>CM077083.1:152168714-162168714 GCA_039513925.1 Platanthera zijinensis
AAGCCCAGGCGGAGTCCCCCACCAAAATGGAAAACCAACACTAATAGCATCCACAAATAGTAAAAACCTAAACCTAAAAGAGCATGGGCTTCCGATACTCAAAAAATGGGCAAGAAAATAGCTCGGGGTAGTCAAAAAACCTAAAGCCCTAACGTGGCATCGACGCGGTTTCTCGTTCAGAATCTGCCATCTATCGGTAGAGTGATAGCTCTATCAAGACTCTTGCTAGAATCTGATTTCGCATCGACTCATTGTTTTTGTGAAGCAGCGACGAGGGTTTCCGTCAAGACCGAAGAGATAAAGGATGTGAAAGACTTTTCCACATGGATCCATAGCTTTATAGCTTGCACAGTTTGTAGTTCACCATGGCTCTCTCCATTTTCTTCATTTTGACGAGGGGATCTCGGATCCTGATCTCATCTCCTGAAATTTATGAACAACTTGGAATAATTATAATTTCAATCTAATTTGTTTTAAATAGGTTGTGTATTTTTTATTTTAGTATTTTTAATTATGATTCTGTTTGGAAGAGTTGTTGCAGATTGAAAATCTGTTCATCGAATAAAGTTGATTGAAGAGAGCTCTTTGAGAAGCAGTTTTGAAAAGCTATAGGTGTTTGGATCTCAACTTGCTTTAACTCAGTAATTTTACTGCTTTCCAATCTTCCATGTCTGCATCGGCGGGATGATCTTTTCCTACCTCCTCATGCTGTTGCATGAGCGCCGCCACCTCGAGCACCTCGACCACCAAAAGCAGCAGGCTTGACAGGTCTTTACCCCCCTCAATGATGAAGAAGATGCTGACTATAACTATCGGCCTGGAAAATCTGGAAGAGGAACGCTCCAAATCACTAGAGAAGACAACATCCAGTTCATCGAGGAGAAGACGATGGTTGGAAGGGGAGCAAACGTGGTAGACGGCGACGAATGTAGGAAGAATCACGAGAAGCGGAGAAGCAGTGGCGTCAGGAGGAATCGCGAGAAGCAGAGGCGTCAGGAGGAATCGCGAGAAGAGGAGGAGGCGGGAGGAATCACAAGAAGCGGAGGCGAGATCAGGTTTTTTAGAGCCCTAACAGAGCGCGATTTTTGGAGCGCAAAAGTGGGCGGAAGATGGCTCTCGAAAAATCATCCTAAACGCGGGTTTTAGAAAATTGTTTTTCGTGGAGTCGACAAAACAAACGGGCATTGAACATCTCTGGCGGATGGAAAATAGTTTTTCCATCCGCTAGAGCTCTCTCAAACAGAGCTTATATCTTTCCCTACCTATTAATTATGTCTAGCCACTCCAATTTGAGACTAATCACTGTCTGAAAAGCTTCGTGTCCTAACTTTTTAAGATAAATTTTCTCAAGAATAATGGGAACTAATTTGCGTATTAAAGTTTTTCGAGTAAATGACTGAACCAACTATTCTTACTTTGAACTGTATCATCTCAGTATTTGCTGAAGAGGTGTTTGATACTGATTCCATGAGATTATTCAAGAAATTCATGACGATTGGGATCAGACCTACATGTTGCTCTTTTCTCAACATTCTTTCTGCTTTTCGATTTCCCCTCAAGGAAAAGCATTCAATCCGCCAATCAAATACATATTCCAACCATCAAAAGTTTATTGGGTTCATCCATATGGCTTAGATTCAATTGTAAGTGGTTTGAAAAGTTTTTTTTTTTTTTTAATTTTTGTATTTGTTTTTTGATAGCGTACTATTCAGCATTGTGTGCTAATATAATTTTATGACTGCCATTATAATATGATGGTTATTACTTATTAGTGATTTTATCAATGCTATTAACATTGCTCTTTTTATAAACTCGTCTCGTTTACGGATTTGGAGACAAGCCGTCACGATGTTTGGGACGCTCGTAGCATTCCAGCAAATGATGTGCCGGGTCATTTGTTTTCTGCCACCGATGTAATTTGCTCTAATTTTTTCGAGCAAAACGAAGAAAACTCTTTGGTGAGGGCATCCCCCTCTTGAAAGTGGTGATTGCCGGTGGTGTTCGCTGCCTCAACTGGGCCTTCCAAACAAACAAACCGTTAACATTGAGGTCAAATATCAGAAATCAAATAAATTTTTGTCGCTGAAAGTTAAATGTACCAAGAATGTTGACTTCAGTGGGCTGCGTTGCCTTCAATAAAATTCAAGATTGACCTTAAAAAAGGCAAAAAAATGTAGTCTTTGTCGCCATAGCTGCGGGTCAGAGGAGGTATGTTTACATTGGTCAATAATCCCGCGGAAAGTAGAGGGTGGCTTCAGGCGTGATTTATTCGTACAACTCGAGATCCGCCGTTAATATATTCTTTTGGCAGCATGCTGACCATCGATCAATGTGAACGGCATCGAATGGCTTGATGTGCTTTGGCGTCATCGGGAGTATGGGCATCCTGGGGTCAGGGATTCGGCATTTGGTATTCCAATACGACATTTCGACGGAGATTTTTCACAAATAAATAAATAAAGGAAACGCGTTGATATTCGCAGGCTTATGTTTGCTATTCGCAGCCATAAAATATAAACCTTAAAACTATTGTTCTAGGAAAAAGCAGTAAAAAAAAACCGAAACACAATCTATTCGCACCCCAAGCCCGAAACAGCGTTGACTCTCCAAACCTGCAGCCCCATCGTGAAATTGTACGGACTGCACTTCCAATTCCGATTTTGGCTGGACGACTGAGAGCGATTCAAGAATCCAAAAAATGCACGGGCTACTGAGAACGAAGCAGGAATCCAGAAGTTGTCCTCCCGCAGAATTAGGGGTGAAAGTTGAGTTGAGCCGGTTCAAAAAAAACTCGAGCTTGATTACGAATCGTGATCATCTAGTGTTGTTCATGAGCTCGCGAGTTTTTTATTTATACATTTTTAGAAAAAAAATAAAAAAAAAGAAAATAAAACTCATGAGTTAAAAAGCTCGCTCGAGCTCGATAATTTGGCATTGAGCTCGAGCTCGAGTTGGGATAAATGAGCTCGTCGAGCTCGAAATGAAAAGCTTGAGCTTGGAAATTTTGCCAAGCTCGACTCGTTTGCACCCCTACGCAGAACCAACCAAGCTAGAATTAGTTTCTTCCTCAACTCTGGTGCGTCAGGGAAATTTTAACCCTTGATACGAGCACCCTTAATTTATCGAGATTCCGGGCTGCGAATAGTCAGAATCCCCTCACCCTCCACTGACTTAGATTCTGTTTGGTTGAGTTGTTGATGGAAAAACTGCTGATTGAAAATGAAGTTCGATAGAAAAGTATTGTTTCTGATAAATAAAGATTTGTTAAAAACTGTTTGAGAACAAAACAGAGTTTTGACTGAATTTTTTTTATAACTTTTCGATCTAGGACAGCTGATCCCTACTCGGTGAATTTTTCATAACTTTTCAATCTTGAACAATCCAAGCAACTTGGAATGTCAAAATTTTAGAGAATCGAGATCTTATCCTCTTGTAAAATAAGATGGATGCAAGCAAGACAGAAAGTGATGATCATTATTGTAGCATAAAACAACAAAGGTTCTAATCAGTATCGGCTGAAGATCAGATGAAACAGTAATAATCAAAAGTTTGACACATTAATTGACAGATAAATTTTGTAAAATAGACAATCACCCGGCGAAATCATGAAAACAGTTCCAGAAAACCTCAATAAAATATTGTTGCAAGATCAAAAAAGCACAACATCGGGATAAGTCATGCAGAGTTTAGAACTAATAGTGTTGAAATTGCGAAGAAGGGTTGCTGCACTTAGAAGAATCCTTTGGCTCTGTCTTCACCTTCTTCAATTTCTTCGGGAGAGCCATCAAACGCCGATTTCTCATCTTACCACTTCCGCCTCCTATGAATCCCGCTCCTCTTCCTCCACCATGTGGCGACGACGAACTCCACTATGAGAAGCGAGAATTGAGAAATAATACCCTTTGGGGTCGAGAGAAATACGCTTTAGCGGTAAGGAGTGGCGAGCCCTAGCGATGACTAGTCGGTAGGGAAAGGAATGCTGAAACCAGAGCATGATCGACAAGGAAGGGAAAGAAGCTTCCGCATGCCTTCTGCCTTTTGCCTGGCTTCTGCCTTCCGCCAGACGCGCACAAAAAACAGATTTGGGTTGCAGATGGGGTATAGGAGGAAACAGTGGAATTAAAAAAAGGGTTTCGGAAAAAAAACCGTACCAAACACTGTTTATTACCAAAATCATGGTGCATCCCAACTGCACTGCAACCTAACAACCGAACCAAACACCACCTTAGTGGGGAAGGGAGTTTGGGGCTAAGTGGGGTTGACCAAAGTCAACCCCACTAACCCCAAGATGGGAACCGCCCCAACATCCGCAAGCATGCCGTGTGCGGCCAAATCGTCGACGGCCCTCTGGCCGCTCGGCCTCGTGGCCCTGAGCCACCGCAGCAGGCCTCCCGACAAACCACCGACGTTTCTGCCACTGCGTGGCCCTCCAGCCACACGTCGACCCCGGCCCCGTGCCTTCCACGCGTGAATGCGGGGGCCAGCGGGCATCCGACGGACCGCCGCCATCGCTCCACGCAGCCCATCGGTTGCACGACCACGCCTTCTGCACACGTGGTCGTGACCCCGTTCCCGTGTCCATGAGGCGCCCCGGTCGGCCGCCCGGCCAGGCCCACTGCTGGCCACCCGACCGGCCTCCGCCTCGCCGCGGCAAACCGCCCACCGTATTGACTATGATGCGCCGGGGTCGACCGCCCGGTTAGCACCACGGTCGGCCTCCCTGCTAGCTGTAGCGGCCTCGGCCCCTACCGACCCTCCCAAACCGAACTCCCCTTTAAGGGTGGAGTGGTCGGCCGTCCCATCCATTGGACGACGCTAGTCGGCCATACTCTCATCACTGCTGATCGATTCTCCCCTGACTGATCCCTCGGCTGCTAGACGTTTCTCCACCATTCAATCACCGCCACTTGATCACCACCGCTTGATAACCAAGTAAATAACTACCCATTATTGGAAGGGGGAGGGGTCAAAAAACATAATTTATAATTGGTGTGCGCATAGTAAATCTCATTAAAATGCATATAATAACTTGCACGCGAATAACACATAAGATGATTATGGTGTGCGGATAACCACATAACCACCATAACTACCCTTAAAAGCTATAAATAGGACCACATGGCCCTCCTTCTGATCCATCTTTTTTCTCCCTCCTGCTTCTCCTACACACAGAGAAATCATCAGGGAATTCCTTGAAGATCTCCCCATGCCTTCAAAAACAACTTCAAAGATCTTTGATGTCTTTGGAACTCTTGAGATCTTCGATCCTCCTACACGTCCTTACACAGCATGTTCCGCGCCAACACACATTTCCACCCTCGTGTGTAATGCCCCAAAAATCCTGAAAAAGAAGGATTGGAAGTTAACGTGCGGCGCTAGTGTTAACGCGGCGGTAGCGCTTTAATTAAATCGACTGTCGTCTCGGTACCTACCGCGCGCGCGGTTAGAGAGGTATAACATGGCGGTACTACTCGACACACTCAACGCTTTCGATGAATCGTCAGCTAGCTACCACGCGGCGGTAAGTGGGGCTATCGCGTGGAAGTAACAACTCGACGCACTCAACGCTTTCGCGAAGCTTGAGAGACTACCGTAGCGGTAGTAAGTTAACATGCGTCGACAAATTGCCAGTGGCAGCAAGGTGAGGTCTTTTTGGGCAACAGATCGATGTTCATTGGTCCAAGCAGCGATCGCCTTTGATAACGCGCGATGGGTAGTAGATACCGCGCGGTGGTAGCTTGCTGTTAAGGCTGGACATGAGATGAAATTCTCATTTGTTCTCTCAAACACTCTCTCTTGGTTCTTGAGATCCTTGAGGGAAGAGGAGAAGCGATCCAAGGAGTTCTTGTGATCGGAATTAGAGTCGACGTTAGACGCGGAGAGGAGCTGTGATGATAAATTCCATCCGGATCAAAGAACAAGGGCATGGCTCCTAAGCGATCAATAGGGTAACGAATTTCTCCTTGGACAAGTGAAGTCCTTATTTGCATACATGCATGGAACCCCTCACCAAAAGGTGGTTTCCCCCGTGGGGATCATGGTGATCTCTGCTAAAACTTGTATTTAGATCCAGAATCAAAGTACGAAATAGACATGCTGTGTGAAGCTCATCTGGACAGGTTGGTCTGGATTGATGATGATTGATTTGCATGCCGGAGAAGACTCCGTGGATAAAACATGTGGATAAACATGTAGAATCCGGGTCTAGGGAATGCATGATGCTGCAGTGATAGTATTGGAGGTGAAAGTGAGGGTAAGATCTACCTTTACTCTAGAGGGGGGTGAATAGAGTATATAAAAATTTTCAAATTAAAAAATTATTCAGCAGTGGAAGATTGATTTATAATATATGTGTATTTGTGCTTGCAGTAATAAAAAACTAAGTAAGCAAGAAACAAATCACAGCACACAGCAAATCAAACACAACAACCAGAAGACACAGGAATCTATAGTGGTTCCCCAATCCTGGGTAGTTCCTCTTCTACACTCACCCTAGGTAGGAATCCACTACAGGATAGTTGATCAGGTGTCTTGGGCACCATTGAGCTTTTGATAAGGTGCTCAAAACAAAATCAGATTTTTTGATCAGGTGTCTTGCCACCACTGAGTTTTGACAAGGTCTCAAAACCACCACAAAACTTTTGAAGGGAGTTTTGAGTAACCCTTTTACAGCAGAATAAAGAAAAGAAAGAGTTGATGTTCTTCTCTGTCAACAGTCAAAGAGAAGACTAGTGGATTATTGTTGTCAAAGCTCCCCATGAGATTTGTAGATGTTCAGGAAGAGAAGCTTTGCACAGGGTGATAGGCCTTCAGTATGTTTGAGATCTCCAAAAGAATGATTTCAACAAAGGCTGAAATGATGTGTTGGAGTCCTTGATTGATGAAGCCTTGAACACTTGAATAGAAAGATCTTGAAAGAATAGAGAATTCTTTTCTGTGTGGTGATCTCCTTCAATGTTGTATTCCTTGTGTTATGTAAGACATCTAACTTGTAATCCTGTAGTACTTGTCTCAAAATCTATTCCTTAGAAAAAATAATCTTCCTGTCTCTATTACTCTGAGATGATATATTGAAATTCAGTCTTCTAGATAGCCGTTAGCCAGTCATAAATGAATTCCTTAAATGATATCTGTCTCTGGAGAAAAGTCCTAAGAGACATTCCATTTAGTCTTCCTTGAAACTTGCTCCAGATTATTTGAAACGGCTACAAAATCCTTTGAAATAAATGCTGGATATGAATCAGATTGAATTCCATAACTGACTGAATTTGAATTCTAAAAATCGTCGATCTCTCAAGAAAAGTCGTCGATCTGAGCTCGACTATCGTCGACCTGAGCTCAGAGACTGGAACTTGACTTGAAACAGAAATCGTCGATCTGAGCTCGGAGATCGTCGAACCGAGTTCGACGACTCGTTGAAATGAGCTCAGAGATAGTCGAACTGAGTTCGACGCCTCGTCGATCTGAGCTCAATGATAATTGCCTTAAACTTCTGCACTTGTATTCTGAACTAGAAGGTCTTGGGGGCAGCTTTCAAACCTAAGTTCTAAGCCTTAGACCTATTCTATTTGACCTTTAAATCTATACAATGAGGTCAAGACACATTCCTAAGGACATAATGATCCTTACCCAATCAGTAATATGGTATTCCAACAATCTCCCCCAATTTGGGTTAGGATTATTATTTACAAGACATAGGAATTAAAAAGCATATAAGCAGAAACAAAAGCAAATACAACATAACAGAATAATGAAGTGCAGCATTGCAAAAGCAGATATAAAGTCACAACAGATAGTCAGAAATAGATGTATACTGTCAGCTTACATAATTACTCCTTTTCTTCTCTCTTTTTGAACAAGATTTCTCTGTTGGGATCTTGAGTTTCCTTCTTGGATCTTCTATCATCAGCAACACCTAGGGAGGTATGAGATTTAGGTCTGGGAACAACAGCCTATGGGTGCAGCTTCAAGTAACTCTTTGGATCAAAGAATTTTCTGGAGGAGTATCTTTCAAGTTCTTTCTTTCTTTGCTCAGATAAAGTGGTGATGTTTGAGGTATCTCTCCTTTCTCTTGCCTTCTTTATTTGATCTAAGGCAGCCAATTCTTTCATCCTTACTGTCCAAGAAAGAGGATTGTTCTCTGGATCTTCAAGGGAACAGGAGGTTCATATCTGTTGATTGTATCAGCAGGAGGAGCTCTTGAAGTAACAATTTCTTTAAGCTTGTAAGGGAAAGGACCAGAAGTTGAATCAATGGGGCCTTGTCCTTCCTGTGATAAGGATGTTGTCTTGATTGTCCTATGGAATAAACTCTATAACCTCTCTGATTTCCTCTGTACTGGCCTCTCCTGGATTGGTAGCCTCTTTGTTGATACCCTCTTGATTGTGATCTATCTTGAGTCTGAGAGGAGCTTTGAGTTGCAGCATATGAGGTCTGTGAAGCAGAACCTCCACCAGTTCCTGCATCTGGTGAAGGAGGAGGAGGAGGATTATGGTGAGATGATCCTTTGTCATACTTTCTCTTCTTCTTCATTGCCTTCAGCTGGTTCCTTGAGAATTGCATCCAGGTTCAGTTAAAGGACAGTCATGCATAATATAATAGGGAATGTCATTATATCCTTTACTTTCTCTGGAGGAACTCTCTTCAAATCTTTGCTTTTGGCTTTCCTCTTCCTTGCAATGGTTACAGAGGAGTCATCAGAATCAGTTATGAACTTGTCACTGTCTGAGCTCTGAGGATTGTCATACAATTCATCAATCCTTTTGATATACTCTTTCTGTTGTTTGGATTGTTCAGTTGAAGCAGCAGCAGTGACAGAATCAGTACTTGTAGAAAACAACACTGGCAGAAACAGAAGAGATAAAAACTAATAATTAGAGCAGCAACAACATTAGAAACAAAAAACATCAGTATTTTCTAAAACAATAGTAGCAGTAACAACAGGCTCATCAACAAGAACAACAAGCTCTGAATCATTAGCCTCTGTCATCAATAAATCATCAACAATATCACAACTAACTTCATCAGCAGCAAATCAGCATTCAAACATCAGTAGCAGTAACACTTTCCATAGCCTTTATCGAATTGATATAAGAAGATATCAGGCTGGGATCACAACTGAAAATAGGCACAATGGCCTTAGTAAGATCTTCAACTTATTGAGCTGAGATATCTTGCTCATGGAAGCATCAAATACTGAAAGTATGACTTAAAGTCAACTGAGCTGAAAGATAAAACTGGAGCTGGGTCTTGAAATCTCTTTCAGAATTATCATACTTCTTCTGAAAGACAGGGGAGCTTCATTTCTTCTTCATTGTGGCATCTCCCCCTGCTGGATTCAATATATACTGGATCAAGGCACCCCACAGAAGGGATTGCCTGAGGAGGACAGAAAGAGGAGATCCTGGCAGATAAGTCCTGTATAGACTTAAGGAGTGGAGCCATGGAGGCCTCCAGCAAGAGTGCTAGCCTGGGAGCTAACATCTCATAGAGCTTATCTGCTAGAGCTGGAAGATCTACTTGCTCAAGGGATGCTTGAGTAGAGGTAGAGGATAATGTGACAGAAGTTGATGGTGTTGGAGGAGCTACAGTGATGTGGAGAAATGATGTGGATGGCAGTGAAATGGATGGTTGTGATATGGGGATGGTTGTGATGGATGTCACTAGAATGGAAATGAATGGAGTGAAGGATGGTTGAGCTAGAATGTCTTAAGCAATTGCTGGTAAGAGGTTAAAGATGATGGGGCTCAAGGGGTGAGGAATGAGAATCATCCATGTAGGAATCATCTAGTAGATTGAATGATGGAATGTGAATGGATGAATCAATGTCAAGGTGTGGATAATAGTGTAGAGGATGGAAATGGTCTTCAGTAGTTGCTGGTGGTGGTGAAGGAGTTGAGATTGGAGATGAAATGGTGATGGGGGATGAAATTGAAGTGGTGATGGTGGATGTAGGGATGGTTGAAGAAACAATGGGTGAAGATGGTGGAGATGAGGAGGAGGCAGACAATTCTTCCAAGAGGGCAGTTGCCTGAGGGGAAGTGACTTGTACAGTCCTTGTGCCTGAAGTTTAAATCACTGCAGGAGCCCTGCTGGTTTTGCGATTTGCCTGTCCCACTTTCCAAAGAGGGCACAGTATAGTATCTTGGAGGCATTGATGTGCATGCCACTGGAAACAAGTAGTTGAGGGCATCTGTTATGCAGAAACAGTCCTAGAATCCTCCAAAATTAACAAGGTTCTTGTTTATCTTTTTTTTAATTAAATCAAAGAATATCTCTCCCCAATTCAAATGCTTCTTATCAACTAATGCACCCATCAAACAGAATTGATACCTAGAGATGGTATCATGAGCAGAATGCTTTGCCAGTAGTACCTTTCCCACAACATCTGCTAAGAATCTATACTCCATTGACAGATTTTTCTTAAGCAACTTATTAGGGTTTGCTGCTGAGTGACCCATTCTATCCAGCATACTAGCAAATTCTCTCCAGATAACTCTACAGAATCATGCCCAGTACTCAAATGGAAAACTTCTGTTATAAGACAGGAGTTAGGGATACCTGTGTTCCTGATATTGTTCCAATCACTGTGTTCTGATCCAAGTTGTGTGCAGTATACACCATTCCTTAATTTCATCTGCAGCCAATTTCATTCTTGTGGACATGATAGGAACCAATTGTTGTTCCTTGAACAGTTCCAGAATATCCTTGAAAGATTTGATCACTGCCTTTGAATGAGTCTATGTCAATGTCGAAACCTGTGTCGAACTTCATTACTGCTAAGACGGCAGCAAAGACGGCATATTGTTACCTGCAAAAACGAACAAAACAAGACCGAGTGCAGAGAAGTTTGGAGGGAAAGAGAAGCTCTGCAGAAAGTATGAAAGCGCAAAAGAGAACGACGACCGAAAAATGAATTTTATATTAGGGTTCGATGCAGAAAAGGAGAGATCGTTGAACTCAGTTCGACGATCTGGGCTTCTAAAGAAATCTGAAAGGTCTTCAACATCGTCGATCTCCGTTCGACGATATTGGAGAGCGTCGAGCTCCGTTCGACGATCTCTGACCGGAAAGAGATAGCCTAGCACTATCTGGAAAACGCTGAACTCCGGTCGACGATTTCATAGAACGTCGACCTCCGTTCGACGATTTTTGGGAAAAACGTCGAGCGCAGTTCAGAGATCAGAAATAACCTATAGACACTAGAAAAATCAAGTTTTTAGCATAGTCTTGGTCAATTTTAAGGTTTTAAAATCTTTGATCTTAATTTAAACTTCCTCCATCTAACATTCCTAACTGATTTAGGAAGAATGTGTGTTTTTTTTCATCCAAGGGTTTGGTGAAAATATCTCCCCTTTGCAAATCAGTTGGGATATATTGAAGTTCAATTTTATTTTTCTCAACATTATCTCTTAAAAAGTGATGCCTAATCTCTATATATTTTGTCCTACTATGGAGGACTTGATTTTGTGCTATATAAATAGCACTGGTGTTATCACAAAATATTTTTGACTTATCTAAGTTGTAACCATAATCTAGGAGCTGATTTTGAATCCACAATATCTGTGAGCAACAACTGCCTGCTGCCATGTATTCAGCTTCAGCAGTTGATGTGGACACAGATGTTTGTTTCTTACAAAACCAGGAGACAAGTCTATCACCAAGAAACTGAAAAGTTCTACTGGTGCTTTTCCTGTCTACTCTACATCCAGCATAATCAGCATCTGAAAATCCAATTAATTCAAATCCTGAATCTTTTGGATACCAGAGACCTAGATTTGGACAACTTTTCACATACCTAAGAATTCTTTTTACTAATGTTAGGTGTGACTCTCTAGGGCTTACTTGGAATCTAGCACAGATGCATGTAGCAAATATTATGTCAGGTCTACTAGCTATAAGGTACAATAAAGAGCCAATCATTGCTCTATATGTTGTCTGATCAATAGGTTTCCCATGTTCATCAGCATCTAATACAACATTAGTAGGCATAGGTGTTTTCATGAAGGATGCTTCAGACATACCAAATTTCTTAACCAACTCTTTTGCATACTTGGTTTAAGATATGAATATGCCATCAGCATGCTGTTTGACTTGCAATCCTAGAAAGAAGGAAAGTTCACCCATGTTACTCATTTCAAATTTAGAATGCATTAGGTTGGAAAACTTTTTGCACAAATTTAAATCAGTAGATCCAAAGATAATATCATCTACATAAATTTGTACTAGTAGGGTATTGGACTTATGGGTTCTAATAAAAGAGTTTGGTCAACTCTACCTCTTATAAAATTATTTTTCAAAAGAAAGCATGCTAAGGTCTCATACCATGCTCTAGGAGCTTGCTTAAGACCATATAATGCTTTATTCAATTTAAAAACATAATCAGGATGAGTTGGAGAGATAAAACTTGGGGGTTGTCTAACATAGACTTATTCCTTGATATCTCCATTGAGAAATGCACTCTTCACATCCATTTTATAGACCTTGAATCCCTTGTGTGCTGTATAAGCTAGAAATATTTTTATAACCTCCAACCTTGCAACTAGTACAAAAGTCTGGTCATAATCTATTCCTTCTTCTTGTGAGTATCCTTGTGTAACTAGTCTTGCCTTATTCCTTACAATGATTCCTTGATCATCCAGCTTGTTTCTGAACACCCATTTTATTCCAAAAATGGAATGATCCTTTAGTCTTGGCACTAGTTCCCAAACTTTGTTCCTTTCAAATTGATGTAATTCCTCTTGCATTGCAATGATCCAGTGTGGATCTTGTTCTGTATCTTGTATGGATTGAGGCTCAATTTGAGATAAAAAGCAGGTGTGCATCAGATTTTGGTTGACCTGATTTCTGGTTTGCATACCAGCTGAGATGTCTCCAATCACTTAGGAGATTGGATGATCTCTTGATGTTACTAAATCAACAGGGGGTGTTGATTGTTCACCAACCTGTGTTGTTGTTTCCTCTTGTGGAACAACTACTGGCTCTTTAATATGGTTCTCACCAAGATATTGAGTGTCCTCTTCATCTTCACTACTTCCACCTCTTTGTTGGATAGGTGAATGTGTTGTATCCTTTTCTATAATATGTAACCTGTTCAAATTTTCTGAAAGAGAATGCACCTATAAAGGTTATATGATAGAAGTATTCTTCTCCTTATAAGACATGCTAGTTTCATCAAAAGATACATGTACAGATTCTTCAATTTTAAGAGAAGTTTTGTTATACACCCTATAAGCTTTACTGATCATGGAGTATCCCAGAAACACTCCTTCATCAGCTTTGGCTTGAAATTTTGCTATGTATTTCTTGTCATTATTGTGTATGTAACAAATGCAACCAAAAATCTTGAAATAATCTACTTTAGGTTTCTTCCCTTTGAGTAATTCATAGGGAGTCTTGCCCTTTAGCTTATGTATGAAACTTCTATTCAACACATAGTTTGAGGTGTTCACTGCCTCTGCCCAAAAGGATAGAGGAAGGTGAGCATCTGTCAACAATGTAGTAGCAGATTCACTAAGG
This sequence comes from Platanthera zijinensis, assembly GCA_039513925.1. Lineage (NCBI taxonomy): Eukaryota > Viridiplantae > Streptophyta > Magnoliopsida > Asparagales > Orchidaceae > Platanthera > Platanthera zijinensis. The sequence continues at coordinate 152,182,233 of CM077083.1, forward strand.
GGTCTATTTTTCCTTTCAGCTACCCCATTTTGTTGAGGAGTTTTGGGAGCTGAGAAAGTGTGCCTGATCCCTTCACTCTGACAGAACTCTTGCATAAGAAGAGAATCAAACTCTGTCCCATGATCACTTCTAATCAGGGCAATGTGAGTATTGAACTCAATCTGTATGCATTTGAGAAACTCTGTCAAACACTTAAAGTTATCAGACTTCTTCCTCAAAAAGAACACTCATGTGAATCTAGAGAAGTCATCTACAACTACTAAAGTGTAAGATTTCCCTCCTAGGCATTGTACTATAATGGGTCCAAAAAGATCCATGTGTAACAGATACAAAATCCTAGGTGAATCACTCTTATTAAGTGACTTAAAGCTATTTTTAGTTTGTTTGCCTAATTGACAAGCCCTACAAAGTCCTTCCTTTTTGTAGGGGTCAGAAGGTAGTCCTCTAACAAGGTTGTCCTTGGATAGCCTAGCAATGGTTCTAAGGTTTATATGTCCTAATCTCTTATGCCAAAGTTCATTTGGTTTGCTAACAGAGTTGAACAATCAGATATCCACCTTAGTTGAATGAAAATCTACAAGATAAATGTTACCTTTCCTTTTACTTGTCAACACAGTTGTGTTGTCCTCTGATTTGATTTTGCATGAGGATTTGTTGAATGTCACCTAGTAGCCTTCATCACACAGTTGACTGATGCTGATTAAATTGTGCTTCAGTCCTTCCACATAGGCCACCTTCTTGAATGTGACTGATCCTATTTGGACTGCATCATATCCCTTGGTCTGTTCAAAGTTTGAATCCCCAAATATGACTTTGGGTCCAAGCTTGGCTTTGAAGGATGTTAAATTATCCTTGCTTCCTGTCATGTGCTTTGAGCACCCACTATCCAGATACCATTGCTGGTTTATTGTTGGATAGGTCTTCACCTGCATACATATTAATTTACTTGTTTTTGACCCAGTTTACCTTGGGCCTAGGTTGATAACCTTTAAATTCTGAAATAAAAGACATCCCTGGTTGACTCTTATAACCTTCAGGATGATATCTCTTAGGAGGTATTATCCATTCAGCATAAGGGTTAAAGCTTTGGGATGTAGGACCTCTAGGATTGAATTTTGATTTACCCTTAAAAATTTGTTCAAAGCTCTGATCTCTGTTCGACGATATCTGAGCTGAGTTTGACGATCTTGGGTTAGATCGTCGAGCTCCATTCGAAGATCGATTTTGCTAGAGTTCAGAGTTTTGCGATCGTCGACCTGCGTTCGACGATTCAGCTTGAGATCGCTGAGCTCTGTTCGACGATCATCGAGCTCTGTTCGACGTTTTCCATTGAACTTTGTTTTTCTTAGGTAAATCAGGATTCTTCCTAGCTACCTCTACAACTCCCTTTCCTTTATCTGAGATAAACTTAATTGGGGTTATTAACACTATAGGTTGGCTGGATGAGGCACCCAAGCCTAGTGTACTGTTAAGTCTTGAGTTCACTGTGCTTGTGATGTCCATCAGTTTGATGCTTCTCCCATTGAGGGATTCTTCAAACTTCTTTGCCTGGAATAGTTCACTTTTCAGTGAAGCTATCTCCTCACTACAACATTCCAACTCCTCAGAGAGTTTGAGGTTATTTGATTTTAAAGTGCTATGTTCAGACAATTGATTTCTGAGAGAGATAATCTCTTTCTTAGACTTTAGTAGGTCTAAACAAAGTGACTTAAATTCAGATCTAAAGTCCTATGAATTGAAATCAAAGGAATCTATTACCTGATCTTCTTCAGCTTCATGTTCAGATTCAGATTCTGACTCTTGCTCTGCATCAGAATAATGTTGAGAGGCATTGACAGCCATCATGCAGAACTCCTTCTCTTGAGCATCATCTTCATCATCACTTGAGCTTGATGATGCCTCCTATTCTTCTTCAGTTTCACTCCAGGTTTCAGCTATAAATCCCTTCCTGGTGTGTTTGTTCTTGCTGGAGGAGGATTTGTCATTATTTTTTCTTCTGAAGTCTTTGTCTCTTCTCCTATCTTTCTTATCTTTCTTATCCTTATTTTGATTCTCTGGACAATCAGGCACAATGTGGCCTGATTTCTTGCATCCAAAACAAATAATTTCTTTGTTACTGAACTTGTCATAGCTTGGTTTTTCATGGCCTCTGGATAACCTTTTCCTGAAATCTTTCATGGTCATCTTGTAAAATCTTTTGGCCAATAGACTCAATAGCTCTTCATTGCCTGTGACTTTGTCTTCAGACTGTTCTTCTATAGCTTTGAAAGCAATTATCTTCTCCTTCTTTGTTACTGGAGAAGCTATCTTTTGCTCTTCTTCTCTATTCTTGATAAGCAGCTCATAAGACTTAAGCTTGCCCAATAGAGCTTCAGTGATGATCTCATTTAGTATTTTGGCATCCTTGATTGGCTAGATCCTTGAATCCCAAGTGCTGGGGAAGCACATTAGGATCTTATCATTGAGTTCAGTTAATGATCTCCTTGTCCAAGGTCTTCAGTTCACTGACAATTAGATTGAGTTTGTTGTACATATCAGCAACTGACTCAGTTTCTCCCTTCTTGAAATTCTCATACTGGGTTATGAGATGGGATCTTCTATCCTTTCTTTCATCAGCTGATCCTGACACAAGCTCAGATAGCTTGTCCCAAATTTCTTTTGCTGAGTTGCATTCAACCACTTTTTGAAATATGTCATCAGACATAGTCTGAGTCAATATGTTCATTGCCTTGACATCAGTAACTTTCCACTTTTTGATTTCTGCATCTATTCTTGAGGGGGGTGGAACAGCGCTTGTACTTGTAGTTGCTGAAGGACTTGGACACACTGTCAAAACAGAATTAAAGATGTCCTCATCAATAGAATTCATGTATAATTTAATCCTTGCCTTCCAAAGTGCAAACTTAGAAAGATTGCATACTGGAGGTCTGGTGCTAGCATAATCTTTATTCTGTGTCATGGTTTTATATGAAAATAAATATAATAAAAGTAATAAACCTCTATTAAAGATTGATCTTAACAGAGATCTTTTGATTCAGGTGTTAGCTTGTAGGAACAACCAATCTGATGAGGATTTAGGTTTCGTTTGGGAGGACTTATTTTCACAGGTCAAGCGGTCATGACCGCATGAATCGGGACTTAAATAAGGCTCGGTTCATGCGGTCATGACCGCTTCACCGATGAAAATATGTCCTCCCAAACGGAGCCTTAGTTGTTGAATAACCAACTTGCCTCTGATACCAATTGAAAGTGAGGGTAAGATCTACCTTTACTCTAGAGGGGGGGGGGGGTGAATATAGTATATTAAAATAATTTTCTAAATTAAAAATTATTTAGCACTGGAAGACTTGATTTATATATATGTGTATTGTGCTTGCAGTAAATAAAAACTAAGTAAGCAAGAAACAAATCACAGCACACAATAAATCAAACACAGCAACCAGAAGACACAAGGATCTATAGTTGTTCCCCAATCAACCTGGGTACATCCACTCTTCTACCACCCTAGGTAGGAATCCACTGCATGAATAGTTGATCAGGTGTCCTGGGCACCAATGGCTTTTGATAAGGTGCTCAAAAACCAAATCAGATTTTTTGATCAGGTGTCTTGCCATCACTGAGTTTTGACAAGGTCTCAGAAACCAACCACAAAACTTTTGAAGAGAGTTTTGAGTAACCCTTTTACAGCAGAATAAAAGAAAAAGAAAGAGTTGATGTTCTTCTCTGTCAACAGTCAAAGAGAAGACTAGTGGATTGTTGTTGTCAAAGCTCGCCCTGAGATTTGTAGATGTTCAGGAAGAGAAGCTTTGCATATGGTGATAGGCCTTCAGTATGTTTGAGATCTCCAGCAAAGAATGATTTCAACAAAGGCTGAAATGTGATGTGTCTGGAGTCCTTGATTGATGAAGCCTTGAACACTTGAATCAGAAGAGATCTTGAAAGAATAGAGGAATTCTTTTCTGTGTGGTGATCTCCTTCAATGTTGTATTCCTTGTGTTATGTAAGACATCTAACTTGTAATCCTGTAGTACTTGTGTCTCAAAATCTATTCCTTAGAATAATAATATTCTTCCTGTCTCAATTACTCTGAGATGATATATTGAAATTCAATCTTCTAGATAGCCGTTAGCCAGTCATAAATGAATTCCTTAAATGATATCTGTCTCTAGAGGAAAGTCCTAAGAGACATTCCATTTAGTCTTCCTTGAAACTTGCTCCAGATTAATTGAAACAGCTACAAAATCCTTTAAAATAAATGCTGGATATGAATCAGATTAAATTCCATAACTGACTGAATTTGAATTCTGAAATCGTCGATCTCTCAAGAAAAGTCGTCGATCTGAGCTCGACTATCGTCGACCTGAGCTCAGAGACTGGAACTTGACTTGAAACAGAAATCGTCGATCTGAGCTCGGAGATCATTGAACTGAGTTCGACGACTCGTTGAACTGAGCTCAGAGATAGTCGAACTTAGTTTGATGCCTCGTCGATCTGAGCTCGATGATAATTGCCTTAAACTTCTGCACTTGTATTCTGAACTAGAAGGTCTTGGGGGCAGCTTTCAAACCTAAGTTCTAAGCCTTAGACCTATTCTATTTGACCTTTAAATCTATATAATGAGGTCAAGACACATTCCTAAGGACATAGTGATCCTTACCCAAATCAGTAATAGGGTGTTCCAACAGAGGTGATCTCTGAGAAAAACACCCAAAAATTGGGAAGAAGTGACTTCTGTCCCTATCGCGCAACGGTAGTGCTACCGCCGACGATAGCTTCCAGTAAGCTATGAGGCCTGTATCTGAGATACTTGGGTCCATTGTTTGAAGCTGAGAGCCTTGTGAGACCAGCTAAGGTGGCTATGCGAGCCATCCTGAATGTTGTTGCGAAGCCTGAGTCTGTAAGACAAGGTGCGTAACATTTTACAAAGCCTGTGTCCGTGAGACAAGGTGTGTAGCATGAAAAGCTGTGAGCCTGGAGAGCCCAGCTATTGTCCATGAGAGCCATAATTATCATTACAGGCTCAGGTCCTGGGGACAAGTGAGCGGCAATTGATGCTAAGAGCCTGGAGTGCCCAGCAAAAAGGCTAGAGAGCCAAACAGGAAAGGGGAGGCTGACCCGCGTCTTGTCGTTCTCCATGATGGCTGTGACCGTTGGCGTTGACATGGCAAATTGAGTAACGGGCTGTGGCTGAACTGTACCCTCGTTATGTCATTCTGACCAAGATCACCTAAAGTAACTGACTTTCGTCGTTGGCATAATGAGAGTCTTAGGCTCCGAGACGGAAAGACTAGAATGCTCAAGTATATCATCAAGTCTGGGACTGTGGATGGTGGTGGGACCCGGGAAGTCCGGTACACCGAGAATGCGCTCTGAGTTCACGGGGCGTGTGGCCGATCGAACCTGTGTTTTTTGCGAATGGTGCTTAAGTGCACGTTGTTATTTTCTAAAAGATATATATGCTGCTGCTTGTAGGAAAGGAGAATTGCCGCCCCGAGTGATGGGTGGGGTCATTATAAATTGGCCAGCTAATGCTGACAATTGCTTTGTTTGCCACATTTTGGTGGGCTGTACTATGCAGATGCTTGAGAGCCAAGTGGAAATTAGCGGACTAAAGTCCCTTATGCTGCAATTGGCTGGCCCTCGAAGGCCCAAAGAAGAACGTTTACTGTTTCTCATGTGTGGCCGGCCTGCGTGTCGATGTATGAAAACACTTTTTGTAAAGAGAACAGTTGTAAGGCCTTAAGGATAGAACATTTGGTATATTTGGTTTTCATTCCTTTTTGTGTAGTGGACATTTCTAGTATATGAGTTCTACAAATAAAACTGCTTTCGTTAGAATACGCTTTGAGTTAGGATGCGTATGTAATAATATGATTTCAATGCGTAACTCTGCCGACTGTTTGTGCAATATGGCGTGGGGCTCCGGCCGGACCCTCTGTTACATTTTATGAGACAGATGGAGGTGTTACAATTTAGTATCAGCTTTTTTTCTCGGTCTTTCTTATTTGAATTTGTGGCCGAATTCTTTTGAGAGGTGGTGAACACGTGTATGTGTGCTACCGTTATAACATGAATGAATCCATAAATGTCCACTTAGAAATGAAAATACATATATTGAAGGAACTTGCGTGTTCCTATAATTGCTTTTGTAAATATTATACATTGTTTAATTGTGTTTCACGATTGTAGGCAATGAGAATTGGTGCGGGGCAGCAAGAACCCCAGTGCTCGGTGGAGAGTAATGCACCAACTGAGGTGCCAACACCTCCTCTTTCTACGAAAACTATATGATTAGTTGCTGAAGTTGTGTTTGCATTAATCAATGCGCAACCAGGAGGGCGAGTACAACCTCCTATCCTGCGGTGGTCCGGGAACCAGTTGGCGTAGTTGAACATGTGGCGGTAAGACAAGTGGCCGTTGAGCCAGTGAATGCAAGGCGAGCAACGGAAAAGCAATTGAAACACGTAATCAGTTTTAATCCTCTATTGTTTGTGGGTACTGGAACCCCTACACAAGCCGAAGATTGGCTCTCAAGAATAAAGAGAATTCTGACGGCAACTGAAACGGAGGAGTGGCAGAAAGTCACTGTAGTTACCGTCTTGTTAGATGGTGATGCGAGGCTATGGGCGGATGAGTTAGAGCTGCACCAGTTTGCTGGTCGTTCGTTACTCCAGATCTCGATGGAGGAATTCTCGAGGTGTTTTCTTGCAAGATATATTCCATCTTCACAGTAGATTGCAATGGAAATCCAATTTCGAAGGCTAACTCAAGGCAAGAGTTCTGTGGATGACTACTTGTACGAGTTTACGAGATTGATAAGGTATGCAGGCTTTACGTTTGCAGACGAGGAACAAAAAACAAATTGGTTCTATGAAGAGCTGAGAGACGACTTGCGATTGCTTCTCTCATGACCGATGACGCATGGTTTTCTTACCTTGGTCAATACGGCTCATTCCCTCAAAAAATTTATGAAGCGTGTGCAATGTAAGAATGATTGGCGGTGAAGAAGCCAGAGTTTAAAGTACTTAGATCGGGAAAGTTTGGGTATAAAAAGTGGAAGAAGAAGGCTTAGTCTTCAGGACTAGCATCTTCTAATAAATCTTAAGTGACAATAGGGCGAGGTCCGCTCACTTATTACACATATGGAAGGTGGGACACATGACCTGAGAATGTCGGAGTGGTCCTCCAAAGACGGAGAAAAAATACGGGTGCGACTTACGCTGAAAAGGGAAAAGCAGTGGTAGAGTCAGCTGCATCTCAAGCGCAACCTCGAGTCTATAATCTTGGCCAGTAGAAGGCCATAAAACAAAGTGATATCGTAACATGTATTAGTTAAGATACAATTTTTACTACTTTCCATACTTAGTACCATGTACATTGCTTGAGTATGATTTGTTTGAATTAGGATTTTTCCTGATAATGGAATATCCGATAAGAGCACTATTCGATACAGGAGCTTCTCATTCCTTTCCATCTGAGGACTTCATGGTGTGTATCAGAGTGCCTTCATTTATACCGACAGATCGAGTGAATATGTTGCCGCCTAACGGGTGCTTGATGCACATGGATAGATCCTACTGTGTTGAGGTGCAGATAAGAAGTCATGATTTTGGTTTGGAAGCATCTGTGCTGCTAATATCAGAGTTTGATGTAATCTTTGGTATGGACTGGATCTCAGAGCAACGTGTTTATATAGATTGCAACTCTAAGGAAGTCATACTGGGGCAAAAAACTGAACGCGAGACAAAGTTTGCGGGTATGTGAGGATCGAGCAAGATATTGATGTCTGCTCTTCAGGTAGTCAAGGCGGTTTGGAAGGCTACAGAATTGTTTTTCACGCTATTGGAGGCTGTAGATCCGAAGCCCAGTTTGTGTGATGTTACGATTGTATCGGAGTTTGCAGAATTGCTTCCACCCCAGCGAGAGATTGACTTTGCTATTGAGCTGGTGCCAGGTGCAAAACCTGTTTCATGCTAACCGTACCGAGTAGCGCCAAAGGAAATGGCAGAACTGAAAGTTCAGTTATAAGAATTGCTAGAGCAAGGATATATATGTCCGAGTATGTCACAATGTAGCGCACTGGTGCTCTTTGTGAAGAAGAAGCACAGAGGCTTGTGTCTATGCATTTACTATCGTGAACTGAACAAGCTGACAGAAAAGAACAAGTATCTGATTCCTCAAATCGATGATCTGTTTGATCAGCTAGTTGGATCGACTGTCTACTCAAAGTTGGATTTGAAGTTTGGCTCCTGGCAATTAAGAATTTGGGAAAGTGGTATTCCCAAGACAGCATTTGGTACACGCTATGGGCATTATGAGTTTACTGTGATGCCTTTTGGACTCACTAATGCGCCATCAGTATTCATGGATCTGATGCATAGGACTTTTCGAGAGTATTTGGACCTGTTTGTGATTGTCTTTATTGACGACATACTGGTATACTCTCTGTCTGAAGAAGAGCATGCGAAACATTTGAGGTTGGTTTTACATACCTGGAGAAGAAATAAACTCTTTGCCAATTTCACAAAGTGTGAGTTTTAGCTGTCGTCGGTGGATTTTCTTGGTCAGGTGGTTAGTGGAGAGGCTATTGTTGTGGATCTGGCAAAGGTCGATGCTATACGAGAGTTGTAATACCTCCCCTGTAATGACCGTATAATATGGGTCCTCTCGGGGCCCCACAACATACAGACTCAACAGCTTAAGCATTATAAGATGATATAAAACTACCCAACTCAAAACTCAGACTATAAACAACAGAAATAAATAACAATACTAGAAGTTATCCACTATCACAAGAGTATCAAAACAGCCTTAAGGCCTTAAAACATTCGTGAGTCCAAAAAAACTAAAACAAAAACATCAACATATCAACGTGCATTAACACTCCTAGGCTACCCCGGCATGCAACCCGGAATCATAGTGCACTAAGCATAACATTAAACAACACAGAGCTACTAAATAAAGAGTTTACTTCATAAGGCTTAGGACTTTTTGGTCGGCGAACTTGCTCACACTTGCGATCCTTTCCCTGTAAAAATTTGTGATAACGTGGGTCAGCAAAGGATGACCTCAACTGTGTAACCAACACATCTCCCTCCGGCCGTCCCTAGCAGAGCCTGGGGCACACCACCACCCTGTAAGTCAGCACTTCATATGTAAAAGTACATATATTAAATAAACGTTAAACAGGTTTGGATGTCTCATACAACAAACATGTTTCTATGTTAAGCATACAGTAAAAGGGTCCTACAATGCAGCATGTATGCAAACCTTGGCTTCACCCAAGGCACCCTATAACGTATGAATCTAACACATCATCACACATCATCAAATGGGTACTTCCAATTTCCCCTTTGGCGTTCAAGCCGAAAACACATGGGTACTTCCAATTTCATCTAACGGCATTCAAGACACCACACGAAGCTCTTGCCTAGGCCCCACCCACTCGTGGGTCTCAAAACCCGGGCTTGCCTGCAAGATCTGACTTCTCATGTCAGTATTCCGTCACACAAACAAACCGAAGCTAAGAACCCTTGCTAGACCCCACCCGCTCGTGGCTTCATCGCCCGGTCTTGTCCAAAGCTTGGCATTCTCGTTAGTTTCACAGAAGGTGACTTGTCTTGCTTGGACACTCTCCACACATGATTTGCATGTCACGAGCTAGCTAGTCGACCACAGAGACAAATCACGCCTTCGCACATCAATCAACAAACAGAGCCTTTCCCTCCCTAATCCACCATTCGTTCTCGCACGAAATAAGGGTAGACAAACATTACACACGACATCTTGCCGCAAACGAATTTCTAGCACAATCCTTAAGGCTCATTATGCAACATCACCGAGTCGGACTAATGGTCGTGACTACAGATTCACCCACAATGCCTACTCCACTAGTGGAGTTGATTTCTAATACAATATCACGCCGGGGATGGACACATCAACCCTTGGCTCCTCTTGAACCATGGCAACCCGAACCCCTCTCATTTGAGAGAAGCCGGTGCCTAAATGCTTGAAGAAAGTAAGAAATATTGGATGTCATGCACACATCCTAAAGACCGAGAGAGAAATCGTTACCTTACGACTCCTCTTCCTAGCCATGGAAATTTTATTTGCACAGATAAAAAATGCGCCTTCAAGTCCTCTCTACGGATCTGGCCTCGGATCGACGATCGGAGCCCCGAAGTTTCGTCAATGGCGGGGAAAGGCCTTCTTCCTCCTCCAAACTCTCTCCCCAAACCCTAAATCTTTCTCAAAATGAGAAACAAATGAGGGTTTAGAACGTTTCAACCCTATTTATGCCCTTTGGATGGAGTGTCCTGAACCATATGATCAAATCCCAAGAGAAATCGGACGACAAAAAAGCCAAACGATGGAACTGCTCTTGAGCGCTATCGCCGTGCGGTAACTACATACCGCGCCACGATAAATTCCCGAGCCGTCGTTCCTTTCAGGAAGAAATTGCTATCTCCAGCGTTAACAATGCTGCCGCGCGATAGCCACTCAACGCTTAGCTTTTCCTTCCTACTCAATGTTTACCTATCGCCGGCATAACTACCTATCGTCGGGCGATAACTTCTAGAGGCTCAAGTTCTAGAAAAACTAGGGTATTACAACTCTCCTCCCCCTCTTAGAAGAATTTCGTCCTCGAAATTAAGCATGCACTCAAACAAAAAGCATACCTGAAGCAAAATATGGGAAGTCCTCTCGCATTGCTTTGTTCACGCTCCCAGGTGAACTCGTTTCGCCCGCAGTTATCCTACCGCACCTTTACGAGCTTGACCTCTTTGTTCCGTAATTGCCGAACTTCTAAGTCCTCTATGCCAACCAGATGTATTTTTGTCCTCAAGTCCTCTTCTACCGGCACCGTTATTGACTCAACCACAACGCTTGTCTCCACCAAGACTTTACTTAAAAATAAAACAAAGAAGGTATCGTGCAATCCACTCTGATTTAGGGACAAAGCCAACCGATAGGTTGCTTCTCCAATTTGTTCCATGACTTCGAACGGCCACAAAAACTTCGACTCAACTTATTGAGTCGGCGAATTCGTGAAACACATTTGAACAACTTAATATTTAAATATACCCAATAGCCTACCGCAAACTCCACATTCATATGGCGCGCATTGAAATACTTTGCCTGCCGATCCTGAGTAACCATCATGCACTCTTGAATCGTTCGCACCAACTCACAAGCATCAGCCACCACCTATTTTCCCAATAGTTTGGTGTCTATCGCCTTTATCCATGACATTAGTGTTCAACACTGCCTTCCATACAAAGCCTCGTATGGCGCAATCTTAATACTTGCCTGGAAACTATTATTGTAAGCAAACTCCACCATAAAAAGGTGATCTTCCCACCGCTTGCCAAAATCAAGGGTACACATTCCCAGCATATCCTCCATAGTACGGTTCATTCTTTCGGTTTGACCATCGGTTTGAGGATGGAATGTCGTACTAAATTTGAGCTTTGTGCCCAGAATTTTCTGTACCAATCTCCAGTCCTTGGACGTGAACTATCCATCACGATCACTAACAATACTCTTGGGAATTCCGTGCAACCGCACAATATTGCGAACGTATAGTTTTACCAACTTCTCCACGCTGTCCTCCTTCCAATTCAGGAAGAAGTGAGCCACTTTTGTCAAGCGATCCATGATCACCCAAAATGCATCGTTACCCTGCTATGATCGAGGTAAGCCATACATAAAGTCCATGGAGATGTCATCAAATTTCCATTCAGAGATAGGAAGAGGCTTCAGGAACCCGCCCGACTTTTGACACTCAGCCTTCACTAAGGCACAAGTTTGACACCGACTCACGTACAAAGCTACATCCTGCTTCAAACCAGGCCACCAAAAGGATTTCTTCATATCCAAGTACATCTTTGTACTGCCCGGGTGAATGGAGTACTTCGTGAAATGAGCCTCAAACATCAACTCCTCGCAGAGCTTGCCGAACTGCGGTACATATACCCTTCAATACTTCCTCAAATATCTTGCATGGGGCTAAGTGGGGTTGACCAAAGTCAACCCCACTAACCCCAAGATGGGAACCGCCCCAACATTTACGGGCATACTGCGTGCGACCAAATCGCCGACAGCCCTCTGGTCGCCCGACCTCATGGCCCTGCCCCACCGCAGCAGGCCTCCCGGCCAACCGCCACCATTACCACCACCACGTGGCCCGCTAGCCACATGTCGACCCTCAGCCTCGTGCCTTCCGCGCGTGAATGCGAGGGCCCGCGGGCTATAAGACCCCTTTTTTTCTTTTTAGAACCACGAGGTCTTAGGCCCAAAACTGGTGCTTTGCGGTGACACCTTCACGCCCGGGAAGGTCGTCACTACAAAATGTCGATCCTGTCGGCCAAATCGATCAAAGAAAAGTAGCAAAATAGTAAAAGACACGTCCATAGAAATCACATATATAGTAAATAATCTCCACTAAAGGAGATTCCACAGAAATAATAATAAAGGTACTGAAAATAGGGCTCATGCCCGGTACATACATATCCTCACCACATATCACTCAGCATGGAAGCAAAAACTAAACATCTACTAATAATCGGGACTCATAGTCCCAGCTGTCTGAACTCCGGTGCTAGACTGTCCCATCTCCAACCGTGCCGACCTCCGGGGCTGCTCCTCCATGCTGGGCTCCACGGTCCCCTAAAATAATGCGGTTCGAAAACCGTTAGTCTAAAATACTAAGTCCTATCATCCCCCACCCCTTCCCCCATAGATCCTAGGCACCGACCGGGGAGAAGAAAAGGAGAGGTAGTGATGGTGGAGAATAAACAAGAAGCATGAGACGGCGAAACTAATCTAGCAATTCTATAAGTATATGTGACACTAATAAGGGTATGAAAAATAGGACAAGAAATAAGTAACCTTAACTTATATGAAAACACATAAGCTAAGGGATCTTCTGCAAGGCTCCTATCGTATAAAGAGTCCAATTCCAATTTATACGATAGGGTGTCAGTTTTCTAGCAAGTACGTATATATCTACAGAATAAAAACCTTAACTTATAAGCATGCTCACGCGAGCTTATAAACCAAGGGGTCGTTTTTGCAGGGCCTATTGTATAAAAAGTCACATACCAATTTATACAATAGGTGCCAAGGGTTAAATACAATGGTTATGCTATGACATGCAAGTATGCTATGATGTGAATCATGCAAGTGCAACACACCCACTCGACTCTATGCACACAGACCTTTAGTTCCCCTTTCTGGAGTCGAACCTCCCAGGATACCTCCGTAGTGGAAAATGGAAGTGGTGGGTTGGGCCTCACCCACCTCTAAACTAGTAATTGCACTATCAGTCATACCTATCGTACAGATCAATGCTGGTGCACTAAGCAGAGCTCCTGCGTACTCTTTGCTAGCTGGTCCACCGGACTTAATTTGGCGAAGTGCAAAACCATACTTGCCGAGTCAGCGTATCGACGTCGGTGCATCGAACCTCCAATACCGAAGACCCACCACCTTATACTTTATGAACATGCAACTTTATGTATCAGCTATCGATCCAAAGCTCCCCGGACCATCCCGTCCATTACAAACAACAACCGAGCCAAAGCTCGCCGGGCCAACCTGCCCATCACCAAAACCACCGAGCCTACTGCACGAGTGACCCAACCTAACATCCCGAGACATCGAGGTGAGTGAAATTGAATCCCTAGTTATACTAGTTACTCTTATTGTTTATTTTGCCTACAGTTTAGGTTAGCCCAGGACTGCCTAAGGCATACCCCGTGGAGGGTTCTCGAGGGCACTAGGAACAACGTTGGGCTGAATCCCAAAGCTCCCTTTTGCAAGGCACTTATTATTATTGGTTAATACCCGATCCCTTTTAATATTACTTTGGATCTAACCCTAGCGTGTTTTGACTCTGTCCCTCTCTCTTCACAGGAAGGACGATCTTTCGTCGATCCCGAGCACCACCTAATCTCAGACAACTCTATAACCTACTCATCCAAACTCCAATGGTATACTCCAATCCACTTTACTAAAATCAGTAAACCACAATCCCATCTCCCTACGACCATTCCCCATGTTAACGCGATTTCTGCAGTTTTACTAAATGTAGACCATTTTATGCTATATGACGTGCATGCTAGGAGGTACTTTAAATCCTCATCCAAACACCCTAAGATAATTAATGAAGGCCTATCATGACATCTATAGCCTAAATACAGAAACTTGGAATTTTCCTGATTTATCTGACATTTTATTTATTTCTCCTAAAAATCCAAATGCCCCAGTTTGAATATGAAGTGGCCCTTACATTCATGTAAAATGCTCCATAAAATTTTGATAAATACTAGGAAGCTAACTAATAATAAATTCAAGTCCCCCAAATTTTTTGCAATGTTTCAGCCTCTAATCCATAATTTTAAATATAATCACATAATTGATAGCTAAAGAAGCAGGTGCTGTAAATAAGCTTCCAAAAACTATAAGAAAATTCAAGCATAACTAAAATGACCTAAAAACACTACTGACCAAGTTTCCAAATTTTCCAGTGAATTATGAACTCTAACTTTAATTTAGAATGATATTCTCCTTCATAACTTAATGAAACAACTACTGAAAATATTCATCTAAAAATTATGATAAAATTTCCTTATGAGTATTCTTCCCTAATATTACTACTAAACAAGCTTCACAATTTTCTAACAAACATTGTGCTCTGAATCTAATATTGAACATATTTGCATATTTAAAAGCTTGTGAAGTAAGTACTGAAAATATGCATTTAAAAATTATAATAAAAACGAGGTATGAGCATAATGACCTAAAACTTTATTTTCCCAATTTTCACAATTTTCCAATGAACAGTAAGATCATAACAAACAAAATACTATCAAGAGCAAATCCATGTAATACAAAGGAGGTACTAATTATATTATTCCAAATTTCCCAATAAAATTACCAGAGGCTCATAATAACCCTATGACTACACTACCCAAGTTTCACAACTTTTCTTAAAGTTTTGATTACCCATCACACCATTATGAAATTTGTGACCTAAACTAGAGTTAGGGTTTTGAGGGGTTTAGCTATCTCTAAATCCACTAATATTTCCACCAGAGTACTTTAACCACCATAGGATCCTCTTCACCAAGTTTCAAGTCCATACAAGGGCATTTGACTCCATGCCCTTCTCAAACCCCCAAGGTTCAAACTTAGGGTTTGAACTTGGGTCCTAGGGAAACTCTACCCTAAACTACCTCATAATTCATATGAGGGTGTTAAATGTCATGTCAAATCAGTGGCCTAGATTTCAACCTCTGTTGAGGTGGGTTGGCCACCCAAACCCACAAGGTGCACTTTTGACCTAAATACCCCTTTTAGGGCAAGGCTAGGGTTTGCTCATTTACAAAATAAATCATCTCTAAATGAGGTGAAATTTTATACAGAGCCTCATGATGGCCCTAAGGACCACTCACCAAAATTTGGGAGGGTTTGGAGGTCATTAGGTCTCCTAATTAATTTACCCTAGGATTATTAAATAATTTCTAAAACTATAGGAAAATTGTCTCCAAAAATTCCTATTTTTGGACAGAACCTAGGTATAGGTTAGGGTGACTCCTTGTCAAAATTTCAGGTTAATTGGACAAGTGATGAAGTGGGGGCACACCTTTAAACCTCTAACTAGCCCAAGGTATAGACCCCGCCATAATGGATGATGTGGTCAAACCAATTACCCAAATTGGTTGAAACTAATTTTAAATTAAAGTAGACTAATAGAGCCACAATTTTCATGTTGACAACTTTTTCATAAAGGGCCTCTAATTATTTTTAAATTAATTTCCAAGGTGACTGATTATATGTGACAGAAATTCATTTAATTAAAATATATAAGTTATGATCCTGCACAAATCTTGACGCAAGATCCAACGGCTACTGGTCGTCTTCTTCCTCCAGCAATGACTGAGATTCACCCAACTTGGAGCCTCTTCCAGCCTCCACAGTCGGCCTTCCGGCCACCTCCCTGGCCGGCCATTGCTGCCACCACCTCCGTCGAGGTGGTGGCCATCGCTAGGCGGAGGCACAGCCGCCGGAGGTGCCAACTCCGGCGATCCCGCAAGTTGGTTTTATCTCGGAAAAACTAGAAAAATTAAAGTTTGGATCGGGCTCAATTGAGCCCGATCCTCATCCTAAATGAAATCTATGATCTACCCATAGAGTAAGGAGAGGAGGAGGACCTTTGTGGTGGTCTGAAGTCGCGCCGATCGTCGGGTCGTCATGGTGGTGGTGGTGCCGCTCAGGTTTCTACAACTACACAGTGTAAGGGCTCGAATTCTTCAGGTAAGTGGTGGGGAAAACTCCTCTCAGGCCACTGATGGTGTTTAAAGCCTTAGTTAGGAAGGGGAGAGGCCAAGTCATCAATGACCATTAATGGCCATGAATAGCCGTTCTCGGCCATGGTGGTTCACTGCATTCAGTCAGTGGAAAAGCCTGGTAAGGCTCTTGATCTTCTCAGGGCTATTAGGGGAGATGAATCAAGCAATGAAGGGTGGTCCTTGGCTTCCCTATGCCATGAATGGCTTTAACCCATTTTCTATCTCGTCTATTAAAGAGAAATTGAAACTTTCTCTCTCCTAACCCTCATGGCCGAAATTGTTCATCACACTAGCCTAATTGCAGCCACTAATTCCTAATATTAAATGATTAAGAGGTGGCTAGCCCAAGTGAATAGGGCTTGAGCTTGGGTTAGCCCATTTGGGCTAAGTTGACCTAAACTAGACTAGGGTTGACCTTGGTCATTTTAACCTTTTGGCTTGACCCCAATGGGTCCTTGGTGACCCATTGTCCTCCCCTAGGGCCTAGGTAGGGCCGGGTAGGGTTATATTGACACTTGGGAGTCCCTTGACCCTTAGGAAGGGAACTTTGACCAAGTTAGGGCTAGAGTTGACTTGAGTCAACTTAGGCTCTAGGGTTGACCCCAATGGATCTTTGGTGACCCATTGACCCCACTTTAGCTTAGGAAGACCTTGGTAGGGTTGGTTGGGATCATTAGGGCACATTGCCCTTAGTTAGGGCACCTTGCCCAATTTAGGCCTAGGATGGTCCTATGTCAACTTGTCTACCCTAGGTTGGCTCCAATGGACCCTTAGGGCCTTTCAATAGATTGGTGAGGTCATGGTGGGGTCTTGGAGTCATGGTAGAGCCTCATGATCATCCTAAACTAGGGTTTATGAATCTACTATTTGCAGACCATAATGATCTCACCTATATTCCTAGGTCCACCTGGTCTCCTTTGCTTTCTAGGGTTTTGTCATGACCTAGTCATGACAAAACCACTCCTAGGGGGTCTAGTTGTCTGAGGGATGTTACGCAAGCATCCAGAGGGCCACCGCTATCGCTCCATGCAGCCCATCAGTTTCACAACCGCACCTTCTGTACACGTTGTCGTGACCCCATTCCCGTGGCCATGATGCGCCACGGTCGGCCTCCCGGCCAGGCCCACTGCCGGCCACCCGACTGGCCTAAGCCGCATCGCGCAACCGCTCACCATATGACTGTGATGCGTCGGGGTCAACCGCCCGGTTGGGCACCGCGGTCGGCCTCCCTGCTAGCTATCACAGCCTCGCCCCTAGCAGACCCTCACCAATCGAACTCCCCTTTAAGGGTGGAGTGGTTGGCTGTCTAGTTAGCCATCCACTGGCCGACGCCAGTCGGCCAGACTCTCGTCACCGCTGATGATTCTCCCCCGACCGATCCCTCGGCTGCTGGACGTTACTCCACCATTCTATCATTGCCACTTGATCACCACCGTTTGATAACCAAGTAAATAACTACCCATTATTGGGAGGGGGGGGGGGGGTAAAAAACATAATTTAATAATTGGTGTGAGTATAGTAAATCTCATTAAAATACGTATAATTACTTGCATCTGCATAACACATAAGATGATTATGGTGTTCGGATAACCGCATAACTACCATAACTACCCTTAAAAGCTATAAATAGGACCACAAGCCCTCCTTCTGATCCATCTTTTTTCTCCTCCCGCTTCTCCTCCTACACACGAGAGAAATCATCAAGGAATTCCTTGAAGATCTCCCTACGCCTTCAAAAACAACTTCAAAGATCTTTGAGTGTCTTTGAAGACCCCTTGAAGATCTTCGATTTCTTACGAGCGCCCTTATGCATGTTCCACCCAACGCACATTCCACCTCGTGTGTAATGCCTCAAAAATCCTGAAAAAGGAAGGATTGGAAGTTAATGCGCTGCGCTAGTGTTAATGTCGGCACTATCCCTTGAATTAAATCGACCATTGTCTCAGGTACCTACCGCATGGCGATAAAAAGGTATCGCGCGGCGGTACCATTCGACACACTCAACGCTTTCGAAGAATCATTGAGAAACTTACTGCACGATGGTAGTAGGCTATCGCGTGGCGGTACAACTCGACACATTCAACGCTTTCGACGAAACGTTGAGAGATTACCACAGGGTGGTAGTAAGTTAACGTACGGTGGCAAATTGCCACGTACCAGCAAGGTGGAGGCTGTTTTGGGAGACAGAGCGATGTTCATTGGGCCAAGCGATGACCGCCTTCGATAACGCGCAGTGGTAGCAGATACCGTGTGGTGGTAGCTTGTTGTTAATGGCTAGACATGAGATGAAATTCTCATTTTGCTCTCTCATACACTCTCTCTTGGTTCTTGAGATCCTTGAGGGAAGAGGAGAAGCGATCCAAAGTGTGCTTGTGATCGAAATTATGAGTCGATGCTAGATCCGCGGAGAGGAAGCTATGACGATCAGTTCCATCTGGATCAAAGAATAAGGGCATGGCTCCTAAGCGATCGATAACGGTAACAACTCTCTCCTTGGACAAGTGAAGTCCTCAATTTGCATATGTGCTTGGAACCCCTCACCAAAAGGTGAAGAAAAAGGTGGTTTCCTGAGGGTAGATCATGGTGATCTCCGCTAAAACTTGCATTTAGATCTGGAATCGAAGTACAGAATAGGTATGCTGTGTGAAGCCCATCTGGACAAGTTGGTCTGGATTGATGATGAATTAATTTGCGTGCTGGAGAAGACTCTATGGATAAAACGTGTGGATAAACATGTAGAATCCCGGTCTGGGGGTGTGCAGGATGCTATAGTGATAGTACTGGAGGTGATCTACAGGAAAACACCCAAAAATGGGGAAGAAGTGACTTCTGTCCCTATCGCGCAGTGGTAGTGCTACTGCCGACGAGTGTTCAAGAATTTCTTGAACTATCTTGAGAGCAGTGAGAACTCTCCTTCAGATAGCTCTGAGCCTGAAGTGCTTGGCTGAGATGATTTCACTTCACTTTCTTCTGGAGCTGGTGCTGGTGAGGCAGCTTTGCCCTTCTTTGAACTGTCTGTCTTTAAAGCAATGGACTTTTCCTTTGAAGAGAAATGACTTTTCTCTTCTTCAGCCTTTCTGGAGTTGATCTGCAGTTTATAGGACATTAGCTTGCCAAAGAGATTCTGTGGGTCTGTCTCAGCTAGTTTGCCAAACTCCTGGAGGCAAAGACTTTATTGTCCCATTCCTTTATGAGAGACCTCAAAAACTTATCATTCAGCTCCCCATTTGTGAAGACCCGGCCATACACTCTTAGGCCGTTGACTATCTTGAAGAATATTTCAAAAGTGTCTGCAATGGTATCTTTTGGCCATTGCCGGAAGGCTTCATACTTCATATTCAGGAGGGACCTTCTATCATCCCTTACCTCTTCTGTTCCTTCCATTAAGGTGACAAGAGACTGCCACATTTCCTTAGCACATTGTCAATGAATCAGGTTCTGCAACATTGAGTCATCAACTACACTTGCTATTATATTTTTAGCTTTCTTATCCAGTGAGACAAGTGCAATCTCGTCCTTGTCTAGATCCATTAATTTCTTAGGTACTTGCTTAGCTGGATCTATAGTGGAGATGGTCATGGGAATGTGAGGACCTTATTCAACAATCATGAAGATCCGGGTATCCACAGCTTCCATGAAAAATTTAATCCTTTCTTTCCACATGAGAAAGTTGTTCTTGGTGCACAGAGAAAGCTTAGCAAAATATTTACCCTTGTCCATGCTTGGAATATTCTCAAGAGACTACTGAAGAGGAAATTGATCAAGGTGTTAACCTTTTAATGACCAACCTCCCTCTGATACCAATTAAAAGAGTTCAGTTGTTTACCTAAATCACATAGAGATGGGTGAATAGGTGAGTTGTGCGTCTATTTGCGGAATAAAAAAATTTGCGACCTTGCACACAAATCAACCAAGCAAACACAGACGACAAAAGATTTATAGTGGTTCCCCAACCTTGGGTACGTCCACTTTCCGTCAACGATTTAGTAAACCACTAGACTCAGCTACTCCACTATCTCGGATTGAAAACCAATCCTACCTCTCAGAACCAAGTTCCTACAATCTCGATCCAAATGGATCTACACTCGGAAGATAAAACTTCCTACAACTCGGAGAAAAATCGCCTACAAGAATTGATAATCAATAATTGAAAATACAAACAAATGATCTTCGAATCATGAGATGTTCTGGCTGGATCTTCTTCTTTGAGAGTTGCAGCTTTATCAGACTTGTTGAAGAAGAACTCACGGATAGAACTAGATCTGAAGATTTCTTTTGACTTCACCCGATCGAAACGTTGATGGAGAAAGAGAAACTATCACGATCAGGAAATCAATCTTTGTCTGAATCCTTTGAATCGGAAACCATGACTCTTGCACGATGAAGATCGACGGCGGCAGGTCTCGTTTTGGAAAGACAGAGAGAGAGGATTTAGCGACTTGAGAAAATTATGACAGCGTGTAGATCCTTCGTATTCTTGGTATTAGGGTTAGTCGATGACATGAATTTATATAGGATCTCTCTAACAGTCATAATTAGTCTTAATGACATACACGTGGACCAGTCACATCAAGTGATTTGAAAATCCCGTCAATCTGGACTTAACACAAATTTTTGCAGAAAATGACTTACGTTTCTCGAAAAGAATGATATTTCTCGAGAAGTAGTGTTTATTACTCGAGAAGAAGATAAAGGATTACTCGAGACAACATTTCTGCTAAATAGAACTTCAGTTCTCGAGAAAGAAGAATACTACTCGAGAACTAGGAATTGCTTCTCGAGAAAAGGCAGCCAACGGCGTTGAGTCAAGTCTTAGCACTCAACGCTATTACTGTTGAGTACTCGAGTTCTGTCTAAATTTCCCGAGAACAAAGAAACGGATTACTCGAGAACGAGAATTGCTTCTCGAGAAAAGGAAAGTTTCTCGAGAACTAGGAATAGTATTTCTCGAGAACTAAGAGTTGTTCTCGAGAACTACACTTAGAAAAATTTCTGATATAACAAATCAGTACTCGAGAAGTAGATAAGGAGTCTACTCGAGAACTAAACTTAGTTTCTCGAGAACTAAGTGACTACTCGAGAACTAAGTATAGTACTCGAAATAAGTTACTGACTACTCGAGAACTCTCAAATGTACTGCTAGAGAACTCGACTTATATTTCTCGAGAACTAAAGGACTACTCGAGAAAAAGACTTGGAAAATTTCTGTTCTTAAGAAAACTTTTCTTCTGACTGATCTCAACACCAACATCTCATCTCTTGATCCAAGTGTTTGAGAATGAAGTGTATCCCAATAGAGAGGCTACACATGAGTCAACACCTTGGATCACACAATGAGGAATTACATTGTATGGTCCTGTGCTTATGACCCACTACAGACTGACATTGGTCTACACTTAGCAATAAAGTCCTGCAAACACATAACTAAAATAGAGGATCAAATACAACTTAATTCATCTTAGTTCAAGGATGACTTCATACAAATCTGGGTTATTGTGGATGCAATACCCAACAATCTCCCCCTATTTGTAAAAGTCAGAACCCTCTACACTAAGGTGAATTATATGACAATAAAAAGAAATGGAGATGAAAAGTTAAGAATATAAATAATTGCAAGAAATAAAGATAGACACATAATTATTAAAATTAGAGTTTATATAATCAGATTTATTTCAGATTTCAAGTCTACATTCATTCAATCCATATTGTCAACATCCAAAAATACAGTCCTAGCTCTGATGTTGTTGATGATGTAGCTTTTCAGACTTCTCTTGTTGCCTCTTGAAATAACTGAATGTCTTTGGATAGTACTTAGGTGGTCTTGGCGATGCCTTGGGATTATTTCTGCCATACTCTCTGTCATAAATCCTTCTCTTTATCATGGATTTCTCATAGATGTCCCATTTAGTAGAATTGTAATGGTTATATCTGTTTTCATTGTAATCCATTACCAGCTTCAAAGTATCTAAAATCAAAGTCTTGGATGTGGGGCTCCAGATTTCAGCATATTCTTGGGCTTTCCTCTTCTCTATCTCTACATTAGGAACTGATTTGGAGGTAGAGGGACCTTCACCATATTTTCTTTTCTTAGGAATGTGACTTTAGGTAAGTACTGGGGAATAATATCATCCCACACTTGATTGTAAGAATCTGGAGGAATAGTCTCATTAGAAGGTCTAGGAGAGAAAGTAGGCATAAAAGCAGGAACATGCATCTAAGCAGATTGAGCAGGATGACTTTCAGCAAGAGGGTTGAGATTATGAGGAATAATATTGGGATCTGCTTGAAACTCTGGAAATATCTGATTGTGCATCCAGACTGTTATATCATATGTATGAAATTTGACAGACTGAATTTAGGCAAGCACATCCTTGTTGATTCCAGTTAACTTTTCAGTCCAAAGAGCATGAACATTTTTAATGAATTCATCTACAAGCTTGGCTACATGTTCTTTTACTAGATTCTTCCCCTTTTTTTATTTCTACACAGAGAGAGCTTATTGTGTCATCTTTAAAGGTTCCAACTTCCTCAAATACCTTCATAAAATTTTCTTGGCCTTTCTTCTCAAGAAAAATTTTATTGTTTGCCAAAGTTATGCATTGATTCATCACTTCACCAACACTTGTAATAGTGTGGTCCAAGGCTTTCCCACCAATCTGAAATAGATGTTTTAGTTGATCAGTGTTATGTTGAATTTCTGTAAATCCTCTGCTCATCTCCTTTTCAAGAGCAATGACTTGAATTTGCACTGAAAGCAAGGAATCATCAAAATGCTTTCTTTGGTCAGCCAACATTTGTTCAGTTTTACTTAAAATATCAGAACTGGTAGAAACAGAAGCAGTATTAGTAGCAGCAGCAGTGGCAGAAGCAGGAGGAGTAGGAACTTTCCATGGAGAAATTTCTTCAATTACCACAGAGCTTGGAGCTCTCTTGAAGTGACCAGGAATAGTTTCTTCTTCTTCATCAGTAAAGATAGGAAGAGAGAAATTTAAGTTCCTCAAAGCTGGTTCAACTGGTTCTGGAGAACCTTGGTCATCATCAGAGAGGAGGACAGTGTCTTGTTTGTCATGATCAGCAGGTTCTGAGGCAGCAGGAGGTGAATTGGAAGACTGTACTGGAGAAGCAGCAGGGGATGGAGATGGAGTTTTATCTGGAGTATAGACCTGAGGTGGCTCCTTTTCAGTAAGTTCCTCTATCATTCTATCAATATCATCTGATGTGGATAAGAGAGTATCCTGAACTTGTTCGTCTGTATGAAGTGCTGTAGAAATGTCTGTATGAGGAGATCTGACTGGAGAGGAGGAAGGAATTCTGACAGCAGGAGCAGAGGAGACAGGCTCCCCCTCAGTTGCTACACCATCAGTGTGAGCAATCTCAGGATGAGTGGGAGATGGGGTCCTGCCCTCTAGGGCAGCAGCTTCAAGATCCTTTGTAACCTGAGTTGGATTCTTTAATCTGACTTCACATCTTTGAATGGAAGCAATAGAAATTTTCTTCATATAGTGGATGGGAGTACCCTTTGAGGTGTCAAAGACTTGAGGATTTATCTCATGAAGTATAAGAGATATAATACTTGCAAAATTTGGAGCCTTAATGCTCTCCCTTATTTTATCAAGAATCATCATGCCAAATTTAAATTTTTTCCTACACACTATGGCTGTGAGAAATGTAAACAAGTCATTAGATATAAATCCTATAGAACCTGTCTTGCACCAGAGGATTTTTCCAATGATTTCTACCAGCAGTTTACTCTCTGCATTCAAATCTGATATTCTAATAGAGTTGGCTTTAGTAGAGATTCCACAGTAACTGCATGCCCAGGCATTTTCTTCAGCAGCTAAATCATCTTCTTCATCTACAATTGGCAATATTAACAGTTGAGAGACAATGGTATTATTTAACTTGATCTTAATACCTTTAACCTTTGATTTCAGGACTTGGCCATTTCTCCCTTGATATTCTTGAAGAATTCTTCCACTTCGGGAAACAGTATCTTGTAGGGTTCTTGAAGAACGAATGACAGACCTGCGCTGTTGAGAAGTATCAGCAAATTCTTGAAGTCGTCTGACAGCTCTGCTATCCCAGCAATGACTAACTCACTTCCAATGCCGATCTTGGATTGCGGTGTCATGGATTATTTAAGAAAAAGTTGAGCGGCAGAGGGAAGACGACGACGACGAAAACTTTGGTTCAGCGGCGGAAGACGAAATGATTTCTCGAGAAATGGATTTTGAAATCATGTAGGTTTAATGAAATCTAAAATTCTCTATTTATATAAGTCTAGTAATGATGATTAGTTCTAAATTAAGCCTTAGATTAGCGGAAAGCAGGCTTAGAGCGAAATAGAAGAATTCAGAAAATTTCGAAAATTGAAAAGTCATTTCTCGAGTGGAGACCTAGTTCTCGAGAATTGAATGACTGCTTCTCGAGAAGTCAGAACCTATTTCTCGAGTGATGATTTTACTTCTCGAGAACAAAGTTATTACTCGAGTAATGATACTCGAGTGAGATACTTCTGTTTCTCGAGAAGAAAAAAATTACTTGAGTAATTATAGTGCACTTCCCGAGAAGTCATCCTGTTTCCCAAGAAATCAAGTCCACTTAGAGAAACTTCTAACCTTTTTGGCTTGTCCTTGATTTCCGAGCCTTGAAATGATTCCACCTTGTATATTCTCCCTTGTTGAGCATGCCAAGTTCAGTTTTGAAGAAGTTGAACTTGGCCTCGTCCAACGGCTTGGTGAAAATATCTGCAACTTGCCTGTCTGTAGGAACATATTGCAGATCAACATCCCCTTGCTCCACATGCTCCCAGATGAAGTGATATCTTAGCTCGATGTGCTTTGTCCAGCTGTGCGAGACTGGGTTGTTGGCAATTGCTATTGCGCTGGAGGAGTCGCAAAACATTGGAATGTTTTTGACCTTTATGTTGTAGTCTTCTAGCTGATTCTTTAGCCAAAGTAACTGTGCACAACAACTGCCGGCAGAAATATATTCTGACTCGACCATTGAGATTGCGACACAGTTTTGCTTTTTGCTACTCCATGAAATAAGTCTTTTTTAAGGAATTGACATGTCCCGGAAGTGTTTTTTCTGTCATCTTTACTACCTGTAAAGTTAGCATCTGAAAAACCAGTTAGCTCGCTGTCATTACTTCTTAGGTACCATAAGCCAAGATTTGGTGTACCTTTAAGGTATCTCAAAATCCGCTTCACAGCAGCGTAGTGTGATTCCTTACATTTCACTTGGAATCTAGTACAGACACATGTAGAGAACATTATGTCTGGTCTACTAGCAGTAAGGTAGAGCAAAGATCTAACTATGCTTCTGTAATTGGTTTCATCAAAAGGTTTCCCTTTCTCATCCTTGTCCAGAGACATAGCAAAACCCATTGGATTCCTCATAGAGGTTGCGTTCTCCATTCCAAATTTCTTAATTAGCTCTCTGGTGAACTTTGTCTGGGGGATGAAAATTCCATCTTCAGATTATTTCACTTGAAGCCCTAAGAAATACTTCAGCTCTCCCATGCTGCTCATTTCAAACTTCCCTTGTATAAGTTTTGAGAACTTTTTGTAGAGGTTGTCGTCAGTAGAGCCAAATATAATGTCGTCGATATAGATTTGCACTAGCAAGATCTTGCCTTTTATTTCCCTAAGAAATAATGTCTTATCTATCTTTCCCCTTGTGAACTTGTTCTCAAGGAGAAAACTAGATAGCATTTCATACCAAGCTCGAGGAGCTTGTTTCAAACCGTACATCGCTTTAGACAATAGATAAACATAATCTGGTAGGTTAGAATCAACAAAACCATAGGGTTGTTCTACGTACACTTATTCCTTTATGTCACCATTAAGGAAGGCGGACTTAACGTCCATTTGATAGACAGTGAATCCCTTTAGTGAAGCATACGCTAAGAACAACCGGATTGCCTCCAGCCTAGCCACTGGAGCATATGTCTGGTCGAATTCAATTTCTTCTTCTTGACGATATCCTTTGGTGATGAGTCTGGCTTTGTTCTTGATGATCGTTCCATTTTCGTCCATCTTGTTCCTGTAAACCCACTTTGTCCCTATGACATTTTTACCTTTGGGTCTTGGAACAAGTTTCCAAACTTTACAACACTTGAACTGGTTCAGTTCCTCTTCCATGGCCAAGATCCATTATACGTCCGAGCTTGCTTCCTCGAACTTCTTTGGTTCAACCTATGAGAGGAAACTTAAATATAAATTTTCATTAGTTGTACCTCTACGAGTTCTGACACCATCCAGAAGATCTCCTATGATTTGGTCCATTGGTGATCCTTCAGATGTCTGAGCTCTAGAGTCCTTGCATCTAGAACTTCAACCACTGGAGTGACTTCATCAACTTGGACTACTTCTTCATCTTGATCATCTACCTCTCCATTAGGGGTTGGAGTGGTGATCTTGATGAATTTTTCACCTTCGTCTTTGATTGGTTCATCCAAGCTAATTTATTTCAACTTTGCACCTGCATCTTCAATAAGCACACTAGAAGAGTTGCTTTGCAGCAAGCTCGTCTCATCAAATACAACATGTATTTATTCCTCTATAACCAGAGTTTTTCTATTAAATATCCTATATGCCTTACTATGGCTACTATACCCTACAAAAATACCTTCAAAACTCTTCTCACTAAACTTGGTAGTGTGATGCTTACCATTGTTAAGCACGAAGCATTTACAACCAAAAATTCTAAAATATGAGACAATTGGTTTCCTGCCCTTTAAAAGTTCGTATGGTGTCTTATCATGATTCTTATTTATGAGTGATCGATTTTGCACGTGGCATGCAGTGTTGACGGCTTCTGCCCATAAGTACTCCGGTAGTGAAGCATCACTCAACATAGTCCTACAGGCCTCTATGAGTGTTCTGTTCCTTCTCTCAGCTACTCCATTTTGCCGTGGAGTATGAGGAGAGGAAAACTCATGAAAGATACCTAGGCTTCCATAAAATTCTGTCATGACCCCAGACTTGAATTCAGTTCTTTTGTCACTTCTGATCTTGACTACAGAACAATTGTATTCATTCTGGTCTGCCTAACAAAATTCATAAAGACATCAAAGGTATCTGACTTGTGTTTCAGAAAGAACACCCACGCAAAGCGCGAGTAGTCATCAACAATAACCAATGCATATTCCTTGCCTCCCAAACTTCTAATTTGCAGTGGAGCGAACAAGTCCATATGAAGTAGATGTAGGAATCTATTTGAATCTTTGCCAATAATGCTCTTAAAGGTAGCTCTCGTTTGCTTGCCTATCACACAAGCATGAAAAGGTCTATCTTTGACGTGCTTGACCTTTGGGGCATCACGTACCAGGTTTAGTGAAAATAATTTGTTAATAGTTTTAAAATTAATATGTGCTAATCTCGTGTGTCATTGGTCAACAAGAGACGCACTATCTTTTGCTAAAAAGCACACTTGTGTAGAAGAATCTATATAAATGAAATTAAAAAAAATATATTCCTGCTTCGAGTGCCAGATAGAATCATTTCCATATTGTCAACAGACTTTATCAAGCACTTGTCAGCATGGAATTCAACTATATATCCTTTGTCGCATAGTTGGCTTATGCTTATGAGATTGTGTTCCAATCCCTCGACATAAGCTACATCCGAAAAGGATACACTACCGTTAGTGATCATACCGTAGCCTTTAGTGATTCCTCAGTCTGAACCTCCAAATATAACCTTTGGTCCGTTCAATACTAGAGAGAAGTTCTGAAGTAGGCTTCTTGTCCTGGTCATGTGCCGAGAGCATCCACTGTCCAAATACCAGATAGGCGTTTTAGTGGCCTTTGGACATCCCTGCAATCATAATCAGTTTGCCTTAGGAACCCAAACATGTTTGGTTCCTTGGTATCGTGTTAGAGCACTCCCCCTACGAGGATTAGCATTATGAGTGGTCATTCTCATGTTGCTAACCTGAGGCGTAGCAACATTTCTTGGATTAAACTAATAATCGATGGCAAAATGACCAATTTTGCCACAACACCAATAGCCGAACCTATTTTATCTTTACCTTTAGTACTCATGCTTGACCTTCTGGGATAGTGGTCTAGCAGGGGTTACAGTCTTGGAGGAAGAGGCTTCATGATGATGACAATCACATGATTTCTTATCCTTCACAGGCTTTTCCACAATGGGTTTTACCTTTGGTGCTTTCTTGAAGTTATGACCATGATCATAAGGACCATAGTCTCGAAGAATGACTTCTTCATAAGGTGCCTTAAAGACACTCTCACCAAAGTTTCTGGGGTGAGTCCATCCTTGGTAATGAGACTTTGGCTCTAAATAAGTAGGCCTAGTAAAGTGGTCATAGGATGAGTCAAGATCAAACTTATTAGTTGGAAATATGACTTTCTTAAAGATAGTCTGATCTTGAGGGGCCTTCCCCTTTGCTTTGGCCAAGGCCTTCTTGGCGGCCTTATTCCTTCTCTGAGCCTTATTCCTCCTAGAAGATTTACTAGGAGCTTCAACATGGCCTAGCCCAACACCCTTGGCCTGAGCAGAGATCTCAACAACTAGAGGAAGAACTACCTTGGGCTTAGAGAAACCTTCAACAAGTTTTTTTTGACTTCTAGTAAGTCTTCCAACCCCTTGATGATTTCATCCTTCAGATCAAGGTGCTTGATGGCCTTGGTTAACTCATCGACTGCAGTATCTAAGTCTTCTCTGAGTGAGTCCATCTTTACAACTTCCTCTCTCAGAGAGCTTTCTATGGCCTTTAGATACTTAATCTCTTTTGCCTGAGTTTTTACGACCTTTCGACATTTGTCGTATACCTTGATCAACTCTTTATACTGGGCCATGAGTTCAGACTCATCGTCTGAAGAGCTGTCCTCATGATCATGCTCAGAGACTTCAGATTCAGAAAGAGGAGTGTGAGAGTTTACCTTCCCAGTGACCTGGGACTCTTGTTCATCATCTGTCTGAGCCATAAGCCCAAAGTATGCTTCTTCTTCTACACTCGACTAAGATGAGTCAGAGTTACTAAGAGTTTTGCCCTTCTTGGCTATCAGGATCTTCTCTGTCCTCTTTTTGTTATATGAGGTCTTCTTTTCTTCTCTCTTACCACCCTCCTTTTTCTTGTGGGGGAAATCAGCAATGACATGACCTGGCTTGTTACAACAATAACAAACTATGTCAGTCAAAATATATTTGTTAGGTTTAGAATTATACCTTTCATGGCTACTTGAGCCTTTCTTTCGTCGATCACCTTCATGTCGTCATTTTTTTATGAGGCATCCTTGCCTCTCCATTGCATCTTTTTGTTTAAGAATTTCTTGAACTGTCTTGAGAGCAGTGAGAACTCTCCTTCAGATAGCTCTGAGCCTAAAGTGCTTGACTCAGATGATTCCACTTCACTTTCTTTTGGAGCTGGTGCTGGTGAGATAGATTTTCCCTTCTTTGAACTGTCTGCCTTTAAAGCAATGGACTTTTCCTTTGAAGAGAAATGACTTTTCTCTTCTCAAGCCTTTCTGGAGTTGATCTGCAGTTCATAGGACATTAGCTTGCCAAAGAGATTCTGTGGGTTTGTCTCAGCTAGTTTGCCAAACTCCCGGATGGCACAGACTTTGTTGTCCCACTCCTTTGTGAGAGACCTCTGAAACTTATCATTCAGCTCCCCATTAGTGAAGACTCGGCCATACACTCTTAGGCCATTGACTATCTTGAAGAAATTTTCAAAAGTGTCTGCAATGGTATATTTTGGCCCTTACCGGAAGGCTTCATACTTCTGATTCAGGAGGGACCTTCTATCATCCCTTATCTCTTCTGTTCCATCCATTAAGGTGACAAGAGACTGCCACATTTCCTTAGCAGATTGACAATGAATCAGGTTCTGCAACATTGAGTCATCAACTGCACTTGCTATTATATTTTTAGCTTTCTTATCCAGTGAGACAAGTGCAATCTCGTCCTTGTCTAGATCCATTAATTTCTTAGGTACTTGCTTAGTTGGATCTATAGTGGAGATGGTAATGGGAACATGAGGACCTTCTTCAATAATCATGAAGATCCGGGGATCCACAGCTTCCATGAAGAATTTAATCCTTTCTTTCCACATGGGAAAGTTGTTCTTGGTGAACAAAGGAAGCTTAGCAAAATCTTTACCCCTATCCATGCTTGGAAAATTCTCAAGAGACAATTGAAGAGGAAATTGATCAAGGTATTAACCTTTTAATGACCAACCTCCCTCTAATACTAATTTAAAGAGTTCAGTTGTCTACCTAAATCACCTAGAGGGGGGGTGAATAGGTGAGTTGTGCGTCTATTTGCGGAATAAAAAAAATTGTGATCTTGCACACAAATCAACCAAGAAAACACAGACGACAAAAAATTAAAGTGGTTCCCCAACCTTGGGTACATCTACTTTTCCTCACCGATCTAGTAAACCACTAGACTCGGCTACTCCACTATCTCGGATTGAAAACCAATCCTACCTCTCGGAACCAAGTTCCTACAATCTCGATCCAAATGGATCTACACTCGGAAGATAAAACTTCCTACAACTCGGAGAAAAATCTCCTACAAGAATTGATAATCAATAATTGAAAATACAAACAAATGATCTTCGAATCTTGAGATGTTCTGGCTGGATCTTCTTCTTTGAGAGTTGCGGCTTTATCAGACTTATTGAAGAAGAACTCATGGCTAGAACTAGATCTGAAGATTTCTTTTGACTTCACCCAATCAGAACGTTGATGGAGAAAGAGAAACTATCACGACCAGGAAATCAATCTTTGTCTGAATCCTTTGAATCGGAAACCCTGACTCTTGCACGATGAAGATCGTCGGCGGTGGGTCTCGTTTTGGAAAGACAGAGAGAGAGTATTCAATGACTTGAGAAAATTATGACAGCGTGTAGATCCTTCGTATTCTTGGTATTAGGGTTAGTCGATGACATGACTTTATATAAGATCTCTCTAACAGTCATAATTAGTCTTAATGGCGTACACGTGGACCAATCACATCAAGTGATTTGAAAATCCCGTCAATCTGGACTTAACAGAAATTTTTGCAGAAAATGACTTATGTTTTTCGATAAGAATGATATTTCTCGAGAAGTAGTGTTTATTACTCGAGAAGAAGATAAATGATTACTCGAGATAACATTTCTGCTAAATGGAACTTCAGTTCTCGAGAAAGAAGAATACTACTCGAGAACTAGGAATTGCTTCTTGAGAAAAGGCAGCCAACGGCGTTGAGTCAAGTCTTAGCACTCAACGCTCTCAACGCTATTACTATTGAGTACTCGAGTACTGTCTGAATTTCCCGAGAACAAAGAAACGGATTACTCGAGAACGAGAATTTCTTCTCGAGAAAAGGAAAGTTTCTCGAGAACTAGGAATAGTATTTCTCGAGAACTAAGAGTTGTTCTCGAGAACTACACTTAGAAAATTTTTTGATATAACAAATCAGTACTCGAGAAGTAGATAAGGAGTCTACTCGAGAACTAAACTTAGTTTCTCGAGAATTAAGGGACTACTCGAGAACTAAGTATAATACTCGAAAAAAGTTACTGACTACTCAAGAACTCTCAAATGTACTACTCGAGAACTCGACTTCTTTTACTCGAGAACTAAAGGACTACTCGAGAAAAAGACTTAGAAAATTTCTGTTCATAAGAAAACTTTTCTTCTGACTAATCTATACACCAACATCTCATCTCTTGATCCAAGTGCTTGAGAATGAAGTGTATCCCAATAGAGAGGCTACACATGAGTCAACACCTTGGATCACATAATGAGAAATTACATTGTATGGTCCTGTGTTTATGACCCACTGAAGACTGACATTGGTCTACACTTAGGAATAAAGTCTTGCAAACACAACTAAAATAGAGGATCAAATACAACTTAATTCATCTTAGTTCAAGGCTTCATGCAAATCTGGGTTATTGTGGATGCAATACCCAACAAGAGCTAAGTACCTCAGGCTCAGAGTTATCTGAAGGAGAGTTTTCTCTTCTTTCAAGACAGTTCAAGAAATTCTTGAACGAGAATAAATAATGGACAGGCAAAGATGCCTCATACAGAAGATCACGTCATGATGGTGATCAACACAAGAAACGCTCAAGTAGCCAAGACAGGTATCATACTAAACAGAATAAATATATTTATACTGATATCGTTTGTTATTGTTGTAATAAGCCAGGTCACGTTATTGCTGATTGCCCTCACAAGAAGGAGGGTGGAAAAAGAGAGGATAAGAAATCTTCTTACCACAAGAAGAGAACTGAAAGAAGCCTAGTAGCAAAAAAGGGCAAGACTCTCAGCGACTCTGACTCATCTAAGTCAAGTGAAGAAGAGGAAGCCTACTTTGGGCTAATGACACAAACTGATGAAGAAGAAGAACCCCAGTTCACTGGGAAGGTAAACTCTCATACTCCTCTTTCTGAATCAGATGTTTCTGATCATGATCATGAGGACAGTTCTTCTGACGATGTGTCTGAACTCATGGCCCAATATAAGGAGTTAATCAAGGCTTACGACAAATGTCGAAAATTCGTGAAAAATCAGGCCAAAGAGATTAAATATCTTAGGGCTGAAGAGAGCACTCTGAGAGAGGAAGTCGTCAAGATGGACTCACTCAGAGAAGACTTAAATACTGTTGTTGAAGAGATAATAAGGCTCTCGAGCACCTAGATCTGAAGGATAAGATCATCAAAGAACTGGAAGAACAACTTGAAGCGGAATAGAAACTTGTTAAAAGTTTATCCATGCCCAAGACTGTCCTTCCTTTGGTTGCTGAATTCTCAGCTCAAGCCAAAGGTGTTGGCATAGGCCATGTTGGTGCTCCTAGTAAATCCTCTAGGAGAAATAAGGCTCAAAGAAAGAATAAGGCGGCCAAGAAGGCTCTGGCCAAGGAAAAAGGGAAAGCTCCTCAAGATCAGATGTCATTCAAAAAGGTTATCTTTCCAACCAATGAGTTTGATCTTGATTCGACCTACGATCACCTTACTAGGCCTACTTATGTAGAGCCCAAGTTTCATTACCAAGGATGGACCCGTCCCCGAAACTTTGGCAAAAGTGTCTTAAAGGTACCTTATGAAGAGATTACTCTTCAGAGCTATAACCCTTATAATCATGGTCATAACATCAAGAAGGCACCAAAAGTAAAGCCCGTTATGGATAAGCCTCTTAAGGAGAAGAAGCCATGTGAATGTCATCACCATGAAGCTTCTACCTCCAAGACTGCTGCACCTGCTAGTCCACACTCCCAAGAGGTAAAGCAGGAGAAATTTAGGCAAAGATATAATAGGTTTGACTATTGGTGCTTTGGCAAAATTGATAACTTTGCCATTGATTGCTGGTTTAACTCTAGAAATTATGTAACTCCTCAGGTTAAAAATTTGAGAAAGACCGCTCATAATGTTAATACATGTTGGGGGAGTATGCTAACTAGAGATCAAGGAACCAAACAAGTTTGGGTTCCTAAGGCAAATTGATTTGTGATTGCAGGTATGTCCAAAGACCACCAAAACTCTTATCTGGTATTTGGACAGTGGATGCTCTCGACATATGACCGGGACAAGAAGCCTTCTCCAGAATTACTCACCAGTCATGAACGGTCCAAAGGTCATGTGGAGGTTATGATAGAGGAATTACTAAAGGTTATGGTATGATTACAAATGGCAGTGTATCCTTTTCGGATGTGGCTTATGTTGAAGGATTGGAACACAATCTCATAAGTATAAGCCAACTTTGCGATAAAGGATACATCATAGAATTTCATGCAGACACGTGCTTGATAAAATTGATAGATAATCTGGAAACGATTCTCTCAGGCACTCGTAGTAGGAATATCTTTTGTTTGAATTTTATTTGCATAGACTCTTCTACACCAGTGTGTCTCTTGGTGACCAATGATACAAGATATTGACACATATTAATTTCAAAACTATTAATAAATTATTTTCTCTTAACCTAGTATGTGATGCCCCAAATGTTAAGTGCGCTAAAGATAAACCTTGCCACGCATGTATAAAAGGCAAGCAAACAAGGGATACCTTTAAAATCATTATTGGCAAAGACTCTAATAGGTACTTACACCTACTTCATATGGACTAGTTCGGTCCACTACAAGTTAGAAGTTTGGGAGGTAAGGGTTATACAATGGTTATTGTTGATTATTACTCACATTTTGCGTGGGTGTTCTTTCTAAAACACAAGTCAGATACTTTTGACATCTTTACAAATTTTGTCAGGCTGATCTAGAATGAATACAACTATTCCGTAGTCAAAATTAGAAGTGATAATAGAACTGAGTTTAAGTCTGGGGCTATGACAGAATTCTGTGAAAGCCTAGGTATCTTTCATGAGTTTTCCTCTCCTCGTACTCCTCAGCAAAACGAAGTAGCTGAGAGAAGGAATATACCACTTATAGAGGTCTACAGAACCATGTTGAGTGATGCCTCACTACCGGAATATTTATGGGCTGTAGCCGTCAACACTGCATGCAACGTGCAAAATCGAGCACTCATAAATAAGAACCATAATAAGATACCTTACGAACTACTAAAGGGCAGAAAGCTGACTGTTTCGTATTTTAGAATCTTTGGTTATAAGTGCTTCGTCTTTAACAATGATAAGTATCACACTACTAAATTTAGTGAAAAGAGCTTTGAAGGTATTTTTGTAGGATATATTAGCCATAGTAAGGCATATAGGATATTTAATAAGAAAACCCTGGTTGTAGAAGAATCTATTCATGTTGTATTTGACGAGACGAGCTTGCTGCAAGGCAGCTATTCTAGTGTGTTTGTTGAAGATGCATGTTCAAAGATGAAAGAACTTAACTTGGGTGCGTCGATTGAAGAAAAAGGTGAAAAGTTCATCAAGATCACCACTCCAACCCCGATTGGAGAGGTTGATGATCAAGATGAATAAATCATCCAAGTTAATGAAGTCACTCTTGTGGTTGAAGAGACTCCAAATATAAGGACTCTAGAGCTCAGACATTGGAAGGATCACCCAATGGACCAAATCATAGGAGATCCTAGGGATGGTGTTAGAACTCGTAGAGGTACAACTAATGAAAATTTATATTTGAGTTTTCTCTCACAGGTTGAACCGAATAAGTTTGAGAAAGCAAACTCAGACGCATCATGGATAATGGCTATGGAAGAAGAGCTAGATCAGTTCAAGTGTTGTCAAGTTTGGAAGCTTACTCCAATACCCAAAGGTAAGAACGTCATCGGAACCAAGTGGGTCTATAGGATCAAGATGGACGAGGAAGGAACAATCATAAAGAATAATGCCAGACTCGTCGCCCAAGGATACAGACAAGAAAAAGGAATCGACTTCAACCAGGCGTATGCTCCAGTGGAAAGGCTTGAGGAAATCAGGTTGTTCCTAGCATATGCTTCACTTAAGGGCTTCACTGTCTATCAGATGGACGTGAAGTCTTCCTTCCTTAATGGTGACATAAAGGAAGAGGTGTATGTGGAACAACCTCCAGGTTTCGTTGTTCCTAACTTTCTTGATCATGTCTTTCTCTTATCTAAAGCCTTGTATGGTTTGAAATAAGCTCCTTGAGCTTGGTACGAGACACTGTCTAACTTTCTCCTTGAGAACAAGTTCACAAGAGGAAAGATAGATAAGACATTATTTATTAGGGAAATAAAAGAAAAGATTTTGCTAGTGCAAATCTATGTCGATGACATCATTTTTGGCTCTACTAACGACAACTTCTGCAAAAAGTTTTCTAAATTTATGCAAGAGAAGTTCGAAATAAGCAGTATGGGAGAGCTAAAGTATTTCTTAGGACTTCAGTTGAAACAATTTGTAGATGGAATTTTCATCTCTCAGACGAAGTTCACTAGGTAGTTAATTAAAAAATTCGGAATGGAGAACGCAACCTCTATGAGGACTCCAATGGGTTCAACTATGTCTCTGGACAAGGATGAGACAGGGAAACCTTTTGATGAAACCAAGTACAGAAGCATAATTGGATCCTTGCTCTATCTTACTACTAATAGACCGGACATAATGTTCTCCACATGTGTATGTGCTAGATTCCAAGTGAACTCTAAGGAATCTCACTATGTTGCTGCAAAGCAGATTTTGAGATACCTTAAAGGTACACCGAATCTTGTCTTATGGTACCCAAGAAGTAATAACAACGAACTAATTGGTTTCTCAGATGCAGACTTTATAGGACGTAAAGATGATAGAAAGAGCACTTCCGGGACTTTCCAATTCCATGGAAGAAGACTCATTTCTTGGAGCAGTAAAAATCAGAATTGTGTCGCAATTTCAACGGCCGAGTCTGAATACATTTTTACTGGCAGTTATTGTGCACAATTGCTTTGGATAAAGCACTAACTTGAAGATTACAACCTGAAAGTCAAAGACATTCCTTTGTTTTGCGACTCCTCCAGTGCAATTGCAATAACCAACAACCCAGTCTCTCACAGCAGGACAACGCACATAGAGCTGCGGTTCCACTTCATTCGGGAGCATGTGGAGCATGGGGACATAAATCTACATTATGTCCCAACTGACAGGCAGATTGCAGATATTTTCACAAAGCCGCTGGATGAGGCCAAGTTCTCGTTTTTCAAAACAAAACTTAGCATGCTCAACAAGGATGCAGAAGAATGAAGAAAAAGGTCATAAGCAAGTTCAAGATCAGGCTTAACTTCAAAATCCATAAAAATTCAGAAAATGGACTGCATTTCTCGAGTACAACACTTGTATTCTAAATAAAATTGAAGCTATGTTTGCTGCCCAGAGACAATACTTTGATGAGTCTCTGAAAAGTTCAACTGAAAAGGTGACTGCCTTAGAGAAAGAAATGAGCCGTGGATTTGCTAAAATCCAGAACAACACTGATGAACTCAAAAGGCTCTTCCAAATTGGAGGAAAAGCTTTATATCATACCATAACAAGCATTGGTAATGTGATGGAACAATCAGTTACCCTTGCTAATAATCAGATTCAGCTTGAAAAGAATGTTGAGGCGAGAAACTTCAAAACTTGTGAAGAAGTTGGTACATTTAAAGAAGATGTGATAAGCACCCTCACCCTAGAAGTCAGAAAGGGAGAGGATAAGGTGAAAGAACAATTGGAAAATCAAGGTCAATCCTTGAAAAGTCAGTGGGAATATCAAGTGAAAGAGATCCAGACATCTGTTCTTAAGGAAGTCAAGAGTACAAAGCTTTATACATTTGACACAACAGTATGGATGCACAATCAACTATTTCTTGAGATGCCCATGGATCCTACTGCACCCCCTCCTGCACATCTTGATGTTAACAGGCCTACTTTCTCTCCTCCTCCAGAACACTTTGAAGGACCACCTCCAAGAAATTTTGAAGGACCACCTACAGACTACTTTGAAGGACCTCCTCCTGATTTCTATGAACAAGTTTTTGAATTAGAGCAGATAGGTATGCCTTCTCAACCTCCAGAGGTTCAGAAAGCCAAAAGAAGGAAATTTGGGGATGGAGCCTCAGTTAGAAGATCAACTCTAAATCCTGAAGCTACAAAGATAATAACTCAAGAGTTTACTGAAGTGTAGAGTCCAACCTCCAAATCCCTTATACTTGACACTCTCAAGCTGGTCCTTGATTATAATGAATCCACAAACCTTCACTACAGCTCAGATGAATGGGGATTATATGAGAAGTCTCTACTAAAAGAATAATATATGACAGAGTTTATGGAAGAAATAATCCTAAATTAAAGCTCCTCCTAGACCTCCAAAATACTTCCCCAAGCCTTTTAGCTATTAAAAGAGACAACAGGAGAAACTTGAAAGACATCAACCTCCACAGGATCAGTAGAAGCTGAAGATATCTTGAAAGTTCATTCTTTTGAAATTGTGAAATTAAATTTCTCTTGGACAAATTTATATTTATATGAACTTTAATATTGCTGATCTGACTTTACTCATAATAGCTTTTTATTCTACTTATCATGTTATTAGTTTCTTTATTTGTTTTTATCTTGATGTAATTCACCTTAGTGTAAAGGGTTCTGACTTCTACAAATAGGGGGAGATTGTTGGGTATTGCATCCATAATAACCCAGATTTATATGAAGTCACCCTTGAACTAAGATGAATTAAGTTTGTATTTGATGCTCTTTTTAGTTGAGTGTTTGCAGGACTTATATGTAAAGTGTAGAACAATGTCAGTCTATAATGAGTCTCCAAACACAGGACCATACAATATAATTCCTCATTGTGTGATCCATGGTGTTGACTCATGTGTAGCCTCTCTATTGGGATACACTTCCTTTTCAAGCACTAAGGGCATGGATGGAAATTTGGATGTTGTGTATTCTTAAAGAAATTATGTTTTCAAAATCAAAGAAATTGTAAGTGTTTTCCTTGAGTACTAAGTTTTCAGAGTCGGGAGCCGAAGAGTCAGTTAATGGGCAAGCAGGCGAATCGACGGGTTTCGGCGAGTTCCATGAATGTGCCCTCCCTTTTCTATATATATATGTATATACAATTTTTAAATTGAACTAAGAAGGCGCGTACCTCACATATCGACGATTCTTCGGATCCAATATAGTCACTTGAAATTTTTCCCCAAATAGAATTCTGCGAAATTTGCTATTGGAGGAGTCTGATTCGGCGACTATCACATGATTATGCGACGAGTCAGCCAAAATTCACTGAATTTGAGTTCTAAAAATTCTTGCTTTGTTGAAAGTGAACCCGATACCATTTCTGCTAGATTGACCATCTTCATGGGTCCTTGTTCAGCATACCTAGCTCCGTTTTGAAAAACGAGAACTTGGCCTCGTCCAATGGCTTTGTAAAAATATCTGCAACCTGCTTGTCCATCAGAACATAGCTGAGGGCTATGTCCTTGTTCTCCATATGCTCCTGAATGAAATGATAGCGCACCTTGATGTGCTTGGTCCGGCTGTGGGAAACTGGATTGTTTGCGATTGCAATTGCGCTGGAGGAGTCGCAATACATTGGAATTTCTCAGAACTTTAAGTTATAATCTTCGAGTTGATTCCTTATCTAAAGAAGTTGTGCGTAATAATTACCCGGGAGATATACTTTGACTCGACAGTAGAAGTTGCCACACAATTCTGCTTCTTACTACTCCAAGAGATAAGCCGTCTTCCGAGGAATTGGCATGTCCCGGAAATGTTCTTTCTGTCGTCCCTGCTTCTTGCAAAATCAGCATCTGAAAAGCCAATTAGCTCGACATCATTATTTCTTGGGTACCATAAACCAAGATTGGGTGTACCTTTAAGGAATCTTAAAATCCTCTTTGTAGCGACGTAATGAGATTCCTTAGTGTTCACCTGATATCTAGCACAAATACATATTGATAACATTATATCTGGTCTACTAGCAGTCAGGTAGAGCAAGGATCCAATTATGCTTTTGTACTTGGTTTCATCAAAAGGTTTCCCTTTCTCATCCTTGTTCAGAGACACAGTTGAACCTACTGGAGTCCTCGATGAAAATTCCATCTTCAGATTGCTTCACCTGAAGTCCTAAGAAATACTTCAGCTCTCTCATACTACTCATTTCAAACTTCCCTTGCATAAGTTTGGAAAACTTCTTGCAAAGGTTGTCTTATGTAGATCCAAATATGATGTCATCGACATAGATTTGCACTAGCAGAATCTTGTTTTTAACTTTCCTAAGAAATAATATCTTGTCTATCTTTCCCCTTGTGAACTTGTTCTCAAGAATAAAGCTAGACAACATCTTATACTAAGCCCGGGAGCTTGCTTTAACCTGTATAAAGCTTTATTTAAAAAATAAACATGTTCAGGGAGTTGAGAATTAACAAAACCTGGGGGTTGCGCTACATATACTTCCTCTTTAAGATTCCCGTTGAGGAATGCTGACTTTACATCCATTTGGAAGACGGTGAAGCCTTTGAGGGCAGCATACGCAAGAAATAACCTTATCGCTTCGAGCCTTGACACTGGAGAAAAGGTCTGGTCGAAGTGAATCCCCTCTTCTTGTTTGTATCCTTGAGCAACAAGCCGGGCTTTATTATTGACAATTACTCCATTCTCATCCATCTAGTTTCTAAATATCCACTTGGTGCCTATCATATTCCGTCCCTTGGGCCTGGGCACAAATTCCCATACTTTGCATCATTCAAATTGATTGAGCTCCTCTTGCATTGCCAAAATCCAAGAAGCATCCTTATTTGCCTCTTCGAATTTCTTTGGCTCAACCTGTGATAGAAAACTTAAATGAAAAATCTCATTAGCTGTACCTCTTCTGGTTCTCACACCGTCACCTGGCTCTCCAATGATTAGATCAACTGGGTGATCTCTGAGGTGTCAGAACCTTAGATTCCTTGCCCTCCCTCCAGCAGGATCTGTAGCATCTTATGCAACCTCTATAGGTTGAAGCAATTCTTCCTCTAGCGATTCTTCATCCACCAAGCCTGGATCGACGATCTTTCCTGAGTTTGGAATGTCTTCTTTGACTGGCTCATCCAAGATAAGCTTTTTGAACCTGGTACCTGCATCTGCACTAATAACACTAGACGAGCTACTATGGCTACTATATCTACAAAAATATTTTCAAAACACTTTTCACTAAACTTAGTGCGATAATACTTCCCATTATTAAGTACGAAGCATTTGCTTCCAAAGATCCTAAAGTAAGACACAGTCGGTTTTCTGCCCTTCAATAGTTTGTAGGGGGTCTTACGATAGCTCTTGTTGATCAGTGCTCTGTTTTGCACGTGACAAGTGGTGTTGACTGCCTCAGCCCAGAAGTACTCTGGAAGTGAGGCGTCATTCAATATCATTGTACATGCTTCAATGATGGTTCTATTCCTTCTCTCATCTACTCCATTTTATGGTGGAGTGCGCGGGGAGGAAAACTCATGAAAGATAACTTGACTTTCACAGAACTCTGTCATGGCACCAGACTCAAACTCTGTTCCGTGATCACTTCTTATTTTGACCACTGAGCAGTCCAATTTGTTTTAAATTTGTCGGACAAAATTAGTGAAAGAATCGAAGGTGTCTGACTTATGTTTCAGAAAGAACACCCAAGTGAAACGCGAGTAATCATCAATAATTACTAATGTATAGACCTTACCTCCTAAGCTGTGAATAAGCATACGACCAAAAAAAGTCCATATGAAGCAAGTATATGCTTCATGAGGAATCTTTTTCAGCAATACTCTTGAAGGTAGCTCGTGCCTGCTTACCAATTTGACAGGAGTGACATGGACTCTCTTTAAGGCACTTAATGTTGAGGGCATCACGCACTAAGTTGTGAGAAAATAATATATTTAAGTTTTTGAAATTAATATGTGTTAATCTTTTGTGCCATTGGTCACAAAGAGACACACTATCTTTTACGATAAAACATACTGGTGTAGAATTGTCTAAGCAAGGGAAATTTAAACAGAAAATATTTCTACTCTGAGTGCCTGTTAAAACCATCTCCAGATTTGCAGACGACTTTATCAAGCAATTGTCCTTGCAGAACTCAATGATGTAGCCTTTGTCATATAGTTGACTTATACTTATGAGATTATGGTGTAATCCTTCAACATAAGCCACGTCTGTGAAAGTGACTATGTCGTTGGAAATCATACCATAACCTTTTGTTGTTCCCCTGTCTAAACCTCCAAAGATGACTTTTGGTCCGTCTTTGATTGGGATATAATCACGCAAAAGGCTTCTTGTCCCAGTCATGTACCGAGAGCATCCACTGTCCAAATACCAGATCGAAGTTCTATTGGCCTTTGGACATACCTGCAAAAACAGATCATTTTACCTTAGGAATCCAAACGTATTTGGGTCCTTGGTTCCTGGTCAGCTGAACACCACTAGGAACATTAACCTTGCGAGTGGTTGGTCTCGCATAGCTAACTCGTGGGGTTACAAAATTAGTGGGGTTGTACCAGCAATCTATGCCAATACCAACTTTGCCACAACACCAACAGTCAAATTTATTGTACCTCCTTTTATACTCTTACTTTACCTTTTGGATCTGAGGTCTAGCATGGGCAACATTCATTGAGGTGGAGGCCTCTTGGTTGCAGCATACATAAGAGCTTCCCATCTCTTTAGCCTTAGGCACATAAGTTTTGGATTTTGGTGCCTTCATATTGTTATGGCCATAAATATATTGCCCATAACTCTTCATCTGAATCTCTTCATAAGGTGATTTAAACACACTGGCACCAAAGTCACAGGGATGGGTCCATCCCTGGTATCTATTCTTGGGATCTACATGAGTAGGCCTAGCATGATGACCAAAGGACGACTCAAGGTCAAACTTATTCATTGGGAAAATTACATTCCTAAATAAGGGTTGACTCATGGGTGCCTTCCCCTTTTCTTTGGTGCTAGCCTTCTTGGCAGCCTTACCCTTTCCAGTGATGTGGCCAAGACCACTACCCTTCTTCTGAGTTGAAAACTCATCAATGAGAGGGAGAACAATCTTCGGCTTGGAGAAACTCTCAACAAGGTTTCTCTCCACTGCGAGCTTGTCTTCCAGCTCATCAAGATTTTTTTCCTTCAGACTTAATGTCTCAGCGGAGCCCTTGAGTTCCTCTTTTAAGGAGTGGACTTTATCTCTGAGAGGAAGTAATTATGAAATTTCTTCCTTCAGATTTGCTTCCACTGCCATGAGGGAGGCAATCTCTTTTACCTGCTTTCGGACTACCTTATGACAATTGTCGAAAGCCTTTAACAGGTGCTCATGTTGAGCCATCAAATCTGATTCGTTCTCATCAGAAGAGTAGTCTTCACGACCATTAGTGGGTGTTTCAGATTTTGAGTGAATAATGTGCAAGTTTACCTTCCTGTGGTACTCGGAGTCGCCCACTTCCTCGTCAGATTGAGCCATAAGCTCGAAGTAAGCTTCTTCATTTTCAGAGCTCGACTCACTCGAGTCACTATCACTGAGAGTCTTCGACTTTTTGGTGACAAAGCTCTTTTCTTATTTATTCTTCCCTTTGAAGGATATCTTATCGTCCTTCTTAGAGTTATCCTTCTTCTTGTAAGGACACTCCGCGATCATGTGACCTGATTTATTACAACAGTAACAAACAACGTCAAAGAAAAACTATTTGTTCGGTTTGGATTTGTACCCGTCCTCTTTATTATAGATTTTCTTGGTACGATCACCGTCACAATGTAATCTCCTGGAATCTGAAGAGGATGTCCTATTTTTCATTTGTCTCCTCTTGCTCAGCAGCTTCTTGAACTGCTTGGAGATTAAAGAAAATTCTCCATTCGATAGCTCGGAGCCTGACGTGTTTGGCTCTGAGTCTGTTGGTGTATCAGAAGCATGTGTCCTTATGGGTGACATAGCTTTAAATTTCCTCAACCCTTTCGCCTTCAGATCCACAGACTTTTCTCTGCTAGATGTTCTGTTGCTTTGCTCCTCCTCCTTCCTTGTATTCATTTGAAGCTAATAGGAGAGCAGCTTTCCGAACAGGTTCTGAGGGTTTATCTCCGGCAGCTTCCCAAATTCTCTAATGACAATAACTTTTGTGTCCCAGTCCTTAGTCAAGGATCTTAGAAACTTGTCATTGAGCTCGTCATGGGTGAATGCACAACCATAGTTCCTGAGGCCGTTGACGATCTTGAAGAACTTCTCGAAGCTGTCAGCCATGGATTCATTGGCACCTTGCTTGAAGTCTTCGTATTACTAGTTCAACAACGATCTGCGATCGTCTCTCACTTCTTCAGTACCTTCCATCAAAACAACAAGACAGTCCCACATCTCTTTGGTAGATTTGCAGTGGAATAAGTTCTGGAGAATTGAATCGTCCACTGCACTTGCTATGATATTCTTTTTCTTCTTGTCTAGGGAGACTAAGGCAATCTCATCCTTAGTGAGATCCATCATCTTCTTGGGAATCATAATCGTTGGATTTATCATTGAAGGCTGAGTAGGAATGTGTGGTTCGTTTTCCACAATCAGAAAAATTCTCGGATCAGCAGCTTCCATGAAGAACCGAACTCGTTCTTTCAACATGGGAATGTTTTCCTTGGTGCACACCGATAGCTTCATGGATGACATGTCTTTGCTTCTTTCTAAGGCAGCAAAGCAGAATCTCTTTATGCTAAATCAGGGATCTTGATCAAGGTATTAACCTTATCGACCAAAACACCCTCTGATACTAATTGAAAGTATCTAGCGTCTACCTAAATCACCTAGAGGGGGGTGAATATGTGATGTTTGCGTATTTTTGTGGAATAAAAATTATCTTAAAGAACAAGCACACAAACACAGAGATTTTATAATGGTTCCCCGAGTTGGGTACGTCCATTGTCCCGCCTCTCCTATCTCCCACGAAGGGCAGATTCAACTACTT
This sequence comes from Platanthera zijinensis, assembly GCA_039513925.1. Classification (NCBI taxonomy): domain Eukaryota; kingdom Viridiplantae; phylum Streptophyta; class Magnoliopsida; order Asparagales; family Orchidaceae; genus Platanthera; species Platanthera zijinensis. The sequence goes on from CM077083.1 coordinate 152,226,896, forward strand.
TAAAAAACATAGATTTCATCAAATCTTACACCTCATAGTTACAACTCCTACAACTCAGAGACGATGCTCCTACCACTCGGAGAACAAACTCTCCTACAAATCGATCCACAAACCGGATCTATAAACTCGATCCACAACCAGATCTACTCTCTCGATCCACAAACGGATCTACAAATCTCGGAGAAAAATCTCCTACACTATTCAAAATGATATTACAATAATAACACGCGATTACAAGTCTTGATCCGACGTTTTTGGAAGGGTTGATCTTGAATCTCGGAGAATTCGGAAACCTTAAAATCTTTGGATCTTCAACCTTCATCTTCGACTAATAAGGATTGGAGTTGATTAGATCTAGAACGAAGACATGATCCAATCAAAGAAGTTGTCGAAGAATAAGATCGCTCGATGTCGCGGCCGATCGGAAGGATTTCGCGAAAAACGTATGCGGCGGCCGACGAGTTCTGTTTTGGGAAGATCTTGAAATTCGAATGAGCAATTAGGTTTTTGAATCCGTATTAATTTTGAAATCACCCTAGGTATATCTATAGAGAGATTCTAAAACAAATGGCTATAAATGGTTTCCAAAAATGAACCCTAGAAAAACATTGTGCATGGCTGACGGTTTCGAACCAGAGAAAATTTTAAAAATCGGCCTAAGGTAAATTCGGCGGAATTTGTCGAATATCATAGATGATACTCGCTAAATATAGTGACGATATACTGTTGGAACCCTTGTTCTGATTTGGGCAAGGATTACTATTAGGATACTTAGATTTACCCATCTTATAGAGTCTAGGGTCATAGGATTTTCCAGGGTTTTGACTTTGAAGATTTCAAGTTAAGGAATTTCAGTTCGACGATAGTCGAACTCAGCTCGACGATCGTTGATCTCAAATCGAAGAACTCAGAGTTCCTTCTCTGAATTGAGCTCGATGAAAGTCCAGCTGAGATCGATGTACTGTGAACTTATATTAGATTTTCAGCTCAACAAAGTGCCTTATCAGCTCGACGAACTTGGAGCTCCGTTCGACCATCGTTTACCTCTAATCTGCCATCTCGGCTCGACGACAGAAAGTCTAAGCTCGACAATCTCTGAGCTCAGATCGATGAATAAGCATCTTCAGCTCGACGATCTCTGAGCTCAGGTCGACGAATCTATTGCTCAGTTCGACGATTTCCAGACAGAGTTCTAGGCAGTTATTTCTTTCCAGAAACATATTATTTTCAAGGCTTACTTTCAGGCAAATTATTCTAAAGGCAGAATATTCTAATGAGATTAATTTCAGGCAGTTATGGCTCTGACATTTAATGTAATATATTCTTATGAATATAGTCGTTTAGAGGCAGCATTAAATGTGGATATTATCATAAAGTTAAATGCTAATCTTTTTCCAAGGCAATTACCATTCTAGGAAATGCTCCAGCTATTCAGAATGAATTCAAATATTTGAATTCATCAAACATACAGATATAGATAATTATCAGAAGTTTCTCTGCCTTAAGAGAGACACACAGACAATTACATGCTAACTGATTTCAGACTTTCTGCCCCAAGCTTTTCTTCTAGCAAACAATTATCATTCTGAGATCAAATTCACAATCACTCAGATACATATACTGGAAGGAGAAGTTTTCTTTAAAGGCCTACACCCTAAAGCAAAGCTTCTTTTCTCCTGAACTATTCTACATCTCAGGGGAAGCTTTGACAACATCAACAAATCCACTAGTCTCCTATCAAATTATTGACAGAGAAGAATAACATCATCTTTATTTTCTTTCACCACTGTAAAACAGTTTTTAACTCCCTTCAAAAGTTATCCCTTTAGTTGTTAATTCTCTTGATCAAAAGACTTAGTTTAGTTTTTGAACATCTGGTCAAAAGCTCAAAGGGTTGTTGGATCTCCCTTGAAAATAGATCTTGTGGTGTTGGGATTTGTCTCCACAATACCTCAGATTTGTAGAAAGTCAGACCTTGAACTAAGATGAATTAAGGTGTATTTGATATTGTGTTTGAGTTGTATGTGTGCAGGTTCTTATTGCCAAGTGTAGACCAATGTCAGTCTATAATGGGCCACCAAACACAGGACCATACAATATAATTCCTCATTATGTGATCCAAGGTGTTGGCTCATGTATAGCCTCTCTATTGGGACACACTTCATCAACATGCACTTGGACCTATGGAGTATTGAAGTCTATCTCAGAAGAAATTTTCTAATTCCACATACTCGAGTACTTCTTTAGTATACTCGAGTTAGTGAGTCTGCACTCGAGTAGGTTGGGCTACTTACTCGAGTGGATTCTCTATATACTCAAGTATGAAAGCTTATACTCTAGTAGATTTTCTTTTACTCGAGTAAATGATACCTTATACTCGAGTAGATGGTTAGTTACTCGAGTAAGCGTTCTGTTTGAACTCGAGTAGATCTGGACTTCTGATCCTAGAAAGTTTCTAAGTTCACATACTCGAGTAGTTCTCTGAAATACTCGAGTAAGTAACTCTGTACTCGAGTAGATTGATTTTCATACTCAAGTAGGTTAGTGATCACTCGAGTAGTTTTCCTAAGATACTCGAGTAGTCTATCTTCCCCATACTCGAGTATCTCAAATTCTTATACTCAAGTAGCTCTTCAATTCTTATCTGAGAAATTTTCCCAAGTCTTTATACTCGAGTATATCCCTCATATCCACTCGAGTATGTAACCTCTTATACCCGAGTATGTCTATGTCTCTCTCTCTCTCGAGTATATCTGTTCGAATTCCTGAATTTCTCTAAGTCAAGTTTCTTTGTGTATTTTCAAAGAGTCCTTTCTGATTGGTCCACGTGTCATCCTTAATTATGCTTATGACCGTTGGAGACCGCCTATAAATAGGTCTTTTCAGACTTGACTAAATACATGCGTTTACAGAGATTATTTTAAGAAAGAGAAAATCCCGAAAACCCTAATCTTCCCATCCGCCGCCATTAACGTTTTTGGAAGAAGCTCTGGATCGTCTTCTCTCAGCCGCAGCTATCGATCTCTAATTCTCAAGCGATCCAAACTCAAGAAGAATCATCCGATCTCTCCGTGCTTCATCGTCTCTGATTTATTTTCTTGATCGTGGTGATTCCAGATCTCAGAATCGTGGATCTCTTTCAAGTCTTCTTCAACTGGTTCTGTTCAAACCGAAAAGCTCTCAAGAAGAAGATTACGTCAAAGATCCAGATCTGTGCTAATTATTGGTTATGTTTTTCCTTTCAAACAAATTTCATTGTAGGAGATCTATCTCCGAGTGGTAGGAAGTTTTATCTTCCGAGTATAGATTCGTTTGGGATCGAGTTTTGTAGGAACATAGTTCCGAGGTGTATGATTGGTTTGCAATCCGAGATAGTGGAGTAGCCGAGTCTAGTGATTTGCTAGATCGGTGAGGAAAGTGGGCGTACCCAAGATTGGGGAACCACTATAAATCTCTTGTCGTCTGTGTGATTGCTTGATTACTTATCTGTGCTGTGTTAATATTTTTATTCCGCATTTGACATGCACTTCACCTATTCATCCCCCTCTAGGTGATTTAGGTTTACAACTTAGTTCTCTCAATTGGTATCAGAGGGAGGTTGATCGTTAAAAGGTTAACACCTTGATCTAATCCTTACCAAGTTGTCTCAAGAGAAGTATCAAGCATGAGTAAGACCAAGGATTTTACTAAGCTCCCTATCTGCACCAAGAACAATTTTCCTATGTGGAAGAAAAGAGTTAAGTTATTCATGGAAGCAGTAGATCCCCGGATCTTCATGATTGCTGAAGAAGGTCCCTACGTTCCTATGACCACCTCCACCATAGATTCAACCAAGCAAGTTCCCAAGAAATTGATGGATCTAGATAAGGATGAGATTGCACTTGTCTCTTTGGACAAGAAAGCTAAAAATATTATCGCAAGTGCAGTCGATGACTCAATGCTGCAGAATCTAATTCACTGTCAATCAGCTAAAGAGATGTAGCAGTCCCTAGTTACTTTGATGGAAGGTACTGAAGAAGTGAGGGATGATCGAAGGTCCCTACTGAACCAGAAATATGAAGCCTTCAGGCAAGGGTCAAAGGAGGCCATAGCTGACACATTTGAAAACTTCTTTAAGATAGTCAATGGACTAAGAGTGTATGGCTGAGTCTTTACTAATGGGGAGCTGAATGATAAGTTTCTGAGATCTCTCACCAAAGAATGGGACAACAAAGTCTGTGCCATCCGAGAGTTTGGCAGACTAGCAGAGACAGATCCACAGAATCTATTTTGCAAGATGATGTCCTATGAACTGCAGATCAACTCCAGAAAAGCCGAAGAAGAGAAAAGTCGCTTCTCCTCAAAAGAGAAGTCGGTTGCTTTAAAGGCTGACAGTTCAAGGAAGGGCAAAGCTGCCTCGCCAGCATCTCCTCAAGAAGTAAGTGAGGAAGAAGGCTCCGAGCAAAGCACCTCAGGCTCAGAACTATTTGAAGGAGAGTTCTCATTACTTTCACGGCAGTTCAAGAAATTCTTGAATAAAAAGAAGCAATGGAGAGGCAAGGATGCCTCATACAGAAGATCACGACATGACGGTGATCAGCGAAAGAATGGCTCAAGTGGCCGTGACAGGTATAACTCCAAACATAACAAACAGATTTCAACTGACATCGTTTGCTATTGTTGTAATAAGCCAGGTCACGTCATCACGGACTTCCCTCACAAGAAGAAAGAGGGTGGCAGAAGAGAGGAAAAGAAATCCTCATACCACAAGAAGAGGACAGAGAAGAGCTTATTAGCCAAGAAGAGCAAAACTCTCAGCGACTCCGACTCATCTGAGTCGAGTGAAGAAGAGGAAGCTTACTTCGAGCTCATGGCTCACTCTGATGATGAATAAGTCCCCCAGTTCACTGGGGAGGTAAAAACTCACACTCCTCTCTCTGAATCTGATGATGATAATGAGCAAGAGGGCTATTCCTCTGAGGATGAATCTGAACTCATGGGACAATATAAGGAGTTACTCACGGCTTACGAAAAATGCCGCAGAGTCGTGAAAACTCAAGCCAAAGAGATAAAATCTCTACAGGCTAGTGAGAGCAGCTTGAGAGAAGAAGTCACCAAGACTAACTCTCTTCAAGAGAACTTCAATGCTGCTATGGAAGAATACAATCGAGCTCTCAAGCACCTCGACCTTAAAGAGGAAATCATCAAAGAATTGGAACAACAACTCAAGGCTGAGAAGAAACTTGTTGAGAGCTTCTCCAAGCCTAAGACCATTCTTCCACTCGTTACTGAGTTCTCAGCTAAGGCCAAGGGTGCTGGTATAGGCCACATTGGTGCTTTTAGTAGATCTTCTAGGAGAAGCAAGGCCAAGAGAAAGAATAAGGCTGCCCAGAAGGCTCTAGCTGAAGAAAAAGGGAAAGCTCCCTTGGAACCTATATTATTCAAGAAAGTTATCTTTCTTACAAATGAATTCGACTATGAGTCCACCTATGGACACTTCTCTAGGCCAATCCCCGAGAAGCCTAAGTCAAGATACCAAGGTTGGACTCGTCCTCGTAACTTTGGTGAGAGTGTCTTCAAGGCACCTTATGAAGAGATTCAACTTCAGAACTATGGAACATATGCTCATGGTCATAACATCAAGAAGACACCAAAGATAAAACCTATTGTGGAAAAGCCTATGAAGGAGAAGACTTCATGTAGCTGCCTCCATCATGAAGCTTCCTCCTCCAAGAGTGAAGTTCCTGCTAGACCATCACTTATGAAAATCAAGCAGGAATACACTAGGCAAAGATACAACAGGTTCGACTGTTGGTGTTGTGGCAGAATTGGTCATTTTGCCATCGATTGTTGGTTCAATCCTAGAAATGCTACAACCCCTCAAGTTAGCAATGCGAGAATGACCACTCATGAGGCTAATGCTCGTAGGGGGAGTATTCTAACTCGAGACCAAGGACCCAAACTTGTTTGGATTCCTAAGGCTAAGTGATTGTAATTGCAGGTATGTCCAAAGACCACCAAAATGCAAATCTGGTACATGGACAGTGGATGTTCTCGGCACATGACCGGGACAAGGAGCCTACTCCATAACTTCACCTCAGTCTTCAACGGACCAAATGTCATCTTTGGAGGTTCAGATCGAGGAATAACTAAAGGCTACAGTATGATTACTAACGGTAGCGTATCCTTTTCGGATGTAGCCTATGTTGAAGGATTGGAACACAATCTCATCAGCATAAGCCAACTATGCGATAGAGGATACGTGGTTGAATTTCATGCTGACAAGTGTTTGATAAAATCGATTGATAACATGGAAACTGTTTTATCAGGCACTCGAAGCAGAAATATTTTCTGTTTAAATTTCATTTATATAGACTCTTCCACACCAGTGTGTCTTTTAGCAAAAAGTAGTGCATCTCTTGCTGACCAATGGCACAAGAGACTAGCACATATTAATCTCAAAACTATTAATAAACTATTCTCTCAAAACTTAGTACGTGATGCACCTAATGTCAAGTGCATTACGGACAGTCTTTGCCACGCCTGTATCAAAGGCAAGCAAACAAGGAGTTCATTTAAAAGCATAATAGATAAGGATTCCAATAGAAGCTTACAACTTCTCCATATGGACTTGTTTGGTCCACTACAAGTTAGAAGTTTTGGAGGTAAGGAATATACGTTGGTTATAATGGATTATTACTCGCACTTTGTGTGGGTGTTCTTTCTGAAACACAAGTCAGATACCTTCAGTACTGTCACTAGTTTTGTTAGGCAAATCCAGAATGAATACAACTATTCTGTAGTCAAAATCAGAAGTGACAATGGAATGGAATTCAAGTCTGGAGCCATGGCAGAATTCTGCGAAAGTCAAGGTATCTTTCATGAGTTTTCCTCTCCTCGCACTCCACAGCAAAATGGAGTAGCTGAGAGAAGGAACAGAACACTCATAGAGGCTTGCCGGACCATGTTGAGTGATGTCTCACTTCCAGAGTATTTCTTGGCTGAAGCCGTCAACGCCGCTTGTCACGTGCAAAATCGAGCTCTCATCAACAAGAACCATGATAAGACTCCCTACGAACTTATAAAAGGCAGGAAACCAACCATTTCATATTTTAGAATCTTTGGCTGTAAGTGCTTCGTACTTAATAACGGCAAGTATCATACTACCAAGTTTAGCGAGAAAAGCTTTGAAGGTATTTTTGTAGATTATAGTAGCCATAGTAAGGCCTATAGAGTATTTAATAGAAAAACCTTGGTGGTAGAAGAGTCGGTACACATTGTATTTGATGATACAAGTCTGCTGCAAAACAACTCTTCTAGTATGCTTATTGAAGATGCAGGTACAAAGATGAAGGAACTCAGCTTGGATGAATCTACTCAAGATAAAGATGAGACGTTCATCAAGATCACTTCTACAACCCCTATTAGAGAGGTAGATGATCAAGATGAAGAACACATCCCAGCTGAAGATGCAACTCCAGTGGCTGAAGAGATCCTAGTTGCAAGGACTCTAGAGTTCAGACACGTGAAGGATCATCCCTTAGACCAAATCATAGGAGATCCTCGGGATGGCGTCAGAACTCGTCGAGGTACAACTAACGAAAATTTACACTTAAGTTTTCTTTCACAGGTTGAACCAAAGAAATTTGAGGAAGCCAACTCCGAAGAATCCTGGATTCTAGCCATGGAAGATGAGCTGAATCAGTTCAAACGATGCAAAGTTTGGACACTTGTTCCTAGACCCAAGAGGAAGAACGTCATTGGGACAAAGTGGGTCTACCGGAACAAGATGGACGAAGATGGAACAATTATAAAGAATAAAGCCAGACTTGTCGCCAAGAGCTATCGTCAAGAAGAAGGAATCGACTTTGACCAAACATATGCTCCAGTGGCAAGACTGGAGGCGATCAGGTTATTCCTTGCCTACGCTGCACTTAAGGGCTTTACCGTCTATCAGATGGACGTCAAGTCCGCCTTCCTGAATGGCGATATAAAGGAAGAAGTGTATGTAGAACAACCGCCAGGTTTCGTTGACTCAACTTTTCCTAATCATGTTTATTTACTGCAAAAAGCCTTATATGGTCTTAAACAAGCTCCTCGAGCTTGGTATGAAACGCTGTCTACCTTTCTTCTTGAAAACAAGTTCACAAGAGGAAAAATAGACAGAACATTATTTCTTAGGGAAATAAAAGGCAAGATTTTGCTAGTGCAAATCTATGTCGATGACATTATTTTTGGCTCCACAGACAACAACCTCTGCAAGAAGTTTTCTAAACTTATGCAAGGGAAGTTTGAAATGAGTAGTATGGGAGAGCTGAAGTATTTCTTAGAGCTTCAAGTGAAACAATCTGAGGATGGAATCTTCATCTCACAGACCAAGTTCACCAAAGAGCTACTTAAGAAATTCAGAATGGAGAATGCAACCTCTATGAGGACTCCAATGGCCTCAGCTATGTCTCTGGACAAGGACGAGAAAGGGAAACCTTTTGATGAAACCAAGTACAGAAGCATAATTGGGTCCCTGCTCTACCTTACCACAAGTAGACCAGACATAATGTTTTCCACATGTGTATGTGCTAGATTTCAGGTGAACTCTAAGGAATCTCACTACATTGCTGCAAAGCGAATCTTGAGATACCTCAAAGGAACACCAAATCTTGGCTTATGGTACCCAAGAAGTAATGATAGTGAATTAATTGGATTTTCAGATGTAGATTTTATAGGAATCAAAGACGACAAGAAAAGTACTTCCGGGACTTGCCAATTTCTCGGAAGGAGACTTATTTCCTGGAGCAGTAAGAAGCAGAACTGTGTAGCCATCTCAACGGCTGAATCAGAGTATATCTCTGCAGGCAGCTGTTGTGCACAGCTTCTATGGATCAAGAATCAATTTGAAGGCTATAACATGAAGTTCCAGAACGTTCCTCTGTTTTGCGACTCATCCAGCGCAATAGCAATCGCCAACAACCCAGTCTCCCACAGCCGGACAAAGCACATAGAGCTTCGATATCACTTCAACCGGGAGAATGTGGAAAACGGAGACATAGATCTACAATATGTCTCCACAGACAGGCAAGTTGAAGATATATTCACCAAACCGCTGGAGGAGTCCAAGTTTTCATTCTTCAAAACGGAACTCGGGCTGCTAAACAAAGAGGAATAGTGATGGTGGATTCAAAGACAGGCTCAGAGTTGAAGATATCAGTGGCAGTAAAATTCTCCCAAGCAAATCGTCCTTCAAAGTGATATACTCGAGTATATAGAGACTTATACATGAGTAAACGGAAAATACTCGAGTAACAAAATTTCCAAACTCGAGTAGTTGGTAATCTACTCATGTATGTACTCGACCTACTCGTGTATACTCCATCTCATACTCGTGTATACTCCATCTCATACTCGTGTATGGCGAAATATACTCGAGTATACGGCAATCAGTAATTTGAAAATCTCCTTTTTTCTTATTCGCACCAAGGTGTTTGCCGCTCCGTAACAGGTATGATTTTATCCTTATCACTCCTACTTAAACCTAATTAGGGTCATATATATATTTAGAAAAATCGGAAATCCTTTCCACTCCTCATTCTCCCGAGTAGCCGTCGTCGCTTCATATTCTGGAACCCGCAGAGCTCTGTCATTTTCGTCTCTTCTGTACTCCAGAATCACCGATGGCTCCCTCCTCCAAGATCGGAATCGGCTCAGAGCTCGCCCCTGAAGGTATAGCCGACCTCTCCGATGATTTCCGAAACCTGCTAATTCTGTTCGACACCATCGGACTCTCATTCATCCTCCAGACACCGTGCAAAGTCATTTTCCATGCAGTCGAGGAATTCTACAAAAATCTGAAGGTCAAGCGCAATGGTACAGTTCTAAAATCCAAGGTCAGTGGGATCAAAATCCGTCTGGACAAAACTTCCTTAGCTACTCTGTTAAAGTTGCCAGTGGTGGATGAAGAAGATGATCTGACTCCTGAAGATTCCGACAGAACCAGCCTCTTCTATGGAACAAACCATGAAGCATATTCATTCTGCCGTGCAGATTTCAATTCAGAGGGCAAATTTCTTGTGGATGTGATTGCCAAAGTTCTTCTATGCAAAACCTATTCCCTCAGAGAAATTTCCCAAAATCTTTTTGACGTTATGCAAGCCATAGTCTGTCGGAAGAAATTCCAGTTTGGAATGATGATACTGGACAAAATCAGAGAAAGTGTGAAACAACCAAGCTATGCAATGATTATCTCACTCCTCCTCCATGAGATTAATCCTACAGTGTTTGATTTATCTAAAGGCACTCCCCTCCATCATATGAAGAAAGTATCCATCCTTCAATCCAAAGATATGAAATCAAACTCCTCAACACTGCTAAAGCCTCAAAAGCAACTGTTACCTCAGAAGATGAGCCCAGAGAGCCCCTTGTCTCAGATGATAGGATTCCATCTCCTCCTTTACATCACACTATTACCACCTCGGGTGCAATAGTTGAGGTGGAGCATGCCTCATCTAATCCTCAGCACAAAGCTTCAGAAGACTCTTCTCAGCAAGATCTGATCCAAGATCCTACTCCTCCTCCTTCTCCACCTCTAGAATATCTCACCTTAGAAGTTCAAGCTCAAGAAAACCTTCTCTCTACTGCTGAAGATATTAACAGACTGATTGATGAACTCAGGTCAGATGCTCCAGTGTTTCAAGATGATTCAGTTATGCTATCTCCTAAGGATCCTTCTCCGTCCCCTGCTAAGGATCCTTCTCCTTCCCCTGCTAAGGATCCTTCTCCCTCCCCTGCAAAGGTACCCCCTACCTCTCCTGCTCAGTCCCCTGATAAACAGCAAGGTCAGCCAGAGATTAATCTACTGTCTGATGACGAGGACTTGTCTCCAGAACTAGTGGATGCTCCTCTGAGGACACTAGACTTCTCTCTTCCCTCTTTCATCAATACAGAAGATTCAGTTGTGATACCACCCTTCAAGAGAGCTGAAAGCTCAGTTGTGATTACTGAAATTCCCCCCTGGGTTGCTCCTGTTCCCTCAGCCTCTGCCCCAACCTCAGATCCCTTTAGCTGCTCAGATTTTGTCAGTCAGATTGGGCAAATGTTCCGTGAACAGAGAAAATACTTTGATGATTCTCTGGCATCAGTGAACAACAAGATCTCTACTCTTGAAACTGAGATGAGTAGAGGCTTTGCTGAAATTCAAGCAAACACTAATGAGCTCAAGAGACTATTTCAGTTGGGTGGCAAAGCCCTATATCATACTATCACCAGTATAGGTGTACTCAAAGATCAAGCTGAAAAGGTTGCAAATAATCATATTCAATTGGAAAAGGATGCTGCCGCAAATATTATGAAAGTTTATGACGAAGTTGGAACATTTAGAGATGAAGCAATTGCCCAACTCTCAGTAGATATCACCAAGGGGGAGAAGATAGTCAAAGAACAAGTTGAAAAAATATCTGAACAATCTCAAGCATCTGTGGATAGTCTAGTCAAAGAAATGAAAGCAGACATCCTTGCTCAACTTCAATCTGTAAAATTCTATATCTATGACACTGCTGTATGGGTGCATAATCAGAACTTTCCCAACTCCCAACTTAATCCTGCCATTATTCCAAAGGTCCTAGATCCTCTTGAAGAACATCCTCCCTCAGGTGCTCCAGATCAGGCTAACTTTCCAGCTCAGGCCAACATTCCAGAGTATGTGCCAGTCTTCTCACCTAGACCTACTGGTGACATGACTGAGCCTTCTCTTTCTTATACTGATATGTGGCAAGATGAGTTTCCTCCAAGTTCTCAGGGTGCCCCTAGAAAGAAAAGGAAATATGGTGACGGCGCTTCTGCTAGCCGTTTTGCACCAAGGAGAGAGCCTGCCCCAGATACAGAAGGTAGACCAGAAGTTGTTCATGCAGAAGTTTAGAGTCCTACCTCCAAGTCTCTTATCCTTGATACCTTGAAGCTGATAACAGATTTTGGTGAAAATAGAGATCACTACTATAGCAACGCAGAATGGAAAGCGTATGATATATCTCAAATCAAAATCAGATTGCATGACAGAAATTGGGGATATAACAATCCAGCTGCTCCTCCAAGGCCCAAGACCTATTTTCCCAAACCTTTCAGCTACCTGGAGAGGCAAGAGCTTAAAAGAGAAAGACTGCATAGAGGAGCCCCTTCTTGAGTGAATAAGGATGTGGATATGGACATTTAATCTTTTGAAATCATTTCTATATATATATTTGATTCTAATAATGGCTATCTTTATTATTCCTGTTTCATTTTTTTGTATATGTTTTGTTGTTCTTTTTACTCTAAGTAATTCACCTTAGTGTAGAGGGTGCTGACATCTACAAATAGGGGGAGATTGTTGGGATTTGTCTCTACAATACCTCAGATTTGTAGGAAGTCAGACCTTGAACTAAGATGAATTAAGGTGTATTTGATATTGTGTTTGAGTTGTATGTGTGTAGGTTCTTATTGCCAAGTGTAGACCAATGTCAGTCTATAATGGGCCACCAAACACAGGACCATACAATGTAATTCCTCATTGTGTGATCCAAGGTGTTGGCTCATGTATAGCCTCTCTATTGGGACACACTTCATCAACATGCACTTGGACCTATGGAGTATTGAAGTCTATCTCAGATGAAATTTTCTAAGTCCACATACTCGAGTACTTCTTTAGTATACTCGAGTAAGTGAGTCTGTACTCGAGTAGGTTGGGCTACTTACTCGAGTGGATTCTCTATATACTCAAGTATGAAAGCTTATACTCGAGTAGATTTTCTTTTACTCGAGTAAGTGATACCTTATACTCGAGTAGATGGTTAGTTACTCGAGTAAGCGTTCTGTTTGAACTCGAGTAGATCTGGACTTCTTATCCTAGAAAGTTTCTAAGTCCACATACTCGAGTAGTTCTCTGAAATACTCGAGTAAGTAACTCTGTACTCGAGTAGATTGATTTTCATACTCGAGTAGGTTAGTGATCACTTGAGTAGTTTTCCTAAGATACTCGAGTAGTCTATCTTCCCCAGACTCGAGTATCTCAAATTCTTATACTCGAGTAGCTCTTCAATTCTTATCTGAGAAATTTTTCCAAGTCTTTATACTCGAGTATATCCCTCATATCCACTCGAGTATGTAACCTCTTATACCCGAGTATATCTATGTCTCTTTCTCTCCCGAGTGTATCTGTTCGAATTCCTGAATTTCTCTAAGTCAAATTTCTTTGTGTATTTTCAAAGAGTCCTTTCTGATTGGTCCACGTGTCATCCTTAATTATGCTTATGACCGTTGGAGACCGCCTATAAATAGGTCTTTTCAAACTTGACTAAATACATGCGTTTACAGAGATTATTTTAAGAAAGAGAAAATCCCGAAAATCCTAATCTTCCCATCCGCCGCCATTAACGTTTTCGGAAGAAGCTCTAGATCGTCTTCTCTCAGCCACAGCTACCGATCTCTAATTCTCAAGCGATCCAGACTTAAGAAGAATCATCCGATCTCTCTGTGCTTTATCGTCTCTGATTTATTTTCTTGATCGTGGTGATTCCAGATCTCAGAATCTTGGATCTCTTTCAAGTCTTCTTCAACTGGTTCTGTTCAAACCGAAAAGCTCTCAAGAAGAAGATTACATCAAAGATCCAGATCTGTGCTAATTGTTGGTTGTGTTTTTTCCTTTCAAACAAATTTCATTGTAGGAGATCTATCTCCGAGTGGTAGGAAGTTTTATCTTCCGAGTGTAGATCCGTTTGGGATCGAGTTTTGTATGAACATAGTTCCGAGGTGTAGGATTGGTTTGCAATCCGAGATAGTGGAGTAGCCGAGTCTAGTGATTTGCTAGATCGGTGAGGAAAGTGGACGTACCCAAGATTGGGGAACCACTATAAATCTCTTGTCGTCTGTGTGATTGCTTGATTACTTATCTGTGCTGTGTTAATTTTTTTATTCCGTATTTGACACGCACTTCACCTATTCACCCCCCTCTAGGTGATTTAGGTTGACAACTTAGTTCTCTCATGTGGTGACATGGCACCTGAGTAAAAACTTGTGGTGGCAGGGCACCTGATCAAAAACCTGTAGTGGATTCCTACCAGGGTGGTAGGAGAGTGGATGTACCAAAGTTTTAGGGGAACCACTATAAAATATTTGTGTCTTCTGGTTTGCCTTTACTTTCTATTTCTGTGTTGAATGTTTCCTTTATATATATACAGATATATAAACTCTAGAGTAAGTGTGATCTATCCTTTCACTTTTATGTACGCCGAATATGCCTTGGACAGAATTTCAGAAAAGTTGACATATGGCTCGACATACCCGGCGAGTATTGCCTGGGATACTCGTCGAATTCGGTGAGTATCTATAATGATACTCGACGAATTCGGCGAGTATTTCCAGTGACACTCGGCGAATTTGCCTTGGTCAATTTCTAGAAATCTAGATAATTTACCCTAAGTATATACGATGAATTCGACGGGTATCGGGAAGCATACACGACAAATTCGGCGAGTATCAAGGGGATACTCGACGAATTCGACATGTATGACTCACCATACTAGCCAAATTTTACTTAGGTAAAATTCTTCAATTCTGAATCCTGGTCTTTGGCCTTCCTTAATCCTTTTCCTGTACTTGGGATAGAAGTACATCATAATAGAGAGATTACACGTGAGTCAACAAATTGGCCTACACAATGAAGGATTACATTGTATAGTCTCGTATTTACTGACCCACTCTAACCTGACATTGGTGTGTACTTAACATTTTAGACCTGCAAGTACATAACTAAAAAGCAATATCAAATACAAGCTCAATTCATCTTAGCTTGACTGGACCCTTCTTAAAATCAGGATTATTATGGATACAATACCCAATAAGAATAATCAAGTATACCATCAAGTCTGGGACTATGGATGGTGGTTGGACCTAGGAAGTACGGTACACTGAGAATGTGCCCTGAGTGCACGAGGAGTGTGGCCGATCGAGCCTGCATTTTTGTAGAATGGTGCTTAAGTGTACGTTGTTATTTGCCAAAATATATATATGTTGTTGCATGTAGGGAAGGAGAACCGCCTCCCCGAGTGAGGGGTGGGGTCATTAAGAATTGGTCAGCTAATGCTCACAGTTGCTTTATTTGCCACGTTTTGGTGGGTTGTGCTATGTAGGTGCTGGAGAGCAAAGTGGAAAGTAGCGGGCTGAAGTCCCTTATGCTACAATTAGCTGGCCCTCGAAGGCACAAAGGCGAACATTTACTGTTTCTCATGTGTGGCCGGCCTGCGTGCCGATGTATGAAAACACTTTTTGTAAAGGGAATAGTTGTAAGGCCTTAAGGCCATAACATTTGGTGTATTTGGTTATCATTCATTTTTGTGTAGTGGATATTTCTGGTATATGGGTTCTACAACTTAATCTGCTTCCGTTATAATGCTCTCTGAGTAAGGATGTGTATGCAATATTATGGTTTCAATGCGTAACTCAGCCGTCTATTTATGGATATGGCGTGGGGCCTCGACCAGATCCTCTGTTATATTTTATGATATAGATGGAGGTGTTACAATTTGGTATCAGCTTTTGGTCTCAGTCTTTCTTATTCGAATTTGTGGTCGAATTCTTTTAAGAGATGGTGAACACGTTTATGTATGTTACCATTATAACATGAATGAACCCATAAATGTCCACTTAGGAATTAAAATACACATGTTGAAGAAACTTGCGTGTTCCTATAATTGCTTTTGGTAATATTGCGCATTGCTTAATTGTGTATTTCACGATTATAGGCAATGAGAAGTGGTGCGAGGTAGCAGGAATCCCAACACTCGGTGGAGAGTAATACACCAACTGAGGTGCAAATACTTCCTCCTTCTGCGGAAATTATACGGTTGGTTGTTGAAGCCGTGTTCGCATTAATCAATGCGCAACCAGGAGGGAGAGTATAACCTCCTATCCCTGTGGTGGTCCAAGAACCAGTTGGCGTAGTTGAACATGTGGCGGTAAGACAAGTGGCCATTGAGCCAGTGACCGCAGGGCGTGCGACGAAAAAGCAATTGAAACACGTAATGAGTTTCAATCCTCCTGTGTTTGCGGGTACTGGATCCCCTACACAAGCCGAAGATTGCATCTCAAGAATAAAGAGAATCCTGACGGCAACTGAAATGGAGGAGTGGTAGAAAGTAATTGTAGCTACCTTCTTATTAGATGATGAGGCGAGGCTATGATGGGATGAGTTAGAGTTGCACCAGTTTGCTGGTCGGTCGCTACTCCAGATCTCGATGGAGTAATTCTCGAGGTGTTTTCTGGCGAGACATATTCCATCTGCACAACGGATTGTAATTAAAAACAAATTTAAAAGGCTAACTCAAGGCGAGAGTTCTGTAGATGATTACTTGCACGAGTTTACGAGATTGGGTAGGTATACAGGCTTTACATTTGTAGACGAGGAATGGAAAACAAATGGGTTCTATGAAGGGTTGAGAGACGATTTGTGATTGCTTTTCTCAGGACCGATGACGCAAGGTTTTCCTACCTTGGTCAATACGACTCGTTCCCTCGAACAAGTTATAAAACGTGTGCAATGTAAGAATGACTTGGTTATGAAGAAGCCAGAGTTTAAAGTACCTAGCTTGGGAAAGTTTGGGTATAAAAAGTGGAAGAAGAAGGCTTAGTATTCGAGACCAGCATCTTCTAATGAATCTGAAGTGACGACAGGGTGAGGTCCACTTACTTGTTACAAATGTGGAAATATGGGACACATGGCCCGAGAATATCGGAGTGGCCCTCTAAAGACGAAGAAAAAGATGGGTGTGACTTATGATGAAAAGGTAAAAGTAGTGGTGGAGTCAGCTGCATCTCAAGCGCAACCTCGAGTCTATAATCTTTGCCAGTAGGAGGCTATAAAACAAAGTGATGTCGTAACTGATATGAGTTAAGATATATTTTTTACTGCTTTTCATACTTAGTACCTTGTGCGTTGCTTGAGTATGATTTGTTTGAATTAGGCTTTGTCCTGATAATGGAATATCCGACGAGAGCACTATTTGATACAGGAGCTTCTCATTCCTTTCTGTCTGAGGACTTCGTGATGTGTATCGGAGTGCCTTCGGTTATATCAACAAATTGAGTGAACGTGTTGCTGTCTAACGGGTGCTTGATGCGCACAGATACAGCTTGCTATGTTAAGGTGCAGATAGGAAGTCATGATTTTGGTTTGGAAGCATCTGTGCTGCCTATATCAAAGTTTGATATAATCTTTGGTATGGACTGGATCTCAGAGCTGTGTATCTATATAGATTGCAACTCTAAGGAAGTCATACTGGGCAAAACATCGAATTTGATACTAAGTTCGCTGGTATGCGAGGATCGAGCAAGATATTGATGTCTGCTCTCCAGGTAGTCAAGATGGTTCGGAAGGGCGCGGAAATGTTTTTCATGCTATTGGAGGCTCTAGAGCCAAAGCCCAGTTTGAGTGACATTTCGGTTGTATCGGAGTTTGCAGATGTTTTTCCTAAAGATCTCCCTAGGCTTCCACCCCAGCGAGAGATTGACTTTGTTATTGAGCTGTTGCTAGGTGCAAAACCTATTTCAATCTCACCGTACCGAGTGATGCCAAAGGAAATGGCAGAATTGAAAGTTCAGTTGCAAGAATTGCTAGAGCAAGGATATATACGTCTGAGTATGTCACAGTGGAGTGCACCGGTGCTCTTTGTGAAGAAGAAGGACGAAGGCTTTCTTCTATGCATTGACTATCGTGAACTGAACAAGCTGAAAGAAAAGAACAAGTATCTGATTGCTCGAATCGATGATCTGTTTGATTAGCTGGTTGGATCGACTGTCTAATCGAAGTTGGATTTGAAGTCTAGTTACTAGCAGTTGAGAATTCAGGAAAGTGATATTCCTAAGACATCGTTTGGTACACATTATGGGCATTATGAGTTTACTGTGATGCCTTTTGGACTCACTAATATGACACCAATATTCATGGATCTGGTGCATATGACTTTTCGAGAGTATTTGGACCTGTTTGTGATTGTCTTTATTGACGACATACTGAAATACTCTCAGTCTGAAGAGGAGCATGCGAAATATTTGAGGTTGTTTTTGCATACTTTGAGAAGGAATAAACTCTTTGCCAAGTTCTCAAAGTGTGAGTTTTAGCTATCATCGATGTATTTTCTTGGACAGGTGGTTAGTGGAGAGGGTATTGTTTTGGATCCGGTAAAGGTCATTGCTATACGAGAGTGGCATGTGTTGTCTACTGTAGTAGAAGTCAGGAGCTTCCTTGGACATACTGGCTACTATAGGCGCTTCGTGGAGAACTTTTCACGAATAGCTTTACCTCTCACCATACTGACGAGGAAAGATCAGAAGTTCGTTTGGACGCTAGAGTGCGCAGGGGCTTTTGAGGAGGTAAAGAGTCGCTTGACCACGACGCCTATCTTAAGTTTGTCATGTAGTACGGATGACTATGAGATGTAAAGTTATGCTTCAGGGAGCGTCTTAGGTTGCGTCCCTCTGCAATTCAAAAAGGTTATAGCTTATGGCTCGCGCTAGTTGAAAGTGCACGAAAGAAACTATCCAGTTCATGACTTAGAGTTGGCGGTTGTGATTTTTGTACTTAAACTGTGGCGTCATTACTTATATGGCGTGAAAGTTAATATCTTCACAGACCATAAGAGCATTAAGTACTTAATAGATCAAAAGAATCTGAACATGCGATAATGGAGGTGGATGGAATTTCTCGGGGACTACACCTTTGAGATACATTACATTCTCGGGAAGAGAAATGTGATCGCAAATGTCTTTAGTCATAGGACTCCAATACAGGTAAGTTGGCTATAGGTGCATGATGAGCATCTGATCCAGGAGTTGGAAGCTTTAGATATTTCTTGTGTTGACAGAAATACAACTACAAATGCGTACTTGAACTAGACGAAGGTGCAATATGACCTTGAGAACAAGATTCGGCAAGCAACGAAACTCGATGAGAGTATGAAACGCTATGCAGCAGATGGGTCAGATTCCTAATTCTCCTTGGGTGATGGTCTTTTGAGAAAGGATAGTCATTTGTGCGTCCCAAATATGGGTAAACTAAGGGAAGAGTTGATGTATGAAGCACACTTTACTAAATACTTAATCCACCTAGGGAGCACAAAAATGTATAAGGACATGAAAAAGATGTTCTGGTGGCCGGGTTTAAAGAAGGACATAGCTCTTTACGTAGTGAGATTCCATACTTGCGCCTTGGTAAAAGAGGAATGTCAGAAACCTTGTGGTTTTCTGAAGTCGTTGTTAATTCCAATGTGGAAGTTCGATGATATCTCTATGGATTTTGTACATAGATTGCCAGATCACAGAGCGGGAATGATGCTGTGTGGGTGATCATTGACCGGTTAACAAAGGTATCACACTTCATACCGAATACGAGGTACGATTCAGTTGAAAAATTGGCTAAGTTGTATGTTGACAACATAGTAAGGTTGCACGGTGTGCCTCATAGCAATGTTAGCGACAGAGATGAGTGTTTTACTTCTAATGATTGGTGGCTAATCCACCGATTGTTGGGTTCTAAACTGAAATTCTGTACAGTCTTTCATCCGCAAACAGATGGTTAGACCGAGAGGACCAACAAGACAATGGAGGATATGCTCTGTATGTGCGCCTTGGATTTTGGGAAGAGGTGGGAGGACCATCTCTATATGATCGAGTTCGCCTATAATAATAGCTATAAACCTAACATTCAGATGGCGCCTTTCAAAGCTTTATATGATAGGAAATGTCGTACTCATTTAGCTTGGGCGGAAATAGGCGAATCAAAGCTGTATAAGCATAATGAGGTCGAAAATGCCAATTCGACTATACGCACTATTCGAGAGCAGTTATTGATAGCTCATGATAGACAAGCAAAGTACTACAACGCCAAGCACCGAAACGTGGAGTTTGCGGTGGACGATTGGGTATATCTAAAGATAAAGCCATTTAAAAGTGTGTCTAGGATTTAACGCTTGAAAAAGCTGAGTTCGAGGTACCTTGGTCCATTTAAAGTGATTGAATGAGTTGGTGAAGCAGCTTATCGACTAGCTCTTTTTACGGAGCTAAGTGATTTGCATGATGTGTTTCACATCTCGGTGTTACGAAAGGCTTTGCAAGCACCTACGCAAGTGATTGCGGATGTTCAAGTACCGATCGATAGTGGGCTATTGATGAAGGTTATACCCATTCGTATTTAGGATACAGAGATCAGACAACTACTTAACAAAGATATCGGGATGGTCAAAGTTCGTTTGGACAATTGTGGTCGTAAAGAATTGACATGGGAGCGCGAGCAAACCATGCGAGATGAGTTTCCCGAGTTGTTTTTGTAAATTAATGTTGTAAGCTGATGTACTGATTTCCTTTCAATGAATAGAATTTCGGGACAAAATTTCTTAAAGGAGGGGAGAATTGTAATGCCCCAAATATCCTGAAAAAGGAAGGATTGGAAGTTAACGCATGGCGCTAGTGTTAACGCTGGCGCTAGCCCTTGAATTAATTTGACTATCATCTCGGGTACCTACCGCGCGGAGGTAGAAAGGTATCGTGTGGCGGTACCACTTAAAGCACTCAACGCTTTTGACGAATCGTCAAGAAACTTACCGCGTGGCGATAGTGGGCTACCATGTGGCGGTACCACTCGACGCACTCAACGCTTTTGAAGAAGCGTTGAGAGACTACCGTGGGGTGGAGGTAAGTTAATGCACGGTTGCAAATTGCCACGTGGCAGCAAGGTGAAGGCTGTTTTGGGCGACAGAGCGATGTTCATTGGGCCAAGCAGCGATCTCCTTTGATAATGCGCGGCGGTAGCTTGCTGTTAAGGGTTGGACATGAGATGAAATTCTCATTTTGCTATCTCATACACTTTCTCTTGGTTCTTGAGATCCTTGAGGAAAGAGGAGAAGTGATCCAAGGTGTGCTTGTTATCGGAATTACAAGTCAATGCTAGATCCGCGGAGAGGAAGCAGTGATGATTAGTTCCATCCGGATCAAAGAACAAGGGCATAGCTCCTAAGCAATCGATAAGGGTAATGACTTTCTACTTGGACAAGTGAAGTCCTCAATTACCCTTACCAAAAGGTGAAGAAAAAGGTGGTTTCCAACAGGTAGATCATGGTGATCTCCGCTAAAACTTGTATTTAGATCCGGAATCGAAGTATAGAATATGCATGTTGTGTGAAGCCCATCTAGATAGGTTGGTCTGGATTGATGATGAATTGATTTGCGTGTCGGAGAAGACTCCGTGGATAAAATGTCTGGATAAACATGTAGAATCCGCGGTCTGGGGTTGTGCATGATGCTATAGCGATAATACTGGAGGTGATCTCCAGGAAAACACACAAAAAAGGGGAAGAAGTGACTTCTGTCCCTACCGTGCAGCAGTAGTGCTACCGCCGACGATAGCTTCCAGTAAGCTATGAAGCCTGTCTTTGGGATACTTGGGGCCATTGTTTGAAGCTGAGAGCCTTGTTAGCCCAACTAAGGTGGCCATGTGAGCCAGCCTGAATGTTGTTGCAAAGTTAGTGTCAATAAGACAGGTGTGTAGCATTTTGTGAAGCCTGTGTCCTTGAGATAAGGTGCATAACATGAAAAGTTATGAGACTGGAGTGCCCAACTATTGGCCATGAGAGCCATGATGCTCATTGTAGGCTCAGATCCTGGGGACATGTGAGCGACAATTGATGCTGAGAGCCTGGAGTGCCCAGCGAAAAGGCCAGAGAGCTGAACGGCAAGGGGAGGCTGACCCGTGTCTTATCGTTCTCCATGATGGTTGTGACCGTCGACATTGACATGGAGATTTGAGCAACGGGCTGTGGAAGAACTGTACCCGCGTTATGTCTTTCGGACCAAGATCGCCTAAAGTAACTGGCTTTTGTCATTGGCATAATGAGAGTCTTAGTCCCTGAGCCGGAAAGACTAGAATGCTCAAGTATACCATCAAGTCTAGGACTGTGGATGGTGGTGGGACTCGGGAAGTCCGGTACACCGAGAATGTGCCCTGAATGCATGGGGTGTGTGATCGATCGAGCCGATGTCTGTGGTGAATGGTACTTAAGTGCACGTTGTTATTTGCCAAAAGATATATATGTTGTTGCTTGTAGGGAAGGAGAACCGCCGCCCCGAGTAAGGGGTGGGTTCGTTATAAATTGGTCAGCTAATGCTGCCTGTTGCTTTGTTTGCCACGTTTTGGTGAGTCGTGCTTTGCAGGTGCTAGAGAGCCAAGTAGAAAGTAGCGGGTTGAAGTCCCTTATGCTGTAATTGGCTGGCCCTCGAAGGCCATAAAGCGAACGTTTACTCTTTCTCATGTGTGACTGGCCTGTGTGCCGATGTATGAAAACACTTTTTATAAAGGGAACAGTTGTAAGGCCTTAAGGACAGAACATTTGGTGTATTTGGTTATCATTCCTTTTTGTATAGTGGACATTTCTGGTATATGGGTTCTATAACTCAACTATTTTTGTTAGAATGCGCTCTGATTTAGGATGCGTATGAAATAATTTGGTTTCAATGCGTAACTCCGCCGACTGTCTGTGGAATATAGCGTGGGGCCCCGGTCGTATTGTCTATTGTATTTTATGAGACGGATGGAGGTGTTACATCATGCACATTCCACCTTGCACACATTTTCCTATACACCAAGCATGCTCCGTGCACATCGCGCCCTCCACTCAGCAAGTCCGCTTTAACGAGATCAGAACAAGATCAGAGTGTGATAGCTGTCTAGTCTCTAGACCGCCAGAGACAGTTCACATCACATTAGGAACCAGTCTGCCAAGGCTAACCCGCCAGTCCTCCAAGTCCTCTATAGCGAGATCATAGCATGTCACAACACAGCTTAGTCTTCTGACCAGACCTCCAAAGATAGTCCGCAACACAGTGGGAGCTAGTTTGCCAAAGCTATCCTACTAGTCCGCCAAGTCTACTTGTACTAACCTATCAGTCCGCCAAACCTCTTGACTGTGTGGACTAAGCTGGCAGACCGCCTAACTGCTAGGCCGCTCGACCAAACTTTCAGTCTGCTAATTCTTCATAAAATTTAACACTCCTCCTCAAGATGGAGCATATATGTTTACCATGCCCAGCTTTTCATAGACATCTGAAAGAGAAGCGGACACTAATCTAGTAAAGACGTCTGCAAGCTCCTTGTTAGAAGTGATGAATGTAGTACAAATTTGATTCTTCAAAATTTCTTCTCTGATGAAGTTATAGTCTACTTCAATGTGCTTTGTCCTTTCATGAAAAACTAGATTTTTTGATATATGTATAGCAATATGGTTGTCACAAAACATAGGTAAATGGTGATCATATATTTCTCCCAAGTCAAGCATACGGGCACGCAACCATTTCAACTCGCAAGTGGTTGGTGCCATGCTCTAGTACTCAGCTCTAGCGCTTGATCGTGACACAATAGACTATTTCTTGCTCTTCTAGCTGACAAGGTTTCCTCTCACAACGATGCAAAAATCAGAGGTAGACTTTCTATCTTCTTTATTGTCAATATAGCTAGCATCAGAATATGATTCAACCTTGAGATGATTATGTTTTTGAAACAATAACCCCTTCCCTAGAGACCCTTTCACATACTCCAAAATTTTCAAGGCGGAACGAAGATGACACTCTCTGGGAGCTTGCATAAACTGACTGACCTTCCCTACTACATAATAAATATTAGGTCTGGTAACAGTCAGATAGATAAGTTTGCCCACAAGTCGCCTGTATATAGTACTATCTGAAAAAAGAGGTGAATCTTTCATCCAACTCTTGTCATCTCCAATGGTCATAGGACAACGAACAGGTCTTGCCCCAAGAAGACCAGTTTCTTATAAAAGATATAATACATACTTCCGTTGTGAGAGCATCATAGAGTTGTGTTTACACAAGATTTTTATCCCAAGGAAATACTTAGGAGAGCCCATATCCTTTATAATAACATGTTGGGGAAGATGCTTCTTTGCTAGATCAACTCCTTCCTTATCATCACCAGTAAGGAGAATATCATCCACATAAATAGCAAGAACTACAATCTTTTTAGTAGTCTTGCGAATAAAAAAGAGTGATCAGAAGAACTGCGAGTGAAGCCAATAAGAGAGACAACCTTGCTGAACTTCTCGAACCAGGCCCGAGGGCTTTGCTTTAGGCTATAAATTGCCTTCCGCAACTTGCATATCTGAGACTCCCCCTGAGAAAAATATATAGGAGGTTGCTCCATGTAAACCATCTCTTGTAGATCACCGTACACACGGATAGTGCTGATACGAGCAACTTAGGAGAATGTATCAAAAAAGTCCACACCATATGTTTGAGTAAAGCCTTTGGAAACAAGTCTAGCCTTATAACGATCAATAGTGCCAATCGGGATAAACATGTTCTTTCTTTTTAAGATTTTGATGTTCTACCTCACTACCTCAGGTTTCTTTTTCTTCTAATAAATTTAATTTCTTTTTCAGTTTCATTTATTTTTGTGGCTCTCTCATTCTCTTCTCACTTTCTAACTGTTTATTAATCATATTAAATTGTGATGTCAGAAGCTAAAGAAGTGATTTGATCTACCTGTTGGATTCCTATGGGATTATTAACTCCTTGTATTTCATAAGCTTGATAATTATTAAATGTGAGATCTTCTAAAATAGCATACGTATCTTCAAGATATTTCTTCATTAAAGACCCTCCTGTAGCTCCATCAATTAAAATCATAATCGCAGTTTGTAACTCATTATAAAATATATAAACTTATTGATGTAGGGCTAATCTGTAATGCAAACATTTTCTTAATAATAACTTAAAACACTCTCAAGCGTCATAAACAGTTTTTCCATTAATTTGAACAAATGTGGTTGTCTCTTATTAACTTAGCCGTATTAGAGGATGGAAAATATTTATTTAAAAATCTTTCTACCAATTGATCTCATATAGTGATACATTCATGTGGTAGTGAATTGAGTCAATCTTTTGCTTTCCCCTTTAAAAAATGGAAATAATCTTAATCGAATCGCTTCTTCATGTCACATATTTTTATGAAGATCCTTAAGTGAGAATTTGCATCTTCATGGTTTATACCCCTAAACTTATTATATTGTACTTGTTACATAATTGTGACATCTATTTTAAAATTGTTAGCTTCGATAATAGGTTGAGCTATACTAAGTGCAAACCTCCTCTAACAGGCGTGTTATAATCACGACATGTCATTTGTGGTGCTACTTGTCGATCATTTTGATTAACTTGACCATTATGGTTAATTTGACCCTCAATGTCATTTATAACTTGCTGACCATTATTATTTATTGCAGGATGAATAATATTATTAGTTTTTAAAAAAATTTCAATTTTGCCTACAAATGTATTCAATTTCTAAATTCAAAGGCAATAATTCAGGATTTCGGTATCTTGACATACACTAAATAGTTTTTTTAGAAAATTTTTAAATAAATAATAAATAAACAAAAAACAAAAAAACTTGAGCTTTAAATACTCAGTGTTTACTAATATTGAAAGAAATAAAACACTAAATTAGATGCACCTCCCCAAAACGCCGCCAAAAAGTTGATACGCTCAAAATTGATGTATATAAATTACGCTAGTGCACTGCCAAATCAAGTAATAAAATAAGAGTAAAGATCGTTCTCACAAGAAAGTTACTAATTTAACGCTTACAAATACTAACTTGCCATTTTCTTTAAATCCAAGCAAATTTAATTAATTATGGTGATTGGAAAAATGATTTAAAATATTAATAAAATTAAATTAACAATTTACTTCAAAAATAACTTTGATCAATATGGAGAAGTAACCATGTTTTTTGATTTTCTATGCTTGCTAAGATGAATCATTAAAATGATAATTTATGAAAATGCTTAATTATTTTATTTTGCAACGATTTTAAATTGGAAATCCTCATCTCTCGAATTATGAAAATCCGTATATTTTTTATTCCCCTAATTATCTCTAACATAAACGGAGTAAAAAAATATCATAAAGCTCGAAAATTAATGTTGCTAGCAAGAAAACAAAATCCCTTTATCTCTTCTATACTATATTGGATCTATGATACAATTACGCAACTCATCTCTCAAATTATGAAGTGCAATAAAAATACAGAAACTTTGACAAAAAATTCACGCAAGTCATTTCTCGAATTATGAACATCATAATAAAATCTCCATCAAATTACTATGTAACACATTTCTAGAATTATGAAACACAATAACAAGATGAAAAATCAAAATTTCTAAGATAGAGTTCATAAATATAATAAAAATAAATTATTAGACATGCATAAATCTTTTAAAAAAAATCATCATCTCAAAAAATATAGTACTCTCATCATACAAGACTAGGAGAAATTAGTTCATAATAATAAAGACACAACACAATTAAAAAGATCTTATAAAAATGATGAATAAAATCGAAGTGTTGTAGGACAAAGCCTCGCCATTTCTTCGCAAATTGATCTTCTTCTCCATAGTGCTCTAGCCTCCTCTCCTCCAAGTTATTGATTGCTGAATTTCCCCCTTGATGCTCCTTTTTATCATGGCTGAACCCCCTATAAGCCCTCATATTTTGGCTCCAAGAGAAATATCTTAAAAGATATTTGTTCTAATATAAAAATCCTCATTTTAATGGATTTTTTTAAAGAAATAAGAATTATTTCCATGTAAAATTTCAGCCCTATTAGATGGTATTTTGCTCTTTTATTTTATGCCAAAACTGAACCAAAGCCTCCAAAAATCCAAATTTGCGAATGACGCCAAAAATTGATTTTAAAATTTGAAATTCGAATTACAGTTTGTTGCAACGACTCTGCAACAACATTTCAGGAAATTGAATTTGCTCAACTCTACTACTTCAAGTCCAATTTCTTCAGCGTTTCTACAATAAAAACATAGGAAAAATGATGTTATTACAAACTTAGAAAAATTATAAATTAAATCTTATTTTATTTAATTTAAATCCAATTTATCAATTATAACAAATATGAATTCAATAAAAATGTACTAAAATAACTTTTATAAAGAAGTTATCAACGTACATTTAAAAAAACTACAACAGAGTACAAGTATGGAAACTCAAAAACAGATACAAAGTCCATCACAAGGTGATGAGATCATACACAAACATACAAAGACAAGATCACTACTCGTCAACTATATCTACATCGGAATCACAGCCTGAGCCATCATCATCAGAAAGATCGTCAATGCCAAGACCGAGCACGTCACACTTAAGTCTCCTGGCCACTATCTGAAGAGCCTTCGACACTCCACGCCTAAGAGCAACCTCCTGGACATCTTCAATCTTGGGTTCCACCTCTCTGGTCCAGACCTCATCCCGGATCTCCTTTCCAAGTAAGCAACGGTCACACATGTAGTCCAGATTCTCAATTATAACAAATATGATTTCAATAAAAATGTACTAAAATAACTTTTTTAAGAAGTTATCAGCGTACATATAAAAAACTACTACAAAGTACAAGTATAGAAACTCAAAAACAGATACAAAGTCCGTCACAAGGTGATGAGATCATACACAAACATACAAAGACAAGACCACTACTCTCCAACTACATTTACATCGAAATCACAGCCCGAGCCATCATCATCAGAAAGATCATCAATGCCAAGACCGGGCACGTCACACTAAAGTCTCCTGGCCACTATCTGAAGAGCCTTCGACACTCCGCGCCTAAGAGCAACCTCTTGAACATCTTCAATCTGGGGTTCCACCTCTCTGGTCTATACCTCATCCCGGATCTCCTCACCAAGTAAGAACCGGTCACACATGTAGTCCAAAGAATCCTTGTACTTAGCAAGACATGCAGGCCTTCAGCTCCGCTGCCCGATCCTCTGAAGAAAGTCACACCTCCCCAGTCTTCGATTCCTCCAACTCAGCCTCCAAACGAGAAGTCTCTTCCTGAGCATTCTTTAGAAACCACACGGTCTTCTCTACCAAGGACTTCTCTATCTACAATGTTACCCGAGAATCCTCAAGCTCTGCCTTCAGATTCGACCCAATCTATTGAAAGCAATATTATATATCTTGATCCTGTTTCTTTCTCAAAATAGTAAATGAATCCTTCGCTTCTTGGAGCTTCTCCTAAAATGCCAAATAGTCGTCTTTTAGGCTCACATAATGATCGTTCCACGTGAATGCTATATGAGCTTGAGCTTCAATCTGCAAAAAAAGGTCATACTTGCACAAAATAACAAAACCATAGACTGAAAAGGAGAGTTTACTCACCACATCACTCATCGCCTTCAAAGAAGAGGACATACCGGGGGTAGGGACCTCCGAATGGGAAACTTGTGGTGCAGAAGACCCCAGCACCTCAAAATTAGGATCGGCTAGAGTAATCTCATCCTGATAACTAAAAAAACATCCTCAATCTGACAATCTCTCTGCCTTGAAGAAGAGCGAGGCTCCTCACGCGCTTCACTTTTGATTTTCAACACAAGTTTTCCCTTCCGATCACGAACCAGTGGCGTCGCAGCTACACACTCAGGATCATCAGAAACCCCACACATCAGCAGATATTTCTCCTCCACAAATAAAGAAATACTGAGATGATTTGCCAGCTTCTGAGGCTCTTTAAGGCTCCATTTGGTTTGACGGTGGCGGATCGATTCGGCGGGTGGAAACGGAGCGTTCGAACCAGAGGGGGGAGGTGGCTGCTCCAAATGGAGCTTTTTGGGGGCATTTCTCAAGGCGTGCGGGTGGAAACGGAGCAAACGCCGTCGGAGGTTCATTTGTTTACCCTCATTCCGGCAGTATTTGCCCAAAACGAAGTAGTGAAACGCCTAAACAAATAGAGCCTAAATCCCAACATCGTAGAAAAGTCACGCTCTCGCCCCTTCTGAGGAAGAAAACGACCAGTAAGTGAATTCCAAAGCTCTATAAGGCCACCGGAATTCCAGACATAGCCAAATAAGGTGTTTCCATAGTGATGATCCGTCTGACACTCAAAGTCAAGCCAACTCTTGTTGTTGCAGATCTCAACATGGCCGCTGCCATCAACACAGATCTCACACCAATCTCTGAACAATTATAAAGAAAATCTTGAGTCATGCTCCCTGAAGAACGCGAGTAGCCCCATAATACGAATCCATGTGTACTGGTACACCCACTCAGACCCACGCACTGGTACACGCGGGCACCCACACACAAACCTATACGTAGGCGCGCTCTGGAGAGAGCGCAGGTCTGCGCACGCGCCCGCTACCATGCGCGGGTGCGCCCACAGTCTCGCCTTCGCGCACCGGCACACACGCGGCCACGCCTACGCGCTTAACCTCGCCTGTGCAAGTTTTCCTACACCTAAGAGTGCAGGTGAACCCCGTGCCGATGCACCCTTTTCCTCTCAATCACTCCACCCCATTCACCACATACCTTTGAGCGCACACCACCACCGTTTGCCTTATCCAGCACCTCTCCAATCTTTGCCACCATGATCACTATAGGAGAAGTTTCTCGTGCAAAATCCTCGTTCTTCTCAAGCTCCAGCTCTGAACACCAAGGAATTTGGAGGGAAATTGATGAAGCCAAGTTAGATTTTAAAAAAATATGGGGTGCGAGTAGCCGATCACCCATAATCACCACTAACTTAGTGGGGATACTGAAAATAACCACCGCGTACGCGATCAACGTGAGTGATCCACACGTGATCCGAGCAAGAGATCCCAATATGCGCACAAATTGCACGTAGCCAGCCGCCTCCGCTCGATGGTGGCTTCCCCTCAGACCAAGAGGCTCCCAGCCGACCGACGGGCGCTGCACATCGCGGCTGCCACCCCGTGGTCGCAAGGCGCGATCGGTTCCGCCGTCCTCCCTTGTCGGCGAGCATGACCTCGCCTAGGGACGCAAGACTACGACCGCATGAGACGACCGCGCGTCGCGACCGGCCTCCGCGATTGTGCCCTGTGGCCACTCCCCGCAGCCGCAAGTTGGCGACTGTGTGGGATTTTCGGCTCTGCGAGACACGGCCGACCTCGTTCGGCCCCCCCGACCAGGCGTGTTGGGTCAACCGCCCGTGCCGTGTACGGTCAGTGTCGTCGCAGCGAAGCTTGGCCGACCCCAAGTCCTTCCTCCCGTGCCGCGGGCTTAAGGTGCGGCCGGAGCTAGGGCCGACAACCCTTCTTGCCCACCCGCGGCCGGCTGATCCGCCGGCCGCGATTCCACTTCCTCCCCCAGCGGTCGTCCGCCGCCATGTAACCACTTTTGTTAGTGGGGGTTTTATTTATCTAATTACGTTATGCACATAAGAAATATTATAAAAATAATATGTATTTAAACTATATCAAATATGGTTTGTATCTAGTAATTGGGATGGTTACGGTGTGCAAATATCCGCATAACTGTCGTAACCATCGCCTAGGGCCAATAAAATGGTCCTCAGACCCCTCTTATTTCTAACATTTTCTCCTCCCAGCTTTCTTTTTCCTCAGGTCGAAGGTCCGCCAAAATCCTCCTACGAGTCACCGCTTCCCATCAAGCCACCCGAAAATTTGTCTTAAGTCCACAATGCCCCGAGGAAGAAGACGCTTCACCGGCCACTCCATGAAACCTCCTACGTGCACAACATCCAGCAAATCCCCGCCAATGCACCGTAATCAACCTCGTAGCAGAATTGACCAACCCGATCGCATCCAGGAACGTCCGCTACCGCCAGTGAACAGTGAAAACAGAGCTTCGTGTAAGGCGGTCTGTCGTCCACCAAGCGCGTCTGTAATCTCTCACATCTCCAAGTTGTAATGAGAAACGGCCTATTACCCTCGATTTCACCAACAATCTTTAAACCGCTATCAATAGTGGAGTTTGACTGACACCAAATTGGTTACATGATTTTTTACCCAGTTGAGGAGATTTTCAACGTTAAAATTGTCTTGTGTACTTCCATATTTATTCTGCGATTATTTGCGCACTCAACCGCTCCACGGGATAAGACGACCTAGTTTAATCCGATATACCGGGAGCGTTAAGTTGGCGCAACAATATATACATTTATAATTTTAGGGTAAATAATTAAAGATTATCTATGAACATCAACTCCCTAGAATCATTTACTTAGTAAAATATCTCACCTTAATTTTTTTACTTTATTATTAAAAACTGATTAAAATGTCAAAATATTTGAAGTATCGCTGTCGCATTCTTCGACATGACAGCTAGTTGCGGGCATGACCGGACTGGAATAAAATGACTATTATTATTGTTACTATAATTTATAAAAGCTATTTAATGAGGAATGCAGGCATTAAATTTAATTATATATTACGTATTGCGTGATGCAAATTTTCCACTCGTGAGTCCTGGGCCTCCTGGCGCGCATATTTTACATCATATTTGGGAGGACACGGGCAGATGTTATCTATTCTATTGTTACTTAAAAAAGCCCTCCAATGAACACGTGTACTTCAAAAAAATAAGGTGAGTGTTATCCGCACTACAGTTTTGGTTATCCGCACTTTTTTTCCCCAATTTTTCGCGCATTTTAGAAATACGTCTTGTACATGCATTTTTACGAAAAGTGTTCAACACCAAAGTTGTAGATCTCATCGAGATCTACAACTTTCGTGTTAAACACTTTTCCTGAAAATGCATGTACAAGACGTATTTCTAAAAGGCGCGAAATCTGGGTGTATTTCCAAAGTACGTCTTGTACATGCATTTTCAGGAAAAGTGTTCAACAGGAAAGTTGTAGATCTCGATGAGATCTACAACTTTCGTGTTGAACACTTTTCCTGAAAATGCATGTACAAGACGTATTTCCAAAAGGCGCGAAAAATTAGGAAAAAAATATTTGCGAATAACCAAAACTGCAGTGCGGATAACAATCACCAAAAATTAAACCACAACACGACCCATCTTCTTTGCTTTCTCCTACCCGTACCCTGCAAATTTTTGAGGCACCCCGCTCCTCTGCAGCGATCGCCGACTCAGAACCCTCCACCAGCGCCGGTTCCATAACTTCTTTCTTCTTTTCAGGCTCGCCGCACCCCTCACCGGCGCCGGTGTCGGCATCAAGGTTTCCCCGGTGCTTCCGCCTCCGCTCCTCTCCCTCAAGGTTCTCATTTTTTTAATTTCCCTGATGTTTCCTCCCTCATGGTCCTCAAGGTTTTTTAATGTTTTTAATTTTCTATTTCACTGCTACTCAAGGTTCTCATTTTTTTTACTTTTCCCGCTGCTTCCGCCTCAGCTCCTCCCCCTCCACATGGTTCTCATGGTTTTTTAATTTTTTTAATTTTCTATTTCACTGCAATACTAAACTACCAAGGATAATATTCACATTTTGATATGTGAACGGGAAAATCCTTGAGCACTCGAGACAATAGAGAATGAACAAATCATAAGTTTTTGAGGTGCGGATCTCGGATTGAGAAGACCGCTTGAGAACATCGAACACAAACCGACAAACCCTCCTTGAGTGCGAACGGGCGAAGCCCATAAGCACCCAAGGCAACCGGGAGCATCGAGCACGGCCGTCAGGCCGTGCGAAGATGCTAGTTTTTTAATAATAACATCTCAATTGTGTTGTAAGAGCTGAACTGTACACGGTGCACCAGGCCACTTGTGTCTGGTCTAAATTTACGAAAAATAAATGTATATGCATTCACAAATACTACTTTTCACCGTGCAAACTCATTTTCTGCAGTATACCCCCACAAGAGACAATTGCTGAGATAGCCCACAAGGGTGAGCTCTTGCAGTTACCAAACTGTCACCTCATCGAGAATTATCACCGCCTCGCTGGTTTGGGAGATCAGCATGCCGGCGACTAGATAGAGCATGTAGAAGTGGGCTCACCTACAGTTCTAGTCAGTGGCAGAACTAGGATTTTGATGTCGCTCGAGTACGATATATTTCAACGTACATATCATTGTTGAAAATATCATTGGATTTTTTTTTCATTGCGTAAAATCACAACATACAATATGATTCTTCTATCATTTAAGCAATATCATACAAAATTATATTATCGAATACGGTCTGCAAATCATAAGATGCGAAAATAAATGATCAAAAAGATAACTAAAGAGATAATTCCTGTGTAAACATTAACTAGTAAGGATCTGTTCGTTATGTCGGGATTGGAGCGTTGGAATTTGAATTCGATTGACAATTCTAATTCCAACATTCGGCGGCCATAAAAATATCTCGGATTTGGAATTCATTTGAATTCTCTTAGGAATTGGTTATAAAGAAAACATGTCACCCTCAATTCGGACCTCATGAGATCTTCATTCGCAATTCCCACCCGGACCAGTGTTAGAAAAAATTTTAGGTGCGTTGCTACGAAAATATATTTTCAAAATTTAGGACAATTACAAAATAATGAATGTAACGACGACGGATCCAGGATCGTCTTATTCAAAATCTTCTAATCTCTAATTGAGTAATATGCATGATTAATATTTCTAATAAATCAAATTAATTTAAGAACACGTAAATTAATAAAACAAAACTTTGTTGAACGGTAACTAAAAAGCGGAAATTGATTTATACCGTTCTTTGATTCAAACTCGTGTTTCATCATAACCGTGATGTCCAATAATCTTGTAGTATTCTTTCTTATGAACTGCGCCGCACTAGCGGATCCCGTTAGCATACAAAAGAGTCTAAAGTTTTAGTCTCTACATCATCAAATTTGTCTTGAAATAAATTTATATGTTGCCTTTTAAAATGAATAGGAGTAATACCTCAGACTTTTTAATTGATTAAAAATAAAAATGAGAAGAACCCCAATATTTGCTGATTTCAACTAAGCCAAATCTTTGCAAGATATATAAATCTACAACTCTTCTGCATCCAAGGACACCCAGCAGAACCCGATCTCCTCCAGAGGAAAGATATCTTAGCTGGAGATTTTCTTGGTTCAAAAATCAAATGGAAGATCTATGGTCCGGATCGGCAATACGAGCTCTCCTGGTTCAGAAAATGAGAACTGCATTTGGATCTAGGCGGGTTCCAGATCCGAGCGCTTTTAGAGATCGGCAGAATTTGATCTTCTGAAAGTACATATATGGGAAGATGATAAACAGTCCCAGCAATGCAGAGTTTCTCAAAAGTAAGTAGCAGGAGATCTGTCTCTCCTCTGCCACCGATAATTTCAGAAGGAGTCGAGGAGAAGAAAAAAGGGTGCCGACGGTTTCACGATGAAGGAGACGAAGCCGACGTGAGAAATCATGCGACGATTCACCCTTATTCACAGAATACTGAATTGACAATCTGGAGTTTTCATTTTTGGTCTTTTAATAGGAGAAGACTCAAATAAGGAGTTACAAATTTTAATGGATGCACTACGGTTCATTAAAACTCCAAATTTAATAAAATATGAAACCCCATAAAATTGATATATTCATGCCTAGAGCGTGTCAAGGGTGAGATTGAGTTCGTGTTCTCAATTTAAGAGACAATTTGGCCCACCTATCACAGACTTCAAATGTTCGCTCGACTGAATTAATTTGCACTCGTGGGAGTCTGAATATACTCAAATTTTCAGGTACGACTTTATCGGGACGTCTCGATGAATTGAGTCCACAAAATGGAAAATTTCTAACATTCTCCCACTTGGACGTACATTCATCGTAACTTATGACGTTCCGTAAAAAATCTTCACTAAACCGAGGGTATCATTAGCGAACGTGATATTAAGAGTCTACTCCAACGTCAATTCAGTCCAATCAAATCCTTCACTCTGAATCACGGCGGTAACCACATCATTGAGCGACACGGGACCTTCCATGGTCATAGCAGCTTACGAATCTGATCGACATGGACAAAACGCAGTTATATAGAGTGTAGAACAACATAATGAAAATGTGCACATGAAGGTTGTTCCACTTTGATGGTCAATCAAATTTCTCAAATGAATGCACTAAATCATGCTACGAGAATTATTTAAGTGTTCAAAAGAACACGTATGTCCAATCTTAAGATTTTAATTAATGTGTCAAATAGACATACCAAGGCTTTATGAAAATGAGATGAAGTGCCCAAAGCCTTATGCTCAGACTAACACTCGTCCGAGTCTTTTGACTGAAGTGTGATATATCACATAAACTTTATGAATATCCAAACTTAATGATATTCTATATGAATGTTCACTTAATGTTTGATCTCAAACAGTAATTAGAACTTAAACAAAGTGCAAAATGAATAATAGATGAATGAATTGGAGCTTCATGCAGTCTGCCACTAATCTAGCACATCAAGTGACTTTATAAGTCCCAAACTGTAGGCATGCTTTTAAAATATATTGAGGCGAAGTCCTTTAGTAAGGGGATTGACTAACATATCATCTGTTCCTATATTCTCCATTAAAATGTTGCCTTTCTTAGCCAACACCTTAACAGTTAAGAATTTAATTTTCATATGCTTAGACCATGTGATACTTTTACTGTTCATTGAGAACATAAATACAAAAATATTATCACAGTACAACCGAATGAGTTCAACTATAGAATCGACGACCATCAATACTTTAATGAAATTCTTAAGCCACACTTAGTGAGTAGAAGCTCCAAAAAGAGCCACAAACTCTACATTATTTGTGGATGAAGTAATAAATGTCTGTTTGACACTCCCACAAAATGCCCCCACCAGCAAATTTAAAAATATAATATAAAGTAGACTTCATATCATCCTTATACCCGGTAAAGTTAGAGTCTGTATACCCCCACCAAATTGAGATTTTGAGCTTTATGGTTGACTAACTTACAATCTTTTATTCCTTTCAAATACCTCAATACCTTCTTGACATCCACCCAATGAGCTGGTCTAGGGTTCGACTGATATTTACCTAGAAGTCCTACTGCAAAGGCAATGTTCGGTCTGGTACAGACTTGGGCATATATTAAGCTACCAACCATACTAGCATAAGGTATATCCTTCATGCACTCTCTCTATATCATTCCTGGGGCATTGTGACAAGTTCAGCTTATCACCCTTAAGCATAGGTGCATCGTTAGGCTTACAATAGAGCATGCTAAATCTCTTAAGTGCACACTCTATATAGGCTTTTTGAGAGAATGCTAATGTATGGTGAGATCGCTCCCTGATGATCTCAATTGACAAAACAAAAGATGATTCTCTAAGATCTTATATATCAAAGTGCTTTGACAAATATCACTTACATTTATGCAATAATGTCAAATCACTGCTCGCAAGCAAGTTGTCATCTACATATAGAACTAAAAAAGATGAATCTGTTATCACTGATCTAGAGATATATACAACAATCTACCTTATTTTATTCAAAATTGCATGGAGTTACTAGCTCATTAAATTTCAAATACCATTGTCTAGAAGCTTGCTTCACTACAGATCGACTTGAGGTTTAGAGACGAATACATTAAATGTCACGGATTTAACAACATGACCAACATCATAATTACTCTCACCCAAGTAAAACTTCAAAGCCTGAAGAAATTACAGGCCTCCTATGCCTAATGGATCTCCTAGTAGGCAGATGATCTTCCAGAACCTATGGAGGAATCTCAACGAGAATCAATGACAAGACCAGTTCCACTTCCTCTACAAGTTCCATCATTGGTTCAGGCACCACTGAGCTCTCCAATAATGTTACAGTAAAATTAATAAGAACAACTTCCTCGAATTCATTAATATGGCGAGAGCAACTCGGCTCATCAATAACATTTAATTCAAAGAACTTAGTTGTTTGTGAATGTACAATTCTGGGTCCTCCTAAAGGGGAATAAAACTTAAATCCCTTATAATGATCTAGGTACCCTATGAAACATCAATGACAAGACCTAGGGGCAATTTTACTTTCCGATGGGTTGTATAATCGGACCTCTGCAGGACAACCCCAAAGATGTAAGTGATTAAGGCTGGGTGGCCTATTTGTCCATAAATCGAAAGGTGTCTTTGGGTATTGACTTAGAGGGTACTCAATTGAGGATATACACTGTTATCTTAAGTGCCTCATCCCACAAAACTCATGAAGATTAGTCTTATTCATCATACTTCTAATCATTTCCTTAAGGGTGCGATTATGCCTTTTAGTCACACCATTTTGTTTAGGACTACCCGACATGGAGTATTGGGCAACAATGCCACAACTCTCTAAGTATCTAGCAAACGAACCTTTATATTGCCTAGTGGCATCATGTCTGCCAAAATGCTCATCAACTCCGTCAGAACTAACAATCTTAATGACTTTCCCTATTTGGTTCTCAACTTCAGTCTTGAAACTCTTGAAACCACCAAGAGATTCAGACTTTTCTTTAATAAGTACAAATATCCAAAATGGGAGTCATCAATGAAGGTAATGAAGTAGCTATTTTTATAGAGAGTAGAAGAATAAAGACCACTAATATCTGTAAGGATAACCTCTAATAAATAGAGACTACGTGTGTGATGCCTCTCCACTCAACGCCTTTGGGCTTCCGGCATTGAGTGATTCTTCTCTACTCAACGCCTTTGGGCTTCTGGCGTTGAGTGATGCTTCTCCACTCAACGCTAGGGCCAAAGTTACCTATATGCCCTTAGAGGTCTGCATTTAGCTCCTCGGAACAGCGGAGCTAGGTTGTTGGCAGACCAGATTTCTAGATTCTATAAATAGACCCACAAGGTACCTCAGAAAGCAAGCTTTCTCATTTTCTGAAGTCTTGCAGCGCTTTCTGAGGTATCCTTAGCTCAGCACTTGGCTAAAGAGGGGAAGTGCTCTGAGATCTTCCGGGTTAGTGGAGAGACATCCGTGTTGTAGTCTAGGGTCAGTTTCTTTGTTCCTTGTGCCGGGTCAGGGGTCTGGGCTTGGGAGAAGTAGGTGTTAGCTACACCCTAGGGTCCGAACTCTTGTTGGGGCCAATTTTTTGCTCCAACATTTCTGGTGCGGTGGGCGTGGACCGTAGTTGATATAAGAAAATCTCAGGCTTAGTCTTATGGCTAGAGGTGAGGATGAAGGAGCAGGCTCAGGAGGTTCTCTACCCCAGGAGTGTGGGGTGACGTTGGGGATGTTGGAAGACTTCATGCGGGAAGTCTTACAGACCATCCATTTGGCATTATCGACAAGGAGCGAATCGGCAAAGCCTCAGGTTTCAGTGGTTGCAGCTCTGTTGTTGGGCGAGAATGCTTTTGGGCAGCGTCCCAGAAAAGAGGTCTTGACAGAGGTTGGCGAGAGGGATGTCACCGGGCAGGAGATCTTCCCCGGATAGGCTAGTACTGACGGGCTCAGCGGTCCGAGATCCCGAGATGTGCCCTCTCGCCAGGTGGTGGGCATAAGCCCTTTTAGTGAGCTGATCATCTCAGCCCTGGTTTCAGATGGGTTTCAAGAGCCCGACATGTCCTACTATACATGTTGGAACCCTTATTTGATTTGGGCTAGGTACACTCTTAGGTTGTTGAGCCACATGTATAGCCAGGGTCAAGGTCTAGGTCTAAGTTAGTCCCTACAGGTCAGACTTCTCAAGACCAGCTTTGGATTTCTCTCAAAGATCTCAGACTCAGAAGAAATCTGTGAATTTTATATCAGTTCGACTTTCGTCGAACTCAGCTCGACGATCTTCGATCTTTGATCGACGATCTCAGAGATTAGTCTCTGAACTGAGGTCGACGATCTACGAGCTCAGGTCAATGATTTCTCTTTTGTTCATAGTTGTCTCAGATCGCAGATAGTTAATCTCAGCTCGACGATCTTCCAGCTCAGATCGACGATCATTCTCTGTGTCCGACTTCTTATATTTTCAACATCTGTCTTGAAGATTTATTTCCTACTTCATTGATTTTATTTATGTCAAATAATCTCTGGTAGTTAATGCTGACATTCTAAAGGCATACGGTCATTTCTTTACAACATTAACTATGGTATTTCACAGAGTTATTATTCTGACTTATTTGCCAAGACAGTTGGGGAGAAAATTAATTGCCAGAATTAGTAGTCGTTTCTCTCCTCGATTTCTGTAGTAAATAAAGGAATAGTTTTTGAAATTCAAATGAGATATATCATTCTTATTCCAATCCTCAAGAACAAGAGAGACAGATATTCAGTTAGAAAAATATATACAGACATTCTTACTGATCAAGATACAGAGATAAATACTCAGAGAGAATTTTTCCAGCCACAGCTCTAATCTCTTGCAAATTTCTCTCAGCTCTCAAGAACTTTTATTGCTCTTAGGAAACAGAAGAAGAACAACAAAAACTCTATCTTGAGTCTTCTTCAGTTTTCAATTGTCATGAATCTACAGAGTCAGAAAATCAACATCATTCTATAAACTCTGAAGAGTAAGAACACCAGTCTATTGAAGACCTACACCCTGAAGCAAAGCTTCCACTCCTGAACCATTCTTCATCTCAGGGGGAGCTTTGATATCATATAAATCCACATAGTCTTCTCATTTGATTTGAGAAAAATAAGACTACCATCTATTTTCTTTTACCTCTCTTGTACAGGGTTATTACTCCCTTCAAAAGTGAACTCTTTGGTGATAGGGCACCTGATCAAAAACCTATTGGTTTTTAGGCACCTGATCAAAAACCTGAAGGGTTTCTAGATCTACCTGAAGCAGATCTTGCAGTGATAGGGCAACTGATCAAAAGCCTAAGTGGATTCCTACCAGGGTGGTAGAAGAGTGGATGTACCCAGATTTGGGGAACCACTATAATTTTCTTGTGTCGTCTAGTTGCTCATCTTTCTTTATTTCTACTGTGCTGTGATTTCTTTTGTTTTACTTCTCTTATACTTATAAGTAGAATTCCGCTATAAAAATTAATTAAAATTTTTAAATACTCTATTCACCCCCCTCTAGAGTAGATTTGATCTATCCCCTCACTTTCAATTTGTATCAGAGGGTGAGTTTCTATTGGTTGAATAGGCTAACCACCTGAACCTGAAGAACCTTGATAGATCCTCTTCTCTCCTTCTTTCTTTTTTATAAACCATGACACAAAATAAAGATTA
Source organism: Platanthera zijinensis (assembly GCA_039513925.1). Classification (NCBI taxonomy): domain Eukaryota; kingdom Viridiplantae; phylum Streptophyta; class Magnoliopsida; order Asparagales; family Orchidaceae; genus Platanthera; species Platanthera zijinensis. The sequence continues at coordinate 152,266,803 of CM077083.1, forward strand.
TGCAAGCACCAGACCTCCAGTATGCAACTTGAACAAGTTTGGCATCTGGAAGGCAAGAATTAAGCTTTATATGAACTCTATTGATGAAGATATTTTCAACTTTATCTTGACAGGACCACCAACTCCAGTGGACTCCACTCCTTCAACTTCAACAAATCTTAGTGCAGTCCCACCTCCAGATTATACGGATGCCCAGAAAAAGGCAAAGATTGCTGATGCAAGGGCCATGGACATTTTGGCTCAAACCATGTCAGATGACATCTTCCAAAAGGTGGATGAATGCACCTCTATAAAAGCAATCTAGGATTCTCTCAACTAGATGGTTGCTGGCTCAGTAGATGAGAGAAAGGATAGAAGATCAACTCTCATCTCATAATATGAGAATTTCAAGAAAGATGAAGCTGAATCTGTCAGTGACATGTACACCAGATTAAGCTCCATCATCAGTGAGTTGAAGACCTTGGATAAAGACATCTCTCTCACAGAGGTGAATGACAAGATCCTAATGTGCTTCCCAAGCTCATGGGACTCTAGGATCTGGCCAATCAAAGAGGCCAGAAGCTTAAATGAGATTTCCACAGAATCTCTCCTGGGAAAGCACAAATCCTATGAGCAGTTAATCAAATCTAGGAAAGCTATAGAACAAAGGACTCCTCCACCAGCAAGGAAGGAGCACAACATTGCATTCAAAGCCTCTGAAGAATCAGAAGCAACACCTTCAAATGAAGAGTTATTGAGTCTATTTGCCAAAAGGTTCATCCAAATGGGCAGAAAAGACTTCAGGAGGAAGTTATCCAGAAATGAAGACAAGCCAATGTATGATAAAACTCCAACTAAAGAAATTATATGCTTTGGTTGCATGAAGCCTGGACACATTCTATCAGAGTGTCCAGAAAAACAACACAAAGAAAGGAGGAAAGAAAAAGAATCCAGGAAACACTCTAGCAAGCCATCCTCCAGCAAGCACAAGAGGAAAGAAAAGGGATTTGTAACTGACACCTAGAGTGAGACAGAAGAAGAATATTCCTCCTCCAGCTCCAGTGAGGATGAGGAAGAAACTAAGGCAAGAGAATTATGTCTGATGGCCATTAATGCTTCAAGCCCTGAATCAGAAGCAGAAGATTCAGGAGAAGACTCAGACTGTGATCAGGTAATATCATCTTTTGATTTTAATTCTGAAGATTTTAAAATAGAATTCAAATCACTGTGCAATGATCTTATAAAATCTGAGAAGGAAATCAAACTTCTCAGAGAAAGACAACCTGAATATGAAAACTTAATCTCTGAGAATTTAAAATTGAAAGATGAATTAATTGAGTATAGCAATCAAATCATTTTTTATGAAAACTGAACTAAGCAAAGCTAAACAACTTGAAGAAACATTGAATGGAAGAAGCCTACAAATGGTTGAAATCACTAGTACCCTAAATGCTAGATTAAACAAGAGTAAACTAGGTTTAGGTGCTTCATCTAGTGAAGCACCAATAATCAAGAAAAATAGCTTATCTCAACCAGTAAACTTTATTTCAGATAAAGATAAAAAGAATACAGAGCAGGTAGAAAAAGTTAATAAGGTATTAGAACAAATTAAACTAGAAAAGCAGAAGAAACAAGATCAGAAAAATAAGTCTAAACAGAAATCGTCGAACCAAGATCGACGATCGTAGTACTTATTGTCGAATGCCGACCGACGATCTCTGAACCCAAAGATTGGGTTTAATTACTCAGCAAAGGGAGATCGACGATATCATCAAACATCGTCGATCAGAGATCGACGATCGTGGAACACAGATAGTAGCAACTATTATTCTGTGAACCGAGATCGACGAGATCATCACTGGTCATCGAACACAGATCGACGATCTCTATATAAATCGTCGAACTCAGATCATGTTTACCAAAACCATAACTGTAACAAAAATTTTAATAACAATATCAAGAAACTAAAACATGTTAATCCATTTTCAAATTGGGTAATTCCACCTAGAAAATTTCACCCCTTAGGTTATAAATGCCAACCTGTATGTTCCTTTTTTCCAGTTTCAAGTATGAAAAGAGACAAGGACCCAAGGTCACATGGGTCCAGAACATTTAATATGTTTTCTCGCAGGTAAAGAACTATCCTAGCACACGGGACAAGTGGTACCTGGATAGTGGATGCTTAAAGCACATGACAGGAAGCAAGGACAAGCTAATCAATTATAAGTCCAAGCTAGGTCCAAAGGTAATCTTTGGTGATTCCAGCTTTGGCCAGACAGAAGGATATGGGGATTTCTTCATTGGAGCTGTTACATTCAGCAAGGTAGCCTATATGAGTGGTTTGAGATATAACCTCATATCAATAAGCCAGCTATGTGATGCATGCTATCAGGTTTGCTTTTCTGAATCTCAATGCATTATTTCTTTAAACAGCCAAACTGTTCTAACAAGATTTAGACAAGGTAACATTTATCTAGTCAATTTTAATTCTGCTAATTCAAAAATTTGTTTATTCAATCTAATCAGCAATAATAATACTCTTTGGCATAAAAGACTAGGTCATGTAAACCTTAGAAATATTGCTAAGTTATCAAAAGATAACCTTGTTAGAGGATTGCCATCTTGCCCCTACAAGAAGGAAAGCCTTTGTAGGGCTTGTCAAGTAGGCAAGCAAACTAAAAATAGTTTTAAATCTATTAATAAGAGTGATTCACCTAGGATTCTATATCCGCTTCATATGGATCTTTTTGGACACATTACTGTACAGAGCTTAGGAGGGAAGTTCCATACTTTAGTTATTATAGATGAATTCTCAAGGTTCACTTGGGTTTTCTTCTTGAGACACAAGTCTGATAATTTCAAGGCTCATATAGACTTTCTTAAAGGCATAAGGATTGAGTATTCTACTCCAGTTGTTTTGACCAGAAGTGATCATGATACTGAGTTTGAATCTCTTCTCATGCAAAGATTCCGTGAGATGGAAGGTTTCAAGTATTGTTTATCTGCTCCTAGAACTCCTCAACAAAATGGGATAGTTGAAAGGAAGAACAGAACACTCATTGAAGCTGTATGTACAATACTTGTTGATGCTTTCATGCCACTATCCTATTGGGCAGAGGCTGTGAGCACAACAAACTATGTCCTGAACAGAAGTTGCATACACAAACTTAAGGGCAAGACTCCCTATGAATTACTCAAAGGGATGAAACCTAAAATAGATTATTTTAGAATATTTGGTTGCATTTATTACATTCACAACAATAATAAGAAATATCTTAGAAAGTTTGAAGCCAAAGCTGTAATGAGAATTTTTCTAGGATATTCCCAAGTTAGCAAGGCATATAGGGTGTTTAATAAATCAACCTTGAAAATAGAAAAGTCAATTCATATTTATTTTGATGAAGCTATTATGTTTTACAAGGAGAAGGAAGCTTCTACCAGTAACTCTTTGCAGGTACCCCAACTTTGTGAAAAATCTGATGAACTCAACCTTACTCAAAAGGTTACATCTCATTCCTCTTCATAAGTTGATGAAGAAAGTGAAGAAGAAAATTTGGAAGTGGCTGAACTTACTAAAATAGCTAATACAATTCCACAAGAGAAATTATTTCCCAAAGCTGTTGCTGAACCAACTCAACCAGTTGAACTTGTCACACTCAGAGATCACCCTATATCTCAAGTGATTGGAGACATATCAGCTGGTGTGCAGACAATGCATCAACTCAACCAAGACTTGATATATGCATGCTTCTTATCTCAAATTGAGCCCCAATCCATTAAAGATGTTGAGCAAGATCCATACTGGATTACTGCAATGCAAGAGAAGCTAAATCAATTTGAGAGATGTAGAGTTTGGTACTTGGTTCCAAGACCCAAAGACTACCCAGTCATTGGAACTAAGTGGGTATATAGAAACAAGCTGGATGCCCATGGGGTCATCATAAGGAACAAAGGAAGGCTAGTAGCTCAAGGCTATAGACAAGAAGAAGGAATTGACTATGATTAGACCTTTACTCCTGTTACAAGGCTAGAAGCAATCAGGATATTTCTTGCTTATGCTGCATATAAGTAGTTCAAAGTATATCAAATGGATATCAAGAGTGTCTTTCTCAATGGAGAACTAAAGGAAGAGGTTTATGTTGAACAACCTCCAGGTTTTATCTCTTCAACCCATCTGTTGGGACTTGTCTCCACAATACCTCAGATTTGTAGGAGGTCAGACCTTGAACTAAGATGAATTAAGGTGTATTTGATGCTGTGTTTAAGTTGTATGTGTGCAGGTCCTTAATGCCAAGTGTAGACCAATGTCAGTCTATAATGGGTCACCAAACACAGGACCATACAATGTAATCCCTCATTGTGTGATCCAAAGTGTTGGCCCATGTATAGCCTCTCTATTGGGATACACTTCCTACATGCACTTGAAATGGTGGACTCAAGCATTGAAGTATGATTTTCAGATGAAATTTTTCTAAGTCCACATACTCGAGTATGTACCTTCATATACTCGAGTAAGTGACTTAATACTCGAGTAGATCCTTAGACATACTCATGTAGACTCTATATACTCGTGTAGATAAGTTTATACTCGAGTAGATAGTCAATCACTCGAGTAGGTCATATCTTATACTCGAGTAAATCCTTCTGTTCTTAATCCAGAAATTTTCTAAGTCCACATACTCGAGTACTTCTCTAGTATACTCGAGTAAGTGGGTCTGTACTCGAGTAAGTTAGTTTACATACTCGAGTAGGCTGTATTCACTCGAGTAAGTGATAACTTGTACTCGAGTGGTTGGTTAGTTACTCGAGTAAGTGCTTTGTTTATACTCGAGTAGCTCTGTTCTTCCCATTTCAGAAATATTCTAAGTCCACATACTCGAGTAGTTCCCTATATACTCGAGTAAGTGACTCTGTACTCGAGTAATTATCTTTCATACTCGAGTAAGTCAATGTTTACTCGAGTAGTTGTTCTAAGATACTCGAGTAGTTCATTTTCCCCTCACTCGAGTAGTTCTCCTAATATACTCGAGTAGTTCTTTTTCTCTCACTCGAGTATCTGCAACTCTTGTACTCGAGTATTTATTCACACTTTATCTGAAACTTTTCTAAGTGTTTTCACTCGAGTATTTACTCTGATACTCGAGTAGTTCCCTTTCACTCGAGTAAGTTATTTTCTGATACTCGAGTAGTTTAAGTTTCACTCGAGTAGATTTCTCTTCTTATACTCGAGTATACTTCTCATTGCCACTCGAGTATCTAACTTCTCATACTCGAGTATATCTTGTCTTTAACTCGAGTATAGTATATCCATTATTCCAGAATTTCTCTAAGTACAATTTCTCCATATGTATTTTGAATCGGTTATTTCTGATTGGTCCACGTGTCATCCCTAATTAAGATTATGACCGTTGGAGTCCACCTATAAATAGGTCCTTTCAGATTTGACTAATTAAGATTCCTTCAGAGTTTATTATTTTAAGAAAGAGAAAGAGAAAAATCCCGTGAACCCTAATTCTTCAAGTCGCCGCCGCCGCCATTAACGTTCACGGAAGAAGCTCTGGATCGACGATCTCTGATCTCTGTTTGCAACTCTGATTCTTCAGCGATCCAGACGCAAGTCAATCACTCGATCTCGCCGCGCCTTAAAGATTCCAGATCTATTTTCTCGATCGAGGTGATTTAGTTTTTCAGATTTGTGGATCTCTCTCAAGTCGTCTTCAACTTTTCTGATCAAGCCAAAAGCTCTTAAGGAAGAAGACTGTCAAGATCCAGATCTGAGATTATTGTTTGTATTTTCTTTAAACAAATTATTGTGTAGGAGTTTTTCTCTGAGATTCGTAGGAAGGATTTTGCTTCCGAGTTTTGTAGATTCGATTTGGATCGAGATTTGTAGGAACGTGGTTCCGAGGTGTAGGATTGTTTTCAATCCGAGATAGTGGAGTAGCCGAGTCTAGTGATTTGCTAGATCGGTGAGGAAAGTGGACGTACCCAAGGTTGGGGAACCACTATAAATCTCTTGTCGTCTGTGATTGCTTGATGTGTGCTGTGTTAGTTTTTAATTCCGTATTTGACACACATTTCACCTATTCACCCCCCTCTAGGTGATTTAGGCTAACAACTTAGACCTCTCAATTGGTATCAGAGGGGGAGGTTGATCGTTAAAAGGTTAACACCTTGATCTTATCCTTCTAAGTTGTTTCTTGAAAGGTATCAAGCATGAGCAAGACCAAGGATTTTGCTAAACTCCCTATCTGCACCAAGAACAATTTTCCTATGTGGAAGGAAAGAGTAAAGTTCTTCATGGAAGCAGTAGATCCCCGGATCTTCATGATTGTTAAAGAAGGTCCCCACATTCCTATGACTACTTCCACCATAGATCCCACCAAGCAAGTTCCCAAGAAGTTGATGGATCTAGATAAGGATGAGATTGCACTTGTCTCTCTGGACAAGAAAGCTAAAAATATTATAGCAAGTGCAGTCGATAACTCAATGCTGCAGAATCTGATTCATTGCCAGTCTGCCAAGGAGATGTGGCAATCCCTAGTGACTCTAATGGAAGGTACAGAGGAAGTGAGGGATGATCGTAGATCCCTACTGATCCAGAAATATGAAGCCTTCAGGCAGGGTCACAAGGAAGCCATAGCTGACACGTTCGAGAACTTTTTCAAGATAGTGAACGGCCTAAGAGTTTATGGCCGAGTCTTCACCAACGGGGAACTCAATGACAAATTCTTAAGATCCCTAACCAAGGAATGGGACAATAAGGTATGTGCCATTCGGGAGTTTGGAAGGTTAGCTGAGACGGACCCGCAGAATCTGTTCGGAAAGCTTATGTCTTACGAGCTGCAAATCAACTCAAGAAAAGCTGAAGAAGAGACAAGCAGGTCTGCATCCAAGGAGAAATCTGTCGCTCTAAAGGCAGACAGCTCAAGGAAGATAAAGGCTAGCTCTCCTGCCCCAGTTCCTGAGGCTGATGAAGAAGAATCATCTGAGCCCAGCTCATCTGGCTCAGAACTATCTGATGGAGAGTTCTCCCTACTCTCAAGGCAGTTCAAGAAGTTCTTGAATAAGAAGAAGCAATGGAGAGGCAAGGATGCCTCATATAGAAGATCACGACATGACGGTGATCATCGGAAGAAAGGCTCAAGCAGCCATGACAGGTATAATTCTAAACAGAACAAACAGATCTCAACTGACATCATTTGTTATTGTTGCAATAAGCCAGGTCACGTCATCGCCGATTGCCCTCACAAAAAGAAAGAGGGTGGAAGAAGAGAGGAAAAGAAATCCTCACACCATAAGAACAGGAAAGAGAAAAGCTTAGTAGCCAAGAAGAGCAAAACTCTCAGCGACTCTGACTCATCTGAGTCGAGTGAAGAAGAGGAAGCTTACTTTGGGCTCATGGCTCATTCAGATGATGAACAAGTCCCCCAGTTTACTGGGGAGGTAAAATCTCACACTCCTCTCTCTGATTCTGATGATGACAATGAGCAAGAGGGATATTCCTCTGAAGATGAATCTGAGCTCATGGGTCAGTATAAGGAGTTACTCACCGCTTACGAAAAATGTCGTAGATTAATGAAAACTCAAGCCAAAGAGATAAATACTCTACGGGCTAGTGAGAGCAGCTTGAGAGAAGAAGTCAATAAGACTAACTCTCTTCAAGAGAACCTCAATGTAGCTATGGAGGAATACAATAAAGCTCTCAAGCACATCGACCTTAAAGAGAAAATCATCAAAGAATTGGAACGATAACTCGAGGCTGAAAAGAAGCTTGTTGAGAGTTTCTCTAAGCCTAAGACAGTTCTTCCAATCATTGCTGAATTCTCTGCTAAGGCCAAGGGTGCTGGTTTAGGCTACATTGGCTCTTCTAGTAAATCCTCTAGGAGAAACAAGGCCAAGAGAAAGAATAAGGCTGCCCGGAAGGCTCTAGTTGAAGAAAAAGGGAAAGCTCCCTTGGAACCTGTTGTGTTCAAGAAAGTTATCTTTCCCACGAACGAACTCGATTATGAGTCCACCTACGGACACTTTTCTAGGCCGATCCCTGAGAAGCCTAAGTCAAGATACCAAGGTTGGACTCGTCCTCGTAACTTTGGCGAGAGTGTCTTCAAGGCACCTTATGAGGAGATTCAGCTTCAAAGCTATGGACCTTATGCTCATGGTCATAATTTCAAAAAGACACCAAAAGTAAAACCCATTGTAGAAAAGCCTATGAAGGAGAAGACCTCATGTAACTGCCATCATCATGAAGCCTCTTCCTCCAAGAGTAAAGCTCCTGCTAGACCTTCATTCCAGAAAGTCAAGCAGGACTACACAAGGCAAAGATACAACAGGTTCAACTGTTGGTGCTGTGGCAGAATTGGTCATTTTGCCAGTGATTGTTGGTTCAATCCTGAAAATGCTGCAACCCCTAAAGTTAGCAACGTGAGAGTGACCACTCATGAGGCTAATACTCGTAGGGGGAGTATTCTAACTCGAGACCAAGGACCCAAACTTGTTTGGGTTCCTAAGGCTAAATGATTGTAATTGCAGGTATGTCCAAAGGCCACCAAAACGCCAATCTGGTACTTGGATAGTGGATGCTCTCGGCATATGACCGGGACAAGGAGCCTACTACAGAATTACACCTCAGTCTGCAATGGACCAAAGGTCATCTTTGGAGGTTCAGATCGAGGAATCACTAAAGGCTATGGTATGATTTCTAACGGTAGCATATCCTTTTCGGATGTAGCCTATGTTGAAGGATTGGAACACAATCTCATTAGCATAAGCCAACTATGCGACAAAGGATACGTAGTTGAATTTCATGCTGACAAGTGTTTGATAAAATCGGTTAATAATTTGGAAACTATTTTATCAGGCACTCGAAGCAGAAATATTTTCCGTTTAAATTTTATTTGTATAGACTCCTCGACACCAGTGTGTCTTTTGGCAAAAAGTAGTGCATCTCTTGCTGACCAATGGCACAAGAGACTAGCACATATTAATTTCAAAACTATTAATAAATTATTCTCTCAAAACTTAGTGCGTGATGCACCTAATGTCAAGTGCGTTACGGACAGTCCTTGTCACGCTTGTATCAAAGGCAAGCAAACAAGAAGTTCGTTTAAAAGCATAATAGGCAAGGATTCCAATAGAAGTTTGCAGCTTCTCCATATGGACTTGTTTGGTCCACTACAGGTTAGAAGTTTGGGAGGTAAGGAATATACGCTGGTTATTGTGGATGATTACTCGCGCTTTGCGTGGGTGTTCTTTCTGAAACACAAGTCAGATACCTTCGGTATTTTCACTAATTTTGTGAGGCAGATCCAGAATGAATACAACTATTCCGTAGTCAAAATCAGAAGTGACAATGGAACGGAATTCAAATCTGGAGCCATGGCAGAATTTTGTGAAAGTCAAGGTATCTTTCATGAGTTCTCCTCTCCTCGCACTACACAGCAAAATGGAGTAGCTGAGAGAAGGAACAGAACACTCATAGAGGCTTGTCGTACCATGTTGAGTGATGCCTCACTTCCGGAGTATTTCTGGGCTGAAGCCGTCAACACCGCTTGTCACGTGCAAAATCGAGCACTCATCAACAAGAACCATGATAAGACTCCTTACGAACTTCTAAAAGGCAGGCAACCAACCATTTCATACTTTAGAATCTTTGGATGTAAGTGCTTCGTACTTAACAATGGTAAGTATCACACTACAAAGTTTAGCGAGAAAAGCTTTGAAGGTATTTTTGTAGGATATAGTAGCCATAGTAAGGCTTATAGAGTATTCAATAGAAAAACTCTGGTGGTGGAAGAGTCGATACATCTTGTATTTGATGAGACGAGTCTGTTGCAAAGCAACTCGTCTAGTGTGCCTATTGTAGATGTAGGTACAAAGTTGAAAGAACTTAGCTTGGATGAACCTAGTGAAGATAAAGATGAGACGTTCATCAAGATCCCCTCTACAACCACCATTGGAGAGGTAGATGATCAAGATGAAGAAGACATCCCAGCTGAAGATGCAACTCCAGTGGCTGAAGAGATCCCAGATGCAAGGACTTTAGAGTTCAGACACTTGAAGGATCATCCTGTTGACCAAATAATAGGAGATCCTCGGGACGGCGTCAGAACTCGTCGAGGTACAACTAACGAGAATTTACACTTAAGTTTTCTCTCACAGGTTGAACCAAAGAAATTTGAGGAAGCCAACTCCGACGCATCCTGGATTCTAGCCATGGAAGAAGAATTGAATCAGTTCAAACGATGCAAAGTCTGGACACTTGTTCCTAGACCCAAGCATAAGAACGTCATCGGAACAAAATGGGTCTACCGGAACAAGATGGACGAAGATGGAACAATTATAAAGAATAAAGCCAGACTTGTCGCCAAGGGATATCGTCAAGAAGAAGGAATCAACTTCGACCAGACTTATGCTCTAGTAGCAAGACTGGAGGCGATCGGGTTATTTCTTGCCTACGCTGCACTTAAGGGCTTTACCGTCTATCAGATGGACGTAAAGTCCGCCTTCCTGAATGGTGACATAAAGGAAGAAGTGTACGTAGAGCAACCGTCAAGTTTTGTTGATTCAACCCATCCTAATTATGTATATTTATTACAGAAAGCACTATATGGTCTTAAACAAGCTCCTCGAGCTTGGTATGAGACTCTGTCTAGCTTCCTTTTTGAGAACAAGTTCACAAGAGGAAAGATAGACAAAACATTATTTCTTAGGGAAATAAAAGGCAAGATTTTGCTAGTGCAGATCTATGTCGACGACATTATTTTCGGCTCTACGGATAACGACCTCTACAAGAAGTTTTCTAAAATTATGCAAGGGAAGTTTGAAATGAGCAGTATGGGAGAGCTGAAATATTTCTTAGGGCTTCAGGTGAAACAATCTGAAGATGAGATTTTCATCTCACAGACGAAGTTCACCAAGGAGCTGCTTAAGAAATTCAGAATGGAGAATGCAACCTCTATGAGGACTCCAATGGCCTCAGCTATGTCTCTGGACAAGGATGAGAAAGGGAAACCTTTTGATGAAACCAATTACAGAAGCATAATTGGGTCCTTGCTCTACCTTACTGCGAGTAGACCAGATATAATGTTCTCAACATATGTATGTGCTAGATTTCAGGTGAACTCTAAGGAATCTCACTACATCGCTGCAAAGCGAATCCTGAGATACCTCAAAGGCACACCAAATCTTGGCTTATGGTACCCAAGAAGTAATGATAGTGAACTAATTGGTTTTTCAGATGCAGATTTTGCAGGTAGCAAAGACGACAGGAAAAGCACTTCCGGGACTTGCCAATTTCTCGGAAGGAGACTTATTTCCTGGAGCAGTAAGAAGCATAACTGTGTAGCCATCTCAACGGCTGAATCAGAGTACATCTCTGCAGGCAGCTGTTGTGCACAGCTCTTATGGATCAAGAATCAGTTTGAAGACTACAACATGAAGTTTCAGAACATTCCCTTATTCTGTGATTCTTCCAGCGCTATAGCAATAGCCAACAACCCAGTCTCCCACAGCCGGACCAAGCACATAGAGCTTCGCTATCATTTCATCCGGGAGCATGTGGAGAATGGAGACATAGATCTACAATATGTCTCCACAGATAGGCAAGTGGCAGATATATTCACGAAGCCGCTGGACGAGTCCAAGTTCTCGTTCTTCAAAACGGAACTCGGACTGCTCAACAAAGAGGAATAGTGATGGTGGATTCACAGCAAGGCTCAAAGTTGAAGATATCAGTGGCAGTAAATCTCTCCCAAGAAAATTGTATTCCAAAGTGATATACTCGAGTACATAGAGACATATACACGAGTAAACGGAAATACTCGAGTAGACCAAAATTGACATACTCGAGTAATTGGTAACCTACTCGTGTATGTCACTTGACCTACTCGTGTATGTCACTTGACCTACTCGTGTATACTCCATCTCATACTCGTGTATTGCGAAACCTACTCGAGTATACGGGAATTAGAAATTTTAAAATCTCCTTTTTCTTCTATTCGCATCAAAGTTTTGGCGCTCCATATCAGGTATGATTTTATTTTCAATACTCCTCCTTAAACCTAATTAGGGTCATATATATATTTAGAAAAATCGGAAATCCTTTCCACTTCTCATTTCACTCGAGTAGCCACCGTCTCTTCGTCTCCCAGAACAGTTGCAGAGCTTTGTCTTCCTCGTTTTTGTTTCCTTCGCACTACAGAATTGCTGATGGCTCCCTCCTCCTCCAAGATTGGAATCGGCTCCGAGCTAGTGACAGATGGTATTGAAGATATTTCTGATGACTTCAAGAATTTACTGATTCTCTTGGACACGGCCGGATTGTCCTTCGTTCTTCAAGAACCCTGCCGTCTCCTGCTTCCTGATGTTGAAGAATTCTACAGAAATCTGAAGGTTAGACGAAATGGCACAGTTCTCAAATCCAAGGTAAAAGGAGTTGAGATTCGGTTGGATAAAACTTCAGTCGCCACTCTGCTTCGGATGCCCGTGGTTGACGAAGAAGATGACCTAGAAAAGGAAGATGCCGACCGTACTTCTCTATTCTGTGGTCGAGATCCTGAAGGTGGAGGTGAAACCTTGAATCGGTCTTTGTTCAATTCAGAAGGCAAGTTTCTAGTCGATGTCATCGCCAAAATCCTATGGTGCAAGACATACTCCATAAGAGATGTATCCCAAAATTTATTCGATGTTATGCAAGCCATAGTCTGCAGGAAGAAATTCCAGTTCGGAATGATGATACTGGATAAGATCCGAGAGAGCGTGAAACATCCAAGTTATACTAGGATTATCTCACTCCTCCTCCATGAGATTAATCCTACAGTGTTTGACTTCTCCAAAGGGACTCCTCTTCATCACATGAAGAAAGTTTCCATCTCTTCCATACAGAGGTATGACATCAAGATCCTGAATTCTGCCCAAACTTCAAAGGCTGATGCCATCTCAGAAACTCACCAAGAAACCAGTTTACCTGAAGACAGGATTCCATCTCCTCCTCTACATCAAACTACTGCTACCTCTGGTGCATTAGTTGAGGGGGAGCCTGCCTCTTCTCTTCCTCAGCATCAAGTTTCTTCAGAATCAGTGATTCCAGAACAAGAAGAAGTCAGAATTTCTACTCCTCCAGTTTCTCCTACTCCAGATACCACAGCTTTACTGTCTACAGCTGAAGATATTAACAGATTTATTGATGAGCTCAGCTCAGATGCTCCTCTTTTTTCAGAATGATTCAGCTGCCAAGTCTCCTGCCAAGTCTCCCATTCAGTCTCCAGTTCCATCTCCTGTGCAGTTTCTAGCTCAGACTCCAGTACAGTCTCCTGCCAAGTCTCCTGATAGTGAGCCCAGCAAATCAGATCATATTCTCTTGTCTGATGATGAGGAAATGTCTCCAGATCCTGTGGAGGCACCTCTGAAGACTTTGGATTTCTCCATGCCATCTTTCCTAAATACAGAAGAAACTGTTGAAATAGAACCCTTCAAAAGAGCTGTTAGCTCAGTGGTCATTACAGAAATCCCTACTTGGACTACTACTACTCCTGCTCCCTCAGTCCCTGCATCAACCTCAGCCCCCTCTTCTTCTTCCTCTTCAGATCTTATAAGCAAGATTGAGCTTATGCTCAAAGAACAGAGAGATTACTTTGATGTCTCTCTGCAGTCAGTCACCTCCAAGGTCTCTGCTCTTGAAAAGGAGATGAGCAGAGGCTTTGCTGAAATTCAAGCAAACACTGACACACTCAAGCAGCTGTTCAAGATTGGAGGCAAAGCAATAGATCACACCATCACAAGCATAGGTGAGCTGAGGAATTAGGCAGAGACAGTAGCTCATAATCAGCTCAAGCTAGATGATAGAGCTGAAACTAATGTTGTGAAAGTATGTAATGAAGTGAGCACTTTCAGAGATGAAGCAATTGCCCAGCTATCCATAGATATCAGCAAGGGGGAGAAGATCGTAAAAGAACAAGTTGAAAAGCTCTCTAAACAAGCTGAAACTCAAATTATACAACTATCTACCCAATCTCAAGATGCTGTAAGTGATCTTGTAAAAGGATTGAAAGAATCTATTCTTTCCCAGCTCCAGTCTGTAAAATTTTATACCTATGACACTGCTGTCTGGCTGCATAATCAGAACTTTCCTGAGTTTCAACTGAATCCCTCCATCATACCTCAACATCTAGATCCTCTTGCAGAACAGCCTCCAGCAGATGATTCAGCTCAAGCAACCTTTCAAGGAGGTGTGCCAGTCTTCTCACCCAGACCTGAGGGTGATGTGACTGAGCCTCCCCTATCTTATACTGAGACATGGCAAGATGATTTTCCACAAAGTTCTCAAGGTCCCTCAAAGAAGAAAAGAAAATATGGTGACGGCGCTTCTGCCAGCCGTTCTGCACCCAGGAAAGAGCCAGCTTCTGAAGGTAGACCACCTGTTGTACATGCTGAAGTGTGGAGTCCTACCTCTAAGTCTCTAATTCTTGATACCTTGAGGTTAGTGACAGATCTTGGTGAGAACAGAGATAACCACTACAGTTATTCAGAATGGAAAGCCTATGAAGCATCTCAGATAAAGATTAGGCTCCATGACAGGAATTGGGGGTACAACAACCCAGCTGCTCCTCCTAGGCCCAGAACTTACTTTCCCAAGCCATTCAGTTACCTAGAGAGGCAAGAGCTGAAGAGAGAAAGGATGCATAAGGAAGGACCCTCTTGAGTAAAGAGAATGTGGAAATGGATTCCTTTTGTTAAAAACAATTATATATATATATATTTGATTCTGATTATGGTTATTTCATTAATTATCCTGCTTTAGCTTATTTTTTTTCAAGTATATGTGTATTGTTCTTTTTACTCTGAATAATTCACCTTAGTATAGAGAATGCTGACATCTACAAATAGGGGGAGATTGTTGGGACTTGTCTCCACAATACCTCAGATTTGTAGGAGGTCAGACCTTGAACTAAGATGAATTAAGGTGTATTTGATGCTGTGTTTAAGTTGTATGTGTGCAGGTCCTTAATGCCAAGTGTAGACCAATGTCAGTCTATAATGGGTCACCAAACACAGGACCATACAATGTAATCCCTCATTGTGTGATCCAAAGTGTTGGCCCATATATAGCCTCTCTATTGGGATACACTTCCTACATGCACTTGAAATGGTGGACTCAAGCATTGAAGTATGATTTTCAGAAGAAATTTTTCTAAGTCCACATACTCGAGTATGTACCTTCATATACTCGAGTAAGTGACTTAATACTCGAGTAGATCCTTAGACATACTCGTGTAGACTCTATATACTCGTGTAGATAAGTTTATACTCGAGTAGATAGTCAATCACTCGAGTAGGTCATATCTTATACTCGAGTAAATCCTTCTATTCTTAATCCAGAAATTTTCTAAGTCCACATACTCGAGTACTTCTCTAGTATACTCGAGTAAGTGGGTCTGTACTCGAGTAAGTTAGTTTACATACTCGAGTAGGCTGTATTCACTCGAGTAAGTGATAACTTGTACTCGAGTGGTTGGTTAGTTACTCGAGTAAGTGCGTTGTTTATACTAGAGTAGCTCTGTTCTTCCCATTTCAGAAATATTCTAAGTCCACATACTCGAGTAGTTCCCTATATACTCGAGTAAGTGACTCTGTACTCGAGTAATTATTTTTCATACTCGAGTAAGTCAATGTTTACTCGAGTAGTTGTTCTAAGATACTCGAGTAGTTCATTTTCCCCTCACTCGAGTAGTTCTCCTAATATACTCGAGTAGTTCTTTTTCTCTCACTCGAGTATCTGCAACTCTTGTACTCGAGTATTTATTCACACTTTATCTGAAACTTTTCTAAGTGTTTTCACTCGAGTATTTACTCTGATACTCGAGTAGTTCCCTTTCACTCGAGTAAGTTATTTTCTGATACTCGAGTAGTTTAAGTTTCACTCGAGTAGATTTCTCTTCTTATACTCGAGTATACTTCTCATTACCACTCGAGTATCTAACTTCTCATACTCGAGTATATCTTGTCTCTAACTCGAGTATAGTATATCTATTATTCCAGAATTTCTCTAAGTACAATTTCGCCATGTGTATTTTGAATCGGTTATTTCTGATTGGTCCACGTGTCATCCCTAATTAAGATTATGACCGTTGGAGTCCACCTATAAATAGGTCCTTTCAGATTTGACTAAAAAAAGATTCATTCAGAGATTATTATTTTAAGAAAGAGAAAGAGAAAAATCTCGTGAACCCTAATTCTTCAAGTCGCCGCCGCCGCCATTAACGTTCACGGAAGAAGCTCTGGATCTACGATCTCTGATCTCTGTTTGCAACTCTGATTCTTCAGCGATCCAGACGCAAGTCAATCACTCGATCTCGCCGCGCCTTAAAGATTCCAGATCTATTTTCTCGATCGAGGTGATTTAGTTTTTCAGATTTGTGGATGTCTCTCAAGTCGTCTTCAACTTTTCTGATCAAGCCAAAAGCTCTTAAGGAAGAAGACTGTCAAGATCCAGATCTGAGATTATTGTTTGTATTTTCTTTAAACAAATTATTGTGTAGGAGTTTTTCTCCGAGATTCGTAGGAAGGCTTTTGCTTCCGAGTTTTGTAGATCCGATTTGGATCGAGATTTGTAGGAACGTGGTTCCGAGGTGTAGGATTGTTTTCAATCCGAGATAGTGGAGTAGCCGAGTCTAGTGATTTGCTAGATCGGTGAGGAAAGTGGACGTACCCAAGGTTGGGGAACCACTATAAATCTCTTGTCGTCTGTGATTGCTTGATGTGTGCTGTGTTAGTTTTTAATTCCGCATTTGACACGCATTTCACCTATTCACCCCCCTCTAGGTGATTTAGGCTAACAACTTAGACCTCTCACCATCCCTCTTATTTTTTTTAGATTGTATAAAGCTCTCTATGGTCTTAAGCAAGCTCCAAGAGCTTGGTATGAAACCTTAGCAAGCTTTCTCTTAGAGCATAAATTTTCTAGAGGCATAGTAGATAGAACTTTATTTATTAGACATCATCATGATAGAATCTTGTGAGTACAAATTTATGTAGATGATATCATTTTTGGCTCTATTGATTCCAAACTATGCAAAAGGTTCTCTGACCTGATGCATTCTAAGTTTGAAATGAGTAGCATGGGTGAACTCTCTTACTTCCATGGTCTCCAAGTGAAGCAATCACCTGATGACATCTTCATATCTCAGTCCAAGTATTCTAAGGAATTAGTGAAAAGATTTGGGATGGCTGATGCCTCAGCAGTGAAAACACTCATAGCTTCCAATGTTGTGATTGATTCTGATGAAAAAGGAAAACCTGTTGATCAAAAAACTTATAAGGCTATTGTTGGATCCCTATTATACCTCACAACAAGTAGACCAGACATCATATTCTATACATGTCTTTGTGATAGGTTTCAAGTGAACCCTAAAAAATCTCACTACATTTTACTAAAAGGATTTTAAGATATATAAAAGGGTTTCCCTAATCTAGGACTTTGGTATCCAACAGAGTCAGAGTTTGAGTTAACTGGATACTCAGATACTGACTATGTTGGATGCAGAGTAGACAGGAAAAACACATCAGGAACATGCCAATTCTTTGGTGATAGGCTTGTGTCTTAGTTTTGCAAGAAGCAAACATCAGTGTCCACTTCAACTGCAGAGGCTGAATATATTGCAGCTAGCAGTTGCTGTTCATAGATAGTGTGGATTCAAAATCAACTGCTGGATTATGGATACAATCTAAATAATTCAATTATATTTTGTGATAGTACTAGTGCAATTTCTATTGCTCAGAATCCAGTTCATCATTCTAGAACTAAGCATATAGAAATAAGGCATCATTTCATTAGAGATAGTGTAGAAAAAAAGAAAATTAATCTTAACTTTATCTCCACTGATTTTCAAAGAGCAGATATCT
Source organism: Platanthera zijinensis (assembly GCA_039513925.1). NCBI lineage: Eukaryota > Viridiplantae > Streptophyta > Magnoliopsida > Asparagales > Orchidaceae > Platanthera > Platanthera zijinensis. Next base: position 152,284,683 of record CM077083.1, read on the forward strand.
TCACCAAGCCTTTGGATGAAAAGAAACATCTATTCTTCTTAAATCAGCTTGGAATGATAAATGGAGTGGATTAATTTAATTTTTGTCTGTGTTTGAAGATCTATTCACAAATCGTCGAACGGAGATCGACGATCAGCGAACTCATCTTGAGCTCTATCGTCGACCTGAGATCGACGACAACTCTGTGTGAAGCTAAAATCGTCGACCAGAGTTAGACGACTTTTTTCTTCAGAAAATAAATTGTTGACCTGAGATCAACGATCTATTTTCCCTCTTCATTCAGAGGCCGACGATAATATTTGTCTATAAATACATCGTCAACCTAAGATCGAAGTTTTCTTATCTTATCGTAGGACAAAGCCCGACCTTTCGTATTCAAAAAACCTATATTAAGGTTTCTCGTCGTGCTCTATCCTGCGCCTTCTAAATTCTCTTGCACTTGATCTTTGTTTTCTTTGCAGGACTTTAATGACGATTTCAATGGCCATTCTTACTTCGATGAAGTTCGATACAGGATTCGACATTGATATGGATTCCTTCAACCACTGCAATCAAATCTTCTTGGATATACTGAATCTCTTCAAAGAATAGAATCTGAAGAAGATAATGTCAACCAGGATCAAGATTCCAGCATCTGAAATTAAAGAATGGGTTTACTCTTCAACATCTCAAGATGAATCGACTATGGTTGGAACTATTTCTGGAACCCAGGTTATTCTAACTCCAACTATACTTTCTGAAAATTTTGAATTAGTGAATGGAGAAGATGCTCTAGAACTAGATACATCTAAGTATAGTTCAATGCTGATAAGAATGGGTCATCCAGAAGGAACACCATCAAAACTGCTTAAGAAAAATCTGTCTGTAGAATTTAAATTCTTGGTAGATGTTGTTGGTAAAGTTCTGGTGGGCAAGCATACAACTCATGATAACATTAACAAGCAGCATTTCTCTGTGATGTCTGCTCTAGTAAATAGGAAATCTATAAACTGGGCAGCTCTTTTCTTTGAGTTGATTTGAAGGAAAAACTCTAAGAAAGAGGTTTGTTTTGGGAGAATATTGGGAATATTTCTCCAGGCTAAGGCTCCTGAATTGCTGGTCTCCCAGACCAAATTCATAAATGCCAGTAAGAAGTTGGACTCCTCTCTGTTTGCAAAGTGGGAGAGGACTATTCCTAGGCCTTCCAGTGCCTCCAAGACTTCTGAGGATATAAGAGCTGATGAAGTTGCTTCCCCAACCCCAGAAGATGTTCCTCTCTCTGTCTCAACCTCAATCCACTCAACTCCTGCCTCCAAAATCCAATCCTCTCCAGTTCCTTCAACTCCACCTCCTGCTTCACCTATCAAAATTCAGACCTCCCTAGATCATCCTGCATCTCCTCATGCATCTCCTCATGCAAATCATCATGCATCTTCTCAACACATTGCTTCTCCCATCATTCCTCCATCCTTACCCTCTCAGATTCCCTCTGAGCCCATCCAAAAGGATGTTCCATCATCATCTCTTCCCTCTAGTGTTCCTCCATCCTCCTCTTTTCCTGAGTTCACCCATACAGACTTCTCTTCTGCCTTCTCAGTTTGTTCAAATTATGTACATCAAACTCCTTACACCTCCTCTGAGCCTGAACCACAATACCTAAATTTCTCAGATATAGCTCAAGATCTTCTGAAATTGATTTCTCCCTTCTTAGAGCAACTTATAGCCTAAGCATAGCTCCTCTCACTGCCTTCATCAAAACTCTTTCCAATAGAGTTGCTACCCTCTCCTCTGTCCCTTCTTCCCGGGGCCTGGATACAGATGCCTCTGTAGCCAGGCAGGGGGAGATATCCAATGAAGAAACTCCTATGATCTCTCCAGCAGCAGTAGATTCAACAGATTTGCAGGAGGATGACTCCTCAGATGATCATATGGCTTCAGATACTGAGATTATTGACATTGATACTGATATAGAAGAAATAGTTCTTCTAGAAGTTTTGATTGTTGGTGATTGTTACATCAATCCCACAATAGATATCTTTAGGTTGTTTAGTTCCTTCTGTACACTTTTTCTAAATTATCTTCCTTGTATAAAGCCTCCTTTGGATATTGTGTATTGTACTCCCTCTATAAGTCCTAAAGTTGTCAGACAACTAAATGCAAGTTTTGAAGTTCCTGTATATGAAGAATTTATAGTTGAAGTTCCTCTATCAGAAAAGTCTGATTCTCCTATTTCAAGATATTCTGGTGCAACCTATGTTATGGATGATAGCCCCATGCCAAGTCTGGATGACTTGATTGTTCAAGATATTGCCCTAAAGAATGCTCAAGATAAAACTCAATCCAATCTTATTAAGCAGCTTTGTTGGGTCCGGCGTTCCTTCACTTGACCCGTGGCGCTCTGCTACTTATATAAAAAATTAAGTAGCGCCCTCTCCAACAGTCCGGGCTTTTGGTGCAGTTGGGTATGCGCTTGATCCTTCAATTGGTATTAGAGGAGGTCACGGGTTCAAGACCGGGGGGCGCTATTAAATCCTGATTTTTCCCTTCTACCTGTGTGGGTCCGGTGGGTCAGACAATCGTGGACATGTGGTAACCCCACCTCTGAGCCATATGGGCCATGTGGTAACCCCACCTCTGAGATGACGGGTTGTGTCATACAATCGCTTGATCCTTCAATTGGTATCAGAGGAGGTCACAGGTTCAAGACCGGGGGGCGCTATTAAATCCTGATTTTTCCCTTCTACCTGTGTGGGTCCGGTGGGTCAGACAATCGTGGACATGTGGTAACCCCACCTCTGAGCCATGTGGGCCATGTGGTAACCCACCTCTGAGCTGACGGGTTGTGCTGGATGCCGGGGGGGGGGATTGTTGGGTCCGGCGTTCCTTCACTTGACCCGTGGCGCTCTGCTACTTATATAAAAAATTAAGTAGCGCCCTCTCCAACAGTCCGGGCTTTTGGTGCAGTTGGGTATGCGCTTGATCCTTCAATCTTGATGACATTTATGACAATCCTCCTGCATCTGATGATGATGAGGATGAAGATGAGTCTGATGATTCATGTTCCAAGAAGAAGAAAGCGTCAAGGAAAAGAAAAGCTACTCCCAAGGCTGCTCCTACACCCAATCCAAAAAATGACACACCATATTATATTTTGAACAATATCCAGCCTTATCAAGGTATGCCTCAGTGGATGATGCTTTCCAAGAATGAGCAAAAGGCTAGGAAGAAGAGAAGAAGGTACTCTCCTCCTTCTCAAAAGTTTAGGAGAGGTCCTCCTCCTCCTGCTGTAGGAGATTCAGGCAATGTGACTCAAAGTTCAAATATCTCTAAGTCTTCAGAGTTAGCTCCTTCTCAAGCTCAGAAGCCAGCAACTTCTCAACATCAGTAGCAAGGTACTTTTGGATCTCAATGGCATTCTTCATCTAAATCTTCTAAGTCCAAAGGCAAGTTCAGTCAAGCTCCTCCTCCAAGATCTCTTTACTCCAGTCAACAACAACAAAATCTTGTATCAACAAATTTTCAAGCTCAATCTACCCAATTCAGAAGTTTATCTCAGAAGCTATCACAGGATGTTGATTCAGAGAGACCTTCCTCTCCTCCTGCTGATCCAGAGCTTGATCCCAACTTCAGGATGACCAGACTTAATGAGCTAATTGGATTATCTCAGATTAACAAAGCCAGAAAAGAAGGACAAGATCACTCACAGTTTACTACTATGTCTTCTTATAGAGAAAAAGAACTTGAAAGACTGCAAGTAAGTAAGAAAGTATTCAATCCTGCTGAATATATGTCACTTCATCCTGAAGAAGTTGTACCCAGAGCCACCTCTCAGAAAACCCTTGGTGAGCAAGACTTAAAGATGTCAAAGAAGGAAGCAGAAGACCCAACTAGGAAGATTGTTTTTGCTAAAACTACTTCTGCTCCTCCTCCTACTAATTCTTAAGTCTCTCTCTGAACTATTTTTTTTTACTTTATTATCTTACTGTTTTACTGTTTTATCTGAACTGAATGTGCAGTACATTGTTATATTATATTTGTTGATAATTTAAATTTTAATAGATGTGTATGGCCTTGTATTTTTAGTTTTATTCTATGTTGAGTGACCTCACCCAAATAGGGGGAGATTGTTGGAACCCTTGTTTGATTTGGGCTAGGTCCACTCTTAGGTTGTTGACCCACATGTATAGCCAGGGTCAAGGTCTAGGTCTAATTTAGTCTCTATAGGTCAGACTTCTCAAGACCAGCTTTGGATTTCTCTCAAAGATCTCAGACTCAGAAGAAATCTGTGAATTTCATATCAGTTCGACTTTCGTCGAACTCAGCTCGATGATCGTCGATCTCCGATCGATGATCTCAGAGATTAGTCTCTGAACTGAGCTCGACGATCTACGTGCTCAGGTCGACGATTTCTCCTTTGTTCACAGTTGTCTCAGATCGTAGATAGTTGATCTCAGCTCGACGATCTTCCAGCTCAGATCGACGATCATTCTCTGTGTCCGACTTCTTATATTTTCAGCACCTGTCTTGAAGATTTATTTCCTACTTCATTGATTCTGTTTATGTCAAATAATCTATGGTAGTTAATGTTGACATTCTCAAGGCATATAGCCGTTTCTTTACAACATTAACTATGGTATTTCATAGAGTTATTATTCTGACTTATTTGCCAAGACAAATGGGGAGAAAATTAATTTCCAGAATTAGTAGCCGTTTCTCTCCTCGATTTCTGTAGTAAATAAAGGAATAGTTTTTGAAATTAAAATGAGATATATCATTCTTATTCCAGTCCTCAAGAACAAGAGAGACAGATATTCAGTTAGAAAAAGATATACAGACATTCTGACTGATCAAGATACAGAGAGAAATACTCAGAGAGAATTTTTCCAGCCACAGCTCTAATCTCTTGCAAATTTCTCTCAGCTCTCAAGAACTTTTATTGCTTTCAGGAAACAAAAGAAGAACAACAAAAACTCCATCTTGAGTCTTCTTCAGTTTTCAATTGTACGGAATCTATAGAGTCAGAAAATCAACATCATTCTACAGACTGTAAAGAGTAAGAACACCAGTCTATTGAAGACCTACACCCTGAAGCAAAGCTCCCACTCCTGAACCATTCTTCATCTCAGGGGGAGCTTTGATATCATCAAAATTAACATAGTCTTCTCATTTGTTTTGAGAAAAAGAAGACTGCCATCTATTTTATTTTACCTCTCTTGTACAGGGTTATTACTCCCTTTAAAAGTCAACTCTTTAGTGATAGGGCGTCTGATCAAAAACCTATTAGTTTTTCGGAACCTGATCAAAAGCCTTAAGGGTTTCTAGATCTACCTAAAGCAGATCTTGTGGTGATAGGGCATCTGATCAAAAACCTAAGTAGATTCCTACCAGGGTGGTAGAAGAGTGGATGTACCTAGATTTGGGGAACCAATATAATTTTCTTGTGTCGTCTGGTTGCTCGTCTTTCTTTATTTCTGCTGTGTTGTGATTACTTTTGTTTTACTTCTCTTATACTTATAAGTAACACCTATCTTAATTCTGCTATAAAAATTAATTAAAAGTTTTTAATACTCTATTCACCCCCCTCTAGAGTAGATTTGATCTATCCCCTCACTTTCAATATGGGTAGATACAATCCTGTACAACAAGCGCAATGGTTCGAGGATGCCGTGAAGTCAAGACTATGGGTATAAAGTCACCTAGGGGGGTGAATAGGTGATCTATTTAAATTCTTTGAAGTTCTTTTAACTTTAGCAATATGCCCTAATGCAATTCAGAATATAAGCTATACCCAACATAAATAATAGAACAACAAGAACTGATCATAATATAAACAGCAAGAACACATCACACAGCACAAGGGACACAGTAAGTTTATAGTGGTTCCCCTATCTAGGGTACATCCACTTTCCCCCTTCTTCCTCACTAGCAATGTGCTAGATAAGGTTATAGCTCCTCCTTCACAACTCGGATCCACAGTTCCTACAAGGCTCAGTTTCTCTCCAAGAAACCTACACTCTGATCCACATGTCCTACCTCAGAGATATCTCAATCTCCTACCTCAGAGATCTTCTCAATCTCATACCTCGGCCTTTATAGATTAGGCCTACAATCTCAGTGATTTACCCCAAATCACCTATCTCAGATTCATCCAGAATCCTACCTCAGCCTTTATAGATTAGGCTTACAAAACTCAGAGAATAAGATCTCCTACCCACTCAGATCTCTAAGAGATCTTACAATGAAATTTGATAAAACAAATTACAGAAAAACAGAAAACCTGTTATCCGTTGGATCTGTGCGTACAGATCTTTTCACTCAGCTACAGTTTGATTTATTCTTGATAGATCAGCATGCTGAATTGAATTTCTTCTGAATCAGTAACTACTTGATGAAGATCATATCGAATAGTTTGAAGATGCTGATGAACAGATCACTTAATCCCCAGATTAACCTAAGAAAAGGGATCTGAAGACTTTCTTGAAGATCAACTTCTTCTTTTCTTTCTACTTCTTGATTTGTCTTTTAGAATAGAGAGAGACTGATGAATAGAATAGAATCAGTTTTTTTTCTACTGAAGGCATCACCTCCTATTTATAGAAATCTCAGATGGCTTGGACTGGTATTGATGACATCAACAACTGCCATCAAATCCTTCCTTGAACTGTCTTTATAGAAGTTAAGCCTTCCTGAGTCGACCAGAATGATCTGACCAGACTTGACCTGATTGATGTTGTCTCGGCCTATTCTGTCATATAAGCAGTTAAGTAGACAAGTTGTCTCGAAATCTATGCCGAGACATCTTTGATATACCCAACACTTCCATACTTAGAATAGTTTTCATCTCAGAACAGAAAGTGTTGAGATAGTATAGTTGTGTTGACACATTTATTATTTGTGTCGACACATCTGTTATTTGTGTTGACATATCTGTTATCTGTGTTGACACATCTTAGTTATCCCTTGTGTCGAGACATTTAGGTAGTCTCGACACACTCTGTCTTCTGTGTCAACACATCTTAGTTCTGCCTTGTGTCGAGACAGAAGTATTGTCTCGACGCATCTTCTATTCTCTATATTGACTACTGATCTGCCTTATGTCGACACAGAAGTATTGTCTCGACACATCTTCTGTTCTTTGTGTTGACTACTGATCTGCCTTATATCGACACAGAAGTATTGTATTGACACATGTTGTCTCAACACTTTGACTTAGAATAATTTCTTCAACTTTGAACCTGCACATGTAAACTTAGCATACATCAAATACACCTTTGGGTATATCATTGAGTTATCAAGGGGACTTCTCCATATCAGGTACACTGTTCCCAATATACCCAACAATATCCCCCTATATGGAGAAGTCATAACCCCAAATCAATGATATACACCAACATAATAATCTTGATGATTATAACATAAAAGCTTTAACATTCAACCAGCTGAACTTTTACAGTAGAAATAAAAATTGCCATAAAAAATTCTTATTCCAAAATGTTATCAGTCTCAAAATTACAATGAGCTTATATAGAATTATATTAATTCTAAGCAAAGTAAATACATCCTAAGACTGATCAGGTTCTGTAATCACAATGCCTTTCCCTGACTGTACTTTGGCCTGAACAGATGGATTGCTTTCATCAACAGCCTGCTTGCTCTTCTTGTCTTTGATGTTGGAAAGCTGTTCAGCCTTAATTCTTTGTCTTTCAAAATAATGAAAGGGCTTAGGAAAGTATTTTCATGGTTCAATAGCAGTAGCAGGAATTAAACCTTCCTTCTGCTCCCTTCTGAACTTATAGATAGCATCTTGTTGCTCTTCATGCTTCCTCCATTCCTGCTCTGAATACCACTTACCCATGTCATGTTTGTTTGCCATGACTACTTTCCATGAAGTAAGAATGATGTTCCTTGATTTTGGACTCCATGGTTCAAAGTCAGGCCTCTCCTCAGCCTGTTCTCTAAATCTTTTCTTTGACAATTGGACCTCTCTCTCCCTTTGTAGAGCAGCTTCAGACATTTCTACCTCTTCAGAATTAACTCTATGTTTATACTAAGGTGTACTATACATAAGTTGAACTCTATTATGAATGTCCTCAAACTATGAAGGAGGGTATATGATTTTGGTTGTCTCCTGAGCAATTCCTACAATCAGAGCTGCTTGGCAACCAGACTCTGTAACTTAATCATCCTCACACAGAGGAGGGTATCCTAGTGTGGCTATTATGCTATTAGAAGTCCATTCGGCATGTTCTGAGCTAGCCTTGACAATCACTCTCTCCCCCTTTATGACTTCTCTCTCAATATGATCTCTCAGATCATCCTTTTGAAATCTCACTTGATCGAACACATGATGGTTCCTTGTGGTTTAGTATTTCTTGAACTTTGTTATTTGATCAGAGAGAGCCTTTGATGAATCCTTTATAGCTTGCAGCATTGCAGCTGAATCCACTATAAGCTTGATCTGTAACTCAGTTAGTTGAGTATTTACTTTAGCCTCTAAGGAAGTAGATTGATTATCTCTCTTCTTCAGAGTGATTGTATGAATTTTCATCAAATTTTCATTCAGTCTCTTCTGATTCTCCAGAATAAAGCTTTGTTTTTGCACTATATCATCTATCTTAATTTTTAACTCTTGCTGTTAATTGGCAAGATAAATACTGCATTGCCTCCTTTGTGAAAACAATCAGTCATTTATTTCTTCTTCAGGTTCACTTCAAATCTGATTGACTTTATGTCTTGAGCTAGGTGAAACTCCATATCCTTCCTATCTCATCCACATACTTTTCTAGGTCAATTCTTTGTTTGTCTAGCATTATCTGCAGCGTAACCTTGAGAGAACTCTCATCTATTGAAGTAGATGGAGTGGACTGGAGTGACTGTAAAGCTTTCTTATAGCTCTGACTCTTCTTTTTTCCTTTCATATATTCCGGTTTGTTGTTGCCTTGTGTCCACTCCCTTATCAAATTCAGATGAACTGGTAATTTCAACAGCTGTGTCTACATCAGCTGGTGCTTCAGTTTCAGTCTTAAGAGACTTGGCTGATTGCTCCCCCTCAACTGTTGTACCCTGTTGATCAAGGTGTATTTCTAATAAACTTGGTTCAGGTTATTGCACTTCTACAGGAGCTATATTTTCCCTAGAAGGATCTGTTATCTCCCCCTGGATGTGAGCATCCATCCCTGTTGTGTCATCAGGAATTTTTCAGGAAATTTTTCATCCATAATATCGGGCATATTCTCATCTTGTTGTGTATTCAAATCTTATAGAACATCCTGTACTATGTCAGTGACAGTTTCACTATCTAACACAGTTGTTTCATCCATGGTTTTCTCTGCATTGAATGCTGTAGAGGATTCTAACTCCCCCTGGACCTGATCCCCAATTCCAGTTGTAATACTTGGAGTTTTCCTTTGGATTCTCCCTTCAGCTCCATCTGAACGAAAATTGATCTTCTCTTCTGAATCACTTGAGGATTTACTTTCTTCTTATAATGGTTTCTTGTTCTTGATATTCTTAGGCTTCTGTGGTTCTGGTGTATATTTGGCCAAGACTCTATCTCATCTAGACAAAAGTCTCATGTCCATCCGTCTCATGTGATTTATCATTGAACCCAATTTTGGATTGAGTTCAGCAGGAATCACTTTATTCAGATACAAACTCAGTATTCTACCCAGGTTGGGTTTCTGGACACATTCAGCAATTAAGTCAAACAACAGTCTGCTCCAGTCTGTATGAAGTTTAAAAATGATTCTAGTCATTATCTCAAACATGTGAACTGAGATTCTATCATGTGCACCTGTCTTGCACAGTAGAACCTTTCCAAACAATTTCAGATAAAAATTTTCCTTGGGTGTTCATACTTTTCTTATTCAGTGAAACTGAATCCAAACCACACCATTGAAGTCCAGCAGTAGTCTTGGTGGAGTCAACTATATCTTCTTGTTTAACACTAGGTAATCGAAATACCCGGGCCAACCGTTTGCCTGTGATCTTGACCTTCTGTCCATTTACGGTTGATTTGATCTTTGTGGCTCGAGAATCGATCGAGGAATTTATCAGAAGTTCTGTTACTTCTCTTTTCCATCTGATCGTCGGCTCAGATAATAGATACTCAAGTCTAGCTTCTTGGATTAGGCCAATGACATTTTTAATCTCTTCGTCTGCCGATTTGAATCCATGGTGCACTAGTTCGTATCCCTCATTGATATTATCATCCTTCCTTGGAGGCATTGTTGTTAATTTTGAAATTGTCGAACCGAGAAATTGATGAGAGTCGACAACTGAAAATCTAGGTTTCAACACTATGTAAGAGAGAAGGATTTGGTAGAGAATTTCTACAGTTTATGTCCTTTTTATAGGGCATTCTACTGAGAATGTGAAAGGGCGCGTTGCCTAAAGACATATTCATAAGTTTGGAAAAATCCATTAGGTCAACACTCGGAACTTGTCGACAGAGAAAATGTGTCGACACACCTCCAGCCATCTCGACAAGCAATGTCGACACACTTTCTTGTGTCGACACAAGACAGTGTAGATTGTGTCGACACATATACATAAATTGTGTTAACAACCCTAGTTTGTGTCGACACACTTGATTTGTCTCGACACAAAACATACTTAGCCAGATTTCTGACTCCTGAATTGTTGACTCCTGATCCTGATGATGTCCATATCTTGATGTGACAGCTGGATAGTAGGATTGAATTTTTGTTGACTTAGTCTAAGTTTAGGCTCATTTAAGACTTAGCATGCCTAGCTCAAATTTGAAGAAATTAAACTTTCCTTCTTCTAGTGGTTTTGTAAATATGTCAACTATTTTCTTATCAGCAAGAACATATTCTAAACTGATGTCTTTGTTTTCTACATGTTCCCCAATGAAATGATATCTGATTTCAATGTGCTTAGTTCTACTATGAGATACAGGGTTATTTGTAATTGAAATAGAACTAGTAGAGTCACAAAATAATATAGATTTACTTATCTATAACTGATAATCTTGTAGCTGATGCTAAATCCACAGAAGTTGAGCACAACAATTCCCAGCTGAGATATACTCAGATTCAGCTGTTGATATGGCCACACTTGTCTGCTTTTTACTACTCCATGAGACTAGCCTTCTACCAAGGAATTGACATGACCCTGAGGTGCTTTTCCTGTCTTCTTTACAACCTGCATAATCTGCATCTGAAAATCCTATCAGTTCAAAATCACTACTCCTAGGATACCAAAGGCCAAGATTTGGTATGCCCTTTAGATATCTCAGAATTCTTTTGACTGTAATGTAATGAGATTCTTTAGGGCAAGCTTGATGTCTAACACAGATACAAGTAACATACATTATATCTGGTCTACTGGCAGTTAGATAAAGTAGTGATCCAACTATCCCTCTGTACAAGGTAATATCAACTGGCTTTCCAGCAATATCCTTGTCCAAAGACATGGTTGATACCATAGGAGTTCTCATAGTAGTGGCAGTTTCCATGTCATACTTTTTGATTAACTCCTTGGTGAACTTTGATTGACTTATGAAAAGTCCATCTTAGGATTGTTTAACTTGGAGACCCAGGAAAAACTTAAGTTCACCCATGCTACTCATCTCAAATTTACTTTGCATTAGCTTAGCAAATTTAGTGCAAAGTGAATCATCAGTAGAACCAAATATTATGTCATCAACATATATTTGCACTAAAATTGTCCTACCTTTGACTTCCCTTAGGAATAGTGTCTTGTCAATCTTTCCTCTTGAGAATTTATTCTCTAGAAGGAATTCTGACAGAGTCTCATACCAAGCCCTTGGAGCTTGTTTTAATCCATAGAGAGCTCTAGAAAGTAAATAGACATGAGAAGGTTTAGTTGGATTAACAAAACCTGAGGGTTGTTCTACATATACTCTTTTCTTGAGGTTGTCATTCATAAAAGCTGACTTAACATACATTTGGCATACTCTGAAACCTTTGTACGCTGCATAGGATAGGAAGAGTCTTATAGCTTCCAACCTAGCCACTGGTGCAAAGGTCTGATCAAAGTCTATTCCCTCTTCTTGTCTATAACCCTTTACAACTAGTCTAGCCTTATTTCTTATTACTGCTCCATTTTCATCTAGTTTGTTTCTGTAAATCCATTTTGTTCCAATGTTATTGTAATCATCAGGTCTTGGAACCAACTTACAGACCTTGCACCTCTTGAATTGGTTCAATTCTTCTTGCATTGCACCAATCCAAAATGGATCCATATATGCTTCTTCAAACTTTTTAGGTTCTGTTTGTGACAGAAAACTTGAATACATCACCGTGTTATGATGTCTACTTCTTGTAGTAACTCCTTGAGCAGCATCACCTATGATCAATTCTATTGGATGATCCTTTAGGTGCCTGATAGCTACTGGTAGTATCACTTCTTCTCCTGGACAATCTTGATCATAATGTTGAGCTGTTTCTCCAGGTTCTTCTTGTCCCAGTACTTCTTCAACAACGTTGATTTCCTCTTGTAAATTATGCTTGCATGTTTTTGTATCTTCCATGACCAGTTCTTTTAGCCTCAAGTCCACTTGTGTTGTGTTTGAAGTACCTGTCTTACCATCATAGAACATAGAACTTTCATCAAATACAACATGAACTGACTCCTCTACAACTTGATCCTTCAAGTTATAGACCCTATAGGCTTTGATATGGTTGCTATAACCAACAAATATCCCATCATAAGACTTTTCATCAAACTAAGTTAAGTAGGTTTTTCCATTATTTAAGACATAACATCTACATCCAAAGATTCTGAAATAGGCTATGTTTTGTTTTCTGCCCTTCATAAGTTCATAATGAGTTTTATTTAATCTCTTGTTGATTGAAGCCCTATTTAGAACATGACAAGTTGTGTTAATTGCCTCAGACCATAAATATTCTGGAAGTGAGGAATCACTTATCAAGGTTCTACTAGCTTCAATGAGAGTTCTGTTTCTCCTCTCAGTTATTCCATTTTGCTGGGGTATTCTTGGTGAAGAAAATTCTTGCTGAATTCCTAGTTCTTCACAAATCTTTGTCATACAATCAGATTGGAATTCAATTCCATGGTCACTTCTCATTTTGACCACAGTACTGTTAAGTTCATTTTGAATTTGTTGTACAAAATTCTTGAAGACATTAGGAGTTTCAGACTTTTTCTTTAAGAAGAATAACCAAGTAAATCATGAGTAGTCATCAACAATCACAAAAGTATAGAATCTCCTTCCTAAGCTATAAACTTGCATAGGACCAAACAAGTCCATATGCAGGAGGTATAAACACCTCACAGAGTCTTTGGATTCACAACATTTGAATGCAGCTTTAGTCTGCTTGCCTTTTTTGCATGCTGGGCAGATGCTATCCTTAGTGCATCTCATGTTAGGACCATTCCTAACAAGCTCCTTGCTTTATAGTTTTCCTAAAGCCTTATAGTTTAAGTGGGCTAGCCTCTTGTGCCATATAACACATTGTGAAGCTTTCTCACTTGCAGCTAGACATAGGGGTGAGTCAGACTTAATACATAGGAAGTTTAAACAATATACATTTCTACATCTAGTGTCAGTCAAGATGACCTCTTGGTCACTTGATCTTTTTATTAGGCACTCATATCTGTGGAACAATGTGCCATATCCCAAATCACAAAATTGGCTTATGCTTAAAAGGTTGTGTTGCAATCCTTCCACATAAGCTACATGAGTGATTGTGACTAGACCATTTGTGATCTTACCAAAACCTTTGGTGATGCCTTTGTCAGCTCCTCCAAAGATCATTTTTGGTCCATTTTCCACAGGAATATATTCCCTCAGATTTCTTCTTATTCCAGTCATATGTCTAGAGCATCCACTATCCAAGTACCAGATTGGTCTGGAGCTTGGACATTCCTGTAAAAAATAAGAAATTACTTTTCCTTAGGACCCCAAATAGTTGTGGGTCCTAGGTTCTTGTTAGCTGTGACTCTATCAAAGCCACAAGTTGATCTCTTGAAAGTAATTCTCTTCAGACTATGAGGCACTATTGGATTGAACTAGCAATCTAGGGCAAAGTGTCATATCTTTCCACAACACCAGCATTCAAATCTATTATATCTCCTTTTAGGAGGAACAAAAGAATCTTTGTGCTGATACCCCTTTGGATAGGAGTTAGCACTTTTGGCTTTATCTTGATAGTGAACACAAGATGGGTCTTGTCTCACAGCCGTAATATGTTCTCTTGGATTATTAGATTGTACAACTGATTGTGGAATGGTTTGACCCTTTGATCCCTTTTGCTTTTTGCCCCTTCTTCTCTTGGGTTTAATAAACCCCAGACCACCTCTATGTTTTCTTGAGAAGGTGTCTATAATGGGAAAAATAGTCTTTGGTTTTGAGAACTGCTCAACCAATTTCCTTTCATTTAAGAGTTTGGTTTCTAGCTCCTTAATGATTGCATCCTTTTTCTTAATTTCATTTATTTGGTCATCAATGATCTTGGTTAACTTTGTTAACTTAGACCCCTGAAGACCAAGTTTCTGAGTATCCATCTTGTGATAATACTCAAGACTTTTTAGTGATGCAATTTATATAGCTTATTCTTTAACAAGCTTCTTGCTTTTGACTAAAGAAGCTAGCAATTTACCAAACCTAAGTATGAGTTGCTTATGTTTAGTCCCTGAGTTAATCTCATGTGGATCAACCAGTAATTCACCTGAGTTTGCCTCATCTCCAGTCTCATAGCAAGAAGTCTTAGTGCAGGAAGAGTTATCATAAATTACCTGAGAATTCTCACAGTTGTGAGTTCCAGTTTCTAGATCATCAGCTATAACCGTCAGATTGATTTCCGTGTCTTCTTCAAAGTCAACATAGGATAATGAAGTTGTGGAGTTATTTCTTTTGTAGAAGGCTCTTTTGATGAACTCCTCCTCATATGAATATAGCCCCACATATTCTTATTCTGACTCAGTTGAATTAGAATCACTGTCAAACAAGGTCTTTGACTTCTTAGCCATCAAAACTTTTTCTGATTTCTTATCCTTGAAGAAATTCCTTTCTTTTGAATTTTTATTCTCCTTTCTCTTTACTGGGCAATCAACAATGACATTGTCACAACCCGCATTTTCTCCGAATATAAGAATTATCAGAGTATGAGAAAATACGCGTTATGATGACGCGTCAAGCAGGGGATAACTGCTGACGCTCAGGCAAACCAACTACAACCTTTATGCAAGAAAAATCCTTAGTTTAATGATTAGAAAATCAGTTATATTTTAGAGACCGTATCCCTCGGCTCAGTGGATCACCTAGTGCACAAAAGAAAATGATATTTGTACGCTGCAGAAAAATACTTTGTTTAGGTTTGACATCCTAAAGAGCACATAAGGGTCCTTAGAGAACCACTTACGCTATGCAAGACTCTACATTTAATTTATACAATATATAAGAAAACGGTTTTCATATGTGATTTGGAAAATAGTGATTAAGTTTATAAAACATGCTGATCATGAGCTTCATTTATAATAATATTTATAGTTTAAAAGTAACTAGCAACCTAGCATAAATCCTTCTCAAAGCAAGTAGACTATCTCTAGAAAATGGTAGCAGCATAAGTAATATATCTAGTACAAGGTAACCACTACCAGTGGGCGCCAACAACCTGACACGAACCCATTGGCATACATGCCTGTCTGTAAGAAAGTACTGAAAAACTACCTCACTAACAAGGTAAATGGAACTCCAAAGTCCGGGAGTCCACTAGCAACACCACTGCCTCAACTAGCCACTAGACCGGCTACAGCTAAGCACCTGAGGCATTCCAAAAAAAAAAGAATACCTCAGCAAGCAAATCAAGGTAAAAACAACTGCATGTAGGAGTCAACCAAAAGGAAGAAGTAACTGAAAAACATGCAGTAGAAAGAGTCACAACTGTCCAAAAACAGGACAATAGGAAAATGCACCACGTGCAAGAAAACAGCAATAACCCAACCCAGGAACAACATCCTGCAGGGCCTACTAGGCTACCAAGAGCCAAAAGTGCTGCAAACCACCAAGGAAGAAACTTCTAACACCCTAAACTGTGGGAAGTGGTAGTAGCAAAAACAAACAACGAGGAACCGGATCGGAGGCAACCGCAGTCCCCCAATCCACCATGTCCAAGTCAAAAAAACTCGAGGGTCAACACGTGAAAGCACAAGGGACCTTCCACCCACACATGCCCAGCCCGTACCTGGAGCAAGAAAAACAAGAGTGGCCTTGGCTATATCACACAACTCCACCCTCCTGAAGAGCTACAAACCACCACTACTAACCACGACCCACGATTCGGCCTCCAAGAATGTAAAGAAACGGCCGACAAGATAACCCAGCAACACAACAAGAAAAAAACCACTCGGGAACAAAATCAAGGTAAAGAAGAGGGTTGAAAAGAATCAACACGATAAGGCATTGAGTGAGACCCACTCAGTGCCTACCTACACCTTGGCGTTAAGTGAGCTAGCCTTACTTAAAGCCAAAACCAAACTCTAACCACAAACCCACTAAGGTAACACGGAGCTCGACGATCGTCAGTCGGAGGTCGACGATCGTCGATCGGCTGAAGGACAAAAGAAGCCCGACGATCATCATCCTGGAGGTTGACGATCGTCGAAGGCTACAGGCGAGCGAAGCTCGACGATCTTCCTCTAGGAAATCGTCGAGCGCTGATCGGCTATCCGACAAGAGCCGAGCTCGACGTTCTCCTTCTGGAAAAAACGTCGATTGTTGAACGGCTCAAGACTAACCCTGAGCTCGACGTTCTCCTCCTAGAAAACGTCGAGCGTCGAACGACGCTAAGACATAAAGAGCTGAGCTCGACGCTCATCGAGCGTCGAACGGAGATCGACGATAGTCGAATGACATAAGGTAGATACAGCGATCGACGATCTCCGTCCAGAGATCGACGATAGTCGAACGACTCCAGACTAGAAGAAGGGAGGAGTTCAGTACTCGAGTAGCTAACCTAATACTCGAGTATTCCAATCTCCCACTCGAGTAGGTGCCGACTACTCGAGTAACTAAACCACTCACTCGAGTTAAAGCCTTCTACTCAAGTATCTCAAAGCTACTACTCGAGTATCTCGAATTCACTACTCGAGTAACTCAAGGCTACTACTCGAGTATCTTGAATCCACTACTCGAGTAGCTCAAGGCTACTACTCGAGTATCTCGAATCCACTACTCGAGTAGCTCAAGTCCCCTACTTGAGTAGTTACCTACTACTCGAATAAACCAAGACTCGTACTCGAGTAAATACCTCCTACTCGAGTACTCCAAACCCTAACCCGAGTAACTACCACCTACTCGAGTACTCCAGAACTAATACCCTAGTAATCCACTTCTACCTCACGAGTAACATACTCCAATACTCGAGTAATACACTTACCAAATTCGGGAAAATCACCCCCCCTCCTAATACTCCCTCTCGGCTACACCCAAACCAGAGCAAATCTGAACAAAGATAAACGGCATCACGCCGACAAAGTTGGGTTCCAACAGCACAAGTAGGGGGGTTCAATAGGAAGAACTAAGTCCTATAGTTAGCAAGAAAAATGAGAACAACAAGGCCTCTAACCTGGGCTAACAGGGATTTCAATTTCAGCAAGAATAATCAAAAAGAAACTTTGCAAGGGCAAGAATACCACTTGCTTCAACTTTAAGCGAAGCTTGGACGGCTTTCCTCCTCTTTACACAGAACGAACAGCCGCATCACCTAGAACAAATCTCACGGCCATTAATGGCGGAAAACTCCAAAACCGAAACCCAAATCTCATCAAAACTCCACGAAAATCGAATATCTTATCGTCGAAACGAAGATCTCGGAGAGAGCAAGACAACGCCGCTTTCGGAATCGAATTCTGTCCACGAACAAGCCCGGAATTGCCGACCAAAGGAGGTACAGGACGGGCGGTTTTCTCCTCTGTATTTCGCGAACAAGCAGGGACGGTCCTCGCTCAGGAAAAGGAAGAAGAAGTGGGTCGTCACTTCTTAAGAAAAGCTTTTATACGAAAAGCTAAACACCGGTTCATCCATAACCGAACCCTAAAATGCCTAATTACTTAATTTCATTACGTAAATACCAAAATAGGTATAAGCCAAAAATATGACTGCCACCAAGGCAAGACAATAACTGCCCAATTAAATTCTCCCGCAGAATTTAATAATCAGTCAAAACCGAAAGGCTACAGGACAGCCAAATCAATTTAATTAATTGATCACATAGACTATTAACACACCAAACGACACGAAAACCGAATCACCTCGGAATTCGACGAAATTCGCACCGTAGCTAAATACCCATGCTATGAACACAACGGCGTAGTCGAAATTAACTTTCGACGAATAGAACTCGAGTTATACCCAAATAAAGCCAAACACAACCATCCCCCCGAGAGGCCACACCGGGTCACCCAAAACGACTCGACTTGCTAGGGAGATCTTGCCAACAGGCTACCAAACAGGGCACTGAGTTCTAAGGAGCTAAACCATACTCCACACATGGCACAAGCCACGGAAACGCGTCATCGTAACGCCAACGAGGATAAAAAAATCGCAGGAAAAATCGGGGGCGTTACAGACATGCCCAGGCCTGTTACAACAAAAACAAATAATATCAGTCTTAGATTGTTTGTTCTGATTGGAGTCATACCTGATCACAGATTTGTCTCTGTGTTTTTCTTTGCTTTTGTGAGAACTAGAACTAGAAGGTTTCCTATCGCTCCACTGTTTTCTTCTTCTTAACATCTTCTTGATCTACCTTGTAAGTAAGGCAAGTTCATCATCTGATATCTCTTCTGAAGAAGAGCAAGGTCCAGTGCTATCTGTCTATTCATCTCTTCTAGGTGATTATGGAATTTCCCTTCTAGTTTTTTTGGAAGAATCAGCTTTAAAGGCCAATGATTTAGACTAGGATGATTGTCTGGTAGTTTCTTCTTCAGCTTTTCTTGAATTCAGTTGAAGCTCATGTGACATTAATTTCCCAAATAATTCTTGGGGAAGCAGATTTCTAAGATTTCCCATTTCCCTTACTGCACAAATCTTGATATCCCATTCTTTATTTAGGGATCTCAGGAACTTGTCATTCAGTTCATAGTTTGAGAAGTTTCTCCCATTGTTTCTTAAGTCATTGACTATTCTAAAGAACTTTTCATATGTTTGTTCAATAGAATCTGTCTTCCCTTGTCTAAATGCCTCATATTGCTAGTTATGGAGTGATCTTCTGTCATCTCTCACCTTTGCTATACCTTCCATATACACTATCAAGGTATCCCACATTTCCTTAGAAGAATTACAGTGCACCATATTCTGAAATATGGAGTTGTCAATAGCACTCACTATTATGTTTTGTGCTCTTTTGTCCATAGTAGCAAGTATGACCTCATCCTTTGTCATTTCTGACAATGTCTTAGGAGTTTGAATATTTGCATCTAGGACAGATGATTTCATGGGCACATAGGGTTCATCTTGAATTATAACAAAGATTCTTGGGTCTGAAGCTTCCATGAACAGTCTTACTCTTTGTTTCCATATAACAAAATTGTCCTTAGTGCAGATGGGCAATTTCATGGAACTGAGTTCTCTGTTTGATTCAGAAGACATATGTTAGATAACCTTCAACTACTATTAGGATCTTTTCCAGACTATTAGGTCTATCTATGGAGAACCTCCCTCTGATACCACTTGAAAGTCAAGCATATGGGTAGAAAGTCACATAGGGGGTGAATAGGTGATCGATTAAAATTCTTTGAAGTTCTTTTAACTTTAGCAATGTTCCCTAATGCAATTCAGAATATAAGCTGTACCCAACATAAACAATAGAACAACAAGAACTGATCACAGTATACACAACAAAGAAACAAGCACACAACACAAGGGACACAGTAAGTTTATAGTGGTTCCCCTATCTAGGGTACATCCACTTCCACCTTCTTCCTCACTAGCAATGTGCTAGATAAGTTTATAGCTCCTCCTTTACAACTTGGATCCACATATCCTACAAGGCTCAATTTCTCTCCAAGAAACCTACACTCATACCCACTGGTCCTACCTCAGAGATATCTAAATCTCCTACCTCAGAGATCTCCTCAATCTCCTACCTCAGCCTTTATAGATTAGGCCAACAATCTCAGTGATTTACCCCAAATCACCTACTTCAGATTCACCCAGAATCCTACCTCAACCTTTATAGATTAGGCTTACAAAACTCAGAGAAAAAGATCTCCTACCCACTCAGATCTCTAGGAGATCTTACAATGAAATTTAATAAAACAAATTACAGAAAAACAGAAAACCTGTTATCTGTTGGATCTGTGTGTACAGATCTTTTCACTCAGCTGCAGTTTGATTTATTGTTGATAGATCAACAGGCTGAATTGAATTTCTTCTGAATGAGCAACTTCTTGATGAAGATCAGATCGAATAGTTTGAAGATGTTGATGAATAGATCACTTAATCCCCAGATCAACCTAAGAAAAGGGATTTGAAGACTTTATTGAAGATCAACTTCTTCTTCTCTTTCTACTTCTTAATTTGTCTTTTAAAATAGAGAGAGACTGATGAATAATATAGAATCGATTTTTTTTTCTTCTGAAGGCAGCACCTCCTATTTTTAGAAATCTCAGATGGCTTGGACTGGTATTGATGACATCAGTAATTGCCAGCAAATCCTTCCTTGAACTGTCTTTATAGAAGTGAAGCCTTCTTGAGTCGACTAGAATGATCTGACCAGTCTTGAGCTGATTGATGTTGACTCAGCACATTCTGTCATATAAGCGTTGAAGTAGACAAGTTCTCTCGAAATCTGTGTTGAGACATCTTTGACAGACCCAACACCATACTTAGAATAGGTTTCATCTCAGAAGAGAAAGTGTTGAGATAGTATAGTTGTGTTGACACATCTGTTATTTGTGTCGATACATCTGTTATTTGTGTCGACACATCTGTTATTTGTGTCGACACATCTGTTATCTGTGTCGACACATCTGTTATCTGTGTCGACACATCTTAGTTCTTCCTTGTGTCGAGATATTTAGGTAGTCTCGACACACTATCTTCTATGTGAACATATCTTAGTTCTACCTTTTGTCGAGGCAGAAGTATTGTCTCGACATATCTTCTGTTCTCTGTGTTGACTACTGATCTGCCTTGTGTCGACACAAAAGTATTATCTCGACACATCTTCTATTCTCTGTGTTGACTACTGATCTGCCTTGTGTCGACACAGAAGTATTGTCTCGACACATGCTGTCTCAACACTTTGACTTAGAATAATTTCTTCAACTTTGAACCTGCACATGTAAACTTAGCATACATCAAATACACCTTTGGGTATATCATTGAGTTGTTAAGGGGACTTCTCTAGATCAGGTACACTATTCCCAATGTACCCAACATGTCGTCTCAATAAGGTAGATGTCAGATTCCTTCAATTGTAGGCTTTTTGCCATTATCTTGAAAACGAAGGACATGGATTGGTTTCACCAGTTGCCTGCGAGTTCTATCTACTGCTTTGAGGACTTGCACCGAGGTTTCTTGTTGAGGTTCTCGACATTGAAGAAGAGGAAGAAGTCGGAAGAGTGCTTGTTTGCCATCAAGCAGAAGCCAGAGGAGACGCTGGGACGCTATGTTGATAGGTTTTAGAAGGAGATTCTATAGGTCCAGGAGATGCTGGGGTACACCGTGATGCTCGCCTTCACCCTCGGGTTGTGGTCGAGTATCTTTAGCATGGAGCTGAAGAGAGTACCCCCCCCCCTCTTTCGAGGAGATGATGAAGAGGGCTGCAAAGGAGATAGAGATCGAGGCGGCCAACCCGACATTCGCGAAGAAGTTGGCCAAGTTGGCAGAGGAGGATGTGAAGGAGTTAGGAGCAGGAAGACGGAGAGAGAAGAGAGAGGAGAGGAGGAGAGAGGAGTCCAGAGGTCAGGGGCATCAAGGGCAGCACTGGGTTGGAGGCAGCGGGAGCCAAACAACCGATTGGTCTGGAGGCCTCAAGAAGGTCCCCCCCCGGGGGTAGAGGGAAGGATTCTAAGGAGGAGAGAACTTCCGTGGTCTGGGAGGTTTAATCCACCAGCTTGGAGGCAAGGGCAAAGGGCCTCTCTCTCGAAGCAGCAGGAGGCGATGGAGATCACCCGAGCAAGGAAAGAGAGAGGAGCTAGGGAAGGAGGAAGGAGAAGTGAAGGTAGGGTGGCGTTGCCTTTTTGTGACCTTCATCAGGAGGAGGGTCACGCGACGGCCTCCTGCCCGGAGTTTCTGGATATGAGAGTGTCCAGGGGGTAAGTTCAACAGCAGCCGCTCGTGAGGATTGAGGAAGTTCTTCCAGAAGGAGGAGAAGATAGGTGTGAGGACCGAGCGGATGTGGGAGCCCGAGAAGGGATTAGAATGATCCATGGGGGAGTGAGAATTGAGGCCACCTGAAAGGGCAGCTTCCAAACCATGTATAGGAGGAGCGTCGCCTCGACCTCCCTGACTCCCCCTAGGAGGAGAAGATCACCTTTTCGTTGAAGGATATGCCTGACTATGAAGACCCGTTCTGTAACGCCTTGGTGATCTAGATGGCCGTGGAAAACTTCATAGTATTCAGGATTCTGGTGGACAATGGGAGCTCCGTGAATGTAATCTTCAAGAAAGCATTCGATGAGATGAAGGTAGAAGCCCAGAGGATTTTGGAATCGGATGGACTGTTGTTTGGGTTCTCGGGGGAGAGGAAGGAAGTTGAGGAAGGAGTGGGACTACACGTGACGCTTGGGGGGTGTCGAGGAACTGTCGGTTTGTCATTGTAGACGCTTCGAGCAACTACAAAACCATCTTTGGACACCCTCTCATCAACTCCTTTCATTGTGTCCCCTCCAAATTCCATCAATGTCTCAAGTTTAGCAGTGGGAGAGTCCATGTCAGGGTCTGGGGGGATCCAAAGGTGGCAAGACAGTGCTATGTGACTACTGTCAACACTATATTCTGGATGGCAGAGATGGAGGAGTTGGAGAAGGAGATGGCAGTGCAGGAGTAAGTTGTAGAGGAGGGAGAAGCAAGCCTGGGAGGAGCTGGAGAGAAGGCTGAGGAGGAGCAGGGGGAGGAGAAATAGGGGTTGAGGCCCAGGGAGGCGGAGAAGTGGAGCCAAGGGAGAGCCCATTGGAGGCAATGGAGGTTAAGGAAATAGGCGGGGAAGAAGAGTTCGGGAATGAGGAGGAGCCGAGGAGCGGCAGAGAGCAGTCCAGATTTGAACCGGCAGGGGAGGTCGTATAGATGGAAGTCTTCACCAGGAAAGGAAAGGCGGAGAGGGTGTGGATCGGTGATGACCTGAAACGCTTTTATCCTTAGGGTGGGTAAAATTGTACATTTCATTGTGATATAATATTTTAAAAATTGCTTCTCTCCAGGTTGGAATGTGTTATGATTTTGAAAGACCCCGAGTATATCCCCCTATCAAGGCTCTCATTATCTTGTAGGTCTAGAAAGCTCACTCGGCCTAGAGTAGACCCGTTGTCCAGGATCTCACTAGCTGGCAGGGTCATAGACTCACTTAGGGGGTAAGGGAAGACCCCCAGAGGATCCCATTGTCTAGGATTACATTAGCTGGTAGGGCTGGAAGGCGCACTCGGCCCCGAGTAGACCCGCTATCTAGGATCTCATTAGCTGGCAGGTCCGTAGGCTCGCTTAGGGGGGGGGGGGTAGGGTAAGGGAAGACCCCGAGAGGATCCCGCTGTCTAGGCTTTCATTAGCCGGCAGGGCTGGAAGGCGCACTCGGCCCCGAGAAGTCCCGCTGTCCAGGCTCTCACTAGTTGGCAGGGTCGTAGGCTCGCTTGGGGGGAAAGGAAAAAAGGTTTACGATTTTGAAAGACCCCGAGTAGATCCCGCTGTCCAGGCTCCCATTAGCTAGCAGGGCTGGAAGGCGCACTCGGCCCCGAGTAGACCCGCTGTCCAGGCTCTCACTAGCTGCCAAGATCGTAGGCTCGCTTGGGGGGGGGGGGTAAGGGAAGATCCCGAGAGGATCCCGCTGTCCAGGCTTCCATTAGCTGACAGGGCTGGAAGGCGCACTCGGCCCCGAGTAGACCCATTGTCCAGGCTCTCACTAGCTGGCAGGGCCGTAGGTTCTCTTGGGGGGAAAGGAAAAAAAGTTGGCAATTTTTGAACGACCCCGAGAGGATCCCACAGTCCAGGCTTCCATTAGCTGGCAGGGATGGAAGGCACACTCGGTCCCAAGTAGACCTGCTGTCCAGACTCTCATTAGCTGGCAGGGCCGTAGGCTCGCTTGGGGGAAAGGAAAAAAGGTTGGCAGATTCAAAGGCCCGCTCGGTGGCAAGACGCAAAATGCTTGGAATAATCAGAGCTGAAGCCTCTCCTATTATCAGGCTCTCACCTAGCTGACGGGGGAGTAAGGCCAAGATGAGCATTATGAAGTGCTTCGCCTATAGGTTCTCAAATAGTGGGCACCAATCCTAAATAGAGATAAGGAAAGGTAGACCTATCTCGACATATATCTCTCGGAAGGGCTCTTGGCATGTCCCTCTCGGTAGGGCTCTCGACATGTCTCTCTCGGTAGAATTTACTTAGTCTACTCTTCGAACGGGTGACGGTCATCACCTAAGAGCCTAAGGCTTATGAAAAGGCCCAGACTCATAAGCAGATAATAAAACACGAGATGTAGATAAAAGTAGGAAAAATAATAGCCATTTAAGTAAAAAGTCAGATCTTCTCATATAATATCAAAGTTATTACATTGGCCTGAGGGATCTCTCCCCTTGCGGAAATTTACAAAAGGAAAAATCACAAGTCAAAAATTAAAATACGGAAGCCTTCAGGAAGAGTCGCCGGACGTCCCGCTGGAGGATTCTTCAGAGGACCCGTCTCTCTTGCCAAGGATCACTTCATCATCCTCACCCGGGGAGTCATCCTCTCCCACGGGCTTGGGGATAGGATCAAATAGCCATAACAGGATCTCGCGCGGCGCAAGCATCTCGCCACCCTCATTTAGAAAGTCAGACTCTCGCAGCACCTAGATCACGCACTTGGCCGCCGCCTGTGCGTTCTCTTGCATCATCACCTCTATCTCATAATTTGAGTATTGGTGGCGTTTGACCTTGTCGGCGGGCGGGCGGCGGGACCGGTACATTGGATTCCGACGCTTATTGGAGTTCTGCCTTTAGTAGAGCAATCTCGTATCGGAGAGAAGCCTCCTGTGCGCGCGATAACTGGGCTTGGGCAGAATCCTGTGAGGAATTTGGGTTAGAACTAGCAAGAAATTGTCGCAAGGTGAAATGCCTTTGAAGATGGAAATACTGAAAATGTTCAAGTTGTCTACCTAAATCACCTAGAGGGGGTGAATAAGTGAGTTGTGCGTATTTTTGCGGAATAAAAAATTAAGCGAGCTATGAAAAAAAATTAACCAAGCAATCACAGACTACACCAAGAGTTATAGTGATTCCCCAACCTTGGGTACATCCACTTTCCACTCACCGATCTAGCAATGCACTAGACTCGGCTACTCCACTAAACTCGGATTGGAAACAATCCTACTACTCGAAACAATGTTCCTACAACTCGATCCAAAAATAGGATTTACACTCGGAAAATAAAAACTTTCTACACTCGGAGAAGAATCTCCTACAAGAATAAATTGAAATACAAGAAATACAAACAATGTTTCCTCTCAGATCTGAAAAATTCTGCCCTATCTTCTTCCTTGAACTTTGCGGCTCTGTTAGAAATAATTGAACAAGGCTTGGCTAGATCTCGGATCTGAAATTTTTGCTCACAAGATCAAGTAGAGGATCTGTCAATTGTAAAAGATCTTGATCTGTGAATCACTGCTTTGAATCGATCTGGATCGAAAGCACTATCGGTGATGAAGGCGATTAGCGGCAACTTCTGATTTTGAAAAGAGAAATTAGGGATTCAGAAACTTAGAATTTCTTTTTACGACTACTTCGAGTTGGTCGGAAATGACAAGACCTTTTATAGGACATGTCTAACGGTTATAATCAGAATTAATGATAGCCACGTGGACCAATCACGTGCTAATGACATTTGAAATTTCATCTGTCTAGACTTGAGAAATTTTAAGAAAAAAGTTCAGCATTTCTCTGGAAGAATGATTATACTCGAGAGAAGGAAGTTTTGTTCTCGAGAACAAAGATGGAGAACTCGAGAAAAAAACTTGGTAAGAATGTGGAGGTGGAAATCAGCAGTCTCGAGAATGAAGGGAAAGTACTCGAGAAAGATAAATTATTATTTTCGAGAAAAAACATTTTGGTAATCGAGAACAAAGAACTATCTCGAGAAGTACTCGAGAACTAGATGACTTTTACTCGAGTACAACAAACCTCACTCGAGAACTAGACTTAGCTTCTCAACGCTTTAAGATTGGCTTCTCGAGAATTAAACATAGCCATCTCGAGAACTAAACAAGGTCTTCTCGAGAAAAGGACTTAGAGAAATTCAGTATTGAAAGGAAGTAATTCGAGAAGAAGTGTCATGAAGCACTCGAGTATATAAGCCCTTCTTGAGAACAACAACAAGATTTCTCGAGAACTACTTATGCCACTCGAATTCATGACAAGTATAACTAGAGAACTAACTCTAGTCCTTCTCGAGTACAAAACATAGTACTTGAGAAAAATACTTAGAGAATTTCTCTGAAATCTAAAAACTTAATTTCTTCAAAAAAAATAATCAGCATCCAACTTTCATCCCATGCCCTTAGTGCTTAAAAAGGAAGTATATCCCAATAGAGAGGCTACACATGAGTCAACACCATGGATCACATAATGAGAAATTACATTGTATGGTCCTGTGTTTGGAGACTCATTTTATACTTACATTGGTATACACTTGACAAAGAAGTCCTGCAAACACTCAACTAAACAGAGCATCAAATACAAACTTAATTCATCTTTGTTCAAGGGTGACTTCATACAAATCTGGGCTATTGTGGATGCAATACCAAACAATCTCCCCATATTTGTAGAAGTCAGAACCCTCTACACTAAGGTGAATTATTTCAAGAGAAAAAAAATAAAGGAACTAATAGCCATGATAAGTAGAATAAAAGCTATTATGGAGAAAGATCAGATCAGCAATATTAAAAGTTCATATAAATAGAAATTTGTCCAAGAGAAAATTTAATTCCACAATTTAAAAAAAAAATGAACTTTCAAAACATCTTCAACTTCTACTGATCCTGTT
The DNA here is from genome assembly GCA_039513925.1 of Platanthera zijinensis. Taxonomy (NCBI): domain Eukaryota; kingdom Viridiplantae; phylum Streptophyta; class Magnoliopsida; order Asparagales; family Orchidaceae; genus Platanthera; species Platanthera zijinensis. The sequence goes on from CM077083.1 coordinate 152,311,843, forward strand.
GTTGTTGTCTTTCAAGCTTTTCCTGTTGTCTCTTCTGATAGCTGAATGGTTTAGGGAAGTACTTGGGAGGTCTGGGAGGAGCCTTGGGATTATTCTTTCCATATACTCTGTCATATATCCTTCTTTTTGTAAGAGATTTTTCATATAATCTCCATTCATCAGAGCTGTAATGAAGGCTTGCGGATTCATTGAAATCAAGAACTAGCTTGAGAGTTTCAAGTATAAGAGATTTGGAGGTTGGTCTCCACACTTATGTAAACTCTTGAGGTCTTTTCCTTTTAACATCAGGATGGAGGGTTGATTTACTGGCTGAGGCTCCATCCCCATATTTCCTTCTTTTAGCTTTCTGAACTTCTGGAGGATGATGAGGCATACCTGTTTAATCTGATTCCCAAACCTGTTCATAAACATCATGAGGTGGTCCTTCAAAGTAATTTGGAGATGGTCCTTCAAAATATTCTTGAGGTGGTCTATCAAAATATTCTGGAGGAGGTGAGAATGTTGGCCTATTTTGACGGAGTCCTGTAGGTTGCCTCATCATTCTGAATCGGCGAGAGGGGTATGCTGCCGAAATTTCCCGAGACGAGGACAAACTTCTAGGGCCAATCGTGGTTTTTGTTAGCGAGACTGCTGGTCTTCATCGACTGGCCCGAGAAGAAGACGATCCCTCCTATATGCCTTACTATGGCTACTATAACCTACGAAAATACCTTCAAAGCTCTTTTCGCTAAATTTAGTAGTGTGATACTTTCCATTGTTAAGGACGAAGCACTAATAATTAAAGATTCTAAAATATGAAATAGTGGGCTTTCTTCCCTTTAGTAGTTCGTAAGGTGTCTTATTATGGTTCTTGTTTATGAGTGCTCGATTTTGCACGTGGCATGTAGTGTTGATGGCTTCAGCCTAGAAATATTTCGGTAGTGAGGCATCACTCAACATGGTCCTACAGGCCTCTATGAGTGTTCTATTCCTTCTCTCAGCTACTCCATTTTACCGAGGAGTATGAGGAGAGGAAAACTCATGAAGGATACCTATGCTTTCACAAAATTCTGTCTTGGCCCCAGACTTGAACTCAGTTCCATTGTCACTTCTGATTTTGACTACGAAACAGTTGTATTCATTCTGGATCTGCCTGACAAAATTTGTAAAGATGTCAAAAGTATCTGACTTGTGTTTTAGAAAAAACACCCACACAAAGCGCGAGTAGTCATCAACAATAACCAATGTATAATTCTTACCTCCCAAACTTCTAACTTGCAGTGGACCGAACAGGTCCATATGAAGTAGGTGTAAACACCTATTAGAGTCTTTGCCAGTAATGCTTTTAAAGGTAGACCTTGTTTGCTTGCCTTTTATACATGCGTGACAAGGTCTATCTTTAGCGCACTTGACATTTTGTGAATCACGTACTAAATTATGAGAAAATAATTTATTAATAGTTTTGAAATTAATATGTGCTAGCCTCTTGTGTCATCGGTCACCAAGAGACGCACTATCTTTTAGCCAAAAAGCACACTGGCATAGAAGAGTCTATACAAATAAAATTCAAACAAAATATATTTCTACTACGAGTGCCTGATAGAATCGTTTCCAGATTATCTACCGATTTTATCAAGCACTTGTCTGCATGAAATTCTACTATGTATCCTTTATCGCAGAGCTGGCTTATGCTTATGAGATTGTGTTCCAATCCTTCAATATAAGCCACATTTGAGAAGGATACACTACCATTCTTAATCATACCATAGCCTTTAGTAATTCCTCTGTCAGAACCTCCAAAGATGACTTTTGGCCCGTTCATGACTGGATAATGATAATTCTGGAGAAGGATTCTTGTCCCGATCATATGACGAGAGCATCCACCGTCCAAATACCAGATAGGAGTTTTGGTGGTCTTTGTACATACCTGCAATCACAAATCAGTTTGACTTAGGAACCCACACTCTTTTGGGTCCTTGGTCTCTAGTTAGAATACTCCCCCTACGTGTATTAACATTATGAGTGGTCTTTCTAACATTCTTAACCTGAGGATTTACATAATTTCTGGAGTTAAACCAGCAATTAATGGCAAAGTCACCAATTTAGCCATAACACTAACAGTCAAACCAGTTGTATCTTTGCCCAAAATTCTCCTGCTTGACCTTTTGAGAGTGTGGTCTAGCAGGGGCAACAGTCTTGGAGGTAGAAGCTTCATGGTGATGGCATTCACATGTCTTCTTCTCCTTAAGAGGCTTTTCCACAACGAGCTTCACTTTTGGTGCCTTCTTAATATTATGACCATGATTATAAGGGTCATAGCTCTGAAGAGTGATCTCCTCATAAGGTGTCTTGAAGACACTCTCACCAAAGTCTCGAGGACGGGTCCATCCTTGGTAACGATACTTGGGCTCTACATAAGTAGGCCTAACAAAGTGACCGTAGGACGAATCAAGATCAAACTCGCTGGTTGGAAAGATAACCTTTTTGAATGAAGTCTGATCTAGAGGAGCTTTCCCCTTTTCCTTGGCCAGAGCCTTCTTGGCCGCCTTATTCTTTCTTCGAGCCTTATTTCTTCTAGAGGATTCACTAGGAGCATCAACATGGCCTAAGCCAGCACCTTTGGCCTGAGCTGAGAATTCAACAACAAAACGAAGGACAGTCTTGGGCTTTGAGAAACTTTCAACAAGTTTCTTTTCCGCTATAAGTTATTCTTCCAATTCTTTGATGATATTCCCCTTCAGATTTAGGTGCTCGAGAACCTTATTATACTATTCAATAACAACATTTAAATTTTCTCAGAGTGAGTCCATATTGACGACTTCCTCTATCAGAGTGCTCTCTTCAGCCTTGAGAGTTTTAATCTCCTTGGCCTTAGTTTTCACAACTTTTTGACATTTGTCGTAAGCCTTGATTAACAGTTTATATTGAGCCATGAGTTCAATAGAAGAGCAGTCCTCATGATCATGATCAGAAGCATCTGATTCAAAAAGAGGAGTATGAGCATTTACCTTCCTAGTGAACTGGGGTTCTTCTTCTTCATCAGTTTGTGCCATTAACCCAAAGTAGGCTTACGCTTCTTCACTTGACTCAGATGAGTCAGAGTCACTGAGAGTCTTGCACTTTTTGGCAACTAGGCTTCTTTCAGTTCTCTTCTTATTATAAGAAGATTTCTTCTCCTCTCTTTTTCCACCCTCCTTCTTCTTGTGAGAGCAATCAACAATAACGTGACCTGGCTTATTGCAACAATAGCAAACGATGTCAGAAGAAATATGTTTGTTCTTTTTAGTATAATACCAGTCTTGGATACTTGAGCCTTTCTTGTGTCGATCACCCTCATGTCGTGATCTTCTGTACGAGGCATCTTTGCCTCTCCATTGTTTCTTCTTGTTCAAGAATTTCTTGAACTGCGTTGAAAGATGAGAAAACTCTCCTTCAGATAACTCTGAGCCTGAGGTACTTGGCTCTGAAGTTTCTTCTTCACAACCTTCATGTGCAGGAGCAGGTGATGCAGCTTTAGCATTCCTTGAGCTGTCTGCCTTCAGTGCGACAGACTTCTCCTTGGATAAGAACCGACTCTTCTCTTCTTCAGCTTTTCTTGAATTAATTTGTAACTCATATGACATTAGCTTTCCGAAGAGATTCTGAGGGTCAGTCTCTGCCAGCTTGCAAAACTCCCGAATAACACAGACTTTGTTGTTCCACTCCTTAGTCAGGGACCTTAGAAATTTATCATTCAGCGCTCCATTAGTGAAAACCCGGCCATATACTCTCATGCTATTAACAATCTTGAAGAAACTTTCAAAGGTATCCGTAATTAAATCCTTGGGTCCTTGTTGGAATGCTTCATATTTCTGATTTAAAAGGGATCTTATGTCATCCCTCACCTCTTCAATGCCTTCCATCAAGATGATATGAGACTGCCACATTTCCTTAGCGGATTGGCAGTGAATCAGGTTCTGCAGCATAGAATCATTGACTGCACTTGCGATGATATTTTTGGCTTTATTGTCTAAAGATACAAGTGCAATCTCATCCTTATCAAGATCCATCAACTTCTTAGGAACCTTCTTGGTAGGATCAATAGTGGAGGCGGTCATGAGAACATGAGGACCTTCTTCAACAATCATGAAGATTCTTGGATCCACAGCTTCCATGAAAAATTTATTCCATTCTTTCCACATGGGAAAGTTGGTCTTTATGCTCAAAGGAAGATTAGCAAAATCCTTGCTTTGTTCATGATTGTATAACTCAATAGAAAACTTGGGGCAGATCTGTTCAAGGTGTTAACCTTTTAATGAACAACCTCCCTCTGATACCAATTGAAAATGTTAAAGTTGTCTACCTAAATCACCTAGAGGGGGGTGAATAGGTGAGTTGTGTGTCTTTTTACGGAATAAAAAATTAAGCAAGCTATGCACAAAAAATTAACCAAGCAATCACAGACGACACCAATAGTTATAGTGGTTCCCCAACCTTGGGTACATCCACTTTGCACTCACCGATCTAGCAATGCACTAGACTCGGCTGTTCCATTAAACTCGGATTGGAAACAATCCTACTACTCGGAACAACGTTCCTACAACTCGATCCAAAAACAGGATCTACACTCGGAAGAGAAAAACTTCCTACACTTGGAGAAGAATCTCCTACAAGAATAAATTGAAATACAAGAAATACAAATAATGTTTCCTCTCAGATCTGAAAACTTCTGCCCTATCTTCTTCCTTGAACTTTGCGGCTCTGTCAGAAATAATTGAAGAAGACTTGACTAGATCTCAGATCTGAAATTTCTGGACTCACAAGATCAAGTAGAGGATCTGTCGATTGTAGAAGATCTTGATCTGTGAATCACTACTCTGAATCGATCTGGATCGAAAGCACTGTCGGCGATGAAGGCGATGAGCGGCGGCTTTCGATTTTGGAAAGAGAAATTATGGATTCGGACACTTAGAATTTCTTTTTACGGGTGTGTCGGGTTAGTCGGAAATGACAAGACCTTTTATAGGACATGCCTAATGGTCATAATCATAATTAATGATAGCCACATGGGCCAATCACGTTCTAATGACATTTGAAATTTCGTCTGTCTTGACTTGAGAAATTTTTAGAAAAAGTTCAGCATTTCTTGGGAAGAATGATTATACTCGTGAGAAGGAAGTTTTGTTCTCGAGAACAAAGATGGAGAACTCAAGAAAAAAACTTGGTAAGAATGTGGAGGTGGAAATCAGCAGTCTCGAGAATGAAGGGAAAGTACTCTAGAAAGATAAATTAATGTTCTTGAGAAAAAACACTTTGGTACTCGAGAACAAAGAACTATCTCGAGAAGTACTCGAGAAATAGATGACTTTTACTCTAGTACAGCAAACCTCACTCGAGAACTAGACTTAGCTTCTCAACGCTTTAAGACTGGCTTCTCGAGAATTAAACATAGCCATCTCAAGAACTAAACAAAGTCTTCTCGAGAAAAGGATTTAAATAAATTCTGTCTTGAAAGGAAGTAACTTGAGAAGAAGTGTCATGAAGCACTCGAGTACATAAGCCCTTCTCGAGAACAACAACAAGATTTCTCGAGAAATACTTCTGCCACTCGAATTCATGACAAGTCTAACTCGAGAACTAACTTTAGTCCTTCTCGAGTACAAAATATAGTACTCAAGAAAAATACTTAGAGAATTTCTCTTAAATCTGAAAACTTAATTTCTTCAAAAAAAAATAATCAGCATCCAACTTTCATCCCATGCCCTTAGTGCTTGAAAAGGAAGTGTATCCCAATAGAGAGGCTACACATGAGTCAACACCATAAATCACACAATGAGAAATTACATTGTATGGTCCTGTGTTTGGAGACTCATTGTAGACTGACATTGGTCTACACTTGACAAATAAGTCCTGCAAACACTCAACTAAACAGAGCATCAAATACAAACTTAATTCATCTTAGTTCAAGGGCGACTTCATACAAATCTGGGCTATTGCGGATGCAATACCCAACAATCTCCCCATATTTATAGAAGTCAGAACTCTCTACACTAAGGTGAATTATTTCAAGAAAAAAACAAATAAAGGAACTAATTGCAATGATAAGTAGAATAAAAGCTATTATGGAGAAAGATCAGAACAACAAAATTAAAAGTTCATATAAATAGAAATTTTTACAAGAGAAAATTTAATTCCACAATTTCAAAAAAAAAAAATGAACTTTCAAAACATCTTCAACTTCTACTGATCCTGTTGTTGTTGTTGTCTTTCAAGCTTTTCCTGTTGTCTCTTCTGATAGATGAATGGTTTAGGGAAGTACTTGGGAGGTCTGGGAGGAGCCTTGAGATTATTCTTTCCATATACTTTGTCATATATCCTTCTTTTTGTAAGAGATTTTTCATATAATCTCCATTCATTAGAGCTGTAATGAAGGCTTGTGGATTCATTGAAATAAAGAACTAGCTTGAGAGTTTCAAGTATAAGAGATTTGGAGGTTAGACTCCACACTTCAGTAAACTCTTGAGGTCTTTTCCTTTCATCATCAGGATGGAGGGTTGATTTACTGGATGAGGCTCCATCTGCATATTTCCTTCTTTTAGCTTTCTGAACTTCTGGAGGATGATGAGGCATACCTGTTTGATAAGATTCCCAAACCTGTTCATATACATCAGGCGATGGTCCTTCAAAGTAATCTGGAGGTGGTCCTTCAAAATATTCTGGAGGTGGTCTTTCAAAATATTCTGGAGGAGGTGAGAAGGTTGGCCTATTCTGCCAGAGTCCTGTAGGTTGCCTCATCATTCTGAACAGGCGAGAGGGGTATGTTGCCGAAATTTCCCGAGACGAGGACAAACTTCTGGGTCCAGTCATGGTTTTTGTTGGCGAGACCGCTGGTCTTCATCGACTGGCCCGAGAAGAAGACGAACCCTCCTTTGGTACGGAAGTTGAATAACTTGCGGAAGATGGAGAGGTTGAAATCGATCCTTTCCACGCTCATGTAGCAAACGAAAGCCACCAGCAGCGCCCCGAAGTTGGGGTTGAGTTGGGCCGGCACCACCCAATAGTATCGAAGGGCCTGGCGCATTTTTGGCCAGAGGGGGAGGCGGAACCCCACCTTGAAGTGATCCAGCAGAATGTCAAGTTCCCCTTCCGGCAGGAAGTTAACCCTATCCTCATTCCCAGGGTTGCGCGCGACGAACCCAGCCGGAGTGTAGTCCGCCACTATTGAGGAGAACTCCGTCTCGGTCAGGCGGCAGGGGGAATTTGTGCTCAAGGAAGTTTTGCGCGCATTTGGTGCGGCCTTCGTTTTCGCCTGGTGTGAAAAGTATCGAGAAAACGACAAGAAAGTAAATAACCGGCAAACTTTTTTGATCCAAAAAGATAATCAATACATAGGTATGCCCCCGTATTTATAGAAATTGGGGGAGATGAGAGAATACAATATAAGATGTGGGACTAAAAAACTAATCGAGCGGCTAGGGCATTTTGTCATAGTCTAACCGCCAACTATACATAATATATATAGGAGAGCCTCTGAACTCCACCGACGACAATCACCCAGACCACAGTCGTGGTTATCACCCTGACCGCTGAAGCACCAAACCTCTTAACCGTAGTTGCGGTTAATATCGAGAGCACAGCAGCGGCACACCACCAGACCGCTGCTGAGGATAATCCACTAGGCTACAGAGCCAAACCGCCTGACTGCTCCAATATGCTGACCGCTGTGGCTAACTGCCAAAATGCTGATACGACTAACTAGTTGACCACTACTGTTGCAAAGCCTCTGATCGCCCGCTGAGGTCCACAACAGAACTACTGAACTAAACTGCCAGACCTCAATGACAAGCTAATCGCCAGACCGCACCGACAAGCTAACTGTCAGACCGGTCGGACACCTCAAGCTCCAACACTCGCCCTCAAGTTGGAGCATATATATCTATCATGCCCAGCTTGTTATAGACCTCTCCAAAGGGAGTAATATATTTGGTGAAGAAATCAGCTAGCTCTTTGTCTGATGTAACAAATGGTGTGCAGATCTGATTCTTCAAAATCTCTTCTCTGATGAAGGGACATTCCACTTCTATATGTTTTGTCCTCTCATGAAACACTGCATTCCTTGAGATATATATGGCTATCTTGTTATCACAGAACATAGACAAAGGATGATCATATACCTCTTTAAAATCAAGCATGAGTGTCCTTAACCACTTCAGCTTGTACATAGTAAGAGCCATGCTCTTATACTGTGCTTCTGCACTTGACCTGGACATTACTGGCTGCTTTTTGCTCTTCCAACTGACCAAGTTTCCTCCAACGAAGGTACAGAACCCAGAAGTGGAATTTCTATCTTCCTTATCATCCGTATACCTAGCATCTGAGTATGCCTCAATCTTCAAATGTCCCATTTTCTGAAACAGAAGCCCTTTTCCTGGAGTACCTTTTACGTACTCTAGAATATTCATGGATGACTGTAGATGACACTCCTTAGGAGCTTGCATAAACTGGCTCACTCTTCCCACAACATAACAAATATCCAGTCTTAAGACAATCAGATAAATGAGTTTCCCCACAAGCCGTCTGTACCTGGTTACATCCTAAAGAAGAGGTGAGTCCTCACTCCAACATTTGTCATCTCCAATAGATATAGGAGTCCGAGCAGGCTTAGCCCCATGAAGACCTTTATCCTTCAAGAGATCTAAGACATACTTTCTATGTGAAAGAACAATAGAGCCAGATTTTCGAGAAATCTCAATTCATAGAAAGTATTTAAGAGCCCCCATATCCTTGGTAACAAAATGCTGAAGCAGATGCTTCTTTGTCATGCCCATGCCTTTTTTATCATCTCCTGTCAGAAGAATATCATCCACATATACTGCAAGAATAACAAGGCCAGCTGCGGTTTTACGAATGAATAAAGAATGATCTGCAGCACTCCTAGTAAATCCAACAAAAAAATAACTTCATTGAATTTGTCAAATCAGGCCCTCGGACTTTGCTTGAGACCGTAGATAGCCTTCCGTAGTTTACAGACCTGAGACTCCCCATGAGTAACATATCCAAGAGGTTGCTCCATATAGACTGTTTCGTGCAAATCACCATAAAGGAAGGCATTCTTCACATCCAGTTGAGACATCTCCCAGTCTTTGTTGACCGCTACGGAGAAGAGAACACGGATGGTAGTAATCCGAGCAACATGTGAGAAAGTATCAAATAAATCAACGCCATAGGTCTATGTTAATCCCTTGGCCATAAGCCGAGCCTTATAACGATCAATAACACCATCAGGGAGAAACTTGATGACGAAGACCCATCGACAATAAACCAGATCAACTCCAGGAGGGGTAGTAATAAGAGTCCAAGTACCCCGCTCAGTTAGAGTGTTCATCTCTTTGTCCATAGCAGCTTTCCAATGAGGAATAGCAAGAGCATCATGATAAGAAGCTGGAATTATGCTTGCAGAGAGAGCAAGAGCAAAGCTCTGAGATGAAGGAGACAGCTGCGCATATAAGACCACAACTTGAATAAGATGTTGAGTGGACGAGCCAACTCCATTCCGAAGAGCAATCAGAAGATCAAGATATGTCCTGTCAACTGTATCGGTCTTATCCAAAGGAGAGATTAATGGCCCAGGAGTTGTTGGCAGCGACGCAAGAGAAGAATGAAGAGGAGAAGAATCAGGAACAGAAGGAGGAGGAGAGAAGAGGCACTGATATTGTTGGAGAAGACACATCAGCTGAAGAAGGAACAATAGAGGGAGGAGAGAAGAATGGAGCATCCTCGAAGAAAGTGACATCCGCAAAAACATACTTCCGTCGATGAACAAGATCAAAACACTGATACCATTTTTGTGTCGGACAGTACCCTAAAAATATGCACTTAATAAAGTGAGGAGAGAGTTTGTCACGACTAGAGGAAGGAGAGTGGACAAAGGTTGTGCACCCGAAGACATAAGGAGGTAAGGGAAACGACGTCGCATCAGGATAGAGGATAGAAAAAGGAGACTTTCCATCGAGAACTGAAGACAGAACCCGGTTAATAAAAAAATAAGATAGAAGAAGGCATGCCCCCAATAAAAGCGAGGAACATTCATATGAATAAGAAGACTACAAGCCACATCTAGAAGATGGTGATTCTTACGTTCAGCAACACCATTCTGTTGGGAAGTGTAAGGACAAGTAGTCTGATGGACAACGCCACGATCTAAACAAAAGGAGGTGAACTGATGAATGAGATACTCTTTAGCATTATCAGTACGGAGAGTTTTAATAGGAGTATCAAATTATGTACGAATTTCATTGTAAAAAGCAGAAAAAACAATAAAAATCTCAGATCGATCATGTAACAAATATAACCACATACATCTAGAAAAATCATCAATGAAAGTTACAAAATATAAACTACCCCGACCAACAGTGGAAGGGGAGTAGGACCCCACACATCTGAATGAACAAGGTCAAAGGGACGAGAAGAGCTGCAGCCCTGCCTTGCGGGAAATGTTGATCGATGATGTTTGCCAAACTGGCAAGCTTCACAATGAAGAGAAGAATCACCACGAGGTAAATCAGGCAGAAGCTGATAAAGGATCCGAGGAGGAGAATGCCCAAGTCGAAGATGCCCCTGTAGCAAAGAGGAAGAGATAGAAAAGACAGAAGAAGAATCAAAGTAGAACAAGTTGCCGCTTTCAGTCCCAGTAGCAATCTTCTCCTTGGAATTAGGAATCTGAAAAACACATATAGAGGAAGTAAATATCGCTTCACAATGCAACTGTTTGCAAAGAGCAGTAATGATGTAGGGATGTCCGGAATCGGAGATCTCTACGAAAATAATTCACTCCTCGCCCAATATCGCCCTAGATCTACCGCACCTACACAGCACCTATCGCCCACAATATTTCCTCGTCACAAACGCAACGCATAAAAATAACAAGGAGGATTGGTCGACTCGAAAATAGCGATCGAAATTTGAGTCGGATCGTTCCCCAAATTAACATAAAGATTGCCAACCTTTTTGGGAGCAAAACCAAGGCTATAGGCCAAGATCCGCTCCGGCAAATAGGATCCACCCGATCCGGAAATAAAAAGCCTAGCAACGGCGATTTCGAAATGAAAAGTGCAGCGATTGATTTAACAAAGCGGATAAAACGATTTGCGATCCACCACAACTAATTAGAAGAAATCACACAAGGAGGGATGAGATATTTTACCCAACCGGAGAACGTTCACACAAGATAACTGTGGGAGAATCACTCTCTCCACGGATCCACCGGCGTCACACCGAAGGGCTTGCAACCTTCTTCCACGGAGTCGCACCGAAGGAAGCCGCGCCGGAGTCGCACCGAACCGGATGGAGGGAGCAAAGGGGGGGCCGGCGGCTTCACACCACTAGAAGGGGGGGGGGCGGCGGCAATGAGGGGCAACCTCCTTGGCCGAAATTCTCAAAGAGAGGAAATAGGGTTTCAATCTTTTCTAATTATCTCATAACAAGGCCTCCTTATATAGGAGTTACAAACAAGCTTTAACCATTCATGATGGAGATGTAATCTCATCCATCCAAATGGTTAAATGCACACCAAATAAAAATATTGTCCAAATGCAAAAATAAAAAGTGCAATATTGAATATAAAATTATCACTTCAAACTTGGATAATTTTATATTCCTAAAATAGAAATAATAAAGCATGAAAAAGGAAATGTTTTAATGCGGTGCGGCGAATGTTGCGCGCCGCGGGCGGAGGTTGTAACGTAGCCTTCCGCTAGCATCATCGTGACGCCTCACGTCCTTTAGTTGAATCGCCTCAGCAACCGGATCAACCTCATCATCGTCAGCATCGTTTCCAAGTAGAGGTGGAGGGGGCGCGCCATCAATCCTCCCCCCGCTCAAAATCACGCATCTCTGTTGCGTGGTCCAAGAGGTAGCGGCGAAGAAGATCGGCATCCAAACTTTGCAGCTCCAACTCGAGCACCCAAGAGTCATCCGAAGGGGGGCGGTCACGCCAACGGATGAGGAAGCGGCGGGTGTCGCCATCAGCAGTGGTAACATGCTCAGCATCAAGTATCATCTCTGGAGTGGAAAATGTCCGTGGGAACCTGGGGAACATATTAGCAGTAGGCAAGAAAGAAGGCAACGTACCATCCGATGATATACCTGTGGGGACCGTAAGAGAGAGATCATCCGTTCTACCACTCCCCAACCCATGAGAATTTAAAGTGGGAGAAGAAGACGACAAAGAAATCAACTCTTGTGGTGGCGACACAAATATCGTTAAATCCGAAACGTTAAAAATAGGGGAGATACCCCAATCAGCAGGCAAATCCAAAACGAAAGCGTTGTCACCTAACTTCTTAATAATCCGAAAAGGGCCGGCGCGCTTTGGTGTTAACTTTTTTACGGTGCCAGTTGGCAAGCGTTCGGGAACTAAACGGACTAAAACCAGATCACCAATTTTAAAGTTTGATACTCTCCTATGTAAATTAGCGTGCGCCTGATAAGAGTCGTATTGTGACGTCAAAGTGGCCCGTATACGTGCATGTAGATCATGGATGTGTTGGGCAAAGGATTGTGCAAATTGACTTGCTTTGTACGTTGGAGGCAACGACACCAAGTCAAGCGGCACAGGAGCTTTATAACCGTGGACAATCTCATTCGGAGACATACCCGTAGACCTATTTTTGGAATTATTGTAGGCTAATTGGGCGTGGGGTAAGAGAAGATCCCAAGTGACCAAATGATCGCTCACGAGGCATCTTAACAAATTCCCTAAACTCCGATTAACTACTTCCGTCTGCCCATCCGTTTGGGGATGATAGGCGGAGGAAAACAATAACTTTGTTCCCATTAATATCCATAACGTTTTCCAAAAATAACTAGTGAATTTTACATCTCTATCCGAAACTATGGTCTTTGGCACTCCGCGGTGACTAACGACTTCTTTAAAATATAGTTTAGCGACATGAGACGCATCGTTTGTTCTACTGCACGGGATGAAATAAGCCATCTTGGAAAACCTATCCACAACTACAAAAACGGAATCATGACGGCGTTGGGTAGGGGGAAGGCCTAATACAAAGTCCATACTAACATCTACCCAAGGCATGGAGGGAATAGGCAAGGGTGTATATAATCCTACATTGGTTTTACCACCCTTAGAAACCTGACACGTTCGGCAGCTACTCACTACTCCTCCTACCATAGCTTAAGTTTTGGCCAATAAAACTTCTCTTCGACTAATGTAATCGTCTTATCTCTACCAAAGTGACCACTCAACCCTCCACTATGCAATTCCCAAATGATATGTAATCGTAGTGATGACTGTGGAATACATAGCTTCCCGCTCCTAAACAGGTATCCGTCCTTAATGACGTATACAGATATCGTCGTGGGGGAACTATCCAGGGCTGATAAATAGACGTCTTGGAAGTCAGGACACGTAGCATACTCATCCTTAACCCGCTCAAATCCTATAACATGTACCTCCATAGAGGTGAGTAAAAGCGTAAGACGACTAAGGGCGTCAGCGACTCGGTTATCAGCTCCTTTAAGATGTTTGAGGTTAAATGTATAACCTTGTAGGAATGCTACCCACTTAGCGTGTCTTGGGCTGATTTTATGCTGTCCGTTAATGAAACACAAGGCCTCATGATCGGAGAGGATCACGAATTCCTTGGAGAGGAGATAGTGCCTCCAATGGTGTAGACATCGGACTACAACATAGAACTCCCTATCGTAATTGGAATAATTCAACTTGGGGCCCGATAACTTCTCGCTAAAGTAGCTAACGGGATGGCCTTCTTGGCTCAAGACACCTCCAATCCCAACCCCTGAAGCATCACATGTGAGATCAAAGACTTTAGAAAAGTCGGGTAGACGTAAGACAGGTGCCTCAGTCATGAGCTTCTTTATTCGTTCCAAAGCATAGGTGGCGGACTTCGTCCACGTAAACTCTCCCTTCTTCATACAGTCCGTGATAGGCTCCATAATACTACTGAAGTCCCGTATGAAACGGCGGTAGAATGTGGCTAACCCATGGAAACTACGCACCTCACGTAGGTTGGTTGGTACGGGCCAGTCTTTAATGACCTGAACCTTACCCGGGTCAACTCGAATACCCTCAGAACCGACTATATAGCCTAAGAACTCTACCTCCGAGGCATAGAAAGTGCATTTCTTAAGATTGAGAAATAAAGTCTCTTTCCGCAGGGTGGAAAGGATCACTCTCATGTGGGAGATGTGCTCGGTGGTAGAAGTGCTATAGATCAGAATATCGTCAAAGTAGACGACGACAAACTTCCCCATGAATGGCTGGAAGACATGGGTCATCATCCGGGAGAAGGTACTCGGGGCGTTGGATAACCCAAAAGGCATCACAAGCCACTCGTATAGACCATCCTTCGACTTAAACGCGGTCTTCCACTCGTCGCCCTCTCGTATCCTAATCTGGTGATAGCCACTCCGAAGGTCTAACTTGGAGAATATGGTGGCTCCAGACAAGACATCCAACAAATCATCCAGGCGGGGAATAAGGAACCTATATTTGATGGTGATTTTGTTGATAGCTCGGCTATCAACGCACATCCTCCATGTACCATCCTTCTTGGGGGCAAGGAGGGCTGGTACCGCACATGGACTCATGCTAGTCCTAATAAAACCCCTCTCAAGCAAGCTCTCTATCTGGGTTTGCAACTCCTTGTGAGCCGCGGGATGGAGTCGGTAATGGGGCTGATTCGGCAAGGAAGACCCTGGGATGAGGTCTATCGCATGCTGGATATTCCTAAGCGGGGGTAACGTAGGTGGCAGCTCATCCGGGTACACGTCCTTATACTCTTCCAATAGTACCCGTAACTCACTAGGCATCTCATCCAAAATACTAGAATCGGGTTTCGCACTCATGAGAACTAGCGCATACATAATTCCATCAACGAATGGGTCTCTCACAAACTCTTTCCTACCAACTAGACTCAACGTCTTTCTCTCTACAGGGATAGTGGTATCCTTAGCCAAGACTACGGGCTCCTTTGGGATGGTGGGCCTCAAAGTGATGGTTTTACCATTGAATTTAAATTCATAGGAGTTGGCTCTGCCAAAATGTGTGACATCACGGTCGTATAGCCAAGGGCGGCCTAACAACACATGACAGGCGTCCATCGGAAGAACATCACACCAAACCTCATCAATATAAGATTTGAATGAGAGAGGTACCAGACATCGCTTGGTAACAGGTACGGAGATCTTGTTGATCCAAGCAACCTGATACGGGGTCGGGTGTGGTTCCGTGGTCAAGGACATACGTGCTATGGCATTCTCAGATACAACGTTCACATAGCTACCACTATCAATAATAAGCTTACAAAGCTTTTCGCCACTCTTAAAGATCAGAGAAAATATACTCGTCCTCTTCCAGTCATCTAACGGACGAGGAGTGGTCAAGATACAACGCATCACCATAAGGGGGTGATCGTCCTCTAAATCACTTGGGACCCCTTCTGGGTCGCTCTCCTCAGCAGCCTCATAAACATAATCCGCAAGATCGGTCGTCGACTCTAATAGGGCTATGGCTTTAGTCTTCGTTGGGCATTCGAAGGCATAATGACCTTGAATGCCGCAAGAGTAACATGTAGCGTTAGTCTTGTTAACCTTTCCTATGGGAATACGTTCGCTCGCGGGGTTCTTGACGTTCCTAGCAGTGATTACTACGGACTTGGACTCGGTCGACCGGTACTTCCCTTTGTCCTGATATGTGGAGGAAGATGCTCCGGTAGAGGATTTTCCCTTCGCATGGGAGTAACGGGAGTGAGCCTTAGAGGCTAAATGTTTCTCAATGTCGAGGGCGGCATTGAATGTCGTGTTCAGATCTGTGTGACCATAACGCAAGATCTTCCGCTGAATATCGGGTTGAAGCCTAGAAAGGGTGACTTCGGGGATCTCCCTCAGGTTACAACGCACCAACCGGTCCTTTAATTCTCCCATGTACTCTGATACAGAATTGGAGCCTTGCCGCAGGGAGGCGAGCTCGTCAAACATTTGTGTCCGATGGTACGCGGGGACGTACTGATCGGTCAACAAATTCTTCATGACGGTCCATCCAATAATTGGGTCTCCGTCCCCAGTCCCTAGTCTACGCTCTTCATTCAGCCAATAAGTTTTGGCGCGACCGGTTAGCTTCATCCTGGCAACTTGGACCTTTTGGGGGTCCGTAAGATGGTGCCAATCATAATAGCATTCCATGTCCACTATCCATGTTAGGAAATTCTGTGGATCTCTCATACCATCGAAAGTGGGGGCATCAATTTTGATGGCCCTTGTAATATCAAACTCTCGCCCGTGGCGATTGCCTCGAGGGGGCACTCGTGGGGAGTCGCCATCCGAATCCGAATCGGAAATATGTTGGCGCCGGTGGGGCAACTCAACATTAGCGGGAGGTGGGGGTGGCCTAGCTTGATTTTGTAAAATCTGTGCTAAGGTGGCCCTAAGTTCCATCATATCGTTACGAAGACCTGCTATCGCTTCAGCGTTACGAATTTCGTGCTCGTTCTCAGCCATCCTAGACGTAGACGGTGCCGAATACTCCGTGCCTAGCCTAGTGCGCAGGCAAGACCCTGAAAATTTTGAGAGACGAATTTCCCTAGGGCTGTAGCTTTACTGAAAGTAATATGTTTTTATAAAAAATTAATGTGAAAAACATGTAGATCATTAAAAAAAAAAATTTCTGAAATTTTGCTGAAAAACGAAGATTTCAGCCCGCTATTTGCAGACCAACTGGACAGAATTACGATGTTCTAATTTGCAGGCAGACTTAACGCGGCCGAATCAAAAAAATTTCTGTTTTAACGTTGCTGGAAATAATTGCAGGAAGCTACAGTGTTTTTTTCAGATTTTTTTGGCAAGTTTAAAATTTCGACGGATTTACTAAACGCAGACCAATCCGAAATTTCAGATCTTAGAAAATTCAGATCAACCAACGACGAACGCAGAGAGGATGTTTGCAACGTGGAAGTTGAAACGACCTCCCTCTGATACCAAATTGATGTAGGGATGTCCGGAATCGGAGATCTCTACAGAAATAATTCACTCCTCGCCCAATATCGCCCTAGATCTACCGCACCTACACAGCACCTATCACCCATAATATTTCCTCATCACAAACGCAGCGCATAAAAATAACAAGGAGGATTGGTCGACTCGAAAATAGCGATCGAAATTTGAGTCGGATCGTTCCCCAAATTAACATAAAGATTGCCAACCTTTTTGGGAGCAAAACCAAGGCTATAGGCCAAGATCTGCTCCGGCAAATAGGATCCACCGATCCGGAAATAAAAAGCCTAGCAACGGCGATTTCGAAATGAAAAGTGCAGCGATTGATTTAACAAAGCGGATAAAACGATTTGCGATCCACCACAACTAATTAGAAGAAATCACACAAGGAGGGATGAGATATTTTACCCAACCGGAGAACGTTCACACAAGATAACTGTGGGAGAATCACTCTCTCCATGGATCCACCGGCGTCACACCGAAGGGCTTGCAACCTTCTTCCACGGAGTCGCACCGAAGGAAGCCGCGCCGGAGTCGCACCGAACCGGATGGAGGGAGCAAAGGGGGGGGGGGCAGCGGCTTCACACCACTAGAAGGGGGGGGGGGGGCGGCGGCAATGAGGGGCAACCTCCTTGGCCGAAATTCTCAAAGAGAGGAAATAGGGTTTCAATCTTTTCTAATTATCTCATAACAAGGCCTCCTTATATAGGAGTTACAAACAAGCTTTAACCATTCATGATGGAGATGTAATCTCATCCATCCAAATGGTTAAATGCACACCAAATAAAAATATTGTCCAAATGCAAAAATAAAAAGTGCAATATTGAATATAAAATTATCACTTCAAACTTGGATAACTTTATATTCCTAAAATAGAAATAAAAAGCATGAAAAGGGAAATGTTTTAATGCGGTGCGGCGAATGTTGCGCGCCGCGGGCAGAGGTTGTAACGTAGCCTTCCACTAGCATCATCGTGACGCCTCACGTCCTTTAGTTGAATCGCCTCAGCAACCAGATCAACCTCATCATCGTCAGCATCGTTTCCAAGTAGAGGTGGAGGGGGCGCGCCATCAAGTAACTAAAAGGAGGTTGCACGTAAAATTGGGAACATAAAGAGTGTCCTGAAGGTGAAGATAAGGAGTCAAATGCACCATGCTAGACCCACAAAACGGGGACGGAGAACCATCCACAATTAGAACCGGAGGTAACCGGTTATTCTTATCAAGATAAGAGAACAAACGAGAATTGCCTGTCATATGATTTGTAGCATCAGAATCAATGAGCCACCTACCCGAAATCGCAACCTGAGCAGTTCTAGAAGTGGCAAGAGAAGTAGACTTCTTGAAGGAATCAACAGAAGTAGGATGAAGGTGAGGATTTTTGACCCAGCAACGATCAACCAAGTGACCCAGTTTGCCACAATGAGAACAAATGTGCTTAGAAAAACCACAACCTCCATTGCGGCCACCACGACTACTAGAGTTATCATGATGCGCTGGATAAGCAACCAGACAAGGAGAAGGAGAGGGAAGTAAAGGACGCTGAAGAAGCGTCGTAGTAGCAGAAATTCTAGCAGCTGTAGCATCCATAGTCGGAGATTCCGCCTCTCCAAGAATTTGCTGACAAATCATGTAAAATGAATCAGGAAGGCGAAGTAAATAACAAACAACAAGGAGCTCCTAAAAATGTTTGTGTTGCTCTGTAAGATCAGCAGAAAATGACATATGCTGAAGGAGTTCAACACCGAGAGTCTGGACCTCCTGATATGCCAAAGTAGGAGTCATGACGGGTTGAGAAGACAGATCAGCATACAAGGAATATATGCGTGATGTCTGGGCTCCCTTAGAGTACAAAGCAGCAAGATGACTCCAGGAAGCCTTGATAGTTGGATCATTTCAAATAACCGGAAGACATTCCTCAGACAAACTATTCGCTAACCAAGTGCGAACTAGAGCATCTGTAGCATCCCAGTTATCAAAAGAAGTAGAGCTAGAAGGAGGAGGGTCATCAGTCAAATGATGACGTTTACGCTGTGAGTGCAACAGAAAAATAAAGGAGACACTCAAATCAGAATAATTAGGACCCGTGAGCTTGGAAGCAGTACTCAAATTGTCGGAGGCCGAGAAGGAAGAAGAAGAAAGAGTAGGAGAAGAGACAGAAGAAGAAGGGGAATCCATTGAAAAAGAGAGAAACCGCACAGTTAAAAAGAACAAACTGTATGGTAAGCCCACACGGTCAAGGTGTCAACACACCAATGACAAAGAAGAAGGCCACAACCAAGATGTGGAGCTCGCGGGCGTAAAGAAGGCGCAATGACTAGAGGAGACTCAGTGAGAACGAGACCACACGGTCAGGTGACAAAACACTAGCGGCAAGAAAGTTACTACGACCCAAGTGCGGATCACCAAGCAGGGAAGAGAAGTCGTGCGAACAAGGACAAAGTCATGCGGACAAGACATGTTGCAGGAAGACAATTGACAGGAAAGGAGAGAAGAAAGCACGAGCAGTGAAAGAAGCCACAAAGAAGAAGAGAGAAAGAGTCCGCACAGTCAAGGTGACAACACACCAGCGGTAAGGAGGAGGCCGCGACCAAAATGCAAAACTCTAGAAAGACCACGCGAACAAGCATGGAAGTTGCTCGACAAAGAACTAGTCGCAACGAAGAGTGACTAGCATAAGGAGGGAAGGGCGGGAAGCAAACAACAAGACTCTGGTGCAGGAAGCAAATCGGAAGAGACCGCGCGGTAAGATCAAGAAGCCACGTGGGAGCAATCTGATTGGAGTAAAGGATCGACTTATCCCTCTGATACCATGTGAAAAGTACTGAGAAAACGACAAGAAAGTAAATAACCGGCAAACTTTATTGCTCCAAAAGATAATCAATACATAGGTATGCCCCCATATTTATAGAAACCGGGGGAGATGAGAGAATACAATATAAGATGTGGGACTAAAAAACTAATCGAGCAGCTAGGGCGGTTTGACACAGTCTAACTGCCAACTATACAGAATATATATATGAAAGCCTCAGAGCTGCACCGACGACTATCACCAGACCATAGTCACATTTATCACCATGACCGCTGAAGCAACAAATCGCCTAACCGAAGTTGCGGCTAATATCCAGAGCACAATAGCGGCACACCGCAAGACCACTGCTGAGGATAATCCACCAGGCTGTAGAGCCTAACTGCCTGACCGCTCCAATATGCTGACCGTTGTGGCTAACCGCCAGAATTCTTCTACGGCTAACCAGTCGACCACTACTACTGCAAAGCCTCTGATCGCATGCTGAGGTCCACAACAGAACTGCTAAACTAAACCGCCAGACCTCAATGACAAGCTAATCACCAGACCGCACCGGCAAGCGAACCGCCAGACCGATCGGACACCTCAAGCTCCAACACCCGTCATCTTGTGAGTTGGCGGAAAGGGAAAAGAAAGAAGGAAGTGCGAGAAGTGTCGCGGCTGCGAGAAGTAGTGAGAGCAAGGGGGAAGGAGAATGAAGGCCTGGTATCTAGTGGAAGTAAATGCGGTTGGTGAGTCGGCCTATTTATAGAAAAAATATACGCGGTGATCATGACATTTTTCTCAATAGCGAAAGTGCAGATAGAAATTGTGTACATTCCAACGTTTCGTATTCCATCGAGTCCAGCCAGTGACGCCGACCTTGCCTCCCTATCCTTGGGGGCACTCGCAGGTAGTGGTATGCTATCACAGCTGTGAGGTACTGGTGGACAAAGTGCAGCTGGTCCCAGGCCCGTGCGATGTGCCTCCCGGGAGTGGTCTCGCTTCCGCCTCTCATTCAGTCTGTCTCGCCAAGAATATGGGCATAGTCCCGCTCAATCACGGCTAAACGCCGCTCCATCCTCGCCGGGAAGGCACTCGCCTGCAGGGAGTCTTCTTGCCGCATCCATACAAGATTGGATAGGACTCGCGCCACCCTCTCCCTCTACTCCTCGGTGTCTCTAGAGGCTTCAAGAAAGCTCAACATCTCACTGGGGGAAGGCGGCGGCGATATCGCCTCTTTATCGGCACCAGACAATTCCGCAGACTCTCTAGGACCTGGGGAGGGACGGTGTCAGGGTCGGCAATAAGGCGAAAAGAAAGAAATCAAGATTTGGCTTACTTATAGGTCGGCGAGAACTCTCAAGCCGCCCTTCGAAAGGCTTTCCGAATAGCGGGAGTGATGGTTTTCCCTGTCTCGAGGGGCGTGGGGTCTGCTCCCGCATGTGGGTCTCGGCTGGATGAAGGGGGACAACGTCTTCCTCGGCAAAAGGGCAAGAACTGGACGCGAGAGCAGGATACTTTTCAGTGGCCCTCTCGGGAGAGAGGGGAGAATCAGGTGCTGGAATAACTGGGCTCTCGGCTGCGGAAGTCCTGGGACTCCGTGTAAGACCCCTTTCCCCAACTTTTACTCTGGTCGGGCCGGAGGGGATCTTACTTCCCAAGACTTCAACCCAGTGCTCCTTAAGGGTATCAACCCACCTTATCTAAGCACTAGCTGGCCGCCTTGCTCGGCTAGAATTACAACATTCACAATACATCAGAGAGTTGCGGAAGCATTAACAGGGAACCGGTATCAAATATATATATATAACATCATATATATATATTTACATGAGTACTAGGTTGAAGCCTAAGTATTTATATAAGTTCATAGGCTGTACAATTACTACATATAACTCTTCACACTCTCTCCCTATTTAGCTCGTCGGCACTCACGTCTCAAAACTCTGAAGATGTCGGGGGTGCATCTGCTCGAGTAGTCCTGACTGCTGTCGCAATCTCCTGCGGCAGCGGGTCACTATTGTGCTCCATTTCCTATGAATGGTTATTTAAATAACGGTTAGTCACAGAACTAAGTAGAAATAAATCTCCTCCATGGATCCATATCATGGGGATGAGCACACACCCACACAACAAAAGTAGATAGCTGAAGCAAGGGAGAGTTAGTGTTGGGTATTGTATCCACAATGTACCTGATTTTAAGAAGCCCCTGTACAAGCTAAGGTAAATAGACAATGTATTTGATGAAATATTTCTAGTTGTGCTTGCAGTTATTTCATGCTAAGTACACACCGATGTCAGGGTGCAGTGGGCCAATATACACGGGTCTGTGCAACGTAATCCCTCGTTGAGCAGATCAGTGTGTTGGCCTACGTGTACTCTCTCTATTGGGGTGTACTTAATTTCAAGTACAGGGCTATGATAAAGCAAGAGCAGGCAAGGAGCAAGGATGGGGCAAAGACCAGCTCACGGGTTGGAAGAGGAGAAATCGTCTAAGTGTAAATCGTCGAGAATCACTAAGTGATTCTCGCCAATTCGTCGAGAATCACTAGTGATTCTCGACGAGTCGTCGAGAATCACTAGATGATTCTCGCCGGTTGAGGCCAGCTGACTCAACGCCGCCAGAAAACTCATCTAAGGCAGAATCGTCGAGAATCACCAAGTGATTCTCGCCGATTCGTCGAGAATGACTTTGTATTCTCGACGAGTCGGCGAGAATCCAAGGTGATTCCCACCGATTCTCCCCGGCCTCTATAACCTGTGCAGCCAGAATTCTCCAAGTAGAATTCGGCGAGAATCGTAAGTGATTCTCGCCGATTCGTCGAGAATCACCCACGATTCTCGCCGAATTTGACTTAGGTATTTTTCCAACTCTGTCTGGACCGGTCCATGTTATCTACGGGATTTTGAACCGGACTTTGGTCTTACTACTGGTGGGGCCCACAACGGTCATCTCTTGACCTTGTGTATAAATATTCTGGTATTTGTGTACAGTAAGATATACAGACAATATACGAAAAAGAGCGGCCGACAAAACCCTAATCTCGCGAACTTGCTCCGCCTCCGTCGCCGCAGCCGATCACCGAAGTCGATCTCGATCTCCTCCAGATCCTCGGTGATAGAAGCCAAGTCCTGCACAGCGTCTCACGTGTCTATCCAGAGATCTTTTGTCTCTTGATTTGAGATAGGGAAATCTTTCCCCATCCGAATCGATCGAGACGATAGATCCTCGTGTGACCGTTGGTAGACCTTGCCAACTTCGCTAAGAAGATTGGATCTCCAGTGCTTTGCTGCTGTTTTCAGTTGCCGCCGCCAACACCGAAAGCGTTGCCGCCGCTCGTCGCCGCCGCCGGTTTCGGGGAGATTCTCTCAAAGTGAGATCTAGGGTTGTGGACTCTTCGTTGACTTCAAGAACACGTCGTCGAACGAAGAGGGACACCTTAGTCTCCATACGTTGTTTGTATTTCTTACAAGCTATTCTCATTTCTTTGTAAAGGACCGTTTGGTCTCTAGTTGTAGGGTTGGGTGCAACCCGTGTTGTGGGAGTGTTGACTCCTACGTGTGGAAGGGTTCCTTCCGTTAGTGCAAGGATTGGATTTCAATCCTGTTGGTGAAGTGACCGAGTCGTCCCTGGTTGGGAGATAGGTCGAAGGGGGAAAGTGGACGTACCCAAATCGGGGAACCACTATAAATTGCTTGTGTATTTTTTGTGCTGTGTTGTTTTGTTTTCTTGTGCAGGTGAAACCTTAATTCCGCAAATTCGCTGCAAATACACCTATCCCCCCCATAGGTGTAAGTAGTTGACACTAGGTGAACTTTCAAGTGGTATCAGAGGGAGGTTACTCTTCAAAAAGGTTCACACCTTGAGTAGAATCCTGCCACCAGTGTCAAGAAGAAGACCGATATCTTCCATGGACGGACTCAAGCACTCCGGAAAAATCCCAGTTTGCACCAGACTGAACTTTCCTATCTGGAAGGAAAGAATCAGATTCTACATGGAAGCAGTCGACCCCCGGCTCTTCATGATAGTGGAGGAGGCACCTTATATTCCCACCAAGGCCTCCACCATTGATCCAACCAAGAAAGTACCCAAGAAACTTTCAGAAATGGACAAGGACGAAATGGTGTTGTTCGGACTCGACAAGAAAGCTCAGAATATCCTGGTAAGCGCAGTTGACGACTCTATGATGCAGAACTTCAGCAATTGCAGGACAGCCAAGGATCTCTGGAGCTGTCTGATTGTCCTAATGGAGGGCACAGATGAAGTGAGGGACGATCGGAGATCCCTCCTCAATCAGAAATACGAGGCCTTCTGGCAAGGGCCAAAGGAGGAGATCGGAGTCACCTTCGAAAACTTCCTCAAGATCGTTAATTCACTCAAAGGATATGGAAGGGTGTTCACTGACGGTGAACTCAATGATAAGTTCCTTAGGTCCCTCACTAAGGAATGGGACACAAAGATCTGCGCCATCCGCGAGTTTGGCAGACTTGCGGAAACTGATCCACAGATTCTGTTCTGGAAGCTCATGTCCTATGAGCATCAGTTGAACACAAGGAAGGCTGAAGAGGAAGCAGAGAAATCCGCGACCAAGGAAAAGATGGTGGCCCTGAAAGCCATCCAATCCAGAAAGGGGAAGGGTACCGCCTCTTCCCGTGCGTGGAAGAGGGATGAAGAGGAAGACTCTGAGCCAAGCTCCTCCGGCTCAAAGTTATCAGAGGAAGATTTATCCCTTATCACACGGGAATTCAAGAAGTTCCTCAAGCTGAGGAATCAGAGAAAGAGAAACGGCTCCTCCTCAAGGGATCAGAAGAAGAACTATTCCTCTGACAGGTATGTTTCCAAACCGAACAAACACCGCTCTTCTGACATTATATGCTTTGGTTGCAACAAGCCAGGACACGTCGTGGCCGACTGCCATCAAGGCAAGAGGGAAAAGGGAAAGGGAGAGGAGCACAGGTCCTCAAAAGACAAGAAGAAGGAGAGGAGTTACATCGCAAAGAAGCCAAAGACGCTGAGTGAATCTGACACGTCAGATACCAGCGATGATGAGGAAGCCTACTTTGGGCTAATGGGTCGCTCTGACTCAGAAGGAGAATGCCCCCCATTTACTAGGAAGGTAAAAGCTCACACCCCTCTCTCCGACTCTGACTCTGATCCTGAGTCTCAGGATGATGACCCTGAGGATAGCCCTTCTGCCCTTGAAGCTGAGCTCCTCGAGAAGTATGAGCTTCTGCTCAATACATTCCTGAAATGTCGAAAGAAACTGAAGGCTGAGAAAAAGGAAGTTAAGTTCCTTAAAGGTGAGAGTGTCTCCCTGAGGGAAGAGATCACCAGTTTGATCTCCCTCCGACAGGAGCACTTGGACCTGACCTCAAAGCATTCAGAATCTCTTAAGCTCCTTGATCTTAAGCAGGAGGAAGTCGACAAGTTGGAAGAACTACTTGCGGTAGAAAGGAAGATCGTCAAGAGCTTCTCTATGCCAAAAACTGTTCTTCCATTAGTTGATACCTTCACTGCTCAAGCCAAAGGAGCTGGCTTGGGGCATGTAGGGGTATCTAGCTCCTCATCCAGGAGAAACAGGAACAGGAGGAAGAATAAGGCTGCCAAGAAAGCCTCTGCTGATGAGAAAGGAAAGGCCCCACTCAGCCCTGTTGAGTTCAGAAAGCCTAGCTTTCCCTGTAACCAACATGACTTTGAGTCAACATATGGGCATCACTTCAGGCCCTCGGTTGCAAAGCCGAAGAGCCGATATGATGGGTGGACCTTTCCCCGTAACTTCAGTGAGAGTGTCTTCAAGGCACCTTATGAGGAAATCCACTTGGGAAATTATGGTTAATTCTCTAGCGGCCATAATAGGAAGCAGGCACCTAAGGCCAAGCATGTTACACTGAAAAGCCAAGAGGTGAAGAAGTCATGTGACTGTGGTCATCATGTTGCCTCCACCTCCAGGTCTTCAGCCCCAGCTGAACCCCACGTTTCAAAGGTAAAGCAGGCGCCCAAGAGGAAGTATAACAGGTTTGACTGCTGGTGCTGTGGCAAAATTGGTCACTTTGCCGTGGATTGTTGGTTTAATCCAAGGTATAACGAGACTCCTTATGTTAGCAATGCGAGGCCGACCACTCGTAGAGTTAACCAATCGAGGGGGAGTATGCTAACAAGGAATCTAGGACCCAAGTTCGATTGGGTTCCTAAGGCAAATTAACACAGGGATGTCCAAAGGCCAACAAAACTCCTATTTGGTATTTGGACAGTGGATGCTCCCGTCACATGACCGGGACAAGAAGCCTGCTGAGGGAGTTCTCTCCAGTCGAGGATGGACCCAAAGTCATATTTGGGGGATCTGATCGGGGAGTCACCAGAGGTTACGGTACGATTTCCAACGGTATACTCTCTATCACTAACGTAGCTTATGTTGAAAGGTTAAATCATAACCTAATCAGCATAAGCCAGTTATGTGATAAAGGGTATGACGTCAAGTTCTGCAAGGATAAATGCCTGATAATATCATGTGACTCTTCGGAGACCGTATTAACAGGCATTAGGAGCAGAAATATTTTCTGTTTAGATTTTCTTAGTTTAGATTCATCTACCCTAGTATGCCTCGTTGCTAAAGGCGGTGCATCTCTTTGTGAACAATGGCACAATAGATTGGCACACATTAATTACAAGACAATTAATATGCTGTTTTCCAAAGACTTAGTAAGGGATGCTCCCATTATTAAGTGCATCAAAGATAGTCCATGTCCTGCATGTCAGATGGGCAAGCAGACTCGGGCTACCTTTAAGGGCATCCCAGACAAAGATTCCTCCAGATGTCTATATCTTCTGCACATGGACCTGTTTGGTCCAATGCAAGTTCATAGCTTAGGAGGGAAGTCGTATACGCTAGTGATTGTAGATGATCACTCTCGGTTTACGTGGGTGTTCTTTTTAAAACGCAAGTCTGATACGTTTGACATCTTCACCAGTTTTGTCAAGCAGATACAGAACGAACTTAACTGCTCAGTGGTCAAAATCAGAAGTGACCACGGAACAGAGTTTGAGTCTGGGGCTATGACAGAGTTCTGTGAAGAGCTTGGTATCTTTCATGAGTTCTCCTCCCCTCGCACTCCTCAACAGAATGGAGTGGCGGAGAGGATGAATAGAACACTCATTGAAGCGTGCACGACAATGTTGAATGACGCTCTCTCCCAGAATACTTCTGGGCCGAGGCTGTCAATACGGCCTGTCATGTATAAAACCGGGCGTTGATTAACAAGAGCCATCGTAAGACTCCTTATGAGCTACTGAAAGGCAAGAAACCAACCATGTCCTATGTGAGGATTTTTGGCTGCAAATGTTATGTACTGAATAATGGGAAGTACCCGCGTACTAAGTTTGGTGAAAAATGCTTCCAAGGCATATTCATGGGCTATAGTAGCCACAGCCGGGCTTATCGAGTTTTCAACAAGAAAACCCTAGTGGTAGAGGAATCAATAAATGTTATATTTGATGAAGGAAGCTTGCTTAACTGCAAGACTTCTAGTTGTCTTCCTGAAGCTGCAGGTACCAGACTCGAAAAGTTACAACTGAATGATCCCGAGAAAGATGCAACTCCAAAATATGTCAAGGTCTCCACATCAACGCCGATCAGAGAAGTTGAAGATCAAAATGAGGCAAATCCTTTGGAAGAAGGAGATGCCCAAGAAATAGTCGAAGCTCCTGATGCAAGACTTCTAGAGCTCAGACACGTGAGGGATCATCCCAGAAATCAAATCATTGGAGATCCCCGAGACGGTGTCAGAACTCGCCGAGGTACTCTTAACGAGATCCTGCATCTTAGCTTTCTATCGCAGGTGGAGCCAAAGAAGTTCGACGAAGCGAACAAAGACGCATCGTGGATTTTGGCCATGCAAGAGGAGCTGCATCAATTCGAAAGATGCGAAGTCTGGACGCTGGTTCCCAGACCGAAGACGCAAAATGTGATTGGCACCAAGTGGATCTTCAGAAACAAGTTGGATGAACATGGAGTCATCATCAAGAACAAAGCCAGACTGGTAGCTCAAGGATACAGACAGGAGGAGGGGATTGACTTTGACCAGACGTTTGCACCAGTTGCACGACTCGAGGCAATCCGGCTATTCCTAGCCTATGCCTCTCACAAAGGATTCACAGTCTATCAGATGAACGTGAAATCAGCTTTCTTAAATGGAGACTTGAAAGAGGAAGTATACGTTGCTCAACCTCCAGGTTTTGTCAATCCTACTTATCCTAATCATGTATATTTTCTTAATAAAGCGCTATATGGCCTAAAACAAGCTCCTCGAGCTTGGTATGAGACATTGTCTAGTTTTCTTCTTGAGAACAAGTTCTCTAGAGGAAAAATAGATAAGACATTGTTTCTCAGGGAAGTCAAAGGCAAGATTTTGCTGGTGCAAATCTATGTTGATGACATTATATTCGGCTCAACGGACAACAATCTTTGCAAAAAGTTTTCCAAACTTATGCAAGGAAAGTTTGAAATGAGCAGTATGGGAGAGCTGAAGTATTTCTTGGGACTTCAAGTGAAACAGTCTGAGGAAGGAATCTTCATTTCTCAGACGAAGTTCACAAATGAACTCCTCAAGAAATTCGGAATGGAGAATGCAACCTCTATGAGGACTCCAATGGGATCCACCATGTCTCTGGATAAGGATGAGAAAGGGAAACCTTTTGATGAAACCAAATACAGAAGCATCATTGGATCCCTGCTCTATCTTACTGCGAGTAGACCGGATATCATGTTCTCCACATGTGTTTGTGCCAGATATCAGGTGAACACTAAGGAATCTCATTATGTCGCTGCAAAGCGAATTCTCAGATACCTTAACGGTACCCCTAATCTTGGCTTATGGTACCCGAGAAGCAATGATGTCGAGCTAATAGGGTTTTCTGATGCTGATTTTGCAGGGAGTAGGGATGACAGGAAAAGCACCTCCGGGACGTGTCAATTCCTCGGAAGAAGGCTTATTTCATGGAACAGCAAGAAGCAGAATTGTGTAGCCACCTCCACTACAGAGTCTGAGTACATCTCGGCTGGCAGCTGTTGCGCACAACTCCTATGGATAAGAAACCAGTTAGCCGACTATGAGCTCCAGTTCAAGGAAGTACCGATGTACTGCGACTCCTCCAGTGCAATTGCTATTGCCAACAATCCGGTATCGCACAGCAGAGCGAAGCATATTGAAGTGCGTTACCATTTCATTCGGGAGCACGTGGAGAACAAGGACATCTCTCTCTGCTATGTTCCCACTGACAAGCAGATTGCAGACATTTTCACAAAGCCCCTTGACGAGGCCAGGTTCAGTATGTTCAAAACTGAATTGGGGATGCTAAACTACGAAGAATGAAGACCACAGGAGCTCAAGGCTCATGCGTCTAGGGGAGCCTCTGCTAGGAATTTAGTGAAAGCAAAGGTACAAGAACTAAGGGGGAGCATGGTGTCACAGCTTCATTCCCCGATTTGCAGAAGCCAAAAAGGGGGAGATTACCCTCTCGGCTACGGCTAAGGTGGCTCCAAGTTTGCTCTCAAGAAATTGGTAATGAATATCTCTCTCAACTCAATTTTAAGTTTATGATTTTCATTCCTATATGCTCTATTCACCTTAGCTTGTAGGGTTTAGGCTTCTTCAAATAGGGGGAGATTGTTGGGTATTGTATCCACAATGTACCTGATTTTAAGAAGCCCCTGTACAAGCTAAGGTAAATAGACAATGTTTTTGATGAAATATTTCTAGTTGTGCTTGCAGTTATTCCATGCTAAGTACACACCGATGTCAGGGTGCAGTGGGTCAATATACACAGGTCTGTGCAACGTAATCCCTCGTTGAGCAGATCAGTGTGTTGGCCTACGTGTACTCTCTCTATTGGGGTGTACTTAATTTCAAGTACAGGGCTATGATAAAGCAAGAGCAGGCAAGGAGCAAGGATGGGCCAAAGACAACCTCACGGGTTGGAAGAGGAGAAATCGTCTAAGTGTAAATCGTCGAGAATCACTAAGTGATTCTCGCCGATTTGTCGAGAATCACTAGTGATTCTCGACGAGTCATCGAGAATCACTAGATGATTCTCGCCGGTTGAGGCCAGCTGACTCAACGCCGCCAGAAAACTCATCTAAGGCAGAATCGTCGAGAATCACCAAGTGATTCTCGCCGATTCGTTGAGAATGACTTTGTATTCTCGACGAGTCGGCGAGAATCCAAGGTGATTCCCACCGATTCTCCCCGGCCTCTATAACCTGTGCAGCCAGAATTCTCCAAGTAGAATTCGGCGAGAATCGTAAGTGATTCTCGCCGATTCGTCGAGAATCACCCACGATTCTCGCCAAATTTGACTTAGGTATTTTTCCAACTCTGTCTGTACCGGTCAACGTTATCTACGGGATTTTGAACCGGATTTTGGTCTTACTACTGGTGGGGCCTGTTGAAACCGGAAAACCGGTCTCTTGTGGAGTTCGACCCTTGGGGAAGGGGTGGTCGCGCACCTACTTCACTCCTGCAAGAAAATGACAAAGAAAAGAGAAGAAACAAGGACTAGACCAAGGGCCCGGCGTGGAGGTCCCACCACACACCCGGAAGATCTTAGAGCGCTTCCCCTCCTTAGCCGAGTGCCGGGCTAAGGTACCTCAGAAAGCGCTAGTAGGCCGGAGAATTAGTAAGCATGCCTTCTGAGGTACCCCTTGGGTCCTATTTATAGGAAAAGATGGCCTGCCAGTATACGACCTTCACTGTTTTCGAGGACTACAGGCAGACCAAAAGGGGCAACATAGTAAAAGTATGCCATGGCCAAGATACGAGCTGGACCTGAGGGGGCACTCGCTCGGCAGGGGGCCTGACTCGCCTCGCCCTGGGCCTAGGCGGGCACGTACTCGGCGGACTGTGCTCGACTATCGCTGAGCTCGGCTTGACTACCGCCGAGCTCGGACTCGGCACGACGATCGCCGAGCTCCAACAGAAACTGAGCTCGGTACGGGGATCGTCGAGCTTGGCTCGACTACCGTCGAGCCCTGTTCCTGCACCCGAGCTCGGTCTCGGCATGCCGGGCTTCGTTCGGCCATCGTCGAGATCGGCTCGACTATCGCCGAGCTCGGCTCGGCTATTGCCGAGCTCGGGCTCGGCATGCTGGGTTCACATTGGTCTGAGCCGGCCGATTCAACTCCTGTCGACCACTCGCGGGATACGGGCTATTGCCGAGCTCGGGCTCGGCATGCTGGGTTCACATTGGTCTGAGCCGGCCGGTTCAACTCCTGTCGACCACTCGCGAGATACGGGGTTGTACATAATCCCCGCTCTTTGCGAGGTTGGGACAAGCTCGGAAAGAAACATCCAACCCCATAGGATCCTGCGAGTGCGACAGGGGCAAAAAGGAATCTTCTGGTAGGCCCCACAGGTAGCTATATATATGTACCCCTGCGCATCTGGCTGACCTTTGCCCTTCCCCCAAATTCTGTCAAGATGCCGCTCCCCAAGGAGGTCTTAGAGCGACTCGCACGTTCCCGCGAGGAGGTCGCCGCTCAGGCCGCGGGGCTAACCGACCTTGAGGTCCCTGCTCGCCGTTTTGCCGATTTTGGCTCGGCCAAGCGGGCGAAGCCCTTTCCCCCGGGGGCCGAACCCATTCTGGCCGACTTTACTGCCGCCTTGGGGAACGGGGCCGGTTCCTCCAACCAGCCGGTTCTTGGTTCTTCCACTAAAAATCTCGTGGAACTGTCTTCCGACCGGGAGAACAGCGGCGAAGCATCCACTCCTCGGGCCAAAAGTATTCCTGTCAGCTCGCCACGGCAGGATCCCGAGGTCAAGGAGCCGGGCTCGCGAGAACTGGCGTCGCCGAGTCACCTCCCTTCCCGACAACCCTCCCCTGGATCCATAGTCGTGGGGAGAGGCGCCGGGATTATCCCTGTCCCCGGCTACAACCTTGCCCCTCAAGAACTGCTGGGGCGTGGCAAGGACCTGCGCCACTTCTCTCCTCGCGCCAACCCAGAGGAGCCAGGCTCGCACGGTAAGTTTCCAACCTTGCTCTTCTGTTTCGGGGATATTTGTTTTTCTGACCGTCTTTCAGTTCTTCATCCAGAATTTCCTGGCCGGACGGAGGACGGCGAGTCCGTGGATCGACCTCCTTACTCGCCCCTCCCTTCTCCAAGCGCCCTGGACGCCTTCCTGGACTCCGAGGTGGGCAGCCCTGAACGTGCAAAATGGGAGCGGAAGGTTCTCAAGAAGCTGGTGCGCGAGCTCCACGACCTGCGGAAGGACAACAACAGGCTGCAGTAGGAGTGCTCGCGTCTCGCGGACGGTGCTGGAGTCAGCTTGGCGTTCGAGGAGGCGTCTTCCCTGGTGCTGATGGATGAAATTGACGAGAACCTGCGGGTGATAAATAGGAACATGGGGCGACTTCGCGAACTTTATGCGCAGCGACCTGCGACGGCGGGCCGGCGAGACCGGGGAGAATGAAACGGCTCCTCTGTCAGCCGACCGGTACTCGCCCTCGCCCTCGCATGGTCCTCGCGCCCTTATTTTATTATTTTATATATATATATATTTTTTTATTTGCTCTGAATGATCTGCTTGTAATAACTCGAACAACTTTTCTACCACTTTGTATATGTAGATGCTTTTTCAATATTCTGGTGAGTCTTTTCGAATTCCCTCTTCTGGGGTCTGGCCGGCTCGCAGGATTTGCGAGGAGAGGGTGGCGAGGTGGCGTGGCGAGACCGGGCCGATCGGCCGACTCGCCCTCCCTCTCACCCTTCTTTACCTTCTTCTATAAATAGACCTTCTCACCTACCCCCGGGGCACGCTTTTATTGCTTTCAAATCCTTGCTTTGTCTCTGTCTTCCCGAGCTCGCGATTTTCCTTTCCTCTGCGACTATGGTCAAGACCAACCCTGACGCGGACGGTCGGTCTAAGTGCGCCCAGCACTTCGTTGATCATTGCTTTTTCGAGGGGCACATTACCGAGGAGGAGCTCGTCGAGTTCGCGGCGGCATTCGTCCCCCCCGGCTTCCAGGCTCGCAGGCCCGCCGAGCATGAAACCATCAATTCCTTCCCGGAGGGTGAGCTCGCCTTCCCCATCTCGCACTTCGAGGTGGAACTGCGCCTCCCCCTCTGGCCAGAGATCCGCCAGATCCTGAAGTACTACGGCGCGGTGCCCGCGCAGCTGAATTCCAATGCCATTGCTATGATGGTGGCGTTCGCCTGCTTCCTCCGCCGGGAGCGAATTGAGTTCAACCTCGCGGTGTTCCGTAAGTTGTTCTCTTACAAGGCTACCCCCGACGGGGTCGCCTACTTCGGCGGGTCCTTCATCAAGGTTCGCGAGCTAGCGAACAAGAATCATAATTGGATGACCCGGCTCGTCTTCATTAAGGGCGAGCTCGGCAACATCCCCTTTCGCCCCCTGCAGAAGAGCGAAGACATATATCGTCCTCCTTCCCTGTCTGGTAGCGACGTCGACCTCCACAAGTTTTTCCTCCACAAGGACTTCGAGGTCGCCTTCCTCCGCCGCGGCCTTGATTCGCTTCAACCCGTTCTCCCCGGTGAAGGTATATCTCGCTCTGCCCTCTCGCGAACTTTATCAAGGTGGATCTCTATATTACATATATTTTTCTCTCTCTCTTTTTTTTTGACTAAGTCTTTCTCTGCAGGGGAACGGGTTCTGCCGGAGCATCCGCCGTTCGCCGACTCGGGGATATTCTCAGATCCTCTGGAGCTGGCCCGGGCGGCGGCAGCGGCTTGTCGCGAGGAGCAAGCGCGAGGCCAACTCCCCGGCAGGAAGCGCTTGGAGTCCGGGGGGTCAAACTCGCGCCACGATCCTTCGCTCCCCAAGAAGAAGAGGGCGAAGGTGGTCTCGCGCGGACGGCTGCACCTTCCTCTGTCGCCTACCAAGTTCATGAGCTCGCCGGAGGCTCTGTCCGACGAGCCGCCCTTGAGTCCGTTGAAAGAAGCCTCCTCCCCCCGAAAGGGGAAGAAGAAGAGCGGGCCGTCCTCCGATTCTACCGGAGAGGACACCCTCCGCGAGCCCAGTCTGCCAAAAGATCACCCCAACTTCGGCAAGGGATGCAAGAACAAAGATGCGGCTGGCGAGCCCATTTTGAAGTGGGACGAGGGGGCTCACCGAGTTTCTGTTTCTACTCGCGCCCCCTCCTGAGGAGCTCACCGGCCGCCTACCGCCCACGCCTTCGGCTTCGGCTTCGGCCTCTACAGCCGCGACAGCGCCGAATCGTACAAGAAACTTACCCCCAGTCAGCTCGGCTACGAGGGGTTGCAAGCCCACCTGCGGGCCTTCGAGCTCCATCACATGATGGTCCGCCGCGGCTTCCAGCTCAGCAATGCCCTGCTGACTACCGAGCAGGAGCGCGACCTGGCGAAGGAGAGCGCGGCCGACGCGGAAAGGCGGTTCGGCCTTGCCGATGCTCTGCTCGCGAAGTCTGCCGGTGGCTTGGTAATTACTGGATACCTCTATTTACCTTGCTTAGGATTATTCCTGCGCGTGTTCTGAACTTTTAACCCTACAGGACGCCGAAGCCGCTGACGCGATGCGAGGTGAGGTGGCTCAGTTGCAGGCTCAGCTCGCCGAGCGGGAAGTCCAGCTTGCCGAGCAAAAGATATATTCCCGCGAGCAGGAGGCTGTTGCCGCCCGGCTGGGGGTGGAGGTGGAGGAGTTGAAAGAGAAGAACAAGGGGCTCCTGGGAGAGGTCCTCCGCCAAGCCGACGCTCTCCTTCCCCCGGACGCCAGCGAGCCGGCCTTCCCCTTCAAGAGGCCCCGGGTGTTTGGCGAGTCTGATGTCGCGGAGCGGCTGCGAGTCAACTCCGTCGAGGCTGCCGAGTGTCTCCTGAAGGCCATGAGGGGAACGGGGATTTTGGCGGAAGGCTGCGAGGAGGTCACCGTCCGGGAGCTCCTGCCAACCCTGTTCCCACCCAGCCCGCTCAGCGAGAAGGAGGATAGCTTCGACTCGCTCTTCGCGGGGGTGGGGGAGAAGGACGCTCGGCTTGGTGGCGAGGAGGACCGTCATTCGAGGGGGGAGGATGAGAGCTAGCTTTTGTTTTATTCTTCTCTTCTTCTTTTTTTTTGTATCCTGCCGAGGCGGGCCTTGTACACTTGTAATGATGAATCAAAGACATTTTTCACAATTTCGCTATCTTCTTTTTAAGCTTACTTGCGATATTATACCCGCGCGCTTGGTAGAGCGACCTCGCCCGTAGAATGTATTGAGTTAGGACCAGCCCCCGCGGTGCTCGCGGCGAATCCCTAGGACACGTGCTCGCGCCATATCCTACTCGCGCCACACCTTCCCCCGCCATGTCTCGCCTCAGTTTCTCGACAACTCAGAATGTGAAAATATGTTTGGGTCAAGATGCTGCCGGCATCCGCCTTAGACATCAGGGCGTGTCTTTCGCCGAGTTAACTGGAGCGAGGCTAGGCTCGCTGGAGAGAGCCGCTTTCCTCCCCCTGGGTCTGGGACGGGACCAGGGCTTCCTTAGTAGCGAGCTGGAGAGGGGGGGGGTGGGATATCCCGAGCTCGCCGTCTTGACTGGCGAGCTCGCGTCCTGGTGTTTTCCTCGGGCGAGAAGACTTAGAAACTTTTGCCTCTCCCGGGTGCTACCACCGGGCCAGTCAGCTAGGTGAGAGCCTGAGGGCGAGTGTTGAACATCCTCCGGGCTCAGCCCCAGGGTCATAGCGATGTCCATCGAGACTCGGCCATACCAGCTAGGTGGGAGCCTGGCAGGGGAGTGACGAGACCTAACCCCAGAGCGAGAAGACTTAGAAACTTTTGCCTCTCCCGGGTGCTACCACCGGGCCAGTCAGCTAGGTGAGAGCCTGAGGGCGGGTGTTGAACATCCTCCGGGCTCAGCCCCAGGGTCATAGCGATGTCCATCGAGACTCGGCCGTGCCAGCTAGGTGGGAGCCTGGCAGGGGAGTGACGAGACATAACCCCAGAGCGAGAAGACTTAGAAACTTTTGCCTCTCCCGGGTGCTACCACCGGGCCAGTCAGCTAGGTGAGAGCCTGAGGGCGGGTGTTGAACATCCTCCGGGCTCAGCCCCAGGGTCATAGCGATGTCCATCGAGACTCGGCCGTGCCAGCTAGGTGGGAGCCTGGCAGGGGAGTGACGAGACCTAACCCCAGAGCGAGAAGACTTAGAAACTTTTGCCTCTCCCGGGTGCTACCACCGGGCCAGTCAGCTAGGTGAGAGCCTGAGGGTGGGTGTTGAACATCCTCCGGGCTCAGCCCCAGGGTCATAGCGATGTCCATCGAGACTCGGCCGTGCCAGCTAGGTGGGAGCCTGGCAGGGGAGTGACGAGACCTAACCCCAGAGCGAGAAGACTTAGAAACTTTTGCCTCTCCCGGGTGCTACCACCGGGCCAGTCAGCTAGGTGAGAGCCTGAGGGCGGGTGTTGAACATCCTCCGGGCTCAGCCCCAGGGTCATAGCGATGTCCATCGAGACTCGGCCGTGCCAGCTAGGTGGGAGCCTGGCAGGGGAGTGACGAGACCTAACCCCAGAGCGAGAAGACTTAGAAACTTTTGCCTCTCCCGGGTGCTGCCACCGGACCAGTCAGCTAGGTGAGAGCCTGAGGGCGGGTGTTGAACATCCTCCGGGCTCAGCCCCAGGGTCATAGCGATGTCCATCGAGACTCGGCCGTGCCAGCTAGGTGGGAGCCTGGCAGGGGAGTGACGAGACCTAACCCCAGAGCGAGAAGACTTAGAAACTTTTGCCTCTCCCGGGTGCTACCACCGGGCCAGTCAGCTAGGTGAGAGCCTGAGGGCGGGTGTTGAACATCCTCCGGGCTCAGCCCCAGGGTCATAGCGATGTCCATCGAGACTCGGCCGTGCCAGCTAGGTGGGAGCCTGGCAGGGGAGCGACGAGACCTAACCCCAGAGCGAGAAGACTTAGAAACTTTTGCCCCTTGGGGGTTTAAGCTGCGAGCCCCTTTACCCTCACTATTTTGACAGAGCATAAAATACGACAATGAGATTCGTTTTTATTCTTAAGGCCAAGATATTTACAATATTTTCAAGGGTAGAAACGTTTCAGATCGTCGCCACTCCAAGTGTGGCTGAGGGTGTCCCCTCTTATGTCTTGGAGGCGATACCCCCCCTGATTTCAAGACCTCCTGCACAATGTAGGGGCCCTCCCAATTGGGGTGGAGTTTTCCCACAGCGGCGGATCTCCCTGCCGCGTCCACTTTTTTCAAAACAAGGTCCCCCTCCACGAACTGCTTGACACGGACGTGTTTGTCGAAATACTTGGCCATCCTTCGCTTAGCCTCTTCCTGCCTGACGACGGACAAGTCGCGTAGCTCTTCCATCATATCAAGGGAGAGTCGAAGCTCCTCCTCATTCTCTGACCTCCATTCTTCCCTTCCGGCTCCTGCCTCGACGACTCGAGGCGTCTGGACCTCGAATTCGATAGGTAGAACGGCCTCGCAGCCGTGAGAGAGTTTGAAAGGTGTCTCCCCTGTGGCCGTATTGGGGGTGGTCCTCAAGGCCCAGAGGACTGATGGAAGGTTCCACCCAGCTTCCCCTCAAATTTTCCACTTTCTTCTTTAAGAGGTTCACGGTGATTTTGTTGGCCGCTTCCACCTGCCCGTTGCTCCTGGGGTGATGGACAGAAGCAAACCGAAGGTCGATCCCCAGCTGTTCGCAGAAGCGAATGAACTCCGTGCTGGCGAACTGAGGTCCGTTGTCCGTGACGATAGGCTGTGGCAGCCCATGCCTGCAGATGATCTCTCCCCAGATAAAGTTCCTGACTACCTGAGAGGTTACCTTGGCTAGAGCCTTCACCTCCATCCACTTAGAAAAATAATCGATCATGACCAACAAAAACCTCCTCTGTCCACTGGCCTGAGGGAAAGGTCCCACGAGGTCCAGCCCCCATATGGCGAAGGGCCATGGTGCCATGATGCTTCTTAACCTCTGAGCCGGCTGGAGCTGGAGCGGGGCATATAGTTGGCACTTATGACATTTTTTTGCGAATTCGGCTGCATCCTGATCGAGGGTGGGCCAGAAGTACCCTTGCCTGACGATTCTCCCTTCCAGGGTCCGACTCCCCGAATGACTTCCACATTCACCGGAATGGACTTCCTCCAAAATTTTATGCACCTCTCTTTCGGCCACGCAACGGGCCAACATCCCTGAGAGGGTCTTGCGGTACAACTGTCCCTCACGTAGGAGGTAGTATGCCGCCTTGTGCTTGAGCCCTCTCCGGTCCATTCCCTCCGGATATTCTCCGGTGGACAAAAAGGTGACGAAGTGATCCATCCATGAGGGGTGCTGTTCTACTTCCATTAGTTCCCCCTCCTCGATGGAAGGTCGGAAGAGATCCGTAATGGTGCCTCCCATCCGGGGGCCGTGCTTTGCTAGCTGGTCGACTGGCTCGTTTTCCCCTCGCGGCACGTGCTTGATTGAGAAGGTCTGGAAGGTCCCAATGACTCCCCTTACCTTCATCAAATAGAGCTGCAGGGTGGGCTCCCTCGCCTCAAACTCTCCCTTGACCTGGGAAGCCACCACCATGGAGTCGGTGAGGACCTCCACGTCATGCACCCCCAAGTCTCTTGCCAGGCGTAGACCTGCGATTATGGCTTCGTATTCGGCTTGATTGTTGGTGATAGGAAAGTGCACTACCACAGTCTGCTCGATCTTCATCCCCTGGGGGCTTTCTAAGATGACCCCAACCCCTAAAGAATGCTTCCCCGAGGCACCGTCCACCCTGACTTTCCAGGGGAGAGGGCGAGTGAGTCTCTCCTCCGCCACCTCGACCACATACTCTGCCAGGAAGTCAGCCATAGCTTGGGCCTTGATTGAGAGGTGGGGGACGAAGGAGATGTCGAACTCGCTCAGTTCCACTGACCATTTGGCCAACCTACCTGAATGCTCTACCCCCTTGAAGATGTTGCGCAGGGGGTGGTCGGTCACTACTCGAATTGAGTGTGCCTGGAAATAAGGTCGAAGCCTCCGGGCTGAGATGATCAAGGCGAAGGCCAGTTTTTCCAGGATGGGGTAACGGAGCTCGGCCCTCTTCAATATCCGACTCACATAATAGACTGGGAGTTGCCTCTTCCCTTCTTCCCGAACCAAAACCGAACTCAAGGCTTCAGCCCCGACCCCTAGATATAGGAATAGGTCTTCCCCCTCCTTGGGCCCTTGGAGCAGGGGGGCCTGAGTCAGCTGTTTCTTTAAAGCCTGGAATGCCTCATCGCACTCCGAGGTCCATTCAAACTTTCGACCCCCTCTCAAGGTTTTGAAAAACGAGGAGCATCTCTCCCCGGCCCGGGAGAGGAATCTACTCAACCCCGCCAACTTCCCTGTCAGTTGCTGTACTTCCTTGGTATTTTGTGGTGACCTTAGCTCCATGATTGCCCTCACCTTATCTGGATTAGGTTCTACACCGGCGGGGGTGAGAAGATGCCCTAGGAACTTTCCTCGGCTTGCCCCGAAGAGACACTTCAAGGGGTTCAGCCTCATTTTAAACTTGCGGAGAGTGGCGAAAGTCTCTTCCAAGTCCTGGATGTGGGAGTCGACATCCAAGCTCTTGACCATGAGGTCATCCACGTACACTTCGAGATTCCTCCCCTTCTGCTCTCGGAAGACCCTATCCATCATTTTTTGATAGGTGGCCCCTGCATTCTTTAGCCCGAAGGGCATCATTTTATAACAATAACATCCGTCTCCCGTGATGAACGAGACGTCTTTGACGTCAGGGGGGTGCATTCTGATTTGGTGATAACCTGAAAAAGCATCTAGAAAACTCATTAAAGGGAAACCGACGGCTGAGTCAACCAGCGCGTCGATCCGAGGCAAAGGATAACAATCTTTCGGGCATGATTTATTAAGAAGAGAAAAGTCGATACACATCCTCCACCGGCCGTCTCCTTTTTTAACCATTACAACGTTGGAGACCCAGCCGGGGTATTGGATTTCAGATATGAAGCCAGCCTCGAGGAGCTTGGCGACTTCCTCCCTGATTGGCTCGGCGAGCTTGTCCGTGATGGATCTTCTTTTCTACTGGATGGGGGGAGCCTCCGGGTCCAGGTTGAGGCGATGGCAGGCCACGTCGGGGTCGATCCCTGGCATCTCCGCGGCGCTCCAGGAGAAGATGTCCACGTTCCTCTGGATGCACTCCAGCATCCTGCCTTGAGCTTCCGGGGTCAGGCCTCCGCTGACGCGGACCTTCTCCACCCTGCCTCCAATGGTGAGGACCTCCATCTCCTCCACCTCTTCCGCTGCCTCCAGACGGGACTGCTCCTCCCATTCCTCGATACCTCCCCTTCCGGGGGCGAGGACCTCTTCCTCAGCCTCCTCGACGGCCATGGCCTCGGCCGACTCCCGAGCCTCTTCCGTGACCTCCTCCCGAGCGCGGCACTCCACCTCCATTTCTTTGTCAGCTTCCTGCTTCTCCTCCTCCAACCTTCGCCCCATCTCCTCGGCCCCCTCCAGCCAAGAGATGGAGTTTACCGCCGAGACGTAGCACTCCCTTGCCTCCTTAGGGTCTCCTCGGACCCGGATTTGGACCCCCTCGACGTTGAGCTTTAGACACTGGTGGAAGGACGAGGGGACGCAGCGGAAGGCGCTGATGAGGGGTCTCCCGAAGATGGCACTGTAGCTGCTACGAGCGTCCACGATGACAAACTTGCAGTTGCGCGACTGCCCCCCTAGAGTGACATGGAGTCCCACTCCTCCCTCGACTTCTTTCCTCTCTCCTAAAAAGCCGAACAGAGGCCCATCCGAGGCTAACACCCTCCTGGCCTCTACCTTCATTGCATCGAACGCCTTCTTGAAGATGACGTTGACCGAACTCCCATTGTCTACAAGGATCCGGGAGACAGTGAAATCCTCGATGGCTGTCTGGATAACCAGCGCATCGTAAAAGGGGTTCTCGTGACCCGGCAAGTCCTCTCTGGAGAAGGTGATTTTCTCCTCCGGGGGAGGGGACTGGGATGTGGAGCCAACGCTCCTTCGGTACATAGTGTGGAGGCTTGACTTACGGGAAGCCTCGATCCCGGCCCCCCCGTGGATCGCTCCGATCCTTCCCCGGGTGCCCACATCAACCCGGTCTTCGCACCGATCCCCCTCCTCCCGAGGCCGGATCTCCTCTATCCGGACTTCCTGCTGGTCTTGCTGTTGCTGCTCCCTTCTCCGCCTCATCTCGAGGAACTCCGGACACGTGGATGTGAGGTGCCCCTCTTCCTGATGAAAGTCACAATAGGGCAGGTCCACCCTGACCTCCCTCCTTCTCCTCGGCTGTCCTCTCCTCCTCCCCCTCATGGCAATTGCCATTGCCTCCTCCTGGTCGGGGAGAGGGGGTCTCTGACCCTGCCTACCCCCTGGGGATTGTACTGCCCTCGGCCACCCTGGCGGTTATCTCCCCCCTGATAACCTCTTCGTGGTGCCTGGTCTTGCCACTCGGGCCTCCATCCCAAACGGTGGGTCTGCTCCGGACGCACCCACCTGGGTTGCGGCTGTTGCTGCGGCTGCTCCCTTTGCCGAGGTTCGGCCCTCCTCTCCTCCTAAATTCGGCCACCCCTTGGCCTCTCCTCTTCCACAGCCCACTTGGTCAACCTTCGCGCAAACTCTGGATGTGCTGCCTCCATATCGGCCTCCCTGGCCGCCCTCTCCAGGAGTGCCTCAAAAGACACTGGAGGTGATCTCTTCAGTTCCATTGCGAAGAACCCGGATTGGAGACCCAGGGTGAAGGCCACCATCATGGTGTGCCCCGGCATCTCCTGAACTTGGGACAGTTCCTCTTGGAACCTGTCCAGATAGCTCCCCAGGGTCTCTCCCACCCTCTGCTTGATGCGAAACAAAGACTCCGCCTCCTTCTTCCTCTTCTTAGAAGTGGTGAATCTCAGCATGAAACCCCGTCGCAGATCCTCAAAGCAGTAGATGGACCCGGTCGGGAGTTGGTGGAACCACTCTCTCGCCTTTTCTCTGAGGGTGATGGCGAAGAGTCGGCACTTGAAGCCGTCTGACATCTGCCGAATAGAGACCATGTCCTCGAACCACTGGATGTGGTGGACCGGGTCTCCTCTCCCGGAGTAGTAAGTCATCTCCGGCTCGCGAAACCCCTCGGGAACTGGGGCTGAAGAAACGAACTCGCTGAAGGGGCTCCCCCCCTCACCCGGGCGAGACGGGAACTCCCTCCCTGCAGTCTCGCCGAAGTGGTACTCGGCGGCCGAGCCGGGGAACAGAACTCGCCCCTAGAACTCGCGCTCGCCTCTCTCGGCGGGTTCCTTCCCTGGTCGCTTGAGCGGCGCGTCGTCGCCGAGTGCGGGAGCGGCGACCACCGGGACTGCCGGTGTCGCACTCTCAGCTCGCATGCCGAGGGCGGTCCTGACGAGCCCGAGGATCTCCTCCCTAAGCTCTGCCGGCACACTCGCCGCTGGGGGTGGGGGAGGGGGTGGCGAGTTGCCCCTGCCTGATCCTTGTCCTTCTTCTCCAGTCATCGAGCCTGCAGAAGGTTTTCTCTGCTGACCACTGTCCACGCTCACCGCACCAAAATGTTGAAACCGGAAAACCGGTCTCTTGTGGAGTTCGACCCTTGGGGAAGGGGTGGTCGCGCACCTACTTCACTCCTGCAAGAAAATGACAAAGAAAAGAGAAGAAACAAGGACTAGACCAAGGGCCCGGCGTGGAGGTCCCACCACACACCCGGAAGATCTTAGAGCGCTTCCCCTCCTTAGCCGAGTGCCGGGCTAAGGTACCTCAGAAAGCGCTAGTAGGCCGGAGAATTAGTAAGCATGCCTTCTGAGGTACCCCTTGGGTCCTATTTATAGGAAAAGATGGCCTGCCAGTATACGACCTTCACTGTTTTCGAGGACTACAGGCAGACCAAAAGGGGCAACATAGTAAAAGTATGCCATGGCCAAGATGCGAGCTGGACCTGAGGGGGCACTCGCTCGGCAGGGGGCCTGACTCGCCTCGCCCTGGGCCTAGGCGGGCACGTACTCGGCAGACTGTGCTCGACTATCGCTGAGCTCGGCTTGACTACCGCCGAGCTCGGACTCAGCACGACGATTGCCGAGCTCCAACAGAAACTGAGCTCGGCACGGGGATCGTCGAGCTTGGCTCGACTACCGTCGAGCCCTGTTCCTGCACCCGAGCTCGGTCTCGACATGTCGGGCTTCGTTCGGCCATCGTCGAGCTCGGCTCGACTATCGCCGAGCTCGGCTCGGCTATTGCCGAGCTCGGGCTCGGCATGCTGGGTTCACATTGGTCTGAGCCGGCCGGTTCAACTCCTGTCGACCACTCGCGGGATACGGGCTATTGCCGAGCTCGGGCTCGGCATGCTGGGTTCACATTGGTCTGAGCCGGCCGGTTCAACTCCTATCGACCACTCGCGAGATACGGGGTTGTACAGGGCCCACAACGGTCATCTCTTGACCTTGTGTATAAATATTCTGGTATTTGTGTACAGTAAGATATACAGACAATATACGAAAAAGAGCGGCCGACAAAACCCTAATCTCGCGAACTTGCTCCGCCTCCGTCGCCGTAGCCGATCACCAAAGTCGATCTCGATCTCCTCCAGATCCTCGGTGATAGAAGCCAAGTCCTGCACAGCGTCTCACATGTGTATCCAGAGATCTTTTGTCTCTTGATTTGAGATAGGGAAATCTTTCCCCGTCCGAATCGATCGAGACGATAGATCCTCGTGTGACCGTTGGTAGACCTTGCCGACTTTGCTAAGAAGATTGGATCTCCAGTGCTTTGCTGCTGTTTTCAGTTGCCGCCGCCAACACCGAAAGCGTTGCCACCGCTCGTCGCCGCCGCCGGTCTCGGGGAGATTCTCTCAAAGTGAGATCTAGGGTTATGGACTCTTCGTTGACTTCAAGAACACGTCGTCGAACGAAGAGGGACACCTTAGTCTCCATACGTTGTTTGTATTTCTTACAAGCTATTCTCATTTCTTTGTAAAGGACCGTTTGGTCTCTAGTTGTAGGGTTGGGTGCAACCCGTGTTGTGGGAGTGTTGACTCCTACGTGTGGAAGGGTTCCTTCCGTTAGTGCAAGGATTGGATTTCAATCCTGTTGGTGAAGTGACCGAGTCGTCCCTGGTTGGGAGATAGGTCGAAGGGGGAAAGTGGACGTACCCAAATCGGGGAACCACTATAAATTGCTTGCGTATTTTTTGTGCTGTGTTGTTTTGTTTTCTTGTGCAGGTGAAACCTTAATTCCGCAAATTCGCTGCAAATACACCTATCCCCCCCCATAGGTGTAAGTAGTTGACACTAGGTGGACTTTCAGTTAGTACAACATTTCATATGTATAGGCTAGGAGCAACTATAATGAAGCACATCATAGTATAACTGGAATATCAGCAGTAATGTTTATCAATTATAATTAAGGCTCCACTAGCACATCAACACAACAGATATCCACAACCAGTACCCTATCGCAGGAATTCGCATCCGCGCACATATCGCAGGCATTCATAGCCGCGCACACAAACTCTATATCGACAT
The DNA here is from genome assembly GCA_039513925.1 of Platanthera zijinensis. Taxonomy (NCBI): domain Eukaryota; kingdom Viridiplantae; phylum Streptophyta; class Magnoliopsida; order Asparagales; family Orchidaceae; genus Platanthera; species Platanthera zijinensis. The sequence goes on from CM077083.1 coordinate 152,356,085, forward strand.
AGTATGGACCGCTTCTGTTCCATCCGTGTAGCGAGCCCCGCGGGCCTCACCGATGTGGTCGTCGGTGACAGTGGCCGGTCCTGCCACTTCTGGGGGTGGTCATACCGCACAGACCCAGGCCCCAACGTACAACTCTGTATACTCCTGGATGTGAGCAACATCCGGTGATTCAATATTTTGGCTGACCAATGGCAGAAAACCTGACGGGGGAAATATAAAGGACGGTCACCCATGGTACCCATCTCCCTGTCGCCTTAAGTCGTCGACCTTCCCGCATCGGTATGAACTGTCTGCCGAAGGGACTGACCCGTAACTATTTCACCGCAATCAAATTACAATCAATCAATCAGTATTGCTAACACCTACTGGGTCTACGATGACCTACCCTACTATACTTCAAACATCAGACGGTGGCACTCATCTCTACTTTCAACAAGGAGCGTGGGAGTACTATATTTGAGGGTAAACCCAGAGGAGCATCTCAACTCCGGTTATTCCCAACTAAGGCTCAATCTTAACAGACAACTGCTAGTTAGAGCAGGACCCATATTTATAATAGTAAATCACAGTAATGAGAATGTAGTAATTAAAGTTATTGATAATAAATGCTGCATAATTTAAGTGATGAATGAAATGTGACCAGTATGAAACTGGAGTAGTACTGAAATGAAAGTACTGTGCTGAAATGAACTTGACCAGTATGAGACTAGAGTAGTACTGAAATGAAAGTACTGTACTGAAATGAACTTGACCAATACAAGACTGGAGTAGTACTGAATTGAAATGAACTTGACCAGTACAAGACTAGAGTAGTTCTGAATTGAAATGAACTTGACCAGTACGAGACTGGAGTAGTACTGAATTGAAAGTACTGAACTGAAATGAACTTGACCAGTACGAGACTAGAGTAGTACTGAATTGAAAGTATCGAACTGCAATGAATAAAGGAAAAGGACCAGTGCAATACTGGAATAATCATAAGGGAAAATGGTTAGTAGTCTAATCACTCCATTCAAGAGGCTTCGGTTCCATCTCCGTTCTCAAGAGGTATTTTTAGTTCCTTCTCCGATCTCAAGAGGCATTCACAGTTCCTTCTCCGTTCTCAGGAGATGTATTAAGTTTCTATTTCCGTTTTAATAAAGCCTACTTGGTTACACCAATTATTAAGATCTGATTGTAAATTAGTTGCACCTTTTTAATCACGGCTTAATCGGATTAGAGGCTTATTAGGAGTTACACCCTTATTATTCGTCGAGGATAATTTTGCAACTCACTACTCGTACTCTTATATTCCGAGCGTGCTCTAAATTACTCGAGGGTCAAGGCGCTTGACGGTGTCTCGAAATATCGGAACACCCGGAGCTTGGTCACTCTCCCCGGTCACTTTTGTTGATAAGACCATTTAAATTTATTATTCAAATTAGAAAGGGTGGTCGCGCGCTCCAATTTTCACTTTCGAGGAAAATGAGCGCAATAAATTCCAAGTGCGACCCTAGGCTCCAAAGAATTGAGGAAAATTCAATTTTGATCCCCAAGTTCCCAAATTTTGATACAACCTTTAAAAGAGCCTAAAATGAGCCTAAATTTTTTTCATAATTTTCCCAAAAGTTTTGGGCCTTTAATTTGGCCAAACAAACTTTATTTAGGCTCTTATAAATACCAAAACACCTTTAAATTTTTTCCAAATTTTTGTGGGGAAAGCCCTCATCATGGATAACATTTTTCATGTTGATCACTTTGCCCCCAGAGGCCCTGTTTTTTTATATAAATTTCTCAAGCTTCTATTAATAATACAGATCTGCGGTTAGCCATATTTAACTCGATCACGCGGCTGAGATTGAGCCGAACCTAAAAAATCATCCTTCTAACCCCACAGCGGATCGGCTGCTGATCTGTTGTGGGGGCGCTGATGCTGAGCTGGGGCAGGATTTAATAAAATCCCGGCCATCCGATCTTTATCATAGGTCGGATGACTGATGCTCCTCGTCGGCGGCAGTCAGGGATAACCACTGCCACTGCTGGCAAGTCACCGTCGGGCACCAGCGCTGCCCCCGACTGGTTCACCGAGGGCCGATGAGTCACTTGGTGGTGGTCTGGTGGCCTGCCGCTTCCGGCCACTGCATGGTATGGCCAACCAGAGAGCGGGGTGGCAGTGATTTTTCTCCCAGCATCACCATACCACCCCACCTCTCCGACATTGAGCCCAGCCCCGGAACCACCCCCGGCTGGCATATCGGGGGTAGGGCTCTTCTCTGGTGGTGGTCCGACGACCATCCACCGCCGGCCGCCGCTGGAGGTAAAAAAGAGCAAATGCTCTGCCTCTCGGGTGTCGCCGGAGCGGCATTTTTTGGCGGCATCCCGACTTCCCCCCACCGGGAAATATCATCCCGGTGGTTCAACCCTTCTCCAGCTCTACCCCCTGGCACAGGGAGGGGTCAGCCTTCTTATGGCCACCACCCGACCTGGAGCATGGGTCGGGTGGGGCTGGCGGCGCTCCGGCCGCCGGAGGGCCCATGCAGAACGTCTAGAAGGAGGGGAAGGGGGGAGGGGAGAGATTTCTACCTGTGGAGGAGGGTCTTGGGAGGGGCCAGCCTGGTTGGTCATCCAAGGTGGCAGTGGTGGAGCTCGGGCTTGCCTTTTCCGGTGACCTGAGCTCCGACAGAGCTTGGGGAGGGGTGGGGGAGTTTCTCTTTGAGCGTGTGAGGGGATTATCAGGGGAGGGGGACTTTATATAGGCTAGAGGGGAGGGGATCTCCTCCCCTTAGGCAATCCCCTTAGGCAATGTGGGATTAATCTTTCCTTAGGGAGGGATTAATCCCCACCCTCCAGCTGTCCAAGGACAGCTGGAGGCTCAAGGATTTCCCCCATGTGGGGGAAATGAAGTTTCCCTCACGGGAAGGGCCTTTCAAAGTGGGGGAAGAGAGGGAGAGGTGGGGAGAATTGGGTTGGTGGGCCTCCACTTGCCTCTAAGAGTGGGCTTGCTGGTTGGGGGCCCAAAGTGGATGAGGGGGTAAGGTAAAGCCCTAACTAATTAAAGAGGATGTGGGAAAACATACTTCTTTTAGAAAAAACCAAAAAATGGACTTTTTAGGGGGGTTTGACAAAAGTCAATCCTAGGGTGGGCCCCCCATGCTGGTCAAAGTCAAGGTGAGTTCAATACATTGGGGTTGGATCAAAGTTGGGGTGTCATGTTATAATTTGCGTGCGCACGCTTTTCGGTGCACGAGTTTGCTTGATTTGACCATAGGTTGACTACTCGTATCGGAATTTGACCGGGGCAAACCCGGTTGACTTCGTATTGACCAAAAGAGTCCAATGTCACTGACCGGGGTCAAATCGAAGTTCGTTTGCTAAATATTCAAAATCTGTGTGTCGCGACGCACTAAATCGGTCAAAATGTCTATATACATTGTTAGACCTCGGATTGCGATGCAACGAGTTCCGTCGTGCTCGTATTATCTATACGAGGCCGCAGGAGCTGACAGAACTCAAATCGTAGTTCTCTAGACTGATATTCAAAATCTTGTCTTCGCGACATTTTACGAGGAATGGTCATATCCATCATATGACCTCGGGGTCTAATGGAACGAGTCCTGATGCGTTCGTATTAGCTATACGATGTCACAGGAATTGACAGAACTCAAATCGGAGTTCTCTAGCTCTATTTCCTACATATGGTTACCTTCTACCGGGTCACGGGTTTTGGTTCGGGTCACTTATATTGGGCCCACTAGGGTTCCAATGGCCCAATAAAAATTGGGATGTTACAATCCAATAAAAATAAAAGGATTTTTGTCCCTGAAAATTTGCTCGAAGTAGGGGGAAAGAGTAACATACCTGGGCAAAGAGTTATGGGTGCTTTTCGTGGACGAGCGCCTCTGGTTCCCAAGTGTACTCATCTTGTCCGTAATTTGACCATAATATCTTGACCATTGGGATTGTTACGTAGATTTTACACTTTATGATCTACGATCCTGATTGGTTCGAGTTGGACTGATCTGTCCGACTGTAGCTGTACTGGTGGTGTAGGTAGATGCTGCTCTAGTTGCCGGAGAACTCGTCTCAAGGAGGAGACATGAAATACATCATGAAGATTCCCCAGTTCTGGAGCCAGGGCTAATCGATAGGCATAAGGGACAACACATTCTATTACCTGATAGGGGCCCAAATAACGGGGATCTGGCTTCTTCTGCTTTCTCAATCGGGAGACACCATGCATGAGCTTAATTTTTAGGAACACCATCTCCCCCACGCGGAACTCCAGCGGTCGGTGTCGCGCATCATAATACTTGGCCTGTTGGCTCTATGCTTCCCGCATCCGTTCCTGGATTAGCCGTATCGTTATCGTATTGTCGTCAATATAAGCCACTCCTAAGTCTTCTAGGTCCTCTTCCTGGGCCCATATCAATAGGGTTCAGCAACGTCTTCCGTACAATGCTTCGTATGGAGCCATCTTGATGCTAGCCTGGTAGCTGTTATTGTAAGAAAACTCAACTAGAGGTAACAGCTGCTCCTAAGGCTCATTGTGTTCTACTATAGAAAGTCGAAGTATATCCTCCATCGTCTGGTTTTTCCTTTCTGTCTGTCCATCTGTCTGCGGGTGGAAGGCGGTGCTAAAGTCCAACTTGGTCCCCAAGTATGCCTACACTCATCTCCATTCCTTGGATGTGAATCACCCGTCACGATCCGACACAATAGACTTCAGCACTCTGTAGAAATGGAACACTTGCTCTATGAAAATCCTGGCGAGAATATCAACACCGTCTCCCTGTCGGTTTGGAATGAACCAGGCCACTTTGGTGAGTCAATCTATAACAACCCATATGGAGTCATTTCCAGCATGGGATCGAGGTAGGTCGTGGACAAAGTCCATGGAAATGTCCTCAAACTTCCATTCAGTTATAGGCAGGGGCTGCATAAGACCCCCTGGGCTACGACATTCAACTTTCACCCTTTGACAGGTCTGGCATTGGGCCACGAAGTTGGTAACGTCCCTTTTTATCCCAGGCCAATAAATGGTCCTGCGCAGGTCCACATACATTTTAAACACACCAGGATGAATAGATTATCTTGACTGGTGGGCTTCTTGCAGAATTTCTTCGCAAATTCCTCCGCTAGAGGGAACAAATATGCGATGCTTGAATTGTATAATCCCATCGTACATATTAAAATCCTCCTGTGCTCCTCCTTATAGAGATCGAATGATCGGAACCACCTCTGGGTCGATCTTCTGGGATTCTCGTATCTGATCTAAGATGTCGCATTAGATCTCCATCCAATACAGTTGAGCATGGTATTCTTCCAGATCTCTTTGGGCAACAAGGGTAATTTCCAAGTCTATTAAAGACCGGAACAACTCCTTAGGGATTTTCTCCATCCAACTCCCAGCTATTAAAGGTTGGTGGCTCAAAACGTCAGCGATTCTATTGCCTTTTTCGGGGTGATACTGGAGTGCGAAATTGTAATTGCACAGGAATTCTAACCATCGGCGATGCAGAAGATTCAGCTCTTTTTGAGTGAAGATGTATTTGAGGCTCTTGTGGTCGGAGAAGATCTCACGTCTTACTCTGTATAAGTAATGCCTCCAGATTTTAAGGGCGAAGACAACAACGCCCAACTCTAGATCATGAGCTGCGTAATTTAATTCATGCGGCTTCAATTGGCGAGATGTGTAGGCCACCACCTTTCCATACTGCATTAGAACAACTACTAATCCCTTCAGGTAGGCATTAGTGTAGATCTAGAATCCCTCAGTCCCTGCGGGGATCGTAAGGATTGGTGCAGAAGTCAGTCTCTTTTTCAATTCGACGAACGCGGTCTCGCATTTCGATGTCCATCGGAATGTAACATCTTTTCTGGTAAGGGCAATTTTGGGTAAAGCAATCTTGGAGAAGCCTTCTGCGAACTTCCTATAATACCCGACAAGACTGAGAAAACTTCAGATATCTGCCGCAGTTCTGAGCGGTGGCCAATTTTGCACTGCCTGGATCTTGGCCTGATCTAGTTTTACCCCTTTCTTGTTTATAGTGTGGCCCAAGAATCCAACTTATTCCAACCAAAACTCGCACTTACTGAATTTGGCGAAGAGGGAGTTCTCTCGAAGTTTTAGTAGCACCATTTGCAGGTGCCTAGTATGGTCTGCCTTGGTTTTTGAGTAGATCAAAATATCATCAATGAAGACGATCACAAAATTATCTAGGAAGGGCTCGAAGACTTTGATAGAATTGATTTCAAGATAACCCAAACACCTATAGGGGGGTGAATAAGTTCTTTTCTTTTTTATTACTTAAGGCAGAATAATTATTCAAGACTTATATAGAATCTAACAATTCTATAGCAATCACAACACAGAATCCACAATCACATATACATCACAGATTGCACACAGGTTTATAGTGGTTCCCCAAGGTCTGGGTACATCCATTTTCCCCTTCACCTATCTAGCAGTGTGCTAGATTCGGCCTAACTTCTTCTTTCTTCTCAGATCCACAGATCTTACAGCTCAGAACCCTGAAAGGTTCCTACAACTCAGAACCCTATAAGGTTCCTACAACTCAGAGTGTAACCACACTCCTACAGCTCAGGCTAACAACCCTACCTCAGCCTTCCCACAAGGCCTACAACTCAGAGAAAAATTTATCCTACACTCAGGCTCAAAAACAATACCACTAAGAGATCTATATCTCCTACACTCAGCCTTTATAATATAGGCTTACAACTCAGATCTATGAAAAGATCCTACAAAATTTGATAAGTGCTTAGATGGACTCTTACCCTTGTTGAGAGAGAAAGGATACAAGGTTTCTTGATCAGCTTCTTGATAAAACTGATGACTGAAATCAACCTATTCTTAGCTTTCTTCAAAGCTTCTTGAATCTGAACTCAGTAGGGTTGATCTCCTTTAAAGTTGACTGGCTGCCAGCTTCCTTCTTAGAATCCAGAAATAGATCTGAATCCTTCTTATCAGATTAGTTCAAGATCTGCTTCTTAAGAGACTTGTAAATGTCTCCTTCTTTACTTCAACAGCTGAAGATCTCTCTCACTCTTCAGAACTTCTGAAGTTTCTTCAGAATTCTTGCTTGAATTCTCCTTAGATCTTCTCACGAAAATCTTCTTTAGTGTGACGTGCACTTTCTTGATCAATGATCAATACTTCAATAGTTGTGTCTGTTGTTGTTATTGTTGTTTATCTTTTTTTTTTGATTTGACAGAATCCATCTATATATATAGACTTCATTCATGGTAACTTGCTGATCCGGTTTCCAACCAACTTCTGACAAGTCTGACAGCTTCAGTAAACTTGTTGAAATACACAGCTGTCAAGTCTCCAGACAGTTCTTGAACCTTTGTCTTTGTCAGCAAAGTGTCGAGACTGATTGTCATTATGTGTCGACACAAGTAGATTAAGTGTCGACACAAGCTTTGGTGATGTCGATATAAAACTCCTTTGGTGTCGACACTGCTTCTTGACACTACATCTGTAGAATGTGTCGACACTGCCTCTTTGTGTCGACATAGACACTCCTTCACTTCACAGCAACCAATATTGTTGAACCTCTGCTGTGTGTCGACACAAGTCCTGTGTGTCGACACAGTTGATGTAGTCTCAGTATTTGTGTGTCGACACTGCCTCCAGGTGTCGACACAGTTGATGTCGACTAATACTTCTGTGTGTCGACACTGCCTCCCGGTGTCGACACAGTTGATGTCGACTAATACTTCTGTGTGTCGACACTGCCTCCCAGTGTCGACACAGTTGATGTCGACTAATACTTCTGTGTGTCGACACTGCCTCCCGGTGTCGACACAGTTGATGTCGACTAATAAATTCTTTGTGTCGACACAGTTTCTTCAGGTGTCGACACAGCTTTTCCAAGTGTCGACATAGGCTTTCTTAAGTGTCGACACATGGACTTAGAAACTTTTTCTGCATTTTAGCAAATACTTAACCTGCACATATAAACTCAAAATAATATCAAATACACCTTGATGTATATCATTGAGCTAAGTGAGGCTTCTCCAAATCAGGTACGCATTTTCCAATGTACCCAACAATCTCCCCCTATTTGGAGAAGTCATAACCTTTTATTCAATGATATACACCACTTATAATAAACAAATATGATGATGTATATAAATGATAGGGAAACTTATAAACAACACATATAACCAAATCACATCACAGAATAAGAATGCAACTTGAATGAACATGAAATATTGTTTTGTTTAAATTATCCAAAAGTTTCTTAACAACTGTTTACATAGATTTCTTTTAAAACTAAAAATTGCATTGTTCTTGCAAAACTTAGTAAATCTATCCTAAGGCTGATCAGGCTCCCTAATGACTATGCCTTTTCCTGGCTTAATCTGAGCTTGCACAGGAGGTTCTGCATCATCAATAGGCTTCTTTCCTTTTAACTCTGCCTTCTTCTGAACTTCAGCCTTAATCCTTTGCCTTTCAAAATAATGAAAAGGCTTAGGAAAGTACTTGCTAGGCTCCTGAGCATTAGGAGGTAGCTTCCCAATCTTAGCCTTTCTTCTATGCTGCACAATGGCTTCCTGCCTTGCCTCATACTTCTGTCATTCCTGTTCATTATACCACTTGCCCCTTTCATGAACTTGATCTTTCACAGCTTTCCAGGCAGTCAAAATTATATTTCTTGAAGTGGGGCTCCACTGCTCAAAATCAGGCTTTAACTCAGCCTATTCTCTGAATCTTTTTTTTGAAAGTTGAGCTTCCTGCTGAGCTTTCAAGGCAGCTTCTGGCATATCAACTTTCTCTATAATGACATTTTCAACATCTTGTGGAGGACTGTACATTGTCTGAACTTGTTGTTGAATCATATCAAAATCTGTTGGAGGGTAGATGATCTGAGCAACTTCAGGTTGATCACCTCCAGCATAAGCAGGTTACACACCAGATTCAGCAACATTGTCATCATCATAAAGGGGTGGATATCCCAGAGTGGTTCTGATGCTATTAGATATCCATTTGGCATGATCTGAGCCTGCATTGACTAACACTCTCTCCCCCTTTATGGCTTATCTTACAATGTGATCTCTTAAGTCATCTTTTTGAAATCTTATTTGGCCATCAAGAAAATTGACACCATCTTTATAAAATGATTTTATCTTAAGAAGTTGATCAGAGATTATTTTCTGAGAAGTATTAATGGCTGTCTTAAATGAATCCAAGGCTTCCTGTAACTTCTTATCAAATTCTTCTTTCTCTTTAGCTCTTTCTTCAGTCATTGCAATAACTGTTTTCTTTACTTTAGTGACTATCTCATTGTGAGATTCAGTCAGATTTTCATTCATTCTAATCTGATTTTCAAGGACATAGCTTTGTTTGACAGCAATATCATCCACTTGTTTCTTGACTTCTGCTTGTTGCTTAGCCATAAAGACTACAGCATTGCCCCCCTTGTGGAAGCAATCTATCATCTCTTTCTTATGGAGATTGACTTTAAACCTTATGGATTTAATATCTTGAGCCAAATCAAATTGAAGTGATTTATGGCTTTCATCCACATACTTCTCAATAGTCATTCTCTGCTCATCCAATTTAACTTGCAAAGCCACCATTAATGAGCTGTAATCAGCCTCTGGGGTAGGTTTTGAAGTAGGAGTTTGCAATGCCTTCTTATAGCTCTGGCTTCTTCTCTTAAAGACCATCAGTTTCCTTTTCTTGGCATTTCTGATCTCTTCATCTTCTGAAGCAGATGAACTGGGGATGTCTACTCTTTCCTTAGGACTAGGAGGTAGCTCCTTCTCAGTCCTATGCTGCTCCCCCTCAATGTTAACCTGCTCCCCCTCAATGTTAGCCTCCTCCTCCTTATCTGCTGCTCCCTCTATGTCAGGAAATAATTCTTCCAGAGTGAACTCTTTTTGAGTGTGAACTGGTGATACAGCTTTCTCAGAAGCATCAGCAACTACAGATGTATCCTCCATAATCACATCTAGTGCTGGACTGTTGATATGAGGTCTCTCAAGAATAGATTGTGAATCCATTTCACTTGCCAAGTGAATTCTCTCTTCCCCTTGTATCTGTGCAGTAATTGTCTCCCCCTGCACTTGTGCATTCTCAGTCAGGTCCTGTACTTGTACACTATCTAGCTCCCCCTACACCTGTGTAGTATCTGTAATATTCTGTGTAGGATATTTCTCAGTAGCTTCTTGGCTTGCTATATCAGGTATGTCCTTGGTGAGGACCTTATCCCATCTGGAGATGATCCTGATGTCCATTCTTCTCATATGATTAATTTTAGATCCAGGGATTTGGTGCATGACTTTTGGAATGGCTCCAGCCAAGTATAGACTCATTATTCTAGCCAAATTAGGCTTCTTGATGGCTTCCTTAATCTTTTCAAATAGTACTATAGACCAATCTGTATTGAGTTTAAACATTATTCTTGTCATGGGGCTGAACATATAGGCTGAAATCCAATCATGTCCCCCTGGCTTACACAGAATAACCTTTCCTACTACTTCTGAAAGGAATTTACCTTGCTAATTCATCCCTTTCCTGTTTATAGCTGTTCCAATCTTAATGGTGGGATCCAATCCACACCATTGTAGGCCTCCCTTGTTTTTGATACTGGTACTTCTTCTTCAACCTGAGTTCTTGGAAGATGAAGAATTTTTCTCAAACTTTTCAAGGTGAGTTTGACTCTTGCTTCATGAACTGTTGATTTAATTTTAAATCCAGTTGAGTCTACTATTACTGCATCAAAGAACTCAAAAACCTCCTTCTTCCAAATCTTGGTTGGTTCGGATATCAGAAACTCCAAACCACTTTCAGCAAACAGTGTAATGACCCCTTTAATCTCTGACTCCGCAGCATCAAAGGCATGGCAAACCACCTCATATCCTTCGTTAATATTATCTTCAACCTTTGGCGCCATTGGGATGGTGAGAAAACTTGGATTGAGAGAAGAGAGTTTGTTGACACAAGGGTTTAGTCTCGAAAATCTGGAGAGCGTGTCGACAGAATAAGTTCTTGACCTATTTAAACCCTTCTAAACAAAGAAGGTCAAAAGGAGGGTAAAAATTGTCTAAAAGCGTTGACACTGTTGAAATGTGTCGACACATACTTCTATTGTCTCGACAACGGCGTTGACTACTATATGTCGACACTAATATATGATATGTCGACACTAGACATACTTAGTAGTTCATCAGAAATTCTGTGTCGACTCTTATTACAAGTGTCAACACAATTTCTTGATGTGTCGACACCATTACTCTGGTTGTGTCGACACCACTAACTGAAGTGTCGACACCACTTCTCTGGATGTGTCGACACAAGTTTACTAAAGTGTCGACAATACTTCTCTGAATGTGTCGACAAAGATTTACTTAGCCAAATTTATTAGACTAATCTATGTTCAACATTCCTAATTCAATTTTAAATTTATTGAATTTAGTTTCATCTAAAGGCTTAGTAAATACATTTTGCAATTTGATAATCTATTTTGACAAATTCTAGTGAGATGTCCTCTTTCTCTACATGTTCTCTAAGAAAATGGTATCTTATTTCTATATGTTTAGTCCTACTATGTGAAACAGGATTATTAGCAATAGAGATAGCACTAGTAGAATCACAAAACAAAGGTGTTCTACTTACCTGAATACCAAAGTCTTTTAGCTGGTGCTTAATCTATAACAGTTGTGCACAATAACTTCCTGCTGCCACATATTCAGACTCAGCTGTGGAAATTGCCACACTAGTCTGTTTCTTACTGCTCCAAGACACCAATCTTCCTCCTAGAAATTGACAGGTGCCTGTTGTGCTTTTTCTATCTTCTTTGCAACCTGCAAAGTCTGCATCTGAATAGCCTGTCAGTAGAAAATCTCCATTCCTAGGGTATCAAAGGCCTAGATTAGGTGTGCCCTTTAGATATCTAAAAATCCTTTTTACTGCAGTGTAATGAGATTCTTTAGGGCATGATTGGTACCTAGCACAGACACATGGTGCATACATAATGTCTGGTCTACTAGCAGTTAGATATAGAAGAGAGTCAATTATTCCTCTATACAAAGACTCATCTACAGGTTTACCTGCATCATCTTTGCATATAGGCATACTTGTTCCTATAGGAGTACTCATGGTGGAGGATGATTCCATACCATACTTCTTAATTAACTCCTTGGTGAACTTAGACTGGGATATGGACAAGCCATCATCAGTCTGTCTTACTTGAAGGCCCAAGAAGAACTTAAGTTCCCTCATGCTGCTCATCTCAAACTTTCCTTGCATAAGTTTAGCAAACTTCTTGCAAAGGTTGTTTTCTGTAGACCCAAATATTATGTCATCTACATAAATCTGGACTAAGATTATCTTACCTTTGGATTCTCTTAGGAATAGAGTTTTGTCTATTTTCCCCCTTGAGAATTTGTTCTCAATAAGGAAAGTAGACATGGTTTCATACCAAGCCCTTGGGGCTTTCTTTAACCCATATAAAGCTTTCCTAAGTCTATAAACATAATCGGGTTTAAGAGAATCAACAAAACCTGAGGGCTGTTCTACATAGACTTCTTCTTTTAGATTTCAATTTAAGAATGCTGATTTTATATCCATTTGGAATACCTTGAAGCCTTGATATGCTACATAGGCAAGGAACATCCTAATTGCTTCCAGTCTTGCTACTGGGGCAAAGGTTTGATCAAAGTCAATACCCTCTTCCTGCCTGTATTCTTTTGCAACAAGTCTTGCTTTGTTCTTCATAATGATCTCATTCTCATCCAGTTTGTTCCTAAAGATCCACTTTGTTCCTAAAGATCCACTTTGTTTCAATGATGTTGTGGTCTTTTGGTTTAGGAACTAACTCCCAAACCTTACACCTTCTGAACTGATTCAGCTCCTCTTGCATGACATCAATCCAATGTGGGTTTAGAATAGCTTCTTCAAATTTCTTTGGCTCCAGTTGAGATAGGAAGCTTGAGCAAAGCACTGTGTTCAAATTCCTTCTTCTGGTTTGCACTCCATGTCTTAGATCACCAATTATCTGATTTGCTGGATGATCCTTTAAGTGTCTAACAGCTGGAGGTAGACTATCTTCTGGTTGAACACCTCCAGTCTCTTTAATATGCTGCACCTCTTGGTGTACATCTGCATCTAGAGAGTCCCGTACTCCACCTGGATAGTAGCCACCATTTTCCACTTCCTGCTCTTCAGTTGTTTCTTCTATAATGGTAAGCTTGTCCATTTTCTCATTAATACCTGTAGAACTGCATGAGCTTCAAGGCAACTCACTATTAATTAGTCTTATTTCATCAAAGACAACATGTACAGACTCTTCTACAACTTGAGTAATCAAGTTGTAGAATCTATAAGCCTTACTATTGTTATTGTACCCAACAAATATCCCATCTTGGGATTTGACAGCAAACTTAGTTAGATAAGACTTGTCATTGTTAAGGACATAACACTTGCAACCAAAGATCCTAAAATAGGATAAGTTTGGTTTTCTACCCTTCATGATCTCATAGGGAGTCTTTTTGTGGCTTTTGGTGATAGATGCCCTATTGATCACATGACAAGCAGTGTTTACTGCCTTAGCCAAGAAATATTCTGGGAGAGAAGTGTCACTCAATAGAGTTCTACCGGCCTTAATCAATGTTCTATTCTTCCTTTCAGCAATACCATTTTGCTGTGGTGTTCTAGGTGAGGAGAATTCTTGAAAAATTCCAAATTCTTCACACAGTTTTATCATACTCTCAGATTGAAATTAAGAGCCATGGTCACTTCTGATTTTGACCACTGTACTGTCAAGTTCATTCTGAATTTGCTTGACAAAGCTGTATAAAACACTTTGTTGGGGCTGCGGTCCGGAATCGCCCCCGCGCTGCGGTGCTATGCGGTAATGGCTTAACTGGCTGCCCCGTGGATCCACCCGAGGACCTTTGATATAAAGATTAGTGGCGCCGTCCTCCAACAGTCCGGGCTTTTGGTGCGAGTGGTTGCGCTAAGTCCTCTCAATTGGTATCAGAGGGAGGTTGCGGGTTCGAAACCCCGGGGTCGTTTCCGGGGGGGGGGATTGTTGGGGCTGCGGTCCGGAATCGCCCCCGCGCTGCGGTGCTATGCGGTAATGGCTTAACTGGCTGCCCCGTGGATCCGCCCAAGGACCTTTGATATAAAGATTAGTGGCGCCGTCCTCCAACAGTCCGGGCTTTTGGTGCGAGTGGTTGCGCTAAGTCCTCTCACACTTGGGGTTTCTGATTTTTGTCTCAGAAAGAACACCTAGGAATATCTAAAATAGTCATCTACCATCACAAAAGTGTAGATCTTCCTACCTAGACTATGAACTGGCATAGGACCAAATAAATTCATATGTAAGAGGTATAGACACCTCACTGAATCCTTGTTTTCAAGGCTATGAAAGGAGGATTTTGTCTGCTTGCGTTTTTGACAAGCTGAGCATATCCCATCCTTTATACACTTAACTATTGGACCATTCCTTACTAACTCTTTGTTAAAGAGTTGACTAATTGTTTTGTAGTTAAGATGGGCCAGCCTCTTGTGCCATTTGACACAACGAGAGGCTCTCTCATCAGCTACAAGAAAAAAAGGAGAAACATTATTCTCACACTCAAAGTTAAGACAGTACACATTTCTTTTTCTATATCCTGCCAATATGACCTTTTGATCACTTGATCTTTTGATATGACATCCATTCTTAACAAATAAAATGTCATATCCTAAATCACTCAGCTGACTTATGCTTATAAGGTTGTATTTCAAACCCTTCACATAGGCCACTTGAGTGACAGTAATCTGGTTACTAGAAATGTTACCAAATCCTTTGATGATTCCTTTTTCAAAACCACCAAAGATTACTTTAGGCTCATTTATGATAGGTAAATACTCCTTCAACAATCACTTTGTTCCAGTCATGTGCCTGGAACATCTACTATCAAAGTACCATATAGGGGCATGGTAACTTGGACTCACCTGCAATAAAAAATTACCTTCCCTTAGAACCCAAGTAAGTCTTGGGTCCTTGGTTCAAGTTAGCCTCAAACTTAACAAATCTACCTGCAGCTCTTCTAACAGGTAGACTGTTGTTCTTCTTGACACTAGTGTTGTGCCAGTAATCTATGGCATAATGACCTGTCTTGCCACAGCACCAACATTCATACTTATTGTATCTATTTTTAGATACATTCTTGGTATTCTGGTTTACAGCAAATCTTTTGTTTTGTGCTGGTACTGCTGAAGCTACACCCACTATTTTCTTAAGAACATGGGTTTTATGGACATGGGCTGCCTTATTGACATAAACACCCTTGTCACTCAGAACTTCAGTCTTACTATGACCATGAGTATTCTCAAAGTCATACTTGTTAGAAGGCACTTGTACCTTTCTAAAAACCACAGGGACTTTAAAATTCAGTGGTTGGATTGAGGCTTTGCCCTTTCTCTTGAATTGGACAGCCCTGGTGTTACCTTTAAATCCTATTCCAGTCTTACTCTTTTGAGCCACAAACTTATCTATTAAGGGTAAAACTGATTTTGGCTTGGAATAACTAGCCACCAAATCTTTTTCCTTTTGAAGTCTGGCTTCCAGACTTTTAATCAGATAATTTTTGTATGTGAATGTGCGCATCTGCATAACAGTTATAGTTTTCAGTTTGGCAATCTCATTCAATTTTTGATCCAACTCTTTCTCAAAGTCAAATGCACCTATCTTAAGATCTGCAATTTCCTTAGCCTGAGTTTTGGCTAGGTTCTTGATTTTCTTTAGTGCCTGCAACAAGTCCCCATATTCATCTATCAGCTGATGAATATCACCTTCAGACTCAGACCCATCCACATAACTTGATGCAGATGTAGATGACTCTGTGCCAGTACTACAATCTGAATTACTAGAAAAACATTGTACCTTACTAGGACCAGGTTGATCCTTGCACTTGTCTTCTTCTGATACAGCCATCAGTCCCATGCACTGATGGTCTTCTTGTTCATAGATAGATTTCAGCAATTGCATAAACTCATCTTCTTCATCTGCTGCATATAGACTAATGTATGCCTCAGCTTTAGATTCAGACTCTGAAGATGATTGGTCTGTCAATCTCTTCTCCTTCTTAACAACAAAGGATTTCTCCTTCTTGCTCTTTTGTTGAGTCTTCCTTTTATCAGCAGACTCCTTTTTTTTGTCTGGACACTCAGCCACAACATGTCCAGGCCTATTACAGCAGTAGCAAAATATCTTTGATGTTGTAGATTTACTAGGCTTAGACCTGCTCCTGTCCTTCCTTGATGACTTCCTCTTTTGATAATAGTCATCTATAGGCTGAGATGTGGAGGGCCTTGACTTCCACTGCTTCTTCTTCAGGAATCTCTGAAACTGCCTTGTGAAGGCAGCAAAGTCTTTATCTTAGTCACTGCTGTCTGAACCTTGGTTGTCTGAATTATCTGAAGTAATTTCAGCAATTATCTCAGGAGGTGATGGAGACATCCTCCTATTCTTCCTAGTGTCTTCCATCTTGAGTGCCACATACTTTTCTCTATGCTCCCCTTTTGCACTTTTCTCTTCCTCTTTCCTAGCCATCAGCTGCATCTCATATGACAACAATTTTCCAAACAAAGTTGGAGGAGAGATATCTGCAAGTTTGGCTACTTCCCTAATGGCACAGATCTTATTGTCCCAATTCTTTGTCAAGGATCTTAGAAATTTATCATTCAGTTCATATGTACTGAAGATCCTTCCATAGGACATCAGCTCATTTACTATTCTATAAAACTTCTTATAATACTCAGTTATACCATCTGACTTTCCTTGTCTGAAACTCTCATATTCATGGTTCAGCATAGATTTTCTATCTTGTCTGACTTCTTCAAAACCCTCCATGTAGACTATCAAAGTATCCCACATTTCCTTGGAGGTCTTGCAGTGAATCAAATTTTGAAAGGTTGAATCATCGATGGCACTTACTATGATATTCTGGGCTCTTTTATCCATAGTTGCCAAGATGATCTCTTCCATAGTCATCTCAGAAAAATCTTTGGGAGTTCTTTGATTTGCATCTATAACTGACACCTTCATTGGAATATAAGGACCTTCCATTACTTTAATGTAGATCCTTGGATCTGAAGCCTCCATGAAAAGCCTGACCCTTTCTTTCCATATTCCAAATATCTCTTTCCTACATATGGGTAATTTCATAGAACCTAGTTCCTTATGATTTTCTCCTGAACCCATTTTCTTGATCTTGAATCTGCCTTAAGGATCTTACTCAGATTGTTAAGTCCTTCTTTGAGTAACCTCCCTCATATACCACTTGATAGAATTGATTTAAAGATAACCCAAACACCTAGAGGGGGGTGAATAGGTTCTTTTCTTTTTTATTACTTAAGGCAGAATAATTATTCAGACCTTATATAGAATCTAACTATTCTATAGCAATAACAACACATAATCCACAATCACATATACATCATAGATTGCACACAGGTTTATAGTGGTTCCCCAAGGTCTGGGTACATCCACTTCCCCCTTCACCTATCTAACAGTGTGCTAGATTCGGCCTAACTTCTTCCTTCTTCTCAGATCCATAGATCTTACAGCTCAGAACTCATAAAGGTTCCTACAACTCAGAACCCAATAAGGTTCCTATAACTCAGAGTGTAACAACACTCCTACAGCTTAGGCTAACAGCCCTACCTCAGCCTTCCCACAAGGCCTACAACTCAGAGAAAAATTTCTCCTACACTCAGGCTCAAAAGCCCTACCACTCAGAGATCTATATCTCCTACACTCGTCCTTTATAATATAGGCTTACAACTCAGATCTATGAAAAGATCCTACAAAATTTGATAAGTGTTTAGATGGACTCTTACCCTTGTTGAGAGAGAAAGGATAAAAGGTTTCTTGATCAGCTTCTTGATAAAACTGATGACTAAAATCAACCTGTTCTTAGCTTTCTTCAAAGCTTCTATAATCTGAACTCAGTAGGGTTGATCTCCTTTGAAGTTGACTGACTGCCAGCTTCCTTCTTAGAATCCAGAAATAGATCTGAATCCTTCTTAGCAGATTAGTTCAAGATCTGCTTCTTAAGAGACTTGTAAATGTCTCCTTCTTTACTTCAACAGCTGAAGATCTCTCTCACTCTTCAGAACTTCTGAAGTTTCTTTAGAATTCTTGCTTGAATTCTCCTTAGATCTTCTCACGAAAATCTTCTTCAGTGTGACGTGCACTTTCTTGATCTATGATCAATACTTCAATAGTTGTGCATGTTGTTGTTATTGTTGTTCACCTATTTTTCTTTTGATTTGACATAATCCATCTATATATATAGACTTCATCCATGGTAACCGGCTGATCCATTTTCTAACCAACTTCTGACAAGTCTGACAGCTTTAGTAAACTTGTTGAAATACACAACTGTTAAGTCTCCAGTCAGTTCTTGAACCTTTGTCTTTGTCAGCAAAGCGTCGAGACTGATTGTCATTATGTGTCGACACAAGTAGATTAAGTGTCGACACAAGCTTTGGTGATGTCGACATAACTTCTTTGGTGTCGACACTGCTTCTTGACACTGCATCTGTAGAATGTGTCGACACTGCCTCTTTGTGTCGACATAGACACTCCTTCACTTCACAGCAACCAATATTGTTGAACCTCTGTTGTGTGTCGACACAAGTCCTGTGTGTCGACACAGTTGATGTAGTCTCAGTATTTGTGTGTCGACACTACCTCCAGGTGTCGACACAGTTGATGTCGACTAATACTTCTGTGTGTCAAAACTGCCTCCCGGTGTCGACACAATTGATGTCGACTAAATACTTCTGTATGTCGACACTGCCTCCCAGTGTTTACACAGTTGATGTCGACTAATACTTCTGTGTGTCGACACTGCCTCCCGGTTTCGACACAGTTGATGTCGACTAATAAATTCTGTGTGTCGACACAGTTGCTTCAGGTGCCGACACAGCATTTCCAAGTGTCGACACGGGCATTCTTAAGTGTCGACACATGGACTTAGAAACTTTTTCTGCATTTTAGCAAATACTTAACCTGCACATATAAACTCAAAATAACATCAAATACACCTTGATGTATATCATTGAGCTAAGTGAGGCTTCTCCAAATCAGGTACACATTTTCCAATGTACCCAATAGACTTTATTTATTAGGGCCATGAAGGAGGAGGGTGCGTTGGTGAGCCCAAAAAGCATCACCAGAAACTCATAGAGACCGTAACGGGAGCTGAAAGCAGTCTTGGGAATATCTTCCTCCCGGATTCGAAATTGATAGTAGCCTAATCTCAGGTCCATTTTGCGAAACACGGATACACCTTGCAATTGATCGAACAGTTCGTCGATCCTAGGGATGGGGTATATATTTCGTATAGTAAGATTATTTATCTTTCTGTAGTCTATTCACAGACGTAATGTTCCTTCTTTCTTCTTTACGAATAACACCAGGGCTCCCTAGGGTGAAGAACTGGGATGGACGAATCCAACATCTATTATCTCCTGCAGTTGAATCTTTAATTCAGCCAGTTCTCTTGGGGACATTCGGTAGGGTGCTCGTGACATTGGTCATCCGATCTGAAAGTCGACCTCTTGTTGGGGTGGCAATCCTGAGAGGGACTCAGGAAAAATGTCTGGGAAATCACATACAACTGGGACTTTGGCGAGTACTTGAGTTTTGTCTTCCATTTTGAAGTAGATAAGGTACACCTCATCCTTCTGTCGGACTGACCTTATAATCTGTGCAAAAGTTAAAATAATACGCGAGACCGACAGTATACCTGCCAATGTAACGTCCTGGTCATTTGTGTTCTGCAGGAGGACCTCTCGCGTTGAACAATTTATTTGGGCCCTGTGATCGACTAGCCAGTCCATTCTCAGTATAATATCGAATCCAGTTATTGACAGGATGGATGCATAGACCTTAAATTTCACTTCTCCTAGCACGGCCTAGAACGGGCACTTTTTTTGTAGACATCATATCCGATCCATTCGGTAAATGGATTCGTATAACTAGTCCGGTTGAGCGGATAATGTTCTTTTTTGATGCAATAAATTCGTG
This sequence comes from Platanthera zijinensis, assembly GCA_039513925.1. NCBI lineage: Eukaryota > Viridiplantae > Streptophyta > Magnoliopsida > Asparagales > Orchidaceae > Platanthera > Platanthera zijinensis. The sequence continues at coordinate 152,376,124 of CM077083.1, forward strand.
GGATACAAAGGAGTTCATCGCTCTTGTATCAAAGAGGGTCTTGGCAAAATGTCCTCCTACCAACAAAATTCCTGACGATATAGGAAGTATATATATCATAACATTAATATACAAGATATAACCATACATGCATAACCAGTATATAATATAAGTAGCAACATCTGATATACCCTATCACCTAATATATATACCTAATACTACATCAGGGGCTGGTCCATGCTGCAAGTCCAGTGCGTAGGCCTACAAGGGTGCTGCTTGGCCCTACTGGCCTCTCGTGCCAGCTTTACCTCTGCGGGCTCTCTGGCCCTGTCCCCGTGCTGGCTGCGCACTCTGTACTGCTCCTAGTCCTGGCCTTCCTATTGCCTATGGGCAGAAGGCCCTCATATGCCCTAGCTGCTGACACAAAAAGCAGTTCCCTGTGAAGGGAACATTACGTCGGGCCACTAGCGCGGACTGTGGTGTCGGAGTTGGTCTGATGTCCTGCTGTGGGGCTGGGGGTGCTAGTGGGCGCCTATAAGGCTGTTTGCGGCATCTCTGCCTGCACACTCTATCCTGTCGGTGGGGAGCAGCTCCCCTGTCTCGTCTCAGATCTTGAGGGACCTCAACCTGTCCTCTGCGCTGCTGGGCTACTGCCCGCTGGTCCAACTCTAACGTCGCTGCGTGAGTAGCAATGGTGTGGAAGGTATACTGAGAGATCATGATCAGGGCCTGCCTCAGGTCGTCTCCTAGTCCCCGATAAAAGTGGGAATCTCTATCCCTGGCGAAGGCATCCAAGATCTCGGCAAAGCGTGCCAAGTGTATGAACTCAATCTCGTACTCTGCCACTATGCGGTTGCCCTGTCGAATGTGCAGGAATCTCTCCTACAAAGCAGCTCGGTCTGCATCTGAAATGAAGAATTCCCGAAGAGCCTCGGAGAACTCCCCCCATAGGATCGCGCTCAACGGCCGTCCTCTAAAAGTAGAGCGACTGGCCGCTCTCCACTAATCCCTAGTGTATCCCTCCAACAAGGTCACCACTAGAGAAACTGCAGCCACTGCTGGACACATCATTCCAACTAGCAGCTCTTTCACATGCTCCACCCACTCCTCTACTTGAATGGCAGTCTCTGTACTTCTAAAGGCGATAGGCATCAGTCCTCGAAAAGTCATCAGTAAATCGGTAGGTGTCGTCATCTCTCGTGGTGGTTGTGCCAGGGCTGCCCGAAAAGTTACTAGAATAACTGTCAGTGTCTGCCCCATGTCTGTCTCGGCAAACGGTACAGCCGTGGGGGCGACTGGGTCTAGAGGTGGGGTGGCGGGAACATATCCTCTGGAAGAGTAACCCCCGTTACTGTACTCCAGTATCTAGAGAAGTAACATGAAAGAGTGTTAGAATTTTGCAAAAGTAGGGGAAATTTGCAAAAATGACAGACGAAGCGGAAACAACGGTGTACGAGCATACTATCGTATAGTCTAGAATACCTAAGCCTCTACACTAGGGTCCACCAGGCTTCCGCTGCGTGGTTCATCCCGAACAAAAGAATGAAGCAAGGGACGGAGGGATCCTGAGACTGCTCCAGAAGGACAAATCGTGATGGCTCTGATCCATTTGTAAGACCCCTTCCCCCAAATTTTATCATGGTCGGGCCGGAGGGGATCTTACTGCCCAAGACATCCACCCAGTGCTCCTTAAGGTTATCGACCCACCTTATCTAAGCCCTTGTTGGCTGCCTTGCTCGGCTAGAATCACAGCATTCACAATACATCAGAGATTTGCAGAAGCATTAAAAGGGAACCGATATCAAATATATATATATATATAATATCATATATATTTATATGAGTACTAGGTCGAAGCCTAAGTATTTATATAAGACTGTAGGCTATATAAGTACTATAAATAACTCTTCACTCTCTCTCTCTCTCCCTATTTTGCTCATCAGTACTCACGTCTCGAAACTCTGAAGACGTCGGGGGTGCATCTGCTCGAGTAGTCCTGACTGCTGGCGCAATCTCCTGTGGCAGCGGGTCACTACGGTGCTCCATTTCCTGTGAATTATTATTTAAATAACCGTTAGTCACAGAACTAAGTAGAAACAAATCTCCTCCCCTTCCATATCCTGGGGACGAGCACACACCCACCCAACAAAAGTAGATAGCCAAAGCAAGGGGGAGTTAGTACAACATTTCATATGTATAGGCTAGGATAGACTATAACAAAGCACAACATAGTATAACTGGAATAGCAGCAGTAATATTTATCAGCTATAATTAAGGCTCCACTAGCACATCAACATAATAGGTATCCACAACTAGTACCCTATCACAGGCATTCACATTCGCGCACATACCGCAGGTATTTACAGCCGTGCACACAAACTCTATGTCGACATAGTATGTACCGCTTCTATTCCAGCCGGGTAGAGAGCCCCGCGGGGCTCACCGATGTGGTCGTCGGTGATAGTGGCCAGTCCTGCCACTTATAGGGGTGGTCGTACCGCACAGCCCCAGACCCCAACATACAACTCCGTGTACTCCTGGATGTGAGCGACATCCGGTGATTCAATATTTGGCTGACTAGTGGAGGAAAACCTGATGGGGGAAATATAATGGTCGTTCACCCGTGGTACCCATCTCCATGTCACCTTGAGTCGTCGACCTTCCCGCACTAGCACGAACGGTCTGTGGAAGGGACTGACCCGCCACTATTTCACCGCAATCAAATTACAATCAATCAATCAGTATTGTTAACACCTACCGGTCTACGGTGGTCTGCCCTACTATACTTCAAAATTCAGGAGGTGGCACTCAGCTCTACTTTAGACAAGGAGTGTGGGAGTACTATATTTAAAGGTAAATCCGGAGGAGCATCTCAACTCCGGTTATCCCCAACTAAGGCTCAATCTTAACAGAAAACTGCTAGTCAGAGCAGGACCCGTGCTTATAATAGCAAATTACAGTAATGAGAATGCTGTAATTAAAGTTGCTGATAATAAATATTGCATAATTTAAGTGCTGAATGAATTGTGACTAGTATGAAACTGGAGTAGTACTGAAATAAAAGTACTATACTGAAATGAACTTGACCAGTACGAGACTGGAGTAGTACTGAAATGAAAGTACTGTACTGAAATAAACTTGATCAGTACGAGACTGGAGTAGTACTGAATTGAAATGAACTTGACCAGTATGAGACTGGAGTAGTACTGAATTGAAATGAACTTGACCAGTACGAGACTGAAGTAGTACGGATTTGAAAGTACTGAATTGAAATGAACTTGACCAGTACGAGACTGGAGTAGTACTGAATTGAAAGTATTGAACTGCAATGAATAAAGGAAAAGGACTAGTGCAAGACTGGAATAATCATAAAAAATGGTTAGTAGTCCAATCACTCCATTCAGGAGGCTTCGGTTCCATCTCCGTTATCAAGAGGTATTTTCAGTTCCTTCTCCGTTCTCAGGAGGCATTCACAATTCCTTCTTTGTTCTCAAGAGGTGTATTCAGTTTCTATTTTCGTTTTAATAAAGCCTGCTTAGTTACACTAATTATTAAGATCTAATAGTAAATTGGTTGCTCCTTTTAAATCACGGCTTAATCAGATTAGAGGCTTATTAGGAGTTACACCCTTATTATTCGTCGAGGATAATTTTGCAACTCACTACTCGTAATCTTATCTTCCGAGTGTGCTCCAAATTACCCGAGGGTAGGCGCTAGAAGGTTTCATGAAATCTCGGAACACCCGAAGCTTGGTCACTCGCCCCAGTCACTTTTGTTGATAAGACCATTTGAATTTATTATTCAAATTAGAAAGGGCGGTCAAGCACTCCAATTTTCACTTTCGAGGAAAATGAGCGCAATAAATTCCAAGCGCGACCATAGGCTCTAAAGAATTGAGTAAAATTTAATTTTGATCCCCAAGTCCCCAAATTTTGATACAACCTTTTAAAGAGCCTAAAACGAGCCTAAAATTTTTTTCATAATTTTTTCAAAAGTTTTGGGCCTTTAATTTGGCCAAAAAACTTTATTTAGGCTCTTATAAATACCAAAACACCTCCAAAAATTTTCCAAATTTTTGTGGGGAAAGCCCTCATCATGGAGAAAATTTTTCATGTTGATCACTCTTCCCCCAGAGGCTCTGTTTTTTTAATATAAATTTCTCAAGCTTCTATTAATAATACAGGTCTACGGTTAGCCATATTTAACTCGATCCCGCGGATGAGATTGAGCCAAACCTAAAAAATCATCCTTTTGACCCCACAGCGGATCGGCCGCTGATCCACTATGGGGGCATTGATGCTGAGTTGGGGGCGGGATTTTATAAAATCCCGGCCGTCCGATCTTTATCATAGATCAGACAGCTGCTGCTCCTTACGGGCGGCAGTCAGGGATAACCACTGGCACCATTGGCCAGTCATCGCCGGGAGTCAGCGCTGCCCCCGACCGGTTCGCCGAGGGCCGACAAGTCAATGGGTGGTGGTCCGGTGGTCTGTCGCCACCGGCCACCGCCTAGTCTGGCCAACCCGAGAGCAGGGTGGCGGTGATTTTTCTCCCAATGCCAACGCACCACCCCGCCTCTCTAGCATTGAGCCCAACCCCGAAACCACCCCCGGCTGGCGCGTTGGGAGTAGGGCTCTTCTCTAGTGGTGGTCCGGCGACCATCCGCCGCTGGAGGTAAAATAGAGCAAATGCTCTGCCTCTCGAGTGCCGCCGGAGCGGCGTTTTCCGGCAGCATCCCGGCTTTCCCCCATCGGGAAATGTCATCCCAGTGGGTCAACCCTTCTCCAGAGCCACACCTGGCGCGAGGAGGGGTAAGTGGCAACTACCCGACCTAGAGCATGTGTCGGGTGGTGCCGGCGGCGCTCCGGCCGCTGGAGGGCCCATGCAGAATGTCTAGAAGGAGGGGAAGGGGGAGGGGAGAGATTTCTACCTATGGACGAGGGTCTTGGGAGGGGTCGGCCTGGTTTTCCATCCAAGGTGGCAGTGGTGGAGCTCGGGCTTGCCTTTTCCGGCGACCTGAGCTCGGACAAAGCTTGGGGAGGGGTGGGGGAGTTGCTCTTTGAGCTTGTGAGGGGATTACCAGGGTATGGGGCCTTTATATAGGATGGAGGGGAGGGGATCTCCTCCCCTTAGGCAATGTGGGATTAATCCCTCCTTAGGGAGGGATTAATCCCCACCCTCCATCTGTCCAAGGACAGTTGGAGGCTCAAGGATTTCCCCCATGTGGGGGAAATGAAATTTCCCTTATGGGAAGGGCCTTTCAAAGTGGGGGAAGAGAGGGAGAGGTGTAGGGAATTGGGTTGGTGGGCCTCCACTTCCCTCCAAGAGTGCGATTGTTGGTTGGGGGCCCAAAGTAGATGAGGGGGTATGGTAAAGCCCTAACTAATTAAAGAGGATGGGAGAAAACATACTTCTTTTAGAAAAATCCAAAAAAATGGACTTTTTAGGGGGGTTTGACCAAAGTCAACCCTAGGGTGGGTCCCCCATGTTGGTCAAAGTCAAGGTGAGTTCAAGACATCGGGGTTGGGTCAAAGTTGGGGTGTCATGTTATAATTTGCGCGCGCACGCTTTTCGATGCGTGGGTATGATTGATTTGACAATAGGTTGACTACTCGTATCAAAATTTGACCGGGGCAAACTCGATTGACTTCGTATTGAACATACGATTCCAATGCCACTGACCGGGGTCAAATCGGAGTTCGTTTGCTAATTATTCAAAATCTGCATGTCGCGGCGCACTAAATCGATTAAAATGTCTATATTCATCGTTAGACCTCGGATTGTGATGCAACGAGTTCCGTCGTGCTCGTATTGTCTATACGAGGCCGTAAGAGCTGACAGAACTCAAATCGGAAATCTCTAAACTGATATTCAAAATCTTGTCTTCGCGACGTTTTACGAGGAATGGTCATATCCATCATATGACCTCGGGGTCCAATTAAACGAGTCCTGATGCGTTCGTATTAACTATATGATGCCACAGGAATTGACAAAACTCAAATCGGAGTTCTCTAGCTCTATTTACTGCCTATGGTTACCTTCTACCAGGTCACGGGTAGGGGTTTAGGTCACTTTTATTGGGCCCACTAGGATTCTGATGGCCCAATAAAAGCTGGGATGTTATACTCAAGCGGATGATGCCCTGGGTAGAGCCTGTAGAAGACCAAGTGAGTAGAAGAATGTATAAGCCAGATATAAGTGAAAACCAAAGCAAGAGTAGTACTAGGAGCATCAAGGGCTCGGCCGGGAGTCCCGGGGGGGCCGCCGCCGAGACCACCGAAAGATCTTCAGCATCGGGCCGAACCGACTCAACATTCGTTGGAGGATCGCCGACGACGCCTCTCGGGACCGTCATATGCGAGAAGGATAACAAATCAGTTCTACGAGCCCGCTTTGGGGGGGGGGGGTTTCGCGTCAAAAGCCGAAGGAAGAAAAAATATCTCCACTAGAGGAGGAGGGTCTCGCGGGTTGGGGTCAGAGTCGGTGAAGCTGGCCCACCCTTGGAATGGTCCCGCCAGACCGACTTGGCCTTCTTTCGGCAGTAGGCGGAGTCAGCCGGTCTCTTGCCCGCGAGCCAAGGAGCGAACCCAGCACAATTGGCGAGGGCCCTTTTCTGAGCGGCGATGAGGTGGTCATGTACCTCATGCGGGAGAGGCCTCTCGGCTCGTTTAGCGTACATCTTCAAAGTCGCGTGAAAGATCAGGAGGGAGGTAGTATCAACAACGATAACCTGGGGACAGCCCCAGTGACAGATATATATAAGGTTGTGGTAGGGCCCGCAAAAGATTCCCCTCTAGTTCAGCTAGTACTCATCGAATATTTGGGATTGGACGTGTCTTTCCGAGAGCAAGACTCGCTCGCAAAAAGCAGGGATTGTGCACAACCCCATATTCGCTGAGTGGGACCTAGGAGCCGGAATCCTGGCTTTGGGCTAGATTTTAGCTGATTGGGTCAGGCGAGTGGAATAGGCGGAAGGTCTCCCACCCAGGTCACGCGGGAAGGCTTGCGCCCGAGTAGGCTGAAGACCCTCGGAGTTGGCGTTGAGTGATTCCTCTCCACTCAACGCCTTTGGGCTTCCAGCATTGAGTGATGCTTCTCCACTCAATTCCTTTGGGCTTTCGGCGTTGAGTGATGTTTCTCCACTCAACACCTTTGGGCTTCCAGCGTTGAGTGATTCTTCTCCACTCAACACATTTGGGCTTCCGGCGTTGAGTGATGCTTCTCCACTCAATGCCTTTGGGCTTCCAACGTTAAGAGATGCTTCTCCACTCAACGCCTTTGGGCTTCCGGCATTGAGTGATGCTTCTCTACTCAATGCCTTTGGGCTTCCAGCGTTGAGTGATACTTCTCCACTCAATGCCTTTGGGCTTCCCGTATTGAGTGATGCTTCTCCACTCAACGCCTTTGGGCTTCTGGCATTTAGTGATGCTTCTCCACTCAATGCCTTTGGGCTTCCGGCGTTGAGTGATGCTTCTCCACTAAACGCCTTTGGGCTTTTGGCGTTGAGTGATGCTTCTCCACTCAACGCTAGGGGCAAAGTTACCTATATGCCCTTAGAGGTCTGTATTTAGCTCCTAAGAACAGTGGAGCTAGGCTGTTGGTAGACCAGATTTCTGGATTCTATAAATAGACCTACAGGGTACCTCAGAAAGCAAGCTTTCTCATTTTCTGAAGTTTTGCAGCGCTTTCTGAGGTGTTCTTAGCTCAGCACTTGGCTAAGGAGGGGAAGTGCTCTTGGATCTTCTGGGTTAGTGGAGGGACCTCCGTGTTGTAGCCTAGGGTCAGTTTCTTTGTTCCTTGTGTCGGTTCAGGGGTCTGTGTTGGAACCCCTAGGTGATTGTGGCTAGGTTAACTTCTTAGGGTGTGACCCATGTTGTATAGTTGGGTCAAGTATTTTATCTTCCTAGTCTTAGGTCAGTCCTACAACTTGCAGCATCAAGGACTTGCCTGAAGACAGTATCAGATATCATCCCTAGAAGTTATGTGTTGAAGTTATTTCTGAGCTCGACGTTCTTAGAGCTCAGGTCGACGTACTCTAAGTGAAAGACAAGAGTTCTGTGGTATGCGAACTTGGCAAAGAAGTTATTTGTTCTAAGGTCGACGATCTTCCAGTGCAGTGCAGCTCTAAGCTCAACGATCTTCCAGCTCAGACTCAGCCAAAGTTTTGAAAAGTTTATTCGCAGAGCTAAGGTCGAAGAATGTGTTTTTTGTGGTCGACGATCTCTGATCTCTGGTCGACGAAAACTATAAGATGTTTTGACTTATTCTTTCCTTATCTGTTCCGATTTATTTATATTATAAGTCATGATTTTACTGAGTAATTAATGCTCATTTTATAGCCGTTATTTGGCAGCATTGATTATGATTTTCATCAGTAAATGAAATTGACATATATCCCGGGACAGTTGGGGAATAGAATATTTTAATTAACATTCTTGACGTTTTCTATTCCCAGATTTTCTGCTTAGCTTTAATGGCAGGAATTTGAATTTGAATTGTGAAATAGTTGTTAATATAGTATACTCTCGGCAGGACAAGAGACAAAAAAAAACACACTCAAAGAGAAAAAAAATTTGTGCGTACAGCTCTCAAGAAGAACGACACTGTGATAGAAAAGGTTTTTTAGAGAAAAGCTTTCAGACTTTCTAATACTCCTTCTGTGCAGGATCTCATTGTTTTCTTAAGAAGAAGAAGAAATGAACACCAATCATATATCAAGAGTCTTTTCCTTCCTTCTATCTCTGATTCCAGGATCTTCAGTGACAAACCATTTCAATCAGTCAAGAGAATCCTAGATTTGATCTTGCAGCAGAAGACCTACCACCCCTAACAAAGTTTCCCTGTCTGAACATATACTAATCTCAGGGGGAGATTTGATATAATCAGTAGAATCCACAAGGCTTCACTCAATTTGCTTTGAGAATAGAGAAGTCATCATCAACCTCTCTCTCCCCCTCTCTGTACAGGGTTATCTTTCCCTTCAAAAGTGATTCCTGGTTGCAAGTCACCTAACCAAAAGACTTGAGGTTTGGTTTTTGAGCACCTGATCAAAAGCTCATTGGTGTCAGGCACCTGATCAAAAATCTGAGTGGATTCCTACCTAGGGTGGTAGAAGAGTGGATGTACCAAGTTGGGGAACCACTATAAATTTCTTGTGTTGCCTGTGTGATTACATTTTCTGTGTGCTTATGCTGTGATATCTGTGCTGTGTAGCTTAGATTTATCTCTTCTATTAGTTTGCTGCACTTGTACACATATATCCTACTCACCTATTTTACAAAAGATATTTTATTTCCACAAAAGTTTAAAAAGATTGGATTGAACTTTATTCACCCCCCCCCCCCCCTCTAGAGTTAATCAGAGTCTATTCCCCATTTCTTTCAATTGGTATCAGAGAGAGGTTTGTCACACTCACAAGCTTACATCTGGACAAACCAAGAACCTTCAGATAAACTCTGAATAACTCATTGTTTTATTTTGTTTCTTTGATATCATGACACAAAACAAGGATTATGTTAGGACCAGACCACCAGTGCGCAACTTGTCTAAGTTCACAATCTGGAAGGTAAGAATCAAGTTATACATGAACTCTATTGATGAAGATATTTTTAACTCTATCTTAACAGGCCCACCAACTCCAGTAGTTTCAACTCCATCTACATCAACTGACATGAGTGCAGTCCCACCCCCTGGATGGACAGATGCACAGAAAAAGGTAAAGGTAGCTGATGCCAGAGCCATGAACATATTGGCTCAAACAATGTCTGATGAAATCTTTCAAAAGGTTACTGAGTGCTCATCAGCTAAGGCCATTTGGGACTCCTTGAACCAAATGGTGGCTAGATCAGCAGTTGAGAGGAAAGATAGAAGATCAAACCTCATTACTCAGTATGAAAATTTCAAGAAGGATGAAGCAGAGACAGTTGAAGCAATGTACAATAGGCTTAGTTCCATCATCAGTGAACTAAGAACCTTGGACAAGGAGATTACTCTGACATAGGTCAATGACAAAATTCTGATGTGCTTCCCCAGCACATGGGATTCCAGAATATGGCCCATCAGAGAAGCAAGGAGCATGGCAGAGATATCAACTGAATCTCTGTTGGGTAAGCTCAAGTCCTATGAGCAGTTGGTGAAATCAAGAGAAGCAGCTATAAACTAAAAGCTCCAACACCAACAAGAAAGGAGCATAGCCTAGCAATCAAAGCTTTAGAAGAATCACCAAGTCTTCTAGTGAATGATGGACTTATGAGTCTCTTTGCAAAGAGATTCTACAAGATGGCTAGAAAGGATTTCAGGAAAAGGCCATCTAGAAGTGAAGACAAACCCAGGTATGACAAGACCCCTACTAAAGAGGCTGTCTGTTTTGGCTGCAAGAAACTAGGACACTTCATTTATGAATGTACAGAAGTCCAAAAGAAAGATAGGAGAAAAGAAAAGGACTCCAGAAGAAGTCATCACAACAAAGCCTCCTCAAGCAAATACAATTACAAGAAGAAGAAAAAGGGCTTTGTTGCTGAAACATGGAGTGACACTGAAGAGGAATCAACTTCCTCCATCTCCAGTGAAGATGAAGAGGAAAAGAAGGCAAAGGAAGTTTGCCTCATGGCTATGGAAGATGGAAGCAGCAGATCTGACTCAGAAGAATCAGATGATGAAGAACTCATCTCTGAAGAGGATCAGGTAATTGCTTCTTATGATTTTCAATCAGAAGAATTTAAAGTAGAATTCAAAAGCTTGTGTTTAGACCTAATAGGATCTGAGAAGAAAATAAAACTCCTCAGGGAAAAGCTGTTAGAGCAAGATAAAATCATTGCTGAAAATGTCAAACTGTCTGAAAAACTAAAATCTGCTAACCATCAAATAACCTTTCTAAAATCTGAATTAAGTAAGGCTAAAGAATTAGAAAAAACTCTTAAGAGGAAGAAGCTTAAAACTGTTAGACATAACTAACACTGTAAATTCCAGAATAAACAATAGTAAGCTAGGATTAGGTGCTTCCTCCAGTGAACCAATTCTAATTTAGAAGAATCACCTGTCAAAACCAGTAAATTTTATATCTGATAAAGGTAATAGAAATATTGAACAGGTTAACAAGGCAAATGAAATTCTTAAGCAATTAGAACTTAAGAAAACTAACCTTAATAAGGAGAGAAAGAGAAATTATAGAAATAACTATGTTCAGCAATTTTTGTCGAACTTAGAATGACGAAATGGGGACGGTTCGTCGAACTCAGAACGACGAACTCTGAATGCAAATAATAGCCCAAATTATACTACGAACTACGATCGATAAAATCAGTTTGGGTCGTCCACTGGAGATAGACATTTCAGGGGCTCTGAGAATGGATACTTCCATTCTTTGAGTAGAGATTGAAGAACTCAACCTAGATGGGGTAGTTGAAAGGAAAAATATAACACGCATTGAAGCTGCAGGTACATTGCTTGCAGATGCTTACATGTCTTTATCCTATTGGGCAGAGGCAGTAAGCACATCAAACTATGTACTGAACAGGAGTTTAATACATAAACTAAAGCTTAAGACTTTCTATGAACTACTTAAAGGGAAGAAACCAATAATCACCTATTTTAAAGTATTTGGATGTGTATGCTATATTCATAACAATGATAAGAAGTATCTTAGAAAATTTGAAGAAAAGGCTGAAATGGGAATTTTTCTAGGATATTCCCAAGTTAGCAAAGCTTATAGGGTGTTTAATAAATCATCTTTGAAGATTGAAGAGTCTATGCATGTAACTTTTGATGAGACTAATATGTTTTACAAGGAGAAAAACATTTCTACCAATAACACGTTGCAGGTATAAAATTTGTGTGAGAATTTGGATAATCTAGACCTTACCCCAAAGGCTGAATCACATCCTCCTCCACAATCAGAAGCAGAAGCTGATAGTGATGAAGAAACTATGGAAGCAGTTCAAATTCCTTCAATAGTTGATGCAATTCCACAAAAGGAATTAAATCCAATAACTGTTGTTGAACCAACTCAACCTAATGATCTTGTCACACTTAGAGATCACCCTAGATCTCAAGTGATTGGAGACATATCATTGGGTGTGCATACAAGGCATCAACTCAACCCTGATGTGATGTTTGCCTTCTTTCTCTCTCAAGTTGAGCCTTAATCCAGAACTGATGCAGAGCAAGATCCACACTAGATTATTGCAATGCAAGAGGAGCTCAATCAATTTGAGAGGTTTAGAGTTTGGAACTTAGTTCCAAGTCCTAAGGGTTATCAGTAATTGGGACTAAGTGGGTGTTCAGGAATAAACTTGATGCCCAAGGTGTGATAGTGAGGAACAAGGCAAGGCTTGTTGCTTAAGGATAAATGCAAGAGGAAGGTATTGATTATGACCAAACTTTTTCTCCAGTTGTCAGGCTAGAGGCAATAAGAATTTTCTTAGCTTATGCAGTATATAAAAAGTTCAAAGTCTACCAGATGGATGTGAAGAGTGCTTTTCTAAATGGAGAACTCAAAGAAGAGGTTTATGTAGAATAACCTCCAGGTTTTGTTTCTCTAACTCATCTCTCTTATGTTTTTAAAATGCATAAAGCTCTCTATGATTTAAAGCAAGCTCCAAGAGCTTGGTAACCAGCTTTCTCTTAGAGCATGGTTTTTCAAGAGGTTTAGTAGATAGAACTCTTTTTACAAAACTGCATCATGATAAAATATTATTAGTACAAATATATGTGGATGATATAATTTTTGGTTCTACTGATCCCAAACTGTGCAAAAGATTTTCTGATTTAATGCATTCAAGGTTTGAGATGAGTAGCAAGGGAGAACTGTCTTATTTCCTTGGTATCCAAGTGAAACAATCATCTGAAGGGATCTTCATCTCTCAGTCTAAATATGTTAAAGAGCTTATTAAGAAGTTTGGGATGAATGATGCATCTTCAATGAAGACTCCCATGGCTGCCAATGCTATTGTAGATGCTAATGAACTTGGAAAACCAGTTGATCAAACTAGGTATAGGGCCATTGTTGGATCCCTACTATATCTAACAGCAAGCACACCAGACATTATATTTGCCACATGTCTTTGTGCTAGGTTCCAGGTGAACCCTAAAGAATCTCACCTTATTTTTATAAAAAGGATTTTGAGATATATAAAAGGTTGCCCAGATCTAGGACTCTGGTATCCATTAGAGTCAGCAGTTGAGTTAACTGGATTTTTTGATGTTGACTATGCTGGATGTAGAGTAGATAGGAAAAACACCTCTAGAACTTGCCAATTCCTGGGTGATAGACTTGTATCTTTGTTCTGTAAGAAATAAACATTTGTTTCAACATCCACTGCTGAAGCTGAATATATGGCTGCAGGCAGTTGCTGTTCACAGATCTTGTGTATACAAAACCAACTTCTAGATTATGGTGTCAACTTAAATAATTCAACCATACTATGTGATAATACTAGTGTTGTTTCCATTACACAAAATCCAGTATTGCATTCAAGAACAAAGCATATAGACATTAGACATCATTTCATTAGAGATTGTGTAGACAAGCAAAAGATTAAACTTGAGTTTATCTCTACTGATTTACAAAGAGCAGACATCTTTACCAAGATATTGGATCTAACCAAGCATCTGTTCTTTATAAATCAGCTTGGAATGATAAATGGTCAAAATTTAATCTAATGCTCTGTCTGTGGTCGAAGAATTGTTTCTATTCGTTGAACTGAAATCGACAAACTAGTAACTGTCCTTGAGATTTTTCGTCGACCTAAGATCGATGAAATCTCTTGTTGAAGCAGTTTCGTCGACCGGAGAACGACGATTTCTTTTTCAGGAAATTTTTCTGTGAGCGACGAAAACTTTCCATCTCTTCGTTCTGAGATTGACGAACGTATCCCTTCATGAAATTTTCGTCGACCTGTGATCGAAGAATTTTATTCTTTCGTCGGGCTGTGAATGTCGTTTCGTATTCTGAAAACCCTTTATAGGCTTTTCTTCTTCGACTTCAATCCCGCGCTTTTAGAATTCCCCTCCTACACTTGATCGTTTGTTTCCTTTTATAGGTACTCTCGTTTCGCAAAAGTATTCAGAAATGGCCGCGTCTGGTTCAGCAGGAATGAAGTTTAACACGGGCTTTGACATTGATTTTGATTCATTCCAGCAATCTGATCAAATATTTTAGGATATTCTACAACTATGTGAAGATCAAAAGCTGAAATCGTTTATGACCAACCGCATCAAGCTTCCAGTCGCCGCAATAAAGGAATGGGTATTTTCATCGTCCTCTACTGAGGAAGAGATGACAGGTTTCATCAGCGAGACTAAGGTTACTCTCTCTCCCGCAGTTCTTACAGAAATTTTTGAACTTGAGAATGGTATAGAAGATTTGGATATGGATGATGATGAGTTTGAGAATGTGTTAGTTGTTATGGGTCACTCCGGTGAAAACTCTAACAAGTTATGGAAAAATAACTTGTCTCCTGCGTACAAGTTTCTTGCAGATGTAGTGGGGAAAGTGTTATTTGCTAAGCACACTGCGCACGACTACATCTCCAGACAGCAATTACTGGTGATGGCTACGCTGGTGAATAAGAGGAAAGCCAATTGGGGATAGATTTTGTTTGATTTGATCAGGAAGAAGAACAGCAAGAAAGAAGTGTGTTTTGCCAGGGTTTTGGGCCTGTTCTTGAAGGCAAAGGCTTATGAACTGTTAGTTCCTCAGACTACGTTCATCAATGCCTCCAAGAGGCTAACCTCTGCCCTATTTGGCATATGGGAGAGGACAATTCCTAAGCCCTCTAAGGAAAATCCCTCTGCAGGTGCTTCAGAGAACACAAGGGTTGTAACAACCACTCCTCTCATGGCTAAAGGAACCCCTCCCCTTACCCCTCATGCCTCTCTTACTCCAGATCATCAGCCCTCTCCTGCTCATAACCTCACACCTCCTTACTCACGTCTTCCCTCTTACCTTACAAACATTCCCTCAACCACCCTCCTCTTTCCAAACTTTGAGTTGATAACAGCTGAAATGTCTTCTCAAGCTTCTCCCCTTCAATCCCCTATTCATACTCCCTCTCCTGAGAACCCATCCTCACCTACTAACCAAGATGATATCATACTTGATACCATCCCCCCAGTTATTCCTCCTCTAACCCCTGACAATGCTTTCATTGCTACCCTCATATCTCAGTTGACTCTCATCCTCAAGGAGCTTATTGCAGCTGAGATATCCCCCCTTTTTAATTCAATAAATTCCCTTACATCTCTCTTTGCTGCCTCCTCCTTCCCTTCCTCTTCTTCCGCCAAGGGCATAGCTTCAGAACCTTCTGAAACCATCAAGGGGAGATGTTCTGTGAAGAAGCCCTTGCAGCAGCAGCAGATGATGAGATGGTTATAGCTATGCCAGAAGTACTGACTGGTGGAAATTATTTTTATTTTATACTTCCATCAGTAGATTTGGAAAGTATACTCCATCATTCTTCTATGGAAATTCCTTTACATTCTGATGAATCATCATCTAAGGCCATTGTGTGTTATACTCCACCTGCTTCCTTAGAGGTGATAGCCACAATAAGGGCTAGTTTTGAAGAAATCTCTAAGACTGAAGCTATGATTACTGAGAAAGCTTCAGTAGCTGATACCAAAGAGGCAGTTGAAGAGTCTGTTGAATAAGAGTCTGTTGAATCAGAGTCTGAGTATATAACTGACCCCATCCCTCCAGTCTATGCTCCTACTCCTATCCCAGCTCCCAAGGCTCCTTCTCCTCCTCACAAGGTAACTCCCGAGTATATAAAAGCAATTGATGCTTTGTACAACTTTGACAGTGAAAGTAGTGAAGAAATCTACAGTGATGATTCCCCCAAGACAAAGAAAAGGAAATTGAGAAAGAAGACTCCAGCTCAAGCTCCAAATCCCCATAATGACACTCCCTACTATATCAGGAATAATATTGATCCATATCCTAATATGCCTCATTGGATGAAGTTGTCAAAGAATGAGCTTAAAGCAAGGAAGAAAAGAAAGTACTCCCCTCCCTCTTCTCCAAGGATGAATAGAAGAGATCGTCGTCCTCCTCCTCCTCCCAGTGGTAGCTCTTCAGGTAGTGGCCGTCAGAGATTTTCAAACACTACTCCGACTAACAAAAGGCATGGTGATCCTCTGAAGCTTCAAGAGTTAATCAGTATCAAAAGCAATATCACTCATTCTCCAAAAGCTCTCTCAGTTCTCAGTAATATCCTTCCAAGCCAACATTCTCTCCTTCCCCTTCCAGTGAAGTTAGTCCTGAAGTTAGATATGAAGGACCTCCAATTCAAGCATATGATCCTGAGACAGATCCTAATACCAGAATGGCCAGATTTACAGAATCTATTGCTCTATCTCAGATCAGAAAAGCAAGAGAACAGGGTCAGGACACCTCTCAGTATTCTACAATGTCATCTTATAGGAAGAAAGAGCTAGAAAGATATCAAGTTGGAAATCTGTTTAATGCTGAAGAATACATGAATCTGCATCCTGAAGCCATAGTTCCCAAAGCCACATCTCAAAAGACTTTGAGAGAAGCAGACATGACCATGACTCTCAGACAATCACTGGATCCAAACAGAGTAATAAAATTTGCTAAATCTTCTGATTCTCCCAAGGACAAATAGCTTATTTATTTTTTGTCTGTTTTGCTTATGAACAATTTATGCATAGCTTTATAAAGATGTTGATAGCTTATTTATTCTATCAGTTATCTATTTTTTTCTTGCTATGATTTTTTTGCTTACTTTTCTTCTGAAGTAACCTCACCTAAATAGGGGGAGATTATTGGAACCCCAAGGTGATTTAGGATAGGTTCACTTCTTAGGGTGTGACCCATGTTGTATAGGTTGGTCAAGTATTTTATTTTCCTAGTCTTAGGTCAGTCCTACAGCTTGCAGCATCAAGGACCTGCCTGAAGACAGTATCAGATATCAGCCCTAGAAGTTATGTGTTGAAGTTATTTCTGAGCTCGACGTTCTTTGAGCTCAGGTCGACGTACACTAAGTGAAAGACATGAGTTCTGTGGTATGCGAACTTGGCAAAGAAGTTATCTGTTCTAAAGTCGATGATCTTCCAGTGTAGTGCAGCTCTAAGCTCAACGATCTTCCAGCTCAGACTCAGCCAAAGTTTTGAAAAGTTTATTCGCAGAGCTAAGGTCGAAGAATGTGTTTTCTGTGGTCGACGATCTCTGATCTCTGGTCGATGAAAATTGTAAGATGTTTTGACTTATTATTTCCTTATCTATTCCGATTTATTTCTATTATATGTCATGATTTTACTGAGTAATTAATGCTCATTTTATAGCCGTTATTTGGCAGCATTGATTATGGTTTTCATCAGTAAATGAAATTGACATATATCCCGGGACAGTTGGGGAATAGAATATTTTAATTAACATTCTTGACGTTTTCTATTCCCAGATTTTTTGCTTAGCTTTAATGGCAGGAATTTGAATTGGAATTGTGAAATAGTTGTTAATATAGTATAATCTCAGTAGGACAAGAGACAGAAAAAAAACACACACTCAAAGAGAAAAATATTTTGTGCTTATGGCTCTCAAGAAGAACGACGTTGTGACAGAAAAAGTTTTTTAGAGAAAAAGCTTTCAGACTTTCTAATACTCCTTCTGTGCAGGATCTCATTGTTCTCTTAAGAAGAAGAAGAAAAGAACACCAATCATATATCAAGAGTCTTTTCCTTCCTTCTATCTCTGATTCCAGGATCTTTAGTGACAAACCATTTCAATCAGTCAAGAGAATCCTAGATTTGATCTTGCAGCAGAAGACCTACCATCCCTAACAAAGTTTCCCTGCCTGAACATATACTAATCTCAGGGGGAGCTTTGATATAACCAGTAGAATCCACAAGGTTTCTCTCAGTTTGCTTTGAGAATAGAGAAGTCATCATCAATCTCTCTCTCCCCTCTCTTTACAGGGTTATCTCTCCCTTCAAAATTGATTCCTAGTTGCAAGTCACCTAACCAAAAGACTTGAGGTTTGGTTTTTGAGCACCTGATCAAAAGCTCATTGGTGTCAGGCACCTAATCAAAAATCTGAGTGGATTCTTACCTAGGGTGGTAGAAGAGTGGATGTACCCAGTTGGGGAATTACTATAAAGTTCTTGTGTTGTCTGTGTAACTGTATTTTCTGTGTGCTTATGTTGTGATATCTATGTTGTGTAGCTTAGATTTATCTCTTCTGTTAGTTTGCTGCACTTGTACACTTGTACACATATATCATACTCACCTATTTTACAAAAGATATTTTATTTCCGCAAAAGTTTAAAAAGATTGGATTGAACTCTATTCACCCCCCCCCTCTAGAGTTAATCAGAGTCTATTCCCCATTTCTTTCAGTCGGGGCTTGGGAGAAGTAGGTGTTAGCTACACCATAGTGTCTGAACTCTCGTTGGGGCATGTTTTTGGTTCCAACAACGTGTGAAGCCCTTCTTCTTAATATTGGGCATTTTACAACTAAAACAATCAATACATGTCTCTAGGTCACTGAAGTCAAGAGTAGGTAAAACATTATCATTAATTAACCTTTCTACTTTCACCCTAAAAATGTGGCAGAAACGTTTATGCCACAACATGAATGACTTTTCCTTAAGTAGTAGTCTTTCATTAGAAATGCCTTTAATGTTATAGGAAGTTGCATAAATGTTTGTAGGAGCTAGACATGGTGTATATAATTTGCTAGATAATGAATATTGATCTATAACTTGTGATTCAAATGCAATATCAATAGAACCGCTCTGAATGTTAAAGCTATAATTAAGTTAATCTAATACGGGGACAGAAATTAAGTTCCTTCTGAATGAAGGATATATATGATGTCTCTTAAAAGTAGTTCATAGCATGAAACTAGAACTAAACAAATATCTCCTATAAACTCCACCTCCACTTAAGTGTTGTCGTCTACCGTGAGTCTACATTCACCCTTATTTGGCTTCCTCTTTCTAATGAATCCCTGCAATGTAAGAACAACGTGTTTCGTTGCTCCACTATTAAGCCACCAGAATCTGGAAGGGGCTTCAATTAAGTTGGATTCACAAAGTCCAAAAGCCAAAGGGTTAACTTTAGGAGTGAAACTCCGTTTTTCTATCCAAGCTTTAAATTTTATGCACTCGGACTTCACGAGTTCATTATTCCCACAGAAGAAGCATGTATGAGGTTTCTTCTTATTAACGTCCTTAAATTCTGAAGTTTGTGTGCCCCAAGCTATATAAGGAGTTTTGAACTTCTTCTTAAAATGGGGTTTTGATATTAGTAGTGTAGTGGGAGTCTTTTCGTTCTTTAGTTTCTCTTCTCCAGCAACACTTCGAGTAATGAGATTACAATGATCTCTATCAACTTGAGTGATGGTTGTTGTAAGTGTCGTAGGCTGGTTATTATTCATGGTCATATCAATGTCCGTCATATGAAGTGAATACTTAATGTTAGACTTCAAATTCATGAAGTTTGACTCAATGAATTTTTGATAGTCACCCAAATATTATGAATTTTAAATGTGACTTTATTAAGAAAAAATAAAATATTTTTGACAATAGAGCAATAGTTGGTAAAAAAGCCTAAATACCACACTAGTCGGAGAATTCAAACGCATCAGCGGGCAACACCTTTGGGCAGACTACGCGTCACGCAATTAGTAATTCTTCACATAAGAACGAGCAACAATTATGTTTGAGCTTTTTGTAGATCTATCACCTTTGAGCGAATAAATTACTAGAGTCTCGCACTATTATCCAAATGTCTGTGTGTATCTCCTTGAACCTATTACGCAAGCACCACCTTTGGCCCTTTGGGTGAATGATTGCATACTAGTTTTAGAGAACTCCCTAAAATATGTAAAACCGTAATCTTACAGACTGACTCAAAAATGCCACTTTGTCGGCTACAGTCCTTATCAACCTATAAGACTTTCACACCGGGATATCTGAATATTACTCTAAACTTAATGTCGTGACTCTTTTACTGAATGACGTGTGTGCACTGAATCGTTTAAAGAGAACACGATGTCTGTCTCGAACTAATGTGATGAATGCACTTTATACTTAGTCAAGGTATTTATTTCTCACATTGTAACTGAAAGAGTTTTATAATTTTGGCGTTCTTTATGAAGTTAATTAGAAATAATCTTACTCCAAATGATTAATGAGACTAATAGATTTGAAATAAGTTCGCTCTGATACCAACTTTTAGAAAAAAATTTAGGTGCGTTGCAAAGAAAATGTATTATCAAAATTTGGGAAAATTACAAAATAATGAATGTAACGACGACGAATCCAGGATCGTTATTCAAAATCTACCAATCTCTATTGGTGTAATATGTATGATTAATATTTCTAATAAATAAAATTAATTTAAGATCGCAAATGAAGTAAAACTTGGTTGAACGATAACTGAAAAACAGAAATTGATTTATACCGTCCTTTGATTCAAGCTCGTGTTTCATTATGACCGCGATGTCCAATAATCTCGTAGTATACTTTCTTATGAACTCCGCGGCGCTAGCGGATCCCGTTTGCATACAATGGAGTCTAAAGTTTTAGTCTCTACATCAATAGAGAGTTAGCATGAGCGGAATATCAAGAGTTAACCAAAATGGAGGCTCTGTTTGGGACAGCTTATGCTGATTAATAATCTCTATTCAAAACGTAAACGCTGTTTTTCAACTGTTTGTTTGTGCAGATTATAGAAAATCACTTATTTTAAAATTGATGATAAGCTGGTTTTTCATAAGCTATCCGGGTCCAGCTTATGGCTTCTCATAAGCGCTTATCCCTTAAGAAAACTCAAAGTTGATTTTTTTCGTCCGGGCGTGATTTTTTCGCCAGAACGTGATTTTTCACCCAGGAGCGAATTTTCTGCTCGGGCGCGAATTTTCTGTCCGGCCGCGATTTTTTTTCCACCCGGGTGCGTTTTTCCGCCCGGGAGTGTTTTTTTCACCCGGGCGCGATTTTTTCGCCCGAGCGCAGATATTTTGCCCGGGCGCGGATTTTTCGCCTGGGTGCGAATTGTTCGCCCGGGCGAGAATTTTTCCATCCGAACGTGATTTTTCCGCCCAGGCACGATTTTTTCGCACGGGAGTTGTTTTTTCTCCTGGAGCGATTTTATCACCCGAAAGTGATTTTTTCGCCTGAATACGGTTTTTTCACCTCACAATGATTTTTTTCGCCTAGACACGAATTTTTCGCCCGCAAGCAATTTTTTCGATCGGACGCGATTTTTTTCGACAGAATGCATTTTTTTTGCTTTCGTGCAAAAAAATCGCGTGCGAGCAAAAATATCGCGTCCGAGCCAAAATATCGAGCCCGGGCGACGGAAAATTCGCGCCCAAACAAAAAATTTGCGCCCGGGCGAAAAATTCGCGCCCCGGCGGAAAATCCGCGCCCCGGCGGAAATCCGCGCCCCGGCGGAAAATCCGCGCCCCGGCGGAAAATCCGCGCCCCGGCGGAAAATCCGCGCCCCGGCGGAAAATACGCGCCGGGGCGGAAAATCCGCGCCCGGGCGGAAAATCCACGCCCGGGCGGAAAATTCGAGCCCGGGCGGAAAATTCGAGCCCGGGCGGAAAATTCGCGGCCGAACGGAAAATTCGCGGCCGAACGGAAAATTCGCGGTCGGGAGGAAAATTCGCGGTCGTGCGGAAAATTCGCGGTCGGGCGGAAAATTCGCGACCGGGCGGAAAATTCTCTGTCGGGTGAAACTTTCGCGCCCGGGTGCAAAATTCGTGCCCGGGTGAAACTTTTGCGCCCGGGCGAAAAAAACGCTTCCGTGAAAAAAATCACACCTGGGAGAAATAACCGCGTCCGAGCGAAAAACCGCGTACGGGCGAAAAAATTGCGCCCGGGCAACAAATTCGATCCCGGGTGACAAATTCGTGCCCGGGCGAAAAAACCATGTTGGGGCGAAAATCTGCGCACAGGTGAAAAAAAACAGTGTCTGGGCTAAATATTTGCGCTAGGGCGAAAAAATCACTGTCGGAAGAAAAAATCGCGCTCGTGTGAAAAATTCATACCAAGGTAAAAAAAACGTGCATGAGTAAAAAAATCGCGTCTAGCTGAAGAAAAACGAGTTCAAATGAACGGACTTTTATGAATGAATGAAACTTTAGATAAGCATTTATGTAGAAACTATCCAAACAGTTGTTGATTATTCATCATTATTTTTATAAAATCTCTATTCAATCATCAATTTTCAATTAACAGCTTATTCATCATCATAAGTTGTTACAAACAGAGCCGAAGTTTGTAGAGATAATCAGATTAACAATACGCATAAACTTTGGACACAAAAGTATATGCGTATCAAATTTATCTTGAAATAAATTTTATGTTGCCTTTTAATAAGAATAGGAGTAATACCTCAAACCTTTTAATTAATTAAGAATAAAAATTACTGTGTTGAAAGTTGACTAGAAGAACCTCAATGTTTGCTAATTTCAATTAAGCCAAATTTTTTCAAGATATAAATGTGTAACTCTTCTGCGTCCAAGGACACCCAGCAGAAGCTGGAATTTTTCATGGTTCGAAAATCAAATGGAAGATCTATGGTCCAGATCGACAATAGGAGCTCTCCTGGTTCAGAAAATGGGAACTGCATTTGGATCTAGGCGGGGTTCCAGATCCGAGCGCTTTCAGAGATCGGCAGAGTTTGATCTTCTGTAAGTACGGATATGAGAGGATGATAAACAACCCAGCAATGCAGAGTTTCTCCAAAGCAAGTAGCAGGAGATCTGTCTCTCCTCTGCCACTGATAATGAAGGAGATGAAACGACGTGAGAAATCCTGCGACGATTCATCCTTGTTCACAAAAAACTGAATTGGCAATCAGGAGTTTTCATTTTTGGTCTTTTAATAGGTGAAGACTTGAATAAGGAGTTACAAATTTTAATGGATGTTAAGGCTCGTTAAAACTCCAATTTAATAAAATATGAAACCAAATAAAATTAATTTATTTATGCCTAGAACGTGTCATGGGTAAAATCGAGTTCGCGTCCAAAATTTACGAGACGATCTTACTCACCTATCACAGACTTCGACCGTTCGCACGACTGGATTAATTCGCACTCGTAGGAGTCTGAATAGACTATAATTTTTTGCGTACGACTCTATCAAAACGTCTTGATGAATTGAGTCCAGCAAATGAAAAATTTCTAACACAGTGCACCCTCAACTCTCTCAAAAAGTCCTCAACGCCAACTCTGTTGTTCGCCTATGAGCGGTTTTTTTGCCCAATAGCGAATTTTTCAACAGGACGCACATTTTCTGCCCAGGCGCACATATTTCAATCGGGCGGGCATTTTTTGGCATGACACGCATTTTTGGGCCGGCGCACATTTTCAGCCCGGGCGCACATTTCGCGCCCGGGCGCGATTTTGTCTCTCGAGCGCGATTTTTTCTCCCGGGCGCAATTTTTTTGCCAAAGCGTATTTTTTCGCCCGGGCATGAATTTTTTGGCCGGGCAAGTTTTTTTCACCCGGGCGAATTTTTTTCTCCTGGGCATGAAATTTTTCCCGCTCGGGCGTGTTATTTTTGCCCGAGCCCGAATTTTCGCCCGATCGAATTTTTTTGCCCGAAAGCGAATTTTTTGCCCGAGCATGAATTTTTCGCCCGAGCGCGAATCGCGTCCGGGCAAAAATACAACACCCAAGTGAAAAATTCCCGCCCGGGCCAAAAATTCGAGCCTGGGCGAAAAATTCGCGGCCAGGTGATAAAATCGCGCCCACGTGATGAAATTTCGTCCGGCGAAAAAATCGCAATCGGGCGAAAAATTCGCGGCAGGCAAAAAAATCGCGCCCGAGAGAGAAATCGTGCCCATGCGAGAAATTTGCGTCGGGGCGAAAATACCGCGCCCAGGCAAAAATACCGCACCTGGGTGGAAAGTGCGCGCCGGGCGAAAAGTGCGCGCCCGGGCGAAAAGTGCGCGCCCGGGCGAAAAAGCGTGTGCCCGGGCAAAAAATGCCCGGTCGGGAGGAAAAATGCGTGCTCTGGCGGAAAAAATCCGCTCCCGGGCGAATTTGTCACCCGGGATCGAATTTGTTGCCCGGGCGCAATTTTTTCGTACGGACGCGTTTTTCGCTCGGACGCGGTTATTTCTCCCAGGTGTGATTTTTTTCACGGAAGCGTTTTTTTCGCCCGGGCGAAAATACCGTGCCCAGGCGAAAAGTGCACGACCGAGCGAAAAGTGCGCCCCCGGGCGGAAAAGTGTCCGCTCGGGCGGAAAAGTGCCCGCTCGGGCAGAAAAGTGCGCGCCCGGGCGGAAAGTTCGCCCCCGGCGGAAAAGTGCTTCCCCGGGCGGAAAAGTGCGCGCCCGGGCGGAAAAGTGCGCGCCCGGGCGGAAAAGTGCTCGCCCGGGCGAAAAATGGCCGGTCGGGAGGAAAAATGCGTGCCCTGGCGGAAAAAAATGGGTGCCCAGGCGAAAATATCCGTGCCCGGGCAAAAAAATGCGCGTCCGGGCGAAAAATGCGCGTCCTGGCAAAAAATTCTAATATGCACATGAACAATGAAATTATTAATTCTAATTCCTGTGATAGAATTCCCTCATTTAGCTGAACAAGAGAATTGAATTTGACTTTAATTACAATTCCTGTGTGAATTAGAATCGAAGTCAATCCAACTCCTGATCTCAATTCCAGCAAAATGAACAATGCCTAAAGGTTCGTTCGGAAAGCGAGTTTTGATTTTGAGGAATTGTAATTCAGTAAAACCAAAAATCAATAAATTTTGGTTTTACTGAATTCCATTTTTTTGTTGTATTCCAGTGAATTATTTACGAGAATTGGAATTAAGAAAATTAGGGCTCGGCAGTCTCTTCCCTTCTTCCTCACCGGCTGTAGGTGCCAGCCGACCTCACGACAACAAAATGTTGAAGGAGGAAAAGGCTCTGGAGCGTCCGATTGGAGCAGATGAGCCGACGTTGACGTTACGGGAGGAGTCAAGCAGCCACGATGGCGTCTTCTTCGCGGATGGTGGTGCCTTTGAACACATTTGGCCTGATCATCTTCTTCCACGGCGGCAGCTCCGCCTGAAAATGGATCCATTTGTTATGAGTTTTTTCTTAAAATATTAATCTGCATGATCTTGCTCCCATGTAGTAAATCAGTAAAAATTCATCTTTGATTTTGAAAAATAGAGTTCATTTTCAAATCAATAATTTCATTTATAAAAGCGTATGATAAGAGGTCATAGACTCTCCTCAAAGGCGTTCGGGTCTTCATCCACCAGAGAGCAGAAGAAATCCCTTTCAAAATTTTTGGCTGAAGTTTCATACTCCTAGGTTCTAGCACACTTATAGATCGATCTCCATATGTTTTCTTTGCAAGAATCAGTGAAACATTAATCAACCAATACGACAACTAGCTTCATAACTAGAAGTTACATGCACATGAAAAAATATTGAGTCTGAAAATGGAAATTACAATCGGAGAAGTAATAAATTACCGGATCGGGAAATTAAAAGAAAAAAGGAAATACCGAAAACCTAAATTTAAACAAGAAATGACTTGCCAGGCAGAGAGAATGGGAGATCAATACTTGGCTGCTTCGCCGACCGGGCACTGCTGAGACGGGAGAAAGGGGGCACCGCTGATCGAAAGGTACCTCCTCCCTCGTCCTCGTCGGAAGAAAGGAGACGGGTGAAAGGGGCACTGCCATCTGCCGGAGATGGGAGAATGAGAGATTGGAGTTGCCTCCTTGCCGTCCTCTCGTCGTCAAAATCGCGCCGGAAAATTCGTTCGCTAAACTGGAAACCGAAAGTATGGCTGGCCTAGCGTTTATTCACAAAAATCAGGGGGCACATGCCCGGGCGTGTATTAGGTGTCATAAAAACAGTCTAGGCGGATAAATTCCAGATCCCAAAAATAATCTGATAGCAAAAGTTAGTGCGGTTACAAAAAACGATAAAACAAATCACAAATAAGAAAAATAAGAAAACTCACAATCAAAGAACAAAAAAATTTGAAATGGTTTCTCGAAATTTAGTATGTTTGCCGTGCAGCTAAAACTTGTTAATTTTTTCTCAAATATACAATACGACTATAAATGAGGAAAAATTAAACGAGAAATTGTTTGTAATCTCGCTTCTCAAAGATCCGGCCGTACACGTTGCAACAAGAGAGAAACCCGACAGCAAGAGAGGAGCCAGCGGCCGAGAGCCGAGCATGCTTTAGCAAGAAGAAACCCGACGACAAGAGAGAAGTCGGTGGCCGAAGGCCAAGCACGCCCGATCACGTGTGTGCAGGAGAGAAATTGACAAATGCAGACACATCAACAATGAATGCAAACAAACTGACCTCAGCATGATAAAATGAACCCCTATAAGAACTAATCAGGGGTTGATTAAACACACTTAAAGCTCATGTAGAATGAATGAGTAACAAGGAAAATGTACAACCCCATATTCGCTGGGTGGGACCTAAATGCCCATTGGGCTAGTCTTGGGTTAGCATTAAGCAAAATTGGGTCAGGTAAGAAGAATAGGCGGAAGGGGTTCTCACCCAAGGCATGCGTGAAGGGTCGCGCCTGGTGAGGCGGGAAGTCCCATAGAGTTAGTGTTGAGTGAGGTCTTTCCACTCAACGCTCTCGGCGCCTTCCAGACTTTGGCGTTGAGTGAGGTCTTTCCACTCAACGTCTCTGTGACCTTTTCGCTCCTGCCAGCGGAAGGCGAAAAGGTTCTCGCTCATCGAGCGGAGCTCTGCTATCGTCAAGCTGGGCTCTGCTTTCGTCGAGGTGGGCTCTGCGTTCGTCGAGCTGAGCTCTGCGTTCATCGAGCTGGGCTCTGCTTTCGTCGGGCTGAGCTTTGCTTTCGTCGAGCTGGGCTATCGCTCATTGAGCTGAGCTTTGCGTTCGTCGAACTAAGCTCAGAGTTGGCCTATTGGCTCCCGCCCGGAGTAGGCGGGAAGGCTCTCGCGCGTAACAAGCGGGAAGCCCATAAGTTCAGTGTAAAGTCTTCCGCTAGGGATGCCCCAGGGGTGAAATTACCAGGGTACCCTTGAGTAAAAATTACCCGGATGCCCTTGGGTCTTCATTTAGCTCCTCAGAACAGCGGAGCCTGGCTATTGGCAGACCAGCCCAGGGTATTTTAGTAATTTTAGGGTAGCAGTATTACGCTTTTGGCAGACCAGATACTAAAACCTATAAATAGACCCAGGGAGTTCTTCAGAAGGAAAAGCTTTGACAATTTCCAAATCCTATTAGTGCTTTCTGAGGTTCTCCTTACCCAGCAATTGGCTTTGGAGGGGAAGCGCTCAAAGATCTTGTAGGTTAGTGGAGGGACCTCCCAGCAGAGACTTAGGGTCAGTTCCCGGTTCTTCGTTACTAGTCAGGGGTCTAGGCATGGGAGAAGTAGGTGATAGCTACTCCCCAAGATCCGAACTCTCGTTGATGCTATTTTTGGCTTCGAACTTTTTGGTGCGGTGAGCGTGGACCGTAGCTGGTACAAGAAAATTTCAAGCTAAGTCTCGTGTTGGGGATGAAGGAGAAGGAGCTGGTTCAGGAGGTGCCCCCTCCCCAAGAAGTGGGGTGACGTTGGGGATGTTCGAGGACTTCAGGTCGGAAGTCATGCATGTAAGACCCCCTCTCGGAACACAAAACACGGCACGAGAGGGGTCTTATGCCCAGAACATCCGCATTGCAGTAGCACTAGCACTCGGGCCAACCTGTACCATAAGACGCCTATCCTGCCTGCTACAATGAATATCAACATATAAAAGCCAACCCAACCATAATAATATAAGGAAGTCAATCCACACAAAGCATAAGTCCATAAGTACAACAAAAAAGAAGCTAAACAAGCTTCTACATAATCAGAGTACGTAAATAGAATTGCCCGGAAGGGCTACAATAAAATCTTTCTCACTCACATCTATAATCGACGGTAGCGACGGTACCGTCCCCTCAGGCCCTGTCTCCCTGGCCTGGCTGTCCAGCTGCATGACCTGCTGCTCCACCTACGGGGTTTCCTCCTAAAAAGGAAGACGTAGTAACCATTAGTCATAAAGACTAAGTGGCTTCACATCCGCTCCCCCGGCGACTCCTCAGCACCGGGCGGAGAAAGGAACATGTATAATATATAAAATAGTAGTACAAACAGGTGAAGTAAGTATACATGTCATAAGTAGCAATAAAAGTAGTGTATAAATGAGCAACCTCATATTCTACAATTCTACCATCTACAACAGCAAGAGAGTATAATGTTATAACAGTAAGTAACTCAACTTATATGGATGCCCAAACAAGCATATAAGTTGAGGGTCGTTCAGCAGTAAGTAACTCATCGTATAGGAGTGCACATACAAACTTATACGATGAGGGTCTTGTGTATGTAATGAAGTACAATGCTATGTATGCAATGCAATGACACACCCATGATCAAGCACATGCAATCGCTATGCCGACACAGACTTATAGTTCCCACTATTCGAGCAGGTAGCTAACCTCTCAGGCGTCATCCGTCGTGGCCAAACAGTGACAGTAGAGCGGGCATCTCCACTACTAGGCTGGTCTCCACACTACCTGGCCTAGGCCTCCGTACGCCTCAATGCTAAGAAGACAACAACGGAGCTCACATGCGTACTACGGCTCGGCGGGTTCTCTTGGGTAAATGTGCACCAAGATCCTAGCCCCGAACTGGCCTAAGGTATGACACGGAAGGAGCCTCAGAAATGAGCACGAGGACCAAGCCGAACCGTTCACTTGGCATGGAAGGAGCCTCGGGACGTGAACACCGAGGACCAAGCCCAACTGCCCAAGGTCTAACTGTCAACTCCCATCGGTGTGACGATTGGCGAGCCCGTAGACCTGCCACACTATCCTTAATACGGGATTGCGACACCGCGTGTCGACTCACACCACATGCAATTCCACAATATCGTGGCATGGAAGGAGCCTCGGGACGTGAACACCGAGGACCAAGCCCAACCATCCATCAAATACGGAAGGAGCCTCGGGACGTGAACACCGAGGACCAAGCCCAACCGTCCAACTTTACTCATCTCAACCTCATTCCAACTAGTGACGGTCAACACCGCACTTGTTACTTCCACAATGCTACCCGTAGGGAGACGACACTCTAAACATTGGATTACTAATTCCCTTCTATCCATTCAACATACATCATGGCCATAGTTAAATCATTTATATGTCCTTCCAAATGAATTCCACATGATATAGATAATGGGCATCAATATACATCTACCAATTTATATCAGGCTCTTTCCTTAAATTAAGCTTGTCCACAACTCGTTATACGAATTCAGATTTATAAAATCAACTTATCATATCACTATGATGATTATGTCAAAAGAGTTCACCCAAACCTCGAGTTGGATCGCAACATTAAATTCCACCAAATCGAATTCCACATTACACAGCCCAGAGCTTAGGTGCAGCCTTAATCCGGGAAGCAACTTCAATCAAGGATTCCCGTGGCTACAGAAATCCGGCGAGTGCGTGTAACCACTCGTTGGAAAGATAATTTCAAGGGATACAACTTTCGTGTTTAGTAAAAAGCCCAGATCTGATCGCATCACACCAGAAATTCATTCGAAGCCTGCTACGTACAGGATACAGATTTCCTGGGTGGAATTTCCCCCAATCGCAGCAGATTCGAACTGACTTTCCCGAGGCTACAGGTATTGCCTGGAAACGTGCAACCAGTCGTTGGAAAGATAATTTCGAGGGATACGACTTTCATGTTGAGTCGAAAACCCAGATATGACCAGAACTCCTCCGAAACTGGCCACAAAGATCGCTGCGTGCAGAAATCAGATTTCTGCACGCATCTTAAGGTGAGAGGAACGACATCCGTTCATCTTCCTCCTTGCACCGATCTCCCAAAAACTCCTCCAGAAATTCGTCCACCCTTATTCACCCTCACAAAGCCGTACTTCTCCACGAATCACTCTCTCATCTCCACTTTGAAGGATGAAGAGGTTGAAGAAGACTAAAGCCTAGAAAGCAACCTAGGCATGGCTTTCCCTAAGAATACTTCTCCTCATCATCAAGACTCTATGGAGTCGATATCTCTCCTAGAATATAACTACAGATCTAGCACCAAGGGAGAGGGGAGGAAGCTCACCTCATTTCCGGCGGTACCATCATTCCCAGCCATGGATCTAGTCATCCTCCTCCGCCGCATCATTTCCTCCTTGACGGCGAAGGCGTTTCTCCTCTTGTAAAGTTTGGTTGGCTCCAGCAAGCCTCTCCTCCTCCAGAGCTCCGATTCCGACGATCAGCTTCTCTCCCGATGGTTTTGCGCGGGTAAGGGCTCGACAGTGGTAGTGACGGCTAGGGTTTAGTTTCCTTCTTATTTATATTAGAGCATTAGGGTTATGTCACTTCGCCATGTGTCAATTTCTGATTGGACCGCCCAAATTAGGTCTTATTTGAAATGATCGGTCCAAGGGATCATCCAGCACAAATCCCGAAATCCGGTTCGGTCCGCCTGTACAAGCCAGCGAATCTGCCTGGGCGAAAAACGCACAAGTCAAATTCAGCGGGAATCAGCTTCCATTCTCGACGATCGGCGAGTATAGCCGGGTATTCTCGAAGAATTCGTCGGGTATCAACAATGATTCCCAACGAATTTCCCTTAACCAGTTTATCGGATATTCTGGCATTGAGTGCGTTGAGTATCAGTCAGCGATACTCGACGATCGGTCATCATTCTCGATGATCGGTGGGTATATCCGGGCATTCTCGATGAATTCGTCGGGTATCAACAATGATTCCCGACGAATTTCCCATAACCAGTTTATCGGAAATCCTGGCGTTGAGTGCGTTGAGTATCAGCCAACGATACTCGACGATCGGTGGGTATATCCGGCATTCTCGACGAATTCGTCGGGTATCACTCAACCCATCACTCCGTTCAACACACTTGACACCTTTTGCCAGTGCGCCCCGAGCCCGAGTCAAGTCTCTTGACTTAGAACTCGTGCGAGGGGGGGCCTAGCGCGAATTGGGACGTTACAAATCCTATAAACAAAATAAAAAGATTTCGTCCCCGAAATCAGGCTGAGGCTATGGGGAGTAAAGCATACAAAAATAACATATGCTTTTAAATAAAACTACCTGAAGCAAACAACTCTGGGTAGCGTCCTTGCATCAAATCCATCGGCTCCCATGTGAATTCCTCCTTCCCATGATTAGACCATAACACTTTTACCAAGGGAACACTTTTGCGGTGCAAGGCTCTTATCTCATTATCAACGATCCGCACCGGCTCCAGTCGCACAGATCTGTCAGACGCCATAGTACCATCAGTTGTGGGGATGTATTATTCGGGCCGCAACAGCGCCTTCCGAAGCGACGATACATTGAACACATCGTGGAGATTCTCTAGCTCGGGCGGTAGCTCCAGCCGATAGGCCAAAGGGCCAATCCTTTCCAATATGACATAGGGCCCAACATACCGTGGGCTGAGCTTCTTCACTCCCCACACCCGTGACACTCCATGCATCGGCCGGATTTTCAGGAACACTTTATCACTCACTTGTAATTCCACCATACGGTGCCTTGCGTTATAATACTTCGCCTGCCGACTTTGAGCCTCTAACATATGATCCCGTATCAACCTAACCACCGCATCCGTGTCATCTATATATTCAACACCCAAAGTCTTTGGGTCTTCATCTTGCACCCAAGACAAGGGGGTTCTACACCTCCTTCCATATAGGGCTTCATGGGGTGCCATGCCAATGCTAGCTTGATGGTTGTTGTTGTAGGAGAATTTCACCAAGGGCAAGAGTCTTTCCCACGGCTCTCCCTATCTATCACACACAACCTCAACAGATCCTCCAACGTTCGGATGGTCTGCTCAGACTGCCCGTCCGTCTGAGGATGAAATGCGGTGCTGAAGGTAAGGCGCGAGCCCAAATACGCCTGTACCGCCTTCTACTCCTTGAAGGTAAAGCGACCATCACGGTCCGAATCTATCGTCTTAGGTATGTCGTGATACCGTACAAACTGCTCCACAAAAAGGCGTACTAAGACATCCACATGAACCTCCTTCTTCATAGGAATGAACCAGGCAACTTTCGTCAGGCGATCAACGATCACCCAAACTGAATCATTTCCTGAGCGGGAGCGAGGTGAAGTCCATGAAAATATCCTCGAACTTCCACACGGGGATTGGCAATGACTGCAACAGGCCACCGGGGCTCCTGCACTCCGCCTTCACTCTTTTGCAGGCTTCACAATGCGTGACAAAGTATCAGACATCCTTCTTCATTCCTGGCCAACACATCGTCTTCCGTAAGCCGACGTACATCTTTGAAATTCCCGGGTGTACTGAATATTGAGAGCAATGTGCCTCTCTCAAGATATCCTCCCGGATTTTACTGCCTTTGGGAATGTAGAGCAGGCCGCGAAAGTAAACGATGCCGTCCTTTAGTGTGTACTCATCGGTAGCCCCGTCTTCGATCAACTTGAGTGTCAGGGCCAGAGCCGCATCCAATCCTTGCTCCACTCGGATCCGGTCCCGGATATCACAAACTATGCTCATGCTGGACAAGTACTCCGTATATTTTGCCGAAGGAGCCTTAAATATCAATGTAATATCCATCTCCTCAAACATTCGCGCCAACTACATGCTCATCAACCGAGACTCTAGGCTCGAGCCGGGTACTTTCCCGCTCAACGCATAGGCTACAGAGTTTGCTTTTCCAGGGTGGTAGTTCAAGGTGAACTCATAATCGCATGGAAACTCTAACCACAGCCGTTTTCTTAGGTTCAACTCCTTCTGGGTATAAACGTACTTCAAGTATTTATGGTCCGAGAAGATTTCGCAGTGGACGCCGTATAGATAATGCCTCCATACCTTCAAGGCAAACATCACTGCTCCTAGCTCCAAATCATGCACCGGGTAATTGATTTCATGCTTCTTCAATTGTCTTGAAGCATAAGCAATCACGTGCCTATGCTGCATCAACACCGCTCCCAACCCCTGATAAGACGCGTCCGTGTAAACTTGAAATCCTTCCTTCCCAGACGGCAGGACAAGGATGGGGGCGGAGGTAAGTCTATCCTTCAATTCCTGGAATGCCGCTTCACATTGGGGTGTCCAATCAAATGACACACCTTTCTTTGTCAAATAAGTAAGCGGGAGGGCAATCTTGGAGAATCCTTTTACGAACTTGCGGTAGTATCCGGCAAGTCCAAGAAAACTCCTCACATCGGCCGCCGACTTCAAGGGTGACCACTCCTTCACGACACGCACCTTGGCCGGATCCATAGCTAGTCCAGCCCCACTGATTACATGACCCAAGAAAGCCACTTCCCTAAGCCAGAATTCACACTTGCTAAACTTGGCGAACAAGGCGTGCTCTTTTAGCTTCTCCAGAACTAAAGCTAGATGCCCGGCATGCTCTTCCTCCGTCTTAGAGTAGACTAAGATGTCGTCAATAAACACAATGACAAAGACATCTAGATAGGCCTCAAACACTTTATTCATCAAGCTCATGAAAGCTGATGGGGCATTTTTGAGCCAGAACGGCATCACCGTAAACTCATATAAGCCGTACCTTGAGCTGAAAGCTGTTTTCTGGATATCCTCCTCTTGTATTCTCAATTGATAATACCCCGAGCGCAAATCCAGCTTGGAGAACCAATGTGCTCCCACTAGTTGATCTAATAACTCATCGATCTGAGGTAACAGATAGGTGTTCCGTACCGTCAGTCGGTTGAGCTCCCGATAGTCTATACATAAACGCAAGGTTCCATCTTTCTTCTTAACGAATAGAATAGGGGCTCCCCAAGGTGATGAGCTGGGGAGAACAAACCCTGATTCTACCAACTCCTGCAGTTGAACTCTAAACTCTGCGAGTTCTTTTGGGGCCATTCGATAAGGGGTCCTGGAAACAGGCTTAGCTCCTGATACAAGCTTAATCTGAAAATCCACTTCTCTATGCGGGGGTAACCCTGGTAATTTCTCAGGAAATACCTGAGGGAAATCCTGTGCTACTCGCACATCCTTCACATCTACCCTCACCTCCTTCAGTTCGAAACATATCATGTAGACTTCATCCCCTCTCATATGAGCTTTCAAGGTCTGGATTGAGGATAACAATAATCGTGGTGCGAAATTTATACCTTAGAAGATTACATCAGTGTCTCCATGTCTCTAATAGATTTGCTTCTCCGCACAGTCGATTCTTGCATCAATCCAGCCACGCCATGCCCAGAATGAGGTCGAATTCTGGTATTCTCAAAATTATGGCGGGGGTATCAAAGGTCTTTCCCCCAATGGTTATCTCCAACTCACACTTCACGGTTGCCGTCATCTCAGATCCGTCTGGGAGGCGTACTCTTCATGCAATACCAGTGAAATATTGCACTCTGTGTATATCCTTGATGAAGTCTTCAGACACGAAAGAATGTGAGGCACCGGTGTCAAATAACGTATAAGACGGTTTCCCACCGACCATCACGGTGTCTAAGTGTCATTAATAATACTAGAGCTAGACGTCTAGTATATCTTAAGCCACTAGAGAATATTAATGGAAGCAAAATGGCTAATTCAAATAGTACCTGCAATCATCTCCTGAGGATTCCGCTCTTGAGTCATATCCAATGCATACATCTGATCCCGAGCAGGTCCGAGGTTTCTTCCTCGTGGTCCACGTCCTCGACCACGCACATACCCTCGCTCCCGAGGGGATGCTGTAGGGAAAGCAAAAGGCGCATCTCCAAATAGTTGTGGACAGTAGCGCCGAATGTGGCCCAGTTGGTTGTATTCAAAGCACACCCGTTCCTGCCTTCTGCCGTGTTGCTGAAATTGTTGAGGTGGAGGTAATGCTGGCGGTTGCGGAACCGGGCGCTCCTCTCTAAAATTCTGGGGGAAACGCCTGCCACCTCTCCGATATCCTCTTCCTCTTCTATTGTCAAATCTCCTTCTGTTACTAGGGCCGGCTTCCATCATTCCCTCCGCTGGCCTCTTACCACTTCCCAAGTGGTTCGCTTCCAATCTCTTCGCCATATCAATAATCTCCGCCAGACTAGAGTCCGCTATAAACAAAAGGGCTTGCCTTAGGGGATCTCGCAAGCCTTTGTAGAATCGTTTGGCGTACCCTCTATCATCAAACTCATAGGAGTCAGCGAATCTAGCCAAGTGCTGAAACTCCCGTTGGTACTCTGTCACCGACTTGGACCCTTGCTTTAGTTGCAAAAATCTCTCTTCAAGACCATCCCGAGCGGCCGAGGGGATGAAATGCTCTAAGAACGCTTCAGAGAATTCGCTCCAACTAATGTCCGTGTACACTCTTCCATGAAAAGTGGAGCCCATGAGGGACTTCCACCACCTTTTGGCATGCAGCTCTAAGTGTGTCACCACAAGGGTCATCACCATGTTGTTTGGGCATCTTATTCCTGCCAACAATTCTTGTACAGTGTCGAGCCACTCTTCCGTACGCACCGCCGACTCTGTCCCAATATAAGCGGGAGGGGAGAGAGCTCGGAAAATGCTTAACCAACTAGATCCTGGACCCTGTTGTTGTACAGGTGCATGCTGAGATTGGGATCTAAAGGCGTCCAAAATAGCTGGGAGCGTCTGCCCCAGCTCTGATTGTTGGAATTGTATAGGTACGGACGGGGCGGGGGTGCCCCTCACTGGCTCAGCATGTACTGGGATCTACACATAGGGTACAAACCTAAGGTTAGGTTGGCTAATCTAAGGCCAAAGATGGACCACTTAGTGTGAATTACATATGGGCACACCACTGCTTCCGCTAAGTAAGGTTGTCCCCAAACTGACTAATCAAATGGGGGTGGCACCATTGTTAAGTGACTTTCTCCTTGGAGGATCGTAGAAGGCTGATACTATTTGTAAGACCCCCCTCCTGGAACACAAAACACGGCACGAGAGGGGTCTTATGCCCAGAACAGCCCCCTAGCGGTAACACTAACACTCAGTCTAGTCTGTACAACAAGACGTCTATTCTGCCGGCTACAACCAATACCAACATATAAAAGCCAACCCAACCATAATAATATAAAGAAGTCAATCCACACTAAGCATAAGTCCATAAGTACAGCAAAAGAGAAGCTAAACAAGCTTCTACATAATCAGAGTACGTAAATAGAATTTTCCCGAAGGGCTACAATAAAATCTTTGTCACTCACATCTGTAACTGACGGTAGCGACGGTACTGTCCCCTCAGGCCCTGTCGTTCTAGCCTGGCTATCCAGCTGCATGACCTGCTGCTCCACCTGCGGGGTTTCCTCCTAAAAAGGAAGACGTAGCAACCGTTAGTCATAAAAACTAAGTGGCTTCACATCCGCTCTCCCGGCGACTCCTCGGCACCGGGCAGAGAAAAGAACAGGTACAATATATAAAACAGTAGTACAAGCAGGTGAAGTAAGTATACATGTCATAAGTAGCAATAGAAGTAGTGTATAAATGAGCAACCTCTTATTCTACAATTCTACCATCTACAACACCAAGAGAGTATAATGTTATAACAGTAAGTAACATAACTTATATGGATGCCCATACAAGCATATAAGTTGAGGGTCGTTCAGCAGTAAGTAACTCATCGTATAGGAGTGCCCATACAAACTTATACGATGAGGGTCTTATGTATGTAATGAAGTGTAATGCTATGTATGCAATACAATGACACACCCATGATCAAGCACATACAATCGCTATGTCGACACAGACTTATAGTTCCCACTATTCGAGCAGGTAGCTAACCTCTCAGGCATCATCCGTCGTGGCCAAACAGTGACAGTAGAGCGGGCATCTCCACTACTAGGCTGGTCTCCACACTACCTGGCCTAGGCCTCCGTACGCCTCAACGCTAAGAAGACAACAATGGAGCTCACATGCGTACTACGGCTCAGCGGGTTCTCTTGGGTAAATTTGCACCAAGATCCTAGCCCCGAACTGGCCTCAGGTATGACACGGAAGGAGCCCCGGAAATGAGCACGAGGACCAAGACCAACCGTTCACTTGGCACGGAAGGAGCCTCGGGACGTGAACACAGAGGACCAAGCCCAACCGCCCAAGGTCTAACTGTCAACTCCCATCGGTGTGACGATTGGCGAGCCTATAGACCTGCCACACTATCCTTAACACGGGATTGCGACACCGCGTGTCGACTCACACCACCTTCATATCCACAATATCGTGGCATGGAAGGAGCCTCGGGACGTGAACACCGAGGACCAAGCCCAACCATCCATCAAATATGGAAGGAGCCTCGGGATGTGAACACCGAGGACCAAGCCCAACCGTCCAACTTTACTTATCTCAACCTCATTCCAACTAGTGACGGTCAACACTGCACTTGTTACTTCTACAATGCTACCCGTAGGGAGACGACACTCTAAGCATTGGATTACTAATTCCCTTCTATCCATTCAACATACATCATGGCCATAGTTAAATCATTTATATGCCCTTCCAAATGAATTCCAAATGATATAGATAATGGGCATCAATATACATCTACCAA
Source organism: Platanthera zijinensis (assembly GCA_039513925.1). Classification (NCBI taxonomy): domain Eukaryota; kingdom Viridiplantae; phylum Streptophyta; class Magnoliopsida; order Asparagales; family Orchidaceae; genus Platanthera; species Platanthera zijinensis. Next base: position 152,413,557 of record CM077083.1, read on the forward strand.
TTTATATCAGGCTCTTTCCTTAAAATGAGCTTGTCCACAACTCGTTATACGAATTAAAATTTATAACATCAACTTATCATATCACTATGATGATTATTTCAAAAGAGTTCACCAAAACCTCGAGTTAAATCGCAACATTAAATTCCACCAAATCGAATTCCACATTACACAGCCCAGAGTTTAGGTGCAGCCTTAATCCGGGCAGCAACTTCGACCAAGGATTCCCGTGGCTACAGAAATCCGGCAAGTGCGTACAACCACTCGTTGGAAATATAATTTCAAGGGCTACAACTTTCCTGTTTAATCGAAAGCCCAGATCTGATCGCATCACACCAGAAATTTATTCGAAGCCTGCTGCGTACAGGATACAGATTTCCTGGGTGGAATTTTCCCCAATCGCAGAAGATTCAAACTGACTTTCCCGAGGCTACAGGTATTGCCTGGAAACGTGCAACCACTCGTTGGAAAGATAATTTCGATGGCTACGACTTTCATGTCGAGTCAAAAACCCAGATATGACCAGAACACCTCCGAAACTGGCCACGAAGATCGCTGCGTGCAGAAATCAGATTTCTGCATGCATCTTAAGGTGAGATGAACGACATCCGTTCATCTTCCTCCTTTCACCGATCTCCCAAAAACTCCTCCAGAAATTCATCCACCCTTATTCACCCTCACAAAGTCGTACTTCTCCACGAATCACTCTCTCATCTCCACTTTGAAGGATGAAGAGGTTGAAGAAGACTAAAGCCTAGAAAGCAACCTAGGCATGGCTTTCCCTAAGAAATCTTCTCCTCACCATCAAGACTCTATGGAGTCGATATCTCTCCTAGAATATAACTACAGATCTAGCACCAAGGGAGAGGGGAGGAAGCTCACCTCATTTCCGGCGGTACCATCATTCCCAGCCATGGATCTAGTCATCCTCCTCCGCGGCATCATTTCCTGCTTGACGGCCATGGCGTTTCTCCTCTTGCAAAGTTTGGTTGGCTCCAGCAAGCCTCTCCACCTCCAGAGCTCCGACTCCGACGATCGGCTTCTCTCCCGATGGTTTTGCGCGGGTAAGGGCTCGACAGTGGTAATGACGGCTAGGGTTTAGTTTCCTTCTTATTTATATTAGCGCATTAGGGTTATGTCACTTCGCCATGTGTCAATTTCTGATTTGACCGCCCAAATTAGGTCTTATTTGAAATGACCGGTCCAAGGGATCATCCAGCACGAATCCCGAAATCCGGTTCGGTCCGCCTGTATAAGCCAGCAAATCTGTCTGGGCGAAAAATGCACAAGTCAAATTCGGCGGGAATCAGCTTCCATTCTCGACGATCGGCGAGTATAGACGGGTATTCTCGACGAATTCGTCGGGTATCAACAATGATTCCCAACGAATTTCACTTAACCAGTTTATCGGAAATCCTGGCATTGAGTGCGTTGAGTATCAGTCAGCGATACTCGACGATCGGTCATCATTCTCGACGATTGGTGGGTATATCCGGGCATTCTCGACGAATTCGTTGGGTATCAACAATGATTCCCGACGAATTTCCCTTAACCAGTATATCGGAAATCCTGGCGTTGAGTGCGTTGAGTATCAGTCAACGATACTCGACGATCTGTGGGTATATCCGGCATTCTCGACGAATTCGTCGGGTATCACTCAACTCATCACTCAGTTCAACACACTTGGCACCTTTTGCTAGTGCGCCCCGAGCCCGAGTCAAGTCTCTTGACTCAGAACTTGTGCGAGGGGGGGGGGGGGGGGGCTAGCACAAATTGGGATGTTACAATGCAGACCATCCACCTGGCCTTCTCGGCAAGAAGCGAGTGGGCCACCCCTCAAGTCCCGGTGGTCACCGTTCCTTCTCTGTAGGAGAACGCTCCAGGGTAGCGTCCTGGGAAGGAGGTTACAACGGAAGGCGCCGAGAGGGATCTCGTCGGGCAGGAGCTGTTCCCCGGGCAGACCAGCGCCGACAGGGCCAGCGAGCTGAGGCAGCGGGAGGAGCCCTCACGGCATGCTGGGGGCGGGAGCCCCTTTAGCGAGCTTATCATCTCGGCTCCGGTTCCAAAGGGGTTCCGGGAGCCATACATGTCTTACTACACGGGAAGGGATGATCCCGTGCAACATGTGCAATGGTTCGAAGATGTTGTCTCCATAAGGAAAATGTTAGAAACTTTCAAGTGTAGGCTCTTTGCCATCATGTTGAAGGAGACGGCGAGAGACTGATTCCACCAGTTGCCGGTGAATTCTATCTACAGTTTTGAGGATCTGCGGCGCGAGTGTTGGGTACACTGGAACTTTGTACCAGATTTGGAGAAGCCTCCCCTTACTCAATGATATACATCAATTTGTATTTGATGGGATGTTTGAGTTTCAGTGTGTAGGTTTAAGAAATGCAGGAAAAAATTCTAAGTATAAGTGTCGACACTTATAAGGAATTATGTCGACACCTGAAGCAGGAGCTGTGTCGACACCCAAGAATTGTGTCGACACCAGAAGCAAGGCATGTATCGACACCCAGGAATTGTGTCGACACCTGAAGAAGGCTTATGTCGACACACAAGACTTATGTCGACACACACTCCTCGCCATCTATCATCAACAACTGTACTGAGTCTGAAAGGCTTGTGTCGACACACAATACTTGTGTTAACACACACTCAACGCCATCTATCAACAACAGCTATACTGAGTCTGAGAGGCTTGTGTCGACACACACTCAATGCCATCTATCAACAACAGCTATACTGAGTCTGAAAGGCTTGTGTCGACACACAGGACTTGTGTCGACACACACTCAATGACGTCTGGACATACACTCAATGCCATTTGTTAGCAACAGCTATGTCGAGACAAGGAGCAGTTGTGTCAACACACAGGACCTGTGTCGACATATACACCAGAAGCTGTGTCGAGTAGATAAAGAATGACTGTATCGACACATTGGAAGCTGTGTCGACATCATCAAGACTTGTGTCGACTTTTAGTCTGTTTGTGTCGACATATATGAAGTAATTTGCTGAGTGTTTCCTACTGAGATATAAAGTAATTGTAGAATCAGCTGTCACGACTAAAGACTTGACAGTTGTAATTAACAACAAGTTTGACACCATTGTCAGAACGGTCAGAAGATTGTTACAAACTGGATCAACCAGTAATCATTGAGAAACTCTATATAAAGGATTGATCCATGATAACCAAGGCAAGCAATTAAGAAGGGAAAAATACCAACACAGAACCAGAGAGAGAATTCAAGAAAAGGGGAAACCCTTAAGAAGGCAGATCCTGAACAGTCTGCAAGAAAGATTCAGATCTAATTTTGAACCTAAGAAGGGAGCTGTCTGAAGATCAACTTCAACACCAAGTGAAAATCAACCTCATTTTTTTCAATCAAGAAGCTTTGAAAAAGCTAAGTCGGTTTGGATCTGAAGTATACAGCTTATTTAAGAACTGATTAAGAAGCTCACACCAATTGAGAGTTCTATATGAGTGAAATTTTTGTAAAACTAAATATTATTTTTCCTTGTAAGATCTTTTATAGATCTGAGTTATAAGCCTGTGTTTATAAAGGCTGAGAGCCTGAGGTGTAGGACTTGTGAAAGTCTGAGTTGTAAGCTTGGTGATAAAGGCTGAGGCAGGGATGTTGCCTGAGGTAGGGTTCTTGGGAAGAATCTGAGGTAGGACTTATATAAGTCTGAGCTGTAGGAACCTATCAGGTTCTGAGTTGTAAGATCTGTGGATCTGAGTTAGTGGAAGGAAGTTGGGCTGAATCCAGTTCTCTATTGGATAAGCGAAGGGGGAAAGTGGATGTACCCATAACTTGGGGAACCACTATAAATCTGGTGTACTGTGCTGTGGTGTGAATGATATGCTGTGGATTGTATATTCTATGTTGTGATAGATCTAGTTACATGCCTAAAATTATTAAAGAAAATTAGAACCTATTCACCCCCCTCTAGGTGTCTAAGCTCTTGAAATCAAGTCTTTCAAGTGGTATCAGAGGGAGGTTGCTCAAAGATAGACCTAACAGTCTGAGTGAATCTCCAAGGCAATTAACAGATAGCAAGAATGAGTTCAAATGAGAATCAGAAGGAATTTGGATCCATGAAACTCCCCATCTGCAGGAAAGAATGTTTTGGGATATGGAAGGAAAGGGTCAGGTTGTTCGTAGAAGCATCTGATCCAAGAATCTACATCACAGTACAAGAAGGTTCATTCCTTCCAATTAAGATATCAACTCTTGATGCAAATCTGCAAACCCACAAAGAGCTTTTCTGAAATGAACAAGGATGAGATCATCCTGGCAACCTTAGATAAGAGAGCACAAAACATTATTGTGAGTGCTATAGATGATGCCACATTTCAGAACTTGGTACATTACAAAACCTCTAAGGAGATGTGGGACACCTTGATTGTCTACATGGAGGGAACTAAAGAAGTTAGAGAGGATAGAAAATCTATGTGGAATCAAGAATATGAAAGCTTTAGATAAGCAAAGTCTGACAGTATAGCAGAATGTTACAAGAAGTTCTTCAGAATAGTAAATGAGATGATGACCTATGGAAGAGTCTTCAGCACATATGAATTGAATGACAAGTTTCTCAGGTCACTAACCAAGGACTGGGATACAAAGATATGTGCCATCAGAGAGGTGGTCAGGCTTGTTGATAAACCTCCACCCACATTGTTTGGAAAGCTGCTATCTTATAAAATGCAACTCACTGCCAGAAAGGAGTAAGAGAAAAGCAGCAGGTCTGAGTATAAAGATAAGTCAGTAGCCTTCAAGGATGAAGACACAAGAAAGGGTAGGAGAAAGTCTCCTTCTCCACTCAGAAGAAGTGCTGAGGCAGAAGCAGAAAATCCTGACATCAGTACACCAGATAGCCACACCTCTGATGATGACTTTGCTGCCTTTACAAGGCAGTTTCAGAGGTTTATGAGAAAGAAGAAATGGATAACCAAACCCTCAACATCCTTTTCTAAGGATGATTATTACAAGAAAAAGAATACTTCCAAGGAGAACAGGTATGCCTCAAATCCTGGTAAACAAACTAATTCTAAGATTATTTATTATTGCTGCAATAGGCCTGGACATGTCATAGATGACTGTCCTGACAAGAGGAAGGAGTCTAAGGACAAGAAGAAGCATCAAGTAACAGGCAAGAAGGAGAAATCCTTTGTTGCTTAGAAGCAGAAGAGTTAAACAGACTCTTCATCCTAAGAATCTGGAGAAGAAGATGACGCAGAAGCATATGTTGGGCTGTTCTCTACAGAAGAGAATTCTAGGGAATCAGAATTCTTACAAATGCTGGACTCCATAAATGGAATTGAAGACTATTGCTGTAAAGGGCTGATGGATCTATCAGAAGATGATCAGTGCCAGGATCATACTGGTCCAAGTAAGGTATACAGTTCTCCCTTAGCTTCTGATTACTATACTAGATCAGAATCAGAAGCATCTGCATCAAAAGGTGTGGATGGTTATGAATCTGAGGGGGATGTACATCAACTCATTGATGAGTATGGTGGTTTGGTTCAAGCTTTGAAGAGGAGCAAGTTCCTTGTCAATAAGCAGGCCAAGAAAATTGAATCTCTTAAGCAGCTGCATCAAATTCAGCCATGTTGATGGATTTGAAACTAAATGAGGTTGCCAAACTGAAAAACATAACTGTTATTCAGATGGACGCAATCTCCTTCAAGGAAAATCACATCAAGAATCTGGAGGCAAAACTTCAGAAAGAAAAGGAGTTAGTGGCTAAATTCTCTAAGCCAAAGTCTATCTTGACCTTAATAGACAATTTCATTTCTCATAAAGAAAAGACAGGTCTAGGCTTTAAGGGAAGAATAAGGGCCACCAATTATCATAGAAAAGGCAAAGCCCCAGTTCAGCCACTAGCCTCAAAACCCCCTATCTTCTTTAGGAAAGTGATGCAACCTACAAACAAGTATGATCATGATATTACTCATGGTCACTGTGAGTATGGAGATCTCATTGGCAAGGGTGTACATGCCAATAGACCACTCTATAAGCAAACTCATCAGGTTCTTAAGGAATCCTTGGGATTTGCTGCTCTAACACCTACACTTGAAAGGACTGCTGGCAACAAAGTTGTGAAGCCTGTACCTAAGAGAAGGTACAATAGATTTGAGTGTTGGTGTTGTGGCAAGGTGAGCCACTTGAAAGTTTATAGTGTCGACTAAATCCACCTATGGGGGGGGGGGAATAGGTGTTGTGCAGTCTTTTGCGGAATTAAATTTACCTGCACAAATTAACAAACAGAGCACAGAAAACACACAAAGAATTATAGTGGTTCCCCGATTTGGGTACGTCCAATTTCCCCCTTCGACCTATCTCCCACCAAGGGACGACTCGGTCACTTCTCCAAACGGATTGAAATCCAATCCTCACACTACAGAAGGAACCCTTCCAACAAAGGAGTCACAACTCCACCACCACGGGTTGCACCCAACCCTTACAACAAGGAATGAAAATTCCTTTACAAAAAACTAAAATTGAATGTAAAAGAAAATACAAACAAAGCTTTTGGAGATTCCGATATCCTTCTTCGTTCGTTGTAGCTTGCATGAAAAATACGAAGAGTCCACAACCGGGTTTCTCTCTTGGAATGGGTCTTCTCAAGATCGGCGGCGACAAGTGATTGCGGCGGCGATACTTTGTTGATCCAAACTTCTTGACGAAGCAAGCAAGGTCTACGAATGATCTCAGTTGGATCAGTCGTCTCAACCAATTCGAAATGGAGAACAAATCTCGTTTAATGAATCAGAAGACAAGAGATCTCAAGAGAGATGCGTGAGACGCTCGGCTTGCATCGGTACTGTCATCGGAAGATCAAATAAGATCGGAGTTCAGCGGCGACGACGAGCTTGCGAGCGGCTACAGGCGATCGACGGTTTTCGCGATCGGCTAAGGCACCTCGTCAGCTGCTTTTGTTTCTGCGTGAATGTCTGTGTATCGAGGTTCAAAATACGCGTATATATATACCAGGAGCCAACCCTAATGACCGTTGTGGGGCACACAAAGAGAAACCCTAGCCTCGACCGAAACAGCGCACGACAAGTTGGTTCGGTCCAGCGAACGAGGAAATTTGCCTAAGGCAAAATCGGCGGGAATCGTTAGTGATTCCCGTCGATGTCGGCAAGAATCACTCACGATTCCCATCGATTCTGCCTTGGCAGAATCCCTATCTGGAAAACTGTGAGTCGGAAGAAGTCGGTGGGAGAGGCTAACTGATTCTCGACGAATCGGCGGGAATCACTAACGATTCCCGTCGAAGTCGGCGGGAATCACTAGCAATTCCTGTCAAAGTCGGCGGGAATCACTTAGCGATTCTCATCGATTTTGACTTAGAAGAGTTTTCTCTCTTCCTTCTTTTGATGACTTTGTCTTTGACCCATCTTTGCTCCTTCTGCTCTTGATCTACGTTGAACCTGTACTTGAAAATAAGTACACTCCAATAGAGAGAGCACACATGAATCAACACACTGATCTACGCAATGAGGGATTACATTGTGCAGACCCGTGTATATTGACCCATTGTACCCTGACATTGGCGTGTACTTAACATGGAATAACTGCATGCACAACTTGATAGAATTGTCAAATACATTTTCAATTCACCTTAGCTGGTTCAGGGGCTTCTTCAAATCAGGTCAATTGTGGATGCAATACTCAACAATCTCCCCCTATTTGAAGAAGCTTAAACCCTACAAGCTAAGGTGAATATAACAGATGGGAATGAAAATCATAAACTGAAAATTCAGTTGAGAGTGAAATTCATTACCTTAGTCTTGGCCGAGAGGGTAATCTCCCCCTTTTCGGCTTCTGCAAATCTGGGACTTCACTTGGAGCAAAATGCTCCCCCTCAGTTCTTGCATCCATCCTCTATCTTGAGTTCCTAGCAGATGTTTCCTCTTGATCCAAGAGCCTTGAGCCCTTCAGTCTTCAATCTTCATAGTTCAACATGCCGAGTTCAGTTTTGAAGAGACTGAACTTGGCCTCGTCTAGGGGTTTTGTGAAGATATCTGCAATCTGCTTATCGTTGGGGACATAGCAGAGAGATATATCTTTGTTTTCCACATGATCCCGAATGAAGTGGTAGCGCACTTCAATGTGCTTTGTTCTGCTGTGCGACACGGGATTGTTCGCAATTGCAATTGCGCTCGAGGAGTCGCAATACATAGGAACTTCTCTGAACTGCAAGTCATAATCTTCGAGTTGATTTCTGATCCATAGAAGTTGTGCGCAACAACTGCCTGCTGAGATGTACTCAGATTCAGCCGTAGAGGTTGCGACATAGTTCTTCTTTTTACTGTTCCACGATATAAGCCTTCTTCCTAGGAATTGGCACGTCCCGGAAGTGCTTTTCCTATCATCCCTACTTCCTGTAAAGTCAGCATCTGAAAAGCCTATCAACTCGACATCATTGTTTCTTGGGTACCACAAGCCAAGATTTGGTGTACCCTTAAGGTATCTAAGAATCCACTTTACAGCGACATAATGAGATTCCTTAGTGTTCACTTGATATCTGGCACAAACGCATGTGGAAAATATAATATCCGGTTTACTAGCAGTAAGGTAGAGCAGGGATCCAATTATGCTTCTGTATTTGGTTTCATCAAAAGGTTTCCCTTTCTCATCCTTGTCAAGAGACACAGTTGATCCCATTGGAGTCCTCATAGAGGTTGCGCTCTCCATTCCGAATTTCTTGAGGAGTTCATTTGTGAACTTCGTCTGAGAAATGAAAATTCCATCCTCAGACTATTTCACTTGAAGTCCTAAGAAATACTTTATCTCTCTCATGCTGCTCATTTCAAGCTTTCCTTGCATAAGTTTAGAAAACTTCTTGCAAAGATTGTTATCCGTTGAGCCGAATATTTATCATCGACATAGATTTGCACCAACAAAATCTTGCCTTTGACTTCCCTAAGAAACAATGTCTTATCTATTTTTCCTCTCGAGAACTTGTTCTCAAGAAGAAAACTAGATAGAGTCTCATACCAAGCTCGAGGAGCTTGTTTTAAGCCATATAATGCTTTATTAAGAAAGTAAAGATGATTAGGGAATGTTGGATTAACAAAACCTGGGGGTTGCGCGACATATACTTCCTCTTTTAAATTTCCGTTGAGAAAAGCTGATTTCACGTCCATTTGATAGACAGTGAATCCTTTGTGAGAGGCATACGCCAGGAACAATCTGATCGCTTCGAGCCTTGCAACTGGTGCAAAGGTTTTGTCGAAGTCAATCCCCTCCTCTTGTCTGTAACCTTGAGCCACCAGTCTGGCCTTATTCTTGATGATGAACCTGTGTTCATCCAGTTTGTTTCTGAAGATCCACTTAGTGCCGCTCACATTCTATTTCTTTGGTCTGGGAACTAGCGTCCAGACGTTGCATCGTTCGAATTGATGCAGTTCATCTTGCATTGCCAATATCCATGACGCATCTTTGTTCGCTTCGTCGAACTTCTTTGGCTCAACCTGTGACAGAAAACTTAGGTGCAGAATCTCGTTAATTGTACCTCTGCGAGTTCTGACACCGTCCCGAGGATCTCCTATGATCTGATCTCTTGGGTGATCCCTCACGTGTCTGAGCTCTAAGAGTCTGGCATCTGGAGCTCCAACAGCTTCTCGGGCTCCTCCCTCTTCTGGGAGAATTTCTCCATCCTAACCGGCATCTTCTCCAGGTGGCATTGATGTAGAGACCTTGACGTACTTGTGAGTTTCATCTTTAGCAGTCTCATCTAGACTTAGCTGTTCAAGCCCTGCACCTGCATCTTCAAGAATGCCATTGGAAGAGTTGCTATGAAGCAGGCTTCCTTCATCAAATACAACATTAATGGACTCCTCTATCACTAGGGTTTTCTTATTGAAAACCCTATATGCCCGACTATGGCTACTATAGCCCATAAAGATGCCTTCGAAGCATTTTTCTCCGAATTTAGTATGTGGGTACTTCCAATAATTGAGTACATAGCATCTGCAGCCAAAAATCCTTAGATAGGACATGGTCGGTTTCCTGCTTTTCAATAGCTCATAAGGCGTCTTACGATGATTCTTGTTGATCAAGGCTCGGTTTTACACGTGATAGGCTGTATTGACAGCCTCTGCCCAGAAGTACTCTAGGAGAGAAGCGTCATTCAACATTGTCGTACATGCCTCAATGAGCATTCTATTCCTCCTCTCCGCAACTCGGTTTTGCTGAGGAGTATGCGGGGAGGAAAACTCATGAAAGATACCATATTCTTCACAGAATTCTGTCAGAGCTCCATACTCGAATTCTGTTCCATGGTCACTTCTGATTTTGACCACGGAGCAGTTAAATTCGTTCTGAATCTGCTTGATAAAATTAGTGAAGATGTCAAACGTATCTAACTTTCGTTTCAAGAAGAACACCCACGTAAACCGAGAGTGATCATCAACAATCACTAACGTATAGGATTTGCCTCCTAAGCTATGAACTTGCACTGGACCGAACAAGTCCATATGCAGAAGATAAAGACATCTGGAAGAGTCTTTGTCTGCAATGCCCTTAAAGGTAGCCCGAGTCTGTTTTCCCTTCTAACATGCAGGACAAGGGCTATCTTTGATACACTTAATAGTAGGGGCATTCCTTACTAAATTCTTAGAAAACAACATACTAATAGTTTTGAAGTTAAAATGTGCCAATCTCTTGTGCCATTGTTCATAGAGAGATGCACTGTCTTTTGCTACGAGGCAAACGGGGTAGAAGAGTCTAAGCTAAGAAAATCTAAGCAAAAAATATTTATGCTCCTAATGCCAGTTAATACCGTCTCCGAAGAGGCGCACGATATTATCAAGCACTTTTCCTTGCAGAACTTAACGTCGTATCCTTTATCACACAATTGGCTTACACTGATCAGGTTATGGTTTAACCCTTCAACATAGGCCACGTCTGTGATGGAGAATACACCGTTGGAAATCATACCATAACCCCTGGTGACTCCTCGATCAGATCCTCTAAAGATGACTTTGGGTCCATTTTCGACTGGGGAGTAATCACGCAATAGGCTTCTTGTCCCGGTCATATGCCGGGAACATCCACTGTCCAAGTACCAGATTGACATTTTGGTGGCCTTTGGACATACCTACAAAACAGAATTTGTTTCCCTTAGGAACCCAATCGAACTTGGGTCCAAGATTCCTTGTTAGCACACTCCCCCTCGATTGGTTAACCCTACGAGTGGTCGGCCTCGCATTGCTAACAAAAGGAGTCACATTGTATCTTGGATTAAACCAGCAATCCACGGTAAAGTGACCAACTTTGCCACAACACCAACAGTCAAACCTGTTGTACCATTTCCTAGGCTCCTGCTTCAACCTTGGAACGGTGGGTCCAGCCGGGGCCTTGGATCTGGAGGTGGAGGCATCATGATGACAACAGTCACACGACTTCTTCACTTCATGTTCCTTCGGTATAATAGGCTTGGCCTTTGGTGCCTGCTTCCTATTATGGCCGCTAGAGAAGTGGCCATAATTCTCCACTTGGATTTCCTCATAAGGTGCCTTGAAGACACTCTCACCGTAATTGCAGGGGAAGGTCCAACCATCATACCGGCTCTTGGGATTCTCAACCGAGGGTCGGAAGAAGTGGCCATAGGTTGACTCAAAGTCCTGCTCATTGAGAGGAAAGCCAGGCTTTTTGAATGAAACAGGACCGAGTGGGGACTTTCCCTTTTCTGCAGCAGAGGCCTTCTTAGTAGCCTTATTTTTCCTCCGATCTCTGTTTCTCCTGGATGATTTACCAGGCACAGCCACATGCCCTAAGCCAGCCCCCTTAGCCTGAGCAGAGAATTCATCAACCAGAGGAAGAATGGTCTTGGACATAGAGAAGTTTTTGACAATCTTCCTCTCTGCTTCAAGCTGTTCTTGTCACAACCCTCATTTTCTCCGAATTAAGAATTATCAGAGTAAGAGAAAACACGCGTCATGATGCCACGTCAAGCAGGGGATAACTGCTGACGCTCAGGCAAATCCAACTACAATCTTTATGCAAGGAAATCATGTGCTTAATAAATAGAAAAATCAGTTATGTTTAGAGTCCGTATCCCTCGGCTCAGTGGATCATCTAGTCCACAAAAGAAAACTATATTTAAACGCTGCGGAAAAATACTTTGATTAGGTTTTACACCCTAAAGAGCGCATAAGGGTCCCAAGAGAACCACTCATACTATGCAAGACACTACACTTAGTTTATATAATATATATAAGAAAACGGTTTTCGTACGTGATTTGGAAAGTAGTGATTAAGTTTACAAAACATGCTGATCATGAGCTTCATTTATAATAGTAATTATAGTTTAAAAAATAACTAGCAACCTAGCATAAAACCTTCTCAAAGCAAGTAGACTATCTCCAGAAAATAAATGGTAGCAGCAATAGTATATATCTAGTACAAGGTAAAAACTACTAGTGGGCGCCAACAACCTGACACGAACCCACCAGCACACATATATGTCTGTAAGAAAGTACTGAAAACAACCTCACAAACAAGGTAAACAGAACTCCAAAGGTCCGGAAGTCCACCAACAACACCACCTCCAACTAGCCACCAGACTGGCTACAGCTCAGAACCTGGGGTATTCCAAAAGAAAACAGAATACCTCAGCAAGCAAAAATCAAGGTAAAACTGCATGAAAGAGTCAACCAAAGGACAAAATAACCGAAAACATGCAGTAGAAAGAGTCACAACTGTCCAAACAGGACCACAAGAAATGCACAACGTGCAAAGAAACAGCAACGATCCAGCCCAGGAACCACATCCTGCAGGGCCTACTAGGCTACCAAGAGCCAGAATGCTGCAAACTACCAAAGAAGAAACTTCTAACACCCTAAACTGCGGGAAGTGATAGTAGCAAAAACAACAACGAGGAACCGGATCGAAGGCAAACACAGTCCCCCAATCCACCATGTCCAAGTCAAAAGCTCGAGGGTCAACACGTGAAAACACAAGGGACCTTCCACCCGACATGCCCAGCCCGTACCTGGAGCAAGAAATCCATGGGTGGCCTTGGCTATATCACACAACTCCACCCCCATAAAGAGCTACAACCACCACTACTATTCACGACCCACGATTCGGCCTTTAGGAAAAATAAAGAAAACGGCCGACAAGGAAAACCCAGAAATACAACTGGAAAATCCACTCGGAAACGAAATACAAGGTAAAGGAAGAGTGTTGAAATAAACCAACACGACTAGGCGTTGAGTGAAACGCACTCAGCGCCTACCTAAACTTTGGCGTTGAGTGAGCTAGCCTCACTCACCGCCAAAATTATACCATTACCCACAAGCCCACTAAAGAATGCGGAGCTCGACGACAGTCGAACGACCAAGGCAGAAGATCCAGAACTTGAGTAGTTGCTTGCCACTTGAGTATCTAAACTCCCGCACTCGAAACCATCTAAATTCGCTTATCAACAGAAAATATACAAAGCGCACGATCAGTGTCGCACGATCAGTGGTCGTGCGCACTCATCGGCTGATGATCGTGCGAAACGAACCTGGAAAACCTGACAGAAAACCTAGCAACTGCGCACGATCAGTGTCGCACGTTCAGTGGTCGTGCGCACTGATGTCAGCGCTCGTGCGATTGCCCGAGACAGAACTTTGGAAACTGAAGTTTATACGCGCACGAACAGAGGCACACGACCAGTGGTCGTGCGCCCTAAAGATTGATGACCGTGTGCGGTCAACCTGCACCGTTTGGAATTTCCCGAATGACACCGGAACGCGCACACGACTCACGCCACTGCAGTAGCAGTAGACAACTCTCAACGCCGCACGCTACTACCATTCAAACTATGCCTAACCATTCGAATAATATCTTAACGAAGGAAATTGGCAACCACACCCCCCCCCTCCTAACTTTCCCTCTCGGCTAAACCCGAACCAGAGCAACATTCAAAAATAAAGGAAAACAACGGCTCCACGCCGACAATTTGGATTCCAAACATCACAACATAGGGGGGGTTTCAGTAGGAAGAACTAAGCCCTATAGTTAGCAAGAAAATGAGAACAACAAGGCCTCTAACCTGGGCTAACCGGGATTTCAATTTCAGCAAATAAATTCAAAGAAAACACTTGGCAAGGGCAAGAATACCACTTGCCTCAAATCTCAGCGAAGCTTTGGACTGCTTTCCTCCTCTTCGCACGGATCAAAATGGCCGCAACACCTAGAACAAAGATTTGGCCATTAATTGCGGAAAACTTCCAAAACTGAAAATTCCAATCCTTCCAAAACTCCACGAAAATCGAATTTCTTACCGCAGGAATGAAGGTCTCGACGAGAGCAATCCGTATCCACTCTCGGAATCGAATTCCGTCCACAAACGCTCCGGGAATCGGCATCCGAAGGGAAGGCTCGGCGGTTACTCGTTTCTCTCGTACAAGGCCGGCGGTTTTCTATCGTGAAGAAGATGAAGATCGGCTCCTATCATTCTAATACTATATATATATATATAATTATATAATTATATTATTAATTACAAAATTACATAAAGCACCAAATCGACTCGAAAACCGATTCACCTCGGAATTCGGCGAAATTCGCACCGTAGCTAAATATCCACGCTACGAACACAACGGCGAAGTCGAAATTAACTTTCGACGAACAGAACTCGAGTTACACCCAAACGAAGCCAAACACAAACATCCCCCCGAGAGGCCACACCGGGTCACCAAAACGACTCGGTTTGCTAGGGAGATCTTGCCAACAGGCTACCAAACAGGGCACTCAGTTCTAAGGAGCTAAACCGTACTCCATACATGGCACAAGCCACGGAAACGCGTCATCGTAACGCCAAACGAGAATAAAAATAATCGCTGAAAAAAAACGGGGCGTTACAGTCACTCCCCCTAAAAGAAAGTTTCGTCCCGAAACTTTACGCACAACCCTCCTACAAAAGAAGGACAAGCAACAAACAGAAGTTACAAAGGGAAACATACCGATCAAATCAGAGAAACAGGTGAGGGTACGCCCTCCTCATGGCCGACTCTAGCTCCCAAGTCGCGCTCTCCAAATCCTGATTCTTCCATAGAATTTTCACCATCGGTATGGACTTCTTTCGCAGCACACGCTCCTGAGTATCCAAAATACGAACTGGCACCTCAACGAAAGAGAGGTTGAGCTCTAACTGGGGCACAACATCCAAGAGTTGCCCACTGCTGCGCACACACTTCCGCAATTGGCTAACATGAAAAACATTATGAACACCAGGGAAGTTCGCTGGCAAATCCAGTCTATAAGCAGACACACCAATCCGCTCCAAAACCTCAAACGGGCCCACATACCTTGGGTCCAATTTCCGGTTTTTACCAAATCTCTTTACACCAACCATTGGAGAAACCTTGAGGTATACATGATCCCCTACTAAAAACTCCAAGGCAGACCTACGCCGATTGGCGTTCTTTTCATACCTCTCCTGGGCTAAACGAAGCTTCTCCCGAATAAGCTTCACGGCGACTTCCATCTCTTCCAGAGCATCAGGACCCAACAAAGGCTTCTCACCAGCCTCAGCCCAAAACAACGGAGTCCTACAGCGCCTCCCATACAAAGCTTCAAACGGAGCCATCTGCAAGCTTTCCTGATAACTGTTATTATAAGCAAATTCCATGAGTCGCAGACGCTCATCCCACGCTCCACCGTGGTCTAAAATATAGCACCGGATCATATCCTCAACAATCTGATTGACCCGCTCTGTCTGCCCATTGGTCTGAGGGTGGTACGCAGTAGAATACCTCAGATCCGTACCCAAACCCTCCTGCAGACTCTGCCAAAAACGAGAAGTAAACCGGGAGTCTCGATCAGAAATGATGCTAACCGGCACACCGTGGAGTCGGATGACTTCATTCAAGTACAACTCCGCTATCTTCTTCATCAGATAATCAATCTTATAAGGCACGAAGTGAGCACACTTCGTCAATCTATCCACTATAACCCAAACAGAATCAAATCCTCTCGGGGATTTTGGCAAACCCGTAATGAAGTCCATTGATATACTCTCCCACTTCCAAGTCGGGATATCTAGCGGAGTCAACTTACCACCGGGCCTTCCATGATCGGCCTTCACACGCTTGCAAGTGTGACACTTAGCAACATATCGGGCTATATCTCCTTTCATACCATTCCACCAAGCAATTTACCTTAAGTCACGGTACATCTTCGTAGATCCTGGATGGTAGGCAACGCTGGAACCATGAGCCTCACTGCAAATCATACTCTTAATGTCCCCAACAGCGGGAACGCAAAACCTGCCGCGGTACTTCAAAGTACCCGCATCATCAATAGAAAAATCTGACAACTCTCCCTTCTCTGTCCTGGTAAAAAGGTGCAACAGATCCGGATCGTCCTTCTGATGCAGTCTAATCAAAGAAATCTAGGACGGCTCTTCCACTGATAAGCTACTCTGCAAACTACAGCATCCCACTGAAATATCCATAAGGAGGAACTCCTCAACTAATCGATCGGCGGAGAGGTTAAAGATCTTTCCCGTCTTTCGGCTCAGGGCGTCGGCCACCACATTGGCCTTGCCCGGATGATACTGGATTTCCACATCATAATCCTCCACATACTCAAGCCACCGCCGCTGATGCAGATTCAACTCCTTCTGCGTGAACACGTACTTCAGGCTCTTATGGTCAGTAAAAATCTTGCACTGAGCCCCATAAAGTAAGTGCCTCCACAACTTCAACGCATAGATAACCGCTGCAAACTCAAGGTCATGCGTAGGATAATTCCGCTCATGAGTTTTCAACTGCCTTGACCCATAAGCAATTACTTTTCCATCCTGCATTAATACGCATCCCAGTCCTATATGCGAAGCATCCACATACACATCATAATCCACGCCCTCAGAAGAATGTGGCATTGTTTGGAGCGCAGTCATGTGGTGAGGTTATGCATCCCATACTACATAACCCTCACATGTAGCCCCTATGGTGGATCCATATACGAACACATATTATGCATCCCATACTACATAATATGCCCCGTATACTTCATGTTATGCTATGAGTGTAGTGTTCGTGCTTTTGCCAAGACGTGCTGATGACATATCGGTGTGTAAATGACATGATGCTGAACTACTAAAAGCATCCAAGGAAGGTTGCCCAACTAACTTGTCACGCAACCTCCCTCTGATACCAACTGTCACAACCCGCATTTTCTCCGAATTAAGAATTATCAGAGTAAGAGAAAACACGCGTCATGATGCCACGTCAAGCAGGGGATAACTGCTGACGCTCAAGCAAATCCAACTACAATCTTTATGCAAGGAAATCATGTGCTTAATAAATAGAAAAATCAGTTATGTTTAGAGTCCGTATCCCTCGGCTCAGTGGATCATGTAGTCCACAAAAGAAAACTATATTTAAACGCTGCGGAAAAATACTTTGATTAGGTTTTACACCCTAAAGAGCGCATAAGGGTCCCAAGAGAACCACTCATACTATGCAAGACACTACACTTAGTTTATATAATATATATAAGAAAACGGTTTTCGTACGTGATTTGGAAAGTAGTGATTAAGTTTACAAAACATGCTGATCATGAGCTTCATTTATAATAGTAATTATAGTTTAAAAAATAACTAGCAACCTAGCATAAAACCTTCTCAAAGCAAGTAGACTATCTCCAAAAAATAAATGGTAGCAGCAATAGTATATATCTAGTACAAGGTAAAAACTACTAGTGGGCGCCAACAACCTGACACGAACCCACCAGCACACATATATGTCTGTAAGAAAGTACTGAAAACAACCTCACAAACAAGGTAAACAGAACTCCAAAGGTCCGGAAGTCCACCAACAACACCACCTCCAACTAGCCACCAGACTGGCTACAGCTCAGAACCTGGGGTATTCCAAAAGAAAACAGAATACCTCAGCAAGCAAAAATCAAGGTAAAACTGCATGAAAGAGTCAACCAAAGGACAAAATAACCGAAAACATGCAGTAGAAAGAGTCACAACTGTCCAAACAGGACCACAAGAAATGCACAACGTGCAAAGAAACAGCAACGATCCAGCCCAGGAACCACATCCTGCAGGGCCTACTAGGCTACCAAGAGCCAGAATGCTGCAAACTACCAAAGAAGAAACTTCTAACACCCTAAACTGCGGGAAGTGATAGTAGCAAAAACAACAACGAGGAACCGGATCGAAGGCAAACACAGTCCCCCAATCCACCATGTCCAAGTCAAAAGCTCGAGGGTCAACACGTGAAAACACAAGGGACCTTCCACCCGACATGCCCAGCCCGTACCTGGAGCAAGAAATCCATGGGTGGCCTTGGCTATATCACACAACTCCACCCCCATAAAGAGCTACAACCACCACTACTATTCACGACCCACGATTCGGCCTTTAGGAAAAATAAAGAAAACGGCCGACAAGGAAAACCCAGAAATACAACTGGAAAATCCACTCGGAAATGAAATACAAGGTAAAGGAAGAGTGTTGAAATAAACCAACACGACTAGGCGTTGAGTGAAACGCACTCAGCGCCTACCTAAACTTTGGCGTTGAGTGAGCTAGCCTCACTCACCGCCAAAATTATACCACTACCCACAAGCCCACTAAAGAATGCGGAGCTCGACGACAGTCGAACGACCAAGGCAGAAGATCCAGAACTCGAGTAGTTGCTTGCCACTTGAGTATCTAAACTCCCGCACTCGAAACCATCTAAATTCGCTTATCAACAGAAAATATACAAAGCGCACGATCAGTGTCGCATGATCAGTGGTCGTGCGCACTCATCGGCTGATGATCGTGCGAAACGAACCTGGAAAACCTGACAGAAAACCTAGCAACTGCGCACGATCAGTGTCGCACGATCAGTGGTCGTGCGCACTGATGTCAGCGCTCGTGCGATTGCCCGAGACAGAACTTTGGAAACTGAAGTTTATACGCGCACGAACAGAGGCACACGACTAGTGGTCGTGCGCCCTAAAGGTTGATGACCGTGCGCGGTCAACCTGCACCGTTTGGAATTTCCCGAACGACACCGGAACGCGCACACGACTCACGCCACTGCAGTAGCAGTAGACAACTCTCAACGCCGCACGCTACTACCATTCAAACTATGCCTAACCATTCGAATAATATCTTAACGAAGGAAATTGGCAACCACACCCCCCCTCCTAACTTTCCCTCTCGGCTAAACCCGAACCAGAGCAACATTCAAAAATAAAGGAAAACAACGGCTCCACGCCGACAATTTGGATTCCAAACATCACAACATAGGGGGGGGTTTCAGTAGGAAGAACTAAGCCCTATAGTTAGCAAGAAAATGAGAACAACAAGGCCTCTAACGTGGGCTAACCGGGATTTCAATTTCAGCAAATAAATTCAAAGAAAACACTTGGCAAGGGCAAGAATACCACTTGCCTCAAATCTCAGCGAAGCTTTGGACTGCTTTCCTCCTCTTCGCACAGATCAAAATGGCCGCAACACCTAGAACAAAGATTTGGCCATTAATGGCGGAAAACTTCCAAAACTGAAAATTCCAATCCTTCCAAAACTCCACGAAAATCGAATTTCTTACCGCAGGAATGAAGGTCTCGACGAGAGCAATCCGTATCCACTCTCGGAATCGAATTCCGTCCACAAACGCTCCGAGAATCAGCGTCCGAAGGGAAGGCTCGGCGGTTACTCGTTTCTCTCGTACAAGGCCGGCGGTTTTCTATCGTGAAGAAGATGAATATCGGCTCCTATCATTCTAATACTATATATATATATATAATTATATAATTATATTATTAATTACAAAATTACATAAAGCACCAAATTGACTCGAAAACCGATTCACCTCGGAATTCGACGAAATTCACACCGTAGCTAAATATCCACGCTACGAACACAACGGCGAAGTCGAAATTAACTTTCGACGAACAGAACTCGAGTTACACCCAAACGAAGCCAAACACAAACATCCCCCCGAGAGGCCACACCGGGTCACCAAAACGACTCGGTTTGCTAGGGAGATCTTGCCAACAGGCTACCAAACAGGGCACTCAGTTCTAAGGAGCTAAACCGTACTCCACACATGGCACAAGCCACGGAAACGCGTCATCGTAACGGCAAACGAGAATAAAAATAATCGCTGAAAAAAAACGGGGCGTTACAGTTCTTCCAACTTGTTGATTTCTTCTTGTTTTTGATCAAGGAGCCTTAGAGAGTCTGAGTACTCAGAAGTCAGGTCCAGGTGTTTCTGTCGGAGAGAAATCAAGCTAGTGATCTCTTCTTTTAGGGACACACCCTCGACCCTAAGGAATTTGACTTCCTTTTTCTGAGCGCTCAACCTCTTTTGGCACTCTTCTAAAGTATTGAGCAGAAGCTCATACTTTTCGAGGAGTTCAGCCTCACGGGCAGATGGACTGTCCTCGTGGTCATCTTCAGGAGACTCAGAATCAGAGTTAGAGAGGGGGTGCGATCTTTTACCTTCCTAGTAAATGGGGGACAGTCTCCATCTGAGTCGGAGCGACCCATTATCCCAAAGTAGGCTTCCTCATCATCACTGGAGTCTGAAGAGTCAGATTCACTCAGTGTCTTTGGCTTTTTAGCAATGTAGCTCCTCTCCTTCTTCTTATCTCTAGAGGACTTGTGCTCCTCTCCTTTCCCCTTATCTCTCTTACTTTGGTGGCAGTCAGCAATGACGTGACCTGGCTTATTGCATCCAAAGCAGATAATGTCAGTAGAATGATGTTTGTTTTGTTTAGACTCATACCTGTCAGAAGAGTAATTCTTCTTCTGATGTCTGGAGGAGGAGCCATCCTTTTTTCTCTGATTCCTCAACTTGAGGAACTTCTTGAACTCTCGAGTGATGAAGGAGAATTCTTCCTCAGATAGCTCTGAGCCGGATGAGCATGGCTCAGAGTCTTATTCCTCAGCCTTTCTCCAAGAGCGGTACGAGGCTGCACCCTTGCCTTTCCTTGAGTGATTAGCTTTCAGGGCCACAGTCTTTTCTTTGGCTGCGGCCTTATCAGCTTCTTCTTCAGCTTTTCTGGTGTTCAGCTGAAGCTCGTAGGACATTAGCTTTCCAAACAGAATCTAGGGATCAGTTTCTGCCAGCTTGCCAAATTCTCTGATGGCGCATATCTTGGTGTCCCATTCCTTAGTAAGGGATCTAAGGAATTTGTCATTTAGTTCACCATCGGTGAACACTCTGCCACAACCCTTCAGAGCATTGACGATCTTTAAGAAGTTCTCGAATGTCACTCCGATTTCTTCCTTGGGACCTTGCCTGAAGGCCTCATACTTCTGGTTCAGAAGGGATCTTTGATCATCCCTTACTTTATCTGTGCCTTCCGTCAGAATGATTAGGCAGTGCCATATGTCCTTGACAGTCCAGTAGTTGTTGAAATTCTGCATCATGGAATCATCGACAGAGCTTACTAAAATGTTTTGAGCTTTATTGTCAAGTCCGACAAGCACCATCTCATCCTTATCCATTTAGGAGAGTTTCTTGGGCACCTTCTTGGTCGAATCAATGGTGGAGGTCTTAGTGGGGATATAAGGGCCCTGCTCAACTATCATGAAGAGTCGGGGATCGACTGCTTCTATGTAGAACCTGATCCTTTCCTTCCAGATGGGAAAATTCAGCTTGGTGCATACTGGAATATTTCCTGAATACTTGAGTCCGTCCATTCCTGAGATCTTCTTTCTTCTTGACACTAGACACAGGATCTTACTTAAGGTGTTAACCTTATTGATGAGCAACCTTCCTCTAATACCACTTGAAAGTTTATAGTGTCGACTAAATCAACCTATGGGGGGGGGGGGAATATGTGTCATGCAGTCTTTTGCGGAATTAAATTTACCTGCACAAATTAACAAATAGAGCACAAAAAACACACAAAGAATTATAGTGGTTCCCTGATTTGGGTACGCCCACTTCCCCCTTCGACCTATCTCCCACCAAGGGACGACTCGGTCACTTCTCCAAACGGATTGAAATCCAATCCTCATACTACGGCAACAAAGGAGTCACAACTCCACCACCACGGGTTGCACCCAACCCTTACAACAAGGAATGAAAATTCCTTTACAACAAACCAAAATTGAATGTAAAAGAAAATACAAACAAAGCTTTTGGAGATTCCGATGTCCTTCTTCGTTCGTTGTAGCTTGCACGAAAAATACGAAGAGTCCACAACCGGATTTCTCTCTTGGAATGGGTCTTCTCAAGATCGGCGGCGGTAAGTGATTGCGGCGGCGATACTTTGTAGATCCAAACTTCTTGACGAAGCAAGCAAGGTCTACGAACGATCTCAGTTGGATCAGTCGTCTCAACCAATTCGGAATGGAGAACAAATCTCGTTCAACGAATCAGAAGATAAGAGATCTCAAGAGAGATGCGTGAGACGCTCGGCTTGCCTCGGTACTTTCATCGAAAGATCAAAGAAGATCGGAGTTCAGCGGCGACGACGAGCTTGCGAGCGGCTACAGGCGATCGGCAGTTTCCGCGATCGGCTAGGGCACGACGTAGGCTGCTTTCGTTTATGCGTGAATGTCTGTTTATCAAGGTTCAAAATACGCGTATATATATACCAGGAGCCAACCCTAATGACCGTTGTGGGGCCCACAAGGAGAAACCCTAGCCTCAGCCGAAACAGTGCACGGCAAGTTGGTTCGGTCCAGCGAACGAGGAAATTTGCCTAAGGCAAAATCGGCGGGAATCGACGGGAATCACTCACGATTCCCGTCGATTCTGCCTTGACAGAATCCCTGTTTGGAAAACTGTCAGCCGGAAGAAGTCGGCGGGAGAGGCTAACTGATTCTCGATGAATCGGCGTGAATCACTAACGATTCCCGTCGAAGTCGGCGGGAATCACTAGCGATTCCTGTCGAAGTCGGAGGGAATCACTTAGCGATTCCCGTCGATTTTTACTTAGAAGAGTTTTCTCTCTTCCTTCTTTTGATGACTTGGTATTTGACCCATCTTTGCTCCTTCTTCTGCTCTTGATCTACCTTGACCCCGTACTTGAAAATAAGTACACTCCAATAGAGAGAGCACACATGAATCAACACACTGATCTACGTAACGAGGTATTACGTTGCGCAGACCCGTGTATATTGACCCACTGCACCCTGACATTGGCGTGTACTTAGCATGGAATAGTTGCAAGCACAACTTGATAGAATTGTCAAATACATTTTCAATTCACCTTAGCTTGTTCAGGGGCTTCTTCAAATCAGGACAATTGTGATGCAATACCCAACAATGTACATGCCAATATGCCACTCTATAAGCAAACTCATCAGGTTCTTAAGGAATCCTTGGGGTTTGCTGCTCCAACACGTACACTTGAAAGGACTGCTGACAACAAAGTTGTGAAGCCTGTACCTAAGAGAAGGTACAACAGATTTGAGTGTTGGTGTTGTGCCAAGGTGGGCCACTTTGCCATGGATTGTTGGTTCAACAAAAGTATTAAAAACAAGAACAACTTACCTGTCAGAAAAGCTGCAGGTAAACATGATAGATTTCAAACTAACAAGAACCTAGGACCCAATAATAATTTGGGTTCTGAGGATAGGTAAATCTTTATTTGATGCAGGTGAATCCAAGTGGCCATACCCCTATATGGTACTTGGATAGTGGATGTTCCAGGCACATGACTGGAACAAGAAGAATGTTGAGGGACTATGCACCCATAGAGAATGGACCCAAAGTAATCTTTGGTGGATCTGAAAAATGAATCATCAAAGGATTTGGTAACATTTCTAGTAATTCTATTACTATCACTCAAGTGGCTTATGTGAAGGGTCTGAAACATAACCTGATTAGCATAAGTCAACTTAGTGATCTAGGTTATGACATCTCCTTTCTCAAAGGGGAGTGCCAAATAAGGAGGTCAAGTGATCAAGAGAACATTCTGACTGACACTAGGAAAGGTAATGTATATTGTCATAACCTTGATTATGATTATAACATCTCACCCATTTGTCTAGTTGTAGGTGAGAAAACATCACAGTGTGTCCAATGACACAAGAGGCTGGCTCATCTGAACTATAAGTCAATAGGACAACTATTTAGTATGGGGTTAGTGAGGAATGGTCCTCAGATCAAGTGTATTAAAGAGGGTGTTTGTTCATCTTGTCAAAAGGGCAAACAGACTAAGTCCTCTTTCCAAGTACTTGATACCAAAGCTTCAATGAGATGTCTATATCTCTTGCATATGGATTTGTTTGGTCCTATGCCAGTTTATAGTCTAGGTAGGAAAGTATACACATTAGTTATTGTGGATGACTATTCTAGATTCACATGAGTATTCTTCTTGAGGCAGAAATCTGAAACCTCTACTATCTTCCAGACTTTTGTTAGACAAATTCAGAATGAGTTTAAAATTTCAGTGGTCAAAATCAGAAGTGACCATGGAACTGAATTTCAGTCTGAGAGTATGACAAAGTTCTGTGAAGAACTTGAGATTCATTAGGAGTTCTCCTCACCTAGAACTCCCCAGCAAAATGGAGTTGCTAAAAGAAAGAATAGTACTCTAATTAAGGTAAGTAGAACACTACTTAGTGACACTACTCTCCCTGAGAACTTCTGGGCTGAGGCAGTAAATACTGCATGTCATGTACTCAGTAGAGTTTCCATCAATAAGAAACATAAGAAGACTCCCTATGAGATTTTGAAAGGTAGAAAACCAAATATTTCCTACTTCAGAATCTTCGGTAGCAAGTGTTATGTCCTAGTTAATGGTAAGCACTACCAAACTAAGTTTGCTGCCAAATCCTTAGAAGGGATATTTGTTGGGTACATCAATAATAGTAGGGCATACAAGATCTACAACTTGACTATGTAAGTTGTAGAAGAATCTGTCCATGTAGTATTTGATGAGTCTAAGTTGATTAATAGTGAATTGTTTAGCTCTTCAGGTAGTTATACAAGTTTAAAGGACAACCCGGACAAGCTGACTATTACTGAAGAAGCACCTGCTAGGCTGGATGAAGAAAAGGATACATGCTATCTAGGGGGAGAACAAGATTCACTAAATGAAGAAGAAAATAGTGAAGTGCATCAGGATGAGGAAAATGAAAAAGGCCAAGAGGTTGGCAGATTTCCTCTAGCAAGAAGACACTTGAAGGATCATCCAGCTCACCAAATCTGTGGTGATGCAAGTCAAGGAGTTCTAACCAGGAGCAAGAGTATGAACACAGTTCTATGTACAAGTTTTATATCACAGATAGAACCTAAGAAGTTTGAAGAAGCCATGCTAGACGCAAACTGGATTGATGCCATGCAGGAAGAGCTGAATCAATTCAAAAGATGTAAAGTCTAGGAATTAGTTCCTAAACCAAAGGATCACAATGTTATAGGAACCAAGTGGATCTACAGAAATAAATTTGATGAGAATGACACCATAATCAAAAACAAGACTAGGCTGGTAGCAAAAGGCTACAGGCAAGAAGAAGTGATTGACTTTGATCAAACCTTTTCCCCAGTGGCAAGGCTGGAAGCTATAAGGTTGTTCTTGGCCTATGTTGCCTATCAAAGTTTCAAGGTATATCAGATGGATGCAAAGTCAGCATTTCTGAATGGTGACTTAAAAGAGGAAGTCTATGTTGAACAACCCTCAGGTTTTGTAGATTCTCACTATCCTAACTATGTATATAGGCTTAGTAAAGCTCTATATGGTTTGAAACAAGACCCTAGGGCTTAGTATGAAACCTTGTCTGCTTTTCTTATTGAGAATAAATTCTCTAGAGGAAAGATAGACAAAACTCTATTCTTTAGGGAATCTAAAGGCAAGATCATCCTAGTCCATATATATGTTGATGACATTATCTTTGGATCTACTGAAAACAACCTTTGTAGAAAGTTGGCAAACTTATTGTTAGAAACGAACTAAAACAAACCGGAAAAAGTATAACTGAAATTTTATTATCAGAAAAAGGTGTCTATTACAAAGGTATGCCCTCCCTTATATAGAATGGAGAAGAGATGAGAGAATACAAATAAGAGATGTGGGACTAAAAATTTACAGGACTAAGCGGACTATACAGAACAAACCGCACAAGCCGCGCGGTTAGACAGAAGGGCTAACCGCACGGCTACCACCAGAGAGAGAGAGACCGCAAGGGGAGACCGCCAGAGAGCTCGGCAACCAGACAGCAACAGCATAGCAATCAAACCGCTGAAGGGAGAACGCCAGACCGCGCGGTCTCTAACCCTCCAAGACAGACCGCCAGACCGCCCGGTCTCAACTTCAACACTCCCCCTCAAGCTGGAGCATATATATCGATCATGCCCAGCTTGTCACAAATATGATGAAACGAGGCGGAAACTGGCTTGGTGAAGATGTCAGCCAGCTCTTTATCAGAAGTGACAAAGGGAGTGCAAATTTGTTCCTTTAAGATCTCTTCACGAATGAAATGACAGTCGACCTCAATGTGCTTGGTTCTTTCATGGAAGACCAGATTTTTGGAGATGTATATGGCAGCCTTGTTATCACAGAACATAGGTAGCGGATGGTTGTAGACCTCTCCTAAATCCAGCATTAGAGCCCGTAGCCATTTTAGCTCACAAGTGGTCGACGCCATACTCCGATACTCTGCTTCAGCACTGGACCTGGAAACAACAGACTGCTTCTTGCTCTTCCAGCTTACCAGATTACCCCCAACAAAGGTGCAGAAACCAGAAGTAGACTTGCGATCCCCCTTGTCATCAGCGTAACTCGCATCTGAGTAAGCTTCAACCCTCAGATGACCATTCTTCTGGAAAAGCAATCCTTTCCCGGGTGCGGCTTTGACGTACTCTAAGATCCGTAAGGCGGACTGCAGATGACACTCCCTGGGAGCTTGCATGAATTGACTCACCTTGCCAACAGCATAGGAAATGTCGGGTCTGGTCATTGTGAGATATATGAGCTTACCAACAAGACGTCTGTACCTCGTAGTATCTGAAAGAAGAGGCGAATCATCTGTCTAGGTTTTGTCTTCTCCAACAGCCATGGGACATCGAGCAGGTTTGGCCCCAGTCAATCCTGCATCTTTTAAAAGATCAAGGGCATACTTACGCTGGGAGAGGACTAAGGAATCGGGCTTCCGAGAGATTTCGATCCCCAAAAAGTACTTTGGAGAGCCCATATCTTTCGTGACCAGATGTTGAAGAAGATGTCGCTTTGTCAAGGCTACCCCTTCCTGGTCATCGCCAGTGAGAAGAATATCATCAACATACACTGCAAGAACCACCAGTCCCGAGGAGGTTTTGCGAGTAAATAGAGAGTGATCGGCAGAGCTGCGCACAAAACCAATGGCCGCCACGATGCCGCTGAACTTGTCAAACCAAGCTCGAAGGCTCTGCTTGAGGCCATAAATTGCCTTCTTCAGCCGGCATACTCGTGTCTCCCCCTGAGCAACATACCCAGGAGGTTGCTCCATGTAGACGGCCTCCTGAAGATCACCATAAAGGAAGGCATTCTTTACATCCAGCTGGGAAATCGGCCAATCTTTATTTACCGCCGTAGAAAGAAGAACCCGTATAGTGCTGAGACGAGCCACGGGAGAGAAGGTGTCAAAGTAATCAACCCCATAGGTCTGAGTAAAGCCCTTAGCAACAAGGTGAGCTTTATAACGGTCCACAGTGCCATCCGGGGCAAATTTCACCACAAAGACCCAGCGACAGCCAACAACATCAGTACCGAAGGGAGGAGGAACAAGAGTCCAGGTACCCCGCTCCGTTAGGGTGGCCATTTCCTCATCCATAGCCATCTTCCAGTGAGGAATAGCAAGGGCCTCCTGGTAGGAGCGGGGCGTGGCAGTAGCAGAGATAGCTAGAGCAAAGGCTCTGCGAGAAGGGGTAAGACGATCATATGAAACAACAGCAGTAAGAGGGTGTAGGATACACGTCCGCACCCCTTTGCGAAGAGCTATAGAAAGATCCAGGTCAGCAGGTTCCTCGGCATCCGGAGCATCCGTGGCAGAGAGAGCTGGCCCGGGAGTAGAGAGCGACGACGGCGGAGATGCGGGAGACGGTGGTGGAAGAAGAGGAGTGGACGAGGGCGGAGTAGGGGTGAACATCGTAGTGGGAGACGAGGGAACAAAGGAAACATCAGGAGAATCAGAGGCTGGGAGAAGAGGAGGGGAGTCATCTGAGAAGTAGGAGGTATTCTCGAAGAAGGTGACGTCAGCAGAAACGAACTGCTTACAAAGGATGGGATCAAAGCAACAATAACCTTTCTGAGTGGTGGAGTACCCCAGAAAGATACATTTGGTGGAGCGAGGAGATAACTTATTACGGGTGGCAGAAGGGGCATGCACAAAGGCAGTGCATCCAAATATTTGGAGAGGGAGAGGAAATGGCTCCTTGCCCAGATACAAAATGGAGAAAGGGGTTTTTCCGTGGAGAACGGTGGAGGGAATGCGATTGATGAGATAACAGGCAAGGAGAACAGCATAGCCCCAATAGGAGCGAGGAACATGCATCTGGGTCATCAAGGAACGAGCGACATCAAGAAGGTGACGGTTTTTTCGTTCTGCCACACCATTTTGTTGTGAAGTATAGACACAACTCGTTTGATGAATAATCCCATTTTGCATGCAGAAGGCAGAAAAGTCATGACTGATATATTCTTTGGCATTATCAGATCGAAGAACTTTAATAGAAACATCAAACTGAGTTTTGATCATGAAATAGAAGGATGCCCATACAGAGAATAATTCGGAGCGATCTTTTAACAGATACACCCACGTACAGCGAGAGAAATCATCAATGAATGTGACAAAATATGAACTACCCCGACCAACAGTAAGAGTAGGAGAAGGACCCCAAATATCGGAGTGGATGAGATCAAACGGACTGGTGGATCCACGAACGTGCTTCGAAGGGAAGGAGGAGCGGTGATGCTTGCCAAGCTGACAGGCTTCACAGTTGAGCGGAGGACTTTGTGGAGGAAGGTGGGGCAGAAGTTGACGAAGAAGATGAGGAGGAGCATGACCAAGGCGGAGATGCCATTGGAGCAGATCTGTGGAGGTGGAGGAGAAGGTGGAGAAAGCGGAAATGTTATCCAGGAAGTATAGGCCGCCACTCTCAGTCCCAGTAGCAATCGTCCGTTGAGAGTCCGGATCCTGAAAAGAGCAAGTAGAAGAAGTAAAAGTAACAGAACATTGTAATTGCTTGCATAGAGAGGTAACAGATAATAAGTTGCATGGGAACTTGGGCACGTAGAGAGTATCCTCCAAGCGAAGAGACGGAGTGACATGAACGATCCCCGTCCCATGAACCAATGATGAAGAGCCGTCAGCGAGAGTAACCGGGGGTAACCGACCATGTGTTTCTAGGAGAGAAAAACACTGGAGATTGCCGGTCATATGATTAGTAGCACCGGTGTCGATCAACCATTTTACTTGAGTAACAACGTGGGCACTACCAGAAGATGTGACCACCGAAGCGAACGGCTTTGAGGAGTATATGGAAGCCATGAAGGGAGGACCAAAAGAACTACAGCGGTCACGGTGACAGCACACTAGCGGCAAGAAGGGCCACGACCAAGATGCAGAGCAAGGCAAAAGGGGACGAAGAGGGAAGCACAAGCCGCGCGACTTAACAGGAGGTCGCGGCGACTAACAAGCAGGAACGGCTAAAGAAAGAGCCGCACGGAGGAGAACAAGCCGCTGCGACTTAGAGACAAGTCGCGGGGACAAGAGAGAGAGCGGCAAAGGAAGAAGGGCAGAGAGGCCGCCTAAACAAGGAAGAACTCGCGCGAATAGAGAGAGATCGCAGCGGTTAGGAGAAAGAGATCTGCCGTGCAAACAATAGGAAGCCACGCGGTTAGGAAACAATCCGCGCGGATAGGAAGAAGAAGATCTGCAGCGGTCACGATGTCAGACACCAGCGGCCAGAAAAGCCACGACCAAGCTGCAGAATCAAACAGAGGGAGAGAAGTTGGGCGGCTAGCAGACAGACCGCGCGAACAGAAGTGGAGGAAAACGGGAGGCAAAAGGCGATCAAGGCAAAAGAGGCCACGGAAACAGGTCGCGACGACTAGAGAAGAGAAGGAGGAAGCAGCGACTAGAACAGGTCGCAAGAAAGAAGCAAGCAACAGAAACAGGCCGCGCGAACAGGGCGCAAGCAAACAGGCGGAAGAAACAAGCCGCGGGAGACAGACCGCGAGAAGAAGAGGCAGGTCGCGCGGACAGGAGAACGCACAGAATCGGGAGGCAAAGATCGATCCCTCTGATACCATGTTAGAAACGAAGTAAAACAAACCGGAAAAAGTATAACTGAAATTTTATTATCAGAAAAAGGTGTCTATTACAAAGGTATGCCCTCCCTTATATAGAATGGAGAAGAGATGAGAGAATACAAATAAGAGATGTGGGACTAAAAATTTATAGGACTAAGCGGACTATACAGAACAAACCGCACAAGCCGCGCAGTTAGACAAAAGGGCTAATCGCACGGCTACCACCAGAGAGAGAGAGAGAGACTGCAAGGGGAGACCGCCAGAGAGCTCGGCAACCAGACAGCAACAGCACATCAATCAAACCGCTGAAGGGAGACCGCCAGACCGCGCGGTCTTTAACCCGCCAAGATAGACCGCCAGACTGCCCGGTCTCAACTTCAACACTTATGTAAGGGAAGTTTGAAATGAGCAGTATGGGTCACTACTAAAAAACAGACTTTTAGCCACGACAGATTTCCGTGGCTAAAAGTCCAAAACCGTGGCTAATAACTATTAGCCACGGCCTACCCATAACAAATGAGCGTGGGCAATGCGAGCATGGCTAATAGTATTAGCCACGCCGAATCCGTGGCTAATAAGTTATTAGCCACGGTTCAATTGTCGTGGCTAAAAGTTCCTCATTTGCCACGGTTCAATTGCCGTGGCTAAAAGACCTGTAATAAACCTAACATAAAAAATATTCGGCCGCCCTCCGCCGCCCGGCCGCCTCCGCCACGCCGATTTCATTTCAAACAATAATTTTGAATGACCTATATAAACCCAAAATCGAGCTTTTTATTGGCGGTGTGGGACTAAAAAAAACCAAACTTTTTGTCACGGATTAGGCTTTCGTGGCTAATACTAGATTATTAGCCACGAAATAGCCAAACCGTGGCAAAGAGTCGGGTTATTTGCCACGGATTAGTCATCCGTGGCTAATACTAGCTTATTAGCCACGGAATAGGAACCGTGGCTAATACTTCAGTTTTAGCCACGGTTTTTCCCCGTGGCAAAAAAAACCGTGGCTAAAAGCCATTTTTTTGTAGTGGGTGAGCTAAAGTTCTTCTTGGGACTTCAAGTTAGATAGACTGATGATGGATTGTCCATATCTCAGTCTAAGTTCACTAAGCAGTTGATTAATAAATATGGAATGAACTTAGCCTCCACCATGAAAACTCCAATGGGAACAAGTATGCCTATAGGCAAAGATGAGGCAGGGAAACCTGCTGATGAGTCTTTGTATAGAGGGATAATTGGCTCTCTACTCTACTTCACTTCTAGTAGACCTGACATCATGTAACACCCCTATCCGTCACATAGCATATAACAGTAGGTCCGGCCGGGGCCCGACGCCATATACTACGGACAGACCGGTTGGTTACGCGTTGAAACCATTCAACCAATCATGTCGTCCTACACAGCACCTAGCGGAAGCAATTTATTAGGATGCAAAAGAAATAAGAACCCAGCCACAACAGCATGAATGTCCACTACAAACTCAGGAATGTTTACATACACCAAAAGAGAAATGGCCTTAAGGCCTTACACTGTTCACTTAACAAAAGAAGTGTTTTCATACTTCGGCTCGCAGGCCGGCCATACATGAAAAACGGGAAAGAAACATAAGCAATTAGGCCTTCGAGGGCCGGCACAGCAACAAGGGCTTTAGCCCGCTATTTCCTGCTCTGCTCCGCAACACCTACAAGCAATAAACCACCGCCCGGTGGCAAACAATAGCAACGGTCAGCAATGCTGACCAAATTATAACGATCCCGCCCCCACATTCGGGGCGGCGATGCTCTTTCTCTGCACTTTATTAGCATAGACATTTATATAAAGTATTTGCACTTCACCACAGGCGTAGGCTCGCACGGCCACACGCCCCGTGCACTTAGGTCACATTCTCGGTGAACCGACCAACGTCACGTCAATTCAAGCCATAGACGTTCCCAATCCACCACCGCCTCTTGGACGGTCATCCATATGAGCATTTTGTCTTATTGGCATTGGTCACGGCAATTTAAGCCATAGACCGCCGAAGACCCTCATCCATGCCAACGGTCCTACCGAACGACATAGACCGGGTACGGTTCCGCCTGACCCGTGCTCATACCGCAACGACAATTTAAGCCATATGCGCAGGCCAAGACTCACCGAGTCCCGTTTCCACCACAATAATCACATAACCTGGTTATGTTCACGTTGGCCCCCGGCCACCGTGTTGGCAAAACCCGCTTTTGCCCAGTTTTCCAGGTGTACCTTGGAGTTAATCTCCAAGGCTCCCTGATGCAATCTACCACGTAGAAAACCCGAAAACACCCAAACATCCGGATTCTTGCCCGGTTCAAATACAATGCAACATCACCGATCCGGCTCTACATGTCTGAATAGGCTTCACACACAATGCCTACATCCGTTTTCGCATACGGACTCTACACAAGAGGGACTTAACATATCTACCCCAAGGAACGCTCCAACTCTTCGCTCACTCGCGAGAGAGGGCTTCCTATGCAAAGGAAAAGAGGGCTTCACATGCCCAAGGATGAGAAATCGTTACCCTTGCGTTCTTCCGCGGCGCCATCGAAAACTATATGGTTGGAAAGCACCGCAATGGCGTCGCCTCCGCGGATCTGGACTCAGATCGCGATTCGGAGCTCCGAAGCTCTTCCGGCGGCCGGATCTTGGACTCCTCCTTCCTCCTTGCTCTCCCTTCTCTCTAACTTTTAGAGAGAGATTGGCCAAAGGAAAATGGGTTTCTAAAGCCTATTTCCCGACTATAACCACCCAGGAGCAGCCCCCCACCGTCGGATCCAAAGCCAAGGAAACGAACGGTCCGGATTAAATCCAAAAACATAAAATCTAGGCCGAACACGGGTTGGCACACGGCCGTGTGCCTGGCCGTGTAGCTCATTCGCCGTCTCGACCAAGATTGAAAACCAGTAACACGGCATTTGACACGGCCTCCGACACGCCCGTGTCGCCTGCGACACGCCCGTGTCGGGACCCGTGTCACGCCCCCCGTGTGCAATTTATCAACACTTCGCAGTCAGAGAGGTACACGGCCTGGTGATACGGCATCAGACACGCCCGTGTCAAATTTGACACGCCCGTGTTTGTGCCCGTGTCATTAACCGTGTACCCAACCGCACAGCCCAGGTGTGACACGGCCTAAGACACGTCCGTATCCTAGGCCGTGTTCCACCACACGACCATCGCCGACCTGAACTGGTCGACGACACGGCCAGCTCGATGTCCCGGGCTCGACACGCCCGACACGGCCTTCGACACGCCCGTGTCGGGGGCCGTGTCACCTGCACCAAAACCCTGTCTTGGCCAAATTCGATCCCCGTCGCTCCTACAACATTTTGGGGTGTTACAATTCTACCCCCCTTAAAGAATTTCGTCCACGAAATTAATAAAGGACAAACATGACTTAACGTAAATCAGTACCTGAGCGAAACAATTCCGGGTACTCCTCGAGCATAGTCTGCTCCCGTTCCCAAGAGAGCTCCTCACGCCCGCAATTATCCCACCGGACTTTAACCATCCGGATCTCCTTGTTACGAAGCCTCTTGACCTCAACATCTTCAATACGAATGGGATTGACCCTAGTCGTCAACCCTTCGTCCACCGGCACTTGATCAGCCGCGATCACCTGCGAAGGCTCTTGCACCGCCTTCCGCAACACAGAAATATGGAACACATCATGTAATCCACTTAATTCCTCCGATAGCCTCAAACGGTATGCAGCTTCGCCGACTCGCTCCAGAACCTCAAAAGGTCCAAGGTATCTTGGGCTCAGCTTCTTCAAGCGTCTCACCCGCGAAACCCCCTTGAACGGCTTCACATTCAGATATACCCAATCGCCTATCGCGAACTCCACGTTCCGGTGCTTAGCATTGTAATACTTCGCCTGCCGGTCCTGAGCGATCAACAAGCGCTCCCGAATGATCCGCACTAACGAGGTAGCACTCTCCACCTCCTGCTTCTTGTAAACCCTTGCCTCACCCGTTTCAAGCCACGATAACGGCGTGCGACACTTCCTACCATACAGGGCCTCGAAGGGCGCCATTTGTATACTTGCTTGGTAGCTGTTGTTGTACGCGAACTCCACCAAATACTGATGGTCTTCCCAATGCTTACCGAAATCCAGAACACACATGCGTAGCATGTCCTCCATCGTTCTATTGACCCTCTCGGTCTGCCCATCCGTCTACGGATGGAAAGCTGTGCTGAACTTTAACTTTGTCCCCAGCATCTGCTGCACCAACCTCCAATCATTTGACGTGAACTGCCCATCGCGATCACTCACAATGCTACGGGGCACACCATGCAGCCTAACAATATTGTCAACATACAACTTTGCCAATTTCTCCACTGGATCATTCTTCCTATGCGGAATGAAGTGCGACACCTTGGTTAGCTGATCTACGATCACCCAGATGGCGTCGTTCCCCTTCTGCGACCTTGGCAACCCGTGCACAAAGTCCATAGATATATCGTCGAATTTCCACTCCGGTATAGACAAGGACTTCAAAAATCCTCCCGGCTTTTGACATTCCGCCTTCACTAAGGCGCACGTTTGACATTTAGCCACGTACAACGCCACATCTTTCTTAAGCCCCAGCCACCAAAACAACTTTTTGAGATCACGATACATCTTCGTGCTCCCTGGGTGGATTGAGTACTTGGTATGATGAGCCTCGTACATCAACTCCGCCTGGAGGTTACCCCCACTCAGGACGCACAACCGATGATCCTTCCTCAGTAAACCATCTTCCACCGAGAACTGGGAATTTGACCCATCCAGAGCGGCCTCCATAAGCTCCTTCATGGAGTCATCTAAATCCAATGCCTGCCGAACCCGGTCAGCCAGGTCATACTGCACCTCTGTCCAGTTTAACATTGCTTTGGCGCTCGTCTGCCTGTCAACGCAACAGATCTCAAGCTCTTCCAACTCCCGTACTAGCCGCTCATCATGCACCGACAACCAGTTGGCTTGGGCGGGAGCCCTGCGGCTCAGCGCATCCGCAACTGCGTTGCCCTTCCCGGGTACATAATGTATTTTGAAGGTGTAGTCCCCTAGGAACTCCATCCACCTCCTCTGCCTCATATTAAGGTCCTTCTGATCCAACAAGTATTTTAGGCTCTTGTGATCGGTGTATATATCGACCCTTACGCCGTAAAGGTAGTGCCTCCACAACTTGAGTGCAAATATCACGGCCGCCAACTCCAAGTCGTGCACCGGATAATTTCTTTCATGCACCTTCAACTGACGCGATCCATACGCTATCACGCTCCCATGCTGCAACAACACACAGCCCAAACCACTACCCGAAGCGTCGCTATACACCTCGAAGCCCTCGGTCCCACTCGACGAACTAAGCACTGGCGCCGTGGTCAACCGCCTCTTCAGCTCCTCAAAAGCTTGCACGCACTCTTGCGTCCACAAGAATTTCTGATCCTTCCTTGTCAACTTCGTGAGAGGTAAAGCTATCCGCGAGAAGTTCTCTACGAAGCGCCTGTAATATCCGGCAAGCCCGAGAAAACTACGGACTTCCGCGACAGAAGATAACGCAGGCCACTCCCGTATCGTAACGATCTTCGCCGGATCCACCGCTATACCTTCCCCACTCACTATATGACTAAGGAACGCTACCGAGGGTAGCCAGAACTCGCACTTGGAGAACTTTGCGTAAAGCTCATTCCTTCTCAGAGTCTCCAATACCAGGTGCAAGTGCTTGAAGTGGTCTTCTTCGCACTGCGAGTACACCAATATATCGTCAATAAAGATGATCACAAAGCGATCCAGGAAATCTCGGAACGTCCTGTTCATCAAATCCATAAATACCGATGGCGCATTCGTCAGTCCAAACGGCATGACCGTGAACTCGAAATGCCCATACCTCGTACTGAATGCCGTCTTCGGGATATCACACTCCCTGATCCTCAGCTGATAGTACCCCAACTTCAAGTCCAACTTGGAGTATACCGACGATCCGACTAACTGATCAAAGAGATCATCAATCCTCGGGATCGGGTACTTATTCTTCTCCGTCAGCTTGTTCAATTCTCTGTAATCGATACACAGCCACATACTCCCGCCCTTCTTCTTAACGAAGAGAACCGGTGCGCTCCAAGGCGACGAGCTTGGACGCACATAGCCTTGCTCCATCAGCTCCTCTAGCTGAACTTTCAACTCTGCCATCTCCTTTGGCGCCAACCTATAAGGAGCACGTGACACGGGCTTGGCACCCGGCACGAGCTCGATGGTGAAATCGATCTCCCGCTGCGGTGGGGCTCCGGGAAGACTATCCGGGAACACATCGGGGTATTCGCAAACCACGGGAATGTTATCCAACGTGGACCTTGGCTCTACAGCCCCCACTATTGCGAAGAACAGCTCTGCACCAGCACGAACCGCCTTCACCACCTGAAGAGCAGACATCAGTGTCTTGCTCGACCCCTTTAGCCCCTCGAATGTAGTCTCCCGCCCTACACCCAGCTTGACCTCCTTCCGGTCACAGTCAATCCAAGCTTTCTGCTCCAAAAGCCAATCCATTCCAAAGATCACGTCGAACTCTACTAGCGGCAATAATGACGCTAGCAAGTCGAACTGTTGGCTCCCAATGCGAACCTTCACTGCGCACACTCTGTCCGCACGCATCGAGCACCCATTCGGTAGCAGCACATCCAACTTGTCCTTCGCCATCGAAGAAGGGACTCCGATGCACGATATAAAGCTTTCGGACAAGAAGGAGTGTGAAGCTCCCGTATCGAACAGTGCCCGTGCCGGACTATCACTAATCACAACAAAGCCTATACAAACAATATTAGGCTAACAAGCAATAGATAACGGTATTAAAGCTAACTTGCTATAAATTAACTCATACCTGTCACCACATCCGCTTGCTTGATGGCCTCCTGCTGGCCCAAGTTATAGACTCTAGGCTGAGTCGGAGCATAGTGGGACGCGGTCGACTCCACCGCTTTGCCCTTCTCCTCGTAGGTAGCTCCTTGTTTCCTTTCGGGCTTTGA
The DNA here is from genome assembly GCA_039513925.1 of Platanthera zijinensis. NCBI lineage: Eukaryota > Viridiplantae > Streptophyta > Magnoliopsida > Asparagales > Orchidaceae > Platanthera > Platanthera zijinensis. The sequence continues at coordinate 152,450,792 of CM077083.1, forward strand.
GCGTCCACTCCAGCAATCATGGGCAAAGTGCCCCGTCTTTCCACACGTGAAACAAGCGCCCGGGGTTCGATTGGTAGTTGCCCCCGAGGCACCCGTAGAAGAAGCTGGACCTAACGTCCTAGCCTTTTTGAAGAATTTTCGGTAGCCCGACTTCGACATAGTCGGCGCTTTGAACTCCGCTTTCTTACTACCGGATTCCTTCTTCGCTTGGACATTCTTCATGTCCTTCTCCAAGGACCGGGCCGAACTGACCAGGGTCATGAAACCCTGCGCCTTGGGCCCCGACAGTAGCAACCTTAAATCATCCCTTAGCCCTTCATAGAAGCGGCTCGTCTTGCGCTCCTTGTCTGCGAAGGTAGCGCCGGCATATCTCCCTAACCGAGTAAACTCGTGGAGGTACTCATCAACGGTGCAATCCCCTTGCACCAACTTCTGAAATTCACTTTCTAGCGCAATTCTCTGCGCCGAGGAGAGGTATCGAGCCATGAACAGTCTCGCAAACTCCTCCATCGAAACTTCGACCAACGGCCTTCCCTGCAACTGATGTAGCTCTAGGCCTTCCCACCATAGTCTTGCGTCCCCATCCAAAAGGAAAGTCGCTATAGTGGTCTTCTGCCACTCTTCCGTTTCCGTCGCAGTCATCACCCTGTTGACCCTTGAGAGCCAATCCTCTGCTTGGGTCGGGGTTTCTGCCCCCGTGAATACCGGTGGATGAAAGCCCATCACGTGCTTCAGTTGTCTTTCAGTTGCTCTCCTAGGCAACTCTGGCTCCAAAACTACTTGCTCAACCCTCCTTTGCTCTGCCGTCTGAAGCGGTACTTGCTCCACAGCAGGGGCAGGCTGCTGCACCTGCCTTGCAGGCTGCGCATTGATCATAGCAAAGACAGCTTCTGCCACCAATCTAATGGTCTCGGCAGACGGAGGTGTTGCAGGCGCATCGCTTGGCGCACTGCTCGCCTCAGAACCTAGCCGTTCAGACGGCCCAGCACCACTCCTGGTCACCTATAATCATGCAAAACACCGATAAGCGACCAAAAATTACTGCAAACAGCAATTATAGGAACACGCAGGTTCCTCAAACATGTGTATTTTCATTCCTAAGTGGACATTCATGGGTTCTTTTCTTGTTATAACGATGACGCACACACATGTGCTCACCACCCCTTAAAGTGAATTCGTCCACGAATTCATTTAAGTCTGACCGAAACTAGAAGTCTGATACCAATTTGTAATACCCCTATCCTTCACATGGCATATAGCAGTAGGTCCGGCCGGGGCCCGACGCCATATACTACGGACAGACCGGTTGGTTACGCGTTGAAACCATTCAACCAATCATGTCGTCCTACACAGCACCTAGCGGAAGCAAATTATTAGGATGCAAAAGAAATAAGAACCCAGCCACAACAGCATGAATGTCCACTACAAACTCAGGAATGTTTACATACACCAAAAGAGAAATGGCCTTAAGACCTTACACTGTTCACTTAACAAAAGAAGTGTTTTCATACTTCGGCTCGCAGGCCGGCCATACATGAAAAACGGGAAAGAAACATAAGCAATTAGTCCTTCAAGGGCCGACACAGCAACAAGGGCTTTAGCCCGCTATTTCCCGCTCTGCTCCGCAGCACCTGCAAGCAATAAACCACCGCCCGATGGCAAACAATAGCAACGGTCAGCAATGCTGACCAAATTATAATGATCCCGCCCCCACATTCGGGGCGGCGAAGCTCTTTCCCTGCACTTTATTAGCATAGGCCTTTATATAAAGTATTTGCACTTCACCACAGACGTAGGCTCGCACGGTCACACTCCCCGTGCACTCAGGGCACATTCTCGGCGAACCGGCCAACGTCACGTCAATCAAGCCATAGACGTTCCCAATCCACCACCGCCTCTTGGACGGTCATCCATATGAGCATTTTGTCTTATTGGCCTTGGTCACGGCAATTTAAGCCATAGACCGCCGAAGACCCTCATCCATGCCAACGGTCCTACCGAACGACATAGACCGGGTACGGTTCCGCCTGACCCGTGCTCATACCACAACGACAATTTAAGCCATATGCGCAGGCCAAGACTCACTGAGTCCCGTTTCCACCACAATAATCACATAACCCGGTTATGTTCACGTTGGCCCCCGGCCACCGTGTTGGCAAAACCCGCTTTTGCCCAGTTTTCTGGGTGCACCTTGGAGTTAATCTCCAAGGCTCCCTGATGCAATCTACCACGTAGAAAACCCGAAAACACCCAAACATCCGGATTCTTGCCCGGTTCAAATGCAATGCAACATCACCGATCCGGCTCTACATGTCTGAATAGGCTTCACACACAATGCCTACGTCCGTTTTCGCATACGGACTCTACACAAGGGGGACTTCACATATCTACCCCAAGGAACGCTCCAACTCTTCGCTCACTCGCGAGAGAGGGCTTCCTATGCAAAGGAAAAGAGGGCTTCACATGCCCAAGGATGAGAAATCGTTACCCTTGCGTTCTTCCGCGGCGCCATAAAACTATATGGTTGGAAAGCACCGCAACGGCGTCGCCTCCGCGGATCTGGACTCGGATCGCGATTCGGAGCTCCGAAGCTCTTCCAGCGGCCGGATCTTGGACTCCTCCTTCCTCCTTGCTCTCCCTTCTCTCTAACTTTTAGAGAGAGATTGGCCAAAGGAAAATGGGTTTCTAAACCCTATTTCCCGACTATAACCACCCAGGAGCAACCCCCCACCGTCGGATCCAAAGCCAAGGAAACGAACGGTCCGAATTAAATCCAAAATCATAAAATCTGGGCCGAACACGGGTTGGCACACGGCCGTGTGCCTGGCCGTATAGCTCATTCGCCGTCTCGACCAAGATTGAAAACCAGCAACACGGCATTTGACACGGCCTGCGACACGCCCGTGTCGCCTGCGACACGCCCGTGTCGGGACCCGTGTCACGCCCCCCGTGTGCAATTTATCAACACTTCGCAGTCAGAGAGGTACATGGCCTGGTGACACGGCATCAGACACGCCCGTGTCAAATTTGACACGCCCGTGTTTGTGCCCGTGTCATTACCCGTTTACCCAACCGCACAGCCCAGGTGTGATACGGCCTAAGACACGCCCGTGTCCTAGGCCGTGTTCCACCACACGACCATCGCCGACCTGAACTGGTCGACGACACGGCCAGCTTGACGGCCCGGGCTCGACACGCCCGACACGGCCTTCGACACGCCCGTGTCGGGGGCCGTATCACCTGCACCAAAACCCTGTCTTGGCCAAATTCGATCCCCGTCGCTCCTACAACATTTTGTGGTGTTACACATCATGTATGTTATATGTGTTTGTGCTAGGTACCAAGCATGCCCAAAGGAATCTCATTACACTGCTATCAAGAGAATTTTGAGATATCTTAAGGGCATACCTAATCTAGGTCTTTGGAACCATAAGAATAGAGATTTCTTACTAACAGGCTTCTCAGATGCAGACTTTGCAGGATGCAAAGAAGACAGGAAAAGTACCACAGGAACTTGTCAATTCCTAGGTGGAAGGCTGGTGTCATGGAGCAGCAAGAAGCAAACAAGTGTAGCTATCTCAACTACCGAGTCAGAATTTATAGCTGCAGGCAGCTGCTGTTCACAGTTGATGATAATAAAGCATCAACTTGAAGACTATGATATCAAGGTAAGTAGAATTCCACTATTTTGTGATTCTACTAGTACTATTTCTATTGCTAAAAACCCTGTTTCACACAGTAGAACTAAGTATATAGAAATTAAGTTTCATTTCATCAGAGAACATATGAAGAATGAAGATATTAGTCTAAAATTTGTGAACACAAATAATCAAATTGATGATATTTTTACAAAACCTCTGGATGAAATTAAATTCAATTATTTTAAAATTGAATTAGGTATGTTGAACCTAGAATAGGTCAGCACAAGCTTTCCTAAGTAAAATATATAAGCACAAAATTTCTAAGGAAATTTAGGTAAGTAAGAAAGTTTGTGTCGACACAAGCAAATTGTGTCGACACTCTCAGTATGATGTGTCAACACAGAAACAGTATTCGTGTCGACATAAGAATTGGTGTCGACACACTCTGTCGAGACTTGACTAGCCCGTATCGACACAGACAAAAGTATGTCGACACATAGACGTGTCAACTAAAAATAAGTTTTGTCGAGATCTAAGTCTTTGATGTCGACACATGTAAAACTATGCCGACTAGTATTATTACTATATAAGGCGTGTCTTTTGACTTACCCTTTACCAGTACTCTATAAATAGAAGAAGACAAAATATGGTCGACTACGCTTTTAGAATTCTCGACGCTAGACCTTGTGTCGACAAAGAAATTCTCCTGTCGACTCTCTTCTCTTCTCTCTCTCATCAATGGCACCACACCAGGATGACAAGGTGAATTAAGGATACGAGCTGGTTTGTGGGGGATTCGAGATAGCTTCACAGGACATCAAGGGTGTGATTACCCTAATTTCCGAAAATGGTTTATAGTTTTTGGTCTCTGAACCTACAAGAATTTGGAATAAGGAAGTGCTTGAATTCAACTCGTCTAAAACTGTGGATTATGAAGGAAAGAAGATCAAAGCCACAGTTTAGGATTCAAGAGTGAAACTAACACTTAAGACGATTAGGAAGTCGCTTCATCTCCCCAGAGTTAAAGAAGATGATGACATTGTTCCATCTATGATAAAGGATGCACTAAATTGGTGTGGATTGAATCCAAATTTCAAGGTAAGATCATCAATTACCAGAAAGGGGATGAATTCCCAAGGTAAGTTTCTTTCAGAAATCATAGGCAAGGTGATTCTCTGTAAGTCTGGTGGACATGATAGGATGTCTACCTTCATATTCAACCTAATGACCAGAGTCATATACAATATAAAAACAGACTGGTCATCAGTAGTGTTTGACAAGATCCAAGAAGGAATTAAGAAGCCAAATCTGGGTAGAATCCGAAGCTTATGTTTAGCTTCAACTATCCCAGAAATTATGAATCAACTGCCAGGATCCAATATCAATCATATGAGAGGATGGATATGAGAATTCTATCCAGATGGGATAGAGTCTTGACCAAAGAGGTTTCTACTCCACAAAAATAGGCCAAGAAGGATAAGAAGAAGAAAACAATTGTTCAGGAAGCAGAATCCTCCAGTGATTCTGAAGAAGTAGTCTTCAGTTTAGATGAAGACCAACAGGAAAAAGAAGCCCAAGCTCAAGTGGAGAGCAGTCAGCAACCAGAGCATCAGATGGCCTCCACTCCAGGGGGAAGAAAATTGAATTAACAGTACAAGACACAGAAATATCTGAGCTATCTGCCCAAGGGGGAGGCATTGTAGAAGCTACTCTGGAGAGTGAGTATGCTGCTGATACAGTGATGGACATTGTATCAGACATAAACAAAGAAGCATTGATCACTGCTGAGAATGAAGTACTAGATGTGCAGATTACAGATACAGCTCAAGATGAGCAAGTGAGCATCTCCTGTATAGAGAAAGCTCTGGATAAAGATCTGGATGTCTAGGGAGAACCTTTTGCTTCACAAGCCAACATTATTCCTCCTGTTCAGATGTAGCAGGAGGTAAATTTGGAGGAACTGTTCCCTTATTTATCTACAGTAAGGACCGAGGGGGAGCAACAAAAAGTAGAAAATGAAATACCAGGAACTAAGGGGGAGGAGCTATTGTATGCCCCGGTTAATAAAGAAACTGTAGATATAGAAAGCTCATCTTAATCTTTTGATGATGAAGAAGCCTCCATGGCTAAAAAGAGAAAATTAGTTGTAATCAGGAAAAGGAGCACATGCAATAAAAAAGCTTTACAAACAGTCACTCCACCACCTGCTCAAAGCATGGACTTCAGTTCACTACTGGTCCAACTGCAAGTCAAGTTGGATGAGCAAAGGCCGTCTTTAGAGAAATATGTGGATGAGTCACATAAAGAACTGCAGTTCCAGCTAGCTTAAGACATTAAATCCATCAGATTTGAAGTCAATTTGAATAAGAAAGAGATGACAGATTGCTTCCATAAGGGAGGTAATGTTGTTGTATATTTGGCTGAGCAACAACAGTTGATAAAGACTGAAGTTGAGGACATAACAGTCAAGCAAGGATATATTTTAGAAAATCAATTCAGGTCAAATGAAAATCTCAAGGACTCACATGAAGAAATTCTCAAAAAACTAGGAAGTATTGCTACTGATTTGAAAACTTAAGTATCCAAGCAAATACAAGTAGATCTAGCTGCTGTCCAAATAGCCATTGAAGCTTATCAAAAGACTATTTCTGATCACCTGAATAAATTCCAAGCCTACTATAAAGAAGATATAGAATATCTGGATGAACAAGTAAGGTTTCAAAAGAATGATCTGAGAGATCATATAGCTAGATAAGTCATAAAGGGGGAGAGAATATTAGTCAAAGCCATCTCTGATCATGCAAAATGGGTACCTAATATCATTAGAGCTACACTTGGATTTCCACCCCTATGTGAGGATGATGATACTACTGAGTCTTGTGTTCAACCTACCTACAATGAAGGGGATCAACCAGAGGTTGCACAGGTCATTTATCCTCCAACTAATTTTGACATAGTCCAGCAAAAAGTTCAGCAAATGTATAGCCCCCCACAGGAGGCACGAAATATTATTATTGAAAAGGTAGAAATGTCAAAGGCTGCAAAGGAAGCTCAGAGGGAGGCACAACTTTCTAAGAAAAGGTTTAGAGAACAGGCAGAACTAAAGCCTAATTTTGAGCAGTGGAGTCCTACCTCCAGGAACATTATTTTAACTGCCTGGAAAGCTGTGAAGGACAAGACATATAATAGAGGCAAATGGTACTCTGAGCAAGAGTGGAACAAGTATCAGGCAAGGCAAGAGGCTATACTTCAGTATAGGAGGAGTGCTAAAGCTGGGTGCCTGCTAACTCTGTGGATCCTAGCAAGTACTTTCCAAAGCCTTTTCATTATTTTGAAAGGCAAAGGATCAATGCTGAAGAACTTAAGAAGAAAGACCTGAAAGGAAAGAAACCAGCTGGAGATACTGAACCTAATGTGCAGTCTAAAATCAAGTCTGGCAAAGGAATAGTAATTACGGAGCCTAGTCAATCTTAGGATAAATAGGCTAATATGTAGAACAATGTAATCTTTTGATTTTTGATCTTTAAAGAAACATGTAAACCTAAACAATTTTCTGATTAATGAATGACATTATTTTCAGTATTGAGTTTAGTTATTATCTGTGTTTATATGTAACCCTATAGTGAAATGTATGAACATCTATTTTTCTTTGATTTATTATGTGTGGTGTATATCTTTGACTAATGGTTATGACTTCTCCAAATAGAGGGATATTGTTGGGTACACTGGAAACTATGTACCAGATTTGGAGAAGCCTCCCCTTACTCAATGATATACATCAATTTGTATTTGATGGGATGTTTGAGTTTCAGTGTACAGGTGTAAGAAATGCAGGAAAAATTTCTAAGTACAAGTGTCGACACTTGTAAGTAATTATGTCGACACCTGAAGAAGGAGCTGTGTTGACACCCAGGAATTATGTCGACACAAGAAGCAAGGCATGTGTCGACACCCAGGAATTGTGTCGACACCTGAAGAAGGCTTGTGTTGACACACAGGACTTGTGTCGACACACACTCAACACCATCTATCATCAATAGCTGTACTGAGTCTGAAAGGCTTGTGTCGACACACAGGACTTGTGTCGACACACACTCAATGCCATCTATCAACAACAGCTATACTGAGTCTGAAAGGCTTGTGTCAACACACATGACTTGTGTCGACACACACTCAATGCCATCTATCAACAACAGCTATACTAAGTCTGAAGGGCTTGTGTCGACACACAGGACTTGTGTCGACACACACTCAACGACCTCTGGACATACACTCAACGCCATTTGTCAACAACAGCTATGTCGAGACCAGGAGCGGTTGTGTCAACACACAGGACCTGTGTCGACACATACAACAGAAGCTGTGTCGAGTAGATAAAGAATGACTGTGTCGACACATTGGAAGCTGTGTCGACATCATCAAGACTTGTGTCGACACTTAGTCTGTTTGTGTCGACACATGTGAAGTAATTTGTTGAGTGTTTCCTACTGAGATATAAAGTCATTGCAGAATCAGCTGTCACGACTGAAGACTTGACAGTTGCAATTAACAACAAGTCTGACACCTTTGTCAGAACGGTCAGAAGGTTGTTACAAACCGGATCAACCAGTAATCATTGAGAAACTCTATATAAAGGATTGATCCATGATAACCAAGGCAAGCAATTAAGAAGGGAAAAATACCAACACAGAACCAGAGAGAGAATTCAAGAAAAGGGGAAACCCTTAAAAAGGTAGATCCTGAACAGTCTGCAAGAAAGATTCAGATCTAATTCTGAACCTAAGAAGGGAGCTGTCTGAAGATCAACTTCAACACCAAGTGAAAATCAACCTCATTTTTTTCAATCAAGAAGCTTTGAAAAAGCTAAGTGGGGTTGGATCTGAAGTATACAGTTTATTTAAGAACTGATCAAGAAGCTCACACCAATTGAGAGTTCTATATGAGTGAAATTTTTGTAAAACTAAATATTCTTTTTCCTTATAAGATCTTTTATAGATCTGAGTTATAAGCCTGTGTTTATAAAGGCTAAGGTAGGGCTGAGTGCCTGAGGTGTAGGACTTGTGAAAGTTTGAGTTGTAAGCCTGGTGATAATGGCTGAGGTAGGGTTGTTGCCTGAGATAGGGTTCTTAGGAAGAATCTGAGATAGGACTTGTATAAGTCTGAGCTGTAGGAACCTATCAGGTTCTGAGTTGTAAGTTCTGTAGATCTTAGTTAGTGGAAGGAAGTTGGGCTGAATCCAGTTCTCCACTAGATAGGCAAAGGGGGAAAGTGGATGTACCCATAACTTGGGGAACCACTATAAATCTGGTGTACTATGCGGTGCTGTGAATGTTATGTTATGGATTGTATATTCTATGCTGTGATAGATCTAGTTACTTGCCTAAAATTATTAAAGAAAATTAGAACCTATTCACCCCCCTCTAGATGTCTAGGCTCTTGAAATCAAGTCTTTAAGCGGGTTCCTGTTGAGGTTCTCGACATCAAAGAAGAGGAAGAAGGGGGCAGAGTGCCTGTTCGTGATCAAGCAGAAGACGAAGGAAATGCTGGGATGCTATGTTGATATGTTCCAGGAGGAGATTCTGCAAGTGCAGGAGATGCCAGGGTATATGGTGATACTTGCCTTCACCTTGGGTTTGAGGCCTAACTTCTTTAGCATAGAGTTGAACGAGTTCCCCCCTCTCCTTTGAGGAGTTTATGGAGAGGGCGGCGAAGGAGATCGAGATTGAGGCGGCCAATCCGGCATTTGCCAAGAAGTTGGCCAAGTTGGCGGAGGAGGATGTGAAAGAGCCAGGAGCTGGTAGGCAGAGAGAGCAGGGGGTCAGAGGGATGAGAGGACAAGGGAAGAGCCCAGAGGCCAGGGGCATCAGGGGAATCCTCAGGGCTGGGGGCATAGTGAGGCAAATAACCGGTTGGGCTGGAGACCCCAAGAAGGCTACCATCAGGGCCAGGGGGGAGGATGACAAGGTGGAGACAACTTCCGTGAGCAAAGGAGGTCCAACCAGCATGCATGGAGGCAGGGGCAGAGGTACCCCCTCCTACTGCAGTAGGAGGCCATGGAAATCGGGAGAGGAAGAGGAGGAAGGAGAGGAGCTCGGGGAGGAGTTAGGAGGAGGGAAAGCAGGGTGGAGTTGCCCTTCTATGACTTCCACCAGGAAGCGGGTCATGCAACGACCACCTGTCCAGAGTTTCTGGAGATGAGAGGAGTCAGGGGGAAAGTCCAACAGCAGCCGCTTGTGAGGATTGAGGAAGTTCTGCAAGGGGTAGGAGAGGATAGATGGGAAGACCGGGCGGATATGGAGGCCCGAGGAGGGATCGGTGTGATCCATGTGGGAGTGGGGATCGAGGCCACCTGTAAGGAGAGCTTCCAAACCATATGTCGAAGGAGTGTCACCTCGAACTCCCAGACCCCCCTAGAAGGAAGAGAGGATCACTTTCTCATCAAGGATATGCTAGACTATGAAGACCCGTTCTGCGACGCCTTGGTGATCCAGACAGCAGTAGAAAATTTCACGGTCTCCAGGATATTAGTAGACAATGGGAGCTCTGTGAATGTAATCTTCAAGAAAGCCTTTGACGAGATGAAGGTGGAGGCTCAGAGGGTTCTAGCCTCGGATGGTCCGGTTTTTGGGTTCTCGGGGGAGCGGAAGGAAGTGGAAGGAGGGGTAGGGCTGTATGTGACGTTGGGGGGGGGTATCGAGGAACTGCCTATTTGTCATCGTTGACGCTATGAGCAGCTATAACGTGATCTTTGGGCAGCCTCTTATCAGCGCCTTTCATTGCGTTCCCTCCTCGTTTCATCAGTGCCTAAAGTTCATCAGTGGGGGAGTGCATATCAGGATCAGGGGGGATCCAAAGGTGGTGAGACAGTGCTACGTGACTGGAGTCAATACCATTTCCTGGATGATGGAGGCAGAGGAGCTGGAGAAGGAGATGACGAGGGAAGAAGAAGCTGTGGGGGAAGGAGAGATGAGCCTAGGTAAGGTTGGCGAGAAGGCTAGAGAGGAGGTTGTGGATAGAGGAGTGGTGAACCTAGGTAAGGCTGTAGAGAAGACTATGGGGGAGCAAGGGGAAGAGGAAGGATCTAGGGGAGATACCCAAAGGGGTGAAGAAGTGGAGTGGGTCGGGGAAGGCCTGCTGGAGGCGATGGAGGTTGAGAGGGTAGAAGGTGAGGAGGAGTTGGGAGAAGAGGAGGAAAGAGCCGACGGGGAGAAATCCCAGCTGGAGCCAGCAGAAGAGGTTGTGGAGATGGAGGTTATCAGTAGGCAGGGAAGGCGGAGAAGATAAGGGTCAGTGGAGGCTTGTGCCCAGAAGACTAGGCAAGGATGCAGGAGTGCATCCAAAATAATGTTGATATCTTTGCCTAGAGCGCGACGGACATGTTGGGCATTGACGCTAATGTAGCTTGTCACCGCCTGAACCTGGATCCCAAGACGTGTCCCATTCGCTAGAAGATGAGGACCATCGCCACCAAGCTGGAGGATCCCATCCGCGAGGAGGTTGAGAAGCTTTTTGATGCAGGTTTCATCTCGGAGATCCAGTTCCCAGGTTGGGTCTCCAATGTGGTAATGGTAAAGATGGGTGGTGGGAAGTGGCGCATGTGTGTAGACTTCTCTTTATTAAATAAATCATGCCCTAAGGATTGCTACCCCCTGCCTCGGATCGAGGCGCTGGTTGATTTAGCCGTCAGTTTTTTTATTATGAGTTTTTTGGATGATTTTTCAGGTTATCACCAGATTCGCATGCATCCCCTCGACGTCAAGGATATCACCTTCATCACAAGGGAGGGATGCTTCAGCTACAAAATGATTCCCTTCGGGCTAAAGAATGCGGGGGATACGTATCAGTGAATGATGGATCGGGTGTTTAAAAATCAGAAGGGTAGAAACCTGGAGGTCTATGTAGATGAACTCATGGTAAAGAGCAGGGATGTAGATTCACACCTACTTGACCTGGAGGAGACGTTCACAACCCTGCGAAAGTTCAAGATGAGGCTAAACCCCCAGAAGTGTGTCTTCGGGGAAAGCCGAGGCAAGTTCCTCGGGAACCTTCTAACCCCGGAGGGGGTCGAGCCTAACCCGGATAAGGTAAAGGCCATCGTAGAGTTGGAATCGTCTCGCAATGCCAAGGAGGTTCAGTGCTTGATTGGTAAGCTAGCCGGGTTGAGTCATTTTCTCTCCCGTGCCGGGAAGAAGTGCTCGCCCATCTTCAAAGCACTATGTGGGAACAAGAAGTTTTAGTGGACGGAGGAATGTGAGGAGGCATTCCGGGCCTTGAAGGCTCAACTATCCTAAGCACTACTCCTATAGATCCCAAAGTAGGGAGAGGACCTTGCCTTGTACCTTGGGGTAGGAGCAGGGGCTGCGAGTTCCGTTTTGGTAAGGGAAGAAGGGAAGAAATAGCTTCCCATCTACTACGTCAGCAGAATCTTGAAGAAGGCGGAGCTTCATTACCCCATCCTAGAGAAGTTGGCTTTCACACTAATCGTGTAACATCCCATTTTCGGCTAGACCACTAGGAGTCGGTCTGTCGTGACAGAGCCCTAGGAAACCCAAAAAAATTGAAGTCTATCGACCAAGACTTCGAGTCACGGGTTGGTCACGCCCGTGACTGACCCGTCACGCCCGTGACCTAGGGCGTGACCCCTTTGACGATTGGTGATCTCAGGAAGACGATCGTCGAGCGCAGAATTTGCAACCCGGGCCTGTCACGCCCATGACCTACGTGTCACGCCCTTTACCTAGGGCGTGACCCCTTCGACGATGGTCGATCTCAGTGAGACGATCGGCGTGTGCAGAATTTGCAACCCGGGCCTGTCACGCCCGTGACCTACGTGTCACGCCCGTGACCTAGGGCGTGACCCCCTTCGACGATCGTCGATCTCAGCGAGACGATCGTCGAGCGCAGAATTTGCGTCATGGCCCTATATCGCCCGTGGCCCACGTGTCACGCCCGTGACCTAGGGCGTGACCACCCTTCGACGATCGTCGATCTCAGGACGACGATCGTCGAACTCAAAATTTGCCATCCGGGCCTATCACGCCCGTAACCCACGTGTCACGCCCGTGACAAAGGCCGAAACGTCAGCCAGGCTGGAAATTTCTGTAACCCAAGTCATAATCAATTCTGATTATGGTAATTTACAGCAGGAGTATTTATGGGTCGTTTCTTTATCTAATTACTTAGTAAAATGAGAGAGTGTGGTCCAATAGGAAATCGCCACCTGGTAAACGCCTCTTCTTATTCCAGCGTTTCCTTTCCTCCACCATAACTGAAAAGCCATTCGTTAAGGGAGCTTTTATTGCCATGAATGTTTCACCCTTTCCCCTCCGCACTTGGAGATCTATAAAAGCCCCCTTAGAGCAAGATGAGAAGGTTACACTCTTGACCAAACAGATTCAGATTTTTTTCTTGCTGAAGGAGAAGTTCGGGAACGCCACCACCGCGCCATGACAATCCGACGTTCATCTCGCCTCCAAACCGCGAACAAGGTCCTCCTCTACTTCTTCTTTTGTGGGTAGAGCTTAGGATCTTAGCAATGAAGTTCGTGCTCAAAAGAGCCGGACCTATCTCGTGTTTTCATGGAGAAACCATGAAAAATATATTTTCGGGTACGCCGGAAACCGCCACCTCCGGCGGTCAAACCACCGCCAACCGATAACCATCGCCTTGATGGAGGTGGTGGTGGTGGCTGGCTAGGGAAGTGATAGGACGGCCGGCGACGGATCACGAAAATTCTACAGGAAATATAACTTTTTTGAGTTCAGTTCTCGGGTTTTGAGGAAGATGAACAGTAAAGATATTTTTATAATATAAAATTAAATATATAATATATAAGGTAAATATACATAAAATAGACATATTTTGATGCTGCAAAACGAGGCACTTAGAGGCCGTTTTAGGAAAAGCGGCCAGTCACGAAAGTTGTAGCCCTTCAAGTCTATATTAATTTAAAAGTGATTTCAACTCGTTTGGGTAAGCGGTTTGACCACAGCACCCGTTTTAGTAAGGGATATACCTAGAGTTGTGCAGGAACTAAAATGAATGCCCATGTTTCATCCCTTGTCCAAATGACCTGATATTTGGGCAGGGGGTACCCTTAGCCATACCTAGAGGCAGTCTAAAAATGGGAATTTTTGGAGATACTTTGCCTAAAATTTTTGTTTTAATTTAATAAAATTAGAGTAATTTATTTAAGTGGTCAAATGACCTCCAAACCCTCCTAAATTTTGGTGAGTGGTCCCTGGCTATAAAACCTAGTTATGTACAAATTTTCAACTTAGTTGGATGAGTTTTGAATAGGGAGTCTGAAAGTGAGGGGATAAGTTGTAAACTACTCTAGAGGGGGGGTGAATAGAGTATTCAAATTTTATGAATAACTAGTCAGCTCCCTTGGAGTTGATTTGCGGAATAAAAATAATCTGATACTTGAACCCTAAGAGCCTAACACAGTGAAGTGCACAAGTGAGAGAGTTAACTGAAATTTCAGATTAACTATAAACCTATCATAGCAACTAGCAATCCTAGGTAGTTCTATCACAGCCACAGAATAAGCAATTTAAACAAAACAGCCAGAGACACAGGATTTATAGTGGTTCCCTCTTAATAGGTACTCCACTCTTCTACCACCCTGGTAGGAATCCACTACAGGTTTTTGCTAAGGTGCCCTGCCACCAATGATCTGATTCAGGTAGATCAAACAGACCCTTTGAGCTTTTGATAAGGATGCTCAACCACAGGTTGTTGATAAGGTGCCCTGTCACCAACGTTCACTTTTGAAGAGATGTGAACAAACTCTTTTTACAAAGGGGTTGAGAGGGTTAGATTATCTTCTCTGTTGTAAATACAGATTAGAGAAGACTTGTGGATTCTCTAAAGAATCAAAGTCTCCCCCTGGCTCAGTGAAAGTCCAGGGAAAGCCTTTGCTTCAGGATGAAGGAGTTTCAGATAAACTGAAACTAAATCCTCAGAGATCTGTAGACTGATTTTTATCAGGTCTTCAGATTCTGGAGCACATGAAGCAGATCTGGAGCTTCTTCTGAAGTCTTGAAAAACTCTAAGCAGATGCTCAGGAGACTTGAGAATGAAATAGATTGCTTTGAACTTTTGCTTCAGGAAAACTTTTCTTCTTCTGATTGTGAGATTGTGAAGAGTTGCTCTGGAGAAGCTTGAAAGAATGCAGCACACTGAAAAACTCTCTGTTACTGTTTTTTCTCGTTATTCTGAGAAAAAATCTCTCTTAAATATGTCTTCTCGTTTATCTTTTGGAACGGCTCTATTGATTTGAATTCTCGAGCCCTGCAACAGATTATCTCTAAATGGAATATAGCAATAGGAATAGAATGACCTATATGCTCTCTGTCAGTCCCAATAAGGAAATAAATGAATAGGAAAATATCTCAGCATAAAGATTTATCGTTCTTGGAAATAGCATACACCGCCAACGGCTAGAATACAGCCTGGCAATATATTTTGTATAATAAGACAAAAATGCTTTATCAAAATACGAAGTCCCGTAATTTATGCTTGACATATTTGGTAAGTAATTCATTTGAATTTAAGCCATAAACTAGCAAAAACATTCTTCAGAAAATCTTTCTAACCATACGTTAAAACACTTGGAAATAAACCAAGGAATAAAATAAATACAAACAGTTAAAGGCAGACAGAAATCGTCGAACAGGGGTTCGATGATCGTCGACCTAGCTAACAGATCGTCGACTGAAAACAGAAATCTGTCGAAACAGAAATCGTCGACCAGAAATCGTCGACCAGCTCAAGATATCGTCGACTGAAGCAGAAAATCTGTTATCACAGAAATCGTCGAACATCTCATGATGTCGACGACTAAGGCAGAGATCTGTCGAGACAGATATCGTCGACCATCTCATGATGTCGACGATTAAGGCAAAGATCTGTCGAGACAGAAATTGTGAAACAAGACCACGATCGTCGAACTGCTGATAGCAGATCGTCGACCAACCTTCAGAGCATAATACGCTTGCTCTGAGATCGTCGACCATCGGTCGACGATAATTGTCTTGACTTCAACGATTCTATAGCCCTGCTATCGTCGACCACTGATCGATGATCGCGAGGCCTCGTTCGACGATGGTCGAACGGAAAAAGAGCCTTAACTAAAGATTCATTCTACAACTTCTATTCTAAGCTCTAGGTCAGATATAAACTGCCCTAGGGAGACTAAACAAAGTCTAACCATGATCATATATAGTTATATGGATCAAGAGGAGCAGGAAAGGGATTACATAAGCCAAATCACATCTAGGGTACCAACAATCTCCCCCTATTTGGGTTATGTTATCCAATTCGATCTAAAAGGTAATGCACACAGTAACAAAAGCAGATATTAACCAAAAATTTAAATCACAGGCAATCCACAGGAAAACATAAAACCATAAATCAGCAGAACTAAAGTATCAAGCAGATTTATCAGAGGTTTTAGCATCAGATGATTTCTTAGGGATTACAGCTGGTTTGAAGATAATTTCTCTGTTTGGATTTGCTGCTTGTCTTTTGGATAGCATTAGATCGTGTTCACCAATAATTTTCTTTTCAGCATAGCTTGGTAGAACTGCAGCAGGGTGCAACCTCATGTATTCTTCAGTATTGAAAATTTCAGAGTTTACTTGAATTTTGCTGAGTTCCTTTTCTCTGAATTCAGACATGGTTGTATATGCTGTAGGGTCTAGTCCTTGAGCTTTGGCTCTCTCCATCATGCTTAGTGCAATGGATTCCTTAAATCTTGCCATAGAGGCAATTCTTTCAGATTCAGTCATATCTGATGGAGAGGGAGGTCTGTCAGAATCAGCTTGAGCTGCAATCTCCATGTTCCTTTGAAGAGCTGTGGCTATTTTGCTTGAGTCAGAAGGGATTTGCGCAGCCTTCTTAGGATTTGTTTCAGCATAAAGAGATCTTGGAGGAGCAAGTTCAATGAACTTCTTGTGGGATTTCTCTGAAAAGACCACTCTTTTTCCTTTTGTTTCAATTGTCTCAGCAGCAGCAGGTTTCCTTGAAGAGGAGGATGGACCTCTCCTGGGAGGAGAAGGTTTCCATTCTGGAATTTTCTTTTTAGGAGAGGGAGGAGGAGAGAAGGTAGGTTGCTGAAAAGGCATCTCCTTTATTTGTTCCATGAGAACATTGTCATTTCTTTTTCTTCCTTGTCCTGATACATCTTGGCCTCCCTGGCTTTGATTACTCCTTCTCTGGTAGGACTGATGAATATTAGAGCTGGCTGATCTTGCAGACGGGGCAGAAGAGAGACTTCCAAAGGCTCCAGCACCAGGAGGTGGAGGAGGACCTCTGGGGGGGAATTTCTGAATAGGGATGTCATATCTTTTTGATCTCTTTTTCTCTCTTGTCTGATTCTTTGAGAGCCTCATCCAGGGTCGAAATTCTTTGCTCTTGGGATCAATTCCCTTCAGAATGAAATATGGAACATCCTTGTCTGGATTGGCAGTAGGAGCAGATGCTTTCCTTTTCTTGGAGACAGCCTTTTTCTTTTTCTGAGAGCTATCAGAGTCCTCAGAGTCATCATCATCAGAGGAGTGAGATGAGGTTCTGCCGGCATAATCATCAAAATCTAGATTTGGGATATCCTTGGCAGCTATAGCATGCTCAGCCTTCTGCTTCTCTCTATCTTCTCTTTCTCTTGCTTCCTCAATGGCATCTTGCTCAAGGAGGGCATCAAGATCAACATTTGGAGTGCTCTTCCAGAGATCTGATTTGGGATACAAGTCAGGAACTATCCTGGGGACCAGTTCTGCAGTAGAAGGAATGGATAGAGGATAGGTAAGGATAGGAGGAGAAAAGATGACAATATCTGCAGGGGCAGATGCTTTTTCTAGAGAGATGGCTAGGGAATCCAAATGATAATTAGCCAACCCTTCAATGTACTCAGAGGCAATATTCTCAGCCACAAAGGCTATAAATTGTTCTAGGTTTAGAGTACCTCAGCTTGATTCCTTTTCAGTCATCTTGGAGGCTTTTTCTGGTAAAGCTAGCACGGCCTCAGCTTCTTCAGTAGCAGCAGTGTTGATTGTGCCTGCATACAAAGAAAGATAGGTTAACAACCAAGTGGGAATAAAATATTCCCCCCAAGGTGAGCAACAACAGGTAATTGATAGAGTTACCTGAATATCTACACAGGATACCACTTTGCATCTAGGAAGGAAGTTATAATTCCTTCTAGATGTTTAGCGACATCAGGGATAGACACCTCTGCAAGACACACGAGGAGTGCTATACAGGAAAAGAAGAGAGAGTCCTTGACCAAGGGGTCATCAAGGTACTCAGGTCTATAAGAGACCATTTTCTCTTGAAAAGAAGGAACAAGAGGAGTAGATGTGAGTGAGGACTCACAGTCTAGGTTAAGATAGGATTCCAAATCTTCAATGGAATTTGCAGCAACATCTTGCAATACTGATGCAGGATCATCAGCAGCTGAGATGAGATAGGAAGGAATAAGAAATTAACTCCAAGTTGGAGTGAATTAAATAGAATCTTAAATAACATTATACCATCAGATTGAGCAGCAACATTCTCAAATTGTTGAACCACTACTTCTGTATCAGTAGTGTTCAATGAAGATTTTTCACCAATGTCCATGGGGACTACTTCATTATCTTTCTCAGGAATTTCTTCATCAGAAGCTTGATTCACTAGGGAGTGAATGTCCTTGTTAGATAAAGATATCAATTTAAAATCCTGATTATAACCTTTAGAGGAAGTGATTTACCTTCTGGATGCTTTGGAAGCTCTTGAGATTCTCCTATAGTTGCTGAAAGGGGAAGAGAAGAGTTGTCCTGAAGGGCCAAGGCATCACCTGAGACCACTTCAACAGACATCTCCCCCTGCATGACTTCAGTGGGAACTGGAGTCATGCATCTTACTGAAGAGGGCTCAGCAGAGGGTGGAAATGATTTGATGGCTTCAGTAAGGGCTTTGATGGATGCAATGAGAGGGGCATTGGCAGCCTCAATCATTTTTTGGATGGATGGAGTGATGAGCTCTACAACATGTGCAAGCAATTCAGGAGTTATCTGAAATGCTGATGATGTAGAGGTGGATGGAATGGAAGCAGTATGATCTACCACATGATCAAAGGAATCACGTGGAGATGGGTGAACATCAACATGAGTGTGGGATTCATGTTGAGAGAGATGCGTGAGGATGGTAGCAGTCGCCATGTCAACACTGGCTGAAGCTGCCAGATGTTGTGGTGTTGGTGACTGGGATGGAGATGCAGGTGGAATGAGAGATGCATGTTGTGGTGGCACTGCAGGGTGTGTGGAAAGTAATGCAGGAGATGAGGATGCAGGGGTAAAGAGGGAGGATGAAGGGATTGCTGAGCCTTCCCCAGTAAGCTGGAGAGTGGCTGAATCAGCCCTTGTGTCTGATGGAGGGTTAGGATCAACCCTGGCTGACTTCTTGATAACTCTCTGAGATTTCTTGAAGAGAGAGGGGTCCAACCTCTTGCTGGCGTTGACTGCGGAGGGTGCAGAAACAAGCAGCAGGGGTGCTTTCACATATAGAAACACACCCAACACCCTTGCAAGATTTACTTCTTTCTGATTGTTCTTTCTCCTTATTAGTTCAAACAGAACTTTTCCCCAGGCAATCTGTGCCTTATTCACCAAAGCTGACATCAGGGCAAACTGTTGCCTGTTGATGTTGTCATGAGCAGAATGTTTTCCCAAAACGACCTTGCCCACCAGGTCGGCCAGAAACTTATACTCTGGAGCCAGATTTATCTTTAGCAACTTAGCTGGAATACCCTCAGCATGGCCCATCACAGTTAGCATGCGGCCATATTCTTCTGCAGTTTGCTCATAGTCATCAGTTCCGGTTGGCAGTCCAAACAGCTCAGTCAAAACTTCAGGAGTCAGAATGACCTCCTCTCCATTTATCTTTCCAGACATCGCTTCGTCGCTGGAGGACGAGGTATATACCCATTCTCGAATTTCTGGTATATTAATCTTTGGTGAGAATGACATAAATTTCTTTAGTCCTTGATCTTCACATAGCTTCAGAATGGCTTGGATAGGTTGATCGCATCGGCTGAAAGAATCGAAGTCGACACAGAAGCCAGTGTCGAACTTCATCCCAAAGAGAACAGCAGAAGGAATCGCCATAGGATTTGAGAGAAAATGGCGAATCGAGAAGCAAAGCAGGGGAGAAGAGAATCGCGCGGGATTAGAGTTCGAGAGCGAATTCTAAGCCAGAAGATGGAATATGAAAAGACGGAGCGGAAGGACGACGATCTCCAGACCTAAATCGACTATTAGAAATAAATCTGCGATCGTCGATCCCAGAATAAAATCGGTCGTCGAAAAAAAATCGACGATAGTCAATGTTTGACTAATCGTCAAATATCGACCGACTACAAGCAATCACCACGATCGTCGATCAATATATGATGGTCGACGATTTTCCACACAGCACAGAAAATCTGTCGTCGACCATTGGTCGACGATAGATACCTAAGGAGAGATCGTTGACCGGTTGATCGACGATTTCTGCCTTACTACCGAACGAGCTGTCGTCGACCGTTGGTCGACGATAGTTCTGACCTGGTCGAAGATCGTCGAGCAGTCGTTCGACGATTTTAGACAGAAAACAAAACTAACCAAATTTTCACTACTCTGAACCATTAATCATACCAAGCTGGTTCAGGAAGAACAAATGCCTTTGTTCATCAAGGGGCTTAGTGAAAATATCTCCTCTCTGCAGGTCTGTGGATATAAATTCCATTGCTATCTTGTTCTTTTCCACATTATCTCTCAGAAAATGATGTCTAATCTCAATGTGCTTGGTCCTGGAATGGTGCACAGGATTTTGAGCAATTGATATTGCACTGGTACTGTCACACAGAATTTTTGTTTTTGAGTGTGTATACCCATAATCCACTAGCTGATTTTGAATCCACAGAATCTGTGAACAACAACTAGCTGCTGCAATATATTCAGCCTCAGCAGTTGAAGTAGACACAGATGCCTGTTTCTTACAAAACCAAGAGACAAGTCTCTCTCCCAGGAACTGACAGGTCCCTGAGGTGCTTTTCCTGTCAACTCTACATCCAGCATAATCAGCATCTGAATATCCAATTAATTCAAATCCTGACTCAGCTGGGTACCACAGTCCTAAGTTAGGGCATCCCTTAAGGTATCTCAAGATCCTCTTGAGGAGAGTTAAGTGAGATTCCTTTGGGTTGACCTGAAACCTAGCACATAGGCATGTAGCAAACATTATGTCAGGCCTACTTGCAGTCAAATACAGCAGGGAACCAACAATGGCTCTATAGTTCTTTTGATCAACAGACTTGCCATTGACATCA
The DNA here is from genome assembly GCA_039513925.1 of Platanthera zijinensis. Lineage (NCBI taxonomy): Eukaryota > Viridiplantae > Streptophyta > Magnoliopsida > Asparagales > Orchidaceae > Platanthera > Platanthera zijinensis. The sequence continues at coordinate 152,471,783 of CM077083.1, forward strand.
GAATCAATAACTGCATTTGAGGCCATAGGTGTGCTCATTGATGAAGCATCAGACATTCCAAATCTTTTAACCAGCTCTCTGGCATATTTTGATTGAGAAATGAAGATACCATCAACACACTGTTTCACTTGGAGACCAAGGAAATAGGATAACTCACCCATGCTGCTCATCTCAAACTTGGAGTGCATTAGTTCAGAGAACCTCTTGCATAGTTTGGGATCAGTAGAACCAAATATAATGTTATCTACATAGATTTGAACTAACAGTTGTGAGTCCTTATGATGTCTAATGAATAGGGTTCTATCTACTACACCTCTCACAAACTTGTGTTCTAGAAGGAAATTTGCTAAGGTCTCATACCAAGCTCTAGGAGCTTGCTTAAGTCCATATAGAGCCTTTTGGAGTTTGAACACATGAGTGGGTAAGGTTGATGAAACAAACCCTGGTGGTTGTTCAACAAACACTTCTTCCTTTAAATCTCCATTGAGGAAGGCACTCTTCACATCCATTTGGAAGACCTTAAATCTTTTATAGGCAGCATAGGCTAGGAAAATTCTAATGGCTTCTAGTCTAGCTACAGGGGCAAAAGTCTGATCATAATCTATGCCTTCCTCCTGTCTATAGCCTTGAGCTACTAGCCTAGCCTTATTTCTAACTACTATGCCTTGGGCATCAAGCTTGTTTCTAAACACCCACTTGGTGCCTATGATCCGTTGGCCTCTTGGTCTTGGAACCAAGGTCCAAACTTTACATCTTTCAAACTGGTTAAGTTCCTCTTGCATGGCTATAATCCAATGTGGATCAAGCTCAGCATCTTTAATGGTTAGGGGCTCAACCTGAGAAAGGAAACAAGCAAACATCACATCTTTGTTGAGTTGATGTCTTGTCTGGACTCCTACTGAAATGTCTCCAATCACTTGAGATACAGGATGATCTCTAAGTGTGACAAGATCAGTAGGTTCAGCAATGATCTGATCTTCAACAGTTTCAGGATTTGATTCCTCATGTGGAATTTGATCAACTGTTGGAGCAGGTGCTTTAACTTGAAGAAGTTCTACATCAGATTCAGAATCTGAAGAAGCAGCCTGAGGAGTTTGTTGGGGATGATTCTCCTGTGTGAGTCTCAAACCTTCCAAATCCTTACTTACTCCTAGGACTTGCACTGTACTATTAGAGGAAGAGTCCTTCTCCTTATAATACATGACTGTCTCATCAAAAGAGACATGTGCAGACTCTTCTATCTTAAGAGAGGATTTATTGAGGACCCTATAGGCTTTGCTTACTTGAGAGTATCCTAGAAAAACTCCCATTGAAGCTTTTGCCTCAAATTTTCTATGGTATTCTTTGTTATTGTTATGAACAAAAGCAACACAGCCAAATACTCTAAAATAGTCTATTTTAGGTTTCACTTGCTTAAGTAATTCATAGGGAGTCTTACCCTTAAGTTTATGTATCAGACTTCTGTTCAATACATAGTTAGTTGTGCTAACTGCTTCAGCCCAAAAGGACAGAGGCATGTTAGCATCTGTCAACAATGTACTTGCAGCTTCAATTAGGGTTCTGTTTTTCCTTTCAACTACCCCATTTTGTTGAGGAGTTCTAGGAGCAGAGAAGCTATGTTTGATACCTTCCTTCTCACAGAATTCTTGCATAAGAAGAGACTCAAACTCAGTACCATGATCACTTCTGATCAAGGCAATCTGAGTAGAATACTCACTCTGTATACACTTTAGAAAATCTGCAAGAACCTTGAAGTTATCAGCCTTAGTTCTCAAGAAGAATACCCAAGTGAACCTAGAGAAGTCATCTACAATTACTAGAGTGTAAGACTTTCCTCCAAGACTCTGTACAGCAATAGGACCAAATAAATCCAAATGTAGCAAGTACAGAATCCTGGGAGAATCACTTTTATTAACTGATTTAAAGCTATTCCTTGTTTGCTTACCTAATTGACAAGCTTTGCAAAGGCCTTCCTTCTTGTAGGGGCAAGAAGGTAAACCTCTTACAAGATTGTATTTAGCCAACCTAGAAATGTTTTTCAAATTTACATGACTAAGTCTCTTATGCCAAAGGGTATTATTACTGGTTACTTCATTAAATAAGCATATTTCAGATTTGAATGAGTTAAAGTCTACAACATAAACATTTCCAATTCTAATACCTACTAACACAACAGTATTATTTAAAGCAATATTACAAGCAGTGTCAGTAAACCATACCTTGTACCCAGCATCACACATTTGACTTACAGAGATTAGGTTGTGCTTTAGTCCGGAGACATACGCAACCTTCTTGAATGTTACAGCTCCTATGGTGAAGCTGCCATACCCTTCAGTCTGTCCACAGCTGGAATCACCAAATACAACTCTTGGTCCCAGCTTGGCTTTGAACCCTGACAGATTCTTCTTCTTTCCTGTCATATGCTTTGAGCATCCACTATCCAGATACCATTTGTCATGTATGACTGGATAGGTCTTTACCTGCAAAGATATCAATTATACATTGTGGACCCAGGTTACCTTGGGTCCAGTATTCTTTACAAAAGAAAAACTAGATATAAAAGATTTTGCAGGCTTAGATTTATATCCTAAAGGGTGTGATCTCCTAGGTGGGATAATCCATTCAGTTGAAGGATTAAACATCCTAGGGTAGTGATTGGGATTTGCACATCTGGAAGTTTGAAATTTATTTTCCAGCTTAAGTCCAGATCGTCGATCCACGGTCGACGATCGCAAGCCATATCGTCGACCATTTGTAGTAGTGCTATGTTCTGGATTCCACGATCGTCGATCACTGGTCGACGACTCAAGATGAGATCGTCGATCTCCTGCACCAAAGATATCATACTTGGTGAAGGTGTTCAGCGATCGTCGATAGACGTTCGACGATTGGTTTGACGATCGTCGATTAATGTTCGACGATTTTTGTAAAGCTAGAAATTTTTTCTTCCTATTCTCTTTCTTAATCTTATTCTGAATTTTCTTGCATTTTTCAATTTCCTCAGTATTCTTTATTCCTGATTCAGAAACAAATTTTACTGGAGTGCTAAATCTCTCCTTTGTGAGGAGGATGGGTTCACTAGGTGTAGCACCTAAGCCTAGTTTATCATTACCAACCCTAGTGTTTGCTATACAGGTTATTTCAGATAATTTAAGGCTTCTGCCATTTAATTGTTCTTCTAACCTCTTAGATTTAGCTAGTTCTAATTTTAAGAATGTTACTTCTTCTCTTAATCTTTCTAATTCCTTTTCTAATCTGATTATTTCAGTACCTTCCATGTCTAGTTCCATTATTTTTAATCTAAGTGATTTAATTTCTTTTTCAGATAATAGTAAATCTAAACATAGAGTTTTAAATTTTAGTTTGAACTCAGGAGATGAGAAATCAAATGAGTCGATTACCTGGTCCTCCATAAAGGAATCTTCTTCATTGTCTCCTTCTTCTTCAGAATTCTCTGCAGCTGACAGAGAGCTGCAGGCATCAATAGCCATGAGGCAGACCTCTTTGGCTTTCTTCTCTTCTTCTTCTTCTGAGTCACTGGAGCTAGAGGAGCAGGTATCCTCTTCTGTTTCACTCCAGGTAGCAGCCACAAATCCCTTGTCCTTCTTCTTGTATTTGTGTGATGAGGACTTGGAGTGGTGCTTCCTGTACTCTTTCTCATGTTTCTTCTCCTTGTGTTTCTTCTCTGGACAATCTGGGGCAATGTGTCCAGGCTTGCTGCAAACATAGCAAATGATTTCTTTAGATGGATTCTTGTCATACCTTGGTTTGTCCTCATGCTTGGAGAACTTCTTTCTGAGGTCTCTTCTTCCCATGTTGAAGAACCTCTTGGCAATGAGTGCCAGTAACTCCTCATTTGATTGACTTCCTTCACAAGTCTCAGCCGCCTTAAGAGCTAGAGAGTGCTCTTTCTTTGTAGGTGTAGGAGTTTTTACTTCAATTGCAGCAGCTCTGCTCTTCAGAGTTTGCTCATATGACTTGAGCTTTCCCAACAGAGCTTCTATGGAGAGTTCCACAGTGTTTCTTCCATCCTTGATGGGCCATATCCTTGAGTCCCAAGAGATGGGATGGCACATCAGGATCTTGTCATTTACTTCTGACAAAGTTATCTCCTTGTCCAAAGACCTCAGTTCACTTATTATTGAACTGAGTCTTGTGTACATTGTGTCAATGTCTTCAGCATCATCCTTCTTGAAATTTTCATACTGAGAGGTGAGATTGGATCTCCTGTCCTTCCTCTCATCAGCTGAGCCAGCAACTATGTGGTTGAGGGAATCCCACATAGCTTTGGCTGAGGTACATTCAGCCAGCTTCTGGAATATCTCATCAGACATTGCCTGAGCTAGGATATTCATTGCTTTAGCATCAGCTGCTTTTGCCTTCTTGTAAGTTTCATTGTAGTCAGGTGGTGGCACAGCACTGAGATCAGCAGAAGTGGAAGCAGCAGCAGGCCTAGCAGGTGGTCCTGTCAAAATAGAAGAAAAGATATCTTCATCAATAGAATTCATGTATAGTCTTATCCTGGCCTTCCATATGCCAAACTTGGACAAGTTGCATACAGGAGGTCTGGTGCTTGAATAATCCTTAGACTGGGCCATGTGTGAAAGTGTTTGTGAATGGTATCAGGAAACAACTTATCACAGGATCTTTTAACTCAGGTGTTAGCCTGTATGAACAGCTAACCTCCCTCTGATACCAATTGAAAGTGAGGGGATAAGTTGTAAACTACTCTAGAGGGGGGGTGAATAGAGTATTCAAATTTTATGAATAACTAGTCAGCTCCCTTGGAGTTGATTTGCGGAATAAAAATAATCTGATACTTGAACCCTAAGAGCCTAACACAGTGAAGTGCACAAGTGAGAGAGTTAACTGAAATTTCAGATTAACTATAAACCTATCACAGCAACTAGCAATCCTAGGTAGTTCTATCACAGCCACAGAATAAGCAATTTAAACAAAACAACCAGAGACACAGGATTTATAGTGGTTCCCTCTTAATAGGTACTCCACTCTTCTACCACCCTGGTAGGAATCCACTACAGGTTTTTGCTAAGGTGCCCTGCCACCAATGATCTGATTCAGGTAGATCAAACAGACCCTTTGAGCTTTTGATAAGGATGCTCAACCACAGGTTGTTGATAAGGTGCCCTGTCACCAACGTTCACTTTTGAAGAGATGTGAACAAACTCTTTTTACAAAGGGGTTGAGAGGGTTAGATTATCTTCTCTGTTGTAAATACAGATTAGAGAAGACTTGTGGATTCTCTAAAGAATCAAAGTCTCCCCCTGACTCAGTGAAAGTCCAGGGAAAGCCTTTGCTTCAGGATGAAGGAGTTTCAGATAAACTGAAACTAAATCCTCAGAGATCTGTAGACTGATTTTTATCAGGTCTTCAGATTCTGGAGCACATGAAGCAGATCTGGAGCTTCTTCTGAAGTCTTGAAAAACTCGAAGCAGATGCTCAGGAGACTTGAGAATGAAATAGATTGCTTTGAACTTTTGCTTCAGGAAAACTTTTCTTTTTCTGATTGTGAGATTGTGAAGAGTTGCTCTGGAGAAGCTTGAAAGAATGCAGCACACTGAAAAACTCTCTGTTACTGTTTTTTTCTCGTTATTCTGAGAAAAAATCTCTCTTAAATATGTCTTCTCGTTTATCTTTTGGAACGGCTCTATTGATTTGAATTCTCGAGCCCTGCAACAGATTATCTCTAAATGGAATATAGCAATAGGAATAGAATGACCTATATGCTCTCTGTCAGTCCCAATAAGGAAATAAATGAATAGGAAAATATCTCAGCATAAAGATTTATCGTTCTTGGAAATAGCATACACCGCCAACGGCTAGAATACAGCCTGGCAATATATTTTGTATAATAAGACAAAAATGCTTTATCAAAATACGAAGTCCCGTAATTTATGCTTGACATATTTGGTAAGTAATTCATTTGAATTTAAGCCATAAACTAGCAAAAACATTCTTCAGAAAATCTTTCTAACCATACGTTAAAACACTTGGAAATAAACCAAGGAATAAAATAAATACAAACAGTTAAAGGCAGACAGAAATCGTCGAACAGGGGTTCGATGATCGTCGACCTAGCTAACAGATCGTCGAATGAAAACAGAAATCTGTCGAAACAGAAATCATCGACCAGAAATCGTCGACCAGCTCAAGATATCGTCGACTGAAGCAGAAAATCTGTTATCACAGAAATCGTCGAACATCTCATGATGTCGACGACTAAGGCAGAGATCTGTCGAGACAGATATCGTCGACCATCTCATGTTGTCGACGATTAAGGCAAAGATCTGTCGAGACAGAAATCGTGAAACAAGACCACGATCGTCGAACTGTTGATAGCAGATCGTCGACCAACCTTCAGAGCATAATACGCTTGCTCTGAGATCGTCGACCATCGGTCGACGATAATTGTCTTGACTTCAACGATTCTATAGCCCTGCTATCGTCGACCACTGATCGATGATCGCGAGGCCTCGTTCGACGATGGTCGAACGGAAAAAGAGCCTTAACTAAAGATTCATTCTACAACTTCTATTCTAAGCTCTAGGTCAGATATAAACTGCCCTAGGGAGACTAAACAAAGTCTAACCATGATCATATATAGTTATATGGATCAAGAGGAGCAGGAAAGGGATTACATAAGCCAAATCACATCTAGGGTACCAACAGAGTCACCTATTCTTAACTAGGCAACAGTGAGGCATTTTTGAGTAAAAAGTGCACTAGAGGTTGGAGTGGTCAAATCACCTCAACAGAGGCTGATATTTCGACCACTGACTTGGAAGGGTTATTAAAACCCGCTTGGAGAAAATGGTGTGGTTTAGGGTTGGTTTACCCTAGGATCAAAACTCAAACTCTAAATTGAGGGTTTTGAGGGTTGTGAAGGACATGAGGGCAATTGCTCTCTTATTGCCTTGAAACTCTGTAGAGTTGACATTAGCATGATAAGAATCATCTGGATGGAATCTTGGAGGATTTGGAGACAAGTAGATACCTTAAAACCCTAATCTTAGCTTTAGGGTAAAATACTAATTAAGGCTCCATTTGGTTCGGCGGTGGCGGGTCGATCTGGCGGGTGGAAACAGAGTGTTCGAACCGGAGGGGGGAGGTGGCTATTCCAAACGGAACTTTTTGGGGCGTTTCTCAAGACGTGCGGGTGAAAACGGAGCAAACGCCGCCGGAGGTTCATTTGTTTACCCTCCTTCCGGCGGCGTTTGCCCAAAACGGAGCAGCGAAACGCCCAAACAAATAAAGCCTAAGTAAAATCTGTTACTAAATATTATCAAAAAGCTGTGAAACTCAGGTAGCGTAAGTTTTGGGATTGGTAGAATTTATAAGAATTTTATTGGAATTTTATGAGGTCTATTTCCAGCACTTCATTTGTAACGATTGTTATAGCCCCAATTGATGATTTAATTAATTGTATCTTTCTGATCATTGAAATCTCATGAAATCTTGGAAGTAAATGTTTTAGGACAGAATAGTTACCCTTGAATTTTTGTATAATTGTTAGTTGAGTAAATCAAGTACTTTCTTCACAAATGTTAAAAAGGGCTTCTATGGCTTAAAAATTAATTATAGATGATATTTTTGCTGAAAATTATGAAACTTGGCCAATGCTATTTTTAACATTGGATCTGCATAATATATTTTATTTATAATTTTTGGATGAATATTCTCTGTACTTGGTTTACAAATAACGAAATATAGAAGATATTGCTAAAATAGTTTTAGTGCCCTTTTGATGATAGAAAAATTATGATACTTTGGATTTACCATATTGAGATAACATACTATTTATTATAATTTTGTTGGACATCTTGCATGAGAACCTAGGGTAGTTCATGTTCAAACCGGTAGCCCTTGGAATTTTTGAGGAAATTAATTAAATGCCAGATAAATTAGGAAAATTACCATTTCCTGGATTTAGGCTAGTTATATCATGATAAGTCTCCAGTAAATAATTTAGGGCATTTGGATGAGTATTGGATCATTGCATAACCAGTTCGACATATAGTCTAGGTTGGTCTGCATATAGCATACTGTTAAATTGCAATAGGACATGATCTAAGATAGTGGTTGGAGTTATTCATTTTGTCTGGGCGGATAGATGAGGATGATATCGCAATAGAATGAAATGAAGAATAATGAGAAGTGGTGATAGCTAGAGTTAAGAGGTGCTCGGGTTCGACGAAAGACCGTCTTTCCCAAGAGAGGAAGGTTAAAAATCACCCTAGGTTAGCCTATCGTAATATGAGAAGGGAATGGGTAAAGGGAATCAACCAATAACAATAAGTGTCTTGCGAAAGGGAACGATGGGCTTCAGCTACCATCATAGTTCCTAGTGCCCTTGGAGAGCCCTTCACAGGGAATACCGGGGGCAGTCCTGGGTTAACATAAACTGTATTAACAAACTGACAAGAGTAACTTAGTAATTAGGGCTACACTTTTCACAAACACTGTTAGCACAGGAAGATGGTTGGGAGCTTCGGCTCGGTTGGTTAAGAGACGGACGGAATGGTCCAGGGAGCTTCGGCTCGTTTTATTAAGAGACAGACGTTTTAGTCCGGGGAGCTTCAGCTCGGTTTTTGTTGATTACGATTAATTTGCATGTGCATAAAAGGAAAGAAAATTAAGGTGGTGGGTATTCGGTATTGGAGGATCGATGCACCGATTCCAATACGCTAACTCGGCAAGTATGGTTAGCACTTCGCCAACAGAAGTCCGGTGCGCCAGCCGGCAAGAGTACGCAGGAGTCCGCTTAAGGCACCAAGTGTTGAGGCATACGATAGGTCTGACCGGTAGTGCTTTACTGGTTTAGATGTGGGTGAGGCCCAACCCACCACTTCCGTCTGCCACTAAGGAGGTATCCTGGGAGGTAACGGCTCCGAAAGGGGGAACTAAAGGTCTGTGTCCACAGATTCGGGTGTGTGAGTTGCACTTGCATGATCCATCATACCCACTTGCATGTCATAGTATAATCGATTCATTTAACCCTGACACCTAAAGTATAAGTGGTATGGGACGCTTATACATTAGGACCTGCAAAACGACCCCTTGGTCTATAAGCTTGTGTGGGCAAGTTTATAAATTAAGGTTAAATTCAATATATATATGCTGCTGTTTGATAACTGACACCCAAACGTATAAGTGGTATGAGACACTTTATACGATGGGAGACTTGCAGAAGATCCCTTGGCTTATGCTCTTCCGCACATAAGTTCAGGTTACTTTTCCTACTTTCGGTTTCTGTCATATTTATTATAGAATTGCTAGATTAGTTCCGCTGTAACCTGTTTTCTTTTGATTTCGTCTCCACCTTCATTGCCTTCCCTTTCTTCCTCTCCGCTCGGTACCTAGGATCCATGGGGGAAGGGGTAGGGGATGATAGTGAGAGGTCTAAATTGTTAGCCTAAATCACCTAGAGGGGGGTGAATAGGTGAAATGCGTGTCAAAAGCGGAATTAAAAAATTTAACGCAGCGCACATCAAGCAATCACAGAAGACAAGAAATTTACAGTGGTTCCCCAATCTTGGGTACGTCCACTCTACTCACCGATCTAGCAAATCACTAGACTCGGCTACTCCACTATCTCGGATTGAAAACAATCCTACACCTCGGAACCACGTTCCTACAAATCTCGATCCAACTGGATCTACAAAACTCGGAAGAAAAATCTTCCTACAAATCTCGGAGAAAAACTCCTACAATGAAATTTTGGTTTGAGAATAAAAATCAACACAACAAATTTCAGATCTGGATCTTTGACAGTCTTCTTCTTTAGGAGCTTTGACTTGATCAGAAAAGGTTGAAGATGACTTGAGAGAAAGATCCACGAATCTGAAAACTAGAACCACCTCGATCGAGAAGATAGATCTGAAATCCTTGAGGCTCGGCGAGATCGAGTGATTCACTCTTGTCTGGATCGCTGGAGAAATAGTCCTTGAAGACGGAGATCGACGATCCAGAATTTCTTCCGTGAACAACGATGGCGGCGGCGGCGTGAGGATTAGGGTTCACGGAATTTTCTCTTTCTTCAAAAGAATATCTCTGTAATCTTGTTAATTAGTCAATTCTGAAATGACCTATTTATAGGTGGACTCCAACCGTCATAATCTTAATTAAGGATGACACGTGGACCAATCAGAAATGACGGATTCAAAATACTTAGCGAATTCGAACTTAGAAGAATTCTGGAATAGGGAACAGCTATACTCGAGTAAGAGAAGATATACTCGAGTATGGGAATTTAGATACTCGAGTGACAAAGAGACATATACTCGAGTATGAGAATAGAAATTTACTTGATAGAGAAATGAACTACTCGAGTATTAGAAGAGATATACTCGAGTATCAGAAAAGATATACTCGAGTATCAGCAAAGATATACTCGAGTATCAGCATATGAATCCGGGAAACATTCACCTACTCGAGTATTAAAATCAACTACTCGAGTATCGAATAATTTACTCGAGTATCAAAATCAATTACTCGAGTATCAACTGCTTACTCGAGTATTAAAACCAACTACTCGAGTATCGAATAATTTACTCGAGTATCAAAATCAATTACTCGAGTATCAATACTTGAACTTGCAGAAAAGAGAAGAAAAGGATCTACTCGAGTATGATATATGATTTACTCGAGTGATTACGTTACTTACTCGAGTATGAAAACACCTTACCCGAGTGACTGACTAACTACTCGAGTATAGAAATATATACACGAGTATTCAGAGCCTACTCGAGTAAGTCTAACTGATTACTCGAGTAAGTCTAATTAACTACTCGAGTATGGAAATATATACACGAGTATTAAGTCTGATACTCGAGTATAACAAAGGGGTTACTCGAGTATTTTGGACTTAGAAATTTTTCTGAGGAAATTAGTTCCAATGCTTCTGTCCATCAATCCAAGTGCATATATGAAGTGTATCCCAATTGAGAGGCTATACATAGGCCAACACTTTGGATCACACAATGAGGGATTACATTGTATGGTCCTGTGTTTGGTGACCCATTATAGACTGACATTGGTCTACACTTGGCAATTAGAACCTGCACACATACAACTTAAACACAGCATCAAATACACCTTAATTCATCTTAGTTCAAGGTCTGACCTCCTACAAATCTGAGGTATTGTGGAGACAAATCCCAACAATCTCCCCCTATTTGTAGATGTCAGCATCCTCTATACTAAGGTGAATTATACAGAGTAAAAAGAACAATGCACATATACTTGAAAAACAAAACATAAGTTAAAGCAAGATAATCAATGAGATAGCCATAATCAGAATTAAATATATATATATATATATAGAAATGTTTTAAGCACAGAAACAAAAGTCCAATTCCACATTCTTAGTTCAACTCAAGATGGGGCATCCTTGTGCATCCTTTCTCTTTTCAAGTCTTGCCTCTCTAGGTAGCTGAAAGGTTTTGGAAAGTAAGTCCTGGGCCTAGGAGGAGCAGCTGGGTTGTTATGCCCCCAATTTCTGTCATGCAGCCTGATCTTTATCTGAGATGCTTCATAGGCTTTCCACTCTGAATAACTGTAGTAATTATCTCTGTTCTCCCCAAGATCAGTCACTAACCTCAAAGTATCAAGAATTAGGGACTTAGAGGTAGGACTCCACACTTCAGCATGAACAACAGGTGGTCTACCTTCAGAAGCTGGCTCTTTCCTGGGTGCAGAACGGCTGGCAGAAGCGCAGTCACCATATTTTCTTTTCTTCTTAGAAGGGCCTTGAGAACTGGAAGGCAAATCATCTTGCCATGCTTCAGTATAGGATAGGGGAGGCTCAGTCACATCACCCTCAGCTCTAGGTGAGAAAACTGGCACACCTCCTTGAAGGGTTGCTTGAGCTGAGACATCTGCTGGAGGCTGTTCTGCAAGAGGATTTAGATGCTGAGGTATAATGGTAGGGTCCAGTTGAAACTCAGGAAAGTTTTGATTATGCAGCCAGACAGCAGTGTCATAGGTATAGAATTTGACTGACTGGAGCTGGGAAAGAATGGATTCTTTCAATCCTTTTACTAGATCACTGATAGCCTCTTGAGATTGGGTAGACTGTTGTTTGACCTGGGCTTCAGCTTGTTCAGAAAGTTTTTCAACTTGTTCTTTTACAATCTTCTCCCCCTTGCTGATATCTATGGATAGCTGGACAATAGCTTCATCCCTGAAGGTGCTCACTTCATTACATACTTTCACAACATTAGTTTCAGCTCTCTCATCTAGCTTGAGCTGATTGTGAGCTACTGTCTCTGCTTGGTTTCTTAGCTCACCTATGCTCGTGATGGTGTGATCTATGGCTTTGCCTCCAATCTTGAACAGCTGCTTGAGAGTGTCAGTGTTTGCTTGAATTTCAGCAAAGCCTCTGCTCATCTCCTTTTCAAGAGCAGAGACCTTGGAGTTGACTGACTGCAGAGAGGCATCAAAGTAATCTCTCTGTTCTTTGAGCATGAGCTCAATCTTGCTGACTAGATCTGAAGAGGAGGAGGAAGAGGGAGCTGAGGTTAATCCAGGGACTGGTAGAGCAGTAGCAGTCCAAGGGGGGATCTCTTCCACAACCACTGAGCTTACAGCTCTCTTGGTTTGGATTAACTCAATGGAGTCACAGGGATCAGTGAAGGAGGGGAGAGAGAAATCAAGTGTCCTCAGAGGAGGGTCAACAGGGTCTGGGGAATCCTCCTCGTCATCAGACAGAATGATATCATCATGAAGATCTGTGGCACCCAAAGGGGAGAGAGCTGGAGACTGAGCAGGAGACTTGGCAGGAGACTTGGCAGCTGAATCATTTTGAAAAGGAGGAGCATCTGAGCTTAGCTCATCAATGAATCTGTCTATATCTTCAGCTGTAGATAGTAGGTGAGCTGTATCTGGAATCTCAGATTCAGGAATTTCTGATTGAAGATGAGCTGGAGTAGGGGAAACTGGAGGAGTAGCAACTCTGACTTCTTCTTGTTCTGGAATCACTGATTCAGAAGTAACTTGAAGCTGAGAAAGAGAAGAGGCAGGCTCCCCCTCAACTAAAGCACCAGAGGTAGCAATAGTTTGATGTAGAGGAGGAGATGGGATCCTGACTTCAGGTAAACTACTGTCTTGTTGTTGTTCTGAGATGGCATCAGCCTTGGAGGCTTGGGCAGGGTTCATGATCTTGAGGTCATACCTCTGAATGGAAGATATTGAAACTTTCTTCATGTGGTGAAGAGGAGTCCCTTTAGAGAAGTCAAACACTGTAGGATTGATCTCATGGAGGAGGAGGGAGATAATCCTGGCAAAACTGGGATGTTTGACGCTTTCTCTGATCTTATCCAGTATCATCATTCCAAACTGGAATTTCTTCCTGCAGACAATAGCTTGCATAACGTCAAATAGATTTTGGGATACATCTCTAATGGAGTAAGTCTTGCACCATAGGATTTTGGCAATGATGTCAACGAGAAACTTTCCTTCTGCATTGAACAAAGAACGATTCAGGGTTTCACCTCCACCTTCTGGATCCCGACCACAGAATAGAGAGGTGCGGTCGGCATCTGCCTTGTCTAGGTCATCTTTTTCGTCGACCACTGGCATCCGAAGCAGAGTGGCGACAGAGGTTTTATCTAACCGAATTTCAACTCCCCTTACCTTGGATTTTAGAACTGTACCATTGTGTCTAACCTTCAAATTGCTGTAGAACTCTTCAACATCAGGAAGTAAGAGACGGCAGGGTTCTTGAAGAACGAAGGTCAGTCCAGCCGTGTCCAGGAGAATCAGTAGGTTCTTGAAGTCATCCGAGATATCTTCAATGCCATCTGTCACTAATTCAGAGCCGATTCCAAACTTGGAGGAGGGAGGAGCCATCAGCGATTCGGAAATCTTGCGGTGAAGGAAGACGAAGAACAGGAGTCGGGAATACGAAAAGTCGGCGGCTACTCGAGTGAATGAGAAGTGGAAAGGACTTTTTCGTTTTGAATATATATATAAATAATCCTAATTAGGTTTAGAGAGAATTAAGTATAATGACATACCTGAACGAGGCGGCAAATTGCTGGGTGCGAGTAGAGATTTTGAAAATCCAAAATACTTCCGAATACTCGAGTAGTAGATGACAGCATACACGTGTATTAGGTTTAGTATACTCGAGTAGGCACATCATACACGAGTAATCAATCATACATACTCGAGTATGTAATCAGCATACACGAGTATTAAGTTCTTAACGAATTTTCATACTCGAGTATAAGAAGTTCATACACGAGTATCTTTTGGATTACTCGAGTATATGAACCTTTTTACTCGAGTATTAGCCGTTTACTCGTGTAAGTGTAGCGATGCTCGAGTCTCTAATACTTGAAGGAATTGCCCTGGTAGATGTTTATTTCCACTGAAAAACTATACCTCTGAGCAGCCAACATTACTGATATCTTCTTAATTTGAGAGTCCATCACTGGTCTTCTTTGTTGAGCAGTCCAAGATCAGTTTTGAAGAACGAGAACTTGGACTCGTCCAGCGGCTTTGTAAAAATATCTGCAACTTGCCTGTCTGTGGAGACATACTGTATATCTATATCTCCATTTTCCACATGCTCCCGGATGAAATGATAGCGAAGCTCTATATGCTTGGTCCGGCTGTGGGAGACTGGATTGTTGGCTATTGCTATAGCGCTGGAAGAGTCACAGAACAGGGGAATGTTCTGGAACTTTATGTTGTAGTCTTCAAACTGATTCTTGATCCATAAGAGCTGTGCACAACAGCTGCCTACAGAGATGTACTCTGATTCAGCCGTTGAGATGGCTACACAGTTTTGTTTCTTACTGCTTCAGGAAATGAGTCTCCTTCCGAGAAATTGGCAAGTCCCGGAGGTACTTTTCCTGTCATCTTTGCTACCTGCAAAATCTGCGTCTGAAAAACCAATTAGTTCACTATCATTACTTCTTGGGTACCATAAGCCAAGATTTGGTGTATCTTTGAGGTATCTCAAGATTCGCTTTGCAGCGATGTAGTGAGATTCCTTAGAGTTCACCTGAAATCTAGCACATACACATGTTGAGAACATTATATCTGGTCTACTCGCAGTAAGATAGAGTAAGGACCCAATTATGCTCCTGTACTTGGTTTCATCAAAAGGTTTCCCTTTCTCATCCTTGTCCAGAGACATAGCTGAGGCCATTGGAGTCCACATAGAGGTTTCATTCTCCATTCCGAATTTCTTAAGTAGCTCTTTGGTGAACTTGGTCTGTGAGATGAAAATCCCATCTTCAGATTGTTTCACCTGAAGCCCTAAGAAATACTTTAGCTCTCCCATACTGCTCATTTCAAACTTCCCTTGCATAAGTTTAGAAAACTTCTTGCAGAGGTTGTTATCCGTAGAGCCGAAAATAATATCGTCGACATAGATCTGCACTAGCAAAATCTTGCCTTTTATTTCCCTAAGAAATAATGTTTTGTCTATCTTTCCTCTTGTGAACTTGTTCTCAAGAAGGAAGCTAGACAGAGTCTCATACCAAGCTCGAGGAGCTTGTTTAAGACCATATAGTGCTTTTTGCAATAAGTATACATAATTAGGATGGGTTGAATCAACAAAACCTGGAGGTTGCTCTACGTACACCTCTTCCTTTATGTCACCATTTAGGAAGGCGGACTTTACGTCCATCTGATAGACGGTAAAGCCCTTAAGTGCAGTGTAGGCAAGAAATAACCTGATTGCCTCCAGTCTTGCTACTGGAGCATAAGTCTGGTCGAAGTCGATTCCTTCTTCTTGGCGATATCCCTTGGCGACAAGTCTGGCCTTATTCTTTACGATTATCCCATCTTCATCCATCTTGTTCCGGT
Organism: Platanthera zijinensis; assembly: GCA_039513925.1. Taxonomy (NCBI): domain Eukaryota; kingdom Viridiplantae; phylum Streptophyta; class Magnoliopsida; order Asparagales; family Orchidaceae; genus Platanthera; species Platanthera zijinensis. The sequence goes on from CM077083.1 coordinate 152,487,623, forward strand.
AGACCCACTTTGTCCCGATGACGTTCTTACCTTTGGGTCTAGGAACAAGTGTCCAAACCTTGCATCGTTTGAACTGATTCAATTCTTCTTCCATGGCTAGAATCCAGGATGCGTCGGAGTTGGCTTCCTCAAATTTCTTTGGTTCAACCCTTGAGAGAAAACTTAAGTGTAAATTCTCGTTAGTTGTACCTCGACGAGTTCTGACGCCATCCCGAGGATCTCCTATTATTTGGTCAACAGGATGATCCTTCAAGTGTCTGAACTCTAGAGTCCTTGCATCTGGGATCTCTTCCGCCACTGGAGTTGTATCTTCAGCTGGGATGTCTTCTTCATCTTGATCATCCGCCTCTCCAATGGTGGTTGGAGAGGGGACCTTGATGAATGTCTCATCTTTATCTTCACTAGGTTCATCCAAGCTAAGTTCTTTCAACTTTGTACCTGCATCTACAATAGGCACACTAGACGAGTTGCTTTGCAACAGACTCGTCTCATCAAATACAAGATGTATCGACTCTTCCACCACCAGAGTTTTTCTATTGAATACTCTATAAGCCTTACTATGGCTACTATATCCTACGAAAATACCTTCAAAGCTTTTCTCGCTAAACTTGGTAGAGTGATACTTGCCATTGTTAAGTACGAAGCACTTACAGCCAAAGATTCTAAAGTATGAAATGGTTGGTTGCCTGCCTTTTAGAAGTTCGTAAGGAGTCTTATCATGGTTCTTGTTGATGAGTGCTCGATTTTGCACGTGACAAGCGGTGTTGACGGCTTCAGCCCAGAAATACTCCGGAAGTGAGGCATCACTCAACATAGTCCGACAAGCCTCTATGAGTGTTCTGTTCCTTCTCTCAGCTACTCCATTTTGCTGTGGAGTGCGAGGAGAGGAAAACTCATGAAAGATACCTTGACTTTCACAAAATTCTGTCATGGCTCCAGACTTGAATTCCGTTCCATTGTCACTTCTGATTTTGACTACGGAACAGTTGTATTCATTCTGGATCTGCCTCACAAAATTAGTGAAAATACCGAAGGTATCTGACTTGTGTTTCAGAAAGAACACCCACGCAAAGCGCGAGTAATCATCCACAATAACCAACGTATATTCCTTACCTCCCAAACTTCTAACCTGCAGTGGACCAAACAAGTCCATATGGAGAAGCTGTAAACTTCTATTGGAATCCTTGCCTATTATGCTTTTAAACGAACTTCTTGTTTGCTTGCCTTTGATACAAGCGTGACAAGGGCTGTCCGTAACGCACTTGACATTAGGTGCATCACGCACTAAGTTTTGAGAGAATAATTTATTAATTGTTTTGAAACTAATATGTGCTAGTCTCTTGTGCCATTGGTCAGCAAGAGATGCACTACTTTTTGCCAAAAGACACACTGGTGTCGAAGAGTCTATACAAATAAAATTCAGAAAGAAAATATTTCTGCTTCGAGTGCCTGATAAAATAGTTTCCATATTGTTAACCGATTTTATCAAACACTTGTCAGCATGAAATTCAACTACGTATCCTTTGTCGCATAGTTGGCTTATGCTGATGAGATTGTGTTCCAATCCTTCAACATAGGCTACATCCGAAAAGGATACGCTACCGTTAGAGATCATACCATAGCCTTTAGTTATTCCTCGATCTGAACCTCCAAAGATGACCTTTGGTCCGTTATAGACTGAGGTGTAATTCTGTAGTAGGCTCCTTGTCCCGGTCATATGCCGAGAACATCCACTGTCCAAGTACCAGATTGGCATTTTGGTGGCCTTTGGACATACCTGCAATTACAATCATTTAGCCTTAGGAACCCAAACAAGTTTGGGTCCTTGGTCTCGAGTTAGAACACTCCCCCTACGAGTATTAGCCTCATGAGTGGTCACTCTCACGTTGCTAACCTTAGGGGTTGCAGCATTTTCAGGATTGAACCAACAATCACTGGCAAAATGACCAATTCTGCCACAGCACCAACAGTTGAACCTGTTGTATCTTTGCCTTGTGTAGTCCTGCTTGACTTTCTGGAATGAAGGTCTGGCAGGAGCTTTACTCTTGGAGGAGGAGGCTTCATGATGATGGCAGTTACATGAGGTCTTCTCCTTCATAGGCTTTTCTACAATGGGTTTTACTTTTGGTGTCTTTTTGAAATTATGACCATGAGCATAAGGTCCATAGCTTTGAAGCTGAATCTCCTCATAAGGTGCCTTGAAGACACTCTCGCCAAAGTTACGAGGACGAGTCCAACCTTGGTATCTTGACTTAGGCTTCTCAGGGATCGGCCTAGAAAAGTGTCCGTAGGTGGACTCATAATCGAGTTCGTTCGTGGGAAAGATAACTTTCTTGAACACAACAGGTTCCAAGGGAGCTTTCCCTTTTTCTTCAGCTAAAGCCTTCCGGGCAGCCTTATTCTTTCTCTTGGCCTTGTTTCTCCTAGAGGATTTACTAGAAGAGCCAATGTGGCCTAAACCAGCACCCTTGGCCTTAGTAGAGAATTCAGCAACGATTGGAAGAACTGTCTTAGGCTTAGAGAAACTCTCAACAAGCTTCTTTTCAGCCTCGAGTTGTTTTTCCAGTTCTTTGATGATTTCCTCTTTAAGGTCGAGGTGCTTGAGAGCTTTATTGTATTCCTCCATAGCTTCATTGAGGTTCTCTTGAAGAGAGTTAGTCCTATTGACTTCTTCTCTCAAGTTGCTCTCACTAGCCTGTAGAGAATTGATCTCTTTGGCTTGACTTTTCACCATTCTACGACATTTCTCGTAAGCGGTGAGTAATTCCTTATACTGTCCCATGAGTTCAGATTCATCTTCAGAGGAATATCCCTCTTGCTCATTGTCATCATCAGAATCAGAGAGAGGAGTATGAGATTTTACCTCCCCAGCAAACTGGGGATCTTGTTCATCATCTGAATGAGCCATGAGCCCAAAGTAAGCTTCCTCTTCTTCACTCGACTCAGATGAGTCAGAGTCGCTGAGAGTTTTGCTCTTCTTGGCTACTAAGCTTTTCTCTGTCCTCTTCTTGTGGTGTGAGGATTTCTTTTCCTCTCTTCTTCCACCCTCTTTCTTTTTGTGAGGGCAATCGGCGATGACGTGACCTGGCTTATTGCAACAATAACAAATGATGTCAGTAGAAATCTGTTTGTTCGGTTTAGAATTATACCTATCATGGCTACTTGAGCCTTTCTTCCGATGATCACTGTCATGTCGTGATCTTCTATATGAGGCATCCTTGCCTCTCCATTGCTTCTTCTTGTTCAAAAATTTCTTGAACTGCCTTGAGAGTAGGGAGAACTCTCCATCAGATAGTTCTGAGCCAGATGAGCTGGGCTCAGATGATTCTTCTTCATCAGCCTCAGAAACTGGGGCAGGAGAGCTAGCCTTTATCTTCCTTGAGCTCTCTGCCTTTAGAGCGACAGATTTCTCCTTGGATGCAGACCTGCTTGTCTCTTCTTCAGATTTTCTTGAGTTGATTTGTAGCTCGTAAGACATAAGCTTTCCGAACAGATTTTGCGGGTCCGTCTCAGCTAACCTTCCAAACTCCCGAATGGCACATACCTTATTGTCCCATTCCTTGGTTAGGGATCTTAAGAATTTGTCATTGAGTTCCCCGTTGGTGAAGACTCGGCCATAAACTCTTAGGCCGTTCACTATCTTGAAAAAGTTCTCGAATGTGTCAGCTATGGCTTCCTTGTGACCTTGCCGGAAGGCTTCATACTTTTGATTCAGAAGGGATCTCCGATCATCCCTCACTTCTTCAGTGCCTTCCATCAGAGTCACCAGGGATTGCCACATCTCCTTGGCAGACTGGCAATGAATTAGATTCTGCAGCATTGAGTCATCGACTGCACTTGCTATAATATTTTTAGCCTTCTTGTCCAGAGAGACAAGTGCAATCTCATCCTTGTCTAGATCCATCAACTTCTTGGGAACTTGCTTGTTAGGATCTATGGTGGAAGTAGTCATAGGAATGTGGGGACCTTCTTCAACAATCATGAAGATCCGGGGATCTACTGCTTCCATGAAGAACTTTACTCTTTCCTTCCACATAGGAAAGTTGTTCTTGGTGCAGATAGGGAGTTTAGCAAGATCCTTGGTCTTACTCATGCTTGATACTTTTCAGGAAACAACTTAGAAGGATAAGATCAAGGTGTTAACCTTTTAACGATCAACCTCCCTCTGATACCAATTGAGAGGTCTAAGTTGTTAGCCTAAATCACCTAGAGGGGGTGAATATGTGAAATGCGTGTCAAAAGCGGAATTAAAAAATTTAACGCAGCGCACATCAAGCAATCACAGAAGACAAGAAATTTACAGTGGTTCCCCAATCTTGGGTACGTCCACTCTACTCACCGATCTAGCAAATCACTAGACTCGGCTACTCCACTATCTCGGATTGAAAACAATCCTACACCTCGGAACCATGTTCCTACAAATCTCGATCCAACTGGATCTACAAAACTCGGAAGAAAAATCTTCCTACAAATCTCGGAGAAAAACTCCTACAATGAAATTTTGGTTTGAGAATAAAAATCAACACAACAAATTTCAGATCTGGATCTTTGACAGTCTTCTTCTTTAGGAGCTTTGACTTGATCAGAAAAGGTTGAAGATGACTTGAGAGAAAGATCCACGAATCTGAAAACTAGAACCACCTCGATCGAGAAGATAGATCTGAAATCCTTGAGGCTCGGCGAGATCGAGTGATTCACTCTTGTCTGGATCGCTGGAGAAATAGTCCTTGAAGATGGAGATCGACGATCCAGAATTTCTTCCGTGAACAACGATGGCGGCGGCGGCGTGAGGATTAGGGTTCACGGAATTTTCTCTTTCTTCAAAAGAATATCTCTGTAATCTTGTTAATTAGTTAATTCTGAAATGACCTATTTATAGGTGGACTCCAGCGGTCATAATCTTAATTAAGGATGACACGTGGACCAATCAGAAATGACGGATTCAAAATACTTAGCGAATTCGAACTTAGAAGAATTCTGGAATAGGGAACAGCTATACTCGAGTAAGAGAAGATATACTCGAGTATGGGAATTTAGATACTCGAGTGACAAAGAGACATATACTCGAGTATGAGAATAGAAATTTACTTGATAGAGAAATGAACTACTCGAGTATTAGAAGAGATATACTCGAGTATCAGAAAAGATATACTCGAGTATCAGCAAAGATATACTCGAGTATCAGCATATGAATCCGGGAAACATTCACCTACTCGAGTATTAAAATCAACTACTCGAGTATCGAATAATTTACTCGAGTATCAAAATCAATTACTCGAGTATCAACTGCTTACTCGAGTATTAAAACCAACTACTCGAGTATCGAATAATTTACTCGAGTATCAAAATCAATTACTCGAGTATCAATACTTGAACTTGCAGAAAAGAGAAGAAAAGGATCTACTCGAGTATGATATATGATTTACTCGAGTGATTACGTTACTTACTCGAGTATGAAAACACCTTACCCGAGTGACTGACTAACTACTCGAGTATAGAAATATATACACGAGTATTCAGAGCCTACTCGAGTAAGTCTAACTGATTACTCGAGTAAGTCTAATTAACTACTCGAGTATGGAAATATATACACGAGTATTAAGTCTGATACTCGAGTATAACAAAGGGGTTACTCGAGTATTTTGGACTTAGAAATTTTTCTGAGGAAATTAGTTCCAATGCTTCTGTCCATCAATCCAAGTGCATATAGGAAGTGTATCCCAATTGAGAGGCTATACATGGGCCAACACTTTGGATCACACAATGAGGTATTACATTGTATGGTCTTGTGTTTGGTGACCCATTATAGACTGACATTGGTCTACACTTGGCAATTAGAACCTGCACACATACAACTTAAACACAGCATCAAATACACCTTAATTCATCTTAGTTCAAGGTCTGACCTCCTACAAATCTGAGGTATTGTGGAGACAAATCCCAACAGATAGGGCTTAGTCTTTATGACTAACGGTTTTTGAACCACATCATTTAGGGGATCGTGGAGCCCAACATGGAGGAGTAGCCCCAGAGACCGGTGCGCTTGGAGATAGGGCAGTCTAGCTCCGGAGTTCACACAGTCGGGACCATGAGTCTCGACCTTGAGTAGATGTTCTGTTTTTGCTTCCGCACGAGTGACCTGTAGTGAGGAAATGATGTACCGGGCATAAGCCCGTATTTTTAGTACTCTGATATTTTATTCTGTGGACACTCCCTTCATGGAGATTTTATTTCTATATATGTGATTATCTTGTGGACTTGCTTTTACTTTACTTAATTATGCTACCTTTCTGTCATCGAATTGGCCGGAAGAATCGTCGCTTCGTGGTGATGACCCTTCAGGGCGTGAAGGTGTCACCGCAAAGTGGCGGTTCTGGGCCTAAGACCCCAGTGTTTTAAAATAAAAAAAGGGGGGTCTTACAGATCGTATCAGCCAGGAAGCTCAGGCCATACTTTCAAGCTCACTGGATCAAGGTGGTGACCGATCATCCATTGCGTAAGATCTTTGAGGTGGTCGAACACTCAGGGCGGTTGGCAAAGTGGTCCATTGAGCTCAGCGAGTTTGATGTCTCCTTCGTGCTAAGGCTTTCCATCAAGGCACAGGTGGAGGAAGCACCGCCAAGGAAAGCGTGGAAGATGTTTGTGGACGGAGCATCGAGGAAGCACTCCCTAGGGGGAGGGGTAGTGTAAGTAAGCCCTCAGGGGGTCACCATAGAGCAAGGAGTGGCGCTACGCTTCCCAGTCACAAATAATCAAGCGGAGTATGGGGTTGTCATAACCGGATTGCGGTTGGCTAAGGAGCTCAAGGTTCATGACGTAGAAGTGCTCACAGATTCACTGGTGGTGGAGTCACAGATCAGGGGAAAATATGAAGCTCGAGATCCCACCCTCCAGAAGTATTTGTCCAAGGCAAGGGTGATCATCAGTGGGTTTAGAGAATTTTCAATCCGGCACGTCCCTAGAGAAGAGAAGGAAGCAGCAGACCGATTGGCCAAGTTTGGACCCCAGGGGGGGGACCTTGACCGAGCTATTTCATCCAGCGATCGAGGAGGGGGAGTTGATGGAAGTGGATCGACGACCCTCGTGGGTGGATCCCTTCGTGACATTCCTCACTACAGGAAGCCTCCCCGAGGGGTTCAAGGAAGCCAATGGCTTTATGCACAAGGCGGCTCATTACCTTATGCATGAAGGGGGATTACATCGGAAGATGCTGTCAGGCCTTCTGGCGTGATGTGTGGGGGAGGAAGAGATCCCAATTATTTTGGAGGAAGTGCACTCCGGGGAATGTGGTAGCAATTCGGGGGGTAGAACGTTGGAAGCAAGGGTGGTCAGGCAGGGATACTTATATCCCACCCTAAGGAAGGATGTGACAGAGTTTGCAAAGGTGTCAGAAGTGCCAGCTCTACGCCCCTCCAACTTTTGCCCGCTCAAAGGCTCCGAAGCATCATAACGTCATGGCCCTTCGCAATCTAGGGAATGGATTTGGTCAGGCCATTTACTCCAGCCAGTGGGTAGAGAAGGTTCCTTTTGGTCATGATCAACTACTTTTCAAAATGGCTGGAAGTCAAGGCATTGGACAAGGTAACCGCCCAGGTCATCAGAAACTTCGTATGGGGAGAGATAATCTGAAGGCACGGGTTGCCTCAGGCTATTTTCACGGACAATGTTCCACAGTTTTCAAGCGAGGAGTTCATCAGCTTCTGCACCCAGCTGGGGATCGATCTCAGGTTTGCCTCCGTCCACCACCCTAGAAGCAACGGCTAGGTGGAGGCGGCCAACAAGATAATAGTGAACCTACTCAAAAAGAAGGTAGAAAACTTGAGGGGTAGTTGGGTGGAGCAACTCCCCTCAGTGTTGTGGGCCCTGCGAACAACCCCAAACAATACCACTGGAGAGACCCCCTTCAAGCTCTCGTATGGTTCTGAGGCGGTCCTTCCTGTGGAGTTTGAGGTTCTTTCCCTGTGAGTTGCGGATACCAGCAAAGGAGATGAGCCATGGATGGAAGAGAATAAGGGGGAGCTGTAGCTCTCGCTGGACATGATCGAGGAGCTCCACGACGTGACCGCCGTCAGTCAAGAGTAGATTAAATGAAGGATGGCCAAGTACTTCGACAAGCATGTCAGGATAAAACAGTTCAAGGAGGGGGACCTGGTCTTGAAGAAGGTCGACGCCACCGGAAGGTCGGCAGCCGTGGGTAAGCTCAACCCCATCTGGGAAGGACCCTACATTATAGAAAGGGCCTTGGGGTCAGGGGGATACCACCTCCAAAATGTGGAAGGGGTATCCATGAGTCACGCATGAAGTGGTGACGACATGAAGCATTTCTACCCTTAGTAGGGGTAAGATTGTATTCTTTATTATGATAGTTATTCTAAAGATTATTTCTTCACAGGTTTTGAAGTGTTTGTGTGGTTTCGGATGGCCCCGAGTAGACCCACTGACCAGGATCCAATCAAGCTAGCAGGGATGTAGGCTCGCTCGGTGGCCGAATAAGAAGATTGGGTGATTTGTAAGACCCCGAGAGGATCTCGCTGCTCAGGCTCTCATTAGTTGGCAGGGCTGGAAAGCGCACTCGGCCCCAGGTAGACCCGCTGTCCAGGCTCTCACTAGCTGGTAGGTCCGTAGGCTCGCCTGGGGGGTAAGGGAAGACCCCGAGAGGATCTCGATGCTCAGGCTCTCATTAGCTAACAGGGCTGGAAGGCGCACTCGGCCCCGGGTAGACCCGCTGTCCAGGCTCTCACTAGATGGCAGGTCCGTAGGCTTGCCTAGGGGGTAAGGGAATACCCCGAGAGGATCCCGATGCTCAGGCTCTTATTAGCTGGTAGGGCTGGAAGGCGCACTCAGCCCTGAGTATACCCGCTGCTAGGCTCTCACTAGCTAGCAGGGTCATAGGCTCGCTTGGGGGGGGGGAAGGAAAGAGGGATAGGAATTTATAATACCTCGAGAGGATCCCGCAGCTCAGGCTCTTATTAGCTGGAAGGGCTAGAAGGCACACTCGGCCCCGGGTAGACCCGCTGTCCAGGCTCTCACTAGCTGGCAGGTCCATAGGCTTGCCTGGGGGTGGGGGGGGGGGGGTAAGGGAATACTCCGAGAGGATCCCGCTGCTCAGGATCTCATTAGCTGGCAGGGCTGGAAGGCGCACTCAGGCCCAAGTAGACCCGCTGCCAGGCTCTCTCTAGCTGGCAGGGTCGTAGGCTTGCTTGGGGGGAAAGGAAAGAGGGATAGAAATTTGCAATACCCCGAGAGGATCCAGCTGCTCAGGCTCTCATTAGCTGGCAGGGCTGGAAGGCGCACTCGGCCCCGGGTAGACCCGCTATCCAGGCTCTCACTAGCTGGCAGGTCCATAGGCTCGCTGGGGGGGGTAAGGGAATACCCCGAGAGGATCCCGCTACTCAAGATCTCATTAGCTGGCAGGGCTGGAGGGTGCACTCGACCCCGAGTAGACCCACTATCAGGCTCTCACTAGACGGCAGGGTCGTAGGCTCGCTTGTGGGGAAAGGGAAAAGGGATTTTTATTTAAGTGGTTATGGGTGTACCCAAGTACCAGGATTACACCAAGCAGACAGGGCTGTCAAAGTCGTGGTGGTGTCATGAAGCTCCTGATAACAAGTTTCCAAACCGCTAGCATCGGTCCTAAGTAAAGGTGGGATAACCCAGACCCCTCTCAGCAGGGCTCTCGGCATTGCTCCTGACAGGGGACTCAGTGAGGCTCTCACCATAACCCGCTCACCAAGGTTATTGCCAAGACACTCTCAGCATGGGTCCCTGAAAGAACCACTCGGCAGGGCTCCCAACACGCCCCCTTTTGGCATTACTCTAGGCAGGTTCCTTCTGACAAGTTTTACTTAGCCAACTCTTTAAACGGGAGGCAGACATCACCTAAGAGCCTAGGGCTCACGCAAAGGCAAAAAACATTCCAGCGAAAAGGCAGAACCTTCGATACAATATAACAGTTGGGGAATCTTGCCCTCTACAAAAGTTTACAAAAAATAAGGAAAAGCTTAAAATAAACAAGCAGAGCGGGAAGCTATCGGGCAGGGCTGTCGGAGGTTCTGCTAGATGTTCCGCTAGAGGTCCCGCTCGAGGCTTCGCTGGGGTTCTCGCCAGAGGTCTCGCTGGAAGAATTGTCTTCGGACTCATTATTTAGGCTAGGCTCCGTCGCGTCTTTGGCCGTATCTCTGATCGGGGAATCATCCTCTCCCGCCGGCTTGGGAACGGGATCAAACAGCCAAGGCAAAGTCCCTCGCGCTGTGAGGGTTTCGTCACCTTAGTTAAAAAGTGTCGATTCCTGCAACACCTCGATGACCATCTTTGCGGTGGCTTGCGCATTCTCCTGGATGATCACGTCCATCTCGTATGCCGAGTAATGACGACGCTCAAGTCTCTCCTCAAGCGATGGCCTGGCCCGGGCCAGGGCCAAGGCCCCCTCCAAGCGCTTTACCTCAGCTTTTAACAGCTTGTTCTCGGACTCGATACCGGCCACCCTGGCGCAGAGCAGCTGGGCTTGCGCAGAGTCCTGCGAGGAGATCCTGTTAGGCAAAAAATTTATTTACGCACTAAGAGAGCAAGAGATATTGAAGGGTCCCGCTTACCTTGGCAGCCGGGCGAAGGGTGAGAAGTTTGTGGGCAGCTACCAAGTCGGCCTTCAGAGTGGCCGCTTCAGCCACAGTGGCGTCCCGAGCCTTATGCATATCGGTGAGGTTGCGCTCTAAGGTCATGGTGCGACGCCCATCCATATACGAGAGCTGGACCGCGCGAAGTTGGGACTGGGCGGCGTCGTAGACGAGGGCCCGAGTTACCGTTCGATAAAACGTGTCAGCGTCCTCCCGACCATAGAGCCCATAGCCCAGCACGAAGGCATCACCAGTAATTGTGTCCTGCTCCCTCCAAGAGGGGAGAAGTGTGGAGACCGCAATGCGGTTGGAGGTATGGTCCTACGTGATCAAGGGCTTACCATCCGCATCCAGGAACTTCTCGCCGAAGCCAAAATTAATGTGCCCTTTCAGCATTTGCTTGAGAGGAGCCCTGGCAGGGGTCTCGTTAATCGGCTAAGCGACGACCGTCTCGCTTGCGACTAATGGGACTGGGGCGGGGTTCTCGACGGAAGCATGTACAATCGACTTGTCCTTGTCCGCTGCTGATGGCTTTGGTTTTTTGAGAGGGGAGCAGGGAGGGAGCTAAGTTTTCGCTTTAGGGCACTCACTTGGGAAGAAGGTCTCGGTTCCTCCCGGCAAGCAGCGACGGCAGACCTGGAGAGAGCCAAAGGGTTGGTTGGCTCCCGGGTCTCGTCAAAAGGTTGGTGAAGAGGAATTTCTTGCTCACCTGCGAGACCCATCGATAATTATCCCTATTACCTCAAAGCAGAAGGTTGCAAGGTTAGACCGAAACAATACCTTCGCCAGGAGGAACCGGTAGGAGGGAATCCAGCTCCCGCCAGAGGAAGGGGACGTCGAAGGCCTTCGACCCAAAGAACTTGATGAGGGTGCCCTCTCGCTCCCCGAGAGTAGGAGGCTTGTATGTCGTGTCGTCATTATTAATGGGCGCGAGAGGGATGTTGCCGAAGGGCCCTGAGACGAAGATGAATCTCTCCACCCAGTGATGATGTTTGTTGGCGAGACAAGTCGTCTTCACCGACTTCCTGGAGAGGAAGACTGACCCTCACTTGGCCCTGAAGTTGAACAACTTCCGAAAAATGGGGAGGCATAACTCGATCCTTTCCGCCCACATATAGCAGGCGAAAGCTACCAAGAGGGTGATGGAGGTTTGGTTGAGCTGGGACGGCACCACCCCATAATAGCGCAAGGCCTAGTGCACTTCCGGCCAGAGGGGGAGGCGGAAGCCCACCTTGAAGTGCTCCAAGGGGATGGCGAGCTCCCCTTCTGGCACGCGGTTAACCCTGTCATTGTTCCCAGGGTTTCGAGCGACGAACCCCGGCGGGATTAAATTCTGGGTGATCGTGAGAAATTCCTCTTGCGTGAGCCGGCAGGGGGGGATTGTGGTCCAGGAAGGTTTGCACACATTTGGAGCGGCCTTCGCTCTCGCTAGGCACGTTTAAAGGAAGGCGAGAGAAGAGAAGAAGGCAAGAGCCTCGACGTAGCAGTGATCGGTGGAGCGATCGGGAGGGGGACGAAAGTCTGAAATCAAAGAAGAAAATGCGGAGAAATAAATGTGGTAGGTGGATTAGCCTATTTATAGAGAATTCAATAAATCTCGATTTTTTTTCCTAAAAAGCGGCGATAATACAACTCGACGCTTCAAATCCTCGTTTTTCACCATGTCTTGCCGTCTCTCCCTAAACCTGCAGAAAAGCGAGAACCTCTGGGAATAGCCCGGGGTAAAAGCAAGCTAGGGCGGCCAGCAAGAGGTGACGGGCAGGGCGCAAGGGTCAAGCATTCACAAAACATCAAATACGAGGACATGAAACACAAAAAAAATAAAGAATAAACATAAAAGGACTCTCGCTGGGCGGGAGCCGCAAAATAGTAGCAATAACAAATATAAATATTTATTTGTTGTCGTTCGACGCGAGGGGTTCAAAACGAGAAGGGTAGGCTGGGAGGTGGGGTAAAGAAGAGGCGAGACCCGCGAGACTCAATACTGTTCCCACCACCAACGACCCAGACCTTGCCTCCCCGTCCTTGGGGGCACTCGCGGATTGAAGAAGGCCATCAAGGCGGTCAATCCCAGGTTGGCCAGATGAAGTTGATCGCGAATCCGCGCGATGTATCTTCCTGGGGAAGTCTCGGCGGTAAGCGTGTCCTGGCGCTCCGTCTTGCCAAGGAGGTGGGCGTAGTCCCGCTCGACAACGCCAATAACCTTTCCATCGTTCCATAGATTCGTCTCGCTGCCGCGTAGTTGGCACATTGCTGCCACACGGGATTTGACAGGACTACCGCAATCCTCTGCCTCCGCGTCTTACTACTCCCGGAGGCCTCAAGAAAGTCCTCCATCTTGCCAGAGGAGGGGAGAGGGGAGTCATCCCCGTTTTCTTCTTCTTCTTCCTTAGCCTCCGCCTCCTGCACCTTGGGACCTGGAGGACAGTTTGTCAGATTCCAGGAGTAGCAAAAGAGAAAATTGTAGGTTCTCGCATACCTGGCATACGACGGGGGCTTTCCGCTGGCGGTTGGCGAGAAGGGCGGGGCTTCCCCCCAATACTCTTCCCAAAGAGCAAGTGAAGCGGCTTGCCCCGCCCGGGGCGGAACGTCCTGCACTCCAAGGTCTCGGTCTCCGTTAGTAAGGGGAGAGAGGAACCCTCTCCATCCGGAGGCTTGGATTCCGGCGTGGGTGCTAATGATTTAGTGGCAACTCCTCCGACCGCTAAAGCGGGTTTGACCACTTGGTTGACACGGTCTTTGGGGGCGGAAGTCCTAGGCATCGGGACAATGAGGTTTAAGATCCCAAGAACAGGCGTTGCGAGAAGCATGATCAGCGGAAGGTAAAAGAAGATCATTTAAAACGAAAGCCACATCAGCGAAAGGGTAAAATACCAGGAGATCTTGAGAGATCGGCCGGGGTAGTTCGAGGAGCAACCCTCAGGACTAGCGGAGAAGCCCTCGAGGCTGACGACGGATCCTAATTGAGAAGACGGGTCGACTCGGTGTCCGCCAGTAGGAAGTCAGCAACATCTTTCGGGACCATCTGCTGCGAGAAGAGCGATGCGTCAGTGTGCAACCTAGTTCATTCAAAAAAGATTCGCGCCAATGAGCGAGGTGAGAAGAATACCTCTGGTAGGGAAGGGGGATTATCGTCATGATTAGGGGTAGGGGTAAGCGAAGCTTGGTTCTCTTTGGAGTGATCGCGCCTGACCGACTTGGCCTTCTTCTTCTTTTTTGGGCGGGGATCTCGTCGGCTGGCCTCTTAGAAGACTCGTCGGCCGACCTCTTGCCCATTAGCCAAGGAGCTACTTTCACGCAGTTAGCGCGGGCCCACGCCTGGGACGCGGCAAGGCGAGCCTGGAGTTCTTGCGAGAGAGGTTTTTCAGCACGTTTAGAGCGCATCTTCAAGGCCACGAGGGAGCCCAAGCGAAGAATAATAATGATAGGGACATCCAGAGAACAGATTCAGGGATGTATATGTAGAACCGTGGTGGGGACCACAAAAGATTCCCTGCCAGGTCGGCAAGTGACCAGCGAATATTAGGGGTTGGACATGTCTTTCCAAGCACATGGCTAGCTCACAAAGAGCGGGGATTGTGTACAACCTCATATTCGCTGGGTGGGACCTAAATGCCCATTGGGCTAGTCTTGGGTTAGAATTAAGCAAAATTGGGTCAGGTAAGAAGAATAGGCAGAAGGGGTTCTCGCCCATGGCGCGCGCGAAGGGTCATGCCTAGTAAGATGGGAAGCCCCATGGAGTTGGTGTTGAGTGAGGACTTTCCACTCAATGCTCTCGGCGCCTTCCAGGCTTTGGCGTTGAGTGAGGTCTTTCCACTCAACACTCTTAATGCTCTGTGAACTTTTTGCTCTTGCCAGCGGACGGAGAGAAGGCTCTCGCTCGTCGAGCTGAGCTTTGCTTTCGTCGAGCTATGCTCTGCTTTCGTCGAGCTATGCTCTGCTTTCGTCGAGCTGGGCTCTGTATTCATCGAGCTGAGCTCTGCATTCGTCGAGCTGAGCTCTGCTTTCGTCGGGCTGAGCTCTGCTTTCGTCGAACTGGGCTCTCGCTCATCGAGCTGAGCTCTGTGTTCGTTGAACTAAGCTCAGAGTTGGCCTATTATCTCCTGCCCGGGATAGGTAGGAAGGCTCTCGCGTGTAACAAGCGGGAAGCCCACAAGTTCAGTGAAAAGGCTTCTACTAGGGATGCCCCATGGGTGAAATTACCTGGGTACCCTTGAGTAAAAATTACTCGGATGCCTGAAAGTCTTTAATTTCAAGGATAGCTAAATCACTTAAAGGGAGGGGGTGAATAGGTTATTGGTCTCTTTATTAGTGCTTTTCTTTTCTTTTAGTTTGCTGCTTGAGTGGTTGGTTAATTTCATCTTTCAAGATGATTTACCCTCCACAAAGAAAACAACACAGTAAAGCACACAGATATTTATAGTGGTTCCCCAACTGGGTACATCCACTTTCCCTCCCACCTATTCAACTATCTTGTTGGACTAGGCACTTCTCCAAAATGCTCCAAAGATCTTACACCTCAGGCCATCGGCCTTACACTCAGGTTCTCTTCAGAACCCTACCTCAGAACCACAAAGGTTCCTACCTAAGAGCCCTACAGTGCTCCTACAACTTAGTGGTCCTCAAACCACCTACCGCAGCCTTTTCTCTAAGGCCTACAACACAGGCTTTTCAGCCCTACAATTTCAGGCACTAGGCCCTACTCTCAGAGTGTAGTAGCACTCCTACAACTCAGATTTAGAAGGATCCTACAAGATGGAAATGGGTTGATGGGCTTCTTGATTGATTATAAGAGGAATTCCTCTGTGATAATCAGCCTTGGGTGAGTTAGACTCAGCCCCCACTATGACACCAGGAGAGTATTCCTGTGTCAACTTTACTGGAATGAGTGCACCTTAGTCCTAACTACTTCACAACAACAAGTTTATGCACTTAAGTTGGAAGAAACTTGCAGAATACTATTCTGCCTCTTTCTGAACTGAACCAAAGATTCATCTCTTTCTTCTTCACAACAACAATGATGTAGAAGCTTTGGCTTATGCTGGAAGCAACTAGCAGATTTGTTTCTCTGCTCCTTTCTAAACTGAGCTAACTGCTCAGCTCCAACTTATTCCTCACAGCACCTCAAGTGTATGTTCTTTTAGAAAGTATTGGCTGGATCTGTGAAGCTCCTGCAGTAAGGGTTGGCTCTTGATGCTATCTCTTTCTCAGAGAATCACCCTGAGCTTGCTTGCTGGTGCAGATGAAGATGGCACTAGCAAACTTGCCGTTGAAGATGTTGATCTCAACAACTAACCTTCTCTTTGTCTTTCTGACTTGAGCTTCCTGTTCTTTAGCTCCACAACAATGTCGGAGAAGAAGAACAACTCTCACTGACTCTTTTTCTATAAAGATTACTTCCTTTTATTTATTGATACCCAACGACTCTTTTAACAGTGGGTCCCATACTTTAATGCTGGCAGTAATTTTTCTTTAACGCCAACTGTCATATAGTAGGTCTGGGGCAACCTTTGTCGCATACTGTAGCCATCCCACCTCTTATTTGAAATATGTTGACTTGTTGACCTACTGACGTCACCAGTTGTGTACTTAGCCAAAAATCAAGCAACATTAGCATATGCGTTGAGTAAGCATCACTCAACGCCAAAACACTTGGACAGATTTACTATATCTTGGCATTGAGTGAGAAGCCTTCACTCAACGCCAAACTACTTAGAATATAAATCTATTTCTAGGCGTTGAGAGCGTTGAGTGAACAACCCTCACTCAACACCATCTGCCTTAGCCATATACCTGCTTCTTCAGCAACTAAAGCGTTGAGAGCGTTGAGTGAGCATGCCTCACTCAACGCTATTTTATTTTAACTCATTTCTGCATAAAGGAATTGAGAGCATTGAGAGCGTTGAGAGCGTTGAGAGCGTTGAGTGAGCATGCCTCACTCAACTCTTTCTACCTTAGCTAATTTTCTGTGTTTAAAACCACTGGGCTTGGACTATCTTACTTTGAGCTTAGTTTGACTAATGGTGAACTGAGCTCGACGAAATTTGAACTCAGTTCGACGAATCTCAACTGAGCTCGATGAACTCAGAACTCAAGCTCTGAACTTAGCTCGACAAAATGTGAGCTGAGCTTGACGAACTTTGAACTCAGTTTGACGAAATATCAACTGAGCACGATGAACTCAGAACTCAAGCTCTGAACTTAGCTCGACGAAATATGAGATGAGCTCGACGAACTCTGAACTCAGTTCGACGAATTCTGAACTTAGTTCAACCAGTTCAACTTACATCCTTTTTGCTGAATGGCGTTGAGTGTGTCTTCATCACTCAACTCCAAAACACTTAGCCAAATTTCTCTTTAGTAGCATGACGTTGAGTGAATTGACTTCACTCAACACCTGTGGACTTAGCCACATTTCAGCTCATTCCAATTTTAGGCTTTTACTGCTTTAGCATATCTCACAGCTTTTTGATGTATGGCGTTGAGTGAGTTGACTTCACTCAATGCCTGTGGACTTAGCCATTTTGTCAGTTGCCACTGCCTTGGCTTTGACTGTATAGGCTTCACTCAGCGCTATAATTCATCTGGCGTTGAGTGACTGATCTTCACTCAACGCCTGTGGACTTAGACAGTTATCTTTCTTTCCACCACTTAGGTAAGAACTTACTTGTCTTAGCCACTTAGGCTACCTGTCACATCATAGCTTATCAGGACAAACTGCAATCATTCACCTTGAACACAAGTTAGATCACAACATGTGTATACATTATTTTGCTGGTCCTTCTTCAAATTCAGGACATTGGTTTCAATGGACCCAACAATCTCTCCCTATTTGAAGAAGTCAAAACCTAAGACAATGTATACACTAACATACTCATATTATAAATATTTAAAACACATCATCACAGCAGAATTCAGAAAAATTATAGACATCTCAAATGATATAGCAGATAAGTCAAAATCATAGCAAATGATGAATTAGACAAATAATAACAAATGGTTGTTCTATTTAATCATATAGAGAATAGATGTTTAAACAATATAAGCATAGTGTTCCATCCCTAGTCCTGTAAGCAGAACCTGAAATATTTTAAGTTTCAGGTTCCCTTATCAAAATTCCACTACCTCTGGATTTCTTTATCGGCTTGTCTTTATCCCAACTATCTTCTTTCTTTTCTTATCAACTTCATCAGCAACTTTAGCCTTAGTCGCTTCAACTTCAGCTTTATCCTTTTGTCTCTCAAAATAGCTGAAAGGCTTAAGAAAGTATTTAGATGGTTCCACAGCATCAGGAGTGAGAAGATTTGCCTTTTTGTTCCTCTAGAAAATCCTTCTTTCTATGTCTCTCTTTTCCATTTTATCTCATTCAGTCTTGCTGTACCATTTACCTCTATCTGATTTCTTATTCTTGACCTGATCCCAAGCAAACAGAATAATTGATCTGGAATCTGGGCTCCATTGCTCGAAATCAGGTCTTTGTTCCATTTCTTCTCTATATCTCTTTTTCCTTAGCCTGGCCTCCTCTTCAACATCATTAGTGATTCTTTCTTTGACAAGTAGTGACCAGTCTACTGTGGGGCTGAAGGAAGGATTCTGAGCACTAGTAGTCTTCTCTCCCCATTGAGCATTAGCACTGTCACCTTCTTCAATGTACTGAACATATTCTTGATTGTCTTGAACTTGGGTTTCACTACTATACATATTGTTCAAAGCTTCTTGTATATGGTCAGAAATCATTGAGATGTTATTATACTGCAGTGGCTCCATTCCCAATGAGCCTCTCACAATATTTGTGTCCAAAACCATATTCTCAATATTTGTTCTGATGACATTTCTCTTCCCCTTTTTGACTTCTTCAATTACTTGAGTAGTCTGGGAGGTGCTAGCTTCAGATCTCTTGAGCTCCAGATGATTAACTCCAACAATTACATTATTTTTGACCACTAGTAAGTGGTCATCTAGCAGTTTGGTGCATTCATCTGTTTTGGTTAGTATAGCAGCAGTCTGCTTATTCAACAATACATGGGTAGCATTGTGTACAGCCAGTGAGTTTCGGGCCTGAATGTCTTGATTTTGTATGGCAATGATCACATTCTTGTTTGCCTCATCCAGCTTAGCCATTATATAGTCGACAACTGGTGCAACCTTGGTTAAAAACTTCACAGTTTCACCCTTTAGTAAGTTTACTTCAAATTGTATTGATTTGATTTCTATAGCCAGCTCATTCTTGATGTTCTTTAAGGCATCATCTACAAAATTTTCCAGGGATCTTCTTTGTTCATCTAATAAGCTTTTCAGCTGGGCCAGGACCATTGGTGATATTTGATCTGTTCCAGCTGGTGTGCCTTTATTTTGGATCTGTTGGACTTGCCTGACCCCTGTTCTTAGAGCGGGGTCATCCACTATATGAGCTGAGGATTGTTCCTTCTCATGACTAGATTCCTCTTTCTTTGATTCTGAGGAAACTAGATCATGCACTTCTCGAGCAGCGAGATAAGATTATATCTCCCCCTCTAACTCTATCATGCTTTTATTTTCATGCAGGTCAGCAGCAGCAATAACCTTTATTGGAGGAACCTTCAGTTGCTCCCCTACAAATAATGTATCATGCATTATCTCTTGCATCAGTTGCTCCCCCTCAATTTGAGCAATCCTTCCCTTAGCACTAGGAATTTCCAAGACTTTATCTTGTAGTTCCCCATCTTCAGACATAGGTATATGCCTATCTACATCTTCTAATCTGGAGGCATCATCCTCCATTTCTGCAGATATTTTGTTAACAATTTCCTCTGTTATTTGCCCAACATCCTTGGCTGGAGGCAAATCATCTCCTTCCTCTTCAACAGATCCAGCTAACCCAGCAGCAATTTCATCCACTTCAGGAATAGAATCTGACTTTAGTCTTCTCACATGACTAAGAGGGGTAAGATCAGATGAGAAGGATACTTGGATATTCATGTCTCTCCTAGACACTTCACCAGATGAAGATAGATCAGGATCATGAGGCTCTTCGTCCTCAGATGAGCTGCTAGAGGAGCTGGGCTCAGTAGCAGCAATTCTCTTTCCTTTTCTCTCCACAGTTTCTGGACCACGGGGTTGAAGGACCCTGTCCCATCTCTCAAGCATCTTGATGTCCATCCTTCTCATGTGGTGTATTCTTGCACTAAGTTTCAGATTCAAAATTTTTGGAGCAGTTTCTCGCAGAAATAGTGAAAGGATTCTCTACAAATTGGGTTCAGCCATGCAGTCCACTACTCTTTCAAACACCACTCTTCCCCAATCAGTTCTCTTGGACAGTATGGTCCTGGTTATTAGTTCAAACATCCTTTTTGAGATTTTTTCACTGGAGCCTATTTTGCATATCAGAGCTTTCTCAATGAAATCGGCTAGAAACTTACCTTTCAGGTTAAGTTCTTTCCTTTGAATTGATCCGATTGTGTGCTTGGAAAGTCCACACAATTTCATTGCTGATTTTGCATTGTCCAGTAATAGCTCTTCTTCGTCCTCAGTTGCAGAGAGCTTTGGAAGCTGTAGAGCCTTGCTTAGCCTTCTGGGAGTTATCTTGATCTTCTTTCCACTTACTTTGGTCTTAATTTTACCAACTGAAGCATCCGCTTTGGCGTTGTCAAACAACTCCAGTACTTCCCTCTTCCATAAAAGATAGGGTTCCGTCAAGACGAAGGCTAGGTTTAATTTCTGTAGAAGATTAAGCACCCACTGACCTTCTTCTGGAGCATCAAATAATCCATTTCAAACCACCTCTGATCTTTCGAAGAGGAAATCTGATCCCTTTGGCGCCATTTCTCTGGAGAATTTGAGAATGCTAGTGAAAGCGGCTTCCCGTCGATTTAGCGAATGCAGGCGGGAGAGGGTAAGGAACATTGACTTAGCTTATTACACAAGCCCTTCTATTTATAGGTATTGCAAAAAGGAAGGAGGAAAGTCAATAATACATATTTGTTGTTTAATCTTGATCAATGGTCAAGATTGAATCCCGACATATATCCGCAGTCCGTCTTTTCTCCAGTATTTGTTAAGTGAGCTTATTTAGCTTAATATCAGTTTTCTTTAGCAATTAAATTTTCAATTAGCCCCTAATTGTGTTGACCTAACTTGCGGGGATAATATAGACCTACAGTACACATTCTAAAATGTGTTTTATTAGGGTGCAATTAAACATAATTTCAATAACATTACATTAATTTCAACTGAGAGTGTATTAACCCCCAACCTCAATTGGCTCAACCAAATTTTGATACTAATCCAGCTTAGTATTCCATATGCAATATGTCTTTGTGTATGTTGAGAGAAATTACATTTTGTGGCATTGTGAACATGTAAGCCACTAACACATGTATTAAGAAGAGTTGTTGTTTTAACATCTTCTTAGTCATTTGTTTCAATTACCCTTCTCATATATGAGTAATCAATTTTGAAATTAAGTAGTATAATTAAAGAAAGGTGAATTCTACTTATCTCTGCTCTGTAGACTTGAATTCCATGCTGAATTCACAGTTTCTAAGCATACCAGCAACCTTGCTTCTGAGCTTTAGCCTTTGATGTTCATCTGGCTTTCCTTTGTAAGCTCCCCCTTAATAATTTCACTTGTCATTGACATTTAGTGCATGATGATAAGTTGAATTATTTCTTGTATCCAGACTTGGGTCTGGTACAACACTGTCCAAGGACCATAAATGGTTATGGCCACTTGGACTATCCTGCAAGACAGAATTACCTTCCCTTAAGAACCCAAGCTGACTTTGGTCCTAGGTTCTTGTTAGCTTGAAAAATCAAATATCTACCTAAAGGAGCCATATAAGGAAGACTTTCTCTTGCCCTTGGCACACTAGGGTTGTGCCAATAAACTATGGCAAAGTTGCCCACTTTGCCACAGCACCAGCACTCATGAATATTGTATCTTATTTTCTGAGCAGGTCTGATAGCATGGTTGACTGCAGACTGAATGGAAGGAAGAGCAGCTTCCTTATTCCAAATTCTCTTAGCCACAGTCTGACTGAGAGAGATTCTGACATGATAAGAGCTTGGTTTTTCATAAGGTATATCAGCAGCAGTTCTTCTTGCAGAGGACATGCTATTGGTGCCCTTGGAAAATTCAAAGTATTGCATCTTGGTAGATTTACCCTTGGTCAGAGTGTGAGCAGGGAGATTTTGAGAAAAGGCCACTGCATTGCTCAAGAGAGATGAAGCTAGTGCATCAAATACAAAAGGTCCAAGATGGGCCTTTTGCACTTCTTCATGAGTAGCCTTCTGAGCACTCAGACCCATGTCCTTTCTTCTTCCATTGTAAGAGACATCTGAAGTCTTACAAGGAAGATTCTCATTCCTCTAGTGACCATCCCTGGGGTCTTGACCATACCTGTTGGAAGGGAGAATTACCTTGTGAAAGGTAGGCTGAGTCCTAACAGTAACTTGGCCTCTTTTCTAAGATTGGATTACTTTAGAAATCCACTCAGATTCAGATCTTCTCTTGATAGAATCTATCTTATAGAAGTTAACCACAATTCCCCTCTCCCTATCAAGTTTCTCCTCAAGATTCTTGATAATAGAATCCTTGTATTTTAAGGACTCAACATGGATATCTACCATAATTTTCAAATGAGCTGCTTCCCTCTATTTTACACATAGGAAGGATGAAACTTCATCCAGCTGGGAAGTAGTCTTCTGTAGGGAGGCTATTTCCTCCACTTGTTTCTTAAAAAGTAGCTTGCTTTCCTTGAAAGCTTTCAGAAGGGCAGCATGATTGTCAATCAATTGATATCATCATCTATCAAAGGACCCTCATCATCACTAGATGAGGATACATCAGAGTTTATGCAGGATTCATATCCAGACTCTGAGGATGAGCTAGATGGGGAATGTACCTTATTTTGACCAGGCTGATCTTGGCAAGATTTTACTTTTGGAGTAGCTATTTGTCCATGGCATCTGCATTCCCCTTCTTCAGCTTCATCCACCTCTGTGTCACTCTCTGAATATGACAGAGGGGCCCTAATTCTTGCTCTTGCATTTGGAAGGACTTTGTCATCACCAAGAGCAGCCAATAGCCCAATGCTGATCTTGTCCTCTCTGCAGATTTGCTGCTCCATAGGTTCCACATCTCATGGTTCATCCTTGAACACATAAGTTTAAACTTTTAGCTATCCTTGGAGGTCAACTCAGACTGTTAGGTCCTTTTTGAGTAACCTCCCTCTAATACCACTTGAAAGTATTTAATTTCAAGGATAGCTAAATCACCTAGAGGGGGTGGGTGAATAGGTTATTGGTCTCTTTATTAGTTCTTTTCTTTTAGTTTGCTGCTTGAATGGTTGGTTAATTTCTGCTTTCAAGATTATTTACCTTGCACAAAGAAAACAACACAGCAAAACACATAGATATTTATAGTGGTTCCTCAACTGGGTACATCCACTTTTCCTCCCACCTATCCAACTATATTGTTGGACTAGACACTTCTCTAAAATACTCCAAAGAGATTACACCTCAGGCCCTTTGTCTTACACTCAGTTTCTCTTCAGAACCCTACCTCAGAACCACAAAGGTTCCTACCTCAGAGCCCTCCAGTTCTCCTACAACTCAGTGGTCCTCAAACCACCTACCTCAGCCTTATCTCTAAGGCCTACAACTCAAGATTTTCAGCCCTACAATTTCTGACACTAGGCCCTACTCTCAGAGTGCTACATCACTCCTACAACTCAGATCTAGAAGGATCCTACAAGATGGAAATGGCTTGATGGGGTACTTGATTGATCACATGAGCAATTCTTCTGTGACAATAAGCCTTAAGTTAGACTCAGCCCCCACTATGACACTGAGAGAGTTTTCCTGTGTCAACTTTACTGGACTGAGTGCACCTTAGTCCTAACTACTTCACAATAATAAGTTTATGCTCTTGAGCTGGAAGAAACTTGCAGAATACTATTCTGACTCTTTCTGAACTGAACCAAAGATTCAGCTCTTTCTTCTTCATAACAACAATGATGTATAAGCTTTGGCTTATGCTGTAAGCAACTAATAGATCTATTTCTCCACTCCTTTCTGAACTGAGCTAACTGCTCAGTTCCAACTTCTTCCTCACCGCTCCTCAAGTGTATGTTCTTTTAGAAAGTATTGGCTGGATTTGTGAAGCTCCTGAAGTAAGGGTTGGCTCTTGTTGTTATCTATTTCTCAGATAATCACCCTGAGCTTGCTTGCAGGTGCAGATGAAGATGGCACCGGCAAACTTGCTGATGGGGATGACGACCCTCAGCTTGATGAAAATGCGGTTGATGATGATCAATCGCCACCATCCAAGGATTTGCGACGCCACGACGATCTTGACGGGCAACGTTACAACCTTCACCCTCAGCTCATGAAGAACCTTATTTAATTTACTATTTCATTTCATTTTGTAATTTTGGACATTTATTCTGGCCTGCGTTTTGCCAGCCTTTGCTGCATTTATTGATTTTGGTCTGCGTTTAGCCGGCCATTGCTGCATTTAGTTTATTTTGGGCTGCATATAGCCATTTGTGTGTGTAAGGCTATATAAGGCCATGACTTTGAGATATAATAGGAGATTATTATTGAAAAAAAGAAATTGAAACCCTAAGACTCTTTCTCCTCTAACCCGCCGCCCCCTCTCTTCGCTCTCCCTCTCGGTTCCGCCAAAGACCTGCTACCCCGCTAGGCCGCCGGCCACCATCTCTCCTCCTCCCTTCCCCTCTTCTCCTTCCCCTCTACTCCTCCTTCCCCTCTCCCCTCTCCCATAATCGTTTCTTCCCTCTCCTCCACAAGACTATTCGGCCAGCACCTCGAAGAGGATCCAAGGTGCAACGTAGGATCGGGAAACTCACTCGGGCGTAGGTAGACGAAGACGGACGTGTACATCTTCGTCAGCTCATCTCCGGTGGGTTAGTGGTGGGAACGATCGATTGTAGTGGATCCTCGTCTCGGATCAACAAACTCTGAGTGCGTAACGAAACTTCCTACCAAAGAGTTTTCCTTTCTCAGATTTTTCTTGTGGTGGTTGAGTTTTGGCGTGACTTTGGAACATCAGATTTTTTTGTGGTTATTTTCTTGTGGATTTGTGCTTTCTTCAAAATTTCTGAAACGTAAAAAAGGATTGGCGATCCTTACTTTGTTCTTGTTGGGGAAACATCCACCCTTTCCGAATCGATTTGTTTTGGTGGATTTTCTTTGGTACAACACCGCGCTTGTCAGAACCAATATTGTTCCTTTTAGTCGGATAGGATTTTGGCCTATAGCCATTCTCCGATCCACTTGCGGTTCGGCTACCCGTAAGTTAGCGTGAGAGATTAATAAAATCCATTGTGATAGCTGTGTGTTGTTAGTGTGCGTAATAGAGAGCGTTGAGCGTAACTAGAGACGTCGATACGTCGTCCGTAAAGGATCTTTCGGACGGGATTACATCAAATTTGGTATCAGAGGGAGGTTCTGTTGATTTCTCAATCGACAACATCCTTCTCTTTTCTGTCGTAGGCTATTGACCCTCTCGTGGTCATGCTCGAGTCGTTGTCAAGACCAATTTTTACAAAAAAAGACAAAAAAATCGCTTGTCCTACTGTTCATGCGCAGTAGGCGTGGCTCGGAGTATTCCCCTTCCACTTCACACATGGAAGACGACCATGAGGTTGAGCACGCTCCGGCAATGATCGCGGAGCTTCAGGAAGAGTTTAACGAGAGGTTCGATGCCCTCACTCAATTAATACAAGGGCTGGTTTTAAATCAAGCGGCACCTCGAAACCCCGCTGCTAACCCTCTTGACAGCGTGGGTTTAAATCGACAGGGCCCTCTACCCCAGGCCGCCGATCAGTGAAATGAGAGACAAAACCGTCCACGTAATCAGGACGATGAGCAAGCGCCTAGAGCTCCATATGAGTTCGATGTCACTAGGGCCGTGAAGATAGAGTCACCATCATACGATGGTATGGGTGAGCCCCAAGTATTTTTAGACTTGATCTTTGGAGTGGCTACCACCAGATTCGGATTAGAGAAGGGGATGAGTGGAAAACATCATTTAAGTCGAAGGAAGGACTTTATGAGTGACTAGTAATGTCGTTCGGGCTCTCCAATGCCCCAAGTACATTCTCTCGGATGATGACCCACGTCTTTCAACCGTATATGGGGAAGTTTATCGTGGTGTACTTTGATGATATACTCATTTTTAGCACCTCCACTTCCGATCATGAGGGGCATTTGAAGACTATTTTGGAGACGCTCCGAAATGAGAAATTATTTGTCAATATTAAGATGTGCACGTTCTATGTATCGTCGGTGGAGTTCCTAGGCTACATTGTTAGTTCGTAGGGCATACACGTTGATCCTAAGAAGGTCCAAGCCATAGTGGATTGGCCGGAACCCACTAACATTAGGGAAGTTAGAAGTTTCCATGATTTAGCCACCTTCTACCGCTGGTTCATACGCGATTTTAGTAGCATCATGGCTCCCATCACGGAGTGCATGAAGAAAGGGGACTTTGTGTGGTCAAAATCTGCCACCAAAGCGTTCCACACGATTAAGGCCCGGATGTCGGAAGCACCCCTCTTGCGGTTACCGGATTTTGATAAGGTCTTTGAGTTGTCTTGTGACGCATCCGGGATTGGTATTGAAGGCATTTTAAGTCAAGAGGGGCATCCGGTAGGTTATTTTAGTGAGAAACTTGCGGGACCTAAGCTCAACTACTCCAATTACGATCATGAATTTTATGCCATTATTCGGTGCCTCCAACATTGGCGACACTACCTCCTTCCTAAGGAGTTTGTTATCCTTTCTAATCACGAGGCCTTACGGTTCGTCAAATCACAAGGTAAAATCATCCCCCGCCACGCAAAATGGGTCTCATACCTGCAGGAGTACTCCTTTAACATTAAACATCTGAAGGGCAATCTTAACCGGGTAGCAGATGCTCTTAGCCGCGTTTCACTTTTATTGACCACACTAGAGGTTAAGGTCGTAGGTTTTGAGCGTATTAAGGACGAGTATGTTCATTTTCCGGATTTTAAAGAAATATATTTGTCCATCCAAGGTGAGTCACCAACGACCATTTCTGCATATTATCTCCGTGATGGATATCTATTTAAGCACGCTCAGCTATGCATCCCTCGTTCTTCCCTTCGCCACTTCATAGTGTGGGAATTACATAGCGGCGATCTCGGCGGCCACTTTGGGCGTGACAAAACCATTACCTTAGTGGAGGAAAATTTTATTGGACGGGTCTCAAGTCTACGGTACACAAGGTGGTTGGAAGTTGTAGAGTGTGTCAGTTAGGAAAAGAGAATAAGACGAATGCGGTGCTATATACCCCCTCCCGATTCCTTCCGTT
The DNA here is from genome assembly GCA_039513925.1 of Platanthera zijinensis. NCBI lineage: Eukaryota > Viridiplantae > Streptophyta > Magnoliopsida > Asparagales > Orchidaceae > Platanthera > Platanthera zijinensis. The sequence continues at coordinate 152,514,575 of CM077083.1, forward strand.
CCATGGGAAGATGTTAGCATGGACTTTGTCCTAGTCCTTCCCGTCACGTCTAGATGTCACGACTCCGTTATGGTGGTCGTTGACCGGTTCTCGAAGATGACCTATTTCATTGCATGTCACAAAACTGATGATGCGTCTCACGTCGCTAAGTTATTCTTTAAAGAGGTCGTTGGGCACAGGGGTGTACCTAAAACTATTGTCACTGATAGGGACGTGAAATTCACGAGTTATTTTTGGAAAACTTTATGGAAGATCATGGGCACCAAGCTCTTATTTTCCTCGGCTTACCATCCGCAGACGGATGGCCAAACAGAGGTAGTTAATCGGAGTTTGGGTAGCTTACTTCGTTGTATTCTGGGGGATCACAAGGGTACTTGGGACCTCATCCTCCCACATGCACAATTGGCCTACAATAATTCCAAAAACTGTTCCACCGGACTCTCACCCAATGAAATCGTACATGGATACAAGGCACCCGTTCCACTTGACTTAGTCCAGTTACCGTCATCTTATAAATCTAGTCAATTTGCACAGGATTTCGCCTCGCATGTTCATGCCCTGCATAAACACATAAATCAAACGTTAGCAAAACAATATGCCTCTTATCAAGCTAACGCAGACGTACATAGAAGGGAAATCCATTTTAATATTGGCGATTTTGTTATGGTGTGTCTCTCCCCTGAACGGTTTCCAAATGGAACCATAAAGAAACAGGAAAATAGGAGAGCCGGTCCTTTTCGTATTTTAAAGAAATTAGGAGAGAATGATTATGTCTTGGAATTACCCACTGATTGGGGTATGCCCCCTATTTTTAATATTTCTGATTTAACGCCATATATCTCACCACCACCTGAATTATATGTCTCCTCATTTCTGTCCACTACCAATTCTAATGGGTTTGGGCGTGAGGTGTTATCTGGATCATTCTCTCCATAAGCTGCTACTGGGGGTATGTCGCCTAATGAATTTGCTACATTTTCTTCTTCATCGACTAACGCATTTCCAAGTTTCCCAAAGATTGTTTTTGTGCCTGACAGGATTATACGGGATGAGGTGCTTCCCTCTCTGCATGATGACACGCGACGGTTCTTGATCCGATGGCGTGACCGCCCCGCCTCTGATGATTCTTGGCTCTCTGCCTCGGAGGTGGCCCTTCTGGACAAACCTCTCCTACGTCGGTACCTACACACGCCCTCATTGGTGATGATTTCTTTCGAGCGAGGAGGGTTGATGGGGACGACGACCCTCAGCTTGATGAAGATGCGGTTGATGATAATCAACCACCACCCTCCAAGGATTTGCGACGCCACGACGATCTTGACTGGCAACATTACAACCTTCGCCCTCGGCTCATGAAGAACCTTATTTAATTTACTATTTCATTTCATTATGTTATTTTGGACATTTATTCTGGCCTGCGTTTTGCCAGCCTTTGCTTCATTTACTAATTTTGGTCTGCGTTTAGCCGGCCATTGCTGTATTTAGTTTATTTTGGGCTGCATATAGCCATTGGTGTGTGTAAGGCTATTTAAGGCCATGACTTTGAGATGTAATAGGAGATTATTATTGAAAAAAAGAAATTGAAACCCTAAGACTCTTTCTCCTCTAACCCGCCGCCCCCTCTCTTCGCTCTCCCTCTCGGTTCCGCCAAGAACATGCTACCTCGCTAGGCCGCCGGCCACCACCTCTCCTCCTCCCTTCCCCTCTTATCCTTCCCCTCTACTCCTCCTTCCGCTCTCCGCTCTCCCATAATTGTTTCTTCCCTCTCGTCCTCAGACTATTCGTCCAGCACCTCGAAGAGGATCAAGGTGCAACGTAGGATCGGGAAACTCACTCGGGCGCAGGTAGACGAAGACGGACATGTACATTTTCATCGGCTCATATCCGGTGGGCTAGTGGTGGGAACGATTGATTGTAGTGGATCCTCATCTCGGATCAACAAACTCCGAGTGGGTAACGAAACTTCCTACCAAAGAGTTTTCCTTTCTTAGATTTTTCTTGTGGTGGTTGAGTTTTGGCGTGACTTTGGAACGTCGGATTTTTTTGTGGTTATTTTCTTGTGGATTTGTGCTTTCTTCGAAATTTCTGAAACGTACAAAAAAAAGATTGGTGATCCTTACTTTGTTCTTGTTGGGGAAACATCCATCCTTTCCGAATCAATTTGTTTTGGTGGATTTTCTTTGGTACAACACCGCGCTCGTCGGAACCAATATTGTTCCTTTTAGCCAGATAGGATTTTGGCCTATAGCCATTCTCCGATCCACTTGCAGTTCGACTACCCATAAGTTAGCGCGAGATATTAATAAAATCCATTGTGATAGCTGCGTGTCGTTAGTGTGCGGAATAGAGAGCGTTGAGCGTAACGAGAGACATCGATACGTCGTCCGTGAAGGATCTTTCGGACGGGATTACATCAAACGTGATTACATCACTTGTCATTGAAGAAGTTGATCTCAACAGCTAACTTGCTCTTTGTCTTTCTAACTTGAGCTTCCTGTTCTTTAGCTCCACAACAATACCGGAGAAGAAGAACAACTGTCACTGACTCTTTTTCTGTAAAGAGCACCTCCTTTTATTTATTGAGACCCAACGACTCTTTTAGTAGTTGGTCCCACACTTCTAATGCTGGCTGCAATTTTGCTTTAACGCCAACTGTCGTACAGTAGGTCTGCGGTAACTGTTGGGGTTTGTCTCCACAATACCTCAGATTTGTAGGAAGTCAGACCTTGAACTAAGATGAATTAAGATGTATTTGATGTGGTGTTTGAGTTGTATGTGTGCAGGTTCTAATTGCCAAGTGTAGACCAATGTCAGTATATAATGGGTCACCAAACACAGGACCATGCAATGTAATCCCTCATTGTGTGATCCAAAGTGTTGGCCCATGTATAGCCTCTCTATTGGGATACACTTCTCATTCATGCACTTGGATTGATGGACAGAAGCATTGGAGCTAATTTCCTCAGAAAAATATTTCTAAGTCCAAAATACTCGAGTAACCCCTTTTTTTATACTCGAGTATCAGACTTAATACTCGAGTAGCTAGTTAGACATACTCGAGTAGTTAGTTAGACATACTCGAGTAATCAGTTAGACTTACTCGAGTAGGCTCTGAATACTCGTGTAGATAAATCTATACTCGAGTAGTTAAGTAGTCATACTCGAGTAGTTTCTTTTCATACTCGAGTAAGTAACTTAATCACTCGAGTAAATCATATATCATACTCGAGTAGCTCCATTTCCTCTCTTCTCTGCAAGTTCAAGTAGTCATACTCGAGTAGTTTCTTTTCATACTCGAGTAAGTGTTTCTATACTCGAGTAATTGATTTTCATACTCGAGTAAATTATTCGATACTCGAGTAGTTGATTTTAATACTCGAGTAAGTATTCTGATACTCGAGTAGTTGATTTCAATACTCGAGTAAGTATTCTGATACTCGAGTAATTCTCCTTTCACTCGAGTATATCTTGCTGATACTCGAGTATATCTTGCTGATACTCGAGTATATCTTTGCTGATACTCGAGTATATCTTTTCTGATACTCGAGTATATCTCTTCTGATACTCGAGTAGTTCATTTTTCACTCAAGTAAATTTCTCTTCTCATACTCGAGTATACTCCTCTTTGTCACTCGAGTATCTAAATTCCCATACTCGAGTATATCTTCTCTTACTCGAGTATAGCAGTTCTCTATTCCAGAATTTTTCTAAGTTCAAATTCACCATAAGTATTTTGAATCCGTCATTTCTGATTGGTCCACGTGTCATCCTTAATTAAGATTATGACCGTTGGAGTCCACCTATAAATAGGTCATTTCAGAATTGACTAATTAACAAGATTACCGAGATATTCTTTTTAAGAAAGAGAAAATTCCGTGAACCCTAATTCTCACGCCGCCGCCGCCGCCGCCGCCGCCGCCATCGTTGTTCACGGAAGAAACTCTGGATCGCCGATCTCCGTCTTCAACGACTATTTCTCCAGCGATCCAGACAAAAGTGAATCACTCGATCTCGCTGAGCCTCAAAGATTTCAGATCTATCTTCTCGATCGAGGTGGTTCTAGTTTTCAGATTCGTGGATCTCTCTCAAGTCATCTTCAACCTTTTCTGATCAAGCCGAAGTTCCTAAAGAAGAAGACTGTCAAAGATCCAGATCTGAGATTGTTGTTTTGATTTTTTATTCTCAAACCAAAATTTCATTGTAGGAGTTTTTCTCCGAGATTTGTAGGAAGACCTTTCTTCCGAGTTTTGTAGATCCAGTTGGATCGAGTTTTGTAGGAACGTGGTTCCGAGGTGTAGGATTGTTTTCAATCCGAGATAGTGGAGTAGCCGAGTCTAGTGATTTGCTAGATCGGTGAGGAAAGTGGACGTACCCAAGGTTGGGGAACCACTATAAATCTCTTGTCGTTTGTGATTGCTTGATGTGTGCTGTGTTAGATTTTAATTCCGCATTTGACACGCATTTCACCTATTCACCCCCCTCTAGGTGATTTAGGCTAACAACTTAGACCTCTCAATTGGTATCAGAGGGAGGTTGATCGTTAAAAGGTTAACACCTTGATCGTATCCTTCTAAGTTGAGTATCAAGCATGAGTAAGACTAAGGATTTTGCCAAGCTCCCTATCTGCACCAAGAACAACTTTCCTATGTGGAAGGAAAGGGTCAAATTCTTCATGGAAGCTGTAGACCCTCGGATCTTCATGATTGTTAAAGAAGGTCCTCATGTTCCTATGACTGCATCAACAATAGATCCAACCAAAAAGGTACCAAAGAAATTGATGGATCTAGACAAGGATGAGATTGCACTTGTCTCTCTGGACAAGAAAGCAAAGAATATCATAGCAAGTGCAGTCGATGACTCAATGCTGCAAAATCTGATTCATTGTCAATCTGCCAAGGAGATGTGGCAATCCCTAGTGACTCTAATGGAAGGTACAGAGGAAGTGAGGGATGATCGGAGATCCCTTCTAAATCAAAAGTATAAAGCCTTCCGGCAAGGTCACAAGGAAGCCATAGCTGACACGTTCGAGAACTTTTTCAAGATAGTGAACAACCTAAGAGTTTATGGCCGAGTCTTCACCAACGGGGAACTCAATGACAAATTCTTAAGATCCCTAACCAAGGAATGGGATAATAAGGTATGTGCCATTCGGGAGTTTGGAAGGTTAGCTGAGACGGACCCGCAGAATCTATTCGGAAAGCTTATGTCTTACGAGCTGCAAATCAACTCAAGAAAAGCTGAAGAAGAGACAAGCAGGTCTGCATCCAAGGAGAAATCTGTCGCTCTAAAGGCAGACAGCTCAAGGAAGATAAAGGCTAGCTCTCCTGCCCCAGTTCCTGAGGCTGATGAAGAAGAATCATCTGAGCCCAGCTCATCTGGCTCAGAACTATCTGATGGAGAGTTCTCCCTACTCTCAAGGCAGTTCAAGAAGTTCTTAAACAAGAAGAAGCAATGGAGAGGCAAGGATGCCTCATATAGAAGATCACGACATGACGGTGATCATCGGAAGAAAGGCTCAAGCAGCCATGACAGGTATAATTCTAAACAGAACAAACAGATCTCAACTGACATCATTTGTTATTGTTGCAATAAGCCAGGTCACATCATCGCCGATTGCCCTCACAAAAAGAAAGAGGGTGGAAGAAGAGAGGAAAAGAAATCCTCACACCATAAGAACAGGAAAGAGAAAAGCTTAGTAGCCAAGAAGAGCAAAACTCTCAGCGACTCTGACTCATCCGAGTCGAGTGAAGAAGAGGAAGCTTACTTTGGGCTCATGGCTCATTCAGATGATGAACAAGTCCCCCAGTTTACTGCGGAGGTAAAATCTCACACTCCTCTCTCTGATTCTGATGATGACAATGAGCAAGAGGGATATTCCTCTGAAGATGAATCTGAGCTCATGGGTCAGTATAAGGAGTTACTCACCGCTTACGAAAAATGTCGTAGATTAATGAAAACTCAAGCCAAAGAGATAAATACTCTACGAGCTAGTGAGAGCAGCTTGAGAGAAGAAGTCGATAAGACTAACTCTCTTCAAGAGAACCTCAATGTAGCTATAGAGGAATACAATAAAGCTCTCAAGCACATCGACCTTAAAGAGGAAATCATCAAAGAATTGGAACGACAACTCGAGGCTGAAAAGAAGCTTGTTGAGAGTTTTTCTAAGCCTAAGACAGTTCTTCCAATCGTTGCTGAATTCTCTGCTAAGGCCAAGGGTGCTGGTTTAGGCCACATTGTCTCTTCTAGTAAATCCTCTAGGAGAAACAAGGCCAAGAGAAAGAATAAGGCTGCCCGGAAGGCTCTAACTGAAGAAAAAGGGAAAGCTCCCTTGGAACCTGTTGTGTTCAAGAAAGTTATCTTTCCCACGAACGAACTCGATTATGAGTCCACCTACGGACACTTTTCTAGGCTGATCCCTGAGAAGCCTAAGTCAAGATACCAAGGTTGGACTCGTCCTCGTAACTTTGGCGAGAGTGTCTTCAAGGCACCTTATGAGGAGATTCAGCTTCAAAGCTATGGACCTTATGCTCATGGTCATAATTTCAAAAAGACACCAAAAGTAAAACCCATTGTAGAAAAGCCTATGAAGGAGAAGACCTCATGTAACTGCCATCATCATGAAGCCTCCTCCTCCAAGAGTAAAGCTCCTGCTAGACCTTCATTCCAGAAAGTCAAGCAGGACTACACAAGGCAAAGATACAACAGGTTCAACTGTTGGTGCTGTGACAGAATTGGTCATTTTGCCAGTGATTGTTGGTTCAATCCTGAAAATGCTGCAACCCCTAAAGTTAGCAACGTGAGAGTGACCACTCATGAGGCTAATACTCGTAGGGGGAGTATTCTAACTCGAGACCAAGGACCCAAACTTGTTTGGGTTCCTAAGGCTAAATGATTGTAATTGCAGGTATGTCCAAAGGCCACCAAAACGCCAATCTGGTACTTGGACAGTGGATGCTCTCGGCATATGACCGGGACAAGGAGCCTACTACAGAATTACACCCCAGTCTGCAACGGACCAAAGGTCATCTTTGGAGGTTCAGATCGTGGGACAACGAAAGGCTATAGTATGATTTCTAATGGTAGCGTATCCTTTTCGAATGTAGCATATGTTGAAGGATTGGAACACAATCTCGTCAGCATAAGCCAACTATGCGACAAAGGATACGTAGTTGAATTTCATGCTGACAAGTGTTTGATAAAATCGGTTGACAACATGGAAACTATTTTATCTGGCACTCGAAGCAGAAATATTTTCTGTTTAAACTTCATCTATATAGACTCTTCGACACCAGTGTGTTTGTTAGCAAAAAATAGTGCATCTCTTGCTGACCAATGGCACAAGAGACTAGCACATATTAATTTCAAAACTATTAATAAATTATTCTCTCAAAACTTAGTGCGTGATGCACCTAATGTCAAGTGCGTTACGGACAGTCCTTGTCACGCTTGTATCAAAGGCAAGCAAACAAGAAGTTCGTTTAAAAGCATAATAGGCAAGGATTCCAATAGAAGTTTGCAGCTTCTCCATATGGACTTGTTTGGTCCACTGCAAATTAGAAGTTTGGGAGGTAAGGAATATACGTTGGTTATTGTGGATGATTACTCGCGCTTTGCGTGGGTGTTCTTTCTGAAACACAAGTCAGATACCTTCGGTATTTTCACTAATTTTGTGAGGCAGATCCAGAATGAATACAACTGTTCCGTAGTCTAAATCAGAAGTGACAATGGAACGGAATTCAAATCTGGAGCCATGACAGAATTTTGTGAAAGTCAAGGTATCTTTCATGAGTTTTCCTCTCCTCGCACTCCACAGCAAAATGGAGTAGCTGAGAGAAGGAACAGAACACTCATAGAGGCTTGTCGGACCATGTTGAGTGATGCCTCACTTCCGGAGTATTTCTGGGATGAAGTCGTCAACACCGCTTGTCACGTGCAAAATCGAGCACTCATCAACAAGAACCATGATAAGACTCCTTACGAACTTCTAAAAGGCAGGAAACCAAACATTTCATACTTCAGAATCTTTGGCTGTAAATGCTTCGTGCTTAACAACGGCAAGTATCACTCTACCAAGTTTAGCGAGAAAAGCTTTGAAGGTATTTTTGTAGGTTACAGCAGCCATAGTAAGGCTTATCGTATATTTAATAGAAAAACTCTAGTGGTGGAAGAGTCGATACATCTTGTATTTGATGAGACGAGTCTGTTGCAAAGCAACTCGTCTAGTGTGCCTATTGTAGATGCAGGTACAAAGTTGAAAGAACTTAGCTTGGATGAACCTAGTGAAGATAAAGATGAGACATTCATCAAGGTCCCCTCTACAACCACCATTAGAGAGATGGATGATCAAGATGAAGAAGACATCCCAGCTGAAGATGCAACTCCAGTGGCTGAAGAGATCCCAGATGCAAGGACTTTAGAGTTCAGACACTTGAAGGATCATCCTGTTGACCAAATAATAGGAGATCCTCGGGATGGCGTCAGAACTCGTCGAGGTACAACTAACGAGAATTTACACTTAAGTTTTCTCTCACAGGTTGAACCAAAGAAATTTGAGGAAGCCAACTCCGATGCATCCTGGATTCTAGCCATGGAAGAAGAATTGAATCAGTTCAAACGATGCAAAGTCTGGACACTTGTTCCTAGACCCAAGCACAAGAACGTCATCAGGACAAAATGGGTCTACCGGAACAAGATGGACGAAGATGGAACAATTATAAAGAATAAAGCCAGACTTGTCGCCAAGGGATATCGTCAAGAAGAAGGAATCGACTTCGACCAGACTTATGCTCCAGTAGCAAGACTGGAGGCGATAAGGTTATTTCTTGCCTACGCTGCACTTAAGGGCTTTACCGTCTATCAGATGGACGTAAAGTCCGCCTTCCTGAATGGTGACATAAAGGAAGAAGTGTACGTAGAGCAACCGCCAGGTTTTGTTGATTCAACCCATCCTAATTATGTATACTTATTGCAAAAAGCACTATATGGTCTTAAACAAGCTCCTCGAGCTTGGTATGAGACTCTGTCTAGCTTCCTTCTTGAGAACAAGTTCACAAGAGGAAAGATAGACAAAACATTATTTCTCAGGGAAATAAAAGGCAAGATTTTGCTAGTGCAGATCTATGTCAACGATATTATTTTCGGCTCTACGGATAACAACCTCTGCAAGAAGTTTTCTAAACTTATGCAAGGGAAGTTTGAAATGAGCAGTATGGGAGAGCTAAAGTATTTCTTAGGGCTTCAGGTGAAACAATCTGAAGATGGGATTTTCATCTCACAGACCAAGTTCACCAAAGAGCTACTTAAGAAATTCGGAATGGAGAATGCAACCTCTATGAGGACTCCAATGGCCTCAGCTATGTCTCTGGACAAGGATGAGAAAGGGAAACCTTTTGATGAAACCAAGTACAGAAGCATAATTGGGTCCTTGCTCTACCTCACTGCAAGTAGACCAGATATAATGTTCTCAACATGTGTATGTGCTAGATTTCAGGTGAACTCTAAGGAATCTCACTACATCGCTGCAAAGCGAATCCTGAGATACCTCAAAGGCACACCAAATCTTGGCTTATGGTACCCAAGAAGTAATGATAGTGAACTAATTGGGTTTTCAGATGCAGATTTTGTAGGTAGCAAAGACGACAGGAAAAGCACTTCCGGGACTTGCCAATTTCTCGGAAGGAGACTTATTTCCTGGAGCAGTAAGAAGCATAACTGTGTAGCCATCTCAACGGCTGAATCAGAGTACATCTCTGCAGGCAGCTGTTGTGCACAGCTCCTATGGATCAAGAATCAGTTTGAAGACTACAACATGAAGTTCCAGAACATTCCCCTGTTCTGTGACTCTTCCAGCGCCATAGCAATAGCCAACAACCCAGTCTCCCACAGCCGGACCAAGCACATAGAGCTTCGCTATCATTTCATCCGGGAGCATGTGGAGAATGGAGACATAGATCTACAATATGTCTCCACAGACAGGCAAGTGGCAGATATATTCACGAAGCCGCTGGACGAGTCCAAGTTCTCGTTCTTCAAAACTGAGCTTGGACTGCTCAACAAAGAAGACCAGTGATGGACTCTCAAATTAAGAAGATATCAGTAATGTTGGCTACTCAGAGGTACAGTTCTTCAATGGAAATAGACATCTACCAGGGAAATTCCTTCAAGTATTAGAGACTCGAGCATCGTTACACTTACACGAGTAAACGGCTAATACTCGAGTAAAAAGTTTCATATACTCGAGTAATCCAAAAGATACTCTTGTATGAACTTCTTATACTCGAGTATGAAAATTCGTCAAGGACTTAATACTCGTGTATGCTAATTACATACTCGAGTATGAATTATTGATTACTCGTGTATGTTGTGCCTACTCGAGTATACTAAACTTCATACTCGTGTATGCTGTCATCTTCTACTCGAGTACTCGGATTTTTTTTTTTTTTTGGATTTTCAAAATCTCTACTAGCACCTAGCAAATTGCCGCCTCGTTCAGGTATGACATTATACTTAATCCTTCTTAAACCTAATTAGGATTACTTATATATATATTCAAAACGAAAAAGTCCTTTCCACTTCTCATTCACTCGAGTAGCCGCCGACTTTTCGTATTCCCGATTCCTATTCTTCCTCTTCCGTCGCCGCAAGATTCCTGTCTCTTCGTCTCCCAGAACAGTTGCAGAGCTTTGTCTTCCTCATTCTTGTTTCCTTCGCATTGCAGAATCGCTGATGGCTCCTCCCTCCTCCAAGATTGGAATCGGCTCTGAATTAGTGATAGATGGTATTGAAGATATTTCGGATGACTTCAAGAACTTACTGATTCTCCTGGACACGGCCGGATTGTCCTTCGTTCTTCAAGAACCCTGCCGTCTCCTGCTTCCTGATGTTGAAGAATTCTACAGAAATCTGAAGGTTAGACACAACGACACAGTTCTGAAATCCAAGGTAAAGGGAGTTGAAATTCGGTTGGATAAAACTTCAGTGGCCACTCTGCTTCGGATGCCAGTGGTCGACGAAGAAGATGACCTAGAAAAGGAAGATGCCGACCGCACCTCTCTATTCTGTGGTCGAGATCCTGAAGGTGGAGGTGAAACCTTGAATCGATCTTTGTTCAATTCAGAAGGGAAGTTTCTCGTTGACATCATCGCCAAAATCCTATGGTGCAAGACTTACTCCATAAGAGACATCTCCCAAAATCTATTCGACGTTATGCAAGCTATTGTCTGCAGGAAGAAATTCCAGTTCGGAATGATGATACTGGATAAGATCCGAGAAAGCGTCAAACATCCCAGTTTTGCTAGGATTATCTCCCTCCTCCTCCATGAGATCAACCCTATAGTGTTTGACTTCTCAAAAGGGACTCATCTTCACCACATGAATAAAGTCACCCTCTCCTCTATACAAAGATACGAGATCAAGCTTCAGAACACTGCTCAATCCTCTAAGGCCTCCCAAACAGCAGATGCTCCCAGACATCAGGCTGTGATCAGGACTCCATCTCCTCCTCAACATCAAATTGCTGACACTCTGGGTGCAGTAATTGAGGGGGAGCCTGCCTCATCCACCCTTCAGGTACAGACTTCAAAGATACCAGTCCACACTGTCAGAGATCCTTCTCCATCATCCTTTCCAAATCTCCAGATATCCTCAGAAGCTCTAAGTCAGCCAGAAACCCAGGTTCAGGAGGAGCCTCTATCATCAGCTGCAGACATAGCCAGCATGATTGAAGAACTGAGAGATACCAGTTCCCCTCCTCCAGCAGATACTGTAAGTCATGATAAAGAACCTGAGTTAACAGAAGAACAGACCCCTACAGCAGAACCTTCTCCATCCCCTGCTCACTCTCCCTTAGCAGCAGCAGATCTTCATGATGATATCATCCTGTCTGATGACGAGGAGGATTCCCCAGAACCTGTTGACCCTCCTCTGAGGACACTTGACTTCTCTCTCCCCTCCTTCACTGACCCTTGTGATTCCATAGAGATAATTCCAACCAAGAGAGCTGTGAGCTCAGTGATTGTGGAAGAGATCCCCCCTTGGAATACTCCTGCTCCCTCAGTCCCTGCATCAACCTCAGCCCCTTCTTCTTCTTCCTCTTCAGATCTTGTAAGCAAGATTGAGCTTATGCTCAAAGAACAGAGAGATTACTTTGATGCCTCTCTGCAGTCAGTCACCTCCAAGGTCTCTGCTCTTGAAAAGGAGATGAGCAGAGGCTTTGCTGAAATTCAAGCAAACACTGACACACTCAAGCAGCTGTTCAATATTGGAGGCAAAGCCATAGATCACACCATCACCAGCATAGGTGAGCTAAGAAACCAGGCAGAGACAGTAGCTCACAATCAGCTCAAGCTAGATGAGAGAGCTGAAACTAATGTTGTGAAAGTATGTAATGAAGTGGGCACCTTCAGAGATGAAGCAATTGCCCAGCTATCCATAGATATCAGCAAGGGGGAGAAGATCGTAAAAGAACAAGTTGAAAAGCTATCTGAACAGGCTGAAGCTCAAATCAAACAATTATCTACCCAATCTCAAGAGGCTATAAGTGATCTAGTAAAAGAATTGAAAGAATCCATTCTTTTCCAGCTCCAGTCTGTCAAATTCTACACTTATGACACTGTTGTCTGGCTGCATAATCAAAACTTTCCTGAGTTTCAACTGGACCCTTCCATTATACCTCAGCATCTAGATCCTCTTGCAGAACAGCTTCCAGTAGATGTCTCAGCTCAAGCAACCTTTCAAGGAGGTGTGCCAGTCTTCTCACCCAGACCTGAGGGTGATGTGACTGAGCCTCCCCTATCCTATACTGAAGCATGACAAGATGATTTTCCTTCCAGTTCTCAAGGTCCTTCTAAGAAGAAAAGAAAATATGGTGACGGCGCTTCTGCCAGCCGCTCTGCACCCAGGAAAGAGTCAGCTTCTGAAGGTAGACCACCTGTTGTTCATGCTGAAGTGTGGAGTCCTACCTCTAAGTCTCTGATTCTTGATACTTTGAGGTTAGTGACTGATCTTGGGGAGAACAGAGATAATTACTACAGTTATTCAGAGTGGAAAGACTATGAAGCATCTCAGATAAAGATCAGGCTACATGACAGGAATTGGGGGCACAACAACCCAGCTGCTCCTCCTAGGCCCAGGACTTACTTTCCAAAACCTTTCAGCTACCTAGAGAGGCAAGAGCTGAAAAGAGAAAGGATGCACAAGGATGCCCCATCTTGAGTTGAACTGAGAATGTGGAACTGGACTTTTGTTTCTGTGCTTAAAACATTTCTATATATATTTAATTCTGATTATGGCAATGTTTTGTTTACCCTGCTTTAGTTTAGTTTATTCTCCTGTTATATGCATGTTGTTCTTTTACTCTTAAGTAATTCACCTTAGTATAGAGAGTGCTGACATCTACAAATAGGGGGAGATTGTTGGGGTTTGTCTCCACAATACCTCAGATTTGTAGGAAGTCAGACCTTGAACTAAGATGAATTAAGATGTATTTGATGTGGTGTTTGAGTTGTATGTGTGCAGGTTCTAATTGCCAAGTGTAGACCAATGTCAGTCTATAATGGGTCACCAAACACAGGACCATGCAATGTAATCCCTCATTGTGTGATCCAAAGTGTTGGCCCATGTATAGCCTCTCTATTGGGATACACTTCTCATTCATGCACTTGGATTGATGGACAGAAGCATTGGAGCTAATTTCCTCAAAAAAATATTTCTAAGTCCAAAATACTCGAGTAACCCCTTTTTTTATACTCGAGTATCAGACTTAATACTCGAGTAGCTAGTTAGACATACTCGAGTAGTTAGTTAGACATACTCGAGTAATCAGTTAGACTTACTCGAGTAGGCTCTGAATACTCGTGTAGATAAATCTATACTCGAGTAGTTAAGTAGTCATACTCGAGTAGTTTCTTTTCATACTCGAGTAAGTAACTTAATCACTCGAGTAAATCATATATCATACTCGAGTAGCTCCATTTCCTCTCTTCTCTGCAAGTTCAAGTAGTCATACTCGAGTAGTTTCTTTTCATACTCGAGTAAGTGTTTCTATACTCGAGTAATTGATTTTCATACTCGAGTAAATTATTCGATACTCGAGTAGTTGATTTTAATACTCGAGTAAGTATTCTGATACTCGAGTAGTTGATTTCAATACTCGTGTAAGTATTCTGATACTCGAGTAATTCTCCTTTCACTCGAGTATATCTTGCTGATACTCGAGTATATCTTGCTGATACTCGAGTATATCTTTGCTGATACTCGGGTATATCTTTTCTGATACTCGAGTATATCTCTTCTGATACTCGAGTAGTTCATTTTTCACTCAAGTAAATTTCTCTTCTCATACTCGAGTATACTCCTCTTTGTCACTCGAGTATCTAAATTCCCATACTCGAGTATATCTTCTCTTACTCGAGTATAGCAGTTCTCTATTCCAGAATTTTTCTAAGTTCGAATTCACCATAAGTATTTTGAATCCGTCATTTCTGATTGGTCCACGTGTCATCCTTAATTAAGATTATGACTGTTGGAGTCCACCTATAAATAGGTCATTTCAGAATTGACTAATTAACAAGATTACCGAGATATTCTTTTTAAGAAAGAGAAAATTCCGTGAACCCTAATTCTCACGCCGCCGCCGCCGCCGCCGCCGCCGCCGCCGCCGCCGCCGCCATCGTTGTTCACGGAAGAAACTCTGGATCGCCGATCTCCGTCTTCAACGACTATTTCTCCAGCGATCCAGACAAAAGTGAATCACTCGATCTCGCCGAGCCTCAAAGATTTCAGATCTATCTTCTCGATCGAGGTGGTTCTAGTTTTCAGATTCGTGGATCTCTCTCAAGTCATCTTCAACCTTTTCTGATCAAGCCGAAGTTCCTAAAGAAGAAGACTGTCAAAGATCCAGATCTGAGATTGTTGTTTTGATTTTTTATTCTCAAACCAAAATTTCATTGTAGGAGTTTTTCTCCGAGATTTGTAGGAAGACCTTTCTTCCGAGTTTTGTAGATCCAGTTGGATCGAGTTTTGTAGGAACGTGGTTCCGAGGTGTAGGATTGTTTTCAATCCGAGATAGTGGAGTAGCCGAGTCTAGTGATTTGCTAGATCGGTGAGGAAAGTGGACGTACCCAAGGTTGGGGAACCACTATAAATCTCTTGTCGTCTGTGATTGCTTGATGTGTGTTGTGTTAGATTTTAATTCCGCATTTGACACGCATTTCACCTATTCACCCCCCTCTAGGTGATTTAGGCTAACAACTTAGATCTCTCAGTAACCTTTGTCGCGTACTGTAGCCATCCAACCACTTATTTGAAATATGTTGACTTGCTGACGTCACCAGCTGTGGACTTAGCCAAAAATCAAGCAACATTAGCATAGGCGTTGAGTGAGTAAGCATCACTCAACGCCAAAATAGTTGGACAGATTTACTGTCTCTTAACATTGAGAGCATTGAGTGAGCAAGCCTCATTCAATGCTATTTGCTTTTAAATCATTTCTGCATAAAGACATTGAGAGCATTGAGAGCGTTGAGTGAGCACGCCTCACTCAACGTTTTTTTCCTTAGCTAATTTTCTGTATTTAAAACCACTGGGCTTGGACTGTCATACTTTGAACTGAGTTCGACTAATGGTGAACTGAGCTCGACGAACTTTGAACTCAGTTCGACGAAATCTCAACTAAGCTCGTCGAACTCAGAACTCAAACTCTGAACTTAGCTCGATGAAATGTGAGCTTAGCTCGAGGAACTCTGGACTAAGTTCGACGAAATCTCAACGAGCTCGACAAACTTTGAACTCAGTTCGACGAAATCTCAACTGAGCTCGACGAACTCAGAACTCAAGCTCTGAACTTAGCTCGACGAAATGTGAGTTGAGCTCGATGAACTCTGAACTCAGTTCGACGAAATCTCAACTGAGCACGACGAACTCAGAACTTAAGCTCTGAACTTAGCTCGATGAAATGTGAGCTGAGCTCGACGAACTCTGAACTCAGTTCGACGAATTCTGAACTTAGTTCAACTTATAGCCTTTTTGTTGAATGACGTTGAGTGTGTCTTCATCACTCAATGCCAAAACACTTAGCCAACTTTCTCTTTAGTAGCATGGTGTTGAGTAAGTTGACTTCACTCAACGCCTGTGGACTTAGCCACATTTCAGCTTATTTCAACTTTTGGCTTTTACTGCTTTATCCTATCTCACAGCTTTTTGTTGTATGGAGTTGAGTGAGTTGACTTCACTCAACGCCTGTGGACTTAGCCATTTTCACAGCTTCCCACTTCCTTGGCTTTGACTGTATAAGCTTCACTCAGCGCTATAAGTCATCTAGCGTTGAGTGACTGATCTTCACTCAAATCCTGTGGACTTAGACATTTATCTGTTTTTCCACCACTTAGGTAAGAACTTACCTGTCTTAGCCACTTAGACTACCTATCCCATTATAGCTTATCAGGATAAACTACAATCATTCACCTTGAACACAAGTTAGATCACAATATGTGTATACATTATTTTGTTGGTCCTTCTTCAAATTCAGGACATTGGGATCAATGGACCCAACAATGCCCTTGGGTCTGCATTTAGCTCCTCAAAACAGTGTAGCTTGGCTATTGGCAGACCAACCCAGGTATTTTAGTTATTTTAGGGTAGCAGATTTACGCTTTTGGCGGACCAGATACTAAAACCTATAAATAGACCCAGGGAGTTCTTCAGAAGGAAAAGTTTTGACAATTTCCAAATCCTACTAGTGCTTTTTGAGGTTCTCCTTGCCCGGCAATTGGCTTTGGAGGGGAAGCACTCAGAGATCTTCCGGGTTAGTTGAGGGACCTCCCAACTGAGGCTTAAGGTAAGTTCTCGGTTCTTCGTTACTAGTCGGGGGTCTAGGCTTTGGAGAAGTAGGTGCTAACTACTCCCCAAGGTCTGAACTCTCGTTGAGGCTATTTTTGGCTTCAACAGAAAGAGCTTAGGTAATAGCGAGTGACGAAACTGCATTCACAAAATGAAGTTCTTGACTGGAAAAATAACTCAAAAAATAAGGGTTATAATGACACAAGTACAGAGATAGCATGACAAAAATAGAGAAAAAAATAAGCATGAGCAAATAAAAAAATCTTGGAAACAAAAAAGGACATAAATATAGGAAGACCAAAAAGAACAAAAATGGATAGGAAAGGGATAGGTGAGAATACATTAGAGGATGTCCTCTTCGGCATCCTCAAGGCATAACTACCGACTTTTCTTTTTCATCAACAGATATCTTCCCTTTTCCTTGTTCTAAAACTTCCAACAATCATTTATTTCTTGACCCTTATTTTTGCAATAGTTAAAGTGAATGTCTGAACTGCCTTAGACTTTGACTTGTCTCCTCTGCTTGAACTAGAATAACCCTAAGAGAATAAAGTTGAACTTTCAGTAGTACTTAAGCCTGACGACTTCTTATGGATTTCATTTGAGAGTAAGATTGCAGTTAGCTCTTCCATATCCAAAACATTCTTACTGTAGGTAAGGGTAGTGACCATGCCCTCGTAGGACTTTGAAAGAAAGTTCATAAGAATAACTGTCTTGCCCACTTCCTCTACCTTGATTTTCATGATGAGACATTCAGATAATACTTTATTGAAACTGTTCAGGTGATCGATCATGTAGAGAGGAACTCTGCTTCATGCTAAACTTGTACAACTGTTGCTCTAGATAGATGAGGTTGGGGAGAGACTTCATCATATAGATAATCTCTAGCTTTGCCCAAAGACCAAAGGCAGACGTCTATGAAAGAACTCCATATAACACATTATCATGTTAGTAAAGCTGTATGGTGAACAAAGCTTTGATTCCAAATCCCTCCACATGCGATCGGCAACCTCAACATCATTATGGGCCTTTCCTAATAAGACACGATGTAAACCTTTTTTGATCAGTAGAGCTTTAACTTTGACCTGCCACATGCCAAAATTATGCTTCCCATCGAACTTCGCAACTTCAAACTTCGTATTGGGTGTAGAAGATGTCATATAAATAGCCTGAAAAAATTCGCACTGAAACTAAACCTCGAAGCGATCTGATTAATTCATGGATCAAGATTGAGAAGATGGGGAGCGAACCGATGTCGTCACCTACCATTGACCAAATCGAAATTGAACGTCCAATTAGTCACCGATCAAATTTCGCTCTGATACTACTTGTTACAAAAAAAGTCCAGGCAGATAAATTCTAGATCCTAAAAATTATCTCACGACAAAAGTTAGTGCGATTACTAAAAACGATAGAACAAATCACAAAAAACAAAAACAATAAAAGAACACAAAAAATTAAAGTGGTTCTCAAAATTGAGTATGCCTACTGTGCAGGCAAAACTTTTTAATTTTCTTTCTCAAACATACAATACGACTATAAATGAGGAAAAAATAAATGAGGTATTGTTGGCAATCTCACTCCTCCAAGATCTGGACGTACACGTTGCAATAAGAGAGAAACCCGGCGGCAAGAGAGGAGCTGGCGACCGAGAGACGAGCATGATTTAGCAAGAAGAAACCCGACGATAAGAGAGAAGCCTGTGGCCGAAGGCCGAGCATGCTGCAGCAAGGAGGAGGCCCAATGGCAAGGAAGATTGCCGCCGACCACAATACGCACTGGTCTTTTCTAAGATGGGTCTGACACAAATATATATAGGCATGAGAGAAGCCCTAAACACCACCAAGTAAGGGGGAAGGCCAACAAAATCCAGCCAAGCAAGTGGTCATTACATTTTCAAAAGAGCTCCTCCATTAGCATGTGATCGGAAGGATTCCAAAAGTGGCTCTACCGAAGGTTCAGCTTCCAAAATCAGCCCCGGTTAAGAAGAAAAGGCGCGGCATATGGCAACACTTAGGGTCGGTCCGCCCACGGTCCTAGTGGCATACCCCCTATCGTTGCATATAAATACGATTCATTGTATAGAGGAAAAGGCAGTGCAACCAGCCTACAGAGCCTACAGGAGACCACGCCTGAAATCTGCCTACACCCTAATGTGTCCCTCGTGCCTGTCACTCCCCTCAACCCAACACATCATTTGGTTTGGGTTGAAGAGTTTCTATACACGTATAGATGAGAGATGAGACCTGTAAGATGCGTCTACTTTGATTTTTTATCTGCAATGGAATCATAGAAAATAAATTCTGAAAAACCGTCACTATAAGAAATAATAGCTACCGTCACGTTTTTAAAGTCCTTTTGCGGCGTTTTTGAGGCATTGTCATTGATTCGGCAGCGTTTTGGAAAATGCAACAAAAGCGTCGGGAATACAGCCGTCCCGTAGATTGTTGAGGCGCTTTAAATTAAAAACGTTGTTGTAGGTGCAAAGACTACCACAAGACTTCTAATAAAAATGTCGTGATTTGCCCCCATTTATTCCAGGCTTTCCAGCTATTCCCTCTCGAAAGGGGATTGCATTTATAAATATATAAAAATACAAATGTGTACGCGTTTTTGGAAAAACGCAGCAGAATCTTAACTCTATGCGGACGCTTGCTTATTCACGCTATTATAGGGATGTTTTAAAATATGAAAAAAAAAGAATTGTTAAAGATAAATATAATTTGGAAATACGCAAATCAAAATCTTAAAACCAAGTCTTTTTTTTTCCGGTGATTTTCTTTCTAAGCAAATCAATTTGGATATACGCAAACCAAATTCACCGCCTCTCCCGCTACATCTCCCGGCCTCTCTGTCACTGCCTCTCCCGTCGCCCCTTCCACCGCCACTCTCGCCGCAACTCCCGCCGCTTTTCCCGGCCTCTCTATCACTGCCTCTTCAGTCGCCGGTAGTTTGCGAGGCTTCTGATGAGCGGTTCGACGTACAATAGCTAGCCAATTTTGAAGGTGCGCACGTTGGTTCTTTGTTTTCGTTGCCTCTCCCGTCGCGGACAACGATTTTTTTCGTTGACTTTGAAGGTGCGCAACCGCTTCTCTTCATTTTTATTTTGATTCTGCATCTGGATTCTTTAATACAGATTTTCTCCTTTTATCTTCAGCATATTGAGAAGCTAATTTTTCGTTTTGGATTCTGCATATGGATTCTACACGTTGGTTTTTTCATTCTTCGTTTTCATTTTTGTTTTTGTGCTGTAATTAGATAATGGTGTTGGATGATTGATTTCTAGCCTCTTATGTCCTATTATAGTTTATGAAGAGGGGGAAACATAAGTGTATTGCTTGCTGTAACAAATGAAATTGATTCTTGTTGTTGCTACTTTCATTTGCCTTACAGAAACTACTGTCAATTTTTTCATTTTCAAATTTGCATTTTTTGTTCCTACTTTCAGATACTGGAATCAAGCTCAGAAACTTCTAAAGATTTTCATTGCATACAAGCATGTTTTACGGTTGACCTCTGAAATTTAAATTAATCAGGTTTATGAATTTTGTAAGTGTTGTTTGGTAATAAAAATCTTTAAATTTTTACATGTTTTCATTGAAATGGATGTGACAGTCGTTACCATATATTAAATGTCATAAATTTGGTGTTTCTATATTATAAACATGTTATTTTGTCAAACTGTTGCGCTGGACTTCTCATGAAATGATTTTTTTGTCTAAAACATTTGATTATGTAATTTGTAGTGTTGGTTTGTTCTTTACAATTTTGGTTTGTGGTTAACTATTTGGTTTACGCAGAGTATTTTTCAAAATATATGATTTGTCATTAACAATGGTTTGGGTATATCCAAATTTGATTTGTCTTTAACAATTCCCCCAAAAAATATTCAGGTCGCCACGATTTTTTTAACAAACATCGTAAAGTATGTTTTTTAAAAAAAGTTCATCTAGAAGATGTTGCATCAATAGGATTCCATCTTAATTTAAGCACAAATGTTAATTAAATATAATTTGTCAAGAAATTAGCCATTTGATGTGATTAATCTAAAGAGATCAAGATGAGAAACATAACACACATTTCATCTCAAAGATTTTTTTTAATTACTTGCAGCAGATCAAAAATAATCTAAGAACATCACATTCAAAATTTCTTTAATCTAGATTTCTAAGTCAAATATCCATAAGCTTATACATTGTTTTATACAAATTATATATATGTATCTAACAGATACAATGCAAAAAAAGAACCCTAAATATCATTGCTTCACAACACTTAGGCTCCGTTTGGCACGATGGTAACAGTCATGAACACGGGGTTAAATGGTCATTTGTTAACGCCCACCTAAGAAACTTCATTCACTTTTATGTTCAAACAGATGATATTTGTTAGGTGATCTTTAACAAATGACAGTTTAACTCATGTGTTTACTGTTAGGTCGCTCAAAATATCCCGAGTGATGGTCAAAGAGGAACTCCCTCCCTGTTTCTCTA
Organism: Platanthera zijinensis; assembly: GCA_039513925.1. NCBI lineage: Eukaryota > Viridiplantae > Streptophyta > Magnoliopsida > Asparagales > Orchidaceae > Platanthera > Platanthera zijinensis. The sequence goes on from CM077083.1 coordinate 152,535,904, forward strand.
GCTTGACCGGGTTTATAGGCAAACCCTAGGTTTACTACATGTATCAGATATTCCAGTATTTGAACCAAACACGTTAAGCCTCCGAGTATATTACATAACCAAATATACATTAACAAACTCCTCTTATATTTGTGATATATAATGTTTACGTTTCAGAGTGCAGAAAGTAGATAATATCAAATTTCAGACTTGACATGTTATCCATAAAGGTAACACAACTAAAATAACATATCAAGGTAGAATAAGTAGTCGCTTTCAGTCTCAGTAGCAATCGTCTTCTTGGAATAAGGATTTTGAAAGAACAAGCAGACACGATAAAATAACCACATAATTCAACTGTTTACAAAGATAAGTAACAAAAAGTAAGTTGCAAAGAAAGTTTGGGACATAAAGAGTGTCCTCGAGTTGGAGAGAAGGGGTGACATGCACTATTCCCGATACAGACACGGGAGACAGAGAACCATCCGTAATAAGAACCAGAGGTAACCGGTTATGTTTTTTTAGATGATAGAAAACTCGAGAATTTCACGTCATATGATTTGTTGCACCATAATCAATGAGCCACCTTCCCATAGTGGCCAACTGATCAGCACCCGAAGAGGTAATAATAGAAGAAGCAGACTTCTTCAAGGAAGTACCAGCCGAAGCAGGACGAAGATGAGGATATTTGGCAGAGAATCGATCAACATGGTGACCAACTTTGCCACAATGAGAGTAGAGAAACTTAGGGAAACCATGGTCACCAGAATGGCCTCCTCAATCACTAGAGGTGTCATGACAAGTCGGATGAGCAACAATATCAGAAGGTGGAGAGGAAAGTAAAGGACGTTGAAGAAGAGTGGTAATAGTGAAGATGCGAGCAGTAGTTATATCCAGAGTGGGAGTATTAGTCTCTCCAAGATTCTATTGTCAAATCATATCATAAGATTCTGGCAGGCAAAGCAAGTAACAGACAAAAAGAAGTTTTTGAAAGTGTTTATGTTGCTCAACAAGATCTAATGAAAAAGGTCGATGTTGAAGAAGTTTAGCACCAAGAGTTTGAACTTTTTGATAAGCAATAGTTAGATTCATGACAGGTTGATCAAAAAGATCTATATACAAAGTATATGTGTGAAGTTTGTGCTCCCTTGGAGTACAAGACAACAAGATGATCCCAGGCATCCTTGACCGTCGCATCATGTCAAATGACAGGAAGGCACTCATCAGACAAACGGTTGGCCAACCACGTTGTCACCAATACATCACTAGCATCCCAATCATCAAAAACAACAGGCCCATATACAAGAGGATTATCAGTCAAATGATGGCACTTACACTTAGAGCGTAATAAAACGACAAAAGAAATGCTCCAGTCGGGAAAATTTGGGCCAGTAAGCTTGGAAGAACTACCCAAATTACCATAAGTGAAAGCAGAAGAAGTGGTAAGAGAGAGGAGCGGATAGAGTATAAGAAGAAGAGAGAGCCGGAGTGTCCATAGAAAAAGAGGAAAAACCAGACAAGAGTGAACAAGAGCAAACCGCATGGTTAGAAAGAGCAAACCGGGCGGACTAACTATGCGGAGCAAAAGAAAAAAGCTAACCATATTGTTAAAAAGAGACCGAAGGCTGCGCAAATAAGAAAAAATTGCAGGAAGGCAAAAAATAGAACTCGCGAAGACAGCAGAAGACGCGTGAACACAGTTGAAGCCGCACGAACACAAGAGGACACAAGCAAAGAATAAGTTGCATGAGGAGCGAATTGCAAAGGGAGGGCGAGAGGCAGACCGCAAACGGTTAGAAAGAGAGATCGCGAGCGCTACCAAGAAGCTACACAACAAACTGGAGCAAAGGACCGGTTAGCTCTGATACCATGTAAAAAGAGCTAAATAAAGTGCAAATTTTAGTGCTACAAAATGGTAAATAATACAAAGGTATGCCCCTTATTTATAGAAGATGGGAGAGAGAGGAGATTACAACAAGCGATGTGAAACTAATTACAAGCTGTGCGGGCTATGCAGTTTGTTTACATCAAATAGCAAGGCTACACAATGGAGACTAAATAATGCAGTCAGTCCTGGGTGCCACCGAATTGCAAGGGAGGATAGTCGTTAGATTGCTTCTGTGGGTTGTCTCTAGACCACAGTTGCGGGTTGCCTCTAGACTATAACTGTGGGTCCCTCAACATTGTAGTTGTGAGCTGCCACAAGACCGCAACTACGGGTTGCCACTAGACTGCAGCTGCGAGTTACTCTCCAAACTGCAACTCGAGTATGGAAAACCTCCTGGACAACACAGCAGAATGATGTTTGACTACATCGGTTTGCTAAACCGCCAAGATTGTATTTGTCAAACCGTTAAGACTTGCTAAACCGCCAGTCCGCCAATTCAAGTCGCTAGAATGATCGTAACTTTTGTCCGTCAAGACAAACCACCTGACCTCCAAACCACCAGACCGCTGAAACTAGTTCGCCGTACCGCTCGGTCTTCATAAGTTTCAACATTTTTGAGCCAGGGCCTTTCTACCTAAGTGTTCTCCGTAGATTCTTTCATGCACTTCTCACAAGGTATACTCTGCTTTAGTTGTCGGTAGTCACTTTAGATAGGGTCTGGAGAAAGCCCGGTTATACAGTTCCTCGTCTATAAGTGCAAACATTGTTGTTCATATCTTGAGTCATCGTGCTTCTTGTCAGTTTTCAAGGAGTTCCCCATGCTTGAGGTAAGCTCACAGCGGGGGTATCTAGGATGATTCTTTGATGAGAGTAGCAATCTCCCAGGCTTCTTAAATACTTCAGACCATAATATTCTTGGCCCTTCTTCTCCGAGATTATATCCTGTTAATGAAGTGGCAAGCTTTTAGAGAGAATCTGCTTTAGAGTTCTGCTCTTGAGGGTTGTGGAGTATATAATAAAAAAATATCTTTTGCAGTAGTGACCTAATAAGGGTTAGGTACTGTGCCAACTGGTCATTTCTGATTTCATAATCACCTTTTACCTGTGATAAAACCAACTATGAATCGGTATAAATTGTTAAATTTTCTACCTTACAGTTGATGGTGAGGCAAAGTCCAACAGTTAGTGCCTCGTACTCCGCAATGTTATTAGTGGAATAGAACTTTAACCAGAGGCAATATTCTAGGATAGCTTCTTTAGGGCTGATTAGGAGTATACTTGCCAACGATCCTAGTGCTCCTAACGCACCATCTACGTAGAGGGTCCATCAAGCAGCAGAGGATCCTTCTTTAAGGGCTTGCTCTATAAGGATAGTGTATTCGATGATGAAATCGGTGAGCACCTAGGATTTAATGTCTTGTCAAGGGAGGAACTGGTTGTCAAACTCTTCGATTTTGACGGCTCTTTTCACAAGCCTCCCAGAAATGTCTAGCTTCTGAAGAATTGTTCAAAGTGGCAGCTGTGTCAGCACCTTTATCGTGTGGGCTTGGAATTAAGGCCGAAGATTTCTTACCGATAAGACTTGTGACATAGCTGTCTTATCTGCCGTGGATACCTAGCCTTCGTGTTTATGAGGACCTTACTAAGGTAGTAAATTGGTCGTTGAACGCCTCCATCGTCCTTAAATAATACCGATCTGAGGATCTTCGGGGATATGGCCAGATACAGGAATAAATCCTCGTCGGGGATTTGCTTGGATATGAGTGGGGGCGACACCAGGTAATGCTTGAGGTCATCAAAAGTGGTCTTCCACTCATCCATCCATTGAAAACAAGTATTTTGTGCCCCTTGGAGGATTTTGAAGAAAGAGATATACTTATCTCCATTCCAAGCTAGAAAGCGGGAGAGCACAACGATCCTGCCATTTAACCATTGTACTTCTTTGATAGAGCGTAGAGGCACCATGTCCTCGAGGGCCTCGATTTTTTTGGGATAGTCTTGATCCCCATTGAGTCACCAAAAAGCCTAATAATTATCCAGCTGTAGCCCCGAATGAGCATTTGTTGGGTTAAGCCGCATCTTAAAGTGGTGAAGGACTTGAAAATACCTCTCCAAGTGTTCTAGATGGCTGTGGTGGCTGACGCTCTTCACGATCATGTCATCTATAACGCCCCGGAATTCGTAAACGAACTGATCGCGTCCTAAAGAATTTTTGGTGCCTAATTAGGGGCACACGATCTAGGACACGGGCGTCTCCAAGGCCGTGTCGTACTGTGTTGGCTGGGTTGTGTCCAGGAAAGGACACGGCAGGAAACACGATTTTGAACAGTAGTGACACGGGCGTATTAGGGGTGATACAGGCGTGTCCTCACCCGTGTCACCACCCGTGTTCTTCTCGGGTTGAAAACCTGGGGTGTACACGAACACGTTACACGGGCGTGTACTGGTCAACACGGGCGTGTTCCTTTCGATACGGGCGTGTGCTTACCCGTGTCCACCAAGGGACATGACTTTTGGCGTGGCGGTTATGCGTGACACGCCCCTGGTCACGGGCGTGTCGATGACCCGACACGGGCGTGCCAGGTTTGGACACGGGCGTGGCTCGACCCGTGTCCTGTTCTGGAGCGATGACTATGTGTGCAAGAAGGGCACACAGACAGGCACACGGCCGTGTGCAAAGCCGTGTTCAGCTTATTTTATTGACTTTTTGGCTAGATCCGAGCCATCCGTTTTCTTTAAGTGTGATCTGACGGCCCTGGTGCATTGCTGCTGGGTTAAGTTCGGAAATGGGGATTAACTCCTCATTTTCATCCATAACTCTCTCTTTCTATGGAGTTAGAGAGAGAGAGGAATAGGGAGAGGAGGAATCCGGCCGCCGGTAGAGCTTCGGAGCACCATTTTGAGATCCGAGACCGGATCTGCGGAGGGAATTCCATCGCGAAGCCTTTCATCTGACTAGTTTCTCATGGCTCCAAAACGGACTTCAAGGGTAACGATTCTCAACTTGGACATGTGAAGTCCTCTTCCTTTCTGCATGGTAAACCCGCTCCCGCGAGTGTGCGGTGAGTGCGCGGTGTTCCTTGGGGTAGATATGTGAAGTCCCCCTTGTTTAGAGTCCGGAATCGAAGTACGGGCATAGGCATTGTGTGTAAAGCCTACCCGGATGTGTTTGTCTAGATCGGTGATGTTGCATTGTGCATTAATTGTCAGATAAGACTTCGTTTTGTGTTGTTTTTCGGGTTTTCTACACGGTAGATTGCAACAGGGATCCTTGGGGATTAACTCTAAGGTGCACCCGGAAAACTGGGTGGAAACGCATTCCTGCCAACTAGGTGGCCGGGGGTCAACCTTGTATAATTGGGATTGTATGTGCGAGGTCTATCTCTAGGATACATGTAGGGTCTTTCTTTGGAAAACGGTGAGCCCATGGGGTTCAGAATTATTAGGCTAGGGAGTCGAACAAGAAAGGCAAAATCGACCCGCGCCCTGCTGGTTTGGCCATGAGTACTACGGTATTCGGAGACGGTAGGGCGACTTGAGCAACGGGAAATGGTGGAGCTATACCTGCATTATGTGGACTATGACATGAGAGTAGCGGAAATTGGCTCTCGTCGGTGGCATAATGAGAGTCTCAGGCCAGGGGCCGTAAAGACTGAAATGCTCAAAGTAATCCGTCAAGTCAAGGACCTCTGAACGGAGGTGGTATCCGGGAAGTCTGGTACACCGTCAATGTACCCTGAGTACACGGGGTGGGCGGCCGTGTGAGCCTCCACCTGTGGTGAACTGTGCTAGGTTGTACTTTCACTAGGATTTTTGGATGGTAGTGAAGCCACATAATTGACTGGATTCACTGAGAATGTGCCCTGAGTGCACGGGGTGTTGGGCCGAGCGAGCCTACACCTGTGGCGAAATATACTTATGCACTTAATTGTTTAACTGGGCTAATGAAATGCAGGGAAGGAGCACCGCCGTCCTGAATAAGGGGCGGGGTCATTATAATTTGGTCAGCTTTAGCTGACCGTTGCTTTGTTTGCCACCGTACGGTGGAATGTTGCTTGTAGGTGCGACGGAGCCAAGTACCAAATAGCGGGTTAAAGCCCAAGCTGCTGTGCAGGACCTCGAAGTCTGAAGCGAACTGTTACTTTATTTCTATCATGTGTGGCTGGCCTGCGAGCCGATGTCTGTACAACACTCTGTTGTTAAGTGAACATTTGTAAGGCAATAAGGCCAAGTACTTTTATGTATTATGGTATTTCTTTCCTAATGTGGTTAGTGGACATTCATGATACATGCTTTATGATATTAGGTTCTTTCAACTACTTAAAAACTTCCGCTAGTTGCTCTATATAGGGCGTTTATGTTTGGGAGAATGGTTTCATTCTGTAACCCTTCGGTCTGTCCGTAGTATATGGCGTCGGGCCCCGGCCGGACCTACTGCTTTATACCATGCGACGGATAGGGGTGTTACATCATCAACATATACCTCTATTATTTTTCTAATAAGGTTTTTGAGCACCTTATTCATCAACCTTTGGTAAGTACCTCCTGCATTCTTGAGGTCAAAAGACTTTACCTTATAGCATTAATCTCCTTTATCTATTTGAAAGGCAGTGTGCTCTTTGTCGGCTGAGTTCATTTGAATATGATTATATCCTGAATTAGCATCCATAAAATTGGGGAGCTCATGCCTGATTGTCGCGTCCACGAGTTGGTTTATCGTTTGGAGTGAGAAGCTATCCTTCGAACAAGCTTAGTTCAAGTTGTTATAATCGACTCACATCCTCCACTTACCTGAGGTTTTCTTCATCATGACCATGTTTACCAACCAGAATGGGTATTCAGTCCCGTAGATGAATCTTGATTATAAAAGCTTTGTAACTTCTTCCTCAATGGCCTGGAGCCGCTCGGGGGTGAAATTTCTCTTCTGCCGACAACCAGACGACAAGATAGGTTGATATTTAGGGAGTGCGGGATCACCTCCGGACCATGCCTGGAATGTCTTCTTGGGTCCAAGAGAAGATTTCTTTGTTTGTACGGAGCAGGGCAACAAGGTTCTCCATCTCTACTAGGGGCAGGAGGGACCCAACTTGTATTGTCGGAGACGAGCCTTACGGAGAAAGGGCTATTTCGTCTAGGCCTTCAACTGGGGTTCCTTGCTGAAGTGTAGCATCGTCACGCAGATCAAAGTTGTTGATGTCGAGCGTGGTGGTCTTTGTTGTCCCACCCGTCCCTAGGTATCACATCTATGGTGTCTCTTATCTCCCTCATGCGACCCTGATCCCACCAATTGTTGGGAATTTTAAGACCAGGTGTGGGATTGACAGGATTGCCCTGAATATTAACTGGAGGGGCTGTCCGAAAATTGTGTTATTGGGTGAGCTGCAATCCAAGACCATGAATTGAATGTCATGTGTTGCCTATCTTGGAGAGTCGCCTAACGTGACCGAGAGTGAATTAGACCTAGGATGTGGATAGGGTAGTTGTCAATTTTGTAAATTGGTCATGTCGCAGGGTCGAGGTGTTCCTTTGCGAGCTTGATATCGTAGAGTGTGGAATGAAACTGGACATCAATCGAACTCATGCTATAAACCAAAATCCTTTTACCTCAAAACTTGACTCCCTTTGCTTTGTGCTTATCACCAGGGGGTCTTAGTGTAGCAGCCGCACCTAGCTATGGTCCTCTTTCCCATAAATAATGATGTTATATTGTTTCGACTTTTGTCGCAATGTCCCCATTCTATCTTCTCGCCAAAAAACATATGAGCAACGAGATTAGGTGACTCTGTGCAGTTCCTATGTTTTTGTTAAAAAATTTTAGTCTTGAGTATCATTGTGTGGAGGATACTGTCTTCTGAGTCTTCTTCGGTCTTTTGAGAATACCTTCTCATAGATGGCACCAAACTATTAGGGGTCGCTCGAGGCTCCCGGTAGACTGGATTAAACTTGGTCACCTTAGCCCGCTGAGTGGTCGAGTGTACAATCAGTCACTATGTAAATAGAGAAATGAACAGACAAATTTTTAACATGGAAAACATTTCAATAAAGTTAAAAAAACACGCGATCGGTTTAGTGCCGGTCAAACTTAACTATTGGCTGTTGTTTACAGGACTATACAGAAATCGAGGGTGACAGGCCGCTCCTCCTTATAGTTTTGGAGGTGAGGTAGAATCAGACTCGCTTTGAGGGTGACAGGAAACCACTCACAAAGCTTAATACTTGTCATCTCTAGTGGTATAGAACACTCGCATTCGCTATCTGGATGCTAAGTGCTGGCAGGTAGCATGTATGAGAATTACTATGGAAGGATGACAAAAATCCTTGCACGTAGGAGTGTCAGGGACTTTTGCAAATCTTCAAAGCACTTGAAGATCTTCAAAGGATATGGCTTGTAGGATAATTTCGATAGAGCTCTGGCCTATAGGAGGAAAAGACTGGGAGGAGAAAAGTTAGAATGAGAGGGGGTCTGCGGTCCTACTTATAAGCCCCAGGGGTGGTTACAGTGGTTACGTGGTTAAGCGCAGACCATAACCACATATATTACTACTTGCATACCATTTCTAATATATTTTAAGATGCACATTACTTTTCTAATTTTACTATGCGTAGCTGTAATTAATTTGGCAATTGGCACTCTCCCATAATGGTTACGCTAGTGGCTACATGGGTGGCTATCTGCGAACCGAACGATGAAAATCAAAGAGGGATGATGTAACATCCCTCAGACAACTAGACCCCCTAGGAGTGGTTTTGCCATTACTAGGTCATGAAAAAACCCTGGGAAGCCCAAGAAGACCAAGTGGACCTAGGAATATAGGTGAGATCACTATGGTCTACAAATAGTAGATTCCTAAACCCTAGTCTAGGATGATAATGGGGCTTAACCATGACTCCAAGACCCCACCATGACCTCACCAATCTATTGAAAGGCCTTAACGATCCATTGGAGTCAACCTAGGGTGGCAAAGTTGACCTAGGATCATCCTAGGCCTAAATTGGGCAAGGTGCCCTAACTAAGGGCAATGTGCCCCTAATAAGCCCAACTAACCCTACCAGGGCCTTCCTAGACCTAAAGTGTGGTCAATGGGTCATCAAGGACCCTTTGGGGCCAACCCAAATGGTCATGTTGACCAAAGTCAACTCTAGCCCCAAAATGGTCAAAGTGCCCTTACTAAGGGTCAAGTGACCTACAAGGTGTCAAGTCAACCCTACAAAACCCTACCTAGACCCTAGGGGATGCCAATGGGTAACCAAGGACCCATTGATGGTGACACAAAAGGTCAAATTGACCAAGGTCAACCCTAGTCTAGGTTAGGTCAAACTTAGCTCAAATGAGCTAACCCAAGCTCAAGCCCTATTCACTTAGGCTAACCACCTCTTAATTATTTAATGTCATGAATTAGGGGGCTGCAATTAGTCTAGGGTGATGAACAATTTCGGCCATGAGGGGTAGGAGAGAGAAAGCTCCAATTTTCCTTAATGGAGGAGAGAGAAGTGGGGGAGTAAAGGTCATTCTGGGGAAGCCAAGGGCCATTCTTCTTTGCTTGGTTCACCTCCCCTAATAGCTCTGAGAAGATCAAGAGCTTTTCCAGGCTTTTCCACTGACTGGATGCACTGAACCACCATGGTCTAGAGGAAGCTTTCAAGGCCATTAATGGCATTGATGCCATGACTACCCTCTTCCCCCATTTTATGGTTTTAAAAGCTTCACTGGGCACCAAGGAGTCATTTCCACCCTTGCCCCGACGATTTCGAGTTACTTCACTGTGTTGTTGCAGAAACCGAGTGGCGCAACCACCGCAAATGGCAACCTGGCGATCGGCGCGCTTCAAGCCTCCAATAAGGTCCTCCCCTTCTCCTTCTTCCATGGGTAGATCATAGGACTAATTAGGGTCAAGGTTCAGGCTCAATTGAGCCCGATCAGAGGATCGATTTTCCTAGTTTTTTGGAGAAAATTGAGATTGGCGAGATCTCCAGAATTGGCCCCTTCGGCGGCCGTGCCGCCGCCCAGCCATGGCCACCACCTCGACGGAGGTGGTGGCGGCGCTGACCGGCCAAGGAGGTGGCCAAGTGGCCGATAGTGGCGGCTGGAAGAAGCTCCAGGTCGGGTCAATCCAACCCGTCGGCTGGAGGAAGAAGAAATGCCAGAACCGTTGAATCTTGCGTCAAGTTTCATGCAGGATCATTATATTTATATTTTATTTAAATGAATTCTGTCACATATAATCAGGCACTTTGGAAATTAATTTTAAAATACTTAGAGGCTTTTACGGAGAAAGTTGTCAACATGAAATTTGTAGATTTGAGAGTCTACTTTAATTTAAAGTTGATTTTCAACCAATTTGGGTATGTGGTTTGACCACAACACTCATTTTGGTGGGGTCTATACCTAGGGTTAGATAGAAACTAAAATGAGTGCCCCCGCTTGATCTCTTGTCCAAATGACCTGAAATTTAGACAGGGAGTCACCCTAACCTATACCTAGGTCCTGTCCAAAAATGGGAATTTTTGGGTATAATTGTTCAATAGTTTTAGAAATTATTTAATAATCCTAGGGTAAATTAATTAAGAGACCTAATGACCTCAAAACCCTCCCAATTTTTGGTGAGTGGTCCTTGGGGTCATCATGAGGTTATGTAGAAATTTTCACCTCTTTTTGAGTTGATTTGGTTGGGAAATGAGCAAACCTTAGTTTTGCCCTAAAAGGGGTGTTTAGGTCAAAAGTGCACCTTGTGGGTTTGGGTAGCCAAATCACCTCAACAGAGGCTTAGATTTGGGCCACTGGTTTGACATGACATTTAAACACCCTCATATGGATTATGGGGTGGTTTGGGGTAGAATTGCCCTAGGACCCAAGTTCAAACCCCAAGTTTGGACCTTGGGGGTTTGAGAAGGGCATGGAGTCAAATGCACTTGTATGGACTTGAAACTTGGTGGAAAGGACCCTATAGTGGTTAAAGTCCTCTGGTGGGAATATTAGTGGATTTAGAGATTGTTAAACCCCTCAAATCCCTAACCCTAGTTCAGGGCACAACCCACATACATGTATGATAGGCCATTAAAACTTAATGCAAAGCTAAGAAACTTGGGTAGTATGGTCATATGGTTAATAAGAGCCTCTGGTGATTTTATTGGTAATTTTGGAACAATACATTTAGTACCTCGTTTATAATACATGGGATTGCCCTTGATAGTCTTTTATTTATAATGATCACACTGTTTTATAGGAAGTTATGAAAATTGGGCATAGGGTATTTTAGGTAAATATACTCATACTTGAGTTTTATTATAATTTTTAGATATATATTTTCAGTACTTTCTTCACAAGCTTTTAAAAATGTAATTATATTAAAAAATAGATTCAGAGCTCAATGATTGATTTAAAATTGTAAAACTCATGCAAAAGTGTACTTAGGTCAATATGCACAATGGGAAATTTTATCATTGTTTATAGATGAATATTTTCAGTAGTTGTTTCATTAATTTAAGAAAGAGGATCGTTGTTCTAAATTAAAATTAGAGCTCATTATTCACTAGGCAGTTTGGAAACTTTGTCAGGAGTATTTTTAGGGCATATTAGTCATGCTTGAATTTTCTTATAATTTTTGAAAGCTTATTTACAATACTTACTTCTTTAGGTGTTAACTATGTGATTATATTGAAAATTATGGATCAAGGGTTTAAACCTGGCAAAAAAAATTGTGAGACTTAAATTTACTGTTAAATAGCTGTCTAGTATTTATCTTAATTTTATGGAGCATTTTGCATGAGTATAAGGGCCACTTCATATTCAAACTAGTACATTTGGATTTTTAGGAGAAATAAATAAAATGTCAGATAAATTAGGAAAATTCCAAGTTTCTGGATTTAGTCTATAAGTGTCATGATAGGCCTCTATTAAATATCTTAGGTTGTTTGGATGAGGATTTAGTGTACCTCCTATCATGCACGTCATATAGCATAAGATGGTCTGCATTTAGTAAAACTGCGGAAATCGTGTTAACCTGGGGAATGGTCATAGGGAGATGAGATTGTTGTTTACTGATCTAAGTAAACAGGATTGGAGTATAACATTGGAAGCTGGGATGAGTTGAATGTTTGGTTGACTAGAATAAGATAGTGATCGGGATCGACGAAAGATCGTCTTTCCTGTGGAGGGAGAAAGAAGATCAAACACACTAGGATAGATTCAGAGTAATATTAAAAAGGGATCGGGATTCGGGTATTAACAAACAACACTAAGTGCCTTGCAAAAGGGAACGGTTGTCTTCAGCTACCATTATAGTTCCTAGTGTCCTCGAGAACCCTTCACGGGGTATACCTTGGGCAGTCCTGGGCTAACCTAAACTGTGGGGAAAATAAACTGAAAGAGTAACTAGTATAACTAGGGATTCACTTTTACTCTCCTCGATGTCTCGGGATGTTAGGTTGGGTGACACGGGCAGTAGGCTTGGTGGTTTTGGTGATGGGCAGGTTGGCCCGACGAGCTTTCACTTGGTTGTTGTTTGTGACGAACGGGATAGTTCGGGGAGCTTTGGCTCGGTGGTTGGTACATCAAGTTTTCATGTGCATAAAATATAAGGTGGTGGGTCTTCTTTGTTGGAGGGTCGATGCACCGACGCCAATACGTTGACTCAGCAAGTGTGGTTTTGCACTTCGCCAAATTAAGTTCGGTGCGCCAGCCGGCAAGAGTACGTAGGAGCTCCGCTTAGTACACCAGCATCGAGGCGTATGATAGTGTTGGGTATTGTCTCCACAATAACCCAGATTTGCATGAAGTCACCCTTTGCACTAAGATGAATTAAGGTGTATTTGACATGTGTATTCTAGTTGTGTGTTTGCAGATTCTCAGTTCTAAGTGTAGACCAATGTCAGTCTACAGTGGGTCAGGAACACAGGACCACTCAGTGTAATCCCTCACTTGGTGATCCAAGGTGTTGAATCATGTGTAGCCTCTCAATTGGGAAACACTTCATATTCAAACTTTGGAGCAAAAGATGGAGACAAGACCAGAAGGAGATCTTACATGGAATTCTTAAAAAAAAATTTCTAAGTCCATCTCTCGAGACGTTCCTTCAAAGTTCTCGAGAAGTAGTACATAGTTCTCGAGAGGCTCAGACTTCACTTCTCGAGAAGTCAGGACAGCTAGAATTCCTCTAAGTAGAAATTTTCGAGAAGTACTCCTTAGCTCTCGAAAAGTTCTGCCCTTCTCTTCAGGAATTGGACTCTAGCTAAGTTCTCGAGAACTAGACTAGAAGTTCTCGAGAATTCGATAGAGTTCTCGAGAACTGCTTAGCAAAGTTCTCGAGAAGTTTTCAGTTCAGAATTTTTCTTTAGCAATTGACTCTAAGTAAAGTTCTCGAAAAGTTTTGACTAAGTTCTCGAAAAGTGCTAACCAAGTTTTCGAGAAGTTTCCTTTAAGCACTTGAAAAGTTCTGTTAAGTTCTCGAGAAGTCTATCAGTTTTCGAGAAGTGTTTTAGTTCTCGAAAAGTCAGCATAGTTCTCGAGAACTATATTTCCAAGTTCTCGAAAAGTCTAAGGCCATTTCCAGAAGTTCAGTGATCGAGATCCTGCCATAGTTTTCGAAAGGTCAGTACATAGTTCTCGAGAACTATTTCGACGTCTCGAGAACTAAGTACTTCCTTTTCCAGAAAATTTCTCTAAGTCCAGAATCAGCCTTAATTTAATTCCACCCCACGGGATTGGTCCACGTGTCGTTACTTATGATAATTTAGACCATTAAGACATCCTATATAATGTCTTATCAGACATAACCCTAACAACAAGGGATTAAGAGATTGAGAGAGATTATATACTTTCCTAAATTGCTGGTTTGGCCGTATTTCGCAAAAGCTCGACGACCTAAAGCCGCCGCCGCCGGCGCTCTCGTTCTGATCGATCTTCATCGCTTAGACTGTTAGAAGAGATTTGCAACTTTGATCTAAGAAGATCTACTGACTCAAGAAAGGTTCTATACTTCTTGTTCCGGTAGATTCAAGAATCTCTCAGGTTAATATTCAAGGTTTCTTCTCCAAATCTGAAAGGGCTGCAACGTCAAGAGGAAGACCTAAAGAGATATATTGTAGATCTGAGATATTTTGTATTTACATCTTTCATATCTTTTGTAATACTTGTAGGAGATTAATCTCCGAGTGTAGGAGCATAGTTCTCCGAGTTGTAGGAAGAATTCATCTTCCGAGTGTAGATCCATTTGGATTGAGCTTGTAGGAACGTTGTTCCGAGGCGTAGGATTGGTTTGCAATCTGAGATAGTGGAGTAGCCGGATCTAGTGATTTGCTAGAACGGTGAGGTAAAGTGGACGTACCCAAGGACGGGGAACCACTATAAATCTTTTGTATCCTTCTGTGATTGCTTGATTGCGTGTGCTAGATCTCTAAATTTTTATTACGCAAACAAACGCACGATTCACCTATTCACCCCCCTCTAGGTGATTTAGGTCAACAACTTTCCACTTTCAATTGGTATCAGAGGGAGGTTGATCGTTAAAAAGGTTAACACCTTGATCAAGTTCCTGTTTCTGAAAGTTGTTACTCAATCTAGTAATGGACAAAGTAAAAGATTTCGCCAAGACTCCCATGTGCACAAAGAACAATTTTCCCATGTGGAAAGAAAGAATTAAATTCTTCATGGAAGCTATGGACCCCCGGATCTTCATGATTGTTGAAGAAGGTCCCTATGTTCCTATGACCGTCTCCACCATAGATCCAACCAAAAAGGTTCCCAAGAAATTGATGGATCTGGACAAGGACGAGATTGCACTTGTCTCTTTGGACAAAAATGCTAAAAACATTATAGCAAGTGCAGTCGATGACTCAATGTTGCAAAACCTGATTCACTGCCAATCGGCTAAAGAGATGTGGCAATCTCTAGTTACTCTTATGGAAGGCACTGAAGAAGTGAGGGATGATAGAAGGTACCTTCTGAACCAGAAATATGAAGCCTTCAGACAAGGACCAAAGGAGACCATTGCTGACACCTTTAAAAATTTCTTCAAGATAGTGAATGGCCTAAGAGTGTATGGCAGAGTCTTCACAAATGGAGAGCTGAACGATAAATTTCTGAGATCTCTCACCAAGGAATGGGACAACAAAGTCTGTGTCATTCGGGAGTTTGGGAGACTAGTAGAGACAGAACCACAAAATCTGTTTGGGAAGCTGATGTCCTATGAACTGCAAATAAACTCCAGGAAAGCTGAAGAAGAGATAAGTCACTTCTCGTTGAAAGAGAAGCCTACTGCATTAAAGGCTGACAGTTCAAGGAAGGGCAAAGCTACCCAACCAGCACCAGCTCAAGAAGTAAGTGAAGAAGAAAGCTCCGAGCCAAGCTCCTCAGGATCAGAACTATCTGATGGAGAGTTCTCACTACTTTCACGACAGTTCAAGAAATTCTTGAACAAGAAGAAGCAATGGAGAGACAAGGATGCCTCATACCGAAGATCATGACACGACAATGATCAAAGAAAGAAAGGCTCGGGTAGCCATGACAGGTATAATTCTAAACAGAACAAACAGATTTCTACTAACATTGTTTGCTACTGTTGCAGCAAGCCAGGTCACGTCATAGCTGACTGCCCCCATAAAAAGAAGGAAGGTGGCAGAAGAGAGGAAAAGAAATCCTCATACCATAAGAAGAGAACTGAGAAGAGTCTGGTGGCCAAGAATGGCAAAACTCTCAGTGACTCCGACTCATCTGAGTCAAGTGAAGAAGAGGAAGCCTACTTTTGCCTCATGGCCCAATCAGATGATGAACAAGAGCCCCAGTTTACTGGGGAGGTAAATTATCATACTCCTCTCTTTGAATCTGAAAGTTCTAAACATGAACATTAGGACAGTTCTTCTGACGATGAGTCTGAACTTATGGCCCAGTACAAGGAGTTAATCATAACTTACGACAAGTGTCGTCGAGTTGTGAAAACTCAGGCCAAAGAGATTAAGTCTCTAAAGGCTTTTGAGAGCAGCCTGAGAGAAGAAGTCGCTAAGACTAACACTCTTCAGGAGAACTTTAATCTTGCTATTGAGGAATACAATCAGGCTCTCAAGCACCTCGACCTTAAAGATGAAATCATCAAGGAGTTGGAAAAATAACTCGAGGCTGAGAAGAAACTAGTTGAAAGTTTCTCTAAGCCTAAAACAGTTCTTCCACTCGTTGCTGAATTCTCAGCTAAGGCCCAAGGAGCTGGACTAGGCCATGTTGCCGCTCCTAGTAAATCTTCTAGGAGGAACAAGGCTAAAAGGAAGAATAAGGCCGCCAAGAAGGCCTTGGCCAAAGAAAAAGGGAAAGCCCCTCTATATCAGACTGTGTTCAAGAAAGTGATCTTCCCATCTAACAAGTTTGATCTAGACTCATCCTATGGTCACTTGATCGGGCCTACACATGTAGAGCCTAAGTCTCGGTACCAATAATGGACACGCCCTCGGAACTTTGGTGAGAGTTCCTTTAAGGCACCTTATGAAGAAGTGATTCTTCAAGGCTATGGTCCCTATGTTCATGGTCACAACTTCCAGAAACCACCAAAAGAAAAACCTATTGTTGAAAGACCTCCAAAGGAGAAGAAATCATGTGATTGCCATCACCATGAAGCGTCTTCCTCCAAGAATGTCATTCCTGCAAGACCATCACCTCAGATGATCAAGCAGGAGTATCCAAGGCAAAGATACAACAAGTTCAACTGTTGGTGCTGTGGCAGAACTGGTTAATTTGCCATTGATTGTTGGTTTAATACCAGGAAGCTTTCTACCCCCCACATTAGCAACATGAGATTGACCACTCAGATTGCTAACGCTCATAGGGGGAGCAATCTAACCCGAGACCAAGGACCCAAATATGTTTGGATTCTTAAGGCTAAGTAATTATGATTCAGGTATGTCCAAAGACCACCAAAATGCCAATCTGGTACTTGGACAGTGGATTCTCTCGGCATATGACCGGTACGAGGAGCCTACTCCAGAATTTTTCACCGGTGTTGAACAGACGAAAGGTCATCTTTGGAGGTTCAGACCGAGGAATTACCAAAGGCTACGGTATGATTACTAACGGTAGCGTATCCTTTTTCGATGTAGCCTATGTTGAAGGATTGGAACACAATCTCATCAGCATAAGCCAACTATGCGACAAAGGATACGTAGTTGAATTCCACGTTGACAAGTGCTTGATAAAATCTATTGACAATATGGAAACAATTCTATCAAGCGCTCGAAGCAGGAATATGTTTTGCTTAAATTTTATTTGTATAGATTCTTCCACACCAGTGTGTCTTTTGGCTAAAGATAGTGCGTCTCTTATTGACCAATGATACAAGAGACTAGCACATATTAATTTTAAAATTATTAATAAATTATTCTCCCAGAACTTAGTGCGTGATGCCCCGAATGTCAAGCATGTCAAAGAGAGACCTTGTCATGCATGCGTAAAAGGCAAGCAAACAAGGGCTACCTTCAAAAGCACTATAGGCAAAAACTCTAATAGGTGTTTACACCTGCTACATATGGACTTGTTCGGTCCACTGCAAGTTAGAAGCTTAGGAGGTAAGGATTATACGTTGGTTATTATTGATGAATACTCGCGTTTTACGTGGGTGTTCTTTCTGAAACACAAGTCAGATACCTTCGATATCTTTACTAATTTTTGTCAGGCAAATCCAGAATGAATATAACTGTTCCATAGTCAAAATCAGAAGTGACAATGGAACGGAGTTCAAATCTGGTGCCATGACCAAATTCTGTGAAAGCCTAAGTATCTTTCATGGGTTTTCCTCTCCCTGTACTCCACAACAAAAATTTAGTAGCCGAGAGAAGGAACAGAACACTCATAGAGGCCTGCAGGACCATGCTAAGTGATGCTTCACTACCAGAGTACTTCTGGGCTGAAGCAGTCAATATTGCATGCCACGTGCAAAACCGAGCCCTCATAAACAAGAACCATGATAAGATACCTTATGAACTTCTAAAAGGCAGGAAACCAACCGTTTCATATTTTAGAATTTTTGGCTGTAAATGCTTCGTGCTTAACAACGATAAGTATCATACTACCAAGTTAAGTGAGAAGAGTTTTGAAGGTATTTTTGTAGGATATAACAGTCATAGTAAGGCATATAGGATTTTTAATAGAAAAACCCTGGTCGTTGAAGAATCGATACATGTTGTATTTGATGTGACGAGCTTGCTGCAAAGCGAATCGTCTAGTGTGCGTGTTGAAGCTGCGGGTACAAGAATGAAGGAAATCAACTTGGATGAACCCACCAAAGATAGAAATGAACAGTTTATCGAGATCACCTCTCCAAACCCCATTGAAGAGGCAGCTGATCAAGATGAGGAGATTGTCCAAGATGATGAAGTCACACCAATGGCTGAAGAACTTCCAGATACCAGAGATCCTGAGCTCAGACACCTAAAGGATCATCCTATGGACCAAATCATAGGAGACCCCCGAGTCGGTGTCAGAACTCGTCGAGGTACAGCTAACGAGAATCTTTATCTAAGCTTCCTCTCGCAGGTTGAACCAAAGAAGTTTGAAGAAGCAAATGTAGACGCATCATGGATCTTGGCCATGGAAGAAGAACTAAATCAGTTCAAGCGCTGCAAGGTGTGGACACTTGTTCCCAGACCCAAAGATAAAAACGTCATCAGAACAAAAAGGGTCTATAGGAACAAGATGGACGAGGATGGGACGATCATAAAGAACATGGCCAGACTCGTTGCTAAAGGATATCGTCAAGAAGAAGGGATCGATTTTGACCAGACCTACACTCCAGTGGCAAGGCTGGAGGCCATCAGACTGTTTCTAGCATACGCTGCACTGAAGGGCTTCACCGCCTACCAAATGGACGTGAAGTCCGCCTTCCTGAATGGTAACATAAAGGAAGAAGTGTATGTGGAACAGCCCCCAGGTTTCGTTGATCCTAACCATTCTGATTATGTTTATTTATTATCGAAGGCACTGTATGGTTTGAAACAAGCCCCTCGGGCTTGGTACGAAACGCTGTCTAGCTTTTTCCTCGAGAATAAATTCATGAGGGGAAAGATAGACAAGACATTGTTTATCAGGGAAATTAAAGGCAGAATTTTGCTAGTGTAAATCTATGTCGATGACATCATATTTGGCTCTACTGACGACAACCTCTGCAAAAAGTTTTCCAAACTTATGCAAGGGAAGTTCGAAATGAGAAGTATGGGAGAGCTGAAGTATTTCTTAGGACTTCAGGTGAAATAATCTGAAGATGGGATCTTCATCTCTCATACCAAGTTCACCAAGGAGTTACTTAAGAAATTCAGAATGGAGAGTGCAACCTCTATGAGGACTCCAATGGCCTCAGCTATGTCTCTGGACAAGGATAAGAAAGGGAAACCTTTCGATGAAACCAAGTATAGAAGCATAGTTGGATCCTTGCTCTACCTTACTGCTAGTAGACTAGATATAATGTTCTCCACATGTATCTGTGCTAGATTCCAAGTGAACTGTAAGGAATCTCATTATGCTACTGCAAAGCGGATCTTGAGATACCTTAAAGGTACACCAAATCTTGGCTTATGGTACCCAAGAAGCAATGACAGTGAACTAATTGGTTTTTCAGATGCTGACTTTGTAGGAAGCAAAGATGACAGGAAAAGCACATCAGGGACGTGTCAGTTCCTAGGAAGAAAACTCATTTCATGGAGTAGCAAGAAGCAAAACTGTGTCGCAATCTCAACGGCCGAGTCAGAATACATTTCTGCCGGTAGTTGTTGTGCACAGTTGCTTTTGCTGAAGCACCAACTGGAGGATTACAACATGAAGATCAAGGATATTCCCTTGTTCTGTGACTCCTCCAGCGCCATCGCAATTGCAAACAACCCAGCCTTACACAACCGGACTAAACATATCGAGATGCGATACCACTTCATCCGGGAGCATGTGGAGCAAGGGGATGTAGATCTGAGGTATGTTCCTACAGACCGACAGGTTGCAGATATCTTCACCAAGCCGCTGGACGAGACCAAGTTCAATTTCTTCAAAACTGAACTTGGGTTGCTGAACAAGGAGGATTAAGCCAAAGTAGTCAGCTCAAAGGCTCAAGAATCAAGGATTCACCTTAAAGGTAAGATTTTACTAAGTAGACGGGAGTTCTCGAAAACTCACTTAAATTTCTCGAAAAGTTGAAGTCACTTCTTGAAAAACTAAGTCAACTTCTTGAGAGGCAGAAAATTGCTCTCGAAAAGTTTCTTAAGTTCTCGAAAAGTCCTTTAACTTCTCGAAAAGTTCACTGAATGTTCTTGAGAACTAGTTCTCGAGAAGTCCATCAGTCCTTGGAGAACTCTGGAGGCCAGTCTTCGAAAAGTCACTTTCTGTCTCGAAAACGCTGGACCCCAGTTCTTGAAAACTTTCTAAACTTCTCGAAAACCTCTCGGCCACTTCTCGAAAAGTTAACCCTACTTCTCGAGAGGTGGACCGATCATCCGCCGAAATTTCTCAACTCTGTAATTTCGTAAACTTCATGGTTTCTGCCCAAATTTACGGCTAATTAGACTTATAATTAACTTAATTAGGATACTATATATATCTAAATCCCTTTAGAATCGGAAATCAACCGTCATTTTAAAATTTCTCCCGCATCTCTTCATCTTCCGCCGACTGAAACCTCCGTATCAGCCGCTGTCTCTCCGCTCAGTTAATCGCCTTCTTCATCGCAAATTGCTTACAGTTCTAAGATAAGGATTGGGAGTGAACTCGTGGTTGCAGGCATGGTTGACATCTCCGACGACTTACAGAATTTGTTGATACTTCTCTAGACAGCAGGTCTCATGTTCGTTCTAACAGAGCCAGTGAAGATTGTATTTCCAGAGGTAGAGGAGTTCTTCAAAAATGCCAAGATAAGGAGGAATGGGAAGATTTTGAAGACTAAGGTCAAGGGAATTAAGATAAAGCTTGACAAGCATAAAGTTTCTCAACTTCTGAAATTACCTATTGTGGATGAGGAAGATGACCTCACTCTAGAGAATTATGACAGGGCCTATTCCTTCTATGGAATTCCAGAGGAATACAACTCTCTTAGGAGAAATTTGCTAAATGATGTGGGCAAACTCCTCGCTGATATCCTTGGGAAAATACTATGGTGCATCACAGGTTCTGTAAGTTTCATCTCACATGATTTGTTTGGAGTTATGACAGCTATAATCTGCAGTAAGAGTTTTCAGTTTGGAATGATGATCTTTGAAATGATAAGGGATAACATTCATGAACCAAAGTTTGCAAGGATAATCTCATTGCTGTTGAGTGAGATTGATCAAGTAACTTTCAAAATCTACAAAGGTACACCAGTCCATCATCTGAAGAAAATCTCTATCACCTCAATCCAAAGATGGGAACTCAAGTTGAAGAACCCTAGACAGCTAGCCAAGGAAGTTGATGCTACTGTCACAGAGGTCAGGACTCCATATCCACCTCAACATCATGTTGCTGAACCATCTGGTGCAGCAACAGAGGGGGAGCCTGCACCTTCTACCTCAGTCTTAAGGATACCTACTCCACCAGAGAGCCCCAGGGAGGCTTCTCCAATATCTACCCACTCAGAACTACCAGCTCAAGAGGTACTTAAAGATACAGATGAAGCAATAGACAGAATGACCGAGGAACTCTCAACTGAAGACCCACTTCCTCCTCATCCAAAGGATGTCACTACTGATCTACCAAAAGATACTCCATCCCCCCACTCTTCACCTAAAGGTACTCCTTCTCCTCCACAATCCCCTGTACAAGTATCCACTCCTACAGAAACCATTCTGCTATCTAGAGAGGATGAGCCAGCTCCTGAGGAGGTAGAACCTCCTCTCAGGAAACTAGACTTCAACCTTCCAACATTAATTGATGAGGAGGGTAATCCAGTCTCTCGCACTGTAAGAGCTAAGAGCTCTGTTGTTGTAGAAGAACTGCCTCCATGGTAAGCCCCTCCACCTCCAGCTTCTACTACCAGTGCTCCTGCATCTACTGCCTTATCAGTTGCCCCTCCAGCTCAGACTATTTCCATCCCTCATACTACTACTGCTGCTGCTGTTATGGTGAACACAGATATTCTCTCCAAGATTGAAGAAATTCTCTCTGCCCAAAGAAAACATTTTGATGAATCTCTTAAGGACATTCAGAAGCAAGTCACTGCCTTGGCACAAGAGATTAGCAGAGGCTTCACAGAAATTCAGGTAAACACTGATCAGCTTAAAAAACTATTTAGAATAGGAGGAAAGGCTCTAGATCATACTATCACAAGTATTGGACAAGTTATGGACTATTCAGTTACTCTTGCAAACAATCAGATTCAACTGGACAAAAGAGCAGAGGAAAATGTTATGAAGGTATGCAATGAGGTTGGCACCTTCAAGGAGGATGCCATAGAAAAACTAACTGTAGAAGTCAGAAAGGGGGAGAATATTTTCAAACAACAAGTTGAAAAGCTTAATGATGAAGCAAAAACTCTGTGGACTGCCAAAGTTACTGAGATCAATAAGGGTGTTCTAGAACAAATTCAATCTGTAAAATTCCATACTTATGATACAACTGTATGGATGCACAACCAGATATTCCCAGATTTTTAGGCAGACCCAAATGTGATCCCTCACCATCTAAATCCTCTTGCTGAAGGTACGTCTAGCCAAGTGTCTCAACCCCAAGTGCCTCAACCTCAATATACCACTTTCTCTCATAGGCCAGAAGACCAGGAACCTCCTCCAGCTTCTTACTCTCAGGTTTGGGATGATGTGATACTAGAAGATCTACCAGAGATTCATATCCCAAAGAAAAGGAAGTATGGGGAGGGACCCTCTGCCAGTAGATCAGCTCCTCAGCCTAAAGCAGAAAAGAGAAAAGCTCAAGAGTTTGCTAAAGTTTGGAGCCCAACCTAAAAATCTTTAATTCTTGATACATTGAAACTTGTAATGGATCTGAATGACGAAAGAATCTTGCACTACAGCTATTCGGAATGGGAGTTATATGAGAAGTCAATGACTAAAAGGAGACTATATGACAAAGAATATGGTAAAAACAATCCCAAAGCTCCTCCAAAGCCTCCAAGGTACTATCCCAAACCATTCAGCTACCAGAGGAGACAACAGGCTAAGCTGGACAAGCAACACGAGACCAGAAATGATTCTTGATGATTATGGTGTTAAGAACTATGAAATGAATGTTGATTAAAACTCTAAAAGATTTTTCATATATATATAATTTCCTAGTTTTGCCTAATTATAAGCTCTAATTTTCTTTTAGTGTTTTACTTCTTTTACTTTCCATTATTCTTGCTCTATTTTTGTTATAATAATTCACCTTAGTATAAAGGGTTATGCCTTCTACAAATAGGGGGAGATTGTTGGGTATTGTCTCCACAATAACCCAGATTTGCATGAAGTCACCCTTTGCACTAAGATGAATTAAGGTGTATTTGACATGTGTATTCTAGTTGTGTGTTTGCAGATTCTCAGTTCTAAGTGTAGACCAATGTCAGTCTACAGTGGGTAAGGAACACAGGTTTACTAAATGTAATCTCTCACTGGGTGATCTAAGGTGTTGACTCATGTGTAGCCTCTCAATTGGGAAACACTTCATATTCAAACTTTGGAGCACAAGATGGAGACAACACCAGAAGGAGATCTTACATGGAATTCTTAAAAAAAAAATTCTAAGTCCATCTCTCGAGAAGTTCCTTCAAAGTTCTCGAGAAGTAGTACATAGTTCTTGAGAGGCTCAGACTTCACTTCTCGAGAAGTCAGGACAGCTAGAATTCCTTTAAGTAGAAATTTTCGAGAAGTACTCCTTAGCTCTCGAAAAGTTCTGCCCTTCTCTTCAGGAATTGGACTCTAGCTAAGTTCTTGAGAACTAGACTAGAAGTTCTCGAGAAGTCGATAGAGTTCTCGAGAACTGCTTAACAAAGTTCTCGAGAAGTTTTCAGTTCAGAATTTTTCTTTAGCAATTGACTCTAAGTAAAGTTCTCGAAAAGTTCTGACTAAGTTCTCGAAAAGTGCTAACCAAGTTTTCGAGAAGTTTCCTTTAAGCTCTTGAAAAGTTCTGTTAAGTTCTCGAGAAGTCTATCAGTTTTCGAGAAGTGTTTTAGTTCTCGAAAAGTCAGCATAGTTCTCGAGAACTATAATTCCAAGTTATCGAGAAGTCCAAGGCCATTTCTAGAAGTTCAGTGATCGAGATCCTGCCATAGTTTTTGAAAGGTCAGTACATAGTTCTCGAGAACTATTTCGACCTCTCGAGAACTAAGTACTTCCTTTTCCAGAAAATTTCTCTAAGTCCAGAATCGACCTGAATTTAATTCCACCCCACGGGATTGGTCCACGTGTCATTATTTATGATAATTTCGACCGTTAAGACATCCTATATAATGTCTTATCAGACATAACCCTAACAACAAGGGATTAAGTGATTGAGAGCGATTCTATACTTTCCTAAATTGCTTGTTCGGTCATATTTCACAAAAGCTCGACGACCTAAAGCCGCCGCCGCCGACGCTCTCGTTCTGATCGATTTTCATCGCTTCGACTGTTAGAAGAGATTTGCAACTTCGATCTAAGAAGATCTACTGACTTAAGAAAGGTTCTATACTTCTTGTTCCGGTAGATTCAAGAATCTCTCAGGTTAATATTCAAGGTTTCTTCTCCAAATATGAAAGGGCTGCAACGTCAAGAGGAAGACCTAAAGAGATATATTATAGATCTGAGATATTTTGTATTTACATCTTTCATATCTTTTGTAATACTTGTAGGAGATTAATCTACGAGTGTAGGAGCATAGTTCTCCGAGTTGTAGGAAGAATTCATCTTCCGAGTGTAGATCCATTTGGATCGAGTTTGTAGGAACATTGTTTCGAGGCGTAGGATTGGTTTGTAATTCGATATAGTGGAGTAGCCGGATCTAGTGATTTGCTAGAACGGTGAGGAAAAGTGGACGTACCCAAGGACGGGGAACAACTATAAATCTTTTGTGTCCTTCTGTGATTGCTTGATTGCGTGCGCTAGATCTCTAAATTTTTATTCCGCAAACAAACGCACGAATCACCTATTCACCCCCCTCTAGGTGATTTAGGTCAACAACTTTCCACTTTCAGATAGGTCTGACTGGTAGTGTAATTACCGGTTTAGAGATGGGTGAGACCCAACCCACCGCTTCTATTTGCCGCTACGGAGGTATCCTGGGAGTTCCGGCTCTAGAAAGGGGGAACTAAAGTTCTGTGTGCACAGAGTCGAGTGGGTTTGTTGAACTCGCATGATTCACATCATGGCATACCTGCATGTCATAGCTTAACCATTGCATTTAACCCTTGACACCTATTGTATAAATTGGTATGGGACTTTTTATACAATAGGCCCTACAAAACGACCCCTTGGTTTATAAGCTCGTGTGAGCGTGCTTATAAGTTAAGGTTCTTACTTTGTAGATATATACATGTCTGCTAGAAAACCGACACCCTATCGTATAAATTGGTATGAGACTTTTTATATGATAGGAGCCTTGTAGAAGATTCCTTAGCTTATGTGTTTTCATATAAGTTAAGGTTACTTATTATATGTTCAGTCTTTCATACTTTCATTACTATCACATATACTCTTAGAACTGTTAGATTAGTTCCGCCGTCACATGTTACTTTGTTATTCTTCACCTTCATTACCTCTCCTTTCCTCCTCCCTGCTCGGTGCCTAGGAGCCATGGGGGAAGGCGTGGGGGATGATAGGACTTAGTCTTTTAGACTAACGATTTTTGGACCAAATCATTTTAGGGGATCGTGAAGCCGAACTTGGAGATGCAGCCCCGGAGGACGGCACGCTTGGAGTTGGGACAGTCTAGTACCTTAGTTCAG
Source organism: Platanthera zijinensis (assembly GCA_039513925.1). NCBI lineage: Eukaryota > Viridiplantae > Streptophyta > Magnoliopsida > Asparagales > Orchidaceae > Platanthera > Platanthera zijinensis. The sequence goes on from CM077083.1 coordinate 152,561,611, forward strand.
ACAGCTGGGATAGTGAGTCCCGATCGTTAGTAGATGTTTTAGTTTTGCTTTCACGATGAGTGAACTGTAGTGAGTACTTGATGTATCGGGCCCGAGCCCTATTTTCAGTACCATTTTTTATTATTTCTGTGGACTCTCCCTTCGTGGAGACTATTTTATATATATGTTATTTCTGTGGACATGTATTTTACTCTTTTGCTACTTTTCTGTGATCGATTTTGCCGGAAGGATCGATGTTTTGTAGTGACAACCTTCCAGGGCGTGAAGGTGTCACCGCAAAGCGGCGGTTCTGGGCCTAAGACCCCGGTGGTTTAAAAAGAAAAAAAGGTCTTACAAGTGGTATTAGAGCAAACCTCGATCGAAAAAGTAGCAGTCCATAATCCCTGGATCACCCCCGCATGAGTTTTGTTTGGGGACAAACTAAGCAGCGGAAGCAGTGGTGTGCCCATATGGGGGATCATATGTAAATTGTCCACTTTTTAATTAGGTTTGAGTCATTTACTTATAATGGTCCTTGTGGTGAAGCCTCCAGCACAACCCACACCATAGGGAGGAGTCCAGCAAGCTCTGAATGTTGCACCACCTCCCCCGACTCCCACTCCGTTTCTATAGTCGGAGATGAGGCAGACCCCGACAGATATTTTGGAGGCTTTCAGGGACCAGCAGGTTCCGGCTCCGCAGCCAAACCTGGGGGCCAATTGGTTGAGTATTTTCCGAGGACTTTCTCCCCCATTCTACTTGGCGATAGAGTTGGCTGTTCGGACGGAGGAGTGGTTGGACATCATGTATGAGATGCTGACCGGGATACGGTGCCCTTGGGAGGAGAGGGTGCCTTTGGTGGTCTCTTGCTTGGAGACCCATGCCAAGAGATGGTGGAAGACACTGCTGGACACGACGTTGCTAATAAAGAGGTTGCAGAGATTGCTTGGGAGGAGTTCAGGGCCGCACTGTTGGAGCATTTTGTTCCGCAGTCGGCCAGAGATGAGCTGGAAGACCGATTTCTACAGTTGAGGCAAGGCAACAAGATAGTGGTGGAGTACCACCAGGAGTTTAATCATCACCCAGTTTGCAGATTCTTATTAGTTGTATGAGGCAGGATACACCAAGAGGTTCTATAAGGGCCTGCGAGAGGATCTGAGAGAGGCTCTGTTGTTCGTATTCGACGGGCCAATTCCTCGGATATTGGAGATGGCGAGAGGATTGAGGCAGATTGGCACACTACTTGAGGCCGGAAGCGGCCAACTGAGGATCAGGGCCGAGGAGACAGAAATAATCAGCGACGGGGCCGCTTTGCTGATGGGAGAGATAGGAGAAGGGCAGAGGACCAGCCTTGTCAGGAGGTGAGACAGGAGCCGAAGGAGCCGTTGGTAATGACTCCTCAACCTCTTTAGATGCAGGAGATGCAGAGACCCGGGGGTATGGCATATCCCCCACCAGAGTGCTTCAACTGTCATCAGGTAGGGCACATCCAGAGAAACTAACCCATGAGAGGGCACCCCTACCAGCACCACAGGTTGCCCCGCCTGCTCAGTATTTTGGAGGCCGAGGACGTGGATACCAGGGCAGAGACTGCAGGTTGGAGAGGGAGCAAGTGTATGCACTGGATCTGGCTCAACCTCAGAATCTGGAGCAAGTGATAACAGGTACGCCAGTAATTTTAAGTTCTTTTCTTTCCTAAAAAACTAGACTCATGCATTTATAATTGATAGACTAAGTAGGAAAACCATAACTAGGCTTCTAAGATATTTTACTACCCCAGGCATAGTCTTCATCAGCGGCAAACCCGCTTATACGCTATTCGATACAGGTGCTTCGCACTCATTTGTGTTGGAGGACTTTGTGGAAGGGTTGGAAGGCGTGGAGCGATTCACAAGCTTGATGATGAGGATACGACTACCCGACGGATCAGAGCTATTCACCTCTTCCCACTGCAACATGGAGGTGGAGATCGGCAGAAAGGCATTCGAAGCACCATCAACGATCCTAAGGATGCCTGCCTATGATCTGATCCTGGGCATGACATGATTGCATTAGAACCATGCCCAAATCGACTGCCTGTCAAAGAGGATCACCGTGAGGCATGAGGATTCATACGTCATCATCGAAGGTATTAGACCTATTCCCCCTCTCTTGGTATCATCCGTGCAGGCCATCAAGACCCACCTACAGGGAGAGGAAGTCTATGAAGTGCTGTTTGAAATGGCCGAGGCCAAGTATTCCATCTCTAGTATCCCGGTGGTGCAGGAATTTGCTGACGTATTCCCATAGAAGCTGTCAGGGCTACCCCCGCACCGAGAGCAGGATTTCCATATACAGCTTGTGTCGGGGGCTAAGCCGGCATCTAGAGCTCCTTACCGGATGGCCCCGAAGGAGTTGACGGAGTTTCGAAGCCAGTTGCAGGAGCTAGTGGAAGCCGGATTTGTCCGGTCGAGCTCTTCACCATGGGGAGCCCTGGTGTTGTTCGTCAAGAAGAAGGATGGGACACTCAGATTATGCATTGACTACTGAGCACTGGACAGACTGACAGTCCGGAATACCTATCCACTGCCAAGGATATATGAGTTGTTTGACCAGCTGTAGGGGGCGCATTTCTTGTCTAAACTATATTTGAGGTCGGGCTATTACCAACTGTGGATTCGAGAGGAGGACATTCCGAAGACTGCCTTCAGTAGCAGATATGGGTTATTCGAGTTTACCGTGATGCCCTTCGGGCTCACGAATGCACCGTCGGCGTTCTTGAGCCTCATGAACCTTGTGTTCGAGACTTGTCTGGATGTGTTCGTCATCGTGTTTATTGACGACATCCTCATCTACTCGAGGACAGAGGAGGAGCACACATGACACCTGACACTGACTCTAGAGAGACTACGGGAGCACCACCTTTATGCGAAGTTAGGCAAATATCAGTTTTGGTTGAAGGAGGTGGCCTTCCTAGGCCATATTATCAGTGTAACTTGGTTGGCAGTGGACCCGACCAAGATTCAGGCAGTTTGGGATTGGCCGCAGTTGAAGGCGGCCACAGACGTGTGGAATTTTCTAGGTATTGCCGGTTATTATCGGAAGTTCGTGGAGGGATTCTCTCGAATTGCCCTCCCACTCATATCCCTAACAAGGAAGGATATGCCCTTTGTCTAGACCCCGCAGTGCGAGACGGCTTTCCTGGAGCTGAAGGATCAACTCACCTCGACTCCTATTCTTGCCCTTCCTTAGGGGAGAGAAGGATTCCAGGTCTACACTGACGCTTCCTACCAGGTCATGGGTGCAGTGCTAATGCAGAAAGGCCACGTGATTACTTATGCTTCCTGATAGAATTAATTTCAAGATAACCCAAACACCTAGAGGGGAGGGGGGGGGGTGAATAGGTTCTTTTCCTTTTTTTACTTAAGGCAGATTATTTTTCAGATCTTAAAATAGAATCTAACTATTCTACAGCAATCACAACATAGAAATCACAATCACACACACATCACAGATTACACACAGGTTTATAGTGGTTCCCCAAGGTCTGGGTACATCCACTTTCCCCCTTCACCTATCTAGTAGTGTGCTAGATTCGGCCTAACTTATTCCTTCTTCTCAGATCCACAGATCTTACACCTCAGAACCGTGAAAGGTTCCTACAACTCAGAACCCTATAAGGTTCCTAATGAAAGTGAGGGGATAAGTTGTAAACTACTCTAGAGGGGGGGTGAATAGAGTATTCAAATTTTATGAATAACTAGTCAGCTCCCTTGGAGTTGATTTGCGGAATAAAATAATCTGATACTTGAACCCTAAGAGCCTAACACAGTGAAGTGCACAAGTGAGAGAGTTAACTGAAATTTCAGATTAACTCTAAACCTATCACAGCAACTAGCAATCCTAGGTAGTTCTATCACAGCCACAGAATAAGCAATTTAAGCAAAACAGCCAGAGACACAGGATATATAGTGGTTCCCTCTTAATAGGTACTCCACTCTTCTACCACCCTGGTAGGAATCCACTACAGGTTTTTGCTAAGGTGCCCTGCCACCAATGATCTGATTCAGGTAGATCCAACAGACCCTTTGAGCTTTTGATAAGGATGCTCAACCACAGGTTGTTGATAAGGTGCCCTGTCACCAACGTTCACTTTTGAAGAGATGTGAACAAACTCTTTTTACAAAGGGGTTGAGAGGGTTAGATTATCTTCTCTGTTGTAAATACAGATTAGAGAAGACTTGTGGATTCTCTAAAGAATCAAAGTCTCCCCCTGGCTCAGTGAAAGTCCAGGGAAAGCCTTTGCTTCAGGATGAAGGAGTTTCAGATAAACTGAAACTAAATCCTTAGAGATCTGTAGACTGATTTTTATCAGGTCTTCAGATTCTGGAGCACGTGAAGCAGATCTGGAGCTTTTTCTGAAGTCTTGAAAAACTCTAAGCAGATGCTCAGGAGACTTGAGAATGAAATAGATTGCTTTGAACTTTTGCTTCAGGAAAACTTTTCTTCTTCTGATTGTGAGATCGTGAAGAGTTGCTCTGGAGAAGCTTGAAAGAATGCAGCACACTGAAAAACTCTCTATTACTGTTACTTCTTATTATTCTGAGAAAAAAATCTCTCTTAAATATGTCTTCTCGTTTATCTTTTGGAACGGCTCTATTGATTTGAATTCTCGAGCCCTGCAACAGATTATCTCAAAATAGAATATAGCAATAGGAATAGAATGACCTATTAGCTCTCTGTCAGTCCCAATAAGGAAATAAATGAATAGGAAAATATCTCAGCATAAAGTTTTATCGTTCTTGGAAATAGCATACACCGCCAACGGCTAGAATACAGCCTGGCAATATATTTTGTATAATAAGACAAAAATGCTTTATCAAAATACGAAGTCCCGTAATTTATGCTTGACATATTTGGTAAGTAATTCATTTGAATTTAAGCCATAAACTAGCAAAAGCATTCTTCAGAAAATCTTTCTAACCACACGTTAAAACACTTGGAAATAAACCAAGGAATAAAATAAATACAAACAGTTAAAGGCAGACAGAAATCGTCGAACAGGGGTTCGATGATCGTCGACCTAACTAACAGATCGTCGACTGAAAATAGAAATCTGTCGAAACAGAAATCGTCGACCAGAGATCGTCGACCAGCTCAAGATATCGTCGACTGAAGCAGAAAATCTGTTATCACAGAAATCGTCGAACATCTCATGATGTCGACGACTAAGGCAGAGATCTGTCGAGACAGATATCGTCGACCATCTCATGATGTCGACGATTAAGGCAAAGATCTGTCGAGACAGAAATCGTGAAACAAGACCACGATCGTCGAACTGCTGATAGCAGATCATCGACCAACCTTCAGAGCATAATACGCTTGCTCTGAGATCGTCGACCATCGGTCGACGATAATTGTCTTGACTTCAACGATTCTATAGCCCTGCTATCGTCGACCACTGATCGACGATCGCGAGGCCTCGTTCGACGATGGTCGAACGGAAAAAGAGCCTTAACTAAAGATTCATTCTACAACTTCTATTCTAAGCACTAGGTCAGATATAAACTGTCCTAGGGAGACTAAACAAAGTCTAACCATGATCATATATAGTTATATGGATCAAGAGGGACAGGAAAAGGGATTACATAAGCCAAATCACATCTAGGGTACCAACAATCTCCCCCTATTTGGGTTATGTTATCCAATTCGATCTAAAAGGTAATGCACACAGTAACAAAAGCAGATATTAACCAAAAATTTAAATCACAGGCAATCCACAGGAAAACATAAAACCATAAATCAGTAGAACTAAAGTATCAAGCAGATTTATCAGAGGTTTTAGCATCAGATGATTTCTTAGGGATAACAGCTGGTTTGAAGATAATTTCTCTATTTGGATTTGCTGCTTGTCTTTTGGATAGCATTAGATCGTGTTCACCAATAATTTTCTTTTCAGCATAGCTTGGTAGAACTGCAGCAGGGTGCAACCTCATATATTCTTCAGTATTGAAAATTTCAGAGTTTACTTGAATTTTGCTGAGTTCCTTTTCTCTGAATTCAGACATGGTTGTATACGCTGTAGGGTCTAGTCCTTGAGCTTTGGTTCTCTCCATCATGCTTAGTGCAATGGATTCCTTAAATCTTGCCATAGAGGCAATTCTTTCAGATTCAGTCATATCTGATGGAGAGGGAGGTCTGTCAGAATCAGCTTGAGCTGCAATCTCCATGTTCCTTTGAAGAGCTGTGGCTATTTTGCTTGAGTCAGAAGGGATTTGTGCAGCCTTCTTAGGATTTGTTTCAGCATAAAGAGATCTTGGAGGAGCAAGTTCAATGAACTTCTTGTGGGATTTCTCTGAAAAGACCACTCTTTTTCCTTTTGTTTCAGCTTTCTCAGAATCAGCAGATTTCCTTGAAGAGGAGGATGGACCTTTCCTGGGGGGAGAAGGTTTCCATTCTGGAATTTTCTTTTTAGGAGAGGGAGGAGGAGAGAAGGTAGGTTGCTGAAAAGTCATCTCCTTTATTTGTTCCATGAGAACATTGTCATTTCTTTTTCTTCCTTGTCCAGATGCATCTTGGCCTCCCTGGCTTTGATTACTCCTCTGGTAGGACTGATGAATGTTAGAGCTGGCTGATCTTGCAGACGGGGCAGAAGAGAGACTTCCAGAGGCTCCAGCACCAGGAGGTGGAGGAGGACCTCTGGGGGGAATTTCTGAATAGGGATGTCATATCTTTTTGATCTCTTTTTCTCTCTTGTTTGATTCTTTGAGAGCCTCATCTAGGGTCGAAATTCTTTGCTCTTGGGATCAATTCCCTTCAGAATGAAATATGGAACATCCTTGTCTGGATTGGCAGTAGGAGGAGCAGATGCTTTCCTTTTCTTGGATACAGTCTTTTTCTTTTTCTGGGAGCTATCAGAATCCTCAGAGTCATCATCATCAGAGGAGTGAGATGAGGTTCTGCCAGCATAATCATCAAAATCTAGATTTAGGATATCCTTGGCAGCTATAGCATGCTCAGCCTTCTGCTTCTCTCTATCTTCTCTTTCTCTTGCTTCCTCAATGACATCTTGCTCAAGGAGGGCATCAAGATCAACATTTGGAGTGCTCTTCCAGAGATCTGATTTGGGATACAAGTCAGGAACTATCCTGGGGACCAGTTCTGCAGTAGAAGGAATGGATAGAGGATAGGTAAGGATAGGAGGAGAAAAGATGACAATATCTGCAGGGGCAGATGCTTTTTCTAGAGAGATGGCTAGGGAATCCAAATGATAATTAGCCAACCCTTCAATGTACTCAGAGGCAATATTCTCAGCCACAAAGGCTATAAATTGTTCTAGGTTTAGAGTACCTGAGCTTGATTCCTTTTCAGTCATCTTGGAGGCTTTTTCTGGTAAAGCTAGCACGGCCTCAGCTTCTTCAGCAGCAGCAGCAGCAGCAGCAGTGTTGATTGTGCCTGCATACAGAGAAAGATAGGTTAACAACCAAGTGGGAATAAAATATTCCCCCCAAGGTGAGCAACAACAGGTAATTGATAGAGTTACCTGAAGATCTACACAGGATACCACTTTGCATCTAGGAAGGAAGTTATAATTCCTTCTAGATGTTTAGCGACATCAGGGATAGACACCTCTGCAAGACACACGAGGAGTGCTATACAGGAAAAGAAGAGAGAGTCCTTGACCAAGGGGTCATCAAGGTACTCAGGTCTATAAGAGACCATTTTCTCTTGAAAAGAAGGAACAAGAGGAGTAGATGTGAGTGAGGACTCACAGTCTAGGTTAAGATAGGATTCCAAATCTTCAATGGAATTTGCAGCAACATCTTGCAATACTGATGTGGGATCATCAGCAGCTGAGATGAGATAGGAAGGAATAAGAAATTAACTCCAAGTTGGAGTGAATTAAATAGAATCTTAAATAACATTATACCATCAGATTGAGCAGCAACATTCTCAAATTGTTGAACCACTACTTCTGTATCAGTAGTGTTCAATGGAGATTTTTCACCAATGTCCATGGGGACTACTTCATTATCTTTCTCAGGAATTTCTTCATCAGAAGCTTGATTCACTAGGGAGTGAATGTCCTTGTTAGATAAAGATATCAATTTAAAATCCTGATTATAACCTTTAGAGGAAGTGATTTACCTTCTGGATGCTTTGGAAGCTCTTGAGATTCTCCTATAGTTGCTGAAAGGGGAAGAGAAGAGTTGTCCTGAAGGGCCAAGGCATCACCTGAGACCACTTCAACAGACATCTCCCCCTGCATGACTTCAGTGGGAACTGGAGTCATGCATCTTACTGAAGAGGGCTCAGCAGAGGGTGGAAATGATTTGATGGCTTCAGTAAGGGCTTTGATGGATGCAATGAGAGGGGCATTGGCAGCCTCAATCATTTTTTGGATGGATGGAGTGATGAGCTCTACAACATGTGCAAGCAATTCAGGAGTTATCTGAAATGCTGATGATGTAGAGGTGGATGGAATGGAAGCAGTATGATCTACCACATGATCAAAGGAATCACGTGGAGATGGGTGAACATCAACATGAGTGTGGGATTCATGTTGAGAGAGGTGCGTGAGGATGGTAGCAGTCGCCATGTCAACACTGGCTGAAGCTGCCAGATGTTGTGGTGTTGGTGACTGGGATGGAGATGCAGGTGGAATGAGAGATGCATGTTGTGGTGGCACTGCAGGGTGTGTGGAAAGTAATGCAGGAGATGAGGATGCAGGGGTAAAGAGGGAGGATGAAGGGATTGCTGAGCCTTCCCCAGCAAGCTGGAGAGTGGCTGAATCAGCCCTTGTGTCTGATGGAGGGTTAGGATCAACCCTGGCTGATTTCTTGATAACTCTCTGAGATTTCTTGAAGAGAGAGGGGTCCAACCTCTTGCTGGCATTGACTGCGGAGGGTGCAGAAATAAGCAGCAGGGGTGCTTTCACATATAGAAACACACCCAACACCCTGGCAAGATTTACTTCTTTCTGATTGTTCTTTCTCCTTATTAGTTCAAACAGAACTTTTCCCCAGGCAATCTGTGCCTTATTCACCAAAGCTGACATCAGGGCAAACTGTTGCCTGTTGATGTTGTCGTGAGCAGAATGTTTTCCCAAAACGACCTTGCCCACCAGGTCGGCCAGAAACTTATACTCTGGAGCCAGATTTATCTTTAGCAACTTAGCTGGAATACCCTCAGCATGGCCCATCACAGTTAGCATGCGGCCATATTCTTCTGCAGTTTGCTCATAGTCATCAGTTCCGGTTGGCAGTCCAAACAGCTCAGTCAAAACTTCAGGAGTCAGAATGACCTCCTCTCCATTTATCTTTCCAGACATCGCTTCGTCGCTGGAGGACGAGGTATATACCCATTCTCGAATCTCTGGTATATTAATCTTTGGTGAGAATGACATAAATTTCTTTAGTCCTTGATCTTCACATAGCTTCAGAATGGCTTGGATAGGTTGATCGCATCGGCTGAAAGAATCGAAGTCGACACAGAAGCCAGTGTCGAACTTCATCCCAAAGAGAACGGCAGAAGGAATCGCCATAGGATTTGAGAGAAAATGGCGAATCGAGAAGCAAAGCAGGGGAGAAGAGAATCGCGCGAGATTAGAGTTCGAGAGCGAATTCTAAGCCAGAAGATGGAATATGAAAAGACGGAGCGGAAGGACGACGATCTCCAGACCTAAATCGACTATTAGAAACAAATCTGCGATCGTCGATCCCGGAATAAAATCGTTCGTCGAATAAACATCGACGATAGTCAATGTTTGACTAATCGTCAAATATCGACCGACTACACGCAATCACCACGATCGTCGATCAATATATGATGGTCGACGATTCTCCACACAGCACAGAAAATCTGTCGTCGACCATTGGTCGACGATAGATACCTAAGGAGAGATCGTTGACCGGTTGATCGACGATTTCTGCCTTACTACCGAACGAGCTGTCGTCGACCGTTGGTCGACGATAGTTCTGACCTGGTCAAAGATCGTCGAGCAGTCGTTCGACGATTTTAGACAGAAAACAAAACTAACCAAATTTTCACTACTCTGAACCATTAATCATACCAAGCTGGTTCAGGAAGAACAAATGCCTTTGTTCATCAAGTGGCTTAGTGAAAATATCTCCTCTCTGCAGGTCTGTGGATATAAATTCCATTGCTATCTTGTTCTTTTCCACATTATCTCTCAGAAAATGATGTCTAATCTCAATGTGCTTGGTCCTGGAATGGTGCACAGGATTTTGAGCAATTGATATTGCACTGGTACTGTCACACAGAATTTTTGTTTTTGAGTGTGTATACCCATAATCCACTAGCTGATTTTGAATCCACAGAATCTGTGAACAACAACTAGCTGCTGCAATATATTCGGCCTCAGCAGTTGAAGTAGACACAGATGCCTGTTTCTTACAAAACCAAGAGACAAGTCTCTCTCCCAAGAACTGACAGGTCCCTGAGGTGCTTTTCCTGTCAACTGTACATCCAGCATAATCAGCATCTGAATATCCAATTAATTCAAATCCTGACTCAGCTGGGTACCACAGTCCTAAGTTAGGGCATCCCTTAAGGTATCTCAAGATCCTCTTGAGGAGAGTTAAGTGAGATTCCTTTGGGTTGACCTGAAACCTAGCACATAGGCATGTAGCAAACATTATGTCAGGCCTACTTGCAGTCAAATACAGCAGGGAACCAACAATGGCTCTATAGTTCTTTTGATCAACAGACTTGCCATTGACATCAGAATCAATAACTGCATTTGAGGCCATAGGTGTGCTCATTGATGAAGCATCAGACATTCCAAATCTTTTAACCAGCTCTCTGGCATATTTTGATTGAGAAATGAAGATACCATCAACACACTGTTTCACTTGGAGACCAAGGAAATAGGATAACTCACCCATGCTGCTCATCTCAAACTTGGAGTGCATTAGTTCAGAGAATCTCTTGCATAGTTTGGGATCAGTAGAGCCAAATATAATGTCATCTACATAGATTTGAACTAACAGTTGTGAGTCCTTATGATGTCTAATGAATAGGGTTCTATCTACTACACCTCTCACAAACTTGTGTTCTAGAAGAAAATTTGCTAAGGTCTCATACCAAGCTCTAGGAGCTTGCTTAAGTCCATATAGAGCCTTTTGGAGTTTGAACACATGAGTGGGTAAGGTTGATGAAACAAACCCTGGTGGTTGTTCAACAAACACTTCTTCCTTTAAATCTCCATTGAGGAAGGCACTCTTCACATCCATTTGGAAGACCTTAAATCTTTTATAGGCAGCATAGGCTAGGAAAATTCTAATGGCTTCTAGTCTAGCTACAGGGGCAAAAGTCTGATCATAATCTATGCCTTCCTCCTATCTATAGCCTTGAGCTACTAACCTAGCCTTATTTCTAACTACTATGCCTTGGGCATCAAGCTTGTTTCTAAACACCCACTTGGTGTCTATGATCCGTTGACCTCTTGGTCTTGGAACCAAGGTCCAAACTTTACATCTTTCAAACTGGTTAAGTTCCTCTTGCATGGCTATAATCCAGTGTGGATCAAGCTCAGCATCTTTAATGGTTAGGGGCTCAACCTGAGAAAGGAAACAAGCAAACATCACATCTTTGTTGAGTTGATGTCTTGTCTGGACTCCTACTGAAATGTCTCCAATCACTTGAGATATAGGGTGATCTCTAAGTGTGACAAGATCAGTAGGTTCAGCAATGATCTGATCTTCAACAGTTTCAGGATTTGATTCCTCATGTGGAATTTGATCAACTGTTGGAACAGGTGCTTTAACTTGAAAAAGTTCTACAACAGATTCAGAATCTGAAGAAGCAGCCTGAGGAGTTTGTTGGGGATGATTCTCCTGTGTGAGTCTCAAACCCTCCAAATCCTTACTTACTCCTAGGACTTGCACTGTACTATTAGAGGAAGAGTCCTTCTCCTTATAATACATGACTGTCTCATCAAAAGAGACATGTGCAGACTCTTCTATCTTAAGAGAGGATTTATTGAGGACCCTATAGGCTTTGCTTACTTGAGAGTATCCTAGAAAAATTCCCATTGAAGCTTTTGCCTCAAATTTTCTATGGTATTCTTTGTTATTGTTATGAACAAAAGCAACACAGTCAAATACTCTAAAATAGTCTATTTTAGGTTTCACTTGCTTAAGTAATTCATAGGGAGTCTTACCCTTAAGATTATGTATCAGACTTCTGTTCAATACATAGTTAGCTGTGCTAACTGCTTCAGCCCAAAAGGACAGAGGCATGTTAGCATCTGCCAACAATGTACTTGCAGCTTCAATTAGGGTTCTGTTTTTCCTTTCAACTACCCCATTTTGTTGAGGAGTTCTAGGAGCAGAGAAGCTATGTTTGATACCTTCCTTCTCACAGAATTCTTGCATAAGAAGAGACTCAAACTCAGTACCATGATCACTTCTGATCAAGGCAATCTGAGTAGAATACTCACTCTGTATACACTTTAGAAAATCTGTAAGAACCTTGAAGTTATCAGCCTTAGTTCTCAAGAAGAATACCCAAGTGAACCTAGAGAAGTCATCTACAATTACTAGAGTGTAAGACTTTCCTCCAAGACTCTGTACAGCAATAGGACCAAATAAATCCAAATGTAGCAAGTACAGAATCCTGGGAGAATCACTTTTATTAACTGATTTAAAGCTATTTCTTGTTTGCTTACCTAATTGACAATCTTTGCAAAGGCCTTCCTTCTTGTAGGGGCAAGAAGGTAAACCTCTTACAAGATTGTATTTAGCCAACCTAGAAATGTTTTTCAAATTTACATGACTAAGTCTCTTATGCCAAAGGGTATTATTACTGGTTACTTCATTAAATAAGCATATTTCAGATTTGGATGAGTTAAAGTCTACAACATAAACATTTCCAATTCTAATACCTACTAACACAACAGTATTATTCAAAGTAATATTGCAAGCAGTGTCAGTAAACCATACCTTGTACCCAGCATCACACATTTGACTTACAGAGATTAGGTTGTGCTTTAGTCCGGAGACATACGCAACCTTCTTGAATGTTACAGCTCCTATGGTGAAGCTGTCATACCCTTCAGTCTGTCCACAGCTGGAATCCCCAAATACAACTCTTGGTCCCAGCTTGGCTTTGAACCCTGACAGATTCTTCTTCTTTCCTGTCATATGCTTTGAGCATCCACTATCCAGATACCATTTGTCATGTATGACTGGATAGGTCTTTACCTGCAAAGATATCAATTATACATTGTGGACCCAGGTTATCTTGGGTCCAGTATTCTTCACAAAAGAAAAACTAGATATAAAAGATTTTGCAGGCTTAGATTTATATCCTAAAGGGTGTGATCTCCTAGGTGGGATAATCCATTCAGTTGAAGGATTAAACAACCTAGGGTAGTGATTGGGATTTGCAATTCTGGAAGTTTGAAATTTATTTTCCAGCTTAAGTCCAGATCGTCGATCCACGGTCGACGATCGCAAGCCATATCGTCGATCATTTGTAGTAGTGCTATGTTCTGGATTCCACGATCGTTGATCACTGGTCGACGACTCAAGATGAGATCGTCGATCTCCTGCACCAAAGATATCATACTTGGTGAAGGTGTTCAGCGATCGTCGATAGACGTTCGACGATTGGTTTGACGATCGTCGATTAATGTTCGACGATTTTTGTAAAGCTAGAAATTTTTTCTTCCTGTTCTCTTTCTTAATCTTATTCTGAATTTTCTTACATTTTTCAATTTCCTCAGTATTCTTTATTCCTGATTCAGAAATAAATTTTACAGGAGTGCTAAATCTCTCCTTTGTGAGGAGGATGGGTTCACTAGGTGTAGCACCTAAGCCTAGTTTATCATTACCAACCCTAGTGTTTGCTATACAGGTTATTTCAGATAATTTAAGGCTTCTGCCATTTAATTGTTCTTCTAACCTCTTAGATTTAGCTAGTTCTAATTTTAAGAATGTTACTTCTTCTCTTAATCTTTCTAATTCCTTTTCTAATCTGATTATTTCAGTACCTTCCATGTCTAATTCCATTATTTTTAATCTAAGTGATTTAATTTCTTTTTCAGATAATAGTAAATCTAAACATAGAGTTTTAAATTTTAGTTTGAACTCAGGAGATGAGAAATCAAATGAGTCGATTACCTGGTCCTCCATAAAGGAATCTTCTTCATTGTCTCCTTCTTCTTCAGAATTCTCTACAGCTGACAGAGAGCTGCAGGCATCAATAGCCATGAGGCAGACCTCTTTGGCTTTCTTCTCTTCTTCTTCTTCTGAATCACTGGAGCTAGAGGAGCAGGTATCCTCTTCTGTTTCACTCCAGGTAGCAGCCACAAATCCCTTGTCCTTCTTCTTGTATTTGTGTGATGAGGACTTGGAGTGGTGCTTCCTGTACTCTTTCTCATGTTTCTTCTCCTTGTGTTTCTTCTCTGGACAATCTGGAGCAATGTGTCCAGGCTTGCTGCAAACATAACAAATGATTTCTTTAGATGGAGTCTTGTCATACCTTGGTTTGTCCTCATGCTTGGAGAACTTCTTTCTGAGGTCTCTTCTTCCCATGTTGAAGAATCTCTTGGCAATGAGTGCCAGTAACTCCTCATTTTATTGACTTCCTTCAGAAGTCTCAGCCGCCTTAAGTGCTAGAGAGTGCTCTTTCTTTGTAGGTGTAGGAGTTTTTACTTCACTTGCAGCAGCTCTGCTCTTTAGAGTTTGCTCATATGACTTGAGCTTTCCCAACAGAGCTTCTGTGGAGAGTTCCACAGTGTTTCTTCCATCCTTGATGGGCCATATCCTTGAGTCCCAAGAGATGGGAAGACATATCAGGATCTTGTCATTTACTTCTGACAAAGTTATCTCCTTGTCCAAAGACCTCAGTTCACTTATTATTGAACTGAGTCTTGTGTACATTGCGTCAATGTCTTCAGCATCATCCTTCTTGAAATTTTCATACTGAGAGGTGAGATTGGATCTCCTGTCCTTCCTCTCATCAGCTGAGCCAACAACTATGTGGTTGAGGGAATCCCACATAGCTTTGGCTGAGGTACATTCAGCCAGCTTCTGGAATATCTCATCAGACATTGTCTGAGCTAGGATATTCATTGCTTTAGCATCAGCTGCTTTTGCCTTCTTGTAAGTTTCATTGTAGTCAGGTGGTGGCACAGCACTGAGATCAGCAGAAGTGGAGGCAGCAGCAGGCCTAGCAGGTGGTCCTGTCAAAATAGAAGAAAAGATATCTTCATCAATAGAATTCATGTATAGTCTTATCCTGGCCTTCCATATGCCAAACTTGGACAAGTTGCATACAGGAGGTCTGGTGCTTGAATAATCCTTAGACTGGGCCATGTGTGAAAGTGTTTGTGAATGGTATCAGGAAACAACTTATCACAGGATCTTTTAACTCAGGTGTTAGCCTGTATGAACAGCTAACCTCCCTCTGATACCAATTGAAAGTGAGGGGATAAGTTGTAAACTACTCTAGAGGGGGGGTGAATAGAGTATTCAAATTTTATGAATAACTAGTCAGCTCCCTTGGAGTTGATTTGCGGAATAAAATAATCTGATACTTGAACCCTAAGAGCCTAACACAGTGAAGTGCACAAGTGAGAGAGTTAACTGAAATTTCAGATTAACTCTAAACCTATCACAGCAACTAGCAATCCTAGGTAGTTCTATCACAGCCACAGAATAAGCAATTTAAGCAAAACAGCCAGAGACACAGGATATATAGTGGTTCCCTCTTAATAGGTACTCCACTCTTCTACCACCCTGGTAGGAATCCACTACAGGTTTTTGCTAAGGTGCCCTGCCACCAATGATCTGATTCAGGTAGATCAAACAGACCCTTTGAGCTTTTGATAAGGATGCTCAACCACAGGTTGTTGATAAGGTGCCCTGTCACCAACGTTCACTTTTGAAGAGATGTGAACAAACTCTTTTTACAAAGGGGTTGAGAGGGTTAGATTATCTTCTCTGTTGTAAATACAGATTAGAGAAGACTTGTGGATTCTCTAAAGAATCAAAGTCTCCCCCTGGCTCAGTGAAAGTCCAGGGAAAGCCTTTGCTTCAGGATGAAGGAGTTTCAGATAAACTGAAACTAAATCCTCAGAGATCTGTAGACTGATTTTTATCAGGTCTTCAGATTCTGGAGCACGTGAAGCAGATCTGGAGCTTTTTCTGAAGTCTTGAAAAACTCTAAGCAGATGCTCAGGAGACTTGAGAATGAAATAGATTGCTTTGAACTTTTGCTTCAGGAAAACTTTTCTTCTTCTGATTGTGAGATCGTGAAGAGTTGCTCTGGAGAAGCTTGAAAGAATGCAGCACACTGAAAAACTCTCTGTTACTGTTACTTCTTATTATTCTGAGAAAAAAATCTCTCTTAAATATGTCTTCTCGTTTATCTTTTGGAACGGCTCTATTGATTTGAATTCTCGAGCCCTGCAACAGATTATCTCAAAATAGAATATAGCAATAGGAATAGAATGACCTATTAGCTCTCTGTCAGTCCCAATAAGGAAATAAATGAATAGGAAAATATCTCAGCATAAAGTTTTATCGTTCTTGGAAATAGCATACACCGCCAACGGCTAGAATACAGCCTGGCAATATATTTTGTATAATAAGACAAAAATGCTTTATCAAAATACGAAATCCCGTAATTTATGCTTGACATATTTGGTAAGTAATTCATTTGAATTTAAGCCATAAATTAGCAAAAACATTCTTCAGAAAATCTTTCTAACCACACGTTAAAACACTTGGAAATAAACCAAGGAATAAAATAAATACAAACAGTTAAAGGCAGACAGAAATCGTCGAACAGGGGTTCGATGATCGTCGACCTAACTAACAGATCGTCGACTGAAAACAGAAATCTGTCGAAACAGAAATCGTCGACCAGAAATCGTCGACCAGCTCAAGATATCGTCGACTGAAGCAGAAAATCTGTTATCACAGAAATCGTCGAACATCTCATGATGTCGATGACTAAGGCAGAGATCTGTCGAGACAGATATCGTCGACCATCTCATGATGTCGACGATTAAGGCAAAGATCTGTCGAGACAGAAATCGTGAAACAAGACCACGATCGTCGAACTGCTGATAGCAGATCGTCGACCAACCTTCAGAGCATAATACGCTTGCTCTGAGATCGTCGACCATCGGTCGACGATAATTGTCTTGACTTCAACGATTCTATAGCCCTGCTATCGTCGACCACTGATCGACGATCGCGAGGCCTCGTTCGACGATGGTCGAACGGAAAAAGAGCCTTAACTAAAGATTCATTCTACAACTTCTATTCTAAGCACTAGGTCAGATATAAACTGTCCTAGGGAGACTAAACAAAGTCTAAACATGATCATATATAGTTATATGGATCAAGAGGGACAGGAAAAGGGATTACATAAGCCAAATCACATCTAGGGTACCAACACCTAAACTCAGGCTAACAGCCCTACCTCAGCCTTGCCCCAAGGCCTACAACTCAGAGAACTAATTCTCCTACACTCAGGCTCAAGCAGCCTTACCACTCAGAGATCTAAATCTCCTACACTCAGCTTTTATAACACAGGCTTACAAATTAGATCATTGAAAAGATCCTATAGAATTTGATAAGTATTTTTGATGGACTCTTACCCTTGTTGAGAGAGAAAAGATAAGAGGATTCTTGATCAGCTTCTTGATGAGACTGATGGCTAAAATCAACCTGTTCTTAGCTTTCTTCAAAGCTTCTTGAATCTGAACTCAGTAGGGTTGATCTCCTTTGAAGTTGACTGACTGCCAGCTTCCTTCTTAGAATCAGAAATAAATCTGAATCCTTCTTAGCAGATTGGTTCAAGATCTGCTTCTTAGGAGACTTGTAGATGTCTCCTCCTTTACTTCAACAGCTGAAGATCTCTCTGTCTCTCTTCAGAACTTATGAAGTTTCTTCAGAATTCTTGCTTGAATTCTCCTTAGATCTTCTCACGAAAATTTTCTTCAGTGTGACATGCACTTTCTTGATCAATGAGCAATACTTCAGTAGTTGTGCCCATTGTTGTTGTTCATCATCTTTGATTTGACAGAATCCATCCATATATATAGACTTCATCCATCGTAACCGGCTGATTCGGTTTCTAACCAACTTCTGACAAGTCTGACAGCTTCAGTAAACTTGTTGGAAAACATAGCTGTCAAGTCTCCAGTCAGTTCTTGAACCTTTGTCTTTGTCAGCAAAGCGTCGAGACTGACTGTCATTATGTGTCGAGACAAACTGTCAATATGTGTCGACACAAGTGACTTAAGTGTCGACACAGACCTTGGTGGTGTCGACATAGCTTCTTTGGCACTGCATCTGTAGAATGTGTCGACACTTCCTCTTTGTATCCATATAGACACTTCTTCACTACACAACACTCAACATTGTTGAAACTCTGCTGAGTGTCGACACAAGTCCTATGTATCGACACAGATGATGTAGACTAAGAATTCTGTGTGTCGACACTACTTCTGTGCGTCGACACAGCTTCCTAGTGTCGACACAGTTGATGTCGACTAATACTTCTGTGTGTCGACACTGCCTCCTGGTGTCGACACAGTTGATGTCGACTATGCTTATGTGTGTCGACACTGCCTCCTGGTGTCGACACCGTTGATGTCAACTAACTATTCTATGTGTCGACACAGCCTTTTCCAAGTGTCGACACAAACTAGCTGAATTGTCGACACAGCTTCCTCTGGTGTCGACACAGCTTCCTCTGGTGTCGACACATGGACTTAGAAACTTTTTCCTGCATTTTAGCCAATACTTAACCTGCACATGTAAACTCAAAATAACATCAAATATACCTTGATGTATATCATTGAGCTAAGTGAGGCTTCTCCAAATCAGGTTCACATTTTCCAATGTACCAAACAATCTCCCCCTATTTGGAGAAGTCATAACCCTTTAGTCAATGATATACACCACTTATAATAAACAAACATCATGATGTATATAAGCATTATATGACAGAGCAACTTATAAACAAAACATATATCAAAATCACATCACAAAATGAGGATGCAAATTAAATGAATATGGAACATTGTTTTGTTTATCATATCAAAAAGTTTATTAACACCTGATTACATAGATTTCTTTAAAAACCAAGAATTACATAGTTTTTGAAAAATATAGTAAAAATAAACTAAGGCTGGACAGGCTCCTTGATGACTATTCCTTTCCCTGATCTAATCTGAGCCTGCACAGAAGGTTCTGTATCTTCAATGGGCTTCTTGCCTTTCAACTCGGCCTTCTTTTGTGCTTCGGCCTTAATCCTTTTCCTTTCAAAATAATGAAAAGGCTTAGGGAAATACTTGCTAGGCTCCTGAGCATCAGGATATAGCTTCCCACTTTTAGCATTTCTTCTATATTGAACTATGGCTTCCTACCTTGCCTCATACTTCTGTCATTCCTGCTCATTATACCATTTGCCCCTTTCATGAACCTGGTCTTTTACAACTTTCCAGGCAGTTAATATGATATTTCTAGAAGTGGGGCTCCATTGCTCAAAATCAGGTTTTAACTCATCCTGCTCTCTGAATCTCTTCTTTGATAATTGAGCATCTTGCTGAGCTTTCAAGGCAACTTCTAGCATTTCAAATTTCTCTATAATGACACTGTCAACATCCTGTGGAGGACTGTACATCGTCTGAACCTGTTGTAGAATCATATCAAAATCTGCTGGAGGGTAGATGATTTGAGCAACTTCAGGTTGATCACCTCCAGCAAAAGCAGGTTGCACACCAGATTCTGCAACATTGTCATCATCACAAAGGGGTGGATATCCCAGAGTGGATCTGATGCTATTAGATATCCATTTTGCATGATCTGAGCCAGCATTGACTAACACTCTCTCCCCCTTTATGGCTTCTCTTACAATATGATCCCTTAAGTCATCTTTTTGAAATCTTATTTGTCCATCAAGAAAATTGACACCATCTTTATAAAATGATTTTAACTTAAGAAGCTGATCAGAAATTGTTTTCTGAGAAGTAGTGATGGCTATCTTACAGGAATCCAAGGCTTCATGTAGCTTCTGATCAAATTCCTCTTTCTCCTTAGCCCTTGCTTCAGTCATTGCTATAACTTTTTTTTTACTTCAGTGACTATCTCATTGTGAGATTCAGTCAGATTGTCATTCATTCTAATCTGATTTTCAAGGACATAACCTTGTTTGACAGCAATATCATCCACCTGTTTCGTTACTTCTGCTTGTTGCTTAGCTAGAAATACTACAACATTGCCACCCTTGTGGAAACAATCTGTCATCTTTTTCTTATTCTGATTTATCTCAAATCTGATTGATTTTATATCTTGGGCTAGATCAAATTGGAGGGCCTTATGGCTTTCATCCACATAGTTTCCAAAAACAATCTCTGCTCATCTAATTTCACTTGTAAATCTATAAAAATTTGTTGTAATCAGTCTCAGGAGCAGGTTGTGGAGGAGTAGTTTGTAGTGCCCTTTTATAACTTTGGCTCCTTCTCTTAAAGACCTAAAGTTTTTTTTTCTTGGCATTCCTGAGTTCTTCATTCTCTGAATAAGAAGAACTTGCTATCTCAACCCTTTCTGGTGGAGTAGAGGGTGTATCTTTTTCAGTCCCAATCTACTCCCCCTCAAGATTAGCCTGCTCCCCCTCAAACCTCTGATGTTCCTCCTCAACCCTGATATGCTCCTCCTTATCTGCTGCTCCCTCAATCTCAGGAAATAACTCTTTCAGAGTGAATTCCTGGTGAGTGTGACAAGGTGATAGTTCTTTCTCAGCAGCATCAGCAACTCCAGAAGTATCAAGATCAGTTTGTGAATCTATTTCACTTGCCAAGTGAATTCTCTAATCCCCTTGTACCTGTGCAGTAACTGTCTCCCCCTGCACTTGTGCATTCTCAGCATTGTCCTGTACTTGTACACTTTCTTTCTCCCCCTGCACCTGTGCACTTATTGTGTCCTCCTACACATGGTCATGCTCAGTAATGTCATATACTGGTGCTTTTGCTGCAGTCTCTTGGTTATCCAAATCAGGTATGTCCTTTGAGAGGACCCTATCCCATCTAGATATTATTCTGATGTCCATCCTTCTTATATGATTTATTTAAGATCCTGAAATCTGATGCATTACCTCTGGAATTGCTCCAGCTAGGTATAAACTCAGCAATATAGCCAAATTAGGCTTTTTGATTCCTTCCTTTATCTTCTCAAACAGAACTGTAGACCAATCTGTGTTAATCTTATAGATTATCCTTGTCATCAGACTTAACATATAGGAGAAGAGCCTATCATGTCCTCCTGGTTTACACAAAATCACCTTCCCTACCACTTCAGATAGAAATTTTACTTGTTGATTCATCCCTTTTCTGTTAATGGCTGCTCCAATCTTCATGATTGGATCCAATCCACACCACTGTAGTGCCTCCCTTGTCTTTAAGGATGGGACCTCTTCTTCATCCTGAATTTTAGGAAGGTGAAGAATCTTTCGTAAACTTTTCAGAGTAAGTTTCACTTATTTCCATGAACTGACGATTTAATCTTGAGTCCAGTAGAGTCCACTATTGCAGTAGCATAGAACTCAAACACTTCTTTCTTCCAGATCTTGGTAGGTTCACATACAAGAAACTCTAATCCATTATCAGTAACAAGGGTAAGGACCCCTTTAATCTCTGTCGTCGCATCATCAAAAGCATTGCGCACCAGCTCGTAGCCTTCGTTAATGTTATCTTTAATCTTTGGCACCATTGGAATGAAGAGAAATCTTGAATTGAGAGAAGAGAGTTTGTCGACACCAGGGTTTAGTCTCGAAAATCTGGAGAGCGTGTCGACAGTATATTTTCTCGACCTATTTATACCCTTTTAAACAAAGAAGGTCAAAAGGCGGGCAAAAACTGTCTAAATGTGTCGACACTGCTGAAAAGTGTCAACACATACTTCTATTGTCTCGACCACGACGTTGACTACTATGTGTCGACACCAATTGATGATATATCAACACTGGACATACTTAGTAGTTCATCAAAAATTCTGTGTCGACTCTTATTGCAAGTGTCGACACAATTTCTGGAAGTGTCGGCACCATTACTCTGGTTGTGTCGACACCAATATTCTGGATGTGTCGACACATTGTCCCTTAGGTGTCGACACTTTGACACTGTGTCGACACAATTTCCCTGAATTGTCTACACAACTCCTCTGTGTCGACACTTTATTACTGAATGTGTCAACACAATTTTACTTAACCACTTTTGTTAATCTAACATATGGTCAATATTCCTAATTCAATTTTAAATCTATTGAATTTAGTTTCATCTAGAGGCTTAGTAAATACATCTGCAATTTGATAATCTGTCTTAACAAATTCTAATGAGATGTCCTCTTTCTCTACATGGTCTCTAAGAAAATGGTATCTTATTTATAGATGCTTAGTCCTACTATGTGAAACAGGATTATTAGCAATAGATATAACACTTTTAGAATCACAAAATAAGGGTGTTCTACTTACTTGAATACCATAGTCTTTTAGCTGATGCTGAATCCATAACAGCTGTGCACAGCAACTTCCTGCTGCCATATATTCAGACTCAGCTGTGGAAATTGCCACACTAGTCTGCTTCTTACTGCTCCAAGATATCAATCTTCCTCCTAGAAATTGACAGGTGCCTGTAGTACTTTTTCTATCTTCTTTGCAACCTGCAAAGTCTGCATCTGAATATCCTGTTAGTAGAAAATCTCCATTCCTAGGGTACCAAAGGCCTAGATTAGGTGTGCCCTTTAGATATCTCAAAATTCTCTTTACTGCAGTATAATGAGATTCTTTTGGGCATGATTGGTACCTAGCACAGACACATGTTACATACATAATGCCTGGTCTACTAGCAGTGAGATATAGTAGAGAGCCAATTATTCCTCTATACAAAGACTCATCTACAGATTTACCTGCATCATCTTTGCATATAGGCATACTTGTTCCCATAGGAGTTCTCATGGTGGAGGATGATTCCATACCATATTTCTTAATTAACTCCTTGGTGAATTTAGACTGGGATATGGACATGCCATCATCAGTCTGTCTTACTTGGAGTCCCAAGAAGAACTTAAGTTCCCCCATACTGCTCATTTCAAACTTCCCTTGCATAAGTTTAGCAAACTTCTTACAAAGGTTATTTTCTGTAGACCCAAATATTATGTCATCTACATAAATCTGGACTAAGATTATCTTACCTTTGGATTCCCTTATGAATAGAGTTTTGTCTATTTTCCCCCTTGAGAATTTGTTCTCAATAAGAAAAGTAGACAGGGTTTCATACCAAGCCCTTGGGGCTTGCTTTAACCCATACAAAGCTTTCCTAAATATATAAACATAATCAGGTTTGAGAGAATCTACAAAACCTGAAGGCTGCTCTACAAAGACTTCTTCTTTTAGATTTCCATTCAGGAATGCTGATTTTACATCCATTTGGAATACCTTGAATCCTTGATATGCTGCATAGGCAAGGAACATTCTAATGGCTTCCAGTCTTGTTACTGGGGCAAAGGTTTGATCAAAGTCTATTCCCTCTTCCTGCATGTACCCTTTTGCAATAAGTCTTGCTTTGTTCTTCACAATAATTCCACTCATCCAATTTTTTCCTAAAGATCCACTTTGTTCCAATGATATTGTGGTCTTTTGGTTTAGGAACTAACTCCCAGACCTTGCACCTCTTGATTTTCTTCAGCTTCTAGAGAGTCCTGTACTCCCCCTGGACAGTAGCCACCATTTTCCACTTCCTGCTCTTCAGTTGTTTCTTCTATAATGATAAGCTTGTCCATTTTCTCATTAATACCTGTAGAACTGCATGAGAAACAAGGTAACTCACTGTTAATCAGTCTTGTTTCATCAAAGATAACATGTACATACTCTTCTACAACTTTAGTAATTAAGTTGTAGACTCTATAAGCCTTACTATTGTTGCTGTACCCAACAAATATCCCATCTTGGGATTTGGCAGCAAACTTAGTTAGATAAGACTTGCCATTTTTAAGGATATAGCACTTGCAACCAAAGATTCTAAAATAGGATAAATTTAGTTTTCTACCTTTCATGATCTCATAGGGAGTGTTTTTGTGGCACTTGGTGATAGAAGCCCTGTTGATCACATGACATGCAGTGTTTACTGCCTCAGCCCAGAAATATTCTGGGAGATAAGTGTCACTTAATAGAGTTTTACCAGCCTCAATCAATATTCTATTCTTCATTTCAGCAATACCATTTTGCTGTGGTATTCTAGGTGAGGAGAACTCTTGAAAAATCCCAAATTCCTCACACAGTCTTGTCATACTTTCAGATTGAAATTCAGTGCCATGGTCACTTCTGATTTTGACCACTGTACTGTCCAGTTCATTCTGAATTTGTTTGACAAAACTATGTAAAACACTTGGGGTTTCTGATTTTTGTCTCAGAAAGAACACCAAGAAATATCTAGAATAGTCATCTACCACCACAAAAGTATAGCCCTTCCTACCTAGACTATGAACTGGCATAGGACCAAAAAGATCCATATGTAAGAGGTATAGACACCTCACTAAATCCTTGTTTTCAAGGCTATGAAAGGAGGATTTTGTCTGCTTGCCCTTTTGACAAGCTGAACATATCCCTTCCTTTATACACTTAACTTGAGGACCATTCCTCACTAACTCTTTGCTAAAGAGTTGACCAATTGTTTTGTATTTAAGATGGGCCAGCCTCTTGTGCCATTTGACATAATGAGAGGCTCTCTCATCAGCTACAAGACAAATAGGAGAACCTTTGTTCTCACACTCAAAATTAAGACAGTACACATTCCTTTTCCTGTATCATGTCAAAATGACCTTTTGATCATTTGACCTTTTAATATGACATCCATTCTTAACAAATGAAATGTCATATCCTAAATCACTCAGCTGACTTATGCTTATAAGGTTGTGTTTCAAACCCTTCACATAGGCCACTTGAGTGATAGTAATCTAGTTACTAGAAATGTTACCAAACCCTTTGATGATTCCTTTTTCAGAGCCACCAAAGATTACTTTAGGCCCATTTATGATAGGCAAGTACTCCTTCAACAATCCCTTTGTTCCAATCATATGCCTGTAACATCCACTATCCAAACCTTACTAGGACCAGGCTGATCCTGACACTTGTCTTCTTTTGATATAGCCATCAGTCCCATACACGGATGGTCTTCTTGTTCATAGATAGAGTTCAGTAATTGCATAAACTCTTCTTCTTCATCAGCTGCATAAAGACCAATGTATGCCTCAGCTTCAGATTAAGACTCTGAAGTTGATTGGTCTGTCAAGCTTTTCTCCTTCTTAGCAACAAAGGATTTCTCCTTCTTGCTCTTTTGTGGAGTCTTTCTTTTATCAGCAGACTCCTTTCTTTTGTCTGGACACTCAGCCACAACATGTCCAGGCCTATTACAGCAATAGTAAACTATCTTTGATGTTATAGATTTGCTAGGCTTAGACCTGCTCCTGTCCTTCCCAGATGACTTTCTCTTTTGATAATAATCATCAACTGGCTGTGATGTGGAGGGCCTAGATTTCCCCTGCTTCTTCTTCAAGAATCTCTGAAACTGTCTTGTAAAGACAGCAAAATCTGTATCTGAATCACTGCTATCAAAATTTTGGTTGTCTGAATTATCTGAGGTAATTTCAGCAACTTTCCTAGGAGGAGATGGAGACATCCTCCTATTCTTTCTAATGGCTTCAACCTTGAAGGCCACAGACTTTTCTCTATGCTCCCCTTTTGCATTTCTTTCTTCCTCTTTTCTAGTAATTAGTTGCATTTATTAAGACAGCAACTTTCCAAATAAAGTTAGAGGAGTAATATCTGCAAGTTTGGCCACTTCCCTAATGACACAAATCTTGGTGTCCCAATCCTTTGTCAAGAATCTTAGGAATTTATCATTCAATTCATATATACTGAACACCCTTCCATAAGATATCAGCTCATGTACTATTCTATAGAACTTCTTATAGCACTTATATATGTTATCCGACTTCGCTTGTCTGAAACTTTCATATTCCTGATTTAGCATAGACTTTCTATCTTGTCTAACTTCTTCAGAACCCTCCATATAGACTATCAAAGTGTTCCAAATTTCCTTGGAGGTCTTGCAGTGAATCAAATTCTTAAAGGTTGAATCATCTATGGCACTTACTATGATATTCTGGGCTCTTTTATCCATAGTTGCTAGGATGATTTATTCCTTAGTCATCTCTGAAAAGTCCTTGGGAGTTCTCTGGTTTGCATCTAGAACTGACACCTTCATTGGAATATAAGGACCTTCTTTTACTATAATATAGATCCTTGGGTCAGAAGCCTCCATAAACAACCTGATCCTTTCTGTCCATATTCCAAATATCTCCTTCCTACAGATGAGTAATTTCATAGAACCTAGTTCCTTGTGATTTTCTCCAGAACCCATTTTCTTAATTCTTGATTCTGCCTTAGGGATCTAACTCAGACTGTTAAGTCCTTCTTTGAGCAACCTCCCTCAGATACCACTTGATAGAATTAATTTCAAGATAACCCAAACACCTAGAGTGGGGGGGGGGGTGAATAGGTTCTTTTCCTTTTTTACTTAAGGCAGATTATTTTTCAGATCTTAAAATAGAATCTAACTATTCTACAACAATCACAACACAGAAATCATAATCACACACACATCACAGATTGCACACAGGTGTATAGTGGTTCCCCAAGGTCTGGGTACATCCACTTTCCCCCTTCACCTATCTAGGAGTGTGCTAGATTCAGCCTAACTTCTTCCTTCTTCTCAGATTCACAGATCTTACAGCTCAGAACCCTGAAAGGTTCCTACAACTTAGAACCCTATAAGGTTCCTACAACTCAGGCTAACAGCCCTACCTCAGCCTTGCCCCGAGGCCTACAACTCAGAGAACTAATTCTCCTACACTCAGGCTCAAACAGCCTTACCGCTCAGAGATCTAAATCTCCTACACTCAGCCTTTATAACACAGGCTTACAACTCAGATCTTTGAAAAGATCCTACAGAATTTGATAAGTATTTTTGATGGACTCTTACCCTTGTTGAGAGAGAAAGGATAAGAGGATTATTGATCAGCTTCTTGATGAGACTGATGGATGAAATCAACCTGTTATTAGCTTTCTTCAAAGCTTCTTGAATCTGAACTCAGTAGGGTTGATCTCCTTTGAAGTTGACTGACTGTCAGCTTCCTTCTTAGAATCAGAAATAAATCTGAATCCTTCTTAGCAGATTGGTTCAAGATCTGCTTCTTAGGAGACTTATAGATGTCTCCTCCTTTACTTCAACAGCTGAAGATCTCTCTCTCTTCAGAACTTATGAAGTTTCTTCAGAATTCTTGCTTGAATTCTCCTTAGATCTTCTCACGAAAATCTTCTTCAGTGTGACGTGCACTTTCTTGATCAATGATCAATACTTCAGTAGTTGTTCCTGTTGTTGTTGTTCATCATCTTTGATTTGACAGAATCCATCCATATATATAGACTTCATCCATGGTAACTGGCTGATCTGGTTTCTAACCAACTTCTGACAAATCTGACAGCTTCAGTAAACTTGTTGGAAAGCACAGCTGTTAAGTCTCAAGTCAGTTCTTGAACCTTTGTCTTTGTCAGCAAAGCGTCGAGACTGACTGTCATTATGTGTCGAGAAAAACTGTCAATATGTGTAGACACAAGTGACTTAAGTGTCAGCACAGACTTTGGTGGTGTCGACATAGCTGCTTTGGCACTGCATCTGTAGAATGTGTCGACACTGCCTCTTTGTATCCACATAGACACTTCTTCACTATACAGCACTCAACATTATTGAAACTCTGCTGAGTGTCGACACAAGTCCTGTGTGTCGACACAGATGATGTAGAATAAGAATTATGTGTGTCGACACTGCTTCTGTGTGTCGACACAGCTTCCTGGTGTCGACACAGTTGATATCGACTAATACTTCTGTGTGTCGATACTACCTCCTGTTGTCGACACAGTTGATGTCGACTATGCTTATGTGTGTCGACACTGCCTCCTAGTGTCGACACAGTTGATGTCGACTAACTATTCTGTGTGTCGACACAGCCTTTTCCAAGTGTCGACACAAACTAGCTGAAGTGTCGACACAGCTTCCTCTGGTGTCGACACATGGACTTGGAAACTTTTTTCTGCATTTTAGCCAATACTTAACCTGTACATGTAAACTCAAAATAACATCAAATATACCTTGATGTATATCATTGAGCTAAGTGAGGTTTCTCCAAATCAGGTACACATTTTCCAATGTACCCAACACTTGCCGCCAGCTGAAGAAGCATGAGCAGAACAACCCTATTTATAACTTAGAGATGGGAGTGGTCGTGTTTGCTCTGAAAGTCTGGCGGCACTATCTGTACGGTGTCCACTGCGACATATACTCTGATCACGAAAATTTGAAGTATGTGGACACGCAGAAGGAGCTGAATATCAGGCAGAGGGGATTGGTGGAGTTTCTAGCAGATTACCAGTACGAGATGCACTACCACCCAGGGAAGGAGAACGTGGTAGCCGATGCGCTGAGTCAGAGAGCCGCCGCCTCCGGAGCGAAGCCCCAGATTATGACCATAGAGCTGGTGCAGGGATTAGAGGATATGCACATCACGTTGGTGTCGTCTGATGACTCCGAGCTTTATGAGGAGTATTTAGCCGCGATGAGCGCCACAGATGACATTCGAGACCGAGTCAGAGATGGGCATAGGCATGACGCCAAGCTGGAGCCGATATTCCGAGCCTTGAAAGCAGGTGCTTCTTGGGATTATACACTAAGGGATGACCTGGTATGCTTCAGAGGACAGGTTTATATACCAAAGGGAGGCCATGTCCGGGAGGATATTATGACGGAGGCCCACTACGGCCGGTATTCGGTACACCCGGGATTTATGAAGATGACTGCGGATCTAAAGAAGACCATGTACTGGAAAGGCATGAAGAAGGATATCACCTTCTTCATGACCCACTATGAGACATGCCAGTTGGTGAAGGCAGAGTGCAGAAACCCCACAGGATTGTTACAACCACTCCCGGTGCCGGAGTGGAAATTTGAGGATATCGCGATGGACTTCATACATGGCCTTCCCCGATCGCAGATGGGAAATAATTTGATCTGGGTAATCGTCGACCGGCTGACGAAGGTAGCCAGATTTATCCCGATCAGGAAGGATGAATCAGTTGGTATGCTGGTTCGGAAATTCGTGGAGCAGTTCGTCTGTTATCATGGCGTACTAAGAACAATCGTATCAGATCGGGATGGACGATTTATGTCCAGGGAGTGTAGATCAGTGCAGACTTACTTGGGCACTCGGCTGACATTCAGTACAACTTTTCATCCCCAGAATGATGGGAAGACGGAACGCACCAATCGGACCTTGGAAGATCTACTGCGATTATGCATTCTTGATTGCGGAGAGCCTTGGGATAAGCTGTTGCCACTGGTCGAGTTCTCATATAATAACAGCTACCAGTCCAGCATAGGGATGAGTCCTTATGAGGCCCTATACAGACGAAGGTGTAGGACTTCGCTGTCATGGATACAAGACGAGGATCCGGAGGTTTTGGGCTCGGAGTTTGTTGAGGACACTGAGGCTCAGGTGAGGCTGATACGGGACAGGATGTTAGAAGCTCAGAGCAGATAAGCTAAGTATTACGACGCTCGGCATCGTCAGGTGGAGTTTTAGGTAGGGGACCGAGTATTCTTGAAGATCTGACTGATGCATGGAGTTTCACCAGTGCATGGTCGGAAGATGAAGCTCAGCCCGAGATATATGGGGCCTTACAGGATACTGGAGCGGATCGGTCCCTTAGCATACATGCTGGATTTTCCACCGGAGCTGGCGGGTCTACACGACGTTTTCCACGTATCCTCTCTTAGGCGGGCTCTACTACGCCCGATGCAGCAGATTATGACCATGGATGGGGTGGTAGCATCTGATCGGTCAATTCACTTGGATCCGGTCCGGATTGACGATAAGGGGATACGAGTCTTGCGTCGCAAGGTCCCGTTGGTAAAGGTCTTGTGGAGAAATCATGGGCAGGAGGAGCACACATGGGAGTCATAGGACTTGATGCAACAAAGGTACCCGAAGCTCTTCAGTTAGGTATTCCTTACAACCTCTCGGGATGTTATAATTTATTTTTCATACCTGAAAACCCGTAGGCCTAACTCGAATTTCAGAGACGAAAATTTTTATTTATGTATTGGGATTTATAATATCCCTCGGACAACTAGACTCCGTAGGAGTGGTTTTGTCATGACTAGGTCATGATAAAACCCTAGGAAGACCAAGAAGACCAAGTGGACCCACTATGGTCTGCAAATAGTAGATTCCTAAATCCTAGTCTAGGATGATTATGAGGCTTCACCATGACTCCAAAACCCCACCATGACCTCACCAATCTATTGAAAGGCCTTAAGGATCCATTGGAGTCAACCCAGGGTGGCCAAGTTGACCTAGGACCATCCTAGGCCTAAATTAGGCAAGGTGCCCTTACTAAGGGCAATGTACCCCTAATTAGCCCAAACAAACCTACCAGGGCCTTCCTAGACCTAAAGTGGGGTCAATGGGTCACCAAGGACCCCTTGGGGTCAACCCAAATGGTCATGTTGACCAAAATCAACTCTAGCGCTAAAATGGTCAAAGTGCCCTTACTAAGGGTCAAGTGACCTCCAAGGTGCCAAGTAAACCCTACACAACCCTACCTAAACCCTAGGGGAGACCAATGGGTCACCAAGGACCCATTGATGGTGACACAAAAGGTCAAATTGACCAAGGTCAACCCTAGTCTAGGTTAGGTCAAACTTAGCTCAATTGGGCTAACCCAAGCTCAAGCCCTATTCACTTGGGCTAACCACCTCTTAATTATTTAATGTCATGAATTAGGGGGCTGCAATTAGGCTAGGGTGATGAACAATTTTGACCATGAGGGGCAGGAGAGAAAGCTCCAATTTTCCTTAATGGAGGAGAGAGAAGTGGGGGAGTAAAGGCCATTCATGGCATAGGGAAGCTAAGGGCCATTCTTCTTTGCTTGGTTCACCTCCCCTAACAGCTCTGAGAAGATCAAGAGCTTTTCCAGGCTTTTCCACTGACTGGATGCACTAAACCACCATGGCTGAGAGGAAGCTTTCAAGGCCATTAATGGCATTGATGCCATGACTACCCTCCTCCCCCATTTTATGGTTTTAAAAGCTTCACTGGGCACCAAGGAGTCGTTTCCACCCTTGCCCCGGCGATTTCGAGTTACTTCACTATGTTGTTGTAGAAACCAAGTGGCGACACCACCGCAAATGGCAACCCGGCGATCGACGCGACTTCAAGCCTCCAATAAGGTCCTCTCCTTCTCTTTCTTCCATGGGTAGATCGTAGGACTAATCAGGGTCAAGGTTCAGGCTCAATTGAGCCCGATCAGAGGATTGATTTTCCTGGTGTTTTTGGAGAAAATTGAGATTGGGGGGATCGCCGGAATTGGCCCCTCCAGCGGCCGTGCCTCCGCCCAACCATGGCCACCACCTCGACGGAGGTGGTGGTGGCGCTGGTCGGCCATGGAGGTGGCTGGGTGGCCGGCGGTGGCGGCTGGATGAAGCTCCAGGTCGGTTCAATCCTACCCGTCAGCTGGAGGAAGAAGAAATGTCGAACCGTTGAATCTTGTGTCAAGATCCGTGCAGGATCATTATATTTATATTTTATTCTTAATGAATTCTGTCACATATAATCAGTCATTTTGGAAATTAATTTAAAAATACTTAGAGGCTTCTACAGAGAAAGTTGTCAACATGAAATTTGTAGATCTGATAGTTTACTTTATTTTAAAATTGATTTTCAACCAATATGGGTATGTGGTTTGACCACAACACTCATTTTGGTGGGGTCTATACCTAGGGTTAGACAGAAACTAAAATGAGTGCCCTCACTTCATCACTTGTCCAAATGACCTAAAATTTGGACAGGGAGTCACCCCAACCTATACTAGGTCCTGCCCAAAAATGGAAATTTTTGGGGATAATTGTTCTATAGTTTTAGAAATTATTTAAAAATCCTATGGTAAATTAATTAAGAGACCTAATGACCTCCAAACCCTCCCAATTTTTGGTGAGTGGTCCTTGGGGTCATCATGAGGTTCTGTAGAAATTTTCACCTCATTTTGAGTTGATTTGGTTGGGAAATGAGTAAATCCCATTTTTTGCCCTAAAAGGGGTGTTTAGGTCAAAAGTGCACCTTGTGGGTTTGGGTGGCCGAATCACCTCAGCAGAGGCTGAGATTTCGGCCACTAGTTTGACATGACATTTAAACACCCTCATATGGATTATGGGGTGGTTTGGGGGTAGAATTGCTCTAGGACCCAAGTTCAAACCCCAAGTTTGGACCTTGGGGGTTTGAGAAGGGCATGGAGTCAAATGCCCTTGTATGGGCTTGAAACTTGGTGGAGAGGACCCTATGGTGGTTAAAGTCCTCTTGTGGGAATATTAGTAGATTTAGAGATGGTTAAATCCCTCAAAACCCTAACCCTAGTTTAGGGCACAACCCTTAAACATGTAAGATGGGCTATCAAAACTTAATGCAAAGCTTTGAAACTTGGGTAGTATGGTCATAGGGTTAATAAGAGCCTCTGGTGATTTTATTGGTAATTTTGGAACAATACATTTAGTACCTCCTTTATAATACATGAGATTGCCCTTGATAGTCTTTTATTTATTATGATCACACTGTGTAATAGAAAGTTATGAAAATTGGGTAGAGGGTATTTTTGATCAATATACTCATACTTGAATTTTATTATAATTTTTAGATGTATGTTTTAAGTACATTCTTCACAAGATTTTAAAAATACAATTATATTCAAAAATGGATTTAGAGCTCAATGATTGATTTAAAATTATGAAACTCATGCAACAGTGTAGATAGGCCAATATGCACATGAGGAAATTTTATCATAGTTTTTAAATGAATATTTTTAGTAGTTTTTTCATTAATTTAAGAAAGAGGATTGTTGTTCTAAATTAAAATTATAGCTCATTATTCACTAGGAAGTTTGGAAACTTTGTCAGAATTGTTTTTAGGGCATATTAGTCATGCTTGAATTTCCTTATAGTTTTTCGAAGCTTATTTACAATACTTACTTCTTTAGCTGTTAACTATGTAATTATATTTAAAATTATGGATCATGGATTTAAACCTGACAAAAAAAATTGGGAGACTTAAATTTACTGTTAAATAGCTGCCTAGTATTTATCATAATTTTATGGAGCATTTTGCATGACTAAATTTGGAAAATTCCAAGTTTCTGGATTTAGTCTATAAGTGTCATGATAGGCCTCTATTAAATATCTTAGGTTATTTGGATGAGGATTTAGTATACCTCCTATCATGCATGTCATATAGCATAAAATGTTCTGCATTTAGTAAAACTGCAGAAATCATGTTAACTTGGGGAATGGTCGTAGGGAGATGGGATTGTGGTTTATTGATCTTAGTAAAGTGGATTGGAGTATACCATTGGAAGCTGGGATGAGTAGAATGTTTGGTTGATTAGAATAAGATAGTGCTCGGGATCGACGAAAGATCATCTTTCCTATGGAGGGAGAAAGAAGGTCAAACACACTAGGATTAGATCCGGAGTAATATTAAAAAGGGATCGAGATTCGGGTATTAACAAACAACACTAAGTGCCTTGCGAAAGGGAACGGTGGGCTTAACCTACCATCATAGTTCTTAGTGCCCTCGAGAACCCTTCACGGGGTATACCTTGGGCAGTCCTGAGCTAACCTAAACTGTGGGCAAAATAAACTGCAAGAGTAACTAGTATAACTAGGGATTCACTTTCACTCACCTCGATGTCTCAGGATGTTAGGTTGGGTCACACGGGTAGTAGGCTTGGTGATTTTGGTGATGGTCAGGTTGGCCCGGCGGGCTTTGGCTCGGTTGTTTTTTGTGACGAACGGGATAGTCCGAGGAGCTTTGGCTCGGTGGTTGGTACATCAAGTTTGCATGTACATAGAATATAAGGTGGTGGGTCTTCGGTGTTGGAGGTTCGATGCACCGACGCAAATACGTTGACTCGGCAAGTGTGGTTTTGCACTTCGCCAAATTAAGTGTGGTGCGCCAGCCGGCAAGAGTACGCAGGAGCTCCGCTTAGTGCACCCGTGTCGAGGTGTACAATAGGTCTGACTGGTAGTGAAATTACCGGTTTAGAAGTGGGCGAGGCCCAACTCACTTCTTCTGTTTGCCACTATGGAGGTATCCTGGGAGGTCCGGCTCCAGAAAGGGGGAACTAAAGGTCTGTGTGCACATAGTCGGGTGGGTGTGTTGCACTTGCATGATTCACATCATGGCATACCTGTATGTCATAGCATAACCATTGCATTAAACTCTTGACACCTATTGTATAAATTGGTATGAGACTTTTTATACAATAGGCCCTGCAAAACGACCCCTTGGTTTATAAGATCGCATGGGCGTGCTTATAAGTTAAGGTTCTTACTCTATAAATATATACATGCCTGCTAGAAAACCGACACCCTATCGTATAAATTGGTATGATACTTTTTATATGATATGCCTTGTAGAAGATCCCTTAGCTTATGTGTTTCCATATAAGTTAAGGTTACTTATTATATGTTCAATATTTCATACTTTCATTACCATCACATATACTCTTAGAACCACTAGATTAGTTCTACCGTCACCTGTTACTTTATTATTTTCCACCTTTATTACCTCTCCTTTCCTCCTCGCCACTCGGTGCCTAGGAGCCATGGGGGAAGGGGTGGGGGATGATAGGACTTAGTCTTTTAGACTAACGGTTTTTGGATCAAATCATTTTAGGGGATCGTGAAGCCGAACTTGGAGATGCATCCCCGGAGGACGGCACACTTGGAGACGGGATAGTCTAGTACCGGAATTCAGACAGCTGGGACAGTGAGTCCCGATCGTTAGTAGATGTTTTAGTTTTGCTTTCACGATGAGTGAACTGTAGTGAGGACTTAATGTATCGGGCCTGAGCCCTATTTTCAGTACCCTTTTTTATTATTTCTGTGGACTCTCCCTTCGTGGAGACTATTTATTATATATGTGATTTCTGTGGACATGTCTTTTACTCTTTTGCTACTTTTCTGTGATCAATTTGGCCGACAGGATCGGTGTTTTGTAGTGATGACCTTCCCGGGCGTGAAGGTGTCACCGCAAAGCGGCGGTTCTGGGCCTAAGACCCCGGTGGTTTAAAAATAAAAAGGGTTCTTACAGATGATTGGAAGGCGGAGAGGGGTCATCATTGGTTGTTTCTAGATGACGAAGCCCTAGTGGTGCGTGGATACTAAGGGAGACTGGGCGCTGTGCCGGCCAGGGAGGCCAGGCATGGTGTCAGTCAGGGAGGCCGGGCGCGACGTTGGCTGTGCCTTGCGGTTACGAGACATGGCCGCAGCCGGTCGCAAGGCTGACTGTAAGCATGTCGGACGAGAAGGTCGGCCACGCCTTGTGGCACCACGTATGTAAGGTGCGACTGAAGTTGACTATGAGGTTGGTCGTAGGCGCGCCAATTGGGAAGGTCGTCTGCAGGCGATCTAGCTGGGAAGACCGAGCACGGGGCTATACATGCCTTGCGGTCACAGGCTCACAACTGCGTCGCGCATGGGCAATCTGCCTAGATACTGGCCGCTGTCGTGTCGACCGGGATGGTCGGTCACACCTAATGGTGGCAGTTTCACGGTCATGAACCATGGTTAGCCACAAGGCCATCCTCTAGTGCGTTAGTCAGGGGGTCGGCTGCAGCACCATCCATGCCTCGTGGACGCAGTTTTGCGGCCGCGAGGGACGATTACAGATCAGGCATGGATCGAGCGTAGATCGGGCGCAGATCGCGCTTGGATCGGGTGTGGATTGCGCATGGATCGAGCACGCAGATTGTGCATAGAGTGGGCGCGTAAATTGCCCGCGAGGCAATTATTCCCATAACCCCCCCCCCCTCGAAGTTAGTGGGAGTTATGTTATTCTGTTTAATCGTAGCTCGGTTTTTCTATAAATTATGGGAGACCCCATCAATATATATGTGTGTA
Organism: Platanthera zijinensis; assembly: GCA_039513925.1. Taxonomy (NCBI): domain Eukaryota; kingdom Viridiplantae; phylum Streptophyta; class Magnoliopsida; order Asparagales; family Orchidaceae; genus Platanthera; species Platanthera zijinensis. The sequence goes on from CM077083.1 coordinate 152,597,672, forward strand.
TATATATATATATATATATATATATATATATATATATATATATATATATATATATATATATATATATATATACTAATAGCTATTATGGGCTTCGCCCGTGCTCGCTAACACTTAGCGGGGTTCGCTCGCATTCAAGCGGGTTGCACCTGTATATGTGCAGGTTGCACCCGCATATGAGCACTTATTTTTCTTCAAAACAAATACATATGAGTACTTAAAATAACCTTATAAAATATGAATCAAGATTCCTATTTTTATTTTGAAAAAAATGTACATGTTTACCTAAAAAAACAATTCTCAAGCCCTCTCTCTCCCCCCCCCCATCTGTCTCTCTTCTCTCTCATATAGGGATAAGAGAGCTATATAGATTCCCTCTCTCCTCCCCTCTTTTCTCTCTTTTTCTTTCTCTCCACTGGATAGCTGAGATAAAAAAACTTGGCATGTGCTGAGTATAAATAATCTCTTAATTACATGTGAGATCGCTGCTTGATTTCTTAATAGATCTGAGATGATCTCTATATTAGAGAGATGGAGCCCCAGATGGAGGATGCTTGAGAAGTTGCTCTCAAGAGCGAATTATTAAAGGCTCTTCAGAGTGTGACGTTTCTAGCCTTGGCTTTGATGATCTTTCTAAGGACGAAGGCTCGGGCTCCGACTCTGATGTTGATGTTGTTGGTGAGTAGTGATTTTGTATTTATATGTTTGTACATGTACTTTATGTTAGTTGTATTTGTCTGTATTTATAATTTGGTGGTAGGCTTGTATTTTTCTTTGGATCTTGCATTCTTGTACTTTGTTGTAGCTTTTATTAGTGGCTCTTTGGATGCACTTTTGTATCGCATCTTTGTCTATAGATTTCATTGGCATAGACTCCTTCAATAAAATAAACATCCAAAAGGGAGGTCGGCCGCGGGCGTAGGGCGTGGCGTTGGCTGTTCCTTGCGGCTACAGGCTTTTGGTCGCGGCCGGTCGAGAGGTCGGACGCAAGTGCGCCGGCCGAGAAGGCTGGCTGCACCTAGTGGCACCACATCCTCGAGGCACGGCCGCGAAGGCTGGTCACACCATGCGGCCCCGTGGCCGCATGGTATGGCTACAGCCGTCCATGAGGTCGGTCGCAGGTACACCGACTGGGAAGGTCGGTTGCGGGCCTAGACGCGCCTTACGGCCACACGCTCACATCCATGAGGCGTGGCCTCAACCGGTCGACAGTACAGTTGTTGGTGTATCGAAAGGGTAGGTTGGTTGTGCCTAGCAACCTCGGGTTTGCGTCCACAAGTTGCGGCTGGCCGCCAACATGCTGGTCGGGGAGGTTGACTGCAACACCGGTCGTGCCTCTCGGTCGCGGTTTCGCGACCACGTGGGATGATGCAAATCACACTTGGATCAGGCGCAGATCAAGCATGGATTTGAAGTAGATCGCAGATTGATCGGGCAAGTGGATAATACGTGGGACGATTATTCCCATAGTCCCCCCTCCCCACTAAATTAGTGTGGATTATGGGATTCCGGTTAATCGCAACCCGGTTTTTCTATAAATTATGGGAGACTCCAACTATATATATATTACACACAAACTTATATGAATAACTCTCACCGGCTTTGCCCATGCTCACTGACTCTTAGCGGGATTCAATTGTATTCGAGCGGGTTGCGCCCCCATATGAGTACTTACTTTTATTCAAAATATATACATATGAGTACTTAAAATAATCATAAAAAATATGAATCAATATTTTAATTTTAATTTTGTAAAACAATTTATTTTTACCTAAAAAATCAATTTCTTACTCACTCTCTCTCCCTATCTCTCTCTCTCTCTCTCTCTGTCCCTCATGTAGGGATAGGAGGGCTATAGAGATTCTCTTTCCCTCTCTCGGTTTCTCTTTTCATTCTTTCTTTCTCTTTACATTGGATGGTTGAAATCAAAAACTTGACTCTACAACTTCAAACTATTTTTTTAATGTACTTATATATGACAAGTATATATAAATATACTTATATATATATACTTATACGAGTAGCTCTGCATGGTTTTATCAGTGCTTGCTAAATCTTAGCCAATTTCGCCCGCATTCAAGAGGGTTGTGCCTGCATATGACTGGGTTGTGCTCGCATATGAACACTTACTTTTATTAAAAATATATACATACGAAAACTTAAAATAATGGTAAAAAAATATAAATCAATATTCTTATTTTTATTTTGTAAAAAAAATGTACATTTTTCCTACAAAATCAATTTCTCACCACATCTCCCCCCCCCCCTCTCCCTATCCCTCTCTCCCATTCTCATGCAAGGATAGAAGGGTTATAAATATTCCCTCTCTCTCTCCTCTTCTCTCTTCTCTCTTTCTCTCTCACTCCAATGTATGGTTTAGATCAAAACTTGGCATATGTTGGATGGCTAAGATTAATTTTACAACTCCAAAATATTTCTTTAATGTACATATATACGACAAATATATATAAATATGCTTATATATATACTTATAAGAACAACTCTCATTGGCTTTCGCCTTTGCTCGTTGACACTTAGCGGGCATTGCTCGTATTTGAGCATGTTGCGCCCACATATGAGCAGACTATGCCCGCATATGAGTACTTACTTTTATTCAAAACTTATACACATGCGTACTTAAAATAATCATAAAAAAATATGAATCAATATTCCTATTTTTATTTTATAAAAATTACATTTTTACATAAAAATCAATATCTCACTCCCTCTATCTCCCTCTCTCTCCTTATCTTTCTCTCTCCCTCTCTTATGTAGGGATATGAGGGTTATATAGATTCCCTCTCCCTCTCTCCTCCTCTCTCTTCTTTCTTTCTTTCTCTTTGTCCATTGGATGGTTGAGATCAAAAACTTGTCACATGTTGGATGACTAAAATTAATTCTACAACTTCAAACTACTTCTTTAATGTACTTATATATGACATGTATATATAATATACTTATATATATACTTGTACGAGTAGCTTCACATGGGCTTCGTCCGTGCTCACTGACTCTTAGTAGGCTTCACCCTCTTCGAGCAGGTTGCGCCCGCATATGAGCGGGTTATGCCCACATATTAGTACTTACTTTTATTCTAAACATATACATATGAAAACATAAAATAACCGTAAATAAATTTGAATAAATATTTCTATTTTTATTTTGTATAAAAATTTATATTTTTACCTAAAAAATTAATTTCTCACTCCCTCTCTTTCTCCCTCTCTCTCTCCCTCTCGATCATTCCCTCTCTTATATAGGGATAAGAGAGTTATAAAGATTCTCCCACTTCTCTCTCTCCACCTCCCTCTTCTCTCTCTCCACCTCCCTCTTCTCTCTTTCTTTCTCACTTTATTAGATGGTTGAAATAAAAAACTAGACATATGTTGGATGACTAAGATTAATTGTACAACTTCAAAATATTTTTTTTATGTACTTATATATGGCATGTATACATAAATATACTTATATATATATATATATATATATATATATATATATATATATATATATAAATAACATATATATAAGCTCAAGCTTTTTTAAGCCTAAAAAAGCTTGAGTTGGTTCTCTCACAATACATATCGGAATTAGACAAAGAATATATGCATTTTATAGCCAAGAACGAGATCTAAAACTTTCTTGTTGAATATTTTTTCAAAATTTGCACGGTTTGGTCGGAATCTTGCACGAAAGGTTGCTGGCTCAAAATGAATATAATAATAATAAATTTCAAAAATCGAGTAAGCAACCTTTCGGGACAAATTTCGACTAAACCGTGCAAATTTTGGAAAAATGTTCAACATGAAAGTTGTAGACCTCATTCTTGGCTATAAAAAGCATATATTACTTGCCTAATTACGACATGTATTATGAGAGAACCAACTCAAATTTTTTTAGCTTAAAAAGCTTGATCTTATATATTCCAAACTCATATATATATATATATATATATATATATATATATATATATATGACTGATCTTATGCGCACCATTTTATATGCGCACAATGCGTACACCCTATTTAGAGATATTTTTAAAAAAGTTGTCAACATTAAAGTTGTAGATCTCATCGAGACGAACAACTTTCATGTTGACCACTTTTTAATTTTAAGTCGTTTAGGTCCCCGATTTGGTGCCCGAAAAATCTGGGGCGTAGTACATGAAGGACGCCCCAGATTTTTCGGGCACCAAATCGGGGGCCTAAACGGCTTCAAATTAAAAAGTGATCAACATGAAAGTTGTTTGTCTCAATAAGATTTAAAACTTTGATGTTGACAACCTTTTCAAGAAACGCCTCTAAATGGGGTGTGCGCATTGTGCGCATATAAAATGGTGCGCATAATAACATTTCCATATATATATATATATACAAGGGACAGGCACGGGCCTTCGGCCCTAGGGGCATTCGGCGGGGGTGCGACAATTGGCGGGGTGCGACATTCGGTGGGGTGAGACATTTGTTGGGATGCGACATTCGCCGGTGGTGCGACATTTGTCGTGGGGACGACATTTGTCGTGGGAGGCGACATTTGTCGTGGACAGTACCCGCCCCAATGGCCTCGCGCGATAGTAGCCGACCGATGACGGCGGGCTTTGCCCGCTCCCGGCGGGCTCCGCCCGCTCGCAACATATACATATGAGTACTCAAAATGGCCGTAAAAAAATATAAATCAAGAATACAATTTTTATTTTGTAAAACATATTATATTTTAACATTAAAACATTAATTTTTCTCTTGTCATTTCTAGCTAGAGACAATAGGTTTAGGATATCTAGTGTTTTTATTTTTTCTATTTTAATATTGTAAAATTGTGTAATTACCTAAAAGTATATTGTCTTTATAATATACTAATATAAAGTTTGGTATAATTATGTAATTATGAATACAACTATAAGAGAAATATATGGACATCAGGCAATGTTTCACCAAAAAGTAGTTTTCGTATATTAGTAGATATATATATATATCTTTACTATTATAAAAAAGAAATATAGATGGCTTTTTAAAGCCATGAATTTAAAAACCGCCTAAGAAATTTCATCCGTCTGATTGAACTTCATGAGATCTCATCCACTCATTATTTCTATCATTAAACAAAGCAATTTAATAGCTATCCTAAACCTACTGCCCGTACAGGACCAGAGAGAGAGAGAGCGGGGAGAGAGAGAGAGAGAGGGAGAGAGAGAGGGAGCGGTCGGTATATATGTATATATATTATATATATATGAGAGAGGGAGGGAGAGAGAGAGCTGTATAGGCGGTGGGGGAGAGAGAGCTGTATTGGCGGTGGGGGAGAGAGAGAGGGAGGGAGATATTATATATGAGAGAGGGAGGGAGAGAGAGAGAGCTGTATAGGCGGTGGGGGAGAGAGAGCTGTATAGGCGGTGGGGGAGAGAGAGAGAGGGAGGGAGAGAGAGAGAGAGTTGTATAGCCATATATTAATATATATATATACCTCTCTTTACCACAAGCCACATGCAGCTGTCACGAAGCCATATATTAATATATATATATAGATATTCGATTACTGAATCCTGTTATTTATTGTCATCCTTAATTAATTCTTCCCATAGTTTAATCTTTATTTTAACTTTCACAGCGTTAAAAATATATTATGTATATTACTATACAAGTACAACAAAAATATATTATGTATATTACTATACAAGTACAACAAAAAAAAGGACGGCGATTTGACGGAGGCAGAGAGAGAAAGAGAGAGATTCGCCCGTGCGCAGGCGGGCGAAGCCCGGCTGATGCGGCCGAAGGCCGCCGGAGAGCATCAAGCACGGGCGTAGCCCGTGCGTAGATGCTCGTATATATATATATATATATATATATATATATATATATATATATATATATATATATATATATATATATATATATATATATATATATATATATATATATACGAGTGACAGGCATGGGCCTTTGGCGCGGGGGGCATTTGTCGTTGGTGTAACATATGTCGTTGGTGCGACATTTGTCGTGGGGACATCCTTTGTCGTGGGGGTAACATTTGTCATGGGGCCAACATTTGTCGTGGGGGCGGCATTTGTCATGGGGGGAACATTTGTCGTGGGGCGGCATTTGTCATGGGTGCGGTATTTGTCATGGGTGCGGCATTTTGTTGAGTACATTGGTCACAATGTACTTGATTTGAAAAAGTCCTTTCAGCTCAATGATATACACATAGTTGTATTTGATGGATATTAAGTTCATGTGTGCAGACAAATAAAGCTAAGTACATGCAAAAGCATTGAGACATTCATGACTTATGTCGAGACACATTGAACAAGTTGTATCGAGACAAAGAGAAGTTGTGTCGACACTAAGGACAACTGTGTCAACACACTTTATTCAAGCTATGCCGAGACTGAAGACAACTGTGTCGACACTCAAGATTAATGTCGACACACTAGCGGTGCAAGTTGAGCTGAGCCAGCTCGTGAGCTCAATGAGCCAGCTCGAAAAAAAGCTAGAATCGAGCTCGAGCTAGTTGAGCTCGAGCTCGAGCTGACCTGCTCTTGTTCATGAGCTCGCAAGGCAGCTCGCGAGCTTTTTTTTCACTTTTTTTTTTAAAATATAAATAATTATAAATAAAAATAGTTAATCAGCTGAAAAGCTCAAGAGCCGCTCGATCTCGACTCGAGCTCGTGAGCTCGAAAGCTCGAGCTCGAGCTCGAGCCATGCAAAATGAGCTCGTCGAGCTCGAGCTGGAGCTCGAGCTCCAGCTTGGGAATTTTGTCAAGCTCAACTCGAGCTCGACTCGTTTACACCCCTACGACACGCTTCACAAGCTGAGTCAAGACTGGAAGCAAGCTATGTCGACACTCAGGAGTAGTGTCGACACATTCTACATAACTTATGTCGAGACAAAATGAAGAGCTATGTCGACACATTCAGAAGTTTGTCGACACATTCACAAGTTTGTCGACACCACTACAAGAGCAATGTCGACACCCAGGACTTGTGTCGGCACCTTCAACCGTCAAGTGTCAACACTTCAAGCATATTTGTTTTCTAAGTACTTAATTCAAGACGGAGGTACTGACAACTATCAAAACTACCATATATCAGTTATTAACTGGATCAGTCGGTTACTCATATCAGAGCCTATTTAAAGGGATCTAGTCTTCAGAAGAAAGTAGAGAAAAACAAGAAGAATAACAAGAATAATCTGTTGAAGTCAGAAATTAGAAGCATCAACTACAAATTTATAAGGTGGAGAGAAGCTAGATCAAAAATCATCTTCAACATTTCTCCAGCCTAGATCAACCCTAATTTCTACTTTAAGAAGCTTTGAAAAATCTAAGAAGGGTTGGATCATATCTATCTTAACAAGATCAAAGAAAGCAAATTCATTAAGATCAGATCAAGAAGCTGCCACTCATATCTCTCTTGTTAGGTGACATTTTCTGAATCAATTTTCTTTTATCTTCATTCATTGTGTAAGATCTACTAGTAGATCTGAGTGTAGGGGATAACTCTCTTTATGTTGTAAGCCTATGTTATAAAGGCTGAGGTAAGGCTGGGACTGCATGAGGTAGAAGAAGCAGGAAATTCTCTGAGGTGTAGGGCAGGAGTTTCCTAAGAAGTAGGATTGAGGATTCATTCTGAGGTAGAGTTCTTGGGAAGAACTTGAGGTGTAGGATCTTGGTGATCTGAGTGGTAAGACTTATAAAGTCTGAGTTGTAGGAGCCAGCTAGGCTCTGAGTTGTAAGATCTAAGGATCTGAGTAAAAGAAAGAGAAGGAGTTTGGTCGAATCTAGTTCATTGCTAGATAGGCGAAGGGGGAAAGTGGATGTACCCATAAACTGGGGAACCACTATAAATCTGTGTGTATTGTGTTGTGTTTGCTGATTGTTATGCTGTGATATTTTTCAAAGTGCTGTTCAAACTATCTAGTTTATTTGACAGTGTTAATCTACATAGAGAAAACATAACTCTGAATAATTTAAAAGAGGTAAACATAATTTAAATTGGACCTATTCACCCCCCCTCTAGGTCATTATCAATCATAAAGTAAACATTTACAATTGGTATCAGAGGGAGGTTCACTAAAAAAAGATATAACAGCCTAGTGAGAATCCAAAGGATTGCAGTGAAAGACATATCATGGCTCAGAGGGAAAACAATTCCATTAAGCTACCTGTCTGCTCCAAAGAAAACTTTGGAATATGGAAAGAGAGAGTCAGATTGTTCATGGAAGCAACAGACCCAAGAATATACATCATAGTGATTGAAGGACCTTTCATTCCCATGAAAGTATCAGTTCTTGATGCAACCATCAAGACACTCAAGACTTACATGGAGATGGATAAGGATGAAATCATACTGGCCTCTATAGACAAAAGAACACAAAATATTATAGTTAGTGCAATACATGATTCTACTTTTCAGAATCTGATTCATTGCAAGACAGCAAAAGAAATGTGGGAGTCTTTGATTGTCAACATGGAAGGAACATATGAGGTCAGAGATGACAAGAAATCTCTGTTAAATCAATAGTATGATGCCTTCAGGCAAGATAAGAAAGATTCATTGGCTGAATGTTTTGAAAAGTTCTTTAGAATTGTAAACAACCTGAGGACTTATGGCAGAAGTTTTACCAACTATGAACTTAATGACAAGTTCTTTAGGTCCCTAAATAAGGAATGGGACATTAAGATCTGTGGCATAAGAGAAATGGGAAACTTAGCCAACATAGACCTCTAAGCCCTATTTGGAAAGTTGTTGTCATATGAGTTACAGCTCAATATCAGGAAGTCTGAAGAAGATTCAACTAGAGCACACAACAAGGAAAATACCTTGGCCTTAAAGGCTGAGTCATCCAGGAAAGTCAGAGAGAAGTCAACACTCACAAAAAGACTGGAAACAACTTCTGAGTGTTCAGAATATTCCTCATCAGGAGGAGACCTGACTGAGGAGGAACTGTCTCTCTTCTCTAGACAGTTCAAGAAGATGTTAAGGAGAAGAAAACAAGGTAGCTGGAAGGGTCCAGCTGGAGACTCTTCTCACAAAATGATCAATCATCCAGAGAAACCCAGGAAGAAGAATTCTGGGGACAGGTATGGCTCTTCTCAGAACAAATACATTAAAACTAATATAGTGTGTTATTGTTACAACAGAAAATGGCATGTCATAGCTGATTGCCCAACAAAAAGAAAGGAGAAAAACTCAGAAAACTTGAAAGATGGACAACACAAGAAGGCTGACAAAAGCCTTTTAGCAAAAAGATAATTTATACTGTCTGACAGTGAGTCTGATTCATCAGAATTAGAAAAGGAGGAGGCTCTCATGGGCCTGATGGCTATTGAGGAAACTCAACCAGGAGAAGAAGATCAGGATTATTCAGATCCTATTAAGGTAAAATCAATCTCTCATAGTTTAGCCTCAGATTCGTTTTCTGCATCAGAAAATGAAACATGTTCACACTCCTCTAGTAGTAAAGAACATGATTCAGACATTGAAGCAGATTTTAACTCCCTTATCAACAGATATGGGAAGTTACTAAAAGTCTTGATTGCAAGCAAATAGCTTGCTAAGGATCAGGCCAAAGAATTAGAATCCTTGAGAGGAGTATCTTTTTAGTTGGTAAGTGTCAACACAAAGTTGGACCTATAAAAACTGAAACTTATAGAACTAACTAACAAGATAATAGCCAGGCAGAGGTGATAATAGAATAGGTCAAGACTATCAAAGACCTGGAAGCAAAGCTTACTCAAGAAAGACAGCTCCTGACTCAATTCTCAAAACCTAAGTCAGTGCTACCTATTATAGATATCTTTTCTGCACCATTTAGAAGTGGTGTAGGGTATGGTAAGAACAAAAAGTTTAAAAAGAAGTATGTACTCAAGGGTAAAACTCCAAGTGGTCATATTAGGCAACCAGTCAAGTATCTGCCTTCTAACAGATGCTTGAGATCATGTGTTCCTGGAAACATGATGTCTGAGTACTCTAACAGTAAGGTCAATAAAGAGCCTTGCTGGAAGGATCAGATATCAAAAGGCAATATAGGACAAGAACCACCACAGAAGGTGATCAATCCAAGAAGCCAAGAAATTCTTGGAGCTGATCCCAGTATATCTCACCTAAATCTGAAAGGTAAGGGTATAAATTTTGTACCACTACCTTGGAAGTTGGATGACAGTTCTGTGTTGCATAATAGAACAACCTAAAATGTGCAACCAAAGAAAAGATACAATAGATTTGAGTGTTGGAGTTGTGGAAAGGTTGGGCATTTTGCCCTATATTGTTGGTATAATCCAACAGCTCCTTCATATAAGTTTCAACTAGCTTTATTTAGAAAGACTGTCGTGTTTCACACAACAAAGCCTAACAGGAACCAATGCCCCAAAACTATTTGGGTGCCTAAGGTGAACAAAATTTGTGTTTGCAGGTAGAGCGAAGTACCACTAATAGGCCAATATGGTACTTAGATAGTGGTTGTTCCAGGCATATGACTGGATCAAGGAGTTTACTAAGAGATTACACTCTAGTTAGGAATGGACCAAAAGACATCTTTGGAGGGTCAGAGAAAGGACTCACCAAGGGATATGATAACATTTCTAATGGCCTAGTTACCATCACTAAAGTGGCTTATGTGGAATGATTGAACCACAATCTGATAAGCATAAGTCAGCTTTGTGATATAGGGTATGAAATTGTTTTCCACAATGACAAGTATTTGATAAGGAGTTTAAGTGATCAAGAGATCATCTTGTCAGACACTATGAGTGGGAACATTTATTATCTAAATTTCCTTAGTATAAATGAGTAAACACCTGTATGTCTTGTAGCAAGTGAGAAAGAGACTTTGTGTATACAGTCGCACAAGAGACTGACTCACTTAAATTACAAAGCTATGAGTAAACTGTTCTTTATGGACTTAGTTAGAAATAGTCCACAGCTAAAATGCTCCAAAGAAGGCTTATGTCCTGCATATCAAAAATGCAAACAAACAAAAGTTTCCTTTAAGAGCATTTAGTCCAAAGACACTGAGAGGTGTCTGTACTTACTTCATATGGATCAATTTGATCATATGCAAGTTCTTAGTTTGGGTCGGAATTCCTATACCTATGTGATTGTGGATAATCACTCCAGGTTTGCTTGGGTATTCTTCTTAAGGAGAAAGTCTGAAACACTAGACATCCTTACTGATTTTGTCAATTAGATTCAGAATGAGAATGGATGTTCTGTGGTCAAACTTAGAAGTAACCATGGTACAGAATTTCAATCTGAAAAGATGACAAATTTCTGTAAGGAACTAGGAATCTTTTAGGAGTTCTCCTCTCCAAGAACACCACAGCAAAATGGAGTTACTAAGAGGAAAAATAGAACTCTTATTGAGGCAACTAAAATAATGATGAGTGATAGATCTCTCCCAGAATATTTCTGGGCTGAGGCTATAAACACAACATGCTATGTTCAAAATAGAGCTTTGATAAGCAAGAATCATAATAAGAATCTCTATAAACTAATGAAAGGCAGAAAACTAAATCTATCCTACATCAAAAATTTTGGCAGTAAGTGCTATGTTTTGGACAATGAGAAAACTTATCTAACCAAGTTTTCAGAGAAATCCTATGAAGGAATCTTTGTAGGGTATAGTCTTCATAGCAAAGCATACATGATCTACAACTTGAAACATCAAGTTGTAGAAGAATCTATTAATGTAGTTTTCGATGAATCATTTGTTTTATTTAATGTGATCTCTAATAACTCCAGTCTAGGTGTTGTAGACTAAAATTGAAAAGCTAAAAAATAAGTGACTCACCTAACATAGAGGTTCATATTAGAGACAATATAGAAATTCCTATATAACATACTATAACTGCTCAGGGGGAGGAAGAGAATCACCCTAATCATCCTGCAATACTAGGTGATGGTAGGCACCTACCAGTAGCAATTAGACACCTTAGAGATCACTCTATTGATCAAATAATAGGTGATGCCAACTTAGGAGTAACTACTAGGAGTAGACATCACAATGAGGTTCTATACTCTAGTTTTCTCTCTCGAGTAGAACCTAAAAGGTTTGATGAAGCCAATTCAGACCCCAACTGGATTATGGCTATGCAAGAAGAGCTAAATCAATTTGAGAGATGCAAAGTCTGGAGTTTAGTTCCTAGACCTAGTGATCACAATGTGATAGGCACTAAGTGGATTTACAAGAATAAATTAGATGGGTATGGGGTTATAGTAAAGAGTAAAACTAGACTAGTGGCTGAAGGGTATAGATAAGACGAAGGGTTATACTTTGACCAAACCTTTGCACATGTAGCTAGGATAGAATCCATAAGGTTATTTTTAGCTCATGCAGTATTCAAAGGATATAAGGTCTACCAGATGGATGTAAAGTCCGCATTTCTCAATTGTACACTGAAGGAGGAAGTCTATGTAGAGCAGCCACCATATTTTGTTGACCCTAAATACAACACCTATATTTTCAAATTGCACAAGGCTTTGTATGGGTTAAAATAGGCACCTAGAGTCTGGTATGAGACCCTGTCTACCTTTTTTATAGAGAATAAGTTCTCTAAAGGAAAGATAAATAAGACACTATTTCTTAGAGAAATCAAAGGATCAAGCATCTTAGTCCAGATTTATGTAGATGACATAATCTTTGGGTCTACTAATGAGAAGCTGTGTAGTAAATTTGCAAAGCTTATGCAAGGCAAGTTTGAAATGAGCAGCATAGGTGAGCAAAAGTTCTTCTTGGGATTCCAAGTTAGACAATCTGAAAATGGAATATCCATCTCTCAATCTAAGTTCACTAAGGAGTTGATTAAGAGATATGGTATGGAAAATTCTTAAACAATGAGAACTCCAATGGGTTCTTCTGTGTCACTACACAAGGATGAATCTGGGATATTAGTTGATGAAACCTTGTATAAAGGCATCATTGGATCACTCCTGTATTTAACTGCTAGTAGGCCAGATATTATGTTCTCAACATATGTCTGTGCTAGGTACCAAGCATGCCCCAAAGAGTCTCATTATACTATTATAAAGAGAATACTGAGATATCTTAAGGGCACACCCAATCTTAGGCTTTGGTATCCTAGGGATAGTGATTTTGAACTTACAGGGTACACAAATACAAATATTGCTGGGTGTAAAGAAGACAGAAAAAGTACTTCTAGAACTTGCCAGTTTCTAGGGAAAAGACTTATAAGTTGGAGTAGCAAGAAGCAAACAAGTATTGTTATCTCTACAGCAGAATCTGAGTACATATCTACTGGGAGCTGTTTTGCACAATTATTGTGGATTCAACATAAACTACTAGACTACAGTGTACAGCTAAGTAAATCTGTTATGTTTTGTGATTCTACTAGTGCAATTTCTATTGCTAATAATCCTATTTCTCACAGTAGAACTAAACATATAGAAACTAGATATCACTTTCTCAGAGAGAATGTTGAAAAAGAAAATATAAGCTTACAATATACTCCAACAGAAAGACAAGTTGCTGACATTTTTACAAAACCTCTAGATGAAAGTAAGTTCAATTATTTTAAATTTGAACTAGGCATGTTGAATATTGAATAAATATTTACAATTAATTGTAATAAAAGTTTGTACAACTCTTAAAAGGATGACAAATTAGGTCTACAAATATTTAAAACCAAGAAAAACTTTATCTATTCAAGAAATAGTATTCAGAATACAAAGTTTGTTTAAGTCTAAGAATTGTGTTGAGACACCACAATGTGTGTTGACACTAATAGTAAAGGTGTGTCGACACTGATTAGCGGATGTGTGTCGAGACATTACAATTTAGTGTCGATACATAAGGTTGTCAAGACCTTAAGGTCTGAGTCGAGAAACATAAATCTTGTATCGACTTAAGTCGACACATCTCGACATAATAGGTTTTACATGTCGACACTAGATATTTCCAAATAGTTAGAAAATTACTAAATGCAGTACGCCTTTTCATCTTCAAAAGACTGTTACTATAAATAGGAGGTATAAGGATTTTTCGACTTCACCTACCAGAAATCTTGAGAGACTGATCGTTGTGTGTCGAGACCTAGAAATCCATAGTCGACTCCTTTCAGACTCAAGCTCTTTCAACAAGAATGGCACCCAAGATGGATGACAACATTAACGAGGGATAAGAACTGGTGCGCAACGCATTTGTCTCCGCTTTAGATGATATAAAGAAGGTGATTGACCGAGTGAATGAGGCAGGTCTAGAGTATCTTATTTCAGAACCAACCAAAATTTGGAAGAGAGAGGTATCTGAATTCTATTCTAATGCCTCATTAAACCCTAAGTCAAATAAGATAAAATCCAGTATTAATGGAGCAAAGATAAAGGTAACAACCAAAAGACTTGCTAAAGTCTTTCAGATTCCAAGAATTGAATAGGATGATGACCTGAATTCATGCAAGATTGATGAGGCCTTGGAATGGTGTGGACTACCTCCAACCACTAGCTATGAAAACTCTTTAAACAGGAAGGGAATGAATTCCCAAGGAAAATTTTTGTCTGAGATAGTTGGAAAGGTACTCCTCTACAAGACTAGAGCCCATGACAGGATTTCTAAGTATATGTTTACCCTGATGACAAGGATTATCTTCATAATCAAAACTGACTGGAATATGGTAGTTTTTGATAAAATTGCAGAAGGAATTCAGAAGCCTAATTTGGGCAGAATTATTAGTTTATATCTAGTAAAGGTTATTCTAGATAGTATCAATCAGAAGATTGGGTCCAAGATAAATTATATGAGGAGAATGAACATGAGGATTCTGTCAAGATGGGACAAAGTTTTATCCAAGGAAACTCCAGAACCCAAGAAGAAAAAAGAGGTAAAAGGTAATAAATTTGTAGTAGAGCAAGTTGTATCCTTTAGTGATTCTGAAGAGGAGGTACACTTCTGTTCTAATGAAAATGTTGTGGAAGAATAAGGCAGATCTCCAAGGCTTTCCCCTAGGACTAGTGTACAGGTGTAGGGGGAGAACATTCTAGGAAGAGAATTAGCTAAGGAGGAGAATCTCAATGAATTACCTATGGATATAGCTATAACTATTATAATGGATATTGTTCAGGACCTAGAAAAATCAAAAGATCCTGAACATGAAATATCTACACAAATGTTGGAGGAAGACAATCCAAAAGAGAATGAAGAAGTTCGTTTGTTAAAAGTATCACACATCCAGGGGAGAGAGTTGAAGATTCTCATATTGAGGTACCTGATGCTGAAATTCAGCATGCTGATATTACTATGGACAACATCAATTTTAATGAGGAAGGTATAAGAGTTGAGGGGAGTTGGCCCTAGATACTAACAAAACTAAAGAGTCACCTCAAGTTGAAGAAGTTAGTTCTTCTGAATCTGAGGAAGCATAAGCTTCTCAACTAAAGTAAAGGAAGTTTTATGAATTTAAGAAGAGGAGCAAGAGCTACAAACAATATATTAAATCTAGACCACCATCGGCTCCTACCATGGATAATAGCTCTTTGTTAGTTCAACTACAGATCATGCTTGATAAGTAAAGACAAGATCTAGAGAAATATGTAGATGAAAACAACAAGGAGTTGCAATTTCAGCTGGCTCAAGACATCAAGTCAATAAGATTTGAAGTAAATTTCTTGAAAACTGAAATGATTACTTTCTTTGAGAAAGGAGCATATGAGTAGTCTATCTGGTTGTCAAGCAAGGCTATGTCCTAGAGAATCAGAAGAGGATGAATGAAAATCTGATAATTATGCATGACACTACTTTGGGAGAAATTAAGAAACAAACCACTACTTTGGAAACAAAACTTGATTCCACTATCACAGCTATCGACAACAAACTTAAAAGTCATTCAGAATCTCTACTAAAGGACACCAAGACTTCTGATAAGACTTTGGATAGCAATTTACTCAGAGTTTAGAACATAGTTATATCAGGAATTAATTATCTCGATGTCCAAATAAGATTTCATAAAAATGATTTGAGGGATCATATTGGAAGAGAAGTCATAAAGGGGGAGAGAGTAATGATTAAGGCCAGTTCTGAACATGCTACTTGGATATCAAACAATATCAGAGGCACTTTAGGCTTTCCTCCCCTATGGTATGATGGAGATCAAACTGATGAATCTGGTTGTCAATGACCTCTACTTGAAGCACCTCCTGCTGAAATCTATGATTTTAATTATCCTGTAGTACAAGCTAATTTTGAGTCTCTCCAAGCATCTGTTAAACACATGTACAGTCCTACTCAAGGCTTAGATAATAATATAATCTATGAGAAAGTGGACAAGTCTTCTATTTCTCCAGAGATGGAGGCTCGGTTATCAAAGAAAAGGTTTAGAGAACAAGCAGAGACTAGATCTGATTTTGAGAAATGGAGTCCAACGCCCAAATCAATAATTCTTACTGCATGGAAGGTTGTAAATGTTAATGTCACAGACAGAGGGAAATGGTATTCAGAATAGGAATGGGCCAAACACTTGAAGCAGCAAGAGGTTATCCAAAAGTTCGGACATGATATGAAGAGAGGAAAGCTCCCTGCTGAGTCTATCGAGCCCAGCAAATATTTCACAAAGCCATACCATTACTTTGAAAGACAAAGGCTGAAAGAAGAAGCTATTACAAAAGCTAAAGCTAAGAATGACAAAGGAAAGGCGGTTACTGAGGACAAAGTGCATGAGGTCAAAGCAAAGATACAATCTGGGAAAGGTATAGTTATAAAGGAACCGGAGCTTCCTTAGGATATTCTTAGTTTTATATTTCATATGGACAACTTGATCTGTAACTATTTAATAACTAAAGCTTGTATAGGTAAACTTTATGATAAACAATTAATGGAAATCTTGGCTTATTCAACATTTCATGTGTTGTTAATTAGGACTGAAATTGTTTGCCTTATCTACCGTTCAACATTATTGTTTTTAACATGTGTTTTTTGTGTTATTTCATATATAATATTGAACTATATTCTAAATGTCTTTATCATTCTATTTTGGTATCATGTTGTATATCATTGATTTGGGGTTATGACTTCTCCAAATAGGGAGAGATTGTTGAGTACATTGGTCACAATGTACTTGATTTGAAGAAGTTCTTTCAGCTCAATGATATACACATAGTTGTATTTGATGGATGTTAAGTTCATGTGTGCAGGCAAATAAAGCTAAGTACAAAATCGTTGAGGCATTCAGGACTTATGTCGAGACACATTGAACAAGTTGTGTCGATACAAAGAAAAGCTGTGTCGACACTAAGAACAACTGTGTCGACACACTCTATTCAAGTTGTGTCGAGACTAAAGACAACTGTGTCGACACTCAGTACTAATGTCGACACACTTTACAAGCTGAGTCAAGACAGGAAGCAAGCTATGTCTACACTCGGGATTAGTGTCGACACATTCTACATAAGTTGTGTCGAGACAAAATGAAGAGCTATGTCGACACATTCAGAAGTTTGTTGACACCACTACAAGAGCAGTGTCGACACCTAGGATTTGTGTCGACACCTTTAACTGTCATGTGTCAACACTTCAAGCAAATTTGTTTTCTAAGTACTGAATTCAAGACGGAGGTACATAAATCTCCTCAATTTTTTTTCTCTTTCTTCATCCAATGGATGAGAAAAAAGATGATCGTTGATCTAACAGTTTAGGTTAGTTGGTTGGTGTGCTCTCAAATATGTATATTAATATAATGTAGTAATCTTTATTATATAAAACAATAGTCATATTTGGAGGCACACTAATCCATTGAACTGGACAGTTGGATCAAGCTGCTTCAAAGAATGGTTGTTGGATTGAATGGATGTAGACTGTCATTAGCTATTCCTCAAAAAACCCTTCCCTCCAACTCCTGAATTTCCCGACACCAGTTCCGCCAAAAAAATGCATTGACAGCCTCCCTCTTCCGTCGCCGACAGAGCTGCAGCCGGCCTACCCGGTGCCCACAGAGGGGTTCGCCGAAGGCCGGTGAATAAGCTGGGGGTTGTGTGACGGCGAGAGGGCAGGGACCGTGAAACCCAAATTGGTGCTGGCCCCGCCCGCCCGTCGGACAACCCCCGGCGAGTTCTCCGGAGGCCGGCGAACCCCTCGATGGGCGCTGGGCAGGCCGTCGGCGGCAGAGGGAGGCAATGAGGTAGGCAGAAGCGGAAGGGGGTTGTCGGGTGATTTTTTAATTTTTTTTCTTATTTCGTTTTTTTTATTTTATATTTTAATAAATTATTAAATAACTTATATTGTTTTAATAATTAATAACATTATTAAAAATTCTAATAATTTAATTTATAATACTTTTAAATTTTAAATAACTGTCGGGTGGCAGGCAAAGCCCGTAGCATCGCATCGAGAACAGGCGAAGCCCGTTCGATCGCCCGCTTGGTTACGGGCGAAGCCCGTAGCGACACATCGCCCGTTCTCGAACGGGCTTCACCCGCTCTCGATGCGTCTCTATGGGTTGTACTCGCATCAAGGAGGGCTGCCCTCACTTCCAGGTGGGCTGCGCCAGCATCCTGGCGGGCTCCGCCCGCATTTGAGCGTTTATGTCGAAGGGCAATTTTGATAAATGAAAAATTGCACAAACAAACAAACGAAAAATTATAAAATAGAATTTAAATTAATTTTTATTGCCTCTCGTTTCATTAAATGTCGCGAGCCTCACCTTCTTCTCTTCTCTTTATCCCCCTCTCTCCTCTTAAAGTGACTTGACCACTCAACACCTCAATCATTCTCCCCTCTCTCCCTCTGTCCCCTCTCTCTCATAGCTTTAAGACACCATTTTATGTTCACTTTCTGTGTCTGTCCATCTCTCCTCAAACATTTTTTCTCTTTCTTCATCCAATGGAAGAAAAAAAGAAGATCTTTGATCTAACGGTTTAGGTTAGTTGGTTGGTGTGCTCTCAAATATGTATATTGATATACTGTAGTAATCTTTATTATATAAAACAATAGTCATATTTGGAGGAACACCAATCTATTGTACTGGACATTTGGATCAAGTTGCTTCAAAGAATGGTTGTTGGATTGAATGGATGTGGACTGCCATTAACTATTCCTCCAAAAAAACCTTCCCTCCAACTTCTAAATTTCCCAACACCAGTTCCGGCAAAAAAAATGCACTGACAGCCTCCCTCTACGCCGCCGGCAGAGCATTCGGCGGCCTGCCCGGTGCCCATATAGGGGTTCGCCGAAGGCCAGCGAATCCGCTGGGGGTTGTCCGACGATGAGAGGGCGGGCCACCGCTAGTGGTGGCCCTGCCCGTGAAACCCAGATCGGTGGTGGCCTCGCCCGCCCGTCGGATAACCCCCGACGGGTTCGCTTGAGGCCGGCAAACCCCTCGGTGGACGTCGGGCAGGCCGGCGGCGGCAGAGGGAGGCAATGAGGCAGGCGGAAGCGGAAGGGGGTTGTTGGGGGATTTTTTAATATTTTTCTTATTTCGTTTTTTTATTTTCTATTTTAATAAATTATTAAATAACTTATATTGTTTTAATATTTATAACATTACTAAAATTCTAATAATTTAATTTATAATACTTTTAAATTTTAAATAACTGTCGGGTGGCGGGCAAAGCTCGCTTGATTGTCAAGCGGGCGAAGCCCGTAGCGCCGCATCGAGAACAGGCAAAGCTACGCTCGTATTAAGGAGGACTGCCCTCACTTTCAGGCGAGCTGCGCCCGCATCCAGGCGGGCTCCCCCCGCATTCAAGCATTTATGTCGAAGGGCAATTTTGAAAAACGAAAAATTGCGAAAACAGACAAATGAAAAATTGCGCAAACAGACAAACGAAAAATTACATGATAGAATTTAAATTAATTTTTATTGTCTCTCCTATCATTAAATGTCGCGGGCCCCACCTTCTTCTATTCTTTTCTTCTATTTATCCCCCCTCTCTCCTCTTAAAGTGATTTGACTACTTAACACCTCCATCTTTCTCTCATCTCTCCCTCTTTCCCCCCTCTCTCATAACTTTAAGACACTTATTTATATTCCCATTCTTTGTCTCTCCCTCTCTCCTCAAACTTTTTTTCTCTTTCTTCATCCAATGGATGAAAAAAAAATCCTTGATCTAACAGTTTAGGTTGGTTGGTTTGTGTGCTCTCAAATATGTATATTGATATAATGTAGTAAAGATGAGTGATAGTGCACGGGGGGCCCCCGTGCACCGCGCGATAGTGCCCGCCTGCGGTGGCGGGCTTCTCCCGCTCTCGACGGGGTTCTTAATAATTTTTTATCATGTTTTTTAAAATTATATTTTTTAAAATGATTAATTTAACTTTTTTATATTTATATATTTGTTTATATTGCAAGTCATAAATAAAAAAACTTGTTTATTATATGCATAGAATCATTTGCGACCTAATGAATAAAATGCTTAATTTCTAATTAGGCAATTGGCAGTTCGAGTCTTTGGTGACGTGTTTTTTAATTTATTTTTTATTTTATTGTTCTTTCTAATTTTTAGTCTCATATCGTGAATGTTATATTGTGGATTTAGAAGTGATAATTTAAAAACTTCGATCGAAAGAAAATAATGTTAGAACTGAAATTTAACTGAAATGCATTACTGAGTAATTCATAAAAAACTTATATCCATTACTAATCTATATATACCACTATAATAGAAGTATGAAAGACATTGTTGGGTATTGTATCCACAATGTACCTGATTTGAAGAAGCCCCTGTACAAGCTAAGATGAATTCACAATGTATTTGACAATCTTCTGTTAAGTTGTGCTTGCAGCTATTCCATGCAAAGTACACAGCAATATCAGGGTGCAGTGGGTCAATATACACTGGTCTGCGCAACGTAATCCCTCGTTGAGTAGATCAGTGTGTTGGTTCACGTGTGCTCTCTCTATTGGAGTGTATTTATTCTCAAGTAGAGGGCTGAGATAGATCAAGAGCAGAAGAGGAACAAATATGGGTCAAGACCAAGTTCATGGGAAGGAAGAGCAAAATCGTTTAAGTCAAATTCGACGGGAATCACTAAGTGATTCTCGCCGATTCGACGGGAATCACTAGTGATTCTCGCCGAATCGTCGAGAATCAGTTAGTGACTCCTGCCAATTTCATCTAGCGTACTGTCCTCCTTCAAGAATTCTGCTAAGGCAGAATCGACGGGAATCACTAACTGATTTTCGCCGATCCGTCGAGAATGACGTTGCATTCCCGCCGATTTGTCGAGAATGACGTTGCATTCCCGCCGATTCATCGCGAAGGACCTTGCTTTCTCGACGATTCCCTCCGGATGACAAGATTTTCAACTGGAATCCTGCCAAGGAAAATTCGACGGGAATCACAAGTGATTCCCGC
Source organism: Platanthera zijinensis (assembly GCA_039513925.1). Taxonomy (NCBI): domain Eukaryota; kingdom Viridiplantae; phylum Streptophyta; class Magnoliopsida; order Asparagales; family Orchidaceae; genus Platanthera; species Platanthera zijinensis. The sequence continues at coordinate 152,618,962 of CM077083.1, forward strand.
CGACTTCGTCGAGAATCACCAATGTTTCTCACTCTATTCGCTGGACCGAATCAAGAAGCTCTGCGCTGTTTTGACCGGAACTAGGGATTCTTCTTGTGGGCCCCACAACAGTCATTTAGGGTTGTTCTACTGTATATATACTCGCATATTTTGAACTTACAAGGTAGCGATTCACGAAAAATCAAAAGCCGTCGAGCGTGACCTAGCCGATTGTGGAAATCCTCCCGTCGTCGTCGCTGCTCGCAAGGTAGTCGCCGCTACAGATCTCAGATCATCTTTGATATCCCGACGACAGAACCGAGGCTAGTATAGCGTCTCACGCTTCTTTCTCGAGATCCCTTGTCTCTCGATTTGTTGAACGAGGTTAGTTCTTCATTCCGAATCGATTGAGATGACTGATCCGATTGAGATCGTTGGTAGACCTTGCTTGCTTTGTCAAGAATTTGGATCTACAATGCATCACCGCCGCAATCGCTTGTCGCTGCCGATCTTGGAAAGATCCTCTCCAAGAGAGTGCTCCGGTCGTGGACTCTTCGTCTTCATCAAGAACGCTTCAACGAACGAAGAGGGACATCGGGTTCTCCACACGTGTAGTTTGTATCTCTTGTACATTCTATTTTTGTTTTGTTATAAAGGAATAGTGATTCCTAGTTGTAAGGGTTGGGTGAAACTCGTGGTGGAGGAGTAGTTGAAAGTGAGGGATAAGATCAATCCTAACTCTAGAGGGGGGGGGGGTGAATAGAGTGATTTAAAATAGTTTTGCAAATTAAAACTTGTATGGAGAGAAGGCTTAGATTTACTTAGTGTATGGTGCTATAGCAATTAATCAAAGTAAGAAGAGAATCACAGCACAAAGCAAAACACAAAGAAACAAGCAACCAGAATACACAAGGAGCTATAGTGGTTCCCCAAAATCTTGGGTAGTCCACTCTTCTATCACCCTAGATAGGAATCCACTTCAAGATGAGTTGATCAGGTGTCTTGAGCACCAGAGAGTTTTTGACCAGGTTCTCACAAACCAAAGGGCTGATTTTTGACCAGGTTTCAGCAAAACCAAAGATAACTTTTGAAGGGAGTTAAAACCCTGTACAGAAAGAAAAAGAAAAAGCTGATGTTGTCTTCTCTATCAATAAGTAGAGAGAAGCAAAGTGGATCTGTTGATGTTGTTAAAGCTCCCCCTGAGATCAAGAAGTAGTTCAGGAAGGAGAGCTTTGCACAAGGGTGACAGGTCTTCAATGATCTGATCTGCTCCAGCAAAAGATGATCCAAACAAGTTGGATGGTTGTGTTTGAAGCAATCAGAATTCCTGTGTGTAAGCTTGAATGAATATCACAGAGAGCAAGAAGAAGAAGTCTTGTGGTTCTCTGTTAACTGATAGAATAATATCTCTGTGTTCTTCTTCTGAGTCTTTGATAGCCGTTGGCAGCAAGCATTAAATGCTTTCCTCAAATGTCCATGTCTCAAAAGGAAGTGTCAGGCAAACATTCCTTAGAAAATTCCTTGAGCCATGCACCAGATTTGCTGTAACGGCCAATAAATCTTCAGCATTAATTGTTCTGACAGAAGGAATTTGAATTCCTATTCAAAACTGACGGGAGCCTGAAAAACGTCGAGCTCACAATAAAACGTCGATCTGAGCACGACGCACGTCGGCTAGAGAGTGGTTTCAGAAAGCAAAACTGGGCTTGACGGAACGTCAAGCTGAGGTCGACTCCACGTCGAGCTGAGGTCGACTCTGCGTCGAGCTGAAGTTGACTCTGCGTCGAGCTGAAGTTGACTCTAACTAACCTATGTGACCTTTATAACAACAAGGAGGTCACAACACAAAATCCCTATAGAAATATAGTCATCCTGACCCAAATAGTAATAGGGTGTTCCAACAATCTCCCCCTATTTGGATTAGGATTACTATTTACATGAATTTAGGGATTCAAAAAGAAGTAAAGCAAGACAAAGCTGAATAAAATACAACCAGACATATGACAGAATAAAGCAGTATATATATAACACTATATAGCAGCAATAATGTTTAATGTCCTGTATCCAGCAGAGAAAAAGAAATAAAACACCTTACATTACTTTTCCTTTGGAGCTTTGTCTTGATCACTTCCCTTGAAGATAATTTCCCTGTTAGGATTTGTAGCATCCTTCTTGGATCTGTAATCTTCAGCTGCACCTAAGGATTTCTGACCTTTTCCACTAGCTGGTACAGCTGCAGGATGAAGCTGCATATACTTATCAGAATCAAAGAATTTCTTTGAGTTGTATTTCTCCAATTCTTCTCTCCTTTGATCTGACATGGTGCTAATGTGAGAGGTGTCCATACCTCTTGCTCTAGCTCTGTCAATCTCATTCAGAGCAGCCATCTCAGTCATCCTGGCCTTCCAGTAAGCTGGAGTTTTAGTAGGATCTTCAAAAGGAATAGCTGGTTCATATCTGTTGGCAGAGTGTTCTTGATGAGTTCTTGGAGTGAAGTCAACTCTGGGTCTGTAAGGATAGGGACCAGAGGTTGGATCAATGGGTCCTCCCCTTTGGTAAGGTTGAGATCCTGATCTTCCTCTAGACTGCCTGCCTCTATTGTATCCTCTTTGCTGGTTTCCCCTTTGCTGGTTATACCCTTGGGATCTTCTTGACTGATAGGTCTTGCCATGCAGAGATGATGGGGCAGGATTGGAAGAGAGGCTTGCACTTGCACCTGCATCTGGAGGAGGTGGAGGTGGAGGCTGATGGACAGGCTTGGAGGGGCCTTCATTGAACTTTATTTTCTTCTTCATTGCCTTTCTTTGGTTTAGAGAGTATTGCATCCAGGGCTCAGTGATTTCACAGTTGTACTTGATGTGGTAAGGGATGTCATGATCTGTGGCTCTAGCCAATGGAACTCTTTTCATTGCTTTGGATCTTGCTTTCCTCTTCCTTGCAATGGTTGCAGTGGAGTCATCAGAATCAGTTGCAAATTCATCCTCTGAGCTTTGAGATTCATCATAAGGATCTATGTAAGTTCTCTTTGAGATAGGAAAATTGATGGGGGCTGGAGCAGCTGAAGAAGTAACTGGAGGAAGGTCTACTAACAGTATAGAAGAGGAGTCTAACACTGCAGGAAAGGAAATAGCCTCAGGAGCCATAGAGGCTGAGGTGGCTAGTTCCTGAAGAACTTGGGAGACAATAGTCTCAACTTCATTTGGTGTCTCAATCAATTCACTTGAAGTTTCTGAGGGAATAGTCTTAGCAGCTACTACTGCTTCAACAACAACATCATCACAAGCAGGAGCCACAACTACCACTACTTCATCAAGGATCATGGCATCAACAACCAAGGAGGATGGAATGATCTTCTGAAAAGGGACAATGGCCCTAGACAGGTCTTCTTGAGGAGGCAGGAGGCTGTAGTTTCTGAAGTGAAGATGTGCTGGAAGGTAGAAGCTCTGGACAGAAGATGCCAAGGACTGAAAGTCTAAGGCACTGCTGATCATCTGAACTGAACCTTGAGGAGGAGCCTCAGAGGTCATCTGAACTTCTACTGCTGAAACTGTCTCTGAACAACCCTGTACTACCTGTACTGCTGAAGGCTGCAGCTCTTCTTCTGCTGACATCTCCCCCTGCCTAGAATCAGTGGCAGCTGACTCTAGGCCCCCAGAAGAAGGGCATGCTAGAGAGGATGAGAGGGATGAGACTGAGGCAGAGAGAGAGCTCAGGGAAAGGACTAGAGGAGCCAGCTTGGCATCCAATAGAGAGGAGAGCCTAGGGGCCAAAATATCAAAAAGCTTATTGGCCAAAGGCAAAAGATCTACTTGCTCAAGTGGGACTTGAGTAGAGGTAGAGGGAGCAGCAGAGAAGGTGAAGGTAGAAGATGTTGTTGGTGGTGCAGACATGGGAGGGATAGCTGGTTCATGGATGGAGGATAGGAGAAATTCTGAAAATGTTGATGAAGGGTGGAAGTCATGAGGAGAGGAGGGAGAGGCATCCATGAAGGATTCATCATGAATGTCAAGGAAAAGGATGTCCTCATGAGATGAAGAGTCCAAGCTCATGGGAGGAAAATAGAGGAGGGGATGGAAAGTGATGAGTGGTGGAATGGAGGATGCAATAGTAGAAATGGATGAAGGAATGGGTTGAGTGGATGAGATGATTGTTGTTGTTGGAATGAAAGAGGATGGGAGGATGATGGAGGAAGATGGCAAAACCCCTGCTTCTGGGCCAGTAGACTGAGGAAGAGTGACCTCTACAGTCCTGGTGTCTGCAGAAGTCCTCATTGCTGCAGCTGCCCTGGAGTTCACAATCTTCCTATCCCACTTGCCAATCAGTGCACAAGTGAGCCTCTTAGAAGCATTGATGTGCTTCTTTGAGGACACAAGCAACTGAGGGCAACAGTGGTTCAGAATCAAACCAAGAACCCTTCCAAAGTGGACAAAGTTCTTATCCATTTTCTTCTTAATCATATCAAAAACAATCAAACCCCAATTGGGATGCTTCTTATCCAAAATTGCAGCCATAATGCAAAACTGATGCCTAGTAATGGCATCATGTGCAGTCCTCTTTGCACAAATTACCTTGCTTGCGATATCTGCTAACAGCCTAAACTCAATAGCTAGGTTAACTTTTAAAAGTTTAGAGGGGTTACCAGAATTATGCCCCATTCTGTCTAGCATCACAGCAAACTCTTCCACAGAGAGTTCTATCTCATCATCTCCAACAGCAAAACCGAAAACCTCTGAAATGATTTGAGGAGAAATGGCTACCTCATTCCCTGAAATTGTTCCAGTCATCGTACTGTTATCTGAATTCACTGCAGTAAAAATCCACTCTTTGATTTCAGATTCTGGAAGAGGAATCCTGGTTGTCATGAAGTTAACCAGGTGCTGCTCTTTGAATAGCTCCAGAATATCCAGAAAATTCTGCGATGATCCATCAAAGGAGTCGATGTCGATGTCAAAACCTGAATCAAACTTCAGCCGCTAATGCACCTGCAACAATTGCCATTATCCTGCAAATAGATACCTTCCAAGATCAAGAGTAAAGGATTTGGAGGGAGAAAGCTTGAGCAGAAAATATGAGAGCGCAACTGCGAACGACGGAGAAGAATGACTTTATACTAGGGTTCGACGCAGAAATGGAAAGAACGTCGAGCTCAGGTCGACGCTCTAAGGCTCTAGGAGAACCAAAACGGCTCAACAGCGTGCAGCTTAGGTCGACGTTCGACGCTTGGGCTGATGCTATATGTCGAGCTCAGGTCGACGTTGAACGAAGGCGTCGACCGAAGGGAGAAAAACTCAAGAAGCCAGGGAGCTGTGAACTTAGTTCAACGCTAGAAGTTGAGGTCGACGTTCGACGCTTTTGAGGGCGACGGACCGTCGATCTTAGTTTGACGCAGCGTCGAGCTTAGTTCAGAGCTCAAAGAAACCACAGAGGAATTTTAAAATGAAAATTTTCCTATTCCTGTTAATTATGGGTTTCAAAATCTTGGAGTTTTAATTTATACTGTCTCCATCTAGCATTCCCAACTGATTGAGGAAGAAGAAGTGCTTCTTTTCATCCAAGGGCTTGGTGAAAATATCTCCTCTTTGTAGTTCAGTGGAAATGTATTCTAGTGCAATTTTCTTCTTTTCTACATTATCCCTTAAGAAGTGATGTCTGATCTCTATGTGCTTAGTCCTACTATGGAGAACTGGATTTTGTGCAATGCAAATTGCACTAGTATTATCACAAAAAATTTTAGACATCTCTAAGTTGTAGCCATAGTCTAGGAGCTGGTTTTGAATCCACAAAATCTGTGAGCAACAACTGCCTGCAGCCATGTATTCAGCTTCAGCAGTTGATGTGGACACAGAAGTTTGTTTCTTACAAAACCAGGAGACAAGTCTATCACCAAGAAATTGACAAGTTCCACTGGTGCTTTTCCTGTCTACTCTAGATCCAGCATAATCAGAATCTGAAAATCCAGTTAGATCAAATCCTGAGTCATGTGGATACCAAAGACCTAGATTAGGACAACTTTTTACATACCTAAGAATCCTCTTAACTAATGTGAGGTGGGACTCTCTAGGGCTTACTTGGAATCTAGCACAAATGCATGTATCAAACATTATGTCTGGTCTACTAGTTGTTAGATAAAGTAATGAGCCAATGATTGCTCTATAGTTTGTCTGATCAACTGGTTTTCCAGATTCATCAGCATCTAAAACAACATTTGTAGGCATAGGTGTTTTCATAGAAGATGCTTCAGACATTCCAAATTTCTTAACCAGTTCTCTTGCATACTTGGTTTGAGAAATAAAAATGCCATCCACATGTTGTTTAACTTGCAATCCTAGAAAGAAAGCAAGCTCACCCATGCTACTCATTACAAACTTTGAATGCATAAGTTGTGAGAACTTTTTGCATAAGTTTGAATCAGTAGACCCAAATATGATATCATCTACATAAATTTGTACTAGTAGGATATGGGACCTATGGGTTCTAATAAAGAGAGTTTGGTCTACTCTACCCCTTTTAAAATCATTTTCCAATAAAAAACAAGCTAAGGTCTTATACCATGCTCTAGGAGCTTGCTTGAGACCATATAAAGCTTTATGCAGTTTAAAAACATGATTAGGAGAGGTTGGAGAGATAAAACCTGGAGGTTGCTTTACATAAACCTCTTCCTTGATGTCTCTATTGAGAAATGCACTCTTGACATCCATCTGATATACCTTGAATCTCTTGTGAGCTGCATATGCAAGAAAGATTCTTATGGCCTCCAACCTTGCAACTGGTGCAAAGGTTTGGTCATAATCAATCCCTTCTTCTTGGCAATATCCTTGTGCAACAAGTCTTGCCTTGTTTCTCACAATTATTCCTTGATCATCCAACTTGTTCCTGAATACCCATTTGGTTCCAACAATTTGCTGGTTCCTTGGTCTTGGTACTAATTCCCAAACTTTATTCCTTTCAAATTGATTCAACTCCTCTTGCATTGTAATGATCCAGTTTGGATCTTGCTCTGCATCTTGTATTGTTTGAGGCTCAATTTGAGAAAGAAAGCAAGTGTGCATAATATTTTGATTAACTTGATTCCTTGTTTGCACACCAACTGAGATATCTCCAATTACTTGTGAAATTGGGTGATCTCTTGTTGTTACTAAATCAACAAGGGGTGTTGATGGTGCACCAACCTGTGTTGTTGTTTCCTCTTGTGGAACAACAACTGGTTCTTCAATTTGTTGACCATTTGAGCTTTCCAAAACCTGAGATTCCTCTTCATTGTCACTAAGTTCAGCGTCTTGTTGAATTGTTGAAGGTAATGAATCTTTGTCTGTGATGGTAAGCTGCTTCAGATTTTGTGAAATTGAATGTTCCTGCAAATTGCTTATGGTAGAAGTCTCCTTCTCCTTATAAGACATATTAGTTTCATCAAATGTAACATGCATGGATTCTTCAATTTTATTAGAGCACTTGTTAAAAACCCTATAAGCCTTGCTAATCATGGAGTATCCCAGAAACACTCCTTCCTCAGCTTTGACTTCAAATTTAGCTAGGTATTTCTTGTCATTATTGTGAATGAAGCAAATGCAACCAAAAATTTTGAAATAATTTACTTTAGGTTTCTTCCCTTTGAGTAACTCATAGGGAGTCTTACCCTTCAGTTTATGTATCAGGCTTCTATTCAAAACATAGTTGGAGGTGTTCACAGCCTCTGCCCAAAAGGTTAGAGGAAGGTGAGCATCTGTCAACAATGTTGTGGCAGATTCAATAAGGGTTCTATTTTTCCTTTCAACTACCCCATTTTGTTGAGGAGTTCTCGAAGCTGAGAAAGTGTGCCTGATACCTTCCTTCTGACAGAACTCTAGCATAAGAAGAGAATCAAACTCTGTCCCATGATCACTTCTGATCAGGGCAATGTGAGTATTGAACTCAATCTGTATGCCTTTGAGAAAATCTGTCAAAATCTTGAAGTTATCAGACTTCTTTCTCAGAAAGAACACCCAAGTGAATCTTGAGAAGTCATCTACAACTACTAAAGCATAAGATTTCCCTCCTAGGCTTTGTACATTAATTGGTCCAAAAAGGTCCATGTGCAATAAGTACAAAATTCTAGGTGAATCACTCTTATTAAGTGACTTGAAACTATTTTTAGTTTGCTTGCCTAATTGACAAGCCTTGCAAAGTCCTTCCTTCTTGTAGGGACCAGAAGGTAGTCCTCTAACAAGGTTGTCTTTGGATAACTTAGCAATGGTTCTAAGGTTCACATGTCCTAATCTTTTATGCCATAGTTCATTAGGTTTGCTAAGGGAGTTAAATAAACAAATATCTACTTTAGATGAATTGAAATCAACTAGATATATGTTATCTTGTCTATTACCAATTAAAACAATGTTGTTATTTAATGCAATATTACATGCTGAGTTGGTAAACCAAACCTGATAACCAGCATCACATAGCTGGCTGATGCTGATTAAGTTATGCTTTAGTCCTTCCACACAGGCCACTTTCTTGAATGTAATTGACCCTATTTTGACTTGGCCATAGCCTTTTGTTTGTCCAAAGTTTGAATCTCCAAAGATTACTTTGGGTCCATGTTTGGCTTTGAAGGACACAAGGTTCTCCTTGTTGCCAGTCATGTGCTTTGAGCACCCACTATCCAAGTACCACTGATGGTTCTCAATTGGATAGGTCTTTACCTGCACATACAATAAATCAATTGTTTTTGACCCAGTTTACCTTGGGCCTTTCTTGATATCCTTTAAACTCTGAAATAAAAGACATCTCAGGTTGACTCTTATAGCCTACAGGATGATATCTCCTAGGAGGTATTATCCATTCAGCATAAGGGTTAAAGTGATTAGATGTGGAGCTGGAATTAAATCTTGAATTAACCCCTGAGAACTGACTTTTGCTCTGAACTTGGCTCGACGCACGTCGAGCTTCGGTCGACGGACTCTGGTGAGTACGTCGAGCTCCATTCGACGGCGAAGTCTTGCTTTGTTCAGAAGGTAGAAGGCGTCGACCTGAGTTCGACGTTTTCTTGCGATTACGTCGAGCTCTGTTCGACCTCCGTCGAGCTTCGTTCAACGCTTTTTGTCCAGTTTCCTGGGTTAAGTCAGCATTCTTCCTAGCCACTATCAAGACTCCTTTACCTTTGTCACTGGTAAATTTGATTGGAGTTGTCAGCACTATGGGTTGGCTGGATGAAGCACCCAAGCCCAGTGAACCATTCAATCTTGAGTTCACTGTACTTGTGATGTCCATTAATTTGATACTTCTCCCATTAAGGGTTTCTTCAAATTGTTTGGCCTTAGATAGTTCACCTTTCAGTAAAGCTATCTCCTCCCCACACTGCTTCAACTCTTCTAAGAGTCTAAGATTATCTGAGTTAATGGATTTGCATTCAATCAATTGTTCTCTAAGAGTTATAATTAACTTTTGAGATTCAATCAAGTCAACGCACATAAATTTGAACTCAGATTTAAATTCATCAGAATTAAAATCAAATGAATCTATTACCTGATCCTCAGTAAGTTCCTGATCAGATAGGTAGTCAGCATCAAGCTCTGAATCAGTATTCTTTTGAGATGCATTGATGGCCATCATGCAGAATCCTTTTTCTTCTGCATCATCCTCATCATCACTAGAGCTGGATGATGAATCAGACTCATCAGAGTCACTCCAGGATTCAGCCACAAATCCTTTTCTGGTGTGCTTGCTGTTGCTGGAGGAAGGCTTGTCATGGTACTTCCTTGACTCCTTATCCTTCCTTTTATCTTTTCTTTCGTTCTTGTCCCTTCTGTCCTTATCTTGATTTTCTGGACAGTTGGGGACAATGTGTCCTGGTTTCCTGTAGCCAAAACAGATAATATCTTTATTAGTAGATCTGTCATACCTTGGCTTGTCTTTGTCTTTGGATGACCATCTTCTGAAGTTCTTTTTTATTCAGCTTATTGAACCTTTTGACAAGTAGGCTCATAAGCTCTTCATTTCCCAACACCTTTTCTTTAGGTTGTTCTTCCTGTGCCTTGAAGGCAATGGTTTTCTCAACCTTTTCAGTTGGTGTGGATATCTTCTGCTCTTCTTCTCTCTTCTTAATGAATTGCTCATAACTCTTGAGCTTTCCTATAAGAGCTTCTGTGGATAACTCACAGACATTCCTTCCATCTTTAATTGACCAGATTCTTGAGTCCCAAGAGCTAGGGAAACAAGTCAGTATCTTGTCATTTATCTCAGTGAGAGATATGTCCTTATCTAGTGATCTAAGCTCACTGATGATTAGACTCAGTCTGTTGTACATGTCAGCAACTGACTCAGACTCTGCCTTTTTGAAGTTCTCATACTGGGTGATGAGGTAGGATCTCCTATCCTTTCTTTCATCTGCAGAACCTGATACAATTTCTGAAAGTTTTTCCCAGATCTCTTTGGCAGTATTGCATTCAGCTACTTTCTGGAAAATGTCATCCGACATGGTTTGAGCCAAGATGTTCATGGCTTTAGCATCTGCTGCCTTCCACTTTCTTATGTCAGCATCAGTTCCTGAAGGAGGAGGAACAGCTGATGTACTTGTTCCTATGGGAGGCCTTGGACAATCTGTCAACACAGAATTAAAGATGTCCTTATCAAATGAATTCATGTAAAGTCTAATCATTGCCTTCCATAGTGCAAACTTAGAGAGATTGCACATAGGAGGTCTGGTGCTAGCAAAGTCCTTATTTTGTGCCATGAGTTTTAAAGATAAGTAAAACTAAAAGAAATAACCCTTTTGAGAGAAATGATCTTATCAGAGATCTTTTGATCCAGGTGTTAGCCTGTATGAATGATCAACCTCCCTCTGATACCAATTGAAAGTGAGGGATAAGATCAATCCTAACTCTAGAGGGGGGGGGGTGAATAGAGTGATTTAAAATAGTTTTGCAAATTAAAACTTGTATGGAGAGAAGGCTTAGATTTACTTAGTGTATGGTGCTATAGCAATTAATCAAAGTAAGAAGAGAATCACAGCACAAAGCAAAACACAAAGAAACAAGCAACCAGAATACACAAGGAGCTATAGTGGTTCCCCAAAATCTTGGGTAGTCCACTCTTCTATCACCCTAGATAGGAATCCACTTCAAGATGAGTTGATCAGGTGTCTTGAGCACCAGAGAGTTTTTGACCAGGTTCTCACAAACCAAAGGGCTGATTTTTGACCAGGTTTCAGCAAAACCAAAGGTAACTTTTGAAGGGAGTTAAAACCCTGTACAGAAAGAAAAAGAAAAAGCTGATGTTGTCTTCTCTATCAATAAGTAGAGAGAAGCAAAGTGGATCTGTTGATGTTGTTAAAGCTCCCCCTGAGATCAAGAAGTAGTTCAGGAAGGAGAGCTTTGCACAAGGGTGACAGGTCTTCAATGATTTGATCTGCTTCAGCAAAAGATGATCCAAACAAGTTGGATGGTTGTGTCTGAAGCAATCAGAATTCCTGTGTGTAAGCTTGAATGAATATCATAGAGAGCAAGAAGAAGAAGTCTTGTGGTTCTCTGTTAACTGATAGAATAATATCTCTGTGTTCTTCTTCTGAGTCTTTGATAGCCGTTGGCAGCAAGCATTAAATGCTTTCCTCAAATGTTCATGTCTCAAAAGGAAGTGTCAGGCAAACATTCCTTAGAAAATTCCTTGAGCCATGCACCAGATTTGCTGTAACGGCCAATAAATCTTCAGCATTAATTGTTCTGACAGAAGGAATTTGAATTCCTATTCAAAACTGACGGGAGCCTGGAAAACGTCGAGCTCACAATAAAACGTCGATCTGAGCACGACGCACGTCGGCCAGAGAGTGGTTTCAGAAAGCAGAACTGGGCTTGACGGAACGTCGAGCTGAGGTCGACTCCACGTCGAGCTGAGGTCGACTCAGCGTCGAGCTGAGGTCGACTCTGCGTCGAGCTGAAGTTGACTCTAACTAACCTATGTGACCTTTATAACAACAAGGAGGTCACAACACAAAATCCATATAGAAATATAGTCATCCTGACCCAAATAGTAATAGGGTGTTCCAACAGTAGTGACTCCTTCGATTGGAAGGGTGCCTTCCGTAGTGTGAGGATTGGATTTCATTCTGTTTGGTGAAGTGACCGAGTCGTCCCTTGGTGGGAGATAGGTCGAAGGGGGAGAGTGGACGTACCCAAATCGGGAAACCACTATAATTGCTTGTGTGCTTTTCTGTGCTGTGTTTGTTTAATTGTGCAGGTTATTTAAATTCCGCAAAAGACTGCAATTCACCTATTCCCCCCCCCCCCATAGGTGGAATTAGTTGACACTAAAGACTTTCAAGTGGTATCAGAGGGAGGTTACTCGTCAATAAGGTTAACACCTTGAGTAGGATCCCGTGTCTAGTGTCAAGAAGAAAACAAGACTCAAGCATGGAGTTATACACTGATGTCTCTCCCCTGAGACTGCCTGCATGCACAAAAGATTATTATCCCATCTTGAAAATGAGGGTTCAGTTTCATATGGAAGCGATTGACCCCCGTGCATTATTCATTGTGGAAGAGGGTCCCTTCATTCCCATGAAGGCTTCTGACTCTGGAGAAGATCACCAAATCCCTAAGAGTACCGCAGAGATGTCTGAAACCGAGCTTTCACTATTCAACTTGGACAAGCTGGTACGACAGATCATCTCTGATATTTGGTCAGGGTCTTCTCTTACAAGATTGGACAAGTGCAAGACTACAAAGTCCATGTGGGAAACAATCTCTGACCTCATGGAAGGAAAAAAGGCTCCCGGGACTGAATGCCAGCAAGAGGATGAGGCTTATGTGGGGGTCCTCGTCACTGATGATGAATGTCAAGAACAACTTCTCAATATCAGGGCTCCGGTATCTCTATCAGAGACTGAAGAAGAGATTGAGGAATGCTGTTGTGATGAAGCTGAAACCTCAGTCTCAGCTGACCACAACTCCAACCCTGATCAGCACGATCAGGATCAGGTATTTTCCTCTTCCTGCTCTCTTCCTCTTGTATCTCCTGAAGACAGGAGAAGTTCAGAGGTTTGTCCCTCTTTTGATGCTAGGGAAATAGACAGTTCCAATCAAAAGATTGAAACTCTTGATTCCCTTCGTAGTGCCCTTCAGAAGAGTAACTTGCTTGTGGAGAAACAAGCTATGGAAATTGCTTAGTTAAGGACCATGATGGATCTCCAATTGGAATGCATCAAGGTGAAGGACTCAAAGATCTCGGATCTAGAGTTTTCTCTAGAGACTGAGAAGAGAATAGTATCTAACTTTTCCAAGGTAGATGCTATTAGGAGAAAGGGAGAAAACTGGTGGATCTCACGAATTATAAAATCGTGGAGAAATGGGGAAACTGTTTTCAGACCCCCCACACCGAGTAGGAAGGGCACACCTCATGCCTTCAGGTATGACCATAAGAACAACTATGGTCACTGCTAGAATAATCAACCCTCATGTGGAAATACCCATAGTGCAAGTGTTGTTATAGCTACCCATGAGAAAATACATTTAGCTCATCATGAACCTTTTGTATTCACTGCCTCAGCCTCAACACTTCATGAGATTGCAGGAACCAGCTCTCACAGTACCTCTCACCACCCTAGAAAGCAGGGAAAGGGGGTTGGCAAACATGTAGCAAGTATCTATGGGGCCCCCGGATGTGTGCTGATTGAAAAGAAGGCTCCACCTCCCAGGCCTCATGACACTCACCACATGTTCTCCATCCACCCTCCCTCGTGTCCTGGTGGAAAGGGTAAATCTGAGAGCAGAACCTGCTCTGCCCCTGTCAGACCTAAGATCGTGACAAACTCAGTCAGTAGATCTGGTCAGAAAAGGAGATACAACATTCATGAGTGTTGGTGCTATGGCAAAGTGGGTCACTTTGCCATAGATTGTTGGCACAATCCTTCTGTGCCAAGGCATCTTGTATTTTATGCTGACAAGAACCTAGGACCCAATACATATTGGGTTCCTAAGGTAAGGTAATTCATTTTTGCAGGATATTCTAGGTACCCCTGAATATAATGGGACCTAGACAAGAGGTGTTTCAGGAATACTATGGAACAAGGATATGGGATAAGAGATAATGCTAACTACATTGTCCTACTTGAACTGGATACCTGTTGTACGTCAAATAGTGGATCCGAATGATCAACCTAATGATTCCAGGTACGCGCATTCAGTTTCGAAAATTGAATCGCATTACATTGAAGCATATATATATATATATATATATATATATATATATATATATATATATATATATATATATATATATCCAAACAAATATATAGATTCTCCTTCAAGATATAAATATATGTATATACACACACATCTGATGGAAGGACACGGATCCCGTCGGTCGTGCGGAAACTCCTCCCGTCCTTTAGTCGCTCGGTGTTCTCATCGACTTCCCCTTGCCTCCCGACGACTCCAACTCCGTCGATTGTAGTCCGTCGCTGTCCTCTCCGTCGGATCGGTGCTCCCTTCTCCGGCATCTACTTGACACAAAGTTCCTACCGATTTTGCATTCCCTCTCTCGTCGTCTCCCACTCCCGTCGCCAGAAGTCCCGACGCAAGCCGACAAGGGACTCTCTCCGCTCTGCGCAAGGGTAACGACCTTTCCTCCTTGTATCTCACGCTTATTTGAAACTTGTCTAGTTCCTAATCTAGAGATTGAGATAGAGTTAAGTCCCTTGGATGTCACTTATTTAGGTTTACAATGGCTTCTCGAACCACAGTCGGGCTCCTCACTGGGAGTGAGTTGGTTAGGACTAGCTTCGCCCATGCCTCCGATGAATTCGGGAATATAATCTTGATGCTTGAGCAAGCAGGGCTATCCTTTATCCTTGAGCACCCGTGCAAAATTATAGATAAAAAAGTTCTTGAATTCTATGCAACCGCCAAGCTACGTCACGAGGACACATTGATAAAGAGTAAAATTGCTGGACTAAGGATCAAGATGTCTGCAGCAAAATTGTCACGTCATATGTAGCTCAACAACTTTGAACAAGAGGACCACCTGGATGAGAATGATCGTGCACAGACACTACTGTTCTGTGGATTAGCACGAGGGACAAAGGCCATCAAATGCAAGGACATGAATGAGGAAGGAAAGCTCCTCTCTGATATCATTGGGAAGGTCCTGATCTGCAAACCGGGCTCCCATGATCATATTTCAGGGGATATGTTCAAAATCCTGATGGCTGTGGTGTGTAGAAAACGATATAACTGGGGGGCCATGTTGTTTTAAAAGATTAAAGATACCCTACGAACTCCCAACTTTGGGAGAATCATCAGTCTGTACCTCAATCAGATGGAAGGAGACAGGTTTGATATGAGTAAGGAAGTTCCTCTTCACTACTTAAAGAAGATGGACTCCAGCGTTTTTGATAGATAGGAGAGGAGAATTGGCCTAGGAGGTGCAGCTGAAGCACAGGGTGATGAAGATGACAGAGCTCCGGAGTACAAAAATCCCTTGGATGAACCCAGTGACGTTCCTGATTTACTGCATGCAGGAACTGAGGGGGAGTCGTTACCCATTCCTTCTGATGCCCTCAGGACAAAAGTCTCAGGTTCGGATCATGCAGATGCAGTTACTAACATTACCCAGATTGCAAAGGATGCAGTAGATACCCTCGCTTCTGATCCGGCTGAAGAAGAGGCAGTGGAGGACATGTAGAATGATGCTGATGATGATAATGATGTGGAGCATGTCGCCACTGATGGCCTTAATAGGTTGAGGGAGAGTGATGTTATCATCCCCTCTGAGGAACAAGTTCCATTGAAATTTCCTGATGAGTCTAGTACAGTAATGGAGGGGGAGACCTCCCGACAGAGGATGATAAGTATACATGGGAAAACAACAGAGGCTGCCCAAATCCCCCCGCTGGAGACTGTGAACCTATCAAGCTCTCCCAGTGTATCTGCAGAAGAGCACGACCAGGACATGCATCAGGTTCATCCGCTAGGACCTAGCCTGGCAAATCACATGGTAAATATCATTCAAGGTATAGTGGATGAACTGAAGGGCTCTTTTGAACGATCTCACAACAAAGTGCTGAAACGAATTAAGCAATCTGAGGATCTGATGCTTAAAAATGTTGTGGAGATAAATCATAAGTTGGATATGATGGAACAAAAGTTTGAAGCTAAGTATGCAGAGGTCGGCACTGCCGTAAATCTTCTAATGCAAGGGATTAAGAAAAATACAGCTGATCTGGCAGTAGTAAACCAAAATGCATATGTTGTGGCCAACAACATCAAATTGTTTGATGCCAACATGGTGACAATCAACGCAAATCAGACATCCCTGCTGAACAAGATTACTAAGACTGTCAAGCATATAGATGAGTCATTGCATTCTTATGCAAACTCAATAGCTCAAGAAGCCAAAAATGGGGAGGAGGGATATACAGCTAAGATGACAGGATTACAACAAATCATAGTCGACAACTTCAAGCAGTCTAATGAGTATGTTTTTGAAAGCTGTCACTGGCTAGTTCAGCAAGCATCTGGTATACAAATTCCGGTTCCTCCTACTGATGAGTTTGCTACTGCTGATGCTGATGAGGTTGCAAGTGCTGAGGAGGTTCCCCTGAGTGAAGATGATGCCAGAAAGGCTGCTAGGGCCACTGCCAGAGCTGCTCACATGGCTATGTTTGATCAAGAGGCCATTGCAAAAGGGAAACGAAAACTTCAAGAAGGAACTTCCAAAGAGACTCCAGCTGAGAGGAAAGTAAGATTGAATGAAAGTGAAGTGAAGAATGAACGATAGAGTCCTACATCGAGGAGCATCTTACTGGATACTTTCATGCTACAATAGCGTGGAGAGCTGAATAGAAATGAAGTATACAGTCAGTATGAGTGGGAGCTGCACAAAGTGTATGAGGCTAAAAGAAACATATTCTTCAGGTCTAAAATTATGGAACATAAAGCTCATCCACCCCGGTATTACCCGAAGCCGAAGGAATTCTTTGAGAGGAAAAGCAAGAAGTACATAGTTAAACAATTAAGAGATGCTCAGGCAAAGGAGAGATAGAATTGGAATCTATATTTATTTTTATTCTCTATATGCGTGTATATCTTTTCTTGTATTTAAATGAACAGTCTTTGGATATATATATATATATATGATCACATGCTGATTCATCTATTGTTCTGAATGCGTGAAATTTTATTATTTTGTGTCTTGTCTCGCATATTTTGTTATGTATTTTCTTCTGGTTGGTGTAATTCATCTTAGCTAGTAGGATTTTGGCTTCAAATAGAGAGAGATTGTTGGGTATTTTATCCATAATGTACCTTATTTGAAGAAGCCCCTGTACAAGCAAAGATGAATTCACAATGTATTTGACAATCTTCTGTTAAGTTGTGCTTGCAGCTATTCCATGCTAAGTACACACCAATGTCAGGGTGCAGTGGGTCAATATACACGGATCTGCGCAATATAATCCCTCGTTGAGTAGATCAGTGTATTGGCTCACATTTGCTCTCTCTATTGGAGTGTACTTATTCTCAAGTACAGTACTGAGATAGATCAAGAGCAGAACAGGAGCAAAGATGGGTCAAGACCAAGTTCATGGGAAGGAAGAGGAAAATCATGTAAGTCAAATTCGACGGGAATCACTAAGTGATTCTCGCCGATTCGACGGGAATCACTAGTGATTCTCGCCGAATCGTCGAGAATCAGTCAGCGACTCCCGCTGATTTCATCTGGCTGACTGTCCTCCTTCAAGAATTCTGTTAAGGCAGAATTGACGGGAATCACTAACTGATTCTCGCCGATTCGTCGAGAATGGCGTTGCATTCCCGCCGATTCGTCGAGAATGACCTTGCTTTCTCGCTGATTCCCTCCGGATGACAAGAGTTTCAACTGGAATCCTGCCAAGGCAAATTCGACGGGAATCACAAGTGATTCCCGCCGACTTCGTCGAGAATAACCAATTTTTCTCGCTGAATTTGCCTTAGGCAAATTTGCTCTGTTCGCTGGACCGAATCAAGAAGTTGTGCGCTGTTTTGACCGGAACTAGGGCTTCTTCTTGTGGGCCCCACAACGGTTATTTAGGGTTGTTGTACTGTATATATACTCGCGTATTTTGAACTTACAAGGTAGTGATTCACGGAAAATCAAAAGCCGCCGAGTGTGTCCTAGCCAATCGCTAAAATCCTCCCGTCGCCGTCGCCGCTCGCAAGGTAGTCGCCGCTGCAGATCTCAGATCATCTTTGATCTCCCGACGACAGAACCGAGGCTAGTATAGCATCTCACGCTTCTCTCTCGAGATCCCTTGTCTCTCAATTTGTTGAACGAGGTTAGTTCTTCATTCCGAATCGATTGAGACGACTGATCCGATTGAGATCGTTGGTAGACCTTGCTTGCTTCGTCAAGAAGTTTGGATCTACAAAGCATCGCCTCCGCAATCGCTTGCCGCCGCCGATCTTGGCAAGATCCTCTCCAAGAGAGTGCTCCGGTCGTGGACTCTTCGTCTTCATCAAGAACGCTTCAATGAACGAAGAGGGACATCGGGTTCTCCACACGTGTAGTTTGTATCTCTTGTACATTCTATTTTTGTTTTGTTGTAAAGGAATAGTGATTCCTAGTTGTAAGGGTTGGGTGAAACCCGTAGTGGAGGAGTAGTGACTCCTTCGGTTGGAAGGGTGCCTTCCGTAGTGTGAGGATTGGATTTCATTCCGTTTGGTGAAGTGACTGAGTCGTCCCTTGGTGGGAGATAGGTCGAAGGGGGAGAGTGGACGTACCCAAATCGGGGAACCACTATAATTGCTTATGTGCTTTTCTGTGCTGTGTTTGTTTAATTGTGCAGGTTATTTAAATTCCGCAAAAGACTGCAATTCACCTATTCCTCTCCATAGGTGGAATTAGTTGACACTAAAGACTTTCAAGTGGTATCAGAGGGAGGTTACTCGTCAATAAGGTTAACACATTGAGTAGGATCCCGTGTCTAGTGTCAAGAAGAAAACAAGACTCAAGCATGGAGTTATACACTGATGTCTCTCCCCTGAGACTGCCTGCATGCACAAAAGATTATTATCCCATCTGGAAAATGAGGGTTCAGTTTCATATGGAAGCGATTGACCCCCGTGCATTATTCATTGTGGAAGAGGGTCCCTTCATTCCCATGAAGGCTTCTGACTCTGGAGAAGATCACCAAATCCCTAGCAGAAAGCGGTGCCTTTTTTTTAATAATTAATAATATATATTATTTATATATATATTACGCGACAGTCAAAAAAGAGCAGGCGGGTAAACAGTGCTCACGCCACTGTTCACCCGCCTGAAATGAAATGCAATATTTTTTAAATAATAATAATATAAATTATTTATAATATTTATTTATTTTACTTTTTTAATTGTTTCAATGAAATGCAATATTTATTAGGTTACTGTCGTAGGCGAGCAAGTGCTTTATTTAGTTTAATAGTTTTATATTTATAAAAAATGAGTTGGGCAGAGCCCACCATGGGCAGGTTGGGTACTGTCGTGGGGACCGTAGGGACGAATTGGATATGCGCAGCCTGCAATGACCCTCCGGGGGGCGACGCCGGGGGTACTGCCCGTCGGGGGGGGGGGGGGGGGGGAAGCCCGTCGTCGCCAGCCGGATACTGTGACGGGTGGCCACCAGGCCGGAGGCTCATGCGTGCCTGCCACTTGTATGTATGTATGTATGTATGTATGTATATATATATATATATATATATATATATATATATATATATATATATATATATATATATATATATATATATATATATATATATATATATATATATATCTATATATATATAGCGCGGCCCCCGTTGCAAATTTTTGTACAGCAGGGCGGCTGACGGCTAAGGGCTCGTCGGCCACCGGCCGCCCTGGGCTCGTCGATGTCCACACTGAGGAGCCCAGGGCGTCCGGTGGCAGGGAAGTCTGCCTCCGTCGGCCGCCACGCTGTAAATATTGTCTGCCTGTGATTTTTTAAATTTTAAACTGCATTTTTTTACTATAGTAAAAGCATGGATTCGACTATTTATTCGCATTACGTGGATAAATAGTTTACCATGTATATTTATACATATATACAAAGAAGTGTCGTTGACCATTGCGATTGCACAGTGTAACATCCGAGACTCTTCCAATCAATCACGACCGTTCATTTTTTTATTATTCTTTATTAACTATTTAATTAATTAAATTAATTAAACCATACAATTTGGACAATTAATTAAATATGGGAGAAATTAATAAAATGCAATTAATTAAAGAATAATTAAACAAAAAAAATTTCAAATAAAAACATTAAATAAAATTCTGATTAATTAATTAAACTCTTGATTAACATTAAAATAGTGTCATCAGAGGGAAAGCTATATTTATAAGAACCGACTCTTATATTTATAAGAGCTGGGGGCGGGCTTCACTGTCGCGCATGGCACTGGGGCTCTCATGCACTGTCACTCGTGTGTGTGTGTGTGTAGCGGCGCCACAAGTGTTGCATTTTTTTTTTACAACACGGCAGCCGGTGGCCGGCAAGCCCGCAACCGTCGGCCGTCTCGCTATCAAGCACAAATAGAAGGGCAGAAAACTGTTATATACACGTTACGTATATAAACAGTTTTCCTACACACACAATTACTTTTAAAAGTAATTGTTAAAAGTTAACTGAATTAAAGCTGGCGCATGTTGTTGGGCCGAAACAGTAGAGCAGGTAGTTGGGCCCAAAACACAGGTTTTTTTTTTACTTTCTTTTTTTAATACAATAGTCTCACGTAGGCGTGTTCATAAAGCCCCCCGGGCACGAGCCTAAACCGGGCCTCCCGAGCCCGGGCTTTCCCAAACCGGGCTCGGGCCTTGATTACAGCCGGGCTGGGCCGGGCTTCTAGCTCCGGGAGGGGGCCTGCTAAGGCCCCCAGGGTAGGGTCGGGCCGGGCCCAGGCTTAGCACGGGCCATGTTTTTTTTTTAAATAAATATTTTTATTTAAAATATAAATATAAACTAAATAAAAAAAAAACTTATATAATTTATACCAATAATCCAATACACGTCCGGGACGAATTGGATATGCGCAACCTGCAATGACCCTCCGGGGGGCGACGCCGGGGTACTGCCCGTCGGGGGGGGGGGGCGGGCGAAGCCCGTCGTCGCCAACCGTATACTGTGACGCGTGGCCACGAGGCCGGAGGCTCATGCGTGCCTGCCACTTGTATGTATGTATGTATCTCTCTCTCTCTCTCTCTCTCTCTCTCTCTCTCTCTCTATATATATATATATATATATATATATAGCGCGGCCCCCGTTGCAAATTTTTGTACAGCAGGGCAGCTGACGGCTAAGGTCTCGTCGGCCACCGGCCGCCCTGGGCTCGTCGATGTCCACACTGAGGAGCCCAGGGCGTCCGGTGGCAGGCAAGTCCGCCTCCGTCGACCGCCACGCTGTAAATATTGTCTGCCTGTGATTTTTTAAATTTTAAACTGCATTTTTTTACTATAGTAAAAGCGTGGATTCGACTGTTTATTCGCATTACGTGGATAAATAGTTTACCATGCATATCTATACATATATACAAAGAAGTGTCGTTGACCGTTGCGATTGCACAGTGTAACATCCGAGACTCTTCCAATCAATCACGACCGTTCATTTTTTTATTATTCTTTATTAACTATTTAATTAATTAAATTAATTAAACCATACAATTTGGACAATTAATTAAATGTGGGTGAAATTAATAAAATGGAATTAATTAAAGAATAATTAAACTAAAAAAATTTCAAATAAAATCATTAAATAAAATTTTGATTAATTAATTAAACTCTTGATTAACATTAAAATAGCGTCATCAGAGGGACAGCTATATTTATAAGAACCGACTCTTATATTTATAAGAGCTGGGGGCGGGCTTCACTGTCGCGCATGACACTGGGGACCTCGTGCACTGTCACTCGTGTGTGTGTGTGTGTGTAGCGGCGCCACAGGTGTTGCAATTTTTTTTACAACATGGCAGCCGATGGCCGGCAAGCCCGCAACCGTCGGCCGTCTCGCTATCAAGCACAAATAGAAGGGCAGAAAACTATTATATACACGTTACGTATATAAACAGTTTTCCCACACACACAATTACTTTTAAAAGTAATTGTTAAAAGTTAACTGAATTAAAGCTGGCGCATGTTGTTGGGCCGAAACAGTAGAGCAGGTAGTTGGGCCCAAAACACAGGTTTTTTTTTTACTTTCTTTTTTTAATACAATAGTCTCACGTAGGCGTGTTCATAAAGCTCCCCGGGCACGAGCCTAAACCGGGCCTCCCGGGATCGGGCTTTCCCAAACCGGGCTCGGGCCTTGATTACAGCCGGGCTGGGCCGGGCTTCTGGCTCCGGGAGGGGGCCTGCTAAGGCCCCCAGGGTAGGGTCGGGCCGGGCCCAGGCTTAGCACGGGCCATGTTTTTTTTAAAATAAATATTTTTATTTAAAATATAAATATAAACTAAATAAAAAAAACTTATATAATTTATACCAATAATCCAATACGAATATATGATCAATTTCATATTTTGAAAGAAAAAATAATAATTTTATTAATGTTGAACGAAAGTATACAAAATTATAAATATAATGAAAAAAAATAATTGTGATTGGAAAATTCAAAATTACAAATACAACAAAATTACAAATGACTTACTATTCACTAAGTAAAAAAATAAAAATTACATATTTTGAGGGCTTTGATTAATTTAAGTTGATCGCGTCCATCTCGTTTTCCATGTCCGACGAGCTATCCTCGATCGATGAAATATGGTTCTTTCTCTTGATCTCATCCAAGTGATCCTTATAGCATATGTAGATTTCGAGCGATTCTTCGCTTAGGCGACTTCTCCGCTCGTTCAACACCCTGTCACTAAGAGAAAAAGCAGAATCCGGAGCTACTGTGATAGCTTGGATCGTTAGTAAATCTCATGTCATATAGGTCATAATAGGATAGGTATTTACTTTACATTTCCACAATTTTAAAATATCAAAATTTTCTAATTCGTCCGTACTCATAAAATCACGAAATTATATTTTGTGTACAAGCCTAATTCATTTAAACTACTAGATGTGCGCGTTTTTTTCCTATAAGCTAACTCTAACATTTTATTTTTAAAACTATCGCGTGTTTTTGTTACGACACATCCTCTCGGGGTCGCGATCCGTATAAATTATCATAATAATTATAACATCCATTAAAAATAGTATTAAAATTTAAAATACTAAAATTATCCAAATTCGAATCACTGAGATTTGCACTTAAATTATTATTTATTTCTTCTATAAAAATTTCTATGTCGTCTATGTCGAAAAGAGGATTCAAAGCGGCACTGCATGAAAACATGACTGAGATTTCTCTATAATATTTTAAAATTTTATTTTTCATTATTTCTATTAAACCACTCCATCCGGCGTGTTGCTTAAAATAGTTTAATTTTTATGAAATATTAACAATATTTTCAATAACTAGCGGGCTAGTAGGATAATATACGCCAGATAAAAAATTTGTCGCCGTATAAAAAACTTCTAATAAATCCATATAATTTTCTAAAACTGCCAAATCAGACTCGGTTAATTCATGTTGATCTAACATAGTATAATATTCTATTAGTAGTGTTTTTTGACGAATCACTCGTTTTTACATTGTAAATGTCGAGTTCCATCTAATTGGCATGTCAAATAAAGGTTGAAAAAAAATTAACCTTTGGCGTTTACGAATTTCTTAGAATCTTGTCGTCGTTGTTGAGAACTATAAATAAATTGTAATATTAAACGTATTTTATTAATGTATGATTCCATATATGTTAAACTATCTTGTACGACCAAATTTAAAATGTGATAGACGTAATGAGTATAAAAAAAAATATTGTTTAACATAGGTTTTAAATCACGTTTTAACCACCCAATTGCGGTGGTATTATTTGTAAAATAATTTGATAAATCGCTACACCGGTGTGTGGGACTTTTAAACCTTCAAAACATATTATACGCTTAATTAGATCCCAGGATACGGGATCGACCCAGTGACACGTGATGAAAATATTTGATAATCTTAATTTGATACTACTTGTCCAAACGTCGCTCGTTAAACTCACTCGACACTCAAAATTTTCAAAATAATTAAGTAAAGATTGTTTAGCTTCTAAATAATATTTAAGTGTGTCGCGTCTAATAGAAGATCGACTTACTTGATGATATTTGGGTTGTAGCCCTTGGTGTATGTACTCGGTTTCTTGCTCATCATCGTAGTGGTTGAACGACAACCCACGTCTGATGATGTTCTTCACCTACAGCTCCCGCTTCCGGCCTTAATTGTACGTCCATATTTGTCCAAATGCAGATAATTGCGTCTGGCTGGACTTGGGAGGAGCTTGTTTGGCAGTGTAAGACTTAATGTATCTTGCGAGTGTCGAGTTTCCACTGAGAGTAAGTAATTTCAAGCATTGTTTGCACTTTGCCTTATGCTTAGAGTCGACTTTCACTTTGTCGAAATATTCCCAAACTTGCGTCGTATGCTTGCGCTCCACCACTTTGTGAGCGACCGATGATGATGAAGACGCCATCATCGACGACATATTCGACGTAAAAAGTTTGTTGGGTGGGACTTGGGAGTGGTGGGACTTGAGAGTTGAGAGTGGGGTGGGTGGGAGTGGGGGGGGGGGGGGGGGGGCGTTATAGGATTTTTTAAAAAAGTTAAAATTTTTTTTTACAATAATTTAATAATTAAATTATTAATTATAATATAGGCTGCCAACCCTATTTAATAGGGCTAACAGCCTATACTGCCGGCAATGGCTCTAAGAGTCGTTGGTTGTTAAAGGGCTCGGGCATAGAAATCGGGCTTTGCCCGGCCCGGCCCAGGTCGGGCAAATGCTCATATATAGGGCCTTGTTAGGCCTCATATCCCGGCTCAGGCCCGGGGCCGGCTTAGCCCGGGCCCGATCCTAGCAGGGCTTTTACCGGGCCAGGCCCGGGCCCGATTTTTATAGGCACCCCTAGTCTCACATTGTGGGTTTTGGTTGAATTATTAAGTATATATAACTGTTGAGGGGATGATTGGTTGAAATCTAGCAGGCAGCTATCAGTGGCGTATTATTCTATGTGTAGGTAGAGGGCCATGCAGGATACGAGCAACTAGTGGTCTTTGGAGTTTGTGTAGCGCACATCTTTGTTTTTTTCAAATTTAGAAGGGTAAAATAGTAAATTTGCATTATAGGATAGAAGCCTTATAAAATATTTAGGCTTAGGACACTCTATTATTTTAGGCTTGAGACTTGCAAAAATATAGAAGAACGGTTCTGATTCATTTGTGCGATCGAACAGCCGAGATGTTATGATCTAATCAAATCGGACATCAAAAATTTTGAATTAACGACCACAATTTAAAGCTTGTATCACATAATTAACTAAATTACATAGCCAT
Organism: Platanthera zijinensis; assembly: GCA_039513925.1. Lineage (NCBI taxonomy): Eukaryota > Viridiplantae > Streptophyta > Magnoliopsida > Asparagales > Orchidaceae > Platanthera > Platanthera zijinensis. Next base: position 152,644,349 of record CM077083.1, read on the forward strand.
GATATATCAATTTAAGTAATAATATATATAGCTCTCATGGGCTTTGCTCGTGCTCGCTGACTCTTAGCGGGCTTTGTCTTCATTAGAGTAGCCTGCGCCCGCATATGAAAGGGTTGGGTCAGCATATGAGCACTTATTTTTATTCAAAATATATGCATATGAATACTTAAAATAACTGTATAAAAATATGAATCAATATTCATTATTTTTATTTTGTAAAAACTATACCTTTTTACCTAGAAAATCAATTTCTCACTCCCTCTCTCGATCACTATCTCCTTATCTCTCTCTCTCCCTTTCTCGTGTAGGGATAAGAGGGCTATATATACTGATTCCCTCTCCTTCTCTCCTCCACTCTTTTTCTCTTCCTTTTTCTCTTTCTTTCTCTCTTTCTCTCTCTCCATTGGATGGTTGAGATAAAAAACTTGGGACATGTTGGATGGCTAAGATTAATTATACAACTTCAAACTATTTTTTCAATGTACTTATATATGATAAGTATATATAAATATACTTATATATATATATACTTATACAAGTAGCTCTGCACGTGCTTCGCCCGTGCTCGCTGACTCTTAGCGAGCTTCGCCCACATTTGACCGAGTTGCGTCTGCATATGAGCGCTTATTTTTATTCAAAACACATACATGTGAAAACTTAAAATAACCGTAAGAATATGAATTTATATTACTATTTTTATTTTGTAAAAAATGTATATTTTTATCTAAGAAATCAATTTCTCACTCTCTCCCTCTCTATATCTTTCTCTCTCATGTTAGAATAGGAGGGCTATAAAGATTTTCTCTCTCCTCCTCTCTCTTCTCTCTTTCTTTCACTCTATGGATGGTTGAGATAAAAAACATAGCACATGTTGGATGACTAAGATTAATTCTATAACTCAAAATACTTCTTTAATGTACTTATATATGCTAAGTATATATAAATATACTTCTATATTATATATATGTACTAATTTAAAAAAATATCACGGTATCAAAAAAATATAAATTATGTGAGGCACGTGATCGATTGATCTTGTCCATCCATTAAGCTCATCATTGTCCAATTTACAACACCGCAACTGCTCTACTTTATTTTGAATTTCTTAGCAGTCTACTATATTTTGAATCATTTTCTACTGGCAGCTATTATCTCATCGATGTCTGCTCTCCACCAGTAATGTCACTCTCATCACCTCTGTCATTGTCGACGTCAAAGGCCTCTATCTTTGCGGATGCCAACAAAAAACACTTCACCATCAGATTGTTCAATCGATTAGTTCCAACAAAGTTTTTTATTTCAGGTATTGACCCCCCCTTCACGCACTCGCTCTCGTTAGGTCTTTGTGGTCCCGTTCCGACAAAACCCCGCTCTCGACATTAGCATCTCGGTCATCAGAGAACACTGAAGCACTCCTGATTACAATTCCCTCATGATACGATCCAAATTGGCGGGAGTCGCACGCGTGGCTGCCAAGAGGGGGCAATTTAGTCTTTTACTTTATTTCTAGTCTTAATATAAAATATGTTTTGTTATACAGTTTGTAAGTGTGAAAAGAACCATGAACATTTTTGTATATGTTGTGTGGAGAACGGATGACCCTCTCCCTTAGCTGATTGACTGTTCAGGAAGATCTTTCTTCCTTAAGATCGATCGTACCCCCTTATTCCTGTTGATTTTTGTTGTTGTTGGAATCAGGTGGATGTAAGCACTTTTATGTTAAATTTTCTTGCATATTTTTTGTGTTATTTTGGTGAGAAGAGGTATTGCCTTAGTTATTTTCTGTGGCATTTTGGTGAGAAGAGGTGTTGCCCTAGTTGTTTCCTGAGCCGTCTAGAGTGATTCCGGAAGGGGGGCACATCAAGGGTATCAGAGGGACACGATTCATTCACAGTGAAATAAGAGACCAGTTACTAAATACCTCGGAGCTTTCTCTAGAGGGGGTGAATATAGATTAAAATTTTGTTTCAAATACTTAATTTAATTCACAGAATTTGCATATACATCAACAATCAACCAGAAGTAGATGCATGTAAATAAAATCACAACACAGAATTAAAAATAAATACAAAAACACAGAAAACACAGATTTTAGTGGTTCCCCTCAATCTGGATACATCCACTCTTCTATCCTCTTGGTAAGAATTCATTATCAGAGTGTTTGAATCTTTTGATCAGGAGACTCTTAGAACTAATATCAGATCTTTTGATAAGGAGATCTTGAACCAATATATTCTGAGTGTTTTCTCAAGGAGACTCTCAGAACCTCTAACTGAATCCTTTGAAGAGGGATTCTCAAAACTCTTTTCACAAAGTGTAAAAAGAAAATGAAAGAAGATTTATGATAGAATTAATCTTCTCTTTGTGCCCTCTCAGCTGATTTCTGAGGAGTAGCAATGATGATATCTGGAACTTCTGATGAATCTCTGAATATCAAAATCACAAAGATTATGTCATATTTCCATATTATCCTTAAATCTTATCTGAATCTGATGTGATTTCCTCTTGAGAAGAAGAAGAACTAATTCTCTTTTACAGATTTAGTAAAATCTAACAATCGACCGATTGATAGAAGAAATTCATTTGTTGATGATGATCTTCCAAACTTTCTCTATCGAAATCAATCTATTATAATCTGATATGGATTTCTTGATCGTCTGAAGTTGGTGATTGATGTAAGAATTCAATAATAGTTCACGATCCTCTATTTTTCTATTGTATCTCATCATATATATATAAGTCGGCATCTTCTAACATCTCCAAGATTCTATTATTCAAACCTCTTCTTGAATTAATTCTAATTGAAGCCTCAAAATGAATTCCGTTAAGAAATTCAGTCGATGTAACGTTGAGTTCTAATAGAAGCAACATGGAATTATGACTATCTATAAGATTAACTCTATAGTTGACTTTCCGTCAATACCATATTGAAGTATGCGTAGATATAATCCTTTGAATGTCTCCGACTTATCAAATTTAATTGCTCTGCCTTCTATTTGATTTAGCGTCGAATTCTAGTTGAAGTGACGTCGACTTCTAGTCGACGCATGTTGGCAATTTAAGAATTTTCTCTTATATTCAATATACCTTTATTATGTCCTTTATATCATTGATATCCTAGAACTTCTAAGACCAAATTACCCTTACTATACATCATAGGTAATAAACTTAGGATATAAAATCACTTAAAATAATTTGTTAAGATATATCATAAGGATTTTTCCCAACACGCGCCATGTCGGTCGCCGATGCTACCATGTCGAAAGAGGGTCAAAGCAAAATGGAGGCCCTCAGTCATAATAAGAAAGCTCTGGCTCACCAACTAAAGACATTAATCGAGCAATAAAGTGTAACACCCAGGTTTCATATGTTTGAAAACAACAATTTTTTGGTTACTGGAAGCTACCGCCCGACGATAGCTAGCTACCGCTGGCTGTAGAGAGCATTGTGTAGCGGCCGTTGAATTGTTAGTATTGAGAAAGTGTGGCATTGAGTTGCTACCGCTGGGAGATAGTGGTACCACTGGTTATAGCATGCCATGTGCCGGATAAGTTTCAGGCGGTCGTTAAGCAGTGCTGACTGGGTCGAGCGGCCACCGCCTAAGCTACTGCCAGATGATAGCGAGCTACCGCGCGACAGTAGCAAATTTAAGAAGAATGGTTAGTTTGATTGTGGCCATTCATTACTTTTGAGCTTGTTATCATGTGGCTAGGGGAAACCCGTGTGGCTTAACCTAAGTAGTAGGGGAGAGAAGATTCACTTCATCTCTTTCACTATCTATCTTCAAGTTCATATCTCTCTCACTCTCTCTTCAAGTGTTGAGGAAGAAGAGGAAAGAAGGAAGGAAAGCAAAGAGAAAGGTTGTTCTAGCCTTTGGAAAAGTTCTAGGAAGCATTCCTGTTGTTGGATTTGCGAGCTGAAGCTAGATCCTCGGAGAGGAAGGTGTGTGACCTTTTCCATCAGGATTAGCTATGATTTCATTGCTCCTAAGGAATCTACAAGGGTAACAGTCTTCCTTCTTAGATATGTGAAGTCCTTATTTGGCATGTGCATGGAAACCCTCAACAATTGGTGAAAAATGAGAAGTTTCCATCAGGTCGGTCGATCATATCCCCAGAAATAAACTTGTAAATAGAATCAAAAATCGATGTACGGAATAGGCATGCAGTGTGAAGCACATCTGGACAGGTTGGTATGTATTGGTGATGATTGATTTGCATGTCAGAGAAGACTCTGTGGGTAAACGTGTAGTTTTATTGAGTTTTGGGGGTATGCAGCTTGTTGTAGGTAGTACTGGAGGCATGCTCTTGGAAAACACCCAGATTTCAGGACAAAAATAGTGTTCTGTCAGATACCACATGATGGTAGTGTTACCGCTGGTGATAGCTCCTAGTGAGTTGTTTTGTGGTTGTGAAGTCTGTGTTCATGAGACAAGGTGGGTAGCATGTTGAGTTATTGAGCCTGGAGTGCCCAACTGTAGTGGTCGTGAGTGCCATCCTTAATCTATAACATGGTTATGTATATTTGATACGAGAAAGGGAAGACTGACCCACGTCATGTTGTTTGTCTTGATTTCCTTGGCTTTCAGTAATGGCATGGCGATTTGAGCAATGACATATAACTAATCTGTACATGCGCTATGTCATTCTTGTACTTCATTGCCTAAATACTTGGCCTTCGTCATTGGCATAGTTAGAGCCTTAGGCTACGGGTCGCAAAAACTGGAATGCTCAATCTTGACCATCGGTCTGGGACTATGGATGGTGGTGGGACTGAGAAAGTCCACTACATCGATAATGTTTCTTGAGTGCACAAGACGTGTGGTCTTGTGTGCCAACATCTGTGATGGTTAAGATATATATATTGTCATTCTGTTGTTTGTAGGAAAGGAATTATGCAGCCCCGAGAAGGGAGGGATCGTTATAAATTGGTCAGCTAAAGCTGATCGTTGCCTTGTTTGCCACATCTTTTTGGATTGTCCCTATGTAGTGTTGGAGAGCCAAGCGGGAAGTAGTGGGTTGAAGCCCCTTTGCGTAATGCCGACCCTCGAAGACCAAGCAAAGTGTTTATTTATTTTCATGTGTGGTCAACCTATATGCCGATGTATATAAAACACTTTTTTGAAGAACATGTTGTAAGACCTTAAGGCCTGTGAGAAATGAGCGAGAAAAACGGCCAAGAAGTAAATAAAGGCAAATTTTATTGCTTCAAAAAGATAATTATTACATATGTATGCCCCCTTATTTATAAAAAGTGGGGGAGAAGAGAAAATACAATAAGCGATGTGGGACTAACTACAAGCTGCACGGGCTAGGCGGTTTGATACAGTCAAACTGCTAGGCTACACAATACATAACAACAAAACCTCAAAACTAGGGGTAGCTAACACCAAGACTGCTTTGGATAGCATCAGACTATTGCGGTCAACCTCCAGGCCACTGCGACTATTCATCCGGACCTCTACTGCGGCTAACATCAAGCTGATGGAAATGCTGACCAGATAGGCTGCTGGTCCAAATTGCCAGGTCGCTGCCCAGAAAGTTCGCTGGTCTAAACCTCCAGGTCACTACCTAGACAGGTCGTTGGTCCAAACCGCTAGGTCGCCCGAACAACTAGCTGCCTGACTAGAAGTTCAAACCGCCAGACTTTAACACTCCCCCTCAAGCTAGAGCGTATATGTCAACCATGCCCAGCATGGTACAAACATCTAAAGCAGAAACTGATTTTGTGAAAAATTCTGTCTGTTCTTTATCAGAAGTGACGAAGGGAGTACAGATCTAATTCTTCAACACATCTTCCCTAATGAAATGGCAATCAACCTCAATGTGCTTTGTCCTCTCATGAAAGACAGAATTCTTCGATATGTAAATGACGGCTTAGTTATCACAGAACATAGGGAGGATGATCATAGACTTCTCCCAAGTCAAGCATAAGTGCTTGTAGCCATTTCAACTCACAAGTAGTTGAATCCATGGTCCTATACTCTGCTTCAACACTTAACCTTGAAACTACTGCCTGCTTCTTGCTTTTCCAACTAACCAGGTTTCCTCCTATAAAGGTGCAAAAATCTGATATAGACTTCCTATCTTCTTTGTTATCAGCATAGTTGGTATCAAAATATGCTTCAATCTTCAGATGATTATTCTTTTGAAACAACAGGCCCTTTCCTAGAGACCCTTTCACATACTCTAGAATTTTCATGGCAGACCAAAGATGACACTCTCTAGGATTCTACAAAAACTAACTGACATTTCCAACCGCATAACTGATATCTGGTTTAGTAATAGTCAGATATATGAGTTTGCCTACATGACGTCTGTACACGGTGAAATTTAGAAGAAAAGGAGAATCTTTAGTCCACCTCTTATCATCTCCAACCGCCATCGGGCAATGAGCAGGTTTCGTGCCAAGAAGACCAGTCTCCTTTAAGAGATTTAGCACATACTTTCGTAGTGAAAGAACCACCGAGTTCCTCTTTCTTGAAATCTCAATGCCCAGAAAGTACTTCAGAGGTCTCATATCCTTAGTAACAAAATGTTTTCAAAGATGTCGTTTGGTAAGATTAATGCCTTCTTTATCATCACCAGTCAGAAGAATATCATCAACATAGATAGCAAGAACCACAAGGCCTTTAATAGTCTTGCCTATAAATAGGGAATGATCAACAGAGCTTCGACTGAACCCAATAAGAGAAACAACTCAACTAAACTTTTCAAACCAAGCTCGTGGGCTCTGCTTTAAACCATAAATCTCCTTCCGAAGCTTGCATACTTGAGACATTCCCCGAAGCAACATATCTAGAAGGTTGCTCTATGTAAACTACCTCTTGCAAATCACCATAAAGGAAGGCATTCTTCACATCTAATTGAGACATCTCCCAATCTATATTTACAGCCACAGAGAAGAGAATGCGTATAGTGCTGATGCAAGCAATGGCATAAAAAGTATCAAAGAAGTCTACTCCATATGTCTTAGTAAACCCTTTTGCCATAAACCTTGCCTTATAACGATCAACTGAACCATCTGGAAGATATTTAACCATAAAGACCCACCGACAGCCAATCACATCAATTCCCAGAGGTGGAGGAATAAGAGTCCAAGTACCTCTCTCATTTAATGTGTTCATTTATTCGTCCATAGTGGCTTTCCAATTAGGAATGGCAAGAGCTTCTTGATACGTAGCCGGTATAACAGTAGAAGAGATAGCAAGAGTGAAACACTTGCCAACTGGTGAAAGCTGAGCATAGGAGACAAACACATCAATAGGATGCTTAGTTCATTGGCAAACGCCTTTTCGCAGGGTAATAGGAAGATCAAGATCACTATTGTCCAAGGGAGGCAATTCACTGCCAGAAGAAAGAGGAGGCCCAGGAATGGGAACAGAAGGCTCCAAGGGCAAAGAATCAGTTTTGAGAGAAAGAGATGGCACAACATGAACAATTGTGAAAAGAACTGGTTCTGGAAGAGGCACCGAGACAATAGGTAATGAAGAAGAAGTATCAGAAGGTTAGAAAGAAGAATCAGGATAAAAATACGGTGTATCTTCAAAAAAGGTAACATCCGCAAACACATACTGTTTACGTAGAAGAGGATCAAAATAGCAATAGCCCTTCTGAGTAGGACAATAACCAAGTAATTTGCATTTAACAGAACTGGGAGAAAATTTGTCATGACTAGGAGAAGGTATGTGAACAAACGTTGTACATCCAAAAACCTTAATAGGTAAAGGAAATGGCTCGGCCGTGGGATACAAAATAGAAAAAGGAGTCTTGCCCTGAAGAACATATGAGGGTATCTGATTAATGAGATAGCAGGACAGAAGAATGACATGACCCCAATAGGATTGAGAAACATTCATTTGTAACAGAAGGCTGCGAGCAACATCCAAGAGATGATGATTCTTGCGTTCAACAACACCATTTTGTTGAGAGATATAGGAGTAAGAAGTTTGATGAATCAAACCATGGTTAGCACAAAAATCAGAAAATTGTCGGCTGAAATATTCCTTGGCATTATCAATACGAAGAACTTGAATAGGCACCTGAAACTGTGTCAAGATCTCATGATAAAAGGCCGTAAACATAGTGTAAAGTTTAGAACGATCTTGCAAGAGATACAACCAAGTACACCTGAAGAAATCATCAATGAAAGTGACAAAGTATAAGCTACCTGAAAGATCTTATTTTCAAGGTAGCTGCAACCTAGAGGGGGGGTGAATAGGTCTGCTTAGGTCTTTTGATGGTCTTTTTAAATCACTTGATTGTTTCTTTTAGCTTTCAGCTTATAGTGATCTAGAGCTTGTCCTTAGCACCTGCTATTAAGAAAATAAAAGCAAACACAAAAAAGCACACAAGTATTTTATAGTGGTTCCCCAAAATTATGGGTACATCCACTCTCCTCCCACCTTGATAACTTCCTGTTAGTCAAGACACTTCTCCAAACAAATGCTCCAAGGAGCTTACACCTCAGATCCCTCAAGATCTCTCAGTGTCCTCCAAGACTTACACCTCGACCACAAAGGCATACACTCAGTGATACAAGTATCACCTACCTTAGAAACTTAAGCCCTACCTCTCAGGCTATGGAGGATAGCCCTACCTCAGAGAAAACTTGCTCCTACAACTCAGAGAGATACACTCTTCTACAGTTCAGGCAAAACTTCCCTACCTCAGACCCAAAGGTCCTACAGCTCAAATCCCGAAGGATCCTACAAAAAGAAATAATTTAATTAACTTTGATATCGAGAAATTTCTCTATATCAACCACTTGAGCAGAAAACTTTCTACTCCAACTCTCCTCATAGCAGGGAAAGGATTTGCTGGAGGAACTCAGAAGATAACTTCTGAACTTATTGCTGAAGGCTAAAGATCTTTTGATCTTGAGTCTTCAAACAGCTCACTGAACCTGCCGAAGGATAAAGGTTCTTCTTTCTTCAGAATAGATTTTGAATCTGCTGTGATAGATGGAGACTTGCATAGCTAACTGAACTTTTCTTACTGGAAAGCTTCAAGCTTTTCACATGCCGCAATGGCGAAGAAGATGAAGATGACTGCTCTCCTTTTTGAATAATATATGCCTTAAAAGTTATCTTTATCTTGGCCCTATCTCTTCCTTTTGTAGTTTGCCGATAAACGGCTTTTAGAATCGGTGGGCCCCACCTGCATCTTACAGTTGCGCCTTGCTTTAACAGAATAAGAAGTACAGTAGCTTTACGACAAATTTTGTCGTGTAGTATAGCTTCCCCATTTCAGAATTGACCTTTGTTGACTTTGTCGATTTTTGCTGACGTCGGCACCTATAGACTAAGCGAAAATCTAGCATCAGAAAATAGGCGTTGAGTGAGTAAGCATCACTCAATGCCAAAATACTTAGACATATTTACTGTCTCTTGGGGTTGAGTGAGTAACCTTCACTCAACGCCAAACTACTTTATTAGCTATCTATTGCTTGGAGTTGAGTGTGTGAGCTTCACTCAACGCCAAACACCTTAGATAAAATTATCTTCACTAGGCGTTGACAGCGTTGAGTTAGTAACCTCCACTCAACGCTTTTTGTCTTAACCAAATTTCTGCTTCTTCAGCAACTTAAGCGTTGAGTGAACACGCCTCACTCAGTGCTTTCTGCCTTAGCCAATTTTCTGTATTTAATAAGCACTAGGCATAGACAGTCTTTTTGAGTTCGATGAATGTTGAATTATGAGCTCGACAAACTTTTAACTCAGTTCGATGAACTCTCAACTAAGCTTGACGAACTCTGAATCTCAAGCTCTGAACTTAGCTCGACGAAAGGTTAGCTGAGCTCGATGAACTCTGAACTCAGTTCGACGAACTCTGAACTTAGTTCAACCAGTTCAACTTACATCCTTTTTGCTGAATGGCGTTGAATATGTCTTCATCACTCAATGCCAAAACACTTAGCCAACTTTCTCTTTAGTAGCATGACGTTGAGTGAGTTGACTTCACTCAACGCCTGTGGACTTAGCCACATTTTAGCTCATTATAACTTAGACCATGACAGTATAGGCTACACTCAGTGCTATAAGTCATCTGGCGCTGAGTGATGTTCCTTCACTCAATGCCTGTGGACTTAGACAGATTTCTGTCATCCCACACCTTAGGTAAGAATTTACCTGACTTAGCCACTTAGGCTACCTGACCTATCATAGTCATCTACATACATGTGTATATCATTGATAAGATTGACTTTACTCAAATCCAGACATTGTGGGCAATGGACCCAACAATCTCCCCCTATTTAAGGAAGTCAAAACTCTTAATTAAAGTCAATGACATACACAGAACAATGCAGCACAAGGCATAATAAAAGAAAACTAAATAATTGAGATGTGATCTATAATTACCACACTTCCCTGCTTGCAGAATACATTACTGCATCTGTCATCTGCTTCCCCTGAATTGTTGTTGCCTTGCTTATCTGATCATCTGATCATCTTATCCTCTCCCCCTTTTTGACTGTAGCAAATAGCTGGTAGGATGCATATGATCAACTGATCATCTTATCACCTGCTCCCCCTCAATTAGGCAGCAGTGACATGTTAGAATTATGCTGGACTTGCTCCCCCTCAATTGGAGAATCTTCATTTCTTTAAAGGACCATCCTATAAAGCCAAATAGTTTGCAACCAGATGAGGAGCAACTAAAGCTATACTAAGTTTAACATACCCAACTCAAATTTGAAGGTGTTAAACTTGGCTTCATCTAACGGCTTAGTGAAGATGTCAGCCACTTGCTTGTCTATTAGGAAAAACTCAAGGGTGATGTCTTCACATTCCACATGTTCCCTAATGAAATGATATCTAATCTCTATGTGCTTAGTCCTGCTATGGGAGACAGGATTCCTAGTATTAGAGATTGCACTAGTAGAATCACAGAATAAAGGAGTTCTACATATCTAGAGGTTATAGTCTTGAATCTGGTGCTAGATCCACAACAACAAAGCACAACAGCTTCCTGCTGAGATGTACTCTGACTCTGCAATTGATATTGCCACATTGGTTTGTTTCTTGCTGCTCCAAGATACCAGTCTCCCTCCTAAGAACAGACAGGTGCCAGATGTTCTCTTCCTATCCTCTTTGCAGCCTATAAAATCTGCATCTTAATAACTAGTTAGTTCAAACTCCCCATTCTTAGGGTACCAAAGACCAAGATCTAGAGTGCCCTTAAGATACCTCAAGATTCTCTTAGCTGTAGAGTAGTGAGATTCTTTAGGGTAAGTCTGATACCTAGCACAAACACATATAGCATACATGATGTCTGGCCTACTTGCAGACAGATATAGAAGGGAGCCAATTATCCTTCTATACAAAGTTTCATCAATAGGTTTCCCTGCTTCATCTTTGCCTATAGGCATACTTGACCCCATGGGAGTTCTCATGGTGGAGGAATTCTCCATGCAAAATTTCTTGATTAACTCCCTAGTTAACTTAGACTAGATATGGACAAGCCATCATCAGTCTGTCTTACTTAGAGGCCCAAGAAGAACTTAAGTTCACTCATACTGCTCATCTCAAACTTCCCCTGCATGAGTTTAGCAAACTTTTTACAGAGGTTGTCATCAGTAGATCCAAAGATGATGTCATCTACATAGATCTGGACTAGGATGATCTTACCCTTAAATTCCCTTAGGAATAGGGTCTTGTCTATTTTCCCCCTTGAGAATTTGTTCTCAATGAGAAAACTAGACAATATCGCATATCATGCTCTAGGGGCTTGCTTCAGCCCATATAAAGCTTTCCTAAGTTTATAAACAAAATCAGGTGAGTTAGGAACTATAAAACCTGGAGGTTGCTCAATATAGACTTCTTCTTTTAAGTGACCATTTAGGAAAGCTGACTTCACATCCATTTGATAGACCTTGAATCCTTTGTGTGCTGCATATGCAAGGAATAATCCGATGGCCTTTAATCTTGCTACAAGGGCAAAGATTTGATCAAAATCAATCCCTTCTTCTTGCTTGTACCCCTTAGCTACTAGTCTGGCCTTGTTCTTAATTATAATTCCATTTTCATCAAGCTTGTTTCAGTAGATCCACTTGACTCCATTGACATTATGACCATGAGGTCTGGGAACTAGCTTTCAGACCTTGCACCTCTTGAACTGGTTCAGTTCCTCTTGCATAGCTCCAATCCAATGTTGGTCTATGTTGGCCTCTTCAAACTTCATGGACTCCACTTGGGATAGAAAGCGTGAATACATGGCTGTGTTCTGACTTCTGCTCCGTATCATTACTCCATGACTTGTCTCACTAATAATCTGGTGTGTTGGATGATCTCTCATATGTCTGACTGCAGGTGTAAGTCTTCTTTCAACAACAGGGGCATCTTCTTGTTGATCTTCATCCACTCCTAGTGTGCCAGGTAGATCTTCTAAAGTATTGATATCATCCTAGATGACTGGTGATGCTTCCTTGATGGTCAGCTTGTCCATCATCTATTCTGTACCTGCAGTACTATAAGAGGAACTAGGCAGTCCATTGTTAATCATGGTAGACTCATCAAAGTCTACATGAACTGATTTTTATACAACTTGGCTTTTCAAGTTGTAGATCCTTTTTTGATATGATTGTTGTACCCAACAAATATTCCACCATAGGATTTGACAGCAAACTTAGTCACATAGGACTTACCATTGTGAAACACAAAGCATTTACTACCAAAGATTTTGAGATAGCCTAGATTTGGTTTTCTTCCCTTCAAGATCTCATAGGGAGTCTTCTTGTGGCCTTTGGTAATAGATGCTCTATTGAGGACATGACATGCAATATTTACTGCCTCAGCCCAGAAATATTCTGGGAGAGATGTGTCACTCAATAGTGTTCTTCCAGCCTCTATGAGAGTCTTATTTTTCCTCTCAACTATCCCATTTTGTTGGGGTGTTCTAGGAGAAGAGAATTCTTGATGAATCTCATACTCTTCACAGAACTTTGTCATGCTATCAGACTGGAATTCTGTCTCATGGTCACTTCTGATTTTGACCACAGAATAGTCAAGCCCATTCTGAATTTGCTTGACAAATCTCATGAAGACATCAATGGTTCCATCCTTCTTCTTAAGAAAGAACACCCAAGTAAACTTGGAATAGTCATTAAATACCACAAGGGTGTAAACTTTCTTACCAAGACTGCTAATTGACATTGGACCAAATAGGTCCAAGTGCATGAGGTATAAGCAATTCACAAAGTCTTTGGTCCCAATACCCTTGAAGGAGACTTTTTTCTGCTTACCCTTTTGGAAAGCTGAGCAAATTCCCTCCTTAGAGCACTTCATATTGGGGTCATTCCTAACTAGCTCTTGACTGAAGAGCTTGCTAATAGTCTTGTAATTCAAATGGGCTAATCTCTTGTGCCACTGGACACAGTAGGAGACTTTCTCATTTGCCACTAAACAGATAAGAGAATCTATGTATAGACAAAGAAAGTTCAAGCAATAAATATTTCCACTCCTAGTGTCTGTCAAGTTGACCTTTTTGTCACTTGACCTCCTAATTAGGCACTTATCCTTATGGAAGATAATTACATAGCCAAAATCAGAAAGTTGGCTTATGCTTATAAGGTTGTGCTGCAACCCTTAGACATAAGCCACTTTTGTGATGGTGACTATGCCATTGGTGATCTTACCATACCCTTTGGTTACACCTCTATCTTAACCTCCAAAGATGACTTTGAGTCCATCTTTTACTGGAGTAAACTCCTTCAAGTTGCTCTGATCCTTGTTCCAGTCATGTGCCTAGAACAGCCACTATCCAAGTACCATATAGGGGTATGGCACCTTGAACTTTCCTGCAATATACAAATTACTTAACCTTAGGACACCAATATCTATTGGGTCCTAGGTACATGTTAGCATGAAATTGAACATGTCCACCAGCAAAATTTCTGACTGGTGGACTGACCCTAGTTCTGGCCACATTGGGATTGTGCCAGCAGTCAATGGAAAAATGCCCTATCTTACCACAATACTAACAATCATGTATGTTATATCTTCTTTTCTGTGAAGGCCCTACAGCTTAATGAGCCGCAACCTTGACAGGAGGAAGATGTGTTGCAGCCTTTTTCTAATTTCTTTCAGCCAGAATTTGACTAAAGGTAAGTCTTATAGCTAGCTGATTTGGTCTGTCCTTAGTGCCAGTAATAGCTAGTTTCTTTTCAGAAAGCATGATTCTGATGGCTTCAGATATGCCCAGATCAGCCTGATTCTTGGACTTGCCCCTAGTTAGAACCTTTGCTATTAGATTCTGAGCTTTGGTTGCAGTAACATTCTTGAGAGTTGGTGCTGAAGCATCAAAGACAAATGGTTCAAATTGGGCCATTTGAAATTTATCATTGGCAGCCTTGATTGCACACACCCTGCCAAAACTTTCACCATGACAGTGAACATCTTTGTTCACTCCAGATGAACAACCCATCTCCCAGTGACCATAAGAGCTTTCTTGGTCATACCTATTAGAAGGTATCAACACTTTTCTGTAAAGAATGGGAGGCTTAGAAGTAATAGGCTGAGGTGGAGCTGGAGCTGTGCCCTTCCTTTTGGAAGGAGTAACTCTTGTGCTTCCCTTGAATCCAAACCCCTTCTTGCCCTTTTGAGAGGAGAAAGAGTCTATCAAGGGGAGGATAGTACTTGGCTTAGAATAGCTAGCCACTATTCTTTTCTCCTTCTCAAGATTATCTTCAAGCTCCCTGATGAGACAGTTCTTGTGCTTGATGGAGGCTACCTGAATGTCCAAGAGGGACTTCAGTTGGCTAATTTCCCGAGCTTTCTGGTCCAGCAGATTTGTTGTTACAGTCTATTGGGCAACTGCAAGCTTAAGAGATGAGATCTCTTTAGCTTGCTTCTTAGACAGCTTCTTGACCTTCTTGAAGGAATTCAGAAGTTCTCCATACTTGTCAATCAGTTGATTGACATCTCCTTTAGATCTAGAATCTTCTTCACCACTGGGTGAAGAGGCTTCTGAGCAACGACTAGTCTCAAACTCAAATAGATAAGCAGAGTTAGGTGATAGATGTATCTTGCTCTGACCAGGCTGATCCTAGTTGCCTTCCTTATCTATCATTGCAATCAACCCTATGTAGCTGTGGACATCTTCATCCACCTCTGACTCACTGTCTGATAGTGTCAGAGGGGCTCTGATTCTGACCCTCCCTAGAGGATTGACTTCTCCTGCTGCAATAGCTTCACCTTTAACAGTAGTAGCAACTAGCCCAATATAGGCTTCCTCTTCTTCAGACTCATAGGATGATGAGTCTGTCCAACTCTTTTCCTTATTGGTAATGAAGGACTTTTCCTTCTTTCCTTTATGCTGGTGCTGCTTCTTCACCTCAGTCTCCTTCCTCTTCTCTGGGCAATCAGCTATCGCATGCACAGGCTTGCTGCAACAGTAGCAAATTACTTTAGAGAAGTTATATTTATTATGTTTAGAACCATACCTATCATTCTTGGATTGGTTCTTTCTGTGATGAGTGGAATTGAAAGACTTTTTCTTCCAATGTTTCTTCTTCATTAACCTCTGGAGTTGTCTGGAAAGGATGCAAAATCTTAATCAGACATGCTGCTGTTTGATGCCTCTGAGTCAGAGCTGTCTGACTCAGCTGGTCTCCTTGGTGAAGAAGGAATCCTTTCCTTGCCTTTCCTTATGCTTTCAGCTTTGAAGGCCAAGGACTTTTCTTTGGCCAGTGATTTGTTGGAGGCATCCTCCTCCTTCCTAGTAGCTAGCTGCATCTCATAGCAAAGCAGCTTCCAAAATAATATTTGGGGAGGAGTGTCAGCAAGCTTGGTCATTTCTCTTATGACATAGATCTTAGTATCTCAATCTCTAGTGAGAGAGCTGAGAAACTTGTCATTAATTTAATAATTATTGAAGATCCTTCCATAGGTCTTCAACTCATTTATGATCCCGAAGAATCTTTCATAATAGGTAGTTATGTTCTCCTTCATGATTTGCCTGAAAACCTCATATTCTTGGTTGAGTAGAGACTTCCTATCAACTCTTACCTCATTAGTACCCTCCATGTAGACCACAAGGGTGTCTTACATCTCCTTGGAGGTCTGGTAGTGAACCAAGTTCAGGAAGGTTGAGTCATCTACAACACTGGCTATGATGTTCTGTTCTCTCTTGTCCAGGCCAGCTAGTATGATCGCATCTTTGGTCATTTCAGAGAGTGTCTTTGGTGTCTGAATGTTGGCATCTAGAACAGAGACATTCATAGGAATGACAGGTCCCTCCCTAATAGTTGCAAAAATTCTTAGATCATAGGCTTCCATGAATAGCCTTACCCTCTCCTTCCATATTCCAAACTGCTCCTTTCTGTAGATGGGGAGTTTCATTGAACTCAACACTCTCTGGCTCTCTCATGAGCCCATGACCACTTAGCAGCAGCTACCTTGGAGGATCACTCAGATTGTTAAATCCTTTTTTTTGAACAACCTCCCTCTGATACAACTTGAAAGATCTTATTTTCAAGGTAGCTAGTAACCTAGAGGGGGTGAATAGGTCTGCTTAGGTATTTTGATGGTCTTTTAAAATCACTTGATTGTTTCTTTTAGCTTTCATCTTATAGTGATCTAGAGCTTGTCCTTAGCACCTGCAATTAAGAAAATAAAAGCAAACATAAAAAAGCACACAAGTATTTTATAGTTATTCCCCAAAATTATGGGTACATCCACTCTCCTCCCACCTTGCTAACTTCCTTTTAGTCAAGGCACTTCTTCAAACCAATGCTCTAAGGAGCTTACACCTCAGATCCCTCAGGATATCTTAGTCTCCTCCAAGACTTACACCTCATCCACAACGGCCTACACTCAGTGATACAAGTATCACCTACCTCAGCTACTTAAGCCCTACCACTCAGGCTATGGAGGATAGCCCTACCTTAGAGCAAGCTTTCTCCTACAACTCAGAGAGATAGACTCTTCTATAGTTCAGGCAAAACTTCCCTACCTCAAACCCAAAGGTCTTACAGCTCAGATCAAGAAGGATCCTACAAAAAGAAATAGTTTAATTAACTTTGACACCGAGAAATTTCTATGTGTCAACCACTTGAGTAGAAAACTTTCTGCTCCAACTCTCCTTACAGCGGGGAAAGGATTTGCTGGAGGAACTCAGAAGATAACTTCTGAACTTGCTGCTGAAGGCTAAAGATCTGTTGATCTTGAGTCTTCAAATAGCTCACTGAATCTGCTGTGATAGATGGAGACTTGCACAGCTAACTGAACTTTTCTTGCTGGAAAGCTTCAAAATTTTCACCTACCGCAATGGTGAAGAAGATGAAGATGGATGCTCTCCTTTTTGAATAATGTATGTCCTAAAAGTTATCTTTGTCTTGGCCCTATCTCTTCCTTTTGTAGTTTGCCGATCAACGACTTTTAGAGATCGGTGGGCCCCACCTGCAACTTCCAGCTACGCCTTGCTTTAACGGAAGAAGATGTATAGTAGCTTTACGGTAAGTTTTGTCGTGTAGTGTAACTTCCCATTTTTGAATTGACCTTAGTTGACTTTGTCGATTTTGCTGACGTCAGCACCTGTGGACTTAGCCAAAATCGAGCATCAGAAAATATGCGTTGAGTGAGTAAGCATCACTCATCGCCAAAACACTTAGACAGATTCATTGTCTCTTGGCGTTGAGTGAGAAACCTTGACTCAATGTCAAACTACTTAGAATATGAAGTATTATTCTAGGCATTGAGTGATTCAGCTCCACTCAATGCCAACTTGCTTTATCAGCTATCTGCTGCTTGGCATTGAGTGTATGAGCTTCACTCAACGCCAAACACCTTAGACAAAATTGTCTTCACTAGGCGTTGACAGCGTTGAGTCAGTAACCTCCACTCAACGCTTTTTGCCTTAACCAAATTTCTTCTTCTTCAGCAACTTAAGCGTTGAGAGCGTTGAGTGAACACGCCTCACTAAACACTTTTTGCCTTAGCAAATTTTCTGTATTTAATAAGCACTGGGCATAGACAGTCTTTCTGAGTTTGACGAATGGTGAATTATGAGCTCGACAAACTTTGAACTCAGTTCGATGAACTCTCAACTAAGCTCGACGAACTCAGAATCTCAAGCTCTGAACTTAGCTCGACGAAAGGTGAGTTGAGTTTGACAAACTCTGAACTCAGTTCGACGAACTCTGAACTTAGTTGAACTTACAGCCTTTTGCTGAATAGCGTTGAGTGTGTCTTCATCACTCAACACCAAAACACTTAACCAACCTTCTCTTTAGTAGCATGGCGTTGAGTGAGTTGACTTCACTCAACGCCTGTGGATTTAGCCACATTTTAGCTCATTCCAACTTAACGTATGATAGTACAGGCTACACTCAGCGTTATAAGTCATCTGGGGTTGAGTGATGTTCCTTCACTCAATGCTTGTGGACTTAGACAGATTTTTGTCATCTCACACCTTAGGTAAGTGTTTACCTGACTTAGCCACTTAGGCTACCTAACTTATTATAGTCATTTATAGACATGTGTATATCATTGATAAGATTGACTTCACTCAAATATAGGACATTGTGGGCAATGGACCCAACACTATCTCTATTAACAGTGGTAGTAGGAGCAGGACCCCAGATATCAGAATGAACTAGTTCAAAAGGATATGAAGAACTATGTCTCGTTCGTGCTGGGAAAGAAAAACAATGATGTTTGCCAAACTGACAGGCTTTGTAATTCAAAGGGGAATCCTCTTGAGGAAGATCTGGAAGAAGTTGGTAAATGAGGCGAGAAGGAGGGTGGCCAAGACGACGATGACATTGTTGAAGAGATGAAGAAGCAGAAAGAGCAACGTCATGGTCAAGAAAGAAGAGGACACCACTTGCAGTCCCAGTAGCAATCATAGCTTTGGAGACAGAATCAGAGAAAGAACAAATGGTGCCCGTAAAAGTAACTCTGTAATTTAACTGAGTGCAAAGAGCATGAACAGAGAGTAAATTGCACGGGAAAGTAGGGACATAGAGAGTGTCCTCAAGCACAAAGATGGAGAGAGAGACACAGTGCCAACACCATGCACAGGAGAAGAAGTCCCATTTGCAATAATAATAAGAGACAACTTGTTCTGTTCAAGCAAAGAGGAGAACAAACTAGAGTTGTCGGTCATGTGACAAGTGGCACCAGAGTCAATAAGCCACTTACTAGAGGAGGCCACAAGACCACGAGTGATAGAAGAGAGAAGGGAAGCCATCCTCAAGAAGAAACCAGAAAGCGAAAAGACTAATCACACGGTTAGAAATAAGCCGGCAAAAGAGGAGTGCAAAAAGAGAAATCGCAGTGGCCAAGCAGCAAAAAAACTGCACGAGAATACTGCAGCGATAAGAGAAAAGAAAGCACGGTCAAGGTGATAATACACCAGTGGCTAGAAAAAGAAGCCGCGACCAGGATGCGGAGCCCGTTATGGGTAGAAAAATCGCAGTGACAAGGAAACCACGCGCACAAGGAAACCGCACACTATAAGAGAAAAGAAGAGGAGAAGCAATAGGAGCGTGCACACAAGGAAACCGCGCGACCAAGAAGGGCACAAGCCCAAACAGAATAGGAAGGCAAACAATTTGCAGAAAGACAGCGACCCAGAGAAAGAGACCAGCATATAGGGAAACCGCGCAGACAAAATCGAAGTCGCGCGAATAAGAAAAGAAGTCGCAAAGAAGAAGAAGAAAGAGAGAAAGAGAGAAGAGAAGGAGTCTGTAACATCCCCCACATTTCTAGGCCCCCTAAAGTTAGGGTTAGGGCTTGAGTGGTGCATGGAGGCCCTAGTATGACCCTAGCTCAGCTTGAACTTAGGGAAACTACTATGTGCACCCCCAATGTGCACGAGTCAACCTAGGTTAATTCACACTCACATGAACTCACCATCTCAAGATGTGCTCATTAACACTTCCCTAACCCTAAGAGAGAGGTAATAGAGGAATGGACTCAAGGCTAGGTCAATCAAGTGGGCCGAATTGACCAAAGTCAACTATAAGTCAATATAGGTCAAATGTTCACCTAAGAGATCCCATTGGCCTCAGAACCTAAAATTGACCCCACCCCTAGCCTTATAATGTCATTAGGGGCCAAGTAGACCCAAAAGCCCCATCATGGGGTCACCAAGTTGACCAATTTGACCAACTCAAACTTGGTCCTATTTAGGCCAAAATCACGCTATTTGGCAAAGTGGGCCCAATTGGGGCATCACCATGTCCCAATCAACATTCGGTGGTATCAAGGGACTTTAGACACATCCCTTGGACCAATCAACCCATCAAGTTGACTAAAGTCAATCCCAAGGTCAACCATGGTCAAATTAACCCCAAAAGGCTAAATGAGAGCCCAAGCCAATTCAAGTGGGCTAAGGCCTTGCCCAAGGCCCAACCTAAGGCCAACTTAGTTTATTAAATTTATTTAATCTGAATTAAGTGAGTTTAATAGGGGTTTTATGGGGGTAATTAGGAGGGAAGTTTCATTTGGAGAGGAGAATAATGGAGGGAGGCCAAGTGACACTCCCTTCTTCTTCCCCAACCTCTCCTTTCATCTCCCCTGATGAAGAGGAGGAGGTTTGCATCAGTTATAGGCCGACCACCGTCAAGGAGGGCCTTTAATGGCCATGAAATTAACACCCAAAACTTGGATCTGCTATATAGTGGCCTCCAAATATCAATTCGACCCTTTCATCACCTTCAAAAGGCCTCAAGGAGTCAAAATAGTGTGCTGGATCGAAGCTTTCAGTGCAGAATCAAGATCGGGGGAGGTTCACTGGAAAATGCCAAAAACCATGGCCACCCGCCGGAGTAACCGCCTCCAAGTCCGAAATCAGGCATGCTTCTCCTCCTCTCCCCTTGTGTTAGCTTCCTAGATCATTAGGACTTGAGTTCGATCTCAATCGAGCCAAATTCCATTTTTAATTTTCATGGAAAAAGCTTGAAAATTCTCCTCCCGGGTTCACCAGAAAATGCCCCTCCGACGGCCGAGCCGCCGCCCGACCTCAACGGAGGTGGTGGCGGTGGTGGACGGACGGGGAGAGGTCTAGGTCGCCGAGAAATGGGGTTTTAATCCCTTCCAGGTCTTGGCCATCGGCTGAAGGAGGAAGACAACTCCCTGGCCATCCGATTAGATCTGTACAAAACAATATAAATATAATTATTAATTAAAGTGTTATTATCCCCTCTACTGTGAACCTTTTTAAATCAGAAAAATAAGGCCCTTAGGTCTGAACCATGAAAAACTGCCAACAAGAAAAAGGTAGCCCTATGATTCTACTTTAATTTTAAATTAAAATCAGGTCATTTGGAGTACGGTAGCTCCGTGTGGGGCAATTTTTGTAGGACTGGTCCTTAGGGTAGGACAGTCACTATATCCTTAATAACTTTTAATTGGCTAAGATTATTGAATTAAAATTTTGGTCATGTCAGAATATATCCTAGATACATCTATAGTCCAAAAATGATAATTTGTTGACAAGATTTTCCTATAGTTTTTGGTAAAATGTGATTTTTCATAAAACTGAAATATTTTGGTGAAAACTACATATTGTAACCCCAAATTTGCGTTAGAAGTCCATTAGGGAGGTATAAGTCTCTAGTAAAAATTTTAGGTCCTTTGGACCCCTGTAGGTTGGTGAATTCCACTTGCAATTTGTCATGTTGTATGTGAAGTGGTGTGCATTTAGCAAAAAAAGTGTATCTTATGAATTTAACAAGATTGGCTTGGTCAAATCCAGTGAAATTTTATACATGCAATAATTTAGTGAATGTACACCTTCTCATAAATTTTTAGAACATTTGGAGTAAATTTGCTTAGCAAATAAATTAATTAGTATTTTTGTGACGCAAATGTATTAGTGAAATTGGGTGACTAAAATAGTTGCAAAAATTATGAAACTTTATCAATAGGAATTATTTAGAATTATAAACATTGTTTAAATTAGTTGGAATTTTTGAAGGTCAGAATCTTAGGGTTGCAGTTATAATTACCATTTTGTCCTTTCTATATCATTGAGATAATTGTGCTCAAATTGAGTTATAAAATTATAAATTTCTGGAATAACTAATTATTTACCATTTGTAACCTCCAGTAATATTTCTGGAATTATTTAATGAATATTTATAGTAGTTCATGTGTAACTTGACCTAGTGGATCAGATTTTGGTAATTAGAAATTACATATCAAATATTATTGGAATGATGTGAAATTTGGTCCAGAGCCATTATTACTTAAGATGATATTAGGATAATTTTATCTTGCTGGTTTAATAACATAAAGTGACACTTCATTTTCAAAATCACATGTGGCAATAACTTGGAAAAATTATAATAATTGATTATTATTTTAGACAAATTATAAATATCTGGAATTAGGTCTAAGATATCATGATAGGTCGTAGGAAATAATCTTTGGTCTTTGGGTCAAGTATTTGGAAGATTCCTATTCATATACATATACAAGATCATATGGTTTGCATCTAACAATTTTGGAAAATTAGTGTTTCGACAGTTGATACTTTGGAGAGGTCGCACACTAAGTAACCCTGAGAGTGGGTTTGGCTAAGGGTAGTATAACTCAACTAAGTGTCTTGATAAATGGAATGATGGGGTTCAACCCATCATAGTTCCTAATACCGTTGTGAGCCCCTCATATGGTAGACCTCAAGAAGTCCAAGGTTAACCAAAAATCGCTAAGTAATCTGAAAGTTAGACAAGAGTAGTCTGATAGGATTAAGGAATGTTATCGCGATCTCACCCATGTGTGGGTTGGAGTGATATAGGGCTTGCTAGTCCTACGAGATGGTGTCTCGGGTTGTTGGTTGATATTAGGGCGGGTTAGTCCTGCGAGCTAGGGGCTCGGGAGGGTATTGTTATACCTGGTTTGTGCTTATGTGGTGGGTCACTCGGTACTGGTTTGCACACCGATGGAAGTATGATGACTCTGGTGCGGAGTGTAGATCTTTGGGGAGACCGGTGGGATGTTTATACCGAGGTCTGGAGGACTATGTCCCCTAAGAGCACACCCGACCATAGAAGACTGGTAGTTGCCAGCAAGAGTATGCAGGGGCTCCGTTGTTGCGTTCTTAGCATTGAGGCGTATGAGAGTTCTAGGCCTTGTAGTGTGCCTGCCCGCCTAGGAGTGGAGATACCCGCTCCACTACCACTATGAGACACGACGGTGGGTACCTGAGAGGTTGTCCAGCTCCAAAAAGTGGGGATGCATGAAAGGTATGTGCTCAGAGTCGTGTGTGTGAGTACATAATCATTGCATTGCGTAGCATGGCATAGCATACGCACCTGTAGATCCTCATCATATAAATTAGTATGGGCTCTTTTATATGATGAGTTACTATTTTGGAAACCTTAAGTTATATGTTTGTATGAGCATTCATATTAGTTAGGGTACGCTTCTGTGATGGTAGTGTAGTTGTTTTACTTTTCTAGTTTTACTTAGCTCCTCTTACTGTACTTATATACTGCATTAGTTGTTGCTCTTCTTTACTGCTCATAATGATATAGAACTGCTAGAGAATTATATATACATACCACTATAACCTGCTTGTACATTCTGCTACTATTGGCCCTCCACTTTCTTCCTCCCGCGAGGGGCCTAGGAGTCGCGGGGGTGAGGCGGGAACAAAGCAGCTGAGTCTAATTTGATTGACGTTCATTTTACCACATCATTTTAGGGACACGTGGAGATGCCACCGCAGTTCGACCAGGCGCAACCAGAGATTGAGGCACCAGGATCTGAGGAGCTGGAGTCGCACACTACCACTACTACTACCCGACGTCAAGTTGATGATTATATAGTTTAGCTTCCGCATTGTTAGTTGTTTGTTGAGAGAGAGTGATGAAAGTCTTGATTTCAAGAACAAATAAACACCTAGAGGGGGGTGAATAGGTCTAATTTAAAAATTCTTGGCAGCTTATAGATTATCTGAGTATAGCAATAACAACACACACACCAATCACATCACACACAACAATCACATCACACACAGCATAATATACAGTGATTTATAATGGTTCTCCAATTGATGGGTACATCCACTTTCCCCCTTCACCTATCCAGCATTAAGCTAAATTCGACCAAACTTCCTTCCACTTTCTCAGATCCTCAGATCTTACAACACAGAGCCTAACTGGCTCCTACAACTCAGGCGCAAGCCCTACCACTTAGATCTCCAAGATCCTACAGCTTAAGTTCTTCCCAAGAACTCTACCTCAAAGTGAATCCACACTCTACAGCTCAGGCAATCCTGCCCTACCTCATCCTTTATAACCAGACTTACAACTCAGGCAATCCTTGCCCTACCTAAGCCTTTATAATAGTAGTCTTACACCTCAGGCCTTAGCCTTACCACTCAGATTCCAAATAAATCTTACACAGAATTAATCAATAAAATTGAATTACAGACAATAGAGGAAAGTCTTTGTGTCTGTCTACCTGACTGAGCATATTTCAGCCCTAACTTTGTCTTCCAAGCAATAAGAGGATACAATGATCTTGAATTTATAGCCCGATTTGTTCTGGAATCGACTAGAAGATCAATCTGCTTCTCCTTCAAGAATTTCTCTCGATCTGGACTGAGCAGTTATCAGCCCTTCCTTCTTTTTCTTTGATCCAGCGAATTGATCTTCATATTCTGGCTCGGCTTGGATCGAAAAAATAACTTCAGTTAGGGCACGCCTAGGTTGATTCGTCTTCCTCAGAGAATTACTCTGAACTTACTGTAGACGATGCTGATTGCAACATCTTACTCAGAAGCCCTTTTGATTTGAACTTGAAGTTCTTGGCTTCTGCAACAATGGAAAATGAAGACGAAAACTCCGCTTCTCATTTTCTAAGAAAATTAATCAGAAAACTTAATTCGAAAAACTCAATCAGATCTCGATCACTTATTCTATTTATAATCCCGTCAAAATAATGAGATGATCGACACGTGTCTCAGTTTTAACGGTGGTTAAAACCTCAGCTTTATTAACTTGAGATCCATTGTAGACTGACGACAACGTTAATGTCAATTTGCATTGAATCTTAACTTTGTTAATTTGTTGACTTTGCTAAGTCAGCATCCTTCTGGACTTAGCCAAAATCAACTAACATTTCCTAAATTCTGCGTTCGATGAAATCTGAACTCAGTTCGACGAAACTTGAGCTCAGTTCGACGAAATAGTGAAGCTGAGATCGACGAATTCTCTCAACTGAGTTCTTCCTTCAAGTGAAAGCTGAGTTCGATGAAATCTGAACTCCGCTCGACGAAATTCTGATAGCTGATTTCTTCTATAGGAGAAAGTTGTGTTCGATGAAATTTGAAAGCTGAGTTCGACGAAATCTTCTCCTTACATCTAAAAAGTTGTGTTCGACGAAATCTTCTTCTTACAGCTAAAAAATTGCGTTCGACAATTCTGAACTCCGTTTCACGAAATCTGAATTGTGTTCGACAAAAGCTAAACTTAGCTCGAAAAATGGTAGTCTCAGCAGTTCTGGACTTAGAAATTTCTTCAGCTCTTGCTAGATGGCGTTGAGAGCGTTGAGTGTGTTGACCTCACTCAACGTTATTTTCCCTTTAGCCCATTCTTCAGCTATCTGTCTGATGGCGTTGAGTGAGCTGATCTCACTCAACGATTCTGGACTTAGCCGATTTTCTAGATTCTTTACAATAAGGCTAGACTAAAAGCCATTTCACTTGGCGTTGAGTGAGTGAGCTTCACTCAATGCTACTTCACTTAGTTGAACTTTCTGTCTCCTTAAGCTTTGGCATTGACAGGCTTAGCATGGCGTTGAGTGACGAAGCTTCACTCAAAGCTTCTGGACTTAGTAAAAATTCTGGCTTCCACTGCTTATGCTTTGACAGGATAACCTTGTCTCAACGGTTCTGACCATATGGCGTTGAATGAGTTGAGCTCACTCAATGCTTTTGGACTTAGCCCGATTTCTGCCTTTGCAATTTTGTCAGCTTTGACTGCCTGCCTTCTCTCAACGTTATTAGTTGAATGGCGATGAGTGAGCTTGCTTTACTCAATGCTTTTGGACTTAGGTATTTTTCTGACTTTCTAGCCTATCACCTTGAGTCCGCCTGTCATTGTCTCTTGATCAAGCTATCCAATCATTATGATAAAGACTAACCTGTATGCATGAACTTAAACATATATCAAATACAACTATGTCTATCTCATTGACATGTTTGACATCATCAAATAAGGGCCATTGGGATCAATGGACCCAACAATCTCCCCCTATTTGAAGATGTCAAAACCATTGATCAATTTCCTTAGTCAATGAGATACACATTACATAGGCAATAAAAGCATATTCATATTAAATTTAGTGAAATGAATTTTACCTACTCCCCCTGGATTACTGTAGGGTGAGTTATACCCTAGAGGATTACCTCTTAGCTTGATCCTTTCTTGCTTGATCAACCTTGTCTCCCCATGACTTTCTCCCCTTGTTTTCCTATCATGAAGGAGCTTGATACTTTCTGATAGTCATCTTCTATCTCTCCCCCTTAAGCATGATCATCCAAAGGTAAACATGACCTCTATCTCTCCCCCTTTTTGACCTCTTCAGATAGTTAGGAAGTTAAGAGCATCTGGTATTTTTCTCCCCTTGTGTTCTCCCCCTAGTTTATGTAGATGAAGCCAGGATTGCAGCTACCAACATGCCCATTATATAGGGCTGACTTGTATATCACTTGATACAACTTAACAACACTTGAAATTCAGTATCACTGGGAATTCTCTACACCACTTGAAAAGACTACTTGAAAGTCTCTAATCTTGTAGCTGCTGATACCACTTGAGAAGAATTATCTTCTCTCATCTTGCTTTTCACTAGGTCTGCAACACCAGCAAAAAGAACAAGCCTGTATCAAACATAATACCTTAAAGAGTACCTAAAGATATTCTAAGTTCAACATACCCAAATCAATTTTGAAGGTGTTAAACTTTGCTTCATCTAGTGACTTAGTGAAGATATCAGCCAATTGCTTGTCAGTGGAGACAAACTCTAGGCAAATGTCTTCTTTCTCAACATGCTCCCTAATAAAATGATACTTAATTTCTATGTGCTTAGTCCTGCTATGTGAAACAGGATTCCTAGTAATAGAAATTGCACTAGTAGAATCACAATATAGAGGAGTTTTAATTATCTTAATGTCATAGTCTTCAAGCTGATGTTGTATCCACAACAATTGAGCACATAACCTACCTGCTATAATGTATTCTGACTCTGTAGTGGAGATAACAACACTAGTCTTCTTCTTGTTTCTCCCTGACACCAGTCTTCCACCTAGGAATTGACATGTACCAGTGGTACTTTTCCTGTCTTCCTGACAGTCTGCAAAATCTGCATTTGAAAATCCAATTAGCTCAAAATCTCTATTCCTATGGAACCATAGACCAAGATCTGGTGTCCCCTTAAGATACCTTAAAATTCTCTTTGCAACAGAATAATGAGATTCTTTAGGGCATGCCTGATACCTAGTACAGACACATGTAGCATACATGATGTCAGGCCTACTAAAGGTCAAGTATAGAAGGGAACCAATTATCCCTCAATACAAAGACTCATCAACAGGTTTCCCGGCCTCATCTTTGCCTACAGGCATACTTAACCCCATTAGAGTTCATATGGTGAAGGCATTCTCCATACCATATTTCTTAATTAACTCCCTTGTGAACTTAGACTGGGATATGAACAAGCCATTATCAGTCTGTATTACTTAGAGTCCCAAGAAGATTTTTAGCTCACCCATGCTGCTCATCTCAAACTTCCCTTGCATAATTTTGGCAAACTTCCTGCAAAGGTTGTTTTCAGTAGATCCAAAGATAATGTCATTGACATATATCTGAACTAGGATGATCTTGCTCTTAGATTCCCTTAGGAATAGGGTCTTATCTATTTTCCCCCTTGAGAATTTGTTCTCAATGAGGAAAGTAGATAATGTTTCATACAATGCCCTAGGGGCTTGCTTCAACCCATATAGAGCTTTCTTAAGCTTGTAAATAAAATTAGGAAAGTGAGGATCTACAAAACCTGGTGGCTGATCTACATATACTTCCTCTTTTAACTCTCCATTCAGGAATGCTGACTTCACATCCATCTGGAAGACTTTGAATCCTTGATAGGAAGCAAAAGCAAGGAATAACCTTATTACTTCCAGCCTTGCTACTGGGGCAAAGGTCTGTTCAAAATCTATTCCTTCTTCTTGCCTGTATCCTTTTGCCACCAATCTGGCCATATTTTTGACAATAATGTCATTCTCATTTAGCTTGTTCCTGTAGATCTACTTTGTTCCTCTGACATTATGTTCCTTTGGTCTGAGAACTAGCTTCCAGACTTTACACCTTTTGAACTGGTTTAGCTCTTCCTGCGTAGCTCCAATCCAGTAAGAGTCTTTGATAGCCTCTTCAAGCTTTTTGGGCTCTATTTGTGATAGGAAGCTTGAACATAGAGCTGTGTTGATGCTCTTGCTCCTTATCTGGACATCATGTCTTGCATCACCAATGATTTGGTGTGTTGGATGGTCCCTCAGATTTCTCTCAGCTAGAGGCATCCTTGCTTCAACATGTTGTTCTATATTGTTCTCAGCTGGCTGAACATCATTGTCTTCAGCTGGATGTACTGCATTATTTTCAGCTGACTGTTCTTCATCCTCAGCTTGTGAGTCTTAAGCTCCCCCTGGACAGCACCCATCTTCTTCCTTATCTTATCTTGTTGGATCCATTTCCCTGATGGTAAGCTTGTCCATCACATCCTTTAAACCTGCAGAACTAGAAGAGGTGCTTGGCAGCTCAGAATAAATTAGGTTTGACTCATCAAAGACAACATGTACTGATTCTTCTACAACTTGAGTAGTCAAGTTATAGATCCTATATGCCCTACTATTGTTGCTGTACCCAACAAATATCCCTTCTTGGGACTTAGCAGCAAACTTAGTCACATAGGACTTACCATTGTTTAAAACATAGCACTTGCAACCAAAAATCCTGAAGTAGGATAAGTTTGGTTTTCTGCCTTTCAGAATCTCATAGGGAGTCTTCTTGTGGATTTTGGTGATGGAAGCCCTGTTAAGGACATGACATGCAGTGTTTACTGCCTCAGCCTAGAAATATTCATGGAAGAAATGTGTCACTTAACAAGGTTCTACCAGCCTCTATGAGAGTTCTATTTTTCCTCTCAACAATCCCATTTTGCTGGGGTGTTCTAGGAGAGGAGAACTCTTGATGAATCCCAAGCTCTTCACAGAATCTTGGTATTCATTCAGACTGAAACTCAGTCCTATGGTCACTTCTGATTTTGACCACAGTACTGTTAAGTTCATTCTGAATTTGCCTAACAAATGTTTGGAAGACATTAGGGGTTTCAGATTTCTTCCTTAGAAAGATCACCCAGACAAATCTGAAAAAGTCATCAATAACCACAAGGGTGTAGACTTTCCTACCTAGAATATGAACTGACATAGGACCAAATAGATCCATATGCAGGAGGTATAAATACCTCACTGAGTCCTTGGTATCAAGGCTCTGGAAGGAGGTCCTAGTCTGCTTGCCCTTTTGGCATGCTGAGCAGATACCCTCCTTGATGCACTTCACCTTAGGACCATTTCTCACTAACTCTTCACTAAAGAGTTTATCAATGGTCTTATAATTCAGCTGAGCTAGCCTCTTATGCCATTGGACAATATGTGAGGCTTTCTCATCTACTACTAGGCATATAGGAGAGTCCTTACTCTCACATACAAAATTGAGACAATAAACATTTCCTCACCTAGTGCCTGTCAAGAGGACCCCTTGGTCACTTAACCTCCTAATTTGGCACTCATCCTTGAGGAAAGAAATGTCATAGCCAAGATCACATAGTTGGCTTATGCTTATCAGGTTATGTTGCAAACCTTTCATATAATCTACTTGTGTGATAGTGATTATGCCATTAGATATCTTACCAAACCCTTTGGTTACTCCTCTTTTTGAACCACCAAAGATGACATTGGGTCCATTTTCAACTGGAGTGTACTCCTTCAGCATGCTCCTTGTTCCATTCATGTGCCTGGAACATCCACTGTCCAAGTATCATATAGGGGTATGGCCACTTAGACTTACCTGCAACAAATAAATCATCTTTCCTTAGGACCCCAATTTTTATTGGGTCCTAGGTACAGGTTAGACAGAAAATTAACATGCCTACCTGCAACTCTTCTGACAGATAAGCCAGTCTTATCTCTCTAGACACTATTATTGTTCTAGCAATCAATGACATAGTGGCCCACTTTGCCACAGCACCAACACTCATAAATGTTGTACCTTCTTCTAAGGGCTGGCTTAACATCATTGTTGTCAGCAGTTCTCAGTCCAGCTGGTATAGCAGCCTTTTTCTTAAGTCTTCCAACCACACCTTTATTTGGGATATGTCTGGCAGCAGAGGTACTGAGGATATCTTATACCGTATTAGCAACTGCCTTCTTTTCAGAGTGGAAGCTCCTGATAACTTCAGATATACCCAAGTCTGGTGTGCTGACAGACTTTTCTTTAGTCTGATTATGGACGGGCAGGCTTTGAGAATAAGTTGCAGCCTTATTTTTGAGTGTTAGGGCCGGTACACCAAACATAAATGGTCTAAGATAGGCCATTTGGATTTCTTCATGGGCTGCCTTATACGCACTAGCACCCTTGTCATTCCTGCCATCATACTCACAGTGATCATATATGCTTTCATGGTTATACCTGTTAGATGGTAGCACCACTTTACCTAAAGGAATTTGTGGCTTGGAGGCTAATGGTTGTACTAGAGCTTTTCCCTTCCTTTTGGAATTGGAAGCTCTAGTTCTCCCTTTGAAGCCTAATCCCTTCTTACCCTTTTGGGAGGAAAAGGAATCTATCAAAGGTAACACAGTACTTGGTTTTCAAAACTTAGCAACTAGCTCCCTCTCCTTTTGGAGCCTACATTAAAGATTCCTAATGTGGTCATTCTTGAAGGTGATGTTTCACATCTGAATAATAGTGATGTTCTTTAGCTTGTTGACTCCTTTTATCTCCAGGTTCAGTATGTTTGCTGAATCTGAAGCAGCCAGCTTCAGAGAGGCAATCTCCTTTATCTGCTTTTTGACTATGAGTTTGCTTCTCTTCAGTGCTTGCAAGAGTTCACCATAATCATCAATCAATTGATTGACATCTCCTTCATATTCAGAAACATCTTCATCTCTTGATGCAGATGCTTCTGACTCTGGACTAGTTACATAATCTGACACAGAAGGTGTAGAATGTATCTTACTAGGGCTAGGCTTCTCCTGGATGGGTCCTTCCTCAGTGAAATCAATTAGCCCAAGGCATTGGGTGTATTCTACCCCTTCTTCAGACCTAGCAGCATCATTAGCTTCTCCAGTAATAGCTGTCAGCATCTCTAAGAAGTTTGCCTCTACAGATTCTTCTACAGCAGAAAATAGCCCAATGTAGGCTTCAGCTTCATCTTCTTTTTCTGACTCTGATGATGAGGAGTCAATCATACCCTTTTGCTTCTTTGCAATAAAAGAATTCTCCTTCTTGCCCTTCTGTTGAGATCCTTCTTTTCTCTAGCACTTTTCT
Organism: Platanthera zijinensis; assembly: GCA_039513925.1. Taxonomy (NCBI): domain Eukaryota; kingdom Viridiplantae; phylum Streptophyta; class Magnoliopsida; order Asparagales; family Orchidaceae; genus Platanthera; species Platanthera zijinensis. Next base: position 152,675,903 of record CM077083.1, read on the forward strand.
TTTGACCGGGCAGTCAGCTATGATATGCACTGGCTTGCTGCAACAATAACATACCACTTTAGAAGAAGTATGTTTACTTGGTTTAGATCCATACCTGTCCTCTTTAAAGGATTTCTTCTTGCCCTTGTAGTAATCTTCCTTGGGATAAGAAGGAGAGGATGGTCTGCTTCTTTAGTGCTTCTTCTTCATAAACTTCTGAAATTGCCTAGAGAAGGTAGCAAAGTCTTCATCAAAAATATGACAATCTGATGTGCTAGTTTTTGAGCTTTTTGAGTCAGATTCAACATCTCTCCTTGGTGTAAATGGAGTCTTTCTCCTGCTCTTCTTTGTGGCTTCAGCTTTGAAGGCCACTAACTTATCTTTGACTGTAGACTTGCCGATTTTCTCCTCCTCCTTTCTGGAGGTCAGCTGCATTTCATAAGACAGCATCTTTCCAAAAAGGGTTAGTGGTGGAGTGTCTACAAGTCTGGCCACTTCTCTGATGGCACAAATTTTTGTGTCCCATTCTTTAGTTAAAGACCTGAGGAACTTGTCATTCAATTCATAAGTGTTGAAGACTCTGCCATATATCATCAGCTCATTAACAATTCTGAAAAACTTCTCATAGCACTCAGCTATGCCATCTGACTTATTCTGCCTGAAGCTTTCATACTCCTAATTGAGCATGGACTTCCTGTCTTCCCTCACTTCTTCAGTCCCCTCTATGTAGACAACTAGTGTGTCCCACATATCCTTAGATGTCTTGCAGTGGACTAGGTTTTGGAAGGTTGAGTATCTATGGTACTAATAATAATGTTTTGTGCCCTCTTATCCAATGTAGCTGAGATGATTTCATTTTAGTCATCTCAGAATACTTCTTTGGAGTCTGTAAATTTGCATCATGGACTGATTTCTTAATTGGGATGATGTGTCCTTCTTGTACTTTGTTGTATATCTTAGGATTAGATGCTTCCATGAAAAGTCCGACCCTTTCTTTCCAGATGCCAAAAGTCTCCTTCCTATAGAGAGGAAGTTTCATGGATCCAAGTTCTTTGTGATTATCACCTGAACCCATTTTGGCCTTCTGTTAGCTGCCCTATAGATCAACTAAGACTGTTAAGTATATTCTTGAGTAACCTCCCTCTGATACCACTTGAAAGTATTGATTTCAAGAACAACTAAACACCTAGAGGGGGTGAATAGGTCCAATTTAAAAATTCTTAGCAGCTTATAGATTATCTGAGTATAGCAATCACAACACACACAAAAATCACAACACACACAACAATCACAGCACACACAACACAGTACACAGTGATTTATAGTGGTTCCCCAATTGATGGGTACATCCACTTCCCCCTTCGCTTATCCAGCAAAAAGCTAGATTCGGCCAAACTTCCTTCCACTTTCTCAGATCCTCAGATCTTACAGCTCAAGGACTAACTGGCTCCTACAACTCAGGAGCAAGCCCTACCACTTAGATCTCCAAGATCCTACAGCTCAAGTTCTTCCCAAGAACTCTACCTCAGAGTGAATCCACACTCCTACAGCTCAGGCAATCCTGCCCTACCTCAGCCTTTATAACCAGGCTTACAACTTAGGCAATCCCTGCCCTACCTCAGCCTTTATAACAGCAGACTTACACCTCAGGCCTTAGCCTTACCACCCAGATTCAAAATGAATCTTACACAGAATTAATCAATAAAATTGAATTACACACAATAGAGGAAAGTCTCTGTGTCTGTCTACCTGGACTGAGCAGATTTCAGCCCTAACTTTTTCTTCCCAGCAACAAGATGATACATCGATCATGAATTTATAGCCTGGCTTGTTCTGGAATCGACTAGCAGATTAATCTGCTTCTCCTTCAGGAATTTCTCCTGATCTGGACTGAGTAGTTATCAACCCTTCCCTCTTCTTCTTTGATCCAGCGAATTGATCTTCAGATTCTTGCTCGGCTTGGATCGAAAAGATAACTTCAGCTAGGGCACGCCTAGGCTGATTCTTCTTCCTCAGAGAATTACTTTGAACTTGTTGTAGAAGATGATGATCGCAAGAGCTTACTCAGAAGCCCTTCTGATTTGAACTTGAAGTTCTTGGCTTCTGTAATAATGGCGAATGAAGACGACAACTCCGCTTCTCGTTTTCTCAGAAAATTAATTAGAAAACTTTATTCGAAAAACTCAATCTGATCTCGATCACTTCTTCTATTTATAATCCCGTCAAAATAACGAGATGATCGACACGTATCTCAGTTTTAACAGTGGTTAAAACCTCAGCTTTATTAACTTGAGATCCACTGTAGACTGACGGTGGAGTTAATGTCGATTTGCATCGAATCTTAACTTTGCTAACTTGTTGACTTTTCTGAGTCAGCATCCTTCTAGACTTAGACAAAATTAATTAACATTTCTGAAATTCTGCGTTTGACGAAATCTGAACTCAGTTCGACGAAACTTGAGCTCAGCTCGACGAAAAAGTGAAGCTGAGATTGATGAATTCTCTCAGCTGAGTTTTTCCTTTAGGTGAAAGCTAAGTTTGACGAAATCTAAACTCCGCTCGATGAAATTATGATATTTGATTTCTTCTTACAGGAGAAAGTTGTGTTCGACAAAATTTGAAAGCTGAGTTCGACGAAATCTTCTCCTTACAGCTAAAAAACTTTGTTCGACGAAATCTTCTTCTTACAGCTAAAAAACTAGGTTCGACGATTCTGAACTCCGTTCCACGAAATCTTAATTGCGTTCGACGAAAGCTAAGCTCAGCTCGACGAATGGTAGTCTTTGCGGTTCTGGACTTATAAATTTCTTCAGCTCTTGCTAGATGGAGTTAAGAGCGTTAAGTGTGTTGACCTCACTCAACACTATTTTCCCTTTAGCCCATTCTTCAGCTATCTGTCTGATGGGGTTGAGTGAGCTGACCTCACTCAACGATTTTGGACTTAGCCGATTTTCTAGATTCTTCACATTAAGGCTAGACTCAGAGCCATTTCACTTGGCATTGAGTGAGTGAACTTCACTCAACGCTACTTCACTTAGTTGAACATTCTGTCTCCTTAATCTTTGGCGTCAACAGGCTTAGCATGGCGTTGAGTGACGAAGCTTCACTTAGCGTTTCTAGACTTAGTCAAAATTCTGGCTTGCACTGCTTATGCTTTGACAGGATAACCTTGTCTCAACGGTTCTGACCATATGAAATTGAGTGAGTTGAGCTCACTCAACGCTTTTGGACTTAGCCAGATTTTTGCCTTTGTAATTCTATCAGCTTTGACTGTCTGCCTTCTCTCAGCGCTATTAGCCGAATGGCGTTGAGTGAGCTTGCTTAACTCAACGCTTTTGGACTTAGGCATTTTTCTGACTTTCTAGCCTATCACCTTGAGTCCACCTGTCATTGTCTCTTGAACCAGCTGTCAAATCATTATGACAAAGACTAACCTGTATACATGAACTTAAACATACATCAAATACAACTATGTCTATCTCATTGACATGTTTGACATCATCAAATCAGAGCCATTGTGATCAATGGACCCAACAAGTGATATTTATGATATACATGTACTGGGCATAAGCCATTTATCTTGTACTCTTTTATTATCTCATATGGACCTTTTGAATAGATGTTTATTATATCTATGATGTGATGTGTCAACTTACTTCTTCTTTTGTTGGTTGTGTGAATGATCGTGTTTGCTGGCAGGGTCATTGTCTTGTAGTGGCAACTAACTTGTAGTTGGTGTCATTGTGAAGCAACGGTCCTAAACAAAAAATCTCTCCTCGGTCGTGCCCAATTCCCGATTTGAGGGATTTTACAGAGTCCGCACGGTTTGGGTGACAACACACCAGCAACAATCCGCGACCAAAATGCAGAACTCCCAACAGAAAAGAAATCGCACGAGAGCGACAAGCAAGAAAGGGAGGGAAGGGAGGGAAGCGAACAGGAAAAAGTCGGCTCGGTAAGCAAGCCGAAAGAAGCTGCGCGGGAAGCAACCCGGAAGAAGCCGCGCGGGAAACAAATCGGAAGAGGTCGGTGCAGTTAGAAAAACAAACTACAATCTGATTGGAGCAAAGGATCGATTCGCTCTGATACCATGTGAGAAATGAGCGAGAAAAATGGCCAAGAGGTAAATAAAGGCAAATTTTATTGCTCCAAAAAGATAATTATTACATAGGTATGCCCCCTTATTTATAGAAAGTGGGGAAGAAGAGAGAATACAACAAGCGATGTGGGACTAAATACAAGTCGCGCGGGCTGGGCAGTTTGATACAGTCAAACTGCTAGGCTATACAATACATAACATCAAAACCTAAGAACCGGGGGTAGCTAACACCAAGACCGCTTTGGCTAGCATCAGATCGCTGTGGTCAACCTCCAGGCTGTTGCGGCTAATCATCCGGACCTCTACTGCTGCTAACATCAAGCTGATGGAAATGCTGACAAGACAAGACGCTGGTCCAAACCGTCAGGTTGCTTCCCAGACAGACCGTTGGTCCAAACTACCGGGTTGGTGCCCAGACAGGTCGTTGGTCCAAACCACCAGGTCGCCTGAACAACTAGCCGCCCGACTAGAAGTTCAAGCTACCAGACTTTAACAAGGCCAAAACACTTTATGTATTTTTTATGTAATTCCTATGGTGTTGTTAGTAGACATTCTTGGTGTTGGGTTCTAAGTAATTTAAATGCTTCTGCTAAAATGCAACTCTGAGTAAGGATGCGCGATATTTTGGTTTAAATACGTAACTCCATTGACTGTCCATGACATATGGCGCGGGGCCCCGACCAGACCTTCTATTATATTCTACGTGATAGATGGGGGTGTTATAATTTAATATCATCTTTTGGTGTCGGTCTTCCTTTTTCAAATTCGCGGTCAAATTCTTTTAAGGGGTGGTAAGCACGTGTATGTGTGTTACCTTTAAAACATGAAAGAACTCATGAATATCCACTTGAGAATAAAAATACACATGTTTGTAGAACCTGCGTATTCCTTTGATTGCTGATATCCAATATCGCTAGTTGCTTAATTATGTGTTTTATGATTATAGGTGACTAAAAGCGGTGCAGGGCAGTCTCAGCCCTAGCACTCAGTAGAAAGCAGTGCACTTGTTTAGGTGCCTACACTTCCTCATTTTGCTGAAATAATATGGTTGGTTTCTGAAGCCATATTTGTAATGATCAATGCGTAACTAGGAGGGAAAGTACATCCTCCTACCCCCAAGGTTGCCCCGACACAGGTTGGCGTAGTTGAACCTGTGGCTATGAGGCAGATGCTCGATAAGCCTTTGACAACGAGGTGAGCGACAAAGAAGCAACTGAAGCATGTTATGAGCTTCCATCCTCTAACATTTGAGGGAACAAGATACCCCATTCAAGTCGAAGATTGGCTCTCAAGAATAAAGAGAATCTTAACGGTGACAGAGATGGAGGAGAGATAGAAAGTGTTTGTGTCTACCTTTCTTTTGGAAGGAGAGGCAAGACTCTAGTGGGATGAGCTGAAACTACTTCAGTTTGCTGAAAGGAAACTGACTGAGGTCTCTATGGAGGAGTTCCCGAGGCTTTTTTTGGCCAGATATCTCCCATCTGCACAAAGGATTACAATGGAGAATCAGCTCCAGAGGTTAACTCAGGGTGACAGTTCTGTTGATGATTACTTGCATGAGTTGACCAGATTTGGACGACATGCAGGCTCTATATTTGTTGTCGAGGAGCGCAAGACAAATTCTATGAAGCTTTATATGATGATCTGAGGTTAATTCTCTCAGGTATAATGTTGCAGGTCTTTCTTATATTGGTCAATACTGCTTGATCCCTAAAACAAGATCTAAAAAGATACCAAAGTAAGAAGGCCTTGAGTGTGAAGAAGCCAGAGTTCAAAGTACAGAGCTCTGCAAAATCTGGATACCACAATAGGTGGAAAAAGAAATTTAAGTCTTGAGGACCAGTTTTTTCTAATTCTTCTTGAGCGACTACTGGTCGAGGTCCGCCCACTTGCTATACTTGTGGAAAGTCAGAACACTTTACTCGAGATGGTTGGAGTGGTCCTCCAAAGGTGAGAAAAAATCAGGTGCGACTTATGCGGAGAAAGGGAAGGCAAAGGAGTCATTTGCATCACATTATGCTCCAGCACAGCCCCGAGTGTACAATCTTGGCCAATAGGAGGTTGAAAGTCTTTGTTTTGAAGAGTAGCTAAACACCTAGAATGGGTGAATATGTTTTTGAGTTTTTGTGACTATCTTTTAGTTTGGTAAGTTGAGTGATTTACTTTATGTTAGCTTTCAAGAATTGACACCAACACACTAGTATTTATAGTGGTTCCCCAAGGTATGGGTACATCCACTTTTCCTCCCACCTTTCTAACAGCGTGTTAGACAAGGCAATCTCCGCCAAGACTCTGCTCAATGAGCTTACAACACAGATCCCTAAGGATCTCTCAGACTCCTCCAAGTCCTACCTTAGGCCCAAGGCCCTATACTCAGAGATAATATCTCCTACATCTCAGTGATCCTTCTGATCACCTACCTCAGACTTAATATAAAGTCCTATACTCAAGCTAAGAGGAAAGCCCTACACTCAAATCCACCACATGATCCTACCTCAGAGAATAAATCTCATACCTTAGGCACACAGGCCCTACCTCAGATCCACAGAAGGATCCTACAACTCAGCCTTTATATTTCTGGCTTACAACTTAGATCAAGAATGATCCTATAGAAAGAGTGAGTTTTTTGTTGATGACTTGCTCGAGATAAAGTGTTCTTCGAGCGATCTCGCTGGACTGAGTGAGCTCAGCCCAACTTCTTCACAGCACTAGGGAAGTAGATCTTCAGGTTGGTTCAGCTTGTGCTGGGAAGAATCTCAGAAATTGGAGCTTCTAAACTAGTTGATGAAGACAAAACGATATTGATGTGCTTTATTTCTTCAATCAGCAAACCTAGTCTGAAGTCTTCAGACTTGCTGTTGAACACCAGTTGTAGAGCTCTTCTGCTTCATTTTTCTGGAAGAAGATGATCCAGAAAATCTTTTTCTCCAAAAGCCAAAAAACACTTTTTAATTTCTCGAAACTCTCCTTTTATTTCCCATAAATCCAACGGCTCTATGCGTAATGTGGACCCCTGGAATGGGCAACTACAGCAAAACTTTTGCATTAATTACAGTACTAAAGGCATGCGACGCATTTTGTTATCTAGCATGCAAAACTTGCGATATTTGAATTTTCACTAACGTCAGCATAACTCAGCTCCCGTAGACTTAGCAAATTCCAGAAAATATGCACAGGCGTTGAGTGAATCCATGACACTCAATGCAAAAATACTAAGCTGAATTCTACATCTTCAGGCGTTGAGTGCATTGAGTGGCCCTTCATCACTCAACGCATAAGTACTTGTTGAATTCTGCATCTTCAGGCATTGAGTGCGTTGAGTGAGCCTTCATCACTCAACACATAAGTACTTAGTTGAATTCTACATCTTCAGGCGTTGAGTGAACCTTCATCACTCAACGTATATAGACTTTTATAGTCTAATAGCTTAGGCATCGAGTGAGTCTTCATCACTCGACGCTTCTTGACTTAGTTAAATTTGTCTGTCTGAAGGCGTTGAGTGCAGCTTCTTCACTCAATGATTCTATCATTGGCCTAACTTCTTGATGAGGCATTGAGTGGTCAGTCTTCACTCAGCGCTTCTATACTTAGACAGAAATTCTATTGAGTAGTCGTTGAGTGAATTGTCTTCACTCAATGCTTCTAGACTTAGCCAGACTTCTTGTCTGCACCACTAAGGCTTTGACCGCTTGAGATTCTATCAATGTTGAGAGGACTTAGCGCAACCACTCGCACCAAAATCCCGGACTGATGGAGGACGGCTCCACTAATCTTTATATCAAAGGTCCTCGGGCGGATCCACGGGGCAGCCAGTTAAGCCATTACTGCATAGCACCGCAGCGCGGGGGCGATTCCGGACCGCAGCCCCAACAATCCCCCCCCCCCCCGGAAACGACCCCGGGGTTTCGAACCCGCGACCCCCTCTGATACCACTTGAGAGGACTTAGCACAACCACTCGCACAAAAAGCCCGAACTGATGGAGGATGGCGCCACTAATCTTTATATCAAAGGTCCTCGGGCGGATCCACGGGGCAGCCAGTTAAGCCATTACCGCATAGCACCGCAGTGCGGGGGCGATTCCGGACCGCAGCCCCAACAAATGTTTTTAGCCTCTTGGCGTTCAGTGAACTGCCTTCACTTAACGCTTCTGGACTTAACTAGATTTCTTGACAGCAACACTGTGGCTTTGCCTGTTTAAGCTTTTGTCCTTTAGCCTCTTAGCGTTGAGTGAACTGCATTCACTCAACTCTTCTGGACTTAGCTAGATTTCTTGATAGTAACACTGAGGCTTTGAATTCTTGAGCTTTGTCAATAACTTTAGCCTCTTGGCATTGAGTGAACTGCCTTTACTCAACGCTTCTAGACTTAGCCAAATTTTTGCTTTGTCAGCATCCTATCTTGAGTCCATCTATCATTGAGACTCAGATTAGCTATCAAATCAGCGCAGTAGAGAACAACCTGCATATAATGAACTTAAACATATATCAAATACATTCATGTGTATATCATTGACTGAAAGATAATCCTATGGGTAGATAATCACCTAGAGGGAGGTGAATAGATGACTTTTTAAGTTACTTTATCAGATCTTTATAACTTAACTAATTTTGCAGTTACGAAGACTTAGATCACAGCACAGGAAAAAAGTAATCCACAACACACAGCAGAATTTATAGTGGTTCCCCTATCTAGGGTACATCTATTTTTCCCCCTTCTTCCTCACTAGTAATGTACTAGATAAGGTTTTAGCTCCTCCTCTTTAACTCAGATCCAAAGATCTTATAGGCTCAGTTTCTGTTAAGAAACCTACACTCAAACCAACAGGTCCTACCTCAGAGATTCTCCCAATCTCCTTCCTCAGGTCCCTCAAGAACCCTATCTCAGCCTTTATAAATTAGGCTTACAACTCAGTGATTCACCTAAAACCACCTACCTCAGGTCCCTCAAGAACCCTACCTCAACCTTTATAAAATAGGCCTACAAATTAGAGATAAGATCTCCTACCCACTCAGATCTCAAGGAGATCTTACAAAATATAGAGGTAAAAATGAAAAGTAAAATTCTCAAAAAACAGAAAATCTGTAATATGAAATATCCGTTATCACAAATTCTTCAATTCAGCAGTAATGAATGTCTTCTTGATAAATTGGCTGGCTGAAAAGTTGCTTCTCTGGATCTGCAATCTTCTTGACGTTGATCGGCTTGATTATCTTGAAGAAATTGTATATCAAATCCACTTTGATCTTCATATCAACCTGGTGAAGGGATCTGAAGATTTTCTTAAAGACCTTCATCTTCTTCCTCCTCCTCGGGATTGTAATAAGAATGAGAATTTTTTGTTGGCTTGATCAATTCTATCTCTCTTGTTAGTGAAGACAACCACTCTATTTATAGCTTTCATGGATGCCTGATAACTAAATGATGACATCAGCCTCTGACATCATACTTCAAATCCTCCTTGAGACTATTTCTGTTGAAATATTGTATTCCTGTAGCTGATATGACAGGTCTGACTAGTCTTGACACTTCTGTGTTGACCGTTAAGATGGACTAATTTTTAGGAAGAAAATTCTTTTAAAGAATAATGTGGATAAGAGAAATATTTAAGAAAACTTTTACTCATCTTACTAACTTTCAATCAAAGATTTGAACTGTTAAGATGGACTATCCTACTAAACAATAATCATCAAAAACTCTTGATTAACCTACTCATTAATTATATTGAGAAGTAGGATTAAATATTACTATTAAAAAAACCAACTCTCACTCAATTGGTAGGAGTATACTACTCCCACCTCGACAATTTTGCCCATTGCTAGTTCCTTAGCAAAGAGACTTCAATACCCAAGAAATTTTGTTTAAAATATTTTGACTAATTAGCATATAAAGGAAAGGACAAAATGAAGGACAAAATGAGACTTGAAATTTAAGTACTCCCCTGAGAATTGGAGTGTCCATTACTTTCTCAATGATGTACCCAATTTAATATATTGTGGAATGTCCATCAGTAATCCTAGTTATATATTGTAGCCTGTAAAACTTATATCTTAGACATATACAAAGGTTAAAGCACGAAATATAGTTTTATCCATTTCTACTTGTAGCAGCAGAAACCATCAAAAGTGTACAAGCATATCATGATCATGTAAGGTAAGAACTGTCATTTTATCATCCTAATAATACTCCAGAATATTAAGTCTATATCACTGTAGGAATCATAAAATAAATAACAAACCTCATAAGATCATGCTATACTCTAACATGATACAACAAGCCGACTAGAAAAAATATTTCAATTTTAGATTATCTTGAAAGTAGGAAAACAAAAAAAAGTTGCAACCACTTTTTTTGGGGTTACAACTTTTTCAGTTCGGGTTAGTCTAACAGCAGACAGAGAAAATAAAGTTGCAACCTGTCTTTTTCTGGGTTGCAACTTTTTCAGTTCGGGTTCCTTTAATAGCAAATAGAGAAAACAAAGTTACAACCTGCTTTTTTTGTTGCAACTTTTTTAGTTCGGGTTCTTTTAACAGCAAACAGAGAAAACAAAGTTGCAACCTACTTTTTTCTAGGTTGTAACTTTTTCAGTTCGGGTTTCTCAGGTCTCCTCTCGCGCGGAATCCTCCACCTAATCGCTATAGCAATAAACTAAATAGACATATTCTTCTAACTTAGACTAATTATTTTTATTAATTACTAACATAGATATAAATAAAAAGATGGTTGTCTCCCACCAAGTGCCTAATTTACCATTCCGGCAAGACGGTAATAAATTACAGAAGCATTATGCAAGATGTCACCTGGTCATCATCGTCTTTCAGATATGACTTAAGTATCTCGCCATTAACATTGAATTCAGTCCTGTCACTCTAATTTATGATGGTCACCACACCATACAGATGCACTATTTTGACTTTAAACGGCCCCGACCACCTCGACTGTAGTTTCCCGGGAAATAACTTTAAACGAGAATTGAATAAGAGGATAAGTTTGCCCGGCTCGAAGTGCTTTTCCTTAATTCGTCGGTCATGCCACTTTTTTGTGCGCTCCTTATAGATCCGCGAGTTCTCGTAAGCTTGCATCCGAATCTCCTCGAGTTCATTTAGTTGCAGTAATCTCTTCTTACCGGCATCCTGAAAATCATAATGTATTTTCTTAATCACCCAGAATGCCCGGTGTTCTAACTCGAGTGGTAAATGACAAGATTTTTCATAGACCAACCTATACAGAGTTATTCTAATGGGAGTTTTGAAAGTAGTCCGATACGCCCATAATGCATCTGTGAGCTTTTGCGACTAGTCTTTCCAATTTATGCTCACGGTTTTTCTAAAATCCTTTTTATCTCCCTATTTGACACCTTCGCTAGTCCATTTGTCTGAGGATGGTAAGCGAGTGCGACCTTATGGGTGACCCCATATTTATTTAGCAATGAGGTGAAGTGATGATTATAGAAATGACTTCCCCCGTCTCTAATGATCGCTCTAGGTACCCCGAATCGATTGAATATATGGTTTCTTAAAAAATTCAAGACTACCTTACCATCATTCTTAGGTGTTGTGATCGCCTCCACCCATTTAGATACATAGTCTACTGCCAACAAAATGTATAAATTACAATTTAGATTGACGAACAAACCCATAAAGTCCATTCCCCAAACATCGAACAATTCGACCTCTAGCATGATATTCATTGGCATTCCCTCGTTCTTTCTTAAGTTCTCACGTCGTTGGCATCTATCACATTGTTTAACAAATTCATTAGCATCATGAAATAAATTAGGCCAAAAGAATCTGGCTTCTAATACCTTCATTGCTGTCCTCATTCCTATAAAATGACCTTTATACGGTGAGCTATGACACTTCTCTAATATCGATTTTGTTTCAACCTCTGGCACGCATTGACTCACTACTCCATCATCTCCAATTTTAAATAGATAAGGCTCGTCCCAAAGATAGGAGCGTACCTGGTATAAAAATCGCTTCCTTTGTTGATAAGACAGGTCAGGCGATAGAATATTACTCACTATGTAATTTATATAGTCAGCATACCAAGGTGGAGTACTATCATGAATAGTTAAAACCCTCTCATCTGGAAATCTCTCTTCAATTTCTAAATTATAAGATGGTTGTGTAGACTCTATCCTGGACAAGTGATCCGCAACAAGATTGTCAGTACCTTTTCTATCCTTAATCTCTACGTTGAATTCTTACAACAGAAGCACCCATCTTATCAATCAAGGCTTTGCGTCCTTTTTATCCATGAGGTAATGGATCGCAACATGATCTGTATAAACTGTGCTCTTTATGCATAAAAGATATGATCTAAATTTCTAGAAGACAAACACTACCGCTAGTAATTCCTTTTTCGTAGTTGGTTTGTCAAATATCGTTGAGTGTGTGTCGACACAAGTCCTGTGTGTCAACACAATGACTTCTGAACTCGACACCGCCTTTTGAGAGTTGGTGTGTCGACACAAGTCCTGTGTGTCGACACAATTTCTTCAGGTGTCGACATAGCTCATGAGTGTCGACTCATCTTCTGATTTAGGTGTCGACACAATTGCTTCTTTAGGTGTTGACATAGCTTTGAGTGTCAACACTGCTTCTTTATAAGTATCGACACAAATTTTGGGTGTTGACACAACTTCCCTGAGTGTCTACACAATTTGCCTGTGTGTAGACACAGCTTGCCTGAGTGTCGACACAAGTTTCCTGAGTGTCAACATAGCTTCCCTGAGTATCGACACAATTTGCCTGAGTGTCGACACAGCTTGACTGAGTGTCGACACAGCTTGCCTGAGTGTCGACACAGTTTCTTCACAAGTGTCGACACTTGTACTTAGAAAATTTTCCTTCAAATTTTTAAACCTGCACAATTAAACTTAAACTTCTATCAAATACACATTGATGCATATCATTGACTAAGTTGTGGCTTCTCCAAATCTAGTACACATTTTCCAATGTACCCAACAATCTCCCCCTATTTGAAGAAGTCATAACCCTTAGTCAAAGATATACATCTCTTAAGATAAAACAAAATTGTAATAGAAGTAAAAATATTTCAGAGCAGGATATTACATAATCAATGTAAACAACAAACACTTAATACTGAAACAGATTTCATTAATCAAAAAAACTTTGATTTACATGATTTACTTATAGAACAAAAGAAACAAATGAATACATTGTTCTAATACATAAACCTAGCAATCCTATTATGGACTAGGCTCCTTAATAACTATCCCTTTATTAGGCTTGATTTTAGCATGCATAGAAGGTTTAACTAGCTTTTTCCCTTTGAGAGCTTTCTTCTTCAATTCTTCAGCCTTGATCTTTTGTCTTTCAAAATAGTGAAAAGGTTTGGGGAAGTACTTGCTTGGCTCTTGAGCATTAGCAGGTAGCTTCCCAGCCTTAGCACTTCTTCTATGTTGTAGAATTGCCTCTTGTCCAGCTTTATATTTATTCCATTCTTGCTCAGAATACCACTTACCCCTGTCATGGGTTTTATCCTTAACAACTTCTCAGGCAGTAAGTATGATATTTCTAGAAGTTGGGCTCCATTGTTCAAAATCTGGCTTCAGCTCAGCCTGCTCTCTAAATCTCTTCTTAGAAAGTTGAGCTTCCTTCTGAGCTTCCAATGCAGCTTCTGACATTTCAACCTTTTCAAGAATTATATTTTGTACCTCTGGTGGAGGACTATACATTTTCAGCACTTCTTCTTGAATCATCTCAAAATCAGCTGGGGGGTAGATCACCTGAGCAACTTCAGGCTGATCTCCTTTAAAATAATCAGGTTGAATCCCAGACTATGCTACATTAGCATCATCACACAGAGGAGGATATCCAAGAGTGGCTCTGATGCTATTGGTAGTCCATTTAGCATGGTCAGAGCCGGCTTTGACTAGTAATCTCTCCCCCTTTATGACTTCTCTTGCAATATGATCTCTTAAATCTTCCTTCTGGAATCTTACTTGATCAACTAGATATTCAGTTCCCTCTTTAAAATAAGCTCTAAATTTTGTCAGGAAGGTTTTTATTTTCTCCTGAGATTCTTGGAATGTGACTTTGACAGCATATATATCATCCTGGATTTGCTTTGAGATTTCATCCTTCAGAGTAGTGCTAGAATTAGTGAGCTGTTTCAATATTGTATGATGTGAATCCTTGAGATTTTCATTCATTCTAATCTGATTCTCTAGGACATATCCCTGCTTCACCTCAATTTCATCCACTTTAGCTTGGATATTTTTCTGTTGCTCGACCAGAAACACCACAGCATTACCTCCTTTATGGAAGCAATATGTCATCTCTTTCTTATTTTGATTTACTTCAAATCTTATGGATTTGATGTCCTGGGCAAACTGAAACTGTAACTCCTTGTGAGTTTCATCCACATATTGCTCTATTGATTGTCTTTGATTTTCCAGTTTCAGTTGCATCTGGACCAGTAAAGAACTGAAGTCCACAGTTCATGTTGATGGTGTTGTTCCCACTTGCAAGGCCTTCTTGTATCCAGAACTTTTCTTCTTTAACACAGCTAGCTTTCTTTTCTTAGCCAATGTGGCTTATTCATCTTCAGAAGATTCAGATATACTTTTAATATCCACAGTTTCCTTGTCAGTTGGGGTATCCTTTGATAACTCCCCCTCAGTCCTTGGAATTTCCTTTTCTTTTGCAATTTCCTCCCCCTCAGTCCTATCTGTAAGAGGATCAGGAAACAACTCTTCCATTGTAAATTCCTGGTGTATCTGTTCAGAAGGAATAAGATTAGTTTTTTTTAAAAGAACTACTTAAAAGACTAATCCCACTTGAAAGACCTCTTTTGTTGTGTAAACAAAAGTGTCTCTTTGATTAATTTTTGAGGAGAATATTATAATACATCACTAGTCTGTGGAGAAGATACTTACTGGCTCATTCTGAGCATCATTCTTATCAGTTACTTCAACTGCAGTGTTGATTTCAGATACAACATCCATGATTGTGACTGCAGCTAAGTCACTATCCAAGACAGCATCATCAAGACCTCCCCCTTGGGCAGGCAACTCAGTTTATTTTTCCAGGTTTTCTCTCCCTTGAGTGGAGTCAACTTGTTGCTCCTGGGGCTCACTGTCCTTTACTTGATCTTGAACATCTTGTTGTTGCTGGTTTTCATCAGAACTGAAGACCACTTTCTCCTCAGAATCATTGGACGAGTCAGCCTGTACAGCCAACTTCTTTTTCTTCTTGTCCTTTTTAGTTTGCTCCCTGGGAGCAGGGACTTCCTTGGTGAGAACTCTGTCCCATCTTGACAGTATCCTTACATCCATTTTTCTTATATGATTTATTTTAGAGCCATTTGCTTGTTTCAGTACATCTGGTATTACTGATGTAAAGCAAAGGCTGAGGATCCTTCCCAGGTTAGGTTTTTTCATTCCTTCTTGTAGTTTATCAAACACTACTGTTGCCCAGTTAGTGTTTATCTTGAATATGATTCTCACCATCAGATTCAACATGTGGGCAGAAATCCGATCATGTCCACCAGTCTTGCAGATTATCACTTTGCCCACTACTTCAGATAGAAATTTTCCTTGGAAATTCATCCCTTTTCTGTTGATAGAGGATCCAATATTGATATTAGGACTCAGCCCACACCAGCTTAAAGCTTCTGTAATCTGGGAAGGGGTTATTTCTTCTGTATCCTCGATCAATGGAAGATGTAGTGATTTCCTGATAGTTTTCAATATGAGTTTCACTCGGGTATCTTGAACAGTTGCCTTGATTTTCTTGCCTTCTGAATCCACTATAGCGGTTGAATAGAACTCCATGACTTCCTTCTTCCAAATTTTGGTCGGTTCTGAGACCAAAAATTCGAGTCCATTTTCAGAAATTAGGGCAATAACTCCCTGAATTTCGTCAGAAGCAGTTGTGAAACCCTCGCGAACCAGTTCGTAACCTTCATTAACCTTGTCTTCTTAGTTTGGCGCGATTATCGTAAGTACTAGAGGAGAAGAGAAGAGAAGGTCTATGTCGACAGAAGGTATAGAGTCAGAAATTCTGATAGCGTAGTCGATCGGATTTTGGATTCACCTATTTATAGTACTTGAGTCAAGGGCAGATCAAAAGTCAGGCTTAAGTCAACAAATCTGTTTTTGTGTCGACAAAAATGACCTAGGTCTTGGCAGAACTAAAGTTAAGTCGACATGACTATGTGTCGACATACTAATGTCTAAGTCGACAAAACGTATTTTAAGTCGACACATCTATGTGTTGACATACTTGAGTCTGTATCGACATACTTGTGTCAGTGTCGACACAGATAACTTAAGTCTCGACAGATTTTTGTCGACACAAACTTTTTGTGTCGACACAAATATCCTCTCGATATATAGTCTCGACAAGGTTATGTCGACACCAACTTTTTGTGTCGACACAAGTATTCTCACGGCTGATAGTCTCGACAAGGTTGTGTCGACACCTATTCTCTTGTCGACACAGATACTGTTTCTATGTCGACACATCCTTTTCCTGTAATGACACAACATACTGAGTGTGTCGACACAACTTGCTTTTGTCGACACAAACTTTGAACTTAGCCAAATTTCAACAGAAATTTGGTACTAACATATGCTACTCATGGAAACTTGTGTTAACCTAGTCTAGGTTCAACATACCTAATTCAATTTTGAAATTATTGAATTTAGTTTCATCCAGTGGTTTTGTGAAAATATCAGCTATTTGATTATCTGTTTTTACAAACTCTAGACTAATATTTTCCTTTTCAACATGTTTTCTGATAAAATGAAACTTTATTTCTATATGCTTGGTCCTACTGTGTGACACAAGATTCTGAGCAATAGAAATAGAACTTGTAGAATCACAAAATAATGGTATTCTACTTACCTGGATGTCATAATCTTCTAGTTGATGCTTCATCCACATCAATTGTACACAACAGCTACCTGCAGCTATATAATCTGATTCAGCTGTTGATATAGCTACACTGCTTTGCTTCTTGCTACTCCATGACACCAGCCTCCCACCAAGGAACTGACAAGTTCCTGTGGTACTTTTTCTGTCTTCCTTGCATCCAGCAAAATCTGCATCTGAGAAACCTATTAATAGAAAATCTCTATTCTTAGGATACCAAAGGCCTAGATTAGGCGTGCCTTAAGATATCTCAAAATTCTTTTAGTTGCAGTATAATGAGATTCCTTAGGGCATGCTTGATACCTAGCACAGACACATGTTGCATACATGATGTCAGGTCTACTAGCAGTCAAGTATAGTAG
Source organism: Platanthera zijinensis (assembly GCA_039513925.1). Taxonomy (NCBI): domain Eukaryota; kingdom Viridiplantae; phylum Streptophyta; class Magnoliopsida; order Asparagales; family Orchidaceae; genus Platanthera; species Platanthera zijinensis. Next base: position 152,693,246 of record CM077083.1, read on the forward strand.
GGAGCCAATTATTCCTCTATACAAAGACTTATCAACAGGTTTCCCTGCTTTATCTTTGCATATAGGCATACTTGTTCCCATTGGAGTTTTCATTGTAGAAGTTGAGTCCAAACCATACTTCTTAATCAACTCCTTAGTGAACTTAGACTGGGATATGGACAACCCACTCTCAGTCTGTCTAACTTGAAGTCCCAAGAAAAACTTCAGCTAACCCATACTGCTCATCTCAAACTTCTCTTACATAAGTTTGGCAAACTTCCTACAAAGGCTGTTTTCAGTAGAACTAAAAATAATGTCATCCACATATATCTGGACTAGTATTATCTTGCCTTTTGATTCCCTATAGAATAGATTTTTGTCTATCTTTCCTCTAGAGAATTTATTCTCAATGAGAAAGGCATACAAGGTTTCATACCAAGCCCTTGGAGCTCGTTTCAAACCATATAGAGCTTTCCTAAGCCTATATACATAATCAGGAAAGTGAGAGTCTACAAAACCCGAGGGTTGTTCTACATAGACTTCTTCTTTTAAATCACCATTCAAAAATGCTGATTTCACATCCATTTGATATACTTTGAACCCTTGATAGGCAGCATAGGCTAAGAACAGCCTTATTGCCTCCAGCCTTGCCACTGGAGCAAAGGTTTGATCAAAATCAATACATTCCTCTTGCCTGTAGCCTTTTGCTACCAGTCTAGCCTTGTTCTTGACTATTGTGACATTCTCATCAATCTTGTTCCTGTAGATCCACTTAGTTCCAATTATGTTGTGATCCTTAGGTTTTGGCACCAGTTCCCAGACCTTACACATTTTGAACTGACTGAGCTCTTATTACATTGCATCAATCCATTTGGTGTCTTACATGGCCTCTTCAATCTTCTTGGGTTCTATCTGAGATAGGAAGCTAGAACATAAAACTGTGTTCATGCTCCTGCTCCTTGTTAGAACACCCTTACTTGCATCACCAATGATCTGTTGAGCTGGATGATCCTTCAGGTGCCTCCTTGCTGGAGGAATTCTGTCAGCATTATGGCTATCTCTAGTTTCCTCATCTTGATTCTCTACATTTTCTTCTTCATCCAGAGGGACATGATCTCCCCCTAAATAGCTGGCATCTTTATCTTCATCCAAATTAGCAGTAACATCTTAATTGATGGTCAGCTTGTCCAGCTTATCTGTTAGACCTGTAGAGCTAACTGAAGAACTGGACAATTCACTGTTAATAAACATTGACTCATCAAATACAACATGCACAGATTCTTCTACAACTTGAGTAGTCAAGTTGTAGACCTTGTATGCTCTACTATGGTTGCTGTACCAAACAAATATCCCTTCTAGGGATTTGGCAGCACACTTAGTTTGGTAGTGTTTACCATTGACTAGTACCAAACACTTACTACCAAAGATTCTGAAATAAGATATGTTTGGTTTTCTGCCTTTTAAAATCTGGTAGGGAGTCATCTTGTGCTTCTTGTTGATGGAGGCCCTATTGAGCACATGACATGCAGTATTTACTGCCTCAGCCCAGAAGTATTCGGGGAGAGTAGTGTCATTCAGTATGGTTCTACTAGCTTCAATTAGAGTCCTATTTTTCCTTTCAGCAACACCATTTTACTGATGAGTTCTAGGTGAAGAGAATTCCCGATGAATCCCAAGTTCTTCACAGAATTTTGTCATACATTCAGACTGAAATTCAGTTCCATGGTCACTTCTGATTTTGACCACTGAGCTGTTGTATTCATTCTGTATTTGTCTGACAAAAGTCTGGAAAATAGTTGGGGTTTCAGATTTCTGCCTCAAGAAAAAAACCCATGTAAATCTAGAATAGTCATCCACAACAATAAGTGTGTATGCTTTCCTACCAAGACTATGGACTGGCATAGGACCAAACGGATATATATGCATAAGATACAAACATCTCTTTGAATCTTTGATGTCAAGTGACTGAAAAGAGGACTTAGTCTGCTTGCCTTTTTGGCAAGCTGAGCACACACCCTCTTTTATGCACTGAACTTGAGGACCATTCCTCACTAATCCCATGTTGAACAGCAGTCCAATTGACTTATAGTTCAGATGATCTAGCCTCTTGTGCCATTTGACATATAGTGAAGCATTCTCTCCTACAACCAAACAAATAGGTGAGTTGTTAGACTCACACTCTAGGTTAAGGCAATACACATTTACTTTCCTAGTGTCAGTCAACATGATCTCTTGATCACTTGACCTTTTTACTAGGCACTCCCCTCTGAGGAAAGAAATATCATAACCTAGATCACTAAGTTGACTTATGCTAATCAGGTTATGTTTTAGACCCTTTACATAAGCCACTGTAGTGATTGTAATTGAATCACAAAATATGTTACCAAATCCTTTGATGATTCCCTTTTCTGATCCACCAAAGATAACTTTTGGTCCATTCTTTATGGGCACATAGTCTCTCAACATTCTCCTTGTTCCAGTCATATGTCTGGAACAGCCACTATCCAAGTACCATATAGGGGTATGGTCACTTGGATTTACCTGCAACAAATAATGAATCACTTACCCTTAGAACCCAACTTACTAGTGGGTCCTAGGTCCTTGTTAGTTTGAAATCTTGTGAATGATCTAATAGGAATCCTACTTTTTGTTTTAACACTTAAGTTAAACCAACAATCCATAGCAAAGTGGCCCACCTTGCCACAACACCAACACTCAAACCTATTATACCAATTCTTAGGTACAAGCCTTCTTACTTTAATGTCAGTAGACTTATTAAGTGCTGGTGCTGGAATAGCATTCTTCAAGAACTCCTCTTAAATATGATGGGCATGCCTATAGATTGGTCTATTGGCATTACCACCCTTGCTCATGAACTTTTCATGCTCACAATGACCATGTGTAATGTCATGATCATACCTGTTTGTTGGGTACATTGGAAAATGTGTACATGATTTGGAGAAGCCTCACTTAGCTCAATGATATACATCAAGGTGTATTTGATGTTATTTTGAGTTTATATGTGCAGGTTAAGTATTGGCTAAAATGCAGAAAAAGTTTCTAAGTCCATGTGTCGACACCTGAAGCAATTGTGTCGACACACAGAATATGTTAGTCGACATCAACTGTGTCGACACTGGGAGGCAGTGTCGATACACAGAATATATAGTCGACATCAACTGTGTCGACACCGGGAGGCAGTGTCGACACACAGTATAGATAGTCGACATCAACTATGTCGACACCAGGAGACTGTGTCGACACACAGAAGCAGATTCGACATCAAATGTGTCGACACCTAGAGGCAGTGTTGACACACAGAATTCTTAGTCTACATCAACTGTGTCGGCACACAGGACTTGTGTCGACACACAACAGAGTTTCAACATAGTTGATTGTTGTGGAATGAAGAAGTAATTATGTCGACACAAAGAGGCAATGTCAACACATTCTCAAGATACAGTGTCAAGAAACAGTGTCGACATCAAGGCAGATATGTCGACACCACCAATGTCTGTGTCGACACTTAAGTTACATGTGTCGACACATATTGACAGTTTGTCTCGACACATAATGACAGTCAATCTCGACGTTTTGCTGACAGAGACAAAGGTTCAAGAACTAACTGGGGACTTGAAAGCTGTGTATTCCAACAACTTTAATGAAGGTGTCGGACTTTTCAGAAGTTAGTTATAAACCGGATCAGCCGGTTACCATGGATGAAGTCTATAAATATAGATGGATTTAGAAGATGAAAAGAAGATTGATCATACACACAACTAACACAAATATAAAGAGATTGATCGTTGATCAAGAAAGTGCAAGGCACACAAAAGAAGATCTTCGTGAGAAGATCTAAGAAGACATACTGAAGTGATTATCCACTCAGATTTTGTCTATGGTGAATTCATTCAGAATTCAGAAGGTACTTCAAAGGAATTGGGGAGAGAGAGCTCCAGCTGTTTTGAGGTCAAGAAGGAGACAATCACAAGTCTCTTAAGAAGTAGATCCTGAACTAATCTACTAAGAAGATCCAGATCCATATCTGGAATCCAAGAAGGAAGCTGGCAGTCAGTCAACTTCAAAGGAGATCAACCCAACTAAGTTCAGATTCAAGAAGCTTTGAAGAAAGCTAAGAACAGGTTGATTTCAGTCATCAGTCTCATCAAGAAGCTGATCAAGAATCCTCTTATCCTTTCTCTCTCAACAAGGGTAAGAGACCATCAAATTACTTATCAAATTCTGTAGGATCTTTTCAAAGATCTGAGTTGTAAGCCTGTGTTATAAAGGCTGAGTGTATGAGATTTTGATCTCTTAGTGGTAAGGCTGATTGAACCTGAGTGTAGGAGAATTTGTTCTCTGAGTTATAGGCCTTGTTGCAAGGCTGAGGTAGGGTTGTTAACCTGAGTTGTAGGAATCTTATAGGGTTCTGAGTTGTAGGAACCTTTCGGGTTCTGAGCTATAAGATCTGTTGATCTGAGAAGAAGGAAGAAGTTAGGTCGAATCTAGCACACTGCTAGATAGGTAAAGGGGGAAAGTGGATGTACCCAGACCTTGGGGAACCACTATAAATCTATGTGCAATCTGTGATACTTGTGTTATTTTAGATTCTGTGATTGCATGTGTTGTGTTAACTGTAGGGATTTAAGATTTGTCTTAAAGAATTGAAGCTATATTCTACCTTAATTTAAAATAAGGAAAAGAACCTATTCACCCCCCCCCCCCTCTAGGTGTTTAGGTTGTCTTGAAGTTAAATCTATCAAGTGGTATCAAAGCGAGGTTACTCAAAGAAGGACTTAACAGTCTAAGTTAGATCCCTAAGGCGGAATCAAGAAAATGGGTTCTGGAGAAAATCACAAGGAACTAGGTTATATGAAATTACCAATCTGTAGGAAGGAGATTTTTGGTATATGGAAATAAAGAGTCAGATTGTTTATGGAGGCTTATGACCCAAGGATCTATATTATAGTAAAAGAAAATCCTTATATTCCAATGAATGTGTCTGTTCTAGATGCAAATCAAAGAACTCCTAAAGATTTTTCTGAGATGACTAAGGATGAGATCATCCTGGCAATTATGGATAAAAGAGCTCAGAACATCATAATAAGTGTCATAGATGATTCAACCTTTCAGAATTTGATTCACTGCAAGACCTCCAAGGAAATGTGGGACACTTTGATAGTCTACATGGAGGGTTCTGCAGAAGTTAGACAAGATAGAAAGTCCATGCTAAATCAGGAATATGAAAGCTTCAGACAAGGGAAGTCAGACAGCATATCTGAGTGCTATAAGAAGTTCTATAGAATTGTAAATGAATTGATGTATTATGGAAGAGTCTTCAATACATATGAGGCTAATGATAAATTCCTAAGATCCTTGACAAAGGATTGGGACACCAAGATTTGTGTCATTAGGGAAGTGGCCAAACTTGCAGATATTTCTCCTCCAACTTTATTTGGAAAGTTGATGTCTTATGAAATGCAACTAATGACTAGAAAAGAGGAAGAAAGAAATGCTAAAGGGGAGCATAAAGAAAAATCTGTGGCCTTCAAGGTTGAAGCCACTAGAAAGAATAGGAGGATGTCTCCATCACCTCCTAGGGAAGTAGCTGAAATTACCTCAGATAATTCAGACAACCAAAATTCAGATAGCAATGATTCAGATGCAGATTTTGCTGCCTTTACAAGGCAGTTCCATAGATTCTTGAAGAAGAAGCAGTGGAAATCTAGGCCCTCAATATCACAACCAGTTGATGACTATTATCAAAAGAGAAAATCATCAAGGAAGGATAGCAGCAGGTCTAAGCCTAGCAAATCTACAACATTAAAGATTGTTTGATACTGCTGTAATAAGCCTGGACATGTTGTAGCTGAGTGTCCAGACAAAGGAAAGGAGTCTGCTGATAAAAGGAAGACTCAATAAAAGAGCAAGAAGGAGAAATCCTTTGTTGCTAAGAAGGAGAAAAGCTTGACAGACCAATCAACTTCAGAGTCTGAATCTAAAGCTGAGGCATACATTGGTCTTTATACAGCTGATGAAGAAGAAGAGTTTATGCAATTATTAAACTCTATCTATCAACAAGAAGACCATAAGTGTATTGGACTGATGGTTGTATCAGAAGAAGACAAATGTCAGGATCAGCCTGGTCCTAGCAAGGTACAATGTTTGTCTAGTAATTTAGTTTATAGTACTGGCACAGAGTCAGCTACATCTACATCAAGTGATGTGGATGGATCTGAGTCTGAAGGTGATATTCATCAGCTGATAGATGAATATGGGGACTTGTTGCAAGCACTAAAGAAAAGCAAGAACCTGGCCAAAACTAAGGCTAAGGAAATTGCAGATCTTAAGGTGGCTGCATCTGGTTTAGAGAAGGAGTTGGATCAAAAAATGAATGAGATTGCCAAATTAAAAAATATATCTATTATTCAGATGGGCACAATCACATACAAAAATGATCTAATTAAAAGTCTGGAAACCAGACTTCAAAAGGAAAAAAGATTTAGTGGCTAATTATTCCAAGCCTAAATCAGTTTTACCCTTAATAGATGAGTTTGTGGCTCAAAAGGGTAAGGCTGGAATAGGCTTTAAGGGTAAGACTAGGGCTGTCCAATTCAAGAGAAAAGGCAAAGCCTCAGTCCAGCCACTGAATTTCAAAGTCCCTATAATTTTTAGAAAGGTACAAGTGCCTTCTAACAAGTATGACCTTGAGAATACTCATGGTCATATTAAGTCTGAAGTTCTGAATGGCAAGTGTGCTTATGTCAATAAGGCAGCCCATGTCCATAAACCTCATATTTGTGAGAAACCAGTGGGTGTAACTGTAGTAGTACCAGCACAATACAAGAGATTTGTTGTCAATCAGACAATCAAGAATGTATCTAAAAATAGATACAACAAGTATGAATGCTGGTGTTGTGGCAAGACAGGTCATTATGCCATAGATTACTGGCACAACACTAGTGTCAGGAAGAATAATAGTCTACCTGTTAGAAGAGCTGCAGGTAGATTTGGTAAGCATAAAGCTAACCTGAACCAAGGACCCAAGACTTACTTGGGTTCTAAGGGAAAGTAATTCTTTGTTGCAGGTGAGTCCAAGTCACCATACCCCTATATGGTACTTAGACAGTGGATGTTCCAGGCACATGACTGGAACAAAGGGATTGCTGAAGGAGTACTTGCCTATTACAAATGGGCCTAAAGTAATCTTTGGTGGCTCTGAAAAAGGAATCATCAAAGGGTTTGATAACATTTCTAGTAATAAGATTATTATCACTCAAGTGGCCTATATGAAGGGTTTGAAACACAACCTTATAAGCATAAGTAACCTGAGTGACTTAGGATATGACATTTCATTTGTTAAGAATGGATGTCATATCAAAAGATCAAGTGATCAAAAGGTCATTCTAACAGGATATAGAAAAAGGAATGTGTACTGTCTTAATTTTTAGTGTGAGAACAAAGGTTCTCATATTTGTCTTGTAGCTGATGAGAAAGCCACTCATTGTGTCAAATGGCACAAGAGGAAGGCCCATCTTAACTATAAAACAATTGGTCAACTCTTTAGCAAAGAGTTAGTGAGGAATGGTCCTCAAGTTAAGTGTATAAAGGAAGGGATATGTTCAGCTTGTCAAAAGGGCAAGCAGACAAAATCCTCCTTTCATAGCCTTGAAAACAAGGATTCAGTGAGGTGTCTATACCTCTTACATATGGATCTTTTTGGTCCTATGCCATTTCATAGTCTAGGTAGGAAGGTCTACACTTTTGTGGTGGTAGATGACTATTCTAGATATTCCTGGGTGTTCTTTCTGAGACAAAAATCAGAAACCCCAAGTGTTTTTCATAGTTTTGTCAAGCAAATCCAGAATGAACTTGACAGTACAGTGGTCAAAATCAGAAGTGACCATGGCACTGAATTTCAGTCTGAAAGTACGACAAGACTGTGTGAAGAATTTGGGATTTTTCAAGAGTTCTCCTCACCAAGAACACCACAGCAAAATGGTATTGCTGAAAGGAAGAATAGAACATTGATTGAGGCTGGTAGAACACTATTGAGTGACACTTCTCTCCCAGAATATTTCTGGGCTGAGGCAGTAAACACTGCATATCATGTGCTCAACAGGGCTTCTATCACTAAGTGCCACAAAAAGACTCCCTATGAGATTATGAAAGGTAGAAAACCAAATTTATCCTATTTTAGGATCTTTGGTTGCAAGTGCTATATCCTTAACAAAGACATGTCTTATCTAACTAAGTTTGCTACCAAATCCCAAGATGGGATATTTGTTGGGTACAACAATAATAGTAAGGCTTATAAGGTCTACAACTTGATTACACGGGTTGTAGAAGAATTGTACATATTGTATTTGATGAAACTAGATTGATCAACAGTGAGTTGCCTTATTGTTCATGCAGTCCAACAGGTATAAATGAGAATGGACAAGCTTTCCATTGCAGAAGATTCAACTGCAGATCTACAAATGGAAAATGGTGGCTACTATCCAGGGGGAGTACATGACTCTCTAGAAGCTGAAGAAAACTAAGAGGTGCAATATTGCAGTGAAGAGAATTTTGAGATATCTAAAGGGCACACCTAATCTAGGCCGTTGGTACCCTAGGAATGGAGATTTTCTACTAACAGGCTATTCAGATGCAGACTTTACAGGTTGTAAAGAAGATAGGAAAAGCACTACAGGCACCTGTCAATTTCTAGGAGTAAGATTGATATCTTGTAGCAGTAAGAAGAAGACTAGTGTGGCAATATCCACAGCTGAGTCTGAATATGTGGCAGCAGGAAGTTGTTGTGCACAACTATTGTGGATTCAACACCAGCTAGAAGACTATGGTATTCAGGTAAGTAGAACATCTTTATTTTGTGATTCTACTAGTGTTATTTCTATTGCTAATAATCTTGTTTCACATAGTAGGACCAAGCATATAAAAATAAGATACCATTTTCTTAGAGAACATGTAGAGAAAGAGGACATCTCACTAGAATTTGTTAAGACAGATTATCAAATTGCAGATGTATTTACTAAGGCTCTAGATGAAACTAAATTCAATAGATTTAAAATTGAATTAGGAATGTTGACCATATGTTAGATTAACATAAGTGGCTAAGTAAAATTGTGTTGACACATTCAGTAATAATGTGTCGACACAGAGGATTTGTGTCGACTATTCAGGGAAATTGTGTTGACACAGTATCGTTGTGTCGACACCTAAGGGACAAAGTGTCGACACATCCAGAAAAGTAGTGTCGACACAACCAGAGTACTGGTGTCGACACTTGCAATAAGAGTCGACACAGAATTTCTGATGAACTCCTAAGTATGTCCTGTGTTGACATATCATCAATTGGTGTCGACACATAGTATTCAGCGCCGTGGTCGAGACAATAGAAGTATGTGTCGACACTTTTCAACAGTGTCAACACTTTTAGACAATTTTTGCCAGCCTTTTGACCTTCTTTGTTTAAAAGGATATAAATAGGTCGAGAACATATTCTGTCGACACGCTCACCAGATGTTCGAGACTAAACCCTTGTGTCGACAAACTCTCTTCTCTCAATTCAAGATTTCTCTCCATTCCAATGGCGCCAAAGATTGAAGACAACATTAACGAAGGCTACGAGCTGGTACACAATGCTTTTGATGATGCGGCGACAGAGATTAAAGGCGTCATTACCCTAGTTACTGATTTTGGGTTAGAGTTTCTTGTTTCTGAACCTACAAAGATCTGGAAGAAAGAAGTATGTTAATTCTATGCTGCTGCAATAGTGGACTCCACTGGACTAAAGATTAAATCGACAATTCATGGTAATAAAGTCAAACTTACTCTGAAGAGTTTAAGAAAGATTCTTCACCTTCCAAGAATCCAGGATGAAGAAGAGGTTCCAGCCTCAAAGATAAGGGAGGCTCTCCAGTGGTGTGGATTGGATCCAACCATCAAGATTGGAGCAGCCATAAACCAAAAAGGAATGAATCAACAAGGAAAATTTCTATCAGAAGTGGTCGGGAAAGTGATTTTGTGTAAACCAGGAGGCCATGATAGGATCTCTTCTTTTATGTTCAATCTGATGACCAGGATCATCTATAAGATTAACACTGATTGGTCTGCGGTTTTGTTTGAAAAGATAAAGGAAGGAATCAAAAAACCCAATTTGGCTAGATTAATAAGTCTCTACCTAGCTGGAGCAATTCCAGAGGTAATGAATCAGCTTCCAGGGTCTAAAATAAATCACATGAGAAGGATGGACATCAGAATAATATCCATATGGGATAGGGTCCTCTCAAAGGACATACCTGATTTGGATACTCAAGAGACTGCAGCAAAATCACCAGTCCATGACATTACTGATCATGATCATGTGCAGGAGGACACAATGAATGCACAAGTGTAGGGGGAGCAAGTTAGGGAACATGTTCAGGACCTGACAGAAAATGCCCAAGTCCATGATGAGACAGTTACTGCACAGTTGCAGGGGGAGCACCATTCTGCACAAGGTCAAGGGGAAGAAAGCATTCACTTGGCACGTGAAATGAGTTCACAATATATTCTTGAAACACCTCAAGTCAACAGTCTAGCATTAGATGTGATCATGAAGGATACATCTATGATTGCTGATGCTCCAGCAAATACAGTCCACACTCAACAATAGTTCACCCTGGAAGAGTTATTTCCTGACATAGAGGGAGCAGTTAAGGGGGAGCAAATTAACCTTGAGAAGGTGGAGCATAGGGCTGATAAGGAGATACCTTCTAGTCCCAAAGAAAGAGTAAATATTGATAGTTCCACTTATTCAGGGGATGAGGAGATAGCAAGTTTAAAGAAAAGAAAACTGATGGTTTTTAAAAGGAGAAGCCAGAACTATAAGAAGGCTTTGCAAGCTACTACTTCACAACCAGCCCCTGAGCCTGATTACAGTAAATTTATGGTTGATTTACAAGTGAAATTTGATGAGTAGAGATTGGCTCTTGAAAAATATGTGGATGAAAGACATAAGGCTCTTCAATTTGATCTAGCCCAAGATATAAAGTCAATTAGATTTGAGGTCAATCAGAATAAGAAAGAGATGACAAATTGCTTCCACAAGGGAGGCAATGCTATGGTATTTATAGCAAAACAACAAGCAGAAATAAAGAAACAAGTGGATGATATTTCTGTCAAACAAGGCTATGTCCTTGAAAATCAAATAAGAATGAATCACAATCTGACTGAATCTCACAATGAGATAGTCACTGAAGTAAGAAAAAATAATTATTGAAATGACTGAAGCAAGAAATAAGGAGAAAGAAGAATTTGATAAGAAACTACAGGAAGCTTTGGATTCCTTTAAAACAACTATTACTACTTCTCAGCAAACAATTTCTGATAAGCTTCAAAATTTAAAGCCATTCTTTAAAGATGGAATCAATTATTTGGATGGGCAAATCAGATTTCAAAAAGAGGATTTGAGAGATCATCTGACCAGAGAAGTCATAAAAGGGGAGAGGGTGTTAGTATATGCAGGCTCTGATCATGCCAAATGGGTAACCAAAAGTATTAGAGCCACTCTCGGATATCCACCCTTATGTGATGATGATAATGGAGCTGAGTCAGGTGTGCAACCAGCTCTACTTGAAGGTGATCAACCTGAGATTGACCAAGTCATTTACCCCCCTACAAATCTTTAAATGATACATCAACAAGTTCAGTCTATGTACAGCCCTCCACAACAAGTTACTAATGTTATTATTGAAAAGGTAGATATGCCAGAAGCTGGTGTGAAAGCTCAGCAAGATGCTCAATTATCAAAGAAGAGATTCAGAGAGCAGACAGAGTTGAAACCTGATTTTGAGTAACGGAGCCCCACTTCTAGAAATATCATATTAACTGCCTGGAAAGCTGTCAAAGACCAAGTTCATGAAAGGGGTAAATGGTATAATGAGCAGGATTGGCAGAAGTATGAGGCTAGGAAGGAAGCCATAGTTCAACATAGAAGAAAGGCTAAGAGTGGGAAGCTACCTCCTGATGCTCAGGAGCCTAGCAAGTATTTCCCTAAGCCTTTTCATTATTTTGAAAGGCAAAGGATTAAGGCTGAAGCACAAAAGAAGGCTGAGTTGAAAGGCAAGAAGCCCATTGAAGATACAGAACCTTCTGTGCAGGCTCAGATTAAATCAGGAAAAGGAATAGTCATCATGGAGCCAGTCCAGCCTTAGTCTAGTTTTACTAGTTTTTTTCCAAGAACTATGTATTTCTTAGTTTTTTAAAGAAGTCTATGTAAACAGTGTTAAGAAACTTTTTGATATATTAAACAAAACAATGTTCTATGTTCATTTGATTTGCTTCCTTATTCTGTGATGTCAGTTTATTATTTGTTTTGTTTATAGATTTCCCTGTTAAATAATGCTTATACATCATCATGCTTATTTATCATAAGTGGTGTATATCATTGACAAAAGGGTTGTGACTTCTCCAAATAGGGGGAGATTGTTGGGCATATTAGAGAATGTGTACCTGATTTGGAGAAGCCTCACTTAGCTCAATGATATACATCAAGGTGTATTTGATGTTATTTTGAGTTTATATGTGCAGGTTAAGTATTGGCTAAAATGCAGAAAAAGTTTCTAAGTCCATGTGTCGACACCTGAAGCAATTGTGTCGACACACAGAATATGTTAGTCGAAATCAACTGTGTCGACACTGGGAGGCAGTGTCGACACACATAATATATAGTCGACATCAACTGTGTCGACACCGGGAGGCAGTGTCGATACACAGTATAGATAGTCGACATCAACTGTGTCGACACCAGGAGACTGTGTCGACACACAGAAGCAGAGTCGACATCAAATGTGTCGACACCTGGAGGCAGTATCGACACACAGAATTCTTAGTCTAAATCAACTGTATCGACACACAGGACTTGTGTCGACACATAACAGAGTTTCAACATAGTTGATTGCTGTGGAATGAAGAAGTAATTATGTCGACACAAAGAGGCAGTGTCAACACATTCTCAAGATATAGTGTCAAGAAGCAGTGTCGACATCAAGGCAGATATGTCGACACCACCAATGTCTGTGTCGACACTTAAGTTACATGTGTCGACACATATTGACAGTTTGTCTCGACACATAATGACAGTCAATCTCGACGCTTTTCTGACAGAGACAAAGGTTCAAGAACTGACTGGGGACTTGAAAGCTGTGCATTCCAACAACTTTAATGAAGGTGTCGGACTTGTCAGAAGTTAGTTATAAACCAGATCAGCCGGTTACCATGGATGAAGTCTATAAATATAGATGGATTCAGAAGATGAAAAGAAGATTGATCATACACACAACTAACACAAATATAAAGAGATTGATTGTTGATCAAGAAAGTGCAAGGCACACAGAAGAAGATCTTTGTGAGAAGATCTAAGAAGACATACTGAAGTGATTATCCACTCAGATTTTGTCTAAGGTGAATTCATTCAGAATTCAGAAGGTACTTCAAAGGAATTGGGGAGAGAGAGCTCCAGCTGTTTTGAGGTCAAGAAGGAGACAATCACAAGTCTCTTAAGAAGTAGATCCTGAACTAATCTACTAAGAAGATCCAGATCCATATCTAGAATCCAAGAAGGAAGCTGGCAGTCAGTCAACTTCAAAGGAGATCAACCCAACTAAGTTCAGATTCAAGAAGCTTTGAAAAATCTAAGCATAGGTTGATTTCAGTCATCAGTCTCATCAAGAAGCTGATCAAGAATCCTCTTATCCTTTCTCTCTCAACAAGGGTAAGAGACCATCAAATTACTTATCAAATTCTGTAAGATCTTTTCAAAGATCTGAGTTGTAAGCCTGTGTTATAAAGGCTGAGTGTAGGAGATTTTGATCTCTGAGTGGTAAGGCTGATTGAGCATGAGTGTAGGAGAATTTGTTCTCTGAGTTGTAGGCCTTGTGGCAAGGCTGAGGTAGGGCTGTTAGCCTGAGTTGTAGGAACCTTATAGGGTTCTGAGTTATAGGAACCTTTCGGGTTCTGAGCTGTAAGATCTGTGAATCTGAGAAGAAGGAAGAAGTTAGGTCGAATCTAGCACATTGCTAGATAGGTGAAGGGGGAAAGTGGATGTACCCAGACCTTGGGGAACCACTATAAATCTATGTGCAATCTGTGATGCTTATGTTATTTTAGATTCTGTGATTGCATGTGTTGTGTTAACTGTAGGGATTTGAGATTTGTCTTAAAGAACTGAAGCTATATTCTGCCTTAATTTAAAACAAGGAAAAGAACCTATTCACCCCCCCCCCCTCTAGGTGTTTAGGTTGTCTTGAAGTTAAATCTATCACTATTAGTAGGATTCACTACCTTCTGAAAGAAAATAGGGGGATTAATAGCTTGAGGCTGAACTGTGGCTTTACCTATTCTATGAGAATTGGTAGCCCTAGTTCTTCCCTTATAGCCTAGACCAGTCTTTCCTTTTTGTGAAATAAAATTGTCTACCAAAGGTAAGACTGATTTTGGCTTGGAGAATTTTGCCACTAACTCTCTCTCTTGCTGAAGTTTTCCCTCCAGTTTCTTGATATGATTCTCTTTGAATGTGATTGTGCTGATCTAAATAACTATAATGTTTTTCAATTTGGCAATCTCATTCAGTTTTTGATCCAATAGTTTTGCTGAAACTTCTGCAGCCATCTTAAGAGACTCAATCTCTTTGGCTTGCTCTTTAACATGAAACTTGCTCTTCTTTAGAGCATTCAGCAACCCACCATACTCATTAATGAGTTGGTGAACATCCCCCTCAGACTCAGATTCATCCACTTATTTTAAAGAAGATGCTTCTGATTCTGATCCTGTAAAGTAATTTGAGAGTAGGGGTGAATTGTTTACCTTACTTGATCCAAGCTGATTCTGGCACTTATCTTCTTCAGATTGGGCCATCAGCCCTTTACAGCAATGTTCTTCCACTCCATTTATGGATTCTAGCATCTGTAAGAATTCTAGTTCCCTAGAATCCTCTTCTGTTGAGAAGAGTCCAACATATGCTTCTACCTCTTCTTCTTCAGATTTTGAAGATGAAGAGTCTGTCCAACTCTTCTCCTTTTGAGCCACTAGAGACTTCTCATTCTTGCCTTTGACCAGCTGCTTCTTCTTATCCTTTGACTCCTTTCTTTTGTCAGGACAGTCCACTATGACATGCCCAGACATGTTGCAGCAATAGCACACAATCTTAGAATTAGATGGTTTACCATGTTTAGAAGCATATCTGTCCTCCTTAGGAGTTTTCTTCTTCCTATAGTATTCATCCTTGGAATAGGATGTAGATGAAGGCCTGGTTCTCAAATTCTTTTTCTTCATGAACCTTTGGAATTGTCTTATGAAGGCAGCAAAGTCTTCATCAGATGTATAACTATCTGATGTACATGCTTCAGTAACACCTTCTTCTGCTTCAGTACTCCTTCTAGGTGGAGAAGGAGATTTTCTCCTACCCTTCCTTGAGCCCTCAGCCTTGAAGGCTACTGACCTTTCTTTATGTTCATATCTGCTTCCCTTCTCTTCCTCTTTCCTAGCAATAAGCTGCATTTCATATGAAAGCAGCTTTCCAAAAAGTGTAGGTGGAGGTGTGTCAGCCAGTCTTGCCACTTCCCTGATTACACATATCTTAGTGTCCCAATCCTTTGTTAGGGACCTAAGAAACTTGTCATTCAGTTCATAAGTACTGAAGACTCTCCCATATGTCATCAGTTCATTCACTATTCTAAAAAACTTTTTATAGCATTCAGCTATGTTGTCAGTTTTAATTTGCCTGAAGCTTTCATACTCCTGATTCAGCATGGACTTTCTATCCTCTCTGACTTCTTCTGTGCCTTCCATATAGACAATCAGTATATCCCACATTTCTTTGGAAGTTTTACAGTGCACAAAATTCTGGAATGTGGCATCATCTATGGCACTTACAATTATATTCTGAGCTCTTTTATCTAATGTAGCCAAGATGATTTCATCCTTAGTCATCTCTGAATAACTCTTTGGAGTTTGAATGTTTGCATCAAGAACTGAAACCTTCATTGGTATGAAGGGGCCTTCCAGTACTGTGATATAAATTATTGGATCAGATGCTTCCATAAATAGCCTGACCCTTTCTTTCCAAATGCCAAAAGATTCTTTCCTGCATATGGGCAATTTCATAGATCCAAACTCCTTTTTATTTTCACTTGAACCCATTCTTGTTGTCTTTTATTAGCCTTGGAGAAATCCTCTGGCTGTTAGGTCAAATTTTGAGGAACCTCCCTCTGATACCACTTGAAAGACTTTGATTCAAGAGACTAAACACCTAGAGGGGGGTGAATAGGTTCTAATCTTTTTGTGTCTTTTTGATTTTAAGGCAAACAGAAGTTTATAACTACTTGTAGCACAAAATAATTCTATCAACAGAAATTAAATGCATCACAGTAAACACCAGATCAATAGTGGTTCCCCAAGATATGGGTACATCCACTTTCCCCCTTTGCCTATCCAGTAGATAACTGGATTCAGCCAAACTTCCTTCCACTGGCTCGGATCCGCAGATCTTACAAACTAAGAACCCAAAATGGTTCCTACACCTCAGACTTTACACAAGTCCTACCTCAGATTCTTCCCTGAATCCTACCTCAAGCCTCAGCCCTACCTCAACCTTTATAATTAGGCTTACAACTCAGACTTTCCACAAGTCCTACCTCAGGCACACTGCCCTACCTCAGCCTTTATAATTGTAGGCTTACAATCTCAGATCTAACAATAGATCCTACAAGAATTTGTGAGAAATAAGTTTCAGAAAACTTCACCAGCTAGATTCCTCTATTGATGTTGTCTTCTTGATCAGCTCTTGTATAAACTGATCCTTCTAATCCAACCTGACTTAGCTTTTCAAAGCTTCTTGATTAGGACAAATAAGGTGGATCTACTCTTCAAGTTGAAGTTGATCTTCGGTCAGCTTCTTCCTTAGATTCAGATTGAACTCTGAATCTTTCTTGCATACAGCCCTTGATCTGTCAGAATTCTTCTTTATGATCCAGAGATATTTTCACGTTGATAATATCTATTTTCTATCGTTTCCGATCTGTCTCTTATATAGAGCTTGCTCCATGGTTATCGGCTAATCCGGTTCATAATAGACTTTTGATAGTTCTGACAGTGATGTCAGACCAGTTAGTTATGACAGCTGTCAAGTCACCAGTCACATCACCAGGTTCTTCAATGTCTATCCAACTCAGCATACAACACACAGCAGACTGCTTTACATATGTCGACACAAGTCTTCAAGGTATCGACACAAATACTCCAAGTGTCGACACAGTCATACTTCTTCTTCTCGACAATGCTTTTTGTTGTATATGTCGACACAAGTCCTGTGTATCGACACAGCAGCTTCTTGACTCGACATTTCTATTGCAGATAGATGGCGTTGAGTGTTTGTCAAATGTCGTTGAGTGTGTGTCGACACAAGTCCTGTGTGTCGACATAATGACTTCTGAACTCGACACAGCCTTTTGAGAGTTGGTGTGTCGACACAAGTCCTGTGTGTCGACACAATTGCTTCAGGTGTCGACAAAGCTCCTGAGTGTCGACTCATCTTCTGATTTAGGTGTTGATACAATTGCTTCTTTAGGTGTCGACATAGCTTCGAGTGTCGACACTGCTTCTTTATAAGTGTCGACACAAATTCTGGGTGTCGACACAACTTCCCTGAATGTCGACACAATTTGCCTGTGTGTCGACATAGCTTGCCTGAGTGTCGACACAAGTTTCCTGAGTGTCGACACAGCTTCCCTGAGTGTCGACACAATTTGCCTGAGTGTCGACACAGCTTGTCTGAGTGTCGACACAGCTTGCCTGAGTGTCGACACAGTTTCTTCACAAGTGTCGACACTTGTACTTAGAAAATTTTCCTTCAAATTTTTAAACCTGCACAATGAAACTCAAACTTCTATCAAATACACATTGATGCATATCATTGACTAAGTTGTGGCTTCTCCAAATCTAGTACACATTTTCCAATGTACCCAATAATTATGATTCATGTATCTCAGTTGCCCACCAATGTAGTTGACCTCATCGTTACTACTAATGAGTTGCTCCACAGTGAGTGAAGGATTCATGTTAATCGGAGGAGCAACTATACTATTAACTTGTGGGTTCATTTAAGCTTGATTTAGATTTAAGGTTAACGCATCTAACTACTTATTCATCGAGTTAAATTGTGTAGTAATTTGTGCGGCGAAAGAAGTGAGTTGATCAACTTGGTGTACACCTCCCATAGACGAAGAAAAAGTGGCATATCGGTTGAACGACTGATAATTATTCGAAGATAGGTCCTCGAAGGTCACATATGCATCCTCAGGATACTTATTCATGAGGGATCCTCCCGCATCTCCATCTACTTGGATCATTGTAGATGTTTGGAGGCCATTATAAAAAGTCCATACTTGTTTATGTATTGCTAACCCGTGGTGAGGACACTTCCTTAAGAGTTCTTTGAACCACTCTCATGCGTCGTACAACATTTCCCCATTTCCTTGCATGAACGTACTAATGTCCCGCATCAGTTTTTACAATTTTAGCGGGTGGGAAGTACTTCGCTAAGAATAAGTCGACGACTTGCATCCAAGTGGTGAGACCGTATTAGGAATCAAGCCACTCCTTCACTCTACCCGACAGAGAAAATGGAAATATGCGAATTCTAATCGCTTCATCTGACACGTCATTGATCTTGAATGTGTCGCACACATCCATGAAATTCTGTAAATGGGAGTTTGGGTCCTCATGACTAAGCCCACTGAATTGTCTCTGTTGCACTAGGTTAATTACCATAGAGTCAATTTTGAAGTTATTGGCTTCAATGGCGGGCTTGATGATGTTGTATTGCAGTCCCCCTCTAAAAGGAATATTATACTCACGATAGGTTCTCCTAACCTCGGTAGGTTGTCCATTATGTTCTACCTGACCCTCCTGACCTAGGTCATCCTGGTCGTTTTCATTGGGGGCATTTTGATTGTTAGTATTCATGATTGTTGGGTTATTATTTTCTAATCAAAACGCTCTTCTATTTTGTATACAAGTCCATTCGATCTCTAGGTTCAAAGGTAATAGCTCAGGTGAACGATAATGGGACATGCACTAGACAAAATAGTAAATGACAAAAGATAGTAAACAAACAAAACAAACCAAAAACATAGTAGAAAAAAAAAACTTGAACTATAAATACTAAAGATTCACTAATATTGCAAGAAAGAAACACTAAATACGTTGCACCTCCCCGGCAACTGTGCCAAAAACTTGATACGCCCGAAATAGGTATGTGTATTACACGCAAGTGCACGTGCCGGTTCAAGTAATAAAGAGTGAATAAAGATAATTACCATAGAGAGGTATTAGATTTAGTTCTTTAAAATACCAGTTACGCCTATTCTCTAAATCCAAGTGAATCGAAATGATGATTTTAAAGATATTAAAAACTATGAAGAAAACTACTAATTAAAATAAACTATGGATCCTAAAGGAAATATTTGTTATCAAGTATGAGAGATAATCTTGTACTGTGATTTCCTAAGTGTAGTGCGATGAACATATAAATGTGATCTTATGAAAATGTGTGGTGAAATGTGTTGCAACCATTTTAAAATAGAGATTAGTATCTCTCGATATCAGAAATCCTTAGCCCATTATTTCCCCTTGGGTGAAATAGGAAACCGAATGAAAAACGAAAACCAAAGTTATTAATACTAAGAGGAAATCTCTTTCTCTCTTCAAATACTATATCGAATATGTGATGCACACACGCAACTCCTCTCTCGATTTATGAAGCGTAGTAAAAAGATGAAACCTTGGCCACAAGTTGCATAATAAAAGATTATAAACTCAATAAAGAACATTAACCAAACATTCACACAGTTAAAATTAGAGAATTGTCATCATACACAACTTAGTACTCTCACAATACAAGATTAGAGAAATTAGTTCATAGCGATGGAAGAAAACCGCGAAACGTTTGGAGAGATCTTACAAAACATGAAGAATTTTACGATTAAACGCTGCAGGATTACCCTTCCAAAGTCACTCACTCGATCAACCCGAGGATCTGTCACCTTCCTTGCTCTAGCCGCCTTCTTCAATGGAGGATTTTCATAAACCCTAGATGAAGAAATCTTGATTTCCCTTTCTCCTCCCTCTTAGAATGCCTTCGAATGAATATTTGGTGGAGATTTTCCCTCCTAAAAATGTAGTCACCCCTTTGGAAAGAAGCACCTTTCCATATTTGAAATTGAAACCAACTTTGAATTTCAAAATCTGAAATTCGTCTAGGCCACGTTGCAACCTGCTTTCCCGCGCATTGTGATATACTTTCCTGGTTATTATATTTGGGTAGATTTCTTTCTCGAAGCAGATTTCTTTGGCACTTCTCGCAATGACACCATTTAAAAAGACCAAATTAGCCATAAAATAAATAAATATTAATTTAATTTCATTTTTATCTTATTTAAAGACATTTTAAGCAATTTATAATGAATATTAAGCCTAAAATTGGGCTAGATAACTTCTTTTTGAGAAGTTATCAATATCAAATACATTCATGTGTATATCATTGACTGAAAGATAATCTTATGGGTAGATAATCACCTAGAGGGGGGTGAATAGGTGACTTTTTAAGTTACTTTATCAGATCTTTATCACTTAACTAATTTTACAGTTGCAAAGACTTAAATCACAACACAGGCAAAAGTAATCCACAACACACCGCACATAGTAGAATTTATAATGGTTCCCCTATCTAGGGTACATCCACTTTCCCTCTTCTTCCTCACTAGCAATGTGATAGATAAGGTTATAACTCCTCCTCTTTAACTCAGGTCCAAAGATCTTATAGGCTCAGTTTCTGTTAAGAAACCTACACTCAGACCAACAGGTCCTACCTCAAAGATTCTCCCAATCTCCTACCTCAGGTCCCTCAAGAACCCTACCTCAGTCTTTTAAAATTAGTCTTACAACTCAGTGATTCACCCAAAATCACCTACCTCAGGTCCCTCAAGAACCCTACCTCAGCCTTTATAAAATAGGCCTACAACTCAAAGATAAGATCTCCTACCCACTTAGATCTCAAGGAGATCTTACAAAATATAGAGGTAAAAATGAAAAGTGAAATTCTCATAAAATAGAAAATCTGTAATCTAAAATATCTATTATCACAGATTCTTCAATTCAGCAGCAATGAATGTCTTCTTGATAAATTGGCTGGCTAAAAAGTTGCTTCTCTGGATCTACAATCTTCTTGATGTTGATCGGCTTGATTACCTTGAAGAAATTGTAGATCAGATCCATCTTGATCTTCAGATCAACTTGGTGAAGGGATCTGGAGATTTTCTTGAAGACCTTGGTCTTCTTCCTCCTCCTCGGGATTGTAATAAGAATGAGAATTTTTTTTGTTGACTTGATCGATTCTATATCTCTCTTGTTAGTGAAGACAACCACTCTATTTATAGCCTTCATAGATGCCTGATAACTAAATGATGACATCAGCCTCTGACATCATACTTCAAATCCCCCTGAGACTGTTTTTGTTGAAATATCTTATTCCTGTAGTCGATGTGATAGGTATGACTGGTCTTGACACTTTGTGTTGACTTTGTACATTTTCTGAAACATAAGTGTCGAGATGTCCAAAGTGTGTCGATTCTTGTGTCGAGATATCTTAGCAGTCTCGACACCATTCTACTTGAAAGAATTTCCATCTGAAACTTGAGAGTGTCAAGACAGTTGACTTGTCTATACACAAGCATTGTCTGTGTCGAGACATTTAATTCTGCCTTGTATCAAGATAGTTGGATTGTCTCGACACAACTGTCTGCCTGATGTCGAAACGTCTATTCTTTAATTCTTCATGGTGTCGAGAGAGTTGATTTGTCTCGACACAATTTTACTTAGTAAAATTTCTTGTCTTCTTTGTGTCGAGTAAACTAGCTTAGTCTTCAAGTTGTCGAGACAACTGACTTGTCTCGACATAGTTGTCTTGAATCTTCTGTGTCAAGTTAACTGACTTGTCTCGACACACCTTCTGCAAAGGTGTCGACACAGGTGAAGTGTGTCGACACTTTTGTATTTAGCCATTTTTCTGCATACCAGGTTGCTGAATGTAGACTATACTGACTTCACTCAACATTTTTCTGACTTGTCTCGACACAGCTTCTGCAAAGGTGTCGACACAGTTGAAGTGTGTCGACACTTTTGTACTTAGCCATTTTTCTTCAAAAAAAACTAGTCTGCTTCTTGTGTCCACCTGTACAATCAATATGAAATAGACATCCTACACACATAAACTTAAATATACATCAAATACAAATATGTGTATATTATTGAGTTGAAAGGGGCTTCTTTAAATAAAGTACATTGTAACCAATGTACCTAACATTGACTTCTGGGCCTTTTCAAATATAGGACATTGTGATCAATGAACCCAACAATCTTCTCCTATTTGAAGAAGTCAGAACCCTAGTCAATGATATACACTAGCATGTACAGAAGATAATCATTCACAGTATATAGGAGCAAAAATTGATACACACACAAATATGATTATCAAAATATACAGTGTGCATATAAAAAAATGTTCACACTCCTAAATCCCTTAAGGAAAATAAGAAAAATGTCATGTTTCTGGTTCCTTGATCACTATCCTCCTGCTGGGTTTCTTTGCAGCCTTTTACTTGTTTGGCTTAACAGCATATGGTGGCACAACACCTGACATTTTCTCTCTTCTGTACTTCCTCTTCTTGATGAGCCAGACTTGCCTCTGGCTCTAGCTATCTGATCAACACCATTAGAGGGTTCAGCCCATTGAGCATCATCTTGATAATCACATTGATCTGCCCTCTGATAACCATACTGTTCATCATATAGTCCTTCTTGAATATGGAGAATGTTGTCATATATGTGTACTATTCAAGCCTCAATGAACCTCTGATTATCTTGGTAACCCAAACAACATTCTCCCCCTTAATCATTGCCTCCTCCCTTGATCATTTCCTTCTCCTCATTTATGACTTCTTCAGTAAGGGAGTCTCTTTAGATACAACTACAATCAGGGAGGTTTTGGCCTGATCTATCTTTTCATCTAGATAGTTAACTATCTTCTAAAATTTCAATGATACTCTCATTTTCTTAAGCAGGGAGATCTGTTGGAATATCCCCCTCAATCTCTATATATCACATAGGAATTTGCTGACTTGTATCAAATATAGCTGAAGCATCTTCATTCATTTTATCTGGGACTTGCTCCCCCTCAATAGGAGCAACTAGCTTGTCTGTCTTCCCCTTTGGTCATCCAGCAGACCTTTTAGTTGTGCCAGAAATGTGGATGAAAACTGATCAGCTTGATGAGATGTCCCTTTATCACAGACATCCTCATGCTCTTTCCGTGCTCCTTCCCTTATTTCAGAGTCAGCTATCATATATTCTAAAGAGTGATCTGCAACCTTACTTTTTGGCTCATCAACAGCAGGTTCACCTTCTTTAGAAATGTCAATAACATTCTCTGCAACTTGAGCACTCTTATCTCTTCTTATTTCCTCAGAGGAATCAGACAGTTGAGGATCATGTGCCTCTTCCTTACTACTCTCAGAAGAGTTGCTTCCTGCACTGTCCTCTGTGATGAGTACAACCTTCTTTTTCTTCTTCTCACTAGTCTGCTGATGTGGCAGCAAAACTCTGTCCCACCAAAAAAACATCTTTGAGTCCATCCTTATCATGTGATGGATCAACAGAGTGTAGGGATAGGAATAGTGTTTTTATTCAAAGCACACACACTTCTATTTATACTTACATCTTATTTGAGAATGTGGAGAGGCGTGTACCTGACGTAATAATCACGTGGAAATCATCGGCTAAGATTAATACCTGGAGATAGCTGCAAATAGAAGTCCCTGGGAGTATGTGTTGAGTGGTCTTGAAACACTCGACGCTTGAAGTTGTCTCAGCACACTCGATGCCCTCGACGCTTAGACACTTAGACTCAGTGCATTCAACGCTTGGACACTTTGTCCATTTCATCTTTGTTATCCTGCAAGAATTAATACTACCTACAACAAAAAATGCATGAAGAGCTATTGAAGCTATACTAAGTTCGTCATACCCAATTCAAATTTGAAGGTGTTGAACTTGGCTTCATCTAGTGGCTTGGTGAAGATATCAGCCACTTGCTTGTTAGTAGGGATAAACTTAATACTGATGTCCTCACATTCCACAAGCTCTCTAATAAAATGATATCTAATCTCTATGTGATTTATCCTGCTATGGGAGACAAGATTCCTAGCAATAGAGATTTCACTAGTAGAATCACAAAATATAGAAGTTCTACTTAGCTTAAGATTGTAGTCCTAGAGCTGATGCTAGATCCACACTAGCTATGCACAACAACTACCAGCTGAGATGTATTCTGATTCAGCTATTGATATTGCAACACTTATTTGCTTCTTGCTGCTCCAAGATACAAGTCTTCTTCCTAGAAATTGACAGGAGCCTGAGGTGCTTTTCCTATCATCTCTACAACCTGCAAAGTCTGTATCTGAATACCCAATTAGTTCAAAGTCATTATTCCTAGGGTACCACAGACCAAGATCAGGTGTACCCTTGAGATATATCAAAATTCTTTTTGCGGTAGAATAATGAGATTACTTAGGGCTAGCCTGGTACCTTGCACAAACACATGTAGCATACATAATGTCTTGCCTACTAGAAGATAGGTAGAGGATGTAGCAAATTATTCCTCTATATAAGATTTCATCAACAGGTTTCCCTTACTCATCCTTGCCTAATGACACATTTGACCCCATAGGAGTTTCCATTATGGAGGCACTCTCCATTCCAAAAAATTTAATTAACTTTCTGGTGAACTTAGACTGAGAGATGGACAGACCATCCCCTAATTGTCTTACTTGGAGGCCCAAGAAGTACTTGAGTTCACGCATAGTGCTCATCTCAAATTTCCCTTACATAAGTTTAGCAAACTACTTGCAGTGGTCATTATCAGTAGACCCAAAGATTATGTCATCTAAATAAATTTGGACTAGGATGATCTTACCCTTGACTTTCCGTAGGAATAATGTCTTGTTTATCTTTCCCCTTGAGAATTTGTTAATGAGAAATCTAGACATTGTTTCATATCATGCCCTAGGGGCTTGCTTCAACCCATATAAAGCTTTTTTAAGCTTAAATAGATAATCAAGAGAGTTAGAATTAACAAAACCTGAGGGTTGCTCAACATAGATCTCTTATTTTAGGTCACCATTTAGGAAAGCTGACTTTACATCCATTTGGTAGACCTTGAATCCTTTATGTGCAGTATATGCAAGAAACAGTCTTATAACTTCCAATCTAGCTACTGGTGATAAGATTTGATCAAAATCAATACCTTCCTCTTATTTGTCTTGACAACTAGTCTAGCTTTATTCTTCATTATAACACTATTCTCATCAAGTTTATTCCTGAAGAACCACCTTGTTCTAATGATTTTATGTCTTTGTGGTATGGGAACCAGCTTCCAGACATTTCATCTCTTGAACTAATTTAGTTCTTCTTGCATAGCCATAATCCAAAATGGGTCTATACTGGCATCTTCAAACCTTTTAGGTTCAACTTGAGACAGAAAGCCGGAGTACATAGCAATGTTGAGGCTTCTGCTCTTATTGTGACCCCTTGGCTAGCATCTCATATGATCTAATTTCTAAGATGATCCCTCAAATGCCTGATAGCAGGAGGCATTCTTTCTTTAACATCATGTTCTTCAATGGCTGGATCTTGCTATTCTTCACCCATATCCTGGGAACTTTGTCCTTCTTCATGAATACATGCACCATCAGCTTCTTCTTGGACAGTTGGAGCAGTATCCTTGATGGTTAGTTTATTCATCTCCAACTCTACACCTATAGATCTTGAGGAGCTAGGTAGCTCATTGTTAATCATGGATGATTCATCAAATACAACATTCACAGACTCTTCTGCAACTTGAATTTTCAAGTTGTAGACCCTATATACTTTGATATGATTGTTGTACCCAACAAATATCTCTTCATAGGACTTGATAGCAAACTTGGTCAAGTAGAACTTCCCATTATTGAGCACAAAGCACTTACTTATAAAGATCCTAAGATAGACTAGATTTGGTTTTCCTTCTTTCATAATCTCATCGGGAGTCTTCTTATGATACTTGTTGATAGAAGCTCTATTCAAGACATGATAAGCAGTGTTCACTGCCTCAGCCCAGAAGTATTCTGGGAGAGAAGTGTCACTGATCAGTGTTCTGCTAGCTTCTCTGAGAGTTCTGTTTTTCCTCTCAACTATACTATTTTTCTGGGGTGTTCTAGGAGAAGAAAACTCGTGATAAATCCATAATTCTTCACAGAACTTTATCATGTCTTCAGACTAAAATTTCAGTACCATGGTCACATCTGGTTTTGACCACAGAACTTCCCATTTCATTCTGAATTTGCCTAACAAAGGTACTAAAGATGTCTAGGGTTTCAGACTTTTTCTTTAGAAAGAAAACCCAAGCAAATCTGGAATAGTCATCAACTATCACAAGTGTATAGACTTTTCTACCTAGAATGTGAACTGGCATAGGACTAAACAAGTACATATACAAGAGGTACAAACACCTATCAGAATCCTTAGCCCCAATGCTCTTAAAGGATGCTTTGTTATGCTTGTCCTTTTGACATGCAGAGCAAATGCCCTCCTTGGTGCATCTTATATTGGGTCCATTTCTGACTAGCCCTTCATTGAAGAGCTTGCTAATTGTTTTGTAGTTCAAGTGAGCAAGCCTCTTATGTCGTTGCACACAATAAGAGACTTTTTCATTTGCTACCAGACATACTGTTGAGTCTTTACTTAAACAC
Organism: Platanthera zijinensis; assembly: GCA_039513925.1. Classification (NCBI taxonomy): domain Eukaryota; kingdom Viridiplantae; phylum Streptophyta; class Magnoliopsida; order Asparagales; family Orchidaceae; genus Platanthera; species Platanthera zijinensis. The sequence goes on from CM077083.1 coordinate 152,720,110, forward strand.
AAGAAGTATAAACAATATATATTTGCGCTCCTAGTGCATGTCAAAATGACCTCTTAGTCACTTGACCTTTTGATCAAACACTCATCCTTGTGGAAGACAATGGCATAGCCAATGTCACATAGTTGTCTTATGTTAATCAGATTGTGTTGCAATCCTTCCACATAAGTTATTTTTGTGATGGATACTATATCATTGGTGATCATACCATAAAACTTGGTGAATTTTCTGTCTGTACCTCCAAAGATCGCCTTAGGTCCATTCTTCACAAGAGTATAATCCTTCGGGTTGCTCCTTATTCCAGTCATGTGTTTGGAACATCCACTGTCCAAGTACCATATTGGTGCATGGGTACTTAGACCATTCTACAAACACAGTTTAGTTTACCTTAGTACCCCAAAAGGGATTGGGTCCTTAGTTCTTGTTAGCTTGAAACTGAACATGTTTACCTGCAGCACTTCTAACAGGAAGACTCACTCTTGCCCTTGGCATACTAGGGTTGTGCCAACAATCTATAGTGAAGTGGCCCACTTTACAATAGCACCAGCATTCATGAATGTTGTATCTCCTCTTCTGAACAGCCTTTGAAGTGTATAAGCTATTAATAGTTGTCTATTCAGAGTGGAGAGTTGTAGCCTTCTTCTTGTTTCTTTTAGTAAGAATCTAACTAAAGGAGAGTCTGATAGTAGATGTACTTTACTTACTCTGAGTTCCACCAACAACAGTCTTCTTTGTAGTAGATATACTATTGATGGCATCAGATATTGCCAAGTCAGGCTTACTGACAGGCTGACCCTTGGTCTAGGTTTTTGCTGGAAGAGCCTGAGAATAGGCTACTCCCTTATTCTTGAGTGTTGGGGCTGGAGTACCAAACACAAATGGTCCATAATTGGCTATCTATATTTCCTCATGGGGAGCCTTCAGTGCACTCACACCCATGTCCTTTCTCCCTCCATTATAAGATACCCTTGTTTGATGGGAGGATTACCTTGTGAAAGGAGGTCTGAGACACTACAGGAGCTTTGCCTTTCCCTTTGGAATGAGCAGCTCTATTGTTCCACTTGAACCTCATACCCCTCTTATCCTTTTATGAGGTAAAGGATTCAATCAGTGGCAACACTGTCTTGGGCTTACTGAATTTAGCCAGAATCATTTTATCCTTAAGGAGCTTCTCTTCAAGATTCAAGATGATCTTGTTCTTTTGGCTTATAATCATAATTTGGATAATTGAGATTGTCTTTAGCTGGCTAATTTCCCTCCTCTTCTGAGTTAACAAGGGGGCTGACTCAGACTGTAGGGAAGAAGCTTACTGTAGGGTGACAATCTCCGCAGCTTGTCTCTTGGCAAGTCTTTTGCTTTTCTTCAGAGCATCTAGAATTGCACCATACTTGTCAATCAATTGATTGGCATCATCTTTAGAAATTGATCCATCTTCCCCACTGGAGGAAGTGGATGCATCAGAGTCTAAGCCAGACTTATAGATAGAAGGAGAGCTTGGGATAGAGTGTACCTCATCAGGAACAAAAATGTCCTGATTGTCTTCTGATATGGCGATGAGACTATACTACTCATCCTCTTCACAATCACTATCAATAGAGGACAGTGGGTCTTTGATGTCAGATGGGGCAGCAGAAAGTTCAACATCTTCTTCAATGAATATGAGGCTAATATAGGCCTCCTCTTCTTCTGATTCTGAAGATTCAGAATCATTGTCTGATAGGCTGACATGCTTCTTGGCCAAGAAGATCTTTTCAGCCTTCTTGACCTTGTGATGGTTTTTGCCATCATACTTCATCTGCTCCTTCCTCTTAATTGGACAGCCAGCAATGACATGTCCACTCCTATTATAACAATAACAAACAATATTAGTATTAACATATTTGTTCTGTTTGGAGTCATACCTTTCCCCATAAGGGTTAATTCTGGACTTATCTTTACTGGAGTGGGGCTTTCTTGATGAAGTGCTTGAAGAGCCCATGTTCTTCGACTATCTTCACCTATTTAGTAACTTCTTGACCTGCTTAGAAAACAGTGTTAGTTCTCCATCTGACAGTTCATCCCCAGAGGAGGTGGGATATGAGCATTCTGACTCAATAACTCTCCTTGGAAGAGAAGGAGTCTTTTCTCTACTTCTTCTTGTGGATTCAGCTCTGAAGGCCACTGTCTTCTCTTTGCTAAGAGATCTAGTTGCATCCTCTTCAACCTTCCTGGAGTTCAGTTGCATCTCATGGGATAGCAGCTTCCCAAACAAGTTCTGTGACAGAGTGTTGGCCAGTTTGCCAACTTTTTTAATGGCACAGATCTTGATATCTCATTCCTTATTTAGGGATCTCAAGAACTTGTCATTCAGCTCATAACTAGTGAACTGTCTTCCATATGTAATCAAATTGTTCACTATAATGAAGAACTTCTCATAACATTAAACTATGAAGTCTTTCTTCCCTTGCTTGAATGCTTCACACTGTTGATTCAGGAGGGATTTTCTGTCATCCCTCACCTCCTCTGTCCCCTCCATGCAGACAATGAGAGAGTCCCACATTTCCTAGGTTGTCTTGAAGTGGACAAGATTCTGGAAGGTGGAGTCATCTATGGCACTGATAATGATATTTTGTGCCCTCTTGTCCATGGTTGTCAGGATTACCTCATTCTTGGTCATCTCAAAGTATTTCTTTAGGGTGTGTACACTAGTATCTAGGACTTAGATCTTCATTGGAATAAAGGGTCCTTCCAGAACTGTAATGAATATCCTAGGGTCAGAAGCTTCTATGAATAGCCTGACCCTCTCTTTCCAAATCCCAAAATTCTCTTTTTTGCAGATAGAGAGCTTCATGGAGCTCAACTCCTTGTGGTTCTCACTTGAACCCAAGGAGCAAATCTTAAATAACTCTTGGAGATCTCTTCAGACTATTAAGCCCTTTTTGAACAACCTCCCTCTAATACAACTTGAAAGTCTTTGTTTTCAAGAGTAACAAAATACCTAGGGAGGGGTGAATAGGTTTTTTATTTTTTTACTATCTTTTAGTTTGGTGAGTTTAGTGAATTACTTTATTTTTAGCTTTCAAGAATTAACACCAGCACACCAGTATTTATAGTGGTTCCCCAAGGTATGGGTACATCCACTTTCCATCCCACCTTTCTAAAAATGTGTTAGATAAGGCAATCTCCACAAAAAAATTGACTTAATGAGTTTACAACACAGATCCCTCAGGATCTCTCAGACTCCTCCAAGTCCTACCTCAGGCCTAAGGCCCTACACTAAGAGATAATATCTCCTACAGCTCAGTGATCCTTTTGATCACCTACCTCAGACTTAATCCAAAGTTCTACACCCAGGCTAGGAGGATAGACCTACACTCAGATCCACCTCAAGATCCTACCTTAGAGAATAAATCTCCTACCTCAGGCACACAGGCCCTACCTCAGATCCATGTGTGAACAAGAAAGAAACAGACCGAAATTTGGAATAATAGATTTTTTTATTATCCAAAAAAGTGAGTATTACAAAGGTATAACTTCCTTTTTATAGAGTGGAGGAGATGCGAGAGATTACAAATAAGCAATGTGGGACAAATAAACAAAGTTACAACCGGTTATACATAAAAACAGACCGCTCAAGCCGCGTGGTTAGACGAATAGGATAACTGCCCGACAACTACTATAAAGAGAAGGAAGCCTCTAGACCGCCCGGTCATCAAGTCGTCTGCTTAAAACCACCAGACCGCCCAGTCTCAAATCAGTAACATTTCGTCTTCCAAGCCGCTGGAGAGAAGCTACCAAATCGCCCGACTACCAAGTCGCCAGAGTGAAACCGCCAGACTGCCTGGTCTCCAAACCACCAGACTCAAGCCGCCAGACCGCCCATTCTCCAAACCGCTAGACTTAAAGCTGCCAGACCGCCCGGTCTCTATACTACAATAGATCCTATAACTCACCCTTTACATTTTAGGCTTCCAACTCAGATCAAGGATGATCCTACAGAAAGAGTGAGTTTGTTGTTGATGACTTCCTCCAGAGAAAGTGTTCTCTGATCCTTCTCTCTAGACTGAGTTTGCTCAACCCAACTTATTCACAGCACCAAGGAAGTAGATCTTCAGGTTGGTTTAGCTTGTGCTGGGAAGAATCTCAGAAACTGGAGCTTCTAAACTAGCTGATAAAGACAAAATGATATTGTTGTGCTTTATTTCTTCAATCAGCCAACCTAATCTGAAGTCTTTAGACTTGTTGTTGAACACCAATTGCAGAGTTCTTCTGCTTCACTTTTTTTGGAAGAAGATGATCCAGAAAATCTTTTTCTCTAAAAGCCAAAAAGCACTTTATTAATTTCTCGGAACTCTCCTTTTATTTCCCGTAAATCCAGCAGCTCTATGTGCAGTGTGGACCCCTGGAATGGGCAACTATAGCACACTTTTGCATTAATTACAGTACTAAAGGCAAGCGACGCATTTTGTCTTCTAGCATGCAAAACCCATGATATTTAAATTTTTGCTGACGCCAGCATGACTCAGCTCTCGTGGACTTAGCAAATTCCAGAAAATCGGCACAGGCGTTGAGTGAAGCCTTGTAACTCAACGCAAAATTACTTAGCCGAATTCTGCATCTTCAGGCATTGAGTGCGTTGAGTGAGCCTTCATCACACAATGCATAAGTACTTAGCTGAATTTTGCTTCTTCAGGCGTTGAGTGAGCCTTCATCACTCAACACATAAGTACTTAGCTAAACTCTACATCTTCAGGTGTTGAGTGAACCTTCATCACTCAACACATTGACTTTTATAGTCTAACAGCTTAGGCGTCGAGTGAGCCTTCATCACACGACGCTTCTTGACTTAGTTGAAGTTCTCCGTATGAAGGCGTTGAGTGCAGCTTCTTCACTCAATGCTTCTATTCATGGCATGGCTTCTTGATGAGGCGTTGAGTGGCCTATCTTCACTTAGCGCTTCTATACTTAGATAGAATTTCTGTTGAGTAGGCATTGAGTGAACTGTCTTCACTCAACGCTTCTGGACTTAGCCAGACTTCTTGCCTGCACCACTGAGGCTTTGACTACTTAAGCTTCTGTGAACGCTTTTAGCCTCTTGGCGTTGAGTGAACTGTCTTCACTCAACGCTTCTGGACTTAGCCAGATTTCTTGATAGCAATACTAAGGCTTTGACTGCTTGAGCTTTTGTTAATGTCTTTAGCCTCTTGGCATTGAGTGAACTGCCTTCACTCAACGCTTCTGGACTTAGCTAGATTTCTTGACAACAGCACTGAGGCTTTGACAGCTTTAGCTTTTGTCAATGCCTTTAGGCTCTTGGCATTGAGTGAACTGTCTTCACTCAATGCTTCTTGAATTAGCCAGATTTCTACTTTGTCAGCATCCTATCTTGAGTCCATCTGTCATTGAGACTCAGACTACATGTCAAATCAGTGTAATAGAGAACAACCTACATACAATGGACTTAAACATATATCAAATACATTTAGGTGTATACCATTGACTTATGGGTCTTCTTCAAATATTGGACATTGTGATCAATGGAGCCAACAGAGGCCATAAAACAAAGCGATGTGGTGACAAGTATGGTTTAGTATATAACTTGTATTGCTTTTATATACTTGATACCTTGTGTACATTGCTTAACTTGTTTGAATTAGGCTTTTTCCTAATCTTGGACTATCCAGCAAGGCACTGTTTGATATAGGAGCTTCTCATTCCTTTCTGTATGAGGACTTTGTGTTGCGTATTAGAGTACCTTCTTTTATATCGACAAATAGATTGGATGTTTTGCTCCGCTTAGTACACCTGCGTCGAGCCATACGATAGGTCTGACTGGTAGTGCAATTACCAGTTTAGAGGTGGGTGAGGCTCAATCCACCGCTTTTGTTTGCCACTACGGAGCTATCTTGGGAGGTTAGGCTCCAGAAAGGGGGAACTAAAGGTCTGTGCGCACAGAGTCGAGTGTGTGTGTTGCACTTGCATGTTCACATCATAGCATACTAGCATGACATAACATCATCATTGCATATAACCCTTGAGCCCTATTGTATAAATTGGTATGGGACTCTTTGTACAATAGGCCCTGCAAAATGACCACTGGGTTTATAAATTCGTGCGAGCGTGCTTATAAGTTAAGGTTTATATTCTGTAGATATATACATGCTTGCTAGAAAACTGACACCCTGTCGTATAAATTTGTATGAGACTTTTTATACGATAGGAGCCTTGCAAAAGATCCCCTAGCTTATGTGTTTCCATATAAGTTAAGGTTACATATTATATTTTCAATCTTTCATACTTTTATTACAGTCACATGTACTCTTAAACTTGCTAGATTAGTTCTGTCGTCACCTGTACTTTGTCATTCTCCACCTTCATTTACTCTCCTTTCCTCCTCCCCGCTCGGTGCCTAGGAGCCATGGGTGAAGGGGCGGGGGATGATAGGACTTATTCTTTTAGACTAATGGTTTTCGAACCACATCATTTTAGGGGATCGTGGAGCCCAGCATGGAGGAGCAGCCCCGGAGGTCGGCATGCTTGGAGATGGGACAGTCTAGCACCAGAGTTCAGACAGCTGGGATTGTGAGTCCTGATCATTAATAGATGTTTAGCTTTTGCTTCCGCGCTGAGTGATTGTAGTGAGGATATTGATGTACCAGGCACGAGCCCTACTTTCAGTACTTTATTGTTATATCTGTGGACTCTCCCTTCATGGAGATTATTTACTATATATATGATTTCTATGGACTTGCCTTTTATTATATTGCTACTGTTTTGTGATCGAATCAGCCGGCAGGATCGGCGTTTTGTAGTAATGACCATCCCGGGTGTGAAGATGTCACCGCAAAGCAGCGATACTGGGCCTAAGACCCGATGTTTAAAAAGAAAAAGGGATCTTATATAGATAATCAAAAAGAGACCTAAAACCTATTCACCCCCCCCCCTCTAGGTGTTAGCTGACCTTGAAAACAAAGTCTTTCAAGTTTTTTGTCAGCGATTGAGTTTATCTCAAGATCAAGTCGTTCAAAAGTGTATCAAGGATTCGACTCTTGAAGAAGATGTGTGGTTATGAGTGTCAGCCTTAAAATATAATGAGGTTATGTATGTTTGATACGGGAAAGGGGACGCTGACCCACATCATGTCGTAACCTTGATTTCCTTGGCTTTCAGCATTGGCTTGGTGTTTTGATCAATGAGATATAGTTGATTTGTACTTGCTCTATGTCGTTCTTGTACTTGATTGCCTAAAGGCTTGGCTTTAGTCATTGGCATAGTTAGATTCTTAGGCTACAAGCCGGAAAGATTGGAATGCTCAATGTTGACCATCGGTATGGGACTGAGGATGGTGGTGAGATTAGGAAAGTCCAGTACACCGATAATGTGGCCTGAGTGCACAAGACGTGTGGTCTTGTGTTCCAATATATATGATGGTTGATATATATATATATTCTGTTATTTATAGGGAAGGAATTCTGCCTCCCCGAGAAGGGGGTGAGATCGTTATAAATTGGTCAATTAAAGCTGATTGTTGCCTTGTTTACCACATCTTTGTGGATTGTCCCTACACAGGTGTTGGAGAGCCAAGCGGGAAGTAGTGGGTGGAAGCCCTTTACGCAATGCCAGCCCTCGAAGGCCAAGCGAAGTGTTTACTTATTGTTATATATGATCGGCTTGTCTGTCTATGTATATAAAATACTTTTGTAAAGGAAATGTTGTAAGGCCTTAAGGCCAAAACACTTCGTGTATTTTATATTTCATTTTTATGGTGTTATTAGTGGACATTCTTGATGTTGGGTTCTAAGTAATTTTAATGCTTCTGCTAGAATGCAACTCTGAGTAAGGATGCGTGATATTTTGGTTTCAATACGAAACTCCACTGATTGTCTGTGGCATATGACATGGTGCCCTGGTTGGACCTTCTTTTATATTCTACATAATGGATGGGGGTGTTACACAGAGCCACACTTCTGACCAGGTGCGTGAAATCCTCTTTGTCCTCAAGGCAGACAAGTTCAGCGGCACCAAAGGTCCATTGGCCTCACCCGACACCTGACCGATCTCATCTAGTTACCAACCGATGAACACTCACTTTCTCGCATCAAATTTCCGCATTTTTATGGGGAAGGGGTTTTAGACTGGATATATCGATGTGACCAATTACTTGAAGTTGATGGAAGGTCAGATAACTTGAAGTTTAACATCACCTCAGCTCACATGAAGGATAGGGAACTCTACTGGCACCAAGGCTTTAAGAAAAACTGACTCACCCTCCAATGGCCCTTATGGGATGAGTATTGTCAGGCCATTAACAGCTATTTTGTCTCTCTCTTATTTGATGATCCTCTCAATGTGATGAACAATTTATGACAGAAGGGTTCGGTCCAAACCTATCTAGATGAGTTTGAGGTTCTTCTATAATTGGTTGTCATTCTATAGGATAACGCCAACAGTCTTTGTTTTTCAGGGTTGAAGGGAAAAATAGAATACACAGTGCGCATGTTTCTACCCAAGTCCCTCCAAGATGTTTTATCTCTCGCAAGGTTACAAGAGCAAAAGATGGCCTTTAGTACAAGGAGGACATCCAGCACTATATGGGATTGGAACACCAAGGAGGGTAGACACAGCCTATCAGCCCCGATAGCGTTTCCGAGTATGAATAATAATAACTATGTAGGTGGTCAACAGGGGAAGGGGAACAAAAATCACATCAACAGATATATATGAGTGGTGAAGTAAAGGTCTGTGTTTTGGGTGCGTCAACAAATACACGTTGGGACACCATTGTGTGGAACGTCAAAAATCCTTGCACACCTTGAAAGAAACCACACATTTTTAGACTATGGATCATTATCTCCCACCAACGAGAACATATGCATGTGCTGATCGATTTCAGTATCACACATAACTTTCTCGACGAGGATACGATGGTGAATCTGAAGTACATGATGACCGCAATTTCGATCTTTGATGTGGTGGTAGCAAATGAGAAAACAATCACAAGTTCCTACAAAGTTATCGATTTCAAGCGACAAATGCAAGAAATATTATTTACTTCGGACATGTTGGTACTACTGTTAGGGGGTTACGAGGTGGTATTAGGAGTGCAATGACTTGTTACTCTTGGCATAGTACAATGGGGTTTTAAAAACATGAAGATGGAATTCTATGTTCATGGACGTAGGGTATCCTTGCAGGGCTCGAAACACATGGACAACACTTGGATGCAGTTGCGGAGGACGAAGAATTTGATCGACTGGAATGGAGAACATAACATGTTGTCTCTATTTTATCTTCAGACCAATTCACTTGGATCTAACACAGGACATATGGATTCTAGCATTCAACCCGAGTTGGATAACACCCAACTGGAAGCTATGGAGCAAGCTCAACTTCAAGCCATTTTGGATGACTTTCAGGATGTTTTTGCCAAACCCAATGAGCTACCCCAAAACCGCCATCATGAACATCACATTCTGGTACGCGATGGAGCGGTACCGATCAATATACGACTGTATCGCTACCTATCCCTACAAAAGGCAGTTATTGAAAAAATGGTGGAGGAATTGCTAGACACCGACCTAATTCAACACAGTAGCAGCCCCTTCGCAACTCCGTTGGTGCTAATGAAGACGAGCGATAACACATGGCGTTTATGCATCAACTATCGACAACTTTACAAGGATACCAACAAAGATAAATTCCCAATTCAGGTTATCGAAGAATAAACTGAGGAATTACACTGGGCTATTTTCTTTTCAAAGTTGCATTTAAGGGTGGGCTATCATCAGGTTTGGATGGCGCCAGAAGAAATTCCCAAGACCACATTTCACACTCACTACAGACATTATGAATTCCTTGTGATGTCGTTCGGGTTGGTCAATGCCCTGTTAATGTTTCTGAGCTTGATGAATTTCATTTTCCGAGAACACCTACAGAGATCCATTTTGGAATTATTTGATGACATCCTCGCATTTAGTAGCTAATGGAAGGAACACTTGGATCATTTATGCACCACCTTATAGATTTTGCGGCAGCAGTGACTCTTCCTAAAGCGTAGTAAATTGTTGGATTGAGTGGTCAACCTTAGAGGGAGGGTGAACAAGGTTTTCAAATTAATACAAAATTAAAAAAACTTCAACAGGAAAGCCTTTTCTAGAAGCTACCGCAGGGCGGTAAGGCTAATGCCGACTTTAATTCATGGACACAGTTTTTCCTGCATAATATCATTTTGAGATTTATAACACAACACTCAATGCACCATCAGCATGCATACACAAAAATAAGATAAAATAATGAAACTTGATTTTATTCAAAACTTATAAATGGTTTACACAGAAGAAAAAACTAGATCTCCATGATGCCGGAGGTCGGAGGCAATGAATACGACACCCTTTTGGTTTCTATACCAACTTTCACCCAAGGACTGATTGGCTCTCTCCCTTTCCTAACCAGAAAGGTCTTCAAGCGGCTCCTCACCTTCCTCCCCGGAAGGGTCTAAGCCCACTAGATCTCCCTGATCTAGACATCCTCCCAGGACGATTTCCCACAGAATCCTTCTCGGATTTCGACGACCTCCCAAGTCAATTTTCCTTACACACAAAAAGGGTAGAAATGAGAAAAATACAAATAGTGAAATAGAAGTTAGAAACTATCGCTCCCTTGAGGAGAGTTTCCTCCGTAGATGATGAGATGCAAAATATACATATTTTTTGTATATTTTTTGTTTTGTTTTAATAAAAAATGTAATTATATTATGTAAATATGAAAATTAATCATTTCTTTTTTATTTTTAGTTCTAACTTAATCTATTTTTGTGTCCTATAGGTCTTTCTGGACATTTGGGGCAATTCAGCAAAATTTCATAAGTCACGCCCATGACCTAGGGCGTGTAACTTTAAAACCAATAAATCCAGCAGTTCAGCAAATTTCGGGCATCAAGTGAAGTCACTCCCAGGTGACACGCCCGTGTTCCACCTGTCACGCCTGTGACAACACCCGTGACCAAGCAATCAACCCGTTGTCGCACCGTGCCGAAGTCCTAAAGCTAGCAAACTCGAGTCACGCTTGGCTTACACGCCTGTGTGCCAGCTGTCACGCCAGTGACGTCAGTCGTGACCAAGCAGATTTCTAGTTGTCGCGCCCCGAAGAAGCCAAGCTATCACGCCATGCAGACACACCCATATTACACGCCCGTGTACTTTCAACCCAATCCAAAAATCAGCTGAAAGTCTATCCACATCTGCTACGTCAGCGTCACGCCCAGGCGACATACCCAAGGGGGCGTGTACTTCAAATTGTTTGGTTATAAAAGGAGGGTCAGGGATGATATTTTGAGGAGAGCTGGTAGAGTTCCACATAGCTGTATATAGTAGTTAGGAGTAGTTTCTAAGTGATATTTTCCTAACCCTAGTTTGGGTTTCCTAGTGTGTAACACTTTTTAAACAATAAATTTCAGCTTTCAGTAATTTTTTCATCTCTTCTTGCTTTTTAACTTAGCTTTTATTTCTGTTGAGAAGGGGTGTGTGCGTAAGTACTTTCCATTTTTTTTCTTTTTTTCACTACCACCCCCATCCCGGATGAGAGGCTAAGAACTTTTTAGCGCTTGATTAAGATGGTTGGGACGGATATTATTTCATCACTTTTATATGTCTTTTACTTTACTACTACTATCCCAATCTCGATGAGAGGCTAGGAACTTTTTAGCACTCAATTGAGATGAGCTTTGGGAAGGCTATTAATTCTGCATTTTAAAAACCATATTTTCTAAATTAATAAAAACTTAAGATTTATCATGAATTGATCTCTCACAAGTAAAGAGAAATTTCATCTCACTCTCGAAAGAGATGAACGTAAGCCTCCCTGGTTGAACCTTCGAATATTAGTAGGAGGTCAATAGTGGGTTTCACCACGTAAAGCGTGCATTAAAGGTATTTTTGATTAGATACGCATGTTTTGTCAAAATACGTAATCACAGGTGGATGTAACCTCGATAGAAGCGCACTCATATTTAAGGAACCTTCACGGTCAAAGATTTTAATTAATAAAGAAATAGAGTTTTTATTATTTAAAAAGTATTTCTCCAAAGTAAGTCAAAATCGAGGACTCGATCTCTACCTCATCTATTTTCAAAACTCCCACGTCTTACTTTTATTTTTACTTTTAAAATCATTAAATTTTTTCGATTAAATAATAGTTCTTTTTCTTAAAGTAGAGTACTCGACACAGATCCGTGGAAAAATACGAACTTGATATTTAAAAAAATAATTTACTACTAGGCAATAGGTGTGATTGTCTTAATCGAAGTATATAAGTAAAAAACAGATAAAACACACAAATGTTTAATTTCCAAATCCAATTTAATCTTCAATTTAAACTATCTCAAACATATTTTACTTGCAATTTTTTGGCGCCGTTGTCGGGAAATATTTTTTGTTGATATTTGAAATAAAAAGGAATCACTATTACTTTTATCTTAGTTATTATAAAAATAAAAAAATTAAATTAAATTTTTTTAAAAAAATACTATTTTTATAAAAATAAACAAAGCACAAATTCTCTGTTAACTACAAAACCTTTGCTTTTATAAAAATTATATTTTTTATTAACAACACTTTCATTTTTGTCTTTTTTATTTTCTAAAGTAAAAAAAAACAAAAAAAACCACAAAAAATAATAAAACCAAAAAAATGTTTTTATATAATAGTTTTTTAGTGCATGACCAGACAAAACTCTCCAATTGATCATAATCTCGATTTTGATCCTGAAATTGACCGCACCTATCACATGCGCTTTCAATCTCGTGATCAAGACTTAGCATTAAATCTGGAAGAGTCTATCGAAATCACGCACGTAGAAGCTATGACAGATCAAATTCCAGTTGCGGCCCTGCAAAGGACTATGTCTTATTATGTGAGGCCGAACTTGACGACACTAGGTCATGTATCGTTCGTCCCACAGTTGCTAATAATAATTTTGAAATCAAACATAGCATAATCCAAATGATTCAAAACTCAATTCAATTCGATGGATTGCTAGATAAAGATCCAAATACGTATCTGTCAAATTTCTTAGAAAAATCCGACAAATTTAAAATAAATGGCGTCACAGATGATGGCATTCATTTATGCTTATTTCCATTTTTGTTACGGACGAAAGCCAATCAGTGGTTAGGTTCTCTAACTAGAGGATCCATCACTACTTACGCTGAGATGATCGAAAAGTTTTTAACTAAGTATTTTCCACCTGCTAAAACTGTTAAATTACATGCAGATATTTCTTCCTTTGTTCAGGGTGAGTATGAGTCTCTCCATGAGACTTGGGAACGCTTTAAAGAATTTTTACGTAGGTGTCCACATCACGCACTACCAGATTGGCTCCAAGTGCAAACATTTTATAATGGTTTGAATTTCCAAACCAGACAAATGATTGATGCTACCACTAGAGGAACGTTAAATAATAAACCCTCGAGGCCGCTCAAGCATTGTTTGAGAAAATGGTCATGAATGCCTACCAATGAAACATGTCTAGGTCACGCCCTAATAAACCCGTTGGGCTTTACGAGCTCGACGATTCTTCCAATTTAGCACTGCAAGTAGATATCTAACTAGGAAAGTAGCGGAGATGTCGACTTCCTCCACTACCCCTACTTGGAATTCTAATAATAATATAATAGAAGAGTGTGTTGATTATATGGGGAATCCATATCAATCTCCTTCCTATAACCCAAATATTAATAACAATAATTATAATCTAGGGTTTATGAACCATCCAAATTTATCATGGAGCAACCCCAATAATGCTCAGCGTCCGCCTAATGCAAGTCCAATTGGATTTGCACAACCACCACAAATATCACAACCATTACGACCCGCCCTGATAGAAGACATCTTTTCAAAATACGTCGTTATAAATGAGTCCAATATCCGGAATCTGACTGGATCAATTAAAAATCTGGAAACTCAAATTGTACAGATTTTAAAGATGTTGTCGGAGCGCCAACCTGGAGCTTTACCAGGAAACACGGTAAACAAAGCGCTTGTGGGAGACACCTCATAGTTATCTTTTTATTTTTACTTTTTTTTTGTTTATGGCCTCCTCGACCTCCAATCAGGAAAGCCTCTTTATTTTATTCTATTTTCAGTTTTGAGTATATATCTGTTTTTTCTTAATACTTATGCACAACATAAGTATGGGGGAATATTTCCTTTAAAAAAAAGAAAAAAAAAATTTTTATACATAATATTTTCTTATCAAAATTTTTGTATATATTTGCAAAAAATATAAAAATTATATTAAAAAAATATAAAAATAAAGACTTTTATGTATATATATTGCTTAATCAATCATCCGAAAATAAATTTAAAACCCCTACTTCATTTGTCCATTTCCAAAAAAAATTTGAGTTGATATGTAAATAGTTATCTAGTTTTTCAATTTACTAGTCGTTTATTTATCATAAATAGATAGATCTAAATATTTGAGGTTAAGTTTTAAAGAATATCTTGTGTATTTAATTTAAAGTTAGAAGATTCGTTTTGAGCACTATTTCTGGTTTATGATAAATAGAGGCATGTGTATTATGTTAGCTAAACATCTATAGACCGTAATTATCTTAACTTCACTCTTATCAAAATATAGGAATTTTCAAGCTATTACAGTTGCTCTCAAAATCTTTTATCAAAATTAATTTTGACACCCCCTACCTATCTACTTTTTGCTTGACATGTTTTCTTACGCAAGCAAGCATCTATGAGTATTTTCTCTTAGAAAAGAAAAGATCTTATGTCAATGTGAATAAGATTTCATTCCGTAAACGTAGACATCCAATAATTTTTAAAAGACTATATGAAATGGAGTATGTGCTCCTAAACATATACATTGGGTTAAAATAAAATGCAATTCTACTATGTGTTTTTCCTGTTTTGGAAAATATTTTTCTAAATAATTGTAACAAAGCAAGAATATTGAATAAGGTGAGAGGATAAAATTCATCACCTTCTACATCATAGGTTTCTTCATAGGCAAATGCCAAGTTTATATCTCATAAAATCACTATAAATTAATCTAATTTTGCTTAAAATTTTGAGAGAGCATATTTAATAGATTGTTTATTTTCCTTCATATCTCTTTCAAGGTACGGTTTTGATAATGTCAATCTATTTTGTTACTAATGATTGCAATGTTGCTTGCTATTTAGTTTTCTCAAGAAATCTTTTGGCTACGAACATCTATCCTTGGCAAAATAATTTGCATAATATAGGACATAACGCTTTATACTCCAGATTTTTGTCTATTTCCTTTAATAAAATAAATTGATAGTTGAATTAGAAATTTTATAACTGTTTGTATAGTCGACTCATACTTTTGCTCTGGAACAGCAAAGCTTAAGTATGGGGGTATTTGATGAGTAAGAAAATATACATATTTTTAGTATATTTTTTGTTTTGTTTTGATAAAAAAATGTAATTATATTATGTAAATATGTAAATTAATCATTTCTTTTTTATTTTCAGTTCTAACTTAATCAGTTTTTGTGTCCTATAGGTATTTCTGGACATTTGGGGCAATTCAGCAAAATTTCATAAGTCACGCCCCTCGGTCACACCCGTGACCAAGGGCGTGAAACTTTAAAACCAAGAAATCCAGCAGTTCGGTAAATTTCGGGCATCAAGTGAACTCATGCCCGGGTGATACGCCTGTATTCCACCTGTCACGCCCATGACATCACCTGTGACCAAGCAATCAACCCACTGTCGCGCCGTGTCAAAGTCTTGAAGCTAGCAAGCTCGAGTCACGCCCAGCTTACACAAATGTGTGCCAGCTATCAAACCCATGACATCAGTCATGACCAAGCAGTTTTCCAGCTGTCATGCCCCGAAGAATCCAAGCTATCATGTCATGCAGACACGCCCATATTACATGCTCGTGCATTCAAGTCACGCCCGTGTACTTTCAACCCAATCCAGAAATTAGTCGAAAGTCTATCCACATCTACAACGCCAGCATCACGCTTGGGAGACACACTGATAGTTTTACTTTCAAGACTACCTAAACACCTAGAGGGGGGGGGTGAATAGGTACTTTACCTTGATTTAACTTAAGGCAAAAAATAACTACAGATCTTTGAGTTAATCAGATATTTCTACAGCTAACACAGCACAACAATCAATATCATACACACATCACAGATTGCACACAGATTTATAGTGGTTCCCCAAGGTCTGGGTACATCCACTTTTCCCCTTCACCTATCTAGCAGTATGCTAGATTAGGCCTAACTTCTTCCTTTAGCTCAGAATCCAGAAGGATTCCTACAACTCAGAATGTCTCCACATTCCTACAACTCAGGCTAACAAGCCCTACCTCAGCCTTGCCACAAGGCCTACAACTCAGAGAATACCTTCTCCTACAACTCAGGCATAAATAGCCCTACCTAAGCCTTGCCACAAGGCCCCAACTCATAGAATACCTTCTCCTACAACTCAGGCATAAACAGCCCTACCACTAAGAGAATAAATCTCCTACACTCAGCCTTTATAAAATAGGCTTACAACTCAGATCTATGAATAGATCCTACAGAATTTGATAAGGAATTTTATAATCTCTTACCCCTGTTGAGAGAGAAGGGATAAGAACTTTCTTGATCAGCTTCTTGAAGAGGATGATGGCTGAAATCAACTTGATCTTAGCTTTCTTCAAAGCTTCTTGAATCTGAACTTAGTTGGGTGATGACTAGTTTTAGTCATCCTTTTTGGGGGTAATTTAGTATTCAAAATGCCTAATTTTATTTATATTTTATGATTATTATTTCATGTTTTAATGTCTCTTTACAATATATTACTTCCTAGTGTTATTATAGTTTTGATATAAAAATCTATATATTCTTATTATATGTATTATGTTATTTTATAATATGTTATGTTATGTTTAATAATTATAGTTAATGATATGTCTTAATGTTTTAATTTTAATGTTGTAATGTTTTTATCATTATTGTGTTTTAAAATCTTTTTTTTTAACCTTGTTATTTTATGTAGACTAATCCATGTTTGTGTTGTCTCTTTTCTTTGTAGGTTCATGCCCAAGCTTCAAAGCCTCTACCCGAGCCTACAAGGAGCAGCCCATGCAAGTCCAAGCCCACATGGAGTAGCCGGCCCTTCCATTTGGTGCAGCCAAGCCTCCTACCCGAGCCCTTGTTACAGCCACAAGTGCATGGTGAGCCCCTTCAACAAGCTTGGAGCAGCCCTCAAGCCGAGCCCTACATGCAGCCCACCTTTTGGAGCAACCCGAGCCCACCATATGCAGCCCATGCAGCCAGCCCACTCCACAAGTGCATGGCCGGCCCCCTCTCATCATCCACAAGCAGCCCCCCTCTTTCATTTAATGCCATGCATGAATATTTTCATGCATGGCCGGCCCTTGTTTTCTCTCATGCATGCATTTTTGTCTTTTTCTCCCCCCTATTTACTACATGCATGAACCCATTCTCCTAGGTGGCCGGCCCCTATCATCTCTCTCCCCTCTTTTATTTTCCATTCACTCCCCCCTTCCTATTACATATTTTGTCATTAAACACATGCATGCATTTCTCTCCCCTCCATTTAATACCATGCATGAACATTCTTCCCCCCATGGCCGGCCACCCCTTGGGCTTCCCCTCTTCTAGATGCTTCCCTCCACTCCTATAAAAGGAACCCATATCCCATGCTTTGGAAAAGGTTGGATTGGAGCAAGAGAGCAAGTGAGCAAGAGAGTTCTACTACAAGTTTTTCTTCATTGTTGTTTTCTTTTTATGGTTGTAATTTTCTTCTTAGCATAATATTATCATCATTTTAATATTATTGTGTACTTCTTTTTTATTAATCAATGGAATTCTTCTCTCTTTATTTTGTTGTTTCCTTTTCCAATATGCGTAGCTAATCTCTTATAGCATTCGATCGTGAGGATCCATGAAGTGAGATGAGAGTTTATTTTATTTCTTAGTTTTATTTTTTTGTTATTTCATGCTCGATCCTTCTTTGATTTATTTGGCATCGACTTCGTATTTCCGGTATACGGTAGTAGGCCTTGTTCTCATTTCATAGTAGTCGAGAGACTCATGATTTGAAAGATCACTCAAAGAAGGAAGGAGTTGAACGCAATCCTAGAGATAGGACGACGTAAATCCTCCGGATTGGAGTCAAATCCAATAGTGCGGATCACCTCGATAATGCAACTTTAGGCTTCTTTGGTTTGTAAAGAGATTTCGATCAAAGAGTCTATAAGTTAGGAGACCTAATGCTCTAGCGAGATTTTGTCTTAATATCGGATCCGTCACGGTCGAGTATGGTTTGCAAAAATTAAAACTATCTTTATTTTTATCTCTCTCATCTAATTTCATGGTGAATCATTGATCGAAAGCTAGCTTTTTATTATAAGTTTTTCGTCTCGCAAGTTGTCTTTCATTTTACTTTACTTTAAAAAATTCTCAAATCCCATTAGTTCTCCGGTAGGATAATAGTTAAAGCGTGAGTAGAAGTAATTGACAGCCCCGTGTTTAAATACGACCTTGGTACTACAATTCGACAGGTACGCTTGTCTGTTCGGGTTTTGGCCCACCAAGTTTTTGGCGCCGTTGCCGGGGATTTTTCTTCGTCAATATTTTGAAAACGCTTGCGCTATTACTTCTACAAAAATCAAAAAAAAAATTTTATTTATATATTTAAATATTTATAATCAACCCACTTCACTTTATTTCTACTCCACCTAAATTCTCTCGAAAAGGGTAAGGGGCTTTAAGCGCCACCATTTTACCTAGTACCGGGCGAACCCTTCACCGGGTAGTCCTCGGGAAGTTTGAGAGCCAAGCCGTAAAAAATTTCTATTTTCAAAAAAAAAAAAATCCTTTCTTCTCTTCTCTTTCTTTCTTTTTCTAACTTCCATTTTCATTTTTTCTTCATCTTCTTTGCTAGTGCATGACCCGAGCGAATCCGTCGCTACTTGTTGATTTGGACCCGGAAATCGAACGCTCCTTTCGGAGACAACTACGATTCGGGGCTTCCACTTCTCAAACAGCGGTTGAGGATTCCTTTGGGGATTGTAATTTTAATTCTGAAATGGGAGACCCTAACCCAGAAATGTCTCAGCAAAGGACCATGTTCGATTATGCTCGACCCAACTTGGAAGGGACAGAGACAAGTATTGTTCGACCTGCAATTGCGAACAATAACTTCGAGCTTAAGCCTAGCATCATTCAAATGGTGCAGCAATATGTACAGTTCGACGGATTACAAGATGAAGATCCGAACTTACATATTGCTAATTTTCTAGAAATCTGTGACACCTTCAAAATCAATGGTGTCTCAGAAGATGCGATAAGGCTAAGACTCTTCCCATTCTCCTTAAGAACTAAAGCCAAACAGTGGTTGAGTTCTCTTCCAAGAGGATCAATCACTACTTGGAACATTTTAACTGAAAAGTTTCTTTCTCGCTACTTCCCCCCCCCCCCCCGCGCCAAAACTGCTAAGCTTAGAAATGATATTACTTCATATTCTCAAATTGATTCTGAGACCCTCTATGACACTTGGGAGAGGTTCAAAGAACTTTTGAGAAGATGCCCACATCATGCTCTGCCTGTATGGTTGCAGGTTCAGACATTTTATAATGGGCTAAATCAAGAAACTAAGCAAATGATAGATGCCGCTTCCGCTGGTTCTTTAGACCGCAAAACTCCGGAAGCCGCTCTTGAGCTTATCGACGACATGGCGATGAACACTTATCAGTGGAATTCGTCCAGGTCTCGCCCATCTAAACCTGCAGGTATCTACGAAGTGGATTCGGTGACGCAATTGGCGAAGCAAGTGGAAATACTCAACAAGAAGATCTCGGAGATGACTGCTCCCTCCGCTGCTAAGGTATATGAAAATGCTGCTGCCGCCGAGCAGGTGGATTATCTGGGGAACATACCCAGGCCTGCTCAAAATAATTCTGCCAATAATTTTTCTACTTTTTCGAATTTTTCTTCTCCTCCTCCTGGTTTTAATGCTGCTACAAACACTTATCATCCCGGATGGCGTAACCATCCTAATTTTTCTTGGAGTAATAATGCTAACATAGTACGCCCACCGCACGATTTTACACCACCACCACCACCACAACAAAATTTTCAAAAACCTTCCCCTTTGGAAGAGATCCTTGCTAAGTATATAAGCTCGAACGATGCTACTATTAGAAACATAACGGGATCAATTAAAAATTTAGAAAATCAGGTCGGCCAACTCGCCAAGGCTTTCTATGAGAGACCACCTGGAACTCTTCCCTCGAACACTGAGCCTAACCCAAGGGAGCACGCAAATGCGATTTCCCTTCGGAGCGGTAAGGTTGTTAACGAGCCCACCACAAGGGAAGAGCCAAGGGTGAGTGTCCCTCCAGTTATTATCCCCACGGAAAATGAAAAATCAAATCTTGAAAATGAAACATCTACTTTTGACAAAGAAAAAGATATTTCTGTTCTTTCTGATTTTCAAAATGATGCTCCAGTTATTATAAATGAATTTCCGCCACCTCCTTATCCGGCTTAACTTAGGCAAGAAAAACTAGATAATCAATATCAACGCTTTATTGAAATATTTAAACAAATTCATATTAATTTGCCGTTTCATGAAGCGATTAGCCAAATGCCTAAGTACGCCAAATATCTTAAAGATTTATTAACGAACAAAAAGAAATTGGAAAATCTTTCTCATGTAACGTTAAATGAAGAATGCTCAGCGGTCGTTAAGAATTCTAATCTGCCTAAAAAGATAAACGATCCGGGTAGTTTTTCCATTCCTTGTGTTTTTGGTGACCTTTTTGTAAAACATGCGTTAGCGGATCTAGGAGCGAGCATCAACTTGATGCCTTTTTCATTATTTAAAAAGCTAGGTTTGGGCACTCTCAGCCCTACGCGCATGAGTATTCAGTTAGCCGATCGTTCGATTAAGTATCCGTTAGGTGTTGTTGAGGATGTGCTAGTGAAGGTCGACAAATTCATCTTCCCGGTGGATTTTGTCATTCTCGATATTGAAGAGGACATCGAGGTCCCTCTTATCCTTGGTCGTCCCTTCCTAGCCACCGCTTGCGCAATCATAAATGTGAGTGACGGAAAACTTTTTCTGCATGTAGGAGATGAGGAAGTAGCATTTGATATTAATAAATCGATGAAAAACTCTTTACAAAATGATGACTCTTGTTTTTTCATTGATGATTTAAAAGAAGACTCCTATTTTTCTCCAAACGATTTTTCTTCTCTTTTTTTTGGACCCTCATCAACTATTTTTGAAAATACGGTTATGTCCGTACAAACTATTTTTGAAAATGAAACTGATTTTAAACAAAAGAATCTTGAAAATTTTACTTTTGAAAAAGACAAAAATTTGAACAACTATTTTGATAAACCACCCGATCTTGAAACGAAAATATATCACGATAAGAACTGTCGCCATCATAAAAATTTTAAACCAGGCGATCATGTTCTTCTCTTAAATTCACGATTACGCATTTTCTTTGGAAAATCTAAATCTCGTTGGTCTGGACCGTTTGCGGTCAAGGATGTTTTCTCTGATGGAACTGTGTTACTTTCGCACCCGAAGAGGGGTGAATTTAAAGTGCATGAACGCAAGCTTAAGCTCTATTTCTCTAATGATTCTGTGACTCCTGCAAAGGAGAATCTTCTTTTTGATTCTTAGTTTATTATTTCTGATGGACATTTTTATTTTGTTATGGACATTTTTATTTTTCACTTTTATTTTTGGACTTATTATTATGAAACTCTTTTATTTGGATGTTGTAATAAAAAAAAACATTATCGGGCAATCTGCCCATGGACTCTATTTTTTTCTTTTATTCTGCTCTTTCTACCGGAGGCCAATCAAGTCCATGATCGTGGTCGCCGCTCCGCCGCTGCTGATATCCGATGGATCAAGTCATACTTGCTGATGATCAAGTACTCTAAAAGGCAAGCATGGGGGAGCGACATCCGCCTTCATCTCACGAACCCGGGGAAGTCCTGTTCTTTTTAGTTATTTATTTTTCCTGCATTTTTTCTATTTCTCTTCTTCTCAGTCCCATTCTCTTTTTCTTTATGTTTTCTTCATTGAGGGCAATGAAGAATTTAAGCATGGGGGGGTCTAGTTTCTTTTTGCTTTTCTTTCTGTTTTTCTTCTTTCAAAAAGAAAAAAATGTATGTTTTAAATTAGTATAATATTTTATGTCTTCAAAATCTAAAATCCAAAAAAATTATAAAATATAAAACCCCAAAAAATTAGAAAAACAAAAAAAATCAAAAAAAATTTGTGCTAAAATCGATTTGAAAAACAAAACCTAAAATTATTTTCTATCTTTATTTTCATGTTGCTTCTAGTGAAGTGTAGGCCCATGCGGTTTTTGTAGTTCTATGTAGAATCCTTTGAAAATGTTTTTCTAAACCTATCATTTTAACATAGTCTAGTTCTACTAATTTCTTTTTCTTAAATATAGGCATCCGGTTTTTAAGTTATAAGCTAGCAATGCGTAGTTATGTCTTTTTATTCGGTTAGTTACTTATGAATGGTTGCTAGGTATCATTAGTCCTTTTTCATTTGCGGGGTAGTCTTTCTTGGTGTCTAGAACTTGTACCAAGCTACTCTCGAAGCATTTGCGTCGTTTTTACGTTCTTTAGAAATGATTTAGGCCACCATTTGAATAGTTTGAGCTTTTCTTGCCCACCAAAAACAAAACCCTTGCAAAACAATTTTGGGCCTTTTCCTTATTTTCCTTGTTTTTAGCTCCACCTTTCATTTCATCTTGTTCACCAAAGCCAAATGCCCTTCCTATTTTCACACTATAACCTTGAGCTTAAAATTATTTTTTGTGGGAGGGGTATTGTATTATTTTGGAAATGAAAAGGATATTATAAAGCTTATTTTTGGAGCTTCCTTATCAATTGTTATTCAAAAAGAAAAAAAATTGAGAAAGAAAAATGAAAAATCAAAATAAGAATGCAAAAAGTTTATGTTTGGCCAAGCTTATAAAAGAAAAAAATACATGGCCTTATCTTTGTTTTAGTTTGAATTGAAGTACTTATCATGTCTTATCTTTGTATTTTAAGCTCACCCTTGGTTTAGTGTTTAAGCCATCATGTTTATCTTTGTTTCCATTTCCTAATCATTCACCTAAACCAAGTTTTAATGCCTAGTAGAAGTCCTAATGATCTTAGAATTTAAATTCGCGTAGTGGAGAAAGTGTGAACGTACAAGCCTATGGCCACCATCATTGATGGATTTCTTTGGAGGTTATCTTGGAGTGTTTTAGGGTTAATGTTTATCTAGCAACCTAGTAGTTTGTTAATGCGCCGTTTACTTTGAACCTCTACTTTTGTTTTCCTTATTTTCATTTATTTTGGATGCCTTGTTTTAAGATTTAGAAATTAGTAGACTTTTCTTATGTTTTAATGAGATTTTTAGGATTCCACTTTCAAATTTTCTATTGTGCACTTCTCACCCCACTAGTTGATAACATGGGAATTAGGATAGTTTAATTTTCCATGTTTTGTTTTTCTTAATTATGAAACCTAAATTAGCTTTGTTTATTTTCTATTTCCTTCCCTAGTTTTCATTTTTATTTGCTTGAGGGCAAGCAAATGTCTAAGCATGGGGGAATTTGATGACTAGTTTTAGTCATCCTTTTTGGGGGTAATTTAGTATTCAAAATGCCTAATTTTATTTATATTTTATGATTATTATTTCATGTTTTAATGTCTCTTTACAATATATTACTTCCTAGTGTTATTATAGTTTTGATATAAAAATCTATATAGTCTTATTATATGTATTATGTTATTTTATAATATGTTATGTTATGTTTAATAATTATAGTTAATGATATGTCTTAATGTTTTAATTTTAATGTTGTAATGTTTTTATCATTATTGTGT
This sequence comes from Platanthera zijinensis, assembly GCA_039513925.1. Lineage (NCBI taxonomy): Eukaryota > Viridiplantae > Streptophyta > Magnoliopsida > Asparagales > Orchidaceae > Platanthera > Platanthera zijinensis. The sequence continues at coordinate 152,744,015 of CM077083.1, forward strand.
TTTAAAATCATTTTTTTAACTTTGTTATTTTATGTAGACTAATCCATGTTTGTGTTGTCTCTTTTCTTTGTAGGTTCATGCCCAAGCTTCAAAGCCTCTACCCGAGCCTACAAGGAGCAGCCCATGCAAGTCCAAGCCCACATGGAGCAGCCGGCCCTTTCATTTGGTACAGCCAAGCCTCCTACCCGAGCCCTTGTTACAGCTACAAGTGCATGGTGAGCCCCTTCAACAAGCTTGGAGCAGCCCTCAAGCCGAGCCCTACATGCAGCCCACCTTTTGGAGCAACCCGAGCCCACCATATGCAGCCCATGCAGCCAGCCCACTCCACAAGTGCATGGCCGGCCCCCTCTCATCATCCACAAGCAGCCCCCTCTTTCATTTAATGCCATGCATGAATATTTTCATGCATGGCCGGCCCTTGTTTTCTCTCATGCATGCATTTTTGTCTTTTTCTCCCCCCTATTTACTACATGCATGAACCCATTCTCCTAGGTGGCCGGCCCCTATCATCTCTCTCCCCTCTTTTATTTTCCATTCACTCCCCCCTTCCTATTACATATTTTGTCATTCAACACATGCATGCATTTCTCTCCCCTCCATTTAATACCATGCATGAACATTCTTCCCCCCATGGCCGGCCACCCCTTGGGCTTCCCCTCTTCTAGATGCTTCCCTCCACTCCTATAAAAGGAACCCATATCCCATGCTTTGGAAAAGGTTGGATTGGAGCAAGAGAGCAAGTGAGCAAGAGAGTTCAACTATAAGTTTTTCTTCATTGTTGTTTTCTTTTTATGGTTGTAATTTTCTTCTTAGCATAATATTATCATCATTTTAATATTATTGTGTACTTCTTTTTTATTAATCAATGGAATTCTTCTCTCTTTATTTTGTTGTTTCCTTTTCCAATATGCGTAGCTAATCTCTTATAGCATTCGATCGTGAGGATCCATGAAGTGAGATGAGAGTTTATTTTATTTCTTAGTTTTATTTTTTTGTTATTTCATGCTCGATCCTTCTTTGATTTATTTGGCGTCGACTTCGTATTTCCGGTATATGGTAGTAGGCCTTGTTCTCATTTCATAGTAGTCGAGAGACTCATGATTTGAAAGATCACTCAAAGAAGGAAGGAGTTGAACGCAATCCTAGAGATAGGACGACGTAAATCCTCCGGATTGGAGTCAAATCCAATAGTGCGGATCACCTCGATAATGCAACTTTAGGCTTCTTTGGTTTGTAAAGAGATTTCGATCAAAGAGTCTATAAGTTAGGAGACCTAATGCTCTAGCGAGATTTTGTCTTAATATCGGATCCGTCACGGTCGAGTATGGTTTGCAAAAATTAAAACTATCTTTATTTTTATCTCTCTCATCTAATTTCATGGTGAATCATTGATCGAAAGCTAGCTTTTTATTATAAGTTTTTCGTCTCGCAAGTTGTCTTTCATTTTACTTTACTTTAAAAAATTCTCAAATCCCATTAGTTCTCCGGTAGGATAATAGTTAAAGCGTGAGTAGAAGTAATTGACAGCCCCGTGTTTAAATACGACCTTGGTACTACAATTCGACAGGTACGCTTGCCTGTTCGGGTTTTGGCCCACCATTGGGTTGATTTCCTTTGAATATAACTGACTGGCAGCTTCCTTCTTAGACTTCAGAAATAGATCTGAATCTTCTTGACAGATTAGTTCAGTATCTGCTTCTTGAGAGACCTGTGAATGTCTCCTTCTTGACTTCAAATAGCTGGATCTCTCTATCCAAACCTCTTGAAGATACTTCTGAATTCTTGATTGAATTCAACTTAGATAGAATCTGAATAGAAAACTACTTCAGAACGTCTTCTTAGATCTTCTCACGAAGATCTTGTTCTTTGTTACTTGTACTTTCTTGATCAGAGATCAACCTCACAATAGGTGTGTTAGTTGTGTATATTATCTTCTTTTTCTTCTTCTGAATCCATCTATATATAGACTTCATCCATGGTAACCGGCTGATCCGGTTTCTAACTAACTTTTGACAAGTCTGACAGCTTCAGTAAACCTGTTGTAACTCATAGCTATCAAGTCTTCAAACAGTTCTTGAGCCTTGGTCTCTGTCAGCAAAGCGTCAAGACTGGCTATCATAAAGTGTCGAGACCATCTGTCAATATGTGTCGACACAAGTGACTTAAGTGTCGACACAGCCTTTGGTGATGTCGACACAGCTTCTTGACACTGCATCTTAAGAATGTGTCAACACTGATTATTTGTGTCGACACAAACACTTCACCATTCATTAGCAATCAACTTGGTCTAGACTCAGCTGTGTGTCGACACAATTCCTGTGTGTCGACACAGTTGATGTAGACTCAGAACATAGCGTGTGTCGACACTACCTCCAGGTGTCGACACAGTTGTTGTCGACTCTGCCTCTGTGTGTCGACACAGCCTCCCGATGTCGACACATTTGATGTCGACTATAATCTTCTGTGTGTCGACACTGCCTCCAGGTGTCGACACGAACTCACTGAAGTGTCGACACAGCCATTTCCAAGTGTCGACACAATCTTACTGAAATATCGACACAGCTTCCTCAGGTGTCGACATATGGACTTAGAATCTTTTTCCTGCATTCTAGCACATTCTTAACCTGCACATATAAACTCAAAATAACATCAAATACACCTTGATGTATATCATTGAGCTAAGTGAGGCTTCTCCAAATAAGGTACACATTTTTCAATGTACCCAACAATCTCCCCCTATTTGGAGAAGTCATAACCCTTTAGCCGATGATATACACCACTTAGAAAATAAACATGATGATGTATATAAGCATTATATTACAGGGTACTTTATAACAAAACACATATCATTGTTACATCACAGAATAAAGATGTAAAAGAGAATAATCACAGAAAAATGTTTTGTATATTAACTCAAAAATGTTTGTTACAAGTTGTTTATATTGATTTCTTTAACAAACTAACAATTACATAGTTTTTGAACAAAAACTAGTAAAACTTAGACTAAGGCTGTACTGGCTCCTTGATGACAATCCCTTTGCCAGATTTAATCTGAGCCTGCACAATAGGTTCTGTATATTCAATAGGCTTCTTGCCTTTCAACTCAGCTTTCTTTTGTGCTTCAGCCTTGATCCTTTGCCTTTCAAAATAATGAAAGGGCTTGGGGAAATACTTGTTAGGTTCCTGAGTATAAGGAGGTAGCTTCCCCATCTTAGCCTTTCTCCTGTGTTGAACTATGGTCTCTTGCCTGGCTTCATACTTTTGTCATTCTTTCTCATTGTACCATTTTCCCCTTTCATGTACTTGATCTTTTATAGCTTTCCAGGCAGTTAAAATGATATTCCTTGAAGTGGGGCTCCACTGCTCAAAGTTTGGCTTTAATTCTGCTTGCTCTCTAAATCTTTTCTTTGATAATAGAGCATCTTGCTGAGCTTTCAGACCAGCTTCTAGCATATCTACCTTTTCAATAATAACATTTGTAACTGGTAGAGGAGGGCTGTACATAGACTCAACTTGTTGATGTACCATTTCAATATCTACAGGAGAGTAAATGACTTGGGCAACCTTAGGTTGATCACCTTCAAGTAGAATTGGTTGCACCCCTAACTCAGCCATATTATCATCATCACACAAGGGTGGATATCCCAGAGTGGCTCTTATGCTGTTGGTTACCAATTTGGCATGATCAGAGCCAGCATAGACTAACACCCTCTCCCCCTTTATGACTTCTCTGGTCATATGATCTCTTAAGTCCACTTTTTGAAATCTTATTTGCCCATCCAGGTGATTGACTCCATCTTTAAAGAATGGCTTTAACTTTTGAAGCTTGTCACTAATTAACTTCTCAAATGAAGTGATGGCAAGTTTAACTGAATCTAGGGCAGCCTGTAGCTTCTTATCATAGTCTTCCATTTCTTTAGTTCTTGCAGCAGTCATTTCAGTAACAGCATTTTTTAACTCAGTGACTATCTCATTGTGAGATTCAATCAGATTATCATTCATTCTTATTTGATTTTCAAGGACATGGCCTTGTTTGACTGCAATCTCATCCACTTGCTTCTTTATTTCTTCTTGTTGCTTGGCAAGAAATACCACAGCATTGCCTCCCTTGTGGAAACAATCTGTCATCTCTTTTTTATTCTGATTGACCTCAAATCTGATAGACTTTATCTCTTGGGCTAGATCAAATTGAAGAGCCTTTTGGCTTTCATCCACATTTTTTTCTAGAAGCAATCTCTGCTCATCAAATTTTACTTGTAAGTCAACCAAGTACTTACTGTAATCAATCTCAGGAGTAGAATGTGAAGTAGTTATTTTGAGAGCCTTCTTATAGCTTTGAATTCTTCTCTTAAAGACCATAAGTTTTCTTTTCTTGGCCTCCCTGACTTCTTCATGCTCTAACTCTGAAGAACTTTTAATATTAACTCTCTCTTGAGGAGTGGAAGAAATTTCTTTCTCAGCTCCATGTTGCTCCTCCTCAATATTAACCTGCGCCCCCTCAAATCTTAGGGTCTCCATTTTATCTGCTGCTCCTCCAAGATCAATAAACAACTCTTCAAGAGTGAATTCTTGTTGTGTGAGAGCAGGAGATAGTACTTTTTCAGCAGTAGTAGCAACTCTAGAATTATCAAGACCAGTTTGAGAAACTAAGTCTTCTGATAAATTGATTCTTTCTTCCTCCTGCACCTGTTAAGAATGTGGCTCCCCCTGCAACTATGCAGTAATTGGCTCCCCATGCACCTGTTCAGATATAGTCTCTTCCTGAACTTGTTCTCTAACTTGTGCTTCCTGTTCTTGTGCATCTTCATGACCATGCTCAGAAAGGTCATGTGCTGGTGATTTTTCTATGAGCTCTTGCCTGTCCACATCAGGCATCTCCTTTGAAAGAACTCTATCCCATCTTGAGAATAACCTTATGTCAATTCTCCTCATATGATTTATCTTTGATCCAGGAATCTATTGCATCACCTCTGGAATTATTCCAGCCAGGTACAGACTCATGATCCTAGACAAGTTTGGCTTCTTGATTCCTTATTTTATCTTATCAAACAGTATTGCAGACCAATTGGTTTGAATCTTAAAGATTACCCTTGTCATCAGGATGAACATATAGGGTGATATCCTATCATGGCCACCTGGTTTACATAAGATCACTTTTCCTACTATTTCAGATAGAAATTTCCCTTGATGATTCATGTCTTTCCTGTTGATGGCTGCTCCTATCTTTAAGGTTGTATCCAATCCACACCATTGAAGCGCCTCCCTGGTCCTTGAGGCTGGGACCTCTTCCTCATCATGGATTCTAGGTAGATGGAGAATCTTGCTCAACCTCTTCTAAGACAGCTTGACCTTTTCTCCATGTGTAGTGGATTTGATCTTCAATCCTGTTGAGTCTATTGAAGCAGCAGCATAAAACTCGAATACTTCTCTCTTCCATATATTTGTAGGTTCAGAGACAAGATATTCCAATCCATTATCTGCAAGAAGAGAAATTGATGGAGCCGACTCCCCACGATATGTCGCCAAGGAGCCTCCTCCCTCTGATGATGATGGTGACCCGATTGATGGAGCCGACTCCCCACGATATGTCGTCAAGGAGCGTCCTCCCTCTGATGATGATGGTGACCCGATTGATGGAGACGACGGCCCACAACATTTTAAAGACGACGATGGAATGCTTACGGATGTTCATGTGGAGCATCGCCATAATACTCGTCCTGAACGCAAGCCAACATATTAATAATAATTAATAATTATTATTAATAAATAATTATTAATTATTAATTAATTTTTTTTGCTTTGTTTTATTTTTGCAATGTTATTTAATTTCATGTTTTAATTTCCATTTCATGTGTAATGATGGGTGTGTATAACCATCATGTAGTATTTTAATTATTTCATTTTCATGAACTATGATGAGTGCATATAACCATCATATGTTCAATTTGAATTTTGAATTTTGAAGTTTGTTTGGAGGGAGATTGAGTGGTGTAGCCTATATATAGGCATGTATCCTTCATGTTTTAATTAGTGAATGAATGAAAAGAAAACCAATTTCAAGAATTGAAATCCTCCTCCTCTCCAAGGCAAGTTTCGGCCCTCCTCCTTCTTCTTCCTCTTTGGTCGTCGGCCACCTCTCCTCCCCTCTCAATCTCGGCCTCCCTCCTTCTTCCTTTCCTCTACTCCCTTGTAAACCCGACCCCTCCTCCAACCTCCAAGCCACCACCTCCTCTCCCACAAAATCGGCCACCACCAAACTCCAACAACCCGAGCCCCTCCCTCCACCACAAAATATTAGCCGCCAACCACCAACACCAACAAGCCCGACCCCTTCCTCATCCCCGTACTAAATCCAAATATCACTTTCCAAATTAAGCTCTTAGCCTACCATACTAGAAATATTTCATTCCTTAAATATTTCTCAATCCACCACCTTTTTTCTCTCCTGCCTTATTTGGAGATATTTGTTTCCATATTTAGAAGATTCCGCCGGGACTTTTCCAAATACAGCGTGGCACGAAGAAGGCGACTAATTTCTCTCCCTCCAGTGTATCTCTGGTGGTGCCGTTGAGGAACGATTCTAGTTGAGCGTAACCGGATTCATCCAATCCGGTTGGGTAACGAAAATCTCTACTTAACGTGTTTCTCTTCCTTAGATAAATCTTATGGCTTTGGCAAATTGCGCATTTTGTGTAACGCTTGATTTTTTCGTGGTTTATTTTATTTTATTTATTGTCTTGTTTATCGTATTTTCGTTTAAGTTCGTGAGGCGTGGGGGCCCTCGTTTGTATTTTGTTGGGAGAGAACCACCCTTGCCCGAATCTTTTGTTTTCGGTGGTTTCTCTTTTGGTACAACACGCTCGATCGAACCGTGTGGGTTCTTTTCGCTTGAGAGGACCTTGGCCTATCGCCTTGGTACTATCTTGAAGGGCTTTGCGAACCCTCCGTAATTGTTGTTTAGTAATTATATTAATTAAACCGCTGCGACGTTAAATGCTAGAGTGTGACGTGAGAATTATTTGAGAGCGTCGCGTTAATTTGTCGGCCACCAAAATGCTCGAAAGAGCGGACTTACATCAATTTGGTATCGGAGGGAGGTTCTCGTCAATTTCCTAATTGGCAATCCACCCCTCTCAAAATTTAAAATTCAAATTTCAAATTTCAAATTTTAAATTTCAAATTTCCAATTTTGAATTTCAAATTTAAAATTTCAAAATTCAAATTTAAAATTTAAAATTTAAAATCTCAAATTTCCAATTTTGAAATTTCAAATTTCAAATTTCAAATTTCAAAATTAAAATTTTGAATTTTGAATTTCAAAATTCAAAATTAAAATTTCGAATTTTGAATTTCAAAATTCAAAATTAAAATTTCAAATTTCAAATTCCAAATTTCAAATTTCAAATTTCAAATTTCAAATTTCAATTTCAAATTTCAAAATTTAAAATTCAAATTTCAAATTTCAAATATCAAATTTTTCTCCAAATTAAAACAAAAAAAAAATTTAGTTTTCATTAAGTATTTATTTTATTAATAAATTTGAAATTTAGTATTTGGTGTGCCAATAGCAGCCTAGATTTTTATTTTCTCAGTAAAAAAAATCCAGCAAAAATTTTTAATGATCCTCATATTTTTCCAGCAAAAACCCTATTTTATCATATTTAAGACCCTAGTGGTTAAACGGGAACAATTCCATCTTCGTTAGAGTTAAGTTGTCCTGGTACCCTTTTCCTTGCACATGCACTAAGTCTGGGTGAATTTTTCTCCCCGGTTCGCGCTAAGATGGCTTATGACGTACATGCTACTCATTCCCACACTTATCCTCCTACGTTTAGTAGGACCCCCACGTATGACGGTTTAGGGTGTCCTAAAATTTTTAGGGATTGGCTTAAAGGTATAGAACTTTATTTTAATTGTCACTTTTGGGATGACTACGAGAAGGTTAACTTTGCCCGAGAGCGATTAGTTGGTCGAGCCCGATTATTTTGGTTAAACGAAGAGCGTCGTGTTGGTAGCTATCATTATGCTTGGCCGCACATGCGTAGCCTCCTCTCGGATCAATTTGATCCCGCCTACCTGCGCACTAATAGCACCACACCGGCCCGTTAGTAAGAATAGTTACGACACTAGACCCGTAATTGCTTATAGGAGTGACCCTACACCTCAGGATAGATCCTATCCACAGAGAGGTAGTAATACCCAAGGTGTGCGTAGTCCCACCTATAGGGAACATAAGCCATTTAGACCCCAAAATTTGAACTCAAAAGAGGTTACTATTAGGGTGCTTGCTTCTTTAGCTTCGACATCTAAGACCTCTGATATAGTGACTGATACCTCTGAGGATTCCTATGTGGATATAGAATCTCTGGATGATGAAGTTAATCAGCTAGGTGAGAGTCTTCCTTCACTTATGATAGTGTCTGACTCTCCTGTTGAACCTGAGGATGTGATTAGGACTGAGCCTATCACTGAGGACGAGGCAAGTTTCACTGACGCTTTTAGTGACGATGAGGATACTGGATATCCCAGTGATTTGGATGAGGATTTCTCACCTGAGGAATCATCTCCAATCCCCTTCGATGATATTTTAGTCATGGAGTCTTCTGATGACCCTGATTCAGAAGACGGTCCAGCAGAGTCGGTAGAGTCATCCGAAGCTGAGAGCGTACCTGTTACTGAATTAGGTGATGACTTGCTAGGACCCGACATTATTAAGGTGGACCCGGGCTTCTTAGATATTTCTACGGTATTGGAAGAGTCACCTTGGGAAGGATGTTCAGTTTGGGATAAGCTTAGTGTTATACATCCGGGAGTTAGTCCTTTGACGTTATCATCGCTGCTTGGGATTCGAGCTAATTTTTATACTCCCCTGGATTCGATTTGCCCATCCCCTATTGCTGACTTAGACGATGTCCCCACCTCATGGGAAGAATTGGTCGACATAGAATGTGAAGTTGTAGTAGATTCATCCCGCGAGGAAATATTATCTTTGGATGACGGTAGCACTGAGGGCCCGATAGATTTTTCTTTGATGATACATCCTTCTCCTGAGGCCCAAGGTAGTTTAGAAGTTTTATCGGATATAAATTTACCTACCTTAGGGACGATCACTGAAGCTAAATTGAATAAAATATCTAATGCGTTAGAAGACATGTCGGCTGATTTGGTGGATTCTTTCTGTGGTGAAAAGTTAACTGAGGATGAGTTTTCAGTGAGGACGAATCCACTATTCGATTTTACTTTTGATTTTAATGGCTTGTAACCGGAGGCATTCTCCTGGACGCTTAATCCATGTTTTGACATTGAGTGTGACTTGGTTCCCCCTACGGAGTCAACCCTGCCGACTCTCCCTCCGGTTCCCTTAGCTCGAGTAGATGAGTTTGTCATTTTTAGCCCTCTATATTTAGAGAAGTTTATTATTCCCGCCTTCTCGTTAGACTTACTTATAAAGATGTGGGTGAACGTATTTGGTGACGAGCGTTTTCTGAAAGCCTATTATTATGATATTTTTAAATCTAAGTTTAACACCAAATTTAAAACGATAACATTAGGCTCCACCGATTTGATTTTTGAACTGAAAGAGCCCGTGCCACTAGACTTAATTCCATTATTTTCTACTATTAATTCCAGTCATGTTGCACATGGGTTCTCCCCTCATGGTTTTAATTTAATTAGGCGCATTTTTCATTTCTTGATCCTTCTAAATGTGTCCATTAAATTACTTGCTATGTTGTATCAAATAATCTTCCACCGCTATATGAAAGATTTGGTTTTGGTTTGTCTCACCCCCGAACGGATGCCCCCGGGCACCTTAGAAATATTAACGAATCGGTTAGTCTACTTTTTACAGATTTTACGGAAATATGGTGACATGACGTTTCTATTAAAATTTTCCACTGATTGGGGCATAGCTCCTATTTTCATCGTTACATATTTTACGCTATATGCTTTAATGCCACTTGAAATGTCTACCTCTCCATATATATTTTCCACTATGTTTTCTATTGGGTTGGGTGGTGATAGTTTTCTAGGATCGTTCTCCTTCTCGGTCTCCATCGGAGGTATGTTGGTGGATGTTGTTGAAATTCTTTTTCCTTTTTTGGATAATGTATATTTGAGGTCCTTCCATGACCACCTTGTGTCATGCAGGTTCTTCTTCCCCGCCGATGACCTCCCAGACGAGTACTCGCAGGCATACTCATCAGTGATGAGTCATTTTAAGAGGGGGAGGATTGATGGAGCCGACTCCCCACGATATGTCGCCAAGGAGCCTCCTCCCTCTGATGATGATAGTGACCCGATTGATGGAGCCAACTCCCCATGATATGTTGCCAAGGAGCGTCCTCCCTCTGATGATGATGGTAACCCGATTGATGGAGACGATGACCCGCAACATTTTAAAGACGGCAATGGCGTGCTTACGGATGTTCATGTGGAGCATCGCCATAATACCCATCCTGAACGCAAGCCAACATATTAATAATAATTAATAATTATTATTAATAAATAATTATTAATTATTAATTAATTTTTATGCTTTGTTTTATTTTTGCAATGTTATTTAATTTCATGTTTTAATTTCCATTTCATGTGTAATGATGGGTGTGTATAACCATCATGTAGTATTTTAATTATTTCATTTTCATGAACTATGATGGGTGCATATAACCATCATATGTTCAATTTGAATTTTGAATTTTGAAGTTTGTTTGGAGGGAGATTGAGTGGTGTAGCCTATATATAGGCATGTATCCTTCATGTTATAATTAGTGAATGAATGAAAAGAAAACCAATTTCAAGAATTGAAATCCTCCTCCTCTCCAAGGCAAGTTTCGGCCCTCCTCCTTCTTCTTCCTCTTTGGCCGCCGGCCACCTCTCCTCCCCTCTCAATCTCGGCCTCCCTCCTTCTTCCTTTCCTCTACTCCCTTATAAACCCGACCCCTCCTCCAACCTCCAAGCTGCCACCTCCTCTCTCACAAAACCGGCCACCACCAAACTCCAACAACCCGAGCCCCTCCCTCCACCACAAAATATTAGCCGCCAACCACCAACACCAACAAGCCCGACCCCTTCCTCATTCCCGTCCTAAATCCAAATATCACTTTCTAAATTAAGCTCTTAGCCTACCATACTAGAAATATTTCATTCCTTAAATATTTCTCAATCCACCACCTTTTCTCTCTCCTGCCTTATTTGGAGATATTTGTTTCCATATTTAGAAGATTCCGCCGGGACTTTTCCAAATACAGCGTGATACGAAGAAGGCGACTAATTTCTCTCCCTCCAGCGTATCTCTGGTGGTGCCGTTGAGGAATGATTCTAGTTGAGCGTAACCGGATTCATCCAATCCGGTTGGGTAACGAAAATCTCTACTTAACGTGTTTCTCTTCCTTAGATAAATCTTGTGGCTTTGGCAAATTGCGCATTTTGTGTAACGCTTGATTTTTTCGTGGTTTATTTTATTTTAGTTATTGTCTTGTTTATCGTATTTTCGTTTAAGTTTGTGAGGCGTGGCGGCCCTCGTTTGTATTTTGTTGGAAGAGAACCACCCTTGCCCGAATCTTTTGTTTTCGGTGGTTTCTCTTTTGGTACAACACGCTCGATCGAACCGTGTGGGTTCTTTTCGCTTGAGAGGACCTTGGCCTATCACCTTGGTACTATCTTGAAGGGCTTTACGAACTCTCCGTAATTGTTGTTTAGTAATTATATTAATTAAACCACTGCGACGTTAAATGCTAGAGTGTAACGTGAGAATTATTCGAGAGCGTCGCGTTAATTTGTCGGCCACCAAAATGCTCGAAAGAGCAGGCCTACATCAGAAATGACCTGTTTGATCTCTGTTGCGGCATCGGCGAATGCATGCCTAACCAACTCATATCCATCATTGATGTTGTCTTCAACCTTAGGCGCCATTATAATGAAGAGAAAGCTTGATTGGAGAGGAGAGAGATTGTCAACACAAGGTTTTTGTCTCGAAACCCTGGTGAGCGTGTCGACAGAATAAGTTCTTGACCTATTTATACCCTTCTAATCAAAGAAGGTCAAAAGGCGGGCAAAAACTGTCTAAAAGTGTCGACACTGTTGAAAAGTGTCGACACAAACTTCTATTGTCTCGACCACGACGCTGACTACTATGTATCGACACCAATTGATGATATGTCGACACAGGAGATACTTAGTAGTTCATCAGAAATTCTGTGTCGACTCTTATTATAAGTGTCGACACAAAATCTGTAAGTGTCGACACCATTACTCTGGTTGTGTCGACACTACATTTCTGGATGTGTCGACTCTTTGTCCCTTAGGTGTCGACACATTTTCTCTGTGTCGACACAATTTCCCTGAATTGTCGACATGACTTTTCTATGTCGACACCTTATCACTGAATGTGTCGACACCATTTTACTTAGCCAATTTTTGGTAAACTAACCTATGGTCAGCATTCCTAATTCAATTTTAAATCTATTGAATTTAGTTTCATCCAGAGGCTTAGTAAATACATCTGCAATTTGAAAATCAGTTTTAACAAATTCTAATGAGATGTCTTCTTTTTCTACATGTTCTCTTAGAAAATGGTATCTTATCTCTATATGCTTAGTCCTACTCTGTGAAACAGGATTGTTTGCAATAGAAATAGCACTTTTAGAATCACACAATAAAGGTGTTCTACTTACTTGAATACCATAGTCCCTTAGCTGATGCTGAATCCACAACAGCTGTGCACAGCAACTTCCTGCTGCCACATATTCAGACTCAGTTGTGGATATTGCCACACTAGTCTGCTTCTTACTGCTCCAGGATATCAACCTTCCTCCCAAGAATTGGAATGTACCTGTAGTACTTTTTCTATCTTCTCTACAGCCTGCAAAATCTGCATCTGAATAACCTGTTAGTAGAAAATCTCCATTCCTAGGGTACCAAAGGCCTAGATTAGGTGTGCCCTTTAGATATCTCAGAATTCTCTTGACTGTAGTATAATGTGATTCTTTAGGGCATGCTTGGTACCTAGCACAGACACATGTAGCATACATAATGTCTGGTCTACTAGCGATGAGATATAATAGAGATCCAATTATTCCTCTATACAAAGACTCATCTACAGGTTTACCTGCATCATCTTTGCATATATGCATACTTGTTCCCATAGGAGTTCTCATGGTGGAGGATGATTCCATATCATACTTCTTAATTAACTCCTTGGTGAACTTAGACTGGGATATGGACAAGCTATCTTCAGTCTGTCTTACTTGGAGTCCCAAGAATAACTTAAGTTCCCCCATACTGCTCATTTCAAACTTCCCTTGCATAAGTTTGGCAAACTTCTTGCAAAGGTTGTTCTCTGTAGACCCAAAAATTATGTCATCTACATAGATCTGAACTAAGATTATCTTACCTTTAGATTTCCTTAGGAATAGAGTTTTGTCTATTTTACCGCTTGAGAATTTGTTCTCAATAAGGAAAGTAGACAGGGTTTCATACCAAGCCCTTGGGGCTTTCTTTAACCCATATAATGCTTTCCTAAGTCTATAGACATAAGCAGGTTTAAGAGAATCTACAAAACCTGATGGCTGCTCTACATAGACTTCTTCTTTTAGATCACAATTCAGGAATGTTGATTTCACATCCATTTGGTATACCTTGAAGCCTTGATATGCTGCATAGGAAAGGAACATCCTGATTGCTTCCAGTCTTGCTACTGGAGCAAATGTTTGATCAAAGTCTATTCCCTCTTCCTGCATGTATCCTTTTACAACCAATCTTGCTTTGTTCTTCATAATAACTCCATTCTCATCCAACTTGTTCCTAAAAATCCACTTTGTACCAATGATATTGTAGTCTTTTGGTTTAGGAACTAACTTCCAGACCTTGCATCTTCTAAATTGATTAAGCTCCTCTTGCATAGCATTAATCCAGTGTTGGTCTTGGATAGCTTCTTTAAATTTCTTTGGCTCCAGTTGAGATAGAAAACTTGAGTGCAGGACTGTATTCAGATTTCTGCTTCTAGTTTGTACTCCTTTTCTTGGATCACCAATTATCTGATTTGCGGATGATCCTTTAGATGTCTTACAGCTGGAGGTAAACTTCCTTCTGGCTGAACACCTCCAGTTTCTTCATTATGCTGCACCTCTTGGTTGTCATCAGCTTCTAGAGAGTCTTGTACTCCCCCTGGACAATAGCCATCATTTTCCAATACTTCATCTGCAGTTGAGCCTTCTGCAATGGAAAGCTTGTCCATTCTATTTCTTATACCTGTTGGACTGCATGAACTACAAGGCAACTCACTGTTGATTAATCTAGTTTCATCAAATATAACATGTACAGATTCTTCTACAACCTGAGTAATCAAGTTATAGACCTTATAAGCCTTACTATTGTTGCTGTACCCAACAAATATCTCATCTTGGGATTTGGCAGCAAACTTAGTTAGATAAGACTTGCCATTGTTAAGGATATAACACTTGCAATCAAAGATTCTAAAATAGGATAAATTTAGTTTTCTACCTTTCATGATCTCATAGGGTGTCTTTTTGTGGCTTTTGGTAATAGAGGCCCTATTGATCACATGACATGTAGTACTAACTACCTCAGCCAAGAAATATTTTGAGAGAGAAGTGTCACTCAATAGAGTTCTACCAGCCTCAATCAATGTCCTATTCTTTCTTTCAGCAATACCATTTTGCTGTGGTGTTCTAGGTGAGGAGAATTCTTGGAAAATCCCAAATTCTTTACATAATTTTGTCATACTTTCAGATTGAAATTCAGTGTCATGGTCACTTCTGATTTTGACCACTGTACTGTTCAGTTCATTCTGAATTTGTTTGACAAAACTATGTAAAACACTTGGGGTTTCAGATTTCTGTCTCAGAAAGAACACCCAGGAATATCTAGAATAGTCATCTACCACCACAAAAGTGTAGACCTTCCTACCTAGACTATGAACTGGCATAGGACCAAATAAATCCATATGCAGTAGGTATAGACACCTGACTGAATCCTTGTTTTCAAGGCTATGAAAGGAGGATTTTGTTTGCTTGCCCTTTTGACAAGCTGAACATATCCCATCCTTTATACACTTAACCTGAGGACCATTCCTCACTAACTCTTTGCTAAAGAGTTGGCCAATTATTTCGTAGTTAAGATGAGCCAGCCTCTTGTGCCATTTGACACAATGAGATGCTCTCTCATCAGCTACAAGACAAATAGGAGAAACCTTGTTCTCACACACAAAGTCAAGATAATAAACATTTCTTTTTCTATACCCAGTCAATATGACCTTTTGATCACTTGATCTTTTGATAAGGCATCCATTTTTAACAAATGAAATGTCATATCCTAGATTACTCAGCTGACTTATGCTTATCAGGTTGTGTTTCAAACCTTTTACATAAGCCACTAGAGTGATGGTAATTTGGTTTGAAGAAATGTTACCAAATCCTTTGATGATTCCACTTTCAGATCCACCAAAGATTACTTTAGGCCCATCCTTGATAGGTGTGTACTCCTTCAGTAGCCCCTTTGTTCCAGTCATGTGCCTGGAACATCCACTATCCAAGTACCATATAGGGGCATGGCAACTTAGATTTTCCTGCAATACAAAATTACTTTCCCTTAGAACCCAAGTAAGTCTTGGGTCCTTGGTTCAAGTTAGCACCATTCATATCAAAACTACCAGCAGCTCTTCTAACTGGTAGACTATTGTTCTTCCTGACACTTATGTTATGCCAGCAGTCTAAGGCAAAATGGTCTGTCTTGCCACAACACCAGCATTCATACTTGTTGTATTTAGGTCTAGATACATTTTTGGCAGAAAAATTTATGTTCTGTGCTGGTGCTGCTGCAGCTATACCCACTGATTTCTTATAACCATGGGGTTTATGAACATGGGCTGACTTATTGGCATTAACACCCTTGTTATTCAGAACATCAGTCTTATTATGACCATGAATGTTTTCAAGATCATATCTGTTAGAAGGCACTTGTACCTTTCTAAACATTACAGGCACTTTAAAATTTACTGGCTGGACTGGTGCTTTGCCTTTTCTATTGAATTGGACAGTCCTGGTGTTACCTTTAAAGTCTAATCCTACCTTACCCTTTTGAGCCACAAACTCATCTATTAAGGGTAAGACTGATTTTGTCTTAGAGTAACAAGTCATTAGATCTTTCTCCTTTTGAAGTCTGACTTCCAGACTTTTAATTAGATCATTCTTATATATGATTATACCCATCTGAATAACAGATATAATTTTCAGCTTGGCAACCTCATTCAATTTTTGATCCAATTCTATCTCTAAACCAGATGCAGTCATCTTAAGATCTGTAATTTCCTTAGCCTGAGTTTTGGCCAGGTTTTTGCTTTTCTTAAGTGCCTGTAATAAGTCCCCATATTCATCTATCAACTGATGAATATCTCCTTCAGATTCTGATCCATCCTCATCACTTGATGAAGATGAATCTGACTCTGAACCAGTACTGTAATCAGAAATTCTAGAATTACTTTGTACCTTACTAGGACCAGGCTGATCCTGGCACTTGTTGTCTTCTAATTTAGCCATCAGTCCCATGCACTGATGGTCTTCTTATTCATTGATGTAGTCCAGTAATTGCATAAACCCCTCTTCTTCACTAGCTGCATACAGTCCAATGTATGCTTCAGCTTCAGATTCTGACTCTGAGGAGGATTGATCTGCAAGACTCTTCTCCTTCTTAGCAACAAAGAATTTCTCCTTCTTACCCTTTTGTTGAGTCTTCTTTTTGTCTGCTGACTCCTTCCTCTTTTCTGGACACTCAGCCACCACATGTACAGGCCTATTGCTACAATAGCAAACAATTTTTGATGTTGTAGCTTTGCTGGGCTTAGACCTGCTCCTTTCCTTTCTTGATGATTTTCTCTTTTGATAGTAGTCATCAACTGGCTGTGATGTGGAGGGCCTTGACTTCCACTTCTTCTTCAAGAACCTCTAAAACTGCCTTGTAAAGGCAGCAAAATCTGCATCTGAATCACTCTTATCTGAGTTCTAATTGTCTGAATTCTCTGAGATAACTTCAGCAACTTCCTTAGGAGGTGATGGAGACATCCTCCTGCTCTTTCTAGTGGCTTCAACCTTGAAGGCCACTGACTTTTCTCTATGCTCTCCTTTTGTATTTATTTCTTCCTCCTTCCTAGCCATTAGTTTCATTTCATATGATAGCAACTTTTCAAATAAGGTTGGAGGAGAAATGTCTGCTAGTTTGGCCACTTCTCTAATGGCACAAATCTTGGTATCCCAATCCTTTGTCAAGGATCTTAGGAATTTGTCATTTGGCTCATAAGTACTGAAGACCCTTCCATAGGACATCAGTTCATTCACTATCCTGTAGAATTTCTTGTAGCATTCAGATATGCTATCAGACTTTCCTTGTCTGAAACTCTCATATTCTTCATTGAGCATAGACTTTCTGTCTTGTCTAACTTCTTCAGAACCCTCCATGTAGACAATCAAAGTGTCCCATATTTCCTTGGAGGTTTTGCAGTGAATCAAATTTTGGAAAGTAGAATCATCTATGGCACTCACTATGATATTCTGAGCTCATTTATCCATAGTTGCCAGTATAATCTCATCCTTAGTCATTTCAGAAAAATCTTTAGGAGTTCTTTGATTTGCATCTAGAACAGACACATTCATTGGGATATATGGACCTTCTTTTACTGTGATATATATCCTTGGGTCAGAGGCCTCCATAAACAATCTAACCCTTTCTTTCCAGATTCCAAAAATCTCTTTCCTCCATATGGGTAATTTCATTGACCCTAGTTCCTTGTGATTCTCTCCAGAACCCATTTTCTTGATTCTTGATTCTGCCTTAGGGATCTAACTCAGACTGTTAAGTCTTTCTTTGAGCAACCTCCCTCTGATACCACTTGATAGTTTTACTTTCAAGACTACCTAAACACCTAGAGGGGGGGTAAATGGGTACTTTTCCTTGATTTAACTTAAGGCAAAAAATAACTACAGATCTTTGAGTTAATCAGATATTTCTACAGCTAACACAGCACAACAATCAAAATCATACACACATCACAGATTGCACACAGATTTATAGTGGTTCCCCAAGGTATGGGTACATCCACTTTCCCCCTTCACCTATCTAGCAGTATGCTAGATTCGGCCTAACTTCTTCCTTTAACTCAGAATTCAGAAGGATTCCTACAACTCAGAATGTCTCCACATTCCTACAACTCAGGCTAACAAGCCCTACCTCAGCCTTGCCACAAGGCCTACAACTAAGAGAATACCTTCTCCTACAACTTAGGCATAAACAGCCCTACCTCAGCCTTGCCACAAGGCCTACAACTCAGAGAATACCTTCTCCTACAACTCAGGCATAAACAGCCTTACCACTCAGAGAATGAATCTCCTACACTCAGCCTTTATAAAATAGGCTTACAACTAAGATCTATGAATAGATCCTACAGAATTTGATAAGGAATTTTATAATCTCTTACCCCTATTGAGAGAGAAGGGATAAGAACTTTCTTGATCAGCTTCTTGAAGAGGCTGATGGCTGAAATCAACTTGATCTTAGCTTTCTTCAAAGCTTCTTGAATCTGAACTTAGTTGGGTTGATTTCTTTTGAATATAACTGACTGGCAGCTTCCTTCTTAGACTTCAGAAATAGATCTGAATGTTCTTGATAGATTAGTTCAGTATCTGCTTCTTGAGAGACCTGTGAATGTCTCCTTCTTGACTTCAAATAGCTGGATCTCTCTCTATCCAAACCTCTTGAAGATACTTCTGAATTCTTGATTGAATTCAACTTAGACAGAATCTGAATAGAAAACTACTTCAGAATGTCTTCTTAGATCTTCTCACGAAGATCTTCTTCTTTGTTACTTGTACTTTCTTGATCAGAGATCAACCTCATAATAAGTGTGTTAGTTGTGTGTATTATCTTCTTTTTCTTCTTCTGAATCCATCTATATATAGACTTCATCCATGGTAACCGGGTGATCTGGTTTCTAACTAACTTCTGACAAGTCTGACAGCTTCAGTACACCTGTTGTAACTCACAGCTGTCAAGTCTTCAAACAGTTCTTGAGTCTTTGTCTCTGTCAGCAAAGCGTCGAGACTGACTGTCATAAAGTGTCGAGACCATATGTCAATATGTGTCGACACAAGTGACTTAAGTGTCGACACAGGCTTTGGTGATGTCGATAAAGCTGTCTTGATGTCGACACAGCTTCTTGACACTGCATCTTGAGAATGTGTCGACACTGATTATTTGTGTCGACACAAACACTTCACCATTCATCAGCAATCAACTTGGTCTAGACTTGGCTGTGTGTCGACACAAGTCCTGTGTGTCGACACAGTTGATGTAGACTAAGAACATAGCGTGTGTCGACACTGCATCTAGGTGTCGACACAGTTGTTGTCGACTCTGCCTCTGTGTGTGGACACAGCCTCCCGGTATCGACACATTTGATGTCGACTATAATCTTCTGTGTGTCGACACTGCCTCTGGGTGTTGACACAAACTCCCTGAAGTGTCGATACAGCCATTTCCAAGTGTCGACACAATCTTACTGAAGTGTCGACACAGCTTCCTCAGGTGTCGACATATGGACTTAGAATCTTTTTCCTGCATTCTAGCACATTCTTAACCTGCACATATAAACTCAAAATAACATCAAATACACCTTGATGTATATCATTGAGCTAAGTGAGGCTTCTCCAAATCAGGTACACATTTTCCAATGTAGCAAACACACACCCTAGGGGGCGTGTAACGGGCATGTACTTCAAATTTGTCAGCTATAAAAGGAGGTCTAGGGCTAATGTTTAGAGGAGAGCTGGTAGAGTTCCATATAGTTGTATATAGTAGTTAGGAGTAGTTTCTGAGTGATATTTTTCTAACCCTAGTTTGGGTTTCATAGTGTGTAACACTTTTTAAGTAATAGATTTCAGCTTTCAGTAATTTTTTCATCTCTTCTTGCTTTTTAACATAGTTTTTATTTCTGTTGAGAAAGGGTGTGTGTGTAAGTACTTTTCATTTTTTTTCTTTCTTTTTACTACAACCCCCATCCTGGATGAGAGGCTAAGAACTTTTTAGCACTTGATTAAGATGGTTGGGATGGATATTATTTCAGCACCATTAAATATCTTTTAATTTTCTACTACCACCCCCATCCCGATGAGAGGCTAAGAACTTTTTAGCACTCGATTGAGATGAGCTTTGGGAAGGCTATTAAATATGCATTTTAAAAACCCTATTTTCTAAATTAATAAAAACTTAAGATTTACCACGAATTGATCTCTCATAGGTAAAGAGAAACTGCGACTCACTCTTGAAAGAGATGAACGTAAGCCTCCCTTGTTGAACCTTCGAATATTAGTAGGAGGTCAATAGCGGGGTTCACCACGTAAAGCATGCATTAAAGGTATTTTTTATTAGAAACACAAGTTCAGTCAAAATACGTAATCACAGGTGGATGCATCCTCGATAGAGGTGCACTCATATTTAAGGAACCTTCATGGTCGAAGATTTTAATTAATAAAGAAATAGAGTTTTTATTATTTAAAATGTATTTCCCAAACTAAGTCAAAATCGAGAGCTCTCTACCTCATCTATTTTCAAAACCCCTACGTCTTAATTACTTTTATTTCTACTTTTAAAAATCATTAAATCTTTTCGAAAAAATAATAGTTCTTTTCCTTAAAGTGTACTCGATACAGATCCGTGGAAAAATACGACCTTGATATTTAAAAAATTAATATACTACTACGCGATATGTGCGCTTGCCTTAATCGAAGTATATAAGTAAAAGAGAGATAGAACACACAAACGCTTTATTTCCAAATCCAACTTAATCATGAATTTAAACTATCTCAAACATATTTTACTTGCCAGTAGAGCGGTGGGCGATCGATGCTTATGAATATCATTCTTCTTGCACACGATCAACTACTGATGTTCGTTGTAGACTTTGCTCTTCAAAGATCTTCAATCACGAACAGGAGGGAGGTAGTTCAATTTTACTTGCTTGGAGACGGTGGTTCACTACTATAGAGGTGGCAGCAGAATCCTAATCGTGTGTGTCTCTTCTTCTTGTTTCCTTAGGAAAAGTAACACGTGTTTTTATAGTCGTTTTAAAATAAGCTACCGTCGGCGCTAAGGTTACCGCATGATGGTAGGTCTTTTCACTCATTGTTGCCAGCTGTCCAACACTAAATTTGGAAAAATCCTAAAATATTATCTTGCCACTTTTATATAGCACGGCGTGGTTGCAAGTGTGATGTGGTAGACTAGTCAACAGTCTCTTCTCGACATTACCGTCTCTTCTTAACGCTACCAACTTGACGGTCGTCTGCATGGCTAGCGCGATGCGGTAGTCCTAACGCCCGACGTTAGATCACAGAGTGGAAACATGCCGTCCTCAACTTCTAAGCATGCATTGCTAGCTAGCATGTAGTTCTAGCGCCCGGTGATAGGTCACAGATAGTAGAAACATGACGTCTTCATACCTGTAAATCTGCACACTATATCCAATACAAATATGATCAAATATAACTTGGGATTTGATATTGTCAAACTAAAGAGATGCAAAACACAAGTTCCAATAAACTCCCCCTTTTGTTTATACCAAATCCCGTTCATGGGATATAAATCATCAGTAGCATGGTATAGTGTAATCCAACAATAATTATGAAATATGAACAAGTTTATATATCAAGAAAGCATAATGTGAAAGTAGTATGACTCCCCCTACATGTGTGCTCCCCCTATCGATGTGCATGATAGCCGCATAACTCCCCCTACATGTGATCTCCCCTAGGTGACTAGCGTAAGACTAGTTCATGAACATTCCAATCTCCCCCTTTGATATTATCGAAAAGGGGTTGAGAGAGAATGTAACTTGATTGTGTTTAAATAGAGAGATGCAATTTTTACTAAGCATAAACAAATGCATGGGATAAACATAAACATGAGATATATAGGAGTAACGAAAAACACATCAAAGAATTTAAACATCCGGGTCAAAAGTATAAGTGAGGCACAAAGACTACAAAACTAGATAGCATGAGAAAAAAATAATTTGATTTATAGACTAGCAGAGCATATAATTTTTGGACAAAGCTTACAAAATTAAATACACTAGATTTATCGTACAATGTTAGGTAATTTATAGAGTTAAAACAGTGTAATATTACAAGCATCATGAATATCAATTGTGTGTTAGTACAATCGTGCAGTAAATAAGAAGTGAAATTTAAGTCTAATTCTTATGCATGGAAGTGCTAGATAGAACAATGACAAGTGTACATGTAGCATTAAAGAAAAGCATCAGGTAAAAATAATCAGTAACACATGCTATATCTCAGTAAATCTATATGCTAACACAAAAGTGATGAAGTGAACAATCATGTCACGTTTTCTATCAACATATATAATACCAAGAATAGAATAAATAGCACTAACACATTTGAATGTCTTTGCACAAGATCGAAATAATTCAATAGACCGAGGTACTCATTCTCACAATGCTTATAGAGGATTATCAGGAGAAATGAGTTGCACTTGGGGGGGGGGGGTATCCTTGACATATATTTGATAGCATATATATATATATATATATATATATATATGAGTTTTCCTTTTTTTTGTTTACTATCAATTTTATACCAACTTCTTATTTGTATTCAAGGTCCCTGAATCAATCGAAATCTACCCACATAGATAGATACACTTTAAATTGTATGCAAAGACCATACTCAGATAATTTTGGCCCAACATTCTAAGATCTATATATGAAAATGAATAACGTGATATTGATTTTTCAAGTCATTTCTAACATGTTAGACACAACATCACAAGTTATAACATGTAAATTTTGAAATTTCTACATTAGTGTTTTTTCTAAAGATGTGTGATAAGTGAAATGTCATTATTCTATGTAAATCCTCACACATACATAGAGGCATAGTAAACATACACTATCTAGTTCAGTCACACTCAGTAGCTAAATACCAACATAATAGACATAGCATGACACAAACATACAATGTTAAACAGAGTTTAGCAATCATAAATCAAACATTGCAAGTAATCTTTATGCTTTAAGTTCATGTCATGCATGCCACTTATTATTATTATTTTCAATAATTTTAAATACCAAACAAATGCAAATAACAACAAACACAGCAAAAAAAATCAAACAATGTGTTTTTGAGGTTTTGAAATTTTCAAAAATTTATGTGATTTTGTTTGAATTTTTTTAAACCAAACTAGAAAACAAACTGCCTACGGACAGACGAACAAGAAGACTAAAGAAATCTAAATCAGAAAAGAAAAAATGAAGTACGCATGAAAAACACTTACAACCAGCGCTAATGCTAGCGCGCGGCGGTGGCTCGTAGAGACTTAATTTCATGAAAAAACAATCCAGATTTTGATAGTTTTTGCTTCCAATGATGCTTATATAAGAATATGCAATGAACCATCAATCTAATACAACACAAGAATTAGATGAAATCACATAACTATTGTCGAAGATGAAAATTAATCACTGTTCAAAACTAAGACACCAAATGCACTAAGTCTACACTATAGCTCCGCACTAAGTGACAGATGAGCTTGAGGAGCTATAGAACATGTCATAGGTTAGGGTGTTAGTCCCAAATTCTTACACCAAACCCCAATGCACACCTAACCTAACACTCTTTTTCCTTGCAGTGCCCCGCAAGGCCCTACTGGAACCCTCCCTGGTTAAGGACAAGATGTAGTTTATAGGTACACAATCTTAGTGCACACAACCCTATGCCCCCCGCAAAGAGAGATAAACATATTGGGTCTAAAGTCAAGAATACAGGAAAAAATAATAAGGAATACATGATAAAAAAAATACATAGCAAAAATAAATGAAACATTTCCAGACATTTTACAGCAACAACAACAGTAAAAATAT
This sequence comes from Platanthera zijinensis, assembly GCA_039513925.1. Lineage (NCBI taxonomy): Eukaryota > Viridiplantae > Streptophyta > Magnoliopsida > Asparagales > Orchidaceae > Platanthera > Platanthera zijinensis. Next base: position 152,767,962 of record CM077083.1, read on the forward strand.
TTCACAAAACTATGCTACCACTGGCAGTATTGGTAGTGCGTCGAGGTAGCTTGATTTAATAGCCTTGGCATTGGTCTGATCCCGTCAATTTGCCCCTTTTCATTTTTACTTGTCCACGAGGATTCTGCCGACGCTACCTCCATTCCAAGGTAAAATCCCTTACTTTTCTTCCCCTTTTTTGTTTTATGTTGAGATTTAGGTTGAATTCATGGAGGATTTGCATGTTTGGGCAAGATTTATAAAAGTAGTTTAGGGGTTTGAGGTTTTAAAGAAATTGGAGCTAGGATTTTCATTTTTCTTCATGGATCAAAAGTTGAATCTCTAATATCATAGATAAATGTGATGAGATAACCTTAACTCACTAGATCCTTACACTACACTGCTAGATCTGGAGATTTGGGTGGGATCCGGAGGAATAAGACGTGTTTGAGTTTGTCTGCCTATCACGCGACGGTAACACATTACCGAGCGGCGGTAGCTCATAGAACACATTTTCCTAATGTTTTATTTTCCTCCTATTCGGGATATGGCATCTTCCAGTACTCATCCACGATGGAGCTTTTCAAAGTTCTCCTACACTGCTACACAAACTAACCATGTGGTGGAGAGTTCCATCGTAAGTGTGGCTATGGTCATAGAGATCGATGTGGACCAATATCCTCATATATATTTGTACTTGGCTGATGTGGAAGTTCTTCTGGTGCTCGTGTCAGAAAATTCCTTTTCATCATTACTTATCTGAGAGTTTTACAATAATCTCTGAGATCCAGCACTCACATCACTTAATGGAGGGGTGCAGTCCTGCACATTTTTACAAATTGTGACCATAGAGTACGAGGACTGGGAAAAGAAGTATGGCTTGACTCTTAACATCCAACAACTTGACATCGTCGAGTCCTTCAGTTCTTCTACAGACTGGACTCTGATGAATCAGGTCCTCCACGGTAAGGAAGGTCTGTAAGACTCCCTTTTTGCACAGGGTCTTATGCCCAGAATCACCGCTTTGTGGTGACACCTATTCTGAGAGGGTCGCCACCTCAAAATGTTGATTCTGCTAGTAATTACTCAACCATATATCACAGAAGAAAAAGAAGTAATCATATATAAATATGAATCCACTATCACATGCAATATATATATATATATAAGTCCACATAAACTCAACAGTTGGTCAACATGAAGTAGTAAGTCTGAAAGGAAAGATAAGAGGGGCTCATGCCCAGTACATATAATCCTCACTACATAACGCTCGCGGAAGTAAAGCTGCTAGTCACTCATTGATCCCATGACTGTTGATGCTGCCATACCTGGACTAGGCTGATTCACCTCCTCCTGGATGTGTTGGTTCCCCTAGTGATGCACCCAGTCTCCCAGTTGGAATCCCTAATGTTATGCCCATCAGGCAGTTAGTTTAAACTAAGTCTTGGTCCCCTTCCCCTCCCCTACAACTCCTAGGCACCATGCGGCGGAGGATGAATAGGGAGGTACTGAAAGTGGAGAGTAAATAAAAGCAGGTGATAATGACCCTAACTATCATAAGCTAAAAGTATCTATCACAGTAATGACAGGTATATAAAAGAATAGATAGTAAGAGTAGCAGCATAATGGAAGCAGCAAATTAAAGTAAAGGTAGAACAGCAAACTATAATCACAGAGAATGTAACCTTAGCTTATAAGAATGCCCATACAAACTTATAAGTTAAGGGGTCGTTTTGCAAGGCCTAACGTATAAAAGATCACATAATAATTTATACGTTAGGGGTAGAGGTTTTATGTAAGTTATGTATGATATGAGATGTTATGCATACTAGACAATATGTTTCACACAAGTGCAATGCACCCACCCGAATATATGTGCATAGACCTTTAGTTCCCCCATTTGGAGTTAGCTAAACTCTCGAGTACCTCCGTAGTGGAAAATGGAGGCAGTGGGTTGGGCCTCCCCACTCCTAGGTCGGTATTCACAATACCCAGCGTAGACCTTGCGTACTATTCGGTACACCCACAATCGGGTGATATGGAGTCTCTTGTACTAATGCTGGCAAAACCACCAATCTTTTATGGACTAAGTGAATACTTACACTTGCTGAGTCAACGTATCGACGTCATTGTGAATGATCATCCAATAACGAGGACCCACCACTTAATGTACATACACACATACTATAAAGAGCTCTTGAGCCATCGATTCACCAATCTAAGCCATCAATTCTATCAAACACTGAGTCCACTGCTAGTGAATCTAAACCATCTATCCTCCCAAAATGACGGGGTGATTGTATGTAACGGTGGTTTATTATTGATTACTTTTTCAGTCTGTTTATTCTTACAGTTTAGGTTTAACCTTGGACTGTCCAGGGCATGTCCGGTGAAGGGCTCTCGAGGGCACTAGGAACTACGATGTGCAGAAGCCCAAAGCTCTCTTTCTCAAGGCACTTACTTTTATGGGTTGCTATTTATTACCAAACCCCATTTTTCCCCATTACTCTTTAGCTAATCCTAAGTGAATTAATATTTTTAGGGCGAAGACGATACTTCGTCGGCCCCGAGCACAACTCCATCTCCTCGGTAACCAGTCTTCCTAACATTTGGCCCTAAGGGTGACCTTATCAAGACTCCACCCAACTAGGTTCACCCATTATATTTCCACCCATGTGAGCCTACAATTTTACCCCGAATACTTGCAGATCAAATAAACTAGCTTAAGTGTATGAAAGTGAATATTCCAACTACATTGTCAACAACCTTAGGGTTATTTCTAGGGGTCTACCATGACATGTTGAGCCCAAATCCAGAATTTGGTATTTTTTCTAATTAAATCAGCCTTTAAATAATTTTCCCTAAATCATGAATCCTAAGACTTTGAACATGAAGTATAAGTTTCTGACGTGCAATGATCATACCAAAATTTTCACAGCCTCTTATTGACTAAATAACAACAAGGTATGAGTTTCAAAATTTCCAGAAAATGATTTCTATCATAAACCAAAATATAAACTTTTTGGTCAAAATGGTAATTAACAAAGGGACTACAAGATTTTATCATCCAAAAATTATAATAAAATTACTATAGGTCAATAATAATTAGAAAGTGTCACTTCCCAAAATTCATCATCTTCTAATTTTTTTTGCCATATAAATAAATTAATGAGTAAAACATCACCCAGGGCACATTGAGAAGGAACCTCCACTTAATTACATCCAAAAATTACAATAAAATTAACAAGGCATTACTGTGGTCTAAAAAATTTGCTGGCCAAGTTTCATAATTTTTATGTACACAGGTTGTCCTGAAATAAATTATTTCTTTAATGAATAATTTCTAGAATTTCAATGAATATACTAAAATTTTTCATCCAAAAATTAAAGTAAAATTTGTAAACATAAATAACATCAATATAGGCTCTTTACCCAAATTTCATGATCATTCAATACTATTATGATATGTATTTTACTATTGATAGAAAAGTTTATATTCTAGTTAATAAGTGATTTGTGGGGGATAATTACTCATAAAACTATAATTAAATTATCCAAGGTGTCCCTCTACTCAATTAATCTACCTACAAAGTCTTGAGCCAAGACTTGGAGATGTGACCCTATTTCCTTCACTAAACCTAATTGGCAACCCTAAGGCTTGAACTAGGGTTTCATGGTATTCCAGCCCTAAATACTTCTAAGACTACTTCAAGGGGTGTTTCAAGTGATAATATGTTAGGTTCCAAGGCTTCACCTTGTTTGGTTGAGGGGTTGACCACTCAAACATACCATGTGCACTATTAAAGGACTAGGTCTATTTCCTTTAGGTGGTTAACTTTGCTCACCAAGTTACCCCATCAAATCAACTTCAAATGGGCTGATATGTTTTTCATAGGCATACAATGACCCCTCTAGTCATCCACCAGAGTTTGGGAGAAATTTGAGGACCATAGCCCCTAATTTAATCACATATATGGATTATTAAATTTTTAGAAAAACTATAGGAAAATCATCTCCAAAAATTTTGATTTCTGGATATGTTGTGGGTCATCATCAGACCAGCCTATGGTCAAAATTTCAAGCCATTTGACTGAGTGAACCACTGGGGGCACTCATTTTAATTTCTGGTTAGCCTTTGGACACCTTGCACCACAAAGTGTGATAAGGGAGATCCAGAGGTCCAAATGGGTTGATTCAAAATTTATATTAAACTAGACACCTAGGACTAGATTTTCTATGTTGGGTATATTTATAGAAAATCTTTCTAGATATTTTTAATAATTAAAACAAAGTGACTAATAAAGTGTGACAGAATGTAAATATTATTAAAATTAAAACATTTGGCTTGCGCTTATAAGATCAAGCTCAATCCGACAACTCCCAGTCATCGTCCCCGATGAGCCAAGGGATAGGATTGCTTCTGCCTAAAGCACTTTCAAGCTCCAATTCCCTGCCACCCGACCATCTCCCTGGCCGGCCACCGCCACCACCACCTTTGTGGAGGTGGTGGTTATCGTCTGACTGTGGCACAGATGCCGGAGGGCTTGTTTCCGGCAAACCCGAGGGGTTGAATTTTCATGGAAAATTATTCATTTTCTCCTCATTGATCGGGCTCGATTGAGCCCAATTTCTCCACCTAAAGATCTACAGATCTAACACAGAGGAGAAGGAAGAGGACTAGACCTACAAGCGAGCTTGGCAGTGAGTGTTGTGGTGGTGAGCCATGGTCGACGACCCCAAGCTTTTTTCCTTACTGAATTCTCAATCCTCCACCCAAACCAGTGATGTAAAGATTTGTTTTGATTGCTTGGGAGCTTTTAAAACTGATGGAGGGGTTATTTTGGGGAGTGGGAGAGGCAATCCTTGAATGTCCATTAATGTCCATGAAGGAGGTGTTCAGCCATGGTGAATTGGTGCCCTCTCCAATGCTTGGTTGGCTGGAATTGATGAAAAACTCCTCCCAAGGGTCAGGGAATATGAATGGAGGCTTAAGGAAGGAGAATGGGGAGGCCTCTTTGCATTCTTTATTATTCACCCTATTTCTCTCTCCTCCCTTAAATGAAATCTTTGCTTTATCTCTCTTAGTCACCACATATAGAATTTGAGTGGCTCTTTAGGTAATTTCCACTTGTTGTAGCTAGTGGGCCATCAAAATTGGGCCTAGCCCAATTGGATTGAAGTAAGGCTTAACTTTTTTCCCAATTTGAACCTTGTTTGACCAAGGTTGACTTTGGGGTGTTGACCTGGTCAAATGAGTGGGTTGACTGGTCAACTAAGAGTCTTGAGTCCCTTGCCACCTCCCAACTCCATTTGTGCCTTGGAGTAATCAACTTAGGTCAAATTAGGGCAATTTGACCCTAGTTAACTTGACCCCTTAGGTTGACCCCAAATGAGTTGTATGGGCTCTAAAGGGTTCCTATGAGATTGAGAGTGGTATGGTGGGGGTCAAGTAGTCATGTCGGGAGCCAAAGGTCAAACCCTATCTTAGGTGTCTAAAAATTACTATTTACAGACCAATGTGCTTTCACCTATTTACCTAGGCACTCATGGTACTCTTGGTCTTCTTAGAGCTTTGTCATGACCTAGTCGTGACAAAAACTTCCTAGGGGTATAGTTGTTTATGGGATGTTACAAGGTCATAGGGACCTCATCAAAATAATGTCTACACTCACACTAGACAATCTCAACATCCAGGACATCTTGTGCCACTCGCTCATGTACAAGTCAGGGGACATAAAGAAGATTACTGCTCAGCTCACCATGGTGACCTACTGTAACCTGGAAGGTATATCATTTAGTGTTTCTGATTTGATTTTATCTATGATGTGATATACTTTCCCGTTGAGAGATCTCGAGCGCCAACGATTGAACACCCTTCCTTTGGGCTGCGTGATTCAGAAAATTTTGGCACATAAATATCCGACCATTGATTGGACACCATATCCAAACAATAGTCGACCTCAGACATATATGGTAGTGGAGATCACTACAGCACCTAGCGCAAGACCATGTATTTCACGTCCTCCTCTTTGTCGTGTAGATTCACTCTGGGAACCACATCGAGACCTTTAATAGATGGTTGAGGAGCCGGGTCGGGAGGTAAAAGAGACGAACAAGGTTGTGGCTGGATTGAATAAGATGATGAAAAAGATGATGCGGAAGTTTAATATTTTTTCGACTTCCTCAAAAGAATAGAATCTAAGAGTAGGTAGTCAGTACTAGGAGCCTAGCGGTACTATCTCCTCCTTTAAAAAAAATATGTATTAAGATAGGTTGAACAGTGTTATAACTTCTATGTAATAATGTCGGCGGTAGGGGTATCGCTGGCGCTAACTAGCATGTTTTAGCTATGCCTGTTGCAATTTGTTCTGTGACATTAACCTGCTTAACTTAATATTTAATGTCTTTCAGATTTTTGTGGCTAGTTAGTTTTAGTTTTAAAGTAACATACTGCAGGTTTTAATTTTAGTTTGCAGAACAGGTATGAGTTTTCAGATTTTGGCAGGGGTATCAATAACTACCCCCCTCCCCCCATTTTTAAGTTTATTTTAAGGAATTATTTTAAGAATAATACGATGATTTTGGTCACCTGTGATGAGACGATTATTATTCATTTCTGGTTATCTTGAATCAGTTTTAAAAAAAATTATCTCGGAGATTGTGAATCATCTTACACTAAGTATTATGAGACCAATGATACGTTAAAAGGAAAAATGCAACAAAGAGAAGGGGAAATAGAATAAGAAATCGTTAAGCATATCGTGAAGTAGAAAGTATTTTTTTCATTTTGATTCTACTTCACGCAAAGCAAGGATACCAAGGAATAATAGTTTTAAGTATCCAATGGTGACCAAGAGTGGCGGTTCCTTTGGGTACCCAAACACATCGTGTTGGCTTTTGGGGAGAAACGAATGAATGGACCTTCTCTGATGGAGACAGTATCTCTCGTTTTGAAATCAGTTTCCATTCATACCTTGGTTGTTTATTATTCTTAAGATTCAATATTCTAAGTTGACTATTATGAAATTGATCCTTAGGAAATCTGGTTTCATTTAGGTTTTCGTTTGGAGTGGATCTATTTTGAAAATGAAGAGAATTATTTTTATTTGGAATTTCATTCACTTGAATTTGATTTCTCCTACTCCCTTGGTTCATCTCGTGTTATGGAATTTATGTTCAACTTGCTCTTGGACTTTGCTTGATTCTGCATATTTACATTTCGTGAATTTTCTCTATTATTTCCTGAAACATGTTAATTTTAGTTTCTAAATCAATGTTTTTGTTTTTAAATTTTGTCTAGCTTTATTATAAATGATTATGCTATTTTTAAGAATGGAGATTTTAGATTCAATATGAGCTTCATAATTACTCCTAAATTCTTCAAAAGTCTCATTCATCTCCGTAATTTCAGTTTTATACTTATCACACATAGCACAATAAGTTTTTAGTGGTGAAATAGCCAAACCTAGTCTTTCAGTATTTTCTTTTGGCATACCAAGCTCCTTCTCAAGAGCCTTATATTTTTTATTTAAATTGTTACAAGTTTTAGCATTTTCAACTAAAGAGCTTGATGGAGAGAGTGACACATCAGATTTTGTTTCTACACAGAGTTATGCTTTTAACTTTTTGTTCTCTAAGCGAAGTTTTGAAATAATATAATTCAACTTCTTAATTCTAAGTCTAGCTAAATCTAGCGCATGTAGTGTAGAAGACAATGATAAAGTGGGGAGATATGTCTCACTTACAACGGGTACGGAAGAGGCAAGAGTTGAACATGATGTTCCTTTAATGTCTTCTTGGTGGTCCTCTTCCAACAGTACATGCTCATCATCCCCTCCGCTTGATGCATTTACAGTGTTCTCCTCCAAGCACAAATCTTCATTCGGGTTCTTACTAGTATCCAAGAGAAATTGATCCAACTTTGTATCTGCAGAAGAGAGACTATAAGATTTCTCCAAGAATTCTCAAATCTCATATGCAGTAGGGATAGTGCAAATAAGCTTTAAAATGTTTTTATCAAAGGCACATAATAAACTATTCATAGCTTTTGGCGTTTAAATGAAACTCATCCCTATTTAGTTTACATGGTGGCTTGATAATAGTCATGTTTCAAACTTCTATACCGAGTGAAATGAGAAATTTTTTTAAGGGTTTCCACCCGATATAGTCCACACCTATAAACAATGGTGGTGTTAATGACTTTTCAGTATACAAACTTTCATCCCCGCTAGTAGATTCAAGATCGAGGTTGGCCATAATTCACGTCTGTGAAGCCATTTTTGGAATAACCTAGCTTTGAAAACACTTGTTGGATCGAGTGGACAACCTTAGAGGGGGGAGGGGGTGAATATGGTTTTCAAATTAATACAGAATTAAAAAAAACTCTCAACAGGAAAGCCTTTTCTGGAAGCTACTACAGGGTTGTAAGGCTACCGCTGACGTTAATACATAGACATAGTTTTTCCTGCAGAATGTCATTTTGAGATTTCTAACACAACACTTAATCTACCAGTAACATGCAGACACAAAAATAAGATGAAATAATAAAACTTGATTTTATTCAAAACTTATAAATGGTTTACACAGAAGACAAACCTAGATCTCCATGATGTCGGAGATCGGAGCGATGAATACAACACCCTTTTGGTTTCTATACCGACCCACACCCAGGGATTGGTTGTGTAACGACTCCACCCGTTAAATCACATATAATAGAAGGTCTGGCCAGGGCCCCATACTATATGCCACAAATAGACGACGAGGTCACAAGTTAATACAAAACATCATCACACCCTAACTCAGAGCATGCTAGCGGTAGATTTTAACAATAAAGATGAACTCATCCCCGGAATGTCCACTACATATATAAACCACATTTATATATCAACTCTTGAAAGAGTGTACAGCAAATACAACACATGTTGGCCTTAAAGCCTTACAGTTCCTCTTTTCACAGTGTGGATTGCATACATCGGCGCGTAGGCCGGTGACACCTGAACAAAACACAAAGGAAAACTTAGCCTTCAAGGGCTAGCAGCGGCAGTAGCAGCAACAGCAGGGACTTCAGCCCTTACTTCCTGCTCGGCTCTCCAGCACTTGCATAGGGACAGCCCACTCAGAAGGTGGCAAACAAGGCAACGGTCAGCATTTAGCTGACCAATTTATAATAATCCTACCCTTTTCCCGGGGCAGTGACATTCCTTCCCTGAAGTCATAGCAATGCATAGACAGATATATCATATCTTGTGCTCTCACGCACAATCAATCCATCAAAATCGTCAGCCACACGGCTCGATGATCCGTGCACTCAGGGCACATTCTTGGTGCACCGACGAACCAGGGTCAACACCACCGTTTACACGGTATTGAGCATTTAGTCTTAATGGCGCACAAGCCTAATACTCTCATTAAGCCAGTGACGAAAGCTCAATGCCTTGACGCTCTACTGTACAGTCGACATAACACAGGTACGGATCAACCACCCCCCGTTGCTCAAGTCGCCTTGCCATCACCGAGTACAACGTATTTGAGGCTATATCTGAAGGCGCGGGTCGGTTTCACCTTTCCTGTTTGGCAAGAAGCCTTTTTCAGAGCTCGCAGCTCACACTAGCCATAATGTCCGTCAAGGACTGGCTTCACAATAGCCATGCTTTCCACCAAGGGCTGGCTACACTGTCCACAACGGACTGGCTACACTGTAGCCACATCACAAACAGTACAAGGGTATTTTCCTGGAATTCCTCATTCAAGTACTTCCTGCTACTTCCCTTCACAGGAACAACCCATTTACTCCACAAACTACACGTTTATACGTGGAGTCTTCTCCGATGCACAATATGCAACATCATCAATCCAGGCAAACCTGTCCAGATGGGCTTCACACAGCATGCCTATCCCGTACTACACATTTCCGGGTCTAGATGCAGACTCAACTAGGGATAGCAACTATCAACCCATGGGGATCACTTACTCTTCCATCTTTTAGTGGAGGATCTCATGCTCATGCATAAAGGAGGACTTCACTTGTCCAATAAAGGAAGATCGTTACCCTTGACGATCTCTTGGGAGCCATAGAAATTCTAGCCAGTTGAAAAGAAGCGTAGCGGCCTTACCTCCATAGATCTGGCCTCGGATCTCGAATCGGAACTCTAAAGCTCCAGCGGTGGCCGAATCTTCTCCTCTTCCTCCTCCTTGCTCCTCTCCCTTCTCTCTTCTCTTTAGAACGAGAAAATCCAAGTGAAGAATGAAATCTTCACTCAAATTCGAAGTTAACCCAACAGGAAATAACCTGGGCCATTAGATCCAGGCTGAAGGAAACGAACAGCCACAAATTGCCCTCAAAAGTCTATTTTTTGGGCTGACACGGCCTGTGACACGCCCGTGTCACAGGCCGTATACTGCAAGCGGTACACGAACCGACTGATCCAGACCAGGACACGGGCTTAGATACGCCCGTGTAAAGCCCCTGACACGCCCGTGTCAGTAAGTACACGCCAGTGTTGAGGGGCGTGTCCCTCAAACGGCACAGGATCAACATTACCGAAAAGGACATGGCTGAGGCACACGCCCGTGTCCTTAGCCGTATGCCAAACACGCCCCTATGACATGCCCGCGTCACAGGCCGTGTGCCACACTCAACACAGCCTGGTTACCAACCCGAGTATGACACGCCCGTGTCCTAGGATGTGTGCCTCATTCGAGACACACTCGATCCCCACTTGATAGTTTTACTTTCAAGACAACCTAAACACCTAGAGGGGGGTGAATAGGTTCCAATTTCTTGTTTATAAATCTAGGCAGAATTCAATTGCAAATTAAATTATCTAGCACAGCATTCACAGACAACTAAGCATCACAGATTGCACAATGTTTTATAGTGGTTCCCCAAGATCTGGGTACATCCACTTTCCCCCTTCACCTATCTAGCAATATGCTAGATTCGGCCAAACTTCCACTATTCTCAGATCCTCAGATCCTACAGCTCAGAACCAGGATAGGTTCCTATAACTCAGGCTCAATAGCCCTACCTCAGCCTTGCCTCAAGGCCTACCACTCAGAGAATAACCTTCTCCTACACTCAGACAAATAGCCCTACCACTCAGAGATCACCTCTCCTACACTCAGCCTTTATAACACAGGCTTACAACTCAGATCTGTGTAAACAGACCCTACAGAAATTTAGAAAAGATATTTTGATGTCTTGCCTTTGTTGAGAGAGAAGAGGACAAGACACTTCTTGATCAGCTGATGAAATCAACTGAATCTGAGCTTTCTTTAAAGCTTCTTGAATCTGAACTTAGCTGAGTTGATTTCCAAACAGCTTCTTGAGAAACCACTGATGGCTTCATTCTTCTTCTTCAAGATGACTGGATCCCTCTCTATCCAACACCTTTTCTGATACTTCAGACTTCTTCTTAGATTTTCTGATGAAGATCTTCTATAGAGCTTAGCACTTTCTTGAATTGAAACTTCAATAGGATCGTAATCCTTTTGTTTCTTCTTCTTAGATCTTCTTCAGTTATGTTTCTTAGCTTAGCTGCCTTTCTAATTCCTTCTGAATGTGTCTATTTATAGACTTTCTTCATGGTAACCGGCTGATCCAGTTTCTAACTGTTTTCTGACAGGTCTGACAGCTTTAGTTAAACGGTGGCAACCCACAGCTGTCAAGTCTTCAAACAGTTCTTGTACCTTAGCCTTGGACAGCAAAATGTCGAGACAGTCAGTTAGAAAGTGTCGAGACCAATCTGTCTATTTGTGTCGACACAAGTGACTTTGGTATCGACACAGTCTTTGATGATGTCGACTAAGTTGTCTTTAAGTCGACACAGCTTCTTCAGAAAATAACTTGGTCTAGACTCTGCAGTGTGTCGACACAGTTGTTGTAGATTTAGAACTCAATATGTGTCGACTCAGCCTTCAGGTGTCGACACAGCAATCTTCAATCCTGCCAAAATGTGTCGACTCAGTCTTCTGGTGTCGACACAAGCATAGTCGACTTCTGCCAATATGTGTCGACACAGTCTTCTGGTGTCGACACATCCACCCAGTGTCGACACAGTTTTGGTCGACTATCTTCTTCTGTGAGTCGACTATCTTTCTCTGGTCGACTATCTTTCACTAGTCGACTATCTTTCACGGTGTCGACACTGCTTCCCAGTGCTGAGGTCGACGATTTTCTTTATGTGTCGACACTGCTTCCCAGTGTCGACATAGTTGAAGTCGACTATTTTCTTTATGTGTCGACACTGCTTCCCAGTGTCGACATAAATGTGGTTGACTATCTTTCTCTGTGTCGACACTGATATTCTGAAGTATCGACACAATTTCTTCAGGTGTCGACATGTGGACTTAGAATATTTTTCTGCATTCTTTAATACTTCTTTACCTGCACATGTCAACTCAAAACAACATCAAATACACCTTGATGTATATCATTGAGCTAAGTTGGGCTTCTTCAAATCAGGTACACATTTTCTAATGTACCCAACAATCTCCCCCTATTTGGAGAAGTCATAACCCTATAGCCAATGATATACACCATTTATAAAAAGTATAAACTGATGATATATGACATAACAGGAATACTTAATATAAATAAAACATAAAAACAATCCATCACAGAATGAACATTATATGATGCCAAACAACATTTTGTTTATAACTTGATAATGTTTGAATACAGAGAATTACATTTAATGATTTAATCAAAACATTACAAAATACTTTGAAAGAAGTAAAAAATTAAGACTGATCAGGCTCTTTAATGACAATCCCTTTGCCAGATAGAACTTGAGCCTTCACAGGAGCTTCAGAATCTTCAGCTGGCTTCTTGCCTTTTAGATCAGCCTTCTTTTTTGCTTCTTCCTTGAGCCTTTGCCTTTCAAAATAATGAAAGGGCTTTGGGAAGTACTTGCTTGGCTCCTGAGCATCTGAAGGCAGCCTACCCAGCTTGGCTTTTCTTCTAAACTGTACAATGGCCTCTTGCCTGGCTTCATACTTCTGCCATTCCATCTCATTATACCACTTGCCTCTTTCCTGCACTTGGTCTTTGACAGCCTTCCATGCAGTGAGTATTATATTTCTGGAAGTAGGACTCCACTGCTCAAAGTCTGGCTTAAGTTCAGCCTGCTCTCTAAATCTTTCTTAGATAGTAGAGCATCTTGCTGGTCTTTCAAAGTAGCCTCAGGCTTATCAACCTTCCCAATAACAATATTAGTAACCTCCTTTGGAGGACTATACATTCCTTGAACCTGCTGATCAATCATGTCAAAATCTGGAGGGGGGTAAATGACTTGGGCAACCTCAGGTTGATTGCCTTCAAGTAGACTTGTTTGTATTCCTGACTCAGCCACCATAGCATCATCCCACAATGGGGGATATCCCAATGTGGCTCGAATACTGTTGGTCACCCATTTGGTGTGCTCTGAGCCTGCATGAACTAGCATCCTCTCCCCCTTTATGGCTTCTCTAGAAACATGATCTCTGAGATCTTCCTTTTGAAATCTGATTTGGCCATCCAGATAATTCGCACCCTCTTTAAAAAATGGTTTTAACTTTAGAAGCTTGTCAGATATTTCCTTTTGAGAGGTAGTGATTGCAGTCTTAACAGAAGCAATAGCAGCTTGAAAGTTCTTATCAAATTCTTCCATTTCTTTTGCTCTATCTGCAGGCAGGCCTGGAACAATCTTTTTCAATTCCTCTATGATCTCATGATGAGATTCAGTTAAATTGTCATTCATTCTTAACTGATTTTCCAAGACATAGCTTTGCTTTAAAGCAATATCATCCACCTTAGGGATGATAGTCTGCTGTTGTTTTGCCAAATATACCACAGCATAACCTCCCTTATGGAAGCAATCTGTCATCTCCTTTTTATGCATATTGACCTCAAACCTAATAGATTTTATATCTTGAGCTAAGTCAAACTGCAGGGACTTGTTGTTCTCATCAACATATTTTTCAATGGCCACTCTGTGTTCATCCAATTTCACTTGTAAATCTACCAAGAACTTGTTATAATCAAAGTCAGGAGTGTGATGTGATGTAGACTGTAGAGCCTGCTTATAGCTCTTGCTCCTTCTCTGGAAGACCATAAGTTTTCTCTTTTTAGCCACCCTGGCTTCTTCAGTCTCTGAATCAGAAGTGCTATCAATTTGAACTCTTTCTTTGGGAGGAGGAGAAACAGCTGCTTCAGTGCCATGTTGTACAGTCTCAACATGCACTGGCTCCCCCTCAATTTCTTGCTCCACTTCCAGACTATCAGTAATTATTTCATCATTTGGAAATAACTCCTCCAGAGTATATTCCTTCTGGGCTTGATCATTTGCAGTATTCAAATTTGGAGATTGATGAATTGGAGCATCTTCTAGCACTTGCTCCCCCTGGACCTGTGCAGAAATAGAAATATTAGAAATCTCTTTTGTAGGAAAATACACCAGCTCCCCCTACACCTGTACCTAGTCATGAGTAGATACAGTTTGTGTAGGAGAATAAACTTGCTGAGCTGGTATACTTACTTCTTCTTCTTGAACTGCAGGTATTGTGGCATCCTGAACTTGTGTAGATGCAGGCTGATCTTCAACCTCTAGTCTTACTTGCTCTTCTTGTGGATGCCCAGTACTGGTAGCATGACCTGGGGATTTCTCAGGTGAATCCTGCCTTTCCACTTCAGGCATCTCTTTGGTCAGCACCCTATCCCATCTGGAGAACAATCTCATGTCCATCCTTCTCATGTGATTAATTTTAGTTCCAGGTTATTGTTGCATAACCTCAGGAATCTCCTTACTTAGGTATATACTCATTATCCTAGCCAGATTTGGCTTCTTGATTCCTTCCTTAATCTTCTCAAAGATTACAGATGACCAATCCGTAGGAATTGTAAAAACAATCCTGGTCATTAGGCTGAACATATAGGCAGAAATCCTATCATGTCCACCTGGCTTGCACAGAATAACTTTTCCAACTACTTCTGACAGAAACTTGCCCTGTTGATTCATTCCTTTCCGATTGAACGCAGCTCCAATTTTCATGGTGGATTCCAATCCACACCATTGAAGAGCCTCCCTAGATTTAGAAGCAGGGACATCCTCTTCATTCTCAATTGTAGGTAATTGCAGAATTGTTCTTATCTTACTTGGTGTAATCTCCACAGGTGACCCATGAACTGTGGATTTTATCTCATGACTTTCAGAGTTTACAGATGTAGAGGTAAAGAACTCATGCACCTCCTTCTTCCATATCTTTGATGGTTCGGAAACCAGAAATTCTAAACCTGAGTCGGAGAGGAGAGAGATAACCCCAAGAACATCTGGAGGGGCAGCAGCAAAGGCCTGGCGCACTAACTCATATCCTTCATTAACATTATCTTCAATCTTTGGCGTCATTGATCAGTCGAGAAAGCTTGAAGGATGAGAGAAAGAGAGAGAGAGGGAGAATGTCGACACTGGGTTTCGAAAACCTTGTAAGCGTGTCAACAGAATGAGTTTTTGACCTATTTATACCTTCTGTTTAAAGAAGATCAAAAGTCGCCAAAAACATACTATAAGTGTCGACACAGATGGATTGTGTCGACACAAGCTTCTATTGTCTCGACTACAAGTTCGTCTACTATGTGTCGACACCAATTTGCGGTTATGTCGACACCAGAGATATATATTAGAGCATCAGAAATTCTGTGTCGACTCTTAGTATAAGTGTCGACACAAAATCTGTAAGTGTCGACACCACTATCCTGGTGAAGTCGACACTACATTCCTGGATAAGTCGACAATAAGATTCTTAAGTGTCGACACATATTTTCTGTGTCGACACAATATCTCTGACTTGTCGACATTACTACCCTGAGTCGACACATTATTACTGAATGTGTCGACACTATCTTACTTAGCCAATTTCTGTTTGTTCAACACAACTTATAAGTACTACAAAGTACTTTATACTACTTCAATGTGTCTTAATATCACTTGAATGTCTTGTTACCACTTCAACTTCATTGTTGATGATTTTGTGATTACATTAATCAATGGTTAACATACCTAATTCAATTTTGAATTTATTGAATTTGGTCTCATCTAGGGGCTTAGTAAATACATCTGCTATTTGATAATCTGTTTTCACAAATTCCAATGAGATGTCTTCTTTTTCTACATGTTCTCTAAGAAAATGGTATTTTATTTCTATATGCTTAGTTCTACTATGAGAAACAGGATTATTAGCAATAGAAATTGCACTCTTAGAATCACACAAAAGAGGTGTTCTACTTACTTGAATACCATAATCCTTTAGCTGATGCTGCATCCATAATAGCTGTGCACAGCAGCTTCCAGCAGCAACATACTCAGACTTAGCTGTGGAAATTGCCACACTAGTCTGCTTCTTACTACTCCATGATATTAGTCTTCCTCCCAGGAATTGACAAGTACCTGTAGTACTCTTTCTATCCTCTCTACATCCTGCAAAATCTGCATCTGAATAGCCTGTTAGTTGAAAATCTCTATTCCTAGGGTACCAAAGACCTAGATTAGGTGTGCCCTTAAGATATCTCAGAATCCTTTTGACTGCAGTATAATGAGATTCTTTAGGGCAGGCTTGGTACCTAGCACAGACACATGTAGCATACATAATATCTGGTCTACTAGCAGTGAGATAGAGTAGTGAGCCAACTATTCCTCTATACAAAGTCTCATCAACAGGTTTACCTGCATCATCTTTGCATATAGGCATACTTGCTCCCATAGGAGTTCTCATGGTGGAGGATGACTCCATACCATATTTCTTAATCAATTCTTTGGTGAACTTAGACTGGGATATGGACAAGCCATCATCAGTCTGTCTTACTTAGAGTCTCAAGAAGAATTTCAGTTCCCCCATACTGCTCATCTCAAACTTCCCTTGCATAAGTTTGGCAAACTTTTTACAAAGGTTGTTTTCAGTAGATCCAAAGATTATGTCATCAAC
This sequence comes from Platanthera zijinensis, assembly GCA_039513925.1. Lineage (NCBI taxonomy): Eukaryota > Viridiplantae > Streptophyta > Magnoliopsida > Asparagales > Orchidaceae > Platanthera > Platanthera zijinensis. Next base: position 152,784,897 of record CM077083.1, read on the forward strand.
ATAGATCTGAACTAAGATGATCTTGCCTTTGGATTCCCTAAGGAATAGAGTTTTGTCAATTTTTCCTCTTGAGAACTTATTCTCAATAAGGAAAGTAGACAGGGTTTCATACCAAGCCCTTGGGGCTTGCTTTAACCCATACAGAGCTTTCCTAAGCTTATAAACAAAATCAGGTTTAAGAGGATCTACAAAACCTGATGGCTGCTCTACATATACTTCTTCTTTAAGATCACCATTCAGAAATGCTGACTTCACATCCATCTGGTATACTTTGAAGTCTTGATAGGCTGCATAGGCAAGGAATATTCTGATTGCCTCCACCCTTGCTACTGGAGCAAAGGTTTGATCAAAGTCAATCCCTTCTTCCTACATGTATCCTTTTGCAACCAATCTTGCTTTATTCTTTACTATTATTCCACTTTCATCTAGCTTGTTCCTATAGATCCATTTTGTGCCAATTATGTTGTGGCCTCTTGGTTTAGGAACAAGCTCCCAGACATTGCACCTTCTGAATTGATTCAGCTCCTCTTGCATAGCATCAATCCAGTGCTGGTCTTGGATAGCTTCTTCAAACTTCTTAGGCTCCATTTGTGACAGGAAACTTGAATGTAGAACTGTGTTTTGATTTCTGCTTTTAGTTTGCACCCCTTGTCTTGGATCACCTATTATCTGATCAGCTGGATGATCTCTTAAATGTCTTGTAGCTGGAGGAAGATTTCCTTCTGGTTGAACATCTCCAGCTCCTTCATTTAACTGATTCTCTTGATTTTCATCAGCTTCTATAGTGTCTTGTTCTCCCCCTGGACTGAAGCCTTTATTTTCCAATGCCCCATCTTCCTTTGATACTTCAGTAATGGAAAGCTTGTCCATACTTTTGCTTATACCTGTTGAGTCATTTGATCTACAAGACAACTCACAGTTGATTAATCTTGTTTCATCAAACACAACATGCACAGATTCTTCAACAACTTGAGTAGTCAAGTTGAAGATTCTATAGGCCTTACTATTTGTGTTGTACCCAACAAATATCCCATCCTGGGATTTGGCAGCAAACTTAGTCAAATATGACTTGCCATTGTTAAGTATATAACACTTGCAACCAAAGATCCTAAAGTAAGATAGATTTGGTTTTCTGCCTTTCACAATCTCATAGGGAGTCATTTTGTGACTTTTGGTGATAGTAGCCCTATTGATTACATGACAAGCAGTGTTAACTGCCTCAGCCCAAAAATATTCTGGGAGAGAGGTGTCACTCAATAGAGTTCTACCAGCTTCAATTAATGTTCTATTCTTTCTTTCAGCAATTCCATTTTGCTGAGGTGTTCTAGGTGAGGAGAACTCTTGGAAAATCCCAAAGTCTTTACACAAGTTTGTTATGCTTTCAGATTGAAACTCAGTACCATGGTCACTTCTGATTTTGACCACTGTACTATTCAGTTCATTCTGAATTTGCTTTACAAAATTAAGTAATACACTTGGGATTTCAGATTTTTGTCTCAGAAAGAACACCCATGTAAATCTAGAATAGTCATCTACAACCACAAAAGTGTAGACCTTCCTACCTAGACTATGAACTGGCATAGGACCAAAAAGATCCATATGCAAGAGGTATAAGCACCTCACAGAATCCTTGTTTTCAAGGCTTTGAAAGGAGGATTTTGTCTGCTTGCCCTTTTGACAAGCTGAGCATATCCCTTCCTTTATACACTTAATTTGAGGTCCATTCCTCACTAACTCTTTGCTAAAGAGTTGGCCAATTGTCTTGTAGTTTAGATGAGCCAATCTCTTGTGCCACTTAACACAATGAGAAGCATTGTCATCAGCTACAAGACAGATGGGAGAAGCCTTATTCTCACATTCAAAATTAAGACAATATACATTTCTCTTCCTATACCCAGTCAATATGATCTTTTGATCACTTGACCTCTTGATATGACATCCATCTTTAACAAATAAAATGTCATATCCTAAATCACTTAGCTAGCTTATGCTTATTAGATTATGTTTCAAACCTTTTACATAAGCCACTTGAGTGATAGTAATTAGGTTAGAAGAAATGTTACCAAACCCTTTGATGACTCCTTTTTCAGATCCACCAAAGATCACTTTAGGTCCATCTTTGACAGATGAATACTCCTTCAGCATCCCCTTTGTTCCAGTCATGTGCCTGGAACAACCACTATCCAAGTACCATATAGGGGCATGGTTACTTGGATTCACCTGCAACACAGAATTACTTACCCTTAGAACCCAAGTAAGTCTTGGGTCCTTGGTTCAGGTTAGCATAAATAAAGCTATCATAACCTCTTCTAACAGGTAGACTATTGTTCTTTATAACACTTGGGTTATACCAGCAGTCTAGTGCAAAATGGCATCTCTTGCCACAGCACCAACACTCAAACTTATTGTATCTAGATCTAGATACATCCTTGTCAGAAGATTTTCTGTTCATTGCTGGTGCTTCAGCAACTTCACCTACTGATTTCTTAAAACCATTGGGTTTATGACCATAGGTAGGCCTGCTTGCATTTACACCCTTGTTCTTCAGAACATTAGTCTTAATATGACCTTGAATATCTTCATGATCATATTTGTTAGAAGGCACTTTCACCTTACTAAACTTTATGGGGACTGAAAGGTTTAGTGGTTGAGCAGGAGCTTTGTCTTTCCTCTTGAATCTGCCAGCCCTGAAGTTACCTTTGAATCCTAATCCAGCCTTACCCTTTTGAGTGACAAATTCATCTATCAAGGGTAAGACAGATTTTGGCTTAGAGTAACTAGCCACTAAATCCCTTTCAATTCTAAGTCTGGCCTCCAGACTCTTTACTTGATCATTAGTATAATTAATTGTGCCCATCTGAATAATAGTTATATTCTTTAGCTTGGCAATTTCATTTAATTTTTGATCAATAACTTTTTCTAACTCAGTTGTAGCAACCCTTAGTTCAGCAATTTCCTGAGCCTGAAATTTAACCAGGTTCTTGCTTTTCTTAAGGGCCTGCAACAGGTCCCCATACTTGTCTATCAATTGATAGACATCTCCTTCAGATTCAGATGCATCTACATCTGTTGATGCAGATGTAGCTGATTCTTCACTTGTACAACAAACAGATGTAATAGAAGGACATTGTACCTTATTATGACCAGACTGATTCTGGCATATGTCATCTTCTGATCCTGCCATCAGCCCCATACACTGATGATCCTTTTGTTCATTGATGGAGTCTAGCAACTGCAGAAACTCCTCTTCTTCAGATGCAGCATATAGTCCAATATATGCTTCAGCTTCAGATTCTGACTCTGAAGTTGACTGGTCTGTTAGACTCTTATCTTTCTTTGCAACAAAGGATTTCTCCTTCTTGCCTTTCTGATAAGTCTTCTTTTTGTCTGAAGATTCCTTTCTCTTATCAGGACAGTCAGCCACTACATGTCCAGGCCTATTGCAACAATAGCAGACAATCTTTGAAGTAGTGGCTTTGCTGGGCTTTGATCTGCTCTTCTCTTTCCTTGATGACCTTTTCTTCTGATAATAGTCATCAACTTGATGTGATGTGGAAGGCCTAGACTTCCATTGCTTCTTTTTCAAGAACCTCTGGAATTGCCTTGTGAATGCAGCAAAGTCTGCATCTGAATCACAGCTTTCTGAACCCTTATCTGAATTTTCAGAACTATCTTCTGCAACTTCCTTAGGAGGAGATGGTGATTTCCTCCTATTCTTTCTAGTGGCTTCTGCATTGAATGCCACAGTCTTTTCTCTATGCTCTCCTCTTGAATTCTTTTCCTCCTCCTTCCTCACCATAAGTTGCATTTCATAGGATAGCAACTTTCCAAACAAGGTGGGAGGAGATATCTCTGCCAATTTAGCCACTTCTCTTATGGCACAGATCTTTGTGTCCCAATCCTTTGTTAAGGATCTCAAGAATTTGTCATTCAGTTCATAAGTACTGAAGACTCTTCCATAGGACATAAGCTCATTCACAATTCTATAGAATTTCTTGTAGCACTCAGTTATGCTATCAGATTTTCCTTGTCTAAAACTTTCATACTCCTGATTGAGCATAGATTTCCTGTCCTGCCTCACTTCTTCAGATCCCTCCATGTAGACAATCAATGTGTCCCACATCTCTTTGGAGGTCTTGCAGTGAATCAGATTCTGAAATGTTGAATCATCTATGGCACTAACAATAATGTTCTGAGCTCTTTTATCCATGGTTGCCAAGATGATTTCATCCTTGGTCATTTCTGAATAACTCTTTGGAGTTTGGATATTTGCATCAAGAACTGATACCTTCATTGGAATGAAGGGGCCTTCCTGTACTGTGATGTAAATCCTTGGGTCAGATACTTCCATAAACAGTCTGACTCTTTCTTTCCAAATTCCAAAAATTTCTTTCTTGCATATGGGTAATTTCATAGACCCTAGCTCCTTATGATTCTCACCAGAACCCATCTTTTTGAATCTTGATTCTGCCTATCAGATCTACCTCAGACTGTTAAGCCCTTTTTTTTGAGGAACCTCCCTCTGATACCACTTGATAGTTTTACTTTCAAGACAACCTAAACACCTAGAGGGGGGGTGAATAGGTTCCAATTTCTTGTTTATAAATCTAGGCAGAATTCAATTACAAATTAAATTATCTAGCACAGCATTCACAGACAACTAAGCATCACAGATTGCACAATGTTTTATAGTGGTTCCCCAAGATCTGGGTACATCCACTTTCCCCCTTCACATATCTAGCAATATGCTAGATTCGGCCAAACTTCCACTATTCTCAGATCCTCAGATCCTACAGCTCAGAACCAGGATAGGTTCCTACAACTCAGGCTCAACAGCCCTACCTCAGCCTTACCTCAAGGCCTACCACTCAGAGAATAACCTTCTCCTACACTCAGGCAAATAGCCCTACCACTCAGAGATCACCTCTCCTACACTCAGCCTTTATAACACAGGCTTACAACTCAGATCTGTGTAAACAGATCCTACAAAAATTTAGAAAAGATATTTTGATGTCTTGCCTTTGTTGAGAGAGAAGAGGACAAGACACTTCTTGATCAGCTGATGAAATCAACTGAATCTGAGCTATCTTCAAAGCTTCTTGAATCTGAACTTAGCTGAGTTGATTTCCAAACAGCTTCTTGAGAAACCACTGATGGCTTCCTTCTTCTTCTTCAAGATGACTGGATCCCTCTCTATCCAACACCTTTTCTGATACTTCAGACTTCTTCTTAGATTTTCTGATGAAGATCTTCTATAGAGCTTAGCACTTTCTTGAATTGAAACTTCAATAGGATCGTAATCCTTTTGTTTCTTCTTCTTAGATCTTCTTTAGTTATGTTTCTTAGCTTAGCTGCCTTTCTAATTCCTTCTGAATGTGTCTATTTATAGACTTTCTTCATGGTAACCGGCTGATCCGGTTTCTAACTGTTTTCTGACAGGTCTGACAGCTTTAGTTAAACGGTGGCAACCCACAGCTGTCAAGTCTTCAAACAGTTCTTGTACCTTAGCCTTGGACAGCAAAATGTCGAGACAGTCAGTTAGAAAGTGTCGAGACCAATCTGTCTATTTGTGTCGACACAAGTGACTTTGGTGTCGACACAGTCTTTGATGATGTCGACTAAGTTGCCTTTAAGTCGACACAGCTTCTTCAGAAAATAACTTGGTCTAGACTCTATAGTGTGTCGACACAAGTCCTGTGTGTCGACATAGTTGTTGTAGATTCAGAACTCAGCATGTGTCGACTCAGCCTTCAGGTGTCGACACAGCAATCTTCAATCCTGCCAAAATGTGTCGACTCAGTCTTCTGGTGTCGACACAAGCATAGTCGACTTCTGCCAATATGTGTCGACACAGTCTTCTGGTGTCGACACATCCACCCAGTGTCGACACAGTTGTGGTCGACTATCTTCTTCTGTGAGTCGACTATCTTTCTCTGGTCGACTATCTTTCACTAGTCGACTATCTTTCACGGTGTCGACACTGCTTCCCAGTGCTGAGGTCGACGATTTTCTTTATGTGTCGACACTGCTTCCCAGTGTCGACATAGTTGAAGTCGACTATTTTCTTTATGTGTCGACACTGCTTCCCAGTGTCGACATAAATGTGGTCGACTATCTTTCTCGGTGTCGACACTGATATTCTGAAGTGTCGACACAATTTCTTCAGGTGTCGACATGTGGACTTAGAATATTTTTCTGCATTCTTTAATACTTCTTCACCTGCACATGTCAACTCAAAATAACATCAAATACACCTTGATGTATATCATTGAGCTAAGTTGGGCTTCTTCAAATCAGGTACACATTTTCCAATGTACCCAACACCACTCGAGTACTACTCGACCCATTCGAGTACCCAGAGTTGGACACACCCTAGAACACGCCCGTTTCCCAGGCCGTGTCACCCAACCTTAACTCCAAATTGGAATTTGGGGTGTTACAACCCTCCCCTCCTTACAATAAATTTCGTCCCGAAATTTGCTCACAGCAAGGAAACCTAGCAAGCATAATGTTATAACTTCAAAATGACTGTTACAACAAAAGACGCACTTTACAAGTTAAAACAAAAAACTCTGGAAAATCAGCTCGCATGGTCTGCTCTCGCTCCCATGTTAGCTCCTCACGGCCTTAATTTTCCAACCAGACTTTGACCATCCCTATTTTTTGTTCCGCAACTGTTTATCGGCTCTATCTTCGATCTGAATGGGTCCAACCTTTGTCGTTAGCCCACATTCGACCGGTACGCGATCATTCTCAATCACTTGAGCTGGATCCTTGATGGCTTTTTGAAGCACTGAGATGTGGAACACATCATACAAGCCACTCAATTCTGCCGAATGAGCTAGCCGATAGGCAGCTTCCCCAACTCGCTCCACCACTTCAAACAGACCAAGATATCTCAAACTTAGCTTTTTCAATCGCTGAATCTTAGACACGCCTTTGAAGGGTTTGATCTTCAAATATACCCAATCACCCACCGCAAACTCCACGTTCTGGTGCTTGGCATTGTAGTATTTTACTTGTCAATCCTGGGCAATTAGTAGCCTCTCCCGAATAGAGCGTATTGTCGAGTTAGCCTCTTCGACTTCCTTACGCTTATACAGCTTGGATTCGCCTGCTTTTGCCCAAGCTAACGGTGTATGGCACTTATGACCATACAGAGCTTTAAACGGTGTCATACAAATGCTCGCTTGGTAGCTATTATTGTAGGAAAACTCCACCATATAGAGATGATCTTCCCATCTCTTACCAAAATCCAGGGTGCACATTCGAAGCATATCCTCCATCGTCATGTTGGTCCGTTCAGTCTGGCCATCCGTTTGGGGATGAAAGGTTATACTGAATGCTAAATTTGTTCCCAACAATTGATGGATTAGCCTCCAATCATTCGACGTGAATCGCCCATCACAATCACTAACGATGCTCCGGGGAACACCGTGCAATCGGACAATCTGCTCCACATAAAGCTTTGTCAAGGTTTCCACTGAATCGTCCCTCTTATTCGGTAGGAAGTGAGCCATTTTTGTCAACTGGTCTACAATCACCCAGATTGAATCATTCCCGCGTTGAGATCTCGGCAACCCGTGCATGAAATCCATTGAGATATCATCAAACTTCCACTCCAGAATAGGTAACGATTTCAGGAAACCACCAGGCTTCTGACATTCCTCTTTGACCAACACACAAGTTTGACACTTAGCCACATAATGTGCTATGTCTTTCTTTAGTCCTCGCCACCAGAATAATTTCTTCATATCCTTGTACATCTTTGTGCTCCTAGGGTGAATTGAGTATTTTGCAAAGTGAGCTTCATACATCAACTCTTCTCTCAACTTACACATACTTGGGATGCACAGCCGACCATCTTTCCGTAACAAGCCGTCATCCCAGGAGAATTGGTCATCAGACCCATCCTTTGCATAGCGTTGGAGACTTTAATCAAGCTCCGTTGCTCGTCAAACCCTGTCTGCAAGGTCATACTGTACCTCCCTCCAGTTCAAGCATGCATTGGCTGTGGAATTCTTGTCAACACAAGAAATCTCTAACGCTTCCAAATCCTGGATCAAACGCTCATCATGCATTTGCAACCAGCTTGCTCGTACCGGAGTCCTACGACTCAACGCATCAGCGACCACATTTCCCTTCCTGGGAGTATAGTGATAACAAAGGTGTAGTCCCCAAGGAACTCCAACCACCTTCGTTGTCGCATATTCAGATCCTTCTGATCCAACAGATACTTTAGGCTCTTATGATCTATATAGATATCCACTTAAACGTCATATAGATAGTATCGCCATAATTTCAACGCAAAGATCACCGTCGTCAACTCCAAGTCGTGGACGGGATAATTCCGTTCATGCCCTTTCAACTGGCGTGAGCCATAAGCAATCACTTTACCAAACTACAAAAGAACGCAGCCTAGCCGCTCCCTGAAGCATCACTATAGATCTCATAGCCGTCTGTACCATATGGCGATGTCAACACAGGCACCGTGGTCAAACGACTCTTCATCTCTTCAAAAGTTCGCGCGCACTCCGGCATCTAAATGAACTTTTGATCCTTTCTCGTCAATGTGGTCAGAGGCAAACCATCTGTGAGAAGTTTTCGACAAACCGTTTATAGTAGCTTTCCAGTCCAAGGAAACTCCTAACCTCGGCCACTGAAGACATCACTGGCCACTCTCGGATGGCACTTATCTTTGACGGATCCACTGCTATGCTCTCTCCACTTACCACGTGGCCAAGAAAAGCCACCGACGACAGCCAAAACTCAAACTTTGAGAACTTGACATAGAGCTTATTCCTCCGCAAGGTATGCAACACCAACTGCAAATAGTTTCCATGATCGGCTTTCGACTGCGAGTACACTAAGATATCATCGATGAAGACAATCACAAACAGATCCAAGTACTCTCGGAATGTTCGGTGCATTAGATCCATGAATACCGAAGGCGCATTACATAAGCCAAATGGCATTACGGTGAACTCATAATGCCCGTAGCGTGTTCCAAATGTTGTCTTGGGAATGTCACCTTCCCGAATCCTTAGCTGGTAATATCCAGATTTTAAATCAAATTTGGAATAGACGGTTGATCCCACTAGCTGATCGAACAAGTCATCTATCCATGGAATTGGATACTTGTTTTTATCTATCAGCTTATTCAACTTACGATAGTCAATACATAACCGTAAACTATCGTCCTTTTTTTCATAAATAGAACAGACACGCTCCAAGGTGACATACTTGGGTGTATGTATCCCTATTCCAGCAACTCTTGCAATTGAACCTTTAGTTCTGCCATTTCTTTTGGCACTACGCGATATGGCGAGTGGGTCACAGGTTTCGTACCTGGCACCAACTCAATAGAGAATCAATCTCCCGCTGGGGCGGTAACCCATGAAAATCCTTAGGAAATACATCGGCAAACTCCGACACAATTGGAACATCGCTCACACTGGCCTTTGGATCAACAACGTGAAGAATAACTCCGCGCCCTTCCGAACAGCATTGACGACTTGGAGAGCAGACACCAAGATCCTACCTACTCCTCGCATACCAGCGAACTTAGTCTCAAGCTCAGTATTCTGGCCCAGTGTGATCTCCTTTGAATTGCAATCAATAAAAGCACGCTGCTCCGAGAGCCAGTCCATGTCAAAGATCACATCAAACTCTGATATCGGTAGCACAGATGCACTCAAACCGAAATCCCGACTTCCTATTTTAACTTCCACATCGCAACCTTTATCCGCAAGCATCACACACCCATTCGGTAATAACACTTTTATACTATCTGTCTCACATGACTCGGTACTCCAATTCGAGCTACGAAGTCCTTAGACAGAAATGAATGTGAAGAACCCGTATCAAACAGTGCTCTTGTTGGGTTGTTCCGAATCAGGACAAAACCTGTAGCATACACATCATGCATAAGCTACATAGAAAGTATGCAATAAAAACAAAGCAAGCAATATCTTAAATCGTACCTATGACGACGTCACTTTGCCCTTCTCAGCATAAGACGCGCTCGTCTTCTTTTCCCCTTTTGGCTGAGCAAACCGACAGTCACAGGCTATATTCCCCCTTTGCCATAGGTAAAGCAGGTACGGGACTCCTGCTTTGAAGTTGCTCCTGACGCAACTGTCACATAAGCTTGCCCAGAAGGCTTGGACCTTTTACCCTACTTCTTCTGCTAGTACGATTTTCAAGGGCGGGATGCCTTGAACTCTGGCTTTGTTATAGCCAAGTCCTTTTTGTCTTGCACCCGCCTCATGTCCTTCTCCAGTGCACACATAGTATCAACCAATGTCTGAAATCCTTGGTTCACCGAACTCGAAAGCAGGAACCTCAACTCATCCCGCAATCCTTTGTAGAACCGATTAGTTTTCCTTTGTTCATCCGCGAAGATTGACCCCACATACCGTCCCAACCTTATAAATTCATGCAAGTACGTATCAACGCTACTTTCTCCTTGCGTTAACCGTTGGAACTCGTTCTTCATGGTAATGTGTTGTGCTGCTGGTAAGTGCTTTGCCAAAAACATTCGAGAGAACTCCTCAATCAAAACTTGTGTTAACTGTTTGCCCGCTAAATGGTGTAACTCAACCTCGTCCCACCATAATCGAGCCTCTCCTTCCAACATGAAAGTGGCCAAGGTGACCTTCTGACTTTCCTCCGTCCTGATCGCCATCAATATACAGTTGACTCGCGATAACCAATCCTCTGCCTGCGTTGGGGATCCCATACCCATGAACGTAGGCGGATTGAAGCTCATGAATTACTTCAACTGTCGTTCAGCTGCTCACGGATCCACAGCCTCAACCGGTTCGGGTCTTACACCAACACGATCTGGCACCAATGCCGGCTGCGCCTACCCCGTCGGCTAAACCAATGTCGGTTGCGCTTGCCCGGTCGGTTGAATCATGGCAAATAGTGCCTCAGCAACTAAGCGAACTGTTTCCGCAGATGGAGGAGGTGTAGGCACCTTATCTGGTGCCGCACTCTCATCAGAATGTTGGGGCTCAGACTACCCAGCACCACTACGAGTCAACTATAGGTGAACAAGACACACATTAGCGACCTCGCGCAAGCAATAACAATAATTTAGGAACGCGCAAGTTCCTCAAGCAAGTGTATTTGCATACCTTATTGGACATTCAAGAGTTTATTAGTGTTAAAGCGGTTCGCACGTACACGTGCTCGCCACCCCACAAAAGAATTCGACCACAAATTCAAAAGAGGAAGACCGAGACAAGCTGATACCAAAATGTAACGAATCCACCCATTAAATAACATATAATAGAATGTCTGGCCAGGGCCCCACACTATATGCCACAAACAAACGGCGAGGTCACAAGTTAATACCAAAACATCATCGCACCCTAACTCAGAGCATGCTAGCGGAAGATTTTAACAATAAAGATGAACTCATCCCTGAAATGTTCACTACATATATAAACCACATTTATATATCAACTCTTGAAAGAGTGTACAGCAAATACAACACATGTTAGCCTTAAGGCCTTACCGTTCCTCTTTTCATAGTATGAATTGCATACATCGGCGCATAGGCCGGCCACACATGAACAAAACACAACAGAAAGCTTAGCCTTCAAGGGCTAGTAGCGGCAACGGCAACAACAACAACAACAAGGACTTCAGCCCTTACTTCCCGCTCGGCTCTCCAGCACCTGCATAGGGACAACCAACCCAGAAGGTGGTAAACAAGGCAATGGTCAGCATTCAGCCGACCAATTTATAACAATCTTACCCCTTTCCTGGGGTAGTGACATTCCTTCCCTGCACGCATAGCAATGCATAGACAGATATATCATATCTTGTACTCTCACGCACAATCAATCCATCATAATCGTCAGCCACGCGACTTGACGATCCGTGCACTCAGGGCACATTCTTGGTGCACCGGCGAACCAGGGTCAACGCCACCGTTTACACGGTATCGGGCATTTAGTCTTAATGGCATGCATGCCTAAGACTCATTATGCCACTAACGAAAGCTCAATGCCTTGACGCTCTCCTGTACAGTCGATATGACGCAGGTACGGATCAACCACCCCCTATTGCTCAAGTCGCATTGCCATCACCGAGTACATTGTACTCGAGGCTATATCTGAATGCGCGGGTCGGTTTCACCTTTCTTGTTCGGCAAGAAGCCTTTTTCAGAGCTCACAGCTCACACTAGCCATAATGTTCGCCAAGGACTGGCTTCACAATAGCCACACTATCCACCGAGGACTGGCTACACTGTCCACAACGAATTGGCTACACTGTAGCCACAACACAAGCAGTACAAGGGTATTTTCCTGGAATTCCTCATTCTAGTACTTCCTGCTACTTCCCTTCACAGGCACAACCCATTGACTCCACAAACTACATGTTTATACGCAGAGTCTTCTCCGATGTGCAATATGCAGCATCACCAATCCAGACCAACCTGTCCAAATGGGCTTCACACAGCATGCCTATCCCGTACTACACATTTCCGGGTCTAGATGTAGACTCAACTGGGGAAAATAACAATCAACCCACAGGGATCACTTACTCTTCCACCTTTTGGTGGAGGATCCCATGCTCATGCATAAAGGAGGACTTCACTTGTCCAATAAAGGAAGATCGTTACCCTTGACGATCTCTTGGGAGCCATAGAAATTCTAGCCGGTTGAAAAGAACCGCAGCGGCCTTGCCTCCACAGATCTGGCCTCGGATCTCGAATCGGAACTCTAAAGCTCCAGCGGTGGCCTGATCTTCTCCTCTTCCTCCTCCTTGCTCCTCTCCCTTCTCTCTTCTCTTTAGAACGAGAAAATCCAAGTGAAGAATGAAATCTTCACTCAAATCCGAAGTTAACCCAACAGGAAATAACCTGGGCCATAAGATCCAGGCTGAAGGAAACGAACGGCCACAAATCGCCCTCAAAAGACTATTTTTTGGGCTGACACGGCCTGTGACACGCCTGTGTATTGCAAGCGGTACACGAACCGACTCATCCAGATCAGGACATGGGCTTAGACACACTTGTGTCAAGCCCCTGACATGCCCTTGTAAGTAAGTACACGCCCGTGTTGAGGGGTGTGTCCCTCAAATGGTACAGGATCAACATTCCCGAAAAGGACACGGCTGAGGAACATGCCCGTGTCCTTAGCCGTGTGCCAAACACACCCCTGTGACACGCCCGTATCACAAGCCGTGTGCCACACTCTACACAGCCCAGTTACCAACCCGAGCAGGACACGACCTTAGACACACCCGTGTCCCTAGCCGTGTCACCTCTCGACGATCGTCGACTATACTGTGTCGAGAACTCGACATACACAGTGAAGGACACGCCCTGGGACACGCCCGTGTCCCAGGACGTGTGCCTCATTCGAGACACACTCGAGCCCCACTCGAGTACCCAGATCTGGACACGCCCCCAGGCTGAACTCCAAATTGGAATTTGGTGTGTTACAGGTTGGCTCCCTCTCTTTCCTCCCCGAAAAGTTCTTCGAGCCAACTCCTCACCTTACTCCCCGGAAGGGTCTTAGAGCCCACTAGATCTCCTCAATCTAGACGTCCTCCAAGACGATTTCCCACGGAACCCTTCCCGGATTCCGACGACCTCCCCGATCGATTTTCCTTGCACAAAAAAAGGGTAGAAAGGAGAAAAATACAAATAGAGAAATAGAAGTTAGAAACTATTGCTCCTTTGAGAAGAGTTTCCTCCGTAAAGCGGCGGGCGATCGATGTTGATCGTCGTTGTAGACTTTGCTCTTCGCAGATCTTCAATCACAAACGAGAGGGAGATAGTTTTCTTTTCCTTGCTTGGAGACGGAGGTTCACTATAACAAAAGTTGCAACAAAACCCTAATCATGCGTGTCTCTTTTTCTTATCTCCTCAAGAAAAGAAACGTGCGCTTTTATAGTCGTCTTAAAATAAGCTACCGCCGACACTAAGGTTACCACATGGCAGTAGGTCTTTTCATGCGTTGTTACCAGCTGTCCATCACCAAATTAAGAAAAATCCTAAAATATTCTTTTGCCGCTTTTGGATAACGCAGTGCAGCTGCAAGCGCGGCGCAGTAGACTTGTCAACAATCTCTTCTCAATGCAACAAGCTCTTCTTGACACTACCGGCTCTTCTCGACGCTATCGACTCGACGACCGTCGACATGGCTAGCGCGGAGCGTTAGTCTTAGCGCCCGATGGTAGGTCAAATGCAGTGGAAACATGACATCTTCATACATATAAACCTGCACACTATACCCAATACAAGTATGATCAAATGCAGCTTGGAATTTGATATTGTCAAACTAAGTAGATGCGGAACACAAGTTCCAACACAAATGCCACTTCATGCGACAAATTCAATATTTGGGCCACTTGATCTCGACCCATGGGGTAGCGACCGACCTTTGCTAAATTCAAGGCATGTTGTATTGGCCAACGCCCATGAATCTCAAGAGATTGCATGGTTTTTTGGGGTTGACAAGGTACTATGGGCGTTTTATCAAAGGATACAGATTCTTTGCAAAGCTATTGACTTCCATGCTACATCAACAATAATTTAAATGGGGGAAAAGAGACTGAGGCGGCTTTTCAAGCACTGAAATGGGCAATGTCACAACCTCTGGTACTACGACTACCAGACTTTCAAAAGCCTTTTATTGTGGAGACGGATGCGGCGAACACCAATGTGGCATGGTTTTATTACAAGAGGGCCAACCCATGACATATTTTAGCAAGGCACTGGGACCGAAGATGCCCGACTTTCCACGTATGAGAAGGAGCTCATAGCCGTGGCCATGGCAATCCGAAAATGGCAACATTACTTAATGGGCTCTCCATTCATCATCTGAACCGACCACCAAAGCCTTAAATTCTTACTCGAGTAAAGGATTGCCACCCCGACCCAACAACAATACCTTGCCAAGTTGATGGGGTATGACTTCCAAATCCAATACAAACGTGGCAAAGACAACACATGCGTTGTCCGACAAATACGAACAATTGGAGGGTGAACTCAAGGCAATGGTGGTGGTTTAGTTCGAAATCCTTCAAGCTGTTCGTAGATCAAGGGAGCATGACGACCGTCTTCAACAAGTTATTGCAACCAAGGAGGCCGATTTATCCAGTGAGCTGAAGTACCAGTAGAGGCACGTGGTGCTACAAAAGAGGAGCAAGCTAGTTGTCAGCTAGGATAATGGGCTCAAACAACAGTTACTTCAACTTTATCATGACAGCGCCAGGTGTCACAACGACTTACCATAGATTGAAGAGGGTGTTCTATTGGAAAGGGATGAAGTCGGACGTCTACGAGTACATAAAACGGTGCTCGGCTTGTCAGACTTGTAAATTTTTCAACAACCTTTCTATGGGTTCATTGCAGCCCCTACCTATTCTAGTAAAAGTTTTTTCCTGCGCATAACATTCCTACAGGAAGGAGCGTAGGCGAAAAATCAGCCGTTCGATGGGTCTTTAAAAAGAGTGCGAATAACCAAAACTATAGTGCGAATAACAATGGCCTTTTATGTGGTATTTTGGTGAGAAGAGGTGCTGCCCTGGTTATTTCCTAAGCCATCCGGAGTGATTCCGGAAGGGGCGCATCACCTCACCTGCTCTCGACCTCGCCTCTGCCGAAGCCTATCTCAATCATGTCTAGAGCATCGCCTCCCCCTCCGGTAACACCTCCTTCTGCTCTACTCCCCCACCATTCCCATTTCTTCCCGTTTCTCTGATCTATATTTCCTTTTTTTCATTTAATTTTTATCCTCCTGCTAAAAAACCCTCCTCTGGATTGCCTTCCTGCAGGTTGCCTGATAGCTGCTTGGTAATGCCCTCCCCTCTCCATCGCACGACCTCTGCTACAAATCTTCTCCTTTTATTGGTGCTCCCAATTGGATCAGAGCAGTGCAGAAACACTATGTCTCTTCATTACCAGTGCAAGATATGCAAGTGTGTTTTGCCATTTTCATTCTCATTTTGATTTCCTGGCTCGGCAAGATCAATGTCATTTTGATCAATGCCATTTTGATTGGTAACCCTTCTTCTGCTCTTCTTTTTCCCTAATTTTCTAATCTAAGTTCCCTACATTTTCCATTTTTATTTCCAGGCATTGTGTAATCAATGGAGCAGGCAGGGGTGGCTGCCGGAGCCTTTGAGTTGAGACATATTAAAGAAATAAAAGACAATACTAACTTTTTTCATATATGGCTTCTGATACATAATGTGATATATATAAGCATACAAAATATGTCCGTTTGCAAACATAGTCGTTGGAAGCAGGCAACCTAAATGCAAAAGTAGAGCAGACAACATAAATGCAAAAGCAGAGCAGACAACATAAATGCAAAAGCAGAGCAGACAACATAAATGCAAAAGCAGAGCAGGGGGATGGGCATGTGCAGCTAAGCAAATCAGAGGAGCTTCTGTTACATTCGTCCCCCACACGGGCAGTTGGTGATCTTCGGATCATCCTTGGAAGGCGGCGGCGTGGACGGGATAACCACTTTTTGAGCTCGGTGGGCTGAGCGAAGACGACGGATGTCTAGTGGTCAGTTGAGGAAAGGAGTGGTGCGCCTTTGGAGGGTGCGGTCGGAGCGGGATTGGCAGCGGCCCCAAGATGGTATAGGCGCAGCCGGTGGCCACGATCGCACGGTAGATTGGTCACGTCGGGGGAGAGGTGGATCGGCCGCACTGTTGGCAATGGGAGTTGGGAGCCGCAAGTCTTTAGGCAGGTGGAGAGGAATTGCTGGCAGATGTGTTGCGGTGGACCGGTGTTCCGATGCGGGGGCTGGATCGAAGCCAGTAGAAGCCAAATGCCTAGTGGGTGATGGATCACCAAGACCTGTTGAAAATTGCGAATCAGAAGGTGGCACACTATCAAAAGAGGGTAAACATACCGGAGAGCCCAGTGCGTCTAGGCGTTCCCATGAACTATCTGCGGGATCCGGTCCTTTCCATTGCACAAGTACCTGTTTAATAGGTTTATTTTGCACAAAAATAGTTCGCTCATCTAAGATGGAAAGTGGTTCGTGAAGGGGGTGAGTGGAGGTGGATTGTCGCGATAAAGGGGTAACAAAAATCGGTTGGTCAGTTTGACATGGTCGTAGGCGAGAAATGTGAAAAAATGGGTGTAATTGTGAATGTGCCGGTAAGTGTAATTTGTACGCAGTCTCCCCGATACGTTCGATGACTTGGAACAAGCCGTAATATCGAAGGCTTAATCTGGTGCATGAGTGCCGGTGGAGTGTAAGTTGTCGCTGCGGATGAAGTTTTAGGAGGACCCAATCGCCAATCGAGAAATGGAGATCTGTTCGATGGCGGTCGGCTTGGAGCTTAAACCGTTGTTGTGCATTATGTAGATTTTCTTTTACGTGTGTAATGAGTTGAGAACGAGTCTGCAGATCAGGCTGGCCGGCTTGAAGTTTGCTATCACCTGTAAATCAAGGGATAAAATAAGGCGGTGGCCGGCCGTACGTTGCCTCAAAGGGAGTCATTCCTTCCGAGGAGTGAAAAGTGGTATTATAATAGTATTCCGTCCAATTTAGTAATTTGGACCACGATTTTGGGTGAGCATGAGCAAAAATTCGTAAATATTGGTTCAAACAACGGCTGACACGTTCAGTTTGGCCGTCGGTTTGTGGATGGTAAGCCGAACTAAATGATAATTTTGTACCGTTTTGCACAAATAACTCACGGCAAAAGGCACTAAGAAAGATGGAACCACAGTCGGAGATAAGTGTCTCTGGCATGCCATGTAATTTGCCGCAGGAATCCCAGAAGATACAGGCGACAACTGGACCCGTAAAAGCTGAGGGTAAGGGTGCGAAATGAGCACTTTTAGATAGACGATCAACGATAACCAAGATGTCCGTATAACCGTTTGACGACGGTAGGTGATTAATAAAATCTAGTGTTAGATCAGACCAAATCTGTGTAGGGACCACTAGGGGTTGTAATAACCCAAACGACGCCGTGTTTAGAGATTTACACTTTTGATAAAGATCACAATTTTGGACAAATGCGGCGACCTCGGCCGGCAGATTAGGACAATAAAATTACGTGGACAGACGTTTATATGTAGCGTAATTACCTGAATGACCGATGGATTTGAAGTTGTGGGCCTCTGAAATCAAAGTGCGGCGGACCGGACAGTCCGGGATATATAGT
Source organism: Platanthera zijinensis (assembly GCA_039513925.1). Taxonomy (NCBI): domain Eukaryota; kingdom Viridiplantae; phylum Streptophyta; class Magnoliopsida; order Asparagales; family Orchidaceae; genus Platanthera; species Platanthera zijinensis. The sequence continues at coordinate 152,803,059 of CM077083.1, forward strand.
CGGTTTTTATAAAATAATTTGTCACCGTGGTGGCGCCACTCTTGACAAGAATTAGGCTGAGTTTTTAACCGATGAATAATACCCTGAGCAGTTGTGTCCGATGTATATAGAGTGCGCAAATCCTGCAGGAGGGGGAAGGTTGGGTACGAACAAACTTGAACGACAAGTAACGAGGACTCTTCGGGTTCATCACGTCGGGATAAAGCGTCCGTAATTTTATTTTGAGACCCTGGTTTATATTTGATTGAGAAGTGATAACCCAACATTTTATATAAAAACTTTTGTTGTTCCGGGGTAGTAATTAGTTGATCCGTTAAATGATGTAAGGTTTTGTGATCAGTGCAAATGATGAATGGAGACCCCAAGAGATAATGACGATATTTTTGAATGGCTAAGGTAATTGCTAGTAGTTCTCGGGCGTAGGTGGACAGAGATCGCTCCCGGGAAGTCAATTTCTTACTATAAAATGCTAACGGGTGGTTGTCCTGAATGAGGACAGCCCCAACGCCAAAACCAGACGCGTCAGTCTCGAGTATAAATGACATCGAAAAGTCGGGAAGCTTAAAATGGGTGGGGTGGAGAGGAGGCGTTTAAGTTGTTGGAAGGTATCTGTGGTCGTCGAAGTCCATATAAATTTGTTTTGGACTATTAGGTCGGATAGAGGAGCCGCGAGAGTTGCAAACTGTCGGATATAATGCCGATAATATCCGGCAAGGCCTAAAAAGGCTCGGAGTTGGCGAACATTTGTTGGGACCGGCCATGTTAAAATAGATCGGATTTTGTCCGGATTAGGGAGTAAGCCGGTTGGTGAGATAGTGTGTCCTAAAAATTCAATGGTAGAGACCGCAAAAGAACATTTACTTAATTTGACAAATAATTTTGCCAATGCAAGAACCAAAAATACGATACGTAAATGAGAGGAGTGAGACTCGAAATCAGGACTATAGATGAGTATGTCGTCAAAAAATATGACAACAAATTTGCGATGGTAGGCCGAGAATAGGGAGTTCATAAGGGCCTGAAAAGTGGCTGGCGCATTCGTAAGGCCAAAAGGCATAACGAGAAATTCAAATAAACCATAGTGTGTGCGGAAAGCGGTTTTATGAATATCCGAATCGTGCATACGAATCTAGTGATAGCCAGATTGTAAATCGAGTTTGGAGAAAACATGTGCATCGTGTAATTCATCAATTAATTCATCAATGGTGGGCATAGGTGTTGGTACCCTAGTTTGTTTTGAGTTTAGTCTTGTCTTTGTTAGTCCCTTGACCCAAGAAATATCTATGGTCAATGGTTAGAAGTCTAGCTGTAGAGTCCTCACTTTTCCAGATTGAGAATTTGGTTAAGTAGTTTTTCGTTCGACTATAGTCGAACGCCGCTCGACTATCGTCTATCGGCTGATCGACGATCGTCTATCAGTTGGTCGACGCTTTGTCTGCCTTGATAGTTCGACTATCTGTTGATAGTTCGACTATCTGCTTGGCGAGGTAGTTCGACTATCTGTTCTGATAGATCGACTATCTGATAGTTCGACTATCTGTTGATAGGTCGACTATCTGTTCCGCTTTGATAGTTCGACTATCTGTTGATAGATCGACTATCTGTTTCGTCTTGATAGTTCGACTATCTGTTGATAGTTCGACTATCTGTTGTCTTTGATAGTTCGACTATCTGTCATGATAGTTCGACTATCTGATAGTTCGACTATCTGCTGATAGATCGACTATCTGGTTTGTTTTGATAGTTCGACTATCTGTTGATAGATCGACTATCTGTTTTCTGAGGTAGGTCGACTATCTGCTTGATAGGTCGACTATCTCTGTGCGCTTGATAGTTCGACTATCTGTCCAAGATAGATCGACTATCTGATAGTTCGACTATCTGCTCTGATAGTTCGACTATCTGCCTGGGTAGTTCGACTATCTTCTTCGATAGGTCGACTATCTGGATCGTTCGACTATCTGCCCGATAGTTCGACGATCTCCGTGCGTCGTTCGACGATCTTCGAGGGTCGTTCGACGCTTTCTGTCTGCCTTTATATTTTGTATTTATTTATTATATTTAATTAATTAATACATTTTCTGGCACATTATTTTAAGCTGTATGATAAAATTACCAGGCAATATTTGCTCCATCTCTTTTGCCTGAGTCAAATCTTTTTAAGATAAAGTTGTTTGTCTTATTAGCTGTCTTTATAAATTACTTTATCTGTTGTCAGCCCTTTATAGCCATTAGACTGAAAAGTCTTCTTTTTGCTATAAAGAGATTATTTCTGATGTGACTTTATTTAGTCCTTCTGTTATTTGATTTGTGCATGCAGCTTCTTAGAAAGAGGTTTACTCCTTTTATAGAATGTTTTGCTGCAGAGATGGTTTTGTCTTCTTGATATTTACAGCACAGGTCTCAAGGCCCAGAAGAAGACAAATAATTCAAATGGAAGAGAGCTGTTGCTTGTTGATGTTATATAAAGGACCCTTTGAAGAAGGATTCAAGCTAGCTAATAGCTAACCAGTTGTTCATTCAAGCTTTCAAGCCTTCATCAAGAAAAGGATTTCTGCTCTCAGCAATTTCCATCTAACTGAGAAGTGTTAAGATCTTCATCTCTTCTTCACCTGAGTTCTCCTGCTTTCAGGAAGTTCAAACTCAGAGTTCCTTTGAAGAAGAAGAAGAAGAAGATAGCTGCTTGAAGATCTTTGATTTTATTATTTACTTTCTTCCTGTAGCTTTTCCTTCAGAACTTTCTGAAGAGTTTCTCTGCACTGAAGCAAGACTTCACCTGGACATCTTTGAGCCAGGGGGAGCCTTGATTCTTTAGAGTATTCTAGCTCAGTGCAAGCTTTTGTGCTTCTCTAATCTTTGTAAAATAGAGAAGACATCTTAACCTTCTTCCCCCTCCTGTACAGGGTTATTACTCCCTTCAAAAGTATCCCTTGGTGGCAGGGCACCTGATTAAAAACCTGTGCTTGGTTTTTAGACACCTGATCAAAAGTCTAAAGGGTTTCTGGATCTACCTGAAGCAGATCCTGTTGGTGGCAGGGCACCTGATCAAAAACCTGAGTGGATTCCTACCGTGTGGGTAGAAGAGTGGACGTACCCAAGTTGTTTGGGGAACCACTATAAATTTCCTTGTGTCGTCTGGATTCCATTGTTTAATTCCTGCATTGTGGCTGTGATTAGATATAACTAGGTTGCTAGTTGCTGATTAGGTTTTCCAAGCCTTAACTGTAATTACAGTTAGCTTGAGTTTGTACACATCACTTGTGTTAGGCTATAGGGTTAACTTTATATCTATAATCTTTTCATTCCGCACTTCACTCCAAGGGAGTTGGGTAGACTATTAAGTTTTGTCTGTGCAAAATTTGATAACTCTATTCACCCCCCCTCTAGAGTAGTATCTATCCCTTTACTTTCAATTGGTATCAGAGGGAGGTTGACTGACTGAATAGGCTAACACCTAAGTCACAAGATCCTGATAGATACCAAGAGCTTATAGATATTCACTATCATGGCCCAGTCCAAGGATTATTCTAGCACTAGACCTCCAGCATGCAACTTAGCTAAGTTTGGCATCTGGAAGGCAAGGATTAAATTATATATGAACTCTATTGATGAAAGCATCTTTGCTTCTATTTTGTCAGGTCCCCCAAGAGCACCTGCTGCTGCTTCTGCCTCATCATCTGATATGAGTGCAGTGTCTCCTCCAGATTACAATGATGAATACAAGAAGGCCAAAATAGCAGATGCCAAGGCAATGAACATACTGGCTCAGACAATGTCTGATGAAGTGTTCCAGAAGGTGGCTGACTGCTCCTCAGCAAAGGCCATGTGGGACACACTGAACCAGATTGTAGCTGGTTCAGCTGATGAAAGGAAGGACAGAAGGTCCAACCTGATCTCACAGTATGAGAACTTCAAGAAAACTGATGCTGAATCAGTTGAAGCTATGTACACCAGGCTCAGCTCAATCATCAATGAGCTGAGGACCCTGGACAAGGACATATCATTGACAGAGGTCAATGATAAGATTCTTATGTGCTTCCCTAGCATATGGGATCTAAGAATCTGGCCCATCAAGGAAGCCAGAAGTACTAATGAGATCTCAACTGAAGCTCTCCTCGGCAAGCTCAAGTCTTTTGAGCAAGTGTTGAAGACCAGAGAAGCAGAAGCTGAAGCCAAGACCCCCACTCCAACAAGAAAAGAGCAATCTCTAGCTCTTAAGGCTGCAGATGTTTCTGAAGGCAGCCAATCTAATGAGAAACTTATGGCATTGTTTGCCAAAAGGTTTCTCAAGATGGGGAGAAAGGAGTTCAGAAAGAAGTCTTCACGCTATGAAGACAAACCAAGGTATGATCGCTCTCCCGCTAAAGAAATTATTTGTTATGGTTGTAGGAAGCCTGGACATATCTTGCCAGAATGTCCAGAGGAGAAGAACAAAGAAAAGAAAAAAGAAAAAGAACAACACAGGAAGCACTCCAAGCCATCCTCCTACAAAAACAAAAAGAAGGAGAGAGGTTTCATTGCTGAAACCTGGAGTGATTCTGATGAAGAATCCTCCTCATCAAGCTCCAGTGAAGATGAGGAAGAGAAGAAGGCAAAAGAAGTTTGCCTAATGGCAATAGATGCCTGCAGCAATCACTCTGCTGCAGAGAGTTCTGATTCTGATGAAGAGATGCCTACAGAAGATGAGATACTTTCTTCTTATGATTTTACTTCAGAAGAATTTAAATTAGATTTTAAATCTTTATGTTTAGATTTAATTAGCTCAGAAAAGGAAATAAAAGAACTTAGAAATAGGTTAGCTGACTCAGAATCAATAGCCTCTGAAAATGTTAGGTTAAAGGAAGAACTCACTACTTGTAGTGAAGAAATTAAATTTCTTAAAATAGAGTTAGCTAAGTCTAAGAGATTAGAAGAATCCCTTAATGGTAGAAGCCTTAAGTTGTTAGAAATTACCAGCATGACTAACACTAGGTCAGGTAATGATAAACTAGGCTTAGGAGCTTCTCCCAGTGAACCCCCAGTCCTTCTTAAAAATAATCTTTCAACTCCAGTGAACTTCATTTCAGCTAGTGGAAAGAAGAACACTGAGCAAGTAAATCTGGTTAATAAAACCTTAAATAAAGCTAAGAGAGAAAAGAGAAAGAAGTTCTTTAAAGAAATGCAAAGAGCGTCGAATGCCGCTCGACGATCGGAAGCTCCATGGTCGAACGAAGCTCGACGATCTGAGCGCCCATCGTCGAACGTCGATCGACGATTTCAATATGATTTTCAAAATCATAATCAATTCCATAGAAACCTAAATGAGAATAGAAACCCTAGGTTTGTTGACCCATCATCTGCATGGAGAATCCCACCTAGGAGATCTCACCCACTAGGTTATCACCCTCAGCCTGCATTCTCATATATTTCCAGTTTTTCTTATGTGAAAAACAAGGGACCCAAGGTTACCTGGGTCCACTCTGTCTAAATAATTGTCTTGCAGGTGAAGGCCTATCCAATCACTCAAAACAAGTGGTATTTGGATAGTGGATGCTCTAAGCATATGACAGGAAATAAAGATCTTCTGTCAAAGTTCAAAGCTAAGCTCGGCCCAAAGGTTATCTTTGGAGACTCCAGCTGTGGTCAGACAGAAGGCTATGGCAAGATCACAATTGGAGCAGTTACTTTCAAGAGAGTTGCTTATGTCAATGGACTGAAGCATAATCTGATTTCAGTCAGCCAGCTATGTGATGCTGGCTACCAGGTTTCATTTTCTAATTTCTCTTGCAACATTACTTTAAATAATAATGTTGTTTTAGTAGGTATTAGAATAGGTAATATCTATTTAGTAGATTTCAATTCATCTCATTCTGAAATCTGCCTGTTTAATGAAGTAACCCTTAATAATAATTCTTTATGCCATAAGAGGCTTAGTCATGTAAACCTTAAAAATATATCTAGGTTATCTAAGCACAACCTTGTTAGAGGTTTACCTTCTTGCCCCTACAAGAAGGAGAACCTATGCAAGGCTTGTTAGCTAGGCAAGCAAACCAAGAATTCTTTTAAATCTGTAAATAAAAGTGATTCTCCTAGAATCCTGTATTTATTACATTTGGACCTTTTTGGCCCAATAAATGTACAGAGTTTAGGAGGGAAGTATTACACTTTAGTAATTGTAGATGACTTCTCTAGGTTCAGTTGGGTTTTCTTTTTGAGAACTAAGTCTGATAACTTCAAAGCCCTTACAGACTTTCTATTATGTGTGCAGACTGAGTACTCTACTCATGTGGCCTTGATCAGAAGTGATCATGGTACTGAGTTTGACTCTCTTCTCATGCAAGAATTCTGTGAGTGAGAAGGTATCAAACATAGCTTCTCAGCTCCTAGAACTCCCCAACAAAATGGGGTAGTTGAAAGGAAGAATAGAACACTCATTGAAGCTGCTAGTACATTGTTGGCAGATGCTAACATGCCTCTATCCTATTGGGCAGAAGCTGTTAGTACAGCCAACTATGTCTTAAATAGAAGTTTGATACACAAACTTAAGTGTAAAACTCCTTATGAGTTGCTTAAAGGAAAGAAACCAAAAATTAATTACTTTAGAGTTTTTGGCTGTATTGTTTATATTCATAATAATAATAAAGAATATATTAGAAAATTTGAAGCAAAAGCTTCAATGGGAATCATGCTTGGATATTCCCAAGTAAGCAAAGCTTATAGGGTTTATAACAAGTCAACCTGTAAGATTGAAGAATCTGTGCATGTGACTTTTGATGAGTCTCAGATGTTTTACAAAGAGAAGGAAAATTCTCCTTCCTCCAGTTCTTTGCAGGTACCTGATGCCCCTCAAGAAATTCTCCAACTATCAACTCTTCAGATCACTGAATCAGACAGTGATGAAGACATTGCTGAAGCAGTTGTTGTACCACCAACAGTAGATCAAATTCCTCCTGAGGAATTAATCCCAACTGTTGCTGAAGATCACATCTCACCTGCTGATATTGTCACACTTAGAAATCACCCCACATCTCAAGTGATTGGAGACATATCAGCTGGTGTACAAACAAGACACCAATTAAGACAGGATGTGATGCATGCTTGTTTCCTCTCACAGGTTGAGCCCCTCACCTTTAAAGATGCAGAGCTAGATCCCCACTGGATCTTTGCAATGCAAGAGGAGCTCAATCAGTTTGAGAGATGTAAAGTTTGGACTTTGGTTCCAAGACCTAAAGGCCAACTGATCATAGGCACCAAGTGGGTGTATAGAAACAAGTTAGATGCAAATGGAATTATAGTAAGGAATAAAGCAAGGCTTGTAGCTCAGGACTACAGACAGGAGGAAGGTATAGACTATGACCAAACCTTTGCTCCTGTTGCAAGACTAGAAGCAATAAGGATCTTCTTGGCCTATGCAGCCTACATGAAGTTTAAGGTGTTCCAAATGAATGTCAAAAGTGCATTCCTAAATGGTGAGCTTAAGGAAGAGGTGTTTGTTGAACAACCACCAGGGTTTGTTTCTTCAACTCAGCCTTCTCATGTTTTTAAGTTGCAGAAAGCTCTTTATGGACTAAAGCAAGCTCCTAGGGCCTAGTATGAGACCTTAGCTAGTTTCCTGTTAGAGCACAACTTTACTAGGGGAGTAGTTGATAGAACCCTTTTCGTCAAGCATCACAAGGACACAATCCTGTTAGTTCAGGTGTATGTAGATGATATTATTTTTGGCTCCACTGATCCCAAACTGTGCAAAAAGTTTTTCAACTTGATGCATTCCAAGTTTGAGATGAGTAGCATGGGTGTGCTGTCTTACTTTCTTGGTCTCCAAGTTAAGCAAGATGCTGATGGTATCTTCATCTCCCAATCCAAATATGCCAAGGAATTGGTAAAGAAATTTGGGATGGCTGATGCTTCAGCAATGCCTACACCCATGGCTACTAATGTAGTTATTGATTCTGATGATCACGGCAAGCCAGTTGATCAAAAGAATTATAGGGCCATTGTTGGTTCCCTATTATATCTAACTGCAAGTAGGCCAGATATAATGTTTGCTACATGCCTTTGTGCTAGATTCCAGGTCAACCCCAAGGAATCTCATCTGATTCTTCTAAAGAGAATCCTGAGATACCTGAAGGGATGTCCAGATCTAGGACTTTGGTACCCAGCTGAGTCAGAATTTGAATTAATTGGATATTCTGATTCTGATTATGCTGGTTGCAGAGTTGACAGGAAGAGCACCTCAGGAACTTGCCAGTTCCTGGGAGAGAGATTGGTCTCTTGGTTCTGTAAGAAGCAGGCTTCTGTCTCAACCTCAACTACAGAGGCTGAATATATAGCAGCTGCCAGTTGTTGTTCACAGATCCTGTGGATTCAAAACCAGCTTGTGGATTATGGTTACTCACACAAGAACACCAAGATCATGTGTGATAGTACCAGTGCTATCTCAATTGCACAAAATCCAGTGCACCACTCTAGAACGAAGCACATTGAGATTAGGCACCATTTCCTGAGAGATTGTGTGGAAAAGAACAAGATTTGTCTTGAGTTCATATCCACTGAGTTTCAGAGAGGTGATATATTCACCAAGCCTTTAGATGAACAGAAGCATCTGTTCTTTTTAGTTCAACTAGGCATGATTAATGGACGAGACTAAGTGTGACTATATCTGCCTATGTTGAAATCTGTTTGAAGATAGTCGAACGATGATCGAAGATCCTCGAACGGATTAAGCCTATCGTCGACCTCTGGTTAATGATAGCTTATCTGTTTGAAGATCGTCGATCGACGTTCGACCATCGTCGAACAGGTTGAGCTCATCGTCGATCTCTGAACGACGGCAGCTTGTTGCTTGTGAAGCCAGAAATAGCCGAACGATGGTTCGACTACTCTGCTTCTGAGCCGATCGTTGAACGTTCGACTATCGGGTCAAGTATCTTTTTAATAGATCGACTATTCCCGGTCTAATATAAAGCCGATAGTCGACCTAGGTTAAAAGATCTTGTGTTTTATCGTCGACGGAGCGTGCCCTTTCGCATTCTGCTTTCCCGCTTGCGATTTCCGGGCGTTTCGTCTTCTTCGTTCTCTGCAGCTTTCTCGAGCTTTCTCCAGCGAATCAATGGCGGTTTCCCCAGCAGTTCTAGCAGTCGTGAAGTTTGATGCAGGCTTTAGCGTGGATTTCGACGCGTTCAGCAGCTGCGATGCCGGAATCGTAGAAGTTCTACAGCTGTGACGGGATCAGGGATTAGAGAAGTTAATGTCTGCAAGGATTAAGATAAACATCCCAGAAATCAAGGAATGGGCTTTCACGTCGTCTTCCACAGACGATTCGATGACTGGTACCATCGGCGGAGAAGAGGTAATCCTGACTCCGGCCGTTTTGTCTGATGTTTTTGGATTAGTTAATGGTGACGAGGATTATGAGCAAGATGCTCAGGAATTCGGAAGAATGCTAGTTGAGCTGGGACATGCTGAGGGCATTCCCACGAAGCTGCTCAAAGTAAATTTTCCCTTCAAGATCAAGTTTCTTGATGAGCTGGTAGGAAAAGTGCTCCTGGGTAAGCACTCTGCTCACGATAATATAACAAGACAGCAATTCGCACTCATGTGTGCGATTGTTAATCGGAAAAGGATAGATTGGGCAGCAGTTGTGTTTGATCTAATAAGGAAAAAGACTGGTAAGAAGGAAGTCACCCTAGGAAGGGTCATTGGAATCTTCCTTAAGGAAAAATACCCCCAGCTGCTGAGTTCAACCGCAACAACAATCAATGCAAGCAAGAAGATGGACCCCAACCTGTTCTCCAAATGGAAGAGAACGTTTGTGAAACCTGCTCCAGCAACATCTGAGGACACCAGGACTGAATCAGTCACTCCTCACCATGTTGAAGCTGGCTCAGCTCTTCCTTCTTCCTCTTCTGCTTTGCTGTCTGCCTCAGTTGAAGTACCATCAACTTCAGCTGAAGTACGACCTTCTTCCTCTTCTGCTCCAGAAACAACCACGGTTGTTCCTCTTTCCCCTCCAACATCTCCTCTACCTGCTCATCTGGCTAGGATATCTGCTCCTAGCTTTGATTTGTTAGGATCTGAGAGAATTCCTACTCCTCCTTTGTCTCCCATTCATTCCCCAGTTAATTCTCCAATTAACTCTCCTGCTCCATCTCCTGCTCGATCCCCTGTCCACACCATTTCTCATCCCAGCACTACTACCATATCTGCTGCAGCTCCATCCACTTCACATCCATCATCTCTTGAGATCTCTCCTGAGCTTATCTCCCGCATTGTGGAGCTGATTACCCCGTCAATCAAGACCATGATTGAAGAGGCAATCGCTCCTCTTGCAGCCTCCATTGATATCTTATCTGCCTCCATCAAATCCCTTTCAAAATCTGCTGAGCCATCTTCCTCAAGGGGCCTGGTTTCAGTATCCACTGAAATCAGGCAGGGGGAGATGTTCCATGAAGATGCCTCAGAACATCCTGCCTCCCTTCCAGCTATAAAAGATACAGTCATGACAGCCCTGGAAGAGTCTGCTCCAGCTGAGAAAGAAATAGCTCCAGTTTTATCAGATAAGGAAATAGCAGATGGAATCATGTTATCTGAGATTGCAGTAAAAGTCTGCCTAGAAGATCTCACCTCTCCTGTGGTTGCTAGATTCCTAGAAGGAATTATAACTTCATATCTAGATGAATCATGGGAGATGGTCAAGTATGAAGGTAACTCATTCATCCGTTTTGTTGATGAGTCAATTAATTTGTTAGTTTGTGAATTCCTGGAAGGAATGATTTCTGTTTATTTAGCAGATCTGTATTCATAATTCTACAGATGTTATTAGAGAAGATTTAGCTGCTCAGATCATAGCAGTTGTTTCTGAAGCTGATCCAAGTGTTCCTAATATTCAAGTAGATCCTGAATTGGAATCTTTTTTAGATAATAGAGAAGATGAGTCTGAGAAAGATGAAGTCAAAGATAACTCTCCTGTTCTGAATTTGGAAGAAGTTCAAGCAAGAGCCGCCTGAGATCTAAGAGTACAATCTTTAAAAGAGAAAGAAAAAGATCTGCAAATTGAAAAGTCAACCATCTGGGATGACTCACCAGGGTTGGACTTAGATTCCCTTCTGGCTCTGGATGCCATGGAAGAGGAAAGAGAGAAATCTGATCTTAAGCTTAAAGAAAAGGCTGTTTCAGAAGCCTATGATCCTTATGAAAATCCTCCCTCATCTCATTCTGATGATGAAGAGGATTCTGATGTTTCTGAAAAGTCAAAGAGAAAGAAAGCTGCTTCAAAGAAGAGAAAAGCTGCTCCTCCTCCTCCTCCCAGTAAAGATAATGATACTCCCTATTATATTCTGAAGGGCATTGACCCTAAATCAAAGGAATTTCAGCACTAGATGTGGTTTTCAAAGAACCAGCAGAAAGAAAGGAAAAGAACTAAGAGGTATGATAGTCCTGTTTCAAGATGGACTCCCAGAGGTCCTCCTCCTCCACCTCCAGGTGCAGGAGCCTCTGGGAACCTATCAGCTAATCCTGCTGCCTCTTCTGGAAGATCTGCTTCTTTTCAGCCCCAGCCAAGACAAAGTTATCAAAGCTCGCAAGGCAAATCGTTTTCTGGCTCTCAAAGACAAGTGAAGGAGGCTGTGGTTCAAAGACCAACTTTTTCCCCTCCTCCTTCTCCAAAGAAAAGAATTCCATCTCCAACACCAGTACAGTCTGAGGAAATTGTTTCAAAAGGTAAATAGTTTACTTTGTTTTAAAATATCTAGCAAGAACCTTTTGCTAAGTTTGCTTCCAATGTCTTATCTAGTTATTCAAGATAAAATAGCTGATGCTGCTCCTCCTGAGCCTGTTTATGAAAATCCTGAGCTTGATCCTAACTTTAAGATGGCTCACTTTCAAGAACTAGTTGGAGCAGCTCAAATAAGAAAAGCAAGAGCCGAAGGAAAAGATACGACTGGTCTAACTACCATGTCTGCTTACAGAAAGAAAGAGTTTGAAAAGTTCCAGATTAATCCTGAGATTTTTGATCCATCAAAATATATGGAAAAGCATCCTGAAGCAGTAGTCCCAAGAGCTGCAGAACTGAAGATCATTGGTGCGCAGGACCTGAAACTGTCAAAGAAAGAATCTGATGATCCTTTAAGGAAAATCTCTTTTGTTTCTAGCTCTTCTGTTTCTAAGCCTGACTCTGTTGATCCATAGTTTGATTAACTGCTGTGCTATATTTGTTTATCTGTTTGATAATCTGCTAGTTAATTGTTAACTATTTACTGTATTATTTGATTGCTCTTTAGCTAGCTTTATGTTTTAGATGTTGAGAGACTTAACTCAAATAGGGGGAGATTGTTGGTACTCTAGTTTGTTTTGAGTTTAGTCTTGTCTTTGTTAGTCCCTTGACCCAAGAAATATCTATGGTCAATGGTTAGAAGTCTAGCTGTAGAGTCCTCACTTTTCCAGATTGAGAATTTGGTTAAGTAGTTTTTCGTTCGACTATAGTCGAACGCCGCTCGACTATCGTCTATCGACTGATCGACGATCGTCTATCAGTTGGTCGACGCTTTGTCTGCCTTGATAGTTCGACTATCTGTTGATAGTTCGACTATCTGCTTGGCGAGGTAGTTCGACTATCTGTTCTGATAGATCGACTATCTGATAGTTCGACTATCTGTTGATAGGTCGACTATCTGTTCCGCTTTGATAGTTCGACTATCTGTTGATAGATCGACTATCTGTTTCGTCTTGATAGTTCGACTATCTGTTGATAGTTCGACTATCTGTTGTCTTTGATAGTTCGACTATCTGTCCTGATAGTTCGACTATCTGATAGTTCGACTATCTGCTGATAGATCGACTATCTGGTTTGTTTTGATAGTTCGACTATCTATTGATAGATCGACTATCTGTTTTCTGAGGTAGGTCGACTATCTGCTTGATAGGTCGACTATCTCTGTGTGCTTGATAGTTCGACTATCTGTCCAAGATAGATCGACTATCTGATAGTTCGACTATCTGCTCTGATAGTTCGACTATCTGCCGGGGTAGTTCGACTATCTTCTTCGATAGGTCGACTATCTGGATCGTTCGACTATCTACCCGATAGTTCGACGATCTCCGTGCGTCGTTCGACGATCTTCGAGGGTCGTTCGACGCTTTCTGTCTGCCTTTATATTTTGTATTTATTTATTATATTTAATTAATTAATACATTTTCTGGCACATTATTTTAAGCTGTATGATAAAATTACCAGGCAATATTTGCTCCATCTCTTTTGCCTGAGTCAAATCTTTTTAAGATAAAGTTGTTTGTCTTATTAGCTGTCTTTATAAATTACTTTATCTGTTGTCAGCCCTTTATAGCCGTTAGACTGAAAAGTCTTCTTTTTGCTATAAAGAGATTATTTCTGATGTGACTTTATTTAGTCCTTCTGTTATTTGATTTGTGCCTGCAGCTTCTTAGAAAGAGGTTTACTCCTTTTATAGAATGTTTTGCTGCAGAGATGGTTTTGTCTTCTTGATATTTACAGCCCAGGTCTCAAGGCCCAGAAGAAGACAAATAATTCAAATGGAAGAGAGCCGTTGCTTGCTGATGTTATATAAAGGACCCTTTGAAGAAGGATTCAAGCTAGCTAATAGCTAACCAGTTGTTCATTCAAGCTTTCAAGCCTTCATCAAGAAAAGGATTTCTGCTCTCAGCAATTTCCATCTAACTGAGAAGTGTTAAGATCTTCATCTCTTCTTCACCTGAGTTCTCCTGCTTTCAGGAAGTTCAAACTCAGAGTTCCTTTAAAGAAGAAGAAGAAGAAGATAGCTGCTTGAAGATCTTTGATTTTATTATTTACTTTCTTCCTGTAGCTTTTCCTTCAGAACTTTCTGAAGAGTTTCTCTGCACTGAAGCAAGACTTCACCTGGACATCTTTGAGCCAGGGGGAGCCTTGATTCTTTAGAGCATTCTAGCTCAGTGCAAGCTTTTATGCTTCTCTAATCTTTGTAAAATAGAGAAGACATCTTAACCTTCTTCCCCCTCCTGTACAGGGTTATTACTCCCTTCAAAAGTATCCCTTGGTGGCAGGGCACCTGATCAAAAACCTGTGCTTGGTTTTTAGACACCTGATCAAAAGTCTAAAGGGTTTATGGATCTACCTGAAGCAGATCCTGTTGGTGGCAGGGCACCTGATCAAAAACCTGAGTGGATTCCTACCGTGTGGGTAGAAGAGTGAACGTACCCAAGTTGTTTGGGGAACCACTATAAATTTCCTTGTGTCGTCTGGATTCCATTGTTTAATTCCTGCATTGTGGCTGTGATTAGATATAACTAGGTTGCTAGTTGCTGATTAGGTTTTCCAAGCCTTAACTGTAATTACAGTTAGCTTGAGTTTGTACACATCACTTGTGTTAGGCTATAGGGTTAACTTTATATCTATAATCTTTTCATTCCGCACTTCACTCCAAGGGAGTTGGGTAGACTATTAAGTTTTGTCTGTGCAAAATTTGATAACTCTATTCACCCCCCCCCCCCTCTAGAGTAGTATCTATCCCTTCACTTTCAATAGGGAATGAGTCTTTCAGAGTTAGAGAATTTAACGCACGATAGTCTATGCAAAAACGCCACGTGCCGTCTTTCTTTTTAACAAGGAGAACGGGGGAACTGAACGAGGAGGTACTAAGACCATCGCTCAACAATTCCTTCACAAGATGTTCAAACTCATTTTTTTAACATACGGATAGCAGTAAGCACGAACCTTGGCGATTTTGGATGGATCGGCTAACGGAATCCTATGGTCACATGGACGGACCGGAGGTAACCCATGAGGTTTATCGAATATGGAAGAGAAGTCATGAAGCAAGGGTTGTATGGACGGAGGGTATGCAGCAAAGTTGGAAACTGTGGGGATCTCCGGTTGCATGGATGTGAAGCAAAAAAAATACGAGTCAATGACGTCTTGTGACATAAGTTTTGAAACTTGGGAGGATGAAATGGTGGAGGGTTTTAAGTGTGTAATACCCTGAAGTTGAATCAGATGATTATTATAAGTAAACGTCATTCGTTTATGACGATAATTGGGGGTGATGTCGCCTAAAGTATCGAGCCAATCATACCCAAGAACAATATCCGCGCCCACGAAATCCAAAATGTATAGATCGATAAGAAATATGTTTGATTGAATGGAGACCGGTACTTGGAGACATAAGCCTGTGCAAGACATTTTAGCGTCATTGCCAACGCAAACGAAAAACGGTTTAATGACGGTAATTGGGAATTTCAAGTGATCGGCCAAACGAGTACATAAAAAATTATTAGTACTACCGCAATCGAGTAATATTTGGACGGTTGTGGCATGAATGGAACCCTGAAATCTGAGAGATTTTTGTGAGGCTGAATTGACTAACACATTTAGGGAAATCGTGGCCAGGTCGGGGTGCGGCTCCATAGGCGGGTCGTCGGGAGGAAGCTCAGAGTCGAAGTCAGGTTGGGATGAACAGTCCTCTTCAAGTGTTAATAAAGTGGCCTTGTCCTTACATTTGTGAGTGGGGGTGTAGCGTTCATCACATCCCCTTGCCCTTACATTTGTGAGTGGGGGTGTAGTGTTCATCGCATGTGTAACAAAGACCTTTATCACGACGGAGCTGGAGCTCCGAAGGTGAAAGTCGACGTTGATAAGGCCTTTCGGTGGACGATGTCGGGGTCATGGTCTGGGTTGTGTATGGATGAGGTCGTGAGGGAGACGGGCGAGTGAAATAGAAATCGTCTGAAATCTGTTCCTTAAATAGACGAGCGTAATAATGAGAATCTTGAAGGGTTTCCGGGTGGCGAGCCTGGACCTGACGCTTGATGCGAGGTTTAAGGCCGGAGATGAACGATTTATTGATGAAATCGTCCGACTGGTTGGGGATTCGAAAGGTGAGATCCCCAAAAGCATCGTAATAGGCTTGGACGGTTGTTACTTGTGTGAGTTTTGTGAATTGTCCGATTGGTTCATCATATGCCGTCGGACCAAAACGCCGAAGGCTTGTTTAAAGAATGGTCATGTCAGGTGGTGTGTGTTCCGAACCAAGGCTTGGTAAAAACGGGAAGCCGGGCGATCTAGGTGCATGGATGCGACTAAAAGATAATCGGCGGGTGAGATGTTATTAAATTGAAAATGATTTTCGATATTAAAGAACCAGTCGTTAGGATCGCCGGAGCTGAACCGGGGAAGTATGGTGCTCAAGCGCTTGCGAGAGTAAGGAGGAGGGTCGAAATTGTTACCGACCAGAGGTGGGGGCGCCGCCCATGGGACATAAGCCTCTGCGTGCAGACGACCTGGCGGATCCATCGGAGGCCGAACGGTTGGGGGAGGGAAAGTATGGAATGGCGCTGGCGGTGCTGGCAGAGGAGGCGGCCGGATTGGTGACGGGCATGAACCGAACTGGATGGGTGACGACGAACCCACATGCGACGACGAGGACGCCCCATACCGCCTGCGACCGGTCGAGCAGGAAGGAGTGTGGAATCCGACGATCGGGGGTGGAGGGGAGAATGTTCGCGGCAACCATATCCCGGAACTCGCGGAACTCCTTGTAGAAATCTTTACTGGACTCTGTCGCACGGGCTTGCTGCTCGGCCTGACGGTCTTGTTCTTGGCAAAGTTCGCAATGAAGGGTGTGAAGTTCAGTTCGTGTAGCTTCGTTCTGGTCCATGTATACTTCATGTCGACGATTCAACTCACGGCGTATCAGATCATCGGTGTCGGAGTCAGGCATTGCACGGGATTTACTTCGTGTGTTGATGGCAGATGAAGGCATGCGGGAGGAAGAGAGTTCAATGAGAGCACCAATGTAATCAATGGAGTAGGCAGGGGTGGCTGCCGGAGCCTTTGAGTTGAGACATATTGAAGAAATAAAAGACAATACTAACTTTTTTCATATATGGCTTCTGATACATAATGTGATATATATAAACATACAAAATATGACTGTTTGCAAATATAGCCGTTGGAAGCAGTTTGCAGAGCAGGCAACATAAATGCAAAAGCAGAGCAGACAACATAAATGCAAAAGCAGAGCAGACAACATAAATGCAAAAGCAGAGCAGACAACATAAATGCAAAAGCAGAGCAGACAACATAAATGCAAAAGCAGAGCAGACAACATAAATGCAAAAGCAGAGCAGACAACATAAATGCAAAAGCAGAGCAGACAACATAAATGCAAAAGCAGAGCAGGGGGATGGGCATGTGCAGCTAAGCAAATCAGAGGAGCTTCTGTTACACGTTGTCACTGTGTTTTTGATGATTATGATTTTTATAAATGTGATTCTCATAAATGTGATTCTGATTTTCAATGCCATGATCTTCAATACCAGCACAACAAATCTGTTGAATTCTCTCCATTCTATTTTTATTTTGATACTAGGCATTGTCTGTGTTTGTACGCAACTACTAATAAACAAAAAAAATCATTTTTACTGCCCAATAGGTGTTTGTCTAAATGCTCCAATGATTTGCTCAAGACATTAGAGATGCTATCTTTACTGAAAATATTGTCTTATGGACTTGAATCCTTCAAATATTATTTTTGATTTGACTAAAAAGTTGAATGAGTTTGTTCATAGCTTAGACATTACATCAAATTGAAAAGACCTGCAGAAACATGCTTATAGATCTATTCATAAATTCTTGCCACATGTTTAAATTTGTTTTATATGCTCACAATGCGTTTGGTTGATTGCCCAAAAGATGTTTCTATGTGAATTTTCATATTTTATTTAATCAGACTCCTGTTCTAATTGCGGCATTCCTCCTCTTCTAACTCATGATCCCTTGGATATTTTTTTTATAGTTTTCGTTTTTGTGAAGCCCTTTTCCAAGGTATTTCAAAGGCAAGGTGGCTCTCATTAACGCTCTCCTTCAGGCATTGGCGAGGTGAGTGATCTCTTGGGTTGAATGACATTTTCTATGTCCACCTCCACTTTTTCTCACTGCCATATGACATTTACTAGTATACTTTTTCTCACTGCAATGAATTGAGATGCTCCAACACAGTTTTAGTTCATAATATCGATTGGTTACTAAATTGTTGTCAAATAATTTATGTTTTAAATTGAGAGTGCTCCAACGTAGTTACGAGTTGAAATGCTCCAACACAATTGCATAATCATGTTGTCACCCAATCTTTGAAGAATTGTTTTGAAATATATGCTTTTTTATGTTGAATTGCATTCTCTGATTTAGTATTAGTGCAGCTTAGTAAATTTAATGTTTATAATTATGATAGGTGGAGTGGTTTGCTACAACATTTTTAAAAAGTGGAGTCATATCCTATAGAGGCCATCATTGACAGAAGGTACTTCTTGTGTAACATTAATAGTATATAACATAGGTCTGGTCAGGGCCCCACACTATATAAAATTCACATAACTTAAAATGCTAATAATTGATAAAAAAATAACTAGCATTGCACATCAGAGTTTGACTACTACGGAAACTGAGAATAAAAGGCCACAACAGGTACATGACAGTCTGGCCTTAAGGCCTTACATGACTTTTCAAAAATAACCATTTCGTATGCTACAAGATTTACTCACATCGGCACGCAGGCCGGAAATGAATGAAAGCTATACAAAACTTTGGCCTTCGAGGGCCAGTACAGTATAGGGCTTCTTGCCTGCAATTTTCTGCTCGGCTTGCCAACACTTGTACCTGTACAATCCACATAGACGGAGCAAAAACAAAATAGCGGTCAGCTTTAGCTGACTACAACGGTGTAATGGCCTCACGCCATTCCAGGGGCGGTGATACATCTTCCCTATTATAAAAAGGAAAGTGCAGCTACTAACAGACCAAGCACAATCAACATATGCACAAACCATCACAAACATTGACACGCACAACCATAGGGGCAAACCATCACAAACGTCAGCTTTAGCTCTCACGACATGCTTTTAGTGTACTCTTTCCCGAGTCCCACCAAGAAGACATGGGTACACAAGGGGTCCCCGTAGCCATACTATCACGCGCGCATTGGCAACACTCAAAGCCGTATGACCTAAGCTCTAAAAACATTCTAATTCGAGTACCCATAATGAGAGGCGTGTAATCGTCTCTCGCACTTGGCTGTAGCGATAGGAGAACAAGTTCTCACAAAAAAAAGTGTTATAGGAAGACTTAAAGTCCATCTCTATCCATAAGAATGTGACAGGAAGGAAAACCATCCATTCCTTTCCAAACGAGCGCGATGGAGGGAAAAACAGACCGTAACTTTCCAAACGAGCGCGACAGGGGGGGAAACAGTCTACAACTATCTGAACGAGCGTGACGGGGAATATAACACTACTCCTGGTCCTAGAACGTCGTGACGGGAGGTATAGACACGTCTCTGGTCTAAAAACAATAGTTTCTCAACGTAGCCTAAAAAGTCTCTAAGGCGTACCGACGACGTGACATAGACTAAATGGTCAATGAACACGACTACAACGTGATGGAGAACTCACCCGTCCTATGAAAGCCCACAAGAACCTCGTTCTTCCGGGCCTAACACAAGCCCGCCTAGGAACGGGGCATTCATGAATGAATCCCACGAATTCCTGCAATCTCTAGGACGAATAGCACGGGACATTCTCGTTCACGCACCTAGGGCTAATCCCAATGCACATCACAGAAACATCATCGATCCGGGCTTATCGCCACAGGTAGGCTTTTATGCAGCATGCCTAAATCTAGACTCGCACGTTGGATCACTAAATGCACAATTATGCGAGGATGGACACAATCGACCCGGAGGTTCA
Source organism: Platanthera zijinensis (assembly GCA_039513925.1). Taxonomy (NCBI): domain Eukaryota; kingdom Viridiplantae; phylum Streptophyta; class Magnoliopsida; order Asparagales; family Orchidaceae; genus Platanthera; species Platanthera zijinensis. The sequence continues at coordinate 152,822,784 of CM077083.1, forward strand.
CAATGAACCGAGGGAAACACACACCACGTCCAATTAGAGGCGGGTGGCCCTCCTAAAGCAAAAAAGAAGCAAAAAGCTACACCAGGGTCGCAATCCCACGCCCTGGCGGAGTCCCCGCTCTCCACCGCGTAGCGGGAGAGGGATTATACGTGCAGATCACACAAACATACGTCGGGGTCGCAATCTCATTCCCTGTTGAAGTCCCCGCTCTCCATCACGTAGCGGGAGAGGGACTCTGCATGCAAATCACACACAAACATACGCCGGGGTCGCAATCCCACACCCTGGCGGAGTCCCCGTCCTCAACCGGAATGGCGTGAGGGGACTCTCATTGCACGAAATTAAACATAAGCACAAAAATGCAGCAACAACGGTCTTAAGACATGGGAAAAAGAGTCGTTACCCTTGGCGCGTGTTTCAGAAGCATCGGAGCTTGCAACAAATTGACGGGCCACGATCGCGGTGGCTACCTTTACACAAATCTGGCCTCCACTCGAAGGTTTGATTTTATAAATGGCAACACAAGCTCACAACGAAGCTTCTCCTCCGCACAGCTAGCAGTAAAGACGATGGAAGGATCTTCCTTCAAGGTCAGCCAAACTTCGCTCAGCTAGGGGCTCGACAGGAAGATCCCTAGCTGCCCTCAATCAGTCTAACTACACTCGGTAAGGGAGTCTTGGCGAAGGAAACTCCAAACCCTAGCATGTTTTGGCCAAGAGAGAACAAAAAAAGGGTGGTCACAACAATATTCCTCCTCCTTTGATGGCATAGAGCAACATAACCTATTTCCTCCTAGAAGACAGCGCAGGAGAACCTTAGGAGAAACGGGTGATGGCCCCTCTAATCTTCTGCTTCAACATCGGCGGTAAAGGGAGTTTCGGCAAGAGACTCGCTACCCTCCTCTTTCTCAGTCGCCGACGGAGCAAGGAGTGGCGGACTGTGTGAACTAGAACGAGAGGGAGGGGGGAGGAGTTGGCCGACGGCGGGATCACGTAAGAAAGGGGATCATGTAATGAGAATAGAGGGAGGTTTTAGGGTGTTTATTAAAACCCTAATTGAAGTTGTTATCCACACACCACTCTCAACTATTTGCACCCCAACCGAGATTTTATTTAAAATTAAGGTGTTACAATTGTCCCCCCTCCCCTTAATGAAATTTCGTCCCGAAATTTATTCTCGACTTTTATCTGTAAGGGATACAAAATGTCAACTTTCAATATGACATTTTCTATCCCTTACCGATAAAAGTCGAGAATAAATTTCAGGACGAAATTTCATTAAGGGGAGGGGGGGACAATTGTAACACCTTAATTTTAAATAAAATCTCGGTTGGGGTGCAAATAGTTGAGAGTGGTGTGTGGATAACAACTTCAATTGTCACCCAATCACGGGTCCCGTAGGTTGCTCCTTCATCAACATAGATGGGCACAGATGCCATAGGGATGGGTGTCCCACCAGCAGTCACACCGGCGCACTAGTCTTCTATCACTCTTATTTCAGCATCAACATCTGCGGTCGTACCCTGCAGGGGAGTGGGGACACCATCCTCACCAATCACGTAATAGAATGATAGAAAAACTCAGCAACATGCACACCATTATATACCACTAACAACTAAATTTATCGAACCTACAAAAGGGTCAGTATACATGTTATGACGTCAATTACATGTTGATATGTAGTGACATAATCGTTACCTCACAACACGACTTGTGTCTTATGTGAGTCACTCAAGGGTTTTCCTACACTAGGGTCCTCATTTCACTGAAGCATCTTATCTTTGGTCTTCATACTTTCAGACCTCATAAGGATTCCACACAAAACTGACAACATGTCTGAAGTCACGTCACATCAATGATTTTCTTCTATCTCGAGGTTCTAATTTGAGTGAGCCTTCTAGTTAGTCACTCTCTTATTCTTCTCAATTTTCCATTATAGGGGTCAAATACTCCCATCATCTTATATGCATTATTTACATCGCAATAATTAAGGATGACGAGTCAGTGTTTTTAAACTACGAGTTGTTCAACCCTTTAAACTCAACCATGCAAACCACATTGCCTTGTGAGCCAAGTCCAATCATTTTTTATGCATCACTTTTCAAAATGGTAAATGAAACATGACCATTACAAACCGCAAGCAAACAATCAACATACGAAAGACACTCAAGTCCACCATCACATCTTATGCATGACTGCTACCATGGTCTTAGGATAAGACTCTACAAGTGTCACCTTAGCAACAACAGAGTACAACACACCACTGTTAAAACGACACCAAACTTAATCACCACACACGTAATCCAACATACAACATACACCATGTTGTAAAAATCATCAAGTCAAATATTAGACTTGAGTCAAACCTAGTGCTCTCATGGCACTCGCAACATAGGGTATACAAAACCCTGCCAACACACCTGGACATTTACTTGCCCGGACAACTACGCCAGACTCTCAGACACCCAAGTCACAGAGTGTACAAACTCAAGGCCTAATGATGGCTTGAAACACAAGCATAGTGCACACCAAGCACCCAAACTATATTAGAAGTACATACCTCCCAATTTCACTGAACCTCTTTGCGGTCTGAACTTTCAAGCCAAACTCATGGTCTATCTCATGATTCAGCACACCAATAAGGGAAATAAATTTCGCATCTATTTAAAAGAGCACGACAGAGGGGAGCATCCGACAACTGTCCAAAAAGTGCGCAACAGGGAGTGCAACATTACTTCCAGTCCCGAAGCATCGTGACCGAAGACTGAATTCGCCTACGATCTTAAACGATATTTTCCCAACGCAGCCTAAAATGGCTCTAAAACATACGAGCGATGTAACCTAGACTAATAGGTCAGTACACACGACTACGACATGACGAGAAATCCACCCATCATGTCATTAAACTTCATCGCTCATGAATCATAATACATCACCACGATTAACATGGCGTGTCATTACTTAATTATCAATCTTAAGTGTGAAATGATACACTCTATTAATCACATCAGGGTCACACCACCAAGCGTAAGGATAACCCAAATGATCGGATGCTTCTTTTCATATATTATACTTAATTTCACACGGCATATGTGTAATCCAACGGTTCCAACTAATAGTTCGTCAAAGATTTGACACTATCTATAGTTATCTACTATAATATTGGGTGAATCAGTACAACCGATCTCGTCTTAAAGACCGTGACTTTTCATTCCACTAGGCACTAGTCACGCTCACATAAGGGTAGCCACTTAGGCTCACAACACTTATCAGAATACTAAGGTAGTCAACACCTAAGCTATGGAAACATCGAAATCGTAGTGGCAATTCTCCTAACATTTGTATTCTTTTACGGGTCACCACTAATTCCATTCTCCGGTCACCACTAATTCCATTCTCCAATAACGCATTCCTTAGAGAAATGAAGGTCAAAAGCACTTCAGACAATCACTATCAATGCTTACACATGTGAAACACATGGTCTAGCAGCCGTAAATAGGGAAGATCACTAAGCATGAGACGCTTAAATTCCCAAATGTGCACGAAAACAATGAATTTGATCATTCCTAAGTGGACATTTTGCTTAAAATCAATCATTTAGGCTCTTGCACTGTATGTGCTCACCACCTATTAAAAATGGTTCGTTCCGAAACCTAAAGACTATCAGATCGTGAAAACTAAAGTTTAATACCAATTGTAACATCCATGGCCTGTTGTATACAGAAGTCTGACCTTAAAACCTTACATGGATTTCCAAAAATAACCGTTTTGTATGCTACAAGATTTACACATATCGGCACGCAGACCGGCAACGTATGAAAGCTATACAAAACTTTGGCATTTGAAGGCCAGTGCAACATAGGGCTTCTTGCCCGCTATTTTTCGCTCGGCTTGCCAGCACCTGTACCTGTACAATCCACAAAGACGAGGCAAAAACAAAACAGCGGTCAACTTTAGCAGACCACAATGGTGTAACGACCCCACCCTATTTTCGGGGCGGTGGTACTTCTTCCCTATTATAAAAAGGAAAGTGCAGCTACTAACAGGCCAAACACAATAAACATATGCGCAAACCATCACAAACTTTGGCATGCACAACCACATGTTTCATGCTCTCACGACATACTTTTTTGTACTCTTCCCTGAGTCCCACCTAGAGCACAGGGGTACACAAGGGGGTCCTTGTAGCCATACTATCCCGCACGCATCGCCGACACTCAAAGTCGTACAACCTAAACTCTAGAAACATTCTAATTCGAGTACCCATGATGAGCGGCGTGTAAGCGTCTCTCGTACTCAGCCATAGCGATAGGAGAACAAGGTGTCACTACAAAAAGCGTTATAGGTAGACTCAAAGTTCATCTCTATCCATAAGAAAGCGACAGGAAGGAAAACCGTCCATTCCTGTACAAATGAGCACGATGGGAGAAAACAGTCCGCAGCTGTCCAAACGAGCGTGATAGGGGGATAGCAGTCCACAACTGTCTTAAGGAGCACGACGGGGAGTATAACACTACTCCCGGTCCTGGAATGTCGTGACGGGATGTATAAACACGTCTCTGGTCTAAAAATGATAGTTTCTCAATGTAGCCTAAAGTGGTTCTAAGGAGTACCGGCGACGTGACATAGAGTAAGAGGTCTATAAACACGACTACAACGTGACGGAGAACTCACTCATTCTACAAAAGCCCACAAAAACGTCGTTCTACCGGGCCTAACACAAGCCCGCCTAGGAACGGGGCATTCACGAAAGAAGCCCACGAATTCCTGCAATCTCTACAGCGAATAGCACGAGACATTCTCGTTGCGCACCTAGGGCTAATCGCAATGCATATCACAGAAACATCACCGATCCGGGTTTATCGTCATGGGTAGGCTTCACACAGCATGCCTAAATCCAGACTCACACGTCGGATCACTAAATGCACATTTATGTCGGGGACAGACATGATCGACCCGGAGGTTCGCAATAAATCGAGGGAAACACACCGCGTCCAATTGGAGGCGGGTGGCCCTCCTAAGCAGAAAAGAAGCAGAAAGCTACACCGGGGTCGCAATCCCACGCCCTGGCGAAGTCCCCTCTCTCCACCGCCTAGCGGGAGAGGGACTCTACGTACATATCACACACAAACATATGCCGGGGTCGCAATCCCACGCCTTGACGGAGTCCCCGCTCTCCACCGCTTAGCGGGAGAGGGACTCTACGTGCAGATCACACACAAACATACGTCGGGATCGCAATATCATGCCCTGACGGAGTTCCCGTCCTCAATCGGAACGGCGTGAGGGGACTCTAATTGCACGAAATCAAACATAAGCACAAAAATGTAGCAACAACGGTCTCAAGACCTGGGAAAAACACACCGCGTCCAATTGGAGGCGGGTGGCCCTCCTAAGCAGAAAAGAAGCAGAAAGCTACACCGGGGTCGCAATCCCACGCCCTGGCGAAGTCCCCTCTCTCCACCGCCTAGCGGGAGAGGGACTCTACGTACATATCACACACAAACATATGCCGGGGTCGCAATCCCACGCCTTGACGGAGTCCCCGCTCTCCACCGCTTAGCGGGAGAGGGACTCTACGTGCAGATCACACACAAACATACGTCGGGATCGCAATATCATGCCCTGACGGAGTTCCCGTCCTCAATCGGAACGGCGTGAGGGGACTCTAATTGCACGAAATCAAACATAAGCACAAAAATGTAGCAACAACGGTCTCAAGACCTGGGAAAAAGAGTCGTTACCCTTGGCGCGTGTTTGGGAAGCATTAGAGCTTGCACCAAATCGACGGAGCACCATCGCAATGGCTTCCTTTACACAAATCCGGCCTCCACTCGAAGGTTCGATTTTATAAATGGCATACAAGCTCACAACGAAGCTTCTCCTCCGCACGGCTAGCAGTAAAGACGATGGAAGGATCTTCCTTCAAGGTCGGCTAAACTTCGCTCAGCAAGGGGCTCGACAGGAAGATCCCTAGCTGCCCTCAAACAGTCGAGCTACACCCGGTAAGGGAGTCTTGGCGAAGGAAACTCCAAACCCTGGCAAGTTTTGTCCAAGAGAGAAAACGAAAAAAGGGGAGGTCACGACAATACTCCTCCTTTGACGGCAAGGAGCAACAAAACCTCTTTCCTCCCAGAAGGCAGCGCAGGAGAACCCTAGGAGAAACGGGCGATAGCCACTCTAATCGTCCGCCTCATCGTCGGCGGTAAAGGGAGTTCTGGCAAGAGGCTCGCTACTCTCCTCTTTCTCAGTCGCCTTCGGAGCAAGGAGTGGCGGACTGTGCAAACTAGAACGAGAGGGAGAGGGGAGGAGTTGCTCGACGGCGGGATCACGCAAGAAAGGGGATCGGGTAATGAGAATAGAAGGAGGGTTTAGGGTATTTATTAAAACCCTAATTGTAGTTGGTATCCGCAGCACACTCTCAACTATTTGCACTCCAACCGAGATTTTATTTAAAATTAAGGCGTTACATCTTGTCTATTTCATGAACTTGAATTTTTGTTGAACATTAATGTGTTGAATTAATTATTTGATGCAAAGCTCACAGTAGTTTGCTTTAGTGGGTCAAAGCTTTGGATTATCTTGATATTACTAACTTCATGGTGAGAAACCATTTCTTCTTTTATAGGAAACATGTTTCGTGAAGAACCATTAATTGGATGTTAACTTTTATTCATTAACAATGAAGGCTAGGACTGTTTCTTTGCAAATATTAACAGGGATATGGGAAGAGAAATTGAATTAACTTATTTTTTTCTTTAAAGTATTATTTATGTTAGACACTTTGATTTGATAAATCGTGTAGTTGGAGGAAATTATAAATGATTGATTTCCATCTCTCATCTTGATGTTATATATGATCAGCTACAAGAGATTCATTGCCCGATTCTCTGTGCAGATCTAAGTTTCAGAGGAGGTTCTTCTGTCCTGATTTTAGGAGGACATGCCCCAAATCCACTCTCACAGATCAGTTTCTGTAGGGAACCGTAGTAGGTCGATCACTGCGTCGATAGGATTATCTTGCCAGTGCGATCAGAGTTTCGGTGGTCTCTTCCCAGATCCCATTTACCTGGTTCTTATCATTTTCAGATCAGGAAGCTGAAGTCAATCTGAAGGAATTACACTTCATTCACTATCTACTGCCACCAATTTAGGCTCCGTTTGGGGGGACTTATTTTCACCGGTCAAGCGGTAACGACCGCATGAACCGGGCCTTAATTAAAGTCCGGTTCATGCGTTCGTTACCGCTTGACCGGTGAAAATAAGTCCCCCCAAACGGAGCCTTAATCTCCCTCTTCAGTTCTTACATTCAGATCCAGGTTATAAGAATAGTCTGGTTGTATTTCTGGCATAAATACTGATCTCGATTTTTAAAATTATTTCAGATTCCTACTCCCTCTTCTCAAACAACAGAGAAAAGGAAGCATGTATGCTTGCAACCGAAGCATTCCAGCGCTGATGCCTTCAACTGAAGCATGCTGTCGAACATTTTCATTCCAGATTTAACAAAAGTGGTAATTTGTTATTAACTTTAGATTTTAGTGTTTTTATGGTTTGAAATAGATTTGAGATTTCTCCATTTTTATGGCTCGATGTAGGTTTCAATTTTCATGTAAATTTAATATTGAATTCATATTCTTAGAAATTGTATCACTTTAACTTCAGGTTTTAAATTACAACAACATTAAAGCCTTTATCCTCACTAACGCCTAAGTATATCATGTCTTTCCTTAAAGTTTCATTCCAAGTCTTTATTGGTCTACCCCTCCCTCGTTTAACATGCCTAGTGACTAGACTCTCACAACGCCTAACAGGTGCCTCTAATTGTCTCCTTTGTACGTGTCCAAACCATCTTAGACGAGCTTCTCGCATCTTCTCTGTAATTGGTGCTACTCCTGTCATATCCCTGATACTTTCATTCCTAATTTTATCGAATCTCGTGTGTCCGCACATCCACCTAAGCATTCTCATCTCCGCAACTCCTATTTTTTTGCTCACGTACCCAATTCACTGCTCAACACTCAGAACCATAGAGCATCGCGGGTCTAATTGCAGTACGATAAAACTTGCCCTTAAGTTTTAGTGGTACTTTATGATTTCATAAGATCCCTGACGCGCCTCTCCACTTCAACCAACCCGCTTGGATTCTATGTGTCACGTCTTTATCAATACCTCCGTCTTTTTGAATTATTGATCCAAGATATTTACATTCACTATGGGAAATATCTTGATCACCTAACTTAATAACGAAGTCATCCATCCTTCTTGTACTGTTAAATTTAAGCTCCATATAATCCGTCTTTGCCCTGCTCAACCCAAAACTCTTTTTTTTTAAAGTATCTCGCGAAGATTCAAGTTTTGCGTTAACACCCTTGCGTGTCTCATCAACCAAAACGATATCATCCGCAAACAATAAACACCAAGGTATTGCTTGTTGCATATGTCTGGTGAGCTCATCTAAGATAAGGGTAAAGAGATAAGGGCTTAAAGCTGAACCCTGATGTAAGCCAACAATGATAGGGAATTCCCGCGTTAATCCTCCAGATGTCCTCACCCTTGTCACTGAATTTGTATACATATCTTTGATAATGTTAATATATGAAACATTTACACCTTTCTTTTCTAAGACTCTCCATAAGATCTCTCTTGGAACTCTATCATAAGCCTTCTCAAGATCAATAAAAAGCATATGCAAATCTTGTTTTCTTTCTTGATAGTTGTCAATGAGTCTCCTCAAGAGATGTATAGCTTCCATAGTCGACCTCCCTGGCATGAATCCAAATTGATTCTCCGAGATGTTAGTCTCCCGTCTTACTCTTCTTTCTATTACTCGTTCTCATAATTTCGTGGTATGACTCATCAATTTAATTTCTCTTTAATTAACACAATTTTGTATATCTCATTTATTCTTATACAAAGGTACCAAAATATTTTCTCTCCATTGGTCTGACATCTTCTTTGACTTCAGTATCTTATTGAAAAAATATGTAAGCCACAAAATTACTTCATTTCCTAGACATTTTCATACTTCGATAGGTATATCGTTTGGTCCAACAATCTTTCCATTTTTCATCTTATTTAGAGCATCTTTTACCTCTGATACCTGAATTTTACGATAAAATGTTATGTTCCTATACTCCTCTGATTTACTTAACTCTTACAAGTTTAATTCATTATTCTTTATTTCATTATAGAGTTGATAAAACTATCTTTTCCATCGCTCTTTAATATTCACATCATTAGTCAAAACTATATCTGTCTCATTCTTTATGCATTTTACTTACTTAAATTTCTTGTCTTCCTTTTTCTAGCTCGAGCAATTTTATATATGTCATGCTCTCCATTTTTGTTATCTAGTCGCTTATAAAATTCTTCATAAACTTGACTTCTTGCTTTACTTACTGTCTGTTTAGCTTCTTTTTTGGCGACTTTATACCTAGCTAAATTTTCATCATTTCTACAAGCGTAAAGTGATTTATAGCTGACCATTTTGCCCTTACTTTGTCTTGCACTTCTCTTTTCACCACCAAGATTCTTTATTTGGGAGTGCACGACCTTTTGATACTTCAAGTACATTCTTTCCACTTATTCTTAAATGTAAAGACATAACTTCCCATGAGACATTAAGATCAACATAAGGGTCATCAACTAGTCGTTCCATACTTGCCTTCTTGAAAGCAACCTATTTTTTCATCTTCAAGTTCCACCACCGAATTTTTTGCAACATTTTTGTTCTTGTCTTAAATTTAATTTGTACATCTAACACCACTAACCAATGTTGTGTTGTCAAACTTTCTCCTGGTATGACTTTGCAACCATTATAAATCATTTTATCCATTTTACGAGTCATAAAATAATCAATTTGTGATTTATTTGGTCCGCTTTTAAAAGTAATTAAATATTCTTCTCTCTTTATGAAAAACGTATTTGATACAATTAGCTCATGTGCTATGACAAAGTCTAAAATAGTTTGTACTTTTTCATTCCTTCTTTCATATCCATATACTCCATGAACGATTGTGTAATCTACATTTTTCTTCCCTATATGTCCATTTAAGTTTCCTCGTATGAAAATCTTTTCTCTTTGTGGAATTTTTCTTACTAAATCATATAAGTCTTCCCAAAACTGCACTTTAATAGCTTCACTTAATCCTACTTATGACGCATAAATACTGATCGCATTAATAGTTTCATTTCCTATGATCAATTTAAGACCTAAGATTCTATCACATTTTCTACTTACCCCAACACTTCATCCTTCCAAGTAGTATCCACAATAATACATACTCCACTGCTTGTTTTATTTTTTTCGGTGTACTATAATTTAAAACTTGAATTATCTAAAAATTTAGTTTTTTCACACACCCATCTAGTCTCTTACAGACATAAAATATTTATCTTTCTCTTAATCATTGTATCCACTACTTCTATCGCTTTCCCCGTTAGCGTACCTATATTCCAACTTTCAAACCTAATTCGATCACAATTTCTACGACATACTTCCTTAGGACGTCTAATATGTGAGGATTTTTGCTTATTTAACACTATACTCAAGTCCTCTTGGAGGTGTAGCGGTCCTTGCCAAGACGCCGCATTCGGACCATACGACGAGGACTTACAAATTTAACACTACACCCAAGTACTGGAGATGTAGCGGTCCTTGCCAAGACACCGCATTCGGACCATGCGACACGTTCCTTAAGGGGAACAATCTAGCTTTTGCACAATTTCTCAAATGATCCATATTCAAAAGGGTGACTAAATTTTACATTGGTCGTCTACCTAACATAATCCTCACCATTTTTCATTCGGGCTTGGGACCGGCATAGGCTGGTTTAACTTCAGGTTTTAAATTATTTGGGAAAATTTTAAAAAGATTACATGTATCAGAAATCAATTTCTTGGAATGCTTACGAAATTCATAATTCTTACTCAAGTAGGTAAATTTGAATTTCTTTATCTAGATTTCTCAAAATTTGGGTTTGTACTCCACTTCTCAACTTTACTTTTATTAATTTATTTCTTGGAATGATTAATGTGAATTTGTATTACTTTAGTGGTTTTGTTACAAATAAACAGATTTGGGGAAGCGGAGTACAAATCCAAAATTTTGTTACAAATTGAGCTACTAACCCAATCTTTTGTTACTAAGGCAGGGTTTGCACCCCAGGTCAATTTTTACTAACCCAACTTTTTTTGTTATTTTTCTTAAGTAGATAAACAGATTTTGGATTTGTTATAATATAATTTTTTGTAGCGGAGTACTAACCCAGTTTCTTAAGTTCTAAAAATTGGGCATTTCACAATAAAAGTAATGGTTGTGGAGATTCACTCAATTCAGACCTCTGAACACAATTCACTGAAATGCAAAATCTGTTTATCTGTTTATTAATTATTTTAGTTAGAAAAAAGCATGAAATAATACCCATAATTATTATAGTTAGAAAAAAGTATGAAATAGTACCCATCAAGAATATCATCCAATCATTTTTATGTTGTGGAGATCTGAGTGACAAATTATGCAAACTCTTGCAACATCATTGTCTTTGTTTCCCGGAGTGCAAAAACAGTGATAGCATTATGCATCCCTCTGTATAGTTATTGACGCAGGAGGAATGTATAAGCGGCGGGAAATCTACGACCTAACTACATGCTATGCAAAAGTCCGACGGTTTGATCATAAATTAGATAATAAATACTAACATCCCACGCAAATAATTCAAAAGCAAGACAAAATAATTTATTTGGACAAAAACAAGTTTAGGCTTTCCTCCGCGTGGGGGGCCAAAGCGAGAGCGCGCGGCGAATGAACCCTACAAATCACAATATTTATCTAACAAACTGATACCATACGGGATATCCAAACAAATATGATGTCAAATCCGATAAATAAATCCTGAAAAATAATAATTCAATCAACAATACTCACTAAATAGTGGGCTGACCAAGCCACTGAAGAATCCAGAACCGGATGTGTTTTGATTGCGATCTAACGTGGAACCGGAGGCATGGAAATATCGACGGTGGCTGTCCTCGACGGTGGGCGGTGGAGACAGACCGGAAATGAGTAGTTCCGGCGACGTATGGGTAGATCCGGGCGGGGGAAGGGTGGATCCAATGTTAGGGAGCGGATCCGAGCGAGGGGAAGAGAAGAGGGGAAATGGCGGATCGGGACTGCAATAATCCAGATCTGGACTGATCTGGATAGGGTGGCTGATTGGAGGTGGTTCCACGGGGGGGAGGCGGTGGAGGGCAAAATCGGCGGTCGGAATTAGGGCCGGCTGCTGGGCGGAATTAGAGGGGCGGCGAGGTACTGTAGCGAGGTGGAGAGACGACAGCGGTGAGAAGGAGGGCTGGAGGTTGGCGGCGGCTTACTGGGAGGTAGTTAAGAGGGGTCGGTGGTGGTACAGGAAGGGGAAAGAAACAAAACTATGGAGGTTGCACGGTAAATTTCATAAATCTACAGTGAACATGAAGAGGGAAAAAGGTGTCTGGAAAGCCAACCGTGGCTGGCTTTGGGGGTTGGCTAGGAGACGACAAGGGAGTTTTGGAGGGGGGGGAGGAGCCTAGGGTTAGGGGCTACCTTGGGGAGGGAGATACAAGCCTAGGAGTCATCACCTAGGGTTCCACGGAGTCAGCACTGTGGCTTGATCGTTGGAATCCGGGATTTCTTTTCACCAAATTCTGCAATGCCTAGATCAGCCCCATAACACCTTTATTTATAATAAAACAAGGATTAGGGCATCCCCCATCAACGGTTATGATTGGTCGGACGTGGGGCCACCCAAATATATCAAAATAAATACAAATATAATAAACTAATATATGAAATTGATTCACAACACGAATCCGGACGCATTCGCAGAGTCCGATCGTCGATCCGGGCACGCCATATGTGGAAAGTCGTCAATTGGCCCCGAACGGACCCAAACTCACCATCCACTGCAAGTGCTCGTCTATGCTCCGCATTAGTTATTGCAATTTACTATTTGAAATTTTCTTGATGAGATTATAATTCCAGAAATAAAGATACCCAAATAAAGTTTGCATTTTTGCGTCGTAAGAATCGCGATGGAATGCAACCTATGGCTCTCTTTATGGAATTTTTTTCCTTGCAGGGTCTTAAAGAGGATTTTTAGGCTTTTGAGATTATTGCAAGCAGTTCAAGTGCTAAGTTATTAGCTACATTTGAGGTAGTATTTTTCTCTAAAAGGGTCTAATAGACACTTGAGGAAGAATTTTTCTTTTCATCCATATTTGCTCTCGATATTCTAACTATTTCAATTTTGGGATAATTTTCCAATAAGTTTCAATGTTCACCAGGTTGTCAAATTGATTGCCTTTCTCCGACCCCAAAGCCCACAACGGCCCCCGATGGAGACGTCCTTGCCGCAGACTACGACCACATCGATCCAGGTATTTGCACAAACAATCTAGGTATTGCTCATTCACCTCGATCCAGGTATTTGCTTTCGAGTTGTTTTGAGTTGATTTCATGTTAATTCCTCTGCAGTTCTATGCTTGGCTATTTTTCTTCTTTCAGGAAAATGCGTCTATGCTTGATTAAGTCTTGAAAATTTTTCATGTATTCAGGGGAGGATCCAGGATTCGAAGTAAGGGGGGGGGGCAACCATGCGAACTTTTCAAACCAAGAATACTGAAATCTACGTTTAATGTTCACCAGAAGAAGGATACTCTTGAAGTTTGTGCTGATAAGGCTCGGCTTTGAGATACGATCAACGCTTTTCATCTTGTTCATTTACTGGATATTCCTAAATTTGAGGACGTAATCCAGGATCACGCTCGAATATGAGAGGTGTATTAACAACCAAATTTGAGGACGTATCCATAATAATTGGTTCTGTTTATGTAGATGTCTCACCTTCAGTTGATAACTTTCTATTGAAAAATGAGTTAATAGTTTTTATCTTCTTCATGATACCTAAAATTAAAGTGTATTAACACCCTTGAAAACCTAATATTCGGTCACTAAATCCCACAAAATTTTGGCATTACAACGACACGGTGACCGTCATAACACTTGCGAGTAATAATCTAAATACAAACAACATCACCGATCCGTGTCAATGACACGAATAAACTTCACACAGCATGCCTAACCCGGAAATGCGATCGGGCTTCTAATGCAAGTATCATGTCGGGGACGGACACAATCGATCCAGAGTTCATAAAAAACAATTAAAATAAAGGTTTGCTACGCCTCTAGAGATTGAACAAGGACTATAGGTCAATGTCCGCTCAAGCGAAAAGGACCCACACGGTCTGAACAAGGGCAGGGCGTCGACCGGTCGAGGTGGGTCGATTGCAGAAAGTCGATGAACGGTGGTCGGTGGGAGTCGGCCGTTGGGACTCGGGAGTCGGTCGGGCTGCTGCCTGCTGGTGGTCGGGATCGAGAGAGAGAGAGAGAGACAGGGGCAAGATTGCGAGAAGACAGTCGGCCGTCGGGCTGCACTAATCTGATCGGGAGGGAGATAGGATATGGTTTAATTATTTGGAGTTATATTATATTATATAATTTATAAACATAATACATTAATTTCAAAATTCAAGGGGGGGCCCGGGCCCCCCTTGCCCCCACCTGGATCCGCCACTGCATGTATTGAAGAAGGTTTAAACTCTAATGATGTTGAGAACCGGCTTGTTGTTTTTGACCATAATAGACTTGAAGAATGTTACGCCCCCGCAACGTTTTGTCGGTCGTCACTATGTTCGCAGACGCAAGGATGTCGTACACAACGGGGCTGAACCATCTGGTTCAGCCCCCTCTCTCTGAAGATGCCGAAATAGGGCTGAACCGGTTCGGTTCAGCCCTATTGGGGCCGGCCGGCCCCTTTGGCCGGCCCCTCTTTGGTTCCGGGTATTTATATCCCGGAACCCCTCTTGGTTCATTATGCAAGTATTTGAGGTATAATCTCCTTCCTCCTTCTAAACCCTAATTCCTCTTAGCCTCCTCTTCCTCTCTAGTTTATCTCTCTCTCTCTCTCTCTCTCTCTCTATCTAGTGTCATAACATTTGGTATCAGAGGATTCGTCTCCGACATGGTGAACACGCGCACGCAAGAGGAATCCGCACGGCTCGAAACCCTAGAGGGGACAGTGGTCACTCTCACGGATTCGGTGGCGGCCATGACGGTCGGTATGGAGGAGTTGAAAACCTTATTGAAAGGAAAAGCGCCAGCTACAGATGATTCGGCCGGATCGGGACAAGATCCGGCTGTGGTTGCGCGCGGGGCCACGGACGGCGGAGTCGCGCGTGTTGGGCTCGGCGACGACGCATCGCGTCCTTTTCCCCCTCCGTCAACAGGTCGGGGTCGGGGCTGGCGGGTCGGGGTCGGGGCATTATGCGGGGCCGATGCCGCCCGCATCGTTGAATAGTGGCTTCGGCGAGCCCGTCGCAAACCGGAACCAGGGGCGTCGGGGCTGGGATGAGCCCGCAGGCTTCCGGCGTGGCTGGGATGACCCAGCGGGGTTCCGGCGGGGCTGGGATGAGGCCGCAGGTCAGCGGCGGGGCTGGGATAAGGCCGCAGGTCAGCGGCGGCCACCGGAACAGGCAGGACAGCAGCGGGGAGGTCTTCTTCCTCCTCCTCGGGGGTTTGGACAGCAGGGTGCGCCGGTTTATGGACCACCATGGGGTGGCCAACCACCGGGTTATGGTGTATTTGAGCAAGGCGATATCGGAAGGTGAGAAGGAGGTCATGGTCCTCATCGCTTGACTCCAGGATTGTCTCGCATGTATTTTCCGGAGTTCGAGGGTGGTGACACCTTGGAATGGGTTCAGAAGGCCGAACTTTTCTTTCAATATCAAGATGTTCCTGAAGGCCAATGGGTGCAGTTGGCGTCTTTTCACCTAAAGGATGACGCCTTCCAATGGACACAGTGGTTCCTGCGGGGACGGGAGTACGTGCCCTGGGGGGAGTTTGTGGAGGGCTTTACGGCTCGATTTGGTCCGCTAGAGTATGAGAACTATGAGGCCATGCTTCAGAAACTCCGCCAGAAGGGTTCTGTGATGGAGTACCGCACGGAGTTCGAGAAGTTGGCGAATCGGGTGCAATGGCCAAAAAGGACATTATACAGTTGCTTCTTCTCCGGTCTCAAGGATTATATTCGTGATGAGGTGCAGGCACTCATGCCTCAGTCGTTGAACCACGCCATTACCTTGGCACGTATTCAGGAGGAGCGGTTCAGCAGGCAGAGAGGCCGCATGCAGAATAGGCCCCCCTCGGGCATCCCTACTACTACGGTTGCACGGCGGGAACAACCTACGGCTAACAAGCCGACGGTGACTCACTTGTCTTGGAGTGAGTTGCAAGCTCGCAAAGAGAAGGGTCTATGCTTCAATTGTGATGAGAAGTTTGCTCCGGGCCATAAATGCCAGAGGACATAAGTCTTCATGTTATATCAGGAGGCTGAGGAAGCACCGGCGGCCGAAGAGGAAGAATTGGAGGTGGACTTGGAAGATACTGAGTTTGGGGTCTCTATACATGCTTTGGAAGGGTGCGCTCCCCCGCTTACAATGCGGCTGGCGGGTCGGATCGCCCAGGAGAAGGTTACTATTTTGGTGGACAGTGGGAGCACTCACAACTTTATACATCCCGATATGGCAGGGAGAGTTGGACACGGGGTCGACAAGGGGGCTGCCTTCCATGTTATGGTGGCGGATGACAGTAAGTTGCAATGTGAAGGGGTGCTGAAGGGAGTGGAACTGCGGATAGGAGACTATGCGGGACGAACGGGCGTCTACTTGCTACCTATTCGTGGCTCGGATATGGTCTTGGGAGTTCAATGGTTATGCCAATTACAACGGGTAACTTTTGACTGGGCGCATATGACCATGGAGTTTGTGCTCGGGGAGCAACAGTTCTGCCTGCAGGGTCTCATGTCTTCTCCTATTAAGGAGGTATCTCTTCGCAGCATGCAACAGTTGAGCGGAGACGGGCAAATGATGGCCATTCTCTGGGAGGTTCAGACCGGCGACTCCGGCAATTCTGAGGTACCAGTTCACTTACAGTCCATTTTGACAGATTATGCTGACGTTTTTCAAGAGCCCCGTACTCTGCCACCGCCTCGGTTCCGGGATCATCGTATTCCGCTCAAGGCGGGCGCCGAGCCTACTAATGTGCGACCATATCGCTACCCACACATTCAGAAGGCGGAAATTGAGCGGAGTGTCCGGGAGATGTTGGAGGCCGGTATCATTCGGCCAAGTACTAGTTCCTTCTCCGCTCCCATCATTCTGGTCAAGAAAAAAGACGGTTCTTGGAGGTTTTGTGTGGACTACCGCGCCTTGAATGGCGCCACGATCAAGGATAACTTTCTGATTCCTCACATCGAGGAGCTGCTGGATGAACTGCATGGAGCACAACTTTTTACCAAGTTAGATCTTCGATCTGGATATTATCAGATTCTCATGGCCCAGGAAGATATCCACAAGACGGCTTTCCGAACACATGACGGCCATTATGAGTTCTTGGTCATGGCCAATGGCTTGACTGGCGGACCTTCTACGTTCCAGGCCAACATGAATGAGATTTTTCGGGATTTCTTGCGGACTTTTGTGCTGATATTCTTCGACGACATTCTCATTTACAGTGCTAGTTGGGAGGATCATGTGGGACATGTGGAACAGGTCCTATGCCGACTTCGGCAACACCGTCTTTACGCCAACCGTTCTAAGTGCTCATTTGGTCAGGAGGAGGTGGAATACTTGGGCCACATGGTCTTAGGTCAGGGCGTGCGGGCCGACCCACGAAAAATTCAGAGCATGCAATCGTGGCCGCGGCCAGTTACAGTGCGTGCCTTGCGCGGATTTTTGGGTCTCACGGGATACTACAGGCGGTTCGTCCAGGATTATGGCAAGATAGCAAGACCTTTGACTCAGCTTTTGCAGAAGGATTCTTTTTCTTGGGGAGAAGAGGCGGAGGGCGCCTTCCAGGCCCTCAAACAGGCCATGATGACCACGCCTGTTCTTGCCTTACCAGATTTCACGAAGGAATTCATCCTCGAGACGGATGCGTCGGGGGTGGGCATCGGCGCCGTCTTGATGCAGGACGGACGGCCTATAGCTTTCTATAGTAGGGCGTTAGCCCCTCGTACTTTGGGCCTTTCGGCTTACGAAAAAGAAATGTTAACAATCATTCATGCGGTGGGCGTTTGGCGTCCGTACTTGTTGGGCCGGCACTTTAAGGTGCGCACGGATCATCAAAGCTTAAAGCATTTTCTGGACCAACGGGTCTCCTCGCCTCTCCAACAGAAGTGGGTTACAAAGCTCTTGGGATATGATTATGAGATCGTTTATCGGCGCGGCAAGGATAATGTCGTCGCTGATGCTCTCTCTCGCTTGCCGGAGGCAGCTCTCACTCACATTACGGGACCCTTGATCGATTCTTTGGCCGACATTCACGAGGAGGTCATGGGCTCGGACACTTTGCGGCCGTTAGTGGAGGCTTTGCAGCGGGGCGAGACTGTTACGCCTG
This sequence comes from Platanthera zijinensis, assembly GCA_039513925.1. Lineage (NCBI taxonomy): Eukaryota > Viridiplantae > Streptophyta > Magnoliopsida > Asparagales > Orchidaceae > Platanthera > Platanthera zijinensis. The sequence goes on from CM077083.1 coordinate 152,841,276, forward strand.
GTTATCATTTATGTAATGGCCGTCTTCACTTTAGGGGCCGAGTGGTGGTGCCGGCTGCATCAGCTTGGAGAACAGTTTTGATGCATGAGTTTCACTCGTTGCCTATGGGGGGACATGTCGGAGTACTTCGAACCCTTCAGCGTGCGTGGGCCAATGTCTTGTGGGCGGGCATGCGACGGGACATTCAGCAGTTTGTTCGACAGTGTGAGATCTGCCAGCGGCAGAAATATGAGACTTCTTCACCCGCGGGGCTGCTTGTCCCGTTGGACATCCCGCAGCTTATTTGGGACACGGTGTCCATGGACTTCATCGAAGGGTTGCCTAAATCAAAAGGGAAGTCGGTCATTTTGGTAGTAGTGGATAAACTCTCCAAGTATGGCCACTTTATTGCCCTCAGCCACCCCTACACTGGAGACTCGGTGGCCGCCCTCTTTGCTAGAGAGATTGTTCGTCTGCATGGCGTTCCTCGCGCGATTATTTTTGATCGTGACCCGACCTTCGTTAGTAGCTTTTGGAGGGAGTTATTCCGCTTACAAGGAACTCGCTTACATTTCAGCACGGCCAACCATCCGCAATCGGATGGCCAAACAGAGGTCCTTAACCGAGGGGTGGAGACATATCTTCGGTGCTTTGTGATGGATGAGCCCCGCACTTGGCCAGAGTGGTTACATTGGGCCGAATACTGTTATAACACGTCTTATCACTCCGCCAGCAGGATGACGCCATTTGAGGTTGTTTACGGTCGGCCACCTCCAACCTTGGGCACTTATGAGCCGGGTAGCACCGCTCTACCGGCGGTTGATCGGGCTCTTCTGGACCGCGATCGCATGATGGTCACTCTTCGGGCCAACCTCCGTTTGGCCCAGGATCGTATGAAGGTGCAAGCGGACAAGCACCGCACTGAGCGGGAATTTGCCATCGGTGATGAGGTTTTTCTCAAGTTACAACCATATCGGCAATTATCTGTTGCAGCCCGTGGCAATCAGAAGTTGTCCCCGCGCTACTACGGCCCCTTTCAGATCATCAGCAGGGTGGGGCCGGTAGCTTACACCTTGGCTTTGCCGCTGGGCTCCCGCATCCATCCCACTTTTCACGTCTCATTGCTCAAGAGAAAGGTGGGCCAGCTTATCCAACCTTCTGCTCTCTTGCCTGACGTTACGGCAGCGGGTGAGCTGAGGCCACTTCCGGAGGATGTTTTACGAAGCAGATGGAAGCACCGGGGCACCGATTTCCGGCCCGAACTCTTGGTCAAGTGGAAGAACCTTTCTCCGGCACAAAACTCTTGGGTGAATTTCTTCGATTTCAAGGAACTCTACCCCGACTACCACCTTGAGGACAAGCTGGTTCTTGATGGGGAGGGGAATGTTACGCCCCCGCAACATTTTGCCGGTCGTCACTATGTTCGCAGACGCAAGGATGCCGTACACAACGGGGTTGAACCATCCGGTTCAGCCCCCTCTCTCTGAAGATGCCGAAATAGGGCTGAACCGGTTCGGTTCAGCCCTATTGGGGCCGGCCGGCCCATTTGGCCGGCCCCTCTTTGGTTCCGGGTATTTATATCCCGGAACCCCTCTTGGTTCATTATGCAAGTATTTGAGGTATAATCTCCTTCCTCCTTCTAAACCCTAATTCCTCTTAGCCTCCTCTTCCTCTCTAGTTTATCTCTCTCTCTCTCTCTAGTGTCATAACAAAGAAGGTATGACCTGGAAGTTTGAGATTTTCTAATTTGTTTCATTTTTCGAAATATTTCTCTATTTTCTCTAATGTCGGCAAGTAAACATCTCATATTTTTGGGGATTTACGCTGAATCTACTATCTTGGGTTAGTGTTTTTTTATTAACAATACCTCTACCCGTTCCTCTCCGTGCATGCAAATATTATAGTATCTCTATCTCTTAGCTAGCATTAAAAATGTATGCAAATTAATTAAAGCATTGCATATTATTTGTCAGATTTCTTTTGCAGGGTAGTGAAATGAGATGCATATTATTTGGTAGATCATTGAGTGATATAAAAATTTTAAAGTAAAAGGTTTTTTTAGAACACCCAGATATCCTTTTTGATAGAGGAGGTGAAGCAAAAGTCAAATTTGGGTCTAGCTTTAAAAGATTCATCACGCATAGGCTTGCCTTTAGCATAGGATTGCCTTTAGGTTCAATTATATTAAGAATCTTAATGCACCGGTTCTTAATCAAAAGCTGAGAATATCCCCATTGACAGGGCTATGGATCCCTCTATAATTCCAGAGAAGAGCATCATTCAAAAATAGTGCTATTTCTTGAACCTAACTTCTTTCTTCTCTTCTGTGTAATTCATTTTTTTGTTGGGTGATACCCAAGTTGGGAAGTAGTTCTTTTATGCTCCTCTTTTTATTATAATTGACTTGCCGAATGTATGTTTGGTGTAATTATTGCATGCATGTGACTATAAGTTGGGGTATGCGTCGTTTCCATGGGTGGTGGTCTTTCCTTCTACTTTCTATTTTTATAACTCACTTTTTCCTTCAGGACATATGGCCCCTTTTGTTTTTCTTTTTGCCCTGTCTTGAATAGAGGTGCACATAAAGCCTGGCGGGCCCGGGCTTTTCCGAACCGGGCCTGGGCCGGGCCTAATCATTAACCGGGCCGGGCCGGGCCGGGCAATGCCCCCGGGAGGGGGGCCTGGTAAGGCCCCCCAGGCCGGGCCGGGCCGGGCCCGGGCTTAGCCCGGGCCCAGTTATTATTTTAATTTTAATTTTATATAAAAATTTAAAAAAATAAAAAAACACAACAACGTTGAAATTTTTTTTTTATTAATAATTAATGTAATGAAATTATACAAATTTAGGAATGTGTAAAATTTATACTGTACAAGTACATATACAGAAATTAGGAAATTCTAAATTTTTAAAAATTACAAATATCAAATATTCTAAATTATTAAAAATTACAAATCAAAAAAATACAAAAAGTTGCCTAGTGGCCCTAGTTTAAATTGATCGCGTCCATCTCGTCTTCCATGTCCGACGAGCTATCCTCGATCGCTGAAATATGCTACTTTCTCTTCATCGCGTCCAGGTGGTCCTTGTAGCATATGCAGATCTCGAGTGATTCTTCGCTTAGTCGACTTCTCCGCTCGTTTAAAACCCTGCCACTAAGAGAAAAAGCAGACTCTGAAGCTACCGTGCTAGCTTGGATCGTTAGTAAATCTCGGGTCATATAGAGCATAATAGGATAGGTATTTACTTTACCTTTCCACCATTTTAAAATATCGAAATTTTCTAATTCGTCCGTGGACATAAAATCACGAAATTGTGTTTTTGTGTACAATCCTAATTCATTTAAACTACTAGATGTTGTGCGCGCTTTTTTCCTAGAGGCTAACTCTAACATTTTATTTTTAAAACTACTAGATGTTTTGGGTTGCGACACATCTTCTCGGGGCCGCGACCCATATAAATTATCGTAATAATTATAACATTCAGTAAAAATAGTGTTAAAATTAAAAAGACTCAGATTATCTAAATCTGAATCACTTAGATCTACGCCTATATTGCTATTTATTTTTTTAATAAAATTTTCTACGCCGTCAACGCCGAAAAGAGGATTCAAAGCGGCGGCGCATGAAAACGTAACTGGGATTTCTCTATAATATTTTAAAAAAAAATTCCATTATTTTTATTAATTCGATCCATCCGGCGTGTTGTTTAAAATAATTTAATTTTTGTGAAATATTAACAATATTTTCAATAACTAGCGGACTAGTAGGATATTGTACGCCCGATAAACTATTTGTCGCAGTATAAAAAACTTCTAGCAAATCCATATAATTTTCTAAAATTGCCCAATCGGACTCGGTTAATTCACGTTGACCTAACAAAGTATAAAATTCCATTAATAGTATTTTTTGTCGAATCGCTCGTTTTAACATTATATATGTAGAGTTCCATCTAATTTACATGTCAAATAGAGGTTTTAAAAATTTGTGACCTTGGCCGGTTACGAATTTTTTAAAATCTTGACGTCGTTGTTTAAAACTATAAATAAATTGTAACATTAAACGTATTTTATTAATGTATGGTTCCATATAGAATAAACTATCATGTACTACTAAATTTAAAACGTGACACGCGCAACAAGTATGAAAAAAGCGCCGTTTAACATAGGTTTCAAATCACGTTTTAACCATTCAATTGAGGTGGTATTATTTGTGGCGTTATCGAAAGAAATACTCATAATTTTATCTTTTATTTTAAATTCGCGCAAACATTTTGAAATTATTTGATAAATCGCCTCACCGGTGTGCGGTACTTCGAAGCTTTCAAAACAAATTATTCTTTTATTTAGATCCCAGGAAACGGGATCGACCCAGTGACACGTTATAGACATATATGATAATCCTAATTTTATACTACTTGTCCAAACGTCGCTCGTTAAACTCACTCGACCCTCAAAATTTTCAAAAAAATTTATTAAATTTTGTTTTGCCTCTAAATAATATTTAAGCGCGTCGCGTCTAATAGAAGATCGACTTACTTGGTGATATTTGGGTTGTAGCCCTTGATGAATGTACTCGGTCTCTTCTTCGTTATCGTAGTGGCTGAACGACAACCCGCGTCTGATGATGTTTTTCACCTGCAGCTCTCGCTGCCGACCTTGATCGTACGTCCAGATTTGTTCGGATGCCGATAATTGCGCCTGGGTCGACTCGGGAGGAGCTTGTTTGGCTGCGCAAGACTTAACGTGTCTTGCGAGTGTCGAGTTGCCAGCGGTCGAAAGTAATTTCGAGCACTGCTTGCATCTCGCCTTTTGCTCCGCGCCGACTTGTACTAAGTCGAAATATTCCCAAACTGGCGCCGTACGCTTGTGCTCCACCACTTCGTGAGCGACGGATGAGAAAGACGACGCCTGCGTTGACGACATGTTCGCGAGTAATGGAGAATAGAGAGAGAGAGAGGGTGGGGGGTGATTTGTGAAAGGAAGAAAGGAGGGGGGGGGGTTTATAGGTTTTTTTTTTAATTAAAAAAAATAGCCACTTGGGCTGCAAATAGCAGCCTTTGCAGCCCAAGTGGCTGGCTGCTCCACCAACGGCTCTTAGAGCCGTTGGTGGCCTGCCAGCAAGGCAGCAACCAACGGCTCTAAGAGCCGTTGGTTTGGAACAAACGGCTCTTAGAGCCGTTGGTTTGGAACAAACGGCTCTTAGAGCCGTTGGTTCCAGCCAGTCCGGGCTTAGCCCGGGCTTTTCCAGGCCCGGGCTAAGCCCGGTGACCGGGCTTTGCCTGGCCCGGCCCGGCCCGGGCACCGGGCCGGGCATTGCCCTTATACTGGGGCCCGGAAGGCCCCCATTGCCCGGCCTGGGCCCGAGCCGGTCTTGGCCCGGGACCGGGCCTACCGGGCTTTTCACTGGGTCGGGCCGGGCCGGCCCGGTGAGCCCGGTTTTTTTGGACACCTCTAGTCTTGAAGTATGGTTTTATGCATCTAATTTTGGAACCCCTATTGTTCTACGACATTGGATAGCTAGCAGTTGATTCTTAGGGAATAGTATTAGACTATCTTTGATCACCAACAAACCATATTACTTTTTTGCAGCTTCTTAATTTTTAATGATGAGCGTCCATGGAAATTTTGGTCAGTGGACTAGGCTTTGGCTGACTGGCCACTCATGTTTTTTTGCTTCTGATGTCTCCTTGGTTGCCCTTCCGGGCGTGTGGCTTCCATTCAGTGGATTTCTCACTGCTCTCAAGAATACGATCCCCGCGTAAGGTGATGATGGAAGTTTTGATCTGTAGAAGGTCATGGGGAGATAAGTTTTGTTCTCCGCATGAGGTGATGATAGAACTTTTGTTCTCTGTCTTGCACGATTACCATCTGTTTTATATTTACTATTAGTTCTTAGGATTTCTCACTGCTTAGAATCTATAAATAGTCCAAGCCATCACCCTGACGAGACACCCTTCAAAAACTGCAAGCTGCTACCCGCGACCTTCCCTTACCATGAGCCTGAACGCAATACTTCCTGCAGAGATGGGCCTAAAGAAAGAGATAGAGAAGAAGCCCGATCCCAACAAGCCGATGAAACCGTCGAAACCGCCTAGCGGCTCCTCTAAGGAATAGTATGCGTCGTCATTGTGTTACGCCCCCGACCGCGGCCCGCTTCTCGGGGCGTTGTTATGCTCGCAGGCGCAAGAAGACAACATGCAACGAAGGGAATGAACCATCCGGTTCAGCCCCCACTCAGTAGAACCGGTCGGCCAAGGGCTGAACCAACCGGTTCAGTCCTATGTGGAGGGGCCGGCCGGCTCCCTCCTTGGCCCGGGTATATATACCCGGGGATGTCATATTGGAGGCATGCAACATAACCCTAAGGTATTCCTCCTTCTCTCAAACCCTCGCCTTCTTCCTACTTTTTCCTCTAGTTTCTCCCTCTCTCTAGTAGCTTCTATCATTTGGTATCAGAGGCGGTCATTCTCCGACGATGGTCACCACTCGCACGCAAGAGGAGGTCACCTGTTTGGAGACCTTGGAGGAAAACTACGGTGGATTGATGGATTCGGTAGCCGCGATCGAGCAAGAGATGCGCACATCTACGCATCGGTTGGAGGAGCGCATAGACGTGCGTATGGAGGAGCTTAAGGCGCTATTGAAAGGAAAAAGCACGAGCGAGGAAGAACCAATCGGCGGAAGACCCGATCGGTCCGTCAAGGGCTCGGGAACGCCCGATCCGAGGCGTTTGGGCACGGGAGCGTCGTGCTTGGGATAGAACGGCGACATTGGCCTCTCCCGGCCGTGGGGGACCTCCAACGAAGGAGGGGGAGCGGCGGCATGGCCGGCGGCAACAGCAGGAGGCGGCGGGCCCAGTTTTGCTTGGTTGGCTGAGTGCGGGCCGGCCAGGCATCCAGGCGGCGGCTCGGGCATGGTGGGACCAGCGGATTGCGGGCGGCAGCCATGACTACAGGCTGATGGAGGGCCGGGGACTGCTGTGCGGGCTCCAGGAGGTGCAGCGGGGCTTCTCCCTCACCCGCGAGGCGGCGTTTTTCCTGGCGGATTTGGAGGCCACATTCCGTTGGCCGGGCAACACGTTCCTCATCAAGGTCAGCCACCTCATGGCTACCAGGGTGGAAATGACGAGCATGTGGGACGATAGACTGGGAAAGGACAGGGATGGCAAGGGCAAGCCGGGCCGCGTGCGTACATGCCACCGAAGTTGACACGCATGAACTTTCCCAAGTTCAAAGGGGGGGATGCGTTGGAGTGGGTTCACAAGGTGGAGTTGTTCTTTAACTACCAGGAGGTCCCGGAGGGGAAATGGGTGCAACTAGCATCGTTCCATCTGGAGGACGACACGTTCCAGTGGACTCAGTGGTTCCTGAGAGGTAGAGACTACGTACCCTGGACTGATTTGTGGAGGGGTTCACGACCCGATTGGGGCCACTGGAATATGAGGAATTTGAGGCGCTGCTGCAGAAGTTATGACAGAAGGGGACAGTGACTGAGTACCGGACGGAGTTCGAGAAGTTGGCCAACCGGGTATGCTGTGAAGAGAAGACACTGCTGAGTTGTTTTGTGTCGGGCTTGAAGGAGCAATTGCCGAATGAGGTTCATGTTTATATGCTAAGGAGCTTGAATCACGTTATCACCCTAGCACGCATTCAAAAGGAACGACTCAACCGGCAGCGATCACGCACCACGGGGAAGCCTCTTGCCACACCCACCATAGCCAGGAGAGAGCAAGCGGTTGCTAAGCCTACAGTGACTCGTTTGTCGTGGGGCGAGATCCAGGCCCTCAAGGAGAAGGGCCTCTGCTTCAACTGTGACGAGACGTTTGTGCTCGGGCATAAGTGTCAGAAGCTACAGGTTTTCATGCTACATGAAGAAGTGGCCGACGAGTCTTCGCCCGAGGTTGCAGTCGAGGAGGCGCTATTGGAGGAGGATGTGGATGTGACGGAGTTTGGGGTCTCCATCCAGGCCATGGAAGGGTGCAATCCGCCCCTTACGATGCGGGTTGCCGGACGGGTTAGGCAGGAGAAAGTGACGATATTAGTGGACAGAGGGTGCACTCATAATTTCATTCACCCTGCCGTTGCTCAGCGGGTTGGACACAACATTGATAGGGGAGCTGCATTCCAGGTTATGGTGGCTGACGGCAGCAAGCTGCAGTGCGAAGGGGTCATGAAGGGAGTGGAGTTGTGGATTCAGGGATACATTGGGAGCACGAATGTATACCTTCTACCTATACGGGGATCAGACATGGTACTCGGGGTTCAGTGGCTGCAGCAGCTGAAGCGGGTCACTTTTGATTGGGAGCTCATGACGATGGAGTTCCTGCAGCGTGGCTGACAGTTCTGTTTGAAGGGTCTCACAGCTTCACCAGTAAAGGAAGTTTCTCTTCGGAGCATGCAGCTGCTCGGAGAGGAAGGGAGCTTGATGACAGTCCTTTTGGGGGTGCGGTCTGATGAAGCCGGGTCGTCCAATTACCGATACAGTTGCAGTCCTTAGTCGAGCAGTATTCAGACGTCTTTCAGGAGCCACGTACACTACCACCATCGCAGTTTCGGGATCACCAGATTGTACTCAAGGCTGGAGCGGAGCTTACCAATATCCGGCCTTACCGAATTACCGGTATCCACACATGCAGAAGGCAGAGATCGAGCGCAACATTCGGGAGATGCTCGACGCTGGGATCAGCCGACCCAGCATGAGCTCCTTTTCGGCCCCGATTATTCTCGTCAAAAAAAGATGGCTCGTGGCGATTCTGTGCTGACTATCGGGCTTTGAATGACATCACTTTGAAAGACAAGTTTCCCATTCCATTGGTTGAAGAGCTCTTGGATGAGCTACACGGGGCGACTTTATTCACAAAGCTTGACCTGCGGTCGGGTTACTACCAGATCCTTATGCGGGAAGAGGACATCCATAAGACGGCTTTCAGAACCCACGACGGCCACCACGAGTTTCTGGTGATGGCCAATGGGCTGACTGGCGGTCCATCCACCTTCCAAGCCAATATGAACGAAATCTTTCGCCCACTACTTCGCCTTTTTGTGCTAATTTTCTTTAATGACATCTTGATATAGTGCTAATTGGGAAGATCACTTGTGCCATGTTGAACAGGTCTTCTCTATTCTACGCAAGCATCTGCTCTATGCTAAGCGCTCCAAGTGTTCTTTTGGGTAGGAGGAGGTCGAGTACTTGGGTCACTTGGTATCGGTTGAAGGGGTCAAAGCTGACCCTCGAAAGATTGAGAGCATGGTTTCTTGGCGGGGGGCCCAGACTGTTCGGGCTCTGCGAGGATTCTTGGGCCTCACCGTCTACTACCGACGGTTTGTGCGGGATTATGGGAAGATTGCTCGACCGCTGACTCGGCTGCTGCAGAAGGATGCCTTCTTGTGGCAGGATCATGCTGAGGCGGCTTTTCAGGCGCTCAAATAGGCAGTGACGACCACCCCAGTGTTTGCCCTTCCGGATTTCACCAAGGAGTTCGTGGTGGAGACGGGTGCCTCAGGGGCGGGGCTAGGTGCAGTATTGATGCAGGAGGGCTGCCCACTGGCTTTTTATAGTAAGGCGTTGGCGCCTAAGACGTTGGGACTGTCCACGTATGAAAAAGAGTTGTTGGCAGTGGTTCAGGCAGTGGCCCTTTGGCGGCCATATCTTTTGCGGCGGCACTTCAAGATTCGTACGGATCACCAGAGTTTGAAGCATTTCTTGGACCAACGAGTCTCCTCTCCTCTTCAGCAAAAGTGGGTCACCAAACTTTTGGGTTACGATTATGAGATCGTTTACCGCCAAGGCAAGGAGAATGTGGTGGTGGATGCCTTGTCCCGCCTACCTGATGGTGCACTCACCCAGATTTCGGGTCCGGTCCTCGACTCGTTCGATGACATACATGAGGAGGTCTTGCGGAATCCCTCTCTACGTGCCCTCGTGGAGGCCCTCCAACGTGGGGAGACCGTGACGCCAGGTTATCATCTACAGAGTTGGCGACTACATTACCACGACAGAGTAGTCATACCTCCAGGCTCAGCATGAAAGACAGTTATGCTCCACGAGTTTCATTCCTCTCCAGTGGGGGGTCATGCAGGCATGCTCCGTACCCTCCAACGGGCGAGAGCAAATGTTTTTTGGCTGGCGATGCGCCGGGATGTGCAGCAGTTTGTCCGACAGTGTGAGACATGTCAGCGCCAGAAGTACGAGACCACCACACCTGCCGGGTTGCTTCATCCACTTGCGATTCCGCAACACATCTGGGATATTGTGTTGATGGATTTTATTGATGGATTGCCTAAGTCTCAGGGCAAGTCGGTCATTCTGGTAGTGGTCGACAAGCTCTCTAAGTATGGTCACGTCCTCGCCCTCAGTCACCCTTATACGGCGGAGTCGGTCGCCGAACTCTTTACTCGGGAAGTCGTCCGCTTGCACGGCCTCCCACGCGCCATCATTTCTGATCGTGATCCCACTTTTGTGAGCCAATTTTGGCGAGAGCTTTTCAGGCTTCAAGGGACTTGCTTGAGCTTCAGCACCGCAAATCACCCCCAGACCGACGGCCAAACGGAGGTTCTTAATCGCAGTGTGGAGACATACCTCAGGTGTTTCGTCATGGACGAGCCTCAGACTTGGACCAGTTGGCTGCACTGGGCCGAGTATTGTTACAACACTGCTTACCACTCCGCCAGCAAGATGACGCCATTTGAGGTGGTCTACGGCCGTCCACCACCTTCTCTAAGCAGTTATGAGCCGGGCAGCACGGCGTTATCGGCGGTTGATCGGGCCCTCCGTGACCGCGACCGCACCTTAGTGACATTGCGGGCGAATCTTCGCCTTGCCCAGAATCGCATGAAGGCCCAGGCGGACAAGCACCGCAAGGAGAGGGAGTTTGCCGTGGGCGATGAAGTATTCCTTAAGCTTCAACCTTACCGACAGCTCTCAGTGGCTCGCCTCACAAATCAGAAGCTGGCTCCTTGATATTATGTCCCCTTTCGTGTTTTCAAAAGGGTGGGGCCGGTCGCTTACACGTTAGAGCTTCCCGCGGGCTCACGCGTCCATCCGACATTTCATGTCTCTTTACTTAAGAAGAAGATTGGTGACAGTGCCCAACCGAGTCCTTTCTTGCCGGAAGCTACCGTTGCAGGCGAGCTTCGGCCGATGCCGGAGAATGTTCTCTTACTCAGGTGGAAGCAGCGGGGCGCCGAGTTTCGGGCCGAACTCTTGGTCAAGTGGAAGCACTTATCGGAAGCACATAACTCCTGGGTTGATCTGTTGGACTTCAAGGAGCTGTACCCAGATTTCCATCTTGAGGACAAGCTGGGTCTTGATGGGAAGGGGAATGTTACGCCCCCGACCGCGGCCCGCTTCTCGGGGCGTTGTTATGCTCGCAGGCGCAAGGAGACAACAAGCAACGAAGGGGCTGAACCATCCGGTTAAGCCCCCACTCAGTAGAACTGGCTGGCCATGGGCTGAACCAACTGGTTCAGCCCTATGTGGAGGGGCCGGCCGGCTCCCTCCTTGGCCCGGGTATTTATACCCGCGGATGTCATCTATTAGAGGCATGCAACATAACTCTAAGGTATTCCTCCTTCTTCTCTCAAACCCTAGCCTTCTTCACTCTTTTTCCTCTAGTTTCTCCCTCTCTCTAATAGTTTCTATCACATTGTCTGTGAGGAAGCCCGTGTCCAAGGTTGGAGATGCGCCTCTCACCCTTTCTGATGCATCCTTCGTCGCATCATAAGTCACGCATTTTAATTTTTCAGCAATTATTTGTTATCCTGCACTTCTTTCGCGCGTCTGCTTTTATTTGAGATTGTTCGACTTTTCGGGTTGACCGTCCGATGAGATCTTAAATAAAAAGGTTTGGTAATTTAGTTAGTTAGAACGAAAGGGGCAAGCTCAAGTTATTTAAGGAAGCATAAGTTTAATTGGAGAAAAAATTCAAATTCAAAAAGATATCCAATTATTGCTAAAATCTATCATAAAAGGTTTTAGGAAGTTACTGTTGGAAAGAGAGCTATTTGGAAATCTATTAAGGAGTTTATTTGGCAGGCACATATAAGCATTTAGAGAAACACGGTTGAAAATAATTTATTTGGCAAGATTTGATACTTAGGAAAGAATTAATATGAAGAGAAGAAGGAAATAGTTTTGAAACTTTTCAACACACGCTGTCCTCTACAAAAGCAGCCCCCTGAAAGGAGGAAAAAAGGACCCGGGTAAGAACAGAGGAGCGACGATCCAATCGCGCCCTCTGTAATACCGACAAAGTCATCTCCCGAGAAGTCCGCCATCTCCCAATTTTCTTCCCCGCCGGAGTTGCGATTTGTTCTCTCCTGCCAGGCGACATCAGAAGTCCCCTGCTCCCGTCCGACAAAGTCCCTGTTCGAGCGGTTTGTCGTCACCGTCGCAGCACCTTTCCGCCCCTGAGATCCTCCGGCGCCACTTCCTGTTAGGACGCAACCAACCTTGCTTGATTCCAGCATTTTCCCCCGACTGACGTCGACATCGGTTCAGTTCTTCCGTCAGCCGCCTGGCGAAGCTGCTCCTCTACGGTCTCACGGATTGACATCGACTTCGAGTCGTTCCTTCCGTCAATCCGTTGTCACCCCTTCCCTTGCGTTGGTTGGACTTTGATAGGCTTAAGCCCCTGGGTAATCTCACCACCTCATTGCTCTTTTTCTTGGCTTAAATTTATGCATTCTAATTAAATAATTTTTGAGCTTGCCCCGAACATTCTTGCTACCTAAATTTCTGTTTAATATCATAAATTATTGTTTGTGATTGTGTTTGTGCTTGTACAGATTTTGCAGCGGTTCAAGTTATTAAGCGCCTTAGAATAGTTTTCTAATAACAATTAACGATCTTGCGAAGTTCGGACGTTGGGAATGATTTCGCGCGCAAAGCTTCGAATTTGGTCACTCGGCCTCTTTTTAAAATCAAATCATTTTCGAAATCATCTTTATTACTTTATAACAATTATATTAGTTTGTTTTTAAAATTATATTCAATTTTGAAAACCCCCAATTTGAGTCTACATCACTTTCCGATCTCGACGTGCACACGAATAATTTCCCCGATTTAGGGACGAGCAGCCTGAGCAAAGATTTGCTAACCGACCCTCCTGCGGACGTAAAAGTTCCCCTGGACCCCTCATCCAGTACCTCCCAGAAACCAAAAGAATCACATAAGCTCAAGTTCCAGAAGTCACAAATTTCCTTGAGCGCCATGACCCCCGAAGAGTGCCGAGAAATTTGAGAAGACCGCGCCGAACACCTCAGAAAAGCGGCCCAACCAGATGAACCAGGACCCATTCCAACGATAGATCGCTGCGGATGAAGCTGATCGTCGAAAGCTCTTATCCAAGGAGCCCGCAGAAGAAGAGCAATCGAAAGACATTAAAGATTTGGACGATAGCGAAGAGGCTGAAGATGACAACTTTGAGGATGAGTTCAAAGACCAGAGAGCAGACGCCCCTCTTGGAAACATAATATGAAAAGCTTCCGAATTCGCCACACCATCGCTGATGACTTCTCACACCCCTTCAGACCTTACATCACTCTGAGAGAAGAAGAGGAAGAGGGACAACGAGCATGACGGCGGGAACACTTCGCGGTCTCCGGAGGAAGATCTCGCCATAGATATTCTTATTGGGAACAAACTTCCTGCAATATTCTTATCATGACAAACTAAAGACACATACCTTTACTGTCAGAGAAAGCCTTGGTGATAGCTGCCTTGCGGGAAGAGCTCCAGGGCGCTTGCGCCCGCATCGACCTGCTGGAGGAGGGGGTGGCAACGTTAAAGAAAATTGTTGTGCGAGACGCTGAGAGTAGCCGCGCACCCATGATGCGGACAGGTGCATCATCGGTGTTGCAGAGTTCGGTCCTGTTGGAGGATACTTCCCAAATATAGGTGCGAAAAGTGAGAGAGGATATCCGCGCCATACACACGCTGGTTGCCAAGCTGCACATGCATCACGTGGGCGCGACGGGCGTGCTCACGGAAATATCGAATAGCTTGGCATTTGTGGGTGTGGAGCGAATATCTTGTGAGGAAGCTTAGAAAGCAGGAAACGTTTCATTTGGTTTGTAATAATAACTAATGGTGTGGAAACTGGAGGTTGGAGAGTATATGTGTCCGCCAGACAATATATGTTTAGATTTCTTTCATGTTTCCGATTTATACCTATTTCTTGCGAATGACTCACTTGTTAGTGGACAAGTATGCGATGCTCCTTTTTGCAGGAGAAAACTTACATGGTTACTGCAGACGCCCTCTGTGAATGGTAACTGCCCGCAATGCTTCGCGTTTCGAGGAAAAAGGATTACGCCACCTATAAATAGGCCTAAGGAAACTAACTTCTCTGACAGATAACCGTGAGCGATTCAGAGAAAGAGCGAGCTCCTCAAGCAGGAACCATGCAAACTGTGCGGTTGCCTTCTTATGCCACGAGCTACGCGTGATTCGAATTTCAGATGAAGAATTCTCGACCCATCACTCGCGAAATCGCGCGGCCCCCGATTCTTTCCGTGCGTGGCTTCCAGACCCCCGACAAACACCTTCACACCATGTTCGCCCAAGAGCTCACCCTCCCGTTCGAACATTTCGATGCGGGTGGACCTTCCTCGTCTTTCCTGAGATGATGGAAGTGATAAATTACTTCAGGCTCATTCCCGCGCAGGTCACCCGAACTCAATTGCGGTGGTGACCTCATTCTTTATTTTTCTGCGGCTCCAGAGAATTCGGTTCAGCTTAACGGTATTTCAGAAGTTGTTCTTTGTGCGAGCGCACACGCACGAGCAAGTTTACACTGGATCCAGTGTGTTGTAGGTTCTAAATCTCTCGAATAAGATTCACGGGTGGAGAACGAGGTTCGTAGTATTCATGGCGAACTTTAGGGTCCTGCGAACAACTGCCCACCCGCGGACTGAGGCGGACTTTCAGAAGCCACCGGTCGAAGGGTTTGAGGTGAAGATTGTGGAATTCTTCAAGAAAGCCCCCTTGGACATTGAGCACTATGTCCCCCGCTTGGCGGAGGTGGCGTATATATATTAACACCGCGGATTGTGAGTAAACCTTTTCACTCTTTCTTTTAAAATGTTTTAATACTTGTGGGCTCTAACCTTTCATACTTGTAGTCACTCTGCAGGTTCTAGCAGAGAAGCCCTCCGAGCCCCCTAGTGAGGTCCTGACCGCCACCGAGAGGAGGAATGCCGCTGGTCAGAGGAGCCCCGTGCCTCCGCATGCGCCAACTATCACTCGCAGGAGCCTCGCAAACTCCCCTGCTGGCCCAAGCCAAATGCCCGCATGGACTGCCTCGAGTGATGAGCAAGGGCCACTGCCAGACCCTGAGTCCTTGGTGGACGAGCTCGGCGGCCCTCTAATATACCGCGACATGGGGGTTGTTATCCTCAACACCATCCTGTCCTCCCAAAGGGAGACGTGGAGTGCAACCCCGCATGCTATGACGGCCTCCACTGCAGTTGTTGGCGAGGAAGACCTCCGTGAGATGCAAGATGTACCTGCGGACCAGCTGGCACAAAGGGCAGCCATGGCCACCCTGAGGTCGCCGACGTATGACAATGCGTACTGGCAGGCTTTGGAGCAGTCCCGACACGCTTTAGAGTAGTCCCAGACAGAGGTCATCCGCCTGCAAAACAAACAGAGGGTAATTTTCCAAATATTATAACTATTACTTTGCATTGGCGCAGCGTCTGATGGTCTTCCTTGTGTCTGCCAAGAGAGCTTGACAACGGGCAACCCAAAATTTGTGAGGATGATTCTGAAGTGGGGAACAAGTCCCCAAAGAATGCCCTGAACCATGGAGCTGGGCTCCCTCAAGCCAGAATTTGCGAATGTCACATATAAGGAGTTATTTCCCGAAGAGACGGGGTTGCCCGTTGGGGATTCTGAAGATGAGAAATCTACCCCGTCCTCTCAACAGACTCTTTCCCGTACTCACCGCCCAAGGACTCAAGAAAGAGGTTACGATCAGGGGCGTCTTTTGGAGACGACAGAGACGGTAACATGTAGTAGCTAGTTTTTGTTTCTTTTTGGCGCACTTATGCGCGCTTTTGTAAAAGAACATATACCAACGATCTTTTATCTTGCTCTGTGATGATTCACGACAATTTTTTGTCCTCTTTTTTCCTTTATGCTTCTTTGCTTTATGTTTGTTGAACCGGGTAAAATGTTGGGATTAATTCTATTACAAGAAACCCACCTCTATATATAGAGGTGATTACAATCATAGACAACAAAAAATAAAACATAAAGGATAATCTAACACTCCCTCTCAAGTTGGGTGTGTGATGTTAATCATGCCCAACTTGTCCACAATATTGCTAAATACGTTCCCACTCAATCCTTTGGTGAGAATGTCAGCTAGCTGCCTGTCGGAGGGCACAAAAGGTGTGCACATGATTCCTCTCTCAATGTTCTCCTTGATAAAGTGTCGATCCACCTCGATGTGTTTAGTACGGTCATGTTGCACAGGGTTGTGCGCAATACTGATGGCTGACTTATTATCACAATACAGTCAGATAGGTCCTGCTTCAATAAGACTAAGGTCACTCATCATAGAGCGAAGCCATAACCCTTCACAGACCCCGTGAGCCATAGCTCTAAACTCTGCCTCAGAACTAGATCTTGCCACCACTTGTTGCTTCTTACTCCTCCAAGTAACAATATTACCCTCAACTAGGGTACAATATCCCGAGGTTGATCGCCTATCATCAACAGATCCTACCCAATCAGCGTCAGTGTAGACTTCAATATTTAGACCAGTATTGGGAGCAAACAGGATACCCCTTCCTGGTGTAGACTTGAGGTACCAGAGAATTCTGTGAGCAGCATCCACATGACGAGTTTTAGGAGCATGCATGAACTGGCTAACGACGCTCACCGCATAGGAAATATCTGGACGAGTGTGGGACATGTATATCAATCTCCCCACTAATCTTTTGTACTCAGAGATATCAACAATTTCCTCTCCATCATGGCGTCCCAATCGGTGGTTTGCTTCAATCAAGATGTCAGTTGGTCTACATCCACTCATCCCCACTTTCTCAAGGAGATCTAAAGTGTATTTACTCTGGGAGATGAAAATCCCCTGCTTGGATCGAGCAACTTCAATATCCAAGAAATACCTGAGTTTACCCAGATCTTTGACCTCAAATTCTCTAGCCAATTTCTGCTTTAACCTCTGGATTTCTTCGATATCATCCCCTGTTATGACTATATCATCAACATACACAATAAATGCAGTGAGTTTTCCAATCCTTCGTTTAATAAACAAAGTATGATCAACATTGCTTTGTTGGAAACCAAAAGATAGCATAGCCTTGAGAAACCGCCCAAATCACGCTCTTGGAGACTGCTTCAGCCCATATAACGCCTTTCTCAACCTGCAGACTTTCCCTGCAGCACCTGTAAGAATGAGGCCCGGAGGAATAGACATGTAAAACTCCTCATCTAGATCACCGTGGAGGAAGGCATTTTTCACATCAAGTTGCAAAAGCTCCCAGCCTTTGCAAGCAACACAGGATAACAAGACCCTGATAGTATTCATCTTTGCCACTAGGGCAAACGTCTTCAGATAGTCATTACCAAGGGTTTGCGTATAACCCCTCGCCACCAACCTAGCCTTGCATCTTTCAACAATCCCTTGTGAGTTCTGTTTCACAGTGAACACTCATTTACACCCAACCGTCTTCTTTTAATAGGGAAGGGGAACCAAATCCCATGTATTGTTTTTCTCAAGAACATTCATTTCCTCAACCATCGCCTCACGCCACATAGGGACCTCCAGAGCCTGCTGTCATGATTCAGGTATGGAAGAAATAACAAGGGAAGAAACAAAGGGCTTGTAAGTAGTAGAAAGAGAATCATACGATACATAATGTGATAAAGGATGGCGAGTGCAAGACTGGATACCTCTCCTGAGGGAGATAGGTTGATCGGAAGGCCCTGAGTCAGGTTCCACTGACTGTCCTGGTAGCATAGTCGGATCTTGCGTGCTCGTCCGCTTTGTACACCGGGTATAAACCTGCAAGCTCGGAGGAGGAGGCTCAGGAGGAGGACGTATGTCCACTGGTAGAGGAGGCACGGGAGGAGGACTCACTTCCACTGGTAGAGATAGAGGCTCCCCCTGAAGTGAGTAATACAGTGGTGGTATTGGCAGAGGAACCGAGGGAAGAGAAATGGGAGTATGCGAGGGAGAGGCATCCGAGACAGGATAATATACCTCGGATTCACGGAACGTAACATCCATAATGACAAATACTTTCTTTGTAGGAGGGTGGAAACATTTATACCTCTTTTGCGTTGGAGAGTAGCCAATGAAGACACATTTTAGTGCCCGAGGATCGAGTTTGGAAGGGCGGGGGTGGTGGATATGAACGAAGCAAACACATCCAAACACCCTAATGGGAAGCCGAGAAGGAGGCACCTGAAGAGTGTCAAGGGGTGTAGCATTCCCAAGAACACGAGTGGGCATACAATTGATGAGGTATGCTGCAGTAAGAACGACATCACCCCAGTAGAATTTCGGAAGATGCATAGTGGACAAAAGACAACGAGCGACTTCCAGGAGATGACGATTCTTTCGCTCAGCCACACCATTTTGTGCGGGAGAATACGCGCAAGTAGTCTGGTGGAGGATACCACGATCAACAAGATATTGCTCAAACAGCGAATCGATGTATTCGCGACCATTATCACTACGAAGAATTTTAATTTCGAAGTGAAATTGAGTGGAGATCATGCAATGAAACCGTCAGAAAATCGATAAAACATCATTTTTATTACGCATCAAATACAACCATGTAGTACGGGAGAAGCAATCAATAAAAGTAACAAACCACACACATCCATAAATAGAAGATGTCGGATAAGGACCCCAGATATCAGTATGAATAACAGCAAAAGGAATAGAACTTGGCAATAAAACATGCGTAAACGAGGTACGATGATGTTTGTTTAAGCTACATACATCATAGACAAAAGTGTCGAAGACAACAGTAGACATAGCAGGAAATAACAATTTCATAACAGAAACAGAAGGGTGTCCCAGACGACAATGCTAGGAGTACAAAGGATGGGCAGTGCGGGAATGAATAGCCAGTGGAGACGTAGCCTAGCTGGAGTTGAGCACATAGAGTCCATTTACCATGCTACCAGAGCCAATCACCTTCCCCGTCGTCAGGTCCTGAAAAACACAAGAAGACGGAAGAAATGTCAGAGTAGTGCATGAAGTTAGTTAGATGACTAATGGAAAGAAGATTACGAGTAAAATTAGGAACATGGAGGACAGAAGATAAGGTGAGGGAGGAGCAGGAGATGGAACCCTTGCCGGCAATAGAGGAAAGGGAACCATCGGCAATGCTCACCTTATCACGGCCAGAAAGAGGAGTATAGGATATAAAACCTGTAGAGGACCCAGTCATATGATCTGTGGCCTCAGATTCAATAATCCACTGGGTAGAGGGATGAGAAGCAGCAGAGTGAGCACCTGGGAGACCCATGTGAGCGTAGGAGGAAGAGGCAGAAGGCTCTGTAGAAAGACCCTGTATCATACGTCGAAGAGCAAACATTTCATCCGCTGTGAAAGCACCAGGAGGGACAGAGTCATCAGAACTAGAATAACCAGGAGGGACCGCGGCAGAAGCATCAGTAAGATGAGCAGAACGTGGAGTGGCATGACGACCAGACGAGCGCCCAGAACCACGACCTCCACGAGGCGGAGCACCCCCTCTGGGGTTAAGAAACCAATGAAGCCGAAAGCAGGTATCCCGAGTGTGACGGTTCTTGCCACAATAATCACATAGCAGATGATCCTTATCAGAGCCCTTCAACCTGGAGTCCCAAGATGGACGAGTACCAAGATAAGAGGGGGCAATAGCCGTTAAAGCTGACCCCTCAGGCATCAGGTCTGGAAGAAGAGTCAGGCGACGATCGTATTCCTGTTGTACAATACTGTAGACCTCAGGAAGGGATGGTATCTGCGGTCGGCCCAAAATCTGTACACTGATCTGATCGAAGTTGCGATGCAGTCCATGAAGAAACTCAAATATACGATTGCGGTCATCCCGGGCCCGAACCATTGCCTCATCAATAGGGCTCACAAAGGTAAGAGGATCAAAGTGATCATATTCCTGATACAGTTGCGTGAACTCCAAGTAGTATGCAGACGGCGGACGGTCACTCTGCCGAAGTAACGAGATCTTCCGGCGCAACTGAAAAATCCGTGCAGCATTGCCGCGGCGAGAGTAGGTAGACTCTGCACAGCGCCAAATGGCGGCAGCGTTGTCGAGAAATAGGTAGTTCCGGGCAATGTACTCCTGCATCGAGTTAGTAAGCCAGAACATGACCAAGGAGTTCTCTCACTCCCACTGCGGACAATCAGACGAATTCATGTCGGGCTCCTTCATTTTGCCAGTGACATAGCCAAAGAGACGCCGTCTTTTAAGCGCCAGAGTGATAGAGCGAGATCACGAGAGATAATTGGAGTCGTCAAGACGTATGGTAGTGATTTGGGGTGTATTATGATCATTAGTGCCACGGAAGAGGACCGTCGGAGTGGAGGCACCGGAGGAGGGGGCAACCCTAGAAGATGGAGCGGGAGATTCAGCATCTCCAGACATGATGGCTCAGGAATAGAAATCCAGAGGCAACACAGGATAAGGGTATCAAAAAACCGGAGGGGAAAACGAAGAGATCCACCCCATTAGAACACCCTAAGCAAAAGACGGCGCCGGAAAAAAAATTGGGTTCTCACGGCTTAAGCATACCGGCGCCGGATGGAGGGCAGGAGGGTTGGAGACCCGGCTGGAAGAAGAAGAAGAAGAGAAGGCGAAAGGCGGACTGGGCGAGGCGGCGAGAGATGAGCGGGATCGAGCACACGACAGGGAGAGCGGAATCGAGCGCACGACAGGGAGAGGCCGGTGGAATCGAGCGCACGACAGGGAGAGGCTGGCGGAAGGCGAGTGAGCGAGCGCGGGCGGCGAGGGCTGAGCGGAATCGGGCGAACGAACGGCAGGCGAAGGATAGGGCACGCGGAACACCGTCGCCTCTGATACCATGTTGAACCGGGTAAAATGTTGGGATAAATTCTATTACAAGAAACCCACCTCTATATATAGAGGTGATTACAATCATAGGCAACAAAAAATAAAACATAAAGGATAATCTAACAATGTTAATTTTATTGTCGGCTTTCTTTGCATAAGACCGTTTGGCGGGAACCCGCGTAACATATATGGGGTGCTCGTGCATGTGGTCTTACTACCCGCGAGCTCTTCCCGCGTTCTCTCGACAGAAATCACTTTTCTTGACCGCAACAGGTGAATGAGTGTCTGCGGCGGACTCATTCATCCCTGGGTCACCGCTTGGTGCCAGGCTTGAACACTTACGAAAAATGCCCTCGGTACTTCACCGGCCTAACATGTCTAGCGGGGGTCATGGGTGTCCGAAGATAGAGCGCTCCTCCGAAAAACTCCCAGGGGGGAAATGACGATCGTCATCGTAGCAATCAGGCCCGTTACCAGAGGTTAAGATCGTCAATCAGGGATATGACATCCGCAGGGTTCTCATCTGCAAGCAGCGACGAGAAAAGTGATTTCTTGTTGAAGGGGTATAAAGCACTTGTTGCTCGGAGCTATCCTTGGAAAAGGAACTAGTAACAGTAGTAACGCCTCAGTCGATGCGCAGTTGGCTAACACATCCGAACCTGCCACATATGCCACTCGGGAGTATCTCTATGAGGACAAATATAGTGCTCTTAGGGTGGGGGAAGTAGCCTTCACCAGTAGGCGAGTCTGTAGCTTGATGACCTACGCAAGAGACGTCCAGATACGTCTGAGGGGATCTAAGCAAGCTCCAAGACTCACCGGGCTAGAGGCAAATATCGACCACGTTAGACTTGGCCAATGTCGAGGGCTTTACCTCGTATTGCGGTGTGCTAAAATTTTTCGCGCGCTCTCTAAAAAATGTTTATTGACAACTCTTTGGAAATGTATTTTGTACTAAGAAATGAAAATCATGCTTTAAGCCTTGAGAAAAGATGAAAAGAGGGGAGGAGTACCTTAGCATGCGAGCAATACCTCTTCAGGTCGTCGTCGCTCCTAGTGTTAGGCACTTCCTCGCTCTTATGAGACTGTAGCCGGTAGGCTCTGTTCTTGAGTGTCTCTTTAACGATGAAAGACCCTTCCTAGTTGGGGTTAGGCTTTCCCACTTAGGCCGCTCTCACGGCCGCATCCACTTTCTTCAGCACGAGATCTCCCTTTTCAAACTGCATCACCAGTACATTCTTGTCGAAGTACTTATCCATTCTCTGCATTGCTTCCGCCTGCCTGATCACTGATTGATCCCTGAGTTCCTCAATCAAGTCGAGGCTGCATCTCAGCTCTTCATCGTTGCCCTCCATCCAATCATCATTGTTCTGCTTAGAGAGCAACACACAAGGACTCTCCGCGTTGAACTCCACTGGGATGAGAGCCTCAGACCCATGTGACAACTTGAACGGAGTTTCCCCGGTTACCAAAGAAGGAGTCGTCCGAAGAGTCCAGAAAATTGCTGACAACTGCTTTGCCGAATTTCTACGAGTGTTCTCCACCTTCTTCTTAAGTAAATTCAGGATCTACTTGTTGGCTTCCTCTACTTGACCGTTGCTACGTGGATGAAGAGCAGATGAAAACTGAAGTTCTATCCCCCACCTGATCGCAAAAACTAGTCAACTCCTCTTTTACAAATTGGGGGTCATCACTACAACATTTTTGGTCTTTAACAGCACCTACTTGACAACAATTAGATGTTGTCTAAACCTTGATAAATAATGGTTTATAAGTGTTGCAATAAGTTATCATTTTTAGACAACACTTTTTGTGCAACATTAAATAAATATTCTCTAAACCCTTATAGGGAACACTTTTGAAATGTTGCAGTTGACGGTTCACTTCAGACAACAGTTATGACATGTCTTTTTAAAAAATAATTTCCAACATGTTTAAAAGTGTTGCCTAATCTTTTTCAACTCAGGCAAAATTTATTCACACCTAAACTATTACTTGAAAATTAAATTTGTTAAATTCAACACAAACCCTCGCACACTTTCCCCTCGACACTTTCCCGATAACCCTTCCTCTTCCTCCCGTGCGTGACTTCCTCGCCATTCCTCCCAACGCGAAAATTTCATCTCGCTCACGCCCGCTCGCCTGCTCGCCCTTGTGAAAACCTCCCGGCCCCTCCTCCTCGCTCTATTCGATGAACTTCTCCCCTTATCTACATTAACAGCAGAGGATGTAGCTCCCACCTCATCTTCATCGTTGGGGGTTCTACCAACTCCTATGCAAATCCGATCGGTGCTTCAGACAACCAACTTCAACAATCAATGAAGAAAAGGGCGGTTTTGTGTGATGGCGAAATCCAAGTTGCTTCTAGCAATCAAATTTTAACCATGCCCTAGATTCCAGAATCTGTGAGAAAGGAAGAAAGGGGCAACTTTGTACGGTAAAAAATCTAAGGTGCTTAGGGTAATCTAAGGCTTATTATGCTGGTGGAGGGATTCCTTTCCTGCAAGTGAAGGTGAAGCCGACGACAAGGGCTCCTCTCCTCCCGCTACATTTTTACCTCCTTATTTAGGGGCGCACTCTCGCTCTTCCTCTACAAGCTCCGACAATAAGTGCTCCTCTCCTCCCACCACAATTTTGCCTACTCATCGAACAAAAGCAACTTGGTGGTTCGACAGCGCCTCTCCTGCTCTTCCTCTATATGATCCGACGACAAGGGCTCCTCTCCTCCCGCTACATTTTTACCTCCTTATTTAGGGGCGCACTCTCGCTCTTCCTCTACAAGCTCCGACAATAAGGGCTCCTCTCCTCCCACCACAATTTTGCCTACTCATCGAACAAAAGCAACTTGGTGGTTCGACAGCGCCTCTCCTGCTCTTCCTCTATATGATCCGACGACAAGGGCTCCTCTGCGGTTTCTAAGCTCTGACCCAGGTTAGGAAATTTGACTGAATGACGCATGCACATTTATATTTCATTTGTTGAATTCTGCATTGGCTTGATTTCTCAAGTTCTGTTATTCTTACAACAATTTTGAAATCAATTTCACCTTTATTTAGCTAGATTTGTGGATAGTAGACTTGGAAAAAATTTAGATTTCGGCTTCCTCCTCCGCCGGTTCCCAACTCTTTTCCTAATCTTGCTATTATACCTACCAAAATTTGCTACTCATTTATGTTTAATTTTTTTAGGGTTCATGTGATTGATTTATATCATCTGACTCGGCTTATGCTACCGATTGTTGGTTATATTTGATCCCACTGATCAAAAACTCATATGACACCTGAAATATGTTTAATTATTGTTGAAGAATTGTCAAACCATATTGCTTATGCTTTATATTTATGATTGTCAAAACTATCATGACCATTCCAAAAAGAAAACTCAAGAAATTGATTTGAGATTTACTGAAGATCTGCTCACTTTACATATATTTTTACTATTTTTTGTTTTGCACGGTGAAGCATTGAAAATGATAGTCACTGATTTTTGGAAGCATGCCAGGAAGAACAACTCAGGAAATTAAGAAGCACCGGAAATCAAAGAGAATGTAAATGAAGGTAAGGATAGCCTCTCTTCTCACAATTCACTACAATATTATTTAGAGTTTATTAATTTTAAGTTGAGTGCCATCTAGTTTAAGTTGTATTAGAGGTTATGTCATTCATTTACAAATGAAATCATGACAAAAGTTGTAACATCTAAATGTCCATGCCATAGATCATTGAGCTGTTCTTTGCTTGAAGTAATATTGGCCGCCAAGCAGGTTAATGAGAAATTTATCCACGGGATTCATAGCATGATCCTACTGAGTCTAACAAATGTGATTGTAATGCAGTTGCTTCTTCGGAGATGATTTGGAGGTAACTTTCATTAACCTCAACCATTGTTTCTGTAAGTATGAGAGACTGCTTATGATATCTCAGTGCATCATCGTGGTTGTTTCATCCTTCAGATACCTGTGAGATGTTTTCAAGTAATTCTTAGAGATTTATTTTCTATTTTGTCTTTGCAAATATTGTGTGCAGTGTGCCACCATGTCTGTTTTTTTGAGTCTCATTTCTCAATTGTGGGTTGTTGTTTCTAAAATTTCTGGGAGGCTGATGTGGAATGGAGGATCTGTACCATCTGCGAGGCTGCTTATGGCTTGCTTCCTCTGAATTCGTTAACTGCCGAAGGTACTTGATGGTAAAAAATATGGACTGAGTTGACACAGGAGGAAACTAGACCCTGTTGCAACATTTGATACATATGTTCTAGGAGCAGTATGTGCATTGCCAACTAGCTGTGAACACATGATAATTGTGAACACATTCTGATTTTGAAATTTTATGTATTTGTTCCTTTATGCTAATTGTGTTATTTCCTTTTACTGGGCAACTTTTACTTGATAATGTTGACATAAAAACACTGCAATTGAGATGGCTTAGGGACCCAATTGGTTTGGTCAACCAATTATTATTCGTAACGATGGCCGTCGGGATCCTATATCGGCAGATGATCTTCCCCCAAATGAAGTTCTCTATTACTTAAGTCGTTGTTTTGGCTAATGTTGTAACTTCTATCCATTTGCTGAAGTAGTCGATCATCACTAGAATGAAACACCGTTGTTCGATTGCGGTTGGAAATAGACCCTACAAGTCCATCCCACATACATGGAATGGCTTAGGAATAGAGATAGATTTGAGTTATTATGTTGGCTGGACCTGGAGAGGAGCAAACTTTTAACACATTAAACACTTTCTGGCAAAGTATTTGCAGTCTTTCATGACCATAGGCCAAAAATAACCTTGATGGAGAATCCTTTTCTCGAGGGTTCAAGCTCCTGAATGATTGCAACACTCCCCCGAGTATATCTCTTTCAAAACTCTAGGAATCTCCTCTTCCGTCACACATCTTGCATGGGTGAGAGGAGTCTTTTGGTAGAAAATCCCAAAAATTAAGGTATAGTGGGCCACCTTTAGTTTAAACCTCCTCTTGTCACTCACTGAGGGATGTACTTCTCCAGTTGTGAAGTAGTGCACAAACAAATCTGTTCAAGATGACCATTGATCGATCTCCATTACTTCTTCCTCATTTATTGCGGGACGAAACAACTCTGTGAGCGTCCCTCCGGACAGATGCCTGTATTTGTCCAATTTGTCAGCCTTCACGTTTTCTTCCCTCGGAATGTGTTGAATGCTGAAAGTGCGGAAACACTCATACTATGCTTGACGAGGGCCAAATACCTTTGTAGAAGTGTCTCTCATGCTTCAAAAGTACCATTGACATGCGATGCCACAAGTAGCGAGTCCGTCTTCACTTCCACGTCATCGATGTTAATTTCTTGGGCTAGTTTTAACCCGGCTAGCAATGCTTCGTATTCGGCATGGGTGTTTGTGACAGGAAAATTGAGCTTGACTGCTTGCTCGATCCTAGTGTCACAAGGGCTGACTAGGATGATTCCTTCCTCGTCAGAGTTTAACCCAGAAGCTTCATCCACAAACATCTTCCAGCACAGTGAAACTTGAGTCTCTTGCTTGGGGCTTCCATCATCTGCAAAATTGATGTGGAAATCAGTCAAAACTTGAGCCTTGATGGAGGTTCTTGGAATATATGTTACATCAAACTCACTAAGCTCTATGTCCCACTTTGTCAGTCATCCCGAATGATCTGGATTTTCTAAAACTACTCTTAAAGGATGGTCGGTCACTACCTTGATGGAATGAGCTTGGAAATAAGGTCGGAGCCGTCGCGTCAAAATAATTAAGGTTAGGGCCAACTTCTCCAAAATTGGGTAACGCGTCACGACACTCTTTAACACATGGCTGACGTAGTGAATGTGAAACTGCTTCTTACCTTCTTCTCGAACTAGGATTGAATTGATGCCATCTTTGCCAACTCTCTGGTACAAGAACATATCTTCTGACTGGCAAAGACTTTGAAGGAGCAGAGTTGAAGTTAGCTGACGTTTCAACTCCTCGAACGTTTGGTTGCACTCTCAGTTCACTCGAACTTCTTCCCTCCTCGAAGAGTTTTAAAGAAAGGGGTGCACTTGTCTCCAGAACGCAAAACAAAGCGACTAAGCTCTGTCACCCTTCTTGCCAACTGTTGGTATTCCATAGGACTTCTCAGGGACTGCATGTCCAAAATGGCCTTCACTTTGTCAGGATTAGACTCCAGACCCCAAGGGGTAAAGCAAGTGCCCAAGGAATTTCCCCTTGCTGGCTCCGAAGACACATTTAGTTTGGTTAAGCCTCATGTTAAACTTGCGAAGAGTGGCGAATATTTCCGCGAAATCTTTATGGTGGTCCTCTACCCTACGACTCTTGATTAGAAGATCGACGATGTAGACCTCCAAGTTGTGACCCTTCTGATGCCTGGAAACATAATACATCATCCTTTGATACATGGAACCAACGTTCCTCAATCTAAATGACATGACCTGATAACAAAAACAACCTTTGTTCGTGATGAATGAAGTATGGGGAACGTCAGGCTCGTGCATCATTATCTGATGATACATCGAAAAAGCATCCAGGAAGCTCATCACCGAGAATCCTACTGCAGATTCCACTAAGGAATCTATACAAAGCAAGGGATAACAATCTTTGGGACACGCATTGTTGAGGCGGGTGAAATCAACACACATGCATCCTCCACTTCCCATTGGCCATTCACACCATAACCACATTGGAGATCCTATTCGGGTACTGAACTTCTCGGATGAATTTGACTTCTAACAACCTAGAGACTTCTTGGATGGGATTAGCCAGGGTGGTTGTCACCACTTGCTTCTTTTTGCTTAACTGGCTTGAAATCAGTGCTAATATTGAGGCGGTGACAGGTGACATCCGGGAGGATTCCTGGCATGTCGGAGGCTGACCATGCGAAGAAGTCGAGATTGTTTAGCAGACACTAGATGAGTAGTGCCTTACTCTTCCCTTCCAACTTAGCATTGATGGAGACAGACCTGCTTCCATCTCCTCCTGGGACGAACACTTCTTGAACTTCTTGAGCGGGCTCAAGGTGCTCCCCACTCGTCCTGGCTGCCAACCGCTTTTGAGCGTCCATACTCATTCCGCGGTCTTCGGCAAGTGTCTGCTCACCTGGAGAGTGTCGGGTTGCATCTTACTTAAAGGTCTTTGGCGAGTTCTGCTCGTGTGGCGAGTTCTGCTCGTGTGGCGAGTTCTACTCGTGTTATCTGCGCACCGGGCGACTTCACTAGCCGATTGAATCTGAAGGCCACATGTTTGAACTGTTGGTGCAAAAATTGTCATCTAGTTCTTCCACACTTAGCCACCAACTGGGGAGTTCAGCGGGGAGATCTAAGACTACAATCGATCGATTGCTTTGTCCTGCGGGCTTGGCGAGCAAGAGAATGGGCACAAAAAAGAGGGTGTCGCTAGCAGCGGAGAACAACAGACTAACCCGCCACGGTGAATGCATCTCTTGTGGCAGTTTTTTAATTATATTGATGAGGATTATAGCGGAGAAAAGCGGGTACCCGAAGCGCGGATACATAAAGATAAGAAGAGAAGAAGAATGAGAGGCTTAGTGACCGCACCTATAACAGGGTAGGTTCGAAGCTAAGTCTGCTTTCCCCATTCGAGCACCTTTGGTCCCTATTTATACTTGAGGGTAGGGTGCTCGGACGGTTCGCGAAGAAACGGACATTCAATACCTACTAAATGCAACATTAAATGTGCCACCACTCGAGGTACATGAAGAGTCGAGCGGCGAGGGTGTGAGAGAAGAGATTGTGTGGTGCCGCCTATGTTGATGCCAAAGAGACGAGTCTGCACGGGCCTAGGAACGATACCCGCTGCGAATTCTTGGGCAAATTGCTGCATTGCCTTCTGAGAGATTGCCCGACCTCATGTCGAACACTATCGTGTGCCTACTTCAGTGCTGAGAGTGCATGCGAGCTATCATAGTATCCGACCAGAGAGTGCATACGGGTACCCAGAGTAATCACCTGGTTGACTTGTCTTTGGTGTCATCTGATGCTGTCCCCCATCGCAGGATTTGGGTTAGCATCTGGGTCCTAGATTCTTATTAGTTCTATCCATTGAATTTCTCATTATAATGTTACTGGCAAGCTTCATATTCTTTGCTCTAGACAATGTTGGGTTTAACCAACAATCTATAGTAAAATGACCAATTTTGACACATCACCAACATTCATACTTGTTATATCTTCTCATCTAACTAACTTGATTAAGTCATGAAAGTGTTGGTGATCAGAGGAGTAGCCTTCAATAGTCACTGCACTTTGATGTTTTACCCTATGACCATGTGCCCGGTATTAAGGCACATCAACCATTGGTCCTTTCTTTGCAGCAACCTTCTGAGTGGAGTAAGGATGTTGATGATCAGAAGAGTAGGCTTCTGCATTCTTGGCATTTCTTAGATAAATCTTGTGGATGTGTGCATGATGGAAGATTGGTTGCATAGTCACATAATTTATCTTAGGGATAGGCTGAAGAGGAATATCCTCTCTCTTCCCTTTGATTGTCGGTGTTAAGGAACCAACAACAAATAGTCCATGATTTCTCATCTAGATCTCTTCATGAGGTGCTTTGAAAGCACTTAATCCAATATCTGCTATGTTTCTAGAGTTTTGTGGATTTTTCATTCCATTTGTAGAGCATTCATTGGATAAGTATCCATATGAGAAATCCAGATCATATATATACATTGGTTGGCAGCAAGATCTTCTGAAATATGGTCTTGTGCCCTGAGGACTTTTCTTATTATTTTCTTTACTAGTGTCCCTTGTATAGCTTACACATCTTTTATAAGGTGCAAAAATTCTATATATTATTGGCAAGATAGTTTGTCTTAGAGAACTGAGCTACCAACTTCCTTTCAGTAAGATGTTTGTTCTCCAAATCCTTTATTTGATTGTTTTTCTGATATAGGGCCTTAACTTGAGCTTCAAGCTTTTTTTGAAGTTCAATCAGACCAAAGTTTAACTTTATTATTTATTTGGTCGTTGCATCCACCTGAGATTTGAAAGGCTTGATGATCTCTATTTTCTCTACCTGAGTCTTGACTAATTTCTTGCTCTTTTTGAGAGCAGCCAAGAGAGCATCATATTGCTCCAACAATTCAGAATGATTCTCATTGTTACATAATGAGTCATCTTCTGAATCTGCATCAGAGTCACTCTCATCACATGATGACTTTGTCTTTGATGCATTATTAGATCCAGAAAGAGATAATGAGGCTTTAATGCTGTTGCAGTATGGAGACTGAGCGGTCTGGCGGTCTGGCTCTCGCGGATTGAAGAATGGGAGGTCTGGCGCTCTGGCTCTAGCAGATTGAAGACCGCGCGGTCTGGCGGTTTCTCACAGCGGTTTGGTAGTCGGGCTGTTGCTGTTTGGTGTCCGAGCGGTATGGCGGTTTGTCTCAGGCGACTTGGAGACCGACGGTCTAGCGGTCTCCTATGGCGGCTTGTTCTCTCCTTCTGGTTGTTGCCGAGCGGTTAGCCTATTCGTCTAACCGCGCGGCTTGTTCGGTTTGTTTATTATAAAGCCGCTTATACCTGTAGTTTTTTAGTCTCACATTGCTTATTTGTAATCTCTCACATCTCCTCCATTCTATAAAAGGGAGGCTATACCTTTGTAATACTTATTTTTTGGGATAATAAAATTTCTGTGATTCCAAATTCCGATTTCCTTTTTTTGTTCGCACATGGTGTCGGAGGATACGATCTTTTCCTCCTGATTCTGTGAGCCTCTTCTGACCGCGCAGTTTGCCCTTTCTTCTTGCGGCCTGTTCGTGCGGACTCCCTGTATTCTTTGTCGATGCCCTCTGTGTGCGCGGCCTCTCTGCTTTCCCTCTCTCTCTGTTTGCGACCTGTTCTTCCCGCGATCTCTTTTTAGTCGCGCGATTTCATCTCTGTTCGCACGGACTCTGTTTGTTCACGCGATCTCCTTGCCTGTTTTGATTCGTGTGATCTCCTTTGTTCGCATAACCTCTTTCCCTCTACTTTGCTCTGCTTCTTAGTCGTAGTTCTTCTGGCCACTGGTGTGTTGACACCGTGATCGCTGTAGTTCTACTCCTTTTTTGTCTGTTGCGGTCTTCTTCGTGTCCGCTGCGGTCTCCCTTGTACTCGCGACCTCTTTTTGGTTTGCGCGGTTTCTTCTGTCTGTTGTTCGCGCAGCCTTACTTCTACTCGCGCGACTTCCTTTTTTCTCTCATCTCTTCTATGGCTCTCTCCGACACTTCTACCACCACGACTCCCGTGGCCCACCCGTCTCCTCCTCCAACTCCTTCGGGGAACCTTGGAACCATCTCTAAACTTATCGGTTCTAACTATCTGGACTGGAATGTCTCCTTCACATTTCTTCTTCATTCTTAGCGCAAGCGCCATCATCTCACCGATGACCCTCCACCTCCCGAGTCTGATCTATTTGATGACTGAGATGTTAGTGATGCGCTTGTCCACACTTGGCTGACAAACAACCTTTTTGATGACTGCCTTCCCATCATCCATCATGATGAGACGGTCAAGGCAGCTTGGCTTCATCTAGCCGCTCTCTACTCCAAGGGGGCTCAGACATCACGCATCTATACTCAATATGCAGACCTCTTTGCTCATCCCTCCATGTCTCCTGCTACTGCTTACCAATAGGTTCAGGCTCTCGACATCGAGATCCTCCAGAATCGCCCCTTCTCTGCGAACTTGGCCGAGCAGCACAAGCACTTCCAGGAGCTTCTGGTGGCGTGCTACCTTCTGCGGCTTCCTGAGTCCTATGATATGATCCGTCAGCAAATTCTTGGCGAGACGGACTCTCCCACCTTAGATGCCACTGTTGCTCGCATCGTCGCGGTTATCTCTCTGCTCCAACGTCCTCTGTTGTCCTCCCCTCCTCCACAGGACACCTATGCTCACCAGACTCAGTGGAGTGGCTCTGGTGGACGCATCCACCAATCCGGCGGGCGCGGTCCTTCCTGCTTTCTCTGCTCTCACTATGGCCGCACTGGCCACACTGTTGATCGTTGCTTGATGAAACACCCACATCTTCGCCCCTCTATTGATGCTTCCACCTCCTCCTCGAGGCCATCTGCCTCAGTGGTCGCGACTTTAGGTAGTGCACACGTGGTTACTCAAGGTAAATAGATGATAGACTCTGGAGCTACTAATCACATGACCGACAATCCTCAGTGTTTTTCTCTCCTAGAAACACATGATCGGATGCCCCCAGTCCTCGTTGCGGACGACTCTCCCTCCCCGGTCCATGGGATGGGCGTGGTTCAAGTCACTCTGTCTCTTCGCTTGACGGACACTGAAAGTCAAGTCTAGGGGTAGATATTCACCTAAAGGGGGGGGGGGAATATGTGACCTCTTTTTTTTTAAGATTCCTTGCAATACTTTGTCTCTAATTTAATAGCAATAATATCATCACAGATTATAGCACACACAACACAAATAAAGAACAACACACAGTACATACAAAATTTATAGTGGTTCCCATATTTAGGGTACATCCACTTTCCCCCTCCTTCCTCACTAGCAATGTGCTAGATAAGGTTATAGATCCTCCTTTTCAACTCAGATTCAAAGATCCTACAAGCTCAGTTTCTGTCAAGAAACCTACACTCAGACCAGCTGGTCCTACCTCAGAGATTTCCTCAATCTCCTACCTCAGGCCCTCTCAAGAACCCTACATTAGCCTTTTATAGAATATGCTTACAACTCAGTGATTTATCCCAAACCACCTACCTCAGGTCCCTCCAGAACCCTACCTCAGCCTTTATAAATTAGACTCACAATCTCAGAGAAAAGATTCTCCTACCCACTCAAATCTCTAGGAGATCTTACAATATAAAGTGATTATATAAAAATACAGATAACAGAAAACCTGTAATCTATTATATCTATTTACACAGATTTTTCAAATCTGCTGCAATTGGATTTCTTCTTGATAGATCTGCAGACTGAAAAATTCCTTCTCTGTATCAACAATCTTCTTGATGTTGATCGACGTGAATACCTTGAAGATGTTGTTAATCAAATACAATTTGATCTTCAAATCAATCTAGTAAAAAAGGATCTGAAAATCTTCTTAAAGACCTTTGTCTTCTTCCGCTTTCTCGAAAATGTCGCCTGATTAGGACTTGGAAGAAATTAGAACGAGAAATTCTGATTGCTTGATTTTATCCGTCAGTTGTTCCTGTGTGTATTTTGATTCTGTCTCTCTCTCTCTCTCTCTTTGAGAAGGCATGACCTTCTATTTATAGACTTCGCAGATGACTGAATTCTGTTTGATGACGTCAGCAACATACATCAAATTCTTGCTTGATCGGTTTCTGTTGAAGTATAAGTTTTCTGCAATCAGTTCTGACTTGTTTTGACGTTTCTAGTGTTGACTCAACATATTCTGAAACATAAGTGTCGAGTTGTACCAGATGTCTCAACACATGTGTGGAGATATCCTAGTAGTCTCGACACATTCAAACTTGGAATAATTTTCATCAGAAGCTGAAAGTGTCGAGACATTTGACTTGTCTCGATACACCCGTAATCTGTATCGACAACTCTAAATACTACCTTGTGTCGAGACAGTTAGATTGTCTCGACACAACTGTCTGTTGTGTCGACATCTCTAAATACTGCCTTGCGTCGAGACAGTTAGATTGTCTCGACACAACTATCTGCTGTGTCAACATCTTTTGATTTGTCCTTGTGTCGACAACTACTAATTCTGCCTTGTGTCGACAACTACTAATTCTGCCTTGTGTCGACACAATGAGATTGTCTCGACACAATCTGTCTACTGTGTCGACAACTTCTGATTCTGCCTTGTGTTGACAACGAGATTGTCTCGACACAATCTGTCTTTGAGGTGTCGACACAATTGAACTGTGTCGACACATATGTGCTTAGACAATTTCTTCACTTTAAATTATGCACATGTAAACTTAACATGCATCAAATACAACTGTGTATATCATTGAGTTGATAAGGGACTTCTCCATATCAGCTACACAATTCCCAATGTACCCAACAATCTCCCCCTATTTGAAGAAGTCATAACCTCAATTCAATGATATACATCACAATACCAAAATATGATGTAAAAGATTTAGCATAGCAACAAATTTATATTAAGATAACAAAATCAAATAAAAACAAATGAACACTTTCATTCCATTTAACAAAATTTAGACATTCCAAAGATTATAAAATGTTATAACAGATTTACATAATTCTTAGACACTACAATATAATCTAAGATTGATCTGGCTCCTTAATGACAATGTCTTTGCCTGATTGAATGTTGGCTCTTACTTCTGGCATACTGTCATCAGCTACCTTCTTGCCTTTTTTGTCCTTGATAATGGAAAGTTGTTCAGTCTTAAGCCTTTGTCTTTCAAAGTAATGGAAGGGCTTGGGGAAATATTTGCTAGGTTCAACAGCAGTGGTTGGAATCACCTCATTCT
Organism: Platanthera zijinensis; assembly: GCA_039513925.1. Lineage (NCBI taxonomy): Eukaryota > Viridiplantae > Streptophyta > Magnoliopsida > Asparagales > Orchidaceae > Platanthera > Platanthera zijinensis. The sequence goes on from CM077083.1 coordinate 152,875,738, forward strand.
TCTGATCTCTTCTGAACTTATAGATAACCTCTTGTTGCTTGAGGTGTTAACTCCATTCCTGCTCAGAGTACCACTTTCCCTTGTCATGTCTATTATTGTTAATATCTTGCCAAGAAGTGAGTATAATATTTTTAGAGGTTGGACTCCACTGCTCAAAATCAGATTTAGTCTATGCCTGTTCTCTAAATCTTTTCTTAGACAACTTAACTTCTTTTTCTTTCAGCAAGGCAACATCAGTCATCTCCACCTCTTCACAAACAACATTCTGAGCATTAGGTTGAGGATTGTACATGGTCTGAACTGCACTTTGAATATCCTGAAAGTTTGGAGGAGAATATATTATCTGGTCTGCAACTGGAGGAATCCCTTCCAAATGAGCTGGTTGGCAGCCAGACTTAGCTGTCTAATTATCATCACATAGAGGAGGGTAGCCAAGAGTAACTTTGATGCTATTGGAAGTTCACTTAGCATAGTTAGAACTGGCTTTTATCATAACCCTTTTCCCCTTTATGACTTCTTTTACAATGTGATCTCTCAAATCATCCTTTTAAAATCTCACTTGATCAACCACATGATGAGTCCCTGTATTTTAATGATTTTTAAATTTCTTAATCTCATCAATGATACCTTTTTTTGAATCCTTTATGACTGTACTAAGAGAGCTGATTTAACTGAGAGTTTGGTTTCAGTAGCAGCTGATGTAGAGGTAATTTTGTTTTCCAAAGCTGTTGTTTGTTCAGCAAGCTTTGTTAGAGAAATGTCATGCATGTCTATGAGATTATCATTCAATCTCTTCTGATTTTCTAGAACAAAGCCTTGTTGTACTGCAGTGTCTTCTAAAATCTTCTTGGACTCTGCTTGTAGTTTTGCTAGATAAACCACAGCATTTGCACCTTTTTCAAAAAAAGTTTAACATGTTTTGTTTCAGTAAATTCACTTCAAATCTTATGGATTTTATATCTTGGGCCAGTTGAAACTGTAAATCCTTTTTACTTTCATCTACATATTTTTCAAGTATTGTTCTTTGTTTCTCTAACATTACCTGTAACTAAACCAAGAGTGAACTGAAATCCTCAGAAGGAGAAGAAGATGGTTTTCTTGACTGTAATGTCTTCTTATATCTTTGACTTCTCCTTTTTTAGTTCAGTTATTTTTCTTTGCTGTAGCTGAGATTCTTCTTCCTTATCTGACTTAGATAAGCTAACAATAACAAAAGATTGTTGTTTTTCTTCACTTCCAGACCTAGGGGACTTGGCTGCTTGCTACCCCTCAACTCTTGCATCATTTTGATCAAGTGATTGATCTACTAAGGTAGTCTCATGTTGTTGATTCTCAACAGTAGGAACATAGTTCTTAGGAGAAGCAGTTATCTCCCCTTGAATGGTAGCTTCCTCTCCCAGTGGGATTTCTTCCACAATCTCCTTAGAAACTACTGCCTCTGTGTCTGGCATATTCTCATCTTGGTCCTCATTCACATAGTGTATCACATCTGTATCCAGTTCACGAAGAACATCATCTACTATCTCATTGACAATTTCACTGTCTAAGATTGTAGGTTCTTTTAGGTTTGTATCAGCAGTTTTGACTACAGAGTGTTCAATCTCTCCCTGCACCTCATGCCTTGTTTCAGGTGATCTCCTTTGAGGAATGTTTGTATCTGGTGCATCACTATGATCTGTACTGGAACTTTCTGGTATTTTAGAATCACTGGAGGACTTGTCTTCCTCCACCACTGCCTTTTTCTTCTTCTCCTTCTTCTTTTCTACTACTGAAGGTTCTCTGGATAGAACTCTCCCATCTGGACAAATTATTCATATCCATTTTTCTCATATGATTTATCTTTGTGCCTAGTTTTTGATTTAGGTCAGTAGGAATGGCTTTTACTAAATATAGACTTAATATCCTACCCATGTTGGGCTTCTTGATACTCTTAGAGATCTTGTCAAATATCAATCTACTACAGTCAGTTTTGAGTTTGAAGAGTATTCTTATCATTATTTCAAACATGGGAGCAGAAATTCTATCATGTGCACATGTCTTACACAGCAGCACTTTTCCAACTACTTCTGACAAAATTTTTCCTTGAGTATTCATACCCTTTCGATTCAGAGAACTCCCTATTTTTTTGACTGAATCCAATCCACACTAACTTAGTCCTGCAGAAGTTTGGGTTGAATCTACGACATCCTCTTGATTGATTCGAGGTATATGAAATACCTTAACCAGTCTTTTATTGGTTATTTTAACCTTTGCCCCATTCACAGTGGATTTAATCTTTATTGCACTGGAGTCCAATGTTGCATTGTTGAAGAATTCCAGTACCTCACCGATGCTTGTAGGTTCTGATAGTAGATATTCAAGATCAGCTTCTTGGATTAGGACAATGACATTCCTAATTTCTTCGTCTGCGGAGGCGAATCCATTTCGCACGAGTTTGTATCTTTCATTGATGTTTTCATCATTCTTTGGAGCCATTGATGTCATCGATCTTGATTTCGTCGAGTGGAAGAAGTCTCGAATGTCGACTAATAGGAATTTGAGGTCTAGACACTTAGTAAGAACTCAAGAAGTTGTAATTGATTCCTACACTCAACTTTCTTTATATAGTCAAATCTTCCTAGAATGCGAAAGGGCACGCTGCATACAGGCTTATTCTAAATAGTGGAAAATACCTAGAGTTGACACACGGAAATTTTCGGCTGACAAGATGTGTCGACATGAGTCAACTCACCTACATGTGTCTCGACATTGCAATGTCGACACTCTTTCCTGAGACTCGACACAAGACTATATATGGTGTCAACATACATAAATTGTGTCTCGACATGCAGTGTCGACACTCTTTCCTGAGTCTCGACACTAGACTATATATGGTGTTGACACATTTTCCTGAGTGTCGACACATTTTCCTGAGTGTCGACACAAGATTTTTACTTAGTCATAATCTTGTTTTCTGAATTGTTACACTTTGATATTTGATGTCTATATCTAATAGTGTAAGCTGAATTAAAGTCCCCTTATTTTAGCTTATTCAAGATTTAACATCCTAAGTTCAAATTTAATGAAATTGAACTTCTCTTCTTCTAGTGGCTTGATAAAGATGTCAGCAATTTGTTTATCTGTAGGAACAAATTATAGGCTAATATCTTTATTTTCTACATGCTCCCTAATGAAGTGATATCTAATTTCAATATGTCTTATTCTACTGTGAGACACAGGGTTGTGGGCAATAGAAATAGCACTTGTAGAATCACAGAACAAGGGAGTTTCACTTAGCTGTAACTTATAATCTTGTAGCTGATGCTGAATCCAAACCAGTTGAGCACAACAACTTCCAGCTGAAATGTATTCAGATTCAGCTGTTGATATTGTCACACTTGTCTGCTTTTTGCTACTCCATGAAACCAGCCTTCTTCCAAGAAATTGACATGACTCTGATGTGCTTTTCCTGTCTTTTTTGCATCCTGCATAATCTTCATCTAAAAAACCAATCAGTTCAAAATCACTATTCCTTGGATACCAAAGGCCAAGATTAGGTGTGCCCTTTAAATATCTCAATATCCATTGCCCCGGATATATGAGTTATTTGATCAACTTCAGGGAGCCTTCTGGTTCTCTAAGCTAGATTTACGATCTGATTATTATCAGTTACGCATTCAGGAGGAAGACATGACCGAAGACGTGGCCAGGAACAAGTGTATGCGCTGGACCTCACAGAGCAAAGGAACCCTGAAGAAGTGATCACAGGTAATTAAGCATTTTTAAAATCGTTTATAAATTACAAATTTCAATAATACCTCAGAAATCAAAAACATAGATATAATCCTTCATTTAATTTAATTAAACACCAGGCATCGTTATGATCAGCGGCAAGCCCGCTCATACCCTCTTCGACACGGGTGCTTCACACTCCTTCGTGTCAGACTCGTTTATTGAAGGATTAGAAGGTGTAGAGAAATTTCCCGGCATGGAAAAGAGGGTGCGACTCCCTGATGGCTCGAAACTACGAACCACAGTTTGCTGCAATATGGAAGTCGAGATAGGGGGCAAGGCGTTCGAAGCTCCGGCAACGGTCTTGAGGCTACCAGATTTTGATCTGATTCTAGGCATGAACTGGCTCCATTGGAACCACGCTCAGATCGACTGCCCCTCCAGAAGGATTACACTCAGACATGGAGATTCTTACGTCACTATCGAAGGTATCCGACATATCCCCCTTCTTTCATTGTCTTCCATACAGGCTGTCAAGGCCTATGAGTAGGGGGAGGAAGTGTATCTTATTTGCTTTGAGATGGTAGTAGTAGAGAGTTCTATAGCCGATATCCTAGTGGTACGGGATTTCTCCGATGTGTTTCCGGAGAAATTGCCCGGACTACCACCAGTTCGGGATTTGTACTTCAGGATCCAATTAGTGCCAGGGGCGAGGCCAGTGTCCCGGGCACCTTACAGAATGGCACCTAGAGAATTGGCAGAGTTCAGTGACCAGCTAATGGTACAGGGCAGAGGTAAAAGGCCGCTCGAAGGATCGTCTTCCGATGGTAGCAGGACATCCCAAAGGGGAAGGGTTATCGGATATAGGAGGGGTGGGGGCGTCGTCGCCCCAATATTAGGCAGGAGCAGGGGCCTCCTCCAGTATTGGCTCCCCCACCCTTACAGATGCAAGGACCAATGAGGCAAGATAATCGAGTACAGAGACAGGACGATCGGGGTCAGAGACAGATCATATGCTATGGATTTCATTCACGGACTGCCTCGCTCCCAGTCGGGACACGACTCCATCTGGGTCATTGTGGACAAGTTGACCAAGGTCGCACGATTTATTCCGGTCAGAAAGGAAGCTCCGGTCGCAGTATTGGTAAGACGGCGGTTTTGGGCATAAGATCCGGGTTGGCCCCGGAGATTGGGGAACGGATCTTACAAAGACTGCTGTATAATGAGATTCTTTAGGGCATGCTTGATATCTGGCACAGATGCAAGTGGAATACATTATATCTGGTTTACTGGCTGTTAGATAAAGCAGTGATCCAACTATCCCCCTATACAATGTTATATCAACTGGCTTGCCAACATCCTTGTCTAAACACATAGTGGATTTCATAGGAGTTCTCATTGAAGTGGTTGTTTCCATGTCATACTTCTTGATTAACTCCTTGGTGAACTTAGACTGACTAATGAAAAGTCAATCTATAGTTTGTTTAACTTGGAGATCCAAAAAAACTTGAGTTCACCCATGCTACTCATCTCAAACTTACTTTGCATTAATTTGGCAAACTTAGTGCAAAGTGACTCATTAGTAGAACCAAATATAATATCATCTACATATATTTGTATCAGGATGGTCTTGCCTTTGACTTCCCTTAGGAATAGTGTATTGTATATTTTCTCTCTTGAAAATTTATTCTCTAGAAGGAACTCAGACATAGTCTCATACCAAGCCCTTGGGGCTTGTTTTAAACCATAGAGAGCTTTTTAAAGAAAATAAACATGAGTAGGTTTAGTTGAATCAACACAATCTGATGGTTGCTCTATATAGACTCTTTCTTTGAGATTGCCATTTAGAAAGGCTGACTTAACATCCATTTGGTAAACTTTGAAATCCTTGTAGGCTGCATATGCTAGAAAGATTCTTATAGCTTCCAACCTAGCCACTGGTCCAAAGGTTTGATCAAAGTCTATTTCCTCTTCTTGTCTATATCCCTTTGCAACCAGTCTAGCTTTGTTTCTTATTATTACACCATTCTCATCTAGTTTGTTTCTATAAATCCATTTGGTTCCTATGATGTTACAATCTTCTGGTCTGGGAACCAGCTTCCAGACCTTGTATATTTTGAACTGGTTCAATTCTTCTTGCATTGCTCCTATCCAAAATGGATCCACATTAGCTTCTTCAAACTTATTTGGTTCTGTCTGTGATAGAAAACTTGAATACATCACAGTATTGTGATGTTTGCTTCTTGTGTTCACTCCTTGAGTAGCATCTCCTATGATCAATTCCCTTGGATGATCCCTTAGATGCCTAATAGTTATAGGCAGTGTGATTTCATCTCCTGAACCATCTTGATCAATATGCTTAGTTGCTTCTCCTGGCTCTTCCTGTGCAAGCACTTCCTCAACAATGTTGATTTCTTCTTGCATATTCTGCTTTGATGTAACTGTATCTTCTATAGACAGCTCCTTTAGCTTCAAGTCCACACCTATTGTGCTTGATGTACCTGACTCATTATTGTAAAACATAGATCTTTCATCAAATACAACATGTACAGACTCCTCTACAACTTGATCCTTCAAGTTGTAGAACCTATATGCCTTGTTATGGTTACTATAACCAACATATATCATCATATGACTTTTCAGCAAACTTGGTTATGTATGTTTTCCCATTCTTTAGGACATAACATCTACAACCAAAAATTCTGAAATAGGCTATGTTTGGTTTTTGCCCTTCATTAGTTCATAAGGAGTTTTATTTAGTCTTTTGTTGATTGAAGCCCTGTTAAGGACATGATATACAGTGTTAATTGCCTCAACCCAGAAATATTCTGGGAGTGAAGAATCAGTCAACATGGTTCTTCCAGCTTCAATGAGAGTCATGTTCTTCCTCTCAGCAACTCCATTTTGCTGGGGTGTTCTTGGTGAAGAAAATTCTTGCTGAATCCTCAGTTCTTCACAAAACTTTATCATATAATCAGATTGAAATTCAGTTCCATGGTCACTTCTAATTCTGACCACAGAACTGTTTAATTCATTATGAATTTGTTTGATAAAAGTCTTGAAGACATCGAGAGTTTCAGACTTTTTCCTTAAGAAGAAAACCCAAGTGTATCTAGAATAATCATCAACAATTACAAAAGTGTAGACTCTCCTTCCTAAACTATGAACTGGCATAGGACCAAACAAGTCCATATGCAGGAGGTATAAACACCTCACTAGTCTTTGGATTCATAACCCTTGAAAGAAGTTTTAGTCTGCTTGCCTTTTTGGCATGCTGAGCAGATGCTCTCCTTAGAGCATTTAAGGTTAGGACCATTCCTAATAGCTCTTTGTTGTAAAGTTTGCCTATGGCCATATAGTTCAAGTGAGCTAGCCTCTTGTGCTATTTGACACAATGTGAGGCTCTTTCACTTGCAACTAGACATAAGGGAGAGTCTGACTTTATACATAGAAAATTTAGACAGTACACATTCTCACATCTAGTGCTTGTCAAGATGACCTCTTGGTCACTTGACCTTTTTATTATGCACTCCTCTTTGTGAAAAGATATGGCATAGCCCAAATCACAAAGTTGGCTTATACTTATAAGATTGTGTTGCAATCCTTCCACATAAGCTACTTTAGTGAGTGTGACTAAGTCATTTGTGATCTTACCATAATCTTTGGTTATGCCTTTGTTAGCTCCTCCAAAGATCACCTTTGGTCCATCCACCAGAGGGATGTATTCCCTCAAATTTCCTCTTGTTCTAGTCATATGTCTAGAACAAGTACCAGATTTCTCTCTCTGGAACTTGGACATTCCTGCAAAATAAGAATTTACTTTTTCTTAGGAACCCAAATTATTTTGGGTCCTAGGTTTTTGTTTGTTGTGACCCTATCAAAGCCACCAGTAAAATTCTTGACTAGATATCTTTTCTGAATATGAGACACTGAGTAATTGTACCAACAATCTAAGACAAAGTGTCCTATCTTTTCACAACACTAGCATTCATATCTGTTATACCTCCTCTTTGAAGAAACATAAGAATCTTTGTGCTGACATTCCTTTGGGCAGGAGTCAGCAAACTTAACAGTTTTATCTTTACTGGGAGCATAGTACTTGTTTTGTCTCTCAACAGTAAGATTCCTCCTTGGAGCCTTAGACTGGAACACTGGTTGTGGAATGACTAGACTCTTTGGTACTTTTGGCTTTTTGCCCTTTTTTCTTTTGGGTTTTACAAACCCAAGACAACTTCCAGGTGTTCCTGAAAAGGTATCTATTATGGGCAGTACAGTTTTGAGTTTTGAAAATTGTTGTACTAGGCTTCTCTCATTCAGAAGTTTCAATTCCAACTCCTGAATGGTTGCATCCATTTTCTTAATTATTATTATTTGGTCATCAATGATCTTAGTCAGTTTTATCAACTTAGAATTTTGAAGACCAATCTTTTGAGTATCCATTTTGTGATGATACTCATAACTTTTTAGAGATGCAATTTTTATAGCTTGTTCTTTAACAAGCTTCTTGATATTAACTAAAGCTACCAACAACTTACCAAATTTAACTATGAGATGCTGTAGTTCAGTTGCATAGTTAATCTCATGTGAATCAATCACTGAGTCACATGAGTTTAGCTCGCCTTCAGTCTCATACACAGAAGTCTTAGAGCAGGAAGAGTTGTCATAGATTATCTGTGTACTTTTACAGTCATGTACTTCTGTTTCTAGTTCATCAGATATTGCCATCAAGTTGATCTCAATGTCTTCTTCAGAATCACCATAGTTTGATGAAGTTTTAGAGTTTTTCCCTTTGTATATAGCCCTTATGATAAACTCTTCTTCATAGGAGAACAGTCCTACAAGTTCTTCTGATTCAGTTGAATCAGTTTTACTATCAGACAAAGTCTTTAACTTCTTTGTCATCAGACCCTTCTCTGATTTTTTTGTCTTTATTAAACTTTTTTTCTTTTGACTTCATGTTCTCCTTTCTTTTTACTGGACAGTCAGCAATGACATGCTCAGGCCTATTACAACAAAAATAAATAATGTCAGTCTTAAATTGTTTGTTCTATTGTGAATCATACCTGACCATAGATTTGTCTCAGTGCTTGTCTTTGCTTTTATTAGAGCTTGATCCAGAAGGTTTCATATTGCTCCACTGCTTCCTCCTTAACATTTTCTTGAATTTCCTGGTAAACAATGTCAGTTCATCATTTAATATTTCTTCTGAAGAAGAACATGCTCCAGTGCTGTCTGTATCTTCATCTCTTCTGGGTGATGATAAGATTTCTCTTCTAGCTTTATTGGAAGTATCTGCTTTGAAAGCCACAGATTTAGACTGAGTTGAGTGTCTGGCAGATTCAGCTTTCCTAGAATTTAGCTGAAGTTCATGTGACATTAAATTTCCATATAAGTCATGGGGTAACATATTTCTTAAATTTCTCATCTCTCTTACAACACAAATCTTGATGTCCCATTCTTTATTCAGGGATCTCAGAAATTTGTCATTTAATTCATAGTTTGAGAAGTTTCTGCCATAGTTTCTCAAATCATTAACTATTCTAAAGAACTTTTCATAGTACTGTTCAATAAAATAAGTTTTTCCTTATCTAAAGGCTTCATACTGTTGGTTGAGGAGAGATTTTCTGCCATCTCTTACCTCTTCTGTGTCTTCCATGTAAACTATGAGGGTATCCCACATCTTCTTGGATGTATTACAATGCACTAGATTATGAAAGGTTGAGTTGTCTATTGCACTAACTATTATATTATATGCCCTCTTGTCCATAGTAACAAGTATCACATCATCCTTTGTCATTTCTGATAATTTCTTGGGGGTTTGATCATTTGCATCCAAGACTGATATTTTCATGGGCACATATGGTCCTTCTTGTACTGTGATAAAAATTCTTGGATCTGAGGCTTCCATGAACAGTCTCACTCTTTGTTTCCATATTGCAAAGTTATCCTTAGTACATATTGGAAATTTCATATAACTGAGTTCTCTGTGAGATTCAGAAGCCATAAATTAGATAATCTTCAATTACCTTTAGGATCTTTTTCAGACTGTTAGGTCTTTCTTTGAATACCTCCCTCTGATACTACTTGAAAGTCAAGCTTATGGGTAGATAGTCACCTAAAGGGGGAGGGGGTGAATATGTGACCTCTTTTTTTTAAGATTCCTTGCAATACTTTATCTCTTATTTAATAGCAATAATATCATCACAGATTATAACACACACAACACAAATAAAGAACAACACACAGTACACACAGAATATATAGTGGTTCTCCTATCTAGGGTACATCCACTTTCTCCCTCCTTCCTCACTAGCAATGTGCTAGGTAAGGTTATAGCTCCTCCTTTTCAACTCAGATCCAAAGATCCTACACCCTCAGCTTCTGTCAAGAAACCTACACTCAGACCAGCTGGTCCTACCTCAAGGATTCCCTCAATCTCCTACCTCAGTCCCTCTCAAGAACCCTACCTCGGCCTTTATAGAATAGTCTTACAACTCAGTGATTTACCCCAAACCACCTACCTTAGTTCCCTCCAGAACCCTACCTCAGCCTTTATAAATTAGTCTTACAATCTCAGAGAAACGATTCTCCTACCCACTCAAATCTCTAGGAGATCTTACAATATAAAGTGATTATATAAAAATACAGATAACAGAAAACCTGTAATATATTATATCTGTTTACACAGATTCTTCAAATCAGTTGCAATTGGATTTCTTCTTGATAGATCTGCAGACTGAAAAATTCCTTCTCTGTATCAGCAATCTTCTTGATTTTGATCGGCGTGAATACCTTGAAGATGTTGTTGATCAGATACAATTTGATCTTCATATCAACCTAGTAAAAAAGGATCTGAAGATCTTCTTGAAGACATTTGTCTTCTTCCTCTTTCTCGAAAATGTCGCCTGGTTAGGACTTGGAAGGAATTAGAATGAGAAATTCTGATTGCTTGATTTTATCCGTCAGTTGTTCATGTGTGTATTTTGATTATGTCTCTCTCTTTGAGAAGACATGACCTTCTATTTATAGACATCGCAAATGACTGGATTCTGTTTGATGACGTCAGCAATATACATCAAATTCTTCCTTGACCGGTTTCTGTTGAAGTATAAGTTTTCTGCAATCAGTTCTGACTTGTCTTGACATTTCTAGTATTGACTCAGCATATTCTGAAACATAAGTGTCGAGTTGTACCAGATGTCTCAACACATGTGTGGAGATATCCTAGTAGTCTCGACATATTCAAACTTGAAATAATTTTCATCAGAAGCTGAAAGTGTCGAGACATTTGACTTGTCTCGACACACCCGTAATCTATGTCGACAACTCTAAATATTGCCTTGTGTCGAGACAGTTAGATTGTCTCGACATAACTGTCTGTTGTGTCGACATCTCTAAATATTGCCTTGTGTTGAGACAGTTAGATTGTCTTGACACAACTATCTGCTGTGTCGACATCTTCTGATTTTGCCTTGTGTCGACTACTAATTCTTCCTTGTGTCGACAACTACTAATTCTACATTGTGTCGACATAGTGAGATTGTCTCGACACAATCAGTTTGCTGTGTCGACAACTTCTAATTCTGCCTTGTATCGACAACGAGATTGTCTCGACATAATCTGTCTTTGAGGTGTCGACACAATTGAACTGTGTCGACACATATGTGCTTAGACAATTTCTTCACTTTAAATCCTGCACATGTAAACTTAACACGCATCAAATACAACTTTGTGTATATCATTGAGTTGATAAGAGACTTCTTCAAATCAGATACACAATTCCCAATGTACCCCCACAAACACTCTTTATGTGTCCAAGTTCTCTTGCAATTTATTATCCATTACTTCTCTATGCAAGCAACTTCAGTGCTCCGTCACATTCACTCATACTTCTTGTTCTTTTCAGGATCCTGGCTCCCAACGGACGATTGCTACTGGGTCTAAGAGTGGCGACCTCTACTTCCTCGACAACGTTTCTGCTCTGTTCGCCTTCTCCTCCTCTTCTACAAATCTTCTTTAATGACATCTTCTCCTTAATCAACCTCCTCCCCGGCTTCTTCGCCAGCTTCTGTCCCACATACCTCCGCACAATCCTCCTCTCAACTATGACGCATGTCAGCTTGGCAAGCATCACCGATCCTCCTTCCCGCCGAAGCAAGCCCGTGGATCTTCCCGCCCATTTGATCTCGTTTACTCTGATGTATGGGGTCCTGCTCCTACCCTCGCCATAGGTCGGGATAGTTCATATTTTGTAACCTTTATTGATGATTTCTCTAGGTGTACGTGGGTGTATCTTTTAAAGGATTGCTCCGAACTGTTTTTTGTATGGGCATTGTTTTATTATATGATTAAGAATCAATTTGATATGTCCATTAAAATCTTTCGCTCTGACAATGCTAAAGAATATCTTAGTAATGATTTCTCTTCTTTTTGTCTGCAATAAAGTATTATTCATCAAACTAGCTGTATCTATACCTCACAACAAAATGGGGGCGGCGGAATGCAAAAATCATCACCTCCTCGATGTCGCTCGCACTCTGATGACACATATGCAGGTTTCTCGCTCCTATTGGGGCTATGCTGTCCTCATCTCCTGCTATCTCATCAATCGCATTTCCTCCACGGTTCTCCACGGTAAAACCCCATTCTTCATTCTCTATTTGGGCAAGGATCTGTTTCCTCTCCCTCTGCGTATCTTTGGATGCACGGTTTTTGTGCACGCTCCTTCCGCCACTCATGACAAACTCGCCCCACGTGCCACCAAGTGTGTCTTTCTGGGTTACTTTACTACTCAGAAAGGTTATTGTTGCTTTGACCCTGTTCTTCGTAAGCAATTCATATCCGCGGACGCGACCTTCTTCGAGAATGCGTCCTATTTCTCTTTTGACACCTCTCTTCCTCTTAATGTTTCTACTTCTCCTACCGTCCCCTCCACCACGTCTACTCCAATTGAGATTTCTCCTACCGTATCCTCCACCACGTCTACCCCCATCGAGATTTCTCCACCACCGTCTCCTACTCTCTCTCTCTCTCCACCTCTGCTATCTCCCTCCTCTCTACGGCCGTCTCTCTCCGCTCCCAAGCCAGCTCTCTCCGCCACGGATGCCCCGGCTACTGAGGAACACGCCGACCTAGATCTTCCCATTGCTCTTCACAAAGGGGTGCAGACGTGTACCCAGCACTCGCTGGATGCTGTTATTTCCTATGATCGTCTAACTCCTTCTCGTAGGGCGTTTGCGTTGTCTATCTCTGCCACTGCCACTCCCCGCACCTACTAGGAAGCTCTTGTTGTTCCTCATTGGAAGACTGCCATGGATGAGGAAATTGCTACCCTCACTGAAAGGGGTATATGGACCCTTGTTCCTCCCCCTTTGGGCACTGATGTGGTTGGCTGTCGCTGGGTCTTTGTTGTGAAGTTTCGACCAGACGGTAGAGTGGATCGATACAAAGCCTGCTTGGTCGCCAAAGACTTTACTCAGACATATGGCATTGATTACTTTGACACCTCTCCCGTTGATCATCTCAACACCATTCGGGTTCTTCTCTCTGTGGCTGTCAACAGGGATTGGCCCATTTCCTAGCTGGATGTCAAGAATGCCTTTCTGTATGGTGATCTTCAGGAGGATGTTTACATGGAGAAACCTCCTGGGTATGTTGCTCGGGGGGAGACACGAGTATGTCAGCTGAAGGTCATCTATGGCCTAAAGCAAAGCCCTCAGGCTTGGTTTGACAAGTTTAACGGCATTATTGCGGCCATCGGTTTTGCAAGAAGTTCTGCCAATCACTCCTTATTCATTCGCAAAACCTCATCGGGTCTGGTGGTTCTTGTTGTATATGTGGATGATATTCTTCTTACTGGCAATGACCAGACTGGGGTAGCTTTGATAAAAGAACACCTCCATCAACACCTGGTCACGAAGGATATGGGCTCCCCAAAATAATTTCTGGGGTTTGAAATCTCTCGAAAGCCCAACTCCTTGGTCCTCTCCCAATGGAAGTATGCTCTTGATTTACTAAGAGAGGCAGGGTTGACTGGTGTTAAACTGCCCGATGTCTCATGGCTACTGGAGAAGACAAAACTTGGACAGATGACTTGCCTCCTCTATCTGATATTACGAGATACCAACGTCTGGTTGGCAAACTCATTTATCTCACGATGACCAGACTCGACATCTCCTATACTGTAGGCAAGGTTAGCCAATTAATGCAAGCTCCTAGGGAGTGCCATCTACAGTCTGCCCTAAGGATATTGGAGTATGTTAAAGCAGCGCCAAGGAAGGGACTGCTTTTTCAGAAGAATGGTCACTTGAGGGTTGAAGCGTACTCAGATTAGAGCTATGCTGATGACAAAGGAAACCACAAGTCAACATCGGGTTTTTGCACGTTTGTTGGAGGAAATCTTATGAGCTGGAAGAGCACGAAACAATCTATTGTCTCCAGGTCTAATGCAGATGCGGAATATCGTTGTTGAAACCGGAGAACCAGTCTCTGTGGAATTCACCCTCGGGGAAGGGGTGACCGCACAATTACTTCTCTCCCGCGAGCCCAAGGGACCAAGAAAAAAGAACTAGGGACGGGCCCAAGGCTCCAGCACGGAGGTCCCTCCACACACCCGGAAGATCTTAGAGCGCTTACCCTCCTTAGCCAGGTGCTGAAGCTAAGGTATCTCAGAAAGCGCTAGAAGACCCGAGAACTAGTAAGCATGCCCTTCTAAGATACCCCTTGGGTCCTATTTATAGGAAATTGAAAACGGCCTGCAAACAGCCAATCTCCGTTGTTCTGAAAGGATATATGCAGCCCAAGTCAATCTGCCAACAACATAACTCCGCTGTTCCGAGGGACTAGGGGCAGACCAATGGGGGCAAAATGGTAAAACACACCTCTGAACACTGGGCGAGCTCGCTTGATGCCACCTCCTGAAATATCCATTCGCCAAAAAGAGAAAGGAGGGGGGATGGACTCGCACTCGCCTGCCCCTTGGCCTGGGGCGAGTACGAGTTCGCGCCTTGTTTCTGCCGACCCGCCGAGCCGGTCGTCGGGCTCAGCTCCAGGAACTTCGAGCTCGGCTCGACGATCGTCGAGGTCGGCACGACGATTGCCGAGCTCGGACTCAGCAAGAACCCAGCTCGGGCTGCGGGGCGGTCTGAACCGGTCGGTCTGGCTTCTGTAGACCCACTCGCCGGATACGGGGTTGTACTCAATCTCCGCTCTTTGCGAGGTTAGGACAAACTCGAAAAGATATATCCAACCTCACAGGATTCGGCGAGTGCGTCTTGAGCCAGAAGAGAATCTTATGGAGGGGGCCCACCGCCGGCTATATATATACATCTACCTGCGTACCTGGCTATCTTTTGCCCTTCCCCTTACTCTATTCTTGCGAGGATGCCGCTCCCCAAGGAGCTTCTCGAGCGAGTACTGAAGAAGTGTGCCGATACTGCAACCAATGTCACGGGCCTAACGGATCCCAAGGCCCCGCTTCGCAAGTTCGCCGACCTCGCCTCGACGAAGAAGGTAAAACCACTTCCACCGGCTGCGGAGCCCATATACAATGAGCTGGGGTCGATCTGAACAACGAGGCTGATTCTTCCTCTCGGCGGATCCCTGACCCCAGAGAAGACGAGGTCGTCGACCTCTCCGGCGATTCGGGTGGTTGGCATAACAACGACGACGTCTCCAAGCCGCAAGTTGGACCTACGCCGGCTGCGCCGGGAGGGCATGATCTCAACATACCTCCGCAGGAGTCGCTTCCCGAATTTGGGACCACGGGATTGGAATCGCAGAGGTAAGAACCTGAGCCTGCCCCCTCCTTGCGTCCCCTCAGACGTGCAAGGTAAGTTTCTAACCCCCCCCCTTTTGGTTCCTTGGCGGTGCTCGCATCTAATATTGGACTGCTTTCACCCCCTACGCAGATCTAGATCAATCCGAGGCTGATGACTATGTAGATACGGTTTGCTTCTCGCCCATGCCTTCTCCGCATGCGCTGGATGCTTTTCTGAACCCCGAGCTGGAGACCCCCGAGCGGACAAGGAGAGGGGATTTGGTCCTCAAGAAGATGGTGTGCGAACTCTACCTGCTGCGGAAGGAGAACAATGAGTTGAAGCGGGAGTTCGCGCGACTCTCGGGCAGGGTGGGGGTCAGCTCAGCCATTGAAGCGACATCTTCTACTTTGCTGGAAGAGATTGAGGAGGACGTCCAGAATGTTCATAAGAACCTGGGATGGCTTTGCAAGCTCTATGCACGGCGGTCGGCGACGGAGCCGCGAGACCGGGGTAACCAGGAATGACTCGTTGCCGAGACTATCGCCAAGTTCGTTCCTCCTAGCTTCACAGCCCGCATGTCGGCGGATCACGAGGCCATCAACTCCTTCCACGAGGACGAGCTCGCCTTCCCCATCTCGTATTTCGAGGTGGGGTTGCGCCTTCCCCTCTGGCCGGAGATCTGCCAAATCCTGAAGTATTATGGCGCGGTACCCGCGCAGCTCAACTCAAACGCCATCGCCATGATGGTGGCGTTCATCTGCTATCTCCGCCGAGAGCGGATCGAGTTCAACCTTACGGTCTTTCATAAGTTGTTCTCCTACAAAGCCACCCCTGACGGAGTTGCCTACTTCGGCGGTTCCTCCATAAAAGTTCGCGAGCTTATGAATAAAAATCATAACTGGATGACCCGGCTCGTCTTCATCAAGGGCGACCTCGACAACATCCCCTTCTCTCCCCTGCAAAAGGGCGAGGTGTACCGCCCTCCTACTGTATCTGGCAACGATGCCGACCTCCACAAGTTCTTCCTCCACAAGGAGTTCGAGGTCGCCTACCTCTGCCGCAGCCTCGACTCGCTTCCACCTGTCCTCCCTGGAGAAGGTATACCTCGCCCCCTCTTCTCGCTGATTTCGTCAAAGTGATCATCAGACTTTTCTGACCAAGTTTTTTCTTTGTAGGGGAGCGGCTTCTGCCCGAGCACCCGCCCTTTGCTGACCCGGGGATTTTTGTCGATCCCCTTGAGCGTGCTCGGGTGTCCGCGGCCCTCCGAGACAATCTGGCGAGCGACAAGCCCCCTTCCACCAAGAGGCGGCTGGATTTTGAGAAGCCGGGCTCATCTCGCCAACCCGGGGATCAAAATAAGAAGAAGGCCAGGGTGGTCTCCAGGGGGATCGACAACAGCGACGATCTCCCAAATATATGGACTTGCCTGACACCTCCCCCGATTCCTCTCCGCAAAGCCTTCCAAAGGAAGCGTCGACTGGGGAGGACCAAAACGGGCACGAGTCTTCTCCCCATCTTTCTGCCGAGGTGACCCTGCCTCGCGAGTGGGGCCTCCCCAAGGATTATCCCCTCTTCGACAAGGGGGGAAAGTGCAAGGATTTGGCGGGCGAGCCAATGGTGATATGGGATGAGGAGGCCCATTGGGTTTCCATCTCTACTCGCCCGCCCGCCTGGGGAGCTCGTCAACCTCCCGCGGGCCACGCCTTCGCGCTAGGCTTCGGCCTGTGTGGCCGCGCAGCTGCCGAGGTGTTCAAGGGCATGCCCCCTCGCCAAATCGCCCATGAGGGTCTGCAGGCCAGCCTGCGGTCTTTCGAGCTCCATCACATGATGGTCTGCCGCGCCTTCAACCTCGACCAACTCCTACGAAAAGCCGAGCAGGAGAGGGACGTGGCGAGGGACAGTGTGGCTATTGCAGAGAAGCGACGGGATGTTGCCGAGGGCCTACTTGCCAAAGCCTCCGGCTGTTTGGTAAGCGCTCGTTACCCTTTTGGATTTTTACTTGTAAAACTTTTCCTCCTGCCACAGCTCTGATATATTACTTCACAGGATGCCGAAGCTGCCGACGAGTTGTGGGCTCACAATGTTGAGTTGGAAAAGGAGGCCGTCCTTCTGCGAGCCAGGTCACCGAGTAGGCGGCCGACATCGAAGGGCTGAGGGGACGAAATAAATCCCTCCTCGCTGATCTCGCCCACCAGGTGGAGTTTCTCTTCCTGGAGGGTGTCGGCGAGCCACCCTACCCCTACAAGAGATCGCGGGCTGTCAGCGAGGGCGAACTCCAGGAGCGGGTGCGAGTTTACTCCGCCGAATCCGCCGAGTGCCTGCTGAAGGCCATGAGGGGAACAGGGATTCTGGTGGAGGGCTTTGAAGACGTCACTGTCAGGGATCTGATGCCGACTCTTTATCTGCCGACTCCGCCCAGCGAGAAGGAGCACAGTTTCGACTTGCAGTTTCGGGAAGAGAACGAGGACTGACTGCCCGTCCGCCTGTATTTTGTTCATATGTAACTTCTTCCTCTTCCCCTCTTGTAATCTTGCTGAGGCGAGTTCACCTTTTGTAATAGATGTTAGAAAATGAAGAATGATTTTTGTGAAATTTCTCTATCTTCTTTCTCCTCGCCCTCATGTCTTGCTTCGTACTCGCTAGAATATTTTTGATCTAGGATCTGCGTTCGCTAGAGAATCGTGTCGGCCGCCGTTAGAACTTGTGCGACCCTAGCTCGCCCGTGGATGGCTTGTCGCGCTCGGGCCCAGGCCGGCTTCGGCGGCGTGACCCCGTCGAATTTTGGCTAGGCTCATGCCGGGCTAGGTCCCGTGAGTTGCAAGTCGCCTATAAGTTCCCGTCTTTTCAAGCTTTGGAATGGGCTGAGTATTCTTTAAGCAAAAGTTAGGGGGACAAGGGGTGGTTTCCTAATACCACTATCCCTCCCAACTCGCCCAATCCCAGCTCACGAGCTCGCCTGTTGTCGCCTTCCTTGTTCAACTCCAAGGCTCGGCCCCAGGGTCATAACGACGTTCGTTGGGACCTAACCCCAGAGCGAGAAGACTTAGAACATTTGCCTCTCCCGGGTGCCACCACCAGGCCAGTCAGCTAGGTGAGAGCCTGAGGGCGGGTGTTGAACATCCTCCGGGCTCAGCCCCAGGGTCATAATGATGTCCATCGAGATTCAACCATGCTAGCTAGGTGGAAGCCTGACAGGGGGAGTGCCGAGACCTAATCCCAGAGCGAGAAGACTTAGAACATTTTCCTCTCCCGGGTGCTACCACCGGGCCAGTCAGCTTGGTGAGAGCCTGAGGGCGGGTGTTGAACATCCTCCGGGCTCATCCCCAGGGTCATAACGACGTCCATCGAGACTCAACTGTGCCCACTAGGTGGAAGCTTGACAGGGGGAGTGTTGAGACCTAACCCCAGAGCGAGAAGACTTAGAACATTTGCCTATCCTGACTGCTACCACCGGGCTAGTCAGCTAGGTGAGAGCCTGAGGGCGGGTGTTGAACATCCTCCGGGCTCAGTCCCATGGTCATAACGACGTCCATCGAGACTCAGTCGTGCCAGCTAGGTGGAAGCCTGACACGGGGAGTGTCGAGACCTAACCCTATAGCGAGAATACTTAGAACATTTGCCTCTCCCGGGTGCTACCACCGGGCCAGTCAGCTAGGTGAAAGCTTGAGGGCGGGTGTTGAACATCCTCCAGGCTCAGCCCCAAGGTCATAACGATGTCCATCGAGACTCAGCTGTGCTAGCTAGGTGGAAGCCTGACAGAGGGAGTGTCGAGACCTAACACCAGAGCGAGAAGACTTAGAATATTTGTCGTCTCGATCTCGAATCGTGGACCCCTCTGCCATCATAGTTGTTGCAAAGAACATAAGATACGATAGTGGGATTTATTTTCATTCATGAAGCAAAAGTACATACAGAGTTTTTTAAGGGTAAAAGCGTTTCAGATCATCGCCACTCCAAGTGTGACTGAGAGTATCCCCCTCTGTATTTCGGAGGCGATTCCCCCCTGACTTCAAGGCCTCTTACACGATATAGGGGCCTTCCCAGTTGGGATGGGGTTTCCCCACAGCGACCGATCTTCCTGCCGCATCTACCTTCTTCAGGACCAGGTCTCCTTCCTCAAATTGCTTGACACGGACGTGCTTGTCGAAATACTTAGTCATTCTCTGTTTGGCTTCCTCATGCTGAACAGCTGACAGGACGTGCAGCTCCTCATCCATATCAAGGGAGAGTCGAAGCTCCTCCTCATTCTCCGACCTCCACTTTTCCCTTCCTACCCCTGCCTCTACAACCCGGGGTGTCTTGACCTCGAACTCAAAGGGTAGTACAGCTTCGCAGCCATGAGAGAGTTTGAAAGGAGTCTCTCCTATGGCTGTGTTGGGAGTGGTTCTCAGGGCCAAAAGAACTGAAGGGAGCTGCTCCACCCAGCTCCCCCTCAAATTCTCAACTTTCTCCTTCAGGAGGTTAACAATTATTTTGTTGGCCGCCTCCACTTGCCCGTTGCTCCTGGGGTGGTGGACAGAGGCGAATCGGAGGTCAATCCCCAGCTGTTCACAGAAGCTAATGAACTCCGCACTGGCAAACTGAGGTCCGTTATCCGTAAGAATGGCCTGAGGTAGCCCATGCCTGCAAATGATTTCTCCCCAAAAAAAATTTCTGACCACCTGGGATGTTACCTTTGCCAGAGCCTTCACTTCCAGCCACTTAGAGAAATAGTCGATCAAGACCAACAGAAACCTTCTCTGTCCGCTGGCCTGAGGAAAAGGCCCTACTAGGTCCAACACCCATATAACGAAGGGCCATGGTGTCGTGATGCTTCTGAGTCGCTGAGCAGGCTGTAGTTGGAGTGGGGCATACAACTGGAACTTGTGAGAATTTTTTGCAAACTCGGCTGCGTCCTGACCGAGGGTGGGCCAAAAGTACCCTTGTCTGACGATTCTTCTTTCCAAGGTCCGACTCCCCGAGTGACTCCCACACTCGCCGAAGTGAACCTCTTCCAAGATCCTCTGCACCTCCCTCTCGGCCACACAACGAGCCAGTAGCCCCGAGAGAGTCTTTCGATACAACTGCCCCTCGCGCAGGAGGTAGTACGTTGTCTTGTGCTTGAGCCTTTTTCGGTCCATCCCCTCTGGGTACTCCCCTGTGGACAGAAAGGTTATAAAAGGATCCATCCACCTGGGGTGCTGGTCCACCTCCATTAATTCTCCCTCTTCAATGGACGGTTAGAACAGGTCAGTGATGGTGCCTCCCATCCTGGGGTCGCGTTTTGCTAGATGGTCTACTCGTTCGTTTTCTTCCCTGGGCACGTGATGGATGGAGAAAGTTTGGAACCCCCCGGTGATCCCCTTGACTTTAGTTAAGTACAACAGTAGGGTAGGCTCCCTTGCCTCAAACTCCCCATTGATTTGGGAGGCTACCACCATGGAGTCAGTGAGGACTTCCACATTATGAACCCCCAATTCTCTGGCCAGGCGCAATCCCGCAACTACGACCTCGTACTCGGCCTGATTGTTTGTGATAGGGAAGTGCACCACCACCATTTGTTTGATCCTGGTTCCCTGGGGGCTTTCCAAAACCACTCCTACCCCCAGGGAATGCCTCCCTGAAGCGCCATCTACCATCACCTTCCAAGGAACAGGGCGAATGAGCTTCTCCTCTGCCACCTCGATCACATAATCGGCCATGAAGTCAGCCATCGCCTGTGCCTTAATCGAGAGGCGGATAACGAAGGAAATGTCAAACTCGCTCAACTCTACCAACCACTTGGCCAGCCTTCCTAAATGCTCCACCCCCTCGAAGATGTTACAGAGGGGGTGGTCAGTCACCACCCGGATTGAGTGTGCTTGGAAATAAGGTTGAAGCCTCCGGGCCGAGACAACCAGGGCGAAGGACAGTTTCTCCAAGATGGGATAACAGAGCTCTGCCTTTCTCTGCACCTTGCTTACGTAATAAATTGGTAGCTGTTTCTTTCCTTTCTCTCTGACTAGGACGGAGCTCAGGGCATCGGTCCCTACTCCAAGGTATAGGGACAGGTCTTCCCCCTCTTTTGGTCCTTGGAGGAGCGGAGCATGGGTGAGCTGTTTTTTCAAGGCCCTCCTCACATTCCTGGGTCCATTCGAATTTCTTGCCCCCTCAACGTTTTGAAGAAGGGGAACATTTTTCCCCTGCCCGGGAGAGGAATCGGCTAAGTCCAGCCAACCTTCCCGTCAACCGTTGGACCACTCTGGCATTCTGAGGTGACCCCAATTCCATGATTGCCTTGACCTTGTCCGGGTTTGGTTCCACCCCTGCGGGAGTTAGGAGATGACCTAGGAACTTGCCCCTGTTGGCTCCAAAAACACATTTTAGGGGGTTCAACCTCATCTTATATTTTCGCAGGGTGCCAAAAGTTTCCTCCAGATCTCGGAAATGGGAGTCGACCTCCCGACTTTTGATCATGAGATCATCTACAAACACCTCCGGTTTCGCCCCTTTTGTTCCTGGAAGACGCGGTCCATCATCTTTTGATAGGTGGCCCCAGCGTTCTTCAGCCCAAATGGCACCATTCTGTAACAGTAGCACCCATCCCCCATGATGAAGGAGACATCCTTTATGTCGGGGGGGGGGGGTGCATCCTGATCTGGTGATAACCTAAAAAAACATCTAAAAAGCTCATTACAGAAAAACCGACGGCTGAGTCTACCAGCGCGTCAATTCGAGGCCAGGGGTAAAAATCCTTGGGACATGATTTATTAAGAAGAGAAATATCAACACACATTCTCCACCGACCGTCTCCTTTCTTAACCATGACAACATTGGAGACCCAGCCAGGGAATTGAATTTCGGATACAAAGCCGGCCTTGAGGAGTTTTGCGACCTCCTCCCTGATGGGCTCGGTGAGCTTGTCTGTGGTGGACCTCTTCTTCTGCTGGATGGGGCGAGCCTTCGGGTCCAAGTTGAGGCGGTGGCAGGCGACGTCCGCGTCAATCCCGGGCATCTCGGCCGCACTCCAGGCGAATACGTCCACGTTCTTCTGGATGCACTCCAGCATCCGGCCTTTATCCTCCGGGGCCAACCCTCCGCTGATGCGAACCTTATCGACCCTACCTGTAACACCCCAAAATATTATAGGAGCGACGGGGATCACATTTGGCCAAGACAAGGTTTTGGTGCAGGTGACACGGGCCCCGACACGGGCGTGTCGGAGGCCGTGTCGGGCGTGTCGAGCTCGGGCCGTCGAGCTGGCCATGTAGTCGACCAGTTCAGGTCGACGATGGTCGTGTGGAGGAACACGGCCTAGGACACGGGCGTGTCCCAGGCCGTGTCACACCTGGGCTGTACGGTGGGGTACACGGGCAGTGACACGGGCACGAACACGGGCGTGTCTAGTTTGACACGGGCGTGTCTGATGCCGTATCACCAAGCCGTGTACCTCTCTGACTGCGAAGTGTTGATCGATTGCACACGGGGGGCGTGACACGGGTCCCGACACGGGCGTGTCGCAGGTGACACGGGCGTGTCGGAGGCCGTGTCACATGCCGTGTTGCTGGTTTTCAATTTTGGTCGAGACGGCGAATGAGCTACACGGCCAGGCACACGGCCGTTTGTGAACCCGTGTTCGGCCCAGTTTTTGTGATTTCAGATCTAATCCTGGCCATTCGTTTCATTGGCTTTGGATCCGACGGTGGGGGGCTGCTCCTGGGTGATTTTAGCCGGGAATAGGGTTTTGAAACCCTTATTTCACTTGGGTACTCTCTCTCTAAAATCTAGAGAGAAGGGAGAGCTTGGAGGAGGAAGAAGGAGGTCAACTCCGGCGGCCGGTGGAGATTCGGAGCTCCAAATCGCGAGCCGTCTTCGGATCCGCGGAGGCAAGGAGATTGCGGTGCTTTCATCCGCATAGATTTTCATGGCGCCGCGGAAGAACGCAAGGGTAACGATTTCTCATCCTTGGGCATGTGAAGCCCTCTTTTCCTTTGCATAGGAAGCCCTCTCTCGCGAGTGAGCGAAGAGTTGGAGCGTTCCTTGGGGTAGATATGTAAAGTCCCCCTTGTGTAGAGTCCGTATGCGAAAACAGACATAGGCATTGTGTGTGAAGCCTATCCGGACAAGTAGAGCCGGATCGGTGATGTTGCATTGCATATGAACCGGGGAAGACTCCGGGTGTTTGGGCATTTTTCGGGTTTTCTACGTGGTAGATTGCATCAGGGAGCCTTGGAGATTAACTCCAAGGTGCACCCGGAAAACTGGGCAAAAGTGGGTTTTGCCAACACGGTGGCCGGGGAGCCAACGTGAACATAACCGGGTTATGTGATTATTGTGGTGGAAACGGGACTCGGTGGGTCTTGACCTGCGCATATGGCTTAAATTGTCGTTGCGGTGTGAGCACGGGTCAGGCAGAACCGTACCCGGTCTATGTCGTTCGGTAGGACCGTTGGCATGGATGAGGGTCTTCGGCGGTCTATGGCTTAAATTGTCGTGACCAAGGGCAGGAAGGCAAAATGCTCATATGGATGACCGTCCAAGAGGCGGTGGTGGATTGGGAACGTCTATGGCTTGAATTGACGTGGCGTTGGCCGGTTCGCCGAGAATGTGCCCTGAGTGCACGGGGTGTGTGGCCGTGCGAGCCTACGCCTGTGGTGAAGTGCAAATACTTTATATAATTGCCTATGCTAATAAAGTGCAGGGAAAGAGCATTGCCGCCCCGAGTGTGGGGGCGGGATCGTTATAATTTGGTCAGCATTGCTGACCGTTGCTATTGTTTGCCACCGGGCGGTGGTTTGTGGCTTGCAGGTGCTGCGGAGCAGAGCGGGAAATAGCGGGCTAAAGCCCTTGTTGCTGTGCCGGCCCTCGAAGGCCTAATTGCTTATGTTTCTTTCCCGTTTTTCATGTATGGCCGGCCTGCGAGCCGAAGTATAAAAACACTACTTTTGTTAAGTGAACAGTGTAAGGCTTTAAGGCCATTTCTCTTTGGGTGTATGTATACATTCCTGAGTTTGTAGTGGACATTCATGCTGTTGTGGCTGGGTTCTTATTTCTTTTGCAACCTAATAAATTGCTTCTGCTAGGTGTTGTGTAGGACGACATGATTGGTTGAATGGTTTCAACGCGTAACCAACCGGTCTGTCCGTAGTATATGGCGTCGGGCCCCGGCCGGACCTACTGTTATATGCTATGCGACGGATAGGGGTGTTACAAATTGGTATCAGACTTCTGGTTTCGGTCAAGCTTAAATGAATTCGTGGACGAATTCACTTTAAGGGGTGGTGAGCACATGTGTGCGTCATCGTTATAACATGAAAAGAACCCATGAATGTCCACTTAGGAATGAAAATATACATGTTTGAGGAACCTGCGTGTTCCTATAATTGCTGTTTGCAGTAATTTTTGGGCAAGCAGTGCGCCAAGTGAAGCGCCTGCAACACCTCCGTCTGCCGAGACCATTAGGTTGGTGGCAGAAGCGGTCATGGCAATGATCAATGCGCAGCCTGCAAGGCAGGTGCAGCAGCCTGCTCTTGCTGTGGAGCAAGTACCGCTTCAGACGGCAGAGCAAAGGAGGGTTGAGCAAGTAGTTTTGGAGCCAGAGTTGCCTCGGAGAGCAACTGAAAGACAACTGAAGCACGTGATGGGCTTTCATCCACCGGTATTCACGGGGGCAGAAACCCCGACCCAAGCAGAGGATTGGCTCTCAAGGGTCAACAGGGTGATGACTGCGACGGAAACGGAAGAGTGGCAGAAGACCACTATAGCGATGTTCCTTTTGGATGGGGACGCAAGACTATGGTGGGAAGGCCTAGAGCTACATCAGTTGCGGGGAAGGCCGTTGGCCGAAGTTCCGATGGAGGAGTTTGCGAGACTATTCATGGCTCGATACCTCCCCTCGGCGCAGAGAATTGCGCTAGAAAGCGAATTTCAGAAGTTGGTGCAAGGGGATTGCACCGTTGATGAGTACCTCCACGAGTTTACTCGGTTGGGGAGATATGCCGGCGCTACCTTCGCAGACGAGGAGCGCAAGACGAGCCGCTTCTATGAAGGGCTAAGAGATGATTTAAGGTTGCTACTGTCGGGGCCCAAGGCGCAGGGTTTCATGACCCTGGTCAGTTCGGCCCGATCCTTGGAGAAGGACATGAAGAATGTCCAAGCGAAAAAGGAATCTGGTAGTAAGAAAGCGGAGTTCAAGGCACCGACTACGTCGAAGTCGGGCTACCGCAGATTCTATAAGAAAGCTAAGACGTCGGGTCCAGCTTCTTCAGGTGCCTCGGGGGCAACTACCAATCGAACCCCGGGCGCTTGTTTACGTGTGGAAAGACGGGGCACTTTGCCCGTGATTGCTGGAGTGGATGCTCAAAGTCCGAAAGGAAACAAGGAGCTACCTACGAGGAGAAGGGCAAGGCGGTGGAGTCAACCGCGTCCCACTATGCTCCGACTCAGCCTAGAGTCTATAACTTGGGCCAGCAGGAGGCCATCAAGCAAGCGGATGTGGTGACAGGTATGAGTTAATTGATAGAAAGTTAGCTTTAATACCGTTATCTATTGCTTGTTAGCCTAATACTGTTTGTATAGGCTTTGTTGTGATTAGTGATAGTCCGGCACGGGCACTGTTCGACACGGGAGCTTCACATTCCTTCTTGTCCGAAAGTTTCATATCGCGCATCGGAGTCCCTTCTTCGATGGCGAAGGACAAGTTGGATGTGCTGCTACCGAATGGGTGCTCGATGCGTGCAGATAGAGTGTGCGTCGTAAAGGTTCACATTGGGAGCCAAGAGTTCGACTTGCTAGCGTCATTGCTGCCGCTAGTAGAGTTCGACGTGATCTTTGGGATGGATTGGCTTTCGGAGCAGAAAGCTTGGATTGACTGCGACCGGAAGGAGGTCAAGCTGGGTGTAGGGCGGGGGACAACATTCGAGGGACTCAAGGGGTTGAGCAAGACGCTGATGTCTGCTCTTCAGGTGGTAAAGGCAGTTCGTGCTGGTGCAGAGCTGTTCTTCGCAATAGTGGGGGCTGTGGAGCGAAAGTCCACGTTGGATAGCATCCCGGTTGTTTGTGAATACCCCGATGTGTTCCCGGATAGTCTTCCCGGAGCCCCACCGCAGCGGGAGATTGATTTCACCATCGAGCTCGTGCCGGGGGCCAAACCGGTGTCACGTGCTCCATATAGGTTGGCGCCTAAGGAGATGGCAGAGTTGAAAGTTCAGCTAGAGGAGCTGTTGGAGCAAGGGTATGTGCGTCCAAGCTCGTCGCCTTGGAGCGCACCGGTCCTCTTCGTTAAGAAGAAGGATGGTAGTATGCGGTTGTGTATCGACTATAGAGAGTTGAACAAGCTGACGGAGAAGAATAAGTACCCGATCCCGAGGATTGATGATCTCTTTGATCAGTTAGTCGGATCGTCGGTATACTCCAAGTTGGACTTGAAGTCGGGGTACTATCAGCTGAGGATCAGGGAGTGTGATATCCCGAAGACGGCGTTCAGTACGAGGTATGGGCATTTCGAGTTCACGGTCATGCCGTTTGGACTGACGAATGCGCCATCAGTATTTATAGACTTGATGAACAGGACGTTCCGAGATTTCCTGGATCGCTTTGTGATCGTCTTTATTGACGATATATTGGTGTACTCGCAGTGCGAAGAAGATCACTTCAAGCACTTGCATTTGGTGTTGGAGACTTTGAGGAGGAATGAGCTGTATGCGAAGTTCTCCAAGTGCGAGTTCTGCCTACCCTCGGTAGCGTTCCTTGGTCATATAGTGAGTGGGGAAGGTATAGCGGAGGATCCGGCGAAGATTGTTGTGATACGGGAGTGGCCTGCGTTGTCTTCTGTCGCGGAAGTCCGTAGTTTTCTCGGGCTTGCCGGATATTACAGGCGCTTCGTAGAGAACTTCTCGCAGATAGCGCTACCTCTCACGAAGTTGACAAGGAAAGATCAGAGATTCTTGTGGACGCAGGAGTGCGTGCAAGCGTTTGAGGAACTGAAGAGACGGTTGACCACGGCGCCAGTGCTTAGTTCGCCGAGTGGGACCGAGGGCTTTGAGGTGTATAGCGACGCTTCAGGTAGTGGTTTGGGCTGCGTGTTGCTGCAGCATGGAAGTGTGATTGCGTATGGATCGCGTCAGCTGAAAGTGCATGAAAGGAACTATCCGGTGCACGACTTTGAGTTGGCGGCCGTGATATTTGCACTCAAGTTGTGGAGACACTACCTTTACGGCATAAGGGTCGATATATACACCGATCACAAGAGCCTAAAATACTTGTTGGATCAAAAGGACCTTAATATGAGGCAGAGGAGGTGGATAGAGTTCCTAGGGGACTACACCTTCAAAATACATTATGTACCCGGGAAGGGCAATGCAGTTGCGGATGCGCTGAGCCGCAGGGCTCCCGCCCGAGCCAACTGGTTGTCGGTGCATGATGAGCGGCTAGTACGGGAGTTGGAGGAGCTTGAGATCTGTTGCGTTGACAAGCAGACGAGCGCCAAAGCAATGTTAAACTGGACAGAGGTGCAGTATGACCTGGCTGACCGGGTTCGGCAGGCTTTGGAGTTAGATGACTCCATGAAGGAGTTTATGGAGGCCGCTCTGGATGGGTCAAATTCCCAGTTCTCGGTGGAAGATGGTTTATTAAGGAAGGAGCATCGGTTGTGCGTCCCGAGTGGGGGTAACCTCCGGGCGGAGTTGATGTACGAGGCTCATCACACTAAGTACTCAATCCACCCAGGGAGCACGAAGATGTATCGTGATCTCAAGAAGCTGTTTTGGTGGCCGGGGCTTAAGAAAGATGTGGCATTGTTTGTGGCTAAGTGCCAAACATGCGCCTTGGTGAAGGCGGAGTGCCAAAAGCCGGGAGGATTTCTGAAGTCCTTGCATATACCGGAGTGGAAGTTCGACGATATATCTATGGACTTTGTGCACGGGTTGCCAAGGTCGCAGAAGGGGAACGACGCCATCTGGGTGATCGTAGACCGGCTAACAAAGGTGTCGCATTTCATTCCGCATAGGAAGGATGACTCGGTGGAGAAGTTGGCGAAGCTATACGTGGACAATATTGTTAGGTTGCATGGTGTGCCCCGTAGCATCGTGAGTGATCGTGATGGGCGGTTCACGTCAAATGATTGGAGGTTGGTGCAGCAGATGCTGGGGACAAAGTTAAAGTTCAGCACAGCTTTCCATCCACAGACGGATGGGCAAACCGAGAGGGTCAATAGAACGATGGAGGACATGCTACGCATGTGTGTTCTGGATTTCGGTAAGCATTGGGAAGACCACCTGTATTTGGTGGAGTTCGCGTACAACAACAGCTACCAAGCAAGTATACAAATGGCGCCCTTCGAGGCCCTGTATGGTAGGAAGTGTCGCACGCCGTTATCGTGGCTTGAAACGGGTGAGGCAAGGTTGTACAAGAAGCAGGAGGTCGAGAGTGCTACCTCGTTAGTGCGGATCATTCGGGAGTGCTTGCTGATCGCTCAGGACCGACAGGCGAAGTATTACAATGCCAAGCACCGGAACGTGGAGTTCACGGTAGGCGATTGGGTATATCTTAAAGTGAAGCCGTTCAAGGGGGTTTCGCGGGTGAGACGCTTGAAGAAGCTGAGCCCAAGATACCTTGGTCCTTTTGAGGTTCTGGAGCGAGTCGGCGAAGCGGCATACCGTTTGAGGCTATCGGAGGAATTAAGTGGATTACATGATGTGTTCCACATTTCAGTATTGCGGAAGGCGGTGCAAGAGCCTTCGCAGGTGATCGCGGTTGACTAAGTGCCGGTGGATGAGGGGTTGACGACTAGGGTCAAGCCCATTCGTATTGAAGATGTTGAGGTCAAGAGACTCCGTAACAAGGAGATCCGGATGGTTAAGGTCCAGTGGGATAATTGCGGGTGAGAGGAGCTCTCTTGGGAGCGGGAGCAGACTATGCTGGAGGAGTACCCGGAATTGTTCCGCTCAGGTACTGATTTACGTTAAGTCCTGTTTTTCCTTTATTAATTTCGTGGGCGAAATTCTTTAAGGAGGGTAGAATTGTAACACCCCAAAATGTTGTAGGAGCGACGGGGATCACTTTTGGCCAAGACAAGGTTTTGGTGCAGGTGACACGGGCCCCGACACGGGCGTGTCGGAGGCCGTGTCGGGCGTGTCGAGCTCGGGCCGTCGAGCTGGCCGTGTAGTCGACCAGTTCAGGTCGACGATGGTCGTGTGGAGGAACACGGCCTAGGACACGGGCGTGTCCCAGGCCGTGTCACACCTGGGCTGTACGGTGGGGTACACGGGCAGTGACACGGGCACGAACACGGGTGTGTCTAGTTTGACACGGGCGTGTCTGATGCCGTGTCACCAAGCCGTGTACCTCTCTGACTGCGAAGTGTTGATCGATTGCACAAGGGGGGCGTGACACGGGTCCCGACACGGGCGTGTCGCAGGTGACACGGGCGTGTCGCAGGTGACACGGGCGTGTCGCAGGTGACACGGGCGTGTCGGAGGCCGTGTCATATGCCGTGTTGTTGGTTTTCAATTTTGGTCGAGACGGCGAATGAGCTACACGGCCAGGCACACGGCCGTGTGTGAACCCGTGTTCGACCCAGTTTTGTGATTTCAGATCTAATCCTGGCCGTTCGTTTCCTTGGCTTTGGATTCGACGGTGGGGGGCTGCTCCTGGGTGGTTTTAGCCGGGAATAGGGTTTTGAAACCCTTATTTCACTTGGGTACTCTCTCTCTAAAATCTAGAGAGAAGGGAGAGCTTGGAGGAGGAAGAAGGAGGTCAACTCCGGCGGCCGGTGGAGATTCGGAGCTCCAAATTGCGAGCCGTCTTCGGATCTGCGGAGGCAAGGAGATTGCGGTGCTTTTCATCCGCATAGATTTTCATGGCGCCGCGGAAGAACGCAAGGGTAACGATTTCTCATCCTTGGGCATGTGAAGCCCTCTTTTCCTTTGCATAGGAAGCCCTCTCTCGCGAGTGAGCGAAGAGTTGTAGCGTTCCTTGGGGTAGATATATATGTAAAGTCCCCCTTGTGTAGAGTCCGTATGCGAAAACGGACATAGGCATTGTGTGTGAAGCCTATCCGGACAAGTAGAGCCGAATCGGTGATGTTGCATTGCATGTGAACCGGGGAAGACTCCGGGTGTTTGGGCGTTTTTCGGGTTTTCTACGTGGTAGATTGCATCAGGGAGCCTTGGAGATTAACTCCAAGGTGCACCCGGAAAACTGGGCAAAAGCGGGTTTTGCCAACACGGTGGTCGGGGAGCCAACGTGAACATAACCGGGTTATGTGATTATTGTGGTGGAAACGGGACTCGGTGGGTCTTGACCTGCGCATATGGCTTAAATTGTCGTTGCGGTGTGAGCACGGGTCAGGAGGAACCGTACCCGGTCTATGTCGTTCGGTAGGACCGTTGGCATGGATGAGGGTCTTCGGCGGTCTATGGCTTAAATTGCCGTGACCAAGGCCAGGAAGGCAAAATGCTCATATGGATGACCGTCCAAGAGGCGGTGGTGGATTGGGAACGTCTATGGCTTGAATTGACGTGACGTTGGCCGGTTTGCCGAGAATGTGCCCTGAGTGCACGGGGTGTGTGGCCGTGCGAGCCTACGCCTGTGGTGAAGTGCAAATACTTTATATAATTGCATATGCTAATAAAGTGCAGGGAAAGAGCATTGCCGCCCCGAGTGTGGGGGCGGGATCGTTATAATTTGGTCAGCATTGCTGACCGTTGCTATTGTTTGCCACCGGGCGGTGGTTTGTGGCTTGCAGGTGCTGCGGAGCAGAGCGGGAAATAGCGGGCTAAAGCCCTTGTTGCTGTGCCGGCCCTCGAAGGCCTAATTGCTTATGTTTCTTTCCCGTTTTTCATGTATGGCCGGCCTGCGAGCCGAAGTATGAAAACACTACTTTTGTTAAGTGAACAGTGTAAGGCCTTAAGGCCATTTCTCTTTTGATGTATGTATACATTCCTGAGTTTGTAGTGGACATTCATGCTGTTGTGGCTGGGTTCTTATTTCTTTTGCAACCTAATAAATTGCTTCTGCTAGGTGTTGTGTAGGACGACATGATTGGTTGAATGGTTTCAACGCGTAACCAACCGGTCTGTCCGTAGTATATGGCGTCGGGCCCCGGCCGGACCTACTGTTATATGCTATGCGACGGATAGGGGTGTTACACTACCCTGCCGGGTGAGAACCTCCATCTCCACTACCTCCTCTGAAGCCTCCAGCCTGGACTTCTCCTCCCACTCAATAACATCCCCCCCTCCAGGGACATGGACCTCCTCTCCATCCACGGTCATTGCCTCGGACAACTCTTTCGGAACCACCTCCTCTTCTGCTGCCCGAAAATGGGCCACCCCCTACCTCTTCCTCCTCCCTCATCTCCTCTTCGGCTTCTTGCCTGGCTAACTCATCCATCCTCCGCCCCATTTCTTCGGCTCCCTACTTCCATGAGATGGAGTTCACTGTCGTCACATAACATTCTCTTTCTTCCTTGGGGTCGCCGCGGACTCGGACCTGGACCCCCTCCGCGTTGAACTTGAGGCATTGGTGGAAGGATGAGGGGACGCAGCGGAAGGCGCTGATGAGGGGTCGCCCGAAGATGGCATTGTAACTGTTGGGGGCCTCCACTATCACAAATCTGCAGTTCCTGGACTCCCCCCCCCAAGATGACATGGAGTCCTACTCCTCCTTCCACTTCCTTCCTCTCCCCGGAGAATCCGAAGAGAGGTTCGTCAGAGGTCAGCACCCTCTTGGCCTCCACCTGCATTGCGTCGAAGGGCTTTTTAAAGATGATGTTGACGGAGCTCCCGTTGTCGACGAGGATCCGAGAGACGGTGAAATTCTCGATGGCTGTCTTGATGACTAGCGCATCGCGGAAGGGGTCCTCATGACCCGACATGTCCTCCCTTGAGAAAGTTATCCTCTCATCCGAGGGCGGGGTCAGGGAGGTGGAGCCGATGCTTCTTCGGTACATGGTGTGGAGGCTTGCCCTGTGGGAAGCCTCGACTCCCCCCCCCCCCGTGGATCACTCCGATCCCTCCTCGGTTCCCCACATCGGCCCGGTCTTCGCACCTATCTTCCTCCGCCCGAGGCCGGACCTCCTCAATCCACACCCCCTGACAGTTTTGCTGCTGCTTCTCCCTGTTTCCCCTCATCTCAAGGAACTCTGGGCACGTGGCCGTGACGTATACCTCCTCTTGATGGAAGTCACAGTAAGGCAGGTCCACCCTGACCTCCCTCCTTCTCCTCGGCTATCCTCTCCTCCTTTCCCTTAGGGAAATTGCCATCGCCTCCTCCTGATCGGGGAGAGGGGGTCTCTGACCCTGCCTCCCCCTAGGGGTTGAAATGTCCTCGGCCACCCTGGCGGTTATCTCCTCCCTAATAACCCCTCCGCGGTGCCTGATCCTGCCACTCCGGCCTCCACCCTAATCGATTGACCGGCTCCTGACACCCCCACCTGGGCTGCGGTTGTTGTTGTGGCTGTTACCTCTGCCGAGGCTCAGCCCTCCTCTCCTCCTGAACTTGACCACCCCTTGGCCTCTCCTCCTCCACGGCCCACCTGGCCAACCTCCGGGCAAACTCCGGGTGCGCCGCCTCCATATCGGCCTCCCTTGCCGCCCTCTCCAGGAGCGCCTCAAAGGATACCAGAGGCGACCTCTTGAGCTCCATAGCGAAGAACCCAGATTAGAGACCCAGGGTGAAGGCCACCATCATGGTGTGCCCTGACATATCATGTACCTGTGACAGTTCCTCCTGAAGCCTGTCCAGGTAACTTCCCAAGGTCTCCCCCGTCCCCTGCTTGATGCGGAACAAGGACTCCGCCTCTCTCTTCCTCTTCTTGGAAGTAGTGAACCTCAACATGAACCCCCGACGCAGGTCCTCGAAGCAATAGACGGAGCCGGTCGGGAGTTGGTGGAACCACTCTCTTACCTTCTCTCTGAGGGTGATGGCGAAGAGTCTGCACTTGAAGCCGTCCGACATCTGTCGGATGGAGACCATGTCCTCAAACCACTAGACGTGTTGGACCAGATCTCCCCTCCCGGAGTAATAGGACATCTCCGGCTCACGGAACCCCTCTGGAATTAGGGCAGAAGAAACGAACTCGCTGAAGGGGCTTCCCCCCTCAACCGGGCGAGATGGGAACTCTCTCCCCGCTGTCTCGCCGAATTGGTACTCGTTCGCCGAACCGGGGAACGGAACTCGCGCTCGCCTCTCTCAGCGGGCTCCTTCCGTGGTCGCCTGAGTGGCGCGTCGTCGCCGAGTGCCGGAGCGGCGACCACCGGGACCGCTGGTGTGGCGCTCTCAGCTCGCATGTCGAGTGCGGTCCTGACGAGCCCGAGGATCTCGTACCTGAGTTCTGCTGGCACACCCGGTGTAATACCCCTATCCGTCGCATAACTTATAACAGTAGGTCCGGCAGGGGCCCGATGCCATATACTACGGACAGACCGGTTGGTTACACGTTGAAACCATTCAACCAATTGCACGCCCTACACAACACCTAGTGGAAGCATTAAAGGTTAGTTGCACAATTAAGAACCCTGCCAAAAGCATGAATGTCCACTACAGTAACACCCGCAGGAATGTTCCAATACACAGAAAATAGAAATGGCCTTAAGGCCTTACAAAGTTTGCTTGACATAAAAGTGTTTTCATACATCGGCTCGCAGGCCGGCCACACATGGTCACAATGAAACACTAAAAATTAGGCCTTCGAGGGTCGGCTCAGCAACTTGGGCTTTAGACCGCTATTTTCCGCCCGGCTCCGCAGCACCTGCAAGAACAAACCACCGCCCGGTGGCAAATAAAAGCAACGGTCAGCTATGCTGACCAAATTATAACGATCCCGCCCCCAAAATCGGGGCGGCGATGCTCTTTCCCTGCACTTTATTAGTATAGGCAATTTATTAGTGTAAACACACATCATCACAGGCGTAGGCTCGCACGGCCACACACCTTGTGCACACAGGGCACATTCACGGCGAACCGGCCAACGTCACGTCAATTCAAGCCATAGATGTTCCCGTTCCACCACCGCCCCTTGGACGGCCAACCATATGAGCATTTTGTCTTCTTGGCCTTGGTCACGACAATTTAAGTCATAGACCGCCTAAGACCCTCATCCATGCCAACGGTTCCACCGAACGACATAGATTGGGTACGGTTCCGCCTGACCCGTGCTCATATCGCAACGGCAATTTAAGCCATATGCGCAGGTCAAGACTCATCGAGTCCCGTTTCCACCACAACAATCACATAACCCGGTTATGTTCACGTTGGCTCCCCGGCCATCGTGTTGGCAAAAGTCGCTTTTGCCCAGTTTTCCGGGTGCACCTTGGAGTTAATCTCCAAGGCTCCCTGTTGCAATCTACCACGTAGAAAACCTGAAAAACGCCCTAACACTCGGAGTTTTCCCCGGTTCATATGCAATGCAACATCACCGACCCGGCTCTACTTGTCCGGATAGGCTTCACACACAATGCCTATATCTGTTTTCGCATACGGACTCTATACAAGGGGGACTTTACATATCTACCCCAAGGAACGCTCCAACTCTTCGCTCACTCGCGAGAGAGGGCTTCCTATGCAAAGGAAAAAAGAGCTTCACATGCCCAAGGATGAGAAATCGTTACCCTTGCGTTCTTCCGCGGCGCCATAAAAAAACTATGTGGTTGGAAAGCACCGCAACGGCGTCACCTCCGCGGATCTGGACTCGGATCGCGATTCGGAGCCCCGACGCTCCACTGGCGGCCGGATCTTGGTCTCCAACCTCTCACCTTGCTCTCCTCTCTCTCTAGAATTTAGAAAGAGAATGGAAAAAGAGAATGAGGGTTTTGAAACCCTTATCCCGGCTAAAATCACCCAGGAGATGCCCCCCCACCGTCGGATCCAAAGCCAAGGAAATGAACGGCCACGATTAGGCCTCAAATTAGAAAATCTGGGCCGAACACGGGTTGCAACACGGCCGTGTGCCTGGCCGTGTCACCCATTTGCCATCTCGACCGACTCGAAAACCAGCACACGGCATTCGACATGGCCTCCGACATGCCCGCGTCACCTGTGACACGCCCGTGTCGAGACCCGTGTCATGCCCCCTGTATGCAATCGGCCAGCTTTCCTAACCCGAGAAGGACATGGCCTGCGACACGGCACCCGACACGCCCGTGTCGCATTTGACACGCCCGTGTCAGGGCCCGTGTCATGGCCTGTGTGCCTGCCTCAGAAAACTGCCCAAAGTGACACGCCCTGGGACACGCCCGTGTCCCAGGCCGTGTGCCTCAACTCGACGATCTCCGATCGTCAAAACGTCGACCACATGACCCGTGGCCAAACACGCCTGTGTCACGCCCGTGACACGCCCGTGTCACGCCCGTGACACACCCGTATCACGCCCGTGACACCTGCTCCAAAACTAAGACTGGGCTTAAAACATCACCCATCCCTCTTTTGAGTTTCGGGGTGTTACAACTCTCTCCCCCTTAAAAGAATTTCGCCCACGAAATTTACTAAAGGAAAACCATAGGAACTTAAAACTTTTAACGGTACCTGAGCGGAATAACTCTGGGTACTCCTCCAGCATAGTTTGCTCCCTTTCCCAAGAGAGCTCATCCTGACCGCAATTATCCCACCGGACCTTAACCATTCGGATCTCCTTGTTACGGAGCCTCTTGACCTCAGAGTCTTCAATACAAAAGGGCTTGACCTTAGTCGTCAACCCTTCGTCCACCGGTACTTGATCCACTGCGATCACTAGCAAAGGCTCTTACACCGCCTCCCGCAACACAGAGATGTGGAACACATCGTGTAGCCCACTCAACTCCACCGATAGCTTCAAACGGTATGCGGCTTCGCCGAATCGCTCCAGAACCTCAAAAGGTCCAAGGTATCTTGGGCTCAGCTTCTTCAAGCGTCTCACCCGCGAAACCCCCTTGAACGGCTTCACTTTCAAGTATACCCAATCGCCCACCGCGAACTCCACGTTCCGGTGCTTGGCATTGTAATACTTCGCCTGCCTGTCCTGAGCGATCAACAAGCGCTCCTGAATGATCCGCACCAACGAGGTAGGACTCTCCACCTCCTTCTTCTTGTACAACCTTGCCTCACCCGTTTCTAACCAAGACAACGACATGCGATATTTTCTACCATATAGGGCCTCAAAGGGCGCCAATTGGATACTCGCCTGGTAGCTGTTGTTGTACGCGAACTTCACCAAATACAGGTGGTCCTCCTAATGCTTCCCGAAGTCTAGAACACACATGCGGAGCATGTCCTCCATCGTTCTATTGACTCTCTCGGTCTGCCCATCCGTTTGCGGATGGAAGGCTGTGCTGAACTTCAACTTTGTCCCCAGCATCTGCTGCACCAACCTCCAATCATTGGACGTGAAACGCCCATCGCGATCACTCATAATGCTGCGAGGCACACCATGTAGTCTAACTATATTGTCCACATATAGCTTTGCCAACTTATCCACCGAGTCGTCCTTCCTATGCGGAATGAAATGCGACACCTTAGTTAACCGATCTACGATCACCCAGATGGCTTCGTTCCCCTTCTGCGACCTTGGCAACCCATGAACAAAGTCCATAGATATGTCGTCGAACTTCCACTCCGGTATAGGCAAGGACTTCAGAAATCCTCCCGGCTTTTGGCACTCCGCCTTCACCAAGGCGCACGTTTGGCACTTAGCCACAAACAACGCTACGTCTTTCTTAAGCCCCGGCCACCAAAACAGCTTCTTGAGATCACGGTATATCTTTGTGCTCCCTGGGTGGATCGAGTACTTGGTATGATGAGCCTCGTACATCAACTCCGCCCGTAGGTTACTCCCGCTTGGGACGCACAACCGATGATCCTTCCTTAACAACCCATTTCCACTGAAAATTGGGAATTTGACCCATCCAACGCTGCCTCCATAAGCTCCTTCATAGATTCATCTAACTCCAATGCCTGCCGAACCCGGTCAGCCAGGTCATACTGAACCTCTGTCTAGTTCAACATTGCTTTGGCGCTCGTCTGCTTGTCAACGCAGCAGATTTCAAGCTCCTCCAACTCCCGTTTCAGCCGCTCATCATGCACCGACAACCAGTTGGCTTGGGCGGGAGCCCTGCGACTCAACGCATCAGCAACCGCATTGCCCTTCCCGGGTACATAATGAATCTTGAAGGTGTAGTCCCCCAGGAACTCCATCCACCTCCTCTGCCTCATGTTAAGATCCTTCTGATCCAATAGGTACTTCAGGCTCTTGTGATTGGTATATATATCGACCCTTACGCCGTATAGGTAGTGCCTTCACAGCTTAAGTGCAAATATCACGGCCGCCAACTCCAAGTCGTGGACCGGATAGTTCCTTTCATACACTTTCAGCTGACGCGATCCATAAGCTATCACGCTCCCATGCTGCAACAGCACACAGCCCAAACCACTACCCGAGGCGTCACTATAAACCTCGAAGCCCTCGGTCCCACTCGGCGAACTAAGCACTGGCGCCGTGGTCAACCGTCTCTTCAGCTCCTCAAAAGCTTGCACGCACTCCTGCGTCCACAAGAATCGCTGATCTTTCCTTGTCAACTTCGTGAGAGGTAGCGCTATCCGCGAGAAGTTCTCTACGAAGCGCCTGTAATATCCGGCAAGCCCGAGAAAACTACGGACTTCCGCGACAGAAGACAACGCAGGCCACTCCCGTATCGCAACGATCTTTGCCGGATCCACCGCTATACCTTCCCCACTGACAATGTGACCAAGGAATGCAACTGAGGGTAGCCAGAACTCACATTTGGAGAATTTCGCATACAGCTCATTCCTCCTCAAAGTCTCCAACACCAGATGCAAGTGCTTGAAGTGATCTTCTTCGCACTACGAGTACACCAATATATCGTCAATAAAGACAATCACAAAGCGATCCAGGAAATCTCGGAATGTCCTGTTCATCAAGTCCATAAACACTGATGGCGCATTCGTTAGTCCAAACGGCATGACCGTGAACTCGAAATGCCCATACCTTGTGTTGAACGCCGTCTTCGGGATATCACATTCCCTTATCCTCAACTGATAGTACCCCGACTTCAAGTCCAACTTAGAATATACCGACGATCCGACTAACTGATCAAAGAGATCATCAATCCTCGGGATCGGGTACTTATTCTTCTCCGTCAGCTTGTTCAACTCTCTGTAGTCGATACACAACCGCATACTCCCGTCCTTCTTCTTAACGAAGAGGACCGGTGCGCTCTAAGGCGACGAGCTTGGACGCACATAACCTTGCTCCATCAGCTCCTCTAGCTGAACTTTCAACTCTGCCATCTCCTTAGGCGCCAACCTATACGGAGCACGTGACACCGGTTTGGCCCCCGGTACGAGCTCGATGGTGAAATCAATCTCCCGCTGCGGTGGGGCTCCAGGAAGACTATCCGGGAACACATCGGGGTATTCACAAACCACGGGGATGCTTTCCAACGTGGACTTTGGCTCCACAGCCCCCACTATTGCGAAGAACAGCTCTGCACCAGCACGAACTGCCTTTACCACCTGAAGAGCAGACATCAGCGTCTAGCTCGACCCCTTGAGTCCCTCGAATGTTGTCCCCCGCCCAACACCCAGCTTGACCTCCTTCCGGTCACAATCAATCCAAGCCTTCTGCTCCGAAAGCCAATCCATCCCAAAGATAACGTCGAACTCTACTAGCGGCACCAATGACGCTAGCAAGTCGAACTCTTGGCTCCCTATGTGAACCTTTACGGCCACACTCTGTCCGCATGCATCGAGCACCCATTCGGTAGCAGCACATCTAACTTGTCCTTTGCCATCGAAGAAGGGACTCCGATGCGCGATATAAAATTTTCGGACAAGAAGGAGTGTGAAGCTCCCGTATCGAACAGTGCCCGTGCCGGACTATCGCTAATCAAAACAAAGCCTATGCAAACCATATTAGGCTAACAAGCAATAAACAACAATATCTAAGTTAACTTGCTATAAATTAACTCGTACCTATCACCACATCCGCTTGTTTAATGGCCTCCTGCTTCCCCAAGTTGTAGACTCTAGGCTGAGTCGGAGCATAGTGGGATGCGGTTGACTCCACCGCCTTGCCCTTCTCTTTGTAAGTAGCTCCTTGTTTTCTCTCAGACTTTGGGCGTCCGCTCCAGCAATCGCGGGCAAAGTGCCCCGTCTTTCCACACGTGAAACAAGCGCCCGGGGTTCGATTGGTAGTTGCCCCCGAGGCACCTGTAGAAGAAGCTGGACCTGACGTCCTAGCCTTCTTGTAGAATCTTCGATAGCCCGACTTCGACGTAGTCGGCGCCTTGAACTCTGATTTCTTCCCACCAGATTCCTTCTTATCTTGCACATTTCTCATGTCCTTCTCCAAGGACCGGGCCGAGTTGACCAAGGTTAGGAAACCCTGCGCCATAGGCCCTGACAGTAGCAACCTCAGCTCATCTCTTAACCCTTCATAGAAGCGGTTAGTCTTTCGCTCCTCGTCGGCAAAGGTAGCGCTAGCATATCTCCCCAACCGAGTAAACTCGTGGAGGTACTCGTCTACAGTGCTATCTCCTTGCACCAACTTTTGGAACTCGTTCTCCAATGCGATCCTCTGCGCTGAGGGGAGGTATCGAGTCATGAACAATCTTGCAAACTCCGCTATAGGAACTTCGGCCAACGGCCTTCCCCTCAACTGGTGTAGCTCTAGGCCTTCCCACCATAACCTTGCGTCCCCATCCAAAAGGAACGTCGTTATTGTGGTCTTCTGCCACTCTTCCGTTTCAGTCGCTGTCATCACCCTATTGACTCTTGAGAGCCAATCTTCAGCCTGGGTCGGGGTTCCCATTCCCGAGAATACCGGTGGGTGGAAGCCCATCACATGCTTAAGCTGTCTCTCAGTTGCTCTTCGAGGCAACTCCGGCTCCACCGCCACCTGCTCAACCCTTCTAGGCTCCGCCGCTTGGAGCGGCACTTGCTCCTCCGCAGGAGCAGGCTGCTGCACCTGTCTTGCGGGTTGCGCATTAATCATCGCTATGACAGCTTCTGCCACCAACCTAATGGTCTCGGCAGACGGAGGTATTGCATGCGCTTCACTTGGTGCACTGCTTGCCTCAGAACCTGGCCGTTCTGACGCCCCAGCACCACTTCTGGTCACCTATAATCGTGCAAAACACCGATAAGCGACCAAATATTATTGCAAACAGCAATTATAGGAACACGCAGGTTCCTCAAACATGTGTATTTTCATTCCCAAGTTGACATTCATGGGTTCTTTTCATGTTATAACGATGACGCACACATGTGCTCACCACCCCTTAAAGTGAATTCGCGCAGCGGAAGCGTGGTGGGCCCATAACCCACAGGTCGGAGGATCGAAACCTGCCTCTGATACCAATTTGTAACACCCCTATCTGTCGCATAACATATAACAGTAGGTCCGGCCGGGGCCCGATGCCATATACTACGGACAGACCGGTTGATTACGCGTTGAAACCATTCAACCAATTATAAGCCCTACACAACACCTAGCGGAAGCATTAAAGTTAAGTTGCACAATTAAGAACCCTGCCGAAAGCATGAATGTCCACTACAGTAACACCCGCAGGAATGTTCCAATACACAAAAAATAGAAATGGCCTTAAGTCCTTACAAAGTTTGCTTGACATAAAAGTGTTTTCATACATCGGCTCGCAGGCCGGCCACACATGGTCACAATGAAACACTCAAAATTAGGCCTTCGAGGGCCGGCTCAGCAACTTGGGCTTTAGCCCGCTATTTTTCGCTCGGCTCCGCAGCACCTGCAAGCACAAACCACCGCCCGGTGGCAAACAAAAGCAACGGTCAGCTATGCTGACCAAATTATAACGATCCCGCCCCCAAAATCGGGGCGGCGATGCTCTTTCCCTGCACTTTATTAGTATAGGCAATTTATTAGTGTAAACACACATCATCATAGGCGTAGGCTCGCATGGCCACACACCTCGTGCACACAGGGCATATTCACGGCGAACCGGCCAACGTCACGTCAATTCAAGCCATAGACGTTCCCGTTCCACCACCGCCTCTTGGATGGCCAACCATATGAGCATTTTGTCTTCTTGGCCTTGGTCACGACAATTTAAGCCATAGACTGCCTAAGACCCTCATCCATGCCAACGGTTCCACCGAACGACATAGATCGGGTACGGTTCCGCCTGACCCATGCTCATATCGCAACGGCAATTTAAGCCATATGCGCAGGTCAAGACTCACCGAGTCCCGTTTCCACCACAACAATCACATAACCCGGTTATGTTCACGTTGGCTCCCCGGCCATTGTGTTGGCAAAAGTCGATTTTGCCCAGTTTTCCGGGTGCACCTTGGAGTTAATCTCCAAGGCTCCCTGTTGCAATCTACCACGTAGAAAAGCCGAAAAATGCCCAAACACCCGGAGTTTTTCCCGGTTCATATGCAATGCAACATCACCGACCCGGCTCTACTTGTCCGGATAGGCTTCACACACAATGCCTATATCTGTTTTCGCATACGGACTCTATACAAGGGGGACTTTACATATCTACCCCAAGGAACGCTCCAACTCTTCGCTCACTCGCGAGAGAGGGCTTCCTATGCAAAGGGAAAAAGGGCTTCACATGCCCAAGGATGAGAAATCGTTACCCTTGCGTTCTTCCGCGGCGCCATGAAAAACTATGTGGTTGGAAAGCACCGCAACGACGTCATCTCCGCGGATCTGGACTCGGATCGCGATTCGGAGCTCCGACGCTCCATCGGCGGCCGGATCTTGGTCTCCAACCTCTCACCTTGCTCTCCCCTCTCTCTAGGATTTAGAAAGAGAATGGAAAAAGAGAATGAGGGTTTTGAAACCCTTATCCCGGCTAAAACCACCCAGGAGATGCCCCCCACCGTCGGATCCAAAGCCAAGGAATTGAACAACCACGATTAGGCCTCAAATTAGAAAATCTGGGCCGAACACGGGTTGCAACACGTGTAACACCCCTATCCGTCGCATAGCATATAGTAGTAAGTCCGGCCGGGGCCCGACGCCATATACTACGGACAGACCGGAAGGTTACGAATATGGACAACCATTCCAACCAATTTATCAACAACGTCCTACACAACGCATTCTAACGGAAGCATTTTAAAGTTAAACAAAGAACCCATATAGGCATGAATGTCCACTAGTAATAAAATACCACAAAGGAATGACGAACATGAAAATACACAAAAGAGTTCACGGCCTTAAGGCCTTACAAAAGTGTTCGCTTAACAAGATAGCGTCTTTCATACATCGGCACGCAGGCCGGCCACACATGAGTACAAGAGGTAAAACACTCAAAACAAGGCCTTCGAGGGCCAGCACAGCAACTTGGGCTTTAGCCCGCTAATTACCTCTCAGCTCCGCAGCACCTGCAAGCAACAACCCACCGCACGGTGGTAAACAAAGGCAACGGTCAGCAATGCTGACCAAATTATAACGATTCCGCCCCCAAACCGGGGCGGCAAAGCTTCTTCCCTGCACTTGTTAGCAAAACACGCAACACAGCCAAACAAGCATCTCAATATAGGTGCACGCTCTCACGCTCGTACACCCCGTGCTCTCAGGGCACTTACTCGGCGAAGCCAGTCCGAACCCCGTCCGGTCCTCGACTCCACCACCACCCCCAGGATGGCAATCTTTGTGAGCATTTAGTCTTCTCAGCCGCAGCCTAGAATCGATCTCCAAATCTCAATAAGTCCCACGTAAACTTTAGGTCGCTTTAACCGAGCAGGTGGAGCGGGTAGAGGGCTACTAGTCCGTTGCTCACTCCGCCACTGCCATTTGGCCCTTTGGCGCGGACTAAGCTTTCCCCAGTCCCAAATAACGATCAAACACGGTACTTAGCCCTGCTAAGTACCCGGTTGGCTCCCAGGCCACCGATATGACAGAACTACATTTCCGTCCAAGATTTCTGGGTGCACCTCGGGTTTCATCCCCAAAGGCTCCCTGCTGCAATCCAATCATGATACATAGCCCCGCTATGTTCCCGGCTGGCACCCAGGCCACCGAGATGGCAGAACTTCGTTTCCTCCCAGATTTCCGGGTGCACCTCGGGGTTAATCCCCAAGATTCCCTGATGCATTCTACCGCATAGCAACCCGAAAACAACCACAACGCTCGGAGTCTTCTCCGGCTAAAATATGCATAGCAAAACATCACCTATCCGGAACATACGTCCGGGTAGGCTTCACACAACATGCCTATGTCCGTACTACGATTCCGGACTCTAACAAGGGGGACTTTACATATCTACCCCAAGGAATACCACGATCTCGCCGCACACTCGCGGGAGAGGGGTTTTCCCATGCAAAGGAAGAAGAGCTTCACATGCTCAAGAAGAGAATCGTTACCCTTTCGCTTTTCCTCGGCGCCATGACGATCCACTCGGATGGAAAGCACCGTATCGGCCTCGCCTTCGCGGATCCGGACTCGGATCGAGAATCGGAGCTCCGAAGCTCCACCGGCGGCCGGAGTTAACCTCCTTCTTCCTCCTCCAAGCTCTCCCTTCTCTCTAGACTTAGAGAGAGAACCAACCAAAGAGAATGA
Organism: Platanthera zijinensis; assembly: GCA_039513925.1. Taxonomy (NCBI): domain Eukaryota; kingdom Viridiplantae; phylum Streptophyta; class Magnoliopsida; order Asparagales; family Orchidaceae; genus Platanthera; species Platanthera zijinensis. The sequence continues at coordinate 152,919,709 of CM077083.1, forward strand.
GGGTTTCTAACCCTATTCCCGGATAAAATATCCCAGCAACAGCCCCCAGCCGTCGGATCTCAAGCCAAGGAAACGAACGGCCTTGATCGGGCCTGAAATAACAAAACCTGGGCCGAACACGGGTTGACACACGGCCGTGTGCCTGGCCGTGTAGTTCATTCGCCGTCTCGACCAGATCTGAAACCAGCATACGGCATGCAACACGGCCTGCGACACGCCCGTGTCGCCTGCGACACGCCCGTGTCGGGACCCGTGTCACGCCCCCCGTGTGCAATTTATCAACACTTCGCAGTCAGAGAAGGACACGGCTTCGTGACACGGCATTGGACACGCCCGTGTCAAACTAGACACGCCTGTGTTCGTGCCCGTGTCATTACCCGTGTACCCAACCGCGCAGCCCAGGTGTGACACGGCATGGGACACGCCCGTGTCCTAGGCCGTGTTCCACCACACGACCATCGTCGACCTGAACTGGTCGACGATACGGCTCGAGCTCGACACGCCCGACACGGCCTCCGACACGCCCGTGTCGGGGCCCGTGTCACCTGCACCAAAAATCTGACTTGGCCAAATACGATCCCCGTCGCTCCTACAACATTTTGGGGTGTTACAATTCTACCCCCCTTAAAGAATTTCGTCCACGAAATTAATAAAGGAAAACAGGACTTAACGTAACACAGTACCTGAGCGGAACAATTCTGGGTACTCCTCCAGCATAGTCTGCCCCCGTTCCCAAGAGAGCTCCTCACGCCCGCAATGACCCAACAGACCTTAACCATCAGGATTTCCTTGTTACGAAGCTTCTCGACCTCCACATCTTCAATACGAATGGGCTTGACCCTAGTCGTCAACCCTTCGTCCACCGGCACTTGATTAGCCGCGATCACCTGCGAAGGCTCTTGCACCGCCTTCCGCAACACAGAAATGTGGAACACATCATGTAATCCACCTAACTCCTCCGATAGCCTCAAACGGTACGCCGCTTCGCCGACTCGCTCCAGAACCTCAAAAGGTCCAAGGTATCTTGGGCTCAGCTTCTTCAAGCGTCTTATCCGCGAAACCCCCTTGAACGGCTTCACTTTCAAATATACCCAATCGCCTACCGCGAACCCCACGTTCCGGTGCTTGGCATTGTAGTACTTCGCCTGCCGGTCCTGAGCGATCAACAAGCGCTCCCGAATGATCCGCACCAACGAGGTAGCACTCTCCACCTCCTGTTTTTTGTACAACCTTGCCTCACCCGTTTCAAGCCATGACGACGGCGTGCGACACTTCCTACCATACAGGGCCTCGAAGGGCGCCATTCGTATACTCGCTTGGTAGTTATTGTTGTACGCGAACTCCACCAAATACAGGTGGTCCTCCCAAAGCTTTCCAAAGTCTAGAACACACATGCGGAGTACGTCCTCCAACATCTTGTTGACTCACACGGTCTGCTCATCCGTCCGCGGATGCAAGACTGGATTAAACTACAACATAGTCTCCAGCACTTTCTGCAGCCACCTCAATCATTGGACGTAGAGCGCCCACCTTAATTGCTCACGATGTTATTAAAAACATTTGCCAGTTACTCCACCGAATTATCCTTCCTATGCGGAATGAAGTGCGACTCTAAGGTCAACGCAACTACGAACACCCAAACGGCGTCGTTACCCCACTGCGACTTCGACATACCATGCACACAGTCCAGTCGAACTTCTATTCTGAACTAGGCAAGGATTCGAGAATTCCCCGGCACTTGGCACTCTGCCTTCACTAAGGCGCAAGGCTGGCATTCCGACACTGCCACGCCCTTCTAGAGTTCTTCCCACCAGAGCACTTCTCCAGATAACGACACAACTACGTGCCTCCTAAGCGAGTTGAGTACTTGGTAACGTATCACAACTCTACCCATAGATTACCCATGCTTGGGCCGCACAGACGATTGTATTTCCTTGGTAGCCCACCTACAACCGTCGATTTGGGACTTTGACCCATCAAGCCGCATCCATGATTTCCTTCATGTAGCTACACAAACCATGACCTGCCAAATACGATCAGCCAGGTCATACTGGACTTCCGACCAGTTCAATAACGCTCTGGCGCTAGTCCGCTTGTCAACACAGCAGATCTCTAACGCTTCCAATTCCCAAACTAGCCTCTCATCATACACCGACAACCACTTAGCTTGGGCGGGAGCCCTGCGACTCAACGCATCCGCAACTGCATTGCTCTTGCTAGGTGCATGATGAATCTTGAACGTATAGTCCCCCAGGGACTCCATTCATCACCGCTGACTCAAGTTCAGCTCCTATTGATCCAATAGGTAATTCGGGCTCTTACGGTCGGTAAGAACATCGACCTCAACGCTGTACGGGTAGTGCCTCCATAGCTTAAGCGCAAACATCACGGCCGCCAACTCCAAATCGCGACCCGGATAATTCCTTTCATGCACTTTTAGCTGACGTGATCCACAAGCTATCACGCTCCCATGCTGCACCAGATTGCAACCCCAAACCACTACCCGAGGCGTCACCACAAACCTCGAAGCCCTCGGTCCCATACGGCGAACTAAGTACTGGCGTCGTGGTCAACCGACTTTTCAGCTCTTCCAAAGCTTGCGCACATACATGCGCCCACAGAAAACTCTGATCTTTCCTTGTCAAAGTCGTGAGAGGTATCGCTATCCGCGAGAAGTTCTCCACGAAGTGCCCGTAATAGCCGGCAAACCCCAGCAAACTCCGGACTTGCGCTACCGAAGACAACACAGGCCACTCTCGTATTGCAACAATCTACGCCGGATCCACCGCAAAACCTTCCCCACAACTACGTGGCCAAGGAACGCCACTGGAGATAAACAAAACTCGCCTTTGGGGAACTTTGCGTATAGCTCGTTTCTCCTTAGCGTCTCCAAAACCAAACGCAGGTTATTGAAGCGATCTTCTTCGCACTGCGAGCACACCAAAACGTCGTCAATAAAGACGACCATAACACGGTCTAAGTACTCCCTGAACGTTCTGTTCATCAGCTTCATGAACACCGATGGCGCATTAGTCAGCCCGAACGGCTTGGCTGAAAACTCGAAATGCCCATATCTTGTGTTGAACGCTGTCTTTGGGATATCACTTTCCCTGATTCTCAGCCGATAATAACCGGACTTAAGATCCAACTTTAAGTACCCCGATGACCCACCCAACTGATCAAACAGATCGTCAATCTTTGGGATCGGGTACTTGCTCTCCTTTAACAACTTGTTCAGTTCTCCAAAAAAAACATTTAGAGCCGCAAACTCCCGTCCTTCTTCTACACGAAAAGGACCGGTGTGCTCCAAGACGACAAACTTGGACACACATGACCTGTCTCCAGAAACTCTTCCAGTTGAACTTTCAATTCTGCCAACTCATTAGGCGTTAACCGATATGGAGAGCGTGACCCAGGTTTAGCACCTAGCGCCAGCTCACTCGTGAAATCGATCGCTCGCCACGGAGGGCTCCAGAGGCCCATCAGGGAAACACATCGGGATATTCGGATACCCTCGAGCTACTACTCAATGTAGGCTTAGGATTCAAAGCCTCCCATGGTGGCAGCAACGACGCTCGCACGTCGAATCCCTGACCCCTTAACTGTAACCTTGCTACACAGAATCTCTCTCCGCGCGCATGAACATCCATTACGCCACAACGCCTCCACTTTGTCCTTTTCCATCGAAGAAGGTACTTCAATGTACGATATAAATCTTTTGGACAAAAGGAGCGCGAAGCTTCCGCATCGGACAATGCTCTCGCCGGATTGCCAAAAAAATCCAAACAAAGCCTAGAACCTCCAGTCCTAAGCTAAAACGCAGAAAGGGTAACAGGTATAAGAAGCTAAATTACATTAAACCGTACCTGTCTTCCCGACGATCGGCCACATGGCCTCCTGCTGGCCAAGGCTGTCCATTCCCAGTTGGACCGGAGTAAACAGCGGTGCGGCGAACGCCACCGCCTTTCCCTTCTCCTCAGATATAGCCCCCGGCTTCTTTTTGGACATTGAGCGTCCATTCCAACAATCCCGGGCATAGTGCCCCGGCTTTTCACAAACAAAGCATGCATCCGGGGTTTGGGTTGTAGTCGGTCCGGATGCGCTAGAGGAAGGGACTAGACCCGACCTCCTAGCCTTCTTGTACCACCTACGGTACCCGGATTTTGAGGTTGTCAACATGACCACCGAATCCTTTGTCATAGCATCTTCGACTGCTCCTGCCAAAACTTTCCTTGTCTTATGAGCACCCTCCCAACACTCTCTGGCGAGGTGCCCTTTCTTGCCACAAGAATAACAATTGAGGGTATTAGATGACCCAGCCTCTTTTCTCGGCGTCTTTTGATAGGCAGTTTGTATAGGATCTGTAGGGTTTGGTACCCTATCCACTGGTACTTGGTGAGTTTTCCCCAACTCCACTTCCAAAGCTCTGGCTGATTCCACCAAAGCTCGGAATCCCAATAACTTTGGTCCTAGCAGTAGGATACGCAACTCGCTGCGCAGACCGTTATAAAATCTATCCACTATAGATTGCTCGCTTTCCCATTCAAAGCCTGGGTAGCGCCTTACCATAAGGAACGTCTGCAAATATGCGTCCACCGAATGCGCTCCCTGCGCCACAGTTAGGCTCCTCTGCTGCTCTACTTGACCCCCAAATGCCCTTTGCTCCAACATACCACCCGATGTTGGGGCCACCTCAGGGACAAATGGTTGCACATTACTCCCATGATGTGCGTTGGTCACAGCGAACACCGCTTCAACCACCCTTCTTATGGTTTCCAAAGACGTAGGGGTCTCCAGCACATCGCTGGGTGCATTACTTTTCTCATAAAGTGCGCATTCAGACTGCCACGCGCCACTCTCGGACACCTACAGTCGAACAGAACACCAATAAGGGACCGAACAAAATTGCAAAAAGCAATTATAGGAACACGCAGGTTCCCCAAACATGTGTATTTTCATTCCTAAGTGGACATTCATGGGTTCTTTTCATGTTATAACGATGACGCACATACATGTGCTCACCACCCCTTAAAGTGAATTCGTCCACGAATTCATTTAAGCTTGACCGAAACCAGTAGTCTGATACCAATTTGTAACACCCCTATCCGTCGCATAGCATATAGCAGTAGGTCCGGCCGGGGCCCGACGCCATATACTACGGACAGACCGGAAGGTTACGAATATGGACAACCATTCCAACCAATTTATCAACAACGTCCTACACAACGCATTCTAACGGAAGCATTTTAAAGTTAAACAAAGAACCCATATAGGCATGAATGTCCACTAGTAATAAAATACCACAAAGGAATGACGAACATGAAAATACACAAAAGAGTTCACGGCCTTAAGGCCTTACAAAAGTGTTCGCTTAACAAGATAGCGTCTTTCATACATCGGCACGCAGGCCGGCCACACATGAGTACAAGAGGTAAAACACTCAAAACAAGGCCTTCGAGGGCCAACACAGCAACTTGGGCTTTAGCCCGCTAATTACCTCTCAGCTCCGCAGCACCTGCAAGCAACAACCCACCGCACGGTGGTAAACAAAGGCAACGGTCAGCAATGCTGACCAAATTATAACGATTTCGCCCCCAAACCGGGGCGGCAAAGCTTCTTCCCTGCACTTGTTAGCAAAACACGCAACACAGCCAAACAAGCATCTCAACATAGGTGCACGCTCTCACGGCCGTACACCCCGTGCTCTCAGGGCACTTACTCGGCGAAGCCAGTCCGAACCCCGTCCGGTCCTCGACTCCACCACCACCCCCAGGATGGCAATCTTTGTGAGCATTTAGTCTTCTCAGCCGCAGCCTAGACTCGATCTCCAAATCTCAGTAAGTCCCACGTAAACTTTAGGTCGCTTTAACCGAGCAGGTGGAGCGGGTAGAGGGCTACTAGTCCGTTGCTCACTCCGCCACTGCCATTTGGCCCTTTGGCGCGGACTAAGCTTTCCCCAGTCCCAAATAACGATCAAACACGGTACTTAGCCCTGCTAAGTACCCGGTTGGCTCCCAGGCCACCGATATGACAGAACTACATTTCCGTCCAAGATTTCCGGGTGCACCTCGGGTTTCATCCCCAAGGCTCCCTACTGCAATCCAATCATGATACATAGCCCCGATATGTTCCCGGCTGGCACCCAGGCCACCGAGATGGTAGAACTTCATTTCCGCCCAGATTTCCGGGTGCACCTCGGGGTTAATCCCCAAGATTCCCTGATGCATTCTACCGCATAGCAACCCGAAAACAACCACAACGCTCGGAGTCTTCTCCGGCTAAAATATCCATAGCAAAACATCACCGATTCGGAACACACGTCCGGGTAGGCTTCACACAACATGCCTATGTCTGTACTACGATTCCGGACTCTAACAAGGGGGACTTTACATATCTACCCCAAGGAATACCACGATCTCGCCGCACACTCGCGGGAGAGGGGTTTTCCCATGCAAAGGAAGAAGAGCTTCACATGCTCAAGAAGAGAATCGTTACCCTTTCGCTTTTCCTCGGCGCCATGACGATCCACTCGGATGGAAAGCACCGTATCGGCCTCGCCTTCGCGGATCCGGACTCGGATCGAGAATCGGAGCTCCGAAGCTCCACCGGCGGCCGGAGTTGACCTCCTTCTTCCTCCTCCAAGCTCTCCCTTCTCTCTAGACTTAGAGAGAGAACCAACCAAAGAGAATGAGGGTTTCTAACCCTATTCCCGGATAAAACATCCCAGCAACAGCCCCCAGCCTTCGGATCTCAAGCCAAGGAAACGAACGGCCTTGATCGGGCCTGAAATAACAAAACCTGGGCCGAACACGGGTTGACACACGGCCGTGTGCCTGGCCGTGTAGTTCATTCGCCGTCTCGACCAGATCTGAAAACCAGCATACGGCATGCGACACGGCCTCCGACACGCCCGTGTCGCCTGCGACACGCCCGTGTCGGGACCCGTGTCACGCCCCCCGTGTGCAATTTATCAACACTTCGCAGTCAGAGAAGGACACGGCTTCGTGACACGGCATTGGACACGCCCGTGTCAAACTAGACACGCCTGTGTTCGTGCCCGTGTCATTACCCGTGTACCCAACCGCGCAGCCCAGGTGTGACATGGCCTGGGACACGCCCGTGTCCTAGGCCGTTTTCCACCACACGACCATCGTCGACCTGAACTGGTCGACGACACGGCTCGAGCTCGACACGCCCGACACGGCCTCCGACACGCCCGTGTCGGGGCCCGTGTCACCTGCACCAAAAATCTGACTTGGCCAAATACGATCCCCGTCGCTCCTACAACATTTTGGGGTGTTACAACACGGCCGTGTGCCTGGCCGTATCACCCATTCGCCGTCTCGACCGACTCGAAAACCAGCACACGGCATTCGACACGGCCTCCGACACGCCCGTCTCACCTGTGACACGCCCGTGTCGAGACCCGTGTCACGCCCCCCGTGTGCAATCAGCCAACTTTCCCAACCCGAGAAGGACACGGCCTGTGACACGGCACCCGACACGCCCGTGTCGCATTTGACACGCCCGTGTCAGGGCCTGTGTCATTGCCCGTGTGCCTGCCTCAGAAAACTGCCCAAAGTGACACGCCCTGGGACACGCCCGTGTCCCAGGCCGTGTGCCTCAACTCGACGATCTCCGATCGTCAAAACGTCGACCACATTACCCGTGGCCGAACATGCCCGTGACACGCCCGTGTCACGCCCGTGACACCTGCTCCAAAACTCAGACTGGGCTTAAAACATCACCCGTCCCTCTTTTGAGTTTCGGGGTGTCACACCCGGCGCTGGAGGTGGGGGATGGGGTGGCGAATTTCCCCTGCCTGATCCTTGTCCTTCCTCTCCAGTCATTGAACCTGCAGAAGATTTTCCTTGCTGGTCACTCTCCACACTCACCGCACCAAAATATTGAAACTAGAGAACCGGTCTCTGTAGAATTCACCCTCCGGGAAGGGGTGACCGCACAAATACTTCTCTCCCGCGAGCCCAAGAGACCAAGGAAAAAGAACTAGGGGCGGACCCAAGGCTCCAGCACGGAGGTCCCTCCACACACCCGGAAGATCTTAGAGTGCTTCCTTCCTTAGCCAGGTGCTAAAGCTAAGGTACCTCAGAAAGCGCTAGAAGACCCGAGAACTAGTAAGCATGCCCTTCTGAAGTACCCCTTGGGTCCTATTTATAGGAAATTGAAAATGACCTGCAAACAACCAATCTCCGCTGTTTTGAAAGGATATATGCAGCCCAAGTCGGTCTGCCAACAGAGTAACTCCGTAGTTCCGAGGGGCTAAGGGCATACCAATGAGGGAAAAATGGTAAAACACACCTCTGAACACTGGGCGAGCTCACCTGATGCCACCTTCTTAAATATCCACTCGCCAAAAAGAGAAAGGAGGGGGGATGGACTCGCACTCGCCTGCCCCTTAGCCTGGGGCGAGTACGAGTTTGCGCCCTGTTTTTGCCGACCCGCCGAGCCAGTCATCAGGCTCAGCTCTAGGAACTTCGAGCTCGTCCCGACGATCGTCGAGCTCGGCATGACGATTGCCGAGCTCGGACTCGGCAAGAACCCAGCTCGGGTTGCGGGGCGGTCTAAACCGGCCGGTCTGGATTCTGTCGACCCACTCGCCGGATACGGGGTTGTACAATCGTAGTATGGCGTCGACCGCATGTGAGTTAAAGTGGTTACGGGCTCTCATGTTTGACTTAGGAGATGTCTACAACTATCCTTTTCCTATGTTCTGCGACAACAAGGCCGCAAAATACATCTCCAAAAATTCGGTCTTTTATGAGAGAATAAAACACATAGAAGTCGGCTGTCATTTTATTCGGGAAGAGATTTTGAAGAAATAGATTTGTATTCCATTCGTCACTTCTGACAACGAGTTGACAGATATCTTCACCAAGCCAGCATCTGCTTCCTTTTTTCACATTTGTGACAAGCTGAGCATGATTGATATCTATATTCCAGCCTTAGGGGGAGTGTTGCAGTATGGAGACGGGCGGCCTGGCAGTCTGGCTCTGGCGGATTGAAGATCGGGCGGTCTGGCGGTCTGGCTCTGGCGGATTGAAGACCGTGCGGTCTTGCGATTTCTCCCAGCGGTTTGGTAGCCAGACTGTTATTGTTTGGTGTCCAAGCGGTCTGGCAGTTTGTCTCAGGCGACTTGGAGATCAGCGGTCTAGCGGTCTCTTATAGCAGCTTGTTATCTTTTTCTGGTGGTTGCCGAGCGGTTAGCCTATTCGCCTAACCGCGCGGCTTATTCGGTCTGTTTATTGTAAAGTTATTTATACCTGTAATTTTTTAGTCTCACATTGCTTATTTGTAATCTCTCTCATATCCTTCATTCTATAAAAGAGAGGCTATACTTTCGTAATACTTACTTTTTTGGGATAATAAAATTTTTGTGATTCCAAATTCCGATTTCCTTTTTCTGTTCGCACAAATGCAAACCTGAGCATGATGAGTTTCATCCTACTTGTTGAAACTGGAGAACCGGTCTCTGTGGAATTCACCCTCGGGGAAGGGGTGATCGCACAAATACTTCTCTCCCACGAGCCCAAGAGACTAAGAAAAAAGAACTAGGGACAGACCCAAGGCTCCAGCACGAAGGTCCCTCCACACACCCGGAAGATCTTAGAGTGCTTCCCCTCCTTAGCCAGGTGCTGAAGCTAAGGTACCTCAGAAAGCGCTAGAAAACCCGAGAACTAGTAAGCATGCCCTTCTGAGGTACCCCTTGGGTCCTATTTATAGGAAACTGAAAATGGCCTGCAAACAGCCAATCTCCGCTGTTCTGAAAGGATATATGCATCCCAAGTCAGTCTACCAACAACGTAACTCTGCTGTTCCGAGGGGCTAGGGGCTGACCAATGGGGGTAAAATGGTAAAACACACCTCTGAACACTGGGCGAGCTCGCCTGATGCCACCTCCTGAAATATCCACTCACCAAAAAGAGAAAGGAGGGGGGATGGACTCGCACTCGCCTGCCCCTTGGCCTGGGGAGAGTACGAGTTCGCGCCCTGTTTCTGCCGACCCGCCGCGCAAGTCGTCGGGCTCAGCTCCAGGAACTTCGAACTCGGCCCGACGATCGTCGAGATCGACACGATGATTGCCGAGCTCGGACTCGGCAAGAACCCAGCTCGGGCTGCGGGGCGGTCTGAACTGGCCGGTCTTGCTTCTGTCGACCCACTCGCCGGATACGGGGTTGTACACTACTCTTCTTCATCAAATATGTCCACAAGCTCATAACAGTCTTCATCTTCCCATTCATTTTTTGATTAGGGGTGCCCTTATCCCCACCCCGACAATAGGGTAGTTATCATGTTCCTCATCATAAGATAGAGTAATTAACCCAATGCAGGCTTCTTCATCAGAATGTGAGGAATAGTTGCTGCTATCACTCAATGTCTTTGATTTCTTAGCAATGAGGCTCTTTTCTTGTCTCTTGGTCTTATGTGTCTTCTTCTCTTCTGCCCTCTCATTTTCCTTTCTTCTTAAGGGATATTCAATAATAATGTGACATGTTCTCTTGCACCCATAACAAACTACATCTATATAAAAATGTTTGTTGTGCTTAGAATCATACATGTCGTCTTTGTACTTGAGCTTCTCCTTGTGGTATCTAGACTTCCTTGAGTTGGAAGAGGAGGATGGTCTTTTCTTCCAGAACCTCTTATTGTTGAGAAGCTTCTTGAAATGCTTGGAGAACAAGACCATGTTTCCATCAGATAGCTCTGATCTAGAAGTATTGGGTTCAGAGTCCTTTGATTCTATAGGTTCACATGGAGATGTAGGAGTTTCCACTCTGTCTTTTCTGGAGCTTTCAGCCTTGAAAGTCACTGTCTTTTCCTTACTGTTGAATCTGCTGCTCTTCTCCTCATCTTTTCTTATATTTAGCTGTGATTTATGGGATAATAGCTTGCTATATAGATTCTGGTGCTAAATGTTGGTCATACCTCATCTCCCTTATTGCACATATCTTGATATCTCATTTTTTATTGAGGGATCTCAAGAACTTGCCATTGAGATCATAATTGGAGAATACTCACTCATAGTTCTTTATTGCATTAACTATTTTACAGAACTTCTCAAAATATTCAGCAATTGAGACCTTCTTCCCTTGCCTGAAAGCCTCATACTCTTGGTTCAGAAGTGATTTTATATCATCTCTTACCTTCTCAGTGGCATCCTTGTAGACAATTAGAGTCCCACATTTATTTGGCAATTTGGCAGTGAATCAAGTTCTGAAATATAGAGTCATCAATAGCACTCATAAGCATATTCTTGGCCATTTTATCCATGGTGGCCAGAATTACTTCATTCTTGGTCATTTCTGCAAATCTCTTAGGAACTTGCAGATTAGGATCAATAGTGGTGGCTTTCATGGAATGAAAGATCCTTCTTCAACAGTTATAAATATCCTAAAGTCAGAGACTTCCATGAATAGTCTGACCCTTTCCTTTCATATTCCAAATTTCTCCTTCATGCTGATGGGTAGTCTCATAGAATTCAGCTCCTTGTAGTATTCACCTAAAGTCGTAGTGAATATATTATATTTCCCTTGGAGATTCTTGTTTAGGTTGTTAAGCCATTTTTGAACAACCTCCCTCTGATCTCACTTAAAAGGCAAGTGATGTCTCTACACACCTATAGGGGGAGGGGGTGAATAGGTGTTTGGCCTTTCTAGGTTATTTTGCGAAATTTAAAAATAAGACATAATACAATCCAACCACAACACAAGCACAGAACAGTTTATAGTTGTTCCTCGAGTTTGGTACATCCACTTTCCCATCCATCTATTTAGCAGAGTGTTAGCCTCAACAAGGCTCCAACCAATCTCAGATTCATGGATCCTACAACTCAGAGACTAAGTCTCCTACCTTAGAGATATGGGCTGGCCTCCTATCTCAGGTCACAAAGACCCTACCTCAGATTCACAAAGGATCCTACCTTAGAGACAGTATCCTAGCTCTGAGGCACAAATTGTCCTCCTACCTCAGGTTACAACGACCATACAACTCAGACACAAGAGTCTCCTACCTCAGATCCACAAGAGATCCTACAACTTTGGTCTTACAGGGAGTCTACAGATTTCAATAAGTTTTGTTACAAAATTTTTATAGACTCAGCTAGTTAATCTTGAAAGCTCTGGAGTATTCTTGAAGTTGTTTATGCTTGCTTCTTCACTAATCTTCCAGTAGAGGGCTTGAGAGATCTTCTTTAGTGAATGAGTCACACTCTGTTGTTCTGGAAGACTTTTTTCCTGCTGATGAGTTGTTTGATTTTTAATCTATTTCACCAACTTGGATCGATTGAACTTTTGGAGAAATTTTTTTTTCGTCTTCTCCAAAATTTGAGCTTTTTTATTCAGAAAAATCTAATTCAAAGAGATGACGGCGAGAAAGCTCTAACTTGCATTAATTGATTAGGGTTTACTGATCATGTTGTTCTTGTACATATGCTCTAGATTCCTAACGATCGAATCTCGGGCAATCCCTTGTCTGAAATCTTTTACCTTAAAAGACAAAACTGATTGGCTCTTTCCGTGACATGATTAATTGACTTCATGACAAAACAACGCTTTAATTAGAATTCAGGCTTGTCTCATTGTTCGACTTGATATCAAGTCGAATTCTTCTTGTTCAGTCAAATTTCTTCTTTAGTAACCCTTCTTATCAAATGATAGGCTTCCAGTCGATCTTGATTGTTGATTCTACTGGATGGTGTAGTCTAGTCGAATCTAATTCACATTCGGTCGAATTGCTTGATATCATGACAAATGAGTCATCTCTTGTCGAATGACTTGATATCAAGATGAATGAGTCACTTCTAGACAAATATGCTTTATATTCTTCTTCATAAGGTAATCTAGAAAAATATTCTTCATATCCAGTCGAATATTTCCTCCTTGTCTAGCTGAAATGATCAAGTCGAAATACCATATTCTCAATTAGCTTATCCAAAACCTTCTACATTCAATACTGCTTTGATTTTCAAGGAACTTCAGATTGAATCGCCTTGTACTTTCTGCATGATTGTGTAAAAGATCTAAACTAGTCTTCAATATGCCTGTTTATCTTTTACATGAATCTTCTTGATACATCTTCACGAGATTCTTGACATTTAACTGAATTTTCACTCTTTGTATTTTAAGTTCATCAGCCTGAGCCATCTTGATGGTTCACCACGATTATCTTGATGTCTTGTTGAATCTGTTCCTTAAGCAAACTTTTGTTTTCATGATACTCCAGTCCAAATGCAATTGAATCTTCTGCACGAGCGACCAGATATTCTAGTCAAATCGGTACTTAGATATTTCTCTGAAATCCTTCTCCCGATTCTTTTAGATTTTTGCATTTCTTCAGTTTGACTGTTCAATCGAATCAGTGCTTTAACAGAACTTCTATACTCTTGTATGTGCACGATTCAACTTGACTGATCAGTGTAGACCATCTATTCGTTCAGCTAAATGTCAAGTTGAATTTTGACTTGATTATTTTCTATGTCATGAGTTTGATTTCATTTTATTTGTTCAACTTATTTGGACATTGTTTAGCTATCTTTTGATAGTAGTACCAAATTCAACATAGTCTAGAACTTATGTCGACATGGTGTCTTGCATTATGAGAAATTACTTTGGCAAGACTATGTCAGATGACACGAAGTCTACCCCTATGTTGGGCTTGTATTATTATGTACATGAAATCATCACAACAATAACAAATATGTCAAATACAAATGTGTTCATCTATATTGTGATGACTTTTTCGAATCAGAAACATTGTTAGCTCTCTTCCCAAAATCTGGACTTGTGGGGGCCAACCGTGCGGCCTCCGCGCGAGCCCGGCCTTGTGGAGGACGGCTTGGCGTAGGCCGGGCCGGCCTCGCCGTGGCGGCCAGGCGGCCAAGCGGAGGCTGGCTGGGGGGCACCCATTCCCTCGCAACCGCGTCCATGGGGCGCGCGGCCGCGGGGAGGCATCCAGAGGAGCGATGACCAACCGGATGACCGGTCACTGGCGGTTGGAGCGTAGGGGGGATTGTGCATGTGGCGGTTAGTGCGCGGATCGCGCTCGGATCAGACACGCGGATTGCGCGCATGATGGTTTTTCAATAGCATCCCACTTAAAAATTTCGACTATTTGCGGCCCAAAATTCCTTTAAATTGAGTGGGATCCCGTCAGACATAATTTAAGAAATATTTTTTATATATGTATTACGTATAATTAACAATTAAAAAATCTATTTCTTAGAAAATGTTTATAATTTAATATTTTTAACTAATTTGTTGCGGTCTGCTTAACGCTCCTAATAGATTGGACTAAATCTGGTCGTCTTAGCCCGCGGAGCGGTTAAGCGCACACAGTCACAGAATGATAAAAGTAGAACACACTATATTTTTGACGTGAAAAAATCACTAAACCGAGTAAAAAAAATCACGTGATCAGATTTGTGCCGGTCAAACCCTACTATATGCTTCGAGTTACAAGTCAGATTGAGAATCGAGGGCGACAGACCGCTCCTCGTTACACTTGAGGGTAAGAGAGAGTACAACGGGTTTCGGTGGACGACAGGCCGTCTCACGCAAAGCTTGAAGCTAATATCCGTTGGAGATGACAAACGCTCGTCGGCATTGCGCTGATGTAGGTCACGGCTGCGGGACGTGCGAAGCGTTGTTGGTTCCGACTTGAAGGGTGTTGCGCGCTAGGAGACTTCGGCGGGCAGCTCACAGGAATCGCTCTCTTCGCAGCGGACTTAGCCAAATTTTTTGGTGGAGAGGCGATGGCTCGTAGGAGGAATCCGACAAAGCTCTGGCCTGAGGAAGAAGAAAACAGGAAGGGAAAATGTGAGAAATGAGGAAGCTTGGAGCTTTTTTTATAGCCTCCAGGAGGCGATTACGGTGATTATGCAGCTATCCGCATACTGTAACCACTAACATCATAATTTTAAGTATTATTTAGTGGAATATTATTTGCATAATATTATTTCCTAATTATTTAATTAATTAACCCCCCCCCCACTAACCATGGTGGTTAATGGGTGGTTATTCCCAAAATTAACGGTGGCAATCGCGTCGGAGAAATCGGACTGCGGGAAAAGGTCGTCAGGACGGGCGGCCGCCTTAACGACGGACGGCCGTCGGCGAAGGAGTACCGCGGCCACGGGGAGGGGCGGCGCCCCGCGGTCGAGACGCGGCCATGGAGCGGCCGCCCCTAGCGAGCGGCTCGCTCTCCTTGGCCGGGAGGCTACGTGGAACGGCCGCCCCTTGCGAGCGGCGCTCCGCGGCCGAGAGGCGGCCATGTAGCGGCCACCCCTTGCGGGCGGCACCCCACGGCCGGGCAGCAGTCTTGGCGCGGTCGGTCGGGCGCGGGCTGCATGGCGGCGGCGGTAGTGGCGCCGGCCCTGGCGCGGCGACGGCTTGGACGGTGCAGGTAATTGGATGAGCGCGGGGGATCGCGTGCGGTGATCGCGCGCGGTGGTCAAACACATGATCCCACTATTTTGGTGGGGATCATGGGGAATGGGCTATCCGCACCCCGGATTGCTATAATTTATGACGCCCCAATCACTAATAATTAATTACAATATTTTGATAAATTTGCAATATAAAATTTTATAAGCTAATTTTTATATTATTGAATATATATCATAATCATTATAAAAGTTTCATATTATTTGTATAACAATAATTAAATTATCTATTTATAATATTATCACCATTAGATTTCAATCGGATCGGACCAACCGATTCTACCTCTAATATTTTCTTCCTTCGATTCAACATCCGACAGATCTTAATACTTTGTTTCATTCCTTATTAAAACATTTTTACACTTTTGCAAGAATCTGAGAGCACATGAGCAGAGATTTAGGTTCTGTTTGTGGGATTCATTTTTACCTGTCAAGCGAATACGAGTTACGACAGCATGTTCATGCGGTCATCGCTTGACCGTTAAATTATGCTTCGGTTCATGTGATCTTAATCGCTTGATTGGTAAAAATAAATCCTTCCAAACAAAACCTGAGATACAAGTAATCAAATTAAAATAAATAATGATTAAAGGTAAGAACCTTACAAAATTAAATAAAATATGAGATATTAAAAAAGGGTGATGTTATATATAAATCGCTTTTGGCTATATATAAATCAATATTTAGAATTTTTTGGGTCCTTTAAAAACACTACAGACAAACCAACTTAATACTCAAAAAATCAAGAGAATTGTTATTCACACCTCGTAATTGGATATTTATACCCAGAATAATACAAAATTTATCATTTTTTTCCTCTAAACCTACCTGATATTTGTACCCAACACAAATTTCGTTTCTGTTTCTCTCAAGCTCTAAACTCTCGCAGCCGAACCTTCAACTCTCCGCTCGCAGTCTCTCGCCGGCGGTACGATAATATCTCGTCGCCCCTAGCGGTGACGGCGATGGCGGTTAGCGGCGACGGCGATGGCGGTTAGCGGCGACGGCGATGGCGGTTAGCGGCGACGGCGATGGCGGTTAGCGGCGACGGCGATGGCGGTTTGCGGCGACGGCGATGGCGGTTTGCGGCGACGGCGATGGCGGTTTGCGGCGACGGCGATGGCGGTTTGCGGCGACGGCGATGGCGGTTTGCGGGGACGGCGATGGCGGTGCAGCGGGGACGGCGATGGCGGTGCAGCGTCGGCGATGGCGGTGCAGCGTCGACGATGGCGGTTTGCGGAGACGGCGATGACGGTTTGCGGGGACGGTGATGGCGGTTGGCGCGGCGGCGGCGATGATGGTTGTTGTCGCCGGTTACATCGAGGAAGGTTTGAATATCCACATCTCATGCATGGTGTGCGGGCACGGCTAACGCCTCGATATCGCCTCGCTGTCGTGTAATGGAGATTCTCCAAATTTGACAATTTAGTGCTTACCTGCAGCCGGAATGTTTCTTCATACACTAAGACTTCATTTTGTTTAGCGGTGGTGGGTCGATCCGGCGGGTGGAAACGAAGTGTTCGAACCGGAGGGGTGAGGTGGCTGCTCCAAACGGAGCTTTTTGGGGGCGTTTCTCAAGGCAGGCGGGTGAAAACGGAGCAAACGCCGCCGGAGGTTCATTTGTTTACCCTCCTTCCGGCGGCGTTTGCCCAAAACAGAGCAACAAAACGCCCAAACAAATAGAGTTTAACACTGTTCACAATTATAGCAAGATTTAAAGTATTTATACGAGCTATTGATTTTTGTAAGAAAAAAAATCAATATCTCACGAACTATTGCTATTAAGTGGTTTTTAAAAAATATATTTTTTATTTTGTGTTGATTTGTATATAATCATTAGGTTTGTGTATAACAAATTTATATTTGCACTGGTTTGTATATAGTAAAGATTTGTATATAGCCACCGTTATTAACTACTGACCGCCCGGGAACCTGAAAACGAGGCAGATTGATCGGAAAACCGGGAATCATAGTCAGTTCCCGTAACTGGGCGGTCGAACTTGGGCCTAAAATTTTCTTTAAAATTGAGCTGCGTGAGTTTTTCAAGATCAGGTGGCCGCTTCTTATTGAACTTTCCATTTCTAATTCTTTGCATCCACGCAATGTGGGACTATTCATAATGTCAACAATCAACATATTGCATTGTTTCTCATTTAACACCCCACGCGAAGGTATTTCAATTAGGTGCTAAACCTACTAACCCAAACTGACCAATGATCGACCTACTTTGGGATGCATGTGCGAGTACCTGTTAGTTTAATATTGTTACACAAATAAATTTAATTATTTTTTTAATTTGAATTTTTCTTAAATTAATAGTCCTAAAAAATAAATTAAATTTAATATATACGTGAGTTTATATATTAATTTATAATTATCGTTTTATAAAATTATATATATATATATATATATATATATATATATATATATATATATATATATATATATATATATATATATATATCAGCTAAATGGAAAAACGCGCCCCCCGTTTTTCTCTAAAAAACGCGCTCTCCGGAAATACGGAAAAAGCACCTCCTAAACAGCATTTTTAGAAAAAGTGGTCAACATGAAAGTTGTAGATATCGACGAGATCTACAACTTTCATGTTGACCACTTTTTCTAAAAATGCTGTTTAGGGGGTCTATTTTCAAAAGGCGCGAAGGGAGTTCCGCCCGGTAATTATTACGATTTTTATTTTTTGTGCGGACCACCATTCGCGCCTTTTGAAAATAGACCCCCTAAACAGCATTTTTAGAAAAAGTGGTCAACATGAAAGTTGTAGATCTTGACGAGATCTACAACTTTCATGTTGACCACTTTTTCTAAAAATGCTGTTTATGGGGTGCTTTTTCCGTTTTTCCGGGGACCACTTTTTCTATGTATATATATATATATATATATATATATAGACACACTAATATACGAAAACTACTCTTTGGTGAAACATTGTCTGATGTCCCTATATTATCCTTATAGTTGTATTCATAATTACACAATTATACCAAATTTTATATTAGTATATTATAAAGACAATATCTTTTTAGGTAATTACAAAACTTTACAATATTAAAATACAAAAAATAAAAACACTAGATACCCTAAACAGATTGTCTCTGGCTAGGAGTGAGAAGAGAAAAATTAATGTTTTAACGTTAAAATATAATTTGTTTTACAAAATAAAATTTTTATTCTAGATTTATATTTTTTTACGATCATTTTGAGTACTCATATGTATATGTTGCGGGTCGGGCGGAGCCCACCGTCGTCGGTCGGGTACTGTCGCGCGAGGCCATATGGGCGGGTACTGTCCACGACAAATGTTGCCTCCCCCGACAATTGTCGCCGCTCACGACAAATGTCGCCGCCCACGACAAATGTCGTTCTCACAACAAATGTCGCACCACCGGTGAATGTCCCATCCCGGCGAATGTCGCACCCCGCCAAATGTCGCACCCCGCCGATTGTCGCACCCCCGCCGAATGCCCCCAGGGCCGAAGGCCCGTGCCTGACACTTGTATAACAATAATTGTAAATTAATATATAAAGAGCAATGTTAAAAGCACACCCATTACCGCTATTGACACACCAAAATAAACCCTAAAAACAACCCAAAACCCTAACTATCCCTCATTAACCGCACACCGGCTTTTTTCCTGTTCCTCTCATCCGCCGACCGCAGGGCTTTCGCGATTTTGCGATCTGCTGGTGTTGACGATCCCCCGATCTCGCCGGTGCGGAAGAGGACTACCGGAGTACAGCCCGAGCTTGTTCTCCATCCGTCGATCGCATCGCGCACTTTGCCATTTCCTTTCTCCGGCGGCCCGAGCTTGTTCTCCATCTGCCGAGCTTTTTCCGTAGGTCATCTTCTCCATCCGCCGACCACTGCTTCAGATCCCGTGGTCATCTTCTCCATCCAGCCGCCTCAGCCCTTTTGTGCTTCTCGGTAGGTTCATTCTTGGTGCGTTTTTTGCTCTCTTTTTTCTACGAAAATTATTTCTCCTAATCTTAACTCTCTATTGAAAATTTTGTATCTTGTTTTGTTTTTGTTTCAGGCCCAAATCCTTGGAGATTTTGGATTCAAGTGTGACATTGTGAAAATTTTGGAGCTTATTTTGGATTATTTGGCTCTACCCCCAAAGCCTAAGGTATAATTTTTCATCCCTCTCCTCCAAAGCTTAAATTCTCATGCATATATCTTGAAAAACTTAGTTAATGATGTTAAATATATGTAGATCTTGAATGATTGAAGGTGTTATTTTGAAAAATCGATATAGGGATTTTGTGATCGTGTAAGATTTTTTTTATTTCCATAGTTATGGTTTCCTTTTGAATGATAATGGATGCATGAGATTTTGAGTGTTTTTTTTTGTGAACTTGTGATTTTTGTAGGATAAAAATTGTTCCCCATGTAGTTGAAGAGTCATCGATTTCCATAGAAATTGATGTAGGAATGAATTTTTTAACTGATATGGTTTTTTCTACGAAAGAGAGCCTATTTGAGTGGGTTCGTGATGTTGCCAAAGGCTTGGGTTTCGTTGTCACCATCCAAAGAGCAGACAAAATAGATGGGAGTGTACAACCCGTATTCGACGAGGAGAGGCCCCACCGCAGCCAGGTCACCAGAAGTCAAAGTCAACAATCCAAGAGTGAAGTCAAGATCAAGCCGCGGGCCAGCAAAAGGTATGGGCGAGTATGACGAGCTCCCCATGCCTACTCGCCAGGTGGCGACTAAGGTGAGATACTCGCCCCGTGCGAGCTCCCCAGATAATCGCCCGATCGCCGGGGTGGGGGTATAAGTAAGACCCCCCCTCTCTTTGGGTTTCCCTATAAATAGGACCCCAGGGGTACGAAGGAGAGGACAGAAAATACTCGGATAGTTACTCGCGAATTCCAGCTCGCGCGTCTCCTTCGTATCTAGCTCGGCCACTCTGGTTGAGAAGGGGTTGCTTCATCTAAGCAACTGGGTACGTGGTGGGACCTTCCTGCCGCAGCGCCTGGGGTCTTGTTTCCTTTACTCGTCCTGGGCCATCCGATTTCACTGCGAGACCGATAGCCTTAGGCCGCCTAGTCCGATTCTGAGGTCGGGATTTTCTCGGCTTCAACACTTGGTGCGGTGAGCGTGGATAGCAGCCAAGGAGGAAAGTTTCGTAGTGGCGAAAGATGGTCAATGGTGGCGATCAAGGCGAGGTGACGGGAAACTCGGCAGGAGCAGGCACCTCGGAGAGAGGTGGCGGGTTTGTGACGGTAGCAGCTTTTGAGGAGTTCGTGAAGAGGATGGAGAAGGCGATACTCGTAGGATTCGCCAACCCACCGGAGGTCACGACGACCTCTCCCCATCGCCTGACCCCACCAGGCGAGGAGGAGCCAACCCGACGAGCAGGAAAGGCGCCCGCTTGGGCGAGAGAGGAGCAACCGATGTCGCTGCGTCATCATCCAGCGAGCAGCCAGGGCATCCGATTCCGAGATCCTGAACTCTCGGCGAGGTATGGGAATACTCGCCGATGGAGCGAGCATGAGTATTCGAGTGAGGAGGATAATCGCTGTCGCCAGGAAGGGAGGAGCCCCTTCTGCGCTGAGATCCTCACGGCCCCCGTCCCCGACAATTTCCGAGAGCCCGCCCTCACCTACTACTCCGGCAGAGATGACCCAGTAAGGCATATTCAGTGGTTTGAGGACGTGATCTCGATCCGCAACATTTCCGACGCCTTCAAGTGCCGCTTCTTCTCCATCACCTTCAAGAGAAGTGCAAGAGACTGGTTCCATCAACTACTGGCAGGTTCCATCTACTGCTTCTCCGACCTCCGTCGGGGTCTCATAGCAAGATTTGCGACATCCAAGAAAAGGAAGAAGGAGGCGATGACCCTCTTTAAGATCGTGCAGGGGCAGCACGAGAGTTTGGGTCGTTACATCAATCGGTTCCAGGAAGAGGTTCTGGAAGTGGAAGAGGTGGATGGGTTTACCTTGATGGTTGCCCTCAAGTTTGGCCTGAAGCAGGGATTCTTCAACATGGAGCTGGGGCACAGGCCGACGAGGTCGTTCGAAGAGATGGTGGAGAGGGCCAATGTCTTCATTCAGGGGTAGGAGAGGAACAAGGAGTTCCTGACAAGGCTGGATGGGGATAAGCCGCTAGGGGAGAACATGGGAAGGCTGTTGGAGAGGGAGAGGTGTCCGGAGAAAAATGATGGCAGAAGGCAGGAAGAGCCGAAGGGGAAGAGAAGAGAGGAGCCCAGGAGGGCGGAAGAGTTGAGGCAGGAGAGGCCTCAGAGGCGGGAAGAAAGGAGGCTCGTCGAAGCCCCGAAAGGAAGGAGGGAGGAAAGAAGGTTCCAGTATCCGAGGGATCGTCCCCAGTGGAGGAGACCGATCTGCCAGGAAGAGAGGAGAAACAACCTCAGGGAGCAAGGAGGAGGAAGGGAGGCGATGACCGTAACGCAACGGGCCGCGAAGCGCCGGCAAAAGGAGAAGCGACAGGAAAGGCAGCAGGAAGCAGCAATTCCCCTCTACTGCGATATCCATCGAGTAGAGGGGCGGGACCTTGGCCTGCCCCGAGTTTTGGGAGGCAAGGAGGAGGTTTGAGGCGACGGAGGCAGAGAGACTAGCCAAGGCGGGAGGCCCCAGTCGGGCAGGTAGCCTTCCAAGCGCCACAAAGGAGGAGGAACGAGGACAGGGTTGACTAGGGGGGCCGAGGAAACGTTATTCCCGGTCCGGGAGGCGGACACGTCAGGGTGATCAATGGGGGCGCAGGGCTTGGAGCTTCCCGCAAGGGTAGCCTCCACCAGATCTACAAGAGGAGCGTCGCCTCGACGTCGCAAACTCCTCCGCTGCTGAACGAGATAACCTTCTCGGAGGAGGACATGCTGTGGAACGAAAACCCTTTCCATGACGCGTTGGTGATTCAAGCGGCCATTGAAGACTTCATCGTCGACCGAATCCTCGCGGACAACGGGAGCTCAGTGAATGTCATCTTCAAAAGAACCTTTGTGGGGCTGCAGGTGGAAGCGTCCAAGGTCCAGGCCGCGGATGGGCCTCTCTTTGGCTTCTCGAGAGAGAAGAAAGAGGTGGAAGGGGGAGTGGAGCTGCTGGTTACCCTCGGGGGTACTTCAATTCGGTGCCGGTTTGTCATCGTCGACGCGCCCAGCGGCTACAACGCCATTTTCGGGCGGCCTCTCATCAATTACTTCAAGGCCTTCCCGTCGTCGTACCATTAATGCCTGAAGTACTGCCGGGATGACGTCCAAGTCCGAATCAGAGGGGACCCGAAGGCCTCTCGGGAGTGTTACCTGAACGCTGTCAGCACCATCAGCTGGATGGGTGACGCGGAGAGGCTGGAGAAGATGATGGAGCATGAGGAGGGCCTGCAAGCTGCCGAAGAGCTAGAGGAGGTGGAGGTGATCTCCCCGAAAGGGGAGCCTGAACTGCTGAAGGTCGAAGGAGCCTTGCCCCAGGAGGGGAAGGCGGAGATAGCTGCGTGCCTACAGAAGAACGCCAACATCTTTGCGTGGAGTGCCGCCGAGATGCCAGGGATAGATGCCGATGTTTCCTGTCATCGCCTCAACCTGGATCCTGCGGTAGCTCCGGTTCGTCAAAGACAGAGGAAGAGCGCCACCGCGCTGGCCGAGCCGATCAGGGAGGAGGTGCGAAAGCTGCTAGAGGCGGGGTTCGTCTCGGAGATCCAGTATCCAGGCTGGGTCTCCAATGTTGTAATGGTAAAGAAGTCCGGAGGGGGCTGAAGGTTATGTATCGACTTTTCAATGTTGAATAAAGCTTGCCCGAAGGATTGTTATCCCCTGCCTCAGATTGACGCGCTGGTTGATTCCGCCGTCGGATTTCCTGTGATGAGTTTCCTTGATGCTTTTTCAGGGTACCATCAGATCCGGATGCATCCCCCCGATTGTCGTGACGTCTCCTTCATCACCGGCGACGGGTGCTATAGCTACAAGATGATGCCCTTCGGGCTCAAAAATTCCAGCGCGACGTATCAAAGAATGATGGACCAGGTATTCAAAGAGCAAAAGGGGCGGAATTTGGAGGTTTATGTGGACGACCTTCTCGTTAAAAGCAAGAGCGTCCCGGAGCACGTGGCGGATCTGACGGAGACCTTCGCCACCCTAAGGAAGTACAAGATGCGGCTTAATCCGGCCAAATGTATCTTCGGCGCGGGAAGGGGGAAGTTCCTGGGTCATCTCCTTACTCCTCGGGGGGTGGAGCCTAACCCCGACAAGGTGAAAGCAATCATGGAGATGACCTCCCCAAGAGACTCCAAGGAGGTCCAAAGGCTGACTGGAAGGCTGGCGGGCCTTAGTCGTTTCCTCTCCAAGGCAGGAGAAAACTGCTCTCCATTTTTTAAAGCCCTTCGGGGAAACCAGAAATTCGAGTGGACCACGGAGTGCGAGGAGGCTTTCGAGAAGCTTGTGCGAATAGAAATATAGAAACCGGAAAGTGGAGTAATGGAATTTTTATTATCCAAAAAACTGAGTATTACAAAGGTATAGCCTCCCTTATATAGAATGGAGGAGATGGGAGAGAATGCAAATACCCAATGTGGGACTAAATACACAAATACATCATCTACAAAGCTAACCGCCAATCCGCCCAGGAGACCGCCTAACCGTGCGGTTAGTAGGCACTAACCGCCCGGTCACCACCAGAGAACACGCCGCCGACCACCGAGATCCCAGAGATTAGCCGGCTGACCGCCTGGCTACCAAACCGCCAGTCTTAGCCGCCTGTCCGCCCAGGTCTATACAGCAACACTCCCCCTCAAGCTGGAGCATAGATGTCAATCATGCCTAGCTTGCTGCAGATGTGGAAGAAAGAGACGGACACAGGTTTTGTGAATATATCTGCCAGCTCTTTCTCCGAGGTAACAAACGGAGTGCAAATCTGGTTCTTCAACACTTCTTCTCGAATGAAGTGACAATCAACCTCTATGTGCTTTGTTCGCTCATGGAAGACCGGATTTTTAGAAATGTAGATCGCAGCCTTGTTGTCGCAGAACATGGGAAGAGGATAGTTGTAGACCTCTCCTAGATCCAGCATGAGAGCCCACAACCATTTTAACTCACACGTGGTTGATGCCATGCTACGATACTCTGCTTCCGCATTAGACCTGGAGACGACTGACTGCTTCTTGCTCTTCCAGTTAACCAAGTTTCCTCCAACAAACGTGCAAAAGCCAGAAGTCGACTTGCGATCCCCTTTGTCGTCCGCATAGCTAGCGTCGGAGTACGCTTCGACTCTTAGGTGACCGTTTTTCTGAAAGAGAAGACCTTTCCCAGGTGCAGACTTCACATACTCCAATATCCTTAGAGCGGATTGAAGATGACATTCCCTAGGCGACTGCATAAACTGGCTGACCTTTCCCACTGCATAGGAGATGTCTGGTCTGGTCACCGTAAGGTAGATGAGTTTGCCAACAAGACGCCGATACCTCGTAGTGTCCAATAGAGGTGGTGATTCGTCTGTCCATGTCTTGTCTTCTCCAGGAGCCATGGGACACCGGGCAGGTTTAGCACCCGTCAATCCTGCCTCTTTCAACAAATCAAGAGCATACTTCTGTTGGGAGGGAACCAAGGAACACGGTTTCCGAGAGATTTCAATTCCCAAGAAGTATTTTGGAGAACCCATATCCTTCGTGACTAGGTGCTGGCGGAGATGTACCTTCGTCAAGGCTACACCAGCTTGATCGTCGCCAGTAAGAAGAATATCGTCCACGTAAACAGCTAGCACAACCAGACCCGAAGATGTCTTGCGAATGAACAAGGAGTGATCAGCCGAACTCCTGGTGAAACCGATAGCCCCAACGATGCTACTGAACTTATCGAACCACGCCCTGAGACTCTGCTTTAGGCCATATATGGCCTTCTTCAACCGGCATACTTGAGTCTCCCCCTGAGCAACATACCCAGGAGGTTGCTCCATGTAGACGTCCTCGTGAAGGTCACCATAGAGGAAGGCATTCTTGACGTCCAACTGCGAAATAGGCCAATCCTTGTTGACCGCCACCGATAAAAGGACCCGAATAGTGCTGAGGCGAGCAACTGGCGAGAACGTGTCAAAGTAATCAACACCATAGGTCTGAGTAAACCCTTTTGCAATAAGACGGGCTTTGTACCGGTCCACACTGCCATCTGGACGGAACTTAACGACAAACACCCAGCGACAACCAACCACATCCGTGCCGAAAGGAGGAGGCACAAGGGTCCAAGTGCCCCGGTCAGAGAGAGTAGCAATCTCGTCATCCATGGCAGCCTTCCAGTGAGGAATATCAAGGGCTTCCTGGTAGGTGCGAGGTGTGGAAGTCGCCGAGATGGCTAGGGTGAAGTCCCAGCGAGAAGGTGTTAGCCGATCATAAGAAATAACAGCTGCCAGCGAGTGCTGGGTGCACGTCCGAACCCCTTTGCGAAGGGCAATGAGCAGCTCCAGGTCCTCGAGTTCCGCAGTCACCGGTGCATTCGTGGCGGAGATAGCTGGCCCGGGAGAAGAGAGAGACGGCCGAGGGGACGAGGGAGAAGGATCATGATCAATAGAAGGAGCGGCTGGTAGAGGTGGTGATGGAGGAATCTCAAGAGGAGTGGATGTGGTGGAGAGAATGGGTGGAGAGGTCGAGTCAGTAGGAGGAAGAGGGAGGTTCGATCCATCGACCTGTGGGATGTCAGAAGAGAAGTAGGCGGCATTCTCAAAGAATGTCACATCCGCCGAGATGAACTGCTTGCGATGAACAGGGTCAAAACAGCAGTAACCTTTTTGAGTTGTGGAGTAACCCAAAAAGATACACTTCGTAGCACGAGGGGACAATTTGTCGCGAGTTGCGGCAGGGCTATGAACAAAGGAAGTGCACCCAAAAATGCGGAGTGGTAAGGGAAAGGGGTCCTTGGTGGGATAGAGGATGGAAAAGGGGGTTTTGCCTTTGAGTACGGTAGAGGGAATGCGATTGATGAGGTAGTAGGAGATGAGGACCGCGTAGCCCCAATAGCTACGAGGAACCTGCATCTGTGTCATGAGAGTGCGAGCGACATCGAGGAGGTGACGGTTTTTACGTTCTGCCACCCCATTTTGCTGGGAGGTATAGACGCAGCTAGTTTGATGAATGATGCCATGTTGCGTACAGAAAGAGGCGAAATCACTACTTAGATACTCTTTTGCATTATCAGAGCGAAAAATTTTGACAGAAGCAGCAAATTGATTTTTAATCATATAATAAAATGACGTCCATACAGAAAAAAGTTCAGAGCGATCCTTTAATAGATACACCCACGTACATCTAGAATAATCATCAATAAAGATTACAAAATAGGAACTCCCACGCCCGATGGTGAGGGTAGGGGAAGGTCCCCAAACGTCAGAGTGAAGAAGGTCGAACGGCTTGGAAGAGCCACGACCTTTCTTAGGAGGAAAGGGGGAACGGTGATGCTTGCCCAGTTGACAGGCATCACAGTTGAGAGGAGAGTCGTGCTGAGGTAGGTGAGGGAATAGTTGGTGGATGAGACGCGAGGGAGGATGCCCCAGGCGAAGGTGCCACTGAAGAAGATCTATAGAAGCGGGAGAGAAGAAGGAAAGTGCGGATACATCATCAAGGAAGTAGAGACCGCCCCTCTCAGTCCCAGTAGCAATCGTCCGCTTGGAGTCCGGGTCCTGAAACGAACAAGAAGAAGGAGTAAATGTTACCGAACACTGAAGTTGCTTGCAAAGAGAAGTAACGGACAATAAATTGCACGGAAACTTGGGCACATAAAGAATATCCGTCAGGCGAAGTATCGGAGTAACTTGAACCATGCCCGTTCCATGCACCGGAGAGGGAGAACCATCCGCAACGAGAATAGGGGGCAACCGATCATGTGTTTCTAGGAGAGAAAAACACTGAGGATTGCCCGTCCTATGGTTAGTGGCGCCAGAGTCGATTAGCCATTTACCTTGGGTAACCACGTGGGCACTACCTGAAGTCGTGGCCACGGAGGCAGATGGCGGGGAAGAAGTAGGAGCATCACCAGCGGGACGAAGATGCGGATACTTTGTCCAGCAGCGGTCAACCAAGTGTCCTGTGCGGCCACAATGAGTACAGAGGTAGCGAGAAGGGCCACGCCCGCCAGAGTGGTTACCACGACCACGAAATCCACCACGATGAGCCTAGTGGGCATAGGCATCCGGAGCCAGAGGAGCGGCAAGCAAGGGGCATTGGAGCAGAGAGGTAACAGCGGAAATGCGGGCAGCAGTAGCATCCAGGGTAGGAGACTCAGCCTCTCCAAGAATTTGCTGCCGGATCATATCGTATGAGTTCGGAAGCCGCAGAAGGTAACCGACCACTAGGAGTTCCTGGAAGTGCTTCAGCTGAGTGGCCACATCTGCCGAGAGAGGACGATTTTGTAGAATCTCAGCTCCAAGGGCTTGGACCTGTTGGTAAGCTGCAGGAGGGGACATGGACTGGAGAGCAAAGAGATCCGCATAAAGAGTATAGATGCGAGATGTTTGTCCCCCCTTGGAGTAGAGAGCGGCCAAGTGATTCCAAGCTTGTTTTACCGTCTCATCGTGACGGATGACAGGAAGACATTCATCGGACAGGCTGTTTGCCAGCCAAGTACGAACCAGCGCATCATTCGCATCCCAGTCATTAAACTGGGCAGAGTCCGCAGGCGGAGGGTCATCGGTAAGATGATGACGCTTGCGCTAAGAGCGGAGAAGAAAAGTGAATGAGACACTCCAGTCGGGAAAATTGGGCCCCAGAAGCTTAGAGACGGTGCCAAGATTCCCGGAAGCAGGAGGAGGAGGAGGAGGCGGTGGGACAACGACAGTAGACGAGGTGGAGCCATCAGAATTGGTCATCCTGGAAGAGAGGTCGCGCGGTTAAGAGGAGAGACCGGGCGAGCAAAAGAAGGAAGAGGTCGCAGCGGTCACAATGAGACCAGCGGCAAGCAATGCTACGACCAAGCTGCGAAGCATAAGAAGAGAAGCCGCGCGGTTAACTAGGGAAACCGGGCGGGAAGAAGAAGAAACTCGCAGCGGTCTTAGGGGAGACCCTGAGCGGCTAGAGAAGCCACGACCGAGCTGCGGTCAAGCAACGGGGAAGAAGATCGCACGACAAGACAGGTCGTGTGAGAACAAGAAGGATGCCCACACAGGAGTTCGGGCGAGAAGAAGAGACCGCGAGAGTTAATCGCGAGAAGCAACATAGGATAGAGGAATCCACGGGAGAAGAGAGCTCACGCGAGATGAAAGACAGGCCGCGACGAGTAGACAGAGGTCTCACGGACAGAAGAAAACGCAATCAGGAGGACTAGATCGGGTCCTCTGATACCATGTGCGAATAGAAATATAGAAACCAGAAAGTGGAGTAATGGAATTTTTATTATCCAAAAAACTGAGTATTACAAAGGTATAGCCTCCCTTATATAGAATGGAGGAGAAGGGAGAGAATGCAAATACCCAATGTGGGACTAAATACACAAATACATCATCTACAAAGCTAACCGCCAATCCGCCCAGGAGACCGCCTAACCGTGCGGTTAGTAGGCACTAACCGCCCGGTCACCACCAGAGAACACGCCGCCGACCACCGAGATCCCAGAGATTAGCCGGCTGACCGCCCGGCTACCAAACCGCCAGTCTTAGCTGCCTGTCCGCCTAGGTCTACACAGCAACAAAGCTCAAGCAACAACTAACCCGAGCTCCTCTCCTCCAAGGTCCACAGGGCGGCGAAGACCTCCTACTTTATCTGGGAGTGGGAGCTGAGGCGGTCAGTTCGGTGTTGGTTCAAGAAGAAGGAAGGAGGCAGCTCCCCATCTACTACGTGAGCCGGGTGTTGCGGCAAGCAGAGATAAGGTATCCTATCTTGGAGAAGCTGGTTTTCACTTTGGTGGTTTCGGCTCGGCGGCTCCGCCCATACTTTCAAGCCCATTCCATCAAGGTGGTCTCCGATCATCCCTTAAGGAGTATCTTGGATGGGGTAGAGCATTCTGGCAGGCTGGCCAAGTGGGCGGTGGAGCTCAGCGAGTTCGACATCTCGTATTCCCCAAGAGTAGCCATCAAGGCCCAGGCGGTAGCAGACTTCCTGGCCGACTTCTCGGCCGAGGTAGAGTTAGACGTGGGCGCTTCCCGACCAGTCTCTTGGAAGATGTTTGTAGACGGAGCATCCGACAAGTTTTCCGTGGGGGCCAGAGTCGTGTTGGTTAGCCCCCAGGGAACCAGGATCGAACAAGCCGTCGAGATCCTCTTCCCCGTTACGAATAACCAGGCAGAGTACGAAGCCATGGTGGCCGGCTTGCGTCTCGCAAAGGAGCTGTCAATTAAGGACATCCGAGCTTTCACCGATTCAATGGTAGTCGCTTCCTAGATTCGGGGAGAGTTCGAGGTATATGACCCCACCCTGCAGTAATACTTGGTCAAGGTTAAGGGTCTGATCGGGGGTTTCCAGTCCTTCTTCGTCGAGCATGTGCCCCGAGAAGACAATGCTGAAGCTGACTACCTTGCCAAATACGGTCCCCGGGCCGGGGGGACGGTCACCGAGCTATTTCGACCATCCATCGAAGAAGGAGAGATGATGGAGATCGAGCAGCGGTCCTCGTGGAAGGATCCGTTCGTTGCGTTCTTAACGACGGGTCAGCTGCCCTCGGACGGGCAGGATCAAAGGAAATTCCAATACAAGGCCACGTACTACCTGCTCCTCGACGCCGAGCTTTATCGCAAGACCATCTCGAGCCCTTTGGCCAGATGCCTGTCAGAAATCGAGGTCCCCCCGAGTTCTCGAGGAAATTCACTCAGGGGAATGCGGCAGCCATTCCGGGACCCGCACTCTGGAGCAGAGAATCCTGAGGCATGGCTACTTCTGGCCTACCATCCGAAAGGACGCGGAGGCTTACTCCAAGAAATGCTCCCAGTGCCAGCTCTTCACGCCCCTCCAGCTTCAACCGGCTCAACACCTCCGCTCGATCACCGCTCCGTGGCCCTTCGCCATCTGGGGGATGGATCTAGTCGCCCGTTCCCTCAAGCAAGTAGACAAAGGAAATTCATACTGGTGATGATCGACTACTTCTCTAAGTGGATCGAGGCCAAAGCCTTGGCCAAGACCACCTCCCAGATCGTCAAGAATTTTATCTGGGGGGAAATCGCGTGCAGGTTTGGGATCCCGCTGGCCATCGTCACCGATAATGGGCCGCAGTTTGCCAGCTTAGAGCTGGAGGACTTCTGCAAGCAATTGGGCACAGATCTTCGGTTCGCCTCAGTACACCACCCTCGGAGCAACGGACAAGTAGAAGCTGCCAACAAGCTCATCGTCAACCTACTGAAGAAGAAGGTCACCAACTTAAAAGGAAACTGGACCGAACAACTCCCCTCGGTCCTATGGGCTCTGAGGACGACCCCGAACTCGGCCACGGGGGAAACACCTTTCAAGTTATCCCACGGGTCTGAGGCACTCATCCCAGTGGAGTTCGAGGTGCGAAGTCTGAGAGTGATTACAGCCGAAGGCGAGATCGAGGAATGGCGACTGGAGAACGAGGGTGCCCAGAGGCTCTCCCTGGATTACGTGGAAGAGCTTTGAGACCTGGCCTCCGTACGCCAAGAGGAAGTAAAGAGGCGTATGGCGAGGCACTTCGATAAAAATGTCCGCCTAAAAAACTTCCTCGCAGGAGATCTAGTCATGAAAAAGGTAGACGTCGCTGGGCGGGGAGCCGCCGTGGGCAAGCTGCATCCCAATTGGGAGGGCCCCTTCATTGTCCAAGAAGCCCTGGCCGCGGGGGACTATTACCTGCAAGATCAAGCAGGGGAGCAGCTGAACGGGACCTGGAGTGGGGATGATCTGAAAAGATTCTACCCCTAGTTGTAACACTTGTACCTATTTCTGTAAAGAGATGATTCTAATATACAGTGATGGCTGAATTGTTCTCCTTTTTTGTGTTTGTGTTAAAAAGGCCTCGAGGCTCCTGAGTGCTTCCAAGATCCGCCTCACCATCGACTCCGGGAACCAGTGGTCGATTTGTTCCTTGTACGTAACCCAGTATGGAGGATAGGACGATGCTTCGGGATTTTAAGCGCTCTTGTAAGACTGAGCCTCTGCATTGTCGGCCGAGATCAGCTCCCCCCTTGCATGTCGGCCTATGTCTCCCCGAGTGCATCTCTCTTCCGACTGGAGGAACTACGAGGGACAAATGTGCGCCCCAAATCACCCGGACTCGAGGGGAGGCCGACTCCGTCAAGCACCCAGAAGAGGATCTCAAGTGATTGGCAAGGTTGGATAACCTGCTGAAGAAAGGGCAGGGACGAGCCCGGGGCGGTGTGTTTGTTCCGAGTGCGTTCGAAAAGGACCCTCGATGAATATCACCCCCCCCCCCCCCCCCCGTCCAGATGCTGGCACTCGCGGCCATTGAGCGTAGTCGGAAGCGATCTTCACTATCAGATCGGGATACGTGCCTTCAACCTGTTCCTTCTAAATAGCCCAGTACGGATGATAGGACGATGCTTCGGGACTTTAAGCGCTCTTGTAAGACCGAGCCTCTGCATTGTCGGCCGAGATCAGCTCCCCCTTGCATGTCAGCCTATGTCTCCCCGAGTGCATCTCTCTTCCGACTGGAGAAATTATTAGGAACAGGTCTGGATGCCGACTTCCTGATTTGGCAGGTTCAAGAGCATCTCCGAGAGGAGAAGATTGCGTTTCTACCAAGATATTCATGCTATAAATTCTCAAAACGTCTCCCAAGTGACGCGATCTCCTCGATTGAAATCAAGACTTCGAGTTGAGCAGCGTCGTAAGACCGGTATCCCCACGAGCTCCTCTCCTCGGGAATCGGCCGATCTCCTCGATTGAAATCAAGACTTCGAGTTGAGCAGCGTCGTAAGACCGGTATCCCCACGAGCTCCTCTCCTCGGGAATCGGCCGATCTCCTCGATTGAAATCAAGACTTCGAGTTGAGCATCGTCGTAAGACCGGTATCACCATGAGCTCCTCTCCTCGGGAATCAGCCGATCTCCTCGATTGAAATCAAGACTTCGAGTTAAGCAGCGTCATAAGACCGGTATCCCCACGAGCTCCTCTCCTCGGGAATCGGCCGATCTCCTCGATTGAAATCGAGACTTCGAGTTGAGCAGCGTCGTAAGACCGGTATCCCCACGAGCTCCTCTCCTCGGGAATCGGCCGATCTCCTCGATTGAAATCGAGACTTCGAGTTGAGCAGCGTCGTAAGACCGGTATCCCCACGAGCTCCTCTCCTCGGGAATCGGCCGATCTCCTCGATTGAAATCGAGACTTCGAGTTGAGCAGCGTCGTAAGACCGGTATCCCCACGAGCTCCTCTCCTCGGGAATCGGCCGATCTCCTCGATTGAAATCGAGACTTCGAGTTGAGCAGCGTCGTAAGACCGGTATCCCCACGAGCTCCTCTCCTCGGGAATCAGCCGATCTCCTCGATTGAAATCGAGACTTCGAGTTGAGCAGCGTCGTAAGACCGGTATCCCCACGAGCTCCTCTCCTCGGGAATCGGCCGATCTCCTCGATTGAAATCGAGACTTCGAGTTGAGCTGCGTCGTAAGACCGGTATCCCCACGAGCTCCTCTCCTCAGGAATCGGCCGATCTCCTCGATTGAAATCGAGACTTCGAGTTGAGCAGCGTCGTAAGACCGGTATACCCACGAGCTCCTCTCCTCGGGAATCGGCCGATCTCCTCGATTGAAATCGAGACTTCGAGTTGAGCAGCGTCGTAAGACCGGTATCCCCACGAGCTCCTCTCCTTGGGAATCGGCCGATCTCCTCGATTGAAATCGAGACTTCGAGTTGAGCAGCGTCGTAAGACCGGTATCCCCACGAGCTCCTCTCCTCGGGAATCGGCCGATCTCCTCGATGGAAATCGAGACTTCGAGTTGAGCAGCGTCGTAAGACCGGTATCCCCACGAGCTCCTCTCCTCGGGAATCGGCCGATCTCCTCGATTGAAATCAAAACTTCGAGTTGAGCAGCGTCGTAAGACCGGTATCCCCACGAGCTCCTCTCCTCGGGAATCAGTCGATCTCCTCGATTGAAATCAAGACTTCGAGTTGAGCAGCGTCGTAAGACCGGTATCCCCACGAGCTCCTCTCCTCGGGAATCGGCCGATCTCCTCGATTGAAATCAAGACTTCGAGTTGAGCAGCGTCGTAAGACCGGTATCCCCACGAGCTCCTCTCCTCGGGAATCGGCCGATCTCCTCGATTGAAATCAAGACTTCGAGTGGAGCAGCGTCGTAAGATCGGTATCCCCACGAGCTCCTCTCCTCGGGCGTCGGCCGATCTCCTCCACTCGACGCCTGCATAAGCCTGGACTTGTCGAGTATACCCCGCACGAGGAGGCGAGTATTCCCCGCACGAGTAGGCGAGTATGCCCAGCGCAAGTAGGCGAGTAAATCCCGAGCGGGTAGGGGAGTTACTCTCGGGCAGGCGGGCGAACGTCCCTTAGGCGTACGGGCGAGTGCGTCATGACGAGCAGGTGATCGATGTTCAAAGTGGAATATACGCGAGATAAGCCACCATCTAGCGAGCACTCCTCACCGGGCCTATGAGCCTAGCGAACGATATCAACCGTTACGCGAGTAAAGAATTGCAAAGAATAAATAACTTGTATAAACTTAAACTTTACAAGTTACAAAAGTTCCAAAAGATCCCCCTGCCCCGAGCATGATGGAGATCGGCGAGCTACTACGACTCGTCGTCGCCAGTATCCGGCCGGTATTCCTCATCTCTGACATCCACGTCTCCCTCTTCCTCGCCATCTTCGCCATGGCTCTCGCCGCCGCTGCTGTCGCTCCCACTGCTGTCGGAGTCACTGGAGTCTGACGAAGAAGGGACGCGGTCTGGAGAGATCGTCCCCTCAACGAGCAGCTAAGGGATAAGCTCGTCAACAGTGAGCTGCTTATCCCCCTCGGCAAGCTACCCGTTGATTCTCAGGCGTGCGAGTATGATGTTGCCAGCCGTCCGCGCTATCTCGCGGCGGACAGAGGACCTCTCCTCCCACAGAGCCCGGGACCGTTTGACGGCCCACAGCAGATCGTCCTCGGGTCGCGGCGCCTCCGGCAACGGGGCAGAGGAACTCGCGCGTCCTTCGGCGGCGACTAGCCAAGTCTCCATCTCGGCTACACGAACCTGGGCAGCCTCCAGCTCAGCTTGCGACACGGCGAGCTTCTCCTCGCACTCAGACAACCTTTTCGCAGCCTCGATTTCAGCAGCCTGCGAGGCATCGAACGTTAGTACACATCCAGGCGAGATAAATCACATATCACCACCCGAAGGTCATTTACCTCAAAGTCCTTCCAGCGGACCGACTGCATGCCGAGCTCTATGGCTTTCTTGGAAATGGCTTTCAAAGCTTCCGTTGTCTCCATCAATTTCCTCGCCGTGAAATGCCCCAGCTCGGCAGCTCGCACAAGCGAGCAAGCGGATTGATGTGCAAGTTCCGGCGGGGCGAGCTCCAGCATCGACTCGGCGTCGACACGCCCATACAAGGCGTGGAGGACGGCGAAGGCCTCCCCCTTGTCCTCCCAATCCGCCGACCAGGACGGAAGGTTAGTGCTCAGCGACACCACAGGCTCCTCCGCCGACCAAGTCACCAGCGGACGACCATGAGCGTCCACCACCCCTCGCCCGAGGTTGTAGTTGGGGTGGAAGCGAGGTGCCGAGCCTCCAGCAGCGACTCATGATCGTCGGATTGAGGCGAGGATACCTTCGCCTTCTTATTCGCCGGCCCCGACGACCTCGCCCTCGCTTTTCCCTTGCCGACTTTCCTTTTCTCCCTGACATCGGGCGGAGGGTGAGCTTCAGAAAGGGGGGCGACCACTTCCTTCGCCGGAGGGAGCGGTTTCTCCAGAAGCTCGTTGGCTACTGCAAAAGCACATGATATGGTTAAATACGAGCTGCGACAAAAGGTAGCGAGTCGGCGAGCATACGACATCTCGACCACCCTTACCCTCGTTGGGATGAACCGCCTCCAGCGAGTTGACATTGAGCCGCCAGTAGACGACGTCGAACCGGCGACCTCGGAAGGATTCGAACAGTTGCTCGCGAGCGCCTTCCAAGATCGGCGGGATGAAGGCGACGTCGGCAGGTTGGTGCGGCCTTCCCAGGATATCCCCGAAGTCGCCATGCACGACCACCAGAAGCTCGCTCCAGCGATGGAATTTTTTCGCAGTCCCCACCAGGGTGCAGACGTGGCTGCTGAAGAAGACGACCCCCTACGATGTCGCGGCGAAGGAGAACACTCGGCGAAAAATTGAGAGGTCAAATGCAATCCTCTCCTCCCGAAGGTAGCAGAGGAACCCCATGATAATCGTCATTCCGTTGGGATTAATCTGTGCGGGAACGATACCGAAATATCGAAGGATCTCGCAGAACTCGGGCCAAAAAGGAAGTCGCAGGCCAGCGTCGAAGTGGCGCAACGACAATACGAGCCCACCCTCAATATGGGTATTGAGTCACTCGCTGCGAGTTGGGAGCCTCGCCGAGTATCCTTTCGGCAGTAGACGCTCCTTGAAACCCTCCAAATCTCTGTCTGAAGTTATCGATTTCTTGAAGGCCGCGTCGGCGAAATTAATGGCATGAGCTTGTCAGCGAGCACTTGCGTCGTCACCTACCATCTTCGCGAGCCGTGAATAAGAGAGGGGGCGAGCAGAGGAAGAAAAGAGGAAGAAGCGAGCAGGAGGGATACTCGCGAGGCGGATTGAGAAGTTCGCAGCAGCGTACTTATGTTCTACCTACCCCTCCTATTTATAGGCCTAAGGCAAGAAGGGGGGGTATTCGTTTCCGCGAGCATCGATTGATGTCGCGCGAAGGAAGGACTACACGCCAGCGACATCAGACCCATCTCGCGCAACGAAGCAAGGGCACTGCGGCGCTCGCCTAAAACCTACACGAATAAACTCGGATACCATGGATAAAATCGCGAAATAATCGGCAGCAAGAGGAATAGTCGCCCGGTTTATTTGAAATAATACTGTTCATTACAACAGCGCCAAAGGGCGAGGGAATCTAGAATAAAAAACAAAACTACGTCGTAGGCGGCCGCTCCGGAGGGTGAGGATGTCGCCCGGCCAAGCCCATCTCGCGCGCCCTCCGGAAGTGCTCCGTCGCCAGCGCCAGCGCATTGTCGCCAAGCCGCAGCTGCTCTTCCATCCTCGTCAGCCGCCCCCACCGAGCCCATGCTCGCCCGAATACCAGCCAACTCGTCCAAGACTAGCTGGAGGCGGTGATTGTTAAGCGCCAGCTGGCGGTCGTTCTCCTTCACCATGTGAAAGCGAGCCTCGTAACTCTCCAAGGTGGTCTGGAGCTCCTCTACCCTCGCCATGCGCACCTCAAGAGCCGAGATTCGACGGTGAGGCTCACAGATGACGAGCTGGTCGAACTTAGTCTCCAGCTCCATGTAGGCGCGAGCAGCAGCGTGACGGTACTCGCTCCCCGACAGTCCGATGGCATCGATGAAGGCCGACCCAGGAGTCGCCGGGCGATCTGTCATCAAGGCAAGTCGCAATCAGAAATCAATGACCAAGCAAGATCAAGGGTCGCTAGAGATAGAAGAGCTCACCACGACGAGGAGATCGAGACCGCCGCGGTGGAGAAACGCGACCGGAGGTATCTCGCCTACCCGAAGACGAACCCCCAAGGTGGTCGGCAGGCCTGCCCTGACCGCGACCTCCCTGCCCGCGTCCTCCATGCTCGGGGTTCGCAACACGCGGCGGAAAGTAACTCAGCCGCGACTTATTTGATTTCTTCGGCAGAGACGAAACCTGAGACGAACTCGCCGGCTGTTGTGAACTTTTCGGCGGGGACGGCGAATGTCGCGGCAAGCCCGCCCTCTGCTGGGCGGACAAGGGCGGCGACGGTGGTAAGACGGTGCCCCTCGCCTTTTCAACCACATCCGGGGGTGGCGGCGGCGGAAAAGAAGTGCTCGCCGGTGGCCGTGATGAGTCTGGCGCGGAGGCCGGAAGATCCTTGCTCGCCGGGAGGTCCTTGCTCGCCGGGAGGTCCTTGCTCGCCGGAAGATCCTTGATCGCCGGAAGGTCCTTCCTCGCCGGGAGGTCCTTGCTCGCCGGAAGATCCTTGCTCGCCGGGAGACCCTTATTCACCGGAGGGTTTCCCTTCACTAGGGAGGTCCCCGTCATCATCTTTGCAGCGACATTGATCTGAACCGTGTGCGCGGTCCGGGGAGGTTTGCCAGCAGCAAGGGCGAGCAGCGGCGCGGAGCTCAGGGGAGCGATATCCAGTGGCGCGTCGGCATCGTCCGAAGGGGAGTCTGCATAAGACAATCTGATCAGCGAGAAGCGGCGATTAAAACGATGAGTGAAAGAAGGGGTCGAAGCGGCGACCTATTACGGTGACGACTTCGACTTGGGATGTAGCCGATCCCTTGGCGACTTCAGGGTTCGCGTCGGTGCCAAGGGAGGCCGAGTCCAGAATGTCACCCAAGCCAAGGTCGTCGAGGAGTTGTCGGGTACTGGTTGAAGGCGCGGGTTTGGCCGCCGCCGCCGCAATTGGCACAGAAGGTGGAGGCGAGTCGATCGGCGCGGAGACGGGTTTCTTGAGCTTCTTAGCCTTCTTCTTTTTTGGCGACAACAGATCGGCCGCGACATCTTCCTCGCGCGGCCTCTTTGGTCTGGCGATGCCGAGGAGGCCAGACAGGGCGGCGAGGCTGTCTTCGAGAAGCTTCGCGTTGGCATCCGACATGGTGGGCGAGTTTCGAGGATCCGCCCCAGCAACCAGACCCCCCTATTTATAGACTTCGTCGAGCAGTGAGCCAAGCGAGCAAACAGATACTCGGCGTAACAACTCGCCGAATAAGCGTTGGATGTTTCTTTCAGGGCTCCTTCGTCGCCCAAAAAGAGCGGGGATTGTGTACAACGCGTATTCGACGAGGAGAGGGCCCACCGCAGCCAGGTCACCAGAAGTCAAAGTCAAGAATCCAAGAGTGAAGTCAAGATCAAGCCGCAGGCCAACAAAAGGTATGGGCGAGTATGACGAGCTCCCCATGCCTACTCGCCAGGTGGCGACTAAGGTGAGATACTCGCTCGTCCCGTGCGAGCTCCCTAGATAGTCGCCCGATCGCCGGGGTGGGGGTATAAGTAAGACCCCTCCTCTCTTTGGGTTTCCCTATAGATAGGACCCCAGGGGTACGAAGGAGAGGACAGAAAATACTCGGATAGTTACTCGCGAATTCCAGCTCGCGCGTCTCCTTCGTATCTAGCTCGGCCACTCTGGTTGAGAAGGGGTTGCTTCATCTAAGCAATCGGGTACGTGGTGGGACCTTCCTGCCGCAGCGCCTGGGCTCTTGTTTCCTTTACTCGTCCTGGGCCATCCGATTTCACTGCGAGACCAGTAGCCTTAGGCCGCCTAGTACGATTCTGAGGTCGGGATTTTCTCGGCTTCAACAGGAGACCTAAGTCTAGGGTTTTTATGGGTTGTGATAGATCCGGATTTGCTCGTGATAATCAATAAAGGAAGGGGTATATTAAGAAAAACCTAAGAAAGACTAGTTCGAAGAGATGTGGGTGTCAATTTTTGTTACTTGGTCAAAGAAATGCATGTGGTGATGAGTGGAAAATTGATGTTAAAAATGAAAAACATAATCATCAATTTGTTCATTTAGAGGCGCATAACTATGCGGCTAGATTAACTGAAGAAGAAGAACGGATAGTGGAAGAGATGTACGACTCCGGTGTGAAGCCTAGGAAAATTCTCTCATCGTTAAAAAATAGAAGTAGAAACAATGCTTCAATTATGAGAACTATTTACAATCAAAAGGTTAAGTTGCAAAAGAGAGAACTAGATGGTTGAACCTCCATTCAATTTCTTTACATTCGGCCCCTCCAATGACTAGGAAGACTATTTACATTGGTTTTGTCAACAACAACCACTTCATTCAGTTATTAGTGCAAAAGGATTGTCCAATGCCGCCTGTGATCAGTATGTGGACGAGATATCACATTGCAGTTGCAAACCAATGGGATTCTAATTATAAAGGTGAAGATGATGAAATAGTTAATTTGGCCGATCCTTAAGGTACACAAGATTATACATTTTAATTCATAGCAAATAAACTGGCTTTATTATAATTTAATTTTTCATAATATTGTCTCTTTTAGGTACGGAAGCCTTGGATCTACGTCGTTAAGCATTTATCGATAAAACTGATTTTAAATCAAAGGTGTATACTGTTACTAATAATCTTAGTTAAACTCTATTTTATATCTCGCTAATTTGGAATGGTTTAATATGTATGCATGTCTAGAACATTTTGGTGGAGATTTGCCAACCGGACATGTTAACTCGATTTTTTTGGATCTCAAATTTTTTAATGTTGGATGTATTTTTGGACTATTGGATGTATTTTTGAACTATTGGATGTATTTTTGGACTATTAGATGTATTTTTGGACTATTAGATGTATTTTTGGACTATTAGATGTATTTTTGGTCTGTTAAAAATATAATAGAAAAGAAAAAAGTTTGATTTTTTGGTGTGTCATTAACAATTCTAACAATCGGTACGGCAATAAAAAATTGGTGTGAAAATAAAAAAATCTGATGTGTCAATATAAATGGACTGTCAATAACGATAATTGGTGTGCGTATAACATTGCTCTATATAAACTGTGTATAAACATAAATAACTTATTATTTCTATATAGTTATAAATAATTTTAAAATATATTTATTATTTATTATCATATTATATTACAGTTCAATTCTGATCTGATCATCGGTAGGATCTTAAACTTTTGAATTGATCGATCCAGTTCCGTTTAAAATCAGATGCTCCAATAAAATCTTGATACTTACATATCAAATAAAAATTTAAATCAGATGCTCGAATAAATTACTCGAAGTAAAAAATAAAAATGAATATTTATCTATTCTTTCTTTTTAAAATATTAGGTTTTTTAGTTTATATCTTTATAAGAAAAATGATTATAATTTTTCAATGCTGTTAATAATATATTGTTTTAATTTTCAAAAGAAGGTAACGATCAATTAGTTCTTAAAATAATTAAATCTTTATTTCACGTCCAAATTGAATTAGTAGTCTCAAATTATAACTTTACAGCCTCTAGTCGTGTTCAAAAAGTCCGATCAGACTCGGGTTTTTTCCAATCGGACTCGGCCCGGGCTCACTTATAGCCGGGCCGGGCCAGGCTCGGGCTCCCTCCCTCCAAAAACCATAGCCGGCCACCTCCTTAGCCGCCACCCTCTTTCCTCCCCTTCCACCACTCGGCCACCACCTCCACCCCCAACCCGAACCCCTCTTCCCATCCAACACCCAAACTTGACCACCTTCATCATCACCAAAACCCAAACCCGACCACCCTCAACCTTTGTTTTTTTCCACCGCCTTTTCTCTCTCCACTTTCCATATATATAATCCCTCAAAATTTCTCTCACTCCAAAAGTTATTGCAAAGGAAGAACGGCTTGCGTCTACATCGTTCGGTGCGAATCCGTGGACTTGCGTGGAAGTTGACTCAACCATCGTCGTGAGCGTTTCCTCCACTCATCTTTTGGACGGATTATTCATGGGATTGAGTAACGATTCATATACCACTTTTTTTGTGTGATTTCTTCTATATTATCTGTGAGGTTTTGTGGAAATAGAAGTCTAGTAATTAGCCATGATTTATATTGAATATTGTGCGTAATTAAAATCTAAATTTTAGCGTTAATTGTCCGAATATTTTTCATAAAATTGGAGCGGGTAAATCTCGTGAACACTTGCGAAAATCGGTTTCCTTAGCCTTGATTTCTTCGGTGTTCAAGTGATTTGGCAACCCTCATATTAAATAAATTTGGGGTTGAATTTTGGACTCTATTTTAATCGTTATTTTAGTCCGGATTTTCTCTTATTGGAATTGTGAATGTTTGCGGATAATTTAATTTGAGGTGCTAATTATCCGAATCGAGTAGGTCCTATTCGCTTGAGCGAACATTGGCCTTTAGCCCTTGTTCAATCTATAAAAGGGGTAACGTCCCTTTGCGTTGTGCATTGATATATTGTAGGAACCATCATTAGTATTAATTTAGAGAAAATAATGCTCGCTGCGTATTTAATTTAATTGACGAATCCAAGAACGCGTAGTGTTTATCCCGTCAAAACCCAGGGTCTGCATCACACTTGACCTCCCTCCATTATTCCCCCTCCAAATGAAACTTCCCTCCCAATTACCCTCATTAAACCCCTAATTAAAATCATAAATCAGATTGAATAAATCTGAAAATTTAGTGGGCCTTAGGATGGGCATTGGGCAAAGCCTTAGCACACTTGAATTGGTT
Organism: Platanthera zijinensis; assembly: GCA_039513925.1. Classification (NCBI taxonomy): domain Eukaryota; kingdom Viridiplantae; phylum Streptophyta; class Magnoliopsida; order Asparagales; family Orchidaceae; genus Platanthera; species Platanthera zijinensis. The sequence continues at coordinate 152,961,424 of CM077083.1, forward strand.
TGAGCTCTCATTTAGCATTTAGGGTTATTTTGACTATGGTTAACCTTGGGGTTGACTTTGGTTAATTTGAGGGGTTAACTGGTCCAAGGGATGTGTCTTGAGTCCCTTGACACCATCCAATGTTGATTAGATCATGGAGATGCCCCAATTGGGCCCACTTTGCTAAATAGTGTGATTTTGACCTAAAAAGGATAAGGTTTGACATTTCTCAAATTGGCAAACTTGATGACCCCATGATGGGGATTTTGGGTCCACTTGGCCCTACTGGCATTACAAGGCTAGGGTGGGGTAAAGTTTAGGTTTTGAGGTCAATGAGACCTCTTAGGTGAAGGTTTGACCTATATTGATCTAAAGTTGACTTTTGTCAATTCAACTCACTTGATTGACCTAGTCTTGAGTTCATTGCTCAGTTGCCTCTCTCTTAGGTTTGGGAAGTGTTAGTGAGCTTACCTTGAGGTGGTGAGTTCATGTGAGTGTGAATTGACCTAGGTTGACTTGTGCACATTAGGGGTGCACTTAGTCATTTCCCTAAGTTCAAGCCGAGCTAGGGTCACACTATGTGTAACACCCCGAAACTCAAAAGAGGGACGGGTGACGTTTTAAGCCAAGTTTGGGACTTGGAGCAGGTGACACGGGAGTGTCACGGGCGTGACACAGGCGTGTCACGGGCGTGTTCGGCCACTGATCGTGTGGTCGACGTTTTGGCGATCAGCGATCGTCGAGTTGAGGCACACGACCTGGGACACGGGCGTGTCCCAGGGCGTGTCATGCTAGGGAGATTTCTGAGTTATACACACGGGCCATGACACGGGCACAGACACGGGCGTGTCACATGTAACACGGGCGTGTCGGGTGCCGTGTCACAGGCCGTGTCCTCCTCGGGAAATAAGTGTTGGTAGTTGCACACGGGGCATGACACGGGTCTTGACACGGTCCTGTCACATGTGACACGGGCGTGTCGGAGGCCGTGTCAAAGGTCGTGTGCTGGTCAGAGCATCGGGCGAGACGACGAATGGGCGACACGGCCCTGGACACGGGCGTGTCGCAGACCATGTTCGGCCCAGTTTTATTATTTTAGGCCCCGATCGTGGCCGTTCGTTTTCTTGATTTGGGATCCGATGGCTCAGGGCTGTTGCTGGTATGTTATATCCAGGGAATAGGGTTTGAAACCCTTATTTTCTTCTAAGCCTTCTCTTTCTAAAACCTAGAGAGAAGGGAGAGCAAGGAGGAGGAAGAAGGCCAAGATCCGGTCACCAGCGGAGCTTCGGAGCTCCAAATCGCGATCCGAGTCCGGATCAGCGAAGGCAAGGCCGATACGGTGCTTTCCATCTGGATAGATCATCATGATGCCGAGGAGAAATGTTAGGGTATCGATTCTCTTCTTGAGCATGTGAAGCTCTTCTTCTTTTGCATGGGAAAACCCTTCTCCCGTGAGTGTGCGGCGAGATTGCGGTATTCCCTTGGGTAGATATGTAAAGTCCCCCTTGTTAGAGTCCGGAATCGTAGTACGGACATAGGCATGATGTGTGAAGCCTACCCGGACATGTTGGTCTGGATCGGTGATGTTTTGCTATGCATTGTTAGCCGGAGAAGACTCCGAGCGTTTTGATTGTTTTCGGGTTGCTATGCGGTAGAATGCATCAGGGAATCTTGGGGATTAACCCCGAGGTGCATCCTGAAATCTGGACGGAAACGCATTTCTGTCATATCGGTGGTCTGGGAGCCAACCGGGTACATAGCGGGCCTATGTACCGTGTTTGAACGATATTTGGGACTAGGGAAGCTTAGCCCGCGTCAAAGGCCAAATGGTAACGACGGGGTGAGCAACGGGCTGGTGGACCCCTACCCGCTCCATCTGCTTGGTTAAAGCGACCTAAAGTTTTACGTGGGACTTGCCGAGGTTTGGAGATCGAGTCTAGGCTACGGCTGAAAGGACTAAATGCTCACGAGGTTGCCTCCCCAAGGGGGTGGTGGTGGAGTCAAGGACCGAACGGGGTTCGGACTGGCTTCGCCGAGTAAGTGCCCTGAGAGCACGGGGTGTACGGCCGTATGAGCGTGCACCTGTGATGTGTTGCTTATGTCGCTATGTTGCTTGCTTTGCTAACAAGTGCAGGGAAGAAGCTTTGACCCCCCGGTTTGGGGGCAGAATCGTTATAATTTGGTCAACATAGCTGATCGTTGCCTTTGTTTACAACCGTGCGGTGGATTGTTTCTTGTAGGTGCTTCGGAGACGAGCGGTAAATAGCGGGCTAAAACCCAAGTTGTTGTGCCGGCCCTCGAATGCCAATTTTTGAGTGTTTTCCTTTTGTACTCATGTGTGACCGGCCTGCGTGCCGAAGTTTGGAAGACACTTTTATTAAGCAAACTCTTGTAAGGCCTTAAGGCCATTTCTATTATTGTATTAAACATTCCTTCTTGGTTTGAGTAGTGGACATTCATGCTTGGCTGGGTTCTTTTACTTGTGCAACTTAATAATCTGCTTCCGCTAGATGCTCTGTGTAGGACGTTGTGATTGGTTGAATGGTTTCAATAAGTAACCAACCGGTCTGTCCGTAGTATATAGCGTCGGGCCCCGGCCGGACCTTCTGCTATATGCTATGTGATGGATAGGGGTGTTACGAATTGATATTAGACTACTGGTTTCGGTCAAGCTTAAATGAATTCGTGGGAGAATTCACTTTAAGGGGTGGTGAGCACATGTGTGTGCGTTATCGCTCTAACATGAAAAGAACCCATGAATGTCCACTTAGGAATAAAAATACACATGTTTGGGGAACCTGCGTGTTCCTATAATTGCTTTTTGCAATTTTGTTCGGGCACTTATTGGTGTTTTGTACGACTATAGGTTATCGGAAGTGGAGCGTGGCAGTCTGAACACACGTTTGCTGAGCAAAGTACTGCACTAAGTGATATTCCTGAGACCCATACGTCTTTGAAAACCATAAGAAGGGTTGTTGAAGCGGTGTTCGCTGTGGCCAACGCACAACATGGGAGAAATGTGCAACCCTCTGTCCCTGAGGTGGACCCAACACCGGGCGGTATGTTGGAGCAAAGTGCATTTGGAGGTCCATTAGGGCAGCAGTTGGGCATGTTTATGGTGCAGGGAGCGCATTCAGTTGACGAATACTTGCAGACGTTCCTTATGTTAAGGCGCTACCCAGGCTTTGAATGGGAAAGAGAGCAATCTATAGTTGATAGATTTTATAATGGTCTGCGTAGCGAGTTGCGTATCCTACTGATAGGACCAAAGTTATTGGGATTCCGAGCTTTGGTGGAGTCGGCTAGAGCTTTGGAAGTGGAGTTGGGGAAAACTCACCGAGTACCAGTGAAGAGGGTACCGAACCCTGCGGATCCTAAAAAGACTGTCTACCGAAAAACACTGAGTAAAGAGGCTAGATCATCACATATCCATTGTTCTCTATCTTATCAACCTCCAGTCATCCACTTTCCTACAGGGTAGCAGTCCTAGAAGCATTTGTTTGGTCGTCCTCCTCGTTATGATCACCTACGTGTGTCTGGTTGTAAGACCCTATTTTTTTTCTTTTTAAAACACCGGGGTCTTAGGCCCAGAACCGCCGCTTTGCGGTGACACCTTCACGCCCTGAAGGGTCATCACCGCGAAACGCCGATTCTGTCGGCCGATTCGATCACAGAAAAGCAATAAAGGTAGAGTAAACACAAGTGAGGTAAAAACTCTAACCATAAGTCATCAATAAAATCACATCAGAGTAATAATAACTCCACGAAGGGAGAGTACACAAAATATAAATGTACTGAAAATAAGGGCTTAAGCCCGATACATCAAATCCTCACTACATAGTCACTCAAGCGGAAGCAAAGTAAAACACTACTAAGGTTAGGGGCTCATAGTCCCAGCTGTCTGAACTCCTGAGCTAGACTTCCCTATCTCCAAGCAGGCCGACCTCCGGGGCTGCTCCTCCATGCTGGGCTCCACGATCCTCTAAATGATGTAGTCTGAAAACCGTTAGTCGATAAGACTAAGCCCTATCATCCCCCACCCCTTCCCCCATGGCCCCTAGGCACCGAGCGGAGAGGAAGAAAGGGGAGGACTTGAAGGTGGAGAGTAAATAAGAAATAGATAGCAGCAGACCTATACTAGCAATTTTATAGTACATGTGGCAGTAAAGTAAAGTATGAAAAGTAACCTTAACTTATGTGCAGAAATGCATAAGCCAAGGGATCTTCTACAGGGCTCCCATCGTATAAAGAGTCCCATACCAATTTATACGATGGGGTGTCGGTTATTAACAGCAATATATATGAAGAATTTTACCTTAATTTATATACTTGCCCATACAAGCTTATAGACCAAGGGGTCGTTTTGCAAGTCCTATTGTGTAAGCGTCCCATACCACTTACACAATAAGTGACGGGTTATATACAATGAATATGTTATGACATGCAAGTGGGTATGATACGATCATGCAAGTGCAACTCACCCACCCGAATCTGTGTACACAGACCTTTAGTTTCCCCTTTCTGGAGCCTCACCTCCCAGGATACCTCCGTAGTGGCAGATGGAAGCGGTGGGTTGGACCTTGCCCACCTCTAAACCAGTAAATCACTACCGGTCAGACCTATCATACGCCTCAATGCTTGGTGCACGAAGCGGACTCCTGCGTACTCTTGCCGGCTGGCGCACCGGAATTCTGTTGGCGAAGTGCTAACCACACTTGTCGAGCCAACATATTAGCGTCTGTGCATCGACCACTAACACCGAGGGCCCACCTGTTGAAGTAAAATTTGACCTCAACGAAAGTTCAAAACAGGGGTGTAGCCAGCACCTACTTCTCTCAAGCCCTGCCCCTCGACTGGTAGCTAACGACCTAGTACTGACCCAAAGCCTCAACAAAGAGGTCCCACCTCACACCCGGAAGATCTTTTAGAGCTTCCCCTCCAAAGCCAAAAAGCTGGGCTAGGAGCTCCTCAGAAAGCACTGGAGATCTAGAGAAAAAATGAGAGTCTGCTTTCCAAGGAGCCCTTATGGGTCTATTTATAACCTGTTGCTGATCTGAAGTTACTGAAGTACCCATGGCTGGTCTGCCAATAGCCAAATCCCACTGTCTGAAAAGTGTTAAATGCAGCCCCTGAGGGTATAAGGGTAATTTTACCCGGGGGCAATTAAGACATTTTACCCTGACCCCGGGCCCCACTCGGCAAGAGCTCTATGCCGAGAACCCTCTCGCCTTCCTTTGGCGGGAGCTAAAATAAAGTGTCAACAGTCTCACGCTGGGCCAGCCCCCGCCTTCTCGACAGCTTCATCCTTCTCGCCGACTCTGCCGAGAGCGGATCGTGGCTGACTGAAAGTGAATGTTCTCGCCCTTCTCCAGGTGAGAAATACTCTAACCTTGATGCTGTCGCTGGATGTGGCATTGGGTGAATAGAGCCCACTCAACGCCCTTGCTGCTTACCGCGTCGTTGAGTGAGTGGAGCTCACTCAATGCCCTTTCCACTGGATGCGGCGTTGAGTGAGTGAAGCTCACTCAACGCCCTTGCTGCTGACCGCGACGTTGAGTGAGTGGAGCTCACTCAACGCCCTTTCCGCTGGATGCGGCGTTGAGTGAGTGAAGCTCACTCAACGCCCTTTCTACTGACCGCAGCATTGAGTGAGTGGAGCTCACTTAACTCCCTTTCCGCTGGATGCGGCGTTGAGTGAGTGAAGCTCACTCAACGCCCTTGCTGCTGACCGCAGCATTGAGTGAGTGGAGCTCACTCAACGCCCTTTCCGCTGGATACGGCATTGAGTGAGTGAAGCTCACTCAACGCCCTTGCTGCTGATCGTGGCGTTGAGAGAGTGAAGCTTACTCAGCGTCACACCTTTTCGCCTAATTCTAAGCGGGAACTCCTCCGTCGCGAGAGCTCTTATGGCCTTCAGGCCCGAGCTAACTTATGGCTGGTCCAACCCCAACCGTTAATGCCTCTAGGTCCCACCCAGCGAATTTGGGGTTGTACACAATCCCCGCTCTTTTTGAGCTAGCCCTGCGCTCGAAAAGACACGTCCAACCCATCAATATTCGTTGGGCACGTGTCACTTCAAAGGAGAATCTTTTGGTGGGCCATACCACGGCTATATATATGCGTTGATAGACGGCCGAAAATCTGCCCCTGACCTTTATCGCTCCTCTGAGATCCCGCGCGACCTAGCGATGTGCCCCAAATAGGTTGGTAAGCCACTCTCGCAGAGTCTTCAGGAACGTATAAAGGCGGCACAAGCGCAGGTCCTTACCAGCAACGCCCTAGTGGCTCCTTGGCTGGCGAGAGGAGCACCCATCGTGGATCCTCCGCCGCCACCGCAAGAGAAGAAGAAGAAGACCCCTCGGGACCCCACGCGAGAGCACCGGGCCTCTCCAACTCCATCCCCAAGCCGCGCGGCCAATCCCCTTCTGCCGCCGAGGGTATGTCTTGTCAACTAGCGGATTACTGCTCTTAAGAATCGGTCACTGAACCTTTCTTGGCAGGTGGTCCCGGACGGTGGTGTTGGGCTTCCGTCGGTGCCCCCAGACCCATTGACATCTCGCCCGCCTGAGGACCGGCCGCAGGCTCCGAAAAGAGCTCCCGCCGATGGTTCGGGACCTCTAGGTAGCCCCTCCTTTTTCGTCCGCTTTTCTTTTGGTTATTCTAACCCCTTGGGCGGGACTCTCGCAGCGCCTGCTTCCGCTTGCCCGGATCTTACCTTGCAGGAGACTGTCGCAGAGATTGCCCCCTGTGACGATGCAGTAATCAATCCTCACCACTCAATCAATCCTCACCCTTCCGTGGGTGACGCGCCTGCCGACCCGTCCGTGACGCCGGAGGTGGACCGTTCCGAGAAGGAGCGCGACCCTCCCCATACTTCGGTCCATTCCGAGGTCACGGTGCGCGATACATTCCGTCCGGGCCGTGGAAAGCCCATCCATCTTATGTTTGGGAGGGATGTCGAGGGAGAACCCGAGTCTTCTCGCCTTCCCCCGGCCGATGGCTCTCGCCATGGTTCTGGTATGCCACATGTAAGACCCCCTTTTTTTTTCTTTTTAAAACCCGGGGTCTTAGGCCCAGAGTCGCCGCTTTGCGGTGACACCTTCACGTCCTGAAGGGTCATCACCACAAGGCGCCGATTCTGCCGGCCAATTCGATCACAGAAAGGTAGCACAATAATTGAAGTAAGGGCAATGCAGTCCACAATAATAAATCACATGTATATAAAATAAAATCTCCACGAAGGGAGTGTCCACAGAATAACAATAATCAGAGTACTATAAATGCGGGCTTATGCCCGATACATCATTTCCTCACTACAATCTCTCAAGCGGAAGCAAAATAGAAACTACTCAAGGTCGAGACTCACGGTCCCGGCTGTATGAACTCCGGAGCTAGACTGCCCCATCTCCAGGCGCACCGATCTCTGGGGCTGCTCCTCCATGCTGGGCTCCACGATCCCCTAAATGATGCGGTTCGAAAACCGTTAGTCATAAAGACTAAGCCCTATCATCCCCTACCCCTTCCCCTATGGCTCCTAGGTACCGAGCGGAGAGGAAGAAAGGGAAGGACATGGTGGTGGAGAATAAAATAAACAGGTAACAGTGGACTTAATCTAGCAAGTTGTATTCGGTGAGCAGTTAATATGAATGTTATAATAGGTATAGCAGTAAGAAAAGCAAATATATGAATTTAAACCTTCACTTATGCGAGAACACATAAGCAAAATGGATCTTTTGCAAGGCTCCCATCGTATAAGTGTCCCATACCACTTATACCTTGGGGTGTCGGTTATCAAACAGCAATGGTTGTTATTATATATATCAAAATTAACCTTTGATTTATAAACTTGCCCACACAAGCTTATAGACCAAGGGGTCGTTTTGCAGGTCCTAATGTATAAGCGTCCCATACCACTTATACTTTAGGTGTCAGGGTTTAATGAATCGATTATGCTATGACATGCGTGTGGGTATGATGAAACATGCAAGTGAAACTCACACACCCGACTTTGTGCACACATACCTTTAGTTCCCCCTTTCGGAGCCGTTACCTCCCAGGATACCTCCGTAGTGGCGGACGGAAGCGGGGGGTTGGGCCTCGCCCACCTCAAAACCAGTAAAAGCACCACTAGTCTGACCTATCGTATGCCTCAACGCTTGGTGCACTAAGCGGACGCCTGCGTACTCTTGCCGGCTGGCGCACCAGACTTCTGTTGGAGAAGTGCTAATCACCTCGCCGAGTCAACGATATCGGTGTCGGTGCAATCGAACTCCCCGATATCGAAAACCCACCACCTTAACTTTTCCCTATTTTATGCACATGCAAGTTTATTCGTAAACACACAAAAACCGAGCCGAAGCCCCCCGAACCAAAACGTCCGTCTCCAAACCAACCGAGCCGAAGCTCCCCGGACCAAAACGACCGTCTCCAAACCAACCGAGCCGAAGCTCCCCGGACCAAAACGTCCGTCTCCAAACCAACCGAGCCGAAGCTCTCATCAATCTTCCTGTACCAACAGTGTTTGTGAAAGGTGCAGCCCTAGTTACTAAGTTACTCTTGCCAGTTTGTTATTACAGTTTACGTTAGCCCAGGACTGCCCCCGGTATTCCCCGTGAAGGGCTCTCAAGGGGCACTAGGAACCAAGACGGCGGCATTACGGCCCGAAGTTCCCTTTCGCAAGGCACTTATTGTTATTGGTTGATCTCCCTTACCTTTTTCCCTTTAAGAGTTACATTAAACTAAACCTAGGGTAACTTGACTCTTCACCCTCTCCACGCGGAAAGACGGTCTTCCGCCATACACGCGTAACACCTAATCTTCCAACTACCATCAATGCTAAACCAAATCTCCTAAGGACTCACCTAGGCTACACGATAATCAAGATTTACTTTTTCATCCAAATGTCACAATTTATTTATCGGAGGTCTATCCTAACAAGATTTGCCTAAATCCAAAATATTGGAATTTTCCTAACAAATCCGATAACTTATTTATTTATTCATAAGGGTCTAATATCATCATTTTGAACATGAGATATAACATTCTAGTTGATTCCAGCTATCACAAAATTAAAGTAAATAATAGTAGGCCTAAATATCAAATTTCCAAAGTTTGATAGTTTTACAATGATTTTCAAGGGCCTAAACTTATTTAATCATTATTTCAGTTATTTCAAGCTTAATGAATAAACTACCTTAATTTGTCCTCCAAATAATTTAAATAAAATACAGGGTGCTGGTTTCATCATGAAATTAACTTTGACAGAATCCCATAATTTTCTTGCTGGTAATTAAATCATAATAAATCAAATACTAAATTACAATCTAACATGCTTTGTGAATGAAGTGCCATAACAGTAACTCTAAAAATTCCCAAATAATTCCCAGTGATATAAAAAGGCCTAAAAACCTTAAGTTCCAGTTATCATAATTTTCCAGCAATTGTACCAGCCCTAATTTATTTTTATACTCAAAAGCCCATATTAAAACATTATGAATGAACCTCTAATATTTCTCAACATAAAATTCTATAAAAATTCAGAGATCAATGTTCTACTAGTCAAGATCTAAATCCAGAATTTTAACTGATTATAATTAATTTAAAACTTCCAAATAATTGAAACAACAAATCGGGCTAATAATCATTTAACACATGAAGTATAATATTTATTAATCGTAAAATTCCAGAAAAATTACCATAAGTCTAAAACATCCTAAAACTCCCTTCTCCCGAGTTTCATAACTTTTGGATTAGATTTAGTGCTTAAAATAACTAAATTACATTTTTATCCTAATCCAAAATCTCAACTTTCGAGGTACCTAATTACCTCCAATTCCTTCACTATTTCAACCAGAGGGTTTTCATCATATCATTCCCCTCTCCTCCAAATTTCAAGGGCATACAAGAGCTTTTGCTCCTATGTCCTTCACAAACCTCAAACTCCCACCCACTGGACTTGAGCCAATCTCTTAGGGTAAAATCCACTCTAATCCACACCATGTTACCCAAGAGGGTAGACATAGACTCAGCAAATCAGTGGCCACAACATCAGCCTCCTTTGAGGAGATTTGTCCACTCCATTTCCAATCGTACTTTTCCCCAAAGTATCCCTCACCAAGACCTATCCAGGACTTGATACTTCCCTATTCAAAACTCGACCAATTGAGTTGAAATTTTGTACAGATCTTAACATTGATGCCAGGGACTACCACCCAAAGTTTGGGGGAGTTTGGACTTAATTTCATCTCCTAATTAATTTTATAATATTTATTAAAATTTTACAAAAACTTTAGGCAAAAGTATCTCCAAAAATTCCCATTTTTGGTCTGCCGTTAAGTATAACTAAGTTTAACCCCCCGCCCAAATTTCAGGTCATTTGGACAAGGTTCGAAGAGTGGGCATCCATTTTAATTTCTTCCCAACTCTAGGTACAACCCCCACTAAAACGGGTGCTGCGGCCGAACCGCTTACCCAAACGAGTTGAAACCAATTTTAGATTAATCTAGACTCGAAGGGCTACGACTTTTGTGTCTGATCACTTTTCCTAAAACGGCCTCTAAATGCTTCGTTTTGCAGCATCAAAATGTGCCCATCCAAGTATATTTTCCTTATAAAATTATTTACATAATTTATATATTATAAACAGTTTTTACTGTTCATCTTCTACAGAACCCGAAAACCAGACACAGAAACTCATATTTCCTGTAGCTCTTTCGCGCTCCGTCGCCGGCAGTTCGGTCACCTCCCTGGCCAACCACCACCACCACCACCTCCATTGAGGCGACGGCTATCGATCGGCGGTGATTGGGCCGCCGGAGATGGCGGTTTCTGGCGAACTCAAGAATACGTTTTTCATGGTTTTCCATGAAAACGAGAGATGGGTCCGGCTCCGTTGAGCGCGAACTTCCTTTCTAAGAATCCTAAGATCTACCCATGAAAGAAGAAGCAGAGGAGGACCTTGTTCGCGGTTTGGAGGCGAGATGAACGACGGGGTGCCATGGCGCAGTGGTGGCGTAGCCGAACTTCTCCTACAGCAAGAACAAAGATCTGATCCGTTTGATTGAGCGTGTAAACTTCTCCTCTTGCTCCAAGTGGGCTTTTATAAGTCGGCAAGTGGGGAGATGAAAGGGTAAATCCTTAATGGTCATGAATGCTCTCCCCTAACATTTCGGTTATGATGCAGGGCAGTTGAAACGCTGGAAAACGAAGAGTGTTCGCAAGGTGGTGATTTCCTATTGGACCAATATTTCCTTATTTATTTAAATAATTAAAGAAGGAAACGGCCCATAATTACTCCGGGTGTAACTTCCCATAATCAGAATTGATTACAATGTCGGTTGCCGAAATTTCCAGTCTGGCTGACATTTCGACCTTGGTCACGGGCGTGACCCATAGGTCACGGGCGTGACAGGCCCGAATAGCTAATTCTGGGTTCGACGATCGTCGAACCGAGATCGACGATCGTCGAAGGGTGGTCACGGGCATGACACCTGGGTCACGGGCGTGACAGGCCCGGGTGGTTAATTCTGGGTCGACGATCGTCGAACTGAGATCGACGGTCGTCGAAGGGTGGTCACGCCCTTGGTCACGGGCGTGACACCTAGGTCACGGGCGTGACAGGTCCGAGTTTCAATTTCGACGATCTCCTTACGGAGATCGACGATCGTCGAAGGAGTCACGCCCTAGGTCACGGGCGTGACACCTTGGTCATGGGCGTGACATGCCCGAGCTGCAAGTGCGACGATCGTCTCACGGAGATCGACGATCGTCGAAGGAGTCACGCCCTAGGTCACGGGCGTGACACCTTGGTCACGGGCATGACATGCCCGGGCAGCAAGTTCGACGATCGTCTCACCGAGATCGACGATCGTCGAAGTAGTCACGCCCAAAGTCACGGGCGTGACGGGTCGGTCACGGGCATGACCAACCAATGACCCGAAATCTCGGTCGATTTATTTCAATTTTTGGGCTTCCTAGGATTCTGTCATGACCAACCGACTCCTAGGGGTCTAGCCGGAAATGGGATGTTACACCACATACTGCTGCTGCCCCCACCCTGTCCTCGCACTGACCGACCGATTGCCTTCTTAAGAGATCCTGACCTGCGATCGGGGGCTGAAGAGGACGAGGAAGATGACGAGGATCAAGAGGAGGAAGGCGACAGCTCTCCCTTCCCCTCCTCTGACGAGATGGAAGAAATGCTGGTTGGCACGGGAAGCGCGAGAAGGCGCGGGAAAAGGGTCGCGACCATCCTCTCTAAACTTGTGCGGCGGGAGCGGGCCCAGGTCCACGCGGCGAGGGAGTTCCGCAGATCGGTGGAGCAAAGGTTGGAGGCCCTGGTGCGAGACTACTTTCTAAGCAAGGAGGAGCGGCCGGGCTGCCCTACTACGGGATCTTCCCCCGGGAGGTGCCTCGCGCGGATACGAGACCAAGCTCGCCGGATCAATTTAGGGTGCACCGTGCTCTCCTCCTACTTCAACCCGCTGGCGCCCCCGAGGACCCGTCAGCGAGAGCGAGGACGCTGGCGCTGGGAGCCTTATTAACTCTTACTATCTCGCCTCTCTTTACCTCTAGCCTTCCCTTTTCGCCATGTACCATGTTTTTAAATTATGTTTTTCTTAATTGTTTTGGATTATGGACTGCTTGCGATATTGTGGGCTGCTTTTACTGGTTAACCGCTGTTGTCGCTATTATCTTAAGTCTCGCCTAGCTAGAACCTTCCTCGCTTTCGCTTTCGCCGTACCGTTCGACCCTTGCGCGGACTAGGGCTGTCGATCAGTCACTGTCAATTCGGGCGGGGAACCGAGGCGCCGTTGACTAAGGGCGTGACAGCTGTACCTCCACCGCCCATTTCCGGAAAAATCATCATTCATCCCAAAGCTCTATAAATAGGTAGATGTTGGGTCTTGTTTCCACAATGACCTTAATTTGAAGAAGTCCTCCTAAAACTAATGTGAATTGCAGTTGTATTTGATTTTGTGTTTGAGTTATGTATGCAGGACTATATTGCCAAGTGTAGACCAATGTCAGTCTACAATGGGTCACCTAACACAGGACCATACAATGTAATCCCTCATTGTGTGATCCATGGTGTTGACTCATGTGTAGCCTCTCTATTGGGATGCACTTCATTTCACAAGCACATGGACAAATGGAACCTTGAAGTGTTGCTGATCTTTAGTAGGAGAAATGAGTTCTCAAGGAAGAAATTTTTCTAAGTCTACATACTCGAGTAGATAGCTTCATATACCCGAGTAAATAACTTAGTACTCGAGTAATCCAAAGAACATACTCGAGTCTTCAGATTCTTCCTCTTACTCGAGTAGGCACTATGATACTCGAGTAGCTCATGTATATACTCGAGTAGTCCAGCCAAGTACTCGAGTATATCCTTTACATGAGTAAGTTAGTTTGTAGACTCGAGTAGTTCCCTGATATGCTCGAGTGAATGACTTTGTACTTGAGTAGCTTGATTCTCTTACTCGAGTAGGTTTGTGTTTACCCGAGTAGTTTCCAATATACTCGAGTATGTGAGTTTGATATACTCGAGTAGACCAATGTCTCGCACTCGAGTAGATCAGCTCATACTCGAGTAGCTCACCTATACTCGAGTAGGTTGATCTTTCCTTCAGAATGTTTCTAAGTCCTAGACTCGTGCTTACTCGAGTATGTCTTTCTCTCCTGATACTCGAGTAGTTAATTGATATACTCGTGTATGTCAATCTTTCTGTTTCGAAATCTTTCTAAGTCCAGATTTAAGGATTATTTCAAATCCTTCATTTCTGATTGGTTCACGTGTCAATCTTAATTAAGATTATGACCGTTGGATATCACATATAATTAGGTCCTTTCTGATTTGACTTTATATATAAGTTATTATAGAGGTTATCATAACAAGAAGTAAGAAAGAGAAAGTTCCCGAAAACCCTAATCTTTCACGCCGCCATTGTTGTTTTCGGAAGAGCTCTGGATCGTCGTTCTCGCGCCGCTGCTATCTATCTCTGATTCTCCAGCGATCCAGACAAAAGAAAAGAAATAAGATTTTTGAATCTATTTTAATCGCCGACATCGGGAAGCCGCCAAGTTCACGCTGACAACACTGTTCATCTTCTTCGTCGTCGATCTTCTCCGATACAGCTATTCAGACAAGAAGTTTCAGAAGATCAAGTGATTCTTAATCGATAGATCCCATACTTGATCACGCTGATTCCAGGTTTCCAGATCCAAGAGATTTCATCTCTGTCTTCCTCGATTTATTTCTGCTGAGCCTTAAAAGCTGAAGAAGGAAGAAAGACTTGAAGATCCAGATCTGTGCAATTTCTGTTTGTATATTTCCTTATACAACTCTTTATTCTTGTAAGAGTCTTGACTCCGAGTTCTGTAGGAGATTTATCTCCGAGTGGTAGGAAGGTTTCTTCCGAGTGTAGATCTGTTTGGATCGAGTTTTGTAGGAACGTGGTTCCGAGTTGTAGGATCGTTTTGATCCGAGATAGTGGAGTAGCCAAGTCTAGTGGTTTGCTAGATTGGTGAGGTGGAAGTGGATGTTCCCAAGGTTGGGGAACCACTATAAATCATGTGTTCTCTGTGTGATTGCTTGATCTGTGCCGTGTTAATTTTTATTCCGCTTTTGGCACGCATTTCACCTATTCACCCCCCTCTAGGTGATTTAGGTTGACAACTCAGTCCTCTCAGTAGATTCACCCACCATATTTATTTCTCTGATCTGGAACCCCTCTCTCTCTCTCTTTCGCTTTCGTGTTCTGCCGAGCACGTCTTGCTCTCGCCACCTTCTCCTTGGTATCTCGCCTTCGAACACTTCAGTCACGATGCCTGGCGAGAACGAGGGACGTTCTCATTGTGTGGAAGCTTTCCGGAGGCACCGATTCCCGTCGTGCCGTCTGACCTTGGACGAGTACCAGCTGATCACGTCCCGATACGTTCCCGCCAACTTCTCCGCGAGAAACCCAAACAACAATGATAGGGTGAACACTGCGTGAGAGGGAGAGCTCGCGATCCGCCTCGAACACTTCGAGGTGGGCTTTCGCCTCCCTCTTTGGCCAGAGATGCGCCTCTCCCTCTGCTACTATGGAGTCATTCCCGCGCAGCTGAACCCGAATTCGGTTGCCATCTTTGTAAAGTTCATCTGCTACATGCTATCCGAAAGGATAGAGTTCAACCTCTCGATCTTTCAGAAGTTGTTTACCTTCCGCGCGAAGGGGGGAGTTGTTTTCTTCTCCGGGCAGCTTCTCAAAACGACCGATCTCGCCAACAAGCACCATCATTGGGGCGAGAAATTCGTTTTCGTCTCCGGTGACTTCGGGAACGTCCCGCTCGCACCGGTTCAATACGAGGATGTCGCTTACAAGCCGCCCTCCCTAGGGTATCGCGAGGGCGCGCTCCTCGAGTTCTTTGGGACTAAGGACTTTGACGTCCCCTTCCTTAGGCGGGACGTCGACTCCCTTCCCCCCGTTCCTCCCGGCGAAGGTGAGATCTCGCTTCTTTTTTTATTTTACTCGGTGTTTGCGCGTCCCTCAATACTGAGTGTCTTTTGTTGCCTTCGTAGGAGAGCGGGAGATCCCCTTGCGCCAACCCATCCCTGAGACACCAACGGCCGAAGGCCAGACTGCAGGAGATCCGTTCGCTCTCGCGAAGTCTTCGACCCGCGCTTGCCGGGAAGAGCCAGCTCCGCCTCCGCCACCTGGTGCCACGAAGAGGAAACTCAGTGGCTTCTCGTATCAACGGGTGAAGAGGCCGAAGCAATCCGCCGTCGAGAAGGGGTAGTCCCAGATACCTTCGCCCGCCCGACCTCCTCCGTCGGGCAGGTCTTTTGCCGAGATCCTAGCGGTGGTCAGTGAGATGATGGACATCCCCAGGAGTAGTGGTGGGGTCCCTGCCGAGAACCTTCTGGCCTCGGCCGAGGCGGGTGGCGAGGTGGACACCGAGATAGTGGCTGCCGCAAGCTATGCCCAGCCTCCGCCCGGGCCTGTACCAAAGGGGCACAGGAACTTTGGCATGGGCACGAAGAGCCTAGACGCCGAAGGGAAGCCTTTGCTGCAATGGGACCCGGAGGCAACCAGAGTTTCGCTCTCGACGCTGCTCCCGAGCTGGGCGGAGGGCGACGAGGTCACCGGTGAAGCCTTCGCGCTGGGCTACGGCCTTTATAGTCGGGAGCATGCGGGCCTGTACGACCAAATGTCCACTCGCCTCCTCGCTTTCGATTCCGTTCGGGCCCTGATGCGTGGGTTAGAGCTTGCGCACATGTGCGCTCGACGAAGAATCACCATCGACCGGAATTTTCTTGACATGTACAAGGAGAGAGAGGAGGCAGTGGCTCAGGTGGCAGCCCTGAAGACCGAGCTAGACGACGCTCAGCGCCAGCTATCCATGCGCCCGCCGGAGGAGGTAAGCGAGACCCTTTCCAACCTTAGTTCTCGCCTATGAAATTCATACCACCGTTCTAGTTGCTGATAGAATGCTCTTACGCAGGACTCTCCGCAAGTCATGGTGCTTCGCGCGCGATTGGCCGGGGTGGAGTGCGAGAATGAAATGCTAAAGGGCCAAGTCAAGCGCCTGGAAACGGTGATAGCTACGATTTCGCCCCCTCCCACGCTCGATGAAAGGCTGAAGTGCCGAGATTATTCCGAGTATGACATCGACAAGCTTTTGCAGGTCAACGCTCAGGCGACTGCCAAGTTGATTATCGATACCTTGCGGAACGTGGGATGCTTGGACGAGGGTGGCGAGACCCTGACCACTCCCCAGCTTGTCCCCTGGCTCTTCGAGCCCATCCCGAAACCCCCAGACACGCCCGACTCTCCGCCCTCGGAGGTTCCGAAGTTTACCGCGGCTGCTGGCGAGGCTGTTGGCGAGATGTCCGGGGAGGATTCGGGCGAGAGCTCCCGCGATGGCTCGAGCTGGAGCTCGAGCGGTTACATCGCATCTTCTTGAAGTCCTCTCGCCTTCTCTTTTCTTCTCTGGCTTGTAATGGGCGAGAGGCTCCCCCTTTTTGTAACACTACTAAGTTTATAATGTAAATGCGTTGGTACTTTGTGCTTCTCTTTTTTCTCACCTTTTTTTTTCTTTTTCTAACTGCTAAAAACGAGTGCTGCTCAAGAACGTTTTCGCCCGGGGCCCCTAGCCCCCCTCTAGGATAGTTTCTCTTAGCGGCCGAGAGGTGAGGATTTGTTGAGAGTTTAACGTTCAGACACGTTGTTTTTGCGCTTTGCCGAGAGCCGTTTGCCGAGAGGTGTCCCTCATGGGCCAAGAGAAGATCGCCCCTCCTTTCCTTGCGCGAACGATCGGTCCCCCTGCCTAGGCCCGCCGGGAACTTCGATTGGCGAGAACTCTCAGCAAGGGCCTCTTGGCCGGGACCGCCCCTAGCCGAGACCTCTCCTGGCCGAGACCTCTCCTGACCGAGACCATTTTGGGGTCTGCCCTTAGGATGCCTTTTGCCTAGCCTAGAATATCCGTGCCGAGATATTTCTAAACACAACTTCTCCCCCATTGGAGAGCCTTCGGGACTGCCAGCTAGATGAGAGCCTGCGCAGCGGGTCTACCTAGGGCTGAGCCGAGCTCGGGGTGTTGATGAAGATTTCATATCCAAACTCTCCCCCATAGACGAGCCTTCGGACCTGCCAGCTAGATGAGAGCCTGCGCAGCAGGTCTACCTGGGGCCGAGCCGAGCTCGGGGTGTTGACGAAGATTTCATATCCAACCTCTCCCCCACAGGCGAGCCTTCGGACCTGCCAGCTAGATGAGAGCCTGCGCAGTGGGTCTACCTGGGGCCGAGCTGAGCTCGGGGTGTTGACGAAGATTTCATATCCAACCTCTCCCCCACAGGCGAGCCTTCGGACCTGCCAGCTAGATGAGAGCCTGTGCAGCGAGTCTACCTGTGGCCGAGCCGAGCTCGGTGTGTTGATGAAGATTTCATATCCAACCTCTCCCCCACAGGCGAGCCTTCAGACCTGCCAGCTAGATGAGAGCCTGCGCAGCGGGTCTACCTGGGGCCGAGCCGAGCTCGGGGTGTTGACGAAGATTTCATATCCAACCTCTCCCCTACAGGCGAGCTTTCAGATCTGCCAGCTTGATGAGAGCCTGCGCAGCGGGTCTACCTGGGGCGAGTCGAGCTCGGGGTGTTGACGAAGATTTCATATCCAACCTCTCCCCCACAGGTAAGCCTTCGGACCTGCCAGCTAGATGAGAGCCTGCACAGCAGGTCTACCTGGGGCCGAGCCGAGCTCAGGGTGTTGACGAAAATTTCATATCCAACCTCTCCCCCACAGGCAAGCCTTCGGACCTGCTAGCTAGATGAGAGCCTGCGCAGCGAGTCTACCTGGGGCCGAGCCGAGCTCGGGGTTTTGACAAAGATTTCATATCCAACCTCTCCCCCACAGGCAAGCCTTCGGACCTGCAAGCTAGATGAGAGCCTGCGCAGTGTGTCTACCTGGGGCTGAGCCGAGCTCAGGGTGTTGATGAAGATTTCATATCCAACCTCTCCCCCACAGGCGAGCCTTTGGACCTGTCAGCTAGATGAGAGCCTGCGCAGCGGGTCTACCTGGGGCCAAGCCGAGCTCAGGGTGTTGACGAAGATTTCATATCAAACCTCTCCCCCACAGGCGAGCCTTCGGACCTGCCAGCTAGATGAGAGCCTTCGCAGCGGGTCTACCTGGGGCCGAGCCGAGCTTGGAGTATTGACAAAGATTTCATATCCAACCTCTCCCCCACAGGCGAGCCTTCAGACCTTCCAGTTAGATGAGAGCCTGTGCAGCGGGTCTACCTTGGGCCGAGCCGAGCTCAGGGTGTTGACGAAGATTTCATATCCAACCTCTCTCCCACAGGTGAGCCTTCGGACCTGCCAGCTAGATTAGAGCTTGTGCAGCGGGTCTACCTAGGGCCGAGCCGATCTCGGGTTGTTGACGAAGATTTCATATCCAACCTCTCCCCCTCAGGCAAGCCTTCGGACCTGCCAGCTAGATGAGAGCCTGCGGAGCGGGTATACCTGGGGCTGAGCCGAGCTCGGGGTGTTGACGAAGATTTCATATCCAACCTCTCCCCCACAGGCGAGCCTTCAGACCTGCCAGCTAGATGAGAGCCTGCGCAGCGGGTCTACCTGGGGCCGAGCCGAGCTCGGGGTGTTGACGAAGATTTTATATCCAACCTCTCCCCCACAGGCGAGCCTTCGGACCTTCCAGCTAGATGAGAGCCTGCGCAGCGGGTCTACCTGGGGCCGAGCCGAGCTCGGGGTGTTGACGAAGATTTCATATCCAACCTCTCCCCCACAGGCGAGCCTTCGGACCTACCAGCTAGATGAGAGCCTGCGCAGCGGGTCTACCTGGGGCCGAGCCGAGCTCGGGGTGTTGACGAAGATTTCATATCCAACCTCTCCCCAACAGGCGAGCCTTCGGACCTGCCAGCTAGATGAGAGCCTGCGCAGCGGGTCTACCTGGGGCCGAGCCGAGCTCGGGGTGTTGATGAAGATTTCATACCATACCTATTCTAACATTAAGGTGAGAAAGCAGATATTAGATCGAAGCAAGAAGAGTACCCTGATAACATTTTGGTATGACAATATCTCGAAATGATAATATTTGATTACAACGGTACAATCCTTTTTTTCCCTCATGGGTAAAAGTGCTTTAGATCATCACTGCTCCAGGTGTGGCTCAAGGTCCTCCACTCCACATCCTGGAGGTAGTAACCTCCATTCGCCAGAACCTCCTTTACTATGTAAGGTCCTTCCCAACTGGGGTTGAGCTTGCCAACTGGAGCCGACCTTCCTGCCGCGTCGACCTTTTTCAGCACTAAGTCCCCCTCGGCGAACTGCTTGATTCTAACATGTTTATCGAAGTATTTGGCCATTCACCGCTTGATCTCTTCCTGCCTGATGGCTGCAACGTCTCGCAGCTCTTCCGCCATGTCTAGCGAGAGGCGCAACTCTTCTTCGTTTCCCACTCTCCAAGCCTCACCTCCTTCGCTTGCCGTCGCGACCCGCGGGGACCGAACCTCGAATTCTATGGGGAGGATAGCCTCGCACCCATGAGAGAGCTTGATGGGGGTCTCACCGGTAGCCATGTTCGGGGTCGTCCGCAAGGCCTATAGGATGGAAGGGAGCTGCTCTACCCAGTTCTCCCTCAGATTCTCCACCTTCTTCTTGAACAGGTTCACAATAATCTTATTTGCCGCTTCCACCTGACCATTGCTCTGGGGGTGATGGACAGAGGCAAACCTGAGATCTATCCCCTGCTGGGTGCAGAAGCTAATGAACTCCTCACTAAATAAACTGGGGACCGTTATCCGTCACTATCGCTCGGGATAGCCTGTGCCTGCATATGATTTCTCCCCAAACGAAGTTCCTGATGACCTAGGAAGTGACCTTAGCAAGTGCCTTGATCTCCAGTCACTTGTAGAAGTAATCGATCATGACCAAGAGGAACCTCCTCTGTCAACTAGCTGGAGGAAACGGCCCGACCAAGTCCATTCCTCAAATGGCGAAAGGCCACGACGACGTTATGCTTCTTAGTCTTTGAGCGGGAAAGAGCTGGAGGGGGGCGTTCAGCTGGCACTTTTTGCATCTCCTCGCAAACTCTGCCGCATCCTTCCTCAGGGTCTGCCAGAAGTACCCTTGCCTGACCACCCTTGCCTCTAGAGTCCTTCCCCCCGAGTGACTGCCGCACTCGCCTGAATGTATCTCCCCCAGTATCTTCGGAACTTCTTACTCGGTTGCAAACCAGGCCAGGAGTCCTGACGACATCTTGCGATGCAACCCCCCTTCCAACATTAGGTAGTGAGCTGCCTTACGCTTGAAACTCTGTGCATCCCTTAATTCATTTGTCAGTTCGCCGGTTGATAGGAAGGTCACCAATGGTTCCACCCACGAGGGTTGCCGACCTACCTCCATCAGCTCCCCTTCTTCGATCGCTGGCCGGAATAGTTCGGTTAAGGTCCCTCCTCCCCGAGGCCCGAACTTTGCCAATAAGTCGGCAGCCACACTCTCCTCCCGAGGAACATGCTGGATTGAAAATGACTGGAAGCCTCCGATGATTGTCCTTACCTTAGATAGGTACTTTATGAGGGTAGGTTCCCGAGCTTCGAACTCTCCTCGAATCTGCGATGCCACCACCATTGAGTCCGTGAAGACCTCCACATCCCGGATCCCAAGCTCCTTAGCCGAATGAAGACCAGCTATCACGGCCTCGTACTCTGTCTGATTGTTGGTCACCGGAAAGTGATAGGCCACCACCTGCTCTATAGCTACCCCTTAGGGGCTTACCAACACCACTCCTCCTCCCATGGAATGCTTTCCTGAGGCCCCGTCAACCATCACCTTCCATGCCCCCTGCTGTCGCGGCTCCTCTTCCTCGACTTCGACCACATAGTCTGCAAGAAAGTCCGCCACCGCTTGCGCCTTAATCGAGAGCCTTGGGACAAATGAAATGTTGAACTCACTCAACTCAATGGACCACTTGGCCAGCCTCCCCGAGTGCTCCACCCCTTCAAAGATCTTACGGAGAGGATGATCGGTTACCACCCTAATCGTGTGCGCTTGGAAATACGGCTGAAGCTTCCTTGCCGAAATGATCAGAGCGAACGCTAACTTTTCAAGGATGGGGTAACGGAGCTCCGCCTTCCTCAAGCTCCGGCTTACTTAATAGATGGGTAGATGCTTCTTCCCCTCCTCCCTGACTAGAACAGAGCTCATGGCTTCCGCTCCCACCCCGAGGTATAGGGCTAAGTCCTCCCCTTCTTTTGGACTCTAGAGTAGGGGAGCCTGGGAGAGCTGCCTCTTCAACCCTTGGAAGGCTTCCTCACACTCGGCTGTCCACTCGAATCTCTGGTTACCTCTTAACACTTTGAAGAATGATGAGCACTTGTCACAAGACCGAGATAGGAACCTGCTTAATCCCGCCAGCTTGCCTGCCAAGCGCTGAACCTCCTTGGCATTGCGAGGTGATTCCAGGTGTAGGCTGACCTTTACCTTGTCCGGGTTAGGTTCCACCCCCGTCGGAGTAAAGAGATGTCCGAGGAACTTCCCACGACTGGCCCCGAAGACACACTTCAAGGGGTTCAGCCTCATCTTGAACCTTTGGAGGGTGGCGAAGGTATCTTTGAGGTCCTACAGGTGTGAGCTCACACACTTGCTTTTCACCATCAGGTCATCGACATAGAATTCCAAGTTTCTCCCCCTCTGCCCCTGGAAGACTCGATCCATCATGCGCTGGTATGTGGCTCCTGTATTTTTCACCCCAAAGGGCATCATCTTATAGCTGAAGCATCCTTCCCTAGTGATGAAGGAGCCGTCTTTGACATCAGGGGGGGGTGCATGCGAATCTTGTGATAACCTGAAAAAAGCATCAAGAAAACTCATAACAGAAAAACTGATGGCTGAGTCAACCAGCGCGTCGATTCGAGGCAGAGGGTAGCAATCCTTGGGGCACGATTTATTTAATAAAGAGAAGTTGATACACATGCGCCACTTCCCTCCCCCTTTCTTAACCATTACCATGTTGGAGATCCAACCTGGGTACTGGACCTCCGAGATGAAGCCCGCCTCCAAGAGCTTTCTGACTTCTTCGCGGATGCGCTCCTCCAGCTTGGTGGCGATGGCCCTCATCTTTTGGCATATGGGGCGAGTCCGGGGGTCCAGGTTCAGGCGATGACAGGCCACATCTGTGTCAATGCCCAGCATTTCCTCCGCGCTCCAATCGAAGATGTCGACGTTGCTCTGGATGCAGGCTCTCATCCGCTCCTGGTCCTCGAGGCTCAGGCCCCCGCTGATCCGTACCCTCTGCACCTGCCCTACCTTGGTGGAGACCTCCATCTCCACCACTTCCTCGGTCAGCTCCAACCGCGACTGCTCCCAACCATCCCTTGCTTCTTCCTCAAACTCTAACTCTTCCCCTTCTACAGCTTCCATTGCCTCCTCCAGCTTCTCATCCTGGAGCTAACGAATCTCCACACACCTCAGGGCCTCCTGCCCAACTATCGCAACTTGTCCCTCCTCTCCTTCATCCATCTCTTCCTCAAGGCCCTCTTGATCAACTCCAGCAGCTAGCTCCTCCATCTCCATCGCCTCTTCCAGGCTCTCTTCCTGTTGTGTCTTAACTTGCTCCCCCCTCTGGGCCTCCTTCTCAGCTCCTCCAACCACTTGCTCCTCCAACTCCGGGCTCACCTTCTCCTGCTCTGCTAGCTCCCTCTCCAGCTCTTCTGCCTCCTCCATCCAAAACACAACGTTAACTGCTGTCACATAGCATTGTCTTGCTGCCTTTGGGTCCCCCCTGATCCTGACCTGCACCCCTCCGTTGTTGAACTTGAGACACTGGTGAAACGAGGAGGGGACACAGTGAAAGGCGCTGATGAGGGGATGCCCAAAGATGACGTTGTAACTGCTTGGGGCGTCCACTATCACGAACCTACAGTTCCGTGACACTCCCCCCAGCTTTACGTGTAGTCCCTCTCCCCCTTCTACTTCCTTCCTTTCTCTAGAAAATCCGAACAACGGTCCATCTAAGGCTAGGACCCTCTTCCCTTCGACCTTCATCTCATCAAAAGCTTTCTTGAAGATGACGTTCACCGAGCTCCCATTGTCCACAAGTATCCTGGAGACCGTGAAGTTCTCCACCGCCGTCTGGATCACCAGGGCGTCGCAGAACGGGTCTTCGTAGTCCGGCATATCCGCGGATGAAAAGATGATTTTTTTCTTCCGGAGGGGGAGCTAGGGAGGTCGAGGCGACCCCCCTACAGAACATGGTTTGAAGGCTCCCCTTGCGGGTGGCCTCAATCCCCACCCCTCCATGGATCACTCTGATCCCTCCTCGGGTCCCCACGTCTACCAGGTCCTCGCATCTATCTTCCTCTCCTCCCTGCTGCACTTCCTCAATCCTTACCGGCGGATCCTGTCTCCCCATTCTTCTGGCTTCCCGCATCTCCAAGAACTCCGAGTAGGTGGCCGTCGCGTGACCTTCCTCCTGATGGAAGTCACAAAAGGGTAACGCCGCCCTGCCCCCTTCCTTCTCCTCCTCCTCTTCTCCCAGCTCCCCGGATTCTTCTTCCTCCTCCTCTTCCTCTTCCGACCTCCATCACTTCTTGCCGTGGTGGAAAGTGACCTTTCGACCCCTGTCTCCACGCCTGTTGGTCAAACCTTCTCGGTTCCCGAAGATTATCTCTTCCCTCTACACCTCCTCCTTAGCCCTGGGGGCGACCCTCCTGAGGCCTCCAACCCAAACGATTGTTCGGCTCCCAGGCTCCCCATCCCTGCTGCTGCCCCTGCCCTCGGGGCTCTTCTCTCCTTCTTTCTTCCCTTTTCTCCCTCTGCTTTCCTGCTGCTTGTTCTTTATCATCCTCTACCAACCTGTCCAGCTTCCTGGCGAACGCCGGGTTTGCCCTTTCGAAGTATATCTCTTTTGTCGCCCTCTCCATGAGCTCCTCAAAAGAGAGGGAGGCACTCTCTACAACTCCATGCTAAAAAACCCTGGCCTCAGCCCCAGGGTAAAGGCAAGCATCAATGCGTACCCCGGGACCTCTTGGACTAGGAGAATCTCTTCTTGGAACCGGTCTATATAATGTCCCAACGTCTCTTGCTTCTGCCTCACCGCGAACAGGAACTCCGCCTCCTTCTTCCTCTTCTTCGACATCGAGAACCTCAACAAGAAACCTCGATGCAGATCCTCGAAGCTGTAGATTGAGCTTGCTGGTAACTGGTGGAACTAGTCCCTAGACTTCTCCTTTAGTGTGATGGCAAACAACCGACACTTGAAGGAATCGGACATCTGTCTAATCGACACCACATCCTCGAACCATTGTACGTGTTGTACTGGGTCATCCTTTCCCGAGTAATAGGACATGTCCGGCTCCCGGAACCCCTCTGGTATCGGGGCTGAGACGATGAGCTCGCTAAAGGGGGTCTCGCCTCCTGCTTGGCGAGAAGGCACGTCTCGCGACCTCGGCTGGCTGGAATGATCCGCGAGACCGGGCCCAGGGAACTGCTCCCGCACCGTCGCTTCCCTCTCGCCAACTTCTGTCGGAACCTCCTTTCCGAGGCGCTGCCCTAGGAAGAGTTCCCGCGCTGCCACGTCTCTCTCGCCACCTTCCATCGGGACCTCCTTCCCGGGGCGCTGTCCAGGGGCGTTCTCGCCCATAAGCGGGACCACCTCCACCGGAACCTGAGGCGTCTCCCACTCACTCCTTGCCGAGAAGGCTAGACTGATGGTCTGTAGGACTTCTCGCCTAAAGTCTTCCAACATCTTTCGCGTCGCTTCCTCTCTCGGGGTGGGGATACCCCCTGAGCCAGATCCTTCACCTTTACCTCCAGTCATGGGATAAAACTCAAGGCTTTCTTGCACTGGCTGCCTTCCACGCTCGACTGGTAGCCACCAGAACTATAAAAGCCAAATTTGACCTCAACGAAAGTTCAAAACAGGGGTACAACCAGCACCTACTTCTCTCAAGACCTGCCCCTCGACTGGTAGCTAACGACCTAGGACTGACCCAAAGCCTCAGCAGGGAGGTCCCACCTCACACCGAGAAGATCTCTGAGAGCTTCCCCTCCAAAGCCAAAAGCTGGGCTAGGAGCTCCTCAGAAAGAACTGGAGATCTAGAGAAAAAATGAGAGTCTGCTTTCCAAGGAGCCCTTATGGGTCTATTTATAGCCTGTTGTTGATCTGAAGTTAATGAAGTACCCCTGGCTGGTGTGCCAATAGCCAAATCCCATTGTCTGAAAAGTGTTAAATGCAGCCCCTGAGGGTATAAGGGTAATTTTACCCGGGGGCAATTAAGACATTTTACCCTGACCCCGGGCCCCACTCGGCGAGATCTCTGTGTCGAGAACCCTCTCGCCTTCCTTTGGCGGGAGCTAAAATGAAGTGTCAACAGTCTCACGCTGGGCCAGCCCCCGCCTTCTTGACAGCTTCATCCTTCTCGCCGACTCTGCCAAGAGCGGATCCTGGCTGACTGAAAGTGAATGTTCTCGCCCTTCTCCAGGTGAGAAATCATCTAACCTTGATATTGTCGCTGGACGTGGAGTTTGGTGAATGGATCCCACTCAACGCCCTTGCAGCTGACCGCGACGTTGAGTGAGTGGAGCTCACTCAACGCCCTTTCCGCTTGATGCGGCGTTGAGTGAGTGAAGCTCACTCAACGCCCTTGTTGCTGACCGCGACGTTGAGTGAGTGGATCACACTCAACGCTCTTTCCGCTGGATGCGGCGTTGAGTGAGTGAAGCTCACTCAATGCCCTTGCTGCTTACCATAACGTTGAGTGAGTGGAGCTCACTCAACGCCCTTTCCGCTGGATGCGGCGTTGAGTGAGTGAAGCTCACTCAACGCCCTTGCTGCTGACCGCGGCGTTGAGTGAGTTGAGCTCACTCAACACCCTTTCCGCTGGATGCGGCGTTGAGTGAGTGAAGCTCACTCAACACCCTTGCTGCTGACCGTGGCGCTGAGAGAGTGAAGCTTACTCAACGCCATGCCTTTTCGCCTGCTTCTAAGCGGGAACTCCTCCGGCGCGAGAGCTCTTATGGCCTTCAGGCCCGAGCTAACTTATGGCTAGTCCAATTCAAACCGTTAATGCCTCTGGGTCCAACCCAGCAAATTTGGGGTTGTACACCACCACCTTATAACTTATGCACATGCAATATTAATACGTTTCCCACTGAGCCCAAGCTCACCGGGCCAACCTGACCATCTCTAAAACCCCCAGGGCATCAGCCCTCGTGAACCAACCTAGCATTCCGAGACATCAAGGCGAGTGAAAGTGAATTCCTAATTATGCTAGTTGCTCTTTATGGTTTATCACTCCTACAGTTTACGTTAGCCTAGGACTGCCCCCGGTATACCCTGTGAAGGGTTCTCAAAGGGCACTAGGAATTATGATGGTAGCTGAAGCTCATCGTTCCCTTTCGTAAAGCACTTATTGTTATTCGTTGCTTCCCTTACCCATTCCCATTTCATATTCCGCTAGATCTATCTTAGAGTGATTTTGACATTCCCACTTCACGGGATAAGACGATCTTTCGTCGGTCCCGAGCACCACCTACACTAGTCAACACCTCACCTTAATCAACCTATCTTCCAAAGGTGACCCCAATTACTTATCCAAACCATCAGACTATAGAAATCCCAAACCTTAGGCCTACACACCCACATCAACTATTTTCTGTCTTTTTTTTTAATCGCAGACCATACTTAGCAATGCGATGCACATATTAGGTAACACAACAAAAAAATCATCCAAATGTCTCAAAATAATTAATGGGGGTCTCTCCTGACCTGAATAGTCTAAACACAGTAATTTATAATTTTCCTAATTAATCTGGCATTTATTTAATTTTCTTAAAATTTAAAGTGCTACCAATTTGAACATGAAGTATACAATAGAGTCATGAATGATGCTTAGGAAAATCATGATAAATTCTAGGCTATCCCAAAACTGTAAATCCAGAGTATGACAATTTTTCCAGAAATTTATGGACCATAAAATAATTTTGATAATATATCCTACTTTCCTTTGTTAATGAAGTAAGTGCAGTAAATAATCATCCAAATATTGTAAATTAATTTTTATTGGGCAACTACTATCATACCAGCACCACTGAATTAAATTTCATAATTTTTCAACTGATAATTAACTTTAAAAAATTAAATGACCATAATAGCCCTTTTAAAAATTTTGTGAATAAAGTACTGAAATAAATCAACTAAAATTTATAATAAAAATCATGGGCAACCATTTTGACATAAAATTTCTACGTTCAGAGTTTCATGGGATTTATTTGAACATAGTGATCTTAATAAATCAAATATCACCTAGGGGTAAATCATTCCTAACAAAGAAAGTGCTTAAAATATTACTCTTAAAAATCCAATAAATTTACTAAGGGTTCTACCTAAACCTAAAACCCATGCTACCTAAGTTTCACACTCTTCAAGGAAGTTATAGTGGCTTACTTTATACAAAAGTGATTCTACCCTAAAATTAGGATTAGGGTTTTGAGGGGGTCAAAGGCTTCCAAACTCACTAAAATTTCAAACAGAGGGCAATAGCTACCCTATGATCACTTCCACCAAGTGTCAAGTCATTCTAAGGTCATTTGACCCCATGAACTTCAAACCCTAGAAATCTCCATAAAGGGGACTACCCTAGGTCCCTAGGGCTACCCAACCCCAAACCACCCCAAATCTAATAGGAGGGTGTTACAAGCCATATAAAATCAGTGGCCCAAAAATAGGCCTCTATTGAGGTGATTGGACCACTAAAACATCATAAGAGCATTTGGACCAAATTACCCTTATTATAACAAGACTAGGGTTTGCAAGCTTCCAATTAAAACCACCTCCAAATATCATATAATTTTAACCATAAGTTAATAATGACCCCATGCATCATCCACCAAAATTTGGATGAGTTTGGAGTTCATTTGACCCCTAAATTAATTTACCATAGAGGAATTAAATTATGCACAAAACTATAGAAAAATTGTTCCCAAAAATTCCCATTTTTTGGCAGGGTCTAGATAAGGTCTAGGGTGACTCTCTGCCAAAATTTTAGGTCATTTGGACCAAAGATGAGGTGTGGACTGCCATTTAAATTTCTGCCAAACCATATGTATAGACCCCACCAAAATGAGTGCCTTGGTCAAACTAGGCATCCAAATTGATTCAAACAAATTTTGCAGTAAACTAGACTCATCAGGCTACAATTTCCATGTTGACCATTTCCTCTGAAATTGCCTCTAAGTATTTTTAAACATTAAAGACATTAAATACAAAAAGTGTGACAGAATGAAATAAAATGAAATATATAATCCTATAGTTTGAAATCAAACGCGGCACGAATCTTGGCGCGGATCCTGCGGCCCGGGCTAATCGTCTACCTCTAGCCAACAATCCTGATTGCGTGCGCCTGGGCCAACTTCAAACCTCCACAGTCGACCATCCAGCCACCTCCCCGGCCAGCCACCGCCACCAACACCTCCGTTGAGGTGGTGGCTATCGACTGGCGGCGGCACAGCCGCCGGAGGGGCGGATTCCGGCGGTTCTGCAAGGAAGTTTTTCGGCCCGAAACCATGAAAATCAAGATTTGGTTCGGGCTCAATTGAGCCCGAACCTTGAACCTAAGCATTCCTATGATCTACCCATGAGACAAGGAGAGGAGGACGACCTTGCCGGCGGCCTGAAGGCGCGACGATCGTCGGGAAACCATTTCCGATGGTGGAGCCGCTCGACTTCTGCAACAGTACAGTGGGAGGGCTCGAAATCTTCAGTAAAAGTTCGGGAAATGTTCCTCTTGGGCCACTGGTGGTGTTTAAAGGTTCAATTGAGGAGGGGAGAGGATTTTTTCAATGGCTGTTGGGTACTGTATCCACAATTACCTGGATTTGAGGAAGCCACCTGTCGATCTAAGATGAATCCACAATGTATTTGATGAATTATTCTCTAGTTGTACTTGCAGATATTCCATGCTAAGTACACGCCAATGTCAGGGTGCAGTGGGTCAATATACACGAGTCTGTGCAACGTAATCCCTCGTTGCGCAGATCAGTGTGTTGGCCTACGTGTACTCTCTCTATTGGGGTGTACTTAATTTCAAGTACAGGGCTATGATAAAGCAAGAGCAGACAAGGAGCAAGGATGGGGCAAAGACCAGCTCAAGGAAAGAAAGAGGAGAAATAGCCTAAGTACAAATCGACGAGAATCACTATGTGATTCTCGCCGATTCGGCGAGAATCACTAATGATTCTCGCCGAGTCGTCGAGAATCACTAGCTGATTCTCGCCGATTGAAGCCGGCAGCTTCGACACAGACAGGAAAATTTTCTAAGGCAGAATCGTCGAGAATTACTTATGATTCTTGCCGATTCGTCGAGAATGACCTTACATTCTCAACGATTCGGTGAGAATCAAAAGTGACTCCCGCCGATTCTCCCCGGCTTCTGTATCAGTTCAGCCAGATTTCGGCTAAGTAGAAGTCGGCGAGAAACGTAAGTGATTCTCGCCGATTCGGCAAGAATCACCTACGATTCTCGCCGAATTTGACTTAGGCAATTTTATGTGTTCTCTGGACCGGTTCAAACTATCTAAAATGTTTCGAACCGGGCTCAAGCTTTCGTATTGGTGGGACCCACAACGGTCATATACTTGACCTAATGTATATATACTTCGTATGTATGAACAGTAAAGGAGGGACATACACGGGATTTCAAAAGGACGGCCTCCGTCTTGACCTAGCGCATCGCAGAGTGTCGTCCGCCGCCGTCGCCGCTCGTGAAGGTGGTCGCCGCCGCTGATCGTGGATTCTTCCAGATCTCCGGCGACCGAAGCTTAGGCTAGCATAGCGTCTCACGTGTCTAACGAGAGATCCCTTGTCTCTTGATTCGTTGATCGGGAAAATCTTTCCCCTTCCGAATCGATCGAGACGATCGATCCTTGTGTGACCGTTGGAAGATCTTGCTTCCTTTGCTACGTAGTTTGAATCAAGTTGGCACTACTGCTGCTCTTCGTCGCCGCTGCTGATTCCGAGAACATTGCCGCCGCCGGTATCGGGAAAGATTCACTCCAAGTGAGATCTAGGGCTGTGCACTCTTCGTTGACTTCAAGAGCACGTCGTCAAACAAAGAGGGTCACCTTCTCTCCAAACGTTGTTTGTATTTCTTACAAGCTAGTTTTTAATTTCCTTGTAACGGACCGATTGGTCCCTAGTTGTAAGGGTTGGGTGCAACCCGGGTTGTGGGAGTGTTGACTCCTACGTGTGGAAGGGTTCCTTCCGTTAGTACAAGGATTGGATTTCAATCCTGTTGGTGAAGTGACCGAGTCGTCCCGTGTTGGGAGATAGGTCGAAGGGGGAAAGTGGACGTACCCAAATCGGGGAACCACTATAAATTGTCTGTGTATTTTCTGTGCTTGGTTGCTTTGTTTTCTTGTGCAGGTAAAATCATAATTCCGCAAATACGCTGCAGAGACACCTATTCCCCCCCCATAGGTGAAGATAGTTAACACTAGGTGAACTTTCAAGTGGTATCAGAGGGAGGTTACTCATCAAAGGGGTTAACACCTCAAGTAAGCTCCTGCATCTAGTGTCAACAAGAAGATCAGACTCAAGCATGGAGTTAGATTATGATGTCTATCCTTTAAGACTCCCCTCATGTACAAAGGAGTACTATCCTGTATGGAAGATGAGAGTACTATTTCATTTGGAGGCCATCGACCCTCGAGCATCACTCATTCTGGAAGAGGGTCCCTTCATTCCCATGAAGGCCTCCTGCTCTGAAAAGGATATGCAGATCCCCAAGGAGACTACTGAAATGTCTGAGATTGAATTCTCTCTATTCAACTTGGATAAAATGATTCGTAAAATCATTCTGGATGTCTGGACTGGACCTTCCCGGTCAAAACTTGAAAAGTGTAGGACGGCCAAGTCCTTGTGGCAAACTGTATCAGACCTCATGAAGGGATCAGACAGAACAGGGACAAGTAGCCAGCAAGAGGATGAGGCATATATGGGGGTCAGCATTTCTGAAGAAGAAAGTGATGAAAAATTTCACAGTATTCGGGCACCTGTGTCTTTATCAGAGACTGAGGAGGAAGTTGAGGAAGACTGCTCAGCTGATGATGACTCCGCTGCCCCAGTCAGTTCTACCATTATCCCTGATCAGCTAAGTCAGGACCAGGTAACTTCGTCGCCTTGCCCCTCTCTCCCTCAAGTTCCAGAAGACAGGAATAGTCTGGATGACTGCCCTTCAGAAAATCCTGATTCCTTGAAGAGTGCCCTTCAGCAAAGAAACCTGCTTGTTGAGGAGCAAGCTAAGGAGATTGCTCAGTTGAAGACCTTGATGAATCACCAATTGGCATCCATCAAGGCAAAGGACTCAAAGATCTCGGATCTAGAGAGTCATCTAGAGACCGAGAAGAGAATTGTTTCTAACTTCTCCAAGATAGATGCTATCAAAAGAAAAGCAGAAAATGGGTGGATATCCCAAATTGTCAAATCATGGAGAAATGGGGAAACAGTGTTCAGACCCCCCACCCCGAGTAGGAAGGGCACTCATCATGCCTTCAGGTATGACCATAGGAATAATCGTGGTCACTGCAAGGCTGATGTGCCCTCATGTGGAGGCACCCAAAATGCAAGGGCTGTCATGGCCACCCAGAAGAAAATACCTCAGGCTTCCACCAAGCCTTTTGTATTCTCGGCAACAACACCAACTCCTCATGAATCTACCAGCATCAGCTCACATTGCGTCTCTCACCTCCCTAGGACTCTGGAAAGGGGGGATGGAAACAATGTTGTTAGGACTCATGGGGTCCTCGGGAGGGGACTGACTGAAAAGAAGGCTCCTCCTCCCAGGCTTCATGATGCCTGCCATATGCATTCTTTCCGCCCTTCCAATAGTCACGGTGGAAGAGACCATTCTGTGAGCATATCTGGCCCTATTCCGTTTAGACCTAGAACTATGACTACCTCTGTCATCAGTTTAGGTCACAAACGGCGATACAACATTCATGAGTGTTGGTGTTGCGGCAAAGTGGGTCATTTTGCCATAGACTGTTGGCACAACCAATCTGTATCAATGGCAAGGGGACTTCCACATCCTCGAGGCAAGGTTAGTCTCCCCACCAGGATTCCTGAGGGGAAGCATTCCAATTACTATGCTGACAGGAACCTAGGACCCAATATATATTGGGCTCCTAAGGTAAAGTAATACTCTTTGGTGCAGGGTAGTCTAGACTTCCGTGTCATGATGGGAGCTAGACAGAAGATGTTCCAGGACTGGTCTAGAACAAGTATCTGGAATGAAAGAAGCACTATCAACAATGAGATACTCCAATTGAACACCTGGTATGCTCTAATCAGAAGGGCTGAATGATGAATCCTACAATTCCAGGTATCATTGATCAGCCTAAATATTTGAGTCATACTATGTCGACATTTACATATATATATATATATATATATACATTTTTGTAAATACTTATATACATCTATGTGTGTTCCCCTACGGACAGATCAACACTATAAAAATAAGCCTTAGATACGTTATTAATGATTTGTCAGCAAAGTCTCTGATAAATTCGAGAAGTTATACTTTACGAGCTGAAAATTAAAGCTGACACGATATTAGGAGACACTGAGAATGACAACTAACATCATGAATATTGCATTTATCAATCTCGACATAACTTATGAATCCTTCTAGCCAATGTTAGTGAGTTAGGAATCTCAGAGTTGATATGCATACTAAGCGGTGTGGTAAGTTCCACCACACGTAGCTTAAGTTATCGTTTCAAATCCTTGACAACCCCGGACAAATAAAATTGAAATTCCGGCAATTCTCATCAAACCGTAGCTATTAAACCCGGTTATAGCTCAAATCCCGCCGACCCAGCGAATCTCGCCGACCCAGTAAATCCCGCCGACCCTTCGACTTCCTGTCATCCCTTCTACCTCCGATTATCGCCAACACCCTGTCCAAGTCATCTCCCGCTACTGGTTTCTTTGACTTCGGCTTCATTGTGACCTAACAACCCACCGGAAGACCTCTTGCAGCCGGAGTCACGCCCTCGCTTGGCCTCGAATCGGCTCGCCGCACCTTACACAACGTGTTGCCGGAACCTTCACTGTGTCTCCTCCTAAGGTAATGCCTCTCTTATCCCAACCGTGCTTTGAGCATTAGTATAGATATTACTCTCAACCTCTTAGTTTCGACGATCCCTAGACTTGGAACTTGATATTCCCCTTCTTCCTAGCTTGCTATGGCTCCAAGGACCACCGCTGGGATGGTCACTGGCTGTGAATTAGTTCGAACCGGGTTCTCACATGCCTCGGATGAGTTCAGAAACATCATCATCATGCTGGAAGAGGCTGGACTCACGTTTGTACTGGAGCATCCCTGCAAAATTCTGGATAAAGAAGTGATGGAGTTCTTTGCAACCGCCAAACTTCGGCGTGAAGACTCTATCATCAAGGGTAAGGTTGCGGGTGCAAGGATCAAGATGTCTGCCAGGACACTGACTCAATGCTTGCAGCTTTCCAGTTCTGAGCACGAGGATTATCTGGAGGAACATGATAGAGCCCGGACCCTATTATTCTGTGGGCTAGCTAGGGGCACCAGATCGATAAAGAGAAAAGAAATGAATGAGGAGGGGAAACTCTTGTCCGACATCATTGGGAAAGTACTGATATGCAAACCAGGCTCACACGACCACATTTCAGCCGACATGTTCAAGATTCTTGTGGTGATTGTCTGCCGAAAGAGATTCAACTGGGGGGCCATGCTTTTCGAGAAGATCAAGGACACCCTCAGATCTCCAAGCTTTGGACGAATCATCAGTCTATTTCTCAATCAGTTGAACGGAGATAGGTTCGACATGAGCAAAGGAGTTCCCTTGCATTATTTGAAGAAAATGGACTCCAGCGTCTTTGACAGATGGGAGCGAATCATCGGGCAAGCTGCAGGGGTAGTTGAACAAGAAGAATCTCCTGCCACGGACAACAGAACTTCAGCAGACTTCTTGGCAGCCCCCAGTGAAGTTCCTGACGCCCTGATTGCAGGAACTGAGGGGGAGCCTGTAACCGATTCTGCAAACATTCTGTCTGATATTTCCCTGATAGCTCAAGATGCTGTGAAAATGGTGGCAAAAGAAGTGGCAGATGAAGCGGAGGCTGAGGATGATGAGGAGGCTGAAACCGATGAGGCAACTCATATCGATGCTGATCTGGGAGATGAAGTGGGTGATGAGGAGGAAGAGGAAGAAGTAGAAAAAGATGTGCACATCTCTGATGATAATGGTGATCATGTGGAGACAGAGATAGAGGAAGAAGTACCTGAGAATGAGAAAGCAGCAGATTCTCAGGAGGATGCTGAGGTTCCATCTGAGGAACAAGCTCCTAAACAATTAGATGCAAGAATGGAGGGGGAGCAATCCTTTGTTCCCCCTGTGGAGTCCATACTACTATCCAGCTCTCCCAGTGCTTCTGAGGGGGAGCCTAACCAAGGTATGCCTGCAGCTCCTCCACTTCAAGATAATTTAGCAAATCACACTGTAAATATTGTCCAAGGGATCCTAGATGAGGTCAAGAGATCGTTTAAGAAGTCCCACAAATCGGTGCTAAAGAGACTACAAGAATCCGAGGACCTCATGCTCAAGAACATTGTGCAGCTCAACCATAAGTTAGATGTGATGGAGAAGACATTTGATGACAAGTATACAGAGGCAGGCACAGCAGTAACTCTTCTCATGCAAGGAATCAAAAAGAATACTGATGACCTGGGAGTGGTCAATAGTAATGCACATGTTGTGGCGAATAGCATACAGAAATTTGATGCCAACATGGTGCTCCTCAATCAAAATCAACAAGCCCTGCTGACTGAATTCTCCAAATCTCTGAAGCATATAGATGAGTCCCTGCATTCCTATGCAAACTCCATAGCACTCGAAGCCAAAAAGGGGGAGAAGGAATATACTACTAAGATGGAAGGGCTTCAGCACATCATCATTGACAACTTCGATCAGTCCAATGTTTTTGTATATAACAGTTGCCAGTGGTTGCTTAACCAAGCATTAGGCAATAATATACCCGAGGTTAATCCTGTTCATGAAACTACTGAGCACAATACTGTGGAGGACGAAGGAGCAAGTGCAGAGGGTGTTCCGTTAAGCGAAGCTGAGATGAAGAAAGCTGCTGAAAGGGCTGAATGCAGAACTTGGTTTGATCAAGATGCCTTAGCTAAAGCCAAAGGAAAAAGGCAAATCCAAGAGGGAACCTCAAGGGAAACACCAGCTGAAAAGAGGATTCGATTGACGGAGGAGGATGTGAGAAATGAAAAATGGAGTCCTGTATCAAAAAGTATCATCTTGGACACATTCTGGTTACAGCAGAAGGGGCACATAAAACGAAGTGAGGTATACAGTCAATACGAATGGGAGAGGCACAAAGAATTTGAAGCCAAACGCAACATATTTTTCAGAAATAACACAGTGGCAGATAAAGTTCCTCCTCCCAGATATCATCCTAAGCCCAAAGAATATTTCGAAAGACAGAGAAAGAAATTCCTGGCCCAGAAGCTTAAGGATGATCTAGCTAAGGAAAAATAGACCTAGGACCTTTTTGTTCCTCACTGCACATCTATGTTCTTATTTTGTCTCACGAACAAGTATTGTGGTTTTATATAAATATATATATGTGTGAAGACATGTTGTGACTCAAGTATTATTTTGTCTGTTCTTATTGTCTTAAAGTTTTAATTATTCTGTGGGTGGTGGTATTCACCTTAGCTAGTAGGATTTTGGCTTCGTCAAATAGGGGGAGATTGTTGGGTACTGTATCCACAATTACCTGGATTTGAGGAAGCCACCTGTCGAGCTAAGATGAATCCACAATGTATTTGATGAATTATTCTCTAGTTGTACTTACAGAT
Organism: Platanthera zijinensis; assembly: GCA_039513925.1. NCBI lineage: Eukaryota > Viridiplantae > Streptophyta > Magnoliopsida > Asparagales > Orchidaceae > Platanthera > Platanthera zijinensis. Next base: position 152,997,808 of record CM077083.1, read on the forward strand.
ATTCCATGCAAAGTACACGCCAATGTCAGGGTGCAGTGGGTCAATATACACGGGTCTGTGCAACGTAATCCCTCGTTGCGTAGATCAGTGTGTTGGCCTACGTGTACTCTCTCTATTGGGGTGTACTTAATTTCAAGTACAGGGCTATGATAAAGCAAGAGCAGACAAGGAGCAAGGATGGGGCAAAGACCAGCTCAAGGAAAGAAAGAGGAGAAATAGCCTAAGTACAAATCGACGAGAATCACTATGTGATTCTCGCCGATTCGGCGAGAATCACTAATGATTCTCGCCGAGTCGTCGAGAATCACTAGCTGATTCTCGCCGATTGAAGCCGGCAGCTTCGACACAGACAGGAAAATTTTCTAAGGCAGAATCGTCGAGAATTACTTATGATTCTCGCCGATTCGTCGAGAATGACCTTACATTCTCAACGATTCGGTGAGAATCAAAAGTGACTCCCGCCGATTCTCCCCGGCTTCTGTATCAGTTCAGCCAGATTTCGGCTAAGTAGAAGTCGGCGAGAAACGTAAGTGATTCTCGCCGATTCGGCGAGAATCACCTACGATTCTCGCCGAATTTGACTTAGGCAATTTTATGTGTTCTCTGGACCGGTTCAAACTATCTAAAATGTTTCGAACCGGGCTCAAGCTTTCGTATTGGTGGGACCCACAACGGTCATATACTTGACCTAATGTATATATACTTCGTATGTATGAACAGTAAAGGAGGGACATACACGGGATTTCAAAAGGACGGCCTCCGTCTTGACCTAGCGCATCGCAGAGTGTCATCCGCTGCCGTCGCCGCTCGTGAAGGTGGTCGCCGCCGCTGATCGTGGATTCTTCCAGATCTCCGGCGACCGAAGCTTAGGCTAGCATAGCGTCTCACGCGTCTAACGAGAGATCCCTTGTCTCTTGATTCGTTGATCGGGAAAATCTTTCCCCTTCCGAATCGATCGAGATGATCGATCCTTGTGTGACCGTTGGAAGATCTTGCTTCCTTTGCTACGTAGTTTGAATCAAGTTGGCACTACTGCTGCTCTTCGTCGCCGCTGCTGATTCCGAGAACGTTGCCGCCGCCTCAAGCCGCCGCCGGTATCGGGAAAGATTCACTCCAAGTGAGATCTAGGGCTGTGCACTCTTCGTTGACTTCAAGAGCACGTCGTCAAACGAAGAGGGTCACCTTCTCTCCAAACGTTGTTTGTATTTCTTACAAGCTAGTTTTTAATTTCCTTGTAACGGACCGATTGGTCCCTAGTTGTAAGGGTTGGGTGCAACCCGGGTTGTGGGAGTGTTGACTCCTACGTGTGGAAGGGTTCCTTCCGTTAGTACAAGGATTGGATTTCAATCCTGTTGGTGAAGTGACCGAGTCGTCCCGTGTTGGGAGATAGGTCGAAGGGGGAAAGTGGACGTACCCAAATCGGGGAACCACTATAAATTGTCTGTGTATTTTCTGTGCTTGGTTGTTTTGTTTTCTTGTGCAGGTAAAATCATAATTCCGCAAATACGCTGCAGAGACACCTATTCCCCCCCATAGGTGAAGATAGTTAACACTAGGTGAACTTTCAATGGCCATTAATGCCATTGAAAGCTTGGGCTCGGGTTTGGGGGAGGGGGCTGAATCAGCCCATTGGTGGCCGGGAAACGGCTGGAAACTTCTCCCCTTCCCCAGGGGAGTTAAATCAAGCAATTAAGGGTGGCCTTTGGCCTCCCTTGGCCGGGTTTGACTTGCCCCTTCACTCTCTCTTTTTCTCTCTCCTCCATAACCATGGAAATGGAGCTTCTCTCTCTCCTAGTCACCAGGTTGACTTGGTCAACCTTGGGGTCTATTGGCAGCCCATGTATACACATAATATTCCTAATGAAGCTATATGAGGGGGCTTGAGCTTATGCTAGCTCATTTGGGCTAGGTTGACCCAAAGTAGGCTTGGGTTGACTTTGGTCCTTTTGACCTTTAGGGTTGCCCCTAATGGGTCCCTGGTGATCCATTAGTCTTCCCTAAGGCTTAGGTGGGGTGGGACAGGACCTACTGGGCACCATGAAGATCATATGACCCTTGGTAAGGGCACTTTTACCACTTTGGGGCTAGAGTTGACTTGGGTCATCTTGGCCCTTAGGACTGAACCCAATGTGTCCTTGGTGACCCATTGACACCACTTTAGGTCTAAGAAGGCCTGGGCTTGGTTGGTTGGGCACATTTGAGGCCAACTGCCCTTAGTTAGGACACCTTGCTCAATTTAGGCCTTTGGTGGTCCTATGTCAAATTGGCCATTTTAGGGAGACTCTAATGGACCCTTAAGGCACTAGTGGACCCTATAATAGGCTAGTGATGTTTTGCTGGGGTCATGGAGTCCTGGTGAAGTCCTAAGGTCAATCCCTAGGTTTTGTGATGAGGTTGTGCCATTGGCAGACCAAAGTGATTCTCACATTGGACTTTGATTACCTGCCCCTTTTTAGCTTTCTAGGTTTTTGTCATGACCTAGTCATGACCCAAAACCATTCTTAGGGGTTTAGTTAGAAATTGGATGTTACAAATCCCAATAAACAAAACAAAGATTTCGTCCCTGAAATCAAGGTTATGCCTACGGGGGCTCCTATCGAAGAAAAGAAGCTTGTAACATCCCATGAGAAGTGAAAGGTTACATCACGACGCCATGTTTGCTAAGTGTGGTTTAAAGTGAAGCTCAAATCTATGACTAATTCGCCCAATTGGCAAAGTCTAGACCCCAATAAACAAAAGGTTAGCCCCTACTCTTGAAACTTCAGTCCTACTAGTTTAAAACAGGAAGGTAAATCGAACATCCTTAGAGGTTGTGAGGTATACCTGACTGAATAGCTCTGGATAATTTTGTCGCATCAGGTCCTGCGGCTCCCAGGTATGCTCCTCCTAGCCATTATTCCTCCATAGGACTTTGACTAACAGAACCTTCTTGCGGCGCAAGATTCGTACTCCTCTATCATCGGTCCGAACCGGCTCCAAGTGAACTGACCGGTCTGAAGCTACCGGCCAATCTATGGTCGAAATCTGCTACTCCGGGCGTAGTAGAGCCCTCCTAAGTGAAGAAATGTGGAACACGTCATGTAAGCCTGCTAATTCCGGTGGCAACTCCAGCCTATAAGCTAGGGGCCCGACCCGCTCCAGGATCCTGTAAGGGCCCATATACCTAGGGTTGAGCTTCTTCTTCCAACTACGCACCTGTGAAACTCCATGCATGGGCCGGATCTTCAAGAAAACCTGGTCTCCCACATGAAACTCTACCTGACGGTATCGGGCGTCGTAGTACTTAGTCTATCGGCTTTGCGCTTCCAGCATTCTGTCCCGTATCAGTCTCACCTTAGCCTCGGTGTCTTCGACAAAATACGATCCCAACACCTTCGGATCCTCGTCCTGAATCTATGAAAGCGGAGTTCTGCATCTCCTTCCGTATAAGGCTTCATAAGGAGTCATCCTTACGCTGGACTGGTAACTGTTGTTATAGGAGAACTCGACTAGTGGTAAAAGCTTCTCCCAAGGTTCGTTTCGATCCAAAATGCATAGCCTTAGGAGGTCCTCCAATGTATGGTTGGTGCGTTCTGTCTGCCCATCCATCTGGGGATGAAATACTGTGCTGAAGGTCAGTCACGTGCCTAAGTAAGTCTGCACGGATCTCCACTCTCTGGATGTGAACCGACCATCCCGATCCGACATGATCGTCCTGGGCACCCTGTGGTAACGAATGAACTACTTTACGAATCTCCGCACTAGTACCCCCATCGAGTCATCTTTTCTGATCGGAATGAATCTGGCCACCTTCTTCAGCCAATCGACGATGACCAAAATTGAATCATTTCCCATCCGTGATCGGGGGAGGCCATGAATGAAATCCATCGCGATATCCTCAAATTTCCACTCCGGCACCGGAAGTGGCTGTAGCAATCCTGTAGAGTTTCTGCACTCCGCCTTCACCAGCTAGCATGCCTCGCAATGAGTCACGAAGTATGTAATGTCCTTCTTCATCCCCAGCAAGAACATCGTCTTCTTCAAGTTTGTCGTCATCTTTGTGATCCCTGGGTGTATAGAATATCTGCTACAATATGCTTCCGCCATAATGTCCTCCCGAATCAGACCTCCTGCGGGTATATAGACCCTGCCTCTAAAATATAGCAATCAGTCTCTCAGTGAATAATCTCCCATCGAACCCTCCTCCAAGACTTGGAATATCAGCTCTGCCCATGCATCTGTCTTTTATCCATCCCGGATGCGGTCTCGAATATCATCTGATAGTTTTACTTTCAAGATTACATAGACACCTAGAGGGGGGGGGGGGGGTGAATAGGTTCTTATTTTCTTTTCAAACTTAAGGCAGAATGATTAAAAAATTAAAGACTATTGTCTATGAGTTCTGCAGCTACTTTAGCAATCACAATCACACAATCTAGAACTACACATCACAGATTGCAATAAGTATTTATAGTGGTTCCCCAAGATCTGGGTACATCCACTTTCCCCCTTCGCCTATCTAGTAGTGTGCTAGATTCAGCCAAACTCCCTTCCTTAACTCAGATCCTACAGCTCAGAATCCAAAATGGATTCCTACAACTCAGAGTGATACCACACTCCTACAGCTCAGGCAATTCAGCCCTACCTCAGTCTTTATCCAAGACCTACCACTCAGAGATTATCTCTCCTACACTCAGCCTTTATAACATAGGCTTACAACTCAGATCTATAATAATAGATCCTACAGAATTTAGAAAAGAGTTTTATAGAATCTTGCCCTTGTTGAGAGAGAAAGGACAAGACAACACCTGACCAGCTGATGGATGAAATCAACTGAACCTTAGCTTTCTTCAAAGCTTCTTGAATCTGAACTAGCTGAGTTGATTTCCAAACAGCTTCTTGAGAAACCTGTAACAGCTTCCTTCTTGATCTTCAAACGGCTGGATCCCTCTCTATCCAATCCCTTAGAAAATTCTTCAGAATTCTAGGACGAATTCTCCTTAGACTGATCCTGAGAGGTTGAACCATTCAGAATGTCTTCTTAGATCTTCTGATGAAGATCTTTTTCAGTGCCTTGCACTTTCTTGATTTGATTCCTTAATCAGTTTTTATGTATGTTGCTTCTCAATAATGAATTATAAAACTTCTTCTTCTACTTCTGAATCTGTCTATTTATAGACCTTCTTTTTGGTGACCAGCTGATCAGGTTTCTAACTGTCTTCTGACAAGTCTGACAGCTTTAGTTAACCTGTTGTAACCCACAGCTGTCAAGTCTTCAAACAGATCTTGTGCCTTTGTCTTGGACAGCAAAGCGTCGAGACTGTCTGTCAGAAAGTGTCGAGACCATCTGTCTATATGTGTCGACACAAGTAACTTCGGTGTCGACACTGCCTCTGGTGAAGTCGACAAGTTTGCCTTTAAGTCGACTCAGCTTCTGCATACTATAACTTGAGAATGAGTCGACACTGAGTATTTGTGTTGACTCAAATACTTCATCATTCTTCAGTAAATGACTTGGTCTAGACTTGGCAATGTGTCAACACAAGTCCTGTGTGTCGACACAGTTGATGTAGATTCAGAAGATAGTATGTGTCGACACTGCCTTCAGGTGTCGACACAGCTTTTGTCAACTCTGCCTATATGTGTCGACTCAATCTTCTGGTGTCGACATAAATATTGTCGACTCTGCCTCTGTGTGTCGACACAGCCTCCCGGTGTCGACACAGTTGATGTCGACTCATTATCTCTGTGTCGACACAGCCTTCTTCAAGTGTCGACACAATCTTCCTGAAGTGTCGACACATCTTCTTCTGGTGTCGACACATGGACTTAGAAATTTTTCCATACTTTTAACCTGCACACATTCAACTTAAACAACATCAAATACACCTTGATGTATACCATTATGCTAAGTTAGGCTTCTTCAAATCAGGTACACATTTTCCAATGTACCCAACAATCTCCCCCTATTTGGAGAAGTCATAACCCATATTAGCTAATGATATACACCACTTATGATAATAATAAACAAAATGATGATGATGTATATAAGCTTAATATTACAGGAAATATTAACAATCAAAACATTTACACAGATTCATCATAGAGATAAAAGCATATACACAAAAATTACTTAAAGAGAAGGATTTTGTGTATTATGTCAAAATGATTGTTTACAAAATATTTAACACTGAATGTTTCACATTACACAATTTTTTAAACTAAAAACTAAAACTAAGACATCTTAGACTAAGACTGATCAGGCTCCTTAATAACAATCCCTCTTCCAGGTTGTACTTGTTCCTGCACAGAAGGTTCAGTTTCTTCCATGGGCTTTTTACCTTTAAGATCAGCCTTCTCCTGAGCCTCAGTCTTCAGTCTTTGTCTCTCAAAGTAGTGATACGGCTTTGGAAAGTATTTGCTAGGCTCCACAGCATCAGGAGGTAGCTTTCCCATCTTAGCTTTCCTTCTATACTGAACAATAGCCTCCTGTCTGGCTTCATGCTTCTGCCATTCTTGTTCATTGAACCACTTGCCCCTTTCATGGACTTGATCTTTTACAGCTTTCCAGGCAGTTAGTATGATGTTTCTAGAGGTAGGGCTCCACTGTTCAAAATCAGGTTTTAGTTCAGCTTGCTCCCTAAATCTCTTCTTTGACAGTTGAGCCTCTTGCTGAGCCTTGATTTCAGCTTCAGGCATGTCTACTTTTCCAAGTATAATATTTGAAACCTCCTCTGGAGGACTATACATAGTTTGCACCATCTGATGAATCAAGTCAAAATCTGCAGGGGGGTATATGACTTGAGCAACTTCTGGTTGGTTGCCTTCAAGTAGACCTTTTGGCTGTACTCCTGACTCTGCCATATTATCATCATCACAAAGGGGTGGATATCCCAATGTGGCTCTGACACTGTTAGTGACCAACTTGGCATGTTCTGAGCCAGCAGAAATAAGTACCCTCTCCCCCTTTAGGACTTCTCTTGCTATATGATCTCTGAGATCTTCCTTCTGAAACCTGATCTGACCATCTAGATAATTAATGTCATCTTTGAAGAAGGGTTTCAACTTGTTAAGTTTTGCAGTAATTTCCTTCTGGGAAGTGGTTATGGCTGACTGAACTGAGTTTAAAGCAGTTTGGAACTTAGTGTCATATGCTAGCATTTCAGCTGCCCTAGCTTCAGTCAATTTAGACATGGTTATTTGAAATTGAGAAAGTATATCTGTGTTGGCAGTTGTCAGATTGTCATTTAGCCGTTTCTGATTTTCAAGAATGTATCCTTGATTAATAGATTGAGCATCTATTTCTTTCTTCATTTCCCCTTGTTGTTGGGCCAGATATACAACAACATTTGCTCCTCTTGTAAAACAATCAGTCATTTCTCTTTTATGTTGATTGACTTCAAATCTTATAGACTTGATATCTTGAGCCAGATCAAACTGAAGATTTTTATGACTTTCATCAACATATTTCTCCAAGGCTAATCTCTGATTATCTAGCTTCACCTGCAGATCTACCATCAACTTGTTGTAATTAAAATCAGATGAAGATTGGTGAGTTGAAGTCTGTAGAGTCTGCTTGTAGCTATGGCTTCTTCTTTTGAAGACCATGAGCTTCCTTTTCTTTGCCACTCTGGCTTCTGCAGACTCAGATTCTGAAGAGCTTTCAATCTGAACTCTTTCAGGAGGTGAAGGAGGAATATCTGTCTTAGTGACATGGTGATCTTTGTCAACAATCACTTGCTCCCCCTCAATTTCGAGCTCCTTCTCAATTTCTTGCTCCTCCTCAACTCTATCAGTAGCAATTCCAACATCAGGAAACAACTCATCTAGAGTGAATTCCTTTTGTGCCTGAGCAGAAGATGAGTCATCTAGGCCAGCAGTGTGCAAATCTTTTGATAAATCTATTTGTTCTTCCTCTTGCACTTGTTAAGAAATCTGCTCCCCCTACACCTGTTCAGTGTTAAGAATGTTCTGGGCAGAAGAATAAACTTGCTCCCCCTGCACCTGTGCAGGTAAAGATTCATCCTGGACTTGAGTAGACTCAGGCTGGTCTTCAGCCTGCTCTCTCACTTGATCTCCTGGAAGTTGTTCAGTACTTTGATCATGACCTGGGGATTTCTCTGGTGTGTCCTGCCTGTCCACATCAGGCATCTCTTTGGACAGAACTCTATCCCATCTTGAGAATAATCTCATGTCCATTTTTCTCATGTGATTGATCTTAGTCCTAGGAATTTGTTGCATGACCTCTGGGATGAGTCCAGCCAGATATAGACTCAAAATCCTAGCCAGATTTGGCTTCTTAAGTCCTTCCTTGATTTTATCGAACACAACTGCTGACCAATCTGTGTTAACCCTAAAGATTATCCTTGTCATGAGGTTAAACATTAAGGCCGAAATCCTATCATGGCCGCCAGGTTTACACAATATCACCTTCCCAACCACTTCAGATAGAAATTTGCCTTGTGGATTCATTCCTTTTCTGTTGATGGCTGCTCCAATTTTGACGGTTGGATCCAATCCACACCATTGGAGAGCCTCCCTTGTCTTAGAGGCTGGGACGTCTTCTACATTCTCAATGCTTGGTAATTGAAGAATCTTTCTTAAACTCCGTAGAGTAAGTTTCACCTTGGTTCCATGAACTGTGGATTTGATCTTGAGTCCAGAAGAATCCACTGATGCTGAAGTGTAAAATTCAAGTACCTCCTTCTTCCAGATTTTGGTGGGTTCAGAAACCAGATATTCCAATCCATTATCAGTAAGATAGGTTATCACCTGTTTTATTTCAGGCGTGTCATTGTCGAACGCAGCCCTAACCAGCTCATATCCCTCATTGACGTTATCCTCAACCTTTGGCGTCATTGGAAAGATGAGAAAACTGGAGAGAAGAGAAGAGAGAGAATGTCGACACAGGGTTTTAGTCTCGAAAACCTTGTGAGCGTGTCGGCAGAATATGTTCTTGACCTATTTATACCCTCTAATGAAAGAAGGTCAAAAGTCGGGCAAAAACAGACTAAATGTGTCGACACAGATGAAATGTATCGACACAAACTTTTACTGTCTCGACATCAATGTTGTCTACTGTGCATCGACACCAATTGAGGATATGTCGACACAAGAGAGACATAGTAGAGAATCAGAAATTCTGTGTCGACTCTTAGTACAAGTGTCGACACAAAATCTGTAAGTGTCGACACCATTATTCTGGTGAAGTCGATACTACATTTCTTGATTAGTCGACTATTTGACCCTTAAGTGTCGACACAAATTCTCTGTGTCGACACAAATTCTCTGACAAGTCGACATAACTATACTGAGTCGACACTTTATCACTGAAAGTGTCGACACCATTTTACTTAGCCAATTTCTGTTTGTTGATATACTAATCAATGGTCAGCATTCCTAATTCAATTTTAAATTTATTGAATTTTGTTTCATCCAGTGGCTTAGTAAATACATCTGTAATTTGATAATCTGTTTTAACAAATTCCAATGAGATATCTTCTCTTTCTACATGCTCTCTAAGAAAATTGTATTTTATTTCTATATGCTTAGTTCTACTATGAGAAACAGGATTGTTAGCAATAGAAATAGCACTCTTAGAATCACACAATAAAGGTGTTCTACTTACTTGAATACCATAGTCCTTTAACTGATGCTGAATCCACAATAGCTGTGCACAGCAACTTCCAGCAGCAACATATTCAGACTCAGCTGTGGATATTGCCACACTGGTCTGCTTCTTACTGCTCCATGATATCAGTCTTCCTCCCAAAAATTGGCAAGTACCTGTAGTACTCTTTCTATCCTCTCTACAGCCTGCAAAATCTACATCTGAATAACCTATTAGTTGAAAATCTCTATTCCTAGGGTACCAAAGGCCTAGATTTGGTGTGCCCTTTAAATATCTCAAAATTCTTTTAACAGCAGTGTAATGAGATTCTTTAGGGCATGCCTGGTACCTAGCACAGACACATGTAGCATACATAATATCTGGTCTACTAGCTGTGAGGTATAATAGAGAACCAACTATTCCTCTATACAAAGACTCATCTACAGGCTTACCTGTATCATCTTTACATATAGGAATATTTGTTCCCATAGGAGTTTTCATGGTAGAGGAAGATTCCATACCATATTTCTTTATCAACTCTTTGGTGAACTTAGACTGGGTTATGGACAAGCCATCATCAGTCTGTCTTACTTGGAGTCCCAAGAAGAACTTAAGTTCCCCCATACTACTCATTTCAAACTTCCCTTACATAAGTTTGGCAAATTTCTTGCAAAGGTTGTTCTCTGTAGACCCAAAAATTATGTCATCCACATAGATTTGGACTAAGATTATCTTGCCTTTAGACTACCTAAGGAATAGAGTCTTATCTATTTTGCCTCTTGAGAATTTGTTCTCAATAAGGAAAGTAGACAGGGTGTCATACCAAGCCCATGGGGCTTGCTTTAACCCATATAAAGCTTTCCTAAGTCTAAAAACATAATCAGGTTTAAGAGAGTCTACAAAACCTGATGGCTGTTCCACATAGACTTCTTCTTTTAGATCTCCATTCAGAAATGTTGATTTCACATCCATTTGGTATACTTTGAATCCTTGGTATGCAGCATAGGCAAGAAACATCCTGATTGCCTCCAGTCTTGCTACTGGGGCAAATATTTGATCAAAATCTATTCCCTCTTCCTGCCTATTTCCTTTAGCAACCAGTCTTGCTTTGTTCTTTACTATTACTCCACTCTCATCCAACTTATTCCTAAATATCCACTTTGTTCCAATGATGTTGTGGTCTTTTGGTTAAGGAACAAGCTCCCAGACTTTGCACCTTCTGAATTGATTAAGCTCCTCTTGCATAGCATTAATCCAATGTTGGTCTTGGATGGCTTCTTCAAATTTCTTAGGCTCCAATTGAGATAGGAAATTTGAGTGCAGGAATGTGCTCAGATTTCTGCTTCTAGTCAGCACTCCTTGACTTGGATCACCTATTATTTGATTTGCTGGATGGTCTTTAAGATGTCTGATAGCAGGAGGTAGATTCCCTTCTGGTTGATTATTTCCAGTCCCTTCATTATGCTGCACTTCTTGGGAGTCATCAGCTTCTATAGAATCATGTACTCCCCCTGGACTGTAGTCAACATTTTCCATCTGTTCATTTGCTGTTGTACCTTCTGCAATGGAAAGCTTGTCCATCCTTTTGCTTATACTTGTTGGACTGTATGAACTACAAGGCAACTCACAGTTGATTAATCTTGATTCATCAAACACAACATGTACTGATTCTTCTACAACTTGAGTAGTCAAGTTGAAGACTCTATAGGCCTTACTATTTATGTTGTACCCAACAAATATCCCTTCTTGGGATTTGGCAACAAACTTAGTTAGATATGACTTGCCATTGTTAAGTATATAGCACTTGCAACCAAAGATCCTAAAGTAGGATAGATTTGGTTTTCTACCTTTCATAATTTCATAGGGAGTCTTTTTGTGTCACTTGGTGATAGAAGTCCTATTGATCACATGACATGCAGTGTTTACTGCCTCAGCCCAGAAATATTCTGGAAGAGAGGTGTCACTCAATAGAGTTCTACCAGCTTCAATCAATGTCTTATTCTTTCTTTCAGCAATACCATTTTGCTGAGGTGTTCTAGGTGAGAACTCTTGGAAAATCCCAAAGTCTTCACATAATTTTGTCATACTTTCAGATTGAAATTCAGTGCCATGGTCACTTCTGATTTTGACCACTGTACTATTTAGTTCATTCTGAAATTGTTTCACAAAACTAAGTAAGACACTTGGGGTTTCTGATTTTTGTCTCAGAAAGAACACCCATGTATATCTAGAATAGTCATCTACAACCACAAAAGTGTAGACCTTCCTACCTAGACTATGAACTGGCATAGGACCAAAAAGATCCATATGTAAGAGGTATAAGCACCTCACAGAATCCTTGTTTTCAAGACTATGAAAGGAGGATTTTGTCTGCTTGCCCTTTTGATAAGCTGAACATATCCCTTCCTTTATACACTTAACTTGAGGATCATTCCTCACTAACTCTTTGCTGAAGAGTTGGCTAATTGTCTTGTAGTTAAGATGAGCCAACCTCTTGTGCCACTTGACACAATGAGATGCATTATCATCAGCTACAAGACAGATGGGAGAAGCCTTGTTCTCACATATAAAATTAAGACAATAAACATTTCTCTTTCTATACCCATTCAATATGATCTTTTGATCACTTGACCTTTTGATATGACATCCATCCTTAACAAATGAAATGTCATATCCAAGATCACTCAGCTGACTTATGCTAATCAGATTATGTTTCAAAACTTTTACATAAGCCACTTGGGTGATGGTAATTTGGTTTGAAGAAATGTTATCAAACCCTTTGATGATTCCTCTTTCAGATCCACCAAAGATTACTTTAGGTCCATCTTTGACAGATGTGTACTCCTTCAGTAGCCCCTTTGTTCCAGTCATGTGCCTGGAACATCCACTGTCCAAGTACCATATAGGGGCATGGCAACTTGGACTTTCCTGCAATACAGAATTACTTTCCCTTAGAACCCAAGTAAGTCTTGGGTCCTTGGTTCAGGTTAGCACCATTCATATTAAGACTACCAGCAGCTCTTCTAACTGGTAGACTATTGTTCTTCCTTACATTTGTGTTACGCCAGCAGTCTAAGGCAAAATGGCCTCTCTTGCCACAACACCAACATTCAAACTTGTTGTATCTAGGTCTTGATACACCCTTGACAGAAGAATTTCTGTCCAGTGTTGGTGCTGCTGCAGCTTCACCCACAGATTTCTTATAACCATGGGGTTTATGAACATGGGTAGACCTATTGGCATTTACACCCTTATTTATCTGAACATTAGTCTTAATATGACCATGAATATTCTCAAGATCATATTTGTTAGAAGGAACTTGCACCTTTCTAAACTTAACTGGGACTGAAAGGTTTAGAGGCTGGACAGGAGCTTTGCCTTTTCTTTTGAATTGGGCAGCCCTGGGGTTACCTTTGAAGCCTAATCCTACCTTACCTTTTTGAGCCACAAACTCATCTATTAAAGGTAAGACAGATTTTGGCTTAGAGTAACTAGCCACTAAATCTTTCTCTATTCTTAGTCTGGCCTCCAGACTCTTAATTTGATCATTGTTATATTTGATTGTGCCTATCTGAATATAGGTTATATTTTTCAGTTTGGCAATCTCATTTAACTTTTGATCCATTACTTTTCAAACTCAGTTGCAGCCACCTTAAGATTAGCAATTTCCTGAGCCTGAACTTTGACTAGATTCTTGCTTTTCTTAAGAGCCTGTAACAAGACCCTATATTCATCCATCAACTGATGAATATCACCTTCAGATTCAGATCCATTCACATCACTTGATGTAGATGAATCTGACTATGAACCAGTACTAAAATCAGAAGAACTAGAAACCTTTTGTACCTTACTAGGACCAGGCTGATCCTGGCATTGGTTATCTTCTAACTCAGCCATCAGACCCATGCATTCCTTGTCTTCTAGATCATGAATGGAATCCATCAGTTACAGAAATTCCTCTTCTTCATTGGCTGCATACAATCCTATGTATGCTTCTACTTCAGATTCTGACTCTGATGAGGACCGATCTGAAAGACTCTTATTCTTCTTTGTAACAAAAGATTTCTCCTTCTTGCCCTTGTGTTGAGTCCTTTTTCTGTCTACTGACTCCTTTCTCTTTTCTGGATATTCAGCTACCATATGTCCAGTCTTATTGCAGCAATAACAAACAATCTTAGAAGTTATGGCTTTGTTGGGCTTAGTTCTGTTTCTTTCATTTCTTGAGGATTTTCTCTTCTGATAGTACTCATCTACTGGCTGTGATGTGGAGGGTCTGGACTTACACTGCTTCTTTTTCAAGAACTTTTGAAACTGTCTTGTAAAGGCAGCAAAGTCAGTATCTGATTCACTGCTCCCTGATTTCTGACTATCTGAATTTTCTATTATCTCTTCTGTAGCTTCCTTGAGAGGAGATGAAGACATCCTCCCTTTCTTTCTAGTGGCTTCAACTTTGAAAGCCACAGATCTATGCTCACCTTTTGTACTTCTTTCTTCCTCCTTCCTAGCCATCAATTGCATTTCATATGAAAGCAATTTTCCAAACAAGGTTGGAGGAGAAATATCAGCTAACTTGGCCACTTCTCTAATGACACATATTTTGGTATCCCAATCCTTTGTTAAAGATCTGAGAAACTTGTCATTCAGCTCATATGTACTGAAGACTCTTCCATAGGACATCAGTTCATTCACAATACTATAGAATTTCTTATAACACTCAGTTATGCTATCAGACTTTCCTTGTCTGAAGCTCTCATATTCTTGGTTAAGCATTGATTTTCTGTCTTGTATTACTTCTTCAGATCCTTCCATATAGACAATCAAGGTGTCCCACATCTCTTTGGAAGTCTTGCAATGTATCAGATTTTGGAAGGTGGAATAATCTATTGCACTTACTATGATGTTTTGAGCTCTCTTGTCCATAGTGGCTAAGATGATTTCCTCCTTTGTCATTTCTGAAAAATCCTTAGGAGTTTCCTCATTTGCATCTAACACAGAAGTCTTCACTGGAATGTATGGACCTTCTTTCACTGTGATATAAATTCTTGGGTCTGAGGCCTCCATAAACAGCCTAACCCTTTCCTTCCAAATTCCAAAGATTTCTTTTCTGCAGATGGGAAGCTTCATCGATCCCAAATCCTTGTGATTCCCACCTGAACCCATTTTCTTGATTCTTGATTCTGCCTTTAGATCTAACTCAGACTGTTAAGTCTTACTTTGAGTAACCTCGCTCTGATACCACTTGATAGTTTTACTTTCAAGATTACCTAGACACCTAGAGGGGGGGTGAATAGGTTCTTATTTTCTTTTCAAACTTAAGGCAGAATGATTAAAAAATTAAAGACTATTGTCTATGAGTTCTGCAGCTACTTTAGCAATCACAATCACAAAATCTAGAACTACACATCACAGATTGCAACAAGTATTTATAGTGGTTCCCCAAGATCTGGGTACATCCACTTTCCCCCTTCGCCTATCTAGCAGTGTGCTAGATTCAGCCAAACTCCCTTCCTTAACTCAGATCCTCAGATCCTACAGCTCAGAATCCAAAATGGATTCCTACAACTCAGAGTGATACCACACTCCTACAGCTCAGGCAATTCAGCCCTACCTCAGTCTTTATCCAAGACCTACCACTCAAAGATTATCTCTCCTACACTCAGCCTTTATAACATAGGCTTACAACTCAGATCTATATTAATAGATCCTACAGAATTTAGAAAAGAGTTTTATAGAATCTTGCCCTTGTTGAGAGAGAAAGGACAAGACAGCACCTGACCAGCTGATGGATGAAATCAACTGAACCTTAGCTTTCTTCAAAGCTTCTTGAATCTGAACTAGCTGAGTTGATTTCCAAACAGCTTCTTGAGAAACCTGTAATAGCTTCCTTCTTGATCTTCAAACGGCTGGATCCCTCTCTATCCAATCCCTTAGAAAATTCTTCAGAATTCTAGGACGAATTCTCCTTAGATTGATCCTGAGAGGTTGAACCCTTCAGAATGTCTTCTTAGATCTTCTGATGAAGATCTTCTTCAGTGCCTTGCACTTTCTTGATTTGATTCCTTAATCAGTTTTTTTGTATGTTGCTTCTCAACAATGAATAATAAAACTTCTTCTTCTACTTCTAAATCTGTCTATTTATAGACCTTCTTTTTGGTGACCGGCTGATCAGGTTTCTAACTGTCTTCTGACAAGTCTGACAGCTTCAGTTAACCTGTTGTAACCCACAGCTGTCAAGTCTTCAAACAGATCTTGTGCCTTTGTCTTAGACAGCAAAGCGTCGAGACTGTCTGTTAGAAAGTGTCAAGACCATCTGTCTATATGTGTCGACACAAGTAACTTCGGTGTCGACACTGCCTCTAGTGAAGTCGACAAGTTTGCCTTTAAGTCGACTCAGCTTCTGCATACTACAACTTGAGAATGAGTCGACACTAAGTATTTGTGTTGACTCAAACACTTCATCATTCTTCAGTAAATGACTTGGTCTAGACTTGGCAATGTGTCGACACAAGTCCTGTGTGTCGACACAGTTGATGTAGATTCAGAACATAGTATGTGTCGACACTGCCTTCAGGTGTCGACACAGCTTTTGTCAACTCTGCCTATATGTGTCGACTCAGTCTTCTGGTGTCGACACAAATATTGTCGACTCTGCCTCTGTGTGTCGACACAGCCTCCTGGTGTCGACACAGTTGATGTCGACTCATTATCTTTGTGTCGACATAGCCTTCTTCAAGTGTCGACACAATCTTCCTGAAGTGTCGACACATCTTCTTCTGGTGTCGACACATGGTCTTAGAAATTTTTCCATACTTTTAACCTGCACACATTCAACTTAAACAACATCATCTATGGCAACCATCGATGCTAGATACTCCATATACATCTCTGATCATTTTCGGACACTAAGGATATCTGTATATCTCTGAAAGACCGGACTAGCTCCATGGACATCAGTTGTGGTCCCTTCCCTGAGGTATCTCCTCTCCGGCTCAGAGCATCTGCCACCACGTTCGCCTTCCCGGGATGGTAGTGCACGGTGTACTGGTAATCCGACAGGAACTCCACCCAACGTCTCTGTCTGATGTTGAGTTCATTCTGTGTGTCCACGTATTTCAAATTCTTGTGATCTGAGAAGATGTAACAGTGAACCCCGTAGAGGTAGTGTCGTCAAATCTTCAGAGCAAAGATCACTGCACCCATCTCTAGATCATGCACTGGATAGTTCTTTTCATGTATCTTCAGTTGTCTAGAGGCGTAGGCTATTACGTGCCTGTTCTGCATCAGAACGGCACCCATCCCCTGGTAGGAGGCGTCCGTGTACACCTGGAATCCCTCCCTTCCCGATGGAAGAGCGAGAATGGGAGTCGAGGTAAGTCAACCTTTCAACTCCACAAAGGCCGCCTCGCACTGTGGCGTCCAAACAAAAGGGAATTCCTTCTTTGTCAGGGATGTAAGAGGGAGTGCAATCCGGGAAAATCCTTCGATGAACTTCCGGTAATATCCGAAAAGTCCCAGGAAGCTCCGTACATCCGTGGCTGTCTTCAACGGTGGTCAATCCTGAACTGCCCGAATCTTGGTTGGGTCTATTATCAACCCAGCAACGCTGATAATATGACCTAAGAAGGCCACCTCCTTTAGCCAAAACTGACATTTTCTGAACTTCACATACAGCTGGTGCTCATGTTGCGTCTCTAGAGTCAAAGTCAGGTGTCTTGTATGCTCCTCCTCCGTCCTTGAGTAGATGAGGATGTCGTCAATAAATACGATGACGAATACATCCAAATACTCCTCGAATACCCTGTTCATGAGGCTTGTAAATGTTGACGGCGCATTTGTGAGCCCGAAGGGCATCACTGTAAACTCAAATAGTCTGTACCTACTACTGAAGGCGGTTTTCAGAATGTCCTCTTCTCGAATCCGTAGCTGGTAATAACCTGACCTCAAGTAAAGTTTCGATAAGAAATGCGCTACTTCTAGTTGATCGAACAACTCATCAATCTGTGGCAGCGGGTATGTATTCTGGACCGTCAGTCTGTTCAGCGCTCGATAATCAATACACAAGCGGAAACTTTTGTCCTTCTTCTTGACGAATAGCACCGGGGCTCCCCACGATGAAGAGCTTGGCCGGACAAACCCTGCCTCTACTAGTTCCTGCATCTGACCTCAGAACTCTGTCAACTCTTTCGGGGCCATCCGGTAAGGAGCCCTAGATGTCGGTTTGGCCCCCTGCACAAGCTGTATCTGGAAGTCCTGCTCTCGATGCGGAGGTAGTCTTGGAAGTTTCTCTAGAAAGACGTCAGCAAAATCTTGCACCACCGGGATGTCAGTCACAGACTCCTTGACCTCCGCCATCTCAAATAGAATCTGATAGACCTCCTCTCCCTACAGATGGGCCTTAACGGCCTGTACTTAAGATAAGAGTATACGAGAGGCAGGTCATATACCTTCGATGACAATGAAAGAGTCCCCGTGCCTTATAGTGATCCTCTTTTCTTGGCAATCAATCTGGGTCATGTTCTAGTGCAGCCATACCATGCCCAGGATCAAGTCGTAGTCTGTCAACTTCAAAAGCGTCGTTGGAGCCTCAAACGCCTTTCCACCGATTTCTACCTCCATGTTGCAGTGATCCGAGGTAAGGAGTTCAGATCCATTAGGTAGTCTCACCCTCATCTCTGAGCCCGTGAATCGCTCCACGCCTTCCAATCCTTCTACGAACGTCTCCGAAACGAAGGAGTGAGAAGCTCCGGTATCGAAAAGCGTGCGGGCAGGCTTGCCGCTGATGAAGACTATACCTGGGGTAGCTAAATGTCTTAGGATTCTATAATGAGTTTTTCTTTCCTATTTATTCTATTTAGTGCAGTTCTATAATTTTGTCAACAGAGAAAGGGGAAATTCTTTTTAAACAATTAAACATCTCGGCGTACCTACTATGACCTGCTCTGGGTTCCGATGTTGTACAAGGTCCAAAGCATACACCTGCTCCCTTTCTTGTCTACGATCTCCCCCTGGTATCCACGTCCTCGGCCATGACCTCGACCTCCAAAATACTGCGCTGGCTGGGCAGCCGGTGGAGCTGGTGGGGGTGCCACTCTCATAGGGCAATTTCTGCAGATGTGCCCAACCTGATGGCAGTGGAAGCACTCTGGGGGGGGGATTTACTATTCCCCCGGGTCTCTGGCCCTCCCGTGTCTGAAGAGGTGGTAGAGCCACCACCACTGGCTCCCTTGCTTCCTGTCTTGCCTCCTGACGAGGCTGGTCCTCGACCCTTCTCCTGTCCATGATACGGGCTCGTCTCTGATCGTTCCTTGCTCCTCGACCCTGATCCTCTGCTGGCCGTTTTCGGCCCCGAGTAGCTTGCCAATCAGCCTCTATCCTCTTGGCCATCTCTAACATCCGAGGTATTGGCCCATCAGATATGAATAGTAGGGCCTCCCTCAAGTCCTCCTGCAGGCCCTTATAGAACCTCTTGATGAATCCTGCCTCATCCAGCTGATAGGAGTCCGCAAACCAGGCTAAATGGTTGAACTCTTGGTGGTACTCTACCACTATCTTATTGCCCTGCTTCAGCTGTAGGAAACTGTCCTCCAGCTCATCCTTAGCCGACTGTGGAATAAAATGCTCCAGTAACGCGGCCCTGAACTCCTCCCAAGTAATCTCTGTAATCTCCATATCCGCAAAAGTCGTGTCAAGTGATGTCTTCCACCATCTCTTGGTGTGAGACTCCAAGCAAGAGACCACCAATGACACTCTCTCCTCCCAGGGGCACCGTATCCCGGTCAACATTTCGTACATAATGTCCAGCCATTCTTCCGTTCGAACAGCTGACTCTGTCCCTAAGTAGGATGGGGGAGAGAGTCCTCGGAAGATGCTCAGCCAGTTGGCCCCCGAGTTTGGCTACGGTATCGGAACCTGCTAAGCCCTGAAAGCCTCCAGAATGGCTGTCAGAGTCTGCCCCATCTCAGACTGCAGGAACGGAGTGGGGATCGAGGGAGGTGGTGCAACATTCGGAGTCTGCTGGACTCCGCCCTGTGATGTAGGCTGTGCTGGAGGCTGCATATCAAAAACCATCTGTAAGCAATTGACTCAAGCCTAATTAGCAGTGGACAATTACATGTGATTCCCCACATGGGCAGACCACGCTTCCGCTGCTTAGTTTGTCCTCAAACTAAAACTGTGCGGGGGTGACCCAGGGATTTGTGGACTGGTACTTTTCCGATCGAGGTCCCTCTGATACCCTTGTAAGACCCCATTTTATTGCTTTTTAAAACACCGGGGTCTTAGGCCCAAAACCGCTGCTTTGCAGTGACACCTTCACGCCCTGAAGGGTCATCACCGCGAAACGCTGATTTTGCCGACCGATTCGATCACAGAAAAGAAATAAAGGTAGAGTAAACACAAGTGAGGTAAAAACTCTAACCATAAGTCCTCAATAAAATCACATTAGAGTAATAATAACTCTACGAAGGGAGAGTCCACAAAATATAAATGTACTGAAAATAAGGGCTTAAGCCCGATACATCAAATCCTCACTATATAGTCACTCAAGCGGAAGCAAAGTAAAACACTACTAAGGTCAGGGACTCACAGTCCCAGCTATCTGAACTCCTGAGCTAGACTGCCCTATCTCCAAGCGAGCCGACCTCCGGGGCTGCTCCTCCATGCTGGGCTCCACGATCCCCAAAATGATATGGTCCGAAAACCGTTCGTCTATAAGACTAAGCACTATCATCCCCCACCCCTTCCCCCATGGCCCCTAGGCACCGAGCGGAGAGGAAGAAAGGGGAGGACTTGAAGGTGGAGAGTAAACAAGAAACAGATGGCAGCGGACCTATACTAGCAATTTTATAGTATATGTGGCAGTAAAGTAAAGTATGAAAAGTAACCTTAACTTATGTGCGGAAATGCATAAGCCAAGGGATCTTCTATAGGGCTCCCATCGTATAAAGAGTCTCATACCAATTTATACGATGGGGTGTCGGTTATTAACAGCAATATATATATGAAGAATTTGACATTAATTTATAAACTTGCCCACACAAGCTTATAGACCAAGGGGTCGTTTTGCAAGTCCTATTGTGTAAGCGTCCCATACCACTTACACAATAGGTGACAGGGGTTATATGCAATGAATATGTTATGAAATGCAAGTGGGTATGATACGATAATGCAAGTGCAACTCACCCACCCGACTCTGTGTACACAGACCTTTAGTTTCCCCTTTCTGGAGCCTCACCTCCCAGGATACCTCCGTAGTGGCATACGGAAGCGGTAGATTGGGTCTCGCCCACCTCTAAAGCAGTAAAGAATTACCGGTCAGACCTATCGTACGCCTCAACGCTTGGTGTACGAAGTGGACTCCTGCGTACTCTTGCCGGCTGGCGCACCGGACTTCTGTTGGCGAAGAGCTAACCACACTTGCCGTGCCAACATATTAGCGTCGGTGCATCGACCACTAACACTGAGGGCCCACCACCTTATAACTTATGCACATGCAATATTAATACGTTTCCCACAAAGCCAAAGCTCACCGGGCCAACCTGCCCATCTCCAAAACCCCCAGGGCCCAGCCCTCATGAACCAACCTAGCATTCCGATACATCAAGGCGAGTGAAAGTGAATTCCTAATTATGCTAGTTGCTCTTTATGGTTTTATCACTCCTACAGTTTACGTTAGCCCAGGACTGTCTCCGGTATACCCCGTGAAGGGTTCTCAAAGGGCACTAGGAACTATGATGGTAGCTGAAGCCCATCGTTCCCTTTCGCAAGACACTTATTGTTATTGGTTGCTTCCCTTACCCATTCCCATTTCATATTACGCTAGATCTATCCTAGGGTGATTTTGACCTTCCCACTCCACGGGATAAGACGATCTTTCGTCGGTCCCGAGAACCACCTACACTAGTCAACACTCACCTTAATCAACCTATCTTCCAAAGTTGACCCCAATTACTTATCCAAACCATCAGACTATAGAAATCCCAAACCTTAGGCCTACAAACTCACATCAACTATTTTCTGTCTTTTTTTTTCTAATCGCAGACCATACTTAGCAATGTGATGCACATATTAGGTAGCACAACAAATAATCATCCAAATGTTTCAAGATAATTAATGGGGGTCTCTCCTGACCTGAATAGTCTAAACCCAGTAATTTATAATTTTCCTAATTAATCTGGCATTTATTTAATTTTCTTAAAATTCCAAGTGCTACCAATTTGAACATGAAGTATACAATAGAGTCATGCATGATGCTTAGGAAAATCATGATAAATTTTAGGCTATCCCAAAACTATAAATCCAGAGTATTACAATTTTTTCAGAAATTTATGGACCATAAAATAATTTTGATAATATATCCTATTTTCCTTTGTTAATGCAGTAAGTGGAGTAAATAATCATCCAAAAATTGTGAATTAATTTTTCTTGGGCAACTACTATCATACCAGCACCACTGACCAAAACTTCATAATTTTTCAACTGATAATTAACTCTAAACAATTAAATGACCATAATAGCCCTTTTAAAAAATTTGTGAATAAAGTACTGAAATAAATTAACTAAAATTTATAATAAAAATCATGGGAAACCATTTTGACCTAAAATTTCTACTTTCAGAGTTTCAAGGGATTTGTTTTAACATAGTGATCTTAATAAATCAAATATCACCTAGAGCTAAATCATTCCTAACAAAGGAAGTGCTGAAAATATTACTCTTAAAAAATCAATAAATTTACTAAGGGTTCTACCTAACCTAACACCCATGCTACCTAAGTTTCACACTCTTCAAGGAAGTTATAGTTGCTTACTTTATACAAAAGTGATTCTACCCTAAAACTAGGGTTAGGGTTTTGATGGGGTCAAAGGCTTACAAACTCACTAAAATTTCAAACAGAGAGCCATAGCTACCTTATGATCCCTTCCACCAAGTGTCAAGTCATTCTAAGGTCATTTGACCCCATGACCTTCAAACCCTAGAAATCTCCATAAAGGGGCCTACCCTAGGTCCCTAGGGCTACCAAACCCCAAATCACCCCAAATCCAATAGGAGGGTGTTACAAGCCATATAAAATCAGTGGCCCAAAAATAGGCCTCTATTGAGGTGATTGGACCACTTAAACATCAAAAGAGCATTTGGACCAAATTACCCTTATTATAGCAAGACTAGGGTTTGCAAGCTTCCAATTCAAACCACCTCCAAATGTCATAAAATTTTAACCAGAGGTTAATAATGACACCATGCATCATTCACCAAAATTTGTATGAGTTTGGAGTTCATTTGACCCCTAAATTAATTTACCCTAGAGAAATTAAATTATGCACAAAATTATAGAAAATTGTTCCTAAAAATTCCCATTTTTGGGCAAGGTCTAGATAAGGTCTAGGGTGACTCCCTGCCAAACTTTTAGGTCATTTGGACCAAAGATGAGGTGTGGGTAGCCATTTCAATTTCTGCCCAATCATATGTATAGACCCCACCAAAATTAGTGCCCTTGTCAAAGCTGGCACCCAAATTGGTTCAAACTAATTTTGCAGTAAACTAGACTCATCAGGCTACAATTTCTATGTTGATCATTTCCTCTGAAATTGCCTCTAAGTATTTTTAAAAATTAAAGACATTAAATACAAAAAGTGTGACAGAATGAAATAAAATGAAATATATAATCCTATAGTTTGAAATCAAACGCGGCACGAATTTTGGTGCGGATCCTGCGGCCCGGGCTCATCGTCTACCTCCAGCCAAAGATCCTGATTGCGCGCGCCTGGGCCAACTTCAAACCTCCACAGCCGACCATCCGGCCACCTCCCCAGCCAGCCACCACCACCACCACCTCCGTTGAGGTGGTGGCTATCGACTGGCGGCAGCACAGCCGCCGGAGGGGCGGATTCCAGCGGTTCTGCAAGAAAGTTTTTCGGCCCGTAACCATGAAAATCAAGATTTTGTTCGGGCTCAAATTAGCCCGAACCTTGAACCTAAGCATTCCTATGATCTACCCATGAGACAAGGAGAGGAGGAGGACCTTGTAGGCGGCCTGAAGGCGCGACGATCGTTGGGAAACCATTTTCGATGGTGGAGTCGCTCGAATTCTGCAATAGTACAGTGGGAGGGCTTGAAATCTTCAGTAAAAGGTCGTGAAATGTTCCTCTTGGGCCACTGGTGGTGTTTAAAGGTTCAGTTGAGGAGGGGAGAGGCCAAAACTTCAATGGCCATTAATGCCATTGAAAGCTTAGGCTCGGGTTTGGGGGAGGGGGCTGAATCAGCCCCTTGGTGGCCGGGAAATGGATGGAAACTTCTCCCCTTCCCCAGGGGATTTGAATCCAGCCATTAAGGGTGGCCTTTGGCCTCCCTTGGCTGGGTTTGACTTGCCCCTTCACTCTCTCTTTTTCTCTCTCCTCCATAACCATGGAAATGGAGATTCTCTCTCTCCTAGTACCCAGGTTGACTTGGTCAACCTTGGGGGTCTATTGGCAGCCCACACATACACATAATATTCCTAATGAAGCTATAGAGGGGGCTTGAGCTTATGCTAGCTCATTTGGGCTAGGTTGACCCAAAGTAGGCTTGGGTTGACTTTGGTACTTTTGACCTTTAGGGTTGCCCCTACTGGGTCCCTGGTGATCCATTAGTCTTCCCTAAGGCTTAGGTGGGGTGGGACAGGACCTACTGGGCATCTTGAGGGTCATATGACCCTTGGTAAGGGCACTTTGACCACTTTGGGGCTAGAGTTGACTTGGGTCATCTTGGCCCCTAGGACTGAACCCAATGTGTCCTTGGTGACCCATTGACACCACTTTAGGTCTAGGAAGGCCTGAGCAGGGTTGGTTGGGCACATTTGAGGCCAACTGCCCTTAGTTAGGACACCTTGCCCAATTTAGCCCTTTGGTGGTCTTAGGTCAAATTGGCCATTTTAGGGCGGCTCTAATGGACCCCTAAGGCACTAGTGGACCCTCTAATAGGCTAGTGATGTTTTGGTGGGGTCATGGAGTCCTGGTGAAGCCCTAAGGTCAATCCCTAGGTTTGGTGATGAGGTTGTGTCATTGGCAGACCAAAGTGATTCTCACATTGGCCTTTGATTACCTGCCCCTTTTTAGCTTCCTAGGGTTTTGTCATGACCTAGTCATGACCCAAAACCATTCTTAGGGGTCTAATTGGAAATGGGATGTTACACTGATTGTCTATGCTATGTTCTTCTTCCTACTCGTGAGCGCATCAAACTGTCTGCTTAGTCCACACTTGTGTTATTCTTGGTTATAGTCCTAAGCACAAGGGTTATAGATGTTATGACCATGTAGCTCGTCACGTTCGAGTCTCCCGATACATTACTTTTGTTGAGGACCGTCCCTTTTTTTTCATCCTTGCCTTCGTCCCCTTCTTTATTTACTCACATTTCCACTATAGTTGATGACGTTCTCATTCTCTCTATACCACCGCCTATGTCACCTTCCTCTGAGTTACCTCACACTCAATCTTTACCAGGGTCACCATCTCATGTTTTTCATGAGTCCTCTCCATAGTCTCCTGACCTTCTAGTCTAGACTCGTGCCCCCGCCATTCCTCAGCACTATGCTCGACACTATGTTTGGCGGTCTTGTCCAATAGACGCTATCTGCCCCTCTGCATCCAGTCTTTTCCAGTGAGCTACCTATGGATGATCCTCAAACACGAAGCTACACCACTCGTGATCAGCACCCACCTGTTTGGCTCGGCCTTGCTATTCAGTTGCTTGATCTATCATTCGTTGACCTATCATCCCTTCCAGCGGCTACTTGTGGTGTTTACAGCCCAATACCTATAGGGAGGTTGTCCTGATTCCTGAGTGGCAGGAAGCCATGTCTAACAAGTTGAGTGTTTTGGAGCGCATTTCTACATGGGATCTAGTTTAATTACCTTCTGGTGTGATCCCTATCACCTGCAAAAGGGTCTTCAAAGTGAAGACTCGCTCAAATGGCACGGTGGAGAGATCCAAGGCCTGGTTGGTGGCCCGTGGTTTTTAGCAGGACCACGGTCGTGACTATGATGAGAATTTCACTCATGTGGCCCACATAACTACTATTAGGACCCTCATTGTCATTGCAGTCGTTCGTCAGTGGTCCTTGTTTCAGCTGGATGTGAAGAATGACTTTCTTCACGGTGACTTGTAGCAGGAGGTGTGCATGTTTCCTCCTACAGGCCTCTCTATCGATCCTGGCCTTGTTTGTCGTCTCCGTTAAGAACTTTATGGTCTCAAACAGGCTCCTAAAGCCATTATGATCCAACTCTGTTTGTCTACTCTTCATCACGGGGTCGAACTCTTCTCCTGGTATATGTGCACGACATGATTATTACTGGTGACGATGACTCTCATATTTAGTTTGTCAAGCGTCACCTTCAGCAACAGTTTCAGATGACTGATCTTGACACACTACGTTACTTATTGGGCATCGAGTCCTACTGGCTACCAGTTATCTCAGCAGTGCTACACCTCAGACATACTGGCTCGTGTTGCACTGTCCGACTCTCGCATTGCTGCTACTTCCATGGAGCTCCACCTTTAGTTGCGTCTGTATGAGAGCTCTCCTCTTTTTGATCTAACACGATACCGTCATCTGGTTGGGAGCCGGATTTACCTTATCATTGCTAGACATGACATTGCTTTTGCTATTCATATGCTGAGTCAGTTTGTGAGTGCTCCCACATCAGTTCAATATGCTCACATGTTGTGTGTTCTCCGATATCTGCGTGCTACTATGACTCGTGGTCTATTCTACCCCTGCAACAACTCTCTCCAGTTACAGACATATTCTGATGCTACATGGGTCAATGATCTTGTTTATCGTCGTTCTGTCACTGGTTTTTGCCATTTCTTAGGCTCTTCACTCATTTCCTGGAAATCTGAGATGCAGACTGGTGTTTCTCATTCTAGCATAGAGGCAGAGTTTCGTGTCTTGGCCACTACAACTGCGGATATTGTCTGGCTTCGTTGGTTGCTTGTTGATATTGGTGATGATCCTACCACTCTCTATTGTGACAACATCGGGGATATCCAGATTACTCTGAATCCAACCAAGCACTCTCTTCAAGCACATTGGTGTCGATGTCTTCTTCCTTCATGATCAACACATTCAAGGTACTCATGTTGCCCGTTATGTTCCCACCGAGCGCCAGCTTGCCGATTTGCTCACCAAATCTCAAACTCGTGCTCAACATGAGTTTCTTCTCTCCAAACTCTCGATGTATGATCCCCCGTGAATTTGAGGAGAGATGTTAGATGTGCTATTATATATATAAACCAAGGCAGGCAAGAACCGGTTTGAGTACCGAATGCATACTTAACTGATCGGTGATTCCCTTAAGACATGTATTGCTATTAATCGACTGTGAGCTTGTGGTGATCCGGTCCCAGGTGGACATCCAGATTCCAGTGAAAGTGAAGGACGGCCATCGCCCATCTGTCCATCACATCTCCATCTCCTTCAATCGAAACCTCACAATCACTCCATTGTGAAGGTGAGCTTCCAGTTCCCAGCATTTAAGAATTAAGATTTCTCTAAACTCTCAATAATCAATTAAATGTTGATAAAAATCTAAAACCCACTTTTGCAAAGTGCTAAAGCCCCTAAAACTCATCATTGTCATACTCTTAGAACGTGTGGTCTTGGCAGACCGGCGGTCTGGTTTTGGCGGTCTGCCTTAGCGGTCTGGTAGTCTAGCGGTCTGTCTTGGCGGTCTGGTCATTGGCGGTTTGATAGACTGTTTTGGCAGACTGGTTCTGGAGGTTTGGCAGACTGCCTTGACGGTCTGATTCCGACGGTTTTGCGGTCTAGCTCTGGCGGTTGGGTAGACAACTCTGGCGGACTGGTCTGGCAGTCTAGCTATCATGAGGATCACTGAGACCGCGTCTTTGATAGAGTAAGGAAAGCTTGGTGATCTAACCGTTGTTGTGGTATGACTGTCAGAAGGCTAAAGCCGCTGTGAAATGGCGATCAGGAGGCTGAAGTCGTTGTGATCTGGCGGTTTGAGTTGTCTAACCGCGTTTGATGCTTCTGGTAGTCAGCTGCGGTCTGTGGAGTAGAGACCGGCGGATACTTATCATTGGGCGGATAGTTTGTCTAACCGCATAGCTCGTTGCTGTCTGTAAATATCTGTACGTCCAGTTTGTCTGTTGTGATTTAATCTCACATCGTCTGTTGTATTCTCTCTTTATCTCCTCTCTTCTATAAATAGAGGGTTATACCTATGTAATTTTAAGTTTTTCTCACATATGCTATTTCGTTGTTGTTTCTTCTTTAGTTCTTCTGTTATGCTCCTACTGTTCACTTATTTAAGAATTAAGCACATCTCTGCTATTTTAGAATAAAAAACCGGCACATATTAACACTATTAAGAACAAGGAAGATCGACATAAATTATTCGGATGAAAGTCTCTGCGAAACAATATAAATTGGAGATGTAGCAAATTAATTCCTAGAAGCAGGATTCATCAAGGATTATATCATAATTGTTGGAAATGCCTAAAAGGACTGAATGCTATCTAAACTTGAGGTTAATACAATCACTGAAGGTTTCAGCAGTTTAGGGCACAGATTCAACAATTAACGAAAAAAAAAACTAGTGTATAACTAGTACTTATAGAACATGCTGCGGACTAACTCAATGTCCCGGTCGGGTCGAGATTCTTGAACCGTCTTAGCTCTTGGAACGTTCAAGCGCGCACACAGTCAATGAAAATAGAAAGTTGACTAGGTAATTTTTTTGACGTGAAAAACCCCGGAAAGAGGTGAAAAACCACGTGGTCGGATCTGAGCCGACCAAACCTCCACTAGATCTTAGTGCTGTTACAGGACTTTTTCAAAAACCCGAGGGCGACAGGCCGCCTCTCGTTACAGTTATTGGGGAGAGAGAGAGAACCTGGAGGGTGACAGACCACCACTCACAGAGCTAATTATTTCTTCGAGTGCTGCGGGGAGCGATGCGCTCGTTGTATTCTGGAGTCTTCTAATAATTCCTGGATACGGGAGTCGCTTGCTATACACGTTCTGATGTCTGGAGCTTTGAGGCTCGGAGGTGCGCTTAACACGTCTTTAGCGGTTGCGGGTAAATAGAGAGAGCGCAGGGCGCTTGCAGAAGGAGAGTGCGTGGAGCGTGGGGGAAAGAGACCCGCGTAAGGGAGCGACGTGTTTAAGAGCGCGCGGGAGCATGCAGGTGAGAGACGCGCGCAAGAACGCGCGAGGGAGTGGCGCGCGCGAGAGCGCACAAGGAAGCGACGAGCGGGAGACCGTGCACGGAGGCGATGCGCGCGGGAGCGCGCAAGGAAGGCGACGCGAGCAGGAGCGCGCAAGAAAGAAAACGTGCGCGGGAGCGCGCAAAGAAGGCGACGCGCGCCGGAGCGCGCAAGGAAGAGAACGTGCGTGGGAGCGCGCAAGGAAGGCAACGCGCGCAGGAGCGCACAAGAAAGACAACGCGCGCTGGAGCGCCCAAAAAAGAGAATGCGCGCGGGAGCGCGCAAGGAAGGCAACACGCGCAGGAGCGAGCAAGGAAGAGAACGCGCACGGGAGCGCGCAAGGAAGGCAACGCGCACAGGAGCGCGCAAGGAAGAGAACGCGCGCGGGAGCGCGCAAGGAAGGCAACGCGCGCAAAGAAGAGAACGCACTCGGGAGCACGCAAGAAAGGCACTGCGCGCAGGAGCGCGCAAGGAAGAGAACGCGCGCGGGAGCGCGCAAGGAAGGCAATGTGCGCAGGAGCGCGGAAGGAGGTGATGCGCGCATGAGTGCGCAAGGAAGGCAATGTGCGCAGCAGGGCGCAAAGAGGAGATGTGCGCGAGAGCGCGCAAGGAATAGAAATGGAGGAGGGTTTAAAACCGTAGGAGGATTTCCCGGATGAAGAAGATGAAGATTTTTGAATGAGGCGTCGAAGACGAAAGAGATCTTTAAGGAGCGCTTGAAGACATTCGAGGAAGGAGGAGATGAAGGAGAAAGGAGAGAAAATCCGTAGGAGGATTTCCCGAGAAAGGAGAGAATGAGAATTAAAGGGAGGTCTGAGATCCTATTTATAGGCTTCATGGTTGGTTATGGAGGTTACGCGGTTATCCGCAGTCCATAACCACCATGATTGCTATCAATAGACCAAAATATTATATTTATTTTTACAGGACTATGGTTAAATATGCATATTAATCTCGTTATATGCAGACCGTTCTATTTTTTGCAGCGCATTATCTCCACTACGGGAGATCATGTGGGTGGTTACGTGGGTGGTTACTCTCGTAACCGACGGCGGTTATCGCGGGAGCATGATCGAACGGTGGAGACGGGCTCCCTCGGACGGCCGGCGAACTTGTCGGCGAGGAGGGAGATCTCCGCCAAAAGCCGGGAGAGCGGGCGGCGGCCATGCCGACGGTGGAAATTGGGGAGCGGCCGGCGGTGGCGATGTCCGAGGAAGAGAGACGTGACTGCGGCGGCAGCCGCTGGAGAAATGAGCGACGGCGGCGGCGTCTGTGGAGTCGGGAAATAACGGCGGCGGCGGCCGCGACGTTGGGAGACGGCGGCAGCGGCGGCCACGAGAGAAACGGACGATGGAGGCGGCGGCGGCCGTGGAGTCGGGAAATAACGGCGGCGACGGCGGTGTTGGGAGACGACGACAGACGACGACGGCGGCGGTCGTGGAGTCGGGAAATAATGACGGTGATGGTGACCGTGACGTTGGGAGACGGCGACGACGGTCGAAGGAAGAGAGGGGGGGACGTGCCGCCGACACATGCTGGCGTCCCCCACTAACGGGCGGTCCCATGATCCCTGTTGGGGAGTGCACAAGACTCCCCAACAGGGAGGTTAAAAATGGGCGCTGACTTGGTCAACGCCTCTTCCAGCCAATGGGGATTTTCCCCATTGGCTGGAAGCTTACTGCTGCGCGGCATTAATCCCGCGCTTACTGTGCGCGAGATTAATCCCGCGCTTATTGTGCGCGAGGTTAATCCCGTGCGCGCAGGACGATCCTCGCGCGCGCGGGACTCGATACGCGGGGGAACCTCATCAATTGCGTAGGGTGACTGCCGTGCGGGAGGCTCCAAAAGAGCGGCTCGGGCGACCATGTCGCAGGGTTGCCCTCTACGAGAGATTACTGCGGTTGTGTTTTTTGGATTCACGGTTCGGTCGAACCCGTTCAGGGGAACCTCATCAGAACCCAAGTACTTAAGTATGCTTAAAATCAAACCCGAGAATGTAAATCCAGAGATAAATGGCTGAATCGAGGCCGGCGTGCTTGATGATCTCCGTCTTGCTCATCTGCAGTGCCTCCGACACCCAGATCAAGAAGTTGACGGCTTAGCTCTAGAGCTTGAACTTGACAAACCGGAGGACCCATTCGAGGACCCTTTCGGCGAGCTCCTCAAGCCACTCCAGCCATTGATGCACCGCTTCCGGTAGTAGAGACTCGGGAGTTGATGGAGTGAACTCTCACTACAGCGAAAGCGAGGAGGAATACGATCGCGCTAAAAATGTTGATGAAGGCGGAAACGGCATGAAGAGATTGGAAGAATCTCACAACCCAAGGCAGGAATTGACATAAAGGCTCCGTTTGGGGGGACTGATTTTCACCGGTCAAGCGGTTACGATCGCATGAACCGGACCTTAATTCGTAACCGCTTGACCGGTGAAAATAAGTCTCCCCAAACGGAGACAAAAGTCTTTGGGACTGTATTTGAAGGATATATGATCACGCAACAGTGTGCAAATGGTGACGGCTTTCTGCTACTTTTTTGTGCCAATTCGCTAATCTACCGTAGTTTTTCCACGGTCCTGTAGGCGGAGAAGAGTGTTTTTGGCGGTGACTGGATCCAAGGAAGATCAGTACTGAAGAAATGACTGCTTAATTTCACTTTGTCCTTGTTCTACTATTTAGCGTAAACTTAAGGGGAAATAATACAACTCTATTTTTTGGTATGAGAGTAAATATATTTGTATGATCATGAAATTTAACCATGCAGATTTTTTTGGGCCGTAGTACGATCAATTTTCAATACAATCCTATAATTAGCAAGTCGATTTTTGCTGCTAGCAAATTATTACTACTAACAAATCAGTATATTTAAAAATAGTTATTTAAAAAACATTTTATTATTACCAAACCATCAAATTTTTTTTACAAAAAACTCAATCAAAAAATAATTTGCATCCATTCAGTCATTGTATAACGGCCTCCCCAGCCCACGGCTCGAAAGGACGACCGTCGGCACCCTCAGCATCATGCTTGAAAGAGTTCAACCTCAAATAGTCTGCAGATCATGCACCCGAACTCCTCTCCATGCCCACCGGTGGGGTGTTGGAGGCCGCAATCTCCTTTTGATGATAAATGATTCAGTTAAGCGCCCCTACGGGAACTTCCCAGGAGGTCACCCATCCTGAAACAACTTTCATCTGAGCACGTTTAACTATACAATTTTTTCACTTCTCATCACCAATTTAGCCAGCTCAATTACTCTCATCCGAGCACGCTTAACTATAAAGTTCTATCACTTCTCATCATCAATTGCACTTTTTTGTAACGGCCTCCCCAGCTCACGGCTTGAAAGGACAATCGTTGGCACCCCCAGCACCACGCTCGAAAGGGTTCGGCCTCAAATAGTCTGCAAACCATTCACCTCAACCCCTCTTCATGCCCACTGGCGGGTTGTTGGAGGCCACAGCCTCCCTTCGATGTGAAGTGATCCAGTTAAGCGCCCCTACAGGGACTTCCCAGGAAGTCACCCATCTCAGGACTACTCCAGCCCGAGCATGTTTAACTATAAAGTTCTTTCACTTCTCATCACCAAATGATCTAGCTAAATTGGTGATGAGAAGCGAAAGTACTTTATAGTTAAGCGTACTCGGGCTATAGTAGTCTTGGGATGGGTGACCTCTTGAGATGTCCACGTGTTGCTCGTTTAACTTGATTTTTCCTCATCAAAGGGAGGCTAAGACCTGCAACAACCCGTCTGAGGACTTGGAGAGGGGTTGGGGTGTATGATCTGTATATTATTTGAGACTAAACTCTTTTGAGCATGATGATTGGGATGCCGGCGGCCATCCTTTTGAGTCGCGTGTTGGAGATGTCGTTACACATTCATTCTTAAATAACCCCTTGCAACAATAAAATTGTGCATACATAGAAGAGCCAAAATTGATCTAAGTAATACCAAATCTGAATCATAAAAACACGGTACAAATAATCTAAAGTAATACGACGGTATAACTGTAAAAAAATATACATAATTGAGCTATGAACAATATTACAGTTCACTCTCAGATAAAACGGAAATCTGCTCGACGCATTCAATCATTGCAAAAATATATATATAATTGGTCAATTGGTCAAAAAATCCAACACAGAGCTACGGAGTTTTTCAAGAAGGCATTATAACGATCCTGCAACGGCTAATTCATTTCTTGAGTAGAACTAGTCTCCGAGGAGGTCTGAGGTAGAAGAAGATAAATAGGGAAAGCGGTTAGAGAGGAAATAGAAGAATGATGACCTAAAGAGAGAGAGGGTCGGGCTGTAACGCCCTAGATTTCACCAGGTATAGCTCTCTAAGAGCTACTGCCCGACGGTAGTACTGGCATCGGCGGTTTCGTAGCATAATTTAGTTGGTGTGGCTCTCTGTGAGCTACCGTCCGACGGTAGACATACCGCGTGGCGGTAGACATACCATGTGGCGGTAGAGACCTTTCGTCGTAAGCGTCGTAATGACGCGACACATCACCTATTGCCTGGCGGTAGTATGGTACCGCACGGCGGAAGCACGACTGTTACAGCGCGGCCATGTGTCAGCGTGTGATTGGAGAATTTGAACGGTGGGTTTGCGGGAGAAGCCACCGATTGTGGTTACCACGCGGCGGTATCTTATTACTGCGCGGCGATAGCGTTCTGTAAAGAGAATCAATTTGAATCATGGTTGTTCGTCACGATCCGACGGTGGGCTGTGGTTTCTGCTGGTTTAAGTCTGTGGGATGGGAGTTATTCCTCATTATAAACTTAGGTTTTCTCTTTCTAAGAGTTAGAGAGAAGGTAGAGTAAGGAAGAGGAAGAAGAAGGGGGATCTTGTCTTTGCAGGAGCTTTGAAGTCCCAAATCGTGAGTCGAGTACAGATTTACAAAGAGTGGTCTGGTACGGTTCTTTCCATCTGTTTTGATTTTGATCTATGGCTTCAAAGAGCACTTCAAGGATAATGATCTTCTTCCTTGGACATGTGAAGTCCTCATTTTGGCATATTGCATGAAATCCTCCACCAATTGGTGCAGAGCGAAGAGATTTCCAACGGGTTGACCTATGGTATTCCCGGTGAGATACTTGCATTTAGAATCCGGAATTGAAGTACTGAATAGAAATGTTGTGTGAAGCCCATCAAGACAGGTTGGTTTGGATTGGTGATGATTATCTTGTTGTTTTGCGTGCCGGAGAAGACTCCGTG
The DNA here is from genome assembly GCA_039513925.1 of Platanthera zijinensis. Lineage (NCBI taxonomy): Eukaryota > Viridiplantae > Streptophyta > Magnoliopsida > Asparagales > Orchidaceae > Platanthera > Platanthera zijinensis. The sequence continues at coordinate 153,031,816 of CM077083.1, forward strand.
GTTAAATGTGTATTTCGGAGTCGTAGGGGTATGTCGTTTGCTGCACTGAGAGTACTAGAGTTGGCCTCCAAGAAAATACCCAAGTTCTGGGGAAAAGATCGTGTTCTGTCCCCTATCGCGTGGCGGTAGCAATACCGCCGGAGGTAACTCCCTGTGAGTTATTGTTGGGTCCATTGATCCCAATGTCTTAGATTTGAAGAAGGTCTAGCAAACAATGTATACACATGTGGTAATCTTACTTGTGTTTAAGTTGAGTGATTGCAGGATGAATACTGTGCATTGATTGGACAGGTTGCTTATATGGCCAAGTCAGGTAAACACTTACCTAAGATGTGGGCTGATAGAAATCTGTCTAAGTTCACAAGAGTTGAGTGAAGGTGACTCACTCAATGCCAGATGACTTATAACGCTGAGTGAAGGCTATACAGTCAAAGCCAAAGCAGTGGCAAGCTGAGAAAGTGGCTAAGTCCACAGGCATTGAGTGGAGTCAACTCACTCAATGCCATACAGCAAAAAGCTATGAGACAGGCTAAAGCAGTAAAAGCCTAAGTTGAAATGAGCAGAAAAGTGGCTAAGTCCACAGACATTGAGTGAAGTCAACTCACTCAATGCCATGTAGCTAAAGGCAGATATATGTCTAAGTAGTTTGGCGTTGAGTATTGAAGATACACTCAACGCCATACAGCAAAAAGTTGTAAGTCGAACTGAGATCAGAGTTCGTTGAGCTGAGCACATCGTTCGTCGAGCCGAGCTCACAATTCGTCAAACTCAGTTCAGTTCGTCGAACTAAGTTCAGAAAATTGGTTAATGCAAAAAGCGTTGAGTGAGGCATGCTCACTCAACGCTCTCAACGCCTAAGATGCTTCAGAGGAAGAAAATTGGCTAAGACAAAAAAGCGTTGAGTGAAGCGTGCTCACTCAACGCTCTCAACGCCTAAGTTGCAGAAAGCTTTTCTAAGGCAAAAAGCGTTGAGTATTGTAGACACACTCAACGCTCTCAACGCCGGAGAAGAAGGAAGTTTTTGCTAAGGAAGAAAGCGTTGAGTGAGGCTTGTTCATTTAATGCTCTCAACGCCTAGATAGACAAAAATCTGTCTAAGTGTTTTGGCATTCAGTGAATCTCATTCTCTCAACGCCTATACTACTGATGCTTGAATTTTGACCAAGTCTCCAGGTGTTGATGTCAGCAAGTCAAAAAGTCAACCATATTCAAATAGTGAGCGACAATGCCACAGTACAGGACAAAAGGCACCACAGGCCTACTGTACGACAGTTAGGCGTTAAAGCAAAGATACAGCCATCATTAATGGTGTGACACCCACTGCTAAAAGAGTCATTGGGTTACAATAAATAAAAGGAGAAGTTCTTTACAAAAAGAGCTGCTATTACAGTAGTTCTTCGAAATAATCATTGGTGTGGCTGTAGCTAAAGAACAGAGAGCCCAAGACAAGTAAGTCTAGAGGCATATCAAGTTAGATATTGATATCAACATCTTCAATAGTAAGATTGCTGGTGCTATCTTCATCTGCACCAGCCAGCAAGCTTAGGTTGATTCACTGAGAAAGAGATAGCAGATAGGGATGACTCTTATTGCAGCTGCTTCACAGGTCCAGCAAACAAGAACATTCTCTTGGGGAGCTATGAAGAAGGAGATATGGCTGAACAGTTGGCTCAGTTCAAAAAGGTGTATAGAAGCTAATTTACAAGTTGCTTCCAGCATAAGCCATAACATCTACATCATTGTTGCTATGAAGAAGAGAGGGCTGAGCTTTTGGTTCAGTTCAGAAAGGGGCAGAACAGTGTTCTTCAAGTCACTTCCAGCTCAAGTGGATATACTTGTTATTGTGAAGTAGTTGGGGTAAGGAGTTCTTACTCCAGAAAATTGGACTCAGGAAAATCATTTCTGGAGTCAAAGTTGGGCTGAGTCTAAATCAATCAAGGTAGATTGGCACAGAGAAATTTCTCTTGTGTCCAATCAAGAACCTCACCAACCCACTTCCACTTTATAGGATCCTTTGTGGATCTGAGTGGTAGGAGCAAATTTGCTCTAAGGTAGGATCCAAAAGTGGATCTGAGTTGTAGGGCAATATTGTCTGAGTTGTAGGAGAGTGAATCTCACTGAGTTGTAGGAGCAAGTTTGCTCTGAGGTAGGGCTATCCTCCATAGCCTGAGTGGTAGGGCTTAATTGTCTAAGGTAGGTGATCTTTGGATCACTGAGTTGTAGGGTCTTGTGCCTGAGGTGTAAGTCTTGGAGGAGACTGAGAGATCCTGAGGGATCTGAGATGTAAGCTCTTTGAGCATTTTATTTGGAGAAGTGCCTTTACCAACAAGAAGTTGGCAAGGTGGGAGGAGAGTGGATGTACCCAAAGATTGGGGAACCACTATAAATCTGTGTGTATTCTGTGTGTTGCCTTTCTTTGTGCAGGTAGCTTGTCTTTAAAGCAAAACTTAGTCTACCAATAAAGCAGCTAACTAAGAAAGAATCAAAGATAGTCACTAAGGACAAAGAAACCTATTCACCCCCCCTAGGTGATTTAGCTATCCTTTAAATAAAGACTTTCAAGTGGTATCAGATGGAGGTTACTCAAAAAGGACCTACTAGTCTGAGTTGACCTCAAAAGATAGCTAAAAGGGTTTTAACTTATGTGTTCAAAAGAGAACCATAAGGTGTAGAGATCAATGGAGCTTTAAATCAGCAAAAATGACAAGAAGACCATTGGACTACTGGCAGCTCTTGCTGAAGACAAATTCTATCCAAATATAAGAGCAAAGATCAGGGCCCCTCTAACACATTCAGATAGTGAATCAGAGATGGATGAAGCTGAGGATGGAGAATGCAGAGGCTTTGAGCTGATTGCTACACTAGAATAAGAAGAATTCAGTCAGGATCAGCTTGGTCCAGATCAGGTACAATCTCTGTCTAGTTCTTCTTATTGCTCAGGTCATGAGTCTAGCTCTGACTCTGATGCTTCCTCATCAAGTGATGATGAGAGTCTTCTATCAGAAGATGATATCAATCAATTGATTGATAATCATGCTGCACTTCTGAAAGCTTTCAAGGAAAGCAAGTTGCTTGTTAAGAAACGAGCAGAAGAAATTGCCTCCCTCCAGCTAGTTGCTTCCCAGCAAGATGAGACTCATCCTTGCTGTCTCGGAAAGAGAGGTGAGTAGCTCATCTGAAAATCATGGTAGATATCCATGTTGAGTCCATTGAATATAAGGACTCTATGATCAAGGTTCTTGAAGAGAAACTTGAAAGGGAGAAGAGGATAGTGACCACTTTCTCTAAGATAGATGTCATCAAGAGAAAATCTGAATCTAAGTGGATTTCTAAAGTTATCCAATCTCAGAGGAAAGACCAAGCTCCTGTTGTGCCACAGTCAACCTTTCATAAGGTAATCCTCCCTTCTAACAGGCATGACCAGGACTTCATGTATGGTCACTGTAAGAATGAGAATTCTTCTTTTAAGAACACAAGTGTATCTTACAATGGGAGAAGAAAGGGCAGGGGAATGAGTGCCTTTAAAGCTCCCCATGAAAAAGTACAAATGGCCCATGCTGGACAATTTATATTTGGTTCCTCAGCCCCAACTCACAAGGGAAAGGCAGTAGCTTTCACTCAAACCCATCAAACAAGGACTCAGGCAAAGGGTTAGTCTACCAGTAAGCCTATCTTGGCTAGCTCTGATGATATGAACATCTTGTCATCTGCAAAGAAGACAACTGTAAATACCATTCAGGGCAAGCAAAGGAAGCCTTCTGGAAGAATATCCTACATTCAGATCCTTGCTGAAAGGAACCTGAAGAAAGTTGCTGCTCCTCTTCCTTCTATTCAGTTAGCAGTTAACCACATTGCAAGACCTGCTCAGAAAAGAAGATACAATATCCTCTAGTGTTGGTACTGTGGTAAGGTGGGGCATTTTGCCCTAGATTGATGACACAATCCTTCTGTGTCTAGAGCAAGAGTTAGCCTACCTATTAGAAATTCTGTAGGTGGGCAAGTTAGATTTCAGTCTAATCAGAACCTAATTCTGTTTTGCAGGTCATTCCAAGTGGCCATAACCATTTATGGTCCTTGGACATAGATGTACCACACCTAAGTCTTGGTACAAGGAATTACTCAACTAATCATAGTGCACAAGATGTCAAAGACATGTGCAATTGTTGAAGGGGAGATTGTAAAGGAAAGTCAGATGCACATCAAAGGATAAAGATCAGAAGCATGGTTGTTGGTATGCTCAGAGACTGTGAATCCAGTATGGGCTTCAAGTTTACATGGCATAGATAAGTAGAATTCACCTAGCTTTTAATTCTACTATTTAATTGATAAACTGATTATGCTTGTTAGAGATAAGGTAATTGAAACAAATGTCTGAAAAGATGTGAAAACATTTGTCTAAACAATTCTTCACAATAAATATGTTAGTGGCTCACATGTTCTCTATGCCACAAGAAGTAACTAGTCTCATCATATCCAAAGACACATATTACATGTGCAATACTATGATAGATATGTATCAAAATTTAGTTTAAATCAATTGAGTTTGGGGGCTAACACACTCTTAGTTGAAATTAATTTAAGAATTTTGAAATTATGTCTAATTGCACCCCACTATAACACACATAATATGTGTACTGCAGGACAATCTTACCCCAACAAGTTAGGCCAACACAGTTAAGAGCTAGTGCAATCTAATTACTAAAGAAAACAGATATTGAGCAAAATAAGCTTAATCAACAAAAATTGTAGAAAAGACGGCCTGCAGATAAGTGTCGGGATTCAATCCTGGCCATTGATCAAAATTAATCAACAAAATAGGATAGTGACCTTCCGCCTTCTTTTTAGGAATAACTATAAATATAAGAGCTTGTGCAATAAGTAAAGTCACTGTTCCTTACCCTCTCATGCTCGCATTCGCCAAATCGACAGAAAGCCATTATCGCTAGGTATTCGATATTTTCAAGCAAAATGGCGCCCAATCGTCAGGATTTTCTCTTTGAGGGAGCAGAGGTTGTTCGAAATGGATTCAAGGATGCTCCTAAAGAGGTACAATACGTGTTTCATCTTCTCCGTGTTTCTGACCTAGAATTCCTACTGTCGGAACCCTGTTTACTCTGGAAGCGGGAAGTTCTGGAATTATTCTCCAACGTAAGGGGAGATACTACAGGAGAGAAAATCAAAACTACTATAAGTGGAACAAGAGTCAAGATAACTCCAAGAAGGCTGGCCAAAGCCCTCAAGTTGACAAAGTTCTCCGCAACTGATGACGAGGATGAGTTATCTCAAGAATACATAATGACTGCGGTAAAATGGTGCGGATTGTCTAAACACACCTCCGGATCCATTTTGAGAAAAAAAATGAACCTAAAGGGAAAGTTCCTGGCCAATGTCATTGGGAAGGCGTTGTTATGCAAAACATGGTCCCATGATAAGATCTCAAAGAAGATGTTTGAGGCTATGACTAGAGTCATATTTTCCAAAAGAACTGACTGGGGTAGAGTAGTGTTTGACAGGGTTGTGGAGTGCCTTGCTGAACAAAATTTAGGGAGAATTCTATCTCTATTTCTACGAGAAACAGTCCCAGAAATCTTGAATCTGAAGCTTGGGCAAAGATTCACCACATGAGAAGAATGGATATCAGGATGCTTGAGAGATGGGACAGGGTCCTTCAGCCCCATGGTCCGGTAGCTGTTGAGAAGAAAGGGAAGAAGGTAGTTGTTGCAGAGCCTAGCTCCACCAGCAGTTCTTCAAATGAGGAAGAACCATATGATCTAGAATTGTCATCCTCTACAGAAAAGTCTAGAAAGGATATGGACATTCAGGTATCAGCCACTTCTAAACTTACCCCTCTAATTCGTGTAAGCAGACCTGAGTCTGATATTGTCCCTGAGGATGATGAGCCTGCAGTTGAGTTGGCTGAAACAGTTGCAAAGGAAGTTGTTGACAAGTTTTCTGCAAGAATGATGGAAGACGCCTCCAGACTGGATGATGCAGATAGGCATATGCTTATGTCTGATGACGATGATGCTCCTAGGCCTTAGAGTGGGGGAGATCAAACTTGCTCTAGATAAAGAGACTGTTATATCTGAAGAAGAACATCCACTGGATAAAGATATGGAAATTCCAAGTGCTGAGAAAATGAATGCTCCAATTGAGGGGGAACGGCTGAGAGATAATGCAAGATGTATTATTTGTAGGGGAGCAACTAAAATTTCCTCTAATAGTGGTACTATCTGCTACAGATGATAAAGAGATTGTTGCTGCTGCATGCAAATGAAAGCATGACAGAGGTTAAAGGGGAGATACCATATGATCTCCATGCTCATGAAGTACATGAGTTAGTTTCCTCAGAAACTGAGAAAGAGGAATACAATCATGAGAAAGCACACTCCTTACCACATCCAGAAAATGAACAGCTCAAGAGTGACACTACTCAAGGAACAGGAACAATACTGTACAAGAAGCTCTGGATGAGGTCACATCTACTAGAGTTGATCAGCTGCCACCAACTTTCCTAGCCCAACTGAAAAGCTTGTTAGATGAACAAAGAAGAACCCAGGAAACTTTTGTAGATGATGTTTTAAAGAACATCAGGACTGAGCTGGCTACAGAAATCAAATCAATTCGATTTGAAGTAAACTTACTAAAGGGTGAAACTGTGAAGTTTTTCACCAGGGCTGCACCAGCTGTCTACTATACAATTGAAAAGCTAGATGAGGCAAACAATAATGTGGTAATTACTGTATAGAATCAAGAGATTCAGGCCCAGAACTCACTGGCGGTACACAATGCTACCCATGTATTGTTGAATAAGCAGACTGGTAATATACTAACCAAAGCAGATGAATGCACCGAACTGCTAGATGACCATTTACTAGTGGTCAAAAATAATGTAATTCCAGGAGTTAATCATCTGGAGCTCAAAATATCTGAAGCTAGCACCTCCCAGATGTAACACCCCTATCTGTCACATAGTATATAACAGTAGGTCTGGCCGGGGCCCGACGCCATATACTACGAACAGACCGGTTGGTTACGCATTGAAACCATTCACAATGTCCTACACAACACCTAGCGGAAGCAATTATTAAGTTGCACAATTAAGAACCCTGCTAGCATGAATGTCCACTAAACCAAACACAAAGGAATGTTTATTACATGAATAACGGCCTTATAGCCTTACAAGAGTTTGCTTAATAAAAATATCTTCCATACCACGGCACGCAGGCCGGTCACACATGAGTACAAAAAGGAAAACACTCAACATTTGGCCTTCGAGGGCCGGCACAGCAACTTGGGCTTTAGCCCGCTAATTACCTCTCGGCTCTGCAGTACCTGCAAGCAACAATCCACCACACGGTGGTAAACAAAGGCAACGGTCAGCTATACTGACCAAATTATAACGATTCCGCCCCCAAAACGGGGCGGCAAAGCTTCTTCCCTGCACTTGTTAGCAAAACAAACAACACAGCAAAATAAGCATCACATCATAGGTGCACGCTCACACGGCCGTACACCCCGTGCTCTCAGGGCACTTACTCGGCGGGCCAGTCCGAACCCCGTCCGGTCCTTGACTCCGCCACCACCCCCAGGATGGCAACCTCATGAGCATTTAGTCCTTTCAGCCGTAGCCTAGACTCGATCTCCAAACCTCGGTAAGTCCCACGTAAAACTTTAGGTCGCTTTAACCGAGTAGGTGGAGCGGGTAGGGGTCCACCAGTCCGTTGCTCACCCCGCCGTTGCCATTTGGCCTTTGACGCGAACTAAGCTTCCCCAGTTCCAAATACCGTTCAAACATGGTACATAACCCCGCTATGTACCCGGTTGGCTCCAAGGCCACCAATATGACAGAACTGCGTTTCCGTCCAAATTTCCGGGTGCACCTCGGGGTGCATCCCCAAGGATCCCTGATGCATTCAAACATGGTACATAGCCCCGCTATGTTCCCGGCTGGCTCCCAGGCCACCAAAATGGCAGAACCTCGCTTCCGCCCAAATTTCTGGGTGCACCTCGGGGTTAATCCCAAAGATTCCCTGATGCATTCTACCGCATAGCAACCCGAAAGCAATCAAAATGCTCGGAGTCTTCTCCGGCTAAAAATGCACATCAAATCATCACCGATCCGGAAAACATGTCCGGGTAGGCTTCACACAGCATGCCTATGTCCGTACTACGATTCCGGACTCTAACAAGGGGGACTTCACATATCTACCCCAAGGAATACCACGATCTCGCCGCACACTCGCGGGGGAGGGGTTTTCCCATGCAAAGGAAGAAGAGCTTCACATGCTCAAGAAGAGAATCGTTACCCTTTCGCTTTTCCTCGGCGCCATGACGATCTAGCCGGATGGAAAGAACCGTATCGGCCTCGCCTTCGCGGATCCGGACTCGGATCGTGATTTGGAGCTCCGAAGCTCCGCCGGTGACAGGATCTTGGTCTTCTTCCTCCTCCTTGCTCTCCCTTCTCTCTAGGATTTAGAGAGAGATGAACCCAAAGAAATGATAGGGTTTATAACCCTATTCTCGGATTTAACATCCCAGCAAAAGCCCTGAGCCGTCGGATCCCAAACCAAGGAAACGAACGGCCACGATTCAGCCCAATAATACAAAATCTGGGCCGAACACGGGTTGCAACACGGCCGTGTGCAAGGCCGTGTCACCCATTCGCCGTCTCGACCGACTCGAAAACCAGCACATGGCATTCGACATGCCTCCGACACGCCCGTGTCACATGTGACACGCTTGTGTCGAGACCCGTGTCACGCCCCCCCCCCCCCCCGTGTGCAATCGGCCAGCTTTCCCAACCCGAGAAGGACACGGCCTACGACACGGCACCCGACACGCCCGTGTCGCATGTGACACACCCGTGTCGCATGTGACACGCCCGTGTCTGGGCCTGTGTCATGGCCCGTATGCATGACTCAGAAAACTGCCCAAAGTGACACGCCCTGGGACACGCCTGTGTCCCAGGCCGTGTGCCTCAACTCGACGATCTCCGATCGTCAAAACGTCGACCACATGACCTGAGGCCGAACACGCCCGTGATACGCCCGTGTCACGCCCGTGTCACGCCCATGTCACGCCCGTGTCACGCCCGTGACACGACCCGTGATACCTGCTCCAAGTCCCAGACTTGGCTTAAAAAGTCGCCCGTCCCTCTTTTGAGTTTCGGGGTGTTACAACTCTCCCCCTCTTAAAAGAATTTCGTCCACGAAATTACCAAAGGAGAGAAGACAGAATCTCTTAGCGGTACCCAGGCGAAACAACTCTGGGTACACTTCCAGCATAGACTGCTCTCACTCCTAAGAGCTCCTGGCTAACACAAAAGTCCCACCAGACCACGACTATCCTGATCTCCTTGAGACAAAGTCGCTCGACTTCACGGTCTCCAAAACGAACGGGTTTGACCCTGGTCGTCAACCTTTCGTCCACCAAAACTTGATCACTCACGATCAAGTTCGAAGGCTCTTGCGCCGCCTCACCAAACCGCTCTAGAATTCTCTAGTGGTCCAAGGTATACCGGGCTCAGCTTCCCCAAGCGTCGCTCTCGTGAAACACTCTTGAACGACTATAACTTCCAATACGCCATCCGATAACTCAACATTCCGTTACGTGGCGTTAAAGCATTTAGTCTGCCTCTCCTTAGCGATTAGCAAAAGTTCTCACATGGTTCGCACCAAAAAGGGTAGTGTTTACCACCTCTTACTTTAAATACAACTTCGTGTCATCCGTTTCTAGCCTCGACAACGGCATGCGACGACTTCTACCAAAAAGGGCCTCGAAGGGCGTCATTTGTATGCTCGCTTGGTAGCTAAAGTTGTACACAAACTTTAACAAAACAGATGGCCTTCCCACTGCTTCCCAAAGTCCAGAACGCACATGCGAAGCACGTCCTCCAACGTCCTGTTGCCCTACTCGGTCTGCTCGTCCGTCCGCGGATGTAAGACTGGACTAAACTACAACTTAGTCTCCAGCACTTTCTGCAACCACCTCCAATCATTGGACGTAGAACGCCCACCTCGATTGCTCGCAATGTTGTAGGGCACACCGTGCCGTCTAACGATGTTATCCATAAACATTTACCAGCTACTCCACCGAATTATCCTTCATATGCGGAAGGAAGTGCGACACTAGTGTTAACACAACTACGATCTCCCAAACGGCGTCGTTACCCCACTGCGACTTTGGCATGCCATACACACAGTCCAGTCGAACTTCTATTCCGAACTAGGCAAGGATTCAAGAATCCCCCGGCACTTGGCACTCTGCCTTCGCTAAGGCGCAAGGCTGGCATTTTGTCACATATAGTGCCACGACCTTCTAGAGTTCTGGCCACCAGAGCACTTCTTCAGATGTCAGCACAACCTCGTGCCTCCTAAGCGAGTTGAGTACTTGATATAACGTATCACAACTCCACCCATAGGTTACCCATGCTTGGGCCGCACAAACGATTGTCTTTCCTTAGTAGCCCACCTACAACCGTCGATTTGGGATTTTGACCCATCGAGCCGCACCCATGATTTCCTTCATGCAGCTACACAATCCATAGTTTGCCAAATACGATCAGCCAGGTCATACTGAACTTCCGTCCAGTTCAACAACGCTTCGGAACTAGTCCGCTTGTCAACACAATAGATCTTTAACGCTTCCAATTCCCGATCTAGCCTCTCATCATACACCGACAACCAATTGGCTTGGGCGGAAGCCCTGCGACTCAACGCATCCGCCACTACATTGCCTTTGCCGGGTGCACGATGAATATTGAACGTATAGTCCCCCAGGAACTCCATTCATCTACGCTGCCTCAAGTTCAGATCCTATTGATCCAACAGGTATTTAGGGCTCTTATGGTCGGTATGAATATCGACCTTAACGTCGTACGAGTAGTGCCTCCACAGCTTAAGCGCAAATATCACGGCCGCCAACTCCAAGTCGCGGACCGGATAATTCCTTTCATGCACTTTTAGCTGACGCGATCCATAAGCTATCACGCTCCCAAGCTGCACAAGCACGCAGCCCAAACCACTACCCGAGGCGTCACAATAAACCTCGAAGCCCTCGGTCCCACTCGGCGAACTAAGCACTGGCGCCGTGGTCAACCAACTCTTAAGCTCTTCAAAAGCTTGCGCACACTCATGCGCCCACACAAAACTCTGATCTTTCCTTGTCAAAGTCATGAGAGGTAGCGCTATCCGCGAGAAGTTCTCCACGAAGTGCCTGTAAAAGCCGGCAAGACCCAGTAAACTCCGGACTTCCGCTACCGAAGACAACACAGGCCACTCTCGTATTGCAACAATCTACGTCGGATCCACCGCAACTCCTTCCCCACTGACTACGTGACCAAGGAACGCCACTGAAGATAACCAAAACTCGGCTTTGGAGAACTTTGCGTATAGCTCATTCCTCCTTAGCGTCTCCAAAACCAAACGCAGATGCTTGAAGCGATCTTCTTTGCACTGCGAGTACACCAATAGGTCGTCAATAAAGATGATCACAACATGGTCTAAGTACTCCCTGAACGTTCTGTTCATCAGATCCATAAACACCGATGGCACATTAGTCAGCTCGAACGGCATGACCATAAACTTGAAATGCCCATATCTTGCGTTGAACGCTGTCTTTGGGATATCGCTTTCCCTGATTCTCAACTGATAGTAACCAGACTTAAGATCCAACTTTAAGTGCACCGATGACCCACCCAACTGATCAAACAGATCGCCAATTCTTGGGAACAGGTACTTGCTCTCTTTTATCAACTTGTTCAGTTCTCCATAAACGATTCAGAGCCGCAAACTCCCGTCCTTCTCCTACCCGAAAAGGACCGGTGTGCTCCAAAACGATAAACTTGGACGCACATGACCTTGCTCCAGAAACTCTTCCAGTTGAACTTTCAGTTCTGCCAACTCATTAGGCGTTAACCGATATGGAGAGCGTGACCCAGGTTTGGCACCTGGCGCCAGCTCACTCGAAATCGATCGCTCGCTACGGAGGGACTCCAGGGAGCCCATTAGAGAAACACATCAGGATATTCGGATACACACAAGATACTACCCAATGTAGGCTTAGGCTTCAAAGCCTCCCATGGTGGCAGTAACGACGCTTGCACGTCAAATCCCTGACCCCTAAACCATAATCTTGCTACACAGAAACTCTCTTCGCGCGCATTGAATATCCATTATGCCACAACGCATCCAATTTGTCCTTTGCCATCGAAGAAGGTTCTTCCATGCACGATATAAATCCTTTGGACAAAAGGAGCATGAAGCTTCCGTATCGAACAATGCTCTCGCCGGATTGCCAAAAAAAATCCAAACAAAGCCTAGAACCTCCAGTCCTAAGTTAACACGCAAAAGGTAACAGGTATAAGAAGCTAAATTGCTATCAATTAAACCATACTTGTCTTCCCGACGATCGGCCACATGGCCTCCTGCTGGCCAAGGATGTCCATTCCCAGTTGGGCCGAAGTAAAAAGCGGTGCGGTAGACGCCACCGCCTTTCCCTTCTCCTCAGATATTGACCCCAACTTCTTTTTGGACATTGGGCGTCCACTCCAACAATCCCGGGCATAGTGCCCCGGCTTCCCACAGACAAAGCATGCATCCGGGGTTTGGACTATAGTCGCTCCGGATATGCTAGAGGAAGGGACTAGACCCGACCTCCTAGCCTTCTTGTACCACCTACTGTACCCAGATTTTGAGGTTGTCAACTTGACCACCGAATCCTTTGCCAAAACATCTTTGACTGCTCCTGCCAAAACTTTCCTTATCTTCTGAGCATTCTCCCAACACTCTCTGGCGAGGTGCCCTTTCTTGCCACAAGAATAACATTTGAGGGTAGTTTGGGTATTAGATGACCCAGCCTCTTTCCTCGGCGTCTTTCGATAGGCAGTCCTTATAGGATCTGTAGGGTTTGGTACCCTATACACTGGCACTTGGTGAGTTTTCCCCAACTCCACTTCCAAAGCTCTTGCTGATTCCACCAAAGCTCGGAACCCCAACAACTTTGGTCCTAGCAGTAGGATACGCAACTCGCTGCGCAGACCGTTATAAAATCTATCAACTCTAGATTGCTCGCTTTCCCATTCAAAGCCTGGGTAGCGCCTTAACAAAAGGAACGTCTGCAAGTATGCGTCAACTGAATGCGCTCCCTGCGCCACAGTCATGCTCAACTGCTACTCTAAATGACCCCCAAATGCCCTTTGGTCCAACATACCGCTCGATGTTGGGGCCATCTCAGGGACAAATGGTTGCACATTACTCCCATGATGTGCGTTGGTCACAGCGAACACCGCTTCAACCACCCTTCTTATGGTTTCCAAAGACGTAGGGGTCTCCGGCACATCGCTGGGTGCAGTACTTTTCTCAGAAAGTGTGCATTCAGACTGCCACGCGCCACTCTCGGACACCTACAATCGTACAGAACACTAATAAGGGACCGAACAAAATTGTAAAAAGCAATTATAGGAACACTCAGGTTCCCCAAACATGTGTATTTTCATTCCTAAGTGGACATTCATGGGTTCTTTTCATGTTATAACGATGACGCACATACATGTGCTCACCACCCCTTAAAGTGAATTCGTACACGAATTCATTTAAGCGTGACCAAAACCAGTAGTCTGATACCAATTTGTAACACCCCTATTCGTCACATAGTATATAACAGTAGGTCCGGCCGGGGCCCGGCGCCATATACTACGGACAGACCGGTTGGTTACGCATTGAAACCATTCACAACGTCCTACACAACACCTAGCGGAAGCAATTATTAAGTTGCACAATTAAGAACCCTGCTAGCATGAATGTCCATTAAACCAAACACAAAGGAATGTTTAATACATGAATAACGGCCTTATAGCCTTACAAGAGTTTGCTTAATAAAAATGTCTTCCATACCACGGCACGCAGGCCGGTCACACATGAGTACAAAAAGGAAAACACTCAACATTTGGCCTTCGAGGGCCGGCACAGCAACTTGGGCTTTAGCCCACTAATTACCTCTCGGCTCCGCAGCACCTACAAGCAATAATCCACCGCACGGTGGTAAACAAAGGCAACGGTCAGCTATGCTGACCAAATTATAACGATCCCACCCCCAAACCAGGGCAACAAAGCTTCTTCCCTGCACTTGTTAGCAAAACAAGCAACACAGCAAAATAAGCATCACATCATAGGTGCACGCTCACACGGCCGTATACCCCGTGCTCTCAGGGCACTTACTCGGCGGGCCAGTCTGAACCCCGTCCGGTCCTTGACTCCGCCACCACCCCCAGGATGGCAACCTCGTGAGCATTTAGTCCTTTCAGCCGTAGCCTAGACTCGATTTCCAAACCTCGATAAGTCCCACGTAAAACTTTTGGTCGCTTTAACCGAGCAGGTGGAGCGGGTAGGGGTTCACCAGTCCGTTGCTCACCCCGCCGTTGCCATTTGTCCTTTGACGCGGACTAAGCTTCCCCAGTCCCAAATACCGTTCAAACATGGTACATAGCTCCGCTATATACCCGGTTGGCTCCCAGGCCACCGATATGACAGAACTGTGTTTCCGTCCAAATTTCCGGGTGCACCTCGGGGTGCATCCCCATGGATCCCTGATGCATTCAAACATGATACATAGCCCCGCTATGTTCTCGGCTAGCTCCCAGGCCACCAAAATGGCAGAACCTCGCTTCCGCCCAAATTTCCGAGTGCACCTCGGGGTTAATCCCCAAGATTCCCTGATGCATTCTACCGCATAGCAACCCGAAAACAATCAAAATGCTCGGAGTCTTCTCCGGCTAAAAATGCACATCAAATCATCACCGATCCGGAAAACACGTCCGGGTAGGCTTCACACAACATGCCTATGTCCGTACTACGATTCCGGACTCTAACAAGGGGGACTTCACATATCTACCCCAAGGAATACCACGATCTCGTCGCACACTCGCGGGAGAGGGGTTTTCCCATGCAAAGGAAGAAGAGCTTCACATGCTCAAGAAGAGAATCGTTACCCTTTCGCTTTTCCTCGGCGCCATGACGATCTAGCCGGATGGAAAGAACCATATCGGCCTCGCCTTCGCGGATCCGGACTCGGATCGTGATTTGGAGCTCCGAAGCTCCGCCGGTGACCGGATCTTGGTCTTCTTCCTCCTGCTTGCTCTCCCTTCTCTCTAGGATTTAGAGAGAGATGAACCCAAAGAAATGATAGGGTTTGTAACCCTATTCTCGGATATAACATCCCAGCAACAGCCCTGAGCCGTCGGATCCCAAACCAAGGAAACGAACGACCACGATTCAGCCTAATAATACAAAATCTGGGCTGAACACGAGTTGCAACACGGCCGTGTGCAAGGCCTCGTCACCCATTCGCCGTCTTGACTGACTCGAAAACCAGCACACGGCATTCGACACGGCCTCCGACACGCCCGTGTCACATGTGACACGCCCGTGTCGAGACCCGTGTTACGCCCCCCCCCCCCCCCCCCCCCCCCCCCCGTGTGCAATCGGCCAGCTTTCCCAACCCGAGAAGGACACGACCTGCGACACGGCACCCGACACGCCCGTGTCGCATGTGACACGCCCGTGTCTGGGCCCGTGTCATGGCCCGTGTCATGGCCCGTGTGCATGACTCAGAAAACTGCCCAAAGTGACACGCCCGTGTCCCAGGCCGTGTGCCTCAACTCGACGATCTCCGATCGTCAAAACGTCGATCACATGACCCGAGGCCGAACACGCCCGTGACACGCCCGTGTCACGCCCGTGTCATGCCCGTGTCATGCCCGTGACACGACCCATGATGAAAGTGCTAAGTTGGTAGCCTATATCACCTAGAGGGGGGTGAATAGGTGAAATGCGTGTCAAAAGCGGAATTAAAAATTTAACACAGCGCACATCAAGCAATCACAGAAGACAAGAGATTTATAGTGGTTCCCCAATCTTGGGTACGTCCACTTTCCTCACCGATCTAGCAAATCACTAGACTCGGCTACTCCACTATCTCGGATTGAAAACAATCCTACACCTCGGAACCACGTTCCTACAAATCTCGATCCAAATCGGATCTACAAAAACTCGGAAGAAAGGTCTTCCTACAAATCTCGGAGAAAAACTCCTACAATGAAATTTTGGTTTGAGAATAAAAAATCAAAACAACAATCTCAGATCTGGATCTTTGACGGTCTTCTTCTTTAGGAACTTCGGCTTGATCAGAAAAGGTTGAAGATGACTTGAGAGAGATCCACGAATCTGAAAACTAGAACCACCTCGATCGAGAAGATAGATCTGAAATCTTTGAGGCTCGGCGAGATCGAGTGATTCACTTTTGTCTGGATCGCTGGAGAAATAGTCGTTGAAGACGGAGATCGGCGATCCAGAGTTTCTTCCGCGAACAACAATGGCGGCGGCGTGAGAATTAGGGTTCACGGAGTTTTCTCTTTCTTAAAAAGAATATCTCTGTAATCTTGTTAATTAGTCAATTCTGAAATGACCTATTTATAGGTGGATTCCAACGGTTATAATCTTAATTAAGGATGACACGTGGACCAATCAGAAATGACGGATTCAAAATACTTATGGCGAATTCGAACTTAGAAGAATTCTGGAATAAAGAACTGCTATACTCGAGTAAGAGAAGATATACTCGAGTATGGAAAGTTAGATACTCGAGTGACAAAGAGGAGTATACTCGAGTATGAGAAGAGAAATTTACTTGAGTGAAAAATAAACTACTCGAGTATCAGAAAAGATATACTCGAGTATCAGGAAGATAAACTCGAGTATCAGAAAGATATACTCGAGTATCAGAAAGATATACTCGAGTGAAAGGGGAATTACTCGAGTATCAGAATATGTATCCGGGAAACATTCACTTACTCGAGTATCAAAGTCAATTACTCGAGTATGGATAATGGTTTACTCGAGTGACTAAGTCACTTACTCGAGTAAGAAGAGAACTTACTCGAGTGAATAACTAATTACTCGAGTATAGATTTGTCTACATGAGTATTCAGAATCTACTCCAGTAAGTCTAACTGATTACTCGAGTATGTCTAACTCATTACTCGAGTGTGTCTAACTAACTACTCGAGTATTAAGTCTGATACTCGAGTATAAAAACAGGTTACTCGAGTATTGGGACTTAGAAAAATTTTTCTGAGGAAATTAGCTCCAATGCTTCTGTCCATCAATCCAAGTGCATAAATGAGAAGTGTATCCCAATAGAGAGGCTATACATGGGCCAACACTTTGGATCACACAATGAGGGATTGCATTGCATGGTCCTGTGTTTGGTGACCCATTATAGACTGACATTGGTCTACACTTGGCAATTAGAACCTGCACACATACAACTCAAATACCACATCAAATACATCTTAATTCATCTTAGTTCAAGGTCTGACCTCCTACAAATCTGAGGTATTGTGGAGACAAACCCCAACAATCTCCCCCTATTTGTAGATGTCAGCACTCTCTATACTAAGGTGAATTACTTAAGAGTAAAAGAACAACATGCATATCAAGGAGAATAAACTAAATTAAAGCAGGGTAAACAAAACATTGCCATAATCAGAATTAAATATATATATATATATAAATGTTTTAAGTCCAATTCCACACTCTCAGTTCAACTCAAGATGGGGCATCCTTGTGCATCCTTTCTCTTTTCAGCTCTTGCCTCTCTAGGTAGCTGAAAGGCTTTGGAAAGTAAGTCCTGGGCCTAGGAGGAGCAGCTGGGTTGTTGTGCCCCCAATTTCTGTCATGCAGCCTGATCTTTATCTGAGATGCTTCATAGGCTTTCCACTCTGAATAACTGTAGTGGTTGTCTCTGTTCTCCCCAAGATCAGTCACTAACCTCAAAGTATCAAGAATCAGAGACTTGGAGGTAGGACTCCACACTTCAGCATGAACAACAGGTGGTCTACCTTCAGAAGTTGGCTCTTTCCTGGGTGCAGAACGGCTGGCAGAAGCGCCGTCACCATATTTTCTTTTCTTCTTAGAAGGACCTTGAGAACTGGATGGAAAATCATCTTGCCATGCTTCAGTATAGGATAGAGGAGGCTCAGTCACATCACCCTCAGGTCTGGGTGAGAAGACTGGCACACCTCCTTGAAAGGTTGCTTGAGCTGAAACATCTGCTGGAGGCTGTTCTGCAAGAGGATCTAGATGCTGAGGTATAATGGTAGGTCTAGTTGAAACTCAGGGAAGTTTTGATTATGCAGCCAGACAGCAGTGTCATAGGTATAGAATTTGACAGACTGGAGCTGGGAAAGAATGGATTCTTTCAATCCTTTTACTAGTTCACTTACAGCATCTTGAGATTGGGTAGCTAGTTGTTTAACCTGGGCTTCAGCTTGTTCAGAAAGCTTTTCAACTTGTTCTTTTACAATCTTCTCCCCCTTGCTGATATCTATGGCTAGCTTGTCAATGGCTTCATCTCTGAATGTGCTTACTTCATTACAGACTTTCACAACATTAGATTCAGCTCTCTCATCTAGCTTGAGCTGATTGTGAGCTACTGTCTCTGCCTGGTTTCTTAGCTCACCTATGCTTGTGATGGTGTGATCTATGGCTTTGCCTCCAATCTTGAACAACTGCTTGAGTGTGTCAGTGTTTGCTTGAATTTCAGCAAAGCCTCTGCTCATCTCCTTTTCAAGAGCAGAGACCTTGGAGTTGACTGACTGTAGAGAGGCATCAAAGTAATCTCTTTGTTCTTTGAGCATAAGCTCAATCTTTCTTACTAGATCTGACGAGGAGGAGGAAGAGGGAGCTGAGGTTAATGCAGGGACTGATGGATCAGGAGCAGTCCAAGGGGGGATCTCTTCCACAACCACTGAGCTTACAGCTCTCTTGGTTTGGATTATCTCAATGGAGTCACAGGGATCAGAGAAAGAGGGGAGAGGGAAATCAAGTGTCCTCAGAGGAGGGTCAACAGGGTCTGGGGAATCCTCCTCGTCATCGGACAGAATGATACCATCATGAAGATCTGTGGCATCCAAAGGGGAGTGAGCTGGAGATGGAGATGGTTTTGCTGCTGGGATCTGTTCTTCTGTGATTATCTCTGGTTCTTTATCTTGACTTACAGTATCTGCTGGAGGAGGGGAACTGGTATCTCTCAGTTCTTCAATCATGCTGGCTATGTCTGCAGCTGATGATAGAAGCTCCTGTTGAATCTGGGTGTCTTGTGGACTTGGAGGAGAAGGATCTCTGATAGTGTGGACTGGTATCTCTGAAGTCTGTACCTGAAGGGTGGATGAGGCAGGCTCCCCCTCAATTACTGCACCCTGAGTGTCAGCAATTTGATGTTGAGGAGGAGATGGAGTCCTGATCACAGCCTGATGTCTGGGAGCATCTGCTGTTTGGGAGGCCTTAGATGATTGAGCAGTGTTTTGAAGCTTGATCTCGTATCTTTGTATAGAGGAGAGGGTGACTTTCTTCATGTGATGTAGGGGAGTACCTTTAGAGAGGTCAAATACTTGAGGATTGATCTCATGGAGAAGGAGAGAGATAATCCTTGCAAAATTGGGTTGCTTGACGCTTCCCTGAATCCTGTCCAGTAGCATCATTCCAAACTGGAATTTCTTTCTGCAGACTATGGCTTGCATTATTTCAAACATGTTATGTGAAATTTCTCTGATTGAGTAGGTCTTGCAGAGGATGACTTTTGAGATTACATCAATCAAGAACTTCCCTTCTCTGTTGCAATCGGCCCGGCTGAAAGTATCACACTCTGGATCAACTCCACAGTACAAAGCTGTCCGGTCTGAATCCTCAGGAGTTAGGTCATCTTCTTCATCAACTATAGGGAGTCGGAGCAAGGTGGAGATAGAAGTCTTATCTAGACGGATCTTGATCCCACGGACCTTAGTTTTCAGAACTTTCCCATTCCTTTTTACCTTGAGATTACTGTAAAATTCTTCAACTGCTGGAATGATTGCTCTGCACGGCGTTTGGAGGAGAAAAGTTAATCCGGCGGTGTCGAATAAGATGAGGAGGTTGAGGAAATCATCGGAAAGGTCGGCAATCCCCTCTGGGACGAGTTCAGAGCCTATTCCGATCTTCGATGAAGGAGGAGCCATCTGTAATCTGGAGACCTTGCGGCGACGGAGGATGAAGAACAGGGTTCGGGAATACGAGAAGTCGGCGGCTACTCGAGTGAATGAGGAGTGGAAAGGACTTTTTCGTTTTGAATATATATATATAAATAATCCTAATTAGGTTTAAAAAAAAGAGTTAAGTATAATGACATACCTAAACGAGGCGGCAATTGCTTGGTGCGAATAGAGATTTTGAAAATCCAGAAAAAAATTCCGAGTACTCGAGTAGAGGATGACAGCATACACGAGTATGGGGTTTAGTATACTCGAGTAGGTCACAACATACACGAGTAATCAAGAATTCATACTCGAGTATGTAATTAGCATACACGAGTATTAAGTCCTTGACGAATTTTCATACTCGAGTATAAGACGTTCATACACGAGTATCTGTTGGATTACTCGAGTATATGAAACTTTTTACTCGAGTATTTAGCCGTTTACTCGTGTAAGTGTAACGATGCTCGAGTCTCTAATATTTGAAGGAATTTCCCTGGTAGATGTCTATTTCCACTGAAAAACTGTACCTCTGAGCATCCAACATTGCTGATATCTTCTTAATTTGAGAGTCCATCACTGGTCTTCTTTGTTGAGCAGTCCAAGCTCAGTTTTGAAGAACGAGAACTTGGACTCGTCCAGCGGCTTGGTGAATATATCTGCAACTTGCCTGTCTGTGGAGACATATTGTAGATCTATGTCTCCATTTTCCACATGCTCCCTGATGAAATGATAGCGAAGCTCTATGTGCTTGGTCCTGCTGTGGGAGACTGGGTTGTTGGCTATTGCTATGGCGCTGGAAGAGTCACAGAACAAGGGAATGTTCTGGAACTTCATGTTGTAGTCTTCAAACTGATTCTTGATCCATAATAGCTGTGCACAACAGCTGCCTGCAGAGATGTACTCTGATTCAGCCGTTGAGATGGCTACACAGTTCTGTTTCTTACTGCTCCAGGAAATGAGTCTCCTTCCGAGGAATTGGCAAGTCCCGGAGGTACTTTTCCTGTCGTCTTTGCTACCTGCAAAATCTGCATCTGAAAATCCAATTAGTTCACTATCATTACTTCTTGGGTACCATAAGCCAAGATTTGGTGTTCCTTTGAGGTATCTCAAGATTCGCTTTGCAGCGATGTAGTGAGATTCCTTAGAGTTCACCTGAAATCTAGCACATACACATGTTGAGAATATTATATCTGGTCTACTTGCAGTAAGGTAGAGCAAGGACCCAATTATGCTTCTGTACTTGGTTTCATCAAAAGGTTTCCATTTCTCATCCTTGTCCAGAGACATAGCTGAGGCCATTGGAGTCCTCATAGAGGTTGCATTCTCCATTCCGAATTTCTTAAGTAGCTCTTTGGTGAACTTGGTCTGTGAGATGAAAATTCCATCCTCAGATTGTTTCACTTGAAGCCCTAAGAAATACTTCAGCTCTCCCATACTGCTCATTTCAAACTTCCCTTGCATAAGTTTAGAGAACTTTTTGCAGAGGCTGTTATCTGTAGAGCCAAAAATAATGTCGTCGACATAGATTTGCACTAGCAAAATCTTGCCTTTTATTTCCCTAAGAAATAATGTCTTGTCTATCTTTCCTCTTGTGAACTTGTTTTCAAGAAGAAAGGTAGACAGCGTCTCATACCAAGCCCGAGGGGCTTGCTTAAGACCTTATAGTGCTTTTTGCAATAAGTAAACATAGTTAGGAAAGGTTGGATCAACGAAACCTGGGGGTTGCTCTACGTACACTTCTTCCTTAATGTCACCATTCAGGAAAGCGGACTTAACGTCCATTTGATAGACGGTAAAGCCCTTAAGTGCGGCGTAGGCAAGAAATAACCTGATCGCTTCCAGTCTTGCCACTGGAGCATATGTCTGGTCGAAGTCAATTCCTTCTTCTTAACGGTATCCCTTGGCGACGAGTCTGGCCTTATTCTTTACAATTATCCCATCTTCATCCATCTTGTTCCGGTAGACCCATTTAGTCCCAATGACGTTCTTACCTTTGGGTCTAGGAACAAGTGTCCAAACCTTGCATCGTTTGAACTGATTCAGTTCTTCTTCCATGGCTAGAATTCAGGATGCATCGCAGTTGGCTTCCTCAAATTTCTTTGGTTCAACCTGTGAGAGAAAACTTAAGTGTAAATTCTCGTTAGTTGTACCTCGACGAGTTCTGACGCCATCCCGAGGATCTTCTATGATTTGATCAATGGGATGATCCTTTAGGTGCCTGAACCCCATGGTTCTTGCATCAGGAATCTCTTCAGCCACTGGAGTTGCATCTTCAGCTGGAGTGAGTTCTTCATCTTGAACATCTGCCTCTCCATTAGAGATTGTAGAGGTGATCTTGATGAACGTCTCGTCTTCACCTTTTGCAGATTCATCCAAACTAAGTTCCTGCAACTTTATACCTGCATCTACAATAGGCACACTAGAGGAGTTGCTTTGCAGCATACTCGTCTCATCAAATACAAGATGTATCGACTCTTCTACCACTAAAGTTTTTCTATTAAATATACGATAAGCCTTACTATGGCTGCTGTAACCTACAAAAATACCTTCAAAGCTTTTCTCGCTAAACTTGGTAGAATGATACTTGCCGTTGTTAAGCACGAAGCATTTACAGCCAAAGATTCTGAAGTATGAAATGTTTGGTTTCCTGCCTTTTAGAAGTTCGTAAGGGGTCTTATCATGGTTCTTGTTGATGAGTGCTCGATTTTGCACGTGACAAGCAGTGTTGACAGCTTCAGTCCAGAAGTATTCTGGGAGTGAGGCATCACTCAACATGGTCCGGCAAGCCTCTATGAGTGTTCTATTCCTTCTCTCAGCTACTCCATTTTGCTGTGGGGTACGAGGAGAGGAAAACTCATGAAAGATACCTTGACTTTCACAGAATTCTGTCATGGCTCCAGACTTGAATTCCGTTCCATTGTCACTTCTGATTTTGACTACGGAACAGTTGTATTCATTCTGGATTTGCCTAACAAAGTTAGTGAAAATGCTGAAGGTATCTGACTTGTGTTTCAGAAAGAATACCCATGCAAAGCGCGAGTAATCATCCACAATAACCAACGTATATTCCTTACCTCCCAAACTTCTAATTTGCAGTGGGCCAAACAAGTCCATATGGAGAAGCTGTAAGCTTCTATAGGAATCTTTGCCTATTATGCTTTTAAACGTACTTCTTGTTTGCTTGCCTTTGATACAAGCGTGACAAGGGCTGTCCGTAACGCACTTGACATTAGGCGCATCACGTACTAAGTTTTGAGAGAATAATTTATTAATAGTTTTGAAATTAATATGTGCTAGTCTCTTGTGCCATTGGTCAGCAAGAGATGCACTATTTTTTGCTAACAAACACACTGGTGTCGAAGAGTCTATACAGATGAAGTTTAAACAGAAAATATTTCTGCTTCGAGTGCCAGATAAAATAGTTTCCATGTTGTCAACCGATTTTATCAAACACTTGTCAGCATGAAATTCAACTACGTATCCTTTGTCACATAGTTGGCATATGCTGATGAGATTGTGTTCCAATCCTTCAATATATGCTACATTCGAAAAGGATACGCTACCATTAGAAATCATACCATAGCCTTTAGTTGTCCCATGGTCTGAACCTCCAAAGATGACCTTTGGTCCATTGCAGACTGGGGTGAAGTTTTGAAGTAGGCTTCTTGTCCCGGTCATGTGCCGAGAGCATCCACTGTCCAAGTACCAGATTGGCGTTTTGGTGGCTTTTGGACATACCTGCAATTACAATCATTTAGCCTTAGGAACCCAAACACGTTTGGGTCCTTGGTCTCGAGTTAGAATACTCCCCCTACGAGTATTAGCCTCATGAGTGGTCACTCTCACGTTGCTAACTTTAGGGGTTGCAGCATTTTCAGGATTGAACCAACAATCACTGGCAAAATGACCAATTCTGCCACAGCACCAACAGTTGAACCTGTTGTATCTTTGCCTTGTGTAGTCCTGCTTGACTTTCTGGAATGAAGGTCTAGCAGGAGCTTTACTCTTGGAGGAAGAGGCTTCATGATGATGGCAGTTACATGAGGTCTTCTCCTTCATAGGCTTTTCTACAATGGGTTTTACTTTTGGTGTCTTTTTGAAATTATGACCATGAGCATAAGGTCCATAGCTTTGAAGCTGAATCTCCTCATAAGGTACCTTGAAGACACTCTCGCCAAAGTTACGAGGACGAGTCCAACCTTGGTATCTTGACTTAGGCTTCTCAGGGATCGGCCTAGAAAAGTGTCCGTAGGTGGACTCATAAACGAGTTCGTTCGTGGGAAAGATAACTTTCTTGAACACAACAGGTTCCAAGGGAGCTTTCCCTTTTTCTTCAGCTAGAGCCTTCCGGGCAGCCTTATTCTTTCTCTTGGCCTTGTTTCTCCTAGAGGATTTACTAGAAGAGACAATGTGGCCTAAACCAGCACCCTTGGCCTTAACAGAGAATTCAGCAATGATTGGAAGAACTGTCTTAGGCTTAGAGAAACTCTCAACAAGCTTCTTTTCAGCCTCGAGTTGTCGTTCCAATTCTTTGATGATTTCCTCTTTAAGGTCGATGTGCTTGAGAGCTTTATTGTATTCCTCCATAGCTACATTGAGGTTCTCTTGAAGAGAGTTAGTCTTATCGACTTCTTCTCTCAAGCTGCTCTCACTAGCCTGTAGAGAATTTATCTCTTTGGCTTGAGTTTTCATTATTCTACGACATTTTTCGTAAGCGGTGAGTAACTCCTTATACTGACCCATGAGCTCAGATTCATCTTCAGAGGAATATCCCTCTTGCTCATTGTCATCATCAGAATCAGAAAGAGGAGTGTGAGATTTTACCTCCCTAGTAAACTGGGGGACTTGTTCATCATCTGAATGAGTCATGAGCCCAAAGTAGGCTTCCTCTTCTTCACTCGACTCAGATGAGTCAGAGTCGCTGAGAGTTTTGCTCTTCTTGGCTACCAGGCTTTTCTCCGTCCTCTTCTTATAGTGTGAGGATTTCTTTTCCTCTCTTCTTCCTCCCTCTTTCTTCTTGTGAGGGCAATCGGCGATGACATGACCTGGCTTATTGCAACAATAACAAATGATGTCAGTTGAGATCTGTTTGTTCTGTTTAGAATTATACCTGTCATGGCTGCTTGAGCCTTTCTTCCGATGATCACCATCATGTCGTGATCTTCTATATGAGGCATCCTTGCCTCTCCATTGCTTCTTCTTGTTTAAGAACTTCTTGAACTACCGTGAGAGTAGGGAGAACTCTCCATCAGATAGTTCTGAGCCAGATGAGCTGGGCTCAGATGATTCTTCTTCGTCAGCCTCAGGAACTGGGGCAGGAGAGCTAGCCTTTATCTTCCTTGAGCTATCTGCCTTTAGAGCGACAGATTTCTCCTTGGATGCAGACCTGCTTGTCTCTTCTTCAGCTTTTCTTGAGTTGATTTGCAGCTCATAAGACATAAGCTTTCCGAACAAATTTTGCGGGTCCGTCTCAGCTAACCTTCCAAACTCCCGAATGGCACATACCTTATTGTCTCATTCCTTGGTTAGGGATCTTAAGAATTTGTCATTGAGTTCCCCGTTGGTGAAGGCACGTCCATAAACTCTTAGGCCATTTACTATCTTGAAGAAGTTCTCAAAAGTGTCAGCTATGGCTTCCTTATGACCCTGCCTGAAGGCTTCATATTTCTGGTTCAGTAGGGATCTTCGATCATCCCTCACTTCTTCAGTACCTTCCATTAGAGTCACTAGGGATTGCCACATCTCCTTGGCAGATTGGCAATGAATCAGATTCTGCAGCATTGAGTCATCGACTGCACTTGCTATAATATTTTTAGCTTTCTTGTCCAGAGAGACAAGTGCAATCTCATCCTTATCTAGATCCATCAACTTCTTGGGAACTTGCTTGGTGGGGTCTATGGTGGAAGTAGTCATAGGAATGTGGGGACCTTCTTCAACAATCATGAAGATCCGGGGATCTACTGCTTCCATGAAGAACTTTACTCTTTCCTTCCACATAGGAAAATTGTTCTTGGTGCAGATAGGGAGTTTAGCAAAATCCTTGGTCTTACTCATGCTTGATACTCAACTAAGAAGGATACGATCAAGGTGTTAACCTTTTAACGATCAACCTCCCTCTGATACCAATTGAAAGTGCTAAGTTGGTAGCCTATATCACCTAGAGGGGGGTGAATAGGTGAAATGCGTGTCAAAAGCGGAATTAAAAATTTAACACAGCGCACATCAAGCAATCACAGAAGACAAGAGATTTATAGTGGTTCCCCAATCTTGGGTACGTCCACTTTCCTCACCGATCTAGCAAATCACTAGACTCGGCTACTCCACTATCTCGGATTGAAAACAATCCTACACCTCGGAACCACGTTCCTACAAATCTCGATCCAAATCGGATCTACAAAAACTCGGAAGAAAGGTCTTCCTACAAATCTCGGAGAAAAACTCCTACAATGAAATTTTGGTTTGAGAATAAAAAATCAAAACAACAATCTCAGATCTGGATCTTTGACGGTCTTCTTCTTTAGGAACTTCGGCTTGATCAGAAAAGGTTGAAGATGACTTGAGAGAGATCCACGAATCTGAAAACTAGAACCACCTCGATCGAGAAGATAGATCTGAAATCTTTGAGGCTCGGCGAGATCGAGTGATTCACTTTTGTCTGGATCGCTGGAGAAATAGTCGTTGAAGACGGAGATCGGCGATCCAGAGTTTCTTCCGCGAACAACAATGGCGGCGGCGTGAGAATTAGGGTTCACGGAGTTTTCTCTTTCTTAAAAAGAATATCTCTGTAATCTTGTTAATTAGTCAATTCTGAAATGACCTATTTATAGGTGGATTCCAACGGTTATAATCTTAATTAAGGATGACACGTGGACCAATCAGAAATGACGGATTCAAAATACTTATGGCGAATTCGAACTTAGAAGAATTCTGGAATAAAGAACTGTTATACTCGAGTAAGAGAAGATATACTCGAGTATGGAAAGTTAGATACTCGAGTGACAAAGAGGAGTATACTCGAGTATGAGAAGAGAAATTTACTTGAGTGAAAAATAAACTACTCGAGTATCAGAAAAGATATACTCGAGTATCAGAAAGATAAACTCGAGTATCAGAAAGATATACTCGAGTATCAGAAAGATATACTCGAGTATCAGAATATGTATCCGGGAAACATTCACTTACTCGAGTATCAAAGTCAATTACTCGAGTATGGATAATGGTTTACTCGAGTGACTAAGTCACTTACTCGAGTAAGAAGAGAACTTACTCGAGTGAATAACTAATTACTCGAGTATAGATTTGTCTACACGAGTATTCAGAATCTACTCGAGTAAGTCTAACTGATTACTCGAGTATGTCTAACTCATTACTCGAGTGTGTCTAACTAACTACTCGAGTATTAAGTCTGATACTCGAGTATAAAAACAGGTTACTCGAGTATTGGGACTTAGAAAAAAATTTCTGAGGAAATTTGCTCCAATGCTTCTGTCCATCAATCCAAGTGCATAAATGAGAAGTGTATCCCAATAGAGAGGCTATACATGGGCCAACACTTTGGATCACACAATGAGGGATTGCATTGCATGGTCCTGTGTTTGGTGACCCATTATAGACTGACATTGGTCTACACTTGGCAATTAGAACCTGCACACATACAACTCAAATACCACATCAAATACATCTTAATTCATCTTAGTTCAAGGTCTGACCTCCTACAAATCTGAGGTATTGTGGAGACAAACCCCAACACGTGACACCTGCTCCAAGTCCCAAACTTGGCTTAAAAAGTCGTCCGTCCCTCTTTTGAGTTTCGGGGTGTTACACCAGACTACTCAAGTAATTGAAGAAGTCAAAAAGGGGGAGAGTAATGTCATCAGAATAAATACTGAGAATATCGTCTAGGCCACAAATATTATGAGAGGCTCATTGGGAATGGAGCCACTACAATATCATAACATCCCAATGATGTATGTTCAAGTGGGAGAAGAATTGAACAATATGTATATTCCTTCCCAAGTTCAAGATAATCAAAAATATATTCAGTACATTGAAGAGGGTACCGTACTGATGCTCAGTGGGGAGAGAAGACTACTGTTGCTCAGAATCCTTCCTTCAGCCCCACTGCAAAATGGTCACTACAGGTCAAAGAAAGAATCACAATTGATACTGAAGAGGAGGCCAGGCTAAGAAAAAAGAGATATAGGATTGAAATGGAGAAAAGGCCTGACTTCGATCAATGGAGCCCTGAGTCCAGATCGATCATTCTGCTTACCTGGGATCAGGTCAAAGCCAAAAGATTTGATAGAGGCAAATGGTATAGCTCCCTGGAATGGGAGAAAATGGAACAGAGTGAGTCAGCAAGAAAAGCATACTAGAAAAACAAAAATGCCAACCTTTTGAAGCCCGGTGAGAAAGAACCAATCAAGTACTTTCCAAAACCTTTCAGTTACTTCCAAAGACTGAAAGATAAAGCTGAAGCTGCAGCCGAATAAGCAGACGGGGCATACAAAGACAAAAAGGGAAAGAAGCTAGTTAATGCAGAAGACAAACTGGCAAAGAGGACCAAAGACAGTGGAATAGTTATAAGGGAACCTGAAACTTGAAAGGTTTCAGGTTCTTCTTATAGGGGTTAAGGAACATGTTATTTTGTTTCACGTACAAACAATATAATTTTTCATATGATAAATGAAATAGCTTTTGTTTTATCTTTGTTCATTTTATATCTAAGATATACAGTTAAAATTACTTACTGTATGATTGTATAGGTGTGTATACATTGTCTTAGAGTTTTAACTTCTTCAAATAGGGGGAGATTGTTGGGTCCATTGATCCCAATGTCCAAGATTTAAAGAAGGCCTAGCAAACAATGTATACACATGTGGTAATCTAACTTGTGTTTAAGTTGAGTGATTGCAGGATGAATATTGTGCATTGATTGGACAAGTTGCTTATATGGCCAAGTCAGGTAAACACTTACCTAAGATGTGGGTTGAAAGAAATCTGTCTAAGTTCACAAGCATTGAGAGAAGGTGACTCACTCAATGCCAGATGACTTATAGCACTGAGTGAAGGCTATACAGTCAAATCCAAAGCATTGGCAAGCTGAGAAAGTTGCTAAGTCCACAGACGTTGAGTGAAGTCAACTCACTCAATGCCATACAGTAAAAAGCTGTGAGACATGCTAAAGTAGTAAAAGCCTAAGTTGAAATGAGCAGAAAAGTGGCTAAGTCCACAGGCGTTGAGTGAAGTCAACTCACTCAACGACATGCAGCTAAAGGTAAATATATGGCTAAGTAGTTTTTCGTTGAGTGTTGAAGACACATTCAATGCCACATTGCAAAAATCTGTAAGTCGAACCGAGTTCAGAGTTTGTCGAGCTGAGTTCATCGTTCGTCGAGCTGAGCTCACCATTCGTCGAACTCAGTTAAGTTCGTCGAACTAAGTTTATAAAATTTGCTAAGGCAAAAAGCGTTGAGTGAGGCATGCTCACTCAATGCTCTCAATGCCTAAGATGCTTTAGAGGCAGAAAATTAGCTAAGAAAAAAAGCGTTAAGTGAAGCGTGCTCACTCAACGCTCTCAATGCCTAAATTGTAGAAAGCTTTTCTAAGGCAAAATGCATTGAGTGTTGTAGGTACACTCAATGCTCTCAACGCCAGAGAAGCAGGAAGTTTTTGCTAAGGCAGAAAAAATTGAGTGAGACTTGTTCACACAACGCTCTCAATGCCTAGATAGACAGAAATTTGTCTAAGTGTTTTGGCGTTGAGTGAAGCTCATTCTCTCAACGCATATACTACTGATGCTTGAATTTTGACCAAGTCTTTAGGTGTTGATGTCAGCAAGTCAAAAACTCAACCATATTCAAATTGTGAGCGGCAATGCCACAGTACATTACAAAAGGCGCCGCAGGCCTACTGTACGACAGTTAGGCGTTAAAGCAAAAAGATGCAGCCAACATTAATGGTGTGGTACCCACTATTAAAAGAGTCGTTGGGTTACAATAAATAAAAGGAGAAGCTCTTCACAGAAAGAGCATTTGTTACAGTAGTTCTTCAAAATCGCCATTGTTGAGGCTATAGGTTAAGAACAGAGAGCCCAAGACAAGTAAGTCTAGAGGCATATCAAGTTAGCTGTTAATATCAACATCTTCAACTACAAGATTGCTGGTGCCATCTTCATCTGCACCAGCAAGCAAGCTCAGGGTGATTCACTGAGAAAGAGATAGCATCTAGGGCTGACACTTGCTGCAGGTGCTTCACAGATTCAGCCAATAAGAACATTCTCTTAGGGAGCTGTGAAGAAGGAGATAGGGCTGAACAGTTGGCTCAGTTCAGAAAGGTGCAAAAAAGCTAATCTACAAGTTGCTTCCAGCATAATCTATAACATCTACATCATTGTTGATGTGAAGAAGAGAGGGCTGAGCTTTTGGTTAAGGTCAGAAAGGGGCAGAACAGTGTTCTGCAAGTCACTTCCAGCTCAAGTGGATATACTTATTGCTGTGAAGTAGTTGGGGCTATGGAGTTCTTAGTCCAGAAAAGTAGACTCAGGAAAATCATTTCTGGAGTCAAAGTTGGGCTGAGTCTAACTCAGTCAAGGTAGATTGGCATAGAGAAATTTCTCTTGTGTCCAATCAAGAACCTCACCAACCCACTTCCACTTTGTAGGATCCTTTGTGGATCTGAGTGGTAGGAGCAAATTTTCTCTGAGGTAGGATCCAAAAGTGGATCTGAGTTGTAGGACAATATTGCATGAGTTGTAGGAGAGTGAATCTCTCTGAGTTGTAGGAGCAAGTTTGATCTGAGGTAGGGCAATCCTCCATAGCCTGAGTGGTAGGGCTTAATTGTCTGAGGTAGGTGATCTTTGGATCACTGAGTTGTAGGACCTTGTGCCTGAGGTGTAAGTCTTGGAGGAGACTGAGAGATCCTGGGGATCTGAGGTGTAAACTCTTTGAGCATTTTTTTGGAAAAGTGCCTTGACTAATTGGAAGTTGGCAAGGTGGGAGGAGAGTGGATGTACCCAAAGATTGGAGAACCACATTATTGTGAGGTCCGTCTCTTTGAGACAGTGGGCCCGTATGTTGAGCTGTGAGCCTAAATTACACAGCTATGTTGGCTGTGAGAGCCAGCCTTAGAACATAATGTGGTTATGTATTGTGTGACGGGCAAGGGCTGACCCGCATCATGGCCTACAAGCCTGTTGGTTTGAGCAACAGGTTATGGCTAACCTATACCCACCCTATAGCATTCGACTTAGAGTGAGTCACTGGTTTGTATCTGAAGGTAATAGAGCGCCTTTGACTTTGTCGGAGCATAGGAGGAAGAGAGTCTTAGGATACGAGTTGGAAAGACTAGTAATGCTCATTTGTACCGTTTTGAGAATAGTGATGGGGTTTGAATCTCAACACACCAATAATGTGTCGTAAGTACACGGGGCGTGTGGCCTGCCATGCCAACGTTTGTGGTGAAGGTGCTTAAATTGCACGTTCTGTTGTCATATTATGTACATGCTATTTACCTGCAGGGAAGGAGCATTACCGCCCTGGGTGTGGGGCAGGGTCGTTATAATTTGATCAACTAAAACTAACTGTTTCCTTGTTTTCCACATTTTTGTTGGTTATCCCTATGCAGGTGTTGGGGAGCCAAGCGGAAAATAGCGGGCAGAAGCCCTTTGTGTTAAGCCGGCCCTCGAAGGCCAAGCGAAGCTTCCTTACTACTTTTATGTGTTGTCGGCCTGCGTGTTGATGTATGCAAAACACTTTAAATTATTGGAAACATTTGTAAGGCCTTAAGGCCAAACCCTTTTGTGTACGTTACCGTTATAACATGAAATAACCCATGAATGTCCACTTAAAAATGAAAATACACATGTTCGTGGAACCTACGTGTTCCTGTGATTGTTGTTTTGCAATATGTCTAGCCTCTAAATTGTGTGTTTCACGATTATAGGTGACTAGAAGTGGTACGGAGCAGACTCTGCCCCAGCGCTCGATGGAGAGTAGTGCACCGGGTGATGTTCCTACACCTCCTCCTTCTAATGAAATGATATGCTTAGTTGCGAAAGCCGTGTTCGCAATGATCAATGCGTAACCAGTAAGGCGTGTACAACCTTCTACCCCTGAGGTTGCCCCGACGCAGGTTAGCATAGTTGAGCATGTGGCAATGCGACAAGTGACCGATGAGCCTTTGGCAATGAGGCGAGCGATGAAAAAGCAACTAAAGCACGTTATAAGCTTCCACCCTCCAACGTTTGAAGGAACAGGATCGCCCACTCAGGCCGAAGATTGGCTCTCAAGGATAAAGAGAATCTTGAGTGTGACGGAGATGGAAGAAAGACAAAAGGTGTCATTGGCTACCTTTCTTTTGGAAGGAGAGGCAAGACTATGGTGGGATGAGCTGGAACTACATCAGTTTTCTGGAAGGAAACTGTCTGAGATCTCGATGGAGAAACTCTTGAGGGTTTTTTGGCATGATATCTACCATCTGCTCAGAGGATTGATATGGAGAATCAGTTTCGGAGATTAACTCAGGGTGTGAGTTGTGTGGATGACTACTTATACGAGTTTACAAGATTGGGTCGATATGCGGGCACTACTTTTGCTGACGAGGAGTGCAAGACAAATAAATTCTATAAAGGACTGTGAGATGATCTGAGATTCCTTCTCACACATCCAATGATGCAGGGTTTTCTAACCTTGGTCAATATAGGCTGATCCCTGAAGCAAGTTATGAAGCGCGTGCAGCGTAAAAATGACTTGGCGGTGAAGAAACCAGAGTTCAAAGCACCAAACTCATCGAAGACCGGGTACCGAAGGTGGAACAAGAAATCCAAATCTTCTAGACTGGCTCCTTCTGTTATGTCTGGAGCAACTTCTGGGCAAGGCCCAATGATTTGTTATACTTTTAACAAGCCGGGACACATGGCCCAAGAGTGTCGTAGTGGTCCTCCAAGGAGAGAAAAAGATAGGTGCATCTTATGAGGAGAAAGGGAAGGCAGTGGTGTCGACTGCATCCCGTTATACTCCAGTGCAACCCAGACTATACAATCTTGGCCAGCTGGAGGCAATAAAGCAAAGCGACGTGGTGACTGTTAGAAACCACGTCGGGCCCAAAGCTCCGAATGATCTTTGAGAATATTAGGTAATCCGGACTTGGCCGACTGCAGTCAAATGACAACAACATCCCCAACAAAATCTCTGCGGAAGGCTCCGAATTATCTACGGGAATATTCTACGATAGGTTTTTGAGTGCTGGGATAGAACCCCTAACCTCCTTTATAAGAGGGGACTAAAACCACCTCTCATACCCAAGTGCAATGTAGCGGTGTCGACTGCGTCCCGTTATACTCCATCGTAGCCCAAAGTATACAATCTTGGCCTGCTAGAGGTCATAAAGAAAAGCAATGCGGTGACTGTTAGAAACTAGGCCCGACCCAAGGCTCCGAATGATCTACAGGAATATTGGGTAATCCAAACTTGTCCAACTGCATTCAAATGGCAACAACATCCCATTATACTCAAGCGCAGCTCAGAGTATACAATCTTGGCCAGTTGGAGGCCATAAAGCAAAGCGCGTGGTGACTGTTAGAAACTAGGCCAGGCCCAAGGCTTTGAATGATCTACCAGAATATTGGGTAATTCAGACCATCTTTTGTTAGAAACCAAGCTGGGCCCAAGGCTCCGAATGATCTACAAGAATATTGGGTAATCCAGACCCGGCCGAGTGCAATCGAATGACAATAACATCCCCAACCAAATCTTCGTGGAAGGCTCCGAATTATCTATGAGAATATTCCGCGGTAGGTTGTTGAGCGCCGGGATAGAACCCCCGACCTCCTTTATCTTGGGTATGAGAGGTGGAGGTCGGGGGTTCTATCCCGGCGCTCAACAACCTACCGCGGAATATTCCTGTGGATAATTCGGAGCCTTCCGCGGAGATTTGGTTGGGAATGTTATTGCCATTCGACTGCAGTCGGCCAAGTCCGGATTACCCATTATTCCCGTAGATCATTCAGAGCCTTAGACCCAACCTGGTTTTTAACATGGTATCAGAGGGAGGTTCCGATCCTCTGACCTGTGGGTTATGTGCCCACCATGCTTCCGCTGCCCAAGGTCGGGGCAGGCCGAAGGTTCTTATAAAGTAGGTCGGGGGTTCTTTTGTTAGAAAGGAGGTCAAGCCCAATGCTCCGAATGATCTACGGGATAATTGTTATTCCGGACCTGGCCGACTACAGTCGAATGGAAACAACATCTCCAACCAAATCTCTGCCGAAAGCTCCAAATTATCTACGGGAATATTCCGCGGTAGATTGTTGAGCGCTGGGATAGAACCCTTAACCTCCTTTATAAGAGGGGACTAACACCACCTCTCATACCCAAATGCGCTGCCATTCGACTGTAGTCAGCCAGGTTCGGATTACCCAATATTCCCATAGATCATTCGCAGCCTTGAGCCCGACCTGGTTTCTAACAGTGACAAGTACGGTTTAGTATATAGCTTTTATTACTTGTTATCTTGTATGTTGCTTATGTATAGTGCATTAGGATTTGTCATAATCTTGGACTATCTGGTGAGAGCACTGTTCGATACAGGGGCTTCTCACTCATTTCTATCTGAGGAATTTGTGTTGCGTATAAGAGTGCCTTCTTTTGTGATAAAAGATAGATTGGATGTATTGCTATCTAACGGTTGCAGGATGTGTGCAGATAGGTCCTTATGTGTCAGATGCAGATAAGAAATCACGACTTTCGATTGGAAGCATCTATAATGCCGATTTCGGAGTTCGATGTAATCTTTGGCATATACTGGCTCTCGGAGCAGCGTATCTGCATTGATTGCAACTCAAAGAAAGTCACGCTGGGACAGAATACAAATGCAAGACAAAATTTGTTGGTATGCAAGAATCGAGCAAGATACTGATGTCTTCTCTCTAAGTGGTCAAGGCGGTTCGGAAGGGCGTGAAGTTATTCTTCACGTATTGGAGGTTGTAGAGACAAAGTCCAATTTGGGTGACATCCCTATTGTGTCGGAGTTTGTAGATGTTTTTCCTTAGGATCTCCCTAGTATTCCACCCCAGCAATAGATTGAATTCGCTATTAAGTTGATGCCAGGTGCGAAACCTGTGTCACGCTCATTGTACCCTATGTCACCAAAGAAGATGGTGCAACTGAAGGTTCAATTACAAGAGTTGCTAGAGCAATGCTATATACGACCAAGTATGTCACATTTGAGTGCACCGGTCCTCTTTGTGAAGAAGAAGGACGGAAGCTTGCGTATATGCATTGACTATGTGAACTGAACAAGCTGATAGAGAAAAATAAGTATCCAATTCCGAGAATCGATGACCTGTTTGATTAGCTAGCTGGATTAACCGTATATTCAAAGCTAGATTTAAAGTCCCGCTATTATCAGTTGAGGATCAGGGAAAGTGATATTACTAAGACAGTGTTTGCCACACGTTATGGGCATTATTAATTTACTGTGATGCCTTTTGGGCTCACTAATGCGTCATTGGTGTTTATGGACTTGATGTACATGATATTTAGAGAGTATTTTGACCTGTTTGTGATCGTATTTATTGACGATATACTGGTATACTCTCAGTCAGAAGAGGATCATGAGAATCATTTGAGATTGGTTCTGCATACCCTGAGAAGGAATCAACTATATATCGAATTATCTAAGTGTGAGTTTTGGCTATCTTCGGTGGCGTTTCTTGGTCATGTCGTGAGTGGAGAGGGTATTGATGTGGATCCGACAAAGATAGCTGCGATACGAGAGTGACCTATACTTGCTTCTATAACAGAAGTCAGGAGTTTTCTTGTACTTGTCGGGTATTATAAGCGCTTCGTAGAGAACTTTTCGAGGATTATTTTACCTCTCACTACATTGACAAGAAACAATCAAAAGTTCATTTGGACGTCAGAGTGCGCACGAGCTTTCGATGAGTTGAAGAGTCGTCTGACCTCGGCGCCTATGTTGTGCTCGCCATGTGGAACATAAGGTTTTGAAATCTATAGCGATGCCTCAGGGAGCGCCTTAGGTTGCGTTCTTTAGCAGTTTGGAAAGGTTATTGCTTATGACTCTCGCCAACTGAAAGTTCATGAGAGAATTATCCGGTCCATGAATTGGAATTAGCGGCCGTGATATTCGCTCTTAAGTTATGACAACATTACTGATATGATATGAAGATCGATATCTTTGCGGAACTTAAGAGTCTAAAGTATTTGATAAATCAAAAGACCTTGAATATGCGACAACGGAGGTGGATGAAATTCATCGGGGACTACACCTTCAAGATTCATTATATTCCTGTCAAGGGAAATGTGGTCGTGGATGCGCTGAGTCGCAAGGCTCCGACACGAGCAAATTGGTTACGGATGCATGATGAGTGTCTGATTCATGAGTTGGAGGCTTTGGACATCTCTTATGTTGAGAAGAATGCAACGACGAATACATGCTTAAACTAGACAGAGGTGCAGTGTGACCTTGTAGATAGGATTCGACAAGCGTTGGAGCTTGATAAAAGCATAAAGCAATGCGTAGCGGAGACAGTGGATGGGTCTAACACTGAGTTTTCTTTTAAAGACGGTCTTTTGCGGAAAGACGATCGTTTGTGCATCCCGAAGTTTGGCACCTTACAGGAGGAGTTGATGTACAAGTCTCATTTCACCAAGTACTCGATCCACTCGGGGAACACAAAGATGTATAAAGACATGAAAAAGTTGTTCTGATGGCCAAGGTTGAAGAAGGACAGATGAAGGCGGAATTTAAAAAATCCAGTGGTTTCTTGAAGTCGTTACCAATACCGGAATGAAAGTTTGATGATATATCTATGGATTTCGTGCACGGTTTGCCGAGATCGCAACACGGTAACGATTCCGTTTGGATGATCGTGGACCGGTTGACTAAAGTAGCACACTTTATTCAAAATCGAAGGAACGATTCAGTGGAAAATTTAGCCGAACTTTATGTTGGTCAGATCGTACGATTGTACGGTGTGCCCCGTACCATTGTAAGTGACCGAGATGGACGCTTTACGTCAAATGATTGGAAATTTATTCATCAATTGTTGGGTACCTGATGTAGGCTTACGCTTTCGTCTTGCGACGCAAGGCGAACCCTCCCTCTAACCCGTCCGAATTACGTTCACAACTTAGCAAGAGAATTTGCCGCCAATAATAAATATTATTTTATCATTCACAAACACGAACAAGAGGGGATCTTCCGACTAAAATTATGACGATTCAAATTAGTCCGACTTTAATCCTGAAACAAAGCCAACCTAGGAGTCACCGAATCCTCCAAAGAAATCAAACGTGGAGGCTCCAAAGTTGTTAGTTTGAAAACATGCAGTGATTATTCCAAGCTATTTGAAATCACGCATAAATCTTCCACCAAATCGTTACGATAAAGAGGAAGCACACAAGTAGAAGAAAAGAGCGTTACCCAACCAAAAGATAAATTTTGTGGTGAGTCACACGCCACGGATCCACCGGAGTCACACCGGAGGATAAGAATGCACGTCCACCAACTTTGGAGTCACACCGGAGAGGGTTTCCACACCTCAGAGCAGCCTCCAATGGGGGAGGAGGGCCAAACCTGGCAGAAGAGAGCTGGGCGGCAGACTGGAGGAGAGGGCTGGCCGAACTATCTCAAGGGTGTAGCGGGTTCTCTTTTTTTTAGGGTTCCAAAAGCTGTTTTCATTAATAAAATAGACCTAAATATAAGGTCTAATACAAGATCTCAATCATAAAATCAAGAGGCTTCATCCAAGCCTTTAAAACAAGGATTGATAAAAGACTGTTTTAAATAAAAGCTGGAATAAAATAAACTAACATTATTTAGTTAAATGCGGCCACAGGCGAAGGTTGTAACGGCAATGGTGTGTGATGGGTTCCCCCTTTTTATTGATGGAAAGTCATGGGTGGGCCCCGCCCACCCATGATCTCTCATGGAGATAATGGGGGCGGACCCCCACTCCCTCCCCTCATGGGGAAACCGCCGCCATAGAAACCACCGCCGGCAAGAGGCCGAGCCACCACCGGCGGCCGGCCCTCCCACGGCCACCACGACCGTGGCCGGCCTTGGCCATGGCCGCCCCGGCCATGGCCGCCCGGCCATGGCCGGCCGTGGCCATGGCCGCCCCTGCCATGGCCGCCCGGCCATGGCCGGCCGTGGCCATGGCCGCCCCGGCCATGGCCGCCCGGCCATGGCCGCCCGGCCATGGCCGCCCCGGCCATGGCCGCCCCGGCCATGGCCGCCCCGGCCATGGCCGACAGTGGCCATGGCCGCCCCGGCCATGGCCGCCCGTGGCCTTGGCCGGCCGTGACCTTGGCCGCCGCCGGCCTCCCTCGCCGGCCGCACGGCTGCCGCCGCCGTCATGACGGCCCGCCATCATGGGAAGCCCTCCCCGCCGTCCGATCGAGGGAGAGGCCCCACCAGCCGTCCGATCGGGACAAAACCACCCACTAACCCACTATGTTAGTGGTGGGGCCCGTCGTAACTTCCCCCTGGAGCCTATAAAAGGACCCCAGGGGCTCCTCATTTGATAATCCTCTCCTCCTACGCTTCCCCCTTCTTCTTCTTCCTCAGGTGGGAGCTCTCCCGTTTCCTCCACCGGTGGCCGCCCCTCGCCGTCAACAACCAGCGGCCACCTCTCGCCGCTAACCACCGACAGCCACCCGCAACCTCCAGCGGCTGTCATCGGATATCTGCACCCGCCAACGGCTATCAGCACTCGTCGTAGGCCATCGGTACCTGTCATCGGCTATTGGCACCCCACCAGCGCTCAGCCACAAAGGAAGCACTCCAAGGACCGAGAAAGGAGAACAAGGGAAGCAGTGACAACTCTTGGATGCGCGTCGCCCCTGAGTGCACGCGCCCAAAGCAACCCGCGCATTCCACCGTCCAAGTCCCGTTGGAGAGGCAGTCTGTTGCCCACCAACGGCTGCAGATACTCTCTCTCTCCCCTCAAGATTGTAACGGGAGCGGCCTGTCGCCCCGATTCCCCCATCAAATTGTAACCTCCAACAAGCTAGTGGATTTTGATCGGCACCGACCCGTTCACGTGGTTTTTCACCCGGTTGAAGGGTTTTCCACGTTAAAACTTCCCGTGTCCATCCCCCATTTTTCAACTGACTGTGTGCGCGCTCGACCGCTCCGCGAGCTAAGGCGGTCCAAGAATATCCGGCCCGACCGGAGCATCGAGTTAGTCCGCAACAGTTTGGCGCCGTCTGTGGTAAACATTCCCAACCTCCTCCGCAGAACAAGTTCACCATTCCTGCAACCGCGATGACAAAGAGAAGTGCCCGCACAGCCGAAGGGTCCGCACTTGGCGGACGCACTGAGCCTACACATTCTCACTCTCTGGTAGACGTGCCGCTGACCGCTGAAGCAGTTTACGCCCCCGTCACCGCTCTGGAAGGACGTGTCCGCCAAATGGAAGAACAACAAACAGAAATGCTTGTATTGCTCCGAAACATGGGAGCACCACCCGCTCCCCTGATACAGCCGGCCCCAGCAAATCCTCCGCAACCAAACTCGGAAAGGGACCAAGAAGAGCCCGAGGATTATTCTGAAGCCGTCAGCTCCACTCACCCAGCTCAAAGAAGAGTAAGAACATATCATCTTCATCACCATCCCGCCAACGACGTTCGCCCCCTCCTCTCGAAAGGTTTACTCGGGAGGAAATTCGGGAAGTTATAGCCGAAGAATATCGCCAGGCTGAAAGAAGAGACTTTCATGCTCACCGACCTCCCTGCCAAGGCTCCCCCTTGACGCCGCAAATCCTCGATCATCCTATTCCACATGGATTCAAGCTTCCAAACATCGAGACATTTGACGGGACCGATGATCCACTAGAACACATTAACCACTTCACCACCATTATGAGGATCTACAGCGCACCTGATCAGTTACTCTGCCAAGTGTTTCCGACCACTCTCAAGGGACAAGCTCGCACATGGTTTCACTCCTTGAGAGCGGGCACTATCGTCAACTTCACAGAACTAACGAGACAGTTCACAGATCAGTTTATAGCAAATCGGAGGATCGTCCGCGACCCTTCCCACTTATCAGGTATCCGCCAGAACGAAGGGGAGTCTTTGAAGGATTTCTTCCGCAGGTTCTCCGCAGAAGCCCGCCAAATCCCAGGGGTTGACCCTGAACTGTTAAGAGGAATGTTCCTCGGAGGTCTTCGCCCGAGCAGCTTTTATTCAGCATTAATGAGGGAGACCGTCGCTAGCTACCCCGACCTCGTGTACCGCGTAGAGGCGCAGATCACAGCCGACGAGGCTATTGAAGCTCATCGTCAACAGTTTGACGACAACCAGAAGCGAAAAAGGGAAAAAGAACCGTCCCCTCAACACCAAGAAGGAAGATCCCGACCAGAACATCAAAACGAAAAACACCGACGTGACCATCAGAGAGATCAGCCGCCCCGGGATTACACACCCCTAAACACCTCCATGACAAATGTGTTTCATGCGATCCAAGGCAACGAGGCGCTCCGCAGGCCCAGACCTCTCGCTAAAAATACTGGGGACCAGACAAAGTACTGCAAGTTTCACCGTGGACAAGGACACGACACAGAAGATTGCTCAAAGCTCAAGGAGTAGATTGAGTATCTCGTCAAACAAGGCCTCCTGGGGAGATTCTTACGAGGATAAGCACAGAAGTCCGCTGAAAGGAAATCGGCCAACCATATGCTAGACCGGACAGGGGGGCAACCCCTTAGACGACCAACCCAAGAGAGGGCTTTGTACCTCAGAAGGGCTCTATCTATTATGGCGTTTATTAATTTTACTTTCCTACGAATTATGTATTCCCGCAAGAACAATCTCACGACTGCAACTCTAAAAAAGTTAACATTTTCTCATTATAGGCCTGTTGATGACAAGCATCATCCGTGCAATTTGAAATACATACTCATTTCGCCAAAGTGCGAAGACATCCATTTACCCTTACAGCAACTGCCTCCGTACAGCGCGCTCCTTACAGCAACTGCCTCCGTGCAGCGCGCTCCTTACAGCAACTGCCTCCGTGCAGCGCGCTCCTTACAGCAACTGCCTCCGTGCAGCGCGCTCCTTACAGCAACTACCTCCGTGCAGCGCACTCCGTACAGCAACTGCCTCCGTGCAGCGCGCTCCTTACAGCAACTGCCTCCGTGCAGCGCGCTCCTTACAGCAACTGCCTCCGTGCAGCGTGCTCCATACAGCAACTGCCTCCGTGCAGCGCGCTCCTTACAGCAACTGCCTCCGTGCAGCGCGCTCCATACAGCAACTGCCTCCGTGCAGCGCGCTCCTTATAGCAACTGCCTCCGTGCAGCGCGCTCCATACAGCAACTACCTCCGTGCAGCGCGCTCCTTACAGCAACTGCCTCCATGCAGCGCGCTCCTTACAGCAACTGCCTCCGTGCAGCGCGCTCCTTACAGCAACTGCCTCCGTGCAGCGCGCTCCATAGAGCAACTGCCTCCGTGCAGCGCGCTCCTTACAGCAACTGCCTCCGTGCAGCGCGCTCCATACAGCAACTGCCTCCGTGCAGCGTGCTCCTTACAGCAACTGCCTCCGTGCAGCGCGCTCCATACAGCAACTGCCTCCGTGCAGCGCGCTCCTTACAGCAACTGCCTCCATGCAGCGCGCTCCATACAGCAACTGCCTCCGTGCAGCGCGCTCCATACAGCGACTGCCTCAGTGCAGCGCGCTCCATACAGCGACTGCCTCCGTGCAGCGCGCTCCATACAGCGACTGCCTACGTGCAGCGCGCTCCATACAGCGACTGCCTCCGTGCAGCGCGCTCCATACAGCGACTGCCTCCGTGCAGCGCGCTCCATACAGCGACTGCCTCCGTGCAGCGCGCTCCATACAGCGACTGCCTCCGTGCAGCGCGCTCCATACAGCAACTTCCTCCGTGCAGCGCGCTCCTTACAGCAACTGCCTCCGTGCAGCGCGCTCCATACAGCGACTGCCTCCGTGCAGCGCGCTCCATACAGCAACTGCCTCCGTACAGCGCGCTCCTTACAGCAACCGTCTCCGTGCAGCGCGCTCCTTACAGCAACTGCCTCCGTGCAGCGCGCTCCTTACAGCAACTGCCTCCGTGCAGCGCGCTCCATACAGCGACTGCCTCCGTGTAGCGTGCTCCATACAGCGACTGCCTCCGTGCAGCGCGCTCCATACAGCAACTGCCTCCGTGCAGCGCGCTCCTTACAGCAACTGCCTCCGTGCAGCACGCTCCCTACAGCAACTACCTCCGTACAAACGCACAACCTAAGCCACAAGCACCCATCACGCAAACTAATCCGCGGTCGCAAACCGCGCAAATAAAGTCGGAAGCCAGCCCCGTGCAAGCGAAGCCGCGAGCCAGCCTCGTGCAAACCAAAACGCGGTCCCAAACCGCGTAAGGCAAATTCACAAGCAAGTCTTGTGCAAGCAAAAGTCACGAGCCAAGCACGTGCAAGCAATAGTCGCGAATCGGTCTCACACAAAGCAACGTTACGCGTCAAACTCACGCGAAACAACATGAACTTTGCCAACTGATGTACCATTCTGAAAGCACCCTCTTCACATACGGGAACCTCGTCGGAGCAAGTCTCCCCGTCCAACCTTGTATAAGAAATATTCGATGATATACTCGGGGGGCAAGTGAAACTCCGCCTCATTAATCTCTTCCCTTGGGCGCTCAGTTCGCCAGACATGTTACACCTTGCGCGCATCGCGTATGCAGCACGCATCACACACGCGTCACTCACTATCCATCGTACACATACAGTGCACACAAATCTTGCGCACCCGCGGCTTGCCCGTACGCGCGGCCTGCCCACACGCGCGCGGCCTGCACGCGCGCCCTGCCCGCGCGGCCAGAGCATGCGACCGGCCCGCGCGCGCACGCCCTTCCAGCGCGCGCGGCCTGCGCGCGCGGCCTGCTCGCACGGCCAGCGCATGCGACCGGCCTGCGCGCGCAGCCTACCTGCGCGCACGGCCTGCGCACGCGCGGCCTGCGCGCAAGCGGTCTGCGCACAAGCAGTTTGCGCGCACGCGCGGCCTGCACGTGCGGCCTGCATACGCGCGCGCAAGGCCTACGCGCGCGACCAGCCCGCGTGCTGCCTGCGCGCGCGGCCAGCACCTGCCCCTTCGACCAATCCTCGCGTACGCCGTTTTGACACTCGTGTACCGCACCGGCCCCCGTCCACAGGCATCCAGGCGCCCGTTCGCCAAGCCTCCGCGCGACATAATACCTTAGAACCACGATCCATCGCCGCCGCCTCGGATCTCTCGCCGGCGCCCACCATGACAACAAGGAATTCCAAAAATCTCTCCTCACGCTCGCTTTGTTCCCGGCCAAGTAGAGATTTGGGGGGCATTTGATGGGTTCCCCCTTTTTATTGATGGAAAGTCATGGGTGGGCCCCGCCCACCCATGATCTCTCATGGAGATAATGGGGGCGGACCCCCACTCCCTCCCCTCATGGGGAAACCGCCGCCATAGAAACCACCGCCGGCAAGAGGCCGAGCCACCACCGGCGGCCGGCCCTCCCACGGCCACCACGACCGTGGCCGGCCTCGGCCATGGCCGCCCCGGCCATGGCCGGCCGGGGCCATGGCCGGCCGGGGCCATGGCTGCCCCGGCCATGGCCGGCCGGGGCCATGGCTGCCCCGGCCATGGCCGCCCGGCCATGGCCGCCCGGCCATGGCCGGCCGTGGCCATGGCCGCCCAGGCCATGGCCGCCCGGCCATGGCCGGCCGTGGCCATGGCCGCCCCGGCCATGGCCGCCCGGCCATAGCCGCCCCGGCCATGGCCGCCCGGCCATGGCCAACCGTGGCCATGGCCGCCCCGGCCATGGCCGCCCCGGCCATGACCGGCAGTGGCCATGGCCGCCCCGTCCATGGCCGCCCCGGCCATGGCCGCCCGGCCATGGCCGGCCGTGGCCATGGCCGCCCCGGCCATGGCCGCCCGGCCATAGCCGGCCGTGGCCATGGCCGCCCCGGCCATGGCCATCCCGGCCATGGCCGGCAGTGGCCATGGCCGCCCCGGCCATGGCCGGCCGTGGCCATGGCCGGCTGAGACCTTGACCGCCGCCAGCCTCCCTCGCCGGCCGCCCGGCTGCCGCCGCCGTCATGACGGCCCGCCATCATGGGAAGCCCTCCCCGCCGTCCGATCGAGGGAGAGGCCCCACCGGCCGTCCGATCGGGACAAAACCACCCACTAACCCACTATGTTAGTGGTGGGGCCCGTCGTAACTTCCCCCTGGAGCCTATAAAAGGACCCCAGGGGCTCCTCATTTGATAATCCTCTCCTCCTACGCTTCCCCCTTCTTCTTCTTCCTCAGGTGGGAGCTCTCCCGTTTCCTCCACCGGTGGCCGTCCCTCGCCGTCGACAACCAGCGGCCACCTCTCGCCGCTAACCACCGACAGCCACCCGCAACCTCCAGCGGCCGTCATCGGATATCTGCACCC
This sequence comes from Platanthera zijinensis, assembly GCA_039513925.1. Lineage (NCBI taxonomy): Eukaryota > Viridiplantae > Streptophyta > Magnoliopsida > Asparagales > Orchidaceae > Platanthera > Platanthera zijinensis. The sequence continues at coordinate 153,076,333 of CM077083.1, forward strand.
GCCAACGGCTATCAGCACTCGTCGTAGGCCATCGGTACCTGTCATCGGCTATTGGCACCCCACCAGCGCTCAGCCACAAAGGAAGCACTCCAAGGACCGAGAAAGGCGAACAAGGGAAGCAGTGACAACTCTTGGATGCGCGTCGCCCCTGAGTGCACGCGCCCAAAGCAACCCGCGCATTCCACCATCCAAGTCCCGTTGGCGAGGCAGTCTGTTGCCCACCAGCGGCTACAGATACTCTCTCTCTCCCCTCAAGATTGTAACGGGAGTGGCCTGTCGCCCCGATTCCCCCATCAAATTGTAACCTCCAACAAGCTAGTGGATTTTGATCGGCACCGACCCGGTCACGTGGTTTTTCACCCGGTTGAAGGGTTTTCTACGTTAAAACTTCCCGTGTCCATCCCCCATTTTTCAACTGACTGTGTGCGCGCTCGACCGCTCCGCGAGCTAAGGCGGTCCAAGAATATCCGGCCCGACCGGAGCATCGAGTTAGTCCGCAACAGTGTGCATCCAAAATATTGTCGCGGCGATGGCGTGCATCAAGATTATTGTCGCGGCAATGACGTGCATCAAGATTATTGTCGCGGCGATGGCGTGCATCAAGATTATTATCGCGGCGCCGAAATTCCTTGCAAGGTATCGGGACGACATCTCCATCAAGCTTCGCACAATCCTCATCACGAGCCACATCTCTATCACGATCTTCATCAATTCTCCCCTGCCCAAAAGCACTCATCAACGATGAGTGATCTGTGAGATAGCTGTGGAGGAGAGCAGCATCCATGCGTAGTAACTCTGGCTCAGTCACCCAAGAGTCATCCGACATAGGTCGGGAACGCTAACGAATAAGGAAGCGGCGGATGTCACCATCAGCGGTAGATAGGACGTCATTAGCTAAAATCCTGTCAGGCACAACAAAGGTCCGGGGGAAACCTTGAAAACGGATAAGCATGAGAAGAAGGCAAAGTAGCATACTTACCATCCATAGCTACTAAAGTGAAATCCGTTGACTCTTGACCCAAATCACTCCCAACCCCAAGAGACGAAGGAGAAAAAGAAAAAGTAGACGAAGGGGAATTTGTTGGCAGTGGAGACTGGAGAGACATAAGGCGTTAAGTCGGAAACATTGAACGTAGGGGAAATTCCCCAATCAGCTGGCAAGTTCAAAACAACCGCATTGTCACCCAGTCATTTGATAATTTTGAAAGGACCGGCTCGCCTAGGGGCCAACTTTTTAATGGTGCCCGAAGGTAACCGTTCCGGGAATAAACGGACCAAAACTAGATCACCCTCATTAAAATGGGATGCTCGCCTATGTAAGTTAGCTTGTGATTGGTAAGATTCATATTGAGTGACAAATTTCTCTTGAATTTATTTGTGCAAATCATGAACGTGTTGAGCAAAGGTTTGTGCAAAATGACTTGATTTATACGTTGGTGGTAATGGGACCAAGTCAAGAAGCACAGGAGCCTTGTAACCGTGAATAGTCTCATTCGGCGAAAGACCTATGGACCGATTCTTAGAATTTTTATATGCTAGTTGGGCATGCGGGAGAATTAAATCCCAAGTTCCCTTGTGAGCACCCATAAGACACCGTAATAACAAACCCAAACTTCTATTTACCACCTTCGTTTGGCCATCCGTTTTCAGGTGATAGGCCGTGGAAAATAATTGTTTGGTGTCCATAAGCTTCCAAAGGGTCTTCCAAAAATAACTAGTAAATTTCACGTCACGATCCGTCACCAATGTTTTAGGTACTCCCCGATGGCTAGCGACTTCCTTAAAAAAAATTTAGTAATGTGAGATGCATCACTTGTTTTGCTGCAAGGTACAAAATAAGCCATTTTGGAGAATCGGTCTACAACTACAAAGATGGAGTCATGTCTCCGAATCTTGTGTGGGAGGCCCAAAATAAAATTCATGCTCACATCTTCCCAAGGAATGGATGAGATCGGAAGAGGAGTATATAACCCAACGTTAGTCTTATTATCCTTAGCTAACTGGCAGGTGAGTGAAATACTAATAATCCTAGTGACTAATGACTTAAGGCCCAACCAATAGAATTTATCTTCCACTAAAGTGATTATTTTATCACACCCAAAATGACCTCCAAGGCCACCACTATGTAGTTCCCAAACTATGAAGTCACGTAGGGATGAACGTGGATACATAACTTAGAGTGTCGAAAGAGATACCCTTCACGAAGATAATGAGCAGAAATGGAGGTGGGTGATTCGTCTAAGGCGGATAAGTAAATGTCCTTAAAATCAGGGCAACATGCGTATTCTTCCTTAATGTGCTCAAATCCTATGACCTTAACTGCCATCATTGTTAATAATAAAGAGACACGGCTAAGGCATCGACCACACGATTTTGGTTACCCTTAAGGTGTTTAAGGACAAACGTGTATTCTTGCAATAACGAGACCTAGTTCGCATGTCGGGGGATGATTTTGGATTGAGAATTTATAAATCTTTAAGCCTCATGATCCGATAATAATACAAACTCCTTGGGGAGGAGATAATGTCGCCAATGATGGAGACATTGGATTACTACATAAAATTCCCTATCATAATTTGAATAATTTAATTTGGGACCCGACAACTTCTCACTAAAGTATCCTACCGGATGACCTTCTCGGCTTAACACACCACCAATACCAACACCCGACGCGTCACAAGTGAGTTCAAAGACTTTGCTAAAATCTGAGAGGTGTAAAACAGGTGCTTATGACATTTTATCTTTAATTAGTTGGAAAGCGTGGGCCGCTTACTTTGACCACATAAATTCTCCCTTCTTAAGACACTCGGTAATTGGGGCCATGATGCTACTAAAATCTCGGATTAACCGACGTTAAAAAGTGGTTAGGCCATGGAAACTACGAATGTCTCGAATGGTGGAAGGCTCAGGCCACTCTTGGATGGCTTGGACCTTTTTGGGGTCTACATGAATGCCTTCAGAACTCACTATATATCCAAGGAACTCAACCGACCTCACGCCAAAAGTACACTTCTTAATGTTTAGAAATAATGTCTCGTGCCGAAGAGTGGAAAACACGAGGCGTAGGTGGGACTCATGATCGGACAGTGAGGTACTATAGACTAGAATGTCATCAAAATAGACTACGATAAACTTACCCATAAATGTCCTAAAGACATGGGCCATCATACGAGAAAAGTTACTAGGAGCGTTGGATAGTCCAAAGGGCATGACTAACCACTCATATTGCCCATCCTTAGATTTGAAGGCGGTTTTCCATTCGTCCCCTTCCCGGATCCTAATCTGGTGGTAGCCACTCTTAAGATCCAACTTTGAGAAAATTGTGGCTCCCGCTAACATATCCAACAAGTCGTCCAAACGGGTAATATGGAAACGGTATTTTGTGGTGATCTTGTTGATATCACGACTATCAACGCACATCCTCCAAGTCTCATCCTTCTTAGGTGTTATTAAATCCGGTACCGGGCACGAGCTAATACTATGCCTAATGAATCCCTTCTGCAAGAGATCCGAAATGTGGGATTGTAACTCCAGATGAGCAACGAGATTCAAACGATAATGAGGGAGGTTCGGTAAAGATGAGCCCGAGATAAAATCTATAGCGTGCTGGATATCATACATCGGTGGCAACATCGAATGTAACTCATCCGGGTAAACGTCCTTATGTTCCTCCAATAACTCCCTCAACTCAAGTGGTATATCTCCCAAGATATTAGAATCTTTCCTAGTTACCATACAGACTAAAGCATACATGACTCCCCCAATAAAAGACTTACAAGCAAACTCCTTCCTACCCATCAAACTCAATGCCTTCCTCTCAACAGGGATGGTATTGTCTTTAGATGAACTAGAGGGCTCCTTGGGTGAGGTAGGCTTTAAAATAACCTTCTTGCTCTTATATGTAAATTCATACGTGTTGGCTTGCCCATGATGAATAACATCCCGATCATAAAGCCAAGGGTGGCCCAATAGGACATGACACACATCCATAGGAATTACATCACACCAAATCTAGTCCACGTATGATTTGACAGAGATGGGGACCAAACATCGCTTGGTAACCGGTAAGGACATCTTGTTAATTCAGGCTACCTGATAAGGAAGAGGGTGTGGCTGCGTGGTCAAAGACATGCGCGCGACCACATTTCCGACACAACATTTTTACAACTTCCACTATCGATAATCAACTTACACAGCTTTTCGTCACTCTTAAATATCAAGAAAAATATGTTGGTCCTATTCCAATCATCCAGTGACTGGGGGGGGGGGTAGATAAAATACATCTCATCACAAACAGATTAGATTCATCCTCTAAATCAATTGGCGCGCCTTCCGGTTCGGACTCCTCGGATGCTTCATAAACTAACTCAACGGGGCTTGTGACAAACTCCAACAGGGCTAATTGGGCACAAGGCTTGGTGGGGCACTCTACCGCATAATGACCCTGGACTCCACATGCATAACATCTACTGGGGTATGATTAGCCATAAGGAGGGCTAACATACAATGGATCTCCTCCATTTGACGATTCATGTCCTGCCACTGGGGTTTGTGCTGGATTAGGGTTCCGTTCTTCAGCCATTCGTGATGTAGACGATTCGCTATATTCGTGTCCCGTTCTAGTGCGCATATAGAGAATTTTTTTTTGAAAAGACAATGAATGTGCGTGCGTGTGCGTGACTAGGTGAAAATGCTATACGACAAACGAGGCAAGTGTAGGCCACCAACGGAAAGGATGATTTCAATTAGGTAATTGACACAACCTCTCTCTTATACCAAAAATTATGTAGGCCTACGCTTCCGGCTTGCGACACAGGGAGAATCCTCCCTCTAACCGGTCTGAATTGCGTTCACAACTTAGCAAGAGAATTATCCGCCAATAATAGATATTATTTTATCATTCACAAACACGAACAAGAGGGGATCTTCCGACTAAAATTATGACGATTCAAATTAGTCCGACTTTATTCCCAAAACAAAACCACCTAGGAGTCACCGAATCCTCCAAAGAAATCAAAGGTGGAGGTTCCAAAGACGTTAGTTTGAAAACATGCAGCGATTATTCCAAGGAATTTGAAATCAAGCATAAATCTTCCACCAAATTGTTACGAGAAAGAGGAAGCAAACAAGTAGAAGAATAGGGAATCGTTATCCAACCAAAAGATAAATTTTGTTGCTAGTCACACACCACGGATCCACCGGAGTCGCACCGGAGGGGAAGAAAACACTTCCACCAACATCTGAGTCACACCGGAGAGGGTTTCCACACCTCGGAGCAGCCTCCAATGGGGGGAGGAGGGCCGAACCTGGGAGAGGCGAGCTGGGCAGCCGACTGAAGGAGCGGGCTGGCCAGACTATCTCATGGCTACAGCAGGTTCTCTTTTTTTAGGGTTCCAAAAGCTGTTTTCATTAATAAAATAGACCTATATATAAGGTCTAATACAAGATCTCAACCATACAATCAAGAGGCTTCATCCAAGCCTTTAAAACAAGGATTGATAAAAAAACTGTTTTAAATAAAAGCTGGAATAAAATAAACTAACATTATTTAGATAAATGCGGTCGTGGGCGAAGGTTGTAACGACGATGGCGCACATCCAAAATATTGTCGTGGCGATGGCGTGCATCAAGATTATTGTCGCGATGATGGCGTGCATCTAGATTATTGTCGCGGCGATGACGTGCATCATGATTATTATTGTGGCGCCGAAAGTCCTTGCAAGGTATTGGGACGACATCACCATCAAGCTTCGCACAATCCTCATCAAGAGCCCCATATCTATCACGTTCTTCATCAGTACCAAGCTGAAGTTCAACACAGCCTTTTATCCTTAGACGGATGGTCAGACCGAGAGGGTAAGCAGAATGATAGAAGATATGCTTCGCATGTGCGCTCTGGATTTTAGGAAGAGGTGGGAGGATCATCTCTTTATGATCGAATTCTCCTACAACAATAGCTATCAAATAAGTATTCAAATGACGCATTTTGAGGCCTTATACGGTAGGAAGTGTCGTACTCAGTTGGCTTAGGTATAAATAGGTGAATCGAAGCTTTATAAATGTAAAGACGTCAAAGATACGACTTCGACGATATGTTTGATTCGAGAACGGTTGTTGATTGCTCAAGACAGGCAGACAAAGTACTACAATGCAAAGCACCAAAAAATTTAGTTCGTCGTGGGCACTAGGTTTATTTAAAGATCAAACCGTTCAAAGGCGTGTCAAGTATTCGACGCTTGAATAAGTTGAGTCCAAGGTACCTTGGGCCGTTTGAGATCTTGGAGCGTGTTGGTGAAGCTGTCTATCGGCTCGTTATTTCGATAGAGTTGAGTGGCTTGCACGATGTGTTCCACATATCAGTGTTGAGGAAGTCATTGAAAGATCATACTCAGGTGGTTGTCATTGACCAAGTGTCGATTGATAGCGTGTTGAAGACAAAGGTCAAGCTCATTCGAATCAAAGATATAGAGATCAAGCAGTTACAGAATAAGGTGATCGGGATGGTCAAAGTCCGGTGAGACAACTGTTGTCATGGGGAGCTCACATGGGAGCGCGAGCAAACCATGCTTGAGGAGTTCCCCGAGCTATTCCGTTGAGGTACAAACTTTTATGTGTTTTTTACTTCTTTGTTGTTGCCTGTATGATTAAATTTCGGGTTGAAATTTCTTTAAGGGGGAGATAATTGTAACGCCCAAGATTTCACCAGGTATAGCTCTCTGAGAGCTACTGCCCGACGGTAGTACTAGTGTCGGCGGTAGCGTAACCGATTTAGTTGGCGTATCTTTGTGAGCTACCGCTCGGCGGTAGTCATACCGCGTAGCGGTAGAGACCTTTTGTCGTAAACATCATAATGACACGACGCATCACCTACTGCTCATCGGTAGTGTGGTGCCGCGCGGCGGTAGCGCGATAGTTACGGGGCGGCCGCGTGTCAGCGTGTGATTGAAAAATTTGAACGGTGGACTTGCAGGAGAAGCCACCGATTGGGGTTACCACGCTGCGGTATCTTATTACCGCGCGGCGGTAGCGTTCTGTAAAGAGAACCATTTTGAATCATGGTCGTTCATCATGATCCGACTGTTGGCTGTGGTTCATCATGATCCGACTGTTGGCTGTGGTTTCTGCTGGTTTAAGTCCGTGGGATGGGAGTTATCCCTCATTATAAATTAGGTTTTCTCTTTCTAAGAGTTACAGAGAAGGGAGAGAAAGTGTTGGGTCTATTGATCATAATGTCTCAGATTTGAAGAAGGCTTACAAGTCAATAGTATACACATGATTGCATCTGATATATGTTCAAAGTTTAATATATGCAGGTTGTCTACTATTCCTTGATTAGACAGGTTGTTAGGGTCACAATGTGTAACATACCCCACACTTCCAGACCCCCTAAAGTTAGGGTTAGGGCTTGAGTGGTGCATGGAGTACCTAGTGTGACCCTAGCTCGGCTTGAACTTATGGAAATGACTAAGTGCACCCCTAATGTACATAAGTCAACTTAGGTCAATTCACACTCACATGAACTCTCCACCTCAATGTAAGCAAATTAACACTTCCCTAACCCAAAGAGAGAGGCAATTGAGCAATGAACTCAAGGCTAGATCAATCAAGTGGGCCGAATCGACCAAATTCAACTTTAGGTCAATATAGGACAAACCTTCACCTAAGAGGTCTCATTAGCCTCAAAACCTAAAATTAACCCCACCCATAGCCTTATAATGCCATTAGGGGCCAAGTAGACCCAAAATCCGCATCATGGGGTTACCAAGTTGGCCAATTTGACCGAAGTCAAACTTGGCCCTATTTAGATCAAAATCACACTATTTGGCAAAGTGGGCCCAATTGGGGCATCACCATGATCCAATCAACATTGGGTTGTGTCAAGGGACTCAAGACAAACCCCTTGGATCAGTCAACCCATCAAATTGACCAAAGTCAACCCCAAGGTCAACCATGGTCAAATTAACCCTAAAGGCTAAATGAGAGCCCAGGCCAATTCAAGTAAGCTAAGGCCTTGCCCAAGGCCTATCCTAAGGCCCACTAAATTTTCAGATTTATTTAATCTGATTTATGATTTTAATTTGAGGTTTAATGAGGGTAATTAGGAGGGAAGTTTCATTTGCAGGGAGGAATAATGGAGGGAGGCCAAGTGGCACTCCCTTCTTGTTGGAGTTGGTGAACGGGCGGTCTGGCGGTCTGTCTTAGCGGATTGAAGACTGCGTGGTCTGGCGGTTTTCCTTCAGCGATTTGGTTGCTGTGTCGTTGCTGTCTTGAGTTCGAGCGGTCTAGCGGTTTTTCTCAGGCGACTTGGAGACCGGGCGGTCTAGCGGTCTCCCATGGCGATCTCTCCTTCCTCTTTGGTGGTGGCCGAGCGGTTAGTCCTTCCGTCTAACCGCGTGGCTTGTGCGGGTTGTTTCTGTATAGACCGCTTAGTCCTGTAAATTTTTAGTCGCACATCTCTTATTTGTATTCTCTCTTCTCTCCTCCATTCTATAAAAGGGAGGTCATACCTTTGTAATAGATACCTTTTTCAGATAATAAAATTTCTATTAAACCACTTCTGGTTTGTTCTTGTTCGTTTCTTACATAGTATCAGAGGACTCGATCTTCTCCTCCTGAATCTGTGTTCCTTTTCTGACCGCGCAACCTGTCTGCGCGGCTTGCTTATTCTTCTCGCGACCTTTCCTCACGACTTGTTTCATCCGTCTGCTTGCGTCCTGTTTGCGCGGCTTATTTCTCTCCTTGTCGTTGCCCTTTGTGTGTGCGACCTGTTTGATTCCCCATTCTTCGGTCGCGACCTGTGCTTGTCTCCGCGATCTCTTCTTTAGTTGCCGCGACCTATCATCGTGACCTGTTAGCCTTGTTCTCCTTATTTGCCTTTCCACGGGCATTTCTCTGTTCGCGCCGTCTTCTCTTTCTTCTGTTCGCGCGGGCTGCTTTCTAGCCGCTCGACTTCTTTCCCTCTGCTTGGTTCTGCAGCTTGGTCGTGGCTTTTTTGGCCGCTAGTGTCTATCATCGTGACCGTTGCAGATCTCTTTCTCCTAACCGCTGCGATTTCTTCCTGGTCACGCGGCTTGTTTCCTAACCACACGGTTTGTTTCTAACCGCGCGACTTCTTGTTGTTTTCTCCTATGGCTCTTTCTGATGCTTCTACTGCCACCACTCTTATCGCCAATCCAGCTCTGCCTCTTCCTCCTACTCCATCCGGGAACCTTGGCATCGTTTCCAAACTTGTCGGTTCCAACTACCTGGATTAGAGCGTCTCCTACACCTTTCTCCTTCGCTCTCAACGCAAACACCACCATCTCGTTTATGACCCTCCTCCCACCACTTCACCTCTCTTTGATGATTGGGATGCGAGTTACACACTTGTGCGTACTTGGCTCGCTAATAGCCTCTCCGATGAATGCCTCCCCGTCATCCGTCATGATGAGATGGTCAAGGCTGCTTGGCTTCATCTTGCCGCTCTGTACTCAAAGGGGGCTTAGACGTCCCGCATTTATACGTTATATGCGGACCTCTTTGCCCATCCTACATTGTCTCATGTTGCTGCCTACCAATAGGTTCAGGCTCTTGGGGCTGAGATTCTTCAGAATCACCCCTTTTCTGTGAATTTGGATCAACAACACAAGCATTTCCAGGAGCTTCTAGTTGTCTGTTATCTGCTCCGGCTTTCTGATACTTATGATATGATCCACCAGCAAATTCTGGGTGAGGCGGAATCTCCTACCTTAGATGTCATCGCTGCCCGCATCTAATTCAGAGAGATTTAAATAAGGAGATAGATTTAAATAGAGAGATTTAAATTCAGAGAGATTTAAATTCAAATTTCTGTCAACTTTTCTGTCAGCCTTTGGACCTCCTTGGTGTTCCGAGGCGACCCCAACTCCATGATTTCCCTCACCTTATCAAAGTTGGGCTGAACACCTGCAGGAGTAAGGAGATGACCTAAGAACTTACCCCTGCTTGCCCCGAAGACACACTTCAAAGGGTTCAGCCTCATCTTAAACTTCCGCAGGGTACCAAAGGTATCCTCCAGATCCCGGAGGTGAGAGCCTACCTCTCATCTCTAGATCATGAGATCATCTACGTACACCTCCAGGTTCCTACCTTTTGCTCTCGGAAGACCCGGTCCATCATCTTATGATATGTTGCACCCGCATTCTTTAACCCAAAGGGCATCATCTTGTAGCAGTAGCACCTGCCCCCAGTGATGAAGAAGACATCTTTTATATCGGGCGGGTGCATCCTGATTTGATGATAACCTGAAAAAGCATCTAAGAAACTCATCACAAAAAAACCGACGGCTGAATCAAACAGCGCGTAAATTCGAGGCAAGGGATAACAATCCTTAGGAAATGGTTTATTTAATAAATAAAAATTTACATGAATCCTCTGTAACATACCATTGTGCGCTAGTCCCCTCGCACGCATTTTGAGGAAAGAGAGTTGACTCAAGCTTGGGAAGCGTCGAGTGGGTCGAGTGGACTCGACGGATAGATCCATTTTTACTTAGAATGTTTTCTGGACTCGGGGCGTTGAGTGCATTAAGTGCACTCAATGCGACGTTGAGTGCGTTGAGTGCACTCAACGCCATTCGACGAGCTAAGCTGGGGCGTTAAGTGGATTCAACACCACTCAACGCGGCGTTGAGTGCACTCAACGTCATTCGACAAACTAAGTTGGGGCGTTTAGTGGACTCAACACCACTCAATGTCATTTTACTTGGGAAGATTTCTGGCTCGGGGCATTGAGTGGGTTGAGTGGACTCAACGCCACTCAACGCCATAGACTAATTCATTGAATTGAGAAGGTAGTAGGTTAATTCGTCGAACTAACTCAATGTCATAGTCGGATTCGTCGAACACTAATTCGTCGAACGCTAATTCGTCGATCTGAGAAGGCAGCAGCTTAATTCATCGAACACTAATTCATTGAATGCTAATTCTTCGAAATTTAATTCGCCGAAATGAGAAGGTAGTAGGTTAATTCGTCGAACTGCACTAAACGCTTAAGCCTTAGAGAAAATTTTGGCCCTGTTTGCTAATTCATATTAATAGGCTGAACCGGGTTTTCGGGAAATGCGCCAAATTACCTATTCGGACCAAGTATTTTTAACAGGACTCATTTAAAATAAGAATAGGCGGTCCAATGGTAGAATGACACATGGAAAATAACCTTTTAGCAGGTTTTAGGGGCTGGTGGCCACTTTGCAGCATGGAGGAACATCCTATGCTCATGGTCGGCCACCTACATAAACAAAACCACACTCCTAGCCAAAACCAAGCCCACCATCACCTTCCCTGAGCCCTAAGGAGTTGAAATCGATAGCTGGAGCAAGGAATTGGCTGGAGAATCGAGACAATTGGGCTAATTCGCCAGAGCAAGCATCCGTCATGGCTCACCGCCACCACACTCGCCGCCAAGCTCGCATACAGGTTTGTTTCACCTCACCTCACCCCGTGCTAGCTTTATAGCTCAATTAGGCGAGACATCTAGCTCAATTGATCCCGATACCATGTGAGCCGTGAGCTTAAAATACGAGTTTTTAACTCCAACTCTGGATCGCCGGAGGAGCCGCCTCCGGTGGCCATATCGCAGGGAAACTCTAGCCACCACCTCAACGGAAGTGGTGGCGATAATCGCCAGCGGTGGCTCAGGTGGTAAGAATAAGCCAATCAAGTCGGTACAGGAAAAGCGAAACCTGGCAGTCGGTTGATGGGGAAGATGAAGGGATGCCATTGAAAATGATGAATTAATTAAATGTTGATTATTATTTAAAATGTATATTTTCTGTCACATTATTTCAGGCCACTGGTGTTCAATATTTAGGCCTCTTAGAGGCATTTCCAGAACTTGTGTACAACATGAAAAAGGTAGATCTAGGCCTCACCTTAATTTTGACACCTTAAAGTTGTAGTTTGGAGCAATATAGCTCCATGTAGGGCTATTCTACCAAGACTGGTCCTAGGCTAGGGCAGATCTTTAAATGAGTGCCCAAGACAAACCCTAGGTTCACATGATTTGATACTTTGGTCATGCATGTGACTAGATCATACTTAGGTACTGACCAAAAATGGGAATTTTTGGAAAGTGTTTTTTCATAGTTTATGGAGAAATATAATTTTGTTGAATTAATTGAATTTTTGGAGATCAACTACACCAAATGCCCCCAAATTTGGGTAGCATGGCCATTGGGTCATTAGATGACCATGATAGAAATTTTAGGCCATTGTGACCTCTGCATGTTTGGGAAATCCAACATGCATGATGAAGTTATATTAAAATTTGGTATGTCTATAGTAGAAATGGGAAAAAATGGGAGTTTAGCCCATTTGGCCCAATGCATGTCCATGAAACTCTGGACAGAGGCTTATAGGGATGAATTACACCTCCCATAGGAAGGATGGGATTTTTGGGATCAAAAATCTAATTAAATAGATTTATTGGAAATCAGGTCCATTTGGAAATATAATTTTGAAAATAGGTCAATTACTTTATTAAATTCTGAAACTCTGTCACAAGCCCTAGTAGGACATCATACAACTCTGAAAATTTTATGAGCTTGTTTGGAAACTTTACTTTGTGTTTTTAGTAGAATTACCTTATTTCCCCTTATTGGAAATTAATTAAAAGTAGAGGAAATTATTGCTGGAAACTTAGGGGAAAACTCATAGCATCTTAATTCTGTGATTAGAACCATGTGTAATTATTTTAGAATTTATGGGTGATTATGTAGGTTAAAAACTCAAGTAGTGGCATTTTGGTAATATTATCATAATGGAATTTTTCTAGGTCAAATCACTGGCTAGGATTACCAAATTTTGTATGTTGTTTTATTATATCAATATTGACCTCCAGTAATTTTCCTAGATTTTTTTGTTATACAATTGATGTACTTAATTTGTAAAATGGTTTAATTATGATTTTAATCTTAAATGGAAAGTATATAGAAATTTAAAAGGTAAACTTATGATCCCTGGTAAGCAGTCATATTTAACCTATTTGAACACCAGAAAAATTTCTTAGGTATATTGACTCATTGTATATAGTACATCATGCACAAAGTGACTTAGGTCACTTAATTAAAAGATTTAATTTATGGTATTCATTACTTAGAAAAATGGTAAAATCCTAAATGATCAACACCATACACCATACCAACTCATGATAATTAATTAGGGGCATTTGTACCAAGGAATTGGAAGTCCTATTATATGGGTTAGTATTAGGTCATGGGTTGCGCTTAGCAAAAGTAGCAGGTATTGATGGGACCCACAGAGGATATGATAGAAGGTTGAGTTGATAACTATATTGGGAAGATAAACCCTGGTTGGTGTCTAGTAGGTCACTTCATAGTATCGAGTGATAGATTGCAAAACCCAAAGGATAGTAGCTAGAACGGAGACCGACGGAAGACCGTCATTCCCCAATAATATCCTAAGTCATTATGTTCGTTCCAGAGTAACAACAAGAGTTGGGTATAGATCATGGGTAGAAATTAATAAAAGTAAGTATCCTTGCAAAAGGGAACTTTGGGCTTTCAATCCCATCTTGGTTCGTAGTGCCCCCGAGACCCCATCATTGGGCATACCCTAGACATTCCTGGGATTAACCCTAATTTGCTATGTATAAAAACATTAGACAAGAGTAGTCTAATAGTCTAAGAGAACATGGTAACATTCTCACCCGTGAAGGGTTGGAGGGATTCAGAACTAAGGCATTGATGTGCAATCTCACCCGAGATGGGTTGGAGGGATTCAGGACGGGTAGGTCCTGCGAGCTGGAGGCTCGATAATATGACATCAGGACGGGTTTGGTCATGCGAGCTGGAGGCTCGAGTTAAGATACCTTGCATGTGCATAAAAAAACTAGTGGCGGGTCATGCGGTTCTAGGCCAATCGTCACATCGATGGCAAAACGGTGACTTTGGTGAGGTGCGAGGGTTTGAGGGGCTATTTAGTTATTTATACTACGGTCTAGAGGAAAATCCCCAAAAACGCACACCCGATCAAGAAAGTATGGCAGTTGGCCAGCATTAGTATGCAGAGACTCTATAGTGCACCTAGGACGTGTACAAAGGCGTACGAAGGGTCTGTGCTTGGTAGCGTGTATACCCGCCTTGGAAGCGGAAGCACCCATTCCGCTGCTACTGTAGCCACAATGGTGGTACCAGAGAGTGATGCTAGCTCCAAAAAGTAGGAATTAAAATTCTGTGATCACAGAGTCGTTTGTGTGAGTTGCACTTGCATGAATCATAACCTGCATACATAACATACATTTATACTTAGGTCATACGCACCATAGATCCTTATCATATAAATTAGTATGAGAACTTTTATATGATAAGTTATATTTGAAAACCTTAATTTATAAGTTTGTATGAGCATTCATATAAGTTAAGGTACTTCTGTGATGGTAGTCTAGTAGTAGTGTAGCTTACTTACTGTTCTATTTTTTACCTTACTTACAGTACTGCTCTTTACTTACCTTACATGAATTATATAGAACTGCTAGACCTGATAGTTTAGATCCATTGTCACCTGCTTTTCTTTCATACCCCTTATTATCCTCGGTTTCATCCTCCCGCACAGTACCTTGGAGTCGCGGGGGCGAGGTGTGGAGGAAATGGCTTAGTCTTTATGACTAATGGTCAGTTGTGACCATAACATTTTAGGAGTTCGAGGAGATGGAGCACCAGTACGACCAGCAGGACGAGGTGGCAGGACTTGAGGAGTCAGTACCTACTACTACTACTACTACTACTACTACTACAGCATGACATCAAGTGACGATGCGTGTACCATTGATAGATTAGCTTCCACTTTGTTTGTCTTTTGAGAGAGAGAGAGAGAGATTTGATATCATGTACAGGGCATAAACCCTTTTCTCTTTTGATGTACTCATTGTGGACTCTGTTGTACTTTTCATATTCATTAATGATATAGTGTTGTGACTTGTAGACTAACTAGTTGTTATATACTACTTTTTTTACTTCTACTCTTGATTGGCCGAACAGGTTGAATGATCGTACTAGCCGGCATGATCTGTGTCTTGCAGTGTCGACTAACCCGTGAGTTAGTGTTACCGTAAGGCGGCGGTCCTGGGTATAAGACTCGGGTAAACTCCTTGGTAAGGGGAGGGGTCTTACAAACTGGTATCACTTGAACAAACGATCATATTAGAAAGAAGTCCACAACAGTAGTAACACCCCGCTCGAGAATTATTTTGCGGACAAACTATGTTGCGGAAGCAATGGCGTGCCCATGTGTAAAAGTCACATAAAACAGTCCACTTAAACAATGAGTTAGGTCAATTCTGATATAAACCTTACCTTTATGCAGCCTCTTCAGGTCGTTACACCGCAGAATATGGTTCCTCCCCCTTCGGCTGCCATTCCTTTTCACCAGAAAGAGATGGGGCAGACCCTGACGACCATTCTTGAGGCCTTTAGAGCCCATCAGTTCCCGACACAGCTGCTAAATCTGTGATCGAACTGGTTGAGTGCCTTCAAGAGCCTGTCCCCGCCGATGTACCATGGGACAGAAAATGCAGTAAAAACCGAGGAGTGGCTCGAGGATATTCAGGAGATGCTTGCTATCATCAGTTGTCTGGTCAGCAAGGAAGTCCCTCTGACCACCTCTATACTGGATGTTCATGCAAAGAAATGGTGGAAGTCCATGCTGGACTCTACCTTTGCAGACAGGGCGCTGTCCAATATTTCCTGGGATGAGTTCAGCGAGGCATTCCTGGAGAACTTTGTGTCAACCACAGATAGGGATGAGCTAGAGGAGAGGTTTTTAAACCTCAAGCAGGGGACCAGGTCAGTGATCGAGTACCAGAGGGAGTTCTCTTACCTAGCCAAGTTTGTAGGGATTCACGACTTGGATGACAGGAGGTATGCCAAGAGATTCTACAGGGGGCTTAGAGATACTTTGAGGCAGTCCCTACTGTTCATCTCTCATGGCACTTCGACTCAGATCATTGAGATGGACAAGAAGTTGGAGGCAGACCAGATGATGGTGCAGCGCAGAAGAAAGAGGATACTAGATGGGTCGTCATTCGAGGAGAGCAGTAGAGGCTCCAAGAGAGGCATGGTTATTGGTTACAAGAGGGGTGGGGGACATCATCGTCCCAACTTCAGGCAGGATCAAAGGCCTCCTACAGTACTCGCTCCCCCACCTCTAAAGATACATGGCCTGATGAGACCGGATGATCGTGGCCAGCGACAGGTGGTTTGTTATGGGTGCCACCAATCGGGGCACTATAGATCTGAGTGTCCGCATCAGTTTCGTCCACTTCCTCCACCTCCAGTGGCCCCTCCAGCACCACAGGGCCGAGGACGAGGACGAGGTCGAGGACAAGGATGAGGTCGAGGTTGAGGGCCTTATGGCCGATGCTGAGGGCATGAGCAAATGTATGCACTGGACCTCGTCGAGCCGAGGAATCCTGAGGAGGTCATCATAGGTACTTAAATTGCATTATGAATTTAAAATAATTATTTTATATATAGTACTTGACCTCGTAGAATGACAACCAATTTAAACTCAAACAAACCTCATGCATATTCTTCATCAGCAGCAAGCCCGCTCATATACTGTTCGATACGGGTGCTTCGCACTCGTTTGTATCAGAAGCCTTCGTGGAAGGACTAGAAGGCATAGAACGATTCACGGGCTTGACATTGAGGGTGCGTCTACCCGACGGATCAGAGCTATTAGCCTCTGCCCATTGCAACATGGAAGTAGAAAATTAGTAGAAAGGCATTTGAAGCACCGGCGATGATCCTAAAGATATCAGACTTCGACCTGATCCTGGGCATGACATGGTTGCATTAGAACCATGCCCAGATCGATTGCCCGTCGAAGAGGATCACCTTGAGGCATGGGGACTCCTATGTCGTCGTCAAAGGTATTAGGCCTATCTCCCACCTCTTATTATCATCTGTACAGGCTGTCAAAGCCCACGAGTAGGGAGAGGAGGTTTGCATCATCTGCTTTGAGATGATGGGAGCAAGAGATTCTATCATTGATATCCAGGTGGTTCAGGATTTCTCCAACGTATTCCTGGAGAAATTTCCTGGATTACCACCGGTCATGGACATGGAGTTCCGGATTCAGTTGGTGCTGGGATCGAGGCCAGTATCTCGGGCACCGTACATGATGGCCCCAAAGGAGCTAGCGGAGTTCAGGACGCAGCTATAGGAGCTAGTGGAGTCAGGATTTGTCTGACCGAGCTCATCACCATGGGGAGCACCAGTGTTATTCGTTAAGAAGATGGATGGGTCGTTGCGGATCTGCATCGACTACCGGGAGTTGAACTGGTTGACAGTCCGGAATATGTATCCATTGCCCCGGATCGACGAGCTATTTGATCAGCTTCAGGGAGCCTTCTGGTTCTCCAAGCTGGATTTGAGGTCTGAATATTATCAGCTGTGGATTCAGGAGGAGGACATCCAAAAGACAGCCTTCCGTTCCCGCTATGGATTGTATGAGTTCACGGTGATGCCCTTCGGGCTCACGATCACGAATGCACCTTCTGCATTCATGAGTCTGATGAACCATGTCTTCGAGCCCAACCTGGATAGATTCTTCATAGTCTTCATTGATGACATCTTGATTTACTCCCAGACGAAGGAGGAGCATATTCAACATTTAGCACTAATCTTGGGGAAGCTGAGAGAGCATCACATGTACGTGAAGTTCTCCAAGTGCCAGTTTTGGCCGCAAGAGGTGGCATTCTTGGGACATACCATTAGTGGATTCGGGTTGGTCGTGGACCCGGCCAAGGTTAAGGCAGTTAGAGATTGGCCACGACCAAAGTCAGCTTCAGATATACGCAGTTTTCTAGGACTCGCGGGATATTATCGTAAGTTCATGGATGGGTTCTCGAGAATAGCACTCCCCCTCACATCCTTGATGAAGAAAGAGGCAGCATTTACTTAGACAGAGAAGTGTGAGGCGGCATTTCAGGAGCTTAAGGATAGACTCACATCTTCCCCTATCCTTGCACTTCCATCTGGGAAGGAAGAATTTCACATTTATACCGATGCCTCATATCAGGGGATGGGTGTTGTCCTGATGCAGCACAGACATGTCATCGCTTATGCTTCGAGATAGATGAAGAAGCACGAGCAGAACTACCCCGTACATGATTTAGAGCTTAAGGCAGTGGTATTCGCTTTGAAGATCTGGAGGCATTATTTATATGGGGTTCATTGTGACATCTTCTCAGATCACAAGAACCTCAAGTATATTGATACGCAGAAGGATCTAAACCTTCGCCAGAGGAGATGGTTGGAGTTCCTATACGACTATGACTACCAGATGCACTATCACCCGGGGAAGGCGAACACCGTGGCAGATGCCTTGAGAAGGAGTGCAAGCACTACTGGACCAGAGCCCCGGGTGATGAATATGGAGCTGATACAGATGCTGGAGGATATGCACATTACTGTGGTGTCCGGGTTCGAGCCAGAGTTATATCGGGAGTACTTGGGCTCCTTGATCATCGAGTGTGATATAAGGGAGCCCATCAAGACACATCAGAGGCTAGATGCAGCTTTGGAGCCGATACTTCGGGCCCTAGAAGGGGGTAAGTCAGAGGATTATTCACTCCGTGATGACCTCGTTCATTTCCGTGGTCGTGTTTATATACCCCGCTGGAGGTGGTATCTGGGAGGATATACTAAGGGAGGAACACTGTTCTCAGTACTCAGTGCATCCCGGTATCACCAAGATGATAGCAGATCCGCGGAGGAGCATGTGTTGTCAAGGGATGAAGAGGGAAATCATACATTTTATGACACACTACGAGACATGTCAGCGAGTAAAGGCAAAATGCAAGAACCCAGGAGGACTACTACAGTCACTGTCGGTGCTAGAGTGGAAGTTCGAGGATATAGATATGGACTTCGTGCACGGGTTGCCTCGCTCCCACTCTGGGCATGATTCTATATGGATCATTGTCGATAGAATGACCAATGTGGCCCGATTTATACCGATCAGAAAGGACAACACAGTTGCTGTGTTGGTGAGGTTGTTTGTTGAGCAGTTCGTCAGGTACCACGGTGTCCCCAGGATGATTGTCTCGGACCGTGACGGTCGATTAACTTCTAGGGAGTGGAGGGTTCTGCAGGCGTACTTAGGTTCTTAGCTTGCTTTTAGCACCGCTTTCCATCCACAGACTGACGGCCAAACAGAGCAGACCAACAGAACCATGGAGGATCTGCTACGTTTGTGCATACTGGATACGAGGAAGCCCTGGGAGAGATTGTTGCCACTGATTGAGTTATCCTATAACAAAAGTCACCAGACAAGCATTGGGATGATACCTTATAAGGCTTTGTACGGGAGGAAGTGTCAGACACCTCTATCTTGGGTCCAGAATGAGGACCCCAGGGCACTTGGATCAGAATATATAGAGGATACGGATGCTCATATATGATTGATCAAGGATCAGATGCATGAGGCTCAAAGTAAGCAGGCTAAGTACTACGATGTGCGACATCAGAAGGTGGAGTTCTAGGTGGGGTACAAAGTGTTCTTGAATATACGTCTGGTGCATGGAGTCTCTCGGATACGGAGGCACAAGAAGCTCAGCCCTCGATATATGGACCCATACTTGATCCTGGAGCAGATCTGCCCCTTGGCTTGTAGGCTGGAGCTGCCACCAGAGTTAGGGACCTTGCACGACATCTTCTACATCTCTTCACTACGGAGAGCTCTCCTTAGGCCAGAGCAGCATATTACCACTACAGCAGGCCCGATAGGACCTGATAGATCAATTCGATTAGAGTCGGTCTGGATCGATGATACAGCGGTCTAAGTGCTGCGGAAGAAGACGTTTCCCCTAGTGAATGTGTTATGGTCCAACCATGGATGGGAGGAGCACACATAGGAGCTGAGGGTTTTGATGCTAGAGCGGCACCCGGAGCTTTTTACCTCAGGTAATACTTTAATTTGTTTTAAAGTTTCTTAAATTCTTGTGTGTAAAAACCCCGTAGACCCGAACTTAAAATTTCTTTTTTGTTTATTTGGAATTATAACATCCCATTTCGCGCTAGGCCCCTCGTACGCGTTTCGAGGCAAGAGAGTTGACTCAGGCTCGGGAAGCGTCGAGTGGGTTGAGTGGACTTGACGGATAGAACCATGTTTACTTAGAATGTTTTCTGGACTCGAGGCGTTGAGTGCGTTGAGTGCACTCATCGTAGCATTAAGTGCACTCAACGCCATTCTACAAACTAAGCTGGGGCGTTGAGTGGACTCAACACCACTCAACGCGGCGTTGAGTGCATTGAGTGCACTCAATGCCATTTGATGAACTAAGATGGGGCATTGATTGGACTCAATGCCATTTTACTTGGGAATATTTCTGGCTCGGGGCATTGAGTGCGTTGAGTGGACTCAACACCACTCAACGCCATAGACTAATCCGTCGAACTTAGAAGGAAGTAGGCTAATTGGTTGAACTGACTCAGCATCATAGTCTGATTCGTCGAACGCTAATTCGTCGAACGCTAATTCATCGATCTGAGAAGGCAGCAGGATAATTCGTCGAACGCCAATTCATCGAATGCTAATTCGTCGAACTGAGAAGGAAGTAGGTTAATTCGTCGAACTGCACTCAATGCTTATGCCTTAGAGAAATTTTCGATCTTGTTTGCTAGTTAATATTAATAGGCTAAACCGGGTTTTCGGGAAATGTGCCAAATGACCTATTCGGACCCAGTCTTTTTAACATGACTTATTTAAAATAAGAATAGGCGGTCCAATGGTAGAATGACGCATGGCAAACCAACTTTTAGAAGGTTTTAGGGGCTGGTTGCCACTTGGCAGCAAGGAGGAACATCCAATGCTCATGGCCTGCCACCTCCTTATTCAAAACCACACTCCCAGCCAAAACCAAGCCCACCATCACCTTCCCTGAGCCTTAAGGAGTAGAAATCGATAGCTGGAGCAAGGAACTGGCTGGATAATCGAGCAATCGGGCTAGTTCGTCGGAGCAAGCATCGGTCATGGCTGACCGCCACCACACTTGCCGCCAAGCTCGCATCCAGGTCCGTTTCACCTCACCTCACCCTGTGCTAGCTTTCTAGCTCAATTAAGTGAGACATCGGGCTCAATTGAGCCCGATACCATGTGTGTCGTGAGCTTAAAATCCGAGTTTTTAACTTTAGCTCGGGATCGCTGGAGGAGCCTCCTCCGGTGGTTATATCGCCGGGAAATACTAGCCACCACCTCAACGGAGGTGGTGGCGATAATCGTTGGCGATGGCGATGGTCCAGGTGGCCGGAATTATCCAATCAAGTCGATACAGGAAAATTGAATCCTTGTCGTCGGCTGATGGGGAAGATGAAGGGATGCCATTGAAAATGATGAATTAATTAAATGTTGATTATTATTTAAAATGTATATTTTTTGTCACATTATTTCAGTACACTGGTGTTCAATATTCAGGGCTCTTAGATGCATTTCTAGAACTAGTGTACAACATGAAAAAGGTATATCTAGGTCTCACCTTCATTTTGACACCTTAAAGTTGTAGTTTGGAGCAGTAGAGCTCCCTGTAGGGCCATTCTACAAAGACTATTCCTAGGCTAGGACAGATCTTTAAATGAGTGCCCAAGCCAAACCCTATGTCCACATGACCTGACATTTTGGTCATGCATGTGACTAGGTTATACTTAGGTACTGACCAAAAATTGGAATTTTTGGAAAGTGTTTTTCCATAGTTTTTTGAGAAATATCATTTATTGAATTAATTGAATTTTTGGATATCTACAACTCTAAATGCCCCTAAATTTGGATGTCATGGACATTGGGTCATTAGATGACCATGATAGAAATTTTAGTCCATTGTGACCTCTGCATGTTTGGGAAATCCAACATGCATGATGAAGGTATATTAAAATTTGGTGTACCTATAGTAGAAATGGAAAAAAATGGGAGTTTAGCTCATTTGGCCCAATGCTGTCCATGAAACTCTGTACAGAGTCTTATAGGGATGAATTACACCTCTCATAGGAAGGATGAGATTTTTGAGATCAAAAATTCCATTAATAGATTTATTGGAAATCAGGTCCATTTGGAAATATAAATTTGAAAATAGGTCAATTACTTTATTAAATTCTGAAACTCTGTCACAAGCCCTATTATGACATCATACAACTCTGGAAAATTTTATGAGCTTATTTGGAAACTTTACTTTGAGTTTTTAGTAGAATTACCTTATTGCCCCTTTTTGGAAATTAATTAAAAGTAAAGGAAATTATTGCTGGAAACTTAGGGGAAAACTCAGCATATTGATTCTGTGATTAGAATCTTGTGTAATTATTATAGAATTTATGGGTGATTATGTAGGTTGAAAACTTAAGTAGTGGCATTTTGGTAATATTATCATTATGGAATTTTACTAGGTTAAATCATTGGTTAGGATCACCAAATTATGTATGTTGCTTTATTATATCAATATTGACCTCCAGTAATTTTCCTAGAATTTTTAGTTATATAATTGATGTACTTCATTTTAAAATGGTTTAATTATGATTTTAATCTTAAATGGAAAGTATATAGAAATTTAAATGGAAAATTATGATCCATGGTAGGCAGTCATATTTAACCTAGTTGAACACCAGAAAAATTTCTTAGGTATGTGGACTCATTGGATATAGTACATCATGCACAAAGTGACTTAGGTCACTTAATTAAAAGATTTAATTTAGGGTCTTAATTACTTAGAAAAATGGTGAAATCCTAAATGATCAACACCATACACCATACTAACCCATGATAATTAATTAGGCACATTTTGCCCAAGGAATTGAAATTCCTATTATACAAGTTAGTATTAGGTCATGGGTTGCACTTAGCAAAAGTAGCAGATATTACTGGGACCCACAGGGGATACGATAGAAGGTTGAGTTGATAACTATATTGGGAAGATAAAACCTGGTTGGTGTCTAGTAGGTCACTTCATAGAATCGAGTGATAGAGTGCAAAACCCCAAGGACAGTAGCAAGAACGGAGACCGGCGGAAGACCGCTGATTCCCCAATAATATCCTAAGTCATTATGTTCATTCCAGAGTAACAATGAGAGCTGGGTATGGATCATGGGTAGACATTAATAAAAGTAAGTATCCTTGTGAAAGGGAACTTTGGGCTTTCAATCCACTCTTGGTTCCTAGTGCCTCCGAGACTCCTTCATTGGGCATACCCTGGGCAGTCATGGGATTAACCCTAAATTGCTTGGTATAACAAACATTAGACAAGAGTAGTCTAATAGTCTAAGAGAACATGGTAACATTCTCACCCGTGAAGGGTTGGAGGGATTCAGAACTAAGGCATTGATGTGCAATCTCACCCGAGATGGGTTGGAGGGATTCAGGACGGGTTGGTCCTGCGAGCTAGAGGCACGGGAATATGACATCAGGACGAGTTTGGTCCTGCGAGCTGGAGGCTCGAGTTGAGATACCTTGCATGTGCATAAACAAAAATAGTGGGGGTCATGCGGTTCTGGTCCAATCGTCAAACCGATGGCATTATGGTGACTCTAGTGAGGTGTGAGGGTTTGAGGGGCCAGTAGGGTTTTTATACTGTGGTCTGGAGGACAATCCCCGAAAACGAACACCCGAACAATAAAGTCTGGAAGTTGGCCAACATTAATACACAGAGACTGTAGAGTGCACCTAGGACGTGTACAGAGGCGTACTAAGGGTTTGTGCTTGGTACTGTGTATACCCGCCTAGGAAGCGGAAGCGCCCGTTCCGCTGCTGTCGTAGCCACAATGGTGGTACCAGAGAGGGATGCTAGCTCCAAAAAGTGAGAACTAAAGGTATGTGATTACAGAGTCGTGTGTATGAGTTGAACTTTTATGAATCATAACCTGCATATATAACATACATTCATATTTAGGTCATACACATAATAGATCTTTATCACATAAATTAGTATGGGCTCTTTTATATGATAAATTATATTTGTAAACCATAACTTATAAGTTTGTATGGGTATTCATATAAGATAAGGTACTTCTGTGATGGTAGTTTAGTAGTAGTGTAGCTTACTTACTGTTCTATTCTTTACCTTACTTATAGTACTGCTCTTTACTTACCTTACATGAATTATATAGAACTGCTAGACCTGATAGTTTAGATCCACTATCACCTACTTTTCTTACATACCCCTTGTTGTCCTCGCTTCGTCCTCCTGCACGGTACCTAGGAGTCGCGGGGGCGAGGTGTGGAGGAAATGACTTAGTCTTTATGACTAACGGTTGGTTGTGACCATAACATTTTAGGAGCTCGTAGAGATGGAGCACCAGTACGACCAGCAGGACGAGATGACAGGACTTGAGGAGCCGGTACCTACTACTACTACAGCCTGGCGTCAAGTGACGGCACGTGTACCATTGATAGATTAGCTTCCTCTTTTTATGTCTTTTGAGAGAGAGAGAGATTTGATATCATGTACAGGGCATAAGCCCTTTTCTCTTTCGATGTACTCATTGTGGACTTTATTATACTTTTCATATTCATTGATGATATAGTGATGTGACTTGTGGACTAGCTAGTTGTTATATACTGCTTTTGGTACTTCTTCTCTTGATTGGCCGAACAGGTTGAATGATCGTACTAGCCGGCAGGATCGGCGTCTTGCGGTGTCGACTAACCTGTGAGTTAGTGTCACCATAAGGCGGCGGTTCATGACATAAGACTCGGGTAAACTCCTTGGTAAGGGGAGGGGTCTTACATCCTCCACCGGCCGTCTCCTTTTTTAACCATTACAATATTGGAGACCCAACCCGGGTATTGGATTTCGGATACAAAGCCGGCCTTGAGGAGCTTGGCCACCTCCTCACTGATGTGCTCGGTCAGCTTGTTCGACGTGGACCTCTTCTTCTGCTTGAGGTGGTGGCAGGCAACGTCCGCATCGATCCCCGGCATTTCTGTCGCGCTCCACGCGAAGATGTCCATGTTCTTGTGGATGCACTCAAGCATCCTCCCTTGGTCCTCTACGCTCAGCTCCCCACTGTTCTGCACCTTCTCCACCCTGCCTTCCCGGGTAATAACCTCCATCTCCACCACCTCTTCCGCTGCCTCTAGTAAGGACTGCTCCTCCCACTCGTCAGCATCCCTCTCGCCTGGGACTGGAGACTCCTCCTTGGCTTCCTCAACGGCCATCGCCTCGGCCGGCTCCTCCAGAACTCCTTCAGCCACCTCCACCTGGGTGCGGACCTATTCCTCCACTTTCATCTTCGCCTCTCCTTCAGCCTCCTGTCGGGACAGCTCCTCCATCCTCCTCTCCATATCCTCAGCTCCTCCCTGCCAAGAGATGGAGTTCATCATGGTGAAATAGCACTCCCTTGCCACTTTGGGGTCTCCACAGACCCTGACCTGGATGCCCTTGATGTTGAACTTCAAGCACTAATGGAAAGATGAGGGCACACAGCGGAAGACACTGATGAGGGGCTGTCCAAAAATGGCATTATAACTATTGGGCGCATCCACGATGACGAACCTGCAGTTCCTTGACTCCCCCCACCCCCAAGATAACATGGATTCCTACTCCTTCCACCTCCTTCCTTTCCCATGAGAACCCAACGAGAGGTCCATCCAAGGCTAGCACCCTCCGGGACTCCACCTTCATTGCATCAAATGCCTTCTTGAAGATGACGTTGACCGAACTCCCGTTATTGATGAGGATTCAGGAGATAGTAAAATTATCGACCGTAGTCTGGATGACCAATGCGTCGCAAAAAAGGGATCCTCATGATTCGGTATATCCTTCCTGGAGAAGGTGTTCTTCTCCTCCGGGGTGGGGATAGAGATGTGGAGGCAATGCTCTGGCAGTACATAGTATGGAGGCTTGCCTTCCGGGCAGCCTAAACTCCACCCACCTGTGGATCACTTTGATCCCTCCTCGGGCTCCTACATCAGCCCGGTCCTCGCACCGATCCTCCTCTCCACTAGGCAGGACTTCTTCGATCTGCACCTCCTGGATGGGTTGCTGATGTTACTCCCTATTTTCCCTCATCTCGTGGAACTTAGGGCACGTGGCCGTAGCATGGCCCTCCTCCTGGTAGAAGTCGCAATAGGGCAACTCTACCCTGACATCCTGCCTCCTCCTATATTGACCTCTCCTCCTATGGGCTATCGTCATAGCCTAACGTTGATCGGGGAGAGGAGGCCTTTAGCCCTGCCTCCATTCCTGGGGGTTTAACTGACCTTGGCCCCCCTGGAGGTTGCCTCCTCCATGGAAATCTCTCCACTGGCCTTGGTCCTGCCACTCCTCCTGCCTCTAGTCGAGCTGATTGTTCGGCTCCTGGAGGCCCCACCTCGGTTGTTGCTGCAACTAGTATTCCCTCTATCAGGGTTCAGCTCTCCTGAATTCCTGACCTCTGCCACCTCTTGGCACCTTCTCCTTATCCATGGCCCACCTGGCCAGCTTCCTCTCAAACTCAGGGTTCGACGCCTCCCTGTCGACCTCCCTTGACGTCCTCTCCATCAAATCCTCATAGGAGTGAGGGGGCACGCTCTTTAGCTCCATCCTAAAGAAGCCCTGCTGCAGTCCTAAGGTGAAGGCCATCATCAGGGAGTGCCCTGACATCTCCTAAACCTGGGTGACCTCTTCCTGGAACCGGTCTGTTGGGTATTGTATCCACAATTACCTGGATTTGAGGAAGCCTCCTGTCAAGCTAAGATGAATTCACAATGTGTTTGATGCTCTGTCTTCAAGTTGTGCTTGCAGTTATTCCACACTAAGTACACACCAATATCAGGATGCAGTAGGTCAATATACACAGGTCTGCGCAACGTAATCCCTCGTTGAGCAGATCAGTGTGTTGGCTTACGTGTACTCTCTCTATTAGAGTGTACTTACTTTCAAGTACAGGGCTGAGATAGATCAAGAGCAGAAGAGGAGCAAGGATGGGTCAAAGACCAACTCATGGGCAGAAAGACAACGAATCGTCTAAGTTAAAGTCGACGAGAATCACTAAGTTATTCTCGCCGATTCGACGGGAATCACTAGTGATTCTCGTCGAATCGTCGAGAATCACTCGCCGATTCTCGCCGACTGCATCCGGCTGACTCAACACCTTCAAGATTTCTGCTAAGGCAGAATCGACGAGAATCGTCAACTGATTCTCGCCGAATCGTAAAGAATGACTTTGCATTCTCGCCGATTCGTCGAGAATAGTTGTGATTCTCGCCGATTCTCTCCGGATGGCAAGCTTTTCAGCAGGAATTCTTCTAAGTAGAATTCGACGAGAATCATAAGTGATTCTTGCCGAATCGTCGAGAATCACCAATGATTCCCGCCGAATTTGCCTTAGGCGTTTTCCGTCGACTAGCTGGACCGGACCATGTAATCAGGCGCTGTTTGAACCGGAATTAGGGTTTCGTCTTGTGGGGCCCACAATAGTCATAAAAAAGTATTCTACAGTATAAATACTCTCCTATTTTGAACGTAAGAGGGAGCGAAGAAAACGAACAAGTCGGCCGCCTCGCAAGACCTAGCTAATCGCGGAATCTCTTCCGCCGCGATCGCCGCTCGAGAGATTGTCGCCGCTATTGGTCTTGGATTCTTCTTGATCTCCCAGCAACAGAAACTTAGCCAAGCAACGCGTCTCACGTTTCTTTCTTGAGATCCTTTGTCTCTTGGTTTGTTGAACGGGAATACTTTCCCCTTCCGAATCGATTGAGACGATCCATCCAAGTAAGATCGTTGGTAGACCTTGCTAGCTTTGTTACGAAGTTTGGATCTCGAAAGCATCGCCGCCGCAATCCTTGCCGCCGCCGATCTCGGGGAGATCCTCTCCAAGAGAGTGCTTAGTGTAACACCCCAAAAATCTCAAAAGGGCAATTTGAGGTGCAGGCTGTTTGACACGGCCTGGGACACGGGCGTGTCCCAGGGCGTGTCGGGGGTACACGGCCTGGGACACGGGCGTGTCCCAGGGCGTGTGCAGGATATTCGACGATCGGTGGTCAACTATAGTCGAGCCTGGGACACGGCCTTGGACACGGGCGTGTCCCAGGGCGTGTCACTCAAAAAAATGCCGGATTGAGTCAGAAGATTACACGGCCCAGAACCAAGCCTTGAACACGGCCGTGTCAGATTGGACACGGGCGTGTCCGATGCCGTATGCCTACCCGTGTACTGCTTGTTGGTTTTCAAGCTCGGTGAGGCAGGGGTAACACGGGCGTGTCTCATGACTGACACGGGCATGTCCGGTTCGACACGGGCGTGTCGATGCCCGTGTTCTGGTAAAGTTCAGTCGGTTCGAATACCGCGTGTGCCGCTTAAGGGTACACGGCCTGTGACACGGGCGTGTCACAGGCCGTGTCAGCCAAAAAAATGTGATTTTGGGAAAATCATGGCCGTTTATTTTCTCTCTTTGGATCCAAAGGCTCAGGTGATTCCTTGCTGGATTAAAACAGCAGAGGCTGATGAAGAGTTCATTCTTCATTTGGTTAAGTGAAGAGAGAAAGAGAGAGGAGGAAGAAGAAGGAGGAGGAGATCAAGCCACCGGCGGAGCTCCCGTGGTCCGATTCGAGATCCGAGGTCAGCATTGTAAAGGCAAAGCTGCTGCGGTTATTTCTCACCGGCTAGATTTCGATGACTCCCAAGAGATCGTCAAGGGTAACGATCTCCCTTCTTGGACATGTGAAGTCCTTCTTTTCTGCATTGCATAGGGAAAACCCTTCCACGCGAGTGTGCGGTGGGTTGTGGTGTCCCTTGGGGTAGATATGTGAAGTCCCCCTTGTTAGAGTCCGGAATTGGAGTACGGATCTAGGCATGCTGTGTGAAGCCCATCTGGACATGCTGGTTTGGATTGGTGATGCTTGTTTGTATATCGGAGAAGACTCCGTGATTATGGCTTGTTTGCCTTGTGCCTACCTGTTGCTTGGTGCAGCAGGAAGTACTGGATGAAGTCCAGGAAATGAAGAGGGTTGGATGCAACTCTTGTGGCCGTGTGTTGCCACTTTGTGTGCGGTTGAGCCGTTGGGCTGCAACTCGATGAAAAGGCAGATTGCCGAACAGGAAAGGTGAAACCGACCCGCGCCTATAAATTGCCATGGATACTTCTGTATTCGAGGTGGCACGGCGACTTGAGCAATGGGGGGTGGCTGATCCATACCTGCGTTAGGTTCGTCCAACTTGGAAGCCTGGTTATGGGTTTTGTTGGAGCGCCTAATGAGAGTCTTAGGCCCGTGCGCCAAAAAGACTAGAATGCTCAATACCATGTAGACGGTGGTGTTGACCCTGGTATTCCGGTACACCAAGAATGTGCCCTGAGTGCACGGACTGTCGGGCCGTGTGGCCGATGGTTGTGATGGCATGAATGTGCCTGCGCGCACATAGTTGCTATTGATGTTACCATGCTGTGCAGGGAAAGAATGCTACTGCCCCGAGAAAAGGGTAGGATTGTTATAATTAGGTCAGCGGAATGCTGACCGTTGCCATGTTTACCACCATTTGGGTGGTTTGTCCCTATGCAGGTGCTGGAGAGCCAAGTGGTAAATGAAGGGCTGGAGCCCTACTGCTGTTGTTGCTGCTGCTGCGGCTAGCCCTTGAAGGCTGCGAAAAGGGTTTTGTTTGTTTTGCTTTTCCTCATGTATGGCCGGCCTGCGCGCCGATGTTTGTAATCCATGTTGTACGGAAAGAGGAACTGTAAGGGCTTAAGGCCAAACCTGCAACTTTGTTGTACATTCTGTGGCTGTATATATAACTGTAGTTTATATATTGGACATTCCTGGTTAGAGTTAAAATTACAACTTAAAGCTTCCGCTAGATTGCTCTGAGTTAGGATACGTGTATGGTTTGGTATTATCCTGTGACCTCACTGTCTGTTTGTGGCATATAGTGTGGGGCCCCGGCCGGACCTTCTACTATACGTCATGTAACGGATGGGGTCGTTACACTTAGGTCGTGAACTCTTTGTCTTCTTCAAGAATGCTTCATCGAACGAAGAGGGACACCAAGCGCTCCAAACGTAGTTTGTATTTTGTACATTCTATTTTTTACTTTTGTTATAAAGGAACTTTGGTTCCTCATTGTAAGGGTTGCGTGGTGGAGGAGTAGTGACTTCTTCAGGTGGAAGGGTTTCTTCCATAGTGTGAGGATTGGATTTCAATCCAGTTGGTGAAGTGACCGAGTCGTCCTTTGTTGGGAGATAGGTCGAAGGGGTAAAGTGGACGTACCCAAATCGGGGAACCACTATAAATGCATGTGTGTTTCTTTGTTGTGCTTGTTTTATTTTATTGTGCAGGTAAATTTTTAATTCCGCAAAACGACTGCAAATCACCTATCCCCCCCATAGGTGAAAGTTGTTGACACTAGAGTGACTTTCAAGTGGTATCAGAGCGAGGTTACTCATCAAAAAGGTTAACACCTTGAGTCGAATCCTGCCTCTAGTGTCAACAAGAAGATCAGACTCAAGCATGAAGCTATATTCTGATGTCTCTCCTCTAAGACTCCCCGCATGCACAAAGGAGTATTATCCCATCTGGAATATGTGAGTGTTGTTTCATCTGGAGGCCATCGACCCTCGAGCATCACTCATCTTGGAAGAGGGTCCCTTCATTCCCATGAAGGCTTTCGGCTCAGGAAAGGATCTCCAAATCCCCAAGAGTCCCGAAGAGATGTCTGAGACCGAGCTCTCACTGTTCAACTTGGACAAGTTGATTCGTCAGATCATCACTGACGTCTGGTCTGGTATATCTCGTTCAAGAGTGGACAAGTGTAGGACTGCCAAGTCTATGTGGGAAACCATCTCAGACCTCATGGAGGGATCGGAGACAGCTGGTACCAGGTGCAAGCTGGAGGATGAAGCCTATGTGGGGGTCCTCATTTCTGAAGATGAAGGTCAAGACCAATCTCTCAGTATCAGGGCTCCTGTGTCCTTGTCTGAGACTGAAGAAGAGGTTGAGGAACACAGTTCTGATGAAGCTGACACAACAGTCTCTGCCGATCTTAACGCTGACTCGGAACATCAAAGTCAGGATCAGGTAACTTCTTCATCATGCTCCTCTCCCCTTGAATTTCCTAAAGATAGGAACAGTTCAGAGGGTTGTCCATCTAGTGATGAAAGGGAAATGGATAGCTTCAATCAAAGGATTGAAAATCTTGATTCCCTTGAGAGTGCCCTTCAGAAGAGCAACTTACTTGTTGAGGAACAAGCTAAGGAGATTGCTCAGCTAAGGACCTTGATGAATCTCCAATTGGAATCCATCAAGGTAAAGAACTCAATGATCTCGGATCTAGAGAGTCGTCTATAAACCGAGAAGATGATAGTTTCTAATTTTTCCAAGATAGATGCTATCAAGAGAAAAGCAGAAAATGGGTGGATCTCCCAAATCATTAATTCATGGAGAAATGGGGAAACTGTGTTCGGACCCCCCACCCCGAGTAGGAAGGGCACACATCATGCTTTCAGGTATGACCACAGGAACATCCATGGTCACTACAAGAATGATCGGCCCTCAGGTGGAAATGCCCACAGTGCAAGAGCTATCATGGCTACCCATGAGAGAATACCCAAGGCTCATCCTGAACCCTTTGTATTCTCGGCCTCTGCCTCAACTCATCATGAATCTGCAGGAACCAGCTCTCACTGTCGTACTTACCTCCCTAGGACACAGGAAAGGGGGGCCAGGAAACATGCGGTAAGTACCCATGGGGCCTCTGGAAGTGTGCTGACTGAAAGGAAGGCACCACCTACCAGGCCTCATGACACTCACCACATGCTCTCTTTCCACCCTCCCATGTGTCACGGTGGAAAAAGAAATTTTGTGAGCAGAACCTGCCCTGTTCCGTTTAGACCTAAGATCATGACTACCTCAGTCAGTAGATCAGGTCAGAAACGGCGATACAACATGCATGAGTGTTGGTGTTGTGGCAAGGTGGGTCACTTTGTCGTAGATTGTTTGCACAATCCCTCTGTGCCAAGGGCAAGGGTATGTCCACTTCCTCTGGGCAGATTTAGCCTTCCTAACAGGATTCCTGTAGGAAGGAATTCAAGATTTTATGCTGACAAGAACCTAGGACCCAATACATATTGGGTTCCTAAGGTAAGATAATCCTTTTTGCAGGTTAGTCTAGGTTCCCGTAAACATGATGGGAACTAGACATGTGATGTTCCAAGAATGACATGGAACAAGTATTAGGGATAAGAGCAGTGCTAACTACAATGGCCTACTCAAATTGGACACCTGGTGTACCTCAAATAGAAGATTTGAATGATCAATTTTATGATCCCAGGTACACGCATTCAGTGTCAAGACTTGAGTCAGATTATCTTGATGTTTACATTTATATATATCCTCATATTTATCCACAAGAATTTGTCAATTCTTACTCTAAAACGTGAATGGTTATATGTATATATACACACATATGTTCACACACTTGATGACAGACCGAAACTGTTAAATGATCCTTAGGTACAATCTGAAAAATTCCTTTTAGGTACATATTTATATATTTGATAATGAATCTCAATAGGCATAAATCAGCCCATTTGAAATTAAAGAATGTATGGCAGTGGGTGTAACAAAATATTACAATTTTCACCTAGAATAACTCTGGAATTACGTATAGGGCTCATATATTGTTCGACTCGATCGAGGTTTCGTGATTAAGAAATATAATGAAGGCTAAGGCTTGAAATTAACATGCCACGGTTAATGTGTATAGAAAATCCCGTCGCACTCTCCTCGATCGTACGAAAGAAATAATTAGTAAACCCCGTCGAATCCCATCGACTTCCCCCGGTTCGGAAGATATAAATAGCATAAATTGGTTTGACTCTTCATCTCCCAAAATATCGTTGAACTCCCGATGAATCCCCTAGAGCATCCCGTCGACTTCCCAATCTCCTCGCGTAATCTCGTGGTTGTGCGGAAGCTGCTTCGCCTGGTGCTCACCGTCTCTCCTCCGGGCTCCCGTCGACAACACCCTCAAATCGCAAGGACCATCCCGTGCTCCCGTCGGTTCCGTGAATCCTGCACCTTCCCGTCAGGTTTCCATCACCGGTCGACGATCCTTCCAGTCGCCATCGTCCCTTCAAACCGCTCGGCATTAGGGTAATTTTCCCTCATTCTTGAAGGATCGTGTCTAAGTGTATCTCCTATTCTAGAAGTACTGATAGGGTTAGATGTCCTGTTTAGGTTTGCAATGGCTCCTAGAACCACTGCAGGACTCCTCACTGGAAGTGAACTGGTTCGGACAGGCTTCTCTCATACCTCTGATGAGTTCAGGAATATTATCCTCATGCTTGAAGAGGCCGGACTTACATTCATCCTGGAGCATCCTTGCAAAATTCTGGATAAGGAGGTGCTGGAGTTCTTTACAACGGCAAGGCTACAGCACGAAGATACAGTGATCAAGAGTAAGATTGTCGGTGTACGGATCAAGATGACAGCAGGAAAACTGACACAATATTTGCAGCTCTCCAGTTCTGATCAAGAAGATTATCTGGAGGAAGAAGATCGAGTCAGGACTCTTCTCTTCTGTGGACTAGCTCGAGGAACCAAATCAATCAAGAGAAAGGAAATGAATGAGGAAGGGAAGCTACTGTTGGATATCATTGGGAAAGTCCTGATCTGCAAACCAGGCTCCCACGATCATATCTCGGGAGATATGTTCAAGATCTTAGTGGTTATAGTCTGTCGAAAGAGATACAACTGGGGAGCTATGTTGTTTGAGAAAATAAAAGATACTCTGCGAACCCCAAGTTTTGGAAGAATCATCAGCCCGTTTCTCAACCAGCTGGATGGAGACAGGTTCGATATGAGTAAGGGAGTTCCTTTACACTACCTGAAGAAAATGGATTCAAGTGTTTTTGATAGATGGAAAAGAAGAATTGGTCAAGCAGCCGTTGCTGAAGAACATGATGAATCCCTGGCTGAGTCCCATGGGGATGAGGACAATAGAACTCTAGAAGATCCCGTGGCTGAACCCAGTGAAGTTCCTGATCTGCTGCCTGCAGGAACCGAGGGGGAGTCTCTACCCCTTACGACTGGAACTCACAGGACAGATCTCTCAGTATCTGCTCCTGCTGATGTTGTTTCTGATATCTCTCAGATAGCCAAAGATGCAGTTGATACCCTGGCCACTGATCTGAGGGATGAAGAGGACGATGAGGAAGCCTTGGACAGTAATGCAATTGACAACGATGATGTGGAAGATGAGGGTGCTGACGAAGTGGATGATGTGGTTGAAGATGAAACAACCTTGAGGGAGAGGGTGGAGATGGTGGAACCACAGGGTGATGTTGAAGTTCCATCCGAGGAACGAGCTCCAATGGTAGCTCCTGAGAAATTTGGTGCAACAATAGAGAGGGAGTCCTCTCAGCAGGGGCTGATAAGTATTCCTGAGAAATCTACAGAGGCTGCCACTATCCTCCCCATTGGAAACGGTGCAACTGTCAAGCTCGTCCAGTGAATCTGCTGAAGAGCAAGACCAAGGCATGCCTCAGGGTTATCCACTACGACCAAATCTAGCAAATCACACCGTGAACATCATTCAAGGGATAGTGGATGAACTCAAAGATTCTTTTGAGAAATCACACAATAAGGTATTAAAAAGAATTAAGAAATCTGAGGCGCTAATGCTGAAAAATGTTGTGGAAATCAATCACAAGATGGATCTGATGGAACAAAAGTTTAATGCTAAGTACACAGAGGTCGGCACTGCTATCACACTTCTCATGCAAGGGCTTCAGAAAAATACGGCCGATCTGGGAGTAGTAAATACGAATGCTCATGTTGTGGCCGACAACATCCAGAAATTCGATGCCAACATAGTGATTCTAAATACAAATCAAGAAACCCTGCTGACTGAGTTTACAACGACTGTGCAACGCATCGATGAGTCACTGCACACTTATGCAAACTCAAGTGCCCTCGAAGCCAAAAATGGGGAGGAAGAATATAAAGCTAAGATGGCAGGGCTACAACAAATTATCATCGACAACTTCGAACAGTCAAATAAGTATGTTTTTGATAGCTGTCACTAGCCCGTTCAGCAGGCATCAAGTATTTAAATTCCAATTATGGTTCCTTCTCCAGATGAGGTTACCACTGCTGCTAATGAGATTGTAAGTGTTGAGGAGGTTCCGCTTAGCGAAGCTGATGCCAAGAAGGCTGCCAGGGCTGCTGAAAAAGCTACTCTCAGGGCCATGTTTGACCAGGAAGCCATAGCAAGAGGAAAAAGGAAACTCCAAGAAGGGATGTACAAAGAAACTCCAACCAAAAAGAAAGTAAGATTGAAGGAGGATGAAGTGAGAAATGAAAGATGGAGTCCTATTTCAAGGAGCATTATTTTGGATACTTTTATGCTACAGCAGAGGGGGAAATAAATCGGAATGATGTATACAATCAGTATGAGTGGGAGCTGCATAAAGAATATGAAGCTAAACGGAATATCTTTTTCAGGTCCAACACCGTGGAAAATAAAGCTCCTCCCCCAGATATTATCCAAAGCCCAAGGAGTATTTTGAGAGACAAAGCAAGAAATTCTTGGCTCAACAACAAAAGGATGATTTAGCTAAGGAGAAATAGGCTTAGGATTATGGCTTGTCATTTCCTCAATGCATGTTTTTATCTTCATGTTGTTGTATGAACAATTCCTGTGGATATATATATATATATATGATTTCATAATTGACTCAAATATTGTTCTGTTTGCCTTTATTTCTCTATGTCTTTTCTTTCTTAATTTGCCTTGTATATTACTCTGGTTGGTGTAATTCATCTTAGCTAGTAGGATTTTGGCTTCTTCAAATAGGGGGAGATTATTGGGTATTGTATCCACAATTACCTGGATTTGAGGAAGCCTCCTATCAAGCTAAGATGAATTCACAATGTGTTTGATGCTCTGTCTTCAAGTTGTGCTTGCAGTTATTCCACGCTAAGTACACACCAATGTCAGGGTGCAGTAGGTCAATATACACGGGTCTGCGCAACGTAATCCCTCGTTGAGCAGATCAGTGTGTTGGCTTACGTGTACTCTCTCTATTGGAGTGTACTTACTTTCAAGTACAGGGCTGAGATAGATCAAGAGCAGAAGAGGAGCAAGGATGGGTCAAAGACAAACTAATGGGCAGAAAAACAAAGAATCATCTAGGTTAAAGTCAACGAGAATCACTAAGTGATTCTTGCCGATTCAACGGGAATCACTAGTGATTCTCGCTGAATCGTCGAGAATCACTCGCCGATTCTCACCGACTGCATACGGCTGGCTCAACGCCTTCAAGATTTCTGCTAAGGCACAATCGACGAGAATCGTCAACTGATTCTCGCCAAATCGTCGAGAATGACTTTGCATTCTCGCCGATTCGTCGAGAATAGTTGTGATTCTCGTCGATTCTCTCCGGATGGCAAGCTTTTCAGCAGGAATTCTTCTAAGTAGAATTCGACGGGAATCATAAGTGATTCTCGCCGAATCATCGAGAATCACCAATGATTCCCTCCGAATTTGCCTTAGGCGTTTTCCGTCGACTCGCTGGACCGGACCATGTACTCAGGCGATGTTTGGACCAGAATTAGGGTTTTGTCTTGTGGGGCCCACAACGGTCATAAAGAAGTATTCTACAGTATAAATACTCTCCTATTTTGAACGTAAGAGGGAGCGAAGAAAACGAACAAGTCGGCCGCCTCGCCTGACCTAGCTAATCGCGGAATCTCTTCCGCCGCCGTCGCCGCTCGAGAGGTTGTCGCTGCCATTGGTCTTGGATTCTTCTTGATCTCCCGGCGACAGAAACTTAGGCAAGCAACGCGTCTCATGTTTCTTTCTTGAGATCCTTTGTCTCTTGGTTTGTTGAACGGGAATACTTTCCCCTTCCGAATCGATTGAGACGATCGATCCAAGTAAGATAATTGGTAGACCTTGCAAGCTTTGTTACGAAGTTTGGATCTCGAAAGCATCGCCGCCGCAATCCTTGTCGCCGCTGATCTCGGGGAGATCCTCTCCAAGAGAGTGCTTAGGTCGTGAACTCTTCGTCTTCTTCAAGAACGCTTCATCGAACGAAGAGGGACATCAAGCGCTCCAAACGTAGTTTGTATTTTGTACATTCTATTTTTTACTTTTGTTGTAAAGGAACTTTGGTTCCTCATTGTAAGGGTTGGGTGCAACCCGTGGTGGAGGAGTAGTGACTCCTTCGGGTGGAAGGGTTTCTTCCATAGTGTGAGGATTGGATTTCAATCCGGTTGGTGAAGTGACCGAGTCGTCCCTTGTTGGGAGATAGGTCGAAGGGGGAAAGTGGACGTACCCAAATCGGGGAACCACTATAACTGCATGTGTGTTTCTGTGTTGTGCTTGTTTTGTTTTATTGTGCAGGTAAATTTTTAATTCCGCAAAACAACTGCAAATCACCTATCCCCCCCATAGGTGAAGGTAGTTGACACTAGAGTGACTTTCACGGTCCACATAGCTCCCCAGGGTCTCGTCACTCCCTACTTGATGTGGAACAGGGACTCAGACTCCCTTTTCCTCTTCTTGGAGGTGGTGAACCTCAACATGAACCCCCGACGTAGGTCCTCGAAGCAGTAGATAGAGCTGGCCGGCAATAGGTGGAACCAATCTCTTACCTTATCCTTGAGGATGATGGCGAAAAATCTATATTTTAAGGCATCTAACATCTGGCTTATCGAAACCACATCCTCAAACCACTGGATATACTGAACCGGGTCATCCTTCCCGATATAGTAGGACATCTCCGGCTCCCAAAACCCCTCTGGAACTGTGGCGAATGAAACCAACTCACTGAAGGGGCTGCCTCCACCTACTGGATGAGTCGGGGGTCTCGCACACCCATCTCACCGAACTGGCCTCCACTTGTCGAGATGGGGAACAACACTCACCCGGGAAGATATCGCCCACTCTCCTCCTCCGCTGCCTCCTTCCCAACTCGCCTAGTTGGGGCGTCCTCACCTAGGGCTTGGTCAATGGCGATTGGAACGACCGGTATCGAGCACTCGGTGCGCGTGTCGAGTGCGAACTTGATGAGGCCGATCACCTCCTTCCGGAAGTCCTTGAACATCCCGAGGGTGGCAAGAGGGGGAGGGGTGGTGAGTCGGCCCTGCATGAACCTTGTCCTTCTCCTCCAGTCATTGAGCTCACAGAAGATTTTTGGTGTTGATCAGACTCCACGCTCACCACACCAAAATGTTGAAACCAAAGAATCGGTCTCTATGGTGTTCGACCCTTGGGGAAAGGGTGATCTCACACTTCTCTCTCACAAGCCGAATGACCAAAGACTTAGCACAAAGAACAGACCCAAGGCTCCAGCACGGAGGTCCCACAACACACCCGAAAGATCTTAGAGTGCTTCCCCTCTTTAGCCAAGTGTTGAGCTAAGGATACCTCAGAAAGCACAAGAAGACCAGGGCACTAGTAAGCATGCCTCCTGAGGTACCCTCTGGGGTCTAATTTATAGTTTCGAAAAATGGTCTGCAAATAGCCAACCTCCGATGTTCCAAACAGTTATATGCAGGCCAGATTGGACAGACAACAATGTAACTTCGTTGTTCTGAAAGGCTATGGGCAGGCCAACGAGAATAGAATGAAACAAACACATCATACAACATTGGGCGAGTGGCCCTCGAAAACCTCCACTCGCATGGGGGTGGCGAGTGCTCGATGGTGCTGGCACTCGCCGCCTCCCTGTGGCGTTGGGCGAGTGCATGACATAATTTTTCACTCGCCAAAGGCTTGCTGAGATTTGTGGGCGGGTGCGAGCATGCTGCTCCACTTGCCCCCACTCAACTCCAGCCCACCTAGGCGAGCCGACGGATGCCGAGATCCAACTCAGTGCCAAGAAAGAGGCATTGAGTGTCTGAGCTTCACTCAATGCCAAGGAAGACGCGGCGGGTGAGCAAGCCTCACTCGACGTCGGGGGGCGTCGAGTGGACTTGGCGCCAGGGGCCCGGCTCGCCAGGCTTGACTAGTCTGGCTCCTGTCGGCCCCTACTCGCCGGATATGGGGTTGTACAAGCGATGGATGGAGGTGAGAGACAGGGCAAAGGAGGTGGAAGATCCAGATGGTATAGCCCATCACGCTCACGGCCATAGCCAAAAGTCCTCCTCGTGGTTAGGTCCTGAAAAACACAGCTAGAAAGAAAAAATGTCACCGAGTAATGCAACGAACGAGTCAATTGACTAACAGAAAGAAGATTAAAACAAGTTTGGGAACATGAAGAACTGAACCCAAGGAGAAGAAGGGAGTTAGAGGAACTGTGCCCCGGTTAAGGATGGGGGTTACAGAGCCATTGGCAAGTTGAACCTATCGATGAACGCTCAGAGACTCAAGAGAAGAGAACAAGCGTATCTCACCAGTCATGTTATCAGTGACCCCAGAGTCATTCACCCATGGAGAAGAGGACCCCTCTTGAGTGATATGAAAGTCCATCGGGGTACCTGACACAGACGCTGAAGTCGACGAGAACGAGGAGGAGGCAGGTAACGGCTGAGAAGGAAGAGG
Organism: Platanthera zijinensis; assembly: GCA_039513925.1. Classification (NCBI taxonomy): domain Eukaryota; kingdom Viridiplantae; phylum Streptophyta; class Magnoliopsida; order Asparagales; family Orchidaceae; genus Platanthera; species Platanthera zijinensis. The sequence goes on from CM077083.1 coordinate 153,115,813, forward strand.
CTGGTGCGGAGTCTGAAACGGAGAGTGTAACTGAAGCTGAGACTAGAGCTGCTGCACTTGAGCAATAAGCTGACTCCAGTCGGCGGAAGGAGCCCCGGAAGAGGCACTGGAATCAGGTTGGCCCCCAAAGTCGGAAGAAGTAGCGACGACAGCACGCGTGGCGGGGGACTGCTTGCGTAGGTGAGGAAAGAGCAGCCAGCATCAGGCCTTATCTAGACCAATCTGGAGGCAGTGCTGACACTTAACAGAGGCAAATGGGCTGTCGCGGCCACCCTCGCGACCCTTAGATGTAGAAGTAACCCCCCCCCCCCCCCCCCCCCCCCCCGCACACAGAAGAAGGACGACCTAAAGCCAGAGCCATTTGGTTTGGAATAGGAACAGAAACTGGAATGGGTGAAATAGTAGTTAGGTGGGCACGACGCTCATGCTCCTCCACTATGGAATAAGCATCCAAGATATCAGGAAGAGGGATCATGCTGACAATCTGAACCCTAATTTGCTCAAACTCGGGCCCCAAGCCCATCAAGAACTAATAGGTCTCCCGCTTCTCCTGTCGCCGCTTGGCAACAAGTAGATCCTCTGAATGTGGAAAAGCACTGAGCGCCTCAAGGTCAGAAAGCTCCTGGAATCTCCTTGAGAGAAAGGTAAAGTTCTCGTACATAGAACGGTCCCCCTGACGAGCAGAGTAGAAATATCCTGAAAGACAGAATAAATCTGCGTATCAACGCGTGTGTGACCGTAGGTATGCGTCAAGGCAGCCCAAAGGGACGACACTAAATCGAATCACATGAACAACTCGTAAATGCGGGGCTCCATGGAGCACTGAAGCCACCCGAGAATCTTGAAATTTTCCGTGCGCCATTGACGAATAGCCTTTCCGTCGGAATGCTTGGGAACGCCATTAGGTTCAAGTCAATCAAGCTTGTCATATCCGTAAAAAGGACTCGCATGGAGGTTGACCAAGCGATAAACTTTTTTTCATTGAGAAGGGCGGTAGTAATGCGCCGAACAAATCCATCATTCAAACCAAAGAGGGAGGAATCCATGGGATGGGAACAAGAGAACCTTCCTCCCCCCCTCCCCCAAAAATAATCCCAAGAGAGGAAAGCAGGGAAACCCTTTAACAGAAGAGGAAAAACCCATCCCAAAAAGGAAGGAAGTCCGTAGATCACAGATATAGGTCATAAGAAGAGAAGAAGTGAGGGAAGGGGCGGTAAACACCAACCAAATCGGCGACGGAAGAATCAATCGAAGGAGAAAAAGAAAAAGGAAGCCGGCCGCAATAGGATCGGCGACAATAGGATCGGTGGCAGCAGAAGGATCAGCGGCGGCAGAAGAAAACGGTGGCAGCAGTAGGAAGGCGGCAACATCAGTGAGATCTGCGATGCCCTCACATCGTGCGGAGACCGCGTCGAACGATGCGGGAAGAAACCACGTCGCAGATCGGCGAAGACAACACGATGCGGGAAGCTAGGGCGAAGGACCTCGGTCGGGGTTCATCTTCCTCCTCTGATACCAAATTAAGAGAGGAAAATATTGCATTCATCCACAAATGGGAGAAATAGGTATATATATATATATATATATACACACACAAGTGACAGGCACGGGCCTTCGGCCCCTGGGGGTATTCGACGGGGGTGCGACAATCGGCGGGGTGCGACATTCGGCGGGGTGTGACATTCGCCGGGATGCGACATTCACCGGTGGTGCGACATTTGTCGTGGGGACGACAATTGTCATGGGCGGCGACATTTGTCGTGGACAATACCCGCCCCTATGACCTCGCGCGATAGTACCCGACCGACGACGGCGGGCTTTGCCCGCTCCCGGCGGGCTCCGCCATCTCTCGGCGGGCTCCGCCCGACCTGCAACATATACATATGAGTACTCAAAATGACCGTAAAAAAATATAAATCAAGAATACAATTTTTATTTTGTAAAACAAATTATATTTTAATGTTAAAACATTAATTTTTCTCTTGTCATTCCTAGCTAGAGACAATAGGTTTAGGGTATCTAGTGTTTTTTATTTTTTTTTATTTTAATATTATAAAGTTGTGTAATTAACTAAAAGGATATTGTCTTTATAATATACTAATATAAAGTTTGGTATAATTGTGTAATTATGAATACAACTATAAGAGCAATATAGGGACATCAAGCAATGTTTCACCAAAGAGTAGTTTTCGTATAATAGTAGATATATATATATATATAAGATACAAGAGGAATACCACTCACACACATAAACTGGAAATAAATAACACGTCAATAATATGATGGATATTTTATTAATGGATTTCGTTTTTGCACAAAGTGCAAAGATCGTAAAAGAACTACCCAAAATAATGGTTTGGTGCTCAAAACAAGTACAACTAGTTATGCTAGCTCCAAAGATAATAACCCACATGTAGGGGTGTCACTTACTATGGAAGGTTAACGAACATTTTTGAGATTCACTATAGTAATGATTTTAGATTCATCCTATTTAAGTGTGATTGGGTTGACCCTCAAGTTTGAAAAACTAGATGAATTTAATTTCACTCTCGTGAACTTCAATCATTTGATGGATAAACAAAATAAAATGATAGATGAGCCTTTTATATTAGCCTCTCAAGCAGAGCAGGTTTGTTACATCAAAGATTCTCTAGAACAAGATTGGGAAGTTGTCATGCAAGAAGTCGACTCATTTGATGTTGAACCTCAAGTTGAATTACTAAGGCTCTGTTTGGTTGAGCTGTTGCTGATGGAAAGCTGTTGCTGATGGAATGTTGTTGATGAACTGTTGCTGATTGAAAAAGTGCTGATTCTGGAAAACACAGTTTTGTTAAAAACTGTTTGGGTGAAACAAAATTTACAAAACGGAGTTTTCGAAAAGTTATTTGGATACAAAATGGATTTTTTAGTAAAAAAAAATTTCAAATTTTTAAGTACCAACCATTTAAATTTTGAAAAAATAAAAATTTTCATTCATACATTTTTTTATGTTCTACGCTCTAGCTTCATACAGTTGATCCGCAATAATATTACGTAGCACGATCATCTCCTCTACACCATCTGCTGTGTCAGTGCTTTTTCTTGGCGCCCTTATGAGGTCATCCCATAGTCTCGATCTTTTTGATCGGATTCACTAAAATCAATGTCCACACGCGAAGGGTGCTGACAAATGAAATTATGTAAACACATCGTGGCGATCACAATAGCTACTTGTTTGTAAAAATGATAGTTTGACATGTCTCTCAGTATGACCCATTTCTTCTTCCGAACCTCAAATGATTGTTCTATCAAACTTCTCAGCGACGAGTGTGCGTGATTGAAAATCTCTCGACGCCCTTCTATTCGACGTCCACCACGAGCAAAGTATGGTAGATGATACCGCGTATATTGATACGGTTTCAAGTATCCTCTTTGCAGAGGATAACCAAAATCTACCAAGTAATATTTTCCTGAAAATAATTAAATAATATTTATCAACAGTTATTTTGTATAGTAATAAATAATTAAACAAAATTTTACATAGTTACCTAGAGGTCGGTCGGTCGTTGTCAACGGAGAAGAGGGTCGTTCGTCGTCGAAAGGAAGAGGGTCGGTCGTCGGAGACAAGATCTGCGCACGATACCACCGTCGAAGAGAAGATGTGCGCATGATACCACCGTCGGAGAGTAGGGCTCTGAGAACGGTCGGAAATGGGTAGGGATTGTCACAACCCGCATTTTCTCCGAGGAAAAAGGACTATCAGAGTAAGAGAAAATACGTGTCATGATGTCACGTCGAACATGGGATAACTGCTGACGCTCAGGCAAAACCATCTACTTTACTTTATGAAAATTCATAAGTTTAATGATTAGGAAAATCAGTTATATTTTTAAAGGTCGTATCCCTCGGCTCGGTGGATCACCTAGTCCATAATTTAAAACTATACTTAAACGCTGCGGAAAATACTTTATTCAGGTTTGACTCCCTAAGAGAGTGCATAAGTGCCCCTAGAGGACAACTTATACTATGCAAGCCCCTATATTTAATTTATACTATATATATATAACGATCTTTTTGCGTTGTTTGGAAAATAGTGTTTGAGTTTTATAAAACATGTTGATCTTGTGATATACTTATAATAATAATTTTAAGTTTAAAAGTAACTAGCATCCTAGCATAAATCATCCTCATAGCAAGTAGACTATCTCCAGAAAAGGTAGCAGCAAATAGTAACATATCTAGTATCAAGGTAAAACTACCAGTGGGCGCCAACAAACTGACACGAACCCACTGGCAAGTATGTATGTATGTAAGAAAGAAACACAAAACTACCTCACAAAACAAAGAACTGATCTCTATAGCACCAGAGACCACCAGCAACTGCACAGCACCACTAATCGTCAGAGCAGCTACTATCCAGAACCTGAGGCATTCAAAGAAGAAAGAATACCTCAGCAAGCAAAACAAGAAAACTGCATGAAAGTGTCAATCAGGAGATAAGTGAAAGAGGAAAACAAAGTAGTAACAGTCACAACTGCCCAAGGCAAGATAAAAAAAGGAATTGCACTAGGTGCGAGGAAACAGCATCGACCCTGCCCAAAAACTAAAATCCTGCAGAGTTTACTAGGCTACCATGAGCCCAAAATGCTGTAATCTATCAAGGAAGAAACTTCTAACACCCTAAGCTGTGAGAGATGGTAGTAGCAAAATAAACAACGTGGATTCGGGTTGGAGGAAAACTCAGTCCCCCATCCACCATTTCCAAGCCAACAAAGTTCAAGGGTCTACATATGAAAGCACTAGGGACCTTTCACCCCCTTGACCAGCCCGTACCTGGAGCAAGACAGAAGAAAAGGGTGGCCACAGCTAAATTACAACACCACCCCCATTAAGAGCTTCAAACCACCACTACTAACCACGACCCACGATTCGGCCTTTAGGAAAGAAAAACATAGCCGACAAGGAACCTCAGAATCAAGGAATTCACTCGGGAGCGAAAATCAAGGCAAGGGAAAAGTGTTGAAATGACTCAATACGGCTTGGCGCTGAGTGGGCCCCACTCACTCAGCGCCTAACCAGACCTTAGCGTTGAGTGAGTTAGCCTCACTTAGCGCCAGAACAACCATGGCGTTGAGTGAGGTTCACTCACTCAACGCCCTCCGCAAGAACAGCTATGGCGTTGAGTGAGCTAGCCTCATTCAATGCCAAAACAGCTATGGCGTTGAGTGAGGTTCACTCACTCAACGCCTCCCGTAAGAAAATTTTGGCGTTGAGTGAGCTGACCTCACTCAACGCCAAAACAGCTATGGCGTTGAGTGAGGTTCACTCACTCAACGCCCTGGCACTTAACTGCAAACAGGGACTGTGGCGTTGAGTGAGCTAGCCTCACTCAACGCCAAAACAGCAATGGCGTTGAGTGAGGTTCACTCACTCAACGCCCTACCACTTAGCCGCAAAAGAAGACTGCGGCGTTGAGTGAGTCCACCTCACTCAACGCCAAAACAGCAATGGCGTTGAGTGAGGTCGACTCACTCAACGCCAGAGGACCTGGCCGCAAAGAAGGGCTGTGGCGTTGAGTGAGTCTACCTCACTCAACGCCAAAGAAGAAATGGCGTTGAGTGAGGTTCACTCACTCAACGCCACAGTACTTGGCCGTAAACATGCCTACGGCGTTGAGTGAGTTCACCTCACTCAACGCCAAAACCGAAATGGCGTTGAGTGAGGTCGACCCACTCAACGCCAAAGTACTTAGCCTCAGAAAAGGCTGTGGCGTTGAGTGATCCCACCTCACTCAACGCCAAAGTAATTGGCCGCACAGAGAGCTACGACGTTGAGTGAGTTCACCTCACTCAATGCCAAAACAAAAATGGCGTTGAGTGAGGTCGACTCACTCAACGCCAAAGTACTTAGCCTCAGAAAAGGCTACGGCATTGAGTGAGCCCACCTCACTCAACGCCAAAGTACTTGGCCTTACATAAAACCGCGGCGTTGAGTGAGTTCATCTCACTCAACGCCAAAACGGAAATGGCGTTGAGTGAGGTCGACTCACTCAACGCCAAAGTACTTAGCCGCTAGCAGGGGCTGCGGCGTTGAGTGAGTCCACCTCACTCAACGCCTTAGTACTTAGCCAAATAATATACACCTGACTTCTGCTATGGCGTTGAGTGTGTGCACCACACTCAACGCCAAAACAGCAATGGCTTTGAGTGTGCGCACCACACTCAACGTCGAAACCAGAGAGCTCCAAACTTGGCTCCTACCAGATCATACAACAGGTACCCCCCCTCCCCCACTCTCTCTCTCCCTCGGCTCCACCCGCAAAGCATCAAACCAGACTTTAATCTGGAGTCTAAATGGCGGAAATACGCCAGTGGTTTGAGCACAAACGGCACAAGGAGAGGGGCTCATAAGGGGAAACTAAAACCCTAATTTAGCAAAGTAAAAGAGCAAGCTTGGCTTCTAACCTATGGCTAACCAGGTAGCTAAGAGGGGGAAGATCAAAACAGCAAGTGCAAGAACCACTTGCCTCGATTTCCGACGAAGCTTGGTCGGCTTTCCCTTATCTTCACACGGCACCAGCAGCAGCAACACCCTAACAGCAAAAATCCCGAACTTTAATGGCGGAAAAAGGGTCAAAACCAGAATTTCGGGCCTCCTAAAAACTCCACGAAAATAAAATCTCTTACCGTAGAAAAATAGATCTGAGTGAGAGCAATCCAAATCCGCCTTTGGAATCGAATTTCGTCCACAAACACTCCCAAAATCGACGTCTGAAGGGTAGCAGGTCGGCGGTTTATCCGCTGCTTTTCCGCGTACAGGAGAGGCGAGTTCGGTCTCAGGAAGAAGAAGAAGAGTGGGCCCTCCATCTACTGATTAAGGCTTTAAAATAAAAAAAAACACGCCTATTCGGCCCTAACCGCTGCCTAAACTGCCGGTTCACTTAAGCTAAGAAATTTCTAATTTGTTTTTACTAATAGCACACCCAAAACGACTCGAAAACCGAACTACCTCGGAATTCGACGAAATTCGCACTGTAGTAAAATACCCATGCTACAAACACAACGGCGAAGTCGAAATTAACTTTCGACGAACAAAACTCGAGTTATACCCACCCGAAGTCAAAACACAAGCATTCCCCGAGAGGCCACACCAGGTCACCCAAAACGACCCGTCTTGCTAGGGAGATCTTGTCAATAGACTCCAAAATAGGCCACTCAGTTCTGAGGAGTTAAGACCACACTCCATAGATGACATAAGCCAAGAAAACGCGTCGACGTAACGCCAAACGGGAATTAAATAATCGCAGAAAAATCGGGGGCGTTACAGGGATGATGTTCGAAGGGCAGATGTGCGAAGGTCAGCGGTCGGAAAAACACAGGGAAGGGGAATTTCGCCGCTCGCGATTTGGAGGAAGGAAGGCAATTGCGAAATGCGCAAGAGCGGCTTCTGCGGTGAACCGCAGTTTTTTTCAGCAGACGGGATTGTAAAGATAAGTGTTGTTACTAATAAACAAAGGTTTCGAAAACAGCCCTACAAAACGCTGCTTATTGCTAAAATTGCGGTGTGTTTCATCCGCACCGCGGTCAATAAGCTTAACTAAATGCTACCTAAGTCAACTACATTTGGATGAAACAACATGTGCACGCGATGATGATACTAACTGAGTTAAGGAAGGAATTGATGGTGATCTTGTTGATGATATTTCTTTAGAAGTTGACGATGAAATGACTAATAAAGAGTATTATTGTATGTTATCATAATTTTTAGTTTGACAAATTACTATACTTGGTCATTTTAAATTATATTTGACGAAAAAATATAGTTTGATTTATAATCTTGTACAGTGTTTTAAATGTCGGCTGACATGTCCGGCATGCCGGCCGACATGTCCTGTTTGAACAAAAAATGACTTGCAGAATGAAACTATAAAGGTTATTGTACAACCCCGTGTTCGCCAAGTGGAATGGGCCAAGAGAGCTCGGGTCCGGGCGAGCTGAGTGGGCCCGCACCCGCCAAAGGCAACAGGCGATTCCTCTGAGGGGCGAGTCGTGAGGTTTAGATGCGCTCGCCCCGTGATAAGAATAGGAGGTGGGCGAGTGCTGGTGGTGGAGACTAGCCCTGATCAGATTGACGCAAAAGTGCCTGATACCGCACCCGACCGGACCTTTATCGGCCCTAAATTTCTTTTTCATATTTATATTTGTCACTTTGCAATTTTTATGTAATTTTGCATTTTATTTTGGTTATGTGTAAACATATATATATATATATATATATATATATATATATATATATATATATATATATATATATATATATATATATATATATATGGGGGCACTGTATTTCCGCGCAGCGTTTTTTGGACAAAAAAAACGCGCTCCTCGAAAAAATGAAAAAAAACACCCCCTAAACAGCATTTTTAGAAAAAGTGGTCAACATGAAAGTTGTAGATCTCGACGAGATCTACAACTTTCATGTTGACCACTTTTTCTAAAAATGCTGTTTATGGGGTCTATTTTCAAAAGGCGCGAAGGGAGGTCCGCGCAAAAAAAAAATCGTAATATTTACCGGGCGGAATCCCCTTCGCGCCTTTTGAAAATAGACCCCCTAAACAGCATTTTTTGAAAAAGCGGTCAACATGAAAGTTGTAGATCTCGTCGAGATCTACAACTTTCATGTTGACCGCTTTTTCTAAAAATGCTGTTTAGGGGGTGCTTTTTCCATATTTCCGGGGAGCGCGTTTTTTAGAGCAAAACGCGCTGCGCGTTTTTGCATTAATCTATATATATATATATATATATATCTATATATATATATATATTCCGGGGAGCGCATTTTTTAGAGCAAAACGCGCTGCGCGTTTTTGCATTAATCTATCTATATATATCTATATCTATATATATATATATATATCCATACATACATCTTTATATCTCTATCACTATAAAAGAAATATCAAATTCATGAAATAAAAATTTATTGGAGTCACCTATGTCGTCGGATATATCTTAATCTTTCAGCAGCCGTCAGATATTTATATCATTAAAAAAAGAAAATTATAGACCTCCTAACTCTACTAATCTTGAAGGCCAGGAAAGAGAGAGAGGGAGAGAGAGCGGCGGGGTGGAGAGAAAGAATATATTACTATATTATTATATTAGAGAGAGAGAGGCGGGGAGAGGGAGAGAGGACGGCGGGTTGCTGGCGGGAAAAAAAAAGTATATTATAGAGAGAGAAAGAAAGGTAGTGAGAGAAAAAGACCATATTGAATGTTATATGATATATAATATATATATTATACAGAGAGCTGGGCGGTGAGACTTGAGAGAGAGAGGGGAGAGAGTGTGGCAGGGAATTATATATATAAATAGGAGAGAGAAAAAGAGCATGAGAAAAAAATATTATGAGTACGTCAAAATGTACATTTTTTAGGTAATAAAAATGGTAATATTGATGTATATTTTTTTATGGTTATTTTGAGTACTCATATGTATATGTTGCGGGCGCAGCCCGCAGACGCATCGAGCACGGGCAAAGTCCGTGCGGAAAGGCGGGCGAAGCCCGCCTGAATGCGGCCAAAGGCCGCCCGAGAGCATCGAGCACGGGCGTAGCCCGTGCGAAGATACTCGCATATATATACATATGTATAAAAATGCATATATCTATATATATATACTAGTGACAGTGCACGGGGAGACCCCAGTGCTCCGCGCGACAGTACTCGGCCCGCATGGCAGGTTAACGTGGCGCACCCTGTACCCCGCGCGACAGTACCCGACCTGCGGAGGCGGCGGGCTTTGCCTACCCCCGGCGGCAGTGACGGAGCCAGAAAATAATGTCAGGGTGGGCAGACTATTCATAATGTAGTTTAAAAAATTAACTTAAATTATTCAAATAACTGTATTAATACAAAAAAATAACATATGAATATTTAAGAATATTTCAACTAAATTAAAATTAAAAACACATAACATTACCTTTCATAGTTGACCACGTCGACTTTTCATATTTTGAAAATGTTTGATGATAGTCTCATTATCAATACTTTTGAATATATCTCTTTCAATATATGTAACCAGACAATCATTCATCATTGAGTCTCCCATCCGATTACGCAGACGGTTTTTCACGATATTCATTGCAGAAAATGCTCTCTCAACTGTAGCTGTTGCAACTGGTAAAACCAATGATAATTTCAGGAGCAAATAAACCAAGGGATATAAAATATCCTTCTTTTTATCAACCATCTTTACTGCAAGATCTCCAATTCCATTTACTTGTGCAAAATCACTATCAGCCCGAACATCATAAACATAAGTTTCCAACTGACAATTCAGTTCCATAATATCTAAATTTGAAAATTCGGATGGATAAAACTCAGCAAGTCGTCTTAATTTTTGCTTATCAAATGCAGAAAATGAATTATTCGGACTCAAACATGCAACACAAAGAAGTAGTTCTGTATTTCTCTCTATAAATCGGCTATTCAATTCTTGAAGCTGCATATCTATCATATTGTAAAATATCTCAACTCGATAATGATGTAAATTTGTCATTTCTTGAACCCTTCTTCTTGATCGGCCTCTTGCAACATATATAGTATTCATATCGGGAATACTAATTTTGTAATTGTTACAGAATAAAGAAACTTCATCAAATAATTCTGTCCAACCTTTATCTCGTTTATCCTGCAACCTTTGTTTAGAAATTTGCACTAAATGCATGGCATTACAAATATCTTGGTCTTTACGTTGCAATGCTTGTGATAGACTATTTGTTATTCCCATTATATCTCTCATCAAAAATAAAACAAATATGAAATCAAATGATTGTAGTGAATCTAATAATGAAAAGGTCGTTGCTTTATGATCAGAACTTGAATGTGGATCTTTTTCAACAATCTCGAGAACATCGATAATGGAGGAAAACATCACAATTATGTTAAGCAATGAACCATAATGTGATCCCCACCTAGTATCACCTGATCTTTTTAAAGCTCTTTCTTGGTTTAAACCAGTACAACTTAAAAGTTCATCTTTTTGCAAACCTTCAACAATCTTAATAAATTGAGACTCGCGTAAAAGTTCTTGACGCTTACATGTGACATTGATTATATTGGTCAAAGTGACAGCCAATTCAAAAAGCCAAGCAACTTGAACATGATTTTTTGCAACTGCTACTAACGCTAATTGAAGTTGATGTGCAAAACAATGAACATAATATGCAGATGGGTTCTCTTTCATAATTAGAGCTTTAAGTCCATTAAACTCCCCTCGCATATTACTTGCACCATCATATCCTTGTCCACGTAATTTTGAAACCCAAACATACTCTGTTCAAACCATGCATAATTGAATCTTCTAGGTGTATTCCCAAATATTGTCTGTGGAAACTGATGATGTCGTGGTTGACATGGCCCTTTCAATAGATATTTTCTTCTAATTTCATCTCTATCATTAACATTATAATCTGATAATTTAACTCGTAGCCCTGGATCAGCTATTATGTTGTCCAGATTAGTTTCAATCAGACCCCTCTTTGAATTTGATTTCAAATCATCTTGACAAATTCGTTTTTTCTTAAGAGCTGATTCAGAAATTGGAAGTTTCTTAAAAAACTTATCCATCTTTGTAATTGAAAAGCCCCTTTCAGTGTGTTCGTTGTGATCGGATTCCCTAAACAATGATCATAGCACGTAACAATTAGCTCAAACGTCTACACAACGAAAATGATGGGCAAGAGAGAAACACTTGCCCAAACGAAGGTTCGCTAAGCCTCTTTAGATCTCCCAAGGGCTATAAAACCAATGTTCGATCAAGCGAAAGGGACCCACACGATCTGAACGAGTGATGTTGTACCAAAAGAGAAACACCCAAAATAAACATTTCGCACAAGTTGGATGCTTAGATTACAAGTTGGATGCTTAGATTCTGATATGGCATAATAGTAGGCTAAACTGCTCACTTCCACATTAATTCAAAAAAAGTTCATCTGTTAGAGATACGGATCCTACATGTGAGGGGTGTGTGTTGAGAGTTTAGTCCAAGATCAAGAAAATCATATAACCTTGAATTGGTTTAATAATCATCCCTTTCACACGAAATCATTCGCATAAAAGTGCATGGCCGAGTTGTTCCTTCGATAAAAATTGTGTGTTTCACTTGCACATAAATTTTAATGCAAAAAAAAAACTACATAAATAGCTTCTTCTCATTTTCTTTATGTTCTTGTGCAGGCTGAAATAGATCCGAAGCCATTGAATCGGGCTGCAAAAGCCTTGATTAACATGCAAATGGAGAGCGGTGAATTTCCCCAGCAGGTAATTGCTGAAATATAAGTTGCTCATTGACATACCTGCACTAGAACCAGCGAGGCTGGGCGGCGAGCGGGCGACCAGAGAGCGAGGCGGCGATGGGGGATGGAAAGCACGAAAAGGGCAGCAGTGTAGCACGATTGCAAGAAATCTTGGGTCGGCGAGGGCCGCGAGGCTGGGCGGCGAGCGGGCGACCAGAGAGCGAGGCGGCGATGGCGGATGGAAAGCACGAAAAGGGCAGCAGTGTAGCACGATGGCAATTAGGGCCGGCTGGCGGCTACGGTTCAAGGAACTAAAGGAAGTATGGTTTAGAATATATGAGATGGGAGATTTAGAGCCGTTGGATTAGATCCAGCGGATAAAAAAATTCTAAGCAAAAAAATAGTTGTGGGATTTGAACACAGGACCTCATGAAAGAGGCCTAAAAGTTTAACCACTGCGCCAAAGTAGCAATAATAAGAAGTTCTTATATTTTTATATATATAATATATACATATATATATATTAAAAAAAGTTAATGCGCGCCAACGCGCTATAATCTATTGAACATTTCGCAAAATCCAGGGTGGGCAGCTGCCCACCCTGGACTATACTTAGATCCGCCCCTGCCCGGCGGCGAACCCGCTGAGGGTATTCTGGCCGTGCTGAAATCAAAAATCAAGCAGAGAAGAAATACTGCAATCAAAAATCGAGCAAAGATGTTAATGAGGAAAACTGTAACGTGTTATTTTTTTTGTTAAAAATTGTAAACTTATTGCACAAATGTAATTTAGAGGTTTCTTCTGTGTTTTTTAAATTCTTAATCAATATCTGCATTCAAGAAGAACTATGCATGAAAATTGTGTAATAGAAATGTCATGCTAACTCAGAGCATAAATTATGTACGAAGGTTTTATTTATGTGAATTTGAGACTTTTGAAGGTTTTATTTATGTGAATTTGAGACTCTGAAATTTGATAAATAAGTAAAGTAGATGAAAAAATTTGAAAAAGAAAAGTTATTTAGGCCAAAAAAAAAGAGAGAGCAGCAAGAATCTAAGAAAAGTAGAGCATCCGAGTTCTACCGAAGCAATTGTTGCATTGATAATCTTAGGAAATCGTGATCTAGAAAATTAATGAAAGGAACACCAGAGGAATAAGGCGTTCGACCAGTCGCCTAAAGGTTGAGGAGAATCGCTTGAACCCTCCCCAATGTGAGGACGGGGTCGAGAGTCGGCAGATCCGTGCATGAACTGGTTTGATTTACTGACCTGGAAGTTTTCCATCTGCAAAATTAGAGGATGAAGGAGGTGAGATGGTAAAAACTGTAGCATACAATGAAAATGACGGAAGGGGGAATACCTGAGAACGGGAGGGATGGGAACATAAATCAGGAGCTCATATCGCATCCTCTAAAGTGGTCGAAGCTCTTGCTGGCTTTCTCGGTGTGTCGATTTGGGGGTGTCGGGGGCGTTGATGCGGGCAGAGGAGGTCGGCGTCAGCGAGTGTAGTTGCGGCTGGAGTTGAATGCGGGGTTTAGGAAGTGTGATGACCTTTGAATGTTCGGTGAGCCCTATCCGTTTGCGGAAGAATCGCAAGAGGAAAATAGGGTTTCGCGACCCGTCTGCAGAAGAATGCCTGAATCGCGAGAGGGGAATAGGTTTCTGATCCGTCTGCAGAAGAATTAGTCAAGAGGGAAATAGGGTTTCGCGAGAGATTTTTTTAAAGAGTTGTGGGTAAGCTTCGAGGATTTGAAGCACAACGGGATTGTTTTTTTGATGGACTGAACTTAGGCTTCAGCCTTTGAACGGACGGCTGAGATGACTTCGAGAGGCCTCACCTGTTACACCATGCAATCACAACTGTCTCCCATATTTTTTTGTATATATATATATACAAGTGACAGACACGGGCCTTCGGCCCTTGGGGCATTCAGCGGGGGTGCGACTAGGAGTGCAACTCGGATCGGTTCGGTTCGGTTCCACATAGAACCAAGAACCGACCCGTATAGGTTCAGTTCCAAATTTTTTAAACCGGAACCGACCCACGGTTCTAAATTATGGAACCGGATCCGAACCGTTCGGTTCGGGTTAGTTCCGGTTCGGTTCTCGGTTCATAACATGAGACTAATGAACTATAAAAAAAATATCAAAATAAGAGATTTTTTACTTTTAGACATTAAATAAGACTGATTTGTTAAATTGTAAAATATCATCTCCAATTAAGCCCTCCGTGACTCACGCTAGCGCCCAGCGCCCAGCCGACCCAATCTTTATAGTTAAAATTTTTTAACAATACATATATTCTTTTAAGTTAAAATTTGTAATTTATATTCGGTTCGGGTCGGTTCTCGGGTACCTGACTGTCAGAACCAAGAACCGAACCGAACCATCGGTTCTATATTTTTTGGAACCGTATCCGAACCGACAGAAATAGGAACCGGCCCGAACCGCCCGGTTCGGTTCGGTTTCGGTCTGGTTTTCGGTTCTTCGGGTATTTTTGCACACCCCTAGGTGCGACAATCGGCGGGGTGCGACAATCGGCGGGGCGCGACATTCGGCGGGGTACGACATTCGCCGGGATGCAACATTTGCTGGTGGTGCGACATTTATCGTGGGGACGAAATTTGTCGTGGACGGCGACATTATTCGTGAGCGATGACATTTGTCGTGAGCGGCGATATTTGTCGTGGACAGTACCCGCCCCTATGACCTCGCACGACAGTACCTGACTGACGATGGCGGGCTCCGCCCGCTCCCGGCGGGCTCCGCCCGACCCGCAACATATACATATGAGTACTCAAAATGACCGTAAAAATATATAAATCAAGAATACAATTTTATTTTGTAAAACGAATTATATTTTAACGTTAAAACATTAATTTTTCTCTTGTCATTATTAGCTAGAGACAATAGGTTTATGGTATATTTTTTTTTTCTTTCTGTATTTTAATATTATAAAGTTGTGTAATTACCTAAAACGATATTGTCTTTATAATATACTAATATAAAGTTTGGTATAATTGTGTAATTTTGAATACAAATATAAGGGCAATATAGGGACATTAGGCAATGTTTCACTTTTCGTATATTAGTATATATATATATATATATATATATATATATATATATATATATATATATATATACACCACAGTATCCGGACGGCGACAGCGGGCTTCGCCCGCACCCCGGCGACGACGACGGGCTTCGCCCGCCCCCCGGCCGGCGACGGCAGGCTTCGCCCGCCCCCGGCGGGCTTAAAAAAACATTTCATTGCTTTTATTTTAATTATAAAACATTTCTTTAATTATAATATATTATAATTATATTATAATTATATAAATATATATTCATAATATAACAGGCGGGTGAACAGTGACATGATCACTGTTCACTCGCCTGCCATTTAAATTATCGTTATATTATAATATAATTTATAAATATATAATATAAAATCAGATCTTTTATAGTCCCACACTACCGGTAAGTTGGAACCTTTTTGATTTAAATATAGAATTCCATAATGAATGTTTGAAATTCGGCGGGCTTGTGGGCTTGCAGGCTTACGGGCTGCCGGACTTATCTTTAATTGCATGAACAGGCGGGTTTGCGGGCTGGTTTTAAATCAGAGCTTTTAGCGAGTGTTGTTTCTTAAGGCATTTTTGAAGTTATCTG
Organism: Platanthera zijinensis; assembly: GCA_039513925.1. Classification (NCBI taxonomy): domain Eukaryota; kingdom Viridiplantae; phylum Streptophyta; class Magnoliopsida; order Asparagales; family Orchidaceae; genus Platanthera; species Platanthera zijinensis. The sequence continues at coordinate 153,131,763 of CM077083.1, forward strand.
CCTAACTTTAAGACCCCCTAGTAGTAGGTTTAGGACCCCCTAGTTAAATGTGAAGAGAGAGGGTTGGTTTGATCCAATGGTTCATGATCAAAACTCTGAAATCCGACGACCACCTAATTTTTTCCTAATTTCGAACTCATGCTAACTACAGACCTCAGTATTTCTTTTTAATATGATATATATATATATATATATATATATATATATATATATATATATATTTCTTTATTACTTAAAACAATATGCATTTCTTGATCACACCAAAGAACGAATCTACACCGTCCGATCAAGCAACAGTGATATCTAGCCGTTGGATTCAAGAGAGAGGGCTGCCAATAACTAAACCCCCCGGTTGAACAATGTTCACATCTCTGAAAAACCCGATACCCATTTCTGCCGCCCGCCCCTTCACGCACTTCCGCCAGCAGCCGGCAGCCTGCCCGGCGCCCACAGACGGGTTCGCCTGCCTCCGGCGAACCCGGCGGGGGTTGTCCGGCGGCGAGCGGGCAGGGCCACCGCCGGACAACCCCTGGAGCTCACGGGCAGGGCCACCGCCGACGGTGGCCCTGCCCGCTCGCCGCCAGACAACCCCCGGCGGGTTCGTCGAAGCCAGGAGAACCCGTCGGTGGGCGCCGGGCAGGCCTTCGACGGCTCCGCCGCCGGCGGCATCGGCGGGCAGGAGACGGAGGCAGAAGGGGAGATTTTTTTATTATTTATTTTTTCATTTTTTATTTGATTTTTTATTAAATAAATGATTATTAAATTATAATTAAATAAATTATAAAAATTGGTTTTTTTATTTTATAATGGATTTAATAAAATATAAATAAATGATTATTAAATTATAATTATAAAAATTATAAAAATTGGTTTTTTAATTTTATAATGTATTTAATAAAATTTAAATACTTTTAAATAATTGTTTAGGGCGGGCTTCGCGGCGGCGGGCGTATCGAGAACAGGAGAACGAGCGAAAATAATTGTTTAGGGCGGGCTTCGCGGGGGCGTGTTTTGCGGGGGCGTGTTTCGCGGGGCCGAGCGTATCAAGAACGGGCGAACAGGCGAGGCCCGCTTCAATGCCAAGAGGGCGAAGCTCGCTTGGTTGCGGGCGAAGCCTGTCACAACCCGCATTTTCTCCGAATTAAGAATTATCAGAGTAAGAGAAAACACGCGTCGTGATGCCACGTCAAGCAGGGGATAACTGCTGACGCTCAGGCAAAACCAACTACAATCTTTATCCAAGAAAATCATATGCTTAATGAATAGAAAATCAGTTATATTTTAGAGACTGTATCCCTCGGCTCAGTGGATCGCCTAGTCCACAAAAGAAAACTATATTTATACGCTGCGGAAAAATACTTTATTTAGGTTTAACCTCCTAAGGAGCACATAAGGGTTCCAAGAGAACCACTCATGCTATGCAAGACCCTACATTTAATTTATATAATATATAAGAAAATGGTCTTTATACGTGATTTGGAAAAATAGTGATTTCGCTTATAAAACATGCTGATCATGAGCTTTATTTATAATAACAATTATAGTTTAAAAATAACTAGCAACCTAGCATAAAACCTTCTCAAAGCAAGTAGACTATCTCCAGAAAATGGTAGCAGCAATAGTATATATATCTAGTACAAGGTAAAAACTACCAGTGGGCGCCAACAACCTGACACGAACCCACCAGCACAAATATATGTCTGTAAGAAAGTACTGAAAACAACCTCACTAACAAGGTAAACAGAACTCCAAGGACCGGGAGTCCACCAACAACACCACCTCCAACTAGCCACCAGACTGGCTACAGCTCAGAACCTGGGGTATTCCAAAAGAAAACAGAATACCTCAGCAAGCTAAACAAAGAAAAACTGCATGAAAGAGTCAAACAAAGGACAAAGTAACAGAAAAACATGCAGTAGAAAGAGTCACAACTGTCCAAAACAGGACAACAAGATATGCACAACGTGCAAAGAAATAACAACGACCCAGCCCAGGAACCAGATCCTGCAGGGCCTACTAGGCTTCCAAGAGCCAGAATGCTGCAAGCTACCAAAGAAGAAACTTCTAACACCTTAAACTGTGGGAAGTGATAGTAGCAAAAACAACATCGAGGAACCGGATCGAAGGCAAACGCAGTCCCCCAATCCACCATGTCCAAGTCAAAAGCTCGAGGGTCAACACGTGAAAACACAAGGGACCTTCCACCCGACATGCCCAGCCCGTACCTGGAGCAAGAAAAAACATGGGTGGCCTTGGCTATATCACACAACTCCACCCCCATAAAGAGCTACAACCACCACTACTAACCACGACCCACGATTCGGCCTTTCGGAAAATAAAGAAAACGGCCGACAAGGAAAACCCAGAAATACAACTGGAAACCCACTCGGAAACGAAATACAAGGTAAAGGAAGAGTGTTGAAATAAACCAACACGACTAGGCGTTGAGTGAAACCCACTCAGTGCCTACCTAAACTTTGGCGTTGAGTGAGCTAGCCTCACTCGCCGCCAAAATAATACCACTACCCACAAGCCCACTAAAGAATACGGAGCTCGACGACAGTCAAACGACCAAGACAGAAGATCCAGAACTCGAGTAGTTGCCTGCCACTTGAGTATCTAAACTCCCGCACTCGAAACCATCTAAATTCGCCTAGCAAAAGAAAAATATACAAAGCGCACGATCAGTGACGCACGATCAGTGGTCGTGCGCACTCATCGGCTGATGATCGTGCGAAGCGACCCTGAAAAACCTGACAGAAAACCTAGCAACTGCGCACGATCAGTGTCACACGACCACTGGTCGTGCGCATTGTTGCCAGCGCTCGTGCGATTTTCCGAGACAGAACTTTGGAAACTGAAAGACAGCCGCGCACGAGCAGAGGCACACGACCAGTGGTCGTGCGCCCTAACGGTTGATGACCGTGCGCGGTCAACCTGTACCGTTTGAAATTTCCCGAACGACACCGGAACGCGCACACGACTCACGCCACTGCAGTAGCAGCAGACAACTATCCACGTCGTGCACCACTACCATACGAACTATGCCTATTCATTCGAGTAATACCTTAACGAAGAAAATCGGCAACCACACCCCCCCTCCTAACTCTCCCTCTCGGCTACACCCGAACCAGAGCAACAATCAAAATAAAGGAAAACAACGGCTCCACGCCGACAATTTGGATTCCAATCATCACAAAATAGGGGGGGTTTCAGTAGGAAGAACTAAGCCCTATAGTTAGCAAGAAAATGAGAACAACAAGGCCTCTAACCTGGGCTAACCGGGATTTCAATTTCAGCAAGAAAATTCAAAAAAAGAAAACTTGGCAAGGGCAAGAATACCACTTGCCTCAATCACAGCGAAGCTTTGGACTGCTTTCCTCCTCTTCGCACGGATCAAAACGGCCGCAACACCTAAAACAAACACTCGGCCATTAATGGCGGAAAACTTCCAAAACCGAAAATTCCAATCCTCCCAAAACTCCACGAAAATCGAATTTCTTGCCGCAGGAATGAAGGTCTTGACGAGAGCAATCCGAATCCACTCTCGGAATCGAATTCCGTCCACAAACGCTCCGGGAATCGGCGTCCGAAGGGAAGGGTAGGTGGTTACTCCGTTTCCTCTCGTACAGGGGTGGCGGTTCGAGCGGGGAAGAAGATGATCGGGGGTTTTTATTCTATATATATATATATATATAATTATATAATAATATAATTAATTACAAAATTACATAAAGCACCAAATCGACGCGAAAACCGAACTACCTCGGAATTCGACGAAATTCGCACCGTAGCTAAATACCCACGCTACGAACACAACGGCGAAGTCGAAATTAATTTTCGACGAACAAAACTCGAGTTATACCCAAATAAAGCCAAACACCAACATCCCCCCGAGAGGCCACACTGGGTCACCCAAAACGACTCGGCTTGCTAGGGAGATCTTGCCAACAGGCTACAGAATAGGGCACTCAGTTCTAAGGAGCTAAACCACACTCCACAAATGGCACAAGCCACGGAAACGCGTCATCGTAACGCCAAACAAGAATAAAAATAATCGCTGAAAAAACGGGGCGTTACAGTCACTCCCCCTAAAATAAAGTTTCGTCCCGAAACTTTACGCACAACCCTCCTACTAAAGAAGGAAAAGTAACAAACAGAAGTTACAAAGGGAAACATACCGATCAAATCAGCGAAACAGGTGAGGGTACGCCCTCCTCATGGCCGACTCTAGCTCCCAAGTCGCGCTCTCCAAATCCTGATTTTTCCATAGAACTTTCACCATCGGTATGGACTTCTTTCGCAGCACACGCTCCTGAGTATCCAAAATACGAACTAGCACCTCAACAAAAGAGAGGTTGGGCTCCAACTGGGGCACAACATCCAAGAGTTGCTCACTACTGCGCACACACTTCCGCAATTGGCTAACATGAAAAACATTATGAACACCAGGGAAGTTCGTTGGCAAATCCAATCTATAAGCAGACACACCAATTCGCTCCAAAATCTCGAACGGGCCCACATACCTTGGGTCCAATTTCCGATTTTTACCAAATCTCTTCACACTAACCATTGGAGAAACCTTGAGGTATACATGATCCCCTACTAAAAACTCCAAAGCAGACCTACGCCGATTGGCGTTCTTTTCATACCTCTCCTGAGCTAAACGAAGCTTTTCACGAATAAGCTTCACGGCGACTTCCATCTCTTCCAGAGCATCTGGACCCAACAAAGGCTTCTCACCAGCCTCAGCCCAAAACAACGGAGTCCTACAACGCCTCCCATACAAAGCTTCGAACGGAGCCATCTGCAAGCTTTCCTGATAACTGTTATTGTAAGCAAATTCCATGAGTCGTAGACGCTCATCCCACGCTCCACCGTGGTCTAAAATATAGCACCCGATCATATCCTCAACAATCTGATTGACCCGCTCCATCTGCCCATTGGTCTGAGGGTGGTATGTAGTAGAATACCTCAGATCCGTACCCAAACCCTCCTGCAGACTCTGCCAAAAACGAGAAGTAAACCGGGAGTCTCGATCAGAAATGATGCTAACCGGCACACCGTGGAGTCGGATGACTTCATTCAAGTACAACTCCGCTATCTTCCTCATCGGGTAATCAATCTTATAAGGCACGAAGTGAGCACACTTCGTCAATCTATCCACTATAACCCAAACAGAATCAAATCCTCTCGGGGATTTTGGCAAACCTGTAATGAAGTCCATAGATATACTCTCCCACTTCCAAGTCGGGATCTCTAGCGGAGTCAACTTACCACAAGGCATTCCATGATCAGCCTTCACACGCTTGCAAGTGTGACACTCAGCAACATATCGGGCTATATCTCCTTTCATACCATACCACCAGGCAATTTGCCTTAAGTCTCGGTACATCTTCGTAGATCCTGGATGGTAGGTAACGCTGGAACCATGAGCCTCACTGCAAATCATACCTCTAATGTCCCCAACAGCGGGAACGCAAAACCTGCCGCGGTACTTCAAAGTACCCGCATCATCAATAGCAAAATCTGGCAACTCTCCCTTCTCTGTCCTGGTAAAAAGGTGCAACAGATCCGGATCGTCCTTCTGATGCAGTCTAGTCAAAGAAATCCAGGACGGCTCTCCCACTGATAAACTACTCTGCAAACCACAGCATCCCACTGAAATATCCATAAGGAGGAACTCCTCAACTAACCGATCGGCGGAGAGGTTAAAGATCTTTCCCGTCTTTCGGCTCAGGGCGTCGGCCACCACATTGGCCTTGCCCGGATGATACTGGATTTCTACGTCATAATCCGCCACATACTCAAGCCACCGCCGCTGACGCAGATTCAACTCCTTCTGCGTGAACACGTACTTCAGGCTCTTATGGTCAGTAAAAATCTTGCACTGAGCCCCATAAAGTAAGTGCCTCCACAACTTCAACGCATAGATAACCGCTGCAAACTCAAGGTCATGCGTAGGATAATTCTTCTCATGAGTCTTCAGCTGCCTCGACCCATAAGCAATTACTTTTCCATCCTGCATTAATACGCATCCCAGACCTATATGCGAAGCATCCACATATACATCATAATCCACGCCCTCAGTAGGAAGGGTCAGAATAGGAGCAGTACACAATCTCCTCTTTAACTCCTGAAAAGCTTCTTCGCACTTCTCGCTCCAAACAAAAGCCACATTCTTCTGAGTCAGCTTGGTCAAAGGTGCGGCGAGAGAAGAGAAACCCTCCACGAATCTCCTGTAATAGCCAGCCAACCCTAAGAAATTTCTGATCTCCTTAGGAGTATTCGGCCTACTCCAATCCATCACTGCTGCAATCTTTTCTGGGTCAACCGAGATCCCATCCTTGTTCACCACGTGGCCTAGAAAAGAAACCTGAGGCAACCAAAATTCGCACTTGCTCAACTTGGCGAATAACTTGTGGTTCCTCAATTCTGATAGTACCAAGCGCAGATGCTGCTCATGCTCCTCAGCACTGCGAGAATAAACCAACACGTCATCAATGAAGACCACCACGAACTTGTCTAGGAAATCCTTGAATACCCGATTCATCATGTCCATGAAAGCTGATGGTGCGTTGGTCAAACCAAACGACATCACCAAAAACTCAAAGTGTCCATGCCTCGACCTAAACGCAGTCCGTGGAATATCTGCCTCATGGATCCTGAGCTGATGATAGCCCGAACGAAGATCGATCTTGGAGAACACCGTGCTACCACGCAACTGGTCAAATAAATCATCGATCCTCGGCAGAGGGTACCTGTTCTTGATAGTGACCTTGTTCAACTCTCTATAGTCGATGCAAAGCCGCATCGACCCATCTTTCTTCTTTACGAACAAAACAGGAGCACCCCAAGGCGACGAACTCTGCCTGATAAAACCTTTAGCTAACAACTCATCTAACTGAATTCGCAACTCCTCTAACTCACGAGGGGCCATCCGGTACGGCGCCTTAGCAATAGGACGCGTACCTGGCTCCAAATCAATAACAAACTCCACATCCCGCTCAGGAGGGATACCAGGAAGATCATCAGGAAAAACATCGGCGAAACCACGAATAATAAGAATCTCCTCCAAGCGTGGCACGCTAACAACGGTTCCGACCGCCGAGACTAAACAAACACAACAATCAGAAAGAAACAATCTCTGAACACATACCGCAGAGAGAACAGGAGAATCCTGACACGGATCAGCATACACGCTGCCGGGCTGACCGTCGTCCCTGATGAAGTCCAAGCGCTTTCCTTTGCACTGAATGACCGCATCATACCGAGAGAGCCAGTCCATGCCCAAAATGACATCGAAGTCCTCTAGATCAATCATCTTCAGGTCCGCCTTCGCAAGAAAATCCCCCAACAAAACCGGGCAATCCAAAATACCCAAATCTGACAACACAGATTCACCAGAGGGAAACTTGACACGGAAGGAATCCCGAACACGATCTAGAGACAACCGATGACGCTCCACAAAGGCTCTAGCCACGAACGAGTGGGTAGCGCCGGAGTCAAACAGAACACGCGCCCAGCGGTTCTTCACCTTAAATTTCCCTATAGGAACGCACAAAGCTAAGGAACTAGCACAACAGTACCGCAAATAATCTAGCAACTAAACTACTAGGCTAGAAAGAAAAACAACAAACAACTAACCTGAGATCACCTTGGTCGAAGTCTGAGCCTCCTCGGAAGAAATCACGTTCAGCTTCCCTTTTCCCTTGTCCACACGCTGAGGTGGAGGTAATGCCTGCAATGAAACTGCAGGAAGAGCTGACTGGACCTGAGGACACCCCGACTTAATGTGACCCTTCTGCCCACACTGAAAGCAGACTCTATCCCTGGACCAACACTGGGCCGCATCATGGCCGGATCGCTTACAAACAGAATAGGAGGCATCTCTCCTAGGAGCACCCTGAATCGCATGAACCTGCTCCTTCTTCTGAGCTGCCGCCTTCTTGAAACACCTCTCGACAGGATGGCCTGACCGGCCACAAAAACTGCACACCACCCTGCTCCTCTTTCCCGGAACAGCATCGGGTACCAGGGGTTTCTTCTCCTCTACCAACTTCCTCTTATCCTTCTTCAACTGCTGGCCTCTGCTCTTCGCCGTCTCAATAGCCTCAACCTTAAGAGCAACCTCTACAACTCCAGCATAAGACACTGACCCATAAGCACTGGCCAACTGCTGCACCTCACTCCTCAAACCACTGAGGAATCGCTTAACTCGATCAGCCTCAACGCTGACCAATCCAGGGGCAAAACGGCTCAACTTGCTGAACTCTATATCATACTCACCCACCGTGAGCTGCCTTTGCTTCAGATGGAGGAAGTCGTTCATGAGGCGGTCACGCTCGATCGAGGGTAAGAACTTCCTCAACAGCATCTCCTTGAACACTTCCCAAGAGCACCCAGCTACCAGGCTCTCCTTCTCTCTCAGCCACCAACTCTTAGCCAAACCTTTAAGCTGATAGGCGGCTATCATCACCCTCTGATCATCTGCAATCCCTGAGTACGAGAACATCTCCTCCATGGAGATCAGCCAGTCGTCTATCACCATGAAATCTGCCTTCCCATCATAAGTGGGAGGGCTCAGCCTCTGAAACTGCGAGATGAAGGCCATCTCTGCTGGCACCACCACTGGTGGTCTCAAGGGTGCAGGAGGAGGAGGAACAACTAACCCCCCAGCAGGAACTTGCGCACCCTGAGCCTGCCCTGCCACAACTGCCACCAATGACTGAATCTGGGCTTGCACCTCCTCTAACTGCCTGCCCATAGCTTCGCTACTCTGACGCAGACTCTCGATCATCGCATCGTTCTGAGCTCCAGAAGATTCACCCTCAGACAGGGGAGTCGATCGAGTCGCAGGACGCCTAGCCATCCTAAAATCATTACAACGCAAATCAGATCCAAATCCCACGACTAGAACCGCTTACCAGTACAGACAATACATATGTAGATATAGACTTAAAGCTGCTAAACTTGCTCTGAGAGTTTATCTTCTTCACAATAATTAGATGATATGCCCTAACCTAGGATGGTTAACCACCACCTTACTAACTCTTGTGCCTAGATCGGATGCATGAACTTATGTTAATTTGAAAACTCATGTGTGTACATATGTCATCCTGCAAATCTTTAGCTCGGCGCGTTGTGCTTATGCAATGATATGATATGCATGATTGTGCTATGCATTCAAAAAAAAGGCCCTAATGCATGTTATGAGCGGCGTACGCATGAAAATGTTATGCATCCCATACTACATAACATTTCCATGCAACGAAAAAGAAACGTGCTAGTCGCAGTCATGTGGTGAGGTTATGCATCCCATACTACATAACCCTCACATGTTGCCCCTATGGTGGATCCATATACGAACACATATTATGCATCCCATACTACATAATATGCCCCGTATACTTCATGTTATGCTATGAGTGTAGTGTTTGTGCTTTTGCCAAGACGTGCTGATGACATATCGGTGTGTGAATGACATGATGCTGAACTACTAATAAGCGAACAAAGGAAGGTTGCTCAACTAACTTGTCAAGCAACCTCCCTCTGATACCAACTGTCACAACCCGCATTTTCTCCGAATTAAGAATTATCAGAGTAAGAGAAAACACGTGTCGTGATGCCACGTCAAGCAGGGGATAACTGCTGACGCTCAGGCAAAACCAACTACAATCTTTATGCAAGAAAATCATATGCTTAATGAATAGAAAATCAGTTATATTTTAGAGACCGTATCCCTCGGCTCAGTGGATCACCTAGTCCACAAAAGAAAACTATATTTATACGCTGCGGAAAAGTACTTTATTTAGGTTTAACCTCCTAAGGAGCACATAAGGGTTCCAAGAGAACCACTCATGCTATGCAAGACCCTACATTTAATTTATATAATATATAAGAAAATGGTCTTTATACGTGATTTGGAAAAATAGTGATTTCGCTTATAAAACATGCTGATCATGAGCTTTATTTATAATAACAATTATAGTTTAAAAATAACTAGCAACCTAGCATAAAACCTTCTCAGAGCAAGTAGACTATCTCCAGAAAATGGTAGCAGCAATAGTATATATATCTAGTACAAGGTAAAAACTACCAGTGGGCGCCAACAACCTGACACGAACCCACTAGCACAAATATATGTCTGTAAGAAAGTACTGAAAACAACCTCACTAACAAGGTAAACAGAACTCCAAGGACCGGGAGTCCACCAACAACACCACCTCCAACTAGCCACCAGACTGGCTACAGCTCAGAACCTGGGGTATTCCAAAAGAAAACAGAATACCTCAGCAAGCTAAACAAAGAAAAACTGCATGAAAGAGTCAAACAAAGGACAAAGTAACAGAAAAACATGCAGTAGAAAGAGTCACAACTGTCCAAAACAGGACAACAAGAAATGCACAACGTGCAAAGAAACAGCAACGACCCAGCCCAGGAACCAGATCCTGCAGGGCCTACTAGGCTTCCAAGAGCCAGAATGCTGCAAGCTACCAAAGAAGAAACTTCTAACACCCTAAATTGTGGGAAGTGATAGTAGCAAAAACAACATCGAGGAACCGGATCGAAGGCAAACGCAGTCCCCCAATCCACCATGTCCAAGTCAAAAGCTCGAGGGTCAACACGTGAAAACACAAGGGACCTTCCACCCGACATGCCCAGCCCGTACCTGGAGCAAGAAAAAACATGGGTGGCCTTGGCTATATCACACAACTCCACCCCCATAAAGAGCTACAACCACCACTACTAACCACGACCCACGATTCGGCCTTTAGGAAAATAAAGAAAACGGCCGACAAGGAAAACCCAGAAATACAACTGGAAACCCACTCGGAAACGAAATACAAGGTAAAGGAAGAGTGTTGAAATAAACCAACACGACTAGGCGTGGAGTGAAACCCACTCAGTGCCTACCTAAACTTTGGCGTTGAGTGAGCTAGCCTCACTCGCCGCCAAAATAATACCACTACCCACAAGCCCACTAAAGAATACGGAGCTCGACGACAGTCGAACGACCAAGGCAGAAGATCCAGAACTCGAGTAGTTGCCTGCCACTTGAGTATCTAAACTCCTGCACTCGAAACCATCTAAATTCGCCTAGCAAAAGAAAAATATACAAAGCGCACGATCAGTGACGCACGATTAGTGGTCGTGCGCACTCATCGGCTGATGATTGTGCGAAGCGACCTTGAAAAACCTGACAGAAAACCTAGCAACTGCGCACGATCAGTGTCGCACGACCACTGGTCGTGCGCACTGTTGCCAGCGCTCGTGCGATTTTCCGAGACAGAACTTTGGAAACTGAAAGACAGCCGCGCACGAGCAGAGGCACACGACCAGTGGTCGTGCGCCCTAACGGTTGATGACCGTGCGCGGTCAACCTGTACCGTTTGGAATTTCCCGAACGATACCGGAACGCGCACACGACTCACGCCACTGTAGTAGCAGCAGACAACTATCCACGTCGCGCACCACTACCATACGAACTATGCCTATTCATTCGAGTAATACCTTAACGAAGAAAATCGGCAACCACACCCCCCCTCCTAACTCTCCCTCTCGGCTACACCCGAACCAGAGCAACAATCAAAATAAAGGAAAACAACTGCTCCACGCCGACAATTTGGATTCCAATCATCACAAAATAGGGGGGGTTTCAGTAGGAAGAACTAAGCCCTATAGTTAGCAAGAAAATGAGAACAACAAGGCCTCTAACCTGGGCTAACCGGGATTTCAATTTCAGCAAGAAAATTCAAAAAAAGAAAACTTGGCAAGGGCAAGAATACCACTTGCCTCAATCACAGCGAAGCTTTGGACTGCTTTCCTCCTCTTCGCACGGATCAAAACGGCCGCAACACCTAAAACAAACACTCGGCCATTAATGGCGGAAAACTTCCAAAACCGAAAATTCCAATCCTCCCAAAACTCCACGAAAATCGAATTTCTTACCGCAGGAATGAAGGTCTTGACGAGAGCAATCCGAATCCACTCTCGGAATCGAATTCCGTCCACAAACGCTCCGGGAATCGGCGTCCGAAGGGAAGGGTAGGCGGTTACTCCGTTTCCTCTCGTACAGGGGCGGCGGTTCGAGCGGGGAAGAAGATGATCGGGGGTTTTTATTCTATATATATATATATATATATAATTATATAATAATATAATTAATTACAAAATTACATAAAGCACCAAATCGACGCGAAAACCGAACTACCTCGGAATTCGACGAAATTCGCACCGTAGCTAAATACCCACGCTACGAACACAACGGCGAAGTCGAAATTAATTTTCGACGAACAGAACTCGATTTATACCCAAATAAAGCCAAACACCAACATCCCCCCGAGAGGCCACACCGGGTCACCCAAAACGACTCGGCTTGCTAGGTAGATCTTGCCAACAGGCTACAGAATAGGGCACTCAGTTCTAAGGAGCTAAACCACACTCCACAAATGGCACAAGCCACGGAAACGCGTCATCGTAACGCCAAACGAGAATAAAAATAATCGCTGAAAAAACGGGGCGTTACAAAGCCCGCAGCAACGCATCGAGAATAAGTGGGCGAAGCCCGTCAGGGGCCGGGCCGGGCGAAACCCGCCGGAATGCCAAGCGGGCGAAGCCCGCAGCGACGCATCTACAACGGGCGGAGCCCGTTCGAAGATTGGATCATGAGAGAGAGCATGAGAGGGGGGAGATTTGGGAGAGAGTGGAGGAAGAGGGAGAGAGGGAGTGGGAGAGAGAAGGAGAGAGAGATAGAGGAGGGAGTGATAAAGAGATAGATGAAGAGATTAATTAAATTTTATAGATTAAAATTTGCAAAAATGTATAAAATAAAAATAGGAATAGTAATTCAAATTTTTTTGCGGTCACTTTAAGTACTCATATGTATATGTTTTAAAAAAAAAGATTTCGGGTGCGTGCGCAACCCGCTCATAGACGGGTGCAGCCCGCAGCGACGCATCGAGCACGGGCGAAGCCCGTTCGCAGGCAGGCGAAGCCCCCCTGGATGCGGCCGGATACCGCCCGAGAGCATCGAGCACGGGCATAGCCCGTGCGAAGATGCTCGTATTATATAAATGAATATAACAATCTTGGAGCACACCAAACTTTAGATCTAAACCGTTTGATTAAAACGCTATAAAGAATTGTCACCGTCGGATAAGCAAGGAGGAAACCACGAGCCAGCCTTATAAGTTATAATATACTCCTTTCTAACTTTATTTCACATCAAAATACAACTTCTCATTTAGGGCGCTGCTATACGCACCGCAGTTTTGGCTTTTTGCACCGCATTTTCTTATAATTTTTTGCGTCTTTTGGAAATACATCTTGTGCATGCATTTTTAGGAAAAGTGTTCAACACGAAAGTTGTAGATCTTGACAAGATCTACAACTTTCGTGTTGAACACTTTTCCTAAAAATGCTTGTACATGACGTACTTTGGAAATACATCTAGATTTTTGCGCCTTTTGAAAATACGTCTGGTACATGCATTTTTTTGGAAAAGTGTTCAACACGAAAGTTGTAGATCTCGTCGAGATCTACAACTTTAGTGTTGAGCACTTTTCCTAAAAATGCATGCACAAGGCGTATTTCCAAAAGCCGTAAAAAATTATAAGAAAGTGCGGTGCGAATAGCCAAAACTACGGTGCGGATAGCAGCGCCCTTATCCCTCATTTATCCTCAATGCTTTATTTCACATCAACTTATACACGTCCCCAAAGCACGCCTCCAATCTGTCGTTTCCCATTCTGCACGTCTCCCCGACCATATTGCTTACAATTTACACTTTCATGGACTACTAAAGAAGTGGATTGAAAAGTGGACATATATCTACATCAACCCAGGAGTTGCACCGCCCCTGGTGGGAGGCTACGGGCTTACGGCTACGATTCTCCGTTCTATATCGACTAGGGATGGTTGTCATTCACATTCGTCGCACCTGGGCCGAGCATCGCCGTCAGGGTTGTGGGAGGCTTCAAGCTTTTTGCAGCTTTTGTCACTGCGATCTGAAGATTTAAAGGGCGAAGGGAAGAAGAGGATGATGATGATTATGCAGGAAGAGTGGATTTTTCTCTTCTGAATCTTGATTTCTCTCCTATATATGAGTTTCTCTTCATGGTTTTTTATAGTTTTCTCCATAGGTGGTTTTAGGGAAAAAATAGATTAAGCATGTCAAAGTTAGATGTAAATATGGATTTGAAAAAAAATAGATTTTATTTGATTTGCTTGCTGAATGGGATCTTCTGAGCGGGAGATAATTGCTGCAGTGAATCCAATTTAAATCAAACATTTCAACGGGATTTTTTGAGTGCTCAAATTATATTGCCACCATTCTGCCCGCCTCTGTTGGGTTGGCTCATACCCGGTTCATATAGACCGGACGTATTAGAAACAGAAAACAGGTTGCAACGCAGTATTTGAGATTGCAACTATTTTTTTGCTGTCTTGAAATCTGTCCAAATTAAAAACTGTCTTGAAATCTGTTCAAATTAAACAGTCTTGAAATCTGTCCAAATTAAACAGTTTTTAATTTGGAATGTGGCCCGATGGTTTTAATTAGGAGGTGGTAATGGGAATATAATATACCCATTATTATATTCCTTTCTCTCTCTCCCATGAATGGTAACCGCAACCCCCTCCCTGCATTAAAAATCGTAGCCCGCTAACCGAAAACCGCTACCGCTCTCGCTCTCTCTCTCTCTCGGCTTGGTGCAGGAGGCTGCTGCCTTGGGATCTCTTGCCGGAGTCGTCGCTGGAGGAAGGCAGCCGCCGGTGTTTGTCATCGCTGACGTGAAGAGGAGGGAAGCCCGCCGTCGCCGTCGCCGTTCGAGTCTAGTTGGTCGTTGCCGTGGAAGGAAGGCGAAGACGGGGCTGTTTTAAACCGGCTGTTTGTAGAGGCTATGGATAGGAAAAGTTTGCGTTGAGGACGGGCTACACGTTCGTGGCAAGGTCCGGGTCCGAACTTGGAGTTTCTCTCTGGTAATGGCGGTGGTTGCGGTTGAACGTCGGAAGTTGATGTTGAAGGTTCGGTGAACCTTGTGCGTCCGTTAGTCGGATTGCAGTCCCAGATCTTCCATCTCCTGCGGATAGTGCGTGTCCGGCGCATCCGCGTACGTTTCACCGGACGGTTATTTCTTCACTTGTTTCTTCATTGTAATTGATTTATAAATTATATTACAAATTGGCATTGTTTGTGTTCGTGATTTCTCCTGCAATTATT
Source organism: Platanthera zijinensis (assembly GCA_039513925.1). NCBI lineage: Eukaryota > Viridiplantae > Streptophyta > Magnoliopsida > Asparagales > Orchidaceae > Platanthera > Platanthera zijinensis. Next base: position 153,146,986 of record CM077083.1, read on the forward strand.
GGCTATCCCATCAAGTGGTATCAGAGCAAGGTTCGGTAGACGACCGTGATTGGACATTCTAAGAAGGGTTTGACTGCGGTGGTGAACGACTAGGTCCTCTTCCCACTCTTTCAGATCCGACCTTTGAACAAATCAGGTCTTCTAGTTTGTCGGGGACAGTCATGGCAGGGAAGAACGAAGTTTTGGACAGATTTTCAGTGGAGAAGTTTGATGGTAGTGGGAATTTTATCCTATGGCAGATTCGAGTCAAGGATATGTTGGTTCAACAAGGTTTGATTCAAGTCTTGCGGGGGCGCGACAAATTATCCACGGTGGTGAAAGATGGGGAATGGAAGGATCTTGATGAAAAGGCCACGAGCATAATAAGGATGTGTGTTGCTGACCAGGTGCTCTTCAACATCGGAACTGAAGAGACGGCAGTCGGGCTTTGGGAAAAGCTTGAGCGACTGCACTTGGCAAAATCCGTGACGACAAGATTGTTGCTGAAGCAGCGCCTCTATGCACTGAAGATGCAGGAAGGTGGCAACCTGCAGGAACACTTCAATGTGTTCAACGGTCTCCTGAGCCAATTGCATGTGGTTGGCTCGAAGGTAGAGGAAGAAGACAAAGCCCTCTTGCTTCTTACCTCGCTCTCAGCGTCATACACGCACATGGTGACTACGCTCCTGTATGGGAAGGATACGGTGGGGCTAGAAGAAGTCACGTCGGCGCTGTTATCCAGTCAGATATTAAAAGACCCCACTCCTAGGGGTGACCAGATCTTGGTAGCACATGAACATGGGAGGAGTTTTAATAGAGGATCGAGCAGTGCACGAGCTCGGTCGGCGTCGAAGAAGGCAGTGACGTGTTACCACTGCAGACAGGTTGGTCACATTAGGAGAAATTGTCCGCAGCGTGCAGGAAGTTCTGGAACTTCGAAGGATATCCAAGATGCGGGCATGATGACACTCGACCTGGAAGGAGATGACGGATTTTATTGCGTCACTGAGAGTCAGAGTGACTCTGATAGCTGGATTTTGGATTCTGGTGCCTCGTAGCACATTTGCTCAAATGCGGCGATGTTCAGTTCACTAGAGGTGATGTCTGGGTTGGTCTTTCTGGGTGACGGCTCAGCATGTGAGGTCACAGGGATTGGGACGGTGAACTTGCGGATGCATGGTGGAGCTGTGCGTAGACTTGAGCAGGTACACCTGGTACCGAAGTTACGCAGGAATCTAATTTCGTTGGGCAGATTGGACACCGGTGGGTACAGGTTTGCATCGAGAGGTGGAGTTCTGACGGTGAGGCGAGGGCGCACCGTGCTCATGCGAGCTATGCAGCGCGGTAGTCTGTACCGGCTGATGGGGACCACGATGCGAGGTGGTGCGCCCATGATTTCTGCGGTTGACGGTATAAATGGTCGAGGTGGTGCAGGGGATCGCCCTTCTGGTAGTCTGACTAGGCAAGTCAGATTCAGCGATCCAGTTGCGTTGACATTCAGGGGTTGAGCCCGAGTAGGGATGAGTTGACTGGAGCAGGTCGGCTGATGCCTCAAGTTCTTGAGGTGGTGCTTCGTGCAGACTGCTGCTTCGTGCAGAACGGTTGCTTCGCGTAGTTGGTGCCAGTGCAGATGATGCTTCGTGCAGGTTGTGGCGGAACCAGGATATGAGCCAAGGTGGTGTTTGTTGGGTTGGTTCATACCCGGTTCATATGGACCGGGCGCATTAGGAGAAAAAACAGGTTGCAACCCAGTATTTGAGGTTGCAACTGTTTTTTTGCTGTCTTGAAATCTGTCCAAATTAAAAACTGTCTTGAAATCTGTCCAAATTAAATAGTTTTGAAATCTGTCAAAATTAAACAGTTTTTAATTTGAAATGTGGTCCGGTGGTTTTAATTGGGAAGTGGTAATGGGAATATAATATACCCATTATTATATTCCTTTCTCTCTCTCCCATGAATGGTAACCGCAACCCCCTCCCTGCATTAAAAATCGCAGCCCGCCAACCGGCAACCGCTACCGCTCTCGCTCTCTCTCTCTCTCTCTCTCTCGGCTTGGTGCAGGAGGTTGCTTTCTTGGGATCTCTTGCCGGAGTCGCCGCTGGAGGAAGGCAGCCGCCAGTATTTGTCGTCGCTGACGTGAAGAGGAGGGAAGCCCACCGTCGCCGTCGCCGTCCGAGTCCAATCGGCGGTTGCCATGGAAGGAAGGCGGAGACGGGGTTGTTTTAACCCGACTATTTGTGGAGGCTGTGGAGAGGAAAAGTTTGCGTTGAGGACGGGCTAAACGTTCGTGGCAAGGTCCGGGTCCGAACTTGGAGTTTCTCTCCTGTGGTGGCGGTGGTTGCGGTTGAACGTCGGAAGTTGACGTTGAAGGTTCGGTTAACATTGTGCGTCCATTAGTCGGATTGCAGTCCCAGATCTTCCATTTCATGCGAATCGTGCATGTCCGGCGCATCCGCGTGCGTTTCACCTGACGGTTATTTATTCACTTGTTTCTTCATTGTAATTGATTTATAAATTATATTATAAATTGGCATTGTCTGTGTTCGTGATTTCTCCTGCAGTTATTGGCTATCCCATCAGCCTCTCTGACTATTCCCCGCTTAATGTTGCCTTCTCGCTTAATGTCGCTGCGACACATAATATGCTTGTGGGCGAAGCCCGCTTGGATGCGGGCGCAGCCCGCAGCGCTACATCGAGAACAGCTCCTCCTAGATATATTTAAACCACGGCGGTTGTTATGGCCAAGATAGGCCAAGAACCGGTGAGTTAACGGAAGTACGCTGCGGGGAGGGAGAAAAGGAACACGGCGCCGCTGGAAGGCCGCCGGAATAATAGAAGGGGAGTTCAATCAGGAGAGAGAGAGAGGGAGCGCGAGAGGAAAGAGAAAGAGAGAAGGAGAGAGAGAGGAAGAGTAGAAAGAGAACGACAGAATTATTATTAAAAACATGCTTAATTCTAATTACAACCAGCTAATCTATTTATAGGAATAGATTGACCATTTACAAGAGTAACGACTATAATAAAAACTTGTGGATTGAAATCCACGTGTACACGGATCCCGGCTCCATCTTTAACTTTTGCCTGCAGGAGATATTGCCATGTGTTTGCTTTTACAACCCTTTGATTTACAGGTGTCAACAGATCCCTTCTATACTACCGCCTTAAAAGTAACGATGCCCTCATCGTTTTGATCCCTCCACTTTGAGAAATAGGGTTTTGCTGAGTCCGGCGGCGGAGGAGAAAAATGTTCTTAAGAACGACGGGATGCTGGAAAACCGTTGATGGCTGGCGATCGAGTACCGTGCTAGCGACTGTTGCCGGCGGACGGTGGTGTTGAACAGGTCATTCCTTGGCCTAATTTGGTAGGTATATCTTCTAACTGCTGCTCCGTGTCGGCGTCCCGGTTGGTGCGGCCCTTGGGTTTGCTTCGGATTTTCTGTTGAGCCCAATGTTGGTACCCTAGATGTGATTTGGCTTATGTAATCCCTTTCCAGCCCCTCTTGATCCATATAACTATATATGATCATGATTAGGCCTTGTTCAGTTTCCCTAGGACAGTTTATAACTGACCTAGAGCTTAGGCTAGAAGTTCTAGATGTATTTTTGGTTAAGGCATTTTCCGTTCGACCATCGTCGAACGAGGCCTCGCGATCGTCGATCATTGGTCGACGATAGCAGGGCTATAGAATCGTTGATGTCAAGACAATTATCGTCGACCGATGGTCGACGATCTCAGAGCAAGTTTATTATGTTCTGAAGGTTGGTCGACGATCTGCCATCAGCAGTTCAACGATCGTGTTCTTGCTTCACGATTTCTGTCTCGACAGATATTTGCCTTAGTCGTCGACGATATCTTGAGCTGGTCGACGATTTCTGTTTCGACAGATTTCTGCTTTTAGTCGACGATCTGTTAGCTAGGTCGACGATCATCGAACCCCTGTTCGACGATTATTGTCTGCCTTTATCTTTTTATATTCATTCTATTCCTTGTTTTATTTCCAAGTGTTTTAGCTTGTGGTTAGAGAATTTTCTGAAGTTGTTTTTGCAGATTTATGGCTTAATTTCAAAATAAATTAATTACCAAATATGTCAAGCTTAAATCACGGGATTCAGTATTTTGATAAAGCATTTTTGTCCTATTATACAAAATATATTGCCAGGCTGTATTCTAGCCGTTGGCACTGTTTACTATTTCCAAGAATGGTAAATCTTTATGCTGAGATATTTTCCCACTTATTTAATTCCTTATTGGGACTGACAGTAAGCTAATAGGTCATTCTATTCCTATTGCTATATTCTATTTTGAGATAATCTGTTGCAGGGCTCGAGAATTAAAATCAATAGAGCCGTTCCAAAGGAAAAATGAGAAGACATATTTAAGAGAGATTTTTTTCTCAGAAAAATAACAAGCTACAGATACAGAGAGAGTTTTTCTCAGTGCTGCATTCTCTCAAGCATCTTCAGAGCAACTCTTCACCATCTCACAAAAAGAAGAAGAAAAGCTCCCCTGAAGAAAAAGCCCAGAGCAATTACTTTCATTCTCAAGTCTCCTGAGCATCTGCTTAGAGTTTTCAAGACTTCAGAAAGAGCTCCAGTTCTGCTTCAATTATTCCAGAATCTGAAGACCTGATAAAAATCAGTCTACAGATCTCTGAGGATTTAGTTTCAGTATATCTGAAACTCCTTCATCCTGAAGCAAAGGCTTTCCCTGGACTTTCACTGAGCCAGGGGGAGACTTTGATTCTTTAGAGAATCCACAAGTCTTCTCTAATCTGTATTTACAACAGAGAAGATAATTTAACCCTCTCAACCCCTTTGTAAAAGAGTTTGTTCACACCTCTTCAAAAGTGAACATTGGTGACATGGCACCTTATCAACAACCTGTGGTTGAGCATCCTTATCAAAAGCTCAAAGGGTCTGTTTGATCTACCTGAATCAGATCATTGGTGGCAGGGCACCTTAGCAAAAACCTGTAGTGGATTCCTACCAGGGTGGTAGAAGAGTGGAGTACCTATTTAGAGGGAACCACTATATATCCTGTGTCTCTGGCTATCTTGTTTAATTGTCTATTCTGTGGCTATGATAGAACTACCTAGGATTGCTAGTTGTTGTGATAGGCTTATAGTTAAACTGAAATTTCAGTTAACTCTCTCACTTGTGCACTTCACTGTGTTAGGCTCTTAGGGTTCAAGTATCAGATTATTTATTCCGCAAATAAACTCCAAGGGAGCTGACTAGTTGTTCATAAAATTTGAATACTCTATTCACCCCCCTCTAGAGTAGTTTACAACTTATCCCCTCACTTTCAATTGGTATCAGAGGGAGGTTAGCTGTTCATACAGGCTAACACCTGAGTTAAAAGATCCAGTGATAAGTTGTTTCCTGATACCATTCACAAACACTTTCACACATGGCCCAGTCTAAGGATTATGTAAGCATCAGACCTCCTGTATGCAACTTGTCCAAGTTTGGCATATGGAAGGCCAGGATAAGACTATACATGAATTCTATTGATGAAGATATCTTTTCTTCTATTTTGACAGGACCACCTGCTAGGCCTGCTGCTGCTTCTATCACATTTGCTGATCTCAGTGCTGTGCCACCTCCTGATTACAATGAAAGCTACAAGAAGGCAAAAGCAGCTGATGCAAAAGCAATGAATATCCTAGCTCAGACAATGTCTGATGAAATATTCCAGAAGCTTGCTGAATGTACCTCAGCCAAAGCTATGTGGGATTCCCTTAACCACATAGTTGCTGGCTCAGCTGATGAGAGGAAGGACAGGAGATCCAACCTCACCTCTCAGTATGAAAATTTCAAGAAGGATGATGCTGAAGACATTGACTCAATGTACACAAGACTCAGTTCAATAATAAGTGAACTGAGGTCTTTGGACAAGGAGATAACTTTGTCAGAAGTCAATGACAAGATCCTGATGTGCCTTCCCATCTCTTGGGACTCAAGGATATGGCCCATCAAGGATGGAAGAAACACTGTGGAACTCTCCACAGAAGCTCTGTTGGGAAAGCTCAAGTCATATGAGCAAACTTTAAAGAGCAGAGCTGCTGCAACTGAAGTAAAAACTCCTACACCTACAAAGAAAGAGCACTCTCTAGCTCTTAAGGCTGCTGAGACTTCTGAAGGAAGTCAATCAATGAGGAGTTACTGGCACTCATTGCCAAGAGGTTCTTCAACATGGGAAGAAGAGACCTCAGAAAGAAGCTCTCCAAGTATGAGGACAAACCAAGGTATGGCAAGACTCCATCTAAAGAAATCATCTGTTATGTTTGCAGCAAGCCTGGACACATTGCTCCAGATTGTCCAGAGAAGAAACACAAGGAGAAGAAACATGAGAAAGAGTACAGGAAGCACCACTCCAAGTCCTCCTCACACAAATACAAGAAGAAGGACAAAGGATTTGTGGCTGCTACCTGGAGTGAAACAGAAGAGGATACCTGCTCCTCTAGCTCCAGTGATTCAGAAGGAGAAGAAGAGAAGAAAGCCAAAGAGGTCTGCCTCATGGCTATCAATGCCTGCAGCTCTTTGTCAGCTGCAGAGAATTCTGAAGAAGAAGGAGACAATGAAGAAGATCTTCCTATGGAAGACCAGGTAATCAACTCATTTGATTTTTCATCTCCTGAGTTCAAATTAAAATTTAAAACTCTATGTTTAGATCTACTGTTATCTGAAAATGAAATCAAGTCACTTAGATCAAAGATAATGGAACTAGACATGGAAGGTACTGAAATAATCAGATTAGAAAAAGAATTAGAAAGCTTAAGAGGAGAAGTAACATTCCTAAAATTAGAACTAGCTAAATCTAAGAGGTTAGAAGAACAATTAAATGGCAGAAGCCTTAAATTATCTGAAATAACCAGTATAGCAAACACTAGAGTTGGTAATGATAAACTAGGCTTAGGTGCTACATCTAGTGAACCCATCCTCCTCACAAAGGAGAGATTTAGCACTCCTGTAAAATTTATTTCTGAATCAGGAATAAAGAATACTGAGGAAATTGAAAAATGTAAGAAAATTCAGAATAAGATTAAGAAAGAGAACAGGAAGAAAAAATTTCTAGCTTTACAAAAATCGTCGAACATTAATCGACGATCGTCAAACCAATCGTCGAACGTCTATCGACGATCGCTGAACACCTTCACCAAGTATGATATCTTTGGTGCAGGAGATCGACGATCTCATCTTGAGTCGTCGACCAGTGATCAACGATCGTGGAATCCAGAACATAGCACTACTACAAATGATCGACGATATGGCTTGCGATCGTCGACCGTGGATCGACGATCTGGACTTAAGCTGGAAAATAAATTTCAAACTTCCAGAATTGCAAATCCCAATCACTACCCTAGGTTGTTTAATCCTTCAACTGAATGGATTATCCCACCTAGGAGATCACACCCTTTAGGATATAAATCTAAGCCTGCAAAATCTTTTATATCTAGTTTTTCTTTTGTGAAGAATACTGGACCCAAGATAACCTGGGTCCACAATGTATAACTGTTCTCTCTGCAGGTGAAGACCTATCCAGTCATACATGACAAATGGTATCTGGATAGTGGATGCTCAAAGCATATGACAGGTAAGAAGAAGAATCTGTCAGGGTTCAAAGCCAAGCTGGGACCAAAAGTTGTATTTGGGGATTCCAGCTGTGGACAGACTGAAGGGTATGGCAGCTTCACCATAGGAGCTGTAACATTCAAGAAGGTTGCTTATGTCTCAGGACTAAAGCACAACCTAATCTCTGTAATCCAAATGTGTGATGCTGGGTACAAGGTATGGTTTACTGACACTGCTTGTAATATTGCTTTAAATAATACTGTTGTGTTAGTAGGTATTAGAATTGGTAATGTTTATGTTGTAGATTTTAACTCATCCAAATCTGAAATATGCTTATTTAATGAAGTAACCAGTAATAATACCCTTTGGCATAAGAGACTTAGTCATGTAAATTTGAAAAACATTTCTAGGTTGGCTAAATACAATCTTGTAAGAGGCTTACCTTCTTGCCCCTACAAGAAGGAAGGCCTTTGCAAAGCTTGTCAATTAGGTAAGCAAACAAGAAATAGCTTTAAATCAGTTAATAAAAGTGATTCTCCCAGGATTCTGTACTTGCTACATTTGGATTTATTTGGTCCTATTGCTGTACAGAGTCTTGGAGGAAAGTCTTACACTCTAGTAATTGTAGATGACTTCTCTAGGTTCACTTGGGTATTCTTCTTGAGAACTAAGGCTGATAACTTCAAGGTTCTTACAGATTTTCTAAAGTGTATACAGAGTGAGTATTCTACTCAGATTGCCTTGATCAGAAGTGATCATGGTACTGAGTTTGAGTCTCTTCTTATGCAAAAATTCTATGAGAAGGAAGGTATCAAACATAGCTTCTCTGCTCCTAGAACTCCTCAACAAAATGGGGTAGTTGAAAGGAAAAACAGAACCCTAATTGAAGCTGCAAGTACATTGTTGGCAGATGCTAACATGCCTCTGTCCTTTTGGGCTGAAGCAGTTAGCACAGCTAACTATGTATTGAACAGAAGTCTGATACATAAACTTAAAGGTAAGACTCCCTATGAGTTACTTAAGCAAGTGAAACCTAAAATAGACTATTTTAGAGTATTTGGCTGTGTTGCTTTTGTTCATAACAATAACAAAGAATACCTTAGAAAATTTGAGGTAAAAGCTTCAATGGGAGTTTTTCTAGGATACTCTCAAGTAAGTAAAGCCTATAGGGTCCTTAATATATCCTCTCTTAAGATAGAAGAGTCTGCACATGTCTCTTTTGATGAGACAGTCATGTATTATAAGGAGAAGGACTCTTCCTCTAATAGTACAGTGCAAGTCCTAGGAGTAAGTAAGGATTTGGAAGGTTTGAGACTCACACAGGAGAATCATCCCCAACAAACTCCTCAGGCTGCTTCTTCAGATTCTGAATCTGATGTAGAACTTTTAGAAGTTAAAGCACCTGCTCCAACAGTTGATCAAATTCCACATGAGGAATTAAATCTTGAACATGTTGAAGATTAGATCATTGTTGAACCTACTAATCTTGTCACACTTAGAGATCACCCTGTATCTCAAGTGATTGGAGACATTTCAGTAGGAGTCCAGACAAGACATCAACTCAACAAAGATGTGATGTTTGCTTGTTTCCTTTCTCAGGTTGAGCCCCTAACCATTAAAGATGCTGAGCTTGATCCACACTGGATTATAGCCATGCAAGAGGAACTTAACCAGTTTGAAAGATGTAAAGTTTGGACTTTGGTTCCAAGACCAAGAGGCCAACTGATCATAGGCACCAAGTGGGTGTTTAGAAACAAGCTTGATGCCCAAGGCATAGTAGTTAGGAATAAGGCTAGGCTAGTAGCTCAAGGCTATAGACAGGAGGAAGGCATAGATTATGATCAGACTTTTGCCCCTGTAGCTAGACTAGAAGCCATTAGGATTTTCCTAGCCTATGCTGCCTATAAGAGATTTAAGGTCTTCCAAATGGATGTGAAGAGTGCCTTCCTAAATGGAGATTTAAAGGAAGAAGTGTTTGTTGAACAATCACCAGGGTTTGTTTCATCAACCTTACCCACTCATGTGTTCAAACTCCAAAAGGCTCTATATGGACTTAAGCAAGCTCCTAGAGCTTGGTATGAGACCTTAGCAAATTTCCTTCTAGAACACAAGTTTGTGAGAGGTGTAGTAGATAGAACCCTATTTATTAGACATTATAAGGACTCACAACTGTTAGTTCAAATCTATGTAGATGACATTATATTTGGCTCCACTGATCCCAAACTATGCAAGAGGTTCTCTGAACTAATGCACTCCAAGTTTGAGATGAGCAGCATGGGTGAGTTATCCTATTTCCTTGGTCTCCAAGTGAAACAGTGTGTTGATGGTATCTTCATTTCTCAATCAAAATATGCCAGAGAGCTGGTTAAAAGATTTGGAATGTCTGATGCTTCATCAATGAGTACACCTATGGCCTCAAATGCAGTTATTGATTCTGATGTCAATGACAAGTCTGTTGATCAAAAGAACTATAGAGCCATTATTGGTTCCCTGCTGTATTTGACTGCAAGTAGGCCTGACATAATGTTTGCTACATGCCTATGTGCTAGGTTTCAGGTCAACCCAAAGGAATCTCACTTAACTCTTCTCAAGAGGATCTTGAGATACCTTAAGGGATGCCCTAACTTAGGACTGTGGTACCCAGCTGAGTCAGGATTTGAATTAATTGGATATTCAGATGCTGATTATGCTGGTTGTAGAGTTGACAGGAAAAGCACCTCAGGGACCTGTCAGTTCCTGGGAGAGAGACTTGTCTCTTGGTTTTGTAAGAAACAGGCATCTGTGTCTACTTCAACTGCTGAGGCTGAATATATAGCAGCAGCTAGTTGTTGTTCACAGATCCTGTGGATTCAAAATCAGCTAGTGGATTATGGGTACACACACTCAAAAACAAAAATTCTGTGTGACAGTACCAGTGCAATATCAATTGCTCAAAATCCTGTGCACCATTCCAGGACCAAGCACATTGAGATTAGACATCATTTTCTGAGAGATAATGTGGAAAAGAACAAGATAGCAATGGAATTTATATCCACAGACCTGCAGAGAGGAGATATTTTCACTAAGCCCCTTGATGAACAAAGGCATTTGTTCTTCCTGAACCAGCTTGGTATGATTAATGGTTCAGAGTAGTGAAAATTTGGATAGATTTGTTTTCTGTCTAAAATCATCGAACGACTGATCGACGATCTTCGACCAGGTTAGGTATCTATCGTCGACCAATGGTCGACGACAGACCGTTTTTGTAGTAAGGCAGAAATCGTCGATCAACTGGTCAACGATCTCTCCTTAGGTATCTATCGTCGACCAATGGTCGACGACAGATTTTCTGTGCTGTGTGGAGAATCGTCGACCAACATATATTGATCGACGATCGTGGTGATTGCTTGTAGTCTGTCGATATTTAACGATTAGTCAAATATTGACTATCGTCGGTCATTGTTCGACGACCGATTTTGTTCCGGGTTCGACAATCGCAGATTTATATCGGATAGTCGATTTAGGTCTGGAGATCGTCGTTCTTCCGCTCCGTCTTTTCATATTCCATCTTCTGGCTTAGAATTCGCTCTCGAACTCTAATCCCGCGCGATTCTCTTCTCCCCTGCCTTGCATCTCGATTCTCCATTCTCTCTTCAATCCAATGGCGATTCCTTCAGCAGTTCTCTTCGGGATGAAGTTCGACACTGGATTCTGTGTCGACTTCGATTCCTTCAGTCGATGTGATCAACCCATCCAAGACATTCTGCAGCTGTGTGAAGATCAAGGTCTAAAGAGATTTATGTCATTCTCACCGAAGATTCATATACCAGAGATTCGAGAATGGGTATATACTTCGTCCTCCAGCGACGAAGCCATGACTGGAAAAATAAATGGAGAGGAGGTCATTCTGACTCCTGAAGTTCTGACTGAGCTGTTTGGACTACCAACCGGTACTGAGGACTATAAGCAAAATACAGAGGAATATGGCCGCATGCTAACTGTGATGGGCCATGCTGAGGGTATTCCAGCTAAGCTGCTGAAGATCAATCTGTTTCCAGAGTATAAGTTTCTGGCAGACCTGGTGGGCAAGGTCATTTTGGGAAAACACTCTGCTCACGACAACATCAACAGGCAACAAGTTGCCTTAATATCAGCTTTGGTGAATAAGACGCAGATAGCCTGGGGAAAAGTTCTGTTTGAACTGATAAGGAGAAAGAACAACAAGAAAGAAGTAAACCTTGCCAGGGTGTTGGGTGCGTTTCTGTATGTGAAAGCACCCCTGCTGCTTGTTTCTGCACCCTCTGCAGTCAATGCCAGCAAGAGGTTGGACCCCTCTCTGTTCAAGAAATCCCAGAGAGTCATCAAGAAGTCAGCCAGGGTTGATCCTAACCCTCCATCAGACACAAGGGCTGATTCAGCCACTCTCCAGCTTGCTGGGGAAGGCTCAGTAATCCCTTCATCCTCCCTCTTTACCCCTACATCCTCATCTCCTGCATTACCCTCCACACAATCTGCAGTGCCACCACAACATGAATCTCTACATACATCTCCCATCCTACATGCACTTTCACCCCAGTCACCCACACCACAACATCTGGCAGCCTCAGCCAGTGTTGACATAGTGACTGCTACCATCCTCACACACCTCTCTCAACATGAATCCCACACTCATGTTGATGATCACCCATCTCAACATGATTCATTTGATCATGTGGCAGATCATACTGCTTCCATTCCATCACCACCTCAATTTGCATCCCACAGTCATCGATCCACCTCCACACCCTCAGCATTTCAGATAACTCCTGAATTGCTTGCACATATTGTAGAGCTCTTCACTCCATCCATCCAAAACATGATTGAGGCTGCCAATGCCCCTCTCATTGCATCCATCAATGCCCTTACTAAAGCCATCAAATCACTTCCACCCTCTGCTGAGCCCTCTTCAGTAAGATGCATGACTCCAGTCCCCACTGAAGTCATGCAGGGGGAGATGTCTGTTGAAGTGGTCTCAGGTGATGCCTTGACCCTTCAGGACAATTCTTCCCTTCCCCTTCCAGTAATTGTAGAAGAATCTCAAGAGCTTCCAGAGGAAGCTATTCTAGAGAAAGCGTCTCTGATGAAAGATCCAGAGCAACCAGAAGGTAAAACACTTCCTCTAAAGGTTATAATCAGGACTTTAAATTGATATCTTTATCTAACAAAGACATTCACTCCCTAGTGAATCTAGCTTCTGATGAAAGAGATAATGAGGAAGTCCTCATGGACTTGTGTGAAAAAGTTCCAATGAACACTACTGACTCAGAAGTAGTGGTTCAACAAATTGAGAATGCTGCTGCTGCTGCTGCTGCTGGAGAAGCTGAGGCTGTGCAAGACTTACCAGAGAATGCCTCCAAGATGACTGAAAAGGAATCAAGCTCAGGTACTCTAAACCTTGAACAATATATAGCCTTTATGGCTGAGAATATTGCCTCTGAGTACATTGAAGAGTTGGCTAAATCTCATATGGTTTCCCTAGCCATCTCTCTAGGAAAAGCATCTGCCCCTGCAGATACAGTCATCTTTTCTCCACCTATCCTTACCTATCCTCTATCCATTCCTTCTATTGCAGAACTGGTCCCCAGGATAGTTCCTGATTTGTATCCTGAATCAGAACTCTGGAAGAGATCTCCAAATGTTGATCTTGATGCCCTCCTTGGGCAAGATGCCATTGAGGAAGCAAGAGAAAAAGAAGATAGAGAGAAGCAGGAGAAAGAAAAGGCTGAACATGCTATAGTTGCCAAGGATATCTCAGAACAAGACTTTGATGATTATGCTGGCAGAACCTCATCCCACTCCTCTGATGATGATGATTCTGAGGATTCTGATAGCACCTAGAAGAAGAAAAAGGCTGTATCCAAGAAAAGAAAAGCATCTGCTCCTCCTACTGCTAATCCAGACAAGGATGTTCCCTATTTCATTCTGAAGGGAATTGATCCCAAGAGCAAAGAATTTCAACCATGGATGAGACTCTCAAAGAATCAGACAAGAGAGAAGAAGAGAACAAAAAGATATGACACTCCAATTCAGAAATTCCCCCCAGAGGTCCTCCTCCACCTCCTGGTGCTGGAGCCTCTGGAAGTCTCTCTTCTGCCCCATCTGCAAAATCAGCCAGTTCTAACACCTTTCAGTCCTACCAGAGAAGGAGTAACCAAAGCCAGGGAGGCCAAGATGTATCAGGTCAAGGAAGGAAAAGAAATGAAAATGTTCCCATGAAACAAATAAAGGAGATGACATTTCAGCATCCTACTTTCTCTCCTCCTCCTTCTCCTAAAAAGAAAGTTCCAGTATGGAAACCTTCTCCTCCCAGGAGAGGTCCATCCTCCACATCAAGGAAACCTGCTGCTTCTGAGACAGTTGAAACAAAAGGAAAAAGAGTGGTCTATTCAGAGAAATCCCACAAGAAGTTCAATGAACTTGCACCTCCAAGATCTCTATATGCTGAAACTGATTCTAAGAAGGCTGCACAGATTTCTCTTGACTCAAGCAAATTAGCCACAGCTCTTCAAAGGAACATGGAGATTGCAGCTCAAGCTGATACTGACAGACCACCCTCTCCATCAGATATGACTGAAACTGAAAGAATTGCCTCTATGGCAAGATTTAAGGAATCTATTGCACTAAGCATGGTGGAGAGAGCCAAAGCTCAAGGACTAGACCCTACAGCATATACAACTATGTCTGAATTCAGAGAAAAGGAACTCAGCAAAATTCAAGTCAACTCTGAAATTTTTAATACTGAAGAATACATGAAGTTGCACCCTGCTGCAGTTCTGCCAAGCTATGCTGAAAAGAAAATTATTGGTGAACATGACCTAATGCTATCCAAAAGACAAGCAGCAAATCCAAACAGAGAAATTATTTTCAAACCAGCTGTAATCCCTAAGAACTCATCTGATGCTAAAACCTCTGATAAATCTGCTTGATACTTTATAGTTCTGCTGATTTATGTTTTTATGTTTTTCTGTGGATTGCCTGTGATTTAAATTTTTGGTTAATCTCTGCTTTTGTTATTGTGTGCATTAGTTTTTAGATCGGATTGGATAACATAACCCAAATAGGGGGAGATTGTTGGTACCCTAGATGTGATTTGGCTTATGTAATCCCTTTCCAGCCCCTCTTGATCCATATAACTATATATGATCATGATTAGGCCTTGTTCAGTTTCCCTAGGACAGTTTATAACTGACCTAGAGCTTAGGCTAGAAGTTCTAGATGTATTTTTGGTTAAGGCATTTTCCGTTCGACCATCGTCGAACGAGGCCTCGCGATCGTCGATCATTGGTCGACGATAGCAGGGCTATAGAATCGTTGATGTCAAGACAATTATCGTCGACCGATGGTCGACGATCTCAGAGCAAGTTTATTATGCTCTGAAGGTTGGTCGACGATCTGCCATCAGCAGTTCAACGATCGTGTTCTTGCTTCACGATTTCTGTCTCGACAGATATTTGCCTTAGTCGTCGACGATATCTTGAGCTGGTCGACGATTTCTGTTTCGACAGATTTCTGCTTTTAGTCGACGATCTGTTAGCTAGGTCGACGATCATCGAACCCCTGTTCGACGATTATTGTCTGCCTTTATCTTTTTATATTCATTCTATTCCTTGTTTTATTTCCAAGTGTTTTAGCTTGTGGTTAGAGAATTTTCTGAAGTTGTTTTTGCAGATTTATGGCTTAATTTTAAAATAAATTAATTACCAAATATGTCAAGCTTAAATCACGGGATTCAGTATTTTGATAAAGCATTTTTGTCCTATTATACAAAATATATTGCCAGGCTGTATTCTAGCCGTTGGCACTGTTTACTATTTCCAAGAATGGTAAATCTTTATGCTGAGATATTTTCCCACTTATTTAATTCCTTATTGGGACTGACAGTAAGCTAATAGGTCATTCTATTCCTATTGCTATATTCTATTTTGAGATAATCTGTTGTAGGGCTCGAGAATTAAAATCAATAGAGCCGTTCCAAAGGAAAAATGAGAAGACATATTTAAGAGAGATTTTTTTCTCAGAAAAATAACAAGCTACAGATACAGAGAGAGTTTTTCTCAGTGCTGCATTCTCTCAAGCATCTTCAGAGCAACTCTTCACCATCTCACAAAAAGAAGAAGAAAAGCTCCCCTGAAGAAAAAGCCCAGAGCAATTACTTTCATTCTCAAGTCTCCTGAGCATCTGCTTAGAGTTTTCAAGACTTCAGAAAGAGCTCCAGTTCTGCTTCAATTATTCCAGAATCTGAAGACCTGATAAAAATCAGTCTACAGATCTCTGAGGATTTAGTTTCAGTATATCTGAAACTCCTTCATCCTGAAGCAAAGGCTTTCCCTGGACTTTCACTGAGCCAGGGGGAGACTTTGATTCTTTAGAGAATCCACAAGTCTTCTCTAATCTGTATTTACAACAGAGAAGATAATCTAACCCTCTCAACCCCTTTGTAAAAGAGTTTGTTCACACCTCTTCAAAAGTGAACATTGGTGACAGGGCACCTTATCAACAACCTGTGGTTGAGCATCCTTATCAAAAGCTCAAAGGGTCTGTTTGATCTACCTGAATCAGATCATTGGTGGCAGGGCACCTTAGCAAAAACCTGTAGTGGATTCCTACCAGGGTGGTAGAAGAGTGGAGTACCTATTTAGAGGGAACCACTATATATCCTGTGTCTCTGGCTATCTTGTTTAATTGTCTATTCTGTGGCTGTGATAGAACTACCTAGGATTGCTAGTTGCTGTGATAGGCTTATAGTTAAACTGAAATTTCAGTTAACTCTCTCACTTGTGCACTTCACTGTGTTAGGCTCTTAGGGTTCAAGTATCAGATTATTTATTCCGCAAATAAACTCCAAGGGAGCTGACTAGTTGTTCATAAAATTTGAATACTCTATTTACCCCCCCTCTAGAGTAGTTTACAACTTATCCCCTCACTTTCACCCAACCTGGTGGAAGAAAATCTGTGAGGCCTGCGTTTTTTATGATTGTTATCGTAGATCTGTGGGTAAGTTGTCCATATCCTCCCAAGTGCTGTCTTCCGGGGGAGGTCCTTCCATTGGACAAGCCCCTGAGGTACCGACTGATTAGCACGTCGGATTTGGCGAAAATCAACAATGGCTAAGGGAATATGCAAGGGCATATTTCTGTAGCTTTTTGCTGGTAGGGGTGAGATCGTTAGTCTTTCGTTTCCAAGGTATGGCTTGAGGAGAGATATGTGAAATACAGGATGTATTTTACAGTCTGCGGGTAACTGCAGGCGGTACGCTGTTTCCCCTACGACTTCCAAAACTTGGATGGGGCCTTAAAAGCGAAGTGCCAGCTTCCGGCAATGGGTTCGGTGTAGAGTGAGTTGACGATAGGGATGCAGTTTGAGTAGCACCCAGTCATTTACTTCGAACTTTAGTGGCTATCTTTTTTTATCCGCTGCTACTTTCATAGAATGCTGCGACTTCTGGAGATTATCCCTTAGGTGATGTATCGGTTCATCCCGTGTTCTGAGAGTGAGGTCTACTGCTTCGTTTTTTGAGTTCCCTGCACAATAAGATAGAAGCCCAGGGGGCGGGCGACCGAACATGGATTCAAAGGGTGTCATGCCGGTCGCAGAGTTAATCGTAGTATTGTAATGAAATTCAGCAACACTTAAATAATCACTCCATTTCTTTTGTCTATTGTGGGCGAACATCCTTAGATATTGTTGGAGAGTCCTGTTTGTACGCTCTGTCAAGCCAGCCGTTTGGGGATGGTAAGCCGAACTATAATGCAGGGTCGTTCCATGCATTTTAAACAGGTCTGTCCAAAAGTTGCTAAGAAAAATGGGGTCTCGGTCAGACACTATCGAGGTTGGTAGGCCATGTAACTTCCCAACCGTTTCCCAAAATACTGTCGCTGTCGTGGGGGCAACTAAGGGTGGGCTTATGGGTGCAAAGTGCGCAGCCCTGGTCAAACAATCCACAATCACCATGATAATCGTGTAGTTGTTTGATTTAGGTAGGTGCGTGACGAAGTCCATGGTTAAATCCGACCAAATTTGTGTTGGTATAGGTAATGACTGTAACAGGCCGTATGGTAGGTGATTAGTGAGTTTGGCTTTCTGACATAGATCACAGTGGCTAACGTAGGTAGCAATATCTTTCTTCCTATGGTGCCAATAAAATTGATTTAATATTCTATGCATTGTGGCTTTAATTCCGGAATGCCCGCCATATAGGCTATCATGAGCATTTGAAATGATTCTGTGTATTATTGGAGATTTTGCCGGAATGAAGAGGCGGTGTTTATAAAAAACCTTTCCCCCCTTATGGGACCAATCCGGTCTAGTATTGGCCTGGTAGTTCAGGTCAGCTATTACTTGCTGGGTAAACGGGTCGGTGGCGAAATCCCGTTCCAGTTCGCCCAATAATGATGATGTTGGAGTTGTATGTGATAGCACACACAAGTGTGCAGTTGGTTGTGATAGTTGAGGCATGTGGCTAATCTGCAACAATGTTTGTTTTGCCCGGTTTATAAGAGATAATATAATTATAACCAATGAGCTTAGCTAGGAGCAGTTGTTGCTCCGGTGTATGGAGGTCTTGGGTGAGGAGATTGTGAAGACTTTTATGATCTATTAATATTTAAAATGGGTGTCCCAAAAGATATTGTCGTCATTTTGCAATAGCTGATGTGACAGCGTACATTTCCCATACGTATGTCGACTTTTGTTGCATTAAAGGCGAACACTTTTTACTAAAATAAGCAATTGGTAATTTATGCTGTAGTAAAACTGCACCAATGCCATTTCCGGAAGCGTCTGTTTCTATGGTAAATGGTTCATTAAAATTTGGTAGTGCTAAAATGGGTTTTGAAATTAAAAGAGTTTTTAACTGTTCAAAAGCCTGCTGGGTGTGGGCAGTCCAGGTGAAAACATTTTTTTTGAGTAAATCAGACAGTGGTGCCGCAATTAAGGAGAAATTTCTAATAAATTTTATGTAAAACCCGGTCAAACCCAAAAATGCTCGTACTTCCTTTTGTGATGTTGGGGTTGAATAATTTTCAAGGGCCCTTATATTGGTAGTATTAGGAAAAACAGTACCATTTGTGATGCAGTGGCCTAAGAATTCCACCTCTGTTTTCAAAAAAAAACATTTTGAGTGTTTTATTTTGAGTTGATTACTATGTAGGAGATTGAGGGTGACAGTTAAATGGTCAAAATATTCCTCTTCCGTGGTGCTAAATATTAAGATATCGTCAAAAAAAACTACAATAAATTTGCGGAGATAGGGTCGAAAAATAGTATTCATGAGGGATTGAAATGTTGAGGGTGCATTGGCTAAGCCAAAGGGCATTACCATAAATTCATAATGGCCATGATGAGTGCGAAAAGCAGTTTTATGAATGTCGTGTGCAGCCATCCTAATTTGATAGTATCCTGATCGTAAATCTAATTTGGTAAAGATTCGTGCGTGGAAAAGTTCATCTAATAATTCATCTATAGTGGGGATGGGAAAACGATCTTTGATAGTGATATTGTTTAAAACCCGGTAATCGACACAAAATCGCCATGTGTCGTCTTTTTTTTTTGACTAAAATGACGGGTGAACTAAAACTCGACGAGCTTGGGCGTATATATCCAGCTTGTAACATTTCTTGAATTAAACGTTCTATTTCATTTTTTTGAAAATGTGGATATCGATATGGTTTAACATTGGCTGGTTTGGCATCTGGAATTAGTGGAATTTTGTGGTCTACTGAGCGATGGGGAGGTAAATTGGTTGGTTTCTGGAATAAGGCCTGGAAAGAATTTAATAATGACACAAATGCGGCTGGTAATGTGTCGTCAAACAGTGGCTTATGGGAAGTGTTGTTGGTGGTTTGTGTGGGTGTGGAAGTTAAAACACAAAGTGTAGAGGCTTGTAATGTCATTAGACGGGCTACCTGCGATGATGAAACCGATATAGAAGGATCAGTTAACTGCCCCTGCAATGTGATAGGCCCTTGAGGTGATGAATAAGATATTGTATAAGTTGAGTAATCGGTGGTAACGGGCCCTAACGACCTAAGCCATCGTACTCCCAATACGATGTCAGTCCCATGTAATGGGAGAACATATAGAGTTACTGTATATGTTCTAGTTTGAATGAACAGGGAAATATCAACACACTTGCCTGAGCATGATAATGACATTCCATTGCCCATGAAAACTTTAAAAGGGTGGATAACCATAATTAGTAATTTCAAAAATTTTGCTATTCGTTCGGATATAAAATCGTGAGAGCTCCCGCTGTCAATGGGTGTTTCCAAAGAGTGATTAAGTATAAGCGAGGTGAGACTAAGGCTTTGTTTGTTTCCGCTGGAGGAGACGGGGCGGGAGGAGACGACCCGGCGGGAGGAAACGGAGGCGGGAGGCGGCGGATCCAAAAGCCTCCGTTTTCGCCGTTTTCCTTGGCGCGGCGAGTCCAGACGCGGCAAACGCCGTCGTGCGGCATTTGGTTACCCGTCGTGCGGCGGCGTTTGCCGCAAACGGCGGGTCCAAACGCCGCGCCAAACAGGGCCTAAGGCAATTTCCCTGGGGTTCCCCTATGAGGGCGTAGAAACAAACTGAACCATCGGGGTCAAGGGCCTCTTGCACGGGTTAAGCGGGGGTGTCATCAGTGTCATCCGGTTCATCTGAACCTTGAAAGTATAATAAGGTACTTGTGCCTTTACAACGATGGCCGAAAGTGTATTTATCATTATAGCTGTAACATAAACCTAGGTCACGCCGACGTTGTTGTTCTGCAGCGGAAAGACGCCGAATTGGGTATTTGGGCGGTGCAGGATTAATTGGTGATTGTGTGTTAGGGGGTGATGCAGGCCACCCCTACGCGACGCTAAATTTGAAAATAACAACAGGGAATTCCTAGGGAGAAATTATGCGAACACCTAACGAGCATTTAAAACAACCTAGGAGGCATTTCTACGAACAAGTACTGCGCATGCGGAATTGGAAATTTCGGCGGAGCTTTGTTTGTAACGGCGCGATCTCACAAGGGGGTTTCTCCCAACCAAACCTACACGAACATCCACATACTTATAGCATACCCTAACACAACACCTAAGCATTCATTTCCAAGCATTTCTATATCAATACGGAGGGTGTCCGGACTCAAGCCACGATCAAAAAATAGTCCATAATCGGCCCTCAAAACAAATCAACGAGGATATACCAAACCCTCTTGAATCGTCCGAAATCAAAGGGCTACACAAACCCCGATTTGCAAAACGCCCAAGGGGACCTATCCTTTCAAAAAACCTTCGCGAAAATCGGAATGAAACACTATAAATTTCAGATTTTAATACATGCAAATGGAGACAACAATTAGGATAAAATTAGCCTTCATAATTTCCACCAAGCTCACAATCTATTAAGAGGAATTACACAAGTTTAGGGGAAGGAAATTGTTACCCACAAATCTGAATTCCAGAGGAGGAGAGGAGGAGGAGGGGATGGCACAAATGGAAGAATCGCTCTTCCACGGGGTTCACCGGAGTCGCACCGGAAGAGGGAGAACCGAACCGCCTTCTTCGGAGTCACACCGGAGGAGGAAGGAGGACGCCGGGCTGCACTGTTGCACCACCAAAAGGGGCGGCAACAGCTAGGGGGGCGGCGAGTCCAGGGATCGGGCTGCAGGATTCGTCCGGGCCTAATAGGAGGGGGGGCTGCTTCCAACCGGATAGTTAGGGCTGTTTCTCTTTTTTTTCTTCTTTTATTACCTCCCACTCCACCAACATACATATTTATATAAAAACTACACCTCTCCATCCAACCCTTCATCCAACATCAACTAATCCTATCCACTTAAAATGTTTGTTTTAACAAAATTAAAAACACAACACAAATAGGGTTATAAATTTATAACACTAAATTATAAATTTATAACACTTATAAAATGAAACTAGAAAGGAATTTAATGTTATTTCATACGCGTGAAATAACATTAAATCATGATGACGCGACGGTGGCGGCGGCGGCGGTTGCGGCGACGGTAGCGGTGACGGTTGCGGCGACGGTGGCGGCGACGGTAGCGGTGACGGTTGCGGCGACGGTGGCGGCGGCGTTTGCGGCAACGTCCATCAACGTCCACGAACAAGTAGCGGCGGCGGTCAAACGAGAACTCCATGGCGGCACGAACGAGCGGCGGGGGGTCCTCGCCATCAATCCTCCCCCGCTCGAAATCACTCATCACCGATGAGTGGCCAGTGAGAGAATAGCAGGAGACAGCAACATCCACAGGTGGCATAGCGAGAGCGGACATCCACGGGGCATCCGCAATAGAACAGGACCTGTCATGAGCAAGAACAGCAAAAAATCTCGCAGATGTGTCAGCATAAAGAAAAACAGTGCAGTTCTTACCATCCAATGCGAGAACCAGAAAACCCAACTGGAAGAGCGACACGGAAAAAATCTCACCTCTCAACCCAAGAGAATCTGAAGTGGAAGAGGGAAACGTCGGAGAAAGCCACTCAGGTGGAAACAAGATATGCAAAATTAAATCCGAAAAGTTGAAACACGGCGTAAAACCGATTGCATCGTAAGAATCCGAAAAAATTGCATTAAATCCGAAATCCGAGAAAATCATGTAAGGATCGGCGCTCCAACGTGTGAAATTCATTACAGAATCCGAAGATATCCACTCGAGGGCCGACAAGACTAAACTCAGATCAATCACTCCGTAGTCAGACGCTCTCCAGCATGTATAGTCGTGCGAGTGAAGCAAAACAAAGGCACAGGTGTAAGGCGGTGCCCTGTATACATAAAGTTCTTGTCGGGGCGAATGAAAATAATGTGCAAGGTGACTTGATGGGTGGCCATATCGTAAAGACACCAAATCAAAATGCACAAGCATAGGGAGATCACGCATAGTCACCAACAAAACACTATCCGTCGGGAGATATCTCGTGAAGTGACCCGTCTCGTAAGAGGCATGAGCAAGATAAAGTGGTGTAGTGACAAGATCAACGAGTATTAGGATCAGCTCGTGAGCATCGAAACGAGGGGCCAACGCTAGCGTAGGGGGTATCCAAGTAGGTATATCATAAAAGTGTAGACTATGGCTAGCGGATCCATGTCCTAAAATGATATCAAATGTATGCACACAAGCAGGAGAGAGGGTCGGTAAAATCGAGCCCGGGACTAAATCCAAATCCAAATGAATCTCACACAACGGTGACTTAATCAAGGGACACTCATCCGGGAAACTCACGTCCGGGCAAACATCAGAATAATCGTCCAAGGATACCCTACCCTCAGAAGGAAACTCATCCAAAATAATAATTGAGAAATCCTCAATCTCTGTCTCCACAGATAGCTCAGATTTAATTTCAGAAAAATCAGATCGAGACTCACTCGACATAGGGATCATAGACTCGAGAGGGTACTCTATAGTAGGGTGAACTGAAATATCACTAACAAGACATGTAGTGGGTAAAGGGGTACTCTCACAAGTCAAAGCCTCATCAACATCCCAAAAATCATCATCCAAGTCGCTAGAATATCCAGTCTCCTCATCGTCAGAAAAATCGGCAGAATCATCGGGCACTATCGAACATGCCAGGATACTCTCATCTAACTGGACGTCCTCAACAAAATCAGGAGATACCACACCAACGTCCAGATCAGGATCAGCGGCAATCTCAAAAGTAGTCTGGGGTGGCTCCGAAGTGGAGACTAACATAGCTGAAGCCCTAGGCTTGGTGGGGCATGTCACGGCGTAGTGGCCAGTCACACCACAAGCATAACATAAAACCGTCTCCTTGGCAACCTTAACTGGCTTCCTATGCCTAGCCTTCGACTTGATAACATCCCTAGTCGAGATAACAACAGATGGTGGAACAGGGGACCTAGCATGCTCTGGTTCCCGCAC
This sequence comes from Platanthera zijinensis, assembly GCA_039513925.1. Lineage (NCBI taxonomy): Eukaryota > Viridiplantae > Streptophyta > Magnoliopsida > Asparagales > Orchidaceae > Platanthera > Platanthera zijinensis. Next base: position 153,170,429 of record CM077083.1, read on the forward strand.
GGCAGGTGTAGGTGTACTCAAAATGATAGGATCCTTTTGGGGAACGGATCTAACGCGAGGTCTATCATCACTCCTATAATCAAAAAGCGGTCTAGTGTCCCGGCGGGGAGAAATAAAATCATGAGACGTCCTCATACGGGAGTATGGGGGAACGTGCTTGCTCGGTATAGACAAAATCTTAGGCGTCGCTACACTCGGATAACCAGAAGACTGAGAACGGCAGTGTGAGGGATAATACTCATCCGTTAACAAATTCTTCATAAGTTGCCAACCTACAAGTGAGCCAACGAGGGACGGTCCAAAACGTCTCTCCTCATTGACCCAGAAGGTCAGGGCTCGACCAGATAATTGCAATCTCGCAATGGGAATCCTGTGGGGGTCCACAAGACGATATTGCTCAAAATAAACTTCCATATCCTTTACCCAATGTAAGAAAACTCGCGGTTCACCTAACCCATCGTAAGTCGGAGCAGAAATTCTAACAGGCCTAGAGGTGCGCGATGGTGGTGTCGTAATCGCTTGACTAACCGTACTGGAAGGAAAATTGGTCCTAAGTTGTTGCCTAGGGGCATCAAGATGCGGTGTCGGGAGCCGACGTCCAAGTTGTGCTAACATATCTCTTATGTCATCACAATGGCGATTCATCTCCTTGCGAAGGGCACCAATCGAGGAACATGGGGGAAGGGGACTCCCAACGCGTGCCATGACAGACTAACGGAAACAACTCAAATTAAGTAGAAACGTAAAACATATATTATATATATTTTTTTTGTCTAAAAACGAGAAATAAAATTTTTTTAAAACGAACAAAACGTACCTAAGTGCAAGTGGGGGTAGCACGGCTCGAGCGGATCGTTGTCAAGTTGAGAAATTGACAAACCTCCCTCTGATACCAAATTTGATGCAGGCCACCCTTACGCGACGCTAAATTTGAAAATAACAACAGGGAATTCCTAGGGAGAATTTATGCGAACACCTAACGAGCATTTAAAACAACCTAGGAGGCATTTCTACGAACACGTAGTGCGCATGCGGAATTAGAAATTTTGGCGGAGCTTTGTTTGTAACGGCGCGATCTCACAAGGGGGTTTCTCCCAACCAAACCTACACGAACATCCACATACTTATAGCATACCCTAACACAACACCTAAGCATTCATTTCCAAGCATTTCTATATCAATACGGAGGGTGTCCGGACTCAAGCCACGATCAAAAAATAGTCCGTAATCGGCCCTCAAAACAAATCAACGAGGATATACCAAACCCTCTTGAATCGTCCGAAATCAAAGGGCTACACAAACCCCGATTTGCAAAACGCCCAAGGGGACCTATCCTTTCAAAAAACCTTCGCGAAAATCGGAATGAAACACTATAAATTTCAGATTTTAATACATGCAAATGGAGACAACAATTAGGATAAAATTAGCCTTCATAATTTCCACCAAGCTCACAATCTATTAAGAGGAATTACACAAGTTTAGGGGAAGGAAATTGTTACCCACAAATCTGAATTCAAGAGGAGGAGAGGAGGAGGAGGGGATGGCACAAATGGAAGAATCGCTCTTCCACGGGGTTCACCGGAGTCGCACCGGATGAGGGAGAACCGAACCGCCTTCTTCGGAGTCACACCGGAGGAGGAAGGAGGACGCCGGGCTGCACTGTTGCACCACCAAAAGGGGCGGCAGCAGCTAGGGGGGGCGGCGAGTCCAGGGATCGGGCTGCAGGATTCGGCCGGGCCGAATAGGAGGGGGGGCTGCTTCCAACCAGATAGTTAGGGCTGCTTCTCTTTTTTTTTCTTCTTTTATTACCTCCCATCCCACCAACATACATATTTATATAAAAACTACACCTCTCCATCCAACCCTTCATCCAACATCAACTAATCCTATCCACTTAAAATGTTTGTTTTAACAAAATTAAAAACACAACACAAATAGGGTTATAAATTTATAACACTAAATTATAAATTTATAACACTTATAAAATGAAACTAGAAAGAAATTTAATGTTATTTCATACGCGTGAAATAACATTAAATCATGATGACGCGGCGGTGGCGGCGGCGGCGGTTACGGCGACGGTAGCGGTGACGGTTGCGGCGACGGTGGCGGCGGCGTTTGCGGCAACGTCCATCAACGTCCACGAACAAGTAGCGGCGGCGGTCAAACGAGAACTCCATGGCGGCACGAACGAGCGGCGGGGGGTCCTCGCCATCAGGGGGTGTATGTCATTGGAGTTGAGGTAACTGTGGTCGTGCAACGTGGTCGGGCGGTCGTGTTGTGGGTGGGTACTCGGGTCGCATGATTGGGCCGTGGCGAGGATTAATTTCAAGGTCTTGATCTTCGACCATACGCGCTAAAGCGTAAGCCTCATGTATCTCACTAGGCCGTTGCATGCGCACGACACTCCAGATATGGGATTTTAAGCCTGAAACGAAAACGCTTGCTAAAAAACGAGGTGTGAGTCTGGAAATCCTAGTGGAAAGTTCTTCGAATTATGTTTATATTCTAAGACCGTGTTTGTTTGTTGTAATTTGGTGAGAGAACCGGCGGGGTCCTCGTAATCAGACGGTCCAAATCGTTTATTGATTGCTTCAACGAAGGTTGGAAAGGTTATGGTAGGTTGGTCGTGAATGGTTGCTTGGTACCAACGAGAGGCGGGGCGATCAAGATGACATGCAACCAGTAATAGAAAGTCGTGGGGGTTCGTATTATGAATTTGAAAATAAAGTTGTAAGTTGTACAGCCAGTCGGTGGGGTCGCCGTCACTAAAGCGCAGACATTGAAATTTATAATCGGAATTTAAAGTGGCAGAAATGACCTGTGTGGAGAAGTGATGAGGTGCTGGTCCAAGAACGCTTGTTGCGGCCGAAGATTGGGCTGGATCGTTGTAGGTCTTCTGAACGTTGAGAAAATTGAGCGATTGCTGGACCTTTGTGAATTGCTCCAGCATGTCTTTTCTTGTATCCATAATTTTTTGTATGAGGATAGCTTCCTTTGTTTGTAAATCTTAACGTAAATCAGCAATCTGATGTGTAGTGATGGTTTTCTCGATTGTAAAAGATGCCTGGAGATCCATTAGTTGATGTTGAACATCTTTGGCGCGGGTATGTTCCTCCATGGTGGGAGGAGAGAACAAGATTGACGAGAGCACCAAATGTTATGGCCAAGATAGGCCAAGAATCGGTGAGTTAACGGAAGTACGCTTCGGGGAGGGAGAAAAGGAACGCGGCGCCGCCAGAAGGCCGCCGGAATAATAGAAGGGGAGTCCAATCAGGAGAGAGAGAGGGAGCGCGAGAGGAAAGAGAAAGAGAGAAGGAGAGAGAGAGAGGAAGAGTAGAAAGAGAACGACAGAATTATTATTAAAAACATGATTAATTCTAATTACAACCAGCTAATCTATTTATAGGAATAGATTGACCATTTACAAGAGTAACAGCTATAATAAAAACTGATGGATTGAAATCCACGTGTACACGGATCCCGGCTCCATCTTTAACTTTTGCCTGCAGGAGATATTGTCATGTGTTTGCTTCTACAACCCTTTGATTTACAGGTGTCAACAGATCCCTTCAGCGGTGGCCCAGCCCGCTCGCCGCCGGACAACCCCCGATGGGTTCGCCGGAGGCTGGCGAACCCCCCGATGGGCGCCAGGCAGGCCACCGGCGGCGGCTGGCGTTTTTTTTTTATTTTTTTATTTCTATTTTTTATTTAATAACGAATTAAATAAATTATATTGTTTTAATAATTAATAAACTTGTTAAAAATTCTAAAAATTAAAATTTAGAATACTTTTAAATTTTAAATAACTGTCGAGAGGGCAAGCGAAGCCCGCAGGGGGCGAATCCCGTTTCTATGCAGCCTTGGGGTTTTCCACGAGCGTCGTCTATCGTGAATTGAACTCGCTCATAGGCAGGCGCAACCCTCCTGGATGTGGGCATAACCAGCCTTGATGCGGGCGAAGCCAACAGCTCTGCTTCGAGAACGGGCGCAACCTGCCTTGGTGCCAAGCGGGCGAAGCCCGCTTGGTTGCGAGCGAAGCCCACAACGCCGCTTCGAGAATGGGCGAAGCCCGCCTGGTTGCGGGCGAAGCCCGCCTGATTGCGGGCGAAGCTCGCAGCGCCGCATCGAGAACGGGTGAAGCCCGTTCGAAAATACTAGTATATATATATATATTATAAACATAGGTGATTAAGGAATGAACGTATTGGTGGATGACGAAAACTGTTGAATATATGAAAATGTGTGAGTTTGATCTTCCGTGAGAGAAGATGATGAATGTGTAAGGATTTCCATTTGATTTCCTGTTAGAGTTAGGCGCGTGGATGAGTGTAATGAGAAAGCTTATAGTAATTTGATTCTCGTTTGTGAACCCGGTATTGATTTTTCCGTTTTTAGTAGTATAGTTGATGTTAATGTAGTCGATAGTAATTACATTGTTTAGAGAAGATGAATAGTAAACTTAATTACTGTGCTTGTTAATGATTTCGTGAGATTGGTTGCCATTTTGATGGTTCAGTTGAAGTAATGAAGGGAAGTTTGCTTGCCGTAGGTGTTGAACTAGTGGGGATGATCAACGGTAACTTTAATGTTAATGTGTAGTAGTCCGATTGCAGTTGGAAATTTAGGATTGACTTTAGATCTTAGTTTTGATTCCCGTGGAACCACTTTGAGTGTGAGAGCGAGTAAATTTAGGTTGTTTAGTTTGTGGCTTCCTTACATTAGTGAGTGATTCCGTGGAAACATGTGAGAGAGCGATTTAATTTTGTGGTGCTCGTGTGCGATAGCGACCAACCTCAGAGTGGAAGATCGAAGGTGACGAGGAGTTCCAGTTCCTCACATGATCGCCATCAACTTCAAATACGGAAAGACGTCTCTTTCCGTGGGTAATTGTTTCTTTCTCTTCATTTGTGTGTGTCTTTATATTTTTTTGTAGGATAATAGACTCATTGTTGGGTTCTCGTCCGAATTTTGTCAACGAACGCTACGTTGAAAACTTCAAACGAAAACGTATTTGGAGTTCACGATTTTCGTTTTGCTATGACGAGGAAAAAAGAACGAAAGTTGCGAACCTTCTTTTCTCGGATTTAAAATTGAACTATTTTCAAGTGATTTCATTTTTTGAGCGAAATAGTGAATTTTGTGCTTTACAAAAAAAATCAAACTTGTTAAATTCAAAGTCTGCCCAACGCCGCTCTAATTTTTTTTGTAAAACAAATTTATTAAATCATCGCATGCATTTAGGGTTTCCTGGAAATAGCCGACAGGCGCGCAAGCCCTACACATCGTCCTGCATCAATTTGATATCCGAGGGAGGTTCCGAAATTTTCTATGTTTCGAGATCCACCCTGCGTAGAATAGGAACCCGCATAACGTTTTGTTTTTAAAAAAAGAGAGTTTTTTTAATTGCATAATTGTATATTGCATTTGATTTTTTTTGTTTTCATGCATCTGCGTAGTGATAGGATGCATCAAGTTGAACGTGGTCAATCGAGCCAAGGGAACGAAGGGGAAGAACTACCCCAGTGGTTTTTACCTTTCGCCCACCAAATGACGGCATTAATTGAAAGTACCAGGAAGATGCGTGAAAGGTTACAAAATCTTAGAGGTAGTGTGAATAGTTTAGAAATACCCCCTCGAGCGTTAATGTCACCTCAAATTCGAGATGAGCATTCCGTCCTTCCATATTACGGTGTTCCACATCACTACGTGGAAAGGTCTACCTTTAGGAGAAATCCTTTATTTGAGGATCACGGCTTCACTTAAAACCACTCACATAGTACCCCATCACAGAGATCTGTGTGATACTTCAATGATTATCCTCAATCATAGTACATCACTGTTAGAGAACGCGTTGATCCACCAATATGGTCTCATTATGCTAGAGACGATCAGTACGATGACTATCGTCATTTTTATCCTCATACTCGAGCGGATCCTATTGGTCCTTCGACACCATATTATGAGGATATGGTTCAGTATGACGTCCGCTTTCGATACTACACGTCACCTCTATATGAGGAATCTGAGACTATATATATGTGATCACCACCACACGTTCGTAGGACACATGATCATCCACGAGCACGTCATGATTATGTTATGGACGATCGTCATGATTACCCTCAAGAGTCCTATCGAGGTCACTATCATCGAGAGTACATCACACCTAGTGATCCTCCTAGTGTTCCGAAGACGAACATGACGATAACCATTAACGGTCAGCAAGGGCATTCCACTTCCCAAAGCAGGGAGACATCACCAACTCTGTCTGATGTTCTAATGCAGGATGTATGGAGTCAACCCCCACGCGAGTCTGCTCCACTTAGTGAATCTTCCCTAGATTCTATATTTACATTGGGTGAAGACTTTTCGCACACTTCACCTGGGATTCAAGATTCTCTATTGAGTGAAGATTTTTCGCACACTTCACCTGGTGGCGCACCGAGTAATATCACCTCACCCGATAGCGCACCGAGTGACATTACGATCGGGAGTCGAAAGCTAAGTAGTGATCTCGAGGTAGTCACCCCTACCCTTTCCGGAAGTACAATCCTTTCTGATGGTTTGTTATTGGAGGACCATCACTTTATTGATGGGTCATTTGACGACCCTCCTATTGAGCCTCCAGATGAACCACCTCGTCCTTATGTGGGTGAGATTTATCTTAATAGTACACTTATAAATTTTAAGACATGGATATCTGCTCCATTTTCGCCTTTGATGTCAATAGTGCTTCAGAGAGATGATTTTGAGTGTGACATCCATAAATTAGGGCTTGATCATAGCCATCTGGTCACTCGCTCTCTAGATGATATATGGGACGTACCACCTGCTGATCATCGTATTGCGATGAGTTTTTATATGTCCCACCTAGTGAGCCTCCTGATGCCTCACTTTCCCTTAGTAGATTTTTCACGATTGACACACTTCAAGTGTATTGTCATTTATATGAGAGTACTCCATATATTTTTGGAGCCTACGTCTGTACACGTTGCATTTGCGACGAATTTTATTATACTCCTCCTGATAAACCCTTAGATAGACCACGTACAGGTTCAGAATGTATCTATCCTTAGTTGCACAATCGAGTTCGATGGTGCACTCACTGATTCGTTAATGTTATATATTATCACCCGCACTTGTAGAGACAGCTCACACACCATGTTGACACATCTTATCACTGATGTCTCAGATTTTAACCTGAGTGTTCATTACCCCTACAATGAATTCTTTTATGATCAATTTTCTTAATCTCCTGATCATGTACTTATCTCAGAAGTTGCTTTTAGTATCTGAAACCATCGAATTGTGGTCTTAGTCGTATTAGTAGTCATCTTTTGCATTTGCATGATTTGCATAATAAAAATAATTTTGAGCAGAAAATTGCATAGTACAATTGATTTTTTATGATTAACAAGCATAAAAGAGCTACTAGTTTCAAAATGGATGACTTGGTGATGGATCGGCTAAATCCGGAACGGTTACCCTCTGGTACCGTAAAGAGGTTAGCTGATTGTAGGACTGAACTCTTTTAAGTAGTAAAGTGGATTGGGCAAAGTGCGTTTGAACTTGAGATGCCTTCCGTTTGGGGAGCAAATCCAGTTTTAACGTAGCCTACTTGACTTTATTCTACGATTATTTGCATGAGTCTTTAGAATTTTCATTGTCTTTTCCTACATTTGATTCTTCTGGGTTTGTGTGTGAGAATAAGGAGCCACATTTCGGACATACCGACATTCATTCAGCTACTGACACGTCCCCCGCAGTTCCTCCTATTTCCACAGACAGTTTTCAGGTTAAGCATGAGACACCAAGAGATCCCTCCATACCAGTTCCAAGAGCCGCTAACATACTTCCGCAACAGATCTTAATTCCCAAGCAGATACTTGATGACGAGACGGTGACCACTACTGATGGTGGTTTTAAGAGATACTTGGTTCATTGGCATGACAGACCAGAGACCAAGACCAGCTGGGTCTTGGCCGAGGAGTTACAACGCATGAATGCTGATCTTCTACAACACTACCACTAGGAGCACTCACCAGAGATGAGTGGTTTCGAGGGGGGAGAGTTGGTGGAGACCAGTTCCGATCAGGTTGACGCAAAAGTTCCCGATACCGCACCCGACCGGACCTTTATCAGCCCTAAATTTTTTTCTTTATATTTTTATTTGTCACTTTGCAATTTTTATGTAATTTTGCATTTTGTTTTGGGTATGTCTAAACATATATATATATATATATATATATATATATATATATATATATATATATATATATACATCTTTACTACTATAATAAAAATATCAAACTCATGAGTTCAAAATTCTAACCGCCGTCGATTCTGGCTTGATAAATTGGCTGTCGTCCGATCATAGTGGGCGTACGGGCAAGCTGTTTTGGGGGTTAAGATGGTTTCAAATCAAAAAGTGATCAACGTGAAAGTTGTAGATCTCAACGAGACAAACAACTTTCATGTTTATAACTTTTTGATTTGAAGCCGTCTTGGACATCTATTTGGTCCCCGAAATCTGGGGCGACGTACGCTTTACTGTAGCAGTTCCGCCGCCCCAGAATTCGGGGCCCAAATCGAGTTTCAAGACGGCTCCAAATCAAAAAGTGATCAACATGAAAGTTGTTCATGTCGCCGAGATATACAACTTTCATGTTAATCACTTTTCGATTTGAAGCCTCCTTGAAACTTGCCCGTACGCTCGCACTAGAGTAACGGGCGGAGCCCGTTCGAAAATGCTAGTATATATATATATATATATATATATATATATATATATATATATATATATATATATATATATATATATATATATAAGGAAACTGTAAATCCGCGCCCCCCGTTTTTGACAAAAAACCGCGCTCCTCAGAAAAACGGAAAAAACACCCCCTAAACAGCATTTTTTGAAAAAGTGGTCAACATGAAAGTTGTAGATCTCGTCGAGATCTACAACTTTCATGTTGACCACTTTTTCTAAAAATTCTGTTTAGAAGGTCTATTTTCAAAAGGCGCGAAGGGGGGTCCGCGCAAAAAATAAAAATCGTAATAATTACCGGGCGGAACGCCCTTCGCGCCTTTTAAAAATAGACCCCCTAAACAGCATTTTTAGAAAAAGTGGTCAACATGAAAGTTGTAGATCTCGACGAGATCTACAACTTTCATGTTCACCACTTTTTCTAAAAATGCTATTTAGGGGGTGTTTTTTCCGTTTTTCCTGGGAGCGCGTTTTTTAGCGAAAAACGCGCTGCGCGTTTTTCCATAGCCCCCTATATATATATATATATATATATATATATATATATATATATATATATATATATATATATATATATATATATATATATATATATATATATATATATATATATAGGCACTGTATTTCCGCGCAGCGCTTTTTGGATAAAAAAACGCGCTCCTCGGAAAAATGAAAAAAACACCCCCTAAACAGCATTTTTAGAAAAAGTTGTAGATCTCGACGAGATCTACAACTTTCATGTTGACCACTCTTTCTAAAAATGCTGTTTAGGGGGTATATTTTCAAAAGGCGCGAAGGGAGGTCCGCGCAAAAAAAAAATCGTAATATTTACCGGGCGGAACCCCCTTCGCGCCTTTTGAAAATAGACTCCCTAAACAGCATTTTTAGAAAAAGTGGTCAACATGAAAGTTGTAGATCTCATCGAGATCTACAACTTTCATGTTGACCACTTTTTCTAAAAATACTGTTTAGGGGGTGCTTTTTCCGTATTTCCGGGGAGCACGTTTTTTAGAGCAAAACGCGCTGCGCGTTTTTGCATTAATCTGTATATATATATATATACTGTGCGAGCGTACGGGCAAGGAACAAGGAGGCTTCAAATCGAAAAGTAATCAACATGAAAGTTGTAAATATTGGCGTTCCGAACAACTTTCATGTGAATCACTTTTTAATTTGGAGCCTCCTTGACCTTCGATTTGGGACCCGAAAATCGGGGCAGCGAGACTGCTTCAGTAAGCCTCAGAATTTCCAATTTTCGGATCCAAAATCGAAGGTTAAGGAAGCTTCAAATCAAAAAGTAATCAACATGAAAGTTGTTCGGGTTGCCGAGATCTACAACTTTTATGTTAATCACTTTTCAATTTGAAGCAATCTTGACCCCCAAAAACACAATTCTGTACGCCCGCATATAAGGGGGTCCGCATATTATATATATCATAAATCATATATATATATAGGTCGATGAGAATACGCGCTCACCATAAATGAAAAAGCATTGATGTTTTATACGGAAAATATATCTAGTAAAATGCATTTTTAGAAAAAAGTAGTCAACATGAAAGTTGTAGATCTCGACGAGATCTACAACTTTCATGTAAACCATTTTTCCTAAAAATGCATTTTAGTGGGTGTATTTTCAAATAACGCGGAATCGGTGCAAAATCGGGGGCCTAAACGGCATTTTTAGGAAAAGTGTTTAACATGAAAGTTGTAGACGAGATCTAAAACTTTTATGTTGAACACTTTTCCTAAAAATGCCCGTAGAAGTTGCAGATTCAAAAGACACGTATTTTTTGATATACACGTTAAGTGTATTTCCATTTTACTGTATATATCTTTATTATATAAATGAATATATGTATTTGGAGCACACCATCCGTTTCATTTCAGTCGTCAGATTAAATTTCTTCAATGAATGTCGACCATCAGATCATTACATGCAAAATTATGCAAAATCTCGCCAGGAAATCCTGCACAATCCCGCGGGGCAGCACGCGGAAAGGAGAAATCAAATCCCGCATGCAACCCGTCTTCTCCCACGTCCTCTCCGCCGAAAGCAGCGGCCGCAACCCGCCAAACGCTCCAAATACCTCAGCACGCCGAAATCATTTTCATCCCCTGCTTTAACTTCTTCCATCTGCTTCGCCTAGGTCGTGCTTCTCCTTGCAATCTCTCCTCTTCTTATCTCCATTTCGAGCAGCCACTTCCCCTTCCCTCATCGCCGGGATCTGCGACGGACTCTGTACTGGAATTGAAGCACAACGCCTGCTTCCCCTCCCGCTTTCTTCTTCCTCCCTTAAATGCCTAGGGCATCATCGATCAGCACCTCCGGTAAGCTTTTCTTCTCTGATTTTTTTCAAACTGATCCTCTGTTTTAAAGGGTGAAATCCATGTGATCGTTCGCTTAGGCAAGCCATTTCTTCTTCTTCTTCAAGATCTGTTTAAGATTCTTCTTCTCCAAGATCTGTTTAAGAAAGTTGGTCATAAATCCGATAAGCTTTTCTACTTCTTTGAGATCTGTTCGCTATTAAATCCATGTGATCTGTGAGCTTGGTTTTTTATCTATAAGCAAGTTGGTCATAAAAAAATGCAGTTTTTCCAGATGTTTTCTTTGGCTTCAGAAAATAGATGGTCGCAGCAAGCTTGGTTTGGTTTTTCATGAACCAAGATTGCCCGGAGAAGCACGACCTAGACTTCAATAAGCAAATTAGTTTTTTATCTATACATCTTCTCTTGGCAAGAGTTGCGAAGATTTCTTCTCTTGGCAAGAGTTGCGAATATTACTTTTCCCAGCAACCTTGGTTTTAATAGCCATGCTTGAAAGGGATTTAAAACTTGAACTTTTCTAACAACTAAAGATTTTGTTAGGTGCTGCTGTTGAAACCAAAAACTTGGTCTCTGTGGAGTTCGACCCTTGGGGAAGGGGTGACCTCACACCTACTACACTCGGAAGAACGTCACGGACCGAAGACTTAGGAAGCTATGAACTGACCCTCGGCTCTAGCGTGGAGGTCCTACCTCACACTCGAAAGACCTTTGAGGTCTCCCCCTCCCTAGCCAATGCTTGAGCTAGGTGCCTTGGAGGAAGAAAGCCAAAGAGATTCAAGTGGTTAAGGAACGAATGACCAGTCCCTCTCCAAGGCACCCTCAAGGTTCTATTTATAGTTTTTCCAAGTCCTGGGGGTAAAATGACCAAAATGCCCCTGGGGCAAAAATGCCCCCAGCCAATATAAAACCTCCACACCGGGGGGCAAAAAGGGAAAATCCACCTCGGGGGTAAAACGGTAAACGCATGAGAGGTCACGCCCTCCGGCCACCCCACCCCCCCTGGTCGGTCTCGCCCAGCCTGACCGCAAGGCCGCAAGGCAGGGGCGAGAACCTGGCCCCGGGCCGGTCTCGCCCCGCCTGCCCTCGCCTAGCCGCGAGGCAGGGGCGAGAACCCGACCTCGGGCCGGTCTCGCCTCGCCTGCCCTCGCCTAGCCGCGAGGCAGGGGCGAGAACCCGGCCCCAGGCCAGTCTCGCCCCGCCTGCCCTCGCCTAGCCGCGAGGCAGGGGCGAGAACCCGGCCCTGGGCCGGTCTCGCCCCGCCTGCCCTCGCCTGGCCGCGAGGCAGAGGCGAGAACCCGGCCCCGGGACGGTCTCGCCCCGCCTGCCCTCGCCTGGCCGCGAGGCAGGGGCGAGAACCCGGCCCCGGGCCGGTCTCGCCCCGCCTGCCCTCGCCTGGCCGCGAGGCAGGGGCGAGAACCCGGCCCTGGGCCGGTCTCGCCCCGCCTGCCCTCGCCTGGCCACGAGGCAGGGGTGCGCCTCCGGACTCCGGCCGGTCCCGCAGCTTCCCCTCACGCCTATCATGCCGGGACGGGTGTCTGCCTACTCACCGCCCCCGCCCCTCAAAGAGGCTGCAAAGCTTAAAACTTACTAGCATGCCTTATGCCTTGCTTCGGGTCCTCCCGTAGCGAATACGGGGTTGTACACAATCCCCGCTCTTTTCTAGGTTGGTACAAACTTGGAAAGAAACATCCAACCCAACGTATTCGCTGAGTGAAGCTTGCTCTCGCGGTATCGAAAGACTGAGGCCTCTTCCGAGGGGTCAACCTGCCATACCAGCTGTTGAGAGCCTGGGTGGCGAGACCCCCTCAGGGTAAAAAGATCTAACCTCCTGGGGGTGTCAACCTGCCATGCCAGCTGATGAGAGCCTAGGTGGCGAGACCCCCTCAGGGTAAAAACGCTTAATCCCCTGGGGGGGAGGTCTACCTGCCATGCCAGCTGATGAGAGCCTGGGTGGCGAGACCCCCTCAGGGTAAAAAAATTTAACCTCCTGGGGGGGTCAACCTGCCATGCCAGCTGATGAGAGCCTGGGTGGCGAGACCCCCTCAGGGTAAAAACGCTTAACCCCCTGGGGGGGAGGTCAACCTGCCATACCAGCTGATGAGAGCCTGGGTGGCGAGACCCCCTCAGGGTAAAAAGATCTAACCTTCTGGGGGGGGGTCAACCTGCCATGCCAGCTGATGAGAGCCTGGGTGGCGAGACCCCCTCAGGGTAAAAGGATCACCTCCACGAGAGATCAAACTGAACCTGCCAGCTAGTGAGAGCCTGGAAGCGGAATCATCTCGGAGCAAAAGGACTTGGCTCCTACGAGAGATCAACCTGAACCCACCAGCTAGTGAGAGCCTGACAGCGGAATCATCTCGGAGCAAAAGGACTTGGCTCCTACAAGAGATCAACCTGAACCCACCAGCTAGTGAGAGCCTGGCAGCGGAATCATCTCGGAGCAAAAGGACTTGGCTCCCACGAGAGATCAACCTGAACCCACCAGCTAGTGAGAGCCTGGCAGCGGAATCATCTCGGAGCAAAAGGACTTGGCTCCCACAAGAGATCAACCTGAACCCACCAGCTAGTGAGAGCCTAGCAACGGAATCATCTCGGAGCAAAAGGACTTAGCTTCCACGAGAGATCAACCTGCCCTGCCAGCTAGTGAGAGCCTGGCAGCGAAATCATCTCGGAGCTAAGGGAATTGGCTCCCATGAGAGATCAACCTGAACCCACCAGCTAGTGAGAGCCTGGCAACGGAATCATCTCAGAGCAAAAGGACTTGGCTCCCACGAGAGATCAACCTGAATCCACCAGCTAGTGAGAGCCTGGCAGCGGAATAATCTCGGAGCAAAAGGACTTGGCTCCCACGAGAGATTAACCTGAACCGACCAGCTAGTGAGAGCCTGACAGCGGAATCATCTCGGAGCAAAAGGACTTGGCTCCCACGAGAGATCAACCTGAACCCACCAGCTAGTGAGAGCCTGGCAGCGGAATCATCTCGGAGCAAAAGGACTTGGCTCCAACGAGAGATTAACCTGAACCCACCAGCTAGTGAGAGCCTGGCAGCGAAATCATCTCGGAGCAAAAGGACTTGGCTCCCACGAGAGATCAACCTGAACCCACCAGCTAGTGAGAGCCTGGCAGCGGAATCATCTCGGAGCAAAAGGACTTGGCTCCCACGAGAGATCAACCCGAACCCACCAGCTAGTGAGAGCCTGGCAGCGGAATCATCTCGGAGCAAAAGGACTTAGCTTCCACGAGAGATCAACCTGCCCTGCCAGCTAATGAGAGCCTGACAGCGAAATCATCTCGGAGCTAAGGGACTTGGGCACGGGGCATGTCACCTGGACTGCCAAAATTCAACATCCTCAAAAGGGGAAACAAGTTGGGTTACATGGCCCTCTCGACTCTACCGGTCGGAGGCTGAACTCATTACAACATAAAGAAAAACAAGATACATGACTCCGCCGAGACGAGGCTTCTTCAGGGGGTCCGGGCATGGTGGTTGCCATCGGGCTCTCTTCCACTTGACACCTCCATCCTTCTCAGGCTCTCCATGACCTTCTCCATCTCCTCCGCCTTAGCCAACCAAGAGATGGTGTTGACTGCCGTGACGTAGCACTACCTCGCCATCCTGGAGTCTCCTTTGATCCTGACCTGGATCCCATCTGAGTTGAACTTGAGGCACTGGTGGAAGGATGAGGGCACGCACCGGAAGGCGCTGATGAGGGGCCTTCCGAAGATGGCGTTGTAGCTGCTTGGAGCGTCAACAATGAGGAACCTGCAGTTCCTTGAGGTCCCTCCTAATTTTACTTGGAGTCCGACTCCACCTTCCACCTCCTTCCTCTCCCCTGAGAATCCAAACAGGGGTCCATCCGATGCCACTACCCTCCTTGGCTCCACCTTCATCCCCTCGAACGCCTTCTTGAAAATGATGTTGACAGAGCTTCCGTTATCAACCAAGATCCGGGAGACGGTGAAGCCTTCGATGGCTGCCTGGATGACCAGGGCGTCGCAGAAGGGATCCTCATGCTCTGGCATGTCCTTTGATGAGAAGGTGACCCTTTCCTCCGGAGGAGGGGTCTGGGATGTCGAGGCAACGCTCCGCCGATACATCACATGGAGACTTGCCTTCCGAGCGGCTTCGATCCCCACTCCCCCATGGATCACAGCTATGTCACCTCGGGGTCCTACATCGACCCGGTCCTCGCATACATCATCCCCTCCACCTCCTTGGGGAGGAGCTTCGATCCGCTCTGGCTGCTGCTAGGCTGGAGCTCTAGTCCCCCTCATTTCCAGGAACTCGGGGCAGGTAGCCGTAGCATGACCCTCCAACTGGTGGAAGTCGCAGTACGGTAACTCCACCCTGCCCTCCCCTCTCCCCCTGTGATTCCTCCTCTCCCTTCGGCCAATCGCCATTGCTTGCTGGGGTGGGGGCAAGAGCTGTCTTGGGGCTTGCCTCTGGAATTTGAACCTCCCTTGACCCCCATGAAAGTTCCCCCCATCATGGATGAGAGATCTTCCTGGACCATGGGAAGGTCCTCCCTGTTGCCTCCAGCCTTGCTCCGGACCCTCCTGTCTCTGGAACCCCTGGGCTCTCTGCTCCTCTCTCCGCCTTCCTTCCTGGTGCCTTGAGCCACATTGCTCTTTTGACTCCACCTCCGTCAACTTAGCCAACTTCTTTACAATGGCCGGGTTGGCTGCCTCCATGGCTATCTCCTCCTCCGCCCTTTCCATCAGCTCCTCGAAGGAAAAGGGGGGTCTTCTGGGTCAAGCTCATCTTGAAGAACCCTTCGCGCAACCCCACCGTGAATGCCATCTGGAGGGCATACCCTGGCACCTCTTGGAAGTCAAGGACCTCTTCCTGGAACCTGTCAACGTAATGGGCCAGCGACTCCTCGGCCCTTTGCTTTATCAGGAAGAGGGACTCAGGACCCTTCTTCCTCTTCTTGGAGGTGGAGAAGCGAATCTGAAAGCTCCGGCTCAAGTCTTCGAACCCGAAGATGGACCTTGGAGGGAGTTGATGGAACCAGTCCCTTTCCTTCTCCTTCAACGTAATCGCAAAGAGGCGACACTTGAAGGCATTCGTCATCGGCCTGATGGAGACGGCATCCTCGAACCACTGTAGGTGCTGGACGGGGTCATCCTTCCCGGTATAGTAAGCCATGTCTGGCTCTCTGAACCCCTCGGGAATGGGAGCTGAGATGATTAACTCACTAAAGGGTGACCCCCTAAGGGGAGCTCTCGCCACCTCCACTCGCGCGACCTGCTCGCCTGGGGGGTTAGCTCTCGCCGGGCTTGGGAACAGCTCTCGGCCTGGGAGGTCTCGCTCGACCCCCTCTACCATCCTTTCCTTCCCAGGTCTCCTATCTGGCACACTTACTGCTCCCCCTGCTGGGGTGATCTCACCTGGACCCCTAGGGGTCGACTCATCGAGAGGGGGTGGAGCTAGCTCTTGGGGGTTGGAGTGGAGCTGCCACCCCGAGGAGCCAAACTACGCAGCATCCCCATGATGCCTTGAATGGATGCCATAAACTCCTCCCTTCCCACGAAGGGTCCTGAGTTTGGGAGCTCGCCGAGATCATCACCACCTCCCTGATCTCCGGCCATGACACTCACCCGAGATTTTCTGTGTTGGTCACTCTCCACGCTCACCGCACCAAAATGTTGAAACCAAAAACTTGGTCTCTGTGGAGTTCGACCCTTGGGGAAGGGGTGACCTCACACCTACTACACTCGGAAGAACGTCACGGACCGAAAACTTAGGAAGCTATGAACTGACCCTCGGCTCTAGCGTGGAGGTCCCACCTCACACCCGGAAGACCTTTGAGGTCTCCCCCTCCTTAGTCAATGCTTGAGCTAGGTGCCTTGGAGGAAGAAAGCCAAAGAGATTCAAGTGGCTAAGGAACGAATGACCAGTCCCTCTTCAAGGCACCCTCAAGGGTCTATTTATAGTTTTTCCAAGTCCTGGGGGTAAAATGACCAAAATGCCCCTGGGGCAAAAATGCCCCCAGCCAATATAAAACCTCCACACCGGGGGGCAAAAAGGGAAAATCCACCTCGGGGGTAAAACGGTAAACGCATGAGAGGTCACGCCCTCCGGCCACCCCCCCTGGTCGGTCTCGCCCGGCCTGACCGCAAGGCCGCAAGGCAGGGGCGAGAACCTGGCCCTGGGCCGGTCTCGCCCCGCCTGCCCTCGCCTAGCCGCGAGGCAGGTGCGAGAACCCGGCCTCGGGACGGTCTCGCCCCGCCTGCCCTCGCCTAGCCGCGAGGCAAGGGCGAGAACCCGGCCCCGGGCCGGTCTCGCCCCGCCTGCCCTCGCCTAGCCGCGAGGCAGGGGGCGAGAACCCGGCCCCGGGCCGGTCTCGCCCCGCCTGCCCTCGCCTAGCCGCGAGGCAGGGGCGAGAACCTGGCCCTGGGCCGGCCTCGCCCCACCTGCCCTCGCCTGACCGCGAGGCAGGGGCGAGAACCCGGCCCCGGGCCGGTCTCGCCCCGCCTGCCCTCGCTTAGCCGCGAGGTAGAGGCGAGAACCCGGCCCCGGGCCGGTCTCGCCCCGCCTGCCCTCGCCTAGCCGCGAGGCAGGGGCGAGAACCCGGCCCTGGGCCGGTCTCGCCCCGCCTGCCCTCGCCTGGCCGCGAGGCAAGGGTGCGCCTCCGGACTCCGGCCGGTCCCGCAGCTTCCCCTCACGCCTATCATGCCGGGACGGGTGTCTGCCTACTCGCCGCCCCCGCCCCTCAAAGGGGCTCCAAAGCTTAAACTTAATAGCATGCCTTATGCCTTGCTTCGGGTCCTCCCGTCGCGAATACGGGGTTGTACAGCTGCCATGCCCACTTAAACCATATAATGAAAATAATGGAGCCTAACATTAGAAGTGTTGTGGGATAAACTCTACGGGAGCTACCAGAAAGTTGCTTGAAGATATTTTGAATCCTAATTTGTTCCGTTTATATAGGGAAACAACTTACATCTTGCAAGTTGGTCATGAAGATATCACTTCATGTGTCATAACTTGGAATGAATTGTATGCCTATGCTACAAACTATTGGGTCACAGCTTCTTCACTCTGCTCCACTGACTGGAGTTCATTGTTCAATGTTTTCTCAGTGTGGGATTGCTTTAATATTGCGTATTGTTGTTTGACTTTCCTGAATAATTAAATGTGATTCACCAGTTAGTAAAGATTCCATATTGCGTATTGTTGTTTGACTTTCCCCAATAGTTAAATGTGATTCACCAGTTAGTATAGATAATGGAATGTTAGATAAGATATTCAATTTCATTCACATTGCAATAAATAAAAATAGATCTAGCTAAAACTATTTTATGAGTTGCGAGATTATGAATGAGATGGTTGTGATGGTTGTGAGCCAACCATGAATTCAAAATTTTTATTTCGGCCCCTGCAAATAATTTTGCGCATCAAATCTGCTAATTATTTCTTATATTCGATTTTTTTTGCGCGGCAAATCTACTAATTCATCATTTTTAGATGTTTCCTCTTCCTCACCAAGTATTTACTAAATTAATTTGAATGTGTTATCGTTTTGTTTGTGTTGTTTGTGTTGATACACTCAAAATTCAGTTAACTTTTACAGTGACATTGTTTTGATTTTGATGATGTCTGCATTCATCTTTTCTCCAAACAACTGTAAGAAGCTTCAATGTCTTCATATGTATTGTGCTCAGTTGGCTGCTGACAAAAAGTGACTGAGTAAATTTAAGTGTTCAAAGAAAAAAAAGATAAAAAATAGTGAAATTATATTTGCAGTTTTTCATGAAACCCTATATAATGAAAACATGAAAACCTATTAATGAAAATGAAGTTTTCAAGGTTTTCAAGTTCATTATTTCCATTAAAATGAAAATAGTTTTAATCCAATCTTTTTCATTTTTACAATTCTCAGAATTTATTTATATAGGTTTTCATGTTTTTTTAAATTCATGTGATTGCTTCAAGTTCTCTGCGCTTCAATGTCTTCATATGTATTGTGCTCTGTTGGCTGCTGGCAAAAAGTGACTGAGTAAATTTAAGTGTTCAAAGAAAAAAAAGATTAAAAAATAGAGAAATTATATTTGCAGTTTTCATGAAACCTTATATAATGAAATCATGAAAACCTATATAATGAAAATGCAGTTTTTCAAGGTTTTCAAGTTCATTATTTCCATTAAAATGAAAATGCTTTTAATCCAATCATTTTCATTTTTACAGTTCTCAGAGTTTATTTATATAGGTTTTCATGTTTTTTTAAATTCATGTGATTGCTTCAAGTTTTCCGTTTTCTTAAAATCTGAAATCTTTCACTTCACATTTAAATTTTGATAGGTTTTCGGCATGAAATGTTGGCTCCGTTTGGTACGGTGTTTGCGGTCGTAAACGCAGGAGTTATAACGTCATTCGTTAGGAATCATCTAACAAACAAAATCCATTTGGACATACAACATCCATGTTTTGAAATGTTGGCTCCGTTTGGTACGGTGTTGGCGGTCGTAAACGCACAAGTTATAGCGTCATTCGTTAGGAATCATCTAACAAACAAAATCCATTTGGACATACAACATCCATTTGGACATACAACGGAAAATGAAAATATGGAAGTTGTATGTCCAAACGGATTTTGTTTGTTAGATGATTCCTAACGAATGACGCTATAACTTGTGCATTTACGACCGCCAACACCGTACCAAACGGTGCCAACATTTCAAAACATGGATGTTGTACGTCCAAATGGATTTTGTTTGTTAGATGATTCCTAACGAATGACGCTATAACTCGTGCGTTTACGACCGCAAACACCGTAACAAACGGAGCCAACATTTCATGCCAAAAACCTATCAAAATTGAAATGTGAAGTAAAAGATTTCAGATTTTACGTAAACGGAGAATTTGAAACAATTACATGAATTTAAAAAAACATGAAAACCTATATAAATAAACTCTGAGTACTGTAAAAATGAAAATGATTGGATTAAAACCATTTTCATTTTAATGGAAATAATGAACTTGCAGACCTTGAAAAACTGCATTTTCATTATATAGGTTTTCATGTTTTCATTATATAGGGTTTCATGAAAAACTGCAAATATAATTTCTCTAATTTTTAGTCTTTTTTTTTCTTTGAACACTTAAATTTATTCAGTCACTTTTTGCCAGCAGCCAACTGAGCACAATACATATGAAGACATTGAAGCGCAAAGAACTTGAAGCAATCACATGAATTTAAAAAAAATATGAAAACCTATATAAATAAACTCTGAGAACTGTAAAAATGAAAATGATTGGATTAAAACCATTTTCATTTTAATGGAAATAATGAACTTGAAAACCTTGAAAAACTTCATTTTCATTATATAGGTTTTCATGTTTTCATTATATAGGGTTTCATGAAAAACGGCAAATAAAATTTCTCTTTTTTTTTTCTTTTTTTTTCTTTGAACACTTAAATTTTCTCAGTCATTTTTTTGCCAGCAGCCAACTGAGCACAATACATATGAAGACATTGAAGCTTCTTACAGTTGTTTGGAGAAAAGATGAATGCAGACATCGTCAAAATCAAAACAATGTCACTGTAAAAGTTGAATGAATTTTGAGTGTATCAACACAAATAAAACACAAACAAAACGATAACTCATTCAAATTAATTTAGTAAATACTTGGTGAGGAAGAGGAAACATCTAAAAATGATGAATTAGTAGATTTGCCGCGCAAAAAAAAAGTGCAGATTTGCTGCGCAAAAAAATTCGAATATCAGAAATAATTAGCAGATTTGATGCGCAAAATTATTTGCAGGGGCCCAAATAAAAATTTTGAATTCATGGTTGGCTCACAACCCATCACAACCATCTCATTCATAATCTCGCAACTCATAAAATAGTTTTAGCTAGATCTATTTTTATTTATGGCAATGTGAATGAAATTGAATATCTTATCTATTTCATTATCTATACTAACTGGTGAATCACATTTAACTATTCGGGAAAGTCAAACAACAATACGCAATATGGAATCTATACTAACTGGTGAATCATATTTAACTATTCAGGAAAGTCAAACAACAATACGCAATATTGAAGCAATCCCACAATGAGAAAACATTGAACAATGAACTTCAGTCAGTGGAGCAGAGTGAAGAAGCTGTGACCCAATAGTTTGTAGCATAGGCATACAATTCATTCCAAGTTATGACACATGAAGTGATATCTTCATG
Source organism: Platanthera zijinensis (assembly GCA_039513925.1). Classification (NCBI taxonomy): domain Eukaryota; kingdom Viridiplantae; phylum Streptophyta; class Magnoliopsida; order Asparagales; family Orchidaceae; genus Platanthera; species Platanthera zijinensis. The sequence continues at coordinate 153,191,714 of CM077083.1, forward strand.
ACCAACTTACAAGATGTAAGGTGATTCCCTATATAAACGGAACAAATTAGGATTCAAAATATCTTCAAGCAACTTTCTGGTAGCTCACGTGGAGTTTATCCCACGACACTTCTAATGTTAGACTCCATTATTTTCATTATACGGTTTAAGTGGGCATGGCAACACCCAACAAAATCTTTAGTTTTCAGAAAAGTTCAAGTTTTAAATCCCTTTCAAGCATGGCTAATCAAACCAAGATTGCTGGGAAAAGTAATATTCGCAACTCTTGCCAAGAGAAGAAATCTTTGCAACTCTTGCCAAAATTTCATGTATAGATAAAAAAATGATTTGCTTATTGAAGCCTAGGTGGTGCTTCTCCGGGCAATCTTGGTTCATGAAAAACCAAACCAAGCTTGCTGCGGCCATCTATTTTCTGAAGCCGAAGAAATCATCTGGAAAAACTGCATTTTTTTATGACCAACTTGCTTATAGATAAAAAACCAAGCTCACAGATCACATGGATTTAATAGCGAATTGATCTCAAAGAAGTAGAAAAGCTTACCAGATTTATGACCAACTTGCTTAAACTGATCTTGGAGAAGAAGAAGAATCTTAAACAGATCTTGAAGAAGAAGAAGAAATGGCTTGCCTAAGCGAACGATCACATGGATTTCAACCATTAAAACAAAGGATAAGTTTGAAAAAAATCGGAGAAGAAAAGCTTACCGGAGGTGTCGATCGATGATGCCATAGGCATTTGAGAGAGGAAGAAGAAAGCGGGAGGGGAAGCAGGCGTTGTGCTTCGATTCCAACACAGAGACCGACGCAGATCCCGACGATGTGGGAAGGGGAAGTGGCTGCTCGAAATGGAGATAAGAAGAGGAGAGATTGCAAGGAGAAGCACGACCTAGGCGAAGCGGATGGAAGAAGTTAAAGCAGGAGATGGAATGATTTCGGCGTGCTGCGGTATTTGGAGCTTTTGGCGGGCTGCGGACGCTGCTTTCGGCGGAGAAGACGTGGGAGAAGACAGGTTGCATGCGGGATTATATTTCTCCTTTCCGCGTGCTGCCCCGCGGGATTGTGCAGGATTTCCTGGCGAGATTTTGCATAATTTTGCATGTAATGATCCGATGGTCGACATTCATTGAAGAAATTTAATCCGACTGCTTAAATGAAACGGATGGTGTGCTCCAAATACATATATTCATTTATATAATAAAGATATATAAATATATATAATAAAGATATATAAATATATATAATAAAGATATATATATATATATACACACACGAGTGACAGCCATGGGCCTCCGGCCCGACCGCCACGCGCCACAGTACCTGGCCGGGGACGGCCGGCTTCGCCTGCCACCCGGCGGGCTTTGCCCGCCACCCGGCCGGCGGGCGCACGCCACCCGGCGGGCTTCGCCTGCGACAACAACATAAAAAGTAAACAAAAATTAATTATAAAGGAAAATAAATTAAAAATAAACAAAAAATAATAAATTAATTACATTCATTGCAGGCGAGTGAACAGTGGCGTGAGCACTGTTCACCCGTCTGCTTTTTATAATCTATAAATAATATAACAGGCGGTATTATATCTATAAATAATTACATTCATTAAGTTATTATATTTATATATAATATAACAGGCGGTATTATAATTATATATAATATAACAGGTGGGTGAACAGTGGTGTAAACACTATTCACCCGTCTGTTTTAGTCCCACATCGCCAAAAATTTGCATATTTTCTGATTTAAATACTGATTCCCGAAATAAGTGTGTGAATTCAGCTTGTTAGCAGCATTGCGGGTTGGCAGTCTAGTGGGACAGCATGCTGGTCGGCGGGCTTAACGGGTTAGCAGGATTTCGGGTTGGCGGTCTGGCGTGTCAACGTGCTAGCCGGCGGGCTTAACGGGTTGGTTTTGCTAACCCGATTTTGGAGTTATTTCGCATAGGTTTAGGACCGCTTTAGTAGGTTTAGGACCCCTACGAAAAAGTGGAGAGAGGGTGTTGATTTGATCATACAGCCGCTGAAATAGTGGAACAGATCGGACGACCGAAATTATTTCTGTGAATTTCGAACTCATGAGTTTGATACTTATATTATAGTGGTTTATATATATATATATATATATATATATATATATATCGGTATATATATAATACACTCGAGCTTTTTGGGGGGTAAAAAAGATCGAGCGCGCGGTGTAAACTATCGCATAGGTTAGGTTATATTCTCTCGATTGCAGGATTGCAGCGCCGAATCGCCATTCCCCCCCCCCCTATCTTAGCGACGGATCGCAACTTTTCCCCTATCGAAGCGTCGGAGGGCAATTTACTGCAGCCCCGTGTGCCCGATTTCCTCCATTGCCGGTGCAATGGCTCGCCATCGTGAAGCCGGTGTTCTCCTCCTTACCGCTGTCGGAGCCAATCGTGATCCCAGATCGCATTTTTCCCTCTATTGCATCGCCGGAGGGCGATTTCCTGGAGCCTCGCGTGCCCGATTTCCTCCATTGTCGGCGCAACGACGTGAATCTCGGCGATTCTAACCCGGTCGCATCTCGCCATTGTGACTTGTGTTTTTCTCCTTACCGCTGTCGGAGTCAATCGTGAATCCCGATTATTTCCACCGCATTTGATCCCATATACATTAACTGGTATGTCTCAAGGGTTTACACGCAAGCTTTTGGTCTCTCCCAGATTTAGGGTTTAACCCTACATTTTTTCCAGATTCAACACCGGGCTTACTCCAATTTTGGCTTAACCTTACCGCTGCGCCGTCCATGTGGTATATTTCCATCTCTACAATTTTTTTTCTTAACTTTTCTGTGTATGTGATTTTATTTATGTGTGTATGTTGTTTTGTGTGTGTTTGTACTTGGATTTGTGTGTGTTTGTACTTGGATTTGTGTGTGTATATGGATTTGTGTGTGTATTTGGATTTCTGTGTGTGTATATATGTTGATTTGTGTGTGTATGTGTGTGTGTGTATGTGGATTTGTGTGTGTGTGTGTGGTTTTGTGTGTGTGTGTGTGTGTGTGTGTGGTTTTGTATGTGTGTGTGTGTGTGTGTGTGTGTGGATTCATGTGTGTATGTTTGTGGATTTGTGTGTGTGTATGTGGATTTATGTGTGTGTGTGTATATGTGGATTCATGTGTGTGTGTGTATGTAGATTTATGTGTGTGTGTGTGTGTGCGGATTTGTGTGTGTGTGTGTGTGTGGATTCATGTGTGTGGTTTGGATTGTTGGTGGTGTGTTTTGGATTCATGTTTGTGTGTGTGTGTGTGTTTGTGGATTTATGTGTGTGTGGATTCATGTGTGTGTGTGTACGTGTGTATGTGGATTTATGTGTGTATTTGAATTTGTGTGTGTGTGTGTGTGTGTGTGTGTGTGTGGATTCATATGTGCGTGTATTTGGATTCATGTGTGTGTGTGTGTGTGTGTGTGTGTGTGTGTGGATTCATGTGTGTGTGGATTTGTGTGTGTGTGTGTGTGTGTATTTGGATTCATGTGTGTGTGTGTGTGTATTTGGATTCATGTGCGTGTGTGTGTGTGTGTATGCGGATTTGTGTGTGTGTGGATTTGGATTCATGTGCGTGTGTGTGTGTTTGTGGATTTGTGTGTGTGTGTGTGTAGATTTATGTGTCTGTGTATGTGTATGTGGATTTATGTGTGTATGTGGATTCATGTATGTGTGAATTTGTGTGTGTGAGTGTGTGTATGTGGATCTGTGTGTGTATGTGAATTGGGGTGTGTACTTTCAGGATGTAACTATTTTTTTTTTGTGTTATATACAGTTTCACGTCGTGTGCAATGACGTCTCTTTTTTTGGTGACTATATTAATCATTTTTAATATCTATTTATTTGTTTTAGCATGTTGGCATTGTGAAGAAAGACCAACCTGGAGCTATGTCTACATGAGTTTTTTGTTTCTTGGCATTGTGAGAACATTGATGTTATTTGAACATGTTTAAATTTGTATGTGGTATGTTCAGGATGTGAGTTTTTTGAACCTTGATGTTATTTTAATTCTTTGTTGATCGTTAAGCATCTCGCTATTTTTTGAAATTTTTATGTGGTATGTTGAAATATTAATGGTAAATATTGAACATATAAATTTCCATTTTGGGGCCCGATCAATATTGATGTATATACTAATATCTGTGACAAGACTTTTTTGGATGAGTTCAGGTCTTTCACTTAACCATTGAATGAGTTCCACTTTGGGGGACTTTCACTCAAGCTTTTTTTCACTTTGGTGTATATATTGGTCTATATATATTAATATCTGTGACAAGAATATTAATGGCAGAGTCTAGGTCTCACTTTGGGGGTTAGAATGAAAAAAATAATTAAATATACATTCAAGCTTTTTTTCACCTAAAAAAACTTGAGTGTATATCTTCCAATCCCTATATATATATATGTATATATATATATGTATATATATATATATATGTATATATATATATGTATATATATATATATATGTATATATATATACAGGGGCGGATCTAAGTATAGTCCAGGGTGGGCAGCTGCCCACCCTGGATTTTGCGAAATGTTCAATAGATTATGGCGCGTTGGCGCGCATTAACTTTTTTTAATATATATATATGTATATATTATATATATAAAAATATAAGAACTTCTTATTATTGCTACTTTGGCGCAGTGGTTAAACTTTTAGGCCTCTTTCATGAGGTCCTGTGTTCAAATCCCACAACTATTTTTTTGCTTAGAATTTTTTTATCCGCTGGATCTAATCCAACGGCTCTAAATCTCCCATCTCATATATTCTAAACCATACTTCCTTTAGTTCCTTGAACCGTAGCCGCCAGCCGGCCCTAATTGCCATCGTGCTACACTGCTGCCCTTTTCGTGCTTTCCATCCGCCATCGCCGCCTCGCTCTCTGGTCGCCCGCTCGCCGCCCAGCCTCGCGGCCCTCGCCGACCCAAGATTTCTTGCAATCGTGCTACACTGCTGCCCTTTTCGTGCTTTCCATCCCCCATCGCCGCCTCACTCTCTGGTCGCCCGCTCGCCGCCCAGCCTCGCTGGTTCTAGTGCAGGTATGTCAATGAGCAACTTATATTTCAGTAATTACCTGCTGGGGAAATTCACCGCTCTCCATTTGCATGTTAATCAAGGCTTTTGCAGCCCGATTCAATGGCTTCGGATCTATTTCAGCCTGCACAAGAACATAAAGAAAATGAGAAGAAGCTATTTATGTAGTTTTTTTTTGCATTAAAATTTATGTGCAAGTGAAACACACAATTTTTATCGAAGGAACAACTCGGCCATGCACTTTTATGCGAATGATTTCGTGTGAAAGGGATGATTATTAAACCAATTCAAGGTTATATGATTTTCTTGATCTTGGACTAAACTCTCAACACACACCCCTCACATGTAGGATCCGTATCTCTAACAGATGAACTTTTTTTGAATTAATGTGGAAGTGAGCAGTTTAGCCTACTATTATGCCATATCAGAATCTAAGCATCCAACTTGTAATCTAAGCATCCAACTTGTGCGAAATGTTTATTTTGGGTGTTTCTCTTTTGGTACAACATCACTCGTTCAGATCGTGTGGGTCCCTTTCGCTTGATCGAACATTGGTTTTATAGCCCTTGGGAGATCTAAAGAGGCTTAGCGAACCTTCGTTTGGGCAAGTGTTTCTCTCTTGCCCATCATTTTCGTTGTGTAGACGTTTGAGCTAATTGTTACGTGCTATGATCATTGTTTAGGGAATCCGATCACAACGAACACACTGAAAGGGGCTTTTCAATTACAAAGATGGATAAGTTTTTTAAGAAACTTCCAATTTCTGAATCAGCTCTTAAGAAAAAACGAATTTGTCAAGATGATTTGAAATCAAATTCAAAGAGGGGTCTGATTGAAACTAATCTGGACAACATAATAGCCGATCCAGGGCTACGAGTTAAATTATCAGATTATAATGTTAATGATAGAGATGAAATTAGAAGAAAATATCTATTGAAAGGGCCATGTCAACCACGACATCATCAGTTTCCACAGACAATATTTGGGAATACACCTAGAAGATTCAATTATGCATGGTTTGAACAGAGTATGTTTGGGTTTCAAAATTACGTGGACAAGGATATGATGGTGCAAGTAATATGCGAGGGGAGTTTAATGGACTTAAAGCTCTAATTATGAAAGAGAACCCATCTGCATATTATGTTCATTGTTTTGCACATCAACTTCAATTAGCGTTAGTAGCAGTTGCAAAAAATCATGTTCAAGTTGCTTGGCTTTTTGAATTGGCTGTCACTTTGACCAATATAATCAATGTCTCATGTAAGCGTCAAGAACTTTTACGCGAGTCTCAATTTATTAAGATTGTTGAAGGTTTGCAAAAAGATGAACTTTTAAGTTGTACTGGTTTAAACCAAGAAAGAGCTTTAAAAAGATCAGGTGATACTAGGTGGGGATCACATTATGGTTCATTGCTTAACATAATTGTGATGTTTTCCTCCATTATCGATGTTCTCGAGATTGTTGAAAAAGATCCACATTCAAGTTCTGATCATAAAGCAACGACCTTTTCATTATTAGATTCACTACAATCATTTGATTTCATATTTGTTTTATTTTTGATGAGAGATATAATGGGAATAACAAATAGTCTATCACAAGCATTGCAACGTAAAGACCAAGATATTTGTAATGCCATGCATTTAGTGCAAATTTCTAAACAAAGGTTGCAGGATAAACGAGATAAAGGTTGGACAGAATTATTTGATGAAGTTTCTTTATTCTGTAACAATTACAAAATTAGTATTCCCGATATGAATACTATATATGTTGCAAGAGGCCGATCAAGAAGAAGGGTTCAAGAAATGACAAATTTACATCATTATCGAGTTGAGATATTTTACAATATGATAGATATGCAGCTTCAAGAATTGAATAGCCGATTTATAGAGAGAAATACAGAACTACTTCTTTGTGTTGCATGTTTGAGTCCGAATAATTCATTTTCTGCATTTGATAAGCAAAAATTAAGACGACTTGCTGAGTTTTATCCATCCGAATTTTCAAATTTAGATATTATGGAACTGAATTGTCAGTTGGAAACTTATGTTTATGATGTTCGGGCTGATAGTGATTTTGCACAAGTAAATGGAATTGGAGATCTTGCAGTAAAGATGGTTGATAAAAAGAAGGATATTTTATATCCCTTGGTTTATTTGCTCCTGAAATTATCATTGGTTTTACCAGTTGCAACAGCTACAGTTGAGAGAGCATTTTCTGCAATGAATATCGTGAAAAACCGTCTGCGTAATCGGATGGGAGACTCAATGATGAATGATTGTCTGGTTACATATATTGAAAGAGATATATTCAAAAGTATTGATAATGAGACTATCATCAAACGTTTTCAAAATATGAAAAGTCGACGTGGTCAACTATGAAAGGTAATGTTATGTGTTTTTAATTTTAATTTAGTTGAAATATTCTTAAATATTCATATGTTATTTTTTTGTATTAATACAGTTATTTGAATAATTTAAGTTAATTTTTTAAACTACATTATGAATAGTCTGCCCACCCTGACATTATTTTCTGGCTCCGTCACTGTATATATATGTATATATGTATATATATATGTATATATATATATATTTATATATATATATATGTATATATATATGTATATACAGCGGCGGACGTAGAGATTTTTCTCTGTGTGGGCGGTGTATGAAAACTAAGAAAAAAATAAAATGAAAATATGACTACTTTAAATTATATCTAAAAAATGGTAAATAAATGTGACATACAAAAAAAATAAATGATTAAAAATATGTTGTAAATATAATGATAAATAAATGTGTTGGAAAATAAAATGATAAATAAATATGTAGTTAATAAAAAAAATGTGAGATGTATTGGACTTGAACCGATGATCATAGAGTTAGATATCATACACTACCAACTTGACAAAAATACTTACATGCTTGAATTTATTCATGATATATATCTATATTTTATATCTGGCTAATAAATAAATTGAGCATTTTGTTATTGATAAATGATACTTTTAAAAACCAGTGTGGGCGGCCACCCACACTGGGCCCTATGTGGGTCCGCCACTATGTATATATATGTATATATATTTATATATATATATATGTATATATATACATATATATATACATGTATATATATACATATATATATACATGTATATATATACATATATATATACATGTATATATATATATATATATATATGTATATATATACATATATATATACATATATATATATATACATATATATATATACATCGGTATATATATGTATATATATATATATGTATATATGTATATATATATATATACATATATATACCGATGTATATATATATGTATATATGTATATATATACGAGTGACAGGCACGGGCCTCCGGCCCGATGGCCACGCGCCACAGTACCCGACTGGCGACTGCGGGCTCCGCCCGCCGCATTAATAATTATAGTATTTAATATTTATAATATTTAATAATTATAGTATTAATAATTATAATAGTATTTATGATAGTATATTAATAATTATAATTATAATAGTATATTAATAATAATTACATATAAATAAAGGCGGGTGAACAGTGGCGGGAGCACTGTTCACCCGCCTATTAATAATTATAACAGCATATATAATTATAATAGTATTTATAATAGTTATATTAATTAATTAATATAATAATGGGCGGTGAACAGTGGCCAGAGCACTGTTCACCCGCTTGTTTAGTCCCACACCGGCGATATTATCGAACAATGTGGGTTTAAATATAGTTTCCCATGTACAGATTCTGAAATCATTGGTTTAGTCGGCTTCAGGGGCGGATCCAGGAATTTTAGTTAGGGGGGGCCCAGTCGCCAAGCGAAGACAAATAAATTTTAAAATAAAATTTTAAATCGACAAAATATAACATATATATTCAATAAGTCAAAAAAGATACAAATAACCATATACATGTCACTTCGATTGTGTTCGACGCTTTTTCACTTCATAGAATTCATCTATGATACAATCTTTGTCAATTTTCTCCGCTATTTCTCGCTCAATATATAAAGTCATGCAATTTGCAAGAAATTCATCTTCCATCTTATTACAAAGCCTCATTTTAACAAGTTTCATAGAAGAAAACGACCTTTCTGTGGTTGCTGTTGAGACCGGAAGAGTCAAAATGAGACGAATCAATTTGTCAATAAGGTAGTATGTCTTCGATTTTTTGTTTCCACCAATTTCTCATACAACTTGGAAATTGTAGACAAATTTTTAAAGTCCTTATGAGAAGGGACATCGAGTTGATAATGCTGCAATTGAGTATTTAACACATAAATTTCTTGTTCACTGAAATCTTGAGGATAGAACTTCTTTGTAAGGACACATATATCATCAATCTTGAAAGACTTGTATTCATCACTTGGATCTAATGTCATACTTAGACGAAGGAGTTCCATAGAACTTTCACTGGATCTTTTGAAATGTAGCTCCTGCAACACACAATCTATTGAGGCATTGAAAATATCTACTTGGAAATGATGTTTGACTGTAATGATATCACGCGGACTTCGAAACCGACGATCACTATATTGAACATTCATGTCAGGAACTTTAACTTCATTTTTCTCATAGAATATGTTCACATCTTGTAAGAAATTTTCCCAGCCAGATTCTCGCAACTTCTGAATGAGAGTTTTTGTTGTTGAAACTAAATTTATGGCATTCAGTATATCCTGAGATTGATGTTGCAATGCTTTGCATAAAACGTCACTGATTCCCAAAATTTCTTTCATCAAATGCAAAATGAAAACAAATTCAAATACTTCTATTTTTCTAAAGGCTGCTTCAGCATCCCCTCGTTGAGCAGATGTTCCTCCATTGTCACTAATATCAAGCAACACAGAGCATGTAGCATTATACATATTTATAACACTATAAACAGAGTTCAGATGTGACGACCATCTAGTGTCACCATGTCGTTGTAATGAACCAATTTGATTGGCTCCCGTGCAAGTTTCAATTTCACCTAGAGCAATCATGTGATCGAAGTACTCTTTTTGAGCAGCTCGCAATTGATCATTGCGTTTAGTAGAAGCACCAATAGTATTAATAATATATATCAACTCATTAAAAAAATTATGCACTGCCTTCTCTTCTTTTGATGTTGCAACAAGAACTAGTTGTAGCTTATGTGCAAAACAGTGAACATAATAAGCTTGAGAGCATTCATTAAGGAATAAAGTTTTTAAACCTTCCATTCACCTCGCATGTTACTTGCATCATCATATCCTTGCATCATATCCTATGACCCCGTAATCCTGGATACTCAATTATGACGAGAGAGGACTGCGGAAATTTCATTTTTAAGAGTCAGTGCACTTGTATCTGTAACATGAACAAGATCTAAAAACCCTTCTCGCACAAAGCCATGAACATCCAAATCGAATCACCGATAGCCATTTGCTTTTTTTGACTCGTCTCTAGATTCGTCAATTATTATGCAAAATTTGGAATCATTAATATCCTTACGAATTACATCTTGCACTTTTCTTGACATAATCGAAAGAAGATCCTTCTGAATATTAGACGATATGTACATAGCATTTCCTGGCGCATTTCTAACACAACCTCATCAACTTCCTTGTTATAAGTCCGAAGCAATTGATTACTTGCACAAAATTCCCGATTAATAGATTCTGGAGTTTCATCGTGACCTCGAAATGCAATTCCTGAAATGCGCAATATCGCAATGCATCAATTGAAGTTCCAACCCGTAACCGGTTCATTGCGATTTGCTGAGATGTTGTCTTTCCATCACATATGATCTAATATGTTGAGTTTGTGCAATAAGTCCGCAATTTTTGACTGCAATACAATACTGTGTGGAGAACAATGATCTTCCCTGTATGAGTCAAAAAAAGCACAATTCTTTCCATTGACTTTCTCCAATCCGGAATCCTTCCTGGTCGTGAAGAATTTGTTCCATACCAACCACTATTTTGTTGATTGAAAATATAGCAAGGTGCACAATATGCAGCATCTTTTGCAGGAGAATACTCTAACCATGGAAACTTCTCGAACCACGAATATTGAAATCTTCGATTATGTTCACCTGAGGATGGATACTCTTGAAGTTTGTGTTGGTAAGGACCAAGTTTAATATAAGCTCGTCGCATTTCATCTTGTTGATTTATAGGATAGTCCCAAATTTGTCGTCGTAATCCAGGATCACGCTCGAAAATGATTGAACCACTTTCAGCTATGGAAGAATCAACAACATCTATATCTTGAGATTGAAAATTAACTTGTTCTATTGACATAGATGTGTCAGCTTCATTTGTTAAATTTTTGTTGAAAAATGAATCAATTGTTTTCAATTTTTTCATGATTACCTGTACAACAAAAAGAACTTGTGAAACATCGTTAAATATAGATGCTACTGTAACTTTGATAAAAAAACCAAAAAAATAATTTCTAAACAAATTTAATTCCATTCAGGGTACACGGGGCAATGCCCCTACAGCCAAGCGTGACCGTACCAGGCCCGCGAGAGAAATTACTAATCGCTTAAAATTTTTGATTGATTTTGACATTATTTCTAAATTCTAAGAATCATTTATTTACAATTTTGTGCTGCTACTAGATTAAGAGAAAAAAAAACAAATTAATTGGTGGAACTCATTCAGTTTAATGTTTAGGGTTTAGAGTAGCGTTCCTTCGTCTGGGAACAGGTGAAATCCAAACCATCAATTCTCAAATTCAACACCAACCATCTTTATTAAAAAAAACAAGATTTTCTAAAGTGCATCCAAGAACTTGACTGGTGGAAATCCCATGAAGAAGAACTTAAAATAAAATAATGTGTAGAAGGATGTCAAGTCTTTGGTTTAGAAAATGAAAAAATAATGTATTTTTGGGGGCCAGCAAAAGTGGGCAAAAACTATAGAGATGTTAATGCAAAGAAAAATGAACAATACACCCTAAGAAAACAAAGAAATACAAAAACCTGTTTAATCATTAACCAAAAAACATACATCTACTATTTTGCCCTTAAGTAGAAGATTCTTGTATTGATGATCCCAAGCTTTTTCATTAACATTTGTTTCAACATTTTGTCTCATGTAAGAAAAAGAATGCCCAGGGCAGAAAAAATAATACTCATAAATCTATATATTTGGACTCAATAGACCTTGCTTAAATCCAATTTGTGCCATGTGAAATTTCCCCCTCTACTATTCTAATTTTAGGGCAGACCCGTTTAGAGAAATCTGCAAATCTGCCTCTTTCCAAAACCAACGAACTGAGGAAGGATTTTAAAAAAATAGCAGAGAGTGGAATCAGTACCTAAATCACGAAGCAAGGAGTCGAAGCAGCGTCTCGAAGCAGCGCCGCGAAGCAGCAACAAACTTAGGAGGAGGGATCTCTTTGATGTCTGTAGCCAAACGGCCCAAACGTGTTGATGCTCTAGAAGAGAAGAAGAAGAGGTGGAGACGTGTGCGGGAGACGTGTGTGAGACGTGTGCAGTAAAAAGGATGGCGTGTTGTGCAGTAAACGTGTGCAGTAAATGTGGAGACGTGTTGTGCAGTAAAAAGGAAGAAGAGCAGCAAAATGTCTTACGGGAGACGTGTGCGGGAGAAGCCTTGGAGCGCGAGTCCAAAAAGGATGATAGGATTAGCTGGAAAAAAAAAAAGAAAACAACGGCTGAGATTGGAAGATTGATTTCTATAATTCTATCCAACGGCTGAAATTAAAAGTTTGGGTAATCTTAAAAAATTTTGAGGGGGGGGGGGGCCCGGGCCCCCATGGGCCCCCCCTTGTATCTGCCCCTGGCCGGCTTGCGGGCGTTCGTGGGCTATCAGCCAGGCGGGTTATTGGGCTTGCGGGCGTTGGTGGGCTGGCGGCCTTGCGGGCGTTGGTGGGCTTAGGCATGCCTGTTTGGATTTTAATTTAATTTTAACAGTTTTAGGGTACCCCTAGTAGGTTTTGGAGACCTACAAAAAATTGGAGAGAGTGTAATTTTATTGAGCTATGATCGAACGACAGCCAATTTATCAAGCCAGAGATCGACGATGGTTAGAATTTTAAACTCATTGATTTGATATTTCAATTATAATAGTAAAGATATATATATATATAAATATATATATATATATATATATATATATATATATATATATATATATATATATATATGTATCTACACATACATATATATACACACACACGAGCTTCTTCGCACGGGCTACGCCCGTGCTCAAAGCTCTCGGGCGGCCTTCGGTCGCATCCAGGCGTGTTTCGCCCACCTCGGCGCGGGCTTCACCTGTGCTTGATGCTCCGAGCGGCCTTCGGCCGCATAGAAGCAGCCCTCGCTTCCACGCAATTCACCGGCTTGGCGCCGCAACCGCTACTCGAATCCCCGCATTTCACCGGCTCGGTGTCGCAACCGCCACTCGCGGCCCCGCGTCGACCTATGATTGTTTGCATACGCGCTGTGAGGGAGCGAGTGGCGGTTGCGACGCCGAGCTGGTGAAATACAGGGACGCGAGTGGAGGTTGCGGCGTCGAGCCGGTGAATTGCGTGGAAGCGGGGCCCTCTTCTATGCGGCCAAAGGCCGCTCGAAGCATCAAGCACGGGCGAAGCCCGTGCGGAGGGGACGAATCCCGCCTGGATGCTTTACTGTAGCAGTTCCGCTGCCCCAGATTTCGGGGGCCAAATCGAGGTCCAAGATGGCTCCAAATCAAAAAGTGATCAACATGAAAGTTGTTCGGATCGCCGAGATCTACAACTTTCATGTTGATCACTTTTCGATTTGAAGCCTCCTTGACCCTTGCCCGTACGCTCGTACGCCCGCACTAGAGTAACCCCCTATATATATATATATATGTGTGTGTGTATGTATCTACACATACATATATATACAAACACACGAGCTTCTTCGCACGGGCTACGCCCGTGCTCAAAGCTCTCGGGCGGCCTTCGGCTGCATCCAGGCGTGCTTCGCCCGCCTCTGCGCGGGCTTCACCTGTGCTGGATGCTCCGAGCGGCCTTCAGCCGCATAGAAGCGGCCATCGCTTCCATGCAATTCACCGGCTTGGGGCCGCAACCGCCACTCGCGTCCCCGTATTTCACCGGCTCGGTGTCGCAACCGCCACTCGCGGCCCCGCGTCAACCTATGATTGTTTGTATACGCGCCGTGGGGCAGCGAGCGGTGGTTGCGACGCTGAGCTGGTGAAATACGGGGACGCGAGTGGCGGTTGCGGCGTCGAGCCGGTGAATTGCGTGGAAGCGGGGCCCGCTTCTATGCGGTCGAAGGCCGCTCGAAGCATCAAGCACGGGCGAAGCCCGTGCAGAGGCGGACGAAGCCCGTCTGGATGCGGCAGAAAGCTGCTCGAGAGCTTCGAACACGGGCGTAGCGCGTGCGAAGAAGCTCGTATTAATATATAATCCTCTTATAATCAGTTGTGCAATTTGACGGCGTCGTCGAGCGCCTTGTCGAAGAGGCGCATCCTTAGACCCAAATACTCGGGCCAGGTTATGGGCCGAAATACTGAGCCCAAACCCATATCCACCAGTTTATTTATCGGCATGATCTTGAGGTGATCGGGCGGGCCGATGAAATAAGCCGCCGAGACTCGATGGTCGAACTGCTTCACCACGGCTAGGTGCCGCGCGTTCTTGAACCGGCCGTTCGACAGCAAGTGGAAAAGGTTGCCGACATTGATGACCAGTGCGCCGGGCCGCGGCGAGACCGCCACCCATCGGCACAAACCTGAGCCGCCTTCCTCCCGCAGTACCAATGATGGATAAAAATAGCCATTTTGGATGTATAAATATCAATCTCCATTATAAATATCAATCTCCATGTTTTGAAACGTTGGCTCCGTTTGTTACGGTGTTGGCGGTCGTAAACGCACAAGTTATAGCGTCATTCGTTAGGAATCATCTAACAAACAAAATCCATTTGGACATACAACGGAAAATGAAAATATGGATGTTGTATGTCCAAATGGATTTTGTTTGTTAGATGATTCCTAACGAATGACGCTATAACTTGTGCATTTACGACCGCCAACACCGTACCAAACGGTGCCAACATTTCAAAACATGCATGTTGTATGTCCAAATGGATTTTGTTTGTTAGATGATTCCTAACGAATGAAGCTATAACTCGTGCGTTTACGACCGCAAACACCGTACCAAACAGAGCCAACATTTCATGCCAAAAACCTATCAAAATTGAAATGTGAAGTAAAAGATTTCAGATTTTAAGTAAACGGAGAACTTGAAGCAATCACATGAATTTAAAAAAAACATGAAAACCTATATAAATAAACTCTGAGAACTGTAAAAATGAAAATGATTGGATTAAAACCATTTCATTTTAATGGAAATAGTGAACTTGCAAACCTTGAAAAACTGCATTTTCATTGTATAGGTTTTCATGTTTTCATTATATAGGGTTTCATGAAAAACTGCAAATATAATTTCTCTATTTTTTAATCTTCTTTTTTCTTTGAACACTTAAATTTATTCAGTCACTTTTTGCAAGCAGCCAACTGAGCACAATACATATGAAGACATTGAAGCGCAGAGAACTTGAAGCAATCACATGAATTTAAAAAAACATGAAAATCTATATAAATAAACTCTGAGAACTGTAAAAATGAAAATGATTGGATTAAAACTATTTTCATTTTAATGGAAATAATGAACTTGAAAACCTTGAAAAACTTCATTTTCATTATATAGGTTTTCATGTTTTCATTATATAAGGTTTCATGAAAAACTGCAAATATAATTTCGCTATTTTTTATCTTTTTTTTTTCTTTGAACACTTAAATTTACTCAGTCATTTTTTGCCAGCAGTCAACTGAGCACAATACATATGAAGACATTGAAGCTTCTTACAATTGTTTGGAGAAAAGATGAATGCAGACATCGTCAAAATCAAAACAATGTCACTATAAAAGTTGAATGAATTTTGAGTGTTTCAACACAAATAAAACACAAACAAAACGATAACACATTCAAATTAATTTAGTAAATACTTGGTGAGTAAGAGGAAACATCTAACAATGATGAATTAGTAGATTTGCTGCGCAAAAAAAGTACAGATTTGCTGCGCAAAAAAATTCGAATATCAGAAATAATTAGCAGATTTGATGCGCAAAATTATTTGCAGGGGCCCAAATAAAATTTTTGAATTCATGGTTGGCTCACAACCATCACAACCATCTCATTCATAATCTCGCAACTCATAAAACAGTTTTAGCTAGATCTATTTTTATTTATGGCAATGTGAATGAAATTGAATATCTTATCTATGCATTTCATTATCTATACTAACTGGTGAATCACATTTAACTATTCATGAAAGTCAAACAACAATAAGCAATATGGAATCTATACTAACTGGTGAATCACATTTAACTATTCAGGAAAGTCAAACAACAATATGCAGTATTGAAGCAATCCCACACTGAGAAAACATTGAACAATGAACTTTAGTCAGTGGAGCAGAGTGAAGAAGCTGTGACCCAATAGTTTGTAGCATAGGCATACAATTCATTCCAAATTATGACACATGAAATGATATCTTCATGACCAACTTGCAAGATGTAAGGTGATTCCCTATATAAACGGAACAAATTAGGATTCAAAATATCTTCAAGCAACTTTCTGGTAGCTCACGTGGAGTTTATCCCACGACACTTCTAATGTTAGACTCCATTATTTTCACACTACTAGAAAAGTGAGTATTGGCTACACTTTTTTTGGCCAGGGTTCAAAAATCGTGGCTAATACACTAGTATTAGCCATGACCGCAAAACCGTGGCTAATAGTCAAGTTTTAGCCATGACAATAAAAAAGCATGACTAATACCTTTGTATTAGCCATGAAAAACAAAAAATTGTGGCTAATAAAATTTCAAAACAATTTAAAATATGTGGCCATTTCTGTCTAAACCCTCACTCCTCCATAACACTCCTCCCGATCGCCCTAAACCTAAGCAAACGGCGCCATACCCTTCCCCGCAAGTTCAGAGCGTTGCATCTTGCCGATCACTTCTCCTTCCTCTGGCATCTCTCCAGCAACCAGTTCTCTCACCACATCTTGCCAGTCACTTCTCCTTCCTCTGTCATCTCTCTGGCAACCAGTTTTCTCACGCAGCCTCCGGAAAAGCTCACTCGATCTCAAGCCCTTCCTCTCCCTGCCTCCCCGACGCCTTAGCCTTCTCTTCACGCCGCAGCCGCACGCAGCCTCTCCCGCTCGCTACTCCACGCCGCAGCCTCCACGCATCCTCTCCGGTTTCTCCAGGTAACCCTAACCTTCTTTATTAATCTACCTCATCTTCCACCTTAATTCCTGCATCTAAAGTAATACTAAGAAGATTGGATTTTTCCTCTTTCAAACCAAAAAATTTAGTTAGGCATGGTTCTAGGCTTCAGGCACATTAGTCCATTTCGGTTCTGAAATGTTGGAGCCGAACATGTATGAATTTGTTCTTGGTTTTGGGTGGAACCCATTGGAACTGACTTGAGTTGTACCTCAAGCTTCTATAATAAATTTCTTTTTGGTGTTTGTGAAATAAGTACGATTTATTCTTGGAATGCAGGATATTATAGGTAATGAGTTTAATTCTGCAGCTTCAAAACCCATCTAAAGCCAGGAAATAGTGTTCATATTGCTGTATAATGTGCATATGATCCCGAAGATTGTCATATTAAAGAGGGGAAGATTTGTTAAGTAGTTATTTGGAATTGTCCATGTTTATTCTCAATTATGATAAATTTGATAACACTCAAGGAATTGCTACGATTAATCTCTTGAACCTAGCATGTCCTGTGAAAAATTTATAGTTCCTCAAATTCTGTTATGAATTTTTTGAAGTGCCTTATTAAATTTTCAAACCAACTTTACATTTTTATTTAATTTTTTGACAGCTACCAAGGTTATGTTAGTGCTGCATTGATCCTTAGAGATATTTCATAATAGAATGTTTCATAATATGGACAATATAGGAATTATTGAATATAAATATCATAGAAATTATAAATCATTTTTTTGGGATACTACTTGGCACATTTATTTTATTTTGGTTTAATCTCCAACATTCACGCTTAAGCCAAATCTTTCCTGGTTGATTATGCCTGAAAGTGCCTTCTATTTTGAGATGCTTCATAATTGCTGACTTAGGCATTGCTTGCGGAGTATTTTTGCTTCGGCGAGTTTAGACAAAAACGCCGCCATCATAGAATGTATGTTTGACATGACAACGTTATGACCGCTATAGAGTGTTTTTTTTGTTTGTGTATGTGTGTGGGTTTTTATTGTGTATTTGTGTATTTGTGTATGTGTGTGTATGTGCATGTGTTATTGATTTTGTATGTGTGTATGTGTGTATGTGTGTATGTGTGTGTGTGTGTGTGTTTGATTATTTATGTGTATGTGTGTGTGTGTTTTTGTTTGTGTATATGTATGTGTATGTGTATGTGTGTGTGTTTTGATTGTGTATCTGTGTATGTGTGTGTGTTTTTGATTTTGTATGTGTGTGGTGAAGCTGTGGAGCGATGGTTTGCTGCATTTGTTGGAAGCTCACATCGTGCACAATCATCAAACCAGCCCCGCTACCATTAGATTCTCAATTTGAAGGAGGTTAGATGTTATTGTCTCAATAGAGAGGACCCATTTATAATTATCTAATTAGAGATTTTAATTATAATTTGTATCTCATTTCATTTTTATATTCAATTGCATTTTTATTGTATTTGGGTAAGTTTAGAATTAGCCCACTTGTGGGGCATTTTTTGCAAAATACCTTCTGTAACTCTATCTAATGGCCCCTTGGGCTATGGAATGGTATAAGCAAAGAATTATCCCCTTAATTTTTAGTTATGATTAAGATCAACATGTTTTTCATAATCATTTTCATTGTTTTTACTTGTCAAACATTATTTAAACTCAAAATAATATATTTTCATTGTCCGGCATCTCTTTGTATAACCCTAATTTTTTTTTATTTATGTAGATTTCTCTGGCATTAAATATGGATAAAAGTTGGATTGATTTGCAAAATAGAGCTTCATCTGAATACATCCATGGTGTTGACAAGTTTCTAGATTATGTATATCAAAATAAAACAGATAGTTTTGAGACTCGAATTTATTGCCCTTGCAAAAAATGTTGTAATACTTATTTGATGAAGAGGGTCATTGCTCGTGAACATATAATTATAAATGGGTTTTTATCCAAGTACAAGATATGGACCCTTCACGGGGAATCATATTCTTCTATATCTTGCAGTGGGGATGATCAACTTTCTGATTTTAGAGATGATATGATGGAGATGATACATGAAGCAATTGGAATTCCACCTATTGGTGCTAGTTTGTATGATAATCCATCATCATTAAGCAGTCCAAGAATAGATGGTCCTAGCAAAGATGATGCCAAATTTATAAAACTTGTTGAAGACGCAGAGTGTCCATTGTATCCTAATTGTGTCAAGTATACATCATTGTCTTTCATAGTGAGATTGCTACAAGGTAAAGTCATGCATGGATGGACAGATATCTCGTTCACATGGCTATTAGAGTTCTTTATTGATGCTTTTCCGAACATAAAAATACCTAAGTCTTATTATGAATCTCAAAAGATTACAAAAGATTTGGGATTTTCTTACGAGACTTGGGATGCATGCCCCAATAATTGCATGATTTTTAAAGGAAATGATATTACACTTGAAAATTGCGAGATTTGCGGTGAGTCACGATACAAACAACTCAATGACAATGGAAATAACATGCAAAATACAATTTCAAAAATTCCAGCAAAACAAGTAAGATATTTTCCTTTGACACCGAGATTGAAAAGGTTATTCATGTCATCAAAAACTGCAAGTTATATGCGATGGCATGCTGAGGAACGTACTAAAGATGACACTATGAGGCACCCAGCTGACTCTCCAACTTGGAAAAAGTTTGATAAAGATTATCCTCAATTTGCTGCAGAGTGTCGCAATATTAGACTTGGTTTGACCTCTGATGGGTTTAATCCATATAGAACCATGTCCATTGCTCATAGCACATGGCCAATTGTTTTAATTCCTTATAATTTGCCGCCATGGATGTGCATAACACAATCTTTTCTCTTTCTTACTGTACTAATTGATAGGCCAAAGGGGCCTGGTAATAAAATTGATGTTTACCTTCAACCATTGATTGAAGAGTTAAAAGAATTATGGAATGATGGTGTGGCTACATATGATGCATCAAAAAATCAGATGTTCACTCTACGTGTCGCATTGTTTTGGACAATTAATGACTACCCGGCATATGCAAACTTATCAGGATGGAGTACAAAAGGCCAATATGCTTGTGCAAATTGTAATTTGCAAACTAAATCACAATGGCTAAGAAATTGTAGAAAATTTTGCTATTTGGGGCATCGTCGATGGTTACCTAGTGGGCACAGGTTTCGAAGAGATAAGGCATCTTTTAATGGATGTCGTGAATTTGAAGCTAAACCTTTAATGTTAAAGGGAAGTAATATCACAGCACAATTGAATGATGTACTTACTGAATACAAAAAAGATGATCTTAAAAAGAGGAAGAGAGAAGATAATTGTAGGGTTAAGAATATTGGTAAAAAACATGGTTGGAAGAAAAAAAGCATCTTCTTTGAGTTGTCATATTGGGAGTATTTTCAAACACGTCATTTCATTGATGTAATGCACCAAGAGAAGAATATGGGTGAAAATTTGCTTTATACAATATTGGGTGTAATAGGAAAAACAAAAGATGGCTTAAAAGCAAGACGGGATTTAAAAGAAATGGGTATTCGAACAAAATTGCACCCACAACAACTTGCATCCGGTAAGGCCTTCTTATCTCCAGCCCGTTTTTCAATGAACAAAGTTCATCAAGATGTTTTCCTACAAGTGTTAAAAAATATCAAAGTGCCAGATAGTTATGCATCTAATATTTCTCGATGTGTACATTTGAAAGAGAGAAATATTTGGGGTCTTAAGAGTCATGATATGCGCATTCTTATGCAACAATTCCTTCCAATAGCTATAAGGAAAGTATTGCCACCAGATGTTGTGAAAGTTTTTATCGAGTTATCTAATTTCTATAGACAATTGTGCTCAAAGGCTATTAAGCATGTTGACTTGAAGATTATGCAAGAACGCATAGTTTTAACACCATGTCATCTTGAGAAGATATTTCCACCTTCTTTTTTTGATATTATGGAGCATCTAACAATACATTTAGCTGAAGAGGCCTCCGTTGGTGGTCCGGTGCAATATCGATGGATGTATCCTATTGAAAGGTAATGAACATTTCATATATTTGAGTTTATATGTTTATTTATATAATATTATTTGTATTAACTTATTATATATATTGAAATTAGGTATCTACTTACTTTGAAGAGATATGTTCGTAATCGTGCTCATTCGGAAGGTTCTATTGCGAAAGGATATCTAATGGAGGAATGCATGAACTTTTGCGAACGATATCTTGTTGGCATTGAAACAAAATCTAATCGGCAAAATAGAAATTATGATGGAGGACATGACATTGGTCGCCCATTTAAAAAGGGGAAAAAGACACAACTTGATGAGGTTTCTTGGATACAAATGCATCGTCATGTTCTTTTCAACACAGATGCAATCACACCTTTTCTAACGTGAGTTGTCTTATTTTTTCCCATCAATTTAATTTGGTGTTACTTTTTTACAATATCAAAATGTGTTCTTTTATAGGATGCACATCGAAGAACTCAAAAATTCAATCCCTCGTATGACCGAACATCAAATTGATAAAGCTCATAATGAATCCTTTCATTTATGGTTTAAAAATTATGTAAGTTCTTCAATATACGAATGAAGATCAAATTTTTAATAAATCATTTCATTAATTTCATCCATGGTTTGACTATCTCTACAGGTTAGATCTACTGATAACAATCTATGCAAAGAAGTTAAGCATCTCAGTGAAGGTCCGGATAATTGGGCATGGAGATATGATGGATATTTTATTAATGGATTTCGTTATCGCACAAAGTACAAAGATCAAAAAAGAACTACCCAAAATAGTGGCGTGCTGCTCAAAGCAAGTACAACTAGCTATGCTAGCTCCAAAGATAAAAACCCACGTGTAGGAGGTGTCACGTACTATGGAAGGTTAAGGGACATTTTTGAGATTCACTATGGTAATGATTTTAAATTCATCCTATTTAAGTGTGATTGGGTTGACCCTCAAGTTGGAAAAAAAAATGGATGAATTTAGTTTCACTATTGTGAACTTCAATCATTTGTTGTATAGACAAAATAAAATGACAGATGAGCCTTTTATATTAGCCACTCAAGCAGAGCAGGTTTGTTACGTCAAAGATCCTCTAGATCCAGATTGGGAAGTTGTTATGAAGTTGACATCCCGGGATTCGTTTGATGTTGAACCTGAACTTGAACCACTCAATCAGCAACATTTGGATGAAACAATATGTGTACGTGATGATGATACTAATTGGGTTAGGGAAGGAGTTGATGGTGATGTTGTTGATGATATTCTTTTAGATGTTGACGACGAAATAACTAATGAAGAGTAATATTGTATGTTATCATAATTTTTAGCTTGCCAAATTGCTATATTTTGTTCATCTTAAATTAATATAGTTTGATTTATAATAGAGTTGTGAGGTGTTTTGAATTAATATAGTTTGTTCTATGATCTTCTTGCAGGCATGAGGAAGAAAAATACTCGAGGACAAACAATGATTGAAAAGTTGCAACTCCCTCAATCCGTCGCCGCACATTCAATCTCCCAACCTAATATAAATCCTTCACCAATATCTCAACCCATCACCACTCTACATTCAGTTTCCCAAGCTACTGCACAAGCTACACCAATCTCCCAACCCATTGACACATCACATTCACTTGACAATGCAGGTATTTGGAATCATAATTTTTTTATTTGAGAAATTACTATATTTGATCATTTTAAATTACATTTGATGGATTAATATAGTTTGTTCTATTATCTTCTTGCAGGCATGAGGAAGAAAAATACTCGAGGACAAACAATGATTGAGAAGTTGCAACTCCCTCAATCCGTCGCCGCACATTCAATCTCCCAACCTAATATAAATCCTTCACCAATATCTCAACCCATCACCACTCTACATTCAGTTTCCCAAGCTACTGCACAAGCTACACAAATCTCCCAACCCATTGACACATCACATTCACTTGACAATGCAGATATTTGGAATCATAATTTTTTTATTTGAGAAATTACTATATTTGATCATTTTAAATTACATTTGATGGATTAATATAGTTTGTTCTATGATATTCTTACAGGCATGAGGAAGAAAAATACTCGAGGACAAACAATGATTGAAAAGTTGCAACTCCCTCAATCCGTCGCCGCACATTCAATCTCCCAACCTAATATAAATCCTTCACCAATATCTCAACCCATCACCACTCTACATTCAGTTTCCCAAGCTACTGCACAAGCTACACAAATCTCTCAACCCATTGACACATCACATTCACTTGACAATGCAGGTATTTGGAATCATAATTTTTTTATTTGAGAAATTACTATATTTGATCATTTTAAATTACATTTGATGGATTAATATAGTTTGTTCTATGATTTTCTTGTAGGCATGAGGAAGAAAAATACTCGAGGACAAACAATGATTGAAAAGTTGCAACTTTCTCAATCCGTTGCCGCACAATCTACCCCAATCTCCCAACCCATTGACACATCACATTCACTTGACAATGCAGGTATTTGGAATCATAATTTTTTTATTTGTGCACTATAACAACATATATAAGTTATTGACTTTTTTAATGCAGATCTTTCAAACGAACGTGAAAGTATTAATAAAAAGAGAGGTCGAGGCCCTGCACATGGCATCCCAACGTGGGGGACAGGTGAGCGATTTCATGTTGATTTTGATAGATATGGGTACCCTACAGGTAAGTGTGAGCAACCATTTGTTAGCCAACTTGGGGTACTAGCTAGAAATGGGTTTAAACTGCCACTCACATATCCGCGATGGACGGATATACCCAATGACATGCTTGATGCGATATGGAGAGAGGTGCAGGTATGTTACTTTCTTCTTTTGTTACATTAACGAACACCACACTTAAAATAAACACAATTTTATTTCATTGAATAATTGCAGGAGAATACAGATGTCCCTCTAAATTATCAAAGTAGATGCTTGCATTCAGTCAGACTGCAATGGAGGGAATGGAAATATCATGTTAAGCGTGATAATTATGATATATATACAACTGATGAGGAGCGCCTTGCCATTGTCCCAGATCGTGTTATTGCCGGGCAATGGAGAACTCTAATCCAATATTGGGGGCAAGAAGATGTTAAAGCAGTATCAAAGCAAAACTCAATCAATCGTGAACATCTTGGAGGATACCATAAAATGGGGAGGTCCTCATTTCGCTCTGTTCGATCGGAGGTAAAATATCCAACATCTTTATATAATACATATATGTAATGCCAATTTATTTTTTGTTGTTGTTTTAGATGGAGAAACAAGGTAACGATAAGGTAGATAGAATTAATGTTTTTATAAGAACAAGGACAGATAAGAAGGGCAGAATTGATTTTGAAGCTCAGGAGGCCATTGTATGTTTTGATTTCTTTCTCCCATAACTAATTTCAAAATAATACATATAATATTGGCAGCATTTCTTATTTTTATATCTTCATATCACAGGAAGATATGAACATTCTTCTTGAAAATGTGCCTGAGGAGGAGCGCACCGTAGAATATAGAGATTCTTGCTTCTCTCGAGTAATGGGAGAGGATGGACATGGACGTTTGCGTACATGGGGCTTAATGAGAAAAAAAGATCTTAATTTACAACCTAGTCAAGATGCAGTTGAGTCAATCCGTACTCAACTTCGAGAGGAAATGCAATCGCAGTTTGATATTCAAATTGCTGAAATGAAGGCACAAATGGAGGCACAAATGGAAGAAAAGATGGCAAGCCTACAACAAGAGGTGCGAGCTCATTTGGAGCGTGTTAGCTACCCATTGACACCAACAACAACCACTTCTAGAAGTCGGGTGAATCCTTCGATACCTTCTAGCACCGGTCAAGTAAGTATTATTGTTTATTACTCAATTATTGACTTGTTTAACATATTTGTAATGTATAATTTTTTTAGGTTGGTGATGAAAATAGTGCTCAAGAAGATGCAGAATTTCAAAGGATGATGCACTACCCAAATTAAAAGCTCTAGTGTTGATCTACCAATATGGAAAAAAATCATATCAACTCGATGTTTTGATCTTTTTTTAATTTCCTTATTGAACTGCTTTTTTCTATTTATTTCCATGATGTTTTGAGATAGATTTTGGGAACGTGTTCTTGTTGCAAATAGCTCGGAAATTGATGATGCTTTTTTGTGGAATTCATATCATATTAATCCGTTAAATGATCAGTTAAATTATTTTGCATAGTTCAAGCTGTGTTATTATTTCTTTTATCATTGGATCTTATGATGAGTTTGTCTTGCCTAGTCTAATGTTGCTCATAGTAGTCAGTTTCTTGAAACAGTTTGTCATTGGATCTTATGATGAGTTTGTTATTATTTCTTCTATTTATTTTTTTTATCATTGGATCTTTTTGTTTTCTTTTTTAGTTTTCAGGATGCTATTAAAGCCATATGTATGTGGTAGGTTTTGTCTCTTAATCTACCAATTTTATTTGCAAGTTAAAATTGTTATTATCTGAATGGCTGACATCTTCTAATTCAAATCTCTAACAATGTTTTTGTAGTTATATTTCAGCTGCTATTTAATTATCATTTCCTCAAAGAAGCTTTCCTCAAGAGCTAAGGTCCATGTTCTGTATTCAACAAGCTTCTCCTCCAGCAATCTTAGAACGTAGCTAGTAATTTAATTTAATTTCCTTCTCAACGTTGTTTTAGATTGGGGTTTGGTCTTCAGAATTGTTTTTCTCAGCTTTTTGTGTTTTCAACCTCATAATGATTATAACTTTTTTTGATCTCAAATTCATGTTTAAGCATTCTGTATTCCTCCTGAGTTTCAGCCTTCATTCAGGGTAATAATGGACAAGAGTGGCGCTCTTCCTGAGTTTCAGCCTTCATTCAGGTTAATAATCGAGTTTTTATATGTATTCCTGATTTCATAAAGCATATTATTTTATTACTTTCCTCATTTTTAGTCATTGATTGCTTATTAGTTTAGAGTTAGTATGAAAATTCCTTACATTTTTATGTTGATTAATCTTAGCAAAGATCATTGTAATGATGTTTATGATTTGATTGTGCTTAGATTTAGTTTTTATGCAATTGTAGTCTTATCAAGAATGTTTTATGATAATGGTTTTGCATGATTTTATTAGTGTGATGTTATGTAATTATGTGGCAGCAATTTATTTGGCATTAAGAATGATTTAAAGCCATTTATCTGGCAAAAAAAACTGCACTTCTCACCCCCATCGCAGGGTAAGCACTCTATTTCTCGCCATGGCTCCCATTCCCACTGCTCCTGCTTCTTTTCCCCTTAATCAGTGGAAATATCTATGCTTCTTTCCCCTATAAATGCAATGCTTCATTTATTCTTTGTTCAAGTTACTGTTATATCTTACAATGGAATTGCAGAACCAGAAGATAATGCCGTGGAGGATGTGCTTGGCGAACTTCGGGTTCACGTAGATTATCTGAGTTCCGGGTATCATAAATCATTCTAATTTAAACTCTTTAATTTGTATGGAATCTGGTTTTAATAATCTGTATCAATCTCCTTGAAACTTTTTCAGTATCAGGTTTCATACTGCTTCTGATTTCTAGTTTACTGCTGGAGAACTTTTCTTGTGGGCTTACAGCCAAAGGAGTAGTAAAAAAGTAGATAAAATTGGAGTTTTCATTAGTTGTATTGTTCCCCAAAAGGTGTGTAGAATTACACGCAATGCTTAAGGCCCTGTTTAGGAGAAATTTCGCTTTCTGGAGGTGTTGTGAAACTGTGGTAGGAAATCAAGTGGCAGAATTTTATTTGATGTTGGAGCTTTCGTGACAGCGTTTCTAGCTATTATTCGATAACTATATTGGCATTTTGGGTCGCAGCTGTATGTATTTTTCATCACTGTGTATATTAGGCTATTGCACCCTTTAACCTCGGGCTTTGTTTGAGTGAGCGGTGGTGGTTGTGAACACAATTATAAAAAAAAACAAGGCAGTTTTTGGGTAAGTGTGGTCAGATACACTATTTTACAAAAAATGATATTTTAGACTATGGCTCCGTTTGGTGAGACTTATTTTCGTTAGTCAAGCAGTTATGGCCGCATGAATCGGATCTTAATTAAGGCTAAGTTCATGCGGTCGTAACCGCCTAACCGATAAAAATAAGTCCAACCAAACGGATCCTAAAAAGTCATCACTGCTGGTATATATGCAGATGTCCAATGCTTCAATCTACTTGTATGTATGTATGCAATCTGATCCTTTTGAGCTTACATGTACATATCATTCTCAAGATCCTTATAGATTTGGATCAGTTTATTACTAGGTTTTCTGTTGAAAACCTGAAGCACTTATATTTTGTTATAATACTCAGTATTTTTCTTTGCTATGTTTTCTTGAAATGAATGTGATGACGGATTAACATGGTTTAATCTGGATCAATTTCTACTGGTTGTATTTTAATTTATGTTCTCCATATCAAAAGCTGTACTTTGGTTTTCAAATGAAACGCTGCATACTAAACATTTTCATGCCTTTTGTATAGTTATCACTTATGTTGAAATTTTAAAGCATTTACTGTTCTTATATTATTGAAAATTAGTTGCATGGTTCACATGTGTCCACTATATTTTTCATATTTGTATCCTTATGTATTTTGTCTTTGCAGATTTTTTACATTTATGTTTATGCTTATTCTACTATTTTTAACATCATTCTAGTACACCTTAATGCCATTGAATTATTCATTTTTGTATGAAAAACAATCAATCAGGAAAAGCATGCTAGAGAAATTGTGTTTAAGGCAATTGGACAGGCAATTAACAAAGCTATAGCGGTTTCAGAGATTATAAAAGTAAGTGGTAGTTATGCATTAGTCCCCTTTGTGACTTTTTGTCTATGAGATAACAATTTCTTTGGTGTTCTAACAGTTACAGAAGAGGATTCATGGACTGCACCAAGATACTAGTATCAGCTCAGTCAGTATTACTGATGTTTGGGAACCAATTGAGGAGGGCCTTGTACCGTTAGTTTCTATTCTTGCTTTGTTTATAAGTAATTCAAATTTCTTGAAGCTCAAGTAAACATTTCTATTCTGCAACCTCTAAGTTTCTCTATTGCAGATTGGAAGTGACTAGACATGTCTCAATGATTTCCATTTCTCTTTCAACCAGATTGCCGAACAAGAATTCTCCTGGGTAATTCATTTTGTAATCGGAAATTTACACGATAAAGTAGAATACTGATTTCTCTTGCATCCACTTCCTAGTAACCGCTCACCGGATGAAATTATGTAGCGGATTATGATCTTTATTTATCAGGTACCCGCCCCCTTGCACGCCGAACAGCCAAAACAATAACAAAGATATCAGCAACCTCAATATTTTCATCATCAGCAGCAACCAAGACAGCACCCAGCTCAATATAACGATGGTGTGCAACTCTGCATTGATGTGAATCTTTTGTTCATTAGTGATACTCTCCAGCGTAAACTATTCTTGTGTATCCTATCGTCTATACTAATTCCACAAACGTTGAATAAAATATTCTTATTAAATGAAATTGCCTAATAATATTATTTTTTCCCTATTTAATTTTGAAGCACCTGGCGGCATTGTGAGTTAGTTAATGTGTTTGTTCGTGATCGTATTACATATCTTTAGTCATTGTGAGTTAGTATATACTCTATTTTGTGCCTTTGAAATTCATAAAGCTCTTCATGGAGAATTTTTTTAGATAATTTCTATGCCAATAGATCTTGTTACAGTACTATATTACAATGAGGGGAGCACATGTCTAGCATTACATTATTTTGAATGTGTTTTTTAAAAAAAAACATAAATTAGTATTTGCCACGGCTTGTAACTGTGGCAAATAGTTTTTTTAAAAAATGATGAGTTCACTTTTAGCCAGGGTTTTATACCGTGGCTAATAGTCCCTTATTTGCTACGGCAGTTTTTCCCCATGGCTAATACCTTTTGCTACGGCCAATCCGTGGCTTAAAAGTTTTAGCCACGCTGACTTTAGCCACGGAGTTTTCCCGTGGCTAGACCGTGGCTAAAGTTTTTTAGCCACGATTTTGGACTTTTTGCCAGGGCAATTTGCCCTGGCCAAAAGTCTGTTTTCTAGTAGTGTCATTATACAGTTTAAGTGGGAATGACAGCACCAAACAAAATCTTTAGTTGTCAGAAAAGTTCAAGTTTTAAATCCCTTTCAAGCATGGCTAATAAAACCAAGGTTGCTGGGAAAAGTAATCTTCGCAACTTTTGCCAAGAGAAGAAATCTTCGCAACTCTTGCAAAGAGAAGATGTATAGATAAAAACTGATTTGCTTATTGAAGCCTAGGTCGTGCTTCTCCGGGCAATCTTGGTTCATGAAAAACAAAACCAAGCTTATTGCGGCCATCTATTTTCTGAAGCCGAAGAAATCATCTGGAAAAACTGCATTTTTTATGACCAACTTGCTTATAGATAAAAAAAACAATCTCACAGATCACATGAATTTAATAGCGAACAGATCTCGAAGAATTAGAAAAGCTTACCGGATTTATGACCAACTTGCTTAAACTGATCTTGGAGAAGAAGAATCTTAAAAAGATCTTGAAGAAGAAGAAGAAATGGCTTGCCTAAGCGAACGATCGCATGGATTTCACCCATTAAAACAGAGGATAAGTTTGAAAAAAAATCAGAGAAGAAAAGCTTACCGGAGGTACCGATCGATGATACCCTAGGCATTTGAGGGAGGAAGAAGAAAGCGGGAGGGGAAGCAGGCGTTGTGCTTCGATTCCAGCACAGAGTCCGACGCAGATCCCGACGATGAGGGAAGGGGAAGTGGCTGCTCGAAATGGAGATAAGAAGATTAGAGATTGCAAGGAGAAGCACGACCTAGGCGAAGCGGATGGAAGGAGTTAAAGCAGGAGACGGAAATGATTTCGGCGTGCTGCGGTATTTGGAGCTTTTGGCGGGCTGCGGTCGCTGCTTTCGGCGGAGAGGATGTGGGAGAAGACGGGTTGCGTGCGGGATTTGATTTCTCCTTTCCGCGTGCTACCCCGCGGGATTGTTCAGGATTTCCTGGCGAGATTTTGCATAATTTTGCATGTAATGATCCGATGGTCGACATTCATTGAAGAAATTTAATCCGACGGCTGAAATGAAACGGATGGTGTGCTCCAAATACATATATTCATTTATATAATAAAGATATATATATATATATAAGAGTGACAGGCACGGGCCTCCAACATGATGGCCACGCGCCACAGTACCAGGCCGGCGACGGCGGGCGTTGCCCGCCACCCGGCGGGCTTCGCCCGCGACAGCAACATAAAAAGTAAACAAAAATTAATTATAAAAGAAAATAAATTAAAAATTGTTGAAGTTGGTGACCGGGCGGTCTGGCGGTCTGTCTTGGCGGGTTGAAGACCGCGCGGTCTGGCGGTTTCCCTTCAGTAAGTTGGTTGTTGTGCTGTTGCTGTCTGGTAGCCGAGCGGTCTGGCGGTTTGTCTCAGTCGACTTAGAGACCGGGCGGTCTAGCGGTCTCTCATGGCGATCTCTCTCTCTCTCTGGTGGTAGCCGAGCGGTTAGCCCTTCTGTCTAACCGCCCGGCTTATGCGGGTTATTTCTGTATAGTCCGCTTAGTTCTGTAATTTTTTAGTCTCACATCTCTTATTTGTATTCTCTCATCTCTCCTCCATTTTATATAAGAGATGACATACCTTTGTAATAGACATCTTTTTGGATAATAAAACTTTTAATTATTCAAATCTCCAGCTTGTTTTTAGTTATTTGTTCGCTATTTTCACAAAAATAAACAAAAAATAATAAATTAATTACATTCATTACAGGCGGGTGAACAGTGGCATGATCACTGTTCACCCACTTACTTTTTATAATCTATAAATAATATAACAGACGGTATTATATCTATAAATAATTACATTCATTAAGTTATTATATTTATATATAATATAACAGGCGGTATTATAATTATATATAATATAAGAGGCAGGTGAACAGTGGCGTGAACACTATTCACCCGCCTGTTTTAGTCCTACACCGCCAAAAATTTGCATATTTTCGGATTTAAATACTGATTCCCAGAATAAGTGTGTGAATTCAGCTTGTTAGCAGGATTGCGGGTTGGCGGTCTGGCGGGACAGCGTTCTGGTCGACGGGCTTAACAGGTTAGCAGGATTTCAGGTTGGCGGTCTGACGAGTCAACGTGCTAGCAGGCGGGCTTAATGGGTTGGTTTTGCTAACCCGATGTTGGGTACATAGGAAAATGTGTACCTGATTTGGAGATGTCTCACTTAGCTCAATGATATACATCAAGGTGTATTTGGTGTTATTTTGAGTTTATATGTGCAGGTTAAGAATATGCTAAAATGCAGGAAAAAGTTTTTAAGTCCATGTGTCGACACCAGAGGAAGCTGTGTCGACACTTAAGAAAGCCTGTGTCTACACTTAGAAAAGCAGTGTCGACATCAGAAGAAACTGTGTCGACACACAGAAGTTTTAGTCGACATCAACTGTGTCGACACTGGAGGCAGTGTCGACACACAGAATTCTTAGACTATGTCAACTGTGTCGACACACACGACTTGTGTTGACACACAGCAGAGTTTCAACATAGTTGATTGATGTGAAGTGAATAAGTGACTATGTCGACACAAAAAAGCAGTGTCGACACATTCTATAGATGCAGTGTCAAGAAGTAATGTCGACACCAAAGGAGCTGTGTCGACATCACTAAAGCTTGTGTCGACACTTAATCTACTTATGCCGACACATAATGAAGATCAGTCTCGACGCTTTGCTGACAAAGACAAAGGTTCAAGAAATGACTGAAGACTTGATAGTTTTGAATTCCAACAAGTTTGCTGAAGCTATCAGAGCTGTCAGAAGTTGGTTAGAAACCAGATCAGCCGGTTACCATAGATGAAGTCTATATAAAGACGGATTCTGTCAAATCAAAAGAGAACGAACAAACAACTAAGAAGTATTGATCATTGATCAAGAAAGAGCACGTCACACAGAAGACGATTTTCGTGAGAAGATCTAAGAAGACAGTCTGAGGTGGCAATCTACTCAGAATTTGTCTAAGGAAAATTCAAACAAGAATTCAGAAGGAACTTCAAAAGATTTGGAGAGAGAGAGCTCCAGCTGTTTAAAGTAAAGAAGGAGACATTTACAAGTCTCTAAAGAAGTAGATCCTGAACAAATCTGCTAAGAAGAATTCAGATCTATTTTTGAATTCTAAGAAGGAAGCTGCCAGCCAGTCAATTTCAAAGAAGATCAACCCTACTTAGTTCAGATTCAAGAAGCTTTGAAGAAATCTAAGAACAGGTTGATCTCAGCAATCAGTTTTATCAAGAGCTGATCAAGAAACCTTTTATCCCTTCTCTCTCAACAAGGGTAAGAGTCAATTTATAAGAATTTTCAAATTCTGTATGATCTTTCAAGATCTGAGTTATAAGCCTATAATATAAAGGCTGAGTATAGGATCTTTTAAGTTCTGAGTTGTAAGCCTATAATATAAAGACTGAGTGTAAGATCTTTCAAGATCTGAGTTGTAAGCCTATAATATAAAGGCTGAGTGTACGAGATATAGATCTCTGAGTTGTAGGCCTTGTGTCAAGGCTAAGGTAGGGTTGTTAGCCTGAGCTGTAGGAGTGTGGATATATTCTGAGTTGTAGGAACCTTTCAGGATTCTGAGCTATAAGATCTGTGGATCTGAGAAGAAGGAAGAAGTTAGGACGAATCTTGCACACTGCTGGATAGGCGAAAGGGGGAAATTGGATGTACCCAGACCTTGGGTAACCACTATAAACTAGTGTGCAATCTGTGATGTGTGTGTGATTGTGAATTTTGTGCTGTGGTGGCAGTATTAGCTGTAGAATAGTTAGATTCTCTTTAAAGAACTGAATTCTTATTCTGCCTTAAGTGAAAAAAAGAACCTATTCACCCCCCCCCCCCTCTAGGTGTTTGGGTTATCTTTAAATCAATTCTATCAAGTGGTATCAGAGGGAGGTTACTCAAAGAAGGACTTAATAGTCTGAGTTAGATCTATAAGGCAGATTCAAGATCAAGAAAATCGGTTCAGGAGAAAATCATAAAGAACTAGGTTCTATGAAATTACCCATATGCAGGAAAGAGATATTTGGAATATGGAAAGAAAGGGTCAGGCTTTTTATGGAGGCTTCTGATCCAAGGATCAACATTACAGTAAAGGAAGGTCCTTATGTTCCAATGAAGTTGTCAGTTCTTGATGCAAATCAAAGAATTCCCAAGGATTTTTTAGAGATGACTAAGGAAGAGATTATCATGACAATTATGGATAAAAGAGCCCAGAATATCATAGTAAGTGTCATAGATGATTCAACCTTTCAAAAATTGATTCACTGCAAGACCTCCAAGGAAATGTGGGACACTTTGATAGTCTACATGGAGGGTTCTGAAGAAGTCAGACAAGATAGAAAATCTATGCTGAACCAGGAATATGAGAGTTTCAGACAAGGAAAGTCAGATGGTATAACTGAGTGTTATAAAAAGTTCTATAGAATAGTAAATGAGCTGATGTCCTATGGAAGGATCTTCGGTACATATGAACTGAATGATAAATTCCTAAGATCCTTGACAAAGGATTGGGACACTAAGATTTGTGCCATTAGGGAAGTGGCCAAACTTACAGATATCTCTCCTCCAACTTTTTTGGAAAATTACTGTCATATGAGATGCAGCTGATGACTAGGAAAGAGGAAGAGAAAAGTGCAAAAGGGGAGCATAGAGAAAAGTTTGTGGCCTTCAAGGTAGAAGCCACTATGAAGAATAGGAGGATGCCACCATCACCTCCTAAGATAGTTACTGAAATTACTTCAGATAATTCAGACAACCAAAGTTCAGACAGCAGTGACTCAGATAAAGACTTCGCACCCTTCACAAGGCAGTTTCAGAGATTCCTTAAGAAGAAGCAGTGGAAGTCTTGGCCCTCCACATCTCAGCCTGTAGATGACTATTATCAAAAGAGGAAGTCATCTAGGAAGGACAGGAGCAGGTCTAAGCCTAGAAAATCTACAACATCAAAGATAGTTTGCTACTGCTGTAATAGGCCTGGACATATTGTGGCTGAGTGTCCAGAAAAAAGAAAGGAGTCTGGTGATAAAAGGAAGACTCAACAAAAGAGCAAGAAGAAGAAATCTTTTGTTGCTAAGAAGGAGAAGAGCTTGACAGACCAATCATCTTCAGAGTCTGAATCTGAAGCTGAGGCATACATTGGTCTTTATGTAGCAGATGAAGAAGATGAGTTTATGCAAGTGCTTAACTCTATCTATGAACAAGAAGACCATCAGTGCATGAGACTGATGGCTGGGTCAGAAGAAGATAAGTGACAGGATCAACCTGGTCCTAGTAAGGTACAATGTTTTTCTAGAAATTTAGATTGTAGTACTGGTTCAGAGTCAACTACATCTACATCAAGTGATGTGGATGGGTCTGAGTCTGAAGGTGATATTCATCAGTTGATAGATGAATATGAGGACTTGTTGCAGACACTAAAGAAAAGCAAAAACTTGGCCAAAACTAAGGCTAAGGAAATTGCAGATCTTAAGATGGCTGCATCTGATTTAGAGAAAGTGTTGGATCAAAAATTGAATGAGATTGCCAAACTGAAAACTATAACTGTTATTCAGATGGGCACAATCACATACAAAAATGATCTAATTAAAAGTATGGAAGCCAGACTTCAAAAGGAAAAAGATTTGGTGGCTAGTTATTCCAAGCCAAAATCAGTTTTACCCTTAATAGATGAGTTTGTGGCTCAAAAGGGTAAGGCTGGAATAGGCTTTAAAGGTAACACCAGGGCTGTCCAATTTAAGAGAAAGGGTAAAGCCTCAGTCCAGCCACTGAACTTTAAAGTCCCTGTAATTTTAGGAAGGTACAAGTGCCTTCTAACAAGTATGACCTTGAGAATACTCATGGTCATAGTAAGACTGAAGTTCTGAATGACAAGGGTGTTTATGTCAATAAGGCAGCCCATGTCCATAAACCCCATTTTCTTAAGCAAACAGTGGGTGTAGCTGCATTAGTACCAACACAAAATAAAAGATTTGATGTTAACCAGACTGCCAAGAATTTATCTAAAAATAGATACAACAAGTATGAATGCTGGTGCTATGGCAAGACATGCCATTATGCCTTAGATTGCTGGCACAACATTAGTGTCAGGAAGAACAATAGTTTACCTGTTAGAAGAGAAGCAGGTAGATTTGTTAAGTATGAAGCTAACTTAAACTAAAGACCCAAGACTTACTTGGGCTCTAAGGTTGAGTAATTCTTTATTGCAGGTGAGTGCAAGTTACCATGCCCCTATCTGGTACTTAGACAGTGGATGTTCCAGGAACATGACTGGAACAAGGGAGTTGCTAAAGGAGTACTACCTATCATAAATGGGCCTAAAGTAATCTTTGGTGGTTCTGAAAAAGGAATCATTAAAAGATTTGGTAACATTTCTAATAACCAGATTACTATCACTCAAGTGTCCTATATAAAGGGTGAAAGTGAAGGGATAGATACTACTCTAGAGGGGGGGTGAATAGAGTTATCAAATTTTGCACAGACAAAACTTAATAGTCTACCCAACTCCCTTGGAGTGAGGTGCGGAATGAAAAGATTATAGATATTGATTTAACCTTAGAGTCTAACACAAGTGTTGTGTACAAACACAAGTTAACTGTAATTACAGTTAAGCTTGGAAAAACCTAAACAGCAACTAGCAGCCTAGTTATATCTAATCACAGCCACAATGCAGGAAATAAACAATTGAATCCAGACGACACAAGGAGATTTATAGTGGTTCCCCAAACAACTTGGGTACGTCCACTCTTCTACCCACACGGTAGGAATCCACTCAGGTTTTTGATCAGGTGCCCTGCCACCAACAGAATCTGATTCAGGTAGATTCAGAAACCCTTTAGACTTTTGATCAGGTGTCTAAAAACCAAGCACAGGTTTTTGATCAGGTGCCCTGCCACCAAGGGATACTTTTGAAGGGAGTAATAACCCTGTACAGGAGGGGGAAGAAGGTTAAGATGTCTTCTCTATTTTTCAATAGATTAGAGAAGCACAAAAAGCTTGCACTGAGCTAGAATGCTCTAAAGAATCAAGGCTCCCCCTGGCTCAAAGATGTCCAGGTGAAGTCTTGCTTCAGTGCAGAAAACTCTTCAGAAAATTCTGAAGGAGAGAGCTACAAGAAGAAAATAAATAACAAAAAGAAATCTCTTCAAGCAGCTATTCTTCTTCTTCTTCTTCAAAGAAACTCTGAGTTGAACTTCCTGAAAGCAGGAGAACTCAGGTGAAGAAGAGATGAGGATCTTAACACTTCTCAGTTAGATGGAGTTTGCTGAGAGCAGGAAGCTTGAGCTTGAAGAAGGCTTGAGTGCTTTTGAATATGTGTGTAACACTAGCTTCAATCCTTCTGCAAAGGGTTCTTTTTATATTAGCAGCAAGCAACGGCTCTCTTCCATTTGAATTCTTTGTCTTCTTCTGAGCCTTGAGACCTGGGCTGTAAATATCAAAGAAGACAGAAATATCTCTGCAGCAAAACATTCTATAAAGGGAATAAATCACTTTCTAAGAAGCTGCAGGTTTAAATCAAATAACAGAGGACTAAATAAAGTCACATCAGAAATAATCTCTTTATAGTAAAGAAGAAGACTTTTCAGTCCAACGGCTATAAAGGGGTTGACAGCAGATAAAGTAATTTAAATGACAGCTAATAAGACAAACAACTTTATCTTAAAAGACTTGAACTCAGGCAAAAAGAATAGAGCAAATAATGCCTGGAAACTTTATCATACAGCTTGAAATAATGTGCCAGAAAATGTATTAAATTAATTAAATATAATAAATAAATACAAAATACAAAGGCAGGCAGAAAACGTCGAACGACCTTCGGAGATCGTCGACCGACGCACGGAGATCGTCGATCTATCGGGCAGATAGTCGAACGATCCAGATAGTCGACCTATCGAAGAAGATAGTCGAACTACCCCGGGAGATAGTCGATCTATCAGAGCAGATAGTCGAACTACCAGATAGTCGATCTATCAGGACAGATAGTCGAACTATCAAGCGCACAGAGATAGTCGACCTATCAAGCAGATAGTCGACCTACCTCAGAAAACAGATAGTCGACCTATCAACAGATAGTCGACCTATCAGCGCAGAACAGATAGTCGACCTATCAACAGATAGTCGACCTATCAGCGCAGAACAGATAGTCGGCCTATCAACAGATAGTCGACCTATCAGCGCAGAACAGATAGTCGAACTACCAGCGCAGACCAAAACGTCGACCAACTGATAGACGATCGTCGATCAGTCGATAGACGATAGTCGAACGGCGTTCGACTATGGTCGAACGAAAAAACTACTTAACCAAATTCTCGATTTGGAAAAGCGAGGACTCTACAGCTAGACTCCTAACCATTGACCATAGATATTTCTTGGGTCAAGGAGCACAAAGGAGAGGACTGAACTCAAAACAAACTAGGGTACCAACAATCTCCCCCTATTTGAGTTAAGTCTCTCAGAAACTAAAACAGCTAGCAATAGAATACTAAAAATAATTTAAGCAAATAGATAACAACAAACTGGCAGATTATCAATCAGATAAATATAACACAGCAGTTTAATTAAACTATTATGAATCTTTAGAGTCAGGTAATGGATCAGAAGAACTAGAGACAAAAGAAATTTTTCTAAGCGGATCATCTGATTCCTTCTTTGACATCTTTAAATCCTGCACTCCAAGTATCTTTAGCTCTGTAGCTCTGGGGACAACAGCTTCAGGATGTTTTTCCATGTACTTTGCTGGATCAAATATCTCAGGATTGACTTGGAATTTCTCAAATTCTTTCTTTCTATATGCTGACATCGTAGTAAATCCAGTTGTATCTTTACCTTCGGCTCTTGCTTTTCTTATTTGGGCTGCCCCTACAAGCTCTTGAAAGCGAGCCATCCTAAAATTAGGATCGAGCTCGGGATTTTCATATACGGGCTCTGGAGAAGCAGCATCAGCTATTATATCTAAATAAGACATTAAAGGACTTAGCAAAAAGGGACTTGCTAGAAGGTTTTAAAACACTGTAAACTATTTACCTTTTGAAATACTTTTCTCAGATTGAACTGGAGAAGGAGGTGGGGAAAAAGTTGGTCTTTGGGCCACAACCTCCTTCATTGGTCTTTGAGAACCATAAGATGATTTGCTTTGAGAACTTTGATGACCTTGCCTTGGTTGGTGCTGAGCAGATGCAGATTTTCCATAGGCGGCAGATTGATTAGCAGGTAGATTCCCAGAGGTTCCTGCACCTGGAGGTGGAGGAGGACCTTTGGGAGTCCATCTGGAGACTGGACTGTCATACCTCTTAGTTCTCTTCCTTTCTTTTTGCTGATTTTTCGAGAACCACATCCAATGCTTAAAATCCTTAGATTTGGGGTCAATGCCCTTCAAAATATAATACGGAGTGTCATTATCCTTATTTGGAGGTGGAGGAGCAGCTTTTCTCTTCTTTGCGGCAGATTTCTTTCTCTTTGATTTTTCAGAAATATCAGACTCATCATCATCATCAGAATGGGATGATGGAGGGTTCTCATAGGGATCATAGGCTTCTGAGACAGCCTTTTCTTTAAGCTTTGAAGTAGATTTCTCCCTTTCTTCTTCTATGGCATCCAAAGCCAGAAGGGAGTCTAAATCTAAACCAGGAGAGTCATCCCAGATGGATGACTTCTCAACTTGCAAATCTTTCTCTTTTTCTTTTAAAGATAAAACTCTTAAGTCCCATGCTGCTCTTGCTTGAATTTCTTCCAAACTCAGAACCGGAGAGTCAACTTTGACTTCCTCTTTTTCAGACTCATCTTCTTTATTATCCAGGAAGGATTCTAACTCAGGGTCATCTTGAATATTTGGAATACTTGGTACAGCCTCAGAAATAACTTTTATTATTTGGGCAGCTAAATCTTCTCTAATAATATCTGTAAAATTATGAATATAGATCTGCTAAATAAACAGATATCATTCCTTCAATGTATTCACAGACTATCAAATTAATAGATTCATCGACAAAACGAATGAAAGAGTTACCTTCATATTTAACCATCTCCCAGCAATCATTCAGATAAGAAGTTACAATTCCTTCCAGGAATCTAACTATCATAGGAGTGGTAATATCTTCCAAGCAGACCTTAACTGCAATTTCAGATAATAGTATTCCATCTGCTATTTCTTTCTCAGTCAAAACTGGAGCTGCAACTTGCTCAACTGGAGCAATCTCTTCCTGAACAGTCATAACAACATCTGGAACTTCTTCTGGCTCAACTTGAGCAGATTCTGGCTGGGCAGACAAGACTGAATCTTTCACAACTGGAGGAGAGGCAGGAAGGCCTGAGACATCTTCATTGAACATCTCCCCCTGCCTGATTTCAGTAGCTACTGAAACCAGGCACCTAGAGGAAGATGGCTCAGCAGACTTTGAGATGGATTGGATGGAGGCAGCCAAACGATCAATGGAGGCGGCAAGGGGAGCGATTGCCTCGTCAATCATGGTTTTGATTGACGGGGTAATCAGCTCCACGATGCGGAAGATAATCTCTGGAGAGATTTCAAAAGAAGATGGATGAGAGGAGGATGGAGCAGCAGCAGATATGGTAGGGATGCTGGGATGAGAAGGGACTGGGGATCGAGCTGGAGATGCAGCAGGAGAATGAGCAGGGGATGGAGAATGAATTGGGGAATTAACGGGAGATGCATGAGGAGTAAGAATTC
Source organism: Platanthera zijinensis (assembly GCA_039513925.1). Lineage (NCBI taxonomy): Eukaryota > Viridiplantae > Streptophyta > Magnoliopsida > Asparagales > Orchidaceae > Platanthera > Platanthera zijinensis. The sequence continues at coordinate 153,231,824 of CM077083.1, forward strand.
TCTCTGATCCTAACAAATCGAAGCTAGGAACAGATATCCTAGCCAGATATGCAGGTAGAGGAGAGGCTGGAGGGGAAGAAGAAACAACCGTAGTTATTTCAGGTGCAGCAGAAGAAGAGGGTCGTACCTCAGCTGAAGTTGATGGTACTTCAACTGAGGCAGACGGCAAGGCAGAGGAGGAGGAAGGGAGAGCTGAGCCAGCTTCACTAGGTTGAGGAGCGACTGATTCAGTCCTTGTGTCCTCAGATTGTGCTGGAGCAGACTTCACGAACGTCCTCTTCCACTTGGAGAACAGATGAGGGTCCATCTTCTTGCTGGCATTGATGGTAGTTGCGGCAGAACTCAGCAGCTGGGGGAATTTCTCCTTCAGGAAAATTCCAATAACCCTTCCGAGGGTAACTTCCTTCTTTCCTGTCTTCTTCCTGATTAAATCAAACAGAACAGCAGCCCAATCGATCCTTTTCCGATTAACAATTGCACACATAAGTGCGAATTGTTGCCTTGTTATGTTATCATGGGCAGAGTGCTTGCCCAGAATCACTTTTCCAACTATCTCAGCGAGGAACTTAATCTTGAAGGGGAAGTTTACCTTGAGCAGCTTGGTGGGAATGCCCTCGGCATGTCCCAGCTCGACCAGCATCCTTCCGAACTCCTGAGCATCTTGCTCATAATCTTCATCACCAATAACTAAACCAAAAACATCAGAAAGAACGGCCGGAGTCAGGATAGCTTCTACTCCGCCGATGGTACCGATCATCGCTTCGTCTGTGGAAGACGACGTGAAAGCCCATTCTTTTATTTCTGGAATGTTAATCTTGATCCTTTCAGACATCAGCTTCTCTAGACCTTGATCCCTGCAGAGCTGGAGAACTTCCACTATGCCGGCATCGCAACTGCTGAAAGCTTCAAAATCTACACTGAAACCTGCATCGAACTTGACGACGGCTAGAACAGCTGGGGAAATCGCCATTGATTTGCTGGAGAGACGCGAGAAGGAGGAGGAAGACGAAGGGGACGGAGCAGCAGAAAATCGCAAGCGGGAAAGCAGAATGCGAAAGGGCACGCTCCGTCGACGATAAAGCAACAGATCTTTTAACCTAGGTCGACTATCGGCTTTATATTGAACCGGATATAGTCGGTCTATTAAAAAGATCTTGACCCGATGGTCGAACGGTCGTTCGACGATCGGCTCAGAAGCAGAGTAGTCGGACAATCGTTCGACTATTTCTGGCTTCTCAAACAACAGGCTATCGTCATCCAGAGATCGACGATGTGCCCAACCTGTTCGACGATGGTCGAACGTCGATCGACGATCTTCAAACAGATAAGCTATCATTAACCAGAGGTCGACGATAGGCTTAAGCCGTTCGACTATCTTCGAACCTCGTTCGACTATCTTCAAACAGATTTCAACATAGGCAGATAAAGTCACACTTAGTCTCGTCCATTGATCATGCCTAGTTGAACTAAAAAGAACAGATGCTTCTGTTCATCTAAAGGCTTGGTGAATATATCACCTCTCTGAAACTCAGTGGATATGAACTCAAGACAGATCTTGTTCTTTTCCACACAATCTCTCAGGAAATGGTGCCTAATCTCAATGTGCTTCGTTCTAGAGTGGTGCACTGGATTTTGTGCAATTGAGATAGCACTGGTACTATCACACATGATCTTGGTGTTCTTGTGTGAGTAACCATAATCCACAAGCTGGTTTTGAATCCACAGGATCTGTGAACAACAACTAGCAGCTGCTATATATTCAGCCTCTGTAGTTGAAGTTGAGACAGAAGCCTGCTTCTTACAGAACCAAGAGACCAATCTCTCTCCCAGGAACTGACAAGTTCCTGAGGTGCTCTTCCTGTCAACTCTGCAACCAGCATAATCAGAATCAGAATATCCAATTAATTCAAACTCTGACTCAGCTGGGTACCAAAGTCCTAGATCTGGACATCCTTTCAGGTATCTCAGGATTCTCTTTAGAAGAATCATATGAGATTCCTTGGGGTTGACCTGAAATCTAGCACAAAGGCATGTAGCAAACATTATATCTGGCCTACTTGCAGTTAGATATAATAGGGAACCAACAATGGCCCTATAATTCTTTTGATCAACTGGCTTGCCGTGATCATCAGAATCAATAACTACATTAGTAGCCATGGGTGTAGGCATTGCTGAAGCATCAGCCATCCCAAATTTCTTTACCAATTCCTTGGCATATTTGGATTGGGAGATGAAGATACCATCAGCATCTTGCTTGACTTGGAGACCAAGAAAGTAAGACAGCACACCCATGCTACTCATCTCAAACTTGGAATGCATTAAGTTAGAAAACTTTTTGCACAGTTTGGGATCAGTGGAGCCAAAAATAATATCATCTACATACACCTGAACTAACAGGATTGTGTCCTTGTGATGCTTAACGAAAAGGGTTCTATCAACTACTCCCCTAGTGAAGTTGTGCTCTAACAGGAAACTAGCTAAGGTCTCATACCAGGCCCTAGGAGCTTGCTTTAGTCCATAAAGAGCTTTTTGCAACTTAAAAACATGAGAAGGCTGAGTTGAAGAAACAAACCCTGGTGGTTGTTCAACAAACACCTCTTCCTTAAGCTCACCATTCAGGAATGCACTTTTGACATCCATTTGGAACACCTTAAACTTCATGAAGGCTGCATAGGCCAAGAAGATCCTTATTGCTTCTAGCCTTGCAACAGGAGCAAAGGTTTGGTCATAGTCTATACCTTCCTCCTGTCTGTAGCCCTGAGCTACAAGCCTAGCTTTATTCCTTACTATTATTCCATTTGCATCTAACTTGTTTCTATACACCCACTTGGTGCCTATGATCAGTTGGCCTTTAGGTCTTGAAACCAAAGTCCAAACTTTACATCTCTCAAACTGATTGAGCTCCTCTTGCATTGCAATGATCCAGTGGGGATCTAGCTCTGCATCTTTAAAGGTGAGGGGCTCAACCTGTGAGAGGAAACAAGCATGCATCACATCCTGTCTTAATTGATGTCTTGTTTGCACACCAGCTGATATGTCTCCAATCACTTGAGATGTGGGGTGATCTCTAAGTGTGACAATATCAGCAGGTGGGATGTGATCTTCAGCAACAGTTGGGATTAATTCCTCAGGACGAATTTGATCTACTGTTGGTGGTACAGCAACAGCTTCAACAGCTTCAGCAATGTCTTCATCACTGTCTGATTCAGTGATCTGAAGAGTTGAAAGTTGAAGGATTTCTTGAGGGGCATCATGTACCTGCAAAGAACTGGAGGAAGGAGAATTTTCTTTCTCCTTGTAAAACATCTGATGCTCATCAAATGATACATGCACAGATTCTTCTATCTTACAGGTTAATTTGTTATAAACCCTATAAGCTTTGCTTACTTGGGAATATCCGAGCATGATTCCCATTGAAGCTTTTGCTTCAAACTTTCTAATATATTCTTTATTATTATTATGAATATACACAATACAGCCAAAAACTCTAAAGTAATTAATTTTTGGTTTCTTTCCTTTAAGCAACTCATAAGGAGTTTTACACTTAAGTTTGTGTATCAAACTTCTATTCAAGACATAGTTGGCTGTACTAACAGCTTCTGCCCAATAGGATAGAGGCATGTTAGCATCTGCCAACAATGTGCTAGCAGCTTCAATTAGTGTTCTATTCTTCCTTTCAACTACCCCATTTTGTTGGGGAGTTCTAGGAGCTGAGAAGCTATGTTTGATACCTTCTCTCTCACAGAATTCTTGCATGAGAAGAGAGTCAAACTCAGTACCATGATCACTTCTGATCAAGGCCACATGAGTAGAGTACTCAGTCTGCACACAAAGTAGAAAGTCTGTAAGGGCTTTGAAGTTATCAGACTTAGTTCTCAAAAAGAAAACCCAACTGAACCTAGAGAAGTCATCTACAATTACTAATGTGTAATACTTCCCTCCTAAACTCTGTACATTTATTGGGCCAAACAGGTCCAAATGTAATAAATACAGGATCCTAGGAGAATCACTTTTGTTTACAGATTTAAATGAGTTCTTGGTTTGCTTGCCTAGCTGACAAGCCTTGCAAAGGTTCTCCTTCTTGTAGGGGCGAGAAGGTAAACCTCTAACAAGGTTGTGCTTAGATAACCTAGATATATTTTTCAGGTTTACATGACTAAGTCTTTTATGCCATAAAGAATTATTATTAAGGGTTAATTCATTAAACAAGCAGATTTCAGAATGAGGTGAATTAAAATCTACTAAATAAATATTGCCTATTCTATTACCTATTAAAACAACATCATTATTTAAAGTAATACTGCAAGAGGAGTTAGAAAAAGAAACCTGGTAGCCAGCATCACATAGCTGGCTATCTGAGATCAGATTATGCTTCAGTCCATTGACATAAGCAACTCTCTTGAATGTAACAGCTCCAATCGTGATCTTGCCATATCCTTCTGTTTGACCACAACTGGAGTCTCCAAAGATAACCTTTGGGCTGAGCTTAGCTTTGTACTTTGACAGAAGCTCTTTGTTTCCTGTCATATGCTTAGAGCATCCACTATCCAAATATCACTTGTTTTGAGTGATTGGATAGGCCTTCACCTGCATAACAATTATTTAGACAGAGTGGACCCAGGTAACCTTGGGTCCCTTGTTTTTCACATAAGAAAAACTGGAAATATAAGAAAATGCAGGCTGAGGGTGATAGCCTAGTGGGTGAGATCTCCTAGGTGGGATTCTCCATGCAGATGATGGGTCAACAAACCTAGGGTTTCTATTTTCATTTAGGTTTCTATGATACTGATTATGATTTTGAAAGTCATGTTGAAATCGTCGATCTACGTTCGACGATGGGCGCTCAGATCGTCGACCTTCGTTCGACCATTGAGCTTCCGATCGTCGAGCTTCGTTCGACGCTCTTTGCATTTCTTTGAAAAATTTCTTTCTCTTTTCTCTCTTAGCCTTATTTAATGTTTTATTTACAAGGTTTACTTGCTCAGTGTTCTTCTTTCCACTAGCTGAAATGAAGTTCACTGGAGTTGAAAGGTTATTTTTAAGCAAGACTGGGGGTTCACTGGGAGAAGCTCCTAAGCCTAGTTTATCATTAACTGACCTAGTGTTAGCCATGCTGGTAATTTCTAACAGCTTAAGGCTTCTACCATTAAGGGATTCTTCTAGTCTCTTAGACTTAGCTAATTCTATTTTAAGAAATTTAATTTCTTCACTACAAGTAGTGAGATCTTCCTTTAACCTAATGTTTTCAGAGGCTATTGATTCAGAGTCAGCTAGCCTATTTCTAAGTTCTTTTATCTCCTTTTCTGAACTAATTAAATCTAAACATAAAGATTTAAATTCTAACTTAAACTCTTCTGAAGTAAAATCATAAGAAGAAAGTACCTCATCTTCAGTGGGCATTTCTTCGTCAGAATCAGAACTCTCTGCAGCAGAGTGGTTGCTGCAGGCATCTATTGCCATGAGGCAAATTTCTTTTGCCTTCTTCTCTTCCTCATCTTCACTGGAGCTTGATGAGGAGGATTCTTCATCAGAATCACTCCAGGTTTCAGCAATGAAACCTCTCTCCTTCTTCTTGTTTTTGTAGGAGGATGGCTTGGAGTGCTTCCTGTGTTGTTCTTTGTCTTTTCTCTTTTCCTTGTTCTTCTCCTCTGGACACTCTGGCAAAATGTGTCCAGGCTTCCTGCAACCATAACATATAATTTCTTTAGCAGGAGAGCGATCATACCTTGGTTTGTCTTCATAGCGTGAAGACTTCTTTCTGAATTCTTTTCTCCCCATCTTGAGGAATCTCTTGGCAAACAGTGCCATAAGTTCCTCATTGGATTGGCTGCCTTCAGAAACATCTGCAGCCTTAAGAGCTAGAGATTGCTCTTTTCTTGTTGGAGTGGGGGTCTTGGCTTCAGCTTCTGCTTCTCTGGTCTTCAGCACTTGCTCAAAAGACTTGAGCTTGCCGAGGAGAGCTTCAGTTGAGATCTCATTGGTACTTCTGGCTTCTTTGATGGGCCAGATTCTTAGATCCCATGTGCTAGGGAAGCACATAAGAATCTTATCATTGACCTCTGTCAATGATATGTCCTTGTCCAGGGTCCTCAGCTCATTGATGATTGAGCTGAGCCTGGTGTACATCGCTTCAACTGATTCAGCATCAGTCTTCTTGAAGTTCTCATACTGTGAGATAAGGTTGGACCTTCTGTCCTTCCTTTCATCAGCTGAACCAGCTACAATCTGGTTCAGTGTGTCCCACATGGCCTTAGCTGAGGAGCAGTCAGCCACCTTCTGGAACACCTCATCAGACATAGTCTGAGCCAGTATGTTCATTGCTTTGGCATCAGCAATTTTGGCCTTCTTGTACTCATCATTATAGTCTGGAGGAGGCACTGCACTCATATCAGATGATGAGGCAGTGGCAGCAGCAGGTGCTCTTGGGGGACCTGACAAAATAGAAGCAAAAATACTCTCATCAATAGAGTTCATATATAATTTAATCCTTGCCTTCCAGATGCCAAACTTTGCTAAGTTGCGTGTTGGAGGTCTGGTGCTTGAATAATCCTTAGACTGGGCCATGATAGTGAATATCTATAAGCTCTTGGTATCTATCAGGATCTTGTGACTTAGGTGTTAGCCTATACAGTCAGTCAACCTCCCTCTGATACCAATTGAAAGTGAAGGGATAGATACTACTCTAGAGGGGGGGTGAATAGAGTTATCAAATTTTGCACAGACAAAACTTAATAGTCTACCCAACTCCCTTGGAGTGAGGTGCGGAATGAAAAGATTATAGATATTGATTTAACCTTAGAGTCTAACACAAGTGTTGTGTACAAACACAAGTTAACTGTAATTACAGTTAAGCTTGGAAAAACCTAAACAGCAACTAGCAGCCTAGTTATATCTAATCACAGCCACAATGCAGGAAATAAACAATTGAATCCAGACGACACAAGGAGATTTATAGTGGTTCCCCAAACAACTTGGGTACGTCCACTCTTCTACCCACACGGTAGGAATCCACTCAGGTTTTTGATCAGGTGCCCTGCCACCAACAGAATCTGATTCAGGTAGATTCAGAAACCCTTTAGACTTTTGATCAGGTGTCTAAAAACCAAGCACAGGTTTTTGATCAGGTGCCCTGCCACCAAGGGATACTTTTGAAGGGAGTAATAACCCTGTACAGGAGGGGGAAGAAGGTTAAGATGTCTTCTCTATTTTTCAATAGATTAGAGAAGCACAAAAAGCTTGCACTGAGCTAGAATGCTCTAAAGAATCAAGGCTCCCCCTGGCTCAAAGATGTCCAGGTGAAGTCTTGCTTCAGTGCAGAAAACTCTTCAGAAAATTCTGAAGGAGAGAGCTACAAGAAGAAAATAAATAACAAAAAGAAATCTCTTCAAGCAGCTATTCTTCTTCTTCTTCTTCAAAGAAACTCTGAGTTGAACTTCCTGAAAGCAGGAGAACTCAGGTGAAGAAGAGATGAGGATCTTAACACTTCTCAGTTAGATGGAGTTTGCTGAGAGCAGGAAGCTTGAGCTTGAAGAAGGCTTGAGTGCTTTTGAATATGTGTGTAACACTAGCTTCAATCCTTCTGCAAAGGGTTCTTTTTATATTAGCAGCAAGCAACGGCTCTCTTCCATTTGAATTCTTTGTCTTCTTCTGAGCCTTGAGACCTGGGCTGTAAATATCAAAGAAGACAGAAATATCTCTGCAGCAAAACATTCTATAAAGGGAATAAATCACTTTCTAAGAAGCTGCAGGTTTAAATCAAATAACAGAGGACTAAATAAAGTCACATCAGAAATAATCTCTTTATAGTAAAGAAGAAGACTTTTCAGTCCAACGGCTATAAAGGGGTTGACAGCAGATAAAGTAATTTAAATGACAGCTAATAAGACAAACAACTTTATCTTAAAAGACTTGAACTCAGGCAAAAAGAATAGAGCAAATAATGCCTGGAAACTTTATCATACAGCTTGAAATAATGTGCCAGAAAATGTATTAAATTAATTAAATATAATAAATAAATACAAAATACAAAGGCAGGCAGAAAACGTCGAACGACCTTCGGAGATCGTCGACCGACGCACGGAGATCGTCGATCTATCGGGCAGATAGTCGAACGATCCAGATAGTCGACCTATCGAAGAAGATAGTCGAACTACCCCGGGAGATAGTCGATCTATCAGAGCAGATAGTCGAACTACCAGATAGTCGATCTATCAGGACAGATAGTCGAACTATCAAGCGCACAGAGATAGTCGACCTATCAAGCAGATAGTCGACCTACCTCAGAAAACAGATAGTCGACCTATCAACAGATAGTCGACCTATCAGCGCAGAACAGATAGTCGACCTATCAACAGATAGTCGATCTATCAGCGCAGAACAGATAGTCGACCTATCAACAGATAGTCGACCTATCAGCGCAGAACAGATAGTCGAACTACCAGCGCAGACCAAAACGTCGACCAACTGATAGACGATCGTCGATCAGTCGATAGACGATAGTCGAACGGCGTTCGACTATGGTCGAACGAAAAAACTACTTAACCAAATTCTCGATTTGGAAAAGCGAGGACTCTACAGCTAGACTCCTAACCATTGACCATAGATATTTCTTGGGTCAAGGAGCACAAAGGAGAGGACTGAACTCAAAACAAACTAGGGTACCAACAAAGGGTTTGAAACACAACCTTATAAGCATAAGTTAGCTGAGTGATTTAGGATATGACATTGTATTTATTAAGAATGGATGTCATATCAAAAGGTCAAGTGATCAAAAAGTCATATTGACAGGATATAGAAAAAGAAATTTGTACTGTCTTAACTTTGTGTGTGAGAACAAAGATTTTCCTATTTGTCTTGTAGCTGATGAAAGAGCCTCTCATTGTGTCAAATGGAATAAGAGGCTGGCCCATCTTAACAACAAAATAATTGGCTAACTCTTTAGCAAAGAGTTAGTGAGGAATAGTCCTAAAGTTAAGTGTATAAAGGATGGGATATGCTCAGCTTGTCAAAAAGGCAAGCAGACAAAATCCTCCTTTCATAGCCTTGAAAACAAGGATTCAGTGATGTGTTTATACCTCTTGTATATGGATCTATTTGGTCCTATGCCAGTTCATAGTTTAGGTAGGAAGGTCTACACTTTTGTGGTGGTAGATGACTATTCTAGATATTCCTGAGTATTCTTTCTGAGACAAAAATAAGAAACCCAAAGTGTTTTATATTGTTTTGTCAAGCAAATTCAGAATGAAATTGACAGTACAGTGGTCAAAATCAGAAGTGACTATGGCACTGAATTTCAATCTGAGAGTATGACAAGACTGTGTGAAGAATTTGGGATTTTTTAAAAATTCTCCTCACCTAGAACACTACAGCAAAATGGTATTGCTGAAAGGAAGAATAGAACACTGATTGAGGCCGGTAGAACTCTATTGAGTGACACTTCTCTCCCAGAAAATTTCTAGGCTGAGTCAGTAAATACTGCATGTCATGTGATCAATAGGGCTTCTATCACCAAAAGCCACAAAAAGACTCCCTATGAGATCATGAAGGGTAGAAAACCAAACTTATCCTATTTTAGGATCTTTGGTTGTAAGTGTTATGTCCTTAACAATGACAAGTCTTATCTAACTAAGTTTGCTGCCAAATCCCAAGATGGGCTATTTGTTGGGTACAACAACAATAGTAAGGCTTATAGAGTCTACAACTTGATTACTCAAGTTGTAGAAGAGTCTGTACATGTTGTCTTTGATGAAACAAGACTGATTAACAGTGAGTTGCCTTATAGCTCATGCAGTTGTACATGTATAAATGAGAGAATGGACAAGCTTACCATAATAGAAGAGTCAACTGTAGAGCAGGAAGTGGAAAATAGTGGCTACTGTCCAGGGGGAGTATAAGACTCTCTAGATGCTGATGAAAACTAAGAGGTGCAGCATATTGAAGAGACTGGAGGTGATCAACCTAAAGATAGTCTACCTCCAGCTGTTAGACACTTAAAGGATCATCCAGCAAATCAGATAATTGGTGATCCAAGACATGGAGTGCAAACCAGAAGCAGGAATTTGAACACAGTTCTTTGCTCAAGTTTCCTATCTCAACTGGAGCCAAAGAGATTTGAAGAAGCTATTCTAGACCTACATTAGATTGATGTTATGCAAGAGGAGCTGAATCAGTTCAGAAGGTGCAAGGTCTGGGAGTTAGTTCCTAAACCAAAAGAACACAACATTATTGGAACAAAGTGGATCTTTAGGAACAAACTGGATGAGAATGAGATCATTGTGAAGAACAAAGCAAGACTTGTTGCAAAAGGATACAGGCAAGAAGAGGGTATTGACTTTGATCAAACCTTTGCCCCAATAACAAAACTGGAAGCAATTAGGATGTTCTTTGCCTATGCAGCATATCAATGCCTCAAGGTATTCCAAATGGATGTAAAATCAGCATTCCTAAATGGAAATCTAAAAGAAGAAGTCTATGTAGAGCAGCCCTCAGGTTTTGTTGATTCTCTCAAACCTGATTATGTTTATAGACTTAGGAAAGCTTTGTGTGGGTTAAAGCAAGCCTCAAGGGCTTGGTATGAAACCCTGTCTACTTTTCTTATTGAGAATAAATTCTCAAGGGGAAAATAGACAATACTCTATTCCTAAGGGAGTCTAAAGGAAAGATAATCTTAGTCTAGATTTATGTAGATGACATAATATTTGGGTCTACAGAAAACAACCTTTGCAAGAAGTTTGCTAAACTTATGCAAGGGAAGTTTGAGATGAGTAGCATGGGGGAACTTAAGTTCTTCTTGGGACTCTAAGTAAAACAGACTGATGATGGCTTGTCCATATCCCAGTCTAAGTTCACCAAGGAGTTAATTAAGAAGTATGGTATGGAATCATCCTCCACCATGAGAACTCCTATGGGAACAAGTATGCATATATGCAAAGATGATGCAGGTAAGCATGTAGATGAGTCTTTGTATAGAGGAATAATTGGCTCTCTTCTATATCTGTCTGCTAGTAGACCAGACATTATGTATGCAATATGTGTCTGTGCTAGGTACCTATCATGTCCTAAAGAATCTCATTACACTGCAGTAAAAAGGATTTTGAGATATCTAAAGGGCACACCTAATCTAGGCCTTTGGTACCCTAGGAATGGAAATTTTCTACTGACAGGCTATTCGATGCAGACTTTGCAGGTTACAAAGAAGATAGAAAAAGCACAACAGGCACCTGTCAATTTCTAGGATAAAGATTGGTGTCTTGGAGCAGTAAGAAGCAGACTAGTGTGGCAATTTCCACAGCTGAGTCTGAATATGTGGCAGCAGGAAGTTACTGTGCACAGCTATTGTGGATTCAGCACCAGCTAGAAGACTATGATATTCAGGTAAGTAGAACACCTTTGTTTTGTGATTCTAAAAGTGATATTTCTATTGCTAATAATCTTGTTTCACATAGTAGGACTAATCATATAGAAATTAGATACCATTTTCTTAGAGATCATGTAGAGAAAAAGGACATCTCACTAGAATTTGTCAAAATATATTATCAAATTGCAGATGTGTTTACTAAGCCTCTAGATGAAACTAAATTCAATAAATTTAAAATTGAATTAGGTATGTTGAACATAGAGTAGTTTAACAAAATTGGCTAAGTAAATCTGTGTCAAACATCCAGAGAAGTGATGTCGGCACTTCAGAAAGTGGTGTCGACACATCCAGAGTAGTGGTGTCGACACATCCAGAAATTGTATCGACACTTACAATAAGAGTCGACACAGAATTTTTATTGTACTACTAAGTATGTCTAGTGTCGGCACATCATCAATTGATGTCGACACATAAAAGTCAACACCGTTGTCGAGACATTAGAAGTATGTGTCGACACATTTCAACAGTGTCAACACATTTAGACAGTTTTTGCCCGCCTTTTGACCTTCTTTGTTTAGAAGGGTATAAATAGGTCAAGAACAAACTCTGTCGACACTCTCTCCAGGTTTTCGAGACCAAAACCTTGTGTCGACAATCTCTCTCCTCTCAATCCAAGCTTTCTCACCAACCCAATGACGCCAAAGGTAGAAGATAACATCAATGAAGGATATGAGTTGGTTCGCCACGCCTTTGATGATGCAGAATCTGAGATTAAAGGGGTAATTACCCTAATTGCTGAAAATGGTTTGGAGTTTCTGGTATCCGAACCAACCAAGATATGGAAGAAAGAGATACTTGAGTTTTATGGCGCAGCTACAGTAGATTCAACTGGCCTTAAGATTAAATCAATAGTTTATGGGGCTAGAGTCAAATTTACCTTGAAGAGTTTGAGGAAAATTCTTAATCTTCCAAGGACTCAGGATGAAGAAAAAGTTCTCGTATCTAAGACAAGGGAAGCACTATAATGGTGTGGATTGGATCCCACCTTGAAGATTGGATCTGCTATAAACAAGAAAGGGATGTATTAGCAAGGGAAATTTCTCTCTGAAGTGGTTGATAATGTAATTCTATGTAAGCCAGGGGGACATGATAGGATTTCAGCCTACATGTTCAGCCTAATGACAAGGATTATTTTTAGACTAAACACAGATTGGTCTATAATAATTTTTGAGAAGATTAAGGAAGGCATAAATAAGTCTAATTTGGCTAGACTGATGAGTTTATACTTGGCTGGAGTAATTCTAGAAGTAATACACCAGATTCCTGGTTCTAAAATCAACCATATGAGAAAAATGGACATCAGGATTATCTCTAGATGGGATAGGGTCCTAACAAAGGACATACCTGATATAGAAAGACAAGAAGCTGCTGAGAAATCACCTGCATATGATATTACTGATAATGCACAGGTGCAGGGGGAGCCAGATAATGAACAGGCACAGAACATTATTGATAATGTATAGGAGCAGGGGGAGCCAAATAATCCACAGTTGTAGGGGGAAGAGACAACACACTTGGCAAGTGAAATGGCTTCACAAACAATTCTTAAGAGACCTCATATCAACATTCCAACACAAGATGTTATCATGGAGGATACATCTGTAGTTGCTGATGCTCCTGAGAAAGAAGTACCACCAGTCCACACTCAACAGGAGTTTACTCTTGAAGAGTTGTTTCCTAATATTGAGGGAGCAACAAATAAGGGAAAGCAAATAAAGATTGAGGGGGAGCAGGCTGACTTTGAGGGGGAGCAGATTAGGACTAAAAGGAGCTCCCTTCTAGTCCTAAGGAAAGAGTAGACATTGCTAGTACATCTGATTCAGCAAATGAAGAAATCACAAGTGCCAAAAAGAGAAAACTGATGGTTTTCAAGAGAATGAGCCAAAGCTACAAGAAAGATGTGCAAACTGCTGCTCCACAACCTGCCTCAGAAGTTGATTACAGCTCATTATTGGTGGCCTTGCAAGTGAAATTAGATGATCAGAGAGTGACTCTAAAGAAGTATGTGGATGAAAGCCATAAGGTTTGAAGTGAATCTACATAAGAAAGAGATGATAGATTGCTTGCACAAATGGGGCAATATTGTAGTATTTCATTCTAATCAGCAAGCAGCAGTAAAGGCTTAAGTGGATGACATTGCTATTAAACAAGGCTATGTCCTTGAGAATCAGATTAGGATGAATGATAATCTGACTGAATCTCACAATGAGATAGTAACTACAATAAAGAATACAGTCACTGCAATAACTGAAGCAAGGGCTAAAGAGAAAGAAGAGTTTGATAAGAAGTTATAGGCTACCTTAGACTCATTTCAGACAGCCACTACTACTTCTCAGAATTTTATCTCTAATAAGCTTCTCAAGTTAAAGTCATTTTATAAAGATGGTGTTAATTTTCTTGATGGACAAGTGAGATTTCAGAAAGATGACTTAAGAGACCATATTGAAAGAGAAGTCATAAAGGGGAGAGAGTGTTAGTCAAAGCAGGCTCAGATCATGCCAAATGGATATCCAATAGCATCAGAGCCACTCTAGGATATCCACCCCTTTGTGATGATGATAATGTTGCTGAGTCAGGCGTGCAACCTGTTTACTTTGAAGGTGATCAACCTGAAGTTGCTCAGGTCATCTACCCTCCAACAGATTTTGATATAATTCAGCAACAGGTTCAGTCTATGTACAGTCCTCCACAGGAAGTTGATAATATTATTATTGAGAAAGTAGAAATGCCAGAAGCTGCCTTGAAAGCTCAGCAGGAAGCTCAACTGTCAAAGAAAAGGTTCAGAGAATAGGCTGAGATAAAGCCTGATTTTGAGCAGTGGAGCCCCACTTCCAAGAATATCATTTTGACTGCCTGAAAAGCTGTGAAAGAACAGATCCATGAAAGGGGCAAATGGTATTCTGAACAAGAATGACAGAAATATGAAGAAAGGCAAGAAGCAATTCTGCAATATAGAAGAAAGGCTAAAATTGGGAAGCTACCTCCTAATGCTCAGGAGCCTAGAAAATATTTCCCTAAGCCTTTTCATTATTTTGAAAGGCAGAGAATTAGGGCTGAAGCACAGAAGAAGGCAGAGTTGAAAGGAAAGAAACCCATTGATGATGCAGAACCTACTGTGCAGGCTCAGATTAAGCCAGGAAAAGGCATAGTCATCAGGGAGCCTGATCAGCCATAGTATAGATTTACTAGATTTTACAAGAACAATGTAATCTTTAGTTTTAAAGAAAACTATGCAAATAATTGTTAAGAAACTTTTTGATATTATAAACAAAACAATGTTTCATGTTCATTAAATTTGCATCATTATTCTGAAATATCATTTTGGTATATGTTTTGTTTATAAGTTATCCTGTCATATAATGCTTATATACATCATAATGGTTGTTTATTATAAATGGTGTATATCATTGACTAAATGGTTATGACTTCTCCAAATAGGGGGAGATTGTTGGGTACATAGGAAAATATGTACCTGATTTGGAGATGCCTCACTTAGCTCAATGATATACATCAAGGTGTATTTGATGTTATTTTGAGTTTATATATGCAGGTTAAGAATATGCTAAAATGCAGGAAAAAGTTTCTAAGTCCATGAGTCGATACTAGAGGAAGCTGTGTCGACACTTAAGAAAGCCTATGTCTACACTTGGAAAAGCAGTGTCGACACCAGAAGCAACTGTGTCGACACACAGAAGTTTTAGTCGACATCAACTGTGTCGACACCTGGAGGCAGTGTCGACACACAGAATTCTTAGACTATGTCAACTGTGTCGACACACAGGACTTGTGTCGACACACAGCAGAGTTTAAATATAGTTTATTGCTGTAAAGTGAAGAAGTGACTGTGTCGACACAAAGAAGCAGTGTCGACACATTCTATAGATGCAGTGTCAAGAAGCAGTGTCGACACCAAAGGAGCTGTGTCGACATCACCAAAGCTTGTGTCGACACTTAATCTACTTGTGTCGACACATAATGAAGATCTGTCTCGACGCTTTGCTAACAAAGACAAAGGTTCAAGAAATGACTGAAGACTTGATAGCTGTGAATTCCAACAAGTTTGCTGAAGCTATCAGAACTGTCAGAAGTTGGTTAGAAACCAGATCAGCCGGTTACCATGGATGAAGTCTATATAAAGACGGATTCTGTCAAATCAAAAGAGAACGAACGAACAACTAAGAAGTATTGATCATTGATCAATAAAGAGCACGTCACACAGAAGAAGATTTTCGTGAGAAGATCTAAGAAGACAGTCTGAGGTGGAAATCTACTCCGAATTTGTCTAAGGAGAATTCAAACAAGAATTCAGAAGGAACTTCAAAAGATTTGGAGAGAGAGAGCTCCAGCTGTTTGAAGTAAAGAAGGAGACATTTACAAGTCTCTTAATAAGAAGATCCTGAACAAATCTGCTAAGAAGAATTCAGATCTATTTCTGAATTCTAAGAAGGAAGCTGCCAGCACGTCAACTTCAAAGAAGATCAACCCTACTGAGTTCAGATTCAAGAAGCTTTGAAGAAAGCTAAGAACATGTTGATCTCAGCAATCAGTTTTATCAAGAGCTGATCAAGAAACTTTTTATCCCTTCTCTCTCAACAAGGGTAAGAGTCAATCTATAAGATTTTTCAAATTCTGTAGGATCTTTCAAGATCTGAGTTGTAAGCCTATAATATAAAGGCTGAGTGTAGGATCTTTCAAGATCTGAGTTGTAAGCCTATAATATAAAGGCTGAGTGTAGGATCTTTCAAGATCGGAGTTGTAAGCCTATAATATAAAGGCTGAGTGTAGGAGATATAGATCTCTGAGTTGTAGGCCTTATGTCAAGGCTGAGGTAGGGCTGTTAGCCTGAGCTGTAGGAGTGTGGATACATTCTGAGTTGTAGGAACCTTTTAGGGTTCTGAGCTGTAAGATCTGTGGATCTGAGAAGAAGAAAGAAGTTAGGCCGAATCTAGCACACTACTGGATAGGCGAAGGGGGAAGTGGATGTACCCAGACCTTGGGGAACCACTATAAACCAGTGTGCAATCTGTGATGTGTTTCTGATTGTGAATTTTGTGCTGTGGTTGCAGTGTTAGCTGTAGAATAGTTAGATTCTCTTTAAAGAACTGAATTCTTATTCTGCCTTAAGTGAAAAAAAAGAAAGAACCTATTCACCCCCCCCCCCCCACTAGGTGTTTGGGTTATCTTGAAATCAATTATATCACCTCTTTAAAGAACTGAATTCTTATTCTGCCTTAAGTGAAAAAAAAGAAAGAACCTATTCACCCCCCCCCCCCCCACTAGGTGTTTGGGTTATCTTGAAATCAATTATATCACCCAATTTTGGAGTTATTTCACATAGATTTAGGACCCCTTTAATAGGTTTAGGACCCCTACAAAAAAGTGGAGAGAGGGGGTTGATTTGATCATACGGCCGCTGAAATAGTGGAACAGATCGGACGGCCGAAATTATTTATGTGAATTTTGAACTCATGAGTTTGATAATTATATTATAGTGGTTTATATATATATATATATATATATATATATATATATATATATATATTGGTATATATATAATATGCTCGAGCTTTTTTTGGGGTAAAAAAGCTCGAGCGTGCGGTGTAAACTATCACATAGGTTAGGTTATATTCTCTCGATTGCAGGATTGCAGCGCCGAATCGCCATCCCCCCCTATCATATCGCCGAATCGCAACTTTCCCCCCTATCGCAGCGTCGGAGGGCGATTTACTGCAGCCCCGTGTGCCCGAATTCCTCCATCGCCGGCGCAATGGCTCGCCATCATGAAGCCGGTGTTCTCCTCCTTACCGCTGTCGGAGCCAATCGTGAATCCCGGATCGCATTTTCCCCTCTATCGCATCGCCGGAGGGCGATTTCCTGTAGCCCCGCGTGCCTGATTTCCTCCATTGTCGGCGCAACGACGTGAATCCCGGCGATTCCAACCCGGACGCTGCTCGCCATTGTGAAGCCAGTGTTTTCCTCCTTACCGCTGTCAGAGTCAATCGTGAATCCCGATTATTTCCACCGCATTTGATCCCATATATATTAACTGGTATGTCTCAAGGGTTTACACGCAAGCTTTTGGTCTCTCCCAGATTTAGGGTTTAACCCTACATTTTTTCTAGATTCAACACTGGGCTTACTCCAGTTTTGGCTCAACCTTACCGCTGCGCCGTCCATGTGGTATATTTCCATCTCTACGATTTTTGTTTCTTAATTTTTTTGTGTATGTGGTTTTATTTGTGTGTGTATGTGGTTTTGTGTGTGTTTGTACTTGGATTTGTGTGTGTTTGTACTTGGATTTGTGTGTGTATGTGGATTTGTGTGTGTATTTGGATTTCCGTGTGTGTATATATATGTTGATTTGTGTGTGTGTGTGTGTGTGTGGATTTGTGTGTGTGCGATTTTGTGTGTGCGTGTGGTTTTGTATGTGTGTGTATGCGGTTCTGTGTGTGTGTGTATGTGGATTCATTTGTGTGTGTTTGTGGATTTGTGTGTGTGTATGTGGATTTATGTGTGTGTGTGTATGTGGATTCATGTGTGTGCGTGTGTGTGTATGTAGATTTGTGTGTGTGTGTGTGTGTGCGGATTTGTGTGTGTGTGTGGATTTTTGTGGATTCATTTGTGTGTGGATTTGTGTGTGTGTGTGTGTGTGTGTGTGTATTTGGATTCATATGTGTGTGTGTGTGTTTGTGAATTTGTGCGTGTATGGATTCATGTGTGTGTGTATGTGGATTTATGTGTGTATGTGAATTTGTTTGTGTGTGTGTGTGTGTATTTGGATTCATGTGTGTGTGTATTTGGATTCATGGGTGTGTGTGTGTATGTTGATTCATGTGTGTGTGGATTTGTGTGTGTGTGTGTGTGTGTGTGTGTATTTGGATTCATGTGTGTGTGTATTTGGATTCATATGTGTGTGTGTGCGGATTTGTGTGTGTGTGTGTGTGTGTGTGTGTGTGTGTGTGGATTCATGTGTGTGTGGATTTGTGTGTGTGTGTGTATTTGGATTCATGTGTGAAAGTTTTGGATTCATGTGCGTGTGTGTCTGTTTGTGGATTTGTGTGTGTGTGTGGATTTATGTGAATGTGGATTTATGTGTGTATGAGGATTCATGTATGTGTGAATTTGTGTGTGAGTGTGTGTATGTGAATTTGTATGTGTATGTGGATTGGGGTGTGTACTTTCAGGATGTAACTATTTGTTTTTTTATGTGTTATATACAGTTTCACGTCGTGTGCAATGACGTCCCTTTTTTTTGGTGACTGTATTAATATTTTTATTATCTATTTATTTATTTTAGCAGGTTGGCATTGTGAAGAAAGACCTACCTGAAGCTATGACTACATGAGTTTTTTGTTTCTTGGCATTGTGAGAACATTGATGTTATTTGAACATGTTGAAATTTGTATGTGGTATGTTCAGGATGTGAGTTTTTTGAACCTTAATGTTATTTTAATTCTCTGTTGATCGTTAAGCATCTCGCTTTTTTTTGAAATTTGTATGTGGTATGTTGAAATATTAATGGTAAATATTGAACATATAAGTTTCCATTTTGGGGCCCGATCAATATTGATGTATATACTAATATCTATGACAAGATTTTTTTGGATGAGTTCATGTCTTTCACCTAACCATTGAATAAGTTCCACTTTAGGGGACTTTCACTCAAGCTTTTTTTCACTTTGGTGTATATATTGGTCTATATATATTAATATCTGTGACAAGAATATTAATGGCAGAGTCCAGATCTCACTTTGGGGGTTAGAATGAAAATAATAATTAAATATACATTCAAGCTTTTTTTCATCTTAAAAAACTTGAGTGTATATCTTCCAATCCCTATATATATATATATATATATATATATATATATATATATATATATATATATATATATATATATATATATATATATCTTTATTATATAAGGGAAGAGCTAAATATCCCATGGTGTAACATTTTAATGCGAAAATGCCCTCATAAAACCAACTTTTATGAGTTAATTGAAGGGTATTTTGGTCATTTGGCGGATCAAAACTTAATTAATAGAAACCGGCGCTGTTCATCCACCTCAAATTCCCGATACCCGCTCTTCTTCTTCTGCGCAGCTAGGGCAGATCCCACGGCGCCCGTCCAAAGCCGCAACATCTCCTCCTCTTCCTGCCCGTCGCAAGCCCATCGCAACATCTCCTCCTCCCGTCGCAACATCTCCTCCTCCCGTCGCAAGCCCGTCGCCCTCGCAACATCGTGATACCCGACTTCTTCATGCGCAGGTAGGGCAGCTCCGTCAATCGCAAGCCCGTCGCAAGCTCCATCAATCGCAAGCCCGTCGCGATACCCGACTTCTTCTGTGCAGGTAGGGCAGCTCCGTCAATCCCCCGTCGCAAGCCCGTCGCCGTCGCAAGCCCGTCGCCGTTGTCGTCGCTTCGTCCACGCAGTTTCTTCCACTTCTTTCGACTCCTCAAAAAGCTCCGATCGAAGCAGAGGTTGCTTCTGATTTATTGCTTCCAGATTCAGGCAGAGATTGCTTACATTGCAGGCCTGCAGGTGAGTTCAGATTTCTTCCTTCCTGCCTGATGCCATCGAGAGTTTTAACTACTTTGTGATTTCAATTACTTTGTGATTTCCCTATCAGACATTGCAGCTCCGATCAAAGCAGTTATTCTGATTTTGCCTCCTCCCCGAGCAGGCAGACCTAGCCAGACTGTTTATTTTCATTTCTTCCTTGCCATCTCCTGTGCACTACTTGAGCGAGCCTGCAGGTGAGTTCCAATTTGTTTGCTTCTGATTTGTTTGCAATAGGCAGCCTGCATTTTACTCTGCTGTTTAGTTCTCAGTTTCCAGTTCTCAATTTCCCCCTCTCCAATTTTTTCCTCTCTAATTTTTTCCAACAAGTTGTTCAGATATCAGGTTTTGTGTTGAGACATTCAGGCATTCACTGCATTGCATGCTAAGTTCATTGAATGTGTTTGATCGAATTCTGACCAATTCCACTAATCTCCTTTGATCTATTTTCTATAGCTGTATTATTCACCAATGAATAAGCCGGAATGAAGCATCAAGCATTCGGGCATTCACACATGACTATTGTTATCCAAACAAGTGAGATGGTACAATTTGGTTCTAATCATAATTTTTTTAATAGGGAGGATTTGTTCTATGATTTTGTTGTCAATCGGGCATGTGTGTTATAAGAAAACAGAAAGCATCCACTCTGACTAATAACTACAATGGATTATTGCTGTCTTCGACTGAATCCAAATCATTAACTAATTTTCATAGCATCATCGGCTTCGACTACATAATTCCATTTTTACTGTGCGATATAAAGATGATGGCCTCTACTTTTCCTTCTTCTCAGGTGAATATCATTTCAGTTTCAGTCTGATTTGTGTTAAATCAGAAATAGGAAAATTTAAATCAACCATCATTGAGTTTCTCTCTTATTTTAGCTACTAAAACTATGTTGTTTATATTTCCTATGCAACAAATATAATCCTTATAGGAAGGAGAGATTAAAATTACTGCATCTTCTTCGGCTTACATTCTAATAAGTATCTTTTTCAATCTCTAGATAAATAATTAACTCAGTCAAATTTTAGGAGCTTGCGGTTCTCTTGGTTTGTCTAATTTATGTTTTGCTTCAAGTGCACAAGGGCTTTGCAGGGCTTCCAAAGGATACCAGTAATTAACTCACAGTAAAATTATTCTTCATAGTAATTAACAGTTAATTCTGTGTTCTTTATATTATTTTGGGAATTCCTCTAAAGGTTGAATATATTTGATTTCTTCTTTTTTTCCTTTCAGTCTAAATTTGATTTCCTGATTCTTTTAAGCTTATTGTTCATTTGCATGCTCTATCTGGAGAAAAGTCCAGACCATAACCAACAACAAAACTTCAACAACCTCCCCAACCGATTCCTCAACAGACCCCTCAAACTCCTTATCTTTATAGGTACAAGGCCCTATTTTTAGACTGATTTCTGTAAAATTACCATACCATTTCATGCAAATCTGTACAATGCATATATTGACGGGAAAGCTTCCGTTTTCATCACCATTTCATTCAAATCTCTGCGTTGCTTTGATTACATATTTTTAACTCACATCTCAGTTGAAATTACTCTAAAATTGTCAATTTGGTAGGCTTTGGTGAAACATTTCATGACTAATTTACATTGTAATGTTTGAATAACTATTTATTGCTGCTATAAGAAAAAATACATGTCAATCAGTGACATACTTATATAACATCTCTATATTATGGGTTAGTATACAATGTATTGTAGTCAATCATATAATATTTACAATAACATCATTCCGATGCTTCTTTATGTTGCAGAGTTTGAGCAATTTTAATGAATTTTAGTACCTGACCATCCACTTTTTCAACGCCACAAGGGAATACAAGGTGTTTAGCCCATGTGATTGACAAATGTTTCTCTTTTTCAATGTTGAAGTCACAACATGTTCAACTTATATTCCCTCCAATCTTTGATTGTTTTTCTTCTCATGGTTAGAGAAATTAAATTAGAATTATCTCACAATGCTTTGGTTTTTAGAAAAATCTTCACAATAATAATGATTTAAGCATTTCTTCAGATTATTTTAGCACTTCTGCATTGTAGATTTCTGCATTGCGGTGCTAGATTAGAAGATTGTATGTTTTGCCAAAGACCGTTTGAACTTTTATAAAGAGAACAAAGATAATAGTGTGTTATTTGTTATTTATAATTTCAAATTTCATATCTTTAAACATGATTTATTAATGAGGTCCATGTGGGTGAGGGTTGTAATAAATATGATCAATTTGTACTCATTTTATTCCAAGTTCTGTCATATTAAATCTGATTGTGCTACTTTCAGCAGTAAATAAGCACTCATGCTTATTGAATTTTTTTGCTGTCAGTTTGTTACCACCTGTTTAGTTGCAATTTTTAAAAGTGTCGTGCAGTTTTTAAATTTTTTGGGTGGCTGCAGTTTTTGTTGTTAGTTTTTAAAAGTGATACTTAGTAGAAGTTTGTTAGAGCTGCTTAAAATTGTCGTGCACTGCTTTCATATTAAATCAGACCTGTCATGTAAAAGTTCTGCTACATTCCTATGCTTAGTGCTTAATTCCAATGCCTATCAAACTGCAGCCATGTGTACTATTAAAACATCATTATAGCCTATCAAACTGCAGCCATGTGTATCGTTAAAACATCATTATAGATCAATGTAATGTATATGTTTGTTTGTAGTCCTCTTCCTTCCAGTAACCTCCTCCTTTCGGCGAGCTCCGCCTACCGACAAGCTCCCCACTGTAAGGTACCAACTTTTCCCCAATTGTTTGGTTGTTGGGTTCTTTACTCATTTGTCTGTAGAGTCATTGTCTTCCAGTTTTTTATCTCGAGTCAATCGAATAGAAGCTTTGCAACAATCCACATTTTCAAATGAAATTTAAACAAATCCGGCCAACACAAAAACGTCTCTCCCACTAAAAGCAAATTCGGCCAGCACGTCAGAACTCACATTAGGATGTCCTTCTTTCCCCTCTCTCACGAATGTCGCCCCCTCGACAAATGTCGCACCCACGACGAATGTCGCTCCCTCGACAAATGTCGCACTCACGACGAATGCCTCACCCTTGACAAATGTCGCTCCCACAACGAATGTCGCCCCCGCCGAATGTAGCCCCTTTGCCTAATGTCGCCCCCACGACGAGTGTCGCCCCTGCGACGAGTGTCGCACCTGCGACGAGTGTCGCCCCTGCGACGAGTGTCGCCCCTGCGACGAGTGTCGCCCCTGCGACGAGTGTCGCCCCTGCGACGAGTGTCGCCCCTGCGACGAGTGTCGCCCCCACACAGAATGTATCCACCACGACAAATGTCTCCCCCACGAAAAATGTCGCCCCCACAACGAATGTCGCCCCCTCGACGAATGTCGCCCCCTCGACAAATGTCGCCCCCTCGACGAATGTCGCCCCCTCGACGGATGTCACATCCACGACAAATGTTGCCCCCTCGACAAATGTCGCACCCACGACGAATGTTGCCCGCACGGGATCCCCCGTGCACGACTGCTTGTATATATATATATGTGTAGATACATACATATATATATATATACATATACATACATATGTATGTATCTATATATATATATATATATATATATATATATATATATATATATAGATACATACATATGTATGTATATGTATATATATATATATGTATGTATCTACACATACATATATATACACACACACACGAGCTTCTTCGCACGGGCTATGCCCGTGTTCGAAGCTCTCAGGCGTTCTTCGGCCGCATCCAGGCATGCTTCGCCCGCCTCCGCGCGGGCTTCTCCTGTGCTTGATGCTCCGAGCGGCCTTCGGCCGCATAGAAGCGGCCCTCGCTTCCACGCAATTCATCGACTTTGCGCCGCAACCGCCACTCGCATCCCTGCATTTCACCGGCTCGGTGTCGCAACCGCCACTCGCGGCCCCGCGTTGACCTAAGATTGCTTGCATATGCGCCGTGGGGCAGCGAGTGGCGGTTGTGACGCCGAGCTGGTGAAATACGGGGACGCGAGTGGCGGTTGCGGCGTCGAGCCGGTGAATTGTGTTGAAGCGGGGCCCGCTTCTATGCGGCCAAAGGCCGCTCGAAGCATCAAGCACGGGCGAAGCCCGTGCGGAGGCGGACGAAGCCCGCCTGGATGCGGCAGAAGGCTGCTCGAGAGCTTCGAACACGGGCGTAACGCGTGCGAAGAAGCTCGTATTAATATATAATCCTCTTATAATCAGTTATGCAATTTGACGGCGTCGTCGAGCGCCTTGTCGAAGAGGCGCATCCTTAGACCCAAATACTCGGGCCAGGTTACGGGCTGAAATACTGAGCCCAAACCCATATCCACCAGTTTATTTATCGGCCTGATCTTGGGGTGATCAGGCGGGCCGATGAAATAAGCCGCCGAAACTCGATGGTCGAACTGCTTCACCACGGCTCGGTGCCGCGCGTTCTTGAACCGGCCGTTCGACAACAAGTGGAAAAGGTTGCCGACATTGATGACCAGTGCGTCGGGCCGCGGCGAGACCGCCACCCATCACCACAAACCTGAGCGGCCGTCCTCCGGCAGTACCAATGATGGATAAAAATAGCCATTTTGGTTGTATAAATATCAATCTCCATTATAAATCAGTGTATAGAATTTTAACTAATTCATAAAATAAAGTTCATTATTATTTCAAGATAATCAGAGTTGATCTGACGGTGGATATGAGCCCCCACAAAGACCTAGCTATTGATTTGTGATCTAGAGAGTATAAATTATTTTCCTGATAATATCATGTTAGAATTTAGGTATCAAAACATGATGTATATTATCATTTATCAGCCAAAACATGATGTCTATTATTTATTTCAAATCATGATATCTTTCACTATTATAATGGAAAAACTGTCTTTGGTGAAACATTCAAAAATATCAATTATACTCTCATTTTTATATTTTAATGACATGACATATATTATAATTTATTTCTAAGAAATTAAAATATAATGTCCATTCAAGTAATCACATTATCAAAAAATAGCAGTAATGATGAAAATCCATTTAAATTCAAAAAGTTTTTTAGTAGAGCTCCCACACCTACTATGGTAGGTTATCATTAGGCATGTCAACAGTCTATTCAAGGAATGTTGTCATTAGGTATATCAATGGTATTTTCGAGGTGATGACATTAAATCAATTAACTTTATTAAAGTCAAAAGTAATATTTGTAGGTGAAAACGTATATTGTTTTACAAAATAAAAATTATAATATTTATGTATATTTTTACGGTAATTTTGAGTACTCATATTTATATGTCGTCGTCCACGACAAATGTCGCTCCCACGACAAATGTGGCCCACGACAAATGTCGTCCTCACGACAAATGTCGCACCACCGGCAAATGTCGCACCCCGCCGAATGTTGCACCCCGCCGATTGTCGCACCCCCGCCGAATGCCCCCAGGGCCGAAGGCCCGTGCCTGTCACTTGTATATATATATCTTTAATACTTATAAAGAAATATTAAACGGTTTTTAAAACCATGATTTTAAAAACAATCTAAGCAATCTCATCCGTTAATTTCTAGCATGAAAAATAACATTCGTCCGATCTTATATACCGTACAAAACAAATAATCCTAGATAGGGCTGATATCGAGTCGAGTTCGAGCGATTTTGACTCGACTCGAAATCGAAATTTTCGACTCGAAATCGTCTCGAAATCGGAATTGATTTCGAGTCGAGTCGGCTCGACTCGAAATGACTCGATTCCGAGTCGGCTCGAAATCGAATCGAGTCGACTCGAAATCGAATCGAGTCGGCTCGAAATCAAATCGAGTCGGCTCGAAATCGAATCGAGTCGGCTCAAAATCGAATCGAGTCGGCTCAAAATCAAATCTAGTCGGCTCGAAATCGAATCAAGTCGGCTCGAAATTTAGCAATTTTTTGTTTAAGCCTTCATTCTTTTTATTTAGGTTTAAATTTTGTTATTTTTAATCTTAAAATAATAATATATTAATAAATACATAATTTTTTATATTAATTCGAGTTGATTCGAATCATATTTCGAGCGATTCAGGGCTGACTCGAAATCGACTCGAAATAAGATTCGAGTCAAATTGAATCGATTCAAATTGAGTCGAATCAATTTTAACCGATTCCGATTCGGCTCAATTTTTGAACAATTTTCGAGCGATTTTCGATTTTCTAATAATATGCTCAGCCTTAATCATAGATCTCCTAATTAAGGCTATTGAGAGTGAGGGATGAGAGAGAGAGAGAGAAAGGAAAGGAGAGAGAGAGGTAGGGAGGGAGAGAGAGAGGAAGAGAGGGCGGTAGCAAGGGTATATTATTATATATATTTAGAAAGAAAAAGAGAGAAGAGGAAAAATGTGGAGGATGAGAGAGAGAGAGAGGTAGAGAGAGAGGTATAATAAGGGAGACAAGGGAGATAAAATAATTATTTTATGTAAAACAATATTTTTTTTTACAAAATAAATATCGTAATATTGATTTATATTTTTTTACGGATATTTTGAGTACTTATATGTATATGTTGCGGGCGCAACACGCGTTGATGCGGGCGCAGTCTGCTAACTCATCGAACACGAGCGAATCACGTGCGAAGGCGAGTGAAGCCCTCCTGGATGCGACTGAAGGCCTCCCGAGAGCATCGAGCCGAGGGCAGGCGATGCCCGCCATCGCCGGCCGGGTACTGTCGCGCTTGGCCATAGGGGCAGAGCCCCGTGTCGACTGTCGGGCACTCATGTATATATATACACACACACACACACACACACACACACGAGGGGCTCCGGTCCTATAGCCTCGCACGATAGTACCCGGCCGGCGATGGAGGGCTTTGCCCGCTCCCGGCAGGTTTCGCCCGTTCGCAGCTGACTCCGCCCGACCCGTAACATATACATATGAGTACTCAAAATGACCGTAAAAAAATATAAATCAAGAATACAATTTTTATTTTGTAAAACAAATTATATTTTAACGTTAAAACATTAACCCTTCTCTTATCATTCATTGTTAGAGACAATAGGTTTAGGGTATCTAGTGCTTTTATTTTTTTATTATATTGTAAAGTTGTGTAATTATCTAAAAAGATATGTCTTTATAATATACTAATATAAAGTTCTGTATAATTGTGTAATTATGAATACAACTATAAGAACAATAAAGGGATATTTACAATGTTTCACCAAAAATTAATTTTCGTATAATAATATATATATATATATAATATTTATATAATATATCTATTATATAAAGTTATCTGCCGTAACGCTACCGACATTATCTATTATATAAAGATATCTATTATATATATATATAATATTTCTATTATATAATATATATAACATGATGTCTATGATGGTAGAATTTAATATATATATATATATATATGCCTCGTTTTTGACTAAAAAACATGCTTTTCGAAAAAAATGAAAGAAACACCCCCTAGACAGCATTTTTATAAAAAATGATCAACATGAAAGTTGTAGATCTCGTCGAGATCTACAACTTTCATATTTACCACTTTTTCTAAAAATGCTGTTTAGGGGGTCTATTTTCAAAAGGCGCGAATGGAGGTCCGCGCAATAAATATAAATCGTAATATTTACCGGGCGGAACCCCCTTCGCGCCTTTTGAAAATAGACCCTCTAAACAGCATTTTTAGAAAAAGTGGTCAACATGAAAGTTGTAGATCTCGACGAGATATACAATTTTCATGTTGACCACTTTTTCTACAAATGCTGTCTATGGGGTGTTTTTTTGTTTTTCTGGGGAGCGCGTATATTTGTCAAAAACGAGTTGCGCGTTTTTTCAGTGGCCATATATATATATATATATATATATATATATATATATATATATATATATATATATATATATAGGTTATTAAGTAATGAGCGTATTTGTGGATGGTGAAAACTGTTGAATATATGAAATTGTGTGAGTTTGAACTTCCGTGAGAGAAGATGATGAATGTGTGAGGATTTCCATTTGATTTCCTGCTAGAGTTAGGAGCGTGGATGAGTGTAATGAGAATGCTTACAATGATTTGATTCTCGTTTGTGAACCCAGTATTGATTTCCTATTTTTTAGGAGTATAGTTGATGTTAATGTAGTTGGTAGTAATTAAATTGCTCAGAGAAGATGAACAGTAAACTTAATTACTGTGCTTGTTAATGCTTCCGTGAGATTGGTTGCTATTGTGATGGTTCAGCTGAAGTGTTGAAGGAAAGTTTGCTTGCCGTAGGTGTTGAACTAGTGGTGATGATCAACAGTAACTTTAATGTTACTGTGCAGTAGTCCGATTGCAATAGGAAATTTAGGATTGACTTTAGGTCTTAGTTTTGATTCCCGTGGAATCACCTTGAGTGTGTGAACGAGTGAATTTGGGTTGTTTAGTTTGTGGCTTCCTTACATTGCTGAGTGATTTTGTGGAACCATCTCGTGTGAGAGAGCGATTTAATTTCGTGGTGCCCATGTGCGATAGCGGTTGACCTCGGAGTGGAAGATCGAAGGTGACGAGGAGTTTCTTGCGTGATCTCCATCGACTTCGAATACGGAAAGACGTCTATTTCCGTGGGTAATTGTTTCTTTCTCCTCATTTGTGTGTCTTTATATTTTCTCGTAGGATAATAGACTGATTGTTGGGTTCTCGCCCGAATTTTGTCAGCGAACCCTACATCGAAAACTCCAAACGAAACTGCGACAAATGGAAAAGAACGAAAGTTGCGAATCTTCTTTTCTCGGATTTAAAATTGAACTATTTTCATGTGATTTAATTTTTTGAGCGAAATAGTGAATTTTGAGCTTTACATAAAAAAATATCGAAGTTGTTTAATTTCAAAGACTGCGCAACTCCAGCTCTAATTTTTTAATAAAAAAAATTAAATCATCACATGCATTTAGGGTTTCCTCGAAATAGCCGGCAGACGCGCAAACCCTACGCATCGTCCTGCATCAGATGGGCTCTTCAGGTACTCGTCGCTCGCCTCAAGATGAGCCGGGGTCGGCGCCTCAAGGCGAGCCGGGGTCAGCAAGGCGAGCCGAGGGTTGGCGAGGCGAGCTGGCCCCTTCAGGGTATCCACCATCCCAGGAGGCTGGGGTCTCGTCGCTGGTGAACTCTAGGAGAATATTTCCTGTAACGTCATATTTATTTTTGTTGCTGATAGTCATTCCAAGCAACGAAGTTTGGCTGTTGGCAACCAATCTGGGTTGCATCCTCCTCAATTCCTCTCACACTCTTCTCGGCTCTTTATGTCCCAAACTTCCCATTTAATTTTCTTTATGGCAGTCGCCTTACTACTGATTTGGATTGTTCTGTCACATTCACACCTACTTCTTTTCTGATGCAGGATCGACAGATGCAAAATATCATCGGTGAAGGACGACTGCAAAATGAGCTCTACCTTCTTGATGTCCCTCCTACCATCCTCTCATTCATCATCTCCATTGATTGGCATCGGCGCCTTGAGCATGCTCCTCTTCCCATGCTCCAGAAGACTCTTCCAGAGATTTATCTTCCTGTGTTTAAGTGCGATTAATGTATTTTGGGCAAACAACACCGTTCTTTGTTTCCTCATCACTGTACTCGGAGCTCTGCTCCTTTTATTTTGGTACATTCTGATGTTTGGGGCCCGTACAAAATTACTAGTGTATCTGGTTATTGTTATTTTATCACCTTTATTGATGATTATTCCGACATGACATGAATATATTTACTTCGTGATCGCTCGGAGCTTCCCCGTGTGTTTTGGGCTTTCGTTCTTGAAACTCGTACACAGTTTTCCACACCAATCAAAACTCTCTGGACGAATAATGCTCGCAAATACACGATCCATGAATTTTCCACTCTATGCTCTGAATTTGACATTATTCACCAGACGTTGTGTGCATATACCCCCCAATAAAATGACGTCGCTGAACATAAAAATCAACATCTTTTCGACGTTGCTCGCGCCCTCATGCTTCACATGCAGGTCCCCAAGGCTTTCTGGAACTTTGCGCTGTCGACGACATGCTGTCTCATTAACTGTCTCCTTTCCTCCGTACTTCAAAATGCTACTCCGTTCAGTGTCCTTTCCCCTCTATCCCGCCATTCTCCCTCACCCATCGCATCTTTTGTTGTACCTACTATGTTCACCTACTTGGACCTTCTACGAACAAGTTGGATCCTCGAGCAGCCAAATACATGTTCGTCGGCTATTCCCGTACTCAAAATTGGTATGTATGCTATTCTCCTACTACCCGTAAAGTAACAGTTTCTGCAGAGGTGACCTTCTGGGAGGATCAATCGTTCATCTGCACCCCGAACCCACCTATTCCACCAGAATCAGTCCCAAGACCTGTCATTCTCGTTACCTCTCCTCCACCACGGCTCCTCCCTGACCCGACTCTCGTTCTCCACAAGCCTCCTCTTATCAGTGTCTATACTCATCGCCCTCCTCGCTCCGCCGCCCCGATGTAGTCGACATTGACCTTTAACACTCTGGACCTGCTGATCCGACACCAACCTCTACCGCTTATCCAATGACGAACTATGTATCGTTACATCGCCTGTCCCCGCTACTTCACACCTTTGCAACTTCTTTATCCTCATATTTTGTTCCTAACTCTTTGTAGGAGGCTCGACAACATCCGGGCTGGCGGGCAGTCATGAACGAAGAAATGACAGCCCTCTAGGCAAACCAGACATGGGATCTAGTTCCCCTTCCTCCAGGCCCCATGACTGTTGGGTGTGAATGTGTCTTTGTCATCAAGTATGTTGTTAATAGTACAATTGACTGTCTTAAAGCACGACTGGTGGCTCGTGGATTTACTCAACAATAAGGTCTCGATTATGAGGAAACATTCTCTCCAGTGGCCAAGCTCAACATAGTACGTGTCCTCTCTGTGGCTGTGCATCGCCACTGTCCATTACATCAGCTGGATATCAAGAATGCGTTTCTAAATGGTGATCTACAAGAAACAGTTTACATGCAACATCTACCCGAGTTTGAGACCATGGGGGAGTCCTGAGTTTTTCACCTTAAGAAGTCTATTTATGGTTTCAAATTGTAACACCCCTATCCGTCGTATAGCATATAGCAGTAGGTCCGGCCGGGGCCCGACGCCATATACTACGGACAGACCGATTGGTTACGCGTTGAAACCAATCAACCAATCATAACGTCCTACACAACACCTAGCGGAAGCAATTATTAAGTTGCAAGAAAGGAAAGAACCCAGCCACACGCATGAATGTCCACTACACAAACCAAATAGGAATGTACAATACACGAGTATGGGCCTTAAGGCCTTACAACAGTTTGCTTTAAATAAAGTGTTTTCCAAACCTCGGCACGCAGGCCGGCCATACATGATAAACGGGAAAAACATAAACATTTAGGCCTTTGAGGGCCGGCACAGCTTCAAGGGCTTTAGCCCGCTATTTCCCGCTCGGCTCCGCAGCACCTGCAAGCCACAATCCACCGCCCGGTGGTAAACAAAATAACGGTCAGCTATGCTGACCAAATTATAACGATCCTGTCCCCAAAATCGGGGCGGAGATGCTCTTTCCCTGCACTTTATTAGTAGGCAACAACAATAGTGTAAACACACTTCATCACAGGCGTAGGCTCGCACGACCACACACCCCATGCACTCAGGGCACATTCACGGCGAACCGGCCAACGTCACGTCAATTCAAGCCATAGACGTTCCCGATCCACCACCGTCTCTTGGACGGCCAACCATATGAGCATTTTGTCTTCTTGGCCTTGGTCACGACAATTTAAGCCATAGACCGCCGAAGACTCTCATCCATGCCAACGGTCCCACCGAACGACATAGACCGGGTACGGTTCCGCCTGACCCGTGCTCATATCGCAACGGCAATTTAAGCCATATGCGCAGGTCAAGAATCACCGAGTCCCGTTTCCGCCACAACAATCACATAATCCCCGGCCATCGTGTTGGCAAAACTCGCTTTTGCCCAGTTTTCCGGGTGCACCTTGGAGTTAATCTCCAAGGCTCCCTGTTGCAATCTACCACGTAGAAAACCCGAAAAAAATGCCCAAACACCCGGAGTCTTCCCCGGTTCATATGCAATGCAACATCACTGATCCGGCTCTACTTGTCCGGATAGGCTTCACACACAATGCCTATGTCCGTTTTCGCATACGGACTCTACACAAGGGGGACTTTACATATCTACCCCAAGGAACGCTCCAACTCTTCGCTCACTCGCGAGAGAGGGCTTCCTATGCAAAGGGAAAAAGGGCTTCACATGCCCAAGGATGATAAATCGTTACTCTTGCGTTCTTCTGCGGCGCCATGAAAATCTATGCGGATGAAAAGCACCGCAATCTCCTTGTCTCCGCGGATCCGAAGACGGTTCGCGATTTGGAGCTCCGAATCTCCTCCGGCGACCGGATCTAGCCCTTCTTCCTCCTCCTTGCTCTCTCCTCTCTCTAGCTTTTAGAAAGAGAACCACTCAAGAGAAAATGGGGTTTGCAAACCCTATTTTTGGGTTTAAGCTGTCAGCAACCACTCCCAGCCGTCGGATCCCAAGCCAAGGAAACGAACGGCCATGATTAGGCCTCAAAATACAAAATCTGGGGCCGAACACGGGTTACTACACGGCCGTGTGCCTGGCCGTGTAGTTCATTCGCCGTCTCGACCGATTCGGAAAGCAGCACACAACCTTTGACACGGCCTCCGACACGCCCGTGTCACTTTTCTTACGCCCGTGTCGGGACCCGTGTCACGCCCCCCGTGTGCGATCGACCAACACTTCGCAGTCAGAGAGGTACACGGCCTTGTGACACGGCATCAGACACGCCCGTGTCAAATTTGACACGCCCGTGTTCTTGCCCGTGTCACGGCCCGTGTACCACGCTTGCAGATTCCCTAGAGTGACACGGTCTGGGACACGCCCATGTCCTAGGCCGTGTTCTACAACTCGACGATCGTCGACCGCCAAAGCGTCGACCGCACGACCCGTGGCCGAACACGCCCTTACACGGCCTCCGACACGCCCGTGTCGAGACCCGTGTCACCTGCTTCAAAACCCCGTCTTGGCTTAAAAATGCCACCCGTCTCTCTTTAGAGTTTCGGGGTGTTACACAAACAATCCCCTTGGACGTGGTTTGACAAGTTTAGAAAGACGGTTCGGGAAGTTGGTTTTACTCGGAGCTCGGCAGACTTCTCTCTGTTCACTCGACATCGGACTATAAGAACGGTTCTTCTTTTGGTATATGTCAATGACATTCTAATTACAGGAGATGATTCAAAGGAAATACAAGCGGTCAAATGACATCTTAGTTCGATTTTTCAAACAAAAGATCTGGGTAAACTTCGATACTCCTTGGTCTTGAGATCGCAAGACGTCCTGATGGACTTGTCCTCTCTCAACAAAAATACTGTCTCAACCTTCTTCAGGATGCTGGTTATTCTGGATGCAAGCCGATTAACACCCCGATGGATGTCAATAACAAGTTGTGCGAACATGCTTCTGATGCAGATTTTCTTCTTCCAAATCTAGAATATTATCGTCGACTAGTTGGAAAACTTATTTATCTAACGGTCACGAGACTAGACATAACCTTTGTTATTGGGGTGGTCAACAAGTTTATGCATGCTCCTCAGATGTCTCATCTACTGGTCATCGAACACATCTTGAGATATCTAAAATTAGCCCCTGGTCAAGGGCTGGTATACAAAACTTCTTCTACTCCCACATTGGTGGCATATTCAGACGCAGATTATGATGGTTCCCTTAACGATCGACGGTTCACCAGTGGATTCTGTGCCTACTTTGGAGGTCACCTTGTGACTTGGCGCAGTAAGAAACAAGCTGTGGTTGCTAGATCTTCAGCTGAAGCTGAATACCGGTCGATGACATCGGTTGTCTCTGAGCTTACGTGGCTTGAAAGTCTTCTTGAGGATCTAGGAGTAAAACTCCCTTCACCTGCTACCTTACTATGTGACTGTAATCCTTCCGGAGAAGTTTTCTGGTTAGATTACCACTAATGCCTAAGCTAGCAATTACCAAAGGAAAATACTAATTTTATTCATTAAGAAACGTTTGATGCAGTGATGGCTTATTTATAACGAGCCCGGGAAATGTTTACAATATGACCGTTATAGTCAATCCAGGTGGCGCCTTCTGATTAGTTGGTTCCTTCTCCCTGGATCTGCAAAAGCTGGCGCTATCTCCACCGCTGGATTACTATTTTAAATCTGGGCCATTCAAAATGTGTTTCTTCCCGTCACATCACATCCCTTCTCTCGAAAGCAATGCCCTCATTGCTGGCCTGCTTTATTTGTCTCGGTGTGGTGAGGTCCATCTCTTTGGTTGCGGCCTAGTATCTGGCGATATGAGCGGCGCCGGCGGGGAATGACTCCGGCGGCCAGTGTTACTCGCCGACGAAGTCCGAGGCGGTGGGATCTCCGTAGTGGCGGTGCTGTGGGCTGTTTGTCGTCATCCGCCGTCCAAATCTGTGGGGGAGAGTGAATCTTCCCAATGCACAACTCGGTCTCAGATAAGTCCTCTTTTATGTTGGTAGTTGTAGATCCACTAGTTTCATTTTGGTTGTTTATTTCCGTATGTCCTGCATGCAACGAAGGAGTCTTAGTAGCAGTGTTGTTGTTTATTTGTTGTCTTACCTGTGTGGGAAGGGAAGTGACATCTTCCCACGAACTGTCTTCAGGTGCTAATCCTTCCCACTTAACTAGAGCCTGGGTAATATGCTCTCCATTCTGCTGAATATGCCGTTTATCCAGTATGGATAAAACCGGATGAATCGGCGTATTTTGTACGTCGAGTTGCGGTAACTGGTGGACTTTAATATCTGAAGCTGCATGGTAAGGTTTTAAAAGAGAAATATGGAAAATGGGATGAATTTTTGAATATGTTGGTAACTCTAGTTTGAAGGTTACTTCATTTATTTTTGCTAATAGTTATAGGGTCCATAGTATTTTAAGTTGAACCGTGCTATTTTCTGATGTTTAATTGAAATTTGTTTATATGGATGTTATTTTAATAGTACCATGTCTCCGACAGATAACTGCAGCGGCGTTCGTCGTTGATCCGCAGAAGCCTTCATTCGAATTTGTGCCTTTTCCAGATTCTGGCGGAGTTGTGATATTAGTTTATTACGATCTTGTAATTCAGCATGTACTGCCTGTATAGGACTCGTGCCCGTATAATAACGAACAAATGCAGGTGGTCGTCGGCCGAACATCGCTTCGAATGGTGTCATACCGGCCGATGAATGAAACGTAGTGTTATAGTAATATTATGCCCAACTCAGCAGTTTGGGCCAATTTCTGGGATTTTGATGGGCAAAAATTCTCAGATATTGGTTCAAACATCGATTTACTCGCTCCGTCTGGCCATCCATTTGAGGATGGTAAGCGGAGCTAAAGCTGAGCTTGGTTCCCTGCTGTGCACAGAGTTCTCCCCAAAATTTACTTAAAAATACTGGATCTCTGTCGGAAATAAGGGTTTCAGGAAACCCATGGAGTTTTCCGACATTATCCCAAAATGTGCGTGCCACAACTGGTGCCATTAGTGTGGTTAAAGGGGCGAAATGTGCTCCTTTGGTTAATCGATCCACCACCACCAAAATATTTGTGTAGTGTTCAGACATAGGTAGATGGGTGATGAAGTCCAAACAAAGGTCAGTCCAGATTTGGGTTGGTATTGGTAGGGGCTGCAACAACCCAAATGGTGAATGGTTCACGATTTTTCCTTTTTGACATAAGTCACAAAATTTTATTAATGCCGTAACATCGGCTAACATGGTTTGCCAATAATAATATTGTGTGAGCCGATGATACGTGGGTTGTATCCCGGAATGGCCGCTCAATTTCGATGCGTGAGCTGCATGTAAGATGTTGTGGCATAATGGTGAGTCTGGGACATATAATCTCTTTTTTAAAAAAAGTAAGTTGTTATGCTTGGTCCACTCTGATTTATCTCCTGGATTAGTGTCTAATATGGTAAGAATTTGAATGGCCAGGGCATCCTTTTGGTATAGTGACGATATAGTGGTAAAGTCGAGACACGCAGGGTATGAACTTAAGAATGTGTTGAGCGTCACTTGGGATATTTGGTCAGGTAGCCGAGAGAGAGCATCTGCTGCCAAGTTTTGGGATCCTGGTTTATATTCTATCTTGAAATTAAATCCCAATATTTTCGTAAGTAAACGTTGTTGAACTGGGTTAGTTTGTAATTGAGTGGAAAGGTGATGCAAGGTTTGGTGGTCCGTTTTAATTATAAAGGGTACTCCTATCAAATATTATCGCCACTTATCAATTGCTGTAGCCACCGCCAGTAATTCACGTTCATATGCGGATTTGGATTGTTCCCTAGGTGTCAATTTCTTGCTAAAAATGTGATTAAGTGGTTTTCCTGAGAGAGCACTGCGCCAATACCGCATCCTGATGCATCTGTCTCTAACGTGAAAGGTTTAGAAAAATTAGGTAGAGTTAGTAGCGGAGTTGAGGCGAGATATTCCTTCAATTGTTGGAAAGCTGTCGTGGCTTTCTCGGTCCATTTAAAACCGTCTTTGATAAGTAGGTCTGTAAGTGGTGCTGCGATATGGGCATAATTTTTTATAAAACGACGATAGTATCCAGCTAAACCTAGGAAGGCGCGTAAATGTTTTAGGGTCTTAGGTGTTGGCCATTGCGTGATAGCAACTATCTTTTCGGGATGTGGGTGAACCCCTTGTGATGAAATGATGTGTCCTAGGAATTCGATATGTTCTGTTGCAAAGGAACATTTTGATAATTTGACATGTAGAGAGTTATTTTCCAAGGTTTTGAATATAGTTATTAGGTGCTGTTCATGTTGTGTTAAATCTGGGCTATATATTAAAATATCGTCGAAATAAATGACAACAAATTTCGAAGATATGGTCGGAATCGTTTATTCATTAAGGATTGAAATGTAGTCGGGGCATTCGTAAGGCCAAACGACATTACATTAAATTCATACAATCCTTCGTGTGTTCTAAAAGCCGTTTTGTTCCTATCTGGTGGGTACATTCGTACTTGGTGATAACCTGCTTGTAGGTCTAGTTTGGAGAATATTGTTGCCCCGTGTAGTTCGTCCAATAATTCGTCGACTTTAGGCATGGGAAAAGCGTCCTTGATAGTTTTAGCGTTAAGAGCGCGGTAGTCGACACAAAAACGCCAAGAGCCGTCCTTCTTTTTAATAAGAAGTACCGGTGAACTAAAAGAAGAAGAGCTTGGTTGTATGATTTCTTGGTCTAACATGTCTGAAACTAACCGGTCGATCTCCGTCTTTTGGAAATGAGGGTATCGGTAGGGTTTTACTCTAACCACAGTGTCTGCTGGATCTAGTGGTATTTTATGGTCAAAATCTCGCTTGGGTGGTAAGTGGGTTGGTGATTCAAAAATGGTAGAGAAATTTTTTAGGATTGTTGTAATATTTTGAGGTAGCTTAGGGTGGACCCCCGGATGTGTCGTGTCTGTTTGAAGTGACAAAAAACAAAGGGCGGATTCCGAAATTGAGTCTCGGTTGATCATTCTATGAACTTGGCTGGTGGACAGTTGAGATGCTATGGGTGATATTTGGCCAGATAAGCAAATCTGATTGTTATTATGGCTGAATGTCATTTGTTTTGTCCTAAAATTCGTAGTAACATCTCCTAGTGATTCTAGCCATAACATTCCCAATACAATATCAGTACCATAGAGATCTAAGATAAACAGATTTGTATAAAATGTGTGCGTTTGTATAACAATAGGTTCCTTAAGGTAAACTCCTGTGCATTGAAGGACTGCTCCATTACCCACATGAACATTAAAGGGTTGTATACTTGTGATGGTAATGTTAAGAAATTTTGTAATTCATGCAGAAATAAAATTTGTGGAGCTTACACAGTCGATCATTATTTGGACTGGATGGGAACGTAGTGTCCCTGTGAAACGAATGGTCTGACTAGAACTTGATCCCATTAATGCATAGAAGTTAATTTCTGTGTCCAGTTGTGGTGTACAGTCGTGGAGTTGGTTGTCTAGGTCCTCTGTCAGTTCTGTCATATCCATGGAGTGTGGCAAGTCATCTTCCAGTAATAGATAAGAAACCTTATTTTTACATTTGTGTCCCGGTAAATATCGTTCGTCGCATGTGTAACATAAGCCTTTTTCCCGTTTTGTGCGTAATTCCGTGGGGGACAGTCATTTAAATGGGGGTTTTGTGGTTGTTGTGGTTGTAGGCACATTTGAACTTTGGAAGAACGGTTTGTGTGAACGCTTGCCCTCTAGCCATTGTTCCTCAAATAGTTTTGCTAAACTAAACGCTTCATCCAAGGTTGTTGGTTGTCTCGAAATGACATTTCGTTGAATTGGTGGCTTTAAACCAGCTATGAAGATTGATTTTAAATGATTTGGGGTCATGCCATATATTTTAGTTGCTAGTTCCTCGAAACGATCTTTAAAAACTAAAACCGATGTAGTTTGTTTTAGCAATGTCATTCGTAACATGGGGTCCTAAAATGCTGAGGGTCCAAATCGATGTATAATGGTGAATTTAAATTCTGCCCAATTAAAATACGCTCCATCGGGATTTAAAGACTCATACCACGTAGACGCGGGTGGGTCGAGATGCAGGGCTACGATTGACATATAATCAGCGTATGCTATATTTAGAAATTTAAAGTAATGTTCAGCTTTCTTGATCCAATCTGTGGGATCACCGCTTTCAAAACGAGGAAAAAAAACTTTTACCTGATGAATGTTTGAAAAATTGTGTGGCATATACCCCGGGTTTTGTGCGGATTGCGGTTGCATTGTGCGCCACTGCTGATGCCCTTGCTCCTGAAGTTCTGGTATTGGTGGAATGTTTATGCTATGATGCGATGGTCCGGAAGGCCAGAAATGCCTCTGAGACTGTTGAGCGTAATTCTGATTGTAGCCTTGGAATTGTCCCTGTCCCTGGCCCATTATTGTTGTAGGCATGTGTTGAAAATTTGTTCCTGAAACTGAGGTGACGGAAGGTATAGTTCCTGTGTATCCCGATGATTGCCCAGCCAAATATTGCTGGACTGAGGGAAGTGCTCCAAGATTTCCTTCCAAGATCGAATTTGTGGCTGTATTCAAAAGACTGGAAGACCCTTGTACGTGGTCGATGAACCGTGGGGATAAACCTGCCGATGATGCAAAATGATTCATGGAAATCCCTGGCCGAGGCGGGAAATTCGTTGTTCCACCCTCCGTGGTTGTTGGTGATGGACCCTTAAGGAGGTTGAGAATTTCTTGTCGGAAAGAACTCAAATCTTGTGCCGTTTTCTCTGTTGATTGTTGAAATGATTTCTGCAAATTTACGACTTCTGATTCAAGCCGTGTAAAATTCTGAGAAATCTCAGCCTGCCGGTTTTCCATGGTCTTCCTGAGATCTTGCTGGCCGGCGGCGAGCTCCTTCAGCCTGGTTGCCGGTGGTGGTTCAGTGCCAGCCATGAGGGGCTGGCCTCTCAACGAGAGCACCAATGTAATCCTTCCGGAGAAGTTTTCCGGTTAGATTACCACTAATGCCTAAGCTAGCAATTACCAAAGGAAAATACTAATTTTATTCATTAAGAAACGTTTGATACAGTGGTGGCTTATTTATAACAAGCCCGGGAAATGTTTACAATATGACCGTTATAGTCAATCCAGGTGGCGCCTTCTGATTAGTTGGTTCCTTCTCCCTGGATCTGCAAAAGCTGGCGCTATCTCCACCGCTGGATTACTATTTTAAATTTGGGCCATTCAAAATGTGTTTCTTCCCGTCACAGTGACAGTCAAGCAGCTATACATATATCGAAGAATCCAGTCTTCCACGAAAGAACGAGACTCATTGAAGTGGACTGCCACTTTGTTAGGGAGAAAGTTCAAATGAAGAAGCTAGAATCAAAACATGTTCCGGGCACTGAACAAGTTGCTGATCTTCTCCCGAAAGCTCTACCGAGTACCCTATTCTTCCAGTTCCTATCCAAGCTGGGTGCCTATGACTTGTATGCTCCAGCTTGCGGGGGAGTGTTAGAAAAGTCCATGTAAAAAGACCCATGTTTGTGGCTCATTTAGGCTCCGTTTGGCATGGTGGCGGCGATCATGAACATGAGGGGTTAAATTGTCATTCGTTAACGTCCACCCAAGGAAGAACTTCATCCACTTTTATGATCAAATGGATGATGTTTGTTAGGTGATCCTTAACGAATGACGATTTAACCCATGCATTTATGACCGCCACCACCATGCCAAACGGAGCCTTAATCTTTCATTGTTTCTCTTTATACATTAGTCCCACACCTTGTATAGGGGTCTCGTCTCTCTTTTTCTCCCCTATATATATGTATTCATACATTGTATTTGATAACGAAGAAGTATGGACAAGGTCACAAGGTTCAGCTTTTCTCTACAAACATATCTATAATTTATATATATATATATATATATATATATAGGTTGGCCCCGTTGGGGGATAAAATTAGCGCTCAGGAAGATGCAAAATTTCAACGGATGATGCAATACCCAAATTAAAAGTTTTAGGCTCCGTTTGGGGGGACTTATTTTCACCGGTCAAGCGGT
The DNA here is from genome assembly GCA_039513925.1 of Platanthera zijinensis. Lineage (NCBI taxonomy): Eukaryota > Viridiplantae > Streptophyta > Magnoliopsida > Asparagales > Orchidaceae > Platanthera > Platanthera zijinensis. The sequence goes on from CM077083.1 coordinate 153,272,372, forward strand.
TACGACCGCATGAATCGGATCATAATTATGGTCCGATTCATGCGGTCGTAACCGCTTGATTGGTGAAAATAAGTCCCCCCAAACAGAGCCTTAGTGTTGATCCATTTATAGGGGGAAAAATCATAACAACTAGGTTCCCTCCAACATGTGCACACTCACACAGGATTTTCATGGTAGAGGTGCAGAATTACATTCTGACTCTAACATTTGGTTGGCTAAATAAAATTTCTAAAGTACTGGGAAGCCATATGTTGAGGTGCAGTAAATAAAATTTCTTCTTGGATATAAATAATATGGAAATTTTTATTATTAAAGTACATTAGCTAAATAAATTGGCTCTGCCTTTTTGCTGTCAGAAACTGAGCATATTGCCCCAATAAGCAGGTGTTGCTGCATGGGCAAAGGATCAGGTTCATTCTTCATTCAGTCTTGTTTTCTTATCTTGAAATAATACAGGGTTAGATTTATCTAGTGACTTGATACTTAGGGACATCTGGTCAATCGTGCAAAGAGGGGTGAAGTTTCCCAATCTGTGGTGCTTGCCAATCCTTCTGTGTTAGAGGGACTTGGAGCACAGCTTGAAGTAGACTCAGATCAAAACTATTTGATTCATGGCTACAGATCTTTGTATTTGATTTTCCTAGTAGAATTTTTTAAGCACTATAAAATTTTCAGTATGTGTTGTGCATAATATTTGATTTTATGTTTTTATTGCATTTTGCTCACGAATGTCCAAGTTCCTAAGTTTATATTATTTTTTCTTTTGTTTGAGTGTGAAGGCCTATCTTGATAAAATAGAATTTTTTAGACAGCTTTGTTTTAATCCGATACTGTCCTTGTTCATATAATTTGATTTCTTTGGCAGTTGCATGATATACTTGGGCTCTGTTTGGGGAGACTTATTTTCACCGGTCAAGCGGTTATGACCGCATTAACTGGACCTTAATTAAGGTCCGATTCGGTTCATGCGGTCGTAACCGCTTGACCGGTGAAAATATGTCCCCTCAAACGGAGCCTTATATTATGTTTAAAACCGATTCTTTTATGCATTGTGAACCTATAAAAAATTGAAGCAGCTTAACATACTAACACTACTTGATTTATTCAAACTGCATAAGTTCTATCCATGATCAAAAATAAGTTTTTTCAATACTTAATTGTTAAGTTTATTTGCCTACCCGCAGCATTTGGAATTGACGAGGCTATCGTATTCGTTATCAGTCATCTGGAAAAGATTGCCCTGCACTTGTTTTAATGCATGGTTTTGGGGCGAACAGGTATTTCATTAGCATTATTTTTATATTGATTTCATTTCACTCTTATGTTGTTGCATCTAAATTTTTCTGTTTATGTGAGATGTTTTGCATTGATTGTTAGGGGGTATTTATTGATAGTGTCGCTCAAAGCATCCGGATGGGGATTTAGGTGGAATCTCCTACCTATTGCCCCTAGGTGGGTAAAAATAGGCAAATCCAAGGAGTTTCTACGGGTATTGGATATCCGTATATCCGACACGACCCGTTATGCCTCCGAACCCGTTAATTGTCCAAATATACACTAACAATCTCCTCCTATATTTGTGATAAATAACGTGTACGTTTTGGAGTGCAGAAAGTGAAGAGTATCAAAAAAAAGTTTCCGACTTTACATATCTCCATAAGAGTTAGCACAGTTTAAAATAAAACATAAGCATGAGTTTTAAACAATAACATAAACTTTCCAAAAACCATAAAAGTGCTACTCCATAATAAATAAGTCTGAAAAACAAAAAATAGCAATGGATAAGCGTGTAACCATTCTACTCAGAGAGCAGATCATCATCATCTAAGTCAAAGTCCACTTTCTCTCCTCCATCTTCACCAGTCTCTGCAAGGAATTTCATGAGTCAGACTCTATGAATTCATAAACATATGCAGTGACATATCAAAGTAAACTAGCTCTACCTAAATGAGCTTAGTACTTGTAGCAGTAGTGAAGTAATACTGTCAACATCTTTATCCAGTCTAGTTAGGACCAATCAAGTTTTGATTTTAATAAATCAAACGTTGTTATCGTACTCATTAGTGACCACTATGTACCTCATCATCTGATTTGGCATACCGTCATTTGCAATATTATCAAATGTGGAATAATGTGCTATGATCACTAATGGTAGATTAACTCATACAATGACTTTTTATTCCCAGTTGAATAATTCTCAAATCAACTTACAATGAGAAAAATGTTAATTCATCAGGTGTGGAATGACTAGCATCTAACCATCTTGAGCTTTCATCAAGAAATTATTTGAGGTTTTCAGTCTGTTATTAGATGCTTGAATGTTGCAACTATAGGTTCTTGCTATCAAAACATAAACATAGGAGGAAGTTTCATATTTCTTTGAACTTTAATCACATTTCCCCCAATGTTTTTATCATGAGAACTCTATTTAAGCCCTTTGTGAAGGTGTCTGCAACATTATCTTCCGATCTCACATCCATAAGGGTCATAATCCCTTGACTCGTGAGAGAGGTCAACCAGGCTTGTTTCATCCTGAGTTGCCTTCTTTTGCTATTGAACAAAGTGTTCGTAGCACTTGCTATCAAAACATAAATATATGAGGAAATTGTTAGTGTATATTTGGACAATTAACGGGTTCGGAGGCATAACGGTTGGTCCTAGGTCTAAGCTTAGACAGTCTAGGGTCAGAGACCCTGACATAGGCTATGCAGCTCAAGGTCTTAAGTCTAGTGATTGTTGGGGGTCTCTTAAATCAAAGCTCGTAGGGTGTGACATCTAACTTAACACGAGGTACTTTGTTTAGAATATTATTGGCAGTTAAAACTGCTTCTCCCCAATAGGTATTAGGCATGCCAGCAGTGAGGAGCATAGAATTCAACATCTCTGTTAACGTTCTATTCTTTCTCTCGGTTATACCATTTGATTGAGGTGAGTAAGGAGCAGTGGTTTCTGCTATGATCCCTTGAGAGGCAAGGAAACCCCGGAACTCACTGGACATGTATTCTCCTCCTCTATCACTTCTAAAGCTCTTAATCCTTTAGCAAATCATCTGAGATCTTACTCCTGGAGCATAAATTGCTTTTGGCAAAGATTAATTGGAGATATGTTGATCCCTTCCAAGACTTTGCACAGAGATAGTCCATTAGAATCTTCCACTAGAGAAAGAATAATCCTTCACAGATCAGAAATGAGAAATAGGAGCGGCAAGCTTATTTTTATTGACAATAAAGTTAGATCTGATCCACAACAATACTTCCTCCAAGAGTGACAGAAACCTTCGCAGATCTCCTCTGGTGGTGAACTGCTTCGAACTTAGAAGTGTTATAGGCGGAGGGATCTCCTCTCGATCGGACGCATAAGAGAAACGAGGAAATGAAGCGATGAACATCAGCAATTTCCTTCCAGCGTGCGTAAAGGATTCTTTTTCCTCGTGGAAGGGACAGCCAGTGCATAGATCAGCCAAAACTTCTTCCGACTTTCTGATCGACGAGCAGTGAAGTTGTTTTCTTCGATCTAGTCCGTGACGGGAAAACCTTTCCCAATCTATGTTGGTGGCGGCGGGATAATCCCAATTTTTTTTCTTTGTCCCGATCGGCAACAATGGCAGCGAAAAAAAAAAACATTTTTGTTCTCTTTGTTGATCAACGACAGCGGCGGGATAGGAGAAAACCGAGCGCGATTTCCTTCTTGGCGGGATAAAACAAACACAGAAAAAAAATCTTTGGATTCAACTGCATCAGAGGAATTCTTTTCCCCCATCCCCGATCGATCACTAGCATCCGTGCAACAATTTCTCCTTTTCCCGATCAGAAAACAGCGGCGGCCGATCGAGCGCAGCGATGGCGGAAATCAATCCTTCCTATTCCAATCGGCGACAGATGATTCTTGCAGTCGGCTTTTTCCTTCTTCCTTCCCGACCAAACACCGGCGGCCATGATCCTTTTCTCTACCCTCCCAAAACCAGGCGGCGGGATCCTTCTTCCTTCCCGATCACCAGCGATGGAAAATACCGGAAGTGGCGGTTTCGGGAATGCGGATAGATCGAGAGACGGGGCGGTTAACTTTGAGAATGATAGTGTCGCTCGAAGCATCCAGATGAGGATCTAGGTGGAATCCCTTACCCATTGCCCCTAGGTGGGTATAAATAGGCAAACCCAAGGAGTTTCTACAAGTATTGGATATCCGTGTATCCGACACGACCCGTTATGCCTCTGAACCCGTTAATTGTCTAAATATACACACATTTATTATATGTCTGCGCGTGTCAAGACCGACTAGGAACGATCCATTGAGTTTCGTGTCATTTTAGGGCAAGGCTCTATGCTGGAGATACTATATAAGGTCATTCCACACTTGATGAGCCTTAGTGAACTATCTTGAGCGGAGCCTCAACATTCTTTGCGCACTCACAATCAAGGGTTTTTCCATCGCCGATCTGGAAGTTGCTCATCATTGCTGCGATTTCTGAGCTGCCAGGATTTCGGTGCTTCCTTGTCGTTCTAAGCTCGACGTTTCTCTTATTTTTCTGGACAGAACTGCAGGGGCCATCGCCGTCCCGTGAGAAGAAAGCAGATCCCATCACAGATCTGGTTATCCATATTGTAGATCGAAAATAAGAGGTTTTTCATCCTCTGATCGCCGTTTGGATTGACTATTCTCTAGAGTTTTCTCCATCGCTGCGTTGGGTGGATCATGGAACAAGATAGAATTGTTTTTTTACATTGCTACTGTTGATCTTCAGATGTGAAATCAGAAAGAGTCCTGATCTGGCATGTAGCATTCAAATCCAGAGAAACAGGGAGACTTTTGCCTTCTTCTTTGTTTTGTGGAGGTATATACCAAATCATCTTCAAGATCTTGAACAAGAGATCTGCTTCTATACCTCTACAAGTCCAGATCTGCGAGAGGTCAATGATATTGCTTCCCTTGGAGGATCATGAACAACACTAGTGGATTGGGAGTAGCAGACCATGTAAGACCCCCCCGGAACACAACACACGGCACGAGGGGAGTCTTATGCCCGAAATAGCCGCCTTGCGGTAGCACTAACACACGGGTTAGCCTTTACCACAAGACGCCTATTCCGCCGGCTACAATCCATATCACAACAATTATGCCAACCCAACCATAACAGAAAAGTAAAAGCAAAAGCAGTTCAGTTCACAGCTAAGTTTAAGTCCAAAAGTAGCGGAAGATAACAAGCACAACAGGCTTGTACAAAAGAACAAGAGTCTAGAAATGTTTTGCCCAAACGGCTACATGAAAACACTCACGACTGTCACTGACGGTGCCGATGGCACCACCACCTCAGGTCCTATCGTCCGGGCCTGGCTGTCCTGCTGCATAGTCCGTCGCTGCTCTACCTGCGGGGTTTCCTCCTAAAAAGGAAGACGTAGCAACCGTTAGTCATAAGACTAAGTGGCTTCACATCCGCTCCCCCGGCGACTCCTCGGCACCGGGCGGAGAAAGGAACAAGGTACAATATGTATATATATAAGCAAGTAAACAAACATGTGACTGTAAATATAGTGGAGTATAAACTACGCTACACAACTAGCAGTTCTACAAATATCTATATATATGACAGCAGATATAAGTAATCAGAATAGTAACTCAACTTATAAGAGTGCCCATACAAACTTATAAGTTAAGGATCGGGTTAACAGTAAAGTAACTCATCGTATAGGAGTGCCCATACAAACTTATACGATGAGGATCTTGTGTATACAATGAATGACATGATATGAATGTTATGCTATGACCGAATCATGCGCACGCACATGCAAGTTGCTATGTCGACACAGACTTGAAGTTCCCACTTTTCGAGCAGGTAGCTAACCTCTCAGGCGTCGTCCGTCGTGGCCAGACGGCGACAGTGGAGCGGGCGTCTCCACTACTAGGTGGTATCACACTACCTATCCTAGGCCCCCGTACGCCTCAACGCTAAGAACACAACAGCGGAGCTCACATGCGTACTACAGCTCAGAAGGGGTCTTGGGTAAATGTGCACCAAGAACACAGCCCAACCTGGCCTTTGATTTCGAACCGGATGGAACCTCGGAAACGCACGAGGTGCAAGCCCAACCGTTCTCATGGCGCGGAGGAGATCTCGGTTTATGGACACCAAGTATCTAACCCTACCGCCCAAGGTCTACCCATTGGCTCCCATCGGTGTGACGACTGGCGAACCCGTAGACCTGCCACAGTCATTATCTCAATATCGCGACACGATGAATCGTCGCACATTACATGCCCCCAAACAACTCACTCGATGCTACCCGTAGGGAGACTTCAACTCTAAGCATCGGTTGTTAATAAACCCCTTGGGCTCGGATTACGGTTACAAAATACTCCTCACATAGTGTTCATCATGTTCACGCCCACCTATTCAATAAATTCACCTCAACACTACGCATAATAGATATGTTCAACACCAAATTGTATAAATATATCCTATACCAATCTCAACTCCTAATATCTAGCCTTCCCATCCAATCCATTTCTCTACCAATACATGGTTATACCTTATTACACAACCAAATGAGTAACCATGCTAAATTATAGTAACAACAACATTATAGATATATGGGAGCAAGACAACAAATGAGCAAATCACAACCATTGCAAGGGTGCTAGCATTATAAAATAACAAGTGCATTAACATAGGATAGCCTGATACTAAAACTGGGATTCCCGGAGCTACAGGAATCCGATCACAATGCACAACCCCTCGTTGGAAAGGTATTCGCGAGGGCTACGACTTTCGTGTTGAGTCGATCGCCCAGATCTGGTCGCAACATACCAGAAATTCAACTCGAATACGTACAGGAAACAGTTTCCTGTACAGGAATTCTCCCGAATGCAGCGGACTCGAACCAGCTTTCCCGTGGCTACAGGTATCGCATGGAAACGAGCAACCACTCGTTGGAAAGGTAATTTCAAGGGCTACAACTTTCGTGTTGAGTAGTTCACCCAGATCTGGCCAGAACACCCCCGAAATTGGCCACGAAGGTCGCCGCGTGCAGAAATCAGATTTCTGCACGCATCTTAAGGCGTGATGGACGGCATCCGTTCATCTTCTTCCTTGCGACGACCTCGCATAAACTTCTCCAGAAATCACACCCAACCTTATTTCTCCTTTCAAAGCCAAACCCTCAACGAAAACCCCTCTCATCTCCACTTTGAATGATGAGAAGGTTGAGGGAGACTAAGCCTAGAAAACCTAGGCATGGCTTATCCTAAGAACTCTCCTCCTCACCATCAAGACTCTATGGAGTCGATGTCTCTCCTAAAATAACTATAGATCTAGCACCAAGGGAGAGGGGAGGAAGCTCACCTCAAGTCCAGCGGTACCACCATGGCCGGCCATGAGCCTCGCACTCCTTCGCGGCGGCATTGTTTTTCCCTTGACGGCGGCGGCGTTTTGATTCCTCCAAGAATGGCTCCGACAAGCTCCTTTCCCCTTCCTCCAGCAAGCTCTCTTCCTCTCAGAAGTTTTGGGGCTGAAAAGGGAATGAAAGCTAGGGTTTCCAACTTTTTCCTTTTTATACACCGCAGACACGGGTAGGCACACGGCCGTGTTCCTACCCGTGTTCAGGTGACACGGCCGTGTCGCCTGCCGTGTTTAGGGCCGTGTTCATCCCAGAACATCTTCCTGCCGGGTCGGGGTTGCGGCACACGGGTAGAGACACGGCCGTATCTCGACCCGTGTCCTTAGCACACGGGTAGGGACACGCCCGTGTCCCAATACCCGTGTATCTCTCTGACTGGTAAGCCTAATTTTATGAGGCACACGGGTATGGACACGGCCGTGTCCATACCCGTGTCAGCCAGAAATGCCATTTTGCCTTGTTTTCCTCATTTCCCGTACGTTCGCACCTGTTCACCCACACCCCCATTGGGCTCACCACAGCCCCCTTGACTCAAATATGCAATCAAGGGGCCTAGCGCGAATTGGGACGTTACAAATCCTATAAACAAAATAAAAGATTTCGTCCCCGAAATCAGGGTAAGGCTATGGGAGTGAAACACATAAAAGGGAACTATGCTTTCAAATAAAATTCTTACCTGGAGTAAATAATTCCGGGTAGCGCCCTTGCATCAAATCCCTTGGCTCCCATGTGAACTCCTCCTTCCCATGATTAGACCATAGCACTTTCACCAAGGGAACACTTTTGCGGCGCAAGGTTCTCGTCTCGTTATCAACGATCCGCACCGGCTCCAGTCGCACAGACCTATCAGACGCCACGGCACCATCCGCCGTGGGGATATATTGTTCAGGCCGCAACAAAGCCTTCCGAAGCGACGATACATGGAACACGTCGTGAAGGTTCTCCAGCTCCGGTGGTAACTCCAATCGATAGGCCAGAGGGCCAATCCTTTCCACTACGACATAGGGCCCGACATACCTTGGGCTGAGCTTCTTGACTCCACGTACCCGCGACACTCCGTGCATCGGTCGAATCTTCAGGAACACCTTATCACCCACTTGAAACTCCACCATACGGTGCCTTGCGTTGTAATATTTCGCCTGTCGGCTTTGAGCCTCTAGCATTCGATCCCGGATCAACCTAACCACCGCGTCCGTGTCATCAATATACTCATTTCCCAATGTCTTCAGATCTTCGTCTTGCACCCAGGACAAGGGTGTTCTACACCTCCTTCCATACAAAGCTTCATGAGGTGCCATTCCAATACTGGCTTGATGACTGTTATTATAAGAGAACTCCACGAGAGGTAAGAGTCTCTCCCATGGTTCTCCTTTATCTAGCACACACAACCTCAGAAGGTCCTCCAACGTTCGGATGGTTCGCTCAGATTGCCCGTCCGTTTGTGGGTGAAAGGCTGTGCTGAAGGCGAGGCGCGAGCCCAAATAAGCCTGTACAACCCTCCATTCTCTTGAAGTAAACCGACCATCCCGATCGGAGACGATCGTCTTCGGCACGCCATGATACCGCACAAATTGCTCCACAAAGAGACGCACTAGGACGCCCACCTGCGCCTCCTTCTTCATTGGGATAAATCGGGCTACTTTGGTCAACCGGTCAACTATCACCCACACAGAATCATTCCCCGAGCGCGAGCGAGGTAACCCGTGGACGAAGTCCATGGAGATGTCCTCAAATTTCCATTCGGGGATGGGCAACGACTGTAGCATTCCACCGGGGCTTCTGCACTCCGCCTTCACCATTTGGCAGGCCACACAATGAGTAACAAAGTATTTGACATCCCTCTTCATGCCCGGCCAACACATTGTCTTTCTCAAATCGGCGTACATCTTCGCGATCCCCGGGTGCACCGAGTACTTGGAGCAATGGGCCTCCTTTAGAATATCCTCCCGAATGTTGTCGCCTTCGGGGATGTAAAGCCGGCCACGAAAATGGACGAGGCCGTCTTTTAGGGAGTATTCTTCCGTAATCCCATCCTCCATTGACTTGAAAGCCGGGGTTAAAGCCGCATCCTTCTTTTGTTCCGTCCGGATCAGGTCTCGTATGTTGCAAACTATACTCATCGCGGCCAAATATTCCGTATACTCTTCCGATTGATTCTTAAAGACCAAAGTGACTTCCATCTCTTGCAGTGTCTGGATTAACTCCATCCTCATCAAGTGGGATTCCGTGCTCATTCCCGGTGCCTTTCGGCTCAAGGCATCAGCTACGGAATTAACCTTCCCGGGGTGGTAGTTCAAGGTGAATTCATAGTCGCACAAGAACTCCAACCACCGCCGCTGTCTCAAGTTTAACTCCTTTTGGGTGTGAACGTACTTCAGATTTTTGTGATCCGAGTAGATCTCGCAGTGGACGCCATATAAATAATGCCTCCAAATCTTCAAGGCGAACACCACCGCTCCCAACTCTAGATCATGCACCGGGTAGCTGGCTTCATGCTTCTTCAACTGTCTTGAAGCATAAGCGATCACATGCCCATTCTGCATCAACACAGCTCCCATCCCTTGATACGACGCATCCGTGTAAACTTGAAAGCCCTCCTTCCCAGATGGAAGAGCTAGGATGGGTGCAGTCGTCAATCTGTCCTTCAACTCTTGGAATGCAGCTTCACACTGGGGTGTCCATTCAAACGGCACACCCTTCTTGGTCAGCGTAGTAAGGGGAAGGGCGATCTTCGAGAAGCCTTTCACGAACTTGCGATAGTACCCGGCAAGTCCAAGAAAGCTCCGTATGTAGGCCGCTGACTTCAATGGCGACCACTCCTTCACGGCCCGCACCTTGGCCGGATCTACTGCTAGCCCCGCCCCACTAATCACATGGCCCAAGAACGCGACCTCTCGAAGCCAAAACTCGCATTTGCTGAACTTGGCAAACAAAGTGTGCTCCTTTAGCTTCCTCAGCACTAAAGTTAGATGTTCGGCGTGTTCTGCTTCAGTCTTGGAGTAGACTAGGATATCATCGATGAACACGATGACAAAGATGTCCAAATAAGGGCTGAACACCTTGTTCATCAAGCTCATAAAGGCGGAAGGGGCGTTTGTGAGCCCAAACGGCATCACGGTGAATTCATACAAACCATATCTCGAACTGAACGCCGTCTTCTGAATGTCATCTTCTTGTATCCTCAGCTGATAATATCCCGAACGCAGATCTAACTTGGAGAACCAATACGATCCCACCAATTGATCAAATAACTCATCAATGCGCGGTAGGGGATAGGTGTTCCGCACCGTTAACCGGTTCAACTCTCGATAATCAATGCACAACCGCAGGGTGCCATCCTTCTTTTTGACGAATAGAACGGGCGCTCCCCAAGGCGACGAGCTTGGGCAAACGAACCCTGCTCCCACCAATTCCTGAAGCTGGACTCTAAACTCTGCAAGTTCCTTCGGAGCCATTCGGTATGGAGCTCGCGAGACGGGCTTGGCACCCGAAATTAGCTTGATTTGGAAGTCCACTTCCCTATGCGGGGGTAGTCCCGGCAATTTCTCGGGAAATACCTCGGGAAATTCTCGCACCACCCGCACATCCTTGACCTCTAATGTCAATTTCTTCAACTCGAAGCAGATTACATAGACCTCGTCCCCTTCCATATGAGATTTCATAACTTGGATTGAAGATAATAATTTACGGGGTGCGAATTTAATACCTTGGAAGATGACTTCCGAGTCTCCATGCCTCAACATAACTTGCTTCTCCGCACAATTAATCCTGGCGTGGTGCCAGTCCAACCACTTCATGCCCAGGATGAGGTCGAACTCCGGGATTCTTAACACTGTAGCCGGAGTTTCAAAGAACTTTCCTCCAATAAGGGTGTCGAAATCGCAACTTGCTGACGACGTCATCTCAGAGCCGTCCGGAAGGCGCACCCTTTGAGTAATGCCCGTGAAGTGTTGCACTCCCTCCAAGTCCTTCACGAAGTCCTCCGAAATGAACGAGTGAGACGCACCCGTGTCAAATAACGTATAGGCGGGTCTCCCGCTAACCACGACAGTGCCTAGGTTCCAAAAGGGTAATCACTATTCAGAATAGCGCGTATCATTTGTATCATAAATCTAACAAGTCATATAATATTAATAAATTTTGCACGTACCGGTGATGACTTCCTGCAGATTTCTCTCCTGAGTCATATCCAATGCGAATACATGCTCCCGTGCATGTCCTTGATTTCTCCCTGGTGGTCCTCTTCCTCGGCCACGCATGTGCCCTCGCCCCCGTGGAGCTACTGGAGGGGGAGCAATAGGAGCATCCCCGATCAATCGCGGGCAAACTCGTCGGACATGCCCCGGTTGATTGCACTCAAAACATATCACCTCACGTCGGCCCCCAGGTTGTTGATAATATTGCTGCTGCGGTGGTGGAGGTAAAGCTAGTGGTTGCGGAATTGGGTACTCCACCCGATAGTTCCGGTTGACCCACCGACCGCCTCTGTGGTTTCCCCTTCCTCTGCTATGATCATTCCGCCTTCTATTACTAGGGCCGACTTCAATTACTCCTTCCGCGGGTCTCTTGCCACATCCCATGTGGTCCGCCTCTAGTCTCTTTGCCATGTCGATGATTTCTGCCAGGCTTCCATCGGCTATAAACAAAAGGGCCTGCCTCAGGGGGTCCCTCAACCCTTTGTAGAAGCGCTTCACGTAGCCTCTATCGTCCAACTCATAGGAATCGGCAAACCTAGCGAGGTGTTGGAACTCCCTCTGGTACTCCGTTACCGATTTCGATCCCTGCTTCAGCTGCAGAAATTTTTCTTCAAGTCCATCCCGAGCAGAAGAAGGGATGAAGTGATCCAGAAAAGCCTCGGTGAACTCGTTCCAACCGATGTCCGTGTACAACCGCCCTTGGAAGATGGAGCCCATGAGGGACTTCCACCACCTTTTGGCGTGCAGCTCTAGCAGCGTCACTACCAATGTCACCGCCATGTTGTTCGGACATCTTATGCCAGCCATCAATTCCTGCACGGTATCAAGCCATTCCTCGGTGCGCACCGGCGATTCTGTCCCAAGATAGGCAGGAGGGGACAGGGCACGGAAGGTGCTCAACCAGTTGGAGCTTGGCGCTTGTTGTTGCACCGGAGCTTGCTGGGATTTAAATGCATCCAATATGGCTGACAGCGTTTGTCCCAGTTCCGACTGCTGGAATTGTGAAGGGACGGAAGGGGTAGGAGTGCCCCCAACCGGCTCCACCTGCGCTGGGACCTATACGCAAGGTACAAAATAGGGTCAGGTTGGCTAAAACTAATGTCAAAGTTGGACAACTTAGTGTGAATTACATATGGGCACACCACTGCTTCCGCTAAGTCGGTTTGTCCCCAAACCGACTAATCGAACGGGAGTGGCCCATTGTTACATGACTGCTTTAGTTGAAGATCGGCTAAGTCTGATACCATTTGTAAGACCCCCCCCCCCGGAACACAACACACGGTACGAGGGGAGTCTTATGCCCGAAATAGCCACCTTGCGGTAGCACTAATACACGGGTTAGCCTTTACCACAAGACGCCTATTCCGCCGGCTACAATCCATATCACAACAATTATGCCAACCCAACCATAACAGAAAAGTAAAAGCAAAAGCAGTTCAGTTCACAGCTAAGTTTAAGTCCAAAAGTAGCGGAAGATAACAAGCACAACAGGCTTGTACAAAAGAACAAGAGTCTAGAAATGTTTTGCCCAAACGGCTACATGAAAACACTCACGACTGTCACTGACGGTGCCGATGGCACCACCACCTCAGGTCCTATCGTCCGGGCCTGGCTGTCCTGCTGCATAGTCCGTCGCTGCTCTACCTGCGGGGTTTCCTCCTAAAAAGGAAGACGTAGCAACCGTTAGTCATAAGACTAAGTGGCTTCACATCCGCTCCCCCGGCGACTCCTCGGCACCGGGCGGAGAAAGGAACAAGGTACAATATGTATATATATAAGCAAGTAAACAAGCAGGTGACTGTAAATATAGTGGAGTATAAACTACGCTACACAACTAGCAGTTCTACAAATATCTATATATATGACAGCAGATATAAGTAATCAGAATAGTAACTCAACTTATAAGAGTGCCCATACAAACTTATAAGTTAAGGATCGGGTTAACAGTAAAGTAACTCATCGTATAGGAGTGCCCATACAAACTTATACGATGAGGATCTTGTGTATGCAATGAATGACATGATATGAATGTTATGCTATGACCGAATCATGCGCACGCACATGCAAGTTGCTATGTCGACACAGACTTGAAGTTCCCACTTTTCGAGCAGGTAGCTAACCTCTCAGGCGTCGTCCGTCGTGGCCAGACGGTGACAGTGGAGCGGGCGTCTCCACTACTAGGTGGTATCACACTACCTATCCTAGGCCCCCGTACGCCTCAACGCTAAGAACACAACAGCGGAGCTCACATGCGTACTACGGCTCAGAAGGGGTCTTGGGTAAATGTGCACCAAGAACACAGCCCAACCTGGCCTTTGATTTCGAACCGGATGGAACCTCGGAAACGCACGAGGTGCAAGCCCAACCGTTCTCATGGCGCGGAGGAGATCTCGGTTTATGGACACCAAGTATCTAACCCTACCGCCCAAGGTCTACCCATTGGCTCCCATCGGTGTGACGACTGGCGAACCCGTAGACCTGCCACAGTCATTATCTCAATATCGCGACACGATGAATCGTCGCACATTACATGCCCCCAAACAACTCACTCGATGCTACCCGTAGGGAGACTTCAACTCTAAGCATCGGTTGTTAATAAACCCCTTGGGCTCGGATTACGGTTACAAAATACTCCTCATATAGTGTTCATCATGTTCACGCCCACCTATTCAATAAATTCACCTCAACACTACGCATAATAGATATGTTCAACACCAAATTGTATAAATATATCCTATACCAATCTCAACTCCTAATATCTAGCCTTCCCATCCAATCCATTTCTCTACCAATACATGGTTATACCTTATTACACAACCAAATGAGTAACCATGCTAAATTATAGTAACAACAACATTATAGATATATGGGAGCAAGACAACAAATGAGCAAATCACAACCATTGCAAGGGTGCTAGCATTATAAAATAACAAGTGCATTAACATAGGATAGCCTGATACTAAAACTGGGATTCCCGGAGCTACAGGAATCCGATCACAATGCACAACCCCTCGTTGGAAAGGTATTCGCGAGGGCTACGACTTTCGTGTTGAGTCGATCGCCCAGATCTGGTCGCAACATACCAGAAATTCAACTCGAATACGTACAGGAAACAGTTTCCTGTACAGGAATTCTCCCTAACGCAGCGGACTCGAACCAGCTTTCCCGTGGCTACAGGTATCGCATGGAAACGAGCAACCACTCGTTGGAAAGGTAATTTCAAGGGCTACAACTTTTGTGTTGAGTCGTTCACCCAGATCTGGACAGAACACCCCCGAAATTGGCCACGAAGGTCGCCGCGTGCAGAAATTAGATTTCTGCACGCATCTTAAGGCGAGATGGACGGCATCCGTTCATCTTCTTCCTTGCGACGACCTCGCATAAACTTCTCCAGAAATCACACACAACCTTATTTCTCCTTTCAAAGCCAAACCCTCAACGAAAACCCCTCTCATCTCCACTTTGAATGATGAGAAGGTTGAGGGAGACTAAGCCTAGAAAACCTAGACATGGCTTATCCTAAGAACTCTCCTCCTCACCATCAAGACTCTATGGAGTCGATGTCTCTCCTAAAATAACTATAGATCTAGCACCAAGGGAGAGGGGAGGAAGCTCACCTCAAGTCCAGCGGTACCACCATGGCCGGCCATGAGCCTCGCACTCCTTCGCGGCGGCATTGTTTTTCCCTTGACGGCGGCGGCGTTTTGATTCCTCCAAGAATGGCTCCGGCAAGCTCCTTTCCCCTTCCTCCAGCAAGCTCTCTTCCTCTCAGAAGTTTTGGGGCTGAAAAGGGGAATGAAAGCTAGGGTTTCCAACTTTTTCCTTTTTATACACCGCAGACACGGGTAGGCACACGGCCGTGTTCCTACCCGTGTTCAGGTGACACGGCCGTGTCGCCTGCCGTGTTTAGGGCCGTGTTCATCCCAGAACATCTTCCTGCCGGGTCGGGGTTGCGGCACACGGGTAGAGACACGGCCGTGTCTCGACCCGTGTCCTTAGCACACGGGTAGGGACACGCCCGTGTCCCAATACCCGTGTATCTCTCTGACTGGTAAGCCTAATTTTATGAGGCACACGGGTATGGACACGGCCGTGTCCATACCCGTGTCAGCCAGAAATGCCATTTTGCCTTGTTTTCCTCATTTCCAGTACGTTCGCACCTGTTCACCCACACCCCCATTGGGCTCACCACAGCCCCCTTGACTCAAATACGCAATCAAGGGGCCTAGCGCGAATTGGGACGTTACAAACCATCTCTGGAAGAGTTGTTAATCTATAGGTGGAATTCATTACTGTGTAGGCCGATCTGAACCTACAGGAATCCAGATCTAGGGAGATTTGTTCTTCGTTTATCGGCTATTTTTCTTGGAAGAAGTCTACCTAAGACCAGATATATTGTTGGGAGTTCCCTTGTGCATCTGTGGAGTTATTTTTTCCACGGATCTAGTCTTCAGAAATTGCTTACAACCGGACTGCCGAAGAGGAGCAAATTAATTCTTGGATTGGATCCAAAGATTTTGTGACGTCTACGTATGACTCAGGTGACCTTGTTCTAGAATTTTTTATTTCTTTTTTAAATCTAGCGCGATGTCGAAGAAAAGTGCACTCGACACTGTCAAATTGCAGTCGTTCGACGCCACTGACTTTCTAAGTTGGAAAATACAAGTCCAACTAGGAATGAAAGAACGAGAAATTTTTTACACTGTTCAGAGTGATTTCACCACTACCCGTGAGGATGTGGACGAATACCAGTGGAACAAAGATGAGGATTTTTGTAGGGACTACCTCCTGAACTCCCTCTACCCTCGTCTCGCTTTGACCTACTACACGTACAAATTTGTAAAGGAGATCTGGAATCACTTGAACGCGCATTTTCAGAAGGAGGAGGGACTGTCTAAATCACTTATTGAAGAGAAGTTCTTCAACTTCAGGTTCAAAGCAAACCTATCAGTTACCCCTCAAATCATCGAACTGGAGAACCTGCGTCACAAGCTGGAGGACGATCAGTCTAATGTGAACGACAATTTGTTTGTGTATCTGATTCTGAGCAAGCTGTCTCCTGAATGGTTCACCTTCAAGACTGAAATGCACAGACTGAAAGAGAAGATCACTCTCGATGAACTCAAAAGGTTCATTCACATTGAGGACCAAAACATTGTAGGGAAAAGCTCAGAGCAAGTTATTCAGCTCTCACAGACTATCAACTTCATTTCTAGACCTAGCAAGCCTTCTCGGAAACGCCCAGTACCTAAGGGTGACACCACTACACAGACGACGACTAAAAAGCCTTCTATCAAAAGGAAGAAGGGAAAGTGCCACAACTACAGCAAGTGGGGTCACTGGGCTGCTGAATGCAAGGGTTCGAAAAAAAGGAGGAAGCTCCACAAAATATGGCAAACTTGGTGGTCGACAACTCCGATCCTAAGTCCTTCATTACCATGATTGGGAGTAGTCATCATAGTGCGTCTTCTGAGTGATGGCTAGACAACGATGCTACCTGTCATGTCACAAATGACAGAGATCTTCTCTCATAGGTCAGAGTAGTCCAGGATAAAGTAGAGAACTGCAATGGAGGAGAGACTGAGGTTACTCTTATTGGGACAACAGAGCTGGTCCTCTCTTCGGGTAAAACTTTAATTTTAAAGCATGTTAAAGTAGTTCCTAGTTTAACCAAAAATTTAGTTTCCATGAGTTTGTTAGATAAGGCTGACATTTCTTTTACAACCCAAAACAGTAGAATAACTTTAGCAATTAATTCACACTATTTTGGTTGCGCGTATATGATCAATGGTATGTATAAAATTAGCCTTGAAAATGAGTGCATTAATCAAGTGAGTTCAGCTCTTATAGATCCAAAGTTATTACACAATAGACTTGGACATATACACTATAAAAAAAAATATGAGATCTAGCTAAGAGTCACAACATCCCTTTAGATCTTTCTATTCGATTTGATAGGTGCGAGGTTTGTGCCCAAACTAAGATCACTAGAAATCCTTTCAAGACAGTATCTAGGAGCACACAACTTCTTGAATTAATACATTCCAACCTCTGTGATTTTCGAAGTCATGTCACTAGAGAAGGAAGGAAGTATCTTATTATCTTCATCGACGATTTTTCTAGATATTGTCATGTCTACCTATTGAAATCGAAAGATGAAGCCTTTGAGATCTTCAAGATCTTTAAAACTCGTTTTGAGAACCAGTTAAACTTAAAGATTAAGAGATTTAGAAGTGATCAAGGAGGAGAGTACACTGCAACTAGGTTTAAGGACTTTTGTGCCTCTGAGGGTATAATCCTAGAAACCACAGCTCCTTACCCACCCTAGTCAAATGGTATCGCTGAGCGTAAGAATAGAACTTTAATAGAGATGTTGAATTCTATGCTCCTCACAGCTGGCATGCCTAATTCCTTTGGGGGGGGGGGGAAGCAACCCTAACTACAAATCACATTCTAAATAGAGTGCCTAAGCTCAACTCTACTCCGTATGAGTTGTGGCATGACCATCCTTGTAGATATGACACTCTAAAAACTTGGGGTTGTATTGCTTATGTAAGAATATAAGACTTTAAGGGACCTAAGATGGGACCTAAAACTATAACATGTGTTTATCTAGGTAGTGCAGCTGACAAGTTTCTAGATCTATCCACTAATATAGTGATAGAGTCTAGAGATGTTATTTTCTTTGAACACAAATTTATCAAAGATCATGGCTTGACCATCTCCAGGTCTACTGACATGATCTCAGAATCTATGGTAGAACCTAAAGCTAGCCCCTCTAGCACTGCTCCCTAACCTCTAGAGGTGAAACCTGTTCCTCTTAGAGTATCTACAAGAGATTAGATCCCTAAGGATTTTGGTGAGAATTTCGTCACCAACTACTTAGAGGATGATCCATTCTCTTATCAGGAAGCAATAAAATCTAAAGATGCGTTAATGTGGGTATAAGTCATCAATGATGAGATGAACTCGTTGCTATAAAACAACACTTGACATCTAGTTGACCCGCTGAAAGGAGCTAAAGTCCTAGGATGCAAGTGGGAATTGAAGAATAAATTGCACAGTGATGGATCTATAGCTAGATATAAAGCACGTCTAGTAGATAAGGGTTATAAATAACAAAGGGGAATTGACTACTTTGACGTCTATTCACATGTATGTCACCTATCCACTATTAGGATTCTTCTTGCTATAGCTTCTATCGAGAACTTTATAGTTCATCAGATGGATGTGAAGACAGCCTTCTTGAATGGAGAGCTTGATGAGGAGATCTATATGACACAACCTGAAGGTTATGTACATAAAGATCTAAAAGAGAAAGTGTACAAATTAGACAAATCAATCTATGGCTCAAGCAAGCGCATAAGATGTGGCACATGAAATTTGACCAAGTGATAAAGAGCGTTGGATTTCAATGCAGTCTCTCAGACAAGTGCCTCTATCACCGCTCAATGTCAAATAAAACAGTCATTATATGCATATATGTGGATGACATGTTGATTTTGGGGTCAGATCTTGCTGTAGTAAGGGATATTAAATCCACACTTGCAAATGCATTTGACATAAAGGACCTTGGTCCTGTGGATACCCTTTTAGGAATAAAAGTTAGAGTAAACAAGAGTTGTATTACTCTGAGTCAAGCTCACTATGCAGAGCAAATTTTTTCTACCTGGGGTTATAAAGACTGTAGGCCTGTAGAGACACCGTTTGATTCAAACGTCAAGTTACGTTCGAATGAAGAGACCAGCATTGACCAAGTAAAGTACTCAAAGATCATTGGTAGCCTCATGTACGCCACAAGTTGTACAAGACCAGACATTGCCTTCTCTATTGGCACGCTGAGTCGCTTTACTAGTAGTCCAGGCAAAGAGCATTTAGATGCCCTAGACATGCTGATGAGATACCATAGAGGTACTAAAGATCATGCTCCATGCTACACTTGTTACCCTCCTACTATGGATGGATACTCTGATGCCTCGTGGTGTTCAGAAGTTGATAATAGTAAGTCTACCAGTGGATTCATATTCATTATGGGTGGAGCTGCTGTTGCTTGGAAATCCAAAAGACAGACTTGTATAGCTTTGTCGTCTAGGGAAGCCGAGCTGTTTGCCTTAGCTTCGACTAGTGAAGAGGCAGACTAGATCAGAAATTTGATTATAGACATTCCCTTGTCTAGGCTATAAGTCAATTCCTTAAGCCTGTATTGTGATAATCAGACAGCAGTCCAAGTCGTCAAGAATGTCCACTTTAATACTAAGAGAAGACATGTACGACTGAGACATGCTCTATTGAATTATTTGAAAGAACAAGGTGTTATCACCTTGATTGATGTGCGATCGAAGGATAATCTGGCTGATCCATTGACGAAAGGAATGCCCAAAGACCCGTTAATCCAAATAGTGGGGGAAATGAGACTCAAGATGATTTAAGTTCAGCCTTAGTTCAAGGTTAGGCGATTCAGTTCAGCCTTAGTCCGAATGTTTTTATTATTCCCACATTCCTTTATCAAAGCAAGTGTGTTGTGCTCCGCTGATGTTCAGGGTTGTTGAGTACGAATCTGGTAAGTTGTTTCATTCCACACCTGATGTTAACAACTCCATCTGGATTCGTCTACCTTACCTTAGAGGAGAGTGTTATTCCACATTTGATAACACGATCTGACTCGATTTGGCTCTTCTCCCGTTGATTGGTTCCATAACACATTTGATAAGTTCTAGTTAAATTTAGAAGAACAGTAACCGTGACATTCCACATAGGAACACATATATAGTTGCGGTGTCCAGAAGTCAATAAGATTGTTTCTTTGAAAATAGATAATGGATTTTGAGGTAGAACGTGTGATACTCTTTGTTAGGTGTCCTCCAGTTAATTATAAAGTACTACGTTCTTACAAGTAGAACTAGATACATGTACTTTTTCAAAAGTTGGATTCGTTCTAAATGCAATTCTCTGTTGGAAAATACAGGAGTTGTTGCTGATGGAGGAGCATGTGCAGATTGGGATCCTGATAAGGATGATCTGATGGACAATGATTTCTAGAGTATTTAAGTGGTTTTTTCTTCTGCTTGTAGCACTGTTTTAGCTCTCCTTTACTTTCACTTGTTTTTGTTTGGGTTATCTTGCTCTTTAGTTGGTCATGAGGCACTAGGTGTGCTGGTACCTGTGTTGTAATTGTACTTTAGGCTTTGTTATGATGCTGCTGAATTTTTCTATTTATTCTTATGCATACATACAACTATTTTACTTAACGTCCAATATATTTTGACAAGTGTGTCGGACACGGTTGTGAGTGCTTCATATTCGGTTGAACACTACACACACCACACTTTTTCTGACATTGGGTTTCCGGCGGACATATGAGGAGATTGTTAGGGTATTTATTATATGTCCGCGCGTGTCGAGATCGAATCAGAATGACCCATTGGGTTTTGTGTCATTCTAGGGCAAGGCTCTACGCTGGAGATACTATATAAGGTCATTCCACACTTGATGAGCCTTAGTGTACTATCTTGAGCGGAGCCTCAACATTGATTATAACTAAAGACTATTCCCCTTTCTTTTTCCTATTTATTTTTAAGGATTATATTATTATGGGCATGCTCATTCACTGGCTTAATCATGTTAGCCGTACCACATAATAGGGTCGCGGCCCGCACACCCCAACCCATCTCAGCACGTATTCTCGGCGCTGCAGGATGTTGAGGCCGGGTCTCAAACCCTTTACCTCCTTGATGAAAGGCACATAACACTTGCCCTCATCACCAATTGAGTTGTGGTTCAATTGGTGTGTGAGCTAACATTAAGAGCTTACATCAAAGAGGTCTGGGGATTGAGCCCCGACCCCACCAACCCACCAAATCGAGAACGCGAGCAGAGAGAGGTTGGGGTGATTGGGCCATGGCCCTATTGTGTGCCAGACTAAACCCAGGAGCGTGAGCGGGAAGAAGCCCAGAGTCACAGGCCTGCCCCACAACATCAAAAGTGCACTTTTATCAAAAGCCCAGAGTCTCATATGTTATGTGCGTGTTTTGTTGGTTGATCATTAGAGGTTGGATATAGCGAAGATGGTCTAGAAATAAAGGTAGGGAGGAGCAGTTAGAAGCTTGGAGAAGATGAGAGGAAATCCTAGAGGAGGAGAGGGTTAGAGAGAGAGAGAGAGGAATTTTAGAGAGATAAAGAGAAGTTCATATTTCATTGCTTGATTCTGCTACATGACACTAAAGGCCTATTATAGGAGCCCAGGTGTCAAACCCGTAATTACATAAGACGCATAAAATATTAAAAGTAATTAAACGTTACGATGACTTTAATAATGACGACTATGACTCAATACAACACAACCCAAAATATTGTCTCGACTCAGCATATATATGAAATTAATAATAATAATATAATAAGATAACTGATAGAGAACCATAACACTCCACCCGTCTGAAAGTCTTTGTTTTCAAGGTAGCTTACAACCTAAGGGGGGTGAATAGGTTGTCACACTGTTATTATTCTGTTTTTAGTTTTTTCCTTTAGCACTAAGTGTGTTGGCAGTAGTTTGCTTTCAAGAACCTACACAAAGAAAACAATACAGAAAAGCACACACAGATTTATAGTGGTTCCCCAACTTGTGGGTACATCCACTCTCCTCCCACCTTGCCAACTTCGTGTTAGTTAAGGCACTTCTCCAAAAATCTACTGCAAAGAGCTTACACCTCAGATCCCTCAGGATCTCTCAGTCTCCTCCAAGACTTACAACTCAGCCACAAGGGCCTATAACTCAGTGATCAGCAGATCACCTACCTCAGGCCAAAGACTCTACACTCAGGCTGGGAGGACATCCCTACCTCAGATCCAAAGGATCCTACCTCAGAGAGTTTTACTCTCCTACAACTCAGGAAATATTGCCCTACCTCAGGACAGTGACCCTACAGCTCAGATTCAGTTGGATCCTACAGAAAGATGAAGATTTGAATGTTTTGACACATGGAAATTTCTCTGTGTCAAAAGCTAGGGCTGAGTTATCTCAGCACTATCTTGCTTCACAAGAGCAGGTAGAAGTTCTCCCTCTGCTGGAAGAAACTCATAATGAAAATTCTGATCTTGCTGAAGAAGAAGGTGAACTTGTGTTCTTCAATCAGCACCCTGAGCCCATTGGAGAATGATGGCTCTACTTTCTTCCTCTATCAGAAATCTTTCTGATTATGTTGTAGCAGATGAAGAAGCAACATCTCACTGAACTTTTTGTGTTCTTGCAGGAAGACTCAAGCTCTATCTTGGCAGTAATGGCGAGAGAGATGAAGTCTGGCCGCAACCCTTTTTGAAATTAATAGAGCCCTAAAAAGTTCTCTTGCGTCTTGGCCCATCTCTTCCTTTTGTAGTTCACCGATCAATGACTCTTAGAGATAAGTGGGGCCCACCTACAGCTTCCAGCTGCACCTTGCTTTAAAAGAAGAAGACATATAGTAGCTTCTCGACATAGTTTGTCATGTTCTGTAGCTTCTTCGTACTTGATTTGAAATCAGTTGATGCGAGGTCTAAGTTGTTAGCCTAAATCACCTAGAGGGGGGTGAATAGGTGAAATGCGTGTCAAAAGTGGAATTAAAATTTAACGCAGCGCACATCAAGCAATCACAAAAGACAAGAGATTTATAGTGGTTCCCCAACCTTGGGTACGTCCACTTTCCTCACCGATCTAGCAAATCACTAGACTCGGCTACTCCACTATCTCGGATTGAAAACAATCCTACACCTCGGAACCACGTTCCTACAAATCTCAATCCAACTAGATCTACAAAACTCGGAAGAAAGATCTTCCTACAAATCTCGGAGAAAAACTCCTACAATGAAATTTAGGTTTGAGAATAAAAATCAACACAACAAATTTCAGATCTGGATCTTTGACAGTCTTCTTCTTTAGGAGCTTTGACTTGATCAGAAAAGGTTGAAGATGACTTAAGAGAAAGATCCACAAATCTGAAAACTAGAACCACCTCGATCGAGAAGATAGATCTGAAATCCTTGAGGCTCGGCGAGATCGAGTGATTCACTCTTGTCTGGATCGCTGGAGAAATAGTCCTTGAAGACGGAGATCGACGATCCAGAATTTCTTCCGTGAACAACGATGGCGGCGGCGGCGGCGTGAGAATTAGGGTTCACGGAATTTCCTTTTTCTTCAAAAAAATATCTCTGTAATCTTGTTAATTAGTCAATTCTGAAATGACCTATTTATAGGTGGACTCCAACGGTCATAATCTTAATTAGGGATGACACGTGGACCAATCAGAAATGACGGATTCAAAAATACTTAGCGAATTCGAACTTAGAAGAATTCTGGAATAGGGAACAGCTATACTCGAGTAAGAGAAGATATACTCGAGTATGGGAGTTTAGATACTCGAGTGACAAAGAGACATATACTCGAGTATGAGAATAGAAATTTACTTGATAGAGAAATGAACTACTCGAGTATAAGAAGAGATATACTCGAGTATCAGAAAAGATATACTCGAGTATCAGCAAAGATATACTCGAGTATCAGTATATGAATCCAGGAAACATTCACCTACTCGAGTATTAAAATCAACTACTCGAGTATAGAATAATTTACTCGAGTATCAAAATCAATTACTCGAGTATCAATACTTGAACTTGCAGAAAAGAGAAGAAAAGGATCTACTCGAGTATGATATATGATTTACTCGAGTGATTAACTTACTTACTCGAGTATGAAAACACCTTACCCGAGTGACTGACTAACTACTCGAGTATAGAAGTATATACACGAGTATTCAGAGCCTACTCGAGTAAGTCTAACTGATTACTCGAGTAAGTCTAATTAACTACTCGAGTATGGAAATATATACACGAGTATTAAGTCTGATACTCGAGTATAACAAAGGGGTTACTCGAGTATTTTGGACTTAGAAATTTTTTTGAGGAAATTAGTTCCAATGCTTCTGTCCATCAATCCAAGTGCATATAGGAAGTGTATCCCAATTGAGAGGCTATACATGGGCCAACACTTTGGATCACACAATGAGGGATTACATTGTATGGTCCTGTGTTTGGTGACCCATTATAGACTGACATTGGTCTACACTTGGCAATTAGAACCTGCACACATACAACCTAAACACAGCATCAAATACACCTTAATTCATCTTAGTTCAAGGTCTGACCTCCTACAAATCTGAGGTATTGTGGAGACAAATCCCAACAATCTCCCCTATTTGTAGATGTCAGCATCCTCTATACTAAGGTGAATTATACAGAGTAAAAAGAACAATGCACATATACTTGAAAAACAAAACATAAGTTAAAGCAGGTTAGTTAATGAAATAGCCATAACCAGAATTAAATATATATATATAGAAATGTTTTAAGCACAGAAACAAAAGTCCAATTCCACATTCTTAGTTCAACTCAAGATGGGGCATCCTTGTGCATCCTTTCTCTTTTCAAGTCTTGCCTTTCTAGGTAGCTGAAAGGTTTTGGAAAGTAAGTCCTGGGCCTAGGAGGAGCAGCTGGGTTGTTATGCCCCCAATTTCTGTCATGCAGCCTGATCTTTATCTGAGATGCTTCGTAGGCTTTCCACTCTGAATAACTGTAGTAATTATCTCTGTTCTCCCCAAGATCAGTCACTAACCTCAGAGTATCAAGAATTAGGGACTTAGAGGTAGGACTCCACACTTCAGCATGAACAACAGGTGGTCTACCTTCAGAAGCTGGCTCTTTCCTTGGTGCAGAACGGCTGGCAGAAGCGCCGTCACCATATTTTCTTTTCTTCTTGGAAGGGCCTTGAGAACTGGAAGGGAAATCATCTTGCCATGCTTCAGTATAGGATAGGGGAGGCTCAGTCACATCACCCTCAGCTCTAGGTGAGAAAACTGGCACACCTCCTTGAAGGGTTGCTTGAGCTGAGACATCTGCTGGAGGCTGTTCTGCAAGAGGATTTAGATGCTGAGGAATAATGGTAGGGTCCAGTTGAAACTCAGGAAAGTTTTGATTATGCAGCCAGACATCAGTGTCATAGGTATAGAATTTGACTGACTGGAGCTGGGAAAGAATGGATTCTTTCAATCCTTTTACTAGATCACTTATAGCCTCTTGAGATTGGGTAGACTGTTGTTTGACCTGGGCTTCAGCTTGTACAGAAAGTTTTTCAACTTGTTCTTTTACAATCTTCTCCCCCTTGCTGATATCTATGGATAGCTTGGCAATAGCTTCATCCCTGAATTGACTTTGTTATATTCGAGTATCAGACTTAATACTCGTGTATATATTTCCATACTCGAGTAGTTAATTAGACTTACTCGAGTAATCAGTTAGACTTACTCGAGTAGGCTCTGAATACTCGTGTATATACTTCTATACTCGAGTAGTTAGTCAGTCACTCGGGTAAGGTGTTTTCATACTCGAGTAAGTAAGTTAATCACTCGAGTAAATCATATATCATACTCGAGTAGATCCTTTTCTTCTCTTTTCTGCAAGTTCAAGTATTGATACTCGAGTAATTGATTTTGATACTCGAGTAAATTATTCTATACTCGAGTAGTTGATTTTAATACTCGAGTAGGCGAATGTTTCCTGGATTCATATACTGATACTCGAGTATATCTTTGCTGATACTCGAGTATATCTTTTCTGATACTCGAGTATATCTCTTCTTATACTCGAGTAGTTCATTTCTCTATCAAGTAAATTTCTATTCTCATACTCGAGTATATGTCTCTTTGTCACTCGAGTATCTAAACTCCCATACTCGAGTATATCTTCTCTTACTCAAGTATAGCTGTTCCCTATTCCAGAATTCTTCTAAGTTCGAATTCGCTAAGTATTTTTGAATCCGTCATTTCTGATTGGTCCACGTGTCATCCTTAATTAAGATTATGACCGTTGGAGTCCACCTATAAATAGGTCATTTCAGAATTGACTAATTAACAAGATTACAGAGATATTTTTTTGAAGAAAAAGGAAATTCCGTGAACCCTAATTCTCACGCCGCCGCCGCCGCCATCATTGTTCACGGAAGAAATTCTGGATCGTCGATCTCCGTCTTCAAGGACTATTTCTCCAGCGATCCAGATAAGAGTGAATCACTCGATCTCGCCGAGCCTCAAGGATTTCAGATCTATCTTCTCGATCGAGGTGGTTCTAGTTTTCAGATTTGTGGATCTTTCTCTCAAGTCATCTTCAACCTTTTCTGATCAAGTCAAAGCTCCTAAAGAAGAAGACTTTCAAAGATCCAGATCTGAAATTTGTTGTGTTGATTTTTATTCTCAAACCTAAATTTCATTGTAGGAGTTTTTCTCCGAGATTTGTAGGAAGATCTTTCTTCCGAGTTTTGTAGATCCAGTTGGATCGAGATTTGTAGGAACGTGGTTCCGAGGTGTAGGATTGTTTTCAATCCGAGATAGTGGAGTAGCCGAGTCTAGTGATTTGCTAGATCGGTGAGGAAAGTGGACGTACCCAAGGTTGGGGAACCACTATAAATCTCTTGTCTTCTGTGATTACTTGATGTGCGCTGCGTTAAATTTTAATTCCGATTTTGACACGCATTTCACCTATTCACCTCCCTCTGATACCAATTGCGAGGTCTAAGTTGTTAGCCTAAATCACCTAGAGGGGGGTGAATAGGTGAAATGCGTGTCAAAAGCGGAATTAAAATTTAACGCAGTGCACATTAAGCAATCACAGAAGACAAGAGATTTATAGTGGTTCCCCAACCTTGGGTACGTCCACTTTCCTCACCGATCTAGCAAATCACTAGACTCGGCTACTCCACTATCTCGGATTGAAAACAATCCTACACCTCGGAACCACGTTCCTACAAATCTCGATCCAACTGGATCTACAAAACTCGGAAGAAAGATCTTCCTACAAATCTCGGAGAAAAACTCCTACAATGAAATTTAGGTTTGATAATAAAAATCAACACAACAAATTTCAGATCTGGATCTTTGATAGTCTTCTTCTTTAGGAGCTTTGACTTGATCAGAAAAGGTTGAAGATGACTTGAGAGAAAGATCCACAAATCTGAAAACTAGAACCACCTCGATCGAGAAGATAGATCTGAAATCCTTGAGGCTCGGCGAGATCGAGTGATTCACTCTTGTCTGGATCGCTGGAGAAATAATCCTTGAAGACGGAGATCGACGATCCAGAATTTCTTCCGTGAACAACGATGGCGGCGGCGGCGGCGGCGGCGTGAGAATTAGGGTTCACGGAATTTCCTTTTTCTTCAAAAAAATATCTCTGTAATCTTGTTAATTAGTCAATTCTGAAATGACCTATTTATAGGTGGACTCCAACGGTCATAATCTTAATTAAGGATGACACGTGGACCAATCAGAAATGACGGATTCAAAAATACTTAGCGAATTCGAACTTAGAAGAATTCTGGAATAGGGAACAGCTATACTCGAGTAAGAGAAGATATACTCGAGTATGGGAGTTTAGATACTCGAGTGACAAAGAGACATATACTCGAGTATGAGAATAGAAATTTACTTGATAGAGAAATGAACTACTCGAGTATAAGAAGAGATATACTCGAGTATCAGAAAAGATATACTCGAGTATCAGCAAAGATATACTCGAGTATCAGTATATGAATCCAGGAAACATTCACCTACTCGAGTATTAAAATCAACTACTCGAGTATAGAATAATTTACTCGAGTATCAAAATCAATTACTCGAGTATCAATACTTGAACTTGCAGAAAAGAGAAGAAAAGGATCTACTCGAGTATGATATATGATTTACTCGAGTGATTAACTTACTTACTCGAGTATGAAAACACCTTACCCGAGTGACTGACTAACTACTCGAGTATAGAAGTATATACACGAGTATTCAGAGCCTACTCGAGTAAGTCTAACTGATTACTCGAGTAAGTCTAATTAACTACTCGAGTATGGAAATATATACACGAGTATTAAGTCTGATACTCGAGTATAACAAAGGGGTTACTCGAGTATTTTGGACTTAGAAATTTTTTTGAGGAAATTAGTTCCAATGCTTCTGTCCATCAATCCAAGTGCATATAAGAAGTGTATCCCAATTGAGAGGCTATACATGGGCCAACACTTTGGATCACACAATGAGGGATTACATTGTATGGTCCTGTGTTTGGTGACCCATTATAGACTGACATTGGTCTACACTTGGCAATTAGAACCTGCACACATACAACCTAAACACAGCATCAAATACACCTTAATTCATCTTAGTTCAAGGTCTGACCTCCTACAAATCTGAGGTATTGTGGAGACAAATCCCAACAGTTGACTTTATCGATTTTGCTGACGTCAACACCTGTGGACTTAGCCAGAATCGAGCATCAGTAGAATAGGCGTTGAGTGAATAAGCTTCATTCATTACCAAAAAACTTAGACAGAATTATGTTTATCTAGGAGTTGAGTGAGTAAGCTATACTCAACGCCAAAACACTTTGGCAACCTTTCTTCCATTAGGTATTGATAACATTGACAGCGGTTAGTAAGAAAGCCTCACTCAACGCTTTTTGCCTTAGCTTATTCTTCAGCCTCTTCTGTATGCTTAGCGTTGAGAGCGTTGAGTGAGCATGCCTCACTCAACGCTTTTTGCCTTAGTCATGCTTTCTGCTACTTGGCGTTGAGTGTGTAAGCTCCACTCAACGCCAAACTACTTAACTAATTTTCTTTTATTATCTTGCGTTGAGTGAGTGAGCTACACTCAACGCATTTGTACTTAGCCAAATTTCTGTGTCTAAAAACAATACTGGCTTTGAGAATTAGTCAACACATTATCATATGGCATTGAGTGAGCTTGCCTCACTCAACGCCTGTGGACTTAGTAAATATTTACAGTTTTCCTGTGGCGTTGAATGACTAAGCTATACTCAATAATTATGAAGCTATGACATTGAGTGAATTATCTTCACTCAACGTCTGTGGACTTGGCCACATTTCTCCCTACTTCCTCTTAGGCTTTGCCTATTTTATAGCCTTTAGTTGTATGGCATTGAGTAAGTTGAATTCACTCAACGCCTGTGGACTTAACCACATTTCTATCTAGCCAATATTTAGGCTAAGAATAACAAGCTATATTCAATGAATTTACTCACCTGACATTGAGTGAATAGACCTCGCTCAATGCCCGTGGACTTAAGCGATTTTCAGCCTATCCAGCATCTTCACCTTGTAACCACCTGTCACACTAGTTGGAATTCCTATCCTGTCAATGTTATAAGGACTAACCTGCATGTATGAACTTGAACATATATTAAATATACCATTGTGTATGCTCATTGATGTAAGACCCCCCCCCCCCTACCAAGGGGGTAACTCGGTCTTATGCTCAGAACCGTCGCCTTACGGTGACATTAACACACAGGTTAGTCAACACTGCATGACGCCGATCCTGCCGGCTAGTACGATCATTCAACCTATTCGGCCAATCGAGAAGAGAAGCAATATAAGCAATTATATATCAAATCCACATCATAACATCATCATGATATAAATAAAATGAGAGATCCAATAGTCCACAATGAGTACAGAGTGAAAGAGAAAAGGGCTTATGCCCAGTACATAGTAATCAATCTCTCTCTCATAAAATCTAACTAAGAGGAAGCTAATCTATCATCAGTACACGCCGACCGTTAGTCATAAACATTAAGCCATTTTGTCCTATTGGTACTCCTACCACCTCGTCCTGTTGGTACTCCAGCTCCTTGAGCTCCTAAAATGATACGGTCACAACCGACCATTAGTCATAAAGACTAAGCCATTTTGTCCTCGCCTCACCCCCGCGACTCTTAGGTATCGAGCGAGAGGATGAAGCGGAGGACAATAAGGGGTATAGAAAGGAAAGCAGGTGGCAGTGGGTTTAATCTATCATATACAAGTATATCTCTACTTTATCAGTTCTACATAGTACAAGTAAGGAAGTAAAAACAGTACTGAAAAGAAGTGCGGTAAGTTGAGTAAAGTACTAAGCGGAAAAGTAAGCTAGCTACTACTACACTAACATCACAGAAGTACCTTAACTTATATGAATGCACATATAAACTTATAAGTTAAGGTTTCACAAATGTAACTTATCATATAAAAGAGCTCATACTAATTTATATGATAAGGATCTATGTTGCGTATGTCCTAAGTATGTATGTTATGATATGGTATGTGGGTTATGTATGATACAAGTGCAACTCACCCACATGACTCTATGCACACAGGCCTTTAGTTCCCACTTTTTGGAGTTAGCTTAACTCTCAGGTACTACCGTTGTGGCTACGACAGTAGTGGAGCGGGCGTCTCCACTCCTAGGTGGGTATAAACACTACAAGGCCTAGACCCTCCGTATGCCTATGAAGAATACACCAGAGTCACCAAGTACTAAACCACTGGCTAATCCACCAGACTTAGGTAGGGTGTGCGTTTTTGGGGATTGTCCTCCAGACCGTAGTGTAAACAACCTACTGGCCCCTCAAACCATCACACCTCAGCTGAGTCACCATATTGCCATCAGTGTGACGATTGGCCCAGTACCGCATAACCCACCACTAATATGTTTTATACACATGCAATTTATTTCCAACCCGAGCCTCAAGCTCGCAGGACAAAACCCGTCCTATATTCAGACATCCGAGCCTCCAGCTCGCAAGACACAAAAACTCGTCCTGTATCCTCCAACCATATACAGGTGAGATTGTCACATCATTCCCTTAACCTATTAGACCAGTCTTGTCTAATGTTTATTAGGCATAACAACTTATGTTTAGTCCTTGGACTGCCCAGGGCATACCTGGTGAAGGGCTCTCGGGGGCACTAAGAACTATGATGGGATGAAGCCCAAAGCTCCCTTTCTCAAGGACACTTACTTTTATTAGTGTTTACCCATTATTAATACCCAGCTCTCGATGTTGCTCTTGAGTGAACCAAATGACTTAAGGTAGTATTGGGAGAGCGACGGTCTTTCGCCGGTCACCGTTCAAATTAATTTCCTTGGGTTTTGTACTCTAACACTCAGTACTACTTGACACCAACCAGGGTTCCAACTTCCCAATCCACTTCTCAATACATCTACCTATCATATCCCCTGTGGGTCCTAGTGTTATGCATTACATTATCTAAGCACAACCCATGACCTAATTCTAGCCCAAACGAAATGACTTCCAATTCCTTGGGCCGAAGGCCCCTAACTCTTTATCATGGGTTTGTCATATACATAATACAACCATTCAGAATTTCATTATTTTTCCGAGTGTTTAGAACCAAAAATTAATTCATTTAATTAGGTGACCTAAGTTACTTTATACACGAGCTACTATATCTAGTGGTCCATTACGTATAAATAAATTATCTGAGGTTCATGTAGGCTAAAAACGTCTGTTCATCAAAAATCATGATTTTCCGATTTGAATTTTCATATATTTTCTATTTATGATTAAATCCATTAATAATCCATTTTACAAATGAAGTACTTAAAATAAACAACCAAAAATTTCTATAAAATTACTTGTGATCAAAATTGATATAATAATACTCAGGACAGAAATTCATGATCTTAGTCAATGATTTGGCCTAACATAATTTCATATGAACATTATTACCAAAATACCACTACTAGGGTTTTCAGCATATGTAATCATCCAAAAATTCTCAAATAATTATATTGGGTTTTAATTATAGAAATAGGATGCTATAAATTTTTCCATAATTTTCAATAGTATTTTCCCTTAATTTAAAATTAATTTCCAAAAGGGTAAAATTGTAAATCTACTATATAAACAAGATATAATCCTCAAATAGACTTATAACCTTTTCAAGAGATGCGAAATGTCCTGTTAGGGCATGTATCAAAATTTTAGAATTTTACAAGGTTAGTAGACATATATCTCATTTTTAGTTCTAAAAGAGCTTATTTTCCATTAATTCAAAATAAGGGGATTTTTGTTCCCAAAAATCCCACTCTTTCTATGGCAATTGTAATTCATCCTTGTAAGCCTCTATCCATAATCCCATGGACATTCATTTGGCCAAATGGGCTAACTTCCCATTTTTACATTTTGGTACAATATTTACAAATCTACCTCCACCATGCATGTTGGATTTCCCCAACATACAGAGGTCTAACTGACATGAAACTTTTACCATGGTCATATAATGACCCAATGGCCATGCCACCCAAATTTGGAGACATTTGGAAGAGGGAATCTTCATATATTCCATTTATTTAATAAATGATATTTATATAAAAACTATAGAAAAATACATCCCCAAAATTTTGATTTTTGGAAAAGACCTAAGTTTAGCATAAACAAATGCGTGTCCAAAATTTCATGACATGTGGACTTAGGGTTTGGCTTGGGCACTCATTTAAAAATCTGCTCTAACCTAGGACCAGTCTTAGTAGAAAGGCCCTACAAGGAGTTGTAGTGCTCCAAATTACAACTTTAGGGTGTCAATTTAAAGGTAAGACCTAGATCTACCTTTTTCATGGTGAGCATCGTTTCTAAAAATTGCTCTAGGAAGCATAAAATTTACAAGCAAGTAGTTGTTCAAACAGTGACAGAAAAAAGAACATTTAAATAAACCTATAGTTTTATTATAGATAATGGACGGCATGAGCCCATCTTCCCCAATGAGCCAATGGTCCAGATTGCCCCAACCTTGGCAAACCTTGATCTTGCATTTCCCGGCCTTTTGGACGCCGCCACCGCCGGTGATTGTCGCCACCAACTCCATTGAGGTGGAGGCTAGCGTTTCTCGGCGACGTGGTCGCCGCCACCGCCAACGATTGTCGCTACCACCTCCATTGAGGTGGCGGCTAGCGTTTCCTGGCGACGTGGCCGCTGGAGGTGGCTCCTCCGGCGAACCCGAGCAAGAATAAATGCTCAGAATGCTCCCTCTCACATAGAATTAGACTCATTTTAGTCCGATATCTCTCCTAAAATAGCTAGCATAGAGGGAGGGGAGGAGAAACTGACCCTTAGACGAGCTTGACGACGGGTTTGGTGATGGTGCGCCATGGCCGACCCTTTATCCGACGAGCTAGCTCTTTTCCTGATTTCTCCGGCTATGCCTCTGCTCAAGGTGTCAATTTTTGCTCCTTAGGGTTCACTAAAGGTGATGGTGGGGTGGAATGGAGGTGAGGCTGACTGGTTTAAAGGCTTTGAATTAAGAGGAGTGGTTGGGCATGGCCGGCCGTCATTGAGCATGATTCCTCCATGCCACCACGTGTCACCATTTTATTGGACCATCAATTATTGTTTAAAGATAAATCTTCTTGAGAAGATCAACCTATTAAATAGGTTTTTGCAATGAACCGGGTTCAAAAACACCTTTCCTAAAAACCCGGTTTAGGCCGGACAAAGCAGATAAAGCTTATACAGAAAAATATCTCCAAGTACAAAAGCGTTGAGTGTGTTGACACCACTCAATACCACATTGAGTGGTGTCGACACCACTCAATACCACATTGAGTGGTGTCGACACCACTCAATGCCTTCAACACTCCAAAATATCTTAAGTCAAAAGAATTGAGTGGTGTCGACACCACTCAACGCCGCGTTGAGTGGTGTTAACACCACTCAACATCGTCAGCATTCCAGCAATTCTAAGTCAAAAGCATTGAGTGGTGTAGACACCACTCAACGCCTTCGGCACTCCAGAATATCTTAAGTCAAATACGTTGAGTGGTGTCGACACCACTCAACACCGCGTTGAGTGGTGTTGACACCACTCAACTCCGTCATCATTCCAACAATTCTACGTTAAAAGCATTGAGTGGTGTCGAGACCACTCAACGCTAACATCATCTTGGAGTGTCTAAGTAAAAAAGGCATCAAGACCACTCAACGCCACGTTGAGTGGTATCATACTCAATCGACATTTCGTCGAATGGCCTCAAGATCACTCGACGCCTAAAGTTTCCCGAGTATTTCTAAGTTAAATTCGTCGAGTGGAGTCGTATTTACTCAACTCAATCGACGCTTCCCGAGCCTGAGTCAATTCACTTGACTCAAAATGCGTGTGAGGGGCCTAGCATGAAATTGGATGTTACAAATCTCAACAAACAAAAAAAATAATTTCGTCCCTGAAATTCAAGTTCAAATCTACGGGGTTTCTATGCATAAGATTTTTAAGAACTTAAGCATAATTAAAAGGTATCTGAGGCGAAAAGCTCCGAGTACCATTCACGCATCAGATCCATCGGCTCCCAGGTGTGCTGTAACTCCCCATATCTCGGATATGAGTGGGCTGTGTCGACTGAGCAACCCGGCTTGGGACACAGGCGTGTCCAAAGACGTGTCTTGCTCTGTGTTTTTCGGGCTGTGTCGACTGAGCAACACGGCCTGGGACAAGGGCGTGTCCGAAGCTGTGTCGGGAACACGGCCTGTGATACGGGCGTGTCATATGACCATGTCTTATTCGGTCTTGACGGTTTCAGCGTCAATTGAGGCACACGGCCTATGACACGGGCGTGTCCAGGGTTGACACGGGTGTGTCCAAGTTGACATGGGCGTGTCCGAGACCGTGTCCTATTCTGAGATCGATGATTTCTCTTACGAATGTGAGACACGACCTATGACACGGGCGTGTCACAAGCCATGTGCGGATCCATGAAGACGATTTTAAAGGCGAATCAGGGCCTTTCATTTTATTTAAGAGTGATCCGATTGCCCAGAATCCTTCCTGTTGGTATATGGCAGGGAAATGGGGGTTTAGGCCTCATTCCATTTAGCCATTTCTCTTTCTAAGAGTTAGAGAGAGGGGAGATCAAGGGGAGAAGAAGAAGGAGGAATCCCGCCATTGTTGGAGCTTCGGAGCTCCAAATCGCGAGTCGAGTCCAGATCCGCGGAGGCGAGTCCGTTGCGGTGCTTTTCATCCGACTAGTTTTCCATGGCGCCAAAGAGAACCTATAGGATAACGATTCTCTACTTGTACATGTGAAGTCCTCTTCCTTTTTGCATAGGAAACTCTCTCCCATGAGTGGGCGGTGAGTGCGAGGTATTCCTTTGGGTAGATATGGTTTATCCCTATCGTTTTGCATTTAGAGTCCGGAATCGACGTACGGACGTAGGCATTGTGTGTGAAGCCTATCCAGACAAGTTGGTCTGGATCGGTGATGTTTTCATTATGCTTGTATTGCCGAAGAAGACTCTATGCCGTTTGTTTTTTGTGTTTTCTATGTAGTAGATTGCAACAGGGAGCCTTGAGGACTAACTCCAAGGTGCACCTAGAAAACTGGGCAGAAGCGCATTTTTGCCATCTTGGTGGCCTGGGATCCAACCTTGTACATAACCGGGTTATGTAATATTGTTTGATCGGTACTTCAAGACTCGGGGAAGCTTGACCCCCCGTCGATGACTTAAGTTGACATGGCAGTGTGAGCAATAGGTTGAGTTGAACCGTACCCACTCTACGTGGTTCGGTTAAAGAGACCTGAGGTACATGGAACTTACCGATAACATAGAGGGAGAGTCTTAGGCTTCGACCGAAAAGACTTGTTTTCTCACGATGGTTACCGTCCTGGGGGTGGTGGTGGACCGGGTTCACCGAGAATGTTCCCTGAGAGCACGGGGTGTGTGGCTGTGTGTGCCTACGCCTGTGGTGAAGTGTGCTTAAATTGTACTTTCACTATCATGTTTGGTTATTCTAATAAAATGCAGGGAAGGAACACCGTCGTCCCGATTAAGGGGCGGGGTCGTTATAATTTGGTAAGCTTTAGCTGACCGTTGTCTTATTTTACCACCTTTCGGTGGATTGTTCATATGCAGGAACAGGTGAACCTAGTGGCAAGTAGCGGGCTGAAGCCCTTGATGCTGTGCCTTCCCTTGAAAGCCAAAGCGAAATGTTTACTTTACTATGTTCATGTGTGGCCGGCCTGCGTGGCGAAGTTTTAAAAACATGTATTGTTTAAGTAAACACTTATAAGGCCCTAAGGCCGAGACTTTTGTGTATTTTGCTGTCATTCCTACCTATGGTTATTGTGGACATTCATGCTATTGTATTTGTGTTCTTATAACTATTTAAAAAGCTTCCACTAGAATGCTCTGAGTTAAGATGCGTGCTCCTTATGCTGTTAATTTGGTATTCTTATATAATTCCACTAACTGTCCGTAGAATATGGCATGGGGCCCCGGCCAGACCTTCTGTTATATTCCATGTGACGGATGGGGGTGTTACAATTTGGTAT
Organism: Platanthera zijinensis; assembly: GCA_039513925.1. Lineage (NCBI taxonomy): Eukaryota > Viridiplantae > Streptophyta > Magnoliopsida > Asparagales > Orchidaceae > Platanthera > Platanthera zijinensis. The sequence goes on from CM077083.1 coordinate 153,309,137, forward strand.
CAGACCATGACATCAGTCTTGCTTATTTGAATTTGTGGACGAATTCTTTTAAGGGGTGGCGAGCACATGTATGTGCGTCATTATTATAATATGAAAAGAACCCATGAATGTCCACTTAGGAATGAAAATACACATGTTTGAGGAACCTGTGTATTCCTATAATTGCTTTTTGCAATTTTATTTGGTCGCTTAATAGTGTGTTGTACGACTATAGGTGACCAGGAGTGGCACAGGGCAGGCAGAACACCCATTTTCTAAGGCAAGTAGTGCACCCAATGACGTGCCTGCAACCCCTCCTTCAGTAGAAACAATAAGACTTGTGGATGAGGTGGTGTTTGCGATGCTAAACTCCTAGCCAGGAAGGCAAGTGCAGCATCTTGCCCCTATAGGGGAGCAGGTACCGCTTAGAGAAGCAGAACCTAAAATGGTGGAATAAGTGGTGGTAAAGCCTTTAATATCAAGAAGAGCAACAGAGAAGCATCTCAAACATGTAATGGGCTTTAACCCTCCAGTGTTTTTGGGGACTGGAACCCCATCCCAGGCCGAATATTGGCTCTCTCGGGTGAAGAGAGTCTTGACAGCCACTGAAACAAAGGAATGACAGAAGACCACCATAGCCACTTTCCTGTTGGATGGAGAGGCGAGGTTGTAGTGTGAAGAGTTTGAGCTGCATCACTTGGTTGGAAGGCAACTCATTGATGCCTCGATGGAGGAATTCTTGAGGTTATTCTTTGCAAGATACCTTCCCTCAGCACAGAGGATCGAGATGGAGAATTAGTTCCAGATACTAACGCAGGGAGATAGTAACGTGGATGAGTACCTCCATGAGTTTACACAGTTGGATCGTTATGCTAGCTCTACGTTTGCTGATGAGGAGCGTAAGACCAGCCGGTTCTACAAGGGTTTGCGTGATGACCTAAGGCTACTACTCTCTAGTCCTATGATGCAGGGCTTCCTAACCCTGGTCAATACGATCCGATCGTTTGATAAAGATCTGAAGAGAGTCCAAGGGAAGAAGGACTTGAGTGCGCATAAGACAGTTCAAGGTGCCAACCTCCTCAAAGTCTCGGTTCTGTAAGTGGAATAAGAAGTCTAGGGCTTCGGGTCCAACCTCTTCTTATGGTGCATCTGAGGCAACTACAGGCCGAACCCCGGGCGCATGTTATAACTGTGGGAAGCGGGGACACTTTGCCTGAGATTGTTGGAGCGGACGTCCAAAGTATGAGAAAAAGCCTGAAGCAACTTATGGGGAGAAGGGCAAGGCGTTGGAGTCAACCGCATTACATTATGCCCCAGCCCAGCCTAGAGTGTACAACCTTGGCCAACAGGAGGCCATAAAACAGGCTAACATGGTGACAGGTACGGTTTAAATTAATAGCAGTTTAGATTTATATACCTATTGCCTTATGCGTGCTAGCTTATGACTAGTTGTGCTAGGCTTTGTATCGATCTTTGATTTTCCGGTGAGAGCACTATTCGATACGGGAGCTTCACATTCATTTTTGTCCGAAGAGTTTGTGTCGCGCATTGGAGTACCTTATTCGATGGCAAGGGACAAATTGGATGTATTGCCTCCTAACGGGTTCTCTATGCGCGCAGATAGAGTATGTTGCGTGAAGGTAGGGATTGGGAGTCACGATTATGACTTGCGAGGGTCGCTACTGTCAATAGTGGAGTTCGATGTGATCTTTGGAATGGACTGCGTATCGGAGCAGCATGCGTACATTGATTGTAATCGTAAGGTGGTCAGATTGGGACTAGATACAGATCGTGAGATGATGTTCTCAGGCTTGAAGGGGTCAAGCAAGACTTTGATGACTGCTCTCCAGGTGGTTAAGGCAGTTCGTAGTGATGCAGAGCTGTTTCTCACTTTAGTGGAGGGTTCGAAGCCCAAGCCTGGTTTGGAAAGCATCCCAGTTGTATCTGAGTTTCCTGACGTATTCCTTGAAGATCTCCCTGGAGCTCAACCTCAGCGAGAGATCGACTTCACCATTGAGCTAGTGCTAGGTGCCAAACCTATGTCACGCTCTCCGTATCGGTTAGCGCCTAAGGAGATGGCGGAACTGAAGGTTCAACTTGAAGAGCTATTGGAACAGGGTTATGTGCGTCCAAGTTCGTCGTCTTGGAGCACACCGATCCTTTTTGTTAAGAAGAAGGATGGAAGTTTGTGACTCTGTATTGATTATCGAGAGCTGAACAAGTTAACGGAGAAGAATAAGTATCTGATCGTAAGGATTGATGATCTGTTCGATCAATTAGTTGGGTCATCGGTGTACTCGAACATAGATCTTAAGTCCGGATATTATCAGTTGAGGATAAGAGAAAGTGACATCCCCAAGACAGCTTTCAGCATGCGGTATGGGCATTATGAGTTCACCGTCATGCCGTTTGGGCTGACGAATGCGCCATCAGTGTTTATGGATCTGATGAACAGAACGTTCAGAGAATATTTGGACCAGTTCGTGATAGTTTTTATCGACGATATACTTGTGTACTCGTAGTGCGAGGATGATCATTTCAATCATCTACACATGGTATTGGAGATCATGAGGAAGAACCAACTATACGCCAAGTTCTCCAAATGTGAGTTTTGGTTGTCCTCTGTAGCGTTCCTTGGTCATATAGTTAGTGGAGAAGGGGTTGCAGTGGATCCAGCTAAGATAATTGTGATACGCGAGTGGCCTGTGTTGTCTACGGTGGCGGAAGTACAGAGTTTTCTGGGGCTTGCCAGCTATTACAGGCGCTTCGTGGAGAACTTCTCACGGATAGCATTGCCCCTCACTACTCTGACAAGGAAACATCAAAAGTTTGTTTGGACGCCTAAGTGTGCACAAGCTTTCGAAGAACTAAAGTGTCGTTTGACCATGGCACCTGTCTTAAGTACGCCTTGTGGTTCTGAAGGCTTTGAGGTTTATAGTGATGCCTCTGGGAGTGGTTTAGACTGTGTTCTGCTTCAGCACGGGTCGGTGATAGCCTATGAATCACGTTAGTTAAAGGTGCACAAGAGGAACTACCCGGTACATGATTTGGAGTTGGCGGCCGTGGTATTCGCTCTCAAGCTTTGGAGGCATTACCATTATGGAGAAAAGGTCGATATATATTCAGATCACAAGAGTCTGAAGTATCTGATTGATCAGAAGGACCTGAACATGCGCCAGTGAAGGTGGATGGAGTTCCTTGGGGACTACACCTGCAAGATTCACTATATTCAAGGGAAGGGGAATGTTATGGCAGATGCTCTGAGTCGTAGAACTCCTGCACATACCAACTGGTTGCAGATGCATGACGAACGGCTCATTCGTGATTTGGAGTCTTTGGAGATCTCCTGTGTTGACAAGGGATCTAGTGTTAATGCATGTTTGAGTTGGACAGAGGTTCAATATGACCTCGCGGAGAGGATTCGACAGGCCTTGGAGTTTGACGTAAGCTTGAAACATTGCTTGGCAGAGTCCGTGGATGGGTCGAATGACCAGTTCGTTGTTGACGATGGCCTTGTATGGAAAGGTGGTCGGTTGTGCGTCCCTAACGTTGGGAAATTACGAGAAGAATTGATGTACGAGACGCATTTTACCAAGTAATCAATTCATCCTGGGAGCACAAAGATGTTTAAAGACATGAAGAGGTTGTTCTGGTGGCCCGGTATGAAGAAAGACATAGCGCTATACGTGGCAAAGTGTCAGACTTGTGCCTTGGTGAAGGCCGAATGCCAGAAGCCAGGTGGATTTCTAAAGTCCTTGCCTATACTAGAGTGGAAGTTTGATGACATCTCTATGGATTTCGTACATGGTTTGCCGAGATCGCATAAGGGGAACGACTCCATTTGGGTGGTCGTGGATCGGTTAACGAAGGTGTCGCATTTCATACCCAATAGGAAGGATGGTTCTGTGGAGAAGCTGATGATGCTTTATGTGGATAATATAGTCCGTTTGCATGGTGTACCCCGGAGCATCGTTAGTGACCATGATGGATGATTCACATCTAACGATTGAAGACTCATTCATCAGTTGTTGGGTACCAAGTTGAACTTCAGCACAACTTTTCACTCACAGACAGATGGGAAAACTGAAAGGGTGAACATGACGATGGAAGACATGCTTCGTATGTGTACGTTGAATTTTGGGAAAAGGTGGGAAGACCATCTTTACATGGTTGAGCTCGCTTATAATAACAGCTACCAAGCCAGCATTCAGATGGCGCCCTTTGAGGCTCTATACGGAAGGAGGTGTTGTACGCCATTTTCTTTGGTAGAAATGGGAGAATCGAAGATGTACAAGCGAAGGGACGTTTAAGATGCTACTTCAACGATACGGTTGATTAGGGAACGACTACTTATTGCTCAAGATAGACAGGCCAAGTACTACAATGCCAAGCATCGGAACGTGGAGTTTGCGGTGAGCGACTGGGTATACCTCAAGATAAAGCCGTTTAAAGGCGTATCAAGGATTTGACACTTAAAGAAGTTTAGTCCGAGGTATGTTAGGCCTTTTGAGATCTTGGAGTGGGTTGGTGAAGCCGCCTATTGGTTGGCTATTTCGGTAGAGCTGAGTGGATTACATGATGTTTTTCACATCTCGGTCCTACGCAAAGCCGTGAAAGAACCAGCGCAAGTGGTTGTTGTGGATCAAGTGTCGGTCAATAGTGGGCTAACAATGAAAGTTAGACCCATTTGGATCGAGGATACAGAGTTCAAACACTTGCAGATCAAAGCTATCAGGATGGTCAAAGTCTGATGGGACAATTACGGTCGTGAGGAGCTTTCGTGGGAACGAGAGCAGACATTGCTTGAGGAGTACCCCGAGATATTCTACTCAGGTACCATTTAATTTATTGTACCTTTCCATTCTCTAATTTTGGGACAAAATTCTTTTAAGGGGAGGAGATTTGTAATGCCCCGAATCTCGGATATGAGTGGGCTATGTCGATTGAGCAACACGGCCTGGGACACGGGCGTATCCAAAGCCGTGTCCTGCTCTGTGTTTGCCGGGATGTGTCTACTGAGCAACACAACCTGGGACACGAGCGTGCCCGAAGCCATGTCGGGCACATGACCTATAACATGGGCGTGTTACATGGCCGTGTCCTGTTCGGGCTTGACGGTTTCAGCGTCGATTGAGGCATACTGCTTGTGACACAGGTGTGTCCAGGGTTGACACGGGCGTGTCCAGGTTGACACGGGCATGTTAGAGGCTGTGTCCTATTCTGAGATCGATGATTTCTATTACGATTATGAGATATGTCCTATGACATGGGCGTGTCACAAGCCATATGCGGACCCAGGAAGATGATTTTAAAGGCGAATAAGGGCCTTTCGTTTTATTTAAGAGTGATCTGACGGCCCATAATCCTTCCTGTTGGTATATGGTCGGTAAATGAGGGTTTAGGCCTCATTCCATTTGGCCATTTCTCTTTCTAAGAGTTAGAGAGAGGGGAGAGCAAAGGGAGAATAATAAGGAGGAATCCCGCCATTGTTGGAGCTTCGGAGCTCCAAATCACGAGCCGAGTCCAGATCCGCAGAGGCGAGTCCGTTGTGGTGCTTTTCATCTGGCTAGTTTTCCATGACACCGAAGCAAACCTCTAGGAACGATTCTCTACTTGGACATGTGAAGACCTCTTCCTTTTTGCATAGGAAACTCTCTCCCACGCGTGGGCGGTGATTATGAGGTATTCCTTTGGGTAGATATAGTTTATCCCCGTCATTTTGCATTTAGATTCCGGAATCGAAGTACAGACGTAAGCATGGTGTGTGAAGCCTATCCGGACAAGTTAGTCTTGATCGGTGATGTTTTCATTATGCTTGTATTGCCGGAGAAGACTCTGTGCCATTTATTTTTCGGGTTTTCTACATGATAGATTGCAACAGGGAGCCTTGGGGACTAACTCTAAGGTGCACCCGGAAAACTGGGCAGAAGCACATTTCTGCCATCTTGGTGGTCGTGGAGCCAACCTTGTACATAACTAGGTTATATAATATTGTTTGATCGGTGCTTCGGGACTCGGGGAAGCTTGACCCGCGCCGATGACTTAAGTTGACATGGCAGTGTGAGCAACGGGTTGTGTGGAACCATACCCACTCTATGTGGTTTGGTTAAAGAGACCTAAAGTACATGGCACTTACCGATGGCATAGAGGGCAGGTCTAAGGCTTTGGCCAAAAAGACTAGTTTGCTCACGATGGTTGCCGTCCTGGGGGCGGTGGTGGACCGGGTTCACCGAGAATGTGCCTTGAGAGCACAGGGTGTTTGGCCGTGTGTGCCTACGCCTGTGGTGAAGTGTGCTTAAATTGTACTTTCACTATCATGTTTGGTTATTCTAATAAAATGTAGGGAAGGAGCACCGCCACCCCGATTAAGGGGCGGGGTCGTTATAATTTGGTCAGCTTTAGCTGACTGTTTCCTTATTTTACCACCTTTCGGTGGATTGTTCATATGCAGGAACAGGTGAGCCTAGTGGCAAGTAGCGGGCTGAAGCCCTTGATGTTTTGCTAGCCCTTTAAGGCCAAAGCGAAATGTTTACTTTACTATGTTCATGTGTGGCCGGCCTGCGTGCCGAAGTATGGAAAAAATGTATTATTTAATTAAACACTTGTAAGGCCCTAAGACCGAGACTTTTGTGTATTTTGCTGTCATTCCTACCTATGGTTATTGTGGACATTCATGCTATTGTATTTGGGTTCTTATAACTGTTTTAAAAAGCTTCCGCTAGAATGCTCTGAGTTAGGATGCGCGTTCCTTATGCTATTAATTTGGTATTCTTATGTAATTCCACTAACTGTTCGTGGAATATGGCATGGGGTCCCGATCGGACCTTCTATTATATTCCATGTGACGGATGGAGGTGTTATATGTGCTCTTCCCGTCCGTGGTTGGACCACAACATCTTGACCAAGGGAACCTTTTTCTTCCGCAGTACTCGTGTCGATGTATCATCGATCTGGACTGGCTCTAAACGGACTGATCTATCAGGTGCTACCAAGCCTGCTGTAGTGGTAATATGTTACTCTGGCCGAGGGAGAGCTCTCGGAAGTGAAGAGACATGGAAGACGTCGTGCAAGGTCCCTAACTCTGGCGCAACTCCAGCCTGTAAGCCAAAGGACCAATCCTCTCCAGGATCAAGTATGTTCCCATAAACGAGGGCTGAGCTTCTTGTGCTTCCGCACCCGTGAGACACCATGCACCAGACGTATCTTCAAGAACACCATGTCCTCCACCTGGAACTCCACCTTCCGATGTCTCGCATTGTAGCTTGGCTTGCCTACTTTGTGCCTCCAGCATCCGATCCCTGATTAGCCGTATCTGAGCATCCGTATCCTTAATACAGTCCGACCCAAGTTCCCCGGGGTCCTCATCCTGGACCCAAGATAGTGGTGTCCAGAATTTCCTGCTGTATAGAGCCTCATATGGTGTCATCCCAATGCTCTCCTGGTGACTGTTGTAGTAGGAGAATTCAATCAGGGGAAACAGTCTCTCCCAGGGCTTCCCCGTATCTATTATACATAGACGCAATAGATCCTCCAAGTCTGGTGGGTCCGCTCTGTCTGGCCTTCGGTCTACGGATGGAAAGTGGTGCTAAAAGCAAGCTGAGAACCCAAGTAGGCCTGCACCGCTCTCCACTCCATAGATGTGAACCGACCATCACGATCCGAGACAATCGTCATGGGGACACTGTGATACCTGAAGAACTGCTCCACAAAAAGCCTCACCAAAACAACAACAAGGCTGTCCTTCCTGATTGGTATAAACCAGACTACCTTGGTCAGTCTATCGATAATGACCCATATATAATCATGCCCAGAGTGGGAGCGAGGCAATCCATGCACGAAATACATAGCTATATCCTCGAACTTCTACTCTGGCACCGGTAATGACTGTAGTAACCCTCCTGGGCTCTTGCACTCTGCCTTTACCCGCTGGAAGGTCTCGTAATGCGTCACATAATATATGGTTTCCCTCTTCATCCCCGACCAGTATATGCTCCTCCGTAGATCCGTTGTCATCTTGGTGATATCGGGGTGTACCGAGTACTAAGAACAAGGTGCCTCCCTGAGTATATCCTCCCAGATACCGCCTCCTGCGGGTATATAGACACAGCCAAATAAATGAACGAGGTTATCACACAAAGAATATTCCTCCGACTTGCCCCCTTCCAGGGCTATGAATACCAGCTCCAAATCCACATCCAGCCTTTGCTGTGTCTTGATGCGCTCTCATATGTCACACTCGATGACCAAGGAGTTCAAGTACTCCTGATAAACATCCGGCTCAGCTCTAGAAACCATGGTAATGTGCATATCCTCCATCATCCATACTAGCTCCATAGCCATCACCCGGGGCTCTGGTCCAGTAGTGTCGACTCTCCTGCTCAAGGCATATGCCACGGTGTTTACCTTCCCTGGGTGATAATGCATCTTGTAGTCATAGTCACACAAGAACTCAGCCATCTCTGTTGGCGCAGATTTAGATCCTTCTGTGTGTCAATATATTTAAGGTTCTTGTGATCTGAGAAGATATCACAATGAACCCAACACAAGTAATTCCTCCAAGTTTTTAATGCGAATATTACAGTCCTGAGCTCCAAATCATGTACGGGGTAATTCTGCTCGTGCTTCTTCAACTATCTCGAAGCATATGCAATGACATGTCCATGCTGCATCAGGACTACATCCATCCCCTAATATGACACGTCGGTATAAATGTGAAATCCTTTCTTTCCAGATGGAAGTGCAAGGATGGGGGAAGACATGAGCCTGTCCTTCAACTCCTGGAACGCTGCTTCACACTTCTCGCTCTAAGTAAAAGCCACATCCTTCTTCATCAAGTACGTAAAGGGGAGTGCTACCCTTGAGAACCCCTCCACGAACTTGCGATAATATTCCATCAATCCCAAGAAACTGTATATATCTGAAACTGACTTTGGGCGCGGCCAATCTCGAACTGCCTATACCTTGGCCGGGTCCATGGCCCACCCAGCTCTAGTGATGGTATGCCCCAAGAATGCTACCTCCTGCAGCAAGAACTGGCACTTGGAGAACTTTACATACATTTGATGCTCTCCCAGCTTGCTCAACACTAGTGACAAATGTTGGGTATGCTCCTCCTTTGTCGGGAGTAGATCAGAATGTCGTCAATGAAAACTATAACAAATCTATCTAGGAAGGGCTTGAAGACACAGTTCATCAGACTCATGAAAGCAGAAGGTGCATTCGTGAGCCCGAAGGGCATCACCAGGAACTCGTATAAGCTGTACCGAGAACTAAAGGTGGTTTTCGGGATATCCTCCTCCTGAATACGCAACTGATAGTACCCAGACCTCAAATCCAGATTGGAGAACCAAAAGGCTCCTTGTAGCTGATCAAAAAGTTCTTCGATTCGAGGCAATGGATACGTGTTCCAGACTGTCAATCGGTTCAGATCCCCATAGTCAATGCAGAGCTGCAACGATCCATCCTTCTTCTTAACGAATAGCACCAGTGCTCCCCACGGTGATGAGCTCGGTCTGATAAGCCTAACCCCACCAGCTCTTGTAACTGGGTCCTGAACTCCGCTAGCTCTTTTGGGGCCATCCTTTACGGTGTACGAGATACGAGCTTCGCTCACGACACCAACTGAATCTGGAAGTCCACATCCCTAGTCGGTGGCAATTCGAGCAATTTCTCCGGGAATACGTCGGAGAAATTTTGAACCACCGGGATATCAACAATAGAAGCTTCTGCTCCCGCCATCTCAAAGCAGATAATATATACCTCCTCACTTGCTCATAGGCCTTGAAAGCCTGTACAGATGATAATAGAAGGTGGGAGACAAGTTTAATACCTTCGATGATGATGTCGGTGTCTCCATGCCGTAAGGTGATCCTCCTCGACGGGCAATCTATCCGAGCATGGTTCTAGTGCAACAAGGTCATGCCCAAGATCAGATCGAAGTTTGGCATTCTCAAGATCGTCGTCGGTGCTTCGAAGGTATTTCCTCCAATTTCTACCTCCATATTACACTTGGCAGATGATAATAGCTCTGATCCGTCTGGCAGACACACCATCCTAGTTACTCCTGTGAATCGGTCTATGCCCGCTAGTATTTACAGGAAGGCTTCTGATACAAACGAGTGTGAAGCACCCGTATCAAACAATGTATGAGCGAGCTTGCCACTGACAAAGACTATGCCTGTGGTTTTTGTTTGAATTATAACATGTTTGTTGTTCTACTAAGGTTGGTAAGGTATTATAAAATGAAAGCTAAATTCCAATTGATTTTAAGTACCTATAATAACCTCCTTGGGGTTCCTTGGCATGGCGAGGTCCAAAGCGTACATCTGCTCCTACCCTCATCCTCTACCGTAATGTCCTCTAACTCGTCCTCAGCCTCGGCCCTGCTTTGCTGGAGGGGCTACCAGAGGTGGTGGAGGAGGAGGTGGATGGAACTGCTGAGGGAAGTCAGCTCTTACGTGCCCCAGATGTTAGAATCTAAAGCAAATCAACGGTCGGTGGCCACGATCGTCCTGTCTCCTCGGGTCGTGTACCTGTAGTGGCTGGGGAGTTAGTACTGTAGGAGGCCCCTGCTCCTTCCTGAAGTTGGGACGATAACGTCCCCAACCCTTCTTGTGCTCATCACTCTGCCACTCTTGGAGCCCCTACTGCTCTCCTTGTGGGATGACCCATCCAATGGTCTCTTTCCCATGCTCTGTACCATCAGCTGGTCTGCCTCCAACTTCTTAGCCATCTCTATGATCTGCGTCGAAGTGCCATGGGAAATGAATAGTAGAGCCTGCCTGGTAGAGTCCCTAAGCCCCCGGTAGAACCTCTTTGCATGCCTCCTGTCATCCAGATCGTGTATCCCCGAGAACCTGACCAGATGGGAAAATTCTCTCTGGTACTCTATCACTTATCTGGTCCCCTACCTGAGGTTCAAAAACCTCTCCTCCAACTCATCTCTATTTGTAATGGACACGAAGTGCTCCAAGAAGGCCTCGTTGAACTCATCCCATGAAATATCTGACAAAGCCCTATCTGCATATGTGGAGTCCAGCATGGACTTCCACCATCTCTTCACGTGAACATCCAGTGCAGAAGTCGCCAAAGGAACTCCCTGCCTGATAGGGCAGTTGATGCCTGAAAGCATCTCCTGAATGGACTCGAGCCACTCCTTCGTCTTTACCGCATTCTCTATCCCGTGGTACATCGGTAGGGATAGATTGTTGAAGGCACTCAACCTTCGATCCCAGATTGAGCTGCTGGGCCGGAGCCAACTGATCCCTGAAGGCATCGAGGATGGTTGTCAGAGTCTGCCCCATCTCTGTCTGCTGGAAAGGTGTGGCAATCAGATGGGGGAGGGATCACATCCTGCAGTACAACGACCTGTGGAGGCTGCATAAATGTGAAGTTTATATTAGGATTGGCCTAACTCATTACGTAAATGGACAATTTTCTGTGACTTTACACATGGGCACACCATTGCTTCCGCTGCATAGTTTGTCCGCAAACTAATGCCGAAGCGGGGTGTTCCAGTGTTGTGGACTTATTTCTCAATGATCGTTCGATTAGTTGATACTACTTTGTAAGACCCCACCCCTACCAAGGAGGTAACCCGGTCTTAAGCCCAGAACTGCCGCCTTACGGTGACACTAACACACGGGTTAGTCAACACCGCATGACGTCGAGCCTGTCGGCTAGTACGATCATTCAACCTATTTGGCCAATCGAGAAGAGAAGCAATATAAGAAATTATATATCAAGTCCACATAACAACATCATCATGATATAAATAAAATGAGAGATCCAATAGTGCACAATGAGTACAGAGTGAAAGAGAAAAGGGCTTATGCTCAGTACATAGTAATCAATCTCTCTCTCACAACTCTAACTAAGGGGAAGCTAATCTATCATCACTACACGTATCATCACCTCACGCAGGGCTACAGTAGTAGTAGGTGGTATCAACTCCTCATGTCCTGCCACCTCATCCTGTTGGTACTCCAGCTCCTCGAGCTCCTAAAATGATACGGTTATAACCGACTGTTAGTCATAAAAACTAATCCATTTTGTCCTCGCCTCACCCCTGCGACTCCTAGGTACCGAGCGGAAGGACGAAGCGGAGGATAACAAGGGATATAGAAAGGAAAGCAGGTGGCAGTGGGTTTAATCTATCATATACAAGTATATCTCTACTTTAGCGGTTCTACATAGTGCAAGTAAGGAAGTAAAAACAGTACAGAAAAGAAGTGCGGTAAGTAGAGTAAAGTACTGAGCGAAAAAGAAAGCTAGCTACTACTACACTAACATCACAGAAGTACCTTAACTTATATGAATGCCCATATAAACTTATAAGTTAAGGTTTCACAAATATAACTTATCATATAAAAGAGCTCATACTAATTTATATGATAAGGATCTATGGTGTAAGACCCCCCTCCCGGAACACAAGACACGGCACGAGAGGGGTTTTATGCCCAGAACAGCCGCCTTGCGGTAACACTAGCACTCAGGCTAGCCTGTACCACATGACACCTATTCTGCCGGCTACCAACAATATCAACAGATAAATGCCAACCCAACCATAATAATATGAAAGTCAAATCCACACCAAGCATATGTCCATAATATCATAAATAAAGAAGCTACAATAAGCTTCTAATATCAGAGTACGTAAACAGAATTGCCCTGAGGGGCTATAACAAAATCTCTCTCTCACTCACATCTGTAACCGACGGTAGCGACGGTACCGTCCCTTCAGGCCCTGTCACCCTGGCCTGGCTGTCCGTCTGCATAGCCCGCTGCTCCACCTGCGGGGTTTTCTCCTAAAAAGGAAGACGTAGCAACCGTTAGTCAAAAAGACTAAGTGGTTTCACATCCGCTCCCCCGGCGACTCCTCGGCATCGGGCGGAGAAAGGAACAGGTACAATATATAAATAACAGTAGTACAACAGGTGAAGTGAGTATACATATTATAAGCCGCAACATCAGTAGTGTATAATAAACAAGCTCTTATTTTCAAATCTACGAACTACAGCAGCAAGAGAGTATATAAGTAGAACAGTAAGTAACTCAACTTATATGGATGCCCATACAAGCATATAAGTTGAGGGTCGTTCAGCAGAAAGTAACTCATCGTATAGGAGTGCTCATACAAACTTATACGATGAGGGTCTTGTGTATATAATGAAGTGCAATGCTATGTATGCAATGCAATGACACACTCATGCTCAAGCACATGCAATCTCTATGTCGACACAGACTTATAGTTCCCACTATTCGAGCAGGTAGCTAACCTCCCAGGCATCAACCGTCGTGGCCAAACGGTGATAGTGGAGCGGGCATCTCCACTACTAGGCTGGTCTCCACACTACCTGTCCTAGGCCTCCGTACACCTCCACACTAGGAACACAACAGCGGAGCTCACATGCGTACTACGGCTCAGCGGGTTCTCTCGGGTAAATATGCACCAAGATCCTAGCCCCTGACTGGCCTATGGTATGACACGGAAGGAGCCTCGGAAATGAGCACGAGGACCAAGACCAACCGTTCACTTGGCATGGAAGGAGCCTCGGGACGTGAACACCGAGGACCAAGCCCAACCGCCCAAGGTCTAACTGTCAACTCCCATCGGTGTGACGATTGGCGAGCCCGTAGACCTGCCACACTATCCTTAACCCGGGATTACGACACTGCGTGTCGACTCACACCACATGCAATTCCACAATTCCGTGGCATGGAAGGAGCCTCGGAGAAAGCACGAGGACCAAGCCCAACCATCCATCAAATACGGAAGGAGCCTCGGTACGTGAACACCGAGGACCAAGCCCAACCGTCCAATTTTATCCAACTCAAACTCATTCCCATTAGTGACGGTCAACACCGCACTTGTTAACTTTCACAATGCTACCCGTGGGGAGAAGACACTCTAAGCATTGGACTATCCATTCCCTTCCATCAATCCATTACACATCCTGGCCATAGTTTTAATCATTTACAAATCCTTCCAAATGAATTCAACATATTATAGATAATGCGCATAATGGTGATCTACCAAATATAACAAAGCATTTCATTCACTTAGGCTTGATTCACATCTCGACATAGGAATTAAAGTCCTCAAACATCAATCTTCACATTATCTCGGTGATTAACACAAAAGAATTCACCCAACCTCGAGATGAATCGCAACATCTATTCCATCGAATCCAAGTTCATATTATAATCACCTAGAATGTATGTAATCTGGTCAGCAACTTTGACTGAGGATTCCTGTGGCTATAGGTATCGCCTGAAAACGTGCCACCACTCGTTGGAAAGGTAATTTCAAGAGATACAACTTTCGTGTTTAGTCGAAAGCCCAGATCTGGTCGCATCATACCAGAAATGCAACTCGAAGTCTGCTGCGTACAGGATACAGAATTCCTGGGCATTAACTTCCAACCGCAGCAGATTCAAACGGACTTTCCCGTGGCTACAGGTATCGCATGGAAACGTGCAACAACTCGTTGGAAAGGTAATTTCAAGGGCTACAACTTTCGTGTTTAGTCAAAAGCCCAGATCCGCCCCCTTCTTGCTTAAAAATAGCCAAGAAGGTCGTTGCGCGCAGAATACAGATTCTGCACGCATCTTGAAGCGAAGTGAACGACATCCGTTCATCTTCCTCCTTAAGCGATTTTCCCCAAATCGCAACCAGAAGTTCCTCCACCCTTATTCTACCTCTTGAGGCCATTTCCTCTTCACGAGACCACCCCTATCATCACTTTGAAGCGAGTGGAGGTTGAAGACGACTAAGCTTTAGAGCACAAGCTCTAGCATGGCCTTCCTAGAAAGCTTCATCTCACACATCAAGACTCGTTTGAGTCGATGTCTTGCCTAAGAATAACTATAGATCTAGCACCAAGGGAGAGGGGAGGAAACTCACTTCATTTCCGGCGTTTCCTCCGTTGCCGGCCATGGATCGCGTTACTCTTCGTGGCGGCATCCTTGGTGCAGTTGCTCTTCACGGCAAAGGAAGGAGAGAGAGAGGTCCGCCTCCAAAGCTCGCACCAGCAGGCTCTCCTTCGGCGATCCGCGAAATTCTCCTCTAACCCTCGCTCCCGACGGTTTGCACGGTGACGGCTCAGCAAGAAGGATCGGATGCGGTGGTTAGGGTTTGGTTTACTCCCTTTTTATATTACATATTAGGCTAAGTCCCTTCCGCCACGTGTCACTCTCTAATAGGACCGCCCAAATTAGGTTTCATTTGAAGTGACCGGTCCAAGGATCACTCAGCATGAATTCCGAGGTCCAGTTTAGTTCGCCTGTACAAGCCGGTGAATCGGCCTGGGCGCAGTAAACGCACAAGTCAAATTCGGCGGGAATCAGCCAGTGATTCCCGTCGATCGGCGAGTATTGGCGGGTCATTCTTGACGAATTCGTCGAGTATCAACAATGATACTCGACGATTTTCTTTTAGTGATACTCGACGATCGGCGGGTATTGTCGGGTATTCTCGGCGATCGGTGAGAATCGTCAGGCATTCTCGACGATCTTCCCTTAGCCTACTGCAGTTCTGAGTCCGGCGGGTATCGACCACCGATACCCGTCAAATCGGCGAGAATCAATCCTCCATTCTTGACGATCGACGAGCATCAACCTCCATTCTCGATGACTTTTACTTAGCCGAGTTCCCTCATCTCGGCTACTGGTTGGGGTATCCTTGAACCCAACCCTACACTTATTCTATGCACCTGACACCTCGCGTCAGTGCACCCCGAGCCCGAGTTGAGTCTCTTGACTCAGAACACGTGCGAGGGGCCTAGGGCGAATTGGGACATTACAAATCCTATAAACAAAATAAAAAGATTTCGTCCCCGAAATTAGGCTGAGGTCGTGGGGAGTAAAGCATACAGAAAACAAAATATGCTTTTAAATAAAATTACCTGAAGCAAACAACTCCGGGTAGCGTCTTTGCATCAAATCCATTGGCTCCCATGTGAATTCCTCCTTCCCATGATTAGACCATAGCACTTTTACCAAGGGGACACTTTTGCGGCGCAAGGTTCTTTTCTCATTATCAACGATCAGCACCGGCTCAAGTCGCACAGATCTGTCAGACGCCACAGTACCTTCAGTTGTGGGGATGTATTGTTCGGGCCGCAACAGCGCCTTCCGAAGCGACGATACATGGAACACATCGTGGAGATTTTCTAGCTCGGGCGGTAGCTCCAGCCGGTAGGCCAAAGGGCCAACCCTTTCCAATATGACATAGGGCCCAACATACCGTGGACTGAGCTTCTTCACTCCTCGCACTCGTGAAACTCCATGCATCGGTCGGATTTTTAGAAACACCTTATCACCCACTTGAAATTCCACCATACGGTGCCTTGCGTTGTAATACTTCGCCTGCCAACTTTGAGCCTCCAACATGCGATCCCTTATCAGCCTAACCACCACATCAGTGTCATCTATGTACTCAATTCCCAAAGTCTTCGGGTCTTCATCTTGCACCCAAGACAAGGGGGTCCTACACCTCCTTCCATATAGGGCTTCATGGGGGTGCCATGCCAATACTAGCTTGATGGCTATTGTTATAGGAGAATTCCACCAAGGGCAAGAGTCTTTCCCACGGCTCTCCCCTATCAATCACACACAACCTCAACAGATCTTCCATTGTTCGGATGGTCCGCTCAGACTGTCCGTCCGTCTGAGGATGAAATGCAGTACTGAAGGTAAGACGTGAGCCCAAATACGTCTGTACCGCCTTCCACTCCTTGGAGGTGAAACGACCATCACGATCCGAAACTATCGTCTCAGGTACGCCGTGATACAGTACAAATTGTTCCACAAACAGGCGTACCAAGACATCCACGTGAGCCTCCTTCTTCATAGGAATGAACCGGGCAACCTTCGTCAGGAGATCAACGATCACCCACACTGAATCATTCCCTGAGCGGGAGCGAGGTAGCCCATGTACGAAGTCCATGGATATATCCTCGAACTTCCATTCGGGGATTGGCAACGACTGCAACAGGCCACCGGGGCTCCTACATTCCGCCTTCACTCTTTGGCAGGCTTCACAATGCGTGACAAAGTACCGGACATCTTTCTTCATCCCTGGCCAACACATCGTCTTTCGTAAGCCGGCGTACATCTTTGAAATTCCTGAGTGCACGGAATATTGAGAGCAATGTGCTTCTCTCATAATATCCTCCCGGATTCTGCCACCTTTGGGGATGTAGAGTAGGTCACGAAAGTAAACGAGGCCGTCCTTTAGTGTGTACTCGTCGGTAGTACCGTCTTCGATTAACTTTATTGCCGGGGCCAAAGCCGCATCCAATCCTTGCTCCACTCGGATCCGGTCCCGGATATCACAAACTATGCTCATGCTGGACAGGTACTCCGTATATTCCGAAGAAGCCTTAAATATTAAGGTGATGTCCATCCCTTGATCATCCGTGCCAACTCCATGCTCATCAATCAAGATTCTGGGCTCGAGCCGGGTGCTTTCCTACTCAACGCATCGGCTACCGAGTTTGCTTTTCCGGGGTGGTAGTTCAAGGTGAACTCATAGTCGCATAGAAACTCTAACCACCGCCGTTGTCTTAAGTTCAATTCCTTCTGGGTATGGACGTACTTCAAATTTTTATGATCCGAGAAGATTTCGCAGTGGACGTCGTATAGATAATGTCTCCATACCTTCAAGGCGAACACCACCGCTCCTAGCTCCAAATCATGCACCGGGTAATTGATTTCATGCTTCTTCAATTGTCTTGAAACATAAGCAATTACGTGCCCGTGTTGCATCAATACCGCTCCCAACCCCTGATAAGACGCATCCGTATAAACTTGAAATCCTTCCTTCCCAGATGGAAGGACAAGGATGGGGGCGGAGGTAAGTCTATCCTTCAATTCCTGGAATGCCGCTTTACACTGGGGTGTCCACTCAAATGGCACTCCTTTCTTTGTCAAGGAAGTAAGCGGGAGGGCAATCTTGGAGAATCCTTTTACGAACTTGCGGTAGTATCCGGAAAGTCCAAGAAAACTCCTCACATCGGCCGCCGACTTCAAAGGTGACCACTCCTTCACAGCGTGCACCTTGGACGGATCCACAGCTAGTCCTGCCCCACTGATTATATGGCCCAAGATAGCAACTTCCTTAAGCCAGAATTCACACTTGCTAAACTTGGCGAACAGAGCGTGCTCTTTTAGCTTCTCTAGAACTAAGGACAAATGTCCGGCATGTTCTTCCTCCGTCTTCGAGTAGACTAGGATGTCGTCAATGAACACAATGACGAAGACATCTAGATAGGCCTCAAACACTTTATTCATCAAGCTCATGAAAGCCGATGGGGCATTTGTGAGTCCAAACGGCATCACTGTGAACTCATATAAGCCGTACCTTGAGCTGAAAGCCGTTTTCTGTATATCATCCTCCTATATTCTCAATTGGTAGTACCCCGAGCGCAAGTCTAACTTGGAGAACCAATGCGCTCCCACCAGTTGGTCGAACAACTCATCGATCCGAGGTAACGGGTAGGTGTTCCGTACTGTTAGTCGGTTGAGTTCCCGATAGTCTATACATAAACGCAGGGTTCCATCTTTCTTCTTGACGAATAGAACAGGGGCTCCCCAAGGCGACGAGCTGGGGCGAACAAACCCTGATTCTACCAACTCCTGCAATTGCACTCTAAACTCCGTAAGTTCTTTTGGGGCCATCCGATAAGGGGTCCTGGAGACAGGCTTAGCTCCTGGTACAAGCTTAATTTGAAAATCCACTTCTCTATGCGGGGGTAACCCTTGCAGTTTCTCGGGAAATACCTCAGGGAAATCCCGTGCTACCCGCACATCCTTCACATCTAACTTCATCTCTTTTAGTTCGAATCGTATCATGTAGACTTCATCCCCTCTCATATGAGCTTTCAAGGTCTGGATCGAGGATAACAAGATTCGTGGTGCGAAATTTATACCTTGGAAGACTACATCAGTATCCCCATGTCTCAAATAGATACGCTTCTCCGCACAGTCAATTCTCGCATGGTGCCAATCCAGCCACGCCATACCCAGGATGAGGTCGAACTCTGGTATTCTCAAAATTGTGACAGGGGTATCAAAGGTCTTTCCCCCAATGGTTATCTCTAACTCACACTTCGCGGTTGCCGTCATCTCAGATCCGTCTGGGAGGCGTACTCTTCGAGCAATACCAGTGAAATATTGCACTCCGTGTATATCTTTGATGAAGTCTTCAGACACGAATGAATGTGAGGCACCGGTATCGAATAACGTATGAGCCGGTTTCCCGCCGACCATCACGGTGCCTAAGTGTCATTAATAATACTCAAGCTAGATGTCTAGTATATCTCAAGCAACTAGAGAATATTAATGAAAGCAAAATGACTAATTCGAATCGTACCTGCAATCATCTCTTGAGGGTTCCGCTCTTGAGTCATGTCCAGGACATACATCTGATCTCGAGCGGGTCCGGGGTTTCTTCCTCGTGGTCCTCGTCCTCGACCACGCACATATCCCCGCCCACGAGGGGCTGCTGAAGGGAAAGCAAGAGGCTCATCACCAAACAGTTGTGGGCAGTAGCGTCGAATGTGGCCCGGTTGGTTGCATTCAAAGCACACCCGTTCATGCCTTCCGCCGTGTTGCTGAAACTGTGGAGGTGGAGGTAATGCTGGCGGTTGTGGAACCGGGCGCTCCTCTCTAAAGTTCTGGGGAAAACGCCCGCCACCCCTCCGATATCCTCTTCCTCTTTTATTGTCAAACCTCCTTCTGTTGCTGGGGCCGGCTTCCATCACGCCCTCTGCTGGCCTCTTACCACTTCCCAAGTGGTCCGCCTCCAATCTCTTCGCCATATCAATAATCTCTGCCAGATTAGAGTCCGCTATAAACAAAAGGGCTTGCCTTAGGGGGTCTCGCAAGCCTTTGTAGAATCTTTTGGCGTACCCTCTATCATGCAGCTCATAGGAGTCAGCGAATCTAGCCAGGTGCTGAAACTCCTGTTGGTACTCCGTCACCGACATAGACCCTTGCTTAAGTTGCAAAAATCTCTCTTCCATACCATCCCGAGCGGCCGAGGGGATGAAATGATCTAAGAAGGCTTCGGAGAATTCGCTCCAACTAATGTTCGTGTACACTCTTCCACGAAAAGTGGAGCCCATGAGGGACTTTCACCACCTTTTGGCGTGTAGCTCTAAGAGTGTCACCACAAGGGTCACCGCCATGTTGTTTGGACATCTTATTCTTGCCAACAACTCTTGTATAATGTCGAGCCACTCTTCCGTACGCACTGCCGACTCTGTCCCAGTATAAGCGGGAGGGGAGAGAGCTCGGAAAACGCTTAACCAACTAGATCCCGGACCCTGTTGTTGTACAGGTGACTGCTGAGATTGGGACCTAAAGGCGTCCAGAATAGCTGTGAGCGTCTGCCCCAGCTCTGATTGTTAGAATTGTGTAGGTACGGACGGGGCGGGGGTGCCCCTTACTGGCTCAACATGTGCTGGGATCTACACATAAGGTACAAACCTAGGGTTAGGTTGGCTAATCTAATGGTTAAAGATGGACAACTTAGTGTGAATTATATATGGGCACACCACTGCTTCCGCTAAGTCAGCTTGTCCCCAAACTGACCAATCAAACGGGGGTGGCACCATTGTTAAGTGACTTTCTCCTTGGAGGATCGTAGCAAGCTGATACCATTTGTAAGACCCCCCTCCCGGAACACAAGACACGGCACGAGAGGGGTCTTATGCCCAGAACAGCCGCCTTGCGGTAACACTAGCACTCAGGATAGCCTGTACCAACCCAACAGATAAATACCAACCCAACAATAATAATATGAAAGTCAAATCCACACCAAGCATATGTCCATAATATCATAAATAAAGAAGCTACAGTAAGCTTCTAATATCAGAGTACGTAAAAAGAATTGCCCCGAGGGGCTATAACAAAATCTCTCTCTCACTCACATCTGTAACCGACGGTAGCGACGGTACCGTCCCTTCAGGCCCTGTCACCCTGGCCTGGCTGTCCGTCTGCATAGCCTGCTGCTCCACCTGCGGGGTTTCCTCCTAAAAAGGAAGACGTAGCAACCGTTAGTCAAAAAGACTAAGTGGTTTCACATCCGCTCCCCCGGCGACTCCTCGGCACCGGGCGGAGAAAGGAACAGGTACAATATATAAATAACAGTAGTACAACAGGTGAAGTGAGTATACATATTATAAGCCGCAACATCAGTAGTGTATAATAAACAAGCTCTTATTTTCAAATCTACGAACTACAGCAGCAAGAGAGTATATAAGTAAAACAGTAAGTAACTCAACTTATATGGATGCCCATACAAGCATATAAGTTGAGGGTCGTTCAGCAGAAAGTAACTCATCGTATAGGAGTGCCCATACAAACTTTTACGATGAGGGTCTTATGTATATAATGAAGTGCAATGCTATGTATGCAATGCAATGACACACTCATGCTCAAGCACATGCAATCGCTATGTCGACACAGACTTATAGTTCCCACTATTTGAGCAGGTAGCTAACCTCTCAGGCATTAACCATCGTGGCAAAACGGTGACAGTGGAGCGGGCATCTCCACTACTAGGCTGGTCTCCACACTACCTGGCCTAGGCCTCCGTACACCTCCACACTAGGAACACAATAGCGTAGCTCACATGCGTACTACGGCTCAGCGGGTTCTCTCGGGTAAATATGCACCAAGATCCTAGCCCTTGACTGGCCTATGGTATGACACGGAAGGAGCCTCGGAAATGAGCACGAGGACCAAGCCCAACCGTTCACTTGGCACGGAAGGAGCCTCGGGACGTGAACACCGAGGACCAAGCCCAACCGCCCAAGGTCTAACTGTCAACTCCCATCGGTGTGACGATTGGCGAGCCCGTAGACCTGCCACACTATCCTTAACCCGGGATTACGACACCACGTGTCGACTCACACCACATGCAATTCCACAATTCCATGGCATGGAAGGAGCCTCGGAGAAAGCACGAGGACCAAGCCCAACCATCCATCAAATACGGAAGGAGCCTCGGGACGTGAACACTGAGGACCAAGCCCAACCGTCCAATTTTATCCAACTCAACCTCATTTCCATTAGTGACGGTCAACACCGCACTTGTTAACTTTCACAATGCTACCCGTGGGGAGACGACACTCTAAGCATTGGACTATCCATTCCCTTCCATCAATCCATTACACATCCTGGCCATAGTTTTAATCATTTACAAATCCTTCCAAATGAATTCAACATATTATAGATAATGCGCATAATGGTGATCTACCAAATATAACAAAGCCTTTCATTCACTTAGGCTTGATTCACATCTCGACATAGGAATTCAAGTCCTCAAACATCAATCTTCATATTACCTCGGTGATTAACACAAAAGAATTCACCCAACCTCGAGATGAATCGCAACATCTATTCCATCGAATCCAAGTTCATATTATAATCACCTAAAATGTATGTAATCTGGTCAGCAACTTTGACTGAGGATTCCTGTGGCTACAGGTATCGCCTGAAAACGTGCCACCACTCGTTGGAAAGGTAATTTCAAGGGCTACAACTTTTGTGTTTAGTCGAAAGCCCAGATCTGGTCACATCATACCAGAAATGCAACTCGAAGTCTGCTGCGTACAGGATACAGAATTCCTGGGCATTAACTTCCAACTGCAGTAGATTCAAATGGACTTTCCCGTGGCTACAGGTATCACATGGAAACGCGCAACCACTCGTTGGAAAGGTAATTTCAAGGGCTACAACTTTTGTGTTTAGTATAAAGCCCAGATATGCCCCCTTCTTGCTTAAAAATAGCCAAGAAGGTCGCTGCGCGCAGAATACAGATTCTGCACGCATCTTGAAGCGAAGTGAACGGCATCCGTTCATCTTCCTCCTTAAGCGATTTTCCCCAAATCGCAACCAGAAGTTCCTCCACCCTTATTCTCCCTCTTGAGGCCATTTACTCTTCACGAGACCACCCCTATCATCACTTTGAAGCGAGTGGAGGTTGAAGACGACTAAGCTTTAGAGCACAAGCTCTAGCATGGCCTTCCTAGAAAGCTTCATCTCACACATCAAGACTCGTTTGAGTCGATGTCTCGCCTAAGAATAACTATAGATCTAGCACCAAGGGAGAGGGGAGGAAACTCACTTCATTTCCGGCGTTTCCTCCGTTGCCGGCCATGGATCGCGTTACTCTTCGTGGCGGCATCCTTGGTGCAGTTGCTCTTCACGGCAAAGGAAGGAGAGAGAGAGGTCCGCCTCCAAAGCTCACACCAGCAGGCTCTCCTCCGGCGATCCGCGATATTCTCCTCTAACCCTCGCTCCCGACGGTTTGCACGGTGACGGCTCGGCAAGAAGGATCGGATGCGGTGGTTAGGGTTTGGTTTACACCCTTTTTATATTACATATTAGGCTAAGTCCCTTCCGCCACGTGTCACTCTCTAATTGGACCGCCCAAATTAGGTTTCATTTGAAGTGACCAGTCCAAGGATCACTCAGCACGAATCCCGAGGTCTAGTTCGGTTCGCCTGTACAAGCTGGTGAATCGGCCTGGGCGCAGAAAACGCACAAGTCAAATTCGGCGGGAATCAGCCAGTGATTCCCGTCGATCAGCGAGTATTGGCGGGTCATTCTCGATGAATTCGTCGAGTATCAACAATGATACTCGACAATTTTCCCTTAGTGATACTCGACGATCGGCGGGTATTGCCGGGTATTCTCGGCGATCGGTGAGAATCGTCAGGCATTCTCGACGATCTTCCCCTAGCCTACTGCAGTTCTGAGTCCGGCGGGTATCGACAACTGATACCCGTCAAATCGGCGAGAATCAATCCTCCATTCTCGACGATCGACGAGCATCAACCTCCATTCTCGATGACTTTTACTTAGCCGAGTTCCCTAATCTCGGCTACTGGTTGGGGTATCCTTGAACCCAACCCTACACTTATTCTATGCACTTGACACCTCGCGTCAGTGCACCCCGAGCCCGAGTTGAGTCTCTTGACTCAGAACACGTGCGAGGGGCCTAGTGCGAATTGGGACGTTATATATGGTGTGTATGTCCTACGTATGTATGTATGGTATGGTATGCGGGTTATGTATCATACAAGTGCAACTCACCCACACGACTATATGGGCACAGACCTTTAGTTCCCACTTTTTTAAGTTAGCTTAACTCTCAGGTACTACCGTAATGGCTACGATAGTAGTGGAGCGGGCGTCTCCACTCCTATGAGGGTATACACACTACCAGGCCTAGACCTTCTGTACGCCTCTGAAGAACACACCAGATTCACCATGTACTAAACCGCTTGCTAATCCACCAGAATTTTAGGTTGAGTGTGTGTTTTTGAGGATTGTCCTCCAGACCGCAGTATAAACACCCTACTGGCCCCTCAAACCCTCACACCTCACGTGAGTCACTGCACTGCCATCGGTGTGACAATTGGCCCAATACCGCATGACCTGCCACTAATATGTTCTATGCACATGCAATTTATTTCCAACACGAGCCTCCAGCCCGCAAGACAAAACCCGTCCTATATCCAGACATCGGAGCCTCCAGCTCACAAGATACAAAAACCCGTCCTGTATCCTCCAACCATATACAGGTGAGATTATCACATCGTTCCCTTAACCTATTAGACTAGTCTCGTCTAATGTTTATTAAGCAAAATAACTTATGGTTAGTCCTTGGACTGCCAATGGCATACCTGGTGAAGGGCTCTTGGGGGCACAAGGAACTATGATGGGCTGAAGCCCAAAGCTTCCTTCCTCAAAGACACTTACTTTTATTAAGGTTTACCCATTATTAATACCCAGCTCTCGATGTTTCTCTTGAGTGAACCAAATGACTTAAGGTATTATTGGGAGAGCGACGGTCTTCCGCCAGTCTCCATTCAAATTACTTTCCTTGGGCTTTGCACTCTAACACTCATTACTACTTGACACCAACCAGGGTTCCAACTTCCCAATACGCTTCTCAATCAAACCACCTATCATATCCCTTGTGGGTCCTCGTGTTATGTGTTACTTTATCTAAGCGCAACTCATGACTATTGATGCATGAAATGCGTCCTCCAGTTAACGGGTTGTTCTATCTCACAAGCTAGAAGAATAAGAGGGTTGTGGGGATGACGGTGAGGTTTGAAGTAAGGGAGAAGCTTGCTTGAGCAGAGGAGAAGCTTGCTCGAGCAGAGAAGAAGCTTGCTCGAGAGCAAGGGAGAAGCTTGCTTGAGCAGAGGAGAAGCTTGCTTGAGCAGAGAAGAAGCTTGCTCGAGCAGAGAAAAAGTATGCTCGAGCAGAGAAGAAGCTTGCTCGAGCAGAGAAGGAGCTTGCTCGAGCAGAGAAGGAGCTTGCTCAGGAGCAAGGGAGAAGCTTGCTTGAGCAGAGGAGAGGCTTGCTCGAGAAGAGAATAAGCTTTCTCGAGCAGAGAAGAAGCTTGCTCGAGCAGAGAAGGAGCTTGCTCGAGCAGGGAAGGAGCTTGCTCAGGAGTAAAGGAGAAGCTTGCTTGAGCAGAGGAGAAGCTTGCTCGAGCAGAGAAGAATCTTGCTCGAGCAGAGAAGAAGCTTGCTCAAGAGCAAGGGAGAAGAATGCTCGAGTAGAGAACAAGCTTACTTGAGCAGAGAAGAGACTTGCTTGAGCAGAGAAGAAGCTTGCTCGAGCAGAGAAGGAGCTTGCTCGAGCAGAGAAGGAGCTTACTCAGGAGCAAGGGAGAAGCTTGCTTGAGTAGAGGAGAGGCTTGCTTGAGCAGAGAATAAGCTTGCTCGAGTAGAGAAGAAGCTTGCTCGAGCAGAGAAGGAGCTTGCTCGAGTAGGGAAGGAGCTTGCTCAGGAGCAAGGGAGAAGCTTGCTTGAGCAGAGGAGAAGCTTGCTCGAGCAGAGAAGAAACTTGCTCGAGAAGATAAGAAGCTTGATCAGGAGCAAGGGAGAAGCTTGATCAGGAGCTGTCGAGCAGACAGTTACTTTGGCGGTTGAGCTTTGATGGTTAGACCGAGAGAGGGAAAGAAGAGACAGGGCCGTTTGCAACGGCAACAGCAGACTTCGCCGCCGCGGCTTGAATTCCACTCTTGCAACGGGCTTTTCCTTTAATCAAGAAGCATGATTACAACACGCTATTGCACCATTACATTTAAAAACATTAATGGGTACAAGGGGAAGCTTGTGGCTGAGAAAAAGAGGTGTTAAAGACTAAGTAAAAGAAACTGGGCGGACTGAAAATCTGAGTCCGCAGGGCTTGCTGGCAAAACTGTGGATAGCTCGGCGGACTGGAAATCTGAGTCCACAGGGCTTGCTGGCAGAACTGTGGAGAGCTCGGCGGACTAGAAATCTGAGTCCACAGGGCTTGCTTGCAGTGGCAGTTCTCCTGCGCTTGTCCCCAAATAAGAGGCATTGGGGCCTATTTATAGGCCCGAGGGGAATCTTCTTGAAGCGGGGCCCAGTGACGTCATCATGGAGGACTGGGCGGACTCGGCAAGTGGGTCGACGACCTCGGCGGACTCGACGGACTGACCATTTTAGTCTACAGGTCGTCAGGAGATCTTAGCAGAGAAGGGGGTGCGGCCTGAGGAGCAGGCTGCCCCTAGGGCAGCAGAGGGGGCGGAGGCCTAGAGCAGACCGCCCCTAAGCCGGCGGCCTGGGATCCAGGCCGCCCCAGAGCCAGCGGCCTAGGAGCAAGGCCGCCCCTAGGGTGTCGGCCTAGGAGCCAGGCCGCCCCTAGGGCGGCGGACTGGGAGCCAGGCCGCCCCTAGGGCGGCGTCCTGGGAGCCAGGCCGCCCCTAGGGCGGCGGCCTGGGGCCAGGATGCCCCAAGGAGAGGCGGCGGCCTAGGGCCAGACCACCCCTATTAGAGGCGGCGGCCTGGGGCTAGGCCGCCCCTAGGAGAGGCGGCGGCGTGGGGCCAGGCCGCCCCTAGGAGAGACGGCCTGAGGTAGACCACCCAGCAGCATGGAGGCTTGGAGCAGGCCTCCCAAGGCGGCAGTGGCCTGGGGCATGCCGCCCAACAGCTTGGCGACCTAGAGCAGCAGCCCAAGGTGGCAGCAGCTTGGGGCAGGCCGGCCAGCAGCCTGGTGGCCTAGAGCAGGCTGCCCAAGGCGGTGGTGGCCTGGGGCAGGCCGCCCAACAGCGTGGCGGCCTAGAGCAGGCCGCCCAAGGCGGTGGCGGCCTGGGCCATACCACCCAATTTCCTGTCGGCCTGGAGCAGGCTGTCCAAGGTGGCGGCGGCCTGGGGCAGGCCGCCCAGCAGCCTAGCGGCCTGGAGTAGGCCGCCCAAGGAGGCGACGGCCTGGGGAAGGCCGCCCAGCAGCCTGGCGGCCTGGAACAGGCCGCCCAAGGATGCGGCGGCCTGAGGCAGGCTACCTAAAGTGATGGAGGCCTGGGGCAGGCCGCCCAGAGCGGCGGCGGCCTGGGGTAGGCCGCCCAGAGCGGCGGTGGCCTGGGGTAGGCCGCCCACTGAGGCTGGCGACCTGAGGAGCAGCCCGCCCTCCTGGGGCCGACGGACACCTATGCTGGAGCGGCTCGCCGAGCATGCGACGGTTGCGCTCGCCGAGGGTTGACACCGACAGAACGACCCATCGGACTGATTCAGGTTGCCTCCTGCAAGGAAGAATGCTGCACGGTTAGCTAGCGAAACTGCGTGGCCTGCGAGGGTGAGCTATGGGAGCAGCCAAGCATCCCACAGGGTATACGGTGGTTATGCGACTGGGTAATTTAGACTGGGGAGACCGTCCTAACCGCACGGCCTGAGCGGATAGGAGACCCTATCTGCCTTACCCAAAAAAGGAGGGATGAGGCAGATCGTGACCCTTGGGGGGAACCCCTGAGCGGGTCGCGATTTGCGAGCTCGAGACCTTGGGAAGGGATTGCCGATTTTGGGGGTTAACATAATCCCCGCACTTTTTCAAGTTCCGAAGTGAACTTCGAAAAAGTAGGTGACCCACGAAAATTGTGATCCTTCCCTCGAGAAAAAAGGAAAAGGAGAGGTGGAACCTGATGTCTCTCCTCCGATAAAAATTTGCTAATGCCTGTCTTTCCCCTGCGAAGGAGAAAAGTCAAAGTAGGCGAAAATAGGTACACCTTATGCGTACCAGGGTTGCCTTTGCAAAGCAAAGAAGACGTGAATGTCTCCTAGTGGGTTCTGCAAAACAGCAATGAGATGAAAGCATAGGAAAATGACAACTTACAAGTACCTGAAGGGAGCTTTGCAATTACTGGTTAACTCCTGCAACAAGAAGGGTAAAAGGCAGATATAAAAGAAAACTAAGCTGCAAATACCTGAACGGAACTTGCCAATATATGTTAAACTCTACAAAGGAAGAGTGAGCAAGCAGATATGAAGTAGAAAACTAGGCTGCAAGTACATGGATAGGACTTGCAAATATCTGCTAGGTTCTGCAAAGGAAGAGTGAGCAAGCAGATATGAAATATGAACTAGGTCACAAGTACCTGGATGGGACTTGCAAAAATTTACTAGGCTCTGCGAAAGTAGACTGAGTAGAGCATATATAAGTAATAGAAACTAAGCTGTAAGTACCTGAATGAGACTTGCAAATATCTGCTAAGCTCTGCAAAAAAAGAGTGAAGAAGCAGATATGAAAGAAAACTAAATCACAAGTATCTGGAGAGAACCTGCGAATGTTGCCTTTTGATATGATAAGATATAATAGAAGAGATTTTCGACAAGCTCTGCTATCAACTGAATAGAGATAAGAATGTGATAATGATCGTCTCGCATGATCAGATATAATGTTAACATGAAATCCAGATCAGCAAGATGAAACCATCCTAATTTAGACTTGCAACAGCTTGACTTGCCGAGCAAGGAGAACCAGATACTTTGACTAAATGATTTGTGTCATTAGTATTCTATAAGAGAGCTTGTTGATAACCATTTGATAGAACTCTATGCAGGCAACACATATAAAATAATCATTAGACCAGAGGATATTACAGATCCTTAGAATAGGTTGAATTTAACCTGTTAACCTATAAAAAGGCATAAAGACAAAGGAGGGCTACACTTTGATGATGATCGAAAAAAGACTAGATGCTGCCACAGGTGTTCCCCGTGGGCGTTATGCACTGCTTGCCTAAAGAAGAAATCATCCAGAGGGTAGTCCTACCTAAAGCGGGCTGGTCGTGCTCCCTTTAAAGGGCATAAAAGAAAAACAAGCACGGAAATTCCTGAGAAGGAATTGACAGATGCACTGCTTTCATGCCTCGAGTTACAAGCATCGCTGATCAATTAGACTAGTTGCACCAAGTGGCCTATTGCTTGTCTGCGAATTTATCAACAGAGTTGTGGGCCCCGCGAAGGCTCGGATTGAGAGTACCGAAGAGTGTTCGGCCATCACAATTGTGAGATGATCGAAGAGACAAGGTTACACTTGATCGCCATTGCTTGTCACACAAAGATCATCGTAACTGTAACGTATTCTTTAGCGAAGCACAGCAGAGCTAACACATGGGTACTCCCTGGAATCGGGCTCTGTGTTAGATGTCGGCTAGGATCCGAAGTCCCGTCATCCTCTGCATGAGAGTTGAACGGCCCCCACTGCACATATGCGAAAACTCCTCGCGATATGTGGTCGTTGTGGTCTTATGCCAGAGAACAATCTCGAGGGGGCCCTGAGAAAGACGTGGCGATATCTCAGTGGTTCAGTGATCTCTTTGGCAAAGAGAAAAATATGGAGGAGAAGCATTACAAAAAGGGAACTGTGTTAGTATGAGATCTCTGATGTAAGCTTTATTGAATGAAAATGAAAGAACACTTAGAAGTGTTTTAGAGAAAAAATGTTTGAAGAGTAAAGTAAAAGCAACCGGTCATGATTACGAGTGGATTTGAGGAGCTGCGATTGGTCATAACTGTTGATGCAAGAAATATGCCCTCTTCGCATTAGAATAGTCTTCCAAGGGGACCTTTGTCAATGACATCGATGCACTCAGATTGAACATCGATAGGCCCCAGATAGCCTACATCCGCTATCTCCACACACTTCATCTGAACTTTAGCCACCTCCTTGCCCTTGGAGGTGGAAGGCTTTGAAGTATCAATTTTCTTGACCAGGTCATTTATCTTGCCCTCGACAAGCAGTCTGTCAACCAACCGCCGAAGGGCCTTGCATTCTTTAGTTAAATGACCTTTCTCTCGGTGGAATTCACAGAACGGATTTGAATCTCTTGATCTTTGATTTGCCGACTGGTAAGGCCTTTTTGAATTTTCGTTATCCTTCATGATCTGACAGACTTATGGCATGGCCTCATCGAGTCCAGACTATGATAAGTCATTATCTTGTGACTAATGCACCGAAGCTGTTTGCTGAGGTGGGGCTGATAGCGGTTGCAATCGTTCGTGGGTACGATACTGGCCCAAAAAGGGGTATTTATGATGATGGAACCTTTTTGCTTTCCTTGAGTGGGATGGAAAATCTTTCCGAGGAGACCTCAGGGGCTGCTTGTAAGGAGGAGGATTTTTCTCGGCTACAAGCCTGGATACAAAGCTGGGGTTACTCTTCTCACCACGGATATATGAGTTGGCTAAACCAATCAGCTCTTGATAAGTCCTTGGCGCTCGGACGTTAGCCTCGAACTTGAGTGGTCCTTCATGCAGACCGTGAATGAGAGCCACTCGATACATTTCCTGATCGACGATCTCAATGTCTAAGATCTCTCTCTAGAAATGGTCCACAAAATGAGACCAAGTCTCGGTCTCTCACTGCTTGATCTCAAAGAGGGCTTCCGGACCACCCTTTATCTTTGTTTAAGTAGAAAATCTGAGAAGAAACTCTCTGTGTAAATCATCAAAGGAAGAGATATGATGGACTGAGCACAGAGTCCATAGAACCAATCCCTTACTTGACCATCAAAGGTCGTCACAAGGAGTTTGCATTTGGTTGCATCTAAGAGAGTCTTGAGAGCAACGGCAGATTCAAAAGCTTGAAGATGCTTGACTGGATCAGTCTCCCCAGTGTAAATGGGCAACCGCGACTCTCTGAAGTTAGCTGGAGTCGGTTCATACCAAACATTCTCTGTAAATGGCGACTGCTCTTCTTATTCTCCTACAACATAAGGAAAAAAGGGAGCACAAGTTGAACCTGCACAAGGAGCTGATGGGTAGGAGTGAAAAGTTGCTGCGGAAGGAGAAAAGGCAGGAGTTGATGAGTAGGGATAACTTCCCTGGAAGTTTAGAAATCTCGCTGGACTTCCTTGGGCAGCTTCTCGGAAGAAGTTTTGACGAGCTGCGAATTCCTCATTCTGAGACTGTAGAGGGGCTGCAGGCCCTTGCAGAAAGGTTTGAGTGTAGAGAGGAGGATAAGTCGGTGGATAAACTTGAGGAGTCTCGAATGCTGGTGCTGGATTGATTGGAGGAGCTGGTGCTGCTGAAGATTGTGCTTCCAATCATTAGGTGATAACAGCTATAGTACTGTTGATTGCTTAAAATTGTTCTGCAGTATCTATGCGAGATTGCTCCAAGGCATCCCAAAGAGAATCCTCACTGGGACTTGGGGCAAGGCTCTCGGCTGGTTGATGGTCTGTCATGAGTAACCGCTGATTTCACTGTCTGATCGAGATCTGAAGGTCGTGTGTTAACTGTTGATGCATGAAATGCGTCCTCTAGTTAACGGGTTGTTCAATCTCACAAGCTAGAAGAATAAGAGGGTTGTGGGGATGGCAGTGAGGTTTGAAGCAAGGGAGAAGCTTGCTTGAGCAGAGGAGAAGCTTGCTCAAGCAGAGAAGAAGCTTGCTCGAGCAGAGAAAAAGCTTGCTCGAGAGCAAGGGAGAAGCTTGCTTGAGCAGGGGAGAAGCTTGATCGAGCAGAGAAGAAGCTTGCTCGAGTAGAGAAGAAGCTTGCTCAAGCAAAGAAGAAGCTTGATCGAGTAGAGAAGAAGCTTGCTCGAGCAGAGAAGGAGCTTGCGTGAGCAGAGAAGAAGCTTGCTCAGGAGCAAGGGAGAAGCTTGCTTGAGTAGAGGAGAGGCTTGCTCGAGCAGATAAGAAGCTTGCTCGAGCAGATAAAAATCTTGCTCGAGCAGAGAAGAAGCTTGCTTGAGCAGAGAAGGAGCTTGCTCGAGCAGGGAAGGAGCTTGCTCAGGAGCAAGGGAGAAGCTTGCTTGAGCAGAGGAGAAGCTTACTCGAGCAGAGAAGAAGCTTGATCGAGCAGATAAGAAGCTTTCTTAGGATCAAGGGAGAAGCTTGCTCGAGCAGAGATGAAGCTTGATCGAGCAGAGAAGGAGCTTGCTCGAGCAGAGAAGGAGCTTGCTCGAGCAGATAAGGAGATTGCTCAGGAGCAAGGGATAAGCTTGCTTGAGTAGAGGAGAGGCTTGATCGAGCAGAGGAGAGGCTTGCTCGAGCAGAGAAGAAGCTTGCTCGAGCAGAGAAGAAGCTTTCTCGAGAAGAGAAGGAGCTTGCTCGAGCAGGGAAGGAGCTTGCTCGAGCAGGGAAGGAGCTTGCTCAGGAGCAAGGGAGAAGCTTGCTTGAGAAGAGGAGAAGCTTGCTTGAGCAGAGAAGAACCTTGCTCGAGCAGAGAAGAAGCTTACTCAGGAGCAAGGGAGAAGCTTGATCAGGAGCGGTCGAGCAGACGGTTACTTTGGTGGTTGGGCTCTGATGGTTAGATCGAGAGAGGGAAAGAAGAGACGGGGCCGCTTGCAATGGTAACAACAGACTTCGCCCGGCGCGGCTTGAATGCCACTCTTGCGACAGGCTTTTCCTTTAATCAAGAAGAAAGATTACATCACGTTATTGCACCATTACATGTAAAAGAAGTAAAGGGTACAAGGGGAAGCTGATGGCTAAGAAAAAGAGGTGCCAGAGACTATGTAAAAGAAACTGGGCGGACTAGAAATCTGAGTCCGCAGGGCTTGCTGGCAGAACTGTGGAGAGCTCGGCGGACTGGAAATCTTAGTCCGCAGGGCTTACTGGCAGTAGCAGTTCTCCTGCGCTTGTCCCCAAATGAGAGGCCTTCGGGCCTATTTATAGGCCCGAGGGGAATCTTCTTGAAGCGGGTCCCAGTGAAATTATCATGAAGGACTGGGCGGACTCAGCAAGTAGGTCGACGACCTCGGCAGACTCGGCAGACTGACCATTTGAGTCCGCAGGTCGTAGGGAGAGCTGAGCAAAGGATGGGGCGCAGCCTGAGGAGCAGGCCGCCATTAGGGCAGCAAGATGAGAAGGTTACACTCTTGACCAAACGGACTCAGATCTTTGTACCTTGCTACAGGAGAAGTTCAGCAACGCCACCACCGCGCCATGGCACCCCGTCGTTCATCTCGCCTCCAAACCGCGAACAAGATCCTCCTCTGCTTCTTCTTTCATGGTAGATCTTAGGATTCTTAGAAAGGAGGTTCGTGCTCAACGTAGCCGGACCTATCTCCCGTTTTCATGGAAAACCATGAAAAAAATGTACTTTTGAGTTCGCCGGAAACCGCCACCTCCGGCGGCCAAACCACCGCCGACCGATAGCCATCGCCTCAACGGAGGTGGTGGTGGTGGTGGCCGGCCAGGGAAGTGACCGGACGACCGGTGACGGATCGCGAAAGAGCTACATGATATATGAGTTTCTGTGTTCTGGTTTTTCGGGTTCTGTAGAAGATGAACAGTAAAAGCTGTTTATAATATATAAATTATGTAAGTAATTTGTATGGAAAATATAATTAGATGAGCACATTTTTATGCTACAAAACGAGGCACTTAGAGGCCGCTTTAGGAAAAATGACCAGTCACAAAAGTTGTAGCCCATTGAGTCTAGTTTAATTTAAAATTGATTTCAACCCGTCTGGGTAAGCGGTTCGACCGCAGCACGCGTTTTAGTGGGGGTTGTACCTAGAGTTGGACAGAAATTAAAATGGATGCCCACTCTTCGTCCCTTGTCCGAATGACCTAAAATTTGGGCACGGGGTTAACCTTAGCAATACCTAAAGGCAGACCAAAAATGGAAATTTTTGGAGATACTTTGCCTAAAGTTTTTGTTTTAATTTAATTAAGTTAGAGAAATTTATTTAAGTGGTCAAATGACCTCCAAACCCTCCCAAATTTTGGTGAGTGGTCCCTGGCTATAAAACCTAGATCTGTACAAAATTCCAACTAGTTTGGAGGAGTTTTGGGTAGGAAACCTTCTACCCTTAACTAGGCATTAGTGAGACATCTTTTAGTAAAAAGTGCACTAAGAGTTTGGAAAGGTCAAATCACCTCAACAGGGGCTGATATCTTGACCACTGACTTGTAAGGGTTATTATAACCCACTTGGAGAAAATGGTGTGGTTTAGGGTTGGTTTACCCTAGGATCCAAGCTCAAACCCTAAATGAAGGGTTTTGAGGGTTGTGAAGGACATGGGAGAAATTGCTCTTGTATTACCTTGAAAATCCGTAGAGTTGGCAAAGGCCTGATAAGAATCGTCTGGATGGAATCTTGGAGAATTTGGAGACAAGTAGATACCTTAAAACCCTAACCTTAGTTTTAGGGTAAAATATCAAATAGGTAAAGCCAGTCACTAAACCTTACTTAAAAGCTGTGAAATTCAGGTAGAGTGAGTTTTAGATCAGGTAGAACTTATAGCAATTTTTCTGGAATTTTATGTTGATTATTGCTAGCACTTCATTTGTAAAGCTTGCTATGGCCTTAAATGATGTTTTAATTGTTTAGAAATTTCTGTTCATTGAAACCTCATGAAATCTTCGAGGTAAATGTTTTAGGTCAGAATAGTTGCCCTTGAATTTTTTTATGATTTTTAGTTGGGTAATTCTAGTACTTCATTCACAGATGTTAGAAAGGGGTTTTATGGTTTAAAAATTAATTATGGATGATATACTTGTTGGAAAATTATGAAACCTAGCCAATATTATTTTGAATGTCTTATCTGCTTAGTATAATTAATTTACAATTTTTGGATGGATATTTTCTGTACTTGATTCATAACTAACAAAAGATAGTGATTATTTCTAAAATAGTTTCAGTGTCGTTTTGATGATAGAAAAATTGTGATATCTTGGATTTACCATATTGGGATAACATAATATTTATATAAAATTTGCTGGACATCTTGCATGAGAACTTAGGGTAGTTCATGTTCAAACTGGTAGCCCTTGGGATTTTTGTGAAAATTAATTAAATGTCAGATAAATTAGGAAAATTACCACATTCTGGATTTAGGCCATTTATACCCTGATAAGTCTCCAGTAAATAATTAAGGGCATTTGGATAAGTTTGAGATCGTTGCATAACCAGTTCGTCATATAGTCTAGGTCGGTCTGCATATAGCAAATTTGTGAATTGAAATAAGACATGATCCGAGAAAGTCATTGGAGTTAATCATTTTGTCTGGGTGGATAATTGTGGATGATATCACGATAGGATGGTATGAAGAGTAGTGAGAAGTGGTGATAGTTAGAGTTAAGGGGTGCTCGGGTTCGACGATAGATCGTCTTCCCCGAAGAGTGGAAGGTTTAAAATCACCCTAGGATAGTCTATCATAATATGAGAAGGGAATCGGGTTAAGGGAGATCAACCAATAACATTAAGTGCCTTGCGAAAGGGAACTTCGGGCCGTAATGCCGCCGTCTTGGTTCCTAGTGCCCCTTGAGAGCCCTTCACGGGGAATACCGGGGGCAGTTCTGGGCTAACGTAAACTGTAATAACAAACCGACAAGAGTAACTTAGTAACTAGGGCTGCACCCTTCACAAACACTGTTGGCACAGGAAGGTTGATGAGAGCTTCGGCTCGGATGGTTAAGAGACGGACGGGATGGTCCGGGGAGCTTCGACTCGGTTGGTTTGGAGACGGACGTTTTGGTCCGGGGAGCTTCGGCTCGGCTTTTGTGTGTTAAATATTAAACTGCTGCATGTGCATAAAAATAGGAAAGATTAAGGTGGCGGGTTTTCGATATCGGGGAGTTCGATTGCACCGACATTGATATCGTTGACTCGGCAAGGTGACTAGCACTTAGCCAAGGTTAAGTCCGGCGGACCAGTCGGCAAGAGTACGCAGGAGTCCGCCTTATGCACCAGGCGTTGAGGGCGTACGATAGGTCAGACCAGTGGTGCTTTTAATGGTTTTGAGGTGGGCGAGGCCCAACCCACCGCTTCCGTTTGCCACTACGGGAGTAACCTGGGAGTTATCTCCAGAAAGGGGGAACTAAAGGTTTGTGTACACAAAGTTGGGTGTGTGAGTTGAACTGCTTGAACATCATAACCCACCATATAGCTGCATGTCATAATCATTCATAACAACCTTGACACCTAAAATATAAGTGGAATGGGACGCTTATACTTTAGGACTTGCAAAACGACCCCTTGGTCTATAAGCTTGTGTGGGAAAGTTTATAAATTAAGGTCAATTTGATATATGTATATATGCTGCTTGATAACCGACACCCCAACGTATAAGCGGTATGGGACACGTTATACGATGGGAGCCTTGCAAAAGATCCCTTGGCTTACGTGTACTCACATAAGCGAAGGTTTAATTTATTACTTACTTACCTTTCTGTTATACCTATTACAACACCTATATTGTTCACCTATTATAACTTGCTAGATAGGTCCACCGTCATCTATTTTGGAATTTATCTCCACTTTCATGTCCTCCCTTTCTTTCTCTCCGCCCGGTGCCTTAGAGCGTAGGGGAAGGGGTGGGGGATGATAGGGCTTAGTCTTTTAGACTAACGGTTTTCGAACCATATCATATTAGGGTATCGTGGAGCCCAGCCCGGAGGAGTAGCCCAGGAGGCCGGTATGCTTGGAGATGGGGCATTCTAGCACTGGAGTCCAGACTGCAGGGACCGTGAGTCCTGACCTTTAGTAGAGTTTTAGTTTTGCTTCCGCATTGAGTGATTTTGTAGTGAGGACTTGATGTACCGGGCATGAGCCCCTATATTTCTAGTATCTTTGTACTCTGATGTTTTCTGTGGACACTCCCTTCGTGGAGTTTATATATATGTGATTTATTATGGTGGACTGCATTTCTCTTTCTTTACTATATGCTACTTGATCGTGATCAAAAAGGCCGGCAGAATCGGCGCGTTGTGGTGACGACCTTCCCGGGTGCGAAGGTGTCACAGCAAAGCGGCGGTTCTGGGCATAAGACCCTGGGTTTCAAAAAAAAAGGGGTCTTACAAAGTGGTATCAGGGGGAACATCGATCAGAAGAAAGTAGCAGTCCACAAACCCTGGGTCACCCCCGCGGGAGTTTAGTTTGCGGACAAACTAAGCAGCGGAAGCAGTGGTGTGCCCATATGGGGAATCACAAATAATTGTCCACCTTTAAGATTCTTATGAACCGATTTCTCATAGAAAAATTTTCTTTTCGCAGCCTTCAGCACAGCCTACTCCACAGGGTGAGGTTCTGCAGACTCCGGATGTTGCACCACCTCCACCAGTTCCCGCTCCTTTCCTACAGACGGACATGGGGCAGACTTTGACAGCCATCCTAGAGGCCTTCAGGGCTCAACAGGCTCCAGCTCCGCAGTTGATTCCGGGAGCCAACTGGCTGAGTATATTCTGAGGACTTTCTCCCCCGTCCTACTTAGGGACAGAGACGGCAGTTCGGACAGAGGAGTGGCTGGACATCATGCATGAGATGCTGACTGGGATTTGATGCCCTGTGGAGGAGAGGGTGGCTTTGGTGGTCTCTTGCCTAGAGTCCCATTCCAAGAGGTGGTGGAAGACGCTCCTGGACAAGACTTATGCCGACAGGGAGGTTGCAGAGGTCACTTGGGGAGAATTCAGGGTCACGCTGTTGGAACATTTTGTTCCGCAGTCGGCCAGGGATGAGCTTGAAGACCGGTTCTTATAGCTGAAGCAGGGCACCGGGTCGGTGGTGGAATACCATCGGGAGTTTGATCATCTGGCTCGGTATGCAGATTCTTATCAGCTGGACGAAGTCGGGTACACCAAGAGGTTTTACAAGGGCTTGAAGGAGGATCTGAGGGAGGCTCTATTGTTCGTGTCCGATGGGCCTATTCCTCGGATTCAAGAGATGGCCAAGAGGATCGAGGCAGACTGGCACACTACCCGAGGCCGGAAGCGGCCAACTGAGGATCAGAATCATGGAGCAAGAAATTAGCAGCAACGAGGCCGTGCTACAGATGTGGGCAGGATGGAGGATCAGCCTCGTCAGGAGGTGAGACAGGAGCCGAGGGAGCAGGTGACTCTGGCTCCCCAGCCTCTCCAGATGCGGGAGATGCCAAGACCTCAGATGCAGGATGTGCAGAGACCAGGAGGGAGGGCTTACCCTCCACCAGAGTGTTTTCACTGCCGTCAGGTGGGGCATATCAAGAGGAACTGCCCTATGAGAAGGGGGCCCCCTCTAGCGCCGCAGATTGCCCCACCTGCTCAGCACCATGGAGGCCGAGGACGCGGTCAAGGACAAAGATACCATGGCGGAGACCGTAGGCAGGAAAGGGAGCAGGTATATGCACTGGACCTGGCCCAACCCCGACATCCTGAGCATGTGATCACAGGTACGACAATGTTTTGTTTGCTTTGTCTTAAATCTTTTTCCATCCTTTCCTAGGAAATAATTGTTTTTAGCATTTGGTAGTAAAAACCAAGAACAGAACTCTAAGTTAAGTCACAATCTCAGGCATTGTCTTCATTTGTGGCAAACCCGCACACACTCTCTTCGACACGGGTGCCTCGCACTCGTTTGTGTCGGAGACCTTTATCCAAGGGTTGGATGGCGTGGAGAAATTCACGGGGTCGATGATGAAGATACGGCTACCTGACGGGTCGGAGCTGTTCACCTCATTCCATTGCAATATGGAGGCATGGATAGGCGGGAAACCTTTCGAAGCGTCAGCAACGATCTTGCCACTGCCAGATTATGATCTGATTCTGGGTATGTCATGGATCCATTGGAACCATGCCCAGATTGACTGCTTGGCCAAGAAGATTACCCTTAGATATGGGGATTCTCTCATCGTGATGGAAGGTATTTGACCTGCGTCCTATATTTTCTTATCTTCTATTCAGGCCGTCAAGGCCCATCTGCAGGGAGACATGGTATATCAGGTGCTGTTCGAGATGACCGAGGAGAAGGGCCGAATTGCCAATATACCGGTGGTTTGTGATTACGCCGATGTGTTTCCAGAGAAGCTGCCAGGATTGCCTCCGTACAGGGAGAAGGATTTCCAGATTCAGTTGGTGCCAGGGGCTAAGCCGATATCCAGGGCTCCCTATCGGATGGCCCCGAAGGAGTTGGCGGAGTTTCGGACTCAGTTGCAAGAGTTGGTGGAGGCGGGATTTATTAGACCGAGTTCTTCTCCATGGGGAGCTCCGGTCCTATTCATGAAGAAGAAGTATGGGACACTTCGCCTGTGCATCGATTATCGAGCACTAAACAGACTGACCGTCCGGAATACCTATCCGTTCCCCCGGATAGACGAGTTGTTCGACCAGCTGGAGGGAGCCCACTATTACTCGAAGCTGGACTTGAGGTCAGGATACTACCAGCTGCGGATCTAGGAGGAGGATATTCCGAAGACGGCCTTCAGTAGCAGATATGGCTTGTATGAGTTCACCGTGATGCCCTTCGGGCTCACAAATGCACCGTCGGTGTTCATGAGCCTCATGAACTGGGTTTTTGAGGCCTACTTGGATGTGTTCGTTATAGTATTCATAGACGACATCCTGATCTACTCTAGGACGGAGGAGGAGCACACTCGGCATCTGGCACTGACTCTATAGAGGTTGCGGGAGCATCACCTTTATGCGAAATTCAGCAAGTGTCAGTTTTGGTTGAAGGAGGTGGCTTTCCTAGGCCATATTATCAGCGGAGCCGGGTTGGCAGTGGATCCGACAAAGATTCAGGCAGTTCGAGATTGGCCGCCGTTGAAGACAACCACCGATGTACGAAGTTTCTTGGGACTTGCCGGTTACTACCGGAAGTTCGTGGAAGGGTTCTCTCAAATTGCCCTCCCCCTCACATCTTTGACAAGGAAGGAGGCGCCTTTTGTTTGGACCGCGCAGTGCCAGGCGGCTTTCCAGGAGCTAAAGGACTGACTCATCTCAGCCCCGATTCTAGCCCTTCCATCTGAAAAGGAAGGATTCCAGGTGTATACCGACGTATCATACCAAGGGATGGGAGCGGTGCTGATGCAGAACGGACATGTCATAACATATGCCTCCCACCAGCTGAAGACCCATGAGAGGAACTACCCGGTGCACGACCTCGAGATGGGAGCAGTCATTTTTGCTCTAAAGGTCTGGCGCCATTATCTTTATGGAGTCCACTGCGACATCTTCTCCGATCACAGGAACTTGAAATACGTGGACACGCAGAAGGAGCTGAATATCAGGCAGAGGCGCTGGGTGGAGTTCTTAGCAGATTATCAGTATGAGATGCACTACCATCCAGGGAAGGCAAACGTGGTGGCCGACGCGTTGAGTCGGAGAGCGGCCACTTCCGAAGACGGGCCCCAGGTTATGTCCATGGAGCTAGTTCGGTCCTTCAGAGATATGCAGATATCCCTAGTGTCCGAGGATGATCCAGAACTATATAGGGAGTATCTGGCATCGATGGTGGCCATAGATGATATTCGGGACCGCATCCGGGACGAACAAAGGAGAGATGCATGGGCAGAGCCGATATTCCGAGCCTTGGAGGAGGGTTCGACAGGAGATTATTCCCTGAGAGACGGATTGCTACATTTCAGAGGCAGGGTTTATATACCCGCAGGAGGCCGGGTTCGGGAGGACATCATGGTGGAGGCGCATTGTAGTAGATATTCTATACACCCGGGGATCACGAAGATGACGGCAGATTTGAAGAAGATGAAGTTTTGGCCAGGGATGAAGAAGGACATTACATACTTCGTGACCCACTGCGAGACGTGCCAGTTAGTGAAGGCAGAGTGTAGACATCCCGCTGGTTTATTGCAGCCACTCCCGGTGCTGGAGTGGAAATTTGATGACATCGCGATGGACTTCATCCATGGCCTACCTCGATCACGGACGGGAAACGATTCGATCTGGGTGATCGTGGACCGTCTGACGAAGGTGGCTAGGTTCATCCCGATCAGGAAGGACGACTCTGTTGGAGTGTTG
The DNA here is from genome assembly GCA_039513925.1 of Platanthera zijinensis. NCBI lineage: Eukaryota > Viridiplantae > Streptophyta > Magnoliopsida > Asparagales > Orchidaceae > Platanthera > Platanthera zijinensis. The sequence continues at coordinate 153,350,133 of CM077083.1, forward strand.
GTTAGGAAGTTCATGGAGCAGTATATTCGTTATCACGACGTGCCAAGGACGATCGTATCAGATCGAGATGGGCGGTTTACGTCCAGAGAGTGGAGATCGGTGCAGGCTTACCTTGGCTCCCGACTGACTTTCAGTACGGCCTTCCACCCCCAGACTGACGGGCAGACGGAGCGTACCAATCGGACGCTGGAAGACCTTCTGAGACTATGTATTGTAGACCGCGGAGAGCCCTGGGAGAAGATGCTGCCATTGGTGGAGTTCTCGTATAACAACAGTTACCAGTCCAGCATACAGATGGCTCCTTACGAGGCCATGTATGGGAGAAGGTGTAGGACACCGTTATCTTGGCTGCAGGACGTGGATCCGAAGGTTTTAGACTCAGAGTTTGTGGAAGACACCGAGGCTCAGGTGAGACTGATCCGGGACCGGATGTTAGAGGCGCAGAGCAGGCAAGCGAAGTATTATGACGCTCGGCATCGTCAGGTGGAGTTTCAGATCGGGGACTGGGTGTTCTTGAAGATCCGGCCGATGCATGGAGTTTCACGGGTGCGGGGTCATCGGAAGAAGCTCAGCCCGAGATTCATGGGACCGTTCAGGATCCTGGAGCGGATCGGTCCTCTAGCTTACCGGCTGGAGCTGCCACCGGAGCTGGCCGGCTTGCACGACGTTTTTCACGTATCTTCACTCAGGAGGGCTCTACTACGCCCGGAGTTGCAGATTACGACCACTGATGGGCCGGTAGCCTCAGATCGGTCTGTGCATTTGGAACCGATACGGATCGATGACCAGGGGATACGAGTCTTGCGCCGCAAGAAGATCCCGCTAGTCAAGGTCTTGTGGAGGAACCACGGACGAGAGGAGCATACTTGGGAGCCTCAGGACCTGATGCAGGAAAAATATCTGGAGCTTTTTAGTCAGGTATACCTCGCAACTCCTCCGGTGTATTAGTGTTTTTCCTTATTTTCTTGTGCTAGTAAAATTATTTAAAAAGGTAGAGGCTAATCCTTTGTTTATTGGGGCTAGCCCTTGTTTTGTTCAACTTAGTAGACGCTTCCACCCTTCATGGGATGTTACAAGCTTAGGCTATCCCGGTAGAAATCCCCGTAGACTTAACCTTAATTTCGAGGATGAAATTTTTATTTTGTTTATTGGGATTTGTAACATTCCATTTCCGGCTAGACCCCTAGGAGTCGGTTGGTCGTGACAGAACCCTAGGAAGCCCAAAAATTGAAATAAATCGACCGAGATTTCGGGTCACGGGTTGGTCACGCCCGTGACCGACCCGTCACGCCCGTGACCTTGGGCGTGACTCCTTCGACGATCGTCGATCTCAGGGAGACGATCGTCGGGCGCAAAATTTTCAACCCGGCCCTGTCACGCCCGTGACTAAGGTGTCACGCCCGTGACCTAGGGCGTGACTCCTTCGACGATCGTCGATCTTGGGGAGACGATCGTCGGGCACAGAATTTTCAACCTGGCCCTGTCACGCCCGTGACCAAGGTGTCACGCCCGTGACCTAGGGCGTGACCACCCTTCGACGACCGTCGATCTCAGTTCGACGATCGCCGACCTCAGAATTTGCCATTCGGGCCTGTCACGCCCGTGACCAAGGTGTCACGCCCGTGACCTAGGGCGTGACCACCCTTCGACGACCGTCGATCTCAGTTCGACGATCGTCGACCTCAGAATTTGCCATTCGGGCATGTCACGCCCGTGACCAAGGTGTCACGCCCGTAACCTAGGGCGTGACCACCCTTCGACGACCGTCGATCTAAGTTCGACGATCGTCGACCTCAGATTTTGCCATTCGGCCATGTCACGCCCGTGACCAAGGTGTCACACCCGTGACCTAGGGCGTGACCACCCTTCGACGACCGTCGATCTTAGTTCGACGATCGTCGACCCCAGAATTGACCACCCGGGCCTGTCACGCCCGTGACTTATGTGTCACGCCCGTGACATTGACCGAAACGACGGTTCAAGCCCGAAATTATTCTAACACGCGTGGTAATAAGTGCTGGTGTGGGAAGTTACACCAGGAGTAATTACGGGCCATTTTTCCTTCTGTAATTATATCATAAAGGAGGAAGTGTTGGTCCAATAGGAATCGCCACCTGGCAAACACCTATTCATCTTCCACCGTTTCTTATCCCTTCACTGTAACCGAAAAGTTATTAAGAGGAGCCTTCATGACCGTTAAGGCTTTACCCTTTCACCTCCCCACTTGCTGACTTATAAAAGACCCCTTAGAGCAAGATGAGAAGGTTACACTCTTGACCAAACGGACTCAGATCTTTGTACCTTGCTACAGGAGAAGTTCAGCAACGCCACCACCGCGCCATGGCACCCCGTCGTTCATCTCGCCTCCAAACCGCGAACAAGGTCCTCCTCTGCTTCTTCTTTCATGGTAGATCTTAGGATTCTTAGAAAGGAGGTTCGTGCTTAATGGAGCTGGACCTATCTCCCGTTTTCATGGAAAAAGCATGAAAAAAATGTACTTTTGAGTTCGCTGGAAACCGCCACCTCCGGCGGCCAAACCACCGCCGACCGATAGCCATCGCCTCAACGGAGGTGGTGGTGGTGGTGGCCGGCCAGGGAAGTGACCGGACGACCGGTGACGGATCGCGAAAGAGCTACAGGATATATGAGTTTCTGTGTTCTGGTTTTTCGGGTTCTGTAGAAGATGAATAGTAAAAGCTGTTTATAATATATAAATTATGTAAGTAATTTGTATGGAAAATATAATTAGATGAGCACATTTTGATGCTGCAAATCGAGGCACTTAGAAGCCGCTTTAGGAAAAATGACCAGTCACAAAAATTATAGCCCTTTGAGTCTAGTTTAATTTAAAATTGATTTCAACCCGTCTGGGTAAGCGGTTCGACCGCAGCACCCGTTTTAGTGGGGGTTGTACCTAGAGTTGGGCAGAAATTAAAATGGATGCCCACTCTTCGTCCCTTGTCCGAATGACCTAAAATTTGGGCAGGAGGTTAACCTTAGCAATACCTAAAGGCAGACCAAAAATGGGAATTTTTGGAGATACTTTGCCTAAAGTTTTTGTTTTAATTTAATTAAGTTAGAGAAATTTATTTAAGTGGTCAAATGACCTCCAAACCCTCCCAAATTTTGGTGAGTTGTCCCTGGCTATAAAACCTAGATGTGTACAAAATTCCAACTAGTTTGGAGGAGTTTTGGGTAGGAAACCTTCTACCCTTAACTAGGCATTAGTGAGACATCTTTTAGTAAAAAGTGCACTAAGAGTTTGGAAAGGTCAAATCACCTCAACAGGGGCTGATATCTTGACCACTGACTTTTAAGGGTTATTGTAACCCACTTGGAGAAAATGGTGTGGTTTAGGGTTGGTTTACCCTAGGATCCAAGCTCAAACCCTAAATGAAGGGTTTTGAGGGTTGTGAAGGACATGGGGGCAATTGCTCTTGTATTACCTTGAAACTCTGTAGAGTTGACAAATGCCTGATAAGAATCGTCTGGATGGAATCTTGGAGAATTTGGAGACAAGTAGATACCTTAAAACCCTAACCTTAGTTTTAGGGTAAAATATCAAATAGGTAAATCTAGTCACTAAACCTTACTTAAAAGCTGTGAAATTTGGGTAGAGTGAGTTTTGGATCAGGTAGAACTTATAACAATTTTTCTGGAATTTTATATTGATTATTGCTAGCACTTCATTTGTAAAGCTTGCTATGGCCTTAAATGATGTTTTAATTGTTTAGAAATTTCTGTTCATTGAAACCTCATGAAATCTTCGAAGTAAATGTTTTAGGTCAGAATAGTTGTCCCTGAATATTTGTATGATTTTTAGTTTTGTAATTCTAGTATTTCATTCACAGATGTTAGAAAGGGGTTTTATGGTTTAAAAATTAATTATGGATGATATACTTGTTGGGAAATCATGAAACCTGGCCAATGTTATTTTGAATGTCTTATCTGCTTAGTATAATTAATTTACAATTTTTGGATGGATATTTTCTGTACTTGATTCATAACTAACAAAAGATAGAGATTATTTCTAAAATAGTTTCAGTGCCGTTTTGATGATAGAAAATTGTGATATCTTGGATTTACCATATTGGGATAACATAATATTTATATAAAATTTGCTGGACATCTAGCATGAGAACTTAGGGTAGTTCATGTTCAAACTGGTAGCCCTTGGGATTTTTGGGAAAATTAATTAAATGTCAGATAAATTAGGAAAATTACCACATTCTGGATTTAGGCCATTTATACCCTGATAAGTCTCCAGTAAATAATTAAGGGCATTTGGATAAGTTTGGGATCGTTGCATAACCAGTTCGTCATATAGTCTAGGTCGGTCTGCATATAGCAAATTTGTGAATTGAAATAAGACATGATCCGAGAAAGTCATTGGAGTTAATCATTTTGTCTGGGTGGAAAATTGTGGATGATATCACGATAGGATGGTATGAAGAGTAGTGAGAAGTGGTGATAGTTAGAGTTAAGGGGTGCTCGGGTTCGACGATAGATCGTCTTCCCCGAAGAGTGGAAGGTTTAAAATCACCCTAGGATAGTCTATCGTAATATGAGAAGGGAATCGAGTTAAGGGAGATCAACCAATAACATTAAGTGCCTTGCGAAAGGGAACTTCGGGCTGTAATGCCGCCGTCTTGGTTCCTAGTGCCCCTTGAGAGCCCTTCACGGGGAATACCGGGGGCAGTCCTGGGCTAACGTAAACTGTAATAACAAACCAACAAGAGTAACTTAGTAACTAGGGCTGCACCCTTCACAAACACTGTTGGCACAGGAAGGTTGATGAGAGCTTCGGCTCGGATGGTTAAGAGACGGACGGGATGGTCCGGGGAGCTTCGACTCGGTTGGTTTGGAGACGGACGTTTTGGTCCGGGGAGCTTCGGCTCGGCTTTTGTGTGTTAAATATTAAACTGCTGCATGTGCATAAAAATAGGGAAGATTAAGGTGGTGGGTTTTCGATATCGGGGAGTTTGATTGCACCGACACCGATATCATTGACTCGGCAAGGTGACTAGCACTTAGCCAAGGTTAAGTCCGGCGGACCAGTCGGCAAGAGTACGCAGGAGTCCGCCTCATGCACCAGGCGTTGAGGGCGTATGATAGGTCAGACCAGTGGTGCTTTTACTAGTTTTGAGGTGGGCGAGGCCCAACCCACCGCTTCCGTTTGCCACTACGGGAGTAACCTGGGAGTTATCTCCAGAAAGGGGGAACTAAAAGTTTGTGTACACAAAGTTGGGTGTGTGAGTTGCACTGCTTGAACATCATAACCCACCATATAGCTGCATGTCATAATCATTCATAACAACCTTGACACCTAAAATATAAGTGGAATGAGACGCTTATACTTTAGGACTTGCAAAACGACCCCTTGGTCTATAAGCTTGTGTGGGCAAGTTTATAAATTAAGGTCAATTTGATATATGTATATCTGCTGCTTGATAACCGACACCCCAACGTATAAGCGGTATGGGATGCGTTATACGATGAGAGCCTTGCAAAAGATCCCTTGGCTTACGTGTACTCACATAAGCGAAAGTTTAATTTCTTACTTACTTACCTTTCTGTTATACCTATTACAACACCTATATTGTTCACCTGTTATAACTTGCTAGATAGGTCCACCGTCATCTGTTTTGGAATTTATCTCCACTTTCATGTCCTCCCTTTCTTCCTCTCCGCCCGGTGCCTTAGAGCATGGGGGAAGGGGTGGGGGATGATAGGGCTTAGTCTTTTAGACTAACGGTTTTCGAACCATATCATATTAGGGGATCGTGGAGCCCAGCCCGGAGGAGCAGCCCAGGAGGCCAGTATGCTTGGAGATGGGGCAGTCTAGCACTGGAGTCCAGACTGCAGGGACCGTGAGTCCTGACCTTTAGTAGAGTTTTAGTTTTGCTTCCGCATTGAGTGATTTTGTAGTGAGGACTTGATGTACCGGGCATGAGCCCCTATATTTCTAGTATCTTTGTACTCTGATGTTTTCTGTGGATACTCCCTTCGTGGAGTTTATATATTTGTGATTTATTATGGTGGACTGCATTTCGCTTTCTTTACTATATGCTACTTGATCGTGATCAAAAAGGCCGGCAGAATCGGCGCGTTGTGGTGACGACCTTCCCGGGTGCGAAGGTGTCACCGCAAAGCGGCGGTTCTGGGCATAAGTCCCCGGGTTTCAAAAAAAAAATGGGGTCTTACAGGCGGCCTGGGATATAGGCCGCCCTAAAGCCGCCGGCCTGGGAGCAAGGCCACCCCTAGGGCGGCGGCCTGGGAGCCAGGCCGCCCCTACGATGGCTGCCTGAGGCCAGGCCGCCCTTAGGAGAGACGGCGGCCTGGGGCCAGGCCGCCCCTAGGAGAGGCGGCGGTCTCTGGCTAAGGCCTCCCCTAGGAGAGGCGATGGCCTGGGGCAAGGCCGACCCTAGGAGAGGCGACGGCCTGGGGCTAGGCCGCCCCTAGGAGAGGCGGCCTGAGGCAGGCCGCCCAGCAGCCTGGCCACCTAGAGCAGGCCGCCCATGGCGGCGGCAGCCTGGGGAAGGCCGCCCAACAGCCTTGCGGCCTGGAGCAAGCCGCCCAAGGCGGCGGAGGCCTGGGGCAGGCTACCCAGCATCCTGGCGGCCTAGAGCAGGCCGCCCAAGGCGGCGGCAGCCTAGGGCAGGCCTCCCAACAGCCTGTCGGCCTGGAGAAGGCCTCCCAAGGAGGCGGCGGCCTGGGGCAGGCCACCCAATAGCCTGGCAGCCTGGAGCAAGCCGCCCAAGGCAGAGGCAGCCTGAGGCAGGCCGCCCAGCAGCCGGGCGGCCTGGAGCAGGCCGCCCAAGGAGGCGGCAGCCTGGGGCAGGCTGCCCAGTAACCTGGTGTCCATGAGCAGGCCGCACAAGGAGGCGGTGGCCTGGGGAAAGCTGCCCAAAAAGACGGCGGCCTGGGGCAGGCCGCCCAGAGCAGCGGCTGCTTGGGGGTAGGCCGCCCATTGAGGTTGGAAACCTGAGGAGCAGATCGCCCTCCTGGGGTAGACGGACACCTGTGTTTGAAAGGCTCGTCGAGCCTGCGACGGTTGCGCTGGCCGAGGGTTGACACTGGCAGAACGACCCAGCGGACTGATGTAGGTTGCCTCCTATAAGGAAGAATGCTGAGCGGTTAGCTGGCAAAACTACGTGGTTTGCGAGGGTGAGCTATGGGAGCAGCCCACCGTCCCGCAGGGCGTGTGGTGGCTATGCGAGTGGGGTGGTTAGACTGGGGAGACTGTCCTAGCTGCACGGCCTGAGCGGATAGGAGACCGTATCTGCCTGACCCAAAAAAGAGGGGTGAGGCAGATCACGACCCTTGGGGGGAACCCCTGAGCGGGTCGCGATTTGCGAGCTCGAGACCTTGGGAAGGGATTGCCGATTTTGGGGGTTAACAATGACCTAATTCTATCCCAAACGAAATGATTTCCAATTCCTTGGGTCGAATTCCCCTAACTATTTATCATGGGTTATCATATACATAATACAACCATTCAGAATTTCATCATTTTTCTAAGTGTTTAGGACCATAAGTTAATTCATTTAATTAGGTGACCTAGGTTACTTTGTACACGAGCTACTATATCTAGTGGTCCATTACGTCTAAATAAATTTTTTTAGGTTCATGTAGGTTAAAAACGCCTGTTCATCAAAAATCATGATTTTTCAATTTGAATTTCCATATATTTTCTATTTATGATTAAATCCATTAATAATCCATTTTCCAAATGAAGTACTTAAAATATACAACAAAAACTTCCTAGAAAATTACTAGTGATCAAAATTGATATAATAATACTCAGGACAGAAATTCATGATCTTAGTCAGTGATTTGGCCTAACATAATTTCATATGGACATTATTACCAAAATGCCACTATTAGGGTTTTCAGCATATATAATCATCCAAAAATTCTCAAATAATTATATTTGATTTTAATCACAGAAATAGGATGCTATAAATTTTTCCATAATTTTCAATAGTATTTTCGCTTACTTTTAAATTAATTTCCAAAAAAGGTAAAATTGTAAATCTACTATATACACAAGATATAATCCTCAAATAGACTTATAACCTTTTCAAGAGATTTAAAATGTCATATTAGGGCATGTATCAATATTTTAGAATTTTACAAGGTCAGCACACCTATATATATTTTTTATTTCTAAAAGAGCTTATTTTCCATTAATTAAAAATAATGGGATTTTTGTTCCTAAAAATCCCACTCTTTCTATTGGAGGTGTAATTAATTCATATAAGCCTCTGCCCATAATATCATGGACATTCATTTGGCCAAATGGGCTAACTTCTCATTTTTACATTTTGGAATAATATTTACAAATCTACCTCTACCATGCATGTTGGAGTTCCCCAACATATAAAGGTCGAGCTAGCCTAAAGCTTTTTCCATGGTAATATAATGACCCAATGACCATGCCACCCAAATTTGGAGACATTTGGAAGAGAGAATCTTCCTATATTCTATTTATTTAATAAATGATATTTCTATAAAAACTATATAAACTACATCCCCAAAATTCTGATTTTTGGACAAGAACTAAGTCTAGCATAAACACATGCATGTACAAAATTTCATGACATATGGACTTAGGGTTTGGCATGGGCACTCATTTAAAAATCTGTCTTAGGCTAGGACCAGTCTTAGTAGAATGGCCCTACAAGGAGTTGTAGTGCTCCAAATTACAACTTTAGGGTGTCAAATTAAAAGTAAGACCTATATATACCTTTTTCATATTGAGCATCATTTCTTAAAATTCCTATAAGAGACTTAAAATTTACAAGCCAGTTGCTGTTCAAACAGTGACAGAAAAATGAACATTTAAATAAACCTATAGTTTTATTATAAATAATGGACGGCATCTGCTCATCTTCCCCAATGAGCCCATCGGCTCATCTTCCCCAATGAGCCAATGGTCCAGATTGCCCCAACCTGGGCAAACCTTGATCTTGCATTTCCCTGCCTTCTGGCCACCGCCACCACTGGCGATTGTCGCCACCACCTCCATTAAGATGGCGGCTAGCGTTTCCCAGCGACGTGGCCACCGCCACCGTCGGTGATTATCGCCACCACCTCCATTGAGGTTGCGGCTAGCATTTCCCGGTGACGTGGACGCCGGAGATGGCTCCTCTAGCGAACCCGAGCAAGAATAAATGCTCGGAATGCTCCCTCTCACATGGAATCAGGCTCATTTGATCCTGATATCTCTCCTAAAAGAGCTAGTACAGAGGGAGGGGAGGAGAAACGGACCCTTAGACGAGCTTGACAACGGGTTTGGTGATGGTGCTCCATGGCCGACCCTTGCTCCGACGAGCTAGCTCTTTTCCTGATTTCTCCAGCTAATCCTCTGCTCCAACTGTCAGTTTTTGCTCATTAGGGTTCACTGAAGGTGATGGTGGGGTGGAATGGAGGTGAGGTTGGCTGGTTTAAAGGCTTTGACTTAAGAGGAGTGGCTGGGCATGGCCGGCAATCATTGAGCATGATTCCTCCATGCCGCCACGTATCACCATTTTATTGGACCGTCAATTATTGTTTAAAGATAAATCTTCTTGAGAAGATCAACCTATTAAATAGGTTGTTGGAATGAACTAGGTTCAAAAACACCTTTCCTGGAAACCCGATTTAGGCCGGACAAAGAAGATAAAGCATATAATGAAAATATCTCCAAGTACAATAGCGTTGTGTGTGTGGACACCACTCAACGCCGCATTGAGTGGTGTCGACACCACTCAACGCCTTCAGCACTCCAGAATATCTTAAGTAAAAAGCGTTGAGTGGTGTCGACACCACTCAACACCGCGTTGAGTGGTGTCGACACCACTCAATGCCGTCAACATTCAAGCAATTCTAAGTCAAAAGCTGTAAGAAACGAACAAAAAACAAGCCAGAAGAGGTATAATAGAAATTTTATTATCTGGAAAAGATATCTATTACAAAGGTATGACCTCCCTTTTATAGAATAGAGGAGAGAAGAGAGAATACAAATAAGAGATGTGAGACTAAAAAATTACAGGACTAAGCGGTCTATACATAAACAACCCGCACAAGCCGCGCGGTTAGATGGAAGGGCTAACCGCTCGGCAACCACCAGAGAGGAAGGAGAGATCGCCATGGGAGACCGCTAGACCGCCAGGTCTCCAAGCCATCAGAGACAAATCGCTAGACCGCTCGGACACCAGACAGCAATTGCACAAAAACCAAACTGTGGAAGGGAAACCGCCAGACCGCCCGGTCACCAACTCCAACACTCCCCCTCAAGCTGGAGCATATATATAGATCATGCCCAGCATGTCGCAAATTTGATGAAACGAGGCGGATACTGGCTTGGTGAAGATGTCAGCCAACTCTTTATCAGAAGTGACGAAGGGAGTGCAAATTTGTTCCTTCAAAATCTCTTCACGAATGAAATGACAGTCGACCTCAATGTGCTTTGTTCTTTCATGAAAGTCCGGATTTTTGGAGATGTATATGGTCGCCTTGTTATCACAGAATATAGGTAGATGATGGTTGTAGACCTCTCCTAAATCAATCATGAGAGCCTGTAACCACTTTAACTCACAAGTGGTCGATGCCATATTACGATACTCTGCTTCTGCACTGGATCTGGAAACAACAGACTGCTTCTTGCTCTTCCAGCTCACCAGATTTCCCCCAACAAAGGTGCAAAAAGCCTAAGTTGACTTGCGATCCCCTTTATCATCAGCGTAACTCGCATCTGAGTATGCTTCAAACCTCAGATGACCATTCTTCTGAAAGAGTAATCCATACCAAGGTACTGCTTTGACATATTCCAAGATCCGTAAGGCGGACTGTAGATGGCACTCCCTCGACGCTTGCATGAATTGACTCACCTTGCCCACAACATAGGAAATGTCAGGCTGGTCACTGTGAGATATATGAGATTACCAACCAAATGCCTGTATCGCGTAATATCTGAAAGAGGAGGCGAATCATCTGTCCAGGTTTTGTCTTCTCCAGTTGCCATGGGACATTGGGCAGGTTTTGCTCCAGTCAATCCTATCTCTTTTAATAGATAAAAAGCATACTTATATTGGGAGAGGACTAAGGAGTTTGGCTTCCGAGAGATTTCAATCCCCAGAAAGTACTTCGGAGAGCCCATATCTTTCGTGACCAGATTTTGACGAAGATGGCGCTTTGTCAAGGCAACCCCTTCCTGGTCATCACCAGTAAGAAGAATATCATCAACGTACACAACAAGAACCACCAGTCCCGAGGAGGTTTTGCGAATGAATAGCGAGTGATCGGCAGAGCTTCGCGTAAAACCAACGGCCATCATGATGCCGTTGAACTTGTCAAACCAAGCACGAGGGCTTTGCTTGAGGCCATAGATGGACTTCTTCGCCCGACATACCCGTGTCTCCCCCTGAGCAACATACCCAGGAGGTTGCTCCATGTAGATAACCTCCTGAAGATCACCATAAAGGAAGACATTCTTGATATCCAGCTGAGAAATCGGCCAATCTCGATTGACGGCCACAGAGAGTAGGACCCGGATAATGCTGAGACGAGCCACAGGAGAGAAGGTGTCAAAGTAATCAACACCATAGGTCTGAGTAAAGCCCTTAGCAACAAGGCAGACCTTATAACGATCCACAGTGCCGTCCGGGCCAAATTTGACCACAAAGACCCAGCGAAAGCAAACAACATCAGTACCGAAGGGAGGAGGAACAAGAGTCCAGGTACCCCGCTCAGTTAGGGTCGCCATTTCCTCATCCATGGCCATCTTCCAATGAGGAATAACAAAGGCCTCCTGGTAAGAACGGGGTGTGGCAGTGGCAGAGATAGCCAGAGCAAAGGCCCTGCGAGAAGAGGTAAGACGATCATATGAAACAACATCAGCAAGGGGGTGTAGAGTACACGTTTGCACCCCTTTACGAAGAGCTACAGGAAGATCCAGGTCGGCAAGTCCCTTGGCATCCGGAGCATCCGTGGCAAAGAGAGCTGGCCCGGGAGTAGAGAGCGACGATGGCGGAGATGAGGGAGACGGTGGCGGAGAAGAGGGAGAAAGAGGCGGAGGGAGAGGAGTGGATGGAGACGGAGTAGGGGTTGAGATCGCAGTAGGAGATGAGGGAACAAAGAGAACAGCAGGAGTATCAGAAGCTAGAGGGAGAGGAAAGGATTCAGTCGAGAAGTAGGAGGCATTCTCGAAGAAGGTGACATCAGCAGAGACAAACTGCTTACGAAGAATGGGGTCAAAGCAACAATTGCCTTTCTGAGTTGGGGAGTACCCCAGAAAGACACATTTGGTAGAGCGAGGGGAGAGCTTATCTCGGGTGGAAGATGGGGCATGCACAAAGGCAGTGCACCCAAAGATTCGGAGAGGGAGGGGGAAGGGCTCCTTGCCCGGATACAGAATGGAGAATGGGGTTTTCCCTTGGAGAACCGTGGAGGGAATGTGATTGATTAGGTAGCAGGCAAGGAGAACAACATAGCCCCAATAGGAGCGAGGAACATGCATTTGGGTCATCAAGGTACGAGCGACATCGAGGAGATGACAGTTTTTGCGTTCCGCCACCCCATTTTGCTGGGAGCTATAAACACAACTAGTCTGATGAATAATGTCATGTTGCACACAGAAAGATGTAAACGCATGACTCAGATATTCTTTAGCATTGTCTGAGCGAAATGTTTTAATACAAATACCAAACTGAGTTTTAATTAATTGATAAAAAGAGATCCATACATTCAAAAGTTTAGAGCGATCTCGTAAGAGATACACCCAAGTACATCTAGAAAAATCATCAATAAAAGTTACAAAATAAGAACTACCCCAACCAATGGTGAGGGTAGGAGCAGGGCCCTAGAAATCGGAGTGGACTAGATCAAACGGACGGGTAGAGCCCCGACCTTGCTTCGGCGGGAAGGAGGAACGGTGATGCTTGCGAAGCTGACAAGCATCGTAGGTTAGAGGAGTACTGGAAGGAGGGAGGTGGGGCAGAAGCTGATGTAGAAGTCATGGAGGAGGATGACCGATGCAGAGATGCCACTAGAGAAGATCCGTAGAAGAAGAGGAGAAGGCGGACAAGGCGGAAATGTTGTCGAGGAAGTAGAGGCCGCCGCTCTTAGTCCTAGTAGCAATCGTCCGTTGGGAGCTCGGATCCTGAAAAGAACAAGAAGTCGGAGTAAACGTCACAGAGCACTGAAGCTGCTTGCATAAAGAGGTAACCGAAAATAAATTGCACGGAAATTTGGGCACATAGAGAGTGTCCGCTAGGCGAAGAGACGGAGTAACATGAACCACTCCCGACCCATGAACCGGGGAGGGAGAACCGTCTGCAACGAGGACAGGAGGCAACCGATCATGTTGTTCGAGTAGAGAGAAGCACTGAGGATTTCCCTTCATGTGATTAGTCACACAAGAGTCGATAAGCCATTTACCTTGGGTCACCACGTGGGCTCTACCTGATGATGTGACTACGAAGGCAGATGGCTTGGAAGAGGAGGCAGAAGAGTCACCCAAGGGGCGAAGATAGGGATGCTTCGTCCAGCAGCGTTACACAATATGGTTGGTGCGACAATAGTGAGAGCAGAGGTAGTGGGAAGGAGCACGTCCACCAGACTGGTGACTGCGGCTACCAGAGCCACTTCACTGAGTTTGGTGAGCATAATTGTCCGGTGGAGAAGGAGTGGGCAGAAGCGGGCGCTGAAGGAGGGAGGTGACAGCAGCGATGCCGGCATCAGTGGAATCTAAGGTAGGGGATTCTGCCTCACCCATAATTTGCTGGCGGATCATATCATAAGTATCAGGAAGCCGGAGCAGATAACACACAATGTGAAGCTCCTAGAAATGTTTGTGTTGTTGAGCCAAATCCGCAGAAAAGGGGCGATTCTGAAGAATCATAGCCCCAAGATCCTGAATCTATTGGTAGGCAGCAGCAGGAGACAATGTAGGACGGGCAAAGAGGTCCGCATACAACGTATAGATGTGGGATATCTGAGCCCCCTTTGAGTACAAAGCGGCAAGATGAAGCTAAGCGGCCTTGACCGTCTCATCATGACAGATGACAGGGAGGCATTCATCGGAGAGGCTGTTAGTAGAGCTGTCACTTAAAACCGAAAACCGCAAACCGAACCGGAACCGAACCGGAACCGCAAAGAAACGGACCGAACCGTTCGCAAATTATTCGGGTTCTGGTTTGAATTTTGGAACCGTGAACAACATTGGTCCGGGTGTGGTTCTTACATTTTATTATCCGGACCGGAACCGGAACCGCAACATACAAGTCTCAAGCGGTTTCAAGATTTTTAGACCCGATCCGAACCGGACCAAAGTAGAACCGAACCGCACCTCGTTTATTATTATTATTATATTGTTATTATTTTATAATTTATCTATAATATTTATACTTACTATCACGAGTGAAGCTGGTGCAGTTTGAACCCAAACCGCAATCACAATAAATAAGGTCGATTTTGGACCGAACAAAACTTCACCGCATAAAACCGTATGGTATGGTTTGACATTGGTGCGGTTTGGAGTCAATTTTTGTAGTACATTTTTATTTTTTTACAGTTATATAATATATTTTCAATTTTACTTACATTTTTTTTTGAAATATTTTATTTAAAAAATATAGAAGATATACAACTACTATTTATTAGTAATCATGAAAGGCAACTAATTGTAGGCGGCTGTTATGATTGAGCATGCCAATGAGACGTTCACAAGCCAACTAGAATTCGTGGCAATTCTACACGCGTAGGAATATAATTGATATTATCCAACCGATCGCGGAAAAGACCGTCGAGAAGTGCGCAACATAATTATTTTTATTTTGATATTGTTTTGAGTTTTACTTTTTGTAGCCCGCTTTTATTTCATTCTGTCAAACTTGATTTTTGTTTTAGTTGGAACTGATTGGAACCAGACCGAACCGCATGGAACCGGACCGAACCGATAGTGGCCAGTTTGGTTTTGGTTCTTGTTGAACCGTAACCGGAACCGTTGACACGGCGGTTCCAAAAATTAAGCTGGAACCAGAACCAGAACCGAAACCGGTCAAACCAAATAAGGTTTTGGTTCTAATTTGAAGAACCGTTACCTTAGTTGTTCGGTTCATGGTTTTAGTAGAACCGGAACCGAACCGGAACCGTGATAGCTCTAGCTGTTAGCGAGCCAAGTACGCACAAGGGCGTCACTCTCATCCCAATCATCAAAGAGAGGTGAAGTGGTGGGAGGAGGGTCATCAACGAGATCGTGGCATTTGCGTTGCGAGCGAAGGATAAAGATGAAGGAGACGCTCCAATCCGGGTAGTTGGAGCCGACAAGTTTTGAAACGGTACCAAGGTTCTCGGGAGTAGGAGGAAGAGGCGGAGCCGAATTGGCGACAGGAGTGGTAGCAGTAGAAGCATTAGAAAGAGCCATAGGAGAAAATAATAGGAAGTCGTGCGGTTAGGAAACAAACCGTACGGTTAGGAAACAAACCGCACGAACAGGGAGAAATCACAGCGGTTAGAAGAAAGAGATCTACGACGGTCACGATGACAAACACCAGCGGCCAGAAAAGCCACGACCAAGCCGCAGAACCAAGCAGAGGGGAAGAAGTCGAGCGGCTAAAAGGCAGCCCGCGCGAACAGAAGAAAGATAAGACCGCTAGACCGCTCGGATACCAGACAGTAACAGCACAACAACCAAACAGCGGAAGGGAAACCGCCAGACTGCCCGGTCACCAACTCCAACAAAAGCGTTGAGTGGTGTCGACACCACTCAACTCCTTCAGCACGCCAGAATATCTTAAGTCAAAAGCATTGAGTGGTATCGACACCACTCAACTCCGTCAGCATTCCAACAATTCTACGTCAAAAGCATTGAGTGGTGTTGATACCACTCAACGCCAACATCATTGCTAAACATCGAAGTAAAAAGGCATCGAGACCACTCAACGCCACGTTGAGTGGCGTCGAGTTCACTCGACATTTCGTCGAATGGCATAAAGATCACTCGATGCCTAAAGTTTCCCGAGTATTTATAAGTTTAATTTGTCGAACGACAGCGTGTTCACTCGACTCACTCGACGCTTCCCGAGCCTGAGTGAATTCACTTGACTCAAAATGCGTGCAAGGGGCCTAGCACGAAGTGGGATGTTACAATTGATATATTTGACTTCTTCAAATCTAGGACATTATGGGCAATAGACCCAACACCGTCCTTGAAATCGAGCTTGTTCTCAAGCTTGAATTCCAATAGGTTGATCGTCTCCTCTGGTTCTTTGATCTCATGCCAAAATAGTGTCTGGTAGCTTGTCATAGTGGCATTTACAACAAGATGTAGCGGTGATGCCTTTGGAAGGATGTGTAGCTGAAGCAATGTGGTCGACTGGTCCGACATGGGGCAGAAATGGCTGGATGGTCGAGGTAATAGTGACCAGCTGAATGAAGGGGTCCGACGGGATCGACAATGTAGCGAAGAACAATGACGGGATGGTTGCCGGAAAAACAATTGTCGGTGGAAGGAATGGGTCCCACGGGGGTGACGGTGCAGGGTGAGGAAGCAATGACAATGCAGCCGAAGTGGCTAGCAAAGTAGTGGCCAGCGGTAGAGGTAACAATGTGGTAGGAGGCAGTAGTGAGGAAACCGGAGGAGCGGGGGCCGACAGATGATACCGAGCGGAAACCGACAGAGCAGGCTCAAAAAAAGAGGCTTAGAGATGGCTGACGCGATTGGAGGAGACGAGGTCGGCAACACAGGTGCTTGTAGAGCAGGGATTGTTGGAGGTAGAGTCTACAATATCGGTGGAGGTAGAAGCTGCATTGAAAAGTGACTAGCAGGTTCCAGCAGTAGTAAGGGCGGTCGTGGAGCAAACGACGGACCCGATGGAGAGAGGATCGTTGAAACAGGGGCAGACATAGCAGGCGACAAAATGACCGACTGTGGAAGCTGCGTCCGGAGAAGAGGCTTCAAAAGACTTGGTGGTAAAACTAATGGAGCTATTAATGAAATCGAAAATCAGTCTCTTGTGGAGTTCACCCTTGGGGAAGGGGTGTTCATGCACCTACTTCGCTCCTGCAAGAAAAACAACAAGGAAAAGAGAGCAAAGAACTAGACCAAGGGCCCGCCGCGGAGGTCCCACCACACACCCGGAAGATCAATGAGCGCTTCCCCTCCTTAGCCAAATGTCGGGCTAAGGTACCTCAGAAGGCACTAGAAGACTGGGAGACAAGTAAGCATGCCCTCTGAGGTACCCCTTGGGTCCTACTTACAGATTTCTGAAAACGGCCTGCAAATAACTAACCTCTGCCGGCCTGAAATTACTGAAAGCCCCTTGGGATGGTCTGCCAACAACCAAACTCTGCTATTCTGAATAGCAATGTGTAGCCTACCCAGGTCTACTAACAGCGAGACTCCACTGTTCCAACCGGCTATGGGCAGGCTAGTGGGTAAAAAAATGGTAAAAACACCCCACAGACTACTGGGCGAGTCCCTCAACAATCTTTGCTCGGCAAGGGCGGCGAGTGCTCAACGAGGTTGGCACTCGCCACTTCCGCTCGACCGTTGGTGAGTATGGGCCTGGCTGCTACCCGTCCGCTACTTACCGAATGCGGGGGGGGGGGGGGGGGGCAAAAGAAAAAAGGGCGTTGAGTGGAGAAGCATCACTAAACGCCAAGGCCAGGAGGGCACTGAGGGCGTTGAGTGGAGAGGCATCACTCAATGCCAAGGCACGGTGTCGGCCTGCCTTGACCCCGCGCGCTTGGTGAGTACAAGCTCTCCCCACAAAAACATCCCACCCCACCTGGGCGAGTCGGAGCTACTACCGAGCTCTTTAGGGCAAGTTCAAGCCGACCGATGAGCAAACTTTCCCTACTTGACGCCGCAGCTAAAGGCGTTGAATGAGCTCGCCTCACTCGACGCCAAGGCAGAAGGCGTTGAGTGAGCTCGCCTCACTCGACGCCAAGATAGAAGGTGTTGAGTGAGCTTGTCGAGACTCACCTCACTCGACACCACGATAGAAGGCATTGAGCGAGCTCGCCTCACTCGACGCTACGGGCCTGGCTTGTAACGGTCCAGGCCCGCCAACCCGCGGGACCCAGCTGGCACCGCCGACCCACCAGTAGTCCAGACCCGGGCCCACTACTGGCAGTAAGCCTATCACATTCAAGCCTGCAGGCCATGCACCCCAACCCCTCTCCGCGCCTGTTTTTCAGCAGCGGTAGGTTGTTGCCACTGGGGATCGAACCCAGGACCTTGATAAGAGACTCTTTACCACAGCTCTCATCACCAATTGAGCTGCAGCTGTGGTAAAGAGTCTCTTATCAAGGTCCTGGGTTCGATCCCCAGTGGCAACAACCTACCGCTGCTGAAAAACAGGCGTGGAGAGGGGTTGGGGTGCATGGCCTGCAGGCTTGAATGTGATAGGCTTACTGCCAGTAGTGGGCCCGGGTCTGGACTACTGGTGGGCCGGCGGTGCCAGCTGGGTCCCGCGGGTTGGCGGGCCTGGACCGTTACATGGCTTGCCCGGGTCTTGGGATGGACTTGGCCAGTTTGGCTCCTGCCGACCCCACTCACCGGATACGGGGTTGTACACAATCCCCGCTCTTTGCGAGATTGGCACAAACTCTAAAAGAAACATCAAACCCCATAGGATTCGGCGAATGGAAAATTCCGAGGGAATCTCTCGGTGGGGCCCTTTGGTGGCTATATATACATGCGCCTCCATCCTTGGCTGACCTTTGCCCTTCCCTCTACTGTAACCTTGCTAAGATGCCGCTCCCCAAAGAGGTCACGGAGCGAGTGGCGCAATCCTGGGAGGAGACTGCGGCTCGCATCGCGGGCCTGACTGACCTCAACGCCCCGCCTCGCAACTTGGCCGAGTTCAGCTCGGCAAAAAAGGTGAAGCCCCTTCCAAAAGAAGTTGATCCCATCTATAACGAGTTCAAGACGGACCTAAATAATGGGGTTGGTTCCTCCACCCAGCCGACGTTGCCTCCCCAAGACAAGGATGCCATTGTTCCTCCCGCTGACCAGACCACCCGTGGGAATAGTGGGGAGAAGTCCGCATCGTGGACTAAGAGTCCCCTTAACAGTCCACTAGATTAGGCATCAGACGTGCGTTTGCGGGCCTCATTCCCCAGCTTCGGCACTACAGGGCTAGGCTCCCAAAGTCCGAAGTCGCCGACTCGCTTTCCTTCTTAGCAGCAAGGAACCGAGATCATCCCCACCCCTGGCTTTGCTCGCCTTTCTCCTGAGGCTCCCCGCCATGGCCGCGGTAAGGTTCTGGGTAGTCCCCCTCCTTGCCTTGGCTTGGAGGAGCGGGGTGTGCTCGGTAGGATCTTAACTTTTCCAAATTTTGTTTTATCCTGGTGATGCTCGCCCCTGTTTCTCACCCCCACATTTGTTCGTGCAGACCTCACTGTGGACTCGGTGGCCGATGTGTCCGCGGGCCAGATTCTATACTCGGCCCTCCCTTCAACACGCACTTTGGACACCTTCCTGGAACCCGAGTTGGAGGGTCCTTAATGGTAAAGGCGAGAGCGCATAGTTCTCAAGAAGTTGGTGCGCGAGTTCCACTGATAGTTTTAACTTTAAGACAACCTAAACACTCGAGGGGGGGGGGGTTGAATAGGTTCTTATTCTTGTTTTAACTTAAGGCAGAATTTAACTTCAGTTCTTTAATATAAATCAGATATCTCTACAGCTAACACATCACATGCAATCACAGAATAAAAAATAACACATGCATCACAGATTGTACAGAGATTTATAGTGGTTTCCTAAGGTCTGGGTACATCCACTTTCCCCCTTCACCTATCTTGCAGTGTGTTAGATTCGGCCTAACTTCTTCCTTCTTCTCAGATCCACAGATCTTACAGCTCAGAACCCTGAAAGGTTCCTACAACTCAGAACCCTATAAGGTTCCTACAACTCAGGCTCACAGCCCTACCTCAGCCTTGCCACAAGGCCTACAACTCAGAGAACCAATTCTCCTACACTCAGGCTCAATCAGCCTTACCTCAGCCTTACCACAAGGCCTACAACTCAGAGATCAAAATCTCCTATACTCAGTCTTTATAACATAGGCTTACAACTCAGATCTTTGAAAAGATCCTACAGAATTTGATAAGTAATTTGATGGCCTCTTACCCTTGTTGAGAGAGAAAGGATAAGAGGATTCTTGATCAGCTTCTTGATGAGACTGATGAATGAAATCAACCCGTGCTTAACTTTCTTCAAAGCTTCTTGAATCTGAACTTAGTTGGGTTGATCTCCTTTGAAGTTGACTAACTGCCAGCTTCCTTCTTGGATTCCAGATATGGATCTAGATATTCTTAGTAGATTAGTTCTGGATCTACTTCTTAAGAGACTTGTGATTGTCTCCTTCTTGACCTCAAAATAGCTGGAGCTCTCTCTCCCAAAATCTTCTGAAGTTTCTTCTGAATTCTCCTTAGACAAAATCTTAGTGGATGAACACTACAGAATGTCTTCTTAGATCTTCTCACGAAGATCTTCTTCTGTGACTTGCACTTTCTTGATCAGAGATCAATCTCACAATAGTTGTGTTAGTTATGTGTATGATCAACCATTGTGTGTCTTTCTTCTTCTGAATCCATCTATATATAGACTTCATCCAAGGTAATCGGCTGATCCGGTTTCTAACTAACTTCTAATAAGTCTGGCAGCTTCAGTAAACCTGTTGTAACTCACAGCTGTCAAGTCCACAAACAGTTCTTGAGCCTTTGTCTCTGTCAGCAAAGCGTCGAGACTTACTGTCTTAAAGTGTCGAGACAATCTGTCAATATGTGTCGACACAAGTGGCTTAAGTGTCGACACAGACTTTGGTGATGTCGACATAGCTGCCTTGATGTCGACATAGCTTCTTGACACTGCATCTTGAGAATGTGTCGACACTGATTATTTATGTCGACACAATCACTCCTTCACTCTACATCAATCAACTATGGTGAAACTCTACTGTGTGTCGACACAAGTCCTATGTGTCGATACAGTTGTTGTAGACTAAGAATTTTGTGTGTTGACACTGCCTCCAGGTGTCGACACAGTTGATGTCGACTCTGCTTTTGTGTGTCGACACAGTCTCCTGGTGTCGACACAGTTGATGTCGACTATATAATCTGTGTGTCGACACAGTCTCCCGGTGTCGACACAGTTGATGTCGACTATGCTTCTGTGTGTCGACACAGCCTTTTTTAAGTGTCGACACAAACTTGCTGAAGTGTCGACACAACTTCCTCTGGTGTCGACACATGGACTTAGAAATTTTCTCCTACATTTTAGCCAATACTTATCTTGCACATATAAACTCAAAATAACATCAAATACACCTTGATGTATATCATTGAGCTAAGTGAGTCTTCTCCAAATCAGGTACACATTTTCCAATGTACCCAACAATCTCCTCCTATTTGTAGAAGTCATAACCCTTTTGTCAATGATATACACCACTTATAATAAATAAACATGATGATGTGTATAAGCATTTTTAACAGGGTAACTTATAAACAAAACAAATAATAAACTATCATCACAGAATAAGGATGCAAATTAAATGAACATGAAACATTGTTTTGTTTATTATCTCAAAAAGTTTCTTAACACTGATTACATAGATTTCTTAAAACTAAGAATTACATAGTTCTAGAAACATCTAGTAAAACTAAACTAAGGCTGGGCTGGCTCCTTGATGACTATTCCTTTTCCTAATTTAATATGAGCCTGCACAGAAGGTTCTGTATCTTCAATGAGCTTCTTGTCTTTCAAATCAGCCTTCTTTTGTGCTTCAGCCTTAATCCTTTGCCTTTCAAAGTAATGAAAAGGCTTAGGGAAATACTTGCTAGGCTCCTATGCATCAGGAAGTAGCTTCCCAATCTTGGCCTTCCTTCTGTATTGAACTATGGCTTCTTGCCTAGCCTCATACTTCTGCCACTCCAGGTCATTATACCATTTAACCCTTTCATGAACTTGGTCTTTGACAGCTTTCCAGGCAGTTAATATGATATTTCTAGATGTGGGGCTCCATTTCTCAAAATCAGGTTTTAACTCTGCCTGCTCTCTAAATCTTTTCTTTGATAATTGAGCATCTTGCTGAGCTTTCAGACCAGCTTCTGGCATATCTACCTTTTCAATAATAACATTTGTAACTGGTTGAGGAGGGCTGTACATAGACTGAACTTGTTGATGTATCATCTCAAGATCTGCAGGGGGGTAAATAACTTGGGCAACCTCAGGTTGATCACCTTCAAGTTGAGCTGGTTGCACACCTGACTCAGCCACATTATAATCATCACATAAGGGTGGATATCCCAGAGTGGCTCTAATGCTGTTGGTTACCCATTTGGCATGATCAGAGCCTGCATATACTAACACCCTCTCCCCCTTTATGACTTCTCTGGTCACATGATCTCTCAAATCCTCTTTTTAAAATCTTATTTGCCCATCCAAGTAATTGATTCCATCTTTAAAATATGGATTTAACTTTTGAAGCTTATCAGAAATTGTTTGCTATGAAGTAGTAATACCTGTCTGAAAGGAATCAAATGCTTCCTGTCGCTTCTTATCAAATTCTTCTTTCTCCTTATTTCTTGCCTCAGTAATTGCAATAACTATTTTCCTTACCTCAGTGACTATCTCATTATGAGATTCAGTCAGATTGTCATTCATTCTTATTTGATTTTCAAGGACATAGCCTTTTTTGACAGCAATATCATCCACTTGTTTCTTGATTTCAGCTTGTTGCTTTGCTAGAAATACCACAGCATTGCCCCCCTTATGGAAGCAATCTGTCATATCTTTCTTATTTTGATTGACCTCAAATCTGATTGACTTTATATCTTGGGCTAGATCAAATTGAAGAGCCTTATGGCTTTCATCCACATATTTTTCAAGAGCTAATCTCTGCTCATCAAATTTCACTTGTAAATCAACCAAGTATTTGCTGTAATCAATCTCAGGGGCTGGTTGTGAAGTAGTTGCTTGCAAAGCCTTCTTATAGTTCTAGCTTCTCCTCTTAAAAACCATCAGTTTTCTTTTCTTTAGACTTGCTATCTCCTCATCCCCAGAATCAGAGGAACTATCAATATTTACTCTTTCTTTGGGACTAGGAGGCATTTCCTTTTCACTCCTAAGCTCCACCTTCTCAAGGTTAACTTGCTCCCCCTCAACTGCTGCTCCTTCTATGTCAGGAAATAACTCTTCTAGAGTAAACTCTTGTTGATTGTGAACTGGTGATACAGCTGTCTCAGGAGTATCAGCAACTACAGATGTATCCTCCATGATCACATCTAGTACTGGACTGTTAACATGAGGGGTTTCAAGAATAGAATGTGAATCTATTTCACTTGCCAAGTGAATTCTCTCTTCCCCTTGAACTTGTGCAGAAACTGACTCCCCCTGCACTTATGCATTCTCAGCAATGTCATGTACTTGTACACTTTCTAGCTCCCCCTGCACTTGTGCACTAACTGTGTCCTTCTACACTTGTGTTATCTCTGTAATGGCATGTACTGGTGAATTTGCTGCAGTCTCTTGGGTATCCAAATCAGGTGTGTCCTTGGAGAGGACCCTATCCCATCTGGATATGATCTTGATGTCCATCCTTCTCATATGATTTATCTTAGATCCTGGAA
Source organism: Platanthera zijinensis (assembly GCA_039513925.1). Classification (NCBI taxonomy): domain Eukaryota; kingdom Viridiplantae; phylum Streptophyta; class Magnoliopsida; order Asparagales; family Orchidaceae; genus Platanthera; species Platanthera zijinensis. The sequence goes on from CM077083.1 coordinate 153,373,755, forward strand.
GCTGATACATTACCTCTGGAATTGCTCCAGCTAGGTATAAACTCATTAATCTAGCCAAATTGGGCTTCTGGATACCTTCTTTTATCTTCTCAAATAGAACTGCAGACCAATCTGTGTTAATCTTGTAGATAATCCTTGACATCAAACTGAACACATAGGCAGAGAGTATATCATGTCCTCCTGGTTTACACAAAATAACCTTCCCTACCACTTCAGATAAAAAATTGCCTTGTTGATTCATTCCTTTTCCATTGATGGCTGCTCCAATCTTCATGGTTGGATCCAATCCACAACACTGAAGAGCCTCTCTTGTCTTTGAGGTTGGGACCTCTTCTTCATTCTGAATTCTTGGTAGGCGAAGAATCTTTCTTAAACTCTTTAGAGTAAGTTTGAATTTATTACCATGAATTGTCGATTTAATCTTTAGTCCAGTGGAATCCACTGTTGCAGCTACATAGAATTCAAATACTTCTTTCTTCAAGATCTTTGTAGGTTCAGAAACAAGAAACTCTAACCTAGACTCAGTAACTAGGGTAATGACCCCTTTTATCTCTGTCGCCGCATCATCAAAAGCATTGCGCACCAGCTTGTAGCCTTCGTTAATGTTATCTTCAATCTTTGGCGCCATTGGAAAGGAGAGAAATCTTGAATTGAGAGAAGAGAGTTTGTCGACACAAGGGTGTAGTCTCGAAAATCTGGTGAGCGTGTCGACAGAATACTTTCTCGACCTATTTATACCTTTTTAAACAAAGAAAGTCAAAAGGCGGGCAAAAACTGTCTAAATGTGTCGACACTGTTGGAAAGTGTCGACACATACTTCTATTATCTCGAACACGGCGATGACTACTATGTGTCGACACCAATTGATGATATGTCGACACAAGACATACTTAGTAGACCATCAGAAATTCTGTGTCGACTCTTATTGCAAGTGTCGACACTACTTTTCTGAATTTTTCAACACTTTGTCCCTTAGGTGTCGACACTACGATACTGTGTCGACACAATTTCCCTGAATTGTCGACACAACTCCTCTGTGTCGACACATTATTACTGAATGAGTCGACACAATTTTACTTAGCCAAATATGTTAATCTAACATATGGTCAACATTCCTAATTCAATTTTAAATCTATTGAATTTAGTTTTATCTAGAGGCTTAGTAAATATATCTGCAATTTGATAATTTGTCTTAACAAATTCTAGTGAGATGTCCTCTTTCTCTACATGTTCTCTAAGAAAATGATATCTTATTTCTATATGCTTGGTCCTACTATGTGAAACAGGACTATTAGTAATAGAAATAGCACTAGTAGAATCACAAAATAAAGGTGTTCTACTTACCTGAATACCATAGTCTTCTAGCTGGTGTTGAATCCACAACAGCTGTGCATAGCAACTTCCTGCTGCCACATATTCAGACTCAGCTGTAGAAATTGCCAAACTAGTCTGCTTCTTACTGCTCCAAGATATCAATCTTCCTCCTAGAAATTAACATGTACCTGTAGTACTTTTTCTATCTTCTTTGCAACCTGCAAAGTCTGCATCCTAATATCCTGTTAGTAGAAAATCTCCATTCCTAGGATACCAAAGGCCTAGATTAGGTGTGCCCTTTAGATATCTCAAAATTCTCTTTACAGCAGTGTAATGAGATTCTTTTGGGCATGATTGGTACCTAGCACAAACACATGTTGCATACATAATGTCTGGTCTACTAGCAGTGAGATATAGTAGAGAGCCAATTATTCCTCTATACAAAGACTCATCTACAGGCTTACCTGCATCATCTTTTCATATAGACATACTTGTTCCCATAGGAGTTCTCATGGTGGAGGATGATTCCATACCATACTTCTAAATAAACTCCTTGGTGAACTTAGACAGGGATATGGACAAGCCATCATCAGTATGTCTTACTTAGAGTCCCAAAAAGTACTTAAGTTCCCCCATACTGCTCATTTCAAACTTCCCTTGCATAAGTTTAGCAAACTTCTTGCAAAGGTTGTTTTCTGTAGACCTAAATATTATATCATCTACATAAATCTGGACTAAGATTATCTTACCTTTGGATTCCCTTAGGAATAGAGTTTTGTCTATTTTCCCTCTTGAGAATTTGTTCTCAATAAGGAAAGTAGACAGGGTTTCATACCAAGCCCTTGGGGCTTGCTTTAACCCATACAAAGCTTTCCTAAGTCTATAAACATAATCTAGTTTAAGAGAATCTACAAAACCTGTAGGCTGCTCTATATAGACTTCTTCTTTTAGATTTCCAATCAGGAATGCTGATTTTACATCCATTTGGAATACTTTGAATCCTTGATATACTGCATAGGCAAGAAACATTCTGATTGCTTCCAGTCTTGATACTGGGGCAAAGGTTTGATCAAAGTCAATACCCTCTTCCTGCCTGTATCCTTTTGCAACAAGTCTTACTTTGTTCTTCACAATGATTCCATTCTCATCCATTTTGTTCCTAAAAATCCACTTTGTTCCAATGATATTTTGGTCTTTTGGTTTAGGAACTAACTCCCAGACCTTGCACATTCAGAACTGATTCAGCTCCTCTTGCATGACATCAATCCAATGTGGGTCTAGAATTGCTTCTTCAAATTTCTTTGGCTCCAGTTGAGATAGGAATCTTGAGCAAAGCACTGTGTTCAAGTTCCTGCTTCTAGTTTGCACTCCATGTCTTAAATCACCAATTATCTTATTTGCTGGATGATCCTTTAAGTGTCTAACTGCTGGAGGTAGTCTCTTTTCAGGCTGAATACCTTCTGTTTCTTCAATGTGTTCCATCTCTTGGTTTTCTTCAGCTTCTAAAGAATCCTGTACTCCCCGTGGACAGCATCCACCATTTTCCATTTGTTGATCTACAGTTGAATCTTCTGTAATGGAAAGCTTTTCCATTTTCTCTTTTATACTTATTGGGCTGCATGAACTACAAGGCAACTCACTGTTGATCAATCTTGTTTCATCAAATACAATATGTACAGATTCTTCTACAACTTGAGTAATCAAGTTGTAGACTCTATAAGTCTTATTATTGTTGATGTACCCAACAAATATCCCATCTTTAGATTTGGCAGCAAACTTAGTTAAATAAGACTTGCCATTGTTAAGGATATAGCACTTGCAACCAAAAATCCTAAAATAGGATAAATTTGGTTTTCTACCTTTCATAATCTCATAGGGAGTCTTCTTGTGGCACTTAGTGATAGAAGCCCTGTTGAGCACATGACATGCAATGTTTACTGCCTCAGCCCAGAAATATTCTGGGAGAGAAGTGTCACTCAATAGTGTTCTACCAGTCTCAATCAATATTCTATTCTTCTTTTCAGCAATACCATTTTGCTGTGGTGTTCTTGGTGAGGAGAATTCTTGGAAAATCTTAAATTCTTCACACAGTCTTGTCATACTTTCAGATTGAAATTCAGTGCCATGGTCACTTCTGATTTTGACCACTGTACTATCCAGTTCATTCTGAATTTGTTTGACAAAACTATGTAAAACACTTGGGGTTTCTTATTTATGTCTCAGAAAGAACACCCAGGAATATCTAGAATAGTCATCTACCATCACAAAAGTGTAGACCTTCCTACCTAGACTATGAACTGGCATAGGACATAAAAGATCCATATGTAAGAGGTATAGACACCTCACTGAATCCTTGTTTTCATGGCTATGAAAGGAGAATTTTGTCTGCTTGCCTTTTTGACAAGCTGAGCATATCCCATCCTTTATACACTTAACTTGAGAATCATTCCTCACTAACTCTTTGCTAAAGAGTTGGCCAATTGTTTTGTAGTTAAGATGGGCCAGTCTCTTGTGCCATTTGACACAATGAGAGGCTATCTCATCAGCTACAAGACAAATAGGAGAACCTTTGTTCTCACACTCAAAATTGAGACAGTACACATTCCTCTTTCTATATCCTGTCAAAATGATCTTTTGATCACTTGACCTCTTGATATGACATCCATTCTTAACAAATGAAATGTCATATCCTAAATCACTCAGCTTACTTATGCTTATAAGGTTGTGTTTCAAACCCTTCACATAGGCCACTTGAGTGATAGTAATCTTATTACTAGAAATGTTACCAAACCCTTTGATGATTCCTTTTTCAGAGCCACCAAAGATTACTTTAGGCCCATTTAAGATAGGCAAGTACTCCTTCAGCAATCCCTTTATTCCAGTCATATGCCTGGAACATCCACTGTCCAAATACCATATAGGGGTATGGTGACTTGGACTCACCTGCAACAAAGAATTACTTTCCCTTAGAACCCAAGTAAGTCTTGGGTCCTTGGTTCAGGTTAGCTTCATGCTTACCAAATCTACCTGCAGCTCTTCTAACAGGTAGACTGTTGTTCTTCCTGACACTAGTGTTGTGCCAGCAATCTATGGCATAATGACCTGTCTTACCACATTACCAGCATTCATACTTATTATTTCTATTTTTAGATACATCAATTCTTTTGTATTGTGCTGGTACTGCTGCAGCTACACCCACTGTTTTCTTAAAAACATGGGGTTTATAAACATGGGCTGCCTTATTGACATAACCACCCTTGTTATTCAAGACTTCAGTCTTACTATGACCTTGAGTATTCTCAAAGTCATACTTGTTAGAAGGCTCATGCACCTTTCTAAAAACTACAGGGACTTTAAAATTCAGTGGTTTGACTGAGGCTTTTCCTTTTCTCTTAAATTGGACAGCCCTGGTGTTACCCTTAAAGCCTATTCCAGCCTTATCCTTTTGAGCGACAAACTCATCTATTAAAGGTAAAACTGATTTTGGCTTGGAATAACTAGCCACCAAATCTTTCTCCTTTTGAAGTCTGACTTCCAGACTTTTAATTAGATCATTTTTGTATGTGATTGTGCCCATCTGAATAACAGTTACAGTTTTTAGCTTGGCAATCTCATTCAATTTTTGATCCAATTCTTTCTCTAAACCAGATGCAGCCATCTTAAGATCTGCAATATCCTTAGCCTGAGTTTTTGCCAGGTTCTTGCTTTTCATTAGTGCTTGCAACAAGTCCCCATATTCATCTATCAGCTGATGAATATCTCCTTCAAATTCAGATCCATCCACATCACTTGATGCAGATATAGCTGACTCTGTACCAGTGCTATAATCAGAATTTCTAGAAATACATTGTACCTTACTAGGAGCAGGCTGATCCTGGCATTTGTCTTCTTCTGATACAGCCATAAGTCCAATACACTGATGGTCTTCTTGTTCATAGATGGAGTCCAGCAATTGCATAAACTCATCTTCTTCATCAGCTGCATAAAGACCAATGTATGCCTCAACTTTAGATTCAGACTCTGAAGTTGATTGGTCTGTCAAGTTCTTCTCCTTCTTAACAACAAAGGATTTCTCCTTCTTGCTCTTTTGTTGATTCTTTATTTTATCAGAAGACTTCTTTTTTTTGTTAGGACATTCAGCTACAACATGTCAAGGCTTATTACAACAATATTAAACTATCTTTGATGTTGTAGATTTGCTAGGCTTAGACCTGTTCCTGTCCTTCCTTGATGACTTTCTCTTTTGATTATAGTCATCAATTGGCTGTGATGTTGAGGGCCTAGATTTCCACTGCTTATTCTTCAAGAATCTTTGAAACTGCCTTGTAAAGGCAGCAAAATCTGCATCTGAATCACTGCTATCTGAATTTTGGTTATCTGAATTATCAAAGGTAATTTCAGCAACTTCCCTAGAAGGTGATGGAGACATCCTCCTATTCTTTCTAGTGGCTTCAACCTTGAAGGCCACAGACTTTTCTCTATGCTCCCCTTTTGCATTTCTTTCTTCCTCTTTTCTAGTCATTAGTTGCATTTCATAAGACAGTAACTTTTCAAATAAAGTTTGAGGTGAAATATCTGCAAGTTTGACCACTTCCCTAATGACACAAATCTTGGTGTCCCAATCCTTTGTCAAGGATCTTAGGAATTTATCATTCAGTTCATATGTACTGAAGACTTTTCCATAAGACATCAGTTCATTTACAATTCTATAGAACTTCTTATATCACTCAGATATGCTATCTGACTTCCCTTGTCTGAAGCTTTCATATTCCTGATTTAGCATAGACTTTCTATCTTGTCTAACTTCTTCAGAACCCTCCATGTAGACTATCAAATTGTCCCACATTTCCTTGGAGGTCTTGCAGTGAATCAAATTTTGAAAGGTTGAATCATCTATGACACTTACTATGATATTCTGAGCTCTTTTATCCATAGTTGCCAGTATAATCTCATCCTTAGTAGTCTCAGAAAAATCCTTGGGAGTTCTCTGGTTTGCATCTAGAACAGATACCTTCATTGGAACATAAGGACCTTCTTTTACTGTAATATAGATCCTTGGGTCAGAAGCCTCCATAAACAACCTAACCATTTCTTTCCATATTCCAAATATCTCCTTCTTGCAGATGGGTAATTTCATAGAACCTAGTTCCTTGTGATTTTCTCCAGAACCCATTTTCTTGATTCTTGATTCTGCCTTAGGGATCTAACTCAGACGGTTAAGTCCTTCTTTGAGTAATCTCCCTCTGATACCACTTGATAGTTTTAACTTCAAGACAACCTAAACACCTAAAGGGGGGGGGTGGTGAATAGGTTCTTATCCTTGTTTTAACTTAAGGCAGAATTTAACTTCAGTTCTTTAATATAAATCAGATATCTCTACAGCTAACACAGCACATGCAATTACAGAATCTAAAATAACACAAGCATCACAGATTGAACAGAGATTTATAGTGTATCCCTAAGGTCTGGGTACATCCACTTTTCCCCTTCACCTATCTAGCAGTGTGCTAGATTCGGCCTAACTTCTTCCTTTTTCTCAGATCCACAGATCTTACAGCTCAGAACCCTGAAAGGTTCCTACAACTTAGAACCCTATAAGGTTCCTACAACTCAGGCTCACAGCCCTACCTCAGCCTTGCCATAAGGCCTACAACTCAGAGAACCAATTCTCCTACACTCAGGCTCAATCAGCCTTACCTCAGCTTTGCCACAAGGCCTACAACTCAGAGATCAAAATCTCCTACACTCAGCCTTTATAACATAGGCTTACAACTCAGATCTTTGAAAAGATCCTACAAAATTTGATAAGTAATTTTATGGTCTCTTACCCTTGTTGAGAGAGAAAGGATAAGAGGATTCTTGATCAGCTTCTTGATGAGACTGATGACTGAAATCAACCTGTGCTTAGCTTTCTTCAAAGCTTCTTGAATCTGAACTTAGTTGGGTTGATCTCCTTTGAAGTTGACTAACTGCCAGCTTCCTTCTTTGATTCCAAATATGGATATGGATCTTCTTAGTAGATTAGTTCTGGATCTACTTCTTAAGAGACTTGTGATTGTCTCCTTCTTGACCTCAAAATAGTTGGAGCTCACTCTCCCCAAATCTTTTGAAGTTTCTTCTGAATTCTGGAATGTATTCTCCTTAGACAAAATCTGAGTGGATGAACACTACAGAATGTCTTCTTAGATCTTCTCACGAAGATCTTCTTCTGTGACTTGCACTTTCTTGATCAGAGATCAATCTCATAATAGTTGTGTTAGTTGTGTGTATGATCAACCATTGTATGTCTTTCTTCTTCTGAATCCATCTATATATAGACTTCATCCAATGTAACCGGCTGATCCGGTTTCTAACAATCTTCTGATAAGTCTGATAGCTTCAGTAAACCTGTTGTAACTCACAACTGTCAAGTCCACAAACAGTTCTTGAGCCTTTGTATCTGTCAGCAAAGCGTCGAGACTGACTGCCTTAAAGTGTCGAGACAATTTGTTAATATGTGTCGACACAAGTGGCTTATGTGTCGACACAGACTTTGGTGATGTCAACATAGCTGCCTTGATGTCGACACAGCTTCTTGACACTACATCTTGAGAATGTGTCAACACTGATTATTTGTGTCGACATAATCACTCCTTCACTCTACAGCAATCAACTATGTTGAAACTCTGCTGTGTGTCGACACAAGTCCTGTGTGTCGACACAGTTGTTGTAGACTAAGAATTCTGTGTGTCGACACTGCCTCCAGGTGTCGACACAGTTGATATCGACTCTGCTTTTGTGTGTCGACACAGTCTCCTTGTGTCAACACAGTTAATGTCGACTATATAATCTGTGTGTCGACACAGTCTCCCGGTGTAGACATAGTTGATGTCGACTATGATTCTGTGTGTCGACACAACCTTTTTCAAGTGTCGACACAAACTTGCTGAAGTTTCGACACAGCTTCCTCTGGTGTCGACACATGGACTTAGAAATTTTCTCCTACATTTTAGCCAATACTTATCCTGCACATATAAACTCAAAATAACATCAAATACACCTTGATGTATATCATTGAGCTAAGTGAGGCTTCTCCAAATCAGGTACACATTTTCTAATGTACCCAGCAATCCACGAGGTACGAAGGGACAACCTCATGCTACAGCGGGAATGTGCCCGGTTGGCGGTCATGGCGGGAGTCAGCCTGGCGTTGGAGGAGGCGTCTTCTTCCCTACTTCTTGACGAGATCGATGCGAGCTTACAATCTGTCCACCGGAACCTGGGGCGACTCCGTGAGCTCCACGCGCGGAGTCCTGCTGCGACAGGGTCGCGAGACCGGGGTAGCTAGAAATGCCCCTCCTGATGGGCCTACCAGTACTCGCCCCTGCTCTCCTCGGTCCCCGCACGCTGGGGGACTTTTAATTTTCTTCCTTGGACATTATTTGAATCTTATCTGTAATAAGCTGTGTTAATCTTCCATTATTGTTTATATGTTTGAGCGATAATTGTTGATGTCTCGTTAGTCTCGCCTCGCCATAGTGAGAGGTCGGCCCTTAGCAGTCGATGAGATAGAACCGGCGAGTAGGCGAGCTGGGGTAGGCGAGTAAGTGAGCTGGGGTAATCGAGCTGGGGTAGTCCCGAATTCCTCCCTCTATAAATAGGCCTCCCCACCAACCCCTGTCATGCCTTTATTGCCTCTGTTCTTGATAGTTTAACTTTCAAGGCAGCCTAAACACCTAGAGGGGGGGGGGGGTGAATAGGTTCTGCTTCTCTTTCTAAAACTTCTAGACAGAATTCAATTTATTAACTAATATAAAAACACAGCAATCACAGAAAACAAAACATCACAGATTGCACTATGTTTTATAGTGGTTCCCCAAGGTCTGGGTACATCCACTTTCCCCCTTCACCTATCTAGCTGTTATGCTAGATTCGGCCAAACTTCCACTTATCTCAGATCAATAGATCTTACAACTCAGAACCCAACTGGTTCCTACAACTCAGGCACAACTGCCCTACCTCAGCCTTGCCCCAAGGCCTACAACTCAGAGAATATCCTTCTCCTACACTCAGGCAATCAGCCCTACCACTCAGAGTTCAACACTCCTACACTCAGCCTTTATAACATAGGCTTACAACTCAGATCTGTATAAACAGATCCTACAGAAATATAGAAAAGATTGTTTAAATTGTCTTGCCAAGTTGAGAGAGAAAAGGCAATGACAATTCTTAATCAGCTGATGCAATCAACTGTTTCTTAGCCTTCTTCAAAGCTTCTTGAAAATGTACTTAGCTGAGTTGATTCCAAACAGCTTCTTGAGAATCCACTGGTGGATTCCTTCTTCTTCTTCAAATTCTGACTTGATCTCTCTCTATCCAGAACTTTGAATGATTCTTCTGAATTCTGATTAGAACTCTTCTTAGATCTACCCTTAGATAGTCTTCTTAGATCTCCCGGAGAAGATCTTCTTAATTGTCTGTTTTTTTCTCCTTCTGAATCTGTCTATTTATAGACATTCTTCATGGTAACCGGCTGATCCGGTTTCTAACCGTTTTCTGACAAGTCTGACAACTTCAGTTAACTGGTGATAACTCACAGCTGTCAAGTCTTCAAACAAGTCCTGTGCCTTAGTGTTGAAACAGTCTGTCAGAAAGTGTCGAGACCATCTGTCTATTTGTGTCGACACAATTGACTTTGGTGTCGACACTGCCTTCAGTGATGTCGACTAAATTGCCTTTGTGTCGACACATCTTCTTCTGAAACTAACTTGGTCTTTGACTCTGCAGTGTGTCGACACAAGTCCTGTGTGTCGACACAGTTGTTGTAGAATCATAACTTTAGTAAGTGTTGACTTAGCCTTCAGGTGTCGACTATTTTCTTCTGTGTCGACATATTCAGATGATGTCGACAAACTTGAGATCGACTATACTCTTCAGTGTCGACGCATTCTCCCAATGTTGAGGTCGACGTTTTTCTTCTGTGTCGACACAATTTCCCAGTGTTGTGTCGACTTACTTCTTCTGTGTCGACATAATTTCCCAGTGTTGTGTCGACTTACTTCTTCTGTGTCGACACTTTTTCCCAGTGTTGTTGTAGACTATGTTATGTGTCGACACTTTTTCCCAGAGTAGTGTCGACTTACACCTTCTGTGTCGACACACTTTCCCAGTGTTGTGTCGACAACTTTCTTCTATGTGACGACACATGTTCCTTTGTGTCGACACTTGGACTTAGAATTTTTTCCTGTAAACTTTAACAATTCTTTACCTGCACATGTCAACTCAAAACAACATCAAATACAACATGATGTATATCATTGAGCTAGGTTGGGCTTCTTCAAATCAGGTACACATTTTCCAATGTACCCAACAATCTCCCCCTATTTGGAGAAGTCATAACCCTTATAGCCAATGATATACACCATTTATAAATAGTATAAAATGATGATATATGACAATACACAGGGATACTTAATTATAAACAAAATAATAAGAACATCATGGATAAAACAATCTATCACAGATTTAACAATATTTTGTTTATTACTGGGTAATGTTTGATTACATGGTTTTTCTTTGACTGATCACATTACATCATTACAAAACATTATGAAAGAACTAAAACATTATCAGGATTGATCAGGCTCTCTAATAACAATCCCTTGGCCAGATTTAATTTTAGCTGTCACAGGAGCTTCTGATTCTTCAGCCATCTTTTTTCCTTTAAGATCAGCTTTCTTCTTAGCTTCTTCCTTGAGCCTTTGCCTTTCAAAATAGTGAAAAGGCTTTGGGAAGTATTTGCTTGGCTCCATAGCATCAGGTGGAAGTCTTCCCAGCTTAGCTTTCCTTCTGAATTGTACAATGGCTTCTTGTCTTGCCTCATACTTCTGCCATTCCTGCTCATTGTACCACTTGCCCCTTTCATGAACTTGATCTTTGACAGCTTTCCATGCAGTGAGTATTATATTTCTGGAAGTAGGACTCCACTGCTCAAAATCTGGCTTCAGCTCAGCCTGCTCTCTAAATCTTTTCTTTGACAGTAGAGCATCTTGCTGTTCTTGCAAATTTACCTCAGGCTTATCAACCTTTCCAAAGATAACATTTACAACCTCCTTTGAAGGACTATACATATATTGCACTTGCTGATCCAATATATCAAAATCTGGAGGGGGGTATATGACTTGGGCAATCTCAGGTTGGTCACCTTCAAGTAGTCCTGTTTGTAGACCTGACTCAGCCACCATGTTATCATCACACAATGGTGGATATCCCAATGTGGCTCTTATACTATTGGTCACCCATTTGGCATGCTCAGAGCCTGCATGAATTAGCATCCTCTCCCCCTTTATGGCTTCTCTTGATACATGATCTCTAAGATCTTCTTTCTGGAATCGAATTTGGCCATCCAAATAATTCACTCCCTCCTTGAAAAATGGTCTTAACTTTTGAAGCTTTTCAGATATTTCCTGTTGAGAGGTTGTGATGGCAGTCTTAACAGATGCAATAGCAGCCTGAAAATTCTTATCAAATTCTTCCATTTCTTTGGCTCTATTTGCAGGCATCCCTGGAACAATCTTCTTCACCTCTTGAATGATCTCATTATGAGATTCAGTTAAATTGTCATTCATTCTTATTTGATTTTCCAGAACATAACCTTGCTTCAAAGCAATATCATCCACCTTTGTAGAGATAGCCTGCTGTTGTTTAGCCAGATAAACTACAGCATTGCCACCCTTGTGGAAGCAATCTGTCATTTCAGTTTTATTCAAGTTGACTTGAAATTGGATAGATTTGATATCTTGGGCTAAGTCAAACTGCAGAGTTTTGTTGCTTTCATCAACATATTTATCAATGGCCACCCTGTGGTCATCCAATTTCACCTGTAAATCCACCAAGAACTTGTTATAATCAACTTCAGGAGGTGGTGGTGGAGGTGTTGTCTGTAAAGCCTGCTTATAAGTCTTGCTTCTTCTTTTAAATACAACCAGTTTTCTTTTCTTAGCCAACCTGGCTTCTTCAGTTTCAGATTCAGAAGTACTCTCAATGTGAACTCTATCTGCTTCAGTGCCATGTTGCTCAGTTTCAACATGTACTGGCTCCCCCTCAATTCTTTGCTCCTCCTCTACTTCTTGTACTTTTTCAATCTCTTGAACTTTCTCCACTCCTTGTTCTAGCTCTATGTCAAGAGGCTGCTCAACATCTTGGTCCTCTTCTATTCTATCAGTAGCTATGTCATTATTAGGAAATAACTCATCCAGAGTGTATTCTTTTTGAACTGGAGCACCTGAAGATAAGTCATTAGGTGCATCCTTGTGCACATTCTCAGGCAGCTGCATATCTGGAGTAGGAGAAGACACATGCTCCCCCTGAACCTGAGCAGGGGTAGATACATTTTGAGCAGGAGATTGAACTGGCTCCCCCTGTATCTGTGCAGATGTATCTACTTGATGAACTATAGTGGAGGCAGGTTGTTCTTCACTCTGTTTCCTAAGTGGGTCCTCTTGTTGTTGCTCAGTCTCGTGAGCTGGAGAAGGGGATTTCACAGGGGTGTCTGGCCTGCTCTCTTTAGGCACATCCTTAGACAGCACCCTTTCCCACCTGGAGAATAGTCTCATGTCCATCCTTCTCATATGATTGATTTTAGATCCTGGCAGTTGCTGCATCACTTCAGGAATTGCTCCATTGAGATATAGACTTATGATCCTAGCCATGTTAGGCTTCTTGATCCCTTCTTTAATCTTGTCAAATAGGATTACTGACCAATCAGTAGGAATTGTAAAGGCAATCCTGGTCATAAGGTTGAACATATAGGCAGAAATCCTATCATGTCCACCTGTCTTGCAGAGAATTACTTTCCCAACTATTTCAGACAAGAACTTTCCTTGCTGATTCATACCCTTCCTATTGAATGCAGCTCCAATCTTCATGTTTGAATCCAAACCACACCATTGAAGGGCTTCCCTTGTCTTAGAACTAGGAACCTCTTCTTCATTTTCAACTACTTGTAATTGCAAAAACTTTCTCAAACCTCTTTGGGTAATCTTAATCTTAGTCCCGTGAACAATGGACTTGATCTTGAGTTCAGTAGAATGGACTGATGCTGAGATAAAGAACTCGTGCACCTCCTTCTTCCAGATCTTGGATGGTTCTGAGACAAGAAATTCTAACCCTGAGTCGGAGAGGAGGGTTATAACCCCTTGAACATCGGGCTGCGCATCTGCAAACGCCTGGCGCACCAACTCATACCCTTCATTGATGTTATCTTCAATCCTTGGCGCCATCGTTGTGTCGAGAAAACTTGAGAGAAGAGAGAAAGAAAGACTGTCGACACAGGGTTTGAGTCTCGAAAACCTTGAAAGCGTGTCGACACAAAGAGCTTTTGACCTATTTATAGCTTCTGTTGAAAGAAGTTCAAAAGGCGCCAAAAACAGTCTAAATGTGTCGACACAGACGGAATGTGTCGACACAAGCTTCTATTAACTCGACATTTCTTCAGCCTACTATGTGTCGACACCAATTTGTGGTTATGTCGACACCTTGGATACATAGTAGAAAGACAGAAATTCTGTGTCGACACTAAGGACAAGTGTCGACACATATTTTGTAAGTGTCGACACCATAATTCTGGTTGAGTCGACATTACATTTCTGGTTAAGTCGACAATAAAACTCTTAAGTGTCGACACATATTCTCTGTGTTGACACAATATTTCTGACTTGTCGACATAATTTCTCTGAGTCGACACATTATTACTGAATGTGTCGACACATTCTTACTTAGCCAATTTCTGTAACTTCAATGTGTCCTTTTTAACACTTGATAATTGTTGTTACTACTTTTACTTACTTATAAACCATTTCAATAGCATTGTTAATGATTTTGTTTAATACATTAATCAATGGTTAACATACCTAATTCAATTTTGAATTTATTGAATTTGGTTTCATCTAAAGGCTTAGTAAATACATCTGCTATTTGATAATCTGTTTTTACAAATTCCAATGAGATGTCACCTTTTTCTACATGTTCTCTAAGAAAATGATATTTGATTTCTATATGCTTAGTTCTACTATGAGAAACTGGATTATTAGCAATAGAAATAGCACTCTTAGAATCACATAAAAGGGGTGTTCTACTTACCTGAATACCATAATCTTTAAGCTGATGCTGCATCCATAATAGCTGTGCACAGCAGCTTCCTGTAGTACTCTTTCTATCCTCTCTACATCCTGCAAAATCTGCATCTGAATAGCCTGTTAGTTGAAAATCTCTATTCCTAGGGTACCAAAGACCTAGAGTAGGAGTGCCCTTTAGATATCTCAGAATCCTTTTTACTGCAGTATAATGAGATTCTTTAGGGCAGGCTTGGTACCTAGCACAGACACATGTTGCATACATAATGTCAGGTCTACTAGCAGTGAGATATAGTAGTGACCCAACTATTCCTCTATACAATGATTCATCAACAGGTTTACCTGCCTCATCTTTGCATATTGGCATACTTGTGCCCATAGGAGTTCTCATGGAGGAGGATGACTCCATACCATATTTTTTAATTAATTCCTTGGTGAACTTAGACTGGGATATGGACAATCCATCATCAGTCTGTCTTACTTGGAGTCCCAAGAAGAACTTAAGTTCTCCCATACTGCTCATCTCAAACTTCCCTTGCATAAGTTTGGCAAACTTTTTACAAAGGTTGTTTTCAGTAGATCCAAAGATTATGTCATCAACATAGATCTGGACTAAGATGATCTTTCCTTTGGATTCCCTAAGGAATAGAGTTTTGTCTATCTTTCCTCTTGAGAATTTATTCTCAATGAGGAAGGTAGACAGGGTTTCATACCAAGCCCTTGGAGCTTGTTTTAACCCATACAAAGCTTTCCTAAGCTTATACACAGAATCAGGTTTAAGAGGATCTACAAAACCTGATGGCTGCTCTACATATACTTCTTCTTTAAGATCACCATTCAGAAATGCTGACTTTACATCCATCTGGTATACTTTGAAGTCTTGGTAGGCTGCATAGGCAAGGAACATTCTGATTGCCTCCAGCCTTGCTACTGGAGCAAAGGTTTGATCAAAGTCAATCCCTTCTTCCTGCCTGTATCCTTTTGCAACCAATCTTGCTTTATTCTTTATTATTATTCCACTTTCATCTAGCTTGTTCCTATAGATCCACTTAGTCCCAATTATGTTGTGGCCTCTTGGTTTAGTAACAAGCTCCCAGACCTTGCACCTTCTGAACTGATTCAGCTCCTCTTGCATAGCATCAATCCAGTGCTGGTCTTGGATAGCTTCTTCAAACTTCTTAGGTTCCATTTGAGACAAGAAACTAGAATGCAAAACTGTGCTTTGATTTCTGCTTCTAGTTTGCACTCCTTGTCTTGGATCACCAATTATCTGATCAGTAGGATGATCTCTTAGATATCTTATAGCTGGAGGTAGATTCCCTTCAGGTTGAGCATCTCCAGCTTCTTCATTCTGCTGTTCCTCTTGGTTTTCATCAGCTTCCATTATCTCTTGTACTCCCCCTGGACAGCAGCCTTCATTTTCCAATGCTCCCTCTTCCTTTGAAGCTTCAGCAATGGAGAGCTTGTCCATCTTCTTGCTTATACCTGTTGAGTCATTTGATCTACAAGACAATTCACAATTGATTAATCTTGTTTCATCAAATACAATATGCACAGATTCTTCAACAACTTGAGTAGTTAAGTTGAAGACTCTATAGGCCTTACTATTTGTGCTGTACCCAACAAATATCCCATCCTGGGATTTGGCAGCAAACTTAGTCAAATAAGACTTACCATTGTTAAGTATATAGCACTTGCAGCCAAAGATCCTAAAATAGGATAGATTTGGTTTTCTGCCTTTCACAATCTCATAGGGAGTCTTCCTGTGGCTTTCGGTGATAGAAGCCCTATTGATGACATGACAAGCAGTGTTAACTGCCTCAGCCCAAAAATATTCTGGGAGAGAGGTGTCACTCAATAGAGTTCTACCAGCTTCAATTAATGATCTATTCTTTCTTTCAGCAATTCCATTTTGCTGAGGTGTTCTAGGTGAGGAGAACTCTTGGAAAATCCCAAAGTCTATACACAAGTTTGTTATGCTTTCAGATTGAAACTCAGTACCATGGTCACTTCTGATTTTGACCACTGTACTGTTCAGTTCATTCTGAATTTGCTTTACAAACTTAAATAATACACTTGGGGTTTCAGATTTTTGTCTCAGAAAGAACACCCATGTAAATCTAGAATAGTCATCTACAACCACTAGTGTGTAGACCTTCCTACCTAGACTGTGAACTGGCATAGGACCAAAAAGATCCATATGCAAGAGGTATAAGCACCTCACAGAATCCTTGTTTTCAAGGCTTTGAAATGAGGTTTTTGTCTGCTTGCCCTTTTGACAAGCTGAGCATACCCCTTCCTTTATACACTTAACTTGAGGCCCATTCCTCACTAGTTCTTTACTAAAGAGTTGGCCAATTGTCTTGTAGTTTAGATGAGCCAATCTCTAGTGCCACTTAACACAATGAGAAGCATTGTCATCAGCTACAAGACAAATGGGGGATGCCTTATTCTCACATTCAAAATTAAGGCAATACACATTTCTCTTCCTATACCCAGTCAATATGATCTCTTGATCACTTGACCTTTTGATATGACATCCATCCTTACCAAATGAAATGTCATATCCTAGATCACTCAGCTGGCTTATGCTTATTAGATTATGTTTCAAACCTTTTACATAGGCCACTTGGGTGATAGTAATTAGGTTTGAAGAGATGTTACCAAATCCTTTGATGACTCCTTTTTCAGATCCACCAAAGATCACTTTATGTCCATCTTTGACAGATGAATACTCCTTCAGCAGCCCCTTTGTTCCAGTCATGTGCCTGGAACAACCACTATCCAAGTACCATATAGGGGCATGGTAACTAGGATTCACCTGCAATACAGAATTACTTACCCTTAGAACCCAAGTAAGTCTTGGGTCCTTGGTTCAGGTTAGCCTTAATAAAGTTATCATAACCTCTTCTAACAGGTAGACTCTTATTCTTTATAACACTTGTGTTATACCAGCAGTCCAATGCAAAATGACCCCTCTTGCCACAGCACCAACATTCAAACTTATTGTATCTAGATCTAGATACATCCTTGTCAGAAGCATTTCTGTTCATTGCTGGTGCTGTTGCAACTTCTCCTACTAGTTTCTTAAAACCATAGGGCTTATGACCATAGGTAGGCCTGCTTGCCTTAACACCCTTGTTCTTCAGAACATTTGTCTTGATATGATCCTGAATGTCTTCATGATCATATATGTTAGAAGGCACTTTCTCCTTACCAAACCTTATGGGGACTGAAAGGTTTAGTGGCTGAATAGGGGCTTTGCCTTTCCTCTTGAATCTGCCAGCCCTGGAGTTACCCTTAAATCCTAATCCAGCCTTACCCTTCTGAGTGACAAATTCATCTATCAAGGGTAAGACAGATTTTGGCTTAGAGTAACTAGCCACTAAATCCCTTTCAATTCTCAGTCTGTCCTCCAGACTCTTCACTTGATCATTAGTATAATTAATTGTGCCCATCTGAATAATAGTTATATTCTTCAGCTTGGCAATTTCAGCTAACTTTTGATCAAGGACTTTTTCTAACTCAGTTGTTGCAACCCTTAGATCAGCAATTTCCTGAGCCTGTGATTTAACCAGGTTCTTGCTTTTCTTAAGGGCCTGCAACAAGTCCCCATACTTGTCTATCAATTGATAGACATCTCCTTCAGATTCAGATGCATCTTCATCACTTGATGCAGATGTAGCTGATTCTTCACTTGTACTACAAACATATGTACTGGAAGGACAGTTTACCTCATTAGGACCAGACTGATTCTGGCATAGGTCCTCTTCTGATCTAGTCATCAAACCCATGCATTGATGTTCATTGATGGAGTCTAGCAACTGCATAAACTCCTCTTCCTCAGATGCAGCATATAATCCAATATATGCTTCAGCTTCAGATCCTGATTCTGAAGTTGACTGGTCTGACAGACTTTTATCTTTCTTTGCTACAAAGGATTTCTCCTTCTTGCCTTTCTGATAAGTCTTCTTCTTTTCTGAAGATTCCTTCCTTTTGTCAGGACAATCAGCCACTACATGTCCAGGCCTATTGCAACAATAGCAGACAATCTTTGAAGTAGTGGCTTTGCTGGGCTTTGACCTGCTTTTCTCTTTCCTAGATGACCTTCTTTTCTGATAATAGTCATCTACTTGCTGTGATGAGGAAGGCCTAGACTTCCATTGCTTCTTTTTCAAGAACCTTTGAAATTGCCTAGTGAATGCAGCAAAGTCTGCATCTGAATCACTGCTGACTGAACCCTTATCTGAATTTTCAGAACTACCTTCTTCAACTTCCTTAGGAGGAGATGGTGATTTCCTCCTATTCTTTCTGGTGGCTTCAGCATTAAATGCCACAGTCTTTTCTCTATGCTCTCCTCTTGAGTTTCTTTCCTCCTCCTTCCTTACCATAAGTTGCATTTCATAGGATAGCAACTTTCCAAACAGAGTTGGAGGAGATATCTCTGCCAATTTTGCCACTTCTCTTATGGCACAGATCTTTGTATCCCAATCCTTTGATAAGGATCTTAAGAATTTGTCATTTAGTTCATAGGTACTGAAGACTCTTCCATAGGAAAGTAGCTCATTCACAATTCTATAGAATTTCTTATAGCACTCAGTTATGCTATCAGATTTTCCTTGTCTAAAACTTTCATACTCCTGATTTAGCATAGATTTTCTGTCCAGCCTTACTTCTTCTGATCCCTCCATGTAGACAATCAATGTGTCCCACATCTCCTTGGAGGTCTTGCAGTGAATCAGATTCTGAAATGTTGAATCATCTATGGCACTGACAATGATGTTCTGTGCCCTTTTGTCCATGGTTGCCAAGATGATTTCATCCTTGGTCATTTCAGAATAAGTCTTTGGTATTTGGATATTTGCATCAAGAACAGATATCTTCATTGGTATGAAGGGGCCTTCCTGTACTGTGATGTAAATCCTTGGGTCAGATGCTTCCATAAACAATCTGACTCTTTCTTTCCAGATCCCAAAGATTTCCTTCTTGCATATGGGTAATTTCATTGACCCTAGCTCCTTATGATTCTCTCCAGAACCCATCTTCTTGATTCTTGAATCTTCCTATCAGATCTACCTCAGACTGTTAAGTCCTTTTTGAGGAACCTCCCTCTGATACCACTTGATAGTTTAACTTTCAAGGCAGCCTAAACACCTAGAGGGGGGGGGGTGAATAGGTTCTGCTTCTCTTTCTAAAACTTCTAGACAGAATTCAATTTATTAACTAATATAAAAACACAGCAATCACAGAAAACAAAACATCACAGATTGCACTATGTTTTATAGTGGTTCCCCAAGGTCTGGGTACATCCACTTTCCCCCTTCACCTATCTAGCTGTTATGCTAGATTCGGCCAAACTTCCACTTATCTCAGATCAATAGATCTTACAACTCAGAACCCAACTGGTTCCTACAACTCAGGCACAACTGCCCTACCTCAGCCTTGCCCCAAGGCCTACAACTCAGAGAATATCCTTCTCCTACACTCAGGCAATCAGCCCTACCACTCAGAGTTCAACACTCCTACACTCAGCCTTTATAACATAGGCTTACAACTCAGATCTGTATAAACAGATCCTACAGAAATATAGAAAAGATTGTTTAAATTGTCTTGCCAAGTTGAGAGAGAAAAGGCAATGACAATTCTTAATCAGCTGATGCAATCAACTGTTTCTTAGCCTTCTTCAAAGCTTCTTGAAAATGTACTTAGCTGAGTTGATTCCAAACAGCTTCTTGAGAATCCACTGGTGGATTCCTTCTTCTTCTTCAAATTCTGACTTGATCTCTCTCTATCCAGAACTTTGAATGATTCTTCTGAATTCTGATTAGAACTCTTCTTAGATCTACCCTTAGATAGTCTTCTTAGATCTCCCGGAGAAGATCTTCTTAATTGTCTGTTTTTTTCTCCTTCTGAATCTGTCTATTTATAGACATTCTTCATGGTAACCGGCTGATCCGGTTTCTAACCGTTTTCTGACAAGTCTGACAACTTCAGTTAACTGGTGATAACTCACAGCTGTCAAGTCTTCAAACAAGTCCTGTGCCTTAGTGTTGAAACAGTCTGTCAGAAAGTGTCGAGACCATCTGTCTATTTGTGTCGACACAATTGACTTTGGTGTCGACACTGCCTTCAGTGATGTCGACTAAATTGCCTTTGTGTCGACACATCTTCTTCTGAAACTAACTTGGTCTTTGACTCTGCAGTGTGTCGACACAAGTCCTGTATGTCGACACAGTTGTTGTAGAATCATAACTTTAGTAAGTGTTGACTTAGCCTTCAGGTGTCGACTATTTTCTTCTGTGTCGACATATTCAGATGATGTCGACAAACTTGAGATCGACTATACTCTTCAGTGTCGACGCATTCTCCCAATGTTGAGGTCGACGTTTTTCTTCTGTGTCGACACAATTTCCCAGTGTTGTGTCGACTTACTTCTTCTGTGTCGACACAATTTCCCAGTGTTGTGTCGACTTACTTCTTCTGTGTCGACACTTTTTCCCAGTGTTGTTGTAGACTATGTTATGTGTCGACACTTTTTCCCAGAGTAGTGTCGACTTACACCTTCTGTGTCGACACACTTTCCCAGTGTTGTGTCGACAACTTTCTTCTATGTGACGACACATGTTCCTTTGTGTCGACACTTGGACTTAGAATTTTTTCCTGTAAACTTTAACAATTCTTTACCTGCACATGTCAACTCAAAACAACATCAAATACAACATGATGTATATCATTGAGCTAGGTTGGGCTTCTTCAAATCAGGTACACATTTTCCAATGTACCCAACAGTTCTTTTTGTCTACCCCCACTCTTTGTCGTTCGCATCCCCGTTCTTGGCAGATATGGGCAAAGGGAAACTCGATTCTAATGGGAGGGCACAATGTGCTCGGCATTTTGCTGAGCACTGCTTCTTTGAGGGGAACACCACGATAGAGGAATTTGCCGAGTGCGTGTCCAACTACGTTCCCACAGGCTTTACTGCTCGCCTGCCAACTGAGGGCGAGGCTATCAACTCCTTCTATCCCGACGAGCTCGCCTTCCCCATCTCGCACTTTGAGATGGGTTTGCGCCTTCCCCTCTGGCCGGATATCCGCCAGATGCTAAAGTATTACGGAGCGGTACCCGCGCAACTGAACCCAAATGCAATCGCCATGATGGCCCCGTTCGTCTGCTATCTCCGTCGCGAGCGGATAGAGTTCAACTTGTCAGTCTTCCGCAAGTTGTTATCTTATAAGGCGACCGCCGACGGGGTTGTTAACCACAAAATCGACGATCCCTCCTAAGGTCTCTAGCTTGCAAGTCGCGGCCCACTCAAGGGTTCCTCCCGAGGGTCTCGATCTGCCTCACCCCTCCTTTTTGGGTCAGGCGGATAGAAACTCCTATCCGCTCAGGCCGTGCGCCTAGGACAGTCTCCCCGGTCTAACCGCCCCGGTCGCATAGCTACTACGTGCCCTACGGGACGGCGGGCTGCTCCCATAGCTCACCCTCGCAGGCCGCACGGTTAGGCCTGCTAGTCGTGCAACATCTCTTCCTTGCAGGAGGCGATCTAAAACAGCAGGGGCGATCTGCGCAATCTACTCCTTCGGTCCTCCAGGTCGCCCAGGAGCTGAAGACCTGCCTCCAGGTCGCCTAGGAGCTGACGACCTGCCTCCAGGTCGCCCAAGAGTTGACGACCTGCCTCCAAGTCACCCAAGAGTTGATGACCTGCCTCCAGGTCGCCCAGGAGCTGACGACCTGCCTCCAGGTCGCCCAGGAGCTGACGACCTGCCTCCAGGTCGCCCAGGAGCTGAAGACCTGCCTCCAAGTCACCCAGGAGCTGACGACCTGGCTCCAGGTCGCCTAGGAGCTGACGACCTGCCTCCAGGTCACCCAGGAGCTGACGAACTGCCTCCAGGTCGCCCAAGAGCTGATGACCTTCCTCCAGGTCGCCCAGGAGCTGAAGACCTGCCTCCAAGTCACCGAGGAGCTGACGACCTGCCTCCAGGTCACCCAGGAGCTGACGACCTACCTCCAGGTCACCCAGGAGCTGACGACCTACCTCCAGGTCGCCCAGGAGCTGAAGACCTGCCTCTAGGTCGCCCAGGAGCTGAAGACCTACCTCCAGGTCGCCCAGGAGCTGATGACCTGCCTCCAGGTCGCCCAGGAGCTGACGATCTGCCTCCAGGTCACCCAGGAGCTGACGACCTGCCTCCAGGTCGCCCAGGAGCTGAAGACCTACCTCCAGGTCACCCAGGAGCTGAAGACCTGCCTCCAGGTCGCCCCGGAGCTGACGACCTGCCTCCAGGTCGCCCAGGAGCTGAAGACCTGCCTCCAGGTCGCCTAGGAGCTGACGACCTACCTCCAGAATGTTTTGGACTCGGTCAAAGCTCACCACCTTACCGGGGGTAACGTTACCAGGACCGTCTCTAGCCCGAGCCTATAAATACCCCCAAGACCTCTCATTCTGGGGAGGAAGGGGAGAACTGCCACCTTGATCAAAGTCTGCGGCCTCAGTTTTCTAGTCCGTCACAGCTTGATCAAGCAAGGTCGGCAGACTCAAATCTCCAGTCCACCCAGGTCGTCAAGGGTTGTGGACTTAGCTTTTTCTGCCCTCAGCAGCTTGCGCAGCCTCCAATCTCCAGTCCGCCCAGGTCGTCAAGGGTTGTGGACTTAGCTTTTTCTGCCCTCAGCAGCTTGCGCAGCCTCCGCAGCCTCCAATCTCTAGTCCGCCCAGGTCGTCAAGTGTTGTGGACTTAGCTTTTTCTGCCCTCAGCAGCTTGCGTAGCCTCCGCAGCCTCCAATCTCCAGTCCGCCCAGGTCGTCAAGGGTTGTGGACTTAGCTTTTTCTGCCCTCAGCAGCTTGCGCAGCCTCCGCAGCCTCCAATCTCCAGTCCGCCCAGGTCGTCAAGGGTTGTGGACTTAGCTTTTTCTGCCCTCAGCAGCTTGCGCAGCCTCTACAGCCTCAGTTCTCCAGTCCTCTGCAGCCTCTTTTACTTAGTTTCTGGCACCTTCTTCTTTAGCCACCAGCTTCCCCCATTGTACCCTTTACTGCTTCTTCATGTAATGGCGCAATAGAAAGCTGTAACCCTACTTGATCAAAGGAAAAGCCAGTCGCAAGAGTGGCATTCAGGCCGCGACGGGCGAAGTCTGCTATTGCCGCTGCTAGCGGCCCTTTCTCTTCTATTTTCTGTCTTCATACGCGACTCAGAGTAACCAGCTGCCCGACAGTCTCTCAAATCTCTCCTCTATCCCCGCAACCCACTCATTCAACTAGCTTATGAGACCGAACACCCGTTAGCTGGTGATGCTCGACTCCCTTTCGCATTTCGCGCATCAACAGTTAACACACGACCTTCAGATCCTGAGCAGATGATGAACAGCAGTTGCAACGAAGATTTGAGATTAAGATCAGAGCTTACCTTAACTTCAAACAATCATAACTCTTGATTCAAGTGTCCGATTTCAAAAATTCAAAGCTTATCGGAACCGGCTCGAGGAGATCTACTCCCCGGTGAACAGGGAACCTGTTCAGACGCTTTTTCGGCCCTCGGATTTCCCCAATTCCACTCCATTTGGAAGTTATTAACTTCAAGGATTTTCTATCAAGAGACCTTGAGCACACCCCTGACCATTCAGAAGTGTCCGTCTCAAGTAGAGACCACAATCTCCTACTATCTAAGGAGTTTACATCTCTCATTGCAAGCTTCATAAGGTAAACATGAATGTTCATCCTCATATACTTGATGAACTAACATCTTTTGTAGGAGAAGAACAAGTTCCTTCTCCCTTCACATCCCATATTCAAAGGGAAGTGGTTCCATATGATTTTAAAGAGCCTCGTCTGCCAATCTATTCGGGAACGAGCGATCCAGTTTCTCACTTACAAGCTTTTGAATCGATTGTTTCATTGAAAGCTATATCAGATGGCATCAAATGCAAGCTCTTCATCATATCTTTTGGTTCTCAAGTATTGGACTGGTTCTACTGTCTACCACCTCAGTCAATAACTTGCTTTAGCAATCTTCAAAGAGAATTCCTCTCAAGGTTTGGAACCTTTAGGAAGAGAAAGAAGGACATAGGAGCTCTTTTTCAGATCAAGCAAGAAGACAACGAGTCTTATGCTCACTTCATCGAGCGATTCCAGAAGGAAATTCTTGACGTTGTTAATGTTGATCAAAACTTCTATAAAGTTGCTTTCATAAGCGGACTTCGGCAAGGCCCGCTTAAATTCAAATTCACTACAAAAATGCCTAACACCTATAAGGATCTTATTGATCACACAAATCAGTTTGTTGGAGCTGAAGCCATGAATTCTGACTATATATTTCATCTAGATCAAATGGCTCAAGTGCCAGCGCAGATTTTATCTCATCAGTTGGATAGTGAATCTCTTCACAATTATTTATCTCTCAATCATAACAGCAACCTATTGCAATATGATCAAGATCCTAATCTCCTGGTATCTCGACACTTATGTTATGATCGTGGGAATTCATCTACATCTCAATCAAAGCATTCAGAGTTAGGTATTGATAACTCTAATATATCAACTCATACTTCTGATAATGAACCTCATGCTTCTCGCCAATATAAGCAAGCTGAGCCTAAAAGGAAGTATGCAAGCTTGACTATTTCTATGGAAGAAATTCTTCAAATTATTCAGCAGGAGCCAGGTTTCATTAGGCCCTCTCTCCTGCGACCTGGTCAACGGTGTCGCAAAGATTTATTCTGTTTATACTACTTTTGTGTGGGTCATGATAGAGAGAAATGCCGAGCACTTCATAAGCTCGTAGAGAAATTGCTGAAAGAAGGCAAGTTGCAAGAATATATTGCTTGAAAGCATCATTGTAAAATCCTCTATTGCAACATTGAGTACTTACTCTCAATCTATTAGTGGTAAAATTTGTTTTACCAATGCGCTTTTTTCCTTCTATTGTTGGCATGACTGGTTGCTTTTGGAAAAGAGAACTTCTTACAGCCATAAACCCACTCCGCGTGGTTGCTTAAAAGTTCTTAGCGGAAATAAGCCCACTTTTCAAGTGGTCACCCATTTTCCAAAGTGTCAACCAAGTCTGCTTTTCATTTATTCATTTTTTGAGGAAACTTGTGGCATTAAATCCACTACGGGTGGTAGCGCTTTTTCCAGCTTGGCATCAGATCCACTCCGCGTGGTAGCCCTTTTTCCAGCTTAGCATCAGATCCACTCCGCGTGGTAGCCCTTTTTCCAGCTTGGCATCAGATCCACTCCGCGTGGTAACCCTTTTTCCAATTTGGCATCTGATCCACTCCGCATGGTGGCCTTTTCTATCTTTTTAGAGCAGTCAGATCCACTCCGCATGGTGGCCTTTTCTATCATATCTGCTGCTTAATCTTCTTTTATAGAGATTAGCAGATATTAGCAAGTTCCCTCCAGGTACTTGCATCTTACTTTTCTAGCATATCTGCTGCTTACTCTCCTTTTGTAGAGACTAGTAGATAGTAGCAAGTTCCTCTCAGGTACTTGCAGCTTATTTTCTTTTTCTACCTGCTCGCTCACCTTACTTTTGCATAGATTAGCAGATATTGTCAAGTCTCATTCAGAGTTTAATAGAAGATAGTTGCCCTCTTCCTCAATTACAAAAGCAACTCAGGTACACGCAAGATGTACCTCCTTTTGCCTGCATTGACTTTTCTTCACAGGTAAAAGATAGACATTGACAGATTTTTCCGAGGAGAGACATCAGGTTCTACCTCTCCTAGTCTCTAATTTTTCTCACCTGATTTCCGAGGGGAGGATCACGATTTTCGTGGGTCTCCTACATTTTCGAAGTTTCTTTCGGAACTTAAAAAAGTGCGGGGATTATGTTAACCACAAAATCGACGATCCCTCCCAAGGTCTCTAGCTTGCAAGTCGCGGCCCACTCAGGGGTTCCTCCCGAGGGTCTCGATCTGCCTCACCCCTCCTTTTTGGGTCAGGCGGATAGAAATTCCTATCCTCTCAGGCCGTGCGCCTAGGACGGTCTCCCCGGTCTAACCGCCCCGGTCGCATAGCTACTACGTGCCCTACGGGACGGCGGGCTGCTCCCATATCTCACCCTCGCAGGCCGCACGATTAGGCCTGCTAGTCGTACAACATCTCTTCCATGCAGGAGGCGATCTAAAACAGCAGGGGCGATCTGCGCAATCTGCTCCTTCGGTCCTCCAGGTCGCCCAGGAGCTGAATACCTGCCTCCAGGTCGCCTAGGAGCTGACGACCTGCCTCCAGGTCGCCCAGGAGCTGACAACCTACCTCCAGGTTGCCCAAGAGTTGACGACCTGCCTCCAGGTCGCCTAGGAGCTGACGACCTGCCTCTAGGTCGCCCAGGAGCTGACGACCTGCCTCCAGGTCGCCCAGGAGCTGACGACCTGCCTCAAGGTCACCCAGGCGCTGAAGACCTGCCTCCAGGTCGCCTAGGAGCTGACGACCTTCCTCCAGGTCGCCCAGGAGCTGACGACCTGCCTCCAGGTCGCCCAGGAGCTGACGAACTGCCTCCAGGTCGCCCAGGATCTGATGACCTGCCTCCAGGTCGCCCAGGAGCTGAAGACCTGCCTCCAAGTCATCGAGGAGCTGATGACCTGCCTCCAGGTCGCCCAGGAGCTGTCGACCTGCCTCCAGGTCGCCCAGGAGCTGACGACCTGCCTCCAGGTCGCCCAGGAGCTGACGACCTGCCTCTAGGTCGCCCAGGAGCTGAAGACCTACCTCCAGGTCGCCCAGGAGCTGAAGACCTACCTCTAGGTCGCCTAGGAGCTGACGACCTGCCTCCAGGTCGCCCAGGAGCTGACGACCTGCCTCCAGGTCGCCTAGGAGCTGACGACCTGCCTCCAGGTCGCCCAGGAGCTGAAGACCTGCCTCCAGGTCGCCTAGGAGCTGACGACCTGCCTCTAGGTCGCCCAGGAGCTGACGACCTGCCTCCAGGTCGCCCAGGAGCTGAAGACCTGCCTCCAGGTCGCCTAGGAGCTGACGACCTGCCTCCAGAATGTTTTGGACTTGGTCAAAGCTCACCACCTTATCGGGGGTAACGTTACCAGGACCGTCTCCAGCCCGAGCCTATAAATACCCCCAAGACCTCTCATTCTGGGGAGGAAGGGGAGAACTGCCACCTTGATCAGAGTCTGCGGCCTCAGTTTTCCAGTCCGTCATGACTTGATCAAGCAAGGTCGGCGGACTCAAATCTCCAGTCCGCCCAGGTCGTCAAGGGTTGTGGACTTAGCTTTTTCTGCCCTCAGCAGCTTACGCAGACTCCAATCTCCAGTCCGCCCAGGTCGTCAAGGGTTGTGGACTTAGCTTTTTCTGCCCTCAGCAGCTTGCACAGCCTCCGCAGCCTCCAATCTCCAGTCCGCCCAGGTCGTCAAGGGTTGTGGACTTAGCTTTTTCTCCCTCAGCAGCTTGTGCAGCCTCCGCAGCCTCCAATCTCCAGTCCGCCTAGGTCGTCAAGGGTTGTGGACTTAGCTTTTTCTGCCCTCAGCAGCTTGCGCAGCCTCCGCAGACTCCAATCTCCAGTCCGCCCATGCCGTCAAGGGTTGTGGACTTAGCTTTTTCTGCCCTCAGCAGCTTGCGCAGCCTCTGCAGCCTCAGTTCTCCAGTCCTCTGCAGCCTCTTTTACTTAGTTTCTGGCACCTTCTTCTTTAGCCACCAGCTTCCCCCATTGTACCCTTTACTTCTTCTTCATGTATTGGTGCAATAGCAAGTTGTAACCCTACTTGATCAAAGAAAAAGCCCATCGCAAGAGTGGCATTCAGGCCGCGACTGGCGAAGTCTGCTGTTGCCGCTGCTAGTGGCCCTTTCTCTTCTATTTTCTGTCTTCATACGTGTTGGTACCCTAGTTTTGATTTGAGTTCAGTCTTCTCTTTTAGTCTCTTGACCCAAGATTTATCTATGATCAAAGGTTAGTTGATAGGTTAGATTCTCTAGTTGTGTAGAATTACTTTTATAGATGAATATTTGGTTAAGTTGTTTTTCGTTCGACTATGGTCGAACGTCGCTCGACTATTGTCGATCAGCCGTTCAACAATTGTCTTCCTGATAGCTCGACTATCTGTTTGATAGGTCGACTATCTGTTGTGTTTGATAGTTTGACTATATGTTTGGATAGTTCAACTATCTGATAGTTCGACTATCTGTTGATAGGTCGACTATCTATTCTCTTTGATAGTTCGACTATCTGTTTGATAGGTCGACTATCTGTTTTGTTTTGATAGTTCGACTATCTGTTTGGATAGTTCAACTATCTGATAGTTCGACTATCTGTTGATAGGTCGACTATCTGTTCTCTTTGATAGTTCGACTATCTGTTGATAGGTCGATTATCTGTGTTGCTTGATAGTTCGACTATCTGTTTGGATAGTTCAACTATCTGATAGCTCGACTATCTGTTTGATAGGTCGACTATCTGTTTGCTTTGATAGTTCGACTATCTGTTAATAGGTCGACTATCTGTTTTCTGTGATAGTTCGACTATCTGTTGATAGGTCGACTATCTGTTTTGCTTTGGTAGTTCGACTATCTGTCCTGATGGATCGACTATCTGATAGCTCGACTATCTGTCCTGATAGTTCGACTGTTGGGTACATTGGAAAATATGTATCTGATTTGAAGAAGCCCAACTTAGCTCAATGATATACATCAAGGTGTATTTGATATTGTTTTGAGTTGACATGTGCAGGTGAAGAAGTATTAAAGAATGCAGAAAAATATTCTAAGTCCACATGTCGACACCTGAAGAAATTGTGTCGACACTTCAGAATATTTGTGTCGACACTTCAGAATATCAGTGTCGACACAGAGAAAGATGGTCGACCACATTTATCTCGACACTGGGAAGCAGTGTCGACACATAAAGAAAATCGTCGACCTCAGCACTGGGAAGCAGTGTTGACACAGAAGAAGATAGTCGACCTGAGAAAAATAGTCGACTAGTGGAAGATAGTCGACTAGTGAAAGACAATCGACCAGAGAAAGATTGTCGACACAGAAGAAGATAGTCGACTCACAGAAGAAGATAGTCGACCTCTACTATGTCGACACTGGGTGCTTGTGTCGACACCAGAACACTGAGTCGACACATTTTGGCAGAAGTCAACTATGCTTGTGTCGACACCAGAAGACTGAGTCGACACATTTTGGAAGAATTGAAGATTGATGTGTCGACACCTGAAGGCTGAGTCGACACATACTGAGTTCTGAATCTACAAACAACTGTGTCGACACACAGGACTTGTGTCGACACACTGCAGAGTCTAGACCAAGTTATTTTCTGAAGAAGCTGTGTCGATTTAAAGGCAACTTAGTCGACATCATCAAAGAGTGTGTCAACACCAAAGTCAATTATGTCGACACAGATAGACAGATTGGTCTCGACACTTTCTAACTGACTGTCTCGACATTTTGCTGTCCAAGGCTAAGGTACAGGAACTGTTTGAAGACTTGACAGCTGTGGGTTGCCACCGTTTAACTGAAACTGTCAGACCTGTTAGAAATCAGTTAGAAACCGGATCAGCCGGTTCCCATGAAGGAAGTCTATAAATAGACATATTATGAAAAGAAGAAAATAAAAAAAACAACAGAAGAAGATCTAAGAAGAAGAAACAAGAAGGATTACGATCCTATTGAAGTTTCAATTCAAGAAAGTGCTAAAGAAGATCTTCATCAGATAATCTAAGAAGAAGTCTGAAGTATCAGAAAAGGTGTTGGACAGAGAGGGATCCAGTCATCTTGAAGAAGAAGAAGGAAGCCATCAGTGGTTTCTCAAGAAGCTGTTTGGAAATCAACTCAGCTAAGTTCAGATTCAAGAAGCTTTGAAGAAAGCTCAGGTTTAGTTGATTTCATCAGCTGATCAAGAAGTGTCTTGTCCTCTTCTCTCTCAACAAAGGCAAGACATTAAAATATCTTTTCTAAATTTCTGTAGGATCTGTTTACACAGATCTGAGTTGTAAGCCTGTGTTATAAAGGGTGACTGTAGGAGAGGTGATCTCTGAGTGGTAGGGCTATTTGCCTGAGTGTAGGAGAAGGTTATTCTCTGAGTGGTAGGCCTTGAAGCAAGGCTGAGGTAGGGCTGTAGAGCCTGAGTTGTAGGAACCTATCCAGGTTCTGAGCTGTAGGATCTGAGGATCTGAGAATAGTGGAAGTTTGGCCGAATCTAGCATATTGCTAGATAGGTGAAGGGGGAAAGTGGATGTACCCAGACCTTGGGGAACCACTATAAAACATTGTGCAATCTGTGATGCTTAGTTGTCTGTGAATGCTGTACTAGATGTTTTAATTTTGTAATTGAATTCTGCCTAGAATTATAAACAAGAAATTAGAACCTATTCACCCCCCCTCTAGGTGTTTAGGTTGTCTTGAAAGTAAAACTATCATCGACTATCTGCTGAGGTAGTTCGACTATCTTCTTTGATAGTTCGACTATCTGGATCGTTCGACTATCTGTCTGATAGGTCGACGATCTCTGTGCC
Source organism: Platanthera zijinensis (assembly GCA_039513925.1). Taxonomy (NCBI): domain Eukaryota; kingdom Viridiplantae; phylum Streptophyta; class Magnoliopsida; order Asparagales; family Orchidaceae; genus Platanthera; species Platanthera zijinensis. The sequence continues at coordinate 153,404,630 of CM077083.1, forward strand.
TCGTTCGACGATCTCCGAGGGTCGTTCGACGTTTTACTGTTTGTTTTGAATAATTTTGTCGTCTTCTATGATGTGATTTATTTCATATTTATCTTAGCATATTTTATAAAAGATTGTTTGAATAAATTGTGATATTATTTCCATGCAATATCTGCTCCATTCCTTATGCATGAGCTAATCTTATTCTGACAAAGTTGTTTGTCTTATTAGCTGAGATATGATTTCTGCGTTATCTGCCAGGCTGTCCTTTATAGCCGTTAGACTCAAAAAGTCTTCCTTGGCCGTAAAGAGTCTCTTCTGATGTGACTTTCTCTTGTATTATTTTATCAGAGTTATTTGCAGCTTCTTAGAAAGCTTTATCCTTTTATAGGATATCTGCCTGCAGTATTTATTTTGCTTTATGATATTTGCAGCCCAGCTTGCAGATTTCAGTAGAAGACAAGATTCAAACTCAAATGAGAGCCGTTGCTGCTGCTGCTATATAAAGAATTCTTTGGAGAAAGAAATCAACTAGTTCTCATATATTCAAAAAGCTAACTGCAGCATTCAAGCTTAGAACTTACAGTTTTCAACTGCTCTCAGCTCATTCACTTTCAACTGAGAAGAAGTTTTAGTTCTTCACTCTTCTTCAACCTGAGTTCTCCTGCCTCTAGGAAGATTTGCACTTAGAGCTTTTTGAAGAAGAAGAAGAAGAAGATAGCTGCCTAAAGAAGAAATTTTATTTCATATTATTTATCTTCTTGTAGCTTTTTTCCTTCAGATTTTCTGAAGAGTTTCTGCACTGAAGCAAGACTTCACCTGGACATTCTTTTATCCAGGGGGAGCCTTGACTCTTTAGAGCTTTCTAGCTCAGTGCAAGTTCTCGTGCTTCTCTAATCTATTATAAAATAGAGAAGACATTCTAACCTCCTTTCCCCCTCCTGTAAAGGGTTATTAATCCCTTCAAAAGTATACCTTGGTGGTAGGGCACCTGATCAAAAACCTGTGTTGGTTTTTAGACACCTGATCAAAAGTCTAAAGGGTCTCTAGATCTACCTGCAGTAGATCTTGTTGGTGGCAGGGCACCTGATCAAAAACCTGAGTGGATTCCTACCTTGTTGGTAGAAGAGTGGACGTACCCAAGTTGTTTGGGGAACCACTATAAATTCCTTATGTCGTCTGGATTGTTTAATTAATTCTCTGTGCTGATTGGCTGTGATTAGATTTTAACTAGGATTGCTAGTTGCTGTTTAGGATTCCAAGCCTTAACTGTAATTACAGTTGGCTGCCTTTGTGCACAACACTTGTGTTAGGCTTTAGGGTTTCATCTCAAATATCTATAACCTTCATTCCGCAATTAACTCCAAGGGAGTTGAGTAGACAGTCAACTTTGCTAGTGCAATTTTTGATTACTCTATTCACCCCCCTCTAGAGTAGTATCTATCCATTTTCTTTCAATTGGTATCAGAGGGAGGTTGGCTGACTGTATAGGCTAACACCTAAGTCACAAGATCCTGATAGATACCAAGGATTTTAGATATTCACTTTCACTATCATGGCCCAGTCCAAGGATTACTCTAGCACCAGACCTCCAGCATGCAACTTAGCTAAGTTTAGCATCTGGAAGGCAAGGATTAAATTATATATGAAGTCTATTGATGAGAGTATCTTTGCTTCTATTTTGACAGGACCACCAAGAGCACCTGCTGCTGCTACTGCCTCATCATCAACTGATATGAGTGCAGTGCCTCCTCCAGATTACAATGATGAATACAAAAAGGCAAAGATAGCAGATGCTAAGGCAATGAACATTCTGGCTCAGACAATGTCTGATGAAGTATTCCAGAAGGTTGCTGACTGCTCCTCAACAAAAGCAATGTGTGATACACTGAACCAGATTATAGCTGGTTCAGCTGATGAAAGGAAGGAAAGGAGGTCCAACCTTATCTCCCAGTATGAGAACTTCAAGAAAACTGATGCTGAATCAGTTGAAGCAATGTACACAAGGCTCAACTCAATCATCAATGAGCTTAGGACTCTTGATAAGGATATTTCATTGACAGAGGTCAATGATAAGATTCTTATGTGCTTCCCTAGCACATGGGATCTGAGGATCTGGCCTATCAAGGAGGCCAGAAGCACAATAGAAATCTCAACAGAAGCCCTTCTCGGCAAGCTCAAGTCCTTTGAGCAAGTGCTGAAGTCCAGGGAAGCTGAAGCTGAAGCAAAGACCCCAACTCCCACAAGAAAAGAGCAAACCCTTGCTCTCAAGGCTGCTGATGCTTCTGAAGGAAGCCAGTCCAATGAGGAACTGATGGCATTATTTGCCAAAAGGTTTCTCAAGATGGGAAGGAAAGAATTCAGAAAGAAATCTTCATAGTATGAAGATAAACCAAGGTATGATCGTACTCCTTCTAAAGAAATAATTTGCTATGGTTGCAGGAAGCCTGGACATATTCTTCCAGATTGTCCAGAGGAAAATAATAAAGATAAAAGGAAAGACAAGGATCAGCACAGGAAGCATTCCAAGCCATCCTCCTACAAGAACAAAAAGAAGGAGAGAGGCTTTGTTGCTAAAACCTAGAGCGATTCTGATGAGGAATCTTCCTCCTCAAGCTCCAGTGAGGATGAGGAAGAAAAGAAGGCAAAAGAAGTTTGCCTGATGGCAATTGATGCCTGCAGTAATCACTCAGCTGCAGAGAGTTCAGATTCTGATGAAGAAATGCCAACAGAAGATGAGGTATTGTCTTCTTACGATTTTACATCTGATGAATTTAAATCAGATTTTAAATCTTTATGTTTAGATTTAATTAGTTCTGAAAAGGAAATAAAAGAACTTAGAAATAAACTAGCTGAATCTGAATTAATTTCTATTGAAAACATTAGGTTATCAGCAGAACTCACTAATACTAGTAAAGAAATAAAATTCCTTAAGAATGAATTAGCTAAGTCCAAAAGGTTAGAAGAGTCTCTGAATGGTAGAAGCCTTAAGCTGCTTGAAATAACCAGCATGTCTAACACTATGTTAAGCAATAACAAATTAGGCTTAGGAGCATCTTCTAGTGAACCCCCAATTGTTCTTAAAAACCATCTTTCAACTCCAGTGAATTTTATTTCATCTAGTGAAATAAAAAACACTGAGCAAGTTAATCAGGTTAATAAAGCCTTAAATAAAGCTAAGAGAGAGAAAAGAAAACAAAAATTTAAGGAATTACAAAGAGCGTCGAACGCTGCTCGACGATCGCAGGCCCAGTGGTCGAACGGAGATCGACGATCTGGGTACCAATTGTCGAACGCCGATCGACGTTTTCAACAAGAATTTCAAAACTACACCCAGAACTTTAGAAACCAGAATGAAAATAGAAACCCTAGGTTCATTGACCCATCATCTGCATGGAGAATCCCACCCAGGGGATCTTACCCATTAGGTTATCACCCTCAACCTGCTTATTCATTTATTTCCAGTTTTTCTTATGTGAAAAACAAGGGACCCAAGGTTACCTGGGTCCATAATGTTTAATTGATTTATTTGTAGGTGAAGACCTATCCTATCACTCAGAATAAGTGGTATTTGGATAGTGGTTGCTCCAAGCATATGACAGGAAATAAAGAACATCTGTCAAGGTTCAAAGCTAAGCTTGGCCCAAACGTAATCTTTGGAGATTCAAGCTGTGGTCAAACTGAAGGCTATGGAAGGATGAAAATTGGAGCTGTAACATTCAAGAGAGTTGCTTATGTAACTGGACTGAAGCATAATCTCATTTTAGTAAGTCAGTTATGTGATGCTGGATACCAGGTATCATTTTCTAACTCTCTTTGTAATATTACTTTAAATAATAATGTTGTGTTAGCAGGTATTAGACAAGGTAACATTTATTTAGTAGATTTTAACTCAACTCACTCTGAAATCTGCTTATTTAATGAAGTAACCAATAACAATACTTTGTGGCATAAAAGGCTTAGCCATGTTAACCTCAAGAATATATCTAGGTTATCTAAGCACAACCTTGTTAGAGGTTTACCTTCTTGCCCCTACAAGAAGGAGAGCCTATGCAAGGCTTGTCAATTAGGCAAGCAAACCAAGAATTCATTTAAATCAGTAAATAAGTGATTCTCCTAGAATCCTGTATTTATTACATTTGGACCTATTTGGCCCAATAAATGTACAGAGTTTAGGAGGGAAGTATTACACCCTAGTCATTGTAGATGACTTCTCTAGATTCACTTGGGTGTTCTTTTTGAGAACTAAGGCTGATAACTTCAAAGCCCTTACAGATTTTCTATTATGTGTGCAGACTGAGTACTCTACTCATGTGGCCTTGATCAGAAGAGATCATGGTACTGAGTTTGACTCTCTTCTCATGCAAGAATTCTGTGAGAGAGAAGGTATCAAACATAGCTTCTCAGCTCCTAGAACTCCCCAACAAAATGGGGTAGTTGAAAGGAAGAATCGAACCCTGATTGAAGCTACTGGCACATTGTTGGCAGATGCTAATATGCCTCTTTCCTATTGGGCAGAAGCTGTTAGTACAACCAACTATGTCTTGAATAGAAGTCTGATACACAAGCTTAAGTGTAAAACTCCTTATGAGTTGCTTAAAGGAAAGAAACCTAAAATAAATTATTTTAGAGTATTTGGTTGTGTAGTTTATATTCATAATAATAATAAAGAATACCTTAGAAAATTTGAAGCAAAAGCTTCAATGGGAATTTTTCTTGGATATTCCCAAGTAAGCAAAGCTTATAGAGTTTTTAATAAATCATCTTCTAAAATTGAAGAGTCTGTTCATGTGTCCTTTGATGAATCTCAAATGTTTTACAAGGAGAAGGAAACTTCCCCTTCCTCTAGTTCATTGCAGGTACAAGAATCTAACAAAGATGTTACTCAAGAAATTCTTCATCTTTCAACTCTTCATATCACTGAATCAGACAGTGATGAAGACATTGCAGAAGCTGTTATTGTTCCACCAATAATAGATCAAATTCCTCCTGAGGAATTAATCCCAACTATTGCTGAAGATCACATCCCACCTGCTGATATTGTCACACTTAGAGATCATCCTACATCTCAAGTGATTGGAGAAATATCAGCTGGTGTTCAAACAAGACATCAGTTAAGATAGGATGTGATGCACGCTTGTTTCCTCTCATAGATTGAGCCCCTCACCATTAAATATGCTGAGCTAGATCCCCACTGGATCATTGCTATGTAAGAGGAACTCAATCAGTTTGAGAGATGTAAAGTGTGGACTTTGGTTCCAAGACCTAAAGGCCAACTGATCATAGGCACCAAGTGGGTGTATAGAAACAAGTTGGATGCAAATGGAATCATTGTAAGGAACAAAGCTAGGCTTGTAGCTCAGGGCTATAGACAGGAGGAAGGTATAGATTATGACCAAACCTTTGCTTCTGTTGCAAGGCTAGAGGAAATAAGGATCTTCTTAGCCTATGCAGCCTATATGAAATTTAAAGTTTTTCAAATGGATGTAAAAAGTGCCTTTCTAAATGGTGAGCTAAAGGAAGAGGTGTTTGTTGAACAGCCACCTGGGTTTGTTTCTTCAACTCAGCCCTCACATGTATTCAAGTTGCAAAAAGCTCTTTATGGACTCAAACAAGCACCAAGAGCCTGGTATGAGACTCTAGCTAGTTTCCTGTTAGAGCACAACTTTGTTAGGGGAGTAGTTGATAGAACCCTCTTCGTCAAGCACCACAAGGACACAATCTTGTTAGTTCAAGTGTATGTGGATGACATTATTTTTGGTTCCACTGATCCCAAACTGTGCAAAAAGTTCTCTAACTTGATGCATTCCAAGTTTGAGATGAGTAGTATGGGTGAGCTGTCTTACTTTCTTAGTCTCCAAGTAAAGCAAGATGCTGATGGCATCTTCATCTCCCAATCCAAATATGCCAAGGAATTGGTAAAGAAGTTTGGGATGGCTGATGCTTCAGCAATGCATACACCTATGACTACTAATGTAGTTATTGATTCTGATGATCAGGGAAAGCCTGTTGATACAAAGAATTATAGGGCCATTGTTGGTTCCCTATTGTATTTAACTGCAAGTAGGCCAGATATAATCTTTGCTACATGCCTTTGTGCTAGATTCCAGGTCAACCCCAAGGAATCTCATCTGATTCTTCTCAAGAGAATCTTGAGATACCTGAAGGGATGTCCAAATCTAGGACTTTGGTACCCAGCTGAGTCAGAATATGAATTAATTGGATATTCTGATTCTAATTATGCTGGCTGTAGAGTTGATAGGAAAAGTACCTCAGGAACTTGCCAGTTCCTGGGAGAGACATTGGTCTCTTGGTTCTATAAGAAGCAGGCCTCTGTATCAACCTCAACTGCAGAAGCTGAGTATATAGCAGCTGCTAGTTGTTGTTCACAGATCCTGTGGATACAAAACCAACTTTTGGATTATGGGTACTCACACAAGAACACAAAAATCATGTGTGATAGTACCAGTGTTATCTCTATTGCACAAAATCCCGTGCACCACTCTAGAACGAAACACATTGAGATCCGGCACTATTTCCTGAGAGATTGTGTGGAAAAGAACAAGATCAGCCTTGAGTTCATATCCACAGACCTTCAGAGAGGTGATATATTCACCAAGCCTTTAGATGAACAGAAGCATCTGTTCTTTTTAGTTCAACTAGGCATGATTAATGGAAGAGACTAAGTGTGACGTCTGCCTTGTTGAAACTTGTTCGAAGATAGTCGAACGACGTTCGAAGATAGTCGATCGGATCAAGCCTATCGTCGACCTATGGTTGATAATAACTTATCTGCTTGAAGATCGTCGACCGGCGTTCGAAGATCGTCGAACAGGTCGAGCTCATCGTCGATCTATGGTTGACGACAGCTTGTTGTTTGTGAAGACAAAAATAGTCGAACGATTGATCGACTACTCTGCTTCAGGACCGATCGTCGAACGACCGTTCAACCATCGTCTCCAGTATCTTTTAAATAGATCGACGATCGCTGTTTTAATATAAAGCCGATAGTCGACCTAGGTTAAGAGATCGTTGTTTTTATCGTCGACGGAGAGCGTCTTTTCGCATTCCGTCTTCCCGCTTACTCTTTGCCTTGCGATTTCTGCTGCTTCGTCCTCGCCGTCTCTCCCTCGTCTTCTCCAGCTCTTTCAATGGCGATAGCTCCAGCGCTTCTGGCAGTAGTGAAGTTCGATGCAGGATTCAGTGTGGATTTCGAGTCGTTCAGTTGCTGCGAATCTGGAATTATGGAAATTCTTAATCTGTGCAAAGATCAAGGTTTAGAAAAGCTTATGTCCTCCAGAATAAAGATAAATATTCCAGAGATCAAAGAATGGGCATTTACTTCGTCTTCAAATGATGATTCAATGACCGGAACAGTTGGCAGAGAAGAGGTAACATTGACTCCCGCTACTCTAACTGAAATATTTGGATTAATAAATGGGGAAGAAGATTACGAGCAGGATACCCCAGAGTTTGGGAGAATGCTGACTGAGCTGGGACATGCAGAAGGCATTCCCTCTAAGCTGCTTAAATTAAATTTTCTGTTTAAGATTAAGTTTCTTGCTGAAATAGTCGGAAAAGTGCTACTGGGAAAGCACTCTGCCCATGACAACATTACAAGGCAGCAGTTTGCACCGATGTGTGCAATTGTGAATAAGAAACAGATTAATTGGGAAGGAGTTCTGTTTGATTTGATCAGGAAAAAGAACAGCAAGAAAGAAGTTACCCTGGGTAGGGTAGTTGGGATTTTTTTGAAGGAAAAGTATCCCCATCTGTTAGTTTCAACTGCTACCTCCATCAACGCCAATAAGAAGATGGATCCAGCCTTGTTCACCAAATGGAAAAGGACCTTTCTGAAGCCCGCTCCCGCAGGGGTTGCTCCAGCTACATCTGAGAGCACCAGGACTGTCTCAGTCACTCCTCCCCTACAAGAAGCTGACACAGCAAACCTCTCCCTTCCATCTTCTTCATCTGCTTTGCCGTCTACTTCAGTTGAAGTTCCATCAACTTCAGTTGAAGTTCCATCAACTTCAGTTGAAGTACGACCTTCTGCTTCTCATCTTCCTGATCCATCTGCATCTCCTCCTGCATCTCCTCTACCGTCTCATCTTGCTGGGATCTCTCATCCCAGTTTTGATTTATTGGTTTCTGAGATTTCTACCCCTCCTCAGTCTCCAATTCCTTCTTCAGATCATATTGATCACCCTGCATCTTCTCATCCAACTGCCCATCACTCTCCATCTCCAGTTCCATCTCCAGTTCCATCTCCAGTTCATTCTCCAGCTCATCAGGAATTCACCATTCCTGTTGATCTTCCATCCTCTGAGATTCCCCCTTCATCATCTGAAATCTCTCAAGCTTTCATATCTAGCATCTTGGAGCTAATTACCCCCTCAATCAAAACTATGATTGAAGAGGCAATTGCCCCTCTTGTTTCCTCCATATCTTCTTTGACTGCTGCTATTCAAGCACTCTCAAAGTCTGCTGAGCCCTCTTCCTCTAGGGGCCTGGTTTCAGTATCTACTGAAATCAGGCAGGGGGAGATGCTTCATGAAGATGTCTCTGAGCAGCCTTTGGCCTCCCCTCCAGCAGATCCTCCTGTAGTGGCAGAGAAAGAATTAGAAGAATCAGCTCCTCCTCAAAGTTTATCTGAAAAAGAAATTTCTGATGCATTATTGAAGTCTGAATTTATTGTCAAAGCATGCCTGGAAGAATGTTCTACTCCCTTGGTCGCCCTATACCTAGAAGGAGTTATCACTTCCTTTCTAGATGATTTATGGGAGTTAGGACACGCAAAGGTCGATTCTGAAGGTATTCCCTTTACTCACTTCTTAGACTTGATAACTGATATGCTTGTATGGGAATACCTGGAAGGGATGATTCGTTGTCATTTAGCAAAATTTTATTCATAATACTACAGATAAAATGGAAGAAGTTCTAGATGTTCAAGAGCCTGATCTCTAGCCAGCTCCAGAAGTTCAATCTGAACTAGAACCAGCTGTTCAAGTTTCTGAGGCTGTCCAGCCAACTCAGCTAGAAGTGCAAGTAGAATTGGTCACCATGACAGTTGCTGATGAAAAAGAAAAGGATTCAGATGCTCAAATTGAAAAATCTACTGTATGGGATGATTCCCCCGGTTTGGATTTAGATGCTCTCCTAGCACAGGATGCCATGGAAGAAGAAATAGAAAAAGCTGCTCTAAAGGAAAAGGAAAGAGCTATGCAAGAGGCAGTTGATCCATATGATCTGCCCATTTCTTCAAATTCTGAGGATGAAATTGATTCTGATGAATCTAATGAGTCTAAGAGAAAGAGAATTGCTAAAAAGAAAAGGAAAGCTGTGGCTCCTCCTCCTCCTTATCCAGATAATGATACTCCTTATTATATTCTGAAAGGCATTGATCCTAAGTCAAAAGATTTCCAGCACTGGATGGCTTTCTCTAAAAATCAGCAGAAGCAAAGAAAGAAGTCAAAGAGGTATGACAGTCCAGTACCAAGATGGACTCCTAGAGGTCCTCCTCCTCCACCTCCCAGTGCAGGAGCCTCAGGAAACTTATCTGCAAACCCTGCTGCTTAGTCTGAAAGGTTCAATCCATCTCAGTCATCTCAAAGGAGAAGCTCTCAAGGATATCAAGGTAAAACTCAAACTGGCTATCAAAGACCTGATGTTGTTAAGGAACAAGTAAAGGAGGTGGTGTATCAAAGACCAACCTTTTCCCTCCTCATTCTAAAGAACACAAAAGCTCAACCTCTCCAAAGCCAGATCATTCTGTGAAGGCTGTTTCAAAAGGTAAGCAAAATATTTTATCTGAAAAATTCTAGCAAGATATTTGCTAAGTCTGCTCCTCCTTCTTATCTAGTTATTCAGGATAAAGAATCAGTTGATACATCTTCTGAAATTGTGTATGAAAGCCCAGAGCTTGATCCTAATTTTAGGATGGCTCGTTTTCTTGAACTTGTTGGAGCAGCTCAAATTAAGAAAGCTAAAGCAGAAGGAAAAGACACTGCAGGATTGACCACTCTGTCAAAATTCAGAATGAAGGAGCTCGACAAATTCTAGGTTAGACCTGAGGTATTTGATCCTTCAAAGTACATGAAAAAGCATCCTGAGGCAGTTGTCCCAAGAGCGTCAGAATTGAAAATCATTGGAGAACAAGACCTGAAGTTGTCAAGGAAAGAAGCCCAAGTTCCCTCTAGAAAGATTACTTTTGTTTCTAGCTCTTCTGATCCTAAACCTAACTCTGAAGCATCTTAATATTTCATTAATTGACAGTTATTTGCTAATCTGTTTGATTGATGTTATCTGCTTAGTTATTTCTTTTCATGCATTTCTTTATTTACTTTCAGTAATTAGTTGTGTGTTTTAGTTGTTGAGAGGCTTAACTCAAATAGGGGGAGATTGTTGGTACCCTAGTTTTGATTTGAGTTCAGTCTTCTCTTTTAGTCTCTTGACCCAAGATTTATCTATGGTCAAAGGTTAGTTGATAGGTTAGATTCTCTAGTTGTGTAGAATTACTTTTCCAGATGAATATTTGGTTAAGTTGTTTTTCGTTCGACTATGGTCGAACGTCGCTCGACTATGGTCGAACGTCGCTCGACTATCGTCGATCAGCCGTTCGACGATCGTCTTCCTGATAGCTCGACTATCTGTTTGATAGGTCGACTATCTGTTGTGTTTAATAGTTCGACTATATGTTTGGATAGTTCAACTATCTGATAGTTCGACAATCTGTTGATAGGTCGACTATCTATTCTCTTTGATAGTTCGACTATCTATTTGATAGGTCGACTATCTATTTTGCTTTGATAGTTCGACTATCTGTTTGGATAGTTCAACTATCTGATAGTTCGATTATCTGTTGATAGGTCGACTATCTGTTCTCTTTGATAGTTCGACTATCTGTTGATAGGTCGACTATCTGTGTTGCTTGATAGTTCGACTATCTGTTTGGATCGTTCAACTATCTGATAGCTCGACTATCTGTTTGATAGGTCGACTATCTGTTTGCTTTGATAGTTCGACTATCTGTTGATAGGTCGACTATCTGTTTTCTGTGATAGTTCGACTATCTGTTGATAGGTCGACTATCTGTTTTGCTTTGGTAGTTCGACTATCTATTCTGATGGATCGACTATCTGATAGCTCGACTATCTGTCCTGATAGTTCGACTATCTGCTGAGGTAGTTCGACTTTCTTCTTTGATAGTTCGACTATCTGGATCGTTCGACTATCTGTCTGATAGGTCGACGATCTCTGTGCCTCGTTCGACGATCTCCGAGGGTCGTTCGACGTTTTGCTGTTTGTTTTGAATAATTTTGTCGTCTTCTATGATGTGATTTATTTCATATTTATCTTAGCATATTTTATAAAAGATTGTTTGAATAAATTGTGATATTATTTTCATGCAATATATGCTCCATTCCTTATGCATGAGCTAATTTTATTCTGACAAAGTTTTTTGTCTTATTAGCTGAGATATGATTTCTGCGTTATCTGCCAGGCTGTCCTTTATAGCCGTTAGACTCAAAAAGTCTTCCTTGGCCGTAAAGAGTCTCTTCTGATGTGAATTTCTCTTGTATTATTTTATCAGAGTTATTTGCAGCTTCTTAGAAAGCTTTGTCCTTTTATAGGATATCTGCCTGCAGTATTTGTTTTGCTTTATGCTATTTGCAGCCCAGCTTGCAGATTTCAGTAGAAGACAAGATTCAAACTCAAATGAGAGCCGCCGCTGCTGCTGCTATATAAAGAATTCTTTGGAGAAAGAAATCAACTATTTCTCATATATTCAAAAAGCTAACTGCAGCATTCAAGCTTAGAACTTACAGTTTTCAACTGCTCTCAGCTCATTCACTTTCAACTGAGAAGAAGTTTTAGTTCTTCACTCTTCTTCAACCTGAGTTCTCCTGCCTCCAGGAAGATTTGCACTCAGAGCTTTTTGAAGAAGAAGAAGAAGAAGATAGCTGCCTAAAGAAGAAATTTTATTTCATATTATTTATCTTCTTGTAGCTTTTTCCTTCAGATTTTCTGAAGAGTTTCTGCACTGAAGCAAGACTTCACCTGGACATTCTTTCAGCCAGGGGGAGCCTTGACTCTTTAGAGCTTTCTAGCTCAGTGCAAGTTCTCGTGATTCTCTAATCTATTGTAAAATAGAGAAGACATTCTAACCTCCTTTCCCCCTCCTGTAAAGGGTTATTACTCCCTTCAAAAGTATACCTTGGTGGCAGGGCACCTGATCAAAAACCTGTGTTGGTTTTTAGACACCTGATCAAAAGTCTAAAGGGTCTCTAGATCTACCTGCAGCAGATCTTGTTGGTGGCAGGGAACCTGATCAAAAACCTGAGTGGATTCCTACCTTGTTGGTAGAAGAGTGGACATACCCAAGTTGTTTGGGGAACCACTATAAATTCCTTATGTCATCTGGATTGTTTAATTAATTCTCTGTGCTGATTAGCTGTGATTAGATTTTAACTAGGATTGCTAGTTGCTGTTTAGGATTCCAAGCCTTAACTGTAATTACAGTTGGCTGCCTTTGTGCACAACACTTGTGTTAGGCTTTAGGGTTTCATCTCAAATATCTATAACCTTCATTCCGCAATTAACTCCAAGGGAGTTGAGTAGACAGTCAACTTTGCTAGTGCAATTTTTTGATTACTCTATTCACCCCCCCTCTAAAGTAGTATCTATCCCTTTTCTTTCAATACGCGACTCAGAGTAACCAGCTGCCCGGCAGTCTCTCAAACCTCTCCTCTATCCCCGCAACCCACTCATTCACCTAGCTTGTGAGACCGAACACCCGTTAGTTGGTGATGCTCGACTCCCTTTCGCATTTCGCGCATCAACAGGGGTCACCTTCTTCGGCGGCACCCTCATCAAGGTTCGCGAGGTCGCGAATAAGCACCATAACTGGATGACCAAGATCGTCTTCATCTAGGGCGATCTCGGCAACATCCCCTTCTCGCCTTAGCAGAAGGCCGTGGAGGTATACCACCCCCCGTTGGTGTATGGGAATGACACCAACCTCCACAAATTTTTCCTGCATAAAGACTTCGAGGTTGCCTACCTCTGCCGCGGCCTCGACCTACTACTGCCTGTCCTCCCTAGCGAAGGTACACTCAGTCTCCCTCTCACTTTTACTGGGCTCGGCAAGCACAATTTGAAATAATCCGACTGTCTCTTTTTTTATAGGGGAGAGGCTTATCCCCGAGAATCCGCCCTTTTTGGACTCGGGGCTTCACTCAGATCCGCTTCAGCTCACACGGGCGGCTGCGCTAGCCTGCCGAGACGAAGCGGCGACGTCCCTACCTTCCTCAAGCAAGAAGCGGTTGGTCCTCAGGGAGCCGGACTCATCTCACCGGGATCTGGCCGCAAGAAGAAGAGGTCCAAGGTCGTCTCCCTGGGGGAGAGACGGTCCCCTAAGTATATGGAGCTGCCCGAGACTCCCACCGACGCCTCACCGGAGAGCCCTTTGAAGGAGTCAATGGGAAAGGATCGCCGGGGGCACGAGGCCACTCTTCCCAAGGACGCGGAAGGGCCGATGCCCAGCGAGCCGGGCCAGCCCAAAGAACATCCCTTATTCGGCATGGGGGAGAAATGCAAAGACTCAGGCGGCGAGCCGATGATAAAGTGGGACGAGTAGTCTCACCGGGTCTCCATCTCTACCTTCCACCCATCTTGGAGTGCTTGCGAACCTCCTGTCGGCCATGCCTTCGCACTCAGCTTCGGCCTCTACGGTCGAGACAGTGTCGCGGCCTTCAAGACCATGACCCCCCGCTAGGTGGGTCGTGAGGGTCTGCGGGCCCACTTGCGGGCCTTCGAGCTCCACCACATGATGGTGCACCGCGGATTCAGCCTCGACCGGCTGCTACTGAAGGCCGAGCAGGAGCGCGACCTCGTGAAGGAAAATTCTGCCGATGCGGAAATACGCCGCGGGATGGCCGAGGGCCTACTCGCAAAAGCCACTGGCGGGCTGGTAAGTGCTGACTACCCCTTTCCTCTGTTACTTAGAACATTTTCCAGAATTGGTGCTGAATTGATGATCCACAGGATGCTGAGGCCGCTCGCGAGCTGCAGGTCCATGCCTCCAGGTTGGAGGAGGAGATCACCCAACTGCTGGTCCGCCTTGCCAAGCAAGAGGCTCGCTATGGCGAGCGGGAGACGCGTGCTACCGGGCAAGAGGCCCGCGCTGTTGAGCTGGAGGCCGAGGTGGGGCGGCTAAAAGTGTAGAACTGGGAGCTTCACAGCGAGTCCCTCTGGTAGGCGGAGCTTCTACTCCCAAAGGGCGGCGACGTGGCCCCCTACCCCTATCAGAGGCCGCGTCTCTTTGGTGCGAAGGAGGTCGAAGAGCGACTGCGAATCAACTCCATCGAGTCTGTCGAGTGCCTTATGGATGCCATGAGGGGTACGGGGATACTGGCGGGAGGCTGCGAGGAGGTTGCGGTTCGTGACCTCATGTCCGGTCTATACCCGCCGAGCCCGCCCATTGAGAAGGAGGACAACTTCGCCTCGCTGTTCGGGGATATGGACAAGGGCCAGGGCGCGGGGGCGAGGAAGGTCGCACCTCCGGGGAGGAGGGCGAAAGCTGAGCCAGATTTTGTTCTTTATTTTCTTTCCCCCTCCCTCTTTTGTAACTTCGTGAAGGCGAGTTTTGACATTGTAATCAGATATTTAAAGTATGAAAACCATTTGCAAATGTTTGTGAGATTTTTCTCTTTTTTGCTTTGAATTTTTATTTTTGTGCCGCACTCGCCTGCGAGTTTCCCTCCCTTTCGGCAGATCTTGCCAGGACAAGTCTTGACGCTAGAATGCGTGTTTGGGACTCATACTCGTGAGCGGATTTCGCGAGCTCCCCCTACCCCAGGTCAACAAGACATGGGCCTGCCGAGATGGGGTCATGCCCACCAAGCTCGCGCGCGAGTTAACTTCTCTTTGCCAATGTCGAGTCGAAACCATCAAAATATTTCTAAGTAAAACCGAAGGGGGGGTTGAGTGTCTTGTTGGAGCTCGCCCTCAATGGGAGACTCAGGACGACTCGTCTTCTTTTTGCCGAGATGGGCCTGCGAGTATGATCTCGGCTTCGAGGGTCTTCTCCCCTCATACCTTTAGGAAAGCAGTCTTCTCGAATAATTCCAGGAGAAAGTTGACCCCCCCCCCCCTTGAGTGACATCCAACCTTGCCAGCTAGGTGAGAGCCTTACAACGGGATATGCTCGGGGTTTGGGGGATACTCCTCCGAGTGACATCCAGCCCTATCAGCTAGGTGAGAGCCTGACAGCGGGATATACTCGGTGTCGGGGGCAGACTTCTCCAAGTGACATCCAGCCCTGTCAGCTAGATAAGAGCCTGATAGCGGGATCTGCTCGGGGTCTGGGGCAGACTCCTCCGAGTGACATCCAGCCCTATTAGCTTGATGGGAGCCTGACAGCGGGATCTGATCGGGGTATGGGGCTGATTCCTCCGAGTGACATCCAGGCCTGTCAGCTTGATGGGAGCCTGACAGCGGGATCTGCTCGGGGTCTGGGGCAGATTCCTCTGAGTGACATCCAGCCCTGTCAGCTAGGTGATAGCCTGACAATGGGATCTGCTCGGGGTCTGGGGAAGACTCCTCCAAGTGACATCTAGCCCTGTCAGCTAGGTGAGAGCCTGACAACGGGATCTGCTTGGGGTCTGGGGCAGACTCCTCCGAGTGACATCCAGCCCTGTCAGCTAGGTGAGAGCCTAACAATGGGATCTGCTCGGGGTCTGGGGCAGACTCCTTCGAGTGATATCCAGCCCTATCAGCTAGGTGAGAGCCTGACAGCGGGATCTGCTTGGGGTCTAGGGCAGACTCCTCCGAGTGACATCAAACCCTGTCAGCTAGGTGAGAGCCTGACAACGGGATCTGCTCGGGGTCTGGGGAAGACTCCTCCGAGTGACTTCCAGCCCAGTCAACTTGATGGGAGCCCGACAGCGGGATCTGCTCGGGGTCTGGGGCAGACTCCGAGTGACATCCAGACTTGTCAGCTAGGTGTGATCCTGATAGCGGAATCTGCTCGGGGTCTGGGGCAGACTCCTCCGAGTGACATCCAGCCATGTCATCTTGATGGGATCCTGACAGCGGGATTTGTTCGCGGTCTGGGGCAGACTCCTCCGAGTGACATCCAGCCCTATCAGCTAGGTGAGAGCCTGACAACGAGATCTGCTCGGGGTCTGGGGCAGACTCACTCTTCCACTTGCATAAGACATGTCATGAGCATAAACATCTAGAGAAATTTTATTTCACAAAATAGAACTTACATGACTCAAGGGTAAAAGCGCTTTAGGTCATCACTACTCCAGGTGAGACCTAGGGTTTCGCCTTCCACATTCCGAAGGCGATACCCTCCTGAATTCAAGACCTCCTGCACTATATATGGTCCTTCCCAATGTGGGTTAAGTTTCCCCACTGTGGCTGACCTCCCTGCGACATCCACCTTTTTGAAGACCAAGTACCCTTCCGCGAATTGTTTGACTCTGACGTGCTTGTCAAAGTACTTGGCCATTCTTCTCTTTATTTCCTCTTGCCTGATGGTAGAGAGATCTCGCAGCTCTTCGACCATGTCAAGGGAGAGATGTAGCTCCTCTTCGTTCTTGGTTCTCCATTCCTCCCTACCTTCTCCTGCCTCGACCACCCGAGGCATTCAGATATCAAAATCTATTGGGAGCACCGCCTCGCACCCATGGGAAAGTTTGAAAAGGGTCTCCCCTATGGCCGTGTTGGGTGTGGTTCTCTACTTTCTTTTTGAGGAGGTTTATAATGATCTTGTTTGCTGCCTCCACCTGCCCGTTGCTCCTTGGTTGATGGACCGAGGCAAACCTGAGATCAATCCCGAGATACCCACAAAAGCTGATGAACTCGGCGTTAGTAAACTGAGGTCCATTATCCATAACGATGGCCCGGGGCAATCCGTGTCAGCATATGATCTCCCCCCAAACAAAGTTCCTAATTACTTGGGAGGTCATCTTTGCCAAGGCCTTGACTTCCATCCACTTGGAGAAATAGTCGATCATGACTAGCAAGAATCTTCTCTAGCCACTGGCCTGGGGAAAGGGTCTGACCAAATCCATTTCCCAGATTGAGAATGGCTAGGGTGCTGTGATACTTTTGAGGCGCTGGGCTGTTGCAGCTGGAGGGGGGGGGGGGGGTGGCGAATAGTTGGCACTTATGACACTCCTTTGCGAACTTTGCCGCATCATGGCTCAGGGTCGGCCAAAAGTACCCTTGCCTGACGATCCTACCTTCCAGCGTCCGACTCCCAGAGTGGCTTCCACACTCCCCGGAGTGGACCTCCTCCAAGATCCTCGGGACCTCCCCCTCAGCCACACAACATGCCAACATCCTCGAGAGGGTCTTTCGGTAAAGCTGCCCATCGTGCATGAGATAGTATACCGATTTGTACTTGAGCTTCTTCCTGTCCATCCCCTCGGGATACTCTCCCGTGGACAAGAAAGTTGTGAATGGATCCATCCATGAGGGGTGCTGCTCCACCTCCATCAGCTCTCCCTCCTCAATGGAGGGGTGAAACAAGTCGGTGATGGTACCCCCCCACCCGGGGACCATGCTTTGCCAGTTGATCTACCTGCTCATTTTCCTCCCTGGGCACGTGTCGGATGGAGAAAGTCTGGAACGTACCAATGACCCCATTCACCTTTGCCAAGTACAGCTGCAGAGTTGGCTCCCTTGGCTCGAACTCTCCGTTAATCTGTGAGGCCACCACCATGGAGTCGGTGAGTACCTCCACGTCGCACACCCCCAGCTCCCTGGCCAAGCAAAGGCCTGTAATCACAGCCTAATACTCGGCCTGATTGTTGGTAATGGGAAAATGCACCACTACTGTTTGCTCAATCTTCGTCCCATATGGACTCTCCAAGATCACCCCCACTCTAAGGGAATGTCTTCCTGACGCGCTGTCCACCATCACCTTCCAGGGGACTGGGCGGGGGAGTTCTGCATCCGCCACTTCCACCACATAATCTGTCAGGAAGTCGGCCATTGCTTGTGCCTTGATCGAAAGGCGTGGGACAAAGGAAATGTCGAATTCACTTAACTCTACCGACCATTTGGCCAATCGGCTTGAGTGCTCCACCCCCTCGAAGATGTTGCGAAGGGGGTGGTCAGTCACCACTCGGATCGAGTGTGTTTGGAAGTAGGGTCGGAGCCTCTAAGCTGAAATGATGAAAGCAAAGTCCAGCTTCTCCAGGATAGGATATCGAAGCTCTGCCTTCCTCAAGACCCGACTCACATAGTAAATCGGAAGTTGTTTCTTCCCCTCTTCCCGAACCAAAACGGAGCTCAGGGCCTCCACTCCGACCCCTAGATACAAGAACAAGTCCTGCCCCCCCCCCCTTTGGCCCTTGGAGTAGGGGGGCCTGAGTCAGATGCCTCTTCAAGGCCTGAAATGCCTCCTCCCACTCTGAGGTCCACTCGAACTTCAGACCTCCCCTCAGGGTCTTGAAGAAGGGAGAGCACTTCTCCCCAACCCGGGAGAGGAATCGGCTCAACCCTTCTAACTTCCCCGTCAACCGCTATACTTCCTTGGCGTTCCGTGGTGACCCCAACTCCACAATCGCCCTCACCTTGTCAGGGTTGGGCTCTACACCGGCAGGGGTGAGGAGATGCCCTAGGAATTTGCCCCTGCTCGCCCCGAAAATGCATTTCAAGGTGTTTAGTCTCATTTTATATTTACGAAGAGTGGCAAAAGTCTCTTCCAAGTCCCAGAGGTGAGAGTCAACGTTCGGGCTCTTGATAATGAGGTCGTCTACATACACCTCTAGGTTCCTTCTCTTCTGCTCTCGGAAGACCCTGTCCATCATCTTTTGATAGGTCGCCCCTGCATTTTTATCCCAAATGACATCATTTTATAATAATAGCATCCATCCATCGTGATGAAGGAGACATCCTTGATGTTGGGGGGGGGGGGTGCATTCTGATCTGATGATAACCTGAAAAAGCATCTAGGAAACTCATTACAGGGAAACCGACGGCTGAGTCAACCAACGCGTCGATCCGAGGCAAGGGGTAACAATCCTTGGGGCATGATTTATTAAGTAAAGAAAAATCAATACACATTATCCACCGGCCGTCCCCTTTTTTAATCATAATAACGTTGGAGACCCAGCCGGGGTATTTGATTTCGGATACAAAACCGGACTTGAG
The DNA here is from genome assembly GCA_039513925.1 of Platanthera zijinensis. NCBI lineage: Eukaryota > Viridiplantae > Streptophyta > Magnoliopsida > Asparagales > Orchidaceae > Platanthera > Platanthera zijinensis. The sequence goes on from CM077083.1 coordinate 153,423,779, forward strand.
GAGCTTGGACACCTCCTCCTGAATTGGCTCGGCCAGCTTGTCTGCCATGGACCTCTTCTTCTGTTGGATGGGGCGAGCTTCCGGATCCAGGTTGATGCGATGGAAGGCCACGTCCGCATCGATCCATGTAATCTCTGCAGTACTCAAGGAGAAGATGTCCACATTCTTCCGGATGCACTCCAGCATCCTGCCCTGAGCCTCCAGGGTCAGCCCCCACTGATGCAGACCTTCTACACCCTTCCTCCGAGGGTGAGAACCTCCATCTCAACCACCTCTTCCGCCGCCTCTAGACGAGACTGCTCCCCCACACTTAAGCATCCCCCCTTCCGGGGGTGAAGACCTCTTCCTCAGCTTCCTCCACGGCCATTGCCTCAACCGGCTCCTGGACTTCCTCCATCTCCTCCTCCTGAGGGCGACTCACCTCCACCTCCATCTCCTCTCGACCAGCCTCCTACTCTACCTCCTCCATCCTTTGCCCCATCTCCTTGGCACCCCCCTGTCATGAGATAGAGTTTTCGGCGGTGACATAGCACTCCCTTGCTATCTTTGGGTCTCCGCAGACCCGGACCTGGACCCCCTCGATGTTGAACTTAAATAATTGGTGGAAGGATGAGGGGCCGCAGCGAAAGACGCTGATGAGGGGCCTCCCGAATATGGCGATGAAGCTGCTAGGGGCATGCACAATAACGAACTTGCATGTGCGGGGCTGCCCCCCCAGTGCAACATGGAGTCCCACCCCTCCTTCTACCATCTTCCTCTCCCCTGAGAACCCGAACAAGGGTCCGTCCGAGGCAAGAACACTCTTCGCCTCCACCTTCATCGCATCGAATGCCTTCTTAAAGATGACGTTGACTGAGCTTCCATTGTCGACGAGGATCCGGGCGATGGTAAAATTCTCGATGGCTGTCTGTATGACCAGCGCATCACAAAATGGATCCTCGTGATCCGGCATATCCTTCCTTAAGAAGGTGATCTTCTCCTCCTGGGATGGGGTCTAGGACGTGGAGGCGATGCTCCTTCGATACATGGAATGGAGGCTCACCTTGAGGGAAGCCTTGACACCTGCCCCTCCATGGATAACCCTGATCCTTCCTCGGGTCCCCACATCCGCCAGGTCCTCGCACCGGTCCTCTTCTGGGCGCGACATGACCTCTTCGATCCGCACCTACTAATGCTCCTGCTGCCGTTGTTGCTCCATGTTTCCTCGCAATTCGAGGAACTCCGGGCACGTGGTCGTGGTGTTCCCTTCCTCCTGGTGGAAGTCACAATAGGGTAGCTCCACCCTGACTTCCATTCTCCTTCTCCTTGCCGCCCTCCTTCTCTCCCTCATGGTTATTGTCATAGCTTGCTCCTTGTCGGGAAGAGGCAGCCTCTTGGCCTGCCATCCTCCCGGAGGATAGAACTGGTCTTGGCCTCTCTGGCGACGGTCCCCTCCATGGAACCCTCTTCTCGCCCCCTGATCTTGCCATTCTGGCCTCAACCCTAGCCGGTGATTCGGCTCCAGATTCCCCCACCTGGGTTGTTGTTGTTGTTGCTGCTCCCTCTATCGGGGTTCAGCTCTCCTCTACTCCTGACCTTTTCCCCCTCTGGGCTTCTCCTCCTCCGTATCCCACCTGGCTAGCCTCCGGGCAAACTCTGGGTTTGATGCCTCCCCGTCGACTTCTTTCGCCGCCCTCTCCATCAACTCCTCATAGGAGAGGGGCGGGATCCTCTTCAACTTCATCCAGAAGAAACCCTGTTACAGCCCCAAGGTGAAGGCCATCATCAGGGTGTGCCCCGACATCTCCTGAACCTGGGTGACCTCCTCCTGGAAGCGATCGACGTAGCTCCCTAGGGTCTCATTCACCCCCTTCTTGATGCGGAATAGGGACTCTGACTCCCTCTTCCTCCTCTTCGAGGTTATGAACCTCAATATGAACCCTCGGCGTAGGTCCTCAAAGCAGTAGATGGAATTGGCCAGCAGTTGGTGGAACCAATCCCGTGCCTTCTTCTTCAGAGTGATGGCAAAGAATCTGCACTTAATGTCATCCGACATCTGTCGGATCAAGACCACGTCCTCAAACCACTGGACGTGCTTGACCAGGTCCCCCTTCCCGGTGTAGTAGGACATCTCGGGCTCCCTGAACCCATCCGGGACTTGTGCAGAGGAGACCAACTCGCTTAAGGGGCTATCTCTACCCACCAGGCGAGCTGGAGGGTCTCGCACCCCAACTCGCCGAACCTACCGCCGCTCCCCGAACCTGGGAAGAGCACTCGCCTTGGGAGCTCGGCACCCCGAACTTCCTAGGCGAACTCCTTCCGGGCTTGCCTGGCGGGTGCAACCTCGCGGAGTGCTCAATACGCGAGGACCGGAAATGCCGGAGTCGAGGTCTCGGCACGCACGCCGAGTGCGAATCAGACCATGTTGAGCACCTCCTGCCTGAAATCCTCGAGAATCCCTAGGGTGGCGAGAGGGGGAGGGGGTGACGATTCGGTCTTGTCCGATCCTTGCCCTTCTCCTCAAGTCATTGAGCTCGCTGAAGGTTTTCTGTGCTGACCACTCTCCACGCTCACCGCACCAAAAATGTTGAAACCGAAAATCAGTCTCTTGTGGAGTTCACCCTTGGGGAAGGGGTGGTCACGAATCTACTTTGCTTCTGCAAGAAAAACAATAAGGAAAAGAGAGCAAAGGACTATACCAAGGGCCCGGCGCGGAGGTCCCACTACACACCCGGAAGATCACTGAGCGCTTCCCCTCCTTAGCCAAATGCCGGGCTAAGGTACCTCAGAAGGCGCTAGAAGACTGGGAGACAAGTAAGCATGCCCTTTGAGGTACCCCTTGGGTCCTACTTACAAATTTCTGAAAACGGCCTGCAAATAACTAACCTCTGCCGGCCTGAAATTACTGAAAGCCCCTTGGGCTTGTCTGCCAACAGCCAAACTCCGCTGTTCTGAATAGCTATGTGCAGCCTACCCGAGTTTACTAACAATAAGACTCCGCTGTTCAAACCGGCTATGGGCAGGCCAGCGGGGACAAAATGGTAAAAACACCTCACGGACTACTGAGCGAGTAGCCCTCAACAATCTCTGCTCGGCAAGGGCGGCGAGTGCTCGACGAGGTTGGCACTTGCCGCTTTCGCTCGGCCTTTGGCGAGTACGGGACCGGCTGGCCCTACCTGTCCGCTACTTGTCGAATGCGGGGGGGGGGGGGGGGGGGGGGGGAAGAACAAAGGGCGTTGAGTGGAGAAGCATCACTCAATGCCAAGTCCAGGAGGGCGCTGAGGGTGTTGAGTGGAGAGGCATCACTCAATGCCATGGCACGGTCTCGGCCTGCCCTGACCCCGCGTGCATGGCGAGTACAAGCTCGCCCCTCAAAAACATCCCACCCCTCCTGGGCGAGTCGGAGCTACTGTCGAGCTCTTTAGGGCGAGTGCAAGCCGACCGATGAGCAAACTTGCCCTACTTGATGCCGCTGCTAAAGGCGTTGAATGAGCTCGCCTCACTCGACGCCAAGGCAGAAGGCATTGAGTGAGCTCGCCCCATTCGATGCCAAGACATAAGGCGTTGAGTGAGCTCGCCTCACTCGATGCCACGATAGAAGGAGTTGAGCGAGCTCGCCTCACTCGATGCCACGACAGAAGGCATTGAGCGAGCTCGCCTCACTCGATGCCATGGTAGAAGGCATTGAGCGAGCTCGTCTCACTCGACGCCACGGTCCTGGCTCGCCTGGGTCTTGGGCTGGACTTGGCCAGTCTGGCTCCTGCCGACCCCACTCGTCGGATACGGGGTTGTACAGCTATGGTTGGTTGAGGACATGGCGTAGGTTCGAAGAAGTTGGCCTTGAGGTAATCCTTTAGCGCACAGAGGAAAGTCATTACCTCAGGAGTTAACTTCTCGTCCAAAAAAGATTAAAGAATGAATTATAGAAATCACTTAGATAGTTGACGTCCCTCTTTAAAATAATATGATTAAAATTTAATCAATTAGTGAACTATATATTAATCAATTAAAAATTATGTGAGACGAGATCCATGGGAATAGACGTGCGGTTCACGGCTGAGGAGAATCGCTGGACTCGATAAAAATAGGGGCCCGATAGTTTGAGGAAACTGTGCGAGGGAAGCGGTAAGGACCAAAAATACAGAGGGCGCAGGAGTTTGGGTCAAAATTAGGGCGTCGGTGGTGTGCTGGTCTTCATTGAGTAGAGCGGGGAAGGCGACGACGATCAAACTTTGGCGTCAGTCTTTGGTGTTCCCTGCCAAGATGTAAGAGTTGCCAGAAGGGTTCGGTGGATGAGGAAAATGTTGAAAGAAGTCGGAGGCGCACTCGTTGCCAGCTGGAGGAAAAGCTGGAGTCGCTGGAGAGGATGACGTGGTCGTGAGGTGGACGGAGCAGCTACTGGAGTAAGCGGAACTTGTCTAGTGCTTATTGGATGATGTAGGGCTTGTGTTGGATGAAGAAGACAATGAAGAAGCTGTGGAAATAATGGAGGAAGAGCAGTGTTAGGTATGTCGGGTAGGCTGCTAGAGGCGACAAGACTCCTGTTCGAGGTGATGTCGCGGATGAGAAGCAACAACGACTTGTTGTAAGCGGCAACATACCGTCGGCTTGTCATTTATGTTATCAAGGAGCGCGCCTAGGAGTGCCTGAGGCATCGGGCGTAGCCCGCCGCGCCTCAGCATGGCTGAGGCGGGCGATGTGCCCCAGGCGGGCCCAGGAGCGCGCCTTACAGGCTCCCAGGCACGCCAAAGGCAAAAACATGATCTCAGACGCACCCGACGCACCCCTAGGCACACTTGGGCGCCCAATTCGCTGAAATCCTGCGAATTGGGCTCCCAATTTGCTGAAATGCTGCGAATTGGGCTCCCAATTCACTGAAATGCTGCGAATTGGGCTCCTAATTCCTTGAAATGCTGCGAATTGGGCTCCCAATTCGCTGAAACCCTGCGAATTGGGCTCCCAATTCGCTCAAATCCTGCGAATTAGGCTCCCAATTTGCTGAAACTCTGCGAAGTTTGCTCCCAATTCGCTTAATTAGCTCCCAATTCATTGAAACTCTGTGAATTTTACTCCCAATTCGCTGAAATTGAGCGAATTGGGCCCCCAATTTGCTCAATTTCAGCTAATTGGGCCCCCAATTCACTCAATTTTCTTTTCGCCCCATTTTTGCGCTTCACGTGCCTTAGGCGCACGCCCGCACCTTGCGCCTAGTCTCTAGGTGCCCTTTGCGCCTCGGTGTGCCTTGCGCCTTTGACAACATAGCTTGTCGTAAGGGGGAGGATGGCTTGCGAAAGCAGCGACGACGACAAAAGTCGAGCCGGGGAAGGATGGGCTCTTTTACCAAGATGTTATGGGCTTGTTTTGTTGGTGGCTTGTCAGAGGTTAGATGTAGGGGAGAAGCTTTAGAAATGAAGGAAGAGGAGGAGAAGTTAGAAGCTTGAAGAAGATGAGAGGAAAACCCTAGAGGAGGAGTGGGTTAGAGAGATAAAGAGAATTTTTTAAAAAATATAAGGTGTTCATATTTAGATTGTGAAATTAGGGACGACTTGTTGTAAGTGATTTATTCTAAAGTTCATAGATTCTAAAGTATAGTAAGTTATACAGTTATTTGAGTTATCGAATCTATGGAAAAAGGAAAGCTCTCTCACAAATCAGTTGTTGAAACCCGGATACCGGTTCAACGGAGTTCGTACTGAGGTGGTGGTTCGAGTTACTTCTTTACCTGGCGGATCACAAAGAATGAGTATTTCGAGCCTAAAATCAATTCTCATTAATGGCCGGTGGATGTCTATAGAGAAGAACCTCCGACTATAGCAAGGAGGTCTCACCACTAACCCAGAAGTTGAATGTCACTTCTCCTCTAAAAATCAGGAGCTGAGCCAATCTCTCAAACAGTAAACTGGAGTAAGGAGGAGCTCTATTTAAGGAAGAAGAAAGATTGCCATATTTGAGGGATTGATGGCCTTATTTATAGGAAAACCGATCTAAGGGTAGAACTGTATTTTTGTCTGCAAATAGCTGCCTCTGCCTTAAATTATTACTATACGCAGACCCAGATGGTTTGCGCTATCCGCACCCTTCATTCTACGAGCCCCCCTCCACACATACACACACACACACACACACACACACACACACAAGGATAAAATGGTATTTGCAGCGAGAGAGAACCCACGATCTTGGGCGAGCATGACTCGACGATTTGAACTCGCCTATAATTGCTCTTGAGGGGGAGAGAACATCATTCCACCTTGATAGGTAGGCAAGGATCGGAGGCGGGATCCTCCATGATGGGCGAGGCCCTTTGCTTCTTCGGGGAGGATTCTTGCCTCGCGGTAGAGGAGGGGTTGGAGGAAGACCCCTCGCTAACAATAGAAGCAGTAGTTCCCTCTTCCTATTGGGCTTCTTTTTTGCGGGGTCAGGGAGAGGGGGAGCGGAGAACTCACTTATCAGACCTAGGAGCACGGCCGCTTCAGGATCATCATCGACAATAGGTTGATTAGAGGCCACAAAAGAGCTACCCTCAGAGGCATCTCTTTGTTGAAGAAGTGTAGGCATTCCCCTCTATTTATAGAGGAGAGTGTTGGTACCCTAGTTTGGATTTGAGTTTAGTCTTCTCAATTAGTTTCTTGACCCAAGATTTATCTATGGTCAAAGGTTAGTTGTTAGATTAGTTTTTCCTCAGTTGTAGAGTTGTCACTTTTCCAGATGAAGATTTGGTTAAGATGTTTTTGGTTCGACTATGGTCGAACGCCGCTCGACTATCGTCTATCAACCATTCAACGATCGTCTATCAGTTTGTCGACTATCGTCAGTCAGCAAATCGTCTATCTCTGAGTTAGTTCAACTCTTGTTAGCTCGACGATCTGTGGTATCTGCCTCGTCGATCGTCGAACCCCGTTCGACTTCTTTTGACCAGACAGATTTTTTGATAGTTCGACTATCTGCCTTGATAGTTTAACTATCAAATAGCTCGACTATCTGTTTGATAGTTCGACTATCTGTTCTGTTTGATAGTTTGACTATCTGCCTTGATAGTTCAACTATCTGATAGCTCGACTATCTGTTTGATAGTTCGACTATCTGTTCTGTTTGATAGTTCGACTATCTGCCTTGATAGTTCAACTATTTGATAGCTCGACTATCTGTTCTGATAGTTCGACTATCTGCTATGGTAGTTCGACTATCTGCTTTGATAGTTTGACTATCTGCTTCGTTCGACTATCTGTTTGATAGTTCGACAATCTCTGTGGTTCGTTCGACGATCTCTGTGGATCGTTCGACGATCTTTTGTCTGCCTTTAGTTATTTTGTACTCCTTCTGTTCTATGATTTATTTCCTATTTATTTGGCATTTTATTAAAGATTATTTCATTGATTTTATGCATACATCTCAAGGCAATCTTTGCCAAATCCTTTGTGCATAAGTAAAGCTTTTTCTGACAAAGTTTTTTTTGTCTTATTAGTTGAAATATCTTTTTGCTTTATCTGCCATGCTGTCCTTTATAGCCGTTAGACACAAAAGTCTTCTCCGGCCGTAAAGAGTTTAGTCTGATGTGACTTTCTCTAGTATTCTTTTATCAGATTGGATATGCAGCTTCTCAGAAAGCTTTATCCCTTTATAGCATGTCTGTCTGCAGGATATATTTTGTATTGTGCTATTTGCAGCCCAGATCGCAGATCTCAGAAGAAGACAAAGTTCAAACAAAGATTAGAGCCGTTACAGAGGCTAATATATAAAGAGCTTCTTTTGAAAGAAGAAATATACAACATCAACAAAAAAGAAACTAAGCAAGCAGAGTATACACAGAGTGATTCAAAACAAGAAGAGACACAACACTCAGATATTGTTACATTCAACTGAGAAGATCATCCTTCTTCAACTCTCTCTTCTTCAATCCTGAGTTCATCCTGCTGCCAGGAACATTCACTCAGAGTCTCAAGAAGAAGAAGAAGAAGAAGGAAGAAAAGCTGTTGAAGAAGAACATCCATTTCAAATCAAGAGTCTTCTTCAAGCGGATTTTTCAAGAACTTGAAGACAGCTCTCTGTCAAGAGTTCAGAAGAGTTCCTGCACCCTAAAGCAAGACTTCTTCCTGGATATCACTAAACCAGGGGGAGCCTTGATTCTTTAGAGCTTTCTAGCTCTGTGCAATCCACTTGCTTCTCTAATATTGTTTAAACAATAGAGAAGACATTCTAACTCTCTCAACCTCCTGTATAAAGGGTTATTACTCCCTTCAAAAGTGAACCTTGGTGTCAGGGCACCTGATCAAAAACCTGTGTTGGATTTTGAGCTCCTGATCAAAAGCTCAAAGGGTCTACTTGATCTACCTGAAGCAGATCAGTTGGTGGCAGGGCACCTGAACAAAAACCTGTAGTGGATTCCTACCAGGGTGGTAGAAGAGTGGATGTACCTATTTAGAGGGAACCACTATAAACCTCTTGTGTCTTCTGTGTTGCTTAATTTAATTATTGCACTGTGCCTGTGAGTAGAAATAACTAGGATTGCTAGTTGCTGTGATAGGACCAAAGCTCAACTGTAATTACAGTTAGTTTTCTCTTGTGCACTTCACTTTATATTAGGTTCCAGGGTTTCAAATATCTATAAACTCATTCCACAAATTAACTCTAAGGGAGTTGAGTAGGGTGTCATAATTTTTGAATACTCTAATCAGCCCCCCCTCTATAGTTGTATCTATCCTCACTTTCAATTAGTATCAGAGGGAGGTTGACTGACTGTACAGGCTAACACCTGAGTCACAAGATCCTGATAGATACCAAGCTTATAGATATTCACTTCATGGCCCAGTACAAGGATTATTCTAGCACCAGACCTCCAGTATGCAACTTAGCTAAGTTTAACATCTGGATGGCAAGAATCAAGTTATATATGAATTCTATTGATGAAGATATTTTTTCTTCTATTTTGACAGGACCTCCAACACCTTCTTCTACAGCCACTGCTACAACATCTACAAATCTCAGTGTAGTGCCACCTCCAGACTACAATGATGCATATAAGAAAACAAAAGTAGCTGATGCTAAAGCAATGAATATTCTGGCTCAAACTATGTCTGATGAAACCTTTCAGAAAGTTGCTGATTGCACTTCTGCAAAAGCCATGTGGGACTCACTGAACCAAATTGTAGCTGGTTCAGCTGATGAGAGGAAGGACAGAAGGTCCAACCTTATATCCCAATATGAAAATTTCAAGAAGACTGAAGCTGAATCAGTTGAAGGAATGTACACCAGGCTCAGCTCTATCATCAATGAGCTGAGAACTCTTGATAAGGAGATAACATTGACAGAGGTCAATGATAAGATACTGATGTGCTTTCCCAGCACATGGGATCTTAGGATCTGGCCCATCAAGGAGGCCAGAAGTACTACTGAGATCTCAACTGAAGCTCTCCTTGGCAAGCTCAAATCTTTTGAGCAAGTTCTAAAGTCCAGGGAAGCTGAAGCTAAGACTCCCACTCCAACAAGGAAAGAGCAAACTCTTGCTCTCAAAGCTGCTGATGCTTTTGAAGAAAGCCAATCCAATGAGGAGCTGATGGCACTCTTTGCCAAAAGGTTTCTCAAGATGGGCAGAAAGGACTTCAGAAAGAAGTCTTCAAGATATGAAGATAAATCAAGGTATAACAGATCTCCTGCTAAAGAAATTATCTGTTATGGTTGCAAGAAACCTGGACACATTCTACCAGAGTGTCCAGAGGAGAAGAACAAGGATAAGAGGAAAGAAAAAGAACATCAGAAGAAACACTCCAAGTCCTCCTCCTACAAAAATAAGAAGAAGGAGAAAGGATTTATTGCTGAAACCTGGAGTGATTCAGATGAGGAATCTTCCTCCTCAAGCTCCAGTGAAGATAAGGAAGAGAAGAAGGCAAAGGAAATTTGCCTTATGGCAATTGATGCCTGCAGCAATCACTCAGTTGCAGAGAGTTCTTATGATGATGAAGAAATGCCTATAGAAGATCAAGTATTATCTTCTTACGAATTTTCTTCTGCTGAATTTAAATCTGAATTTAAATCCCTTTGTTTAGATTTAATTAGTTCAGAAAAAGAAATTAAGGAGCTTAGAAATAGGATAACAGAATCAGAAATCCTCTCCATTGAAAATGCTAGGTTAGAAGCAGAACTCACTAAGTCCAGTGAAGAAATAAAATTTCTTAAAAATGAACTAGCTAAGTCAAAAAGATTAGAAGAATCTCTAAATGGTAGAAGCCTTAAGCTGCTAGAGATCACTAGCATGACAAACACTAGGTCAGGCAATAATAAGCTAGGCTTAGGAGCCTCATCAAGTGAACTCCCCTTGGTTCTTAAAAATCATCTTTCAACTCCAGTAAACTTTATTTCAGCTGATTGAATAAAGAATACTGAGCAAGTAAATTTAGTTAACAAAGCCTTAAATAAAGCTAAAAGAGAAAAGAGAAAGCAAAAATTTAAGGAACTACAAAAGTCGTCGACCGCTGCTCGACGATCGAAGGCTCAATGGTCGAACGATGCTCGACGATCTGAGCATCGATCGTCGAACGGTGATCGACGATCTCAATATGATTTTCAAAATAATCACCTGAACCTTAGAAATCCTAATGTAAATAGAAACCCTAGGTTTATTGAACCATCAACTGCATGGAGCATTCCACCTAGGAGATCTTATCCTTTAGGATATAAACCCTAACCTGCTTATTCTTTTATTTCAAGCTTTCATTATGTGAATGATAATGGACCCAAGGTTGTCTGGGTCCACAATGTCTAACTGTTTAATTTGCAGGTGAAGACCTATCCAATTACTAAAGATAAATGGTATTTGGATAGTGGCTGTTCCAAACACATGACAGGAAACAAAGAAAATCTGTCAAAATATAAGGTCAAGCTTGGACCAAAGGTGATCTTTGGAGATTCCAGATGTGGTCAAACTGAAGGATATGGTAGGACTACCATTGGAGCTGTAACTTTCAAAAGGGTTGCATATGTAACTGGACTGAAGCACAAACTTATCTCAGTAAGCTAGTTATGTGATACAGGATATCATGTATCTTTCACTAACACTCTCTGTAATATTACTTTAAATAGTAATATTGTGTTAGTAGGTATTAGACAGGGTAATGTTTATTTAGTAGATTTTAATTCAACCCAATCTGAAATTTGACTGTTTAATGAAGTAACAAATAATTACACCTTATGGCATAAGAGGCTTAGCCATGTTAACCTCAAGAACATATCTAGGTTATCTAAATACAACCTTGTTAGAGGTTTACCTTCTTGGCCCTACAAGAAGGAAAGCCTATGCAAGGCTTGTCAATTAGGCAAGCAAACCAAAAACTCCTTTAAATCTGTAAATAAAAGTGATTCACCTAGAATCCTGTATTTATTACATTTCGACCTTTTTGGCCCAATAAATGTACAGAGGCTAGGAGGGAAGTATTACACTTTAGTGATTGTAGATGACTTCTCTAGGTTCATTTGGGTGTTCTTCTTGAGAACTAGGGCTAATAACTTCAAAGTTCTTACAGACTTTCTGCTATGTGTGCAGACTGAGTATTCTACTCATGTGGCCTTGATCAGAAGTGATTATGGTACTGAGTTTGAGTCTCTTCTCATGCAAGAATTCTGTGAGAAAGAAGGTATCAAACATAGCTTCTCTGCTCCTAGAACTCCCCAACAAAATGGGGTAGTGGAAAGGAAGAATAGAACTCTGATTGAAGCTGCTGGAACATTATTGGCAGATGCTAACATGCCTCTCTCTTATTGGGCAGAAGCTGTTAGCACAGCTAATTATGTCTTGAACAGATGTCTTATACACAAGATTAAGAGTAAAACTCCTTATGAGTTGCTTAAAGGAAAGAAACATAAAATTAATTATTTTAGAGTCTTTGGTTGTGTAGTGTATATTCACAATAACAACAAAGAATATCTTAGAAAGTTTGAAGCAAAAGCTTCAATGGGAATTTTTCTTGGATATTCCCAAGTAAGCAAAGCTTATAGGGTCTTTAACAAATCAACATCTAAAATAGAGGAGTCTGTGCATGTCTCTTTTGATGAGTCAAAGATGTTTTACAAGGAGAAGGAAACTTCTCATTCCTCAAGCTCATTGTAGGTACCTGAGTCATGCAAAGATGTCACTCAAGAGATTCTCCATCTATCAACTCTTCATATCACTGATTCAGACAGTGATGGAGACACTATGGAATCAGTTGCTGTACCACCAACAGTTGATCCTATTCCTCAAGAGGAATTAATCCCAACTGTTGTTGAAGATCACATCCCACCTGCTGATATTGTCACACTTAGAGATCATCCTACATCTCAAGTGATTGGTGACTTATCAACTGGTGTGCAAACAAGACATTAATTAAGACAGGATGTGATACATGCTTGTTTCCTTTCACAGATTGAGCCCCTCACCATAAAAGATGTTGAGCTAGATCCCCACTGGATCATTGCTATGCAAGAGGAGATTAATCAATTTGAAAGATGTAAAATATGGACTTTGGTTCTAAGACCTAAAGGCCAACTGATCATAGGCACCAAGTGGGTGTTCAGAAACAAGTTGGATGCAAATGGAATTATTGTAAGGAACAAAGCTAGGCTTGTAGCTCAGGGCTACAGACAGGAGGAAAGTATAGACTATGACCAAACCTTTGCCCCTGTTGCAAGGCTAGAGGCAATAAGGATCTTTCTAGCCTATGCAGCCTATATAAAGTTTAAGGTTTTTCAGATGGATGTGTTGGGTACATTGGAAAATGTGTACCTAATTTGAAGAAGCCCAACTTAGCTCAATGATATACATCAAGGTGTATTTGATGTTGTTTTAAGTTGACATGTGTAGGTGAAGAAGTGTTAAAGAATGCAGAAAAATATTCTAAGTCCATATGTCGACACCTGAAGAAACAGTGTTGACACTTCAGAATATTTGTGTCGACACTTGAAGGAAGCTGTGTCGACACAGAGAAAGATAGTCGACCACATTTGTGTCGACACTGGGAAGCAGTGTCGACTCACAAAGAAAAATAGTCGACCACATTTGTGTCGACACTGGGAAGCAGTGTCGACTCACAGGAAGATAGTCGACCACATTTGTGTCGACACTGGGAAGCAGTGTCGACTAACTAAAAGATAGTCGACCTCGACGCAGAAGGAGATAGTCGACACAATGAGACAGAGTCGACACATGTTGGCAGAGTCGACAATTGATGTGTCGACACCTGAAGGCTGTGTCGACACATACTGAGTTCTGAATCTACAACAACTCTGTCGACACACAGGACTTGTGTCGACACACTGCAAAGTCAAGACCAAGTTATTTTCTGAAGAAAGATGAAGTGTTGAGTCGACATAAATACTCTGTGTCGACTCATTCTCAAAATAAAGTTCTGAAGAAGCTGTGTCGACTTAAAGGCAAACTTGTCGACATCGTCAAAGGTTGTGTCGACACCAAAGTTACTTGTGTCGACACATATAGACAGTTGGTCTCGACACTTCCTGACAGTCTCTCTCAACACATTGCTGACCAAGACTAAGGCACAGGATCTGTTTGAAGACTTGATAGCTGTGGGTTGCAGCCAGTTAACTGATGTTGTCAGACTTGTCAGAAGACAGTTATAAACTGAATCAGCCGGTTACCATTAAGAAGTTTTATAAATAGACAGATTCAGAGGGAAGAAGAGAAGAGATTGAACTTTGGCAATCAAATTGAGAAATCAAATCAAGAAGGAGTAATACTCTAAAGAAGATTTTCATCAGAAGATCTAAGAAGACGATCTCAGGATCGATCTAAGAAGAGTTCTAACAAGAATTCAGAAGTATCATCAAAGGAGTTGGATAGAGAGGGATCCACCCATTTTGAAGAAGAAGAAGGAAGCCATTAGTGGTTTCTCAAGAAGCTGTTTGGAAATCAACTCAGCTAAGTTCAGATTCAAGAAGCTTTGAAGAAAGCTCAGATTCAGTTGATTTCATCAGCTGATCAAGAATTGTCTTGTCCTCTTCTCTCTCAACAAAGGCAAAACATTAAAACTTCTTTTCTAAATTTCTGTAGGATCTGTTTTAGACAGATCTGAGTTATAAGCCTGTGATATAAAGGCTGAGTGTAGGAGAGTTGATCTCTGAGTGGTAGGGCTATTTGCCTGAGTGTAGGAGAAGGTTCTTCTCTGAGTTGTAGGCCTTGTGGAAGGCTGAAGTAGGGCTGTTGTGCCTGAGTTGTAGGAACCTATCGAGGTTCTGAGCTGTAGGATCTGAGGATCTGAGAATAGTGGAAGTTTGGCCGAATCTAGCATACTGCTAGATAGGTGAAGGGGGAAAGTGGATGTACCCAAACCTTGGGAAACCACTATAAAACATTGTGCAATCTGTGATGTTTAGATTTCTGTGATTGCTGTGCTGGATGTTTTAATTCTGTGATTGAATTCTGCCTAAAAGTATAAACAAGCAATTAGAACCTATTCACCCCCCCCTCTAGGTGTTTTAGGTTGTCTTGAAAGTAAAACTATCAAGTGGTATCAGAGGGAGGTTCCTCAAAAAGGACTTAACAGTCTGAGGTAGATCTGAAAGGCAGAATCAAGATTCAAGAAGATGGGTTCTGGAGAAAATCACAAGGAGTTAGGGTCAATGAAATTACCCATCTGCAGGAAGGAAATCTTTGGAATTTGGAAAGAAAGAGTCAGATTATTCATGGAAGCATCTGACCCAAGAATATACATCACAGTTCAGGAAGGACCCTTCATTCCAATGAAGGTATCAGTTCTTGATGCTAATATTCAAACTCCAAAGAGTTATTCTGAAATGACCAAGGATGAAGTCATTTTGGCAACCATGGACAAGAGAGCTCAGAATATTATTGTGAGTGCCATAGATGATTCTACATTTCAGAATCTGATTCACTGCAAGACCTCCAAAGAAATGTGGGACACCTTGATTGTCTATATGGAGGGATCTGAAGAAGTAAGACAGGATTGGAAGTCTATGCTCAACCAGGAATATGAAAGTTTTAGACAAGGAAAAACTGATAGAATAACTGAATGCTATAAGAAATTCTATAGAATTGTGAATGAGTTAATGTCCTATGGAAGAGTCTTCAGTACCTATGAACTGAATGACAAATTCTTAAGATCCTTGACAAAGGATTGGGACACAAAGATCTGTGCCATAAGAGAAGTGGCTAAATTGGCAGAGATCTCTCCTCCCACCTTGTTTGGAAAGCTGCTGTCCTATGAAATGCAACTTATGGTGAGGAAGGAGGAGGAAAAGAATTCAAGAGGAGAGCATAAAGAAAAGACTGTGGCATTCAATGCAGAATCCATCAGAAAGAATAGGAGGATATCACCATCCCCTCCTAAGGAAATTGCAGAGGTTAGTTCAGAAAATTCAGATTATCAGGATTCAGAAAGTTGTGATTCAGATGCAGACTTTGCTGCATTCACAAGGCAATTCCAAAGGTTCTTGAAGAAGAAGTAGTGGAAGTCTAAGCCCTCCACTTCACAGCAAGTTGATGACTATTATCAGAAGAAAAAGTCATCAAGGAAAGAAAAGAGCAGATCAAAGCCCAGCAAAGCCACTACTTCAAAGATTGTCTG
Organism: Platanthera zijinensis; assembly: GCA_039513925.1. Taxonomy (NCBI): domain Eukaryota; kingdom Viridiplantae; phylum Streptophyta; class Magnoliopsida; order Asparagales; family Orchidaceae; genus Platanthera; species Platanthera zijinensis. The sequence goes on from CM077083.1 coordinate 153,439,330, forward strand.
CTATTATTGCAATAGGCCTGGACATGTAGTGGCTGACTGTCCTGATAAGAGAAAGGAGTCTTCAGACAAGAAGAAGACTCATCAAAAGGGCAAGAAGGAGAAATCCTTTGTTGCAAAGAAGGATAAGAGCCTAACAGATCAGTCAACTTCAGAGTCAGAATCTGAAGCAGAAGCATATATTGGACTATATGCTGTATCTGAAGAAGAGGAGTTTCTGCAGTTGCTAGACTCCATCAATGAACATGAGGATCATCAGTGCATGGGACTGATGGCAGGATCAGAAGAGGACATATGCCAGAATCAATCTGGTCCTAATAAGGTACAATGTCCTTCTATGAAATCTGTTTGTAGTACAAGTACAGAATCAGCTACATCTGCATCAAGTGATGCAGATGCATCTGAATCTGAAGGAGATGTCTATCAATTGATAGATAAGTATGGGGACTTGTTGCAGGCCCTTAAGAAAAGCAAGAACCTGGTTAAACTTCAGGCTCATGAAATTGCTAAACTAAGGGTAGCTGCAACTGAGTTAGAGAAAGTAATTGATCAGAAGTTAAATGAAATTGCCAAGCTAAAGAATATAAATATTATTCAGATGGGCACAATTAATTATACCAATGATCAAGTGAAGAGTCTGGAGGCCAGACTAAGAATTGAAAAAGATTTAGTGGCTAGTTACTCTAAGCCAAAGTCTGTCTTACCCTTGATAGATGAATTTGTGAATCAAAAGGGTAAGGCAGGATTAGGATTCAAAGGTAACTCCAGGGCTGGCCAATTCAAGAGAAAAGGCAAAGCTCCTGTCAAGCCACTGAACTTTTCAGTCCCTATTAAGTTTAGAAAGATGGAAGTGCCTTCTAACCTATATGATCATGAAAATATTCATGGTCATATTAAGTCTAATGTTCTGAAAAACAAGGGTGTAAATGCCAACAGGCCTACCCATGTTCATAAACCCAATGGTTATAAAAAATCAGTGGGTGAAGGTGCTGCAGCACCAGCAATGGACAGAAATTCTTTTGTCAAGGATGTATCTAGAACTAGATACAATAGATTTGAATGTTGGTGCTGTGGCAAGAGAGGCCATTTTGCACTAGACTGCTGGTATAACACAAGTGTTATAAAGAACAATAGTCTACCTGTTAGAAGAGATAATGGTAGCTTTGTTAATGCTAACTTGAACCAAGGACCCAAGACTTGCTTGGGTTCTAAGGGAAAGTAAATCTGTGTTACAGGTATATCCAAGTAGCCATGCCCCTATATGGTACTTGGATAGTGGTTGTTCCAGGCACATGACTGGAACAAAGGGGCTGTTGTAGGAGTATTCATCTGTCAAAGATGGACCTAAAGTGATCTTTGGTGGATCTGAAAAAAGAGTCATCAAAGGGTTTGGTAACATTTCTTCTAACCTAATTACTATCACCCAAGTGGATTATGTAAAAGGTTTGAAACATAATCTAATAAGCATAAGTCAGCTGAGTGATTTAGGATATGACATTTCATTTGTTAAGGATGGATGTCATATCAAAAGGTCAAGTGATCAAGAGATCATTTTGACTGGGTATAGGAAGAGAAATGTATATTATATTAATTTTGTATGTGAGAATAAGGCTTCTCCCATCTGTCTTGTAGCTGATGACAATGCTTCTCATTGTGTTAAGTGGCACAAGAGATTGGCTCATCTTAACTACAAGACAATTGGCCAACTCTTTATCAAAGAATTAGTGAGGAATGGTCCTCAAGTTAAGTGTAGTAAGGAAGGGATATGCTCAGCTTGTCAAAAGGGCAAGCAGACAAAATCCTCCTTTCAAAGCCTTGAAAACAAGGATTCTGTGAGGTGCTTATACCTCTTGCATATGGATCTTTTTGGTCCTATACCAGTTCATAGTCTAGGTAGGAAGGTCTACACTTTTGTGGTTGTAGATGACTATTCTAGATTTACATGGGTGTTCTTTCTGAGACAGAAATCTGAAACCCCAAGTGTCTTACTTAATTTTGTAAAGCAAATTCAGAATGAACTGAATAGTACAGTGGTCAAAATCAGAAGTGACCATGGTACTGAGTTTCAATCTGAAAGCATGATAAAGTTATGTGAAGACTTTGGGATTTTCCAAGAGTTCTCCTCACCAAGAACACCTCAGCAAAATGGAATTGCTGAAAGAAAGAATAGAACATTAATTGAAGCTGGTAGAACTCTATTGAGTGACACCTCTCTACCATAATATTTCTGGGCTGAGGCAGTAAACACTGCTTGTCATGTGATCAATATGGCTTCTATCACCAAGAGCCACAAAAAGGCTCCCTATGAGATTATGAAAGGTAGAAAACCAAATCTATCCTACTTCAGAATCTTTGGTTGCAAATGCTATATACTTAACAATGGTAAGTCATATTTGACTAAGTTTGCTGTCAAATCCCAGGATGGGATATTTGTTGGGTACATCACAAATAGTAAGGCCTATAGAATCTTCAACTTGACTACTCAAGTTGTTGAAGAATCTATGCATGTTGTGTTTGATGAAACAAGATTAATCAACTGTGAGTTGTCTTGTAGATCAAATGACTCAACAGGTTTAAGCAAAAGAATGGACAAGCTCTCCATTGCTGAAGCTTCAAGGGAAGATGGAGTATTGGAAAATGAAGGCTATTGTCCAGGGGGAGTATAAGACACAATAGAAGATAAAGAAAACCAAGAGGTTCAGCATAATGAAGGAGCTGGAGATGTTCAACCAGAAGGGAATCTTCCTCCAGCTACAAGACATTTAAGAGACCATCCAACTGATCAGATAATAGGTGATCCAAGACAGGGAGTGCAGACTAGAAGCAGAAGTCAAAGAACAGTTCTGCATTCAAGTTTCCTGTCACAAATGGAGCCTAAGAAGTTTGAAGAAGCAATCCAAGACCTACACTGGACTGATGCTATGCAAGAGGAGCTGAATCAATTCCGAAGGTGCAATGTCTGGGAGCTTGTTCCTAAACCAAGAGGCCACAATATAGTTGGGATAAAATGGATCTATAGGAACAAGTTGGATGAGAATGGAGTAATAGTGAAAAATAAAGCAAGATTGGTTGTTAAAGGATACAGGCAGGAAGAAGGGATTGACTTTGATCAAACCTTTGCCCCAGTAGCAAGGCTGGAGGCAATCAGAATGTTCCTTGCCTATGCAGTCTATCAAGACTTCAAAGTATACCAGATGGATGTGAAGTCAGCATTTCTGAATGGTGATCTTAAAGAAGAAGTATATGTAGAGCAGCCATCAGGTTTTGTAGATCCTCTTAAACCTGATTATGTTTATAAGCTTAGAATAGCTTTATATGGGTTAAAGCAAGCCCCAAGGGCCTGGTATGAAACCCTGTCTACTTTCCTTATTGAGAATAAATTCTCAAGAGGAAAAATAGACAAAACTCTATTCCTTAGGGAATCCAAAGGCAAGATTATCTTAGTTCAGATCTATGTTGATGACATAATTTTTGGATCTACTGAAAACAACCTTTGTAAAAAGTTTGCCAAACTTATGCAAGGGAAGTTTGAGATGAGCAGTATGGGGGAACTGAAGTTCTTCTTGGGACTCCAAGTAAGACAGACTGATGATGGCTTGTCCATATCCCAGTCAAAGTTTACCAAAGAATTAATTAAGAAGTATGGTATGGAGTCATCCTCCATCATGAGAACTCCTATGGGAACAAGTGTGCCTATATGCAAAGATGATGCAGGTAAACCTGTTGATGAGACTTTGTATAGAGGAATAGTTGGTTCTCTACTATATCTCACAGCTAGTAGACCAGATATTATGTATGCTACATGTGTCTGTGCTAGGTACCAAGCCTGCCCTAAAGAGTCTCATTATACTGCAGTCAAAAGAATTCTGAGATATATTAAGGGCACACCTAATCTAGGCCTTTGGTACCCTAGGAATAGAGATTTTCTACTAACAGGTTATTCAGATGCAGACTTTGCAGGCTATAGAGAGGATAGGAAGAGTACAACAGGTACTTGTCAATTCTTGGGAGGAAGATTGATATCTTGGAGTAGTAAGAAGCAGACCAGTGTGGCTATATCTACAGCTGAGTCAGAATATGTTGCTGCTGGCAGCTGCTGTGCACAACTATTGTGGATACAGCATCAGCTTAAAGATTATGGTATTCAAGTAAGTAGAACACCTCTTTTGTGTGATTCTAAGAGTGCAATTTCTATTGCTAATAATCCTGTTTCTCATAGTAGAACTAAGCATATAGAAATTAAATACCATTTTCTTAGAGAACATATAGAAAGAGAAGACATCACATTGGAATTTGTTAAAACAGATTATCAAATAGCAGATGTATTCACTAAGCCTCTAGATGAAACAAAATTCAATAAATTTAAAATTGAATTAGGCATGCTGACCATTGATTAGATTATCAACAAACTTACAAGTAATATATTAGATTATCAAATGGTCTCAAGTGGTGTTGACAAAAACAGAAATTGGCTAAGTAAAATAGTGTCGACACATTCAGTGATAATGTGTCGACTCAGTGAAGTAATGTCGACAAGTCAGAAATATTGTGTCGACACAGAGAATATGTGTCGACACTTAAGAATTAAATTGTCGACTTATCCAGGAATGTAGTGTCGACTTCATCAGAATAGTGATGTCGACACTTCCAAATTTTGTGTCGACACTTATCCTAAGAGTCGACACAGATTTTCTGATACACTACTATATCTCTCAGGTGTCGACACATCCACAATTGGTGTCGACACATAGTAGACAGATTTGTTGTCGAGACAATAGAAGTTTGTGTCAACACATTCCATCTGTTTCGACACATATAGACTGTTTTTGCCCGCCTTTTGATCTTCTTTCAATAGAAGGTATAAATAGGTCAAGAAATTATTCAGTCGACACGCTTACAAGGTTTTCGAGACGGAAACCCTGTGTCAACTTTCTCTCTCTCTCTCTCTTCTCTCAAGCTTTCTCACCTGAACAATGGCGCCGAAGATTGAAGACAACGTCAATGAAGGTTATGAGTTGGTAAGGAATGCCTTTGCCGAAGCCCCGACAGATGTTCAACGAGTTATCACTCTTATTTCCGAATCCGGATTAGAGTTTTTAGTTTCTGAACCTTCCAAGATATGGAAGAAGGAGGTGCATGAATTCTTTAACTCTGCATCAATAGGTTCAGATACACTCAAGATAAAATCCACTGTGTATGGGTCGACAGTGAAGATTACCCCAAGAAGTCTAAGGAATATTCTACATTTACCAATAATTGAGAATGAAGAAGAAGTCCCTGCTTCTAAGTTAAGGGAGGCTATCCAATGGTGCGGATTGGATCCCACTCTGAAGATTGGAGCTGCTTTCAACAGGAAAGGGATGAATCAGCAAGGGAAATTTCTGTCTGAAGTAGTTGGCAAGGTGATTCTGTGCAAACCAGGGGGACATGATAGGATTTCAGCCTATATGTTCAGCCTCATGACCAGAATTGTGTTTACAATTCCAACTGATTGGTCAGCTGTAATCTTTGACAAGATCAAGGAAGGAATCAAGAAGCCAAATCTGGCTAGAATTATGAGTTTATATCTGAATGGAGTAATCCCTGAGGTAATGCAACACCTGCCAGGAACAAAAATCAATCACATGAGAAAGATGGACATGAGATTATTCTCTAGGTGGGATAGGGTGTTGTCTAAGGATGTGCCTGATGAGAGCAGGCAGGACACCCCAGTGAAATCCTCTTCTCATGCTCAAGATACTGAGCAGCTTCAAGAAGAACAAGAGAGGAAGCAGGATGAAGATCACCCTGCGTCTACTCCAGCCCAGCAAGACATTATTCCTGCACAGATGCAGGGGGAGCAAGCTCATTCTCCTGCCCAGAATGAAACTACTCTTGACCAGGTACAGTTGCAGGGGGAGCTGGTGTATTTTCTTATAAAAGACATTTCTAATATTTTAATTTCTGCACAGGTGCAGGGGGAGCAAGTGCACTCACCTGCCCAGGACATTACCAATACTGAACAAGTACAGGGGGAGAAGATGTCAGACCCAGTGTAAGAGGAAGTACCAATTGATATCTCCAGAGATCTGAATATAGAAGATCTAATTGATACATCTTATGTTCAAGCTCAAAAGGAATATACTCTAGATGAGTTATTTCCAAATGTTGATATTTCTACTGATAGAGTAGAAGAGGGGCAAGATATTGAAAAGGCCCTTGACATGGAGATAGAACTTGAGAAGGAGCAAATGGATGAGGGGGAGTCTGTGCATGTTGAAGCTGAACAACATGGCACTGAGACAGATATTCCTCCTCCTCCTCAAGAAAGAGTTGAAGTTAATAGTTCATCTGAATCTGAGACTGAAGAAGCCAGACTGGCTAAGAAGAGAAAACTTGTTGTCTTCAAGAGAAGGAGCAAAGGTTATAAGCAGGCTCTATAGACTACAACTCCACCATCTCATTCTGAATTTAATTATAACAAGTTTATGGTTGATTTGCAAGTTAAGTTAGATGACCATAGAGTGGCTGTTGAAAAATATATTGATGAGAGCAATAAGTCCCTTCAATTTGACTTGGCTCAGGATATAAAGTCAATTCGATTTGAAGTCTATATGCATAAGAAGGAAATGACAGATTGCTTCCATAAGGGAGGTAATGCTGTGGTGTATTTGGCTAAACAACAGCAGTCCATCATCCCTAAAGTGGATGATATTGTTTTAAAGCAAAGTTATGTTTTGGAGAATCAGCTGAGGTTGAATGACAATTTAACTGAATCTCATCAAGAAATTATTGATGAATTGAAAAAGACTACTCCAGGGCTGACTGAAGCTAGAGCAAAGGAGATGGGAGAATTTGATAAGAAACTTCAAGATGCTCTTGAATCAGTTAAAACTGCTATCACTACCTCTCAAAAGGACATATCTGACAAGCTTCAAAAGTTAAAACCATTTTTTAAAGAGGGTGTGAATTATCTGGATGGACAGATCAGGTTTCAGAAGGAAGATCTAAGAGATCATATTATCAGAGAAGCCATAAAGGGGGAGAGGTTGTTGGTTCATGCTGGCTCAGAGCACACCAAATGGGTGACAAATAGTATTCGAGCCACATTGGGATATCCAACTTTGTGTGATGATGCTATGGTGGCTGAGTCAGGAATACAAACAGGTCTACTTGAAGGCAATCAACCTGAGGTTGCCCAAGTCATTTACCCTCCTCCAGATTTTGATATGATTGATCAGCAAGTTCAAGATATGTATAGCCCTCCAAAGGAGGTTAACAGGGTTGTTATTGAGAAAGTGGATAAGCCTGAGGCCAATTTGAAAGAACAACAAGATGCTCTACTATCCAAGAAGAGATATAGAGAGCAGGCTGAACTTAAGCCAGATTTTGAGCAGTGGAGCCCTACTTCAAGAAATATTATACTCACTGCATGGAAGGCTGTGAAAGACCAAGTTCATGAAAGAGGAAAGTGGTATAATGAAATAGAATGGCAAAAGCATGAAGCTAGGCAGGAGGCAATAGTACAGTTCAGAAGAAATGCCAAGCTGGGTAGGCTGCCACTAGATGCTCAGGAGCCGAGCAAGTACTTTCCAAAGCCCTTTCATTACTTTGAAAGGCAAAGGCTCAAGGAAGAAGCAAAGAAGAAGGCTGATCAAAAAGGCAAGAAGCCAGCTGAAGATGCTGAAGCTCCTGTGAAGGCTCAAATCCAATCTGGCAAAGGGATTGTCATAAGAGAGCCTGATCAATCTTAGTTTTAAGTTCTTTCAAATGTGTTTTGTAATGTTTTGATTAAGTCATTCAATGTAAAACTCTGTAATCAAACATTATCAAGTTATAAACAAAATTTTGTTTGGAATCATATAATGTTCACTCTGTGATGGATTGTTCATATTTTGTTTATATTAAGTATTCCTGTTATGTCATATATCATCATATTATACTTTTTATAAATGGTGTATATCATTGGCTATAAGGGTTATGACTTCTCCAAATAGGGGGAGATTGTTGGGTACATTGGAAAATGTGTACCTAATTTGAAGAAGCCCAACTTAGCTCAATGATATACATCAAGGTGTATTTGATGTTGTTTTAAGTTGACATGTGCAGGTGAAGAAGTGTTAAAGAATGCAGAAAAATATTCTAAGTCCATGTGTCGACACCTGAAGAAACAGTGTTCACACTTCAGAATATTTGTGTCGACACTTGAAGGAAGCTGTGTCGACACAGAGAAAGATAGTCGACCACATTTGTGTCGACACTGGGAAGCAGTGTCGACTCACAGAGAAAGATAGTCGACCACATTTGTGTCGACACTGGGAAGCAGTGTCGACTCATAGGAAGATAGTCGACCACATTTGTGTCGATACTGGGAAGCAGTGTCGACTAACTAAAAGATAGTCGACCTCGACGTAGAAGGAGATAGTCGACACAATGAGACAGAGTCGACACATGTTGGTAGAGTCGACAATTGATGTGTCGACACCTGAAGGCTGTGTCGACACATACTGAGTTCTGAATCTACAACAACTGTGTCGACACACAGGACTTGTGTCGACACACTGCAAAGTCAAAACCAAGTTATTTTCTGAAGAAAGATGAAGTGTTGAGTCGACATAAATACTCTGTGTCGACTCATTCTCAAAATAAAGTTCTGAAGAAGCTGTGTCGACTTAAAGGCAAACTTGTCGACATCGTCAAAGGTTGTGTCGACACCAAAGTTACTTGTGTCGACACATATAGACAGTTGGTCTCGACACTTCCTGACAGTCTGTGGGTTGCAGCCAGTTAACTAATGTTGTCAGACTTGTCAGAAGACAGTTATAAACCGAATCAGCCGGTTACCATTAAGAAGGTCTATAAATAGACAGATTCAGAGGGAAGAAGAGAAGAGATTGAACTTTGGCAATCAAATTGAGAAATCAAATCAAGGAGTAATACTCTAAAGAAGATCTTCATCAGAAGATCTAAGAAGACGATCTCAGGATCGATCTAAGAAGAGTTCTAACAAGAATTCAGAAGTATCATCAAAGGAGTTGGATAGAGAGGGATCCACCCATTTTGAAGAAGAAGAAAGAAGCTATCAGTGGTTTCTCAAGAAGCTGTTTGGAAATCAACTCAGCTAAGTTCAGATTCAAGAAGCTTTGAAGAAAGCTCAGATTCAGTTGATTTCATCAGCTGATCAAGAATTATCTTGTCCTCTTCTCTCTCAACAAAGGCAAGACATTAAAACTTCTTTTCTAAATTTCTGTAGGATTTATTTTAGACAAATCTGAGTTGTAAGCCTGTGATATAAAGGCTGAGTGTAGGAGAGTTGATCTCTGAGTGGTAAGGCTGTTTGCCTGAGTGTAGGAGAAGGTTCTTCTCTGAGTTATAGGCCTTGTGGAAGGCTGAGGTAGGGCTGTTGTGCCTGAGTTGTAGGAACCTATCCAGGTTCTGAGCTGTAGGATCTGAGGATCTGAGAATAGTGGAAGTTTGGCCGAATCTAGCATACTGCTAGATAGGTGAAGGGGGAAAGTGGATGTACCCAAACCTTGGGGAACCACTATAAAACATTGTGCAATCTGTGATGTTTAGATTTCTGTGATTGCTGTGCTGGATGTTTTAATTCTGTGATTGAATTCTGCCTAAAAGTATAAACAAGCAATTAGAACCTATTAACCCCCCCTCTAGGTGTTTTAGGTTGTCTTGAAAGTAAAACTATCAGGATGTCAAGAGTGCATTCCTAAATGGTGAGCTAAAGGAAGAGGTGTTTGTTGAACAACCTCCTGGGTTTGTCTCTTCAACTCAACCCTCATTTGTTTACAAGTTGTAAAAAGCTCTTTATGGACTTAAACAAGCACCCAGAGCCTGGTATGAGACTCTAGCTAGTTTCCTGTTAGTGCACAACTTTGTTAGGGGAGTAGTTGATAGAACCCTTTTTGTTAAGCATCACAAGGACACCATCCTTTTAGTTCAAGTTTATGTGGATGATATTATTTTTGGTGCCACTGATCCCAAACTGTGCAAAAAGTTCTCAGACCTGATGCATTCTAAGTTTGAGATGAGTAGTATGGGTGAGCTATCTTGCTTTCTTGGTCTCCAAGTAAAGCAAGATGTTGATGCCATCTTCATCTCCCAATCCAAATATGCCAAGAAATTGGTAAAGAAGTTTGGGATGACTGATGCTTCAGCAATGCATACACCCTTGGCTACAAATGTAGTTATAGATTCTGATTATCATGGTAAGCCAGTTGATCAGAAAAACTATAGGGCCATTATTGGTTTCCTGTTGTATTTAACTGCAAGTAGACCAGATATAATGTTTGCCACATGCCTATGTGCTAGATTCCAGTCAACCCCAAGGAATCTCATTTGATTCTCCTCAAAAGAATTTTGAGATACCTGAAGGGATGTCCAAATTTAGGACTATGGTACCCAGCTGAATCAGAATTTGAGTTAATTGGATACTTAGATTCTGACTATGCTGGTTGTAGAGTTGACAAGAAAAGTACCTCAGGAACATGTCAGTTCCTGGGAGAGAGATTGGTCTCTTGGTTCTGTAAGAAACAGGCTTCGGTCTCAACTTCAACTGCAGAGGCTGAATATATAGCAGCTGCTAGTTGTTGTTCACAGATCTTGTGGATTCAAAACCAACTTTTGGATTATGGGTACACACACAAGAACACCAAAATCATGTGTGACAGTACCAATGCTATCTCCATTGCACAAAATCCTGTGCACCACTCTAGGACCAAGCACATTGAGATTAGACACCATTTCCTGAGAGATTGTGTGGAAAAGAACAAGATCAACCTTGAGTTCATATCCACTGACCTTCAGAGAGGTGATATTTTCACCAAGCCCTTAGATGAACAGAAGCATCTGTTCTTTTTGGTTCAACTAGGCATGATAAATGGAAAAGACTAAGTGTGACTTTTGCCTTTGTTGAAATCTGTTTGAAGATCGTCGAACGACGTTCGACGATAGTCGAACAGGTCGAGCCTATCGTCGACCTATGGGTGATGACGGCTTGTTTGTTTGTGAAGACAGAAATAGTCAAACGATTGATCGACTACTCTGCTTCAGGAAACGATCGTCGAACGACCGTTCGACTATCGTCTCCAGTATCTGTTAAAATAGATCGACGATTGCTGTTTTAATATAAAACCGATGGTCGACCTAGGTTAAGAGATCGTCTTTTTAGTAGTCGACAGAGCTCGTCTTTTCGTATTCCGTCTTTCTGCTTGAGCTCTGCCCCGCGCCTTCTGCTCTTCGCTTCTCTCGTCTTCTTCGACCAAATCGATGGCGATTGCTCCAGCTCTCCTGACAGCGATGAAGTTTGATGCCGGTTTCAGTGTGGATTTCGACTCGTTCAACGTCTGTGATGCGGAGATCATAGAGATGCTACAGCTCTGCAAGGATCAAAGATTGGAAAAGCTGATGTCAACAAGGATCAAGATCAACATTCCATAGATCAAAGAATGTGTTTATTCTTCGTCTTCCAGCGACGAATCCATGACTGGGACAATAGGCGGCGAAGAGGTAATCCTGACTCCTGTCGTACTGACTGAAATTTTCGGATTGTTGAATGGACAAGAAGAATATGACCAAGATATTCAAGAGTATGGAAGAATGCTCGTCGAGCTAGGACATGCTGAGGGCATTCCTACAAAGTTGCTGAAAGTGAACTTCCCTTTGAGGATTAAGTTCTTAGCTGAACTTGTTGGAAAAGTGCTGTTAGGTAAGCACTCAGCTCATGACAATATAACCAGGCAGCAGTTTGCCTTGATGAGTACGATTATCAATAAGAAAGAGATAAATTGGGTAGGGATAATGTTTGATTTGATAAGAAAGAAGAACAGCAAGAAGGAAGTAACCCTTGGAAGGGTAATAGGAATTTTCCTAAAAGAGAAATATCCTCAACTGTTGGGTACAGTTGCAACTTCCATCAATGCCAGTAAGAAAATGGATCCCACCTTATTTGTTAAGTGGAAAAGGAGCATTCAGAAGCCTTCACTAGCTAGGGTAGCTCCTGTTTTATCTGAGAACACCAGGACTGTACCAGTCACTCCCCACCTACATGAAGAAGGCTCCTCCATTCCCCCCATTACTTCTACTTCTGTATTGCCATCCACATCTTCTGCATTACCATCTACATCCACTGTCTTTCTTCTACTTGATTCCTCCACTATTCTCTATGCATCACCACCAGCATCTCCACTCCCTTCACATCTTGCTAGGATTTCTCATCCTAGTTTTGATCTGTTGGTTTCTGAGAATCCACCCACTCCACCTCAGTCACCAATTTCTCATTCAGATCATATTGATCTTCCTGCATCCACCCATCAATCACCAGTTCACAACATATCTCATCAGGAGACCACCATCCCTGATGATCTTCCATCTATTGTGATTCCCCCTTCCACATCTTTTGAAATAACCCCAGCTTTCATTTCAAACATCCTGGAGCTTATTACTCCTTCAATCAAAACCATGATTGAAGAAGCAATTGCCCCTCTTGTTTCTACTATCTCTTCCCTGTCATCCTTCATCATAGCCATCTCCAAGTCTGCTGAGCCCTCTTCATTTAAGGGCCTGACTTCAGTATCTATTGAAATCAGGCAGGGGGAGATGTTCGAGGAAGATGCCTCAGGACTGCCCCTTATTACTCTTCCAGTAGATCCCCAAGCTGAAATTCAAAAAGAAGCAGCAGTTCTAGTTGACATTACAACATCATATGCAGAACCAGAACCAGTTCAGAGGCCACCTGATATCATAATGGAAGCAGAATTTGCCTTCAAAGTGTGTCTTGAAGAAGCCTCCACTCCCTTAGTTGCTCTATTCCTAGAAGGATTCATTACCTCCTATCTAGATGACTTGTGGGAGTTAGGAAAGTCTGAAGAAAATCCTGAAGGTAATTCATTTACTCAATTCCTTAACATGTTAACTGACATGCTAGCCTGTGAATACTTGGAAGGGATGTTTCGATACCATTTAGAACACCTTTGTGTCCCTTTGGTTTAAGATCTAGTTCAAGAAGTTCAAGCTGCTCAAGAACCTGCTCAACAACCAGCTCCAGAACCAGCTCAAGAACCTGCTGTTCAAGATCCTATATCTACTCCTCCAGCTCAGATAGCTGTGCAAGATGAACTAGTCCTCAAGACAGTTACAGTTGAGTAAGAAAAAGTTTCAGATGATCAAGAAGAAAGATCTACAGTCTGGGATGACACCCCAGGACTAGACCTGGATACTCTTCTGGCACAGGATGCCTTAGAAGAAGAAAGAGAGAAAGCTGCATTAAAAGCCAAAGAACAAGCTGAGCAAGAGGCTTTTGATCCCTATGATCAACCTCAATCATCTCATTCTGATGATGAGGATGATTCTGATGAGTTAGAAGGTTCTAAGAAGAAGAAAGCAGCAAAAAGAAAAAGGAAAGCTGCTGGTCCTCCTCCTAATCCTGATCATGATGTTCCCTATTACATACTAAAAGGGATAGATCCCAAATCTAAAGAATATCAACATTGGATGGGACTATCCAAAAACCAACAAAAGCAGAAAAAGAAAAGCAAGAGATATGACAGTCCAGCTCCCAAGTGGACTCCTAGAGGACCTCCTCCTCCTCCTCCAAGTGCAGGAGCCTCTAGAAATGTATCTGCCAATCCATCAGTCCCTTCTGCTAGATTCACTCTGTCTCAAGAACATCAAAGAAGAAGTAATCCAGGATATCAAGGCAGATCTCAATCTGGACATCAAAGACAAGAGGCTGATACAAAAGAGCAAGTGAAGGAGGTAGTATATCAGAAGCCAACCTTTTCTCCTCCTCCTTCACCCAAGAGAAAAGCATCCTCTCCTAAAGAAAGAAAAAGCATACCATCCAAAAAGCCAGCTCAAACGAAGAAAATAGATTCAAAAGGAAAAAGGATTATTTACTCTGAAAAATCAAGTAAAAAATATGCAGAGTTTGCTCCTCCTTCTTCTCTAGTTATTCAAGAAAATAAAGAGCCAGCTGCATGTATGCTAGAACTCTCTACAAAATTCAAAACTGTAAAACCTTTAGATTCAACTGATGATAATGAATATGAGAGCCAAGAGCTAAATCCTGATTTCAGGATGGCCAGATTTCTCGAACTAGTTGGATCAGCCCAGATCAGACAGGCCAGAGCTGAAGGTAAAGATATTATAGGCTTAACTACTATGTCTAAATTCAGAAAGAAGGAGCTATATAAATTCAAGGCCAGACCTGAGGTTTTTGATCCTTCTTAATATATGGAAAAGCACCCAGAAGCAGTAGTGCCAAGAGCAGGAGAATCTAAAATCATTAGAGAACAAGATTTAAAGATATCAAAGAAGGAAGCTCTAGATCCCTTCAGAAAAATTTCTTTTCTTCCTGATTCTTCTGTATCTAAATCAGATTCTGATGCTGCTTAAGTTTTATGTATTGACAGTATGTTTATTTGACTGTTTGTTTAATGCAATTTGATGCTTAGATGTTTCTTTTCCTGAGTTATATTTATTTCCTGTAGTTTTGTTTTGAGAGACTTAACCCAAATAGGGGGAGATTGTTGGTACTCTAGTTTGGATTTGAGTTTAGTCTTCTCAATTAGTTTCTTGACCCAAGATTTATCTATGGTCAAAGGTTAGTTGTTAGATTAGTTTTTCCTCAGTTGTAGAGTTGTCACTTTTCCAAATGAAGATTTGGTTAAGTTGTTTTTGGTTCGACTATGGTCGAACGCCGCTCGACTATCATCTATCAACCGTTCGACGATCGTCTATCAGTTGGTCGACTATCGTCAGTCAGTAGATCGTCTATCTTTGAGTTAGTTCAACTCTTGTTAGCTCGATGATCTGTGGTATCTGCCTCGTCGATCGTCGAACCCCGCTCGACTTCTTTTGACCAGACAGATTTTTTGATAGTTCGACTATCTGCCTTGATAGTTCAACTATCTGATAGCTCGACTATCTGTTTGATAGTTCGACTATCTGTTCTGTTTGATAGTTCGACTATCTGCCTTGATAGTTCAACTATCTGATAGCTCGACTATCTGTTTGATAATTCGACTATCTGTTCTATTTGATAGTTCAACTATCTGCCTTGATAGTTCGACTATCTGCCTTGATAGTTCAACTATTTGATAGCTCGACTATCTATTCTGATAGTTCGACTATCTGCTGTGGTAGTTTGACTATCTGCTTTGATAGTTCGACTATCTGCTTCGTTCGACTATCTGTTTGATAGTTCGACGATCTCTGTGGTTCGTTCGACGATCTCTGTGGATCGTTCGACGATCTTTTGTCTGCCTTTAGTTATTTTGTACTCCTTTTGTTCTATGATTTATTTCCTATTTATTTGGCATTTTATTAAAGATTATTTCATTGATTTTATGCATACATCTCAAGGCAATCTTTGCCCCATCCTTTGTGCATAAGTAAAGCTTTTTCTGATAAAGTTTTTTTTGTCTTATTAGTTGAAATATCTTTTTGCTTTATCTGCCATGCTGTCCTTTATAGCCGTTAGACACAAAAGTCTTCTCCGGCCGTAAATAGTTTAGTCTGATGTGACTTTCTCTAATATTCTTTTATCAGATTGGATATGCAGCTTCTCAGAAAGCTTTATCCCTTTATAGCATGTCTGTCTGCAGGATATATTTTGTATTGTGCTATTTGCAGCCTAAATCGCAGATCTCAGAAGAAGACAAAGTTCAAACAAAGATTAGAGCCGTTATAGATGCTAATATATAAAGAGCTTCTTTTGAAAGAAGAAATATACAACATCAACAAAAAAGAAACTAAGCAAGCAGAGTATACACAGAGTGATTCAAAATAAGAAGAGACACAACTCTCAGATATTGTAACATTCAACTAAGAAGATCATCCTTCTTCAACTCTCTCTTCTTCAATCCTGAGTTCATCCTGCTGCCAGGAACATTCACTCAGAGTCTCAAGAAGAAGAAGAAGAAGGAAGAAAAGCTGTTGAAGAAGAACATCCATTTCAAATCAAGAGTCTTCTTCAAGCTGATCCTTCAAGAACTTCAAGACAGCTCTCTGTCAAGAGTTCAGAAGAGTTCCTGCACCCTGAAGTAAGACTTCTTCCTGGATATCACTAAGCCAGGGGAGCCTTGATTCTTTAGAGCTTTCTAGCTCTGTGCAATACACTTGCTTCTCTAATATTGTTTTAACAATAGAGAAGACATTCTAACTCTCTCAACCTCCTATATAAAGGGTTATTACTCCCTTCAAAAGTTTACCTTGGTGGCAGGGCACCTGATCAAAAACTTGTGTTTAATTTTGAGCTCCTGATCAAAAGCTCAAAGGGTCTACTTAATCTACCTGAAGCAGATCAGTTGGTGGCAGAGTACCTGAACAAAAACCTGTAGTGGATTCCTACCAGGGTGGTAGAAGAGTGGACGTACCTATTTAGAGGGAACCACTATAAACCTCTTGTGTCGTCTGTGTTGCTTAATTTAATTATTGCACTGTGGCTGTGAGTAGAAATAACTAGGATTGCTAGTTGCTGTGATAGGACCAAAGCTCAACTGTAATTACAGTTAGCTTTCTCTTGTGCACTTCACTTTGTATTAGGCTCTAGGGTTTCAAATATCTATAAACTCATTCCGCAAATTAACTCTAAGGGAGTTGAGTAGGGTGTCATAATTTTTGAATACTCTATTACCCCCCCCCCCTCTAGAGTTGCATCTATCCTCACTTTCAGAGAGGGGAATCAACACGGCAAACCCTAGAACAAATGGGTGGGAACTCGCCAAATAAGGGTTGGATTTCTTTCCAACCTCTATCGAGCTCACAAAAGGATGAGATTGTGTACAACCCGTAATTGGCATGTAGGCCATGCACTAGGAGACGAAGTGGGGGCATACTAGACACCCCTCGCCATACTCGCCTATCTATTAAGACGAATCACCGTACTCGCATATATAAAATTCTAAGTCCTATATAACGTAGACAACTCACCAACATCAACAGACAATAACCAATATCGATCAGAACCCTCGTAGATATAAAATTTTAAGTCCTATCGGCTAGACTACTTGCCGATATCAGTAAGCAACAGTCAATATCGACCAGAATCCTTGCAGATATTAAATTCTAAGTCCTATATTGACTAGACAACTCGCCGACATCAATATGCAACGGACAATATCGACCAGAGTAGTCTCTGACAGTTTCAGTGAACAGTCAATATCGACTAGAAGACACTTCGACAAAAAATATGCTTATTGAATATCGACTAGAGATGCCTACTGCATTGCTCTTGTTAACAACACATGTCGACTAGTGTGGGACCAGTATGGGGCGAGTAGGCCGAGTATTAGGAGACGGAACAGGTTAGGCTCGATATCCCTGGTCGTACTCTCCTACCTATCAGGGTGGATCAATGCACTAACCCTCTTAAGAGAAACCGTAGGCGAGTTCAAATCGTCGGGGCGTACTCACCCAAGCTCGCGAGTTCTCTCTCGCAACAAATATCGGTCCCCCCCGGGTGCAGATAGCGCAATCCGAAGGCACTACAGGATATTCGCGGATCATTTGGGTCTGCTGATAGCAATTAATTTAAGGGACACAGTTATTTGCAAACCAAAAAAGACTGTTCTACCCTCAGATCGATTTTCTTATAAATAGGGCCCTCAATCCCTCAGATCATACATACTTTCTTCCTCCTTAAAGAGAGATCTTCTCCTTGCTCAAGCTTAACTGTTTGAGGGATTGACTCCGGTCCTTTTCTTGGGAGGGGAAAACATTAAGCTTTTGGGTTAGTAGCAGGATCTCGTTGCTACCAGAGGGTCTTCTCTATGGACATCCACCTACCATTAGTGAAAACTGGTTTCGGGTTCAAAATACTCATTTTTTGGGATCCAACGACGAAAGAATTAGCCTGGACCATCACTTAAGTCCGAAATCTGTTGAACCAGTATCTGAGTTTCAACACCAGAGAATAAAATTTATTTCATTTTTAATATTTTCAAAGGTGAAGACACAACAAGAGGGCCAACAAGCTTAGTTATTAAAGGCGCAAGGCGCACTAAGGCGCAAAAGGGTCTTAGAGCCTAGGCGCAAGGCTCAAGGCGCAGACGTGTGCCTGATGAAGGCAAGGCGCAATCACGTCCATTTTAAACAATCAACATCAAACATCATATAATCTTCTCCATCAGATTCTTCATTTATTTTACTCATTAATCATTCATTACTATCGTTTGTATCTTTTAAAAATAGAATCAATGTAGTCACTTGCATCATATCTAAGTCCCAATGCACAATTATCTTCTACAAACGCTAAATAAATCAAAAATTTTTTGAGTTACTTACATTATTTTTTCTTTATTTTTGAAATAAAAAGTACAACAAAAATCTCACTCAAACACATCTTTAATGTTTGAAAGACGCAAATAAGGCGCACAAAGGTACAAAGCTCTGAGCCTATTAAGTCTTGCGTCTGAGACGCTCCTTTAACAATATAGCCAGCCGGCTTTTTTAAAAGAAAATAGAAATTTATTAACAAAATCAAAAAAGAGGTTTACTTGCACAACAAGCCAAAGAAGCGGCAAAATCCCCTTTCCTGTTGATGCATTTGGATATAATGAAGCACTATTCTGCTGCTGGCCTTACATCATCCTGCAAAAAGTATATTACTTGCATTTAATTTCTAGCATTAAAGTTTTGTGCTAGTTCCCTCGCATCACAAAGTGACGAGGATCGACCGCATGTTTATGATTGGGACATCACGTGATGAGACCTATTTTTGCATATTTGCCGTAGATTCGTTGATCAGATCGATGATCTAAGAAAACGAGCACGTCCGTAGCGTCCTTTTTCATTCTAACTGTATTTTTTATATATTTTTTGGAATTGTATTTATATTTTTAGAATACCGGGCGTAACAGACGATCATAGTCTTTCACGTCTGGTGTCCAACCGCTCTTTCTCGTTATAAATAGGGGCAGATGTCCTTCAATCATTACTAATTTTGTGAGGGATTTCAGAATTCTAACAATCGTTCATTGGTGGTGGTGCAAAGATCATAGCCGTGATTCCGTCAAGTTCACCTCGCGCCGTAGTCCCGGTTTGACTATTTTATTTCAGTTATATTTTATTTCACTTTTTCTTTTCTCGTGAAAATCCTAAAACCCACGTTCACGCCAGTTACCTTCATCATAAACGAGGAAACCTCCCATTCCTCCCACTGTTCAGCTTCTCCAAAAGTCCAAAGGAGGAAACCGCCGCTCAAGCCCTCCCAGACCTCCTTCTCCCTCGACGGAAGAAGCTACATTCGCAAGCAGATCTCGCTCACCCCTGCACATTCAGTGCCGCAACCCTGTCAGCTTCTTCCTCTGGACGGAAACAGAGAATCAACGGTGTGTATCGTCCAAGGTCGCTCTACTCCTCTACTATTCATCCCTTATCCGCTCGGTTTCGGAGCTGTTCATCGTCCTCCTCGACGGGAAGGGCTGAAGTCTCCCAGCCGCAAGCCCTAATACGCTGAGTTCCTCCTTCCTCTTCCCCCTCACCTCTTCCAGGACTGGCAAACCTTTCTTCCGTTTCCATTTTCAGCATCGTCGGCTCTCCGTTTTCCACTACTGGAGTTCGATTCCATCTCCCTACCATTTCATGTCAACAGCAGGCCATATCCCCGCATCTCCTACTTCAGCTGCACATTTTGCCTCCATTACCAGCACTTCTCAAAGGTACGACCAACCATCTTCTACTCTCAGAATCAGTCCAGGATAACAACAAAATTCCTGCTTGCTTAAATCTCTCCCCAAGCAGGCCAACCCTCCTTATTCTGGCCCAGGACACTACAATATTTTTGGTCTTTAGCAACATTTGAAAAATGTTGTCTAAAACCGCAAAGTGTTGCCAAAATATTGAAAACTGTTACCATAGGGGTGTATGTCTATACCCGTGTTACCAAAGACTTAAGACAACAGTTTTCACATTTTTAGGCAACATTACTTAAAACTGTTGTCTATATCCCTAGTAAAGACAACAGTTTTTAGATGGACCTATTGCAACATTTTCAAAATATTTAGAATTACATTCAACAAATGTTGCCAAAACTATTTAATTAATAAAAAAATATAAATTTAAAAAAACATGAAAATAAATTGAAACTTCAAAAACCAACAGGTTATATCATGAGACTTTTTTATACCGTATAAATATATAACAATTTAACAAAA
Source organism: Platanthera zijinensis (assembly GCA_039513925.1). Lineage (NCBI taxonomy): Eukaryota > Viridiplantae > Streptophyta > Magnoliopsida > Asparagales > Orchidaceae > Platanthera > Platanthera zijinensis. Next base: position 153,459,477 of record CM077083.1, read on the forward strand.
CAAATATTTTCATTTAGAATATTAATGTTGCACATGTTTTATCATTAAATTAACAACCCATCATTTAACATCAAAATTTACCAAAATACATCAAGATAATTAAATATTACAGTACACAAACAAAATTATCTAAATGAGCTTAAACATCAAATGATCTTCATGGTATTGGGTCATCATATTGCAACTCCTCATTTTTTCCCCAACATCAAGAACTTTTTTCACAAAATAAAATAATATATATAAAAATATAATGACATCAAGATCAATATATAATTTAAAAGTTATAGACATATATAAGTATTTTAATATATTATATGAAAATCTACAACATTATACCTCTCCATAGTTTGGAACGTGTGTTGATGTAAAACGAAATTCAACGAACTGCAGGTGCTCTTCGCTGATATGTTGAAAAGAAAACCATTAGTATTAAAAATTACAAGTTAATTTAAGTGTCTGAAAAATAATAGTGGTATGCACATTTATTTTTTTCTGAATTTTTTGTAGATATGTAGTGGAAATCACAGATGTTGTTCGCCCAGGGCTCAAATACTCTAGGTAATTGTGGACTGTTGAGGGGTATTGTCAATTTTATTTGTCACAAATGTTATTTGCTTTGTTAGCTTACATCATAAGATTGTAGCCATTAAGATGATACTTAAACTTGGGATAGTTGCTCTCTAGGTCCAACCTGAGCAACATCTAGACGTTTGCAGATTAGGTTCATGTAGAACCTGCAAATTATACAAACAAAATATAAATAAACTGCTGATAGTTTGAGCTGGCCTAGGAAACATCAATATACTGAGCCAAGACCCTAAAAAATACAAAGGAGAATAAAGAATAAGTTGCAGTCGAAGATTTCCAACATCTGACCTTTATACTTGCATCATTTTGTACAGCTTTACGGACATCAAGTTGTCTAACTAGGTTGTTAAGTCTATATACTTTTTCCCTCAATTCACTAATAAATGAATCTCTCTCTGCAAATGAATTCCTTGTCGCACAAGTGGCACCTAAAGCAGCGTAGAAGATAAAGTTTACAGACCTAAATAACTGAGCATACGTCAAAAGAGATAAATATTTAGCATTCAATTCTAAAGATAAGGTGGATACAAGTTCAAATCATGCATGGCATTAGATTGAAAATAATAATAACACATTCATGTATATACTTCCGTGCATATTATTTATGATTAAAGATATGTTAAATGCCTATACTGCAGGACAACGATTTGTTCCTTCCAAATGAAAGAGAGGATCACATTTCAACCCAGAGAGCGATTTGTTCCTTCCAAATGAAAGGAAAGATGTCATAACTTCTATTGCTTGTTGGATTTTCATGGCTGTTGTTCTTTCTGGGTTGACCTGGTTCATGGGTCCTCTCAAAATGTTTAAACTTTATGTTGTTCCTGATTCGGTATGTATGTCTTTAGTGATTTTTCAATGACTTCTGTTTCATGCCAGTACTTGAAATCCTTGGCTGTATAAACCTTCTAATTTGTTTCTTTAATTACAGCTGTTTGTTATGTGGCTGGACATTGTGACTTATTTACATCACCATGGGCATGAGGAGAAGCTTCCCTGGTATCGGGGAAAGGTCAGGATTATGTCATTATTGTTGAAAGTCGTCTAATCAGTTTCCTCCATGAGCTAGTGGTTGGTGAAATCCTTGAGAGGTCGCTCGCTTGGATGGTATTGGGGCTTGGGAATTAAAACTAGAGGCCCAACTCCAATGAAAATGAACATTGAATTCTAACTTTGAAATCCCAATTTCATCCAAACGAAACGACTCCTGCTAAATTAGATGGTGTTCTGCCCCCACACAATATAATACACTTTGATTTCATAAATTTTTTCTTTTAATTTTGAACAGTTTGTGGTTAAAATTTTGTTTACCTCTTCATGGATTACTCATATTACATTGTATGTGTTTATTTTCATGGTCGTCTTTAGTCTCATTCAAATTATTTGGGGTTTGTTTTATAGCTCATTCTGGCATTTCCTTGAGTGAGTTCTATTATATGTCGATTTCAAGTGCTAGCTCATTCTATTTATGATTAAAGATATGTTAAATACTGTGGTGTGTACTGAAACTATAGGCATCAAAAGAGGATTAATTCTTGTCAATGAACCAATGCCTGTTATTTCCTACATAGTAGTATAATAAAAATAGAAACATAATTTGATACAACTCAATATAACTGCAGCAAACATATAACAGACAATGTCCCAAATAATTGCCATCTTGTCGGAATTCAAAAAAATAAATACATCCAGCTAACCTAATGATCAGTATCCGTATAATTAGCAGTAAGGTATGAACAGTGTGACAATGAGATCTTGATCGGGATAAAAACAATGATCTTGAACGGGGTAATCTGAACATTCGTCTAAGAAATAATCTAAACAGACGGATACTCTCCGAGAAGAAGATGATGACAGTTCTCAATAACTGGAAAGTATCGACAAAGGGGAAAAGGGACCAGCAAATACCTGGTTGAGGCTCTCCTCTGTAGCCTTCCGCTCCTCGTGATTAGGGCTCAGGGCGTCCTGAAGAATTATGGCGAGGCTCGAGAGGTCCTTGGCCGCGGCGAATTACAAAAATGAGAATCCCTAGCTGGAGATTGGGAGCATGGATCAGGAGCAAGAAGACAGGTTTCTTCTTTGAGTTCTCCTCTGGGGAGGATGCAAGGAGGCCAGCCGAGGGGGGAAAAGAGGGAATCAGACAACGATGAAGCTGGAGGCGCTTTTGCACCGGGAGAGTAGGCAAAGAGAAGCAGAAAACTAAGTGCAATCAGACAGGCGGATTTCGTCGTCGGTGCAATCGAACGTCGTCGTCGACGGGGAAGAAGGTCGGTGCAATTCGGACTATCGTGGTCGACGGGGAAGAAGATTTTGCACGCCGGCATCAATGAGGAAGAAGATGCAGGCTGTGCAGCATCCACGCCCGAGGAAGAAGCCTGTCGTCCCATCGGGGAAGAGAAGCTTGGCGCTAGGTATCGGGGAGGAAGGTGATGTTCCTGTGCGGCTGAACCCATGAAAAAAATTGGGGCTAGGGCATAAGGTAATTAAAATCCGGGGGAATTTAAAACCGCGGTTTTGTAATATTAGCTGTGTCAAATGGTGCTTATGTCCAAAATACCGGTGTTGTTCCGCCGCACAGCAGCTTAAAAGTCTAACCAAACGTCACCTAAGTCGCTTCGTATGTAGTATTTGAGATAAGTACATATAAAATCTTTTGATATCTTCTGAGTTACTTGATAACAAATTTTCACAAAAATATCTCATATTTTGATTACTTTTTAAAAAAATTCGTCGTCAAAGTTAAATATGTATGCCGACGATTTTTTCATGAAAAACGTGGCTAATACTACTATTTGAAATATTGTTTTTACAAATATAATTTTTAAATTAATAATTTGGGGTGAGAATAATAATTTTGATTAATCTAAAAAAGGTTGAGCAATACTTTTAACGTATTACAATTTAATTTTTAAGAAGGCAACATATCATAATTGTTGCCTAAAGTGAATCGTCAAGGGCAACATTTCAAAATTGTTCTATATAAGGGATTAGAGAACAGTTTTTTTAATGTTGCATATAAAGTGTTGCCTAAAGATGTTAACTCATTGCAACATTTATAAACTGTTCTCTATCAAGGTTTAGGCAATATTTTTATAAATGTTGCCAAGCCAGGTGTTGCTAAAAACAAAAAATGTTGTAGTGGGAACTCATATCCCTTTGTCAAAGCCCCGTTACCCTCCAGTGGTTCCTCTCCACATTCCACCATCCAAGCCCGAAACATATTGTTCCTGATAGTTTTACTTTCAAGACTGCCTAAACACCTAGAGGGGGGGGGGGTGAATAGGTTCTAATGCTTGTTTTTCAATTTAGGCAGAATATAACTATTGAATATATACACACAACACAGCAATCACAGAAATTCACACATCACAGATTGCACACAGTTTTATAGTGGTTCCCCAAGATCTGGGTACATCCACTTTCCCCCTTCACGTATCTAGCAGTGTGCTAGATTCGGCCAAACTCCCTTCCTTAACTCAGATCCTCAGATCCTACAGCTCAGAATCCAAAATGGATTCCTACAACTCAGAGTGATACCATACTCCTACAACTCAGGCAATTCAGCCCTACCTCAGTCTTTATCCAAGACCTATCACTCAGAGATTATCTCTCCTACACTCAGCCTTTATAACATAGGCTTACAACTCAGATCTATATTAATATATCCTACAGAAATTTAGAAAAGAGTTTTATAGAATCTTGCCCTTATTGAGAGAGAAAGGACAAGACAGCACCTGATCAGCTGATGGATGAAACCAACTAAAACTTAGCTTTCTTTAAAGCTTCTTGAATCTGAACTAGCTGAGTTGATTTCCAAACAGCTTCTTGAGAAACCTGTAACAGCTTCCTTCTTTATCTTCAAACGGCTGGATCCCTCTCTATCCAATCCCTTTGGAAATTCTTCATAATTCTAAGAAGAATTCTCCTTAGACTGATCCTGAGAGGTTGAACCCTTCAGAATGTCTTCTTAGATCTTCTGATGAAGATCTTCTTCAGTGCCTTGCACTTTATTGATTTGATTCCTTAATCAGATTTCTTTAAGTGTTGCTTCTCAATCACAAAAATAATAATCCTTCTACTTCTGAATCTGTCTATTTATAGACCTTCTTTTTGGTGACCGGCTGGTCCGGTATCTAACTATCTTCTGACAAGTCTGACAGCTTCAGTTAACCTGTTATAACCCATAGCTGTCAAGTCTTCAAACAGATCATGTGCCTTTGTCTTGGACAGCAAAGTGTCGAGACTGTCTGTCCGAAAGTGTCGAGACCATCTGTCTATATGTGTCGACACAAGTAACTTTGGTGTCGACACTGCCTCTGGAGAAGTCGACAAGTTTGTCTTTAAGTCGACTCAGCTTCTGCATACTACAACTTGAGAATGAGTCGACACAGAGTATTCGTGTTGACTCAAACACTTCATCAATATTCAGCAAATGACTTGGTCTAGACTTGGCAGTGTGTCGACACAAGTCCTGTGTGTCGACACAGTTAATGTAGATTCAGAACATAGTATGTGTCGACACTGCCTTCAGGTGTCGACACAGCTTTTGTCGGCTCTGCCTATATGTGTCGACTCAGTATTCTGGTGTCGATATAATTATTGTCGACTTTGCCTCTGTGTGTCGACAAAGCCTCCTGGTGTCGACACAGTTGATGTCAACTATAATCTTGTGTGTGTCGACACTGCCTCCCGGTGTCGACACAGTTGATGTCGACTCATTTTCTCTGTATCGACACAACCTTCTTCAAGTGTCGACATAATCTTCCTGAAGTGTCGACACATCTTCTTCTGGTGTCGACACATAGACTTAGAAGTTTTTCCATACTTTTAACCTGCACATATTCAACTTAAACAACATCAAATACACCTTGATGTATATCATTATGCTAAGTTAGGCTTCTTCAAATCAGGTACACATTTTCCAATATACCCAACAATCTCCCCCTATTTGGAGAAGTCATAACCCATATTAGCTAATGATATACACCACTTATGATAATAATATACAAAATGATGATGATGTATATAAGCTTAATATTACAGGAAATATTAACAATCAAAACACTTGCATAGATTCATCACAGAGAAAAAAGCATATACACAAAAATTAATTAAAGAGCAAGAATTTGTGTATTATGTCAAAATGATTGTTTACAAAATGTTTAACACTGAATGTTTCACATTACACATTTTTAAACTAAAACAAAGACATCTAAGACTAAGACTGATCAGGCTCTTTAATAACAATCCCTTTTCCTGGTTGTACTTGAGCCTGCACAGAAGGTTCAGTTTCTTCCATGGGCTTTTTGCCTTTAAGATTAGCCTTCTCCTGAGCCTCAGCCTTCAGTCTTTTTCTCTCAAAATAGTGATATGGCTTGGGAAAGTATTTGCTAGGCTCCACAGCATCGGGAGGTAGCTTTCCCATCGTGGCTTTCCTTCTAAACTGAACAATGGCCTCGTGTCTGGCTTCATGCTTCTGCCATTCTTATTCATTGTACCACTTGCCCCTTTCTTGGACTTGATCTTTGACAGCTTTCCAGGCAGTTAGAATGATGTTTCTAGAGGTAGGGCTCCACTGTTCAAAATCAGGTTTTAGTTCAGCTTGCTCCCTAAACCTCTTCTTAGACAGTTGAGCCTCTTGCTGAGCCTTGATTGCAACTTCAGGCATGTCTACTTTTCTAAGTATAATATTTGAAACCTCCTCTGGAGGACTATACATAGTTTGCACCATCTGATGAATGCCCTCAAAATCTGCAGGGGGGTATATTACTTGAGCAACCTCTGGTTGGTTACCTTCAAGTAGACCTTGAGGCTGTACTCCTGACTCTGCCATATTATCATCATCACAAAGGGGTGGATATCCCAATGTGGCTCTGATACTATTAGTTACCCACTAGGCATGTTCTGAGCCAGCAGAAATAAGTACCCTCTCCCCCTTTAGGACTTCTCTTTCTACATGATCTCTGAGATCATCCTTCTGAAATCTGATCTGACCATCTAAATAATTAATGCCATCTTTAAAGAAGGGCTTCAACCTGTTAAGTTTTGCAGTAATTTCCTGCTGGGAAGTGGTTATGGCTGACTGTACTGAGTCTAAAGCATTTTTGAATTTGATATCATATGCTAGCATTTCAGCTGCCCTAGCTTCAGCCAATTTAGTCATTATTGTTTGAAAGTGAGCAAGAATATCTGTGTTGGCTGTTGTCAGATTTTCATTTAGCCTTGTCTGATTTTCAAGAATGTATCCTTGATTAATAGATTGGGCATCTATTTCTTTCTTCATTTCCGCTTGTTGTTTGGCCAGATATACAACAGCATGTCCCCCTTTTGTAAAACAACCTGTTATTTCTCTTTTATGTTGATTGACTTCAAATCTTATAGACTTGATATCTTGAGCCAGATCAAACTGAAGATTTTTATTACTTTCATCAACATATTTCTCCATGGATAATCTCTGATTATCTAGCTTCATCTACAAATCTACCATGAACTTGTTGTAATTAAAATCAGATGGAGATTGTTGAGTTGAAGTTTGTAGAGCCTGCTTGTAGCTATGACTTCTTCTTCTGAAGACCATGAGCTTCCTTTTCTTTGCCACTCTGGCTTCTTCAGACTCAGATTCTGAAGAGCTTTCAATCTGAACTCTCTCAGGAGGTGAAGGAGGAATATCTATCTCAGTGACATGTTGATCCTTTTCAACAAACTCTTGCTCCCCCTCAATTTCGAGCTCCTTCTCAATTCTATTAGTAGTAATTTCAACATCAGGAAACAACTCATCTAGAGTGAATTCCTTTTGTACCTGTGCAGAAGATGAGTTATCTAGTCCAGCAGTGTTCAAATCTTTTGATAAATCTACTTGTTCTTCCTCTTGCACTTGATCAGAATTCTGCTCCCCCTGTACCTGTGCAGTATCTGGAATGTCCTGGGCAGGAGAATGAACTTGCTCCCCCTGCACCTGTGCTAGAAATGTTTCTTTCTGAACTAGAGTTGACCCAGACTGGGTTTCAGCAGGTTCTCTAAGTTGGTGTTCAGTTCCTTGTTCATGTCCAGGTGACATCTCAGTTATGTCTTGCCTGTCTACTGCAGGCAACTCTTTGGATAGAACTCTATCCCATCTTGAGAATAATCTCATGTCCATCTTTCTCATGTGATTGATCTTAGTCCCTGGTATCTGTTGCATGACTTCTGGAATCACTCCAACCAGGTATAAACTCAAAATCCTAGCCATATTTGGCTTCTTAATTCCTTCCTTGATCTTATCAAATACAACTGCTGACCAGTCAGTTGGAATTTGAAAAACAATTCTTGTCATAATGCAGAACATATAGGCTGAGACCTTATCATGTCCACCAGGTTTGCACAAAATCACCTTTCCAACAACTTCAGACAGAAATTTGCCTTGTTGATTCATCCCTTTCCGGTTGATAGCTGCTCCAATCTTGATGGTTGGATCCAATCCACACCATTGGAGGGCCTCCCTTGTCTTAGAGGCAGGGACCTCTTCTTCATCTTGTATGCTAGGTAGTTGAAGATTCTTTCGTAAACTTCTTGGTGTAAGTTTCACCTTCGTCCCATGAACAGTGGATTTGATCTTGAGACCAGAAGAATCCACTGATGTAGAGGTATAGAATTCAATCACCTCCTTCTTCCAGATCTTTGACGGTTCTGAGACAAGGAATTCCAGTCCATTGTCTGTAAGAAGAGTAATTACTTGTTTGATTTCTAGTGCGCCATTGACGAATGCATCCCGAACCAGCTCATAACCCTCGTTGATATTATCTTCAACCTTTGGCGCCATTGATCAGTCGAGAAAGCTTGAGAGAAGAGAAGAGAGAGAATGTCGACACAGAGTTTTAGTCTCGAAAACCTTGTGAGCGTGTCGATAGAATACGTTCTTGACCTATTTATACCCTCTATTGAAAGAAGGTCAAAAGGTGGGCAAAAACAGACTAAATGTGTCGACACAGATGAAATGTGTCGACACAAACTTTTACTGTCTCGACATCAATGTTGACTAGTGTGTGTCGACACCAATTGGAGATATGTCGACACAAGAAAGACAAAGTAGAGCATCAGAAATTCTGTGTCGACTCTTAGGATAAGTGTCAACACAAAATCTGTAAGTGTCGACACCATTATTCTGGTGAAGTCGACACTACATTTCTGGATGAGTCGACTATTTGACCCTTAAGTGTCGACACAAATTCTTTGTGTCAACACAAATTCTCTGACAAGTCGACATAACTATACAGAGTCGACACTTTTATTACTGAAAGTGTCGACACCATTTTACTTAGCAAATTTCTGTTTGTTGATATACTAATCAATGGTCAGCATTCCTAATTCAATTTTAATTTTATTAAATTTTGTTTCATCCAGTGGCTTAGTAAAAACATCTGCAATTTGATAATCTGTTTTAACAAATTCCAATGAGATATCTTCTCTTTCTACATGCTCTCTAAGAAAATGGTATTTTATTTCTATATGCTTAGTTCTACTATGAGAAACATGGTTGTTAGCAATAGAAATAACACTCTTAGAATCACACAATAAAGGTGTTCTACTTACTTGAATACCATAGTCCTTTAACTGATGCTGAATCCACAATAGCTGTGCACAGCAACTTCCAGCAGCAACATATTCAGACTCAGCTGTGGATATTGCCACACTGGTCTGCTTCTTATTGCTCCAAGATATTAGTCTTCCTCCCAAAAATTGGCAAGTACCTGTAGTACTCTTTCTATCCTCTCTACAGCCTGCAAAATCTGCATCTGAATAACCTATTAGTTGAAAATCTCTATTCCTAGGGTACCAAAGGCCTAGATTTGGTGTGCCCTTTAAATATCTCAAAATTCTTTTAACAACAGTGTAATAAGAATCTTTAGGTCATGCCTAGTACCTAGCACAGACACATGTAGAATACATAATATCTGGTTTACTAGCTGTGAGGTATAGTAGAGAACCAACTATTTCTCTATACAAAGACTCATCTACAGGCTTACCTGTATCATCTTTAAATATAGGAATATTTATTCCAATAGGAGTTTTCATGGTAGAGGAAGATTCCATACCATATTTCTTTATCACCTCTTTGGTGAACTTAGACTGGGATATGGACAAGCCATCATCAGTCTGTCTTACTTGAAGTCCCAAAAAGAACTTAAGTTCCCCCATACTACTCATTTCAAACTTCCCTTGCATAAGTTTGGCAAATTTCTTGCAAAGGTTGTTCTCTGTAGACCCAAAAATTATGTCATCCACATAGATTTGGACTAAGATTATCTTGCCTTTAGACTCCCTAAGGAATAGAGTCTTGTCTATTTTGCCTCTTGAGAATTTGTTCTCAATAAGGAAAGTAGACAGGGTGTCATACCAAGCCCTTGGGGATTGCTTTAACCCATATAAAGCTTTCCTAAGTCTAAAAACATAATCAGGTTTAAGAGAGTCTACAAAACCTGATGGCTGTTCTACATAGACTTCTTCTTTTAGATCTCCATTCAGAAATGCTGATTTCATATCCATTTGGTATACCTTGAATCCTTGGTATGCAGCATAGGCAAGAAACATCCTGATTGCCTCCAGTCTTGCTACTGGGGCAAATGTCTGATCAAAATCTATTCCCTCTTCCTGCCTATATCCTTTAGCAACCAGTCTTGCTTTGTTCTTTACTATTACTCCACTCGCATCCAACTTATTCCTAAATATCCACTTTGTTCCAATGATGTTGTGGTCTTTTGGTTTAGGAACAAGCACCCAGACTTTGCACCTTCTGAATTGATTAAGCTCCTCTTGCATAGCATTAATCCAATGTTGGTCTTGGATGGCTTCTTCAAATTCCTTAGGTTCCAATTGAGATAGGAAACTTGAGTGCAGGGCTGTGCTCAGATTTTTGCTTCTAGTCTGCACTCCTTGACTTGGATCACCTATTATTTGATTAGCTGGATGATCTTTTAGATGTTTTATGGCTGGAGGAAGATTTCCTTCAGGTTGGACATCTCCAGCTCCTTCATCATGCTGTACTTCTTGGTTGTCATCAGCTTCTATAGAGTTTTGTACTCCCCCTGGACTATAGCCTTCATTTTCCACTGCTTCATCTGCATTTGATGCTTCTTCAATGGAAAGCTTATCCATCCTTTTGCTTATACCTGTTGAACTGTATGAACTACAAGACAACTCACAGTTGATTAATCTTGATTCATCAAACACAATATGTACAGATTCTTCTACAACATGAGTAGTCAAGTTGTAGACTCTATAGGCCTTACTATTTATGTTGTACCCAACAAATATCCCATCTTGGGATTTGGCAGCAAACTTAGTTAGGTATGACTTGCCATTGTTAAGTATATAGCACTTGCAACCAAAGATCCTAAAGTAGGATAGATTTGGTTTTCTACCTTTCATAATTTCATAGGGAGTCTTTTTGTGGCACTTGGTGATAGAAGCCCTATTGATCACATGACATGCTGTGTTTACAGCCTCAGCCCAGAAATATTCTGGAAGAGAGGTGTCACTCAATAGAGTTCTACCAGCTTCAATCAATGTCCTATTCTTTCTTTCAGTAATACCATTTTGCTGTGGTGTTCTAGGTGAGGAGAATTCCTGGAAAATCCCAAAGTCTTCACATAATTTTGTCATACTTTCAGATTGAAATTCAGTGCCATGGTCACTTCTGATTTTGACCACTGTACTGTTTAGTTCATTCTGAATTTGTTTCACAAAACTAAGTAAGACACTTGGGGTTTCTGATTTTTGTCTCAGAAAGAACACCCATGTATATTTAGAGTAGTCATCTACAACCACAAAAGTGTAGACCTTCCTACTTAGACTATGAACTGGCATAGGACCAAAAAGATCCATATGTAAGAGGTATAATCACCTCACAGAATCCTTGTTTTCAAGACTATGAAAGGAGGATTTTGTCTGCTTGACCTTTTGACAAGCTGAACATATCCCTTCCTTTATACACTTAACTTGAGGACCATTCCTCCCCAACTCTTTGCTGAAGAGTTGGCCAATTGTCTTGTAGTTAAGATGAGCCAACCTCTTGTGGCACTTGACACAATGTGATGCATTATCATCAGCTACAAGACAGATGGGAGAAGCCTTGTTCTCACATACAAAATTAAGACAATAAACATTTCTCTTTCTATACCCAATAAGTATGATCTTTTGATCACTTGACCTTTTGATATGACATCCATCCTTAACAAATGAAATGTCATATCCAAGATCACTCAGTTGACTTATGCTAATCAGATTATGTTTCAAACCTTTTACATAAGCCACTTGGGTGATAGTAATTTGGTTTGAAGAAATGTTACCAAACCCTTTGATGATTCCTCTTTCAGATCCACCAAAGATTACTTTAGGTCCATCTTTGACAGATGTGTACTCCTTCAGTAGCCCCTTTATTCCAGTCATGTGCCTGGAACATCCACTGTCCAAGTACCATATAGGGGCATGGCAACTTGGACTTTCCTGCAATACAGAATTACTTTTCCTTAGAACCCAAGTAAGTCTTGGGTCCTTGGTTCAAGTTAGCTCCATTCATATCAAATCTTTTAGCAATTCCTCTAACAGGTAGATTAGTGTTCTTCCTGACACTTGTGTTATGCCAACAGTCCAAGGCAAAATGCCCTATTTTGCCACAGTACCAGCAATCATATTTATTGTACCTAGTTCTAGGTACAAACTTAGCAGTTTTGTAGTCTGGAAAATTCCTGACATGTGCTGGTGTTGCTGCAGCCATACCCATTGGTTTCCTTGGAAGATGGGATCTATTGTCATGGACTGACTTATTGGCTTTAACAGCTTTGTCACTTAGAACCTCATTCTTCTTATGACCATAAATGTGTTCATGATCATATTTGTTAGAAGGCAAGTGCACCTTTCTAAACATAACAGGGACTGAAAGGTTTAGAGGCTGAACAAGAGCTTTGCCTTTTCTTTTGAATTGGGCAGCCCTGGGGTTACCTTTGAAGCCTAATCCAGCCTTACCCTTTTGAGCCACAAACTCATCTATTAAAGGTAAGACAGATTTTGGCTTAGAGTAACTAGCCACTAATTCTTTCTCTATTCTTAGTCTGGCCTCCAGACTCTTAATTTGATCATTGTTATATTTGATTGTGCCCATCTGAATATAGGTTATATTTTTCAGTTTGGCAATCTCATTTAACTTTTGATCCATTACTTTTTCAAACTCAGTTGCAGCCACCTTAAGATCAGCAATTTCCTGAGCCTGAGTTTTGACTAGGTTCTTGCTTTTCTTAAGAGCATGCAACAAGTCCCTATATTCATCCATCAACTGATGAATATCACCTTCAGATTCAGATCCATTCACATCACTTGATGTAGATGAATCTGACTCAGAACCTGTACTAAAATCAGAAGAACTAAAACCCTTTTGTACCTTACTAGGACCAGGCTGATGCTGGCATTGATTATCGTCTAACTCAGCCATTAGACCCATGCATTCCTTGTTTTCTTGATCATGAATGGAATCCATCAGTTGCAGAAATTCTTCTTCTTCATTGACTGCATACAATCCTATGTATGCTTCTGCTTCAGATTCTGACTCTAATGAGGACTGATCTGTTAGGCTCTTTTCCTTCTTTACAACAAAGGATTTCTCCTTCTTGCACTTTTGATGAGTCTTCTTTTTGTCAGATGACTCATTCCTCTTATCTGGACAATCAGCCACCACATGTCCAGGCCTATTGCAACAATAGCATACAATCTTTGATGTAATGGCTTTGCTGGGCTTAGTTCTGCTCCCCTCCTTCCTTGATGATTTTCTCTTCTGATAATAATCATCAGCTGACTGTGATGTGGAGGACCTTGACTTCCACTGCTTCTTCTTTAAGAACCTCTGAAACTGTCTTGTAAAAGCAGTAAAATCTGTATCTGAATCACTACTTTCTGAAACCTGATTGTCTGAATTTTCAGAATTAACTTCTGCAACTTCCTTAGGAGGAGATGGAGATATCCTCCTATACTTTCTAGTGACTTCTGCCTTGAAAGCCACTGACTTGTCTCTATGCTCTCCTTTTGAATTCTTTTCTTCCCCCTTCCTAACTATTAGTTGCATTTCATAAGATAGCAACTTTCCAAACAAGGTTGGAGGAGAAATCTCTGCCAGTTTAGCCACTTCTCTTATGCCACAAATCTTGGTGTCCCAGTCCTTTGTCAAGGACCTTAGGAATTTGTCATTCAGTTCATAGGTACTGAAGATCCTTCTATAGGACATCAATTCATTTACTATTCTGTAGAATTTCTTATAGCATTCAGTTATGCTATCAGACTTCCCTTGTCTGAAACTCTCATACTCTTGGTTGAGTATAGACTTCCTATCCTGTCTCACTTCTTCAGAACCCTCCATGTAGACAATCAAGGTGTCCCACATTTCCTTGGAGGTTTTACAGTGAATCAGATTTTGGAATGTAGAATCATCTATGGCACTTACTATTATATTCTGAGCTCTCTTATCCATAGTTGCCAATATGATTTCATCCTTTGTCATTTCTGAAAAGTCCTTAGGAATTTGCTGATTTTCATCTAATATAGAAATCTTCATTGGAATGTATGGACCTTCTTTTACTGTGATATAGATTCTTGGGTCTGAGGCCTCCATAAACAACCTAACCCTTTCCTTCTAGATTCCAAAGATTTCTTTTCTGCAGATGGGTAGCTTCATAGATCCCAACTCCTTGTGATTCTCACCTGAACCCATTTTCTTGATTCTTGATTCTGCCTTTAGATCTAACTCAGACTGTTAAGTCTTTCTTTGAGCAACCTCCCTCTAATACCACTTGATAATTTTACTTTCAAGACTGCCTAAACACCTAGAGGGGGGGGGGTGAATAGGTTCTAATGCTTGTTTTCAATTTAGGCAGAATATAACTACTGAATATATACACACAGCACAACAATCACAAAAATTCACACATCACAGATTGCACACAGTTTTATAGTGGTTCCCCAAGATTTTGGTACATCCATTTTCCCCCTTCACCTATCTAGCAGTGTGCTAGATTCGGCCAAACTCCCTTCCTTAACTCAGATCCTCAGATCCTACAGCTCAGAATCCAAAATGAATTCCTACAACTCAGAGTAATACCACACTCCTACAACTCAGGCAATTCAGCCCTACCTCAGTCTTTATCCAAGACCTACCACTCAAAGATTATCTCTCCTACACTCAGCCTTTATAACATAGGCTTACAACTCTGATCTATATTAATAGATCCTTCAGAAATTTAGAAAAGAGTTTTATAGAATCTTGCCCTTGTTGAGAGAGAAAGGACAAGACAGCACCTGATCAGCTGATGGATGAAACCAACTAAAACTTAGCTTTCTTCAAAGCTTCTTGAATCTGAACTAGCTGAGTTGATTTCATAATAGCTTCTTGAGAAACCTATAACAGCTTCCTTCTTGATCTTCAAACGACTAGATCCCTCTCTATCCAATCCCTTTGGAAATTCTTCAGAATTCTAGGACGAATTCTCCTTAGACTGATCCTGAGAGGTTGAACCCTTCAGAATGTCTTCTTAGATCTTCTGATGAAGATCTTCTTCAGTGCCTTGCACTTTCTTGATTTGATTCCTTAATCAGATTTCTTTAAGTGTTGCTTCTCAATCACAAAAATAATAATCCTTCTACTTTTGAATCTGTCTATTTATAGATCTTCTTTTTGGTGACCGGCTGGTCCGGTATCTAACTGTCTTCTGACAAGTCTGACAGCTTCAGTTAACCTGTTGTAACCCACAGCTGTCAAGTCTTCAAACAGATCATGTGCCTTTGTCTTGGATAGTAAAGTGTCGAGACTGTCTGTCAGAAAGTGTCGAGACCATCTGTCTATATGTGTCGACACAAGTAACTTTGGTGTCGACACTGCCTCTGGAGAAGTCGACAAGTTTGTCTTTAAGTCTACTCAGCTTCTGCATACTACAACTTGAGAATGAGTCGACACAGAGTATTCGTGTTGACTCAAACACTTCATCAATATTCAGCAAATGACTTGGTCTAGACTTGGCAGTGTGTCGACACAAGTCCTGTGTGTCGACACAGTTGATGTAGATTCAGAACATAGTATGTGTCGACACTGCCTTCAGGTGTCGACACAGTTTTTGTCGACTCTGCCTATATGTGTCGACTCAGTCTTCTGGTGTCGACACAAATATTGTCGACTTTGCCTCTGTGTGTCGGCACAGCCTCCTGGTGTCGACACAGTTGATGCCAACTATAATCTTGTGTGTGTCGACACTGCCTCCCGGTGTCGACACAGTTGATGTCAACTCATTTTCTCTGTGTCGACACAACCTTCTTCAAGTGTCGACACAATCTTCCTGAAGTGTCGACACATCTTCTTCTGGTGTCGACACATGGACTTAGAAGTTTTTCCATACTTTTAACCTGCACATATTCAACTTAAACAACATCAAATACACCTTGATGTATATCATTATGCTAAGTTAGGCTTCTTCAAATCAGGTACACATTTTCCAATGTACCCAACAGTTCCATTACAGCCATATCATTCATCTCGTGGAGCCACGCCCGTTGCCTCCACCACTGCTGCCACCAGACTCTCTGTGTCTTGTGAGTATTAATTTAATGTGAAGTTTTTATTTTTATATTGGATTGTGGATGGACATCTTGTATGTGTTTGGGTATTGAAATTGTTAGTGTAATTTTTTCATTTCTTTAAAGTCTATAACACTAATTCATGCAAGTTGTGGTTGATCATCCTCCGTGCAGAGAAAGCGTTTGATATAATTCGTGAGCTTGAAAAGTATTTGTTCACTTTGTGCAGATCTACCAAATTATTTAATTGTACTTGTTAAATTTTATTTCCGGAATAGAGAAAATGCATGCATGTTTCATTTAGGTGAGGCTTAATCGCAGTCAATCCGCACTTTCACTTGGGGTTGCATTAGCGTGTCAACACCCATATTCACGTTTCACATCGCCCAGTCCTGCGTCACAAAGCCTTTTTTATACATGGAGTTTCTTAGATTTAAAGATGTTGGGTACACTGGAAATTGTGTACCAGATTTGGAGAAGTCTCTCTTTACTCAATTGTATACATCAATGTGTATTTGATGGGATGTTGAGTTTCAGTGTGCAGGTTTAAGAAATGCAAGAAAAATTTTTAAGTACAAGTGTCGACACACAGGTGTACAACCCCGTGTTCGCCGAAGGGACTCAGGCAAGAAGGCGGGTCGACCTCGGCCCGCGCCTCTAAGGGTCGCCCAGGCGAGCCAGCCTGGCCCGCGCCCTCCTAGGCGGGTCACCCTCCGACCCGCGCCTCTTAGGCAAGTCAGCCCTGCTCGCCTCTCCTAGGCGGGTCGGCCCCCGGTCGCCCTTCGACCAGCGTCTTCCCAGGCGGGCCGCCTCCAACCCACGTCCCCTAGGCGAGCCAGCCCCGACCCGCGCCTCCCGCCGAGTAGAGGCATTGAAGGGCTTCTTGCCCAGTCCCCAGTAGGGGGAATTCCTTACCATTTTGCCCCTACAGGCCTGCCCTTAGACAGCTAGAATGGCGGAATCTCGATGTTGGCAGACCTGGGTGGACTGCGCATAGCTGGTCATGACAGCAGAGTTTGGCTATTTGTAGGCCAACCCAAGGGGCTTCCAGTAATTTCAGGACAGAAGAGGTTAGTTATTTGCAGATCATCTTCAAAAATCTATAAATAGGACACAAGGGGTACCTCAGGGGACACGCTGACTTGCCTCTCAGTTTTCTAGCGCCTTCTGAGATACCTTAGCACGACATTTGGCTAAGGAGGGGAAGCGCTCAGTGATCTTCCGGGTGTGTGGTGGGACCTTCGCGCCGGGCCCTTGGTCTAGTCCTTTGCTCTTTTTTCCTTGGTTGTTTTTCTTGCAAGAGCGAAGTAGGCGCACGACCAACCCTTCCCTAAGGGTGAACTCCATAAGAGACCGATTTTCGGTTTCAACACCATGACTTGTGTCGATACCTGAAGCAGGAGATGTGTCGACACCCAGGAGTTATGTCGACACTAAAAGCAAGATAGTGTCGACACACGAGACTTGTGTCGACACACACTCAACGCCATCTATCAACAACAGCTATACTGAGTCTGAAAGGCTTGTGTTGACACACGGGACTTGTGTCGACACACACTCAATGCCATCTCGACACATACTCAACGCCATCTATCAACAACAACTATACTGAGTCTGAAAGGCTTGTGTCGACACACGGGACTTGTGTCGACACACACTAAATGCTATCTGGACATACACTCAACGCCATCTATCAACATCAGCTATGTCGAGACCAGGAGAAGTTGTGTCGACACACAGGATTTGTGTCGACACATACAACAGAAGCTGTGTTAGAAGATAAAGAATGACTGTGTCGACACATTGGAAGTTGTGTCGACATCATCAAGAATTGTTTTGACACTTGGTCTATTTGTGTCATCATATTTGGAGTATTTTGCTAACTGTTCCCTACTGTGATAGAAATTTAATGAAGGGTCAGTTGTCATGACTGAATACTTGACAGCTGTCATAAGTAACAAGACTGACACATCTGTCAGTACTGTCAGAAGGCCGTTATTAACCGGATCAACCAGTAATCGTGGATGAACTCTATATAAAGGACTGATTCATAACAACCAAATGAAGAATAATAATCCAACAGAATCAAGAGGAGAAATAACTGACTCAATAGAGATTGAGAACCAGTGAGGGGGAGCAAGAGGCAAATCCAGAAGAAGCCAGATCCTGAAAAGTCTGCAAGTAAAATTCAGATCTGATTCTGAATTCAAGAAGGAAGCTGATTGAAGATCAACTCCAACTCCAATTGAAGATCAACCTTATTTTGTTCAAATTCAAGAATCTTTGAAGAAGCTAAGTTAGGTTGGATCTAGAGTATTCAGTTTAATCAAGAACTGATCAAGAAGTTCTCACCCTTTTATCTGTTGAACTAGGTGAAGTTTTTATTTTCTTAAACAAACTTTTATTTGTAAGATCTGTTATAGATCTGAGTTGTAAGCTTAAATTTATAAAGGCTGAGGTAGGGCTGAGTGCCTGAGATGTAGGACTTGAAGAAGTATGAGCTGTAGGCCTGGAGATAAAGGCTGAGGTAGGGTTGTTGCCTCAGGTAGGATTTTTGGGAAGAATTTGAGATAGGACTTGAAGAAGTCTGAGTTGTAAGATCTGTGGATCTGAGCTAGTGGAAGGAAGTTTGGCCGAATCCAGTTCTCTACTGGATAGGAGAAGGGGGAAAGTGGACGTACTCACAACTTGGGGAACCACTATAAATCTTGGTGTGTTGTGCTGTGTATTTTCTGTGATGGTTTTTGTGATATTTGTACTGTGTTATTTGCCTTAGTTATTTAAAAGGATTAGAACCTATTCACCCCCCTCTAGGTGTTTAGACTCTTGAAATCAAATCTTTCAAGTGATATCAGAGGGAGGTTGCTCAAAAATAGACCTAATAGTCTGAGTAAATCTCCAAGGCAATTAACAATTAGTCAGATGGGTTCAAATGAGAATCCAAAGGAATTTGGATCCATGAAACTGCCCATCTACAGGAAAGAAAACTTTGGGATATGGAAAGAAAGAGTCAGATTGTTCATGGAAGCATCTGATCCTACAATCTACATCACAGTACAAGAATGTCCTTTCATTCAAATGAATATATCAGTTCTTGATGCTAATCTTAAAACCCCAAAGAGCTATTCTGAAATGACTAAGGATGAGATCATTCTAGCAACTTTAAACAAGAGAGCACAAAACATAATTGTGAGTATAGATGATGTCATATTTCAGAATTTGGTACATTGCAAAACTTTCAAGGAGATATGAGATACCTTGATTGTCTACATGGAGGGAACTGAAGAAGTTAGAGAGGATAGAAAATCTATGTTGAATCAAGAATATGAAAGCTTCAGACAAGCTAAGTCAGACAACATAGCAGAATGTTACAAGAAGTTCTTTAGAATTGTAAATAAGCTGATTACCTATGGAAGAGTCTTTAGCACATATGAATTGAATGATAAGTTTCTCAGGTCACTGACCAAGGACTGGGATACAAAAATACGTGCCATTAGAGAGGTGGCCAGGCTTGCTAATACACCTCCACCAACCTTGTTTGGAAAACTTCTATCTTATGAGATGCAACTCACTGCCAGAAAGGAGGAGGAGAAAAGTAGTAGGTCTGAGTATAAAGACAAGTCAGTAGCCTTCAAAGCTGAATCCACAAGAAAGGGTAAGAGAAAGTCTCCTCCACCTAGAAGAAGTGCTAAGGCTGAAGCAGAAATTCCTGACATCAGTACATCAGATAGCCACAATTCTGATGAAGACTTTGATGTCTTTACAAGGCAGTTTCAGAGGTTCATGAAGAAGAAGAAATGGAGAACAAAACCATCTTCATCCTTCTTCAAGGATGATTATTACAAGAAAAAGAAGACTTCTTAGGAGGACAGGTATGATTCTAATCATAGTAAACAAATTATCTCTAAAATTGTTTGTTATTGCTACAATAGGCCTGGACATGTCATAGCTGACTATCCTGATAAGAGAAAGGAGACTAAGGATAAGAAGAAGCCTCAAAATAAGGGCAAGAAGGAGAAATCCTTTGTTGCCCAGAAGCAGAAGAGTTGGACTGACTCTTCATCCTCAAAATCTGGAGAAGAGGATGATGCAGAAGCTTATATTGGGCTGTTTACTACAGAAGAGAATTCTATGGAATCAAAATTCCTGCAAATGCTGGATTCAATAAATGGAGGTGAATACTATTGATGTAGAGGGTTGATGACTCTTTTAGAAGAAGATCAGTGTCAGGATCAGCCTGGTCCCAGTAAGGTATACAATCCATCCTTAGCTTCAGAGTACTATACTAGATCATAATTAGAAGCATCTGCATCAAGCGATGTGGATGGTTCTGAATCTGAAGGGGATGTTCATCAATTAATTGATGAGTATGGTGGTCTGTTGCAGGCTCTTAAGAGAAGGAAATTCCTTATCAAGAAGCAGGCTGAGGAAATTGAATCTCTCAAACTGGCTGCATCAGATTCAGCAAATATGTTGGATTTGAAATTGAATGAGGTTGGCAAACTGAAAAATATAACTGTTATTCAGATGGGCACAATCTCCTTCAAAGAAAATCACATCAAAAATCTAGAAGCAAGACTCCAGAAAGAAAAGGATCTAGTGGCTAAATTTTTAAAGCTAAAGTTTGTCTTGCCTTTAATAGATAATTTCATATCTCAGAAAGGAAAGATAGGACTAGGCTTCAAGGAAATAACAAGGGCAGCCAATTCTCAAGGAAAAGGCAAAGGCCCAGTTCAACCACTAGATATGAAACCTCCTATTTCTTTTAAAAAAGTGATGCAACCTATTAACAGGTATAATCATGACCTCACTCATGGTCACTGTGAGTATGGTGATCTCAATGGCCAGGGTGCATATGCTAATAGGCCACCCTATAAGCAAACCCATCAGGTTCTTAAGGAATCCTTGGGGTATGCTGCTCTAGCACCTACACTTAAAAGGAATACTGACGACAATGTTGTGAATCATGTACTTAAGAAAAAGTACAATAGATTTGAGTGCTGGTGTTGTGGCAAGGTGAGCAACTTTGCCATTGATTGTTGGTTCAATACTAGTATTCAGAATAATGCCAGTTTACCTGTCAGAAAGGTTGCAGGTAAGCATGTCAGATTTCAAGCTAACTTGAACCTAGGACCCAATAACAATTTGGGTTCTAAGGATAGGTAAATATTTATTTGATGCAGGTGAGTCCAAGTGGTCATACCCCTATATAGTACTTAGATAGTTGATGTTCCAGGCACATGAATGGAACAAGAAGGATGTTGAAGGACTATTCTCCCATAAAGAATGGATCCAAAGTAATCTTTGGTGGATCTAAAAAAGATGTCATCAAAGGGTTTGGTAACATTTATAGTAACTCTATCTATATCACTCAAGTGGCTTATGTGAAAGGTCTGAAACATAACCTAATTAGCATAAGTCAACTAAATGATCTTGGGTATGACACCTCTTTCCTCAAGGGTGTGTGCCAAATAAAGAGGTCAAGTGATCAAGAGATCATTCTGACTGACACTAGGAAAGGGAATGTATATTGTCTTAACCTTGATTGTGAGTATAACAACTCACCTATCTGTCTAGTTGCAGATGAGAAAGCATCATAGTATGTCCAATGGCATAAGAGGCTAACTCATCTGAACTATAAGTCAATAGGACAATTATTTAGTATGGAGCTAGTGAGGAATGGTCCTCAGGTCAAGTGCATTAAAGAGGGTATTTGTTCAGCTTGCCAAAAGGGCAAACAGACCAAGTCCTCTTTCCAAGGACTTAATACCAAAGATTCAGTGAGATGTCTATATCTCCTGCATATGGATTTATTTGGTCTTATGCCAGTTCATAGTCTAGGTATGAAAGCATACACATTAGTAATTGTGGATGATTATTCTAGATTTACATGGGTTTCCTTCTTGAGACAGAAATCTGAAACCCCTACTGTCTTCCAGACTTTTGTTAGAAAAATTCAGAATGAATTTAACAATTCAGTGGTCAAAATCAGAAGTGATCATGGAACTGAATTTAAGTCTGAGTGTATGACAAAGTTCTATGAAGAACTTGAGATTCATCAGGAGTTCTCCTCACCTAGAACTCCCCAACAAAATGGAGTTGCTGAGAGAAAAAATAGGACTCTAATTGAGGCAAGTAGAACACTACTAAGTGACATTTCTCTCCCTGAATACTTCTGGGCTGAGGCAGTAAATACTGCATGTCATGTACTCAATAGAGCTTGCATCAATAAAAGACATATGAAGACTCCCTATGAGATTATGAAAGGCAGAAAACCAAACATTTCCTACTTTAGAATCTTTGGTAGAAAATGTATGTCCTAGTTAATGGTAAGCACTACCAAACTAAGTTTGCTGCCAAATCCCTAGAAGGGATATTTGTTGGGTACAATAATAATAATAGGGCATAGAGAATCTACAACTTGACTACACAAGTTGTAGAAGAATCTGTCCATGTAGTTGTTGATGAGTCTAAGTTTATTAACAGTGAACTTTCTAGCACTTCTGGTAGTTCTACAGGTTTAAAGGAAAGGATGGACAAGCTGACTATTAATGAAGACCAACCTGTAAGACTAGATGAAGAAAAGGATGGATATTGTCCAGGGGGAGTACAAGACTCTCTGGATGAAGATGAAGACAATGAAGTGCATCAGAATGAGGAAAGTGAAGAAGACAAAGAGGTTGATAGATTTCCTCCAGCTAGAAGACACTTGAAGGATCATCCTGCACACCAAATCATTGGTGATGCAAGCCAGAGAGTTCTAACCAGAAGCAAAAGCATGAACACAGTTCTATGTATAAGCTTTCTATCACAGATAGAACCTAAGAAGTTTGAAGAAGCCATGCTAGACACAAACTGGATTGATGCCATATAGGAAGAGCTGAATCAATTCAGAAGATGTAAAGTCTGGGAGTTGGTTCCTAAACCAAAGGATCACAATGTTATAGGAACTAAGTTGATCTACAGAATAAACTAGATGAGAATGATACCATAATCAAGAACAAAGCCAGACTGGTAGCAAAGGGCTATAGACAGGAATAAGGGATAGAATTTGATCAGATATTTGCCCCAGTGGCAAGGTTGGAAGTAATAAGACTGTTCCTGGCTTATGCAGCTTTTCAAGGGTTCAAAGTATTCCAAATGGATGTCAAGTCAGCTTTTCTGAATGGAGACTTGAAGGAAGAAGTATATGTAGAACAACCATCAGGTTTTGTTGATTCTCATCATCCCAACTATGTATATAGGCTTACGAAAGCTCTATATGGATTGAAACAAGCCCCTAAGGCTTGGTATGAAACTTTATCTGCTTTCTTTATTGAGAATAAATTCTCAAGAGGGAAAATTGATAAGACTCTATTCTTTAGGGAATCTAAAGGCAAGATCATACTAGTCCAGATATATGGTTATGAAATTATCTTTGGTTCTACTGAAAACAACCTTTGTAGAAAGTTTGCCAAACTTATGTAAGGGAAGTTTGAGATCAGCAGCATGAGTGAGCTGAAATTCTTCTTGGGACTCCAAGTTAGATAGACTGATGATGGATTGTCCATATCTCAGTCTAAGTTCACCAAGGAGTTAATTAAGAAATATGTCATGGAGTCAGCCTCCATCATGAAAACTCCAATGAGAACCAGTATGCCTATATGCAAAGATGAAGCAAGAAAATCTGTTGATGAGTCTTTGTATAGAGGGATAATTAGTTCCCTACTTTACTTGACTACTAGTAGACCTAACATCATGTATGCTACATGTGTCTGTGCTAGGTATCAAGCTTGCCCAAAGGAATCTCATTATACTGCTGTCAAGAGAATTTTGAGATATTTTAAGGGCACACCTAATTTAGGTCTTTGATACCATAAGAATAGAGATTTCTTACTAACAGGTTTTTCAGATGCAAACTTTGTAGGCTGTAGAGAAGACAAAAAAAGTACCACTGGAATATATCAATTCCTAGGTGGTAGGCTGGTGTCATGGAGCAGCAAGAAGCAAACAAGTGTAGCTATTTCCAACGCTGAATCAGAATATGTAGCTGCAGGCAGCTGCTGTGCTCAGTTATTGTGGATAAAACATCAACTTGAATACTATGATATCAAGGTAAGTAGAATTCCATTATTTTGTTATTCTACTAGTGCTATTTCTATTGCTAAAAATCTCGTTTCACATAGTAGAACTAAGCATATAGAAATTAGATTTCATTTCATCAGAGAATATGTTGAAAAGGAAGACATAATCTAGAATTTGTCAACACTAACAACCAAATTGCTGATATATTTACAAAACCACTGGATGAAAGTAAGTTTAATTATTTTAAAATTGAATTAGGTATGTTGAACCAAGAATAAAGTGATAGGTCAACACAAAATTTTTCAAGTGGTATCAGTAAGTCCAAAATTTCTCAAGAAATTTTGTCTAAGTTAGAAAGTTGTGTCGATACATGCTAACTATGTCGACACTATCATTAAGTTGTGTCGACAAAGAAAAGAATTGTGTCGACACAGAAATAGAATCTGTGTTGACAGAAAAGTTGATGTCGACACAACTCTGTAGAGACCTTGTATTAGTATATTTTTGTGTCAACACACAAAAATAACACTGCTGAATCTGGTGAATCTGGTGTTTAACCTGCTTATATTGAAGGTGTTCAGCTGGAAGTTACATAAGTTATCTATCCTACAGCAGATTTTGAAACAGTACAGCAGGAAGTTCAAAAAATGTATAGCCCTCCACAGGAGGCACATAATGTCATTATTGACAAAGTTGAAATGTCTGTTGCTGCTATGGAAGCTCAAAAAGAGGCCCAGCTTTCTAAGAAAAGATTTAGAGAACAGACAGAATTGAAGCCTGACTTTGAGCAGTGTAGTCCTACTTATAGGAACATTATTCTTAATGCCTGGAAAGCTGTGAAAGATAAGATGCATGATAGAGGCAAGTGGTACTTTGAACTAGAATGGAGCAAGTATCACAAGAGGCAAGATGCCATACATTAGCTCAGAAAAGATATCAAAGCATGAAAGTTACTTACTAACTCTGTGGAGCCTAGCAAGTACTTTCCAAAGCCTTTTCATTACTTTGAAAGGCAGAAGATTAAGGCTGAAGAGCTCAAAAAGAAAGATCTGAAAAGGAAGAAACCAGCTGAAGATTCTGAAGCCAATGTGCAAGCTAAGATCAAGTCTGGAAAAGGAATAGTGATTAAGGAGCCTAATCAATCTTAGGATAGATAGTCTAGTGTTAAGACCTATGTAATTTTCTGTTCCTTTAAGAATTCTATAAAACTACACTACTTTCTGATTAATAAAGATATCATATTCTGTGATGATATTAATTGTTATTTGTATTTATAAGTTACCCTGCTGTGAATTGAATGTATACATCTTATTCTTTGTTTTATTATGTGTGGTGTATATCATTTACTAAGGGTTGACTTCTCCAAATAGGGGGAAATTGTTGGGTACACTGGAAATTGTGTACCAGATTTGGAGAAGCCTCTCTTTACTCAATGGTATACATCAATGTGTATTTGATGACATGTTGAGTTTCAGTGTGCAGGTTTAAGAAATGGAAGAAAAATTTATAAGTACAAGTGTCGACACCCAGGACTTGTGTCGACACCTGAAGCAGGAACTGTGTCGATAACCAGGCGTTATGTCGACACCAGAAGCAAGACAGTGTCGACATACGGGACTTGTGTCGACACACACTCAACGCCATCTATCAACAACAGCTATACTGAGTCTAAAAGACTTGTGTCGACACACGAGACTTTTGTCGACACACACTCAACGCCATCTCGACACACACTAAACGTCATCTATCAACAACAGCTATTATGAGTCTGAAAGGCTTGTATCGACACACGGGACTTGTGTCGACACACACTCAATGCCATCTGGACATACACTCAACACCATTTATCAGCATCAGCTATGTCGAGAATAGGAGAAGTTGTGTCGACACACAGGACTTGTGTCGACACATACAACAGAAGCTGTGTCGAGAAGATAAAGAATGACTGTGTCGACACATTGTAAGCTGTGTCGACATCATCAAGAATTGTGTCGACACTTGGTCTATTTGTGTCGTCACATTTGAAGTATTTTTCTTACTGTTCCCTGCTGTGATTGAAGTTCAATGAAGGGTCAGTTGTCACGACTGAAGAATTGACAGCTGTCATAAGTAACAAGACTGACAAATCTGTCAGTACTGTCAGAAGGCCGTTATTAACCGAATCAGCCGGTAATCATGGATGAACTCTATATAAAGGGCTTATCCATAAAAACCAGATGAGGAATAATAATCCAACAGAATCAAGAGGAGAAATAACTGACTCAACAGAGATTGAGAACCAGTGAGGGGGAGCAAGAGGCAAACCCAAAAGAAGGCAGATCTTGAAAAGCCTGCAAGTAAAATTCAGATCTGATTCTGAATTCAAGAAGGAAGCTGATTGAAGATCAACTCCAACTGAAGATCAACCTTATTTTGTTCAAATTCAAGAAGCTTTGAAGAAGCTAAGTCAGGTTGGATATAGAGTATTCAGTTCAATCAAGAATTGATCAAGAAGTTCTCACCCTTTTATCTGTTGAACTGGGTGAAATTTTTATTTTCTTAAACAAACTTTTATTTGTAAGATCTGTTATAGATCTGAGTTGTAAGCCTAAATTTATAAAGACTGAGGTAGGGCTGAGTGCCTGAGTTATAGGACTTGAAGATGTCTGATTTGTAGGCCTGGAGATAAAGGCTGAGGTAGGGCTATTGCCTGAGGTAGGATTCTTGGGAAGAATCTGAGGTAGGACTTGAAGAAGTCTGAGTTATAGGAACCTATCAGGTTCTGAGTTGTAAGATCTGTGGATCTGAGCTAGTAGAAGGAAGTTTGGCCGAATCCAGTTCTCTACTAGATAGGAAAAGGGGGAAAGTGGATGTACCCACAACTTGGGGAACCACTATAAATCTTGGTGTGCTGTGCTATGTATTTTCTGTGATTATTTTTGTGATATTTGTGTTGTGTTAATTGCCTTAATTATTAAAAAGGATTAGAACCTATTCACCCCCCCCCCTCTAGGTGTTTAGCCTCTTGAAATCAAATCTTTCCAAAGATAAGATACATAGAATGAACCCTGAATACTATTTGTTGCTTATAAAGGAATCCTATTTTTAGTTCTTACTTATAACATTTTAACAAAGTTTGATTGAATTTTTTTATTATTATTTTTCAGTCCAGTGAATTTTTATATTTGATTCTCGGTGACCTCACAGAACCCAATTAAATAAGCTGCCCAGTTTGTTCTTTACTCTAACAAGAGCTTTAAGAATTTACAATAAATAAATTATCTCAATCTTTGCTATTTTTCCTATTTTTTCCTTGACTCCTTTTGAATGGATAATTGTACAAAGATACATGCTTAATGCTTTCTGAAATTTTACTTTTTTCCCTTTGGGAATTCATATTTATCTTTTTAACATAAAATTTATAATGGCAGCGGCTAGAAGATATGTCATATCTGGGTGGCTTAGAAGAGCATTGGAGTTGGGGGCTAATGGTTTTCCTGAGGAACCTACAGAGGAAGAGTGTAGGATTGGGCTAAGAAATGGTACACTGCACTAAACAAGATTCACCCCGGGGCAGTACCAAAAGTTATCAAAATTGTGATTTTTTTTCTGGTTTGGAGAAATTCATGTAGCCACATGAATCCATTTTTACACCTTTTTTAGCAGATTGTTGTAAATTCAGCAGATTCAGTGATAGTTTCGGACGCAACAACCTTGTTAGTTTTCCAATACTTCGAAAATGTAAGGAATTTCCTTGTTTCCATCGAAGAGATTGGTCTCCCTGCATTTGAAACATCAGATTTTGAGTAGGTTAGCTTTGTTAGAAGTAACAAATAATTTGTATTGATATGTAAAAAAAGGACCCTTGGAGTCTACATATAGGAGAAGAGGGGAAGGAGAAAACACCACATGCGGTGTCAGATTAAATCTAAGTAGAATAAAGAATATTAAAATACATTTAATATTAACATCTCCCCTCAAACTCACGGTGGATCATGAACCAAGAGTTTGCTAATAAGATATCGGAATCTAGCAGATATGAGAGACTTGGTGAGGAAATCCGCAATTTGTTCTTCAGAGGCAATGAATGATAGAGAAATAGTGTTGACGAGGAACTCTTGACGAGTGAAGTGACAATCAATTTCGATGTGTTTCGTCCGTTCATGAAATACCGAGTTGGAGGCAATTTGTATAGAGCTTCGATTATCATAGAATAAGGGAGTGGGTCTGGATATCGATACACCAAGATCGCAGAGAAGACGGTGAAGCCAAACACTCTCAGCAGTAGTGGAAGCCATGACACGATACTCGGCTTCAGTGCTGGAGCGCGCAATGGAGTCCCGTTTCTTGCTACGTCAGGATATAAGAGAGTCACCTAGGAAGATACAGAAGCCAGTAGTGGAGTGACGAGTTGTAACATCCCCCGCCCAGTCAGCATCTGTGAATGCTCGGAGGGTGAGTGTAGAGGTGGCAGAGAGAAATAGAGACATGATGATGGAGGTGCGCAGGTAGCGGAGAATCCGGAGGACTGCAACGTAGTGAACCGAGCGAGGGTCTTGGACAAACTGACTGACAGCAATGTCAGGCCTAGTCATAGTGAAATAGACCAGCATCCTGACGAGGTGCCGATAGCAGGTGACATCTGGAAGAGGTTCGTCGTCAGTGGGGAGGAGTTTCAGATTGAGCTCTATTGGAGTATCAACTATCCGGGTGTCAGTGAGAGCTGCAACAGAGAGGATGTTTGAGATGTACCTCTGTTGAGAAACCAGTATGCTACGTTTGGATCAGGAGATTTCCAGCCTAAGGAAATTTCGGAGTGGTCCCATATCCTTCGTTTCGAACTGACTGCGGAGGTGCTGTTGAAGAGAGACAATGGTAGCAGGGTCATCTCCAGTGATAATCATGTCATCCACATGGAGAAGGAGGATGGCATAGCCCTAGGCAGAAGTGCGAGCGAGCAAGGCATGATCAGCCTGTCTCTCAATGAACCCGGCTTTGATAACAGCCGTACGGAAGCGCTCAAACCAGGCACGTGGGGCCTATTTGAGACCATAGAGAGCCCGACGGAGATGACAGACATGACCGGTGGGAACAGAGAGACCTGGTGGAGGAGCCATATACACTACCTCTGTAAGATCACCATGAATAAAGGCATTAGTGACGTCCATCTGATGTAATAGCCAATCTTGGGAAGCAGCAACTGCAAGTAATGTGCGCACGGTTGTCATTCGGGCAACCCGTGCAAAAGTTTCATCGTAGTCAATGCCATGCTCATGTGAGAACCCACAGGCAACTAGACGGGCTTTGTGTCGCTCATAGACTCGTCTGACCGGGTCTTAATCTTGAATATCCATTTACAGCTGATAGGAATGACGCCAGGAGGACATGAGATGAGGTCCCATGTATGGGTTCTGTGGAAAGCCTGAAGTGCAACTACCATGTCTTGCTGTCATTCGGTATGTGCAACTGCTTCTCGGTATGACTGGGGCTCCCGGTGGGAGTGGAGAGTAGTGAGAAAGGCCTGAAAGGCAGGGGAATAGGAGGTAGCCGTGTTGAGAGCAGATGGGTTATACCTGGCAGGGTTATGGTCGTAGCGAGCAGGTGGGTGTCGAGGGCAAGCAGTGTTACACCGAGGAGGAGTAAGATCCACATGCAGAGAGGCGGATGGAGCGTCATACGGTGCCATATCAGAAGGAGCAGGAGAGGGAGAGGGAGTTGTTGTGGAAGGAGAATCCTCGATCGGAGGGTTAACTGGTAACAGTGTAGGAGGAGCAATGTGGGTCCTGGGATGGGTTGGTATAGGAGGAAGCAGAGGAAGGGTGAGTGGTGGAGCAGCAGTGGTTGGTGTAGGAAGTGTTGTTGGGTGTGGCGTGGAGGAAGAGAAGAATATTTCATGTTCAAGGAAGTAAACATGACGAGAAATGCGGATGCGATGAGTTATTGGGTCATAGAAACGATATCCTTTGTGGTGGGGACTGAGGCCTAAGTGGACACAACGAGCCGAGTGAGCAGAGAGTTTGGTGCGCTTAGGGCCAGGAAGGAGAACAAAGCTGGTGCACCCAAACGTACGGAGAGGTGCGTAGGTTTGTGGGCGAGAGTACAGTCGTTCATAAGGAGTGACCTCTGAGATGACTGAGGGAGTGATGTTGATAAGGTGGACTGTGGTGAGAACAGCTTCGACCCAGAGGGAGTGAGGAGCAGAGGCAGAGATGAGTAGGGCACGAGCAGTTTCGATGATGTGATGATGTTTCTGTTCGGCGACCCCATTTTGTTCGTGGGTGTGTGGGCATGACTTATGATGGAGGGTGCCGTGAGATTGGATGATGTCGCGTATGGTGGAGGAGAGAAACTCCTGAGTGTAGTCGAAATGAAAAATTTTAATGCGATGCTCAAACTGAGTATGAATCAATGTGGTGAACGTGTGATACACAGTGGGTATTTTAGAGCAATGTCGTAGAAGATAAACCCAGTCGTAGTGAGAGAAGTCATCAGTAAAGCTAACATAATAAAGATATCCAGAATGAGAGGCAATTGGGGCAGAGGAGACACGACCCAAAGCTCCAGCGCGGATAACACTTTGAAGTCAGTCACTAGACAAATGACCTAAACGTCTGTTCCACAAGTCGATATCAGAGGTAACAGAAAGAACAGAAGGTGATGAAGATAAGGATGGTGGGACGTGAAGATACTCCAGCTGATACAGGCCACCAGTCCTACGGCCCCGTCCAATCCTCTGATTCATCCGTGAATCCTGTACAACACAATCAAAGGAAGAAAGTAAAATAGTTAGGCCAAGATCACAAAGAGAACTAACAGAAATAAGGTTCGTGTGGAGGCTAGGGGCATGATTGATGTTAGAGAGGGTAAGGTGACCAGAGAGAGCAGAGTTTGGGTGATCGAGCCAGACTACATAATGGGGACAGAACCTCTGTCAGTAGTGGTGACCTGTAGGTGAGTGGAGTTGGAGGTACAGTTGGTGAGAGTTTTTGAATCGTTGGTAAGGTGGTAGGAGGCCCCATAGTCAAAATACCAAGGCACAAATGGTGGAACCCGAACAATAGTAGTACCAGGAGTGATAAATAGGCTGTGAGCTGCAGAGGTGGTGCATTGAAGTAGGGGTGACTGAAGGAGTAATTCCTTGAAATGTTTTAGTCGATCTGTAGTAGCTATAATGGTGGGATTCGAACTTGGGCCACGACCACGCCCTCGAACACGGTTGTTACGACGGTTGTCATCAGGGCATGGGGACCAGTGGGCCATTCGAACTTCATGTGGCCCACCTTTTTACAGTAGTTGCAGGAAATATTGTCGTCTCGTGGTCGAAATAAAAGAACTGTGTCGGTCCCAGGAGGAGGCAGAGGATCCACAGGAGGACAAAGGCAAGTATCTTCATCAAGTAGGGCAATCAGGGCTTCATCCAAAGTTGGAAGAGGAACTCGATGAAGGAGCTGAGCTGCTAGGAGAGCAAACTCAGGTCGCTGGGCAGCAAGGAACTGATGGAGATGGCCCTCAAAAAGATGGCGCTGAAACTCCAAGGAGCGAGCACAACTGCAGGGTAAAGGGATCATGGAATCCAATTCATGCCAAAAATTTTGAATGGATCGCCCTTCCTGTCGTACAGACTGAGAATTGAAGATAAGACGATGATGGCGAGCTCCACCACGGGGAACAAAGCGGTCCCGAAGATATTCCCACATAGCACAGATGGAGGAGAGACGACCAATGGAGGTGAGGAGAGGACAAGCGACAGACTCCAGGATGTAAGCTCGAATGGCCTGATCGCGATGTCGCTAAAGATTAGCGTCATCAGGGGTGGTGGCGGCATTGGTGGTGTTGGCAGAGCTGATAACAGTAGAGTTTGTAGAGGTGGGGGGAGCACCGATGATGTGATCCCAGAGATCACGAGTGGAAAGGGCGGCTTCGACAATAAGGGCCCAGTCCGACAAGTTGCTAGCAGTGGCCAGTTGGAAGGCAGTAGCTTTCAGAGGTGGCGAGATCAAAGGGGTGGTCATGACACCGGAATGGAGAGGAGCCGAGCAGAGCGGACAACGCGGCAAACACTACTTGGGGGCGGACAGGCGGCCTGGTGGGTTGGTGAGATGCGGGCAGGAAGTTTGGCGGATCAGGTCGCAGTGGGTGGGCAAGCTGTGCGGGCAGGCGGCCTGCAGATCAGGTCGTAGCGGCAAGGGGCGGCAAGGCGCAACGGCAAGGAGCGCCTGAGTGCTAGTGAGTTGCAGGCATGCGGTCTGACGGATATGCGGTTTGAACCCAGTGGGATGACGGCTTGGCGGGTTAAACCCGGCGAAATGGCGGTCTGGCGGATCGGCGGCCTGCGGGATGCGACCTGGCCGACTGGCGGATTAGCGGGTTGCGAACTGGCGGGATGGCAGCCTGGCAAACCGGCGGCCTGGAGGACAGAACTTGCAACCTGGCAGACTGGCGGGCTTGTAGGCTGGAGCGAACTGACAACTGCGGACCGACGACTGAGGACGGTCTGGCGGTCTGCAGGCTGGCGAGCTTGCAGGCTGTGGGATGAAGACCGACACAAAGGCGCGAGCTGAGCGGACGGAAGGCTAAAGTCTGGTAGAGCCCGAGCGGGCTGAAGAGCAGAGGGCGGACTGCGGACGGAGGTGCGAGCAGAGGTGCGGGCGCGGAAAAATTACCAGGAACCGACCTATGATACCATATTAGATATAACAAATAACTTGTATTGATATGTAAAAGGACCCTTGGGGTCTACATATAGGAGAAGAAGGGAATAAGAAAACACCACAGACGATGTGAGACTAAACCTAAGCAAAATAAAGAATAGTAAAATACATTTAATATTAACAAGCTTTATAACTATAGTACATGCTGAGATGTCTTAAATTTTTTTGTTGGTGTCTATTCAATGAAAAAATTTTCCCTGCATTAAATGTAGGGAAATTTCATGTGTTTTTAAATACCCGGGCCCACCTTATTTTTTAGTTTCCCTCCCCCGTTTTTTTCCTTTCCCTCCATTCTGATGGCTTTCCGGACTTTTTACGCCGAAGATGCTTGCACAAGGAAGCTTGTTCTTCATCTCCGTGTGGAGCGAAGCGAAGCTTCTTCCTTCCCTCCTTGACCACCTTGTCGACCTGCAGATAAGTGCGTCTCTATTTTTTCTCCCCGCGCCTTGGTATTCTTCCTTTACCTTATGTTCATGCCATGAAGGTGTGTATGCAAGCATTTTTCATCCCGATTTAGTGTTTTTTCTGTAAATGCAGGTACCTGAGAGCACTTCAAAATGACAACTTCAAACCCCCATGCTAATGACGAAATAGTATGTTGTGTGTGGATTCTGTATCTTTCCTATTTTTTTTACATCATGTGTTATATTAAGACTGGATTTCTATCTGTACTAATTAACTACTTTTCTGGCTGGATTTTATGGGTTGCTTTATTTAACTGTGTATGTGGCCTATTTTTCAGACTGGATTTTATGCAACCTTTATTTAGTATTATAAATATACTAATTTTCAGACTGGATTTTTGACATATTTTTTATTAGTCGCAGGTAAAGATAGACCCATTTGTCTTTCTCATCGTCCACTCAGATGAAGAGGCCTACAAAATTGTTGGGTATATTGGAAAATGTGTACTAGATTTGGAGAAGTCACAACTTAGTCAATGATATGCATCAATGTGTATTTGATAGAAGTTTGAGTTTCATTGTGCAGGTTTAAAAATTTGAAGGAAAATTTTCTAAGTACAAGTGTCGACACTTGTGAAGAAACTGTGTCAACACTCAAGGAGACTGTGTCGACACTCAGGCAAGCTGTGTCGACACACACGCAAAATGTGTTGACACTTATGAAGAAGCTATGTCGACACCCAGCTGCTATGTCGGCACTCAGGGAAGCTGTGTCAACACACTAACAAAATGTGTCGACACTTATAAAGAAGTTGTGTCGACACTCAAAGCTATGTCGACACCTAAACAAGCAGAATTGTATCGACATCCAGAATTGTGTCGACAACTTAAAATAGAATTGTGTTGGCACTTAAAACAGAAGATGAGTTGACACTCAGGAGCTATGTTGACACCTGAAGCAATTGTGTCAACACATAGGACTTGTGTCGACACACCAACTCTCAAAAGGCTGTGTCAAGTTCAGAAGTAATTGTGTCGACACACAGGACTTGTGTCGACACACACTCAACGCCATTTGACAAACACTCAACGCCATCTGTCTACAACAGAAATGTCGAGACAATAAACAACTATGTCGACGCACAAGACTTGTGTCGACACATACAACATAAGCAGTGTTGAGAAGCAGAAGTATGATTGTGTCGACACTTGGAGTATTTATGTCGACACCTTGAAGACTTGTGTCGACACTTAGTCTATATGTGTCGACACATGTGAAGCAGTCTGCTGAGTTGGAAAGATATTTAAGAACCTGGTGATGTGATTGGTGACTTGACAGTTGTCATAACTAACGGGTCTGACACCACTGTCAGAACTGTCATAAGACTGTTATGAACCAGATCAGCTGGTAACCATGAAGCAAGCTCTATATAAGAGACAGATCGGAAATGGAAAACATATACAACAACATGAGGCATCAATAAGAAGAATTCTGACAGATCAAGGTCTGTCTGCAAGAAAGATTCAGAGTTCTATCTGAATTTAAGGAAGAAGCTGACTGAAGATCAACTTCAACTTCAAGAAAAGATCCACCTTATTTGTCCTAATCAATAAGCTTTGAAAAGCTAAGTTAGGTTGGATCAGAAGGATCAGTCTATACAAGAACTGATCAAGAAGACAACATCAATAGAGAAATCTAGCCTGTGAAGTTTTCTGATACTTATTACTCACAAATTCTTATAGGATCTATTGTTAGATCTGAGATTGTAAGCCTAAAATTATAAACGCTGAGGTAGGGCAGTGTGCCTGAGGTATGACTTGTGGAAAGTCTTAGTTGTAAGCCTAATTATAAAGGCTGAGGTAGGGCTGAGGCCTGAGGTAGGATTCATAGAAGAATCTGAGGTAGGACTTGTGTAAAGTCTGAGGTGTATGAACCATCTTGGGTTCTGAGTTTGTAAGATCTGCGGATCCGAGCCAGTGGAAGGAAGTTAGGCTGAATCCAGTTATCTGCTGGATAGGAGAAGGGGGAAGTGGATGCACCCATATCTTGGGGAACCACTATATATCTGGTGTTTGCTGTGTTGTATTTAATTTCTGTAGATAGAATTATCCTGTGCTAAAAGAAGTTACAAATATCTGTTTGCCTTAAAATCAAAAAGACTCAAAAAGATTAGAACCTATTCACCCTCCCTCTAGGTGTTTAGGCTCTTGAAACAAAGTCTTCCAAGTGGTATCAGAGGGAGGTTGCTCAAAATTTGACCTAACAGTCAGAGGATTTCTCCAAGGCTAATAACAGACAACAAGAATGGGTTCAAGTGAAAATAAAAAGGAGTTTGGTTCTATGAAATTACCCATATGCAGGAAAGAATCTTTTGGCATTTGGAAAGAAATGGTCAGGCTATTTATGGAAGCATCTGATCCAAGAATTTATATCACAGTACAGGAAGACCCCTTCATCCCAATGAAGGTTTCAGTTCTTGATGCAAACAGTCAAACTCCAAAGAGTTATTCAGAGATGACTAAGGATGAAATTATCTTGGCTACATTAGATAAAAGAGCTCAGAATATAATTGTGAGTGCCATAGATGATGCAACATTCCAGAATCTTGTGCACTATAAAACTTCCAAAGAAATGTGGGATACATTGGTTGTATATATGGAAGGCACAGAAGAAGTCAGAGAGGACAGAAAGTCTATGCTAAATCAGGAATATGAGAGCTTTAGGCAGAATAAAACTGACAGCATAGCTGAATGCTATAAAAAGTTTTTCAGAATAGTGAATGAACTGATGACATATAGAAGAGTCTTCAGTAATTATGAATTGAATGACAAGTTTCTTAGGTCCCTAACAAAGGATTGAGACACTAAGATATGTGTCATCAGGGAAGTGGCCAAACTGGCTGACACACCACCACCTATACTTTTTAGAAAACTGCTTTCATATGAAATGCAGCTTACTGCTAGGAAAGAGGAAGAGAAGGGCAGCAGATCTGAACATAAAGAAAAGTCAGTAGTCTTCAAGGTTGAGGGCTCAAGAAATGGTAGGAGAAAATCTCTTTCTCCACCTAGAAGGAGTACTGAAGCAGAAGAAGGTGTTCCTGAAACAAGTACATCAGATAGTCACACATCTGATGAAGACTTTGCTGCCTTCACTAGACAATTTCAAAGGTTCATGAAGAAAAAGAAATGGAGAACTAGGCCTTCATCAGCATCCTATTCTAAGGATGAATACTACAGGAAGAAGAAAACACCTAAGGAGGATAGGTATGCTTCTAAACCTGGTAAACAATCTAATTCTAAGATTGTGTGTTATTGCTACAACAGGTCTGGGCATGTCATAGCTGACTATCCTGATAAAAGAAAGGAATCAAAGGACAAGAAGAAGAAGCAAATCAAAGGCAAGAAGGAGAAGTCTCTAGTGGCTAAGAAGGAGAAGAGTTGGACAGACTCTTCATCTTCAGAATCTGAAGAAGAAGAGGCAGAAGCATACGTTGGACTCTTCTCAACAGAAGAGGATTCTAGGGAACTAGAATTCATACAGATGCTAGACTCCATAAATGGAGTGGAAGAGTATTGCTGTAAAGGGCTGATGGCTCAATCTGAAGAAGATAAGTGCCAGGACCAGCCTGGACCAAGTAAGGTAAACAATTCTTCCTCAGTCTCAGATTACTTTACAGGATCAGAATCAGAAGCAACTTCTTCAAAAGAAGTGGATGGATCTGAGTCTGAGGGGGATGTTCACCAACTCATTGATGAGTATGGTGGGCTGTTGCATGCTCTAAAGAAGAGCAAGTTTCTTGTTAAAGAGCAGGCCAAGGAGATTGAGTCTCTCAAACTGGCTGCTGCAGATTCAGCAAAACTGCTGGATCAAAAACTGAATGAGGTTATCGAATTGAAAAACATTACAGTTATTCAGATGGGTACAATCTCATTCAAAGAGAATCATATCAAGAAACTGGAAGAAAAACTTCAGCAAGAGAGAGCTAGTGGCAAAATTCTCCAAGCCAAAATCAGTATTACCTTTGATAGATAATTTTGTTTCACAAAAAGGAAAGATTGGTCTAGGCTTTAAGGGAAGAACTAGGGCTACAAATTCTCATAAAAAAGGTAAAACCATAGTTCAGCCTCTAGCTGTTAATCCCCCTATTTTCTTTAAGAAAGTAGTGAATTCTACTAACAGGTATGATCATGACATTACACATGGTCACTATGAGCATGAAAATCTCATGTGTAATGGTGCAAATGTCAATTGACCAATCTATTGGCATGCCCATCATATTCAAGAGGAGTTCTTGAAGAATGCTGTCCAGCACCAACACTTAATAAGTCTACTGACAACAAAGTAAGAAGGCATGTACCTAAGAAGAGGTATAATAGGTTTGAGTGTTGGTGTTGTGGCAAGGTGAGCCACTTTGTCATGGATTGCTGGTTTAACTTAAGTGTTAAAACCAAAAATAGGATTCCTGTTAGATCAGTCACAGGGTTTCAACCTAACAAGGACCTAGGACCCACTAGCAAGTTGGGTTCTAAGGGTAAGTGATTCATTATTTGTTGAAGGTAAATCCAAGTGACCATACCCCTATATGGTACTTGGATAGTGGCTGTTCAAGACATATGACTAGAACAAGGAGAATGTTGAGGGACTATGTGCCCATAAAAAATGGACCAAAGGTTATCTTTGGTGGATTAGAAAAGGGAATCATCACAGGATTTGGTAACATCTCTTGTGATTCAATTACTATCACTAAAGTGGCTTATGTAAAGGGTTTAAAACATAACCTGATTAGCATAAGTCAACTTAGTGATCTAGGTTATGATATTTCTTTCCTCAAAGGAGAGTGCCTAGTAAAAAGGTCAAGTGATCAAGAGATCATTTTGACTGGCACTAGGAAAGGAAATGTGTATTGCCTTAACCTAGAGTGTGAGTCTAATAACTCACCTATTTGTTTGGTTGCAGGAGAGAAAGTTTCTCTATGTGTGAAATGGCACAAGAGGCTAGCTCATCTGAACTATATGTCAATTGGATTGCTGTTCAACATGGGTTTAGTAAGGAATGGTCCTCAAGTTCAGTGCATAAAAGAGGGAGTGTGCTCAGCTTGCCAAAAAGGCAAGCAGACTAAGTCCTCTTTTCAGTCACTTGACATCAAAGATTCAAAGAGATATTTGTATCTCATGCATATGGATTTGTTTGGTCTTATGCCAGTCCATAGTCTTGGTAGGAAAGCATACAAACTTGTTGTTGTGGATGACTATTCTAGATTTACATGGGTTTTCTTCTTGAGGTAGAAATCTGAAACCCCAACTATTTTCCATACTTTTGTCAGACAAATACAGAATGAATACAACAGCTCAGTGGTCAAAATCATAAGTGACCATGGAACTGAATTTCAGTCTGAATGTATGACAAAATTCAGTGAAGAACTTGAGATTCATCAGGAATTCTCTTCACCTAGAACTCCTCAGCAAAATGGTGTTACTGAAAGAAAGAATATGACTCTAATTGAAGCCAGTAGTACTCTACTGAATGACACTACTCTCCCTTAATACTTCTGGGCTGAGGTAGTAAATACTGCATGTCATGTGCTAAATAAGGCCTCCATCAACAAGAAACACAAGATGACTCCCTACTAGATTTTAAAAGGCAGAAAACCAAACATATCTTATTTCAGAATCTTTGGTAGTAAGTGTTTTGTACTAATCAATGGTAAACACTACCAAACTAAGTTTGCTGCCAAATCCCTGGAAGGGATATATGTTGGGTACAGTAACCATAGTAGAGCATACAGGATCTACAACTTGACTACTCAAGTTATAGAAGAATCTGTGCATGTTGTATTTGATGAGTCAATGTTTATTAACAGTGAATTGTCTAGTTCTTCAATTAGTTCTATAGGTCTAACAGATAAGCTGGACAAGCTGACCATTAATAAAGATGTTCCTGCTAAACTGGATGAGGATAAAGATGCCAACTATCTAGGGGGAGATCAAGTCCCTCTAGGTGAAGAAGAAAATGTGGAGCAACAAGATGAGGAAACTGGAGATAGCCATAATGCTGACAGAATTCCTCCAGCAAGAAGACACCTGAAGGATCATCCAGCTCACCAGATCATTGGTGATGCAAGTCAGGGTGTTATAACAAGGAGTAGGAGCATGAACACAGTTTTATGTTCTAGCTTCCCGTCTCAGATAGAACCCAGGAAGATTGAAGAGGCCATGCAAGATACCAACTGGATTGATGCAATGCAATAAGAGCTCAGTCAGTTCAAAAGGTGTTAGGTCTGGGAACTGGTGCCAAAACCTAAGGATCACAACATAATAGGAACTAAGTGGATCTACAGGAACAAGCTTGATGAAAATGACACTATAGTCAAGAACAAGGCTAGACTGGTAGCAAAAGGCTACAGGCAAGAGAAAGGAATTTATTTTGATCAAACCTTTGCTCCAGTGGCAAGGCTGGAGGCAATAAGGTTGTTCTTAGCCTATGCTTCCTATCAAGGGTTTAAAGTATATCAAATGGATGTGAAATCAGCATTTCTGAATGGTGATTTAAAAGAAGAAGTCTAAGTAGAACAACCCTTAGGTTTTTTAGACTCTCACTTTCCTGATTATGTATATAGGCTTAGGAAAGCTCTATATGGTTTGAAACAAGCTCCAAGGGCTTGGTATGAAACCTTGTCTGTCTTCCTCATTGAGAATAAATTCTCTAGAGGAAAGATAGACAAAACTATATTCTATAGGGAATCAAAAGGCAAGATAATACTAGTCCAGATATATGTGGATGACATTATCTTTGGTTCTACTGAAAATAGCCTTTGTAGAAAGTTTGCCAAACTTATGCAAGAGAAGCTTGATATGAGCAGTATGGGTGAGCTGAAGTTCTTCTTAGGACTTCAAGTTAGACAGACTGAGAGTGGGTTGTCCATATCCCAGTCTAAGTTCACCAAGGAGTTGATTAAGAAGTATGGTTTGGACTCAGCTTCTACAATGAAAAATCCAATGGGAACAAGTATGCCTATATGCAAAGATGAAGCAGGGAAACCTGTTGATGAGTCTTTGTATAGTGGGATAATTGGCTCCCTACTATACTTGACTGCTAGTAGACCTGACATCATGTATGCAACATGTGTCTGTGCTAGGTATCAAGCATGCCCTAAGGAATCTCATTATACTGCAGCTAAAAAGAATTTTGAGTTATCTTAAGGGCACACCTAATCTAGGCCTTTGGTACCCTAAGAATAGAGATTTTCTATTAACAGGTTTCTCAGATGCAGATTTTGCTGGATGCAAAGAAGACAGAAAAAGTACCACAGGAACCTGTTAGTTCCTTAGTGGGAGGCTGGTGTCATGGAGCAGCAAGAAGCAAACCAGTGTAGCTATATCAGCAGCTGAATCAGAGTATATAGCTGCAGGTAGCTGCTGTGCACAATTGATGTGGATGAAGCATCAACTAGAAGATTATGACATCCAGGTAAGTAGAATACCACTATTTTGTGATTCTACAAGTGTTATTTCTATTGCTAAGAATCCTGTATCACACAATAGGACCAAGCATATAGAAATAAAGTTTCATTTTACCAGAGAACATGTTGAAAAGGAAAATATTAGTCTAGAGTTTGTAAAAACAGATAATCAAATAGCTGATATTTTCACAAAACCACTGGATGAAACTAAATTCAATAATTTCAAAATTGAATTAGGTGTGTTGAACCTAGAATAGGTTAACATAAGTTTCCATGAGTAGAATCAGTAAGCACCAAATTTCTCTTGAAATTTGTCTAAGTACAAAGTTTGTGTCGACACAAGCAAGTTGTGTCGACACACTCAGTATGTTGTGTCGACTCAGGAAAAGGATGTGTCGACACAGAAACAGTATCTGTGTCGACAGGAGAATATGTGTCGACACAACCTTGTCGAGACTATAAGTCGTAAGGATATTTGTGTCGACACAAAAAGTTGGTGTCGACACAACTCTGTCGAGACTTAAGTTGTCAGTGTCGACAAAGACGCAAGTATGTCGACACAGACTCAAGTATGTCGACACATAGATGTGTCGACTTAAAATACGTTTTGTCGACTTAGACATTAGTATGTCGACACATAGTCATGTCGACTTAACTTAAGTTTTGTCAAGACCTAGGTCATTTTTGTCGACATAAAAACTGATTTGTCGACTTAAGCCCGACTTTTGATCTGCCCTTGACTCAAGTACTATAAAAAGGTGAATCCAAAATCTGGTCGACTACGCTATCTGAATTTTTGACTCTACACCTTCTGTCGACATAGACCTTCTCTTCTCTTCTCCTCTAGTACTTACATCAATGGCGCCACACCAAGAAGACAAGGTTAATGAAGGTTACGAACTGGTTCGTGAAGGTTTCACAACTGCTTCTGACGAAATTCAGGGTATTATTGCCCTAATTTTTGAAAATGGACTAGAATTTTTGGTCTCAGAACCGACCAAAATTTGGAAGAAGGATGTCATGGAGTTCTACACAACCGCTTCATTGGACACTAAAGGACAGAAAATCAAGGCTTCTATTCAAGATACCCAAGTGAAGCTCACTTTGAAATCAATCAGGAAAGCACTACATCTGTTATTGATTAAGGATACAGACGAAATTACTCCATCCCAAATAACCGAAGCATTAAGCTGGTGTGGACTGAATCCCAGTATCAAGATTGGTTCATCTATCAATAGAAAAGGGATGAATTCCTAAGAAAAATTTCTGAGAGGACTTAGCGCAACCACTCGCAATAAAAGCCCGGACTGATGGAGGACGGCGCCACTAATCTTTATATCAAAGGTCATCGGGCGGATCCACGGGGCAGCCAGTTAAGCCAATACCAC
Source organism: Platanthera zijinensis (assembly GCA_039513925.1). Classification (NCBI taxonomy): domain Eukaryota; kingdom Viridiplantae; phylum Streptophyta; class Magnoliopsida; order Asparagales; family Orchidaceae; genus Platanthera; species Platanthera zijinensis. The sequence goes on from CM077083.1 coordinate 153,501,656, forward strand.
ATAGCACCGCAGTGCGGGGGCGATTCTGGACCGCAACCCCAACAATCCCCCCCCCCCCCCCCGGAAACGACCCCGGGGTTTCGAACCCACGACCCCCTCTGATACCACTTGAGAGGACTTAGCGCAACCACTCGCACCAAAAGCCCGGACTGATGGAGGACGGCGCCACTAATTTTTATATCAAAGGTCCTCGGGCGGATCCACAGGGCAGCCAGTTAAGCCATTACCGCATAGCACCGCAGCGCGGGGGCGATTCCGGACCGCAGCCCCAATAATTTCTGTCAGAAGTAGTGGGCAAAGTGATTATCTGCAAGACAGGTGGACATGATCGGATTTCTGCCCACATGTTCAATCTGATGGTGAGAATCATATTCAAGATAAACACTGACTAGGCAGCAGTAGTGTTTGATAAACTACAAGAAGGAATAAAGAAACCTAACCTGGGAAGGATCCTCAGCCTATGTTTAACATCAGTAATTTCAGATGTTTTGAAACAAGCAAATGGATCTAAGATTAATTATATGAGAAAAATGGATGTAAGGATACTGTCAAGGTGGGACAGAGTTCTAACCAAGGAAGTCCCTGCTCCAAAGGAGCAAACTAACAAAGACAAGAAGAAAAAGAAGGTGGTTGTACAGGCTGACTCCTCAAATGATTCTGAGGAGGAGGTGGTCTTCAGTTCTGATGAAGACCAGCAACAACAAGATGTTCATGCTCAAGCAAAGGACTGTGAGCCCCAAGATCAACAAATTGACTCTACTCTAGGGGGAGAAAACCTAGAAAAAGAAACTGAGTTGCCTGCCCAAGGGGGAGGTATTGATGATGTTGTCCTAGATAGTGACTTAGCTGCAGACACAATAATGGATGTTATATCTGAAATCAACACCGCAGCTGAAGTAACTAATAAGAATGATGCTCAAAATGAGCAAGTAAGTATCTTCTCCACAGACTAGTGATGTATTATAGTATTCTCCTCAAAAATTGTTAAAAGGAACACTTTTGTTTACACAACAAAAGAGGTCTTTCGAGTGATATTAGTCTTTTAAGTTTTCAAAAAAAAAACCTAATCTTTTTTCCTTCTGAACAGATACATCAGGAATTTATAATGGAAGAATTGTTTCCTGATCCTCTTACTGATAGGACTGAGGGGGAGGAAATTGAACAAGAAAAGGAAATTCCAAGGACTGAGGGGGAGTTATCTAAGGATTCCCCAGCTGAAAAGGACATGTTGATATTAAAAGTACATCTGAATCTTTTGAAGATGAAGAAGCCACATTGGCTAAGAAAAGGAAGCTAACCGTTTTAAAGAAAAAGAGTTCTGGATACAAGAAGGCTTTGCAAGTGGGAACAACACCCTCTACATCAACTGTGGACTTCAGTTCTTTACTGGTCTAGATGCAGATAAAACTGGATAATCAAAGATAGACTATAGAAAAATATGTGGATGAAACTAATAAGGAGTTACAGTTTCAGTTGGCCCAAGACATCAAATCCATTAGATTTGAAGTGAATCAAAATAAGAAGGAGATGACAGATTGCTTCCATAAAGGAGGTAATATTGTGGTGTTCTTTGCCAAGCAACAACAAGATATCCAAGCTAAAGTGGATAAAATTGAAGTGAAGCAGGGATATGTACTGGAGAATCAGATAAGGATGAATGAAAATCTCAAGGATTCACATCATGAAATATTGACAAAGCTCACTGATTCTAGCACTACTCTGAAGGCTGAAATCTCCAAGCAAATCCAGGAAGATATATCTGCTATCAAAGCCACATTTCAAGAATCTTAGGAGAAAATTAAAACTTTCCTGACAAAATTCAGAGCTTATTTTAAAGAGGGAACTGAATATATAGCTGATCAAGTCAGATTCCAGAAAGAAGATATAAGAGATCATGTTGCAAGAGAAGTCATAAAGGGGGATAAATTACTAGTCAAAGCCAGCTCTGACCATGCTAAATGGACTACCAATAGCATCAGAGCTACTTTTAGATATCCTCCTCTTTGTGATAATGCTAATGTAGCTGAGTCTGGGATACAACCTGAATATTTTGAAGGAGATCAGCCTGAAGTTGCTCAGGTGATCTACCCCCCAGCTGATTTTGAGATGGTTCAAGAAGAAGTGCTGAAAATGTATAGTCCTCCACCAGAGGTACAAAATGTAATTCTGGAAAAGGTTGAAATGTCAGAAGCTACATTAGAAGCTTAGAAGGAAGCTCAACTTTCCAAGAAGAGATTCAGAGAGAAGGCTGAGCTGAAGCCAGATTTTGAGCAGTGGAGCCTAACTTCTAGAAATATCATACTTACTTCCTGGAAAGCTATAAAGGATAAAACCCATGAGAGGGGTAAGTGGTACTCTGAGCAAGAGTGGAATAAATATCAAGCTGGACAAGAAGCAATTCTTCAGCATAGAAGAAGTGCTAAGGCTGGGAAGCTACCTGCTAATGCTCAAGAGCCAAGCAAGTACTTCCCCAAACCTTTCCACTATTTTGAAAGACAGAAGATCATGGATGAAGCATTAAAGAAGAAAGCTCTAAAAGGGAAAAAGCCAGCTGAAGATGCTGAACCTTCTGTGCAGGCTAAAATCAAGTCTGGCAAAGTAATAGTTATTAAGGAGCCTAGTTAGTAATAGGACTGCTAAGTTTATGTAATAGAACAATGTACTATATTTTTTCTTTTGTTCTATAAAAAATTCATGTAAACCAAAGTTTTTTCTGATTAATGAAATCTGGTTCAGTATCAAGTGTTTGTTGTTTACAATGATTATGTAATAACCTGCTCTGAAATGTTTTTACTTCTATTACAATTTTGTTTTATCTTAAGAGGTGTATATCTTTGACTAAGGGTTATGACTTCTCCAAATAGGGGGAGATTGTTGGGTACATTGGAAAATGTGTACTAGATTTGGAGAAGCCATAACTTAATCAATGATATGTATCAATGTGTATTTGATAGAAGTTTGAGTTTCATTGTGCAAGTTTAAAAATTTGAAGGAAAATTTTCTAAGTACAAGTGTCGACACTTGTGAATAAACTGTGTCGACACTCAAGGAGACTGTGTCGACACTCAGGCAAGCTTTGTCGACACACAGGCAAAAAGTGTCGATACTTATGAAGAAGCTATGTCGACACCCAGCTGCTATGTCGACACTCAGGGAAGCTGTGTCGACACACTGGCAAAATGTGTCGACACTTATAAAGAAGTTGTGTCGACACTCAAATCTATGTCGACACCTAAAGAAGCAGAATTGTGTCGACATCCATAATTGTGTAGACAACTTAAAATAGAATTGTGTCGACACTTAAAACAGAAGATGAGTTGACACTTAGGAGCTATGTCGACACCTGAAGCAATTGTGTCGACATACGGGACTTGTGTCGACACACCAACTATCAAAAGGTTGTGTCAAGTTCAGAAGTAATTGTGTCGACACACAGGACTTGTGTCGACACACACTCAATGACATTTGAAAAGCACTCAACGCCATCTGTCTACAACAAAAATGTCGAGATAAGAAGCTGCTGTGTCGACACACAAGACTTGTGTCGACACATACAACATAAGCAGTGTCTAGAAGAAGAAGTATGACTGTGTCAACACTTGGATTATTTGTGTCGACACCTTGAAGACTTGTGTCGACACTTAGTCTATATGTGTCGACACATCTGAAGCAGTCTACTGAGTGTTGTGTGCTGAGTTGGAAAGACATTGAAGAACCTGGTGACGTGACTGGTGACTTGACAACATTCATAACTAACCGGTCTGACACCACTGTCAGAACTGTCAGAAGTCTGTTATGAACTGGATCAACTGGTAACCATCAAGCAAGCTCTATATAAGAGATAGATCGGAAACGGAAAACATATACAACAACGTGAGGCATCAATAAGAAGAATTCTGACAGATCAAGGGATGTCTGCAAGAAAGATTCAAAGTTCTATCTGAATTTAAGGAAGAAGCTGACTGAAGATCAACTTCAACTTCAAGAAAAGATCCACCTTATTTGTCCTAATCAATAAGCTTTGAAAAGCTAAGTTAGGTTGGATCAGAAGGATCAGTCTATACAAGAACTGATCAAGAAGACAACATCAACAGAGAAATCTAGCTGGTGAAGTTTTCTGATACTTATTACTCACAAATTCTTGTAGGATCTATTGTTAGATCTGAGATTGTAAGCCTAAAATTATAAAGGCTGAGGTAGGGCAGTGTGCCTGAGGTAGGACTTGTGGAAAGTCTGAGTTGTAAGCCTAATTATAAAGGCTGAGGTAGGGCTGAGGCCTGAGGTAGGATTCAGGGAAGAATCTGAGGTAGGACTTTTGTAAAGTCTGAGGTGTAGGAATCATTTTAGGTTCTGAGTTTGTAAGATCTGCGGTTCCGAGCCAGTGGAAGGAAGTTAGGCTGAATCCAGTTATCTGCTGGATAGGCGAAGGGGGAAAGTGGATGTACCCATATCTTGGGGAACCACTATAGATCTTGTGTTTGTTGTGTTGTATTTAATTTCTATAGATAGAATTATCCTGTGCTAAAAGAAGTTACAAATATCTGTTTGCCTTAAAATCAAAAAGACTAAAAAAGATTGGAACCTATTCACCCCCCTCTAGGTGTTTAGGTTCTTGAAACAAAATCTTTCAAAAATATATTGTGATTATGCCCATAAAAAGGGATTAAGCGTGCACAAGTAATATTTAACTTGTTGGACGCATACAAGGATAGTTAAACAACGAGAGTTTTTCTGCGCAAAAGTCGGGCTCAAGGATACCAAGAAATCACCCATAAAGTACTGCAAGTCAGATACTCGCACAGGATGCCTGGCTTGCATTACATTCTAAGCTGATAAGGAGGGAAAAAATTGGACAGTCACGAAGTTTATTGAGGAGCATAATCATCCTTTGGCAACCGAGAAAGAGATGCATTTGTTGAGGTATCGCCATAATATTTCTGAAATGTAAGGCAGACTTATGAAAAATATGACTTCAGCGGGCATTAGAGCAGTGGATTCGTATAACTTTCTATCTACAGAAGCTGGTGGGACTGAAAACATCGGATTCTCCAAAACGGATGCATTCAATTACATTCAAAGGGAATGCAAATCTTTGATAGAAAGCGGTGACGCTTCTAGTTTGGTAACTATACTACAAAAAATAGTTGGCGGATAACATGTTCTTCTACAAAGTCCGGACAAATGAATTTAATAGACTGATAGGTTTATTTTGGATGGATGAGCACATCAAGATAGACTACGACTGTTCCAGAGACGTGCTTATTTTTGATACCACGTATAGGCTAAACAAGTACAATCTAGCATGCGCACCATTTATTGCGGTGAACCATCACTGGAAGAATGTGTTTGTTGGCAATGCTTTTATCGCTGATGAGACTATCGAATCATTTTGTTGGTTGTTCGAGACATTTTTGAATAGCATGGGTGGCAAACAACTAATTACAATCTTCACGGTACAAGATCAAGCAATGACTATCGCTATTGAACAAGTGTTTACGTCTAGTCGCCATCGGCTATGTCAGTAGCACATATGCAAGAAGGCACCCTCAAAAGTCCCTAGCTTCAATCATGACAAAAGTGTATGAGGATATTTATATAATTGCATGAGCAAGTGTGATGCTGAACAAGAGTTCAATAGGTATTGGCACGAAATGTTAACGAGAGGAAGCTTACAAGAGAACAAATGGTTGAGGGATATTCATAGTATTAGGAGGAGGTGGTCTACCGCATTTAACAAAGATGTATTGGACTTTGGAATTTTATCCTCTCAAAGAAGTGAGTCAGCCAATAATTGTTTGCATGGATCTTCGAAGGGCACAAGTTCACTTGTTGAGTGTTTTTACGGAATGGAGAAACTTGTCTCATCATGGCGGCGCAATGAGCACGACAAGGATTTCAAGTGCAAGCACGATGCTATTAGTTTATGATATAGCTTGTCTACCCTACTAAAGAATATTTCTAAGCAATATACTCGAAAATGTTTGCAATATTCGAAAAAAACTTCATGGATGGCATAGTAGGAGTTGATGTGGTCAATGAAAATAGATATGATGACCGAAACGTACTATACATTTCAACGCAAAACAATGCAGTGGATGTTGATAAAAAATGATTTGTTACATTTAATTATGTCACCAATAAAGCGCAATGCTCGTGTCATGGGTTCGAGACTAAAAGTATTTTATGTCGGCATATCTTAAGGATTTTTAACTTAAGAAGTATAAAATAAATACCGAGTTGTTATGTGCTAAAAAGCTTTACTTTGAAGGCCAAAAAGAGAATTTACCTTGCAGACACATCTTCCTTGGCTGAATCCAACTCCAACATTTTATTTAAAAACCATGTAATGCGATTCAGCTATGATCTCGTACGACGAGTTGAAAATTTCAAGCAAGCTAAAGAGCATGTTATAAGCAAAATGAATTCAATGTCCAAAGAAATAGATGAGCTGGTGGACAATGACGAGCACTAGAAAAAGGATGTATTTATGATAATGATGAACGTAAGGCAGAGGTAAACGATTTGCCAAAGTAGAGACCAAAGGGTGCTTCAAATGCATGCAGAAAGATCTTTGGGAGAGAGGAAATAGGCAACCCAAACCAAGTAATTTGTTTTTTTTCCATTTGATAGAATATGTACATGTCTTATTATAATTCAAAGTAAATAGGTTTTGTACTTCATTGCTTGCTAGAGAAAAAAGATGAGGGCAAGGCTAAAAAGTTCGTTCAAGATGACACACCAAAAATTAAAGAGTTTGAATTTTTTGCCAGCATAGCGCAAGAGTAGCAAGCTTCACCACCGCCCATGCCGACATGCACCGATTCAAACGACGACTATTTTGTTAATTTTTCGTTTAACTTCTCCAGCGTGCCCGATGTATTCAAGCCTTATTGAGAACTTTGTTTAATTGCTAATGGATTATTTTTGCAATTCAAGTGAAACATCAAAATTTCAAACAAAATTATCGCAAACGCCAAAAATTTTAATGTCACACAATATCAAAGAGTGAAATAATATTACAATACGATAATATTTTATGTCTCCAAATTATCAATGTTTTCCAACACCAAATCATGGAATATACGTAGTATATCGAAAGTTATCTCTGCTCGAAAACGTGACATATCTGATTGCCAACCCTTTCTCATTGCCCATGAAACCTTCGTTGGTGAGAGCACAGTCTCTATGTATTTAAGCACAAACACTCCGCAATCAATCACATTGCTCTGCTTAGGGATTCTATTAACTGCTACGATCTTCAAGTCCATTATTTTGGGCGGCAAGGCCTCTCTACAATCATCATGAAATGCATGAATCTACTTGAAGCATAAAGCATATATTTAATAAAGTAGATAATGAGAAATTAATTACTACAAACAATAGACCGATGAAAAAAACAAAAAAATACCAAGCCGAGAAGAGATTCTTGATGTTGCCACGCGACATCGAGTCATAAAAATCCCACACACAATGCTTTAGGTCACAGACTAGAAGACACCAATGATCTGGGGCGTGTAATGGCATTAGTATCAAATCCGCTTTTTCCACGTTCTCTTTGGTTATAGGGCTGACAATTGTTTGATAGTTGTTTACCTTGCTCATCTTATAGTACCGCATAGTTGATTATATTAATGATCTCTTTAAATATGAGAATTTTAAATTCTAGGTAAAGCTACTTACAACATGATCTTATAAAAACTTCTCAATTTTTCGGGCGATCTCTTTCTCCTGGCAGATAGCACAAGTGCATAGGTATTCAGATTGACATCCGATAACCAACCAACACCCAGCAGGTCGTCCAATAATGATCTTGTAATATGTACATTTCCACATTGGAAAATTATTTGAGTGCTGAGAATAAGATAAAAATAATAATTCATATATATATCAGAACAAAAACCTATCTATAAAGACTATTAAAAAACCGACTGCAAAATCAGTACATATTGCTATTGTGCAAAGAATGATTGTAAAAATAGTACAGATACCTAACTAGACAAAGTGTGGAGATATACCTTCCTGTAAATTGTGTCAGGACAAACTCAATAATTTCGCGTTGTCGCGCCGTTATTAGAGGCCTACCGGGCTACGATTCTTCTAACTTTAATTTGACTCCTTTTTTTTGTAGTGCCTTGGTCATTTTTCTTATAAAACTTCTTCGGAGGTGGTGGGGTGGTCTCAATAAGAGTCACCTCGAGTGTAGAAACTGAGGTGAGATTTACGGAGGAAGGTACAGGAGATGGATTGGGGGAAGGAGCTGGAGCTGTTTGTGGTCTATCACTTGGTTGACTAAACCAAGACATACACAAGTCCCTTAGAGAACGAACATCCTGGCTAAGATTTTGTATGGCAGACATAACACGATCTTGCATACCTCTCAAGTCCTTCGCCACCCTCAAAAACTCCTCTTTCTCTCGCCTATCCCTTCTTAGGAATATTCTCTCTTTCTTTCTCCTACTCCTCTCTACTCTCTCCTCCTCTATTCTATCACCTTCATTGATATTAAACCACACAACTTTTTTTCGCTTCTGCACCTGCAAAGCATGGTTAACCATACAAAAAACATTGATTATAAATAATGGTTACTAGAAAAGATTGTACATTTTCTAATTTTTTTAATTGGTTTGAAGTCTGAATCCTCGTCTTCCTCCCCGAGTAGTGCATTCTCTTGCGATGTTATATGTGTGAATTTGGTTCTTACCTAGTGCAAACATAGCTATTTGGAAGATTATACAACCAATAAACACTCATGCAATTGATATGAAGGAGAGGACAAACCTGATCGGGAAGCTCTAGAGTATAGGGGAGATTAAAATAGACCTTCGAGCTATAAATTAACTTTGAAGACCATCGACAGATACGGGGCTGTGCAATGAAGTCGACGACAAGCTATAGATTTGTGTGCTCATAGAGCCACACCTACAAAATTGTGTGGTAAGAGTCCTTTTAATTATTAAGTAACATAAAACTTCTACCTCACTTATCAGAAGAACTACCGAGCAACCTTCAAAAAAACCCAAGTTCCCCCTGGTTCCCGGAGAGCGCTCTTGGCATTCAATTCAGCTATCTGTGCATGTAAGTATTTTTGGATGGCCATGAGCCAATTGTACTTCATAAACATATCAAGTCCTTTGATTTCCATCATAGATTTTGGAATTTTTAAACCCATCTGTGGGAATAAGAAGACGGCTAACAGATACCGAACCAGTTAATCGACTCGCCTTTTTTCCAAACTGGGGGACCACTCTTCATCTACCAAACCATTCATCTCTTCAATCAGGTTTTTTTTGAGTATAACGAGCAAACGGCCTTATAACGAAAGAGAATTCAGCACCACTATTCGGTAACCCCAGAATCAGCGCAATCTCATTAACGGTGAGGGAGATGTAGTAATTGCCTAGAAGGAATGCCTATTTTTGACGATTATATATTTGAAAAAGAATATACAGAAGCGGTATATTTTGTGGAATCTTGGGAATACTAAATAGTGGAAGAACTCTGGCCTCATTTAGAATATTCCTTAATCCCTCAGATTGGACGCAAAGTAAAGGTTGGCCATTTTTAATAAAAGTGGATACAGTGCATCTACAATTCAAGTATGGGCTACCAGGCACTGGGTGTAGGAGACAATATACGGGGCAAATAACCTAATTAGATAAAAAAGAATCAACATATCAAACCTTAAATAATTCTCCCTTACTTATGATAGATAAAGCAAAATATAACTGCCCTGGATGTTAATAGGACCTGCGATGAAATCCAATTGTAAAACACAACAGAAACATAACTAGTTAACAAATGGAGTAAAAATTGACTGTAAAATAAAACAAAAATATGGCTGGATAAAAACTATGAAGAAATCCGACTGTAAAAACAACGCAGAAATGTAACTGGATAAAAACAGTAAAGAACTGCTGCTGTAAAACAGAAGTGTGGCTGGTTGAAAACTATGAATAACTCTGACTGTAAAAACAACACAAAAATTTGGCTTGAGCCATTATGTGAATCATCCCGACTATAAAAATAGCACAAAAAGTGAATGGAGCCATTATTGTGTGGAGGGTTGTGATCCACTATTGAAAGTCTCAGTGGAGACTGACTGATCCGGTGGGATCGTGCTGTAATCTCTGACGACCGGCGGTGGGGAGGAAGGAGAAGCACCGGTAGGGCGGAGATCTGAGAAACGCTGGCGGGGAGGAAGGAGAAGCACCGGTAGGGCGGAGATGTGAGGAACGCTGATCGGTTGGAAGGAAAAGCACCGGTAGGGAAGTTAACGATGCAGAATGCCTCTTAGGTTTTGGTTTCCGGTGCAGACGGAGGGACTCGTTCCTGCCGAAGTCGGTAGAGAAATCAAACTGCCACAAATTCAAAAAAAGAGGTAGGCCCGGGTATTTAAAAATGCATGAATTTTCCTTGCGCTTAGCGCAGGGAAAATTTGGGCCTATTCAATGGAAAACTCTTATTTTTTTACTTCCAGTTCAATCGATGGAGCAGATCCTGCGAAGGAATTGAGATGAAATGGCTGAAGAACCATGTCATGATTCTGTAACCTGCATTGGCTGCTTCAATACTTTGTGATGGATGGAGTGTGTATGTGTGTGTGTGTGTGAGTGTGTGTCTATGTATATGTTGCGGATCACTCAACGCTCCGGTAGACTAGATTAAATTAAACCTCTTTACCCCGGGAGCGGTCGAGAGCGAAAATAGTCACGGTAAACAAAAATTTGCGAAGAGAATTTTTTTAACGTGGAAAACCCGTCAACTAGGTGAAAAATCACGTGTTCCGATTTGTGTTGGCTAAACCTCCATTACTTGCTGGTTGTACAAAACTTTCTTAAAGAACTCGAGGGTGACAAACTGTCTCTTGTTATAATTGTTGAAAGAGAGAGTGGAGGGAGAGTTCAGAGGGTGACAGATCATCACTCGAGGAGCTTAATGTTTCTTTGTGAGTTGTCAGGAGCGACGCGCTTGTTATGCCTTGATGTCCTTTATTGATGCTTGGATGTGAGGGCGACTCGCTATTCTCGCCCTAGAGTCTGGGGCTTGGGAGCTCGAGCGGTGGGTCTTGCGTGGCACATTATCTATGGCTTGTCTTCTGTTACACTTGGATGAATCTATAATGACTGACTTGTCGCCACCCGATGAGATTGCTATTGAGCCTAGTGTGTTGGGAATACTGAGCGTTCTGTACGTCGAACTGCACTTCAGCAGTTCTTGGCGGTCTCTGAAGTTGCTCTTGTAAATTGCTGGTGGTGCATGACACATGAACTTTGGACGCTCTGGCGGGCCTAGTCTGCTGACACTGAGGAGGCTTGGTGGTCCCGAAGGAGCATGTAGAGACGCACTTGGAACGGTCTTGCCGGCAGAGCCTATGGAGGCGCGCTTGGATGTTCTTGACGACGGAGCGTGCGGGGGCGCGCTTGAAGCGGTCTTGACGGCAGACCGCACGGGGGCGCGTTTGGACGGTCTTGATGGTGGCACGCGCGGCGGCGCCCTTGGAGCAGTCTTGACAGCAGAGCACGCGAGGGAGTGCTTGGATGGTCTTGACGGCGGAGTGCTCGACGGTGCGCTAGGAGCGGTCTTGACGGCGGAGCGCGCGAGGGCGCTCTTAGAGCGGTCTTGACAGGGGATCGCTTGGTCGGTCTTGACGACAAAGCGAGTGGTGGCTCCCTGGGAGCGGTCTTGACGGCGGAGCGCGTGGGGGACGTTCGAAAATGGGGAGCACTCACTAGGGAGAACTCGCACACGGATGTACGTGCTCAAGGGGGAACGTGCACACGAAGGGGTGTGTGTCAGAGAGCATCGAGCACGTGTGTAGCCCGTGCAAAGATGCTTATGTGTGTGTGTGTGTGTATAGGGGCTGCTTGAAAAACGTGGAACCCATTTTTAGCAAAAAATGCGGAACACACGCATTTTGAAAATAATACTACTTTCATGCATTTTTAGAAAAAGTGGTCAACATGAAAGTTGTAGATCTCGTCAAGATTTACAACTTTCATGTGTAACACGTTTTTTTTGAAGCCGTTTAGGCCTCCGATTTAGGCCCCAAAAAAAATCACTCCGAATATATGTACAGACGCTCGGTTTCGGCGAGTCTTTTTTTGGGGCCCAAATTGAGTGTCTAAATGGCTTAAAATCAAAAAGTGATTAACATGAAAATTGTAGATCTCGTGTGACCTACAACTTTCATGTTGAATATTTTTCCTAAAAAATGCATGAAAGTAAGTCTTTTTTTAAAAGACACGGGAAACCGTTTTTTGCTAAAAAAACGGATTTCACGCGGTTAAGGCTTCGTTTTTATAAATATAATTTATTTTTAACCTAATATATATATTTTTTAATTAATAAAACAATTTAAAAACTAAAAAAACTATAATTATAATTAATTAAAAATTGCATTTCAGCGGGTGAATAGCGGCGTGAGCACTGTTCACCTGCCTGTTTTTAACGATTAAATAATATATATTATATTTTATTAATTATTAATTATTAAAAAACTGTGCCGCCTTCTTTTAAAGTCCTATACTGCCAGTAAAAGCGTCATTTTTGGGTTTATATTGCCTTTTTCGCTATTAGTGTTTGAAATCAGCTGGGCTGACGGGCTTGCAGGCCAGCGGGTTGGCATGCTTGGGGTTGCTCTTAAGTTGTTGGAGTATACTCGACGGACTTATTGCACGGGCTTTTAGCGGGTTGTATTGCCTAAGCCCTTTTTGAAGTTATTTACATAACTTTAGGACCCCTTTAGTAGGTTTAGGAGCCCTACAAAAAAGTGAAGAGAGAGAGGGTGCATTTGATCAGACAGTGTAAGAATTCTGTTGTGAAATCTGACGGTAATTTTTGGGGGTCATGCACCGTAATATTTAATAATCTTCCATCATCTATTAATAATTTTTTATCTATAGTTTCTAATGGAATTCATTTTCCTTTAGGTTTATTAATATCGCTTTCTCCTTGGTAGTCGTTGTAGGTGGGTCTAGGTGGCTGTTCTATTCTATTATCAATCTCCGTGTTAAATGTATATGTATTACTTGCTTGAGATGTGGATTCTCCATTGACCAGTTCTATTTGCTGCTCGTACTCTGTCGTGGCGTATTACTCTGATTCTTCTTGGAGCAGTAGGTCTCTATGCATTACTAAATGTCCTGATTCATTAAGTTCGAGGCTATCATACTCGTACATTAGGCCTTCAGTTTCCATTTTATTTTCTAGCCTAATATGGTCGTCGTAAGTACCCTTGTAGTTATACCTAACTATATGACCATCTTCTATTCTGTTCATTGCGTAGAGAATCCATGTTGTTATCTATCTTGTCCTCTTCAGGGATCGGCTTGTGCACATATCCTTGGAATCTTAAACTATAAGTGTTGTCTAAATTTTTGTATAAAAGACTATCATCTGGAATACTAATTGTGCTATTTGTTAAATTATCGCTGATATTCCAAGCTAGTTCTTCTAATATGGTTGTATCAATATCCATGGGCTGGATTAATTTAACACCCGTACTACTTATGACATCTATAATATGTTCAATATTAAGCTTGTATTCTGTGGTGCTATTATTTGTTAGTTTTCCTAATAATCCGATGTTTATCAGCAGGTTGCTGTGTCCGGTGAAATCTTTGTATCCTTTTGTTTGGATTCCTAATTCAATTTTATCTATGTCTTTTATACTAACTATGAAGTCTGGACTACAATAAAATATTCATTTGTTTCCTGACATGTGCACTTCTATGATAGCGATCATCGCTTTACGAGTGTCTGACTGCCATCTCTTATCTAAGAGAGTAATTAGGACTTTTGTTCCTAATCTTTTTCTTGCTAGTCCCTTTAATCCTATGACTATTAATCCAAGATGGACTAATTTTTTATCTGTCTGTTTTATCTGGCTTATCGTATTCTGGCTGACTAACTTTATATTATTGGGAGAGTTTGTAAATAACAGTTCTTCTTCCCTATTAATCATTATTAATTGAGTGTTAAAATTAAATCTTCATATGTGGTATAACGTTTTTGGATTGAGGAGGTTGATTTGATGATTATTATATAACACTAAATCTTGTTTGACGTCTAATACTTCTTCTAGAACTGTTTCTTTTTTCGATTTTTGTCTTTGTAATTGTCCTAAAAAGGAGGGCGTGCCGACTTGACTATTTTCTGATGTTACTGTTCAACTGGTTGTTGCTATTGCTTGAGAACTCATCTTTTTATGATGCCAAATTTATATGGCTCTCGCTATTTTGTATATTTTTCATTTCCTATTTTTAAGTCCTTTAAGTGTCCTATTAAACCTTCGATTTGGGAGTCCTCTTTATAAATGTTGGGTTTTTGGATCATACTTTCTATTTTATTATGTAGCTGGATTAATAAGTGGATTATGGTATTATTTTGTCTGATCAAAATTTTATCACTCTCACCATGTGCATCGTGGTTACTAAATCCTATGAAGTTTTTTAAATATATATTTATATACCTAATGACTTCTTTATATTCTGCTGATTCCATTATGCTCTTTTTATTTCATAAAGTATACTTTCAATTTTGTTATATTTTGATTGTAAATCTTTATGATATTTTTCAATTCTTTGCAGAATTGTGATCGGTACTAAGGGAATTTCCTTTTCATGTATTATTATTTTTAGTTTTTCGTACACATGAGTAAGTTGGTTCGTGATATACTGCTGATTAATAGTTATTTCTTTTAAAAGTTTATTTTTATTATTTAAAGATTCGATATTAATTTGGTACAAATTCATATATTTGTTGGTCGTAAATTCTAATGTTTTACTGAGGCTTATGAGTAAATCTATTAGTGTATTTAATTGGCTATTTCCTCCATGCAATGCGTGTGTGTGCGAGGAGTAACAGTAGCACTCTTGCTTAAAATTGTTATTTACTTAGACTGTGTGGTCATTTTTCGCAAATATTTCTAGATCTAAGTAATTTAACTTTTGAAAAGTGTTCATCCTTCCTCTGATATCATTTTAAGAGAGGGGGTGTTGTAGATTTATATTTGAGATTTTCCTCTATAATTACCTCTCTTATTCTACTACTCTAATAACCCGACTGGTTACTAGGTAGGAGACTTGGATCTTAATTGCTTTTATTTCTAACATTATTGAGATTACGATTTTATAAAACAAGTTTTGAGTTGTTAAAACTATTTTAACAAATCATCTCCTCTCCGGGTTTACTTCGAACATGCTTCTTTTTCACTTCCTTGAAGTTGATCTGTATGAGGGCCATCCTGAGCATAAGATATCACATGAGTCCTTACTACATCCCCTTTGGTCTCAATTAGTTTAAATTCAGATTTTATAACAAAGTTTTTTATATCAGTATTTGCCTACGAGTGCGATTCTTTTTCCCTACGGCCTCTCGCCTGGCCGTACTTCTTCTCCCCAGCCCTCGGGCTCATATTGATATAATTTTTATTATAATTTCCTTATTCAAACCTCTCTACTTCGTATGGGTTGGCCTCAGCCACCCATGGATCAAGCTTGCTATAACTCAGTAATCCACCGGTATTTAGTCGAGTACATACACCTGTGAACCATCTTCAGATCATGTGAAATTTCTTCATGTTCTTTTCCTCCGGAGAGGAGGGGAGAGGACTACTCACTAGGCATGTACAAGATGAGATCAAGAAAACTTACTAACTGTTATTAGGAACATGAAATATACTTACAGTAAGACTTGACAAGAACTCTGAAAACACCCAAACTCTTACAAGCACACCCTCTGAGAATTAGGAAGGAACCGTATGTCCAAGAACTAAGCTTCTCGCCTTTTTTATAGAGGGTCAAGCCTTCAGTCTAGAGATAAACAAGTACAACCACTATCAAAAGTGGCTCCTACTTATTTGAAAAAGGCGCACTATAGGTACAACCACTACCAAAGGTAGCTCCACTTAGAAAGATTCTGCTATAATGCAGATAGTTTATATATATTACATCTCATCAACATTTTTTGTGTGGTGGTGGCCACGGTAGTGACTAAAGGGATAAGATTACAAAAACCTCCCACAAAAACAAGGGGCGGAGTCTGGCCTTCATCTACTTGTCCACATAACTACGTAGGATTGAATATGTTGTTGCTTTGGCCGAGTCTTCTGCTAGGGAACCTTCGTCATCAGAAAGCCATCCATATCTCTGGACAAAGTATTTAATGTGATTTCCCTCACAATGCTTTGTTAGTTTGTGATCTGGATCTTTGAAGCTGAGGTTCCTTGGATAAAATAATTTTATATCTTCTTGATCTAGCCATACACAAAAATATCACATTTATACTGCTAGAACTCTGTTGTACGGGAGGTCTACATTGTACGCTTTTTTATAACTTCTAAAAGCTCTGATTTGTTTAGGTAGGCTGCAAAGCTCTGGGCTGGTGATATTTGAGCCATTTATATGGTTTGCCTGGATAACTGGCTTTTCTATAAACCAGAAGATGTATATTTCTCTTTTATTATTTTCTAGACAATTAGGTTCGCAGCATGGGGGGATTTCCCTTATATGGGTCTCTACTCCTCCTCCGTAAGGCTTGACATTTAGCAACTGAAATATAACTTCTGCTATTCTTATTTCTTTTATATGCCTAACATGCCCCTTTCTTGTGAATAGGGGGCAGGTGATTAATCCTAATTCCATTAGATTTGGAATAGTAAATTCTACTTCCGATATAGTTATTTCGGTCCATTTTACTATGTATATCTGTAATCTTAGATACGAAAAATTTAATTCATTACCCCTTGTTTCTGAGTAGGTTATGCATTTTATCTTGGCCCCCTTGAGAATGTCTTCTTTTAAGGTAGCAAGATTTCTAAGTATTTTTTGGTAATTACACTGGAGTTCCACTTGCCTTTGTAATACTTTGGCTAAAACATAATTCTTTACAGGTGCTAGTGCTGATGGATATTGTTGACAATTTTCCTCAGTGTCAACTAGTTCCTTAGTGTACTTATTGGCTACAGCTTGTAACTCTTTAGTTTGATTTTTAAGATATGCTATCTTATTTTCTGCTATGGTTAGAGATGTTCTTAGCATATGATAGTCTGAGCTCTGATTTGGCCTCAGTTGAATGTTACTTGATGTGTTCTTTTCTGAGTTACTCTGGCTAATCTAGCTATTTAGAAAGGCAAATTGTCCGCAAACACACTCTACAACGTCTTTGTAATTTTTGATTTTTTTGCCATTCCATAAGTTGTCTACTAGGCACTGTTGGAGCAGCGTGATTTGGTGGCTAGTTCGGAATTAGAGATTGTTGTTTGCTGGGAAGGTAGGAAGTTGGTATGGACCAAATGTAATTTAGTTGTTGAGCGCCATCTGAAAAGAAAAAATAATGTATAGTTAGCAAATTATTAAGAGCTACTTGGGCTACTACTGGAGCTGTCTCAAGGGGTGAGATTTGTTATTTCTCTTGCGATCATTTCACGGAGAGTATTAATAAATCTTTTAATATCTGCTACTTCTCTGGATAAATTTCTATATGCTGGGTGCAAAATTTGTCGACTTTGTTCTAGATATTCTAGAATTCTTATGTAACGCATATTCTCTGTGTGTAATATGCGAAGTCTTTCGTTATCATCCATTGCTTTGTAAGATGCGAGACAGTTGGTCTGCTAGTTTATTATCAGTACATTTGATATGTTCAAATAATACTTTATAATTTTTATTTTATATGGTGTCCATAAAATTGGTCCATCGTTTATAGATAATTTTCTTTTTATTTCTATTTTGGTAAAATTTTACTATTACTTCACAATCTGTCCTTACTAATACCTCGTTTTTGTTAATGATGTACAATCGAAAAGCGTCTAATCTGTGCCAAACTGCTAGGATTTCTTGATCAATGCTGTTGGTGGGGCCTTTTTCTTTGAAATTTCCACTATTGTATCGACATATCTATTCTTCATTTTTTCCTATATATTTATGGGGTTTGCATTTTTGGATGGCTCCCCACTTGGTTTCACATCCGTCTAAAATGCAACTTGATATGAAACCGGGTAGGGAGCCATCCTAAAATGCAAACCCCATAAATATACAGGAAAAAATGAAGAACATATATGTCGATGCAATAGTGGAAATTTCAAAGAAAAGGCCCCACCAACATCATTGATCAAGAAATCCTAGAGGTTTTCCACAGATTAGATGCTTTTCGACTGTTCATCATTAACAAAAATGAGGTATTAGTAAGGACAGATTGTGAAGCAATAGTAAAATTTTACCAAAATAGAAATAAAAAGAAAATTAGCTATAGATAATGGACCAATTTTATGGACCATATATTAAATAAAAATTATAAAGTATTGTTTGAACATATCAAAGGTACTGATAATAAACTAGCAGACCAACTGTCTCGCATCTTACAAAGTAATTAATGGACGATAATGAAAGACTTCACATATTACACGCAGAGAATAGACGTTACTTAAGAATTCTAGAATATCTAGAACAAAGACGACAAATTTTGCACCTAGCATATAGAAATTTATCCAGAGAAGTAGTAGACATTAAGAGATTTATTAATACTCTCCGCGACATGATCGCAAGAGAAATATCAAATCTCACCTCTAGAGATAGCTCCAGTAGTAGCCCAAGTAGCTCTTAATAATTTGCTAACTATACATTATTTTTTTCTTTTCAGATGGCGCTCAACAACCAAATTACATTTGGTCCATACCAACTTCCTACCTTCCCATCAAACAGCAATCTCCGATTCCGAACTAGCCACCAAATCACGCCTCTCCAATAGTTCCTAGTTGAAAGATTTGGTTTATAGATCCTAAACACCTAGAAGGGGGGTGAATAAGTTCAAATCCAATTTTAACTTAGGCAATTAAAATGTTAATCACAACATAACAAATTAGGCTACAACTATCACAGCACAGGATAAAACAAGCACAGGAAAACACAACACACGGTGTTTTATAGTGGTTCTCCAATTCATTGGTACGTCCACTCTCCCCCCTTCACCTATCCAACTGAGTGCTTGATTCAGCCAAACTTTCTTCCACTAACTCAGATCCTCAGATCTTACAACTTAGAACCCAACTGGTTCCTACAGCTCAGACTTCTTCAAGTCCTACAACTCAGATTCTTCCCAAGAATCCTACCTCAGGCAAATAGCCCTACCTCAGCCCTTATCACCAGGCCTACAACTCAGATCACAAAGATCCTACCTCAGGCACTAAGCCCTACCTCAGCTTTTATAAACTTAGACTTACAACTCAGAGAGATAACTCTCTTACACTCAGATCTATAAAAGATCTTACAGAAAATTGATTATAAAAGTGATAAATCCTTCACCCAGATAGAGAGAGAAAGGGGTGAAGGCTTCTTGATCATTTCTTGATTGATCTGACTACTTAAGATCCAACCTATCTTAGCTTCTTCAAAGCTTCTTGAATTTGAACAAAGTAAGGTTGATCTTCTTATGAAGTTGGAGATGAACCTCAATCCAGGTTCCTTCTTCTATTCAGAATTTGATCTTAATTCTTCTTGCAAATTTGTTTAGGATCTGCCTTCTCTTGATGACTTGTAGATTTCAACTGTTAGAAAAATATCAAGTCCTTTCTTCTTAGATCTCTCTTTTTATAATAGAACAAGTCTTTATATAGATCCCATCTGAGGTTACTGGTTGATCCGGTTCATAACTGCCTTCTGACAGCTCTGGCAGATGTAACAGCTTTGTTAGTTATGATAGTTGTCAAGTCTTCAGTCTTGACACTTGATACCTCATTGTACTCTATCTCAGCAGAAAAGCATCGAGACAATGCTTCATATGTGTCAACACAAATTGACCATGTGTCGACACAATTCTTGATGATGTCGACACAACTCACACAATGTCGACACAACCCTTCTTTATCTTCTCGACATAGCTTCTATAGAATGTGTCGACACAAGTCCTTTGTGTCGACATAATAGATTCTAGCCTCGACATAGTTGGTGTTGAAAGAATTCTTGTGTGTATCGACAAAAGTCTTATTGACAAAATTTCTGTGTGTCGACACAAGTCCTGTGTGTCGACACAATCTGACTTCTGGCGTCGACATATTCCCTTCACAAGTGTCACCACTTGTACTTAGAATATTTTTCTGCATTTCTTTAACCTGCACATACAAACTCAACATCCCATCAAATACACATTGATGTATATCATTAAATTAGGTGAGGCTTCTTCCAAATCAGGTACATAGTTTCCAATGTACCTAACAATCTCCCCCTATTTGGACAAGTCATAACCCATTGTCAATGATATACACCACTTATAATAAAACAAAGATTAAGATGTATACATTCATTACTCAGACAGGGTAACTCATAAGCAGAAATAACATATAATATCATCACAAAATATGATAAAATACAGCAAGCAAGAATCAGTTTTAAATTACAAGGATTTTTAGAACAAAAGATTACATAGTTCTAAACCTAGTCAATCTATCCCTAGGATTGATCAAGCTCCTTGATGACAATTCCTTTGCCAGACTGAATCCTAGCTTGTACATTTGCTCCTATGTCATCAGCCAGCTTCTTTCCTTTCAGATCCTTCTTCTTGAGCACTTCAACCTTGATCTTTTGCCTTTCAAGGTAATGAAAAGGCTTTGGGAAATGCTTGCTAGGCTCCACAGATTTAACAGGTATCTTCCTAGCTCTAAGGTCTCTTTTGAACTGATATATGTCATCTTGCCACTTCTAATATTTGCACCATCCTGTTCAGAATACCACTTGCCTCTATCATGCATATTATCTTTAACAACATTCCAAGCAGTAAGAATAATGTTCCTGGAGGTTGGACTCCATTGTTCAAAATCAGGCTTTAATTCAGCCTATTCTCTTAACCTTTTCCTAGACAGCTGAGCTTCTTTCAAAGCATCCCTTGCTCTTTTTGCTTCTATTTCTCTTTGTAATGCAACTGCAGGCATGCCAACTTTTTCAAGAATAACATTATGTGCCTCCTGTGGAGGGCTATACATTTGGTGTACTGCTTGCTGGATTTCTTCAAAATTAGAAGGGGGATAAATGACTTGGGCTACTTCCTGTTGAACCCCTTCAATGTGAGCAGGTTGAATTCCAGATTTAACAGTGTTGTCTTCATCACAAAGGGGTGGATAACCAAGAGTTGCTATGATACTATTATATATCTATTTAGTATGATCTGAGCTTGCTTTGACTAATACTCTCTCCCCTTTATGACTTCTCTGGCCACAAGGTCTCTCAAATCATCCTTTTGAAACCTTACTTGATCTGCCAGATAATATGTTCCTTCTTTGTATTAGGTCCTGAACTTCTTCATTTGATCTGAGATAGCTTTTTGAGATGCTCGGATTGCTGTTTGGATAGCTACTAAATCTTCTTTGATTTGCTTTGACACTTCAGTCATTACATCAGTGGCAATACTCCTAAGCTTTGTTAGAATAGCATGATGTGAGTCTTTGAGATTTTCATTCATTCTGAGTTGATTTTCCAGGACATAACCTTGTTTGATTACAATGTCTGCTATTTCAGTTTTGATCTCCTATTGTTGCTTGGCAAAGTAAACTACAACATTACCTCCTTTATGGAAGCAATCTATCATCTCTTTTTTATTCTGATTGACTTCAAATCTGATGGATTTGATATCCTGGGTCAGCTAAAATTGCAGGTCCTTATGGCTCTCATCCACATATTTTTCAAGAGTAGTTCTTTGCTCATCCATCTTCACTTGTAGTTGCACCAAAAGTGAGCTGTAGTCTACTACAGGAGCTGGTGTTTGTGGGACAGTCTTCAAGGCCTTTTTATAGCCTGAGCTCCTCTTCTAGAGCTCTACAAGTTTCCTTTTCTTTTCCTTGGAGGCTTCTTCATCTTTAGAAGAATTAGAGGAACTAGCTATGTCCACTGTGTCGTTTGGACTAGAGGCAATGTTTGGCATCTCCCCCTCAGTTCTTCGCATCTCCCCCTCAGTTCTTGCTCCTTGTAAGTCAGGAAATAACTCCTCTAGTGTTACCTCTTGTTGCATCTAAATTGGAGGAATAACTTTCTCCTTCTCAACAGATGGATCCCCCTGGAAATCAAAGTCCTCTTCCAGGGTTTTCTCTATATTAGGAGAGTTTTGTTGTTCAGATTGATTTTTTTCAGACATATGCACATTCTGTGCTTCTTTCTCAGTAGAAGTGGCTGCATCATTGTTGATTTCTGAAACTATGGTCATGACTGTGTCAGTTGCATTTTCACTATCTAGTTCAACTTCATTTATACCTCCCCCTAGATATGATATCTGTGGATTTTCTGGTTCATGGACAATTGTAGTTTCAGTATTGTCTCCCCCTGGAGTTGATATCACCTGGTTGTCTGGAACTTGGATGGTCTCCCCTTGATCCTGAACCTCTCTGTCAGGTGATGGTGTAGGTGATTTCCTTTTCCTTGGTTGTTCTTCATCTGTGCTGAAGTCAACTTGCTCTTCTGAATCACTATAGGATTCAGGGAGCTTGGCTGATGTGTTCTTTTCTTTACTCTTCTTCTGCTGTTTTTTAGGTGTAGGAACATCTTTAGTCAATACTCTTTCCCATCTGGACAGGATTCGTAAGTCCATCTTCCTCATGTGATTAATCTTAGAACCAGTAGTCTGATTCATGACATCTAAAATATTGATAGCCAGATACAGGCTTAGTATTCTTCCCAGATTAGGTTTCTTGAGACTTTCTTTGATCTTTTCAAACACAACAGTAGACCAGTCAGTTTTCACCTTGAATATGACTCTGGTCATGAGATTTAACATACATGCTGAAATCCTATCATCTCCTCCTGATTTGCACAAAATTACCTTGCCGATAATCTCAGACAGGAATTTTCCCTAGGAATTCATTCCCTTCCTGTTCATTGATGATCCAATATTGGTTGTGGGATCTAATCCACACCATTGGAGAGCATCTTTTGTCATGGAAGATGCTATGTCATCTTCTTCCTTAATCCTGGATAGCTGAAGTGTTTTACTTAAACTCTTCTGTGTGAGTTTCACCTTAGTACCTTGGACAGATGATTTAATCTTCATGCCCTTCAAATCCATTGATGCCGATGAGTAGAATTAAAGAACCTCCTTCTTTAATATCCTGGTAGGTTCTGAGACTAGGTATTCCAATCCGTTGTCGGTGATTAGGGTAATCACGGCTTTGATTTCTTGTGAGGCAGTCTCAAATGCATTGCGAACCAGTTCATATCCCTCATTTACTTTGTCTTCCATCTGTGGCGCCATGGATGAAAGAGAGAGAAGAGAGTAGACTGAAGAATTTCTTGTTGACACAGGGTTTAGAGTCGAGAGTTCTGAATAACACAGTCGACTAGATTTTGTTTCTCCTATTTATAGAATTCTTGTAAAGGGTAGGTTAAGAGACGCGCCTAAATAAGAATCTTATGAGTCGACATAATTTTGCATGTGTCGACATAGACTACTTAGGTCTCGACAGAGAATTGTAGGTGTTGTCATGTCTATGTGTCGACATAGTTGATTGTCTGTCAACACAGAAATATTCTAATACAAGGTGTCGACAGAGTTGTGTCGACTAAAACCTTTTCTGTCGACATATATTTTATTTCTGTGTCGACACAGTTTATTCCTTTATCGACACAACTCGCCGATAGTGTTGACACAGTGAGCTTGTGTCGACACCAACTTTCTAACTTAGCCATTTTTTGAGAAATTTTGTGCTGACCTAACATTTTATTCTTGGTTTAACATACCTAATTAAATCTTAAAATAATTGAATTTACTTTCATCCAGAGGTTTTGTAAATACGTTAGCAATTTGATTGTTAGTGTTGACAAATTCTAGACTTATGTCTTCTTTTTCAACATGTTCTCTAATGAAATGAAATCTGATTTCTATATGCTTAGTTCTTCTATGTGAAACAGGATTTCTAGCAATAGATATGACACTAGTAGAATTACAATATAATGAAGTTCTACTTACCTTGATGTCGTAGTCTTTTAGTTGATATTGTATCCACAACAGTTGAGCACAACAACTGCCTGCAGCTACATATTCTGACTCAGCAGTAGATATAGCCACACTTGTCTGCTTTTTGTTGCTCTATGACACCAATCTTCCACCTAGGAACTGACATGTGCTTATGGTGCTTTTCCTGTCTTCTTTGCAGCCTGCAAAGTCTGCATCTGAATAACCTGTTAGCAGAAAATCTCTACTCTTAGGGTACCAAAGACCAAGATTTGGTGTGCCCTTAAGATATCTTAATATTCTCTTGACAATAGAATAATGATATTCCTTTGGTCAAGCTTGGTACCTAGCACAGACACCTGTGACATACATGATGTCAGGTCTACTAGCAGTCAAGTAAAGAAGGGAACCAATTATCCCCCTATATAAAGACTCATCAACAGGTTTTCCTGCCTCATCTTTGCCTATAGACATACTTGACCCCATTGGAGTTCTCATGGTGGAGACTGACTCCATGCCATATTTATTAATTAACTCCTTGGTGAACTTAGACTGGGATATGGACAAGCCATCATCAGTCTGTCTAACTTAGAGTCCAAAGAAGAATTTCAGCTCACCCATGCTGCTCATCTCAAACTTCCCTTGCATAAGTTTTGCAAACTTTCTACAAAGATTGTTTTTATTTGATCCAAAGATAATGTCATCAACATATATCTGGACAAGGATTATCTTGCCTTTTGATTCCCTAAAGAATAGAGTCTTGTCAATTTTACCCCATGAGAATTTATTCTCAATGAGGAAGGTAGACAGAGTTTCATACATATCCCTAGGTGCTTGTTTCAATCCATATAGAGCTTTCTTAAGCCTATAATCATAGTTAGAATAAAGAGGATCTACAAAACCTAAAGGTTGTTCAACATAAACTTCCTCTTTTAAGTCACCATTCAAAAATGTTGACTTTACATCCATCTGAAATATCTTATACCCTTGGTAAGCTGCATAGGCAAGGAACATCCTTATTGCTTCCAACCTTGCCACTAGGGAAAATGTCTGGTCAAAGTCTATTCCTTCTTCCTGCCTATTGCCTTTTACTACCAGTCTGGCTTTGTTCTTAACTACGATGCCATTTTCATCTAACTTATTCTTATAGATCCACTTAGTCCCTATGACATTGTGATTCTTTGGTTTAGGAACCAACTTCTAGACTTTATATCTTCTGAATTGATTCAGCTATTCCTGCATGGCATCAATCCAATTTGGGTCTTGTATAGCCTCTTCAAATTTCGTAGGTTCTATCTGGGATAGGAAGCTTGAACATATAACTGTGTTCATGCTCTTGCTTCTGGTCAGAACTCCATATCTTGCATCACCAATGATTTAGTGTACAGGATGATCCCTCAGATGTCTTATTGCTGGAGAAAATCTGTCCACCTCTTGATTTTCTTCATTGTCTTCACCAAGCTGTACTTCATTGTCTTCATCTTCAGCTTGTGGGTCTTGTACTCCCCCTGGACAGCATCCATCATTTTCCCCATCCTGTCTTATCGGTTGGTCTTCACTGATGATTAGCTTGTCCATCTTATCTTCAAACCTTGTTGAGCTAGAAGAAGTGCTTGACAACTCATAGTTAATTAACTTAGATTCATCAAAGACTACATGAACAGATTCTTATACAACTTAAGTAGTCAAGTTGTAGACCCTGTATGCCTTACTACTATTGTTGTACCCAATAAATATCCCTTCTTGGGATTTGACATCAAACTTAGTTAAATAGTGCTTGCCATTTTTAAGAACATAACACTTGCTACCAAAGATTTTAAAATAGGCCAAATTTGGTTTTCTTCCTTTCATAATCTCATAGGGTGTCTTCTTGTGGCTTTTGGTGATGGAAGCTCTGTTGAGAACATGACAAGCAGTGTTTACTGGCTCAGCCAAGAAATATTCTGGGAGAGAAGTATCACTTAGTAGTGTTCTACCAGCTTCAATAAGAGTCCTATTCTTTCTTTCAGCAATCCCATTTTGTTGGGGAGTTCTAGGTGAGGAGAACTCTTGATGAATCCTAAGTTTTTCACAGAACTTTGTCATGCATTAAGACTTAAATTCTGTCCCATGACCACTTCTGATTTTGACCACTGAATTGTTAAGTTCATTCTGAATTTGCTTAACAAAATTCTGGAAGACAGTAGGGGTTTTAGATTTCTGCCTCAGGAAGAAAGCCCATGTAAATCTAGAATAGTCATCCACAACCACAAATGTGTAAGCTTTCCTACCTAGACTATGAACCGACATATGACTAAATAGATCCATATGCAGGAGGTATAAATATCTCACAGAATCTTTGGTATCATGGCCATGGAAAGAGGTCTTGGTCTATTTGCCCTTTTGGTAAGGTGAACATACACCCTCTTTAATGCACTTGACCTGAGGACCATTCCTCACTAACTCCATACTAAAGAGTTGGCCTATTTACTTGTAGTTCAGGTGAGCTAGCCTCTTGTGCCATTGGACACAATGAGATGCTTTCTCACCTGGAACTAGATAAATATGAGAGTTCTAACTCTCACGACCAAAATTAAGATAGTAGACATTTCCTTTCCTAGTGCCTGTCAGAATGATTTCTTGATCACTTGACCTTCTTATTTGGCACACACCCTTGAGGAAAAAAGTGTCATAACCAAGATCACTTAGTTGACTTATGCTTATTAGGTTATGTTTCAGACCTTTCACATAAGCCACTTGGGCGATAGTGACAGAGCTATTGGAAATGTTACCAAACCCTTTGATGACCCCCTTTTCAGATCCACCAAAGATCACTTTAGGTCCATTTTCTATGGGAGAGTAATCCTTCAGCATCCTTCTTGTTCCAGTCATATGACTGGAACATCCACTGTCCAAGTACCATATTGGGGTATGGTCACTTGGACTCACCTGCATCAAATAAAATTACCAATCCTTAGAACCCCAATTGTTATTGGGTCGTAGGTTCTGGTTAGCTTGGAATTTGTCATGCTTGCCTGCAGCCTTTCTGACAGGTATGTTGACATTTTTCTGGACACTAGCATTGTGCCAACAATCAATGGCATAGTGGCCCACTTTGCCACAACACCAGCACTCATATCTGTTATACCTTCTTTTAAGTACAAGATTAACAGCATTGCTGTCAACAGTCTTTTTAAGTGCTGGGGCTGGTGCATCAAACCCAGATGAAAACTGAAGGACATGGTGTGTTTTCTCATGGGCTGCCCTATTAGCAATTGCACCCTTGCCATCCTGATCACCATGCTTATAGTGACCATATGTAATGTCATGATCATACCTGTTAGTAGGCTGCATCACTTTCCTGAAAGAAATAGGGGGTTTGGAGGCTAGTGGCTGAACTGGGGCTTTGCCTTTTCTTTTGGAATTAGCTGCCCTTGTTCTTCCCTTAAAGCCTAATCTTGTCTTACCCTTTTGGGAGATGAAGTTATCAATTAAGGGTAAGACTGACTTTGGCTTTAAGAATTTTGCCACAAGATTCTTCTCTCTTTGAAGTCTAACTTCCAGACTCTTGATGTGATCATTTTTGAAGGTAATTATACCCATCTGAATAACAGCTATGTTTTTCAGTTTGGCAACTTCATTTAACTTCAAATCCAGCATTTTTGCTGAATCTGATGCAGCCAATTTAAGAGATGCAATTTCCTTAGCCTGCTTTTTGACAAGGATTCTGCTTCTCTTTAGAGCTTGCAACAGACAACCATACTCATCAATTAGTTGATGAACATCCCCTTCAGATTCAGAACCATCCTCATCTCTTTATATAGATGCTTCTGATTCTGATCCAGTATAATAATCAGAAACTGAAGATAGATTATTTACCTTACTGGGACCAGGCTGATCCTGGCACTGATCTTCCTCAAACAAAGCCATCAGCCCTCTGCAATGATGATCTTCAATCCCATTTATAGAGTCCAGCATTTGCAAGAATTCAGATTCTACTGAATCCTCTTTAGTAGTGAACAATCCAATATAGGCTTCAACTTCAGCCTCTTCTCCAGATTCTGATGATGAGGAGTCATTCTAACTCTCCTGCTTCTGGGCAACAAAGGATCTCTCCTTCTTGCCCTTATTTGAAACTTCTTCTTATCATTAGATTCCTTTATTTTATCAGGACAGTCAGCTACGACATGTCCTGGCCTGTTGTAACAATAACAAACAATTTTAGAAGAAGTTTGTTTACTGGAATTAGAGCCATACCTGTCATCCTTAGATATTTTCTTCTTCTTGTAATAGTCATCCTTGGAGGAAGATGAAAATGGTTTTGTTCTCCATTTCTTCTTCTTCAAGAACCTTTGAAACTGCCTTGTGAAGGTAGCAAAGTTTTCATCAGAGTTGTGGTTGTCTTAAGTGTTGATGTCAGTATTTTCTGATTCAACTTCAATAATTCTCCTGGGAGGAGAAGAAGACTTTCTCCTGCCCTTTCTTGTGGCTTCAGCCTTGAAGGCTACTGACTTCTCTTTGTATTCAAACCTATTGATTTTCTCCTCCTCCTTTCTGGCAGTGAGCTGCATCTTATATGATAACAGTTTTTGTATCCCAGTCCTTGGTTAGTGATTTGAGAAACTTGTCATTTAGTTCATATGTGCTAAAGACTCTTCCATAGGTCATTAACTCATTTATAATTCTAAAGAATTTCTTATAGCATTCAGCTATGCTATCTGTCTTGGCTTGTCTAAAACTCTCATATTCTTGATTTAACATAGACTTTCTATCCTCTCTTACTTCTTATGTTCCCTCCATGTAGACAATCAAAGTGTCCAACATCTCCTTGGAGGTTTTGCAATGAACCAGATTCTGGAATGTAAAATCATCTATAACACTCACAATAAAGTTCAGTGCCCTTTTGTCTAAGGTTGCTAGGATGATCTTTTCCTTAGTCATTTCAGAATAACCTTTTGGAGTCTTGAGGTTGGCATCAAGAACTGAAATGTTCATAGGAATAAATGACCCTTCTAATACTGTGATGTAAATTCTTGGATCAGATGCTTCCATGAACAATCTGACCCTCTCTTTCCATATGCCACAATTTTCTTTCCTATAGATAGGAAGTTTCATGGATCCAAGTTCCTTCTGATTTTCACTTGAACCCATTCTGGCAACAGATAAATGCATTGGAGATCAACTCAGACTATTAGGTCTATATTTTAGTTAACCTCCCTCTGATACCACTTGAAAGATTCTGTTTATAGATTCTAAACACCTAGAGGGGGCGATGAATAAGTTCAAATCCAATTTTAACTTAGGCAATTAAAATGTTAATCACAGCATAGCAAATTAGGCTATAACTATCACAACACAGGATAAAACAAGCACAGAAAACACAGCACATCACACAGTGTTTTATAGTGGTTCCCCAA
This sequence comes from Platanthera zijinensis, assembly GCA_039513925.1. Lineage (NCBI taxonomy): Eukaryota > Viridiplantae > Streptophyta > Magnoliopsida > Asparagales > Orchidaceae > Platanthera > Platanthera zijinensis. Next base: position 153,530,980 of record CM077083.1, read on the forward strand.
TTCGTGGGTACGTCCACTCTCCCGCTTCACCTATCCAGCTGAGTGTTGGATTCAGCCAAACTTACTTCCACTAACTCAGATCCTCAGATCTTACAACTCAGAAACCAACTGGTTCCTACAGCTCAGACTTCTTCAAGTCCTACAACTCAGATTCTTCCCAAGAATCCTACCTTAGGCAAACAGCCCTACCTCAGCCCTTATCACCAAGCCTACAACTCAAATCACAAAGATCCTACCTCAGGCACTCAGCCCTACCTTAACCTTTATAAATTTAGGCTTACAACTCAGAGAGATAACTCTCTTACACTCAGATCTATAAAATATCTTACAGAAAAATTGATTATAAAAGTAATAAATCCTTCACCCAGATAGAGAGAGAAAGGGGTGAAGGCTTCTTGATCAGTTCTTGATTGATCTGGCTGCTTAAGATCCAACCTGTCTTAGCTTCTTCAAAGCTTCTTGAATCTAAACAAAGTAAGGTTGATCTTCTTGTGAAGTTGGAGATGATCCTCAATCCAGCTTCCTTCTTCTATTCAGAATTTGATCTGAATTCTTCTTGCAGACTTATTCAGGATCTGTCTTCTCTTGATGACTTGTAGATTTCAACTGTTAGGAAAATGTCAAGTCCTTTCTTCTTGGATCTCTCTTTTTATGATAGAACAAGTCTTTATATAGATCCCATCTGAGGTTACCGGTTGATCCGTTTCATAACTGCCTTCTGACAGCTTTGACAGATGCAGCCGCTTTGTTAGGTATGACAACTGTCAAGTCTTCAGTCTTGACACTTGATACCTCATTATACTCTATCTCAGCAGAAAAGCGTCGATACAATACTTCATATTTGTCAACACAAATAGACCATGTGTCGACATAATTCTTGATGATGTCGACACAACTCACACAATGTCGACACAACCCTTCTTTATCTTCTCGACACAGCTTCTGTAGAATGTGTCGAAACAAGTCATGTGTGTCGACACAATAGCTTCTAGTCTCAACATAGTTGGTGTTGGCAGAATTCTTGTGTGTATCGACACAAGTCCTGTGTGTCGACATAATTGTTGTCGACAGAATTTCTGTGTGTCAACACAATCTGGCTTCTGGTGTTGACACATTCCCTTCACAAGTGTCGACACATTCCCTTCACAAGTGTCGACACTTGTACTTAGAATATTTTTCTACATTTCTTTAACCTGCACATACAAACTCAACATCCCATCAAATACACATTGATGTATATCATTGAATTAGGTGAGGCTTCTTCCAAATCAGGTACATAGTTTCCAATGTACCCAACACTAGTAGACAACTTATGAAAAGGCAAAAAACTCAAAAATTACAAAGACATTGTGGAGTGTGTCTGCGGACACTTTGCTTTTCTAAATAGCCAGATTAGCCACAGTATCTCAAAAAAGAACACATCAAGTAACATTCAACTGAGGCCAAATCAGAGACCAGACTATCATATGTAGAACATCTTTAACCATAGTAGAAAATAAGATAGCAGATCTTAAAGATCAAATTAAAGAGTTACAAGATGTAGCCAATCAGTACACTAAGGAACTAATTGACGCTGAGGAAAATTGTCAACAATATCCATCAGCACTAGCACCTGTAAAGAATTATGTTTTAGCCAAAGTATTACAAAGGCAAGTAGAACGTCAGTGTAATTACCAAAAAATACTTAGAAATCTAGCTACCTCAAAAGAAGACATTCTCAAGGGGGCTAAGATAGAATGCATAACCTACTCAGAAACGAGGGGTAATGAATTATATTTTTTGTATCTAAGATTACAGATATATAGAAATATCAAAATAGAATGATATAACTATATCGGAAGTAGAATTTACTATTCCAAACCTAATGGAATTAGGATTAATCACCTACCTCCTATTCACCAGAAAGGGGCATGTTAGGCATATAAAAGACACAATAATAGCAGAAGTTATATTTCAGTTGATAGATGTCATGCCTTACGGAGGAGGAGTAGAGCCCCATATAAGGCTAATCCCCCCATGCTACGAGCCTAATTGTCTAGAAAATAATAAAAGAGAAATATACATCTTCCGGTTTACAGAAAAGCCAGTTATCCACGCTAACCATATAGATGGCTCAAATATTATTAGTCTAGAGCTTTGCAGCCTACCTAAACAAATCAGAGCCTTTAGAAGTTATAAAAAAGCATATGATGTAGACCTCCTGTACAACAGAGTTCAAGCAGTAGAAACGCGAGATTTTTGCGTATGGCTAGATCAAGAAGATATAAAATTATTTTATCCAAGGATCTCAGCTTAAAAGGTCCAGATCACAAGCTAACAAAGCATTGTGAGTGAAATTGCATTAAATACCTTATCCAAAGATATGGTTGTCTTTCTGATGATGAAGGTTCCCTAGCAAAAGAATCGGCCAAAGCAACAACATAGTCAATCCTACGTAGTCATGTAGACAAGTTGTCGAAGGCCAGACTCCGCCCCTTTTTTTGGGAGGTTTTTTTAGTCTTATCCGTTTAGTCACTACCGTGGCCACCACCACGGAAAAACTGTGGATGAGTTGTAATATATATATAAACTATCCGCATTATAGCAGAATCTTTCTAAGTGGAGCTACCTTTGGTAGTGGTTGTACCTATAGTGCACCTTTTTTCAAATAAGTGAAACCACTTTCGATTGTGGTTGTACTCGTTTGCCTCCATACTGAAGGTTCGCCCCTCTATAAAAAAGGCGAGAATCTTAGTTCTTGTACACACGGTTCCTTACTGATCTTTGAGTGTGTGCTTGTAAGAGTTTGTGTGTTTTCAGAGTTCTTGTCAAGTCTTACTGTAAGTATAGTTCATATTCCTAATAACAGTTAGTAAGTTTTCTTGATCTCATCTTGTACATGCTTAGTGAGTAGTCCTCTCCCCTCCTCTCCGGCGGAAAAGAACATGAAGAAATTTCACGCGATCTGACGATGGTCCACAGGTGTGTGTACTCGACTATATACTGGTGGATTACTGAGTTATAGCAAGCTTTGCCCATGGGTGGCTGAGGCCAATTCCAACGATGTAAAGAGGTTTGAACAAGGAAATTATAATGAAAATTATATCAGTATGAGCCCGGGGGCTGGGGAGAATATGTACCGCCAAGCGAGAGGCCGTAGGGAAAAAGTATCGCAGCCGTAGACAAATACTAATATAAATAACTTTGTTATAAAATATGAATTTAAACTAATTGAGACCGAAGGGGACGAAGTAATGACTCATGGGATCTCTTACGCTCGGGATGACCCTCCTACAGATCATCCTCAAGGAAGTGAAAAGGAAGCATGTTCGAAGTAAATCTGGAGAGGAGAGGATTTGTTAAAATAGTTTTAACAACTCAAAACATGTTTTATAAAATCGTAATCTCAATAATGTTAGAAATAAAAGCAGTTAAGATCCAAGGCTCCTACCTAGTAACCAGTTAGGCTATTAGAGTAGTAGAATAAGAGAGGTAATTATAGAAGAAAATCTCAAATATAAGTCTACAACACCCCCTCTCTTAAAATGGTATCAGAGGAAGGATGAACAATTTTCAAAAATATGATTACTTAGATCTAGAAATATTTGCGAAAAATAACCACACAGTCCAAGTAAATAATGATTTTAAGCACGAGTGCTACTATCACTCTTCGCACACACACGCATTGCACGAAGGGAATAGCCAATTAAATACACTAATAGATTTACTCATAAGCCTCAGTAAAATATTAGAATTTACGACCAACAAATATATGAATCTGTACCAAATTAACTTCGAATCTTTAAATCATAAAAATAAACTTTTGAAAGAAATAACCATTAATCAGCAGTATATCACGAACCAACTTACTCATATGTACGAAAAACTAAAAATAATAATACATGAAAAGGAAATTCTCTTAGTCCCGACCATAATTCTGCAAAGAATAGAAGCACATCATAAAGATTTACAATCAAAATATAATAAAATTGAAAGTATACTTTATGAAATAAAAAGAGCATAATGGAATCAGCAGAATATAAAAAAGCCATTAGGTATACAAATATATGTTTAAAAAACTCCATAGGATTTAGTAACCACGATGCACAAGGTGAGAGTGATAAAATTTTGATCAGACAAAATAATACCATAATCCACTTATTAATCTAGCTACATAATAAAATAGAAAGTGTGATCCAAAAACTCAACGGTTATAAAGAGGACTCCCAAATCAAAGGTTTAATAGGATTATTAAAGGACTTAAAAATAGAAAACAAAAAATATACAAAACAGCGAGAGCCCTATAAATTTGGCATCATAAAAAGATGAGTTCTCAAGCAATAGCAACAACCAGTAGAACAGTAACATCAGAAAATAGTCAAGTCGGCACACCCTCCTATTTAGGACAATTACTAAGATAAAAACCGATAAAAGAAAAAGTTCTAGAAGAAGTATTAAATGTCGAACAAGATTTAGTGTTATATAATAATCATCAAATCAACCTTCCTCAACCCAAAAACGTTATACCACATAGGAAGATTTAATTTTAACACTCAATTACTAAGGATTAATAGGGAAGAAGAACTTCTAGTTACAAACTCTCCCAATAATATAAAGTTAGTCAGCCAGAATACGATATGCCAGATAAAACAGACAAATAAAAAATTAGTGCATCTTGGATTAATAGTCATAGGATTAAAGGGACTAGCAAGAAAAGATTAGGAACAAAAGTCCTAATTATTCTCTTAGATAAGAGATGGCAGTCAGACGCCCATAAAGCGATGATCGTTGCCATGGAAGTGGACATGTTAGGAAACAAAGGAATATTTTATTTTAGTCCAGACTTCATGGTTAGTATAAAAGACATAGATAAAATTGAATTAGGAATCCAAATAAAAGGATATAAAGATTTCACCAGGCATATCAACCTGCTGATAAACATCAGATTATTAGGAAAACTAACTAACAACAGCACCACAAAATTCAAGCTTAATACTGAACATATTATAGATGTCATAAGCAGTACGGGTGTTAAAATGATCCAGGCCATGGATATTGATCCAGCCATATTAGAAGGAATAGCTTGGAATATCAACGACAATTTAACAAATAGCACAATTCGTATCCCCGATGATAGCCTTTTATACAAATATTTAGACAACACTTATAGTTTAAGATTCTAAGGATATGTGCACAAGCCGATCCCTGAATTGGACGAGATAGACTCCGACGTGGATTCTCTACGAAATGAACAGAATAGAAGACAGTCATATAGTTAGGTATAACTATAAAGGTACCTACGACGACCAGATTATGCTAGAAAATAAAATGGAAACTAAAGGCCTAATGTACGAATACGATAGTCTCGAACTTAATGAATCAGAACATTTAGTAATGCATAGTGACCAACTGCTCCATGAAGAACCAGAGTTCTACGCCACGATAGAGTACGAGCAGCAAATAGAACTGGCCAATGGAGAATCCACATCTCAAACAAGTAATACATATACATTTAACCCGGAGATTGACAATATAATATGACAGCCACCTAGACCCACATACAATGACTACTAAGGAGAAAGAGATATTAATAAACCTAAAGGAAAATGAATGCCTTTAGAAACTATAGATAAAAATTTATTAATAGATGATACTTGATAGAAGATTATTAAATATTACGACGCATGACTCCCCAAAATTACCCACAGTATTAGAAATATGGTGCCAAATGGTAGTTAGGAAATATGACGAATTAGAGATCATCAAGTCGCCAGAAGAGATGTATAATTACCTTGAAAAGTTTTTGGGAGAAACAATAAGAGCAGTCTGGGAATTTTATAAAAATAATATCCCCAGGACTTTAACCGAGATATTTCATTAGGCGCAAATCCATATAACTTCACAAATAAGATTACATACTTGTTATTGAGATATCAACCAAATATTACCTCAACAGTTAAGATAGAAGCCATCAGGAGATTGGAACAACTCCAAATCCGAAAATGGCATTACATCAAACCATTTCTTCAAGATTATATGTATTATAATAGTATTGCACGATGTTTTTATGATCAAACTATATGAGAGAAACTATTCCTAAAATTGCCAGATCCATTAGGAACCGTTATATATAAGAAATATAAAGCACGACAAGTAAACTTTCCCCAAGTAGACAATATCAGTACAAAAATAAAATTTATTCTCAACTGTCTTGTAGAAAAATGCAACGATCTCCAGATTAATAAATAGCTCAAAGGAGAGTATATTTTTTGCTAAAACATATATACACCCTAAAGATATGATAAGGAAGAAAAGGCTAGCTACAGACCACCGCAGAATAATCACAAATACAAACCTAAAAGGAAATATTTTTTATGCAAAAGTAATGCTAGGAAGCCCTACCTAAACAAAGATAAACACATTCGAAAATATAATAGACGAAGAAATTATAGTAAAACTTTAGCATGTTTTACTTGTGGCTCTACTGAGCATCTAACCCGCAAATGTAATAAAAGGCATAACATACAAACAAACAAGCTGCCTTGATAAATTGTACAAATGAAGATTTAATACAAGTTGACGAAACCATTAGTGACACAGAACGTGTTTACAACATTATTAGTATTAATGATCAAGATGATAAATACCTTACCTGCTCTGATAGCGATACAAAAACATTACCAAGAGAATTAGTTGAATTCGATAGAAAGTGTCGCGATTCTTACGAAGATAGTTTATCCAAACTGGACTTCCTCAATCAGTACTTGAAACAACTATGACAGCCTATGAGCATAGTTGGAAAAATAATAGTGGAAGTAATGATAAACCATGTGTTTATTGTTTTAGATACCCCACTCTAGCATTAAGATATCAATGCACTCTATGCTTAATAGAAACTTGTAAATTTTGCCTTGAGGAAAAACACCCTACAACATTTATCACGCATCCTCTATCACAAAAGCCATTTAGGACAGAAATTATTGAGTTAAGGATATTGGACATCAAAAACCAATTAAGCAATCTCTGCATACAAGTAACCACTATACAAAAAGATGTAGCAAACTTATTTACCCTTTTAGAACAAATATATAACTATGTCCATTCTCCGTAATCTAAAATTTGATCTTCGTATGATCGACGCCTTTTTGGCTTACGACCATCCCCATAATCAAATCTATCTCACTCAAGCCATTGAACGCAGTATTAAGCCATATCTAGCAGCTAAGAAATTTCTTCGCAAATTACAAGCTAAGGTCTCTCATAAAAAAAACCCAGACCATTAGAGAAAGGTATTTAGCTCGCAAAGTCCTAACTAAGTTCAGATCACTTTGTTCTACTTCTGATTAAATTCACCAACAATATGACCCGCCATACCAACTCCTTAGCAGTAAACAAACACTCGCTAAACAACTCCCCTCTGAGTTACGACATGACCCTCGTATCTATAGTTTAAAAATCCAGCTACGATTTAAAATTCAAGATTAGATTTTAGAATTTGTAGGACTCCTCGATAAGGGCTGCAACAACACATTACTGGACCTCAAATTAGTCCCACAGGCCCATATCCAACCAATCCCTACCAACGAACGCTTAATGCCCAACAAATGGATGACCAATTATTCCACTACGATAAACAATTAAACACCACATACAAACTTAGTTACAAACTTGATAACAATACTTGGACCTACGACCAAGACCTTCTGGCCCGTATCACCCTTCGCAATTTACAACTTAGCCACGTCAATTGCGTCATAGGCCTTAACATCCTAATCAATTGGTACCATGGTATTCTCATTACAAGTAATGGTCTATACCTCCTTCAACAACCAACCCTCTGTTTTTTCTCAGATCTACCTCAGAAGCGTGGTGGAGTCGAACCCCATCTCTCCACCTCACCTACATGCCATTACACGACCACAAGCGAAAGTCCATTACCCCAAGGTGTAAAAAATAATATAGAAACCTACAACACTACTCATGAATTCTATCCAGATGATTTTGGAGCAGCATACCCCTCGCCAATTCCTTTAAATACAGTCTACACTCTCTTAGGAACTAGAAATAAAGATATAGACCATCTTATCAGTACATTAGAAAAAGATGAAACATTCAGAACTCATCCCCATTTTCATTTGGATAGAAACAACTTGTTTTGCAAATTAGAACTAAAAGACCCAAATTTCTGTATAATTTCCCAAAAGATAGATGCAACTAACAAAAATATAGCAGACTTTAAAATGCATATTGATGATTTACTTAGCCTTAAGGTCATTCAGCGTAGTAATAGTCCACATCATAGCCCCGCATTCATAGTTAATAAACATAGTGAACAAATTCGCGGCAAATCCCGCATGGTCATAGACTATCGCCGACTAAATGATAACACCATAAATGACGCCTACAATATTCCTGATAAAAATGAGTTACTTAATAGTATCCAGAACCATTACGTCTTTAGCAAATTTGATCTAAAATCAGGTTTTTGGCAAATAAAAATTCATCCGGATAGTATTCCATGGACAACATTCTCATGCCCACTAGGACACTTTGAATGGCTAGTAATGCCTTTCAGACTAAAGAATGCACCTAGCATTTTCCAAAGAAAAATGGATGATATCTTTAATAAATACCGAAATTTTACAAGCGTTTATATAGATGATATTTTAGTACACTCAAAAACACATGAATATGTAAGCCATTTAAAATTAGTACTATCTGGATTTATGAAGCAAAGACTAGTTATTAGCACCCAGAAGGCCCAATTCTTTAGAAAAAAATAGAATTCCTAGGCGTAATTCTAGGCCAGGGAAAAATAAAACTCCAAGAACATATAATTAAAAAGGTTTTAGAATTCCCGTCTATTACGACTATTACACATTTACAACAATTCCTTGGGTTGGTCAATTATGCAAGATCATTCATCAATGATCTAGGAAAATTAGCAGACCCATTATACAGTAAAATGAAGAACACACAGAGAGCATTCAATGACGAAGATATGAAACAGATAGATACGATAAAAGAAATAGTCAAGTCTCTACTAGACTTAAGATTACCATTGGATACTGAATACCTAATAGTAGAAACAGACGGATGTGAAACTGGGTGGGGAGCCATCCTAAAATGCAAACCCCATAAATATACAGGAAAAAATGAAGAACATATATGTCGATACAATAGTGGAAATTTCAAATAAAAAGGCCCCACCAGCAGCATTGATAAAGAAATCATAGCAGTTTGCCAAGGATTAGACGCTTTTCGACTGTTTATCATTAATAAAAATGAGGTATTAATAAGGACTAATTGTGAAGCAATAATAAAATTTTATCAAAATTGAAATAAAAAGAAAATTAGCTATAAACGATGGACCAATTTTATGGACCACATATTAAATAAATTCTTGATTAATTAATTAAACTCTTGATTAACATTAAAATGATGTCATCATAAAAAAGTTATATTTATAAGAACCGACAGATACTGAATACCTACTAGTAGAAACAGACGGATGTGAAACTGGGTGGGGAGCCATCCTAAAATGCAAACTCCATAAATATACAGGAAAAAATGAAGAACATATATGTCGATACAATAGTGGAAATTTCAAATAAAAAGGCCCCACCAGCAGCATTGATAATGAAATCATAGCAGTTTGCCAAGGATTAGACGCTTTTCGACTGTTTATCATTAACAAAAATGAGGTATTAATAAGGACTGATTGTGAAGCAATAATAAAATTTTATCAAAATTGAAATAAAAAGAAAATTAGCTATAAACAATGGACCAATTTTATGGACCACATATTAAATAAATTCTTGATTAATTAATTAAACTCTTGATTAACATTAAAATGATGTCATCATAAAAAAGTTATATTTATAAGATCCGACTTTTATATTTATAAGATCTGGGGGAGGGCTTGGCGAGCGAAGCCCGCCGGGAGCAAGTTTCGCTGTCGCGCGGGCAGTGGCGGATCCAGAAAATTAATAATGAGGGGTCAGCCATAACCTTCCTTCAAAAAAATTTGAACATTTTCATCTTATCGGAGTTGTTTCTCCCTCATCTGGGCACCATTTTTGACGTATAAGCTGTCAAAATTCATTACCATGACGAGAGGAATCCAAATACACTAACCATTTTGAAAAATAATGTGGATGTCAGTATCCCTCAGGCCCCTCTCTAGATCCGCCCCTGCGCGCGGGGCACGGGGGACCCCCCCCCCCCCCCCCCCCACGTGCACTAGTGCTGTAACAGTTCGGTTTGATTCGGTTTTTAAGCAAAACCGCAAACCGAACCACCCCTACGTGATTTCAAAAAATTGGAACTGAACCGAACCGCTCAAACATTGAAACCGAACCGAACTATTTCGAATGGTTTGGTTCGGTTCGGTTAGATTTTGGTGGTTTAAATAAGGTGATACAAACAATTTTCTAACTACAAGCCTTAGCACGCATTAACTATGTATCCCAAAGCGCACAAAATTCCATGATGCACCTAGGGATGGTCCTAATGGTTATGAGCTTGCAAGTGAATGTTGGACTCTAGTTCACACTGTACATCTTTAGTTGGAAAATCCAATGTTAATTTTTTCAGCTATAGTATTCTCAATGTAAAAATTGTTCATAATGTCTTGTGTGTTTTTGCTCCATTTTAATTAATTTTTTATAATAATTTTTATATAGTATACGGATAAGGATTTATATAATAGTAAAATTAAAACTTATTTCACAATTATTATATAAATTTAATGGTGGATGAGAAATCCAAATAATATTAGAAATGAAATTTTGTATTCCTTAACTCACGAGACACACGTGAATACAACAAAACCCGATGGAAATCTAAATTGAAATGTAATTAAAAAAAAATGTTTTTATACACTTCGGTTCGGTTCGACTCGGTTCGGTTTGTCATGCAAAATCATGAACCAAACTGTATGATTTTTCTCAAATCAAAACCGTAACCGAACCGCGGCCTACTAAAACCGAACCAAACCGTATGATTTGGTTTGGTTCGGTACGATTTGGCGGTTTGGTTGGTTTTACTTACAGGCCTACCGTGCACTATCACTCGTGTGTGTGTGTGTGTGTGTGTGTAATCATCTTGTCATTTTTGCTTGATCTTGTTCTTTAAAATGTGCTCTTTTCCATGAACAGCTTACTAAAATGTATGAGAAATACAAAGAAGCTTCTCATGCTTTGTTACTTAAAATTGTAAGACCCCCATTTTTTTTCTTTTAAAACACCGGGGTCTTAGGCCCAGAACCGCCGCCTTGCGGTGACACCTTCGCACCCGGGAAGGTCGTCACTACAAAACGCCGATCCTGCCGGCCAAATCGATCACAACTGTAGCAATAAAATAAGCAAGTCCAAAGAAATCACACATGAATAGTAAATAATCTCCACGAAGGGAGTGTCCACAGAATATTATATCAGAGTACTAAAAATACGGGCTTATGCCCGGTACATCATGTCCTCACTACATAGACACTCAAGCGGAAGCAAAATAAACACTACTAGAATCAGGGGCTCACAGTCCCAGCTGTCTGAACTCCTGAGCTAGATTGCCCTGTCTCCAAACGGGCTGACCTCCGGGGCTGCTCCTCCATGCTGGGCTCCACGATCCCCTAAATTATGTGGTCCGAAAACTGTTAGTCATAAAGACTAAGCCCTACTATCCCCTACCCCTTCCCCTATGGCTCCTAAGCACCGAGAGGAGAGGAAGAAAGGGAAGGACAGGAAGGTTGAGAATAAATCAAAAGCAGGTGGCAGCAGACCTATGCTAGCAATTCTATAATAAGTAATGACAATAAGACGAAATATGGAGGGTAACCTTCACTTATGTGAGAAAACATAAGCCAAGGGGTCTTCTGCAAGGCTCCCATCGTATAAAAAGTCTCATACCAATTTATACGTTGGGGTGTCGGTTATCAACCAGCAGTATATATATATATATATATATCAAAATTAACCTTAATTTATAAACTTGCCCATACAAGCTTATAGACCAAGGGTTCGTTTTGCAAATCCTAATGTATATGTAAGTTCACCTAGTGTCAACTACCTTCACCTATGGGGGGGGGATAGGTGACTTTTGTCGCTTTTGCGGAATTAAAAGCGGTACCTGCAGAATCAAAACAAACCACACAACACAGAAAATAACACATGCAATTTATAGTGGTTCCCCAATTTGGGTACTTCCACTTTCCCCCTTCGACCTATCTCCCAACCAGGGACAACTCGGTCACTTCACCAACAGGATTGAAATCCAATCCTTGCACTATCGGAAGGACCCTTCCACACGTAGGAGTCAACACTCCCACAATACGGGTTGCACCCAACCCTACAACTAGGAACCAAATGTTCCTTTATAATGAAAAAGAAATTGGAGTGTATAAGAAATACAAACAACTTGAAGATCTAGGTGTCCCTTTTCGTTAGACTACTTGTTCTTGTAGGCAACGAAAAGTCCACAACCCTTGATCTTTCTTGGAGAAAATCACCCCGAGACCGGCGGCGGCAAAGGGAGGCGGCAAGGCTCTCGGTGTTGGCGGCGGCAACTGAAGACAGCAGCGATGCACTGGAGATTCAATCTTCTTAGCGAAGTTGGCAAGGTCTTCCAACTGTCACACTAGGATCGATCGTCTCGATCGATTCGGACGGGGATGGATTTCCCTATCTCAAATCATGAGATAAAAGATCTCTGGTTAGATGCGTGAGACGCTGTGCAAGACTTGTCTTCTATCACCGGGGATCTGGAGGAGATCGAGATCTGCTACGGTGACCACTGCACGAGTGGCGGCGACGGAGGCGGAGCTGGTTCGCGATTTTAGGGTTAGTCGGCGGCTCGGCTTTCGTATTTTATATCCGTGAACCACTGTACACAAATACCTGTGTATTTATGCAATAGGTCATGGAGATGACCGTTGTGGGCCCCACCAAAGCAAAGACCAAAGTCCAGTTCAAATAGCTGCAGGTAACATGGACCGGTCCAGGAATTCGGAAAAATCGCCCAAGGCCAAATCGGCGAGAATCGTAGGTGATTCTCGATGAATCGGCGAGAATCACTTACGTTTCTCGCCGAATTCTACTTGGCGAATTCTGGCTGCACAGGTTATAGAGGCCGAGGAGAATCGGCGGGAATCACATTTGATTCTCGCCGAATCATCGAGAATGCAAAGTCATTCTCGACGAATCGGCGAGAATCACTTAGTGATTCTCGACGATTCTGCCTTAGAGAATTTTCTGACTACGTCGAGACAGCCGGCCCAACCCGGCGAGAATCATCTAGTGATTCTCGAAGATATGGCGAGAATCACTTAGTGATTCTCGACGATTTACACTTAGATGATTCTCGTCTTCCAACCCGTGAGCTGGTCTTTGGCCCATCCTTGCTCCTTGTCTGCTCATGATCTTCCATGACCCTGTGCTTGGAAATAAGTACACTCTAATAGAGAGAGTACACGTAAGCCAACACACTGATCTGCTCAACGAGGGATTACGTTGCACAGACCCGTGTATATTGACCTACTGCACCCTGACATTGGTGTGTACTTAGCAATGAATAGCTGCAAGCACAACTAGAAGAAATTCATCAAATACATAGTGAATTCACCTTAGCTTGTTCAGGGGCTTCTTCAAATCAGGTACATTGTGGATACAATACCCAACAATCTCCCCCTATTTGAAGAAGCCTAAACCGTACAAGCTAAGGTGAATTCAACGGCTTGGAAAAACAGAACTTAAAATAAAAAGTTGAAATTCCATACCGTTATCTTTAGAGCTTGTGGAGCTATCACCTTAGCACCTTAGCCGAGAGGGTAATGGTAATCTCCCCCTTTTCGGCTTCTGCAAATCGGGGACTGAAGCATGAGACACCATGCTCCCCCTCAGTTCTTGTACCTTTGCTTTCACTAAATTCCTAGCAGAGGCTCCCCTAGACGCATGAGCCTTGAGCTTCTGTAGTCTTAATTCCTCGTAGTTTAGCATCCCCAATTCAGTTTTGAACATACTGAACTTGGCCTCGTCAAGGGCTTTGTGAAAATGTCTGCAATCTTCTTGTCAGTGGGAACATAGCAGAGAGAGATGTCCTTGTTCTCCACGTGCTCCCGAATGAAATGGTAACGCACTTCAATATGCTTCGTTCTGTTGTGCGATACCGGATTGTTGGCAATAGCAATTGCACTGGAGGAGTCGCAGTACATCGGTACTTCCTTAAATTGAAGATCATAGTCTGCTAACTGATTTCTGATCCATAGAAGTTGTGCGCAACAGCTTCCAGCCGAAATGTATTCTGATTCCGCTGTGGAGGTTGCAACACAATTCTGCTTCTTGCTATTCCATGAGATGAGCCTTCTTCCGAGGAATTGACACGTCCCGGAGGTGCTTTTCCTGTCATCCCTACTCCCTGCAAAATCAGCATCTGAAAAACCTATTAGCTCGACATCATTGTTTCTCGGGTACCACAAGCCAAGATTGGGGGTACCTTTAAGGTATCTTAGAATTCGCTTTGCAGCGACATAGTGAGATTCCTTAGTGTTCACCTGATATCTGGCACAGACACATGTGGAGAACATGATATCTGGTCTACTGGCAGTAAGGTAGAGCAGGGATCCAATGATGCTTCTGTATTTGGTTTCATCGAAAGGTTTACCTTTCTCATCCTTATCCAGAGACATAGTGGATCCCATTGGAGTCCTCATAGAGGTTGCATTCTCCATTCCGAATTTCTTGAGGAGTTCATTTGTGAACTTCGTCTGAGAGATGAAGATTCCATCCTCAGACTGTTTCACTTGAAATCCCAAGAAATACTTCAGCTCTCCCATACTGCTCATTTAAAACTTTCCTTGCATAAGTTTGGAAAAATTTTTGCAAAGATTGTTGTCCGTTGAGCCGAATATAATGTCATCAACATAGATTTGCACCAGCAAAATCTTGCCTTTGACTTTCCTGAGAAACAATGTCTTGTCTATTTTTCCTCTAGAGAACTTGTTCTCAAGAAGAAAACTAGACAATGTCTCATACCAAGCTCGAGGAGCTTGTTTTAAGCCATATAGCGCTTTATTAAGAAAATATACATGATTAGGATAAGTAGGATTGACAAAACCTGGAGGTTGAGCGACGTATACTTCCTCTTTCAAGTCTCCATTCAAGAAAGCCGATTTCACGTCCATCTGATAGACTGTGAATCCTTTGTGAGAGGCATAGGCTAGGAATAGCCGGATTGCCTCGAGCCGTGCAACTGGCACAAACGTCTGGTCGAAGTCAATCCCCTCCTCATGTCTGTATCCTTGAGCCACCAGTCTGGCTTTGTTCTTGATGATGACTCCATGTTCATCCAACTTATTTCTGAAGATCCACTTGGTGCCAATCACATTCTTCTTTTGTGGTCTGGGAACCAGCGTCCAAACGTTGCATCGTTCGAATTAATGCAATTCATCTTGCATGGCCAAAATCCATGCAGCATCTTTGTTCGCCTCGTCGAACTTCTTTGGCTCAACCTATGACAGGAAGCTAAGATGCAAAATCTCGTTAATGGTACCTCTTCGAGTTCTGACCCCGTCACGAGGATCTCCGATGATCTGATCTCTAGGATGATCCCTCACGTGTCTGAGCTCAAGAAGTCTGGCGTCAGGAGCTTCGACTACTTCTTGGGCATCTCCTTCTTCTAAAGGATTTGCTCCATTTTGATCTTCAACTTCTCCAATCGGCGTTGATGTGGAGACCTTGACGTATTTTGGAGTTGCATCTTTCTCGGGCTCATCCAGTTGTAACTTTTCGAGTCTGGCACCTGTATCTTCAAGAAGACCACTGGAAGAGTTGCAATTAAGCAAACTTCCTTCATTAAAAACAACATTAATTGATTCCTCTACCACTAGGGTTTTCTTGTTAAAAACTCGATAAGCCCGACTGTGGCTACTATAGCCCATGAATATGCCTTCGAAGCTTCTTTCACCAAACTTAGTACGAGGGTACTTCCCATTATTCAGTACATAACATTTGCAGCCAAAGATCCTCAGATAGGACATGGTTGGTTTCTTGCCTTTCAGTAGCTCATAAGGAGTCTTACGATGGCTCTTGTTGATCAACGCCCGGTTTTGTACATGATAAGCCGTATTGACAGCCTCGGCCCAGAAGTATTCTGGGAGAGAAGCGTCATTCAACATTGTCGTGCACGCCTCAATGAGTGTTCTATTCCTCCTCTCCGCCACTCCATTCTGTTGAGGAGTGCGAGGGGAGGAGAACTCATGAAAGATACCAAGTTCTTCACAGAACTCTGTCATAGCCCCAGACTCAAACTCTGTTCGGTGGTCACTTCTGATTTTGACCACTGAGCAGTTAAGTTCGTTCTGTATCTGCTTGACAAAACTGGTGAAGATGTCAAACGTATCAGACTTGCGCTTTAAAAAGAACGCCCACGTAAACCGAGAGTGATCATCTACAATCACTAGCGTATACGACTTCCCTCCTAAGCTATGAACTTGCATAGGACCAAACAAGTCCATGTGCAGAAGATAAAGACATCTGGAGGAATCTTTGTCTGGGATGCCCTTAAAGGTAGCCCGAGTCTGCTTGCCCATCTGACATGCAGGACATGGACTATCTTTAATGCACTTAATAATGGGAGCATCCCTTACTAAGTCTTTGGAAAACATCATATTAATTGTCTTGTAATTAATGTGTGCCAATCTCTTGTGCCATTGTTCACAAAGAGGTGCACTGCCTTTCGTAATGAGGCATACTGGGGTAGAAGAATCTAAACTAAGAAAATCTAAACAGAAAATATTTCTGCTCCTAATGCAAGTTAATATAGTCTCCGAAGAATCACATGATATTATCAGGCATTTATCCTTGCAGAACTTAACGTCATACCCTTTATCACATAACTGTCTTACGCTGATCAGGTTATGATTTAACCCTTCAACATAAGTTACATTAGTGATAGAGAGTATATCGTTGGAAATCGTACTGTAACCTCTGGTGACTCCCCGATCAGATCCCCCAAATATGACTTTGGGTCCATTCTCGACTGGAGAGTACTCCCGCAGCAGGCTTCTTGTCCCGGTCATGTGACGGGAGCATCCACTGTCCAAATACCAAATAGGAGTTTTGTTGGCCTTTGGACATTCCTGCAAAACAAAATTAATTTGCCTTAGGAACCCAATCGTACTTGGGTCCTAGATTTTTCGTTAGCATACTCCCCCTCGGTTGGTTAGCCCTACGAAAGGTCGGCCTCTCATTGCCAACATGAGGAGTCTCAATATTCCTTGGATTAAACCAACAATCCATGGCAAAGTGACCAATTTTGCCACAGCACCAGCAGTCAAACCTGTTATACCTCCTCTTGGGCGCCTACTTCACCCTTGAAACGTGGGCTTCAGCCGGGGCCGAAGACCTGGAGGTGGAGGCATCATGATGACCACAGTCACATGACTTCTTCACCTCTTGGCTTTTCAGTGTAACAGGCTTGGCCTTAGGTGCCTGCTTCCTATTATGGCCGCTAGAGAAGTGACCATAATGTTCCACGCGGATTTCCTCAAAAGGTGCCTTGAAGACACTCTCACTGAAGTTATGGGGAAAGGTCCACCCATCATACCGGCTCTTCGGCTTTGCAACCGAGGGCCTGAAGTGATGGCCATATGTTGACTCAAAGTCATGTTGGTTACAGGGAAAGCTAGGCTTTCTGAACTCAACAGGGCTGAGTGGGGCCTTTCCTTTCTCAGCAGCAGAGGCTTTCTTGGCAGCCTTATTCTTCCTCTTGTTCCTGTTTCTCCTGGATGAGGAGCTAGGTGCCCCTACATGCCCCAAACCAGCTCCTTTGGTCTGAGCAATGAAGGTATCAACTAGTGGAAGAACTGTCTTCGGCATAGAGAAGCTCTTAACGATCTTCTTTTCTGCCGCAAGTTGTTCTTCCAAATTGTCGATTTCCTCTTGCTTAAGATCGAGGAGCTTAAGAGACTCTGAATGCTTTGAAGTTAGGTCCAAGTGCTCCTGTCGGAGGGAGATCAAACTGGTGATCTCTTCCCTCAGGGATACACTCTCACCTTTAAGGAATTTAACTTCCTTTTTCTCAGCCTTCAGTCTCTTTCGACATTCCACGAAAGTATTGAGCAGAAGCTCATACTTATCGAGGAGCTCAGCTTCACGGGCCGAAGGGCTATCCTCAGGGTCATCATCCTGAGACTCAGGATCAGAGTCAGAGTCGGAGAGAGGGGTGTGAGCTTTTACCTTCCCAGTAAATGGGGGGCAATCTCCTTCCGAGTCACAGCGACCCATTAGCCCAAAGTAGGCTTCCTCGTCATCGCTGGTGTCTGATGTGTCAGATTCACTCAGCGTCTTTGGCTTCTTCGCGATGTATCTCCTCTCCTTCTTCTTGTCTTTTGAGGACCTGTGCTCCTCTCCCTTTCCCTTTTCCCTCTTGCCTTGATGGCAGTCGGCCACGATGTGTCCTGGCTTGTTGCAACCAAAGCAAATAATGTCAGATGAGCGGTGTTTGTTCGGTTTGGAAACATACCTGTCAGAAGAATAGTTCTTCTTCTGATCCCTTGAAGAGGAGCCGTTTCTCTTTCTCTGATTCCTCAGCTTGAGGAACTTCTTGAATTCCCGTGTGATAAGGGATAAGTTTTCCTCAGACAATTCTGAGCCGGAGGAGCTTGGCTTAGAGTCTTCCTCTTCATCCTTCTTCCACGCACGGGAAGAAGCAGCACCCTTGCCCTTTCTGGAATGAATGGCTTTTAGGGCCACGGTCTTTTCTTTGGCTGCGGCTTTCTCTGCTTCCTCTTCGGCCTTCCTTGTGTTCAATTGAAGCTCATAGGACATGAGCTTCCCGAACAGAATCTGAGGGTCGGTTTCCACAAGTCTGCCAAACTCTCGGATGGCGCAGATCTTCGTGTCCCATTCCTTAGTAAGGGACCTAAGGAACTTATCATTGAGCTCACCGTCAGTGAACACTCTTCCATATCCCTTGAGTGCATTGACGATCTTGAGGAAGTTTTCGAAGGTAACTCCGATCTCCTCCTTGGGCCCTTGCCTGAAGGCCTCATATTTCTGGTTGAGGAGGGATCTCCGATCGTCCCTCACTTCATCCATGCCCTCCATTAATACAATCAGGAAGCTCCAGAGATCCTTGGCTGTCCTGCAGTTGCAGAAGTTCTGCATCATAGAGTCGTCAACTGCGCTTACCAGGATGTTCTGAGCTTTCTTGTCGAGTCCGAACATCACTATTTCGTCCTTGTCCATTTCCGAAAGTTTCTTGGGCACTTTCTTGGTAGGATCAATGGTGGAGGCCTTAGTGGGAATGTAAGGTCCCTCCTCCACTATCATGAATAGCCGGGGGTCGACTGCTTCCATGTAGAATCTGATTCTTTCCTTCCAGATAGGAAAGTTCAGTCTGGTGCACACTGGGATTTTCCCGGAGTGCTTGAGTCCGTCCATGGAAGATATCGGTCTTCTTCTTGACACTGGTGGCAGGATTCTACTCAAGGTGTGAACCTTTTTGATGAGCAACCTCCCTCTGATATCACTTGTAAGTTCACCTAGTGTCAACTACCTTCACCTATGGGGGGGGGGGATAGGTGACTTTTGTCGCTTTTGCGGAATTAAAAGCGGTACCTGCAGAATCAAAACAAACCACACAGCACAGAAAATAACACAGGCAATTTATAGTGGTTCCCTGATTTGGGTACGTCCACTTTCCCCCTTCGACCTATCTCCCAACCAGGGACGACTCGGTCACTTCACCAACAGGATTGAAATCCAATCCTTGCACTATCGGAAGGAACCCTTCCACACGTAGGAGCCAACACTCCCATAACACGGGTTGCACCCAACCCTACAACTAGGAACCAAATGTTCCTTTACAATGAAAAAGAAATTGGAGTGTATAAGAAATACAAACAACTTGAAGATCTAGGTGTCCCTTTTCGTTAGACTACTTGTTCTTGTAGGCAACGAAAAGTCCACAACCCTTGATCTTTCTTGGAGAAAATCTCCCCGAGACCGGCGGCGGCAAAGGGCGGCGGCAAGGCTCTCGGTGTTGGCGGCGGCAACTGAAGACAGCAGCGATGCACTGGAGATTCAATCTTCTTAGCGAAGTCGGCAAGGTCTTCCAACGGTCACACTAGGATCGATCGTCTCGATCGATTCGGATGGGGATGGATTTCCCTATCTCAAATCAAGAGACAAAAGATCTCTGGTTAGACGCGTGAGATGCTGTGCAAGACTTGGCTTCTATCATCGGGGATCTAGAGGAGATCGAGATCTGCTACGGTGACCACTGCACGAGCGGCGGCGACGGAGGCGGAGCTGGTTCGCGATTTTAGGGTTAGTCGGCGACTCGGCTTTCGTATTCTATATCCGTGAACCACTATACACAAATACCTGTGTATTTATACAATAGGTCATGGAGATGACCGTTGTGGGCCCCACCAAAGCAAAGACCAAAGTCCGGTTCAAATAGCTGCAGGTAACATGGACCGGTCCAGGAATTCGGAAAAATCGCCCAAGGCCAAATCGGCGAGAATCGTAGGTGATTCTCGACGAATCGACGAGAATCACTTACGATTCTCGCCGAATTCTACTTGGCGAATTCTGGCTGCACAGGTTATAGAAGCCGGGGAGAATCGGCGGGAATCACATTTGATTCTCGCCGAATCATCGAGAATGCAAAGTCATTCTCGACGAATCGGCGAGAATCACTTAGTGATTCTCGACGATTCTGCCTTAGAGAATTTTCTGACTGCGTCGAGACAGCCGGCCCAACCCGGCGAGAATCATCTAGTGATTCTCGACGACTCGTCGAGAATCACTAGTGATTCTCGACGAAACGGCGAGAATCACTTAGTGATTCTCGACGATTTACACTTAGATGATTCTCGTCTTCCAACCCGTGAGCTGGTCTTTGGCCCATCCTTACTCCTTGTCTGCTCATGATCTTCCATGACCCTGTGCTTGGAAATAAGTACACTCCAATAGAGAGAATACACGTAAGCCAACACACTGATCTGCTCAATGAGGGATTACGTTGCACAGACCCGTATATATTGACCTACTGCACCCTGACATTGGTGTGTACTTAGCAATGAATAGCTGCAAGCACAACTAGAAGAAATTCATCAAATACATAGTGAATTCACCTTAGCTTGTTCAGGAGCTTCTTCAAATCAGGTACATTGTGGATACAATACCCAACAGTATAAGCGTCCCATTCCACTTATACTTTAGGTGTCAAGGGTTGAATGAATCGATTATGCTTTGACATGCGAGTGGGTATGATGGAACATGCAAGTGCAACACACACACCCGACTCTGTGCACACAGACCTTTAGTTCCCCCTTTCGGAGTCGTTACCTCCCAGGATACCTCCGTAGTGGCAGACGGAAGCTGTGGGTTGGGCCTCGCCCACCTCTAAACCAGTAAAGCACTATCGGTCAGACCTATCGTACGCCTCAACGCTTGGTGCACGAAGCGGACTCCTGCGTACTCTTGCCGGCTGGCGCACCAGACTTCTGTTGGCGAAGTGCTAACCACACTTGCTGAGTCAGCGTATTGACGTCGGTGCATCGACCCTCCAATACCGAAGACCCACCACCTTAATTTTCTTTTCTTTTATGCACATACAAATTTATCGTATCAAACCAATCAAGCCAAAGCTCCCCGGACCATTTCGTCCGTCTCTTAACAAATCGAGTCGAAGCTCCCCGGACCATTCCATCCGTCTCTTAACAAATCGAGCCGAAGCTCCCCACTATATTCCTGTGCTATTTGTGTTTGTGAAATGTGCAACCCTAAATACTAAGTTACTCTTTTCAGTTTGCTAAAACAGTTTACGTTAACCCAGGACTACCCCCGGTATTCCCTGTGAAGGGCTCTCAAAGAGCACTAGGAACTATGATGGTATCTGAAGCCCACCGTTCCCTTTCACAAGGTACTTATTATTATTGGTTGATTCCCTTACCCCATTCCCTTCTCATATTATAGTAGGCTAATCCTAGAGTGATTTTGACTCTTCCTCTCCTCGGGAAAGACGATCTTTCGTCGAACCCGAACACCTCTAAACTCTAGCCAAACCATTTCTCGCTACTTTTCCTATCCTTCTATTGTGAAATCATCCACATCTATCCACCCAACCAAAATGACTAACTCCAACAACTATCCCAGATCATGTCCTATTGCAATTTAACAATTTTGCTATATGCAGACCAACCTAGACGATACGTTGAACTGGATAGGAGATATTCTAAATAATCAGCCGAATGCCCAAAATTATTTTCTGGAGACTTATCATGACACAAATAGACTCAATCCAGAAGATTATAATTTTCCTAATTATTCTGATATTTATTTAATTTTCTTAAGGGTTTCAAGAGTTACCAGTTGAACATAAAGTGCACTTTTTAGATATGAAGTAAACTTCATAAAAATCATGATAAATTCTAAACAACCTTTTATCAGTAAATCCAAGATATAATAATTTTTCCAGTACTTTAAGGACTTTAATTTAATTTTGAGAATAAATCCTGTTTCCTTTCATTAATGAAGTAAGTGTAGTAAATAATCATTCAAAAATTCTTAATTAATCTTCTAGAGCAGATTCTGTCCTAAAAACATCAGTGGGCAAATTTCATAACTCTTCAATAGGGATTGAGCCCTAGAATAAATAATTACTATAATCTCAAAAAGCTATATTTGTGAAGCAAGTACTGTAAATATTCTTCTAAAAATCATTAATAAAATTATACAACAAGATACTGATCTGAAAACATCATTGGCCAGTTTTCATAATTTTACAGTAAGTAATTATCTCTAAATGATTTATTGACCATAATTGCCTTTTTGGAACTTGTGACGGAAGTACTAGATATAACCAACTAAAATTTGTGACAAAATTCAGGGATATTCATTTAGTCCTAAATCATCTGCTGGCCAAGTTTCATTAGATTCAAATAAACTGAGTAATCAAAATAATTCAAACACCAGTTTGGGCAAATTGATACATAACAAATAAAGTACTAGAATTATAACACATAAAATTCTAATAAAAATTATTAAGGGTTCTACCTAGTCCAAAACTTACTCCACCCAAGTTTCACAACTTTTAACTAAGGTTTAGTGACTGTGTTTTCATAATTGAGCTTCTACCCTAAAACTAGGGTTAGAGTTTTGAGGTGTCAACCTACCTTCAAATCCTATAAGACTCCTTTCAGAGGACTTAAGTTATGCTAACATCAACTCTACTGAGTTACAAGGTCACACAAGGGCATTTACCCCTATTTCCTTCACAACACTCAAAACCCCTCTTTAGGGTTTGAGTTTGAACCCTAGGGTAAATCAACCCTAAATCACACCATTTTCCTGAAGAGGGTGACATTAGCCATGCCAAGTCAGTGTCCAAAATTTCAGCCCCTGTTGAGGTGATTTGACCACTCAAAACCCCAAAGGGGTGTTTGGACCTAAATAACCCTATAAGGGTCAACCTGGGGTTGGATAAAAGCTTATTCAAAACATCTCCAAATGAGATGATATTTTTACCAGAGCCTTAACATTCCCTCTAAGACTACCCACCCAAATTTGGTGGGATTTTGAGGTGTTTAAGACACCTAAATAATTTTTACATTGTTTATTAAATTTTTTCAAAAAATATAGAAAAATATTCTCCAAAATCCCATTTTTAGACAGGCCCTAGATATAGCTAAGGTAGACCCCCGGACCAAATTTCAGCTCATTTGGTTAAGGGATTAAAGGTGGGCCTCCATTTGAATCTCAAGATAGCCCTAGGTATAGGTCCCACAAAAATGGGTGCTGTGGTTAAACCACTTACCCAATCGAGTTGAAATAAATTTTAGAATAATCTAGACTCGAAGGGCTACAACTTTTGTGACTACCCATTTTTCTTAAAACGGCCTCTAAGTGCCTCATTTAATAGCATCAAAAGTGTGTTAAAAAAAGAAAATAAATCATTATAAGACAATAATACTTTTACTGTTCATCTTCTTCTTCCAAACAGAGCCCGTAAAACTAATAACCTGTAGCTTTCCAGGTGGATTTCCCGTCCACCCAGCCAACTCCCTGTCCGGACACCACCGCCACCACCTCCGTTGAGGTGGGGGCTATCGCCGGGTGGCGGCACGGCCGTCGGAGGGGTGTTTTCCGGCGAACCCAACCACCCATTTTTTTGGAAAAACCATGGAAAGCTTCACCTGATCGGGTTTAGCTGAGCCCGATTCTCATCCTAAAAGACTCCTAAGATCTACCCATAGAAGAAGGAGTAGAGGAGGGCCTTATTCGCGGTTTGGAGTCGAGCCGATCGTCGGGATGCCATTTGCGCGGTGGTGGCGGTGGTCGGATTTCTGAAACAGCACAGTGAAACTCCTTGGCTCCTTCTGGAAGAGTGTGGACTTGAATCCTTGGAGTTCAGCTCAGCTTTTGAAGATGAAGAGGAGGGGTGTTAGGTGGCTGTAGGAGCTTGGCCATTTTAGTCAAAGTTGGCGGCCATGGTAGGTCGTGAAAGCATGGTAAGCATGGCTCAAACCAGTCACATACCAGCTGGCTGAAGCCCCTTTGTCCTTGTGAATTGAATGGGGGCTATTGGGGAGGGAAAAGATGAGTCCGAAAGTCTTCCCTTTCTCTCTCTTAGTTGCTGCCATGGTCGGGGGAGGTAATTCTAACAAGAGGGTGAGCCCCCGGGCCTCTCAAGCAATGCATGGCAAAAACTCCTTACTTTCTCTCTCTTCATTATCAGGGAACAGTACTGACACGGGCGTGTCAAGTGGTGTCACGGGCGTGTCAGCCAAAACAGCAAATAGGCTGAAATTCGCCAGAATTTTTCTAAGTACAATGGCGTTGAGTGAGCTCTGCTCACTCAACGCCATCCATCCTGCTAAAGATGGCGTTGAGTGCAGTCTGTGCACTCAACGACGTCTAACTTATGGCGTTGAGTGAGCTCTGCTCACTCAATGCCATCCAGTCTACTAAGATGGCATTGAGTGCAGTCTGTGCACTCAACGCCGTCTATCTTATGGCATTGAGTGAGCTCTGCTCACTCAACGCCATCCAGCCTACTCATGATGATGTTGAGTGCAGTCTGTGCACTCAACGCCATCCAGCCTACTCATGATGGCGTTGAGTGCAGTCTGTGCACTCAATGCCTTCTAGCTTATGGCGTTGAGTGAGCTCTGCTCACTCAACGCCATCTAGCCTACTCATGATGGCGTTGAGTGCAGTCTGTGAACTCAACGCCGTCTAGCTTATGGCGTTGAGTGAGCTTTGCTCACTCAACGCCATCCAGACTATGGCGTTGAGTGAGCTCAACTCACTCAACGCCATTCCAAACTTCAGCAGACGGCGTTGAGTGCATTCAGTGCACTCAACGCTGTTTTAATTTATGGCGTTGAGTGAGCTAAGCTCACTCAACGCCATCCAGACTACGGCGTTGAGTGAGTTCAGCTCACTCAACGCCATTCCAGACTTCAGCAAACGACGTTGAGTGCAGTCAGTGCACTCAACGCTGTTTAGTTTATGGCATTGAGTGAGCTCAGCTCACTCAACGCCATCCAGACTAAGGCGTTGAGTGAGCTCAGCTCACTCAACGCCATCAAGAGAACAACAGAAGGCGTTGAGTGCAGTCAGCGCACTCAACGCCATTCAACTTATGGCGTTGAGTGCACTCGACGCACTCAACGCCAACCCGCTTGTAAGATGGCGTTGAGTGTAGTCAGTGCACTCAACGCCATTCTGCTTATGGCGTTGAGTGCACTCGACGCACTCAACGCCCGAGTCCTAAACTTATTTTAAGCAAGTTTTTGACCTACTATTTGCAGACCAAGGTGATTTTCACCTCCTTACCTAAGCTCTCTTGGTCTTTTGAGTTTCCTAAGGTTTTGTTATGACCTAATCATGACCAAAACCACTCTTAAGGGTCTAGTTGGAAATGAAATGTTACAGAAATTGTCTAGAAAACACGCTGAGCAGCTGAGGCAATATTGGAACGGGTAATTGATGATTTCAGTATCCTATTGCATACTGTCTGTTGCGGTCTAACTCGATGCTCCGGTCGGGTCGGATATTCTTGGACCGCCTTAGCTCGCGGAGCGGTCGAGCGCGCACACAGTCAGTTGAAAAATGGGGGATGGACACGGGACGTTTTAACGTGGAAAACCCTTCAACTGGGTGAAAAACCACGTGACCGGGTCGGTGCCGTTCAAAATCCACTAGATTGTTGGAGGTTACAATTTGACGGGGGAAATCGGGGCGACAGGCCGCTCCCGTTACAATCTTGAGTAGAGAGAGAGTATATGCGCTCGTTGGTGGGCAACAGACTGCCTCGCCAACGGGACTTGGATGGTGGAATGCGCGGGATGCTTCAGTCGCGTGCGCTCAGAGGCGACGCGTGTCCAGAGGTTGTCACTGCTTCCTTTGTGCGTATTTCTCGGTCCTTGGAGTGTTTCCTTGGTAACTGAGCTCTAGTGGGGTGCAAATAGCCGATGATAGGTTCTGGTAGCTGTTGGCAGGAGCTGATAGCCACTGGGGGCCGCTGGAGGCCTCGGGCGGCGGCCGGTGGTTGGCGGCGAGAGGCGGCCGCTGGTGGTTGGCGACGAGGGGTGGCCGCCGGCGGAGAAGAACGGGAAAGCTCCCACCTGAGGAAGAAGAAGAAGAAGAAGCGTAGGAGGAGAAAGTTAGGAAATGAGGAGCCCCTGGGGTCCTTTTATAGGCTCCAGGGGGAAGTTATGGCGGGCCCCACCACTAACCTAGTGGGTTAGTGGGTGGTTTTGTCCCGATCGGACGGCCGGTAGCGCGCCATGATCAGATGGTGGAGGTTCGGGCGGCGAGCCACCGGCTGGCGGTGGACAGACGGCGGCGGCCGGGCGGCCGGGCGGCGGCGGCCAGGCGGCCGGGCGACCGGGCGGCGGCGGCCGGGCGGCGGAGGCGGCCGGGCGGCCGGGCGGCGGCCGGGCGGCGGCGGCGGCCGGGCGGCGGCGGCCGGGCGGCGGCGGCCGGGCGGCGGCCGGGCGGCGGCGGCCGAGCGGCCGAGCGGTGGCGGGCGGCGACGGTTAGTTGCGGCGGCGGTTCCCTCTCTCCCCTCTTTCCCTTTTTTATGGATCTCATTTTTGGTGGGAGAGAAAGAGGGGGGAATTGGATGGAGGAGATGAAAGATGAGAGAAAGTGGGCCCTCCACTTCTCCCATCATGAAAGGAATCATGGGGTTGACTAGTCAACCCCATGATTTCATTTTGGGGATTGCTATTTGCACCCCTAAAGCTAAAAATGGATCTAATCCCTATCAAATGCCCCCCAAATCCTTTGTTGTTGGTGAGCCGTGTGAGAGACAACTTAGGATTTTTAATCCTCTTCTTCCCCGCTTCCATGTCTTCCTCCGGAGAGAAGGCCGAGAAGGCGAAGAACGGTGCCTCAAAGGCATGCTCGTACTTATACGATTGGCGGCGGTGGTGCTACATCAAATTGAAGGAGCGTCAACGGGGCTTCAGGCGAGGTGCTGGCGAATCCAATCGCGAAGGGGTCCGTGCGCTGGATGGTGCGGAGGCGCGCCAGCGCAACGGCGGGCGAGTGTAAAGGCACGCTTGGAAGCACGCAAGCGCGCGCGAGGGCGCGCTTGCGCAGTCATGCGCGCGGGTGCGCACGCCCGACCCAGCGCGTCCGCGCTTGCGGGTGCGCGTGCGCGACCCAGCGCGCGGGTGCGCGCTTGCGGGTGCGCGCGCGGGTGCGCGCGCGCGGGTGCGCGCGCGCGGGTGCGCGCGCGCGGGTGCGCGCGCGCGGGTGCTCGCGCCCAACCCCGCGCGCGGGTGCGCGCGCGATCATGCGCGCGGGTGTGCTCGCGCGCGACCCAGCGCGCGGGTGCGCGCGCGCGACCCAGCGCGCGAGCGCGCGCGCGGGAGCGCGTCCCTGCGCGCGGGTGTGTGTGCGCGCGCGGGTGTGCGCCCGCGCGTCCCTACGCGCGTACGCGACCCTCCGCATTTGTCCTTGCGAGTGCGGGTGCGTGCGTGTGTGCGAGGGCGCAACCCTATGCGCGGGTCTGCGCACGTGCGACCGTCCGCGCGGGGTGCGTGTGTGCAACCTGTGTGCGCGTGTTGTGCGTGCGGGCTCTTGCTTGCCTTGCGCTTCTGGAAGCGCCGTTATGGGCCTTTTCGTACTTGTTGTGATATGCACAATTGCGCCTTGTGTGCGCAAGGCGCGAGGTATGTGACGTGCGCACAAGGTACGATGTGCACGGTATGTAATGTGCACGATGGGTGAGTGATGCGTGCGCGATACACGCTGCATATGCGATGTTCGCAAGGTGTAACATGCATGGCGGACTAAGCGCCCAAGGGAAGAGATTACTGAGATGTGGAGTTTCTGTTGCTCCCCGAGTGTATCACCGAGTACTTGTACAAGGTCGGAAGGGGAAACTTGCTGCGGCGAGATTCCCAGATGCAGAGACGGTGTTTTCAGAATGGTACCCCAGTTGGCAAAGTTCATGTTGTTTCGCGTGAGTTTGACGTATAACGTTGTTTTGCGTGAGACTGACTCGCTACTATTGCTCGCACAAGCTTGGATCGTGACTTTTGCTCGCACCAGACTTGCTTGTGACTTTGCCTTACACGGTTTGTGACCGCGGCTTAGTTTGCACGAGGCTGGCTCGCGGCTTCGCTCGCACGAGACTGGCTCGCTGCTTGATTTGCGCGGTTGCGACCACGGCTTAGTTTGCGCGAGGGCTGCTTGCGGCTTCATCGTGAGGAGGGCAAGCCCCTACGGGGATTTTGCGCGAGGGTTGTTGTTGTAAGGAGCGTGCTGCATGGAGGCGGTTGTTGTGCACGGAGGCAGGTGCTGTGAGGAGCGCGCTGCACGGAGGCCGTTGTTGTGAGGAGCGCGCTGCACGGAGGCAGTTGCTGTGAGGAGAGCGCTGCACGGAGGCAGTTGCTGTGAGGAGCGCGCTGCACAGAGGCAGTTGCTGTGAGGAGCGCGCTGCACGGAGGCAGTTGCTGTGAGGAGCGCGCTGCACGGAGGCAGTTGCTGTGAGGAGCGCGCTGCACGGAGGCAGTTGCTGTGAGGAGTGCGCTGCACGGATACAGTTGCTGTGAGGAGCGCGCTGCACGGAGGCAGTTGCTGTGAGGAGCGCGCTGCACGGAGGCAGTTGCTGTTAGGAGCGCGCTGCACGGAGGCAGTTGCTGTGAGGAGCGCGCTGCACGGAGGCAGTTGCTGTGAGGAGCGTGCTGCACGGATGCAGTTGCTGTGAGGAGCGCGCTGCACGGAGGCAGTTGCTGTGAGGAGCGCGCTGCACGGAGGCAGTTGCTGTGAGGAGCGCGCTGCACGGAGGCAGTTGCTGTGAGGAGCGCGCTGCACGGAGGCAGTTGCTGTGAGGAGCGCGCTGCACGGAGGCAGTTGCTGTAAGGAGCGCGCTGCACGGAGGCAGTTGCTGTAAGGAGCGCGCTGCACGGGGGAAGTTGCTGTAAGGAGCGCGCTGCACGGGGGCAGTTGCTGTAAGGAGCGCGCTGCACGGAGGCAGTTGCTGTAAGGAGCGTGCTGCACGGGGGCAGTTGTTGTAAGGAGCGCGCTACACGGAGGCAGTTGCTGTAAGGAGCGCGCTGCACGGGTGATGCTCGCCATCAACAAGCTATATTAGATAGAACCCTTTTGAGGTGCGAAGCCCTCTCTTGGGTTGGTCGTCTACGGGGTTGCCCCCCAGTCTGGCCTAGCAACCGGTGGGCCGCGTTCCTTTCCGTGGACTTGGTTCCTATCCCCGTAAGAATCTCCCCAGGAGGCCTTGTTTGATGAGATACTCGATCTCCTCCTTGAGCTTTGAGCAGTCTTCCGTGTCGTGTCCTTGTCCATGGTGAAATTCACAGTACTTTGTCTGGTCCCCAGTATTTTTAGGGAGAGGTCTGGGCTTGCGGAGCGCCTCTTTGCCTTGGATTGCATAAAATACATTTGTCCTGGAGGTGTTGAGGGGTGTGTACTCCCGGGGTGACTGATCTCTTTGATGGTTACGTCGGAATCTTCCTTCTTGGTGTTGAGGGGCCGGCTCATTTTCCCTTTTTCTCTTCTGGTTATCGTTAAACTGTTGACGATGAGCTTCAATAGCCTCGTCGGCAGCGATCCGAGCCTCGACTCTGTATACAAGATCTGGATAGCTGGGGACGGTTTCTCTCATAAGTGCTGAGTAGAAGCCGCTAGGACGGAGACCTCCCAGGAACACTCCCCGTAAGAGCTCGGGGTCGACTCCTGGGATCTGGCGGGCTTCGGCAGTGAATCGTCGGAAGAATTCTTTGAGGGTTTCCCCTTCATTTTGGCGGATTCCAGAGAGATGTGATGGATCGCGAACGATCCTTCGATTGGCGATGAATTGGTCGGAGAACTGTCTGGTCAGTTCGGCGAAGCTGGTAACGGTGCCTGCTCTTAAAGAGTGAAACCACATTCGAGCTTGCCCTTTGAGGGTGGTTGGGAATACTTGACATAGCAGTGGATAAGAGGCATTGAAAATCCTCATGATAGTGGTAAAATGATTGACATGTTCGAGCGGATCATCAGTTCCATCGAATGTCTCAATGTTTGGGAGTTTGAATCCTTGCGGGATCGGATGGTCGAGGATTTGTGGGGCTAAGGGGGAGCCTTGGCAAAGCGGTCGATGAGGGTGAAAATCTCTTCTTGCGGCTTGGCGGCATTCTTCAGCCACGGCCTCCCTGATCTCTTGACGAGTTAGTAGCGGGTGGATGGGAGCATCGTTAACTGGATCGTGGGGGCGATCTGCCCTTGCTCTTCCTAGATGGGGATGAGCCGAACTGGCGGCATCTGAATGATCTTCGGGTCCTTCCTGCTCTACAGGGTCTTCCTGGTTCCTTGGTGGATTAAATAGTGGAGGATGGTTAGCTGGCGGAGGTGACCTGGGCGGAGCTGGAGGCGCTCCCAAGTTCCGAAGCAGTGTGAGCATTTCTGTCTGCTGCTCCTCCATTTGGCGGACACGCCCCTCCAGAGCGGCGACAGGGGCGAGCGCTGCTTCAGCGGTCAGCGGTACGTCTACCAGAGAGTGAGATCGTGCAGGCTCAGTGTGTCCGCCAAGTGCGGATCCTTCTGCAGTGCGGGTACTCCTCTTTGCCATTGTGATGAACTTGCTCTGCGAAGGATATTGGGAATGTTTCCCACAGACGGCGCCAAACTGTTGCGGTCTAACTCGATGCTCCGGTCGGGCCGGATATTCTTGGACCGCCTTAGCTCGCGGAGCGGTCGAGCGCGCACACAGTCAGTTGAAAAATGGGGGATGGACACGGGACGTTTTAACGTGGAAAACCCTTCAACCGGGTGAAAAATCACGTGACCGGGTCGGTGCCGATCAAAATCCACTAGATTGTTGGAGGTTACAATTTGACGGGGGAAATCGGGGCGACAGGCCGCTCCCGTTACAATCTTGAGGAGAGAGAGAGTATATGCGCTCGTTGGTGGGCAACAGACTGCCTCGCCAACGGGACTTGGATGGTGGAATGCGCGGGATGCTTCAGTCGCGTGCGCTCAGAGGCGACGCGTGTCCAGAGGCTGTCACAGCTTCCTTTGTGCGTCTTTCTCGGTCCTTGGAGTGTTTCCTTGGTAACTGAGCTCTGGTGGGGTGCAAATAGCCGATGATAGGTTCTGGTAGCTGTTGGCAGGAGCTGATAGCCATTGGGGGCCGCTGGAGGCCTCGGGCGGCGGCCGGTGGTTGGCGGCGAGAGGCGGCCGCTGGTGGTTGGCGACGAGGGGTGGCCGCCGGCGGAGAAGAACGGGAAAGCTCCCACCTGAGGAAGAAGAAGAAGAAGAAGCGTAGGAGGAGAAAGTTAGGAAATGAGGAGCCCCTGGGGTCCTTTTATAGGCTCCAGGGGGAAGTTATGGCGGGCCCCACCACTAACCTAGTGGGTTAGTGGGTGGTTTTGTCCCGATCGGACGGCCGGTAGCGCGCCATGATCGGATGGTGGAGGTTCGGGCGGCGAGCCACCGGCTGGCGGTGGACAGACGGCGGCGGCCGGGCGGCCGGGCGGCCGGGCGGCGGCGGCCGGGCGGCCGGGCGGCGGCGGCCGGGCGGCCGGGCGGCGGAGGCGGCCGGGCGGCGGCGGCGGCCGGGCGGCGGCGGCGGCCGGGCGGCGGCGGCCGGGCGGCGGCCGGGCGGCGGCGGCCGAGCGGCCGAGCGGTGGCGGGCGGCGACGGTTAGTTGCGGCGGCGGTTCCCTCTCTCCCCTCTTTCCCTTTTTTATGGATCTCATTTTTGGTGTGAGAGAAAGAGGGGGGAATTGGATGGAGGAGATGAAAGATGAGAGAAAGTGGGCCCTCCACTTCTCCCATCATGAAAGGAATCATGGGGTTGACTAGTCAACCCCATGATTTCATTTTGGGGATTGCTATTTGCACCCCTAAAGCTAAAAATGGATCTAATCCCTATCACTGTCCTTTTAAAGATTCGTTTCCTACTAATTCATAAAAACTTTTTTAAGCGTAAGCCGTAAGGTGGTAGAGAAATTCATAATTTTTTTTTAATATGCTCCTGATAACCCAATTTTTAAAGTATATTTCAAACTACTAATTCAATTCTGAAATAATGATTTATTTATTTTAAGAACTAATCAATCGTGAACTTATTTTGTTTTTTTTAAAAATAGTATTGACGGCTCTAAATGTTATAACCATTTTTCATATAACGATAAATAAAAAATGACTAAATAATTTTATGAGTAAGAATAGATAAAGGAGAAGTGCGAGAAGGAAAAGATAGAAATGTAGGAGAGATTGATGTCCTATTTATAAGTTTCAGGAATGATTATGGTGGTCATGTGATTTTTTGCAGCTTTTAATCACCTCATTTATTATTTGCACGTCAATTTTATATAGTTTTAAGAAATGTATTTTTAATGCTTTTACTATGTACATTGAATATGATTTTTGGCTATGTGCAACCCTCGTGATGGTTGGTTACAGAAGGTGATTACACGTATATTGGAAGGTGGTTACGCATAGATCGGAAGGCATAGATCGCATGATGACGATCCGACATTGGAGGGATCAACGATGGTGGTTTATGATGAGGCCCCGGTGGCAGGAGGCTGCCCAAGGAATGAGAGTGGCAGCTGACGGGGGCTGGCCATGGGCCCTTGCAGCCATGAGGTGCGGCGGCTGCTGGACGACGGGCGAGCCGCGGGCCCTCGCGGTCGCGGGGCGCGACAACGAATGACCGGAGGTCAACTGCGCGGGCGCGCGACTGCCGGCTAGCGGCCACGCCGGCCGGGGGCTTGTTGTGGGCGGCTGAAAGGTTGGCCGCGGGCCTTATGACCGCGAGGTGTGGAGGCGGCCGGTTGCGGGCCCACAACCACGAGGCTCGACGGCTGTTGGTCAGGAGGCCTATCGGGGGCCCTCGCGGTAACGGGCACGTGGCTCAACGACGGCCGTCCGGGAGGCCAGCCGCGAGCCTTGTGGTCGCGTTTGCACGTATGCGAGGTGTGGCGGCAGTTGGCCGCGGCCGCATGGGTGCGACTGTTATGAGCGTCGGCAGCCGGCTGCGACATGGGTGGTTGGCGTGACGAGAGTTGGCATGACAGCGGTTTGGCGCGCGGTTCGTTCGTGGATCGTGTGGGAGGAGCAATTTTCGATCACCTAGATCACCAAGTTTAGCAAAACAATGGAAGTGCCCCCGAGTTGTTCAGGCAGCTCGGGCTGTTGAAAATTTGATATAGCGGAAGACGGGAAACCTGGCGCAGGAACACTCAACCTATCCGAGCCCAAATAAACAAGAGGCAAACCAGAAGAGCAAGAATCTTGTACTAAACAATCTTTACAAGGCGAAACATACATGGCGAGACATGATTCGCCAATGTACCCAAATGAAAAGCAGAAACAATACAAGGCAAAACCTAACTGCGCGAACTGAAGAAGTAGCCGCCGACTCTACTGCTGCACTACGAAGTCCGCATAAACCGCCAAGCCGCCAAACCGCGACCAAGCCGCGCGGACTACCCATTATTCCAATGCAAGAAACTCTACTCGCCGATCTGCAAGCCTCCTAACCGCGAGGTTGCCTAGCCGCCAGACCGCGTGAGCTGCTGTCAAACTGAACCAAGCCGCCAGATTCGGACAGCTTATTGAACCGGGAAACTAGTTGCAGAAGAGAGACCGCCTAGCCGCAACCCGTGACCTGCTGTTAACCGATGGTTGCTATCCGCAGAGTCCGTACTGTCCCTGACCGCAGTCAGAACCAAGTCCTGGCTTTCCAGCGCTATCCGCACAACCTATATAGCACAACTCGGTCAACCTTCAAACCGCATGGATACAATATCCAGTCCGCAGCAACAATCCACGAGCTCACTTACTGTTCAGTTATTTATGATTGATGTGACAGGGGGTCCTATTTATAGGCACGATGAGGAGTGTGTTCACCGCCCTAGCCGATAGGATAACCGCCCAATCTCGCGGCGAGAACCAAGTGTATCCGCAAGTCGCGGATACATAGCCAGTCCGCTGCGACTTGTGCAGGATAGCCAGACCGCCAATAGTATCACCAAGGCCGGATAGCAAACATATCCGCCTTATTACCAAAGGCAAAACCAGGACAAGCGGCCACCAGCAGACCCTGCGGCAACACCACCTGTCTGCATATCCGCGGACACCGCTCCAGTCTGCATGCCCTGCGGACACAACATCAGTCCGCACCCAAGTTCACAACCAAGGCACAACAGCCGACTGCCGAATTTGGCGTACAATGAAAGCAGTCCGCATAACCTAGCGGACCCAGCTTCAGTCCGCACGTCTTGCAGACACAACTCCAGTCTGTGTACTCCGAGCCCGCAGCCAAGTTACCATGAAGATAGCTGCCGGACTTGGTTGACAAGAAAGACAATCCGCAAGCCCAGGCGGATACTGCTCCAGTCTGTATGCCTTACAGACACAGCTCCAGTCCGCACTCACCAAGCTCGCAACCAAAGCACAAAGCAACTGCTGCCGAGCTTGACAGACTGAGAAGCAGTTCGCGCTTAACCGCGCTATCTCCCCGGACTGAGCAAACCTGGACTTGGTTCAGAACCAACCAATTCCACACCACCGGCCACAAGGGCCAGTCCGTGCTTACTGACGGACACTGGCCCCAGTCCGCCAATCCCAGCGAACTCCAGCACCTGTCCATTCTAACCTGCGAACTCCGTGGCTTCCAATTGCCGCGTCACCATAGCTAGACCAAGGCATCTGCCATGGCGGTCTGCCGAGCTCCAGCCCAGTCCGTATCTTGTCGGACTCCGCGGATAGAGAAGCTATCCGCCCGGTTATCTTTTGAGAACAACCTGCCTGCTGAGCATAAGCTGGCCTGGCTGACCGCCATCTCTATTCTTATAGTACGCGCGAACAGATAGCCCATGCCGCCAAAGAACAAGCCGACTGCAGCAACTCTACCGACTTGGCTAACCGCATGTCCTGTCTGTAAAGACCGCGCGGGCAGGTCGCCCAATCACCCACTTTCACTTCACCATTTTCAACACTCTCCCTTGAAGTGAGAAGTGGTGAGCAACCCCAGCAGTTCTCATAACCTTGCACATGGTACTTCTGATAGCACCGTCAAGAAGATGTACGAGACATAGTCTCCGCCCCGCATATCCTGGACCATAAGGGATCCCTCCAGCATCTCCCAAAGGGATCCATGCTTCCCTCCGCCTTCTTCTTCAGCTTCGACCTCCACTTGTACATCACAGGAGTATCACCAATGATCTTGGGCACAAGGCCGCAAACTTCGTTTCCTCTGAGGGTTGTCACCTCCTCAACCTTAGTGTCATCCACCTCGTTGACTCTAGTGGTGTCATCATAGCTAGAAGGTACTCGCTCGATCTGAGGGCCTGCGAGAAAACATGAGACCAAGCTCACCGCATTTCCTCTGCTATATCGAGCTGGTGGGTTAGTGATCCTCTTCGATCTTCGAAGAACCTGATCACGTCTAACCACCTCCACTGCTCGTTCTGAACAAACTCCATTCCCAGGAAAACCCGGAACAATGCTCCCCTTGCTTTCTGAACAAGAAACAACTGCACTGGAACCAGAAGCACCTGGAGCAATGCTCCCCCTGCTTCCTGAACAAGAAGCCTCCGCTCTTAAACCAGAACTGCCTGGAACATCGCTCCCCTTGATACCTGAATAAGAAGCCACCGCCCTAAAACTAGAATCACCTGGAGCATTGCTCTCCCTGCTTCCTAAACTAGAAGCACCTAGAGTATCACTCCCCTTGCTTCCTGAACCAGAAGAAACCATCTTCAAACTAGAAGCACCTAGAGCATCACTCCCCCTGCTTCCAGAATCAGATGCCTCTACCCCGGAGTTAGAATAACCTGGAGCTCCTTGTGACACAGGCATCTCCATCTGAACCTTTGCAGCAGCGTCCTCCAGCCCACCATCTGACCTGCTTACCTCTAGCTCCATATCTGAGCTACCCCAATACGACGTCAGCTCATCGAAGAAAACGTCTCTTGACACGATGAACTTCTTTGTCACAGGATCCATATACCTCCATCTCCTCTTCTGTTCATCATACCCAACGAAAACTAGCTTCGTCTTGAGAGCATCCGGAGTGTGTACATAGCAGGTAGAACCAAACACCCGAAGGTGCTTCACGCTGGGCTTTATCCTGAATATCAGCACATACAGAGTCTTCATGTTGACCAGACTCAGAGACATCTGATTGATGACATGAGCCACGCAGGCCATCCCTTCCGCCCAAAAAGCATTAAGAATGCCTTTGCACTGAAGCCAACACTTGCAACTCTTCGTCAAAAGATGGATCTTCCGATTTTCTACTCCACTTTGTTTTTGAGTATGTCCACAAGATAGCTCCCTTCAGATTCCATGCTTCCTGTAGAAGTTAGAGAACACGGTTGAGCCGCACTCACCTTTGTTTTCCGTTCTCAACGTTTTGATCCAAACTCCAAGACTGGCGGTGATGGTTGGCCCCACCAGATAACCATGGACACACTCCAATGGTGCCTTACACCTGGACTGCGCCTTATCAAACGTAAAGCGATAAGCTTCACCGGTTGACATCCCGCGCAAGCTTGACCGTCGTCAATGGAAGAAAACTTAGGCAAGCCTCTCACAAGGCTCCTCACCGCCATACCTTTCAGCTTGTCCATCCCGACATGTCTCAGTCTTTCATTCCAGATAGCTGCACTATCATTGACGTTCATCCGATCAACATCAGAACTTGTTGATGACACAAACAAGTCCTTCCCTTTACTCCCAACATGAGCAACATTCACCGAGTGTAGGAAAACCTTACATTCCTTCTTAAAGTTACCAGACTGCTTGCATCTATAGTACCTTGGTCCTTCCTTCCTCTTCCCATCACGCCTAGGAGAAACACTCCTCTCTTGCTGATCAGAAGTAGAGGGACCAATCTCATTAACCAACTTCACCTCCTCATTGAACAATCCATAGAGGGAAGTCAAAATCTCTGCAGCTGACCGACATCCGCTGATGTGGTCTGAGTTCCGATGAGATAAACTTGTTGGGTATTGCATCCACAATAGACCTAATTTGAAGAAGAGCTTGAACAAGCTAAGTTGAATTGACAATGTATTTGACAATTCTATCAAGTTGTGTTTGCAGCTATTCCATGCTAAGTACACACCAATGTCAGAGTGTAGTCGTTCAATATTACCCCCTGCCCCCTCGGGGGGACTTTTTCCCTCTAAAACTTAAAACCTCTACACGGGTCTGCGCAACGTAATCCCTCGCTGTGTAGATCAGTGTGTTGATCCACGTGTGCTCTCTTTATTGGAGTGTACTTATTTTCAAGTACAGGGTCAAGGTAGATCAAGAGCAGAAGAAGGAGCAAGGATGGGTCAAAGACCAAGCTATCAATAGAAGGAAGGAGGAAAATCCTTCCAAGTAAGAATCGACGGGAATCGTTAGTGATTCCCGCCGACTTCGATGGGAGTCGTTAGTGATTCCCGACGACTTCGACGGGAATCACTAAGTGTCACCCGCCGACTACTTCCGGCTGGCAAAAGTCTGAAATTCTGCCAAGGCAGAATCAACGGGAGTCGGGAGTGATTCCAGCCGACATCGATGGGAATCACCAATGACTCCCGCCGATTTTGCCTTAGGCAGATTTCGCCGCTCGCTGGACCGGTCCAGGTCACCATGCTCAGTTCGACCAGATCTCGGGATTTTCGAGGTGGGCCCCACAACGGTCTTTTAGGGTTTACCTTTGGGGTATAAATACGTACTTATTCCCATTGTCTGTAGTACACACGAACACACCGGAATATGAAAGTCGGCTGTGACCTAGCCGATCGCGGAATTCGCCGTATGCTCGTCGCCGATCGCAAAGTAGTCGCCGTCACTGATCTTAGCCCGTCTCTGATCGCTCGACGACAGCACCGAGGCAAGCAGCCGGTCTCAAGTGTCTCTCTCGAGATCTCTTGTCTTCCGATTCATTGAACAAGACTTGTTCTCCCTTCCGAATCGGTTGAGACGTTTGTTCCGACTGAGATCGTTCGAAGACCTAGCTTGCTTCGTCAAGAAGTTTGGATTTACAAAGCATCACCGCCGCACTTGCTTGCCGCCGCCGATCTTGAGAAGATCCATTCCAAGTGAGAAATCCGGTTGTGGACTCTTCGTACTTTTCGTGCAAGCTTCAACGAATGAAGAAGGACATCGGAATCTCCATAAAGCATTGTTTGTATTTTTATTTACATTTAATTTTGTTGTAAAGGAATTTTAATTCCTATTTATAAGGGTTTGGTGCAACCCGTTGTGGTGGAGTTGTGACTCCATTGTTGGAAGGGTTCCTTCCGTGGTTGGGGGAGCGTTGCTCCTAGTGTGAGGATTGGATTTCAATCCGTTTGGAGAAGTGACCGAGTCGTCCCTTGGTGGGAGATAGGTCGAAGGGGAAAAGTGGACGTACCCAAATCGGGGAACCACTATAATTCTTTGTGTGTTTTCTGTGTTCTGTTTGCTTACTTGTGCAGGTTAGTTTAATTCCGTAAAAGACTGCACGACACCTATTTCCCTCCGTATAGGTGGATTAGGTTGACACTAGATACTTTCAAGTGGTATCAGAGGGAGGTTACTCATCAATAAGGTTAACACCTTGAGTAAGATCCTATGTCAAGTGTCAAGAAGAAAACAAGATTCAAGCATGGAGCTATACATAGATGTCTCTCCCCTGAGACTTCCTGCATGCACAAAAGAATATTTTCCAATCTGGAAAATGAGAGTTCAGTTTCATATGGAAGTCATTGACCCCCGTGCTTTATACATTGTGGAAGAGGGTCCCTTCATTCCCATGAAGGCTTCTAACTCTGGAGAGGATCTCCAAATCCCAAAGAGTCCCACAGAGATGTCTGAAACTGAGTTCTCACTATTCAACTTGGACAAGCTGGTTCGACATATCATTTCTTATATTTGGTCAGGATCATCTCTTACAAGGTTGGATAAGTGTAAGACTGCAAAGTCCATATGGGAAACAATCTCTGACCTCATGGAGGGAAAGAAGACTACCTGGACTGAATGCCAGCAAGAAGATGAAGCATACGTGGGGGTCCTCATCTCTGAAGATGAAAGTCAAGAACAACCTTTCAAAATCAGGGCTCCCGTTTCTCTATCAAAGACTGAAGAAGAGATTGAGGAATGCAGTTGTGATGAAAAGGAAACATCAGCTTCTGCAGACCATAACTCTAACCCTGATCAGCCCAATCAGGACCAGGTATCTTCCATCTCTTGCTCTTTCCCACATGTATCTCCTGAATACATGAGAAGTTTGGAGGATTGTCCATCAGTTGATGCCAGGGATATTGACAGCTTTGATCAACAAATTGAAGCTCTAGATTCCCTTCGAAGAGCCCTTCAGGAGAGCAACTTGCTTGTTGAGAAACAAGCTAAGGAAATTGCTCAGTTGAGGACCATGATGGACCTCCAATTGGAATCCATCAAGGTGAAGGACTCAAAGATCTCGGATCTAGAGTTTTATCTAGAGACCGAGAAGAGGATAGTATCTAATTTTTCCAAGGTAGGTGCTATTAAGAGAAAGGAAGAAAATGGGTGGATATTGCGAATTATAAATTCGTGGAAAAATAGGGAAACTATTTACAGACCCCCCACACCGAGTAGGAAGGGCACGCATCATTCCTTCAGGTATGACCATAAGAACAACTATGGTCACTGCAAGAATGGTCGGCCCTCATGTGGAAACACCCATAGTGCAAGTGCTGTTATGGCTACCCGTGAGAAAATACACACGGCTCATCATGAACCATTTTTATTTACGGCCTCAGCCCCCGCACTTCATGATATTGCAAGAACCAGCTCTCACAGGATATCTTCCCACCCTAGGAAAAAGGGAAAGGGAGTTGGCAAACATGTAGCAAGCATCACTGGGGCCCCCGGATGTGTGTTGGTTGAAAAGAAAGCACCACCTCCCAGGCCTCGTGATACTCCCCACATGTTCACCATCAGACCCACCTCGAGTCTCGGTGGAAAGAAAAAATCTGAGAGCAGAACCAGCTCTGCCCCTTACATACCTAGGATCATGACTAACTCCGTTAGTAGATCCGGTCAGAAAAGGAGGTACAATATCCATGAGTGTTGGTTCTGTTACAGAGTGGGTCACTTTGCAATAGACTGCTGACACAATCCTTCCGTGCCAAGGGAAAGGGTATGTCCACATCCTACGATAAGAGATAGCCTTCCTGTCAGAGATACTGTCGGAAGGTATGCTGTACTTTATACTGACAAGAACCTAGGACCCAATACCTATTGGGTTCTTAAGGTAAGGTAATTTTATTTTGCAGGATAATCTAAGTACCCATGAACATGATGGGACTTGGAAAAGAGATGTTCCAGGCTTGTTCTGGAACAAGGAACATGAGAAAAGATATAATGCTAACTACAATGTCCTTCATGTATATGACACTCTTCGTGCACCAAATAGTGGATCCGAATGATCATCCTGGTAATCCCAGAGTACTTCTGGGAAGAGGCTGTCAATACAGCTTGCCATGTGCCAAACTGTGCCTTGATCAACAAGAACCATCATAAGATGCCTTATGAGCTATTGAAAGGCAGGAAACCGACCATGTCCTATCTAAGGATTTTTGGATGCAGATGCTATGTACTCAATAATGGGAAGTACCCACGTACTAAGTTCGGAGAAAAATGCTTCGAAGGCATCTTCGTGGGCTATAGTTGCCATAGTCGGGCATATAGGGTTTTCAATAAGAAAACCCTAGTGATAGAA
Organism: Platanthera zijinensis; assembly: GCA_039513925.1. Classification (NCBI taxonomy): domain Eukaryota; kingdom Viridiplantae; phylum Streptophyta; class Magnoliopsida; order Asparagales; family Orchidaceae; genus Platanthera; species Platanthera zijinensis. Next base: position 153,572,175 of record CM077083.1, read on the forward strand.
GATTTAATTAATGTTGTATTTGATGAAGGAAGCTTGCTTCACGACAATTCTTCTAGTGGCATTCTTGAAGATGCAGGTGCAAGGCTTGAACATCTAAGTCTAGATGAGACTGCTAAAAATGAAGCTCCCAAGTACGTCAAGGTGTCCACATCAACACCAACTGGAGAAGATGACGGTTAGGATGAGGAAATTCTCCCAGAAGAGGGAGGAGCCCGAGAAGCTGTAGGAGATCCAGATGCCAGACTCTTAGAGCTCAGACACGTGAGGGATCACCCAAGAGATCAGATCATAGGAGATCCTCGGGACGGTGTCAGAACTCGCAGAGGTACAATTAATGAGATTCTGCACCTTAGTTTTCTGTCACAGGTTAAGCCAAAGAAGTTCGACGAAGAGAGCAAAGATGCGTCGTGGATATTGGCCATGCAAGATGAACTTCATCAATTCGAATGATGCAACGTCTAGACGCTAGTTCCCAGACCAAAGAAACAAAATGTGATCGGCACTAAGTGGATCTTCAGAAACAAACTGGATGAATACGGTGTCATCATCAAGAACAAAGCCAGACTGGTGGTTCAAGGATACAGACAGGAGGAGGGGATTGACTTCGACCAAAGCTTTGCACCAGTTGCAAGGCTCGAGGCGATCAGGTTGTTCATGGCGTATGCCTCTCACAAAGGATTCACTGTCTATCAGATGGACGTGGAGTCTGCTTTCCTGAATGGAAATTTAAAAGAGGAAGTATACGTCGCGCAACCCCCAGGTTTTGTTAATCCAACACTCCCTAATCATGTTTACTTTCTTAATAAAGCATTATATGGCTTAAAACAAGCTCCTCGAGCCTTGTATGAGACTCTGTCTAGTTTTCTTCTTGAGAACAAGTTCTCGAGAGGAAAAATAGATAAGACATTGTTTCTTAGGGAAGTCAAAGGCAAGATTTTGCTGATGCAAATCTATGTCGATGACATAATATTCGGCTCAACGGACAACAACCTGTGCAAGAAGTTTTCCAAACTTATGCAAGGGAAGTTTGAAATGAGCAGTATGGGAGAGCTGAAGTATTTTTTGGGACTTCAAGTGAAACAGTCTGAGGATGGAATTTTCATTTCTCAGACGAAGTTCACAAATGAATTCCTCAAGAAATTCGGAATGGAGAGTGCAACCTCTATGAGGACTCCAATAGGATCCACTATTTCTCTAGACAAGGATGAGAAAGGGAAACCTTTTGTTGAAACCAAGTACAGAAGCATAATTGAATCCCTGCTCTACCTTACTGCTAGTAGACTGGATATTATGTTTTCCACATGCGTTTGTGCCAGATATCAGGTGAACACTAAGGAATCTCATTATGTCGCTGCAAAGTGGATTCTTAGATACCTTAAAGATACACCAAATCTTGGCTTGTGGTACCCAAGAAACAATGATGTCGAGCTGATAGGCTTTTCAGATGCTAACTTTACAGGAAGTAGGGATGATAGGAAAAGCACTTCCGGGACGTGCCAATTTCTTAGAAGAAGGCTTATATCGTGGAGCAGTAAAAAGCAGAACTGTGTCGCAACCTCTACGACTAAATCTGAGTACATCTCAGCAGGCAGCTGTTGCGCACAACTTCTATGGATCAGAAATCAACTTGAAGATTATGACTTGCAGTTCAGAGAAGTTCCCATGTTTTGTGACTCCTCGAGCGCAATTGCAATTGCGAACAATCCTGTGTCGCACAGCATAACAAAGCATATTGAAGTGCGCTACCACTTCATTCGGGAGCACGTGGAGAACAAAGATATATCTCTCTGCTATGTCCCCACGGATAAGCAGATTGCAGATATCTTCACGAAGCCACTAGACGTGGCCAAGTTCAATTTATTCAAAACTGAACTCGGCATGCTGAACCTTGAAGATTGAAGACTGAAAGGCTCAATGCTCTTGGATCAAGAGGAAGTGTCTGCTAGGAACTCAAGATCGGGAATGGATGCAAGATATGAGGGGGAGCATTTTGCTCCAAGTGAAGTCCCAGGTTTGCAGAAGCCGAAAAGGGGGAGATTACCCTCTCGGCCAACCCATAGAGGGAAGTCCAAATCTCTGCAGCTGACCGACATCCGCCGATGTGGTCTAGGAGTTCCGATGAGATAAAGTGCTTGAGAATAACCTCCGCTTCGCATTTGTCTCCTTCCAAGCTCTCATCGCTTCAGCATTGCCAGTAACATCAATAACCACTTGCCTTCTGTCTCTACTAACCACCTCCCAATGGTCTTCACCAAGAAGATAGCTTTCCATACATGACTTCCACTTTCAAAAGTTAGTCCATGTAGGAAGCTCCATTCCAAGAACTCTTGCTAAATCACCTTCCATTGCACTTAACCCTGGTTCAATTAGACTCACAGAAGCAATGATGCAAATGACCAGTTGATCCACTGCTCAAGCCTCTGTTCCCTCTGATACCATGTAGAAAATTTGATATAGCGGAAGACGGGAAACCAGGCACAGGAACACTCAACCTATCCGAGGCCAAATAAACCAGACGTAAACCAGAAGAGCTAGAATCTTGTATTAAACAATCTTTACAAGGCAAGGCATACATGACGAGACATGATTCGCCAATGTACCCAAAGGGAAAGTAGAAACAATACAAGGCAAAACCTAACCGCGTGAACTGACGAAGTAGCCGCCGGCTCTACTGCTGCACTACGGAGTCCGCACAAACCGCCAAGCCGCCAAACCGCGACCAAGCCGTGCGGACTATCCATTATTCCAATGCAATAAACTCTACTCGCCGATCTGCAAGCCACTTAACCGCGAGGTCGCCTAGCCGCCCGACTGCATGAGCTGCTGCCGAACTGAACTAAGCCGCCAGATACAGATAGCTTATTGAACCGGGAAACTAGTTATAGAAGAGAGACCACCTAGATGAAACCTGCGACCTGCTGTTAATAGCTGGTTGCTATCTGGAGAGTCTGCACTGACCCTGACCGTAGTCAAAACAAAGTCCTGGCTTTCCAGCGCTATCCGCACAACCTATACAGCACAACCCGGCCAACCTTCAAACCGCGCGGATACAATATCTAGTCCGCAACAACAATTCGCGAGATTACTTACTGTTTAGTTAGTTATGATTGATGTGATAGGGGGTCCTATTTATAGGAACGATGAGGAGTGTGTTCACGCCCTTGCCGATAGGATAACGCCCCATCTCGCGGCGAAAACCATGTGTATCCGCAAGCCGCGGATACACAACTAGTCCTCTGTGACCTGTGCAGGATATCCAAACCGCCAATAGAATCACCAAAGCCGGATAGCAAACCTATCCTCCTTGTCACCAAAGGAAAAACCAGTGTTGGTACCCTAGTTTGGATTTGAGTTAAGTCTTCTCAATTAGTTTCTTGACCCAAGATTTATCTATGGTCAAATGTTAGATTTAGGTTAGATCCTATCAGTTGTGTAGAGTTGTTGTTTATCCAGATTGAAAATCTAGTTAAGTGTTTTTAGTTCGACTATGGTCGAACGCCGCTCGACTATCGTCTATCAGTTGATCGACTATCGTCTATCGGTTGATCGACTATCGTCAGACAGCAGATCGACTATCTCTGAGTTAGTTCATCTCTGTTAAGCTCGACGATCTGTGGCTTAGGTATCGTCGATCGTCGAGTCCTTCTCGACTTTTTCTGTCCCGATAGATTTCTTGTATGCCGACTATCTGTTCTGATAGTTCGACTATCTGCTCTGATAGTTCGACGATCGTCGTGATTCGTTCGACTATCTTTTTGTCTGCATTTAGAGATATTGTACTCTTTCTCTTCTATGAATTATTTCTTATATATCTGGCTTATTTTATTAAAGATTATTTAATTGATTTTATGCTTATATATCAAGGCAATCTTTGCCTCATTCTTTATGCATAAGTCAAGTTCTATCTGACAAAGTCTTTTGTCCTATTAGTTGACAAATCTGTGTGCTTTATCTGCCACGCTGTCCTTTATAGCCGTTAGACACAGATGTCTTTCTCTGGCCGTAAAGAGTTTGTTTTTGATGTGACTTTCTCTAATATCTTTTGGACTTGCAGAATGGATAAGCAGCTTCTAAGAACAAGATTCAAATCAAGAGAAAGTTAGAAGCCGTTACAAAGGCTGATATATAAAGAGCTATTGAAAGAAATACATATACAGTTAATACAGAAATACAGATATTCAGATTCAAAGATTCAACAATAAGAATAAGTGTAGAACAACTCTCTTCTTCAATCCCGAGTTCGTCCTGCTTACAGGAACATTCATACTCAGAGCTTCAAGTAGAATAAGAAGAAGAAAGAAAAGCTGTTGAAGAAGAACAACCATTGCACATCAAGAGTCTTCTTCAAGCTGCTCCTTCAAGAACTTCAAGACAACAGATCTTCTCTGTCAAGAGTTCTGAAGAGAACCTGCACCCTGAAGCAAGGCTTCTTCCTGAATATTCTTTAAGCCAGGGGGAGCTTTAATTCTTTCAGAGCTTTCTATAGCTCAGTGCAATCCACTAGATTCTCTAATTTTGTTTAACAATAGAGAAGACATTCTAACTCTCTCAACCTCCTGTACAAAGGGTTATTACTCCCTTCAAAAGTGATCCTTGGTGGCAGGGCACCTGAGCAAAAATCTATGTTGGATTTTGAGCTCCTGATCAAAAGTTCAAAGGGTTTACTTGATCTACCTGAATCGGATCAGTTGGTGGCAGGGCACCTGAACAAAAACCTGTAGTGGATTCCTACCAGGGTGGTAGAAGAGTTGATGTACCTATTAAGAGGGAACCACTATAAATCTTCTTATGTTGTCTGTGTTGCTTATCTTAATTACTGTACTCTAACTGTGAGTAGAATTAACTAGGATTACTAGTTGCTGTGTTAGGACTAAAGCTTAAACTGTAATTACAGTTAGCTTTCTTTTGTGCACCTCACTTTGTGTTAGGCTCTAGAGTTTCATATATCTATATACTTATTCCGCAAATTTACTCTAAGGGAGTTGAGTAGATTGTCATATTTTTGATTACTCTATTCACCCCCCCCCTTTAGAGTTGTATCTATCCTCACTTTCAATTGGTATCAGAGGGATACCAAGTTTATAGATATTCAATTCATGGCCCAGTACAAGAATCAGACTGTATATGAACTCTATTAATGAAGATATCTCTTTTCTTCTATTTTGATAGGACCACCAACACCACCTGCTGCAACTACTGCTACAACTTCAACAAATCTGAGTGTAGTGCCACCTCCTGACTATAATGATGTTTACAAGAAAGCAAAGATAGTTGATGCAAAAGCTATGAACATTCTGGCTCAGACCATGTTTGATGAAACTTTCCAGAAAGTGGCTGATTGCACTTCAGCAAAAGTCATGTGGGACTCACTGAACCACATTGTAGTTGGTTCAGCTGATGAGAGGAAGGACAGAAGGTCCAACCTCACATCCCAATATGAGAATTTCAAGAAGACTAAAGTAGAATCAGTTGATGTAATGTACACCAGGCTCAGCTCCATCATCAATGAGCTGAGAACCCTTGATAAAGAGATGCTAGGATTGTAGATCATAAATGTACAGAGTCTAGGATGGAAATTTTACACTTTAGTGATTGTAGATGATTTCTCTAGGTTCACTTGGGTGTTCTTTTTGAGAACTAAGGCTGATAACTTCAAAGTTCTTACAGACTTTCTGCTATGTGTACAGACTGAGTATTCTACTTATGTTGCCTTGATCAGAAGTGATCATGGTACTGAGTTTGAGTCTCTTCTCATGCAAGAATTTTGTGAGAAAGAAGGTATCAAACATAGCTTCTCTGCTCCTAGAACTCCTCAACAAAATGGGGTAGTGGAAAGGAAAAATAGAACACTAATTGAAGCTGTAGGAACATTGTTGGCAGATGCTAACATGCCTCTCCCTTATTGGGCAGAAGCTGTTAGCACAGCTAATTATGTTTTGAACAGAAGTCTAATACATAAGCTTAAGGGTAAAACTCCTTATGAATTACTTAAAGGAAAGAAACCTAAAATTAACTATTTTAGAGTCTTTGGTTGTGTAGTGTACATTCACAATAACAATAAAGAATACCTTAGAAAGTTTGAAGCAAAAGCTTCAATGGGAATTTTTCTTGGATATTCCCAAGTAAGCAAAGTTTATATGGTGTTTAACAAATCAAGTTTAAAAATAGAAGAGTATGTGCATGTTTCCTTTGATGAGTCAAAAATGTTTTACAAGGAGAAGGAAACTTCTCCTTCCTCAAACTCATTGCAGGTACCAGAGTTATTCAAGGATCTCACCCAAGAGATTCCCTCTCTATCAACTCTTCATATCACTGATTCAGACAGTGAGGAAGACTTTGTGGAAGCAGTTGTTGTACCACCAACAGTTAATCCTATTCCACAAGAGGAATTAATCCAAACTGTTGTTGAAGATCACATCCCACCTACTGATCTTGTCACACTTAGAGATCATCCTACATCTCAAGTGATTGGTGACATATCAGCTGGTGTGCAAACAAGACATAAATTAAGACAGGATGTGATGCATGCTTGTTTCCTTTCACAAATTGAGCCCCTCACCATAAAAGATGCTGAGCTAGATCCCCACTGGATCCTTGCTATGCAAGAGGAGCTTAATTAATTTGAAAGATGTAAAGTATGGACTTTGGTTCCAAGACCAAAAGGCCAACTGATCATAGACACCAAGTGGGTGTTCAGAAATAAGTTGGATGCCCAAGGAACTATTATAAGGAACAAAGCTAGGCTTGTAGCTCAGGGCTACAGACAGGAGGAAGGTATAGACTATGACCAAACCTTTGCCCCTGTTACAAGGCTAGAGGCAATAAAGATCTTTCTTGCCTATACAGCCTATATGAAGTTTAAGGTTTTTCAAATGGATATTAAAAGTGCATTCCTAAATGGTGAGCTAAAGAAAGAGATGTTTGTTGAACAACCTCCTGGGTTTGTTTCTTCAACTCAACCCTTATTTGTTTATAAGTTGCAAAAAGCTCTTTATGGACTTAAGCAAGCACCCAGAGCCTGGTATGAGACTCTAGCTAGTTTCCTGTTAGAGCACAACTTTATTAGGGGAGTAGTTGATAGAACCCTATTTGTTAAGCATCACAAGGACACAATCTTGTTAGTTCAAGTCTATGTGGATGACATTATCTTTGGTTTCACTGATCCCAAATAATGCAAAAGGTTCTCAGACCTTATGCACTCTAAGTTTGAGATGAGTAGTATGGGTGAGCTGTCTTACTTTCTTGGTCTCCAAGTAAAGCAAGATGCTGATGACATCTTCATCTCCCAATCCAAATATGCCAAGGAATTGGTAAAGAAATTTGGGATGGCTGATGCTTCAGCAATGCATAAACCCATTGCTACAAATGTAGTTATAGATTCTGATGATAAGGGTAAGTCAGTTGATCAGAAAAACTATAGGGCCATTGTTGGTTCCCTATTGTATTTAACTACAAGTAGACCTGACATAATGTTTGCCACATGCCTATGTGCTAGATTCCAGGTCAACCCCAAGGAATCTCATTTGATTCTTCTCAAGAAAATTTTGAGATACATGAAGGGATGTCCAAATTTAGGACTGTGGTACCCAGCTGAATCAGAATTTGAGTTAATTGGATACTCTGATTCTGACTATGCTGGTTGTAGAGTTGATAGGAAAATTACCTCAGGCACATGTCAGTTCCTGGGAGAGAGATTAGTCTCTTGGTTCTGTAAGAAAAAGACTTCTGTCTCAACTTCAACTGCAGAGGCTGAATATATAGCAGCTGCTAGTTATTGTTCACAGATCCTATGGATTCAAAACCAGCTTTTGGATTATGGGTACACACACAAGAACACAAAAATCATGTGTGACAGTACCAGTGCTATTTCCATAGCACAAAATCCCTTGCACCACTCTAGGACCAAGTACATTGAGATCAGACACCATTTTCTATGAGATTGTGTGGAAAAGAACAAAATCAGTCTTGAGTTCATATCCACTGACCTTCAGAGAGGTGATATTTTCACCAAGCCCTTAGATGAATAGAAGGATCTGTTCTTTTTGAATCAACTAGGTATGATAAATGGAGTAGACCAAGTGTAATTTCTGCCTATGTTGGAATCTGCTCGAATATCGTCGAATGTCGTTCGACCATAGTCGAACAGGTTGAGCCTATCGTCGACCTATGGTTGATGATGGCTCGATTGTTTGTGAAGACAGAAATAGTCGATCGATAGCTCGACTATTTTTCTTTAGGAAACGATCGTCGAACGATCGATCGACCATCGTTTCTAGTATCTGTTGAAATAGGTCGATGATTGTTGTTTAAATATAAACCGATGGTCGACCTAGGTTAATAGATCATGCTTTTTGTAGTCAATAGAGCTCCTCGTTTCATATTCCTCATTCCTGCTTGAAAGGTTTGACTTGAGCTCTGCCCCGCGCTTTCTGCTTTCGTCTCTCTCGTCTTCCCCAACCAAATCCATGGCGATTGCTCCAGCTTTGCTGACCGTGATGAAGTTTGATGCCGGCTTTAGCGTTGATTTTGATTCTTTCAATGCCTGTGATGCCGATATTCTCGAGATGCTACAGTTATGCAAAGATCAAGGACTGGAGAAGCTTATGTCTACAAGGATTAAGATAAATATTCAAGAAATCAAAGAATGGGTCTATACATCGTCTTCCAGCGACGAATCGATGACAGGGACTATCGGCGGCGAGGAGGTAATTTTGACTCCTGCCATCTTAACTGAGATTTTTGGTTTGATCAATGGTCATGAAGAGTATTATCAAGATACTCAGGAGTATAGCCGGATGCTATTAGAGCTAGGACATGCTGAAGGCATTCCTTCCAAGTTGCTGAATGTAAGCTTCCCGATGAAGATCAAGTTCTTAGCAGAACTAGTAGGGAAAGTGCTGTTGGGAAAGCACTCTGCGCACGATAACATTACCAGGCAACAGTTTGCCTTAATGTGTGCTATTGCTAACAGGAAAGCAATAAATTGGGCTGGAATAGTTTTTGATTTATTCAGGAAAAAGAATTCAAAGAAAGAGGTAACCCTTGGTAGGGTGATTGGGATATTTCTAAGAGAGAAGTATCCTCAGCTTTGGGAACAGTCTCAACATCAATCAATGCAAGCAAGAAGATGGATCCCACTATATTCATCAAGTGGAGAAAGAATATCCAGAAGCCTTCACCTGCTGGGGTTTCTCCTGTTCCATCTGAGAACACAAGGACAGTACCAGTCACCCCCACCTTATTGAAGGAGGCTCTTCCATTTCCCCCATTCCACTTACATCTGCATCTGCATTTGCATTGCCATCCACTTCTATTGCAGTACCATCTACATCCACTGCTATTCTCCATGCATCACCACCAGCATCTCCAACTCCTTCACACCTTGCTGGGATTTCAAATCATAGCATTGATCCGTTGGTTACTGAGACACTTCCAACTCCACCTCAGTCACCAACTTCACATCAAGATCATATTGATCTTCATACATCTGCATCTCCATCACCAGTTCATGTATCTGCATCTCATCAGGAGAACATCATCCCTGATGTTCATCCATCTGTTGTGATTCCCCCATCTACATCTTTTGAAATCACACCAGCTCTCATTGCAAGCATCATGGAGCTAATTACTCCTTCAATCAAATTAATGATTGAAGAAGCAATTTCCCCTCTTGTTGCCTCCATTTAATCTCTTACATCCTCAATTACAGCCCTCTCAAATTAAGACAGGATGTGATGCATGCTTGTTTCCTTTCACAAATTGAGCCCCTCACCATAAAAGATGCTGAGCTAGATCCCCACTGGATCCTTGCTATGCAAGAGGAGCTTAATCAATTTGAAAGATGTAAAGTATGGACTTTGGTTCCAAGAACAAAAGGCCAACTGATCATAGACACCAAGTGGGTGTTCAGAAATAAGTTGGATGCCCAAGGAACTATTATAAAGAACAAAGCTAGGCTTGTAGCTCAGGGCTACAGACAGGAGGAAGGTATAGACTATGACCAAACCTTTGCCCCTGTTGCAAGGCTAGAGGCAATAAGGATCTTTCTTGCCTATACAGCCTATATGAAGTTTAAGGTTTTTCAAATGGATGTTAAAAGTGCATTCCTAAATGGTGAGCTAAAGAAAGAGGTGTTTTTTGAACAACCTCCTGGGTTTGTTTCTTCAACTTAACCCTTATTTGTTTATAAGTTGCAAAAAGCTCTTTATGGACTTAAGCAAGCACCCAGAGCTGGTATGAGACTCTAGCTAGTTTCCTATTAGAGCACAACTTTATTAGGGGATTAGTTGATAGAACCCTATTTGTTAAGCATCATAAGGACACAATCTTGTTAGTTCAAGTCTATGTGGATGACATTATCTTTGGTTTCACTGATCCCAAACAATGCAAAAGGTTCTCAGACCTTATGCACTCTAAGTTTGAGATGAGTAGTATGGGTGAGCTGTCTTACTTTCTTGGTCTCCAAGTAAAGCAAGATGCTGATGACATCTTCATCTCCCAATCCAAATATGCCAAGGAATTGGTAAAGAAATTTGGGATGGCTGATGCTTCAGCAATGCATAAACCCATTGCTACAAATGTAGTTATAGATTCGGATGATAAGGGTAAGTCAGTTGATCAGAAAAACTATAGGGCCATTGTTGGTTCCCTATTGTATTTAACTACAAGTAGACCTGACATAATGTTTGCCACATGCCTATGTGCTAGATTCCAGGTCAACCCCAAGGAATCTCATTTGATTCTTCTTAAGAAAATTTTGAGATACCTGAAGGGATGTCCAAATTTAGGACTGTGGTACCCAGCTGAATCAGAATTTGAGTTAATTGGATACTCTGATTCTGACTATGCTGGTTGTAGAGTTGACAGGAAAAGTACCTCAGGGACAAGTCAGTTCTTGGGAGAGAGATTAGTCTCTTGGTTCTGTAAGAAAAAGACTTCTGTCTCAACTTCAACTGCAGAGGCTGAATATATAGCAGCTGCTAGTTATTGTTCACAGATCCTATGGATTCAAAACCAGCTTTTGGATTATGGGTACACACACAAGAACACAAAAATCATGTGTGACAGTACCAGTGCTATTTCCATAGCACAAAATCCCTTGCACCACTCTAGGACCAAGTACATTGAGATCAGACACCATTTTCTATGAGATTGTGTGGAAAAGAACAAAATCAGTCTTGAGTTCATATCCACTGACCTTCAGAGAGGTGATATTTTCACCAAGCCCTTAGATGAATAGAAGGATCTGTTCTTTTTGAATCAACTAGGTATGATAAATGGAGTAGACCAACTGTAATTTCTGCCTATGTTGGAATCTGCTCGAATATCGTCGAATGTCGTTCGACCATAGTCGAACAGGTTGAGCCTATCGTCGACCTATGGTTGATGATGGCTCGATTGTTTGTGAAGACAGAAATAGTCGATCGATAGCTCGACTATTTTTCTTCAGGAAACGATCGTCGAACGATCGATCGACCATCGTTTCTAGTATCTGTTGAAATAGGTCGATGATTGTTGTTTAAATATAAACCGATGGTCGACCTAGGTTAATAGATCATGCTTTTTGTAGTCAACAGAGCTCCTCGTTTCATATTCCTCATTCCTGCTTGAAAGGTTTGACTTGAGCTCTGCCCCGCGCTTTCTGCTTTCGTCTCTCTCATCTTCCCCAACCAAATCCATGGCGATTGCTCCAGCTTTGCTGACCGTGATGAAGTTTGATGCCGGCTTTAGCGTCGATTTTGATTCTTTCAATACCTGTGATGCCGATATTCTCGAGATGCTACAGTTATGCAAAGATCAAGGACTGAAGAAGCTTATGTCTACAAGGATTAAGATAAATATTCAATAAATCAAAGAATGGGTCTATACATCGTCTTCCAGCGACGAATCGATGACAGGGACTATCGGCGGCGATGAGGTAATTTTGACTCCTGCCATCTTAACTGAGATTTTTGGTTTGATCAATGGTCAAGAAGAGTATTATCAAGATACTCAGGAGTATAGCCGGATGCTATTAGAGCTAGGACATGCTGAAGGCATTCCTTCCAAGTTGCTGAAGGTAAGCTTCCCGATGAAGATCAAGTTCTTAACAGAACTAGTAGGGAAAGTGTGTTGGGAAAGCACTCTGCGCACGATAACATTACCAGGCAACAGTTTGCCTTAATGTGTGCTATTGCTAACAGGAAAGCAATAAATTGGGCTGGAATAGTTTTTGATTTAATCAGGAAAAAGAATTCAAAGAAAGAGGTAACCCTTGGTAGGGTGATTGGGATATTTCTAAGAGAGAAGTATCCTCAGATGTTGGGAACAGTCTCAACATCAATCAATGCAAGCAAGAAGATGGATCCCACTATGTTCATCAAGTGGAAAAAGAATATCCAGAAGCCTTCACCTGCTGGGGTTTCTCCTGTTCCATCTGAGAACACAAGGACAGTACCAGTCACCCCCACCTTATTGCAGGAGGCTCTTCCATTTCCCCCATTCCACTTACATCTGCATCTGCATTTGCATTGCCATCCACTTCTATTGCAGTACCATCTACATCCACTGATATTCTCCATGCATCACCACCAACATCTCCAACAGCTTCACACCTTGCTGGGATTTCAAATCTTAGCATTGATCCATTGGTTACTGAGACACTTCCAACTCCACCTCAGTCACCAACTTTACATCAAGATCATATTGATCTTCATACATCTGCATCTCCATCACCAGTTCATGTATCTGCATCTCATCAGGAGAACATCATCCCTGATGTTCATCCATATGTTGTGATTCCCCCATCTACTTCTTTTGAAATCACACCAGCTCTCATTGCAAGCATCATGGAGCTAATTACTCCTTCAATCAAATCTATGATTGAAGAAGCAATTGCCCCTCTTGTTGCCTCCATTTAATCTCTTACATCCTCAATTACAGCCCTCTCAAATTCTGCTGAGCCCTCTTCTCTTAGGGGCCTGAGTTCATTACCCACTGAAGTCAGGAAGGGGGAGATGTTCCAGGAAGATGTCTCAGGACTTCCACTGGTCATTCTTTCATCTACAGTTCCAGAAGATACACCATCAGATGAAATTCATACAGCTGCAGATTCAGAGATTACAACATCAGTTGTAGTTGCAGTTCCAGATACAGCTGAAATTCAAGACACAGCTGTTGCTCCAGAAGCTATAGTTATAACTGAGGCTAAATTTGCTTTCAGAGTTTGTCTTGAAGAATCATCTACTCCTATTGTTGTCATGTATCTAGAAGGAGTCATTACCTCCTACCTAGATGACTTATGGAAGTTAGGAAATTCTGCAGGTAATACAATTACTCATTTCACTGACATGTTGACTGACATGTTAACTTGTGAATACCTTGAAGGGATTTTTCTATACCATTTAGAAAATTTTTGTGTCCCTTTGGCTACAGATCAAGCTCAAGATGCTCCAAGACCTGCTCCAGAACCTGCTGCAGAAGAACTGGTCCTCAAGACAGTTACAGATGTTTCAGAAGAGAAATCAACTGTATGGGATGATACTCCAGAATTAGACCTGGATTTCCTATTGGCTCAGGATGCCATAGAAGAAGAAAAAGAAAAGGCTGCTTTAAAAGCTAAAGAAAAAGCTATTCAAGATATCATTGATCCATATGACCAACCTCAGTCATCTCATTCTGATGATGAGGAAGATTAAGAGGATTCTGAAGGAACCAAGAAAAGGAAAATTGCTCAAAGGAAAAGGAAAGCTCAAGCTCCTCCTCCTCCTAATCCAGAGAATGACATCCCCTATTACATATTGAAAGGGATTGACCCCAAGTCTAAGAATTTTCAACATTGGATGGGACTGTCTAGAAATCAGCAAAAGAAGAGGAAGAAGAGCCAAAGATATGATACTCCAGCTCCCAAGTGGACTCGTAGAGGTCCTCCTCCTCCTCCTCCTAGTGCAGAAGCTTCAGGGAATGTATCTTCTAATCCCTCAGCTCCTCCAGCCAGATTTACTCCTTCTCAAGCCTATCAGAGAAGAGGAAACCCAGGTTACCAGGGCAGATCTCATTCAGGCCAACAAAGACAAGTAGCTGGACCTAAAGAGCAGGTGAAGGAGATGTGATAGTTTTACTTTCAAGACCACCTAAACACCTAGAGGGGGGGGGGGTGAATAGGTTCTAATGCTTGTTTTAACTTAAGGCAGAATATAACTACAGGTTATAATAAAATTCAGAAAACTCTGATACTAACACAGCACAGCAATCACAAACATGTACACAACACAGATTGCACACAGATTTATAGTGGTTCCCCAAAGTCTGGGTACATCCACTTTCCCTCTTCACCTATCTAGCAGTGTGCTAGATTCGGTCTAACTTCCTCCTTTATCTCAGATCCTCAGATCCTACAACTCAGAACCCTGAAAGGTTCCTACAACTCAGAACCCTATAAGGTTCCTACAGCTCAGGCTAACCAGCCCTACCTCAGCCTTGCCATAAGGCCTACAACTCATAGAGTACCTTCTCCTACACTCAGCCTTTATAAAATAGGTTTACAATTCAAAGAACACCTTCTCCTACACTCAGCCTTTATAAAATAGGCTTATAACTCAGATCAATAAATAGATCCTACAGAATTTGAAAATGAAGTTATATAATATCTTACCCCTGTTGAGAGAGAAGGGATAAGACTGTTCTTGATCAGCTTCTTGAAAAGGCTGATGGATGAAATCAATTGGATCTTAGCTTTCTTCAAAGCTTCTTGAATCTGAACTTAGTTTGAGTTGATTTCCTTTGGAATATACTGCTTCTTAAGAAACCTGTGATAGCTTCCTTCTTGTCTTCAAATGGCTGGATCTCTCTCTATCCACAGCCCTTGAAAATACTTCTGAATTCTTGAATGAATTCAACTTAGACTGAATCTGAGTGGATGTTCACTTAAGAAAGTCTTCTTAGATCTTCTCTCGAAGATCTTCTTCCGTGCCTTGCACTTTCTTAATTAGAGATCTTATCTCACAACAATGATCAATAAATCAGTTTCTATATGTCTTTTCTTCTTCTGAATCTGTCTATTTATAGACTTCATCCTTGGTAACTAGCTGATTCGGTTTCTAACAAACTTCTGACAAGTCTGACAGCTTCAGTCGACATGTTGTAACTCACAGCTGTCAAGTCTTCAAACAGATCTTATGCCTTTGTCTTTGTCAGCAAAGCGTCCAGACTGTCTGTTAGAAAGTGTCAAGACCATCTGTCAATATGTGTCGACATAAGTGACTTAGGTGTCGACATAGCTTTTGATGGTGTCGACATGTCTGCCTTTATGTCGACTCAGCTTTTTGATACTGCATCTTGAGAATGTGTCGACACTGAGTATTTGTGTCGACACAAACACTTCACCATTCACCAGCAACTAACTTAGTCTAGACTTTGCTGTGTGTCGACACAAGTCCTGTGTGTAGACACAGTTGATATAGACTCAGAATATAGTGTCTGTCGACACAGCCTCTAGGTGTCGACACAGCTGTTGTCGACTCTGCCTCTGTGTGTCGACACAGTCTTCTGGTGTCGACACAAATGTTGTCGACTAGCAATTTTGTGTGTCGACACAGCTTCCCAGTGTCGACACAGTTGTTGTCAACCAAACTTCTGTGTGTCGACACTACCTCTAGGTGTCGACACAATTGTTGTCGACTCCATTTCTCTTCATCGACACAGCCTTCTTCAAGTGTCGACACAATCTTTTTGAAGTGTCAACACAATTTCTTCTGGTGTCGACATATGGACTTAGAATATTTTTCTTGCATTCTAGTACATTCTTAACCTGCACATATAAACTCAAAATAACATCAAATACACCTTAATGTATATCATTGAGCTAAGTTAGGCTTCTTCAAATCAGGTACACATTTTCCAATGTACCCAACAATCTCCCCCTATTTGGAGAAGTCATAACCCTTTTAGCTAATGATATACACCATTTATAAAAATTCAATATGATGATGTATAAAAGCATAATATTACAGGGAACTTTATAAACAAAACATTAAACACAGATACATCACAGAATAAAGATGTAAAAGAAACGATTATAGAACAAAGTGTTGTTTATAAATTCAGAAATATTTGTTACAGCTTGTTTACATTGATTGTTTTAACACACTAACAATAACATAGTTCTAGGACAAAAACTAGTAGAACTAAAACTAAGGCTGGTCAGGCTCCTTGATAACAATTCCTTTTCCTGGTTGAACTTGAGCCATCATAGGAGGTTCTGCATCATCAGCAGGCTTTTTGCCTTTCAAATCAGCTTTCTTCTGAGCCTCAGCCTTGATCCTTTGCCTCTCAAAATAATGAAATGGCTTGGGAAAATACTTGCTAGGCTCCTGAGCATCAGGAGGTAGCTTTCCACCCTTAGCCTTTCTTCTGAATTGAACTATGGCCTCCTGCCTGGCCTCATACTTTTGCCATTCAAATTCATTATACCATTTGCCTCTTTCATGCACCTGATCCTTCACAGCCTTCCAGGCAGTTAATATAATGTTCCTTGAGGTGGGGCTCCATTGTTCAAAATCAGGTTTTTGTTCTGCTTGCTCTCTGAATCTTTTCTTTGATAATTGAGCATCTTGTTGAGCCTTCAAATTAGCTTCTGGCTTATCTACTTTTTCTACAAAAACATTTGTAACCTCCTTTGGAGGGCTGTACATTGCGTGCACTTGCTGATGAATCATTTCAAAATCAGCAGGGGGTATATGACTTGGGAAACCTCAGGTTGATTACCTTCAAGTAGACCTTGTTGTATCCCTGACTCAGCAATGGTATCATCATCACATAATGGTGGATATCCCAATGTGGCTCTGACACTGTTGGTCACCCACTTGGCATGTTCTGAGCCAGTATGGATGAGTATCCTCTCCCCCTTTAGGACTTCTCTGGCAACATGATCCCTAAGATCATTCTTCTGAAACCTTATTTGTCCATCAAGAAAATTCACACCCTCTTTAAAGAATGGTTTTAATTTTTGAAGCTTCTCAGATATATCTTTCTGTGAGGTGGTTATAGTAGTTTGAACTGAATCTAGGGCAGCCTTGATCGTCTGATCATAATCTTCCATGTCTGTAGCCCTTGCAGCAGTCAGCCTTGTAGCAGTATCTTTGAACTCAGTGAGAATCTCATGGTGAGATTCAGTAAGATTGTCATTCATTCTTATCTGATTTTCAAGAACATCTCCTTGTTTCAATGCAATGTCATCTACTTTAGCAAGGATAGTTTGCTGTTGGTTAGCTAGATATACCACAACATTACCTCCCTTGTTGAAGCAATCTGTCATCTCCTTTTTATTCTGATTGACCTCAAATCTGATTGACTTTATGTCTTGGGCTAGATCAAATTGAAGTGTCCTATGACTCTCATCTACAAATTTCTCCAAGGCTCTTCTCTGCTCAACCATCTTCACCCGTAAATTTACCATGAACTTATTGTACTCAAACTCAGTAGGAGATTGGTGAGTTGTTGTTTGGAGAGCTGACTTATAGCTATGACTTCTTCTCTTGAAGACCATTAGCTTCCTTTTCTTAGCCTCCCTGGCTTCTTCTGACTCAGATTCTGAAGAACTTTCAATCTGAACTCTTTCTGGAGGAGTTGAAGGAATTTCTTTCTCAGTTTCATATTGCACTTCCTCAACATGCACTTTCTCCCCCTCAGCAACACCTTGCTCCTTCTCAACTCTTAGGGTGTCATCCTTTTCAGCTGTCTTTCCAAAGTTAGGAAACAACTCTTCTAGAGTGTATTCCTTTTGTGCTTAAGCAGGTGATGAAACATCAATTGCAGCAGTGTTCAAATATTTTGATAAGTTTAGTCTTTCTTCCTCTTGAACTTGTGCAGTAATGGGCTCCCCCTGCAACTGTGTAGGATTAGTAATGTTCTAAGCAGGAGTAAGATCTATCTCCCCCTGCATCTGTGCAGGTATAGATTCCTCTTGGACTTGAGTAGACCCAGTCTGGTCCTCAGCCTGCTCTCTAACTTGTTCTTCTTGAACTTGTGCATTGCCATGATCATGTTCTGGTGATTTCTCAGCTGTTTCCTGCCTGTCCATATCAAGCAACTCTTTTGACAAAACTCTATCATATCTTGAAAATAACCTCATGTCTATTTTCCTCATATGATTGATCTTGGACCCAGGAATCTGTTGCATTACCTCTTGAATGATTCCAGCCAGGTATAGACTCAAAATTCTAGCCAAGTTTGGCTTCTTGATTCCTTCTTTGATTTTTTCAAACAGAACTGCTGACCAACTGGTTGGAATTGTAAAGACAATTCTTGTCATCAGGCTCAATATATAGGCTGAGATCCTATCATGTCCACCTGGCTTGCATAAGATCACTTTGCCTACTATTTCAGATAGAAACTTTCCTTGTGGATTCATTCCCTTTCGGTTTATGGCTGCTCCAATCTTTATGGTTGAATCCAAACCACACCACTGGAGAGCCTCCCTTGTCTTTGAGGCTGGGACCTCTTCTTCATCTTGAATGCTGGGTAGGTGAAGAATCTTTCTTATACTTTTTAGAGTAAGTTTAACCTTAGTCCCATGAACTATAGATTTGATCTTGAGACCAGTGGAGTCCAATGTTGTAGCAGTATATAACTCGAAAACTTCTTTCTTCCAAATCTTAGTAGGTTCAGAGACAAGATATTCCAATCCATTGTTTGTAAGAAGAGAAATCACTTGTTTGATTTCTGGCGCGGTATTTTCGAAGGCAGCCCTAACCAACTCATATCCCTCATTGATGTTGTCTTCAACCTTTGGCGCCATTGGAATGATGAGAAAGCTTGAGAGGAGAGAAGAGAGATTGTCGACATAGGGTTTTAGTCTCGAAAACCTGGTGAGCGTGTCGACAGAATATGTTCTCGACCTATATATACCTTTTCAAAACACAGAAGGTCAAGAGGCGGACAAAAATTGTCGAAAGGTGTCGACACTGTTGACAAGTGTCGACACATACTTCCATAGTCTCGACCACGACGCAGACTACCATGTGTCGACACCAATTGATGATATGTCGACACAGGAAATACTGAATAGCTCAGCCGAAATTATGTGTCGACTCTTAGTATAAGAGTCGACACAAAATCTGTAAGTATCGACACCATTACTCTTGTTGTGTCGACACTACATATCTGGATGAGTCGACTCTTTGACCCTTAGGTGTCGACACAGATTCTCATGTGTCGACACATTTTCCTTAACTAGTCGACATGACTACTCTGTGTCGACTCACTATCACTGAATGTGTCGACACCATTTTACTTAGCCAAATATTTAATAAACTAACCTATAGCCAACATTCCTAATTCAACTTTAAATCTATTGAATTTAGTTTCATCCAGAGGCTTAGTAAATATATCTGCAATTTGATAATCTGTTTTAACAAATTCTAATGAGATGTCTTCTTTTTCTACATGTTCTCTAAGAAAATGGTATTTTATCTCTATATGCTTAGTTCTACTATGTGCAACATGATTGTTTGCAATAGAAATAGCACTCTTGGAATCACACAATAAAGGTGTTCTACTTACTTGAATACCATAGTCCTTTAGCTGATGCTGAATCCACAATAGCTGTGCACAGCAAATTCCTGCTGCCACATATTCAGACTCAGCAGTGGATATTGCCACACTAGTCTGCTTCTTTCTGCTCCAGGATATCAATCTTCCTCCCAAGAATTGGCATGTACCTGTAGTACTCTTTCTATCTTCTCTACAGCCTGCAAAATCTGCATCTGAATAACCTGTTAGTAGAAAATCTCCTTTCCTATGGTACCAAAGGCCTAGATTAGGTGTGCCCTTAAGATATCTCAAAATCTTTTTGACTGCAGTATAATATGATTCTTTAGGGCAAGCTTGATACCTAGCACAAACAAATATAGCATACATAATGTCTGGTCTACTAGCAGTGAGATATAATAGAGAGCCAATTATTCCTCTATACAAAGACTCATCTACAGGCTTACCTGCATCATCTTTGCATATTGGCATATTTGTTCCCATAGGAGTTCTTATGGTGGAGGATGATTCCATACCATACTTCTTAATTAATTCCTTGGTGAACTTAGACTGGGATATGGACAAGCCATCTTCAGTCTGTCTTACTTGGAGTCCCAAGAAGAACTTAAGTTCTCCCATACTGCTCATATCAAACTTTCCTTGCATAAGTTTGGCAAACTTTTTGCAAAGGTTGTTCTCTGTAGACCCAAAAATTATGTCATCTACATAGATCTGAACTAAGATTATCTTACCTTTAGATTCCCTTAGGAATAGAGTTTTGTCTATTTTATCTCTTGAGAATTTGTTCTCAATAATAAAAGTAGACAGGGTTTCATACCAAGCCCTTGGGGCTTTCTTTAACCCATACAATGCTTTCCTAAGTCTATAGACATAACTAGGTTTAAGAGAATCTACAAAACCTGATGGCTGCTCTACATAGACTTCTTCTTTTAGATCACCATTCAGGAATGCTGATTTCACATCCATTTGGTATACTTTGAAGCCTTGATATGCTGCATAGGCAAGGAACATTCTGATTGCCTCCAGTCTTGCTACTGGGGCAAATGTTTGATCAAAGTCTATTCCTTCTTCCTGCCTGTATCCTTTAGCAACCAATCTTGCTTTGTTATTTACAATTACTCCACTCTCATCCAACTTGTTCCTAAAGATCCACTTTGTGCCAATGATGTTGTGGTCTCTTAGTTTAGGAACTAACTCCCAGACTCTGCACCTTCTGAATTGATTAAGCTCCTCTTGCATAGCATTAATCCAGTGTTGGTCTTGGATGGCTTCTTCAAATTTCTTAGGCTCCAGTTGAGATAGAAAACTTGAGTGTAGGACTGTGCTCAGATTTCTGCTTCTAGTCTGCACTCCTTGTCTTGGATCACCTATTATTTGATTTGATGGATGGTCTTTTAGATGTCTTATAGCTGGAGGTAGATTTTCTTCAGGTTTAACATCTCTAGTTCCTTTATTATGCTGCACCTCTTGGTTGTCATCAGCTTCTATAGAGTCTTGTACTCCCCCTGGACAGTAACCATCATTTTCCAATACTTCATCTGCAGTTGTGCCTTCTGCAATGGAAAGCTTGTCCATCCTATTGCTTATACCTGTTGGACTAAATGATCTACAAGGAACCTCACTGTTGATTAATCTTGTTTCATCAAATACAATATGTACAGATTCTTCTACCACTTGAGTAGTCAAGTTGTAGACTCTATAAGCCTTACTATTGATCCAGTACCCAACAAATATCCCATCTTGGGATTTGACAGCAAACTTAGTTAGATAAGACTTGACATTGTTAAGTATATAACACTTGCAACCAAAGATCCTAAAGTAGGATAGATTTGGTTTTCTACCTTTCATAATTTCATAGGGAGTCTTTTTGTGGATCTTGGTGATAGAAGCCCTATTGATCACATGACATGCAGTGTTTACTGCCTCAACCCAGAAATATTCTGGAAGAGAAGTGTCACTCAATAGAGTTCTATCAGCTTCAATCAATGTCCTATTCTTTCTTTCAGTAATACCATTTTGCTGTGGTGTTCTAGGTGAGGAGAATTCTTGGAAAATCCCAAATTCTTCACATAATCTTGTCATACTTTCAGATTGAAATTCAGTGCCATGGTCACTTCTGATTTTGACCACTATACTGTTCAGTTCATTCTGAATTTGTTTAACAAAACTGTATAAAACACTTGGGGTTTCTGATTTTTGTCTCAGAAAGAACACCCATGTATATCTAGAATAGTCATCTACAACTACAAAAGTGTAGACCTTCCTACCTAAACTATGAACTGGCATAGGACCAAAAAGATCCATATGTAAGAGGTATAAACACCTCACTGAATCCTTGTTTTCAAGGCTATGAAAGGAGGATTTTGTCTGCTTGCCCTTTTGACAAGCTGAACATATCCCTTCCTTTATACACTTAACATGAGGACCATTCCTCACTAATTCTTTACTAAAGAGTTGTCCAATTGTCTTGTAGTTAAGATGGGCCAGCCTCTTGTGCCATTTGACACAATGAGATGCATTATCATCAGCTACAAGACAAATAGGAGAAACCTTGTTCTCACATACAAAGTCAAGACAATAAACATTTCTTTTTCTGTATCCAGTCAATATGAACTTTTGATCACTTGACCTCTTGATATGATATCCATTCTTAACAAATGAAATGTCATATCCAAGATCACTCAGCTAACTTATGCTTATCAGGTTGTGTTTCAAACCTTTTACATAAGCCACATGAGTGATGATAATTTGGTTTGAAGAAATGTTACCAAATCCTTTGATGATTCCTCTTTCAGATCCACCAAAGATTACTTTAGGTCCATTCTTGATAGGAATGTACTCCTTCAGCAGCCCCTTTGTTCCAGTCGTTTATCGACACAGTGACTTCTCCTGAGTCTGTCAAACCAAGTTCAAGGAGACTGCTTCAGCCCATACAGTGACTTCATGAATCTACACACATTCCTTGTCGTTTGTCGTGCCTATACAGTGACATTGATATCCATGTACACCTCTTCCAACAGATCCCCATGAAGAAAAGCATTTTTTACGAGTTTCCAGCCCCCATTTGCCGCTAAGGATATCAATGTCCGCAACATGCTCATTTTTGTAATAGGTGCAAAGGTCTCATCGTAGTCGATGTCATAAGTCTGACTGTACCCTTTTGCTATCAGTCGGGCCTTATAGGGATCGATCCATCCCTCTGGGTTTTGTTTCACAGTAAAAACTCACTTGCACCCAACTGCTCTTTTCCCTAGTGGTAGGGACACAAGATCTCAGGTTTTGTTCTTCTCCAATGCTCCAAGTTCTTCTAACATCGCAGTTTTTCATCGTGGATCCTCCTTAGCCACCTGCCAACACTTAGGAATAGATACTATGTCCAGAGATGCAATAAATTCCTCATGTACATGTGGTATATGAGAATAGAAAACAAACTTAGCAATATCATAAGGAAAGCCATAACGATCAGGTGAGACTCCCACATTCTTGCGGGTACTCCTACTTATCGGTATGGGAGTAGAAGTAGTAGGAATAGGAATTATATCACATGTGGGTTCAAATGTTGTGGTGGATTGAACAGAGATTGTGGTTGATGGAATCTGTGTCGTACGAGACGAAGTAGGCAGGATAAGGGACTCGGCATGGGTAGCTTTGTAGTCACACTCTGCTTTCTTCTTGTATAAACTCTCGGCTCCCCCTGGGTGTGAGGTCCACTTTCCACAGTTGCATTCTGCTCATGCACTAGTACCACACTTGAACACCACAGCAAAATGGTATTGCTGAAACTTGTTCCAAAGATTGTGGTTGATGGAATCTGTGTCGTAGGGGTCAAGTGTGGTACTAGTGTATGAGCAGAATGCAACTGTGGAAAGTGGACCTCACACCCAGGGGGAGCCGAGAGTTTATACAAGAAGAAAGCAGAGTGTGACTACAAAGCCACCCATGCCGAGTCCCTTATCCTGCCTACTTCGTCTCCTACGACACAGATTCCATCAACCACAATCTCTGTTCAATCCACCACAACATTTGAACCCACATGTGATATAATTCCTCATCCTACTACTTCTACTCCCATACCAGTAAGTAGGAGTACCCGCAAGAATGTGGGAGTCTCACCTGATCATTATGGCTTTCCTTATGATATTGCTAAGTTTGTTTTCTATTCTCATATACCACATGTACATGAGGAATTTATTACATCTCTGGACATAGTCTCTATTCCTAAGTGTTGACAGGTGGCTAAGGAGGATCCACGATGAAAAACTGCGATGTTAGAAGAACTTGGAGCATTGGAGAAGAACAAAACCTGAGATCTTGTGTCCCTACCACTAGGGAAAAGAGCAGTTGGGTGCAAGTGAGTTTTTACTGTGAAACAAAACCCAGAGGGATGGATCGATCCCTATAAGGCCCGACTGATAGCAAAAGGGTACAGTCAGACTTATGACATCGACTACGATGAGACCTTTGCACCTATTACAAAAATGAGCATGTTGCGGACATTGATATCCTTAGCGGCAAATGGGGGCTGGAAACTCGTAAAAAATGCTTTTCTTCATGGGGATCTGTTGGAAGAGGTGTACATGGATATCAATGTCGCTGTATGGGCACGACAAACGACAAGGAATGTGTGTAGATTCAAGAAGTCACTGTATGGGCTGAAGCAGTCCTGTGTGTAGACACAGTTAATGTAGACTCAGAATATAGTGTGTGTCGACACAGCCTCCAGGTGTCGACACAGCTGTTGTCGACTCTGCCTCTGTATGTCGACACAGTCTTCTGGTGTCGACACAAATGTTGTCGACTAGCAATTCTGTGTGTCGACACAGCTTCCCAGTGTCGACACAGTTGATGTCAACCAAACTTCTGTGTGTCGACACTGCCTCCAGGTGTCGACACAATTGTTGTCGACTCTATTTCTCTGCGTTGACACATCCTTCTTCAAGTGTCGACACAATCTTTCTGAAGTGTCGACACAATTTCTTCTGGTGTCGACATATGGACTTAGAATATTTTTCCTGCATTCTAGTACATTCTTAACCTGCACATATAAACTCAAAATAACATCAAATACATCTTGATGTATATCATTAAACTAAGTTAGGCTTCTTCAAATCAGGTACACATTTTCCAATGTATCCAACAAGATGACTTACCAGAAACCAACATTTTCTCCTCCTCCTTCACCAAAAAGAATAGTTTCACGTTCTAAGGAGAGCAAAATTCTTCCCTTCAAAAAGCAAGCTCAGATTAAGCAAGTAGATTCAAAAGGAAAAAGAGTAATTTACTCTGACAAGTCAAGCAAGAAATTTGCAGAGGTTGCTCCACCATCATCTCTTGTTATTCAAGAAGACATAGAACCAGCTGCAGGTCTATTATACCTTTCTACAAAGTTCAAGACTATAAAGCCTCTAGATCCAGCTGATGAAAATGCTTATGAAAGCCAAGAGCTTAATCCTGAGTTCAGGATGGCCAGATTTCTTGAGTTAGTTGGATCAGCCTAAATTAGAAAAGCTAAAGCTGAAGGCAAAGACATAACAGGCTTAACAACTATGTCAAAGTTCAGAGAAAAGGAACTAGACAGATATCAAGTCAGACCAGAAGTTTTTGATGCCTCAATATATATGGAAAAGCATCCAGAGGCTGTTTTGCCCAGAGCAAGTGAATATAAGATTATTGGAGAACAGGACTTGGAGATTTCAAAGAAGGATGCTCTTGATCCCAAAAGGAAAATTTCCTTCCTTCCTGTTTCTTTCACTTCTAAACCAGACTCTGATATTATTTAATTTATTTGTATTGATAGTCTGTTTTACTTGATTGTTTGATTTTATGTTTGATATGAAATGCTGCTTATTGATATGATATGATACACTTTTATCCTAACAGGTTATTGTTATTTTTATATCTATTTATAGCATTCTTTTTTATTTTGAGAGACTTGACCCAAATAGGGGGAGATTGTCGGTACCCTAGTTTGGATTTGAGTTAAGTCTTCTCAATTAGTTTCTTGACCCAAGATTTATCTATGGTCAAAGGTTAGATTTAGGTTAGATCCTATCAGTTGTGTAGAGTTGTTGTTTATCCAGATTGAAAATCTGGTTAAGTGTTTTTAGTTCGACTATGGTCGAACGCCGATCGACTATCGTCTATCAGTTGATCGACTATCGTCTATCAGTTGATCGACTATCGTCAGACAGCAGATTGACTATCTCTGATTTAGTTCATCTCTATTAAGCTCGACGATCTGTGGTTTCAGTATCGTCGATCGTCGAGTCCTGCTCGACTTTTTCTGTCCCGACAGATTTCTTATAGGTCGACTATCTGTTCTGATAGTTCGACTATCTGCTCTGATAGTTCGACGATCGTCATGATTCGTTCGACTATCTTTTTGTCTGCATTTAGAGATATTGTACTCTTTCTCTTCTGTGAATTATTTCTTATATATTTGGCTTATTTTATTAAAGATTATTTCATTGATTTTATGCTTATATATCAAGGCAATCTTTGCCTCATTCTTTATGCATAAGTAAAGTTCTATCTGACAAAGTCTTTTGTCCAATTAGTTGACAAATCTGTGTGTTTTATCTGCCATGCTGTCCTTTATAGCCGTTAGACACAGATGTCTTTCTCTGGCCGTAAATAGTTTGTTTTTGAGTGACTTTCTCTAATATCTTTTGGACTTGCAAAATGGATAAGCAGCTTCTAAGAAAGCTTTATTTCTTTATAGAATGTCCTTCTGCAGGCTATTTGCACTATGTATTATTTGCAGCCCAGATAGCAGATCTCAGAAGAAGACAAAATTCAAATCAAGAGAAAGTTAGAAGCCGTTACAAAGGCTGATATATAAAGAGCTATTGAAAGAAATACATATACAGTTAATACAGAAATACAGATATTCAGATTAACAGATTCAACAACAAGAACAAGTATAGAATAACTCTCTTCTTCAATCCTGAGTTCATCGTGCTTACAAGAACATTCATACTCAGAGCTTCAAGTAGAAGAAGAAGAAGAAAGAAAAGCTGTTGAAGAAGAACAACCATTGCATATCAAGAGTCTTCTTCAAGCTGCTCCTTCAAGAACTTCAAGACAACAGATCTTCTCTGTCAAGAGTTCTGAAGAGAACCTGCACCCTGAAGCAAGGCTTCTTCCTGGATATTCTCTAAGCCAGGGGGAGCTTTGATTCCTTCAGAGCTTTCTATAGCTCAGTGCAATCCACTAGCTTCTCTAATTTTGTTTAACAATAGAGAAGACATTCTAACTCTCTCAACCTCCCTTACAAAGGGTTATTACTCCCTTCAAAAGTGAACCTTGGTGGCAGGGCACCTGAGGAAAAACCTGTGTTGGATTTTGAGCTCCTGATCAAAAGCTCAAAGTGTTTACTTGATCTACCTGAATCAGATTAGTTGGTGGCAGGGCACCTGAACAAAAACCTGTAGTGGATTACTACCAGGGTGATATAAGAGTGGATGTACCTATTGAGAGGGAACCACTATAAATCTTCTTGTGTTGTCTTTGTTGCTTATCTTAATTACTGCACTGTGGCTGTGAGTAGAATTAACTAAGATTGCTAGTTGCTGTATTAGGACTAAAGCTTAAACTGTAATTACAGTTAGCTTTCTCTTGTGCACCTCACTTTGTGTTAGGCTCTAGGGTTTCATATATCTATATACTTATTCTGCAAATTTACTCTAAGGGAGTTGAGTAGATTGTCATATTTTTGATTACTCTATTCACCCCCCCTCTAGAGTTATATCTATTCTCACTTTCAACCAGGACAAGCCGCCACCAACAGACCCCACGACAACACCACCTGTCCGCATATCTGTGGACACCCCTCCAGCCTGCACGCCTTGCAAACACAGCATCAGTCCGCACCCCCAAGTTTGCAACCAAGGCACAACAGCCAACTGCTGAACTTGACGGACAATGAAAGCAGCCCGCATAACCTAGCGAACCCGACTTCAGTCCGCACGCCTTGCAGACACAATTCCTGTCCGCGTACTCTGAGCTCGCAGCAAAGTTACCATGAAAATAGCTGCCAGACTCGACGGACAAGGAAGACAATCCGCATGCCTAGGAGGATACTTCTCTAGTCCCCACGCCTTATAGACACAGCTCCAGTCCGCACTCACCAAGCTCGCAACCAAAGCACAAAGAAACTACTGTCGATCTTGGTGGACTAAGAAGCAGTCCGTGATTAACCGCGCGATCTCCCCGGACTGAGCAAACCTGGACTTGGTTCAGAACCAACCAAGTCCACACCACCGGCCCCAAGGGCCAGTCTGCGCTTACTGGCGGACACTGGCCCCAGTCCGCCAATACCAGATAACTCTAGCACTAGTCTGTTCTAACCGGCAAACTCTGTGGCTTCCACTTGTCACGCCTACAGAGCTACTCCAACGCATCTGCCATGCCGGTCTGCTGAGATTCAGCCCAGTCCGCATCTTACAGGACTCTACGGATAGAGAAGCTATCCGCCCGGTTACCTTTTGAGAACAACCTGCCTGCTGAGCATAAGCCGGCCTGGCTAGACGCCACCTCTATTCGCTGAGTCCGCATGAACAGACAGTCCAGACCGCAAAAGAACAAGCCGACTGCAGCAACTCTGCCGACCGGGGTAACCGCCAGTCCTATCCTAAAAGATCGTGTGGACAGGTCGCCCAATCACCCACTTTCACTTCACCATTTTCAACACGGGCAGGGTGCCCGGAGGCGGCGACGGCGACCAAAAGGGGGCGCTAGAGACCAGAGGCGGCACCGGTCTGCAATACGTGGGCACGCACGGCGCACTGTGTCGTACACGGTACTTGCGCGCGTGCGCAACACGCATGGTGTCATGCGTGGGCTACCGCACAAAGGCTACCATGTGCTAGATGTTGTGCGCTCAGTGTTGTGTGCAGGCAATTGCAGTGTACATTGCTGCGTGCGTGATGCTGCTCCCGTGAGCATGTGGTGCTTGGCTTGGCCCCTCTTTTGGGGTGCTCACAGACCTTCGAGGTGAGTGAACCCTAGAGCGCACAACTCACTTGGTCGGGTTGGCTTTCCTCTATTTCCTCGGTCGATATCTTCTCGATTTGACTCGGGAATTGCAGGGGGAACTTGTTGGAACACCCTAATACTAATTTGGGCAAGGATCACTATGTTTTTAGGAAATTGGTTTGACCTAGTTTTATAGTTGACAAAGTCAAATTAGAGTGAGTCTAAGGGTTAGAATTTAGGTTTGAAGCTACCCCCAAGACCATTCAAAGATCAGGATTCAGTGCTGAGACTAAGGCAATTTTCGTCAAGCTCAGGTCGACGAAATGTCAAACTCAGTTCGACGTTCTCTAAGCTCAATTCTGCAAGTCGTCGAACTACGGTCGACGATCTTCAAGCTCAGATCGACGTTTTTTCTTCAGCTATTTTCCAAGTCGCTGAGCTCAGTTTGACGATCGTAGAGCTCAGGTCGACGTTTTCTGTCTCTAGTATAAATCCAATCTCTGAGCTCAGGTCGACGATAGCTGAGCTCAGGTCGACGATTTTTGTGATAGATCGACGCTTTCAGAATTCAAATTCAAGAACAGTTTTGGAATCCTTTCAGAGTTATTTCCTGCATTTATTGCAAAGGATTATGTAGCCATTTCAAGTAATCTAGAGCAAGTTTCAAGGAATACTAAAAGGAATGTTACTTAGGACTTTCCCCAGAGACAGTTGTCATTTATGGAAGTCATTTATGACTGAGTAATGGCCATCTAAGTCAGAATCTGATATACTCCTACAAAATATGTTTTTGACAGTGATACAATAAGATAGGCAAGAGCTATATAGGATCATTGGATTGAGAAAAAGAGTTACAGAAGAGAGATCAAAATATACTCTGATCAAGAACTCATCTTCTGGAACATACAGATTCACTGAGTCAAAATCTTCAAGAACACAAGAAAGTTTTCTGTGGAGGAAATCATCTGCTCCTCCAAATCCTCAAGTGTTCAAAAGCTTCAACATCAAGGACTCCAGACATCTCACATTTAAGCATCTGCTGAAATCATCTTATGCTGGAGATCTGAAGCACCTGAAGGCCTATCACCCTAGCCAAGCTCACCTTCCTGAACCTTACAGATCTCAGTGGGAGCTTTAGCTTCATCTTCCATTTGTCTTCTCTCAGACTGTTGATAGATAAGAACAACTCAACTCTTTCTTTCTTTTTTCCTTTCCCTCCTATAAAAGGTTTTTCAAAACTCCCTTCAAAAGTTCTGAGACTAGTTTCTGAGACCTTGTCAAAACTCAGTGGTGGCAAGACACCTTATCAAAAAATCTAGTTTTGGTTTTTGAGCACCTTATCAAAAGCTCATTGGTGCCAAGGACATCTGATCAACTATTCCTGCAGTGGATTTCTACCTAGGGTGGTAGAAGAGTGGATGTACCCAGGTTGTTGGGGAACCACTATAGATCCTTGTGTCATCTGGTTGCTGTGTGTTTGACTTTGCTGTGTGCTGTGTGATTTCTTAGTTCTTTCTTTAGTTTTTATTTCATCACAACCACCTTACACATATACATAAATTAAGTCTTCCACTGCTTTATAGTTTTAATTGTAAATTATTTTAAAAATACTCTATTCACCCCCCTCTAGAGTTAAGGTAGATATTTTCCTCACTTTCAGAACCCCATCAAATTCCTCCAAATTTTTGGAGGCCGTGATATGCAAAGTGATGTGTCCGAAATTTTTTAAGATTGATCATTCTATCTTGGGGTTATGGAACCACTCATGTTGGCTTCACGGGCTGAAGGTTCTGCAGGAATGCCTGGGTGGCGATTCTTGTGATTAACTGCTCGTGCACTGCCCTTATTGGTTACATGGCGCATGCGGTGCATTGCAGGAACGCCCCTTCGCATTACACTTTTCGTGTTGTGTTGGTGCGAATGCATGTCGCTTTTCATGTTCCCTTTTGTATGAATACACGAGTATGATGATGCATGCTAACTTGCGTGGTTACCATAGAATGTTAGCACTGGTGGTGGATCCTTGAACCTGATGTGGAGGAATGTGGTTCCCACTTATCTTGGCGTCGTGGAAGGACCTGCAAACTAGTTTCCACTAGAATATGTGGAAGGACACAGTGTCTGTTTTTGTGTTACACCTTAGAATGATTCAACGTCCATTCCAATCAGGAGCCGGGACAGAGCTTTTGGAGGCGGAGGCCATTGATAGTGTCTGTGCCTCAAAATGTTGCAATGATGCGAGCTTTCGCATTTGCAGAACATAGGGAGTCTTGGGGCCTTGGAGTGGAGTGAGGCCGGATAGCTGAGCAGGCCCTGAGATGATGGCTATGAAGGTAGGCTCATTGTGGTTGCATGCTGTTGAAATCTGCCTTGTATTTAGTTAGGGCTTCACATGTTGCAAAGGTCATGGGGGCATTCCGTCCCCCGAGCAGGTGCTGCCTTGAAAGATGGTGTTAGCGATGGGGGAAAACTTGATTGCATCTGTGACGTATGCACGCTTGGTATGGCTGGTCGATGTATTCGCTTTATCACTTCCTTTGCTCGGTCAAGTGAATATTTTGTGCAACGTGTTGAGCTTGCGACTTCCCTAGGACGTCGGCCTTGCGTAGTGAAGATCCTGCCATCGTCATTAGGCAGGGCATATTAGCGGTTATCGAACCATTCCCCACTATTGTCCATACTGTGATGACTTGGTACCGTGGTATGCGTTGCGGCAATCTGGGAGCATCTGATTCTTTTATGTTCCCTATTCGCCGGGTGCTATCGCTGGCAATTATCGACGAGCGTTAGTGGCAGGAGCTTGTTACTTAAGCGTGATGGGGAGGACACTTGCCCCCTTGCCTTGGTAGTGCGAATGGACTCAGATATCTATTTCTTTCAGGAGGCGACGATAGACCATGGTTTGTGCGTACTTTGAGAGTGCCCAGGATTTGGCAAAGAGACTTTGCTTGCTTTTTCCTTGGGAGGACCAGAATTCGTCTGTGCGGTAACGGTGAAGAACCTTTGTTCGGTCGCTCTTCAGAAAGACCTGAGTTCGCCCGGATGGAGGTGGAGCAGCTGAAGAAAGAGAAGGCTCAATTGACCATGGAGCTGGAGTATCTGGAGGTTATGTGAGAGTCCATGGTGGCTGAGTTCAGCAGGTCTCATGACTTTGAGATGGAGCGATCTTGTATCGCAGAGGAGGTACGCTCTGGGATGATGATGATTGGGATCTATTTGCTTGAGTTTTATGTCATGTACCGCTTGGAATTTGACAAGGGGTTTCAAGCTGCTCGGAGGATACCGGATCACTGTGATTTGGGGGTGGAGGATGCCTTAGATGAAGATGCTAACATCGATGTTGAGGGATGATCCCATTGTTCCCTTTCTTGTTTTTTTGCTTTGATTTTTCTTCGTCGCATGGGTGTGCCTTTGCAATGTCACATACTCTTTATTCCTCATGATGATGTAGCCAGCGGGGCAGCTTCTGTTTGAACAAAGACCTATTTTTTGGATCTTTTGTGTTCTAGTTGTGCTTTTTGCAGAGTAGCGCTTAGTATGAGCATTGATATTTTGAGAAGGTTGCTAGTGGGAGATATTCACTCGCTTGTGTTTTGGGAGGAACAAAGTTTACTTTGGAGTTGGAGGTGAGGAGCCCTTATGTGCTCGTGCTTTAGGAGAACCGAGGTTCATCCAGGTGGAGGTGGAGAAGGACCTTTGTTCGATTACGCTTTGGGATTACCGAGGTTCGTTCGAGAGGAGGTGATGAAGAACTTTGTTCGATCGCACTTTTGGAGAACCGGGGTTTGTCCGAGTGGAGGTGGCGAAGAACCTTTATTTGATCGCACTTTTGCAGAACCATGGTTTGTCTGAGTGGAGGTAGCAAAGAACCTTTATTTGACCGTTCTTTTGGAGAAGCGGGGTTCATCCGAGTGGAGGTGCAGACGGACGTTCGTCAATCTCGCCTGGGAGGTATAGAAGGAACTTTGTCCATCTCGCCTTTGGGGATTCGTCTTATCAATATGCCCCGCAATGCGGGGGTGAGATGTTGTACAACGTGGGAGTGAAATGCCCTATAATGCAGGGGTGAGATGCCCAATAAAGTGGGAGCGAAATGCTCTTCAATGCGGGGAGAGATGCCCAACAATGTGGGAGCGGAATGCTTTGCAACGGAGAAGTGAGATGTCTGATAGCATAAGAACGGAATGCTCTATAATGCGGGGGCGTGATAACTTACAATGTGGAAGAATAATGCTCTACAACACGGGGGCGAGATTCCCGACGGCGTACGAGCAGAATGCTTTGCAATACGAGGGTGAGATACCCGACAACGTGGGAGCGGGATGCCCTATAACGTATGGGCAAAATTCCTGGCAGCGTGGGAGCGGTGAAAGATAATTCTATGGGTAGTTAATCACCTAGATAGGATGTGGTGAATAGGTGTCTTTAAATTTTTTTTCAATTAGATTAACTGTTAACCAGATATTTGTAAATATACTTTCACTAGATCATAATACAAATAAATCTCAGAACACATCACAAGCACAAGAAATCCACAGAGTACATAACAATTTTATAGTGGTTCCCCTATCTATGGTACATCCACTTTCCCCCTTCTTCCTCACTAGCATTGTGCTAGATAAGTTATATCTCCTCCACTTCAACTACGATCAAAAGATCTTACAGTCTCAGTTTTTGTTAAGAAACCTACACTCAGACCAACAGGTCCTACCTCAGAGATTCACCCAATCTCCTACCTCAGGTCCCTCAAGAACCCTTCATCAGCCTTTATAACACAGGCTTACACCTCAGTTATCCCACTCAAATCAGCTACCCCAGGTAACTAAAGAACCCTACCCCAGCCTTTATAAATTAGGCTTACAACTCAGAGAATTACTCTCCTACTCACTCAGATCTCAAGGAGATCTTACAAAATTAAGAGGTAAATAAGAAAAGTAATCTTCGGAAAACAGCAATTCTATAATCTGACTTATCTGAGAGAATTCAGATTCTTCAATTCAGCTGCACTGGATAGATTCTTGAAAAGCAAGCAAGCTGAAATGGTTCTTTCCTGGATCGACAAGTTCTTGATGTTGATTGTCTTGATTTTTGTGAAGAACTTGTAGAACAGATCCACCTTAATCTTCTGATCGACTAGATGATAGGATCTGAATATGTTCTTGAAGATCTTCGTCTTCCTTCTTCTCGGGATTGTCATCCTCCCCTGACTTAGAAAAATAAGAATGAGAGAATAGGATGATTTTTCTGATAGATTGATTTCTGATCAATTTTTTGTGTGTAGACAACCCCTCTATTTATAGCTTTCACAGGTAGTTAGCTTCTAATTGATGATGTAATCATTACGCCATCATACTTCAAGTTTTTCCTTCAAACAGTTTCTGATGAGATATCACGATACTGTAGCTGATGTGACATTTCTGGCATGTCTTGACACTTCTGTGTTGACTATGCACATCTTCAGAAAAATAAGTGTCGAGATATCCAAAGTGCCTCGAAACTTTATTACTTAAGTGTTTTTAGAAGGTGTCGATACATCTTAGCAGTCTCGACTCAATTTACTTAGAAGAATTTTCAGTCTGAACTTGAAGGTGTCAAGACAGTTGACTTATCTCGATGCAACTTTCATCTGTGTCGACATTTTTAAATCTGACTGTGTCGAGACAGTTTTATTATCTCGATACATCTGTCTGCTGGGTATCGACACTTTTATACTTGCTTTAAATCTTCCATGTGTCGAGATAATTGAACTGTCTCGACACTTCAGTCTGATGGTGTCGACACTTGTTTTACTCTTTACTGTGTCGAGACAGTTGAATTGTCTCGACACTTCAGTCTGCCCGGTGTCGACACTTATTTTAATTCTTCACTATGTCGAGACAGTTGAATTGTCTCGACACTTCAGCCTTCCAGGTGTCGACACTTGTTTTAATTCTTCACTGTGTCGAGACAGTTCAATTGTCTTGACACTACTGTCTTCTAGGTGTCGACACTTTAAGTCTGCACTTCAAATCTATATTGTGTCGAGATATCTTACTTATCTCGACACTGCTGACTTGAGGTGTCGAGATATCTGACTTGTCTCGACACTGCTTCTACAAAGGTGTCGATATAGTTGAAGTGTGTTGACACTTTTGTACTTAGCCATTTTTCTGCACTACAAGTTACTAGATCTTGACTATGCTGACTTCACTCATTACTTTGCTAACTTCACTCGACGCTTTTGTACTTAAAAAATTTTATTCACTTTTTAGTCAGCTTTTTTGAGTCCACCTGTCAATATGACTTGAACCACCTGTCCAATCAATATGAAATAGGCTACCTGCATATATGAACTAAAACATACATCAAACACATACTTG
The DNA here is from genome assembly GCA_039513925.1 of Platanthera zijinensis. Classification (NCBI taxonomy): domain Eukaryota; kingdom Viridiplantae; phylum Streptophyta; class Magnoliopsida; order Asparagales; family Orchidaceae; genus Platanthera; species Platanthera zijinensis. The sequence continues at coordinate 153,607,037 of CM077083.1, forward strand.
TGTATATCATTGATTTGAAAGGGCTTCTTCAAATCAAATACATTGTGTCCAATGTACCCAATAATCTCCCCCTATTTGGAGAAGTCATAACCCCAATTCAATGATATACACCACAATACCAAGATATAACAATTAAGATATATATGAGAAGTGCTGAACAAAATATAAAAGAACCAGCAATAACAAAACAGAAATATCAAAGTGCAACCAAACTTTTTCATTTCAATATGTTCAAAGATTACACTTTACAGTTTTTTGGTTTTTTACAATGTTCTTAAAAACAAAATTACATTATTCCTAAAAACAAAAATATTCTAAGATTATTCTGGCTCTTTGATGACATGCCTTTTCCTGACTGTATTTTAGATTTGACTTCAGGCACTTTGTCATCAGCCACTTTCTTGCCCTTAATATCTTTTGCCTTAGAGATTTCTTCTTGCTTGATCCTTTGCCTTTCAAGATAATGATATGTCTTGGGGAAGTATTTGCTAGGTTCAATAGAATCAGCTGGGATCTTCCCTACCTTTAGATCATTTTTCAATTTGTAAATGATCTCCTGTTCCTTTGTATGCTTGACCCATTCCTGTTTTGAATACCACTTTACCCTGTCAGCTGTGATATTATTGACTGCTTTCCATGTAGTGAGTATAATTGATCTAGAAGTTGGACTCCACTGCTCAAAATCTGGCCTAGCTTCAGCTGTTCCCTGAATCTATTCTTAGATGGCTGAGCTTCTTTCTCTTTAAGCAATGCAGAAGCAGTCATCTCAACCTCCTCACAAACTACATTCTGAATTTGTGGTGGAGGACTATACATGGACTAGAGAGCAGTTTGATTGGCCTCAAAATGTGCTAGTTGGCTACCAGACTCAGCAGTTTGATCTTCATCATACCATATGGAAGGATGGTCTAGAGTTTCTCTGATGCTATTGGAAGTCCAAATAGCATGCTCAGAGCTTTCCTTTATCATTACTCTCTCCCCCTTTATGACTTCTCTTTCTATATGATCTCTCAAATCATTATTGTGAAATCTGACCTGACCTTCAAGATGGGTAATCCCTGAGGACAAGTGATTCTTTGACTTGAGAAAGTGGTCATCCAGTTCTATACAAGAAGCCTTAATATCTTGAATCATAGAGGTTGATTTAATAGAGAGATGAGTTTCAATGTCTTTGGAAGAAGAGGTCATCTTAATTTCCAGAGCAGTAGTTTTCTTAGCTATCTCTGCCAATATAGTATCATGCATAACTATCATATTCTAATTCATTCTTGTCTGATTCTCCGTGACATAACCATGTTTTACAGCTATTTCATTTTCAATTTTTTGTGACTCCGCTTGCTGTTTAGCAATGTACATTACAACATTAGCTCCTCTCTGAAAGAAATTAGTCATATCTTTCTTCAGCAAATAAACCTCAAATCTAATTGATTTGATTTCTTGAGCCAACTGAAACTATAGCTCCTTTTTGCTTTCATCCACATACTTTTCAAGTTGAGTTCTTTGTTGATCTAATATAATTTGTTGTTGAACTATAATTGAGCTTAAATCCACAGAAGGAGTAGGTGTTGTTCCAGACTGAATTGTCTTTTTATAGCTGCTACTCTTCTTTTTGAGTTCACTTAATTTTCTTTTCTTTATCTAAGAGGCTTCTTCCTCATCAGTTTCTGAAGAACTGACTACTTCAACTGATTTTGTCTCTGCATCTTTTTCAGTAGTTGGGGCTACATCTGCTAACTCCCCCTCAACCATGGCACCTTCTTCACCAATATTGGTGTTTTCCTGGTTGATCCCATCTTGCTGAGCTACAACATCAAGAATAGTGTCCTCTGGAAGTTCAGTCATCTCCCCTGGATATCTATATATTTATTCAGAAGGATTTCTTCTTCTATCTCCTTAGAGACTGCCTCCTCATTCTCTTTATCATACATTTCTTGTTCAGGAACCTCTGCTTTCTCCAAATTAGTGTCCAGCTCTTGTATTACTTCCATTACAATAGTATTTACAATATCCATATCTATATCTGGCAGAATATTGAGGTTATCCCCCTCAATTGGATCCCTCTTTTGTATTATCTCCCCCCGTACCTGATCACCAGTTCCAGGTGAGGGCCTTGGAGATTTTTCAGCTACTTTATCTGTAACACCCCGAAACTCAAAAGAGAGACGGGTGGCATTTTTAAGCCAAGACGGGGTTTTGAAGCAGGTGACACGGGTCTCGACACGGGCGTGTCGGAGGCCGTGTCAGGGCGTGTTCGACCACGGGTCGTGCGGTCGACGCTTTGGCGGTCAACGATCGTAGAAGGCTGGAACACGGCCTGGGACACGGGCGTGTCCCAGGGCGTGTCAGGCACACGGCATGTGACACGGGCGTGTCACATGGTCGTGTCCTCCTCGGTACATTTCTGGTCCTGTGCCATTTTTGGCACACGGGTAGTGACACGGGTGTGTCATCCGACATGGGTAGTGACACGGGTGTCGACACGGGCGTGTCGGTGGCCATGTAGTTCTCGGGTTGGGAATGTTGGCCGATTGCACACAGGGGGGAGTGACACGGGTCTCGACACGGGCGTGTCACATGTGACACGGGCGTGTCGGAGGCCGTGTCAAAAGCCGTGTGCTGGTTTTTGAGTCGGTCGAGATGGCGAATGGTGACACGGCCAGGCACACGGCCGTGTTGCAACCCGTGTTCGGCCCAGATTTTATAATTTGAGGCCTAATCGTGGCCGTTCATTTCCTTGGCTTTTGATCCGATGGTGGGGGGCTGCTCCTGGATGGTTTTACCCGGGAATAGGGTTTAGAAACCCTCATTTCTCTTGAGTGGTTCTCTTTCTAAAAGCTAGAGAGAGGAGAGAGCAAGGAGGAGGAAGAAGGGCTAGATCCGGTCGCCGGAGGAGATTCGGAGCTCCAAATTGCGAACCGTCTTCGGATCCGCGGAGGCAAGGAGATTGCGGTGCTTTTCATCTGCATAGATTTTCATGGCGCCGCGGAAGAACACAAGGGTAACGATTTCTCATCCTTGGGCATGTGAAGCCCTTTTTCCCTTTGCATAGGAAGCCCTCTCTCGCGAGTGAGCGAAGAGTTGGAGCGTTCCTTGGGGTAGATATGTAAAGTCCCCCTTGTGTAGAGCCCGTATGCGAAAACGGACATAGGCATTGTGTGTGAAGCCTATCCGGACAAGTAGAGCCGGATCGGTGATGTTACATTGCATATGAACCGGGGAAGACTGATGTAGCATTACACGCGCGACACGAATATTATAGACGTTACGGGTCTCTCTCGGTGTCCCCCTAATTTTGCGGTTCGCACAGAAATTTTATTCTAACCACACGTTTGCGATTTTCGTTCCAATGCTAGCGTACGGGTAGCAAATCCGTTAGAGATCGGACAACGGTTATAGACCGAGATCCGATCAAGCTAAAGGGACGAATATTCCGTCCGAACGAGCGGAGTTGTACCAAAAGAGATCTACCCAAAAAAATACGATTCGCAAGAAAAGGTAGATCTCTACCAACAAAAAGAAACAAGGCCCGCCACGCCTACTCGAATTTAAATAGATCAAGATTTACGCAAAAATTCGTCGAGAAATCCACGATTATTTCAAGGCTATCAAGATGGCACGCCAACGTTTTCCACCACAAGAAATTATCAAGAGGGAAATAATCTCACTAATAGTAGAAAGTTTCGTTACCCCGCTCGGAGATAGATCGAGACGTTGATCTATGCCAAAATTTGATCGCCCTTCAACGGTTCCACCGGTAGCACGTCGATGGAGAGAAACTTTCCGTCTTCCTCGCGTCATGCCGGATCCAAGCCTTCGACGTCCAACCTTCTTGTAAAGGTGCGGCCACAAGAGGGAGAGAGAAAAGGTGGTGGAGGGGTTGGCCGAATATTATGATGGGGAGTTGGGCTAGTTGTGAGGGGGCGGCTACACTTGAGGACGGTGATGGCGTGGTGGGCGGCCGAAGTTGCGGGAGAGGAGGAAGAGGGGGCGGCCGACGGCCAAGAGGGAGAGGGAAAGGAGGGGGCTGCTCTTGTTGGCTGAAACCTAGGAGGAGAGGGAGAGGCTTTGGAGAGAAGGAAAATTAAGAGAGGGAGGTTTCTTAAAATGAAGAGATCTCAAATTATTTCATCCAATTCTATTCCAATAGTACCACCAAGGCCTATATATAGGCTAACAAAGCAACTTTGGCTACATGCAGCCCAAAGTTTGTAAACATAAATATAGTCCAAAATTTGGCTATGTGCAGCCCATAATAACGACAAATAATAAAAGTCCAAATGATAACTAGAAAAGGAAAACATAATAATTAATTAATACTTATAATATCATGATTATATGTATTAACTAATTATTCAAATGCCGCGGGCGGAGATTGTAGCGGCGATGGCGCTTGTCCTCATTCTTGTCACGGCGACGCGCGTCTTTGGTTGGAGCGGTGCAATCATCCGTAACCATGACGGTACTATCATCAAGTTGAGGGCCGTCGTCGTCATCAATCCTCCCCCGCTCGAAAGTACTCATCTCCGATGAGTGGCCCTGAAAGTACTGACGGAGAAGGTCTTCATCCAAACGAGCCACGTCCGCCTCCGGGAGCCATGAATCATCAGAAGCTGGACGATCACGCCAACGAACCAAGTAGCGGCGAATGTCCCCTTGAGGCGAGGAGAGCACTTCATCCCGAATAATCCTGTCAGGCAAAAAGGTGGTCCTGGGAAACCTTGGAAAGGCATTAGTCAAAGAAGAAGAAAAATTTACTGCATCAACATCCAACGTACCTCCAGTGGAGACCGATGTAGAGAGCGATCCAGGAACCAACTCACCCCCAAACCCAGTAGAAGTTGCAGTAGACCCAAACGGGCAGGAAGACAATTCAAGTGGTGGAGAAACATAAGGCGTTAAATCCGAAACATTGAAAACAGGGGAAATTCCCCAATCAGCGGGTAACTCTAATAAAAATGTGTTTTCTCCTAACCTCTTTAAGATTCGAAATGGACCAGCTCGCCGATTCGCTAACTTTTTTATGGTGCCCGAAGGCAACCGTTCAGGGATGAGACGCACCATAACCAAATCGCCAACTTTTAAGGGAGACACCCTCTTATGTACGTTAGCATCAGATTGATAAGTCGCATATTGTGTGGCTAGCGTGTCTTTAATGTGTTTATGCAAATGGTGGACATGCGAGGCAAACTCTTGTGCGAATTGACTTGATTTGTACGATGGGGGCAAAGGAATCAAGTCAAGTGGCACTGGCGCTTTATATCCGTGCACGATTTCATTTGGTGAAAGACCCGTGGACCTGTTTTTCGAATTGTTATAAGCTAGCTGAGCATGGGGAAGAATGAGGTCCCACGTACCCTTGTGGTCTCCCACAAGACAACGAAGCAAACTACCCAAACTTCTATTTACCACTTCCGTTTGTCCATCCGTCTGGGGATGGTAGGCCGAAGAAAATAAAAGTTTGTGCCCATAATTTTCCAAAGGGTCTTCCAAAAATAGCTAGTAAATTTTACGTCCCTATCAGTCACGATGGTCTTAGGAACTCCCCGATGGCCTACTACCTCCTTAAAAAATAATTTAGCAACATGTGACGCATCGCTTGTTTTACTACACGCAATAAAATAGGCCATTTTTGAAAAACGATCTACCACTACCAGAATTGAATCATGACGACGAAACGTGACGGGAAGGCCTAGAATAAAATCCATACTAATGTCTTCCCAGGGAATGGAGGGGATCGGAAGAGGGGTATAAAGTCCTGCGTTAGTTTTATTACCCTTAGCCAGTTGACACGCCCGACAACTACTAACGATTTTATTCACCGTCGACTTGAGACCCGGCCAATAGAACTTGTCCTCTAACAGAGCGATGGTCTTATCTCGACCAAAATGTCCACCCAACCCGCCACTATGCAATTCCCAAACGATAAAGTGTCGTAGGGAGGAACGTGGAATACATAACTTCGCGTGATTAAATAAATAACCGTCTCGAATATAATAGGACGAGATTGTCGTGGGAGAGTCGTTTTGAGCGGAAAAGTATATTTCCTTGAAATCCGGGCAATTGACATACTCGTCCTTAATTCGATCAAACCCAATCACCTTAACCTCTAGCGTGGATAATAATAGGGAGACACGACTAAGAGTGTCGGCTACGCGGTTGAGAGTCCCCTTAAGGTGTTTGATAATGAATGTGTACTCCTGGAGATAGGAGACCCATTTGGCGTGCCTAGGACTAACCTTAGTTTGGGAGTTAATGGACCTCAACGCCTCATGATCAGACAAAATAACAAATTCCTTAGGAAGTAAATAATGTCGCCAATGTTGGAGGCATCTAATGACCGCATAAAATTCCCTGTCATAATTAGAATAATTCAGTTTCGGCCCCGCGAGCTTCTCACTAAAATATCCAATGGGGTGACCTTCTTGACTCAACACACCACCAATACCAACTCCCGACGCATCACAAGATAACTCAAAAACCTTATTAAAATCCGGCAAGCGCAATAGTGGAGCTTCAGACATGCGTGATTTAATTATGTGAAATGCTTTAGCGGCCGATTTAGTCCGAATGAAGTCACCCTTTTTCATGCACTCTGTGATGGGGCCCATAATGCTACTAAAATCTCTAATGAAGCGGCGATAAAAAGTGGCTAGGCCGTGAAAACTCCGTACATCCCGAATGTTGGCGGGTTCCGGCCAATCCGTAATGGCTTGAACCTTCTTTGGATCGACGTGGATACCCTCCGAACTAACGATATAGCCAAGGAATTCTACCGATGGTACATGGAAAGTACATTTTTTTAGATTAACGAATAATTTTTCCGAGCGCAAAGTGGATAGGATAATCTTCAAATGTGACTCGTGATCGCTCGTGGATGTACTAAAAACTAGAATATCATCAAAGTATACCACAATGAATTTTCCCATATACGGTTGGAAAACATGCGTCATCATTCGAGAAAATGTACTCGGGGCATTGGAAAGTCCAAATGGCATTACTAACCACTCGTAGAGCCCATCTTTAGATTTAAAGGCAGTCTTCCATTCGTCACCTTCCCTAATTCGGATCTGATGGTAGCCACTCCTAAGATCCAATTTCGAAAAAATCGTGGCTCCAGCTAACATGTCCAATAAATCATCTAAGCGGGGAATGGGAAATCGATACTTAATAGTAATTTTATTAATCGCTCGACTATCCACACACATCCTCCAAGAGCCGTCTTTCTTGGGAGCAAGTAAAGCGGGTACGGCACACGGACTCGTGCTATGACGGATGAACCCCTTCTGTAGTAAATCAGAAATTTGGGATTGCAGCTCTAAGTGTGCAGCAGGGTTTAACCGGTAATGAGGAAGGTTAGGCAACGAGGACCCCGGAATGAAGTCGATGGCATGTTGGATGTCCCGCATGGGGGGTAACTTGGACGGTAGCTCGTCCGGATACACATCCTTAAGTGTGAATGGAGGGGGTTGTCCTAAGATGGACTTGCCCTTATCCTTCTGATAAGTTCGACTCTTGGACTTGAAAGCATTATGTTTTTCAATATCCAATGCGGCGCTATATGTGGTGCTCAAATCAGTGTGACCGTAACGCAGAAGTTTACCCTGGATGTCAGGGTTGAGCCCCTTACGGAATCTCGAGAGGGTGATCTCTGGCATCTCCCTAACGTCGCACCTAACCATCATGTCCTTAAGAAGACTCATGTATTCAGAGACTGTTCTATTTCCTTGCTTAAGGGTTGCTAACTCATCAAACATCTGTGTCCGATGATAGGAGGGGACTGCTCTTGTTGGCTGAAACCTAGGAGGAGAGGGAGAGGCTTTGGAGAGAAGGAAAATTAAGAGAGGGAGGTTTCTTAAAATGAAGAGATCTCAAATTATTTCATCCAATTCTATTCCAATAGTACCACCAAGGCCAATATATAGGCTAACAAAGCAACTTTGGCTACATGCAGCCCAAAGTTTGTAAACATAAATATAGTCCAAAATTTGGCTATGTGCAGCCCATAATAATGACAAATAATAAAAGTCCAAATGATAACTAGAAAAGAAAAACATAATAATTAATTAATACTTATAATATCATGATTATATGTATTAACTAATTATTCAAATGCCGCGGGCGGAGATTGTAGCGGCGATGGCGCTTGTCCTCATTCTTGTCACGGCAACGCGCGTCTTTGGTTGGAGCGGTGCAATCATCCGTAACCATGACGGTACTATCATCAAGTTGAGGGCCGTCGTCGTCATCAAAGACTCCGGGTGTTTGGGCGTTTTTCGGGTTTTCTACGTGGTAGATTGCATCAGGGAGCCTTGGAGAGTAACTCCAAGGTGCACCCGGAAAACTGGGCAAAAGCGAGTTTTGCCAACACGATGGCCGGGGAGCCAACGTGAACATAACCGGGTTATGTGATTGTTGTGGCGGAAACGGGACTCGGTGAGTCTTGACCTGCGCATATGGCTTAAATTGCCGTTGCGATATGAGCACGGGTCAGGCGGAACCGTACCCGATCAATGTCGTTCGGTTGGACCGTTGGCATGGATGAGAGTCTTCGGCGGTCTATGGCTTAAATTGCCATGACCAAGGCCAGGAAGGCAAAATGCTCATATGGTTGGCCGTCCAAGAGGCGGTGGTGGAACGGGAACGTCTATGGCTTGAACTGACGTGACGTTGGCCGGTTCGCCGTGAATGTGCCCTGTGTGCACGAGGTGTGTGGCCGTGCGAGCCTACGCCTGTGATGATGTGTGTTTATGCTAATAAATTGCCTATACTAATAAAGTGCAGGGAAAGAGCATCGCCGCCCCGATTTTGGGGCGGGATCGTTATAATTTGGTCAGCATAGCTGACCGTTGCTTTTGTTTGCCACCGGGCGGTGGTTTGTGCTTGCAGGTGTTGCGGAGCCGAGCGGAAAATAGCGGGCTAAAGCCCAAGTTGCTGAGCCGGCCCTCGAAGGCCTAATTTTGAGTGTTTCATTGTGACCATGTGTGGCCGGCCTGCGAGCCGATGTATGAAAACACTTTTGTATCAAGCAAACTATGTAAGGCCTTAAGGCCATTTCTGTTTTATGTGTATTGGAACATTCCTGCAGGTGTTTTTGTAGTGGACATTCATACTGTTTGTAGGGTTCTTAATTGTGCAACCTAATAATTGCTTCCGCTAGGTGTTGTGTAGGACATTATGATTGGTTGATTGGTTTCAACGCGTAACCAACCGGTCTGTCCGTAGTATATGGCGTTGGGCCCCGGCCGGACCTACTGCTATATGCTATACGACGGATAGGGGTGTTACAAATTGGTATCAGACTACTGATTTCGGTCAAACTTAAATGAATTCATGGACGAATTCACTTTAAGGGGTGGTCAGCACATGTGTGCGTCATCGTTATAACATGAAAAGAACCCATGAATGTCCACTTAGGAATGAAAATACACATGTTTGAGGAACCTGCGTGTTCCTATAATTGCTGTTTGCAATAGTGTTTGGTCGCTTATCGGTGTTTTGCACGATTATAGGTGACCAGGAGTGGTGCTGGGCCGTCAGAACGGCCAGGTTCTGAGGCAAGCAGTGCGCCAAGTGAAGCGCCTGCAACACCTCCGTCTGCCGAGACCATTAGATTGGTGGCAGAAGCTGTCTTTGCTATGTTTAATGCGCAACCTGCAAGACAGGTGCAGCAGCCTGCTCCTGCGGGGGAGCAAGTGCCGCTCCAAGCGGCGGAGCCTAGAAGGGTTGAGCAGGTGGTGGTGGAGCCGGAGTTGCCTCAGAGAGCAACTGAAAGACAGTTGAAGCATGTGATGGGCTTCCACCCACCGGTGTTCTCGGGAACGGGAACCCCGACCCAGGCTGAGGATTGGCTCTCAAGAGTCAATAGGGTGATGACAGTGACAGAAACGGAAGAGTGGCAGAAGACCACGATAGCGACGTTCCTTTTGGATGGGGACGCAAGGTTATGGTAGGAAGGCCTAGAGCTACACCAGTTGAGGGGAAGGCCATTGGCCGAAGTTCCTATGGAGGAGTTTGCAAGATTGTTCATGGCTCGATACCTCCCCTCAGCGCAGAGGATCGCATTGGAGAACGAGTTCCAAAAGCTGGTGCAAGGAGATAGCACTGTAGACGAGTACCTCCACGAGTTTACTCGGTTGGGGAGATATGCTAGCGCTACCTTTGCCGACGAGGAGCGAAAGACTAACCGCTTCTACGAAGGGTTAAGAGATGAGCTGAGGTTGCTACTGTCAGGGCCCATGACGTAGGGTTTCCTAACCTTGGTCAACTCGACCCAGTCCTTGGAGAAGGACATGAGAAATGTGCAAGCTAAGAAGAAATCTGGCGGGAAGAAATCGGAGTTCAAAGCGCCGACTACGTCGAAGTCGGGCTATCGAAAATTCTTCAAGAAGACTAGGACGTCTGGTCCAGCTTCTTCTACAGGTGCCTCGGGGGCAACTACCAACCGAACCTCGGGCGCTTGTTTCACGTGTGGAAAGACGGGGCACTTTGCCCGCAATTGTTGGAGCGGGCGCCCAAAGTCCGAGAGAAAGCAAGGAGCTACTTACGAAGAGAAGGGCAAGGCGGTGGAGTCAACTGCATCCCACTATGCTCCGACCCAGCCTAGAGTCTACAACTTGGGGTAGCAGGAGGCTATTAAACAAGCGGATGTGGTGACAGGTACGAGTTAATTTATAGCAAGTTAACTTAGATACTATTGTTTATTGCTTGTTAGCCTAATATGGTTTGCATAGGCTTTGTTTTGATTAGCGATAGTCCGACACGGGCACTGTTCGATACGGGAGCTTCACACTCCTTCTTGTCCGAAAATTTTATATCGCGCATCGGAATCCCTTCTTCGATGGCGAAGGACAAGTTGGATGTGCTGCTACTGAATGGGTGCTCGATGCGTGCGGACAGAGTGTGCGTCGTAAAGGTTCACATTGGGAGCCAAGAGTTCGACTTGCTAGCGTCATTGCTGCCACTAGTAGAGTTCGACGTTATCTTTGGGATGGATTGGCTTTCGGAGCAGAAGGCTTGGATTGACTGTGACCGGAAGGAGGTCAAGCTGGGTGTTGGGTTGGGGACAACATTCGAGGGACTCAAGGGGTCGAGCAAGATGCTGATGTCTGCTCTTCAAGTGGTAAAGTCAGTTCGTGCTGGTGCAGAGCTATTCTTCGCAATAGTGGGGGCTGTGGAGCCAAAGTCCACGTTGGATAGTAACCCCGTGGTTTGTGAATACCACGATGTGTTCCCAGATAGTCTTCTCGGGGCCCCACCGTAGCGAGAGATTGATTTCACCATCGAGCTCGTACCGAGGGCCAAACCGGTGTCACGTGCTCCGTATAGGTTGGCGCCTAAGGAGATGGCAGAGTTGAAAGTTCAGCTAGAGGAGCTTATGGAACAAGGTTATGTGCGTCCAAGCTCGTCACCTTGGAGCGCACCGGTCCTCTTCGTTAAGAAGAAGGATGGTAGTATGCGGTTATGTATCGACTACAGAGAGTTGAACAAGCTGACGGAAAAGAACAAGTACCCGATCCCGAGGATTGATGATCTCTTTGATCAGTTAGTCGGATCGTCGGTATATTCTAAGTTGGACTTGAAGTCGGGGTACTATCAGTTGAGGATAAGGGAATGTGATATCCCGAAGATGGCGTTCAACACAAGGTATGGGCATTTCGAGTTCACGGTCATGCCGTTTGGACTGACGAATGCGCCATCAGTGTTTATGGACTTGATGAACAGGACGTTCCGAGATTTCCTGGATCGCTTTGTGATCTTCTTTATTGACGATATATTGGTGTACTCGCAGTGCGAAGAAGATCACTTCAAGCACTTGCATCTGGTGTTGGAGACTTTGAGGAGGAATGAGCTATATGCAAAATTCTCCAAGTGCGAGTTCTGGCTACCCTCAGTAGCGTTCCTTGGTCATATTATTAGTGGGGAAGGTATAGCGGTGGATCCGGCGAAGATCGTTGCGATACGGGAGTGGCCTGCGTTGTCTTCTGTCGCGGAAGTCGGTAGTTTTCTCGGGCTTGCCGGATATTACAGGCGCTTCGTAGAGAACTTCTCGCGGATAGCGCTACCTCTCACGAAGTTGACAAGGAAAGATCAGAGATTCTTGTGGATGCAGGAGTGCGTGCAAGCGTTTGAGGAGCTGAAGAGACGGTTGACCACGGCGCCAGTGCTTAGTTCGACGAGTGGGACTGAGGGCTTCGAGGTATATAGTGACGCCTCGGGTAGTGGTTTGGGCTGCGTGTTGTTGCAGCATGGGAGCGTCATAGCTTATGGATCGCGTCAGTCGAAAGTGCATGAAAGGAATTATCCGGTCCACGACTTGGAGTTGGCGGCCGTGATATTTGCACTTAAGCTGTGGAGGCACTACCTATACGGCGTAAGGGTCGATATATATACCGATCACAAGAGCCTGAAGTACCTATTGGATCAGAAGGATCTTAACATGAGGCAGAGGAGGTGGATGGAGTTCCTGGGGGACTACACCTTCAAGATTCATTATGTACCCGGGAAGGGCAATGCGGTTGCTGATGCGTTGAGTCGCAGGGCTCCCGCCCAAGCCAACTAGTTGTCGGTGCATGATGAGCGGCTGATACGGGAGTTGGAGGAGCTTGAGATCTATTGCGTTGACAAGAAGACGAGCGCCAAAGCAATGTTGAACTGGACAGAGGTCCAGTATGACCTGGCTGATCGGGTTCGGCAGGCATTGGAGTTAGATGACTCCATGAAGGAGCTTATGGAGGCAGCGTTGGATGGGTCAAATTCCCAGTTTTCAGTGGAAGATGGCTTGCTAAGGAAGGATCATCGGTTGTGCGTCCCAAGCGGGAGTAACCTACGGGCAGAGTTGATGTACGAGGCTCATCATACCAAGTACTCGATCCACCCAGGGAGCACAAAGATGTACCGTGACCTCAAGAAGCTATTTTGGTGGTCGGGGCTTAAGAAAGATGTGGCATTGTTTGTGGCAAAGTGCCAAACGTGCGCCTTGGTGAAGGCGGAGTGCCAAAAGCCGGGAGGATTTCTGAAGTCCTTGCCTATACCGGAGTGGAAGTTCGACGACATATCTATGGACTTTGTGCATGGGTTGCCAAGGTCGCAGAAAGGGAACGACGCCATCTGGGTGATCGTAGATCGGTTAACTAAAGTGTCGCATTTCATTCCGCATAGGAAAGACGACTCGGTGGAGAAGTTGGCAAAGCTATATGTGGACAATATAGTTAGACTGCATGGTGTGCCTCGCAGCATTGTGAGTGATCGCGATGGGCGTTTCACGTCCGATGATTGGAGGTTGGTGCAGCAGATGCTGGGGACAAAGTTGAAGTTCAGCACAGCCTTCCATCCGCAGACGGATGGGCAGACCGAGAGAGTTAATAGAACGATGGAGGACATGCTCCGCATGTGTGTCCTAGACTTCGGAAAGCATTGGGAGGACCACCTATATTTGGTGGAGTTTGCGTGCAACAATGGCTACCAAGCGAGTATACAAATGGCACCCTTCGAGGCCCTGTATGGTAGGAAGTGTCGCACGCCGTTATCGTGGCTTGAAACGGGTGAGGCAAGGTTGTACAAGAAGCAGGAGGTGGAAAATGCTACTTCTTTGGTGCGGATCATTCGAGAGCGTTTGCTGATCGCTCAAGATAGGCAAGCTAAGTACTATAATGCCAAGCATCGGAATGTGGAGTTCGCGGTGGGCGATTGGGTGTACTTGAAAGTAAATCCGTTCAAGGGTGTTTCGCGGGTGAGACGCTTGAAGAAGCTGAGCCCAAGATACCTTGGACCCTTTGAGATTCTGGAGCGGGTCGGCGAAGCGGCTTATCGTTTGAAGTTATCGGTAGAGTTGAGTGGACTACACGATGTGTTCCACATCTCTGTATTGCGGAAGGCGGTGCAAGAGCCTTCGCAGGTGATCGCAGTTGATCAAGTACTGGTGGACGAAGGGTTGACGACTAGGGTCAAGCCCGTTCGGATTGAAGACTCCAAAGTTAAGCGACTTCGTAATAAGGAGATCTGAATGGTCAAGGTCCGTTGGGACAATTGCGGTCGTGAGGAGCTCTCTTGGGAATGGGAGCAGACCATGCTGGAGGAGTACCCAGAGTTATTTCGCTCAGGTACCGCTCTTGGTTTTATGTTTACTTTCCTTTAGTAATTTCGTGGGTGAAATTCTTTTAAGGGGGAGAGAGTTGTAACACCCCGAAACTCAAAAGAGAGATGGGTGGCATTTTTAAGCCAAGACGGGGTTTTGAAGCAGGTGACACGGGTCTCGACACGGGCGTGTCGGAGGCCGTGTCAGGGCGTGTTCGACCACGGGTCGTGCGGTCAACGCTTTGGCGGTCGACGATCGTAGAAGGCTGGAACACGGCCTGGGATACGGGCGTGTCCCAGGGCGTGTCAGGCACACGGCATGTGACACGGGCGTGTCACATGGTTGTGTCCTCCTCGGTACATTTCTGGTCCTGTGCCATTTTTGGCACACGGGTAGTGACACAGGTGTCGACACGGGTGTGTCATCCGACACGGGTAGTGACACGGGTGTGTCATCCGACACGGGTAGTGACACGGGTGTCGACACGGGCATGTCGGTGGCCGTGTAGTTCTCGGGTTGGGAATGTTGGCCGATTGCACACGGGGGGGAGTGACACGGGTCTCGACACGGGCGTGTCACATGTGACACGGGCGTGTCGGAGGCCGTGTCAAAAGCGTGTGCTGGTTTTTGAGTCGGTCGAGACGGCGAATGGTGACACGGCCAGGCACACGGCCGTGTTGCAACCCGTGTTCGGCCCAGATTTTATAATTTGAGGCCTAATCGTGGTCGTTCATTTCCTTAGCTTTTTATCCGACGGTGGGGGGCTGCTCCTGGATGGTTTTACCCGGGAATAGGGTTTAGAAACCCTCATTTCTCTTGAGTGGTTCTCTTTCTAAAAGCTAGAGAGAGGAGAGAGCAAGGAGGAGGAAGAAGGGCTAGATCCGGTCCCCGGAGGAGATTCGGAGCTCCAAATCGCGAACCGTCTTCGGATCCGCAGAGGCAAGGAGATTGCGGTGCTTTTCATCCGCATAGATTTTCATGGCGCCGCGGAAGAACACAAGGGTAACGATTTCTCATCCTTGGGCATGTGAAGCCCTTTTTCCCTTTGCATAGGAAGCCCTCTCTCGCGAGTGAGCGAAGAGTTGGAGCGTTCCTTGGGATAGATATGTAAAGTCCCCCTTGAGTAGAGTCCGTATGCGAAAACGGATATAGGCATTGTGTGTGAAGCCTATCCGGAAAAGTAGAGCCGGATCGGTGATGTTGCATTGCATATGAACCGGGGAAGACTCCGGGTGTTTGGGCATTTTTTGGGTTTTCTACGTGGTAGAATGCATCAGGGAGCCTTGGAGAGTAACTCCAAGGTGCACCCGGAAAACTGGGCAAAAGCGAGTTTTGCCAACACGATGGCCGGGGAGCTAACGTGAACATAACCGGGTTATGTGATTGTTGTGGCGGAAACGGGACTCGGTGAGTCTTGACCTGCGCATATGGCTTAAATTGCCGTTGCGATATGAGCACGGGTCAGGCGGAACCGTACCCGGTCTATGTCATTCGGTGGGACCGTTGGCATGGATGAGAGTCTTCGGCGGTCTATGGCTTAAATTGCCGTGACCAAGGCCAGGAAGGCAAAATGCTCATATGGTTGGCCGTCCAAGAGGCGGTGGTGGAACGGGAACGTCTATGGCTTGAACTGACGTGACGTTGGCCAGTTCGCCGTGAATGTGCCCTATGTGCACGAGGTGTGTGGCCATGCGAGCCTACGCCTGTGATGATGTGTGTTTATGCTAATAAATTGCCTATACTAATAAAGTGCAGGGAAAGAGCATCGCCGCCCCGATTTTGGGGCGGGATCGTTATAATTTGGTCAGCATAGCTGACCGTTGCTTTTGTTTGCCACCGGGCGGTGGTTTGTGGTTGCAGGTGCTGCGGAGCCGAGCGGAAAATAGCGGGCTAAAGCACAAGTTGCTGAGCCGGCCCTCGAAGGCCTAATTTTGAGTGTTTCATTGTGACCATGTGTGGCCGGCCTGCAAGCCGATGTATGAAAACACTTTTGTATCAAGCAAACTATGTAAGGCCTTAAGGCCATTTCTATTTTATGTGTATTGGAACATTCCTGCGGGTGTTTTTGTAGTGGACATTCATGCTGTTGGCAGGGTTCTTAATTGTGCAACCTAATAATTGCTTCCGCTAGGTGTTGTGTAGGACGTTATGATTGGTTGATTGGTTTCAACGCGTAACCAACCGGTCTGTCCGTAGTATATGGCGTCAGGCCCCGGCCGGACCTACTGCTATATGCTATACGACGGATATGGGTGTTACATTATCATCCTGTTTTGCTAAGGTAGAACTTTTTTGTTCTTCAGATTCACTGGAAGAATCTTCTTCCACAACTACAACCTTCTTCTTTTTCTCCTTCTCCTTTTCCACTACAGATGTTTCCTTGGATAGTACTCTATCCCAACTTGCCAGTATCCTCATGTCCATTCTCCTCATGTGATTGATCTTAGATCCAATCTTCAGATTGATACTGTCAGGAATGGCTTGTACCAAATATAGACTTATAATCTCCCCATATTGGGCTTCTTGATACACTCTGCAATCTTGTCAAAGACTATTTTACTCTAGTTAGTCTTGACTTAAAAGATTATTCTTGTCATCAGCTCAAACATAAATGCTGAGATCCTGTCATGTGCCCTTGTCTTGCACAGTAACACCTTTCCTACTATCTCAGACAGGAATTTGCCTTGTGCATTCATACCCTTCCTTATCAGGGTGCTTCCAATTTTTGCGATTGGGGACAATCCACACCATACCAAAGAATCTGTAGTCCTGGCAGAATCAAGGTCATCGTCTCAATCAATTCTTGGTATTTGAAAAATCTTGGTCAATCTTCTGGTTGAGAGTTTAACCTTTGCTCCATTCACTTTTGACTTAATCTTTTCTGAGTTTGAATCCAGTTGAGCATTCAAAAAGAATTCTAAAACTTCACGTTTCCTGATTTTTTAAGGTTCAGAGAGCAGATATTCCAAATCTGCTTCATTGATTAGGGTTATTACATTCCTAATTTCTTCACCCGCTGAGTTGAATCCATTGCGAACAAGCTCATATATATCCTTCAAAGATGTTATCGTCAATCTTGGGTGCCATTGGAATGGAGAGAAAGGATTGACGAGTGTCGACTGATCTTGGTTCTAGGTCTCGACACTCAGAAATAAAAAGTTCAAGAAATAAAGAAAGTGTAGTCAACTTCTACTCTCACAACTTATTTATAGTCTAATCTTTCCTGAAGAAGAAAGGGCGCGCTGCATTTAAACTTTTCCAAATTTTTAGGTAAATACCTAGTGTCGACATAGGAAAAATTGTCTGTTGAGATGTGTCGACACAAGTTGATACATGGATAATGTCTCTTGACATAAACCTTAGGGTCTCGACACCCTCATGTCTCGACACTTACTTTAGTGTCTCGACACATTGCAATTATGCAGTGTCGACATGTAACATCCTGACTTTTATTGGGCCACCAGAGCCCTAGTGGGCCCAATAAAAGTGACCTGAACCCCTACCCATGACTCGGTAGAAGGCAACCCTAGGCGGGAAATGGAGCTAGAGAACTTCGATTAGAGTTCTATCAGTTCCTGTGGTCTCGTATGACCAATACGAGCACATCGGAACTCGTTGTGTCACATTTTGAGGCCGAATGACGAATATAGACAATTTGACTGTTTTAGCACGCCTCGCAGATTTTGGACTTTTACCAAATGGACTTCGATTCAACCCCAGTTAGTGGTGTTAGACTCGTATGATCAATACAAAGTCAATAAAAGTCGTCCCGGGCAATTTTGATGACGAATGGTCAACTCGAGGTCAAATCAAGCATATTCGTGCACCAAAAAGCATGCACACACAAATTATGACATGACCCCTCAACTTTGACCCGACTCCTGAAGTCTTGGACCCACTTTGACATTGACCAGCAAGGGGGACCCACCCTAGGGTTGACTTTGGTCAAACCCCCCTAAAAGTCTAATTTTTGGATTTTATTTCCAAAGAAGTGTACACCCCCCTCCACATTAACTAGTTAGGGCATTGCCCCCCTCACCCACTTTGGGCCCCCAACCAACAAGCCCATACTTGGGGCAAGAGGAGGCCCATCAACTCAACCCCCCCCCCACTTCTCTCTCTTCCTCCACTTTGAAAACCCAACCATGGGGTGGGATTTCATTTCCCCTACATGAGGAATTTCCTTGAGCCTCCTTCATTTCCCCC
Organism: Platanthera zijinensis; assembly: GCA_039513925.1. Taxonomy (NCBI): domain Eukaryota; kingdom Viridiplantae; phylum Streptophyta; class Magnoliopsida; order Asparagales; family Orchidaceae; genus Platanthera; species Platanthera zijinensis. The sequence continues at coordinate 153,625,317 of CM077083.1, forward strand.
ACATGGGGAATTTCCTTAAGCCTACAACTGTCCTTGGACAGCTGGAGGGTGGAGATTAATCCCTCCCTAAGGAGGGATTAGTTTCACATCGGGTAGAGGAGGAAAGACCCCCTCCTCCAGCCTATATTAAGGGCCCCCACCCCTACCTCAAATCCGTAAGCTCTGAGAGCACACCCCACCCTTGCTCCCCCCCCCCCCCGCTCTGTCAGAGCTCAGGTCTCTGGAAAAGGGCAGCCCAAGCTCCACAACCCCGCAAACTTGCATGGCCAACAAATCCGGCCCCTCCTGAGCTCCCCCAGTGCAGGTAGAACCTTCTCCCCTTCCCCTTTATAAATTTTTGGACGTCTTTCATGGGCCTCTCGGCAGCCGTAGCGCCGCCAATACCACCTGACCCATGCTCTAGGTCGGGTGGTGGCCGCAGGAAATCTAACCCCTCCCAGCGTCGGTGGTGGCACTGGAGAAGGGATAAATCACCGGGGATTACTTTCCACGGTGGTGGAAGGTCGGGGTGCCACCGGAAAATGTCGCTCTGACGGCACCCGGGAAACAACGTTCTTGCTCTGTTTTAGCTCCAACGGCAGTTGGTCGCTGGGCCACCACTAGAGAAGAGCCTTGCCCCCGACGTGCTGGCTGGGGGTGGTTTCGTGGCTAGTTTCAACACCAGAGAGGAAGGGTGGTGCTGTGGCGCTGGGAGCAGAGCCACCGCCACCCTGCTCTCCGGTTGACCAATTCAGGCGGTGGCTGGCGGCAGGCTGCTTGGCCACCACCCAATGACTCGCCTGCCCCCCGATGAACCGGCCAGGGCAGCGCCGGCATCCAACACCATCCGGCTGGCGGTGGTAGAGGGCCACCACCTCCTTCATCAACGGGATGAAATCGCCGCCGTCCAATCTTGGTGATGATCTGTCGGCGGGGATTACCTCAATTCCCCCCTACATCATCTTTTGTGCCCCCCACAGCGGATCTACGTCTGATCCGTGGTGGGGAAATGATGGCAATTTCCCTGGTCTGGCTCAATCTTAGCCGTAGGATCATGATCAACTTCTGCTATATGCAGACCAAAATCCTTAATAGAAAAATGTGGAATTTTCTGGGCCAAATCGAAGCCCCAGGGGGTAAAGTGGTCAACATGAAAAATGTCCCCCATAATGAGGAATTACTCCAAAAACATTTTTGAGAATTTTTGAAGGTGTTTTAGTATTTTTAAAAGTCTAAATAAAGTTTAATGGGCCAAATTAATTGCCTAAAACTTGTGAAAAAATTCAGAAAAAAATTTTAGACTCATTTTAGTCCCATCCAAAGGTCATATCAAAATTTGGGGACAAAGGGATAAGAAATGTAGTTTTCCAAAATTCTAAGAGCCTAGGGTCGCGCTCGGAATTTATTTTGCGCATTTTCCCCGGAAATGAAAATTGGAGCGCGTGACTATCCCTCCTAATTTAAATAATAAATTCAAAGTTGTACCATCGACGAGAGTGGCCGAGGCAAGTAGCCAAGCTCTGGGTGTTCCGAGATTTCATGAAACCGTTTAGCGCCTAGACTCTTGGGTAATTTGGGCACGCTCGGAAGGTGAGAGTACGAGTAGTGAGTTAAAAATTATTCTCGATGAATAAAAGGGTGTAAATCCTAATGAACCCTTGATCCGATTAAGCCGTGATTAACAAGACGCAATCAAATTACCATCAGATCTTAATAATGGGTGTAACCCAAGGAAGCCTTTAAAAACTGAAATAGAATTGAATATGCTTCCTGAGAACGGAGATTGAACTGAAGCCTCCTTGATGAAGTGATTGGACTACTAACCTTTTTCTTTATGATTATTCCAGTATTATACTAGTCAAGTTCAATTCAGTACTTTCAATTCAACTCCAATCTTGTACTGGTCAAGTTCAATTCAGTACTTTCAATTCAACTCCAGTCTCGCACTAGTCAAGTTCAATTCAGTACTTTCAATTCAACTCCAGTCTCGTACTGGTCAAGTTCAATTCAGTACTTTCAATTCAACTCCAGTATCGTACTGGTCAAGTTCAATTCAGTACTTTCAATTCAGCTCCAGTCTTATACTGGTGAAGTTCAATTTAGTACTTTCAATTCAACTCCAGTCTCGTACTAGTCAAGTTCAATTCAGTACTTTTAATTCAACTTCAGTCTCGTACTTGTCAAGTTCAATTCAGTACTTTCAATTCAGTAATACTCCAGTTTCATACTAGTCACATATCATTCCAACACTTAAATTATGTAGCTTTATTTATCAGCAGCTTTAACTACCACATTTCATTTTTGCAATGTACTATTTTAAGCCCGAGTCCTGCTCTGACGAGCAATTTCCTATTAAGGTAGAGCCTTAGATGGGAAATAATCGGAGTTGAGGTATTCCTCCAGGTTTAACCTCAAATAAAGTGCTCCCACGCTCATTGTTGAAAGTTGAGCTGAGCTCCGTCGCCTGAAGATCGTAGCATAGTAGGGCAGGCCACCATAGACCCGGTATGGGCTAGCAAAATTGACTGTTTGATTGCTTGTAAATTGCTTGCAGTGAGTTGTGGCGGGTCAGTCCCTTGCGCAGACCGTTAGTACCTGTGCGGGAAGGTCGTCGACTCAAGGGGACAGGGGAGATGGGTACCACGGGTGACCGACCGTTATCTTTCCCCGTTGGATTTTTCCTCCACTAGTCAGCCAAAATATCATATCACCGGATGTCGCTCACATCCAATAGTACACAGGGTTATATATTGGGGCTTGGGGCTGTGCAGTACGACCATCCCCAGAAGTGGCAAGACTGGCCACTATCACCGACGACCACATCGGTGAGGCCCGTGGGGCTCGGTACCCTGCTGTAACATAAGCGGTCCATACTATGTCGACTTAGGATGTGTGTGCGCGGCTGTGAATGTCTAGGATAGGATACAGAATGTGATATCTGATGTGTTGATGTGCTAGTGGAGAACTTAGTATAACTATTATTATTGCAACTGCCATTTCAGTTATATTATGCTACCCTTCTTTTATTGTTTCCCCTAGCTTAAAAGTATGAAATGCTGTGCAAACTCTCTCATGCTTCAGCTATCTTATACTACTAGGTGCGTGTGTGCTCGTCCCCAGGATATGGATCTGGGGAGGAGATTTGTTTCGACTTAGCCCTGTGACTAATGGTAATTTAAATGACCACTCACAGGAAACATAGCACTGTAGTGACCCCCTACCGCAGGAGAATGCTTCAGTAGTTTGGACTACTCGAGCAGAAGCACCACTTACATCTTAAGAGTTTCGATACGTGAGTACTAGTGAGCAGGATAGGGAGAGAGTGTGAGGAGCTATATGTAGAACTTTTATAGCCTGCAGGCTTATATCAGAACTTAGGCTACGACCCTAGTACTCATGTAAATATATATACGATATTATATATATTTGATAATGTTTTCCTGTTAATGCTTCTGCAAAAATATCTGATGTATTGCCAATGTTATTGTTCTAGCCGAGCAAGACAGCCAACTAGTGCTTAGATAGGGTGGACTATTACCCCTAGGAGCACTAGGTGGATGTCTTGGGCCAGTAGTACCCCTCCAGCCCCACCCGGCCAAAGGTTAGGGGTTCTACATGTTGGAACACCCAATTACTAATTTGGGAAAGGATCACTATGTTTTAGGAAATCAGTTTGACCTAGATGTATAGTTGAAAAGGTCAAGTTAGAATGAGTCTAGGGCTTAGAATTTAGGTTTGAAGCAGCCCCCAGGACCATTCAAGGATTCAGAATTAGAGCTGAGACAAAGATAATTATCGTCGAGCTTAGGTCGACGAAACATCGAACTCCGTTCGATGCTCTCTGAGCTCAACTCTGCTAAATCATTGATCTCCAGTCGACGATCTTCGAGCTCAGATCGACGATCTGTCTTCAGCTTATTCTTCAGGTCGCTGAGCTCCGGTCGACGATCTTCGAGCTCAGGTCGACGTTTTCTATCTGATGTTCAATCCAATCTCTGAGCTCAGGTCGACGATTGTAGAGCTCAGATCGACATTTTTCCTGAGAGATCGACAACTTTGAGGATTCAAATTCAGTCAGCTTTTGGAATATTTTTCAAATTCTCTCAGCATTTATTTCAAGAGATCTGCTAGCCGTTTTCATTTATTCTAGAGCAAGTTTCAAGGGATTTATCAGAGAATGTTTATTGGACTTTCCTCTAGAAGACAAAATATTAATGGAAGACATTTATTGACTGCTAACGGCTATCTTGGATAGAGGATCTTCAGAGAATAAATCATCTTTTCTAGTCTAACAGATATACAAGAAGAGACTACACAAGAATAGACTATCTACAACAAGAAATTCTTAGTACAGATTCACAGGATAGTGAGATCAATTCAAAAATCAAGTGATCAATCCTGGAGAATTAGTTGAATATTGGCATACTGAAAAGTGATCATAGCTTCAACATCAAGGACTCCAGACAATTCATATTTCAGCCTCTGCTGAAACCATCTTCTGCTGGAGATTTGAAGCTTCTGAAGACCTATCACCCTAGCAAAGCTCTCATCTTTCTCAGGGTGAGCTTTGACAACACAATCAATCCACTAAGTCTTCTCTCAGTGATTGAGACAGAGAAGACAACTTCACCTCTTCCTTTTCTTTTCCTGCTGTAAAAGGGTTATCAAAACTCCCTTCAAAAGTCTTGATTCTAATTCTGAGAGCCTTGTCAAAACTCAGTGGTGGCAAGACACCTGATCAAAAAATCTAGTTTGGTTTTTGAGCACCTTATCAAAAGCTCATTGGTGCCCAGGACACCTGATCAACTCATCCTGCAGTGGATTCCTACCAAGGGTGGTAGAAGAGTGGATGTACCCAGGTTTTTGGGGAACCACTATAGTTCCTTGTGTCTTCTGGTTTCTTGTGGATATTCTTTGTTGTGTGCTATGGTTTTTGTTTTACTGCTTTAGTTTTATTTTCTACATCAAAGCACCTTACACCTATACATAAATTAAGCCTTTACTGCTGTGCATTTTTAAATTGTAAATTTACTTTAAAATACTCTATTCACCCCCCCCCCCCCCCTCTAGAGTTAAGATAGATCTTACCCTCACTTTCAATTGGTATCAGAGGGAGGTTGATTGTTCATACAGGCTAACACCTGAACCAAAAGATCCTTGATAAGATCAATCTTTTAAGAGGGTTATTTTCATTATATTAATTTTATAAAAATACATGGCACAGAACAAAGATTATGCAAGCACCGGGCCTCCAGTGTGCAATCTATCCAAGTTTGCACTTTCGAAAGCAAGGATTAGAATATATATGAATTCTATTGATGAAGACATATTTAATTCTGTTTTGACAGTGTGCCCAAGTCCACCAGTAAGCACAAGTACAAATGTTATTCCACCTCCTTCAGGAACAGATGCTGAAATAAAGAAGTGGAAGACTGTAAATGCCAAGGCCATGTATATCTTAGCTCAGACAATGTCTGATGAGATATTTCAGAAGGTAGCTGAATACAACTCAGCTAAATAAATATGGGACAAACTCTCTGAAATTATCTCAGGATCCGCTTATGAAAGGAAAGACAGGAGATCCCATCTTATAAGCCAATATGAGAATTTCAAAAAGGGAGAAGCTGAATCAGTGGCTGACATGTACAACAGACTAAGTCTGATTGTCAATGAGTTAAAGACTCTGGATAAAGAAATCTCATTGGCTGAGCTTAATTATAAAATCCTAATGTGCTTCCCCAGCACTTGGGATTCAAGAATCTGGCCAATCAAAGATGCCAGAAGTCTAAATGAGATTACCACTGAAGCTCTCCTGGGCAAGCTCAAATCTCATGAGCTGCTCATTAAAAATAGAGAAGAAGAACAAAAGGCTACTTCTCCAGTCATCAGAAAAGAGAAAACCATAGACTTCAAAGCTATAGAAGAGGAGCATGAAGATAAAGCTACAGGAAATGATGAGCTCCTAAGTCTACTGGCCAAAAGATTCTACAAAATGGCCAGAAAAGACTTCAGAAAGAAATCATACAAGGGACATGATAAGCCAAGGTATGATAAATCAAATAATAACAAAGAAATTATATGTTTTGGTTGCAGGAAACCAAGCCATATTGTGCTAGACTGTCCTGAAAACAAAAACAAGGACAAGAAAGATAGAAGGGAAAGAAGAAAGGAGAAAGACTTCAAGAAGAACACCTCAGACAAACCCTCCTATAGCAAGAACACACATACAAGGAAGGGATTTGTTGCTGAGACATGGAGTGAAACTGAAGAGGACTCTGAAGCCTCATCCAGCTCCAGTGATGATGAGGATGATGCTGATGAAAAGGAATTTTGCATGATGGCTATCAATGCCTCTCAAATAGATTCAGAAGCAGAAGAGTCAGAATCAGATTCATAAGTTCAACTAGAAGAAGATCAGGTAATCAATTCATTTGATTTCAGTTATGAGGACTTTAAACATGAGTTTAAAGTACTATGCCTAGATCTGTTGGAGTCTGAGAAGGAAATCACTTCCCTCAAAAAACAATTGTCTGAGTATAGCACTTTAAAATCAGAGAACCTCAAACTCTCTGAAGAGTTAGAATGCTATTGGGAGGAGATAGCTTCACTGAAGAGTGAACTATCCAAGGCCAAGCAGTTTGAAGAATCCCTTAATGGGAGAAGCATCAAACTGATGGATATCACAAGCACAGTGAACTCTAGACTTAATAGTACACTAGGCTTGGGAGCTTCATCCAGCCAGCCTATAGTTCTGACAACTCCAATCAAATTTATCTCTGATAAAGGGAAGGAAGTTGTAGAGGTAGCTAGGAAGAATGCAGATTTGCCAAAGAAAAATATAGTTCAACAGAATGCGTCGAACAGAGCTCGACGATCGTCGAACGGCGCTCGACGATCCAAGAAATGATCGTCGACCTCAGCTCGACGACACCTGAACTCTGGACTCCAGGATAGTCGATCTTTTAATAGAGATCGACGATCTGACCCAAGATCGTCGACCTCAGCTCGATGATCGTCGAACAGAAATCAGGACTTTGAACAATCCTTCAAAGGCACATCTAGATTCAATCCTAGAAGTCCTACATCCCAAGGTTTCAACCCCTATACTGAATGGATAGTACCTCCTAGGAGATACCATCCTGAAGGTTATAAGAGTCAACCTGGGATGTCTTTCATTTCTGAATTTAAGGGATATCAACCTAGGCCCAAGGTAAACTGGGTCAAGAACATATAAGTTGTTTATGTGCAGGTGAAGACCTATCCAACATCAAACCAGCCATGGTATCTGGATAGTGGGTGCTCAAAGCACATGACAGGGAACAAGGACAACTTTACATCCTTTAAAGCCAAGCTTGGACCCAAAGTAATCTTTGGTGATTTAAACTTTGGAACAACAAAAGGATATGGTGCAGTCCAAATTGGAACAGTCACCTTCAAGAAAGTAGCTTATGTTGAAGGACTCAAGCACAACTTGATAAGTATCAGTCAACTTTGTGATGAAGGATATCAAGTGACTTTCAACAAAGCTATATGCAAGGTCAAGTCAGAGGACAACACAACTGTGTTGACAGGTAACAGAAAAGGTAACATTTACTTAGTAGATTTTCATTCATCTAAAGTAGATATTTGCCTGTTCAATTCCATATCTAGACCTAACATTCTATGGCATAAGAGACTAGGACATATTAACCTTAGAACCATTGCTAGGCTATCCAAGGACAACCTTGTTAGAGGACTACCTTCTGGCCCCTACAAGAAGGAAGGACTTTGCAAAGCTTGTCAATTAGGCAAGCAAACCAAAAATAGTTTTAAATCACTTAACAAGAGTGACTCACCTAGGATTTTGTATCTGTTACACATGGATCTTTTTGGACCCATTACAGTACAAAGCCTAGGAGGGAAATCCTACACTTTAGTGGTTGTAGATGACTTCTCAAGATTCACATGGGTGTTCTTTCTGAGGAAGAAGTCTGATAACTTCAAGTGTTTGACTGAGTTTCTCAAATGCATACAGATTGAGTTCAACACTCACATTGCCCTAATCAGAAGTGATCATGGGATAGAGTTTGATTCTCTTCTTATGCAAGAGTTCTGTCAGAGTGAAGGGATCAGGCATACATTCTCAGCTCCTAGAACTCCTCAACAAAATGGGGTAGCAGAAAGGAAAAATAGAACCCTAATTGAATCTGCAACTACATTATTGACAGATGCTCACCTTCCTCTATCCTTCTGGGCTGAGGCAGTGAACACCTCCAATTATGTGTTGAATAGAAGTCTAATACATAAACTGAAGGGCAAGACTCCCTATGAATTGCTCAAAGGGAAGAAACCTAAAGTAGACTATTTTAAAATCTTTGGTTGCATTTGTTATATTCACAACAATGACAAGAGATATATAGCAAAATTTCAAGCAAAAGCTGATGGAGTGTTTCTGGGATACTCCATGATCAGTAAAGCTTATAGGGTTTATAATAAAACTACTCTAAAAATAGAAGAATCTATTCATATTTCTTTTAATGAAACTAATATGTCTTTCAAGGAGAAGAATACTTCTACCATAGAACAATTGCAGGTACATTCTCTAGCTGAAGACATGGATAGATTACAAGTTACTCAAAAGGATGAAAGTAGTGAAGATGAAGAAGCTGCTCCACATCTGGAAAAAAATCTTCTTGAAGAGTCAGTTACTGTTCCACAAGAAGAAACAGCAACACAGGTTGGTGAACAATCAACACCACCTGTTGATTTAGTAACATTAAGAGATCATCCAATCTCCCAAGTGATTGGAAACATCTCAGCTGGTGTGCAAACCAGAAATCAGGTCAACTAAAACCTAATGCACACTTGCTTTCTCTCTCAAATTGAACCTCAATCCATTCAAGATACAGAGCAAGATCCACACTGGATCATTGCTATGCAAGAGGAGTTGCATCAATTTGAAAGAAACAAAGTCTGGGAACTAGTGCCTAAGCCAAAGGATCATTCCATTGTTGGAACAAAATGGGTGTTCAGAAACAAATTTGATGATCAAGGAATTATTGTAAGGAACAAGGCAAGGCTAGTTGCTCAAGAATATTCTCAAGAAGAGGGGATAGACTATGACCAGACCTTTGCACCAGTTGCAAGGTTAGAGGCCATAAGAATCTTCCTGGCTTATGCTACTCACAAGGGATTCAAAGTCTACCAAATGGATGTGAAGAGTGCTTTTCTCAATGGGGAGATCAAAGAAGTCTATGTCAGACAACCCCCAGGTTTTGTCTCTCTAACTCATCCTGATCATGTTTTCAAACTGCATAAAGCATTATATGGTCTAAAGCAAGCTCCTAAAGCATGGTATGATACCCTAGCATGCTTTCTTCTGGAAAATGATTTTATTAGGGGGAGAGTAGACCAAACTCTTTTTATTAGAACCCATAAGTCCCATACCCTACTAGTACAAATCTATATAGATGATATTATATTTGGTTCTACTGATTCAAACTTGTGCAAAAAGTTTTCCAAGCTTATGCACTCTAAATTTGAAATGAGTAGCATGGGTGAGCTATCCTTCTTCTTAGGACTACAAGTCAAACAACATGCTGAAGGCATATTTATTTCTCAAACCAAGTATGCAAAAGAACTGGTTAAGAAATTTGGTATGTCTGATGCATCATGTATGAAAATACCCATGCCTACCAATGCTGTATTGGATGCTGATGAACATGGGAAACTAGTTGATCAGACAACATATAGAGCAATGATTGGATCTCTATTGTACCTTACAGCTAGTAGACCTGATATAATGTTTGCTACATGTATATGTGCTAGATTCCAAGTTAGCCCTAGAGAGTCACACTTAACTTTAGTAAAGAGGATTCTTAGGTATGTTAAAAGCTGTCCAAATCTAGGTCTCTGGTATCCAAAAGATTCAGCATTTGACTTAACTGGATTTTCAGATGCTGATTATGCTAGATGCAGAATAGACAAGAAAAGCACCAGTGGAACTTGTCAGTTTCTTGGTGATAGACTTGTCTCATGGTATTGTAAGAAACAAAAATCTTTGTCAACTTCAACTACTGAAGCTGAATATATGGCTGCAGGCAGTTGTTGTTCACAAATATTGTGGATACAAAATCAACTCCTAGACTATGGTTACAACTTAGACAAGTCTAAAATATTTTGTGACAACACCAGTGCTATTTCCATTGCACAAAATCTAGTCCTCCATAGTAGGACAAAACACATAGAAATTAGGCATCATTTTCTAAGGGATAATATTGAGAAAAATAAAATTGAACTTCAATATATCCCAACTGATTTGCAAAGGGGAGATATTTTCACCAAGCCTTTGGATGAAAAGAAACACAACTTCTTCCTCAATCAGTTAGGCATGTTAGATGGAGGAAGCCTAAAATAAATTTCAAGATTTTAAAAAGCTAAAAACAGACCAAGATTAGGCTAAAAACTCGTCTCTTTTTTGTGTCTGTAGGATAGTTTCTGACTCTGAACTGCGCTCGACATTTTCCCCAGAAAACGTCGAACGGAGATCGATGTTTTCCCGAGAAACGTCGAACGGAGATTGACGTTTTCCCAAAACGTCGACCTGAGTTCAGAGCTTGTCAGATAGTTGTATACTATCTCTCTCAGGCCTTCGATCGTCGAACTGAGCTCGACGTTCTCTCTAGATCGTCGAACTGAGATCTACGATATTGAAGACCTTTCAGCTTCCCTTAGGAATCCTGATCGTCGAACGGAGATCGACGATCCTTCCTTTTTCGCGTTGAACCCTAATATAAAATCATTTTTCAGCCGCCGCTCGTTGTTTACGCTTTCATACTCTGCAAATTTTTCTCTTTCCCTCCAAACTCTCTACACTTGGTCGTGTTTGTTGAATCTTTGCAGGTACAGATGGCAATGTCGGTCGCCGCTCTCTCCAAAATGAAATTTGATACAGGCTTTTACATTGATATGAACTCCTTTGATGGCAGCGATCAGCGATTCAAAGACATTCTGAATCTATTCCGCGAACAGCAGTTAGTTCAGTTGATGACCACAAGAATAAAGATTGCAGCAGATGAAGTAAAAGAATGGGTTTTTACTACCACCAGTGAGAATGAAAACTCTATAGTCGGCACCATCAATGGAACTCAGGTACCAATGTCCCCCGCTCTTTTGACAGAAGTATTCGCATTAAGTACTGGGAATGACTCCATCGATTTGTATGGAGAGGAATATGATTCATTGTTAGATCGAATGGGTCACTCTGCTGTGAACCCTAATAAACTACTGAAAAAGAATTTATCTATTGAATTTCAATTTTTGGCTGATGTTGTTGGCAAAGTGCTTCTGGAAAAGCACTCTGCTCATGATACAATCTCAAGGTATCAGTTATGCTTAATGGGAGCTTTAGTTGATAAGAAACATCTGGATTGGGGATCAATCTTCTTTAATTTGATCAAGAAGAAATTGAGCAAAAGTTGTGTCAGTTTGGGGAGGATTATAGGGGTTTACCTACATCATAGGTGCCCTGATCTGCTGGTTTCAAGTGGGATGCACATCAATGCATCCAAAAGGCTCACCTGTGCCCTCTTTAGCAGGTGGGATAGGCAGATTATAAACCCCAACAGGGCTGCTGCAGCAACATCTGCTTCAGGCACAAGGACTGCCTCAGTCACTCCTCCTCAGGTCTCTGCCCCAGCAGAAGATTTGCCTGCTTCTCCTCCTCCTCCAGCTGTCTCTGCACCAGTCATATCAACCTCACCACTCATCTCAACCATAGCCATATCTTCCCCCATTACAATCTCATCACCCATTTCAACTCCTCCAGCCACTACCTCAGAATCATTCCATCCCTTGTACTACTATCCACCTATCACCACTCCATCATTTCATCTTCTAGATGACTCCTTCATGGATGATTCTCCTCCCTCTCCTCCTGAGATTCCATCTACATCTTCCTACCAACAACTTCTTCAGGACATACTTTCTCAATCATCCTTCACCCCATCCTTTACCTCTCCCATATCATCCATCTCCACTTCAGTAACATCAATCTCAATAATTCCTTCTACTGAGCCATCCATCCCTATACCTCCTACCTCCACACCATCCATTCCATCAGTCCTAGCCAACATCATTCCAGCTACATCAACTCCTACCTCTACTCAAGCCCCTCTTGAGCATGTAGATCTTTCAGCTTTGGCAGATAGGTTATATGAGCTGCTAGCCCCCACGCTAACCTCATTGCTGGAGACCACCTTGGCTCCACTTCTGAAAAATGTTCAGGAGCTATCTACCAGGCTATCTCCCTTCCTCTCCTCTCAGGCAATCCCTTCTTCTGGGTGCCTTGATCCAGTTTTCACTGAATCCAGGCAGGGGGAGATGCCCAATGAAGCTCTGGTTTTGCCTGAGGCTGCTGAAGTTTCAGAACCTGCTCTAGTATTTGCAGTAGATCTTCAGAGCCTGCTGTAAGTTTTCGATACTGTGTGCTTCAATTCTCTGCCAGTTCTTCAAGTTGAAGACCTTACTAAGGCCATTGTGCCTGTTTTAGAATGTGATCCCAGCCTGATTGCATCTTATGTAAATTCTTTCAAGGCCGAGGATGTTGTTTTTACTGCTGCTGCTGCAACTGCTGTTACATCTATTGGATTTTCTGACATTGAAATGTTGTCTGTTGTTGCTGATGCTGCTACTTATCTGGAAGAACCTGAACCTACTGCTCCTATTGCTGCTTCCATAAGTTCTATTTCTGCTGCTGCTGCTTCTCCTGCTCTGACTTCTGAACAACTAAAACAACAAGAGAAGTACATCAAAAGCATTGGTGATCTGTATGATAGACCCCAGAGCTCAGAAAGTGATCAGTTTCACACTGACTCTGATGACTCTTTTGGTACAATTGCAAAGAAAAGGAAGGCCAGAAGCAAGGCCATGATGAAGGTCCCTCCTACTAAGGCCAAGGATGCTAATGATATACCCTACTATATTCTGCATGATTGCCAAATTACTGAACCATGGATGCAATATTCTAAAAATCAACTAAAGGCCATGAGGAAGAAAAGAAAGTTTGATAAGTATGAGAAAGGTTCATCCCAATTTCAGCCTCCTCCTCCTCCTCCTCCAGATTCAGGATCAGGTGGAGGCTCAGCTTCTCAATCCTCAGCTTCAAAGTAAAGTTCCTCCCAATCCTCTCAAAGATATCATCCTATGGGGCAATATCAAAGGGGTTATCAGTCCAGAAGGGGATAATATAGAGGAAATCAAAGAGGACACAAATTTCAAGCAAGGGAAGGACAAAGACACATGGACTCAACTTAAGGTCCTTTCCCCTATAAACTCAGAGAAATGGTTGATATAAGAACTCCTACTACTTCAGAAACTGTCAAAAGATATGAGCCTGCAGTTCCTTTTGAAGATCTAGAGAACAATCCATTATCATGGACTGCTAGGATGAAAGAACTTGCTTCTTTAGATCAGCTGAAGAAGGCCAGAGAATAAGGGAAAGACACTTCCAACATTACTACTTTGTCAGATCAAAGAAAGGCAGAACTGAAAAGGTATACATCAAGGAAATTCTTTGACCCAGTGGACTACATGAAACTGTATCCTGAGGCTGTGGTTCCCAGGACAAGATCTCAAATCTCCTTAGGTACAGAGGATGATAGAAGGTCAAAGAAAGAAGCTCTAAATCCCAGCAGGGAAATCTTATTTAAGAAGGGAAGTGAAAAGAAATAACATTTGTAAGCAGACAGTATACTCATTTTGAACATTTGCTAATATTCCATCTGTTTGCTGCTATGTTGCATGATCTGCTCTTTTGTGTTAGATTTTTGTTTTTCTATATGTTGATTTTGTATTTATTACTGAGTTCTGTAAATAGTAATCCTAACCCAAATAGGGGGAGATTGTTGGAACACCCTATTACTAATTTGGGCAAGGATCACTATGTTTTTAGGAAATCAGTTTGACCTAGATGTATAGTTGAAAAGGTCAAGTTAGAATGAGTCTAGGGCTTAGAATTTAGGTTTGAAGCAGCCCCCAGGACCATTTAAGGATTCAGACTTAGAGCTGAGACAAAGACAATTATCGTCGAGCTTAGGTCGACGAAACGTCGAACTTCGTTCGACGCTATCTGAGCTCAACTCTGCTAAATCGTCGAGCTCCAGTCGACGATCTTCGAGCTCAGATCGACGATCTGTTTTCAGCTTATTCTTCAGGTCGCTGAGCTCCGGTCGACGATCTTCGAGCTCAAGTCGACGTTTTCTGTCTGATGTTCAATCCAATCTCTGAGCTCAGGTCGACGATCGTAGAGCTCAGATCGACGTTTTTCCTGAGAGATCGACGACTTTGATGATTCAAATTCAGTCAGCTTTTGGAATGTTTTTCAAATTCTCTCAGCATTTATTTCAAGAGATCTGCTAGCTGTTTTCATTTATTTTGGAGCAAGTTTCAAGGGATTTATCAGAGAATATTTTTTGGACATTCCTCCAGAAGACAAAACATTAATGGAAGACATTTATTGACTGCTAACGGCTATCTTGGATAGAGGATCTTCAGAAAATAAATCATCTTTTCTAGTCTAACAGATATACAAGAAGAGACTACACAAGAATAGACTATCTACAACAAGAAATTCTCAGTACAGATTCACAGGATAATGAGATCAATTCAAAAATCAAGTGATCAATCCTGGAGAATTAGTTGAATATTGGCATACTGAAAAGTGATCATAGCTTCAACATCAAGGACTCCAGACAATTCATATTTCAGCCTCTACTGAAACCATCTTCTGCTGGAGATCTGAAGCTTCTGAAGACCTATCACCCTAGCAAAGCTCTCATCTTTCTCAGGGGGAGCTTTGACAACACAATCAATCCACTAAGTCTTCTCTCAGTGATTGAGACAGAGAAGACAACTTCACCTCTTCCTTTTCTTTTTCTATTGTAAAAGGGTTATCAAAACTCCCTTCAAAAGTCTTGATTCTGGTTTTGAGAGCCTTGTCAAAACTCAGTGGTGGCAAGACACCTGATCAAAAAATCTAGTTTGGTTTTTGAGCACCTTATCAAAAGCTCATTGGTGCCCAGGACACCTGATCAACTCATCCTACAGTGGATTCCTACCAAGGGTGGTAGAAGAGTGGATGTACCCAGGTTTTTGGGGAACCACTATAGTTCCTTGTGTCTTTTGGTTTCTTGTGGATATTCTTTGTTGTGTGCTGTGGTTTTTGTTTTACTGCTTTAGTTTTATTTCTACATCAAAGCACCTTACACCTATACATAAATTAAGCCTTTACTGCTGTGCATTTTTAAATTGTAAATTTACTTTAAAATACTCTATTCACCCCCCCCCCCATCTAGAGTTAAGATAGATCTTACCCTCACTTTCACTACAAATAGATCAGAGCGATCAAGATTCGTCCTTGTGGAGTAGTCTCAGGATCCCCATCCCTAGCTTCGTTCCTCGGTTCAGGACGAACCTTATAGTTGAAGCCTGGTGGACCCTAGTGTAGAGGCTTAGGGATTCTAGAGTGTATGTTAGTATGCCCGTACACCATTATTTCCGCTTTGCAGTCATTTTTGCAAATTATCCCTACTCTTGCAAGTACTGACACTCTTTCTTATTACTTCTCTAGATACCGGAGTACAGTAATGGGGGGTCCTCTTCCAGAGGATATGTTCCTGCCACCCCACCTCCAAACCCGGTCACCCCCGCAGTTGTACTGTTTGCCAAGACTAACTTGGGGCAGACATTGACATCCATCCTGGACACCTTTCGGACAGCATTGGCATAGCCGCCACGAGAGATGATGACACCTACCGATTTGCTGACGACTTTTCGAGGACTGAGGCCTCCCGCTTTCAGAGGCACAGAGACTGCCATCTAGGCAGAGGAGTGGGTGGAGCGTGTGGAGGAACTGCTCGTAGGAATGATATGCCCAGCAGTAGCTGCAGTCTCACTAGTAGTGACCTTGTTGGAGGGATACGCTATGGACTGGTGGAGATCAACTAGCTGCTCTACTTTTAGAAGACGGCCATTGAGCGTTATCCTATAGGAAGAGTTCTTAGAGGCTCTGCTAGATTTCTTTATTACATATGCGGAACGAGCTATTTTGCAGGAGTGGTTCCTGCACATGTGATAGGGTGACCGGACGGTTTCGGAGTACGAGAGAGAGTTCAGACACCTGGCATGCTTTGCCGGGAATTTGGCTTCCTCCAACAGGGATAGAGCTTCCCGTTTTTACCGAGGACTACGAGATGACCTGAGGTAGTCCTTGATTATGATCTCTCAGCCTATCTTCCACACCATATATACTCACGCAACGGTGTTGGAGTTAGACCAATGGATGGTTGCCCAGCAGCGCAGAGGACGACCTGAGGATGCTAGAGGCCAAAGACGAGATAGTGGAGCCGCTCCCCACCGATAGGATAGAGAGCACAGGTAGAGACACCGCAGACAGCCTTATTGGCGCCCACCAGCACCCCCAGCAGCCCTAGTATCGTAGTAGGATGTCAGACTAGCTCCAACACCATAGCCCGTGCCAGTAGCCCGACGTGATGTTCCCTTCACAGGGAACTTCTTCTTGGGTCAGCAGTCGGGGCATATGAGGGCATTTTTCCCACAAGCAGTAGGAAGGCAAGGACTAGGAGCTATATAGGGTGGACAGCCAGCATGGGGACTGGGCCAGAGAGGCCGCCGAGGCAGAGCTAGTAGGAGAGGCCAACAGGGACGAGCAACGCCCCTGGATGCCTATGCACTAGATCTACAGCACGGACTAGCCCCCTATGTAGTGATAGGTATATATATTAGGCGATAGAGATATATCAGATGCTGCTACTTATGCTATAAATATATGTATACCTACATCTTTTATATTAAAATATGATATATATATATATACTCCCTATTCTACCAAGAATTCTGTTGGTAGGAGGACACCCCGCCAAGACCCTCTTCGACATTAGAGCGACACACTCCTTTGTATCCCACCATTTTATTATGACTAAGGAGAATGTTGCTCGTTCGTCCGGACTGTCTATACGAATCCATCTACCAGAAGGATCAAACATGACGTCAATAGAGAAATGCTCATTCCAGGAAGTAATAGGAGATGCGGAATTTGAGGTCTATGCGACAATCTTAGCAATAACCTGATTTGATATCATACTGGGAATTGACTGGCTAACTGAGCACAAGGCGCAAATAAATTGTTCAACACGAGAGGTCCGACTGCAGAACCCAAATGGTCAGGACATTACGTTGACAGGTGTACCCTCTATCTCTTGTGTTATTTTGACTTCTGCGCAGATTATGAGATCGGTCAGGTAGAAGGATGAAGTGTACCTTATCTACTTCGAAATGGAGGACAAAACTCAAGTGCTCGTCGAGGTCCCAGTAGTACGCGACTTCCCAGACATTTTCCTCGAGTCCCTCCCAGGATTGTCACCACATCGAGAAGTTGAATTTCAAATAGAGCTCGTGGACGGGGCTCGACCAGTGTCCCGAGAACCCTACCGGATGGCCCCAAGATAACTAGCTGAGTTAAAGATTCAATTGCAGGAGCTAATAGATGCTAGATTCGTTCGCACCAGTTCCTCGCCCTGGGGAGCCCCAGTACTATTCGTAAAGAAGAAAGACGAGACTTTACGTCTGTGTATAGACTACCGGGAGTTAAATAAGCTTACGATATGAAACACATACCCCCTTCCTAGGATCGACCAACTGTTCGATCAGTTACAAGGTGCATCCATTTTCTCCAAGATGGACCTGAGATCAGGCTACTACCAGCTTCAAATCCGGGAGGAATATATTCCCAAGACTACCTTTAGCTCCCGTTACGGTCTCTATGAGTTCTTGGTGATTCCCTTTGGGCTCAACAACACACCCTCTGCCTTCATGGACCTAATTAATAAAGTCTTCGAGCCTTTCCTTGATCACTTCATGATTGTCTTCATTGACGATATTTTTATCTAGTTAAGAACCAAGGCAGACCATACTAAACACCTGCAGATGGTGCTACTGAAACTTCGAGAGCACTCCCTCTTCGCCAAATTCAGTAAGTGCGAGTTCTGGTTAGAAGAAGTCGGATTCCTGGGACACACTATAAATAAGAAAGGAGTAGCAGTGGAACAAGCAAAAATCCAGGCAGTACAAAACTTGCTACCGCTCAGAACAGCGGCAGATATCCCAAGCTTCCTTGGTCTTGCAGGGTATTACCAGTGATTCGTAGAAGATTTCTCCAAGATTGCGTTACCCCTCACCGCCCTTACCAGGAAGGATGTTAACTTCCGATGGACACCAAAATGTCAGATTGCATTCGTCAAGTTAAAGAAGTGGCTGACCTCTACACCAGTCCTTACAATCCCCGTAGGGACTTAGAGATTCCAGATCTACACTGATGCCTCCCTGAATGCATTAGGAGATGTTCTGATGTAGCAGGGAAAGGTAGTGGCCTACGAATCTCGACATTTAAAGCCACACGAGTTGAACTACACGGATCATGATCTAGAATTAGGCACTTTCGTATTTTCCCTTAAAATCTGGAGGCATTTCTTGTACGGGGTAAAGTGAGAGATCTTCTCTGACCACAAGAGCCTCAAATACCTCTTCACTCAGAAAGAGCTGTGTTGGTACCCTTGTTTGATTTGAGTTTAGTCCTCTCCTTTGTGCTCCTTGACCCAAGAAATATCTATGGTCAATGGTTAGGAGTCTAGCTGTAGAGTCCTCGCTTTTCCAAATTGAGAATTTGGTTAAGTAGTTTTTTCGTTCGACCATAGTCGAACGCCGTTCGACTATCGTCTATCGGCTGATCGACGATCGTCTATCAGTTGGTCGACGCTTAGTCTGCGCTGATAGTTCGACTATCTGCTTGATAGGTCGACTATCTGTTCTGCGCTGATAGTTCGACTATCTGCTTGATAGGTCGACTATCTGTTCTGCGCTGATAGTTCGACTATCTGCTTGATAGGTCGACTATCTGTTCTGCGCTGATAGTTCGACTATCTGCTTGATAGGTCGACTATCTCAGTGCGCTTGATAGTTCGACTATCTGTCCTAGATAGATCGAGTATCTGATAGTTCGACTATCTATTTTGATAGGTCGACTATCTGCCGGGGTAGTTCGACTATCTTCTTCGATAGTTCGACTATCTGGATCGTTCGACTATCTGCCCGATAGATCGACGATCTCCGTGCGTCGTTCGACGATCTTCGAAGATCGTTCGATGCTTTCTGCCTGCCTTTGAATTTTGTATTTATTTATTATATTTAATTATTTAATACATTTTCTGGCACGATATTTCAAGCTGTATGATAAAGTTTCCAGGCATTATTTACTTCATTCTATTTGCCTGAGTTCAAATCTTTTAAGATAAAGTTGTTTGTCTTATTAGCTGTCATTTAAATTACTTTATCCGCTGTCAACCCCTTTATAGCCGTTGGACTGAAAAGTCTTCTTCTTTGCTATAAAGAGTTAGTTTCTGATGTGACTTTATTTAGTCATCTGTTTATTTGATTTAAACCTGCAGCTTCTTAGAAAGAGATTTATTCCTTTTTATGGAATGTATTGCTGCAGAGATATTTCTGTCTTCTTGATATTTACAGCCCAGGTCTCAAGGCTCACAAGAAGACAAAGAATTCAAATGGAAGAGAGCCGTTGCTTGCTGCTAATATATAAAGAACCCTTTGCAGAAGGATTCAAGCTAGTTTTTTAGTGAACAGAAGTGCTACACACATATTCAAAAGCACTCAAGCCTTCATCAAGCTCAAGCTTCCTGCTCTCAGCAAACTCCATCTAACTGAGAAGTGTTAAGATCTTCATCTCTTCTTCACCTGAGTTCTCCTGCTTTCAGGAAGTTCAACTCAGAGTTTCTTTGAAGAAGAAGAAGAAGAAGAATAGCTGCTTGAAGAGATTTCTTTTTGTTATTTATTTTCTTCCTGTAGCTCTTTCCTTCAGAATTTTCTGAAGAGTTTCTGCACTGAAGCAAGACTTCACCTGGACATCTTTGAGCCAGGGGGAGCCTTGATTCTTTAGAGCATTCTAGCTCAGTGCAAGCTTTTTGTGCTTCTCTAATCTATTGTAAAATAGAGAAGACATCTTAACCTTCTTCCCCCTCCTGTACAGGGTTATTACTCCCTTCAAAAGTATCCCTTGGTGGCAGGGCACCTGATCAAAAACCTGTGCTTGGTTTTTAGACACCTGATCAAAAGTCTAAAGGGTCTGTTTGATCTACCTGAATCAGATCATTGGTGGCAGGGCACCTTAGCAAAAACCTGTAGTGGATTCCTACCGTTTGGGTAGAAGAGTGGACGTACCCAAGTTGTTTGGGGAACCACTATAAAATTCCTTGTGTCGTCTGGCTTGCTTATTATTTTTCTTGTACTGTGGCTGTGAATAGATATAACTAGGTTGCTAGTTGCTGCTTAGGTTTTCCAGGCTTTAACTGTAATTACAGTTAGCTTGTGTTTGCACATCACGTGTGTTAGGCTTTAAGGTTAAACCAAAATCTATAATCTCTTCATTCCGCACTTCACTCCAAGGGAGTTGGGTAGACAGTTAAGTTTTGTATTGTGCAAAATTTGATTACTCTATTCACCCCCCCTCTAGAGTTGTATCTATCCCTTCACTTTCAATTGGTATCAGAGGGAGGTTGACTGACTGTATAGGCTAACACCTAAGTCACAAGATCCTGATAGATACCAAGAGTTTATAGAAATTCACTATCATGGCCCAGTCTAAGGATTATTCTAGCACCAGACCTCCAGCATGCAACTTAGCAAAGTTTGGCATCTGGAAGGCAAGGATCAAACTTTATATGAACTCTATTGATGAGAGTATTTTTGCTTCTATTTTGTCAGGTCCCCCAAGAGCACCTGCTGCAGCCACTGCCTCATCATCTGATATGAGTGCAGTGCCTCCTCCAGACTATAATGATGAGTACAAGAAGGCAAAAATTGCTGATGCCAAAGCAATGAACATACTGGCTCAGACTATGTCTGATGAGGTGTTCCAGAAGGTGGCTGACTGCTCCTCAGCTAAAGCCATGTGGGACACACTGAACCAGATTGTAGCTGGTTCAGCTGATGAAAGGAAGGACAGGAGGTCCAACCTTATCTCACAGTATGAGAACTTCAAAAAGACTGATGCTGAATCAGTTGAAGCGATGTACACCAGGCTCAGCTCAATCATCAATGAGCTGAGGACCCTTGACAAGGATATCTCATTGACAGAGGTCAATGACAAGATCCTTATGTGCTTCCCTAGCACATGGGATTTGAGGATCTGGCCAATCAAGGAAGCCAGAAGCACCAATGAGATATCAACTGAAGCCCTTCTCGGCAAGCTCAAATCTTTTGAGCAAGTGCTGAAGACAAGGGAAGCTGAAGCAGAAGCCAAGACCCCCACTCCAACAAGAAAAGAGCAATCTCTAGCTCTTAAAGCTGCTGAAGCCTCAGAAGGCAGCCAATCAAATGAGGAGCTCATGGCATTGTTTGCCAAGAGATTTCTCAAATGGGGAGAAAAAGAGTCAGAAACAATTTCAAGTATGAGAAAGCCAAGGTATGATCGTACTCCAACTAAAGAAATTATTTGTTATGGGTGCAGGAAGCCTGGACACATCTTGCCAGAGTGTCCAGAGGAGAAAAACAAAGAAAAGAGAAAAGAAAAGGAGCAGCACAGGAAGCACTCCAAACCATCCTCCTACAAGAACAAGAAAAAGGAGAGAGGTTTCATTGCTGAAACCTGGAGTGATTCTGATGAAGAATCCTCATCCTCAAGCTCTAGTGAGGATGAAGAAGAAAAGAAGGCAAAAGAAGTTTGCCTCATGGCAATAGATGCCTGCAGCAACCACTCTGCTGCAGAGAGTTCTGACTCAGATGAAGAAATGCCTACTGAAGATGAGGTACTTTCATCTTATGATTTTACTTCAGAAGAGTTTAAGTTAGATTTTAAATCTCTATGTTTAGATTTAATTAGTTCAGAAAAAGAGATAAAAGAACTTAGAAATAGGCTAGCTGACTCTGAATCAATAGCCTCTGAAAATGTTAGGTTAAAGGAAGAACTCACTACTTGTAGTGAAGAAATCAAATTTCTTAAAGTAGAATTAGCTAAGTCTAAGAGACTAGAAGAGTCCCTTAATGGTAGAAGCCTTAAGCTATTAGAAATTACCAGCATGACCAACACTAGGTCAGGTAATGATAAATTAGGCTTAGGAGCTTCTCCCAGTGAACCCCCAGTCTTGCTTAAAAATAACCTTTCAACTCCAGTGAACTTCATTTCAGCTAGTGGAAAGAAGAACACTGAGCAAGTAAACCTTGTAAATAAAACATTAAATAAGGCTAAGAGAGAGAAGAGAAAGAAATTTTTCAAAGAAATGCAAAGAGCGTCGAACGCCGCTCGACGATCGGATGCTCCATGGTCGAACGAAGCTCGACGATCTGAGCGCCCATCGTCGAACGTCGATCGACGATTTCCATATGATTTTCAAAATCATAATCAGTATCATAGAAACCAAAATGGAAATAGAAACCCTAGGTTTGTTGACCCATCATCTGCATGGAGAATCCCACCTAGGAGATCTCACCCTCTAGGCTATCACCCTCAGCCTGCATTTTCTTATATCTCCAGTTTTTCTTATGTGAAAAACAAAGGACCCAAGGTTACCTGGGTCCACTCTGTCTAAATAGTTGTTTTGCAGGTGAAGGCCTATCCAATCACTCAAAATAAGTGGTATTTGGATAGTGGATGCTCTAAGCATATGACAGGAAACAAAGAGCTTCTGTCAAAGTACAAAGCTAAGCTCGGCCCAAAGGTTATCTTTGGAGACTCCAGCTGTGGTCAGACAGAAGGATATGGCAAGATCACAATTGGAGATGTTACATTCAAGAGAGTTGCTTATGTCAGTGGACTAAAGCACAACCTGATCTCAGTTAGCCAGCTATGTGATGCTGGCTACCAGGTTTCTTTTTCTAACTCCTCTTGCAATATTACTTTAAATAATAATGTTGTTTTAATAGGTAATAGAATAGGCAATATATATTTAGTAGATTTTAATTCATCTCACTCGGAAATCTGCCTGTTTAATGAATTAACCCTTAATAATAATTCTTTATGGCATAAAAGGCTTAGTCATGTAAACCTGAAAAATATATCTAGGTTATCTAAGCACAACCTTGTTAGAGGCTTACCTTCTTGCCCCTACAAGAAGGAGAGTCTGTGCAAGGCTTGTCAGCTAGGCAAGCAAACCAAGAACTCATTTAAATCTGTAAATAAAAGTGATTCTCCTAGAATCCTGTATTTATTACATTTGGACCTTTTCGGCCCAATAAATGTACAGAGTTTAGGAGGGAAGTATTACACTTTAGTAATTGTAGATGACTTCTCTAGGTTCAGTTGGGTTTTCTTTTTGAGAACTAAGTCTGATAACTTCAAAGCCCTTACAGACTTTCTACTTTGTGTGCAGACTGAGTACTCTACTCATGTGGCCTTGATCAGAAGTGATCATGGTACTGAGTTTGACTCTCTTCTCATGCAAGAATTCTGTGAGAGAGAAGGTATCAAACATAGCTTCTCAGCTCCTAGAACTCCCCAACAAAATGGGGTAGTTGAGAGGAAGAATAGAACACTAATTGAAGCTGCTAGTACATTGTTGGCAGATGCTAACATGCCTCTATCCTATTGGGCAGAAGCTGTTAGTACAGCTAACTATGTCTTGAATAGAAGTTTGATACACAAACTTATGTGTAAAACTCCTTATGAGTTGCTTAAAGGAAAGAAACCAAAAATTAATTACTTTAGAATTTTTGGCTGTACTGTTTATATTCATAACAATAATAAAGAATATATTAGAAAGTTTGAAGCAAAAGCTTCAATGGGAATCATGCTTGGATATTCCCAAGTAAGCAAAGCTTATAGGGTTTATAACAAATCAACCTGTAAGATAGAGGAATCTGTGCATGTGACTTTTGATGAGTCTCAGATGTTTTACAAGGAGAAAGAAAATTCTCCTCCCTCCAGTTCTTTGCAGGTACATGATGCCCCTCAAGAAATCCTTCAACTTTCAACTCTTCAGATCACTGAATCAGACAGTGATGAAGACATTGCTGAAGCTGTTGAAGCTGTTGTTGTTCCACCAACAGTAGATCAAATTCCTCCTGAGGAATTAATCCCAACTGTTGCTGAAGATCACATCCCACCTGCTGATATTGTCACACTTAGAGATCATCCCACATCTCAAGTGATTGGAGACATATCAGCTGGTGTGCAAACAAGACATCAATTAAGACAGGATGTGATGCATGCTTGTTTCCTCTCACAGGTTGAGCCCCTCACCTTTAAAGATGCAGAGCTAGATCCCCACTGGATCATTGCAATGCAAGAGGAGCTCAATCAGTTTGAGAGATGTAAAGTTTGGACTTTGGTTCCAAGACCTAAAGGCCAACTGATCATAGGCACCAAGTGGGTGTATAGAAACAAGTTAGATGCTAATGGAATAATAGTAAGGAATAAAGCTAGGCTTGTAGCTCAGGGCTACAGACAGGAGGAAGGTATAGACTATGACCAAACCTTTGCTCCTGTTGCAAGGCTAGAAGCAATAAGGATCTTCTTGGCCTATGCAGCCTACATGAAGTTTAAGGTGTTCCAAATGGATGTCAAAAGTGCATTCCTAAATGGTGAGCTTAAGGAAGAAGTGTTTGTTGAACAACCACCAGGGTTTGTTTCATCAACACAGCCCTCTCATGTCTTTAAGTTGCAGAAAGCTCTATATGGACTAAAGCAAGCCCCTAGGGCCTGGTATGAGACTCTAGCTAGTTTCCTGTTAGAGCACAACTTCACTAGGGGAGTAGTTGACAGAACCCTTTTCGTTAAGCATCACAAGGACACAATCCTGTTAGTTCAGGTGTATGTAGATGATATTATCTTTGGCTCCACTGATCCCAAACTTTGCAAAAAGTTTTCCAACTTGATGCACTCTAAGTTTGAGATGAGTAGCATGGGTGTGCTGTCTTACTTTCTTGGTCTCCAAGTTAAGCAAGATGCTGATGGTATCTTCATCTCCCAATCCAAATATGCCAAGGAATTGGTAAAGAAATTTGGGATGGCTGATGCTTCAGCAATGCCTACACCCATGGCTACTAATGTAGTTATTGATTCTGATGATCACGGCAAGCCAGTTGATCAAAAGAATTATAGGGCCATTGTTGGTTCCCTATTATATCTAACTGCAAGTAGGCCAGATATAATGTTTGCTACATGCCTTTGTGCTAGATTCCAGGTCAACCCCAAGGAATCTCATCTGATTCTTCTAAAAAGAATCCTGAGATACCTGAAAGGATGTCCAAATCTAGGACTTTGGTACCCAGCTGAGTCAGAGTTTGAATTAATTGGATATTCTGATTCTGACTATGCTGGTTGCAGAGTTGACAGGAAGAGCACCTCAGGAACTTGCCAGTTCCTGGGAGAGAGATTGGTCTCTTGGTTCTGTAAGAAGCAGGCTTCTGTCTCAACTTCAACTGCAGAGGCTGAATATATAGCTGCTGCTAGCTGTTGTTCACAGATCCTGTGGATTCAAAACCAGCTTGTGGATTATGGTTACTCACACAAGAACACCAAGATCATGTGTGATAGTACCAGTGCTATCTCAATTGCACAAAATCCAGTGCACCACTCTAGAACCAAGCACATTGAGATTAGGCACCATTTCCTGAGAGATTGTGTGGAAAAGAACAAGATCTGTCTTGAGTTCATATCCACTGAGTTTCAGAGAGGTGATATATTCACCAAGCCTTTAGATGAACAGAAGCATCTGTTCTTTTTAGTCCAACTAGGCATGATCAATGGACGAGACTAAGTATGACGATATCTGCCTATGTTGAGGTCTGCTTGAAGATCGTCGAACGATGATCGAAGATCGTCGAACGGATTGAGCCTATCGTCGACCTCTGGTTAATGATAGCTTCTGTTTGAAGATCGTCGATCGACGTTCGACCATCGTCGAACAGGCTGAGCTCATCGTCGATCTCCGGACGACGACAGCCTTTTGTTTGAGAAGCCAGAAATAGTCGAACGATTGTCCGACTACTCTGCTTCTGAGCCGATCGTCGAACGGCCGTTCGACTATCGGTTCAAGATTTTTTAAATAGACCGACTATATCCGGTTCAATATAAAGCCGATAGTCGACCTAGGTTAAAAGATCTGTTGCTGTATCGTCGACGGAGCGTGCCCTTTCGCATTCTGCTTTCCCGCTTGCGATTTTCTACTGCTCCGTCTCCTTCGTCTTCCTCCTCTTTCTCGCGTCTTCCTCCTCCTTCTCGCGTTTCTCCAACAGATCAATGGCGATTTCCCCAGCTGTTCTTGCCGTCGTCAAGTTCGATGCCGGTTTCAGTGTAGATTTCGAAGCTTTCAGCGTTTGCGATGCCAGCATAGTAGAGGTTCTGCAGCTCTGCAAAGATCAAGGTCTAGAGAAGCTGATGTCTGAGAGGATCAAGATCAACATTCCTGAAATAAAAGAATGGGCTTTCACGTCGTCTTCCACAGACGAAGCGATGATCGGCACCATCGGCGGAGTAGAAGCTATCCTAACTCCGGCCGTCCTTTCTGATGTTTTTGGTCTAGTTATCGGTGACGAAGATTATGAGCAAGACGCTCAGGAGTTTGGAAGGATGCTCGTCGAGCTGGGACATGCTGAAGGCATTCCCTCCAAGTTGCTTAAGGTAAATTTTCCATTCAAGATAAAGTTCCTCGCTGAGATTGTTGGAAAAGTGATTCTGGGCAAGCACTCCGCCCATGATAATATAACAAGGCAACAATTTGCACTTATGTGTGCAATTGTCAATCGAAAGAGGATCGATTGGGCTGCTGTTCTGTTTGACTTGATCAGGAAGAAGAATGGAAAGAAGGAAGTTACCCTGGGAAGGGTTATTGGAATTTTCCTGAAGGAGAAATTCCCCCAGTTGCTGAGTTCTGCCGCAACAACTATAAATGCCAGCAAGAAGATGGATCCCCACTTATTCTCTAAGTGGAAGAGGACTTTTGTGAAATCTGCTCCAGCCACATCAGAGGACACAAGGACTGTTTCAGTCGCTCCTCAACCTAGTGAAGCTGGCTCAGCTATCCCTTCCTCATCCTCTGCTTTGCCGTCTGCCTCAGTTGAAGTACCATCAACTTCAGCTGAGGTACGACCCTCTTCTTCTGCTGCACCTGAAACAGCTATGGTTGTTTCTCCTTCATCTCCAGTCTCTCCCATTCCTTCTAATCAAACTGGGTTATCTATTCCTAGTTTTGATTTGTTAGGTTCTGAGAGATTTCCCTCTCCTCCTCCGTCCCCCAGTCATGTTAATTCCCCAATTAACTCATCTCCTCAGAGATCTCCTGCTCGATCTCCTGCTCTCACCACTCCTCATCCCAGCACATCTACCATTTTTGCTGCAGCTCCATCCACCTCAAATTCATCATCTTTTGAAATTACCCCTGAATTCCTCTCCCGCATTGTGGAGTTGATTACCCCATCAATCAAAATCATGATTGACGAGGCAATCGCTCCCCTTGCTGCCTCCATTGACCATCTAACTGCCTCCATCCAATCCATTTCCAAATCAGCTGAGCCATCTTCCTCTTTGGGCCTGGTTTCAGTACCTACTGAAATCAGGCAGGGGGAGATGTCCAATGAAGATGTCTCAGACCTTCCTGCTTCTCCTGCAGCTGATATAGAGATAGCTCCAGATGTTGTCGTATCTGTCCAGCCAGAATCTGCTCCAGAAGAAGTTCCAGATATTGTTATGTCTGCTGAGGAAGAGACAGCTCCTGCTGAGAAAGAGATTGTTCCAGCTGAGGAAGAGATTGTTCCAGCTGAGGAAGTGATTGTTCCAGCTGAGGAAGTGGTTGTTCCAGCTGAGGAAGAGAGTGCTCCTGCTAAGAAAGTTTTAGCTCCAGTCTTGACTGAGAAGGAAATATCAGATGGTATCCTGCTATCAGAAATTGCTGTGAAAGTGTGCTTAGAAGATATTACCACTCCTATGATAGTTAGATTCCTGGAAGGAATTGTAACTAATTATCTGAATGAATGCTGGGAAATGGTTAAATATGAAGGTAAAGCTTTCATTCGCTTTGTTGATGAATCTATTAATTTGTTAGTCTGTGAATACCTTGAAGGTATGATTCAAGTTTATTTAGCAGATCTGTATTCGTAATTTTACAGATATTATTAAAGAAGATGTAACTACCCAGAAAATAGCAGTTGGTTCTGTGGTTGCTCCAAGTGAATCTGATACTCAATTAGATCCAGAATTGGATGTATTTTTAAATGATAAAGAGGATGAAAATCAAGAGGAAATCAAAGTTGATTCTCCTGCTTTAAATTTGGAAGAAATTCAAGCAAGGGCTGCTTGGGACTTAAGAGTTCAATCTCTACAAGAAAAAGAGAAAGATCTGCAATTTGAGAAGTCATCCATCTGGGATGATTCTCCTGGTTTAGATTTAGACTCTCTTATGGCTATGGATGTCATTGAAGAAGAAAAAGAGAAGTCGGCATTAAAGCTTAAAGAAAAGGCTGTCTCAGAAGCCTATGATCCCTATGAGAATCCTCCATCATACAATTCTGATGATGATGATGATTCAGATGTGTCTGAAAATTCAAAGAAAAAGAAATCTGCTGTTAAGAAGAGAAAAGCTCCTCCTCCTCCTCCAAACAAGGACAATGACACTCCCTACTACATCCTGAAGGGCATTGACCCCAAATCTAAAGATTTTAAGCATTGGATGTGGTTCTCGAAAAACCAGCAGAAAGAAAGGAAGAGAACTAAAAGGTATGATACTCCAGTCTCCAGATGGACTCCCAAAGGTCCTCCTCCACCTCCCGGTGCAGGAGCCTCTGGGAATCTACCTGCAAATCAATCTGCCTATGGAAAATCTGCATCTGCTCAGCCACATCCAAGACAAGGTCATCAAAGTTTTCAAGGCAAATCGTCTTATGGATCTCAAAGACAGTTGAAGGAGGTTGTGGCCCAAAGACCAACTTTTTCCCCACCTCCTTCTCCAGTTCAATCTGAGAAGAGTGTTTCAAAAGGTAAATAGTTTACAGTGTTTTAAAAACCTTCTAGCAAGTCCCTTTTGCTAAGTTTTCTAATGTTTTTATCTAGATATAATAGCTGCTGCTTCTCCAGAGCCAGTATATGAAAATCCCGAGCTCGATCCTAATTTTAGGATGGCTCGCTTTCAAGAGCTTGTAGGGGCAGCCCAGATTAGAAAAGCAAGAGCTGAAGGAAAAGATGTGACTGGTTTCACTACCATGTCATCTTATAGAAAGAAAGAGTTTGAGAAATTCCAAGTTAATCCTGAGATCTTTGACCCAGCAAAGTATATGGAGAAACATCCTGAAGCTGTGGTCCCCAGAGCAACAGAGCTAAAGATTCTTGGAGTGCAGGACTTGAAGATGTCGAAAAAGGAATCAGATGATCCTCTGCGTAAAATTTCTTTTGTCTCCAGTTCTTCTGATCCATTACCTGACCCTAAAGATTCTTGATAGTTTGATTAAACTGCTGTGTTATATTTATTTATCTGATTGATAATCTGCCAGATTTATTGTTATTTCTGTTGAAATTATTTTTAGTATTCTATTGCTAGTTGATTTTAGTTTCTGAGAGACTTAACTCAAATAGGGGGAGATTGTTGGTACCCTAGTTTGATTTGAGTTTAGTCCTCTCCTTTGTGCTCCTTGACCCAAGAAATATCTATGGTCAATGGTTAGGAGTCTAGCTGTAGAGTCCTCGCTTTTCCAAATTGAGAATTTGGTTAAGTAGTTTTTTCGTTCGACCATAGTCGAACGCCGTTCGACTATCGTCTATCGGCTGATCGACGATCGTCTATCAGTTGGTCGACGCTTAGTCTGCGCTGATAGTTCGACTATCTGCTTGATAGGTCGACTATCTGTTCTGCGCTGATAGTTCGACTATCTGCTTGATAGGTCGACTATCTGTTCTGCGCTGATAGTTCGACTATCTGCTTGATAGGTCGACTATCTGTTCTGCGCTGATAGTTCGACTATCTGCTTGATAGGTCGACTATCTCAGTGCGCTTGATAGTTCGACTATCTGTCCTAGATAGATCGACTATCTGATAGTTCGACTATCTGTTTTGATAGGTCGACTATCTGCCGGGGTAGTTCGACTATCTTCTTCGATAGTTCGACTATCTGGATCGTTCGACTATCTGCCCGATAGATCGACGATCTCCGTGCGTCGTTCGACGATCTTCGAAGATCGTTCGACGCTTTCTGCCTGCCTTTGAATTTTGTATTTATTTATTATATTTAATTATTTAATACATTTTCTGGCACGATATTTCAAGCTGTATGATAAAGTTTCCAGGCATTATTTACTTCATTCTATTTGCCTGAGTTCAAATCTTTTAAGATAAAGTTGTTTGTCTTATTAGCTGTCATTTAAATTACTTTATCCGCTGTCAACCCCTTTATAGCCGTTGGACTGAAAAGTCTTCTTCTTTGCTATAAAGAGTTAGTTTCTGATGTGACTTTATTTAGTCATCTGTTTATTTGATTTAAACCTGCAGCTTCTTAGAAAGAGATTTATTCCTTTTTATGGAATGTATTGCTGCAGAGATATTTCTGTCTTCTTGATATTTACAGCCCAGGTCTCAAGGCTCACAAGAAGACAAAGAATTCAAATGGAAGAGAGCCGTTGCTTGCTGCTAATATATAAAGAACCCTTTGCAGAAGGATTCAAGCTAGTTTTTTAGTGAACAGAAGTGCTACACACATATTCAAAAGCACTCAAGCCTTCATCAAGCTCAAGCTTCCTGCTCTCAGCAAACTCCATCTAACTGAGAAGTGTTAAGATCTTCATCTCTTCTTCACCTGAGTTCTCCTGCTTTCAGGAAGTTCAACTCAGAGTTTCTTTGAAGAAGAAGAAGAAGAAGAATAGCTGCTTGAAGAGATTTCTTTTTGTTATTTATTTTCTTCCTGTAGCTCTTTCCTTCAGAATTTTCTGAAGAGTTTCTGCACTGAAGCAAGACTTCACCTGGACATCTTTGAGCCAGGGGGAGCCTTGATTCTTTAGAGCATTCTAGCTCAGTGCAAGCTTTTTGTGCTTCTCTAATCTATTGTAAAATAGAGAAGACATCTTAACCTTCTTCCCCCTCCTGTACAGGGTTATTACTCCCTTCAAAAGTATCCCTTGGTGGCAGGGCACCTGATCAAAAACCTGTGCTTGGTTTTTAGACACCTGATCAAAAGTCTAAAGGGTCTGTTTGATCTACCTGAATCAGATCATTGGTGGCAGGGCACCTTAGCAAAAACCTGTAGTGGATTCCTACCGTTTGGGTAGAAGAGTGGACGTACCCAAGTTGTTTGGGGAACCACTATAAAATTCCTTGTGTCGTCTGGCTTGCTTATTATTTTTCTTGTACTGTGGCTGTGAATAGATATAACTAGGTTGCTAGTTGCTGCTTAGGTTTTCCAGGCTTTAACTGTAATTACAGTTAGCTTGTGTTTGCACATCACGTGTGTTAGGCTTTAAGGTTAAACCAAAATCTATAATCTCTTCATTCCGCACTTCACTCCAAGGGAGTTGGGTAGACAGTTAAGTTTTGTATTGTGCAAAATTTGATTACTCTATTCACCCCCCCTCTAGAGTTGTATCTATCCCTTCACTTTCAAGCTGAACCTCCGACAACACCGATGGTTAGAATTCTTGTGCAATTATAACTTCGCTCTCCAATATCACACAGGGAAGGCTAATAGAGTTACCGATGCTTTAAGCCGCCAGCCGTCGGTAGCTTGGAGTTGGATGGAACAAATCCCAAAAAAGCTATTTCAGTCTTTGATAAACTTGGAAATTTCCCTTGTTGCTCCAAGAGATCCGGATGAATACCATGCCCAACTGTATTGGATGGAGATCCAATGCGACATCCGAGATTGGATACGAAAGGCCCAGAAGATTGATCCAGAGGTAGTTCCGATCATCCGATCTCTGTAAAGCGGGGCACAGGAGGAGTTTAATCTGCACGATGGGATTTTGCAGTTCAGGCACCGTATATTTATTCCCTCTATCGGGGGAATTCGTAAAGAGATTCTGCAAGAAGAGCACCATTCGAGGTATTCCATCCACCCTAGTGTGGTAAAACTGTATGTCGATCTATGCAGGATCATCTACTGGCCTGGAATGAAAAGAGACGTCACCAACTTCGTAGACCAGTGCCAGACTTGTCAAAGGGTTAAATCTGAATGTCGCAGCCCGGGGGGGCCTAATGTAGCCCCTGCTGATACCCGAATGGAAATTTAAGGACATTTTCATGGACTTGTCCATGACCTACCTCGATCTCGTGCTAACAACAACTCTATATGGGTTATTGCGGATTGACTTACCAAGGTAGCGCGGTTCATTCCAAACCAACAGGGAGACAGAGTTGATATTCTTGCCAGGATGTTCATAGAACAAGTAGTCCATTTCCACGGAATGCCAAAGTCCATTGTGTCGGATTATGACGGGCGATTCACATCCAAGGAATGGAGGCGGGTGCATGCATACTTGGGGACCAAGTTGGACTTTAGCACTGCTTTCCACCCGCAGACAGATGGACAAACAGAAAGGATGAATCAGACGATGGAGGATCTACTTTGACTCTACATAGTGGAACACAATGAGCCATGGGAGCAGCTGTTACCTTTAGTTGAGCTTTCTTACAATAATAGCTACCAGGCTAGCATCAATATGGCTCCGTACAAAGCATTGCACGGGATGCGTTGCCGAACCCCATTGACATGGGTTCATGAAGTGGACCCAGAAGCCTTAGGAGTGGCTTATATTGATGACACTACGACAATGATACAACAAATCCAGGAATGGATGCGGGAGGCGCAGAGCCGACAGGCCAAGTATTATGATGCGCGACACCGACCAGTGGAGTTCCGCGTGGGGGAAATGGTATTCCTAAAAATTAAACCCATGCATGGTGTCTCCCAGTTGAGAAAGAAAAAGAAGCTAGATCCCCGCTATTTGCGCCCCTATCAAGTGATAAAGCGTGTTGGCCCTGTTGCCTATCGATTAGCCCTGCCCCCAGAATTGGGAAATCTTCATGATATGTTTCATGTCTCTTCCTTGAGACGAATTCTCTGGCAACCAAAGCAGCATCTACCTACACCACCAGTGAAACTGCAGTCTGATAGATCCGTCCAGCTTGAACTAATTAGAGTCGTAGATCATAAAGTGAATAATCTGCGTAACAAGGCACAATGGTAAAGATATTGTGGTCAAATCACGGACGAGATGAGTATACTTGGGAACCGGAGGCACTCGTCCGAGAAAAACACCCAGAGTTATTTACCCAGGTATGTCACTCCTTTTCCCCTACTTTAAGCAAATTTTCGGGGACGAAAATCATTTTATTTTTATTGGATTGTAACGTCCCAACTTTTATTGGGCCACCAGAGCCTTAGTTGGCCTAATAAAAGTGACCCGAACCCCTACCCGTGACCCGTTAGAAGGCAACCCTAGGCGGAAAATGGAGCTAGAGAACTCTGATTAGAGTTCTGTCAGTTCCCGTGGTCTCGTATGACCAATACGAGCTCATCGGAACTCGTTGCATAACAATTCGAGGCCTAACGACGAATATAGACACTTTGATAGTTTAGCGCGCCGTGGCGCGCAGATTTTGGACTTTTGCCAAATGGACTCCGATTCAACCCCAGTCAGTGGTGTTAGACTCGTATGATTAATACAAAGTCAACAAAAGTCATCCCGGGCAATTTTGATGACGAATGGTAAACTCGAGGTCAAATCAAGAATATTCATGCATCGAAAAGCATGCACGCACAAATTATGACGTGACACTCAAACTTTGACCCGACTCTCGATATCTTGGACTCACTTTGACTTTGACCAGCAAGGGGGACCCACCCTAGGGTTGATTTGGTCAAACCCCCCTAAAAGTCCAATTTTTGGATTTTATTTCCAAAAAAGTGTGCCCCCTCCACATTAACTAGTTAGGGCCTTGCACCCCTCACCCACTTTAGGCCCCCAACCAGCAAGCCCATACTTGGGGCAAGAGGAGGGCCATCAACTCAACCCCCCCCCCCCCCCACTCCTCTCTCTTCCTCCACTTTGAAAACCCAACCATGGGGGGGGGGGGGTAATTTCATTTCCCCAACATGGGGAATTTTCTTAAGCCTCCAGATGTCCTTGGACAGCTGGAGGGTGGAGATTAATCCCTCCCTATGGAGGGATTAATCCCACATCGGGTGGAAGAGGAAATACCCCCTCCTCCACCTTATATTAAGGGGCCCCACCCCCTATCTCAACTCCCCAAGCTCTGAGAGCACACCCCCCTGCCCCCCTCTACCGGAGCTCAGGTCGCCGAAAAAGGGCAGCCCAAGCTCCACAATCCCGCCACCTTGCATGGCTAACCAAGCCGTCCCCTCCCGAGCTCCCCCGATGCAGGTGGAACCTTCTCCCCTTCCCCTTTATAAATTTTTGGACATC
This sequence comes from Platanthera zijinensis, assembly GCA_039513925.1. Lineage (NCBI taxonomy): Eukaryota > Viridiplantae > Streptophyta > Magnoliopsida > Asparagales > Orchidaceae > Platanthera > Platanthera zijinensis. Next base: position 153,659,758 of record CM077083.1, read on the forward strand.
CTGCATGGGCCTCCCGGCAGCCGGAGCGCCGCTGACACCACCCGATCCATGCTCCAGGTCGGGTGGTGGCCGTAGGAAATCTAGGCCCTCCCAGCACCGGTGGTGGCACTTGAGAAGGGATAAACCACCAGGGATGACTTTCCCCGGTGGTGGAAGGCCGGGGTGCCGCCGAAAAACGCCGCTCCGGCAGTACCCAAGAAACATCGTTCTTGCTCTATTTAAACTTCGACGGCGGTTGGTCGTCGGGCCACCACCGGAGAAGAGTCCTGCCCCCGGCGCGCCGGCCGGGGGTGGTTTCCTGGCTGGGTTCAACACCGGAGAGGCATGGTGGCACTGTGAAGCTGGGAGTAGAGCCACTGCCACCCTGCTCTCAGGTTGACCAATTCAGGCGGAGGCCGGTGGCAGGCCGTCGGGCAACCATCCAAAGACTCGCCAGCCCCCGGCCAACCGAACGGCGGTGGCGTCGGCATCTAGCAGTGGCTGGATGGCGGTGGCTGAGGGCCACCGCCTCCTTCATCAACGGGATGAAATCGCCGCCGTCCAATATCGGTGATGAGATGGACGACGAGGATTACCTTAATTACCCCCCCCTTGCATCATCTTCCGTTCCCCCCACAGCTAATCTGTGACTAATCCGTTGTGGGGGAAATGATGGCAATTTCCCTAGTCTGGCTCAATCTCAGCTGCAGGATCATGATCAACTTCTGCTATATGCAAACCAAAATCCTTAACAAAAAATGTGAAATTTTCTGGGCCAAATCGAAGCCCTAGGGGGTAAAGTGGTAAACATGAAAAATGTCCCCCATAATGGGGACTTACTCCACAAAAATTTTGAGAATTTTTGAAGGTGTTTTTGTATTTTTAAAAGCATAAATAAAATTTATTGGGTTAAATAAATGGCCCAAAACTTGTGGAAAAATTCTGAAAAACATTTTAGACTCTTTTTAGGCTCTTCCAAAGGTTATATCAAAATTTGGGGACACAGAGATAAGAAATGTAGTTTTCCAAAATTCTTAGAGCCTAGGGTCGCACTCGGAATTTATTTCGCGCATTTTCCCCAGAAATGAAAATTGGAGTGCGCGACAATCCCTCCTCATTTTAATAATAAATTCAAAGTTGTACCATCGACGAGAGAGGCCGAGGCAAGTAGCCAAGCTCCGGGTGTTCCGAGATTTCGTGAAACCATTGAGCGCCTCGACTTTTGGGTAATTTGGGCACGCTCGGAAGGTGAGTGTACGAGTAGTGAGTTACAAATTATTCTCGACGAATAAAAGGGTGTAACTCCTAATGAGCCCATATTCGATTAAGACGAGATTAAGAAGGCACAACCAAATTACTCTCGGATCTTAATAATGGGAGTAACCCAAGGAAGCCTTTAAAAACTGAAATAGAATTGAATATGCCTCCTGAGAACGGAGATGGTATTGAAGCCTCCTGGATGGCGTGATTGGACTGTTAACCTTTTTCTTTATGATTATTTCAGTCTCATACTGGTCAAGTTCAATTCAGTACTTTCAATTCAATTCCAGTCTCATACTGGTCAAGTTCAATTCAGTACTTTCAATTCAACTCCAGTCTCGTACTAGTCAAGTTCAATTCAGTACTTTCAATTCAACTCCAGTCTCGTACTGGTCAAATTTAATTCAGTACTTTCAATTCAACTCCAGTCTCGTACTAGTCAAGTTCAATTCAGTACTTTCAATTCAACTCCAGTCTCGTACTGGTCAAGTTCAATTCAGTACTTTCAATTCAACTCCAGTCTCGTAATGGTCAAGTTCAATTCAGTACTTTCAATTCAACTCAAGTCTCGTACTGGTCAAGTTCAATTCAGTGCTACTCCAATTTCATATTGGTCACATATCATTCCAGCACTTAAATTATGCAGCTTTATTTATCAGCAGCTTTAACTACCACATTTCATTTCTGCAATGTACTATTTTAAGCCTGGGTTCTACTCCAACGAACAGTTGCCTATTAAGGTCGAGACTTAGATGGGGAATAACCGAAGTTGTGGATTCCTCCAGGTTTGGCCCCAAAAAAAGTGCTCCCATGCTCATTGTCAAAAGTTGTGCTGAGTGCCGACGCCCGAAGTTCGTAGCATAGTAGGGTAGGCTGCCACAGACCCGGTATGGGCTAGCAAAATTGATTGTTTGATTGCTTATAAATTGCTTGCGGTGATTTGTGGTGAGTCAGTCCCTTCCGCAGACCGTTCGTACCGGTGCGACAAGGTCATTGACTCAAGGCAACAGGGGAGATTGGTACTACGAGTGACCGACCGTTATCTTTCCCTGTTGGGTTTTTCCTCTACTGGCCAGCCAAAATATCGTATCGTCGGACGTCTCTCACATCCAATAGTACACGGGGTTGTACATTGGGGCCTGGAGCTGTGCAGTATGGCCATCCCTAAAAGTGGCAGGACTGGCCACTATCACCGATGACGACATTGGTGAGGCCCCCGGGGCTCGGTACCCTGCTAGAACAAAAACGGTCCATACTATGTAGACATAGGATGTGTGTGCATGGCTGTGAATGCTTGCGATAGGATACAGAATGTGAATATCTGATGTGCTAGTAGTGCCCTTATTATAACTGATATTATTGCTACTGCCATTTCTGTTATATTATGCTGCCCTTCTTTTATTGTTGCCCCTAGATTAAAAATACGAAATGCTGTGCTAACCATCTAATGCTTCAGCTATCTTATTCTACTGGGTGCGTGTGTGCTCGTCCCCGGGATATGGATCTAGGGAGGAGATTTGTTTCCACTTAGCCCTATGACTAACGGTTATTTAAATGACCACTCACAGGAAACAGAGCACCATAACGACCCCCTACCGCGGGAGAATGCTCCAGTAATTAAGACTACTCGAGCAGAAGCACCACTGACATCTTCAAAGTTTTGAGACATGAGTACCCATGAGCAAGATAGAGAGAGAGAGTGAGGAGCTATATGCAGAACTTGTACAGCCTGCAGGCTTATATCAGAACTTAGGCTACGACCCTAGTACTCATGTAAATATATAAACAATATTATATATATTTGATAATGTTTTGCTGTTAATGCTTCTGCAAAAATCTCTGATGTGTTGTGAATGTTGTGGTTCTAGCCGAGCAAGGCAGCCAACTAGTGCTTAGATAGGGTGGACCCTTACCCCTAAGAGCACTGGGTGGACGTCTTGGGCAAGTAGTACCCCTCCAGCCCGACCCGACAAAAGGTTTGAGGGGGGTGCTATACGACACCCTTTTTGGTGTCTCGACACATTACTATATATAGTGTCAACACATTTTCTGGTGTCTCGAAACTTTCTTAGATGTCTCGACACATTCTCTGGTGTCTTGACACAAATTTTAACTTAGTCAAATTTTGTTTTCTAAAATATAGATACATGACATTTTTAAGGTCTATTCTTGATATTTATGTAAGTAAACTTAATTACTGACATTTATATTGTATTCTTATTTTTATCAGTTTTTCTTATATATGTGCAAAAATTATTCATGATTCAACATGCCAAGTTCAAACTTAAAGAAATTAAATTACTCTTCTTCTAGGGGCTTTGTGAAAATATCAACAATTTGTTTATTTGTTGGAACAAATTCTAAACTAATATCTTCATTTTCTACATGCTCCCTAATAAAGTGATATCTAATTTCAATATGTTTAGTTCTACTATGTTACACAAGATTGTTTGCAATAGAAATAACACTAGTAGAATCACAATATAATGGAATTTTATTTAGCTGAATGTTGTAATCTTGTAACTAATACTGAATCCAAAGAAATTGTGCACAACAACTTCCAGTTGAAAAGTACTCAGATTCAGCTGTGGATATTACTACACTTGTTTGTTTTTTGCTGCTCCATGATATCAGCCTTCTTCCAGGGAATTAACATGAGCCTAATGTACTTTTCCTATCTTCTTTATATCCTACATAATCTTCATCTGAAAAGACTGTCAGTTCAAAATCACTATTCCTGGGATACCATAGGCAAAGATTAGGTGTGCCCTTTAGATATCTCAATATTCTTTTAACTACTGTATAGTGTGATTCTTTAGGGCAAGATTGATACCTAGCACAGACATAAGTGCCATACATTATGTCTTGTCTACTGGATGTTAGATAGAGTAGTGATCCAGCTATGCCCCTATACAAGGTGATATCAACTGGCTTTCCAGCACCATCCTTGTCTAAAGACCTACTATACCCCATAGGAGTTCTCATTGAAGTGTATATTTCCATGTCATACTTCTTGATTAACTCCTTGGAGAACTTAGACTGACTAATAAAAAGTCCATCTATAGTTTGTTTAACTTTAAGACCCGAGAAAAATTGAGTTCACCCATGCTACTCATCTCAAACTTACCGTGCATAAGTTTGAAAAACTTAGTGCAAAGTGACTCATCAGTAGAACCAAATATAATGTCATCTACATATATTTTTACTAAGATGGTCTTGCCTTTGACTTCCCTTAGGAATAGTATTTTGTCTATTTTCCCTCTTGAGAATTTGTTCTCCAGAAGAAATTTAGACAAAGTCTCATACCAAGCCCTTGGGGATTATTTCAATCCATAGAGAGCTCTTAATAAAAGATAAACATGATTACGTTTAGTAGAGTCATCAAAACCTTATGGTTGCTCAACATAGACCCTTTCTTTAAGGTTAGCATTAAAGAGGGCTGACTTCATATCAATTTGATAAACCTTGAATCATTTGTGGCATGTATATGCCAGGAAGAGTCTAATAGCCTCCAATCTAGCAATTGGTGCAAAGGTTTGATCAAAGCCTATACCCTCTTCTTGTCTATATCCCTTTGCAACCAATCTAGCCTTTTTTCTGACTATAACACCATTCTCATCCAGTGTGTTCCTATAGATCCACTTAATTCTATGATGTTACATTCATCTGGTCTGGGAACTAGCTTCTAGACTTTACATCTCTTGAACTGGTTCAATTCTTCCTACATAGCCCTTATCCAAAATGGATCTATATTGGCTTCTTCAAATTTCTTTGGTTCTATTTGTGATAGAAAACTTGAGTACAACACAGTGTTGTGATGTCTAGTTCTTGTGGTCACTCCATGGGCTGTATCTCCAATGATCAATTCCCTTGGATGATCTCTTAGATGTCTGACAGCAACTGGTAATGTGACCTCTTATCTTTAAATAACTTCATCTTGTTGCTGAGTCTCTTCTTCTGGTTGTTCCTGTGCAAGCTCTTCTTCAAAAATTTTGACTCGATCTTGTATATTTTGGCTTGCTGGAATTGAATCTTCTATAGATAGCTTATTTAGCTTCAAGTCTTCTCCTGTTGTGCTTGATGTACCTGGCTTATCATTGTAAAACATTGAACATTCATCAAATACAACATGAATAGACTCCTCTACAACTTGATCCCTCAAGTTGTAGACCCTATAAGCCTTACTATGGTTACTATAACCAGCAAATATGTCTTCATAGGACTTCTCAGAAAATTTTGTTATGTATGTTTTTCCATTATTTAGGACAAAACATCTACATCCAAAGATTCTAAAATAGGCCAAGTTTTATTTTCTGCCCTTCATTAGTTCATAAGGAGTCTTATTCAACCTTTTGTTGATTGAAGCTCTATTAAGAACATGACATGTTATGTTAATTGCTTCAACCCAAAAATATTTTGGGAGAGAAGAATCACTCAGTATGATTCTTCCAGCTTCAATGAGAGTTCTGTTCTTTATCTCAGCAAATCCATTTTGCTGGGGTGTTCTTGGAGTGGAAAACACTTGCTGAATCCCAAGTTCTTCACAAAATTTTGTCATGCATTCAGATTGAAATTCAGTTACATGAACATTTCTGATTCTGACCACAAACTGTTCAATTCATTCTGTATTTGTTTGACAAATGTCTTGAAGATATCCGGAGTTTCAGACTTTTTTCTTAGAAAGAAAACCCAAGTAAATCTAGAATAATCATCAACAATCACAAAAGTGTAGACTTTCCTTCCTAGACTATGAACTAGCATAGGACCAAACAAGTCCATATGCAAGAGGTATAAACACCTCATTGAATCTTTGGTTTCAATACTTTTGAATGAAGCTTTTGTCTGCTTGCCTTTTTGCATGCAAAGCAAATGCTCTCCTTAGAGTATTTAATATTAGGACCATTCCTAACTAGCTCTTTACTGAAAAGCTTGTCTATTCCCTTATAGTTCAATTGATCTAGCCTCTTCTGCCATTTGATATAGTGTGAGGCTTTCTCATTTGCAACTAGACATATGTGTGAGTCTGACTTTAAACAAAGAAAATTTAAGCAATACACATTCCAACACCTAGTGCCTGTCAAGATGACCTCTTGGTCACTTGACTTCTTTATGAGGCACTCATCCTTGTGGAATGAAATGTCATAGCCAAGATCATAAAGTTTTCTTATGCTTGTAAGGTTGTGTTTCAACCCTTTCACATAAGCTACTTTAGTGAAAGTGACTAAGCCATTTGAGATCTTACTATAACCTTTGGTAATTCCTTTGTCAGCTCCACCAAAGATCACCTTAAGTCCATTCTTCACTGGGATAAATTCCCTCAAGTTACCCTTTGTTCCAATCATGTGTTTGGAACATCCACTATCCTAGTACCAGATTGGCCTATCTCTGGTACAAAATGAGAATATATTTTTCCTTAGGAATCCAAATTGCCTTGGATCCTAGGTGCTTGTTAGCTGAGACTCTATTATGACCACCTGAAAATTTCTTAACTGGATATACTTTCTGCCCATGAGACACAATGTGATTGAACCAACAGTCCAGGGCAAAGTGTCTAATTTTTTCCATAACACCAACATTCATATTTGTTGTACCTCCTCTTTAGAGGAACATAATGAACTTTATGTTGGCATTCCTTAGGACATGAATCAGCAAACTTGACAGTTGTATTGTGACTGGGAGCATAATGATAGTTCTGCCTCTCAGTCACAACAGTCCTCTTTGGAGCAAGCACATTAAGAATAGTTTTCCTATTCACATATGAGTTTGGTCCAACTGGTCCAGACTTCTGGGTTTCTTTTCCCTTAGTCTGAAACACAGGTTGTGGAATGACTGGACTCTTTTGTCCTGTCAGCTTTTTTCCACTTCTTCTCCTGGGTTTACCATACCCAAGCCCACTTCCAGGAGTTTCAGAGAAGGTATCTATAATGGGCAGCATAGGTTTAGGTTTATAAAACAACTGTACTAGTCTTTTCTCATTCAGGAGTTTGAGTTCTAACTCCTGAATGGTTGCATCCTTTTGTTTTAGCAATAAGATTTGTTCATCAATGATCTTAGTCAGCTTAGCCAACTTTGAGCTTTGAACACCTATCTTCTGAGTATCCATCTTATGATGATACTCAAGACCTTTTAGTGATTCAATTTCTATAGCTTGTTCTTTGACAAGCTTTTTGCTCTTTACAATAGCTTCCAACAGTTTTCCAAATTTACCTGTGAGCTGTTGTAGTTCAGTCTCAGGGTTAGACTTATGTGAATCAAACTTTAAGTCACATGAGTCTAGCTCATCCACAGTCTCATTAACAAAATTTGTAGAACAATAAGAATTGTCAAAGATTACCTGAGTATCCTGACATTTGACAATTTTTATATCTAGATTATCAGACAGTGCCATCAAATTAACCTCCATATCATCTTCAGAATCACCATAGTGTGATTAAATTGTGGAGTTATTTCCCTTGTATATGGCCTTTCTGATGAATTCCTCTTCATAAGAGAATAATGCAATATGAGCATGTTCTTCTTCTGATTCAGTTGAATCAGTATCACTATCAGATAAGGTCTTTGACTTCTTTGCCATCAGACCCTTTTCTGATTTATTGTCTTTATATAACTTCTTTTCCTTTAACTTTCTGTTCTCCTTTCTTTTTACTAGACAATCAGCAATGACATGTCCAGGCCTGTTACATTAATAACAGATAATGTCAGCCTTAATTTGTTTATTCTGGTGTGAATCATACCTGACCACAGATTTGTCTCTATGTATGTCTTTGCTTTTACTGGAACTTGGTCCAGATGATTTCTCCTTATTCGACTGCTTCCTTCTTCTCATCATTTTCTTGAATAGCCTGGTGAACATTGCCAATTCATCATTTGATAATTCTTCTGATGAAGAACGGGTTCCAGTGCTATCTGTATCTTCATCCCTTCTTGGTGATGATGTAATTTCTCTTCTAGAATTCTTTGATGTATCAGCTTTGAAGGCCACAGATCTAGTTTGACCTAAACTTCTGGCAGATTCAGCTTCAGCTTTTCTAGAATTTAACTGAAGCTCATGTAATAATAGCTTCCCATATAAGTCTTGGGGTAACATGTTTCTCAAATTCCTCATTTCTCTTACATCACAAATCTTTATCTCACATTCTTTATTTAGGGATCTCAGAAATTTGTTATTAAGCTCATAATGTGAGACTTCTCTGTCATAATTCTTTAAACCATTGACTATTCTAAAGAACTTTTCATAACATAGTTCTATATAATCAGTCTTTCCTTGCTTGAATGCTTCATACTGCTGGTTGAGTAATGACTTTTTGTCATCTCTTACTTCTTCTGTGTCTTTCATGTATACTATGTGAGTGTTCAACATCTCCTTGGATGTTTTACAGTGTACTAGATTCTGAAAGATTAAATTGTCTATTGCACTGATAATTATATTTTATACTATTTTATCCATGGTGGCAAGAACCACCTCATCCTTTGTCATTTCAGACAATTTCTTAGGGGTTTGCACATTAGCATCTAAGACAGATATCTTCATTGGAATATATGGTCCTTCTTGTACAGTGACAAAGCTTTTTGGATCTGAAGCCTCCATAAACAATCTCACTCTTTGCTTCCATATATCAAAGTTATCCTTAGTACATGTAAGCAATTTCATATAACTGAGTTCTCTGTGAGATTCAGAAGCCATTAAATCTTATATTTTTCAACCACCCTTGGGATCTTTTTCAGACTGTTAGGTCTTTCTTTGAGTAACCTCCCTCTGATATCACTTGAAAAATAATTCGATGGGTAGTTAATCACCTAGAGGGGGGGGGAGAGTGAATAGAGGTCTTTAAAATTCTTTGTCAATTAGATTAACTATTCAGCAGATATTTGTAAATATACTTTCACTAGATCACAACACAAACAAATCTCAAAACACATCACAAGTATAAGAAATCCACAAAGTACACAACAATTTTATAATGGTTCTTAGAAGGTATCGATACATCTTACTTATCTCGCCACAATTTTACTTAGAATAATTTTCAGTCTGAACTTGAAGGTGTCGAGACAGTTGACTTGTCTCGACACAAATGTCACCTATGTCGACATCTTTAAATCTACACTATGTCGAGACAGTTGCATTGTCTCGACACAACTGTCTGCTGGGTGTCGACACTTTTATACATGCTTTAAATCTTCACTGTATCAAGACAGTTGAATTGTCTCGACACTTCAGTCTGCTGGTGTTGACACTTGTTTTACTCTTTACTGTGTCGAGACAGTTGAATTGTCTCGACACCTCAGCCTGCATGGTGTCGACATTTGTTTTAATTCTTCACTGTGTGGAGATAGTTGAATTGTCTCGACACTTCAGCCTGCCCGGTGTCGACACTTGTTTTAATTCTTCACTGTGTCGAGACAATTGAATTGTCTCGACACTACTTTCTTCTGGGTGTCGACACTTTCAGTTTGCACTTCAAATCTATATTGTGTCGAGATATCTGACTTATCTCGACACTGCTGACTTGAGGTGTCGAGATATCTGACCTGCCTCGACACTGCTTATGCAAAAGTGTCGACATAGTTGAAGTGTGTCGACACTTTTGTACTTAGCCATTTTTCTGCACTGCAAGTTGCTAGATGTTGACTGTGCTGACTTCACTCAACACTTTGCTGACTTCACTTGACGCTTTTGTACTTAGAAAATTTTCTTCACTTTTTAGTCAGCTTCTTTGAGTCCACCTGCCAATATGACTTGAACCACCTGTCTAATCAATATGAAATAGGCAACCTGCATACATAAATTGAAACATACATCAAACACATACTTGTGTATATCATTGAGTTGAAAGGGCTTCTTCAAATCAAATACATTGTGTCCAATGTACCCAACAAGCGGAATGCTCTACAACGCGGGTGAGAGATGTTCGACAATGTATGAGCGGGAAGCTTTGCTTCATGGATGGTCCTTATTCCTTGTCACTTAGATTCAGTGTCAGGGCTTATGGTGTTTTACTCAGAATCTAGCTTTGGTGGGTCCTGTGTGGCCGGTGGAAGTCAAAAAATAGTTGCAATATTATAAAAAAAGTGATATATAAGCATGCACATAGGATCCTATCTTGCGAAATTTTATGGAAAAGGAAAAATATAGAGTTGAGATGCGGGCACTGCTTGCGCTATTTAGGGGGAGGGCCCCTTGGTCATTTTATCTGACTTATCTGTGTTAGGGTGTGGCACGACCCTTAGCTAGATTGCCTCTCCAGGGTAGAGGCTCACTTAGGGCGGAGTCATGCACAAAGCTTTTGAGGAGACCTTGTTGGATGAGGCGCTCTATCTCGTCCTTCAACCGGTTGTAGCCCTATATCCCGTGGCCATATCCGCGATGGAAGTCATAATATTGCGATCAGTTTCCTTTATTTAGCGTAATTAGTTCAGGCCTGCGAAGCTCACTGTTGTCTTGGATAGCGGGGAGCATGTTGGTTTGGGTGGTGTTCAAGAGAATATAGTCTAAATGTGGATGAGCTCTTGAGTCTTGACGTGGATTGTCATGATGCTCATCATTTCCCTCAGGGCCTCAGAGTGGATCCGGATCCCTCTTACTCTTCGTGCTTCCTTCGAATCACTGTTGATGCATTTTGACTGCTTCGTCCACTACGATTTGAGCGTTGACTTGGTGGACAAGGTCATCGTAGCTGGGAAGTGTTTCGCTCTTCATCATATAGTAAAATTTTCCTGGTTTGAGCCCTCCGAGGAAAGTTCCGTGCAGGAGCTCGGGGTTAACCCCAAAAATCTTTCGTGCCTCCAAGGTGAAGTGGCGAAAGAAGTCCTTGAGTGATTCTCCCTCAGTCTTCCGGATGCCAGTGAGGTGTGAGGAGTCTTGAATGATTCTCTATTTGGCAATAAACTGCTCCGTGAAAAGTTGAGTTAGCTCTGCGAAGTTTTTGATTTCTCCCTCCTTTATGGAGAAGAACTAGGTGTGAGCCTCTCCTTTCAGAGTTATAGAGAACACTAGGTATAGGAGAAGTTCAGGGGCATTGTACATGAACATGACGGTTACAAAGTGCTTGATGTGCTCTAGAGGATTGTCTGTTCTATTAAATGTCTCAAAGTTGCAGAGCTTGATCCCGGGCGGAAAAGGGAATGCTAGGACTGGTGGAGCTAGTGGGGAGATAAGATGGACAAGGTGTTGCACGTTTGTGTCTTGGTGCTCATTGTGCCCTTATTCTTCCCTGATTATGCGTCTCACTTCCTCACGAGTGAGTCTCTTATCGGCTTGAGCGATGGTCTCCTTCGCCGTTCAAAAGTTTTCCCGCGCGTGCTTGGGAATTCCGTCGAGTAGTGCGAGATGCATAGAACTACCAGCGCCGGAAACTCCTCCACGACGGGATCCATAGAGCGAGCAATGTCTTCAGGCACTATATGGTTTGAGATTAGCGGTTGTTTTCCTCCTATGGCAATGTCCGTGCTAGGGGCGTGACAATTCCTATAGACTCCTAACAAAAAGAGCATTTTTGCGTGGAACTCCTCCATATGGCGCCTGGGTTCTTCCCCAAATGCTGGGGATACAATGATAATGGATCCTTGCTGAAGCATGACATCGCTTGTGGGTGAGTTGGCGGTGTCTTAAATGGTGCGCAGAGCTTTCACGTGACAAGCATTGAGCGGGGCAAGGTGAAAATCGCTTAGATGCCCCTTTGTTTGTGGGGCTCCATTGAAGCGCATGCTTCCTTCTTCGAAAGTCAGGTCAAGGTTATGTTCTTTATTCTCCCTTATCGGTGTTGGAGAAGTGCTTTGTTGGGATCAAGGCCTGCTACGACCGGTGCCCCTTGGGTCCTTACGTCATACGTGGAGTGGGTTACTCCGTTGAACGAATAGTGGTTTGAAGGGAATGATGTCCGGTCCATTTCCGTAAGATATGCCCCCAGGGACTCGGAAGTCCCTAAGTCCCCTAGCTGGGAGAGCGCCTGAGCCTGATACTCTTTCACCCGTCGTATCCACACCTTCTACAAAGATGTTAACGTCATAATTATTTTCTTGAGGCGCAGCGCATCACTGGCGGGTAAGTCACTGGAGGCTTGATTGTTGGATTCCTTATAAGTTGTTGGGTTGGTGGTGTGCACGCCCCCCTTTATCATCATTGATGTTATAGTTGGGGTATGCTGCAACTTGTTAAAGCTTTTGAGAACACCTTGCCACAGATGACACCAAACTACTGCGGGTCATCAAGTCTTTACTCGGTCTAGAGAAACCAGACCACCTTAGCTCGGAATTAGACCTAGCGTGCAAATAGTAAAAGTGAACAGCAACAAATGACAAGAGGCTTTTTTGACGTAGAAAACCCAGAAAGGGTGAAAAACAATATGGCTGGATCTGTGCTGAGCCAAAATCCAGTAGTTCCTTTGAGTTTATATGTATTGATATTTGATCTCAGAGGGAGACATGTCACTTTTTCGTTACAATTGCAAAGTACAAAAATAAGGAAATGAAACTAAGTTCTCGGAGCCTCGATAGAAGCGCTCCAGCCTTGAAAATTTGGCTAAGTTCACTGAACCTCGAGGGAAGCATTTTAGCCTGGAAATTTGGCTAAGTCCATGGGGCCTTTGCGCAAGAAGAGGAGGAGAGTGAATTCCTAAGCGGATGATCGACCTAAATCCACGATCTCGCCGGAAAACCTCAGAGCTCTTTATTGCCTCCGGAGTTTCTTGTCTTCAAATGAAGGCGTTGGGGTCTATTTATTGTTTTCTACAGGGTTATGTCAGTAATAGAGCCAGGGCGGAATTTGTGCTAGCAAATGGTGTCGCTCCATTTCGATGACATGAATCATCATTGTTAGAAAAATGACGAAAGTGCCCCCGGGCGGTTCAGGCAGCTCGGGCAGGGTTCCTGGAGGCAGCGGCGGCCGACAAAGGACAGAGGCGGAGGAGGCGACCGGAAGGGGCGCCAGAGGCGGAGGTGGCCGCCGATGCGTGGGCATGCATGACACACATAACACTTTTGCTCGCGCAGTAGAAGGGGTACCGCGCGTGGGAAGCCGCATGCGCACTGTCGTGCACAGTGCCTCACACGGGCTGTCGTGCGCGGTGTAACATCCCGACTTTTTTTGGGTCACTAAAACCTTAGTGGACCCAATAAAAGTGACCTGAACCTCTACTCAAGGCAAAAAAATGGTAGGAGGTGACCTTATTTTGGGACGTTGAGCTAATGAATTCCGATTTGAGTTCCGCCAGTTCCTATGAACACGTATAGTCGATACGAGTATGATGAGACTCTTTGTGTTGCATTCCGAGGTCTTCCGGTAAATATGACCGTTTTGACCATCATAGCACGTCGCGACTCGCTAATATTAATTATTGAGCAATCGTACTCTGATTTGACCTCGGTCGGTGGCATTAGATTTGTATGGCTAATACAAAGTCAACGGAGTTTGTCTCGGTCAATTTCGATAATAAGTTTCCAATCTCTGGCCAAACCAAGCACTATCGTGCACCGAAAAGCATGAGCACACTAATTGTGGCATATTGCCCCAACATTGACCCGTCTCACGATGACGTGGATCTACTTTGATCTTGACCAGCATGGGGGACTCACCCTAGGGTTGACTTTGGTCAAACCCTCATAAATCCATATTTTTTTGGAATTTTTTTAAAAAAGAGGCTTCAACACTGCCAACCCACCAAACTCACCATGGGTTATTCCAGCCATGTGGGATTTAATATAGCTACCACCCCTCTTGGGGCAAGGACCATTGGCCAAGATGAGGCCCAAGCCCATTTCCCCACTCCCTTCCCTCTTTTTCTCAAACCAATAGCCCAATCCAACCCTCCCCCTCCTCTTGATGCTTGACATATGGCTGTACTGGGTTGCCCTGATGAGGCCAGTTATCCAAAACAACTGGAGGAGGAGAAACCAACTCCTCCTCACCACCCTTATTCCCACACCGGGGAAATGAAGAGGTGGTCACCCCCTCAATGCTATATATAGACTGTCACCCCTCTGCTCTTGCTCGCACAGCTTAGTTCAGCAATTCCCCCCCCCCTCATCGGAGCCAACCTTGTCAGAAAACTCAAGTCCCAAACTTTCCAACTCTGCCACCTCAAATGGCAGCCCAACCAGGACCTTCCCGGACACTTCCTTTTAAGTGGAAACTCTATCCCTCCTCCTTCCCCACTCTTCCGACGAGGTGCATGGCCCTCCCAATGACCAGAGCACCACCGATGCCACCCGAGCCAAATTCTAGGATGGGTGGTGGCCGCCCGTTGAAATCCTTGTCCATCGACTATGGTGGCGCTGGAAGGGTGTTGATCCACCGGATATGCCCCCTTCCTGGCAGTGGAGGGTAGAGGTGTCGGGGGAATTTGCCACTCTGGCGCCAACCGAGAAGAAAAATTATTTCCTCTGTTTTTTTATTTTCCGGCAGCGGCCGGCGGCGCCAAGCCGTCAGGCCACCGCAGGAGAGAAGGATGACCCCCAGTGTGTTGGCTAGGGATGGTGATGTGGCCCAAGAGCCACCAGAGAGGTGGGGTGGCGTGACATCTCCAGGAGCAGAGCAGGCCGCGCCACCCACTCTCGGATTGAGAAATTCCAGTGGTGGCTGACAGTGTCGGGCCTCCGGACCACCATCCAAAGGTTCGCCCACCCCCGACGAGTCGACCAAGGGCGGCGATGGCATCTCGCAATTGTCGGTTAGCGATGACAGAGGTTGATTTCTGTTGTACCGCCGGCAAAGCAGAGCTGCCGTCCGATCTTTGTGATGATGATCGGACGGCAGCGACAACATTAAATTATGTGCTCGCATGAATTTCTGGACTCCCACAGTAGATTTGCGCCCGATCCATTGTGGGGGACAGAAGGTTGTTTCCCGCTGTATGACTCAATCTCAGCCACGGGATCCTGGGAATATTGTTATATGTAGACCAGAAACAATACAAGAAAATTGATGATTTTTTGGGAACAATTTAGGCTCCTAGAGAAAAATATTTGAACATAAAAAGTGTTCATATTGATGAGGGCTATCTCCACAAAATGTTTGGGATATTTATGTTCTGATTAGGTATTTTATAAAGCCTAAATACAATTTATTTGACCAATTTATAGGCCCAAAAATGATCGAATATTTTTGGAAAAATTTCTAGACCCTTTTTAGACTCTCTTTGATGATATATAAAAATTTGGGGACTTGTGAGTGAATATTGAAGGTTTTCTAATTTTTTTAAGCCTAAGGCTGCACTTTGAATTTGATGCGTTCAAATATTTTGGAAAAAGAGAATCGCGACGCTCGATCATGTTTTGGTTTGAGTATTGAGTTTCAATTAAATAATCGATGAGAATTATCGAGGTGAGATTTCAAGCTCAGTGTGTTTCATGGATTTTTGCAAACTATCAGCGACATTTTTAAAAAATTAAATTTCAGGCATTTTGAGCAAATTAGGAAATGAGTAGTATCTTCTTTGAGTAGAACAATGCCCAACCTCAACTCGAGTGTGGAATTTTTCCTGTTTTTTAGATGATTTCTGAGTTTGAAGTTCAAGGAAAATCAGGCTTTCTAAAAAGATGCTTGGATTTGGATCGACTCGAGCAATTAAGTTGGTTATTATTCTTGAATGGATTCAGTACTCTAGTCTTATACGGGTCCTGTTTTATTACTTTTAGTTCAGTACTTTCCTTCAGTACTCTAGTCTTGTACTAGTCATGTTTCTTTACTTTCAGTTTAGTTCTTTCCTTTCAGTACTTCAGTCTTGTACTGGTCCTATTTCTTTACATTTAGTTCAGTTTTTTTTCTTTCAGCACTCTAGTCTTGTACTGATCCGATTTCTTTATATTGAGTTCAATTCTTTCCTTTGAAGTACTACTCTAGTCTTGTACTGGTACTATTTCTTTACATCTCGTTCAATTCTTTCCTTTCAAGTACTACTCCAGTCTTGTACTGGTCCACTTCATTTCAGTACTTTATTTACAGTACTATTTTAGTGTCATACTGGTCCTGTTTATTTCAGCACTTTATTCAGTGAGTTGAGTTCAGCATTTTAATTTTGCAGCTTATTTCTAGTACATTTTATTATCGCATTTAAATTACTGTAATTTACTATTTCAACATTATTAACACGTGTCTTGCTCTGACGAGCAGTTGGTTTTGATAAAGAGCATTAGTTAGGGATAATTGAGAGTCGAGATATTCCTCCAGGATTTGCCACAAATAATGTGCTCTTACGCTTGTAGCATTCCTTGTCAAATATTGAGTGACATGTTTTAAAAAGGCACCTGTCCGAATTATTTGATATCAAATAGGGCAGGCCGCCGTAGACCCAGTCTGTACCATCAAATTATTTAAATTGAAATGCTTGTAAATTGCTTGCGGTGAATAGTGGCGGGTTAGTCACTTCCGCAAACAGTTCATATCGGTGCGGAAGATCAACGATTCATGGCAACAGTGGGATATGCACCACGGGTGAACGACCATTTTATTTTCCCCGTTGGGTTCACACTACTATCGACCTAAATTTCTAGAATTCACCGGATGCCGCTCACATCCAAAAGTAAATTTGGTTGTATGTTAGGATCTGGGTAGTGCGGTATGACCATACCCAGAAGTGGCAGGACTGGCCACTGTCATCGATAACCATATCGGTGTTGCTCGCGGGGTTCGCTACCCTACTTGAAGAGAAGTAGTCCAATCTATATCGACATAGTGGGTGTGCGCGGGTTTGAATACCTGCAGTATTTACCAACGTAAGAAAGCTTTGTGTCATCGGACCTGCCAACAATAGCCTCAGACCGTCCCGCAGACCTTCATAGAATTTGTTGGTCTTCCTCTCCTCATCAACAAATGAGGCTCCTGCATATCACCCCAACCTAGTGAATTCAGGCAAGTAGTCATCCACCAAACTCTCTCCCTTTGTTAATCTCTGGAATTGGTTTTCCATCGCTATCCTTTGCGCGGAAGGGAAATACCGTGTAAGGAATAGTCTCGAAAATTCCACCATCGAGACCTCAGACAGTAGCCTGCCCGCAAGCTGGTGCAACTCAAGCTCGTCTCACCTTAGCCTTCTCTCTTCGTCCAATAGTAAAGTGGCTAGCGTAACTTTCTGTCTTTCCTCTATCTCTGTAGCCGTCAAAATTCACTTCACTCGCAAGAGCCAATCCTCGGCCTGATTCGGGGATCCCGTTCCCGTAAATGTAGGAGGATTGAAGCTCATAAAGTGCTTCAGCTGCTTCTCTATTGCTCGCTTCTATGCCAAAGGCTCGGGAGGCACTTGCCTCATCGCAACTGGCTCAACTACACCAGCCTGCACCGAGGCCACCTCAGGGTGTACCTTCCCTCTTGGCTACACATTGATCATTGCGAACACAGCTTCAGCAACTAAGCAGATTGTCTTGGCAGAAGGAGGCATAGGCGCTTGAGACGATGCATTAATGTCTGCAAAGTGTTGATTTTGCGACTGCTCTGCACCGCTCCTTGTCACCTATAATTGCGAAACACGCAATTTAATGATTAATAAACATTGCAAACATCAAACAAAGGAACACCCAGGTTCCACAAACAATTTTTTTAACATATTTCATGTGTGTTTTTCATTCCTAAGTGGACATTCACCGGTGATTTTACGTCTTTAAGGTGACGCACACACGTGCTCTTCACCCCTTAAGAGAATTCGACCAAAAATTCAGCGGACACGAACCGACACCTAAAAGCGGATACCAAATTATAACACCCCTCATCCATCACGAATAATATAATAGAAGGTCCGGTCGGGGCCCCACGCCATATTACACGAACAAACAAAAGGTTTACGAAATAAAACCATAACGTTTTTTTATTTTTTTTAAATGCACGCTAACATAGATTTGCATTCTAACGGAAGCATTTAAAGGCTGAAAAATCGATCACCCAAAAAGGAATGTCCACTATACCAAGAATGAAAAGACATACGCAAAATTTTTTTTGGCTTTAAGGCCTTACATCAACAAAGTTTTACCAAATTAAAAGTGGTTTCCAAACATCGACACGCAGACAGGCAAAACATGAAAACAATAACAAAAATTTGTGCCTTCGAGGGCCGACCCAGCTTTGGGCTCTAGCCCACTACTTCTCGTTTGGCTCCACAGGAGCTGTACGCAAAACATTCCACCAAGCAGTGACAAACAAGACAACGATCAGCTGGAGCTGAACTAATTATAACGAACTCACCCCTTTCTTGGAGTGGTGGTGCTTAATCCCTTCAAGCAATTAGCATGTTTACCTATTTAATATAAATGTGCAACTTAAGCACCATACATCACAGACGTTGGCGCAACCAGCCAAACATCCTGTGCACTCATGGCACCTTAATGGTGTATCGGGTTTCCCCGAGTCCCACCTTTTGCCATCATAGGCATACGATAGTGCATAAAGCACCCCAACAGTGAATTCCGCTAGTCCACCACCATTCTCTGTCCCGGACTGGATGGTTCTGCTTGAGCATTACTAGCCAGGCCTATAGCCTCCACTCACCCCTATGCCAGTGAGAATTGCCACTTACTTTAGGTTTATTTTGCCAAATGACATAGAGCGGGTATAGTTTAGCTCTTTCTCGTTGCTCAAATCGTCGTGTCAATTAACGACAATGATGCACGTCAGCATCCCCTTTCCCGTACACGACATAACACACATGATGTTTCAAGGTTGGCACTCATAGCCAACAAAGTTGGGCACCCAAGACGCACAACTCAACACACTAGCACACGGTCTCCGAGAGACCGGTTAGGCATACATCACAACAAAAGCACCCAGGGAGCAAATTCTAACGACACATCGATCCTATACAAACATTAGGGTGTTTCCTGGAGCACACCTCTAGTACTAACTGCCACCCCGGGCAGACCCCCATTCCAAAACATTCAACTTCCACGGAGTCTTCTCCGGGAACCCACATAACATCACCAATCAAGACCACACGTCTGGATGAGCTTCACACAGCATGCCTAAAACCATACTCGTGCTTCCGGGTACTAAATGCAATTAAATAACGGGGATGTACACATCGACCCGTCATAGAGCACCTTCCCCCACCCATCGGTGGGGAGGGGCTTCCATGCAAACATGCTAAAATTAAGGGCTTCCCCTACCCAAGAAGAAAATTCGTTACCCTTGACACGCGTTTCAAAGCCATAGCTCGATCATCACAGATTTCGTTTCCACGCACTAGTCTGAGCTCCAAATCGAACATTTTCCCGCGATCTCTAGCCAAACCCTAGTTGCTCTCCACCAACACTTCCGGACGGCCTCCTCCCGCAAGCATAATCCTAACCCTAACCCCTCTTAGTCGGCCAAGAGGAGAAGGAGGTCGGCAAGGGAGAGAGAGGCTCGAGTTTTTCCCCCTTACAGGCGGCGGCCGGGAAGAGGAAGGAGGAAGCTTTAGTAGTAGAGATAAGGAAGAGGGAAGTCAGGCTCGACCCTTCCAGCGGTGAAGGGAGAGGGAAGGATGGGGTTCTGCTCCTCCTTCCAGCGGCGATGGGAGAGAGATTAATGGGCTCAGCCCTTCCTTCTAGCGACGACGGGAGCGACACTCGGGAGAGAGGGAGGCGGGGTTCAGGTGCTGCGCGTGAGAGACAAGCCTAGAGAGAGATGAAAATCGGGAGAGGCGGCTGAGGGAAATGAGAGGGGAGGGGGGAAATTTAGCTTTTATAGAAAACCCAAGCCTGAATTGCTATCCGCAGACCACACTCCCTAAACGCACACCACGCCCTCTGAACGCACCCCAAAATTATTTCGGTTATATTTGGGGCGTTACATAATATTTTCATTTTTACTACTAATTTTTATTATAGCATGATCAAAAATGATGGCTTAATATACAAAAAAAATTGCTAGGAGGTTAGCCCCGGACCCCGCCGGTGTGGAGGGAGGGGATTTAAAATTTCCCTCCATATTTTTTATTTTTTACTAATAATTTTTATTTTAACATTATCATAAATTATGATTTAAAATACAAAAAAATTACCCGAGATGCTGCCCACGGAACTCGCTGGGGATGTTGTCCCCGTGACCCCCCGTCCATTGATCGGCAACAAAACCCTTGAAAACTATGTATGGGCCTTTGATACGAGGTTGGGTAGTGGAAACCTCGGAAACTCTATGTATGAGGCATCTGATACGAGGTTGGAATCTCTCATCTTTAACCATTCACCTAATCGGCTCATTAGCGTAGACAACTTTGTCGTTAACGCGTGTTATGCTCTTATCTTGGAACATTTGCCTAATGAGCCTTATACATTACTTCTTCTACCTACATAATGAAATGTTTGGTATTATAATAGGATATTCCATAGTAACAATTTGATGAGATCAATGAGTTACAACCCGAAGAATGATTACCTTATGTTTGTGACCAACACTAACATTTAAGTTTATGGAGATATCATATCCTTATTGAATACATTCATCAAAGTTATATGCATTAAGGACGTCATGATCGTTATCATCACGATCGATATCATTAGTATCATCAATAACTTCACTATCATCAATAATAACACTATAAAAAATATTGATATCATCAACTTAATTGAATCTTGTTATATATGAGAACTTGTTTAGAAAAACTGTAATGAAAAAATCATAAGAGTTTATTGTCAGGTATAATATTTGACCAAGTTAAAAGATCATCTGGTTGTTATAGAACACGTCACTAAAAGATCGTTATAATTTAAAATGAGAGATAAGGCTAATCAATAGAGCAAAAAGAGTTTTCATGAGATGAGAAATGAAAACTCTTATCCACATATGAAGTTTGTAAATAAGTGATTATATGATAATAAACAAATAATATTTTTCTTTTGGCTAAACATGTTGCATTGAACTAAAAAAATTGGAGATCCTTTATCTAAATATAAACATGTTGTCATGTACTTAGTGTTCAGTAAGTACATGACATGGTTATCAAAAAATTTAATTGTTCAATCATTTGACAAATAATCACTATATCACTCATATCCCTTTCGACGAAATATCTTCTAAACTTTTTGATGACAAACATTTTGAAGATCATATGTTTTGATGACGTTTTTAAAAATAATTGTCACAAAAGATAAACAGGTGTGTTGACGTTCTTTATGAAAGACATAGGCAATGCTAAAATTTTGTATTGGTGACGTTTTTGAAAAAAATCATCACTAAATAGAAAACTAACGGCGACGCTTTCAGAAACATCGCAATAAAAACATCGATGTAAAGTGTATATCTTATAGTGTACTTCGCACCCTGATAAGTCTTAATAAGCATTGAGTGTGCGAACCACCTTGGTAGTTTTACTCTTTATGTATGTGCACTGAAATATTACGGAAGTAACTTTATTTGTGCATTTTAACGTTGTGTTATTCCATTATATATGTCATGTGTTTTGATTAATTCACTTGTTTACTTTATCAAAATATTATTTTGTACATATTATTATCTTTCATAAAACTTCTACTCATGATAATTCGATCATAATGCACAACTACACTATTTTCTACAAACTTTAGCAATTGCACTAGATAACTAAGTATGACCGATGTAATATTTATTTTTACTTGAAATGTAAATTAGTTTTCATTTAGTTCTTATTTATTTTTGATATTTTGAAATAATGCTTGCAATTTTATTTTTAAAATTTCAATGAATAGAATCTCTTGGATTTGTTGGAAAAAAACTCGTATGATTTTACTTAACAAATTAGCTTATAAGTGATTATATATCCTAATATTATTTCACATGTTGTATAGTGAGGGTAATATGATCATAAATGTCCTAGGAAGTCATTTGAGTCAAAAACATGAGGTAGACACAATGATTAGAAGAAGAAAAAATCAAGAATAGTCAATATGAATTGATATGAAGTCGACACAACGCCGACAGAAAGTCGACGTCACTTTGACTAGAAGTCAGAGCAACAACAAAAGTTAAGTCGACATTATTCTAAGGCAGAAGATGACGCGTGCATCGATATGATATCGACGCAACATCAGATATATATTGTTCAGCCAACAATGCTTCATTTTAAAGATAGATCTCAACGCTCCTTCTATTAGAAGTTGACGTAATATCAAATAAATACCTAGAATGGAAATAATTAAAGATATGTTCAGAATTATTTAAAAAAGAGATAAACAAGGAATTCTTTTGAATTTTTAGTGTTGTTGGAAGAAGTGCTTAAGGAAAGAATTCTCAATCAATTTTAGAAGACCATATATAGAAGTACTTTGAAGAGTAAGTCGGGATTGATTAAAGCAGATTTGGAAGAATATAATTTTATTCCTTCTGAAGATATTTTCTATGAAGGGAATAATTCAAATTTGCCCAAAGGGGTTGATATACCTAGATTTTAGATGGCATAACAGACATATACATAATATAGAATACATAGAGTCAGATAGACAGAAGTTGATAGTAGTTTTCTTCTCCTTCTTCCTTCTCTTCTACTGCTACAATATATTCTGAAAGAATAATCAGAAAATACTTTGGATCTAAAAAGCATATAATCGTTACAACTTGCTAGCAAGGATTTATCATATACTGAAGATCCAGTACACTCATCTTAGAAAACGCCATGTGACCCACCATTGAAAGTGCCTCCTCTCTCCCCCTCTCTCTCTCCATCTCCCTCTTTCTCGCTCTCTCTCCCACCCTCTTTCTCGCCCCCTCCCTCTCTCTCCCTCTCTCTTTCTTCATTAAATGCAATTACTTTAATTATCGTGGATGATATTTGGTAAATACCACCACTACTTACCCTCCCTCTCTCTTTCTTTCTACTTCAATGTCATGGGACCCACCGCCCTCTCTCTCCCTCTCCCTCCCGCTATATCTCTCTCTTTCTCATGTCATTTCCATATCTCTCTCTCTAGATCTCTCTTTCTCCTACCCTCGCCTCCCGCACGCTCTCTCTCTCTCTCTTATCTCCCTCTCCCTCCCCTGCTCTCTCCCCGCTTCCTCCCTCCCTCTCTCTTGGGATAGGAGGACTATATGTAACATCTCATTTTCTATTAGACCCCTTTACTTATATTGGGTTAGGACATGTGGTGGGGGCATGGGTTTAGGCTAGGTTTGACCCATGGGGATAGGGTGTAGCCACATGGGGCCCACTATATGGCCCAAGTCAACTTAGGTCAAACTAGACTAAATTGGAACCTTAGCCACACCTTGACCCCACCACTATGCCCTAACCCCAAAAGCAATCTAAGTGAACCCTAGGCCACATCATTGGGTCACCTATTGACCCAAGTTGACCCAAGTCAACCCTAAACCCTAATTTTGTCAAACCCACACTTAAAGGCTCAATTAGCCCAAGTAGGGCACCACCATGTCCCAACCCAAGTTGGGTGGCACCATTGGGTCCATGACCATCAAGTGGGGATAGCCCACTCATCATGTTGACCAAGTCAACCTAAAAAGTCAACAAAGTCAACTTAGGGCTTAAAGAGAGGGAAAAAATATGAGCCAAGCCCAATCCTAATGGACTAAGCCCATGGCTCAAGGCCCATGACCAGCCCAAGAGGCCAATGACAGCCCTAACCCTCTGAAATAGGAGAGATAAAACATGCATGGGGGGGGGGGTAACTTAGGAATTTTGGAGAAAATGAAGAGAGAGAAGGAGGGAAAGAGGGGATGGAGGCCATGTGGCCCTCCTTCCCTCTGCCCAAGCCTTTGGCTGAGTTCCAAGGCTTCTTTCCAACAGGAATAAGGGGTTGGTGGACACTTGGCAGCCAGGCAGAGCTTACTATGATCATGGCCGGCCACCCCCTTAAGCAAAACCAACACACCAGCCCACCTCATCCTCATTCGACCATTCCATCATCTTTAGTGAGCCCTAAGGAGCAGAATTTGACTGCTGGAGCAAGGGATTTGCTGGAGAAATGAGCAATCAGGCTAGATCGTCGGAGCAAGTCTCGACCATGGCACACCACCACCGTAGTCGCCGCTAAGCCCGGCTGTAGGTTCGTTTCGCCACACCTCACCCCGTGCTAGTTTTCTAGATCAATTAGGCGAGACATCGGGCTCAATTGAGCCTGATACCATGTGAGTTATGAGCTAAAAAGCCGAGCTTTTCTTCTTGATCGGGATCACTGGAGGAGCCACCTCCGGCAACCTCACCGCCCGGAAACGCTAGCCACCACCTCAACGGAGGTGGTGGAAATAATCGCAGGCGGCGGCGGCTAAGTTGTCAGGAATAAGCATGAAAAATCGGCCCAGGAAGTTTGAATCCTGGCCGTTGGCTGATGGGGACGATGAACCGATGTCGTCGGTTTCATCCCATTTAAATTAATCAATATAATTATTTATGAATAGTGTAATCTGTCACACTTTTTCAGTAATATTGCATGTTAATTTTAGGCCTGTTAGAGGCATATCCAGAGGTAGCTATCAACATGTAAAATGTAGGCCTATGCCTTACCTTTACAATGACACCCTAAACTTAGGATTTTGTATTGTAGAACTCCTTGTAGGACCATTCTACCATGACTGGTCCTAGGCTAGGGCAGATCTTAAAATAAATGCCCAAGCCAAACCATAAGTCCTAATAACCTAAAGTTTTGGTCAAGCTTGTGTTAAGGGTAAATCTAGGCTCTGACCAAAAATGGAAATTCTTGGCCAGACGTTTGCTATAGTATTTGATGAAATACTAATAATTAAATTAAGTGTATTTTTGGAGATATATGACTCCAAATGCCCCAAAATTTTTGTGGCATGTCCATTAGGTCAATATAAAACTATGGTGTAAATCTCAGGTCATTTTGACCTCTGCATGTTTGGTAAATCCCGCATGCATGATATAGGTATGTTCAAGTTTGGGGTGCCTATAGCAAAAATAAGAAAAATGAGGATTTAGCCCATTTGGACCATTGCACGTCCATGGAACTTTGGACAGTGGCTTATAGAGATGGAATATACCTCCCATGGAAAGTTTAGGATTTTTGGAATCAAAAATCCCATTAATTAGAATTATTGGAAAATATGCCTAGATAGTTAATAAATTTGGATCTAGGGCATATGAAGTTATTAAATTCTGAAATTTTGTCACAAACTTTATTAGGACATAGATCACCTCTGGAAAAATTTAGGGGACTGTTAAGTGATGTGAACTTGAATTTTAAGTAGAATTACCATTTTGCCCATTATGAAAATTAATTAAAAATAAGGAAAATCATTGTTTAAATATTATGGAAAAATTTACGGTAGCTTGTTTATGTTATTAGACCTCTGTTAAATTATTTGAGAATTTTTGGATGTCTCTTTATGCTTAAAAACCTAATAATGATATTTTGATAATATTGTTCATTTTGATATAAGTTAGGTCAAATCACTGTTTTGGATTTTGAAATTCTGTATTTAGCTTTAATAAATCAACTTGGATACTCAGTAATTTCCTAGAATTTTTGATTGTATAAATATTGTACTTCATTTGAAAAGTAGTCAATTTATGATTTAATATTAAATGATAATTAAATGGAATTTCTTATAGGAAAATTATGAAACTTGGTAAGAAGTCAAATTTAACCTCATGGAACATCTGATAAATTTCCTAGATAGGCTGGACCATTATATATAATACCTCATGTGCAGACAACCCAGGTCACTCAATTAAAAGAATTAATATAAGCCCTTAACTCCTTAGAAAAAATAGTGAAACCTAGGATTGTCAACATCATACATCTTAGCAAACCATGATAAATAATTGGGGGCAGTTAGCCCAAGAGTTAGGAAGACACGTCATATGGGTCAACACTAGGTCATGGGTGCGCTTAATATAAATAACACATAACACTGGGACCCACAGGGGATAAGGTCGTCAATTGAGATGGAGTCTATGTTGGAAAGATAAACCCTGGCTGGTGTCCAATAGGACACTTCTTGATAACGAGTGGTAGAGTGCAAAATCCCAAGGATAGTAACTAAAACGGGGATCGGCGGAAGACCGTCGCTCTCCCAATAACATCCTAAGTTATTATATTTATCCCAGAGTAATAACGAGAGTTTGGTATGAATCATTGGTAGACATTAATAAAAGTAAATATCCTTGCGAAAGGGAACTTTGGGCTTCAGCCCATCGTAGTTCCCAGTTCCCCTGTGAGCCCTTCACTGGGCATGTCCTGAGCTGTCCTGGGATAAACCCTAAATTGCTAAGTATAATAAATACTAGACAAAAGTAGTCTAATAGGCTAAGAGAATGTTGTTACAATCTCACCCGTGAAGGGTTAGTGGGTTTTCAGGACAGTTAGTCCTACGAGGTGGATTCTCGAGAGTTTGACATCAGGACTGGTTTGGTCCTGCGAGCTAGAGACTCAAGTTGCATGTGCATAGAAACAAAACTAGTGGAGGGTCATGTGGTACTGGGCCAATCGTCACACCGATGGTAGTACGGTGAATCTTGTGAGGTGTGAGGTTTGAGGGGCCACTAGGTTGTTTATACTGCGGTCTGAAGGATAATCCCCAAAAACACACACTCGACCAAGAAAGTCTGGCAGTTGGCCAGCATTAGTACGTAGAGACTCTAGAGTTCAACTAGGACGTGTATAGAGGTGTACGAAGGGTCTGGGCTTGGTAGTGTGTTGGATCCCTATTTTGGATTTGGGTTAGGTTAACTAATCTAGGCTAGGTCAGACCCATATTGTATAGCCAGGGTCTAGTCTAGTGTCTTAGGTGTCAGTTAGATCAACAACTCATTGAGACAAGACCAAGACATCAGAGACTTAGAAGACAGCAAAAACTTAACTAGGCAAAAAAGTCGTTCGACGATCTCTGAAGAGAGTTCGACGATCTTTGTTCTGCGTCCGACGATCTCAAGAGTTATATCTCTAAGTGGAGAGATCGACGATTACTGAACTTAGTTCGACAATCTCTGATCTACTTTAAGGATAGAGATCGACGATCTATCATCTTAGTTCGATGATCTTGAAGTCTAGTTTGGAAGGCAGATCTTCAGGACAACGATCACAGGGCTCAGCTCGACGATAAAGGATGTTTGAGTTCGACGATCTCAGGACCAGATCGACGATTACTGTCAGATCAACATTTTATTCCCTGCAGTTATTGTTTTCCTTATTGACTGATTATTATATTGCTTATATGACTCTAAGTGATTAATGCATATATTCTCTGAATATAGCCGTTTCTTGGCAAGCATTAATTTGCTGGTATTCACAAAGTTATTATACAGCCATTCTCGAGACAGTTAGGGAAATGAGTTAATTCTCTTATAGCCGTTGCACAAGTTCCCGTGATTCCTGCAGACAATCAATGTGTGAACTTTCAAATTCAGTTTGGAATTATTCAAAGAGAAAGAGACTCAGAGAATAAAAGATATCGAGAATTATTTCTCAGTAACAGACACATACAGACAGACACATATAGATTTTGTTAGAGAACACAAGTCAGAGAAAGAAGAATAGCTTTCAGTTCTTCATACCAGTGTTCATCCAAGAAGCTTATAGAGACATTCATCTTCAATCAGTCTCAGCTTTCTAGAATTCAAGGCCTACACCATGTACAAGGCTTTGGATTCCTGAACCAATCAAGATCATCAGGACAAGCCTTGACTTTATTAGGATCACTCTGAAGTCTTCTCTCATTTTGTTTGAGAAAAGAGGAGACAACTCAACTTTTTCTTTCCCCCCTCTGTGGACAGGGTTCTTACTCCCTTCAAAAGTAATTCCTGGTTGTGAGGTCTTCTGATCAAAAGACTTTAAGTGGTTTTCTGACACCTGATCAAAAGCTAGAAGGGTTGCTATATCTCTCTAGAAATAGATATTTCTTGGTGGCAGTCACCTGATCAAAAACCTGAGAGTGATTCCTACCAGGGTGGTAGAAGGTTGGATGTACTATGATTTCGGGAACCACTATAATTTCTTATGCCGTCTGGTTGCTCTTTTTCTTTCTTTTCTTGCTATTTGCTGTGATATTTAGAATAGCTCACTAGTTTTCTTAATTGATTTAATTATTGGTATCACCTATTTTAAACTCTGATAGAATATCATAAAACAGCCAAAAGTTTTAAACACTCTATTCACCCCCTAGAATAGATCTGAATAACTCCCTCCTTTCAATTGGTATCAGAGGGTTATTGTGTTTCCTGGTTGTACAAGCTAGCACTTGAACCAAGATCCCTGCTTATTCAAATTTCCTTTTCCTTAGTTATTCATTTATCACATGGCACAGAACAAGGACTATGCAAGCACCATACCTCCAGTCTATAACTTAAATAAGTTCAGTATCTTAAAGGCAAGAATTTGACTCTACATGAACTCAATTGATGAAGACATCTTCAACTCCATTTTGACAGGTCCACCTCAACCAACTGCAACTAACTCTACATCTACGGACACTCATGCAATTCCACCACCAAATTGGACTGATGCACAGAAGAAAGCAAAGATTGTTGATGTAAATGCCATGAACATACTGGCCCAGACTATGTCAGATGACATATTCCAAAAGATTGCTGATTGCACATCAGCAAAGGCCATCTAGGACTATTTGAACTAGATGGTGGCTAGCTCAGTGGAAGAAAGAAAGGACAGAAGATCCCTTCTCATTTCCAAGTATGAGAACTTCAGAAAGGAAGATGAAGAGACAGTTGAAGAAATGTATGGCAGACTGAGTGCCATCATCAGTGAATTGAGAACATGTGACAAGGACATTTCACTGACTGAGATCAATGACAAGATATTGATGTGTCTTCCCAGCTCATGGGACACAAGGATTTGGCCAATCAAGGATGCCAAAAGTATCACAGAAATTTCCACAGAAACACTTCTAGGAAAGCTCAAATCTTTTGAATACTTGATAAAGACTAGGGAGGCAGAGTAGAAGGCTTCTACTCCAGTCAGGAAAGAGCAGAATATTGCTTTTAAGGCTACAGAGAAAATAGCAGCTCCTGCTATTAATGAAGAGTTCTTGAGCCTCTTAGAAAAGAGATTCTACAAGATGGGCAAAAGATACTTCAGGAAGAAGTCATCCAGACAAGAAGATAAACCCAGGTATGATAAAACACCAACTAAAGAAGTTGTTTGTTTTGGTTGCAGAAAACCTGGACACTACATCTCTGAGTGTGCAGAAAATCAGAAGAAGGAGAAAAGAAAGGACAATGACTCCAGAAAATAGAAGTACAGCAAGCCTCCCTCAAGCAAGTATAAGAGGAAAGAGAAAGACTTTGTAGCAGAAACCTGTAGTGATATAGAAGAGGACTCCTCTTCCTCTAGCTCCAGTTATGAAGATGAAGAGGAAGAAAAGGCGAAGGAAGTTTGCCTAATGGTAATTGATGCTTCCAGTACTCATTCAAAAAATTACTCATCAAATGATGAAGAACCACTCTCTGAAGTGGATCAGGTACTCTTATCCTTTGACTTCAATTCTGAAGATTTTGTACATGAATTCAAAACTATGTGTATGGATTTAATTAGCTCAGAGAAAGAAATTAAACTACTTAGAGAGCAATTAAATAATCAAAGTAATTTAGTTGCAGAAAACAATCAACTAAAAGATGATATTACACTTGCAAATGAACAGATAATTAATTTAAAAACTGAACTAGCTGAGGCAAGGCAACTTGAAGAATCCCTTAATGGGAGAAGCCTCAAGCTGATGGACATTACAAGCACTGTTAATGTCAGACTCACTGGCAAGCTGGGCTTGGGTGCTTCATCAAGCCAACCCCCACTGGTTTAGAAAACTATATTAAGGACTCCTGTAAAATTCATTTCTGAAAAGGGTAAAGAACTAATCTATGAGAAACCCTCAACTGCAAATAAGAACCAACCTAATAAATAGAAAAATAAAAACAGACAAAATC
Organism: Platanthera zijinensis; assembly: GCA_039513925.1. Lineage (NCBI taxonomy): Eukaryota > Viridiplantae > Streptophyta > Magnoliopsida > Asparagales > Orchidaceae > Platanthera > Platanthera zijinensis. Next base: position 153,689,778 of record CM077083.1, read on the forward strand.
AAAACAAAAACAATGTTCAGCAATTTTCGTCGAACTCAGATCGACGAAATGCGAACAAATCGTCGAACCCAGATCGACAATCTTTGAACGATTTTTTTTACTATAATCAATCGTCTTACTACGATCGATGATTTCTGTATGGATCGTTTAGCAGAGATCGACGAACTTGGGGCATAGAGAATGAGTATTATCCTTCTCTGAGCAGAGATCGACGATCTCAACCCATGTCGTCGAACTCAGATCGACGATCTCACTTCCAATCATCAAACCCAGTAAAAAGTAATAAAACTTTTAACCTTAACAGAAAATCTGATCTTAACAAAAACTCTAATCAGAAAAGAGAAACAGTTAATCCTTTCACCCTTTGGGAATTACTATCTAGGAGATATCATCCACTAGGATATAAATCTCAGCCAACTAGTTCTGTTATCTCAAGCTTTTCTTATCAAGAAAATAAAGGACCCAAGGTAACCTGGGTCAAGAATAATTAATCTTTTGATTGTTACAGGTGAAGAACTGTCCATCATATAACCAACAATGGTATCTGGACAGTGGGTGCTCAAAGTACATGACTGGATGAAAGGATAACTTATTCAACTATAAGTCAAAGCTAGGACCTAATGTTATCTTTGGTGACTCTAACTATGGCCAGACTGAAGGATATAGAGAAATCAGGATAGGAGCTGTCACATTCAGGAAGGTAGCATATGTAAGTGGATTGAAACATAACTTGATCTCCATCAGTCAACTTTGTGATGAAGGATTTTAAGTAACATTCAATCAGTCCTCTTGCATTATTTCTTCAACTGACAGCATAGTTGTCTTAACAGGTTCTAGAGTAGGTAACATTTATATTGTTAAATTCAATTCAGCCATAAATGAAATTTGTTTATTTAACCAATCTTGTAATCGAAATGAATTGTGGCATAGGAGGTTAGGACATGTAAACTTAAAATATATTGCTAGGCTATCTAAGGACAACCTTGTAAGAGGATTGCCTTCTTACCCCTATAAGAAGGAAAGCCTGTGTAGGGCTTGTCAACTAGGCAAGAAAACTAAATATAGTTTCAAATCCATTAATAAGAGTGACTCACCTAGGATTTTGTATTTGCTTTACATGGATCTCTTTGGACCCATTTTTGTACAAAGCCTAGGAGGGAAGTCTTACACCTTAGTTATTGTAGATGACTTCTCTAGGTTAACTTGGGGGTTCTTCTTGAAAAATAAGTCAGATAACTTCAAGGTTCTTACAGATTTTCTCAAGTGTATACAGAGTGAGTTCTCTACTCAAGTTGTATTGATCAGAAGTGATCATGATACTGAGTTTGAGTCTCTTCCTATGCAAGAGTTCTGTGAGAAGGAAGGTATCAGGCAATGTTTTTCTGCTCCTAGAACTCTTCAATAAAATGGGGTAGCTAAAAGGAAAAACAGAACCCTGATTGAAGCTACAGGTATATTACTTGTTGATGCATACTTGCCCCTTTCCTTTTGGGCAGAGGCAGTGAGCACATCTAACCATGTCCTGAATAGAAGTTTAATTCATAAGCTAAAGGCTACGACCCCCTATGAGCTACTCAAAGGGAAGAAACCTAAAGTAGACTATTTTAGAGTGTTTGGTTGTGTTTGTTACATACATATTAACAACAACAAAATACACTAGAAAGTTTGAAACCAAGTCTGAAATGGAAATTTTTCTATGATATTCCCAATTAAGCAAGGCTTATAGGTTCTATAATAAATCTACCTTGAAAATTGAAGAGTCTGTACATGTATCTTTTGATGAAACTAATATGTTTTATAAGGAGAAGAATACTTCTACCAATCAGACTTTGCAGGTACCTACTTTGTGTGAGAATTTGGAAGTTGTGACCCTCACCAATGAGGCTGTTACATCATCTTCTCCACATGTATTTGAAGGCAGTGATGAGGAAATCAGTGAGCCCACTGATATTATTCCAGCAGCTGAAATAATTCCACAAGAGGAATTACCCCCACCAGCTATTGAACAACCTACTCCTCCTGCTGATTTAGTCACACTTAGAGATCATCCTATATCTCAAGTAATTAGAGACATATCAACAAGTGTGCAGACTGGACATCAACTCCACTAGGACTTGATGCATGCATGCTTTATCTCTCAAGTTGAACCTCATTCCATTCAAGATGTTGAGCAAGATCCCAACTGGATCCTTGCAATGCAAGAGGAGCTCAACCAATTTGAGAGATGTAGAGTTTGGAAATTGGTCCCAAGACCAAAGAACTACCCAGTAATTGGAACAAAATGGGTGTTCAAAAACAAGATGGATGCACAAGGAGCAATTATAAGGAACAAGGCTAGGCTTGTTGCTCAAGGGTATAGGCAGGAAGAATCCATTGATTATGATCAAACCTTTGCACCAGTGGCAAGGTTAGATGCAATCAGAATTTTCTTGGCCTATGCTGCTTCTCAAAAATTCAAAGTCTATCAAATGGATGTAAGGAGTGCTTTTCTAAATAGAGAACTCAAAGAAGAGGTGTATGTTGAACAACCACCAGGTTTTATCTCTCCAACTCAACCTTATTCTGTTTATAGGTTGCATAAAGCTCTCTATGGACTCAAGCAAGCTCCAAGAGCTTGGTATGAGACACTAGCTAGCTTCTTGTTAGAACAGAGATTCTCTAGAGACATAGTAGATAGGACTTTATTTATAAAGCATCATCATGACAAAATATTATTAGTACAAATATATGTAGATGACATAATATTTGGCTCTATAGATCCCAAACTATGCAAGAGGTTTTCCAACCTTATGCATTCAAAGTTTGAGATGAGTAGTATGGGTGAGCTCTCCTACTTCCTTGGTCTCCAAGTAAAGCAGGCACCTAATGGCATTTTCCTATCCCAATCCAAGTATGCTAATGAGCTGATCAAAAGGTTTGGGATGACAAGTGCTTCATCTAAGAAAACACCCATGACTATCAATGCTGTGATTGACTCTGATGAGCATGAGAAACCTATTGATTAGAAATTATATAGGGGCATTATTGGGTCCCTGCTATATCTCAAAGCAAGTAGGCCAGATATCATGTTTGTCACATGTCTTTGTGCTAGGTTCAGGTGAACCCTAAAAAATCCCACCTTATTTTATTTAAAAAGATTTTGAGATATATAAAAAGTTGCCCAAATCTAGGACTCTGGTATCCTGCTGAGTAAGAATTTGAGTTGACTGGATACTCAAATGCTGACTTTACTAGATGTAGAGTTGACAGGAAAAACACCTCTGGAACATGTCAATTCCTGGGAGCTAGGCTTGTCTCTTAGTTTTGTAAAAAGCAGACATTTGTGTCTACATCAACAACAAAAGATGAATACATAGCAGCTGGCAGTTTTTGTTCTCAGATATTTTGGATACAAAATCAGCTACTAGACTATGGATACAACTTAAATAATTCAACTATATTTTGTGGTAGTACTAGTGATATTTTTATAGCACAGAATTCAGTTTAACATTCTAGGACTAAGCATATAGATGTAAGGCATCATTTCATTAGGGAGTGTGTAGACAAAAAGAAAATTAATCTCACCTTCATCCCTACTGATTTGCAAAGGGAAGATATTTTCACTAAACCCTTGGATGAAAAGAAACATCTATTCTTCATAAATCAGCTAGGTATGATTAATGGAGATGAGATTATTTAACTTTCTGTCTGAGCTCGATGATTTGTTGACAGATCATCGAACGGAGATCGACGATCTGCTAGCATCTCGTGAAGTCGATCGTCGAACGAAGATCGACGATCACTTCTTTGCGAAGCAATTATCGGCGAACGGAGATCGACGATTTTTTGGTTCAGAGAATTTATCATCGATCTGAGATCGGCGATTTATTCCTTCTCTTCGATCTGAGGTTACCGAACTCATTTTTTTTAAAATATTTCGCCAAACTTGGTTTTGAAGTTGTTTTAGTAGTTATTTTGCTTGACTAATCCTATCTCTTCATTTTCTTAAACCTTATAAACTAGGGTTTAGACGGAAATAGTCCCGCGCTTTCCATTTCCCTTCTGTACTTGATCTTTGTTTTTCACTGCAGGAACTCTCAAATGGCAATTACAGCGGAGATTTTTTCAAGCATGAAATTCGATTTTGGTTTTGATATTGATCTGGCATCATTCAAGCACAGTGATCAGATGTTTCAGGATGTGTTGAAACTATTTGATGCGCCGAAGTTACAGAAGTTGATGACGATAAGGATGAAGCTGCCAGTGACATAAATCAAGGAATGGGATTATACTTCATCATCAGAGGAACATTCGTTGGTAGGAACTATTTCTAGATAGGCGGTAAGTCTAACCCCTGTCGTTCTTTCTGAAATTTTTGGTTTTGTTAATGAAGAAGATGATATTGATTTGGATAAAGAAGAATTTGATGCCATGCTTTCAAGAATGGGTCATGCTGATGTAAACCCTAGCAAGCTTCTGAAAAACAACTTGTCCACTCAATACAAGTTCTTGGCAGATATTGTGGGTAAAGTGCTGCTTGGGAAGCACACTGCCCATGATAACATATCCAGGCACCAGTTTCTTTTGATGAGTGCCTTGGTTAATTAGAAGGCAATAAATTGGGCTAAAACCTTGTTTGAGTTTATTAAGAAGAAGAAAAATAAGAGAGAGGTCTCTCTTAGCAGTATTCTATGGATTTTTCTCATTGAAAAAAGCCCTGAGCTGTTGACATCCCCAACAACCTTCATCAATGCTTCCAAGAGGCTGACCCCAGTTCTCTTTGGAAAGTGGGAGAGGACTATCTCAAAGCCCTCCAGGGATCCCTCCACCCATAGGGTTTATGAGGACATAAGGACTGTTTCAGTCACTCCTCACCCTAGGGAAGATGAGCCAGAGACCCCTCCTCCTCCTCCTTCACCCCCAGCTAGACAAACTTCTCACCTTTTACGTCCATCAACTCCACCTCCAAGCCCTACTCCAGCATCTCCTCCTCCTCTATCCCCTCTACCAAATTATCTAAAAGAGATCCCTAACCCTACCATTACTATCCAAACCTCACCAACCTTTGATCTTAACTTTTCATCACCAACACCTTCCCCTTCCCCTTCCCCAACTCATTAACCTTACCCACCTAACTCCCATCCAAAACAAATGGTTATCCTTGACTCAATCACTCAACCTACCATTTACACCATCTGTACATCTTGTGGACATTCTACTTCTTCCCTACCATCCACATCATCTGACCCATCTGCTCTCATTGCTCTCCTCACCCCTTCCATCAAAACCCTTGTAGAGGATGCCATCGCACCTCTTCTAGCTTCTCTCAATTCTTTTGTTGCCTCTTTCTCTGGCCCTTCTTCATCTAGGGGCCTGGCAGCAAAAAATACTGCAACCAGACAGGGGGAGATGTCCAGTGAAGAAGTCCCTCCTCCTCCAGCAGTTACAGCTTTGGCAGTTGTAGATACAGAGATTGTAAATACAGGTTTGATAGATACAGAGATTGTAGATACATTGTTAATAGATGCAGAGCTTGAAACTTTTCTGACAGATGATTCTTTGGATTCTTTGGAAGTAGAAACTCTTTCTGTTGAACATATTGTACATCCTTCAGGAGAATTGTCAGCTATCTTAGATCTTTTTGATCTCTCTTTTAGCACAATTCCTTCTTTTGGAATTCCTCCATATTGTATAAATATTGTATGTTATACTGCTCCAGTGAGCAATGATATTTTACATCAGTTTCTTCAGAGTCTTTCAGCTCCAGTGTCTGAGCTCTCTACAGCTCCAGAGGCCGAGCTTATCAGTATGCCAAAGGTTGAGATTTCAGAGCACAAGACTTTCTCTCCTCCAACCTATGTCTGTTCTACTTCTCCAATCCCAGACTTGGATGAAATTATGGTTACTGATGCAGGTGAAGAACTTTCAGTTATCAAATAGATTGATGATTTGTATGATAATCCACTAAGCTCATCTGATAATGATTCAGATTCAGACTCAGATTCAGATGTCAGCAAGAAGAAGAAAGTGACCAAAAAAAGAAAAGCTCTAGTGAAGGAAGTGCCTAAGTCTAATCCTCAAGATGACATTCCTTACTTCATCAGGCACAATATTACTCTCACATCAAATACTCCTCACTGGATGAGATTTTCCAAGAATGAGGTGAAGGCTTAGAAGAAAAGGAGAAAGACTGGCTCCTCTCCTGTCAAAGTTTTCAAGAAGGATCCGCCTCCTCCTCCTTCAGCAAGTGCTAGTGGGAATGTTGCTTCTAGGGCTGCTACCTCCTCCCAACAGCAGATTTCTTATGCCCCTCACTCTCACTGTAGACCATCCAGGTCTTTCTCTAAGGGTTATTCAAGAAGGAGAGGTAGACAACATGATCAGGCTGACAGAGAAGCTGGGTCAGATTCTAGCAAGAGATTCAGAATTCCTGAAAAGTTCAGTGAAGTCAGACCTCCTCCAAATCTCCATGTCAGTTAGTCTCGGCATTAAACAACAGAAAAAAATTCCAAGAACAGTCAATCAGGCACAGGAAGCATCCAAAGATCTCCCTTGATTCAAAAGAAGATTCTTCACAATATGAACCTGAGCTAGATCCAAACTTCAGGATAGCTAGGTTTCATGAGTTGATTTGTCTCTCCCAGATAAACAAAGCTAGACAAGAAGGAGCTGGTCCTTCTCTATTTTCAACTATTTCCAAGTACAAGGAGAAAGAGTTTGAACTATTTGATATTGATAAGAATGTTTTTGATGCTAATGGCTATATGCAGGTTCACCCTGAGGCAGTTGTTACCAGAGCAACATCAATAAAAGTTCTTTGTGAAGCTGACATGAAAATGACAAGACAGCAAGAAGTAGATCCAAAAAGAAGAATTGAATTTACTAAGCCAGCTTCTGGCAAGTCTTAGTACTGTTTTTTTTTGTGTCTGTATCTCTTATTGTAAATATCTGTTGAATTTTTCTTATCATTCATGACAGATATGTTTGTTTAGTTTTGCTGTTTTATTCTTTTATTTTTTTTGCTTAGTGACCTCACCCAAATAGGGGGAGATTGTTGGATCACTATTTTTGATTTGGGCTAGGTTCACTAATCTAGGCTAGGTCAGACCCACATTGTATAGCTAGGGTCTAGTCTAGTGTCTTAGGTGTCAGTTAGATCAACAACTAAGTGAGACAAGACCAAGACATTAGAGACTTAGAAGACAGCAGAGACTGAACTAGGCAGAAAAGTCGTTCGACAATCTCTGAAGAGAGTTCGGCGATCTTCGTTCTACGTCCGACGATCTCAAGAGTTATATCTTTAAGTGGTGAGATCGACGATTGTTGAACTTAGTTTGACGATCTCTGATCTACTTTCAGGATAGTGATCGATGATCAACCATCTCAGTTCGACGATCTTGAAGCCCAGTTTGGAAGGCAGATTTTCAGGACAACGATCACAGGACTTAGCTCGACGATAGAGGATGTTTGAGTTCGAAGATCTCAGGACTAGATCGATGATTACTATCAGATCAACATTTTATTCCCTGTAGTTATTATTTTCCTTATTGACTGATTATTATATTGCTTATATGACTCTAAGTGATTAATGCATATATTCTCTAAATATATTCGTTACTTGGCAAGCATTAATTTACTGGTATTCACAGAGTTATTATATAGCCATTCTCGAGATAGTTAGGCAAATGAGTTAATTCTCTTATAGCTGTTGCACGAGTTCCCGTGATTCCTGCAGACAATCAATGTGTGCCATTTCAAATTCAATTTGGAATTATTTAAAGAGAAAGACTCAGAGAATAAAGGATATAGAGAATTATTTCTCAGTAACAGACACATACAGACAGACATAGACAGATTTTGTTAGAGAACACAAGTCAGAGAAAGAAGAACAGCTTTCAGTTCTTCATACCAGTGTTCATCTAGGAAGCTTGTAGAGACATTCATCTTCAATCAGTCTCAGCTTTCTGAAATTCAAGACCTACACCCTATACAAGGCTTTGGATTCCTGAACCAATCAAGATCATCAGGACAAGCCTTGACTCCATTAGGATCACTCTCAAGTCTTCTCTCACTTTGTTTGAGAAAAGAGGAGACAACTCAACTTTTTCTTTCCCCCCTCTGTGTACAGGGTTCTTACTCCCTTCAAAAGTAATTCCTTGTTGTGAGGTATCCTGATTAAAAGAATTCAAGTGGTTTTTCGGCACCTGATCAAAAGCCAGAAGGGTTGCTATATTTCCCTGGAAATAGATATTTCTTGGTGGCAGTCACCTTATCAAAAACCTAAGAGTGATTCTTACCAAGGTGGTAGAAGAGTGGATGTACCCAGATTTGGGGAACCACTATAATTTCTTGTGCCGTCTGGTTGCTCTTTCTCTTTCTGTTCTTGCTATTTGCTGTGATATTTAGAATAGCTCACTAGTTTTCTTTATTGAATTAATTATTGGTATCACCTATTTTAAACTCTGATAGAATAGCATAAAACAGCCAAAAGTTTTATACACTATATTCCCCCCCCCCCTCTGGAGTATATCTGAATAACTCCCTCCTTTCATAGTGTGTATACCCGCCTAGGAAGCGGAAGCGCCCGTTCCGCTACTGTCGTAGCCACAACGATGGTACCAGAGAGTGATGCTAGCTCCAAAAAATGAGAACTAAAGGTCTGTGATCACAGAGTCGTGTGTGTGAGTTGCACTTGCATGAATCATAAAACGCTTGCATAACATACATTCATACTAGGTCATACGCAGCATAGATCCTATCATATAAATTAGTATGAACTCTTTTATATGATAAGTTATATTTGGAAACATTAACTTATAAGTTTGTATGAACATTTATATAAGTTAAGGTACTTCTGTGATGGTAGCTTAGTAGTAGCATATTCAACCTGCCATTCTTTATTTGTTTACTTACAGCACCTTACTTACTTTCTGTAAAGTTCTTCATACTTTACATGTGCTATATATATAGAACTGCTAGAGTAGAAATAGATTGATACTATATATACTTGGTAGTATAGCTCCACGGTCACCTGCAACTTTTTATACCCCTTGTTGTTCTCCACTTCATCCTCCCGCTCGGTTCCTAGGAGTTGCGGGGGCGAGGTGTGGAGGAAATGACTTAGTATTTATGACTAACGGTCGATTGTGACCAAATCATTTTAGGAGCTCGAGGAGATGGAGTACCAGCACGACCAGCGGGACGAGGTGGCAGGACCTGAGGAGCTGATACCACCACCACCTACTACTACTACAGCCCTTCGTCAGGTGGGACGACCTTACTGATGATAGATTAGCTTCTGCATGTTGTTATTTTGTGAGAGAGAGATTTAATATCATGTACAGGGCATAAGCCCTTTCTCTTTTGTGTACTCATTTTGGACTGTTGTACTTTCATTTTCACATATATATGATGGTGTTGTGACTTGTGGACTAGCTGTTTTATACACTGCTTTATACTTCTATTTCTCTATTGGCCGAACATGTTATATGATCGTACTAGCCAGCATGATCGACGTCTTGCGGTGTCGTCGAACCCGTGAGTTAGTGTCACCGTAAGGCGGCGGTTTTGGGCATAAGACCAGGAGCCTCCTTGGTAAAGGGAGGGGTCTTACACTATGCATATTCCCTCTCCCTCTCTCCCCTCACTCTTTCTTTCTATCTATTCATTGGATGACTTAGATTAAACATCTGACATATATTCTATGGTCAGAATTTATTCTAGAACTTCAAAGAACTTATTTAATACTGTAAAAGATATATACATGCACGCGAGTGATAACCATAGGACTTTGCCTCTACGACCAATTGTCATAGTATCTTGACAGAGACAGTACTCAGACTGTGACAGTAACCCGACCGTGACAAGTACAGAGGGAGGAGAGCAGCACTGAAAGAGAAAAAAAGAGTGCTGAAGAGTGATTACCTTAGTACTGAAAGAAAAAGGAAGTTGGAGGAGTTGGCGAGTTTTTCCCAAATGGACATTAGACTAACTCCAGAGATATTCAGTTGTACATGACGTTAGCATATACATATATTACTTATATAATAAAATTTTGTTCTAAGAAGCATGCCATTTGGTGGTACCAAAAATGTTGATACAAATTCTTTGCGCACTACCACAAGATGGGTCAGATGGCAGAAGGAAAGATTCTTGTTTTCTGAACTAAAAGAAGATGGTCGTGAGTAGTCGATTACTTTGAGTGTCAGATGAAGAGATTTGCAACTAGAAAAAGGAGGTAAGGACTAGGCAAGGGAGTTCGCCTGTGTCACCTAAAGGAGCTCGCACGATCAGAAAATAGAGTTTGCCTAGGTATCATAAAGGAGGTCGCGAGGTCTGCGAGAAGAGATCATGTGGGTCGCTCAGGTCGCGCGGTCTCAAGAAACATAACCGCAGGCTTTCCCCGTGACTTCTACCCCTGATCTGCCCTGCCTTATGAAAGGGTTTGGACCCCTATTTATAGGAAATGGGGGCTGCCCGGATGGGTAGCCATAGGATTCTCGGGTAGCCCGGAAGGGGAGGGTACCGCGGTTAGTAAAGGCTTAACCGCGGTCACCACTTCTAATTGTGTGGCTAGCATGTCTAACCACGCGGCTAACTACTTTGGGTGCCTAGCGAGATGGGACTTGCGGTTACCAAGGAAAAGATAGCATATAGGAAGCATATTGCTAGCCGCGCGGCTAGAACCTGTAACCGCACGGCTAGCCCTGCGGTTATGGTGGCTTCTAAAATGATGACCACGAGACTGTGGTCAGGAAATGGCTGACCGCGAGCTCTCCTAAGGGGGATACCTTGCGGTTACAATGGTTAGAAAAAGGGCTAACCGTCGAGAACTTGAACTGGGCACCTTAGATAGGATTAACAATTTCTGGGTAAACACCATTTACATTTTTCTTTAATTTAAATCCTACTATGTTATTTATCAAATCTAAAAGAAATAAAAAATAGATACAAATTTGCTGGAAATAATTTATAGTAAAAGTATGCATGAAATTTTCAGACGTAAAATTTGCTTAAAACATCACTTACCTGCATTGTTTGAGTCTTTCCACTCCTGGTAACACCATAGTTAACAACAGAACCTACAATTCAATAAATCAGCAAGAAGTGGTGTTAACAATGCAAGAAAAGTTTGAATGAAAAGGAAAAAAGATAAATAAAAAACATAATCAAAAGCATCATAGACATTGATGATCATGATCAAAAGAATCAAAAAAGGGCATGATTGAACACAAATATAACGCATCAAACCTACATACTTTGGATTTGTTCACAATAATTATGTTGAAATTATTGAAGTGAAAGTGGGGGTTGATCAGGCAAACCGCGCGGCCTGGGAGGACAGTCTTGCGGACTGGTGGTGCGGCCTGAGCGGTCTTGTGTTGCGGCCTGGTGGTGTGTCCTTGGTGGTAGCCGTGCAGATAGGTTGAATATCCGCGGTCTGGTCGGACTGGATTGGAGCTGGCAGACTGGGTGGACTGTTGTTCGTGTCCGCGGAGCTCGCGCCAGAGGTTCTCTGGTTGAGGACTTGGTCACGATCTGTGACAAGTTCAAGTTGATCGCGGAGTCCACAATGTCCGCTGGCTGACCGAGTGATCTGTGCCTTTGGTCGTGGACATTGTTATTGCGGGCTGGTGCGGTGTCCGCAGGTATGCGGACTGGCTTTTATCCCGCCTTCTTTGATGTCAGGCGGATAGGCTGGTGTCCGGCCTTGTCCATGCGGACTGGGCGGACTGCTCTGTGCTAGCTGCGGGCTAGGGTGATGTTTCTATCTACTAGGGCGGTGACCACACTTTTCTCCGCGCCTATAAATAGCCCCCCCCTGTGACATCATTATAATCGGAATGAACAGTAGGTTGAACGTGGGTTAATTGCTGCGGCCTCTGATTTTCTATCCGCGCGGTTTGAGAAGGTTAATCGGATTGCTGTTTGCAGGTTGTGCGACTAGCACTGAGAAGCCAGAATTTTGGTGTTGACTGTGGTCAAGGATCAGTGAAACTTGCGGTTGACAATCAGCGTTTTGTAGCAGGTCGCGGTTGCGGCCAGCCGGTCTTCTCTCTTTCAGCTTTCCCAGTTCAATAACTTGTCCGCCGATCTCGGCGGTCTATTCTTTAGTTCGGCAGCGGCTTTGTTCGCGGACTCTGGTAGTTAGGCGACCTCTGCGGTCAGGCGGCTTGCGGAGAGTGGACAAAGGTGTTCAGCAGAATAACGAGTTATCCGCAGTTTATGCGGACTCCGTAGTTCAGTTCGGTGCAGCAGAAGCTCAGCGGTCTCTGAGGCAGTTCGCCCGACTTGTTGTTCTTGCTTTGTTTGTATGCTCTTCCTTTGTACATCGGCGAATCATGTCTCTTCATGTATGTCCTGCCTTGTAAAGAAGATTGTTGATAATACAAGACTCGTTTGTTTCCTTCTGTTAATTCTAATTTATTGAGCTTGGTTTATGGTTAAGTGTTCCTGCGTCTGGTTCCCATTTTCTTCTTGATCAAGGTGTCATCTTGATAGTTTTGAAAATTTTACTTGGTATCAGAGCTATCTCCCTAAAAATCATGAGAAATTTTAACATGGTATCAGAGGGAACAGAGGTTTGAGAAGTGATCAACCATCAGTTGTGTTTGTTGCTTCTGGAAGCTAATAGATCAGTGATTGTTGCAATGGAAGGTTGGTTAGCATGAGGTCTTGGTAATGAGCTTTTAACGCCAACAAACTTTATGAAGTGGAGGTCGTGCATGGAAAGCTATCTTCTGGGTGAGGATCTTTGGGAGGTCGTCTGTGGTGATGACAAGCAAGAAGTTATTATTATTACTGGGGATGCTGAACAGGTGAGAGCTTGGAGGAAAACAAATGCAAGAGATGAGTTTACTCTGAAGCGGACAATCTCACCGGAGCTCTTTGATCACATCCTTAGATGTCGATCAGCTGCTGAGATTTGGACTTCTCTTGATGGGTTGTTCAACAAGAAGAATGTAGCACGGCTACAGTTCTTGGAGAATGAGTTGGCGAGAGCCACTCAGGGAGACTTGTCTATCTCATCTTTCTTCCTGAAAATGAAGACCCTGTGCGCTGAGATATCAGCATTGGATCTTGATGAGCCTATTTCGGAGGTGAAGCTCAAGAGACACATCATCTGTGGCTTGCGGAAGGAGTATGTGGCTTTTGTGACCTTTGTTCAAGGCTAGGCCACTCAGCCATCGTTGTTAGAGCTGGAGAACTTTCTTTCTTCACAAGAGAGCTTAGTAAGGCAGATGGCTGGTATACTGTCTCTGGAGGAGAAAATGAGGCTCTCTTCTCAGGGAAGAAGAAGAGATAGGACAAGAAGAAGAAACCTGCTGGCGATGGCCCATCAACTTCATATCAACAAGAGAAGAGTTACTCTTCTAAATGTAATGAGAAGAAGAAGGAAGGACCAAGGTGTTATAGGTGCAATCTGTTGGATCACTTCAAACGAGATTGTAAGGTGAAGCATCAGCCGGGTCATGCTGTAGGCAAGGAGGAGGTTTGTGTAACACCCCTATCCGTCACATAGCATATAGCAGTAGGTCCGGCCGGGGCCCGACACCATATACTACGGACAGACCGGTTGGTTACGCGTTGAAACCACACAACCAATCAGAGCGTCCTACACAACACCTAGCGGAAGTAAATTAATTAAGTTGCAAAAAGATAAGAACCCTGCCACAGAGCATGAATGTCCACTACAACCCAGGAATGAGTACATACACAAAAGAGTTCACGGCCTTAAGGCCTTACAAAAGTGTTCGCTTAACAAGATAGCGTCTTTCATACATCGGCACGCAGGCCGGCCATACATGAATATGAAAAAGCTAATAAATAAGCCTTCGAGGGCTGGCGCTGCAACTTGGGCTTTAGCCCGCTATTTGCCGCTTGGCTCCGCAGCAGCACCTGTAGAAAGCAATCCACCCAAGAAGTGGCAATACAAAAGGGCAACGGTCAGCAAAGCTGACCAAATTATAACGACCCCGTCCCGTTTCTCGGGACGGCGGTGCTCCTTCCCTGCATATAAAGCTACCATAGCAATTTTATAAAGTATTCTATTCGCCACAAGTGTCGGCACGCACGGCCGCACACTCCGTGCTCTCAGGGCACTAATCGGTGAACCCGGTCCGGACCCAGTCCGACACCGCGATTCCACCACCATCCCTCGGATGGCAACACACGTGAGCATTTAGCCCTTTCAGCCGAAGCCTAGGCCCGATTCCAGCCCCCCGGGAAGTCCCATGTACTTTAGGTCGCTTCTACCGAGACCACTTGGAATGGGTAGAGTTCCACCCGCCCGTTGCTCACTTCACCACGGCCATTTAGCCATCGGTGCGGGCCAAGTTTCTCCTCATTCCCACAATCGATCAAAACACGCACATAACCCCGTTATGTACCGATTTGCCCTCCAAGGCAACATCGTGGCGGCAATGCGATTCCGCCCAAGCTTTCCGGGTGCGCCTCGAGGTTAACCCCCAAGGATCCCTGTATGCAATCTACCGCGTAGAATTTTCGGAAAACTAAAATCATCGGCGTGGAGTCTTCTCCGGCCTTGCAATGCAAACATCACCGATCCGGGTTAAACCCGAATAGGCTTCACACACAATGCCTACGCCCGTACTCCGATTCCGGGCTCTAACAACGGGGACTTTACATATCAACCCGAAGGGATTCCGCGCCTCAACGCTCACTCGCGAGAGGGGGATTTCCCCATGCATAGAAAGAAGGGCGACTACACATGCCCTATGAAGAGGATCGTTACCCTCGAAGATTTCCGCGGCGCCATGAAGATGTAGTCGGATGGAAAGCTTCGCCTCGCCCTTGCCTTCAAGGATCCGGACTCGGATCGCGAATCGGTGCTTCAAAACTCCTCCGGTGGCCGGATCTTGGGCTCACACCACCAAGGAAGTTCTCCCCTCTCTCTAAGATGAAGAAAGAGAAACTCAAGATGAAAATGAGGGTTTCTCCCCCCATTTCCCGGCTAATAACCCCCCAGGAGCAGCCCCCACCGTCGGATTCAGATCCAAGGGAACGGACGGCCGAGATTAGATCCAAAATCCCAAAAACTGGGCCGAACACGGCTTGACACACGGCCGTGTGTCTGGCCGTGTAGCTCATTCGCCGATCGACACGGCTCCTGACACGGCCGTGTGCCACGGGCCGTGTTACCTGGAGCATCAGGACGATCGTCGGGCTTCCAGAACACGGCTTCGAACATGGCCGTGTTCGAGGCCGTGTGCCCCACACACGGCTTGAGACACGGTCGTGTGTCTCAGGCCGTGTACTTCTCTGACTCGAGACAGCACAAAACGCACTAAATCACTGAACACGGGTAGGCACACGGCCGTGTGCCTGGCCGTGTGCCCCTGTTCAGACCTCCAAAAGTGCCGTTTGATCGCCCCGCGATCATCTCCGAGGTTGGGGTCTTACAACTCCCTCCCCCTTAAGAGAATTTCATCCCGAAATTAAGAACAGAGACTACACAAAACAAAAACATAACGAGTACCTGAGGGGAACAACTCGGGGTACTCCTCGCGCATTGTCTGCTCTCGCTCCCAAGAGAGCTCCTCGCGACCGCAGTTATCCCAACGGACCTTCACCATTCTGATTTCTTTGTTCCGAAGCCGCTTGACTTCGAAATCCTCAATAGATATGGGCTTGACTTTCGTTGTCAACCCTTCCTCAACCGGTACTTGATCAGCCGCGATCACCTGCGAAGGCTCTTGCACCGCCTTCCGCAACACAGAAATGTGGAACACATCATGTAATCCACTCAACTCCACTGATAGCTTCAAACGGTATGCAGCTTCGCCGACTCGCTCCAAGACCTCAAAAGGTCCAAGGTACCTTGGGCTCAGCTTCTTCAAGCGTCTCACCCGCGAAACCCCCTTGAACGGCTTCACTTTCAGGTATACCCAATCGCCTACCGCGAACTCCACGTTCCGGTGCTTGGCATTGTAATACTTCGCTTGCCGGTCCTGAGCGATCAACAAGCGCTCCCGAATGATCCGCACTAACGAGGTAGCACTCTCCACCTCCTGCTTCTTGTACAACCTTGCCTCACCCGTTTCAAGCCATGATAACGGCGTGCGACACTTCCTACCATACAGGGCCTCGAAGGGCGCCATTTGTATGCTCGCTTGGTAGCTGTTGTTGTACGCGAACTCCACCAAATAAAGGTGGTCTTCCCAAAGCTTCCCGAAGTCTAGAACACACATGCGGAGCATGTCCTCCATCGTTCTATTGACCCTCTCGGTCTGCCCATCCGTCTGCGGATGGAAAGCTGTGCTGAACTTTAACTTTGTTCCCAACATCTGCTGCACCAACCTCCAATCATTTGACGTGAACCGCCCATCGCGATCACTCACAATGCTACGGGGCACTCCATGCAGCCTAACAATATTGTCAACGTACAACTTTGCCAATTTCTCGACTGGATCATCCTTCCTATGCGGAATAAAATGCGACACCTTAGTTAGCCGATCTACGATCACCCAGATGGCGTCGTTCCCCTTCTGTGACCTTGGCAACCCGTGCACAAAGTCCATGGATATGTCGTCGAATTTCCACTCCGGTATAGGCAAGGATTTCAGAAATCCTCCTGGCTTTTGGCACTCCGCCTTCACCAAGGCGCACGTTTGGCATTTAGCCACGTACAACGCCACATCTTTCTTAAGCCCCGGCCACCAAAACAACTTCTTGAGATCGCGATACATCTTCGTGCTCCCTGGGTGGATTGAGTACTTGGTATGATGAGCCTCGTACATCAACTCCGCCCGGAGGTTACCCCCACTTGGGACGCACAAACGATGATCCTTCCTTAATAACCCGTCTTCTACCGAGAACTGGGAATTTGACCCATCCAAAGCGGCCTCCAATAGCTCCTTCATGGAATCATCCAACTCCAATGCCTGCCGAACCCGGTCAGCCAGGTCGTACTGCACCTCTGTCCAGTTTAACATTGCTTTGGCGCTCGTCTGCTTGTCCACGCAACAGATCTCAAGCTCCTCCAACTCCCGCACTAGCCGCTCATCATGCACTGTTGGTACCCTAGATGTGATTTGGCTTATGTAATCCCTTTCCAGCCCCTCTTGATCCATATAAAGATATATGATCATGTTTAGACTCTGTTTAGTCTCCCTAGGGCAGTTTATAAACTGACCTAGAGCTTAGGTTAGAAGTTCTAGATGTTTTTGAGGTTAAGGCTTTTCCGTTCGACCATCGTCGAACGAGGCCTCGCGATCGTCGATCATTGGTCGACGATAGCAGGGCTATTGAATCATTGAAGTCAAGACAATTATCGTCGACCGTTGGTCGACGATCTCAGAGCAAGCTTACTACGCTCTGAAGGATGGTCGACGATCTGTCATCATCAGGTCGACGATCGTGTTTTTGCTTCACGATTTCTGTCTTGACAGATATTTGCCTTCGCTGGTCGACGATCTGTTCGCTGGTCGACTATCTGTTAGCCAGTCGACGATCTATTAGCTGGTCGACGATTTCTGGTCGACGATTTCTGTTCCGACAGATTCCTGCTATTAGTCGACGATCTGTTTGCAGGTCGACGATCATCGAACTCCTGTTCGACGTTTTCTGTCTGCTTTTATCTGTTCGTATTTATTTTATTCCTTGGTTTATTTCCAAGTGTGTTAGCTTGTGGTTAGAAAGATTTTCTGAAGAATGTTTGTGCTAATTTATGGCTTAAATTCAAATGAATTATTTACCAAATATGTCAAGCATAAATTACGGGATTTCGTATTCTTGATAAAGCATTTTGTCCTATTACACAAATTGCGTTGACTTTATCTTTCCAGCCTGTTTTCTAGCCGTTGGTACTATGTACTATTTCCAAGAATGGTACGTCTTTATGCTGAGATATTTTTCCCGCTTATTTTATTCCTTATTGGGACTGACAGAAAGTTAATAGGCCGTTCTATTCCTATTGCTATATTCTATTTTGAGATAATCTGTTGCAGGGCTCGAGAATTCAAATCAATAGAGCCGTTCCAAAAGAAAAACGTGAAGACATATTTAAGAGAAATTCTTCTCTCAGCAAAAGAGAAGTTACAGACACAGAGAAATATTATTCATTCGCTCAAGCATCATCAGAGCAGCTCTTCACAATCTCACAACAAGAAGAAGAAAAGTTTTCCTGAAGCAAAAGCCCAGAGCAATCATCTTTCTTTCTCAAGTCTCCTGAGCATCTGCTTAGAGTTTTCAAGACTTCAGAAAGAGCTCCAGTTCTGCTTCAAGTGCTCCAGAATCTTAAGACCTGATAAAAATCAGTCTTCAGATCTCTGAGGATTTAGTTTCAGTTTATCTGAAACTCCTTCATCCTGAAGCAAAGGCTTTCCCTGGACTTTCACTGAGCCAGGGGGAGACTTTGATTCTTTAGAGAATCCACAAATCTTCTCTAATCTGTATTTAAAACAGAGAAGATAATCTAACCCTCTCAACCCCTTTGTAAAAAGAGTTTGTTCACACCTCTTCAAAAGTGAACGTTGGTGACAGGGCACCTTATCAACAACCTGTGGTTGAGCATCCTTATCAAAAGCTCAAAGGGTCTGTTTGATCTACCTGAATCAGATCATTGGTGGCAGGGCACCTTAGCAAAAACCTGTAGTGGATTCCTACCAGGGTGGTAGAAGAGTGGATGTACCTATTTAAAGGGAACCACTATATATCCTGTGTCCATCTGGTTATCTTGCTTATTCTTTTTATTCTGTGGCTGTGATAGAACTACCTAGGTTTGCTAGTTGCTGTGATAGGCTTATAGTTAAACTGAAATTTCAGTTAACTCTCTCACTTGTGCACTTCACTGTGTTAGGCTCTTAGGGTTCAAGTATCAGATTATTTTATTCCGCAAATAAACTCCAAGGGAGCTGACTAAGTGTTCTTAAAATTTTGAATACTCTATTCACCCCCCCTCTAGAGTAGTTTACAACTTATCCCCTCACTTTCAATTGGTATCAGAGGGAGGTTACGGGTTCAAGACCGGGGGGGCGCTATTAAATCCTGATTTTTCCCTTCTACCTGTGTGGGTCCGGTGGGTCAGGCAACCGTGGACATGTGGTAACCCCACCTCTGAGTCGTGTGGGCCATGTGGTAACCCCACCTCTGAGCCGACGGGTTGTGCTGGACGCCGGGGGGGGATTGTTGGGTCCGGCGTTCCTTCACTTGACCCGTGGCGCTCTGCTACTTATATAAAAAATTAAGTAGCGCCCTCTCCAACAGTCCGGGCTTTTGGTGCAGTTGGGTATGCGCTTGATCCTTCAATAAACTTGTCAAACATTGACTATTGGCGGTCGATGTTTACCATTTAGTCAAACATTGACTATCGTCGGTCTGTGTTCGACGACCGATTTTATTCCGGGATCGACGATCGCAGATTTGCTTCTAATAGTCGATTTAGGTCTGGAGATTCTCGTCCTTCCGCTCCGTCTTTTCATATTCCTTCTTCTGGCTTAGAATTCGCTCTCGAACTCTAATCCCGCGCGATTCTCTTCTCCCCTGTTTTGCTTCTCGATTCGCCATCTTCTCTCAAATTCTATGGCGATTCCTTCTGCTGTTCTCTTCGGAATGAAGTTCGACACTGGTTTCTGTGTCGACTTCGATTCTTTCAGCCGATGCGATCAACCAATCCAAGATATTCTGCAGCTATGTGAAGACCAAGGCCTCAAGAAATTTATGTCGTTCTCTCCTAAGATTCATATACCAGAAATTCGTGAATGGGTATACACCTCGTCCTCCAGCGACGAAGCGATGTCAGGAAAGATAAATGGCGAGGAGGTCACTCTGACTCCTGAAGTATTGACTGAGCTGTTTGGACTGCCAACAGGAACTGAGGAATATGAGCAAAGCACAGAGGATTATGGCCGCATGCTCACTGTGATGGGCCATGCCGAAGGGATTCCGGCTAAGCTGCTGAAGATAAACTTGTCTCCAGAATACAAGTTTCTGGCCGACCTGGTGGGCAAGGTTGTTTTGGGAAAACACTCGGCTCATGACAATATCAACAGGCAACAGTTTGCCCTGATGTCAGCTTTGGTGAATAAGGCACAGATTGCCTGGGGAAAAGTTCTGTTTGAACTAATAAGGAGAAAGAACAATCAGAAAGAGGTAAACCTTGCAAGGGTACTGGGTGTGTTTCTGTATGTGAAAGCACCCCTGCTGCTTGTTTCTGCACCGTCTGCAGTAAATGCCAGCAAGAGGTTGGACCCCTCTCTCTTCAAGAAATCTCAGAGGATTATCAAGAAGTCAGCCAGGGTTGATCCTAACCCTCCTTCAGACACAAGGGCTGATTCGGCCGCTCTCCCGCTTACTGGGGAAGGCTCAGCAATCCCTTCATCCTCCCTCTTTACCCCTGCATCTACATCTCCTGCATTACCCTCCACTCAATCTGAAGTGCCATCACAACATGCATCCTTCATTCCACCTGCATCTCCACACCAGTCACCAACACCACAACATCTGGCAGCTTCAGCCAGTGTTGACATGGTGACTGCTACCATCCTCACGCATCTTTCTCAACATGAATCCCACACTCATGTTGACGTTCACCCATCTCCACATGACTCATTTGATCATGTGGCAGATCATCCTGTTTCCATTCCATCCACCTCCACATCATCAGCATTTCAGATAACTCCTGAATTGCTTGCACAAATTGTCGAGCTCATTACTCCCTCCATCCAAAAAATGATTGAGGCTGCCAATGCCCCTCTCATTGCATCCATCAATGCCCTTACTCAAGCCATAAAATCATCTCATCCCTCTGCTGAGCCCTCTTCTGTAAGATGCATGACTCCAGTTCCCACTGAAGTCATGCAGGGGGAGATGTCTGTTGAAGCGGTCTCAGGTGATGCCCTGACCCTTCAGGACAATTCCTCTCTTCCCCCTCAAGGATCTGTAGAAGAACCTCAAGAGATTCCAGAGAAAGAACCAGAAGGTAAACCTTAAAATTCTTCCTTCAGAGGTTATAATCAGGACTTCAATTTGATATTTGTATCTAACAAAGACATTCACTCCCCAGTGAATCTAGCTTCTGAGAAAGAAGTTCCTGAAAAAGAAAATGAGGAAGTCCCCATGGACACCTGTGAGTATGATGCTGCTCAACCTGATTGTATAGCTTTATTTAAGATTCTATTTAATTCAACTCCATCTTAGAGTTAATCTCTTATCTTTTCCTTTCCATCACAGCTGCTGATGATCTCACATCAGTATTGCAAGTTGATGCTGCTAAGTCTCTTGATTCTGATAAAGACTTGGAATCATTTCTTAACCTAGACTGTGAGTCCTCACTCACATCTACTCCTTTTGTTCTTCCTCCTCAAGAGATAGTGGTCCCTTATAGACCTGAGTACCTTGATGACCCCTTGGTCAAAGATACTCTTTTCTTTTCCTGTATGGCACTCCTCTTGTGTCTTGCAGAGGTGTCTATCCCTGATGTCACTGAACATCTAGAAGGAATTATAACCTCCTTCCTAGATGCAAAGTGGTATCCTGTGTAGATCTTCAGGTAATCCTATCTATTACCTGTTGTTTGTTCACCTTGGGGGGAATATTTTATTCCCACTTGGTTGTTAACCTATCTTTCTTTGCATGCAGGCACAACCATAAATGCTGCTGCTGCTGAAAACATCAACATCCCTGCTGATGCTGCTGCTGAAGAAATTGAAGATGTGCAAGATAGGGCAGACAATGCTCCCAAGATGACTGAAATGGACTCAAGCTCAGGTACTCTAAACCTAGAACAATTTATAGCCTTTGTGGCTGAGAATATTGCTTCTGAGTACATTGAAGGGTTGGCTAATTATCATCTGGATTCCCTAGCCATCTCTCTAGAGAAAGCATCTGCCCCTGCAGATATCGTCATCTTTTCTCCATCTATCCTTACCTATCCTCTATCCATTCCCTCTATTGCAGAACTGGTCCCCAAGACAGTTCCTGAGTTGTATCCAGAATCAGAACTCTGGAAGAAGTCTCCAAATGTGGATCTTGATGCCCTCCTTAGGCAAGATGCCATTGAGGAAGCTAAAGAGAAAGAAGAAAGAGAAAAGAAAGACAAAGCTGAACCTGCTGCCAAGGATTCTTCTGAACTTGACTTTGATGATTATGCTGGGAAAGACTCATCTCATTCTGATGATGATGATGATGATTCTGATGATTCTGATTCCTCTAAGAAAAGGAAAAGAGTTGCTTCCAAGAAAAGAAAAGCTCCTGCTCCTCCTACTGCCAATCCTAACAAGGATGTTCCCTATTACATTCTGAAGGGAATAGATCCTAAGAGCAAGGAATTTCAGCCATGGATGAGACTGTCAAAGAATCAGACTAAAGAGAAGAAGAGGACAAAGAGATATGACACTCCTGTTCAGAAATTCCCCCCCAGAGGTCCTCCTCCACCTCCTGGTGCTGGAGCCTCTGGAAGTCTATCTTCTGCCCCCTCTGCAAGGTCAGCCAGTTCTAACTCTTCTCAGACCTACCAAAGAAGGAGCAATCAAAGCCAGGGAGGCCAAGATGTTTCAGGACAGGGAAGAAAAAGAAATGACAATGCTCTCGTGGAACAAATAAAGGAGATGACTTTTCAGCATCCTACATTCTCTCCTCCTCCTTCTCCTCCCAGGAAAGGTTCATTCTCTTCTTCAAGAAAACCTGCTGCTGCTGAGACAACTGAATCAAAAGGAAAAAGAGTGGTCTTTTCAGAAAAATCCCATAAAAAGTTCATTGAGCTTGCACCTCCAAAATCTCTATATGCTCAAACTGATCCTAAGAAGGCTGTGCAGATTCCTCTTGATTCAAGCAAACTTGCTACAGCTCTTCAAAGAAACATAGAGATTGCAGCTCATACAGATACTGATAGACCTCCCTCTCCATCAGATAAAACTGAAGCTGAAAGGATTGCCTCTATGGCAAGATTCAAAGAGTCTATTGCTCTAAGCATGATGGAGAGAGCCAAATCTCAAGGACTAGATCCTACAGCTTACTCAACAATGTCAGAATTCAGAGAAAAGGAACTCAGCAGATTTCAAGTCAATCCAGAAGCTTTTAATACTGAAGAATACATGAAGCTATATCCTGCTGCAGTTCTACCAAGTTATGCTGAAAAGAAAATCATAGGTGAACATGATCTAATGCTATCCAAGAGACAAGCGGCAAATCCTAACAGAGAGATTATTTTCAAACCAGCTGCAATACCTAAAAACTCATCTGATGCTAAATTTGCTGATAAATCTGCTTGATACATTCCATTTCTGCTGATTTATGCTTATTATATTTTCTGTGTATTGCCTGTGTGTTAACATTCTGGTTTATCTTTAGATTTGTTGTTGTCTGCTTTAGCCTTTAAACTGGATTGGATAACATAACCCAAATAGGGGGAGATTGTTGGTACCCTAGATGTGATTTGGCTTATGTAATCCCTTTCCAGCCCCTCTTGATCCATATAAAGATATATGATCATGTTTAGACTCTGTTTAGTCTCCCTAGGGCAGTTTATAAACTGACCTAGAGCTTAGGTTAGAAGTTCTAGATGTTTTTGAGGTTAAGGCTTTTCCGTTCGACCATCGTCGAACGAGGCCTCGCGATCGTCGATCATTGGTCGACGATAGCAGTGCTATTGAATCATTGAAGTCAAGACAATTATCGTCGACCGTTGGTCGACAATCTCAGAGCAAGCTTACTACGCTCTGAAGGATGGTCGACGATCTGTCATCATCAGGTCGACGATCGTGTTCTTGCTTCACGATTTCTGTCTTGACAGATATTTGCCTTCGCTGGTCGACGATCTGTTCGCTGGTCGACTATCTGTTAGCCGGTCGATGATCTATTAGCTGGTCGACGATTTCTGGTCGACGATTTCTGTTCCGACAGATTCCTGCTATTAGTCGACGATCTATTTGCAGGTCGACGATCATCGAACTCCTGTTCGACGTTTTCTGTCTGCTTTTATCTGTTCGTATTTATTTTATTCTTTGGTTTATTTCCAAGTGTGTTAGCTTGTGGTTAGAAAGATTTTCTGAAGAATGTTTGTGCTAATTTATGGCTTAAATTCAAATGAATTATTTACCAAATATGTCAAGCATAAATTACGGGATTTCGTATTCTTGATAAAGCATTTTGTCCTATTACACAAATTGCGTTGACTTTATCTTTCCAGCCTGTTTTCTAGCCGTTGGTACTATGTACTATTTCCAAGAATGGTACGTCTTTATGCTGAGATATTTTTCCCGCTTATTTTATTCCTTATTGGGACTGACAGAAAGTTAATAGGCCATTCTAATCCTATTGCTATATTCTATTTTGAGATAATCTGTTGCAGGGCTCGAGAATTCAAATCAATAGAGCCGTTCCAAAAGAAAAACGTGAAGACATATTTAAGAGAAATTCTTCTCTCAGCAAAAGAGAAGTTACAGACACAGAGAAATATTATTCATTCGCTCAAGCATCATCAGAGCAGCTCTTCACAATCTCACAACAAGAAGAAGAAAAGTTTTCCTGAAGCAAAAGCCCAGAGCAATCATCTTTCTTTCTCAAGTCTCCTGAGCATCTGCTTAGAGTTTTCAAGACTTCAGAAAGAGCTCCAGTTCTGCTTCAAGTGCTCCAGAATCTTAAGACCTGATAAAAATCAGTCTTCAGATCTCTGAGGATTTAGTTTCAGTTTATCTGAAACTCCTTCATCCTGAAGCAAAGGCTTTCCCTGGACTTTCACTGAGCCAGGGGGAGACTTTGATTCTTTAGAGAATCCACAAATCTTCTCTAATCTGTATTTAAAACAGAGAAGATAATCTAACCCTCTCAACCCCTTTGTAAAAAGAGTTTGTTCACACCTCTTCAAAAGTGAACGTTGGTGACAGGGCACCTTATCAACAACCTGTGGTTGAGCATCCTTATCAAAAGCTCAAAGGGTCTGTTTGATCTACCTGAATCAGATCATTGGTGGCAGGGCACCTTAGCAAAAACCTGTAGTGGATTCCTACCAGGGTGGTAGAAGAGTGGATGTACCTATTTAAAGGGAACCACTATATATCCTGTGTCCATCTGGTTATCTTGCTTATTCTTTTTATTCTGTGGCTGTGATAGAACTACCTAGGTTTGCTAGTTGCTGTGATAGGCTTATAGTTAAACTGAAATTTCAGTTAACTCTCTCACTTGTGCACTTCACTGTGTTAGGCTCTTAGGGTTCAAGTATCAGATTATTTTATTCCGCAAATAAACTCCAAGGGAGCTGACTAAGTGTTCTTAAAATTTTGAATACTCTATTCACCCCCCCTCTAGAGTAGTTTACAACTTATCCCCTCACTTTCATGCACCGACAACCAGTTGGCTCGGGCGGGAGCCCTGCGGCTCAGCGCATCCGCAACTGCGTTGCCCTTCCCGGGTACATAATGTATCTTGAAGGTGTAGTCCCCCAGGAACTCCATCCACCTCCTCTGCCTCATATTAAGGTCCTTTTGATCCAACAAGTATTTTAGGCTCTTGTGATCGGTGTATATATCGACTCTTACGCCGTATAGGTAGTGCCTCCACAACTTGAGTGCAAAAATCACGGCCGCCAACTCCAAGTCGTGCACCGGATAATTCCTTTCATGCACTTTCAGCTGACGCGATCCATACGCGATCACACTTCCATGCTGCAACAACACGCAGCCCAAGCCACTACCCGAAGCGTCGCTATACACCTCAAAGCCCTCGGTCCCACTCGGCGAACTAAGCACTGGCGCCGTGGTCAACCGCCTCTTCAGCTCCTCAAAAGCTTGCACGCACTCTTGCGTCCACAAGAATTTCTGATCCTTCCTTGTCAACTTCGTGAGAGGTAACGCTACCCGCGAGAAGTTCTCTACGAAGCGCCTGTAATATCCGGCAAGCCCGAGAAAACTACGGACTTCCGCGACAGAAGATAACGCAGGCCACTCCCGTATCGCAACAATCTTCGCCGGATCCACCGCTATACCTTCCCCACTCACTATATGACCAAGGAACGCTACCGAAGGTAGCCAGAACTCGCACTTGGAGAACTTTGCGTAAAGCTCATTCCTCCTCAGAGTCTCCAACACCAAATGCAAATGCTTGAAGTGGTCTTCTTCGCACTGCGAGTATACCAAAATATCGTCAATAAAGACGATCACAAAGCAATCCAGGAAATCTCTGAACGTCCTGTTCATCAGATCCATAAACACCGATGGCGCATTCGTCAGTCCAAACGGCATGACCGTGAACTCGAAATGCCCATACCTCGTACTGAAAGCCGTCTTTGGGATATCACATTCCCTGATCCTCAGCTGATAGTACCCCGACTTCAAGTCCAACTTGGAGTATACCGACGATCCGACTAACTGATCAAAGAGATCATCAATCCTCGGGATCGGGTACTTATTCTTTTCCGTCAACTTGTTCAATTCTCTGTAGTCGATGCACAGCCGCATACTACCGTCCTTCTTTTTAACGAAGAGGACCGGTGCGCTCCAAGGCGACGAACTTGGACGCACATAACCTTGCTCCATCAGTTCCTCCAACTGAACCTTCAACTCCGCCATCTCCTTTGGCGCCAATCTATAAGGAGCACGTGACACGGGTTTGGCACCCGGCACGAGCTCGATCGTGAAATCAATCTCTCGCTGCGGTGGGGCTCCGGGAAGGCTATCCGGGAACACATCGGGGTATTCGCAAACCACGGGGATGCTATCCAACGGGGACTTTGGCTCCACAGCCCCCACTATCGCAAAGAACAGCTCTGCACCAGCACGAACCGCCTTCACCACCTGAAGAGCAGACATTAGTGTCTTGCTCGACCCCTTAAGCCCCTCGAAAGTAGTCTCCCGCCCTACACCCAGCTTGACCTCCTTACGGTCGCAATCGATCCAAGCCTTCTGCTCTGACAGCCAATCCATTCCAAAGATAACATCGAACTCTACTAGCGACAGCAATGACGCTAGCAAGTCGAACTCTTGGATCCCAATGTGAACCTTCACGGCGCACACTCTGTCCGCACGCATCGAGCACCCATTTGGTAGCAACACATCTAGCTTGTCCTTTGCCATCGAAGAAGGGACTCCGATGCGCGATATAAACTGTTCGGACAAGAAAGAATGCGAAGCACCAGTGTCGAATAGTGCTCGTGCCGGACTATCGCTAATCAACACAAAGCCTAAGCAAAAGACATTAGCTTAACAAGCAATAGGTAATAGTATTCTCAAGTCAACTTGCATAAATTAACTCATACCTGTCACCACATCCGCTTGCTTGATGGCCTCCTGCTGGCCCAAGTTATAGACTCTAGGCTGAGTCGGAGCATAGTGGGACGCGGTCGACTCCACCGCTTTGCCCTTTTCCTCGTAGGTAGCTCCCTGTTTCCTTTCGGACTTTGAGCGTCCACTCCAGCAGTCACGGGCAAAGTGCCCCGGCTTTCCACACGTGAAGCAAGCGCCAGGGGTTCGATTGGTAGATGCCCCCGAGGCACCTGTAGAAGGAGCTGGACCCGACGTCCTAGACTTCTTGGAGAATCTGCGGTAGCCCGACTTCGACGTAGTCGGCGCCTTGAACTCTGATCTCTTGCCACCAGATTCCCTCTCCTTCTTCGCTTGCACGTTTCTCATATCCTTCTCCAAGGACCGGGCCGAACTGACCAGGGTCATGAAACCCTGCGTCTTGGGGCCCGACAGCAGCAACCTCAAATCATCCCTTAGCCCTTCATAAAAGCGGCTCGTCTTGCGCTCCTCGTCTGCGAAGGTAGCGCCGGCATATCTCCCTAACCGAGTAAACTCGTGGAGGTATTCATCAACGGTGCCATCACCCTGCACCAACTTCTGGAATTCGCTCTCTAGCGCAATCCTCTGCGCCGAGGGGAGGTATCGAGCCATAAATAATCTCGCAAACTCCTCCATCGGGACTTCGGCCAATGGCCTTCCCCTCAACTGATGCAGCTCTAGGCCCTCCCACCACAGCCTTGCGTCCCCATCCAAAAGGAACGTCGCTATAGTGGTCTTCTGCCACTCTTCAGTTTCCATCGCAGTCATCACCCTGTTGACCCTTGAGAGCCAATCCTCTGCTTGGGTCGGGGTTTCTGCCCCCGTGAACACCGGTGGGTGAAAGCCCATCACGTGCTTCAGTTGTCTTTCAGTTGCTCTCCGCGGCAACTCTGGTTCCACCACAACTTGCTCAACCCTCCTTCGCTCTGCCGTCTGAAGCGGTACCTGTTCCACAGCAGGAGCAGGCTGCTGCACCTGCCTTGCAGGCTGCGCATTTATCATTGCCATGACCGCTTCTGCCACCAACCTAATGGTCTCAGCAGACAAAGGTGTTGCAGGCGCATCGCTTGGCGCACTGCTCGCCTCAGAACCTGGCCGTTCAGACGGCCCAGCACCACTTCTGGTCACCTAAAATCGTGCAAAACACCGATAAGCGACCAAAAATTACTGCAAACAGCAATTATAGGAACACGCAGGTTCCTCAATCATGTGTATTTTCATTCCTAAGTGGACATTCATGGGTTCTTTTCATGTTATAACGATGACGCACACAATGTGCTCACCACCCCTTAAAGTGAATTCGTCCACGAATTCAGTTAAGCTTGATCAAAACCAGAAGTCTGATACCAATTTGTAACACCCCTATCCGTCACATAGCATATAGCAGTAGGTCCGGCCGGGGCCCGATGCCATATACTACGGACAGACCGGTTGGTTACGCGTTGAAACCACACAACTAATCAGAGCGTCCTACACAACACCTAGCGGAAGTAAATTAATTAAGTTGCAAAAAGATAAGAACCCTGCCATAGAGCATGAATGTCCACTACAACCCAGGAATGAGTACATATACAAAAGAGTTCACGGCCTTAAGGCCTTACAAAAGTGTTCGCTTAACAAGATAGCGTCTTTCATACATCGGCACGCAGGCCAGCCATACATGAATATGAAAAAGCTAATAAATAAGCCTTCGAGGGCTGGCGCTGCAACTTGGGCTTTAGCCCGCTATTTGCCGCTTGGCTCCGCAGCAGCACCTGTAGAAAGCAATCCACCCAAGAAGTGGCAATACAAAAGGGCAACGGTCAGCAAAGCTGACCAAATTATAACGACCCCGTCCCGTTTCTCGGGACGGCGGTGCTCCTTCCCTGCATATAAAGCTACCATAGCAATTTTATAAAGTATTCTATTCGCCACAAGTGTCGGCACGCATGGCCGCACACTCCGTGCTCTCAGGGCACTAATCGGTGAACCCGGTCCGGACCCAGTCCGACACCGCGATTCCACCACCATCCCTCGGATGGCAACACACGTGAGCATTTAGCCCTTTCAGCCGAAGCCTAGGCCCGTTTCCAGCCCCCCGGGAAGTCCCATGTACTTTAGGTCGCTTCTACCGAGACCACTTGGAATGGGTAGAGTTCCACCCGCCCGTTGCTCACTTCACCACGGCCATTTAGCCATCGGTGCGGGCCAAGTTTCTCCTCATTCCCACAATCGATCAAAACACGCACATAACCCCGTTATGTACCGAATTGCCCTCCAATGCAACATCGTGGCGACAATGCGATTCCGCCCAAGCTTTCCGGGTGCGCCTCGAGGTTAACCCCCAAGGATCCCTGTATGCAATCTACCGCGTAGAATTTTCGGAAAACTAAAATCATCGGCGCGGAGTCTTCTCCGGCCTTGCAATGCAAACATCACCGATCCGGGTTAAACCCGAATAGGCTTCACACACAATGCCTACGCCCGTACTCCGATTCCGGGCTCTAACAACGGGGACTTTACATATCAACCCGAAGGGATTCCGCGCCTCAACGCTCACTCGCGAGAGGGGGATTTCCCCATGCATAGAAAGAAGGGCGACTACACATGCCCTATGAAGAGGATCGTTACCCTCGAAGATTTCCGCGGCGCCATGAAGATGTAGTCGGATGGAAAGCTTCGCCTCGCCCTTGCCTTCAAGGATCCGGACTCGGATCGCGAATCAGTGCTTCAAAACTCCTCCGGCGGCCGGATCTTGGGCTCACACCACCAAGGAAGTTCTCCCCTCTCTCTAAGATGAAGAAAGAGAAACTCAAGATGAAAATGAGGGTTTCTCCCCCCATTTCCCGGCTAATAACCCCCCAGGAGCAGCCCCCACCGTCGGATTCAGATCCAAGGGAACGGACGGCCGAGATTAGATCTAAAATCCCAAAAACTGGGCCGAACACGGCTTGACACACGGCCGTGTGTCTGGCCGTGTAGCTCATTCGCCGATCGACACGGCTCCTGACACGGCCGTGTGCCACGGGCCGTGTTACCTGGAGCATCAGGACGATCGTCGGGCTTCCAGAACACGGCTTCGAACATGGCCGTGTTCGAGGCCGTGTGCCCCACACACGGCTTGAGACACGGCCGTGTGTCTCAGGCCGTGTACTTCTCTGACTCGAGACAGCACAAAACGCACTAAATCACTGAACACGGGTAGGCACACGGCCGTGTGCCTGGCCGTGTGCCCCTGTTCAGACCTCCAAAAGTGCCGTTTGATCGCCCCGCGATCATCTCCGAGGTTGGGGTCTTACAGTTTGTTCCAGTGCTGAGGGAGCTGGATGGGGAAATGCTTTGATGACGGGCATGTATGTCCGTGTATTGTCCTCCATCAACTACTAAGAAGACTGGATTATCAACTCTGGGTGTGGTTATCACCTCACCGGGGATGAGTCAAAGTTCTCTTCGTTGTAGGCTTACTTAGGTAATGATGCTATTATTACTGCTGATGATTTTGTACATGCTATCGAGAAGGAGGGAGTCGTGTCTTTGGGTAGTGATAAGGAGCCACTCACGTTAAGGAGTGTTTATCACATACAGGGCATGAAGAAGAACCTCTTCTAAGTGACCAACGCGATAGATACGGGCTATCACGTTCTGTTCGGCCTAACATAAGTGAGATTTCTACGGAACATATTAGCGGTAAAGGCTGACGTTGCTCACGTTGGAAGGAGAGTAGAGGACTTGTTTGTTCTATCAATAGGCTCCTATGTTGATCGGATGTGGGCAAATGACAGCGCGACAATCTTGCATGAAAGGCTGAGGCATGTAGGGATGCACAAGCTGAAATCCATGACGGTGAGGAGCCTTGTGAAAGGCTTGCCTAAGTTGTCATCCTACAGTAATGGTCATGTTTGTGCTAGATGTCAATATGGTAAGACGCATCGCCTTCCATTTGACAAGTCACAAACCAGGTCTAAAGCACCATTGGAGTGTGTTCATGGTGATCTGATGGGACCAACCGTCACTGCCAGTCTTGGAGGAAGCACGTATAGGAGGGACACAGGCTTTTCTCTGCATGGTTACACTGATGTTGATTATGGGGGAGACTTAGATGATCGAAAGTCGATGTCTGGTTATGTTTTCACATGCAGATCAACGGTTATTTCATGGTGTAGTAAAAAGCAGGACTCAGTGTCTGGCTCTACTACGTAAGTAGAGTACAAGGCTTCGGTCTTGGCAGCTCGGGAAGCCATCTGGCTGAGGAGGCTAGTAGAGGACGTCCATGAAGAAGTACGAGACCCAAATCTGCTTCGCGGTGACTACAAGAGTGCCCTGAAACTGGTTAGTAATCCAGTTTGTCACGCGCGGACCAAACATATAGAGATTGAGCACTACTTCATTCGGGAGAAGGTGTTAGAAGGGTCTTTTATGGTTGAGCATGTGCAGAGCGAGGACAACATCGCGGATATCTTCACTAAGCTATTGTCGAAGGGGTCATTTGAACGGTTACGGGGACTGCTGGGTTTGGTCACCACTTCTCACTTCAAGAGGGAGTGTTGAAATTGTTGAAGTGAAAGTGGGGGTTGATCAGGCAGATCGCGCGGCCTGGACAGACAGTCTTGCGAACTGGTGGTGCGGCATGAGCGGTCTTGTGTTATGGCTTGGTGGTGTGTCCTTGGTGGTAGCCGTGCGGATAGGTTGAATATCCGCGGTCTGGTCGGATTGGATTGGAGCTGGCGGACTGGATGGACTGTTGATCGTGTCCGCGGAGCTCGCGCCAGAGGTTCTCTGGTTGGGGACTTGGTCACGATCTGTGACAAATTCAAGTTGATCGCGGAGTCCGCAATGTCTGCTGGTTGACCGGGTGATCTGTGCCTTTGGTCGTGGACATTGTTGTTGCGGGCTGGTGCGGTGTCCGCAGGTATGCGGACTGGCTTCTATCCCGCCTTATTTGATGTAAGGCGGATAGGTTGGTGTCCAACATTGTCCATGCAGACTGGGCGGACTGCTCTATGCTAGCTGCGGGCTGGGGTGGTGTTTCTATCTATTAGGGCGGTGACCACACTCCTCTCCGCGCCTATAAATAGGACCCCCATGTGACATCATTATAATCGGAATGAACAGTAAATTGAAAGTGGGTTAATTTCTGCGGCCTCGGATTTTCTGTCCGCACGATTTGAGAAGGTTAACTAGATTGTTGTTTGCAGGTTGTGCGGCTAACACTGAGAAGCCATGATTTTGGTGCTGACTGTGATCAAGGATCAGTGAAGCTTGCGGTTAACAATCAGCGGTTTGCAGCAGGTCGCGGTTGCGGCCAACCGGTCGTGGTTGCGGACATCTGATCTTCTCTCTTTCAGCTTTCCCAGTTCAAAAACTTGTCTGTCGGTCTCGGCAGTCTATTCTTCAGTTCAGCAGCGGCTTTGTTTGCGGACTCTGGCAGCTAGGCGACCTCAACGGTCAGTCGGATTACAGAGAGTGAACAAAGGTGTTCAGCAGAATAACGGGTTGTCCGCGGTTTACGCGAATTCCGTAGTTCAGTTCGGTGCAGTAGAAGCTCGGCAGTCTCGGCGGTCTCTGAGGCAGTCCGTCCGGCTTGTTGTTCTTGCTTTGTTTGTATGCTCTTCCTTTGTACATCGGCGATTCATGTCTCTCCATGTATATTCTGTCTTGTAAAGAAAATTGTTGATAATACAAGACTCGTTTGTTTCCTTCTGTTAATTCTAATTTATTGAGCTTGCTTTATGGTTAAGTGTTTCTGCGTCTGATTCCCATTTTCCGCTTGATCAAGGTGTCATCTTGATAGTTTTAAAAATTTTACTTGGAATCAGAGCTATCTCCCTGATCATCTTGAGAAATTTTAATAAATTAGATTTGTCCAACTATGGTACTTTGGAAAATGCTGCCGTAACTACAAAGATGTTCTAAAAATGACCCAATAAGCCTACAAAATGCCATTAAAATAAAAAAGGGTGAAATTGATACCAAATATAGAAATTTGAGGAAATTACCATAGTTAAGGAAGTCTTTAGTGATGGTATCTCAATTTCAAAAGCGTATTTTTTCAATGACTTCAACCATAAAAAAGAAGTCTTTCAATGATCACCGTTGACTGCTCTGACGGGTTTCTCAAAAACGTGAAACCTTGAACAAAAGAAGAGGAAGAAACTTTAGGTCAGATTCAGACAGTTTGAAAGCAACCCGTCAATCTAACCCAATATGAATGAAGAAACTTCAGAGACATATATGTTTATGAAGCAAATATTTAACAAATGGAGTAAAAGCAGCAACATTAAGTAGGCTACCTTCACCTTGGATTCATCAAAAACCATCAATTTTTTTTATTATTCATAAAAATCCAATGTCTCTTTCGTTACCGAAAGAAAGGCCAAAGAAGTCTAAAAAGACCGCATCAAGCAGTCATGGATCTCTTTATATTAGTTCAAAAAGAGAACAAAAGAGTACATGGGAAGCATGCTCTTCTTTTTCTGCCAATGATTCTAGAGCATAAGTGAACTTACTGTTGAATGTGGAAGGGAATGTAGCACTGTAGTGGAGAGCTTACCAGGTGTCAGTAGGGCAATGTCAGCATGGCAGCATAAGCAGGTCGACGGGGTAGCAATGTAGCATCAATGGCCCAGTTGGAGGGGAGTAGTAGAAACTTATTAGAAGATGCTAGCATTAGAACCTTCTGAGCGCATGTGGCAAGGTTTAGAGCAAGTAGTGAAAAATAGATGTCACCGGCCTCACAGCATAGAGGTGCGTTGATGCTCTGTGCATTCTTCTTTGTGCGAAGTGGGGTGCGTTAATGCAAAGGGGACATGAGCTGCTAATGAGATCGATGTGCATGGATCGGTCTCTCTGGATGGAAGAGCAATTTCTCTGCGACGTTGAGGTGTCGAGCTGTGTTCTTTACCGGGTTCTTTATCTATGAGTTCGAAAGTTGAGGCGTGGAGACGTGTACAAGGCCTGAAAGGAGGAGACACATAGAAGACTGCTTTGACAGAGCATGAAAATGAAATATGTGTGGGGAGTCATATTTAGATCAGGATCGTGGACGATGCTCATGGTCCTACACCAATGAGGAGCTTGTAAAGGAGGTGGGACCCACGCAGTTGTGGCTTGTGTCATACACTTTTGCGCGGGGCCATCATCATTTGTGATTTCTCATTGGTTGTGTGGACGATGCTTATCGTCCACGATCCTGACCTAAAAATTATACATGTGTGGGAGAAGTTGGGAAGGGAAAGAGGAATTTACTTTAAAACAAGATATTTTGAAATAGAGGATACGAGAGGGTATTTTAGGGAGCCGATTTTTTACATCATGGTTGTTTTTGTTGGAATTTATTTTACTAATATTTTTATGTCTGCAAACGTACACCCCAACCTTTCTCCAGTTTATTCATGGCGGATTGTTGAGGTCGGGTCACTATCCCTTGACCTTCTTTATGAGAGATTTATTTATCTCCTCATTTCCCAATTGCACTGCAGTGAAGTTGGGTATGAGGAGATAAATAAAATCCCTCATAAAGGAGGTCAACGGATAAATGTCCGACCCCAACAACCCGTCATGAATAAAATGGAAAAGGATTGGGGTGTATGTCTGCAGACATAAAAATTAATAATAAAATAAATTTCAACAGTTTTGAGATTTTTTGTAGTATATATACACACGCGCGCGAGCGCACACACATGGAGTCACGAGGGGCCCCATGCCCCCCATGACATTACTTCCCAGGCACACCACATCGTGTCTGCAACGAGCATTGATGATCGGACCCCGGCCTTGCTCAATCTCGCCTCGCTCTGACAAAGACATTGATATAACTTTGCATTCTAGAGCATGGCCAACACATTTATCCCATCAAAAGGTGGCCGAGGGAGGCTGGGATCCGTTCGTCAATGCATACTACAAACACGAGGTTGTTATGGGTGGAGTAATGTAGCACGGGCCAGGAGCCTGTATATATGCAAAAATTATTCATGAACCGATAAAATCATAATATAACACATAAATTATTTATTTTAAAAGATAAATGTAACGAAAATAGGAATACGAAAGAAACATGAAACCGCTTCATCACTAGTCCTTTCACCAACATTGAATTGATTGTAGATTTTTAGGTGGGCTTTTTGTTCTGATGTACCTAAGCTATTTTCTCTATATAAAATCTGTAAGCTATTTTAAATACTATTTATACTAATATATTAGGATTAGTAAGTTAAGCCAGTATTATTGATAGGCTAAACTATGGTCACAAATGATAACGGCAAGTGTATTGTATCGAGCGTGGTATAAAATTTTTAGAATCAAGGTCATATTAGACTTGAGGCTACTGAGTACTTCTACTTTGAGCAAATTACTATTATTTGATCGATTAAATAAATTTGGAATTTGAGAAGAGAAATGAAGTAATAAAAGACAAAACATTCGATCGAGAATCAATTTTAAGGAAAATAGAAAACATAATTAAAACTCAAAAGCTTGAAGAAGAGAATTGGCTGTGGAGATTTCCGAAGCATGAACGCACATCTATCGTGAACTACACCCAACTAAGTTTAAGAAATATTAACTGAACTCTCGTTCAAATCAATAACTTAAGGCTCGCTTGAATCCCTCTATAGGCTTTGACTCCTATTCGGATAGTTTCGTCGTCCTCTCTCGAGGGTTGCGATCAACTCCTTTTATTCTCTAGTGATCGATTCGAACTCACGAACCTTTCAGCTAACTAGAATACAAAAATAAATATGAGATCATATATCGATATATGAAATCAATATTAATTGAGAATAAATCAAAACTTCGATTCAAAGTTAGGAGAAAAAATTAACAAACATATATCCAAAAGGTTTCTTTCGATCAAATGCTTAAAAAATTAGCCAGACAAGATTATGATTAAAAGTGTTGGGTTCATTGATCACAATATCCTAGATTTAAAGAAGGCTCACAAGTCAATAATATACACATGATTGTACTTGATATATGCTCAAGTTCAATATATGCAGGTTGTTTACTGTTCCATGATTAGACAGGTTTCAGGGTAAGAATGTCATTTGGTCTCAAGACAGGATGCTAAAAAAACAGAAATCTGGCTAAGTCCAAAAACGTTGAGTGAGTTCACTTCACTCAACGCCAGAAGGCTAAAAGCTTTGACAAAAGATCAGGCATTTAAAACCTCAGTGGTGCTAGACTCAAATCTAGTTAAGTCCAAAAGCGTTGAGTGAAGGTTGCTCACTCAACGCCTACTCAAAAGGAAATCTGTATAAGTATAGACGCGTTGAAGGCACGCCATATCAATAATTCAGCAAAGTCTAGAAGCGTTGAGTCACAAAGCTTCACTCAACGCCTTCATTCAGAAATTCGGTACAAGTCCAAAAGTGTTGAGTGTAGAAGGTTCACTCAGCGCCTTCAGTCAGGATAACTGTCAAATCCAGAAGCATTGAGTAAAGTAACTTATCTCAACTTCTTCAACCTGAAGAATTCTGCCAAGTACAAATGCGTTGAGTGATGAAGGTTCACTCAACGCCTTATCATTTTATATGTTTGAGACAAAAACGTTGAGAGATGAAGGATTACTCAAAGCCTTAAGAAGCAGATTTTCTGCTAAGTGTTTTTGCATTGAGTCACATAGCTTCACTCAACTCCTGTGCAGATTGACTGTAAAAATTGTTAAGTCCACAAGCGCTGAGTCATGCTGACGTCATCCAAATTCAAACTAAGCGGAATTTGCACACTAGAAGCCAAATGACATCAACAACTTTCTGAACAACAGTTAAAGCTAAAGTAACATTACATTTGCTATTTCCGACTTGCTCATATAAAAAATTTGTGAACAGCGGAAAACAAGAAACCAGGCGCATGAACACTCAACCAAAAACAAGCCAAGTAAACTAAATGCAACTAGAATAGCAAAAAAAACCTTGTACTATCAACAATCTTTACATGGTGAGGTATATATGGAGAAACATGATTCGCCGATATACCGATGAAAGCAAAAATACAAGGAAAAGAACTAGCTGCGCGGACTCAAGGAGCAACCGGCGACTTTGTCGAGCTGCCTATGGAGACCGTTGAAACCGCCAAGTCGCCAGACCACAACCTAGCCGCGCGGACAACCGTTATTCCAATGCCAAACTATTTGCAATATGCTAGCCGCCTAACCACGAGGTGGCCTAGCTGCCAGATTCACGCGAACAGCTGCTGCCAAATTGAATAAGCCACCAGAAGCAGACAACTTATTGAACTTTTCTTATTGACATATTGCTAACCAATGATTGTAACCGCATAGTCTGCACTAATCACTGTCCAAAGTCAGAACAAAGTCACCAGCTTCTCAGCACTGTCCACACAATCTGCACAGCAAAAAACCGGTCAACAACTCCAACAACACGAACACAAAAATCTGTCTGCAGCAACCACCCGGGCTCACTTACTGTTCATTCAGTTGTACTGTTGATATGACAAGGGGTCCTATTTATAGGCACAGAGAGGAGTGTGATCACCGCCCTAGCCGATAGGATCTCCACCCTATCTCGCAGCGAGCACTGAGAGTATCCGCACAACCGTGGACACAAAGCAAGTCGCTTTGTCGCCGCAACTAGGCTGGACAGCCAGCCCGCCAAGGTCATACCTCCAAGGACAGATATAAATCCTATCCGCCTTATCGCCACAAGCCAGGAATTGTCCTCCACACCAGCAGGCCCTGCGGAAACTCAACCAGTCCGCACACAAGCGGATACAGCTCCAGTCCGCACGCCACTGCGGACACTGCTCCTGTTCGCACACTCCGAATCCGCAACTAGAGCATACAAGGCTGACAGCTACCGAACTCGTCGGACATAAAAAATAGTCCGCACTAACCGCGCGATCTCCCAGACTAAGCACACCTAGAATTGGTATAGATCTAGACCAAGTCCATGCCACCATCCATCCCTGGTGCAAATACAGCACCAGCGAATACAAGAGCCAATCCACACAAATCGGCGGACTCTAGCACCAGTCCGCAACCCGAGCTAAGGGAACTCTGTGGATAAACATCGTATCCGCCTGGTTACCTTCAGAGAACAAGATGCCTGAAACTCCTTTGTGGCCTGGCTAACCGCCACCCTGTCTGTACAACCTGTATTTGTCGAGGATGGGTCCTACCACAGGCAGGTTAGCAGAAGTCAAGGTCAATAAGTCAAGACAGAGGTCAGAATCAACGCACGAGGTAGCAGAAGGCCTGGGCGAGTATGACGAGCTCCCCTCGCATACTCGGCAGGTTGGCGACTAGGCACGATACTCACCCAGCCGTACGAGCTCCTTTAGGAAGTCGCATATTCGCCTGGGGTGGGCTATAAATAGACCCCCCCTCTCTTTGGATTTTCCTATAAATAGGTCCCCATGGGTACAAGGAGAGAGACTAAAAATCCCTTCCAGGATCTCGCAAGTTCTTCTTGGACACTAGTCGGGCCTTTGAATTCCTTTTCCTTAGATACCAGGTCGCGACCATTTGACTTAGTTGCCAGCTAGTCTCCCTCGTACCATGCTCTGCCATTTTTGTTGTGGAGGGGTTGCTTTTTCCAAGCATCCGGGTACGTGGTGGGACCTTCCTTCCATAACATTAGTGGTCCTGTTTGTTACCATTGTTCTTCATCCTCGCCCCCTTAGCCGTTTAGCCTTGCTACGGAGACAGTAGCCTTAAGGTGTCTTTATCTGATTTCTGAGGTCGGGAATTTTCCTGGCTTCAACACTTGGTGCAATGAGCATGGATCGTAGCCAAGGAGGAAAGTTTCGTATTGTGTTAAGATGGACAATGGTGGCGAGCATGGAGAGTTGGTAGGTAACTCAGCGGGAGTTGGTGATCCCGCGCACGGTGGCGAGTTAGTGACCGTTAATGCATTTGAAGAGTTTGCAAGGAAAATCGAGAGGACCATACTCGTCGGGCCTTCTCATCGTCCCGATGTCACGATGAATTCTCCCCCTCGCGTGACATCGTTGGAAGAGGAAACACCGTCGAGGCGAGCTGGGAAGGAGCCCGCTTGGGAAAGAGAGGGGCGACTGATGCAGTCGCGACACCATCCGGCGAGCAGCCAAGGGTCCGGTTTAGAGATCTGATGTTGCCCGCAAGATACCGTGATACTCTCTTGTGGAGCGAATATGATGTTTCCAGCGAGGATGAAACTCGTCACCACTAGGAAGGGAGGAGCCCCTTCTCTGACGAGATCCTTGCCGCCCCGATCCCCGAAGGGTTTAGAGAGCCCGTTCTCACCTACTATTCCGGCAGAGATGACCCGATAAGGCATCTTCAGTGGTTTGAATATGTCGTCTACATCCGTAACATGTCTGACGCTTTTAAGTGCCGATTTTTTTCCATTACCTTCAAGGGGAATGCAAGATACTTGTTCCACCAGTTGCCAGCAGGTTCCATTTATTGCTTTGCTGATCTGCGTTGGGGCCTCATGGTGAGGTTTGCGACATCTAAGAAGCGGAAGAAGGAGGCCACGACCCTCTTCAAGATTACTCTAGGACATCACGAGAGTTTGGGAAATTACATAGATCGTTTCCTGGAAGAGATCTTGGAGGTGGAGGAGGTGGACAACTTCACCCTGATGATAGGCGTCAAGTTCGGTCTGAAGCAAGGTATCTTCAGCATGGAAATGGGGTCGAAGCCCCCTAGATCCTTCGAACAGATGGTGGAGAGGGCGAATTCTTTCATTCAAAGAGAGGAGAAAAACAAAGATTTCTTGGCGCGGCTGGATGGAGATGAACCGTTGGGAAGGGGGAGAGCAGGGACTTCAGAGGTGAAGGCTAGGATGTCTCCGGAGAGGCAGGTCGAGAGGAGGAAGGAGGAGCCGAGGAGAAGAGAGGAGACGAGAGGAGAAGAGGAAGATAGAAGAGCACAAGAGGGTGGAAGAGAGGAGGTAGGAGAGGCCTCAGAGGCAGGAAGAGAGGAGGCCCGTAGAGGCCCCGACAAGGAGAGGGGAAGATAGGCGATTCCAATGCCCTGAGAATCGCCCCCAGTGGAGGCCACCAGCGAGACCACGTTTTTAGCAGGAGAGGAGGAACGACAACCTGCAGGTGGATGGCCGAGGAGGAGGGAGAAGGGAGGCAATGACTATTGCTCGTCAAGACAACAAGCGTCGTAGGCAAGAGCAGCGGGCGAGGCGTCAGGAGGAGGAGATTCCCCTTTACTGCGACATCCATCGTGTACAACCCCATATTCGCTGAGTGGAACCCAGGGGCACTAAGAGCCAGGTTTGTGCTAGCTTTGGGCTAGCTTTGGTCTTCAGAGCAGAAGAGCTCCCGCCTAGGAGGGGGTGGGAGGGTCCTCACTCGAGCCTCGGTCGAGACCTACTTCTGCCCAGAGGCGGGCGAGAAGGCCCGCGCCTCGCGGAAGTTGGGAACTGGCTCAGTTTGAGGCATTCTTCAGCACCTTTTTAGCTCCCGCCGAGTGAGGGCGGGAGGGTTCCCGACAATATGTAAGAACCTCCAGCTCTCGGCATAGAGGTTCTCGCCGGATGGGGCCAAGGGAGAAATTACCTAGTTGCCCTCGGGAAAATTACCCATATACCCCCAAGGTATGCATTTAGCATTTCATAACAGTGGGATTTGGCTGTTGGCAGACCAGCCAGGGGTAATTTAGTAATTTCAGGTCAGCAAAAGCTATAAATTGACCCGCAGGGGCTCCTTAGAAGGCAAGTTTTCATATTTTCTCTAAGATCTTCTAGTGCTTTCTGAGGAGCTCCAAGCCCAGCTTTTGGATTTGGAGGGGAAGCTCTCAGAGATCTTCCGGGTGAGAGGTGGGACCTCCTTACTTAGGCTTTGGGTCGGTTCTAGATCCTTTACAACCAGTCAGAGGTCGGAGCTTGGGAGGAGTAGGTGTTTGTTGCACCCCTATTTTCGAACTTTTGTTGAGGTCAAGTTTTGGCTTCAACAGTTCTGGTGTGGTGAGCATGGAAGGTAGCCAATACAAGAAAGTCTTGAGTTTAGTGCCATGACAGGAGGTGAAGGTGAAGGATCTGGTTTTGGAGGATCCCCATCCCGGGGAAAGGAGGCTATAAGGAAGATGCTGGAGGACTTTGGGCGAGAGGACTTGTAGACCATCAGCTTGGCCTTCTCGGCAAGAAGCGAGTGGGCAACGCCTCAGGTTTTGGTAGAGGCAGTCCCGCTCTTGAGCAAGAACTCTCCTGGGAAGCGCCCCAGGAAGGAGGTCCCGACGGAGGTGGGCGAGAGGGACATAGCCGCATGAGAGATATTCCCAGGCCAGCGTCCCGGGAAGGAGGTTCCGACAGAGGTTGGCGAGAGGGAGGCGACTGTGCGAGAGCTCTTCCCTGGGCATGGTCTCACGGATCAGGCTAGCCAGCCGAGGCCACGAGACGTGCCTTCTCAGCAAGCAGGTGGTGAGAGCCCTTTCAGTGAGCTCGTCATCTCGGCTCCGGTGCCGGAGGGGTTCCAGGAGCCCGACATGTCTTACTACTCGAGGAAAGATGACCCTGTGCAACATGTATAGTGGTTCGAGGATGTTGTTACGATAAGGTAGATGATGGATGACTTCAAGTGTCGACTGTTTGCCATCACGTTGAAGGAGAAGGCCCGAGACTGGTTCCACCAGTTGCTTGCAAGTTCGATCTACAGTTTTGAGGACCTGTGTTGAGGGTTCCTTTTGAGGTTCTCGACTTCGAAGAAGCAGAAGAAGGAGGCAGAATACCTGTTTGCAGTGAGGCAGAAGCAGGATGAAACGTTGGGTCACTATGTTGACCTATTTCAGGAGGAGATCCTCCTAGTACAGGAGGTCCCAGGGTATGCACTGATGCTTGCCTTTACCCTGGGGCTGAGGCCGAGGTTCTTTAGCATGGAGTTGAAGAGAGTGCCCCCTCTCTTTTGAGGAGCTTATGGAGAGGGCAGCGAAGGAGATAGACTTCGAAAGGGCAAATCCAGCTTTTGCCAGAAAGCTGGCTAGGTTGGCGGAGGATGATGTGAAGGAATCAGGAGCAGGAAGGCAGAGGGAGCAGAGGGAGCATAAAGAAGAGAGAAGGAGGGAGGAACCCCGAGGGCAGGGGCAGCATCAAGGATGGGGGGCCCAGGAGCCTAACAATCGGTTGGGTTGGAGGCCTCAAGAGGGATGCCCCAAGGGGCAAGAAGGAGGATTTCAGGGAAGAGATAACTTTCGCGAGCCAAGGAGGTTTGAGCAGCCGGCATGGAGGCGGGAGCAGAGGGGTCACTTCCCGTCGCAGTAAGAAGCGATGGAGGTCGGCCGAGGTAGAGGAGAAGGAGAGGAGTTCGGGGAGGAGCTGGAAGAAGAGGAGCCAGAGAAGGAAGAGGGGGAAGGGTGGCGTTGACTTTCTGTGACTTCCACCAGAAGGAGGGTCAAGGGACAACCACCTACCCAGAGTTCCTGGAGATGAGAGAAGCTAGGGGCTAGGGAGACAGGATCCGCCAATAAGGATCGTAGAGGTGCAGTAGGGAGATGGGGAAGATAGGTGCGAGGACCGGGCAGACGTGGGAACCCGGGGAGGGATCAGGGTGATCCATGTAGGAGTTGGGATTGAGGCAACTCGCAAGGGGAGCTTTCAAACCATGTTCTGAAGGGGGGTCGCCTCGACCTCCCAGGCTCCCCCTCCGGAGGAGTAAATTACTTTTTCATCAGCAGATATGCCAGACTTCGAAGACCCATTCTGCGACGCTTTGGTGATCTAGACGGCGTTAGAGAACTTCAAGGTCTCCAGGATCCTGGTCGACAACGGGAGCTCCGTGAATGTGATCTTCAAGAAGGCCTTCGACGAGATGAAGGTTGAGGCCAAGAGGATCTTAACTTTAGATGGGCCATTGTTTGGATTTTCAGGAGAGAGGAAGGAGGTAGAAGGAGGAGTAGGGCTCCATGTGAAGTTGGCGGGCGTGTCACGGAACAATAGGTTCGTGATAGTGGATGTCCCAAGTAGTTACAATGTCATCTTTGGGCGCCCTCTCATCAGCGTCTTTCGCTGCGTCCCCTCCTCGTTCCATCAGTGCCTCAAGTTCAACAATGGAGGGGTGTAGGTGAGGATCAGGGGGGACCCGAAGGTGGCGAGGCAATGCTACGTGACAGAGTTCAACACCATATCTTGGATGGTGGAAGCGGAAGAGCTGGAGAGGGAAATGGCAGAGCAGGAAGAGGTTGTCGGAGAGGAGGTGAGCCTAGAAGAGGCGATCGGGGAGATGGTGGAGGAGCAGAGAGGAGTTATGCAGGAGGTCCAGGGAGACGAAGGGTCGAATCCGCAGGAGGGTCGGTAGGAGGATGGAGTAGAGGAAGGGAAAGGAGGAAAAGGAGCTGAGAAGGAGGCCCCGAGGGGCGTGGAGGTTGAGAAGCAGCATGAGAGCCTGGGAGAGGTGATGGAAGTGGAGGAGGCAGGAGGGGAGGAAGAGTTTGGGCAGGAAGAGGAGGCGAGGGCTGGCTGGGAGCAGTCACGGCTGGAGCCGGCTGAGGAGGTGGTGAAGATGGAAGTCTTCACCAGCGCCGGCCAGGTGCAAAGGGTGCGGATCAGCGGGGGCTTAGGTCCCGAGGACAAGGAGCAAGTGCGGGCTTGCATCCAGAGTA
The DNA here is from genome assembly GCA_039513925.1 of Platanthera zijinensis. NCBI lineage: Eukaryota > Viridiplantae > Streptophyta > Magnoliopsida > Asparagales > Orchidaceae > Platanthera > Platanthera zijinensis. The sequence continues at coordinate 153,733,515 of CM077083.1, forward strand.
ACATCGACATCTTTGCTTGGAGAGCGGCTGACATGCCGGGAATCGATGTAGATGTAGCCTGCCACCGCCTGAACCTGGACCCCCGGACGCGCCCCATCCGCCAGAAGATGTGGACCATCACCAACAAGCTAGAGGAGCCCATCCGCGAGGAGGTCAAGAAGCTTCTGGAGGCTAGCTTCATCTCGGAGATCCAGTATCTAGGCTGGATCTCGAATGTTGTAATGGTAAAAAAAAGGGGGAGGGAAGTGGCGCATGTGTATTGTGATGGAGCAACGGCTGATGGAGCCGAAATTGCTGGAGCCACGGTTGGAGCCGATGTTGATGATGATCCTGATCTGCCTTTACTTAAAGATGCGCGCCGCAATGACAAAACGTCATGATGTCACGTGGACATTCGCCGCAACCACTTTCGCTACAATCTGCGCTCGCGACCACCGCCATCTTTTTAATCTTTTGAGAACTTTATTTTCCTGCACTTTATAATTACTTTTAATTTCATGTTGGTTATTTTAATTTGTACGTCCAGATGAGACCTATTGTGGTGTGATTTGGTTGTAATCAAATGGGAGTATAAGTACTCATAACTCAGATTTTTTTACAGCACTTATTATTGGAGATAAGAAAAAAAGAAGAGGCTGCTATCCCGTTAGGGTTCCGCCACTGCTCCCTTTCGCCGGCGTGCGACTCGCCAGTCCCCACCGTCGGTGAGACTCCGGCGACCCCCTCTCTCTACCGTGCGACTCAACAACGTTGCCGCCCCTTCCCTTGTTGAAGGATTCAGTCGACCCCTCCTATTTCTTCTACCTCTCGCCGCTAGTCGGGCCGAACCCCCCCCCCCTCTTGGAAATTTCTCCTCGGTGTGAACTCCAGTGGTTCACGCCTCCTCCTCCGCTCGTGAGCACAGTGGTAACTCCGTTGACGTATTCCCTACGCCTCCTTCTTCTTCGTTTTGGGTAACGACTTTCTTCCACCCTCCTTGAGTGATTTCTTCTACTTTCGTTTCGGTTTGGTGGAGAACTCTTGGTGTAATTTTGGAGACATTGGAACTTCGCCGCATCGCTCAAGCCGCTTGATTGCCTTCAAGCCTAAATAAATTTTTTTTAGAAAATTTAAAATTGTACGGATTTGGGAGCCAACCCGACCCCTTCTCGATCGCTCTTTGGTCGGAGTACTCTTGGATTAATTTTTTTTTGTTTGCCTGTGAATGTTTGTGATGGGATAATGGTTAATCTACGCGTGTTGTCACAATAGCCTGCATCATTTTTTTGTATCAGAGCGAGGTTAGCCAAATTTCCTAATTTTGCCCAATCCGCTCTAGGTCGCTCGCACACAAAAGTATTTTCTTAAAGTATCATTTATAAAAAATATATGTATATATATATTTTGGCTATAAAAATTGTTTTCCACACTTCGCATGCCCACTAGGTCCGGTCACGAATTCCACCCTCGTCCTCGTCAAGTATGGCCGACGATCAGCAAACGCCGCCAAACCCCAATGTTGTTGATATCCTTTGGGTTGAATTGAATCAACAAATGGGAGAGCTGCGGGACATGTTAACCCAGCTGTTGGTCAATCGAACCCCTTCACCGCTTAGGGGTAATCGGCAACCTAATCGCATTCCCACTCCACCTAAAGATTATGGACCACCCAATCGTCCCCTACACCACGAGGAGGGCTTCCACGAGGACCTACCTCCGCGTGATCGACCACCACCTCATTGCCAGGAATGAGAAGTCGACCTCACCCGTGCCATAAAAAATTAATCTAAGAGTACTTCGACCAAAGAGCGATCGAGAAGGGGTTGGGTTGGCTCACAAATCCGTACAATATTAAATTTTCTAAAAAAAAATTATTTAGGCTTGAAGGCAATCAAGCGGCTTGAGCGATGCGGCGAAGTTCCAATGTCTCCAAAATTACACCAAGAGTTCTCCACCAAACTGAAATGAATGTAGAAGAAATCACTCAAGGAGGGTGGAAGAAAGTCGATACCTAAAACGAAGAAGAAGGAGGCATAGGGAATACATCCACGGAGTTACCACTGTGCTCACGAGCGGAGGAGGAGGCGTGATCCACTGGAGTTCACACCGAGGAGAAATTTCCAAGAGGGGGTGTGGGGGTTCAGCCCGGCTATCGGCGAGAGGTAGAAGAAATAGGATGGGCTGACTGAATCCTTCAACAAGGGAAGGGGCGGCCACGTTGTTGAGTCGCACGATAGAGGTAGGGGGTCACCGGAGTCACACCGACGGTGTGGGTTGGCGAGTCGCATGCCAGTGGAAGGGAGCAGCGGCGGTGTAACACCCCATTTTTTCTTTTCAAACCCCGGGGTCTTATGCCCAGAATCGCCGTTTTGCAGTGGCACCGGCACTGGGGAAGGCCGCCACAACAAAACGTTGATTCTGCTGGCCTTTTCGATCATCAAAGAGTGAGTAGTAATCATAAACTGAAATATAATTGAGTCCACAAACATCATATAAAAATGAGAAATAACAATAAGTCCACAAATATAGAAAAGAGAGATTACTGCAATAGAATTGTACAAATGAAATATAAACGGGCTTAAGCTGTGTACATCAGATCCTCACTACAATCTCTCGCGGAAGCTATAAGAAAGACTAATCACACATGGAGCTGATCACTAGTGCTCCGGTACTAGACTGGCCCACCTTCACGTGCACCGTACTCCGTTGGTGCTGGTCACTAGGTTGCTGGTCCCTGTCTCCCATCTGGAGCACCTTTAATGTTGTGGTCCGAAAAACATTAGTCATAAAGACTAAGCCCTATCATCCCCTACCCCTCCCCCCATGGCTCCTAGGCACCGGGCGAGGAGAAGGAAAGGGAAGCTATGAAAGTGGAGAGTACAAAATGACAGGTGACGGTGGAGCTAATCTAGCAGTTCTATATACATGGTAGAATAAGCAATAAGTGATTCAACATATCAAAATTGAAATATGGAACCTTAACTTATATGATCGCCGAAACGAACTCATAAGCCAAGGGATCTTCTACAAGGCTCCCATCGCATAAATAGTCTCATTCCTATTTATACGATAGGGTGTCGGTTGTAAGTAGTTTAAAAGATATTATAAAGCATAACCTTAACTTATAGACTTGCCCACACAAGTCTATATGCTAAGGGGTCATTTTGCAAGGCCTATTATATAAACCATCCCATACCGATTTATACTTTAGGGGTAAGGGTTGAATGATGATGCCATGGTGTGCAATGCTATGTTTTGTGGGTTAATGTTTATGTCCATACAGTACAACTCACACACACGACTCTATGCGCACAGACCTTTAGTTCCCCCTATTTGGACAGCTAGCTTCACTTCCAGGAACCTCCGTAGTGGCAAACGGAGACAGTGGGTCGGGCCCCCCACTCCTAGGCGGGTATCCACACTACCAGGCCTAGCCCTTACATACGCCTCTAGAAGGACACAACCTAAAGTCTCCACGTACTATGCTTGCCATATCCACCAGACTTTCTCTGGCAAAGTTTCCCACACTGCCGAGTCAACGTATCGACGTCGGTGTGAACGTCCGTCCAATACCGAAGACCCACAACCTTATTTTTTGTGCACATGCAACCTTGATGTATCAACCACAGAGCCTACCGCTCGGACATCCTAGTTGTATAACCCCGTATCCGACGAGTGGGGTCGGCAGGAGCCAGACTGGCCAAGTCCAGGCCAAGACCCAGACGAGCCAGGTCCCTGGCGTCGAGTCTACTCGATGCCCTCAGCCCCGGTGTCGAGTGGGGCAAGCTCACTCAATGCCTTCAGCCCCGACGTCGAGTGGGGCGAGCTCACTCCACGCCTTCAGCCTAGGCGTCGAGTGAGGCGAGCTCACTGAACGCCTTCAGCCTAGGCGTCGAGTGAGGTGAGTTCTAACAACGCTTCTTGCCCTTGACATTGAGGGACATCTCGACATCCGCCGGCTCGCACTCGCCCTAGAGAGCTAGGCAATAGCCCATGCTTGCCCAGGCGTGGTAGGATGCTTCCGGAAGGAGGGCTTGAACTCATCGAGCCTCTTTTGACGAGCTCTGTCCCTCTCATCGAACTCTGGGTATTTTGACGAGCTCTAGCGGTTCAATGAACTCGCGACAGGCGAGCAGGGCCAGCCGGCCCCATGCTTGCCAAGGATTAGGAGGAGATGGTGGGTGCCAGCTCCATTGAGCACTCGCTGCCCCTGCCGAGTAGAGATTGTTGAGGGCTACTCGCCCTGTACTCTGTGATGTGTTTTTACCATTTTGCCCCCGCTGGCCTGCCCGTAGCCATTTTAAACAGTGCAGTCTCGATGTTGGCAGACCCGGGTGGGCTGCACATAGCCATTCAGAACAACGGAGGTTGGCTATTTGCAGACCATTTTCAGAAATCTATAAATAGGACCCAAGGGGTACCTCAGAGGGCATGCTTACTTGTCTCCCAGTCATCTAGTGCCTTCTGAGGTACCTTAGTCCGACATTTTGCTAAGGAGGGGAAGCGCTCAAAGATCTTCTGAGTATGTGGTGGGACCTCCACGTCGGGCCCTTGGTCAAGTCCTTTGCTCTTTTTTCCTTATTGTTTTTCTTGCAGGAGCGAAGTAGGTGCGCGACCACCCCTTCCCCAAGGGTGAACTCCACAAGAGACCGATTTTCGGTTTCAACATTTTGGTGCGGTGAGCGTGGAGTGTGGTCAGCACAGAAAACCTTTAGCGAGCTCAATGACTGGAGGAGAAGGGCAAGGATCGGACAGGACCGACTCGCCACCCCCTCCCCCTCTCGACACACTGGGGATGCTCGAGGATTTCAGGCAGGAGGTGATTGGCATGGTCTGATTCGCGCTCGGTGTGCATGCTGAGAGCTCGACTCTGGCGATTCCGGTCCTCGCGGATCCGGCACTCAGCGAGGTTGCGCCCTCCAGACGAGCCGGTAAGGAGGTCACCGAGGAAGGTTTGGGTGCCGAGCTTCCCGGGCGAGTGCTCTTCCCAGGTTTGGGGAGCGGCGGCAGGTTCGGAGAGTTGGGGGCGCGAGACCCTCCAGCTCGTCCGATTGGCGGAGATATCCCCTTCAGTGAGTTGGTCTCCTCTGCACCAGTCCCGGATGGGTTCAGGGAGCCCGATATGTCCTACTACACCGGGAAGGGGGACCCGGTCAAGCACGTCCAATGGTTTGAGGATGTGGTCTCGATCCGACAGATGTTGGATGGCTTTAAGTGCAGACTCTTTGCTATCACTCTGAAGGAGAAGGCAAGGTAGTGGTTCCACCAGCTGTCGACCAGTTCTATCTACTACTTTGAGGACCTATGACGGGGGTTCATGTTGAGGTTCACAACCTCGAAGAGGAGGAAGAGGGAGTCGGAGTCCCTGTTCCGCATCAAGCAGGGGGTGAATGAGACCCTGGGGAGCTACGTCGATCACTTCCAGGAGGAGGTCACCCAGGTTCAGGATATGTCGGGGCACACTCTGATGATGGCCTTCACCTTGGGGCCGCATTAGGGTTTCTTCTGGATGGAGTTCAAGAGGATCCCACCCCTCTCCTATGAGGAGTTGATGGAGAGGGCAGCGAGGGAAGTCGACAGGGAGGCATCAAACCCGGAGTTTTCCCGGAGGCTAGCCAGGTGGGCTACAAAGGAGGAGAGGCCCAGAGGGGGTAGAGGTCTGGAGGAGAGGAGAGCTGAATCCCGGTAGAGGGAGCAGCAGCAACAACAACAATAACCCAGGTGGGGGCATCAGGAGCCGAATCACTGGCTAGGGTGGAGGCCAGAATGGCAAGATTAGGGGGCGAGAAGAGGCTTCCATGGAGGGGAACGTCGCCATAGAGGCCAAGACCAGTTTTATCCTCTGGGAGGGAGGCAGGCCCAGAGGCTGCCTCTTCCCGATCAGGAGCAGGATATGGAAATTTCCATGGGGGAGAGAAGGAGGGCGGCAAGGAGAATAAGAAGGGAAGTCAGGGTGGAGCTGCCCTATTACGACTTCCACCAGGAGAAAGGGCACGCCACGACCACGTGCTCGGAGTTCCTCGAGTTGCGAGGAAATAGGGAGCAATAACGGTAGTAAGAGCACCAGGAGGTGTAGATCGAAGAGGTCATGTCGCGCTCGGAGGAGGACCGGTGCGAGGACCGGGTGGATGTGGGGACCCGGGGAAGGATCAGGATGATCCATGGAGGGGCAGGTGTCGAGGCTTCCCGCAAGGAGAGCCTCCATACCATGTACCACAGGAGCGTCGCCTCCATGCCCTAGACCCCACCCCAGGATGAGAAGATAACCTTCTCAAGGAAGGATATGCCGGATCACGAGGATCCATTTTGTGATGCGCTGGTCATCCAGACAGCCATCGAGAATTTCACCCTCGCCCGGATCCTCATCGACAATGGAAGCTCGGTCAATGTCATCTTTAAGAAGGCGTTAGACGCAATGAAGGTGAAGGAGAAGAGGGTGCTTACCTCAGACGAACCCTTGTTCGGGTTCTCGGGAGAGAGGAAGGAGGTAGAAGGTGGAGTGGGACTCTATGTCACGCTGGGGGGCAGTCCCGCACTTACAAGTTCGTCATTGTGGACGCCCCCAGCAGCTACACCTCCATCTTCGGGAGGCCCCTCATCAGCGCCTTTCCCTGCGTCCCCTCATCCATCCACTAGTGCTTGAAGTTCAACATCAAGGGGGTCCAGGTCCGGGTCCGCGGAGACCCTAAGATAGCAAGGGAGTGCTACGTCACTGTCGTAAACTCCATCTCATGGCAGGAGGGTGCTGATGAGATGGGGAGAAGGATGGAGGAGGAAGAGCTGGAGGCTGGCCAAGAGGAGATGGAGGTGGAGGTGCCATCGCCTCAACCTGGATCTGGAGGCTTGCCCAATCCAGCAGAAGAAGAGGTCCACGGCGGACAAGTTGGCCGAGCCAATTCGGGAGGAGGTGGCCAAGCTCCTCAAGGTCGTTTTTGTATCCGAGATCCAATAGCCTGGCTGGGTATCCAATGTTATTATGGTTAAAAAAGGGGATGCCCGGTGGGGAATGTGTATTGATTTTTCTTTACTTAATAAATCATGCCCCAAGGATTGTTACCCCTTGTCTCGGATCGACGCGCTGGTTCACTCAGCCGTCGGTTTCCCTGTAATGAGTTTCCTAGATGCTTTTTCAGGTTATCATCAGATCAGGATGCCCCCCCCCGACATCAAGGATGTCTCCTTCATCACAGGGGATGGATGTTATTGTTATAAAATGATGCCATTTGGGCTAAAAAATGCAGGGGAGACCTATCAAAAGATGATGGACATGGTCTTCCGAGAGCAGAAGGGAAGGAACCTGGAGGTGTATGTAGACGACCTCATGATCAAGATCCTGGATGTCGACTCTCACCTCCGGGACTTGTTAGAGACTTTTGCCACTCTCCGTAAATATAAAATAAGACTAAACCCCTTGAAGTGCATTTTCGGGGCGAGCAGGGGCAAATTCCTGGGGCATCTCCTCACCCCTACCAGTGTAGAGCCAACCCTGACAAGGTGAGGGTGATTGTGGAGTTGGGGTCACCACGGAACACCAAGGAAGTGCAGCGGTTGATGGGGAAGTTAGCAGGGTTGAGACGGTTCCTCTCCCAGGCCGGGGAGAACTGCTCTCCCTTCTTCAAGACTCTGAGGGGAGGTCGGAAGTTCGAGTGGACCTCAGAGTGCGAGGAGGCATTTCAGGCCTTGAAGAGGCAGCTTACTCAGGCCCCCATGCACCAAGGGACAAAGGAGGGGGAGGACTTGTTATTGTATCTAGGGGTCGGAGTGGAGGCCCTGAGCTCCGTTTTGTTTCGGGAAGAGGGGAAGAAATAACTCCCGATTTACTATGTGAGTCGGATCTTGAGGAAGGCAGAGATTCGGTATCCTATCCTGGAGAAGCTGGACATTGCTCTCATCATTTCAGCTTAGAGGCTCCGTCCCTACTTCCAGGCACACTCGATCTGAGTGGTGACTGACAGACCCCTCCGCAACATCTTCGAGGGGGTGGAGAACTCAGGCCGGTTGTCCAAGTGGTCGAGAGAGTTAAGCGAATTTGATATTTCCTTTGTCCCTCGCCTTTCGATCAAGGCACAAGCAATGGCCGACTTCCTGGCAGATTATGTGGTGGAAGTGGAGGAGGCAGAACTCCCCCACCCAGTCCCCTGGAAGGTGATGGTGGACGGCGCGTCAGGAAAGCATTATTTAGGGGTGGGGGTGATCTTGGAGAGTCCACGAGGGATGAGGATTGAACAAACAGTGGTGGTGCACATTCCCATTACCAACAATCAGGCCGAGTATGAGGCAGTGATCGTGGGGCTATGCTTGGTCAGGGAGCTGGGTATGTGCGACATAGAGGTCCTCACTTACTCCATGGTGGTGGCCTCCCAGATTAACGGAGAGTTCGAGGCAATGAAGCCAACTCTGCAGCTGTACTTGGCAAATGTGAAGGTGGTCATCGACACATTCCAGACTTTCTCCATCCGGTACGTGCTCAAGGAGGAAAATGAGCAGGTAGATTAACTGGCAAAGCATGGTCCCCGAGTGGGGGGTACCATCACCGACTTGTTCCACCCCTCCATTGAGGAGGGAGAGCTGATGGAGGTGGAGCAACACCTCTCGTGGATGGACCCATTCACGAATCTCTTGTCCACGGGAGAGTATCCTAAGGGGATGGACATGAAGAAGCTCAAGCACAAATCGACATACTATCTCATGTGCGATTGGCAGCTATACCGAAAGACCCTCTCGGGGATGTTGGCATGTTGTGTGGCCGAGGGGGAGGTCCGAGGATCTTGGAGGAGGTCCACTTCGGGGAGTGTGGAAGCCACTCTAGGAGTCGGACGCTTGAAGGGAGGATCGTCAGGCAAGGGTACTTTTGGCTGACCCTGAGCCACGACGCGGAAAAATTCACAAAGGAGTGTCATAAGTGCCAACTATTCGCCCCCTCTAGCTGCAACCGGCCAAGCGCCTCAGGAGTATCACAGCACCCTGACCATTTGAAATTTGGGGAATGGATTTGGTCGGACCCTTTCCCCAGGACAGCGACCAAAGAAGATTCTTGCTAGTCATGATCGACTATTTCTCCAAGTGGATGGAAGTCAAGGCTTTGGCCAAGGGGACCTCCCAAGTCATTAGGAACTTTGTTTGGGGGGAGATCATCTGCCGACATGGGTTTACCCAGTCCATCGTTACGGACAATGGACCTCAGTTTGCTAGCGCCTTGTTCATCAGCTTTTGTGGACAGCTCGGGATTGATCTCAGGTTCGCCTCGGTCCATCACCCAAGGAGCAATGGGCAGGTGGAGGTGGCGAACAAGATCATTTTCAACCTACTCAAAATGAAAGTAGAGAACCTGAAAGGTAGTTGGGTGGAGCAGCTCCCCTTGGTGCTCTAGGCCCTCAGAACCACACCCAACACAGCCATAGGGGAGACCCCTTTCAAACTTTCCCATGGGTGCGAGGCAGTGCTCCCAATAGAGTTCAAGGTCTGAATGCCTCGGGTGGTCGAGGTCTGAATGCCTCGGGTGGTCGAGGCAGGAGAAGGTAGGGAGGAATGGAGAGCCGAGAACGAAGAGGAGCTACGGATCTCCCTTGACATGGTTGAAGAGCTGCGAGACCTCTCTGCCATCAGGAAAGAGGAAGTAAAGAGAAGAATGGACAAGTACTTTGACAAGCACGTCAGAGTCAAACAATTCGCGGAAGGGGACTTGATCTTAAGAAAGGTAGATGCCACAGGGAGGTCAGCCTCAGTGGGGAAACTCAACCCCAATTGGGAAGGACCATATGAAAGTGCAGGATAAGATCAATCCTAACTCTAGAGGGGGGTGAATAGAGTTATTTAAAATAATTTTGCAAATAAAACTTGTGTGCAGAGAAAATTTTACTTTACTTAGTGTAAGGTGCTATAGCAAATAATCAGAGTAAAAAGAAATTCACAGCACAAAGCAAAACACAAAGAGACAAGCAATCCAGACGACACAAGGAGCTATAGTGGTTCCCCAAATCTGGGTACATCCACTCTTCTATCACCCTTGATAGGAATCCACTTCAAGATGAGTTGATCAAGTGTCTTGAGCACCAGAGAGTTTTTGACCAGGTTCTCACAAACCAAAGAAGCTGATTTTGACCAGGTTTCAGCAAAACCAAAAGTAACTTTTGAAGGGAGTTAAAACCCTGTACAGAAAGAAAAAAAAAGAATGATGTTGTCTTCTCTATCAACAAGTAGAGAGAAGAAAAGGTGGATCTGAAGTTGTTGTCAAAGCTCCCCCTGAGATCAAGAAGAAGTTCAGGAAGGAGAGCTCTGCACAAGGGTGACAGGTCTTCAAAGATCTGATTTGCTCCAGCAAGAGATGATCCAAGAAGGTTGGATGGTTGTGTCTGAAGCAATCAGAATTCCTATGAGTGAGTCTTTCAAAACAATATCACACAGAGAAAGAAGCTGAAGTCCTGTATTGTTGTTCTCTTTTTGTTCTGTATATTCTCTGTGTTCTGAAGAATTGAAAGAATGAATTATATATCTGAGTCTTCTTCTTCCTTTTCTTTGATAGCCGTTGGAAGTCAGCATTAATTGCTTTCCTTAAATGTCCATGCCTCAAAGGAAATGACAGGCAGACATTCCTTAGAAAATTCCTTGAGCCATGCACCAGATATGCTGTAACGGCCAATAAATCTTCAGCATTAATTGTCTGACAGAAGGAATTTGAATTCCTATTCAAAACTGACGGAGGACTGAAAAGCGTCGAGCTCACAATAAAATGTCGATCTGAGCACGACACACGTCGGCCAGAGAGTGTTTTCTGTAAGTAGAACTGGGTTCGACGGAACGTCGAGCGGAGGTCGACTCCACGTCGAGCTGAGGTCGACTCTGCGTCGAGCTGAGATCGACTCAGCGTCGAGCTGAGATCGACTCTACGTCGAGCTGAAGATTATTCTACCTAGCCTATGTGACCTTTATAACAACAAGGAGGTCACAAACCAAAATCCCTATAGAAGTATAGTCATCCTGGTCCAAATAGTAATAGGGTGTTCCAACAATCTCCCCCTATTTGGATTAGGATTACTATTTACATGAATTTAGGGATTCAAAGAAAGATAAAGCAGATACAATACATTACAATACAACCAGACATGACAGAATAAAAAGCAGCATATATAACATTATATAGCAGCACAAATGTTCAAATGTCCTGAGTCCAGCATATATAGAAAGAATTAAAGCATCTTACTTTACTTTCCCTTTGAGGCTTTGTCTTGATCACTCTTTTTGAAGATGATTTCTCTGTTTGGATTTGAAGCTTCCTTTTTAGATCTGTAATCATCAGCTGTACCTAAAGACTTTTGATCTCTTGCACTGGGTGGTACAGCTGCAGGATGGAGTTGCATATATCTGTCTGAATCAAAGAATTTCTTAGACTTATATTTCTCCAATTCCTCTTTTCTTTGGTCTGACATTGTACTGATATGAGAGGTGTCCAGACCTTTTTCTCTAGCTTTATTAATCTCATTTAAAGCAGCCATTTCTGCCATTCTAGCTTTCCAGTAGACAGGAGTTTTGGTAGGATCTTCAAAGGGTACAGCTGGTTCAAATCTGTTAGAGGAGAGTTCTTGAGAGGTAGATGGGGTGAGGTCAGCTCTAGGTCTATAGGGATAGGGGCCAGAGGTTGGATCAAAGGCTCCTCCCCTTTGATAAGGTTGAGAACCTGATCTTCCTCTAGACTGCCTGCCTTTGTAGTTTCCTCTTTGCTGACCTCCCCTTTGCTGACTGTCTCCTTGATATCTTCTTGCTTGATATGTTTTTCCATGTAGAGCTGAAGGGGCTGGATTTGAAGAAAGACTAGCACCTGCACCTGCATCTGGAGGAGGTGGAGGTGGAGGCTGATGGACAGGTTTGGATGGTCCTTCATTAAACTTTCTTTTCTTCTTCATTGCTTTTCTCTGATTTTGGGAGTACTGCATCCATGGCTCTGTGATTTCACAATTGTATTTGATATAGTAGGGAATGTCATGGTCTGTAGCTCTGGCAATTGGGACTCTTTTCAAAGCTTTTGATCTAGCTTTCCTCTTCCTTGCAATAGTTGCAGAGGAGTCATCAGAATCTGTAGCAAACTCATCTTCAGAACTTTGAGATTCTTCATATGGATCTATGTACTTCCTTTTAGAGATAGGAAAACTGATGGAATCTGGAGCTGCTGAGGAGGAAACTGAAGAAAGAACTGCTGTCAGTGGGGAGGAGGAGTCTACCACTGCAGGAGAGGGCACAGCCTCAGGAGCCATAGAGACTAAAGAGGCTGGTTCCTGAGGGGCTTGAGAGACATGGGTCTCAACTGCATCAGGTGTCTCAATTTCTTCACCTGAGGTTTCAACAGCTGCTAATATTTCAATTTCATTATTAGCAGGAGCCACTGCTACCACTGCTACATCAGGGATCTTCATAAAAGGGACAATAGCCCTGGACAGATCTTCTTGAATCTGAGCTGGAGGGGGGAAGCTCTGGACAGAAGCTGGAGGAGGAGCCTCAGATACTATCTGAACTTCTGCAACTGATACTGTCTCTGAACATGTCTGAACAAACTGAACTGAAGAAGGAGGCAGCTCTTCTTCTGCTGACATCTCCCCCTGCCTAGAATCAGTGGCAGCTGACTCTAGGCCCCCAGAAGAAGGGCATGCCAACTGAGAGGAGAGGGAGGAGACAGAGGCAGAAAGAGTGCTCAGGGAAAGAATTAGAGGAGCCAGCTTGGCATCCAGGAGGGAGGAGAGCCTAGGGGACAGAAGGTCAAAAATTTGATTGGCTAGGGGCAGGAGAGCTACTTGCTCAAGGGGAACTTGAGTAGAGGTAGATGGAGTAGCAGAGACTGTAAAAGGGGAAAATGTTGAGGGTGGTGCAGACAGTGGAGGTGTAACTGGCTTATGGATGGAGGAAAAGAGTAGCTCTGAAAAAGTAGATGAATGGGGGAATTCATGAGGAGAGGAGGTAGAGGCATCCATGAAGGAGTCTTCATGCATGTCAAAAGAGAAGAGATCCTCATGAGGGGAGGAATCCAAGCTTATGGGAAGGAAAGTAGTGAGAGGTGGAAGGGAGGAGGCAATGGTAGAGATGGAGGAAGGTAGAGGTTGAGAGGATGAGAGAACTGTGGTTGAGGGGATGAAAGAGGATGGGAGGGTGAGAGAGTCAGATGGCACAGTCCCTGCTTCTGGACCAGTGGACTGAGGGGAAGTGACCTCTATAGTCCTGGTGTCTGCAGAGGACTTCATTGCTGCTGCTGCCCTGGGATTCACAATTCTTCTGTCCCACTTGCCAATTAGGGCACATGTGAGCCTCTTGGAAGCATTGATGTGCTTCTTGGAGGACACAAGCAGTTGGGGGCAGCAATGGTTGAGAATCAACCCAAGAACTCTTCCAAAGTGGACAGAGTTTTTATCCAATTTTTTCTTAATCAATTCAAACACAATTAATCCCCAGTTGGGATGTTTCTTATCTATAAGTGCAGCCATAAGGCAGAACTGATGCCTAGTGATTGCATCATGTGCAGTCCTCTTTGCACAGATCACTTTTCCTGTAATGTCTGCTAATAACCTATATTCAATAGCTAGGTTAACTTTGAGGAGTTTAGAGGGGTTACCAGCAGCATGCCCCATCCTGTCTAGCATCAAGGCATACTCTTCCACAGATAGTTCTATGCCATCATCTCCAGCAGTAAAGTTGAAAACTTCTGAAATTATTTGAGGTGAGATGACTACCTCATTTCCTGAAACTTTCCCAGTCAATGTATTGTTATCTGAAATAACTGCTGTAAGACTCCACTCTTTGATTTCTGACTCTGGGAGAGGGATCCTGGTTGACATAAAGTTAACCAGTTGCTGCTCCTTGAAGAGGTCCAGTATATCCAAAAAGTATTGTGGAGATCCATCAAAAGAATCGAAGTCGATATCAAATCCAGAATCGAACTTCATGGCCGCCAGAGCTCCTGCTGTGATCGCCATTTTCCTGCAAAAAGAATACCTTCCAAGATCAAGAGTAAGGAATTTGGAGGGAGAAAGCTTGAGCAGAAAGATATGAAAGCGCAACTGCGAACGACGATGAGAAAATGATTTTATACTTAGGGTTCGACGCAGAAAAGGAAAGAACGTCGAGCTCAGTTCGACGCTCTAAGGCTCTAGGAGAACTGAAACGACTCAACAGCGTCCAGCTTAGGTCGACGTTCGACGCTTTGGCTGAAGCTATACGTTGAGCTCAGGTCGACGTTGAACGAAGACGTCGACCGGGGAGAGAGAAACTCAAGAAGCCAGGGAGCTGTGAACTCAGTTCGACGCTAGAAGCTGAGTTTGACGTTCGACGCTTTTGAGGGCGACGGACCGTCGATCTCCGTTCGATGCAGCGTCGAGCTTAGTTCAGAGCTCAGAGAAACCACTCAGACAGAGGAATTTTAAAATGAAATTTTTCCTATTCCTTTTAATTATGGGTTTCAAAATCTTGGAGTTTTAATTTATGCTGTCTCCATCTAGCATTCCCAACTGATTGAGGAAAAAGAGGTGCTTCTTTTCATCCAAGGGCTTGGTGAAGATATCTCCTCTCTGTAGTTCAGTGGAAATGTATTCTAGTGCAATTTTCTTCTTTTCTACATTATCCCTTAAGAAGTGATGTCTGATCTCTATGTGCTTGGTCCTACTATGGAGAACTGGATTTTGAGCAATAGATATTGCACTGGTATTATCACAAAAGATTTTAGACATCTCTAAGTTGTACCCATAGTCTAGGAGCTGGTTTTGAATCCACAAAATCTGTGAGCAACAACTGCCTGCAGCCATGTATTCAGCTTCAGCAGTTGATGTGGACACAGAGGTTTGTTTCTTACAGAACCAGGAGACAAGTCTATCACCAAGGAATTGACAAGTTCCACTGGTGCTTTTCCTGTCTACTCTACATCCAGCATAATCAGAATCTGAAAATCCAGTTAGATCAAATCCTGAGTCATGTGGATACCAGAGACCTAGATTAGGACAACCTTTTACATACCTAAGAATCCTCTTAACTAATGTGAGGTGGGACTCTCTAGGGCTTACTTGGAATCTAGCACAAATGCATGTGGCAAACATTATATCTGGTCTAGTAGCTGTTAGATAAAGTAATGAGCCAATGATTGCTCTATAGCTTGTCTGATCAACTGGTTTTCCAGATTCATCAGCATCTAAAACAGCATTTGTAGGCATAGGTGTTTTCATAGAGGATGCTTCAGACATTCCAAATTTCTTAACCAATTCTCTAGCATACTTGGTTTGAGAAATGAAAATGCCATCCACATGTTGTTTAACTTGCAATCCAAGAAAGAAAGCAAGCTCACCCATGCTACTCATTTCAAACTTTGAGTGCATAAGTTGTGAGAACTTTTTGCATAAGTTTGAGTTAGTAGACCCAAATATGATGTCGTCTACATAAACTTGTACTAGTAGGGTATGGGACCTATGGGTTCTAACAAAAAGAGTTTGGTCTACTCTACCCCTTTTAAAATCATTTTCCAACAAAAAACAAGCTAAGGTCTCATACCATGCTCTAGGAGCTTGTTTGAGACCATATAAAGCTTTATGCAGTTTAAAAACATGATCAGGAAAGGTTGGAGAGATAAAACCCTGAGGTTGCTTTACATAGACTTCTTCCTTGATGTCTCCATTGAGAAAAGCACTCTTGACATCCATCTGATATACCTTGAATCTCTTGTGAGCTGCATATGCAAGGAAGATTCTTATGGCCTCCAACCTTGCAACTGGTGCAAAGGTTTGGTCATAATCAATTCCTTCTTCTTGGCAATATCCTTGTGCAACAAGTCTTGCCTTGTTTCTCACAATTATTCCTTGATCATCCAACTTGTTTCTGAATACCCATTTGGTTCCAACAATTTGCTGGTTCCTTAGTCTTGGTACTAATTCCCAAACTTTATTCCTTTCAAATTGATTCAACTCTTCCTGCATTGCAATGATCCAGTTTGGATCTTGCTCTGCATCTTGTATGGTTTGAGGCTCAATTTGAGAAAGAAAGCAGGTGTGCATAATATTTTGATTAACTTGATTCCTTGTTTGCACACCCACTGAGATATCTCCAATTACTTGTGAGATTGGGTGATCTCTTGTTGTTGCAAGATCAACAAGGGGTGTTGATGATGCACCAACCTGTGTTGTTGTTTCCTCTTGTGGAACAACAACTGGTTCTTCAATTTGTTGGCCTTTTGAACTTTCCAAAACCTTAAATTCCTCTTCATTGTCACTGAGTTCAGTGTCTTGCTGAATTGGTGAAGGTGATGACCCTTTGTCTGTGATGGTAAGCTGCTTCAGATTTTTTGAAATTGAATGTTCCTGCAAATTGCTTATGGTAGAAGTCTCCTTCTCCTTATAAGACATGTTAGTTTCATCAAATGTAACATGCATGGATTCTTCAATTTTATTTGAGCACTTGTTAAAAACCCTATAAGCCTTGCTAGTCATGGAGTATCCCAGAAACACTCCTTCATCAGCTTTGGCTTCAAATTTAGCTATGTATTTCTTGTCATTATTGTGAATGAAGCAAATGCAACCAAAAATTTTGAAATAATTCACTTTAGGTTTCTTCCCTTTGAGTAACTCATAGGGAGTCTTACCCTTTAGTTTATGTATCAGGCTTCTATTCAAAACATAGTTGGAGGTGTTCACTTCCTCTGCCCAAAAGGTTAGAGGAAGGTGAGCATCTGTCAACAATGTTGTGGCAGATTCAATAAGGGTTCTGTTTTTCCTTTCAACTACCCCATTTTGTTGAGGAGTTCTTGGAGCTGAGAAGGTGTGCCTGATACCTTCCTTCTGACAGAACTCTAGCATGAGAAGAGAATCAAACTCTGTCCCATGATCACTTCTGATCAGGGCAATGTGAGTATTGAACTCAATCTGTATGCCTTTGAGAAAATCTGTCAAAATCTTGAAGTTATCAGACTTCTTCCTCAGAAAGAACACCCAAGTGAATCTTGAGAAGTCATCTACAACTACTAAAGCATAAGATTTCCCTCCTAGGCTTTGTACATTAATTGGTCCAAAAAGGTCCATGTGCAATAAGTACAAGATTCTAGGTGAGTCACTCTTATTAAGTGACTTGAAACTATTTTTAGTTTTCTTGCCTAACTGACAGGCCTTGCAAAGTCCTTCCTTCTTATAGGGACCAGAAGGTAGTCCTCTAACAAGGTTGTCTTGGGATAACTTAGCAATGGTTCTAAGGTTCACATGTCCTAGTCTTTTATGCCAAAGTTCATTTGGTTTGCTAAGGGAGTTAAATAAGCAAATATCTACTTTAGATGAATTGAAATCAACTAGATATATGTTATCTTGTCTATTACCAATTAAAACAATGTTGTTATTTAATGCAATATTGCATGCTGAGTTGGTAAACCAAACCTGATAACCAGCATCACATAGCTGGCTGATGCTGATTAAGTTGTGCTTTAGTCCTTCCACATAGGCCACTTTCTTAAATGTGATTGACCCTATCTTGACTTGGCCATAGCCTTTTGTTTGTCCAAAGTTTGAATCTCCAAATATTACTTTGGGTCCATGTTTGGCTTTGAAGGACACAAGGTTCTCCTTATTGCCAGTCATGTGCTTTGAGCACCCACTATCCAAGTACCACTGCTGGTTCTCACTTGGATAGGTCTTTACCTGCACATATAACAAATCATTTGTTTTTGACCCAGTTTACCTTGGGCCTTTCTTGATATCCTTTAAATTTTGAAATAAAAGACATCTCAGGTTGACTCTTATAGCCTACAGGATGATATCTCCTAGAAGGTATTATCCATTCAGCATAAGGGTTAAAGTGATGAGATGTGGAGCTGGAATTAAATCTTGAGTTAACCCCTGAGAACTGATTTTTGCTCTGAGCTTGGCTCGACGCACGTCGAGCTTCGGTTGACGGACTCTGGTGAGTGCGTCGAGCTCCATTCGACGGCGAAGGCTTGCTTTGTTCAGAGGGTAGAAGACGTCGACCTGAGTTCGACGTTTTCTTGCGATTACGTCGAGCTCTGGTCGACGTCCGTCGAGCTTCGTTCGACGCTTCTTGTCCAGTTTCCTGGGTTAAGTCAGCATTCTTCCTAGCCACTATCAAGACTCCTTTACCTTTTTCACTGGTAAATTTGATTGGAGTTGTCAGCACTATGGGTTGGCTGGATGAAGCACCCAAGCCCAGTGAACCATTCAATCTTGAGTTCACTGTACTTGTGATGTCCATCAATTTGATACTTCTCCCATTAAGGGTTTCTTCAAATTGTCTGGCCTTAGATAGCTCACTTTTCAGTGAAGCTATCTCCTCCCCACACTACTTCAACTCTTCTAAGAGTCTAAGATTATCTGAGTTAATGGATTTGCATTCAATTAATTGTTCACTTAGAGTTTTAATCAACTTTTGAGACTCAATCAAGTCAATGCACATAGATTTAAACTCAGATTTGAAATCATCAGAAGTAAAGTCAAATGAATCTATTACCTGATCCTCAGTAAGTTCCTGATCAGATGGGTAGTCAGCATCAGGCTCTGAATCAGTGTTCTTTTGAGATGCACTGATGGCCATCATGCAGAATCCCTTTTCTTCTGCATCATCCTCATCATCACTGGAGCTGGATGATGAATCAGACTCATCAGAGTCACTCCAGGATTCAGCCACAAATCCTTTTCTGGTGTGCTTGCTGTTGCTGGGGGAAGGCTTGTCATGGTATTTCCTTGACTCCTTGTCCTTCCTTTTATCCTTTCTTTCCTTCTTGTCCCTTCTGTCCTTGTCTTGATTTTCTGGACAGTTGGGGAAAATGTGTCCTGGTTTCCTGCAGCCAAAGCAGATAATATCTTTATTATTAGATCTGTCATACCTTGGCTTGTCTTTGTCTTTGGATGACCATCTTCTGAAGTTCCTTTTATTTAGCTTATTGAACCTTTTGACCAGTAGGCTCATAAGCTCTTCATTTCCCAACACCTTTTCTTTAGGTTCTTCTTCCTGTGCTTTGAAGGCAATAGTTTTCTCAGCCTTCTCTGTTGGTGTGGATGTCTTCTGCTCTTCTTCTCTCTTCTTAATAAATTGCTCATAGCTCTTGAGCTTTCCTAGAAGAGCTTCTGTGGATAACTCACATACATTTCTTCCATCTTTAATTGAACAGATTCTTGAGTCCCAAGAGCTAGGGAAACAAGTCAGTATCTTGTCATTTATCTCAGTGAGAGATATGTCCTTCTCTAGTGATCTAAGCTCACTGATGATTAGACTCAGTCTGTTGTACATGTCAGCAACTGACTCAGACTCTGCCTTTTTGAAGTTCTCATACTGGGTGATGAGGTAGGATCTCCTATCCTTTCTTTCATCTGCAGAACCTGATACAATTTCTGAAAGTTTTTCCCAGATCTCTTTAGCAGTATTGCAATCAGCTACTTTCTGGAAAATGTCATATGACATGGTTTGAGCCAAAATTTTCATGGCTTTAGCATCTGCTGCCTTCCACTTCTTTATGTCAGCATCAGTTCCTGAAGGAGGAGGAACAGTTGATGTACTTGTTCCTGTGGGAGGTCTTGGACAATCTGTCAACACAGAATTAAAAATGTCTTCATCAAAAGAGTTCATGTAAAGTCTAATCCTTGCCTTCCATAGTGCAAACTTAGATAGATTGCACATAGGAGGTCTGGTACTAGTAAAGTCCTTGTTTTGTGCCATGAGTTTTAAAGATAAGAAAAACTAAGGAAAATAACCCTTTGAGAGAAATGATCTTATCAGGGATCTTTTGATCTAGGTGTTAGCCTGTATGAATGATCAACCTGCCTCTGATACCAATTGAAAGTGCAGGATAAGATCAATCCTAACTCTAGAGGGGGGTGAATAGAGTTATTTAAAATAATTTTGCAAATAAAACTTGTGTGCAGAGAAAATTTTACTTTACTTAGTGTAAGGTGCTATAGCAAATAATCAGAGTAAAAAGAAATTCACAGCACAAAGCAACACACAAAGAGACAAGCAATCCAGACGACACAAGGAGCTATAGTGGTTCCCCAAATCTGGGTACATCCACTCTTCTATCACCCTTGATAGGAATCCACTTCAAGATGAGTTGATCAGGTGTCTTGAGCACTAGAGAGTTTTTGACCAGGTTCTTTCAAACCAAAGAAGCTGATTTTGACCAGGTTTCAGCAAAACCAAAAGTAACTTTTGAAGGGAGTTAAAACCCTGTACAGAAAGAAAAAAAAAAGAATGATGTTTTCTTCTCTATCAACAAGTAGAGAGAAGCAAAGGTGGATCTGAAGTTGTTGTCAAAGCTCCCCCTGAGATCAAGAAGAAGTTCAGGAAGGAGAGCTCTGCACAAGGGTGACAGGTCTTCAAAGATCTGATTTGCTCCAGCAAGAGATGATCCAAGAAGGTTGGATGGTTGTGTCTGAAGTAATCAGAATTCCTATGAGTGAGTCTTTCAAAACAATATCACACAGAGAAAGAAGCTGAAGTCCTGTATTATTGTTCTCTTTTTGTTCTGTATATTCTCTGTGTTCTGAAGAATTGAAAGAATGAATTATATATCTGAGTCTTCTTCTTCCTTTTCTTTGATAGCCATTGGAAGTCAGCATTAATTGCTTTCCTTAAATGTCCATGCCTCAAAGGAAATGACAGGCAGACATTCCTTAGAAAATTCCTTGATCCATGCACCAGATATGCTGTAACGGCCAATAAATCTTCAGCATTAATTGTCTGACAGAAGGAATTTGAATTCCTATTCAAAACTGACGGAGGACTGAAAAGCGTCGAGCTCACAATAAAACGTCGATCTGAGCACGACACACGTCGGCCAGAGAGTGTTTTCTGTAAGTAGAACTGGGTTCGACGGAACGTCGAGCGGAGGTCGACTCCACGTCGAGCTGAGGTCGACTCTGCGTCGAGCTGAGATCGACTCAGCGTCGAGCTGAGATCGACTCTACGTCGAGCTGAAGATTATTCTACCTAACCTATGTGACCTTTATAACAACAAGGAGGTCACAAACCAAAATCCCTATAGAAGTATAGTCATCCTGGTCCAAATAGTAATAGGGTGTTCCAACACCATACATAGTGCAGGAGGTCTTGAAGTCAGGAGGGTATCGCCTTCGGAATGTGGAAGGCGAGACCCTAGGTCTTACCTGGAGTGGTGGTAACCTGAGGCGCTTTTACCCTTGAGTCATGTAAGTTCTATTTTGCGGAATAAAATTTCTCGAGATACTTATGCTCATGACAAGTTTTGTGCAAGTGGAAGAGTGAATACGCCCCAAACCCCGAGCAAATCCCGCTGTCAGGCTCTCACCTAGCATACAGGGCTGGATGTCACTCGGAGGAGTCTCCCCCAGACCCCGAGAAGATCCCGCTGTCAGGCAATCACCTAGCTGACAGGGCTGGATGTCACTCGGAGGAGTCTGCCCCAGACCTCGAGCAGATCCCGTTGTAGGGCTCTCACCTAGCTGAAAGGGCTAGATGTCACTTAGAGGAGTCTGCCCCAGACCCCGAGCAGATCCCGTTGTCAGGCTCTCACCTAGCTGGCAGGGCTAGATGTCACTCGGAGGAGTCTCCCCAGACCCCGAGCAGATCTCGCTGTCAGGCTCTCACCTAGATGATAGGTCTGGATATCACTCGGAGAAGTCTGCCCAAGACCCCGAGTAGATCCCACTACTAGGCTCTCACCTAGCTTGCAAAGCTGGATGTCACTCGGAGGAGTCTGCCCCAGAAGCCGAGCAGAATCCGCTGTCAGGCTCTCTCCTAGCTTATAGGGCTTGATGTCACTCGGATGAGTCTACCCCAGACCCCGAGCAGATCACTCTGTCAGGCTCTCACCTAGCTGACAGGGCTGGATATCACTCGGAGGAGTTTGCCCCAGACCATGAGAAGATCCCGCTGTCAGGCTCCCATAGAGCTGGCAGGGCTGGATATCACTCGGAGGAGTCTACCCCAGACCCCGAGCAGATCTTGCTGTTAGGCTCTCACCTAGCTGGCAGGGCTGGATGTCACTCGAAAGAGTCTGCCCCAGACCCCGAGCAGATCCCGCTGTCAGGCTCTCACCTAGCTGATTGGGCTGGATGTCACTCGGAGGAGTCTATCCCATACCCCGAGTCGATCCCGCTAATAGGCTCTCACCTAGCTGATAGGGTTGGATGTCACTCGGAGGAGTCTGTCCCAGAACCCGAGTAGATCCTGTTGTTAGGCTCTCACTTAGCTGGCAGGGCTGGATGTCACTCGGAGGAGTCTCCCCCAGACCTCGAGCAGATCCCGATGTCAGGATCTCACGTAGCTGACAGGACTGGATGTCACTCGGAGGTGTCTGCCCCAAACCCCGAGCAGATCCCGCTGCCATGCTCTCACCTAGCTGACAGGGCTGGATGTCACTTGGAGGAGTTTGTCCCAAACCCCGAGCAGATACCGTTGTTAGGCTCTAACCTAGTTGATAGGGCTGGATGTCACTCGGAGGAGTCTGCCCAAGACCCCGAGCAGATCCCGCTGTCAGGCTCTCACCTAGCTTGCAGGGCTGGGTATCAATCGGAGGAGTCTTCCCTAGACCCCGAGCAGATCCCGCTGTCAGGATCCCATCAAGTTGGCAGGGTTGGATGTCACTCGGAGGAGTCTGCCCCATACCCCGAGCAGATCCCACTTTCAGGCTCTCACCTAGCTTGTAGGGCTGGATGTCACTCGAAGGAGTCTTCCCATGACCCCGAGCATACCCGCTATTAGGTTCTCACCTAGCTGGCAGGGCTGAATGTCACTCAGAGGGGTCTGCCCAAGACCCCGAGCAGATCCCGCTGTCAGGCTCTCACCTAACTGGCAAGGCTGGATGTCACTCGAGGGGGTTCAACATTCTCCTGGAATTATTCGAGAAGATTGTTTTCCTAAAGGTATGAGGGGAGAAGACCCTCGTGGGAGAGATCATACTCGCAGGCTCATCTCGGTAAAAAGATGGTGAGCCGTCCTGAGTCTCCTATTGAGGGCGAGCTCCAACGAGGCACTCCACCCCCCCTTCAGTTTTACTTAGAAATATTTTGATGGTTTCGACTCGGCATTGGTAAATAGAAGGTTAACTCGTGCGCGAGCTAGGTAGGTACGACCCCAGCTCGGCAGGCCCATGTCTGGTTAACCTGGGTAGGGGGAGCTCTCGGAATGCGCTCGTGAGTACGAGTCCCAAACACGCGTTCTAGCGTCAAGACCTGTCCTAGAGAGATCCGCCGAAGGGGAGGAAACTCGCAGGCGAGTGCGGCATAAAAAGAAGAATTCAAAGCCAAAAAGATAGAGAAATCTCACAAACATTTGCAAATGGTTTTCATACTTTAAATATCTGATTACAATATCAAAACTCGCCTTCGCGAAGTTACAAAAGAGGGAGGGGGAAAGAAAAGAAAGAATAAAAATCTGGCTCAGCTCTCGCCCTCCTCCCCGGAGGTGCAACCTTCCTCGACTCCGCGCCCCTAGCCCTTGTCCATGTCCCTGAATAGCGAGGCAAAGCTGTCCTCCTTCTCGCCAGGCTAGCTCGGCGGGTATAGACCCGACATGAGGTCACGAACCGCGACCTCCTCGCAGCCGTCCACCAGTATCCACATACCCCTCATGGCAACACGAAGGTACTCGGCAGACTCGATGGAGTTGATTCGTAGCCGCTCTTTGAACTCCTTCGCGCTAAAGAGCCGCGTCCTCTGATAGGGGTAGGGGACCACGCCGCTGCCCTCTGGGAGTAGAAGCTCCGCCTGCCGGAGGAACTCGCTGTGAAGCTCGCGGTTCTACACTTTCAACCGCCCCACCTTGGCCTCCAGCTCAGCAGCGCGGGCCTCCTGCTCGGTAGGATGCGTCTCCCGCTCGCCGTAGCGAGCCTCTTGCTCGGCAAGGTGGGCCTGCTGTTGGGCGATCTCCTCCTCTAACTCGGAGGTGCGGTTCTGTAACTTACGAGCGGCCTCAGCATCCTGTAGACCATCAACTAAGCACCAATTCCGAAAGATTTTCTAAGTAAAAAAGGGGAAGGGATGGCCGACACTTACCAACCCGCCTGTGGCTTTCACGAATAGGCTCTCGGCAATCCCGTAAAGCCTTTCCGCATCAGTAGCCTTGTCCTTCGTGAGATTGCGCTCCTGCTCGGCCTTCAGCAGCAGCCGATCGAGGTTGAAGCCGTGGCGCACCATCATATGGTGCAGCTCGAAGGCCCGCAAGTGGGCCCGCAGGCCCTCATGACCCAGCTGGCGGGGGGTCCTAGTCTAGAAGGCCGCGACACTGTCTCGACCATAGAGGCTGAAGCCGAGTGGAAGGCATGGCCGGCAGGAGGCTGGTGAGCACTCCAAGAGGGGTGGCAGGTAGAGATGGAGACTCGGTGGGCCGACCCGTCCCACTTTATCATCGGCTCGCCAGCCGAGTCTTTGTACTTCTCCCCCTTGCCGAATAGGGGGTGTTCCTTGGGTAGGCCCAGCTCGCTGGGCATCGGCCCTTCCGCATCCTTGGGAGAGTGGGCCTCACGCCCTTGGGAATCCCTCCATGATGACTCCTTCAGTCCCCTCTCCGGCGAGGCGTCGGAGGGAGTCTTGGGCAGCTCCATATACTTAGGGGACCATCTCTCCCCCTGTGAGACGACCTTGTCCCTCTTCTTCTTACGGTCCGGAGCCCGACGAGACGAGTCCGGCCCCCCGAGGACCAGCCGCTTCTTGCTGGAGGAAGTTAGGGACATCGCCGCTTCGTCTCGGCAAGCCAGCACAGCCGCCCACGCGAGCTGGAGCGAGTCGAGGTAGAGCCCCGATTCCCCAAAGGGCGGATTCCCGGGGATGAGCCGTTCCCCTGTAGAAAAGAGTCAGATCTGTCAATAATTATATCTGCCGAGCTCGGCAAAAGAAGAAGGGAATCTGAGCATACCTTCACCAGGGAGGACTGGTAGAAGGGAGTCGAGGCCTTGGCGGAGGTAGGCGACCTCAAATTCTTTTTGGAGGAAAAATTTGTGGAGGTCGTCGTCGTTGCCTGACACCGATGGGGGGCGGTATATCTCCTCGGCCTTCTGTTAGGGAAAGAAGGGGATGTTGCCGAGATCGCCCTTGATGAAGATGATCTTGGTCATCCAGTTGTGATGCTTATTCGCGACCTCACGAACTTTGATGAGGGTGCCGCCGAAGAAGGCGACCCCATCGGTATTCACCTTGTAAGAGAACAACTTGCAGAAGACCGTCAAGTTGAACTCTATCCGCTCACGGCAGAGGTAGCAGACGAACGCGACCATCATGGCGATTGCATTCGGGTTCAATTGCGCGGTTACCGCGCCATAATACTTCAGCATCTGGCGGATCTCCGGCCAGAGGGGCAGGAGCAACCCCATCTCGAAATGCGAGATGGGGAAGGCGAGTCCATCAGGGTAGAAAGAATTGATGGCCTCTTGCTCGGTTGGAAGGCGAGCCGTGAAGCCGGAGGGGACGAAATAAGCAACGCACTCGATGAGCTCCTCCGTCGTGGTGTTTCCCTCAAAGAAGCAGGGCTTGGCAAAATGCTGAGCACATTTGGCCCACCCGTCAGAGTAGGGGTTCCCTTTGCCCATGTCTGCTGAGAACGAGGATGTGAACGACAAAGAGTGGGGGCAGAGAAAAAGTACGGAGGCAATAAAAGCGTGATAGGGGTTGGTGGGGAGGCCTATTTATAGAGGGAGGAATTCGGGACTACCCCAGCTCGCCTACCCAAGCTCGTCT
Organism: Platanthera zijinensis; assembly: GCA_039513925.1. Classification (NCBI taxonomy): domain Eukaryota; kingdom Viridiplantae; phylum Streptophyta; class Magnoliopsida; order Asparagales; family Orchidaceae; genus Platanthera; species Platanthera zijinensis. The sequence continues at coordinate 153,759,155 of CM077083.1, forward strand.
ACTCCAGCTCGCCTACTCCCTGGTTCTATATCATCGACTGCCGAGGACCGACCCCTCACTATGGCGAGGCGAGACTAACGAGACGTCAATGGTTATCACTCGAACATATAAACAATAATGAAAGATTGTTCAAATAATGTCCATGGAAGAAAATGAAAAGTCCCCCGGCGCACGGGGACCAGGGAGAGCAGGGGCGAGTACCGGTAGGCCCATCAGGGGGGGGGCATTTCTAGCTACCCCAGTCTCGTGACCCTGTCGCCTCAGGATGCCGCACGCGGAGCTCGCGGAGCCGCCCCAGGTTACGGTGGACTGATTGCAAGCTCTCGTCAATCTCGTCAAGAAGCAGGGAAGAAGACGCCTCCACCAATGCCGGGCTTACTCCCGCCATGACCGCCAACCAGGCGTATTCCCGATGCAGCCTAAGGTTGTCCCTTTACAGCTCATGGAACTCGCGCACCAACTTCTTGAGAACTAGGTGTTCTCGCCTTGACCGTTCAGGACCCTCCAGCTCAGAATCTAGGAAGGCGTCCAAGGTGCGCGGTGAAGGGAGGGGAAAGTACAGAATCTGGCCTGCGGACTTATCGGCCTTTGAGTCCACGGTGAGGTCTGCACGAACAAATATGGGGTTGAGAAACGGGGGCGAGCATCACCAGGATTGAACAAAATTTGGAAAAGTTAAGAGCCTACCGAGCACACCCCGCTCCTCTAGGCCGATGCGAGGAGGGGGACTACCCAGAGCCTTGCCGCGGCCATTGAGGGGAGCCTCTGGAGAAAGGCGAGCAAAGCCGGGGGTGGGGATGATCTTAGTTCCTTCCCCCGGATGTGGAGGCGAGATGCTGCTGAGAAGGAAGGCGAGTCGGCGACTTCAGCCTTTGGGAGTCCAGCCCTGTGGTGCCGAAGCTGGGGAACGAGGCCCACAAACGCATGTCTGACGCCTGATTTGGTGGACTATTAAGGGGGCTCTTAGCCCATGATGTGTACTTATCCCCACTATGCCCTCGGCTGGTCTGGTCAGCGGGAGGAACGATGGCATCCTTGTCTTGGGGAGGCAGCGTCGGCTGGGTGGAGGAACTAGCCCCATTATTCAGTATCGTCTTAAACTCGTTATAGATGGGCTCAATATCTTTCGGAAGGGGCTTCGCCTTTTTTGCCGAGCTGAACTCGGCCAAGTTATGAGGCGGGGCTTTGAGGTCAGTCAGGCCTGCAACGCGAGCTGCAGTCTCGTCCCGGGATCGCGCTACTCGCTCCAGGACCTCTTTGGGGAGCGACATCTTAGCAAGGTTACGGTAATGGGAATGGCAAAGGTCAGCCAAGTATGCAGACGCATATATATATAGCCGCTAGTGGGCCCCACCGATAGATTCCCTCGGAATCTGCCACTCGCCGAATCCTGTGGGGTTGGATGTTTCTTTCTGAGTTTGTGTTAATCTCGCAAAGAGCGGGGATTGTGTACAACCCCGTATCCGGCGAGTGGGGTTGGCAGGAGCCAGACCGGCCAAGTCCAGGACAAGACCCAGGCGAGCCAGGTCCTTGGCGTCGAGTCTACTCGACGCCCTCAGCCTCGGCGTCGAGTTGGGAGATCTCACTCAACGCCTTCAACCCCAGCATTGAGTGGGGCGAGCTCACCCAACGCCTTCAGCCTAGGCGTCGAGTGAGGCGAGTCGACGTGAGCTCACTCAACGCCTTCATCCTAGGCATCGAGTGAGGTGCGTTCTGTCAACGCTTCTTTCCCTTGGAGTTGAGGGACATCTCGGCATCCGTCGGCTCGTACTCGCCCTAGAAAGCTCGGCAACAGCCCAAGCTCGCCCAGGCGAGGTAGGATGCTTCCGAAAGGAGGGCTTGAACTCGCCGAGCCTCTTTTGACGAGCTCTGTCCCTCTCGTCGAACTCTGGGTCTTTTGACGAGCTCTAGCGATTCAATGAACTCGCGGCAGGCGAGCAGGGCTAGCCGGGCCCGTGCTCGTCAAGGACTAAGAGGAGATGGCGGGTGCCATCTCCATTGAGCACTCACCGCCCCTGCCGAGCAGAGATTGTTGAGGGCTACTCGCCCTGTACTCTGTGATGTATTTTTACCATTTTTCCCCTGCTGGCCTGCCCGTAGCCAGTTAAAACAGTGGAGTCTCGTTGTTGGAAACCCGGGTGGGCTGCACATAGTTATTTAGAACAGTGGAGGTTGGCTATTTGCATTCTATTTTCAGAAATCTATAAATTGGACCCAAGGGGTACCTCAGAGTGCATGCTTACTTGTCTCCCAGTCTTCTAGCGCCTTCTGAGGTACCTTTTCCCGACATTTGGCTAAGGAGGGGAAACACTCAGTTATCTTCTAGGTGTGTGGTGGGACCTCTGCGTCGGTCCCTTGGTCTAGTCCTTTTCTTTTTTTTTTCCTTGTTGTTTTCCTTACAGAAGCGAAGTAGGTGCGCGACCACCCCTTCCCCAATGGGAAACTCCACAAGAGATCGATTTTCAGTTTCAACACTAGTCAAACTAACTTCCCGAGACACCGGGGTGTGAGAAGTGAAACCCTAGTTATACTAGTTGCTCTTGAAGTTTATTATTCCTACTGTTTAGGTTAGCCAAGGACTGCCCCCAACATACCCCGTGAAGGGCTCTCAAAGGGCACTAGGAACTATGATGGGCTGAAGCCCAAAGTTCCCTTTCGCAAGGCACATATTATTATTGGTTGTTACCCAACTCCCAATCCCTTTAATGTTGTACTAGATCTAACCCTAGAGTATTTTGACTCTTTCTCTCTCGCCACGAGGAAGACGATGTTTCGTCGACCCCGAGTACCTCCTAATACTAGTAAAACCTCCAACTCCTCATCACAACTCCTGATGATGAACTCATTTCACTTACCAGATAAATACACTAACATACCAACTCTCTGGGTTCATTTTGCATCATATCATGATTTCTGCAGTTTTACTAAATGCAGACCATCATAAGCTATATGATGTATAGAATGGGAGGTACTCAAAATTATCATCTAATATCCCTATAATAATTATTGGGGGTCTATCATGTCATGATTAGCCTAAATCCAGAAGTTTATAATTTTCCTAATTAACTTGATAATTTATTTAATTTCCTAAGAGATCTAAATGTCTTAGTTTGAACATGAAGTACTATTTTCAGCCATGAAAAATGTTCCACAAAATTATGATAATTACAAGACAACTACTTATCAATAAATTCAAGGTCTCCAAATTTTCAGTAAGATTTAAACCTCTAAACATAATTTTTGAACATAACCTATATTAACCAAATTAAAGAGACAAGTACTGCCAATATAATTCCAAAAATTCTGAGAAAATTCAAGGGTGAATATAAAGATATATAAACACTCCAGGACATGTTTCATAATTTATCAGTGAATAATAAATCTAAACTTAATTTTCTCATAATAATCCAAGTTAATAGGTTAATGAACTAAGTACAATAATTATTCATCTAAAAATTGTAATAAAATCCCCATATAAGCATATTGATCTAGTAACACTACTTATCAAGTTTCATAATTTTTCAACAAGAAATGAGCACTGAAAGAATTATTTAACAAATTTCCAAATTTATGAGATTGTGAAGTAGGTACTGTAATTATGTATTTAAAAATTCTAATAAAATTCACACATAAGCATAATGATCTAAAACTCCCTCTTCCTTATTTTTCATGACTTTCTATTGGACAGTGAGTTCACAATATCCAAATAATTAAGTAGGGCTAACTCATGCATTACAAAGGGAGTACTACGATTAATGTTCTAAAATTCCCAATTAAATTTTCAGAGGTTCATACTAACCCTATGACTACACTACCCAAGTTTTATCACTATCCATTGAGTTTTAATAACCTATTCTACCACTAAAAGGTTTGTGCCCTAAACTAGGGTTAGGATTTTGAGGGGTTTAACAACTTCTAAATCCAATAAGACTTCTACCAGAGGACTCTAACTATCCTAGAATCATATGCACTAAATTTCAAATCATTTCAAGGTCATTTGACCACATGCCCTTCACAAGACACCAAAGACCATCCTTAGGGTTTGGTCTTGGGTCCTATGGCAAATCTACCCCAATCCACCCCATCTTCCATGGAAGGTTGTTAAAAGTTATGCCAAGTCAGTGGCCCAAATTTCAACCTCTGTTGAGGTGATTTGGCCACCTAAAGCCACAAGTGCACTTTTGACCTAAATACCCCTTTTTAGGCAAGGCTAGGGTTTGCCCATTTCCATCATAAACCATCACCAAAAGTGATGAAAATAAATATGTAGCCTTATTCTATCCCCCAAGATCACTAACCAAAATTTTGGAGGTTTTTGAGGAATTTAAGGCACCTAATTAAATTCCATATAATTTATTACATTATTCACAAAACGATAGAAAAAATATTATCCAAAAATCCTGCTTTTTGGACAGTATGAGGGGATGGTTATGAAAAGCCTATGCCATAAATTTCAAGGTATTTGGGTGAGTTGTTTGGTGTGGGAAAAAATATTTGTGACTGGTCACAAATAGGTATAGGTTGCACCAAAATGAGTGCTGTGATCAGACCACTTACCCAAATTAATTGAATTTTATTTTAAAATATAGTAGACTCTCATATCTACAATTTTCATGTTGAAATCTTTTTCATAAGGGGCCTCTAAGTATTTTTAATTAATTTTCTAAAGTGTCTATTGTTATAATACAAAAAAAACATTAAAATTAAAAGATTGAAATGATCAGCACTGATCTTGATGCAAGATCTGACGGCAGCTGGATTGTCTTCCTCCTCTAGCCAAGGGCCTGGATTGCCCGAACCTGGGCCGACTTCCAGCAACCTCTGCCGGCCACCCGGCCACCTCCCTGGCCGGCCACCACCACCACCTCCGACGAAGTGGTGGCAATCGATTGGCGGCGACACGGCCGCCGGAGGGGCCGTTTCCAGCAATCCCGATAGGTGAATTTTTTGACGGAAAACCATGAAAACCAGAGCTTCGATCGGGCTCAATTGAGCCCAAATTTTATTCTAAATGACCCCTAAGATCTACCCATAGGAAAAGAAGAAGGGGAGGACCTTGCTTGTGGCATGGAGACGCGTCGATCGCCGGGATGCCATTGGTTGTGGAGGTTTCGTCGGAGCTCTGCAATAGCACAGTGAACTTGTTTGTCTCCTTCGGGTAAGGTGTGGGAAAGTTTGCCCTGGATCCAAGATGCTTTTAGGTGAGTAAAAAGGGGAGGGGAGGCGCCAAGCTTGAAGTGTCCATTAATGGCCCCCTTAATGCAAATTTTGTGCATGGCATGGGGGGTGAATCTAGGCATGAACAGGTTGGGACTCTTCCTCTCCCTTAGAGGAATTTATTCCAGCCCTTAATGGGGAGAGTTAAGTGGTTCAAGCATCAAGCCATTAATGGCCTTGAAGCTTGAATTCGGCCATTGCTTGACAGCACTATTCCGGCCATGAACAACCACAAAAATGGCCCCTGGTCTTCCTGGATTGAATGGGGAGTTGGATCAGCTAGTGAGGAATGGCCCCTTGGCCTCCTTGGCCATGAATGGCTCACTTTCACCATTTCTCTCTCCTCCAATAAAGAGGAGTTGGAGTTTTCTCTCTCCTAATCATCAAGGTTGACCTTGCTGACCACTCCAGCATATTGGCATCCCACTAACCCATATTCTTCATGGAAATAAGGTTAGCTCAAATGGAAAGCGGGCTTGAGCTTAGGTTGGCCCATTTGAGCTAGGTTTGACCTAACCTATACTAGGGTTGACCTTGGTCAATTTGACCATTTGAGTTACCATAAATGGGTCCTTGGTGACCCATTGTACTCCCCTAGGTTCTAGGCAGGGTTGGGTAGGGTTGACTTGGCACCTTGGAGGTCAGTTGACCCTTAGTAAGGGCACTTTGACCACTTTGGGGCTAGAGTTGACTTGGGTCAACTTAGCCACAAGGGTTGACCCCAATGGGTCCTTGGTGACTCATTGACCTCACTTTAGGGTTTGGAGGGCATGGGTGGGGTCCACTTGGCTAAGGGAAGGTCAATTGACCCTAAGTAGGCTAGTTTGACCAATTTATGGTTAGGGTTGACTTAGGTCAACTTAACCACTTTGACTGCCCACAGTGGGTCCTTAGTGACCATATGGACTACCCAAGGTGTTAGGGGTTTTGTGGTAGGGTCTTGGGATCAAGTTGTAGCCCTAAAGTTAAACCTTAGGTCTAAATATTCAGGATGAGTTATAGGCAAACCAAGGTGATTTTTCACCTTGGGCATCACCCACTTGGTTTAGAGTTTCTGATGGTTTTGTCATGACCTAGTCATGATGAAACAAAATCCTAGGGGTCTAGTTATTTGAGGGATGTTACAAATCCCAATATATAAAAATAAAAATTTCGTTCCTAAATTTAAGGTTAAGCCTACGGGGGGTATTTATTGAAATAAAAGAAACTTGTTACATCCCTAAGGTTTAAGGTATACCTGACTTGAAGAGTTCCCGGTACTTTTGCTGCATCAAGTCCTGTGGCTCCCATGTATGCTCCTCCTGCCCATGGTTTCTCCACAGAACCTTGACTAGCGGAACCTTCTTGTGTGGCAAGACCCGCACTACCTTGTCATCGATCCTGATCGGCTCCAAGCTGACTGATCAATCTGAAGCCACCGGACCATCGGCTGTGGAAATTAGTTGCTTAGGGCGTAGTAGAGCCCTCCGTAGTGAGGAGACATGGAAGATGTCATGCAATCCTGCTAACTCTGGCGGTAGCTCCAGTCTATAAGTCAAGGGGCCGATCCGCTCTAGGATCGTGTAAGGCCACATATATCTCGGACTGAGGTTCTTCTGTCCGCAAACCCGCGAGACTCCATGCATTGGCCGTATCTTCAAGAAAACCCGGTCTCCTGCCTAGAACTCCATCTGATAATGCCTCGCATCGTAATATTTGGCCTGCCTGCTCTGGGCTTCCAACATCCTGTCCCAGATCAATCTAACCAGAGCATTAGTATCCTCAATAAACTCTGAGCCGAGTGCCTGCAAATCCTCATCCTGAATCCATGATAGTGGGGTCCTGCACCTCTGTCCATATAATGCCTCGTAAGGGGCCATGCCTATGCTAGACTGATGGCTGTTGTTGTACGAAAACTTGATCAGCGGCAACAATCTCTTCTAAGTCTCGTCGCGGTCCAAAATACATAGGCGCAGAAGATCTTCCAATGTACGGTTGGTGCACTCCGTCTGTCCATCAGGCTGAGGGTGGAAAGCCATACTGAATGTCAACCGAGAACCCAGATAGGCCTCAACTGACCTCCATTCCTTGGACGTAAACTATCCATCCTGATTCGACATGATCATCTTGAGCACACCATGATAATGAACAACTACTCACAAATCTTATGAAACACCCACATGAGTTTCCTTTCAGTTCGGGGTTACGCCAGCTACCTCGGCCAGCCTATCCTTGTTGTTCAAATTATAATTGTACCGGAGTGGGGATGAGGAATCCTGTTTATTAAAAAAAAACCCTAATTATATGCTCAAACTTCCACTCTAACTCGGGCAGTGGCTGTAGTAGTTCCCAAAGACTCTTGCACTTAGCCTTCATTAGCCGAAAAAAATCACCGTGCATCACAAAATCCATGACGTCTTTCTTCACTCTGGGGAGATACATGTTCTGAGATACACCATACTTCCGGTGATTAAATTTCTTGTTTGTGTGGGTAGACATCGACTTTATAAAATCTCCACTTCACAATCAGATTCTTATCCCTACGAGAACGCCCGAGAAGAATCGAATACAGTTTACTCCAATTTCATTTTATTCATGATGCAATATTTTCTAAAAGAGGTCTAAGGGAACTCAAGTCAATAACTAATATGCCCAATAAACAAAAGGCAAGCCCCCAATAAAAAAAAGATAAGCCCCTACCAATCTTGGGCTAAGTATTTTTGATATTACCTTGTTATATCCGTCCTAGCTAGGTGTAAAATCCCTAGGGAATCAATCTCAACTTACGACAACCTTATCGGGGTCAAAATGTTACCAATCCCAAATGGGTATCTTCCGAACTTGAATTCCTATCCGACCCTCGGTGTTTGTCTCGGTGGTTGTCTCCAAGTAATTTTGTTACTGGTACGAGGGTCGAGATAAAATGTCTTCTGCCATTCTGCTAATAGATTATTGGCCTCAATTCTCCTTAAGGCAGTCCTACCAGTTTGTCCTTGATTGGGACAGTAGGGACACCTGAGTTTATGTCTTAGGTAGTCATTCTCGTGTTAAACTCCTCCTTTATTCTCTTTGGGTATCTCCTTACCTTAACAAAGTTCATACCCAAGGTCTATTTTAGACAAGGGCATACTATAAGTTGTCATGGTTAGTCGTGAGTCTTAGTGGGTTGAGTCTATCTCATTGGTTAGAGAATTATAAGATGAGATCTTCGCAGCCAGAGGTGCTCCCTGCTGGGGCAGGGTTTGCCGAAGGCTACAAAGAAGAATTCCAATTAATGAAAAAGTGGACTTTTACGTGTGATTTTCCTTATGGGCACACCACTGCTTCCGCTGCTAGTTTGTCCGCAAATTAAGCTCGCGTGGGGGTGGCCTAAGGTTTTTTGTGGACTACTTCTCTTTTGATCGAGGTTTTCCTCTGATACAACTTGTAAGACCCCCTTTATTTTTCTTTTCAAACCCCGGGGTCTTATGCCCAAAATCGTCATTTTGCGGTGGCACCGACACTCGGGAAGGCCGCCAATACAAAACGCCAATTCTGCCGGCCTTTTCGATCATCAAAGAGGAGTAGTAATCATAAACTGAAATATAATTGAGTCCACAAACATCATATAAAAATGAGAAATCACAACAAGTCCACAAATATAGAAAAGAGAGAGTACTGCAATAAAATAGTACAAATGAAATAATAACGGGCTTAAGCCCGGTACATCAGATCCTCACTACAATCTCTCGCCGAAGCTATAAGAAAGACTAATAACTCACGGAGCTGATCACTGGTTCTCCGGTACTAGACTGGCCCACCTATATGCGCATCATACTCTGCTGGTGCTGGTCCCTAGGCTGCTGGTCCCTGTCTCCCATACGGAGCCCCTGTAATGTTAGGTCCGAAAACCATTAGTCATAAAGACTAAGCCCTATCATCCCCTACCCCTCCCTCCATGGCTCCTAGGCACCGGGCGGGGAGAAGGAAAGGGAAGCTATGAAAGTGGAGAGTACAAAATGGTAGGTGACAGTGAAGCTAATCTAGCAGTTCTATATACCAGGTAGAATAAGCAGTAAGTGATTCAACATATCAAAATTGAAATATGGAACCTTAACTTATATGATCGCTGAAACAAACACATAAGCCAAGGGATCTTCTACAAGGCTCCCATCGCATAAATAGTCTCATTCCTATTTATACGATAGGGTGTCCGTTGTAAGCAGTTTAAAATATATTATAAAGCATAACCTTAACTTATAGACTTGGCCACACAAGTTTATAAGCTAAGGGGTCGTTTTACAAGGACTAATATATAAACCATCCCATACCGATTTATACTTTAGGGGTAACGGTTGAATGATGATGCCATTGTGTGCAATGCTTTGTTATGTGGGTTAATGTTTATGTCCATGCAGTGCAACTCAGACACACGACTCTATGCACACAGACCTTTAGTTCACCCTATTTGGGCAGCTAGCTTCACTCCCAGGAACCTCCGTAGTGGCAAACGGAGACAGTAGGTCGGACCCCCACTCCTAGGAGGGTATCTACACTACTAGGCCTAGCCCTTACGTACGCCTCTAGAAGGACACAACCTAGAGTCTCCTCGTACTATGCTTACCATATCCACTAGACTTTCCCTATCCAAGTGTCCCACACTGCCGAGTAAACGTATCGACGTCGGTGTGAACGACCGTCCAATACCGAAGACCCACCACCTTACGTTTTGTGCACATGCAATCTTGATGTATCAACCACCGAGCCTACCGCCCAGACATCCTAGTCAATCTAACTTCCCAAGACACCGAGGTGTGAGAAGTGAAACCCTAGTTATATTAGTTATTCTTGAAGTTTATTATTCCTACTGTTTAGGTTAGCCCAGGACTGCCCCCGGCATACCCCGTGAAGGGCTCTCAAAGGGCACTAGGAACTACGATGGGCTGAAGCCAAAAGTTCCCTTTCATAAGGCACTTATTATTATTGGTTGTTACCCAACTCTCAATCCCTTTAATGTTGTACTGGATCTAACCCTAGAGTATTTTGACTCTTTCTCACTCGCCACGGGGAAGACGATGTTTCGTCGACCCTGAGTACCTCCTAACACTAGTCAAACCTCCCACTCTTCATCACAACTCCCGATGATGAACTCATTTCACTTACCAGATCAATACACTAACATCCCAACTCTTTTGGCTCATTTTGCACCATATTAAGATTTCTATAGTTTACTAAATGCATACCATCCTAAGCTATATGATGTATACAATGGTAGGTACTCAAAATTATCATTCAATATCTCTATAATAATTATTGGGGGTCTATCATGACATGATTAGCCTAAATCCAGAAGTTTATAATTTTCCTAATTTACTTGATACTTTATTTAATTTCCTAAGGGATCCAAATGCCTTAGTTTGAACATGAAGTACTATTTTCAGCCATGCAAAATGTTCCACAAAATTATGATAATTACAATACAACTAATTATCATTAAATTCAAGGTCTCCAAATTTTCAGTAAGACTTAAACCTCTAAACATAATATTTGAACATAACCTACATTAACCAAATTAAAGAGACAAGTACTGCCAATATACTTCCAAAAATTCTGAGAAAATTCAAGGATGAATATAAAGACATATAAACACTTCAGGTCAAGTTTCATAATTTATCAGTGAATAATGAACTCTAAACTTAATTTTCTCTTAATAATCCAAGTTAATAGGTTAATGAACTAAGTACATCAATTTTTCATCTAAAAATTGTAATAAAATCCCCATATGAGAATATTGACCTAGGAACTCTACTGATCAAGTTTCATAATTTTTGAACAATAAATAAGATCTGAAAGAATTATTTAACAAGTTTCCAAATTTATGAGCTTGTGAAGTAGGTACTGTAATTATGTATTTAAAATTCTAATAAAATTCATACATGAGCATAATGGCCTAAAACTTCCTCTACCAAATTTTTCATGACTTTCTAATGGACAGTGAGTTCACAATATCCAAATAATTAAGTAGGGCTAACTCATACATTACAAAGGGAGTACTAAGATTAATGTTCCAAAAATCCCAATTAAATTCCAGAGGTTCATACTAACCCTATGACTACTCTACCAAAGTTTCATCACCGTTTAATGAGTTTTAATAACCTATTCTACCACTATAATGTTCATGCCCTAAACTAGGGTTAGGGTTTTGAGGGGTTTAACAACTTCTAAATCCAATAAGATTTCTACCTTAGGACTCTAACTACCCTCGAGTCCTCTCCACGAAATTTCAAATCATTTCAAGGTCATTTGACCACATGCCCTTCACAAGACACCAAAGACCGTCCTTAGGGATTAGTCTTGGGTCCAAGGGCAAATCTACCCCAATCCACCCCATCTTCCATGGGAGGGTGTTAAAAGTCATTCAAAGTTAGTGGCCCAAATTTCAACCTCTATTGAGGTGATTTGTCCACCTAAACCTACAAGTGCACTTTTGACCTAAATACCCCTTTTTAGGCAAGGCTAGGGTTTGCCCATTCCATCCTAAACAATCATCAAAAGTGATGAAAATAATTTTGGAGCCTTATTCCATCCCCCAAGATCACTCACCAAAATTTTGGACGTTTTTTAGGAGTTTAAGGCACCTAATTAAATTCCATATGATTTATTAAATTATTCACAAAACTTTAGAAAAATATTGTCCAAAAATTCTTCTTTTTTGATAGTATGAGGGGAATGTCATTAAAAGCCTATGTCATAAATTTCAAGGTATTTGGGTGAGTGGTTTGGTGTGGGCAATAATTTTTTTTACTGGTCACACCTAGGAATAGGTTGCACCAAAATGAGTGCTGTGGTCAGATAACTTACCCAAATTTATTGAAATCAATTTTAAAATATAGTAGACTCTCATATCTATAATTTTCATGTTGAAACCTTTTTCATAAGGGGCTTCTACGTATATTTAATTAATTTTCTAAAGTGTCTGCTGTTATAATACAAAAAAAACATTAAAAATTAAAAGATTGAAATTATCAGCACTGATCTTGATGCAAGATCCGACAGCTGCTGGATTGTCTTCCTCCTCCAGCCAAGGTCTGGATTGCCCAAACCTGGGCCGACTTCCAACCACCTCTGCCGTCCACCACCACCACCTCCGACGAAGTGGTTGCCATCGATTGGCGGCGACACGGCCACCGGAGGGGCCGTCTCCGGCGATCCCGATAGGTGAATTTTTTGACGGAAAACCATGAAAACCAGAGCTTCGATCAGGCTCAATTAAGCCTGGTTTTTATTCTAAATGACCCCTAAGATCTACCCATAGGCTAAGAAGAATGGGAGGACCTTGCTTGCGGCCTGGAGACGCATCGATCGCCGGGATTCCATTGGTGGTGGAGGTATCGCCGGAGCTCTGCAACAGCACAGTGAAATTGTTTTTCTCCTTCGAGTAAGGTGTGGGAAAGTTTGCATTGGATCCAGGGATGCTTTTAGGTAAGTAAAAAGGGGAGGGGAGGGGACAAGTTTGAAGTGGCCATTAATGTCCCCCTTAATGCAAATTTCGGCCATGACATTGGGGGTGAATTTTGGCATGAATAGGTTGGGAAATGGTTGGGAACTCTTCCTCTCCCTCAGAGGAATTGATTACAACCCTTAATGGGGAGAGTTAAGTGGTTCAAGCTTCAAGCCATTAATGGCCTTGAAGCTTGAATTCGTCCATGGCTTGACAACACTATTCCGGCCATGAACAGCCATAAAAATGGCCCATGGTCTTCCTTGATTGAATGGGGAGTTGGATCAACCAATAAGGAATGATCCCTTGGCCTCCTTGGCCATGAATGGCTCTCTTTCAATTTTTCTCTCCTCCATTAAAGAGGAGTTGGAGTTTTCTCTCTCCTATTCATCAAGGTTGACCTTTCTGACCACTACAGCCTATTGGCAGCCCACTAACCCATATTCTTCATGGAAAGAAGGTTAGCCCAAATAGAAAGAGGGCTTGAGCTTAGGTTAACCCATTTGAGCTAGGTTTGACCTAACCTAGACTAGGGTTGACCTAGGTCAATTTAACCTTTTGAGTTGCCATCAATGAGTCCTTGGTGACCCATTGGACTCCCCTAGGGTCTAGGTAGGGTTGACTTGGCACCTTGGAGGTCAGTTGACCCTTAGTAAGGGCACTTTGACCACTTTGGGGCTAGAGTTGACTTGGGTCAACTTATCCACTAGGGTTGACCCCAATGGGTCCTTGGTGACTCATTGACCTCACTTTAGGGTTTGGAGGGCATGGGTGGGGTCCACTTGGCTAAGGGAAGTTCAATTGTCCCTAAGTAGGCTAGTTTGACCCATTTAGGATTAGGGTTTACTTAGGTCAACTTAACCTCTTTGACTGCACACAGTGGGTCCTTAGTGACCCTGTGGACTACCCAAGGTGTTAGGGGTGTTATGGGAGGGTCATGGGATCAAGTTGTAGCCCTAAAGTCAAACCTTAGGTCTAAATATTGAGGATGAGCTATAGGCAAACCAAAGTGATTTTTCACCTTGGGCATTGCTCACTTGGTTTAGAGCTTCTGATGGTTTTGTCATGACCTAGTCATGACAAAACAAATCATAGGGGTCTAATTATTTTAGGGATGTTACCGGCGGAACCCTAACAGGACAGCAACCTCTTCTTCTTTTTTTTATTATCTCCAATAATAAGTGCTGTAAAAAAATCTGAGTTAGGAGTACTTATACTCCCATATGATTACAACCCAATCACACCATAATAGGTCTCATATGGAACATACAAATTAAAATAACCAACATGAAATTAAAACCAATTATAAAGTATAGGAAAATAAAGTTCTCAAAAGATTAAAAAGATGGCGGTGGCCGCGGGCGCAGATTGTAGTGAAAGTGGTTGCGGCAAATATCCACGTGATGTCGTGTCATTTTGTCGTTACGGCACGCATCTTTAAGTAAAGGCGGTTCAGGATCATCATCAACGTCGGCTCCAACCGTGGCTCCATCAATTTCAGCTCCAACAGTAGCTCCATCCGCCGTAGTTCAGATGAAGCTAATGGGGAGGGCCAAAATATTATGGATAAATGAGGAGCTACGCTTGGGAACCGTTGATGGCATCCCTCCGATCGGTTGGGCCGTAATGAAAAATCTCTTGAGAGACCAGTACGTCCCCGCTTATCATCGCACCCATGTGTTTGATGATATGGCATCCCTTCGCCATGGTGATCGTTCTGTCGTTGAATACATGGGAGATCTGAAGGACAAGATGGTCCGTTGTGAGGTCCAGGAAATGCTCGGGGTAACCTTATCTAGGTTCCGTAAGAACTCTTCAATGACGGTCGAGGTCAGCTCCCCCCTTGCATGTCGGCCTAGGTCCCCTCGATTGCATCTCTCCTCCGACTTGAAGAATTATTAGGAATAGGTCTGGACGTCAACTTCCCGATTTGACGGGTTCAAGATTGTCTATTTTAAAACATATCCTTCATTTACAAAACATCGGTGTAGCTAATTCATCTATCGCCTCTCAAGTAACAGGATGAAATCACCTCAGCACTGATTGAAGTCCTCGAGTGGCAGTGTCAACATAAGTCTGAGTTCCTGCACAAGCTCCTCTCCTGTATATCAGCCACCGACCTCCTTGGGTGAAACCAGTTTCTTCGTTGGAGCGATATCGTAGCATGTCACCTCTGTACGAGCTTCTCTCCTACAGACCGACTACTTGCCTGCCCTAGTCAACTCACACCACTCCGGTTGAGCGTGGCTCCTTAGATCTGTCAAACTACCACCAGTTGAGCTTGGCTCCTGCTGGGTGTCGACTACTTCCCACCACCAGTTGAGCATGGATCCTGCTGGGTGTCGATTACTTCCCACCACCAGTTGAGCTTGGCTCCTACTGGGTGACGACTACTTCCCACCACCAGTTGAGCTTGGCTCCTGCTGGGTATCGACTACTTCCCACCATTAGTTTGGTGTGGCTCCTACTAGGTGTCGACTACTTCCCACCACCAGTTGAGCATGGCTCCTGCTGGGTGTCGACTACTTCCCACCACTAGTTGAGCTTGGCTCCTACTAGGTATCGACTACTTCCCACCACTTGTTGAGCTTGGATCCTGTTTGGTGTCGACTACTTCCAACCACCAGTTGAGCTTGGCTCCTACTGGGTGTCGACTACTTCCCACCACCAGTTGAGCTTGGCTCCTATTGGGTGTCAACTACTTTCCACCACCAATTGAGTGTGGCTCCTGCTGGGTGTCGACTACTTCCCACCACTAGTTGAGTGTGGCTCCTGCTGGATGTCGACTACTTCCCACCACCAGTTGAGCTTGGCTCCTGCTGGGTGTCGACTACTTCCTACCACCAGTTGATCTTGGCTCCTGATGGGTGTCGACTACTTCCCACCACTAATTGAGCTTGTCTCCTGCTGGGTGTCGACTAATTCCCACCACCAATTAAGCTTTATTCCTGCGGGGTATCGGCTTTTATCTCCAAGACAATTGGGTTAACTCCAAGCTCATGCGAGGTAAACAATCATGCAGGTGCGAGTAGGCCTTGGCGAATATGCGAGTATGCGTAAAGGTGGCGTGCGAGCAAGGGCAGATTAAGATTAATGTTCCAAAATTCCCAATTAAATTCCAGAGATTCATACTAACCCTATGACTACACTACCCAGGTTTCATCACCGTTCAATGAGTTTTAATAACCTATTCTACCACTACAATGTTCATGCCCTAAACTAGGGTTAGGATTTTGAGTGGTTTAACAAATTCTAAATCCAATAAGATTTCTACCATAGGACTCTAAATACCCTCGAGTCCTCTCCACGAAATTTCAAATCATTTCAAGGTCATTTGACCACATGCCCTTCACAAGACACCAAAGACCATCCTTAGGGATTGGTCTTGGGTCCTAGGGTAAATCTACCCCAATCCACCCCATCTTCCATGGGAGGGTGTTAAAAGTCATGCCAAGTTAGTGGCCCAAATTTCAATCTCTGTTGAGGTGATTTGTCCACCTAAACCCACAAGTGCGCTTTTGACCTAAATACCCCTTTTTAGGAAAGGCTAGGGTTTGCCCATTTCCATTCTAAACCATCATCAAAAGTGATGAAAATAATTTTGGAGCCTTATTCCATCCCCCAAGATCACTCACCAAAATTTTGGAGGTTTTTGAGGAGTTTAAGGCACCTAATTAAATTCCATATGATTTATTTAATTATTCACAAAACTATAGAAAAATATTGTCCAAAAATTCTTTTTTTTGATAGTATGAGGGGAATGTTATGAAAAGCCTATGCCATAAATTTCAAGGTATTTGGGAGAGTGGTTTGGTGTGGGCAATAATTTTTGTGACTGGTCACACCTAGGTATAGGTTGCACCAAAATGAGTGTTGTGGTCAGACCACTTACCCAAATTTATTGAAATCAATTTTAAAATATAGTAGACTCTCATATCTACAATTTTCATGTTGAAAACTTTTTCATAAGGGGCCTTTACGTATATTTAATTAATTTTCTAAAGTGTCTGCTGTTATAATACAAAAAAAACATTAAAATTAAAAGATTAAAATGACCAGCACTGATCTTGATGCAAGATCCGACAGCTGCTGGATTGTCTTCCTCCTCCAGCCAAGGTCCTGGATTGCCCAAACCTGGGCCGACTTCCAGCCACCTCTGTCGGCCACCACCACCACCTCCGACGAAGTGGTTGCCATCGATTGGCGGGGACACAGCCACCGGAGGGGCCGTCTCCGGCGATCCCGATAGGTGAATTTTCTGACGGAAAACCATGAAAACCAGAGCTTCAATCGGGCTCAATTAAGCCCGATTTTTATTCTAAATGAACCCTAAGATCTACCCATAGGAGAATAAGAATGGGAGGACCTTGCTTGCGGCCTGGAGACGCGTCGATCACCGGGATTCCATTGGTGGTGGAGGTATCGCTGGAGCTCTACAAAAGCACAGTGAACTTGTTTGTCTCCTTCGAGTAAGGTGTGGGAAAGTTTGCATTGGATCCAGTGATGCTTTTAGGTAAGTAAAAAGGGGAGGGGAGGGGACAAGTTTGAAGTGGCCCTTAATGGCCCCCTTAATGCAAATTTCGGCCATGACATGGGGGGTGAATCTGGGCATGAATAGGTTGGGAAATAGTTGGGAACTCTTCCTCTCCCTTAGAAGAATTGATTACAACCCTTAATGGGGAGAGTTAAGTGGTTCAAGCTTCAAGCCATTAATGGCCTTGAAGCTTGAATTCGTCCATGGCTTGACAACACTATTCTGGTCATGAACAACCACAAAAATGGCCTCCTGGTCTTCCTTGATTGAATGGGGAGTTGGATCAACCAATGAGGAATGACCCCTTGGCCTCCTTGGCCATGAATGACTCTCTTTCAATTTTTCTCTCCTCCATTAAAGAGGAGTTGGAGTTTTCTCTCTCCTATTCATCAAGGTTGACCTTTTTGACCACTGCAGCCTATTGGCAGCCCACTAACCCATATTCTTCATGGAAATAAGGTTATCCCAAATAGAAAGAGGGCTTGAGCTTAGGTTAACCCATTTGAGCTAGGTTTGACCGAACCTAGACTAGGGTTGACCTAGATCAATTTAACCTTTCGAGTTGCCATCAATGAGTCCTTGGTGACCCATTGGACTCCCCTAGGGTCTAGGTAGGGTTGACTTGGCACCTTGGAGGTCAGTTAACCCTTAGTAAGGGCACTTTGACCACTTTGGGGCTAGAGTTGACTTGGGTCAACTTAGCCACTAGGGTTGACCCCAATGGGTCCTTAGTGACTCATCTCACTTTTGGGTTTGGAGGGCATGGGTGGGGTCCACTTGGCTAAGGGAAGTTCAATTGACCCTTAGTAGGCTAATTTGACCCATTTAGGGTTAGGGTTTACTTAGGTCAACTTTACCTCTTTGACTGCCCACATTGGGTCCTTAGTGACCCTATGGACTACCCAAGGTATTAGGGGTGTTATGGTAGGGTCATGGGATCAAGTTGTAGCCCTAAAGTCAAACCTTAGGTCTAAATATTGAGGATGAGCTATAGGCAAACCAAAGTGATTTTTCACCTTGGGCATTGCCCACTTGGTTTAGAGCTTCTGATGGTTTTGTCATGACCTAGTCATGAAAAAACAAATCATAGGGGTCTAGTTGTTTGAGGGATGTTACAGGCGGAACCCTAACGGGACAGCAACCTCTTCTTCTTTTTTTTCTTATCTCCAATAATAAGTGCTGTAAAAAAATCTGAGTTAGGAGTACTTATACTCACATATGATTACAACCCAATCACACCACAATAGGTCTCATCTGGACCGTACAAATTAAAATAACCAACATGAAATTAAAACCAATTATAAAGTATAGGAAAATAAAGTTCTCAAAAGATTAAAAAGATGGCAGTGGCTGCGGGCGCAGATTGTAGTGAAAGTGGTTGCGGCAAATATCCACGTGACGTCGTGTCGTTTTGTCGTTGTGGCGCGCATCTTTAAGTAAAGGCAGTTCAGGATCATCATCAACGTCGGCTCCAACCGTGGCTCCATCAATTTCAGCTCCAACCGTAGCTCCATCTGCCGTAGCTCGGATGAAGCTAACGGGGAGGGCCAAAATATTATGGCTAAATTAGGAGCTACGCTTGGGAACCGTTGACGGCATCCCTCCGATCGGTTGGTCCATAATGAAAAATCTCTTGAGAGACCAGTACGTCCCCGCTTATCATCGCACCCATGTGTTTGATGATCTGGCATCCCTTCGCCATGGTGATTGATCTGTCGTTGATTACATGGGAGATCTTAAGGACAAGATGGTCCGTTGTGAGGTCCAGGAAATGCTCGGGGTCACCTTATCTAGGTTCCGTAAGAACTCTGCAATGACGGCCGAGGTCAGCTCCCCCCTTGCATGTCGGCCTAGGTCCCCTCGATTGTATCTCTCCTCCGACTGGAGGAATTATTAGGAATAGGTCTGGATGCCAACTTACCTACTTGACGGGTTCAAGATCGTCTATTTTAAAACATATCCTTCATTTACAAAACATCGGTGTAGCTAATTCATCTGTCGCCTCTCAAGTAACAGGATGAAATCACCTCAGCACTGATTGAGGTCCTCGAGTGGCAGTGTCAACATAAGTCTGAGTTCCTGCATGAGCTCCTCTCCTGCATATCGGCCACCGACCTCCTTGGGTGAAACCAGTTTCTTCGTTGGAGCGATGTCGTAGCATGTCGCCTCTGTACGAGCTTCTCTCCTATAGACCGACTACTTGCCTTCCCTAGTTAACTCACACCACTCCGGTTGAGCGCGGCTCCTTAGAGCTATCAAACTACCACCAATTTAGCTTGGCTCCTGCTGGGTGTCGACTACTTCCCACCACCAGTAGAGCGTGGATCCTGCTGAGTGTCGATTACTTCCCACAACCAGTTGAGCTTGGCCCCTACTGGGTGTCGACTACTTCCCACCACAAGTTGATCTTGGCTCCTGCTAGGAATCGACTACTTCCCACCACTAGTTGGGCGTGGCTCCTACTAGGTGTCGACTACTTCCCACCACCAGTTGAGCTTGGCTCCTGCTGGGTGTCGACTACTTCCCACCACTAGTTGAGCTTGGCTCCTGCTGGGTGTCGACTACTTCCTACCACTTGTTGAGAATGGATCCTGTTGGGTGTCGACTACTTCCAACCACCAGTTGAGCTTGGCTCCTGCTGGGTGTCGACTACTTCCCACCACCAGTTGAGCTTGGCTCCTGCTGGGTGTCAACTACTTTCCACCACAAGTTGAGTGTGGCTCCTGCTGGGTGTCGACTACTTCCCACCACTAGTTGAGTGTGGCTCCTGCTGGATGTCGACTACTTCCCACCACCAGTTAAGCATGGCTCCTGCTTGTTGTCGACTACTTCCTACCACCAGTTGAGCTTGGCTCTTGCTGGGTGTCGACTACTTCCCACCACTAATTGAGCTTGTCTCCTGTTGGGTGCCGACTAATTCCCACCACCAATTGAGCTTGATTCCTGCGGGGTATCAGCTTTGATCTCCAAGACAATTGGGTTAAGCTCCAAGCTCATGCAAGGTAAACAATCATGCAGGTGCGAGTAGGCCTTGGCGAGTATGCAAGTATGCGTGAAGGTGGCGTGCGAGCAAGGGCGGTGACCTGCGAGTAGACGATGATATCTAAGGAGCGACATCGCTACGCGAGTAAGCGCATAGCAAGAACTCATCGTCCCCGAGCCTATGAGCCCATCAAGAGACATCCAACAAACAAGCATGCGAGCAAGGAATAAACAGAAAGGGAAGAAACAACAAAAACTTGTACTATATATCAAAAATACAAGTTTCAAAAAACTCCTGAGTGTTTAAAGTTTCGTATAGGCGAGCATGAAGAAGATCGGTGAGCAACTAGGACTCATCGTCACCAGTATCTGGCCGATATTCATCATCTAAAATGTCAGCATCCTCCTCTTCCTCTCCATCAACGCCACTTCCCTCCTCATCGCTGCTTTCGCTGCCGCTACTACTACTACCACTACTGATGCCACTAGAGCTCGATGTCGAGGAAAGAACACGATCAGGCGAGTTAGATTCCTCGGCGAGCAACTCTGTAATGAGGTCCTCGACAGTCATCTTCCTGCCCTCATTGTCGAGGTGGCCACCGATCCTCAGCCTGGCGTGGATGAAGTCCCCCGCCGCCCGCGCTATTCCTCGGCGGACGGCCGACATCTCATCCCCCTGCGGGTAAGGTTTCTTAACCACCTTATTGTCTATCACATCCTGCAACGACATCTCCAGGCGAGAACCTGAGTGATCAAGGCGATCTTTAACAGCAACCGAGCGAGTTTCCATCTCAGCCACCCGGACTTGGTATGTTTCCAGATCGGCCCGGGTACTGGCGAGCTCCCGCTTTAGCTAAGAAACTCTATTCGCCGTCTCTATCTCAGCAGCCTGTGAGTATTAGTGGATCACCGATCAACAAAATAATCTCAGTCCAGATCAGTCATGTCGCGTGAACGGGCGACTTACCTCATAGTCCTTCTAGCGGACTGACTGCATGCCGAGATCTATGGCTTTCTTGGTGACGATCTTCAGAGCCTCATACGTCTCCAGCAGCTTCCTAGACGAGTAGTGTCCTATCTCGACAGTCTGCGCAAGCGAGCATGACGTTTGCTTGGCGAGTATTTCCAGGCTGAGTTTCAGCAGGGACTCAGCGTCAGCTCACCCGTATAAAGCATGGAAGACGGCGAAGGCTTCCTCTTTGTCTTCCCAATCTGCCGACCAGGAGGGAAGGTTGGTGATCAGCGTCACCGCGTGCTCGTCCGCAGACCAGGACACCAGCGGGCGACCATATGCATCCACCGCTCCTCGCCCAAGGTTGTAGTTTGGGTGGAAGTGGGGCGCCCTGGCGTCGAGCGGCGACTCCTGATCGTCGGACTGAGAAGGTGAAATCTTGGCCCTCTTGCTCGCAGGACCTGATGAATTGACCTTCTCATTTCCTTTGATGAGCTTCTTCTTCTCGCCAACATCAGGCAGAGTGTTGGAGGACTTCGGGAAGGATGAGGTGACTACATTCGCTGGAGGAAGCGGTTCTGTGGAAGATCGCGAGCTTCTGCAAAAATCAAAAGATTAACACGATGTCCAAAAAGCTAGCGAGCGACCTAGCAAGAACAAAAGGATCTCTCTAGTTTTCACCCTCGCTGGGAAGAACCTCATCAAGTATGCCGACATTGATGCGCCAGTGGATGACATCAAATCGGCGACCAAGGAAGGACTCGAACAACTGTTCGCAAGAACCCTCCAAGATCGGAGGAAAAATGGCAACGTCAGCAGGTTGGTGCGGCCTCCCACGGAAACCATCAAAGTCGCCTTCAACGACGACCAGGTACTCACTCCCCCTATATACCTTGTTCACCATCCTCACCAGGGTGCAGACATGGCTGCTGAAGAAGACGACCCCCTCAGCAGTCGCGGCGAAAGCAAATATCTTCCTGAAGATATAAAGATCAAAGGAATTCCTCTCTTCTCGCAAGTAGCAGAGGAACCCCATGATGATCACCACCCCATTCAGGTTGATTTGAGTGGGGACGATCCCAAAGTATTGCAGGAACTGGCGATATTTAGGCCACATCGGCAGCCGCAAATCGACCTCACAATGGCGTAGCGAGAAGATTACGGTGCCTTCAACGTAGGTGTAAAGTCGCTCACTCCGTGTGGGAAGCCTCGCCGAGTATCCCTCGGGAAGATGTCATCATTTAAAAATCTTTAGATCGCTGTCTGAGGTAATGGACTTTTTGGAAGCTGCATCGGTAAAGTTCGCGGTGTGGGCGTGTCGGCGAGCATTAGCGTCATCCCCGACCATCGTCTGTAAGTGGGATTGGCGAGGAAAATAAGGCGAGAAGAGCAAAAGGTCAGAGACAGCGCACGCGCAAGGACAGATACTTGCGAGTTGGAATTTGAAAATCACAGCAACGTACTTAAGACCCACCTACCCCCTATATTTATAGGAAGAACGGGGGGGGGGGGGGTATATCATGATTTGGCGAGTATCGTCCTAAGTCGCGACCTAATGATTAGGCGGATCCCCGGCGTCAGCACTATCTTGCACGATACCATCAGGAACATCGCAACCTCGCCAGAACCTACATAAAATAAGCTCGGCACATCGCAGAAGGCAAGCATGTAAACAACAAACATAAAAGCGGCAAGCAAGACGGAAAGCAAATGCGAGGTTCAAACTCGCTTATTACAAATAATAGAATGTCATATAATCGCCTGAGGCGAGTTCAAATAAGGAAAATGAAAATCCTAAGTTCTAGGCGGCCGCTCCGGTGGATGTGGATGTCTTCCAACCCACCCCATCTCGCGAGCTCACCGGTAGTGATCGGTCTCCAACGATATCGCATCATCGCCTAGCCGCAATTGTTCCTCCATCCTCGCTAGTCGGCCAGCAAAGCCCATACTCGCGTGCATGCCAGCCAACTTGTCAAGAACCATCTGGAGGCGATGATTGCTTATCGCCAGCTGATGATCGTTCTCCTATATCATATGGAAGCGGGCCTTGTAACCCTCCAGGGTGGTCCGAAGCTCCTCCATCCTCGCCACCCGCACCTCCAGAGATGAGATCCGACGATGAGGCTCGCAAATTGCAAGCTGGTCGAACTTGCTCTCCAGCTCCAGATAGGCGCGAGCAGCGGCGTGATGGTACTTCCCGACAGCTCGATGGCCTCGATGATGGCCTTCCCTGGAGTCACAGGGCGATCTGCCAAGACAAGAAGAAGGTCGTCATGTCAGAAATCAATACCATGGCCCATCAAGCTAGTACAATAGTGGCGTGGGTTACCGTGACAAGGAGATCGAGACCGCCGAGGAGAATGTTCGTGACCAATATGTTCTCGCTGGCCTGAAGATGAGCCGCCCATGCGCTCGGCGGGTTTCCCCTACCCGCGACCCCCGCAATCTGGATCCCCTACCCTTGGTGGAAAATAGCTTGGCCGCGGCTTATCCTTTTTCCGGGCAAAGGTCTTCGACGGAGGTAGAGAAGGCTCCGACAAACTTGCCAGAATCTGCGAGGTCTTCTGCAGAGGAGGCGGCGGAGGCCACGACATAGTCGCCATTTGTTGAGCAGTCAGAGGCGGTGGCGGTGGCAAAAGACTGCTCGCCGCTGTCAATGCAGAGTCATGTGTAGGAAGGGAAGGAGCCTTGCCCGCGGGATGATCCTTCCTCCCCGGAGGATCCTTTCTCGAGGGAAGATCCTTCCTCGCAGGAAGATCCTTCCTCGCAGGAAGATCCTTCCTCGATGAAGGATCCTTCCTCGCGGGAAGATCCTTCCTCGCCGAAGGATCCTTGCTCGTGGGAAGATCCTTCCTCGCGGAAAGATCCTTGCTCACGGGAAGAGCCTTGCTCGCCGAAGGATTTTCCTTCCTCAAAGAGGTGTGTACCTCTGATACTTTCCCCAAACTGATTTGAATCCGGACCTTTTGTGCAGTATGGGTCTGTTTCTTGGTCGCTAGGGCAAGCAGTGGTGCAGATTGCAGGGGCGACGATCAGGGCCATGTCAGGTTCCGTTAGAGGAGGACTTGCGAGTAAGAAAATAATTCAGCGAGAAAGAATAAGCAACACCGACATACTTTTTAAGCCGTTTAGCGAGATGGCGACCTAGCGAGAAAATAACTTCAACCAGCGGTTGCACCAGCGGGTTGGCGACTTTGGGAGGTGTAGTTTTCAGCGCGCAGAGAAGATTGGAGTCTGGAGCGGCGACATTGGGGAAATCGTCCAAACCAAGATCACTAAGGAGCTTCTAGGTGCTGTAAAAACGTACGGGATTGCCGGTCAAGGTATCGATGTTCTCAGGAGTTGGAAGAAGGTCTTTGACCTTAGACGCAAGGGCCTTCTTTTGCCTCATCATTTTCTTCTTAAGGGGAGACAAGTTGGTAGCGACATCCTCTCCCCGCGGCCTCTTGTGCTTAGTAGACTTTAGCAGGTCAGACAACGCGATAAGGCTCTTTTGGAGGGCTTCCTCATCAGTCTTCGACATGATGTGCGGGCTATGATAGCGTGGGTTGAAAACCAGGCCCTCCCTATTTATTGAATTCGGCAGGCAGTCATCAAGGGAGAGCAACTCAAATACTCGGCCAAGCAGCTCGCCGAATAAGTGTTGGATGATTATTTTTGAGCTCCTTCGTCTCCCGAAAATAGCGGGGATTGTGTACAACCCGTATTCGTTGAGGATGGGTCCTGCCATAGTTAGGTCAGCAGAAGTCAAGGTCAACAAGTCAAGATAGA
Organism: Platanthera zijinensis; assembly: GCA_039513925.1. Lineage (NCBI taxonomy): Eukaryota > Viridiplantae > Streptophyta > Magnoliopsida > Asparagales > Orchidaceae > Platanthera > Platanthera zijinensis. Next base: position 153,784,070 of record CM077083.1, read on the forward strand.
TGTCAGAATCAATGCGCGGGGCAGCAGAAGGCCTGAGCGAGTATAGCGAGCTCCCCTTGCATACTCGGTAGGTTGGCGACTAGGCACAATACTCGACCAGCTATGCGAGCTCCTCCAAGAAGTCGCCTAGTCACCGGGGGTGGGCTATAAATAGACCCCCCCTCTCTTTGGATTTCCCTATAAATAGGAGCCCAGGGGTACAATGGGAGAGACTGAAAAACCCTTCCAGGACTAGCCGAGACTTTGGATTCCTTTTCCTTAGAGACCAGGTCGCGACCTTGCGACTTAGTTGCTAGCAAGTCTCCCTCGTACCTTGCTCGACCATTTTGGTTGTGGAGGGGTTGTTTCTTCCAAGCATCCGGGTACGTGGTGGGACCTTCCTACCGCAGCATTCATGGTCTTGTTTGTTAGCGTTGTTCTTCATCCTAGCTCCCTTAGCCGTTTAGCCTTGCTACGGAGCCAGTAGCCTTAGGCTGTCTTGATCCAATTCCTGAGGTCGGGAATTTTCTTGGCTTCAGCACTGTTTATACAATCCGCGAGGACAACCCTCCCAGGCTGCCACTTTCACTTCAAAAAATTCAACACTCCCCCTTGAAGTGAGAAGTGTAAACCAGTCCTAGCAGTCCCCGTAACCGACAAAACGACCCCTTCGATAGCGGCTTGTGAAGATGTCTGTGATGTTGCCCTCACTTCGCACATGCTCGACCATAAGAGACCCCACCAACACCTTCTCCCGTATGAAATGATTCTCTATCTTAATATGCTTAGTCCTCGATTGACAAACTGGATTATTAACCAGTTTAAGGGAACTCTCATTGTCACCGTGCAATAGAGTGGGATCCCACACTTCTTCATAGATGTCCTTTATTAGCCTCCTAAGCTAGATGTCTTCCTAAGCTGCCAAGCCCGAAGTCTTATAGTCCGCTTTTATAGTAGAAACGAACACCGAGTCTTGATTTTTACTGCACCATGATATGCTTGTTAATCCACATGTTAAAATATAGCCAGACGTCGACTTCTGATCATCTGAGTCTCCCCCATAATCAGCATCAGTGTAACCATACAGGTTGAAACTCATGTCACTCCCCTAAAGGAGCCCCATATCATAAGTAGTCTTCATATACTTCTAAATGTCCTTCGTTGCCACCAGATGAGACTTTTGAGGCTCCTCCATATAACGACTTACTCCGCCTACAACATAAGCAATGTCTGGCCTTATAATCGTCAAGTAGATAAGGCTTCCAACCAGAGCCCGAAACACCAAGGTATTTGGAAGAACCCTCCCCTCATCACGTCAAATCTTTAGGCTAACGACTAGTGGAGTAGAGAAACTCTTCCCCTTCCGCATGCTGAATCGTTGAACGATCCGTTCTATATAGCCTCTTTGGGAAATGAGTTTCCCACTCTTTCTCTTCTCCACCTCGTGTCCAAGGAAGTGGTGGAGCTCACCCAAATCCTTCATCTCAAAATGAATAGCTAGCTCTGCCCTGATCCTAACTACCTCCTCCTCAGAGTTCCCCGTGACGATCATATCGTCAACGTACAGCAGCACCAAGACATGAAGCTCCCTTTTCTTCTTAACGAACAGGCTTGAGTCAGAATCAGAAGCAAAATACCCGCAGAACTAGAGGTATTCTGAGATCTTCCCATACCATGCTAGAGGTGCTTGCTTCAAACCATAAAGGGCCTTCCTGATCTTGCAGATGTGTCCTAGATGATATTCAGATACGTATCCTGGTGGTTGAACCATGAAGATGTCTTTATCAATTTCACCTTAAAGAAAAGCATTATTTACGTCAATTTGCCACTTTCTCCATCCTTGGCAAGCCGCCAAGGCAATCACCACCCGTACTGAAGTCATTTTTGCAACGGGACTAAACGTCTCCTCATAGTCTTCTTCGTACTACTAGGAGAACCCTCGGGCTACAAGCTGAGCTTGGTATCGATCGATACTTCCATCCACCTTCTTCTTCAGATTATACACCCACTTGCATATCACAGGAGTAATTCCATCGACCTTGGACACAAGGTCCCAAGTCTCATTCCTTCTAAGGGCAGCCATCTCCTCGTCCATTTTATCATCCCACTCCTTGACTCCAATGGTGTCTTGAAAGCTAGAAGGATCTCGCTCATCTAGAGGGCCAGCGAAGAAATAAGAGACAAAGCTCGCCATGTTCCCTTCACTATACTGAGCCGTTGGCTTAATGGTCCTCTTCGATCTCCGAAGATCTTGACCACAGCTCACTACCTCCGCTGCTTCTTCTGAATCAACTCTGTTCCCGGGCATACTTGGAACATCCCTCCCCCTACTTCCTGAATCTAAAGCCTCTGCCCCGGAGCTAGATACACCTGGAGCTCCTAGTGACACAGGCAGCTCCACCAGAAGGTCCTTAGCAATTACCTCCTACCCGTCATCTGACCTGCTTTCTTGTAGCTCCACAGATGAGCCACCTCCATATGATGTCAGTTCGTCGAAGAACTCGTCTCTAGAAATAACGAACATCTTCATCACTAGGTCCATACACTTCCATCCCTTCTTTCTCTCATCATAGCCCACGAAGACAAGCTTCCTCGCCTTAGCATCCAGATTTATCTTGAGAGCGTCAAGAACGTGTACATAGCTGGTCGACCCGAACACCCGAAGGTGTCCAACATTTGGCTTCTCCTTGAACATCATCTCATGAGGAGACTTCATGTTGATCGGACTCAGAGGTATCCGTTGATGACATAAGTTTCACAGGCCATCCCTTCTACCCATAAGGCCCTAAGAATGCCTTTTTTGTTAAAAGTAGCGAACAAACGACTAGAGCAGAGAACAAACGACTAGAAAACAAGCCGGAACTTTGAATAATTGAAATTTTATTATCCAAAAAGATATCATTTACAAAGGTATGGCCTCCCTTTTATAGAATGGAGGAGAGAGAGAAGAATACAAACTAACAATGTGGGACTAAAGCTATACAACAGATCTGCGCGGCTAGAATAAGAGACCGGAACAGGCCGCGCGGTTAGACAATGTTCTAACCGCTCGGCAATACCAGAACCAAGAGAGAGATGCGGTAGGAGACTGCTAGACCGGCCGGTTTCCAAGCCGCCGGAGATAATCCGTCAGACCGCCGGATACCACACAGCAACAGTCTGGAAATCAACCCGCCAACCTCAATCCGCCAGACCGCCCGGTTAACAACCCGCCATGCTCAAACCGGCAGACCGCCCGGTCTCATACTTCGACACTCCCCCTCAAGCTGGAGCATAAATATCAATCATGCCCAGGTTGTCACAAATGTGAAAGAAGGAAGTAGAAACCGGCTTGGTGAAGATATCAGCCAACTCTTTGTCGGAGGTGACGAACGGAGTGCAAATCTGTTTCTTCAAGACCTCTTCTCGGATGAAATGGCAGTCGACATCTATATGTTTCGTTCTCTCATGGAAGACCGGATTTTTGGATATGTATATAGCAGCTTTGTTGTCACAGAACATAGGCAGAGGATAATTGTAGACCTCTCCTAGGTCAAGCATGAGAGCCCGCAACCATTTTAACTCACACGTGGTTGACGCCATACTCCGGTATTCGGCTTCTGCACTGGACCTTGAGACAACAGACTGCTTCTTGCTCTTCCAGCTCACAAGATTACCTCCAACAAATGTGCAGAAACCCGATGTAGATTTACGGTCACCTTTATCATCCGCATAGCTTGAGTCTGAGTAGGCTTCAACTCTCAGATGACCATGCTTCTGAAAGAGTAGCCCTTTCCCTGGTGCTGCTTTGACATACTCTAGTATCTTCAAGGCAGACTGAAGATGACATTCCCTGGGAGCTTGCATGAACTGACTGACCTTGCCTACAGCATAGGCGATATCGGGTCTGGTCACCGTGAGATAAATGAGTTTGCCCACCAGACGTCTATACCTCGTGGCATCGGATATAAGAGGCGAGTCATCTGTCCATGTTTTGTCTTCTCCAGTGGCCATGGGATACCGGGCCGGTTTGGCCCCGGTCAATCCTGCCTCTTGTAGAAGATCAAGCGCATACTTCCGTTGGGAGAGAACCAACGAGTCGGGCTTCCGAGAGATTTCTATTCCCAAAAAATATTTCGGGGAGCCCATATCCTTCGTGACAAGGTGTTGACGGAGGTGTTTCTTTGTCATGTCCACCCCAGCCTGGTCATCACCGGTAAGAAGGATATCATCCACATACACCACCAAAACCACAAGGCCAGATGCGGTTTTGCGAATAAACAATGAGTGATCGGCGGAACTTCTTGCAAAGCCAATTGCAGCTACAATGCCACTAAACTTGTCAAACCACGCCCGAGGGCTCTGCTTTAGGCCGTAGATGGCCTTCTTCAACTGGCATACTCGTGTCTCCCCCTGAGCAACATACCCTGGAGGTTGCTCCATATAGACGTCCTCCTGAAGATCCCCATACAGAAAAGCATTCTTGACATCAAGTTGAGAAATTTCCCACTCCCTGTTGACGGCCACAGAAAGAAGAACCCGGATGGTGCTGAGGCGAGCAACCGGAGAGAAAGTGTCAAAATAGTCAACTCCATAAGTCTGAGTAAAGCCTTTGGCCACCAGTCGGGCCTTGTAACGATCCACAGTGCCGTCCGGGCGAAACTTCATAACGAACACCCAGCGGCAGCCAACCACATCAGTACCGATTGGTGGAGGAACAAGGGTCCAGGTACCTCTTTCAGTAAGAGTGGCAATTTCCTCATCCATGGCAGATTTCCAATGAGGAATAACAAGAGCCTCCTGGTAAGTGCGGGGAGTGGTAGTAGCCGAGATGGCCAAAGCAAAGCACCTGCGAGAGGGAGTAAGCCGATCATAGGAAACAACAGCCGCAAGCGGGTGTTGGGTACACGCCCGCACCCCTTTGCGAAGGGCAATGGGAAGATCCAGGTCGTCTTGTGCCTCAGGGACCGGAGCATCCGTGGCAGAGAAGGCTGGCCCGGGACTAGAGAGAGACGGCTGCGGAGAGGAAGGAGGGGAGATAATAGGGAGAGGAGGAGACGGCATAGGATGGGAGACGTCGACATGTGTGGAAGGCTCACAGAGAGATGGAGGAGAGTCAGAGACAGCAGGAGGAGGTGAAGATGGGAAAGAAAAGTAGGATGCATTTTCAAAGAAGGTGACGTCTGCGGAAACAAACTGTTTGCGCAGAACGGGATCAAAGCAACAGTAGCCTTTTTGAGTTGTCGAGTAACCCAAAAAGACACATTTGGTGGAGCGGGGGGAAAGCTTGTCGCGGGTAGCAGACGGAGCATGCACAAAGGCCGTGCACCCAAAGATACGGAGAGGAAGAGGAAAGGGTTCCTTGCTCGGGTAGAGAATGGAGAAGGGGGTCTTGCCGTGAAGAACAGAAGAGGGAATGCGATTGATGAGATAGCAGGCAAGAAGAACAGCATAGCCCCAGTAGGAGCGAGGCACCTGCATCTGTGTCATCAGAGTGCGAGCGATATCGAGGAGATGACGATTTTTACGTTCCGCCACCCCATTTTGTTGGGAGGTGTAAACACAGCTGGTCTGATGAATAAGACCATGTTGCATACAAAAAGATGAAAACTCATGACTGAGATATTCTTTAGCATTATCAGAGCGCAAAACTTTAATAGAAATAGCAAACTGAGTTTTAATCATATTATAAAAAGATTGCCATACAGATAAGAGTTCAGAGCGGTCTTTTAAAAGATACACCCAGGTACATCTGGAGAAATCATCAATAAAAGTTACAAAGTAAAAACTACCCCGACCAACGGTGGGAGTAGGAGCAGGACCCCAGATATCAGAATGAATGAGATCAAAAGGGCGGGAGGAACCACGGCCTTGCTTCGGCGGGAAGGAGGAGCGGTGATGCTTGCCAAGCTGACACGCATCACAGTTGAGCGGAGGACTGGTTTGAGGTAAGTGGGGAAGAAGCTGACGAAGAATCCGAGGAGGAGGATGGCCAAGGCGAAGATGCCATTGAAGCAGATCAGTAGACGAGGAAGAGAAGGCGGACAGAGCGGAAACATTGTCGAGGAAGTAGAGGCCGCCGCTCTCAGTCCCAGTAGCAATCGTCCGTTGGGTCCTCGGGTCCTGAAAGCAACAAGAAGTAGGAGTAAATAATACAGAGCACTGAAGTTGCTTGCATAAAGTAGTAACGGAGAGTAAATTGCAAGGGAACTTCGGGACATAGAGAGTGTCCGCTAAGCGAAGCGAGGGAGTGACTTGAACCATGCCCGTCCCATGAACCGGGGAAGGCGAACCATCCGCAACTAGGACCGGGGGTAACCGATCATGCATCTCTAGGAGAGAGAAGCAGTGAGGGTTTCCGGTCATGTGATTTGTAGCACCAGAGTCAATCAGCCATTTACCTTGGGTAACGACGTGTGCACTACCTGAGATGGTGGCCACAGAAGCAGATGGCCGAGAGGAGGCGGAGGTTGAGGAAGAAGTATCACCAGAGGGACGAAGATGAGGATGTTTCTGCCAGCAGCGGTCAACAGAGTGGCCGGTACGACCGCAGTGAGAGCAGAGGAATCTTGACGGACCGCGCGTGCTAGATTGGCTGCGACCACTATTGCCACCCCGCTGGACTTGGTGAGCATAGGAGTCCGGTGGAGGAGGGGAGGACAATAGAGGATGTTGGAGCAGTGAAGTAACAGCGGCGATGCGAGCCGCGGTGGCATCCAAGGTGGGAGACTCGGCTTCGCCCAAGATCTGCTGGCGGATCATATCAAAGGATTCAGGAAGCCGTAGAAGATAACAAACAACCAGGAGTTCCTGGAAGTGTTTGTGCTGTTCGGCCAAGTCCGTGGAGAAGGGGCGATTCTGGAGGATTTCGGCTCCAAGAGCCTGAACTTGCTGATAAGCCGCAGCAGGAGACAATGAAGGGCGAGCGAAGAGATCCGCGTAGAGAGTATAAATGCGGGATGTCTGGGCCCCCTTTGAGTAGAGAGCAGCAAGGTGAAGCCACGCGGTCTTGACCGTCTCATCATGGCGTATGACAGGAAGACATTCATCGGAGAGGCTGTTGGCCAACCACGTGCGGACAAGCGCATCACTGGCATCCCAGTCATCAAATTCAGCAGAGTCTGAGGGAGGAGGGTCATCGGTGAGGTGATGACGTTTGCGCTGAGAGCGAAGAAGAAATGTGAAAGAGACACTCCAATCCGGATAGTTGGAGCCAACAAGTTTAGAAACCGTGCCAAGGTTGCCAGAGGGAGTAGGAAGCGGCGCCGGAGTGGCGATAGGAGTGGTGGTGGTGGAGGTTTCAGAAAGGGCCATAGGAGAAAACTGCGAGAAGCCGCGCGGTTAGAAGATAAGCCGTGCGGATAGAAAGAAGAAGAACTGCGGCGGTCACGATGTTAGACACCAGCGGCCAGAGAAGCCACGACCAAGCCGCAGGTCCAAGACGGGGAAGAGGTCGAACGGCTAGAAGATAGACCGCGCGAACAGACAAGGCGAATAAAGCAGCAGGTCGCGACGAACAAGGAGATAGGTCGCTGCGACTGAAAGGCAGGAGAAAGAGGACGCGCGGACAGGGCGCAAACAGCGAGAACAGGTCGCGAGAAGAAGGGGCAAGCCGCGCGGACAGGGCGCACAGAATCAGGAGGAGAAGATCGAGTCCTCTGATACCATGTTAAAAGTAGCGAACAAACGACTAGAGCAGAGAACAAACGACTAGAAAACAAGCCGGAACTTTGAATAATTGAAATTTTATTATCCAAAAAGATATCATTTACAAAGGTATGGCCTCCCTTTTATAGAATGGAGGAGAGAGAGAAGAATACAAACTAACAATGTGGGACTAAAGCTATACAACAGATCTGCGCGGCTAGAATAAGAGACCGGAACAGGCCGCGCGGTTAGACAATGTTCTAACCGCTCGGCAATACCAGAACCAAGAGAGAGATGCGGTAGGAGACTGCTAGACCGGCCAGTTTCCAAGCCGCCGGAGATAATCCGTCAGACCGCCGGATACCACACAGCAACAGTCTGGAAATCAACCCGCCAACCTCAATCCGCCAGACCGCCCGGTTAACAACCCGCCATGCTCAAACCGGCAGACCGCCCGGTCTCATACTTCGACATTTTTCATGAAGTCATCACTTGCAGGTCTCCTTCAGATGACGGATCTTTTGCTCTGCTACTCCATTTTGTTGTGGAGTATGAGCACAAGTGATCTCTCTCCAGATTCCATGCTTCCTGCAGAAGTTAGAGAACTCATTTTAAATGAACTCACCTCCGTTGTTTGTTCTATATTTCTTAATCTGCGGGCCAAGTCGAACCTCCACCAGCTCCTTGAACTCCACAAACAACTGGAGTGCATCTGACTTCTCCTTCACAAAGTACACCCAAGTGTAGCTCGTGTAGTCATCAATCCACAATAGTATATATCTTCTGCCTCTAATACTGGTGGTGATGGTCAGACCCATCAAATCACCATGGATGCACTCCAATGGTGCTTTACTCCTGGTCTGAGACTTGTCAAATGGAAGGCGATGATCCTTACCATATTGACATCCCACACATACATGACCGTCGCAGAAGGATGACAACTTAGGCAAGCCTTTCACAAGGCTCTTCGCCGCCATAGAGTTCAACTTGTCCGTCCCGACATGTCTCAGCCTCTCGTGTCATATAGCAGCACTATCATTGTCTCTCATCCGATCAACATAGGAGCTTGTTGATAACACAAATAAGTCCTTAACCCTTCTCCCTACATGAGCAACGCCAGCCTTCACCGCTGACACGTTGCGGAGAAAGTTCACTTCTGTTGGGCCGAACAGAATGCGATAGCTTGCGTCTACCGCGTTGGTCACAGAGAAAAGGTTCTTCCTCATGCCCAGAACATGATAAACACTCCTTAAGGTGAGTGGACCCATATCACAACCTAAAGAAATGACACACTCCTTCTCGACTACATGTACTGTATCATCAGCAGTAATAATAACTTCGTTACCTGAGTACGCTTGCAGAGAGGAGAACTTCGACTTGTCCCCGGTGAGGTGGTGACCACACCCCGAGTCCACTATTCACTCATCTTGGTAGTCGATGGTGGACAAACAACGGACACATGTGCCTGTCATGAACGCATCCCCCCATTCAGCTTCCCCATCACTGGAACCACCTTCCTCTTTATTTGTAACTTTCCTTGTCTGCAGCTTGATCTTACAGTCCTTCTTGAAGTGACCAAGCTGGTTGCATCTGTAGCACCTCAGCCCTTCCTTCTTCTTCTTCCACTCACGCTTAGGATCAACACTCCTCTCTTGTTGATAAGAAGTTTAAGGTCCATCACCAGCAGCAGGCTTCTTCTTCTTCTCCAATCTCATCTTCTTCCCAGAGAAGAGTGCATCACTACCTCCTTCAGGGATAGTGACTCCAGCCATCTATCAAGCTAAGCTCTTCTGTGAAGCCAGCAGGTTATCTAGCTCCAGCAAAGATGGATGTGTGGCCCAGCCTTGAATAGAAATAACAAAGGTCAAATATTGCTTCCGCAAATCGCGGATTATGTTCCTCTTCAACTTTTCTTTCGAAATAGGCTCATTAGGGTCCAACGCTGAAATCTCAATGCACAAGTTCTTTATCTTCAGGAAAAAAAGTTGAGATGGGAAAATCTCCTTGAGTGGCTCTCGCCAACTCATTCTCCAGGAATTATAGACGTGCTACATTCTTCCTATTGAACAACCCATCAAGGGAAGTCCAAATCTCTGCACCTGACCGACATCCGATGATGTGGTCGAAGGGTTCCGGTGAGATAGCCCGCTTGAGAGTAAACTCCGCTTTCAGGTTTGTCTTCCTCCAAGTTCTCACCGCTTCAGCCTTGCCAGTGGTAGCAATCACCTTTTGCCTGTCATCTCCGCAGACAACCTCCCACAGGTCCTCGCCCAGAAGATAGCTTTCCATACACGACCTCCACTTCTTAAAGTTGGTCGATGTAAGAAGCTTGATTCAAGACCTCTTACGAATCCTCCTTCCATTGCACTATCACTGGTCTACTGGATTCTCATAAGCAAAAAGCAAGTCTATCGGTTGATCAATGCTCAAGACTCTTTTCCCTTTGATACCATGTAAAAAATTTGTGAACCGTGGAAAACAGGAAACCAAGCGTAGGAACACTCAACCAAAAACAAGCAAAGTAAACCAGATGCAACAAGAAGAGCAAGAAAACCTTGTACTATCAATAATCTTTAAAAAGCGAGGTATACATGACGAGACATGATTCGCCGATGTACCCGATGGAAGCAAAAATATAAGGCAAAGAACAAGTCATGCGGACTCAAGGAGTAACTGCCGACTCTGCCGAGCTGCCTATGGAGTCCGCTGAAACCGTCAAGTCACCAGACCGCAACCTAACCGTGCGGACAACCCGTTATTCTAATGCTGAACTATCCGCAATCTGCTAGCCGCCTAACTGTGAGGTCGCCTAGCCGCCAGATTCACGCAAACTGCTGCTGCCAAACTGAATAAGCTGTCAAAAGTGGACAGCTTATTGAACTGGGAAAAGATTGCCAAAGAGAGAAGACCGCCTGACCGCAAGCCTTGACTTGTTGATAAACACTGATTGTAACCGCAGAGTCCGCACTAATCCCTGAACAAAGTCAGAACTAAGTCACTAACTTCTTAGCACTGTACGCACCATCTACACAGTAAAAAACTGATCAACTACTCAAACCACATGTACACAAAAACTTGTCTGCAGAAACCACCCGAGCTCACTTACTGTTCACTCAGTTGTACTGTTGATGTGACATGCGGTCCTATTTATAAGCATGGAGAGGAGTGTAATTACCTCCCTAGCCAATAAGATCACTACCCTATCTCGTGGCGAGCTCTGAGAGTATCCGCATAACCGCGGACACAAATCCAGTCTACCTTGTCGCCGCAACTAGGCTTGATAGCCTGTCCACCATGGTCACACCTCCAAGGTCGGATAGAAATACTATTTGCCTTATCGCCACAAGCCAAGACTTGTACGCCACACCAGCGGACCCTACGGAAACTCCACCTATCCACACACAAGCATAAACAGCTCCAGTCTGCATGCTACTGTGGATACTGCTCCTGTCTGCACTCTCCGAGCCAGCAACTAGAGCACACAAGGCTGACAACTACCAAACTCGGCGGACATAGAAAATAGTCTGCACTAACCGTGCGATCTCCCAGACTAAGCACACTTGGACTTGGTATAGATTATGACCAAATCCACACCGCTAGCCATCCTTGGTGCAAACACAGCACCAACGAATACAAGAGCCAGCCCGCATAAATTGGCGGACTCCAGCACCAGTCCGCAACCTAAACTCAGCGAACTCCACGGATAAACATCCTATCTGCCCAGTTACCTTCAGGGAATAAGTTGTCTCCAACTCCTTTGATGTCCTGGCTATCTGCCACCCTTGTCCGCACAGTCTGCGCGGACAGTCTGCCCACGCTACCACATTCCCTTCAAAAAATTCAACAGCCCATACAGATCAAAGAGCCATTGGACGATGGGATGTAAAAATACCTTGTATAAAAATTAAACATCAGTTATGAAATCCAGCACTCTCGGTTTTTACAGAAGAGTTATAGAAGACAAAAAGCTGTTTGCTGATTGAAGTGATAAGAATCGAAAATCTCTAAAGCTTCATTTGGAAGAGCGGTTGCTGTTGTAAAAGGAGCTGTTGTAAATACAGATTTTTAAATAGAGCTGTTGGAAACTGTTTGTCGGAAATAGAGATCTGTTTGGATAGTCTGTGTTTGCAGAGTTTTTTAGAATAGAAAACCATTTGGCATACCAACGGTGACGTTTTATAAATATTTTTTATTATATAATTTTAAATTATTTTTCCTAATATATATATATATATATATATATTATAATATATATATATTAATTTATATATATATATTTATTATATTATATATATATTATAAATTATATATATATATATATATATATATATATATTTATATTTATATATAAAAATAAATATTACTGTTTAAAACTATATAACTTATACAAAAATTAAATAGTCCCTCCGCCCTGCCTTCGCCTTGACGCCGCCATGCCTCCGCCGTGACGTGGCCCTGCCTCCGCTGTGCTCGACCGCCGCCTACCTTCCCTGACCGTGAGCCACCGATGACAATCATAAAGAAGATGTAGGTCTGTGCGGTCGGTGGGAACGGAAGGGCGGCGACGCGCGGGGCACGGGAAGGTGGCATAGTAAAAGTTTCCTCCCCCTAAACGCGGCAAACTAGAGGTAATCAGTAGAGGTTCGTCCCACAAAATTTTGAACCGGTAGAAAAGCGGGGTTGTTTGGACTTTGAAGCGGAAAAACAAATGGAGCCATCCCTCTTCACGTTTTGACAAAACGAAACGGACGAAAAACGCAATACCAAATGAAGCCTAAGTCGTCTTCAGCAAGAACAGAAAACCTAATTTTCTATAAAAGGTGGAGTAGCAGAGCACTCAAAGAAAGTTTTTGTTCCTCTTTAAGGATACTTCTTTCAATACTGATATATTAAAGCTTGAAGAAACAGAGCTCTGCATCAGTTCTTCTCAGCACAAACAAAACTACTCTGAAGATCTATGTTCTTGTAGTTTTGAAGAGTTAGGACTGAGTTTTCTCATTTCAGGAAGGTGACTTAGAGGACCATTTATCTGGAGTCAAACAATATAAAAACATTACTCAATCTGTAAGATCATTGTTTGATCTGAGCTATAATCCTGTGTTATAAAGGCTGAGTGTAGGAGCTGAGTCCTTGAGTTGTAGGATCCTGTTTAGGATTTGAGGTAAGGCTTATGCCTGAGGTAGGATCTCTGTATAGATCTGAGGTAGGAGATTTGTGAATATCTGAGTTCACTCTAAGGTATATGATCTTGAGGGATGTGTGGTGTAAGCTCGAGGAGCCGAGTAAAAGGAGTAGTTAGCTGAATCTAGCTCACTGCTAGATAGGTGAAAGGGAAAAGTGGATGTACCATAGATAGGGGAACCACTATAAATTCTTGTGTGTTGTTGTGACTCTTGAAAGCTAAAAAACTAAATCTACACACACTTGACCAAAGCTTAAAAGATTCAAAATGATTTAAAACATACCTATTCACCCCCCCCCCCCTCTAGGTGTATAGTTGCTCTTGAATAAAGACATTCAACTGGTATCAGAGGGAGGTTGTTTAAAAAGGACTTAACAGTCTGAACAAATCTCTAAGAGTAGCAGAAGATTATCTCTATGGTTTCAGGTGAGAACCATAAGGAGTTGAGCTCTTTGAAACTTCCTATATATATGAAGGAAATTTTTGGGATCTATAAGGAAAGGGTAAGGCTATTTATGGAAGTCTCAGATCCTAGGATATTCATAACAATTAAAGAGGGATCTTTCATTCCCATGAAGGTCTCTACTATAGATGCCAATATCCAGACACCTAAGAAATATACTGAGATGACAAAGAATGAAGTCATTCTGGCAACTATAGATAAAAGGGCTCGGAACATTATTGTTAGTTCCATAGATGACTCCACATTCTAGAACTTGGTCCATTGTAGAATAACTAAAGAGATTTGGTATTCTCTGATAGTGTATATGGAAGGGATAGAGGAGATGAGGGATAACAGGAAATTCCTCCTAAATCAGTCGTATGAGGCCTTCAAGCATAGCAAGAAAGATTCCATAGTTGATTGCTATGAAATGTTCTTCATGATAGTGAACAGTCTAATCACTTATGGTAGACAGTTCACAAACTATGAGCTGAATGACAAGTTCTTGAGATCTTTCAACAAGGAATGAGATATCAAGATTTGTGCCATTAGGGAGGTTGGTAACTTGGCCAACACTATGCCTCAAAACCTTTTTGGGAAGCTATTGTCTCATGAGATGCACTTGAACTACAGAAGGGTAGAAGAAGATGCTGTCAGAACTCTCAACAAAAAGAAGGTTGTGGCCTTCAGAGCTGAAGCAACTAGAAGGATCAGAGAAAAGACTCCTTCTCTACCAAGGGGAGCTGCAGAGTCAGAGTGCTTAGATCCTAAATTCTCTGGAAATGAATTATCAGATTGAGAACTGACCCTGTTCTCCAAACAATTCAAGAAAATTTTGAGCAGGAAGAGGTAGTGGAAGAATAAGGGCCCTTCAAGCTCCACCTCAAGAAAGTCTTATTCCAGCATGAAGAAGTCTAGAAAATACCCCTCTGGAGAAAGGTACGGCTCTAAGCAGAATAAATATATTAAGACTAATGTTGTTTGCTACTATTGTAATAGAAGTGGACATTGAAAGATTTGGTTTATAGAGCCTAAAAACCTAGAGGGGGGGGTGGTGAATAGGTTCAAATCCTTTTTAAAACCTTAGGCAATTAAAAATGTTAAACACTTCACAACTATCACAACACAAAGAATAACAATCACAGAAAATTCACACCACAACCCACAATGGTTTATAGTGGTTCCACAATTTGTGGGTAAGTCCACTCTCCCCTTTCACCTATCTAGTAGAGTACTGGATTCAGCCAAAATTTCTTCCACTATCTCAGAGCCTCAGATCTTACAACTCAGAACCCAACTGGTTCCTACAACTCAGACTTCTTTAAGTCCTACAACTCAGATTCTTCCCAAGAATCCTACCTCAGGCACTCAGCCCTACCTCAGCCTTATATGTTTAGGCTTACAACTCAGAGAAACAACTCTCCTACACTCAGATCTACAAGAGATCTTACTGAAAAATTGATTGTTTAAAATAATAAATTCTTCACCCAGATAGAAAAAGAATGAGGTGAAGACTTTCTTGATAAGTTCTTGATTGAACTGACTTCTTAAGATCCAGCCTATCTTAGCTTCTTCAAAGCTTCTTGAATCTTAACAAAGTAAGGTTGATCTTCAAATGAAGTTGGAGATGAACTTCAATCTAGCTTCCTTCTTGTATTCAGAATTAGATCTGAACTCCTCTTGCAGACTTGTTCAGGATCTTCCTTCTTCTTACTTTACTTCTTCTGTGTTTGTCTCTTAGTTCACTGTTCACTATTTTTGTTTGTGATAGAATAGGTCTTTATATAGAACCACTCGAAGGTTACCGGTTGATCCAGTTCATAACGGCCTTCTGACAGCTCTGACAGATGTGAGAACTTTGTTACTTATGACAGCTGTTAGGTCTTCAGTCTTGATACCTGACCCCTCCTTAAACTTCTATTACAGCAGAGAATTGTCTGGATAACACTTCAAATGTGTCAACACAAATAGACCATGTGTCGACACAAGTCTTGATGATGTCGACACAGCTCCTAATATGTCGACACAGTCATTCTTTATCTTCTCGACACAGCTTCTATTGGATGTATCGACACAAGTCTTGTGTGTCGACACAACTGCTTCTAGTCTCGACATAGCTGGTGTTGACAGATTTCTTGAGTGTGTGTCGATACAAGTCCTGTGTGTCGACACAACTGCTTCTAGTCTCGACATAGCTGGTGTTGACAGATTTCTTGAGTGTGTGTCGACACAAGTCCTGTGTGTCCACACAACTGCTTCTAGTCTGAACTTCTGTGTGTCGACACAAGTCCCGTGTGTCGACATAACTGCTGCTGACAGAATTTCTGTGTGTCGACACAAGTCCTGTGTGTTGACACAATCTGGCTTTTGGTGTTGACACATTTCCCTCACAAGTGTCGACACTTGTACTTAGAATATTTTCCTGCATTTCTTTAACCTGCACATTGAAACTAAACATCCCATCAAATACACATTGATGTATATCATTGAGTTAAGTGAGGCTTCTCCAAATTTTGTATATAGTTTCCAGTGTACCCAACAATCTCCCCCTATTTGGATAAGTCATAACCCTTAGTCAATGATATACACCACTTATAATAAAACAAAGATTAAGAAGTATATAATCATTTCACAGGCAGGGTGACTTATAAACACAAATAATATTTATTATCATTACAGAATTTGATAACATTCATTAATCAGGAATTAGTTTTTGATTTACAAGATTTTTAGAATAGAAAATTACACAGTTCTAAAACTAGCATATCTATCCCTAAGATTGATCAGCCTCCTTGATAACTATTCCTTTGTCTGATTTAATCCTAGCTTGCACATTGGATTCTGTGTCATCAGCTGGCTTCTTCCCTTTCAGATCTTTCTTTTTGAGCTCTTCTGCCTTAATCGTCTACCTTTCAAAGTAATGATAAGGCTTTGGGAAGTACTTGCTAGGCTCCACAGAATTAGTAGGTATTTTCCCAGCTTTGAGATCCCTTCTGAACTGATGTATGGCATCTTGCCTTTCCTGATACTTGCTCCATTCTTGTTCAGAGTACAATTTGCCTCTATCATGCAGTTTATCTTTAACAACATTCCAAGCAGTAAGAATGATATTTCTAGAAGTTGGACTCCATTGCTCAAAATCAGGCTTTAATTCAGCCTGCTCTCTGAATCTTTTCTTAAATAGTTGAGCTTCTTTCTGAGCATCCCTAGCTTTTTGTGCTTCTTGCTCTCTTTATAAAGCAGCTTTAGACATTTCAACTTTTTTCAATAATAATATTGTGTGCCTCCTGTGGAGGTCTATACATTTGATGTACTGCCTGTTGTACTTCTTCAAACGCAAATGGAGGATAGATGACTTGGGCAACTTCCTGCTAAACCCCTTCATTGTAAGCAGGTTGAATAATAGATTCAGTAGTATTATCATCATCACAAAGGGGTGGATATACAAGAGTAGCTCTGATGGTATTGGATACCCATTTAGCATGATCTGAGCTTGCTTTGACTAACACTCTCTCTCCCTTTATGACTTCTCTGGCCACATGATCTCTTAGATCATTCTTCTAAAACATTACCTGATCAGCCAGATAATCTATTCCCTCTTTTTAGTAGAGTCTGAACTTTTGCAGTTGATCAGAAATAGCCTTTTGAGATCCCTGAATTGCTATTTGGATAGCAGCTAGATCTTCTTTGATTTTGTTAGATACTTCAGTTTTCATATCAATAACAATACCTCCCATTTTTGAGAGAATAGCATCATGTGAGTCTGTGAAATTTTCATTCATTCTGAATTGATTTTCTAGAATATATCCTTGTTTATCTGCAATGTCAGCTATTTTAGTTTTCATGTCCTGTTGTTGTGTGCCAAGTATACTACATCATTACCTCCCTTATGGAAGCAATCTGTCATCTCCTTCTTATGCAAATTTACTTCAAATATGATAGATTTGATATCTTGGGCCAGATGGAACTGCATTTATTTGTGGGACTCATCCACATATTTCTCCAGAGCAAGTCTTTGCTCATCAATTTTCACTTGTAGTTTCACCAAAAGTGAATTGAAGTCTATTTCTGGAGCAGATGTTTGAGGGACAGTTTGCATGGCTTTCTTATAACCTGTGCTCCTCTTCCTGAGTGCCACCAGCTTCCTTTTCTTGGCCCTAGTGGCTTCTTCATCTTTAGAAGAATTAGATGAACTTACTATATCCATAGTGTCCTTTGGACTAGAGGCAAGGAGTGACATTTCCCCCTCAGTCCTTGCCAACTCCCCATCTGTTCGAGCTCCTTGTAGATCAGGAAATAACTCTTCCAGAGTTACCTTCTGCTGTATCTGAACAGGAGGGATAATGTTCTCTTTTTCAACAAATGCTTCTCCCTGGACATCAAGATCCTTTTCCAGGGTTTTCTCTAAACTAGAGGAGTGGAGTTGCTCAACTTGATCGGGTTCTGACATATGCACATCATGTGCTTCTTTCTCAGTGATGACAGTTGCAGCATTGTTGATTTCTAAGACTATGTCCATAACTATATCAGTTGAATTCTCACTATCTAGTGCAACTTCAGCTATACCTCTCCCTAGGTCTGGCAGCTGTGATTGTTCAGGTTCTTGAACAAATGTAATCTTAGTGTTGTCTCCCCCTGGAGTGGAGACCATCTGGTTTTCTTGTAGTTGAATGCTCTCCCCTTGGGATTGAGCCTCTTTATCTGGTGTTGGTGTAGGTGATTTTCTTGGTTGTTCTTCATCTGAGCTGAAGTTAACCTGCTCTTTAGAATCACTTGAAGATTCTGCTGCCTGGGAGGTAGTTTTCTTTTTCTTATCCTTTTCACTTGTTTCTGTGGGGTAGAAATATCTTTTGTCAAAACACTATCCCATCTAGATAGTATTCTCAAATCCATTCTCCTCATGTGATTAATCTTGGTTCCTGGAGTTTGATTCATCACTTCTGGAATGGTGGAAACCAGATACAGGATTAGTATTTTACCCAGATTGGGCTTCTTAGCACTTTCTTTGATCTTGTCAAATATGACAGCAGACCAGTCTATTTTCACCTTGAATATAACTCTTGTCATGAGTTTGAACATATAGGCAAAAATCCTATCATGTCCTCCTGTTTTGCATAGAATAACCCTGCCTATTATCTCTGACAGGAACTTACCCTGGGAATTCATTCCCTTCCTGGTCATTGAAGATCCAATCTTGGTAGTGGGATCCATTCCACACCATTGGAGAGCATCCCTTGTCATGGATGATGCGATGTCATCTTCTTCCTTAATCCTTGAAAGTTGAAGTGACTTTCTTATACTCTTGTGTGTGAGTTTTACATTAGTAACGTTTACAGAGGATTTAATCTTCATTCCCGTAGAATCCATTGTTGCTGACAGCAAAATTCAAGAACCTCCTTCTTCCATATCCGTGTTGGTTCTGAGACCAAGTATTCCAATCCATTTTCGGTGATTAGGGTAATCGCGACCTTGATTTATGGGGAAGCAGTCTCGAACGCCTTACGTACCAGTTCATATCCCTCGTTGACCATATCTTCCTATTGTGTCGCCATGAGTGAAAGAGAGAGAAGAGAGTCGACGGGAGAATTTCTTGTCGACACAAAGTCTAGAGTCGAGAGTTCTGAAAGCACAGTCGGCCAGATTTTTTCTTCTCCTATTTATAGTATACTTGTAAAAGGAAGGTCAAAAGACGCGCCTGACTAGGGATTTTACTAGTCGACAAAGTTTTACAAGTGTCAACATTGACGACCTAGGTCTCGACAGAGCTTTGTAGGTGTCCTCATGTCTATGTGTCGACAAACTTTTGCCTGTGTCGACATAGGCTACTTAATTCTTGACAGAGTATTGAGGGTGTTGATATGTCTATGTGTCGACAATGATTTTTTTGTGTCGACACAAAAATCTACTAGTACAAGGTCTCGACAGGGTGGTGTCGACACAATTGGCTTGTGTCGACACCAAATTTCTAACTTAGCCAAATTTCTAACTTAGACAAATTTCTTGAGAAATTTGTGTGCTGACCTAATATCTCATTCTAAGTTCAACATACCTAATTCAATTTTAAAATAATTGAATTTACTTTCATCCAGAGGTTTTGTAAATATGTTAGCAATTTGATTGTTAGTTTTGACAAATTCTAGACCCATGTCTTATTTTTCAACATGTTCTCTGATGAAGTGAAACCTGATTTCTATATATTTAGTTCTGCTATGTGAAACGGGATTTATAGCAATAGATATATCACTAGTAGAATCACAATATAATTGTTGGGTACATTGGAAAATGTGTACCTGATTTGAAGAAGTCCAACTTAGCTCAATGATATACATCAAGGTGTATTTGATGTTGTTTTAAGTTGACATGTGCAGGTGAAGAAGTATTAAAGAATGCAGAAAAATATTCTAAGTCCATGTGTCGACACCTAAAGAAACAGTGTCGACACTTCAGAATATTTGTGTCGACACTTGACGGAAGCTGTGTCGACATAGAGAAAGATAGTCGACACAGAGAAAGATAGTCGACCTCGACACAGAGAAAGATAGTCGACCTCGACACAGAAGGAGATAGTCGACCACATTAATGTCGACACTGAGAAGCAACGTCGACTCACAGAAAGATAGTCGACCACATTTGTGTCGACACTGGGAGGCTGTGTCGACACAATGAGACAGAGTCGACACACATTGGCAGAAGTCGACAATACTTGTGTCGACACCAGAAGACTAAGTCGACACATTTTGGCAGAGTCGACAATTGCTGTGTCGACACCTGAAGGCAGTGTCGACACATACTGAGTTCTGAATCTACAACAACTGTGTCGACACACAGGACTTGTGTCGACACACTGCAGAGTCAAGACCAAGTTATTTTCTGAAGAAGTTGTGTCGACTTAATGGCGAACTTGTCGACATCTTCAAAGAATGTGTCGACACCAAAGTCACTTGTGTCGACACATATAGATAGTTGGTCTCGACACTTTCTGACAGACTGTCTCGACACTTTTCTATCCAAGACTAAGACACAGGATTTGTTTGAAGACTTGACAGCTGTGGGTTGCCACCAGTTAACTGATGCTGTCAGACTTGTCAGAAAATAGTTAGAAACCGGATCAACCGATTACCATGAAGAAGGTCTATAAATAGACAGATTCAGAAGGAGGTAAAAAAAAAGAAGACAGAGATACATAAAAAAGGGTGAAGAAGGATTACAATCCAATTGAAGTATCAATTCAAGAAAGTGCTAGGCACTAAAGAAGATCTTCATCAGAAGATCTAAGCAGACGATCTCAGGATCGATCTAAGAAGAGTTCTAACAAGAATTCAGAAGTATCATCAAAGGTGTTGGATAGAGAGGGATCCACCCATTTGAAGAAGAAGAAGGAAGCCATCAGTGGTTTCTCAAGAAGCTGTTTGGAAATCAACTCAGCTAAGTTCAGATTCAAGAAGCTTTGAAGAAAGCTCAGATTCAGTTGATTTCATCAGCTGATCAAGAATTGTCTTGTCCTCTTCTCTCTCAACAAAGGCAAGACATTAAAACTTCTTTTCTAAAATTCTGTAGGATCTGTCTTACACAGATCTGAGTTGTAAGCCTATGATATAAAGGCTGAGTGTAAGAGAGTTGATCTCTGAGTGGTAGGGCTATTTGCCTGAGTGTAGGAGAAGGTTCTTCTCTGAGTTGTAGGCCTTGTGGCAAGGCTGAGGTAGGGCTGTTGTGCCTGAGTTGTAGGAACCTATCCAGGTTCTGAGCTGTAGGATCTGTAGATCTGAGAATAGTGGAAGTTTGGCCGAATCTAGCATACTGCTAGATAGGTGAAGGTGGAAAGTGGATGTACCCAAACCTTGGGGAACCACTATAAAACATTGTGTAATCTGTGATGATTAAATTTCTGTGATTGCTGTGCTGGATGTTTTAATTCTGTAATTGAATTCTGCCTAAAAGTATAAACAAGCAATTAGAACCTATTCACCCCCCCTCCCTCTAGGTGTTTAGGTTGTCTTGAAAGTAAAACTATCAAGTGGTATCAGAGGGAGGTTGCTCAAAAAGGACTTAACAGTCTGAGGTAGATCTGAAAGGCAGAATCAAGATTCAAGAAGATGGGTTATGGAAAAAATCACAAGTAGTTAGGGTCAATGAAGTTACCCATCTGCAGGAAGGAAATCTTTGGAATTTGGAAAGAAAGAATTAGATTGTTCATGGAAGCATCTGACCCAAGAATATACATCACAGTTCAGGAAGTAACCTTCATTCCAATGAAGGTATCAGTTCTTGATGCTAATATTCAAACTCCAAAGAGTTATTCTGAAATGACCAATGATGAAATTATTTTGGCAACCATGGACAAGAGAGCTCAGAATATTATTGTGAGTGCCATAGATGATTCTACATTTCAGAATCTGATTCACTGCAATACCTCTAAAGAAATGTGGGACACCTTGATGGTCTACATGGAGGGATCTGAAGAAGTAAGACAGGATAGGAAGTCTATGCTCAACCAGGAATATGAAAGTTTTAGACAAGGAAAAACTGATAGCATAACTGAATGCTATAAGAAATTCTATAGAATTGTGAATGAGCTAATGTCATATGGAAGAGTCTTCAGTACCTATGAACTGAATGACAAATTCTTAAGATCCTTAACAAAGGATTGGGACACAAAGATCTGTGCCATAAGAGAAGTGGCTAAATTGGCAGAAATCTCTCCTCCCACCTTGTTTGGAAAGCTGCTATCCTATAAAATGCAACTTATGGTGAGGAAGGAGGAGGAAAAGAATTCAAGAGGAGAGCATAGAGAAAAGACTGTGGCATTCAATGCAGAAGCCATCAGAAAGAATAGGAGGATATCACCATCCCCTCCTAAGGAAATTGTAGAAGTCAGTTCTGAAAATTCAGATAATCAGGGTTCAGAAAGTTGTGATTCAGATGCAGACTTTACTGCATTCACAAGGCAATTCCAGAGGTTCTTGAAGAAGAAGCAGTGGAAGTCTAAGCCCTCCACTTCACAGCAAGTTGATGACTATTATCAGAAGAAAAAGTCATCAAGGAAAGAAAAGAGCAGATCAAAGCCCAGCAAGGCTACTACTTCAAAGATTGTCTGCTATTGTTGCAATAGACCTGGACATGTAGTGGCTGACTGTCCTGATAAGCGAAAGGAGTCTTCAGACAAGAAGAAGACTCATAAAAAGGGCAAGAAGGAGAAATCTTTTGTTGCAAAGAAGGATAAGAGCCTAACAGATCAGTCAACTTCAGAGTCAGAATCTGAAGCAGAAGCATATATTGGACTATATGCTGCATCTGAAGAAGAGGAGTTTCTGCAGTTGCTAGACTCCATCTATGATCAAGAGGATCATCATTGCATAGGACTGACGGCAGGATCTGAAGAGGACATATGCCAGAATCAGTCTGATCCTAATAAGGTACAATGTCCTTCTATGAAATCTATTTGTAGTACAAGTGCAGAATCAGCTACATCTGCGTCAAGTGATGTAGATGCATCTAATTCTGAAGGAGATGTCTATCAATTGATAGATAAGTATGGGGACTTGTTGCAGGCCCTTAAGAAAAGTAAGAACCTGGTTAAATCTCAGGCTCATGAGATTGCTAAACTAAGGGTAGCTGCAACTGAGTTAGAGAAAGTAATTGATCAGAAGTTAAATGAAATTGCCAAGCTGAAGAATATAACTATTATTCAGATGGGCACAATTAATTATACCAAAGATCAAGTGAAGAGTCTGGAGGCCAGACTAAGAATTGAAAAAGATTTAGTGGCTAGTTACTCTAAGCCAAAGTCTGTCTTACCCTTAATAGATGAATTTGTGAATCAAAAGGGTAAGGCAGGATTAGGATTCAAAGGTAACTCCAGGGCTGGCCGATTCAAGAAAGGCAAAGCTCCTGTCAAGCCACTGAACTTTTCAGTTCCTATTAAGTTTAGAAAGGTGCAAGTGCCTTCTAACCAATATGATCATGAAAATATTCATGGTCATATTAAGACTAATGTTCTGAAAAACAAGGGTGTAAATGCCAACAGGCCTACCCATGTTCATAAACCCAATGGTTATAAAAAATCAGTGGGTGAAGCTGCTGCAGCACCAGCAATGGACAGAAATTCTTTTGTCAAGGATGTATCTAGAACTAGATACAATAGGTTTGAATGTTGGTGCTGTGGCAAAAGAGGCCATTTTGCACTAGACTGCTGGTATAACACAAGTGTTAGAAAGAACAATAGTTTAACTGTTAGAAGAGATAATGGTAGCTTTGTTTATGCTAACCTGAACCAAGGACCCAAGACTTGCTTGGGTTCTAAGGGTAAGTAAAACTGTGTTGCAGGTGAATCCAAGTTGCCATGCCCCTATATGGTACTTGGATAGTGGTTGTTCCAGGCACATGACTGGAACAAAGGGGCTGCTGAAGGAGTATTCATCTATCAAAGATGGACCTAAAGTGATCTTTGGTGGATCTGAAAAAGGAATCATCAAAGGGTTTGGTAACATTTCTTCTAACCTAATTACTATCACCCAAGTGGCTTATGTAAAAGGTTTGAAACATAATCTAATAAGCATAAGCCAGCTGAGTGATTTAGGATATGACATTTCATTTGTTAAGGATGGATGTCATATCAAAAGGTCAAGTGATCAAGAGATCATTTTGACTGGGTATAGGAAGAGAAATGTATATTGTCTTAATTTTGTATGTGAGAATAAGGCTTCTCCCATCTGTCTTGTAGCTGATGACAATGCTTCTCATTGTGTTAAGTGGCACAAGAGATTGGCTCATCTTAACTACAAGACAATTGGCCAACTCTTTAGCAAAGAGTTGGTGAGGAATGGTCCTCAAGTTAAGTGTATAAAGGAAGGAATATGCTCAGCTTGTCAAAAGGGCAAGCAGACAAAATCCTCATTTCAAAGCCTTGAAAACAAAGATTCTGTGAGGTGCTTATACCTCTTGCATATGGATCTTTTTGGTCCTATGCCAGTTCATAGTCTAGGTAGGAAGGTCTACACTTTTGTGGTTGTAGATGACTATTCTAGATTTACATGGGTGTTCTTTCTGAAACAGAAATCTGAAACCCCAAGTGTCTTACTTAATTTTGTGAAGCAAATTCAGAATGAACTGAATAGTATAGTGGTCAAAATCAGAAGTGACCATGGTACTGAGTTTCAATCTGAAAGCATGACAAAGTTATATGAAGACTTTGGGATTTTCCAAGAGTTCTCCTCACCTAGAACACCTCAGCAAAATGGAATTGCTGAAAGAAAGAATAGAACATTAATTGAAGCTGGTAGAACTCTATTGAGTGACACCTCTCTACCAGAATATTTCTGGGCTGAGGCAGTAAACACTGCTTGTCATGTGATCAATAGGGCTTCTATCACCAAGAGCCACAAAAAGACTCCCTATGAGATTATGAAAGGTAGAAAACCAAATCTATCCTACTTCAGGATCTTTGGTTGCAAATGCTATATACTTAACAATGGTAAGTCATATTTGACTAAGTTTGCTGCCAAATCCCAGGATGGGATATTTGTTGGGTACAGCATAAATAGTAAGGCCTATAGAATCTTCAACTTGACTACTCAAGTTGTTGAAGAATTAGTGCATGTTGTGTTTGATGAAACAAGATTAATCAACTGTGAGTTGTCTTGTAGATCAAATGACTCAACAGGTATAAGCAAAAGAATGGACAAGCTCTCCATTGCTGAAGCTTCAAGGGAAGATGGAGCATTAGAAAATGAAGGCTACTATCCAGGGGGAGTACAAGACACAATAGAAGATGAAGAAAACCAAGAGGTTCAGCATAATGAAGGAGCTGGAGATGTTCAACCAGAAGGGAATCTTCCACCAGCTACAAGACATTTAAGAAATCATCCAGCTGATCAGATAATAGGTGATCCAAGATAGGGAGTGCAGACTAGAAGCAGAAGTCAAAGCACAGTTCTGCATTCAAGTTTCCTGTCACAAATGGAGCCTAAAAAGTTTGAAAAAGCTATCCAAGACCAGCACTGGATTGATGCTATGAAAGAGGAGCTGAATCAATTCAGAAGGTGCAATGTCTGGGAGCTTTTTCCTAGACCAAGAGGCCACAATATAATTGGGACAAAATGGATCTATAGGAACAAGTTGGATGAGAGTGGAGTAATAGTGAAGAATAAAGAAAGATTGGTTGCTAAAGGATACAGGCAGGAAGAAGGGATTGACTTTGATCAAACCTTTGCCCCAGTAGCAAGGATGGAGGCAATCAGAATGTTCCTTGCCTATGCAGCCTATAAAGACTTCAAAGTATACCAGATGGATGTGAAGTCAGCATTTCTGAATGGTGATCTTAAAGAAGAAGTATATATAGAGCAGCCATCAGGTTTTGTAGATCCTCTTAAACCTGATTATGTTTATAAGCTTAGAAAAGCTTTGTATGGGTTAAAGCAAGCCCCAAGGGCTTGGTATGAAACCCTGTCTACTTTCCTTATTGAGAATAAATTCTCAAGAGGAAAAATAGACAAAACTCTATTCCTTAGGGAATCCAAAGGCAAGATCATCTTAGTTCAGATCTATGTTGATGACATAATCTTTAAATCTACTGAAAACAAACTTTGTAAAAAGTTTGCCAAACTTATGCAAGGAAAGTTTGAGATGAGCAGTATGGGGGAACTTAAGTTCTTCTTGGGACTCCAAGTAAGACAGACTGATGATGGCTTGTCCATATCCCAGTCAAAGTTCACCAAAGAATTAATTAAGAAGTATGGTATGGAGTCATCCTCCATCATGAGAACTCCTATGGGAACAAGTATGCCTATATGCAAAGATGATGCAGGTAAATCTGTTGATGAGACTTTGTATAGAGGAATAGTTGGTTCTCTACTATATCTCACTGCTAGTAGACCAGATATTATGTATGCTACATGTGTCTGTGCTAGGTACTAAGCCTGCCCTAAAGAGTCTCATTATACTGCAGTCAAAAGGATTCTGAGATATCTTAAGGGCACACCTAATCTAGGCCTTTGGTACCCTAGGAATAGAGATTTTCTACTAACAGGTTATTCAGATGTAGATTTTGCAGGATGTAGAGAGGATAGGAAGAGTACTACAGGTACTTGTCAATTCCTAGGAGGAAGACTGATTTCATGGAGTAGTAAGAAGCAGACCAGTGTGGCTATATCCACAGCTGAGTCAGAGTATATTGCTGCTGGCAGCTGCTGTGTACAACTATTGTGGATACAGCATCAGCTTAAATATTATGGTATTCAAGTAAGTAGAACACCTCTTTTGTGTGATTCTAAGAGTGCAATTTCTATTGCTAATAATCCTGTTTCTCATAGTAGAACTAAGCATATAGAAATTAAATACCATTTTCTTAGAGAACATGTAGAAAGAGAAGACATCACATTGGAATTTGTTAAAACAGATTATCAAATAGCAGATGTATTTACTAAGCCACTGGATGAAACAAAATTCAATAAATTTAAAATTGAATTAGGCATGCTGACCATTGAATAGTTTATCAACAAACTTACAAGTAACATATTAGATTATCAAGTGGTATTGACAAAAACAGAAAATGGCTAAGTAAAATGGTGTCGACACATTCAGTGATAATGTGTCGACTCAGTG
Source organism: Platanthera zijinensis (assembly GCA_039513925.1). Taxonomy (NCBI): domain Eukaryota; kingdom Viridiplantae; phylum Streptophyta; class Magnoliopsida; order Asparagales; family Orchidaceae; genus Platanthera; species Platanthera zijinensis. The sequence goes on from CM077083.1 coordinate 153,810,898, forward strand.
GAGTAATGTCGACAAGTCAGAGATATTGTGTCGACACAGAGAATATGTGTCGACACTTAAGAATCATATTGTCGACTTATCCAGGAATGTAGTGTCGACTTCACCAGAATAATGGTGTCGACACTTACAGATTTTGTGTCGACACTTATACTAAGAGTCGACACAGAATTTCTGATGCTCTACTATATATCCCAAATGTCGACATATCCACAAATTGGTGTCGACACATAGTAGACTGACTTGATGTTGAGATAATAGAAGCTTGTGTCGACACATTCCATCTGTGTCGACACTTATAGTCTATTTTTACCGACTTTTGATCTTCTTTCAATAGAAAGTATAAATAGGTCAAGAACTTAATCTGTCGACACACTTACAAGGTTTTCAAGACTGAAACCCTGTGTCGACATTCTCTCTCTCTCTTCTCTCAAGCTTTCTCAACTGATCAATGGCGTCGAAGATTGAAGACAACGTCAACGAAGGTTATGAGTTGATCCGGAATGCCTTTGCAGAAGCCCCAACAGATATTCAACGGGTTATCACTCTTATTTCCGAATCCGGATTAGAGTTTTTAGTTTCTGAACCTTCAAAGATATGGAAGAAGGAGGTGCATGAATTCTTTAACTCTGCATCAGTGGATTCAGATATTCTCAAGATAAAGTCCACTGTTCATGGGTCGACAGTGAAGATTACCCCAAGGAGTTTAAGGAAGATTCTCCAATTACCAATAATTGAGAATGAAGAAGAAGTCCCTGCTTCTAAATCAAGGGAGGCTCTCCAATGGTGCGGCTTGGATCCCATCCTGAAGATTGGAGCTGCTTTCAACAGGAAAGGGATGAATCAGCAAGGGAAATTTTTGTCTGAAGTAGTTGGCAAGGTGATTCTGTGCAAACTAGGGGGACATGATAGGATTTCAGCCTATATGTTCTGCCTAATGACCAGAATTGTGTTTACAATTCCAACTGATTGGTCAGCTGTAATCTTTGAAAAGATCAAGAAAGGAATCAAGAAGCCAAATCTGGCTAGAATTATGAGTTTATATCTGACTGGAGTGATCCCTGAGGTAATGCAACAACTGCCAGGAACAAAGATCAATCACATGAGAAAGATGGACATGAGATTGTTTTCTAGGTGGGATAGGGTGCTGTCTAAGGATGTGCCTGATGAGAGCAGGAAGGACACCCCAGTGAAATCTCCTTCTCATGCTCAAGATACTGAGCAGCTTCAAGAAGAACTAGTGAGAAAGCAGGTTGAAGATCAGCCTGAATCTACTCCAGCCCAGCAAGAAACTATACCTGCACAGATGCAGGGGGAACAAGCTCATTCTCCTGCCCAGAATGTATCTACTCCTGACCAGGTACAGTTGTAGGGGGAGCTGGTGTATTTTCCTACAAAAGACATTTCTAAAATTTCTATTTCTGCACAGGTGCAGGGGGAGCAAGTGTACTCATCTGCCCAGGACATTACCAATACTGAACAAGTACAGGGGGAGAAGATGTCTGACCCAGTGCAAGAGGCAGAACAAATTGATATCTCCAAAGATTTGAATATTGAAATTCTGAATGACACATCTTCTATTCAAACTTAGAAGGAATATACTCTAGATGAGTTATTTCCTAATGTTGATATTGCTACTGATACAGCAGAAGAGGGGCAGGATATTGAGAAGGCCCTAGACATGGAGATAGAGCAAGAAGCTGAGATCGAGCAAGTGGTTGAGAAGGAGAAAGATATTGAGGAAGAGCAAGTGGTGGAGGGGGAGTCTGTGCATGTTGAGGATGAATAACATGGCACTGAGACAGATATTCCTCCTCCTCCTCAAGAAAGAGTTCAAATTGATAGTTCATCTGAATCTGAGACTGAAGAAGCCAGAATGGCTAAGAAGAGAAAACTTGTTGTCTTCCAGAGAAGGAGCAAAAGTTATAAGCAAGCACTACAGACTACAACTCAACAATCCCATTCTGAATTTAATTATAACAAGTTTATGGTTGATTTGCAAGTTAAGTTGGATGAACATAGATTGGCTGTTGAAAAATATGTTGATGAGAGCAATAAGTCCCTTCAATTTGACTTGGCTCAAGATATAAAGTCCATTAGATTTGAGGTCAATATGCATAAGAAGGAGATGACAGATTGCTTCCATAAGGGAGGTAATGCTGTAGTATTCTTGGCAAAACAACAGCAATCAATTATTACCAAAGCAGATGATATAGCACTGAAGCAAGGTTATGTTCTTACAAATCAGATAAACATGAATGCCAATCTTGAAGACTCTCACAATGAGATTCTTAATGAGTTGAAAAAGACTACTGAAGGGTTGCCTGCAGCAAGAGGAAAGGAAATGGAAGAATTTGATAAGAAACTTCAAGATGTTATTGAATCAGTTAAAACTGCTATCACTACCTCTCAAAAGGACATATCTGACAAGCTTAAAAACTTAAAACCATTTTTTAAAGAGGGTGTGAATTATCTGGATGGCCAGATCAGATTTCAAAAGGAAGATATAAGAGATCATATTACCAGAGAAGTCATAAAGGGGGAGAGGTTGTTAGTTCATGCTGGCTCAGAGCACACCAAATGGGTGACAAATAGTATTCGAGCCACATTGGGATATCCACCTTTGTGTGATGATGCTATGGTGGCTGAGTCAGGCATTCAAACAGGTCTACTTGAAGGCAATCAACCTGAGATTGCCCAAGTTATTTACCCTCCTCCAGATTTTGATATGATTGATCAACAAATTCAGGATATGTATAGTCCTCCAAAGGAGGTTACCAAGGTTATTATTGAAAAAGTTGATAAGCCTGATGCCAACTTGAAAGAACAGCAAGATGCTCTACTATCCAAGAAAAGATTTAGAGAGCAGGCTGAACTTAAGCCAGATTTTGAGCAGTGGAACCCTACTTCAAGAAATATTATACTCACTGCATGGAAGGCTGTAAAAGACCAAGTTCATGAAAGAGGAAAGTGGTATAATGAAATGGAATGGCAAAAGCATGAAGCTAGGCAAGAGGCAATAGTACAGTTCAGAAGAAAAGCCAAGCTGGGTAGGCTGCCACCAGATGCTCAGGAGCCGAGCAAGTACTTTCCAAAGCCATATCATTACTTTGAAAGGCAAAGGCTCAAGGAAGAAGCACAGAAGAAGGCTGATCAAAAAGGCAAGAAGCCAGCTGAAGTTGCTGAAGCTCCTGTGAAGGCTCAAATCCAATCTGGCAAAGGGATTGTCATAAGAGAGCCTGATCAGTCTTAATTTTAAGTTCTTTCAAAAGTATTTTATAATATTTTGATTAAATCATTCAATGTAAAAATCTATAATCAAACATTACTAAGTTTTAAACAAAATATTGTTTGGAATCATATAATGTTCACTCTGTGATGGATTGTTCATATTTTGTTTTTTATTAAGTATTCCTGTTATGTCATATATCATCATATTATACTTTTTATAAATGGTGTATATCATTGGCTTTAAGGGTTATGACTTCTCCAAATAGGGGGAGATTGTTGGGTACATTGGAAAATGTGTACCTGATTTGAAGAAGTCCAACTTAGCTCAATGATATACATCAAGGTGTATTTGATGTTGTTTTAAGTTGACATGTGCAGGTGAAGAAGTATTAAAGAATGCAGAAAAATATTCTAAGTCCATGTATCGACACCTGAAGAAACAGTGTCGACACTTCAGAATATTTGTGTCGACACTTGACGGAAGCTGTGTCGACACAGAGAAAGATAGTCGACATAGAGAAAGATAGTCGACCTCGACACAGAGAAAGATAGTCGACCTCGACACAGAAGGAGATAGTCGACCACATTAATGTCGACATTGAGAAGCAACGTCGACTCACAGAAAGATAGTCGACCACATTTGTGTCGACACTGGGAGGCTGTGTCGACACAATGAGACAGAGTCGACACACGTTGGCAGAAGTCGACAATACTTGTGTCGACACCAGAAGACTAAGTCGACACATTTTGGCAGAGTCGATAATTGCTGGGTCGACACCTCAAGGCAGTGTCGACACATACTGAGTTCTGAATCCACAACAATTGTGTCGACACACAGGACTTGTGTCGACACACTGCAGAGTCAAGACCAAGTTATTTTCTGAAGAAGCTGTGTCGACTTAATGGCGAACTTGTCGACATCTTCAAAGAATGTGTCGACACCAAAGTCACTTGTGTCGACACATATAGACAGTTGGTCTCGACACTTTCTGACAGACTGTCTCGACACTTTACTATCCAAGACTAAGGCACAGGATTTGTTTGAAGACTTGACAGCTGTGGGTTGCCACCGGTTAACTGATGTTGTCAGACTTGTCAGAAAACAGTTAGAAACCGGATCAGCCGGTTACCATAAAGAAGGTCTATAAATAGACAGATTCAGAAGGAAGTAAAAAAAAAAGAAGACAGAGATACATAAAAAAAGGGTGAAGAAGGATTACAATCCAATTGAAGTATCAATTCAAGAAAGTGCTAGGCACTAAAGAAGATCTTCATCAGAAGATCTAAGAAGACGATCTCAGGATCGATCTAAGAAGAGTTCTAACAAGAATTCAGAAGTATCATCAAAGGTGTTGGATAGAGAGGGATCCACCCATTTAAAGAAGAAGAAGGAAGTCATCAGTGGTTTCTCAAGAAGCTGTTTGGAAATCAACTCAGCTAAGTTCAGATTCAAGAAGCTTTGAAGAAAGCTCAGTTTCAGTTGATTTCATCAGCTGATCAAGAATTGTCTTGTCCTCTTCTCTCTCAACAAAGGCAAGACATTAAAACTTCTTTTCTAAAATTTTGTAGGATCTGTCTTACACAGATCTGAGTTGTAAGCCTGTGATATAAAGGCTGAGTGTAGGAGAGTTGATCTCTGAGTGGTAGGGCTGTTTGCCTGAGTGTAGGAGAAGGTTCTTCTCTGAGTTGTAGGCCTTGTGGAAAGGCTGAGGTAGGGCTGTTGTGCCTGAGTTGTAGGAACCTATCCAGGTTCTGAGCTGTAGGATCTGTAGATCTGAGAATAATGGAAGTTTGGCTGAATCTAGCATACTGCTAGATAGGTGAAGGGGGAAAGTGGATGTACCCAAACCTTGGGGAACCACTATAAAACATTGTGCAATCTGTGATGATTAAATTTCTGTGATTGCTGTGCTGGATGTTTTAATTCTGTAATTGAATTCTGCCTAAAAGTATAAACAAGCAATTAGAACCTATTCACCCCCCCCCCCCCTCTAGGTGTTTAGGTTGTCTTGAAAGTAAAACTATCAATAATGGAATTCTACTTACTTTGATGTCATTGTTTTCAAGTTGATGTTGTATCCACAACAACTGAGCACAACAACTGCCTACAGCTATATACTCTAATTCAACAGTGGAAATAGCTACACTTGTCTGCTTTTTACGGCTCCATGACACCAACCTTCTACCTAAGAACTGACATGTGCCTGTGATGTTTTTCCTATCTTCTTTGCATCCTGCAAAGTCTGCATCTAAAAAACCTGTTAGCAGGAAATCTCTATTCTTAGGGTAACAAAGACCTAGATTAGGTGTGTCCTTAAGATATCTTAAGATTCTCTTAACAGCAGAATAATGAGATTCCTTTGGGCATGCTTGGTACCTAGCACAGACACATGTGACATACATGATGTCAGGTCTACTAGCAGTCAAGTAAAGTAGGGATCCAATTATCCCTCTATATAAAGACTCATCAACAGGTTTTCCTGCCTCATCTTTGCCTATAGGCATACTTGTCCCCATTGGAGTTTTCATGTTGGAGGCTGAATCTATGCCACATTTCTTAATTAACTCCTTGGTGAACTTCGACTGAGATATGGATAATCCATCATCAGTCTGTCTAACTTGGAGTCCCAAGAAGAATTTTAGCTCACCAATGTTGCTCATCTCAAACTTCCCTTGCATAGGTTTGGCAAACTTTCTACAAAGGTTGTTTTCAGTTGAACCAAAGATAATTTCATCAACATATATCTGGACTAGGATGATCTTACCTTTTGATTCCCTAAAGAATAGAGTCTTGTCAATTTTCCCTCTTGAGAATTTATTATCAATAAGGAAAGCAGACGGTGTTTCATACCAAGCTCTAGGGGCTTATTTCAATCTATATAGAGCCTTCTTAAGCCTATATACATAGTTGGGATAAAGAGGATCTACAAAACCTGAAGGTTGTTTAACATAAACTTTCTCTTTTAAGTCACCTTTCAAAAATGTTGACTTTATATCCATTTGAAATACTTTGAACCCTTGATAAGCTGCATAAGCCAGGAACAGCCTTATTACTTCCAACCTTACCACTGGGGAAAATGTCTGATCAAAGTCTATCCCTTCTTCCTATCTGTAGCCCTTTGCTACCAGTCCTACTTTGTTCTTGATTATAGTGTCATTTTCATCTAACTTGTTCCTGTAGATCCACTTAGTTCCTATGACATTGTGATTCTTTGGTTTAGGAACCAACTCCTAGACTTTACATCTTCTGAATTAATTCAATTCTTCCTACATGGCATCAATCCAATTTGTGTCTTGTATAGCTTCTTCAAACTTCTTAGGTTCCATTCTGGACAGGTAGCTTGAATATAGAACTGTGTTCATACTCTTGCTTCTGGTCAGAACTCTATGTCTTGCATCACCAATGATTTGGTGTGCTGAATGATCCTTCAAATGTCTTCTTGCTGGAGAAAATCTATCCACCTCTTGGTCTTCTTCATTATCCTCATCTAGATGTACTTCATTGTTTTCATCTTCATCCAGTGAGTCTTATACTCCCCCTGGACAACATCAATCATTTTCTTCATCCTGTCTTGCAGGTTGGTCTTCACTAATTGTTAGCTTGTCTATCTTTTCCTTCAAACCTGTAGGACTAACAAAAGTGCTAGACAGCTCACAGTTAATTAGCTTAGACTCATCAAAGACTACATTGATAGATTCTTCTATAACTTGTGTAGTCAAATTGTAGATTCTGTATGCCCTACTGTTATTACTGTACCCAACAAATATCCCTTCTAGGGATTTGGCAGCAAACTTAGTTTGATAGTGCTTGCCATTATTTAGAACATAACACTTGCTACCAAAGATTCTAAAGTAGGATATGTTTGGTTTTTTGCCTTTCATAATCTCATAGGGTGTCTTCTTATATCTTTTGTTGATGGAAGCTCTATTGAGAACATGACATTCAGTATTTACTGCCCCAGCCCAGAAGTATTCAGGGAGAGAAGTATCACTTAGTAGTGTTCTACTTGCCTCAATAAGAGTCCTATTCTTTCTTTCAGCAACCTCATTTTGCTAGGGAGTTCTAGGTGAGGAGAACTCCTGATGAATCCCAAGTTCTTCACAGAACCTTGTCATGCATTCAGACTGAAATTCAGTCACATGGTCACTTGTGATTTTGGCCACTGAATTGTTAAGTTGATTAAGAATTTGCCTAATAAAATTCTGGAAGATAGTAGGGGTTTCGGATTTCTGCCTCAAGAAGAAAACCCATGTAAATCTAGAATAGTCATCCACAATTACAAATGTGTAAGCTTTCCTACCTAGACTATGAACTGGCATAGAACCAAATAAATCCATATGCAGGAGGTAAAGACATCTCACAGAATCTTTGGTATCATGTCCATGGAAAGAGGTCCTGGTATGTTGGCCCTTTTGGCAAGCTGAACATATACCCTCTTTAATGCACTTGACATGAGGACCATTCCTCACTAACTCCACACTAAAGAGTTGGCATATTGACTTGTAGTTCAGGTGAGCTAGCCTCTTGTGTCATTGGACACAATGAGATGCTTTCTCATCTGCAACTAGAAAGATAGGTGAGTTCTTATTCTCACAATCAAGGTTAAGACAGTAGACATTTCTTTCTTAGTACTTGTCAGAATGATCTCTTGATCACTTGACCTTCTTATTTGGCACACACTCTTGAGAAAATAAGTGTCATAACCAAGATCACTTAGTTGGCTTATGCTAATTAGGTTATGTTTCAGACTTTTCACATAAGCCACTTGAGTGATAGTGATAGAGTTATTGGAAATGTTACCAAAACCTTTAATGACTCCCTTTTTAGATCCACCAAAGATCACTTTGGGTCCATTTTCTATGGGAGAGTAATCCTTCATCATCCTTCTTGTTCCAGTTATGTTCCTAGAACATCCACTGTCCAAGTACCATATAGGGGTATGGCCACTTGGACTCACCTGCATCAAATAAAATTACCTATCCTTAAAACCCCAATTGTTTATGGGTCCTAGGTCCAGGTCAGCTTGATATTTGACATGCTTACCTGCAGCCTTTCTGACAGGTAAGCTGGCCTTTTTCAGAATACTAGCATTATACCAACAATCAATGACATAGTGTCCCACCTTGCCACAACACCAACACTCAAATCTATTATACTTTTTCTTAAGTTCAGGCTTAACAATATAGCTGTCAGCAGTCCTTTTAAGTGCAGGTGCTGGAGCAGAAAATAATAAGGATTCTTTAATAACCTAGTGTGTTTGCTCATGGGTTGCCCTATTAGCATTTGCTCCCTTGCCATTTAGATTACCATACTTACAGTGACCATGAGTGATGTCATGATCATACCTGTTAGTAGGCTGCATCACTTTTTTGAAAGAAATAGGGGGTTTGAAGGCTAGTGGCTGAACTGGGGGTTTGCCTTTTCTTTTGAAATTAGCTACCCTAGTTCTTTCCTTAAAGCCTAATCCCGTCTTACCCTTTTGGGAGATAAAGTTGCCTATTAAGGGTAAGACTGACTTTGGCTTTGAGAATTTATCCACAAGATCCTTCTCTCTTTGAAGTCTGACTTCCAGACTCTTGATGTGATCATTTTTGAAGGTAATTGTACCCATCTGAATAACAGTTATGTTTTTCAGTTTGGCAACTTCATTCAGCTTCAAATCCAGCACTTTTGCTGAATCTGATGCAACCAATTTAAGAGATGTAATTTCCTTAGCCTGCTCTTTGACAAGGATTCTGCTTCTCTTAAGAGCTTGCAATAGACCACCATACTCATCAATTAGTTGAAGGACATCCCCTTCAGATTCAGAACCATCCTCATCTCTTAATGCTGATGCTTCTGATTCTGATCCAGTATAATAATCAGAGACTGATGATGGATTATATACCTTACTGGGACCAGGCTGATCCTAGCACTGATCTTCCTCAGACAAAGCCATCAGCCCTCTACAATAATGATCTTCACTCCCATTTATATAATCTAGCATTTGCAGGAATTCAGTTTCTATAGAATCCTCTTCTATAGTGAACAATCTAATATAGGTTTCTGCTTCATCCTCTTCTCAAGATTCTGATGATCAAGAGTCAGTCCAACTCTTCTGCTTCTAGGCAACAAGGGATCTCTCCTTCTTGCCCTTATTTTGATGCTTCTTCTTGTCTTTAGATTCCTTTCTTTTATCAGGACAATCAGCTATGACATGTCCTGGCCTGTTGCAACAATAGCAAACAATTTTAGAAGAAGTTTGTTTATTAGGATTAGAGCCATACCTGTCATCCTTAGAAGTTTTCTTCTTCTTGTAATAGTCATCCTTGGAGAAAGATGAAGATGTCATTATTCTCCATTTCTTATTCTTCATGAACCTTTGAAACTGCCTTGTAAAGGCAGCAAAGTCTTCATCAAAGTTGTGGCTGTCTGAAGTGTTGATGTCAGGATTTTCTGATTCAACCTCAGCAATTCTCCTGGGTGGAGAAGGAGACTTTCTCTTACCCTTTCTTGTGGATTCAGCCTTCAAGGCTACTGACTTTTCTTTATATTCAGACCTATTGCTTTTCTCCTCCTACTTTCTAGCAGTGAGCTGCATCTCATAAGATAACAGTTTTCCAAACAAGGTTGGTGGAGGTATATTAGCAAGCCTGGCCACCTCTCTGATGGCACATATTTTTGTATCACAGTCCTTGGTTAGTGACCTGAGAAACTTGTCATTCAGTTCATATGTGCTAAAGAATCATCCATTGGTCAGTAGCACATTTACAATTCTAAAGAATTTCTTGTAACATTCAACTATGCTACCTGTCTTGGCTTGTCTAAAGCTCTCATATTCTTGATTTAGCATGGAATTTCTATCCTCTCTTACTTATTCAGTTCCCTTCATATAGACAATCAAAGTGTCCCGCATCTCCTTGGAGGTTTTGCAATGTACCAGATTCTGGAATGTAGAATCATCTATGACACTCACAATTATGTTTTGTGTTCTCTTGTCAAAGGTTGCTAGGATGATCTCTTCCTTAGTCATTTCAGAATAGCTCTTTGGAGTTTTGAGATTTGCATCAAGAACTGATATGTTCATAAGAATGAAAGGACCTTCTAGAATTGTGATGTAAATTCTTGGATCAGATGCTTCCATGAACAATCTGACCATCTCTTTCCATATGCCAAAGTTTTCTTTCCTATAGATAGGAAATTTCATGGATCCAAGTCCCTTCTGATTTTCACTTGAGCCCATTCTGGTTAACATTTAATTGCCTTGGAGATCTACTTAGACTGTTAGGTCTATATTTGAGAGAACCTCCCTCTGATACCACTTGAAAGATTTGGTTTATAGAGCCTAAACACCTAGAAGGTGGGGGGGTGAATAGGTTCAAATCTTTTTTAAACCTTAGGCAATTAAAAATGTTAAACACAGCACAACTATCACAACACAAAGAATAACAATCACAGAAAATTCACAGCACAGCACACAATGGTTTATAGTGGTTTCCCAATTTATGGGTACATCCACTCTCCCCCTTCACCTATTTAGTAGAGTACTGGATTCGGCCAAACTTCCTTCCACTATCTCAGATCCTCAGATCTTATAACTCAGAACTCAACTGGTTCCTACAGCTCAGACTTCTTCAAGTCCTACAACTCAGATTCTTCCCAAGAATCCTATCTCAAGAAATAGCCCTATCTCAGCCTTAACCACCAGGCCTACAACTCAGATCACCAAGATCCTACCTCAGGCACTCATCCCTACCTCAACCTTTATATGATTAGGCTTACAACTCAGAGAGGCAACTCTCCTACACTAAGATCTACAAGAGATCTTATAGAAAAATTGATTGTTTAAAATAATAAATTCTTCACCCAGATAGAAAAAGAATGAGGTGAAGACGTTCTTGATAAGTTTTTGATTGAACAGACTTCTTAAGATCCAACCTGTCTTAGCTTCTTCAAAGCTTCCTGAATCTGAACAAAATAAGGTTGATCTTCAAATGAAGTTGGAGATGATCTTCAATCCAGCTTCCTTCTTGTATTCAGAATAAGATCTGAACTCCTCTTGCAGACTTATTCAGGATCTGCCTTCTTCTTACTTTACTTCTTTTGTGTTTGTCTCTTAGTTCACTATTCACTATTTTTGTTTATGATAGAATAGGTATTTATATAGAACCCATCCAAGGCTACCGGTGTACAACCTCGGGCTCGCAGCCCGGCGAGAGGGGCCCAGGCGAGAGGAGAGAGGGTTCAGCCCGGCGAGAGGGACCCAGGCGAGAGTAGAGAGGGCCTAGGCGAGTCGAGAGGGCTCAGAAGAGAAGCTCCGTGGCGAGAGGGCCTAGGCGAGTCGAGAGGGCTCAGTAGAGAAGCTCCGTGGCGAGAGGGCCCAGGCGAGTCAAGAGGGTTCGGCCTGGCGAGAGGACCCTAGTGAGAGGTGCCTCGAGAGGAGGGTCGTCTTGGTTTCAGGGCCGGTTCAGGTAAGGTCGGGCCCACCTTCTGGGCCCCAGAGGTGTTTTTACTCTTTTACCCTGCGTGGGCTGCATTTAGTCTTTTAAGACAGCGGAGTTTAGCTGTTGACAGTCCTAGCCAAGGGTATTCTGGTATTTTTCACAGCAGCATAGTTTGGTTATTAGCAGTCCCAGTTCAGAGGCCTATAAATAGACCGGTAAGGTGCCGTAGAGAAAAGCATTATGGACTCCTCTTATCTTTTCTAAGGCACCTAGCTCAGTATTGGCTAGGGAGGGGAAGAGCTCTAGTTCTAGTCTCTTCCGGGTAAGAGGTGGGACCTCCTCACTGAAGTCTCCGGTCTAGTTCTTCGCCTGGAGAGTGATCCCAAGGGAGTAAGCACGAGCTGCCTCGGTAGTTCTGAGCTTTAGGTGGAATCGGCTTTGCTGGTTCCAACATTTTTGGTGTGGTGAGCGTGGAGCTGCAGCCTGTGCGGAAGAACGAGGGGTTATCTCATGGCGGGAGATGCGGGAGGAGGAGGCGAGAGGTCCCCCAGCCAGGAGGAGTATGTTGGGCGGGCGGAGTTCATGTCATCCATTGGAGGGATCATGGATCTCCTCAAACAACTCGCACAAAGAGGCGAGTGCGAGACCCCCCCTCCTCAAGTGCCAGATCTCGCGCCCAGGGGAGGGGCCGATTCGGCGAGGATAGGTGAAGATGCACCTGGGAGGCGGCCAGGAAAAGAGGTAATGGCGGAAGGAAGTCGGTGAGAGGTGGAAGGAAGGGAGCTCTTCCCTAGTCCGGCGAGTGCCGCGCCGGTGGACCTCGTGGCGCGAGTGGACCAGGCGAAATCACTGGCGAGAGGATCTCCTTTTTGCGAGTTGGTCCTCTCGGCATCCGTTCCAGAAGGGTTCCGCGAGCCGGAAATGAACTACTACGTGGGGAAGGATGACCCCCTCCAACACTTGCAGTGGTTTGAAGACGCAGTTTCCATCAGACCCATGACGGACGCCATCAAGTGCCGCCTCTTCGCCATCACTTTGAAGGATAAGGCTAGGGATTGGTTCCACCAACTCCCAACTGGTTCTATTTATTGCTTCGAGGACCTGAGCAGAAGTTTCCAGCTGCGGTTCTCAACCTCCAAAAAGAGGAAGAGGAACCCGGAGTCCATCTTCCTGATCAAGCAGAGGGCAGACGAGTCTTTGGCTCAGTACGTAGACCGCTTCCAGGAGGAGATGTTGGACATTCAGGAGGTGCCTGGCTTCGCCCTCCAGATGGCTTTCACCGTGGGGCTAAGGGAAGGCTTCTTCAAGATGAGCCTCACCAGGAAGGCGCCGTTGTCCTTCGAAGGGTTGATGGAGAAGGCCGCGAAAGAAATAGCCATGGAGGCGGCAAACCCAGCATTCGCAAGGAAGTTGGCAAGATTGACGGAAGTGGAGCAGAGGGAGCCAGGAGGGGGAAGACAGCCAGAAGGAAGGAGGAGAGAGGAACTAAGAGGGCCTGTGCACCCGGAGCCGGGGTGGAGGCAACCAGGAGGCCCGGTTCAGGGACCTGGGAGAGGTCCTCCGCAGGGGGGAAGAAACTTTTATCAAGGACCAGGAAGGTTTCACCCGCTAGGATGGGGGCATGGTCCGAGGCCGCTCCCACCCCCACCTCAGCAAGCTATGGCCATAGGCAGAGGGAGAGGAAGAGGAAGAGACCATGGGAGAGCGGGAGCGGGGAGGAGGAGGAATCCCCCAGAAGAGAGACGTGGGGAGGGAGTTTTGCCCTATTGTGACTTCCACGAGGAGGAGGGTCACGCGACGGCAACATGTCCCGAGTTCTTGGAGTTGAAGAGAGGAAAAGGAGGAGAAGACCGACAACCGGCAGTGCGGATAGTAGAGGTGCCGGGAGCTGGGGAGGAAGATCGGTGTGTAAATCGGTCAGATACAGGAGATCGAGGGGGGATTGGAGTGATTCATGGGGGGGTGGGGATCGAGGCCACCCGCAAGGCCAGTCTTCACACTATGTATCGTCGGAGCGTTGCCTCGACGTCGCAAACCCCGCCCCCGGATGAGAAAATTACGTTCTCCCGAAGGGACCTACCTGACCACGAGGACCCTTTCTGTGACGCGCTGGTGATCAGGACTGCCATCGAGAACTTCACGGTATCCCGCATTCTGGTGGACAATGGGAGTTCCGTTAATGTAATCTTCAAGAAGGCTTTCAACGAGATGAGGGTGGAGTCTCGAAGGGTGTTGGCGGCGGATGGGCCGTTGTTTGGTTTTTTAGGAGAAAGGAAGGAGGTTGAGGGAGGAGTAGGACTTCAGGTGACCTTGGGGGGGTTGTCCAGGAATTGTCGTTTCGTGTTAGTGGACGCTCCCAGCAGTTACAACGCGATCTTTGGGCGCCCTCTTATCAGTGCCTTTAGATGCGTTCCGTCCTCTTTTCATCAGTGCCTGAAGCTCAATTCGGGAGGAACCCAGATCAGGGTGAGAGGGGACCCGAAAGCGGCTCGGGAGTGCTATGTAACGGAGGTCAACACCATCTCGTGGATGGAGGATGCGGAGGAGCTGGGAGCAAAGATGGAGAGAGAGGAGCTGGGAAGAGTGGGAGCAGGAGTAGAGGAAGATCTGGTAGCGGAAGAAGAGGTGGCTGAAGTAGAGGAGTTGGAGATAGTAGTGGAGAGGGGCATTGCGGTGGAGCCAGTGTTGGCTGGAGAGCAGGTGGCTGGAGGAGAGGAGCTGGGAAGAGCAGGAGCAGGAGTGGAAGGAAGTCTGGTAGTGGAGGAGGAGATGGATGAAGGAGAGGGGTTGGAGAAGGGAGAAGGAGGAAAGGCCCAGGAGAGGGTGGCTGCTGTGGAAGTCTCAAGAGTTGGGTGCGGGTCGAAGGACCTAGAGGAAGAGCTGAGAGAGCAGGAGGAGGAAGAACCCTCGAGGTTGAGGGCGGCTGTAGAAGTTCTGGAGGTCGAGATCCTCACCAAAGATGGGAGAAAGGAGAAGATAAAGATCAGCGGCGAGCTCACTTCGCAGGACCAGGAAGAAATTCGGAAGTGTGTAGAAGAGAACATTGATGTCTTCGCCTGGAGCGCAGCAGACATGCCGGGGGTCGACGCGGATGTGGCGTGCCATCGTCTCAACCTCGACCCCGGGGTTCGCCCCATTCAGCAGAAGAAGAGAGCCATCGCCTCCAAGATGGCCGGGCCCATCAGAGAAGAGGTAGAGAAGCTGCTCCGGGCGGGATTCATATCGGCTAACAGGTATCTGGGATGGGTGAGCAACGTTGTAATGGTGAAAAAGGGGGAGGGCAAGTGGAGGATGTGTATCGATTTCTCTCTCTTAAATAATGCTTGTCCTAAGGATTGTTACCCCCTGCCTCGGATCGACGCGCTGGTTGACTCAGCCGTCGGTTTCTCACTAATGAGTTTTTTAGATGCTTTTTCAGGGTACCATCAGATACGCATGCACCCTCCGGACGTCAAGGATGTCACCTTCGTCACGGAAGATGGTTGCTTCAGCTATAACATGATGCCCTTTGGGCTAAAAAATGCGGGAGCAACCTACCAAAGGATGATGGACCGGATCTTCCGGGAGCAGAAGGGGCGGAACCTCGAGGTCTACGTGGACGACTTGATGGTAAAGAGTCGGGACCTTGGGTCTCATGTCCTAGACCTGCAGGAGACTTTTGCAACCGTTAGAAAGTATAAGATGAGGCTTAACCCTCTGAAATGTGTGTTCGGGGCTAGCCGAGGGAAGTTTTTAGGACATCTCCTCAACCCTGAAGGGGTGGAGCCCAACCCTGACAAGGTGAGGGCGATACTGGAGCTGGGATCTCCTAGGAATGTCAAAGAAGTCCAACGTCTCACTGGTAAACTAGCCGGTTTGAGCAGGTTCCTCTCCAGAGCGGGAGAGAGGTGCTCTTCTTTCTTTCGAACCCTAAGGGGAGGGAAGGAGTTCGAATGGACCATTGAGTGTGAGAAAGCCTTCGCGGCTCTAAAGCAGCAGCTCACTCAGACGCCGCTACTTCAGGGGCCGAGGGAAGGGGAGAACCTGTTCCTCTACCTTGGGGTAGGGATGGGGGCGGTCAGCTCAGTCCTTGTCCGCGAAGAAGGGAAGAGGCAGTTCCCAATCTATTATGTAAGCAGAGTCCTCAAGAAGGCAGAGCTGAAGTATCCTATCCTTGAAAAGTTGGCCTTCGCTCTCATTGTGTCGGCCCGGAAGCTCAGACCCTATTTCCAAGCCCATGCCATCCAGGTTGTGACGGATCACCCCCTTCGCCGTATCCTCGAAGGGGTCGAACACTCTGGGAGGTTGGCCAAGTGGTCGATAGAGCTCAGTGAATTCGACCTCTCCTACATTCCTCGAGAAGCTATTAAAGCACAAGTGGTGGTGGATTTCTTGGCGGACTACGTACTGGAGGCCGAAGAAATGGAGGTACCTCCCATAGCAGCATGGAAGATGCTGGTAGACGGAGCTTCTGGTAGGAATTCTTTCGGGGGAGGGGTCATCCTGGCGAGTCCTAAGGGGACTAGGATTGAGCAAGCTTTGAAAATACACTTCACCCTCACCAATAATCAGGCGGAGTATGAGGCCATCATCGCCGGACTTCGGTTGGCCAGGGAGTTGGGTATACAGGATATCAGGGTCTTCACGGACTCCTTGGTGGTGGCGCGACATATCAGCGGAGAGTTCGAGGTGAGGGAGCCGACTCTCCAGTTGTACCTAGTGAAGATAAAAGGCATTGTTGGACAGTTCCATAGCTTCTCCATTCAGCATGTTCCTCGAGAGGAGAATGCTCGGGCAGACCTGCTCGCGAAGCATAGCCCTCAGGCCGGAGGGACCATGACCGAGCTCTTCAAGCCCTCCATAGAAGAGGGGGAGGTGATGGAGATCGACCAGGAGAGGTCTTGGATGGATCCCTTTGTGACTTTCCTGGCGTCGGGACGACTACCCGAGGGGGATCTCGAGAAGAAACGAATCCGATACAAGTCTGCATACTATTTGTTGAAGGAAGGAGTACTTTATCGAAAAACGTTGTCTGGACTGTTAGCCCGATGCGTATCCGAGAAGGAAGCACCAAGGGTGCTAGAAGAGGTCCATTCGGGAGAGTGCGGGAGCCATTCGGGAAGTCGAACCTTGGAAGGGAGAGTGTTAAGGCAAGGCTATTTTTGGCCTACCCTACGAAGAGATGCAGAAGCGCTCGCCAAAAGGTGTAGAAAGTGCCAAGAGTTTGCTCCCTTGCAGCTCCTTCCAGCGCAAAGGCTGAGAACGAACACCTCTCCTTGGCCCTTCGCCATATGGGGATTGGATCTGGTAGGACCGTTTCCTCAAGCCAGTGGTCAGAGGAGGTTCCTACTGGTCATGGTGGATTACTTCTCAAAGTGGTTAGAAGTTAAGGCCCTGGCAGAGGTAACCTCACAGGTGGTGAGGAATTTCGTATGGGGGGAGATTATTTGCCGGCACGGGCTTCCTTTAGCCATAGTCACCGATAACGGGCCGCAATTTGCTAGCAGAGAGTTTGTGGACTTTTGTGCACAGCTCGGCATAGACCTTCGGTTCGCCTCGGTCCATCATCAACGAAGCAACGGGCAGGTCGAGGCAGCAAACAAGATTATAGTGAACCTCCTGAAGAAGAAAGTAGAGAACTTGAGGGGGAGCTGGGTGGAACAGCTCCCCTCTGTCCTGTGGGCTCTGTGAACTACACCTAATACGGCCACAGGAGAAACGCCCTTCAAGCTCTCTCATGGCTCCGAGGCCATCATACCCGTGGAATTCGAAGTTGAATCGCCCAGGGTCATAGCAGCCAGAGAAGGAGAGGAAAGGTGGCAGTTCGATAATGGAGAGGAGCAGAGGCTTTCTCTCGACCTCGTAGAAGAGCTCAGAGAGCTAGCAATAGTCCGGCAGGAGGAGGTCAAGCGCCGGATGTCCCGGTACTTCGATAAGCACATCCGAATCAAGCAGTTTCAAAAAGGGGATTTGGTCCTCAAGAAGGTAGATGCTGCAGGAACGGGAGCCTCGGTGGGGAAGCTCAACCCCAATTGGGAAGGTCCTTTCATAGTGAAAGAAGTCTTAAAGTCAGGGGGGTATCACCTCCAGGATGTGGACGGGATACCCCTGGAATGCGCCCGCAGTGGCGATGATCTGAAACATTTTTATCCATAGTAATAAAAGTCCTTTGAATTTACTTGAGCATATCGTTAATAATCCTCCCTCTTTTGAATATGCTAACACTATACCTCAGGACGCCCTCCTTCAGAGGATGAGAGCGGTGGTTGGAGGAGAAAAAGGAGAGGAGACCCCGAGCAGACCCGCTGACCAGGCTCTCATCAAGCTGGCAGGGCTATAGGCTCACTCGGTGGTTGGAGGAGAAAGAGGAGAGGAGACCCCGAGCAGACCCGCTGACCAGGCTCTCATCAAGCTGGCAGGGCTGTAGGTTCACTCGGTGGTTGGAGGAGAAAGAGGAGAGGAGACCCCGAGCAGACCCGCTGACCAGGCTCTCATCAAGCTGGCAGGGCTGTAGGCTCACTCAGTGGTTGGAGGAGAAAAAGGAGAGGAGACCCCGATCAGACCCGCTGACCAGGCTCTCATCAAGCTGGCAGGGCTGTAGGCTCACTCGGTGGTTGGAGGAGAAAGAGGAGAGGAGACCCCGAGCAGACCCGCTGACCAGGCTCTCATCAAGCTAGCAGGGCTATAGGCTCACTCGATGGTTGGAGGAGAAAGAGGAGAGGAGACCCCGAGCAGACCCGCTGACCAGGCTCTCATCAAGCTGGCAGGGCTGTAGGCTCACTCGGTGGTTGGAGGAGAAAAAGGAGAGGAGACCCCGAGCAGACCCGCTGACCAGGCTCTCATCAAGCTGGCAGGGCTGTAGGCT
The DNA here is from genome assembly GCA_039513925.1 of Platanthera zijinensis. Taxonomy (NCBI): domain Eukaryota; kingdom Viridiplantae; phylum Streptophyta; class Magnoliopsida; order Asparagales; family Orchidaceae; genus Platanthera; species Platanthera zijinensis. The sequence goes on from CM077083.1 coordinate 153,829,394, forward strand.
CACTCGGTGGTTGGAGGAGAAAGAGGAGAGGAGACCCCGAGCAGACCCGCTGACCAGGCTCTCATCAAGCTGGCAGGGTTGTAGGCTCACTCGGTGGTTGGAGGAGAAAGAGGAGAGGAGACCCCGAGCAGACCCGCTGACCAGGCTCTCATCAAGCTGGCAGGGCTGTAGGCTCACTCGGTGGTTGGAGGAGAAAGAGGAGAGGAGACCCCGAGCAGACCCGCTGACCAGGCTCTCATCAAGCTGGCAGGGCTGTAGGCTCACTCGGTGGTTGGAGGAGAAAGAGGAGAGGAGACCCCGAGCAGACCCGCTGACCAGGCTCTCATCAAGCTGGCAGGGCTGTAGGCTCACTCGGTGGTTGGAGGAGAAAGAGGAGAGGAGACCCCGAGCAGACCCGCTGACCAGGCTCTCATCAAGCTGGCAGGGCTGTAGGCTCACTCGGTGGTTGGAGGAGAAAAAGGAGAGGAGACCCCGAGCAGACCCGCTGACCAGGCTCTCATCAAGCTGGCAGGGTTGTAGGCTCACTCGATGGTTGGAGGAGAAAGAGGAGAGGAGACCCCGAGCAGACCCGCTGACCAGGCTCTCATCAAGCTGGCAGGGCTGTAGGCTCACTCGATGGTTGGAGGAGAAAGAGGAGAGGAGACCCCGAGCAGACCCGCTGACCACGCTCTCATCAAGCTGGCAGGGCTGTAGGCTCACTCGGTGGTTGGAGGAGAGAGAAGAGGAGGGACTCAACACTCTCGGGCCCTCCGCAAACAAGGGTTTGTGCTTTCGTGTTAATGTCCGCCAGCAGCAACGGAGGTCGGCTAATCAGGAAAATCTATTCCCCTTAGCAAAAAAGGGATGCTTCGGGGGAAGTCATTGCATAAAGAAAAAAAGAGGAAGGAGAAAAAGGGGAGAGAGGGAGGATAACAAACCCTCCCTGTCCACTCGCGCAGAGAGGAGCCATCCCGCGAGCCGAGAGCGAGGAAATACTCCTCTCGCTCACAAAAAACCATGGAGGCTCACCAACTCACCCCAGGAGCCAAACCTACAGGTAATAATTAGGCGAGAGGAAAGGCAGTTTTCTCTCGCCTATCAACAATCTCGAGGGTTCCTCGAGCAATCCCGATATAAAAGAAAGGGCTGGCCTTAAAAAGGCGCGAGCAAGAATATATATATATATATACATGCACATGAGTCATATCAATGTTTTAAGACAACGCATTCACAAGATAAGAGGGAAGCGAGAGGCGAGCAAAAAAGTAAGAATTTAAACGTGAGTCATAACAGCGTTTAACACCCTACGACTATGGAATATGAAGTATTACAATCTCAGCAAAAGAAAGAAAAAAGAAGGCCCTAGCCCCTCTCACTCGCTGAGGGATCCTCGTCCTCGCCATAGATCTCGGGCACGAGGTCTCGAGCAGTGATGTCCTCGCAGTCGTCTTTTACAACACCTAGCTCTCGCATCATCTTGAGAATGAGCTCGGCGGTCCTTATGTTAGCATCCCTACAGAACTCTTCCACATCATCGTGGGTGTAGCGCGCGAGAGGAGGTGGGGAGGCCTGCGAACGGGGAAGGGGAGCTTCCTTAAGCCTGGCGTTCTCCGCCTTCAGCTCTCTTACTTCGACCTCCAGCTCTTCCACCCGTGAACGTAGTCGATCGGCCGTCTCGGCATCCTGCGAGAGAAAGGAAGAGGTGTAAAAGAGAAAAAAAGAAAGAGGGTACCGGGGCAAGTGCCCGTAGAACATTGGCGGGGTATCGATTTACCACTCCGCCGCTAGCTTTCGCCAGAAGGCTTTCGGACACCTTTAGCCGCTGGGCGAGATCCCCTGACTTTTCACACTCGGCCTCCAGCTCGGCGTGTATCTCCTTCCAGCTCTTGGTGTTGAAAATCAAGCGCCGCGAGAGGTGGTGCGACAGCTCTAAAGTGCGCAGCTGCGAGTGTGCCGTCCTCAGGACCAGGTCTCGCGTAGTGGCCGCGTCGAGTGGATCGGGAGTAAGGCCTCCATATAGGCCGAAGCCCAAGGAGAAAGCGTGAGCACTGGGCTCAGCCTGCTCTCTCCAGGAGGGCAGGAGGGTGGAGATGGAGACTCGGTAGGACCCCTTGTCCCAGATCAGAGAGGGGTCATTGTTGCCGTCAGGGACCGCCGGCCCCATGTCGAAGTTGAGGTGACCGGACGGCGGAGGAATCTGAGAAGTCCCCTCGCTAGAGGGGAATCGAGGGGTAGGGTAGGATGAACTCGCCGGGGGAGCGAAGGGGGCTGCGCCCTCGGGGAGCGAGACCGCTTTACGTGGAGAAGTTAGAGGGGGCGAGTGGGGAGACCGAGACCCCACGGAAATTGGGCTCAGTGATCCCGGTGTCCCCGCGAGATCGGCAGGAGCTTTGCCCTTCCCAGAGGGGAAGGAGACGGTCTTCTTGATCTTCATCTTCATCTTCTTCGAGGGGCCAAGGCGGAGCGGCACGGAATCCTCGGCCACCCTCTTTTGGGAGGGAGGGGCCAGCGATTCTCTGGCCGCCTCGGCCACCATAGTGGCGAGAGCAACATCGGGGGAAGGCTTAATAGCGCTTCGATAGGGGGGATGCATTGGCACGATCCTCTCTCCTGAGAAGAAAAGAGAGAGAACTGACATCAGAAGACAGGCTCTCGCGAGAGAAAGAGGCGAGGGATAATGAAAAGAGAAGTTCGAAGTGTACCTTCTCCAGGGAGCACGGGGGGTAGAGAGGCGAGCCCTCTCCTCAGATACCGGACTTCAAAATTCTTCCCTGCAAGTTATTCACAGAGAAGTCTGTCCGTGCCGCCCACCTGAGGGGAGGTGTAGAAGATTTCAGCAGGAGACACCGGCGCGAGAGGAACTCCGCCTAGATTTCCGTGAATGAATACAAAGCGGGTGAGCCAGTGGTGGTTCTTGTTGGGGGTCTCGCACACCTTCAGGTTCAGCCCAGTGAAGAAGGACACTCCGTCCTGATTGGCGTGGTACACGAACATTTTACGGAAAACGGTAAGGCTAAACTCTATCCTTTCCCTCCGCATATAGCAGGCGAATGCAATGATGACGGAGATGGCGTTCGGGTTCAGTTGAGCGGGTACAACACCGAAGTACTTCAGGACCTGTTTTACCTCTGGCCAAAGGGGAAGCCGGAGCCCAGCCTCAAAATGGGAAATTGGGAAGGCGAGTTCTCCCGGGTAGAAAGTGTTGATGCTCTCGCCGACCCGGGGAGGGCGCGACTCGAAGCCTTCTGGCAGGTAATCACTCCGAAAGGTCTCGTAATCGTCGGCAGGGAGGCGACCGGGGGGGGAAGTCGTGGTCGGTGAATCGCTTCCCGCAGCGGCTGCGCCCCTCACTCTCTTCAGACCTCTTCTTTACCATTATGAGCGCAGGACGAGAAGAAAGGGAGGTGGCTGGCGAGTGAGAGACGAGCGAGTTAGCGCAAGAAGCTGGAGGGGCTGGAGCGCGAGGCGAGCCACAGGAAGAAGGTTACTCGCGAGTGGAAGTCTAAAGAAAGCATACCTCTTGCCCTGGCAGGGGGGGTATTTATAACCTTCCCCAGTAGGGGAGTACGGGCAAGGGGGTTGCGTCAGGGGAGGGGAAGAGTCGGCCGACCCTTCGCCCTCCGGGCCTCGGGCAGCGGAACGCCGGGTGAGCGGCCTTCTCGAGAAAAGAGAGGTGAAAAGACAGCGGGGCAGACAGCTAATGATGAAAGTCAATAATGGTGAATAAAAATTAATTAATATCCAATAAGAAGCAGTAGTGACGATTAAACCGACAAATTATAAAATTAATTAATCCCGCACATGGCGGGTGGCGAGTTCAAAGAGCGCACAACAGGCGCTATACCAGTCAATCTTATTACAGGATAAGAAAAGAGAGTTATTGGGCGGAAGGCGAGAAGCGAGAGGCGATTGCAGGAGGAAAGAACGCTCGGGCTCCGTCAGTTCTTGTCCCACCTCCATCGTCCTCCACGGCCTCTCACGCAGGGGGGGGCGATGGGGGAAGTGGAAGGCGCGAGCAGCCGCAACACCGCGCCGGGGGAGACGAAGCTGTTGATCGACATTGTTCAGAATTGCTAGAGGATCAGTCTGGTCCACCTCCGTGTCGACAACAATCTAATTCGACAGGCGAACACATTCCATCTCGAGCCAATCAATTCGGTGGTCCGCGGCCTGCTTTCCTTTTTCCAGTGCTTGGATGAGCAACGCGTGTTTCCGCAGCATCTCGGCCACCTTTCGCTTCATCTCTATGGGGTCCGCGGGATCGCCCAGATAATCGTCAATCTCGTCTACTGGCGGAGGAGGCGAGAAGGCTTCTCGCCCAGAATAACCCTCAGCCGGCGAGTCGGCGGCCAGAGTGCTCTCGGCAGGCCCCCCACTCGCACCTGCCAGAAAACCAATATTGGCTGAGAGTGGCGGAAGGAATGACAAGGATGGAACAAGTCAGTGATTAGATCTCTTACCAAATCGGCGAGTGCGGTTCGAGGCGGTAGAAGGGTCATCCCTCTTCGACACCGGCGTAGAAGGAGTGGAGTCCTGGGGCGAGAGGCGCTGAGAAGGGAGTTCAGAAATGTTTATACGGATGGTCTCGGGACGTTGAGTGGCCTCCAAAAATCTCTGAGAATAGACAACAAATAAAGAATGGGCAGTGACAAGAAACCAGGAGGGGTTGGAAGAACGTACTTCTTTTCCCTTGAGGCTAGCAGGGGCCGGGGGCGTCGACCCCCTTTGATAGGTGCGAGAGGGTTCCTCAGCCAGAATATGAGGCTCAGGAGTTTTCGTCTTCTTAGGAGGAGATGCGGATAGCGGTAGCGAGGGAGGAGCACGGGCAGGGATCTTGTTCAGACCCACCGCCGTCGCCCTATTCCGCTGGCGCACGGCCGCGATGCGGTCCCGAACACTTTGGCTGAGAGACATATGGACAAGCGTTAAGGAGGGAGAAAGAGAGGAAACACCCCCTTGAGGGGAGGGAGGTTCTATATTTATAGGTCAGGCAAGGGGCCCACCAAAAGATTCCCTCAATAAATTGGTTGTACCATCGCAAGCCTCGGTTGGACTATCTTTCCGAGCTTGTGCCAACCTCAAAAAGAGCGGGGATTGTGTACAACCTCGGGCTCACAGCCCGGCGAGAGGGGCCTAGGCGAGAGGAGAGAGGGTTCAGCCCGGCGAGAGGGACCCAGGAGAGAGTAGAGAGGGCCTAGGCGAGTCGAGAGGGATCAGAAGAGAAGCTTCGTGGCGAGAGGGCCTAGGCGAGTCGAGAGGGCTCAGTAGAGAAGCTCCGTGGCGAGAGGGCCCAGGCGAGTCGAGAGGGTTCGGCCTGGCGAGAGGACCCTAGTGAGAGGTGCCTCGAGAGGAGGGTCGTCTTGGTTTCAGGGCCGGTTCAGGTAAGGTCGGGCCCACCTTCTGGGCCCCAGAGGTGTTTTTACTCTTTTACCCTGCGTGGGCTGCATTTAGTCTTTTAAGACAGCGGAGTTTAGCTGTTGACAGTCCCAGCCAAGGGTATTCTGGTATTTTCACAGCAGCATAGTTTGGTTATTAGCAGTCCCAGTTCAGAGGCCTATAAATAGACCGGTAAGGTGCCGTAGAGAAAAGCATTCTGGACTCCTCTTATCTTTTCTAAGGCACCTAGCTCAGTATTGGCTAGGGAGGGGAAGAGCTCTAGTTCTAGTCTCTTCCGGGTAAGAGGTGGGACCTCCTCACTGAAGTCTCCGGTCTAGTTCTTCGCTTGGAGAGTGATCCCAAGGGATTAAGCACGAGCTGCCTCGGTAGTTCCGAGCTTTAGGTGGAATCGGCTTTGCTGGTTCCAACAACCGGTTTATTCGGTTCATAACAACCTTCTGACAGCTCTGACAGAGGTGACAGCTTTGTTACTTATGGCAGCTGTCAGGTCTTCAGTCTTGATACCTGACCCCTCCTTGAACTTTTATCACAGCAGAGAATTGTCCGGATAACACTTAAAATGTGTCAAGATGAATAGACCATGTGTCGACACAAGTCTTGATGATGTCGACATAGCTCCTAATATGTCAATACAGTCATTCTTTATCTTCTCGACATAGCTTCTGTTGGATGTGTCGACACAAGTCCCGTGTGTCGACACAACTGCTTCTAGTCTCAACATATTTGGTGTTGATGGATTTCTTGAGTGTGTGTCGACACAAGTCATGTGTATCGACATAACTGCTTCTAGTATCGACATAGGTGGTGTTGACAGATTTCTTGAGTGTGTGTCGACACAAGTCTTGTGTGTCGACACAAATGCTTCTAGTCTGAACTTCTGTGTGTTGACATAAGTCCCATGTGTCGATATAACTGCCGCTAACATAATTTTTGTGTGCCGACACAAGTTGTGTGTGTCGACACAATCTATCTTCTAGTGTCGACACATTTCCCTCACAAGTGTCGACACTTGTACTTAGAATATTTTCCTGTATTTCTTTAACCTGCACATTGAAACTCAACATCCCATCAAATACACATTGATGTATATCATTGAGTTAAGTGAGGCTTCTTTAAATCTAGTACATAGTTTCCAATGTACCCAACAGACATATCATTGCTGGCTGGCCAATAAAGAGGAAGGAGCACAAGAAATATGATGACAAGAAGCATTACAAGGATAAGAAGGCTAAAAAGAGCTTCTTGGCCAAGGAGAAAATCAGATTGTTAGAGAGTGATTCTGAGTCTTTAGAATCAGAGGAAGAAGAGGTCTACATTACTCTCATTTATATTGAAGTGGAGGCTAATTATCCAACTACCTCAACTGGCATATGAGCTCCACTGTCCTCTAATGACAGTGACTTTGAAGAGGATGATGAGTTCTGCCTCATGGACCTAACTGAAGACAATCATTACAACTCTATTCCTGATGAGGTACGCTCTCTCTCCAACTCTCCTCTTGTCTATGAGACTAGCTTTGAATTTGAAGCATCCACTTTATCCAGTGGGGTTGATGGATCAGAATTTGATGATGATGTAAATCAATTGATTGACAAGTATGGTGTCATTCTTGATGCTTTAAAGAAGAGCAAGAAGCTTGTCAAAAGACAAGCTGAGGAGATAGCCTCTCTTCAGCAAGCTACTTCCCTGCAGTCTAAGTCAGTTCCTTTGCTAGCTCAGATGAGGAGGGAAGTCACTCCGCTAAAGACAATCTCAGTCATCCAAATTGGCACCATTAGCCAGAAGAACAAGTTCATCAAGGATCTTGAAGAGAAGCTTCTCAAATAGAGGATGCTAGTGGCTAAATTTTCTAAGCCCAAAACCGTGTTGCCACTGATCGACTCCTTCACCTCTTAAAAGGATAAGAGAGGTTTGGGGTTCAAGTGGAATACTAGAGCTGTCCATTCCAAAGGGAAAGGCAAGGCTCTAGTTGTGTCTCAGACCACCTTTCAGAAGGTAATTCTTCCTTCTAACAGGTATGACTATAACAGTATGTATGGTTACTGGAAGAATGGTTGCTCTTCTTATAAGGATACACATGTATCTTACAATGGAAGAAGAAAGGGTATGGGATTGCGTGCACTGAAGGCTCCCCATGAGGAAATCCAAATTGCCCATCATGGACCTTTTTTGTTTGGTGCTCCAGCTCCCACTCTCAATGGCATGGCTGTGGCCAATCCCCACGTTCCATCAGCAAATAGCAAGACTATGAGAAAGTCAGTTAGTAAGTCCCACTTGCCTATTTCTGATGTCATCAACACTATGTCAGCTACAAAGAAGACATTTGTTGGTGTAATTCAGAATAAACCTAGTGTACCTACTGGCAGACTTACTTTCAGTCAAATACTTACTGAAAGGAATAAGAAGAAGGTTGCTGCTCTCTCCTCTGAACAAATTAGCTTGCATACTTCAAAGACGGTTCAAAAGAGGAGATACAATATCAATGAGTGTTGGTGCAGTGTCAAGGTGGGTCACATTGCCATAAACTGTTGGCACAACCCAAGTGTGGCAAGAGCAAGGGTGTGTTTTCTTGTCAGGACTGCAGCAGGTACACATAGTCATTCTCAAGCTAACATGAACCAAGGACCCAAACCCCTTTGGGTTCCTAAGGTAAATTAATCTGTGATTGCAAGATAGTCCAAGTACCCATAAAATGCCAATATGGTACTTGGACAGTGAATGTTCCAAACCTATGACTGGAACAAGGAGCCATCTAAAGGACTATATTCCTGTAAGGAATGAACCTAAAGTTATCTTTGGTAGTTCAGACAGAGGAGTTACCAAAGGCTATGGTATGATTACTAATGATATAGTCTTCATTACAAAAGTAGCTTATGTGGAAGGATTGCAAAACAATCTGATCAACATAAGTCAACTATGTGATATTGGCCATGTCATTGTCTTCTACAAGGATAAGTGTCTGATTAAAAGGTCAAGTGACCAAGAGATCATTTTGACAGACAGGAGTGAAAATATTTACTTTTAAATTTCTTATGTATAAGTACAGACTCTCCTGTGTGTCTTATTGCAAATGAGAAAGTCTCTTATTGTGTGCAATGACACAAAAGGCTTGCTGATAAATAGCATTTATCCATTTTTTAATTATAGTATTTAATATTAATTAATAACATTTTAATTATTTTGTTTAATAAAAAAATCCTTTTAATAATTATCCACTAAATCACTTTTATTTATATTTTGTAGATTTTAGTGTTGCCGCCACACTCCGGATGTTAGAGAATAACACTTGTTGAAGTTGCGGCGCGCCGGGCATGTGAGCTCGAGTTGCACCCGTACAAGAAAGAAAGCCCAAGTAAAATCAACCTTCAACACGAATGTCATCGTAATGAAAGCAATCAAACCAAGCCCGATCTGTTGGACTTTGACTTCATTGACCGGGCCCACAAGTTTGGGGGGTTTATTATATTTATGTTTTGTTTTAAATGTAGGGAAGAGAGAATGCATTAAGTGGGGAGTTGAGAGGTTGATAGATGAGAAGTTGGTTGCTTTTAAGTGTTGGACACTTGTCCGTTTCCTATTGGTCTGGTAAGCCTATATAAAGGCATGTAAGTATTCCTTTTAGAGTTGCTGAAAAAATAGTGAAAACTTCTCCATTTCGTTTTTCGTTCGTGAGGAGCGCTGCAGCGCTAGTGGGGTAGCCGGGCGGTTAAGGGAGAAGCCAGGCGGTTTGATCTTCTCGCCGCGCGAGAAGGATCTCGCGGGTGGCGGAGGACTAGCCGCGAGAGGAAAGTGGACTCGACAGTAGTGGTTTTGCCGCGGGTGAAGAGAAGGTGCTCGTGAGTGTGTGCCGAGCGAGCAAGTGCTCGCCGAGCGGGAGAGGATCTCGCGTGCGAGAGAGAGGGTTGCCAGTGGGGCTCTCGCCGGGTGTTGTCGCCGAGGGACAGAACTCGCCACGCGGGAAGGGTCGCTCTCGCCGGGTGCTAACCGCGCGGGTAGACGAGAGGTGAGAGCGGTCTCGCCGGCCACTTTTGGTGTTAAGTGGATTTTAGTTTGGAGTGTTAAATTATACGGGGACCCATACACGTTTCCAACACGATCACCACCGTGCTCGGCTAACTTCCTCGGCGCCACCACCATGCTCGGCTGGCTTCCTCGAGGCCACCACCGTGCTTGCCCAATTCGCTCGGCTAGCTTCCTCGGCGCCACCACCGTACTCGGCCAATTCCCTCGCAAGCAGTAGCTCGACCACCACCTTCGGTCCTTCACCAGGTTCGGCCACCACCTTAACAGCTCTATGCACAGTAACACAACACCAACAAATCGGCAACCTCCAGCTCCTCCACTATACCCCACCATGCATGGAACCCAACCACCTCCGCTCCTCCACGTAAACAGGCTGCGGCTTCCTCAGCTCCTCCACGTCAGCAGGCCGCGGCTTCCTTAGCTCCCTCCACGCCATGCATCCCGGCGCTGACGCATCCTTCATTGCACCCGGAAGAGAGAAGAGCAGCAGTAACGATTGAAATTAATTTCATTCGGCCGAATACTATAACATGAACAATAACGGCCAAATAAAATTATTTTAAGCCGTTTGCGCTAATCAAGGTTATAAATATCTCATTTCTACAGCATTCGGGAGAACAACGAGATAAAATATATATAACTCCAGAAGTTCCTTTTGAGTGGTTCCTGGGAAGAAAATTTCATTTCTCCCTAGATTGCTAAATTGCTCCGTTGGAAAAATTCATCCCTAGATTGCTCGCAAAAGTTGTTTTTTTTCCTATTTTTATTTTGGTCTCTTATAATCTTGTACTTCTCTATTTAAATTTTCGTCAACTCATTTCAGAGCGCTTTTATTTCTATTAACCCATTTTCTATTCATAATAAAATTTCATTTACCTTCCGCTTAAAATATTATTCATATTTCAATTTTGCTTCTAATCACATTCGTACTTTTTTACGATGTCACATTTTTATAAGAACGATCCACCCATCTCCATGAATAACTAATTTTTATAGTGCTCGATCGAGATGATCCGAGGATGAGATAATAAGTTTTATGATTTTAGATTTGTTTTTTTTTCTAATTGTTGAACGCTTATGATCTACTTTTGATCAAACACTATTATGAGGCTATATCGTCGATATATAATTTTCATGTTGTTTTCGCTCTTTAGTTAGCCGAGAGGATCGTAAGACGAATTGATTGCTCATAGGTAAAAGGAGTAGAACGCAACCCCGAGAAAAGACGACGTAACTCTTCCGGATTGGAGTGAAATCCAATGGCGAGGTTCACTACCTAAAGCAAGTCTTAGGCTATGCGATTTGAGAACGAGAGTTCTGTCGATACACCTAAGCTTAGTTGAACCTGATCCTCAAAAGAGGGGGGGTGTTCATGCTTCGGGAACCTCCACGGTGAAAGTCTCTTCAACAAGAGAACTGCATTTCTATTTTCATTCCGTTATTTTCTATTTCCGAGATGATTCAAAGATCGGGTACTAGCTTTTAAATTATTGAATTAATTCCGTTAACATTTCTAGTTTTTACTTTTCGTAACCCAACTCCAATTTCTAATTGATAAGATAATAACGATATTTCAAAGTAGGATTACTCAGCCATCCCGAGTCTAAATGACATTGGTTTTCATAAACCTATACTACTTTCGATACGGTACACTTGTCGTTGTCGGTTGCAGACATAGTTTTACGCATCAGGTTTTTGGCGTCATTAACGAGAACTAGTCGATAAACGCAACTTAAATTCTCGGAAAGGGAGGTTTGAGCCTTTCATCCCAGCACACCTTCTAATACCGCTGCGAACCTTTCACATGGTAGAGCTCGGGAAGTCCGGGACTAACTTAACCCGTTTTTTGAACAAAAGAAAAAGAGATATCTAAATATTTAACGATAATATTATAATAATACTATTATAATTTTTTCTTTCCCTTCATTTTTTTCTTCTCTTTTAGTTTATGACCCTAAAAAACTCTTCAACTAATTTTGAATTTAGTTTTGATACTAAAATTGAGCGCAGCTTGCGGCGACGTCTCTGATTTAGTGATCTACCAATAATTCGCGAAGAGTCAATCAGAGAAACTAACGAGGAAATAATGGAAGATTCTAACCGTAATGAGGCCCCGCTATGAACTATGTCCTATTATACGAGGCCGGATTGGGAGGGAACATAATCTAGTATTATTCGCCCGACGGTGGCAAATAATAATTTTGAAATTAAAGCAAGTATCATTCAGATGTAACAACAAACAGTCGTATTCTATGCCTTACCGAATGAAGATTCAAATTTACATTTATTGAATTTTTTGGAAATTTACGATACATTTAAAATAAATTGCGTCACTGATGACGTCATCCGTTTGCGTTTATTTCCTTTTTCTTTGCGGATTAAGGCGAAACAGTGGTTGAGTTCTCTTCCTAGAGGTTTCATTACTACATGGGGCGAAATGATGGAGAAATTTTAAACGAAAGATTTTCTTCCGGCAAAGTCCGCTAAATTAAGTACAGACCTTCTCTAGTTCACGCAAATAGACTCGTAGTCTCTCTATGACACATGGGAGCGCTTCAAAGAACTTTTGTGGAGATGTTTTCATCATGCCCTCCCTGTTTGGCAACAAGTCCAAACATTTTACAATGATTTGAATCTCCAAACTAGGAAAATGATTGATGCGGTCGCGGGGGTACTCTTAATAACAAAGCCCACGAGGCTGCTCAAGAGCTTTTTGAGGAGATGACCATGAATGCATATCAGTGGAATGCGCCATGGTCGCGCCCTAACAAGTTGACCGGACTCTTTGAAGTCGAGGCCACCACTAACTTGGCACATCAAGTGGAATGACTTACAAAGCAAGTGGCGGAGATGTCTGCTTCCTCCGCCACCAATTGGGCTAACAATAATAATAATATTATTAATAATTTGGTTCAAGAGCATGTAGATTATATGGCGAGCTCCTATTGTCCTCCTTATAACCCGAATAATAACATTCCTTTTTATAATAGCTATAATCCGGGTTTGAGGAGTCACCCAAATTTTTCATGAAGTAACCCCAATAATGCTCAACGACCACCACAAGTGAATCCTCTTAGATTCGCTCCACCACCTCAAAACCCCTCTTCACTTGAAGAGGCCTTCACCAAATACGTTGCCTCTAATGAGTCCAATATCCGGAATCTGACCGGATCTATTAAAAATCTAGAAAATCAAATTGAACAGCTCGCAAAAATGTTTTTCGTCCGCCAACAATGAGCTTTGTCGGGCAATACTAAGCCAAATCCACAGGAGAGCACCAACGCAATTACCCTCCTAGGCGGAATGGAGGTAACTTCTACAAATTTGGTCGAGCCCGAGGTAAACGTTTCATCTCCTTCTCCGTAAGTTATTTCTTCATCTACTCTACCTTCTTCTACTTTAGCTCCGTGCATTATTAAAAACCATTATCTTCCTTATCCTTCAAAATCTAAAGATAAGCGCAATGAGTAGCAATAAAAAAATTTTATTGAAATTTTGAAACAAATTCAAATAAACGTGTCATTCTGCCAGGCGTTTGCCCAAATGCCCAAGTATGTTAAATATCTAAAAGATTTACTTTCAAATAAAAAGAAACTTGAAAATTTTTCACGGGTTTCTCTTAGCGCAGAGTGCTCGGTAGTTTTTTAAACTAACTTACGGAAAAATTAAATGACCCGGGACGATTTTCTATCCCGTGCTTGTTCGGAAATTTACAAATTAAACACGTTTTAGCTGACTTAGTAGCCTGTATTAAATTGATTCCCTTTTCTCTGTTTAAAAAGCTTGGTTTGGGCACCCCAAACCCGACTAAAATGAGCATCCAACTAGCTGATAGATCGATTAGTACCCAATAGAGGTAGTAGATGATGTTTTTGTAAAGGTTGATAAGTTTATCTTCCCGGTTGATTTTTTCATTCTCGACATACCCCTTATCCTCGGCCGACCCTTCCTTGCCACCTCTCGGGTGATAATAGACGTAAGTAACGCAAAGCTTCTCCTACGAGTTGGGGACGAAGAAGTTATTTTTAGTATAGACTTCTCTATGAAAAATTCATTTTCTAATGATGACTCTTGTTTTACTTTAAAACAAATTTTGAAGAAGAATTATCGTCGTCTTCGGAAATAATTTTGCCAATTTTTGAAAATCAAGAATTTGCTACTACTTTTTGTCTTAATGAAATAACTCGGCCGTTAAAATTTGAACACATAAATTCAAATAATCTTAAAATTAAAACATCTTAAGAAGAACCACCGAGTTTAGAATAAAAACAATTCACGGATCATCTTAATTATATATTTCTAGAAAAAGATTCAAAATTACCCGTAATTATCTCATCTACGCTTAACGATTCAGAAACTTCTGAATTAATAAAAATTTTAAACAATCACCGACATGCAATTGCATGACAGATTTATGATATTAAGGGGATTAGCCCTTCGGTTTGCACGAATAAAGTCATGTTAGAAAATAATTCTCGCGACACCATTCAGCCACAACGATGCCTCAAACCTAATATGAAGGTGGTCGTTAAGGATGAAATAATAAAATTATTAGACGCTGGAATTATCTATCCCATTTCAGATAGCACTTGGGTGAGCCCGGTGCAAGTCGTGCCTAAGAAGGGCGAGATAACAGTAATCTCCAATGAAAATAATGAGGTAATCTCAACCCGTACTATTACAGGCTGGCAGACGTGCATCGATTATAGGAAATTAAATGATTCCACCCACAAGGCTCACTTCCCGTTACCCTTCATTGACCAAATTTTAGAATGCCTATCCGGTCACTCCCATTATTGTTTTTTTGATGGTCTCTCGGGATACTTTCAAATCTCAATTGCGCCTGAAGACCAAGAGAAAACAACATTCACTTGTCCCTTTGGCACCTTCGCCTATCGGAGGATGTCGTTTGGTCATTGCAATGCGCCTGCTACATTTCAAAGATGTATGTTGGCAATTTTTAACGAATTAGGAGAGGATGACGTAACTCTTCCAGATTAGAGTGAAATTCAATGACGAGGTTCACTACCTAAAGAAAATCTTAGGCGATGCGATTTGAGAACGAGAATTCGATCGATACACCTAAGCTTAGTTGAACATGATCCACGAAAGAGGGGTGTTCATGCTTCGGAAACCTCTACGATCATAGCCTCTTCAACAAGAGAACTGTATTTCTATTTTCATTTTATTATTTTCTATTTTCGAGGTGATTCAAAGCTTGGGTACTAGCTTTTAAACTCTCAAATTAATTCTGTTAACATTTCTAGTTTTTACTTTTCGCAACCCAACTTCAATTTTTAATTGATAAGATAATAATCATCTTTCAAAGTGGGATTACTCAGCTACCTCGAGTCTAATACGACCTTAGTTTTCATAAACCTATACTACTTTCGATACGGTACACTTGCCGTTGTCAGTTGCAGATATAGTTTTGCGTATCACTTGCTCACTTAAATTATAAGGCAATCAGCAAGCTCTTCAATGTAGGGCTAGTCAGAAATGAACCTAATTTGAGATGCACTAAAGCGGGCATTTGCTTTGCATGCCAAAAGGGCAAACAGACAAAGGCCTCCTTTAAGAGCATTGGGGCCAAGGATTCTGAGAGGTGTTTATACCTCTTGTATATGGACTTGTTTGGTCCTATGCCAATTCATAGTCTAGGTAGGAAAGTCTATACACTTGTGATAGTTGATGACTATTCTATATTTGCTTGAGTATTCTTTCTTAAGAAAAGTCTGAAACCCTTGACATTATTGTGACCTTTGTTAGGAAAGTTCAAAATTAAAAGGACAGTTATGCGGTCAAAATAAGAAGTGACCATGGTACTAAATTTATGTCTGAAGGCATGACAACGTTTTGTGGAGAGCAAGGTATTTTCAGGATTTTTCTTCTCTAAGAACACCCCAGCAAAATAGGATAACTGAGAGGAAGAATATAACTCTCATAGAGGCTGGCAGGACATTACTCAGTGACACTTCTCTCCTAGAATACTTCTGGGCTGAGACAATAAACACTGCTTGTCATGTATTGAATAGAGCATCTATCAACAAGTATTACAAGAAGACTCTCTATGAGATTATGAAAGGTAGAAAACCAAACCTTGCCTATCTCACGATCTTTGAAAGCAAATGCTTTGTGCTCAATAATGGGAAATCCTACTTGACAAAGTTTGCTACCAAATCCTACGAGGGAATTTTTGTTGGGTACAACAACCACATCAAAGCCTATAGAGTTTACAACTTGAAGAACCAAGTTATAGAAGAGTCTGCCAATATAGTATTTGATGAGTCTTCCGTGATTCACTATGAGTTGCCAAGCTTCTCTAGATCTGCAAGTGCTGAATTGAAGTTAGACAAGCTGAACATCTGAAAGTGAAGGGATAGTACTACTCTAGAGGGGGGGTGAATAGAGTTATCAAATTTTGCACAGACAAAACTTAATAGTCTACCCAACTCCCTTGGAGTGAAGTGCGGAATGAAAAGATTATAGATATTGATTTAACCTTAAAGCCTAACACAAGTGATGTGTACAAACACAAGCTAACTGTAATTACAGTTAAGCTTGGAAAAACCTAATCAGCAACTAGCAGCCTAGTTATATCTAATCACAGCCACAATGCAGGAATTAAACAATAGAATCCAGACGACACAAGGAGATTTATAGTGGTTCCCCAAACAACTTGGGTACGTCCACTCTTCTACCCACACGGTAGGAATCCACTCAGGTTTTTGATCAGGTGCCCTGCCACCAACAGAATCTGCTTCAGGTAGATTCAGAAACCCTTTAGACTTTTGATCAGGTGTCTAAAAACCAAGCACAGGTTTTTGATCAGGTGCCCTGCCACCAAGGGATACTTTTGAAGGGAGTAATAACCCTGTACAGGAGGGGGAAGAAGGTTAAGATGTCTTCTCTATTTTTCAATAGATTAGAGAAGCACAAAACTTGCACTGAGCTAGAATGCTCTAAAGAATCAAGGCTCCCCCTGGCTCAAAGATGTCCAGGTGAAGTCTTGCTTCAGTGCAGAAAACTCTTCAGAAAATTCTGAAGGAAAAGCTACAGGAAGAAAATAAATGACAAAAAGAAATCTCTTCAAGCAGCTATTCTTCTTCTTCTTCTTCTTCAAAGAATCTCTGAGTTTGAACTTCCTGAAAGCAGGAGAACTCAGGTTGAAGAAGAGATGATGATCTTAACACTTCTCAGTTAGATGGAGTTTGCTGAGAGCAGAAAGCTTGAACGCTTGAAAGCTTGAATGAACACTGGTTGGCTATTAGCTTCTGTTAACTAGCTTGAATCCTTCAGCAAAGGGTTCTTTTTATAATCATCATCAAGCAACGGCTCTCTTCCATTTGAATTATTTGTCTTCTTCTGAGCCTTGAGACCTGGGCTGTAAATATCAAGAAGACAGAAATATCTCTGCAGCAAAAAACATTCTATAAAAAGGAATAAACCTCTTTCTAAGAAGCTGCAGGCTTAAATCAAATAATCAGAAGGACTAAATAAAGTCACATCATAAATAATCTCTTTATAGCAAAGAAGAAGACTTTTCAGTCCAACGGATATAAAGGGCTGTCAGCAGATAAAGTAAATTATAATGACAGCTAATAAGACAAACAACTTTATCTTAAAAGATTTGAACTCAGGCAAAAAGAATGAAGCAAATAATGCCTGGAAACTTTATCATACAGCTTGAAATAATGTGCCAGAAAATGTATTAAATTAATTAAATATTATAAATAAATACAAAATACAAAGGCAGGCAGAAAAGCGTCGAACGACCTTCGGAGATCGTCGACCGACGCACGGAGATCATCGATCTATCGGGCAGATAGTCGAACGATCCAGATAGTCGACCTATCGAAGAAGATAGTCGAACTACCCCGGCAGATAGTCGACCTATCAGAACAGATAGTCGAACTACCAGATAGTCGATCTATCAGGACAGATAGTCGAACTATCAAGCGCACAGAGATAGTCGACCTATCAAGCAGATAGTCGACCTACCTCAGAAAACAGATAGTCGACCTATCAACAGATAGTCGACCTATCAACGCAGAACAGATAGTCGACCTATCAACAGATAGTCGACCTATCAGCGCAGAACAGATAGTCGACCTATCAAGCAGATAGTCGAACTATCAGCGCAGAACAGATAGTCGACCTATCAAGCAGATAGTCGAACTATCAGCGCAGAACAGATAGTCGACCTATCAAGCAGATAGTCGAACTATCAGCGCAGAACAGATAGTCGACCTATCAACAGATAGTCGACCTATCAGCGCAGAACAGATAGTCGACCTATCAACAGATAGTCGACCTATCAGCGCAGAACAGATAGTCGACCTATCAAGCAGATAGTCGAACTATCAGCGCAGACCAAAGCGTCAACCAACTGATAGACGATCGTCGATCAGTCGATAGACGATGGTCGAACGGCGTTCGACTATAGTCGAACGAAAAACCTACTTAACCAAATTCTCAATTTGGAAAAGCGAGGACTCTACAGCTAGACTCCTAACCATTGACCATAGATATTTCTTGGGTCAAGGAGCACAAAGGAGAGGACTAAACTCAAATCAAACTAGGGTACCAACAATCTCCCCCTATTTGAGTTAAGTCTCTCAAAAACTAAAAACAGCTAGCAATAGAATACTAAAAATAATTTCAGCAAATAGATAACAATAAACTGGCAGATTATCAATCAGATAGATAAATATAGCACAGCAATTAAACTATTTAAGAATCTTTAGAGTCTGGTAAAGGATCAGAAGAACTAGAAACAAAAGAAATTTTTCTTAGAGGGTCATCTGATTCTTTCTTCGACATCTTTAGGTCCTGCGCACCAATGATCTTCAGTTCTGTAGCCCTAGGGACAACAGCTTCAGGGTGCTTTTCCATGTACTTTGACGGGTCAAACATCTCAGGATTTACCTGGAACTTTTCAAATTCTTTCTTTCTATAAGCTGACATGGTAGTAAAACCAGTTATATCTTTTCCTTCAGCTCTTGCTTTTCTTATCTGAGCTGCTCCTACAAGTTCTTGAAAGCGAGCCATCCTAAAGTTAGGATCGAGCTCAGGATTTTCATATACGGGCTCAGGAGAAGCAGCATCAGCTATTTTATCTAGATAAGACATTAAAGAATACTTAGCAGATAGGTTCTTGCTATATATTTTAAAACAAAGGTGAACTATTTACCTTTTGATACAATTTCCTCAGTCTGTACTGGAGAAGGAGATGCAATTCTCTTCTTTGGAGAAGAAGGTGGGGAAAAGGTTGGTCTTTGTGCTACAGTCTCCTTCATTTGTCTTTGAGAACCATGAAATGATTTGCCTTGAGAGCTTTGATAACCTTGCCTTGGTTGGGGCTGAACAGACGCAGATTTTCCAGAGGAGGCAGTAGGATGAGCTGAAGGGTTCCCAGAGGCTCCTGCACCTGGAGGAGGAGGAGGACCTCTGGGAGTCCATCTTGAGACAGGACTATCATACCTCTTGGTTCTTTTTCTTTCTTTTTGCTGATTTTTCGAAAACCACATCCAATGCTTAAAATCCTTGGATTTAGGGTCAATGCCCTTCAAAATATAATACGGAATATCATTATCCTTGCTAGGAGGTGGATGAGGAGCAGCTTTTCTTTTCTTTGCAGCAGATTTCTTTTTCTTTGACTTTTCAGAAATATCAGAATCATCATCATCATCAGAATGGGATGATGGAGGGTTCTCATAAGGATCATAGGCTTCTGAGACAGCCTTTTCTTTAAGCTTTGAAGCAGATTTCTCTTTTTCTTCTTCTATGGCATCCAAAGCCAGAAGGGAGTCTAAATCTAATCCTGGAGAGTCATCCCAGATGGATGACTTCTCAACTTGCAAATCTTTCTCTTTCTCTTTTAAAGATAGAACTCTTAAATTCCATGCTGCTCTTGCTTGAGCTTCTTCCAAACTCAGAACAGGAGAGTCAACTTTGACTTCCTCTTTCTCAGACTCATCTTCTTTATTATCTAAGAAGGATTCCAACTCAGGGTCTACTTGAGTAGCAAGAATACTTGGGTCAGTCTCAGAAACAACTGCTATGATTTGAGCAGCTAAATCTTCTTTAATAATATCTGTAAAATTATGAATATAGATCTGCTAAATAAACAGAGATCATTCCTTCAAGGTATTCACAGACTATCAAATTAATAGACTCATCAACAAAACGAATGAAAGAGTTACCTTCATATTTAACCATCTCCCAGCAGTCATTCAGATAAGAAGTTATAATTCCTTCCAGGAATCTAACTATCACAGGAGAGGTTAGATCTTCTAAGCAGACTTTAACTGCAATCTCAGATAATAATATTCCATCTGCTATTTCCTTCTCAGACAAAACTGGAGCTAATTCTATCTCAGCTATTACAACATCTGGAGCTATTTCTATTTCAGCTTGAGCAGCCATGACTGAATCCTTTAAAGCTGGAGGAGAGGCAGGGAGGACTGAGACATCTTCATGGAACATCTCCCCCTGCCTGATTTCAGTGGCTACTGAAACCAGGCCCCTAGAGGTAGATGGCTCAGCAGATTTTGAGATGGATTGGATGGAGGCAGTCAAACGGTCAATGGAGGCGGCAAGGGGAGCGATTGCCTCGTCAATCATGGTTTTGATTGACGGGGTAATCAGCTCCACAATGCGGGAGATAATCTCTGGAGAGATTTCAAAAGATGATGGATGAGAGGTGGATGGAGCAGCAGCAGATATGGTAGGGGTGCTGGGATGAGAAATAATGGGGACAGGGGATCGAACTGGAGATACAGCAGGAGAGTTAACAGGAGAATGAATGGGAGAATGAATTGGGGAATGAACGGGAGATACATGAGGAGTAAGAATTCTCTCTGATCCTAACAAATCGAAGCTAGGAGCAGATATCCTAGCCAGATATGTAGGTAGAGGAGAGGCTGGAGGGGAAGAAGGAACAACCGTAGTTGTTTCAGGGGCAGCAGAGGAAGAAAGTCTTACTTCAACTGAAGTTGATGGTACTTCAGCTGAGGCAGACGGCAAAACAGAGGAGGAGGAAGGAAGAGCTGAGCCAGCTTCAATAGGTTGAGGAGAGACTGATGCAGTCCTTGTGTCCTCAGATGGTGCTGGAGCAGATTTCACAAACGTCCTCTTCCACTTTGAGAACAGATGGGGATCCATCTTCTTGCTGGCATTGATGGTTGTTGCAGTTGAACTCAGCAGCTGGGGAAATCTTTCCTTCAGGAAAATACCTATAACCCTTCCTAGGGTAACTTCCTTCTTTCCATTCTTTTTCCTGATTAAATCAAACAGAACTGCAGCCCAATTGATCCTTTTCCGATTAACAATTGCACACATAAGTGCGAATTGCTGCCTTGTTATGTTATCATGGGCAGAGTGCTTGCCCAGAAGCACTTTTCCAACTATCTCAGCCAAAAACTTGATTTTGAAAGGGAAGTTTACCTTGAGCAGCTTGGTGGGAATGCCCTCGGCATGTCCCAGCTCAACAAGCATCCTTCCGAACTCCTGAGCATCTTGCTCATAATCTTCGTCACCAATAACTAATCCAAACACATCAGATAGAACGGCCGGAGTCAGGATAACTTCTTCTCCGCCTATGGTACCAATCATCGATTCGTCTGAGGAAGACGACGTGAAAGCCCATTCTTTAATTTCTGGAATGTTGATCTTAATTCTTTCAGACATTAACTTCTCTAAACCTTGATCCCTGCAGAGCTGGAGAACTTCCACTATTCCGGCATCGCAGCTACTGAATGCTTCAAAATCCACACTGAATCCTGCATCAAACTTGACGATGGCTAGAATAGCTGGGGAAATCGCCATTGAATCGCTGGAGAAACGCGAGAAGGAGGAGGAAGACGAAGGGGACGAAACTGCAGAAAATCGCAAGCGGGAAAGCAGAATGCGAAAGGGCACGCTCCGTCGACGATAAAGCAAAAGATCTTTTGACCTAGGTCGACTATCGGCTTTATATCTGACCGGATATAGTCGGTCTATTAAAAAGATCTTGACCCGATGGTCGAACGGTCGTTCGACGATCGGCTCAGAAGCAGAGTAGTCGGACAATCGTTCGACTATTTCTGGCTTCTCAAACAACAGGCTATCGTCATCAAGAGATCGACGATGAGCCCAACCTGTTCGACGATGGTCGAACGTCGATCGACGATCTTCAAACAGATAAGCTATCATTAACTAGAGGTCGACGATAGGCTTAAACCGTTCGACTATCTTCGAACGTCGTTCGACTATCTTCAAACAGATTTCAACATAGGCAGATAAAGTCACACTTAGTCTCGTCCATTGATCATGCCTAGTTGAACTAAAAAGAACAGATGCTTCTGTTCATCTAAAGGCTTGGTGAATATATCACCTCTCTGAAACTCAGTGGATATGAACTCAAGACAGATCTTGTTCTTTTCCACACAATCTCTCAGGAAATGGTGCCTAATCTCAATGTGCTTCGTTCTAGAGTGGTGCACTGGATTTTGTACAATTGAGATAGCACTGGTACTATCACACATGATCTTGGTGTTCTTGTGTGAGTAACCATAATCCACAAGCTGGTTTTGAATCCACAGGATCTGTGAACAACAACTAGCAGTAGCTATATATTCAGCCTCTGCAGTTGAAGTTGAGACAGAAGCCTGCTTCTTACAGAACCAAGAGACCAATCTCTCTCCCAGGAACTGACAAGTTCCTGAGGTGCTCTTCCAGTCAACTCTGCAACCAGCATAATCAGAATCAGAATATCCAATTAATTCAAACTCTGACTCAGCTGGGTACCAAAGTCCTAGATCTGGACATCCCTTCAGGTATCTCAGGATTCTCTTTAGAAGAATCAGATGAGATTCCTTGGGGTTCACCTGGAATCTAGCACAAAGGCATGTAGCAAACATTATATCTGGCCTACTTGCAGTTAGATATAATAGGGAACCAACAATGGCCCTATAGTTCTTTTGATCAACTGGCTTGCCGTGATCATCAGAATCAATAACTACATTAGTAGCCATGGGTGTAGGCATTGCTGAAGCATCAGCCATCCCAAATTTCTTTACCAATTCCTTGGCATATTTGGATTGGGAGATGAAGATACCATCAGCATCTTGCTTAACTTGGAGACCAAGAAAGTAAGACAGCACACCCATGTTACTCATCTCAAACTTAGAGTGCATTAAGTTGGAAAACTTTTTGCACAGTTTGGGATCAGTGGAGCCAAAAATAATATCATCTACATACACCTGAACTAACAGGATTGTGTCCTTGTGATGCTTAACGAACAGGGTTCTATCAACTACTCCCCTAATGAAGTTGTGCTCTAACAGGAAACTAGCTAAGGTCTCATACCAGGCCCTAGGAGCTTGCTTTAGTCCATAAAGAGCTTTCTGTAACTTAAAAACATGAGAAGGCTGAGTTGATGAAACAAACCCTGGTGGTTGTTCAACAAACACCTCTTCCTTAAGCTCACCATTCAGGAATGCACTTTTGACATCCATTTGGAACACCTTAAACTTCATGAAGGCTGCATAGGCCAAGAAGATCCTTATTGCTTCTAGCCTTGCAACAGGAGCAAAGGTTTGGTCATAGTCTATACCTTCCTCCTGTCTGTAGCCCTGAGCTACAAGCCTAGCTTTATTCCTTACTATGATTCCATTTGCATCTAGCTTGTTTCTATACACCCACTTGGTGCCTATGATCAGTTGGCCTTTAGGTCTTGGAACCAAAGTCCAAACTTTACATCTCTCAAACTGATTGAGCTCCTCTTGCATTGCAATGATCCAGTGGGGATCTAGCTCTGCATCTTTAAAGGTGAGGGGTTCAACCTGTGAGAGGAAACAAGCATGCATCACATCCTGTCTTAATTGATGTCTTGTTTGCACACCAGCTGATATGTCTCCAATCACTTGAGATGTGGGGTGATCTCTAAGTGTGACAATATCAGCAGGTGGGATGTGATCTTCAGCAACAGTTGGGATTAATTCCTCAGGAGGAATTTGATCTACTGTTGGTGGAACAACAACAGCTTCAACAGCTTCAGCAATGTCTTCATCACTGTCTGATTCAGTGATCTGAAGAGTTGAAAGTTGAAGGATTTCTTGAGGGGCATCAAGTACCTGCAAAGAACTGGAGGAAGGAGAATTTTCTTTCTCCTTGTAAAACATCTGATGCTCATCAAATGATACATGCACAGATTCTTCTATCTTACAGGTTGATTTGTTATAAACCCTATAAGCTTTGCTTACTTGGGAATATCCAAGCATGATTCCCATTGAAGCTTTTGCTTCAAACTTTCTAATATATTCTTTATTATTATTATGAATATACACAATACAGCCAAAAACTCTAAAGTAATTAATTTTTGGTTTCTTTCCTTTAAGCAACTCATAAGGAGTTTTACACTTAAGTTTGTGTATCAAACTTCTATTCAAGACATAGTTGGCTGTACTAACAGCTTCTGCCCAATAGGATAGAGGCATGTTAGCATCTGTCAACAATGTGCTAGCAGCTTCAATTAGTGTTCTATTCTTCCTTTCAACTACCCCATTTTGTTGGGGAGTTCTAGGAGCTGAGAAGCCATGTTTGATACCTTCTCTCTCACAGAATTCTTGCATGAGAAGAGAGTCAAACTCAGTACCATGATCACTTCTGATCAAGGCCACATGAGTAGAGTACTCAGTCTGCACACAAAGTAGAAAGTCTGTAAGGGCTTTGAAGTTATCAGACTTAGTTCTCAAAAAGAAAACCCAACTGAACCTAGAGAAGTCATCTACAATTACTAATGTGTAATACTTCCCTCCTAAACTCTGTACATTTATTGGGCCAAAGAGGTCCAAATGTAATAAATACAGGATCCTAGGAGAATCACTTTTGTTTACAGATTTAAAAGAATTCTTGGTTTGCTTGCCTAGCTGACAAGCCTTGCATAGGCTCTCCTTCTTGTAGGGGCAAGAAGGTAAACCTCTAACAAGGTTGTGCTTAGATAACCTAGATATATTTTTAAGGTTTACATGACTAAGCCTTTTATGCTATAGGGAATTATTATTAAGGGTTACTTCATTAAACAGGCAGATTTCAGATTGAGATGAATTAAAATCTACTAAATATATATTTCCTATTCTAATACCTACTAAAACAACATTATTATTTAAAGTAATATTGCAAGAGAAATTAGAAAATGAAACCTGGTAGCCAGCATCACATAGCTGGCTGACTTAAATCAGATTATGCTTTAGTCCATTGACATAAGCAACTCTCTTGAATGTAACTGCTCCAATGGTGATCTTGCCATAGCCTTCTGTCTGACCACAGCTGGAGTCTCCAAAGATAACCTTTGGGCCGAGCTTAGCTTTGAACTTTGACAGTAGATCTTTATTTCCTGTCATATGCTTAGAGTATCCACTATCCAAATACCACTTGTTTTGAGTGATTGGTAGGCCTTCACCTGCAAGACAATTATTTAGACAGAGTGGACCCAGGTAACCTTGGGTCCCTTGTTTTTCACATAAGAAAAACTGGAAATGTATGAAAATGCAGGCTGAGGGTGATAACCTAGTGGGTGAGATCTCCTAGGTGGGATTCTCCATGCTGATGATGGGTCAACAAACCTAGGGTTTCTATTCTCATTTAGGTTTCTATGGAATTGATTATAATTTTGAAAATCATATTGAAAACGTCGATCGACGTTCGACGATGGGTGCTCAGATCGTCGACCTTCGTTCGACCATGGAGCTTCCGATCGTCGAGCTGCGTTCGACGCTTTTTGCATTTCTTTGAAAAACTTCTTTCTCTTTTCTCTCTTAGCCTTATTTAATGTTTTATTTACCAGATTTACTTGCTCAGTGTTCTTCTTTCCACTAGCTGAAATGAAGTTCACTGGAGTTGAAAGGTTATTTTTAAGAAGGACTGGGGGTTCACTGGGAGAAGCTCCTAAGCCTAGTTTATCATTACCTGACCTAGTGTTGGTCATGCTGGTAATTTCTAACAGCTTAAGGCTTCTACCATTAAGGGATTCTTCTAATCTCTTAGACTTAGCTAACTCTATTTTAAGAAATTTGATTTCTTCACTACAGGTAGTGAGTTCTTCCTTTAACCTAATGTTTTCAGAGGCTATTGATTCTGAGTCAGCTAACCTATTTCTAAGTTCTTTTATTTCCTTCTCTGAGCTAATTAAATCTAAACATAAAGATTTAAATTCTACTTTAAATTCTTCTGAAGAAAAATCATAAGAAGAAAGTACCTCATCTTCTGTAGGCATCTCTTCATCAGAATCAGAACTCTCTGCAGCAGAGTGGTTGCTGCAGGCATCTATTGTCATTAGGCAAACTTCTTTTGCCTTCTTCTCTTCCTCATCTTCACTGGAGCTTGATGAGGAGGATTCTTCATCAGAATCACTCCAGGTTTCAGCAATGAAACCTCTCTCCTTCTTCTTGTTTTTGTAGGAGGATGGCTTGGAGTGCTTCCTGTGTTGTTCTTTGTCTTTTCTCTTTTCCTTGTTCTTCTCCTCTGGACACTATGGCAAGATGTGTCCAGGCTTCCTGCAACCATAACTTATAATTTCTTTAGCAGGAGAGCGATCATACCTTGGTTTGTCTTCATAACGTGAAGACTTCTTTCTGAACTCCTTTCTCCCCATCTTGAGAAACCTTTTGGCAAACAGTGCCATAAGTTCCTCATTAGATTGGCTGCTTTCAGAAACATCTGCAGCCTTAAGAGCTAGAGATTGCTCTTTTCTTGTAGGAGTGGGGGTCTTGGCTTCAGCTTCTGCTTCTCTGGTCTTCAGCACTTGCTCAAAAGACTTGAGCTTGCCGAGGAGAGCTTCAGTTGAGATCTCATTTGTACTTCTGGCTTCTTTGATGGGCCAGATTCTTAGATCCCATGTGCTAGGGAAGCACATAAGAATCTTATCATTGACCTCTGTCAATGATATGTCCTTGTCCAGGGTCCTCAGCTCATTGATGATTGAGCTGAGCCTGGTGTACATAGCTTCAACTAATTCAGCATCAGTTTTCTTGAAGTTCTCGTACTGTGAGATCAGGTTGGACCTTCTGTCCTTCCTTTCATCAGCTGAACCAGCTACAATCTGGTTCAGTGTGTCCCACATGGCCTTTGCTGAAGAGCAATCAGCAACCTTCTGGAACACCTCATCAGACATAGTCTGAGCCAGTATGTTCATTGCTTTGGCATCAGCAATTTTGGCCTTCTTGTACTCATCATTATAATCTGGAGGAGGCACTGTACTCATATCAGATGATGAGGCAGTGGCAGCAGCAGGTGCTCTTGGGGGACCTGACAAAATAGAAGCAAAAATACTTTCATCAATAGAATTCATATAAAGTTTGATCCTTGCCTTCCAGATGCCAAACTTTGCTAAGTTGCATGCTGGAGGTCTGGTGCTTGAATAATCCTTAGACTGGGCCATGATAGTGAATATCTATAAGCTCTTGGTATCTATCAGGATCTTGTGACTTAGGTGTTAGCCTATACAGTCAGTCAACCTCCCTCTGATACCAATTGAAAGTGAAGGGATAGATACTACTCTAGAGGGGGGGTGAATAGAGTTATCAAATTTTGCACAGACAAAACTTAATAGTCTACCCAACTCCCTTGGAGTGAAGTGCGGAATGAAAAGATTATAGATATTGATTTAACCTTAAAGCCTAACACAAGTGATGTGTACAAACACAAGCTAACTGTAATTACAGTTAAGCTTGGAAAAACCTAATCAGCAACTAGCAGCCTAGTTATATCTAATCACAGCCACAATGCAGGAATTAAACAATAGAATCCAGACGACACAAGGAGATTTATAGTGGTTCCCCAAACAACTTGGGTACGTCCACTCTTCTACCCACACGGTAGGAATCCACTCAGGTTTTTGATCAGGTGCCCTGCCACCAACAGAATCTGCTTCAGGTAGATTCAGAAACCCTTTAGACTTTTGATCAGGTGTCTAAAAACCAAGCACAGGTTTTTGATCAGGTGCCCTGCCACCAAGGGATACTTTTGAAGGGAGTAATAACCCTGTACAGGAGGGGGAAGAAGGTTAAGATGTCTTCTCTATTTTTCAATAGATTAGAGAAGCACAAAACTTGCACTGAGCTAGAATGCTCTAAAGAATCAAGGCTCCCCCTGGCTCAAAGATGTCCAGGTGAAGTCTTGCTTCAGTGCAGAAAACTCTTCAGAAAATTCTGAAGGAAAAGCTACAGGAAGAAAATAAATGACAAAAAGAAATCTCTTCAAGCAGCTATTCTTCTTCTTCTTCTTCTTCAAAGAATCTCTGAGTTTGAACTTCCTGAAAGCAGGAGAACTCAGGTTGAAGAAGAGATGATGATCTTAACACTTCTCAGTTAGATGGAGTTTGCTGAGAGCAGAAAGCTTGAACGCTTGAAAGCTTGAATGCACACTGGTTGGCTATTAGCTTCTGTTAACTAGCTTGAATCCTTCAGCAAAGGGTTCTTTTTATAATCATCATCAAGCAACGGCTCTCTTCCATTTGAATTATTTGTCTTCTTCTGAGCCTTGAGAGCCGGGCTGTAAATATCAAGAAGACAGAAATATCTCTGCAGCAAAAAACATTCTATAAAAAGGAATAAACCTCTTTCTAAGAAGCTGCAGGCTTAAATCAAATAATCAGAAGGACTAAATAAAGTCACATCAGAAATAATTTCTTTATAGCAAAGAAGAAGACTTTTCAGTCCAACGGATATAAAGGGCTGTCAGCAGATAAAGTAAATTATAATGACAGCTAATAAGACAAACAACTTTATCTTAAAAGATTTGAACTCAGGCAAAAAGAATGAAGCAAATAATGCCTGGAAACTTTATCATACAGCTTGAAATAATGTGCCAGAAAATGTATTAAATTAATTAAATATAATAAATAAATACAAAATACAAAGGCAGGCAGAAAAGCGTCGAACGACCTTCGGAGATCGTCGACCGACGCACGGAGATCGTCGATCTATCGGGCAGATAGTCGAACGATCCAGATAGTCGACCTATCGAAGAAGATAGTCGAACTACCCCGGCAGATAGTCGACCTATCAGAACAGATAGTCGAACTACCAGATAGTCGATCTATCAGGACAGATAGTCGAACTATCAAGCGCACAGAGATAGTCGACCTATCAAGCAGATAGTCGACCAACCTCAGAAAACAGATAGTCGACCTATCAACAGATAGTCGACCTATCAACGCAGAACAGATAGTCGACCTATCAACAGATAGTCGACCTATCAGCGCAGAACAGATAGTCGACCTATCAAGCAGATAGTCGAACTATCAGCGCAGAATAGATAGTCGACCTATCAAGCAGATAGTCGAACTATCAGCGCAGAACAGATAGTCGACCTATCAAGCAGATAGTCGAACTATCAGCGCAGAACAGATAGTCGACCTATCAACAGATAGTCGACCTATCAGCGCAGAACAGATAGTCGACCTATCAACAGATAGTCGACCTATCAGCGCAGAACAGATAGTCGACCTATCAAGCAGATAGTCGAACTATCAGCGCAGACCAAAGCGTCAACCAACTGATAGACGATCGTCGATCAGTCGATAGACGATGGTCGAACGGCGTTCGACTATAGTCGAACGAAAAACCTACTTAACCAAATTCTCAATTTGGAAAAGCGAGGACTCTACAGCTAGACTCCTAACCATTGACCATAGATATTTCTTGGGTCAAGGAGCACAAAGGAGAGGACTAAACTCAAATCAAACTAGGGTACCAACAACATCAATGACTCTCCTCTTACTGTACAATAGGAAAGTTATGGTGTTATCATTCCTGAAGAAGGTCCAAGTGCACTAGACTTTGATGAAGATAATCAGGATCCAGTAACTGAAGATCAAGGTGTTGAGGACATTATGCCAGCTACTGTCAGACACTTGAGAGATCATCCTAGAGATCTAATCATAGGAGATCCAAACCAAGGTGTTACAAGAAGGAGCAAAAGCCTCAACAATGCTAAGTATTCAAGCTTTCTGTCTCATGTTGAACCAAAGAAGTTTGAAGATACCAACATAGATCCATTTTGGATTGTGGCTATATAAGAAGATCTGAACCTGTTTAAGAGATGCAATGCCTGGAAGCTGGTTCCCAGACCACAAAGACATAAAATCATTGGAACTAAATGGATTTATAGGAATAAGCTTGATGATAATGGTGTTATCATAAAAAATAACGCTAGACTGGTTTCCAAGAGATACAATAAAGAGAAAGGGGTTAATTTTGATCAAACCTTTGTACTAGTTGCTAGACTTGAGAAAATTAGACTATTCCTTGCATATGCTGGATACAAGAGATTTAAGGTCTTCCAAATGGATGTTAAGTTAGATTTCCTTAATGGTGACCTAAAAGAGGAGGCCTATTTTGAGCAACCCTCGGGTTTTGTTAATCCTAACTTTCCTGACTATGTATTTAAACTAAGAAAAGCTTTGTATGGGTGAAACAAGCCCCTAGGGCATGGTATGAAACCATGTATAGCTTTCTCATCGAGAACAAATTCTCAAGGGGGAAGATAGGCAAAACATTATTCCTTAGGGAAATTAAGGGTAAGATTATTGTAGTCCAAATTTATATAGATGACATAATTTTTGGGTCTACCGATGATGACCTTTGCAAGAAGTTTGCTAAAGATATGCAAGGGTAGTCTGAAATGAGCAGTATGAGCGAACTTAAGTATTTCTTAGGCCTCCAAGTTAGACAATCACAGGATGGGTTATTCATCTCTCAGTCTAAGTTCACCAAAAAGTAAATCAAAAAGTTTGGAATGGAGAGTGCCTTCATAATGAAAACTCCTATGGGGGTCAAGTGTGTCAATAGACAAGGATGCGACTAAGAAACCTGTTGATGAAACCTTATATAGAGGCATAATTGGCTCTCTCCTCTACTTAACTGCTAGTAGGCCTGACATTATGTATGCTATATGTGTTTGCGCTAGGTACTAGGGATGCCCTAAAGAGTCTCTTTATTTTTCTTCTAAAAAAATTCTAAGATATCTCATGCGCACACCTGATCTTGGTCTATGGTACCATAAGACTAATGATTTTGATCTAATTGGGTATTCAGATGAATATTTTATAGGTTATAATGAAGATAGGAAAATCACATCTAGCACCTGTCAGTTTTTAGGAGAAGAATGGTATCATGGAGCAGCAAGTAGCAGACCAGTGTAGCCATCTCCACTATAAAATCAGAATATATTTCAGCTGGAAGTTGTTGTGCATAACTTATATGGATTCAACATTAACTCCAAGACTACAATCTTCAGCTAAGTAAAACTCCCATGTAGTGTGATTCTTCTAGTGCTATCTCTATTGCTAGGAATCTTGTGTCTCATAATAGGACTAAGAACAAATAAATTAGATATCATTTCATTAGAGAGCAAGTAAAAAGGGAAGACATCAATCTTGAGTTTGTCCACACAGACAAACAAGTGGCTTATATCTTCAGCAAGCTAGTAGATGATGTCAAGTTCAACAGCTTTAAATTTGAGTTGGGTATGTTGAACTTAGTGTAGCTTCATTTTCTTTACATGCATATGGGAATTAAGTGTAACACCCCTATCCGTCGCATAATATATATCAGTAGGTTCGGCCGGGGCCCGACGCCATATACCACAGACAGACCGGTGGGTTACTAAATGAAACTATCCTTCCAATAACATACGTCCTACTCAAAGTACATTCTAGCGGAAGCAATTTAAAAGTTGCAAAGAGAAGAACCCAGGCCAACAACATGAATGTCCACTAATAACCCAAAATATGAATGAGCGTACAAATACACAAAGTACTTGGCCTTACAAGGGTTTTCTTAAATAAACAGTGTTTTCCAAACATCGGCACGTAGGCCGGACACGCATGAAGATAACAAGTAAACATTCGCATGGCCTTCGAGGGCCGGCTCAAGAACCAGGGCTTCAGCTCGCTACTTGCCACTAGGCTCCGCAGCACCTACAATCAACAATACACCGCAGCGGTGGCAAAAAAAGCAACGGTTAACTAAAGCTGACCAAATTATAACGAACCCACCCCTTTCTTGGGGTGGCAGTGCTCCTTCCTAGCAATGTATTAGTATAATCCAACAATTAAAGTGAAAGTACAACATTTGCACAATACACCACAGATGCAGGCCCACACAGCCACACACCCTATGCTCTCAGGGCACTTACTCGGTGAACCCGGTAAAAATTCGTGGTCTCACCACCGCCTCCAGGACGGCAAATCTCGTGAGCATTATAGTCTTTCCGGCCTAAGCCTAAGACCCTCCATCTATGCCAACGGTAAGTACCACGTACCTTAGGTCTCTTTAACCGAACCACATAGAGCGGGTACGGTTCCACCTAACCCGTTGCTCACACCACAACGTCAATTTAAGCCATATGCGCGGGTCAAGCTTCCCCGAGTCCCAAATCGATCACACAAAAATTACATAACCCAGTTATGTGCAAGTTGGCTCCCACGACACCGAGATGGAAAAATCACGCATCTGCCCAGTTTTTCGGGTGCACTTTGGAGTTAGTCCCCAAGGCTCCCTGCTGCAATCTACCGCGTAGAAAACCCGAAAACAACCATCGATAAGGAGTCTTCTCCAGCTATTCATGCATAATGAAACATCATCGATCCAGACCAACTTGTCTGGGTAGGCTTCACACACCATGCCTATGTCCATACTTCGATTCCGGACTCTATATGCAAAACAATGGGGACGATTCATGTCTACCTGTAGGAATACCTCGCACTCACCGCTCACTCGTGGGAGGGAGTTTCCTTTGCAAAAAGTAAAGGGACTTCACATGTCCAAGAAGAGAATCGTTACCCTTGTGGTTCTCTTTGGCGCCATGAGGATCTAGTCGGATGGAAAGCACCGCAACGTCCTCGCCTTCACGGATCTGGGCTCGGATCGAGAATCGGGGCTCCGAAGCTTCTCCGGTGGCCGGATTTCTTCTTCCCCTTCCTCCTTGCTCTCCCCTCTTTCCAAGGCTTTAGAAAGAGAATGCTTATTGGGAAATGAGGGTTTTAACCTCCCATTCCCGGCCTCAATTTTGCAAGGACAGCCCTGAGCCCTTGGATCCCAAAGAAGGAAACAAACGACCACGATTCACACTTAAAATCAATTTCCTGGGACGAACACGGCTTGCGGCATGCCTGCGTCCAAGGCCGTGTGCCTCAATCGACATTGAAACCGTCGCATCCCGACCAGGACACAGGCTTAGACATGCCCGTGTCAAACTTTGACAGGCCCGTGTCAATCAGTACACGCCCGTGTTGCGAGGCGTATTCCTCACTCGATATAGGACCAAATCATCCCGAAGAGGACACGGCCATGTGACACACCCGTATCACATGCCATATGCCCGACACACTCCTAGGACACACTTGTGTCCCAGGCCGTGTAACTTACTCGACACATCTCGGCTAACCGTTTGAGCAGGACACGGTGTCACAACCCGCATTTTCTCCGAATTAAGAATTATCAGAGTAAGAGAAAACGCGCGTCATGATGCCACGTCAAGCAGGGGATAACTGCTGACGCTCAGGCAAAAACCAACTACAACCTTTATGCAAGAAAATTGTGCGCTTAATGAATAGAAAATCAGTTATGTTTAGAGTCCGTATCCCTCGGCTCAGTGGATCATCTAGTCCACAAAAGAAAACTATATTTAAACGCTGCGGAAAATACTTTAATTAGGTTTTACACCCTAAAGAGCGCTTAAGGGTCCCAAGAGAACCACTTATGCTAAGCAAGACACTACTTTTAGTTTACATAATATGTATAAGAAAACGGTTTTCATACGTGATTTGGAAAGTAGTGTTTAAGTTTGCAAAACATGCTGATCATGAGATTTATTTACAATAGCATTTATAGTTTGAAAATACCTAGCAACCTAGCATAAATCCTCTCAAAGCAAGTAGACTATCTCCAGAAAATGGTAGCAGCAATAGTATATATATCTAGTACAAGGTAAAAACTACTAGTGGGCGCCAACAACCTGACACGAACCCACTAGCACATATATATGTCTGTAAGAAAGTACTGAAAACTACCTCACTAACAAGGAAAACAAAACTTCAAAGTCCGGGAGTCCACCAACAACACCACCTACTAGCCACCAGACTGGCTACAGCTCCGAACCTGAGGCATTCCAAAAGAAAACAGAATACCTCAGCAAGCAAAAATCAAGGTAAAAACAACTGCATGTAAGAGTCAACCAAAAGGACAAAGTAACTGAAAACATGCAGAAGAAAGAGTCACAACTGTCCAAAACAGGACAACAGGAAATGCACAACGTGCAAAGAAACAGCAACAACCCAGCCCAGGAACCACATCCTGCAGGGCCTACTAGGCTGCCAAGAGCCTAAAATGCTGCAAAACTACCACGGAAGAAACTTCTAACACCCTAAACTGTGGGAAGTGATAGTAGCAAAACAACAACGAGGAACCGGATCGAAGGCAAACGCAGTCCTCCAATCCACCATGTCCAAGTCAAAAGCTCGAGGGTCAAAACGTGAAAACACAAGGGATCTTCCCACCCGAAATGCCCAGCCCGTACCTGGAGCAAGAAATCCATGGGTGGCCTTGGCTATATCACAAAACTCCGCCCCCATAAAGAGCTACAACCACCACTACTATCCACGACCCACGATTCGGCCTCTAGGAAAATCAAGAAAACGGCCGACAAGGAAAAATCCAGATATACAACTGGAAATCCACTCGGAATTGAAATACAACGTAAAGGAAGAAATGTTGAAATGAACCAACACAACTAGGCGCTGAGTGAAACCCACTCAGTGCCTACCTAAACCTTGGCGTTGAGTGAGCTAGCCTCACTCGCCGCCAAAATAAAGTTACTACCCACAAAACCCACTAAGGAAAACGGGGCTCGACAATAGTCGAACGACCAAGGCAGAAGATCCAGAACTCGAGTAGTTACCTGCCACTTGAGTATCTAAACCCCCGCACTCGAAATCAGCTAAATTAGCCTAGCAAAAGGAAATATACAAAACGCACGGTCAGTGGCGCACGGTCAGTGGTCGTGCGCACTCATTGGCTGATGATCGTGCGAAACGAACCTGGAAACCTGACAGAAAACCTAGCAACTGCGCACGATCACTGTCGCACGATCACTGGTCGTGCGCGCTGTTGCCAGCGCTCGTGCGATTGCCCGAGACAGAACTTTGGAAAATGAAATTTATACGCGCACGAACAGAGGCACACGACCAGTGGTCGTGCGCCCTAAAGGCTGATGACCGTGCGCGGCAAACCTGTACCGTTTGGAATTTTCCGAACGACACCGGAACGCGCACACGACTCACGCCACTGCAGTAGCAGTAGACGACTATCAACTTCGCACGCTACTACCTTTCAAACTATGCCTAACCATTCGAATAATACCAAAACGAAGGAAATTGGCAACCACACCCCCTCCTAACTCTCCCACTCGGCTACGCCCGAACCGGAGCAACAATCAAAATTAAGGAAAAACAGCGGCTTCACGCTGACAATTTGGATTCCAAACATCACCACATAGGGGGGGGGTTTCAGTAGGACGAACTAAGCCCTATGGTTAGCAAGAAAATGAGAATAACAAGGCCTCTAACCTAGGCTAACCGGGAGTTCAATTTCAGTAAATAAATTCGAAGAAAACACTTGGCAAGGGCAAGAATACCACTTGCCTCAATTCACAGCGAAGCTTGGACTGATTTCCTCCTCTTCGCACGGATCAAAACGGCCGCAACACCTAGAACAAGGACTCGGCCATTAATGGCGGAAAACTCCAAAACCAAAAATTCCAATCCTTCGAAAACTCTACGAAAACCGAATTTCTTACCGCAGGAATGAAGGTCTCGACGAGAGCAATACGAATCCACTCTCGGAATCGAATTCCGTCCACAAACGCTCCGGGAATCGGCTTCCGAAGGCAAGGCTCGGCGGTTACTTTCTCTCGTACAAAAGGGGGCCGGCGGTTTTTCTATCGGAGAAGATGAAGGAACGATGGCTCTCATCCTATTATATATATATAATTATATACTTATATAATTAATTACAAAATTACATAAAGCACCAAATCGACGCGAAAACCGATTCTCCTCGGAATTCGACGAAATTCGCACCGTAGCTAAATACCCATGCTACGAACACAACGGCGAAGTCGAAATTACCTTTCGACGAACAGAACTCGAGTTATACCCAAGCAAAGCCAAACACAAACATCCCCCCGAGAGGCCACACCGGGTCACCAAACCGACTCGGTTGCTAGGGAGATTTTGCCAACAGGCTACCAAACAGGGCACTCAGTTCTAAGGAGCTAAACCATACTCCACACACGACACAAGCCACGGAAACGCGTCTTCGTAACGCCAAATGAGAATAAAAATAATCGCTGAAAAGGCGGGGCGTTACAGTCACTCCCCCTAAAAGAAAGTTTCGTCCCGAAACTTTACGCACAGCCCTCCTACTAAAGAAGGAAAAGGTAACAAACAGAAGTTACAAAGGGAGACATACCGATCCAATCAGCGAAACAGGTGAGGGTACGCCCTCCTCATGGCCGACTCTAGCTCCCAAGTCGCGCTCTCCAAATCCTGATTCTTCCATAGAACTTTCACCATCGGTATGGACTTCTTTCGCAGCACACGCTCCTGAGTATCCAAAATACGAACTGGCATCTCAATAAAAGAGAGGTTGGGCTCCAACTGGGGCACAACATCTAAGAGTTGCCCACTGCTGCGCACACATTACCGCAATTGGCTAACATGAAAAACATTATGAACACCAGGGAAGTTCGCTGGCAAATCCAACCTATATGCCGACACACCAATCCGCTCCAAAATCTCGAACGGGCCCACATATCTTGGGTCCAATTTCCGATTTTTACCAAATCTCTTTACACCAACCATTGGAGAAACCTTGAGGTATACATGATCCCCTACTAAAAACTCCAATGCGGACCTACGCCGATTGGCGTTCTTTTCATACCTCTCCTGGGCTAAACGAAGCTTTTCACGAATAAGCTTCACGGCAACTTCCATCTCTTCCAGAGCATCAGGACCCAACAAAGGCTTCTCACCAGCCTCAACCCAAAACAACGGAGTCCTACAGCGCCTCCCATACAAAGCTTCGAACGGAGCCATCTGCAAGCTTTCCTGATAACTGTTATTGTAAGCAAATTCCATGAGTCGCAGACGCTCATCCCACGCTCCACCGTGGTCTAAAATATAGCACCTGATCATATCCTCAACAATCTGATTGACCCGCTCCGTCTGCCCATTGGTCTGAGGGTGGTACGCAGTAGAATACCTCAGATCCGTACCCAAACCCTCCTGCAGACTCTGCCAAAAACGAGAAGTAAACCGGGAGTCTCGATCTGAAATGATACTAACCGGCACACCGTGGAGTCAGATGACTTCATTCAAGTACAACTCCGCTATCTTCTTCATCGGGTAATCAATCTTATAAGGCACAAAGTGAGCACACTTCGTCAATCTATCCACTATAACCCAAACAGAATCATATCCTCTCGGGGATTTTGGCAAACCCGTAATGAAGTCCATAGATATACTCTCCCACTTCCAGGTCGGGATCTCTAGCGGAGTCAACTTACCACCAGGCCTTCCATGATCGGCCTTCACACGCTTGCAAGTGTGACACTCAGCAACATATCGGGCTATATCTCCTTTCATACCATACCACCAAGCAATTTGCCTTAAGTCACGGTACATCTTCGTAGATCCTGGATGGTAGGCAACGCTGGAACCATGAGCCTCACTGCAAATCATACTCCTAATGTCCCCAACAGCGGGAACGCAAAACCTGCCGCGGTACTTCAAAGTACCCGCATCATCAATAGCAAAATCTGGCAATTCTCCCTTCTCAGTCCTGGTAAAAAGGTGCAACAGATCTGGATCGTCCTTCTGATGCAGTCTAGTCAAAGAAATCCAGGACGGCTCTTCCACAGATAAGCTACTCTGCAAACTACAGCATCCCACTGAAATATCCATAAGGAGGAACTCCTCAACTAATCGATCGGCGGAGAGGTTAAAGATCTTTCCCGTCTTTCGGCTCAGGGCGTCGGCCACCACATTGGCCTTGCCCGGATGATACTGGATTTCTACATCATAATCCGCCACATACTCGAGCCACCGCCGCTGACGCAGATTCAACTCCTTCTGCGTGAACACGTACTTCAGGCTCTTATGGTCAGTAAAAATCTTGCACTGAGCCCCATAAAGTAAGTGTCTCCACAACTTCAACGCATAGATAACCGCTGCAAACTCAAGGTCATGCGTAGGATAATTCTTCTCATGAGTCTTCAGCTGCCTTGACCCATAAGCAATTACTTTTCCGTCCTGCATTAATACGCATCCCAGACCGATATGCGACGCATCCACATACACATCAAAATCTACGCCCTCAATAGGAAGGGTCAGAACGGGAGCAGTACACAGCCTCCTCTTTAACTCCTGAAAAGCTTCTTCGCACTTCTCACTCCAAACAAAAGCCACATTCTTCTGAGTTAGCTTGGTCAAAGGTGCGGCTAGAGAAGAGAAACCCTCCACGAATCTCCTGTAATAGCCAGCCAACCCTAAGAAACTTCTGATCTCCTTAGGAGTATTCGGCCTACTCCAATCCGTCACTGCTGCAATCTTTTCTGGGTCAACCGAAATCCCATCCTTGTTCACCACGTGGCCTAGAAAAGAAACCTGAGGCAACCAAAATTCGCACTTGCTCAACTTGGCGAATAACTTGTGGTTCCTCAATTCTGACAGGACCAAACGCAAATGCTGCCCATGCTCCTCAGCACTGCGAGAATAAACTAACACGTCATCAATGAAGACCACAACGAACTTGTCGAGAAAATCCTTGAACACCCTGTTCATCATATCCATGAAGGCTGATGGTGCGTTGGTTAAACCAAACGACATCACCAGAAACTCAAAGTGTCCATGCCTCGACCTAAACGCAGTCCGTGGAATATCCGCCTCACGGATCCTGAGCTGATGATAGCCCGAACGAAGATCGATCTTAGAGAACACCGTGCTACCACGCAACTGGTCAAACAAATCATCGATCCTCGGCAGAGGGTACCTGTTCTTGATAGTGACCTTGTTCAACTCTCTATAGTCGATGCAAAGCCTCATCGACCCATCTTTCTTCTTTACGAACAAAACAGGAGCACCCCAAGGCGACGAACTCTGCCTGATAAAACCTTTAGCCAACAACTCGTCTAACTGAATTCGCAACTCCTCTAACTCGCGAGGGGCCATCCGGTACGGCGCCTTAGCAATAGGACGCGTACCCGGCTCCAAATCAATAACAAACTCCACCTCCCGCTCAGGAGGGATACCAGGAAGGTCATCAGGAAAAACATCGGCGAAACCACGAACAATAGGAATCTCCTCCAAGCGTGGCACGCTTACAACGGTTCCAACCGCCGATACTAAACAAACACTACTATCAGAAAGAAACAATCTCTGAACACATACCGCAGAGAGAACAGGAGAATCCTGACACGGATCAGCATACACGCTGCCGGGCTGACCGTCGTCCCTGATGAAGTCCAAGCGCTTTCCTTTGCACTGAATGACCGCATCATACCGAGAGAGCCAGTCCATGCCCAAAATGACATCGAAATCCTCTAGATCAATCATCTTCAGATCCGCCTTCGCAAGAAAATCCCCCAACAAAACCGGGCAATCCAAAATACCCATATCTGACAACACAGATTCACCAGAGGGAAACTTGACACGGAAGGAATCCCGAACACGATCTAGAGACAACCGATGACGCTCCACAAAGGCCCTAGCCACGAACGAGTGGGTAGCGCCGGAGTCAAACAGAACACGCGCCCAACGGTTCTTCACCTTAAATTTCCCTATAGGAACGCACAAAGCTAAGGAACTAGCACAACAGTGCCGCAAACAATCTAGCAACTAAACTACCAGGCTAGAAAGAAAAGAAAAACAACAAACAACTAACCTGAGATCACCTGGGTCGAAGTCTGAGCCTCCTCGGAAGAAATCACGTTCAGCTTCCCTTTTCCCTTGTCCACATGCTGAGGTGGAGGTAAAGCCTGTAAAGGAACTGCAGGAAGAGCTGACTGAACCTGAGGACACTTCGACTTAACGTGACCCTTCTGCCCACACTGATAGCAGACTCTATCCCTGGACCAACACTGGGCCGCATCATGCCCGGATCGCTTGCAAACTGAACAGGAGACATCTCTCCTAGGAGCACCCTGAATAGCATGAACCTGCTCCTTCTTCTGAGCTGCCGCTTTCTTAAAACACCTCTCAACAGGATGGCCCGACCGGCCACAAAAACTGCACACCACCCTGCTCCTCTTACCCGGAACAGCATCGGGTACCAGGGGTTTCTTCTCTTCTACCAGCTTCCTCTTATCCTTCCTCAACTGCTGGCCTCTGCTCTTTGCCGTCTCAATGGCCTCAACCTTAAGAGCAGCCTCTACAACTCCAGCATAAGACACTGACCCATAAGCACTGGCCAACTGCTGCACCTCACTCCTCAAGCCACCGAGAAATCTCTTCACTCGATCCGCCTCAATGCTGACCAAAGCAGGGGCAAAACGGCTCAACTTACTAAATTCTATCTCATACTCACCCACTGTGAGCTGCCTTTGCTTTAGATAGAGGAAATCATTCATAAGACGGTCACGCTCAACCGAAGGCAAGAACTTCCTCAACAACATCTCTTTGAACATCTCCCACGAGCACCCAGCCACTAAGCCCTCCTTTTCTCTCAGCCACCAACTCTTAGCTAACCCTTTGAGCTGATAGGTGGCTAACATCACCCTCTGGTCACCTGAAATTCCTGAGTACGAAAACATCTCCTCCATGGAGATCAACCAGTCATCTATAACCATGAAATCTGCCTTCCCATCATAAGTGGGAGGGCTCAGCCTCTGAAACTGCGAGATGAAGGCCATCTCCGCTGGCACCACCACTGGAGGTCTCAAGGGTGCAGGAGGAGGAGGAACAGCTAACCCCCCAGCAGGAACTTGCGCACCCTGAGCCTGGCCTGCCACAACTGCCACCAAAGACTGTATCTGGGCTTGCACCTCCTCCAACTGCCTGCCCATAGCTTCGCTACTCTGACGCAGACCCTCGATCACCGCATCGTTCTGAGCTCCAGAAGATTCACCCTCAGACAGGGGAGTCGATCGGGTCGCAGGTCGCCTAGCCATCCTAAAAATCATTACAACGCAGATCAGATCCAAACCCCACAACTAGAACCGACTACCAGTACAGACAATACATATGTAGATATAGACTTAAAGCTGCTAAACTTGCTCTGAGAGTTTAT
Source organism: Platanthera zijinensis (assembly GCA_039513925.1). NCBI lineage: Eukaryota > Viridiplantae > Streptophyta > Magnoliopsida > Asparagales > Orchidaceae > Platanthera > Platanthera zijinensis. The sequence continues at coordinate 153,870,124 of CM077083.1, forward strand.
CTTTTTCACAAAAATTAGATGATATGACCTAACCTAGGATGGTTAACCACCACCTTACTAACTCTTGTGCCTAGATCGGATGCATGAATTTATGTTAGTTTGAAAACTTATGTGTGTACATATGTCATCCTGCAAATCTTTAGCTTGGCGCGTTGTGCTTATGCAATGTTATGATATGCATGATTGTGCTATGCATTCTAAAAACAAGGGCCCTAATGCATGATATGAGCGGCGCACACATGAAAATGTTATGCATCCCATACTACATAACATTTCCATGCAACGAAAAAAGAAACGTGCTAGTCGCAGTCATGTGGTGAGGTTATGCATCCCATACTACATAACCCTCACATGTAGCCCCTATGGTGGATCCATATACGAACACATATTATGCATCCCATACTACATAATATGTCCCGTATACTTCATGTTATGCTATGAGTGTAGTGTTCGTGCTTTTGCCAAGACGTGCTGATGACATATCGGTGTGTGAATGACATGATGCTGAACTACTAACAGCATCCAAGGAAGGTTGCCCAACTAACTTGTCAAGCAACCTCCCTCTGATACCAACTGTCACAACCCGCATTTTCTCCGAATTAAGAATTATCAGAGTAAGAGAAAACGCGCGTCATGATGCCACGTCAAGCAGGGGATAACTGCTGACGCTCAGGCAAAAACCAACTACAACCTTTATGCAAGAAAATTGTGCGCTTAATGAATAGAAAATCAGTTATGTTTAGAGTCCGTATCCCTCGGCTCAGTGGATCATCTAGTCCACAAAAGAAAACTATATTTAAACGCTGCGGAAAATACTTTAATTAGGTTTTACACCCTAAAGAGCGCTTAAGGGTCCCAAGAGAACCACTTATGCTAAGCAAGACACTACTTTTAGTTTACATAATATGTATAAGAAAACGGTTTTCATACGTGATTTGGAAAGTAGTGTTTAAGTTTGCAAAACATGCTGATCATGAGATTTATTTACAATAGCATTTATAGTTTGAAAATACCTAGCAACCTAGCATAAATCCTCTCAAAGCAAGTAGACTATCTCCAGAAAATGGTAGCAGCAATAGTATATATATATCTAGTACAAGGTAAAAACTACTAGTGGGCGCCAACAACCTGACACGAACCCACTAGCACATATATATGTCTGTAAGAAAGTACTGAAAACTACCTCACTAACAAGGAAAACAAAACTTCAAAGTCCGGGAGTCCACCAACAACACCACCTACTAGCCACCAGACTGGCTACAGCTCCGAACCTGAGGCATTCCAAAAGAAAACAGAATACCTCAGCAAGCAAAAATCAAGGTAAAAACAACTGCATGTAAGAGTCAACCAAAAGGACAAAGTAACTGAAAACATGCAGAAGAAAGAGTCACAACTGTCCAAAACAGGACAACAGGAAATGCACAACGTGCAAAGAAACAGCAACAACCCAGCCCAGGAACCACATCCTGCAGGGCCTACTAGGCTGCCAAGAGCCTAAAATGCTGCAAAACTACCACGGAAGAAACTTCTAACACCCTAAACTGTGGGAAGTGATAGTAGCAAAACAACAACGAGGAACCGGATCGAAGGCAAACGCAGTCCTCCAATCCACCATGTCCAAGTCAAAAGCTCGAGGGTCAAAACGTGAAAACACAAGGGATCTTCCCACCCGAAATGCCCAGCCCGTACCTGGAGCAAGAAATCCATGGGTGGCCTTGGCTATATCACAAAACTCCGCCCCCATAAAGAGCTACAACCACCACTACTATCCACGACCCACGATTCGGCCTCTAGGAAAATCAAGAAAACGGCCGACAAGGAAAAATCCAGATATACAACTGGAAATCCACTCGGAATTGAAATACAACGTAAAGGAAGAAATGTTGAAATGAACCAACACAACTAGGCGCTGAGTGAAACCCACTCAGTGCCTACCTAAACCTTGGCGTTGAGTGAGCTAGCCTCACTCGCCGCCAAAATAAAGTTACTACCCACAAAACCCACTAAGGAAAACGGGGCTCGACAATAGTCGAACGACCAAGGCAGAAGATCCAGAACTCGAGTAGTTACCTGCCACTTGAGTATCTAAACCCCCGCACTCGAAATCAGCTAAATTAGCCTAGCAAAAGGAAATATACAAAACGCACGGTCAGTGGCGCACGGTCAGTGGTCGTGCGCACTCATTGGCTGATGATCGTGCGAAACGAACCTGGAAACCTGACAGAAAACCTAGCAACTGCGCACGATCACTGTCGCACGATCACTGGTCGTGCGCGCTGTTGCCAGCGCTCGTGCGATTGCCCGAGACAGAACTTTGGAAAATGAAATTTATACGCGCACGAACAGAGGCACACGACCAGTGGTCGTGCGCCCTAAAGGCTGATGACCGTGCGCGGCAAACCTGTACCGTTTGGAATTTTCCGAACGACACCGGAACGCGCACACGACTCACGCCACTGCAGTAGCAGTAGACGACTATCAACTTCGCACGCTACTACCTTTCAAACTATGCCTAACCATTCGAATAATACCAAAACGAAGGAAATTGGCAACCACACCCCCTCCTAACTCTCCCACTCGGCTACGCCCGAACCGGAGCAACAATCAAAATTAAGGAAAAACAGCGGCTTCACGCTGACAATTTGGATTCCAAACATCACCACATAGGGGGGGGGGGTTTCAGTAGGACGAACTAAGCCCTATGGTTAGCAAGAAAATGAGAATAACAAGGCCTCTAACCTAGGCTAACCGGGAGTTCAATTTCAGTAAATAAATTCGAAGAAAACACTTGGCAAGGGCAAGAATACCACTTGCCTCAATTCACAGCGAAGCTTGGACTGATTTCCTCCTCTTCGCACGGATCAAAACGGCCGCAACACCTAGAACAAGGACTCGGCCATTAATGGCGGAAAACTCCAAAACCAAAAATTCCAATCCTTCGAAAACTCTACGAAAACCGAATTTCTTACCGCAGGAATGAAGGTCTCGACGAGAGCAATACGAATCCACTCTCGGAATCGAATTCCGTCCACAAACGCTCCGGGAATCGGCTTCCGAAGGCAAGGCTCGGCGGTTACTTTCTCTCGTACAAAAGGGGGCCGGCGGTTTTTCTATCGGAGAAGATGAAGGAACGATGGCTCTCATCCTATTATATATATATAATTATATACTTATATAATTAATTACAAAATTACATAAAGCACCAAATCGACGCGAAAACCGATTCTCCTCGGAATTCGACGAAATTCGCACCGTAGCTAAATACCCATGCTACGAACACAACGGCGAAGTCGAAATTACCTTTCGACGAACAGAACTCGAGTTATACCCAAGCAAAGCCAAACACAAACATCCCCCCGAGAGGCCACACCGGGTCACCAAACCGACTCGGTTGCTAGGGAGATTTTGCCAAAAGGCTACCAAACAGGGCACTCAGTTCTAAGGAGCTAAACCATACTCCACACACGACACAAGCCACGGAAACGCGTCTTCGTAACGCCAAATGAGAATAAAAATAATCGCTGAAAAGGCGGGGCGTTACACACGGCCCTGGACACGCCCGTGTCTCAGGCTGTGTGCCCGACATCCAAAGATCGTCGACTGCATCTCATCGACCACACGGAAAATCGTCCAACCCGAGCACGACACGACCATGGACACGCCCATGTCCAAGGCCGTGTGACCCTTACTAGGCCCCAAACTTGGCATAAATGCTGCTCGTCCATCTTTTGAGTTTCGGGACATTACAATTCTCTCCCTCTAAAAAGAATTTCGTCCCAAAATTACAGATAGGAAAAGATACACAAAACAAAATGGTACCTGAGTGGAATAACTCGAGATACTCTTCGAGCATGGTCTGCTCTCGCTCCTACGAAAGCTCCTAACAACCGCAGTTGTCCCAACGGACTTTCACCATTCTGATGTCCTTGTTACGCAGTTGCTTGACTTCCGAGTCCTCAATGCGAATGGGCTTGACCTTCGTCATCAACCCATTTTCAACCGGTACTTGATTGACCGCAACAACTTGTGACAGCTCTTGCACTGCCTTCCGCAACACCGAAATATGGAATATGTCGTGTAGACCACTTAATTCCACTGATAGTTTGTGAGAAGTAGCGAACAAAAGAGTAAAGTAGCGAACAAATGACTAGAAAACAAGCCGGAACTTTGAATAATTGAAATTTTATTATCCAAAAAGATATCATTAACAAAGGTATGGCCTCCCTTTTATAGAATGGAGGAGAGCGGATAGAATACAAACTAACAATGTAGGACTAAAGCAATACATCAGATCCAGGGCGGCTAGAACAACAGACCGGAACAGGACGCACGGTTAGACAAAGTTCTAACCACTCGACAATACCAGAAGCAAGAGAGAGATGCGGTAGGAGACCGCTAGACCGCCCGGTTTCCAAGCCGCCGGAGATAAACCGTCAGACCGCCGGACACCACACAACAACAGTCTGGATATCCCCCTACCGGACACAAACCGCCAGACCGCCCGGTCTATAACCCGCAAGGCTCAAACCGCCAGACCGCCCGATCTCATACTTCGACACTCCCCCTCAAGCTGGAGCATAGATATCAATCATGCCCAGGTTGTCACAGATGTGGAAGAAGGAAGTAGAAACCGGCTTGGTGAAGATATCTGCTAACTCTTTGTCGGAGGTGACAAACGGAGTGCAAATCTGTCTCTTCAAGACCTCTTCTCGGATGAAGTGGCAGTCGACCTCTATATGTTTTGTTCTCTCATGGAAGACCGGATTTTTGGATATGTATATAGCGATCTTGTTATCACAGAACATAGGTAGAGGATAGTCGTAGACCTTTCCTAGGTCAAGCATGAGAGCCCGCAACCATTTTAACTCACACGTTGTTGACGCCATACTTCGGTATTCGGCTTCTGCACTGGACCTTGAGACAACAGACTACTTCTTGCTCTTCCAGCTCAAGAGATTACCTCCAACAAATGTGCAAAAACCCGATGTAGATTTACGGTCACCTTTATCATCTGCATAGCTTGAGTCTGAGTAGGCTTCAACTCTCAGATGACCATGCTTCTGAAAGAGTAGCCCTTTTCCTGGTGCTGCTTTGACATACTCTAGTATCTTCAAGGCAGACTTGAAAGAAGCGAACTAAAACAAGCCGGAAATGGTATAACTGAAATTTTATTTTCAGAAAAAGGTATCTATTACAAAGGTATGGCCTCCCTTATATAGAATGGAGGAGAGAAGAGAGAATACAAATAAGAGATGTGAGACTAAAACTATACAAAAAATCTGGGCGGCTAGAACAACAGACCGGAACAAGCCGCGCGGTTAGACAGATGGGCTAACTGCTCGGCCACTGCCAGAGTGAGAGACAAGCTGTCATGTGAGACCATTAGACCGCCCGGTCTCCTGGTCGCCAGTAACAGACCGCTAGACCGCTTGGACCTCAGACCTCAACACAGCAACCAAACTGCTAAAGGCAAACTGCCAGACCGCCCGGTCAATAACCCGCCAAGCCAGACCGACAAACCGCCCGGTCTCTAACTCCAACACTCCCCCTCAAGCTGGAGCATATATGTCAATCATGCCCAGCTTGTCACATATATGAAGAAATGAGGCGGATACTGGCTTGGTGAAGATGTCAGCCAGCTCTTTTTCCAAAGTGACGAAGGGAGTGCAAATCTGTTCCTTTAGAATCTCTTCACGAATGAAATGACAGTCGACCTCAATGTTCTTGGTTCTCTCATGGAAGACTGGATTTTTGGAGATATATATAGCAGCCTTGTTGTCACAGAACATAGGTAGAGGATGGTTGTAGACCTCTCCTAAATCCAACATAAGAGCCCGTAGCCACTTTAGCTCGCAAGTGGTCGATGCCATACTCCGATACTCAGCTTCAGCACTGGACCTAGAGACAACAGATTGCTTCTTGCTCATCCAGCTTACCAGAATGCCCCCAACAAAGGTACAGAAACCGGAGGTAGACTTGCGGTCCCCTTTGTCATCAGCGTAACTCGCATCTGAGTAAGCTTCAACCCTCAGATGATCATTCTTCTGAAAGAGCAATCCTTTCCCAGGGGCTGCTTTGACGTACTCCAAGATCCGCAAGGCGGACTGCAGATGGCACTCCCTGGGAGCTTGCATGAATTGACTCACCTTGCCCACAGCATAGGAAATGTCGGGCCTAGTCACAGTGAGGTATATGAGCTTACCAACTAGACGCCTGTACCGCGAAGCATCTGAAAGAAGAGGCGAACCATCTGTCCAGGTTTTGTCTTCTCCAACAGCCATGGGACATCGGGCAGGTTTGGCCCCAGTCAATCCTGCTTCCTTTAAAATATCAAGAGCATACTTACGCTGAGAGAGGACTAAAGAGTTGGGCTTCCGAGAGATTTCGATCCCCAAAAAGTACTTCGGAGAACCCATATCTTTTGTGACTAGATGTTGGCGAAGATGCCGCTTTGTCAAGGCTACCCCTTCCTGGTCATCACCAGTGAGAAGAATATCATCCACATATACTGCAAGAACCACCAGTCCCGAAGAGGTTTTGCGAATAAATAGAGAGTGATCAGCAGCGCTGCGAGCAAAACCAACGGCCGCCACGATGCCGCTGAACTTGTCAAACCAAGCTCGAGGGCTCTATTTGAGGCCATAGATTGCCTTCTGTAGCCGGCATACTCGTGTCTCCCCTTGAGCAACATACCCTGGAGGTTGCTCCATGTAGACGGCCTCCTGAAGATCACCATAAAGGAAGGCATTCTTGATATCCAGCTGGGAAAGTGGCCAGTCTTTGTTGACCGCCACAGAGAGAAGGACCCGTATAGTGCTGAGACGAGCCACGGGAGAGAAGGTGTCAAAGTAATCAACCCCATAGGTTTGAGTAAAGCCCTTAGCCACCAGGCGAGCTTTGTAACGGTTCACAGTGCCATCTGGGCCAAACTTGACTACAAAGACCCAGCGACAGCCAACGACATCTGTATTAAGGGGAGGAGGTACAAGAGTCCAGGTACCCCGCTCTGTGAGGGTCGCCATTTCCTCATCCATGGCCAGCTTCCAGTGAGGAATGTCAAGGGCCTCCTGGTAGGAACGAGGTGTGGTAGTAGCAGAGATAGCTAGTGCAAAGGCCCTGCGAAAAGGAGTAAAACGATCATATGAAATAACAGTAGCAAGGGGGTGTAGGGTACACGTCCGCACCCCTTTGCGAAGAGCTACAGGAAGATCCAGGTCGCCGGGCTCCTCGGCATCCAGAGCATCCGTGGCAGAGAGAGCTGGCCCGGGAGGAGAGAGCGACGGCAGCGGAGATGAGGGAGATGGCGGCGGAGAGAGAGGCGGAGGGAGAGGAGTGGGTGGAGACGGAGGAGGAGCGGATATCGCAGTAGGAGATGAGGGAACGAACGGAATAACAGGAGAATCAGAGGTGGGGGTTAGAGAAGAGGAGGCATCCGAGAAGTAGGAGGCATTCTCGAAGAAGGTAACGTCAGCGGAGACGAACTGCTTACGAAGAACAGGATCAAAGTAGCAGTAGCCTTTCTGAGTGGCCGAGTATCCCAGAAAGACACATTTGGTGGAGCGAGGGGAGAGCTTATCACGGGTTGCAGACGGGACATGCACAAAGGCAGTGCACCCAAAGATTCGGAGAGGGAGAGGAAAAGGCTCCTTGCCTGAATAAAGGATGGAAAAAGGGGTTTTTCCCCTGAGAACGGAGGAGGGAATGCGATTGATGAGATAGCAGGCAAGAAGAACAACATAGCCCCAATATGAGCGAGGGACATGCATTTGAGTCATTAATGTGCGAGCAACATCGAGGAGGTGATGGTTTTTGCGTTCCGCCACCCCATTTTGTTGGGATGTATAGACACAACTTGTCTGATGAATAACGCCATGTTGCACACAGAAAGAGGTAAAAGCATGACTTAAGTACTCTTTTGCATTATCAGAGCGAAAAGTTTTAACACTAACACCAAACTGATTTTTGATTAAATGATAAAAGGAGGTCCATACATTAAAAAGTTCAGAGCGATCTCGTAAGAGATACACCCAAGTACATCTAGAAAAATCATCAATAAATGTTACAAAATAAGAACTACCCCGACCAATAGTAAGGGTAGGAGCAGGTCCCCAGATATCGGAGTGGACTAGATCAAACGGACGGGTAGAGCCTCGACCTTGCTTCGGCGGGAAGGAGGAACGATGATGCTTGCCAAGTTGACATGCTTCGCAGTGGAGAGGAGTAGTGGAGGGAGGGAGGTGGGGCAGAAGCTGATGTAGAAGCCGTGGTGGAGGATGACCGAGACGGAGATGCCACTGGAGAAGATCTGTACAAGAAGAAGAGAAGGAGGACAAAGCGGAAACATTGTCGAGGAATTAGAGGCCGCCGCTCTCAGTCCCAGTAGCAATCGTCCGCTGGGAGCTCGGATCCTGAAAAGAGCAAGAAGATGGAGTAAACGTTACAGAACATTGAAGCTGCTTGCACAAAGAAGTAACCGACAACAGATTGCACGGAAACTTGGGCACATAGAGAGTGTCCTCTAGCCGAAGGGACGAAGTAACATGAACCACTCCCGACCCATGAACCGGGGAGGGAGAACCGTCTGCAATGAGGACCGGGGGCAACCGATCATGCTGTTCGAGGAGAGAGAAGCACTGAGGATTGCCCGTCATATGATTAGTAGCACCGGAGTCGATAAGCCATTTACCTTGAGTGACTACATGGGCACTACCTGATGATGTGACCACGGAAGCAGGCGGCTTGGAAGAAGAGGCGGAAGAGTCACCCGAGGGGCGAAGATGGGGATGCTTTGTCCAGCAGCAGTCAAGAGTGTGTCCGGTGCGGCCGCAGTGAGAGCAGAGATAGCGGGAAGAAGGACGTCCGCCAGACTGATGACTGCGGCTACCAGAGACACTCCGCTGAGTCTGATGAGCATAGTTATCCGGAGGAGAAGGAGCGGGCAGAAGCGGGCGCTGAAGGAGAGAGGTGACAGCGGCGATGCGAGCAGCGGTGGCATCTAAAGTAGGAGATTCCGCCTCACCCAGAATTTGTTGGCGGATCATGTTATAAGTGTCAGGAAGACGGAGCAGATAACACACAACCAGAAGCTCTTGGAAGTGCTTGTGTTGTTGAGTCAGATCCGCAGAAAAAGGGCGATTCTGAAGAATCTCAGCCCCAAGAGCTTGAACTTGTTGGTAGGCAGCAGCAGGAGACAAGGTAGGCCGGGCAAAGAGGCCCGCATACAACGTAAAGATGCGGGACGTCTGAGCCCCTTTGGAATACAAAGCAGCAAGATGAAGCCAAGCGGCCTTCACTGTCTCATCATGACGGATGACGGGAAGGCACTCATCGGATAGACTGTTAGCGAGCCAAGTACGCACAAGAGCGTCACTCGCATCCCAGTCATCAAAGAGAGGTGAAGTGGTAGGAGGAGGGTCATCAACGAGATGGTGGCGTTTGCGTTTCGAGCGAAGGAGAAAGGTGAAATAGACGCTCCAATCCGGGTAGTTGGAGCCGACAAGCTTGGAAACAGTGCCAAGGTTCCCGGAAGGAGTAGGAGGTAGAGGCGGAGCCGGATTGGCTACAGGGGTGGCGGCAGGAGTGGTGGCAGTTGAAGCATCAGAAAGAGCCATAAGAGCAAACCAACAGGAAGCCGCGTGGTTAGAAAACAAGCCGCGCGGATAGGCAGAAGAGGAACTGTAGCGGTCAGGATGTCAAACACCAGCGGCCAGAAAGACCACGACCAAGCCGCAGTAATAAGCAAAGGGGAAGAAGTCGAGCGGCAAGCAGACAGTCCGCTCGAACAGAAGCACAAGAGAGAGCAAGGCACACGGCGATAGGTCGCGGCGAACAAGGCGACAGATCGCAGTGAACAAGGCAACAGGTCGCGCACACAGAGGGCAACGACAAGGAGACCCCGCGGACAGGGCGCAAGCCGGAGAAGCAAGCCGCACGGACAGAGAGAAGCACAGAATCAGGAGGAAAGGATCGATTCCTCTGATACCATGAAAGAAGCGAACTAAAACAAGCCGGAAATGGTATAACTGAAATTTTATTTTCAGAAAAAGGTATCTATTACAAAGGTATGGCCTCCCTTATATAAAATGGAGGATAGAAGAGAGAATACAAATAAGAGATGTGAGAGTAAAACTATACAAAAAATCTGGGCGGCTAGAACAACAGACCGGAACAAGCCACGCGGTTAGACAGATGGGCTAACCGCTCGGCCACTGCCAGAGTGAGAGACAAGCCGCCATGTGAGACCGTTAGACCGCCCGGTCTCCTGGTCGCCAATAACAGACCGCTAGACCGCTTGGACCTCAGACCTCAACACAGCAACCAAACCGCTGAAGGCAAACCGCCAGACCGCCCGGTCAATAACCCGCCAAGCCAGACCGACAAACCGCCCGGTCTCTAACTCCAATAAGACTGAAGATGACATTCCCTGGGATCTTGCATGAACTGACTGACCTTGCCTACAACATAGGCGATGTCGGGTCTGGTCGCGGTGAGATAAATGAGTTTGCCCACCAGACGTCTATACCTCGTGGCATCAGATATAAGAGGTAAGTCATATGTCCATATTTTGTCCTCTCTAGTGGCCATGGGATACCGGGCCGGTTTGGCACCGGTCAATCCTGCCTCTTGTAGAAGATCAAAAGCATACTTCCGTTGGGAGAGAACCAACGAGTCAAGCTTCCGAGAGATTTCTATCCCCAAAAAATATTTTGGGGAGCCCATATCCTTCGTGACTAGGTGTTGACGGAGGTGTTTCTTTGTCAAGTCCACCCAGCCTGGTCATCGCCGGTAAGAAGAATATCATCCACATACACTGCCAAAACCACAAGGCCCGATACGGTTTTGCGAATAAATAATGAGTGATCGGCTGAACTTCTTGTAAAGCCAATGGCAGCCACAATGTCACTAAACTTGTCGAACCATGCCCGAGGGCTCTATTTTAGGCTGTAGATGGCCTTCTTCAACTGCCATACTCGTGTCTCCCCATGAGCAACATACCCAGGAGGTTGCTCCATATAGACGTCCTCCTGAATATCCTGAAAGAAAAAGGATAGATACCACTCTAGAGCGGGGGGGGGGGGGTGAATAGAGTAATCAAAAATTGCACTAACAAAGTTGACTGTCTACTCAACTCCCTTGGAGTTAATTGCGGAATGAAGGTTATAGATATTTGAGATGAAACCCTAAAGCCTAACACAAGTGTTGTGCACAAAAGGAAGCCAACTGTAATTACAGTTAAGGCTTGGAATCCTAAACAACAACTAGCAATCCTAGTTAAAACCTAATCACAGCCAATCAGCACAGAGAATTAGTTAAACAATTCAGACGACACAAGGATTTTATAGTGGTTCCCCAAACATCTTGGGTACGTCAACTCTTCTACCAACAAGGTAGGAATTCACTCAGGTTTTTGATCAGGTGCCCTGCCACCAACAAGATCTGCTACAGGTAGATCTAGAGACCCTTTAGACTTTTGATCAAGTGTCTAAAAACCAACACAGGTTTTTGATCAGGTGCCCTGCCACCAAGGTATACTTTTGAAGGGAGTAATAACCCTTTACAGGAGGGGGAAAGGAGGTTAGAATGTCTTCTCTATTTTACAATAGATTAGAGAAGCACAAGAACTTGCACTGAGCTAGAAAGCTCTAAAGAGTCAAGGCTCCCCCTGGCTAAAAGAATGTCCAGGTGAAGTCTTGCTTCAGTGCAGAAAACACTTCAGAAAATCTGAAGGAAAAAGCTACAAGAAGATAAATAATATGAATTGAAATTTCTTCTTTAGGTAGCTATCTTCTTCTTCTTCTTCTTCAAAAAGCTCTGAGTGAAAGTCTTCCTGGAGGCAGGAGAACTCAGGTTGAAGAAGAGTGAAGAACTAAAACTTCTTTTCAGTTAGATGTAAACGAGCTGAGAGCAGTTGTAAACTGTAAGTTGTAGCTTGAATGCTGCTGTTAGCTTTTTGTATATTAGAACTAGTTGATTTCTTTCTCCAAAGAATTCTTTATACAGCAGCAGCAATGGCTCTCATTTGAGTTTGAATCTTGTCTTATACTGAAATCTACAAGCTGGGCTGCAAATAGCATAAAGCAAAACAAATACTGCAGACAGATATCCTATAAGAGGATAAAGCTTTCTAAGAAGCTGCAAGAAGCTCTGATAAAATAATACTAGAGAAAGTAACATCAGAAGAGACTCTTTACGGCCAAGGAAGACTTTTTGAGTCTAACGGCTATAAAGGACAGCCTGGCAGATAAAGCAGAAATCATATCTCAGCTAATAAGACAAACAATTTTGTCAGAAAAAGATTAGCTCATGCATAAGGAATGGAGCAGATATTGCATGGAAATAATATCATAAATTTATTCAAACAATCTTTTATAAAATATGCCAAATTAAATATGAAATAAATCACATCATAGAAGACGACAAAATTATTCAAGACATACAGCAAAACGTCGAACGACCCTCGGAGATCGTCGACCGAAGCACGGAGATCGTCGACCTATCAGACAGATAGTCGAACGATATAGATAGTCGAACTATCAAAGAAGATAGTCGAACTAACACAGCAGATAGTCGAACTATCAGGACAGATAGTCGAGCTATTAGATAGTCGATCTATCAAGACAGATAGTCGAACTACCAAACAAAACAGATAGTCGACCTATCAACAGATAGTTGAACTATCAAAGGAAAACAGATAGTCGACCTATCAACAGATAGTCGAACTATCAAAGCAAACAGATAGTCGACCTATCAAACAGATAGTCGAACTATCAAAGGAAAACAGATAGTCGACCTATCAACAGATAGTCGATCTATCAAAGCAAAAAGATAGTCGACCTATCAAACAGATAGTCGAACTATCAGATAGTTGAACTATCCAAACAGATAGTCGAACTATCAAGCAACACAGATAGTCGACCTATCAAACAGATAGTCGAACTATCAAAGCAAACAGATAGTCGACCTATCAAACAGATAGTCGAACTATCAAAGCAAACAGATAGTCGACCTATCAAACAGATAGTCGAACTATCAAAGCAAACAGATAGTCGACCTATCAAACAGATAGTCGAACTATCAAACGAAACAGATAGTCGACCTATCAAACAGATAGTCGAACTATCAGATAGTTGAACTATCCAAACAGATAGTCGAACTATCAAACAAAACAGATAGTCGACCTATCAAACAGATAGTCGAACTATCAGATAGCTGAACTATCCAAACAGATAGTCGAACTATCAAACAAAATAGATAGTCGACCTATCAACAGATAGTCGAACTATCTGATAGTTGAACTATCCAAGCAGATAGTTGAACTATCAAGAAGAGCAGATAGTCGACCTATCAACAAATAGTCGAACTATCAAGGAAAACAGATAGTCGAACTATCAACAAATAGTCGAGCTATCAAAGACAACCGATAGTCGACCTATCAAGCAGATAGTCGAGCTATCAGGAAGACGATCGTCGATCGGCTGATCGACGATAGTCGAGCGATGTTCGACCATAGTCGAACAAAAAACAACTTAACCAAATTTTCATCTGGACAAGTGACAAGACTAAACTAGAGCAAACTAACTACACAACTAACCTTTGACCACAGATAAATCTTGGGTCAAGAGACTAAAAGAGAAGACTGAACTCAAATCAAAACTAGGGTACCAACAATCTCCCCCTATTTGAGTTAAGTCTCTCAATAACTAAACACAAAACTAATTACTGAAAGTAAATAAAAAATGCATGAAAAGAAATAACTAAGCAGATAACATCATAAAAAATGCATGAAAAGAAATAACTAAGAAGATAACATCAATCAATCAGATAGGAAAATAACTGACAATTAATGAAATATTAAGATGCTTCAGAATTAGGTTTAGGATCAGAAGAGCTAGAAACAAAAGTAATCTTTCTAGAAGGATCTTGGGCTTCTTTCCTTGACAACTTCAGGTCTTGTTCTCCAATGATTTTCAATTCTGATACTCTTGGGACAACTGCCTCAGGATGCTTTTCCATGTATTTTGAAGGATCAAATACCTCAGGTCTGACCTGGAATTTATCGAGCTCATTCATTCTGAATTTTGACATAGTGGTCAATCCTGCAGTGTCTTTGCCTTCAGCTTTGGCTTTCTTAATTTGAGCTGCTCCAACAAGTTCAAGAAAACGAGCCATCCTAAAATTAGGATCAAGCTCCGGGCTTTCATACACATTTTCAGAAGATGTATCAACTGGCTCTTTATCATGAATAATTTTTGAAACAGCCTTCACAGTATGATCTGGCTTTGGAGAGGTTGAGCTCTTGTGTTCTTTAGAAGGAGGAGGAGAAAAAGTTGGTCTTTGATACACCACCTCCTTTACTTGTTCCTTAACAGCATCAAGTCTTTGATAGCCAGTTTGAGTTTTACCTTGATATCCTTGAGAACTTCTCCTTTGAGATGACTGAGATGGGTTGAGCCTTTCAAACTGAGCTGCGGGGTTTGCAAATAAGTTTCCTGAGGCTCCTGTACTGGGAGGTGGAGGAGGAGGACCTCTAGGAGTCCATCTTGGAGTAGGACTGTCATACCTCTTTGATTTCTTCCTTTGCTTCTGCTGATTTTTAGAGAATGCCATCCAGTGCTGGAAATCTTTTGATTTAGGATCAATTCCTTTCAGGATATAATAAGGAATATCATTATCTGGATTTGGAGGAGGAGGAGCCACAGCTTTCCTTTTCTTTTTAGCAAATCTTTTTCTTTTAGACTCATCAGATTCATCAGAATCAATATCGTCCTCAGAATTTGAAGAAATGGGAAGATCATATGGATCAATTGCTTCTTGCATAGCTCTTTCCTTTTCTTTTAGAGCAGCTTTTTCTAATTCTTCTTTCATGGCATCCTGTGCCAGGAGAGCATCTAAATCCAATCCAGGGGAATCATCCCATACAGTAGACTTTTCAATTTGAGCATCTGAAGACTTTTCTTGTTGATCAGAAACTGTCATGGTGACCAGTTCTACTTGCACTTTTAGCTGAGCTGGCTGAGCAGCCTCAGAAACTTGAACAGCTGGTTCTGGTTGAACTTCTGGAGCTGGTTGGATAACAGGCTCTTGAACATCTAGTACTTCTTCCATTTTATCTGTAGTATTATGAATAAAATTTTGCTAAATGACATCGAATCATCCCTTCCAGGTATTCCCATACAAGCATATCAGTTATCAAGTCTAAAAAGTGAGTAAAAGGGATACCTTCAGAACTGTCCTTTGAGTGTCCTAACTCCCATAATTCATCTAGAAAGGAAGTGATAACTCCTTCTAGGTATAGGGCGACTAGGGGAGTAGAACATTCTTCTATGCAAACTTTGACAATGAATTCAGACTTCAATAAGGCATCAAAAATTTCTTTTTCAGACAAACTTTGAGGAGGAGCTGATTCTTCTATTTCTTTCTCTGTAACTGTAGGAGGATCTGCTGGAGGGGAGGCCAAAGGCAGCTCGGAGACATCTTCATTAAGCATCTCCCCCTGCCTGATTTCAGTAGATACTAAAACCAAGCCCCTAGAGGAAGAGGGCTCAACATACTTTGAGAGTGCTCGAATAGCAGCAGTCAAAGAAGAGATGGAGGAAGCAAGGGGAGCAATTGCCTCTTCAATCATAATTTTGATTGAGGGGGTAATTAATTCCAGGATGCTAAAGATGAATGCTGGAGTGATTTCAAAAGATGATGATGATGGGGGAATCTCAGAGGATGGATGATCAGCAGGAATGGTGTATTCTTGATGATCTGGAGAATGAACTGGAGATGGATGAGTGGATGCAGGATGATCAATGTGATCTGAAGAAGGAGTTGGAGACTGAGGAGGAGTAGAAATCTCAGAAACCAATAAATCAAAACTAGGATGGGATATCCTAGCAAGATGAGACAGGAGAGAAGATGCATGGTGAGAAGCAGATGAGTCAGGAAGATGAGAAGCAGAAGGTCGTACTTCAATTGAAGTTGATGGAACTTCAACTAAAGTAGACGGAAAAGCAGATGAAGAAGATGGAAGGGAGAGGTTTGCTGAGCCAGCTTCTTATAGGGGAGGAGTGACTGAGGCAGTCCTGGTGCTCTCAGCTGCAGCTGGAGCAACCCCTGCAGGAGCGGGCTTCAGAAAGGTCCTTTTCCACTTGGCGAACAAGGTAGGGTCCATCTTCTTGCTGGCATTGATGGAGGTAGCAGCTGAAACTAACAGATGGGGATATTTCTCCTTCAGAAAAATCCCAACTACCCTACCCAGGGTAACTTCTTTCTTGCAGTTCTTTTTCCTGATCAAATCAAACAGAACTCCTGCCCAATTAATCTGTTTCTTATTCACAATTGCACACATCAGTGCAAACTGCTGCCTTGTAATGTTGTCATGGGCAGAGTGCTTTCCCAGTAGCACTTTTCCGACGAGTTCAACAAGGAACTTAATCTTAAACGGAAAATTTACCTTAAGCAGCTTAGAGGGAATGCCTTCGGCATGTCCCAGCTCTGTCAGCATTCTCCCAAACTCTAGGGTATCTTGCTCGTAATCTTCTTCCCCATTTATCAATCCAAATATTTCAGTTAAAATGGCGGGAGTCAAAGTTACCTCTTCTCCGCCAATGGTTCCGGTCATAGAATCATCATTTGAAGAAGAAGTGAATGCCCATTCTTTGATCTCTTGAATGTTTATCTTTATCCTGGAGGACATGAGCTTTTCTAAACCTTGATCTTTGCATAAACTGAGGATTTCCACTATTCCAGATTCGCAGCAACTGAAAGACTCGAAATCCACACTGAAGCCTGCATCGAACTTCACTACTACCAGGAGCGCTGGAGCTATCGCCATCGAAAGGGCTGGAGAAGACGAGGGAGAGACGGTGAGGACGAAGCGGCAGAAATCGCAAGACAAAGAGCAAGCAGGAAGACGGAATGCGAAAAGACGCTTTCCGTCGACGATAAAAAGAAAGATCTCTTAACCTAGGTCGACTATCGACTTTATATTAAAACAACGATCATCGATCTATTTAAAATATACTGGAGACGATGGCCGAACGGTCGTTCGACGATTGTTCCTGAAGCAGAGTAGTCGATCCATCGTTCGACTATTTCTATCTTCACAAACAACAAGCTGTCGTCAACCATAGATCGACGATATGCTCGACCTGTTCGACGATCTTCGAACGCAGATCGATGATCTTCAAGCAGATAAGCTATTATCAACCATAGGTCGACGATAGGCTTGATCCGATCGACTATCTTCCAACGTCGTTCGACTATCTTCGAACAAGTTTCAACAAGGCAGACGTCGCACTTAGTCTCTTCCATTAATCATGCCTAGTTGAACCAAAAAGAACAGATGCTTCTGTTCATCTAAGGGCTTGGTGAATATATCACCTCTCTGAAGGTCTGTGGATATGAACTCAAGGCTGATCTTGTTCTTTTCCACATAATCTCTCAGGAAATGTTGCCGGATCTCAATGTGTTTCGTTCTAGAGTAGTGCACGAGATTTTGTGCAATAGAGATAGCACTGGTACTATCACACATGATTTTTGTGTTCTTGTGTGAGTACCCATAATCCAAAAGTTGGTTTTGTATCCATAGGATCTGTGGACAACAACTAGCAGCTGCTATATATTCAGCCTCTACAGTTGAAGTTGAGACAGAAGCCTGCTTCTTACAGAACCAAGAGACCAATCTCTCTCCCAGGAACTGGCAAGTTCCTGAGGTACTTTTCCTATCAACTCTACAGCCAGCATAATCAGAATCAGAATATCCAATTAATTCAAATTCTGACTCAACTGTGTACCAAAGTCCTAGATTTGGACATCCCTTCAGGTATCTCAAGATTCTCTTGAGAAGAATCAGATGAGATTCCTTGGGGTTGACCTGGAATCTAGAACAAAGGCATGTAGCAAACATTATATCTGGCCTACTTGCAGTTAAATACAATAGGGAACCAACAATGGCCCTATAATTCTTTTGATCAACAGGCTTTCCCTGATCATCAGAATCAATAACTACATTAGTAGCCATAGGTGTATGCATTGCTGAAGCATCAGCCATCCCAAACTTCTTTACCAATTCCTTGGCATATTTGGATTGGGAGATGAAGATGTCATCAACATCTTGCTTTACTTGGAGACCAAGAAAGTAAGACAGCTCACCCATACTACTCATCTCAAACTTGGAATGCATCAAGTTAGAGAACTTTTTGCACAGTTTGGGATCAGTGGAACCAAAAATAATGTCATCCACATACACTTGAACTAACAGGATTGTGTCCTTGTGGTGCTTGACGAAGAGGGTTCTATCAACTATGAAAGTGAAGGGATAGATACTACTCTAGAGGGGGGGGGGTGAATAGAGTTATCAAATTTTGCACAAGACAAAACTTAATGGTCTACCCAACTCCCTTGGAGTGAAGTGCGGAATGAAAGATTATAGATATAGATTTAACCCTAGAGCCTAACACAAGTGATGTGCACAAACTGAAGCTAACTGTAATTACAGTTAAGGCTTGGAAAACCTAACCAGCAACTAGCAACCTAGTTATATCTAATCACAGCCACAATACAGGAATTAAACAATGGAATCCAGACGACACAAGGAAATTTATAGTGGTTCCCCAAACAACTTGGGTACGTCCACTCTTCTACCCACACGGTAGGAATCCACTCAGGTTTTTGATCAGGTGCCCTGCCACCAACAGGATCTGCTTCAGGTAGATCCAGAAACCCTTTAGACTTTTGATCAGGTGTCTAAAAACCAAGCACAGGTTTTTGATCAGGTGCCCTGCCACCAAGGGATACTTTTGAAGGGAGTAATAACCCTGTACAGGAGGGGGAAGAAGGTTAAGATGTCTTCTCTATTTTACAATAGATTAGAGAAGCACAAAAACTTGCACTGAGCTAGAAAGCTCTAAAGAATCAAGGCTCCCCCTGGCTCAAAGATGTCCAGGTGAAGTCTTGCTTCAGTGCAGAAAAACTCTTCAGAAAGTTCTGAAGGAAAAGCTACAGGAAGAAAATAAATAATAAAATCAAAAGATCTTCAAGCAGCTATCTTCTTCTTCTTCTTCTTCAAAGGAACTCTGAGTTTGAACTTCCTGAAAGCAGGAGAACTCAGGTTGAAGAAGAGTCGAAGATCTTAACACTTCTCAGTTAGATGGAAATTGCTGATTGCAGAAAGCTTGAAGGCTTGAAAGCTTAAGTGAACAACTGGTTAGCTATTAGCTCTCAACTAGCTTGAATCCTTCTTCAAAGGGTCCTTTATATAGCAGATACAAGCAACGGCTCTCTTTAGTTTGAATTACTTGTCTTCTTCTGAGATTTGAGACCTGGGCTGCAAATAACATACAGCAAAACAAACTCTGCAGCAGGATATACTATAAAAGGAATGAACCTCTTTCTAAGAAGCTGCAGGCCCAAATCAAATAACAGAAGGACTAAATAAAGTCGCATCAAAGAAATACTCTTTATAGCAAAGAGAAGACTTTTCAGTCTAACGGCTATAAAGGGCTGTCAGCAGATAAAGTAATTTACAAAGACAGCTAATAAGACAAACAACTTTATCTAAACAGATTTGACTCAGGCAAAAAGAATAGAGCATATATTGCCTGGAAATATTATCATAATTCAACTGAAACAACTTGCCAGAAAATGTATTAATTAATTAAATATAATAAATAAATACAAAATATAAAGGCAGGCAGAAAGCGTCGAACGACCTTCGGAGATCGTCGACCGACGCACGGAGATCGTCGAACTATCGGGAAGATAGTCGAACGATCCAGATAGTCGACCTATCGAAGAAGATAGTCGAACTACCTCGGCAGATAGTCGACCTATCAGAACAGATAGTCGAACTATCAGATAGTCGATCTATCAGGACAGATAGTCGAAATATCAAGCGCAAACAGATAGTCGACCTATCAAGCAGATAGTCGACCTATCTCAGAAAACAGATAGTCGACCTATCAACAGATAGTCGACCTATCAAAAGAGACCAGATAGTCGACCTATCAAAAGATAGTCGAACTATCAGATAGTTGAACTATCAGGACAGATAGTCGAACTATCAAAGACGACAGATAGTCGACCTATCAACAGATAGTCAACCTATCAAAGCGGAACAGATAGTCGACCTATCAACAGATAGTCGAACTATCAGATAGTCGATCTATCAGGACAGATAGTCGAACTACCATGCCAAGCAGATAGTCGACCTATCAACAGATAGTCGAACTATCAACGCAGACAGAGCGTCGACCAACTGATAGACGATCGTCGATCAGCCGATAGACGATAGTCGAGCGGCGTTCGACTATAGTCGAACGAAAAACTACTTAACCAAATTCTCAATCTGGAAAAGTGAGGACTCTACAGCTAGACTACTAACCATTGACCATAGATAATTCTTGGGTCAAGGGGCACAAAGGAAAGGACTAAACTCAAAATAAACTAGGGTACCAACAATCTCCCCCTATTTGAGTTAAGTCTCTCAAAGACTAAAACAAACAGCTAGCTATAGAACACTAAAATTAATACAAGAAATAGATAGCAAATAACTAGCAGATTATCAAAACAAATATATCACAGCAGTTAATCAAATTATTAAGAATCTACAGAGTCTGGCAAGGGGGTAGAGGAACTAGGAACAAAAGAGATTTTCCTTAAAGGATCATCTGATTCTTTCTTTGATAGCTTTAAGTCCTGCACCCCAATGATCTTTAATTCTGCAGCTCTTGGGACTACTGCTTCAAGATGCTTTTCCATGTATTTAGAGGGGTCAAAAACCTCAGGATTAACCTGGAACTTTTCAAATTCTTTCTTTCTGAAAGCAGACATGGTAGTTAAACCAGTCGTATCTTTACCTTCTGCTTTAGCTTTTCTTATTTGAGCTGCTCCAACTAGTTCTTGAAAACGAGCCATCCTAAAATTAGGATCAAGCTCAGGGTTTTCATAAACAGGCTCAGGAGGAGCAGCATCAGATTCTTTATCTAGATAAGATATTGGAGCAGACTTAGCAAAAGGATCTTGCTAGAATTTCTAAAACAAAGTAAACTGCTTACCTTTTAAAACAGCTTTCTCAGACTGAACTGGTGCAGCAGTTGAAACCTTTCTCTTAGGAGAAGGAGGAGGTGAAAAAGTTGGCTTTAGATGCACAACCTCCTTAACTTGTCTTTGAGAACCAGAAAATGATTTGCCTTGCGAGCTTTGATAACTTTTTCTTGGCTGGGGCTGAAAAGAAGCAGATCTTCCATAAGAGGCAGCAGGATTAGCTGATAGGTTCCCAGAGGCTCCTGCACCTGGAGGAGGAGGAGGAGGACCTCTGGGAGTCCATCTTGAATCAGGACTATCATATCTTTTAGATCTTTTCCTTTCTTTCTGCTGATTCTTTGAAAACCACATCCAGTGCTGAAATTCCTTTGACTTAGGGTCAATGCCCTTCAAAATATAATAAGGAGTATCATTATCTTTACTGGGAGGAGGAGGAGGAGCAGCTTTTCTCTTCTTTGAAGCAGCTTTCTTTTTCCTTGATTTCTCAGAAACATCAGAATCCTCTTCATCATCAGAATGAGATGAGGGAGGATTATCATACGGATCATAGGCTTCAGAAACAGCCTTTTCTTTAAGCTTCAGAGCAGATTTTTCTCTTTCCTCTTCAATGGCATCCAGAGCCAGAAGGGAATCTAAGTCCAACCCTGGTGAGTCATCCCAAATGGTTGACTTTTCAACTTGCAGCTCTTTTTCTTTATCTTCCAACAAAGACTGTTCTCTTAAATCCCAGGCAGCTCTTGCTTGAACTTCTTCCAAATTCAGAACAGGAGAGTCATCTTTGACTTCATCTTGATTCTCAGATTCATCCTCTCTATCATCTAAAAAAGATTCCAATTCAGGATCTACTTGGATATCAGGAACTTGGGGCAGCCTCTGAGACAATTTCTATTATCTGAGCAGATAAATCTTCTCTAATAACATCTGTAGAATTATGAATATAGATCTGCTAAATAAATAGAAATCATTCCTTCTAGGAATTCACAAACTAACAAATTAATTGACTCATCAACAAAGCGGATGAAAGAGTTACCTTCATAATTGACCATCTCCCATGATTCATCTAGATATGAAGTTATAATTCCTTCTAGGAATCTAGCAACCACAGGAGTGGTAAGATCTTCTAGGCAGACTTTTACTGCAATTTCAGATAACATGATTCCATCTGCTATTTCCTTATCTGATAATACTGGAACTATTTCTTTCTCAGCTAGAGCAGACTCTTCCAGGGCTGTCATTACAGTATCTGTTATAGCTGGAAGGGAGGCAGGAGGTTCTGAGGCATCTTCATAGAACATCTCCCGCTGCCTGATTTCAGTGGAGACTGAAACCAGGCCCCTTGAGGAAGATGGCTCAGCAGATTTTGAGAGAGATTTGATGGAGGCAGTTAAGATATCAATGGAGGCTGCAAGGGGAGCGATTGCCTCTTCAATCATGGTCTTGATTGACGGGGTAATCAGCTCCACAATGCGGGAGATGATTTCAGGAGTAATCTCAAAAGATGATGGATGTGAAGTGGATGGAGCTGCAGCAGATATGGTAGTAGTGCTGGGATGAAGAATGGTGTGGACAGGGGATTGAACTGGAGATGGAGCTGGAGAGTTAATTGGAGAATTAACTGGGGAATGAATGGGAGATAGAGGAGGAGTAGGAATCCTCTCAGAACCTAGCAAATCAAAGCTAGGAGCAGATATCCTAGCCAGATGAGCAGGTAGAGGAGATGCTGGAGGGGAAAGAGGAACAACCGTGGTTGTTTCTGGAGCAGAAGAAGGGGAAAGTCTTACTTCAACTGAAGTTGATGGTACTTCAACTGAGGCAGACAACACAGCAGAAGAAGAGGGAAGAGCTGAGCCAGCTTCGACAGGGTGAGGAGTGACTGATTCAGTCCTGGTGTCCTCAGATGTTGCTGGAGCAACCCCTGTGAGAGCGGGTTTCACAAATGTTCTCTTCCATTTTGAGAACAGGTGGGGATCCATCTTCTTGCTGGCGTTAATTGTTGTTACGGTTGAACTCAGCAGCTGGGGGTACTTTTCCTTCAGGAAGATGCCAATAACCCTTCCTAGGGTGACTTCCTTCTTACCAGTCTTTTTTCTTATTAAATCAAACACAACTGCTGCCCAATCTATCCTTTTCCGATTAACAATCGCACACATCAGTGCGAATTGCTGCCTTGTTATATTATCATGGGCAGAGTGCTTACCAAGGAGCACTTTTCCTACCAACTCAGCGAGGAACTTGATCTTGAAGGGGAAATTTACTTTGAGCAGCTTGGTGGGAATGCCCTCAGCATGTCCCAGCTCAACTAGCATTCTTCCGAATTCCTGAGCATCTTGCTCATAATCCTCTTCACCATTTGTTAAATCAAAAATTTCAGTCAAAACGGCCGGAGTTAGGATTACCTCTTCTCCGCCGATGGTTCCAGTCATCGAGTCGTCGGTGGAGGATGACGTGAAAGCCCATTCCTTGATTTCTGGGATGTTTATCTTAATCCTTGACGACATTAACCTCTCTAATCCCTGATCCCGGCACAGCTGTAGAACTTCTACGATCCCTGCATCGCAGCTACTGAACGCGTCGAAATCCACGCTAAAGCCTGCATCAAACTTTACAACTGCTAGAACTGCGGGAGAAATCTCCATGGATTCGCTGGAGAAAGCTTGAGAAGGACGGAGAAGACGACGGGGACGAAGCGGCAGAAAATCGCAAGCGGGAAGGCAGAATGCGAAAAGGCACGCTCGGTCGACAATAAAACACAAGATCTTTTAACCTAGGTCGACTATCGGATTTATATTAGACCGGAAATAGTCGATCTATTAAAAAGATACTAGACCCGATGGTCGAACGGCCGTTCGACGATCGGCTCAGAAGCAGAGTAGTCGGACAATCGTTCGACTATTTCTAGCTTCTCAAACAACAGACTATCGTCATCCAGAGATCGACGATGAGCTCGACTTGTTCGACGATGGTCGAACGCCGGTCGACGATCTTCAATCAGACAAACTTTCATCAACCATAGGTCGACGATGGGCTTGACCCGATCGACTATCTTCGAACGTCGTTCGACTATCTTCAAACAAGTTTCAACAAAGGCAGATATAGTCACACTTAGTCTCGTCCATTGATCATGCCTAGTTGAACTAAAAAGAAAAGATGCTTCTGTTCATCTAAAGGCTTGGTGAATATATCACCTCTCTGAAACTCAGTGGATATGAACTCAAGACAAATCTTGTTCTTTTCCACACAATCTCTCAGGAAATGGTGCCGAATCTCAATGTGCTTCGTTCTAGAGTGGTGCACTGGATTTTGTGCAATTGAGATAGCACTGGTACTATCACACATGATTTTGGTGTTCTTGTGTGAGTAACCATAATCCACAAGCTGGTTTTGAATCCACAGGATCTGTGAACAACAACTGGCAGCTGCTATATATTCAGCCTCTGCAGTTGAAGTTGAGACAGAAGCCTGCTTCTTACAGAACCAAGAGACCAATCTCTCTCCCAGGAACTGGCAAGTTCCTGAGGTGCTCTTCCTGTCAACTCTGCAACCAGCATAATCAGAATCAGAATATCCAATTAATTCAAATTCTGACTCAGCTGGGTACCAAAGTCCTAGATTTGGGCATCCCTTCAGGTATCTCAGGATTCTCTTTAGAAGAATCAGATGAGATTCCTTGGGGTTGACCTGGAATCTAGCACAAAGGCATGTAGCAAACATTATATCTGGCCTACTTGCAGTTAGATATAATAGGGAACCAACAATGGCCCTATAATTCTTTTGATCAACTGGCTTGCCGTAATCATCAGAATCAATAACTACATTAGTAGCCATGGGTGTAGGCATTGCTGAAGCATCAGCCATCCCAAATTTCTTTACCAATTCCTTGGCATATTTGGATTGGGAGATGAAGATACCATCAACATCTTGCTTAACTTGGAGACCAAGAAAGTAAGACAGCACACCCATACTACTCATCTCAAACTTGGAATGCATTAAGTTGGAAAACTTTTTGCACAGTTTGGGATCAGTGAAGCCAAAAATAATATCATCTACATACACCTGAACTAACAGGATTGTGTCCTTGTGATGCTTGACGAAAAGGGTTCTATCAACTACTCCCCTAGTAAAGTTGTGCTATAACAGGAAACTAGCTAAGGTCTCATACCAGGCCCTAGGAGCTTGCTTTAGTCCATAAAGAGCTTTCTGCAACTTAAACACATGAGAAGGCTGAGTTGAAGAAACAAACCCTGGTGGTTGTTCAACAAACACCTCTTCCTTAAGCTCACCATTCAGGAATGCACTTTTGACATCCATTTGGAACACCTTAAACTTCATGTAGGCTGCATAGGCCAAGAAGATCCTTATTGCTTCTAGCCTTGCAACAGGAGCAAAGGTTTGGTCATAGTCTATACCTTCCTCCTGTCTGTAGCCCTGAGCTACAAGCCTAGCTTTATTCCTTACTATAATTCCATTAGCATCCAACTTGTTTCTATACACCCACTTGGTGCCTATGATCAGTTGGCCTTTAGGTCTTGGAACCAAAGTCCAAACTTTACATCTCTCAAACTGATTGAGTTCCTCTTGCATTGCAATGATCCAGTAGGGATCTAGCTCTGCATCTTTAAAGGTGAGGGGCTCAACCTGTGAGAGGAAACAAGCGTGCATCACATCCTGTCTTAATTGATGTCTTGTTTGCACACCAGCTGATATGTCTCCAATCACTTGAGATGTCGTGTGATCTCTAAGTGTGACGATATCAGCAGGTGGGATGTGATCTTCAGCAACAGTTGGGATTAATTCCTCAAGAGGAATTTGATCTACTATTGGTGGTACAACAACAGCTTCAACAGCTTCAGCAATGTCTTCATCACTGTCTGATTCAGTGATCTGAAGAGTTGATAGTTGAAGAATTTCTTGAGGGGCATCATGTACCTGCAAAGAACTTGAGGAAGGAGAATTTCCCTTCTCCTTGTAAAACATCTGAGACTCATCAAAAGTCACATGCACAGATTCTTCAATTTTACAGGTAGATTTGTTATAAACCCTATAAGCTTTGCTTACTTGGGAATATCCAAGCATGATTCCCATTGAAGCTTTTGCTTCAAATTTTCTAATGTATTCTTTATTATTATTATGAATATAAACAATACAGCCAAAAACTCTAAAATAATTAATTTTAGGTTTCTTTCCCTTAAGCAACTCATAAGGAGTTTTACACTTAAGTTTGTGTATCAAACTTCTATTCAAGACATAATTGGCTGTACTAACAGCTTCTGCCCAATAGGAGAGAGGCATGTTAGCATCTGCCAACAATGTGCTAGCAGCTTCAATAAGTGTTCTATTCTTCCTTTCAACTACCCCATTTTGTTGAGGAGTTCTAGGAGCTGAGAAGCTATGTTTGATACCTTCTCTCTCACAGAATTCTTGCATGAGAAGAGAGTCAAACTCAGTACCATGATCACTTCTGATCAAGGCCACATGAGTAGAGTACTCAGTCTGCACACATAGTAGAAAGTCTGTAAGGGATTTGAAGTTATCAGACTTAGTTCTCAAAAAGAAAACCCAACTGAACCTAGAGAAGTCATCTACAATTACTAAAGTGTAATACTTCCCTCCTAAACTCTGTACATTTATTGGGCCAAAGAGGTCCAAGTGTAATAGATACAGGATTCTAGGAGAATCACTCTTATTTACAGATTTAAAAGAGTTTTTGGTTTGCTTGCCTAGCTGACAAGCCTTGCATAGGCTCTCCTTCTTGTAGGGGCAAGAAGGTAAACCTCTAACAAGGTTGTGCTTAGATAACCTAGATATATTTTTAAGGTTAACATGACTAAGCCTCTTATGCCACAAAGAAATATTATTAAGAGTTACTTCATTAAACAGGCAGATTTCAGAATGAGATGAGTTGAAATCTACTAAGTAAATATTACCTATTCTAATGCCTATTAAAACAATATTATTATTTAAAGTAATATTACAAGAGGAGTTAGAAAATGAAACCTGGTAGCCAGCATCACATAGCTGGCTGACTGAAATCAAATTATGCTTCAGTCCATTGACATATGCCACTCTCTTGAAAGTAACTGCTCCAATTGTGATCTTGCCATAGCCTTCTGTCTGACCACAGCTGGAGTCTCCAAAGATAACCTTTGGGCCGAGCTTAGCTTTGAACTTTGACAGAAGATCTTTATTTCCTGTCATATGCTTAGAGCATCCACTATCCAAATACCACTTATTTTGAGTGATTGGATAGGCCTTCACCTGCAAGACAATTATTTAGACAGTGTGGACCCAGGTAACCTTGGGTCCCTTGTTTTTCACATAAGAAAAACTGGAAATGTATGAAAATGCAGGCTGAGGGTGATAACCTAGTGGGTGAGATCTCCTAGGTGGGATTCTCCATGCAGATGATGGGTCAACAAACCTAGGGTTTCTATTCTCATTTAGGTTTCTATGGAATTGATTATGATTTTGAAAATCATATTGAAAACGTCGATCGACGTTCGACGATGGGTGCTCAGATCGTCGACCTTCGTTCGACCATTGAGCTTCCGATCGTCGAGCTGCGTTCGACGCTCTTTGCATTTCTTTAAAGAACTTCTTTCTCTTTTCTCTCTTAGCTTTATTTAAGGTTTTATTAACCAGATTTACTTGCTCAGTGTTCTTCTTTCCACTAGCTGAAATGAAGTTCACTGGAGTTGAAAGATTATTTTTAAGAAGGACTGGGGGTTCACTGGGAGAAGCCCCTAAGCCTAGTTTGTCATTACCTGACCTAGTGTTAGTCATGCTGGTAATTTCTAACAACTTAAGGCTTCTACCATTAAGGGATTCTTCTAATCTCTTAGACTTAGCTAACTCTATTTTAAGAAATTTAATTTCTTCACTACAAGTAGTGAGTTCTTCCTTTAACCTAACATTTTCAGAGGCTATTGATTCTGAGTCAGCTAACCTATTTCTAAGTTCTTTTATTTCCTTTTCCGAGCTAATTAAATCTAAACATAAAGATTTAAATTCTAATTTAAATTCTTCTGAAGTAAAATCATAAGAAGAAAGTACCTCATCTTCTGTAGGCATCTCTTCATCAGAATCAGAACTCTCTGCAGCAGAGTGGTTGCTGCAGGCATCTATTGCCATCAGGCAAACTTCTTTTTCTTTCTTCTCTTCCTCATCTTCACTGGAGCTTGATGAGGAGGATTCTTCATCAGAATCACTCCAGGTTTCAGCAATGAAACCTCTTTCCTTCTTCTTGTTTTTGTAGGAGGATGGCTTGGAGTGCTTCCTGTGTTGTTCTTTTTCTTTTCTCTTTTCTTTGTTCTTCTCCTCTGGACATTCTGGCAAGATATGTCCAGGCTTCCTGCAACCATAACAAATAATTTCTTTAGCGGGAGAGCGATCATACCTTGGTTTGTCTTCATAGTGTGAATACTTCTTTCTGAACTCCTTTCTCCCCATCTTGAGAAACCTTTTGGCAAACAATGCCATAAGTTCCTCATTAGATTGGCTGCCTTCAGAAACATCTGCAGCCTTAAGAGCTAGAGATTGCTCTTTTCTTGTTGGAGTGGGGGTCTTCGCTTCTGCTTCAGCTTCCCTTATCTTCAGCACTTGCTCAAAAGACTTGAGCTTGCCGAGAAGGGCTTCAGTGGAGATCTCATTTGTACTTCTGGCTTCTTTGATGGGCCAGATCCTTAGATCCCATGTGCTAGGGAAGCACATAAGAATCTTATCATTGACCTCTGTCAATGATATGTCCTTGTCCAGGGTCCTCAGCTCATTGATGATTGAGCTGAGCCTGGTGTACATTGCTTCAACTGATTCAGCATCAGTTTTCTTGAAGTTCTCATATTGTGAGATCAGGTTGGACCTTCTGTCCTTCCTTTCATCAGCTGAACCAGCTACAATCTGGTTCAGTGTGTCCCACATGGCCTTTGCTGAGGAGCAGTCAGCCACCTTCTGGAACACCTCATCAGACATTGTCTGAGCCAGTATGTTCATTGCCTTGGCATCTGCAATTTTGGCCTTCTTGTACTCATCATTGTAATCTGGAGGAGGCACTGCACTCATATCAGATGATGAGGCAGTAGCAGCAGCAGGTGCTCTTGGGGGACCTGACAAAATAAAAGCAAAAATACTTTCATCAATAGAATTCATATATAGTTTTATCCTTGCCTTCCAGATGCCAAACTTAGCTAAGTTGCATGCTGGAGGTCTGGTGCTAGAATAATCCTTGGACTGGGCCATGATAGTGAATATCTATAAGCTTTGGTATCTATCAGGATCTTGTGACTTAGGTGTTAGCCTATTCAGTCAGTCAACCCGGCTCTGATACCAATTGAAAGTGAAGGGATAGATACTACTCTAGAGGGGGGGTGAATAGAGTTATCAAATTTTGCACAAGACAAAACTTAATGGTCTACCCAACTCCCTTGGAGTGAAGTGCGGAATGAAAGATTATAGATATAGATTTAACCCTAGAGCCTAACACAAGTGATGTGCACAAACTCAAGCTAACTGTAATTACAGTTAAGGCTTGGAAAACCTAACCAGCAACTAGCAACCTAGTTATATCTAATCACAGCCACAATACAGGAATTAAACAATGGAATCCAGACGACACAAGGAAATTTATAGTGGTTCCCCAAACAACTTGGGTACGTCCACTCTTCTACCCACACGGTAGGAATCCACTCAGGTTTTTGATCAGGTGCCCTGCCACCAACAGGATCTGCTTCAGGTAGATCCAGAAACCCTTTAGACTTTTGATCAGGTGTCTAAAAACCAAGCACAGGTTTTTGATCAGGTGCCCTGCCACCAAGGGATACTTTTGAAGGGAGTAATAACCCTGTACAGGAGGGGGAAGAAGGTTAAGATGTCTTCTCTATTTTACAATAGATTAGAGAAGCACAAAAACTTGCACTGAGCTAGAAAGCTCTAAAGAATCAAGGCTCCCCCTGGCTCAAAGATATCCAGGTGAAGTCTTGCTTCAGTGCAGAAAAACTCTTCAGAAAGTTCTGAAGGAAAAGCTACAGGAAGAAAATAAATAATAAAATCAAAAGATCTTCAAGCAGCTATCTTCTTCTTCTTCTTCTTCAAAGGAACTCTGAGTTTGAACTTCCTGAAAGCAGGAGAACTCATGTTGAAGAAGAGTCGAAGATCTTAACACTTCTCAGTTAGATGGAAATTGCTGAGAGCAGAAAGCTTGAAGGCTTGAAAGCTTAAGTGAACAACTGGTTAGCTATTAGCTCTCAACTAGCTTGAATCCTTCTTCAAAGGGTCCTTTATATAGCAGATACAAGCAACGGCTCTCTTCAGTTTGAATTACTTGTCTTCTTCTGAGACTTGAGACCTGGGCTGCAAATAACATACAACAAAACAAACTCTGCAGCAGGATATACTATAAAAGGAATGAACCTCTTTCTAAGAAGCTGCAGGCCCAAATCAAATAACAGAAGGACTAAATAAAGTCGCATCAAAGAAATACTCTTTATAGCAAAGAGAAGACTTTTCAGTCTAACGGCTATAAAGGGCTGTCAGCAGATAAAGTAATTTACAAAGATAGCTAATAAGACAAACAACTTTATCTAAACAGATTTGACTCAGGCAAAAAGAATAGAGCATATATTGCCTGGAAATATTATCATAATTCAACTGAAACAACTTGCCAGAAAATGTATTAATTAATTAAATATAATAAATAAATACAAAATATAAAGGCAGACAGAAAGCGTCGAACGACCTTCGGAGATCGTCGAACGACCTTCGGAGATCGTCGACCGACGCACGGAGATCGTCGAACTATCAGGAAGATAGTCGAACGATCCAGATAGTCGACCTATCGAAGAAGATAGTCGAACTACCTCGGCAGATAGTCGACCTATCAGAACAGATAGTCGAACTATCAGATAGTCGATCTATCAGGACAGATAGTCGAACTATCAAGCGCAAACAGATAGTCGACCTATCAAGCAGATAGTCGACCTATCTCAGAAAACAGATAGTCGACCTATCAACAGATAGTCGACCTATCAAAAGAGACCAGATAGTCGACCTATCAAAAGATAGTAGAACTATCAGATAGTTGAACTATCAGGACAGATAGTCGAACTATCAAAGACGACAGATAGTCGACCTATCAACAGATAGTCGACCTATCAAAGCGGAACAGATAGTCGACCTATCAACAGATAGTCGAACTATCAGATAGTCGATCTATCAGGACAGATAGTCAAACTACCACGCCAAGCAGATAGTCGACCTATCAACAGATAGTCGAACTATCAACGCAGACAGAGCGTCGACCAACTGATAGACGATCGTCGATCAGCCGATAGACGATAGTCGAGCGGCGTTCGACTATAGTCGAACGAAAAACTACTTAACCAAATTCTCAATCTGGAAAAGTGAGGACTCTACAGCTAGACTACTAACCATTGACCATAGATAATTCTTGGGTCAAGGAGCACAAAGGAAAGGACTAAACTCAAAACAAACTAGGGTACCAACAAACTACTCCCCTAACAAAGTTGTGCTCTAACAGGAAACTAGCTAGAGTCTCATACCAGGCTCTGGGTGCTTGTTTGAGTCCATAAAGAGCTTTTTGCAACTTGAAAACATGTGAGGGCTGAGTTGAAGAAACAAACCCAGGTGGTTGTTCAACAAATACCTCTTCCTTTAGCTCACCATTTAGAAAGGCACTTTTGACATCCATCTGAAAAACTTTAAACTTCATATAGGCTGCATAGGCTAAGAAGATCCTTATTGCCTCTAGCCTTGCAACAGGAGCAAAGGTTTGGTCATAATCTATACCTTCCTCCTGTCTGTAGCCCTGAGCTACAAGCCTAGCTTTGTTCCTTACAATGATTCCATTTGCATCCAACTTGTTTCTATACACCCACTTGGTGCCTATGATCAGTTGGCCTTTAGGTCTTGGAACCAAAGTCCACACTTTACATCTTTCAAACTGATTGAGTTCCTCTTGCATAGCAATGATCCAGTGGGGATCTAGCTCAGCATCTTTAATGGTGAGGGGCTCAATCTGTGAAAGGAAACAAGCGTGCATCACATCCTGTCTTAACTGATGTCTTGTTTGAACACCTGCTGATATGTATCCAATCACTTGAGATGTAGGATGATCTCTAAGTGTGACAACATCAGCAGGTGGGATGTGATCTTCAGCAATAGTTGGGATTAATTCCTCAGGAGGAATTTGATCTACTATTAGTGGAACAACAATAGCTTCTGCATTGTCTTCATCACTGTCTGATTCAAGGATATGAAGAGTTGAAAGATGAAGAATTTCTTGAGTGACATCATTGCTAGATTCTGGTACCTACAATAAACTTGAGGAAGGGAAGTTTCCTTCTCCTTGTAAAACATTTGAGATTCATCAAAGGACACATGAACAGACTCTTCAATTTTAGAAGAAGATTTATTAAAAACCCTATAAGCTTTGCTTACTTGGGAATATCCAAGAAAAATTCCCATTGAAGTTTTTGCTTCAAATTTTCTAAGGTATTCTTTATTATTATTATGAATATAAACTACACAACCAAATACTCTAAAATAATTTATTTTAGGTTTCTTTCTTTTAAGCAACTTATAAGGAGTTTTACACTTAAGTTTGTATATCAGACTTCTATTCAAGACATAGTTGGCTGTACTAACAGCTTCTGCCCAATA
Source organism: Platanthera zijinensis (assembly GCA_039513925.1). Classification (NCBI taxonomy): domain Eukaryota; kingdom Viridiplantae; phylum Streptophyta; class Magnoliopsida; order Asparagales; family Orchidaceae; genus Platanthera; species Platanthera zijinensis. The sequence continues at coordinate 153,902,827 of CM077083.1, forward strand.
GAAAAGAGGCATATTAGCATCTGCCAACAATGTGCCAGCAGCTTCAATCAGGGTTCTGTTTTTCCTTTCAACTACCCCATTTTGTTGGGGAGTTCTAGGAGATGAGAAGCTATGTTTGATACCTTCTCTCTCACAGAATTCTTGCATGAGAAGAGAGTCAAACTCAGTACCATGATCACTTCTGATCAAGGCCACATGAGTAGAGTACTCAGTCTGCACACATAATAGAAAATCTGTATGGGCTTTGAAGTTATCAGCCTTAGTTCTCAAAAAGAACACCCAAGTGAATCTAGAGAAGTCATCTACAATGACTAGGGTGTAATACTTCCCTCCTACACTCTGTACATTTATTGGGCCAAATAGGTCCAAATGTAATAAATACAGGATTCTAGGAGAATCACTTTTATTTACTGATTTAAATGAATTCTTGGTTTGCTTGCCTAATTGACAAGCCTTGCATATGCTCTCCTTCTTGTAGGGGCAAGAAGGTAAACCTCTAACAAGGTTGTGCTTAGATAACCTAGATATGTTCTTGAGGTTAACATGGCTAAGCCTTTTATGCCATAAAGTATTGTTATTTGTTACTTCATTAAATAAGCAGATTTCAGAGTGAGTTGAGTTAAAATCTACTAAATAAATGTTACCTTGTCTAATATCTACTAACACAACATTATTATTTAAAGTAATTTTATAAAGAGAGTTAGAAAATGATACCTGGTATCCAGCATCACATAACTGACTTACTGAAATGAGATTATGCTTCAGTCCAGTTACATAAGCAACTCTCTTGAATGTTACAGCTCCAATTGTCATCCTGCCATAGCCTTCAGTTTGACCACAGCTTGAATCTCCAAAGATCACCTTTGGGCCAAGCTTGGCCTTGAACTTTGACAGATGTTCTTTATTTCCTGTCATATGCTTGGAGCAACCACTATCCAAATACCACTTATTCTGAGTGATAGGATAGGTCTTCACCTGTAAATAAATCAATTAAACATTGTGGACCCAGGTAACCTTGGGTCCCTTATTTTTCACATAAGAAAAACTGGAAATAAATGAATAAGCAGGTTGAGGGTGATAACCTAACGGGTAAGATCTCCTAGGTGGGATTCTCCATGCAGATGATGGGTCAATGAACCTAGGGTTTCTATTTACATTTGGGTTTCTAAAGTTCTGGTTGAAGTTTTGAAATTCATATTGGAAACGTCGATCGGCGTTCGACGATTGGTACTCAGATCGTCGATCTTCGTTCGACCACTGGGCCTGCGATCGTCGAGCAGCATTCGACGCTCTTTGTAATTCCTTAAAATTTTTATTCTTTTCTCTCTCTTAGCTTTATTTAAGGCTTTATTGACCTGATTAACTTGCTCAGTGTTCTTTATCCCATCAGCTGAGATAAAGTTCACTGGAGTTGAAAGATGGTTTTAAAGAACAATTGGGGGTTCACTAGATGAAGCTCCTAAGCCTAATTTGTTATTGCCTGTCCTAGTGTTAGACATGCTGGTTATTTCAAGAATCTTAAGGCTTCTACCATTCAGAGACTCTTCTAACCTTTTGGACTTAGCTAATTCATTCTTAAGGAATTTTATTTCTTCACTAGCATTTGTGAGTTCTGTTGTTAACCTAATGTTTTCAATAGAAATTAATTCAGATTCAGCTAGTTTATTTCTAAGTTCTTTTATTTCCTTTTCAGAACTAATTAAATCTAAACATAAAGATTTAAAATCTAATTTAAATTCATCAGATGTAAAATCGTAAGAAGATAATACCTCATCTTCTGTTGGCATTTCTTCATCAGAATCTGAACTCTCTGCAGCTGAGTGATTGCTGCAGGCATCAATTGCCATCAGGCAAACTTCCTTTGCCTTCTTTTCTTCCTCATCCTCACTGGAGCTTGAGGAGGAAGATTCCTCATCAGAATCGCACCAGGTTTCAGCAACAAAGCCTCTCTCCTTCTTTTTGTTCTTGTAGGAGGATGGCTTGGAATGCTTCCTATGCTGATCCTTGTCTTTCCTTTTCTCTTTATTCTTTTCCTCTGGATAATCTGGAAGAATATGTCCAGGCTTCCTGCAACCATAGCAAATTATTTCTTTAGTAGGAGTACGATCATACCTTGGTTTTTCTTCATATCGTGAAGATTTCTTTCTGAATTCTTTCCTTCCCATCTTGAGAAACCTTTTGGCAAATAATGCCATCAGTTTCTCATTGGACTGGCTTCCTTCAGAAGCATCAGTAGCTTTGAGAGCAAGGGTTTGCTCTTTTCTTGTGGGAGTTGGAGTTTTTGCTTCAGCCTCAGCTTCCCTGGACTTCAGCACTTGCTCAAAGGACTTGAGCTTGCCGAGAAGGGCTTCTGTTGAGATTTCTATTGTGCTTCTAGCCTCCTTGATAGGCCAGATCCTCAGATCCCATGTGCTAGGGAAGCACATAAGAATCTTATCATTGACCTCTGTCAATGAAATATCCTTATCAAGAGTCCTCAGCTCATTGATGATTGAGCTGAGCCTTGTGTACATTGCTTCAACTAATTCAGCATCAGTTTTCTTGAAGTTTTCATACTAGGAGATAAGGTTGGACCTTCTGTCCTTCCTTTCATCAACTGAACCAACTACAATCTGGTTCAATGTATCCCACATTGCTTTTGCTGAGGGACAGTCAACAACCTTTTGGAATACTTCATCAGACATTGTCTGAGCCAGAATGTTCATTGCCTTAGCATCTGCTATCTTTGCCTTTTTGTATTCATCATTGTAATCTGGAGGAGGCACTGCACTCGTATCAGTTGATGATGAAGTAGTAGCTGCAGCAGGTGCTCTTGGTGGTCCTGTCAAAATAGAAGCAAAAATACTCTCATCAATAGAGTTCATATATAATTTAATCCTTGCCTTCCAGATGCTAAACTTAGCTAAGTTGTATGCTGGAGGTCTGGTGCTAGAGTAATCCTTGGACTGGGCCATGATAGTGAAAGTGAATATCTATAATCCTTGCTATCTATCAGGATCTTGTGACTTAGGTGTTAGCCTATACAGTCAGCCAACCTCCCTCTGATACCAATTGAAAGAAAAGGGATAGATTCTACTCTAGAGGGGGGGGGGGGTGAATAGAGTAATCAAAAATTGCACTAGCAAAGTTGACTATCTACTCAACTCCCTTGGAGTTAATTGGGGAATGAAGGTTATAGATATTTGAGATGAAACCCTAAAGCCTAACACAAGTGTTGTGCACAAAAGGCAGCCAACTGTAATTACAGTTAAGGCTTGGAATCCTAAGCAGCAACTAGCAATCCTAGTTAAAATATAATCACAGCCAATCAGTACAGAGAATTAGTTAAACAATCCAGACGACATAAGGAATTTATAGTGGTTCCCCAAACAACTTGGGTACGTCCACTCTTCTACCAACAAGGTAGGAATCCACTCAGGTTTTTGATCAGTTGCCCTGCCACCAACAAGATCTGCTGCAGGTAGATCTAGAGACCCTTTAGACTTTTGATCAGGTGTCTAAAAACCAACACAGGTTTTTGATCAGGTGCCCTGCCACCAAGGTATACTTTTGAAGGGAGTAATAACCCTTTACAGGAGGGGGAAAGGAGGTTAGAATGTCTTCTCTATTTTACAATAGATTAGAGAAGCACAAGAACTTGCACTGAGCTAGAAAGCTCTAAAGAGTCAAGGCTCCCCCTGGCTAAAAGAATGTCCAGGTGAAGTCTTGCTTCAGTGCAGAAAACACTTCAGAAAATCTGAAGGAAAAAGCTACAAGAAGATAAATAATATGAATTGAAATTTCTTCTTTAGGCAGCTATCTTCTTCTTCTTCTTCATCAAAAAGCTCTGAGTGAAAGTCTTCCTGGAGGCAGGAGAACTCAGGTTGAAGAACTAAAACTTCTTCTCAGTTAGATGTAAACGAGCTGAGAGCAGTTGTAAACTGTAAGTTATAGCTTGAATGCTGTTGTTAGCTTTTTGTATATCAGAACTAGTTGATTTCTTTCTCCAAAGAATTCTTTATATAGCAGCACCAGCAACGGCTCTCATTTGAGTTTGAATCTTGTCTTCTACTGAAATCTGCAAGCTGGGCTGCAAATAGCATAAAGCAAAACAAATACTGCAGACAGATATCCTATAAGAGGATAAATCTTTCTAAGAAGCTGCAAGAAGCTCTGATAAAATAATACTAGAGAAAGTCACATTAGAAGAGACTCTTTACGGCCAAGGAAGACTTTTTGAGTCTAACGGCTATAAAGGACAGCCTGGCAGATAAAGCAGAAATCATATCTCAGCTAATAAGACAAACAACTTTGTCAGAAAAAGATTAGCTCATGCATAAGGAATGGAGCAGATATTGCATGGAAATAATATCATAAATTTATTCAAACAATCTTTTATAAAATATGCCAAAATAAATATGAAATAAATCACATCATAGAAGACGACAAAATTATTCAAGACATACAGCAAAACGTCGAACGACCCTCGGAGATCGTCGACCGAAGCACGGAGATCGTCAACCTATCAGACAGATAGTCGAACGATACAGATAGTCGAACTATCAAAGAAGATAGTCGAACTACCACAGCAGATAGTCGAACTATCAGGATAGATAGTCGAGCTATCAGATAGTCGATCTATCAAGACAGATAGTCGAACTACCAAACAAAACAGATAGTCGACCTATCAACAGATAGTCGAACTATCAAAGGAAAACAGATAGTCGACCTATCAATAGATAGTCAAACTATCAAAGCAAACAGATAGTCGACCTATCAAACAGATAGTCGAACTATCAAAGGAAAACAGATAGTCAACCTATCAACAGATAGTCGAACTATCAAAGCAAACAGATAGTCGACCTATCAAACAGATAGTCGAACTATCAGATAGTTGAACTATCCAAACAGATAGTCAAACTATAAAGCAACACAGATAGTCGACCTATCAAACAGATAGTCGAACTATCAAAGCAAACAGATAGTCGACCTATCAAACAGATAGTCGAACTATCAAAGCAAACAGATAGTCGACCTATCAAACAGATAGTCGAACTATCAAAGCAAACAGATAGTCGACCTATCAAACAGATAGTCGAACTATCAAATGAAACAGATAGTCGACCTATCAAACAGATAGTCAAACTATCAAATAGTTGAACTATCCAAACAGATAGTCGAACTATCAAACAAAACAGATAGTCGACCTATCAAACAGATAGTCGAACTATCAGATAGTTGAACTATACAAACAGATAGTCGAACTATCAAACAAAACAGATAGTCGACCTATCAACAGATAGTCGAACTATCAGATAGTTGAACTATCAAGAAGAGCAGATAGTCGACCTATCAACAGATAGTCGAACTATCAAGGAAAACAGATAGTCGAACTATCAACAGATAGTCGAGCTATAAAATACAACCGATAGTCGACCTATCAAGTAGATAGTCAAGCTATCAGGAAGACGATCGTCGATCGACTGATCGACGATAGTCGAGCGACGTTCGACCATAGTCGAACGAAAAACAACTTAACCAAATTTTCATCTGGACAAGTGACAAGACTAAACTAGAGCAAACTAACTACACAACTAACCTTTTACCATAGATAAATCTTGGGTCAAGAGACTAAAAGAGAAGACTGAACTCAAATCAAAACTAGGGTACCAACAGATCCCCATACAGAAAAGCATTCTTGACATCAAGCTGGGAAATAGCCCACTCCCTGTTGACGGCCACAGAAAGAAGAACCCGGATGGTGCTGAGGCGAGCAACCGGGGAGAAAGTATCAAAATAGTAAACTCCATAAGTCTAAGTAAAGCCTTTGGCCACAAGTCGGGCTTTGTAACGATCCATAGTGCCGTCTGGGCGAAACTTCACAACGAACACCCAGCGGCAGCCAACCATATCAGTACCTACCGGTGGAGGAACAAGGGTCCAGGTACCCCTTTCAGTAAGAGTGGCGATTTCCTTATCCATGGCAGATTTCCAATGAGGAATAACAAGAGCCTCCTGGTAAGTGCGGGGAGTGGTAGTAGCCGAGATAGCCAAAGCAAAGCACCTGCGAGAGGGAGTAAGCAGATCATAGGAAACAACAGCCGCAAGCGGGTGTTGGGTACACGCCCGCACCCCTTTACGAAGGGCAATGGGAAGATCCAGGTCATCTTGTGCCTCAGGGACCGGAGCGTCCGTGGCGGAGAAAGCTGGCCCGGGACTAGAGAGAGACGGCTGCGGAGAAGAAGTAGGGGAGATAATAGGGAGAGGAGGAGACGAAGGAGGAGAGGATATAGGAGGGGAGACGTCGATATGCGTGGAAGGATCACAGAGAGATGGTGGAGAGTCAGAGACAGCAGGAGGAAGCGGGGATGGAGAAGAAAAGTAGGATGCATTTTCGAAGAAGGTGACGTCCGCGGAAACAAACTGTTTGTACAGAACGGGGTCAAAGCAACAATAGCCTTTTTGAGTGGTCGAGTATCCCAAAAAGACACATTTTGTGGAACGGGGGGAAAGCTTGTCACGGGTAGCAGACGGAGCATGCACAAAAGTCGTACACCCAAAGATACGGAGAGGAAGAGGAAAGGGTTCCTTGCCCGGGTAGAGAATGGAGAAGGGGGTCTTGCCGTGAAGAACTGAAGAGGGAATGCGATTGATGAGATAACAAGCAAGAAGAACAGCATAGCCCCAGTAGGAGCGAGGTACCTGCATCTGCATCATTAGAGTGCGAGCGATATCGAGGAGATGGCGGTTTTTACGCTCCGCCACCCCATTTTGCTGGGAGGTGTAAACACAGCTTGTCTGATGAATAAGACCATGTTACATACAAAAAGACGAAAACTCATGACTGAGGTATTCTTTAGCATTATCAAAGCGCAGTACTTTAATAGAAATAGCAAACTGAGTTTTAATCATATTATAAAAAGATTGCCAGACAGATAAGAGTTCAGAGTGATCTTTTAAAAGATACACCCAGGTACATCTAGAGAAATCATCAATAAAAGTTACGAAATAAGAACTACCCCGACCAACGGTGAGAGTAGGAGAAGGACCCCAGACATCGGAATGAATGAGATCAAAAGGGCGGGAGGAACCACGACCTTGCTTCGGTGGGAAGGAGGAGCGGTGATGTTTGCCAAGCTGACACGCATAACAGTTGAGCGGAGGACTGGTCTGAGGTAAGTAGGGAAGAAGCTGACGAAGAATCAGAGGAGGAGGATGTCCAAGGTGAAGATGCCATTGAAGCAGATCAGTAGACGAGGAAGAGAAGGCGGACAGAGCGGAAACATTGTCGAGGAAATAGAGACTGCCGCTCTTAGTCCCAGTAGCAATCGTCCGTTGGGTCCTCGGGTCCTGAAAACAACAAGAAGTAGGAGTAAATAAGACAGAACACTGAAGTTGCTTGCATAAAGTAGTAACTGAGAGCAAATTGCAAGGGAACCTCGGGACATAGAGAGTGTCCGCTAAGCGAAGCGACGGGGTGACTTGAACCATGCCTGTTCCGTGAACCGGGGAAGGCGAACCATCCGCAACAAGAACCGGGGGTAACCGATCATGCGTCTCTAGGAGAGAGAAGCAGTGAGGGTTTCCGGTCTTGTGATTTGTAGCACCAAAGTCAATCAGCCATTTACCTTGGGTAACGACGTGTGCACTACCTGAGGTCGTGGCCACAGAAGCAGATGGCCGAGAGGAGGCGGAGGTTGAGGAAGAAGTATCACCGGAGGGACGAAGATGAGGATGTTTCTGCCAGCAGCGGTCAACAGAGTGGCCGGTATGACCACAGTGAGAGCAGAGGAATCTTGACGGACCACGCGTGCCAGAGTGGCTGCGACCACTATTGCCACCCCGCTGAACCTGGTGAGCATAGGAGTCCTGTGGAGGAGAGGAGGACAACAGAGGACGGTGGAGCAGCGAAGTAACAGCGGCGATGCGAGCCGCGGTGGCATCCAAGGTGGGAGACTCGGCTTCGCCCAAGATCTGCTGGCGGATCATATCAAAAGACTCAGGGAACCGTACAAGATAACAAACAACCAGGAGTTCCTTGAAGTGTTTGTGCTGCTCGGCCAAATCCGTGGAGAAAGGGCGATTTTGGAGGATTTCAGCGCCAAGAGCCTGAACTTGCTGATAAGCCGCATTAGGAGACATGGAAGGGCGAGCGAAGAGATCCGCGTAGAGAGTATAAATGCGGGATGTTTGGGCCCCCTTCGAGTAGAGAGCAGCAAGGTGGAGCCACGCGGTCTTGACCGTCTCATCATGGTGTATGACAGGAAGACATTCATCGGAGAGGCTGTTAGCCAACCACGTTCAGACAAGCGCATCACTGGCATCCCAGTCATCAAATTCAGCAGAGTCTAGAGGAGGAGGGTCATCGGTGAGGTGATGACGTTTGCGCTGAGAGCGAAGAAGAAAGGTGAAAGAAACGCTCTAATCCGGATAGTTGGAGCCAACAAGTTTAGAAACCGTGCCAAGGTTGCCAGAGGGAGTAGGAAGCGGCATCGGAGTGGCGATAGGAGTGGTGGTAGTGGAGGTTTCAGAAAGGGCCATAAGAGAAATCTGTGAGAAGCCGCGCGGTTAGAATAGAAGCTGCGCGGATAGGAAGAAGAAGAGCTGCGGCGATCACGATGACAGAAACCAGTGGCCAGAGAATCCACGACCAAGTCGCAGATCCAAGCAGGGAAAGAAGTCGAGTGGCTAAAAGATAGACCGCGCGAACAGAAGGGATAAACGAACAAGGCAAAAAGGGCAGTAGGTCGCGGAGAGCAAAGATACAGGTCACTGCGACTGAAAGGCAGGAAAAGACGGTCGCGCGGACAGGGCGCAAGCAGGCGGAAGAGACAAACCGCGAGAATAGGTCGCAAGAGGAAGAGATAAGCCGCGCGGACAGGGCGCACAGAATCAGGAGGAGAAGATCGAGTCCTCTGATACCATGTGAGAAGTAGCGAACCAAAGACTAAAGTAGCGAACAAACGACTAGAAAACAAGCCGGAACTTTGAATAATTGAAATTTTATTATCCAAAAAGATATCATTTACAAAGGTATGGCCTCCCTTTTATAGAATGGATGAGAGAGGATAGAATACAAACTAACAATGTGGGACTAAAGCTATACATCAGATCCAGGGCGGCTAGAACAACAGACCGGAACAGGCCGCACGGTTAGACAATGTTCTAACCGCTCGGCAATACCAGAAGCAAGAGAGAGATGCGGTAGGAGACCGCTAGATCGCCCGGTTTCCAAGCCGCCGGAGATAAATCGTCAGACCGCCGGACACCACACAACAACAGTCTGGATATAGCCCCGCTGGACACAACCCGCCAGACCACCCGCCCTACAACCCGCCAGGCTCAAACCGCCAGACCGCTCGGTCTCATACTTCGACATAGTTTCAGTCGATAAGTTGCTTCACAATTACGCTCCTGAACCTCAAACGGTCCAAGGTACCTCGGGCTTAGCTTCTTCAAGCGTCGTACCCGAGAAACACCCTTGAACGAATTAATCTTCAAATACACCCAGTCGCCAACAATGAACTCAACGTTCTGATGCTTGGCATTATAGAATTTAGCCTGCCTGTCCTGAGCGATCAGCAATCGTTCTTGAATAGTTCATACCAACGAAGTTGCATCTTCCACCTCTTGCCATTTGTATAGCTTCGACTCACCCGTTTCAAACCATGACAATAGCATGCGACATTTCCTACCATAAAGGGCCTCGAAGGGCGCCATTTGAATGCTCTCTTGGTAGCTATTGTTATAAGCAAATTCCACCAAGTACATGTGATCTTCCCACTGCTTCCCGAAATCTAAGATGCATATGCGAAGTATGTCTTCCATCGTCCTGTTGACTCTCTCGGTCTGACCATCCGTCTGCGGAAGAAAGGCCGTGCTGAAACTCAGCTTGGTTCCCAACATTTGTTGCACCAACCTCCAGTCATTATACGTGAACTGTCCATCTCGGTCGTTCATGATGCTGCGGGGCACACTATGCAGTCGAACAATGTTATCCACATAGATTTTGGCCAGTTTATCCACCGAATCATCCTTTTTATTCGGAATGAAGTGCGACACTTTCGTCAATCGATCTACGATCACCCAGATGGCGTCGTTTCCCTTCTACGACCTTGGCAACCCATGCACAAAGTCCATTGAAATATCATCGAATTTCCACTCCGGGGTAGGCAAGGACTTCAAGAAACCTCCGGGCTTCTGGCACTCCGCCTTCACCAAGGCGCACGTTTGACACTTCACTACATAAAGTGTCACGTCCTTCTAAAGTCCTAGCCACCAGAATAACTTCTTCATATCACAATAAATCTTCGTTCTCCCTGGATGAATCGAGTACTTGGTATGATGGGCCTCGTACATCAATTCCTCCCGCAGTTTACCCACATTTGGGACGCACAGATGACTGTCCTTCCATAACAGTCAATCAACAACATCAATTTGGGAATTTGACCCATCCAATGCCTCATCCATGATTTGCTTCATGTTACCATCCAAATCAAGAGCCTGCCGAATCCGATCAGCCAGGTCATACTGAACTTCTGTCCAGTTCAATTGCACTTCGGCATTAGTCTGCTTGTCAACACAAGAGATCTCTAATGCCTCCAACTCCCGAATCAAATGCTTGTCATGAACCGACAACTGGTTGGCCCGCGCAGGGGCCCTGTGACTCAATGCGTCCGCAACTGCATTGTCTTTACCTGGCACATAATGAATCTTGAATGTGTAGTCCCCCAGGAACTCCATCCATCTCCGCTGCCGCATGTTTAGATCTTTTTGATCCAACAAGTACTTCAGACTCTTGTGGTCGGTATAGATATCGACCTTTACACCGCATAGGTAATTCCTCTACAGCTTCAGAGGAAATATCACGGCCGCTAACTACATGTCATGGACCGGATAATTTCTCTCATGCACCTTCAGCTGGTGTGAGCCATAAGCTATCACTCTTCCATACTGCAGTAGGAAACAACCCAACCCATTGACCGAAGCATCACTGTAGATCTCAAAACCTTCAGTTTCAACCAACGAACATAGAATAGGCATCGTGGTCAGCCAACTCTTCAGTTCTTTGAAAGCTTGCACGCACTCCGACGACCACACAAACTTTTGATCTTTCCTCATCAAAGTCGTGAGAGGTAACGCTATCCGCGAGAAGTTCTCTACGAAGCGCCTGTAGTAGACGGAAAGTCCCAGAAAACTCCGAACTTCCGCTACTGAACACAACACAAACCACTCCCGTATCGCAACTATCTTTGATGGATCCACCACAATCCCTTCTCCACTGACTATATGACTAAGGAATGCCACTGAGGACAACCAAAACTCGCATTTGGATAACTTGGCATACAGTTGGTTCCTCCCAAGCGTCTCCATCACCAAATGAAGATGCTTGAAGTGATCCTCTTCGCACTGCGAGTACAACAATATGTCGTCGATAAAGACTATCACAAAGTGGTCCAGGTACTCTCTGAATGTTCTGTTCATCAGATCCATGAACACGGATGGCGCATTAGTCATCCCAAACTGCATGACAGTAAACTCGTAATGCCCATACCTCGTGCTGAAAGCTGTCTTGGGGATATCACTTTCTCTTATCCTCAACTGATAATACCCAAACTTAAGATCCAATTTCGAGTACACCGATGACCCGATTAACTGATCAAACATATCATCAATCCTTGGGATCGGGTACTTGTTCTTCTCCGTTAACTTTTTCAGCTCTCGATAATCAATACAGAGTCACAAGCTTCTGTCCTTCTTCTTAACAAAAAGGACCGGTGCGCTCCAAGATGATGAACTTGGACGCACATAACCCTGTTCCAATAGTTCTTCAAGTTGAACGTTCAGTTCCGCCATCTCCTTAGGCGCTAACCGATACAGAGAGCGTGACACAGCTTTGGCACCTGGCACTAGCTCAATTGTGATGTCAATCACTCGCTGTGGTTGGGCTCCAGGGAGATCGTCAGGGAGCACGTCCAAATACTCGGATACTACCGCGATACTTTCCAAAGTAGGCTTAGGCTTCGAAGCCTCCACTAGTGTGAAGAACAGATCGGCACCAGTGTAAGACCCCCTTTTTTTTTCTTTTTAAAACCCGGGGTCTTATGCCCAGAACCGTCGCTTTGCGGTGACGACTTCGCACCCGGGAAGGTCGTCCCCACAAAATGCCGATTCTGCCGGCCTTGATCGATCATAATTTAGTAGCAAGTAGAAAGAAATGCAGTCCACATCAAATCACATATATTAGAAAATCTCCACGAAGGGAGTGTCCACAGATCTAATAAGAAAAGAGTACTGAATAAGGGCTTATACCCGGTACATCAAAGTCCTCACTACAGAATCACTCATACGGAAGTAAAATAGAACATCTACTAGTAAGCTGAACTCACGGCCCCGGCAGTCTGAAGACCCGTACTAGACTGCCCCATCTCTAAGCGCATCGGCCTCCTGAGCTGCTCCTCCATGCTGGGCTCCACGATTCCCTAATATGATGTTCGGTCGCCCGTCAGTCAAAAAGACCAAGTCCTATCATCCCCCACCCCTTCCCCCATGCTCTAAGGCACCGGGCGGGGAGGAAGAAAGGGAAGGACATGAAGTGGAGAGTACAACAAAAGCAGGTGACGGTGGACCTAGTCTAGGAATTCTTTGAATATAAGTGATAGTAATAACTGAGCATAAAAGACAATTAATATAAGTAAAGTAACCTTAACTTATGTGAAGGCACATAAGCCAAGGGATCTTCTGCAAGGCTCCCATCGTATAAGTGTCCCATTAAACTTATACGTTGGGGTGTAGGTTATCAAACATCAATTATAAATATAGTAAATTGACCTTGACTTATAAACCTGCCCCACACAAGCTTATAGACCAAGGGGTCGTTTTGCAAGTCCTAATGTATAAGCGTCCCATTAAACTTATACATTAGGTGTCAAAGGTTATTATGAATGATTATGATATGCATCTATATGGTGGGTTAATGATGCAAGCAGTGCAACTCACACACCCGACTTTGTGTACACAAACCTTTAGTTCCCCCTTTCAGAGCCGTTACCTCCCAGGATACCTCCGTAGTGGCAGACGGAAGCGGTGGGTTGGGCCTCGCCCACCTCAAAACCAGTATAGCACTACCGGTCTGACCTATCGTACGCCTCAACGCTTGGTGCACTAAGCGGACTACGCGTACTCTTTGCCGACAAGACCGCCGGACTTAGTTTGGCGAAGTGTAAAACCACACTTGCCGAGTCATCGTATTGGCGTCGGTGCAACGACCCTCCAACACCGAAGACCCACCACCTTAGGTATTTCTTATGCACATGCAAACTTGATGTATCAACCTCCGAGCCAACGCTCCCCGGACAAACCCGTCCGTAATAGTCAACAACCGAGCCAAAGCTCCCCGGACTAACCCGTCCGGCTTAAATTCCAAATCTCATCCCTTTGAACACCGCGGGATGACGCCCCTTTGAACACCTCGGGACGACTTAACCCTTTCCATCCAACTCGTCACGAGTGAGAACAGATACAGTTTACCTAGCCTATTAGACTACTCTTGTCTACCGGTTGTTACACTTAGTATTTTAGGGTTAATCCCAGGACTGCCCAAGGTATGCCCAATGAAGGGGTCTCGAAGGCACTAGAAACCAAGATGGGATGAAGCCCAAAGTTCCCTTTCACAAGGATAATTAATTTAAGTTGGTGTTTACCCATTACCCATACTTCACTTGTTATTACTTAGCAACCTAATGACTTAAGTTGTTATCGGGAGGGCGACGGCCTTCCGCCGTCCTCCACTCTAAGTGTTACCCGGTGACTTGCACTTTTACTCTCGTCACTAAGACGACTCTACCCACCAGGGTTATACCTCCAAACTTATTCTCTAGTTCAATCGTCGATTTATCCCCCGGTGGGCCTTAAGGCATAACGTACTTTTACTATGCGCAACCCATGACCTAATACCACCCCGAAATCGAACTTCTAAATCCTTAGTCCAACTGACCCCAAATATTTATCCTAGGGTGGTATGGACTAATGAAATGAATGTGTTGATTTTCATAATTTTCCTAGGTCATTAAGGCCTCTAATTAAATCATTTAAATTATTCCCTATGCCATTTTACACATGAAGTGGTATCAATTAAATTCTACTGACCTAAGGGAATTTTTATGAGTTGCATGTGAGTAAAATATTGCTGTCTACAAGATGTCATAATTTTCCATTTTATATTTCTATTTATTCCATAATTAATACAATGTCTACATATTTATCATTTTCCAAATGAAGTATAAGAAATATACAACCCAAAATTCCAGGAAAATTACTGAGCATTTATATCACTACTTTATGACTAATGGCAGAGTTTCATTAACATATACAGTGTAATGGCCTATCAAAATCCATTCTTAATTATTTACCAAAATGCCATTATGCTTATTTAATAATTTACAGTGTATCCAAAAATTCTGAAATAATTCTACAAGACTACTATAACAATTATGCAACTCTAGAATTATTTCTACAATTTTCCAACATGTATTTCTACCAATTCATGAACAAATATAAAAAGGGTAAAATAGTCATTTCCATGAATTTTGCTCTAAAAGTTGTCAAACAGAGGTATAGAATTTTCCTAAGTCAAATAAAAACTTCATTTTTGACTTGACTGATTTTGGGGATCTTTCCTTGATTAAGACCTATTTCTACAATTTATTTTCCAAAAAGGCCTTTATTTTGAAAATACCAAATAATGGGATTTTTGATCCCAAAAATCCCACAATTAATTTGAGGGGTCAAATTTGTCCTAAAGATCCTCTGGAATTAGTTTCAATCTTTTTAGAAGTCCCAAAATGGATAAATACACATCATAGCAATTTTTGCTATTTGCACACCAAGGTTAAGTCTAGCCTACACATGCAAGTGGGTTAACTCAACATGCAGTGATCCATATGGGCTGAAAATTTAACCATGCCCTAATATTGTCCTCATAGACATGCCACCAAAAATTGGGGCCTTTTGGAGTTGAAATACTCCATGAATCACCTAAACAAGCCTAGGGGTATCTAAGTAATTTTCCACCTAATTTTAATTCCAACTAATCCCATTTTTGGGCAGGGCCTAAATATGCCCTAAAATTGTTGCTGGCCAAAATCCCAGGACATTTGGGTCTCTGGATGGACTTGGGCATCTCCTTTAATTTTCTACATTTTGCTATTTGCAGCCCAAGACCATCCCTCTTTCAACCCTTACAAGTGAGATATATCAACATGCACAAATCTAAATTGGCTAATATTTTTACCATAGGTCTAATATACCCCCAAGGGCAGGCCACCAAAATTTGGGGCCAATTGGGGTTGATATGCTCCAAAAATCAACATTAATTGATTTATCAAATTTTGACTAAAACTATAGGATTATTTTCCCCAAAAATTCTCATTTTTGGAGGGGAGCTAGGTGTATCTAATTTAGTGACATGACCAAAATTTCAGTCCCTTTGGACTTAGGGTTTGGTCAGGGCACACCTTTTTATTTCTGTCCTACCCTAGGACCAACCCTAGTAAAATGGGTCTACAGGCCAGTAAGCTTAACCAAAAATTATGTGTAACATGTCAAATAAAGCTAACTCAGAGACCTACAACTTTCATGTTGAACATGTTTTATGAAAATGTCTAGAAGAACTCTAAATTTGGCATGCAAGAGAGGCTGTTTTATAAGGCAGAATAACACTATTCATAAATTAAATAAATACAGGATTTATATATTTGCATGGCACGAATCTTAAAGCCATCCGACGGCTGCTGCTTTTCTTCTCCAATCCAGCATGCAGGAACCAGCCCGATACCAGCTTTCACGGGAGTTTTCACGGGGGGTTTTCCGGCGGCTACAGGCGGCGCAACCACCGACCATCTTCTCCTCCACCCTTATGGTGGTGGGGGCGACATTTTCCGGCGGCTAGGGCGGCGGGAGGCGGCGGCGCCACCCAACCCGTGAGCTTCCAGATCTCCATTAATGGAGGAAAAACTGAGCTCGGTTCGGGCTCATTCGAGCCCAAACCTTATCCCTAACAATCCTAAGATCTACAGCATGAAGAGAGAGGTGAGGGAGGACCTGCACACGGGCTTGGATGCGAGAGGAGCGGCGGGAGACCATAGTGGTGGTGGTGGCCGAATTTTTGAAGCTTCTTGGTGGCTACTTGGCTCCTTCAGGTAGGTGGTGGAAGTGAGTGAGGGGAGTCCTGTGAAGCTTTTAAAGGGGAGATTGGGGGTGTTAGGTGGCTGGTAGGCTTCATGGCCAATATTGGCTAAAGTCAACAATGGTGGCTAGGGTAGGTGGGGGGTGAGGCTTGGTCCAAACCAGTCAAAAGGTGGCTGGTTGAGTTGGGTTAGCTTGTCTTTTCCTAGAGTAATAAATTGGGGAGGTTGGGGAAGGGGGAGGGTGAGCCCAAAGTCTCCTCTTATATTTTATTCTACTTTCTCTCTCCTCCATGGGTGAATTTTCTCTCTCTACACTTCATGATGAATTTTGGCTCCTACCTAACCCAAAGGCAGCCCACAAGTCTATTTCATTTATTAAAACAAGGTTAGCCCAAGTGGGTTGGGCTTGAGCACAAGTTAGCCCATTTGGCTAGGTTTGACTCCAAGTGGCTTAGGATTGACTTGAGTCAAATTAGCCACTAAGGTTGACCCCAATGGGCCCTTGGTGACCCAATTGCCTCACTCAAGGTCTAGGAAGACCTAAATAGGGTTGGATGGACACATTAGAGGTCAATTGCCCTTAGTTAGGACACCTTGCCCAATTTAGGCCTTTGGTGGTCCTTGGTCAATTCGACCACTTTGGGCTGACTCCAATGGATCCCTATGGCTCTAATGGATCCTTTAATGGGTTAGGAGTGTTGTGGTGGGTCCATGGGGTCATGGTGAAGCCCTATGGACACCCTTAAGCTAGTAATTAGAAATTACTATTTGCAGACCAATGTGCCTTTCACTTTCATGGCCAAGCTCATTTGGCCCATTTTGGTTCTCTAAGGGTCTGTCCTGACCTAGTCAGGACAAAAACTACTCCTAGGGAGGTCTAGTTGAAAATGGGATGTTACAAATCCCAATAAACAAAACAAAAATTTCGTCCCCGAAATTAAGGTTAAGCCTACGGGTGTCTTACCGGAATAAGTTAAACTTGTAACATCCCATATGAAGTTGGAGTGATTACTTTGTTTATTAAATAGAGGGTAAGTTCCCAATAAACAAAAGATTAGCCCATATCCTTCCTAAAGCGGTGCTACTGACATAAAGTAGGAATGTAAGTTGTAATATCTTGAAGGGTAATGAGGTATACCTGACTGAATAGTTCAGGGTACTTTTGTTGCATCAGATCTTGCGGCTCCCAAGTATGCTCCTCCTGGCCGTGGTTCCTCCATAGGACCTTGACTAACGGGATCTTCTTGCGGCGCAAGACTCGTATCCCTCTATCATCAATCCGAACTGGCTCCAAGTGAACTGATCGATCTGAAGCTACCGGCCCATCCGGGGTCGTAATCTGCAGCTCCGGGAGTAGTAGAGCCCTTCTGAGGGAGGATACATGGAACACATCGTGCAAACCTGCCAGCTTCGGTGACAGCTCCAGCCGGTAAGCTAGGGGACCGATCCGCTCCAGGATCCTGAAAGGCCCCATGTATCTCGGGCTGAGCTTCTTCCGCTGACCTCGCACCCGTGAAACTCCATGCATTGGCCGGATCTTCAAGAACACCCGGTCCCTGATCTGAAACTCCACCTGACGATGCCGAGTGTCATAATACTTGGCCTGTCTGCTCTGCGCCTCTAGCATCCGGTCCCGGATCAATCTCACCTGAGCCTCGGTGTCTTCCACAAACTCCGAGTCTAGAGTCTGCGGATCCACGTCCTGTAGCCAAGATAACGGTGTCCTACACCTCCTCCCATATAAAGCCTCGTAAGGAGCCATCCGTATGCTGGACTGGTAGCTGTTGTTGTACGAGAACTCCACCAATGGCAGCATCTTCTCCCAGGGCTCTCCGCGGTCTACAATACATAATCTCAGGAGGTCTTCCAGCGTCCGATTGGTACGCTCCGTCTGCCCGTCAGTCTGGGGGTGGAAAGCCGTACTGAAGGTCAGTCGGGAGCCAAGGTAAGCCTGCACCGATCTCCACTCTCTGGATGTAAACCGACCATCTCGATCGGATACGATCGTCTTCGGCACGCCGTGATAACGGACAAACTGCTCCACAAACTTCCGCACCAACCATCCAACAGAGTCGTCCTTCCTGATCGGGATGAATCTAGCCACCTTCGTCAGACGGTCCACGATCACCCAGATCGAATCGTTTCCCGTCCGTGATCGAGGTAGGCCATGGATGAAGTCCATGGCGATGTCCTCAAATTTCCACTCCGGCACTGGAAGTGGTTCTAGTAGTCCTGCTGGGTTCTTGCACTCGGCCTTCACCAACTGACACGCCTCACAGTGGGTCACAAAACGAGTGATGTCCTTCTTCATCCCCGGCCAGTAGAGAGTCCTCTTCAAATCTGCCGTCATCTTCGTAATCCCGGGATGTATAGAGTATCGGCTATGATGAGCCTCAGTCATGATGTCCTCCCGTATCTGCCCTCCATCCGGTATGTATGTCCGACCTCTGAAGCACACCAGATCACCCCGCATCGTATAATCTTCTGCTGAGCCTGCCTCCAAAGCCCAGAATATCGGCTCCAGCTTGGCATCCTGCCTCTGCCAATCCCGGACTCTATCATGTATATCGTCGCTGACGCTCGTTGCAGCTAAATACTCCTCATAAAGCTCAGTGTCGTCAGACGATACTAAGGTGATGCGCATGTCTTCAAAGCTCCGTAATAGCTCTAAAGTCATGGCCTGGGGTCCTGCTCCTGTAGTAGTCGCTCTCCGACTCAAGGCATCAGCTACCACGTTTGCCTTACCTGGATGGTAATGCATCTCGTACTGGTAGTCTGCTAGAAACTCCATCCATCGCCGCTGCCGGATATTTAGTTCCTTCTGCGTATCCACATATTTCAGATTCTTCTGATCTGAAAATATGTCGCAGTGGACTCCATAAAGGTAATGCCGCCAGACCTTCAGCGCAAATATAACTGCTCCCATCTCTAGGTCGTGGATCAGATAGTTCTGCTCATGTTGTTTCAGCTGGCGGGAGGCGTAGGCGATGACGTGACCCCTCTGCATCAATACAGCTCCCATACCCTGATAGGAGGCATCCGCATAAACCTGAAATCCCTCTTTCCCCGAGGGGAGAGCGAGTATCGGGGCGGATGTGAGCCGACCTTTCAGCTCCTGAAACGCTGCCTCGCACTGCGGTGTCCAGATAAAAGGTATCTCCTTCCTTGTCAGGGATGTGAGTGGGAGAGCAAGTCTAGAAAATCCTTCTACGAACTTCCGGTAATAGCCGGCAAGTCCTAGGAAGATCCGTACGTCCGTAGCTGTCTTCAACTGTGGCCAGTCCCGGACGGCCTGAATCTTGGCCGGATCTACCGCCAACCCAACTCCACTGATCACGTGCCCCAAGAAGGCCACCTCCTTCAGCCAGAATTGACACTTGCTGAACTTAGCATATAGATGATGTTCCCGTAGCTTTTCCAAGGTCAGCGTCAGATGCCTCGTGTGCTCCTCCTCGGTTCTCGAGTAAATGAGGATGTCATCGATGAAGACGATGACAAACACATCTAAATATGGCTCGAAGACCCCGTTCATGAGAGTCATGAATGCTGACGGTGCATTCGTGAGCCCGAAGGGCATCACGGTAAACTCGTAGAGTCCGTACCTGCTACTAAAAGCAGTCTTCTGTATATCCTCCTCTCGGATCCGCAACTGGTAGTAGCCCGACCTTAGGTCCAACTTCGAGAAGAAGTGTGCCCCTTCCAGCTGGTCAAACAGCTCATCTATCCTTGGTAGTGGATAGGTATTCCGGACTGTTAGCCGGTTCAAGGCTCGGTAGTCAATACACAAGCGGAGACTCCCGTCCTTCTTCTTAACAAACAACACTGGGGCTCCCCATGGTGAAGAGCTTGGCCGGACAAACCCGGCCTCTACTAGCTCCTGCAACTGGCTTCGAAACTCTGTCAGCTCCTTTGGGGCCATGCGATAGGGAGCTCTGGATGTCGGCTTAGCCCCTGGCATAAGTACTATCTGGAAATCTTGCCCCCGGTGCGGGGGTAGCCCTGGTAGTTTCTCTGGGAAGACGTCCGAAAAATCTCGTACTACTGGTATGTCGGATATAGAATCCTTGGCTTCCGCCATCTCGAAGAGTATCTGATAGATCTCATCGCCCTGTATGTGTGCCTTGATAGCCTGAATAGATGACAAAAATATGTGGGAGGCAGGCCTTATACCTTCTACTGCGACTAATGAATCTCCATGCTTTAGGGTAATCTTCTTGGCCACGCAGTCAATTAGGGCATGGTTCCAATATAACCATGACATGCCCAATATCAGATCATATGATGGAAGCCTCAGGATCGCGGCTGGTGCTTCGAACGCTTTCCCACCAATCTCTGCCTCCATGTTGCAGTGCGCATCGGTGTGTAGCTCGGATCCGTCTGCTAGTCGTATCCTCAACATCGAGCCCATGAATCGCTTCAAGCCTGCTAATCCATCAATGAAGGCCTCTGATACGAACGAGAGCGAGGCACCCGTGTCGAACAGTGTATATGCGGGCTTGCCACTAATGAGGACTATGCCTGGGGTAATAAAATGTCTTAGAATCTAACTAAGGTTTTCTTTTCTAGTTTGACATTTTTCTAAGTCAAGTGTCTAACTATCAATCAAAGGAACCATAAATAAATATTTTAAACAAATTCTGGCATACCTGTGATCACTTCCTCAGGATGTCGAGGTTGAGCCAGATCCAATGCATATACTTGTTCCCTATCCTGCCGGCGATCTCCGCCCTGGAATCCACATCCTTGGCCGCGTCCTCGGCCTCCATAGTGCTGAGCAGGTGGGGCAATCTGTGGCGCTAGAGCGTGCCCCCTTCTCATAGGGCAGTTCCTCTTGATGTGCCCCACCTGACGGCAGTGGTAACACTCTGGTGGAGGGTAAGCCCCACCTCCAGGTCTCTGCACTTCCTGCATCTGAGGTCTGGGCATTTCCCGCATCTGGAGAGGCTGAGGAGCCAGTGTCACCTGTTCCCTTGGCTCATGCCTCACCTCTTGACGAGGCTGAACCTCTGTCTTCCTGCCATCTGCTGCATGGAATCGACGCTGCTTATTCCTACTTCCCCTTCTCTGGTCCTCTGTCGGCCGCTTCCGGCCCCGGGTAGTATGTCAGTCTGCCTCGATCCTCTTGGCCATCTCCAGAATCCAAGTAATAGGCCCGTCGGACACGAACAATAAGGCCTCCCTCAGATCCTCCTTCAACCCCTTATAGAACCTCTTGGTATACCCTGCCTCGTCCAGCTGATACGAGTCTGCATAACGGGCCAAATGGTCGAACTCCCGATGGTACTCTACCACGGTCCTGGTCCCTTGCTTCAACTGTAAGAAACGATCCTCCAGCTCGTCTCTGGCTGACTGTGGAATGAAGTGCTCCAGCAGTAGAGCCCTGAACTCCACCCATGTAACCTCAGCAGCCACCCTGCCCGCAAAAGTCATGTCCAGAACTGTCTTCCACCACCGCTTGGCGTGAGACTCCAAGCAGGAGACCACCAGTGGTACCCTCTCCTCCCAAGGGCACCGTATCCCTGTCAGCATCTCCTCCATAATGTCCAGCCACTCCTCGGTCCGTACTGCCGCCTCCATTCCCAAGTAGGACGGGGGAGAGAGTCCTCGGAAGACGCTAAGCCAGTTGGTCCCCAAGTTCGGCTGCGGAGCCGGAACCTGCTGGGCCCTGAATGCCTCTAAGATTGCTGTCAAGGTCTGTCCCATGTCCGTCTGCAGGAAATGAGCGGGGACCGATTGTGGTGGGGCAACTCCTGGGATCTACTGGGCTTCACCCTGTAGTGTAGTCTGTACTGGGGGCTGCGCAACAAAGTTTTCACTATGAGAAATCGCTCGATAATAACTAAAAGTGGACAATTATATGTGATTTCCCATATGGGCACACCACGCTTCCGCTGCTTAGTTTGTCCGCAAACTAAACTCGCGCGGGGGTGACCCAGGGATTTGTGGACTGCTACTTTTCTGATCGATGTTTCCCCTCTGATACCACTTGTAAGACCCCCTTTTTTTTTCTTTTTAAAACCCGGGGTCTTATGCCCAGAACCGTCGCTTTGCGGTGACGACTTCGCACCCGGGAAGGTCGTCCCCACAAAATGCCGATTCTGCCGGCCTTGATCGATCATAATTTAGTAGCAAGTAGAAAGAAATGCAGTCCACATCAAATCACATATATTAGAAAATCTCCACGAAGGGAGTGTCCACAGATCTAATAAGAAAAGAGTACTGAATAAGGGCTTATACCCGGTACATCAAAGTCCTCACTACAGAATCACTCATACGGAAGTAAAATAGAACATCTACTAGTAAGCTGAACTCACGGCCCCGGCAGTCTGAAGACCCGTACTAGACTGCCCCATCTCTAAGCGCATCGGCCTCCTGAGCTGCTCCTCCATGCTGGGCTCCACGATTCCCTAATATGATGTTCGGTCGCCCGTCAGTCAAAAAGACCAAGTCCTATCATCCCCCACCCCTTCCCCCATGCTCTAAGGCACCGGGCGGGGAGGAAGAAAGGGAAGGACATGAAGTGGAGAGTACAACAAAAGCAGGTGACGGTGGACCTAGTCTAGGAATTCTTTGAATATAAGTGATAGTAATAACTGAGCATAAAAGACAATTAATATAAGTAAAGTAACCTTAACTTATGTGAAGGCACATAAGCCAAGGGATCTTCTGCAAGGCTCCCATCGTATAAGTGTCCCATTAAACTTATACGTTGGGGTGTAGGTTATCAAACATCAATTATAAATATAGTAAATTGACCTTGACTTATAAACCTGCCCCACACAAGCTTATAGACCAAGGGGTCGTTTTGCAAGTCCTAATGTATAAGCGTCTCATTAAACTTATACATTAGGTGTCAAAGGTTATTATGAATGATTATGATATGCATCTATATGGTGGGTTAATGATGCAAGCAGTGCAACTCACACACCCGACTTTGTGTACACAAACCTTTAGTTCCCCCTTTCAGAGCCGTTACCTCCCAGGATACCTCCGTAGTGGCAGACGGAAGCGGTGGGTTGGGCCTCGCCCACCTCAAAACCAGTATAGCACTACCGGTCTGACCTATCGTACGCCTCAATGCTTGGTGCACTAAGCGGACTACGCGTACTCTTTGCCGACAAGACCGCCGGACTTAGTTTGGCGAAGTGTAAAACCACACTTGCCGAGTCATCGTATTGGCGTCGGTGCAACGACCCTCCAACACCGAAGACCCACCACCTTAGGTATTTCTTATGCACATGCAAACTTGATGTATCAACCTCCGAGCCAACGCTCCCCGGACAAACCCGTCCGTAATAGTCAACAACCGAGCCAAAGCTCCCCGGACTAACCCGTCCGACTTAAATTCCAAATCTCATCCCTTTGAACACCGCGGGATGACGCCCCTTTGAACACCTCGGGACGACTTAACCCTTTCCATCCAACTCGTCACGAGTGAGAACAGATACAGTTTACCTAGCCTATTAGACTACTCTTGTCTACCGGTTGTTACACTTAGTATTTTAGGGTTAATCCCAGGACTGCCCAAGGTATGCCCAATGAAGGGGTCTCGAAGGCACTAGAAACCAAGATGGGATGAAGCCCAAAGTTCCCTTTCACAAGGATAATTAATTTAAGTTGGTGTTTACCCATTACCCATACTTCACTTGTTATTACTTAGCAACCTAATGACTTAAGTTGTTATCGGGAGGGCGACGGCCTTCCGCCGTCCTCCACTCTAAGTGTTACCCGGTGACTTGCACTTTTACTCTCGTCACTAAGACGACTCTACCCACCAGGGTTATACCTCCAAACTTATTCTCTAGTTCAATCGTCGATTTATCCCCCGGTGGGCCTTAAGGCATAACGTACTTTTACTATGCGCAACCCATGACCTAATACCACCCCGAAATCGAACTTCTAAATCCTTAGTCCAACTGACCCCAAATATTTATCCTAGGGTGGTATGGACTAATGAAATGAATGTGTTGATTTTCATAATTTTCCTAGGTCATTAAGGCCTCTAATTAAATCATTTAAATTATTCCCTATGCCATTTTACACATGAAGTGGTATCAATTAAATTCTACTGACCTAAGGGAATTTTTATGAGTTGCATGTGAGTAAAATATTGCTGTCCACAAGATGTCATAATTTTCCATTTTATATTTCTATTTATTCCATAATTAATACAATGTCTACATATTTATCATTTTCCAAATGAAGTATAAGAAATATACAACCCAAAATTCCAGGAAAATTACTGAGCATTTATATCACTATTTTATGACTAATGGCAGAGTTTCATTAACATATACAGTGTAATGGCCTATCAAAATCCATTCTTAATTATTTACCAAAATGCCATTATGCTTATTTAATAATTTACAGTGTATCCAAAAATTCTGAAATAATTCTACAAGACTAATATAACAATTATGCAACTCTAGAATTATTTCTACAATTTTCCAACATGTATTTCTACCAATTCATGAACAAATATAAAAAGGGTAAAATAGTCATTTCCATGAATTTTGCTCTAAAAGTTGTCAAACAGAGGTATAGAATTTTCCTAAGTCAAATAAAAACTTCATTTTTGACTTGACTGATTTTGGGGATCTTTCCTTGATTAAGACCTATTTCTACAATTTATTTTCCAAAAAGGCCTTTATTTTGAAAATACCAAATAATGGGATTTTTGATCCCAAAAATCCCACAATTTATTTGAGGGGTCAAATTTGTCCTAAAGATCCTCTGGAATTAGTTTCAATCTTTTTAGAAGTCCCAAAATGGATAAATACACATCATAGCAATTTTTGCTATTTGCACACCAAGGTTAAGTCTAGCCTACACATGCAAGTGGGTTAACTCAACATGCAGTGATCCATAGGGGCTGAAAATTTAACCATGCCCTAATATTGTCCTCATAGACATGCCACCAAAAATTGGGGCCTTTTGGAGTTGAAATACTCCATGAATCACCTAAACAAGCCTAGGGGTATCTAAGTAATTTTCCCCCTAATTTTAATTCCAACTAATCCCATTTTTGGGCAGGGCCTAAATATGCCCTAAAATTGTTGCTGGCCAAAATCCCAGGACATTTGGGTCTCTGGATGGACTTGGGCATCTCCTTTAATTTTCTACATTTTGCTATTTGCAGCCCAAGACCATCCCTCTTTCAACCCTTACAAGTGAGATATATCAACATGCACAAATCTAAATTGGCTAATATTTTTACCATAGGTCTAATATACCCCCAAGGGCAGGCCACCAAAATTTGGGGCCAATTGGGTTGATATGCTCCAAAAATCAACATTAATTGATTTATCAAATTTTGACTAAAACTATAGGATTATTTTCCCCAAAAATTCTCATTTTTGGAGGGGAGCTAGGTGTATCTAATTTAGTGACATGACCAAAATTTCAGTCCCTTTGGACTTAGGGTTTGGTCAGGGCACACCTTTTTATTTCTGTCCTACCCTAGGACCAACCCTAGTAAAATGGGTCTACAGGCCAGTAAGCTTAACCAAAAATTATGTGTAACATGTCAAATTAAAGCTAACTCAGAGACCTACAACTTTCATGTTGAACATGTTTCATGAAAATGTCTAGAAGAACTCTAAATTTGGCATGCAAGAGAGGCTGTTTTATAAGGCAGAATAACACTATTCATAAATTAAATAAATACAGGATTTATATATTTGCATGGCACGAATCTTAAAGCCATCCGACGGCTGCTGCTTTTCTTCTCCAATCCAGCATGCAGGAACCAGCCCGATACCAGCTTTCACGGGAGTTTTCACGGGGGGTTTTCCGGCGGCTACAGGCGGCGCAACCACCGACCATCTTCTCCTCCACCCTTATGGTGGTGGGGGCGACATTTTCCGGCGGCTAGGGCGGCGGGAGGCGGCGGCGCCACCCAACCCGTGAGCTTCCAGATCTCCATTAATGGAGGAAAAACTGAGCTCGGTTCGGGCTCATTCGAGCCCAAACCTTATCCCTAACAATCCTAAGATCTACAGCATGAAGAGAGAGGTGAGGGAGGACCTGCACACGGGCTTGGATGCGAGAGGAGCGGCGGGAGACCATGGTGGTGGTGGTGGCCGAATTTTTGAAGCTTCTTGGTGGCTGCTTGGCTCCTTCAGGTAGGTGGTGGAAGTGAGTGAGGGGAGTCCTGTGAAGCTTTTAAAGGGGAGATTGGGGGTGTTAGGTGGCTGGTAGGCTTCATGGCCAATATTGGCTAAAGTCAACAATGGTGGCTAGGGTAGGTGGGGGGTGAGGCTTGGTCCAAACCAGTCAAAAGGTGGCTGGTTGAGTTGGGTTAGCTTGTCTTTTCCTAGAGTAATAAATTGGGGAGGTTGGGGAAGGGGGAGGGTGAGCCCAAAGTCTCCTCTTATATTTTATTCTACTTTCTCTCTCCTCCATGGGTGAATTTTCTCTCTCTACACTTCATGATGAATTTTGGCTCCTACCTAACCCAAAGGCAGCCCACAAGTCTATTTCATTTATTAAAACAAGGTTAGCCCAAGTGGGTTGGGCTTGAGCACAAGTTAGCCCATTTGGCTAGGTTTGACTCCAAGTGGCTTAGGGTTGACTTGAGTCAAATTAGCCACTAAGGTTGACCCCAATGGGCCCTTGGTGACCCAATTGCCTCACTCAAGGTCTAGGAAGACCTAAATAGGGTTGGATGGACACATTAGAGGTCAATTGCCCTTAGTTAGGACACCTTGCCCAATTTAGGCCTTTGGTGGTCCTTGGTCAATTCGACCACTTTGGGCTGACTCCAATGGATCCCTATGGCTCTAATGGATCCTTTAATGGGTTAGGAGTGTTGTGGTGGGTCCATGGGGTCATGGTGAAGCCCTATGGACACCCTTAAGCTAGTAATTAGAAATTACTATTTGCAGACCAATGTGCCTTTCACTTTCATGGCCAAGCTCATTTGGCCCATTTTGGTTCTCTAAGGGTCTGTCCTGACCTAGTCAGGACAAAAACTACTCCTAGGGAGGTCTAGTTGAAAATGGGATGTTACAACCAGCATGAACTGCCTTAACCACATGAAGAGCAGACATCAACGTCTTGCTCGACCCTTTCAAGCCTACAAATGTCGTCTCATGACCAGTTCCCAACTTGACCTTCTTGCGGTTGCAATCAATGTATGCCTGCTTCTCCGCGAGCCAGTCCATACCAAAAATCACGTCGAACTCCACCAGCGGCAGTAACGACGCTTGCAAGTCGAACTCCTGACTCCCAATCCGTATCTTTACGCAACAAACTCTATCCGCGCGCATTGAACACCGATTTGGCAACAACACATCCAGTTTGTCCTTTTCCATCGAAGAAGGTACTCCGAAGCGCGATATAAATCCTTTGGATAAAAAGGAGTGCGAAGCTCCCGTATCGAAAAGTGCTCTTGCCGGATTATCAAAAATCAAAACAAAACCTAGTACATGCAATAATAAGCTATCATGTGCAAGGCACCAAGTATTTAAAACCAAATTTCTATAAATTTAAACCGTACCTGTCACCACATTAACTTGCTTTATGGCCTCCTGCTGGCCAAGGTTATAGACTCTCGGTTGAGTTGGAGCATAGTGCGATGTGGTGGACTCAACCGCCTTTCCCTTCTCTTCATAGGTGGCTCCAGGCTTTCTTCCGGACTTTGGGCGTCCGCTCTAGCAATCATAGGCAAAATGCCTCGGCTTCCCATAGTTGTAGCATGCGCCCGAGGTTCGGCTTGTAGTTTCCCCCGAAGCACCAGAAGAAGGGGCTGGACCCGAAGTCCTCGTCTTCTTATAAAACTTACAATACCCAGACTTTAAGGTAGTCGACACCTTGAACTCTGACCTCTTTGCACTAGAGTCTTTCTTCGCTTGTACATTCTTCATATCTTTCTCCAATGACCGGGCCGTGTTGACCAAGGTTAGAAAACCCTGCGTCATAGGCCCCGAGAGTAGTATCCTTAGGTCATCCCGCAAACCTTTATAGAATCGATTTGTCTTTCGCTCCTCATCAACGAATGTAGAGCTTGCATACCGACCCAACCCTATAAATTAGTGGAGGTACTCGTCCATGCTACTCTCTCCTTGTACCAGCTTCTGGAATTTATTCTCCATCGCAATCCTCTGAGCCGAGGGAAGGTACCTTTCCAAGAACAGTCTCAAAAACTTCTGGAATTCATTCCACGAATTCCAATAAGCATGACTGAAACCAATAGTATGATATCAAATTGTAACACCCCTATCCGTCGTATAACATATAACAGTAGATCCGGCCGGGGCCCGACACTATATACCATATACAGACCGGTGGGTTACTAAATGAAACCATCCTTCCAATAACATACGTACTACTCAGAGTACATTCTAGCGGAAGCAATTTAAATGTTGCAAAGAGAAGAACCCAAGCCAACAACTTAAATGTCCACTAACAACCCAAAATAGTAATGAGCTTACAAATACATAAAGTACTTAGCCTTATGGCCTTACAAGGGTTTACTTAAATAAACAGTTTTTTCCAAACATCGGCACGCATGCCGGACACACATGAATATAACAAGTAAACATTCTCATGGCCTTCGAGGGCCGGCTCAGCAACCAGGGCTTCAGCCCGCTACTTGCCACTAGGCTCCACAACACATACAAGCAACAATCCACCACAGCGGTGGCAAGCAAAAGCAATGGTCAGCTAAAGCTGACCAAATTATAACGACCCCACCCCTTTATTGGGGTGGCGGTGCTCCTTCCATGTATTGCATTAGTATAATCAAATAATTAAAATGAAAGTACAACATTTACATAATATACCACAGATGCAGGCCCGCATAGCCACACACCCCATGCTCTAAGGGCACTTGCTCGGTGAACCTGGTAAAATCCGTGGTCTCACCACCACCTCCAGGACGGCAAATCTCGTGAGCATTATAGTCTTTTCGGCCTAAGCCTAATACCCTCCATCTATGCCAACGGTAAGTACCACGTACCTTAGGTCTCTTTAACTGAACCACATAGAGCGGGTACGGTTCCACCTAACCCGTTGCTCACACCGCAACGTCAATTTAAGCCATATGCGAGGGTCAAGCTTCCCCGAGTCCCAAAGCGATCACACAAAAATTACAAAACAACGTTATGTACAAGTTGTCTCCCAGGCCACTAAGATGGCAGAATCACACATCTGCCCAGTTTTCTGGGTGCACCTTGGAGTTAGTCCCCAAGGCTCCCTACTGCAAACTACCGCGTAGAAAACTCGAAAAAAACCATCGGCACGGAGTCTTCTCCGGATATTTATACATAATGAAACATCACCGATCCAGACCAACTTGTCCGGGTAGGCTTCACACACCATACCTATGTCTGTACTTCGATTCCGGACTCTACATGCAAAACAACGGGGACTATTCATGTCTACCCAAAGGAATACCTCGCACTCACCACTGACTCATGGGAGGGAGTTTCTTATGCAAAAAGAAAAGGGACTTTACATGTCCAAGAAGAGAATCATTACCCTTATGGTTCTCTTTAGCGCCAAGATGATCTAGTCGGATGGAAATCACCGCAACGTCCTCGCCTTCACGGATCTGGGCATGGATCGAGAATCGGGTCTTCGAAGCTTCTCCAACGGCCAGATTTCTTCTTCCACTTCATCCTTGCTCTCCCGTCTCTCCAACTCTTTAGAAAGAGAATGATTGATGGGAAATGAGGGTTTCAACCTCCCATTCCTGGCCTTAACTCTACAAGGATAGCTCTGAGCCCTTGTATCCCAAAAGAAGGAAACAAACAGCCACGATTCGCACTTAAAATCAATTTCCTGGGCCGAACACAGCTTATAACACGCCCGTATCCAAGGTTGTGTGCCTCAATTGACGTTGAAACTGTCACATCCCAACTAAGACACGAGCTTAGACATAATCGTGTCAAACTTTAACACGCCCAGGTCAATCAGTACACGCTCATGTTGCGAGGCGTGTTCCTCACTCGACACAGGACCAAATAATCCCGAAGAGGATACAGCCATGTGACACGCTCGTGTCACATGTCGTGTGCCTGACACGCCCCTGGGACATGCCCGTGTAACTTACTCGACACATCCCGGCTAACAACCCGAGCAGGACACGACCCTGGACACGCCCATGTCTCAGGATGTGTGCTCGACCTCCAAAGATCGTCGACTACATCTCATCGACCATATGGAAAATCATCCAACCCGAGCATGGCACGGCCATGGACATGCCCGTGTACAAGGCTGTGTGACCCTTATTAGGTCCCAAACTTGGCTTAAACACTGCCCACCCATCTTTTTAGTTTCGAGGCGTTACATTAGGCTGGATGTACCTTTTGCAGGTAAGCAAGAAAGATATGAACTAACTGTCTAGGCGTTGAGTGTGTTGAGACAACTCTAGGCGCCAAAAGCGTCGAGTATGTCGAGTTCACTCAATGAATTCATTCAATGTCAGATGAAGAATCCAGCCAGGATAAGCCTAGTCTAGCAAAGGTACACTCTCTATCGAACTCATCTTTTGAATTAGATTATGAGACTAGTCAAAATTCTAAGACATCATTATCTAGTTGTGATGAAGGGTCAGAATCTGAGAAGGATGTTGTTGGAACCCCTAGTTGGATTTGGGCTAGGTTCACTGAGTTAGGATATGACCCAACATGTATAGATCAGGGCCATAGAGTTGTCTTAGAGTCTAGGTCTAGTCCCTTAAGGCAACAGTTCAAAGGACCAGCCTCCAATAGTACTAGAGACTCAGGACTTAGAAGATTCAAGACTTAATAAAAAGGAGATCTGCGTTCGTCGAACTTCGGTCGACGATCGTCGTGCTTAGCTCGACTAACCCAAAGACAATTCTCTGAGCTGAGCTCGACGAACTTAGATATCAGCTCGACGATCGCTGAACATAGTAATAACTCCTCTGTCAAACTTAAGTCGACGAACTAAGAACATCAAGTCGACGAACTCTGTCCTCAGGTCGACTAACACTTCAGCTCTCAGCGCCAAAATTGACTCAGTGCAACAGTTCACTCAAAGCCAAAGATCTCTCAATGCCAAAATTTATTCAGAGCCAAAGTTCACTCAACGCTCTCAACGCTATCAATGACTCAACACTCTTAAATGACTCAACTACAGAATGATGATCTGACACTCAAAGCCAGAGGACATCTCACTCAATGCAAAGATCAATACTTCAATACTCAATATCAGAAAATATTCTAAGTCCAGACTGCAGACTCAGCTCGATGATCTTAGATCTCAGCTCGACGAACAACCGCTCTCAGGTCGATGAAATCACTGGTCGACGAAAGCCATTCTCAGGTCGACGAAAAACCATTCTCAGGTCGACGAAAGCTGTTCTCAAGTCAACGGAAATTGTAAGGCATATTGTTATTTATTCTTTCCTTTTCTGTCTCCTTGTCGTATACAACTATAAGCCATTAATTTCCTGGATAATCAATGCTTTTATATCTTTTAAATTGAGCCGTTACTGGCAGCATTGATTACAAATATTCTTCATGGAATTAATTACTTATATCTCGGGACAGACATAGAATAGAATATATGACAGCATACTTGCCGTTTTCATTTCCGAGATTCCGGCTAAGCATTTATTGTAGATTTTTGAATTCGACCAAGCTACAGATTTCTTTTGAGGATCTCTCAGAAAAGAGATGGATATAGAGAGCTAAGAAAGATAAAGAAGAAAAGTGATACACAAAAACTCGTTTGCTATAAACAAGCAACACACAGGAAAAAGCTTATAGACATCAAAAGTGTAGTGGAAACAGTTCTCAGAAAAACTACTGCTCTCAAGAGAAGAAGAAGGAACAACCATCACCATCAAGAGTCCTTTTTCCTTTCTCTCTTTTCTTTCAGGGATCTCAAGTGACAAGCCATTCAAATCAGTCAAGGATCTCTGAAGAGCTAAAAGGCCTACTCACCCTTTTGTAAATCTTCCACTCCTGAACCAATCAAGATCTCAGGGGGAGCTTTGACAACAACACAAATCCACTAGTCTTCTCTCAGCTGTATTTGAGAAAGAGAAGAACACTATCACTCTCTCATCCCCACCTCTGTACGGGGTTTTAATTCTCTTCAAAATTATTCCTGGTTGCAAGTCTCCTAACCAAAAGACTTGAGGATTGGTTTTTGAGCACCGGATCAAAAGCTCATTGGTGGCAGTCACCTGATCAAAACCAGTAGTGGATTCCTACCTAGGGTGGTATAAGAGTGGATGTACCCAAGTTTGGGGAACCACTATAAATTTCTTGTGTTGTCTGTGTGGCTGTATAGTTTTTGCCTTGTGCTTGTGCTGTGATATATTCTTATTGTGTAGCTTAGTTTATCTGCTGCACTTGTGCACCTATACACTTATACTATAGCAACCTATTTTATTAAAAGATCTTTTATTTCAGTAAAAATCAAAAGATTTCAATAACTCTATTCACCCCCCCCCCCTCTAGAGTTTTTCAGAGCTTACCCTAACTTTCAATTGGTATCAGAGGGTGGTTAATCACATCATACAGGCTTACACCTGGATCAACTAAGATCCTCAGAATAATCTATGAATAAATCTTATTAGACTCTCTGATTATATTTTATTTGTCTGATATCATGACACAAAACAAGGATTATGCCAGCACTAGACCTCCAGTTTGCAACTTGTGAAAGTTTGGAATCTGGAAGGCAAGAATCAAGCTATACATGAACTCTATTGATGAGGGCATTTTTTATTCTATCTTGACAGGACCACCAGCTCCAGTGGCCTCTACTTCAAGCACAGTAAATCTTAATGCAGTGCCTCCTCCAGATCAGGCTGATGCACACAAAAAAGGCAAAGATTGATGATGCTAGAGCTATGAACATACTAGCCCAGACTATGTTAGATGGCATATTTTAGAAGGTTGCTGAATGTTCATCTGCCAAAGCCATTTGGGATTCCCTCAACCAAATGGTAGCAGGTTCTGCTGATGAGAAGAAGGATATAAGATCCAACCTCATATCTCAATATGAAAATTTCAGGAAAGATGAAGCAGAATCTGTGGAAATAATGTACAATAGGCTGAGCTCCATTAACAGTGAGCTCAGAACATTGGATAAGGAAATTACTCTAACTGAGGTCAATGACAAGATCCTCATGTGCTTCCCTAGCACTTGGGATTCCAGAATCTGGCCCATCAGAGAAGCCATAAGCATGGCTGAAATCTCAACAGAATCTCTGCTTGGAAAGCTCAAATCCTATGAGCAATTGATCAAGTCAAGAGAAATTGTAGTTGAACAAAAGGCTTCAACACCTACTAAAAAGGAACAGAACTTGGCACTCAAAGCTGCAGAAGAATCTTCCAGCTAATCAGCAAATGAAGAACTTATAAGACTCTTTGCTAAGAGATTCTATAAAATGACAAGGAAGGACTTTAGGAGAAGGAAGGAAGATAAACCCAGGTATGACAAGACTCCTTCTAAAGAAGTTGTCTGTTTTGGATGCAAGAAACCTGGACATTTCATCTCAGAATGTCCAGAAGTTCAAAAGAAAGACAAAAGGCAAGAAAAGGAGTCAAGAAGACATCAGCACAGTAAGGCCTCCTCTAGCAAGTACAAAAAGAAGGAGAAGGGATTTGTAGCTGAAACATGGAGTGATACTGAAGATGAAACATCTTCATCCAACTCCAGTGAAGTTGATGAAGAAGAAAAGAAGTCAAGGGAAATGTGTCTTATGGAAATTGATGCTGGAAGCAGCAGATCGGATTCAGAAGAATCAAGTGATGAAGAATTCCTCTCTAAAGAGGATCAGGTAATTGCGTCATATGATTTTCAGTCTAAAGAATTTCAATCTGAGTTTAAACTCTTATGTTTAGACCTAATAGGATCTGAGAAGGATATCAAACTTCTCAGGGAAAAACTATTAGAACAAGAAAAATTCATTGTTGAAAATGAAAAATTAACTGAAGAATTAAATCTGCCTAATCAACAAATAAAATTTCTAAAATCTAAACTAAGTAAGGCTAAGGAATTAGAAGAAACCTTAAATGGTAGAAGTTTACAACTGATAGATATAACTAGCACAGTTAACACAAGATCTAATAATAACAAACTAGGATTAAGAGCCTCATCTAGTGAATAAATCCTAATTCAGAAAAATCAACTATCAAAACCTATTAACTTCATTTCTGAAAGTGGAAAGAAAAACACTGAACAAGTAGAGAAAGTTAATGATGTTCTTAAACAATTAGAACTTAAGAAAACCAATCAGAAGAAGAAAAATAAACAACATAACTATGTTCAGCAAATTTCGTCAAACTCAGAACGACGAAATGGGTATGGTTCGTCGAACTCAGAACGACGAACTCTGAACGTAAATAATAATGTAATTTATTCTTCGAACTGGGATTGACGAAACCAGTATGGTTCGTCGACCAGAGATCGATGTTTTTGGGGCTCTGAGAATGGATATTTCCATTCTTCGAGCAGAGATCAACGAACTCAATCCCGATCGTCGAGCTCAGGTCGACGAACATACTTGAATTTGTCCAACTCAGTTCATAACCAGAGTAACCTAAAAACCGATAAACCTTTTAATCCCTTTAGTCAGTGGGTCATACCTCCCAGAAGGTATCATCCTTTAGGTTATAAGGATTAACCGAAATGTTCATTCATTTCAAGCTTTAGTTATGTCAAACATCAAGGACCCAAGGTAACCTGGGTAAAAAACTGCTAATCCCTTTTGTAGGTAGAAGAGAACCCTGTAACTCAAAACAAATGGTACTTGGACAGTGGTTGCTCTAAACATATGATAGGTTGCAAAGAATTTCTAATAAACTATAAAGCCAAGATTGACCCAAAGTAATCTTTGGGGACTCAGGCTTTGGACTGATAGAAGGCTATGGTGACTTCAACTATAGAGCTGTCACATTCAAGAAAGTGACCTATGTGAATGGTCTCAAGCATAACCTGATATCAGTAAGCCAACTATATGATACAGGTTATCAAGTAAGCTTTACTAACTCATTATGTCTTATCTTTTTAAACAACACAACTGTTTTAACTAGAATTAGACAAGACAACATCTACTTAGTAAATTTTTAATCAGCTAAATCTGAAATTTGCTTATTCAATTATGTTAGCATTCAAACTAACTTATGGCACAAAATACTAGGACATGTAAACCATAAGAATATAGCTAGGTTATCTAAAGACAATCTTGTCAGAGGTTTACCTTCTGGTCCCTACAAGAAGGAAGGCCACTGCAGGGCTTGTCAGCTAGGAAAGCAAATTAAATCTAGTTTTAAATCCATTAATAAGAGTGATTCACCTAGAATCGTGTACTTGCTCCATATGGACCTTTTTGGCCCTATTGCAGTACAAAGTCTAGGAGGAAATTCTTATACATTAGTTATTGTAGATGACTTCTCTAGATTCACATGGGTTTTCTTTTTGAGAACTAAGTCTGATATTTTTAAAGTTCTTACAAATTTTCTCAAGAACATACAGATTGAGTACTCTACTCAAGTTGCATTGATCAGAAGTGATCATGGCACAGAGTTTGACTCTCTTCTTATGCTAGAGTTCTGTGAGAAGGAAGGTATTAGACATTGTTTCTCAGCTCCAAGAACTCCTCAACAAAATGGGTAGTTGAAAGGAAGAATAGAACACTCATTGATGCTGCAGGTATATTACTTGTAGATGCTTACATGACTCTTTCCTACTGGGCAGAAGCAGTAAGCACAGCAAACTATGTTCTGAATAGAATTTTAATACATAAACTAAAGCTTAAGACTCCCTATAAACTACTCAAAGATAAGAAACCAATAATAACCTATTTTAAAGTATTTGGATGTATATGTTATATTCACAATAATGACAAGAAACATCTTAGAAAGTTTGAAGCTAAGGCTGCAATGAGAATTTTTCTAGGATATTCCCAAGTTAGCAAGTCATATAGGGTGTTTAATAAATCAACACTAAAAATTGAAGAATCTATGCATGTGAAATTTGATGAATCTAACATGTTTTATAAGGAGAGAGATATCTCTACCAACAATAATCTGCATGTACAGAATTTATGTGAGAGCTTAGATGATCTAAACCTTACAAAAAGGTTGAATCACAACCCTCTCCACAAGCTATATCAGAAGCTGAAAGTGAAGAAGAGACTGGGGAAGCAGTTCAACTTCCTCCAACAGTTGATACAATTACACAAGAGGAATTAAATCAAATAACTGTTGCTGAACCAACTTCTCCTAATAATCTTATCACACTTAGGGATCACCCTAGATCTCAAGTAATTGGAGACATATCATCAGGAGTGCAAACAAGACATCAATTCAACCCTGATGTGATTCTTGCCTGCTTTCTCTCTCAAATTGAGCCTCAATCCATATCTGATGTAGAGCAAGATCCGTGGAAAGCAGGAGGAACTCAACCAGTTTGAGAGGTGTAAAGTTTGGGACTTAGTTCCAAGGCATAAAGGTTATCCAGTAATTGGGACTAAGTGGGTATTTAGAAACAAACTTGATGTCCAAGGTGTGATAGTGAGGAATAAGGCAAGGCTTGTTGCTCAAGGATGCAGGAAAGAGGAAGGAATTGATTATGATCAAACCTTTGCTCTAGTTGCCTGACTTGAAGCTATAAGGATCTTCTTAGCTTATGTAGCATTCAAGAAGTTTAAAGTCTACCAGATGGATGTAAAAAGTGCATTCTTAAATGGAGAACTCAAAGAAGAGGTGTTTGTTGAACAACTACCAGGTTTTATCTCTCCAACTCATCCCTCTTATGTTTTTAAATTGCATAAGGCTCTCTATGGTTTAAAGCAAGCTCCAAGAGCTTGGTATGAGACCTTAGCCAGCTTTCTCTTAGAGCATGGTTTTTCAAGAGGCATGGTTGATAGAACCCTTTTTACAAAATTGCATTATGATAAAATTTTATTAGTACAAATATATGTAGATGACATAATCTTTGGTTCTACTGATCCAAATCTGTGCAAAAGATTTTCTGATCTAATGCACTCAAGGTTTGAGATGAGTAGCATGGGTGAGTTATCATATTTCCTTGGTCTCCAAGTGAAACAAACCCCTGAAGGAATCTTCATCTCTCAGTCTAAATATGATAAAGAGCTTATTAAGAAGTTTGGGATGAATGATGCCTCTATCATGAAAACTCCTATGACTGCCAATGCTGCTGTAGATGCTGATAAATCTGGAAAGATAGTTGATCAGACCAAGTATAGGGCCATTGTTGGATCCCTACTGTACTTAACAGCAAGCAGACCAGACATTATGTTTGCCACATGTCTTTGTGCTAGGTTCTAGGTGAACCCTAAAGAATCTCACCTTACATTCTTAAAAAGGATTTTTAGATATATAAAATGTTGTCCAGATCTAGGCTTTTGGTATCCAACAGAATCAGCATTTGTGTTAACTAGATTCTCTGATGCTGATTATGCTGGATGCAGAGTTGATAGCAAAAGCACCTCTGGAACTTGTCAGTTCCTTGGTGACAGACTTGTATCTTAGTTCTATAGAAAGCAAACATCTGTTTCAACATCAACTGATGAAGCTGAATATATGGCTGCAGGCAGCTACTGTTCACATATCTTGTGGATACAAAACCAATTACTGGATTATGGTGTCAACTTAAATAATTCAAATATTCTATGTGATAATACAAGTTCTATTTCCATTGCACAAAATCCAATTTTGCATTCTAGAACCAAGCATATAGACATTAGACATCATTTCATTAGAGATTGTGTTGACAAACAAAAGATTAAACTTGAGTTTATCTCTACTGATTTGCAAAGAGTAGACATATTCACCAAACCATTGGACTCATCCAAGCATCTGTTCTTTATAAATCAGCTTGGTATGATAAATGGTCAAGACTTAATCTAATGCTATGTCACTGGTCAAAGAATTGTCTCTGTTCGTCGATCTGAGATCAACGAACTGATAATAGTTCTTGAGATTTCTCGTCGACCTGTGCTCGACGAAATCTCCTGGTGAAGTAATTTTCGTCGATCTAAGTTCGACGAACTTACTTCAGAAACCTTTCGTCGACCTGAGATCGACGAAATGCTTTCAAATCTTCAGCCTGATATTGACGAACTAGTTGACTCTAAATTATTTTGTCGACCTCAGATCGACGATCTTCTAATTCTTCGTCAAACGGAGTTTGTCGGTTCATATTCTGGAAAAACTTATATTTTAGGTTTTTTTCTACCCCCGTCCCGCGCTTTCAGTTCCCCTTTGCACTTGATCTTCATTTTCTCTCTTGCAGGTGCATTCATGGCGATTCCAGCAGGCGCTCTTGCGGCAATAAAATTTGACACATGATTCGACATGGATTTTGCCTCATTCCAGCATTCAGATCCAATCTTTCTTCCCATCCTACAACTGCTGGAAGACCAGCAACTAAAACAACTGCTGACCATGAGAATCAAACTACCCAGCATGGAAATCAGAGAATGGGTGTACACAGCTACTGTCGATGAACACAAGATGACCGGCACCATCGCTGGTAACGAAATCTCTCTTACCCCCGATATTCTTACTGAACTGTTTGGATTGAAAAATGGTGAGGAAGAGTTAGAAATTGATTCGAAAGAGTCTTATATAATGCTGAATACAATGGGGTACTCTGGAGACAACCCTAATAAACTACTGAAGAAACACCTATCCGCCAAGTTCAAATTTCTCGCAAATATTGTTGGGAAAATCTTGCTGGGCAAGCACACTGCACATGATTATATAACCAGACATCAATTTATTGGTCATGTGTGCAGTGGTAAACAAGAAGCAGGTGGACTGGGCTCAGATCATTTTTGATCTTATCAGGAAAAAGAACAGCAAGAAGGAAGTGAACTTTGGACGAATCTTAGGAATCTTCCTGATAGCAAAGACAGCTGAATAACTTGTCTCGCCGACCACATTCATTAATGCCAGCAAGAGGCTCACATGCACCTTGTTTGGCAGGTGGGAGAGGACAATCACTAAGCCCTCCAAGGCTTCATCCTCTGCCACCCAAACTTCTGAAGGTACTAGGGCAGTTACAGCCACTCCTCACCCCACTGAAGGACTCCTTTCCACTCCTCCACCACCTCCTGTCCCTCCAGTTCCATCCCAATAACAAGTCCAGTCATCTTCCACTACCATCCACATCCATACCCAAAC
This sequence comes from Platanthera zijinensis, assembly GCA_039513925.1. Lineage (NCBI taxonomy): Eukaryota > Viridiplantae > Streptophyta > Magnoliopsida > Asparagales > Orchidaceae > Platanthera > Platanthera zijinensis. The sequence continues at coordinate 153,942,134 of CM077083.1, forward strand.
ACCTCCAGCCTCTCCAATTCCCTCTTCACCTACACATCTCCAATTTCCTCATCCTTCACCTCAACATGACATTTCCCTCCCTACACCACCTCTATCCCCTCTACCATCTTATTTGGCTGACATTAACCTCTCCTCCCTTCTTTCCTTTAATTTGCTTTACTCTCCCCTGAACTCTCCATCACCACAACATGACTCTCCCTTAGAAACTCCACCTTTACCCATTCATCCTCCAGCACCATCTACTCAATCAGCTACTCCACCAGTTTATACCTTCCCAACCCTGGACCCCTCTCTTACGCCAACCCTCATCTCTCTTCTCACCCCCTTACTCAAAACTGTTATAACAGAGGCTATTTCCCCTCTTGCTGTCTCCATCTCATCCCTTGCTGCTCAAATCTCTGCCCTAACCTCTGCTCCATCTTCAATTGGGGGCCTGGCTTCAGCACCTGCTGAAACCAGGCAGGGGGAGATACTTGATGACGAAGCAGCAGCAGCAGCAGTAGCACAACTAGCAGCAGGACAAGTTATACATACAGCAGATATAGCAGAAGCAGCAGTAAAGAATGTAGATTCTGATTTAATTGATCTAGTTAAATTTATTGAAACTGACATGGACATTGATGAGTCAGTGATAGCTGAAATAAAATCTGTTGGGGATGTTGTCATTCATCCCATAGTGGACTTGATAAGTCTGTTAAAGACTTTTGACATAGCTTATCTAAGTTTCCCTCCAGATGAATCTACTAAGCCATCCCTGGCCATTGTACCTTATTCCTCCCCAATCAGTCCTGAAGTTGCTAAGCAACTTAAAGACAATTTGACAAGCTTCCTGAAACTCCAGCAGAGAAAATAAAGGCTGATTATGTCAGAGCCTTCTCACCTCCAGAAACATTTTTTGTCCCAACATTTGTCATGGATGATTCCCCAATGCCTGATCTTGATGCTTTGATCATGGCTGATATTGAAGAAGAGAATAAGGCAGCTATTAAAAGCACTATCACAAGTCATTCTCAAAGATCAATTGATATTCCTCCTACAGCTCCCTTCCAGCATGGAAAACCCTCCAATTCTACTGAGCTCCTAAAAGAAATAGATGATTTGTATGACAATCCTCAAGGATAGTCTGATGAGGATGATGATGTGATGGAGACGACGACCCACAACGTTCTAAAGATGGTGACGGTGTGCTTACGGATGACCATGTGGAGCATCGCCATAATATCCGTCCTGAACGCAAACCAATATATTAATAATTAATAATAATTTATTAATTATTATTATTAATTATCAAGTAATTTTTATGTTTATTTTAATTTTCATTTTATGTGTAATGATGGGTGCTTATAACCATCATGTGTTGTTTTAATAAATTCATTTCATGTGCTATGATGGGTGCATATAACCATCATATTTTTAATTTGAATTTAGAATTTTGAATGGAGGGAGATTGAGTGGTGTAGGCTATATATAGCCATGTTATGAAGGATTGATTAGAGAGAAGAAGAATAAGAAAATAATCGCCCTAAAGATCTTTTGAGATCCTCCTCCTCCTTGGCAAAATTCGGCCATCCCTCTTTCCCCCTCTTCCTTGGCAATTTCAGCCAACCTTCTCCCTCTCCTCCTTGTGAAATTCGGCCATAAGGCTCCTCCCCTCTTTCCATCCTCTTTTCTCACCTTAACAACCCTCTCCTACTCCTTTTCTCCCCTCAAAACCGGCCTCCAACAAAGCAACCATTCAACTCACCTCCTTGAAGAAATCAGCCAAGGCAAAGATTTCCTTTGTAGATTCCAACTCCGGCGTGACGCGACGAAGGCGGACAAGTTTCTCTCCAACCGGCATGACTCCGGCGGAGCCATTGAAGAGCGATCCAAGTAGAGAAATAAGAATCATCCATTCTGATTGGGTAACGAATCCTTTCTATCGATTGTGTGTTTCTCTTCCTAGATTGATTCTTGTGGTGGTAGATTCGTAGCGTTGTATTTTGATAGCATTAATTCATCGTGGATTTCTTTAATCGTTTTGTGTTTCTCTTGATTGACTTAATTTTCGAAAAGAGTTTGGGGGGCCCTCATTTTCTTTTGTTAGGAGAGATCTAACTTTTCTGAATCGTATTTTATTTGGTAGATCTCTTTTGGTACAACACCGCTCGTTCGGACTGGGTGGGTCCTTTTAGCCGGAAAGTGTATTGGCCTATCGCCTCTATTCAATCCTAAACGGTTTGTCTACCCGTACGCTAGCATTTAATTGATAGAATTAATAACGTGGTGCAGCGTAGAATGGTTGTGCGGTTATAGGATTTGGATCGTAGAGAGATAAAAGTGCTAGCCCGTAGATATATTTCGGTGTTAACGTGCAAGCATACATCAATTTGGTATCAGAGGGAGGTTTCGATCCTCCAACCTGTGGGTTATGGGCTCACCACGCTTCCGCTACCACTGGGGTTATGCCTCCGTTGGCCTCGACATCTAAACCCCTAGAGATAGTGACTGATACCCCTGAGGATGCTAATGTTGATATACTATCTCTGGATTTTGAGGATGACCCCATAGGTGAGAGTATTCTGACATGTTCGTTAGTGCCCGACGATTCTGATACGTCTGAGTCTGAGGGAATCCCTAGTGATCTAGAGGACGATGTTTGTGATGATGATGATAGTCCAAGCTATGAGAGTATCTCTTTGCCTATTACGTGCCCTACTAGCATTGTGTCTGTGCACCCTAGTATTGAGTGCCCTATCCCGGATACGATCCCCATTGCGTTAGAGCCTATGATTATACCCACTGAGATTTTATCTGACTTTCCTTAGGAGCCTGTGAGTGAGGATTTTTCCATTGTCATTGACGACCCTGACTTAGTGGATGTTCCAACTGATTGGGAAGACTCACCTTATGTGAGAAGGTTATGTTTGGATGATTTTAGATCCGCGAACCCGAACGATAGTTATTTGATGATATCACCATTGTCTGAAGTTCCATCTGAATTAAATTTTTCGTCAGGTTCGATTTTGCCCATTTCTGAGACCATTACTGATTCTAAAGTAGATGACTTGACTAGTGTGTTAGAAGAAACTGTAGGCGAGGAAGTGGTATTATTGGATGATTCTTTTGTTTTATCCCTGGTTGAGAGTTCAGTGATGTTAGCATCGATATGAAAAATTAATTCTGATTTGGATTTCCCGGGTTTGATTTCACCAACCCTTCCTCCTATTTTTGTGCCTGCATTAGTAGATATTTTAGGTAGTGGAATCGGTAGGCCTAGACTGAGTTGTTGTGACACAACTACTATATTAGTTCCTACATTGGCGTTGTCTCAACGCTTAGATATCAACAAGTTGAGTGCGCTAGTTTTTAGTTTGTTCACCGCTCCGCGTAGATCCAACTGTGCGACACATTTGACTACTCATTTCTCTGCGTGTCCGGCTATGGTTCCATCCTCGTATATTTGTGAGTGTTTGGCTATTTTGCCACTGGATGTGGTGTCTCTTTCACACACTTATATACCACACCCGTTCGCACGAATTTTCCCATCGCCATTTGATGACCCTTTTTTCCACCCGTTAGTGACCACGGTTAGGCCACATGAGTTGTATCACTCGCATCTGTTGTCACACCCAGGTGCGTTCAACTCTATTTCTACTTATGCTAAGCGGTTTCCCATGGCATTTCTTCATGCCAAGAGTGATTATATCAATTATAAAATTAGGACTGCAACTTTGAAGCCTATGAAAATCATCTTTGATTTTAAGGCTCTCGTACCCCCGGACTTAACTCCTTTATCCTCTGTATTTTGGTTAAGCCACATAGCGCATGGGTTCACAGCGCATGGTAGCGAGATATTTAGGCGCACTTGTAATAAGTTACTCTATATTGTTACGTCTTATGATTACTTATATGCTTGTTGCTCGCCAAATGAGATCGTGCACGGATTTAAAGAACAAGTGCTTTTTGACTTGATTTTGTTTCCACTGTCGGATAATCCAAGTCAACTCGCACTAGTTTATGTCTCTCATGTTCAAAAATTATATAAGCACAGTAGTTAAGCACTAGCCATAAAAATTATATTTTATCAATTTCATGCTAGTTTACATAGAAGAGCGTCTTACTATATGATTTGCGATTTAGTTTTGGTGCATCTCGTCCCTGAACGGTTGCCTTCGGGCACTATAGAAAGTTGGCGAGTTGATGAGCTGGACCTTTTGCGGATATTAATGAAATTAGGAGAACACGCATATCGTTTGAAGTTTTCCACTGATTGGGGTAATACCCATATTTTAAATGTTTCTGATTTAACGCTATATGTCTCTCCACCACTTGAATTATCTGCCTGTCCGTTTGGTTCCACCTTGCTCTCTTATGGTTTGGGTAGTGAGTTTGTGCCTGGATCGCTCTCTTCATCGGTCTTCACTGGAGGTACGTTGGTAGTTGATGTAGAAACTTATCTTCCTTTATTGCCTAATGCTTTTCCAAGGGTCCCCAGGACCAACTTTTTGCATTACAGGATACTCCAGGTTGTTGTGCTCTCTTCTCCAAGTGGTGATGTTTACTGCTATGTGTTTCTTGTGGATGAAGCTCTCCTACACTGGTACCTTAAAACCAACTCATCGGTGATGACTACTTTTGAGCGGGGGAGGATTGATGGAGACGACGGCCCGTAACGTTCTAAAGACGGTGACGGTGTGCTTACAGATGACCATGTGGAGCATCGCCATAATATCTGTCCTGAACGCATACCAATATATTAATAATTAATAATAATTTATTAATTATTATTATTAATTATTAAGTAATTTTTATGTTTGTTTTAATTTCAATTTTATGTGTAATGATGGGTGCTTATAACCATCATGTGTTGTTTTAATTAATTCATTTCATGTGCTATGATGGGTGCATATAACCATCATATTTTTAATTTTAATTTTGAATTTTGAATGGAGGGAGATTGAGTGGTGTAGGCTATATATAGCCATGTTATGAAGGATTGATTAGAGAGAAGAAGAATAAGAAAATAATCCCCCTAAAGATCTTTTGAGATCCTCCTCCCCCTTGGCAAAATTCGGCCATCCCTCTTTCCCCCTCTTCCTTGGCAATTTCGGCCAACCTTCTCCCTCTCCTCCTTGTGAAATTGGGCCACAAGGCTCCTCCCCTCTTTCCCTCCTCTTTTCTCACCTTAACAACCCTCTCCTACTGCTTTTCTCCCCTCAAAACCGGCCTCCAACAAAGCAACCATTCAACTCACCTCCTTGAAGAAATCGGCCAAGGCAAAGATTTCCTTTGTAGATTCCAACTCCGGCGTGACGCGATGAAGACAGACAAGTTTCTCTCCAACCGGCGTGACTCCGGCGGAGCCATTGAAGAGCGATCCAAGTAGAGAAATCAGAATCATCCATTCTGATTGGGTAACGAATCCTTTCTATCGATTGTGTGTTTCTCTTCCTAGATTGATTCTTGTGGTGGTAGATTCGTAGCGTTGTATTTTGATAGCATTAATTCATCGTGGATTTCTTTAATCGTTTTGTGTTTCTCTTGATTGACTTAATTTTCGAAAAGGGTTTGGCGAGCCCTCGTTTTCTTTTGTTGGGAGAGATCTAACTTTTCTGAATCATATTTTATTTGATAGATCTCTTTTGGTACAACAACGCTCGTTCGGACCGGGTGGGTCCATTTAGCCGGAAACTGTATTGGCCTATCGCCTCTATTCAATCCTAAACGGTTTGTCTACCCGTACACTAGCATTTAATTGATAGAATTAATAACGTGGTGCAACGTAGAACGGTTGTGCGGTTATAGGATTTGGATCGTAGAGAGATAAGCATGCTAGCCCGTAGATATATTTCGGTGTTAACGTGCAAGACTGCATCATGATGACTCTGATGAGGAACCCAATAAAAAGAAAGTCTCAAAGAAAAGGAAAGCTCCACCTCCTCCTGCTCCCAAACCTGGTAACACCAATGATACTCCATACTATATTCTACATAATATAACTCCATACAAGGGTATGCCAGCTTGGATGTGGCTATCCAAAAATGAGCAGAAAGCCAGAAAGAAGAGCAAGAGATATTCTCCACCTCCTCAGAAGTTCAGAAGAGGTCCACCACCTCCTCCTCATCCTTCTGCTGGTGCTTCAAGTGCTACCTCTCATGCCTCTTGTGCATCTTCCCAGCCTTCCTTATACTCAAGAACATATCAAAGGCAGGACAGATCCTCAAGGACTCAGTTCCAAGGAAGTAGTCAGCAGCACAGAAGTCAGAGTCCCTCAGAACAAGTGAAAGAAGTCATTTTTCAAGAACCCTCTCCTCCTCCTCATAAACAAGTTACCTCAAAAACTCAGAAGATAACTGAATATCAAGTCAGAAAATCTGATGTATCCTTCAAACCTAAAGGAAAATATAGTGAGGCTGCCCCTCCAAAATCTCTCTACTCCCAAAGTGATGATCAGCTCAGCTCTACATGCTTTCAAGCTCAGTCCACTCAGTTTAAAGCAGTCACTGTATTGCCTCCTCAAGAAGATCAGCCACCTGTTGAACAAGAACTTGATCCAAACTTTAGGATGGTCAGGCTTCAAGAACTGATTGATCTTTCTCAGATCAGAAAAGCTATAGAAGAAGGAAAAGATCCATCTTCATTCTCAACTATGTCCTCCTTCAGAGAAAAAGAGCTAGATAAGCTTCAAGTGAGCAGGAAAGTCTTCAACCCAGCTGAATATATGGCATTGCATCCTGAAGCAGTTGTGCCCAGGGTAAGCACTGAGACAACTCTTGGTGGGCAAGACTTGATGACATCCAAGAAGAATATACTAGACTATAACAAGAAGATAACCTTCTCAAAACCTTCATTTGGCCCTTCAACTGATAAACCATAGTGTATGTTATTTGTTTAATGATTAACTGATTATGTACAATACACTGCTATAACATATCTGCGGATGTTATTTCATCCCTTCAGATATTTATGGTCTTTGTATTTTATTTCTTTTCAGTTTTGTTATTAGTGACCTCACCCAAATAGGGGGAGATTGTTGGAACCCCTAGTTGGATTTGGGTTAGGTTCACTGAGTTAGGATATGACCCAACATGTATAGATCATGGTCATAGTTGTGTCTTAGAGTTTAGGTCTAGTCCCTTAAGGCAACAGTTCAAAGGACCAGCCTCCAACACTGTCAGAGACTCAAGACTTAGAAGATTCAAGACTTAATAAAAAGGAGATCTGCGTTCGTCGAACTCCGACCGACGATCGTCGTGCTCAGCTCGATTAACCTAGAGACAATTCTCTGAGCTGAGCTCAACGAACTTAGATCTCAGCTCGACGATCTCTGAACATAGTAATAACTCCTCTATCAAACTTCAGTCGACGAACTAAGAACATCAGGTCGACGAACTCTGTCCTTAGGTCGACTAATACTTCAGCTCTCAGCGCCAAAATTGACTCAGCGCCACAATTCACTCAAAGCCAAAGATCTCTCAATGCCAATATTTATTCAGAGCCAAAGTTCACTCAACGCTGTCAACACTATCAATGACTCAACACTCTTAAACGACTCAACTCCAGAATGGTGATCTGATACTCAAAGCCAGGGGACATCTCACTCAATGCTAAGATCAATACTTAAATACTCAACATCAGAAAAAATTCTAAGTCCAGACTGCAGACTCAGCTCGACTATCTTGGATCTCAGCTCGACGAACAGTCGCTCTCAGGTCGATGAAATCACAGGTCGACAAAAGCCATTCTCAGGTCGACGAAAAGCCATTCTCAGGTCGACGAAAGCTGTTCTTAGGTCGACTGAAACTGTAAGGCATATTGTTATTTATTCTTTCCTTTTTTGTCTCCTTGTCATATACTACTATAAGCCGTTAATTTCCTGGATAATCAATGCTCTTATATCTTTTAAATTGAGCTGTTACTGGAAGCATTGATTATAAATATCCTTCATGGAATTAACTACTTATATCTCGGGACAGACATAGAATAGAATATATGACAGCATACTTGCCGTTTTCATTTCCGAGATTCCGGCTAAGCATTTATTGTAGATTTTTGAATTCGACCAAGCTACAGATATCATTTGAGGATCTCTCAGAAAAGAGACAGATAAAAAGAGCTAAGAAAGATAGAGAAGAAAAGTGATACACAAAAACTCGTGTGCTATCAACAAGCAACACACAAGAAAAATCTTACAGACATCAAAAGTTCAGTGAAAACAGTTCTCAGAAAAACTACTGCTCTCAAAAGAAGAAGAAGGAACAACCATCACCATCAAGAGTCCTTCTTCCTTTCTCTCTTTGCTTTCAGAGATCTCAAGTGACAAGCTATTCAAATCAGTCAAGGATCTCTGAAGTGCTAAAAGGTCTACTCACCCTTTTGCAAAGCTTCCACTCCTGAACCAGTCAAGATCTCAGGGGGAGCTTTTACAACAACACACATCCACTAGTCTTCTCTCAGTTGTATTTGAGAAAGAGAAGAACACTATCACTCTCTCATCCCCACCTCTGTACAGGGTTTTAATTCCCTTCAAAATTATTCCTGGTTGCAAGTCTCCTAACAAAAAGACTTGAGGATTGGATTTTGAGCACCTGATCAAAAGCTCATTGGTGGCAGTCACCTGATCAAAACATGTAGTGGATTCCTACCTAGGGTGGTAGAAGAGTGGATGTACCCAAGTTTGGGGAACCACTATAAATTTCTTGTGTTGTCTGTGTGGCTGTATAGTTTTTGCCTTGTGCTTGTGCTGTGATATATTCTTATTGTGTTGCTTAGTTTATCTGCTGCACTTGTGCACCTATACACTTATACTATAGCAACCTATTTTATTAAAATATATTTTATTTCAGTAAAAATCAAAAGATTTCAATAAATCTATTCACCCCCCTCTAGAGTTTTTCAGAGCTTACCCTAACTTTTAGATGTCAATCAATTGATTGAAAAGTATGGTGCACTTCTGGATGCTTTCAAGAGGAGAAGGAAGTTGGCCAAAAAGCAACCTGAGAAGAAAATCTCCCTTCAGCTTGCTGCCTCCCAGCAGGCTGTGATAACATCCTTGCTAGATCAGAAGGCAATTGAAGTTAGCCAACTGGAAAAAAATTCTCACATTCAGATTGGCACCATCAGATTATAGAATAGTCTCATTAGGGTTCTTGAAGAGAAACTCCAGAGGAAGAAAAGATTAGTGGCTAGGAATTCTAAGCCAAGTACTGTGTTTCCCTTGATAGACTCCTCCTCTTAAAAGGGTAAGAAGGGGTTGAGATTCAAGGTAAACACAAGAGTTGCCTTTTCCAAAGGGAATGGAAAAGTTCTAGTTCAGCCTCTGGCATCCAAGCCTCCCATTCATTTTAGGAAAGTTTAGTTGCCTTCAAACATGTATGACTAAGAAAGCATCTATGATCACAAGATGAATGGCAGATCCACTAGTGTGAACAAAGATGTTCACAACTTTGGTGGAAGGTATAGTAGGGGAATGAGTGCCTTTAAGGCTCCCCATGAAGAAATCCAAATGGCCCATCATAGACCATTTGTATTTGGTGCTCCCGCCCCTTCGCTCAAGAAAGTGGCAGTGGCCAACTCTCAAGTCCATCCAGCTAAGACCCAGACCAAGGGTAAGTCTATCAGTAAGCCTGACTTGGCTATCTCTGAAGCTATCATGAGCCTGTCCTCAACAAAGAGGACTGCTATTAATGACAGTCAGATCAAGCCAAGAAAGTCTGCTGAAAGACTTACCTTCAGTCAGATCCTTGCTAGAAGGAACTTGAAGAAGGTTGCTGCTCCTCTTCTTTCTGTTCAGTCAGAGTTAACCATACTGCAGGACCTGCTCAGAAAAGAAGATATAACATTCATGAGTGTTGGTGTTGTGGGAAAGTGGCGTATTTTGCCTTAGATTGTTGGAACAACCCTACTATGCTGAGAGCTAGTGTTAGTCCTCTTATCAGAAAATCTATAGGAAGATAGTTTCCTTTTCAGGCTAATTCGAACCTAGGACCCAATACCCTATATGGTACTTGGATAGTGGTTATTCCAAGCACATGACTGGAACAAGGAGCAATTTAAAGGAGTACACTCCAGTGAAGGATGGACCCAAAGTTATCTTTGGTGGTTCAGATAGAGGAGTGACAAGAGGCTATGGTAAGATTACCAATGACATGGTCACCATCTCAAAAGTGGCTTATGTTGAAGGGTTACAACATAATCTCATAAGCATAAGACAACTCTATGATCTTGGCTATGTCATTGTATTCCATAAGGATGAGTGCTAGATTAAGTGGTCAAGTGACCAAGAGGTCATCTTGACAGGCACTAGGGCTGGAAATGTTTATTGCTTAAACTTTTTATGTCTAGATACAGACTCTCCCATATGCCTAGTTGCAAATGAAAAAGTATCGTACTGTGTCCAATAGCACAAGAGGCTAGCTCATTTGAACTATAAGACCATTGACAAGCTCTTTAGTGGAGATCTAGTTAAGAATGGTCCCAAGATGAAATGCACCAAGGAAGACATTTTCTCAGCATGACAAAAGGACAAGCAGATCAAAGCTTCCTTCAAGGGCATTGGGAACAAAGATTCTGTGAGGTGTTTATACCTCTTACATATGGACTTGTTTGTTCCAATGCTAATTCATAGTTTAGGTAGGAAAGTCTACACCCTTGTGGTGGTTGATGACTATTTTAGGTTTTCTTGGGTTTTCTTTCTCAAGAAAAAGTCTGAAACCCTTGATGTCTTCAAGATATTTGTTAAAAAAATTCATAATGAGCTAGAGAGTACTGTGGTAAAAATCAGAAGTGACTATGGGACTGAATTTCAGTCTAAAACTATGATAAGTTTCTGTGAAGAGCAAGAGATTCATCAATAATTTTCTTCCCCAAGAACACCCCAGCAAAATGAGATTATTGAGAGGAAAAATAGAACTCTTATAGAGGCTAGTAGGACCTTGCTGAGTGACACCACTCTCCCAAAATATTTCTGGGCTGAGGTAGTTATGTAGGGTATTGTATCCACACTAACCTAGATTTGTATGAAGTCATCCTTGAACTAAGAAGAATTAAGTTTGTATTTGATACTCTTTTAAAGTTAAGTGCTTGCAGGTTATAGTTGCCAAGTGTAGACCAATATCAGTCTACAATGAGTCACCAAACACAGCACCATACAATGTAATCCCTCATTATGTGATCCATGGTGTTGACTCATGTGTAGCCTCTCTATTGGGACACACTTCTTTTTCAAGTACTAAAGTAATTGGAGAAAAAATAGTTGATGTATACCTTGAAGAAAAATTTATTTTAAAAAGTCAGAATTTTTCCAAGTTCATTACTCGAGAAGTACATCTTGTACTCGAGTAGTGCTGAAATGATTTCTCGAGTTAAGCTCTGTATAGTTTTCGAGTAGCAGAAGCTATTCTCGAGAAGGCCTTGTTTAGTACTCAAGAAAGTGATGCAGTACTCGAGTACTACTCACCTTCCTCTCAAATTATGTCAAAAATCATTTCAGAAATTTTTCTAAGTCATGTACTTGAGTAACATAAGCCATTACTCGAGAAGGCCAAGCCTTGTCTCGAGAAAGCAGAAGACCAGTACTCGAGTAAGAAGAAGTTAAGTTTCGAGAAGTCTGTTTGTTCTCGAGAAGTGACGTTAGTTCTCGAGAAGTCATTATATAGTTCTCGAGTAATAGAAGCTATTTCTTAAGAAGCCAGAAATCATTTCCGGTGGACTTGTTCTCGAGCACCATACATCCTCTTCTCGAGAAATAGATATTTGTTCTCGAGTAGTTTATTACTCACTCAAGAAATGCAGTAAATTTTACTGAATTTTTGTTAATTCCAGACGAAAATGTTTTCAAATCTATTCTCGATTCTTATTGGTCCACGTGTGCAGTCATTTATGATTTTGATCGTTAGACAAGTATTATAAAAGGTCTTATCATATTCGACTAACCCTAACACATGAAATCAAGGATTCTGAATTGTTCTATTCATTCTAAATCAGGAAAGCCATCGCTCTTCATCGACATTCTTGCCGCTGCTCTTCTCCGATTCAAGTGATTCAGAGTAAGAAGAGATCAACGGATCAAGGCGTTCAATTTCTACAGATCCATCTCTTGATCGTGCAGATCCTAAGTTCTAAGATCCAGAGATTTCGGCTTGTCTTCTTCAATCCATTTTTGACAAAGCTTCAAAGTTCAAGAAAGAAGAAAGTATGAAGATTCAGATCTGATATTTTTTTTTGTATATTTTTGTTTACAACATCTTTAATATTATAAGAGATTCTTCTCCGAGTTGTCGGAGTCTTGCTCTCCGAGATTTTTGTAGGGGTATTTTGACTCCGAGTTGTAGGGGCGTTGCTCCGAGTTACAGAATTGGTTTTCAATCCGAGATAATAGTGAAGTAGCCGAGTCTAGTGTAGTGCTTGATCGGTGAGGTGGAGAGTGGACGTACCCAAGGTTTGGGAACCACTATAAATCTTGTGTTTTCTGTGGCTTGTTTGTTTATTTTCTACGCTCCGCTCTTTCAAGTTTTTATTCCGCAAAAAGTCGCAGACCTCACCTATTCCCCCTTTCCCTCTAGGTGATTAGGTAGACAACTAAAAACATCAAGTATTATAAGAGGGAGGTTGTTCATCAAAAGGTTAACACCTTGAACAGATCTGCTCCTAGTTTTCTTTAGAGGATACAAGCATGGACAGAGCCAAGGATTTTGCTAAGCTCCCCTTGTGCACAAAGACTAATTTTGCTATCTGGAAATAAAGAATAAAGTTCTTCATGGAAGCTGTAGATCCAAGGATTTTTATGATAGTGGAAGAAGGACCCCATGTTCCAATGATAGCCTCAACCATTGACCCAACAAATCAAGTTCCAAAGAAGCTCATGGATCTTGACAAAGATGATTTTGCACTTGTCTCTTTAGACAAGAAAGCCAAGAATATCATCGCAAGTGCAGTCGATGATTCTATGTTACAGAATCTGATTCACTGCTAATCTGCTAAGGAAATGTGGCAGTTTCTCATCATCCAGATGGAAGGTACTGAAGAAGTAAGGGATGATAGAAGATCCCTACTGAATTGAAAATATGAAGCATTCAGACAAGGTCCCAAGAATTCTATTGCTGACATATTTGAAAGTTTATTCAAGATTGTCAACAACCTAAGAATCTATGACCGAGTATTCACTAATGGAGAACTGAATGACAAATTTCTGAGATTCCTGACTAAGGAATGGGACAACAAAGTTTGTGCAATCCGGGAGTTTGGTAAGCTGGCAGAGACTGACCCTTAGAATCTCTTTGGAAAGCTTATGTCCTATGAACTCCAAATAAATTCAAGAAAAGCTGAAGAAGAGAAAAGCTGGTCTTCATCCAAGGAGAAGTCTGTCGCTCTAAAGCAGATATATCACAGAAGTCAAAAGCAACATCTCCTGCTCCTGCATAGGAAGAGAGTGAAGAAGAAGCTTCAGAGTTAAGTACCTCGGACTCAGAGCTATCTGAAGGAGAGTTTTCTCTTCTCTCAAGGCAGTTCAAGAAGTTCTTGAACAAGAAGAAATAGTGGAGAGGCAAAGATGCCTCGTTCAGAAGATCACATCATGATGGTGATCGTCACAAGAAAGGCTCAAGTAGCCAAGACAGGTATCACTCTAAACTGAACAAACATATTTCTTCTGACATTATTTGTTATTGTTGTAATAAGCCAGGACACATCATAGCTGATTGCCCTCACAATAAGAAGGAGGGTGGAAGAAGAGAGGAGAAGAAGTCTTTTTATAATAAGAAGAAGACTGAAAGAAGCCTGGTAGCCAAGAAGGCCAATACCCTCAGTGACACATACTCATCTGAGTCTAGTGATGATGAGGAAGCCTATTTTTGGCTCAAGGCACATACAGATGAAGAAGAAGAACCCCAGTTCACTAGTAAGGTAAACTCTCATACCCCTCTCTCGGAATCAGATGCTTCTGACCATGATCATGAGTACTGTTCATCTGATGATGAATATGAACTCAAGACTCAATACAAAGAGTTGATTAAGGCTTATGACAAATGTCGAAGAGTCGCAAGAGCTCAAGATAAGGAGATTAAATCTCTTAAGGCAGAGGAGAGCAATCTGAGGGAGGAAGTTATAATGATCGACTCACTTAGAAAGGAATTCCGTGATGCGATGGAAGAATATAATAAAGCTCTCGAGCACCTGAACTTGAAGGAGAAAATCATTCAAAAGTTGGAAGAACAACTTGCAGCTGAAAAGTAACTTGTTGAAAGTTTCTCAAAGCCCAAGACAGTCCTTCCACTTGTGGCTGAATTCTCTGCTCAGGGAAAAGGAGCTGGCTTAGGCCATGTGGCTACCCCTAGTAAATCTTCTAAGAGAAATAAGGTCCAAAGGAGAAATAAGGCCGCCAAGAAGGCTTTAGCCAAGGAGAAAGGGAAAACTCCTCAAGACCAAACTTTGTTTAAAAAGGTTGTCCTTCCAACAAACAAGTTTGATCTTGATTCATCCTACGGTCACTTTGTCAGGCCTACTTATGTAGAGCCCAAGTCTCGGTACCAAGGATGGACTCATCCCCGGAACTTTGGTGAGAGTGCCTTCAATTCACCTTATGGGGAGATCACTCTTCAGAGCTACGGCCCTTATAGTCATGGTCATAACATCAAGAAAGCTCCAAAGGTTGAACCCTTTGTGGAAAAGCCTCTTAAGGAGAAGAAGTCATGCGCGCATAACCATGAAGTTTCTACCTCCAAGTCTGCTGCCCCTGCTAGGCCACACTCTTAAAAGGTCAAGCAGGCAAACTTTAGGCAAAGATACAACAAGTTTGATTGTTGATTTTGTGGCAAAAATTTGTCACTTTGCCATAGATTGCTGGTTTAACACCAGATATTATGACACTCCTCAAGTTAATAATGTGAGAAAGACCACTCACAATATTAACACACGTAGGAGGAGTATGCTAACTAGAGACCAAGGACCCAAACAAGTTTGGGTTCCTAAGGAAACTTGATTCTATTTCTACAGGAATGTCCAAAGGGCACATAAAATCTTATCTGGTATTTGGACAGTGGATGCTCTCGGCATATGACCGAGACTAGAAGCCTATTGCAGAATTATTCTCCAGTCATGAACGGGCCAAATATCATCTTTGGATGTTCTGACAGAGGAATTACAAAAGGCTACGGTATGATTACTAATGGTAGTGTATCCTTCTCGGATGTGGCTTATGTTGAAGGATTGGAACATAATCTTATAAGCATAAGCGAATTCTGTGATAAAGGATACATAGTATAATTTCATGCAGACAAGTGTTTGATAAAATCGGTCGATAACTTAGAAATGATTCTATCAGACACTCGTAGTAGAAATATATTTTGTTTAAATTTTATTTGCATAGACTCTTCTACGCCAGTATGCTTTATGGAAAAAGATAATGCGTCTCTTGGTGACCAATGGCACAAGAGATTAGCACATATAAATTACAAAACTATTAATAAATTATTTTCTCTTAATTTAGTACGTGATGCACCCAACGTTAAGTGTATTAAAGATAGACCTTGTCATGCATGTGTAAAAGGCAAGTAAATAAGGGATATATTTAAAAGCATTATTGTTAAAGATTCTAATAGGTGTTTACACCTTCTTTATTTGGACTTGTTCGGTCCACTACAAATTAGAAGTTTGGGAGGTAAGGATTATACATTGGTTATTGTAGATGATTATTCTCGCTTTGCGTGGGTGTTCTTTCTAAAACACAAGTCAGATACATATTATATCTTTACTATTTTTTTCAGGCAAGTTCAGAATGAATACAACAACTCCGTTATCAAAATCAGAAGTGACAATGGAACAGAGTTTAAGTCTGGGGCCATGAAAGAATTCTGTGAAAGTCTTGATATCTTTCATGAGTTTTCCTCTCCTGGTACTCCTCAACATAACAGAGTTGCTGAGAGAAGGAATAGAACACTCATAGAGGCTTGCAGAACCATGTTGAGTGATGCCTCATTACCAGAATATTTCTAGGCTGAAGCCGTCAATACTGCATGCAACGTGCAAAATCGAGCACTCTTAAACAAAAAACCATAATAAGACACCTTACGAACTACTAAAGGGCAGGAAATTGACTATTTTATATTTTAAAATCTTTGGTATTAAATGCTTTGTACTTAACAATGGGAAGTATCACACGACTAAATTTAGTGAAAAGAGTTTTGAAGGTATTTTTGTAGGTTATAGTAGCCATAGTAAGGCATATAGGATTTGTAATAAGAAAATCCTAGTTGTTGAAGAATATATTAATGTTATATTTAATGAGATGAGCTTGATGCAAGATAGTTCTTCTAGTATGTTTATTGAAGATGCAGGTTCAAGACTAAAGGAATTAAACTTGGATGAGCCGACTGAAGAACAAACTTAATAGTTCATCAAGATCACCACTCCAACCCCAATTGGAGAGGATGATCACCATGATGAAGATGTCATCCAAGTTGATGAAGTCACTCCAATGATAGAGGAAGCTCCAGATGCAAGAACTCTAGAGCTCAGACACTTGAATAATCACCCAATTGATCAAATCATAATAGATCCCCAGGAAGGTGTCAGAACTCGTAGAGGTACAACTAATGAAAATCTTTATTTAAGTTTCCTCTCGCATGTTGAACCAAAGAAGTTTGAAGAAGAAAACTCAGATGCATCTTGAATAATGGCAATGGAAGAAGAACTGAATCAATTCAAGCGTTGCCAAGTCTGGAAGCTTGTTCCCAGACCCAAAGGTAAGAATGTTATTGGATCAAAGTTGGTCTACAAGAACAAGATGGACGAAGATGGAACAATTTTAACGAACAAGGCCAGACTCGTCGCCAAGGGATACATATAAGAAGAAGAAATCGACTTCGATCAGACGTATGCTCCAGTGGCAAGGATGGAGGCAATCAGGTTGTTCCTAGCATATGCAGCACTTAAGGACTTCACTGTCTATCAAATGGACATGAAGTCGACCTTCCTTAATGGTGACATAAAGGAAGAAGTGTATGTGGAACAACCTCCAGGTTTCGTTAATTCTAACCATCCTAAGCACGTTTATCTTTTATTTAAATCTTTATATGGTTTGAAACAAGCTCCTCGAGCTTGGTATGAGATGCTATCTAGCTTTCTTCTTTAGAACAAGTTCACAAGAGGAAAGATAGATAAGACATTATTTCTTTGGGAAATTAAAAAACAAGATTTTGCTAGTGCAAATCTATGTCGATGACTTCATATTTGGCTCTAATGACGACAACCTTTGCAAAAAGTTTTCCAAACTTATGCAAGGGAAGTTTGAAATGAGCAGTATGGGAGAGCTGAAGTATTTCTTAGGACTTCAGGTGATGCAATCTGAAGATGGAATTTTCATCTATTAGACGAAATTCACAAAGGAGTTAATTAAGAAATTCAGAAAGGAGAATGCAACCTCTATGAAGAATCCAATGAGTTCAGCTATGTCTTTTGACTAGGATGAGAAAGGGAAACCTTTTGATGAAACCAAGTATAGAAGCATAATTGGATCCTTGCAATATTTTACTACTAGTAGACCAGACATAATATTTTTAACATGTGTGTGTGTTAGATTTCAAGTGAACTCTAAGGAATCTCGCTATGCTGCTGCAAAGCGGATTTTGAGATACCTTAAAGGTACACCAAATCTTGGCTTATAGTACCAAAGAAGTAATGATAGCGAACTAATTTGTTTTTCAGATGCATATTTTGCAGTAAGCAAAGATGACAGGAAAAGCACTTCCGGAACTTGTCAATTCCTAGGAAGAAGGCTTATCTCCTGGAGCAGCCAGAAGCAGAATTATGTTGCAATTTCAACAACCGAGTCAGAGTCTATCTCTACAGGAAGTTGTTGTACAAAACTGCTATGGATAAAGAATCAATTTGAAGACTACATTATGAAGTTCAACAACATTCCAATGTTTTGCGACTCCTCCAGTGCAATTGCAATCGCCAACAACCTAGTCTCTCATAGCAGGACAAAGCACATAGAGCTGAGGTACCACTTTATCAGGGAGCATGTGGAGTATGGAGACATCAACCTCCAGTATGTTCCAACTGACAAGTAGGTTGTAGACATTTTCACAAAGCTACTGGACGAAGCAAAGTTCTCGTTCTTCAAAACAGAACTTGGCATGCTCAATAAAGAAGAATGAAGAAAAAGGTCACACAAAAAAGTTGAAGGATCGGGCTATACTTCAAAATTTCAAGAAAATTCTAAGTCTGGACTTCATTTCTCGAGAAGGATGTTCATTACTCAAGTATTACAGATTTCTACTCGAGAACTAGAGGAATACTTTTCGAGAACTAAATTGATTCTCGAGAACTTCAAGTCTGCTTCTCGAGAACTTCAAGTCTACTTCTCGAGAACTTCAGAACTGCATCTCGAGTAATACAGTTGACTACTCAAGAACTTCTTATCTTCTCTTGAGAAATGGCCTACCGTTAGAGAAGTCTGGTGCCGATTTTCTTCCTAAAGTTCAATTTTTTGATATTCGCACCCGAACTCTACTACTGCCATATTTTCAGGCATGTTATTTTTATTATCATGATTTAAGACTTATATAAATAGATTAAATTTCAAAACCCTTCTCTCGAGAAAAACTCTTCGCCTTCTCTGTCACCGTCGCCCTTTTACCGCCGCTTCAGAATTTCTCTTAGAAAAAGGATTTCCATTCATCTCTCTCGATCATGGCCCTTCCGTCGAAGGTTGGAATTGATAGTGAACTCATTTCTACTGGGATAGCCGATCAGTCAAATGATTTCCACAACCATCTACAATTATTGGAAGCCGCTAGACTCTCATTCGTTTTGGAACAATCGTGCAAAGTTTTACTTCCAGATGTTGAGGAATTTTTCCAAAATGCCAAATTGAAGAGGAATAGAAAGATTCTTAAGTCCAAAGTTCGTGGAATCAAGGGTAAGCTAACTACTCCTATAATCTTTAAGCTTCTTCGGTTGCCGATTATTGATGAAGAAGATAACCTAAATGAGGCAGATTATGATCGTGCCCTCAGTTTCTGTGGTATATCTGCTGGTTCTTGCACCATTCACCGCCCAAATCTAAATACAGAGGGCAAACTGCTTGTAGATATACTTGGAAAAGTTCTTCTGTGCAGAATAAGTTCAATCAGTTTCATTACAAATGATTTCTTTGATATGATGACATCAGTTATTTGCAGAAAGAAGTTTCAAAGGGGCATGATGATCTTTGATAAAATCAAGGGAAGCATTAAGGCACCAAATTTTGGTAGGATTGTCTCTCTTCTACTTCATGAACTCAGGCCAGAAGTATTTGATCTTTCTAAAGGTACTACTCTACATCATATGAAGAAAGTTTCAATTTCCTCTATTAAAAGATGGGAGCTCAAGCTTCAAAACCCTGCTCAAGCTGCAAAATCCCATGATTTCCATGAGGATGAGGACAGGACCCCATCTTCCCCTTTACATCAAGTGGCTGGCACTTCAGGTGCAACTGCTGAGGAGGAGCCTGCTCCTACAATCCCAGAGGCAAGCCATTCTGCTCTTCCTCCAGATATTCCTTCAGATGGTGTTCCTAAGAACACTCCTACCCAACCAGATGACTCAGGTATTCTTGATGTTGATCAGCCTACTGAAGACATTTTTTCTGATGCACAAGTGCAAGAACAAGTTCTAACTACAGAATATGATATCAATATAATGATTGATGAACTCACTTCCAAAGAACATCCTTACCCTCTACATGCAGAGAAATTGCCTCCTCCAGAACCATCTCCATCAGACCATCATTCTGAACCAGAATCCCCTCACCCTTAGTCTCCTACTACAGATGTACATGAAGAAGAAACAGTTTTTATTAGTGATGAAGAAGCAACTCCTGAACAAGTTGAAGCTCATCTCAAAAGCCTGAACTTCTCCCTTCCTACTATTACTGGTGAGGAAGGAGATGTCCTGATTCATACCACCAGAGCCCAGAGCTCAGTTATCATAGAAGAAATGCATCCCTGGTTAGCTCCATTAGTAACTCCTCCTCCTCAAGCTGAAGCACATTTTGTAGATACCATTCTAGGAAAAATTTAGTTAATGCTAGCACAGCAAAGAACTTTCTTTGAAGACTCTCAGAAAGTTGTAACTGAAAAAATCACTGTTCTTGAAAAAGAGATGAGCAGAGGATTTGCTAAAATCCAGCACAATACTGATGAACTTAAACACTTATTTCAAATAGGTGGGAAAGCTCTAGACCACACAATTACCAGCATTGGTCAGGTGATGGATCAATCATTAACTCTATCAAATAATCAGATCCAACTGGAAAAGAAAGCTCAAGAACATAATTTCAAGACATGCACAAGAGTTGGTACATTCAAAGAGGATGCTATAGCCACCATATCCATAGAAGTCAGAAAGGGGGAGAACCTAGTAAAAGAATATCTATAAAAATCTGATGGTATCATGAAAAATCTTTGGGAAGGAAAGCTAAAAGAAATACATGATGATGTTCAGAATCAGATTGATGGTGTCAAATTCCATACTTATGATACAACTGTTTGGATGCACAACTAAATTTTACCTGAATTCCAAGTTGATCAAAATGTTATTCCACATCATCTTAATCCAACTGCTCAGCATCCTCCTGTCCAGTAGCCATCATTCTCTCCAAAACCTGAAGGTTCTGATGCTCCTCCTCTAGAAAGCTATGCTCAAGTATGGGAATCTGAACAGACTGATGTGTCTTCTCTAGTACCTCCTGATGTGCAAATCCCTAAAAGAAGAAAGTATGGTGATGGTGCCTTTGCTAGCAGGTCCACTCCTAATCCTGAAGCTAAAATAAGGAAAGCCCGAGAGCTTGCTGAAATATGGAGCCCAACTTTAAAATACCTAATCCTTGAGGCTCTTAAACTTGTTGTTGATTATAATGAGAATAGGAATGATCATAATAACACATATGAATGGGATTTATATGAGAAATCTTTAACTAAGAGAAGGATATATGATAGAGAGTATGGAAAGAACAATCTTAAAGCTCCCCCTAAGCCTGCCAAATATTATCCTAAACCTTTCAGTTATCTGTTGGGTATTGTATCCACAATGTACCTGATTTGAAGAAGCCCCTGAACAAGCTAAGTTGAATAGATAATGTATTTGATGATTTTCTTTCAAGTTGTGCTTGCAACTATTCCATACTAAGTACACACCAATGTCAGGGTGCAGTGGGTCAATATACACAGGTCTACGCAACGTAATCCCTCATTGAGCAGATCAGTGTGTTAACTCATGTGTGCTCTCTCTATTGGAGTGTACTTATTTTCAAGTACAGGTTCGAGATAGATCAAGGGCAGAAGAGGAGCAAAGATGGGTCAAAGACCAAGTTCAGAGGAAGGAAGAAGAAATCTTCTGAGTCAAAATCGACGGGAATCACTAAGTGATTCTCGCCGATTCGACGGGAATCACTAGTGATTCTTACCGAATCGTTGAGAATCACTCGCCGATTCCCGCCGACTTTATCTGGCTGACTGTCCTCCTTCAACAATTCTGCTAAGGCAGAATCGACGGGAATCACTAACTGATTCTCGCCGATTCGTCGAGAATGACATTGCATTCCGGCCGATTCGTCGAGAATGACTTTGCATTCCCGCCGATTCCCCTCCGGATGACTAGAGTTTCAACTAGAATCCTGCCAAGGAAAATTAGATGGGAATCACAAGTGATTCCCGCCGACTTCGACGGGAATCACCAATGATTCTCACCGAACTTACCTTAGGCAAATTTGCTCTATTTGCTGGACCGAACCAAGATGTTGTGCGCTATTTTGACCGGAACTAGGGCTTCTTCTTGTGGGCCCCACAACGGTCATTTAGGGTTGTTCTACCATATTTATACTTGCTTATTTCAAACTTGAACAGCAGCGATTCACGGAGAATCAAAAGCTGCCGAGCGTGACCTAGCCGATCGCGGAAATCCTCCCGTCGCCGTCGCCGCTCGCAAGGTAGTCGTCGCTGCAGATCTCAGATCATCTTTGATCTCTTGACGACAGAACCGAGGTAAGTCTAGCGTCTTACACTTATCTCTCGAGATCTCTTGTCTCTCGATTTGTTGAACGAGGATAGTTCTTCATTTCGAATCGATTGAGACGACTGATCCGATTGAGATTGTTGGTAGACCTTGCTTGCTTCGTCAAGAAGTTTGGATCTACAAAGCATCATTGCCGCATTAACTTGTCGCCGCCGATCTTTGGAAGATCCTCTCCAAGAGAGTACTCCGGTCGTGGACTCTTCGTCTTCATCAAGAACGCTTCAACGAACGAAGAGGGACATTGGGTTCTCCACAAGTGTAGTTTGTATTTCTTGTACATTCTAATTTTTGTTTTGTTGTAAAGGAATAGTGATTCCTAGTTGTAAGGGTTGGGTGCAACCCGTGGTGGAGGAGTAGTGACTCCTTCGGTTGGAAGGGTGCCTTCTGTAGTGTGAGGATTGGATTTCAATCCGTTTGGTGAAGTGACTGAGTTGTCCCTTGGTGGGAGATAGGTCGAAGGGGGAGAGTGGACGTACCCAAATCAGGGAACCACTATAAATTCTTGTGTGCTTTTCTGTGTTGTATTTGTTTAATTGTGCAGGTTATTTAAATTCCGCAAAAGACTGCACATCACCTATTCCCCCCCCCCCCCATAGGTGGATTTAGTTAACACTAAAGACTTTCAAGTGGTATCAGAGGGAGGTTACTCGTCAATAAGGTTAACACCTTGAGTAAGATCCCGTGTCTAGTGTCAAGAAGAAAGATGATCTCTGAAATGGAAGGACTCAAGTATTCAGGGAAGATCCCAGTGTGCACCAAGCTGAACTTTCCCATCTGGAAGGAAAGGATTAGGTACTATATGGAAGCAGTCGACCCCCGACTCTTCATGATAGTGGAGGAGGGACCTTATATCCCCACTGAGGCCTCCACCATTGATCCAACCAAGCAAGTGACCAAGAAACTTTCCGAAATGGATAAGGATGAGATGGTGCTTGTTGGACTTGACAAGAAAGCTCAAAACATTCTGGTAAGCACCATTGATGATTCCATGATGCAGATTTTCTGCAACTACAGGACTGCCAAGGATATATGGCACTACCTAATCATCCTGATGGAAGGCACTGATGAAGTAAGGAATTATAGAAGATCCCTTCTGAACCAGAAGTATGAGGCCTTCAGGCAAGGTCCCAAGGAAGAAATCAGAGTAACTTTCGAGGACTTCCTGAAGATTGTCAATGCCCTGAAGGGCTATGGCAGAGTGTTCACAGATGGTGAACTTAATGACAAATTCCTTAGATCCCTTACTAAGGAATGGGACACCAAGATCTGCGCCATCAGAGAATTTGGCAGGCTGGCAGAAACTGATCCCCAGATTCTGTTTGGGAATCTTTTGTCCTATGAGCTTCAGCTGAACACCAGAAAAGATGAAGAAGAAGCCGATAAAGCCGCTGTCAGAGAGAAGACTGTGGCCCTAAAAGCCAATCACTCAACAAAAGGCAAGGGTGCAGCCTCGTCCCGCTCTCGGAAAAAGGATGAGGAAGAAGACTCTGAGCCATGCTCTTCCGGCTCAGAGCTATCTGAAGAAAGCTTCTCCCTCATCACTCGGGAGTTCAAGAAGTTCCTCATGTTAAGGAATCAAAGAAAGAGAGATGGCTCCTCCTCCATACATCAGAAGAATAATTATTCTTCTGATAGGTATGAATCCAAACCGAACAAACATCTCTCTGATGACATTATTTGCTTTGGATACAATAAGCCAGGTCACGTCGTTGGTGACTGCCACCAAAGCAAGAGAGATAAGGGGAAGGGAGAGGAGCATAGGTCCTCTAGAGATAAGAAGAAGGAGAGGAGCTACATCGCCAAAAAATCAAAGACACTGAGTGAATCTGATTCGTCAGACTCCAGTGATGATGAGGAAGCCTACATCGGGCTAGTGGGTCACTCTGACTCAGAAGGAGACTGCCCCCCATTTACTGGGAAGGTAAATGATTGTACCCCCCTCTCTGACTCTTACTCTGAGTCTCCTGATGATGATCTAGAGGACAACCCATCTGCCAGTGAAGTTGAGCTCCTCGAAAAGTATGAGCTTCTGCTCAATACCTTTTAGGAATGCCGCAAGAGGTTGAGGGCTCAGAAAAAGGAATTCAAATTCCTTAAGACTGAGGGTGTGTCCCTAAGAGAAGAGATCACTAGCTTGATCTCTCTCCGATAGGAACACCTGGGCCTGACTTCTGAGCACTCAGAGTCTCTAAGGCTCCTTAACCTAAAACAGGAAGAAATAAACAAGTTGGAAGAACAGCTTGCGACAGAAAGGAAGATTGTCAAAAGCTTCTCCATGCCCAAGACCATTCTTCCTCTGGTTGATGAATTCTTTTCTCAGGCTAAGGGGGCTGGCTTAGGGCATGTGGGTGTGCTTGGTAAATCATTCAGGAGAAACAAAAAGTAGAGGAGAAATAAGGCTGCTAAGAAGGCCTCTACTGTAGAAAAGGGAAAGGCCCCTCTTAATCCCGTTTTATTCAAGAAGCCTAGCTTTCCTTGCAATGAGCAGGACTTTGAGTCAACCTATGGCCACTTCTTCTGGCCCTCGGTTTAAAAGCCCAAGAGATGGTATGATGGTTGGGCCTTCCCCCGCAACTACGGTGAGAGTGTCTTCAAGGCACCTTATGAGGAAATCCAAGTGGAGGAATATGGCCACTTCTCTAGCGGCCATAATAGGAACCAGGCACCAAAAGCCAAGCCTGTTATACTGAAGGTACAGGAGGTGAAGAAATCATGTGACTGCTATCATCATGATGCCTCCACCTCCAGATACAAGGCCCCGGCTGGACCCACCGTTCCAAGGGTAAAGCAGGAGCCTAGGAAAAGGTACAACAGATTTGAATGTTGGTGCTGTGGCAAAATTGGTCACTTTGCCGTGGATTGCTAGTTTAATCCAAGATACAACGAGACTCCTCATGTTAGCAATGCAAGGACGACCACTCGTAGGGTTAACCACCCGAGAGGGAGTATGTTAACAAGGAATCTAGGACCCAAGTTCGATTGGGTTCCTAAGGGAAACTTATTCTGTTTTACAGGTATGTCCAAAGGCCACCAAAATGCCTATCTGGTACTTGGACAGTGGATATTCCTGGCATATGACTGGGATAAGAAGCCTGCTACGTGATTACTCTCCAGTCGAAAATGGACCCAAAGTCATCTTTTGAGGATCAGATCGAGGAGTCACCAGAGGTTACGGTATGATTTCCAACGGTATAATCTCTATCACCGACGTGGCCTATGTTGAAGGGTTAAATCATAACCTGATCAGTGTAAGTCAGTTGTGTGATAAAGGATATGATGTTAAGTTCTATAAGGATAAGTGCTTGATAATATCGTGTGCCTCTTCGGAGACGGTATTAACTGGCATTAGGAGCAGAAATATCTTTTATTTAGATTTTCTTAGCTTAGATTCTTCTACTCCCGTGTGCATAGTAGCAAAAGGCAGTGCATCTCTTTATGAACAATGGCACAAGAGATTAGCACATATTAATTTCAAGACAATTAATATGTTGTTTTCTAAGAACTTAGTAAGGGATGCCCCTACTATTAAGTGCATCAAAGATAGCCCTTGTCCTACATGCCAGAAGGGCAAACAGACTCGGGCTACCTTTAAGGGCATTGCAGACAAAGACTCCTCCAGATGTCTCTATCTTCTGCATATGGACTCGTTCGGTCCAGTGCAAGTTCATAGCTTCGGAGGCAAATCGTATACGCTAGTGATTGTTGATGATCACTCTCGATTTACGTGGGTGTTCTTTTTGAAACGAAAGTCAGATACGTTTGACATCTTCACGATTTTTGTCAAGCAGATTCAGAACGAACTTAACTGCTCAGTGGTCAAAATCAGAAGTGACCATGGAACAGAATTCGAGTCTGGTGCTATGACAAAATTTTGTGAAGAATAGTGTATCTTTCATGAGTTTTCCTCCTCGCATACTCCTCAGCAAAACAGAGTTGCGGAGAGGAGAAATAGAATGCTCATTGAAGCATGTACGACAGTGTTGAATGACGCTTCTCTTCCAGAGTACTTCTGGGCAGAGGCTATCAACACGGCTTGTCATGTGCAGAACCGAGCATTGATCAACAAGAATCATCGTAAGACGCCTTATGAGCTATTGAAAGGCAGGAAACTGACCATGTCCTATTTAAGGATTTTTGGCTGTAGATGCTATATACTTAATAATGGGAAGTACCCACGTACTAAATTCGGAGAAAAATGCTTCGAAGGCATATTCATGGGCTATAGTAGCCATAGTTGGGCATATAGGGTCTTCAATAAGAAAACCCTAGTGGTAGAGGAGTCCATTAATGTTGTTTTTGATGAAGGAAGCTTGCTTCATAGCAATTCTTCCAGTGGCATTCTTGAGGATGTAGGTGCAAGGCTTAAACAGCTAAGTCTCGATGAGACTGCAAAAGGTGCAACTCCCAAGTACGTCAAGGTTTCCACCTCGATGCCAGCTGGAGAAGTTGACGATCAGGATGGAGAAACTCTCCAAGAAGAAGGAGAATCTCAAGAAGCTATCAGAGCTCCAGATGCCAGACTCCTAGAGCTCTGACATGTGAGGGATCATCCAAGATATCAGATCATAGGAGATCCTCGTGACAGTGTCAGAACTCGGAGAGGTATAATTAACGAGATTTTGCACCTTAGTTTTCTGTCACACGTTGAGCCAAAGAAGTTCGATGAAGCGAACAAAGATGCAGCATGGATATTGGCCATGCAAGATGAACTGCATCAATTCGAACGATGCAACGTCTGGACGCTTGTTCCCAGACCAAAGAACCAGAATATGATCGGAACCAAGTGGATCTTCAAAAACAAACTAGATGAACACGGTGTTATCATAAAGAATAAGGCCAGGCTGGTGGCTCAAGGTTACAGATAGGAGGAGGAGATTGACTTTGACCAGACCTTTGCACCAGTTGCAAGGCTCGAGGCGATCAGATTGTTCCTGGCGTATGCTTTTCACAAAGGATTCATTGTCTATCAGATGGACGTGAAATCTGCGTTCCTAAATGGAAATTTGAAAGAGGAAGTATATGTCGCGCAACCCCCAGGTTTTGTTAATCCTACATTCCCTAATCATGTTTATTTTCTTAATAAAGCTTTATATGGCTTAAAACAAGCTCCTCGAGCTTGGTATGAGACTTTGTCTAGTTTTCTTCTTGAGAATAAGTTCTCGAGAGTGAAAATAGATAAGACATTGTTTCTTAAGGAAGTCAAATAAAAGATCTTGCTGGTGCAAATCTATGTCGATGTTATAATATTCGGCTCAACAGACACCAATCTTTGCAAAAAGTTTTCTAAACTTATGCAAGGAAAGTTTGAAATAAGCATCATGGGAGAGCTAAAGTATTTCTTGGGACTTCAAGTGAAACAGTCTGAGGATGTAATTTTCATCTCTTAGACGAAGTTAACAAATGAACTCCTAAAGAAATTGGGAATGGAGAATGCAACCTCTATGAGGACTCCAATGGGATCCACTGTGTCTCTGGACAAGGATGAGAAAGGGAAACCTTTTGATGAAACCAAATACAGAAGCATAATTGGATCCCTGCTCTACCTTACTGCTAGTAGACCGGATATTATGTTTTCCATATGCATTTGTGCCAGATATCAGGTGAACACTAAGGAATCTCATTATGTCGCTGCAAAGCGAATTCTTAGATACCTTAAAGGTACACCAAATCTTGGCTTGTGGTACCCAAGAAACAATGATGTCGAGCTGATAGGCTTTTTAGATGCTGACTTTGCAGGAAGCAGGAATGATAGGAAAAGCACTTCCGGGATGTGCCAATTCCTCGGAAGAAGGCTTATTTCATGGAACAGTAAAAAGCAGAATTTTGTCGCAACCTCTACGGCTGAATCTGAGTACATCTCAGCAGGCAGCTATTGCGCATAACTTCTATGGATCAGAAATCAGCTCAAAGATTATGACTTGCAGTTCAGCGAAGTTCCGATGTATTGTGACTCCTCGAGCGCAATAGCAATTGCGAACAATCCTGTATCGCACAGTAGAACAAAGCATATTAAAGTGCGTTATCACTTCATTCGGGAGCATGTGGAGAACAAAGATATATCTCTCTGCTATGTCCCAATGGATAAGAAGGTTGCAGATATCTTCACGAAGCCCCAGGATGAGGCCAAGTTCAGTCTCTTAAAAACTGAACTCGGCATGCTTAACTATAAAGAGTAAAGACTGTAAGGCTCAAGGCTCTTGGATCAAGGGGGAGCATCAGTAAGGAATTCAAGCTCGAGCATGGATGCAAGAGCTGATGGGGAGCATGTGGCTCCAAGTGAAGTCCCAAATTTGTAGAAGACGAAAAGGGGGAGATTACCCTCTCGGCTAAGGCTAAGGTGGCTGCCAACGTTAAGTATGCTCTCAGGAGAAAATGGTAATGAATTTCACTCTAAACTGAATTCTTCGTTTTTGATTTTCATTCCCATATGTCCTATTTACCTTAGCTTGTAGGGTTTAGGCTTCTTCAAATAGGGGGAGATTGTTGGGTATTGTATCCACAATGTACCTGATTTGAAGAAGCCCCTGAACAAGCTAAGTTGAATAGATAATGTATTTGATGATTTTCTTTCAAGTTGTGCTTACAGATATTCCATGCTAAGTACACACCAATGTCAGGGTGCAGTGGGTCAATATACACGGGTCTGCGCAATGTAATCCCTCGTTGAGCAGATCAGTGTGTTGACTCATGTGTACTCTCTCTATTGGAGTGTACTTATTTTCAAGTACAGGGTCGAGGTAGATCAAGAGCAGAAGAGGAGAAAAGATGGGTCAAAGACCAAGTTCAGAGGAAGGAAGAAGAAATCTTCTGAGTCAAAATCGACGGGAATCACTAAGTGATTCTTGCCGATTTGACGGGAATCACTAGTGATTCTCGCCGAATCGTCGAGAATCACTCGCCGATTCCCGCCGACTTCATCTGGCTGACTGTCCTCCTTCAAGAATTCTGCTAAGGCAGAATCGACGGGAATCACTAACTGATTCTCGCCGATTCATCGAGAATGACGTTGCATTCCCGCCGATTCGTCGAGAATGAATTTGCATTCCCGTCGATTCCCCTCTGGATGACTAGAGTTTCAACTAGAATCCTGCCGAGGCAAATTCGACGGGAATCACAAGTGATTCCAGCCGACTTCGACGGGAATCACCAATGATTCTCGCCGAATTTTCCTTAGGCAAATTTGCTCTGTTCGCTGGACCGAACCAAGATGTTGTGCGCTGTTTTGACCGGAACTAGGGCTTCTTCTTGTGGGCCCCACAACAGTCATTTAGGGTTATTCTACAGTATTTATACTTGCTTATTTCGAACTTGAACAACAGTGATTCACGGAGAATCAAAAGCCACCGAGCGTGACCTAGCCGATCGCGGAAATCCTCCCGTCGCCGTCGCCGCTTGCAAGGTAGTCACCGCTGCAGATCTCAGATCATCTTTGATCTACTGACGATAGAACCGAGGCAAGTCTAGCGTCTCACGCTTCTCTCTCGAGATTTCTTGTTTCTCGATTTGTTGAATGAGGATAGTTCTTCATTCCGAATCGATTGAGATGACTGATCCGATTGAGATCATTGGTAGACCTTGCTTGCTTCGTCAAGAAGTTTGGATCTACAAAGCATCGCCGCCGCATTCACTTACCGTCGCCGATCTTGGGAAGATCCTCTCCAAGAGAGTACTCCGGTCGTGGACTCTTCGTCTTCATCAAGGACGCTTCAACGAACGAAGAGGGACATCGGGTTCTCCACAAGTGTAGTTTGTATTTCTTGTACATTCTAATTTTTGTTTTGTTGTAAAGGAATAGTGATTCCTAGTTGTAAGGGTTGAGTGCAACCCGTGGTGGAGGAGTTGTTACTCCTTCGGTTGGAAGGGTGCCTTCCGTAGTGTGAGGATTGGATTTCAATCCGTTTGGTAAAGTGACCGAGTCATCCCTTGGTGGGAGATAGGTCGAAGGGGGAGAGTGGACGTACCCAAATCGGAGAACCACTATAATTACTTGTATGCTTTTCTGTGCTGTGTTTGTTTAATTGTGAAGGTTATTTAAATTCCGCAAATGACTGCACATCACCTATTCCCCCCCCCCCATAGGTGGATTTAGTTGACACTAAAGACTTTCATTATCAGAAGAGGAAACAAGAGAAAAAAGAGAAGCATCAATAACAGTAAAGCAAGCAGTGATAGAAGAAGATCAGAAGTTTCCTTATAAGATTTTGTGAAATTGGATTTTTCCTTAGACATTATCTATAAATATAATTTTTTTATCCTGATGATATTATTTTTCATTGCATAGCATTTCTCTTTATTACTTTGTTTAGTAGTCATTTTACTTGTTTATCTTGATATAATTCACCTTAGTGTAGAGAGTTCTGACTTCAACAAATAGGGGGAGATTGTTGGGTATTGTATCCATAATAACCCAGATTTGTATGAAGTCACCCTTGAACTAATATGAATTAAGTTTGTATTTGATACTCTTTTCAAGTTGAGTGCTTGCAGGTTATAGTTGTCAAGTGAAGACCAATGTCAGTCTACAATGAGTCACCAAACACATGACCATATAATGTAATCCCTCATTGTGTGATCCATGGTGTTGACTCATGTGTAGCCTCTTTATTGGGACACACTTCTTTTTCAAGCAGTAAAGTAATTGGAGAAAGAATAGTTGCTGTATACCTGAAAGAAAAATTTATTTTAAAAATCCAGAATTTTTCTAAGTCCATTACTCGAAGTACATCTTGTACTCGAGTAGTGCTGAAATAATTTCTCGAGTTAAGCTCTATATAATTTTCGAGTAGCAGAAGCTATTCTCGAGAAGGCCTTGTTTAGTACTCGAAAAAGTGTTGCAGTACTCGAGTACTACTCACCTTCCTCTCGAGTTATCTCAAAAATCATTTCAGAAATTTTTCTAAGTATTGTACTCGAGTAACATAATCCATTACTCGAGAAGGCCAAGCCTTGTCTCGAGAAAGCAGAAGACCAGTACTCGAGTAAGAAGAAGTTAAGTTTCGAGAAGTCTGTTTGTTATCGAGAAGTGAAGTTAGTTCTCGAGAAGTCATTATATAGTTCTCAAGTAATAGAAGCTATTTATCGAGAAGCCATAAATCATTTCCCGTGGACTTGTTCTCGAGAACCATATGTCCTCTTCTCGAGAAACAGATATTTGTTCTCGAGTAGTCTATTACTCACTCGAGAAATGCAATAAATTTTCCTGAATTTTCGTTAAGTCCAAACGGAAATGTTTTCAAATCTAATCTCAATTCTTATAGGTCCACATGTGTAGTCATTTATGATTATGACCGTTAGGCAAGTCCTATAAAAGGTCTTATCAAATTTGACTAACCTTAATACACGAAATCAAGGATTCTGAATCGTTCTATTCATTCTAAATCAGGAAAGCCGCCTGTCTTTATCGACATTCTCGTCGCTGCTCTTCTCTGATTCAAGTGATTCAGAGCAAGAAAAGATCAACAGATCAAGGCGTTCAATTTCTACAGATCCATCACTTGATCGTTTTGATCCCAAGTTCTCAGAACCAAAGATTTCAGCTTCTCTTCTTTAATCCATTTCTGACAAAGCTTCAAAGTTCAAGAAAGAAGAAAGGCTGAGGATTCAGATCTGAGATAATTTTGTTTGTATATTTTTGTTTACAATATCTTTAATCTTGTAGGAGATTTTTATCCGAGTTGTAGGAGCCTTGCTCTCCGAGATTTTTGTAGGAGTTTTGACTCCGAGTTGTAGGGGCGTTGCTCCGAGTTATTGGATTGGTTTTCAATCTGAGATAATAGTGAATTAGCCGAGTCTAGTGTAGTGCAAGATCAGTGAGGTGGAGAGTGGATGTACCCAAGGTTGGGGAACCACTATAAATCTTGTGTTTTCTATGGCTTTTTTGTTTATTTTTTGCGCTCCACTCTTTCAAGTTTTTAATCTGTAAAAAGATGCAGACCTCACCTATTCATGCCCCTATAGGTGATTTAGGTAGACAACTAAAAACATCAAGTTAATATTGCATGTCATGTCCTTAATAGAGCCTCTATCACCAAGAGACACAAGAAGACTCTCTATGAGATCTTGAAGGGTAAAAAACTAAACCCGAGCTATCTCAAGATCTTTGGTAGCAAGTGTTATGTGCTTCATAATGGTAAGTGTAACATTCCAATTTGTGCTATGCCCCTGACACGTCTTTTGAGTCAAGAGAATTGACTCAGGCTCGGGAAGCGTCGAGTGAGTCGAGTGAACTCGACACCATTCGCGAGTGCGTGGAGTGCACTCGACGCCACTTGACAAATCTAACTTAGAAAATATTCTGGATACTGAGGCGTTGAGTGGACTCAACACGGAGTTGAGTGGTCTTGAATTCCACTCAACGCTTTTGACTTAGAAACTATGTAATGCGGTTGGCGTTGAGTGGTGTAAACGCGGCGTTAAGTGGTCTCAACACCACTCAGCGATTTTGACTTAGAAACTTTCTGCATGCTGAGGCGTTGAGTGGACTCAATGCGGCATTGAATGGTCTCAACGCCACTCAATGCTTTTGACTTAGAAACATTCTGGATGTTGAGGCATTGAGTGAACTCAATGCGGCATTGAGTGGACTCAACTCCACTCAATGATTTTGACTTCGAAACATTCTAGATTCTGAGGCGTTGAGTGGACTCAACATGGCGTTGAGTGGTATCAACGCAACTCAATGCTTTTGACTTAGAAAACTCAGGACTCAACAAGGTGTTGAGTGGTCTCAACACCAATCAATGCTTTTGGACTTATAGAGTATTTTTCGGTCTAACAATTGTGCTTTCGGGTTCATATGTACGAGCTGAACTGAGTTTTCGGAATGAGCGCCAATTGACCTATTAGACTTGGTCCTTTCAATCAAGACTTAATTAAAGTAATAATTGGGCGGTCCAATATTATGGTGAGCTACAGAACGGATCGATTTGGGTCATCGGCTCAGTGGAGAAGATACATGGATACCGTCCATTTTAATTATATTAAACTATGGATCATGTTAATTGATTTCATTTTTCTATCACATAAATACAGTCACCTTGTATGAATTATTAAGGCTTCTTAGAGGCATTTCGAGAAATAATGTCCAACATGAAAAAGGTAGATCTAGGTCTCACCTTTAATTTGACAACCTAAACTTTCAATATGTAGCAATGTAGCTCACTATAGGACAGTTCTCCTAGGAATGCTCCTATGCTAGGTAAGAATTTCAAATGGATGCCTAGGTCAAACCCAAAGTCCACATGCAATGAAATGTAGGTCATGCATACGCTTATGTTAGACTTAGGCCCTGCCCAAAAATCAGAATTTTGGAGTGTTTATTCTATAGTTTTTATAGAAATTCCACTTATTAAATAAAAGGAATATAGGAAGATTCCCTTATACAAATGCCCCCAAATTTCGTTGGCATGGACATTAGGTCATTATATGACTATGGTAGCAATTTCAAACCATTTGGATCTCTGTATGTTGTGGAATCCAACATGCATGGTGGAGGTAGATTTGTAAATGCTGTGCCAATAATAAAAATGGGGAAGTGGGAAGTAAGTTCATTTGACCAAAAGCATGTCCATGAGATTTTGGACAGAGGCTTATAGGGATGAATTACACCTCCCATAGAAAGATTAGGATTTTTGGGATAAAAAATCCCATTAATTTTAATTATTAGAAAAATAGGCTCATTTAGAAATAAAAGATGATAAATAGGGCTACTGACCTTATAAAATTCTAAAATTTTGATACAAGCCCTAATAGGACATTTTACATCTCTGGAAAAAGTGATGAGTTTGTTTGAGAACTATATCTTGTGTATTTGATAGATTTATAATTTTACCCTTTTTGGATTTAAATTAAATATAGGGATAATACTATTTTGAAAATTGTGGAAAAATGTGTAGGCTAATATTTCTGTGATATAGAACCCTGTAAATTATTTAAGAATTTGTTGATAAATAATCATGCTAAAAACCATTGTTTTGGCATTTTTGTAATAATGATCACATGCATTATTTTAAGTTAAATCACTGCTTAGGAAGATGAATTTCTATTTTGAGTATTATCATGGCCATGTTAATCACCAGCAATTTTCCATGAATTTTGGTTGAATACTTTAGGTACTTCATTTAGAAAATGGAATAATTGCGATTATATACATAAATAGAAAAGGAATGGTAAATCAAGAGAAAAAAATTATTATCTTTGGTGAACAGTCATTTTTAACCTAGATGAACTCTAGGTAAATTATCTAGACATAATGGGTCATTGGATATAGTAGCTCATGTATAAAGTGACCTAGGTTACCTAATTAAATGATTAATTTATGGTCCTAAATACTTAGAAAAATGATGAAATTCTAAATTGTCAACTTCAAACACATGACAAACCCATGATAAATATTTAGGGGTCGTTGGCCCAAAGAATTGGAAGTCATCTCTTACGGGTAAGAAGTAGATCGTGGGCTGCGCTTAGTAATAGTGATGTGTAACACTAGGACCCACAGGGAATGATAGGTGATTGGATTGAGAGATGTACTAGGAAGTTGAAACCCTGCTTGGTGTCTCAAGTATGTCGCTACATAGTAACGAGTGTTAGAGTGTAAGTCACAAGGAGAACAACTATAACAGGATCCGGTGAAAGATCGTTGCTCTCCCAATCAGTGCCTTAAGTCATTAGTTTTTCTCAAGAGTAATAATGAGATTGTGGTAATAATAATGGGTAGACACTAATACAATAAAGTGTATTTGAGAAAGGGAGCTTTGGGCTTCAGCCTATCGCAGTTCCTAGTGCCCTTAAGAACCCTTCACCGGGCATGCCCTGGGCAGTCCAAGGACAAACCCTAAATTGCTATATATAACAAGAATTAGACAAGATTGGTCTAATAGGTTGAGAGAATGGTATGGCAAACTCACCCGCATTGGGTTGGTGGAATTTAGGTTGGGTTTAGTTCTACAAGCTAGAGGCTCGGATGTTGGGATATAGGACGGGTTTAGTCTTGCGAGCTGGAGGCTCGGGTTGGAAATAATTTGCATGTGCATAGAAAATATAAGTGGCGGGTCATGCGGTGTTGGGCCAATCGTCACAACGATGGCAGTACGGTGACTTTGGCGGGTGTGAGGGGCCAGTGGGTTATTTTACACTACGGTCTGGAGGACGATCCCCAAAAATTCACACCCGACCAAAAATACTAGTGGATTTGCCATCAAATTAGCACGCAAAAGCTCTGGAATGTGCACCTAGGACCTGTATGAAGGCGCACGAAGGGTCTAGGCCTGGTAGTGTGTATACCCACCTAAGATGCGGAGACGCCCGCTCCGTTGCTACCGTAGCCACAATGGTGGTACCTTAGAGTTAAGCTAACTCCAAAAAGTGGGAACTAAAGGTCTGTGATCATAGAGTCATGTGCGTTAGTTGCACTTGTATGAATCATAACCCACATACCATATCATACATACATACCTAAGACATAAGCAACATAGATCCTTATCATATAAATTAGTATGAGCTCTTTTATATGATAAGTTATATTCGTGAAATCTTAACATATAAGTTTGTATGAGAATTCTTATAAGTTAAGGTACCACTGTGATGATAGTTTGGTAGTAGTTAGTTTACTTTCTGCTCCACTCTTTACTCTACTTACCACACTTCATTCAATACTATTTTTACATACTTTACTTGTACTATATAGAACTGCTAGAGTAGAGATATAACTGTTATTAAATATCCATGATTGAATAGATCCACTGTCACCTGCTTTCCTTTTTATACCCCTTATTGTCCTCTACTTCGTCCTCCCGCTCAGTACCTAGGATTCATGGGGGTATGGCGACGACGAAATGACTTAGTCTTTATGACTAACGGTCGGTTGTGACAGTAGGAGATCGAGGAGCTGGAGCACCAGCATGACCAGTAGGACGAGGTGGAAGGACATGAGGAGCAGATACCACGTACTACTACCGCAGCTCAGCATCAGGTGATAACGAGTGTTTCAGATACTGCTTCCGCATAATGTTATAGTGAGAAAGAGAGAGAGAGATTTGATTGGCATGTATTGGGCATAAGCCCTTCTCTCTTTTTTACTCATTTGTACTATTGTACTTTTCATTTACATATATGATGACATTGTACTGTGATATTGTGGACTTGTTAGTTTTATTTACTACTTGTTATACTTCTTCTCTCAATTGGCCAAACAGGTTGAATGATCGTACTAGTCAGCAAGATCGGCATCCTGCGGTGTCGACTAGCCCATGTATTAGTGTCACCGTAAGGCGGCAGTTCTGGGCATAAGACCAGGTAGCCTCCATGGTAAGGGGGAGGGGGGGTCTTACAAACTGGTATCACTTGACAAACGATCATATGATAAAGAAGTCCACAACACTGGGTCACCCCGCTCGAGCATTAGTTTGCGGACAAACTATGCAGCGAAAGCAATTGTGTTCCCATGTGTAAAAAGTCATTGAAACATTTCATATTAAACAATGAGTCTGGCCAATCCTAATATGAACCTTTCTTTTATGCAGTCTCCACAGGTCACTGTACCGCAGGATGTGGTTCCTCCCCCTCCGGCTACTATTCCTTTTTAGTAGACGGATATGTGGCAAACTCTGACAGCCATTCTTGAGTCTTTCAGAGCTCAGCAGGTCCCAGCTCAGCAGCCAAATCCGGGATCAAATTGGCTGAGTTCCTTCAAGAATCTGTCCCCACCGATGTATTATGGGACAGAGAATGCGGTAATCATAGAAGAGTGGCTCGAGGCCATACACGAGATGCTTGCCGACATCAGCTGCTCGGTCAACCAGGCATTTCCCTTGGCGACCTCTACATTGGATGTTCATGTGAAGAGATGTTGGATGTCAATGCTGGACTCTACATATACAGATAGGGAGCTGTCAGACATTTCCTGGGATGAGTTCAACGAGGCCTTCTTGGAGCACTTCGTGTCTATTATGGATAAAGATGAATTGGAAGAGAGGTTCTTGAATCTCAGGGAGGGGGCCAAATCAGTGATAGAGTACCAGAGGGAGTTTTTCCATATGGCCAGGTTCTCAGGGATACACAATCTGGATGATAGGAGGTATGAAAATAGATTCTACCGAGGACTTAAAGACTCTATGAGGAAGTCCCTACTACTAATTTCTCATGGAACGTCGGATCAAGTCATAGAGATGGCCAAGATGTTGGAGACAGACCAGCTGATGGTACAGAGCAGAGGAAAGAGACTGCTGGATGGGTCTTCCTTCGGGGACAGCAGCTGGGGATCACAAAGAGGCAGAGTGATGAGCCACAAGAGGTGTGGGGGACGTTTTCATCCTAACTTCAGGTAAGAGTAGAGGCCTCCTGCAGTACTAGCTCCCCCACCACTGCAGATACATGACCCGATGAGATAGGATGACCGTAGCCACAGACCGGTGATTTGCTATAGGTGCCAATAGCCGGGGCACATAAGAGCTGACTGCCCTTAGCAGTTTTGTCCACCTCCTACTCCTCCACCACCAACAGCCCCTCCAGCACACCAGGGTCGAGTTCGAGGATGAGTTCAAGGCAGAGGTTGAGGAAATTATGGTAGAGGTCGAGGACAGGAGAAGATATATGCTTTGGACCTCGCCGAGCCAAGGAACCCCAAGGAGGTTATTACAGGTATTTAAATGCTATTATAAATTTAAAATTTCAATTATAGTACTTCGACCTCATAGAATAACAATCCCAATTTAACTCAAAACAAACCTCATCTATAGTCTTTATCAGTGGCAAGCCCGCTCATACCTTATTCGATACGGGTGCTTCGCACTCGTTCATATCTGAAGCCTTCTTGGAAGGACTAGCAGGCGTAGATCGATTCACCGGCGTACCCAAGAGGGTGCGTTTACTAGATGGATTAGAGCTTCTATCATCTGCCAAGTGTAACCTGGAGGTAGAAATTGGAGGAAAGACATTCGAAGCGCCGCCGATAATTTTGAGATTGCCAGACTTCGATATGATCTTGGGCATGACTTGGTTGTATTGGAACTACGCCCGGATTGATTGCCCATCAAGGAGGATCACCTTACTATATGGGGACTCAGACATCATCATTGAAGGTATTATACCTATCTCCTGTACCTTATTATCATCTGTACAGGCTGTCAAGGCCTATGAGCAAGGAGACGAGGTATACTTGATCTGCTTCGAGATGGCAGGAGTAGAAGATTCTATTGCTGATATCCTGGTGGTTCGGGATTTCTCCGACGTATTCCCGGAGAAATTGCCCGGATTGCCACTGGCAAGGGACATGGAATTTCGGATTTAGTTGGTGCCAGGAGCGAGGCTCGCCTCTAAGGCACTGTACAGGATGGCCCCCAAGGAGCTAGCAGAGTTCAGGACACAGTTGCAGGAGCTGGTGGAATCAGGATTTGTCAGACCGAGCTCATCACCGTCAGGAGCAGCGGTGTTCGTTAAGAAGAAGGATGGGTCGTTACGGCTCTAGATCGACTACCGGGAGCTGAACCGATTGACTGTATGGAACACATACCCACTCCCGTGGATTAATGAGTTATTTGACCAGCTATAGGGAGCCTTCTAGTTCTCTAAGCTCGACTTGAGGTCAGGATACTACTAGCTATGCATTCGGGAGGAGCACACCCAGAAGATAGTTTTTTGTTCCCGATATGGATTATATGAGTTCACGGTGATGCCCTTCAGGCTCACGAATGCACCTTTCGCAATCATGAGTCTAATGAACCGTATCTTTGAGCTCTACCTAGATAGATTTGTCATAGTGTTAATTGACGACATCCTGATCTACTCCCGGACGAAGGAAGAGAACACCTATCATCTGGATTTGGTGCTGGGCAAACTAAGAGACCATCAGATGTATGCAAAGTTTTCTAAGTTCCAATTCTGGCTGCAGGAGGTGGCATTTCTGGGGCATACCATCAGTGGATCCGGGTTGGCTGTGGTCCCGGCCAAGGTGCAGGCAGTTAGAGATTGGTTGCGGCCAAAGTCAGCTTCAGACATATTTAGTTTCTTGGGACTGGCAGGATATTATCGCAAGTTCGTGGAGGGGTTCTCAAGGGTAGCACTCCCCCTCACATCCTTGGCAAAGAAGGATGTAACTTTTTTTTGGACTGATAAGTGCGAGGAAGCATTCTAGGAGTTAAAGGACATGCTTACCTCTTCCCCCATCCTTACACTTCCGTCTGGGAAGGAAGGATTTCACATTTATACTGATGCATCATATCAGGGGATGGGTGTAGTCCTGATACAGCATGAACACGTCATCTCATATGCTTTGAGACAGCTGAAGAAGCACGAGCAAAACTACCCCGTACATGATTTGGAGCTCGGGGAAGTGGTATTCGTGTTGAAGATTTAGAGGCATTACTTGTATGAGGTTCATTGTGATATCTTCTCAGATCACAAGAACCTCAAGTATATTGACACGCAGAAGGATCTAAATCTATGCTAGTGAATATGTCTTGAGTTCCTGTGCGAATATGACTACAAGATGAATTATCACCCGGGGAAGGCGAACACCATGGTTGATGCCTTGAGCAGGAGAGCTAGCACTACTGGACCGGAGCCCTGGGTGATAGCTATGAAGCTAGTAAGGATGATGGAGGAGATTAAGATTACTATGGTTTCCGAGTCCGAGCCAGAGGTCTATCAGGAGTACTTGAACTCCTTGGTCATTGAGTGTGACATACGGGAGCGCATTAGGACACAGCAGAGGTTGGATGTAGCTTTGGAGCCAGTATTCAGAGCCCTATAAGGGGGCAAGTTTGAGGATTATTCATTGCGTAACGACCTCATTCATTTCCATGGTTGTGTTTATATACCCGCAGGAGGAGGTATCCGGGAGGATATACACAGGGAGGCACACTATTCTCAGTACTCGGTGCACCCTAGTATCACCAAGATTACAACAGACCTGCGGAGGAGCTTGTACTGGACGGGGATGAAGAAGGAAATCATATATTATGTGGCACATTATGAGACCTGCCAGCAGGTAAAGAGTGCAAGAGCCCAAGAGGACTACTACAGTCATTGTCGGTGCCAGAGTGGAAGTTCGAGGATATAGCTTGGACTTCGTGCACGGTTTGCCTCGCTCACACTTTGGGCACAATTCTATTTAGGTCATTATCGATAGACTGACCAAGGTGGCCTTATTTATACCGATCAGGAAGGACAACCCAGTTGCTGTTTTAGTGAGGTTGTTTGTGGAGTAGTTCGACAGCTACCACGACATCCCTAGGACGATTATCTCGGACCTTGATGGTCGGTTCACCTCTAAGGAGTGGAGAGCGGTGCGGGCGTACTTAGGTTCTCAACTTGCTTTTAGCGCTGCTTTCCATCTGCAGACTGACGACCAGACTGAGAGGACCAACCAGACTAGGGAGGATCTGCTGCGTTTATGTATACTAGATACGGGGAAGCCTTGGGAGAAACTGTTTCAACTGATTGAGTTCCTCTACAACAACATTCACCAGACAATCATTAGGATGACACCATATGAGGCCTTATACGAAAGAAAGTGTCAGACACCACTATCTTGGGTCCAGGATGAGGACCCCATGACACTTGGATCGGATTATATTGAGGATACAGATTCTCAGATATGACTAATTAGGTATCGGATGCTGGAGGCACAGAGTAGGCAGACCATGTACTACGATGCAAGGCATCGAAAGGTGGAGTTATAGGTCGGGGACATGGTGTTCTTGAAGATACGTCCGGTGCATGGTGTCTCGTGGGTGCGGAGGCACAAGAAGCTCAGCCCTCGATTTATGTGACCATACTTGATCTTGGAGCGGATCAATCCCTTGGCTTACCACCTGGAGCTGCCGCCAGAGTTAGGGACCCTACACAATGTCTTCCACATCTCCTCGCTTCAGAGAGCTCTCCTTCGGCCAGAGCAGCATATTACTGTTGGATCGTGAGGCACCCTTAGAGGGGAGGGTGAATAAGGTCTAATTAATTTCTTTTAACTAAACATAGTTTTACTTGGTGAAATACAAGGAAATCAAGTCTAATTTTTCATAAGCAGAATTGAACACTCAAAAATTTATAAAGATAGAAACAATAACAATTTCTTTCAATAGTGCTAAAACTGAATACAATATATCTCTATAGAGCTAGAGACAAAGGCTTATGGAAAATACAATTTACTTTTGATTTCACCGGTCCTTCTACCAAGAACCGCCTAGCTAAAGCGTATTTCTTCCTAGATCTTGCTATTAGCCTCTCCTATATCTAACCACGATCTAGACATTGCACACAAGGCAATGATTTCTCCCTAAAAAGCAGAAGGACTTAGACGCCACTCACAAGGCAGCGATCCTCTCCTAAGCCACGCAAGGACTTAGATACCACGCACAAGGCAGCGATTTTCTCTCTCGGTTACAATAAGAATAAAGAACAAAATAAAAAGAAAACTTCAGAATTAAAACTTCCTCTAAACGACGCGCTGGATATGCCGATGAATCCTTGCCAAGGTTGCTTTGAATGTCGCATACGTGCTGTCGATCTTTCGCACTTCATCCTTCTTGAGAGTATGGAATAATTCGTGATTCTGGAGCTCTCTGGGTTGAATGAACATGAAGGAACACTCCAGGTAATGAAATTCGTGATCTCCACAGAAAATTGACTGACTTTTTAATTTTGGCGATATCGCCTGGCGACACTGGGTATCGCTTACTGGCGATATCGTTAACGACTAATACATGTCCCACGTATTCTTCATTTTCGCATCGCAGATTGGTCATGTCAATCGTGTCCTGTCACCTGTCGGCGATATCCAATATCATTGGGCGATAGTGAAGAAACTGTCAGTCATGTGGAGGTAGTGAGTTAACTGCTCATGCCACTGTTGCCCGTGGGCGATACCTAATATTTCCTGGCAAAATCTCTTGAGCTCATCTGTTCTAACCCGATTCAACACCCAAATGCCATTAGATTTAAACTCATGATATCTGCACATCATAAATATTCAAAGATCAAATACACATGAGATTTGTTATTAGCAAACCAAGAAGCGTGGAACGCATGCTCCAACAATCTCCCCCTTTTGGTAATAACAAATCCACTGAGAAAGAAATCATGAATGATCTATGAATTTTAGTAACTATGATTAACAAGACTAAGCATTTGTATGTGCACAAACTCTTCTTAGATGTAACACTCCCCCTATATGTGTACTCCCCCTAAATCTAATCCTATGTGTTTGTAATGTAATTTAAAGAATCTAGATGAGTACTCCCCCTAAATCATTATGAGTATGAATGATTTCTAGATGTCTTAGAAAATTCTCCCCCTTTCATATTGTCAAAAGAGATAGTAGAGTGGTGCAGAAGCTAAAGAGGAAAAACTACAAAGGACAAATCAAGTATAAAACATGTGAATCGGTGTATAGTAGTGAAGAAAGTGGGTAAGCACGAACATGGGCAACTTTCGTCTAGTTATATCATAGACACATACACTAGTGAAGATTAAGTTGGAAATATTTTTGGTCCAATTCTCATAAGAAGAAATTTT
Source organism: Platanthera zijinensis (assembly GCA_039513925.1). Lineage (NCBI taxonomy): Eukaryota > Viridiplantae > Streptophyta > Magnoliopsida > Asparagales > Orchidaceae > Platanthera > Platanthera zijinensis. The sequence goes on from CM077083.1 coordinate 153,984,677, forward strand.
AGAGAAGATAATGTGGTGTACACGTGAGAGTGTGATGAAAAAAACATATATGAATAGACCTTACTATTATATGAATAGACCTTACAACTATATGAATACATGGAATGTGAAAAAATAACATAACATATAGGTATACATAACTAGCGATGCTTATACCAAGGTGCTCAACCTCACAATGCTTACTAAGACTTATCAGGAGGGTAAGTAGTGCTTGGTGGAGGTTCCTTGTCAGCCCTTTTATTTTAATTTTGAACAACATCAATAAAGATGTGGAATGTTTGTTTTATTGTGAACAATTTTTTTTGGCTTGACAAAGGAGTCCAAATTCACTTGTGCGACCATGTTACTGGGAAAATCCAATATGAATAGTGCAAAGAAAAACTAGGATAAAGTGTTAGCGGTAACATGCAATTCTAGTGGTTATGGTACAACATTCCCAATTCACATATGTTGTAAGCTGAAGCCATATGAAGATTTTAACAAATGTGGGTGAAAATAACATTATCATAACTAAAACATTTCTCATACTTAGAGGCATGCAAAAAAAATTTCAAAAGGATAAATTAAAAACACTAGTAGAGATGTGCGTAGAAATGATATTTGATGGTTGAACAATTGAACCATGTTATTGGGAACCCAAAATTGAATAATATGCATTGAAGCATGCCTAAACTTGAGAAAGGAAGACAAATTGGCTTAGTTGTGAATTTTCGTCGTCGCCCGGCGATATTGGATTTTGTCGATCGGCGATAGTGCGAAAATATAAAATACTGTCGGATAAGGTCAACTGCACCATTCCCAGCATTTTTTCCTTAAGACTCGATGCAGAAGAAGAAGCGGAAGCCTGCGAAAACCTTGGATCAAGGTAATGACCATGGAATTTTTCTTTCATCCTTTAAAATTTTTAGATCTAAATGATTGTAGGGTAGATCATGGAACTCTTGATGAAATGTTTTTCAGTTTTTGAAGTAGGTTTTATCATGGTTAGGGTTTTGTTCAAAACTTGTATTTTTGAGTGAGTAGACTATAGATCTATGTGTTTGGAGTAGTGTTTGCATAGATTGAGGAAGTTGAAAATCCCTAAACTCAGATCTATTATTTTTGAAGAAGAAAAAATTTTAGTTGAGTTATGGTTTCAGGGAAGAAGATGATGAATAGTGTTTGGAGTAAAAATTTCTTAAATAACATTAGAGAAATTTGAAAAAACTTGTAAGAAATTTCAGATATGGTATGTAAAATAGTTTAAAGTTCAGATCTTGGGTCAGAAATTGGATTAGAGCAATTTCTGGTATCGCTCGACGATAATGGGTGTCGTCGACTGGCGATACTGATAATTTTTGAAAAAAATTAAATTTTTGCCTATTAACTATAGCAATGGCTTCCAGCTCGAGATCTCGGAGAAGTACTGGAAATGATACACATTCATCCTATCAAACTTTCCCGGGGATATAAAATGCGAATATTGGGATTGGACGGCATCACGCACACATCCATGACTGTTAGCGATTGCAGGAATAATGTCCGTCATTATTCTGGATACGTTTTCGTCAGTGTTGATTAGGGAATTCTATAATTATTTACAAGATCCTCGTTTCACCGAACTAAATGTTGGAGTGAGATCACAGATACAGGGACAGACAGTTGAGATAACCCATTATGATCTCAGGGAAGAGTTTGGGTTAATAGATCGGGAAAATGTCTTAGATTTTGTAGAAAATTATCGAAAGGATAGAGACTGGACACTCTTGAATATGTTTTTGCATGGTAATTCTATAAAAATCCTCATTCAATCTATGACCACTCTCACCGAGGATGCATGAATAGTGCAGGACATATTGATGCATACCATTTTGCTCAAGTCCGGAGATACATATAAGATTACGGCTCAACTGAGCTATGTCACTTATATGATCTTGGAGCAGGAGCTGTTTGATATGGCAGATTTTATCCTTTCAATAATGTGCTACACATTTAGACTGAAAAGTGCAACATAGAAGAAATTAAATACACTACCACTTAGTGCGGTCATCCAACGCATTTTGTATAAGAAGTACAAGTGGATAGACCCAGAACTGTATTTCAATAATTGTGTTCCCTCTATATTCTCTACGAGTGGTACACCCTCCATCAGTTTATTAGCACGAGGAGGGTCTACAAGGAGTCACGAACAAGTGTTCATCATCTGAAACCCACCGATTCCAAGAGGTGGATCTTTGTGGGAAGGTTTGGACGACTTGCGAGAGTCGTTCGAAGATCATAAGAGGGAGGCCAACAAGAAATTTTTGGGAATTTAGAAATTCTTTAAATTTCTGACCAAAAGCCTCGAGTTGAAGCCCACTCTAGCAAAAGCGAGAAAATTGGAGAATCCGGTCATGGAGCCTCCCCGATCGTCTACTCGCCGACATCGCCGGACAAGAAGCAGTTAGCAAAGTTCCGTAAAAGATCAAGAGGACACCAGTTTAGGGGATAGCAGGAATTTTTGAAGATTTCAGGTAGATCTGAAGTGTTGACGCTATCGCTTGGCGACAGTCAGTGTCGCTGGCGATAATGCAGTTTTTAAATTTTCATGTTACTGTTTAAGAATTTTGTGCTGTAATATTATGGGACTTATTATGGGATTTGAGTGTTACTATAATATGATTATTGACTCATAACATTTATGGTTTTCTTACTATTTAATTATCATTTTCTTATTAATTAAAGTTTCTTTTTTGTTTACTTATTATGTTGATTCATTAGCTTGATAAGTCCAGGATTCCTAGTTCTAATCTCAGTAATGAAAAACGGGAATATGGAAGTGGTTTTGTGAAAATATCGGCAAGCTGTGAATCGGTGCTTATAAAATAGACTTTAATTGTAGTTTGCTTACTGTGGTCTCTAATGAAGTGATGACGTACATCAAAGTGTTAGGACCTAGAATGATGAACTGGATTATATGTTAAGTCAATTGTACTCTTGTTATCACATTTTAATTCAATTGTGTCATGATAAATTCCAAAGTTTTCTAAAGTTTGCTTCATCCAAAGAGCTTGTGCACAACAACTACCTAGTGTAATGTACTCGACCTCGGTGGTGGATAAGGCAAAAAAATTCTGTTTCCTACTCGACCACGAAATTAGTGAAGGGACTAGAAAGTGACAGGTGCCACTTGTGCTCTTACGGTCCAATGAACAACCAGCATAATCAGAATCAGAAAATCCATGTAAAATAAAAGTATCATTATGTGGATACCATAAACCTATCTTAGATTTGCCAATAAGATATCTAAAAATATGTTTAACTGGTTTTAAATGAGATTCTTTCAGATTAGCTTGAAATCTAGCACATAAACATACATCGAACATAATATCAGGTCTAGGCGCAGTCAAATATAACAGTGATCCTATCATTCCTCTATATAGTGTTTGATCTATAGAAATACCACTTTCATCTTTTCTTAATTTCGATGAGACACTCATGGGGGTATTTGCTTGTTTTAGATTTTTAAATCTAAATCTTTTTAAAACAACATGAATATATTTAGATTGACAAATAAAAATGCCATCATGTCTTTGAGTAATTTGAAAACCAAGAAAATAAGTGAGTTCGCCTACCATGCTCATTTCAAATTCATTTTTCATAATTTCTATAACATTATCACACAATTTTTTATTAGTGGATCCAAAAATAATGTCATCAACATATATTTGCAAAACTATAGGATAATCATGAACATGTTTAATAAAAAGAGTACAATCAGCACTGCCTATTTTGTAATCATTCTTTAATAAATAAACAGTCAATCTATCATACCATACTCGGGGTGCTTTCTTTAAACCATAAAGGGCTTTTTCTAATTTAAAAACATGATTTGGAAATTTAACATCAATAAAGCCAGAGGTTGTTCTATATAAACCTCTTCCTTAATATACCCGTTAAGAAATGTAGTTTTAACATCCATTTGAAATAGTTTAAATCTTTTAAAGTTAGCAAATGCAAGAAATATTCTAACTGCTTCTAAACATGCTACGGGTGCAAAGGTTTAATCAAAATCTATTCCTTCAATTTGTGAATAACCTTTTTCTATAAGTCTAGCTTTGTTTCTAGTGACCCTAGATTCACAATCCATTTTATTTTTAAAGATCCACTTAACACCTACAATAGGATGATTTGATTGTCTTTCTATTAATTTCCAAACCTTATTACGTTCAAATTGATTAAGCTCGTCATTCATAGATAAAAACCAAGAATTATCATTTAAAGCATTTTCTACATTTTAAGGTTATATATCAGAAATAAAGCACAAGTTTGAGAATAAATCATATAATGATGAATGAGTACTTACCCCCCTTGATGGTTCTCCAATAACCAAATCTTGTGGATGATCTTTTGAATATCTTAGATCACTTGGAGGCACATTTTCTTGCACTTCCTCTTCTTCTTTTTCTTCTTCTTTGTCTTCTTCTTTGTCTCCAAAGATTTCATCATCATCCGACCTTAGTGGAGGGAAGGACTCTTCATCATTACCTAAGGGATTAGTATCTACACATGAGAAAAACTCATCAAATTTAACATGAATAGATTCTTCAATCACTTTTGTCCTTTTATTATAAATTCTAAAAGCTTTATTAGTCGAAGAATACCCAATAAATATGCCTTCATCACATATTTCATCAAACTTGCATGCCTAAATTATCGTTAGTGTTCAAAATAAAACATTTACAACCAAAAACATTAAAATAAGATACATTCGGTTTCTTTTGAAAATATAATTCATAAGGTATTAATTTTATGAAGTGTCAAAGCATAACGTGATTAATAACATAACATGCAGTGCTAATAGCTTCAGCCCAAAATGATCTAGGTAACTTGTATTCTGATAACATAGTACGAGCTAGTTCTTGTAAAGTTCTATTTTTCCTCTATACTACACCATTTTGTTGAGGTGTGCGAGGAGCAGAAAATTCATGTTTATTTCCTAACTCGTTACAAAAAGATACAAATTTTCATTATCAAATTCACCTCCATGATCTGAATGAATGCATTTTATTTTTAAATCTAGTTCATTTTGAACACGAATATATAGTTTTGAAAATTCTAAGAATGTATCAGATTTTTACGATAAGAAGATTGTCCAAAATAAACGAGAATAATCATTAATCAAAACAAAAGTGTATTTTCTACCTCCTAAACTTAGTGTATTAATTGGACCAAACAAATCCATATGAATCAACTGTATAGGTCTAGTAGTGGAAATGATAATTTTGCTCTTAAATGAAGATTTTGAACATTTTCCTTTTTGACACGGTGAACATAAAGAAGATAGATTTCCATGTAAAATAGCTAAACCTTTAACTAGTTTATTTTGAGACAATTTTACAATTAACTTGGAACTAGAATGTCCAAGATGCCTATGCCACAAATCTAATTCATCATTTTTAGACATAAAACATTTTAATGAAGAATGTGATAAATCATTAAATTTAATCCTGTAAACATTTTGAAATCTAGGAGCAGTAAGAACAATATTGTTTGTTTTGGAATCAAAAATTTTACACATATTTGAAGATGAATCAAATAAGATATTTAAACTAATATCACATAATTGACTTATAGAAATTAAGTTATGCTTTAAACCTTTAACATACAAAACATTTGAGATAGTAAATGACTTGTTACCTACTACTCTAATGTCGATGATCTTTCCTTTTCCATTATCACCAAACATAACTACTCCTCCTTTCTTCATCTCTAGGCTAAGGAACTTTGATTTGTTGCCCGTCAACTGCTTAGAACACCCTGAGTCCAAGTAGCACACATCTTCTTTGTCCTTAGCCTGCCAACACCCCTAGAAAGAGGATGAGAGTAAAGATTTGGTTACCCAAGTAGTTCCTCCCATATTATAGGTGGAAGCTTTAGGTACCCATACTTGTTTAACAGAACAGTGTCCTGTCTTTCTACAAGTGTGAGTAGTGTGACCAAACTTATTACATTTGGCACACGTGATGAAAATAGTTGACGGATTTTTCAAAATAGATTTTGAACTATTGCTGGAAGAAGCAGTTACAGTAGATTTATCATAACTATTCTTAAAAAATGAATTTTTTTTATTTTTTCTTATCGCTAGCGACAGTGGGTGTCGTCGAGCGATAGTGTTCTGGAGAGTATACATACGATTCCAAATTTTGCCAAACTATGGCACTGGCTCGCCAAAATCATATTCAGTGATTTTCGGCCCATTCCAAACTTTTTAGTGGTCATTTCTAAATCACAGACTCGGCCTCTCAATGCGGTGTTTTCAGCAACTATAATGTCGTATCGGGTTGCGAAGGTATTTTTGCTACCTTCTACTTGAGATTGAGAAAGCTTTAGAGATCTCTCTAAGGTCACTTTTTCTCTTGTAAGAGATTCAACCCGAGCCCGAGACTTAGAGAGATCTTTCTCAAGTTCTAGTATTCTTGTCGAAGAGGGACAATCCTCTTGATAAGTTGCTTTCTCCTTCCCAAGTATTTTTTTATCTCATTTGATAACTTTTTATTTTCTTTTAAAAACTCTTTATTTTCATATTTGAGTAATTTATTCTCATTTAAGCTTTTTTCAAAAATATTTGCAAGTTTATAAAAATTCAGTATATAAATCTTAAAAAGAAGGAGGATTTACCTCAGTGTCGCTCTGGACACTGCTTTCATCATCAGATGATGAGACGTCCTTTCCCATCAGGCACATATTGGCCTCCTCTTCAGTCTCTGAGCTAGAACTACTTGATTCCTTAGATGTCACGTCATCCCAGGTTTCAGCCTTCAGAACTTTCTTCTTACCCTTCTTCTTGTGCCTCTTTTCCTTCAGCTCTTTCAGATACTTTGGGCACTAGCTCTTTATGTGGCCAACTTTCCTGCAGTGGTAACACTCGGGTGGAGGTAGCTCTTCATCATCCTCTCCATCGTCTTTGGTTTTACTTTTCCTGTATCCAGATTCTTTTTTATTGAACACCTTCTTGAAAGCATTTCTTCTTTCAGGATTTCTCATGAATTTCTTTAACTCCCTCACGAACAGACTTTCTTCATCTTCTTCATCATTCTCATCAGACTCACTTTTCACTTTCTTCTTAGACTTCAACGACAATGCTTTCTTCCTTGGCTCTAGGCTATACTCCTATTATTGAATCCTCAGTTCCACTTCGTGGGTTTTCAAATTTCCAATCAGGTTCTCAATTTTGAGAGACTTTAGATGTGTGACTCCGAGATGGCAGTCACTTTTGGATTGAACTTCGGGGGAAGCGATATAAGTATCTTTCTCACCAAATCTCTATTTGAGAAACTCGTTCCTAAAATCTTGGATTCATTCACGATCTTGTTGAACCTCGTGTGCATGGAGTCTACATCCTTATCAACCTCCATCTTGAACTTCTCAAACTCTGACTCTAATTGGAAAAGCTTTGAGTCTTTCACCTGCGATGTACCTTCATGAGTAACTTCAAGGAGATTCTATATATCATATGCAGTTTCACATGCACAAACATGATTAAATTTAGTCCTATCTAATGTGCAGAATAAGGCGTTCATTGCCTCAGTGTTATTTTTACAGCGAAGCTTATCAACTTCGTCCCATTTGTCCTTTGTTTTTTTCCATTGTGACACTTCCTAATACAGTTATAGGGGAAGTGTAGCATATTTCTATCATGCCCAATACTTCAATATCTAGAGCTATTAGAAAGCATTTCTTTCGAGCTTTCCAATAGTTATAGTCTGTGCACGTGAATAAGGGAGGTCTACTTATACCTTGCCTCTCAGAAAATGCATGAGTGTTTTGCGCCATAACTCCTAGTGGTAAAACCGATTTCGGAGTAACCTCCTATGATTCCAAGTGTTGGATTGTTAGGCGCCCTTATATGGGGGGGGGGTGAATAAGGGTTAATTAATTTATTTTAACTAAACAAAGTTTTACTTGGTGAAATACAAGGAAATCAAGTCTAATTTTTCATAAGCAGAATTGAAAACTAAGAAATTTATAAAGATAGAAACAATAACAATTTATTTCAATAGTGCTAAAACTGAATACAATATATCTCTAGAGTTATAAACAAAGGCTTATGAAAAATACAATTTACTTTTGATTTCGCTGGTCCTTCTACCAAGAACCGGTAGGCTAAAAGGTATCTCTCCCTAGATCTTGCTACTAGCCTCTCCTAGATCTAACCACGTCCTAGATGCTGCATACAAGGCAGCGATTTCTCCCTAAGCCGCACAAGTACTTGGACGCCACTCACAAGGCGGTGATTCTCTCCTAAGCCACGCAAGGACTTAGACGCCACACACAAGGCATCGATTTTCTCTCTTGATTACAATAGGAATAAAGAACAATACAAAAATAAAACTTTAGAATTAAAACTCTCTCTAAACGACACGCTAGAGATGCAATTGAATCATTGCCAAGGTTACTTTGAATGTCACGTATGTGCCATCGATCTTTCACGCTTTGTCCTTCTTGAGAGTATGGAGTAATTCTGGATTTTGGAGCTCTCTAGGTCGTATGAACAGGAAGGAACACTCTAGGTAATGAAATTCATGATCTCCACAGAAAATTGATTGGCTTATATATTTTGGCGATATCGCCCAGCGACACTGGGTATCGCCTACTGGCGATATCGTTAATGGCTGACACGTGTCCCATGCAATCTTCTTTTTCGCATCATAGATCGGTCATGTCAATCGTGTCCTATTGCCTTTCGGTGATATCCAATATCGCCAGGCAATAGTGAAGAAACCGCCAGCCGTGTGGAGATAGTGAGTTAACTGCTCATGTCGCAGTCGCCGGTGGGCGATACCCAATATCGCCTAGCGATATCTCCTGAGCTCATCTGTTCTAACCCGAATCAACATCCAAATGCCATTAGAGTTAAACCTGTGATATATATACATCATAAATATCCAAAGATCAAATACAAATGAGATTTGTTATTAGCAAACCAAGAAGCGTGGAATGCATGCTCCAACAATTACCACTACAGCAGGCCCGGTAACACCTGATAGATCACTCTGTTTAGAGCCGATCCGGATCGATGATATAGCGATTCGAGTGCTGCAGAGGAAGAAGGTTCCCTTGGTTAAGGTGTTGTGGTCCAACCATGGACGAGAGAAGCATACCTGGGAGCCAATGGATTTGATGCATGAATGATATACGGGACTCTTCGCCTCAGGTATATTTTAATTATGTTTGAAAGTTTCTTAAATTCTGGTGAATAGAAACCCCATAGAACCAAACTTGAATTTAGGGGATGAATAATTTTTGTTTATTGGGATTTGTAACATCCCATTTTGCACTAAGCCCCTCACACACATTTTGAGTTAAAATAATTTACTTAGGCTCAGGAAGTGTCGAGTGAGTCAAGTGAAATCAACACCATTCGATGAAGCATTGAGTGCGTTGAGTGCACTCGACTCCACTCGATGAATTTAACTTAGAAAATATTCTGGATGCTAAGGCATTGAGTGGTCTCAACGCCACTCAACACTTTTGACTTAGAAACTGTGGAATGCTGCTGGCGTTGAGTGGTGTCAACGCGGAATTAATTGGTCTCAATGGCACTCAACGCTTTTGACTTAGAAACTTTATGGATACTGAGGCATTGAGTGGACTCAACGCAACATTGAGTGGTATCAACTCCACTCAATGCTTTTGACTTAGAAACATTCTGGATGCTGAGGCGTTGAGTGGACTCAATCCGGCATTGAGTGGTCTCAATGCCACTAAATGCTTTTGACATAGAAACATTCTGGATGCTGAGGCGTTGAGTGGACACAATGCGGCATTGAGTGGTCTCAACGCCATTCAACGATTTTTAATTTGAAAACTCGGGACTCAACAAGGCATTGAGTGGTCTCTGAAAGAGAAGGGATAGATACTACTCTAGAGGGGAGGGTGAATAGAGTAATCAAAAATTGCACTAGCAAAGTTGACTTTCTACTCAACTCCCTTGGAGTTAAATGCGGAATGAAAGTTATAGATATTTAAGATTAAACCTTAGAGCCTAATAGAAGTGTTGTGCAAAAACTAAAGCTAACTGTAATTACAGTTTAGCTTTGGATCCTATCCAGCAACTAGCAAACCTAGTTAAGATCTAATCACAGCCACAATGCAAGTAATTAAATAAGGCAATCCAGACGACACAAGGAATTTATAGTGGTTCCCCAAACAACTTGGGTACGTCCACTCTTCTACCAACAAGGTAGGAATCCACTCAGGTTTTTGATCAGGTGCCCTGCCACCAACAAGATCTGCTTCAGGTAGATCAATAGACCCTTTAGACTTTTGATCAGGTGTCTAAAAACCAACACAGGTTTTTGATCAGGTGCCCTGCCACCAAGGGATACTTTTGAAGGGAGTAATAACCCTGTACAGGAGGGGGAAAGGAGGTTAAGGTGTCTTCTCTATTTTACAATAGATTAGAGAAGCATAATAACTTGCACTGAGCTAGACAGCTCTAAAAGAATCAAGGCTCCCCCTGGCTCAAAGAACGTCCAGGTGAAGTCTTGCTTCAGTGCAGAAACACTTCAGTGAATACTGAAGGAAGAACTACAAGAAGATATAAAATAAGAAATGAAAATCTTCTAGCAGCTATCTTCTTCTTCTTCTTCTTCAAAAGATCTCTGAGTCAGAACTTCCTGGAACAGGAGAACTCAGGTTGAAGAAGAGCAGAAGAGCTAACACTTCTCAGTTGAGTGAAGATTGCTGAGAGCAGTTAAACTTGTTCTTGCTGTAAGCTTGCTTAATGAATTGTTTTGCTATATGGACTAGTTGATTTCTTATTCAAAGAAGTCTTTATATAGCAGCAGCAGCAACGACTCTTAACTAAGTTTGAATCTTGTCTTTTTCTGAACTCTTCAAGCTGGGCTGCAAAAAGCATAAAGCAAAACAAAATACTGCAGGCAGATATCCTATAAAAGGATAAAGCTTTCTAAGAAGCTGCAAATACTTCTGATGAAATAATATAAGAGAAAGTCACATCAGAAACGACTCTTTACAGCCAAGGAAGACTTTTTGAGTCTAACGGCTATAAAGGACAGCCTGGCAGAAATCATATCTCAGCTATAAGACAAACAACTTTGTCAGAAAAAATTAGCTCATGCATAAAGAATAGAATAGATATTGCATGGAAGAGTTATCACAATTTACTCAGATAATCTTTTATAAAGTATGCCAAAATAATTATGGAATTAGTCACATCACAGAAGACGACAAAACTATTTAAAACAAACATCAAAACGTCGAACGACCTTCGGAGATCGTCGACCGACGCACGGAGATCGTCGACCTATCGGACAGATAGTCGAACGATCCAGATAGTCGAACTATCAAAGAAGATAGTCGAACTACCAAACAAAACAGATAGTCGACCTATCAAGGAGATAGTCGACCTATCACAGAAAAACAGATAGTCGACCTATCAACAGATAGTCGACCTATCAAAGAAAGCACAGATAGTCGATCTATCAACAGATAGTCGAACTATCAGATAGTTGAGCTATCCAAGCAAATAGTCGAACTATCAAAGCAACGCAGATAGTCGACCTATCAACAGATAGTCGAACTATCAAAGCAACACAGATAGTCGACCTATCAACAGATAGTCGAGCTATCAAGGCGGACAGATAGTCGACCTATCAACAGATAGTCGAGCTATCAGATAGTTAAACTATCAGGAAAGATAGTCGAACTACCAAAGCAAGCAGATAGTCGACCTATCAACAGATAGTCGAGCTATCAACGCAGACAGAACGTCGACCAACTGATAGACGATCGTCGATCAGCCGATAGACGATAGTCGAGCGACGTTCGACTATAGTCGAACGAAAAACTACTTAACCAAATATTCATCTGGAAAAGCAATTCTACACAACTAGAGAATCTAACCTATCAACTAACCTTTGACCATAGATAAATCTTGGGTCAAGAGACAGAAAGAGAGGACTGAACTCAAATCAAAACCTAGGGTTCCAACAATCTCCCCCTATTTGAGTTAAGTCTCTCAACAAATAAAACAAACAACACTAATTACAGAAAGTAAATAAAATGCATAAAATAGAAATAACTAAGCAGATATCATCAATCAATCAGATAAAAATTAACTGTCAATCAATGAACAATTATGGTGCTTTAGAGTTAGATTCAGGATTAGAAGAGCTAGAAACAAAAGTAATTTTCCTTGTAGGATCTAGAGCTTCTTTCTTCGATAGCTTCAAATCTTGTTCTCCAATAATTTTCAATTCAGTTATCCTTGGGACCACTGCCTCAGGATGCTTTTCCATATATTTTGAAGGATCAAATATCTCAGGTCTGACCTGGAACTTTTCGAGCTCCTTCTTTCTGAATTTAGACATAGTAGTTAATCCGGCAGTGTCCTTTCCTTCGGCTTTTGCTTTCCTTATTTGCGCTGCTCCAACCAGTTCAAGAAAACGAGCCATCCTAAAGTTAGGATCAAGCTCAGGGCTTTCATAGACAATCTCAGAAGAAGAATCAACTGGTTCTTTATCTTGATTAACTAAATAACAAGAGAGAGCAGACTTAGCAAAGTTCTTGCTAGAATTTTCAGATAAAATAAATTGCTTACCTTTTGGAACAACTTTCTCAGTATGCACTGGCTTTGGAGATGAAACTTTTTTCTTTGGAGAAGGAGGAGGGGAAAAGGTTGGTCTTTGATAAACTACCTCCTTAATTTGTTCTTTAACTGTATCAGTTCTTTGATAGCCAGTTTGGCTTTTACCTTGGAAACCTTGAGAACTTTTCCTTTGAGCAGGTTGAGATGGATTTGATCGTTCAGATTGAGCAGCAGGCTTAGAAGATAAATTTCCTGAGGCTCCTGCACCGGGAGGTGGAGGAGGAGGACCTCTAGGATTCCATCTAGGAGCAGGAGGGTCATACCTCTTAGCCTTTTTCTTTTGCTTTTACTGATTTTTAGAAAACCACATCCAATGCTGGAATTCTTTTGACTTGGGATCAATCCCTTTCAGTATATAATATGGTGTATCATTGTCTGGATTTGCAGGAGGAGGAGCTACAGCCTTTCTTTTCTTTTTAGCAATCCTTTTTCTCTTAGAATCAGCAGATTCATCAGAATCAATTTCTTCTTCAGAATTTGAAGAGATAGGCATATCATATGGATCAATAGCCTCTTTCAAAGCTCTTTCTTTTTTCCTTTAAAGCAGCTTTTTCCATTTCTTCTTCCATGGCATCCTGTGCCAGGAGAGTATCTAAGTCCAATCCTGGGGAATCATCCCATACAGTAGATTTTTCAATTTGACTTTCAGAATCCATTTCTTGAAGCTCAGGAACTATCGTGGGGACCAGTTCAATTTGCACTGCATGCTCAGAAGCCTCAGAAGCTAGAACAGCTACTTCTGGTTCAGGTTGAACTTCAGAAGCAGGTTCACTTACTGGCTCTACAACCACTCGATCTTCAGGGGCAGACACAGGTTCAGGCTCTATAGCATCTAAAATCTCTAGAGCAGGTTCAGGTTCTGGTTCTGGCTCTTGGACAACAACTACTTCTTCCATTATATCTGTAGGATTAGGAATAAAATCTTGCTAAATGACATCTAATCATCCCTTCCAGATATTCCCATACTAGCATATCAATTGAGTAATCTACAAATTGAGAAAGAGACATACCTTCAGGATATTCTTCAGGGTTTCCTAACTCCCATAAATCATCTAGAAAGGAGGTGATAATTCCTTCTAGGTACTGGGAAACCAAGGGAGTTGAGGATTCTTCTAAGTAAACTTTTACTACAAACTCTGTCAACATGATTGCATCAGATATTTCCTTTTCAGATGGAGGAGGAGGAGGAGCTGAATCTTCTGCTACTTTCTCTGTTACTGCAAGATGAACTGCTGGAGGGGAGGCCAAAGGCTGCTCTGAGATATCTTCATCAAGCATCTTCCCCTGCCTGATTTCAGTAGAAACTGAAACCAGGCCCCTAGAAGAAGAGGGCTCAGCAGAATTTGAGAGTTTTAGAATGGCAGCAGTCAGAGAAGATATTGAAGAAGCAAGGGGAGCAATTGCCTCATCAATCATAGTTTTGATTGAGGGGGTAATTAACTCCACAATGCTAGCAATAAATGCTGGAGTTATATCAAAAGAAGATGATGAAGATGATGGAGGAATTTTTGAGGGTGGAAGAACCGCAGGTGTGGTATGTGCAATATGAGCTGGAGAATGAGCTGGAGATGGAGCTGGAGAATGAGCTGGAGATGCATGGGTGGATGCAGGGTGATCAAGATGATCTGAAGATAGAATTGGAGAGTGAGGAGGAGTTGGAATTGGAGAATGAACTGGAGAAGATATTTCAGACGCCAACAAATCAAAGCTGGATTGAGAAATCCCAGCAAGATCAGTCGGGAGAGAAGATGCAGGAGGAGAGGCAGAATGTCGTACTTCAGTTGAAGTTGAAGGAACTTCAACTGCAGTAGACGGCAAAGCTGATGAAGAAGATGGAGGAGATGGATTTGCTGAGCCAGCTGCTAGAAGGGGGGAGTGACTGCGACAGTCCTGGTGCTCTCAGATATAACTGGAGCAACCCCTACGGGAGCGAGCTTCAGGAAAGTCCTTTTCCACTTTGAGAATAGTGAAGGATCCATCTTCTTACTCGCGTTGATGGAGGTGGCGGCAGACACAAGCAGATGGGGGTATTTTTCCTTCAGAAAAATACCAACAACCCTTCCTAGGGTAACCTCTTTCTTTCCATTCTTTTTCCTGATTAAATCGAACATAACGTCTGCCCAGTTGATCTGCTTCTTGTTCACTATTGCACACATTAGTGCAAACTGCTGTCTGGTGATATTATCATGGGCGGAGTGCTTTCCCAGTAGCACTTTTCCAACAATTTCCGCAAGAAACTTGATCTTGAAGGGGAAATTCACTTTGAGGAGCTTGGAGGGGATGCCTTCAGCATGTCCCAGCTCAGTTAACATTCTTCCAAATTCAGGAGCGTCTTGCTCATACTCTTCTTCACCATTAATCAAACCAAAAATTTCAGTCAGAATCGCGGGAGTTAATATTACCTCTTCTCCGCTAATTGTTCCGGTCATCGAATCATCAGTAGACGATGAAGTGAAGGCCCACTCATTGATTTCCTGAGTGTTTATCTTTACTCTGTAAGACATGAGTCTCTCTAATCCTTATTCTCTGCACAGATTTAGGATTTCTACTATCCTTGGTTCGCAACTGCTGAAGGCGTCGAAATCAACGCTGAATCCGGCATCAAACTTTACCACTGTAAGAAGAGCTGGAGCAATCGCCATCGAAAATGCTGGAGAAGACGAGGGAGAGACGGCGAGGACGGAGCGGCAGAAAAATGCGAGACAAAGAGCAAGCGGGAAGACGGAATGCGAAAAGACGCTCTCCGTCGACGATAAGAGCAACTATCTTTTAACCTAGGTCGACCATCGGCTTTATATTAAAACAACGATCGTCGATCTACTTAAAAGATACTGGAGACGATGGTCGAACGGTCGTTCGACGATCGGTCCTGAAGCAGAGTAGTCGATCAATCGTTCGACTATTTCTGTCTTCACAAACAGCAAGCTATCGTCAACCATAGATCGACGATAAGCTCGACCTGTTCGACTATCTTCGAATGCCGGTCGATGATCTTCAAGCAGATAAGCTATCTTCAACCATAGGTCGACGATAGGCTTGATCCGATCGACTATCGTCGAACGTCGTTCGACTATCTTCGAACAAGTTTCAACAAGGCAGACATCACACTTAGTCTCGTCCATTAATCATGCCTAGTTGAACTAAAAAGAACAGATGCTTCTGTTCATCTAAGGGCTTGGTGAAAATATCACCTCTCTGAAGGTCTGTGGATATGAACTCAAGGCTGATCTTGTTCTTTTCCACACAATCTCTCAGGAAATGGTGTCTAATCTCAATGTGCTTCGTTCTAGAGTGGTGCACTGGATTTTGTGCAATAGAGATAGCACTTGTACTGTCACACATGATTTTAGTGTTCTTGTGTGAGTACCCATAATCCAAAAGTTGATTTTGTATCCACAGGATCTGTGAACAACAACTGGCAGCTGCTATATATTCAGTTTCTGCAGTTGAAGTTAATACAGAGGCCTGCTTCTTACAGAACCAAGAGACCAATCTCTCTCCCAGAAACTGACAAGTTCCTGAGGTACTTTTCCTGTCAACTCGACAACCAGCATAATCAGAATCAGAATATCCAATTAATTCAAATTCTGACTCAGCTGGGTACCAAAGTCCTAGATTTGGACATCCCTTCAGGTATCTCAAGATTCTCTTGAGAAGAATCAGATGAGATTCCATGGGGTTGACCTGGAATCTAGCACAAAGGCATGTAGCAAACATTATGTCTGGCCTACTTGCAGTTAAATACAATAGGGATCCAACAATGGCCCTATAATTCTTTTGATCTACAGGCTTTCCCTGATCATCAGAATCAATAACTACATTAGTAGCCATAGGTGTATGCATTGCTGAAGCATCTGCCATCCCAAACTTCTTTACCAATTCCTTGGCATATTTGGATTGGGAGATGAAGATGCCATCAGCATCTTGCTTTACTTGGAGACCAAGAAAGTAAGACAGCTCACCCATACTACTCATCTCAAACTTAGAATGCATTAGGTCAGAAAACCTTTTGCAAAGTTTGGGATCAGTGGAGCCAAAAATAATGTCATCCACATACACTTGAACTAACAGGATTGTGTCCTTGTGGTGCTTGACGAAGAGGGTTCTATCAACTACTCCCCTAGTAAAGTTGTGCTCTAACAGGAAACTAGCTAAAGTCTCATACCAGGCTCTTGGTGCTTGCTTTAGTCCATAAAGAGCTTTCTACAACTTGAATACATGAGAGGGCTGAGTTGAAGAAATAAAACCGGGTGGCTGTTCAACAAAAACCTCTTCCTTTAGCTCACTATTAAGAAAAGCACTTTTGACATCCATTTGAAAAACCTTAAACTTCATGTAGGCTGCATAGGCTAAGAAGATCTTTATTGCCTCTAGCCTTGCAACAGGAGCAAAGGTTTGGTCATAATCTATACCTTCCTCTTGTCTGTAGCCCTGAGCTACAAGCCTAGCTTTATTCCTTACAATGATGCCATTTGCATCCAACTTGTTTCTATACACCCACTTAGTGCCTATGATCAGTTGGCCTTTAGGTCTTGGAACTAAAGTCCAAACTTTACATCTTTCAAACTGATTGAGTTCCTCTTGCATAGCAATGATCCAGTGGGGATCTAGCTCTGCATCTTTAATGGTGAGGGGCTCAATCTGTGAAAGGAAACAAGCATGCATCACATCCAATCTTAACTGATGTCTTGTTTGAACACCAGCTGATATGTCTCCTATCACTTGAGATGTGGGGTGATCTCTAAGTGTGACAACATCATCAGGTGGGATGTGATCTTCAGCAATAGTTGGGATTAATTCCTCAGGAGGAATTTGATCTACTGTTGGTGGAACAACAACAGCTTCAGCAATGTCTTCATCACTGTCTGATTCAGTGATATGAAGAGTTGAAAGATGGAGGATTTCTTGAGTGACATCTTTGGAAGATTCTTGTACCTGTAATGAACTTGAGGAAGGGGAAGTTTCCTTCTCCATGTAAAACATTTGGGATTCATCAAAGGATACATGAACAGACTCTTCAATTTTAGAAGATGATTTATTAAATACCCTATAAGCTTTGCTTACTTGGGAATATCCTAGAAAAATTCCCATTTAAGCCTTTGCTTCAAACATTCTAAGATATTCTTTATTGTTATTATGAATATAAACTACACAGCCAAACACTCTAAAATAATTTATTTTAGGTTTCTTTCCTTTAAGTAACTCATAAGGAGTTTTACACTTAAGCTTGTGTATCAGACTTCTATTCAGGACATAGTTGACTGTACTAACAGCTTCTGCCCAATAGGAAAGAGACATATTAGCATCTGCTAACAATGTCCCAGCAGCTTCAATTAGTGTTCTGTTCTTCCTTTCAACTACCCCATTTTGTTGGGGAGTTCTAGGAGCTGAGAAGCTATGTTTGATACCTTCTCTCTCTCAGAATTCTTGCATGAGAAGAGAGTCAAACTCAGTACCATGATCACTTCTGATCAAGGCCACATGAGTAGAGTACTCAGTCTGCACACATAATATAAAGTCTGTAAGGGCTTTGAAGTTATCAGCCTTAGTTCTCAAAAAGAACACCCAAGTGAACCTAGAGAAGTCATCTACAATGACTAGGGTGTAATACATCCCTCCTAAACTCTGTACATTTATTGGGCCAAATAGGTCCAAATATAATAAATACAGGATTCTAGGAGAATCACTTTTATTTACTGATTTAAAAGAGTTCTTGGTTTGCTTGCCTAGTTGACAAGCCTTGCATAGGCTCTCCTTCTTGTAGGGGCAAGAAGGTAAACCTCTAACAAGGTTGTGTTTAGATAACCTAGATATGTTCTTGAGGTTAACATGGCTAAGCCTTTTATGCCACAAGGTATTATTATTAGTTACTTCATTAAACTGGCAGATTTCAGAATCAGTTGAATTAAAATCTACTAAATAAATGTTACCTTGTCTAATGCCTACCAATACAACACTATTATTTAAAGTAATATTACAAAGAGAGTTAGAGAATGATACCTGGTATCCAGCATCACATAATTGACTTACTGAAATTAGATTGTGCTTCAGTCCAGTCACATAAGCAACTCTCTTGAATGTAACAGCTCCAATTGTCATCCTGCCATAGCCTTCAGTTTGACCACAGCTTGAATCTCCAAAGATTACCTTTGGGCCAAGCTTTGCCTTGAACCTTGACAGATGTTCTTTATTTCCTATCATATGCTTGGAGCAACCACTATCCAAATACCACTTATTTTGAGTGATAGGATAGGTCTTCACCTGCAAATAAAACAATTTAAACATTGTGGACCCAGGTAACCTTGGGTCCCTTGTTTTTCACATAAGAAAAACTGGAAATAAAAGAATAAGCAGGCTGAGGGTGATAACCTAATGGGTAAGATCTCCTAGGTGGGATTCTCCATGCTGATGATGGGTCAATGAACCTAGGGTTTCTATTCATATTCAGGTTTCTAATGTTCTGGTTTGAATTTTGAAATTCTTGTTGAAAGCGTCGATCGGCATTCGACGATTGGTACCCAGATCGTCGATCTTCGTTCGACCATTGGGCCTGCGATCGTCGAGCTGCGTTCGATGCCCTTTGTAATTCCTTAAATTTCTGTTTTCTTTTCTCTCTTTTAGCTTTATTTAAAGCTCTGTTTACTTGATTGACTTGCTCAGTGTTTTTTATTCCACTAGATGAAATAAAATTCACTGGAGTTGAAAGATGATTTTTAAGAATGATTGGGGGTTCACTAGAAGATGCTCCTAAGCCTAATTTGTTATTGCCTGACCTAGTGTTAGACATGCTGGTTATTTCAAGCAACTTAAGGCTTCTACCATTTAGAGACTCTTCTAACCTTTTGGATTTATCTAACTCATTCTTAAGAAATTTAATTTCTTCACTAGAATTAGTGAGATCTTCCTTTAACTTAATGTTTTCAATAGATATGATTTCTGATTCAGCTAGCCTATGTCTAAGTTCTTTAATCTCCTTTTCAGAACTAATTAAATCTAAACATAAAGATTTAAATTCTAATTTAAATTCTGCAGAAGTGAAATCATAAGAAGATAGTACCTCATCTTCTGTTGGCATTTCTTCATCTGAATCTGAAATCTCTGCAGCTGAATGATTGCTGCAGGCATCAATTGCCATTAGGCAAACTTCCTTTGCCTTCTTTTCTTCTTCATCCTCACTGGAGCTTGAGGAAGAGGATTCCTCATCAGAATCACTCCAGGTTTCAGCGACAAAGCCTCTCTCCTTCTTTTTATTCTTGTAGGAGGATGGCTTGGAGTGCTTCCTGTGTTGATCCTTATCTTTCCTTTTTTCTTTATTCTTTTCCTCTGGACAATCTGGAAGGATATGTCCAGGCTTCCTGCAACCATAGCAGATAATTTCTTGAGAGGGGGTGCGATCATACCTTGGCTTTTCTTCATACTTTGAAGACTTCTTTCTGAATTCCTTCCTTCCCATCTTGAGAAACCTTTTGGCAAATAATGCCATCAGTTCCTCATTTGACTGGCTTCCTTCAGAAGTGTCAGTAGCTTTAAGAGCAAGGATTTGCTCTTTTCTTGTAGGAGTTGGGGTCTTTGCTTCAGCTTCAGCTTCCCTGGACTTCAGCACTTGCTCAAAAGACTTGAGCTTGCCGAGAAGGGCTTCTGTTGAGATTTCATTTGTGCTTCTGGCCTCCTTGATAGGCCAGATCCTTAGATCCCATGTGCTGGGGAAGCACATAAGAATCTTATCATTGACCTCTGTCAATGAGATATCCTTGTCAAGGGTCCTCAGCTCATTGATGATTGAGCTGAGCCTTGTGTACATGGCTTCAACTGATTCAGCATCAGTTTTCTTGAAATTCTCATATTGTGAGATAAGTTTGGACCTCCTATCCTTCCTTTCATCAGCTGAACCAGCTACAATCTGGTTCAGTGTATCCCACATAGCTTTTGCTGAGGAGCAGTCGGCAACCTTCTGGAATACTTCATCAGACATTGTCTGAGCCAGAATGTTCATTGCCTTGGCATCTGCTATCTTTGCCTTTTTGTACTCATCATTGTAGTCTGGAGGAGGCACTGCACTCATATCAGTTGATGATGAGGCAGTGGCAGCAGCAGGTGCTCTTGGTGGTCCTGACAAAATAAAAGCAAAAATACTTTCATCAATAGAATTCATATATAATTTGATCCTTGCCTTCCAGATGCCAAACTTAGCCAAGTTGCATGCTGGAGGTCTGGTGCTAGAATAATCCTTGGACTGGGCCATGATAGTGAAAGTGATATCTATAAACTTTGGTATCTATCAGGATCTTATGACTTAGGTGTTAGCCTATTCAGTCAGTCAACCTCCCTCTGATACCAATTGAAAGAGAAGGGATAGATACTACTCTAGAGGGGGGGTGAATAGAGTAATCAAAAATTGCACTAGCAAAGTTGACTTTCTACTCAACTCCCTTGGAGTTAAATGCGGAATGAAAGTTATAGATATTTAAGATTAAACCTTAGAGCCTAACACAAGTATTGTGCACAAACTAAAGCTAACTGTAATTACAGTTTAGCTTTGGAACATATCCAGCAACTAGCAAACCTAGTTAAGATCTAATCACAGCCATAATGCAAGTAATTAAATAAGGCAATCCAGACGACACAAGGAATTTATAGTGGTTCCCTAAACAACTTGGGTACGTCCACTCTTCTATCAATAAGGTAGGAATCAACTCAGGTTTTTGATCAGGTGCCCTGCCACCAACAAGATCTGCTTCAGGTAGATCAAGAGACCCTTTAGACTTTTGATCAGGTGTCTAAAAACCAATACAGGTTTTTGATCAGGTGCCCTGCCACCAAGGGATACTTTTGAATGGAGTAATAACCCTGTATAGGAGGGGGAAAGGAGGTTAAGGTGTCTTCTCTATTTTACAATAGATTAGAGAAGCACAATAACTTGCACTAAGCTAGACAACTCTAAAAGAATCAAGGCTCCCCCTGGCTCAAAGAACGTCCAGGTGAAGTCTTGCTTCAGTGCAGAAACACTTCAGTGAATACTGAAGGAAGAACTACAAGAAGATATAAAATATGAAATGAAAATCTTCTAGCAGCTATCTTCTTCTTCTTCTTCAAAAGATCTCTGAGTCAGAACTTCCTGGAACAGGAGAACTCAGGTTGAAGAAGAGCAGAAGAGCTAACACTTCTCAGTTGAGTGAAGATTGCTGAGAGCAGTTAAACTTGTTCTTGCTGTAAGCTTGCTTAATGAATTGTTTTGCTATGTGGACTAGTTGATTTCTTCTTCAAAAAGTCTTTATATAGCAGCAGCAGCAACGACTCTTAACTGAGTTTGAATCTTGTCTTTTTCTGAACT
Source organism: Platanthera zijinensis (assembly GCA_039513925.1). Lineage (NCBI taxonomy): Eukaryota > Viridiplantae > Streptophyta > Magnoliopsida > Asparagales > Orchidaceae > Platanthera > Platanthera zijinensis. The sequence continues at coordinate 154,006,642 of CM077083.1, forward strand.
CTGCAAGCTGGGCTGCAAAAAGCATAAAGCAAAACAAAAATACTGCAGGCAGATATCCTATAAAAGGATAAAGCTTTCTAAGAAGCTGCAAATACTTCTGATGAAATAATATAAGAGAAAGTCACATCAGAAACGACTCTTTACAGCCAAGGAAGACTTTTTGAGTCTAACGGCTATAAAGGACAGCCTGGCAGAAATCATATCTCAGCTATAAGACAAACAACTTTGTCAGAAAAGATTAGCTCATGCATAAAGAATAGAATAGATATTGCATGGAAGAGTTATCACAATTTACTCAGATAATCTTTTATAAAGTATGCCAAAATAATTATGGAATTAGTCACATCACAGAAGACGACAAAACTATTTAAAACAAACATCAAAACATCGAACGACCTTCGGAGATCGTCGACCGACGCACGGAGATCGTCGAGCTATCAGACAGATAGTCAAACGATCCAGATAGTCGAACTATCAAAGAAGATAGTCGAACTACCAAACAAAACAGATAATTGACCTATCAAGGAGATAGTCGACCTATCACAGAAAAACAGATAGTCGACCTATCAAATAAAGCACAGATAGTCGATCTATCAACAGATAGTCAAACTATCAGATAGTTGAGCTATCCAATCAGATAGTCGAACTATCAAAGCAACGCAGATAGTTGACCTATCAACAGATAGTCGAACTATCAAAGCAACACAGATAGTCGACCTATCAACAGATAGTCGAGCTATCAAGGCGGACAGATAGTCGACCTATCAACAAATAGTCGAGCTATCAGATAGTTGAACTATCAGGACAGATAGTTGAACTACCAAAGCAAGCAGATAGTCGACCTATCAACAGATAGTCGAGCTATCAACGCAGACAGAATGTCGACCAACTGATAGACGATCGTCGATCAGCCGATAGACGATAGTCGAGCGACGTTCGACTATAGTCGAACGAAAAACTACTTAACCAAATATTCATCTGGAAAAGCAATTCTACACAACTAGAGAATCTAACCTATCAACTAACCTTTGACCATAGATAAATCTTGGGTCAAGAGACAGAAAGAGAGGACTGAACTCAAATAAAAACCTAGGGTTCCAACAGTCTCAACACCACTCAATGCTTTTGGACTTAGTGTATTTTTCGGTCTAAAAACTGGGCTTACGGGTTCATATGTACAGGCTGAACCAGGTTTTCGGAATGAGCGCCAATTGACCTATTGGACCCGGTCCTTTCAATCAAGACCTAATTAAAGTAATAATTGTATGGTCCAATATTAAGGTGACACTTGGCGACAAGGAGGAACCATGCTCAAGAAAGACCAGCCATACCCCGCCACTCCCAACCACTCCTAGCCACCCCCCTATTTAAAGTCCTTAAACCAACCACTCCCAACCTCACCTCCATTCCACCCCACCATCACCTATAGTGAGCCAAGATGAGTGGGAACTGATAGCTAGTGATAAGAGTTCGGCGGAGCAATCGTCGGCCATGGCTCACCACCACCATACTCGCCGCCAAGCGCAGCTACAGTCCATTTCTCCTCCCCTCCCTCGGTGCTAGCTGTCTAGTTCTTTTAGGAGAGATATCGGGCTCAATTGAGCCATATACCATGTGATGAAGATGTGATTTTATTTCCAAGCATCTCTCCTTGCTCGGGTTCGCCAGAGGAGCCGCCTCCGGCGGCCATATCGCTGGGAAATGCTAGCCACCACCTCAATGGAGGTGGTGGTGACAATCGCCGGTGCTGGCAGTGGCCGATTTGCTGGGAAAGTGGAGAACAAATATCTACAGAAAGGATCTATCTGGGCCGTCGGCTCAGTGGAGAAGATACATGGATGTCATCCATTTTAATTATATTAAACTATGGATCATGTTAATTGATTTCATTTTTCTGTCACATAAATACAGTCACCTTGCATGAATTATTTAGGCCTCCTAGAAGCATTTACAGAAATAATGTCCAACATGAAAAAGGTAGATCTTGGTCTCACCATTAATTTGACACCCTAAGCTTGTAATTTGGAGCAATGTAGCTCACTATAGGACGGTTCTCCTAGGACTGCTCCAAGGATAGGGCAGAATTTCAAATGGATGCCTAGGTCAAACCCTAAGTCCACATACACTGAAATTTAGGTCATGCATGTGCTTATGTTAGACTTAGGACCTGCCCAAAAATCCGAATTTTGGAGGGTTTTTTCTATAGTTTTTATAGAAATTCCACTTATTAAATAAAAGAGATATATGAAGATTCCCTTATCCAAATGCCCCCAAATTTGGTTGGCATGGACATTGGGTCATTATATGACCATGGTAGCAATTTCAGACCATTTGGACCTCTGTATGTTGGGGAATCCAACATGCATGGTGGAGGTAGATTTGTAAATGGTGTGCCAATAGTAAAAATGGGAAAGTGGGAAGTTAGCCCATTTGGCCCAATGCATGTCCATGAGATTTTGGACAGAGGCTTATAGGAATGAATTACACCTCTCATAGAAAGATTGAAATTTTTGGGATCAAAAATCCCATTAATTTGAATTATTGGAAAAATAGGCTCATTTAGAAATAAAAAATAATAAATAGGGCTACTGACCTTATAAAATTCTAAAATTTTTATACAAGCCCTAATAGGACATTTTACAACTCTAAAAAAAGTGATGAGTTTGTTTGAGAATTATATCTTGTGTATTTAGTAGATTAACAATTTTACCCTTTTGGAATTTAAATTAAATATATGGGTAATACTATTTGGAAAATTGTGGAAAAATATGTAGGCTCATATTTTTGTGATATAGACTCCTATAAATTATTTAAGAATTTTTGGATAAATAATCATGTTGAAAACCATAGTAGTGGCATTTTTATAATAATGATCACATGATATTATTTTAAGTCAAATCACTGGTTAGGAAGATGAATTTCTGTTTTGAGTATTATCATGACCATTTTAATCACCAACAATTTTCCATGAATTTTTGTTTGAATACTTTAGGTATTTCATTTGGAAAATGGAATAATTGCAATTTTAAACATAAATAGAAAAGGAATGGTAAATCAAGAGAAAAATTATTAACTTTGGTGAACAGTCATTTTTAACCCAGATGAACTCTAAGTAAATTATTTAGACATAATGGACCATTGGATATAGTAGCTCATGTACAAAGTGACCTAGGTCACCTAATTAAATGATTTAATTTATGGTCCTAAATACTTAGAAAAATGATGAAATTTTAAATGGTCAACTTCATACACATGACAAACCCATGATAAATATTTAGGGATCTTTGGCCCAAGGAATTGGAAGTCATCTCATATGGGTCAGAATTAGATCGTGGGTTGCGCTTAGTAAAAGTGATGTGTAACACTAGGACCCTTAGGGAATGATAGGTGGTTGGATTGAGAGATGTATTGGGAAGTTGAAACCCTGCTTTGTGTCTCAAGTATGTCTCTATATAGTAACGAGTGTTAGAGTGCAAGTCACAAGGAGAACAACTATAACGGGATCCGGCGAAAGATCGTCGCTCTCCCAATCAGTGCCTTAAGTCATTAGGTTTACGCAAGAGTAATAATGAGATTGGGGTAATAATAATCAGTAGACACTAATACAAGTAAGTGTACTTGAGAAAGGGAGCTTTAGGCTTCAGCACATCGTAGTTCCTAGTGGCCTCGAGATTCCTTCACCGGGCATGCCCTGGGAAGTCCAAGGACTAACCCTAAATTTCTATATATAACAAGAATTAGAGAAGAGTAGTCTAATAGGTTAAGGGAACGGTATGGCAAACTCTATCACATAGGGTTGGAGGGATTCAGGACGAATTTAGTCCTGCGGGCTAGATGCTCGGATGTTTTGATATATAACGGGTTTAGTCCTGCGAGATGGAGGCTCGGGTTAGAAATAATTTGCATGTGCATAGAAAATATTAATGGCGGGTGATGCGATGCTAGGCCAATCGTCACACCAATGGCGGTATGGTGACTCTGGCGGGTGTGAGGGTTTTAGGGGCCAGTGGGTTGTTTTACACTGCGGTCTGGAGGGCGATCCCCGAAAACGCACATCCGACAAAAAAGACTGGTGGATTTGAAAGAAAATTAGTACGCAAAGGCTCTGGAATGTGCACCTAGGATGTTGTTTCTGTATAGAGATTGGGTAGTCTGGCGGTCTTGCACAAGTGGATTAGAGACCGGGTGATCTGGCGGTCTAGCACTGGTAGATTAGAGACCGGGCGGTCTGGCGGTTTGTCTCAGGCGACTTGGTGACCGGGCGGTCTGGCGTTCTCCTATGGCGGCTTGTTCTCTCCTTCTAGTTGTTTCCGGGCGGTTAGCCTACTCACCTAACCGTGCAGCCTGTGTGGCTTGTTTTTATTCATCTTGTAATTATTTAGTCACACATTGTTTATTTGTAATCTCTCCCATCTCCTCCATTCTATAAAAGGGAGGTTATATCTTTGTAATTACTTTCCTTTTTGGATAATAAAATTTTGTTACTCCAATTTTTCGGTCTCTTGTTTTCTATTTGCACATGGTATCAGAGGACTCGATCTTTTCCTCCTGATTTCCTGCACCCTTCCTGTCCGCGTGGCTTGTTCCTCTTCTCGCGACCTCTGGTCGCGCGACCTCTCTTCTCTTCTCTTCTATTCTCTTTGTCACTACCTATGTGTGCGCGGCCTATCCATTTCTTCTTACCATGACCTATTTTTGCGGCTGCCCTGCTTCTTTCTAGCGAACTCCTTCCAGTTCGTGCGGGACTCTCTAGCTCGTGTTCGCGCGACTTGTTACTCTAGCCGTTCGACTTATTTCCCTCTGTTTTGCTCTTCTTCTTGGTCGTGGCCTTCCTTGTCGCTGGTGTGTTGACACCGTGATCGCTACAGAATCCTTTTTTGACCGCTCTGGACTTCCTCGCCGCATGACCTGCTTGTTGTTCGAGGGACTTGTTGTGCCTTCTTGCGTGACTTCTTTGTTCGCATGGCTTGTTGCTTCCCCGCGCGCAGTTTCATTCCAGTGCGGCCTCTGTCCTTTGTCTACGATGGTCTTCTTCTCATACAGCTTGATGCCTTCCCTCTGTGGCTCTTTCCAGTACTTCAACCACCACCGCCACTCCCGTGGCCAATCCGCCTCCTACTCCTACTCCTTCCGGGAATCTTTGGATCGTCTCCAAACTTATCGGTCCCAACTACCCGGATTAGAGTGTGTCCTTCACCTTCTTTCTCCGCTCATAATGCAAAAGCCACCATATCACTGATGACCCACCCCCTCCCAATTCCGCTGAGTTTGATGACTGGGATGCTAGCGAAGCGCTTGTGCGCACTTGGCTAGCTAACAACCTTACAGATGACTGTCTTCCCATCATCCGTCATGATGAGATGGTCAAGATGTCTTAACTTTATCTTGCTGCTCTGTACTCGAAGGGTGCTTAGACATCCCACATCTACACTTTATATGCGGACCTCTTTGCCCGTCCTTCCATGTTTCCTGCTTCCGCTTATCAACAAGTTCAGGCTCTCGAGGCTGAGATTCTTTAGAATCGCCCCTTCTCTACGGATTTGGCGGAACAGCACAAGCACTTCTAGGAACTTCTAGTTTTATGTTATCTTTTGTGACTTCCTGAGTCTTATGACATGATCTGCCAGCAAATTCTGGGCGAGGCGGACTCTCCTACCTTGGATTCCACTGTTGCACGCATTGCCACAGTTACCTCTCTACTTCAGCGTCCCCTGCTATCCTCTCCTTCACCATTGGACAACTATGCACACAAGACTCAACGGAGTGGATCTGGTGGCCATAATCACCAGTCTGGCGGGCATGGCCCTTCCTGCTTCCTCTGCTCTCACTTTGGTCATACAGGGCATACCGTGGAACGCTGCTGGATGAAACATCCGCATCTTCTCCCCTATGGTAACTCTTCCACCTCCTCCTCAAAGTCGTCCGCCACGGTGGTCATGTCATCAGGTAGTGCCCACGTGGTTACTCCAGGTAAATGGCTGATAGACTCTAGTGTGACCAATCACTTGACAGGTAATACTCAGTGCTTTTCTCTCCCAAAAAAACATGATCGGTTGCCCCCAATTATCGCTGCTGATGAATCTCCCTCCCCGGTCCATGGAACGGGAGTGGTTCATTTCACTCCATCTCTTCGCTTGGCGGACACTCTCTATGTACCAAAGTTTTCGTGCAACTTATTATCAGTTACTTCTTTATGCAAGAACCTCCAATGCTCCGTCACATTCAATCAAACTTCTTGTTCTTTTCAGGATCCAAGCTCCCAACGGACGATTGCTACTGGGACTGAGAGCGGCGACCTCTACTTCCTCAATGATATTTCTACTATATCCGCCTTCTCCTCCCCCTCTACAGATCTTCTACAGTGGCACCTTAGCCTTGGTCATCCTTCTCCACGGCTTCTTCGTCTGCTTCTGCCCCACCTCCCTCTGCACAGTTATCCTCTCAATTGCGATGCCTGTCAGCTTGGCAAGCATCACTGCTCCTCCTTCCCTCCGAAGCAAGGTCGTGGCTCTACCCATCCGTTTGATCTCATTCACTCTGATTTCTGGGGTCCTGCTCCTACCCTCACCGTTGGTCGGGGTAGTTCTTATTTTGTAACCTTTGTTGATGACTTTTCTAGGTGTACTTGGGTGTATCTCTTATGAGATTGCTTTGAATTACTCAATGTATGGACATCTTTTTATCAGTTAATTAAAAATCAGTTTGGTGTTTCAATTAAAGTCTTTCTCTCTGATAACGCTAAATAGTATATTAGTCAAGCTTTTTCATCTTTCTGTATGCAACATGGGATTGTCCATAAAACTAGTTGTATTTATACCTCACAACAAAATGGAGTGGCGGAACGCAAAAACCGTAACCTCCTTGATGCCGCTCGCACTCTGATGACGCAGATGAGGGTACCTCGCTCCTATTGGGGGTATGCGGTTCTCATTTCCTGCTACCTCATCAATCGCATTCCCTCCACAGTTCTCTACGGTCAAACCCCATTCTCCATTCTCTATCCGGGCAAGGAACCTTTTCCTCTCCCTCTACGTATCTGTTGGTGCACAGCCTTTATGCATGCTCCCTCCGCCACCCGTGATAAACTCTCCTCTCGCTCCACCAAATGTGTCTTTCTGTGGTACTCTATCACCCAGAAGGGCTATTGTTGTTTTGACCCCGTTCTCCACAAGCAGTTCGTCTCCGCCGACATTACCTTCTTCGAGAATGCTCCCTATTTCTCTGATGCCTCCTCTCCTCTTCCTGAGGAGTTTGATTATCCTATTGTCCCCTCCAACCCATTGACGCCAACCAAGGTTTCCTACCTCCACCATCTCCATTGTCTCCTCCTCTCCCTTATCCTCTACTATGTCCCTCTTCTCCACCGCCGTCACACTCTACTCCCGGGTAAGCTCTCTCTGTCACGGATGCTCCAGATGCTGAGGAACCAGCTGACCTGGATCTTCCCATTGATCTTTGCAAAGGGGTTTGAGCATGTACCCAACACTCACTTGCTGTTGTTATTTCTTATGATCGTCTTACCCCTTCTTAAAGGGCGTTTGCACTGGCTATCTCTACCACTGCCACTCCCTTCTCCTACCAGGAGGCCCTTACTATTCCTCATTGGAAGGCTGTCATGGATAAGGAGATTGCTACTCTCACTGAACGGGGGACGTGGACCCTTGTTCCTCCTCCCTTCGGCATAGATGTTGTTGGCTCTCGCTGGGTCTTTGTGGTGAAGTTTAGGCCAGACGGCAGTGTGGATTGTTACAAGGCCCACCTTATAGCCAAAGGCTTTACCTAGATATATGGGGTTGACTATTTTGACAACTTATTTCCAGTTGCTCGTCTCAGCACTATCAGGGTCCTCCTCTCTGTGGCTGTCAATAGGGATTGGCCCATTTCCCAACTGGATGTCAAGAATGCCTTTCTATATGGGGATCTTCAGGAGGATGTCTATATAGAGCAACCTCTAGGGTATGTTGCTCAGGGGGAGACACAGGTATGCAGGCTAAAGAAGGCTATTTATGGACTAAAGCAAAGCCATCGGGCTTGGTTTAGCAAGTTTAGTGGCATTGTAGCAGCTGTGGGTTTTATAAGAAGTTCTGCGGATCACTCTTTGTTCGTTCGCAAATCCTCCTTGGGTCTAGTGGTTCTTGCAGTTTATGTGGATGATATTCTTCTCACTAGAGATGACTAGGCTGGGATAACCTTGAAAAAGAAACATCTTCGTCAACACCTAGTCACAAAGGATATGGGCTCCCCAAAATACTTTCTGGGGATAGAAATCTCTCGGAAGCCCAATTCCTTAGTCCTCTCCCAACACAAGTATGCTCTTGATTTGCTAAAAGAGGCAGGGTTAACTGGGGCTAAACCTGCCCGATGTCCAATGGCAATTGGAGAAGATAAAACTTGGACGGATGACTCTCCTCTTCTTTCAGATGTTGCGAGGTACAGACGTCTGGTTGGTAAACTCATATATCTCACGGTGACGAGACCCGACATCTCCTATGTTGTAGGCAAGGTTAGCAAGTTCATGAAAGCTCCAAGAGAGTGCCATCTACGGTCTGCCCTGAGGATATTGGAGTATGTTAAATCAACGCCTGGGAAAGGACCACTCTTTCAGAAGAATGGTCATTTGAGGGTTGAACCGTACTCAGATTCGAGCTATGCTGATGACAAAGGAGACCGCAAGTCAATATCGGGCTTCTGCACCTTTGTGGGGGGAAATCTTGTGAGATGGAAAAGCAAGAAACGGTCTGTAGTCTCCAGGTCTAGTACAGAAGCAGAATATTGAAGTATGGCGTCAACCACATGTGAGTTGAAGTGGTTACAGGGTCACATGCTTGATCTAGGAGAGTTCTACAACCACCCTCTACATATGTTTTGTGATAACAAGACAGCTATATACATCTCCAAAAATTCGGTCTTCCATTAGAGAACAAAGCACATTGAAGTCAACTGCCATTTTATTAGGGAAGAGATTTTGAAGGAATAAATTTATACACCGTCCATCACCTCAGATAAAGAGTTGGCTTATATTTTCACCAAGCCAGTGTTCGCCTCCTTTCTTCACATTTGTGATAAGCTGGGCATAATCGATATATATGCTCCAGCTTGAGGGGGAGTGTTGCTGTATAGAGACCGGGATATCTGGCAGTCTGGCACTAGCGAATTAGAAATCGGGCAATCTGGCGGTCTGACACTGGTAGATTAGAGACCGGGCGGTCTGGCGGTTTGTCTCAGGTGAATTAGTGACCGAGCGGTCTGGCGGTCTCCTATGGCGGCTTATTCTCTCCTTCTAGTTGTTGTCGGGCGGTTAGCCTACTCGCCTAACCATGTGGCCTGTGCAGCTTGTTTCTATTCATCCTGTAATTATTTAGTCCCACATTGATTATTTATAATCTCTATCATCTCCTCCATTCTATAAAAGGGAGGCTATACCGTTGTAATTACTTACCTTTTTGGATAATAAAATTTTGTTACTCTAATTTTTTGGTCTCTTATTTTCTGTTCGAACAGACATGTACGAAGGCATACAAAGGGTCTAGTCCTGGTAGTGTTTATACCTGCCTAGGATGCGTAGACGCCCGCTCCGTTGCTGCCGTAGCCATAACGCTGGTACCCAAGAGTTAAGCTAACTCAAAAAAGTGGGAACTAAAGGTCTGTGATCACTGAATCATGTGCATGAGTTTCACTTGTATGAATCATAACCCACATACCATATCATACATACATACTTAGGACATGTGCACCATAGATCCTTATCATATAAATTAGTATGGGCTCTTTTATATGATAAGTTATATTCGTTAAATCTTAACATATAAGTTTGTATGGGCATTCTTATAAGTTAAGGTACCTCTGTGAAGATTGTTTGGTAGTAGTTAGTTTACTTTTTGCTCTGCTCTTTACTCTACTTACCACACTTCTTTCAGTACTATTTTACATACTTTACTTGTACTATATAGAACTGTTAGAGTAGAGATATAAATGTTATTATATATCCATGATAGAATAGATCCATTGTCACCTACTTTTCTTTTTATACCCCTTGTTGTCCTCCGCTTTGTCCTCCCGCTCGGTACCAAGGAGTCGCGGGGGTGAGGCAAGGACAAAATTTCTTAGTCTTTATGACTAATGGTCAGTTGTGACCGTAGGAGATCGAGGAGCTGGAGCACCAGCACGACTATCAGGACGAGGTGGCAGGACATGAGGAGCAGATACCACATACTAATACCGCAACTCAGTGTCAGGTGATGATGAGTGTTTCAGTTACCGCTTCTATATAGTGTTGTAGTGAGAGAGAGAGATTTGATTTGGCATGTATCGGGCATAATCCCTTCTCTCATTTTGTACTCATTTGGACTATTGTAATTTTCATTTACATATATGATGACATTGTACTGTGATATTATGGACATCTTAGTTTTATTTACTACTTGTTATACTTCTTCTCTCGATTGGCCAAACAGGTTGAATGATTGTACTAGCCAGCAGGATCGGCGTCTCACGGTGTCGACTAGCCCGTGTGTTAGTGTCACCGTAAGGCGGCGGTTCTAGGCATAAGACTAGGTAGCCTCCTTGGTAAGGGGGAGGCGGGGGTCTTATAGTAAGTCCTATGTGACTAAGTTTGTTGCCAAGTCCTATGATGAGATTTTTGTTGGGTACAACAATCATAGTAAGGCATATAGGATCTACAACTTGAAATTTCAAGTTATAGAAGAGTTTGTATATATAGTATTTGATGAGTCTATCATGATTAACAGTGAGTTGCCAAGCTCTTCTTCTATTACTGCTGGTACAGAGCTGATGATGGACAAGCTAACCATCAAAGATGCTACTCCATTAGTCCAAGATGGAGTGGATATTCCAGAAGAAGGGCAAGGCCCTATTGAAGTGGATGAAGATAAGCAAGATGTTGCCACTGAAGCTGATGCTGATAGAAGATTGCCTCATGCTATCAGGCATCTAAGAGATCATCCAAGACACAAGATTATTGGTGATGCAAATCAAGGAGTAGTGACAAAAATCAAGAGCCTTATTATATCTTTGTATTCAGGCTTCCTGTCATAGGTTGAGCCCAAGAAATTTTAAGAGGCCAACATAGATAAGTTCTAGATTATAGCAATGCAAAAGGAATTGAACCAGTTTAAGAGGTGTAAGATCTGAAAGCTGATTCCTAGACCACAAGGACATGATGTCAATGTTGTCAAGTGGACTTACAGGAATAAACTTGATGAAAATGACATTATAATCAAGAATAAGGCTAGGCTATTAGCTAAGGGGTATAGATAAGAAGAAGGTATTGACTTTGATCAAACCTTTGCCCCTGTAGCAAGATTGGAAGCTATCAGACTCTTCCTTGCATATGCTGCATACAATGAATTTAAAGTCTACCAGATGGATGTGAAGTCAGCTTTCCTGAATGGTGACTTAAAGGAAGAAGTCTTTGTTGAATAGCCTCCAGGTTTTGTTGATTCTAACTCACTTGAATTTGTTTATAGACTTAGGAAAGCTCTATATGGGTTAAAGCAAGCCCCTAGAGCATGGTATGGGACATTGTCTAGCTTCCTCATTGAGAACAAATTCTCAAGGGGGAAGATGGACAAGACTCTATTCCTACGGGAATCTAAGGGCAAGATCATCATTGTCCAAATTTATGTCGATGATATAATTTTTAGGTCTACTGATGATAACCTTTACAGGAAGTTTGCCAAAACTTATGCAAGGAAAGTTTGAGATGAGCAGTATGGGTGAGCTTAAGTACTTCTTGGGCCTCCAAGTATTGCAGACTAAAGATGGGTTGTCCATCTCACAGTCTAAGTTCACTAAGGAGTTTATCAAGAGGTTTGGTATGGAGAATTCCTCCACCATAAAAACTCCCATGGAGTCAAGTATGCCTATAGACAAAGATGAGGCAGGGAAACCTATTGATGAAACTTTGTATAGATGGACAATTGGCTCCCTTTTATATCTTACTGCTAGTATGCCAGACAACATGTATGGTACATGTGTTTGTGCTAGGTATTAGTCTATCCCAAAAGAATCTCACTACCCTGCTATAAAGAGGATTTTGAGGTATCTTAAGGACACACCATATCTTGGCCTCTGGTACCCAATAAATAAAGATTTTGAACTAACATGCTATTCAGATGCAGATTTCGCAGGCTGCAAAGAAGACATGAAGAGAACATCATGCACCTGCCAGTTTTTGGGAGGAAGACTAGTGTCTTGGAGCAGCAAGAAGCAGACCTGTGTTGCAATCTCAACAGTTGAGTCTGAGTATATCTCAGCAGGTAGCTGTTGTGCACAGTTGTTGTTGATCCAGCATTAGATCCAGGACTATAACCTCCAAATAAGTAAAACCCATATGTTTTGTGATTCAATGAGTGCAATATCAATTGCTAGGAATCTTGTCTCTCATAGCAGGACTAAGCTTATTGAGATTAAGTATCATTTTATTTGGGAGCATGTGGAGAAGTAAGACATCTGTCTTGAGTTTGTCCCCACAGACAAGCAAGTGCCAAACATCTTTACTAAGCCACTAAATGAAGTCAAGTTCAACACCTTCAAGTTTGAGTTTGGTAAGTTGAACTTGGTATAGCTTCAGATTGCTCCATGTAACATTTCTGTTGTAAAACTCACCCTTCTTGCAGGTAGATAAATCTTTCAAATGGTATCAAGACCATCAAGTATTTCCATTGATATCAAGACTAAGATGGACTCAAGTGTCTAGTAAAGAGAATGACTGCAGAGGCTCAAGTTGAGGGGGAGCAAGTTAAGATGCTCCTATTGAGGGGGAGCAAATCCAGCAGTTGTAGGAACAAGTTCAACTTCCTGAATAATGCACAAGCTGAGGGGGAGATCAACCCGGAACTCCCTGCTCCAGATTTTTGTTATGACACTATCATAACAAATGAAGCTAGAAAGGGAGATGCTATTAAAGTAAATTGCTGCTATTGAGAAGGCAGTGTTGCTGCAGGAGAAGAGGAAAATCTAGCACCTCCCTGACTACAACTGCATTCTACAAAAGTTTTCAGTAGTATGAGGAATGACATTAGCTCAAAGTGGAAAATTGATAGCAGCCAGCTCAAGTGGATCAATGGACCACTCTAGAGTCAAGTGACTGCTGTGATGTGTTGAATCAGTGGTATCAACATAAGAGGTATGATATCTAGTCAAGTAGTTTGATCACTAGGATAATTTCTTAAGTGGCATCAACACCAGATGTTGGTTAGAATCAAGATTTAATTTCTTCCTTGATCCTATCACCTTCATTAGGAGAATTTTCTTTTGAATAAGCCAGAAAGGGGGAGATGTGGGCAATAACCTAAACCCAAAAGGAGTAGAGCATACTGAGTAGAATACTGAGTAGAGATAGTATTTGCCAGAAAAGGCGAGATGGTGGGAAATACATGCCCAGGGGGAGATGTCGAAGCAATACTTGACATAACCAGGTCATGTTAAGTAAGTGCATGTTACTTGGAAACATTCAAGTAATATGAAGAGAGTAATGTTGAGCCACTGCATATTATGTTTCCACCCTTAAGGTGTTTGAGGAAAGTCCTCCACTTAAGTGTTAAGTAGTGAGGAGTGTTGTAAGCTGCTTCAAATTTTCAAGTGGGATGAGAAGGCTTACAGCTACTTTTGAATTTATATACTTTATGAGAAAATGCTTCTTAGTAATGTTGGGTGTTCTGCCTTCTTCAAATAGGGGAAGATTGTGGGGAATATTGCCCTTAATGTTCCCAAGATTTGATTTGAAGAGGCATCACCATCAATACTAAGAGCATAATTATATTTGATGTTGTTGAAGCTCATCATGTGCAGGATGTTCCTTGGAACATGTTTAGATAGGTTGTCTAAGTGATTGTGACAGGTGGTCATAAGGAAGAAAGGTAGAGAGACTAAAATTTATCTAAGTCCACATGCGTCGATTGAAGTTAGTTCACATGACGCCAGATGTCAAGATGCGTCATGTAAAGGATGGACAGTCAAAGCCCAGCAGTTTGCAAAGCAAAATTGCGGCCAAGTCCACATGCGTCAATTGAAGGTAGTTCACTCAACGTCATATAACAAGAGGCGTTGAGTAGAGCTGATTCTGTCAAAGCCTTAACATTGGAAAGTAGAAAAATCAACTAAGTCCAGAATCATTGAGTGAGTATAGCTCACTCAATGCATGATGAAAGAAGTGTTGAGTCAAGCTCAAGCAGTCAAAGCTTTACTCAATTCCTGATGAAATAAGCAGACATGTGTTGCAATCTCAACACCTAAGTCCATAAGCATTGAGTGAGGTCAACTCACTCAATGCCTAAAGAAGAAGGCATCGACAGAGTAATGATCAGTCAAAGCTTAAGAAGAGATAGACAAAAAATCTATCTAAGTCCAGATGCGTTGAGTGAGGACAACTCAGTCAACGCAAGATCATCAAGAAAATTGGTTGTACAGTAGCGTTGAGTGAATCCAGTTCACTCAACACCTCATCAAAAAGAGGCAAATGCATAAGCATTGAATGATGAAGGCTGTTGAAGTTGGAGACCGGGCGGTCTGTCGGTCTGGCATTGCGGGTTATTGATCAGGCGGTCTGACAGTTTGCCTTCAGCAGTTTGGTTGCTGTGTTGCGGTCTGAGGTCCAAGCGGTCTAGCGGTTTGTCACTGGTGACTTGGAGACCGGGCAGTCAAACGGTCTAACATGGCGGCTTGTCTCTCTCTCTGGCAGTGGCCGGGCGGTTAGCCCTTCTGTCTAACCGCGCGGCTTGTGTGGTTTGTGTTTGTACAGTCCGCGTGTTTCTAGTCCCACATCTCTTATTTGTATTCTCTCTTCTCTCCTCCATTCTATATAAGGGAGGTCATACCTTTGTAATAGACACCTTTTTCTGATAATAAAATTTCAGTTATACCATTTCCGGCTTTTTTATAGTTCGCTTCTAACATGGTATTAGAGGCATCGATCCTCTCCTCCTGATTCTGTGAGCCCTCTCTGTCCGCGCGACTTGCTTCTCCGGCTTACGCCCTGTCTACGCGGTCTCCTTCTCTCCTTGTCGTTGCCCTCTGTGTGTGCGACCTGTTGCCTTGTTCACTGCGATCTGTCGCCTTGTTCGCCGCGACCTATCGCCGTGTGCCTTGCCTTCTCTTGTGCTTCTGTTCGAGCGGACTGTCTGCTTGCCGCTCGACTTCTACCCCTCTGCTTGATACTGCGGCTTGGTCATGGTCTTTCTGGCCGCTGGTGTTTGACATCCTGACCGCTGTAGTTTTTTTGCCTATCCGCGCGGCTTGTTTCCTAACCGCACGGCTTCCTGTTGTTTGCTCTTATGGCTCTTTCTGATTCTTCCACTGCCACCACTCCTGCCGTCACCCTTGTTGCCAATCTGGTTCCGCCTCTTCCTCCTACTCCTTCTGGGAACCTTGGCACCGTTTCCAAGCTTGTGGGCTCCAACTACCCGGATTGGAGCATCTCTTTCACCTTTCTCCTTCGCTCGCAACGCAAACGCCACCATCTCATTGATGACCCTCCTCCTACCACTTCACCTCTCTTTGATGACTGGGATGCGAGTGACGCGCTTGTGCGTACTTGGCTCGCTAACAGTCTATCTGATGAGTGCCTTCCCGTCATCCTTCATGATGAGACGGTGAAGGCCGCTTGGCTTCATCTTGCTGCTCTATACTCCAAAGGGGCTCAGACGTCCCGCATCTATACGTTGTATGCGGACCTATTTGCCCGGCCTACCTTGTCTCCTGCTGCTGCCTACCAACAAGTTCAAGCTCTTGGGGCTGAGATTCTTCAGAATCACCCCTTTTCTACGGATCTGGCTCAACAACACAAGCACTTCCAAGAGTTTCTGGTTGTGTGTTATCTGCTATGTCTTCCTGACACGTATGATATGATCCGCCAACAAATTCTGGGTGAGGCGGAATCTCCTACTTTAGATGCCACCGCTGCTCGCATCGCCGCTGTCACCTCTCTCCTTCAGCGCCCGCTTCTGCCCGCTCCTTCTCCACCGGATAACTATGCTCATCAAACTCAACGGAGTGGCTCTGGTAGCCGCAGTCATCAGTCTGGCGGACGTCCTTCTTCCCGCTACCCCTGCTCTCACTGCAGCCGTACCGGACATACTTCTGACCGCTGCTGGACGAAGCATCCCCATCTTAGCCCCTCGGGTGACTCTTCCGCCTCCTCTTCCAAGCCGTCTGCTTCCGTGGTCACATCATCAGGTAGTGCCCATGTGGTCACTCAAGGTAAATGGCTTATCGACTCCGGAGCAACTAATCATATGACGGGCAATCCTCAATGCTTCTCTCTCCTCGAACAACATGATCGGTTGCCCCCGGTCCTCATTGCAGACGGTTCTCCCTCCCCGGTTCATGGGTCGGGAGTAGTTCATATTACTCCGTCCCTTTGGCTAGAGGACAATCTCTATGTGCCCAAGTTTCCGTGCAATCTATTGTCGGTTACTTCTTTGTGCAAGCAGCTTCAATGTTCTGTAACGTTTACTCCATCTTCTTGTTCTTTTCTGGATCCGAGCTCCCAGCGAACGATTGCTACTGGGACTGAGAGCGGCGGCCTCTACTTCCTCGACAACGTTTCTGCTTTGTCCGTCTTCTCTTCTTCTTGTACGGATCTTCTCTAGTGGCATCTCCGTCTCGGTCATCCTCCACCACGGCTTCTACATCAGCTTCTACCCCACCTCCCTCCCTCCAATACTCCTCTCAACTGCGAAGCATGTCAACTTGGCAAGCATCATCGTTCCTCCTTCCTGCCGAAGCAAGGTCGGGGCTCTACTCGTCCGTTTGATCTTGTCCACTCTGATATCTGGGGGCCTGCTCCTACCCTTACTATTGGTCGGGGTAGTTCTTATTTTGTAACCTTTATCGATGACTTTTCTAGATGTACTTGGGTGTATCTCTTACGAGATCGCTCTGAACTTTTTAATGTATGGACCTCCTTTTATCATTTAATCAAAAATTAGTTTGGTGTTGGTATTAAAACTTTTCGCTCTGATAATGCAAAAAAGTACTTAAGTCACGCTTTTACCTCCTTCTGTGTGCAATATGGCGTTATTCATCAGACAAGCTGTGTCTATAAATCCCAACAAAATGGGGTGGAGGAACGCAAAAACCGTCACCTCCTCGATGTCGCTCGCACATTGATGACTCAAATGCATGTCCCTCGCTCATATTGGGGCTATGCTGTTCTTCTTGCCTGTTATCTCATCAATCGCATTCTCTCCTCCATTCTCAATGGAAAAACCCCTTTTTCCATCCTTTATCTAGGCAAGGAGCCTTTTCCTCTCCCTCTCTGAATCTTTGGGTGCACTGCTTTTGTGCATGCCCCATCTGCCACCCGTGATAAGCTCTCCCCTCGCTCCACCAAATGTGTCTTTCTGGGGTACTCCGCCACTCAGAAAGGCTACTGCTGCTTTGAACCTATTCTTCGTAAGCAGTTCGTCTCCGCTGACGTTACCTTCTTCGAGAATGCCTCCTACTTCTCAGATGACTCCTCGTCTCTTCCCCCCACCTCTGATTCTCCTGTTAATCCATTCGTTCCCTCGTCTCCTACTGCGATATCCGCCCCTCCTCCGTCTCCGCCCACTCCTCTCCCTCCGCCTCTCTCTCTGCCTCCATCTCCCTCATCTCCGCTGCCGTCGCTCTCTCCTCCTAGGCCAGCTCTCTCTGCTACGGATGTTCTGGATACCGAAGAGCCCGCCAACCTGGATCTTCCTGTTGCTCTTCGCAAAGGGGTGCGGACGTGTACCCTATACCCCCTTGCTGTTGTTGTTTCATACGATCGTCTTACCTCTTCTCGCAGGGCCTTTTCGCTGGCTATCTCTGCCACTACCACACCTCATTCCTACCAGGAGGACTTTGCTATTTCTCACTGGAAGATGGCCATGGATGAGGAAATGGCGACCCTAACAGAGCGGGGTACCTGGACTCTTGTCCCTCCTCCCTTTGATACTGATGTTGTTGGCTGTCGCTGGGTCTTTGTGGTCAAATTTGGCCCAGATGGCACTGTGGACCGTTATAAAGCTCACCTGGTGGCTAAGGGCTTTACTCAGACCTATGGGGTTGATTACTTTGACACCTTCTCTCCCGTGGCTCATATCAGCACTATACGGGTCCTTCTCTCTGTGGCGGTCAACAAAGACTGGCCACTTTCCAAGCTGGATATCAAGAATGCCTTCCTTTATGGTGATCTTCAGGAGGCCGTCTACATGGAGCAACCTCCTGGGTATGTTGCTCAGGGGGTGACACGAGTATGCCGGCTACAGAAGGCAATCTATGGCCTCAAGCAGAGCCCTCGAGCTTGGTTTGACAAGTTCAGCGGCATCATGGCGGCCGTTGGTTTTGCTCGCAGCTCTGCTGATCACTCTCTATTTATTCGCAAAACCTCTTCGGGACTGGTGGTTCTTGCAGTATATGTTGATGATATTCTTCTCACTGGCGATGACCAGGAAGGGGTAGCCTTGACAAAGTGGAATCTTCGCCAACATCTGGTCACGAAAGATATGGGTTCTCCTAAGTACTTTTTGGGGATCGAAATCTCTCGGAAGCCCAACTCTTTAGTCCTCTCTCAGCTTAAGTATGCCCTTGATATTTTAAAAGAAGCAGGATTGACTGGGGCCAAACCTGCCCGATGTCCCATGGCTGTTGGAGAAGACAAAACTTGGACAGATGATTCGCCTCTTCTTTCAGATGCTTCACGGTACAGGCGTCTGGTTGGTAAGCTCATATACCTCACCGTGACTAGGCCCGACATTTCCTATGTTGTGGGCAAGGTGAGTCAATTTATGCAAGCTCCCAGGGAGTGCCAGCTACAGTCCGCCTTGCGGATCTTGGAGTACGTCAAAGCAGCCCCAGGGAAAGGATTGCTCTTTTAGAAGAATGATCATCTGAGGGTTGAAGCATACTCAGATGCGAGTTACGCTGATAACAAAGGGGACCGCAAGTCTACCTCCGGTTTCTGTACTTTTGTTGGGGGCAATCTGGTAAGCTAGAAGAGCAAGAAGCAGTCTGTTGTCTCCAGGTCCAGTGCTGAAGCAGAGTATCGAAGTATGGCATCGACCACTTGTGAGCTAAAATGGCTACGGGCTCTCATGTTGGATTTAGGAGAGGTCTACAACCATCCTCTACCTATGTTCTGTGACAACAAGGCTACTATATACATCTCCAAAAATCCAGTCTTCCATGAGAGAACCAAGCACATTGAGGTCGACTGTCATTTCATTCATGAAGAGATTCTGAAGGAACACATTTGCACCCCCTTCGTCACGTCTGAAAAAGAGCTGGCTGACATATTCACCAAGCCAGTATCCGCCTCGTTTCTTCATATATGTGACAAGCTGGGCATGATCGACATATATGCTCCAGCTTGAGGGGGAGTGTTGAAGTTGGAGATCGGGCGGTCTGGCTTTGCGGGTTATTGACCGGGCAGTCTGACAGTTTGTCTTCAGCGGTTTGGTTGCTGTGTTGCGGTCTGAGGTCCAAGCGGTCTAGCAGTTTGTCACTGGCGACTTGGAGACCGGGCGGTCTAACGGTCTAACTTGGCGGCTTGTCTCTCTCTGGCAGTGGCCGGGCGGTTAGCCCTTCTGTCTAACCGCGCGGCTTGTGCGGTTTGTGTTTGTACAGTCCGCATGTTTTTAGTCCCACATCTCTTATTTGTATTCTCTCTTCTCTCCTCCATTCTATATAAGGGAGGTCATACCTTTGTAATAGACACCTTTTTCTGATAATAAAATTTCATTTATACCATTTCCGGCTTGTTTTAGTTCGCTTCTAACAAAGGCTCACTCAACGCATTCATAAAGAAAGTTACGTCTAAGTACAGAAGCATTGAGTGAAGTCAGTTCACTCAATGCCTCAGCAAGAAGGGATGCATTCAGAGAAGCAGCCAAGTCTAAGGGATTTGAGTGATGAAGGTTCACTCAATGCACTCAACGCCTAGCTGTACAGAAGAAACTGACTAAGTCTAGATTCGTTGAGTGAAGTCAGTTCACTCAACACACTCAACGCTTAGCTGTGAATAAGAAATTGACTATTCTAGATTCATTGAGTCAAGCCAGTTCACTCAATGCACTCAACGTATGGGATGAAACTGATAATTTGGCTAAGTCCACAGATGCTGACATCAGTATGGGTTAGCAAACTTTCAAAATGTGGCGGGAAAGCTATAGTACACGACAAATGGCACCGCAGGTCTACTGTAAGACTTTTCTAGTAAAAGATAGGTTGCAGATAACAACCACAGCCGGGCCACGGGTCAAAATATCCATTGGATGGCAGAAGATAAAATGGATAAGTTCGGCGGATGCAAAGATAACTTTTAGGGTTTATCATTTCGTAAAGAGGCGGAACTTCTTCGCCTACTCTCTCGCCATTATTGCAGAGCTTGAAGCTGAAGTTCAAACCCGCTGAACTAAAAGTTCTTCCAGTTAGCTGTAGATTTCTTCACCTGCTACAACAAGATCAGAAGTGATTTTTGAGAAAGAAGAAGAAGTAGAGCCTTAAAATTTCTGCAGTCAAGGTTAGCTATTTGAATAGTAAGAAGAACTGTCAAATCATTGTGTTCATCAGCAAGATACGAGACTTTATTTCTGATTTACTTCCAACACAAGCAGCAGTTTATTGAAGATCAATATTCTTGTAGCTTAGAAAAAGTTAGGGCTGAGATTTACTCAGCTCGGGAAGTAGTAGACTCAGAGAACTTCTCTGGAGTCAAATCAACAACAAAACACTTTATCTTCTGTAGTATCATAATAGATCTGAGTGTAGGTCTATTGTATAAAGGCTGAGTGTAGGATCATTTATTAATCTGAGGTAGGATTCAAGTTTGAATCAGAGGTAGGGCCTATGGGCTTGAGGTAGGGCAGTTTTCCTGAGGTAGGAGAGTCATTCTCTCTGAGTGTAGGACCTTTGGGTGTGAGATAGGATCCAGCTTTGGATCTGTGGTATGGCCTTTGTGCTTGAGCTGTAGGAGAGTCATTTTCTCTGACGTAGGGATATCCTCCAAGCCTGAGTGTAGGGAATCTTGTGTGCCTGAGGTAGGTGATCTTTGGATAACTGAGTTATAAGAGAAAGCTTGCTCTAAGGTAGGGCTTTGTTCCTAAGGTAAGTCTTGGAGGAGACTGAGAGATACCGAGGGATCTTATTTATAAGCTCTTAGGAGCTGAGTTTTGGAGAAATTGCCTTGTCTAACAAACTATTAGAAAGGTGGAAGGATAGTGGACGTACCCATAATTTGGGGAACCACTATAAATCTGGTGCGTGTTGTTAGAGTTCTTGAAAGAAAGTTAACTAAGCTAACTCCACACAACTAAAAATCAAAGAAATCTCATGAATTCTTAAAAGAGACCAAAAACCTATACACCCCCCTCTAGGTGTTTAGCTGCCCATTAAATTTAAATACTTTCAACCTCCCTAGCTGATATGATCACCACCCTATCTCACGGAGAGCACTTAGTGTATCCGCACAGACACAGACACAAAACTATTCCGCCTTGTTGCCGCAACTAGGCCAGACAACCAGTCCACCAAGGCCGCACCACCAAGGCCGGATAGAAATAGTATCCACCTTGTCACCACAAGGCAAAGCCAGGACTTGTCTGCTAACCAGAGGACCATGCAGAAACTCCACCAGTCCGCGCGCATGCGAAGATAACTCCAGTCTACACATCCCTGTGGACACTGCTCCAGTCCGCACACTCTAAGCCTCTAACCAGAGCACACAAGGCTGACAGCTGCCGAACTCGGTGGACAAAGAAACCAGTCCGCGTTAACCGCGCGATCTTCCAGACTGAGCATACCTAAACTTATTACAGATAGAGACCAAGTCCACACCACCAGCTATCCCTGGTGCGAACACAGCACCAGCAGATATATGAGCCAGTTCGTACAAACAGGCGAACTGCGCAGTTATACCAAACTGCACCACCAGAATGAGACTGAGGAAACAACCATGCTGATCTCCCGAGCTCTAATTGGGTCTGCAACCCGGACTCAGCGAACTCCGCGGATAAACATCCTATTCTCCCAGTTACCTTTAGGGAACAAGCTGACTGCAACTCCCTTGCTGACCTGGATAATCGCAACCCCTGTTCGCAAAGTCCGTGCGGACAGTACGCCCAGGCCGCCACTTTCAATTAAAAAATTAAACACTCCCCCTTGAAGTGAGAAGTGGAAACCAGCCCGAACAGTCCCCACAACTAACAAAACGACCCCTTCGATAGCAGCTTTGTGAAAATGTTCGTGATGTAGTCCTCGCTCCGCACATGCTTGACCATAAGAGACCCCTCCAGCATCTTCCCCCATATGAAGTGTAACATTCCTCAAATAAGTAGACCCCCTAGGAGTGGTTTTGTCATGACTAGGTCATGACAAAACCCTAGAAGCCTAAGAAGACCAAGTGAACAAGGCTCAAGGTGAAAATCACCTTGGTCTGCAAGTAGTAGAATCCCAATTACAATCCTAGGCATGACCTTAGGATTTTAACTTGGTTCCATGATCCCATCATGGCACCTCTAACCCTAAGGGAGGCCAATATGTTGCTACGAACCAATTTGGGTCAACCAAAAAGAGGCCAAGATGACTCAAGTCTGGGAAGCGTCGAGTGAGTCGATAAGACTCGACGAGTAGATCAGGTATCTACTTAGACAGGTGTTTGGGCTCGAGCGTTGAGTGCGTGGAGTGCACTCAATGCCTTGGTCTGAATGGCGTTTAGTGCGTTGAGTACACTCAACGCCATCTTAATTATAATGAATCTTGGGCTCAGGCGTTGAGTGCATCGAGTGCACTCAACGCCATAGGCTGAATGGAATTGAGTGCGTTAAGTGCACTCAACACCATCTTACTTAGAAAGAATCTTGGGTACGAGCGTATAGTGTGTCGAGTGCACTCAACGCGATATGCTAAATGGCATTGAGTGCGTTGAGTGCACTCAACGCCATCTTACTTAGAAAGAATTTTGAGTTCGGGCGTTGAGAGAGTTGAGTCTACTCAACGCCATGGGCTGAATGGCGTTGAGTGCGTTGAGTGCACTCAACGCCATCTTACTAAAAGGATTTTTCTAGAATTATGGCATTGAGTGAGTTGAGCTCACTCAACGCCATAGACTGAACGGCGTCGAGTGAGTGAGATGAGCTCACTCAACGCCATTGTACTTAGAAAATTCCTGACGATTATGGCATTGAGTGCGTTGAGTGCACTCAACGCCATCATACTGAGAAAAGATTTTTTGGAATTATGGCGTTGAGTGAGTTGAGCTCACTCAACGCCATAGACTGAATGACATCGATTGAGCTGAGCTCACTCAACGCCATTTTACTTAGAAAATTCCTGGCGATTTTGGCGTTGAGTGAAGAGGCTTGTCTCAATGCTTTTGGCTTAGAGAAATTTTCGGCCCTGTTTGCTGATTCGGGTGAATAGGCTGAAACGGGACTTTTCGGGAACTGCGCCAAGATGGATTAATTGGCATGTTTCTTTCATTAAGACTAATTTAAATGGTCAAGTAGTAGGGTGCCACGTGGTAGACGGTTTAGCCCAAATTCCTCTTTAATGGAGGAGAGAGAAAAAGCCCCAAAGCCATGGCCGAAATTCGCCTTTCATGGCCATTAATGGCACTTGATACCTTGGCCTAATTCCCCTCCCCCTTTTATGGCTGGATTAAACTCCTCTGGAAAAGAGGAGGAGTTTCCATCCATTTCTTGGTTAGATTAAGCCCACATTCATCCTCCTCCTCCATGGCCGAAAAACTCTTAAAGGGGCATTAATGGCCACCTCCATCTAGACCCCTCCCCTCCCCCATTTTATCATTTTAAAAGACTCACTGGACTTAGAGGAGTGGTTTCCAGACAAAACCTTAAGGAGATGAGGAATCCCATCGTGCAGTTGCAGAAATCGAGCGGCGCCACCACCGACCATGACATCCCGACGATCGACACGTCGCCAGGCCGCGAGCAAGGTCCTCCCCTTCCTCTTTCCTTATGGGTAGATCGTAGGAATTGTTAGGTCTAAGGAACGGGCACAATTGAGCCCGATGAGGTGATGAAAATCACTGGTTTTTCCGTGAAAAGAATGGATGGTCGGGTTCACCGGAAACCACCCCTTCAGCGGCCGTGCCACCGCCCGGCGAAAGCCCCCACCTCAACGGAGGTGGTGGTGGCGGTGGCCGACCAGGGAGGTAGCCGGGAAAATGTCTTGGAATAAGCTCCAGGTTTGGCCAATCATGTCCCTCGGCTGGAGGAAGAAGACGATCCAGCAACCGTCGGATCATTTAAATTCTTTTCTTTTAAAATAAATTTTCGGTATTAAGATAACGACCACTTTAGAAAATTATTGAAAAATACTTTGAGGCTCTATATGAGGAAATGGTCAACATTTAATTTGTAGCCCTATGGGTCTACTTAATTTTAAAATTAATTTGGGACAATTTGGTCAAATGGTTTGACCAGGACACCCATTTTGGTGGGGTCTATACCTAGGGCTAGACAGAAATTAAAATGAGTGCCCCCACTTCATCTCTTGTCCAAATGACTTGAAATTTTGACAGTGAGTCCCCCTAGTCTATATCTAGGTCCTTCCTAAAAATGATAATTTGTGGGGATAATATTCCTATAGCTTTTGTAATTATTTAATAAACCATGATTAAATTAATTAAGGGACCAAATGACCTCCAAACCCTCCCAAATTTTGGTTAGTGGTCCTTGGGGTCATTTTAAGGCTTTGAATTAAATTTCCTATCATTTGGAGATGATTTGGATTGAATTTTTCCAAACCCTAGCCTTGCCATAATAAGGGTATTTAGGTCAAAAGTGCACTTGAGGTTTGAGTGGTAAATCACCTCAATAAAGGTTGGAATTTGGGCCACTGGTTTGGCATGACATATAACACCCTCAAATGGGATATGGGGTGGTTTGGGATTGAATTGCCTTAGGACCCAAGTTCAAACCTATGTTTTGGCTTTGGGGGTTTGAGAAGGGCATGTGGTCAAAAGACCTTGAAATGATTTGAAATTTGGTGGAAAGGACTCTAGGGTAGTTAGAGTCCTCTGGTAGAAATCTTATTAGATTTAGTGAGGGTTAAACCCCTCAAAGCCCTAACCCTAGTTTAGGTCACAAACCTTAAAATGGTAAGTTGGATAATCAAGGTGTTGTGAAAAGTTGTAAAACTTGGATGGTGTAGTCATAAGATCAATAAGAGCTTTTTGTAATTTATTGGGAGATTTGGAAGCATATTTTTAGTATCTCCTTTGCAATACATGTGTTAGCCTCTATTACTTATTTGGTTATTATAACCTCAATGTTCACTAGAAGGTTATGAAATTGAGGCAGAGGAAGTTCAAGACTATTATACTCATACATGAATTTTGTTATAATTTTTAGATGTATAATACCAGTACATACTTCACAAGCACATCAAAATGAAAACTTGTTCAATAATTTATTCAGAGCTTATTATTTGCTATAAAATTGTGAAACTTGATCAGTAGCGTTCATAGGTCAATATGCTCATTTGGAGATTTTATTACAATTTTTAAATGAATAATTGTTATACTTAGTTCATTAACCTATTAACTTGGATATTATGAGAAAATCAAATTTAGAGTTTATATTCACTGATAAATTATGAAACTTGACCTGGAGTGTTTATATGTCTTTATGATCATCCTTGAATTTTCTCAGAATTTTTGGAAGTATATTGGCAGTACTTGTCTCTTTAAAATTATTAATGTAGGTTGTATTTAAATTTAGATTTAGAGGCCTAAACCTTGCTGGGAAATTGGGATACCCTAATTTTACGATTCAATAGTCATCATGTAATTATCATAAATTTTATAAAACATTTGCATGTCTGAAAGGGGTACTTCATGTTCAAACTTGGGTCTTAGATTACTTAGGAAAATTAATTAAATATCAAATAAATTATAAAAATTATGAATTTTTGGATTTAGGCTAATCATGGCATGGTAGACCCCCAATAATTATTATAGGGATATTGGATGATAATTTTGAGTACCTCCCATTGTATACATCATATAGCTTAGGATGGTCTGCGTTTAGTAAAAATTGCATGAATCATAATAAGGTGCAGAATGAACTTTAGAGAATTTGGGATATCAGAATACTAATTTTGAAATGTAAATGAATGCATATTTAGTAGGCAAGATGAGGAGACATTAGTTGACTAATGTTAAGAGGTGCTCGGGGACGACGAAACATCGTCTTCCCCGTAGAGAGAGAGAAAGGTCAAAACACACTAGGATTAGATCCAAGGTAATAATAAAGGATCGAGAATCGGATTTTAACCAATAAAAATAAGTGCCTTGCGAAAGGGAGCTTTGCTATTCAGCCCATCGTACTTCCTAGTGCCCTTTGAGAATCCTTCACGGGGTATGCTAGGGGCAGTCCTGGGCTAACCTAAACTGTAGGTAAAACTTAATTGCAAGAGTAACTTGCATAATTAGGGGTTCACTTTCACTCACCTCGATGTCTCGGGATGTTCGGTTGGTTCACACGGGCTATAGGCTCGGGGGATTTCGGTGATGGGCGGGTTGGCCCGGCGAGCTTAGGCTCGGTTGTTGATTGTGACAGACGGGGTAGTCCAGGGAGCTTAGGCTCGGTTGATGATTGTGATGGACGGGATAGTCCGACGAGCTTTGTCTCGGTGGATAATACATTAATATTGCATGTGCATAAGATATAAGGTGGTGGGTCTTCGGTATTAGAGGGTCGATGCACTAACAC
Source organism: Platanthera zijinensis (assembly GCA_039513925.1). NCBI lineage: Eukaryota > Viridiplantae > Streptophyta > Magnoliopsida > Asparagales > Orchidaceae > Platanthera > Platanthera zijinensis. The sequence continues at coordinate 154,033,359 of CM077083.1, forward strand.
CAATACGTCGACTCGGCAAGTGTGGTTAGCACTTCGCCATAAAAGTCCAGTGCGCCAGCCGGCAAGAGTACGCAGGCGCTCTGCTTAGTGTACCAGCGTTGAGGCATACGATAGGTCTGACTGGTAGTGAAATTACCGGTTTAGAGGTGGGCGAGGCCCAACCCAGCGCTTCTGTTTGCCACTATGGAGGTATCCTAGGAGGTTCGGCTCCAGAAAGGGGGAACTAAAGGTCTGTGTACACAGAGTCAAGTGGGTGAGTTGAACTTGCATGTTCACATCATGGCATAATTGCATGTCATAGCATAACCATTGCATATAACCCTGACACCTATTGTATAAAGTGGTATGAGACGCTTTATACAATAGGCTCTGTAAAACGACCCCTTGGGTTTATAAGTCCGTGCGAGCGTGCTTACAAGTTAAGTTTTTTATTCAGTAAATATATATGTATGCTTGCTAGAAAACCGACACCATATCGTATAAATTGGTATGAGACTTCTTATACGATAGGAGCCTTGCAGAAGATCTCTTGATTATGTGATTTCATATAAGCTAAGGTTACTTATTTCTTGAGTAGCTTTTCTTACCTTTATTATTTCGATATTTATACATGCTCGTCAAACTGCTAGTCTAGTTTCGCCGTCACCTGCTTTTGTTATTCTCCACTATCATGTCCTCTCCTTTCTTCCTCCCTGCTCGGTGCCTAAGAGCCATGGGGGAAGGGGCAGGGGATGATAGGACTTAGTCTTTTAGACTAACAGTTTTCAAACCACGTCATTTTAGGGGACCGTGGATCCCAGCATGGAGGAGCAGCCCCGAAGGTCAGCATGCTTGGAGATGGGGCTGTCTAGTACCAGAGTTCAGATTACTGGGACTGTGAGTCCAGATCTCTAGTAGTTTATTTGTTTTTCTTCCGCTATGAGTGATATATGTAGTGAGAATTTTGATGTACCGGGCATGAGCCCTAACTTTCTGTACTTTTATTATATCTGTGGACACTCCCTTCGTGGAGACTATTTACTTTACATGTGATTGTTGTGGACTTGCTCTTATTATTTTGCTATTATTGTGATCGAATCGGCCGGCAGGATCGGCGTTTTGTAGTGGCGACCTTCTCAGGTGTGAAGGTATCACCGCAAAGCGGCGGTTCTGGGCCTAAGACCTCGATGTGTAAAAAGAGAAAAGGGGGGTCTTACAAGTGGTATCAAAGGAGACCTCGATCGAGAAAGTAGCAGCCCATAATCCCTAAGTCACCCTCGCACGAGTTTAGTTTGGGGACAAACTAAGCAGTGGAAGCAGTGGTGGGCCCATATGAGAGATCACATGTAAATTTTCCACCTTTTAATTAGGTTTTAGTCATTTAATTACAAATGAATTTGGTCACGCAGCCCCCAGCACAGCCTACACCACAGGGCAGAGTCCAGTCGACTCCGAATGTTGCACCACCACCCTCGGTCCCCACTCCATTTCTACAGTCGGAGATTTGGTAGACTCTGATAGCCATACTAGAGGCTTTCAGGACTCAGCAGGTTCCGGCTCCGCAGCAAAACCCGGGGGACAACTGGTTGAGCATTTTCCGAGGACTTTCTCCCCCATCCTACTTGGGGATGGAGTCGGCCGTTCGGACGGAGGAGTGGCTGGACATCATGTATGAGATGCTGATAGGTATACGGTGCCCTTGGGAGGAGAGGGTGCCTTTGGTTGTCTCTTGCTTGGAGTCCCATGCTAGGAGATGGTGGAAGACATCGCTGGACACGACGTTTGCTGATAGAGAGGTTGCAGAAATTTCTTGGGGTGAATTCAAGGCCGTACTATTGGAGCATTTTGTTCCGCAGTCGGCCAGAGATGAGCTGGAAGACAGATTTTTACAGTTGAATCAAGGCACCAAGACGGTGGTGGAGTACCACCGGGAGTTCAACCATCCGGCCCGATTTGTGGATTCTTATCAGTTGGATGAGGCAGGATATACTAAGAGGTTCTATAAGGGCATACGAGAGGATCTATGGGAGGCTTTATTGTTCATGTCCGACGGACCTATTCCTCGAATATTGGAGATGGCGAAGAGGATTGAGGCATATTGGCACACTACTCGAGGCCGAAAACGACCAACTGAGGATCAGGGTCGGGGAGCCAGAAATGATCAGCGAAGGGGCCGCATTATTGATGGGAGAGATGGTAGAAGGGCAGACGACCACCCTCGTCAGGAAGTGAGATGGGAGCAGAGAGAACCAGTGGTGATGGCTCCTCAGCCTCTCCAGATGTGGGAGATCCAAAGACCTAGGGGTATGACATATCCCCCGCCAGAGTGCTTCAACTATCATCAGGTGGGGCATATTCGGAGGAACTTCCCAATGAAGGGGGCACCACTACCAGCACCACTGACTCCCCCGCCTGCTCAGTATTATGGAGGTCGAGGACGTGGCCGAGGATGTGGATACCAGCGCGGAGACCGCAGGCAGGAGAGGGAGCAAGTGTATGCTCTAGATATGGCTCAACCATGGAACCCAGAGCAAGTGATCACAAGTACTCCAGTAAATTTTATGCTTTCTTTCCTAAACTTTTAAAATTCATGGATATAGAATTTACAGACGAGGAAACAAAACCTTAACTTGATTTTCTAAGACATTTAACTACCCCAAGCATAGTCTTCATCAGCGGCAAGCCCGCTTATACATTATTCAATACGGGTGCTTCATACTCGTTCGTGTCGGAAGCCTTCATGGAAGGGCTGGAAGGCATGGAGCAATTCAAAGGCTTGATGATGAGGATACGGCTACCCGACGGATCGGAGCTGTTCACATCTGCCCACTACAACATGGAGGCGCAGATCGGTGGAAAGGCATTTGAAGCACTAGCAACGATCCTAAAGATGCTAGTCTTTGATTTGATCCTGGGCATGACATGGTTGCATTGGAACCATGCCAAGATTGACTGTCTGTCAAAGATGATCACCGTGAGGCATGGGGATTTGCACATCATCATCGAAGGTATTATACCTATTCCCCCTCTATTACTATCATCCGTGTAGGTCGTCAAGGCCCACTTGCAAAGGGAGGAGGTCTATGAAGTACTTTTTGAATTGGCTGAGGCCAAGGATTCTGTTGGAACACCCTTTTTATATTTGGGTCAGGATAACTATGCTAAGGATGCATGACCTCTTTGTATAGCATAGGTCATTGAGTGTGAGTTTAGAACTTAGGATATTTGAGATTTTAGTTCTGCTCAGCCCGACGGATAGTCGACCCCAGCTCGACGTGTCGTCGTCCTCAGCTCGACGCGTAGTCGACCGCTGCTCGACGCATAGTCGATCGCAGGTCGACGCAGCGTCGTCCTCAGTTCGACGTAACGTCGACTTCAGCTCGACGTTTTGGCGTGATTCTCTCTGCATCCTTAATCACTCTCTGATCGACGGATAGTCAAGCTCAGATCGACGATTTATGATGAATTCAATGTTTTGGGTTCTCCCGTCTGTTGACTTTTGAAATTCAAATTAAAGATCATCAAAGCAGTTATTGCAAGAGATCCCCTGGCCGTTTTAAGGCTTAATTGGTCCATATCTCAAGGAATTTCCATTGGAAATCAATTAAGGCACTTCCTTCCAAGGCATGGACAGTTAAGGAATGCATTGAATGCCCTGCCAACGGCTATCTATCAGACAGTAGTAATTCTATTACTCAGAGATTTTTCGAGAGAGACATACACAGTTATTCAGTTTTTGTTACAGAGAACATTCTTCATCATCTCTCTCTCACAGAATCTGCTGCAGAGAATTAAAAGAGAAGAACATCACTCAGAGAAAGATCATCATCAATTCTCTCTGATTCTCTTCTGCTCTACAATCAACTCTTCTACAGACTGCCTTCTACCTTCAGACATCAAACACTCAGTGTCTGAGTTATCTATTGCTGAAGAAGGACAAGTAGTGAAGAGCCTGTCACCCTTGTGCAAAGCTTCTTCTACCTGAACTCATCTACATCTCAGGGGGAGCTTTGACAACATCAAAATCCACAAGCTTCTCTTTGATAGTTGACAGAGAAGCATACTCATCCTTTCTTTACCTTATTCCATCTGTATAGGGTTTTAACTCTCTTCAAAAGTTACCCTTTTGGTTAGCTGAGACCTTGTCAAAATCAGTGGTGGCAAGACACCTTATCAAAAAATCTGGTGGTGCCCAGGACACCTGATCAACCATCCTGCAGTGGATTCCTATCAAAGGGTGATAGAAGAGTGGAGTACCCAAGTTTGGGGAACCACTATAATTTCCTTGTGTCTTCTGTGGTTTATGTTTACTTCTTGCTGTGTGATGTGTGTTGTTTGCTTTATCATATATTTAATCATTGTATAACTCACTCTCTACACTAAGTAGATCAAAAAGTTTTAAATACATCAATCTATTTGAACTTACTCTATTCACCCCCCCTCTAGAGGTAGATAGATCTTATCACCTAACTTTCAATTAGTATCAGAGGGAGGTTGGTCTTTCCTTCAGGCTAACACCTGGACCACAAAGATCTTTGATAAGATCAAACTCTACAGAGGGTTTAATTTGTTTTTATAAAAACTCATGGCACAAAACAAGGAGTATGCAAGCACAAGACCTCCAGTGTGCAATCTATCCAAGTTTGGACTCTGGAAGGCAAGGATAAAATTATATATGAACTCTTTTGATGAAGACATTTTTAACCGTGTCTTAACAGATTGTCCAAGGCCTCCTACTACAACAAGTACCTCAGCTGTTCCACCACCTGCAGGAACAGACACTGATATAAAGAAATGGAAAGTTGCTGATGCAAAGGCCATGAACATTTTGGCCCAAACAATGTCAGATGACATATTTCAGAAGGTTGCTGAATGCAACTCTGCCAAAGAAATCTGGGACAAACTAACTGAGATAGTCTCAGGTTCAGCTGATGAAAGAAAAGATAGAAGAGCTCAGCTGATAACACAGTATGAGAATTTCAAAATGGCTCAAGCTGAATCTGTGGCTGACATGTACAACAGATTTAGTCTGATTGTCAGTGAACTGAAAACTTTGGACAAGGATATATCTCTCACAGAGATAAATGATAAAATTCTCATGTGCTTACCTAGCTCTTGGGATTCAAGAATCTGGCCAATTAAAGATGGCAGAAGTCAAACTGAGACATCCACTGAAGCTCTCTTAGGCAAACTCAAGTCCTATGAGCTATTTGTCAAAAATAGAGAAGGGGAGCAAAACATAACTCCTTCTGCACCCAAAGTGGAGAAGACAATAGCTCTCAAAGCTTCAGAGGAAGTACCTAAAGAGAAGGAGATAGGCAATGAAGAACTATTAAGCCTACTAGCCAAAAGATTCAACAAGATGGCTAGAAAGAACTTCAGAAAATGGTCTTCTAAAGACCAAGATAAGCCAAGGTATGACAGATCTAATAATAAAGATATTATATGCTATGGCTGCAGGAAACCAGGACACACTGCACCAAACTGTCCTGAAAATCAAGGCAAAGACAAGAAAGACAAGAAAGACAAGAGAGAAAGAAGAGACAAGAAAAGAGATAAAGACTCCAAGAAATACTATGATAAATCCTCCTCCAGCAACACCAAACATACAAGGAAAGGATTTGTTGCTGAAACATGGAGTGATACTGAAGAGTCTGAAGAATCATCCAGCACAAGTGATGATGAGGATGATGCCACTGAGAAAGGATTCTGCATGATGGCAATCAATGCATCACAAAGCAGCTCAGATTCAGAGCATGAATATGAATATATGACTGATCAGGAATTAAGTGAAGATCAGGTACTTGACTCCTTTGATTTTTCTTCAGATGATTTCAAATTTAGATTTAAATCTATGTGCATAGACTTGCTGACTGCTGAGAAAACAATTGATTCTCTTAGAAGTCAGTTGTCTGATTACAACACATTAAGTGCAAATAATCTCAAGCTTTCTGATGAGTTAGAATGCTGTAGGGAGGAGATAGCTTCACTAAAGAGTGAGCTATCCAAGGCTAAACAGCTTGAGGAAACTCTCAATGGGAGGAGTCTCAAGTTAATAGACATCACAAGCACAGTGAATTCAAGAATGAATGGTTCACTAGGTTTGGGTGCCTCTTCAAGCCAACCTATAGTGCTAACAACTCCCATAAAGTTTACCAGTAACAAGGATAAAGAAATTATGGTGGTAGCCAGGAAAAATTCTGATCTACCTAAGCCATTTCAAGTACAACAGAAAACGTTGAACAGAGCTCGACGATCTTCGACCAGAGCTCGACGCCATTCTAACAAGAATCAGCAACACCATGCTGAAGCGTCGAACTTAGCTCGACACACGTCGAACTCAGGTCGACTGGCTGTTGTCCCTGAAGGTAGGCTTGTTCGAACGTCGAATGGAGCTCGACGTCCTGAAACATCAGCGTCGAACTTAGATCGACGACCGTCGAACAGAGCTCAGAGCCTTGTTTTATTTACACAGGATAAATCTAAATCAAATCATAAATATCCTACATCTCAGCCTAACCCTTATACTGAATGGGTGATTCCTCCTAGGAGATATCATCCTGAAGGCTATAAGAGTCAGCCTGAAATGTCTTCCATTTCTGATTTCATTGGTTATCAACCTCAACCCAAGGTGAACTGGGTGAAAAACAATTAAGCTGTTACATGTGCAGATGAAGAGCTATCCAGTGGTGAACCAGCATTGGTACCTGGATAGTGGTTGCTCCAAACATATGACAGGGACCAAAAGCAACCTTACTTCCTTCAAAGCAAAGCTTGGACCAAGAGTAATCTTTGGTGATTCCAACTTTGGACAAACCAAAGGATATGGTCAAGTAAAGATTGGATCAATCACCTTCAAGAAGGTAGCTTATGTGGAAGGACTAAAGCACAACTTAATCAGCATCAGTCAACTTTGTGATGCTGGTTATCAGGTTTGGTTCACTGATCTGGTCTGTAATATTGCTTTAGATAACAATATTGTGTTGATTGGAAATAGACAAGATAATATATATTTAGTTGATTTCAATTCTTCTAAAGTAGATATATGCCTTTTCAATTCTCTTAGTAAGTCAAATGAGCTTTGGCATAAAAGATTAGGTCATATTAACCTTAGAACTATTGCTAGGCTGTCTAAACTCAACCTTGTTAGAGGACTGCCTTCTGGTTCCTACAAGAAGGAAGGACTCTGCAAGGCTTGTCAACTAGGAAAGCAAACCAAAAACAGTTTCAAATCACTTAATAAGAGTGACTCACCTAGAATTTTGTATCTGTTGCACATGGATCTTTTTGGACCCACTACAGTACAAAGCCTAGGGGGGAAATCTTATGCCTTAGTGATTGTAGATGACTTCTCAAGATTCACTTGGGTGTTCTTCCTGAGAAAGAAGTCTGATAACTTCAAAATTTTGACAGATTTTCTCAAGAGCATACAGATTGAGTTCAATACTCATATAGCCCTGATCAGAAGTGATCATGGGACAGAGTTTGATTCTCTTCTTATGCAAGAGTTCTGTCAGAATGAAGGGATCAGGCACACTTTCTCAGCTCCTAGAACTCCTCAACAAAATGGGGTAGTTGAAAGGAAAAATAGAACCTTAATTGAATCTGCCACAACATTGTTGACAGATGCTCATCTTCCTCTAACCTTTTGGGCAGAGGCTGTGAACACCTCCAATTATGTTTTGAATAGAAGCCTGATACATAAACTAAAGGATAAGACTCCCTATGAATTGCTCAAAGGGAAGAAACCTAAAGTTAGCTTTTTCAAGATTTTTGGTTGCATTTGCTTCATTCATAATAATGACAAGAGATATTTAGCAAAATTTGAAGCCAAGGCTGATGAAGGAGTGTTTCTGGGATACTCTTTGAACAGCAAAGCTTATAGGGTTTATAATAAGTCATCCCATAAAATTGAAGAATCCATGCATATTACCTTTGATGAGTCTAAAATGTCTTATAAGGAGAAGACTTCTTCTACCATAGACCATTTACAGGTACAATCTCTAGCTGAAAATATAAATCAGTTAACCATCATGGATAATGGTTCTTTATCTTCCACTACACAATAAGAACCAAATGTTAGTAACAATGAAGACACTGATCAGTTTTTGGAAGGAAACAATGAAGAACTTGAAGAACCAGTTGTTGTTCCACAAGAGGAAACAACAACACAGGTTGGTGAACAATCAACACCCATTATTGATTTAGTAACAATAAGAGATCACCCAATCTCTCAAGTGATTGGAGAAATCTCAGAAGGTGTGCAAACCAGAAATCAGATAAATCAACATCTGATGCACACTTGTTTTCTCTCCCAAATAGAGCCTCAAACAATACAAGATGCAGAGCAAGATCCAAACTGGATCATTGCAATGCAAGAGGAGCTAAACCAGTTTGAAAGAAACAAAGTATGGGAATTGGTTCCAAAACTAAGAAACCAGCAAATTGTTGGAACTAAATGGGTATTCAGGAATAAGTTAGATGATCAAGGGTTCATTGTGAGAAATAAGGCAAGGCTTGTTGCTCAAGGCTATTGTCAAGAAGAAGGGATTGATTATGACCAAACCTTTGCACCAGTTGCTAGGTTGGAGGCCAAAAGAATTTTCCTTGCTTATGCTACACACAAGAAATTCAAGGTATTCCAAATGGATGTTAAAAGTGCATTTCTCAATGGAGACATCAAGGAAGAAGTCTATGTCAAGCAACCTCAGGGTTTTATCTCTCCAACCTTTCCTGAACATGTTTTCAAATTACATAAGGCTTTATATGGTCTCAAGCAAGCTCCAAGAGCATGGTATGAGACCTTAGCCTCCTTTCTGCTTGAAAATGATTTTAAAAGGGGTAGAGTTGACCAAACTCTTTTTATTAGAACCCATAAGTCCCACATCCTACTAGTACAAATATATGTAGATGACATAATTTTTGGGTCTACTGATTCAAGCTTGTGCAAAAAGTTCTCACAACTAATGCACTCAAAGTTTGAAATGAGTAGCATGGGTGAGCTCTCCTTTTTCTTGGGATTGCAAATCAAACAACATGCTGATGGCATATTTATTTCTCAAACCAAGTATGCAAAAGAATTGGTTAAGAAATTTGGTATGTCAGATGCATCTTCTATGAAAACACCCATGCCTACTAATGTTGTTTTGGATGCTGATGAATCTGGTAAACCAGTTGATCAGACTAACTATAGAGCAATCATTGGCTCTCTTTTATATCTTACAGCTAGCAGACCAGATATTATGTTTGCTACATGTATATGTGCTAGGTTCCAAGTGAGCCCTAGAGAGTCACACCTCACATTAGTTAAGAGAATTCTTAGGTATATAAAAAGCTGTCCAAATCTAGGTCTCTGGTATCCACATGACTCAGGATTTGATCTCACTGGATTTTCAGATGCTGACTATGCTGGATGTAGAGTAGACAGGAAAAGCACCAGTGAAACTTGTCAATTCCTTGGTGATAGACTTGTCTCCTAGTTTTGCAAAAAGCAAACATCTGTGTCTACATCAACTGCTGAAGCTGAATACATGGCTGCAGGTAGTTGCTGCTCACAGATATTGTGGATCCAAAACCAGCTCCTAGACTATGGCTACAACTTAGAGAAGTCAAAAATTCTTTGTGATAATACTAGTGCAATTTGCATTGCTCAAAATCCAGTTCTCCATAGTAGGACAAAGCACATAGAGATCAGACATCACTTCTTAAGGGATAATGTAGAAAAGAATAAAATAGCACTAGAGTACATTTCTACTGATTTACAAAGGGGAGATATTTTCACCAAACCTTTGGATGAAAAGAAGCACTTCTTCTTCCTTAATCAGTTGGGAATGATAGATGGAGATAGCATAAGTTAATCTACAAGATTTTGAAACCATAAAAATGACAAAGTCTAGGCAAATGTATCTCTTTCTTAAGTGTCTAGAGGTTCTGTCTGAACTCTGCTCGACGTTCGACGTTTTTCATTTGAAAACGTCGACTGGAGATCGACTGATCGTCGACCGCTAAAAAGCGTCGACCGTCAACCTCATCTTTACGTCGACCAGAGATCGACCCTGTCTAGAGTCTGTTAAGTTTCTGTCTCGGTCGACGACGTTAATTAACGTCGACCAGAGCTCGGCGTTCAGCATCCCAATTAGCGTCGACCGTCGACCTTCAAAACGTCGAACGTCGATCTAAGCTGAACACCACCGAGTCTCTTCGTTTCCCCTAGAGCTTCTTAGCGTCGATCTAAGCTCGACGTTATTTCCTTTTCTGCGTCGAATCCTAATATAAAATCATCTTCTTGGCGTCGATTTCATTTGCGCTTTCATATTTTCTGCAAGTATTTTCTCCCTCCAAAGATTTTACACTTGTTTTCGAGAGGTATTCTACAGGAAATGGCGATTCCAGCAGCAATCTTGGCGGCGATGAAATTTGATTGCGGTTTCGACATTGATTTGGACTCCTTTGAAGGATCATCTCAAAATTTTCTGGAAATTCTGGAACTGTTCAAGGAACAAAAATTGGAGAAGTTCATGACAACCAGAATGCCAATAGCAGAAACAGAAATTAAAGAATGGATTTATACAGCAGTCACTCAAGATGAAAGCACCATTACTGGTTCAATCTCAGGGACTCAGGTATCCTTAACCTCTGCTATATTTACTGAGGTGTTTGAATTGGAGAATGGCAATGACAGTATGGAGTTGTCCAATGAAGAATATGCTGCAATGTTAGACTAGATGGGTCATTCCTCTGAGAATGCCTCCAAACTGTTGAAAGTAGACCTTGCCATAGAATTCAGACTTCTAGCTGATGTGGTAGGCAAGGTTATCTGTGCTAAGAGAACAGCACATGATGCCATTTCCAGGCATCAATTTTGCATCATGGCTGCTCTCCTAGACAAAAAGCACTTGAATTGGGGAGAAATTCTGTTTGATCTAGTGAAGAAGAAGGTCAACAAGACTTATGTTCATTTTGGAAGAGTGTTGGGTTTGCTGCTTCATCATATCTGCCCTCAGCTTCTGGTATCCTCTAAGCATATCAATGCTTCTAAGAGACTGACCTGTGCCCTCATTGGTAAGTGGGACAGGAAAATCACCAATCCCAGAGCTGCTGCAGCTATGAAAACTTCTACAGAAACAAGGACTGTTGTGGTCACTTCCCCTCAGCCTTCTGATCTAGTAGAAGAAGCCATGCCATCCATCACCATTTCATCTTCCTTCTGCTTTCCAACCACCTTCTCTCCATCCTCATCTCAATTTTCATCCCCTATGCCAACAACATCATCAATTGCTACAATTGCCTCATCCATTCCTCCATCCATCACCACATCTGAAGACTTTCATCCTCTTCACTTCTTCCCTCCAATGGATATTGAGATTAACAATCCAGGTGATTCTTTCTTGGATGGTTCTCCTGATGACATATCTGAGACACCATCATTTTCTGACCTAATCATGTCATCCATCATTGAACCTACCATCCCCATTTCATCTATCCCAACATCATCCTCTGTTGCATCTATTTCTCCTCCCTCTACCTCTGCTCAACATCCCTTTGAGCAAGTAGATTTGCTTCCCTTGGCCAACAAGCTCTATGAGCTCTTGGCTCCAAGGCTTTCTTCTCTATTGGATGCTTCCCTAGCTCCAATAATCCTCTCTTTGAACTCCATCTCATCTAAACTCTCTTCCCTTACTCCTATTATGGCTGGCCCTTCTTCTAGGGGCCTAGAGTCAGTTCTAACTGATTCTAGGCAGGGGGAGATTTTTGCAGAAGAAGAGCTGCCTCCCTTTGATAGAGAAGAGATGTTAGTTTCAGAAATTCAGCCTACAGATAGAGAGTTTGTTCAGCCTTCAGTTGAAGACTTTACAGTGGCAGTGCCAGCATGCTTTTTCCAAAGGTCCTTCAGCCCATACAGATTATTGCCTCCTGAAGATCTGTCCAGGGCTATTGTTCCCTTTTCTGCTGCTGCTACTGTTATTTTTGATGAAATGATCCTTGATGATGATGCAGTGGTAGCTGATGCTCCTGCAAATGATTCTCTTGATCATAGTGCTGTTGCTGCTCCTGCTTGTTCTAATGTTGATATTAGTACTGTTGATCATTCTGTTGATGATATCACTGTTGATGAGTTGCCCAACACTTCTGATACAGTGGAAGCCCTTGCTCCTAAAATTGCTCCTGGTAGTTCTATTGTCTCTCAAGTTTCTGATGCAGTGGTAGCTTCTGCTCCTGCTAATAAGATCTATCCAGCCAGCTCAGTTGAGGCTGTAATATCTGAAGTTATCAGTGACTTAGCTGCTCCTATGTCTGTTGCACCTGAAGCCATCTCTTTTCCTGCAGTGTTAGATACATCATCTACACTGACAGCTGCTTCTAGTCCTGTTTCAGGAATTGCCTCCAAGAAGGATTTTTATGATCCTTATGATCCTGTGCAAAGCAGCTCCTCTGATGAGTTTGCCACTAGCTCAGATGATTCATCTGCCACCATTGCTAAAAAGAGAAAAGCTAGAAGCAAAGCTCTAAAGAGAGTTCCAATGGAAAGGGCCACTGACCATGATACTCCTTATCACATTCTTCACAACTGTGAGATTACAGAGCCCTGGATGCAATATTCCAAGAACCAACTCAAGGCTATGAAACAGAAGAAGTATTTCAAAGGCCCCTGTAAATCTATTCTTCCTCCTCCTCCTCCTCCATCTTCTCCAGGTGCAGGAGGCAGTGCTAACCCTGTCAGCAATCCTCCCACATCCTCCTTCCAAGGCAAGACATATCAATCCAGGAGAGGACAAAGAGGTAGCCAACCAAGAGGTTATCAACAAAGAGGATCTTCAAGAGGAAACCTATCAAGAGGTCAAGCTAGACACCAGCCATATCAAAGGGGAGGAAAGACTATTGCTTCAACCTCTGGTCCTTTTCCCTTCAAGCTCAATGATGGTGTAAGGCAAAAACCTCCTCCTTCAGATCAAAGCAACAAATATGAACCTCCTGTCCCTTATGATGATCCAGTCAACAATCCTACTGCTTGGAAAGCTAGAATGGCTGAGCTTGCTGCTCTAGACCTGATTAAGAAGAATAAAGAAAGAGGACTGGACACATCAAACATCAGTACTATGTCTGAGCAGAGAAGACAAGAATTGGACAAATACAACTCCAGCAAATTCTTTGAATTTGATAGATACATGCAGTTGCATCCTGCTGCTGTGCCTCCCAGTGGAAAAAGCATAACTTCCTTGGGTACTTCTGAGGATTACAGATCCAGGAAAGATGTTGCCAATCCTCAGAGAGAAATCAAGTTCAAGAAAAGCCTTGAAGAAGAACCAAAGAAGAAGTAATGTAAGATGGCTCCACCTCCTTACAACTGCCATAAATACTTTTGATATCTATATATCTGCTCCTGCTTCTATCTGTGGTTTATGGTTTTGTCTGTGTTTTAATCTCCTGTATGCTTTTCATTTCCTTATAATCATGTGAATAGTAATCCTAATCCAAATAGGGGGAGATTGTTGGAACACCCTTTTTATATTTGGGTCAGGATAACTATGCTAAGGATGCATGACCTCTTTGTATAGCATAGGTCATTGAGTGTGAGTTTAGAACTTAGGATATTTGAGATTTTAGTTCTGCTCAGCCCGACGGATAGTCGACCCCAGCTCGACGTGTCGTCGTCCTCAGCTCGACACGTAGTCGACCGCTGCTCGACGCATAGTCGATCGCAGGTCGACGCAGCGTCGTCCTCAGTTCGACGTAACGTCGACTTCAGCTCGACGTTTTGGCATGATTCTCTCTGCATCCTTAATCACTCTCTGATCGACGGATAGTCAAGCTCAGATCGACGATTTATGATGAATTCAATGTTTTGGGTTCTCCCGTCTGTTGACTTTTGAAATTCAAATTAAAGATCATCAAAGCAGTTATTGCAAGAGATCCCCTGGCCGTTTCAAGGCTTAATTGGTCCATATCTCAAGGAATTTCCATTGGAAATCAATTAAGGCACTTCCTTCCAAGGCATGGACAGTTAAGGAATGCATTGAATGCCCTGCCAACGGCTATCTATCAGACAGTAGTAATTCTATTACTCAGAGATTTTTCGAGAGAGACATACACAGTTATTCAGTTTTTGTTACAGAGAACATTCTTCATCATCTCTCTCTCACAGAATCTGCTGCAGAGAATTAAAAGAGAAGAACATCACTCAGAGAAAGATCATCATCAATTCTCTCTGATTCTCTTCTGCTCTGCAATCAACTCTTCTACAGACTGCCTTCTACCTTCAGACATCAAACACTCAGTGTCTGAGTTATCTATTGCTGAAGAAGGACAAGCAGTGAAGAGCCTGTCACCCTTGTGCAAAGCTTCTTCTACCTGAACTCATCTACATCTCAGGGGGAGCTTTGACAACATCAAAATCCACAAGCTTCTCTTTGATAGTTGACAGAGAAGCATACTCATCCTTTCTTTACCTTATTCCATCTGTACAGGGTTTTAACTCCCTTCAAAAGTTACCCTTTTGGTTAGCTGAGACCTTGTCAAAATCAGTGGTGGCAAGACACCTTATCAAAAAATCTGGTGGTGCCCAGGACACCTGATCAACCATCCTGCAGTGGATTCCTATCAAAGGGTGATAGAAGAGTGGACTACCCAAGTTTGGGGAACCACTATAATTTCCTTGTGTCTTCTGTGGTTTATGTTTACTTCTTGCTGTGTGTTGTGTGCTGTTTGCTTTATCATATATTTAATCATTGTATAACTCACTCTCTACACTAAGTAGATCAAAAAGTTTTAAATACATCAATCTATTTGAACTTACTCTATTCACCCCCCCTCTAGAGGTAGATAGATCTTATCACCTAACTTTCAGATTCTATCTCTGATATCCCGGTGGTACGGGATTTTGCTGACATATTCCCAGAGAAGCTGCCAGGGCTACCCCCGCACCGGGAGTAGGATTTTCGGATACAGCTAATGTCAGGGGCTAAGCCAGCATCTAGAGCCCCTTACCAGATGGCCCCTAAGGAGTTGACAGAGTTTCGAAGCAAACTGCAGGAGCTAGTGGAAGCCGGATTTGTCCGACCGAGCTCTTCACCATGGGGAGCCCCAATGTTATTTGTCAAGAAGAAGGACAAGACACTTAGATTGTGCATCGAATACCGAGCACTGAACTGGCTGACAGTCCGGAATACCTATCCATTGCCATGGATTGATGAGCTGTTTGATCAGCTGGAGGGGGCACAATTCCTTTCAAAGTAGGATTTGAGGTCGGTCTATTACCAGCTACGGATTCGGGAGGAGGACATTCCGAAGAATGCCTTCAGTAACAGATATGGGTTGTTTGAGTTTACAGTGATGCCATTCGGGCTCACGAATGCACCGTCGGCGTTCATGAGCCTCATGAACCGGGTGTTCGAGGCATATCTGGATATGTTTGTCATTGTGTTTATTGATGACATCCTCATATACTCGAGTATAGAGGAGGAACACACTCGACATCTGACGATGACCCTAGAGAGACTGCGGGAGCACCATCTATATGCGAAGTTCAGCAAATGTCAGTTCTTGTTGAAGGAGGTGGCTTTCCTAGGCCATATCATTAGTGGATCTGGGTTGGCAGTAGACCCGGCCAAGATTCGGGCAGTTTAGTATTGGTCGTAGATGAAGGTGGCCACAGACGTACGGAGTTTTCTAGGACTTGCCGGTTATTACCGGAAGTTCGTAGAGGGATTCTCTTGAATTTCCCTCCAACTCACATCCCTGACGAGGAAGGATGTGCCCTTTGTTTGGACCCCGCAGTGCGAGGTGGATTTCCAGGAGCTGAAGGATCGACTCACCTCGGCTCCTATACTTGCCCTTCCTTCGAGGAAAGAAAGATTCCAGGTCTACATCGACGCTTCCTACCAGGGCATGGGAGTAGTGCTGATGTAGAAGGGCCACGTGATTGTTTATGCTTCTCGCCAGCTGAAGAAGCATGAGCAGAACTACCCTATTCATGACTTAGAGATGGGAGCGGTTGTGTTTGCTCTGAAAGTCTGGCGACATTATCTGTATGGTGTCCACTGCGACATATACTCCGATCATAAAAATCTGAATTATGTGGACACGCAGAAAGAGCTGAACATCAGGCAGAAGCGATGGGTGGAATTTTTAGCAGGTTATCAGTACGAGATGCATTACCACCCCAGGAAGTCGAATGTGGTAGTCGATGCGCTTAGTCGGAGAGCCGCCACCACTACAGTGGAGCTCCAGATTATGTCCATGGAGCTGGTGCAGAGATTAGAGGATATGCAAACCACGCTGGTGTCGTCTGATGACTCCGAGCTTTATGAGGAGTATTTAGTCGCGATGAGCACTACTGATGACATTCGAGACCGAGTCAAAGATGGGCAGAGGCAGGATGCGAAAATGGAGTCGATATTTCGGGCCTTGGAGGCAGGTACTACTAGGGATTGCACATTGAAAGATAACTTGGTGTGCTTCAGAGGATGGGTTTATATACCAGAGGGAGGCCAGGTCCAGGAGGATATCATGACAGAGGCCCACTGTAGTCAGTATTTAGTACACCCGGGAGTTACGAAGATGACTGCGGATTTGAAGAAGACCATGTACTGTCCAGGAATGAAGAAGGATATCACCTACTTCGTGACCCACTGCGAGACATGCTAGCTGGTGAAAGCAGAGTGTAGAAAACCCGCAGGATTGTTGCAGCCACTCCTAGTACCGGAGTGGAAGTTCGAGGACATCACGATGGACTTCATACATGGGATTCCCCGATCACGGACAGAGAATGATTCAATCTGGGTAATCTTCGACCAACTGACGAAGGTAACCAGATTTATCCCGATCAGGAAGGATGACTCGGTTGGTGTGCTGGTTCGAAAATTCATGGAGCAGTTTATCCGTTATCATGGCATACCCAGGACGATTGTATCGGATCGGGATGGAAGGTTTACGTCCAGGGAGTGGAGATCAGTACAGACTTACTTGGGCACTCGGCTGACATTCAGTATAGCTTTTCATCCCTAGACCGACGGGCAGATGGAATGCACCAATCAAAGATCTACTGCGAATATGCATTCTGGACTGTGGAGAGCCTTGGGAGAAGCTGTTGCCACTGATCGAGTTCTCATATAATAACAACTACTAGTCCAGCATAGGGATGGCTCCTTATGAGGCCCTATATGGACGAAGGTGTAGGACTCCACTGTCATGGGTACAGGACGAGGATCCGAAGGTTTTGGGCTCGGAGTTTGTTGAGGACACCAAGGCTCAGGTGAGTCTGATACGGGACAGGATGTTATGGGCACAGAGCAGACATGCCAAGTATTATGACGCTCGACATCGTCAGGTGGAGTTTCAGGTGGGGGAACGGGTATTCTTGAAGATCCGACCAATGCCTGGAGTTTCACGGGTGCGTGGTCGGAAGAAGAAGCTCAGCCCAAGGTATATGGGGCCTTACAGGATCCTGGAGAAAATCGGTCCCTTAGCAAACAGGCTGGAGCTGCCACCGGAGTTGGCGGGTCTGCACGATGTGTTCCACGTATCTTCTCTTAGGAGGGCTCTGCTATGCCCGGAGCAGCAGATTACGGCCATGGATGGGCCAGTAGCATCTGATCAGTCAGTTCACTTAGAACCGGTCTGGATTGACGACAAGGGGATACAAGTCTTGCGCCGCAAGAAGGTTCCATTGGTCAAGGTCCTATGGAGGAATCATGAGCGAGAGGAGCATATATGTGAGCCACAAGAACTTGATGCGACAAAGGTACCCGGAGCTTTTCAGTCAGGTATTACTCACAACCTCTCGGGATGTTATAATTTACCTTCATACTTGAAACCCCATAGGTCTAACTAGAATTTCGGGGACGAAATTTTTTGTTTATATATTGGGATTTGTAACATCCCTCAAATAACTAGACCCCCTAGGAGTGGTTTTGTCATGACTAGGTCATGACTAAACCCTAGAAGCCCAAGAAGACAAAGTGAATAAGGCTCAAGGTGAAAATCACCTTGGTCTGCAAGTAGTAGAATCCCAATTACAATCCTAGGCATGACCATAGGATTTTAACTTGGTTCCATGATCCCATCATGGCGCCTCTAACCCTAAGGGAGGCCAATATATCGCTACAGACCCATTGGGGTCAACCAAAAAGAGGCCAAGATGACTCAAGTCCGGGAAGCGTTGAGTGAGTCGACAAGACTCGACGAGTTGATCAGGTATCTACTTAGCCAGGTTTTTAGGCTCGGGCGTTGAGTGCGTGGAGTGCACTCAATGTCATGGGCTGAATTGCATTGAGTGCGTTGAGTACACTCAACGCCATCTTAATTAAAAATAATCTTGGGCTCGGGAGTTGAGTGCGTCGAGTGAATTCAACGCCATAGGCTGAATGGCGTTGAGTGCATTGAGTGTACTCAATGCCATCTTACATAGGAAGAATCTTGGCCTTGGGCGTTGAGTGAATCGAGTGCACCCAACGCCATAAGCTGAATGGCGTTGAGTGCATTTAGTGCACTCAACTCCATCTTACTTAGAATGAATTTGGAGTTTGGGCGTTGAGTGCGTTTAGTCCACTCAACGCCATGAGCTGAATGGCATTGAGTGCGTTGAGTGCACTCAACGCCATCTTACTGAAAGGATTTTTCTGGAATTATGGTGTTGAGTGAGTTGAACTCACTCAATGCCATAGACTGAATGTCATCGAGTGAATGAGCTGAGCTCACTCAATGCCATTGTACTTAGAAAATTCCTAATGATTATGGCGTTGAGTGCGTTTAGTGCACTCAACACCATCATACTGAGAAAGAATTTCATGGAATTATGGCATTGAGTGAGTTGAGCTCACTCAACACCATATACTGAATGGCGTCGAGTGAGCTGAGCTCACTACCCTCCATTGTACTTAGAAAATTCCATGCGATTTTGGTGTTGAGTGAGGAGGCTTGTCTCAATGCTTTTACCTTAGAGAAATTTTCAGCCCTGTTTGCTGGTTCGGGTGAATAGGCTGAAACGGGATCTTTTCGGGAACTGTGCAAAGATGGATTAATTGGCCCGTTTCTTTCATTAAGACTTATTTAAACGGTCCAGTAGTAGGGTACCACGTGGCAGACGGTTAACCCAAATTCCTCTTTAATGGAGGAGAGAGAAAAAGCCCCAAAGCCATGGCCGAAATTCGGCTTTCATGGCCATTAATGGCACTTGATGCCTTGGCCTCATTCCCCTCCCCCTTTTATGGCTGGATTTAACTCCTCTGGGGAAGAGGAGGAGTTTCCAGCCATTTCCTGGTTGGATTGAGCCCACATTCATCCTCCTCCTCCATGGTCGAAAAGCTCTTAAAGGGGCATCAATGGCAACTGCTAGCTAGACCCCTCCCCCATTTTATCATTTTGAAAGACTCACTGGACTTATAGGAGCGGTTTACAAACAAAATCTAAAGGATCCGAGGAATCCCACTGTGCAGTTGCAGAAATCGAGCGGCGCCACAACCGACCATGGCATCCCGGCGATCGACACGTCTCCAGGCCGTGAGCAAGGTCCTCCCCTTCCTCTTTCCTTATGGGTAGATCGTAGGAATTGTTTGGGCTAAGGAATGGACTCAATTGAGCCCGATCAAATGATGAAAATCACTGGTTTTTCCGTGAAAAAAATGGATGGTCTGGTTCGCTAGAAACCACCCCTCTGGCGGTCATGTCGTCGCCCGGCGATAGACCCCACCTCAACGGAGGTGGTGGTGGCGGTGGACGGACAGGGAGGGGGCCGGGTGGCCAGTAAAATGTCTTGGAATAAGCCCAGGTTCGGCCAATCATGGCCCTCGGCTGGAGGAAGAAGACGATCCAGCAACCATCGGATCATTTAAATCCTTTTCTTTTTAAATGAATTTTTTGTATTAAGATAATGGTCACTTTAGAAAATTATTAAAAAATATTTAAAGGCTCTATATGAGGAAATGGTCAACATCTAATATGTAGCCCTATGGGTCTACTTTATTTTAAAATTAATTTCGGATAATTTAGTCAAATGGTTTGACCAGGGCACCCATTTTGGTGGGGTCTATACCTAGGGCTTGACAGTAATTAAAATGAGTGCCTCCACTTCATCTCTTTTCCAAATGACTTGAAATTTGGACAGTGAGTCACCCTAGTTTATATCTAGGACTTGCCCAAAAATGAGAATTTTTGGGGATAATCTTCCTATAGCTTTTGTAATTATTTAATAAACAATGATTAAATTAATTAAGGGACCAAATGACCTCCAATCCCTCCCAAATTTTGGTTAGTTCTCCTTGGAGTCATCATAAGGCTCCGGATAAAATTTCCATCATTTGGATATGATTTGGATTGAATTTTTTCAAACCCTAGCCTTGTCATAATAAGGGTATTTTGGTCAAAAGTGCACTTGAGGTTTGAGTGGTCAAATCACCTCAATAGAGGTTGGGATTTGGGCCACTAGTTTAGCATGACATATAGCACCCTCATATGGGATATGGGGTGGTTTGGGATTTAATTGCCTTAGGACCCAAATTCAAACCTATGTTTGGGCTTTGGGGGTTTGAGAAGGGCATGTGGTCAAAAGACCTTGAAATGAATTGAAATTTGGTGGAGAGGACTCGACGGTAGTTAGAGTCTTCTAGTAGAAATCTTATTGGATTTAGTGAGGGTTAAACCCCTCAATGCCCTAACCCTAGTTTAGGTCACAAACCTTTAAATGGTAAGTTGGATAGACAAGGTGTTGTGAAAAGTTGTAAAGCTTGGGTGGTGTAGTCATAAGGTCAGTAAGAGTTTTTGGTGATTTTATTGGGATATTTGGAAGCATATTTTTAGTATCTCCTTTGCAATACATGTGTTAGCCTCTATTACTTATTTGGTTATTATAACCTCACTGTTCACTGGAAGGTTATGAAATTGAGGCAGAGGAAGTTTAAAACTATTATACTCATACATGAATTTTGTTATAATTTTAGATGTATAATACCAATACATACTTCACAAGCTCATTAAAATAGAAACTTGTTCAATAATTTATTCAGAGCTCATTATTTGTTATAATATTGTGAAACTTGATCAATAGTGTTCCTAGATCAATGTGCTCATTTGGAGATTTTATTACAATTTTTAGATGAATAATTATTGTACTTAGTTCTTTAACCTGTTAACTTGGATACTATGAGAAAATCAAGTTTATAGTTTATTATTCACTTATAAATTATAAAACTTGACTTGTAGTGTTTATATGTCTTTTTTATCATCATTGAATTTTCTTAGAATTTTTGGATGTATATTAGCAGTACTTGTCTCTTTAAAATGATTAATATAGGTTGTATTCAAAATTAGATTTAGAGGCCTAAACCTTGTTGGAAAATTAGGAGACTCTGATTTTAATATTCAATAGTAATCATGTAATTATCATAAATTTTGTAGAGCATTTGCATGTCTGAAAGGGGTACTTCATGTTCAAACTTGGGTCTTGGAATGCTTAGGAAAATTAATTAAATATCAAATAAATTAGGAAAATTATGAATTTCTAGATTTAGGCTAATCATGGCATGGTAGACCCCCAATAATTATTATAAGGATATTGGATGATAATTTTGAGTACCTCCCATTGTATACATCATATAGCTTAGGATGGTGTGCGTTTAGTAAAAACTGCAGAAATCATAATAAGGTGCAGAATGAACTTAGAGAATTTGGGATATTAGAATACTTACTTTGAAATGTGAATGAATTCATCTTTAGTAGTCAAGATGAGGAGAGGCTAGTTGACTAATTTTAAGAGGTGCTCGGGGACGACGAAACATCGTCTTCCCCGTGGAGAGAGAGAAAGGTCAAATAATAAGGGATTATATCCAAGGTAATATTAAGGGATCGGGAATCGGGTTTTAACCAATAACAATAAGTGCCTTGCGAAAGGGAGCATTGGGCTTCAGCCCATCGTAGTTCCTAGTGCCCTTTGAGAACCCTTCACGGGATATGCCGGGGGCAGTCCTGGGCTAATCTAAACTATAGGTAAAACTGAATTGCAAGAGTAACTAGCATAATTAGGGTTCACTTTCACTCACCTCGATGTATCAGGATGTTAGGTTGGTTCACACGGGCTGTAGGCCCGGGGGATTTTGGTGATGGGCTGGTTGGCCCGGCGTGCTTAGGCTCGGTTATTGATTGTGACGGACGGGGTAGTCCGGGGAGCTTAGGCTCGGTTGATGATTGTGACAGATGGGATGGTCCGGGAAGCTTTGGCTCGGTGGATAATACATTAATATTGCATGTGCATAAGATATAAGGTGGTGGGTCTTCGGTATTGTAGGGTCGATGCACCGATGCCAATACGTCGACTCGGCAAGTGTGGTTAGCACTTCGCCAAAAAAGTCCGGTGCGCCAGCCAGCAAGAGAACACAGGCGCTCCGCTTAGTGCACCATCGTTGAGGCATACGATAGGTCTGACTTGTAGTGCAATTACCGTTTTAGAGGTGGGCGAGGCCCAACCCACCGCTTTCGTCTGCCACTATGGAGGTATCCTGGGAGGTTCGGCTCCAGAAAGGGGGAACTAAAGATCTGTATACACAGAGTCGAGTGGGCGAGTTGTACTTGCATGTTCACATCATGGCATAATTGCAAGTCATAGCATAACCATTACATATAACCCTGACACCTATTGTATAAAATGGTATGGGACGCTTTATATAATAGGCTATATAAAACGACCCCTTGGTTTATAAGTCCGCGCGAGCGTACTTACAAGTTAAGGTTTTATTCAGTAAATATATATGTATGCTTGCTAGAAAACCGACACCCTATCATATAAATTGGTATGGGACTTTTTATATGATATGAGCCTTGCAGAAGATCCTTTGGCTTATGTGCTTTCATATAAGCTAAGGTTACTTATTTCTTGAGTAGCTTTTCTTACCTTTGTTATTGCTATATTTATACATGCTCATCAAACTGCTAGTCTAGTTCCACCGTCACCTGCTTTTGCTATTCGCCACTATCATGTCCTCTCCTTTCTTCCTCCTTGCTCGGTGCCTAGGAGCTATGGGGGAAGGGGAGGGGGATGATAGGACTTAGTATTTTTAGACTAATGGTTTTCGAACCACATCATTTTAGGGGACCGTGGAGCCCAGCATGGAGAAGCAGCCCCGGAGTTCGATACGCTTGGAGTTGGGGCAGTCTAGTACTGGAGTTCAGATTACTGGGACTGTGAGTCCAGATCTCTAGTAGTTTATTAGTTTTGCTTCTGCTATGAGTGATATATGTAGTGAGGATTTTGATGTACCGGGCATGAGCCCTAACTTTCTGTAATTTTATTATATCTGTGGACACTCCCTTTTCGAGACTATTTACTTTACATGTGATTGTTGTGGACTTGTTCTTATTATTTTGCTACTATTGTGATCGAATCGGCCGGCAGGATCGGCGTTTTGTAGTGGCGACCATCCTGGGTGTGCAGGTGTCACCGCAAAGCGGCGGTTCTGGGCCTAATACCCCGGTGTGTAAAAAGAAAAAAAGGGGGGTCTTCCATGAAGTGATGCTCGATCTCAATATGCTTGGTCCTCGCATGACAAACTGGATTATTAACTAGTTTAAGGGCACTCTCGTTGTCACCACGTAGTAGAGTGGGACCCCGCACTTCTTCATGGACATTCTCTACTAGCCTCCTAAGCCAGATGGCTTCCAGAGCTACCAAGGCCGAATCCTTGTACTCCGCTTCCATTATAGAGACGGACATCGAGTCTTGTTTTTTGCTTCACCATGATATGTCTGTTGATCCACATGTGAAAAAATAGCCATACGTCAACTTTTGATTGTCCGAGTCTCCTCCATAATCAACATTTGTGTAACCATGTAAGTTTAAGCTCGTGTCACTCCCATAAAGAATCCCCATATTAGAAGTATTCTTCACGTACTTCCGAATATTCTTTGCCACCACCAGATGAGGCTTTTGAGGCTCCGCCATATAACGTCTTACTCGGCCTACAGCATAAGCAATGTCTGGCCTTGTAATAGTCAAGTAGATAAGGCTTCGAATCAGAGCCCGAAACACCAAGGGATCTGGAAGAACCCTCCCCTCATCACATCAAAGCTTTAGGCCAGTGTCTAGTGGAGTAAAGCAACTCTTCCCCTAATGCATGCCGAATCACTGAACAATCTGTTCTACATAACCTTTTTGGGAAACAAGTATCCCACTCTGTCTCCTCTCCACCTCGAGTTCAAGGAAGTGGTGGAGCTCACCCAAATCCTTTATCCTGAAACGAACAGCTAGCTCTGCGCCGAGCCTAGCTACCTCCTCCTCAGAGTTCCCCGTGATGATCATATCGTCAATATACAACAGCACAAAGACATGAAGCTCCCTCTTCTTCTTAATGAACAGGCTCGAGTAAGAATCAGAAGCAAAATACCCGCAGAATTGGAGGTTTTCTACGATCTTCCCATACCATGCTCGAGGCGTCTGCTTCAAATCGTAAAGGGACTTCCTGGGCTTGAAGATGTGTCCAGTTTGATCTTCAGATACGTACCATGGTGGTTGAACCAAAAAGATGTCTTTATCAATTTGATCGGAAAGAAAAGAATTCTTTACATCAAGCTGACACATCCTCCATCCTTGGCAAGCTGCCAAGACAATCATCACCCGTACTAAATTCATTTTGGAAATGGGACTAAACGTCTCCTAATAATCTTATCTGTACTGCTGGGAGAACCCTCGAGCTACAAGCAGGGCTTTGTATCACTCGATGCTTCCATCCGCCTTCTTCTTTAGCTTATACACCCACTTACATGTCACAAGAGCAATGTCATCGACCTTGGGCACAAAATCCCAAGACTCATTTCTTCTAAGGGATGTAATCTCCTCATCCATGGCATCATCCCACTCCTTGACTCCAGTGGCATCTTGAAAGCTAGAAGTCTCTCTCATGTCCAGAGGGCCTATAAAGAAACATGAGATAAAGCTCACCATATTCCCTTCACTGTACTGAGCCAGTGGCTTAATGGTCCTCTTCGATCTGAAAAGAACCTGACCATGGATCACCACCTCTGCTGCTTCTTCTGAATCAGCTCCATTCTCGGGCATACTTTGAGCATCGCTCCCCTTGCTTCCTGAACCGGAATCCTCTGCCCTAGAGATAGAAATACTTAGAGCTCCTGGTGACACAGGAAGCTCCACCAGACGGTCCTTAACAGCTTCCTCCTGCCTACCTTCCGACCTACTTTCCTGTATCTCCATAGATGAGCCACCTCCATATGACATCAGTTCGAAAAAGATCAAGTCTCTGGAAACAACAAATTTCTTCATCACTGGGTCCATACACTTCCATCCCTTCTCTCTCTCGTCATAGCCCATGAAGACAAGATTCCTTGCCTTCGCATCCAACTTTGTCCTGAGAGCATCGAGAACGTGTATGCAAGTATCTAGTTTATACCTAAATCACCTAGAGGAGGGTGAATATGTGATGTTTGTGTCTTTTGGCGGAATAAAAATACTTTTAAAAATAAGAGCACACAAACACAGAGATTTATAATGGTTTCCCATGTTGAGTACGTCCACTATCCCGCCTCGCCTATCTACCATGAAAGGCTAGATTATGCTACTTCACCTTTCTCAGATTTCAACAAATCTTACACCTCAGAGCCGCAACTCGTACCACTCAGAGATCAACCTCTCCTACCTCTCGATCCACAACCGGATCAACAACTCGATCCACAAACGGATCTATAACTCGATCCACAAACGGATCTATAACTCGGAGATAAATCTCCTACAAATGTAAAAGAAAATTACACAAATGTTATACAAATAAATTTGATAAGATCTTAAGTCTTCTATCCTTCGTTCTTCGTTTAGGTCGAACTTGAATAACTTGGAGAACATGGTAGAATCGGAAGCCTTGATGACTTTGAATCTTGAATAGACTAGATCTGAAGGAATAGAGATCTTCAGAATGCAAAGATCCTCTCCAATTGGAAGAAGATCGAATCGAGCACTGTTTGTGTCGGCGGAACGAAGGTCGTGAGTCGTACATGGGCTGACTGTTTCACTTTTGGAATCTTTTACGATTTTGAATTTTTGACAATTAGCACAATTAGGGTTGATGAAAAATCCACCCTAAGTATTCATAGAGACCCTCAATAGCAATGGCTATAAAATAAATTCCAAAACAAGACTTGAAAAATTACTGTGCATGGCTGTCGTTCAGCCGAAATTTGAAAAATAGACTGAAAAATAACCTATGTCCTTTTCGTCGAGTATTGTCGAGTATAGCTGTGTATACATGTCGAACTAGTAGTGATATTCGATGAAATTTACTTATAGAAATTCAGCTCAAGCCAGCTAGCCACTCAATGCCATGCTGAAGTCATACTCGACAAATTCGACGAGTATCAGTTAGTATACTCGACGAACTTAACGCGTATCGGCTAGCTGACATGATGCACTTGACGTTGTTGACACACCCGATGCACTCGACGCCATCAATGCACTCGATGCCATCGACGCAGTCGACGCCATCGACGTAGTCGACACACTCGACAAAAATGCCTTGGAAAAAATCAGAGAAGTAGCGTTGAGATGATTCGACAAATTCGGCATGTATTGACTGTATATTCGATTAATTCGGCGAGTATATTAGATACATTCGATGAGTATACTTGATGATACACGATGAATTTTACTTAACTGTTTTTCCACTCTAAGATATTCTACCACAAGTACATATGATGAATTAGACGGGTGCTAGTAAGGATATCCGATGAGTATCAATGAGTATACTTGACAAATTCGACGAGTATCCCTTACAATACTCGACGAATTTTACTTGGGTAAAATTTCTTTTTTTCTGAATCTAAGTCCTTCTCCTTCCTTGATCCTCCACATGCACTTGGGATAGAAGTACACCCCAATAGAGAGATTACACGTGAGTCAACACCTTGGCCTACACAATGAAGGATTACATTGTATAGTCCTGTGTTTACTGACCTACTGTAACATGACATTGGTGTGTACTTAGCAATGTAGACCTGCAAGTACATACCTAAAACAAAGCATCAAATACAGACTCAATTCATCTTATCTTAACTAGAACCTTCTTTAAATCAGGGTTATTGTGGATACAATAGCCAACAATCTCCCCCTATTTGAAGAAATTAGAATCCTATAAGCTAAGGTGAATTGCACAATAATAATAATAAAGCATAAAATTGAAATGATATATAAAATGTAAACTAAGCGCACATTCCAGTCAAAATATGAATATATATATATATATATATATATATATATATATATCAATAAGAGTTCATAGATTGGGGGAAACCACAATCACACATAATAATCCACAACAAATAAACCCATCAGCCCTGCCTGCCCTGGATCTTCTGAAGTTGTCTAGCATAATATGCCTTGGGCTTTGGATAGTATCTTGGAGGGGCTGGAGGTGCAGCTGGATCATCATACTTGTGGTTCCTGAAGTGAATCCTTCTCTTTGCACGGGAAACTTCATACTTGTGTCACTCATCTCTATCGTAGTGGTCCCACCTTTTTTCTCCTCCAACATCGACCAAGGTGAAGGAGTCTAAGATAATTCCTATTGAAATTGGACTCCACACCTCAGCCATCTCCCTGACTTGCTCTTCTCTGTCTGGCTCTGACCTGACAGTAGATGTGCCTTCACCATATCTTATTCTTTTGTACACTAGAGGAGGAATATCTTCAACCACATTAATATCTTGTAACAAATCAGTAACAGCAACAGATCTGTCCTGAGAGAACTCATGTGTGTTTGTTCAATGTTGAGAGTAATCCTCAGTAGGATGGACTTCAATATGAGCAGGCACAACAGGTACTTGAGAGCTTAACATATGACTATGTAGCCATACAAAATTGTCATAACTATAGTCATTAACTTGTTGGAAGTTTGCTAGCATTGCAGCCTCAACAGCCTCCACCTTAGCTTTAAGGGAATCCTCCCCCTTTCTAACTTCATCAACTATAATATTGGCATAAGATTCCGTTGTCATGTCAAAATGAGCCATTGATTGATTGTGAGCATCAATCACGGTTACAACGTTCTTATCAACATTTGAAGAACTTCCACAGTACTCTTTAATCCAGCCATGTTATGAATTAGATCTGCACGACCATGCTCAAACCTAGAGTCCAGCATTTCATCTATCTTGTCGAAAGGAACTTTAAAAGCTGCAAGGCTGTTGTTCATATCTCTCTCTATTTCCTAGACCCTTTTTAGAACTTTTTGCATTGAGGCTTCAAACTGTAGTTGCTGCTTGGCCAACAGGGCTTCTATGGTCTTCAGGATAGAACTATCTGAGCTAGAGCTAGGAACCTCTTTAGTAGGAACACTGGGAAGATCTGCATGGATTTTTGAATCACTGGGGGACTCATATATCAAGGATAAATGAGCCCTACCCAACAAATTGAGATCTTCAGCAAATAGGACAGGAGTATGGTCCTCTACATCTCCTTCCTCGTCTGAAATATAGATAACCTCCTCTAGAACAGCTGGAGGAATACCAGACGCCTTGATAACTCCTTTCTCTAGGGTTTGAATAAACCTGTACCCTTAGGTAGAGACAGATATCAAGGACTGAGTCACCTTGTAACACCCAAAAAATCTCAAAAGCTAAATTTGATGTTCAGGCTGGGCGACACGGCCTAGGACACGGGTGTATCTCAGGGCGTGTCCAGTGTACACGGCCTGGGACACGGGCGTGTCCCAGGGCATGTTCTTCTTTGTGTTGAGTTCTCGAGATTGCACGAGCGACGATCGTCGAGAGGCGACACGGCCTGGGGCACGGGCGTTTCCCAGGGTGTGTCCTGCTCGGGTGAATAACGGGTAGCATTGAGTGGCGAGCACGGCCTGTGACATGGGCGTGTCATAGGGGCATCTTTGGTACACGGATAAGGACATGGGCGTGTGCCTTAGCCGTGTTCTTCTCGGGTGATCTGGTCCAGCATTGACGGAGTGATACGACCAGTCACATGGCCGTGTACTTTCGGACACGGGCGTGTCAGGTGTTTGACATGGGCATGTCTAAGCCTATTTTCTGGACTTGGTGAGTCAGTTCTATAGCCGCTTAAGGAACACGGCATGTGACACGGGTGTGACATAACCCGTGTTCGACCCAAGAAAATCAATTTAAGGGCTGATCGGAGCCGTTAATTTTCTCTAACCAAGATCCAATGGCCTAGACTCTTCCCTGGGGTGATAAAGCTGGCCTTGAGGAGTAGAAAGCTCATTTGAGTTATTTCATTCTATTTCATAAGTTAAGAGAGAGAGGAGAGCAAAAGGAGGAAGAAGAAGAGGATTTCGGGCACCGGTGGTGCTACGGTGGTTCAAATCGCGAGCCGAGTTCGGATTTGTGAAGGCAAGGCTGCTACGAGAACTTCATCCATTTACTTTTCTCCCCATGGCTCTGAAGCGTCTTCCAAGGGTAACGATTTCCTTCTTGGACAAGTGAAGTCCTTCTTTCCTGCATTTGCATAGGAATCCTCCACCAAAAGGTGGATGGCGAAGTGATTCCCTTGGGATTGGTGGTTCATCCCTTGTTATTTTGCATTAAAATCGTAAGTGTGAGTACGATTAGGCATGCTGTGTGAAGCCCATCTGGACATGTTGGTCTGGATTGGTGATGCTTATTTGCACATAAGAGAAGACTCTGTGTTTATTACTTATGTGCATGAAATCTGTGGTGGATGCATGTGGCTTGGTGTCGCAGGAAGTACTGGAGGAAGTCCAGGAAATTGTGAGAGTTGGGTTCAACTCTTGTGGCCATGAGCGCCATGTGGTATGAAGTTTAGCCGTGGGGCTGCAACTGCGAAAAAGGACTTAGTGCCGAACAGGAAAGGTGAAACCGACCCGCGCCTGTAAGTTGATCATGAGTACTTTGGTATTCCTTTGTGGCAAGGCTATTTGAGCAATGGGGGGTGGCTAATCTGTACCTGCGTTATGCCAGCTGTACAAGAGAGCGTCAAGGCATTGGGCTTTCATCAGGGGCATAATGAGAGTCTTTGGCCTGCGCGCAATAAAGACTAGGAATGCTCATAATGAACCGTCATGTTTGGGACCTCTGAACGGTGGTGGGATCCGGTGTTACCGGTACACCAGAATGTGCCCTGAGTGCACGGAATGTCGGGCCGTCATGCCGGCATTTTTGATATGTATTGCCTTGGTGGCTGAATATATATGTATGTGATGTAAATGTTATGCAGGGAAGGAATTCCGCTGCCCCTTTCCAGGGGCAGGGTCGTTATAATTGGTCAGCTGAATGCTGACCGTTGCCCTATTTTCCACCGGTTGGTGGATTGGTTCTTGCAGGTGCAGGTGGTGCTGGTCCAAGCGGGACTTAGCGGGTTGAAGCCCAAGCTGTGCTGCTGCCCTCGAATGCCTTATTTTGTTTACTCTTGTTCATGTATGGCCGGCCTGCATGCCAATGTTTGTAAAACACACCTTATGTTAAGAGAAACTTGTAAAATCCATAAGGCTGTGTACCTTGTGTATTTGGCTGTATGCATTCCTATTTTGTAAAAGTGGACATTTCTGTTATTGTTGAGTTCAAGTTTTCAACCCTGAAGCTTCCGCTAGAATGCTCTGTGTTAGGGTGCGATGGTTCTTGATATTATTTAGTGACATCTTCGCCTGTTTGTGGAATATGGTGTGGGGCCCCAGCCGAACCCTCTATTATATCCTACGTGACAGGTAGAGGTGTTATAATTTGGTATCAGCTTGTTGGTCGATCTCTTACGAATTCGCGGACGAATTCTTTTGAGGGGTGGCGAGCACATGTAAGCGCTGCCGTTATAACACATAAATTGAAATCAAGAATGTCCACTTAGGAATGTAAATTCTGTTGGGGCTGCGGTCCGGAATCGCCCCCGCACTGCGGTGCTATGCGGTAATGGCTTAACTGGCTGCCCCGTGGATCCGCCCGAGGACCTTTGATATAAAGATTAGTGGCGCCGTCCTCCAACAGTCCGGGCTTTTGGTGCGAGTGGTTGCGCTAAGTCCTCTCAATTGGTATCAGAGGGAGGTTGCGGGTTCGAAACCCCGGGGTCGTTTCCGGGGGGGGATTGTTGGGGCTGCGGTCCGGAATCGCCCCCGCACTGCGGTGCTATGCGGTAATGGCTTAACTGGCTGCCCCGTGGATCCGCCCGAGGACCTTTGATATAAAGATTAGTGGCGCCGTCCTCCAACAGTCCGGGCTTTTGGTGCGAGTGGTTGCGCTAAGTCCTCTCAAATTCACTTGTTTGTTGACCCTGTGTGTTCATTTTTGTATGTTTGCCATTTATTTAGTCGCTAAATTGTGTTTCTACACATATAGATGACTAGTAGTGTTGAGGGTCAGTCAGAACCTCAACATTCTGCTGAAAGTGCGACACCGGCTGAGGTTCCCACACCTCCTCCATCTGCTGAAACTGTCTGTTTGATTATCGAGATAGTGATTGCAGTTATGAATGCTCAGCAGGCTGGGCAGGCTTGGCCTGCAGTGGTGCCATTGCATGTTGAGATAAGGAAAGAACCATTGGAAGCTATATTTGATCCGCGGGCGGCAGATCAACAATTGAAGCTGTTCATGAGCTTCAATCCTCCTCAATTTACTGGGACGGGTTCCCCAGCCCAAGCGGAGGATTGGCTCTCAAGGATTAAGAGACTCTTGATAGCTATCAGAGTAGAGGAGGAACAGAAAGTCACACTAACCACTTTCCTGCTTGAGGGATAGGCTCGATTGTGGTGGGATGAGGTAGAACTGCATCACTTAGCGGGCAGGCGTTTGACGGGAGTCTCGATTGAAGAGTTCTCTCAATTGTTTTTAGCAAAGCATCTCCCGATACAGCAAAAAATTTCCATGGAGTTGGAGTTCCAACGTTTCACTCATGGGGAGAATAGTGTGGATGATTATCTACATAAGTTTACACATTTGGGACGGTATGCGGGCAATATATTCGCCGAAGAGGAGCGTAAGACCAGTCAGTTCTATTGGGGACTACAAGATGAGATGCGGTATTTGCTCTCGAGTTCTGTGAATCAGGGATTTCAAGTATTGGTCTGTACGGCTCGGTCTTTGGAAAAGGATATGAAAAGAGGGCAAAGCAAAGGGAACATGGCTGTGACAAAGCCGGAGTTCAATCCGCCGCATCCGGAGAAGTCTGGATACCGAAGGAGAAGGAATAAGAAGTCCAAATCTACTGTACATGCTCCTTCAGCGACTGTGATGGAGGCATCTTCTGGGTATGGATCTCACGCTTGTTTTACGTGTGGGAAGTTGGGACACTTCGCACGTGATTGCCGAGTTGGCCCTTCAAAGGGTGAAAAGAAGACGGGAGCGTCTTATGCAGAGAAAGGGAAGACTGTGGTGGAGTCTTCTGCATCGCACGCGCAGCCTTGGGTCTTCAACCTTGGGCAACAGGAGGCCATTAAGCAGGCCGATGTCGTCACAGGTGCACGCAGTTTTAATTTTATTTTATGTTGTGTGTTGTGCTTGTTTTAATCTTGGTGTTATAGGTTTTGTCCTTATATGGGACTATCCGGCACGAGCACTGTTCGATACAGGTGCTTCACATTCGTTTCTGTCAGAAGATTTCATCTTGTGAATCGGGGTGCCTATACGGACCACAACAAATAGTCTGAAGGTGTTGCTACCTAATGGATGTTTGATGTGTGCGGATAAGTCTTGTTGTGTTGAGGTCAAGATAGGGAGTCGTGATTTCAAGGTAGAAACATTAGTATTGCCGATATCAGAGTTTGATATAATCTTTTGTATGGATTGGCTTTCAGAGCAGCATGCTTGTATAGATTACACTTCAAAAGAGGTTACACTGGGGAAAAATACCGAACAAGAGGCCAAGTTCAGTGGTATGCGAGGGACGAGTCGGGTATTGATATCTGCTCTCCAAGTTGTTAAGGAAATTTGGAAGGGTCCGGAGTTATTCTTCACACTCATTGAGGCGGTGGAGCCGAAGGCCAGTGTGAGTGAGGTGCCGATTATATCGGAATACGCTGATGTGTTTCCAAAAGACCTTCCGAGGTTACCACCCCAAAGAGAAATTGACTTCGCTATCGAGCTGGTGTCAGGTGCGAAACTTGTGGCCCGCTCGCCTTATCGAGTAGCGCCAAAGGAGATGGCGGAACTAAAGGTTCAGTTGCAAGAATTGCTAGAGCAAGGCTATATACGCCCAAGTCAATCGCCTTGGTGCGCGTCGGTTCTCTTTGTGAAAAAGAAGGACGACAGCTTGCGTCTATGCGTTGACTATAGAGAACTGAACAAACTAATAGAAAAGAATAAGTATCCAATTCCACAGATTGACAACTTATTTGATCAGTTTGTTGGCTCGACTGTATACTCCAAGTTGGATTTGAAGTCAGGCTACTATCAATTGAGAGTTCGTGAAAGTGACATATCCAAAACAGTGTTTGGAACACGCTATGGTCACTATGAGTTCACGGTAATGCCGTTTGGGCTATCTAATGCGCCATCGGTACTTGATGCATCAAATGTTTAGGGAATACTTGGATCTCTTTGTGATCGTCTTTATTGATGATATCCTCGTATACTCCCAATCCAAAGAAGATCATGCAAATTTCTTGCGGATGGTGTTGCACACCCTGAGGAATAATAAGCTCTACGCCAAGTTCTCTAAGTGTGAGTTTTGGCTGTCGTCAGTGGCTTTCCTGGGCCGTGTGGTTAGTAGAGAGGGCATTGCGGTGGATCCTTCTAAGATAGATGTTATACGGGAGTGGCCTGTTCTTTCTTCTATAGCAGAAGTCAGGAGTTTTCTTTGGCTTGCGAGCTACTACAGGCGCTTCGTAGAGAATTTCTCGAGGATAGCTTTGCCTCTCACCACACTGACGAGGAAAGATCAGAAGTTCATTTGGACGCCGGAGTGCGCACGAGCTTTTAAAGAGCTAAAGAGTCGTTTGATCGCGGCGCCAATCTTGACGTCGCCATATTGTCAGGGCGACTTTGAGGTTTATAGTGATTCATCAGGGAGCGGCTTAGGTTGTGTTCTTTTATAATTCGGAAAAGTGATAGCTTATGGCTCACGCCAGTTGAAGGTGCATGAACGTAATTACCCCGTCCATGATTTGGAAATGGCGGCGGTGATATTTGCACTTAAATAGTGGCATCATTATCTATATGGCGTGAAAGTTGATATATTCACGGACCATAAAAGCCTGAAATATCTGTTTGATCAGAAAGACCTTAATATGCGACAGAGAAGGTGGATGGAGTTTCTTGGTGACTACACCTTCCAGATTCATTATACTCCCGATAAAGGGAATGTAGTCGCGGATGCCTTGAGTCGTTGGACTCCGGCAAGGGCAAGTTGGCTTCTAAGGCATGATGAAAGCCTAATTCGAGAACTGGAGGCATTAAATATTTCTTGTGTTGAATGGAATGCCACTGCAGAGGCGTGATTAAACTGAACGGAGGTACAGTGTGACCTGGCGGACAGAGTTCGGCAAGCAACAGAACTTGATGAAAGTCTACAACACAATGTAGCGGAAAGTGCGGACTCTAGATTTTCGTTTAATGATGGTCTTTTTCAGAAGGACGGTCATTTGTGTGTCCCAGATAGGGGTAAGCTTCGTAAAGAGGTGATGTATGAAGGCCACTTCACCAAATATTCGATTCACCCCAGGAGCACGAAAATGTATAAAGATATGAAGAAGCTGTTCTGGTGGCCTGGAATGAAGAAGGACATAACACACTATGTTGCTAAGTGTCAAACATGTGCTTTGGTAAAGGCGGAATGCCAAAAATCGGGAGGTTTGTTGAAGTCGTTGCCCATCCCTGTATGGAAATTTGATGATATTTCCGTGGATTTCGTGCATGGATTGCCGAGATCACAGCGTAGAAATGATGCGGTATGGGTGATTGTGGACCGGTTAACTAAGGTGTCGCACTTCATCCTAAACCGTAAGGACGATTCAGTTGAGAAGTTGGCAAAACTGTACGTGGATACTATTATACGATTGCACGGTGTGCCCCGTAGCATCATTAGTGATCGAGACGGGCGTTTCACTTCGGGTGATTGGAGATTAGTCCATGAACTGTTGGGTACAAAATTACATTTCAGCACGGCATTCCATCCTCAAACGGATGGTCAGACCGAGAGGACCAACAGGACGTTGGAGGATATGCTCCGAATGTATGCGCTGGATATCGGGAAGAATTGGGAAGATCATCTCGGTGTGGTTAAATTTTCCTACAACAACAGCTACCAAGTTAGTATCCAGATGGCGCCCTTTGAGGCTTTATACGGTAGGAAATATCGTACACCTTTGGCTTGGGCGGAGACTGGCGAAACGAAGTTGTACCGGAGAAAAGAGTTAGATAATTCATACTCAATTATACGGTTGATACGCGAAAGACGGATGGTGGCTCAAGACAGGCAAGCTAAGTACTACAATGCCAAGCACCGAAACGTGGAGTTTGCGGTGGGTGATTGGGTATACTTGAAAATCAAACCATTCAAAGGTGTGTCCAGGATACGGAGTCTGAAAAAGTTGAGCCCGAGGTATCTGGGACCATTTGA
This sequence comes from Platanthera zijinensis, assembly GCA_039513925.1. NCBI lineage: Eukaryota > Viridiplantae > Streptophyta > Magnoliopsida > Asparagales > Orchidaceae > Platanthera > Platanthera zijinensis. The sequence goes on from CM077083.1 coordinate 154,068,853, forward strand.
AATGGTCGAGCGTATTGGTGGAGCTGCCTATCGGTTAGGACTTTCGCAAGAGCTGAGCGGTTTACATGATGTGTTTCATGTCTCGATGTTGCGGAAAGCGGTAAGAGAGCCAACTCAAGTGGTTATTGCAGATCAAGTATCAGTCGACAGTGGGATAACGACGAAGGTTAGGCCTATTCAAATCGAGGATCGGCCGAGAAATAGTTGCGGAACAAGATGATTGGGATGGTCAAAGTCCAGTGGGACAATTGTGTCCGAGAAGAGCTAACATGGGAGCCAGAGCAGACCATGCGAGCTGAATTTCCCAAGTTATTTATGTAAACTGTTGGCTCGTCTGTATTTTGTTGAATCTGATATGTAAAGTAGCACTTATTGTGTAATGCTTGCACTTCCTTACTGTGTCCAAATTTCGGGACGAAATTTAGTGTAAGGAGGGGAGGGTTGTAACACCCCAAAAATCTCAAAAGCTAAATTTGAGGTTTAGGCTTGGCGACACGGCCTGGGACACGGGCGTGTCTCAGGGCGTGTCCAGTGTACATGGCCTGGGATACGGGCGTGTCCCAGGGCATGTTCTTCTTTGTGTAGAGTTCTCGAGATTGCATGGGCGACGATCGTCGAGAGGCTACACGGCCTGGGGCACAGGCGTGTCCCAGGGTGTGTCCTGCTCGGGTAAATAACCGGGTAGCGTTGAGTGGCTAGCACGGCCTGTGACACGAGCGTGTCACAGGGGCGTTGTTGGAACACCCTGTTGGAACCCTTGTTCTGATTTGGGCTAGGATCTCTATTAGGCTGTTTAGTTTGTTTTTAGTAGTTTTAGTTTTTGAAAGACTTAACCCAAATAGGGGCAGATTGTTGGTACCCTAGTTTGGATTTGAGTTAAGTCTTTCCTTTTAGTCTCTTGACCCAAGATTTATCTATGGTCAAAGTCTAGTTGTAGAGTATTTTCTTTTCCTGTGAAATTCTGGTTAAGGAATTTCTGGTTCGACTATAGTCGAACGCCGTTCGACTATCTCTTTCCTGCTTTTATTTATAATATTATATGCATTTTATTCTGTGTTTTATTTCTTATATTATCTGATAGATTTACTTCATATACTTCAAAGCAATCCTTGCTATTCTTATGCTTAAGTCTTTCCTATCAGATAAAGTATTTTTGTCTTATTAGTTGACTTTCTGACTGCTTTAATTAAATGCAGCTGTCCTTTATAGCCGTTGACTGTAAAGAGTTTTCTGATATGACTTTATCTAATATCCTTTATCAGATTGCAGCTGCTGTAGCTTTATGCTTTATATAGAAATATATATCTGCAAGATATGTTTTTTGTCTTTTTGTTAATTACAGCCCAGATTCAAGATCTGAGAAGAAGACAAAGCTCGATTCAAATATTAGAGCCGTTGCTGCAGCCATTATATTAAGAGGATCCTATTAGCAAAATAAAGCAGAGCATAAAATATATAAAGAGAAGCTTTGCTTAGCTGGCTGCTGCTGGCATTTGCAATCTCCCCCTATGTTGATGCAGTACTTGTGATTGAAAAAGGCTGAGATGACTTTGAGTTTTGATTGAGTCATCTAGCAAACTCTTGTAGATAGTACCTGTAGAAAGCTATGGTAGAGATTGCTCTCTCCTTGAAAAAGGGTATGTTAGCAGCGAAAATGATATTTTGTCCAGCAAATTTAATTAAGATTCTGGATCTGAAAAACAAAATCAGATATCTTCCTTCCTATAGAATTTCTTTTCATTAGACGAGATTCAAACTCAGCTGACAAATGCAACTAGAGTAGAGGACTCAATCTAAATGAAATTAGAAAAGGATCTATAAGAAATAGAGTTATCTGACAAAGAATTTCTTTATACAGAAATCTGAATAAAAAAATTTGAACACAATATCAAACAGATATAATCAGCTATAAGAAAAGAAAATGCTTCCTAATAAATCTGTTCCAAATAATAAAAGGATTTGAAAATATTTTAAGTAATTTATCCTTTTGTTTATAAAGCAGATTTATGAAAAAGGAAACTGAGTTCTCAAAACTGAACTCATTACAATATAAAGAAAACATTTCTCTGAGAAGTGTTGGTTCTTTCTCAGGTATAGTTAAATCTTGGCAGCAATTTTGAATATCTAAATTAACTGAACTAAAAACAGATTTTGATATTACCTGAACCTTTTCAGGTTTTGAATTGTCCTCTGTTTGTTCAGCTTCTGAATTGCTGCAGGAGGCATTTATGGCCATGATGCAAAATGCTTTGGCCCTTGCTTCCTCCTCTTCATCTTCAAATGATGAGTCATCATCTGAGACATCCCAGATAACATCTAGGGATGTTGATTCTCCTTCAGATGAGATGATGTGGCTTCCTTCTGATATTGCATCCAAGGGTTCAGAAGCCATTTGGTGAAGGGATTCCCACATCTCCTTAGCTGTTGAGCATTCAGCAACATCCTGAAATAAGTCATCAGATAATGACTGAGCTAGGATGTTCATTGCTCTGGCATCAGCTAGCCTGGCACTTTTTATTGTTGTTGCCGATGTTGGAAGACCTGTCAAAATAGAAGAAAATATTTCTTCATCAATATTATTCATAAATAATTTGACTCTTGCCTTCCAGATGCTAAACTCAGCTAAGTTGCAAGCTGGAGGTCTGGTGCTAAAATAATCATTGTACTGGGCCATGAAAGTGAGTGTGAATATCTATAATCCTTGGTATCTATCAGGATCTTGTGACTAAGGTGTTAGCCTGTACAGTCAGCAAACCTCCCTCTGATACCAATTGAAAGAGAAGGGATAGATACGCTTGTGGAATTAAAGATTATAGATATGGAGATAACCCTAAAGCCTAACACAAGTGTTGTGCACAAACTCAAGCTAACTGTAATTACAGTTAAGGCTTGGATATCCTAATCAGCAACTAGCAATCCTAGTTAAAACTAAACGCAGCCACAATGCAATTAATTAAACAAGGCAACTAGACGACACAAGATATTATAGTGGTTCCCCAAACACTGGGTATATCCACTCTTCTACCCACACGGTAGGAATCCACTACAGGTTTTTGATCAGGTGCCCTGCCACCAACAAGATCTGCTGTAGGTAGATCTAGAGACCCTTTAGACTTTTGATCAGGTGTCTAAAAACCAAGCTTTACTTTTGAAGGGAGTAAACAAACCTTTACAGGAGGGGGGAAGAGGGTTAGAATGTCTACTCTATTTTAAATACAGATTAGAGAAGCACAAGGCCTCTTCAGAATTCAAGACAGAATACTGTCTTGAAGTTCTGAAGGAAAAGCTTGAAGAAGACTGGAGATGTTCTTCTTCATCTTCCTTCTTCTTCTTCTTCTTCAATATCTCTGAGTGTATCTTCCTAAAACAGGAGCACTCAGGTTGAAGAAGAGTGAAGAGATATCTTCTCAGATGAATGGATAATTGCTGAGAGCAGCTGTATCTTCTCAGTTGAATCCTGAGAGCAGCTGTTTGTTTTCTTCCTTCTACTAGCAAGCCTTGATCTTCTTCTTCAAAAGAACTTCTTAATATAATAGCTGCAGCAATGGCTCTAATATTTGAATTGAGCTTTGTCTTCTTCTCAGATCTTGAATCTGGGCTGCAATTAACAAAAAGACAAAAAATATATCTTGCAGATATATATTTCTATATAAAGCATAAAGCTACAGCAGCTGCAATCTGATAAAGGATATTAGATAAAGTCATATCAGAAAACTCTTTACAATCAACGGCTATAAAGGACAGCTGCATTTAATTAAAGCAGTCAGAAAGTCAACTAATAAGACAAAAACATTTTATCTGATAGGAACTGCTGTAGCTTTATGCTTTATATAGAAATATATATCTGCAAGATATGTTTTTTGTCTTTTTGTTAATTGCAGCCCAGATTCAAGATCTGAGAAGAAGACAAAGCTCGATTCAAATATTAGAGCCGTTGCTGCAGCCATTATATTAAGAAGTTCTTTTGAAGAAGAAGATCAAGGCTTGCTAGTAGAAGGAAGAAAACAAATAGCTGCTCTCAGGATTCAACAGAGAAGATACATCTGCTCTCAGCAATTATCCATTCATCTGAGAAGATATCTCTTCACTCTTCTTCAACCTGAGTGCTCCTGTTTCAGGAAGATACATTCAGAGATATTGAAGAAGAAGAAGAAGAAGGAAGCTGAAGAAGAACATCTCCAGTCTTCTTCAAGCTTTTCCTTCAAAACTTCAAGACAGTATTCTGTCTTGAATTCTGAAGAGGCCTTGTGCTTCTCTAATCTGTATTTACAATAGAGAAGACATTCTAACCCTCTTCCCCCCTCCTGTAAAGGGTTGTTTACTCCCTTCAAAAGTAAAGCTTGGTTTTTAGACACCTGATCAAAAGTCTAAAGGGTCTCTAGATCTACCTGCAGCAGATCTTGTTGGTGGCAGGGCACCTGATCAAAAACCTGTAGTGGATTCCTACCGTGTGGGTAGAAGAGTGGATGTACCCAGTGTTTGGGGAACCACTATAATATCTTGTGTCGTCTGGTTGCCTTGTTTAATTAATTGCATTGTGGCTGTGATTAGTTTTAACTAGGATTGCTAGTTGCTGATTAGGATATCCAAGCCTTAACTGTAATTACAGTTAGCTTGAGTTTGTGCATAACACTTGTGTTAGGCTTTAGGGTTATCTCCATATCTGTAATCTTTAATTCCGCAAGCGTATATATCCCTTTTCTTTCACACCCTATTACTAATTTGGGCAAGGATCACTATGTATTTAGGATATCTGTTTGACCTAGTTGTATAGTTGAAAAGGTCAAGTTAGAATGTGTCTAGGGCTTAGAACTAAGGTTTGAAGCTGCCCCCAGGACCATTCAAGATCAGGAATCAAAGCTAAGACAAATGTTAAAAATAGTCGAGCTCAGGTCGACTATCGTCGAGCTTCAGTCCGACGATCGTCGAGCTTGGATCATCGCCCGGCCTTCAGCTTTTTCTTTGTCGTCAAGCTTAGATCGACGCTTTGTCGTCAAGCTTAGATCGACGCTCTGTTGCTGAGCTTAGATCGACGCTTTGTCGTCAAGCTTAGATCAACGCTTTGTTGTCAAGTTTAGATCGACGCTTTGTCGTCAAGCTTAGATCGACGCTCTGTTGCTGAGCTTAGATCGACGCTTTGTCGTCAAGCTTAGATCAACGCTTTATCATCAAGCTTAGATCGATGCTTTGTCGTCAAGCTTAGATCGACGCTCTGTTGTTGAGCTTAGATCGACACTTTGTCATCAAGCTTAGGTCGACTATTTCTGATTTAGCAAGGTCGACGATTTCTGCCAAGCTTAAGATCGATTATTTCTGATTTAGCAAGGTCGACGATTTCTGCCTTTGCCAGGTCGACGATTTCTGCCTTTGCCAGGTCGACGTTTTCTGGTGAGCTCAGGTCGACGCTTTTTCCCTGAGTTCAGATCGACGTTTTCTGTTGAAGCTAAGGTCGACGATTTATGTCCAAATCAGGTCGACGCTTTCTGTCTGTTGCTTATCTCCATTTTCTCCGAGCTCAGATCGACTATTTCTGTTCTAGTTCAATTTCATTAACTCTGAGCTCTGGTCGACCATAGTCGATCTCCGATCGACTATTTCTTGATGAGGTCGACGTTTTCTGCTATCATGTCAATATCAGTTATGGAATTATTTCAAATTCTTTCAGAGTTAATTGCTGCATTAATGGCAAAAGATTTCCTAGTCGTTTCAAGCTATCTGATGCAAATGTCAAGGAAGGTAAAAATGGAATATTGCTAATGGACTTTCCCTAGAGACAAATGATGTTTTTGGAAATCATTCAAGACTGTTTATTCGGCCATTCAAGTCAAGAATTCATTATTATTCTCTCAGTTCTCTTGGAGATTTTTAGAGCAAAAGAAAAGAGAGACACAAGAAGACAGATCATTCAACACCAACACCAAGAGACACAAGAATTGCATTACAGAAGAAGAACAACAAAAATTCTCTAATCAAGTTTTCATCTTCTGTGACTAAAAGATCTGCTTCAAGTGCTAAAAGGCTTCATCATTCAAGTCTCCAGACAACTTACATTTCAGCCTTGCTGAAATCATCATTTGCTGGAGAAGTCTCATTGAAGACCTATTACCCTGTGCAAAGCCTTTACTCCTGAACCTACTGCTAATCTCAGGGGGAGCTTTGACATTTTCATCATATCCACTAGTGCTTCTCTCATTTGATTTGAGAACAGAGAAGACAACATCAACCTCTTTACTTTTTTACTTTCCTGCTGTAAAAGGGTTATCAAGACTCCCTTCAAAAGTTTTGAGTGTTGTTCTGAGAGCCTTATCAAAAATCAGTGGTGGCAAGACACCTGATCAAAAAATCTAGTTTTGGTTTTTGAGCACCTTATCAAAAGCTCTTTGGTGTCAGGACACCTGATCAACTCTTCCTGAGTGGATTCCTACCAAGGGTGGTAGAAGAGTGGACGTACCCAAGTTGTTGGGGAACCACTATAGCTCCTTGTGTCGTCTGGTTTGCTGTGTGTTTATCTTTGCTTTGTGCTGTGTGTTTCTTTAGTTTTTATTTTATCTTTATTTCATAGCAAGCACATATACACTTAAATATAAATTAAATCTTAATCTGCCTTATTTCTTTTAAACTGAAAATTATTTTAAAATACTCTATTCACCCCCCCCCCCTCTAGAGTGAAGGTAAATCTCTCTTCCGCACTTTCAATTGGTATCAGAGGCAGGTTGGTTGTCCAACAACTAAATCTTCACTAGATTGGTTGTACAGGCTTACACCTGAACCAAAAGATCTCTGAAAAAGATCAACCTTCTATAGAGGCTTGTTATTAGTTGTATTATATTTATTTTTATATAAAACCATGGCACAGAATAAAGACTATGCTAGCACCAGACCACCAGTGTGCAATCTTTCAAAGTTTGCACTCTGGAAGGCAATGATTAAATTATACATGAATTCTATTGACGAAGATATTTTTAATTCTGTTTTGACAGTTTGTCCAAGTCCACCAGCAAGCTCAAGTACAAATGTTGTTCCACCTCCTTCTGGAACAGGTGCAGATATAAAGAAGTGGAAGACTGCAGATGCTAAGGCTATGAACATCTTAGCCCAGACAATGTCTGATGAGATTTTTCAAAAGGTAGCTGAATGCAACTCAGCTAATGAAATATGGGAAAAACTTTCAGATATTGTCTCAGGATCTGCTGACGAAAGAAAAGACTGAAGATCTCACCTCATAACCCAATATGAGAACTTTAAGAAAGGAGAGACTGAGTCAATAGCAGATATGTACAACAGATTGAGTCTGATTGTCAATGTGCTGAAGACTTTGGATAAAGAAATCTCATTGACTGAGCTGAATGATAAAATCCTAATGTGCTTCCCCAGCACTTGGGATTCAAGAATCTGGCCAATTAAAGATGCCAGAAGTCTAAGTGAAATTACTACTGAAGCTCTCCTAGGCAAGCTCAAATCTTATGAGCTGCTCATCAGAAACAGAGAAGAAGAACAGAAGGCTGCCTCACCAGCCATAAAGAAAGAGAAGTCAATAGCTTTCAAAGCTATTGAGGACCTGCCTGAAGAAAAGCTCACAGGCAATGAGGAATTGGTCAGTCTATTGGCCAAAAGATTCCACAAACAGGCCAGGAAAGACTTCAGAAAAAGTCCATACAAAGGACATGATAAGCCAAGGTATGATAAGACAAATAACAACAAAGAAATTATTTGCTTTGGCTGTAGGAAACCAGGCCACATTGTGCCTAATTGTCCAGAAAACAAGAATAAGGACAAAAAGGATAGAAGAGAAAGAAGAAAAGAGAAAGATTACAAGAAGAACAGCTCAGACAAAGCCTCCTCCAGCAAGAACAAGAACACAAGGAAAGGATTTGTTGCTGAGATATGGAGTGAAACTGAAGATGATTCTGAAACTTCATCCAGCTCCAGTGATGATGAGGATGATGCTGATGAAAATGAATTCTGCATGATGGCTATCAATGCCTCTCAGCAAAACTCAGATGAAGAACCAGAATCTGATTCAGAAGCTGAAGCTGAAACTGGAGCCAAAGAGGACCAGGTAATTAATTCTTTTGATTTCAATTCTGAGGACTTTAAAATTGAATTTAAGACATTGTGTTTATATTTACTAAAATCTGAGAAAGAGATAATCTCTCTCAGAAATCAATTATCTGAATATAGTGACCTAAACTCAAATAACCTCAAACTCTCTGAGGAGTTGGAATGTTGTAGGGAGGAGATAGCTTCACTAAAAAGTGAACTGTCAAGAGCCAAAAAATTTGAAGAATCCCTCAATGGGAGAAGTATCAGACTGATGGACATCACAAGCACAGTGAACTCTAGATTTAATAGTACACTGGGCTTGGGTGCTTCATCCAGCCAACCAACAATATTAACAACTCCAATCAAATTTGTCTCTGACAAAGGGAAGGGAGTAGTAGAGGTAGCTAGGAAGAATGCTGATCTGCCAAAGAAAATCATGGTTCAGCAGAAAGCGTCGAGCAGAGGTCGACGAGCTTCGAACAGAGCTCGACGACATAAGGCTGAAACATCGAACTCAGCTCAACGCTTTCTGGACTCTGAAGTTCAGCACTGGCGATCTTCGAATGGAGCTCGACGATCCTACCCAGGAACGTCGACCTCAGCTCGACGATCTCCGAACGGAGCTCAGAGCCGTGAACATGCTTTCAGAATCAAATCTAAATTAAATCCTAGAAGTCCTGCATCCCAATGTTTCAACCCTTATACTGAATGGATAGTACCTCCTAGGAGATATCATCCTGAGGGTTATAAGAGTCAACCTGGGATGTCTTTCATTTCAGATTTTGAAGGCTATCAACCTAGGCCCAAGGTAAACTGGGTCAAAAATAAATAAAATGTTTATGTGCAGGTGAAGACCTATCCAGTATCTAACCAATAATGGTATCTGGATAGTGGGTGCTCAAAGCACATGATAGGGAACAGGGAGAACCTATCATCCTTCATAACCAAACTTGGACCCAAAGTGATTTTTGGTGATTCAAATTTTGGCCAAACCAAAGGATATGGTGCTGTTCAGATAGGCTCAATCACTTTCAAGAAAGTGGCATATGTTGAAGGACTGAAGCACAACCTGATAAGCATCAGTCAGCTATGTGATGAAGGATATAAAGTGACCTTCAACAAATCCCTGTGCAAGATCAAGTCAGAAAATAACACAACTGTGTTAACAGGTAAAAGGAAAGGTAACATCTATCTAGTAAATTTTCTTTCAACCCATACAGACATTTGTTTATTCAATTCAGTATGCAAGCCAAATGATTTATGGCATAAAAGATTAGGACATTTAAACCTTAGAACCATTGCTAGGCTCTCCAAGGACAACCTTGTTATAGGACTACCTTCTGGCCCCTACAAGAAGGAAGGACTCTGCAGGGCTTGTCAATTAGGCAAGCAAACTAAAAATAGCTTTAAGTCACTTAATAAGAGTGATTCACCTAGGATTTTGTATCTGTTACACATGGACCTTTTTGGACCCATTACAGTACAAAGCTTAGGAGGGAAATCTTACACTTTAGTGATTGTAGATGACTTCTCTAGATTCACTTGGGTATTCTTTCTGAGGAAGAAGTCTGATAACTTTAAGTGTTTGATAGAGTTTCTCAAGTGCATACAGATTGAGTTCAACACTCACATTGCCCTGATCAGAAGTGATCATGGGACAGAGTTTGATTCTCTTCTTATGCAAGAGTTCTGTCAAAGTGAAGGGATCAGGCACACTTTCTCAGCTCCTAGAACTCCTCAACAAAATGGGGTAGCTGAAAGGAAAAATAGAACCCTAATTGAATCTGCTACTACATTGTTGACAGATGCTCACCTACCTCTATCCTTTTGGGCTGAGGCAGTGAACACCTCCAACTATGTGTTGAATAGAAGTTTAATACATAAACTGAAGGGTAAGACTCCCTATGAATTGCTCAAAGGGAAGAAACCTAAAGTAGATTATTTTAAAAATTTTGGCTGTACTTGTTATATTCATAATAATGACAAGAAGTATTTAGCAAAATTCCAAGCTAAAGCTGATGAAGGAGTGTTTCTGGGATACTCCATGATCAGCAAGGCTTATAGGGTATATAATAAATCTTCTTGTAAAATTGAAGAATCTGTTCATGTTACTTTTGATGAGACTAACATGTGTTATAAGGAGAAATCTACTTCTACCATAGAACCTTTGCAGGTACACTCTATTTCAGAAAGTATGGACAGATTACAGGTTAAAGAAGAGGATACAGCCATTCAACCTATTCAGCAAAAGAATGAGAGCAGTGATGATGAAGAAGAAGTTCAACCTCTTGAAGAAAATCATCCTGAAGAGCTAGTTGTTATTCCACAAGAGGAAACAACAACACAGGTTGGTGAACAATCAACATCCCCTGTTAATCTAGTAACAACAAGAGATCACCCAATCTCCCAAGTGATTGGAGACATCTCAACTGGTGTGCAAACCCGAAATCAGGTCAACCAGAACCTGATGCACACTTGTTTTCTATCTCAAGTTGAGCCTCAATCCATTCAAGATGCAGAGCAAGATCCACACTGGATCATTGCAATGCAAGAGGAGTTGCATCAATTTGAAAGAAATAAAGTTTGAGAACTAGTGCCTAAGCCAAAGGATCATTCCATTGTTGGAACAAAGTGGTTGTTCAGAAACAAGCTGGATGATCAAGGAGTTATTGTCAGAAACAAGGCAAGGCTAGTTGCTCAAGGCTACTCTCAACAAGAAGGAATAGACTATGACCAGACCTTTGCACCAGTTGCAAGGTTAGAGGCCATTAGAATATTCCTAGATTATGCTGCTCACAAGGGATTTAAGGTCTACCAGATGGATGTGAAGAGTGTTTTTCTCAATGGAGACATCAAAGAGGAAGTCTATGTTAGACAACCTCCAGGTTTTATCTCTTCAACTTATCCTGATCATGTTTTCAAATTGCATAAAGCATTATATGGTCTCAAGCAAGCTCCTAGAGCATGGTATGAGACCCTAGCATGCTTTCTTCTGGAAAATGATTTTATAAGGGGTAGAGTAGACCAAACTCTTTTTATTAGAACCCATAAGTCCCATACCCTACTAGTACAAATTTATGTAGATGATATCATATTTGGGTCTACTGATTCAAATTTGTGCAAAAGGTTTTCCAACCTGATGTATTCCAAATTTGAAATGAGTTGTATGGGTGAGCTCTCCTTCTTCTTAGAATTGCAAGTAAAACAATATGCTGAAGGCATATTTATTTCCCAAACCAAGTATGCTAAAGAATTGGTTAAGAAATTTGGTATGTCTGAGGCATCCTGTATGAAAACACCCATGCCTACCAATGTTGTATTGGATGCTGATGAGCATGGCAAACATATTGATCAGACAATATATAGAGCAATGATTGGCTCTCTATTGTACCTTACAGCTAGTAGACCAGATATAATGTTTGTTATATGCATATGTGCTAGATTTCAAGTAAGCCCTGGAGAGTCACACCTAACTCTAGTTAAAAGGATTCTTAGATATGTAAAAAGTTGTCCAAATCTAGGACTCTGGTATCCAAAAGACTCAGGATTTGAATTAACTGGATTTTCAGATGCTGATTATGCTGGATGCAGAGTAGACAGGAAAAGCACTAGTGGAACTTGTCAGTTCCTTGGTGACAGACTTGTCTCCTAGTTTTGTAAGAAGCAAACATTTATGTCAACCTCAACTGCTGAAGCTGAATATATGGCTGCAGGCAGTTGCTGTTCACAAATATTGTGGATACAAAATCAGCTCAACTATGGCTACAACTTAGAGAAGTCTAAAATTTTTTGTGATAATACTAGTGCTATCTCTATAGCACAAAATCCAGTCCTCCATAGTAGGAAAAAACATATAGAGATTAGGCATCACTTTTTAAGGGATAATGTAGAGAAAAATAAAATTGAACTTCAATATATCCCAACTGATTTGCAAAGGGGAGATATTTTCACCAAACCATTGGATGAAAAGAAGCATACCTTCTTCCTGAATCAGTTAGGAATGCTAGATGGAGGAAGTTTAAATTAAATCCCAAGATTTCAAAAGCTAAAAACAGACCAAGACTAGGCTAAAAAATATCATACTTTCTAGTGTCTGTAGGCTAGATTTTGTCTTTGAACTGCACTCGACGTTTTTCCAAAAAAACGTCGAACGGAGCTCGACGCTTTTCCCTAAAGCATCGACCGGAGTTCAACGTTGTCCAAAAATGTTGACCGGAGTTCATCGCTTTTAGATAGCGCGTCTATCTATCTTCTGATTAGTCGCCGTCGAGCTGAGCTCGACGCTATTTAATAGCGTTGAACGGAGTCCAACGTCATTAAAGACTCTTCAGTTTCCCCGTCAGCCGAAAACTTCGAACGGAGTTTGACGTTTTTTTCCTTTTCTGTGTCAAACCCTAATATAAAATCATTTTTCGGCTGCCGTTCGTCGCTTTCCCCTTCATTCTCTCTGCAAATTTTCTTCTTCCCTCCAAAACTCTCTACACTTGGTCTTGTTTGTTGAACTTTTGCAGATATAGATGGCAGCGACAGTCGCTATTCTCTCCAAAATGAAGTTCGATACAGGATTTGACATCGACATGGACTCTTTCGACGGCAGCGATCAGCGCTTCAAGGACATTCTGAATCTTTGCCGCGACCAGCAGCTAGTGTGGTTGATGTCAACCAGAATTAAGATTGCAGCAAATGAGATTAAAGAATTGATGTTTTCAGCAATAGTTGAGAACGAGACTACTGTTGTCAGAACAATCAGCAGAACGAAGGTACAGCTATCCCCAAATCTCCTGACAGACGTGTTCGCTCTCAGTTCTGGAAATGATTCCTTCGCTTTGTCTGGAGAGGAAGTTAATTCGTTGTTAGAACGAATGGGTTATTCTGCCGCGAACCCTAACAGGTTATTGAAGAAGGATTTGGCTATTGAGTTTCAATTTCTCGCCGACATTGCGGGAAAAGTGCTTTTGGCAAAGCACTCGGCGCATAATACAATCACGCAGTATCAGTTGAACTTGATGGGTGCAATTGTTGACAGGAAGAAAGTGGATTGGGGAACAATCGTTTTTAACTCAATCAAGAAGAAGATTAGCAAGTCTTCTGTGAATTTTGGAAGGATTTTAGGAGTATTTCTGCACTCCAGGTGCCCAGAATTGCTGATTTCAACTGGGATGCACATAAATGCTTCAAAGAGGCTATCCTGTGCCCTATTCAGCAAGTGGGACAGGCAGATCCTCAGACCCAGCAGGGCTGCTGCTGTAACAATTGCTTCAGGCACAAGGACTTTATCAGTCTCTTCCCCTGCAGCATCTCTTGAGGGATTTCCTGCCTCCTCCTCTGCTCCTATTTCTCCTCCTCCCCTTATCTCTTCATTGCTTTCCTCTTCTCCCATTCAGCCTGTCATCTCCTCCCCCATCACCGCTTCATTACCTTCTTCATCTCCTCCAGCCACCATTTCAGAATCATTCCACCCTCTTTTCTATTATCCATCAATTGACTCTTCCATTCTGGATGATTCCTTCATGGATGATTCTCCCTCCTCCTCTCTTGATCCTCCATCATCATACTCTTACCAACAATTGTTGTATGACATTTTGGATCAACCCTCTTTCTTACCATCCACCTCCATTCCTATACCATCCATATCCACCATCCCTATATCCCAGCCATCCATCCCTCCTTTCTCACCTTCAAGTCGTGCAACCACTCCTTCAGTCCCAGCCACATCTTCATTCACCTCTACTCAAGTCTCTCTTTAGCAAGTGGATCTCCCGAGTCTGGCCGATAGGCTATATGAGCTACTGGCTCCCAAGCTAGTGGCTTTGCTGGAGACCTCCTTGGCTCCACTCCAGAAGTCCATTCAGGAGCTATCCTCCAGACTCTCTGCTCTCTCTTCTTCGCAGGCCAATCCTTCATTTAGGTGCCTTGATCCAGCTTCGTCTGCATCAAGCCAGGGGGAGATGCCTTATGAAGTTATTGAAGCTGCTGCTGCTCCTCCAGCTATATTGCCTACTGCTGATACTGCTGCTCCAGTGCTTTTATTTACAGTGGACCTCAAGTCACTGCTGAGTAGTTTTGATTCTATCTACCATCAAATTGCACCAGTTCCTGTTCAGAAAGCTGAAGATTTTACTAAGGCCATTGCCCCTCTTTCAATATGTGATCCTAGTATAATTGAATCTTATGTCAATTCTCTTAAACCTGTGGATGTTGGTTCTGTTTGTGCTGTTGCTGCTGCTGATGATGCTGTTGTTGTTTTGTCTGCTGAGATTTCTGCTGCTGATGATATGATTGTTGATGTTTCTGCTCCTGCCGATACTGTTTATTCTGCTGCTATACCTTCTCCTCCTGCTCCTGCTGTCTCTGAAAAGCTCAAAGATCAAGAAGATTATATCAGAAGGATCGACGATCTGTATGATCAACCTCAAAGTTCTGAAAGTGATCAGTTCCAAACAGAATCTGATGACTCTTATGGTACTATTGTAAGGAAAAGAAAAGCAAGAAGCAAAGCTCTGAAAAGAGTTCCTCTCGAAAAAGCCAAGGATTCAAATGATGTACCCTACTATATATTGCATGATTGCCAAATTACTGAGCCGTGGATGCAATACTCCAAAAAATCAATTGAAGGCAATAAAGAAAAAGAGAAAATTTGACAGGTATGAGAAAGGCTCCTCTAAGTTTCAGCCTTCTCCTCCTCCTCCTCCAGATTCTGGATCAGGTGGAGGCTCAGTTTCTCTACCTTCGGCTCCAAAGCAAAGCCCTTCTCAACCATCTCAAAGATATCCTCCCAGAGGGAATTATCAAAGAGGCAATCAGTCCAGAAGAGTACAGTATAGAGGTAATCAAAGAGACTACAGAACTCAAAGGGAAGGACAAAGGTAACTTGACTCATCTCAAGGTCCTTACCCATATAAGCTCAGAGAAATTGTTGAATCAAGAACTGCTGCTGCTCCTGAAACCATTAACAGATATGAAGCTCCTATTCCTTTTGAGGATCCTGAAAATAATCCTATTTCCTGGACTGCCAGGATGAAAGAACTTGCTGTCTTGGACCAGCTGAAGAAGGCAAGAGAGCAAGGCAAGGACACCTCAAACATCTCCACTCTGTCCGAGCAAAGAAAAGCAGAGTTGGAAAGGTATTCTTCAAGGAAATTCTTTGATCCTGTAGATTATATGAAGCTGCATCCTGAGGCTGTGGTTCCCAGAGAAAAAGCTCAAACCTCCTTAGGTGCAGAAGATGACAGGAGATCAAAGAAGGAATCCCTCAATCCCAACAGGGAAATTCTGTTCAAGAAAGGAAGTAAAAAAGGAATGATTTTTGTATGCAGATGGCTCATTCATTTCTTAAATCTCTTGCTGAGGTTCTATCAGATTACTGTTATGCTGTTTGTTGCTTTAATTTTTGTTGCTTGATTGCATTTGATGATTGTATTTTATTCTAAGTCCTGTAAATAGTAATCCTAACCCAAATAGGGGGAGATTGTTGGAACACCCTATTACTAATTTGGGCAAGAATCACTATGTATTTAGGATATCTGTTTGACCTAGTTGTATAGTTGAAAAGGTCAAGTTAGAATGTGTCTAGGGCTTAGAACTTAGGTTTGAAGCTGCCCCCAGGACCATTCAAGATCAGGAATCAAAGCTGAGACAAATGTTAAAAATAGTCGAGCTCAGGTCAACTATCGTCGAGCTTCAGTCCGACGATCGTCGAGCTTGGATCAGCGCCCGGCCTTCAGCTATTTCTTTGTCATCAAGCTTAGATCGACGCTTTGTCGTCAAGCTTAGATCGACGCTCTGTTGCTGAGCTTAGATCGATGCTTTGTCGTCAAGCTTAGATCGACGCTTTGTCGTCAAGCTTAGATCGACGCTTTGTCATCAAGCTTAGATCGACGCTCTGTTGCAGAGCTTAGATCGACGCTTTCTCGTCAAGCTTAGATCGACGCTTTGTCGTCAAGCTTAGATCGACGCTCTATTGCTGAGCTTAGATCGACGCTTTGTCGTCAAGCTTAGGTCGACTATTTCTGATTTAGCAAGGTCGACGATTTCTGCCAAGCTCAAGATCAACTATTTCTGATTTAGCAAGGTCGACGATTTCTGCCTTTGCCAGGTCGACGATTTCTGCCTTTGCCAGGTCGACGTTTTCTGGTGAGCTCAGGTCGACGCTTTTTCCCTGAGTTCAGATCGACGTTTTCTGTTGAAGCTAAGGTCGACGATTTATGTCCAAATCAGGTCGACGCTTTCTGTCTGTTGCTTATCTCCATTTTCTCCGAGCTCAGATCGACTATTTCTGTTCCAGTTCAATTTCATTAACTCTGAGCTCAGGTCGACCATAGTCGATCTCCGATCGACTATTTCTTGATGAGGTCGACGTTTTCTGCTATCAAGTCAATATCAGTTATGGAATTATTTCAAATTCTTTCAGAGTTAATTGCTGCATTAATGGCAAAAGATTTCCTAGCCGTTTCAAGCTATCTGATGCAAATGTCAAGGAAGGTAAAAATGGAATATTGCTAATGGACTTTCCCTAGAGACAAATGATGTTTTTGGAAATCATTCAAGACTGTTTATTCGGCCATTCAAGTCAAGAATTCATTATTATTCTCTCAGTTCTCTTGGAGATTTTTAGAGCAAAAGAAAAGAGAGACACAAGAAGACAAATCATTCAACACCAACACCAAGAGACACAAGAATTGCATTACAGAAGAAGAACAACAAAAATTCTCTAATCAAGTTTTCATCTTCTGTGACTAAAAGATCTGCTTCAAGTGCTAAAAGGCTTCATCATTCAAGTCTCCAGACAACTCACATTTCAGCCTTGCTGAAATCATCATTTGCTGGAGAAGTCTCATTGAAGACCTATCACCCTGTACAAAGCCTTTACTCCTGAACCTACTGCTAATCTCAGGGGGAGCTTTGACATTTTCATCATATCCACTAGTGCTTCTCTCATTTGATTTGAGAACAGAGAAGACAACATCAACCTCTTTACTTTTTTACTTTCCTGCTGTAAAAGGGTTATCAAGACTCCCTTCAAAAGTTTTGAGTGTGGTTCTGAGAGCCTTGTCAAAACTCAGTGGTGGCAAGACACCTGATCAAAAAATCTAGTTTTGGTTTTTGAGCACCTTATCAAAAGCTCTTTGGTGTCAGGACACCTGATCAACTCTTCCTGAGTGGATTCCTACCAAGGGTGGTAGAAGAGTGGACGTACCCAAGTTGTTGGGGAACCATTATAGCTCCTTGTGTCGTCTGGTTAGCTGTGTGTTTATCTTTGCTTTGTGCTGTGTGTTTCTTTAGTTTTTATTTTATCTTTGTTTCATAGCAAGCACATATACACTTAAATATAAATTAAATCTTAATCTGCCTTATTTCTTATAAACTGAAAATTATTTTAAAATACTCTATTCACCCCCCCCCCCCCCCCTCTAGAGTGAAGGTAGATCTCTCTTCCGCACTTTCAGGCATGTTTGACACACGACTAAGGACATGGGGTGTTCCTTAGTCGTGTTCTTCTCGGGTGATCTGGTCCTGTGTTGAAGGAGTGACACGGCCAGTCACATGGTCGTGTGCTTTCGAACACGGGCGTGTCAGGTGTTTGACACGGGCGTGTCTAAACCCGTGTTCTGGACTTGGTGAGTCGGTTCTGTAACATCCCATTTCCTACTAGACCCCTAAACTTAGATTAGGGTAGGACATGTGGTGGATGAGTGAGGTTAGGCTAGGTTTGACCCATGGAGTTAGGGTGGATTTACATAGGGCCCACTATAGGGTTCGAGTAAATCAGGTCAAACTAGCTAAAAATGGAATCATAGGTACACATTGGCCCCACCACTATGCCCCTAGCCCTAAAAGCAATCTAAGTGAACCAAAAGACACATCATTGGGTCAACCATTGACCCAAGTTGACCCAAGTTGACCCAAGTCAACCATAATCCTAATTTTGCCAAATCCACACACATGGGCCCAATTAGGCCAAGTGGGGCATCACCATGGCCCAACCCATATTCGGTGATGTCATAGGGCTCATGATCATCAAGTGGGGTCAGCCCACTCATCAAGTTGACCAAGTCAACCCTAAAAGTCAACTTGGTCAACCTTAGGCCTATTTAAGTAAATTTGAAGACCAAGTTTGTTCCTAATGGGCTAAGGCCTTGAGTCATGGCCCAACCCATGTTAGGTGATGACATGGGGTTCATAACCATCAGGTGGGGCCAGCCCATTCATCAAGTTGACCAAGTCAACCCTAAAAGTCAACTTTGTCAATATAAGGCATAAAGAGAGAAAATGAGAGTCAAGCTCATTTCCAATGGGCTAAGCCCATGAACAAAGGCCCATGACCATCCTTAATGGTTAATGACAGCCCCTACCCCCCTGAAATTGGAGAGAGATTGCATGCAATGGGGTAGTTTTGGAAATTTAGGGAAAGAGAGGAGAGAGGAGAGAGGGAAAGAGGGGATGGAGGCCACTTGGCCCTCCTCCTTCCTCCCAAAGCTCAGTTCTGAACTTAGGATAAATTCCCCAGCAAAATTATAGCAAAGGGGATGCCACTTGGATCCAAGGAGGAGCATTCAAGGTGGTGGCCGAAATTCTCGTTGATGGCATCTCCCTATACAGCCACCCACCCCCATTTTAACCTCACCATCAGCTTTAGAAGGCCGAGAGGAGTGGAATTCGATATCTGGATCGAAGCTTTTGGTGGAGAAACGAATTCGGGAGCAAGCTCACCGGAGAGGAGAAATTCTGTGGCCAACCACCGCCGCCGCCGCCGTCGGTATCCGATTAAGGTCCGTTTCTCCTCCTCTCCCCTTGTGCTAGCTTCCTAGATCATTTAGGAGAGATTTCGAGCTCAATTGAGCTTGGATCCATGTGAGGTGTGGGAGAAAATCCATGGTTTTTAATGGAGCTCGGGTTCGCCAGAAACCGCCGCCTCCGGCGGCCAAGTCGCCGCCAAACGTTAGCCCCTACCTCAACGGAGGTGGTGGTGGTGTTGGCCAGCCGCGCAGGTGGCTGGATGGCCGGGAAACATCGGATCAAGGTTCTACATGCGGGAACAATCCGAGCCGTCGGCTTGATGGAGAAGATGAATGGATGCCGTCCATTTCATGTGTGTTAAACTATAGCCTTTTTTTAATTTCTGTCACATTAATTTTTGTACCTTATGAGAAACTTTTTGGCCTCTTAGAAGCCGATTCAGAAATTATGTTAAAAATATAAAAGGTAGCCCTTGGTCTTACCTTTACAATGACACCCTAAAGGTGTAATTTAAAGCACTACAGCTTCCTGTAGGGCAGTTTTGCTAGGACTGGTCCTAGACAAGGGCATAAATTCAAATGCATGTCCAGGCCAAACCAAATGTCCAAATGACCTAAAATTTTGGTAAGATTCTTGTGAGGGTCATACCTTGACTATGTTAAAATATGGGAATTTTTAAAAGACCTTTGTCTATAGTCTTTTTTAAAATACTCAAAATCAAATAAATGAAATAATTGGAGTAATTCAACTCAAAAGAGCCCCAAACTTTGGTGGTAGGTTCTTGGGGACATCATATGCGCATGATAACAATTTCAGCACAATTGGACCATTGAATGTTGGTTAATCCACTTGCATGTGTTGGCTATGTATAGCCTTGGGGTGCAAATAGCAATAAATGAAATGTTGTACATTTAGCCTATTTGAGGCATCCAAAAATCATGGAATTGATTCCTGAGGTTAGTTAGGGTAAATTTCACCCCTCAGAGTAATTATGGAATTTTTGGGGCCAAAAATCCATTATTTGGAATTTTTAGGAATATATCCCTTTTTGGGAAATAATTGGAAAAATAGGTTTTGGTCAAGTAAGCATCCCCAAACTCTGTCAAATTAAAAATGGAGTTGTATTTGACTTATGAAAAATTCATCTTTCTGTTTGAGAACCTTTTGAGTAAAATGCATGGAAATTACCATTTTACATTTATTGCAATTATTCATGAATTGATGGAAATACACATCAAAATATTTTGTAATTATTTCTAACATTGTATATTTGTATGATTAGCCTTGGGAATTATCTCAAAAATTTTGGATGCACTGATAATTTTTAAATTAGCATAATGGCATTTTGGTAAATATTTAAGAATGCAATTTGATAGGCCATTACACTATAGAGGTCAATGAAACTATGCCATTAGTATTAAATTATTGATATATATGCTCTGTAATTTTATTGGAATTTTGGCTTATGTATTCCATATACTTCATTTGGAAAATGGCAATTATGTATATTTTAGATTAATTAAAGAATAAATATAAATAAATAAAGGCAAATTATGAAACTCTGTAGAAGGTAATATTTTATCAATATACAACCCAGGAAAAATTCCCTAGGTCAGTAGATTTTAATTTGTACTACTTCATGTGTAAAGTGACCAAAGGAATTAAATTAAATGATTTAATTAGAAGCCTTAGTGACCTAGGAAAGTTATGAAAATCAACATGCTCATTTCATTAGTCCATACCACCCTAGGATAAATAATTAAGGGTTGGTGTCCCAAGGAATTGGAAGCTCGACTTCCGGATGGTATTAGGTCATGGGCTGTGCATAGTAAAAGTAAGATTATACCATAATACCCACCGGGGGATAGATCGACAATTGAGCTAGAGATTACGATTGGAAGTATAACCCTGGAGGGTAGTGTTGTCTTAGAGATGAGAGTAGAGTGCAAGCTGTGATAGCAATAATAATGGGGTACGGCAGAAGACCGCGCACTTCTAATAACACCTTAAGTCTTTAGGGTAACTCTAAAGTAATAAAGAGAGTTGGGCAATAATCCTGGGAAGACATTAATACGATTAATTATCCTTGCGAAAGGTAACTTTGGGCTTGTCATCCCATCTTGGTTCCTAGTGCCTTCGAGATCCCTTCAATGGGCATACCTTGGGCAGTCCTTGGATTAACCCTAAACTACTAAGTTTAATAATTGGTAGACATGAGTAGTATACTAGGCTAAGAGATTGGAAAAATACTCACCCGTGTAGGGTTGGAGGGTTGTGTAATAAGATTGGAAACATGCTCACCCGTGTAGGGTTGGAGGGTTGTGAAATAAGATTGGAAACATGCTCACCCGTATAGGGTTGGAGGGTTGTGAAATAAGATTGGAAACATGCTCACCCGTGATGGGTTGGAGGGAATCAGGACAGGTTGGTCCTGCGGGCTGGAGGCTCGAGATGAAATACTTGCATGTGCATAAATTAGTGGCGGGTCATGCGGTACTGGGCCAGTCGTCACACCGATGGCAGTACGGTGAACCAGACGGGTGTGAGGGTTTAAGGGGCCAGTAGGTTGTTTATACTGCAGTCTGGAGGACGATCCCCGATAACGCACACCCGACCCAACAAGTCTGATGGGTAGTCAGCAAAGTACATACGCAGAGACTCTAGAGTGCACCTAGGACGTGTACAGAGGCGTATGAGAGAGTTCTATGCCTGGTAGTGTGTATACCTGCCTAGAAGGCGAAGAAGCCCAATCCACTGCTGTCGTAGCCACAATAGTGGTATCTGAGAGTGATGTTGTTGGGTACATTAGAAAATGTGTACCTAATTTGAAGAAGCCTAACTTAGCATAATGATATTCATCAAGGTGTATTTGATGTTGTTTAAGTTGAATGTGTGCAGGTTAAAAGTATGGAAAAATTTCTAAGTCCATGTGTCGACACCAGAAGAAGATGTGTCGACACTTCAGGAAGATTGTGTTGACACTTGAAGAAGGCTGTGTTGACATAGAGATAATGAGTCAACATCAACTGTGTCGACACCAGGAGGCTGTGTCGACACAGAGGCAGAGTCGACAATATTTGTCTCGACACCAGAAGACTGAGTCGACACATATAGGCAGAGTTGACAAAAGCTGTGTCGACACCTGAAGGAAGTGTCGACACATACTATGTTCTGAATCTACATCAACTGTGTCGACACACAGGACTTGTGTCGACACATTGCCAAGTCTAGACCAAGTCATTTGCTGAAGAATGATGAAGTGTTTGAGTCAACACAAATACTCAGTGTCGACTCATTCTCAAGTTGTAGTATGCAGAAGCTGAGTCGACTTAAAGGCAAACTTGTCGACTTCACCAGAGGCAGTGTCGACACTGAAGTTACTTGTGTCGACACATATAGACAGATGGTCTCGACACTTTCTGACAGACAGTCTCGACGCTTTGCTGTCCAAGACAAAGGCACAAGATCTGTTTGAAGACTTGACAGCTGTGGGTTACAACAGGTTAACTGAAGCTGTCAGACTTGTCAGAAGACAATTAGAAACCTGATCAGCCGGTCACCAAAAAGAAGGTCTATAAATAGACAGATTCAGAAGTAGAATAAGATGTTTTTATTCATTATTGAGAAGCAACACACATAAAAACTGATTAAGGAATCAAATCAAGAAAGTGCAAGATACTGCAGAAGATTTTCATCAGAAGATCTAAGAAGACATTCTGAAGGGTTCAACCTCTCAAGATCAGTCTAAGGAGAATTCGTCCTAGAATTCTAAAGAATTTTCAAAGGGATTGGATAGAGAGGGATCCAGCCGTTTGAAGATCAAGAAGAAAGCTGTTACAGGTTTCTCAAGAAGCTGTTTGGAAATCAACTCAGCTAGTTCAGATTCAAGAAGCTTTGAAGAAAGCTAAGGTTCAATTGATTTCATCCATCAACTGGTCAGGTGCTGTCTTGTCCTTTCTCTCTCAACAAGGGCAAGATTCTATAAAACTCTTTTTTAAATTCTGTAGGATCTATTAATATAGATCTGAGTTGTAAGCCTATATTATAAAGGCTGAGTGTAGGAGAGATAATCTCTGAGTTGTAGGTCTTGAATAAAGACTGAGGTAGGGCTGAATTGCCTGAGCTGTAGGAGTGTGGTATCACTCTGAGTTGTAGAAATCCATTTTGGATTCTGAGCTGTAGGATCTGAGGATCTGAGTTAAGGAAGGGATTTTGGCTGAATCTAGCACACTGCTAGATAGGCGAAGGGGGAAAGTGGATGTACCCAGATCTTGGGGAACCACTATAAATACTTGTTGCAATCTTTGATGTGTAGTTGTAGATTGTGTGATTGTGATTGCTAAAGTAGCTGCAGAACTCATAGAAAATAGTCTTTAATTACTTAATCATTCTGCCTTAAGTTTGAAAAGAAAATAAGAACCTATTCACCCCCCCCCCCCCCTCTAGGTGTTTAGGTAATCTTGAAAGTAAAACTATCAAGTGGTATCAGAGGGAGGTTGCTCAAAGTAAGACTTAACAGTCTGAGTTAGATCTAAAGGCAGAATCAAGAATCAAGAAAATGGGTTCAGGTGAGAATCACAAGGAGTTGGGATCTATGAAGCTTCCCATCTGTAGAAAAGAAATCTTTGGAATTTGGAAGGAAAGGGTTAGGCTGTTTATGGAGGCCTCAGACCCAAGAATTTATATCACAGTGAAATAAGGTCCATACATTCCAATGAAGACTTCTGTGTTAGATGCAAATGAGGAAACTCCTAAGGATTTTTCAAAAATGACAAAGGAGGAAATCATCTTAGCCACTATGAACAAGAGAGCTCAAAACTTCATAGTAAGTGCAATAGATGATTCCACCTTCCAAAATCTGATACATTGTAAGACTTCCAAAGAGATGTGGGACACCTTGATTGTCTATATGGAAGGATCTGAAGAAGTAAGACAAGACAGAAAATCAATGCTCAACCAAGAATATGAGAGCTTCAGACAAGGAAAGTCTGATAGCATAACTGTGTTATAAGAAATTCTATAGGATTGTGAATGAACTGATATCCTATGGAAGAGTCTTCAGTACATATAAGCTGAATGACAAGTTTCTCAGATCTTTAACAAAGGATTGGGATACCAAAATATGTGCCATTAGAGAAGTGGCCAAGTTAGCTGATATTTCTCCTCCAACCTTGTTTGGAAAATTGCTTTCATATGAAATGCAATTGATGGCTAGGAAGGAGGAAGAAAGAAGTACAAAAGGTTAGCATAGATCTGTGGCTTTCAAAGTTGAAGCCACTAGAAAGAAAGGGAGGATGTCTTCATCTCCTCTCAAGGAAGCTACAGAAGAGATAACAGAAAATTCAGATAGTCAGAAATCAGGGAGCAGTGAATCAGATACTGACTTTGCTACCTTTACAAGACAGTTTCAAAAGTTCTTGAAAAAGAAGCAGTGGAAGTCCAGGCCCTCCACATCACAGCCAGTAGATGAGTACTATCAGAAGAGAAAATCCTCAAGAAATGAGAGAAACAGAACTAAGCCCAGCAAAGCCATAACTTCTAAGATTATCTGTTATTGCTGCAATAAGACTGAAAATATGGTAGCTGAATGTCCAGAAAAGAGAAAGGAGTCAGTAGACAGAAAAAGGACTCAACACAAGGGCAAGAAGGAGAAATCTTTTGTTGCAAAGAAGGATAAGAGTCTTTCAGATCAGTCCTCATCAGAGTCAGAATCTGAAGCAGAAGCATACATAGGATTGTATGCAGCCAATGAAGAAGAGGAATTTCTGCAACTGATGGATTCCATTCATGATCAAGAAGACAAGGAATGCATGGGTCTGATGGCTGAGTTAGAAGATAACCAATACTAGGATCAGCCTGGTCCTAGTAAGGTACAAAAGGTTTCTAGTTCGTCTGATTTTAGTACTGGTTCAGAGTCAGATTCATCTACATCAAGTGATGTGAATGGATCTGAATCTGAAGGTGATATTCATCAGTTGATGGATGAATATAGGGTCTTGTTACAGGCTCTTAAGAAAAGCAAGAATCTAGTCAAAGTTCAGGCTCAGGAAATTGCTAATCTTAAGGTGGCTGCAACTGAGTATGAAAAATTAATGGATCAAAAGTTAAATGAGATTGCCAAACTGAAAAATATAACCTATATTCAGATGGGCACAATTAAATATAACAATGATCAAATTAAGAGTCTGGAGGCCAGACTAAGAATAGAGAAAGATTTAGTGGCTAGTTACTCTAAGCCAAAATCTGTCTTACCTTTAATAGATGAGTTTGTGGCTCAAAAGGGTAAGGTAGGATTAGGCTTCAAAGGTAACCCCAGGGCTGCCCAATTCAAAAGAAAAGGCAAAGCTCTTGTCCAGCCTCTAAACCTTTCAGTCCCAGTTAAGTTTAGAAAGGTGCAAGTGCCTTCTAACAAATATGATCTTGAGAATATTCATGGTCATATTAAGACTAATGTTCAGATAAACAAGGGTGTAAATGCCAATAGGTCTACCCATGTTCATAAACCCCATGGTTATAAGGAATCTATGGGTGAAGCTGCAGCAGCACCAGCACTGGACAGAAATTCTTCTGTCAAGGGTGTATCAAGACCTAGATACAACAAGTTTGAATGTTGGTGTTGTGGCAAGAGAGGCCATTTTGCCTTAGACTGCTGGCATAACACAAATGTAAGGAAGAACAATAGTCTACCAGTTAGAAGAGCTGCTGGTAGTCTTAATATGAATGGTGCTAACCTGAACCAAGGACCCAAGACTTACTTGGGTTCTAAGGGAAAGTAATTATATATTGCAGGAAAGTCCAAGTTGTCATGCCCCTATATGGTACTTGGACAGTGGATGTTCCAGACACATGACTGGAACAAAGGGGCTACTGAAGGAGTACACATCTGTCAAAGATAGACCTAAAGTAATCTTTGGTGGATCTGAAAGAGGAATCATCAAAGGGTTTGGTAACATTTCTTCAAACCAAATTACCATCACCCAAGTGGCTTATGTAAAAGGTTTGAAACATAATCTGATTATCATAAGTCAGCTGAGTGATCTTGGATATGACATTTCATTTGTTAAGGATGGATGTCATATCAAAAGGTCAAGTAATCAAAAGATCATATTGACTAGGTATAGAAAGAGAAATGTTTATTGTCTTAATTTTGTATGTGAGAATAAGGCTTCTCCCATCTGTCTTGTAACTGATGATAATGCATCTCATTGTGTCAAGTGGCATAAGAGGTTGGCTCATCTTAACTACAAGACAATTGGCCAACTCTTCAGCAAAGAGTTAGTGAAGAATGGTCCTCAAGTTAAGTGTATAAAGGAAGGGATATGTTCAGCTTGTCAAAAGGGCAAGCAGACAAAATCCTCCTTTCATAGTCTTGAAAACAAGGATTCTGTGAGGTGCTTATACCTCTTACATATGGATCTTTTTGGTCCTATGCCAGTTCATAGTCTAGGTAGGAAGGTCTACACTTTTGTGGTTGTAGATGACTATTCTAGATATACATGGGTGTTCTTTCTGAGACAAAAATCAGAAACCCCAAGTGTCTTACTTAGTTTTGTGAAACAAATTCAGAATGAACTAAATAGTACAGTGGTTAAAATCAGAAGTGACCATGGCACTGAATTTCAATCTGAAAGTATGACAAAATTATGTGAATACTTTGGGATTTTCCAAGAGTTCTCCTCACCTAGAACACCTCAGCAAAATGGTATTGCTGAAAGAAAGAATAGGACATTGATTGAAGCAGGTATAACTCTATTGAGTGACACCTCTCTTCCAGAATATTTCTGGGCTGAGGCAGTAAACACTGCATGTCATGTGATCAATAGGGCTTCTATAGTGCCACAAAAAGACTCCCTATGAAATTATGAAAGGTAGAAAACCAAATCTATCCTACTTTAGGATCTTTGGTTGCAAGTGCTATATACTTAACAATGGCAAGTCATATCTAACTAAGTTTGCTGCCAAATCCCAAGAAGGGATATTTTTTGGGTACAGTATAAATAGTAAGGCCTATAGAGTCTTCAACTTGACTACTCAAGTTGTAGAAGAATCAGTACATGTTGTGTTTGATGAATCAAGATTAATCAACTGTGAGTTGCCTTGTAGTTCATACAGTCCAACAGGTATAAGCAAAAGGATGGACAAGCTTTCCATTGTAGAAGGTACAACAGCAAATGAACAGATGGAAAATGTTGACTACAGTCCAGGGGGAGTACATAATTCTATAGAAGCTGATGACTCCCGGGAAGTGCAGCATAATGAAGGGACTGGAAATAATTAACCAGAAGGAAATCTACCTCCTACTATCAGACATCTTAAAGACCATCCAACAAATCAAATAATAGGTGATCCAAGTCAAGGAGTGCTGACTAGAAGCAGAAATATGAGCACAGTCCTGCACTCAAGTTTCCTATCTCAATTGGAGCCTAAGAAATTTGAAGAAGCCATCAAAGACCAACATTGGATTAATGCTATGCAAGAGGAGCTTAATCAATTCAGAAGGTGCAAAGTCTGGGAGCTTGTTCCTAAACCAAAAGACCACAACATCATTGGAACAAAGTGGATATTTAGGAACAAGTTGGATGAGAGTGGAGTAATAGTAAAGAACAAAGCAAGACTGGTTGCTAAAGGATATAGGCAGGAAGAGGGAATAGATTTTGATCAGACATTTGCCCCAGTAGCAACACTGGAGGCAATCAGGATGTTTCTTGCCTATGCTGCATACCAAGGATTCAAGGTATACCAAATGGATGTGAAATCAGCATTTCTGAATGGAGATCTAAAAGAAGAAGTCTATGTGGAACAACCATCAGGTTTTGTAGACTCTCTTAAACCTGATTATGTTTTTAGACTTAGGCTCTGTTTGGGACAGCTCTAGCGGATTGAAAAATTGTTGTTCAGATAGAGCTGTTTTAAAATAGATCTGTGGGGAGCAGTTTTGAAAAGCTACAGAGTGTTTGGGTGTTCTGTGCAGAAGTGCGCTCGGAATCGCCGGAGAAAGGCCGTACGGGGCTCGGAATCGCCGGAGGAAGGCCGTCCGGCCTCTGAGCATGTTCCAACTAAAGAAACCATTAGATTTCCAAAACCTGTGAGAGAGAAAGCTATTTTGCGAAAGCTGAAGCTGGGGGGGGAGATTTCTGAAGAGCTGCAAAACAGCTCCAGATTTCTGAAAAGCTCTTCACAAGGAGCTGTCCCAAATAGTTAAAAAACAGCTCTGACGGTTGGAATAGAGATTCTCCAGCCGCCGGAGCTGTGCCAAACAGACCCTTAGGAAAGCTTTATATGGGTTAAAGCAAGCCCCAAGGGCTTGGTATGACACCCTGTCTACTTTCCTTATTGAGAACAAATTCTCAAGAGGCAAAATAGACAAGACTCTATTCCTTAGGGAGTCTAAAGGCAAGATAATCTTAGTCCAAATCTATGTGGATGACATAATTTTTGGGTCTACAGAGAACAACCTTTGCAAGAAGTTTGCCAAACTTATGCAAGGGAAGTTTGAAATGAGAAGTATGGGGGAACTTAAGTTCTTCTTGGGACTCCAAGTAAGACAGGCTGATGATGGCTTGTCCATATCCCAGTCTAAGTTCACCAAAGAGTTGATAAAGAAATATGGTATGGAATCTTCCTCTACCATGAAATCTCCTATGGGAACAAATATTCCTATATGTAAAGATGATACAGGTAAGCTTGTAGATGAGTTTTTGTATAGAGAAATAGTTGGTTCTCTATTATACCTCACAGCTAGTAGACCAGATATTATGTATGCTACATGTGTCTGTGCTAGGTACCAGGCATGCCCTAAAGAATCTCATTACACTACTGTTAAAAGAATTTTGAGATATTTAAAGGGCACACCAAATCTAGGCCTTTGGTACCCTTGGAATAGAGATTTTCAACTAATAAGTTATTCAGATGCAGATTTTGCAGGCTGTAGAGAGGATAGAAAGAGTACTACAGGTACTTGCCAATTTTTGGGAGGAAGACTGATATCATGGAGCAGTAAGAAGCAGACCAGTGTGGCAATATCCACAGCTGAGTCTGAATATGTTGCTGCTGGAAGTTGTTGTGCACAGCTATTGTGGATTCAGCATCAGTTAAAGGACTATGGTATTCAAGTAAGTAGAACACCTTTATTGTGTGATTCTAAGAGTGCTATTTCTATTGCTAACAATCCTGTTTCTCATAGTAGAACTAAGCATATAGAAATAAAATACCATTTTCTTAGAGAGCATATAGAAAGAGAAGATATCTCATTGGAATTTATTTAAACAGATTATCAAATTGCAGATGTATTTACTAAGCCACTGGATGAAACAAAATTCAATAAATTTAAAATTGAATTAGGAATGCTGACCATTGTTTAGTATATCAACAAACAGAAATTGGCTAAGTAAAATGGTGTCGACACTTTCAGTGATAAAGTGTCGACTCAGTATAGTTATGTCGACTTGTCAGAGAATTAGTGTCGACACAGAGAATTTGTGTCGACACTTAAGGGTCAAATAGTCGACTAATCCAAAAATGTAGTGTCAACTTCACCAGAATAATGGTGTCGACACTTACAGATTTTGTGTCGACACTTGTACTAAGAGTCGACACAGAATTTCTGATGCTCTCTTGTGTCGACATATCCTCAATTGGTGTCGACGCACAATAGTCAACATTGATGTCGAGACAGTAAAAGTTTGTGTCGACACATTTCATCTGTGTCGACACATTTAGTGTGTTTTTGCCCGACTTTTGACCTTCTTTCATTAGAGGGTATAAATAGGTCAAGAATGTATTCTTTCGACACGCTCACAAGGTTTTCGAGACTAAAACCCCGTGTCGACATTCTCTCTCTTCTCTCCAGTTTTCTCATCTTTCCAATGGCGCCAAAGGTTGAGGATAACGTCAATGAGGGATATGAGCTGGTTAGGGCTGCGTTCGACAATGCCATGCCTGAAATAAAATAGGTGGTATCCTATCTTGCTGATAATGGATTGGAATATCTGGTTTCTGAAGCCACCAAAATCTGGAAGAAGGAGGTACTTGAATTTTACACTTCAGCATCAGTGGATTCTTCTGGACTCAAGATCAAATCCATAGTTCATGGAACTAAGGTGAAACTTACTCTACGGAGTTTAAGAAAGATTCTTCAATTACCAAGCATTGAGAATGTAGAAGAGGTCCCAGCCTCTAAGACAAGGGAGGCTCTATAATGGTGTGGATTGGATCAAACCGTCAAAATTGGAGCAGCCATCAACAGAAAAGGAATGAATCCACAAGGCAAATTTCTATCTGAAGTGGTTGGGAAGGTGATTTTGTATAAACCTGGCGGCCATGATAGGATTTTGGCCTTAATGTTTAACCTCATGACAAGGATAATCTTTAGGGTTAACACAGACTGGTCAGCAGTTGTGTTTGATAAAATCAAGGAAGGACTTAAGAAGCCAAATCTGGCTAGGATTTTGAGTCTATATCTGGCTGGACTCATCCCAGAGGTCATGCAACAAATTCCTGGGACTAAGATCAATCACATGAGAAAAATGGACATGAGATTATTCTCAAGATGGGATAGAGTTCTGTCCAAAGAGTTGCCTGATGTGGACAGGAAGGACACACCAGAGAAATCCCCAGGTCATGATCAAAGTATTAAACAACTTCCAGGAGATCAAGTGAGAGAGCAGGCTGAAGACCAGCCTGAGTCTACTCAAGTCCAGGATGAATCTTTACCTGCACAGGTGCAGGGGGAGCAAGTTTATTCTCCTGCCCAGGACATTCCTAACACTGAACAGGTGCAGGGGGAGCAGATTTCTGAACAAGTGCAAGAGGAAGAACAAATAGATTTATCAAAAGATTTGCACACTGCTGTCCTAGATGACTCATCTTCTGCTCAGGCACAAAAGGAATTCACTCTAGATGAGTTGTTTCCTGATGTTGGAATTGCTACTGATAGAGTTGAGGAGGAGAAAGAAATTGAGAAGGAGCTCGAAATTGAGGGGGAACAAGTGATTGTTGACAAAGATCAACATGTCACTGAGATAGATATTCCTCCTTCACCTCCTGAAAGAGTTCAGATTGAAAGCTCTTCAGAATCTGAGTCTACAGAAGCCAGAGTGGCAAAGAAAAGGAAGCTCATGGTCTTCAAAAGAAGAAGCCATAGCTACAAGCAGGCTCTACAAACTTCAACTCACCAATCTTCATCTGATTTTAATTACAACAAGTTGATGGTAGATTTGTAGGTGAAGCTAGATAATCAGAGATTAGCCTTGGAGAAATATGTTGATGAAAGTCATAAAAATCTTCAGTGTTATCTGGCTCAAGATATAAAGTCTATAAGATTTGAAGTCAATCAACATAAAAGAGAAATGACTGATTGTTTTATAAAAGGGGCACATGTTGTTGTATATCTGGCCCAACAACAAGGGGAAATGAAGAAAGAAATAGATGCCCAATCTATTAATCAAGGATACATTCTTGAAAATCAGAAACGACTAAATGACAATCTGACAACTGCCAACACAGATATTCTTGCTCAATTTCAAACAACCATGTCTAAATTGACTGAAGCTAGGGCAGCTGAAATGCTAGAATATGACACTAAGTTCAAAACTACTTTAGACTCAGTTCAGTCAGCCATAACCACTTCTCAGAAGGACATTACTGCAAAACTTAACAAGTTGAAACCCTTCTTCAAAGATGGCATTAATTATCTCGATGGTCAGATCAGGTTTCAGAAGGAAGATCTCAGAGATCATATAGCAAGAAAAGTCCTAAAGGGGGAGAGGGTACTTATTTTTGCTGGCTCAAAACATGCCAAGTGGGTCACTAACAGTGTCAGAGCCACATTGGGATATCCACCCCTTTGTGATGATGATAATATGGCAGAGTCAGGAGTTCAGCCACAAGGTCTACTTGAAGGCAACCAACCAGAGGTTGCTCAAGTCATATACCCCCCTGCAGATTTTGACTTGATTCATCAGATGGTGCAAACTATGTATAGTCCTCCAGAGGAGGTTTCAAATATTATACTTGGAAAAGTAGACATGCCTGAAGCTGCAATTAAGGCTCAGCAAGAGGCTCAACTGTTAAAGAAGAGATTTAGGGAGAAAACTAAGCTAAAACCTGATTTTGAACAGTGGAGCCCTACCACTAGAAACATCATACTAACTGCCTGGAAAGCTGTAAAAGATCAAGTCCATGAAAGGGGCAAGTGGTTCAATGAACAAGAATGGCAGAAGCATGAAGCCAGACAGGAGGCTATTGTTCAGTATAGAAGGAAAGCTAAGATGGAAAAGCTACCTCCTGATGCTGTGGAGCCTAGCAAATACTTTCCCAAGCCATATCACTACTTTGAGAGATAAAGACTGAAGACTGAGACTCAGGAGAAGGCTGATCTTAAAGGCAAAAAACCCATGGAAGAAACTAAACCTTCTGTGCAGGCTCAAGTACAACCAGGAAAAGGGATTGTTATTAAGGAGCCTGATCAGTCTTAGTCTAAGATGTCTTAGTTTTAGTTTTAGTTTAAAAAAATTGTGTAATGTGAAACATTCAGTGTTAAACATTTTGTAAACAATCATTTTGACATAATACACAAAATCCTGCTCTTTAAGTAATTTTTGTGTATATGCTTTTTTCTCTGTGATGAATCTATATAAATGTTTTGATTGTTAATATTTCCTGTAATATTAAGCTTATATACATCATCATCATTTTGTTTATTATTATCATAAGTGGTGTATATCATTAGCTAATATGGGTTATGACTTCTCCAAATAAGGGGAGATTATTGGGTACATTAGAAAATGTGTACCTGATTTGAAGAAGCCTAACTTAGCATAATGATATACATCAAGGTGTATTTGATGTTGTTTAAGTTGAGTGTGTTCAGGTTAAAAGTATGGAAAAATTTCTAAGTCCATGTATCGACACCAGAAGAAGATGTGTCGACATTTCAGGAAGATTGTGTCGACACTTGAAGGAGGCTGTGTCGACACAGAGATAATGAGTCGACATCAACTGTGTCGAGACCAGGAGGTTGTGTCGACACACAGAGGCAGAGTCGACAATATTTGTGTCGACACCAGAAGACTGAGTCGACACATATAGGCAGAGTTGACAAAAGCTGTGTCGACACCTAAAGGAAGTGTCGACACAAACTATGTTCTGAATCTACATCAATTATGTCGACACACAGGACTTGTGTCGACACATTGCCAAGTCTAGACGAAGTCATTTGCTGAAGAATGATGAAGTGTTTGAGTCAACACAAATACTCAGTGTCGACTCATTCTCAAGTTGTAGTATGCAGAAGCTGAGTCGACTTAAAGGCAAACTTGTCGACTTCACCAGAGGCAGTGTCGACACCGAAGTTACTTGTGTCGACACATATAGACAGATGGTCTCGACACTTTATGACAGACAGTCTCGACGCTTTACTGTCCAAGACAAAGGCACAAGATCTGTTTGAAGACTTGACAGTTGTGGGTTACAACAGGTTAACTGAAGCTATCAGACTTGTCAAAAGACAGTTAGAAACCTGATCAGCCGGTCACCAAAAAGAAGGTCTATAAATAGACAGATTCAGAAGTAGAATAAGAAGTTTTTATTCATTATTGAGAAGCAACACACATAAAAACTGATTAAGGAATCAAATCAAGAAAGTGCAAGGCACTGAAGAAGATCTTCATCAGAAGATCTAAGAAGACATTCTGAAGGGTTCAACCTCTCAGGATCAGTCTAAGGAGAATTCGTTCTAGAATTCTGAAGAATTTTCAAAGGGATTGGATAGAGAGGGATCCAGCCGTTTGAAGATCAAGAAGGAAGCTGTTACAGGTTTCTCAAGAAGCTGTTTGGAAATCAACTCAGCTAGTTCAGATTCAAGAAGCTTTGAAGAAAGCTAAGGTTCAGTTGATTTCATCCATCAGCTGGTCAGGTGCTGTCTTGTCCTTTCTCTCTCAACAAGGGCAAGATTCTATAAAATTCTTTTCTAAATTCTGTAGGATCTATTAATATAGATCTGAGTTATAAGCCTATGTTATAAAGGCTGAGTGTAGGAGAGATAATCTCTTAGTTGTAGGTCTTGAATAAAGACTGAGGTAGGGTTGAATTGCCTGAGCTGTAGGAGTGTGGTATCACTCTGAGTTGTAGGAATCCATTTTGGATTCTGAGCTATAGGATCTGAGGATCTGAGTTAAGGAAGGGAGTTTGGCTGAATCTAGCACACTGCTAGATAGGCGAAGGGGGAAAGTGGATGTACCCAGATCTTGGGGAACCACTATAAATACTTGTTGCAATCTGTGATGTATAGTTCTAGATTGTGTGATTGTGATTGCTAAAGTAGTTGCAGAACTCATAGAAAATAGTCTTTAATTATTTAATCATTCTGCCTTAAGTTTGAAAAGAAAATAAGAACCTATTCACCCCCCCCCCCCTCTAGGTGTCTAGGTAATCTTGAAAGTAAAACTATCAGATGTTAGCTCTCGAAAAGTGGGAACTAAAGGTCTGAGATCTCGGAGTCGTTGTGTGTGAGTTGCACTTGCTTGCTGCATAAATTGCATCATATCATTCATTCATATTAGAGCATACGCTTCATGGATACTTATCATATAAATTAGTATGGGCTCTTTTATATGATAAGTTACAATTCCTTGAAACCTTAACTTAAAAATTTGTATGGGCATTTTTATAAGTTAAGGTACGCTCTATGATGATTGTGTAGTGGTAGTGTAGCTTTACATTACTGCTTTACTTCCAGTTTTTTTTACTTACTTGTACCGCACTTTACTCCTTTATACCTTGTGCTTAGAACTGATAGATGTAGAATTATATTATACACTTGCTAGTTAGCTTCTGTCACCTGCTTCCCTTTTGCTACCCCTTGTTGTCCTCCGCTTCGTCCTCCCACTCGGTGCCTAGGAGTCGTGGGGGTGAGGCGAGGAGGAAACGACTTAGTCTTTTGACTAACGGTCGGTGACCAACTATTTTTAGGGGCTCAAGGACATGGAATACTAGCACGACCAGCAGGACGAGGTGACAGGATCTGAGGAGCCAGTTCTACTACCACCTACTACTACTGCAGGGATACCACAGGTGGGATGAGTTAGAGATGATAGGATCTTCCGCTTAGTTTGATTTTGAGAGAGAGAGATTTGATATCCATGTACAGGGTATAAGCCATTTTCTCTTCCATTGTACTCATTGGGGACTACTATTGTACTTTCATTTTCTTATATATATGATAGTGCAGTGACTTGTGGACTAGCTATTTTATACACTGCTTTTATACTTCTATTTCTCATTTGGCCGAAAAGGTTATATGATCGTACTAGCCGGCAGGATTGGCGTCTTGTGGTGTCGACTAATCAGTGAGTTAGTGTTACCGTAAGGCAGGCGGTTCTGGGCATAAGATCGGGAGCCTCCTTGCCAAGGGGGAGGGGTCTTACAAACTGGTATCAATTGAACCAACGATCATATGAGAAAAAGTCCATAACACTGAGTCACCCCACTCGAGCATTAGTTTGCGGACAAACTATGCAGTGGAAGCAATGGTGTGCCCATGTGTAAAAAGTCACATAAAACAGTCCATTTAAGCAATGAGTTAGGCCAATTTAATTAGAACACCACTTAGTTTGACTTACGAAGAGGATTTTGAGTCGTACTTTAGTCAAAAATTGACCTCGGATATAGATTAGATAAGGTTCGAGCATACCCAATTTGACTAAGGAAAGAATTTAACGCAGGAGTCACTACTTAAGTCTTAAAATTCGATGTCTCAACTCCACCTATCAAGTGGCATTATCAATTCTTACCCAAACTAATAGGACCACCTCAAGAAGAACTGGTGCCTATAATATATCAGTGAAATAATAGGATACTCGTAAACTTAACCCTCATATCGATGACTTGATTACGTTGAGATAACCATAGTAGAGAATACAAGATCGAATAAGAATTCAAGTTTCCGAAGAGAACCATTATTTTGGTTGGATCACACGTTGACCTTGAAAAATTTGTCGTATAGTAACCTTGAAGGCCTAAGGTATGTAACATATCAATTAAGGTGGAAATCAAGGTCTAAGATTGTTAAACCTAAGGATTGAGTGCCTATATAAGAAGAATGCACTAGATATTAAGGGAATTTAGCCCAAAAGGTATGGGGGTTTATCCTTTTGTTTATTGGGCTAATTTGATAAAGACTTGGATTTTCATATATCTTGTTTAAAAAAAAAGTTTAGCAGCAAACGTAGTAACCTTGTAGTTTTCATTTATTCAAGGATTGCTCAAGTAAAGATGAGACATTGTATATACATGGTCGGTATGATGATCAATCCTCCCTAGAAGATTAGGACCCTCGAAGAAATTTTTCATCTTAAGTGGCATGGATTATTAATGCCAAGTTGTGAACGCTACAAATTCACGAGCGAAATACGAAAGTAGAGCATTTCAAGAATGATTATTCATTCTCCTTATCGCTCCAACTCTATGCGGATAAGTAAACAAGGAGAGTAGTAAATTAATTTCTTGAGATATACATAAATGGTCGCTAGTGATATGTATATGCGACTCTTAAATCAAGGGAGATTGTATAAGTCTTTAGGAAAGTTCTCAATTTTTGAGTTAAATGTAGTAAGTAACTACTTAGTACACAATCTAAGGAGCACTCGTGATTTCCTTAATATAGACACGGTGTAAATCGTTTACATATACACGTGAATTCAGAGAAATTTGCATTCAAAAGACCTGAATTAGAATCAGTATTGGTTGTAGAAGAATTTACATACAATTAAGGATGTGCTTTGTCGATTGCCTCAACCAATCATATTCCTAAGTGCTCTAAAACCCTAACCTAATTATGGTAATGTACGAATAGTGTTGTACAGATTGTTAAAGGATTGATTTACAAACTCATGTAGATCGCAAGAAAGAATGACGTGGAGTATGAATTATGTATAAGTTTATGCCAGATAAAGATTCGATAAGGACAAAACATGGCTATAGGTGCTCATGGTCCTAAGACATGAACAAATATAAATAATCCCTTGCAAGATACATGGTACTTAGATTCTTCTCCCCAATCTCAAAATAATGATCTATATTACTATCGGGACAAACTGTTAAACATAAGGGGGCAAAGGATATCTGATTTTAGTCAAGACATGGGGTTGCCAAGTCTAGTTGTCTCGGACAATTATATCGCATCATGGAATTTGTGGTTTGGAATCAGATTACTGCAAGTCAGAACTTTGGCACTTTAAGGGATTCGAAGATGATTTACAAATGGTGTATTCTATCAAAGAATCAACCCCTTTTCAAACTTGAATTGTTATTTACCCTTATACTTCGGGAGATAGTTTAAGGTAAAAATCGGAAATCTTGATAAGACAATTTCTTGGGTTTAGAATGTATTAATTAATTTTACTATGGTTGGTATTATTTAACTCAATCATGTTTGATCCCAAAAGGGGATGGGATTTGGAGAATAAAACATATAATGAAGTATCATTACTATCTACTCTTACCTGATATAGTCAAGTCACTTGATCATGATTGTGAACTATTACTTTGGAATGACTCAGTAAAAAAAGGTCATTGTATTGGAAACTTAAGAATTGAATTAAGTTCACGTTATGACACATAAGATTAATTTGCTATAAAATAACATTGGAAATGTAACGATTCAGTAAATTTAAACAGGGCTGGATGATTAATTAAAGTTGTACACATATATATGACTCATGATTATGATGGCGTCCAGAACTGTGATACATACATTACTAACATTATAGTCACTATTAGGAGGATTCGTGACAATGAGATATAGTTTGATTTGCAAAGGTGTATACGGTAAAATTACACGAGGAGTAATGAGTGTTTAATAAGATTCTCTTTACGATGAAATCGATTGTGCCAGACCTCACCATATTTGAAAAGATATGCTTATAATTTATGAATTAGACTACATGTGAAAAGCAATTGGGAGTCATATGTATCAACATCAATATCAATAATGATCGTTTGTTGTATGCTTGAAATATGAACACTCTATGAATTATGAATTACTGTTTATGTAGAGATATAATAACTCTTGAATTTGGGAGAAACAAAATGATGATTTTTGTATCACATCATGAGCTCGGAAGTTAGTTAACTACTACATATAATAGTGTTGGTCTAATATGCATGATATTTTGGGGTGATTGTAAGTTCACGTTCGGTGATAAGTAATAATCTAGGTGGACATGAATAGAAAAGTTCTCTACTTATGAGATTGTTGATTTTCGCATACTTGGTGATCATTGCTCGCAAGAGACTCCAAAGCAACATATGATCAAGGTTTATTTAATGATAATATGTTGGAAGAATTATAAATATGCCACATAATCTTGATTATGAATACCACGAAGTATAATGAAAATACACTTAGAGGGAACTGTTACCTCTGATAGAGTTTTCTTATAAAGAACAACCACAAGGCAAGTATTGGAATGAGTCCTTATGGAGCTCTACATGATAAGGAGTGTCGGACGTCGCTATCTTTGGTTCAGGATGAGGACCCCAGAGTTTTTCGCCCCAGGTATATTTTAATTGAAAGTTTCTTGAAATTCTTGTGCACAAAAATCTCGTAGACCCAAACTAGAAATTCGGGGACGAAATTATTTCTTTTGTTTATTGGGATTTGTAATATCCCATTTCCTAATAGACCCCTAAACTTAGAATAGGGTACGACATGTGGTGGATGAGTGAGGTTAGGCTAGGTTTGACCCATGGAGTTAGGGTGGATTTACATAGGGCCCACTATAGGGTTCGAGTAAATTAAGGTCAAACTAGCTCAAAATGGAATCATAGGTACACATTGGCCCCACCACTATGCCCCTAGCCCTAAAAGCAATCTAAGTGAACCAAAAGACACATCATTGGTTAAACCATTGACCCAAGTTGACCCAAGTTGACCCAAGTCAACCATAATCCTAATTTGGCCAAATCCACACACATAGGCCCAATTAGGCCAAGCGGGGCATCACAATGGCCCAATCCATGTTTGGTGAGCCATAGGTCTCATGATCATCAAGTGGGGTCAGCCCACTAATCAAGTTGACCAAGTCAACCCTAAAAGTCAACTTGGTCAACCTTAGGCCTATTTAAGTAAATTTGAAGACCAAGTTTGTTCCTAATGGGCTAAGGCCTTGAGTCATGGCCCAACCCATGTTAGGTGATGACATGGGGTTCATAACCATCAGGTGGGGCTAGCCCATTCATCAAGTTTATCAAGTCAACCCTAAAAGTCAACTTGGTCAATATAAGTCCTAAAGAGAGAAAATGAGAGTCAAGCTCATTTCCAATGGGCTAAGCCCATGAACAAAGGCCCATGACCAGCCTTAATGGTTAATGACAGCCCCTACCCCCTGAAATTGGAGAGAAAATGCATGCAATGGGGTAGTTTTGGAAATTTAGGGAAAGAGAGGAGAGAGGAGAGAGGGAAAGAGGGGATGGAGGCCACTTGGCCCTCCTCCTTCCTCCCAAAGCTCAGTTCTGAACTTAGGATAAATTCCCCAACAAAATTCTAGCAAAGGGGATGCCACTTGGAGCCAAGGAGGAGCATCCAAGGTGGTGGCCGAAATTCTCATTGATGGCATCTCCCTATATAGCCACCCCACCCCCATTTTAACCTCACCATCAGCTTTAGAAGGCCGAGAGGAGTGGAATTCGATATCTGGATCAAAGCTTTTGGTGGAGAAATGAGTTCGGGAGCAAGCTCACCGGAGAGGAGAAATTCCATGGCCAACCACCGCCGCCGCCGCCGTCGGTCTCCGATTAAGGTTCGTTTCTCCTCCTCTCCCCTTGTGCTAGCTTCCTAGATCATTTAGAAGAGATTTCGAGATCAATTGAGCTTGGATCCATGTGAGGTGTGGGAGAAAATCCATGGTTTTTAATGGAGCTCGGGTTCGCCGGAAACCGCCGCCTCCGGCGGCCAAGTCGCCGCCAAACGTTAGCCCCTACCTCAACGGAGGTGGTGGTGGTGGTGGCCGGCCGGGGAGGTGGCTGGATGGCCGGGAAACATCGGATCAAGGTACTATAGGCGGGATCAATCCGAGCCATCGGCTTGATGGAATAGATGAATGGATGCCGTCCATTTCATGTGTGTTGAACTATAGCCTTTTTTTTAATTTCTGTCACATTAATATCTGTACCTTACGGGCATATTTTAGGCCTCTTAGGTGCTGATTCAGAAAATATGTTAAACATATAAAAGGTATCCCTAGGTCTTACCTTTAAAATGACATCCTAAAGTTGTAATGTGGAGCACTACAGCTTCCTGTAGGGCAGTTTTGCTAGGACTAGTCCTAGACAAGGGCAGAAATTCAAATGCATGTCCAGGCCAAACCATATGTCCAAATGACCTAAAATTTTGGTCAGATGCTTGTGAGGGTCATACCTTGACTCTGTTAAAATATTGGAATTTTTGAAAGACCTTTGTCTATAGTCTTTATTAAAATACTCAAAATCAAATAAATGAAATAATTGGAGTAATTCAACTCCAAAGAGCCCCAAACTTTGGTGGTAGGTCCTTGCGGACATCAT
The DNA here is from genome assembly GCA_039513925.1 of Platanthera zijinensis. Classification (NCBI taxonomy): domain Eukaryota; kingdom Viridiplantae; phylum Streptophyta; class Magnoliopsida; order Asparagales; family Orchidaceae; genus Platanthera; species Platanthera zijinensis. The sequence continues at coordinate 154,109,194 of CM077083.1, forward strand.
ATGTGCATGATAAAAATTTCATCACAATTGGACCTTTGAATGTTGGTTAATCCACTTGCATGTGTTGGCTATGTACAGCCTTCGGGTGCAAATAGCAATAAATGAAATGTTGTACATTTAGCCTATTTGAGGCATCCAAAAATCATGGAATTGATTCGTGAGATTAATTAAGGTAAATTTCACCCCTCAGAGTAATTATGGAATTTTTTGGACCAAAAATCCATTATTTGGAATTTTTAGGAATATACCCCTTTTTAGAAAATAATTGGAAAAATAGGTTTTGATCAAGTAAGCATCCCCAAATTCTGTCAAATTAAAAATGGAGTTGTATTTGACTTATGAAAAATTCATCTTTCTGTTTGAGAACCTTTTGAGTAAAATGCATGGAAATTACCATTTTACCCTTATTGTAATTATTCATGAATTGATGGAAATACACATCAAAACATTTTGGAATTATTTTAACATTGTATATTTGTATGATTAGTCTTGGGTAATTATCTCAAAAATTTTGGATGCACTGATAATTTTTAAATTAGCATAATGGCATTTTGGTAAATAATTAAGAATGCAATTTGAAAGGCCATTACACTATATAGGTCAAAGAAACTATGCCATTAGTCTTAAATTATTGATATATATGCTCTGTAATTTTATTGGAATTTTGTCTTATGTATTCCATATACTTCATTTGGAAAAAGGAAATTATGAAGATTTTGGATTAATTAAAGAATAAATATTAATAAATAAAGGAAAATTATGAAACTCTGTACACAGTAATATTTTATCAATATACAACCCAGGAAAAATTTCCTAGGTTAGTGGATTTTAATTTGTACTACTTCATGTGTAAAGTGACCAAAGTAATTAAATTAAATGATTTAATTAGAAGCCTTAGTGACCTAGGAAAATTATGAAAATCAACATGCTCATTTCATTAGTCCATACCACCCTAGGATAAATAATTAAGGGTTGGTGGCCCAAGGAATTGGAAGCAAGACTTCGGGGTGGTATTAGGTCATGGGCTGCGCATAGTAAAAGTAAGATTATACCATAAGGCCCACCGTGAGATAGATCGAAAATTGAGCTAGAGATTACGATTGGAAGTATAACCCTGGAGGGTAGTGTTGTTTTAGTGATGAGAGTAGAGTGCAAGCTGTGATAGCAATAATAATGGGGTACGGCGGAAGACCGTCGCACTTCTAATAACACCTTAAGTCTTTAGGGTAACTCTAAAGTAATAAAGAGAGTTGGGCAATAATCCTGGGTAGACATTAATACGATTAATTATCCTTGCGAAAGGGAACTTTGGGCTTGTCATCCAATCTTGGTTCCTAGTGCCTTCGAGATCCCTTCAATGAGTATACCTTGGGCAGTCCTGGGATTAACCCTAAACTACTAAGTTTAATAATTGGTAGACAAGAGTAGTATACTAGGCTAAGAGATTGGAAACATGATCACCCGTGTAGGGTTGGAGGGTTGTGAAATAAGATTGGAAACATGCTCACTCGTGTAGGGTTGGAAGGTTGTGAAATAAGATTGGAAACATGCTCACCCGTGTAGGGTTGGAGGGTTGTGAAATAAGATTGGAAACATGCTCACCCGTGATGGGTTGGAGGGAATCAGGACAGGTTGGTCCTGCGGGTTGGAGGCTTGAGATGAAATACTTGCATGTGCATAAATTAGTGGCGGGTCATGCGGTACTGGGCTAGTCGTCACACCGATGGCAGTACGGTGAATTAGGCGGGTGTGAGGGTTTAAGGGGCCAGTAGGTTGTTTATACTGCGGTCTGGAGGACGATCCCCGATAACGCATACCCAGCCCAACAAGTCTGACAGTTAGTCAGCAAAGTACGTATGCAGAGACTCTAGAGTGCACCTAGGACGTGTACAAAGGCGTATGAGAGAGGTCTAGACCTGGTAGTGTGTATACCCACCTAAAAGACGGAGAAGCCCGATCCGCTGCTGCCGTAGCCACAACGGCGGCACCTGAGAGTGATGCTAGCTCTCGAAAAGTGGGAACTAAAGGTCTGAGATCTCGCAGTTGTTGTGTGTGAGTTGCACTTGCCTACTGCATAAATTACATCATATCATTCATTCATATTAGGGCATATGCTTCATGGATCCTTATCATATAAATTAGTATGGGCTCTTTTATATGATAAGTTACAATTCCTGGAAACCATAACTTATAAATTTATATGAGCATTTTTATAAGTTAAGGTACGCTCTGTGATGATTGTGTAGTGGTAGTGTAGCTTTACTTTACTGCTTTACTTCCAGTTTTTTTTACTTACTTGTACAGCACTTTACTCCTTTATACCTTGTGCTTAGAACTTATAGATGTAGAATTATATTATACACTTGCTAGTTAGCTTCTATCACTTGCGTCCCTTTTGCTACCCCTTGTTGTCCTCCGCTTCGTCCTCCTGCTCGGTGCCTAGGAGTCAAGGGGGTGAGGCGAGGAGGAAACGACTTAGTCTTTTGACTAACGGTCGGTGACCAACTATTTTAGGGGCTCGAGGAGATGGAATACCAGCACGACCAGTAGGATGAGGTGACAGGATCTGAGGAGCCAGTTCGACTACCACCTACTACTACTACTACAGGGATACCACAGGTGGGATGAGTTAGAGATGATAGGATCTTCCGCTTAGTTTGATTTTGAGAGAGAGAGATTTGATATTCATGTACAGGGTATAAGCCATTTTCTCTTCCATTGTACTCATTGGGGACTACTATTGTACTTTCATTTTCTTATATATATGATAGTGTTGTGACTTGTGGACTAGCTATTTTATACACTGCTTTTATACTTCTATTTCTCATTTGGCCTAACAGGCTATATGATCGTACTAGCCGACAGGATTGGCGTCTTGCGGTGTCGACTAATCAGTGAGTTAGTGTCACCGTAAGGCGGCGGTTCTGGGCATAAGATCGGGAGCCTCCTTGCCAAGGGGGAGGGTTCTTATAAACTGGTATCACTTGAACCAACGATCATATGAGAAAGAAGTCCATAACACTGGGTCACCCCACTCGAGCATTAGTTTGCGGACAAACTATGCAGCGGAAGCAATGGTGTGTCCATGTGTAAAAAGTCACATAAAACAGTCCATTTAAGCAATGAGTTAGGCCAATTTAATTAGAACACCACTTAGTTTGACTTACGAAGAAGATTTTGAGTCGTACTTTAGTCAAAAATTGACCTCGGATATAGATTAGATAAGGTTCGAGCATACCCAATTTGATTAAGGAAAGAATTTAACGCAGGAGTCACTACTTAAGTCTTAAAATTTGATGTCTCAACTCCACTTATCAAGTGACATTATCAATTCTTACCCAAACTAATAGGACCACCTCAAGAAGAATTGGTGCCTATAATATATCAGTGAATAATAGGATACTCGTAAACTTAACCCTCAAATCGATGACTTGATTACGTTGAGACAACCATAGTAGAAAATACAAGATCGAATAAGAATTCAAGTTTCCGAAGAGAACCATTATTTTGGTTGGATCACACGTTGACCTTGAAAAATTTGTCGTATAGTAACCTTGAAGGCCTAAGGTATGTAACATATCAATTAAGGTGGAAATCAAGGTCTAAGATTGTTAAACCTAAGGATTGAGTGCACATATAAGAAGAATGCACTAGATATTAAGGGAATTTTGCCCAAAAGGTATGGGGGTTTATCCTTTTGTTTATTGGGCTAATTTGATAAAGACTTGGATTTTCATATATCTTGTTTAAAAAAAAAAGTTGAGCCGCAAACATAGTAACCTTGTAGTTTTCATTTATTCAAGGATTGCTCAAGTAAAGATGAGACGTTGTATATACATGGTCGGTATGATGATCAATCCTCCCTAGAAGATTAGGACCCTCGAAGAATTGTTTCATCTTAAGTGGCATGGATTATTAATGCCAAGTTGTGAACGCTACAAGTTCACGAGCGAAATAAGAAAGTAGAGCATTTCAAGAATGATTATTCATTCTCCTTATCGCTCCAACTCTATACGGATAAGTAAACAAGGAGAGTAGTAAATTAATTTCTTGAGATATACATAAATGGTCGCTAGTGATATGTATATGCGACTCTTAAATCAAGGGAGATTGTAGAAGTCTTTAGGAAAGTTCTCAATTTTTGAGTTTAATGAAGTAAGTAACTACTTAGTACACAATCTAAGGAGCACTCGTGATTTCCTTAATATAGACACGGTGTAAATCGTTTACATATACACGTGAATTCAGAGCAATTTGCATTCAAAAGACCTGAATTAGAATCAGTATTGGTTGTAGAAGAATTTACATAAAATTAAGGATGTGCTTTGTCGATTGCCTCAACCAAGCATATTCCTAAGTGCTCTAAAACCCTAACCTAATTATGGTAATGTACGAATAGTGTTGTACTGATTGTTAAAGGATTGATTTACAAACTCATGTAGATCGCAAGAAAGAATGACGTGGAGTATGAATTATGTATAAGTTTATCCAGATAAAGATTCGATAAGGACAAAACATGGCTATAGGTGCTCATGGTCCTAAGACATGAACAAATATAAATAATCCCTTGCGAGATACATGGTACTTAGATTCTTATCCTCAATCTCAAAATAATGATCTATATTACTATCGGGACAAACTGTTAAACATAAGGGGTCAAAGGATATCTGATTTTAGTCAAGCACGTGGTTGCCAAGTCTAGTTGTCTAGGACAATTATATCGCATCATGGAATTTGTGGTTTGGAATCAGATTACTACAAGTCAGAACTTTGGCACTTTAAGGGATTCGAAGATGATTTACAAATGGTGTATTCTATTAAAGAATCAACCCCTTTTCAAACTTGAATGGTTATTTATCCTTATACTTCGGGAGATAGTTTAAGGTAAAATCGGAAATCTTGATAAGAAAATTTCTTGGGTTTAGAATGTATTAATTAATTTTACTATGGTTGGTATTATTTAACTCAATCATGTTTGATCCCAAAAGGGGATGGGATTTGGAGAATAAAACATATAATGAAGTATCATTACTATCTACGCTTACCTGATATAGTCAAGTCACTTGATCATGATTGTGAACTATTACTTTGGAATGACTCAGTAAAAAAAGGTCATTATATTGGAAACTTAAGAATTGAATTAAGTTCACATTATGACACATAAGATTAATTTGTTGTAACATAACATTGGAAATGTAACGATTTAGCAAATTTAAAAAGGGCTGGATGATTAATTAAAGTTATACACATATATATGACTCATGATTATGATGGCGTCCAGAACTGTGATACATACATTAATAACATTATAGTCACTATTAGGAGGATTCGTGACAATGAGATATAGTTTGATTTGCAAAGGTGTATACGGTAAAATTACACGAGGAGTAATGAGTGTTTAATAAGATTCTCTTTACGATGAAATCGATTGTGCCAGACCTCACCATATTTGAAAAGATATGCTTATAATTTATGAATTAGACTACATATGAAAAGCAATTGGGAGTCATATGTATCAACATCAATATCAATAATGATCGTTTGATGTATGCTTGAAATATGAACACTCTATGAATTATGAATTACTGTTTATGTAGAGATTTAATAACTCTTGAATTTGGGAGAAACAAAATGATGATCTTTTTATCACATCATGAGCTCGAAAGTTAGTTAACTACTACATATATTAGTGTTGGTCTAATGTGCATGATATTTTGGGGTGATTGTAAGTTCACGTTGGGTGATAAGTAATAATCTAGGTGGACATGAATAAAAAAGATCTCTACTTATGAGATTGTTGATTTTCACGTACTTGGTGATCATTGCTCGCAAGAGACTCCGAAGCAACATATGCTAAAGGTTTATTTAATGATAATATGTTGGAATAATTAGAAATATGCCACATAATCTTGATTATGAATACCACGAAGTATAATGAAAATACACTTAGAGGGAACTGTTACCTCTGATAGAGTTTTCTTATAAAGAACAACCACAAGGCAAGTATTGGAATGAGTCCTTATGGAGCTCTACATGATAAGGAGTGTAGGATGCCGCTATCTTTGGTTCAGGATGAGGACCCCAGAGTTTTTCGCCCCAAGTATATTTTAATTGAAAGTTTCTTGAAATTCTTGTGCTCAAAAATCTCGTAGACCAAAACAAGAATTTCGAGGACGAAATTATTTCTTTTGTTTATTGGGATTTGTAACATCCAATTTCCTACTAGACCCCTAAACTTAGATTAAGGTACGACATGTGGTGGATAAGTGAGGTTAGGCTAGGTTTGACCCATGGAGTTACGGTGGATTTACATAGGGCCCAATATAGGGTTCGAGTAAAATTAGGTCAAACTAGCTAAAAATGGAATCATAGGTACACATTGGCCCCACCACTATGCCCCTAGCCCTAAAAGCAATCTAAGTGAACCAAAAGACACATCATTGGGTCAACCATTGACCCAAGTTGACCCATGTCAACCATAATCCTAATTTGGCCAAATCCACACACATAAGCCCAATTAGGCCAAGTGGGGCATCACCATGGCCCAACCCATGTTCGGTGATGTCATAGGGCTCATGATCATCAAGTGGGGTCAGCCCACTCATCAAGTTGACGAAGTCAACCCTAAAAGTCAACTTGGTCAACCTTAGGCTTATTTAAGTAAATTTGAAGACCAAGTTTGTTCCTAATGGGCTAAGGCCTTGAGTCATGGCCCAACCCATGTTAGGTGATGACATGGGGTTCATAACCATCAGGTGGGGCCAGCCCATTCATCAAGTTGACCAAGTCAACCCTAAAAGTCAACTTGGTCAATATAAGGACTAAAGAGAGAAAATGAGAGTCAAGCTCATTTCTAATGGGCTAAGCCCATGACCAGCCTTAATGGTTAATGACAGCCCTTACCCCCCTGAAATTGGAGAGAGAATGCATGCAATGGGGTAGTTTTGGAAATTGAGGGAAAGAGAGGAGATAGGAGAGAGGTAAAGAGGGTATGGAGGCCACTTGGCCCTCCTCCTTCTTCCCAAAGCTCATTTCTGAACTTAGGATAAATTTCCCAGCAAAATTCTAGCAAAGGGGATGCCACTTGGAGCCAAGGAGGAGCATCCAAGGTGGTGGCCGAAATTCTCATTGATGGCATCTCCCTATACAGCCACCCCACCCCCATTTTAACCTCACCATCAGCTTTAGAAGGCCGAGAGGAGTGGAATTCGATATCTGGATCGAAGTTTTTGGTGGAAAAACGAGTTCGGGAGCAAGCTCACCGGAGAGGAGAAATTCCATGGTCAACCACCACCGCCGCCGCCGTCGGTCTCCGATTAAGGTCCGTTTCTCCTCCTCTCCCCTTGTGCTAGCTTCCTAGATCATTTAGGAGAGATTTCGAGCTCAATTGAGCTTGGATCCATGTGAGGTGTGGGAGAAAATCCATGGTTTTTAATGGAGCTCGGGTTCGCCGGAAACCGCCGCCTCCGGCGGCTAAGTCGCCGCCAAACGTTAGCCCCTACCTCAACGGAGGTGGTGGTGGTGGTGGGCGGCCGGGGAGGTGGCTGGATGGCCGGGAAACATCGAATCAAGGTACTACAGGCAGGATCAATCAGGGCCATCGGCTTGATGGAGAAGATGAATGGATGCCGTCCATTTCATGTGTGTTGAACTATAGCCTTTTTTTTAATTTCTGTCACATTAATATATGTACCTTACGGGCAAATTCTAGGCCTCTTAGAAGCCGATTTAGAAAATATGTTAAACATATAAAAGGTAGCCCTAGGTCTTACCTTTAAACTGACACCCTAAAGTTGTAATTTGGAGCACTAAAGCTTCCGGTAGGGCAGTTTTACTAGGACTGGTCCTAGACAAGGGCAGAAATTCAAATGCATGTCCAGGCCAAACCATATGTCCAAATGACCATAAATTTTGGTCAGATGCTTGTGAGGGTCATACCTATTTTTGAAAGAGCTTTGTCTATAGTCTTTATTAAAATACTCAAAATCAAATAAATGAAATAATTGGAGTAATTCAACTCCAAAGAGCCCCAAACTTTGGTGGTAGGTCCTTGGGGACATCATATGTGCATGATAAAAATTTCAGCACAATTGGACCATTGAATGTTGATTAATCCACTTGCATGTGTTGGCTATGTATAGCCTTGGGGTGCAAATAGCAATAAATGAAATGTTGTACATTTAGCCTATTTGAGGCATCCAAAAATCATGGAATTTATTCCTGAGGTTAATTAGGGTAAATTTAGCCCATCGGAGTAATTATGGAATTTTTGGGACCAAAAATCCATTATTTAGAATTTTTAGGAATATACCTTTTTTTGGAAAATAATTAGAAAAATAGGTTTTGATCAAGTAAGCATCCCCAAATTCTGTCAAATTAAAAATGGTGTTTTATTTTACTTAGAAAAATTCATCTTTCTGTTTGAGAACCTTTTGAGTTAAATGCATGGAAATTACCATTTTACCCTTATTGCAATTATTCATGAATTGACATAAATACACATCAAAACATTTTGGAATTATTTTTAACATTGTATATTTGTATGATTAGCCTTGGGTAATTATCTCAAAAATTTTGGATGCACTGAAAATTTTTAAATTTGCATAATGGCATTTTGGTAAATACTTCAGAATTCAATTTGATAGGCCATTACACTATAGAGGTCAATGAAACTATGTTATTAGTCTTAAATTATTGATATTTATGCTCTGTAATTTTATTGGAATTTTGGCTTATGTATTCCATATACTTCATTTGGAAAATGACAATTATGTAGATTTTGGATTAATTAAATAATAAATATAAATAAATAAAGAAAAATTATGAAACTCTGTATAAAGTAATATTTTATTAATATACAACCCAGGAAAAATTCCCTAGGTCAGAGGATTTTAATTTGTACTACTTCATGTGTAAAGTGACCAAAGGAATTAAATTAAATGATTTAATTAGAAGCCTTAGTGACCTAGGAAAGTTATGAAAATCAACATGCTCATTTCAATAGTCCATACCACCCTAGGATAAATAATTAAGGGTTGTTTGCCCAAGGAATTGGAAGCTCGACTTCGGGGTGGTATTAGGTCATGGGAAGCGCATAGTAAAAGTAAGAGAATACCATAAGGCCCACCGGGGGATAGATCGACAATTGAGCTAGAGATTATGATTGGAAGTATAACCCTGGAGGGTAGTGTTGTCTTAGTGATGAGAGTAGAGTGCAAGCTGTGATAGCAATAATAATGGGGTACGACGGAAGACCGTCGCACTTCTAATAACACCTTAAGTCATTAGGGTAACTCTAAAGTAATAAAGAGAGTTGGGCAATAATCTTGGGTAGACATTAATACGAATAATTATCCTTGCGAAAGGGAACTTTGGGCTTGTTATCCCATATTGATTCCTAGTGCCTTCGAGATCCCTTCAATGGGCATACCTTGGGCAGTCCTGGGATTAACCCTAAACTACTAAGTTTAATAATTGGTAGACAAGAGTAGTATACTAGGCTAAGAGATTGGAAACATGCTCACCCGTGTAGGGTTGGAGGGTTGTGAAATAAGATTGGAAACATGCTCACCCGTGTAGGGTTGGAGGGTTGTGAAATAAGATTGGAAACATGCTCACCCATGTAGGGTTGGAGGGTTGTGAAATAAGATTGGAAACATGCTCACCCGTGATGGGTTGGAGGGAATCAGGATAGGTTGGTCCTGCGGGCTGGAGGCTCGAGATGAAATACTTGCATGTGCATAAATTAGTGGCGGGTCATGCGGTACTGGGCCAGTCGTCACACCGATAGCAGTACGGTGAACCAGGCGGGTGTGAGGGTTTAAGGGGCCAGTAGGTTATTTATACTGCGGTCTGGAGGACGATCCTTGATAATGCACAACCGGCCCAACAAGTCTGATTGGTAGTCAGCAAAGTACGTACGCAGAGACTTCAGAGTGCACATAGGACGTGTATTGAGGCGTATGAGAGAGGTCTAGGCCTGGTAGTGTGTATACCCGCCTAGAAGGCGGAGAAGCCCGATCTGCTGCTATCGTAGCCACAACGGTGGTATCTGAGAGTGATGCTAGCTCTTGAAAAGTTGGAACTAAAGGTCTGAGATCTCGGAGTCGTTGTGTGTGAGTTGCACTTGCCTGCTGCATAAATTGCATCATATCATTCATTCATATTAGGGCATACGCTTCATGGATCCTTATCATATAAATTAGTATGGGCTCTTTTATATGATAAGTTACAATTCCTTGAAACCTTAACTTATAAATTTGTATGGGCATTTTTATAAGTTAAGGTATGCTATGTTATGATTGTGTAGTGGTAGTGTAGCTTTACTTTACTACTTTACTTCCAGTTTTTTTTACTTACTTGTACCGCACTTTACTCCTTTATACCTTGTGCTTAGAAATGATAGATGTAGAATTATATTATACACTTGCTAGTTAGCTTCTGTCACCTGCTTCCCTTTTGCTACCCCTTGTTGTCCTCCGCTTCGTCCTCCCGCTCGGTGCCTAGGAGTCGCGGGGGTGAGGCGAGGAGGAAACGACTAAGTCTTTTGACTAACGGTCGATGACCAACTATTTTTAGGGGCTCGAGGAGATGGAATACCAGCACGACTAGCAGGACAAGGTGACAGGATCTGAGGAGCCAGTTCGACTACCACCTACTACTACTACTGCAGGGATACCACAGGTGGGATGAGTTAGAGATGATAGGATCTTCCGCTTAGTTTGATTTTGAGAGAGAGAGATTTGATATCCATGTACAGGGTATAAGCCATTTTCTATTTCATTGTACTCATTGGGGACTACTATTGTACTTTCATTTTCTTATATATATGATAGTGTTGTGACTTGTGGACTAGCTATTTTATACACTACTTTTATACTTCTATTTCTCATTTGGCCGAACAGGTTATATGATCGTACTAGCCGGCAGGATTGGCGTCTTGCGGTGTCGACTAATCAGTGAGTTAGTGTGACCATAAGGCGGCGGTTCTGGGCATAAGATCAGGAGCTTCCTTGCCAAGGGGGAGGGGTCTTACAGGTTCTATAGCCGCTTAAGGAACACGGCCTGTGACATGGGAGTGTCACAACCCGTGTTCGGCCCAGGAAAATCAATTTAAGGGCTGATCGGAGCCGTTCATTTTCTCTGACCAAGATCCAATGGTCTAGGCTCTTCCCTGGGGTGATTAGGCCGGCCTTGAGGAGGAGAAAGCTCATTTGAGTTGTGTCATTCTCTTTCTTAAGTTAAGAGAGAGATAGGAGTGCAAGAGGAGGAAGAAGAAAAGGATTCCGGCCGCTGGTGGTGCTACGGTGGTTCAAATCGCGAGCCGAGTTCGGATTTGAGAAGGCAAGGCTGCTACGAGAACTTTCATCCGTTTACTTTTCTCCCCATGGCTCCGAAGCGTCTTCCAAGGGTAACGATTTCCTTCTTGGACAAGTGAAGTCCTTCTTTCCTGCATTTGCATAGGAATCCTGCACCAAAAGGTGGATGACGAAGTGATTCCCTTGGGATTGATGGATCATCCCTTGTTATTTTGCAATAGAACCGGAAGTGTGAGTATGGTTAGGCATGTTATGTGAAGCCCATCTGGACATGTTGGTCTGGATTGGTGATGCTTGTTTGCACATCGGAGAAGACTCTGTGTTTATTACTTGTGTGCATGAAATCTGTGGTGGATGCCTGTGGCTTGGTGCCGCAGAAAGTACTGGAGGAAGTCCAGGAAATTGTGAGAGTTGGGTTCAACTATTGTGGCCATGAGCGCTATGTGGTATGAAGTTGAGCTATAAGGTTGCAACTGCGAAAAAGGACTTAGTGCCGAACAGGAAAGGTGAAACCGACCCGCGCCTGTAAGTTGACCATGAGTACTTCGGTATTCCTTTGTAGCAAGGCGATTTGAGCTGTGGGGGGGTGGCTGATCTGTAGCTTCGTTATGCCAGCTGTACAAGAGAGCGTCAAGGCATTGGGCTTTCGTCAGGGGCATAATGAGAGTCTTTGTCCTGCGCGCCATAAAGAATGGGAATGCTCATAATGAACTATCATCTATGGGTCCTCTGAACAGTGGTGGGATCCAGTGTTTCTGGTACACCAGAATGTGCCCTGAGTGTACAGAATGTCAGGCCATCGTGCCGGCATTTGTGATATGTATTGTCTTGGTGGCTGAATATATATGTATGTGATGTAAAATGCTATGCAGGGAAGGAATTCTGCTGCCCCAAGCCAGGGGCAGGGCCGTTATAATTGGTCAGCTGAATGCTGACCGTTGCAATGTTTGCCACCGGTTGGTGGATTGGTTCTTGCAGGTGCAGGTGGTTCTGGTCCAAGCGGGACTTAGCGGGCTAAAGCCCAAGCTGCGTTGCTGCCCTCGAAGGCCTTGTTTTGTTTACTCTTGTTCATGTGTGGCTGATCTGCGAGCCAATGTTTGTAAACCACACCTTATGTTAAGAGAAACTTGTAAAAGCCAAAAGGCTGTGTACCTTATGTATTTGGTTGTATACATTCCTATTTATTAAAAGTGGACATTTCTGTTATTATTGAGTTCAAGTTTTCAACCCTGAAGCTTCCACTAGAATGCTCTGTGTTAGGGTGCGATGGTTCTTAATATTAATTAGTGACGTCTCCGCCTGTTTGTGGAATATGGTGTGGGGCCCCGGCCGGACCCTCTATTATATCCTACGCGACGGGTAGAGGTGTTACACACCTCCCCCTCAAAAGTTGAAGCACGAGTAATCTTTGGGAGAGGGACAATCTTGTTTTCCACTGACACCTGCTCAGTAACATCATTACCATTATCAGCATCTTTGTGCTCATCAGCACCAACCATTACCTTATCATCATTTATCTCATAATCATCAACATTCAAATCATCCTCAGTAGCAGCAGCAACCTCAGCCTCATCAGGAACTTACTCATCAGCAGCAGCATGTCCTATAATTGTCTCAAAAGGAACACTCAAGGGCACTTGTTCAGTTGCCACTTGTGTATCTGTTGTCTCCCCCCTCATCTTCTGCACTCAATCTCTCAAGAGTTTCCCTGGGGGTTGGAGAAGGAATCCTATCCTCAAGAGCTTGTTCTTCCTCCTCCTCAAGCAAATCTCTGGCTCTCCCTTACCTCAAGATACTCCTATCCCACCTCGAGAAGATTGATGAATCAATTGTTTTCAAGTGGTGGATAGGTACTCCCTTGGACATATCAAATTTTTCCTTGTCCATCTGGTTCATATATAAGCTGAGTATCCATCCAAAATTGGGTGTGCATAGACTATCCTTAATCTTCTCAAATAACAGTGCACCCCAATCCATTCTCTTTTTGCAGATGACCGCCACTAAGATCTTGAACATCTCTGAAGAGAGGTACTCGTGAGAACCGATCTTGTAGAGCATAACTTTACCAATGATGTTAGACAATAGCTTTCCTTCTCCGTTCATCCCTTTTCTCTTAACTGCTTTTGTGCCTCCGCGTTGTCCACAAAATAATAGAGCTCTCATGACATCCTCCTCTTCAAGCTGATCAGCCTCTTCACAAGCTGGAAGCCTCAAATACCTTGTCAGGAGGGATGCCTTCATCTTGACCTTGGTTTGACGAACTTTGCTCTTAATAACAGTATCTTCCTTAAGAAGCCTTACATGCTGATAGAATTCAAGAATGCCCTTGTCCAAAACCTTGCATGGGTGCTCTAGCACAAAAGAGAGGCCTATAGTTTCCAACATGAGAATCATGTTTCTGAACTCGTCTGAAGCAGAGGCAAACCCTGTTCGAACTAGTTATCCACCCCATAGCAAACCGTTATGCTACTAGGGGCCATGGAGAATCATGTGGCAAGCAGATTGAGGAAATAGCTCTGGACGTATTTGTCAAACAAGAACTTAGTATCTATCAAACAGGAACTTGGTTTCTTCTATTGACTGAAATAGCGGGAACAAGTCGGTGGCAGGATCAAACCTCTGGATGAAATCGCCGGGAGTTGCTGCTAGAATATCTAACTTTACTTGAATGGCTTGTACTGACCTAATCGAAGAAGAACGAAACTAGTGCGATAGTAGGAAGACGATGAATAGTACCAGGAAAACCAATCGTCGGGAGGAAGGCAATTCTGCGAGATGGATTTCTGGCTTCGACGAAATGTGACGGTTTGCCCCTAACCCTTATAATATATATATAATTTAAATTTGGCATAGGAAAGGCGCGTACCTGATAAGCCGTGACTCTTTGGATCCAATATAAGAAAGAAATATTTTGATCCAAGTAAAATTCGATGATATTAACCGGACGTAGAGTCAGATTTGTCGAAATTAGCTATGTATATCCGACAAATCGTCTAGTTCTGCTGACCGATATTCGACGAATTTGCCTTGGAGCAGTTTTCTGCTTTCTGAAGAATTTCCCGAGTGAATTCCTATCTTCTTGGACATCTTCACGAGTCTTTGTTCAGCATACCCAGTTCCATTTTGAAAAATGATAACTTGGCCTCGTCTAGCGGCTTCGTGAAAATATCTACGACCTGCTTGTCCGTCGGGATGTAGCTAAGAGCTATGTCTGTGTTCTCCACATGATCCTGAATGAAGTGATATCGAACTTCGATGTGCTTTGTCCGATTGTGAGATACTTGATTATTTGCAATCGCTATTGCACTGGAGGAGTCACAATACATTGGAATCTCTTTGAACTTTAGGTTATAATCCTCAAGCTTATTCCTGATCCATAGAAGTTGTGCGCAACAACTACCCGCAGAGATATACTCTGAATCGGTAGTGGAAGTTGCCACACAATTCTGCTTCTTTCTGCTCGATGAAATAAGCCTTCTTCCAAGGAATTGGCACGCCCCAGAAGTGCTTTTCCTATCATCCCTGCTACCTGCAAAATCTGCATCTGAAAATCTAATTAGCTCGACATCATTACTTATTGGGTACCATAAGCCAAGATTTGGTGTACCCTTAAGGTATCTCGAGATCCTCTTTGCAACGACATAATGAGATTCCTTAGAGTTCACCTGAAATCTAGTGCACATGCATGTTGAGAACATTATGTCGGGTTTACTAGCAGTGAGGTAGAGCAAGGATCCAATTATGCTTATGTACTTGGTTTCATCAAAAGGTTTCCCTTTCTCACCCTTGTCCAGAGATGTAGTTTAACCCATTGGAGTCCTCATCGAGATTGTGTTATCCATTCCGAATTTCTTTAATAACTCCTTGGTGAACTTTGTCTGAGAGATGAAAATTCCATCTTCAAATTATTTCACCTAAAGTCCAAAGAAATACTTCAGCTCTCCCATACTGCTCATTTCAAACTTCCCTTGCATAAGTTTGGAAAATTTCTTGCAAAGGTTGTATTCCGTAGAGCCAAAAATAATGTCGTTGATATGGATTTGCACTAGCAAAATCTTGCCTTTTACTTCCCTAAGAAATAATATCTTGTCTATCTTTTCTCTTGTGAACTTTTTCTCAAGAAGAAAGCTAGACAACGTCTCATACCAAGCTCGAGGAGCTTGTTTTAAGCTGTAAAGATCTTTATTAAGAACATAAACGTATTCAGGGAAAGTAGAGTTGACAAAACCTGGAGGTTGAGCTATGTATAATTCCTCTTTCAGATTCCTGTTGAGGAATGTTGACTTCACGTCCATTTGATATACCTTGAAGCCTTTGAAGGCAGCATACATAAAAAAACAACCTGATCGCCTCGAGCTTGGCCATTGGAGCATAGTTCTGGTCGAAGTCGATCTCTTCTTCTTGTCTATATCCTTGTGCTATAAGCCTATCTTTGTTCTTTATGATTACACCATTCTCGTCCATCTTGTTTCTGAATACCCATATGGTGTCGATCACGTTATGTCCCTTGGGCCTGGGTACCAACTCACAGACTTTGCACATTTCGAACTGGTTGAGCTCTTTTTGCATTTCCATGATCCAAGTGGGATCCATGTTTGCTTCTTCAAACTTCTTTGGCTTAACCTGAGACAGAAAGCTAAGATGCAATATCTCGTTAGCTGTACCTCTTCTGGTTCTAACGACGTCGCCTAGCTCTCCAATGATCTGGTCAACTGGGTGATCTCTCAGTTGTCTGAACACTAGGTTTCTTCCTCTTCCACCAGTAGGTTCTGCCGCATCAGGTGCATCCTCTGCGGTTGGTTTATCTAGTTGTTCTTCATCCACCATACTTGGATCGACGACCTTGACTGAACTTGGAGCCTCTTCCTTGACAGCTTCATCCAAGCTTAGTTCTTAAAACCTGGTACCAACATCTGCACCAACAACACTAGATGAGCTTTTTATGAAGCATACTTGTCTCATCAAATACAATATTGATAGACTCTTCTACCACTAGGGTTTTCTTATTAAAAATCTCATATGCCTTACTATGGCTACTATAACCTATGAAAATACCTTCAAAATATTTTTCACTAAACTTCGTGCGGTAATAATTCACATTGTTAAGTACGAAGCATTTACTACCAAAGATTCTAAAGTAGGAAACAGTCGGTTTTCTGCCCTTCAATAGTTCATAGGGAGTCATACAATGACATTTGTTGATTAGAGCTCTGTTTTGCATGTGACAGGCTGAGTTGACGCTTCGGCCCAGAAGTACTCTAGTAATGAGGTGTCATTCAACATAGTTGTACATGCTTCAATTAGAGTTCTATTCCTTCTCTCAGCAACTCCATTTTGCAATGGACTACACAGGGAGGAAAACTCATGAAAGATACCTTGACTTCTACAAAATTCTGTGATGACAACAGACTCAAACTCTGTTTCGTGATCACTTTTTATTTTTACCACTGAGCAGTTTAATTCGTTCTGCATTTGCCGGACAAAATTAGTGAAAGAATCAAAGGTGTATGACTTGTGTTTCAGAAAGAACACCCAAGTAAAACGAGAGTAGTCATCAACAATTATCAACGCATATACTTTACCTCCTAAACTTTGAATTGGCATAGGACCGAATAAGTCCATATGAAGTAAGTATAAACTTCTTGAAGAATCTTTTTTCAGAAATACCCTTGAAGTTAGCCTTTGTCTGCTTATCAATCTAGCATGTGTGACATGGACTCTCTTTAAGGCACTTAATGCTGGGGGCATCACGCACTAAGTTCTGAGAAAATAACATATCTATTGTTTTGAAATTAATATGTGCTAGTATCTTGTGTCATTGGTCACAAAGAGATGCACTACTTTTAGCAAAAAAGCACACTGGTGTAGAGTTGTCTAGACAAAAAATTTAAACAGAAAATATTTCTACTTCGAGTGTCTGTTAAGATCGTCTCCAAATTTGTAGATGATTTTATCAAACACTTGTCCTTGTAGAACTCAACGATATGAAATTTGTCACACAGTTGACTTATGCTTATCAGATTATGCTGTCATCCTTCAACATAAGCCACATCTGTGAATGAGACTATGTCGTTAGAAATCATACTGTAACCTTTAGTAATTCCCCTATCTGACCCTCTAAATATGAACTTTGGACCGTCTTCAACTGGGGTAAATTCTCGCAGTAGGCTTCTTGTCCCGGCCATGTGCCGAGAGCATCCACTGTCAAAGTACCAGATCAGTGTTTTATTGGCCTTTGGACATACCTGCAACCATAAATCATTTTACCTTAGGAACCCAAACATATTTGGGTCTTGGGTTCTTTATTACTTTGGCACCACTAGAAACATTAACGTTGTGAGTGGTCGGTCTCGCACTGTTAACTTGTGGAGCTTCAAAATTTGCAGGGTTAAACCAACAATCTACACCAAAATGACCAATTTTGTCATAACACCAACACTCAAACTTGTTGTACTTTATCTTGTATTCCTGCTTTACCTTTTATACGGGAGGTCTAGTAGGGGCTACAGACTTGGAGGTGGAAGCCTCCTGATTGCAGCACACACAAGGCTTCTCAGTTACTTAGCCTTAAGTATGATAATTTTGGCTTTCGGTGCCTTCTTAAAATTATGTCCATAAATATAAGGACCATACTCTTTTAGAGTGATATCTTAATAAGAAGCCTTAAAAACACTTGCCCCAAAGTCTCGGGGATGGGTCCATCCTTAAAAGCGCTTCTTAGGCTCTACATAGGTAGGCCTAGCGAAGTGCACATAGGACGTCTCAGAGTCATATTTATTCATTGGAAAAAGCACCTTCTTAAAGGTGGGTTGACCCTGAGGTGACTTCCCTTTACCATTGACGGCGACTCTTTTAGCAGCCTTGCCTTTTTCAGCTATGTGGCCAAGACCGCTACCCTTCTTTGGAGCAGAAAATTCATCGATGAGAGGGATAATAGTTCTCGTCTTGGAGTAGCTTTCAACAAGTTTTCTCTCCACCAAGAGCTTTTCTTCTAGCTCATCTAAGTATTCATCCTTTAGGCTTAATGTCTCAACCAAGCATTTCAGTTTCTCTTTCAAGGAGTGGACTTCATCTCTGAGAGGAAGTAATTTTACAATTTCCTCCTCCAGGTTTGTTTTCACTGTCTTGTGGGAGGCAATCTCTTTTGCTTGATTTTTGACTACCTTGCGGCATTTGTCAAAAGCTTTCAAAAGTTCCTGATGCCGATCCATCAAGTCGGAATCGTCTTCCTCAGAAGAATAGCCTTCATGACCATTAGTTGACGTTTCCGATTCAGAGAGTATCATGTGTGAGTTTATGAGTTTACCTTCCCGTGATACTTGGATTCGCCAACTTCCTCGTCTGATCGAGCCATAAGCCCGAAGTAAGCTTCCTCATCCTCTGAGTTGGATTCGCTTAAGTTGATATCACTACGAGTCTTTGACTTCTTAGCGACAAAGCTTTTCTTTTCTTTCCTCTTGCTCTTGTAGGATCTCTTCTCCTCTTTCTTGGATCCTTCCTTCTTTTTGTATGGACACTCCACAATCATGTGTCCTGTCTTATTATAATAATACCACACAACGTTGGAGAAAGAATGTTTATTCGGTTTATATTTATACATGTCCTCTTTATTGTAGATTTTTGAGAGCGATCACCATCACGATGTGATCTTCTGAAGTCAAATGAGGAAGACTGATTCTTCATCTGTCTCCTCTTGCTGAGTAGTCTCTTGAACTGCTTGGAGATGAGTGAAAATTCTCCATCAGATAGCTCGGAGCCTGATGTGCTTGTCTCAGAGTCTTCTAGAGTATCTGGAGCTCCCGTCCTTACTAGTGACACACCTTTGGATTTCCTCGAACCTTCAGCCTTCAGAGCAACTGACTTCTCTTTACTTGAAATCCTACTGCTTTGCTCCTCCTTCTTTCTAGTATTTATTTGAAGTCGTAGGAGAGCAACTTTCCGAAGAGGTTCTAGGGGGTCAATCTCCGACAACTTCCCAAACTCCCTAATGGCTACAACTTTAGTATCCCAGTCCTTTGTCAAGAATTTGAGGAATTTGTCATTTAATTCACAATTAGTGAAGATGCAGCCGTAGTTTCTGAGACCGTTGACAATTTCGAAGAATTTTTCGAAGCTGTCTGCAATAGTATCACTTGATCCTTGCTTGAATGCTTCGTACTCTTGATTCAACAATGATTTGCGATCGTCTCAAACTTCTTCGGTACCTTCCATGAAAACAACTAGATAGTCCCACATCTCCTTGGCAGATTTGCAGTGGAATAAATTTTGGAGCATAAAATCTTCCACTGCACTCGCTATAATGTTCTTCACCTTCTTATCCAGCGAGATCAAGAAAATTTCATCCTTCGTCAGATCCATCTTATTATTTAGAATCATGACAGTAAGATTTAGAGCAGATGGTTGTGTATGAATGTGAGGCCCTTCTTCAACGATTTGAAATATTCTGGGATCAGCCGCTTCCATAAAGAACCTGACTCTTTCTTTCCACATAGGAAGTTCTCCTTAGTACACACTGGTAGCTTCATATACGACATAACCTTGCTTTTTTCCATGGCCACGAAGCGGAATCTCTTGACACTAGATGAGAGATCTAGTTCAAGGTATTAACCTTATATTGAACAGCCTCCCCCTTTGATACCAATTGAAAGTATCTAGTGTCTAGCTAAATCACCTAGAGGGGGTGAATATGTGATGTTTGTGTCTTTTTGCGGAATAAAAATACTTTTAAAAATAAGAGCACACAAACACAGAGATTTATAGTGGTTCCCAGTGTTGGGTATGCCCACTGTCCCGCCTCGCCTATCTACCACGAAGGGCTAGATTCAACTACTTCACCTTTCTCAGATTTAAAATTTTACACCTCGTAGCCGCAACTCCTACCACTCGAAGAACAACCTCTCCTATCACTCGATCCACAACCGGATCTACTACTCAATCTACAAACGGATCTACAACTCGATCCATAAACGGATCTACAACTCGGAGATAAATCTCCTACAATTGTAAAATAAAATTACACAAAAGTTATACAAATAAACTTGACAAGATCTGAAGTCTTCTATTCATCGTTATTCGTTTAGGTCGAACTTGAATAACTTGGAGAACACGTTAGAATGAGAAGTCTTGAAGACTTTGAATCTTGAAAAGACTAGATCTGAAGGAATAGATATCTTTAGAATGCAAAGATCCATTCCAATCGGAAGAATATTGAATCGATCACTGTTTGCATCGGCGGAACGAAGGTCGCAAGTCGTACAGGGGCCTACGGTTTCACTTTTGGAATCTTTTATGATTTTGAATTTTCTACAATTAGCACGATTAGGGTTGATGAAAAATCCACCCTAAGTATTTATAAAGACCCTCAATAGCAACGACTATAAAAGAAATTCCAAAACAGGACTTGCGAAATTACTGTGCATGGCCCTCATTCACCCCGAGCCGAAATTTGAAAAACAGACTAAAAAATAACCTAAGTCCTTTTTGTCGAGTATCGTAGAGTATAGCTGAGTATACTCGCTGAAATAGGAGTGATATTCGACAAAATTTACTTAGAGAAATTCAGCTCAAGCCAGCTAGCCACTCAACGCCTTGCTGAAGTCATACTCGACGAATTCGATGAGTATCTGCTAATATACTCGACGAACTCGATGTGTATAGGCTGGCTGACACGACGCACTCGACACTATCAACGCACTCGACGCACTCAACACCATCGACGCAGTCAACACACTCTACACACTCGACGCCATCGATGCAGTCAATGCACTCGAGGTCATTGATGCAGTCGATGCACTCGACGAAAATGCTTTGGAAAAAAATCAAAGAAGTAGTGTCGAGATGATTCAATGAATTCAGCGTGTATTGACATGTATATTCGACAAATTCGACGAGTATCGTTAGATACATTCGACGAATTAGATGAGTATACTTGATGATAAATGACGAATTTTACTTAATTGTTTTTCCACTCTCAGATATTCTACCACAAGTACATATGATGAATTTGACAGGTGCTAGTAAGGATATCCGATGAATTGGACAAGTATACTCGACGAATTCGATGAGTATCCCTTACAATACTCGACGAATTTTACTTGGATAAAATTTCTGTTTTTCTCAATCTGAGTGCTTCTCCTTCCTTGATCCTCCTCATGCACTTGGGATAGAAGTCCACCCCAATTGAGAGATTACACGTGAGTCAATACATTAGTCTACACAATGAAAGATTACATTGTATAGTCCCGTGTTTACTGACCCACTGTAACCTGACATTGGTGTGTACTTAACAATGAAGACCTGCAAATACATACCCAAAACAAAGGATCAAATACAGACTCAATTAATTTTAGCTTAACTGGACCCTTCTTCAAATCATGGTTATTGTGGATACAATACCCAACAGTGTACATACCAGGTCGACCCGAACACCCGAAGGTGTCCAACACTTAGCTTTTCCTTGAACATCATCTCATGAAGAGACTTCATGTTTATCAGACTCAGAGGCATCTGATTGATGTCATAAGTTGCGCAGGCAATCCCTTCTGCTTAGAAGGCCCTAGGAATGCCTTTTACATGAAGCCAACACTTGCAGGTCTCTGTCAGATGACAGATCTTCCGCTCTGCTACTCTATTTTGTTGTGGAGTATATGCACAAGTGAGCTCTCTCCGAATTCCGTTCTTCCTGTAGAAGTTAGAGAACTTGTTTGAAATGGAATCAGCATCGTTGTATGTTCTCAACTTCTTAATCCGAAGGCCAATCCAGCCCTCCACCAGCTCCTTGAACTCCACAAACAACTGGAATGCATCTGACTTCTCCTTCATAAAGTACACCTTAGTGTACATCGTACAGTCATCAATCAACACCAGCATATATCTGCTGCCTCCAAGACTGGCGGTGACGGTCGGACCCATCATATCACCATGGATACACTCCAATGGTGCTTTACTCCTAGTCTATGACTTGTCAAATGGAAGACGACGAGCCTTATGATATTGACAACCCACACATACATGACAGTCGCTGAATGATGACAACTTAGGCTATCCTTTCACAAGGCTTTTCACCGCCATAGCTTTCAACTTGTCCATCCTGACATATCCCAGCCTCTCATGCTATATAGAAGCTCTATCGTTGGCTCTAATCCGATCAACATAGGAGCTTGTTGATAACACAAACAAGTCCTTAACCCTTCTCCCTACATGAGCAATATCAGCCTTCATCGCTGAAATGTTGCAGAGAAACTTCACTTCTGTCGGGCGAACAGAACATGATAGCCAGCATCCGTCGTAATGGTCACTGAGAAGAGGTTCTTCTTCATACTTGGTACATTATAAACACTCCTCAAGGTGAGTGCTTATAACTACCTAAAGAAACGACACACTCCTTCTCGACTGCATGCACTGTATCATCAGCAGTAATAATAGCATCGTTATCTGAGTATGCTTGCAGAGAGGAGAACGACTCGTCCCCAGTGAGGTGGTGAACACATCCCGAGTCCACTATCCAGTCATCTTGGTAGTCGATGGTGGACAAAGCACGGATACATGTGCCTGTCATGAATGCATTCCCCCATTCGGCTTCCTCAGCATTGGAACCAGCTTCCTCTTTATCTACAACGTGCCCTGGCTGCAGCTTGATCTTGTAGTCCTTCTTGAAGTGACCCAGCTGGTTGCATCCGTAGCACGTCAACTCTTCCTTCTTCTTCCAATCACGCTTAGGAGCAGCACTCCTCTCTTGCTGATAAGAAGTTGAAGTGCTATCACTGACATCAGACTTCTTCTTATTCTCCCATCTCTTCTTCTTCCCTTAGAAGAGCGCCTCACTACCTCCTTCAGAGAAAGTGACTCTAGCTATCTATCTAGCTAAGCTTTCCTGCAAAGCAAACAGGTTCTCCAGCTCCAGCAAATACGGCTGAGTGGCTCAGCCTTGAATTAAAGTAATGAAGGTCACATACTCCTTTCGTAATCCGCAAATTATGTGCCTCTTGAGCGTCACTTCTGAAATAGGCTCATCAGAGTCCAACGCTGAAATCTTAGCGCATAAGTTCTTCATCTTCATGAAGAACGTTGAGATGGATAGATCTCCTTGAGTGGCTCTCGCCAACTCATTCTCCAGGAATTGTAGGCGTGCTACATTCTTCCTATTGAACAACCCATCGAGGGAAGTCCAAATATCCGTAGCTGACCGACATCCGATGATGTGGTCAGGGAGTTCCGGTGAGATATCCCGCTCCGCTTTTGCGTTTGTCTTCCTCCAAGCTCTCATCGCTTCAGCATTACCAGTGGTAGCAGTCACCTCTTACCTGTTGTCTCCGCTGATGACCTCCCACGGGTCCTTGCCCAAAAGATATCTTTCCATACATGACCTTCACTTCTTGAAGTTGGTTATTATAAGAAGCTCAATTCCAAGACCTATTGCAAATCCACCTTCCATGACACTAACTATGATCTACAAGACTTGAGCAAGCAAAAATAAGAATGTCGGTTGATCACTCCTCAAACCTCTGTTCCCTTTGATACGAAATTTGTGAATCACGGAAAACGGTAAACCAGACACAGAAACACTCAACCAAAACCAAGCCAAGTAAAGCATATGCAACTAGAAGAGCAAGAAAACCTTGTACTATCAACAATCTTTACAATGTGAGGTATACATGGCGAGACATGATTCATCGATGTACCCAATGGAAGAAAAAAATACAAGGCAAAGAACTAGCAGCGCGGACTCAAGGAGTAACCGCTGACACTGTCGAGCTGCCTGCGGAGTCATCTGAAACTGCCAAGTCACCAGACCGCAACCTAGCCGCGCGTACAACTCGTTATTTAAATGCTGAACTGTCCGCAATCTGCTAGGCGCCTAACCGCGAGGTCGCCTAGCCGCCAGAATCAAACGAATAGCTGCTGCCGAACTGAAAAACTCTAGAAGCGGACAACTTATTGAACTATGAAAAGATTGCCAAAGAGAGAAGACCGTCTGGCCGCAAGCAGCGATCTGCTTCTAACTGTTGATTATAACCGCAGAGTCTGCACTGATCCCTGACCAAAGTCAGAACCAAGTCACTGTCTTCTCAACACTGTCCGCACATTCTGCACAGAAAAAAATCGGTCAACTACTCAAACCGCGCGAACACAAAAACCTGTCCGCAGCAACCATCCGAGCTCACTTACTATTAATTAGGTTGTACAGTTGATGTGGCAGGAGGTTCTATTTATAGAAGCAGAGTGGAGTGTGATCACCGCCCTAGCCGATAGGATCACCACCCTATCTCGCAGCGAGCACTGAGTGTATCTGCACAGACGCAGACACAAAACCAGTACGCCTTGTCTCCGCAACTAGGTCGGACAGCCAGTCCGCCAAGGTCGCACCATCAAAGCCGAATAGAAATTCTATCTGCCTTGTCGCCACAAGGCCATGCCACAACTTGTCCACCACACCAGCGGACCCTGCAGAAACTCCACCAGTCCGCACATATGCGAATACAGCTCCAATCCGAACGCCCCTGCGGACACTGCTCTAGTCCGCACACTCCGAGCCCGCAACCAGAGCACACAAGGCTGACAATTGCCGAACTCAGTGGACAAAGAAACCAGCCCGCGTTAACCGCGTGTTCTCCCGGACTGAGCATACCTGGACTTGGTAAAGATCCAAACCAAGTCCACACCACCAGTTATCTCTGGTGCGAACACAACACCAATGAATACATGAGCCAGTCCGCACAAACCGACGAACTGCATGCCCTCCGAGCCTTGCATAATAGGTAGGGGTGAAACTCGGATCGGTTCCGTTCGGTTTCACATAGAACCAAGAACCGACCCGTATAGGTTCGGTTCCAAATTTTTGGAACCGGAACCGACCCACGGTTCTAAATTATGGAACCGGATCCGAGCCATTCGGTTCGGGACGATTCCGGTTCAGTTCTCGGTTCATAACATAGGACTAATGAATTATAAGAAAAATATCAAAATAAGATATTTTTACTTTTAGGCATTAAATAAGATTGAATGTTGAATTGTAAAATAACATATCCAATTAAGCACTTCGCGACTCACGCTAGCGCCCAACGCCCAGCCGACCCAATCTTTATAGTTAAAATTTGTAATAATACATATGTTCTTTTAAGTTAAAATTTGTAATTTATATTCGGTTCAGGTCGGTTTTCAGGTACCCGACTGTCGGAACTGAGAACCGAACCGAACCATCAGTTCTATATTTTTTGGAACCGTACCCGAACCAACAGAAATAGGAACAGATCCGAATTGCCCGGTTCGGTTTGGTTTTGCTCCGGTTTTCGGTTCTTCGGGTATTTTTGCACACCCCTAACAATAGGACATAGGCCTATGCAGGACTTCCTCTACAATAAGCTCTTCCATTCTTAGGGTAGAAAATGACTCGGAATCCTCAACCGGTATTGGGAGAGTAGGGTCTTGAAATCGCGATCTTCTCCGAAGAGTACGCTCAATTTCGTGGTCCAAATCCAAAATAACCGACGGATTTCCGCGGGTCATGCACTAGAAGAAGAGAAGATAAAAAAAAAAGAAAAAAAAAACTAGAAAAATAGTTACTATTTTTTGAAATAGATTTTTTGTATGTTTTAACTCCCAAACTTTTCAAAGATTACCCGATAAAGAATCGCAAGATACTAGACAAGATAATGGTGTGGACTTGATGTGAATTCTTTTTTCCCTACTCTAAAGTGCATGTCCTCCGAGCTTTCCTCTCACAACAGTCATAAGACTTTTTGCTAGTGATCTGTTATCGAAATTATGCACGAATTCGGTTGACACTCGTGCTAAAAAATCCTAATTCACGAAACACAATGAGCGTTCAAATATCCGCAACAATTACTGGCGATAAATACAATTAAAAAATATATTTTATATAGGACGGCCCTTCTTCCCAAATTAATACACATAAAAATGAACGAATTATGGCAAAAAAATAATTCCGTACTATATTGGAATTAACCGAATACTAATTCAATTGTAAATCTTATTGGCCAGTAATTTGATATTTCCTTCAAATAATGCTCGGGTAATTTTCCATAGCCAAATAGTGTGACGTGGATTAGAAATATATACATTTTACTTGCACCATGAAATTCTGGACAATACATTGTGCGGTAACCCCGCTGAGGCGGTGAAGAACATTTCGCGACTTGAGCCAATATTTTATAAATGTGATCAAAATGTTGTTTAGCTCTACAATTAACTCAATAAAATATTTTTAGGATGAGCTGATCTGGTAGACGAGGCGACACGCCTGCATAATCTCAAGCTCAACAGGAGGCATGTCTATCGCGGGATGATCCGTTGAATTCGGTTGACCAAAATGTTAGATGGTTAGAGCCCAATTTTAATTTCATGCACTTTTTTTTAGGCCATAGGACTCGATGGCTAGGGTTTTTTCCATCGTCCCAAGAGCAGCCCCCCCCCCCCCCCCTCGTGCGACGCGACGGAATCGGCTCCACTCCTTCGGCCAGGAACAGGGAGATCCCCCACTGGTGTGACGCTGGAGGTGGTGGTGGTGGTGTGACGCCATTTTCTCCATCGTGAGGGTGCGATGCCACCTCTTCTCCCATCATGCGACGTGACAAAAATCACGGGAGGCTCAGTCGACCTTCTTGTTGGGTATCGCTTCTTACTCCACTCCGTGTGGTTCTTCTATAGTTCGTTTCTTGCGGGTGCAGATGGTTTTGTGTGTTCGGAAGCAGAGGATAAGTCACAAAGGTGACGAGTCGTGTAAGCGGAAGCGCTGAATGCTTACCTTAGGGAAGGCTGTTCGATAGCGAGCCCTTGTTGGGGTTAGTTATCCCTCGTTGGAATCTCCACATAGAATGGTTATTTCCTGTTGGTGCGATTGTAGGGTTGTGCCAAGTTCGAATAGAGTTTGACTTAAGGAGGAATCTCTTAGCATATGCATGTCACGTGCTCGGTGAAATGGGTCAATAGGCTCGTGAAATCGTGTTCAGGTTGAGAGAGTGGTTAGTGCTACACCTATTTAGTGTCAGAGCCCAAAGGTTTTTCAATTTTTATCAGTCCCTTCAAATTCAAATTTGGAATTTCTTCCTCATTAGTCTAAGCACAAAGGTTCCTCCTAACATTTTACAATTCCTGGGTTGTTTCGCTTGTGCGTTTTGTTGCACTTTTCTTTTATGAACACACGTTCACGAAACGAATATTTTTCGCACTCATCTGCGTTAAATAACATGGATGAAAATCTCGATAATAGGGAGGTTATGCAAGCCCAGCTCACGGCCGTCCAACGTGATCTTACCGATCAAATAGCCCAACTCAGCGCAACGTTTACCACCTTGAACCAAGCAATTCAGAACAGTTTCAGACCTCAACACCAAAACCATAACACTTCACCTCGCAACCCTCCACACCGTCAACCATGTCCAAACATTGACCATGACGAGCATGATCAAAATGAGGATTGACACAATGACCTCACTCATAGAATTAAAATAGATGCCACGACTTTTGATGAACTTGGTGATCCCAAAACCTTTTAGGATTTGTTCATGAAAATGGAATGTTATTTTGATAGGCAGAAATTGGATGATAACCAAAAGGTTGTTGTCACTTTGATGAAATTACAGAGACATGCTCAAGTGTTTTGGTTGACTGAAGAACATCATGTAGGTGGTATCGCTCAAATGTGCAACTTATTAACCTCTCACTTTGTTCCCGCCTACCATCGAACAAATATGCTTGATGAGTTCACTTTGTTGAGACAGAGTAATCGATCGATTAGTGAATATATAGGCGAGATAAATGAATTAATGACCCATTGTGAGATTTAAGAAATGCCTGAACTTACCGTCTCGTGATTCTGTGAGGGCCTTCGCCCGGTGTTGCGGCCAACTCAACCCTGCTAGCAGACCAGACTAAACTGTGTCGTCTTAGCCCGTTGAGCGGTTGAACGCGCACATAGTCACAAAATAAGTAGAGTAGAACACAAATAATTTTAACGCGGAAAAACCCCTCAATTGGGTAAAAAACCACGTGACCGGAACAATGATAGTCAAACCTCACTATTGGCTGCAATTTATAAGTTGTTGGTGGAATCGAGGGCGACAAACTGCTCCTCATTATAGCTTTGAGATGAGAGAGATTGTAAGTGCACTTGGTGGGCGACATGAAGCCTCACACAAACCTCAGTTTCTGTCACTTTCGGGTGGAGACGGGTGTTTTCGGACGCTACTTGGCTGGCAAACTTCGTGTCCTGACACGTAGAGAAGCGTTGGTGTGGACTTGAAGTACGTCAAGCACGTAAAAGACTCCATAAAGCGGCGAACATAACGTCTTCTTACCTGGAGCGTTGTAGACTTGGGTGAATTTTTGGGTGGCGACAGGAGGAAGAGGCTCGTAGGAGGATTTTGGCAAAGCTCCGACCAGAGAAAGAAGAAAGTTGGAGGAGGAAAAGTTAGAAATGAGTGGGGTCATGATGTCTTTTTATAAGCTACAGGAGGTGGTTACAGTGGTTATGCGGCTATTCGCACACCGTAATTACCAAAATTACCATGGGCAGACCACATAACGTATAGTTTCGACTATACATTATTTATATAATATTCCTTTCATGCAAACCAATACTAAATGAATAATCTTCCCCACTAACCATGGTTGTTACATGGGTGATTACGTGGGTGGTCACCCGCATAACGGACGACAGCGATCGCGATATGACGATCAGGTGATGAAAAGGGGTTGTCATTGATGACTCACGGGTGCCCGACTGACCGCCCTTTGTAGGGGCGGCGGTAGTCGACCACTGCGGGGGCGGCGCTGGCCGCTCCTTGCGGGGGAGGCGGCGGCCACCCCTTGTAGGGGCGACGGCGATGGCCTCCCCTTGCGGGAGAAGCCTCACCTTGCGGGTGTGGCAGCGGCCGCCCCTTGCGGGTCGGCGGCAGCCGCCCTTGCGGGGGATGATGAAAGTCTTTAATTTCAAGGAAGCTAACAACCTTGAGGGGGGGGGGGTGAATAGGTTTTCTGGTTTATTATTATTATCTTTTAATTAATGTGTTAAGAGTTAGTAGTTTTTAAGCTTTCAAGACAAAAACACAAAGAACACAAAGAATTTATAGTGGTTCCCCAGATTATGGATACATCCACTCTCCTCCCACCTTTCTAACTTCAGTTAGACAAGACACTTCTCCAAAAAAAAAGCTCCAATGAGCTTACACCTCAGATCTCGCAGGATCTCTCCGTCTTATCCAAGACTTACAACTCAGGCACAAATTCATACCTCAGAGTAAACTTACTCATACATTCAGTGATCAAATGATCACCTACCTCAGACTTGAATCCAAGTCCTACAGCTCAGGGTATGGAGGATAGCCCTACCGCAGAGAGAATGACTCTCCTACAGCTCAGGCACAAGGCCCTACCTCAGATCTAAATCTGGATCCTATACTCAGACCCAAAGGTCCTACACTCAGAGAGTATGACTCTCCTGTAGCTCAGGCAAAACTGCCCTACCTCAGGCTCAAAAGCCCTATAGCTCAGATCCATAAAAGATCCTACCTCATACCCAAAGGTCCAACACTCAGATTCAAAACTGGATCTTACACTCAGGTAAATCTGCCTACCTCAGGCACAAAGGCCTTATAACTCAGATCCAACAGGATCATACAGAAATGAAATAGTTTGTGTTAATTTGACACAGAGCAATTTCTCTGTGTCTGTTACTAGAGCTGAGTTATCTCAGCTTTAATTATCTTCACAATAACAAGAATAAGGTCTTCAGTAAATAGCTGCCTGTGCTGGAAGTAATTCAGAAATAATTTTTTGAACTTGCTGAAGAAGACTGAAGTCTTGACAGATCTTGAGTTTTTCAATCAGCTAACATAAACCTGTTCGGTTTTTTGGGGATGGCACAACACTTGTGCACACAGCGGAAATAAGAACAAGAAAAACCCAAACGAGTTTGGATCTGACAACATTCATGAATCAAGAAGTAAAACATGATGTAATAAAATTACCTTTGAGGTATTGAGTCTCAACTCTACCTAGATGCTCCAAAAGAATCGGGTCGGTCATATAACGGCTAGAGTCTTGAGCGCAGAAAGTATATCCGCGCCTCTACAGTAATCCACACGATCGGGAGAACCCGTAGCAACTTGTCGCACAAGTTCTAGGTCGGGAGAGGGCACTCAACATCTCCACGGACTGCTAGATCTGTTGTAGGAGAGGCGACGACGACACTCGCCGGGATCGGGATTAGCGATGGGATTGGCGGAACACTTCCGTCGGCTTTTAGGGTTACCGGTCTTTTTGCACAGTACGACTCGTGTGCTTAAACAAAAGGAACCGTCAACACTAAACCTAAAACATCCTATTAATACTCCAGGAGATAAGTAGAACAACTTCCGTCGTTATCCGCAGACCCAGGACTTTTATTACAGAATTCAGCAAGTCAACATTTGAGTTATTACGGGCATTCGTCGAACTTAGCTCGACGAACTCAGCGCCAAAGCCAGCATTCGTCGAACATCATTTATCAAACTCAGCTCGATGAACTCTACGCCAAAGGCGAGCATTTGTCAAACTCAGGTCTGATAGTTTTACTTTCAAGACAACCTAAAACACCTAGAGGGGGGGTGAATAGGTTCTAATTACTTGTTTATACTTTTAGGCAGAATTCAATCACAGAATTAAAACATCCAGCACAGCAATCACAGAAATTTAAACATCACAGATTACACAATGTTTTATAGTGGTTCCCCAAGGTTTGGGTACATCCACTTTCCCCCTTCACCTATCTAGCAGTATGCTAGATTCGGCCAAACTTCCACTATTCTCAGATCCTCAGATCCTACAGCTCAGAACCTGGTTAGGTTCCTACAACTTAGGCACAACAGCCCTACCTCAGCCTAGCCACAAGGCCTACAACTCAGAGAAGAACCTTCTCCTACACTCAGGCAAACAGCCCTACCACTCAGAGATCAACTCTCCTACACTCAGCCTTTATATCACAGGCTTACAACTCAGATCTGTGTAAAACAGATCCTACAGAAATTTAGAAAAGAAGTTTTAATATCTTGCCTTTGTTGAGAGAGAAGAGGACAAGACAATTCTTGATCAGCTGATGAAATCAACTGAATCTGAGCTTTCTTCAAAGCTTCTTGAATCTGAACTTAGCTGAGTTGATTTCCAAACAGCTTCTTGAGAAACCACTGAAGGCTTCCTTCTTCTTCTTCAAAATGGGTGGATCCCTCTCTATCCAACACCTTTGATGATACTTCTGAATTCTTGTTAGAACTCTTCTTAGATCGATCCTGAGATCGTCTTCTTAGATCTTCTGATGAAGATCTTCTTTAGAGTATTACTCCTTCTTGATTTGATTTCTCAATTTGATTGCCAAAGTTCAATCTTCTTTTCTTCCCTCTGAATCTGTCTATTTATAGACCTTCTTAATGGTAACCGGCTGATTCGGTTTATAACTGTCTTCTGACAAGTCTAACAACATCAGTTAACTGGCTGCAACCCACAGCTGTCAAGTCTTCAAACAGATCCTGTGCCTTAGTCTTGGTCAGCAATGTGTTGAGACAGACTGTCAGGAAGTGTCGAGACCAACTGTCTATATGTGTCGACACAAGTAACTTTGGTGTCGACACAACCTTTGATGATGTCGACAAGTTTGCCTTTAAGTCGACACAGCTTCTTCAGAACTTTATTTTGAGAATGAGTCGACATAGAGAATTTATGTCGACTCAACACTTCATCTTTCTTCAGAAAATAACTTGGTCTTGACTTTGCAGTGTGTCGACACAAGTCCTGTGTGTCGACACAGTTGTTGTAGATTCAGAACTCAGTATGTGTCGACACAGCCTTCAGGTGTCGACACATCAATTGTCGACTCTGCCAACATGTGTCGACTCTGTCTCATTGTGTCGACTATCTCCTTCTGCGTCGAGGTCGACTATCTTTTAGTTAGTCGACACTGCTTCCCAGTGTCGACACAAATGTGGTCGACTATCTTCCTGTGTGTCGACACTGCTTCCCAGTGTCGACACAAATGTGGTCGACTATCTTTCTCTGTGTCGACACAGCTTCCTTCAAGTGTCAACACAAATATTCTGAAGTGTCAACACTGTTTCTTCAGGTGTCGACACATGGACTTAGAATATTTTTCTGCATTTTTTAACACTTCTTCACCTGCACATGTCAACTTAAAACAACATCAAATACACCTTGATGTATATCATTGAGCTAAGTTGGGCTTCTTCAAATCAGGTACACATTTTCTAATGTACCCAACAATCTCCCCCTATTTGGAGAAGTCATAACCCTTATAGCCAATGATATACACCATTTATAAAAAGTATAATATGATGATATATGACATAACAGGAATACTTAATATAAACAAAATATGAACAATCCATCACAGAGTGAACATTATATGAATCCAAACAAAATTTTGTTTATAACTTGATAATGTTTGATTACAGAGTTTTACATTGAATGATTTAATCAAAACATTACAAAACACATTTGAAAGAACTTAAAACTAAGACTGATCAGGCTCTCTTATGACAATCCCTTTGCCAGATTGGATTTGAGCCTTCACAGGAGCTTCAGCATCTTCAGCTAGCTTCTTGCCTTTTTGATCAGCCTTCTTCTTTGCTTCTTCCTTGAGCCTTTGCCTTTCAAAGTAATGAAAGGGCTTTGGAAAGTACTTGCTCGGCTCCTGAGCATCTGGTGGCAGCCTACCCAGCTTGGCTTTTCTTCTGAACTATACTATTGCCTCCTGCCTAGCTTCGTACTTTTGCCATTCTATTTCATTATATCACTTTCCTCTTTCATGAACTTGGTCTTTCACAGCCTTCCATGCAGTGAGTATAATATTTCTTGAAGTAGGGCTCCACTGCTCAAAATCTGGCTTAAGTTCAGCCTGCTCTCTAAATCTCTTCTTGGATAGTAGAGCATCTTGCTGTTCTTTCAAATTGGCCTCAGGCTTATCCACTTTCTCAATAACAACCCTGTTAACCTCCTTTGGAGGGCTATACATATCTTGAACTTGTTGATCAATCATATCAAAATCTGGAGGAGGGTAAATGACTTGGGCAACCTCAGGTTGATTGCCTTCAAGTAGACCTGTTTGTATTCCTAACTCAGCCACCATAGCATCATGACACAAAGGTGGATATCCCAATGTGGCTCGAATACTATTTGTCACCCATTTGGTGTGCTCTGAGCCAGCATGAACCAACAACCTCTCCCCCTTTATGGATTCTCTGGTAATATGATCTCTTAGATCTTCCTTCTGAAATCTGATCTGTACATCCAGATAATTCACACCCTCTTTAAAAAATGGTTTTAACTTTTGAAGCTTGTCAGATATGTCCTTTTGAGAGGTAGTGATAGCAGTTTTAACTGATTCAATAGCATCTTGAAGTTTCTTATCAAATTCTCCCATCTCCTTTGCTCTAGCTTCAGTCAGCCCTGGAGTAGTCTTTTTCAATTCATCAATAATTTCTTGATGAGATTCAGTTAAATTGTCATTCATCCTCAGCTGATTCTCCAAAACATAACTTTGCTTTAAAACAATATCATCCACTTTAGGGATGATGGACTGCTGTTGTTTAGCCAAATACACCACAGCATTACCTCCCTTATGGAAGCAATCTGTCATCTCCTTCTTATGCATATTGACTTCAAATCGAATTGACTTTATATCCTGAGCCAAGTCAAATTGAAGGGACTTATTGCTCTCATTAACATATTTTTCAACAGCCACTCTATGGTCATCTAACTTAACTTGCAAATCAACCATAAACTTGTTATAATTAAATTCAGAATGAGATGGTGGAGTTGTAGTCTGTAGAGCCTGCTTATAACCTTTGCTCCTTCTCTTGAAGACAACAAGTTTTCTCTTCTTAGCCATTCTGGCTTCTTCAGTCTCAGATTCAGATGAACTATCAACTTGAACTCTTTCTTGAGGAGGAGGAGGAATATCTGTCTCAGTGCCATGTTGTTCAGCTTCAACATGCACAGACTCCCCCTCAACCATTTGCTCCTTCTCAAGTTCTATCTCCATGTCAAGGGCCTTTTCAATATCTTGCCCCTCTTCTACTCTATCAGTAGCAATATCAACATTTGGAAATAACTCATCTAGAGTATATTCCTTCTGAGCTTGAACATAAGATGTATCAATTAGATCTTCTATATTCAGATCTCTGGAGATATCAATTTGTACTGCCTCTTACACTGGGTTTGACATCTTCTCCCCTTGTACTTGTTCAGTATTGGTAATGTCCTGGGCAGGTGAGTACACTTGCTCCCCCTGCAACTGTACAGAAATTGAAATATTAGAAATGTCTTTTATAAGAAAATACACCAGCTCCCCCTGCAACTGTACCTGGTCAGGAGTAGATTCATTCTGGGCAGGAGAATAAGCTTGCTCCCCCTGCATCTGTGCAGGTATAGTGTCTTGCTGGGCTGGAGTAGATGTAGGGTGATCTTCAACCTGCTTCCTCTCTTGTTCTTCTTGAAGCTGCTCAGTATCTTGAGCATGAGAAGAGGATTTCACTGGGGTGTCCTGCCTGCTCTCATCAGGCACATCCTTAGACAGCACCCTATTCCACCTAGAGAACAATCTCATGTCCATCTTTCTCATGTGATTGATTTTTGTTCATGGCAGGTGTTGCATTACCTCAGGGATCACTCCATTCAGATATAAACTCATAATTCTAGCCAGATTTGGCTTCTTGATTCCTTCCTTGATCTTTTCAAAGATTACAGCTGACCAATCAGTTGGAATTGTAAACACAATTCTGGTCATGAGGCTGAACATATAGGCTGAAATCCTATCATGTCCCCTGGTTTGCACAGAATCACTTTGCCAACTACTTCAGACAGAAATTTCCCTTGCTGATTCATCCCTTTCCTGTTGAAAGTAGCTCCAATCTTCAGAGTGGGATCCAATCCGCACCATTGGATAGCCTCCCTTAACTTAGAAGCAGGGACTTCTTCTTCATTCTCAATTATTGGTAAATGTAGAATCTTCCTTAGACTTCTTTGGGTAATCTTCACTGGCGACCCATGAACAGTGGACTTGATCTTGAGAATGTCTGAACCTATCGATGCAGAGTTAAAGAATTCATGCACCTCCTTCTTCCATATCTTAGAAGGTTCAGATACTAAAAACTCTTATCCGGATTCGGAAATAAGAGTGATAACTCGCTGAACATCTGTCGGGGCTTCGGCAAAGGCATTCCTGACCAACTCATAACCTTCATTGACGTTGTCTTCAATCTTCGGCGCCATTGTTCAGGTGAGAAAACTTGAGAGAAGAGAGAGAGAGAGAGAAAGTTGATACAGGGTTTCAGTCTCGAAAACCTTGTAAGCGTGTCGACTGAATAAGTTCTTGACCTATTTATACCTTCTATTTAAAGAAGATCAAAAGGCGGGCAAAACAGTCTATATGTGTCGACACAGATGGAATGTGTCGACACAAACTTCTATTGTCTCGACAACAAATCTGTCTACTATGTGTCGACACCAATTGTGGATATGTCGACACCTGAGAGATATAGTAGAGTATCAGAAAATCTGTGTCGACTCTTAGGATAAGTGTCGACACAAAATTTGTAAGTGTCGACATCACTATTCTGGTGAAGTCGACACTACATTCCTGGATAAGTCGACAATTTAATTCTTAAGTGTCGACACATATTCTCTGTGTCGACACAATATTTCTGACTTGTCGACATTACTTCACTGAGTCGACACATTATCACTGAATGTGTCGACACTATTTTACTTAGCCAATTTCTGTTTTTGTCAACACCACTTGAGACCATTTGATAATCTAATATGTTACTTGTAAGTTTGTTGATAATCTAATCAATGGTCAGCATGCCTAATTCAATTTTAAATTTATTGAATTTTGTTTCATCCAGAGGCTTAGTGAATACATCTGCTATTTGATAATCTGTTTTAACAAATTCCAATGTGATGTCTTCTCTTTCTACATGTTCTCTAAGAAAATGGTATTTAATTTCTATATGCTTAGTTCTACTATGAGAAACAGGATTATTAGCAATAGAGATTGCACTCTTAGAATCACACAAAAGAGGTGTTCTACTTACTTGAATACCATAATCTTTAAGCTGATGCTGTATCCACAATAGTTGTGCACAGCAGCTGCCAACAGCAACATATTCTGACTCAGCTGTAGATATAGCCACACTGTTCTGCTTCTTACTACTCCAAGATATCAATCTTCCTCCCAAGAATTGACAAGTACCGGTTGTACTCTTCCTATCCTCTCTACAGCCTGCAAAGTCTGCATCTGAATAACCTGTTAGTAGAAAATCTCTATTCCTAGGGTACCAAAGGCCTAGATTAGGGGTGCCCTTAAGATATCTCAGAATCCTTTTGACTGCAGTATAATGAGACTCTTTAGGGCAGGCTTGGTACCTAGCACAGACACATGTAGCATATATAATATCTGGTCTACTAGCTGTGAGATATAGTAGAGAACCAACTATTCCTCTATACAAAGTCTCATCAACAGGTTTACCTACATCATCTTTGCATATAGGCATACTTGTTCCCATTGGAGTTCTCGTGATGGAGGATGACTCCATACCATACTTCTTAATTAATTCTTTGGTAAACTTTGACTGGGATATGGACAAGCCATCATCAGTCTGTCTTACTTGGAGTCCCAAGAAGAACTTCAGTTCCCCCACACTGCTCATCTCAAACTTCCCTTGCATAAGTTTGGCAAACTTTTTACAAAGGTTGTTTTCAGTAGATCCAAAGATTATGTCATCAACATAGATCTGAACTAAGATGATCTTGCCTTTGGATTCCCTAAGGAATAGAGTTTTGTCTATTTTTCCTCTTGAGAATTTATTCTTAATAAGGAAAGTAGACAGGATTTCATACCAGGCCCTTGGGGCTTGCTTTAACCCATACAAAGCTTTTCTAAGCTTATAAACATAATCAGGTTTAAGAGGATCTACAAAACCTGATGGCTGCTCTACATATACTTCTTCTTTAAGATCACCATTCAGAAATGCTGACTTCACATCCATCTGGTATACTTTGAAGTCTTGATAGACTGCATAGGCAAGGAACATTCTGATTGCCTCCAGCCTTGCTACTAGGGCAAATGTTTGATCAAAGTCAATCCCTTCTTCCTGCATGTATCCTTTAGCAACCAATCTTGCTTTATTTTTCACTATTACTCCATTCTCATCCAACTTGTTCCTGTAGATCTATTTTGTCCCAACTATATTGTGGCCTCTTGGTTTAGGAACAAGCTCCCAGACATTGCACCTTCTGAATTGATTCAGCTCCTCTTGCATAGCATCAGTCCAGTGCAGGTCTTGGATGGCTTCTTCAAACTTCTTAGGCTCCATTTGTGACAGGAAACTTGAATGCAGAACTGTGCTTTGACTTCTGCTTCTAGTCTGCACTCCCTGTCTTGGATCACCTATTATCTGATCAGTTGGATGGTCTCTTAAATGTCTTGTAGCTAGAGGAAGATTCCTTTCTGGTTGAACATCTCCAGCTCCTTCATTATGCTGAACCTCTTGGTTTTCTTCATCTTCTATTGTGTCTTGTACTCCCCATGGACAATAGCCTTCATTTTCCAATACTCCATCTTCCCTTGAAGCTTCAGCAATGGAGAGCTTGTCCATTCTTTTGCTTATACCTGTTGAGTCATTTGATCTACAAGACAACTCACAGTTGATTAATCTTGTTTCATCAAACACAACATGCACAGATTCTTCAATAACTTGAGTAGTCAAGTTGAAGATTCTATAGGCCTTACTATTTGTGCTGTACCCAACAAATATCCCATCCTGGGATTTGGCAGCAAACTTAGTCAAATATGACTTACCATTGTTAAGTATATAGCATTTGCAACCAAAGATTCTGAAGTAGGATAGATTTGGTTTTCTACCTTTCATAATTTCATAGGGAGTCTTTTTGTGGCTCTTGGTGATAGAAGCCCTATTGATCACATGACAAGCAGTGTTTACTGCCTCAACCCAGAAATATTCTGGTAGAGAGGTGTCACTCAATAGAGTTCTACCAGCTTCAATTAATGTTCTATTCTTTCTTTCAGCAATTCCATTTTCTGAGGTGTTCTTGGTGAGGAGAACTCTTGGAAAATCCCAAAGTCTTCACATAACTTTGTCATGCTTCCAGATTGAAACTCAGTACCATGGTCACTTCTGATTTTGACCACTATACTATTCAGTTCATTCTGAATTTGATTTACAAAATTAAGTAAGATACTTGGTGTTTCAGATTTCTGTCTCAGAAAGAACACCCATGTAAATCTAGAATAGTCATCTACAACCACAAAAGTGTAGACCTTCCTACCTAGACTATGAACTGGCATAGGACCAAAAAGATCCATATGTAAGAGGTATAAGCACCTCACAGAATCCTTGTTTTCAAGGCTTTGAAAGGAGGATTTTGTCTGCTTGCCCTTTTGACAAGCTGAGCATATCCCTTCTTTCATACACTTAACTTGAGGACCATTCCTCACTAATTCTTTGATAAAGAGTTGACCAATTGTCTTGTAGTTAAGATGAGCCAATCTCTTGTGCCACTTAACACAATGAGAAGCATTGTCATCAGCTACAAGACAGATGGGAGAAGCCTTATTCTCACATACAAAATTAAGACAATATACATTTCTCTTCCTATACCCAGTCAAAATGATCTCTTGATCACTTGACCTTTTGATATGACATCCATCCTTAACAAATGAAATGTCATATCCTAAATCACTCAGCTGGCTTATGCTTATTAGATTATATTTCAAACCTTTTACATAAGCCACTTGGGTGATAGTAATTAGGTTAGAAGAAATGTTACCAAACCCTTTGATGACTCCTTTTTCAGATCCACCAAAGATCACTTTAGGTCTATCTTTGACAGATGAATACTCCTTCAACAGCCCCTTTGTTCCAGTCATGTGCCTGGAACAACCACTATCCAAGTACCATATAGGGGCATGGCTACTTGGATACACCTGCAACACAGATTTACTTTCCCTTAGAACCCAAGCAAGTCTTGGGTCCTTGGTTCAAGTTAGCATTAACAAAGCTACCATTATCTCTTCTAACAGGTTGACTATTGTTCTTTCTAACACTTGCGTTATACCAGCAGTCTAGTGCAAAATGGCCTCTCTTGCCACAGCACCAACATTCAAACCTATTGTATCTAGTTCTAGATACATCCTTGACAAAAGAATTTCTGTCCATTGCTGGTGCTGCAGCAGCTTCACCCACTGATTTTTTATAACCATTGGGTTTATGAACATGGGTAGGCCTGTTGGCATTTACACCCTTGTTTTTCAGAACATTAGACTTAATATGACCATGAATATTTTCATGATCATATAGGTTAGAAGGCACTTCCACCTTTCTAAACTTAATAGGGACTGAAAAGTTCAGTGGCTTGATAGGAGCTTTGCCTTTCCTCTTAAATTGGCCAGCCCTGGAGTTACCTTTGAATCCTAATCCTGCCTTACCCTTTTGATTCACAAATTCATCTATCAAGGGTAAGACAGACTTTGGCTTAGAGTAACTAGCCACTAAATCTTTTTCAATTCTTAGTCTGGCCTCCAGACTCTTCACTTGATCATTGGTATAATTAATTGTGCCCATCTGAATAATAGTTATATTCTTTAGCTTGGCAATTTCATTTAACTTCTGATCAATTATTTTCTCTAACTCAGTTGCAGCTACCCTTAGTTTAGCAATTTCATGAGCCTGAAGTTTAACTAGGTTCTTGCTTTTCTTAAGGGCCTGCAACAAGTCCCCATACTTATCTATCAATTGATAGACATCTCCTTCAGATTCAGATGCATCTACATCACTTGATGCAGATGTAGCTGATTCTGTACTTGTACTACAAACAGATTTCATAGAAGGACATTATACCTTATTAGGACCAGACTGATTCTGGCATATGTCCTCTTCTGATCCTGCCATCAGTCCCATGCACTGATGATCCTCTTGTTCATTGATGGAGTCTAGCAACTGCAGAAACTCCTCTTCTTCAGATACAGCATATAGTCCAATATATGCTTCTGATTCAGATTCTGACTCTGAAGTTGACTGATATGTTAGGCTCTTATCCTTTTTTGTAACAAAGGATTTCTCCTTCTTGCCCTTTTGATGAGTCTTCTTCTTGTCTGAAGACTCCTTTCTCTTATCAGGACAGTCAGCCACTACATGTCCAGGCCTATTGCAACAATAGCAGACAATCTTTGAAGTAGTGGCTTTGCTGGGCTTTGATCTGCTCTTTTCTTTCCTTGATGACTTTTTCTTCTGATAATAGTCATCAACTTGCTGTGAAGTGGAGGGCTTAGACTTCCACTGCTTCTTCTTCAAGAACCTTTGGAATTACCTTGTGAATGCAGCAAAGTCTGCATCTGAATCACAGCTTTCTGAATCCTGATTATCTGAATTTTCTGAACTAACTTCTGCAATTTCCTTAGGAGGGGATGGTGATATCCTCCTATTCTTTCTGATGGATTCTGCATTGAATGCCACAGTCTTTTCTCTATGCTCTCCTCTTGAATTCTTTTCCTCCTCCTTCCTCACCATAAGTTGCATTTCATAGGACAGTAGCTTTCCAAACAAGGTGGGAGGAGAGATCTCTACCAATTTAGCCACTTCTTTTATGGCACAGATCTTTGTGTCCCAATCCTTTGTCAAGGATCTTAAGAATTTGTCATTCAGTTCATAGGTACTGAAGACTCTTCCATAGGACATTAACTCATTCACAATTCTATAGAATTTCTTATAACATTCAGTTATGCTATCAGTTTTTCCTTGTCTAAAACTTTCATATTCCTAGTTGAGCATAGACTTCCTATCCTGTCTTACTTCTTCAGATCCCTCCATGTAGACAATCAAAGTGTCCCACATTTCTATGGAGGTCTTGCAGTGAATCAGATTCTGAAATATAGAATCATCTATGGCACTCACAATAATATTCTGAGCTCTCTTGTCCATGGTTGCCAAAATGACTTCATCCTTGGTCATTTCAGAATAACTCTTTGGAGTTTGAATATTAGCATCAAGAACTAATACCTTCATTGGAATGAAGGGTCCTTCCTGAAATGTGATGTATATTCTTGGGTCAGATGCTTCCATGAATAATCTGACTCTTTCTTTCCAAATTCCAAAGATTTCCTTCCTGCAGATGGGTAACTTCATTGACCCTAACTCCTTGTGATTTTCTCCAGAACCCATCTTCTTGAATCTTGATTCTGCCTTTCAGATCTACCTCAGACTGTTAAGTCCTTTTTGAGGAACCTCCCTCTGATACCACTTGATAGTTTTACTTTCAAGACAACCTAAAACACCTAGAGGGGGGGGGGTGAATAGGTTCTAATTGCTTGTTTATACTTTTAGGCAGAATTCAACCACAGAATTAAAACATCCAGCACAGCAATCACAGAAATTTAAACATCACAGATTGCACAATGTTTTATAGTGGTTCCCCAAGGTTTGGGTACATCCACTTTCCCCCTTCACCTATCTAGCAGCATGCTAGATTCGGCCAAACTTCCACTATTCTCAGATCCTACAGCTCAGAACCTAGTTAGGTTCCTACAACTCAGGCACAACAGCCCTACCTCAGCCTAGCCACAAGGCCTACAACTTAGAGAAGAACCTTCTCCTACACTCAGGCAAACAACCCTACCACTCAGAGATCAACTCTCCTACACTCAGCCTTTATATCACAGGCTTACAACTCAGATCTGTGTAAAACAGATCCTACAGAAATTTAGAAAAGAAGTTTTAATGTCTTGCCTTTGTTGAGAGAGAAGAGGACAAGACAATTCTTGATCAGCTGATGAAATCAACTGAATCTGAGCTTTCTTCAAAGCTTCTTGAATCTGAACTTAGCTGAGTTGATTTCCAAACAGCTTCTTGAGAAACCACTGAAGGCTTCCTTCTTCTTCTTCAAAATGGGTGGATCCCTCTCTATCCAACACCTTTGATGATACTTCTGAATTCTTGTTAGAACTCTTCTTAGATCGATCCTGAGATCGTCTTCTTAGATCTTTTGATGAAGATCTTCTTTAGAGTATTACTCCTTCTTGATTTGATTTCTCAATTTGATTGCCAAAGTTCAATCTTCTTTTCTTCCCTCTGAATCTGTCTATTTATAGACCTTCTTAATGGTAACCGGCTGATTCGGTTTATAACTGTCTTCTGACAAGTCTGACAACATCAGTTAACTGGCTGCAACCCACAGCTGTCAAGTCTTCAAACAGATCCTGTGTCTTAGTCTTGGTCAGAAATGTGTTGAGACAGACTGTCAGGAAGTGTCGAGACCAACTGTCTATATGTGTCGACACAAGTAACTTTGGTGTCGACACAACTTTTGATGATATCGACAAGTTTGCCTTTAAGTCGACACAGCTTCTTCAGAACTTTATTTTGAGAATGAGTCGACACAGAGAATTTATGTCGACTCAACACTTCATCTTTCTTCAGAAAATAACTTGGTCTTGACTTTGCAGTGTGTCGACACAAGTCCTGTGTGTCGACACAGTTGTTGTAGATTCAGAACTCAGTATGTGTCGACACAGCCTTCAGGTGTCGACACATCAATTGTCGACTCTGCCAACATGTGTCGACTCTGTCTCATTGTGTCGACTATCTCCTTCTGTGTCGAGGTCGACTATCTTTTAGTTAGTCGACACTGCTTCCCAGTATCGACACAAATGTGGTTGACTATCTTCCTGTGAGTCGACACTGCTTCCCAGTGTCGATACAAATGTGGTCGACTATCTTTCTCTGTGTCGACACAGCTTCCTTCAAGTGTCGACACAAATATTCTAAAGTGTCAACACTATTTCTTCAGGTGTCGACACATGGACTTAGAATATTTTTCTGCATTCTTTAACACTTCTTCACCTGCACATGTCAACTTAAAACAACATCAAATACACCTTGATGTATATCATTGAGCTAAGTTGGGCTTCTTTAAATCAGGTACACATTTTCCAATGTACCCAACAATGTCGACGAACTCAGGTCTTAGAATACATAATTCGACTAGACAACCCTTATCTCGACGAATCGTC
Organism: Platanthera zijinensis; assembly: GCA_039513925.1. Taxonomy (NCBI): domain Eukaryota; kingdom Viridiplantae; phylum Streptophyta; class Magnoliopsida; order Asparagales; family Orchidaceae; genus Platanthera; species Platanthera zijinensis. Next base: position 154,152,604 of record CM077083.1, read on the forward strand.
GAGTATCTACAACATACATGATGAATCAACGAGTATCATTCTATTCTCGACGAATCGTCGAGTATCCATAGGATACACGACAAACTCAACTCCAACTTTCAGCCGAATCAACACTTGACTCGACAAAAGCGTTGAATGGACTCAACGCTGTCAACGCCTTCTGCGCCATGGCGTTCAGTGAGCCTAATATACTCAATGCCTAAGACTCAGATCCGTCAAGTCAACACTTTGACTCGACGAATCGTTGAATGGACTCAACGCACTCAACGCTTAAGTGCAGTACTCGACGAATCAACTCCTTGACTTGACGAATCATTGAACACACTCAACTCACTCAACGCCACCATTCGACAAGTCAACCCTTAACTCGACGAAGGCATTTAGTGGTCTCAATATACTCGACGCATTTGCCTTATAATATTTTAAGTTGATTTGCTCATCATATGAGCTATACCATACAGATACAAACTCCCAATTTTTCCATAATCTTATGTGCGACCCTGATAGGCTCATACTGAGTTGGCTGTGAGGCTACATGCTTGAGCACTTCCAGATCACCATGGTAACACAAACAGTCTCCCACTTGATCTTGAAAGTATCAAACAAAAGCTTTACAAACAATGAGCGGCATCTAGCAATACATCATTGCTCCCCAAATAGTAAGAGTTTATAAATTCATAAGCCATTGTGACCAATGTTACAGTGTTGTCATGTCCCTTCATCCCTTACATATGGAGAGAACTAGAGGTATAGACCGTGTCACCCTCATAATTATTCAATCCCAGTTTCCGGATCTAGAATTACCTTTCAGAAATTGGTAAGCTCAATATTATATATTGACTCAACCAAGCATGACCATGCATTTCTCAGTCTCATTCCATCAAAGGCCCATGGATGCAACTCCTGTCATATAGGAGGATAAATCCCATTTCTTCTCATACGCAAACACCCAAATGACTCGTAACGTACCCAATAACCACCTTTATCATCAACCTTTCTCAAAATTGGACTTTTGATGGCATCAAAGCACGCTCTTCCTCACTCAGTGAGTGTTGTGATTTCAGGTCAAATGACCACAAACACCATTGCCACTTGAGTCATACTTGTGACACGTTTATATAACTATCCACAAAGTATTCTCATGGTGGGTCTATCTAATACAACTTGTTCATAACAAGTACTCATGTGATGACTTGATATCACAATATCATGACCTGTGAGGATGGGTCATCAGTCAACGCACATGCTAGTCTTAAAGGTATCATCATCGCCATTAGCTTCTAAGATGATACAACGACAAGCGACTCTTTAAGAATGAAGCTTCTAGGATCATAGGTTCTCACATCAAGTCACTACTTGACCTATGGAAGCAAATATTTTAAGGGCATTTATTTTTCAGTTAACTATTCTATCATAATAGAAATAATAACACAATAAAAGAACTTGTCAAATATATAAAAATGAAATGTATACAGTACTTTTATCATCAAATGAAAATTTAACAGCCAACAAACATACAATCCACAAGACTCAAACTAGAGTTGATCATTTAGGTATCGTATACCCATAGATCTTACATGACCATCATGCTTTCTCTGTGCGAGAGGCTTTGTCAATGGATCCGCAATGTTTTCTTCAGTTGGCACTCTGCATATGTTCACATATCCTCGATCGACAATCTCTCAAATTAGATGGAACCGCCAGAGTATGTGCTTGGAGCGCTGATGAGATCTAGGTTCCGAAGCAAGTGCAATTGCACTGTTATTGTCATAGTAGAGATCTACGGGATGAAAAATACTAGGAACTACATCTAACTTGTCGATAAATTTCCTAATCCATACAGTCTCCTTTGCTGCATTTGCAGCGGCGATATACTCGGCCTCAGTTGTAGAATCGGCAACTATATCTTGCTTGGAACTCTTCCAGCTAACAACACCTCAATTCAGGAAAAACGCAAAACCTGACTGAGACTTTGAATCGTCCCTATCAGTTTGGAAGCTAGCATCCGTGTAACCACTTACAACGAGCTCTTCCTCTCTGCCAAATACTAAGAATGTATCCTTAGTCCTTCTCAAGTACTTGAGGATATTCTTGACGGCTATCCAGTGACCTTCACCGGGATCAGACTGATACCTGCTAGTCATGCTCAAGGCATTAGAGACATTGGGTCTAGTATATATCATTGCATACATGATTGGCCTAATTATCGAAGCATATGGAATCAAATTCATGTGGTCCTTATCTTCACAAGACTTAGGAGACTGTTCCTTAGAGAGACTCACACCATGAGATATGGGCAATAATCCTTTCATGGACTCAAGCATGCTGAACTGTTTCAACACCTTGTCAATATACGTACTTTGGGTCAAACCCAGCATCTTCTTCGATCTATCTCTATAGATCTTAATACCAAGTATATAAGTTGCTTCCCCTAAGTACTTCATCGAAAAGAAGTCCCATAGGTTGTTCTTAACAACTTGCAGGGTCAGTTTGTCATTCCTGATCAACAGTATGTCATTCACATAAAAAATTAGGAAGACAACTATGCTCCCACTAATCCATTTGTAAACACACGGTTCATCCTCATTCCTGATAAAACAAAAGTCTTTGATCTTTTCATCAAAATAAAGATTCCAACTTCGAGAAGCCTATTTCAATCCATAAATAGATCTCTACAGCTTGCATATTTTAGTGACTTCACCTGGAGATACAAAACCCTAGGGTTGTGTCATATACACTTCCTCAAGAAGGTTCTCATTAAGGAAAACCGTTTTGACATCCATCTGCCAGATCTCATAGTCATAATACACAACAATAACAAGTAGAATTCTGATGGACTTAACCATGACAATATGAGAAAAGGTCTCATCATAGTCAATTCCATGAATTTGCTTGAAACCCTTAGCCACCAGTCGCCCTTTGAATGTCTGTACATTCCCATCCATGTCGGTCTTCTTCTTGAAGACCCACTTGCACCCTATGGGTCTTACCCCTTCAGGTGGTTCCACCAAAGTCCATACTTGGTTTTCATACATGGAGTCCATCTCAGATTTCATGGCTTCAAGCCACTTCTCGGAGTCCGGTCCACACATAGCTTCATGGTAGGTTACAGGATCATCACTATGATCTATAAGCAACACATTACCTATTTGAGACACGAGAAATCCATATCTCTCAGGCTCAAACCTTGGTCTACCAGATCTACGTGGAACTTGTGTTTCTTGAGTAGGTTTTCCAGCTACAACAACTTGTAGTCCTGACTCAGGTTCCAATACCAATTCATTTACTGTTTATGGTTCCTGAACTTCTTCAAGTTCTACCCTGACTGTCTTTCTACTTAAGAAGTCTTTCTCAAGAAAGACTCCAGTCCTTGCGACAAACACTTTGCCCTCTGATGGTAGGTAGAAGTAGTACCCTTTGGTTTCCCTAGGATACCCCATAAGATAACACTTATCTGATTTAGATTCCAGCTTATCAGGCATTTGACGTCTCACGTATGCCTCACATCCCCAAACCTTTATGAACGACATACTGGGACGCTTCCCAATCCATATCTCATATGGTGTCTTAAGAACTGCTTTCGTTGGAGCACGATTTATTGTTAAAGCAGCAGTTTCGAAAGCAGCATGACTCATCATCAACCGCACCATGTCTAACAAAGTACGATTCCTCCGCTCAGACACACCATTATGATGTGGTGTTTTAGGTGGAGTGAGCTATGACACAATACCACACTCTTTCAGATGATCACGAAATTCATGACCTAGGTATTCGCCACCTCGATCAGATCTGAGTGCTTTAACCTTCTTACCCAGCTGGTTCTCTACTTCATTTTTAAACTCTTTGAACTTTTCAAAGGTTTCAAATTTGCACTTCATAAGATACATGTATCCGTATCTACTGAAATCATCAGTAAATGTAACAAAGTAAAAAAACCCACCTCTAGCCATAAAACTTATGGGTCCACATACTTCACTATGTACTATACCCAAGAGATCATCAACCCTCTTATTAAAGCCAGAGAAATGGACTTTAGTCATCTTGCCTAATAAACACGATTCACATCTCTCAAATGATTTATAATCAAATGAGTCCAATAGTCCATCTCTATGGAGCTTGGATATATGTTTCTCATTTATATGGCCCAAACGACAATGCCAAAGATACGTAGGGTTCAAGTCATTTGTTCTTAGTCTTTTAATATTTTCAATATTATAGATCGGATAGTCTAAGTTCAAAACATACAGACCATTAAACATTTGCGCTACACAATAACAAACACCATTCTTAAATATTGAACAATAATTCTTCTTAATAATAAAAGAAAAACCCATCATGTCTAAACATGAAATGGATATAATGTTTATAGTTATGTAAGGAATAAAATAACAATTATCTAGTTCTATTACAAGCCCACTGGGCAAAGCAAGACGATAAACTCCCACGGCAACAACATCAACTCTTGCTCCATTGCCAATACAGAGGTCTACCTCTCCTTTACTCTACAATATTCTCCTTCCCAGTTCCTGTACATTTATACAAATATGAGAATCATATTCGGTATTCAATACCCAGGATGAAGGAGCAGAAAGACTTATCTCTATAACATAAATACTTGAAGCAGAAGTCATACCTCCGCTCATCTTGTGCAGACCCTCCACATAAGAAGGACAATTCCTCCTCCAGTGACCAGCCTTGCCACAATGGTAGCGCTTTCCCTCTTTCATCAAGCCTTTCTTTTTTAGTGCTAAAGATTTGGGCACCAGTCCAGACTTAGGTCCTACCTTTGTCTTCTTGAAGCCCTTGGCCTTGCCCTTGTCTTTATGCACCATCAATATGAGGCTAGTAGGCTTGGCCTTCTTCAGGTTGATCTCGACAGTTCTTAACATGCCTAGGAGCTCGGGCAGTGTCTTGTCTATTTCATTCATGTTATAGTTTAAGACAAACTGCTCATAACTGTTTGGCAATGATTGCAGGATCAGGTATGTTGCCAACTCTTGGCCCAGAGGGAACACTAGTCTTTCAGGATTCTCGATATACCCAATCATCTTGATTACGTGAGTCCCTACTAGGTCCCGAGCTCCCATCTTGCACCGGAACAATGCCTTAGTAACGTCGAATCTCTCTTGACGAGCTTTCGCTTGAAACATTTTCTTGAGATGCTCGTCAATGTCCTTGCAACCCATGTTCTCATGTTACTTCTGAAGCTCAGAGTTCATGGTCACTAACATGAGACATTCGACGTCTAAGGAGTCATCGAGATACTTCTTATAAGCATCTTTATCAGTACGGGGTGCATTCCCGACAGGCTCATCAGGGGATTCCTCTTCCAAAAAATAGAGCTTGCGCTCTTGCCTGAGAACAATTCACAGATTACTGTACCAGTCCAAATAATTTGTACCACTCAGCTTTTCCTTCTCGAGGATCGCTTTGAGGGACAGGTTGGAGTGTGAACCACTTGCCATGGAAATTCTACAAGAATACACGCAAAACAAATTAGTATCACATTTCAAAATTCAATTTATCTTTCAATTAGGACTTTAATCAAAAGCTCCCACTATTTTTATTAAACTAATAACCTTCGATATCAATTCAAAAAGTTTGGCGAGTAACTCTCTTAGTGAACAAGATCCATATTTCACTAACACTATGAGTCAGCTTTGGCTTTTCTCTCACAATACAGCTATTTAGGTAGACAATGCTTTCCAATTGCATCACTATGCAATTCCTGTATGGCTGGTGAATTACTCTTTATTCGCATCCATCATATGGTGCATGCCAAACCCATGCCTTTGGGCACTCAACCTTTGAGGTCACCCAGTTAAGCTTGACCCGATGTCGATAGTGGGATATCACAATTATCCGCTCGCACCCTTACCAAGATAGATTAATGCACATTATTTTGGCAAACCCACACTTCATCGATCGAGGCAGGAAGAGTGTCATCCATCGGAAGACATCCAAATACTTAATATTGCTTAAGAGATTTTTAATTCTTGATTAACTCTTTAATCATGGTTAATATTTAACCAGTGTGCACATCAAGCAAAATTAAAAAAACAGCAATCATAATCCAAATGCATCCCAGATGTACACAAGAAGATCATCAACACTTGATGAGCCGGGCTAAATCTGAACATCTAAGACACTTCTTAATCTTCAGATTTACATGCATAGGATATGAGCAACACCAATTCTTCTTACATAGTAGACAAGCTCATCACTTCATGTGAGATTCAAAATCTAACACATGCTTAGTTTCTCAAACCAACAAAGTGACAGTTACTATTAAGGAGTAAACTCAAGGAAATCACAAGCGTTCTTAGAAAGATCCAAGACTAGATTTGGGCATTTAGAACACTTCTAAATCTCCAAATCAACATGCCATGGATTTAGCAACTTCTGAAATAATGAATATTGTCGGAAACCTCCCTCTGATACCACTGTTGGGTTTTTTGGGGATGGCACAACACTTGTGCACGCAGCGAAAATAAGAACAAGAAAAACCGAAATGAGTTTGGATCTGTATTCAAGAATCAAGAAGTAAAACATGCTGTAAAAATTTACTTTTGAGGGATTGAGTCTCAACTCAACCTAGATGCTCAAAAAGAATCGGGCCTGTCACACAACAGCTTATCACACAAGGTCTAGGTCAAGAGAGGACACTCATTGTCTCTACAGACTGTTAGATCTGTTGTAGGAGAGGTGGAAGCGACACTCGCCGGGATCGGGATTGGCGACGGGATTGGCGGAACGCTTCCGTCAGCTTTTAGGGTTACTAGTCTTTTTGCACAGTATGGATTGTGTGCCTAGACAAAAGGAACCGTCAGCAGTAAACCCTAAAACATCCTATTTATACTTCAGGAGATAAGTAGAACAACTTCTGTCATTATCCGCAAACCCAGTACTTTCATTCCATAATTCAGCAAGTCAACATTTGACTCAGTACGGGCATTTGTCAAACTCAACTCGGCGAACTCAACGGCAAAAACCAGCATTCGTCGAACATCATTCGTCGAACTCATCTCGACGAACTCTGCGCCAAAGGCCAACATTCGTTGAACTGAGCTCGACGAACTCTACGCCAAAGGCCAACATTCGTCGAACTCAGCTCGAAGAACTCAGCGCTTAGAATCCAGAATTCGACTAGACAACCCTTGTCTCGACGAATCTTTGAGTATCTACAGCATACACGACGAATCGATGAGTATCATTCTATACTTGATGAATCGTCGAGTATCCATAGGATACACGATGTACTCAACGCCAACCTTCAGTCGAATCAACACTTGGCTCGATGAAAGCGCTTAATGGACTCAACGCTGTCAACGCCTTCTGCGCCATGGCGTTGAGTGAGCTCAATACACTCAATTCCTAAGACTCAGATCCGTCAAGTCAACACTTTGACTCGACGAATCGTTGAATGGACTAAACGCACTCAACGCTTAAGTGCAATACTTTACGAATCAACTCCTTGACTCGACGAATTTTTAAACACACTCAACTCACTCAACGCCACCATTCAAAGAGTCAACCCATAACTCGACGAAGGCATTGAGTGGTCTCAATATACTCAACGCATTTGCCTTAGAATATTTTAATTCCATTTAATCATCATATGAGCTATACCATAAAGATCCAAACTCCTAATTTTTCCACAATGTTACGTGCGACCTTGATAGGCTCATACTAAGTTGGTAGTGAGGCTACATGCTTGATCACTTCTAGATCATTATGGTAACACCAACAAAACCTGCAGTAAACTGAAAGCTCTGCTTCTTCTCTTTATCAGAAACAAGTCTGAACTTGCTATAGCAGAAGAAAATGCTACAACTATTTGGAATGAACTTTTGGTTTAGCTAGATTGACTTTAAGCTTTTGGCTCAGCAGCAATGGCGAGGAAGATGAAGTCCACCGCTCTTTCTGAAAAGAAAATGAAACCCTAAAAGTTAAGTTCTTCCTTCTATAGCTGTACCTTTTATCTTCTGTTGATTAACGGCTCCAAGAAGTAGTGGGGACCACCTAAAGTTGACAGTTGCAACTTGATTTCACGGAAGAAGACGTACAATAGAGCGTTGGTGCTATTTGTCGTATTCTGTAGCTTTCCCACAACTTATTTGAACTCTGTTGACTTTTGTTGACTTTGGCTGACGTCATCTGTTATAGACTTAGCCAGTTTCTCAAATCCACTCCAGGCGTTGAGTGCATTGAGTGAACAAGCTTCACTCAATGCCAGAACCCTTAATCAACTTTTTGAACCATTCTGCATCTTAGGCATTGAGAGCGTTGAGTGATCCTTCATCACTCAATGCTTTCTGACAGCTCATCAGTCTGCCTCTAGGCATTGAGAGCGTTGAGCGAGCCTTCCTCAGCCAATGCCTCTGGACTTAGCCATTTCTTCACCTATCTGAAGGCATTGAGTGAGCTGGCTTCACTCAACGCTTTATGCCTTTGCCTGTCTTCTTTATTAGGCATTGATTGAACTGGCTTCACTAAATGCTTATGGACTTAGTCAAGTTCTGTCTTCTTCATAGGCTCTAACAACAGCAACATGACTCAACACTTTTGCTGTCTAGCGTTGAGAGTGTCGAGTGAAGCTTCATCACTCAACGCTTTTGTACTTGCCCGCTTTCTGTCATCTTAGGCTGTATGATAACACAACACCTTCTGCTTTGGCGTCGAGTGAGCTGTGTTCACTCGACACTTCTGGACTTTGTCGAATATCCAGCCCACCAATACTGAGGCTTTGACAGATTCAGCTAAACTCGACGATGGCGTTGAGTGAACTGTCATCACTCAACGCCTATGGACTTGTCTACAGAATTGCTATGCAGACTACATGGCTTTGACTGTCCATAACTAACTCAGCGCTTTATGGAATCTGGCATTAATACCTGTAAACTTAGGCAATTTCCAGCCTATCCGACATCCTCCCTTTCATCCGGCATTGAGTGAACTGGCTTCACTCAATGCTCATGGACTTACATAGATTTTTTCCTCTCCACATCTTTACTTTGTGACCACCTATCACATCAATTGGAATACCTGTCCTATCAATGTTACAAGGACTAACCTGCATACATGAACTTGAACAAACATCAAGAACAACTTTGTGTATATCATTGATATGTTTGACTTCTACAAATCTGACTTGTACAAGTCTGAGATATTTTGGGCAATGGACCGAACAATCTACCCCTATTTGAAGAAGTCAAAACCCTCAATCAAAATCCCGAGTCAATGACATACACTAACATATGCAGCAATAAAACCTAACTTGGAGAACTTATAACAAGAGAACAAGTTATAGTTACCATACTTTTCTTTCCTACAGGGTGATCATCATCACACCTACTCCCCTGAATTGTTGCTACATGGCCTTGATCATTTCGATCATTTCCTTCTCATAGATCTGATTCCACTTGTATCCTTCTCATTTCTCTCCCCCTTTTTGACTTCTATAAATAGTCAGGGAGGCAACTCTTGTAGCAGTTGAACCACTTGAGAGTGTTGGAGGTGTGCTTCTCCATCTCTATAAGATACCACTTGAATCTACCTTTGAAAGTGCTGGACTTTATCCCCCTCAACTGAAGCATCCTCTATCATACTTCCTGGAAGACACTCTAGTATATACCAGTCTGGATAGTACTTGAACATGATACCACTGAAGGTATACAACTTGAAAAGTCTTCATTCCGCAAAAGAACAATTCCACCTGCAAGAAATAGTATAACCTGCAACAAAGAAACAACATGAGGAGCAACTGAAGCTATACCAGGTTCAACATACCCAACTCAAACTTGAAGATATTGAACTTTGCTTAATCTAGTGGCTTAGTGAAGATGCCAGCCACTTACTTGTCTATAAGGACAAACTCAAGGTTGATATCTTCACATTCTACATGCTTCCTAATGAAATGGTATCTTATCTCAATATACTTAGTCCTGCTGTGAGACATGATTCCTAGCAATTGAGATGACACTAGTAGAATCATAATATAAGGTACTTTTACTTATCTTGAGGTTATAATCCTGGAGCTGATGTCAGATCTATAACAACTGAGCATAACAACTACCTGCTGAGATATACTTTGACTTTACAGTTGAGATTACAACACTTGTTTGTTTCTTGCTGCTCCAAGACACTAGTCTTCCTCCCAATAACTGATAGGTGCCAGAAGTGCTCTTCCTGTCCTCTTTGCAGCCTGCAAAATCTACATTATAATAGACTATTTATTCAAACTCCCCATTTTTAGGGTACCATAAGCCAAGATTTGGTGTGCCCTTAAGATACCTCAAAATCCTCTTTGTAGTAGAGTAGTGAGATTCTTTAGGGCCAGCCTGATAACTAGCACAAACACATGTAGCATACATGATGTCTGACCTACTTACAGTTAGATATAGAAGAGAGCCAATTATCCCTCTATACAAAGTTTCATCAACAGATTTCCCTTCCTCATCTTTGCCAATAGGCATACTTGACCCCATGAGAGTTTTTATGGTAGAGGAAGTCTCCATACCAAACTTTTTGATTAACTCCCTGGTAAACATAGACTGGGATATGTAGAAGCCATCATCAGTTTGTCTTACTTGGAGTCCCAAGAAGAATTTAAGTTCACCCATACTGCTCATCTCAAACTTCCCTTGCATAAGTTTGACAAAATTCCTACAAAGGTTGTCATCAATAGATCCAAAGATAATGTCATATACATATATCTAGACTAGGATGATCTTACCCTTAGATTCTCTTAGGAATAGGGTCTTGTCTATCTCCCCCCTTAAGAATTTGTTCGCAATGAGGAAGCTAGACAATATCTCATACCATGCTCTACGGGCTTGCTTTAGCCCATATAGAGCTTTCCTAAGTCTATAAACAGAATTAGGTGAGTTAGGAATAACAAAACCTGGATGCTACTCAACATAGACTTCTTTCTTTAAGTCACCATTCAGGAAGGCTAACTTTACATCCCTCTGGTAGAACTTGAATCCCTTTTATGCAACATATGCAAGGAATAATCTGATTGCTTCCAATCTAGCTACAGGGGCAAATGTTTGATCAAAGTCAATACCTTCTTCTTGTCTGTACCCCTTAGCTACTAGCCTTGCTTTGTTCTTGATTATAATGTCATTTTCATCAAGTTTATTCCTATAAATCCACTTAACTCCAATGACATTATGTCCTTGTGGTCTGGGAATCAGCTTCCAGACCTTATATCTTTTAAACTGGTTTAGTTCCTCTTGCATAACAAAAATCCAGAATTGATCTATGTTAGCCTCTTCAAATTTCTTTGGCTCAACCTGTGATAGGAAGCTTGAGTATAGTGCTGTGTTGATACTTCTACTCCTAGTCACCACTCTTTGGCTAACATCACCAAAGATCTGGTGTCTTAGATGATCCCTTAGATGCCTGACTGCTGGAGGCAATACTGCTTCATCATTAGCTATAGGGGCAACTTCTTACTGATATTCATCCACCTCACTTGTGTCTTGCAGTCCTTCTACTGGAATGTCTATTCCATTAGATTTATCTTGGACTAATAGAGCAGCTTATTTGAGAGTTAGCTGGTCCATCATCTTTTTTGTACCTGCATTACTAAAAGAGGAGCTTGGCAGCTCACTGTTAATTATAGTAGACTCATCAAAGACTACATGTACAGATTCTTCTACAACTTGGCTTTTCAAGTTATAGATCCTATAGGCTTTACTATGATTGGTGTACCCAACAAAAATCCCATCAAAAGACTAAATAGCAAACTTAGTCACATAGGACTTCCCATTGTGAAGTATATAACACTTAGTACTAAAGATTATGAGATAACCCTGGTTTGGTTTTCTGTCCTTCAAAATCTCATAGGGAGTCTTCTTATGGCTCTTGGTGATAAAGGCTCTGTTGAGTACATGACATGTAGTATTTACTGCCTCCGCCCAGAAATATTCTGAGAGAGATGTGTCACTCAATAATGTCATTCCATCCTCTATGAGAGTCCTATTTTTCCTCTCAATAATCCTATTTTGCTGGGGTGTTCTTGTAGAAGAAAATTCTTGATGAATCCCTAGCTCTTCACAAAACTTTGTCATGCTATCAGACTGAAATTCAGTCACATGGTCATTTCTGATTTTGACCACAGTACTGTCAAACTCATTCTAATCTTATTTGATAAACTTCATGAAGACATAAGGGGTTTCATTCTTTTTCTTGAGAAAGAACACTCAAGCATACTTGGAATAGTCATCAACCACCACAAGGGTGTAGAATTTCCTACCAAGACTATGAACTGGCATAGGACCAAACAAGTCCATATGTAAGAGGTATAAGCACCTCACAGAGTCTTTGGTCCCAATACCCTTGAAGGAGGCTTTGGACTGCTTGCCCTTTTGGCATGTTGAGCAAATGCCCACCTTGGTGCATTTCACATTAGGACCATTCCTAACTAACTCTCCACTGAAGAACTTGCCAATAGTCTTATAATTTAAATGAGCTATTCTCTTGTGCAATTGCAAATAATAAGAAACTTTCTCATTTGCCACTAGACAAATAGGAGAGTCTGTATCTAAATAAAGGAAATTTAAGCAATAAACATTTCCACTCCTAGTGTCTGTCAAGATGACCTCTTGGTCACTTGACCTCTTAATCTAGCATTCATCCTTGTAGAATACAATAACATAACCAAGATTAGAGTTGGCTTATGCTTATGAGGTTGTGTTTCAACCCTTCAACATAAGCCACTTTTGTGATGGTGACTATGCCATTGGTAATTTTATCATAGCCTCTTATCACCCCTCTATCTAAACCACCAAAGATAACCTTGAGTCCATATTTCAATGGAGTATACTCCTTTAAGTTGCTCCTTGTCCTAGTCATGTGCTTGGAATAACCACTTTCCAAGTACCATATAGGGGTATGAGCACTTGGACTAATCTGCATCACTTAATTTATTTTACCTTAGGACCCCAATATTTATTGGGTCCTAGGTGCATGTTAGTATGAAAATGAACTTGTCTACCAGCAGCTTTTCTGACTGGTGGACTAACAGCTGCTCTTGGCATACTTGGATTGTTTCAGCAGTCTATAGTAAAGCGGCCAACTTTACCACAACATCAACATTCATGAATACTGTATCTTCTTTTCTGTGTAGGCCCTATAGTATGGTTAACTGCTGACTGAATAGTAGGAAGAGGAGTAGTAGCCTTCTTCAGATTCCTTTCAGCAAGGATCTGACTGAAGGTAAGTCTTCCAACTGGCTTATTTTGCCTATTCTGAGTTCCATCAATAGTAATCTTCTTTGGAGAAAACATACTCTTGATAGCATCAGAAATGCCCAAATCAGGCTTACTATTAGACTGAGCCTTGGTCTGAGTCTTAGTTGTATGGTTCTGAAACTTGGTTGCAGCCACATTCTTGAGAGTGGGGGCTGGAGCACCAAAGATAAATGGTCCAAGATGGGCCATTTGAATTTCTTTATTGGCAGCCTTAAAGGCACTTACCCTGCTATACCTTCCACCATGGCTGTGAACATTTTTGTTCACACTAGTGGATCTATCATTCATCCAGTGACCATAGATGCTTTCTTGGTCATACCTGTTTGAAGGCAATTGAACTTTCCTAAAAGGAATGGGAGGCTTGGAAGCAAGAGGCTGAGCTGGAGCTTTGCCCTTCCCTTTGGAAGGAGCAACTCTTATGCTTCCCTTGAATCCCAACCACTTCTTACCCTTCTGAGATGAGAAGGAGTCTATAAAGGTCAACACAGTACTTGGATTAGAATAGCTAGCCACTATTCTTTTATCCCTCCCTAGCCTCTCTTCAAGATCCCTAATGAGACTATTCTTGAACTTGATGAAGCCTATCTGGATGAGATTCATGACCCTAAGTTGGTTAAGTTCCCTGTCCTTCTGATCCAACAAAGTTTTGTTTCAGTCAGCTAGGATGCAGCTAGCTTTAGAGAGGCATTCTCCACAACTTGTTTTTAGACAACTTCTTGCACTTCTTGAATGCATCCAGAAGTTATCCATACCTGTCAATCAATTGATTGACATCTCCTTCTGATTAAGAATCATCTTCACCACTGGATGAAGAAGCTTCTGTATAGTGACTAGTCTCATATCCATACTCAGAAGAAGAGCTTGATAGAGAATTTACCTTGCTTTGACCAGGCTGGATTCCTTATCAGTCATTGCCATCAGCCCATAACAGCTGTAGGCATATTCTTCATCCTCATCCACATCTGGGTCACTGTCTGAATGTGATAGAGGGGCCCTAATGCCTATCCTGGCAGCAGAATAGTCTTCATCTGCTGCTTCAGCTCCTTCTTTAGCAACAGCAGCAACCCGCCCAATATAGGCTCCTTCTTTTTTAGACTCTAATGAAGATGAGTCTATCCAGCTCTTTTCCTTCTTTGCAATGAAGGACTTCTCCTTCTTTCCCTTGTGTTGGTGATGTTTCTTCTCACCAGCTTCCTTTCTCTTTACTGGACAGTTAGAAATAACATGCCCAGATTTGTTACAATAATAGCAAACAACTTTAGATGAATTATATTTACTAGTTTTAGAATCATACCAGTCAGCCTTGGAGTGATTCTTTCTGTTATGAGAAGTGGTGGAAGGTCTGCTCTTCCACTGTTTCTTCTTCATCAGCTTTTGAAAATGTCTGGAGAATGCAGCAAAGTCCTCATTAGACACGCTGCAGTCTGATATATCTGATTCTGAGCTGTCTGACTCAGCATGCCTCCTTGGAGGAGTGGGAATCCTCTCCTTACTCTTCCTTGTGTTGTCTGCTCTGAAGGCCAAGGTATTTTCCTTGGCCTGGGATCTGCTAGAGGCCTCCTCCTCTTTCCTGGCAGCCAGTTATATCTCATAAGAGAGCAACTTTCCAAACAATTTTTGGGGAGGAGTCTCAGCAAGCTTGGCCTCCTCTCTTATGGCACATATCTTAGTATCCCAGTCTCTAGTGAGAGATTTTAGGAACTTGTCATTTATCTTATAATGACTAAAAACCCTCCCATAGGTCCTCAGTTCATTTATGATCCTGAAAAATCTTTTATAACAAATAACTATGTTCTCTTTTAGGGATTGCCTGAAAGCCTCATACTCCTGGTTGAGCATGGACTTTCTATCATCTCTTACCTATTCAGAACCCTCCATATAGACCACAAGAGTGTCTCACATCGCTTTGGAGGTCTGGCAGTGGACCAAGTTTTGAAAGGTTGAATCATCTATGACACTAATAATAATGTTTTATGCCCTCTTGTACAATATAGATAAAATAACTTCATCCTTTATCATCTATGAGTATGTCTTAGGTGTCTGGACATTGGCATCCAGAACTGAGACCTTTATAGGGATGAAGGGTCCCTCCTTGTCTATCACAAAAATCCCGGGTCATAAGCTTTCATAAATCGCCTGACCCTCTCTTTCCAGATTCCAAAACTATCCTTCCTGCAGATTGGGATTTTTCATGAAACCTAACTCCTTATGGTTCTCTCCAGAACCCATAAGTATAAAGTTGTAAGACCCCCTCTTTTTTTTTTCTTTTTCAACCACCGGGGTCTTAGCCCAGAATTGCCGCTTTGCGGTGACACCTTCGCACCCGGGAAGGTTGCCACTACAACGCGCCGATTCTGTCGGCCTTTTCGATCGCAATATGTAGCAAGCAAGAGAGAAGCAAGTCCACTAAAAGAGAATATCACATAAAATAAACTCCACGAAGGGAGTGTCCACAGAAAATCATCAGAGTATAAATAGTCTGGAAATAAAAGGGCTCATGCCCGGTACATCAAAGTCCTCACTACAAGACGCTCATCGCGGAAGATAAGAAAATGCTAATCACTCACGGAGCTGGTCGCAGGTGCACCGGTGCTAGACTGCCCCACCTCCATGCGCACCGTACTCCGCTGGTGCTGGTCCCTGTCTCCCATCCGGAGATCCTGTAATGTTTGGTTCGAAAACCATTAGTCATAAAGACTAAGCCCTATCATCCCCTACCCCTCCCACCACGGCTCCTAAGCACCGGGCGGAGAGGAGGAAAGGGAAGCTACAAAAGTGGAGAATAGTCAAGCAAGTGACGGTGGACCTAACTAGCAAGGTATATCAGGTGAACAATATAAATGTTGTAATAGGTAGAACAATTAATAAATAGCAAATTGCATAAAAGACAGCCAGAGAATAGTAAGTAAGCACAAGTAAGTAAGTATGTAAGTAACCTTAACTTATATGAATGCCCATACAAACTTATAAGTTAAGGGATCTTCTGCAAGGCTCCCATCGTATAAAAAGTCCCATACCGATTTATACGTTGGGGTGTCGGTTGTATGTAAATATGAGTGTAGTGATATGCTATGCCATGATTCATGCAAGTGCAACCCACGCACACGACTCTATGCGCACAGACCTTTAGTTCCCCCTGTTTGGGAGGTTAGCTTCACCCCCAGGAACCTCCGTAGTGGCAAACGGAGACAGTGGGTCGGGCCCCCCACTCCTAGGCGGGTAACCACACTACCAGGCCTAGCCCTTCCGTACGCCCCTAGAAGAACACAACCTAGAGTATCCGCGTACTGCTGCTGGATGTACCCTCCAGACTTTTCTCCGAGTCATCGTACCGCTGTCGGTGTGATCGATCGCCTAGTACCGATGACCCACCACCTTTCTCCGTACTCCAACCCTCGAGCCCGCGGCCCCCCGGACAGTACTGTCCGTGCATCTACCTTCAGAGCTACTGTCTGATGGCAAGTAATCCTATAATTCTACTTTCCTAACTACCGGGGAGTGAGTGTGTGCAATCCTAGTTATACTAGTTGCTCTTTTGATTTATTACTCCTATGGTTTACGTTAGCCCAGGACTGCCCCCGGTATACCCCGTGAAGGGCTCTCAAGGGGCACTAGGAACCAAGACGGTGCATTACGGCCCGAAGTTCCCTTTCGCAAGGCACTTATTATTATTGGTTGTCTACCCTTTACCCAATCCCCTTTTAATGTTATAATGAATCTAACCCTAGCGTATTAAGACTCTTCCTCTTCCTCCCGGGACGGACGATCTTTCGTCGTTCCCGTACTCTCTTATCCTAACCAGTCCCACATTCTACTTATCCTGACTTCTAATAATGAACTCAACCTTAACTTGCCCTACCAACCATCGATTATCAGAATTCCGTGGTTTTACTAAATGCAGACCATCCTAAACTATATGAGGTACATAAGGGGAGGTACTCCAAATTATCTTCCAAATCTCCTATAAAATTTACTGGAGATCTATCATGACTTAATTAGCTTAAATCCAGAAATTTATAATTTTCCTAATTAATCTGATATTTATTTTATTTTTCTCAAAGATTGGCCATGGGTAATTTTTAACATGAAGTACATGATATTCTTAAGTTATGGCCACCCGAAAATTGTGATCACTAAATAACTGTAAGGTATCATCAAATACTAATTTGCAGGATTTTACAAAAGATATTTAGCCTCTAATTAATTTATCCATTACAATCTCATTATTCTATTTTAAAGAAGGAAGTACTGAAATTACTCATCATAAAATTATAGAAAAATTACTGACTAATAGTATGATACAGAAAAGACCATTGTGCAAAGAATCATAATTTTACCAGCTTGATAAGCACTAAAATAGATTTAATCCAATATCCACGATAAATAATACTTAATGAAACAAGCCTTAGAATTAAGCTTCTAAAAATCCCATAAAAATTCACAGAGTTTTAAAATCATAATAAAGGTTCTCTGCCTAAATTTCATCAATTTCCAGGAAGTTTGTACTCCATAATAATTTTCTCTAAGCAAATCATACAACTACAAAATCATTAAGGAAGTACCCAAAATAGTGATCATAAAATTCATAGAAAAATATCCAGAGCTTGTACTACCCCTATAACTCAGTCTACCCAAATCTCAACACTTTTTAATGTGTTTTAGTGTCATTTCCTATCTCTATAAATTTTGCGCCCTAAACTAGGGTTAGATTTTTAGGTATCCCAACGGTCTCCAAATATACTAAAATTTCATCCAGAGCACTATATTGGCCCTATGGTCCTCTTTACCCAAATTCGGGTCAATCCAAGGTCATTTGACCACATGACCTTCACAATCCACCAAGACCCATCCTTAGGGTTTGGCCTTGGTCCTTAAGGTAAACTTACCCCGATCCACCTCAAACTCCTTGAGGGGGTGCTAGTGAATATTACTAGCCAGTGATAAAAATCTCAGCCTCTGTTGAGGTGATCTCACCACTCAAACTTCAAAAGTGCACTTTTAACCTAAGACCTCTTATTAGGGCAAAACTTAGGGTTGATCAATTCTAAACCAAACCATCTCCAAATGAGATGAAAAATTATACAGAACCTTATGGTGAACCCAGGGACCACTCACCAAAATTTGGGAGGGTTTGGAAATTATTTAACCACCTAATTAAATTCGGCTAGGATTATTGAATTTTTCTAAAAACTATAGAAAAATATTCTCCAAAAATTCTCATTTTTGGATAGCACCTAGATATATGTAAGATTAGACCACATCCCAAATTTCAAGTCGTTTGGACGACTGGATTGGAGTGGGGAATTTTTCTAAGGTCAAGGCAGCCCTCTGGATAGACCTCACCAAAAAGGGTGCTGTGGTCTAACCAGGAATCCAAATTGAATGAAATTAATTTTGAATAAAACTAGACTTCAAGGGCTACAGTTTCTATGCTGACCACTTTTCCTGTAGGAGCCTCTAAGTATTTTTCCCAAATTATTTAACATGACAGAAATCTCATTCAGAAATTGATTTTACAAATAAAATCTAATTAAAGGCACTGTTCATCTTCTTCTACAGCCCGAACCAGAGACTGAAAACCTAATTTTCCTGTAGCCTTTCCAAGCTATTTCCCGGCCACCCAGCCATCTCCCTGGCCGGCCACCACCACCACCACCTCCGTTGAGGCGAGGGCTAACGTCGAGCGGCGGCACGGCCGCCGGAGAGGCGGTTTCCGGCGAACCCGCCACCATGATATTTTCGGAAAACCACCATTACGCTCACCCGATCTGGCTCTTTTGAGCCCGATATCTCTCCTAACGATTCCTAAGATCTATCCGCAGAAGAAGAGGGAGGGGAGGACCTTGTTCGCGGGTTGAAGGCGTGCAGAGCGTCGGGAAGCCATTTGCGCGGTGGTGGCGTCGTCGGAAATTCTTCAACAGCAAGGGGAAGTCTGGAATAGTTTGAGGGAGTGTAACCGTTTCCTCTTGCTGTCAGGAATCTTTTATAGATGAGCAAATGGGGAGGGGAACGGGTGAAGCGTTGGAGATGAAACGTTGGCAGCCATTAATAACTCTCCTATGACGTTTCGGTTATGACGAATGGCAGTTGAAAAGTTGGGAATGAAGAGGTGCTTGCCAGGTGGCAATTTCCTACTGGACCCATTTCTTCCTTAATTATTAACATAATTAAAGTAGGGAACGACCCATAAATGCTCTTGATTTTTCATCCCCACAGCCAAAATTTATTAAGGCGTCGGTTACCAAAATTTCCAACCTAGCTGTCGTTTCGGCCTTGGTCACGGGCGTGACACATGGGTCACGGGCGTGACAGGCCCGGTTAGCGGTTCTGGGTTCGACGATCGTCGAACTGAGATCGACGATCGTCGAAGGGTGGTCACGGGCGTGACACCCGGGTCACGGGCGTGACTGGTCCGTGGAAAATTCTGGGTCGACGACCGTCGAACTGAGATCGACGATCGTCGAGCGTGGTCACGCCCAATGTCACGGGCGTGCCATTGTGGGTCACGGGCGTGACTGGCCCATGTGGACAATTCCGGGTTGACGAGCGTCGAACTGGGGTCGACGATGGCGGGTCACGGCCTATGTCACGGGCGTGACATGGCGGGTCACGGGCGTGACTGGCCCGTGTGGCCAAATTCTGGGTCGCCGGCGTCGAACTGGAATCGACGATCGTCGAGCGTGTCACGCCCTATGTCACGGGCGTGACATAGCGGGTCACGGGCGTGACATGCCCGTGGGCCCATTTTGGGTCGGCGACCGTCGACCTGGAACCGACGATCATGGTCACTCCCTATGTCACGGGCGTGACATAGCGGGTCACGGGCGTGACTGGCCTGTGACCCGATTTCTTGGTCGATTTATTTCAAGTTTTAGGCTCCCTGGGATTCTATCACAACCATCCGACTCCTAGGGGTCTAGCCGGAAATGGGATGTTACAAATCCCAATAAACAAAACAAAGATTTCGTCCCCGAAATCAAGGTTAAGCCTACGGGACTTAAATCGGGAAAAATAAACTTGTAACATCCCATGTGAAACGAATGATTACCTCCCTACGTTACGTTTGCTTGTGCGGTTTCGAATCTAATGTTAATTCGCCCACCTAACTAGGTATATATACCCCAATAAACAAAAGATTAGCCCCTATTCTTGAAATTTCAATTCCATTGGTTTAAAACAGGAAGGCAAATTGATTGTCCAGAGGGGTTTGAGGTATACCTGACGGAAAAGTTCCGGATATTTTTGCCGCATCAAGTCCTGTGGCTCCCATGTATGCTCCTCCTGCCCATGATTGTTCCACAGAACCTTGACTAACGGGACCTTCTTTCTCCGCAAGACCCGCACTGCCGTATCGTCAATCCTGATAGGCTCCACGTTGACTGACCGATCCGAGGCCACCGGGCCATCTGCCGAGGGAATCAGCTGCTCAGGGCGTAGCAGAGCCCTCCGAAGTGAGGAGACGTGGAAGACGTCATGCAATCCCGCTAACTCCGGCGGCAGTTCCAGTCTATAGGCTAAGGGGCCGATCCGCTCCAGGATCCTGTAGGGCCCCATATATCTTGGACTGAGCTTCCTCCGCCCGCGAACCCGCGAGACTCCGTGCATCGGCCGTATCTTCAAGAAAACTCGGTCCCCCACCTGGAACTCCACTTGACGATGCCTCGCATCGTAGTATTTCGCCTGCCTGCTCTGGGCTTCCAACATCCTGTCTCGGATCAATCTAATCTGAGCATCTGTATCTCCCACAAACTCCGAGCCCAGTGCCTGCGGATCCTCATCCTGAACCCATGATAGTGGGGTTCTGCACCTCCTTCCGTACAACGCTTCGTATGGAGCCATGCCTATGCTGGACTGATGAGCGTTGTTGTACGAAAACTCGACCAGTGGCAGCAATCTCTCCCAAGGCTCGCCACGGTCCAAAATACACAGTCGTAGCAGATCCTCCAGTGTACGGTTTGTGCGCTCTGTCTGTCCGTCGGTCTGAGGGTGGAAAGCTGTGCTGAAAGTCAACCGAGAACCCAGATGGGCCTGGACTGACCTCCATTCCCTGGATGTAAACCGCCCATCCCGATCCGAAACGATAGTCTTGGGCACCCCATGATAACGCACAAACTGCTCGATGAACCTCCGTACTAAAACACTGACCGGTGTGTCCTTCGCCACTGGGATGAATCTGGCCACCTTTGTCAGCCTGTCCACTATCACCCAGATCGAGTCGTTCCCCGCACGGGATCTAGGTAGCCCATGTATAAAGTCCATGGCTATATCCTCAAACTTCCACTCCGGCACTGGAAGCGGCTGCAGCAATCCTGCCGGGTTCCTACACTCCGCCTTCACGAGCTGGCAGGCCTCACAATGCGTCACAAAATATGTAATATCTTTCTTCATACCCGGCCAGTACATCGTCCTTTTTAAATCCTTTACCATCTTGGTGATCCCCGGGTGTACCGAATACCGGCTGCAGTGAGCTTCCGTCAAAATGTCCTCCCGGATCCGTCCTCCTGCTGGTATGTAGACTCTGCCCCGGAAACACAGAAGCCCATCCTTCAAGGTGTAATCTCCTGTCGTGCCTTCCTCCAAGGCCCTGAATATCGGCTCAGCTCTCTCGTCCAGCATCTGCCCATCTCTGATGCGGTCTCGGATGTCATCTGTAGTAGCCATCGACCCCAGGTACTCCATGTACAGCTCCGGGTCATCCTCAGATACCAGCGAAATCTGCATCTCCTCGAATGATCTAATCAACTCCAAGGCCATCAGCTGCGCGCCTACTCCAGTCGTACTCGCTCTCCGGCTCAGAGCATCCGCAACCACGTTCGCCTTCCCCGGATGGTAGTGCATGGTATACTGGTAGTCCGAAAGAAACTCCACCCAGCGTCTCTGCCTGATGTTTAACTCCTTCTGGGTGTCGACGTACTTCAGATTCTTGTGGTCGGAGAAGATATCACAATGTACCCCGTAGAGATAGTGCCGCCAGATCTTAAGGGCAAAAATGACTGCCCCCATCTCCAAATCGTGCATGGGGTAGTTCCGCTCGTGCTGCTTCAACTGACGGGAGGCATAGGCGATTACGTGCCCATTCTGCATAAGGACGGCGCCCATCCCCTGATAGGAAGCATCTGCATATACCTGGAATCCCTCCCTCCCTGATGGGAGAGCAAGGATGGGGGCCGAGGTGAGATGATCCTTCAGCTCCTGGAAGGCAGATTCGCACCGCGGCGTCCAAATAAAAGGGGACTCCTTCTTCGTCAGAGACGTAAGAGGAAGGGCAATCTGAGAGAACCCCTTTACGAACTTCCGGTAGTAACCGGCAAGTCCCAAGAAACTCCGAACATCCGTGGCCGACTTTAGTGGTGGCCAATCCCGTACTGCCTGGATCTTTGCCGGATCCACTGTCAGACCTGCTCCACTGATGACATGGCCCAGAAAGGCCACCTCCTTTAGCCAGAACTGGCACTTGCTGTACTTGGCATACATCTCGTGCTCACGCAGCTTCTCCAAGGTCAAGGCTAGATGTCTCGCGTGCTCCTCCTCCGTCCTTGAATAGATGAGGATGTCGTCGATGAATACAATGACGAAGACATCCAGATACTCCTCGAACACCTGATTCATCAAAGTCATGAATGCGGAGGGTGCATTCGTGAGCCCGAACGGCATCACGGTAAACTCGTACAATCCGTATCTGCTGCTGAACGCCGTCTTCGGGATGTCCTCCTCCCGAATGCGAAGCTGGTAGTATCCTGACCTCAGATCCAGCTTTGAGAACCAATGGGCTCCTTCCAGCTGGTCAAAAAGTTCATCTATCCGTGGTAAGGGATAAGTGTTCCGGACCGTCAACCTGTTCAGAGCCCGGTAATCTATGCACAGACGAAGGGTCCCGTCTTTCTTCTTGACGAACAGCACCGGAGCTCCCCATGGTGAAGAGCTAGGTCGGACGAACCCGGCCTCCACTAACTCCTGAAGCTGACTCCGGAATTCCACCAACTCCTTTGGGGCCATTCGATAAGGAGCTCTGGATACCGGCTTAGCCCCCGGTACGAGCTGAATCTGAAAGTCCCTCTCTCTGTGCGGGGGTAGCC
This sequence comes from Platanthera zijinensis, assembly GCA_039513925.1. Lineage (NCBI taxonomy): Eukaryota > Viridiplantae > Streptophyta > Magnoliopsida > Asparagales > Orchidaceae > Platanthera > Platanthera zijinensis. The sequence continues at coordinate 154,175,939 of CM077083.1, forward strand.
CTGGTAGCTTCTCTGGAAACACGTCGGCGAAGTCCCGCACTACCGGAATATCTGCAATGGAATCCTTGGCTACGACCGCCTCAAAGAGGACCTGATAAACCTCTTCCCCCTGCAGATGGGCCTTAACGGCCTGCACAGACGATAGTAAAGTACGGGGTGCTGATATAATACCTTCGATAACAATGAAGGAGTCGCCGTGCCTCACGGTGATCCTCTTCGCCACGCAATCGATCTGGGCATGGTTCCAATAGAGCCAAGTCATGCCCAGGATCAGATCATAATCTGGCATTTTCAAAACCGTCGCTGGTGCCTCAAACGCCTTTCCGCCGATTCTTGCTTCCATATTACAATGAGCAGAGGTCAATATCTCTGACCCGTCGGGTAGGCGCACCCTCATCATCTTCCCGGTGAATGGCTCCACTCCTGCCAGTCCTTTCACGAAATCCTCCGACACGAAGGATTGCGACGCACCAGTGTCGAAGAGGGTGTGAGCGGGTTTACCGCTCACGAACACTATGCCTGGGGTAATTAAATGTCTTAGTATTCTTATTGTAGTTTATCTTCTCTTAATTTCTAACCAGGTTATGTTTAAGATAGTAGTTTATATAAAGAAAAATCTGAAAAGTACTGCCATACCTGTGATAACCTGCTCCGGGTCCCGAGGCTGTGTCAGGTCTAGAGCATACACCTGCTCTCTCTGGCCTACGACCTCGATCCTGGAATTCCCGTCCTCGGTCCTGTCCTCGTCCGCCAAACTGTCGGGGAGGTGGAGCGCCCTGATGTGCTGGTGGGGGTGCTCGCCCCACAGGGCAGTTCCGCTTGATATGCCCCGGCTGGTTGCACTGATAGCATACCGGTGGCTGCCCTGCCGTCCTTGGCATCTCCAGCATCTGTATAGGCTGGGGAGCCAATATCCCCTGAGTCCTCTGCTCCTGCCCAAACTCTTGACGGGGCTGATCCCCGTTCCTTCTCTCTCCAATAACCTGGCCCCGAGGACGGTCTCTACGACCTCCAATCACTGAATCATCAGCCGGTCTCTTCCGATTCTTCACTGTGAGCTGATCCGTCTCTCTCTTCTTAGCCATCTCCAGAATCCTGGCCAGACTCCCCTCTGAAACAAAAAGGAGGGCCTGCCTCATGTCATCCTGCAGCCCCTTATAAAACCTCCGGGCGTAGCCAGCATCGTCTAACTGGTAAGCGTCCGCATAACGGGCCAGGTGAGTGAACTCCTGATAGTACTCCACCACAGTCCTGTTCCCCTGCCTCAACCGTAGGAACCTATCCTCCAGGTCATCTCTCGCCGACCGAGGCACAAAATGTCCCAAGAGCGCTGCCCTAAACTCCTCCCAAGCAATATCAGCACAGTCCATCCCTGCGAAGGTGGTGTCCAGCTGAGATTTCCACCATCTCTTTCCATGTGACTCTAAGCAGGAGACTGCCAAAGCGACTGCCTCCTCCGTGGGGCATCGAATCCCTGCCAGCATCTCGTAAATAGTGTCCAACCACTCCTCCGTACGTACTGCAGACTCCGTCCCCTGGTAGGATGGAGGGGAAAGTCCCCGGAAGACAGTCATCCAATTGGCCCCGGGGTTTGGCTGTGGGGCCGGGGCTTGCTGAGCTCTGAAGGCCTCCAGGATGGCCGTCAATGTTTGCCCCATCTCCGTCTGCTGGAACGGAATGGGTGCTGGCGGAGTCGGGACCACATTCGGAGCCTGAGGTGTCCCCTGCTGCGATGTAGGGTTCGTCGCAGGCTACAAGCAAAAATTCCATTTGTTAGCGAGCGAAATGAATGGAATTTAAGAAGAGTTATGATGGATTTTCACATGTGATTTCCCTTATGGGCCCACCACTGCTTCCGCTGCTAGTTTGTCCGCAAACTAAGCTCGCACGGGGGTGGCCCAAGGTTTTTGTGGACTACTTCTCTTTCGATCGAGGTTTCCCTCTGATACCACTTGTAAGACCCCCTCTTTTTTTTTTCTTTTTCAACCACCGGGGTCTTAGCCCAGAATTGCCGCTTTGCGGTGACACCTTCGCACCCGGGAAGGTTGCCACTACAACGCGCCGATTCTGCCGGCCTTTTCGATCGCAATATGTAGCAAGCAAGAGAGAAGCAAGTCCACTAAAAGAGAATATCACATAAAATAAACTCCACGAAGGGAGTGTCCACAGAAAATCATCAGAGTATAAATAGTCTGGAAATAAAAGGGCTCATGCCCGGTACATCAAAGTCCTCACTACAAGACGCTCATCGCGGAAGATAAGAAAATGCTAATCACTCACGGAGCTGGTCGCAGGTGCACCGGTGCTAGACTGCCCCACCTCCATGCGCACCGTACTCCGCTGGTGCTGGTCCCTGTCTCCCATCCGGAGATCCTGTAATGTTTGGTTCGAAAACCATTAGTCATAAAGACTAAGCCCTATCATCCCCTACCCCTCCCACCACGGCTCCTAAGCACCGGGCGGAGAGGAGGAAAGGGAAGCTACAAAAGTGGAGAATAGTCAAGCAAGTGACGGTGGACCTAACTAGCAAGGTATATCAGGTGAACAATATAAATGTTGTAATAGGTAGAACAATTAATAAATAGCAAATTGCATAAAAGACAGCCAGAGAATAGTAAGTAAGCACAAGTAAGTAAGTATGTAAGTAACCTTAACTTATATGAATGCCCATACAAACTTATAAGTTAAGGGATCTTCTGCAAGGCTCCCATCGTATAAAAAGTCCCATACCGATTTATACGTTGGGGTGTCGGTTGTATGCATATATGAGTGTAGTGATATGCTATGCCATGATTCATGCAAGTGCAACCCACGCACACGACTCTATGCGCACAGACCTTTAGTTCCCCCTGTTCGGGAGGTTAGCTTCACCCCCAGGAACCTCCGTAGTGGCAAACGGAGACAGTGGGTCGGGCCCCCCACTCCTAGGCGGGTAACCACACTACCAGGCCTAGCCCTTCCGTACGCCCCTAGAAGAACACAACCTAGAGTATCCGCGTACTGCTGCTGGATGTACCCTCCAGACTTTTCTCCGAGTCATCGTACCGCTGTCGGTGTGATCGATCGCCTAGTACCGATGACCCACCACCTTTCTCCGTACTCCAACCCTCGAGCCCGCGGCCCCCCGGACAGTACTGTCCGTGCATCTACCTTCAGAGCTACTGTCTGATGGCAAGTAATCCTATAATTCTACTTTCCTAACTACCGGGGAGTGAGTGTGTGCAATCCTAGTTATACTAGTTGCTCTTTTGATTTATTACTCCTATGGTTTACGTTAGCCCAGGACTGCCCCCGGTATACCCCGTGAAGGGCTCTCAAGGGGCACTAGGAACCAAGACGGTACATTACGGCCCGAAGTTCCCTTTCGCAAGGCACTTATTATTATTGGTTGTCTACCCTTTACCCAATCCCCTTTTAATGTTATAATGAATCTAACCCTAGCGTATTAAGACTCTTCCTCTTCCTCCCGGGACGGACGATCTTTCGTCGTTCCCGTACTCTCTTATCCTAACCAGTCCCACATTCTACTTATCCTGACTTCTAATAATGAACTCAACCTTAACTTGCCCTACCAACCATCGATTATCAGAATTCCGTGGTTTTACTAAATGCAGACCATCCTAAACTATATGAGGTACATAAGGGGAGGTACTCCAAATTATCTTCCAAATCTCCTATAAAATTTACTGGAGATCTATCATGACTTAATTAGCTTAAATCCAGAAATTTATAATTTTCCTAATTAATCTGATATTTATTTTATTTTTCTCAAAGATTGGCCATGGGTAATTTTTAACATGAAGTACATGATATTCTTAAGTTATGGCCACCCGAAAATTGTGATCACTAAATAACTGTAAGGTATCATCAAATACTAATTTGCAGGATTTTACAAAAGATATTTAGCCTCTAATTAATTTATCCATTACAATCTCATTATTCTCTTTTAAAGAAGGAAGTACTGAAATTACTCATCATAAAATTATAGAAAAATTACTGACTAATAGTATGATACAGAAAAGACCATTGTGCAAAGAATCATAATTTTACCAGCTTGATAAGCACTAAAATAGATTTAATCCAATATCCACGATAAATAATACTTAATGAAACAAGCCTTAGAATTAAGCTTCTAAAAATCCCATAAAAATTCACAGAGTTTTAAAATCATAATAAAGGTTCTCTGCCTAAATTTCATCAATTTCCAGGAAGTTTGTACTCCATAATAATTTTCTCTAAGCAAATCATACAACTACAAAATCATTAAGGAAGTACCCAAAATAGTGATCATAAAATTCATAGAAAAATATCCAGAGCTTGTACTACCCCTATAACTCAGTCTACCCAAATCTCAACACTTTTTAATGTGTTTTAGTGTCATTTCCTATCTCTATAAATTTTGCGCCCTAAACTAGGGTTAGATTTTTAGGTATCCCAACGGTCTCCAAATATACTAAAATTTCATCCAGAGCACTATATTGGCCCTATGGTCCTCTTTACCCAAATTCGGGTCAATCCAAGGTCATTTGACCACATGACCTTCACAATCCACCAAGACCCATCCTTAGGGTTTGGCCTTGGTCCTTAAGGTAAACTTACCCCGATCCACCTCAAACTCCATGAGGGGGTGCTAGTGAATATTACTAGCCAGTGGTAAAAATCTCAGCCTCTGTTGAGGTGATCTCACCACTCAAACTTCAAAAGTGCACTTTTAACCTAAGACCTCTTATTAGGGCAAAACTTAGGGTTGATCAATTCTAAACCAAACCATCTCCAAATGAGATGAAAAATTATACAGAACCTTATGGTGAACCCAGGGACCACTCACCAAAATTTGGGAGGGTTTGGAAATTATTTAACCACCTAATTAAATTCGGCTAGGATTATTGAATTTTTCTAAAAACTATAGAAAAATATTCTCCAAAAATTCTCATTTTTGGATAGCACCTAGATATATGTAAGATTAGACCACATCCCAAATTTCAAGTCGTTTGGACGACTGGATTGGAGTGGGGAATTTTTCTAAGGTCAAGGCAGCCCTCTGGATAGACCTCACCAAAAAGGGTGCTGTGGTCTAACCAGGAATCCAAATTGAATGAAATTAATTTTGAATAAAACTAGACTTCAAGGGCTACAGTTTCTATGCTGACCACTTTTCCTGTAGGAGCCTCTAAGTATTTTTCCCAAATTATTTAACATGACAGAAATCTCATTCAGAAATTGATTTTACAAATAAAATCTAATTAAAGGCACTGTTCATCTTCTTCTACAGCCCGAACCAGAGACTGAAAACCTAATTTTCCTGTAGCCTTTCCAAGCTATTTCCCGGCCACCCAGCCATCTCCCTGGCCGGCCACCACCACCACCACCTCCGTTGAGGCGAGGGCTAACGTCGAGCGGCGGCACGGCCGCCGGAGAGGCGGTTTCCGGCGAACCCGCCACCATGATATTTTCGGAAAACCACCATTACACTCACCCGATCTGGCTCTTTTGAGCCCGATATCTCTCCTAACGATTCCTAAGATCTATCCGCAGAAGAAGAGGGAGGGGAGGACCTTGTTCGCGGGTTGAAGGCGTGCAGAGCGTCGGGAAGCCATTTGCGCGGTGGTGGCGTCGCCGGAAATTCTTCAACAGCAAGGGGAAGTCTGGAATAGTTTGAGGGAGTGTAACCGTTTCCTCTTGCTGTCAGGAATCTTTTATAGATGAGCAAATGGGGAGGGGAACGGGTGAAGCGTTGGAGATGAAACGTTGGCAGCTATTAATAACTCTCCTATGACGTTTCGGTTATGACGAATGGCAGTTGAAAAGTTGGGAATGAAGAGGTGCTTGCCAGGTGGCAATTTCCTACTGGACCCATTTCTTCCTTAATTATTAACATAATTAAAGTAGGGAACGACCCATAAATGCTCTTGATTTTTCATCCCCACAGCCAAAATTTATTAAGGCGTCGGTTACCAAAATTTCCAACCTGGCTGTCGTTTCGGCCTTGGTCACGGGCGTGACACATGGGTCACGGGCGTGACAGGCCCGGTTAGCGGTTCTGGGTTCGACGATCGTCGAACTGAGATCGACGATCGTCGAAGGGTGGTCACGGGCGTGACACCCGGGTCACGGGCGTGACTGGTCCGTGGCAAATTCTGGGTCGACGACCGTCGAACTGAGATCGACGATCGTCGAGCGTGGTCACGCCCAATGTCACGGGCGTGCCATTGTGGGTCACGGGCGTGACTGGCCCATGTGGACAATTCCGGGTTGACGAGCGTCGAACTGGGGTCGACGATGGCGGGTCACGGCCTATGTCACGGGCGTGACATGGCGGGTCACGGGCGTGACTGGCCCGTGTGGCCAAATTCTGGGTCGCCGGCGTCGAACTAGAATCGACGATCGTCGAGCGTGTCACGCCCTATGTCACGGGCGTGACATAGCGGGTCACGGGCGTGACATGCCCGTGGGCCCATTTTGGGTCGGCGACCGTCGACCTGGAACCGACGATCATGGTCACTCCCTATGTCACGGGCGTGACATAGCGGGTCACGGGCGTGACTGGCCCATGACCCGATTTCTTGGTCGATTTATTTCAAGTTTTAGGCTCCCTGGGATTCTATCACAACCATCCGACTCCTAGGGGTCTAGCCGGAAATGGGATGTTACAAAAGTTGTAGCTACCCTTAGAGATCTCTCAGACTGTTAAATCCTTTTTGAATAACCTCCCTATGATACCACTTGAAAGCCTTTAATTTCAAGATAGCTAACAACCTACAGGGGGGGTGAATAGGTTTTCTGGTTTATTATTATTATTTGTTACTTAATGTGTTAAGAGTCAGTAGTTTTTAAGCTTTCAAGATAAAAACACAAAGAACACATAGAATTTATAGTGGTTTCCAAGATTATGGGTATATCCACTCTCCTCCCACCTTTCTAACTTCCAGTTAGACAAGGCACTTCTCCAAAAACCCAGCTCCAAAATGCTTACACCTCAAATCCCGCAGGATCTCTAAGTATCCTCCAAGACTTACAACTAAGGAACAAAGCCCTACCTTACAGTAAACTTGCTCCTACACTCAGTGATCAAATAATCACCTACCTCAGACTTGAATCCAAGTCCTACAACTCAGGATATGGGGGATAGCCCTACCTCAGAGAGAATGAATCTCCTACAGCTAAGGCACAATGCCCTAACTTAGATCCAAATCTTAATCCTACACTCACACCCAAAGGTCCTACACTCAGAGACTCTCCTACAGCTTAGGCAAAATTTCCCTACCTCAGGCTCAAAAGCCCTACATCTCAAATCAATAAAGGATCCTACCTCAGACCCAAATGTCCTACACTCAGATCCAAAACTGGATCCTACACTCAGGCAAATCTGTCCTACCTCTGGCACAAAGGCCTTACAACTCAGATCCAAAAGAATCCTATAGAAATGAAATAGTTTGTGTTAATTTGACACAGAGCAATTTCTCTATGTCTGCTACTAGTGCTGAGTTATCGCGGCTCTAACTCTCTTCACAACAGCAAGAATAAGGTCTTTAGTAAATAACTGTCTGTGCTGGAAGTAACTTAGAAATAATTTTCTGAACTTGCTGAAAAAGACTGAAGTCTTGACAGATCTTGAGTTCTTCAATCAGCTAACCTAAACCTGTAGTAAACTGAAAGCTCTGCTTCTTCTCTTTATCAGAAATAAGTCTGAATTTGTTGTAGAAAAAGAAAATTCTACAGCTATCTAGAATGAACTTTTGGTTCATCTGGATTGACTTCAAGCTTTTGGCTCGGCAGCAATGGCGAGGAAATGAAGTCCATGCGCTCTTTCTGAAAATAAAATGAAACCCTAAAAGTTAAGTTCTTCCATCTGTATCTGTCCCTTTTATCTTCTGCCGATTAATGGCTCCAAGAAGCAGTGGGGACCACCTGTAGTTGACAGCTGCAACTTGTTTTAATGGAAGAAGACGTACAGTAGAGCGCTGGCGCAATTTGTCGTGTTCTATAGCTTTCCCACAACTTATTTAAACTCTATTTACTTTTGTTTACTTTGGCTGACGTCATCAGTTATGCACTTAGTCAATTTCTCAAATCAACTCCAGGCGTTGAGTACGTTGAGTGAACAAGCTTCACTCAACGCCAGAACCCTTAGTTAACTTTCTGAACTATACTGCATCTTAGGCGTTGAGAGCATTGAGTGAGCCTTTATCACTCAACGCTTTCTGACAGCTCATCAGTCTGCCTCTAAGTGTTGAGACCGATGAGTGAGCCTTTATCAGTCAATTCCTCTAGACTTAGCCATTTCTTCACCTTTTTGAAGGAGTTGAGTGAGCTGGCCTCACTCAACGCTTTCTGCCTTTGCCTATCTTCTTTATTAGAAATTGAGTGAACTGGCTTCACTCAATGCTTATGGACTTAGTCGATTTCTTTTTTCTTCTTAGGCTTTGACAGCAGCAGCATGACTCAACGCTTTTACTATCTAGCATTGAGAGCGTCAAGTGAAGCTTCATCACTCAATGCTTTTGTGCTTGCCCGCTTTCTGTCATCTTAGGCTGTATCCTAACACGACGCCTTATGCTTTGGCGTCGAGTGAGTTGTGTTCACTCGACGCTTCTAGACTTTGTCAAATATCCAGCCCTCCAATACTAAGGCTTTGATAGATTCGGCTAAACTCGATGATGGCGTTGAGTGAACCGTCATCAATCAATGCCTATGGACTTGACCGCAGAATTGCTTTGCAGATTGCATTGCTTTGAATGTCCATAACTAACTCAGCGCTTTATGGCATCTGGCGTTGAGTGAACTGACTTCACTCAATGCCTGTGAACTTAGGCAATTTCCAGCCTATCCAACATCCTCCCTTGCATCTTGCATTGAGTTAACTAGCTTCACTCAATGCCTGTGGACTTAGACAGTTTTCTGTCTCTCCACATCTTTACTTTGTGACCACCTATCATATAATTTGGAATACCTGTCCTATCAATATTATAAGGACTAACCTGCATGCATGAACTTGAACATACATCAAATACAACTTTGTGTATATCATTGACATGTTTGAATTCTACAAATCCAACTTCTACAAGTCTGGGACATTGTGGGCAATGGACCCAACAGCTGCGGTGGAAACTGTCCGGCCGCGGGCGGGTGCTCAGAGCGTGTAGTTGGATCACGTGAGCGAGGCGCACAAGGATCGGGCATGCCGATCACGTGCACGATGGTTAGCCCCATGATCCCACCAGGATTAGTGGGGATCATGGGCAATGGGTTATCGACACCCTAATTTCCTCATATATTTTGTCTTGACTTCATCATATGCCCCCAAAATTCTTGGTGCTTAGAGCTGGAGCATGAGAAGAGAGAGCATTTTATGAGTCTTTCTTTTGTGGCGATCATGGTGACAACGAACGGAAAGGTGTCAGCGGAAGTGACCTGCGACAATGTGCGTGTTAAGGTGCATTATAAAGAGGAGGAATGGTTGAGTGGAGAAGAGGTGCACGGATGCAAGAGCAGGTAAAAAATGTGTGGACATGGGGGCACAAGTGCAGACTTGTGCACGGAGGCGGATGCGCTCGGGCCTGTGCGCAGGTGCCCGCTCGCGTGCCTACCCTTTGTTCTGCGCAGGTTCTCGCACGCGCGTGCCATGCGGGATCGGATTCCCGAGCGCACACGCGCATCTGCGCGTGTGTGCCCGGATGCGCACGTACTCAGATGTGTGCCCACCCGCACATGCACCCGGGCGCACGCGCATTTGGGTGTGCACACCCGGTGGCATATGCATCCAGGCGCGCGTGCATCTGCGCACGCACATAGGCTCATTTCCGTGTTTGTGATTAGAATGCAAATGCATGCGTGATGGGGGCTCTTTTAAGCGCTGATGGTTCAGTTGTTTTGCTTTTGGGGCGATAATATTCCTATCGTGAGTGGTCATTTTTGGTGTTCATTTCCGTGATTTTTGTCTTACCTTTCTTTTCAGGTTTTGAAGTACAATGTGAAAGGTCATCCAATGCGATTGCACTCCATAGTTATTGCTGAGTAGATTACGGTTTGGAGAAAAAGATATATAATACCTGCCGATCTTGTTAAGGATTCCCCATATTGAAGAAAGAGTCTTGAATTTGTCGAAGGGTTGGCTGGCGGTGTGTGAGACGATATTACGATCTGAATTCCAGTTTACGTCATGCAAAGAGTGGTTGATATTTTAAAATTTTGCGGTGTAACTAAGTAGCAATTTACACCTTTTGGGATGACACGTATCATGGGGCTTGCTGTATTTTTAAGAGAGCACGACTCAAGATTTTCCTTGGACTTGTTCAAAGATTGGCATAAGATCCGAGTTGATGGCGGTGGTCGTGTTGGGATCTACATCAACAAGTGTTGGCTTGACTTTAAGAGTCAGACGGATCTTCACCATGGGAATACCTTGTTTGGCTATGTTCAAAATTCTCGGGGTTTTCCAGAGCTTTGGAACTCTCTACCTGATCGTTTTCAACATTAGAAGGGACTGGAACAAGACTTCTCTCTGGTGTTAGGATTTACAGAGCCTCTGGAGCTGGAGAATCATTTGTTCAGTGTTTTTTATGGAGGAGAAATGCCTATTGCAATGTAGGCTTTCAGCTGATTCAGAGCGCATTGCGACAGTGCCTCTAGTTGGCGATCTGTTGGGTACATTGAAAAATGTGTACCTGATTTGAAGAAGCCTAACTTAGCTCAATGATATACATCAAGGTGTATTTGATGTTATTTTGAGTTTAAATGTGTAGGTTAAGAATGCACTAGAATGCAGGAAAAATATTCTAAGTCCATGCGTCGACACCAGAATAAATTGTGTCGACACTTCAGAAAGATTGTGTCGACACTTGAAGAAGGCTGTGTCGACGCAGAGAAATAGAGTCAACAACAATTGTGTCGACACCTGGAGGACTTGTGTCGACACACATAAGTTCGGTCGACATCACTTGTGTCGACACTGGGAAGCTGTGTCGACACATAGAATTGCTAGTCAACAACATCTATGTCGACACCAGAAGACTGTGTCGACACACAGAGGCAGAGTCGACAACTACTGTGTCGACACTAGAAAACTGTGTCGACACACACTATATTCTGAGTCTACATCAACTGTGTCGACACACAGGACTTGTGTCGACACACAGCAAAGTCTAGACTAAGTTGCTGGTGAATGGTGAAGTGTTTGTGTCGACACAAATACTTAGTGTCGACACATTCTCAAGATGCAGTATCAAGAAGCTGAGTCGACATAAAGGCAGACATGTCGACATCATCAAAGGCTGTGTCGACACCTAAGTCACTTATGTCGACACATATTGACAGATGGTCTTGACACTTTCTAACAGACAGTCTCGACAATTTGCTGACAAAGACAAAGACACAAGATCTGTTTGAAGACTTGATTGCTGTGAGTTACAACAGGTAGACTGAAGCTGTCAGACTTGTCAGAAGTTTGTTAGAAACCGGATCAGCCGGTTACCAAGGATGAAGTCTATAAATAGACAGATTCAGAAGAAGAAGAGATACATATACACATACATAAAAACTGATTGATTGATCATTGTTGTGAGATAAGATCTCTAATCAAGAAAGTGCAAGGCACAGAAGAAGATTTTCGAGAGAAGATCTAAGAAGACTTTCTGAAGTGAACATCCACTCAGATTCAGTCTAAGTTGAATTCATTCAAGAATTCAGGAGTATAATCAAGGGTTGTGGATAGATGGAGATCCAGCCATTTGAAGACAAGAAGGAAGCTGTCACAGGTTTCTTAAGAAGCAGTATATTCCAAAGGAAATCAACTATAACTAAGTTCAGATTCAAGAAGTTTTAAAGAAAGCTAAGATCCAGTTGATTTCATCCATCAGCCTTTTCAAGAAGCTGATCAAGAACAGTCTTATTCCTTCTCTCTCAACAGGAATAAGATATTATATAACTTCATTTTCAAATTCTGTAGGATCTATTTATAGATCTGAGTTGTAAGCCTATTTTATAAAGGCTGAGTGTAGGAGAGGTATTCTCTGAGTGGTAGGGCTGTTTATGCCTGAGTTGTAGGAGAATGTGTTCTCTGAGTTGTAGGCCTTGTGGCAAGGCTGAGGTAGGGCTGGTTAGCCTGAGCTGTAGGAACCTTATGGTTCTGAGTTGTAAGAACCTTTCAGGGTTCTGAGTTGTAGGATCTGAAGATCTGAGATAAAGGAGGAAGTTAGGCCGAATCTAGCACACTGCTAGATAGGTGAAGGGGGAAAGTGGATGTACCCATACCTTGGGGAACCACTATAAATCTGTGTGCAATCTGTGATGTGTACATGTTTGTGATTGCTGTGTTGTGTTAGCTGCAGAGTTTTCTGAATTTTATTCTAACCTATAGTTATATTCTGCCTTAAGTTAAATCAAGCATTAGAACTTATTCACCCCCTCTAGGTGTTTAGGTGGTCTTGAAAGTAAAACTATCAAGTGGTATCAAATGGAGGTTACTTAAAGAAGGACTTAACAGTCTGAGTTAGATCCCTAAAGGCAGAATCAAGAATCAAGAAAATGGGTTCTAGAGAGAATCACAAGGAACTAGGGTCAATGAAATTACCCATCTGTAGAAAAGAGATTTTTGGAATCTGGAAAGAAAGGGTTAGGTTGTTTATGGAGGCTTCTGATCCAAGGATCTATATTACAGTAAAAGAAGGTCCATATATCTAATGAATGTGTCTGCTCTAGATGCAAATGAAACAACTCCTAAAGATTTCTCTGAAATGACTAAGGATGAGATTATATTGGCAACTATGGATAAGAGAGCTCAGAATATCATAGTGAGTGCCATAGATGATTCTACTTTCCAAAATTTGATTCACTACAAAACCTCCAAGGAAATGTGGGACACCTTGATTGTATACATGGAGGGTTCTGAATAAGTTAGACAAGATAGAAAATCTATGCTTAATCAAGAATATGAGAGCTTCAGACAAGGGAAGTCTGATAGCATAACTGAATGCTACAAGAAATTCTACAGGATAGTGAATGAACTGATGTCCTATGGAAGGGTCTTCAGTACATATGAGCTGAATGGCAAATTTCTAAGATCCTTGACAAAGGATTGGGATACCAAGATTTGTGCCATAAGAGAAGTTGCCAAATTAGCAGACATTTCTCCTCCAACCTTATTTGGAAAATTGCTCTCATATGAAATGCAACTAATGGCTAGGAAGGAGGAAGAAAAAACTACAAAAGGAGAGCATAGAGAGAAGTCAGTGGCCTTCAAGGTTGAAGCCACTAAAAAGAGCAGGAGAATGTCTCCATCACTTCCTAAGGAAGTTGCTGAAGATAACTCAGAAAATTCAGACAATCAGAACTCAAAAAGCAGTGATTCAGATGCAGATTTTGCTGCCTTTACAAGGCAGTTTCAGAGGTTCTTGAAGAAGAAGCAGTGGAAGTCAAGGCCCTCCACATCACAGCCAGTTGATGATTACTATCAGAAGAGAAAATCATCAAGAAAGGAAAGGAGCAGATCAAAGCCCAGCAAAGCTACAACATCAAAGATTGTTTGCTATTGCTGCAATAGGCCAGGACATGTGGTGGCTGAATGTCCAGATAAGAGGAAGGAGTCAACAGACAGAAAGAAGGCTCAACAAAAGGGCAAGAAGGAGAAATCCTTTGTTGCTAAGAAGGAGAAGAGTCTTACAGATCAATCTTCCTCAGAGTCAGAATCTGAAGCTGAAGCTTACATTGGACTGTATGCAGCTAATGAAGAAGAGGAGTTTATGCAATTGCTAAACTCTATCGATGATCAAGAAGACTATCAGTGTATGAGACTGATGACTGATTCAGAAGACAACAAGTGCCAGGATAAGCCTGGTCCTAATAAGGTACAAAGTAATTCTAGAATTTCAGATTACAGTACCAGTTCAGAGTCAGATTCATCTGCATTATGTAATGAGGATGGATCTGAATCTGAAGGGGATGTTCATCAGTTGATAGATAAGTATGGAGACTTATTGCATGCTCTTAAGAAAAGCAAGAACCTAGCCAAAACTCAGGCTCAGGAGATTGCAGATCTTAGGGTGGCTGCATCTGAGTTAGAAAAAGTATTGGATCAAAAGTTAAATGAGATTGCCAAACTAAAAAATATAACTATTATTCAGATGGACACAATCACATATTACAAAGATCAAGTTAAAAGTCTAGAGGCCAGACTGAGAGTAGAGAAAGATTTAGTTGCTAGTTACTCTAAGCCAAAATCAGTCTTACCTTTAATAGATGAGTTTGTGGCTCAAAAAGGTAAGACAGGATTAGGCTTCAAGGATAACACCAGGGCTGCCCAATTCAAGAGAAAAGGCAAAGCTCCAGTCCAGCCACTAAACCTTAGAGTCCCTGTTATGTTTAGAAAGGTACAAGTGCCTTCTAATAAATATGATCTTGAAAATATTCATGGTCATATTAAGACTGATGTTTTGAAGAACAAGAATGTTTATGCCAATAAGTCAGTCTATGTTCATAAACCCCATGGTTATAAGAAATTAGTGGGTGTAGCTGTAGCAGCACCAGCTCAGAACAGAAATTTTTCTGCCAAAAATGTATCTAGACCTAGATACAACAGGTATGAATGCTGGTGCTGTGGCAAGATAGGCCATTTTGCCTTAGATTGCTGGCATAACATAAGTGTCAGAAAGAACAACAGTCTACTAGTTAGAAGAGCTGCTGGTAAGTTTGATATGAATGATGCTAACCTGAACCAAGGACCAAAGACTTACTTGGGTTCTAAGGGAAAGTAATTTTGTATTGCAGGAAAGTCCAAGTTGCCATGCCCCTATATGGTACTTGGACAGTGGTTGTTCTAAGCACATGACTGGAACAAAGGGGCTGCTGAAGGAGTATATTCCTATCAAGAATGGACCTAAAGTAATCTTTGGTGGATCTGAAAGAGGAATCATCAAAGGATTTGGTAACATTTCTTCAAACCAAATTACCATCACTCAAGTGGATTATGTAAAAGGTTTGAAACACAACCTGATAAGCATAAGTCACCTGAGTGATCTTGGATATGACATTTCATTTGTTAAGAATGGATGTCATATCAAGAGGTCAAGTGATCAACATGTCATATTGACTGGATACAGAAAAAGAAATGTTTATTGTCTTGACTTTGTATGTGAGAACAAGGTTTCTCCTATTTGTCTTGTAGCTGATGATAATGCATCTCATTGTGTCAAATAGCACAAGAGGCTGGCCCATCTTAACTATAAGACAATTGGCCAACTCTTTAGTAAAGAATTAGTGAGGAATGGTCCTCATGTTAAGTATATAAAGGAGGGGATATGTTCAGCTTATCAAAAGGGCAAACAGACAAAATCCTCCTTTCATAGCCTTGAAAACAAGGATTCTGTGAGGTGTTTATACCTCTTACATATGGTTCTTTTTGGTCCTATGCCAGTTCATAGTCTAGGTAGGAAGGTCTACACTTTTGTGGTTGTAGATGACTACTCTAGATATATATGGGTGTTCTTTCTGAGACAAAAATCAGAAACCCCAAGTGTTTTACATAATTTTGTTAAACAAATTCAGAATGAACTGAACAGCACAATGGTCAAAATCAGAAGTGACCATGGCACTGAATTTCAATCTGAAAGTATGACAAGATTGTGTGAAGAATTTGGGATTTTCCAAGAATTCTCCTCACCTAGAACACCACAGCAAAATGGCATTACTGAAAGAAAGAATAGGATATTGATTGAAGCTGGTAGAACTCTATTGAGTGACACTTTTCTTCCAGAATATTTCTGGGCTGAGGCAGTAAACACTACATGTCATGTGATCAATAGGGCTTCTATCACCAAGATCCACAAAAAGACTCCCTATGAAATTATGAAAAGTAGAAAACCAAATCTATCCTACTTTAGGATCTTTGGTTGCAAGTGCTATATACTTAACAATGGCAAGTCTTATCTAACTAAGTTTGCTGCCAAATCCCAAGATGGGATATTTATTGTGTACAACATCAATAGTAAGGTTTATAGAGTCTATAACTTGACTACTCAAGTGGTAGAAGAATCTGTACATGTTGTATTTGATGAAATAAGATTAATCAACAGTGAGTTGCCTTGTAGATCATTCAGTCAAATAGGTATAAGCAATAGGATGGACAAGCTTTCCATTGCGGAAGGCACAACTGCAAATGAAGTATTGGAAAATGATGGCTACTATCCAGGGGGAGTACAAGACTCTATAGAAGCTGATGACAACCAAGAGGTGCAGAATAATGAAGGAACTGGAGATGTTGAACCTGAAGAAAATCTACCTCCATCTATAAGACATCTAAAAGACCATCCAGCAAATCAAATAATAGGTGATCCAAGACAAGGAGTGTAGACTAGAAGCAGAAATCTGAGTACAGTCCTGCACTAAAGTTTTCTATCTCAACTGGAGCCTAAGAAATTTGAAGAAGCCATCCAAGACCAACACTGGATTAATGCTATGCAAGAGGAGCTAAATTAATTCAGAAGGTGCAAAGTCTGGGAGTTAGTTCCTAAACCAAAAGACCACAACATCATTGGCACAAAGTGGATCTTTAGAAACAAGTTGGATGAGAGTAGAGTAATTGTGAAGAACAAAGCAAGATTGGTTGCTAAAGGATACAGGCAGGAAAAAGGAATAGACTTTGATTAAACATTTGCCCCAGTAGCAAGACTGGAGGCAATCAGAATATTCCTTGCCTATGCAGCATTTCAAGGCTTCAAAGTATACCAAATGGATGTGAAATCAGCATTCCTGAATGGTGATCTAAAAGAAGAAGTCTATGTAGAGCAGCCATCAGGTTTTGTAGATTCTCTTAAACCTAGTTATGTCTATAGACTTAGGAAAGCATTGTATGGGTTAAATCAAGCCCCAATGGCTGGGTATGAAACTCTGTCTACTTTTCTTATTGAGAACAAATTCTCAAGAGGTAAAATAGACAAAACTCTATTCCTAGGGGAATCTAAAGGTAAGATAATCTTAGTTCAGATCTATGTAGATGACATAATTTTTGGGTCTACAGAGAACAACCTTTGCAAAAAGTTTGTCAAACTTATGCAAGGGAAGTTTGAAATGAGCAGTATGGGGGAACTTAAGTTCTTCTTGGGACTCCAAGTAAGACAGAATGAAGATGGCTTGTCCATAACCCAGTCTAAATTCACCAAGGAATTAATTAAGAAGTATGGTATGGAATCATCCTCCACCATGAGAACTCCTATGGGAACAAATATGCCAATATGCAAAGATGATGTAGGTAAGCCTGTAGATGAGTCTTTATATAGAGGAATAATTGGCTCTCTATTATATCTCACTGCTAGTAGACCAGACATTATGTATGCTACATGTGTCTGTGCTAGGTATCAAGCTTGCCCTAAAGAATCACATTATACTGCAGTCAAAAGGATTTTGAGATATCTTAAGGGCACACCTAATCTAGGCCTTTGTTATCCTAGGAATGGAGATTTTCTACTAACAGGTTATTCAGATGCAGATTTTGTAGGCTGTAGAGAAGATAGAAAGAGTACTACAGGTACATGCCAATTCTTGGGAGGAAGATTGATATCCTGGAGCAGTAAGAAGCAGACTAGTGTGGCAATATCCACTGCTGAGTCTGAATATATGGCAGCAGGAAGTTGCTATGCACAGCTATTGTGGATTCAGCATCAGCTAAAGGACTATGGTATTCAAGTAAGTAGAACACCTTTATTGTGTGATTCTAAGAGTGCTATTTCTATTGTAAACAATCCTGTTTCACATAGTAGAACTAAGCATATAGAGATAAAATACCATTTTCTTGGAGAACATGTAGAAAAAGAAGACATCTCATTAGAATTTGTTAAAACTGATTATCAAATTGCAGATGTATTTACTAAGCCTCTGGATGAAACTAAATTCAATAGATTTAAAATTGAATTAGGAATGTTGGCCATAGGTTAGTTTATTGAAAAAAAATATTTGGCTAAGTAAAATGGTGTCAACTCATTCAGTGATAAAGAGTCGACACAGAATAGTCGATAGTCAGGGAAAATGTGTCGACACATGAGAATCTGTGTCGACACCTAAGGGTCAAAGAGTCGACTCATCCAGATATGTAGTGTCGACACAACCAGAGTAATGGTGTCGACACTTACAGATTTTGTGTCGACTCTTATACTAAGAGTCGACACATAATTTCGGCTGAACTATTCAGTATTTCCTGTGTCGACATATCATTAATTGGTGTCGACACATGATAGTCTGCGCTGTGGTCGAGACTATAGAAGTATGTGTCGACACTTGTCAACAGTATCGACACTTTTCGACAATTTTTGTCCGCCTCTTGACCTTCTGTGTTTTGAAAAGGTATATATAGGTCGAGAACATATTCTGTCGACACGCTAACCAGGTTTTCGAAACAAAAACACTGTGTCGACAATCTCTCTTCTCTCCTCTCAAGCTTTCTCATCATTCCAATGGTGCCAAAGGTTGAAGACAACATCAATGAGGGATATGAGCTGGTTAGGGCTTCCTTTGAAAATGCCGCGCCGGAAATCAAACAAGTGATTTCTCTTCTTACAGACAATGGATTGGAATACCTTGTCTCTGAACCTACTAAGATTTGGAAGAAAGAAGTTTTCGAGTTCTATACTGCTGTAACATTGGACTCCACTGGTCTCAAGATAAAATCTCTAGTTCATGGGACTAAGGTTAAACTTACTCTAAAAAGTATAAGAAAGATTCTTCACCTACCCAACATTCAAGATGAAGAAGAGGTCCCAGCCTCAAAGACAAGGGAAGCTCTCCAGTGGTGTGGTTTGGATTCAGCCATAAATATTGGAGCAGTCATAAACCGAAAGGGAATGAATCCACAAGGAAAGTTTCTATCTGAAATTGTAGGCAAAGTGATTTTATGCAAGCCAGGTGGACATGATAGGATCTCAGCCTATATATTCAGCCTGATGACAAGAACTGTCTTTACAATTCTAACCAGTTGGTCAGCAGTTCTGTTTGAAAAAATCAAAGAAGGAATCAAGAAGCCAAACTTGGCTAGAAAATTGAGTCTATACCTGGCTGGAATCATTCCAGAGGTAATGCAACAGATTCCTGGGTCCAAGATCAATCATATGAGGAAAATAGACATGAGGTTATTTTCAAGATGGGATAGAGTTTTGTCAAAAGAGTTGCCTGATGTGGACAGGCAGGAAACAACTGAGAAATCACCAGAACATGATCATGGCAATGCATAAGTTCAAGAAGAACAAGTTAGAGAGCAGGCTGAGGACCAGACTGGGTCTACTCAAGTCCAAGAGGAATATATACCTGCACAGATGCAAGGGGAGATAGATCTTTCTCCTGCTCAGAACATTACTAATCCTGCACAGTTATAGGGGGAGCCCATTACTTCAAAAGTTCAAGAGGAAGAAAGACTAAACTTATCAGAAGATTTGAACACTACTGCAATTGATATTTCATCACCTGCTCAAGAACAAAAGGAATACACTCTAGAAGAGTTGTTTCCTAACTTTGGAAAGACAGCTTAAAAGGATGACACCCTAAGAGTTGAGAAGGAGCAAGGTGCTGTTGAGGGGGAGAAAGTGCATGTTGAGGAAGTGCAACATGAAACTGAGAAAGAAATTCCTTTAACTCCTCCAGAAAGAGTTCAGATTGAAAGTTCTTCAGAATCTGAGACAGAAGAAGCCAGGGAGGCTAAGAAAAGGAAGCTAATGGTCTTCAAGAGAAGAAGTCATAGCTATAAGTCAGCTATCCAAACAACAACTCACCAATCTCCTACTGAGTTTGATTACAATAAGTTCATGGTAAATTTACAGGTGAAGATGGATGAGCAGAGAAGAGCCTTCGAGAAATTTGTAGATGAGAGTCATAAGACACTTCAGTTTGATCTAGCCCAAGACATAAAGTCAATCAGATTTGAGGTCTATCAGAATAAAAAGGAGATGATAGATTGCTTCCACAAGGGAGGTAATGTTATGGTATATCTAGCTAACCAACAACAAACTATCCTTACTAAAGTAGATGACATTGTATTGAAATAAGGATATGTTCTTGAAAATTAGATAAGAATGAATGATAATCTTACTGAATCTCACAATGAGATTCTCACTGAGTTCAAAGATACTGCTACAAGGCTGACTGCTGCAAGGGCTACAGACATGGAAAATTATATGATCAGAAGCTCAAGGCTGCTCTAGATTCAGTTCAAACTGCTATAACCACCTCCTAGAAAGATATATCTGAGAAGCTTCAAAAATTAAAACCATTCTTTAAAGAGGGTGTGAATTTTCTCAATGGCAAAATAAGGTTTCAGAAGAATGATCTTAGGGATCATGTTGCCAGAGAAGTCCTAAAGGGGGAGAGGATACTCATCCATGCTGGCTCAGAACATGCCAAGTGGGTGATCAACTGTGTCAGAGCCACATTGGGATATCCACCATTATGTGATGATGATACCTTTGCTGAGTCAGGGATACAATAAGGTCTACTTGAAGGTAATCAACCTGAGGTTACCCAAGTTATATATCCCCCTGCTGATTGTGAAATGATTCATCAGCAAGTGTAGGCAATGTACAGTCCTCTAAAGGAGGTTACAAATGTTATTGTAGAAAAAGTAGATAATCCAGAAGCTGATTTTAAGGCTCTCCAAGATGCTCAATTATCAAAGAAGAGATTCAGAGAGCAAGCAGAACAAAAACCTGATTTTGAACAATGGAGCCCCACCTCAAGGAATATTATATTAACTGCCTGGAAGGCTGTGAAGGATCAGGTGCATGAAAGAGGCAAATTGTATAATGAATTTGAATGGAAAAAGTATGAGGCTAGGCAGGAGGCCATAGTTCAATTCAGAAGAAAGGCTAAGGGTGGAAATCTACCTCCTGATGCTAAGGAGCCTAGCAAGTATTTTCCCAAGCCATTTCATTATTTTGAGAGATAAAGGATCAAGGCTGAGGCTCAGAAGAAAGCTGATTTGAAAGGCAAAAAGCCTACTGATGATGTAGAACCTCCTGTGATGGCTCAAGTTCAACCAGGAAAAGGAATTATTATCAAGGAGCCTGACCAGCCTTAGTTTTAGTTCTACTAGTTTTTGTCCTAGAACTATGTTATTGTTAGTATGTCAAAACAATCAATGTAAACAAGCTGTAACACACATTTTTTAATTTATAAACAACACTTTGATCTATAATCGTTTCTTTTACATCTTTATTCTGTGATGTATCCGTGTTTAATGTTTTGTTTATAAAGTTCCCTGTGATATTATGCTTTTATACATCATCATATTGAATTTTCATAAATGGTGTATATCATTAGCTAAAAGGGTTATGACTTCTCCAAATAGAGGGAGATTGTTGGGTACATTAAAAAATGTGTACCTGATTTGAAGAAGCCTAACTTAGCTCAATGATATACATCAAGGTGTATTTGATGTTATTTTGAGTTTATATGTGCAGGTTAAGAATGTACTAGAATGCAGGAAAAATATTCTAAGTCCATGTGTCGACACCAGAAGAAATTGTGTCGACACTTCAGAAAGATTGTGTCGACACTTGAAGAAGGCTGTGTCGACGCAGAGAAATAGAGTCGATAACAATTATGTCGACACCTGGAGGACTTGTGTCGACACACAGAAGTTTGGTCGACATCACTTGTGTCGACACTGGGAAGCTATGTCGACACACAGAATTGCTAGTCGACAACATCTGTGTCGACACACAGAGGCAGAGTAATAGCTGTGTCGACACCAGAAGACTGTGTTGACACACACTATATTCTGAGTCTACATCAACTGTGTCGACACACAGGACTTGTGTCGACACACATCAATGTCTAGACTAAGTTGCTGGTGAATGGTGAAGTGTTTGTGTCGACACAAATACTCAGTGTCGACACATTCTCAAGATGCAGTATCAAGAAGCTGAGTCGACATAAAGGCAGACATGTCGACATCATCAAAGGCTGTGTCGACACCTAAGTCACTTATGTCAACACATATTAACAGATGGTCTCGACACTTTCTAACAGACAGTCTCGACAATTTGCTGACAAAGACAAAGGCACAAGATCTGTTTGAAGACTTGACAGCTGTGAGTTACAACAGGTCGACTGAAGCTGTCAGACTTGTCAGAAGTTTGTTAGAAACCGAATCAGCCGGTTACCATGGTTGAAGTCTATAAATAGACAGATTCAGAAGAAGAAGAGATACATATACATATACAGAGAAACTGATTGATTGATCATTGTTGTGAGATAAGATCTCTAATCAAGAAAGTGCAAGGCACAAAAGAAGATTTTCGAGAGAAGATCTAAGAAGACTTTCTGAAGTGAACATCCACTCAGATTCAGTCTATGTTGAATTCATTCAAGAATTCAAAATTATTATCAAGGGTTGTGGATAGAGAGAGATCCAGCCATTTGAAGACAAGAAGGAAGCTGTCACAGGTTTCTTAAGAAGCAGTATATTCCAAAGGAAATCAACTATAACTAAGTTCAGATTCAAGAATCTTTGAAGAAAGCTAAGATCCAGTTGATTTCATCCATCGGCCTTTTCAAAAAGCTGATCAAGAACAGTCTTATTCCTTCTCTCTCAACAGGAGTAAGATATTATATAACTTCATTTTTAAATTCTGTAGGATCTATTTATAGATCTGAGTTGTAAGCCTATTTTATAAAGGCTGAGTGTAGGAGAGGTATTCTCTGAGTGGTAGGGCTGTTTATGCCTGAGTTGTAGGAGAAGGCGTTCTCTGAGTTATAGGCCTTGTGGCAAGGCTGAGGTAGGGCTGGTTAGCCTGAGCTGTAGGAACCTTATAGGGTTCTGAGTTGTAAGAACCTTTCAGAGTTCTGAGTTGTAGGATCTGAGGATCTGAGATAAAGGAGGAAGTTAGGCCGAATCTAGCACACTACTAGATAGGTGAAGGGGGAAAGTGGATGTACCCAGACCTTGGGGAACCACTATAAATCTGTGTGCAATCTGTGATGTGTACATGTTTGTGATTGCTGTGCTGTGTTAGCTGCAGAGTTTTCTGAATTTTATTATAACCTGTAGTTATATTCTGCCTTAAGTTAAATCAAGCATTAGAACCTATTCACCCCCCCTCTAGGTGTTTGGGTGGTCTTGAAAGTAAAACTATCACGATCAGAAGAGAAAACTGGTGTTGAAGGGCGACAATGGCATAGATGCGGTGGCTCGAACTTGTTTAAGGCAAAAATATTGTCTGATCGAGTCCTCAACATGAGATTATACCAGCTGATCCTTATTTTGAGGTATTGGGGTCTTCAGCTCCCTAAGTTCCCACTCAGAGGTTCCTGCCCCCAAGTATCTTCTTCTTTGAATGCGATGAACGATGTAATAAGTGAGGTCTCTTTTTTCGGTCTTTAATATGGTTACTTTGTACACTTCTACCCTTTAATTCTTGTTTATAGATCGAAGCTCAGGCTCATATAACGTTCACGTGCAACGATCATTATGTGAGCTTGAAGGATGGATACTTGACTCTTCAGGAGAAGCTCTGAGTGGCAGAGTATTCACTTGCTGTCTTGAGAGAGAAACATGATCAAGATGTAACGACCCAAAAATTATAAACAAATCGGTTCCATCCTAAGGAATTTTTGGCGCCTATATAGGGCTACACGGCCTGGGACACGGGCGTGTCTATGGCCGTGTCCTTCTGTGTTGGCTGGGCTGTGTCCAGGAAAGGACACATCAAGAAACACGATTTTGAACAGTAGTGACACGGGTGTGTCAGGGGTGATACGAGCGTGTCCTCACCCGTATCACCACCCGTGTTCTTCTCGGGTTGAAAACCTGGGGTGTGTTGACAGGAGTGCACGGACGGGTTACACGGGCGTGTACTAGTCGACACGGTCGTGTTCCTTTTTTCACGGGCGTGTCCTTAGCCGTGTCCACCAAGGGACGTGACGGTTGGCGTGACAGTTAGCATGACGGTTGGCGTGGTGGCTATCTGTGACACGCCCCTAGGTCACGGGCGTGTCGGGACCCGACATGGGCATGGCAGATTGAGACACGGGCGTGTCTCGACCAGTGTCCTTTTATATTCTCGATAATCGTGCCTAGATCGGGGCACACGGACTAGGAAACGGTCGTATGCAAAGCCGTGTTCGGCCCAGGATAAGAAATTTTAGGCTAATCTAAGTCATTCATTTCTTTAAATACGATCTGACGGCCCAGATGAGGTCCTGTTGTGTTAAGTTCGGGAATAGAGGATTAATCCGTCATTTTACTCTTAAACTCTCTCTTTCTAAGAAGTTAGAGAGAGAAGAGAGTAAGGAGGAAGGAAGGGAGGAATCCGGCCGCCAGTGGAGCATCAGAGCACCAGATTAAGAACCGAGACCATATCCGTGGAGAGAATTCCCTTGCGAAGCCTTCCATCTGGCTAGTTTTCATGGTGCCAAAGCGAACTTCAGGGGTAACGATTCTCAACTTGGACATGTGAAGTCCTCTTCCTTTATGCATTGGAAGCCCACTCCCGCGAGTGTGCGGTGAGTGCGCGGTGTTCCTTGCGGTAGATGTGAATAGTCCCCCTTGTGTTGCATGTAGAGTCTGGAATCGAAGTACAGATATAGGCATTGTGTATGAAGCCTACCCGGACGTGTTTGTTTGGATTGGTGATGTTGCATTATGCATGGATTGCCAGAGAAGACTCCTTTTTGTGTTGTTTTTTGGGTTTTATACATGGTAGATTGCAGCAGGGAGCCTTGGGGATTAACCCCAAGGTGTACCCGGAAAACTGGGCGGAAACGCATTTCTGCCAACTAGGTGGCCTAGGGCAAACCTTGTATATAATTGGGATTGTATGTACGAGGCCTGTCTCCAGGAGACATAAAGGGCCTTTCTTAGGAAAGCGGTGAGCCCATGGGGTTCAGAATTATTAGGCCAGGGAGCCGAACAGGAAAGGCAAAACCGACCCGCGCCCTGCAGGTTTGTCCATGAGTACTACGGTATTCGGAGACGGTAGGGCGGCTTGAGCAACGGGAAATGGTGGAGCTATACTTATGTTATGTAGACTATGACATGAGAGTAACGGAAATTGGCTCTCGTCGGTGGCATAACGAGAGTCTCAGGCAAGTCCGTAAAGACTGAAATGCTCAAAGTAACTGTCAAGTCAAGGACCTCTGAATGGAGTGGTATCCGGGAAGTTCGGTACACCGTCAATGTGCCCTGAGTGCACGGGGTGGGTGGCCATGCGAGCCTCGACCTGTGGTGAATTCTGCTAGGTTGTACTTTCACTAGGATTTTTGGATGTACTAATGAAATGCAGGGAAGGAGCATCGCCGTCCCGACTAAGGGGCGGGGTCGTTATAATTTGGTCAGCTTTAGCTGACCGTTGCTTTGTTTGCCACCGTACGATGGAATATTGCTTGTAGGTGTTGCGGAACCAAGTACCAAATAGCGGGCTGAAGCCTAAGCTGCTGTGCTGGCCCTCGAAGGCCAAAGTGAACTGTTATTTTACTTCTATCATGTGTGGCCGGCCTGCGAGCCAATGTTTATAAAATACTATGTTGTTAAGTGAACATTTGTAAGGCCATAAGGCCAAGATCTTTTGTGTATTTTGTTATTTCATTCCTATTGTTGTTAGTGGATATTCATGATTCATACTATCTGTTATTTGGGTTCTTTCAAGTACTTAAAAGCTTCCGCTAGTTGCTCTGTGTAGGACATTTGTGATTGGGAGAATGGTTTCATTCTGTAATCCTTTGGTCTGTCTGTAGTATATAGCGACGGGCCCCGGCTGGACGTACTGCTATATACCATGCGACGGATAGGGGTGTTACAATTTGGTATCAGACTACCAGTTCCAGTCTTGCTTATTGGAATTCATGGGCAAATTATTTTAAGGGGTGGTGATCACATGTATGTGCGTCATCGTTATAACATAAAAGAACCCATGAATGTCCACTTAGTAATGAAAATACACTTGTTTTTGAGGAACCTGAGTGTTCCAATGATTTCTTTTAGCAATTTGTATGTCGCCTAATTGATAGTTATGCTATATATGGGACTACGAGTGGTGCGGGGTAGTCGTAAGGTCAGGACTCCACAGAGAGTAGTGCACTTAACAGCGTGCCTGAGACCCTGCTTTCTGTTGAAACCATAAGAAGGATAGTTGATATTGTGTTTGCGGTGACTAAAGCACAACTTGGAGGGCAAGTGCAGCCCCCTGTCCCTAGGGTGACTTCAACACCGAGTGGTGTGATGGAACAACTGGCATGTATAAGAACTTTGGATTAGCAGTTGAACATGCTTTTAGTGCAGGGTATGCACTCAGTTGAGGAGTATTTGCAGGCGTTTCTTATCATAAGGCGCTACCCAGGGTTTGATTTGGAGAACGAGCAGACTATAGTTAATAGATTCTACAACGGTCTGCGTGATGAATTATGACTGCTACTCGTACGACCAAAGCTACTTGGATTCCGAGCATTAGTGGAGTCGGCTAGAGCTTTGGAAGCAGATCTGGCCATAATCAACAAGACGTCAGAGTACAGCTTACCAAACTCCCAAGGTCCCTCAAAGTCTGTACACCGAAAGAGGAGTAAAGTGATGCCTGACGTATCTGCTAGTCAAACTCCATATTACTGTTATAAATGTGGAAGGTTTGGTCACTTTGCCCGAGACTACCGTAAACACGATCAGGGGACAGAGAAAGCTATGAAGGGAGTCCAAGAGAAGAAAGACTCAAGTGCTGAGAAGACAGAGTTCAAGGCGCTACCCACCTCGAAGTCCGGTTTCTGTAGATGGTGTAAGAAGGCTAGGAGGTCGGTTCTAGTTCCTTATTTTGGTGTATCAGGAACAACTATTGGCCGAGACCCGGGCGCATGCTTTTGTTGTGGGAAGCTGGGACACTTTGCCCGAGAGTGTTGAAGCGGACGTCTGGAGTCCGAGAAGAAGCCTAGAGTAACCTACAAAGAGAAGGGTAAGGGGTTAGAGGCATCTACACCTCAATATGCTCCATCCCAACCTAGTGGATACAACTTTGGCCATCAGGAGGTTATGGAATATGCTGACATGGTGACAGGTATGGTTTAATTTTTGGTATGTCAGCTTTAGATACTTATTGCCTTACACATGTTAGCCTATGTTTGGTTGTGATAGGATTTGTATTGATTTTTTTGAGTGTTCGGTGAAAGCACTGTTCGTCATGGGAACTTCTCATTCCTTTTTGTCCGAAGGATGTGTATCGCACATCGGAGTTCCTTCTTTGATGGCAAGAGACAAATCGATAGTACTGCTGCCTATCGGGTGCTCTATACACGCGAATAGTATCGGTTGTATGAAGTTATGGATAGGGAGTCAGGAGTTTGACTTATAAGCGTCGCTACTGCTGTTTGTAGAATTCGACGTAATATTTGGTATGATTGGCTCTCGGAGCAGCGTGCGTACATCAATTTCAAACATAAGGTGGTTAGTTTGGTACTAGTTATAGGTCGTGAGATGTCGAAACTGAAGTATTACTTGAAGAGCTGGTGGAACAGGGTTATGTGGATCCAAGTTTACTGCCTTAAAGCACACCGGTCCTCTGGTTAAAAAGAGGATGGAAGCTTATAACTCTGTAATGGTTACTAGAAGTTGATTAAGTTAATGGGAAAAGAATAAGTATCCAATCCCAAGTAGTGATTATCTGTTCGATCAACTCAATGGGTCAAGTGTGTACTCAAGTTAAATCTGAAATCCAGATACTATTATTTGTCGCTAAGGGAAAGTTATTTTCCCAAAACGGCGTTCAACACACGATATGGACTTTATGAGTTCATCGTTATGCCGCTTGTGCTGACAAATGCGCCGTCCGTGTTTATGGATTTGAGGTATAGGGCGTTCAGTGAGTACCTGAACCAATTCGTGATAACCTTTATCGATGACATACTGGTATACTTTCAGTATGAGGGTGATCATTCCAAGCATCTGGATTTGGTATTGGAGACGTTAAGGAGAAATCAGATGTATGCCAAATTCTCCAAGTATGAGCTTTTGTTACCCTTAGTAGCATTTCTTGGTCACGTCTTGAGTGGAGAAAGTATCGTGGTGGACCCGTCAAAGATATTTGCGATACATGAGTTGCTAGTGTTATCTATGTTGGCGAAAAGTCCGAAGTTTATAGGACTGGCCGGCTAGTACAGACGTTTCATAGAGAACCTCTAGAGGATAACATTACCCCTCATGACTTTGGTGAAGAAAGATCAAAAGTTTGTGTGGTTGCTGGAGTGCGCGCAAGAATTCGAAGAGCTGAAAAGTCGGTTGACCTCGGCAACTATTCCATGTTCACCGAGTAGGACCGAAGGAGTTAAGATTTACAGCGATGCTTAGGGCAGTGAAGTGTATTGTGTTCTGCTCCAGCATGGGAGTGTAATAACATATAGCTCGCGTTAGTTGGAGGTACACGAGAGGATTTATCCGGTCCATGACTTGGAGTTAGCGGTCGTGATATTCGCTCTGAAGCTATAAAGACGCTACCTAAACGGTGTGAAGGTCGGTATCTAAATCGATCACAGGTGCCTGAAGTACTTATTGGATCAAAAGGACTTAAACTTGTGGCAGCAGAGGTGGATGGAGTTACTGGGGGACAACACCTTCGACATACATTTTGGCGCAAGTTTTGGAGATATTGGAGATCACTTGCGTGGACAAGTAGATCATGGATGATGCTTTTGATAGGTCAAATTCCCAATATATTTTTGAAGACGGACTATTGTGGAAGGACAGTCATCTGTGCGCCCCAAGTGTAGAGAGTCAGCGGCAGGAGTTGATGTACGAGGCTCATTATACCAAGTACTCAATTCACCCGAAGTGTACAAAATATTTAGAGGTTTGAAGAAGTGGTTCTGGTGGCCAGGACTGAAAAAGGATGATCCGGTGGAAAGGTTTGCCAAACTCTACATGGATAACATTGTTCGGTTATATGGTGCACCCCGCAGTATTATAAGTGACTGAGATGAATGCTTTATGTCCAACGATAGCAGGCTGGTGCATAGATTGTTGGGAGCTAAGCTAAGCTTCAGTATAGTCTTCCATCCGCAGACGGATGGTCAGACCGAATGGGTCAACAAAATGATGGACATGCTTCACATATGCGTCTTGGATTACTAAAAGCAGTGGGAAGATCACATGTACATGGTGGAGTTTGAATATAACAACCGCTACCAGGCGAGTATACAAATGGCGCCCTTCGAGGCCCTTTATGGTAGAAAATGTCACGCGTCATTGTATTTGTTAGAAATGGGTGAGACAAAGCCTTTCAAGAGGCAAGAGTTGGAAGATGCAACATCATTGGTACGAACTATTCGAGGAATGTTTGCAGACCGCTCAGGACAGGCAGGCAAAATACTATAATGCCAAAGCTTAAGAACGGGGAGTTCGCTGTTGGCGATTGGACGTATTTGAAAATCAAGCCGTCAATGGTGGCTCGCGAGTCCGTCGCTTAAAGAGACTGATTCAGAGGTACTTTGAACCATTTGAGACCCTGGAGCGAATTGGTGAAGCAGCGTATCGACTGAAGTTGTTAGTGGAGTTGAGTGGGCTACATGATATATTCAACATATCAGTGTTGCGGAAGATGGTACAAAAGCCTTCGCAGGTGGTTACGGTCGATCAGGTGCCGGTGGATTGTGGGATGACAACGAAGGTCAAGCCCGTATGTATTGAAGACTTTGAAGTCAAACGACTCCGCAATAAGGAGTTCCGAATGGTTAAAAAGTCCGTTGGGATAATTACGGTCGTGAATAGCTTTCATGGAAGCGAGAGCAGATTATGATGGAGGAATACCCCGTGTTATTCCGCTCAGGTAAAATTTAGGTTGTGTACTTTTACCTAATTTCGGGACGAAATTCTTTTAAGGGAGGGGGTGGGAGAGATTTGTAATGCCCCAAAAATTGTTAACGAATCGGTCGCGTCCTAAGGAATTTTTGGTGCCTATATAGGGATACACGGCCTGGGACACGGGCGTGTCTATGGCCGTGTCCTTCTGTGTTGGCTGGGCAATGTCCAAGAAAGGATACGACAGGAAACACGGTTTTGAATAGTAGTGACACGGGCGTGTCCTCACCTGTGTTCTTCTCGGGTTGAAAACCTGGGGTGTGTTGACAGGAGTGCACGACCGGGTTACACGGGCGTGTACTAGTCGACACAGGCATATTCCTTTTTGCATGGGTGTGTCCTTACCCGTGTCCACCATGGGACGTGACGGTTGGCGTGACGATTGGCGTGGCGGTTATCTGTGATACGCCCCTAGGTCACGGGCGTATCGGGACCTGACACAGGCGTGTTAGGTTGAGACACAGGCGTGTCTCAACCCGTGTCCTTTTCTGTGCTCGACGATCGTGCCTGGATCGGGGCATACAGTCTGGGACACGGCCGTGTGCAAAGCCTTGTTCAGCCCAGGATAAGAAATTTTAGGCTAATCTGAGCCGTTCATTTTCTTTAAATACAATCTAACGGCCCAGATGAGGTCCTGCTGTGTTAAGTTCGGGAATAGAGGATTAATCCCTCATTTTCCTCTTAAACTCTCTCTTTCTAAGGAGTTAGAGAGAGAAGAGAGTAAGGAAGAAGGAAGGGAGGAATCCGGCCGCCGGCGGAGCATCGGAGCACTAGATTGAGAACAGAGACCAGATCCGTGGAGAGAATTCCCTTGCGAAGCCTTCCATCCAGCTAGTTTTCATGGCGCCAAAGCGGACTTCAAGGGTAACGATTCTCAACTTGGACATGTGAAGTCCTCTTCCTTTCTGCATGGGAAGCCCGCTCCCGCGAGTGTACGGTGAGTGTGCGGTGTTCCTTGGGGTAGATGTGAATAGTCCCCCTTGTGTTGCATGTAGAGTCCAGAATCGAAGTACGGGCATAGGCATTGTGTGTAAAACCTACCCGGACGTGTTTGTCTGGATCGATGATGTTGTATATTGCATGGATTATCGGAGAAGACTCCGTAATGTGTTGTTTTTTGGGTTTTCTATACGGTAGATTGCAAAAGGGAGCCTTGGGGATTAACCCCAAGGTGCACCTGAAAACTTGGCGGAAACACATTTCTG
This sequence comes from Platanthera zijinensis, assembly GCA_039513925.1. NCBI lineage: Eukaryota > Viridiplantae > Streptophyta > Magnoliopsida > Asparagales > Orchidaceae > Platanthera > Platanthera zijinensis. Next base: position 154,206,944 of record CM077083.1, read on the forward strand.
CCAACTAGGTGGCCTGGGGCCAACCTTATATATAATTGGGATTGTATATGCGAGGCCTGTCTCCAGGAGACATGTAGGGCCTTTCTTTGGAATGCGATGAGCCCATGGGGTTCAGAATTATTAGGCCAGGGAGCCAAATAGGAAAGGAAAAACTGACCCGCGCCTTGCAGGTTTGACCATGAGTACTACGGTATTCGGAGACGGTAGGGCGAATTGAGCAATGAGAAATGGTGGAGCTGTACCTACGTTATGCAGACTATGATATGAGAGTAGCGGAAATTGGCTCTCGTTGGTTGCATAACGAGAGTCTCAGGCCTGGGGCCGTAAAGACTGAAATGCTCAAAGTAACCGTTAATTCAAGGACCTCTGAACGGAGGTGGTATCCGGGATGTCCGGTATACCGTCAATGTGCCCTGAGTGCACGAGGTGGGCGACCGTGCGAGCCTCCACCTGTGGTGAATTGTGCTAGGTTGTATTTTCACTAGGATTTTTGGATGTACTAATGAAATGCAGGGAAGGAGCACCGCCGTCCCGAATAAGGGGCGGGGTCGTTGTAATTTGGTTAGCTTTAGCTGACCATTGCTTTGTTTTCCACCGTACGGTGGAATGTTGCTTGCAGGTGCTGTGGAACCAAGTACCAAATAGCAGGCTGAAGCTTAAGTTGCTGTGTTGGCCCTCGAAGGCCAAAGCGAACTGTTATTTTACTTCTATCATGTGTGGCCAGCCTGCGAGCCGATGTCTGTAAAACACTATATTGTTAAGTGAACATTTGTAAGGCCATAAGGCCAAGTACTTTTCTGTATTTTGGTATTTCATTCCTATTGTGGTTAGTGGACATTCATGATTCATACTATCTGTTATTTTGGTTCTTTCAACTACTTAAAGCTTCCGCTAGTTTCTCTGTGTAGGACTTTTGTGATTGTGAGAATGGTTTCATTCTGTAACCCTTCAGTCTATCTATAGTATATGGCGTCGGGCCCCGGCCGGACCTACTACTATATACCATGCGACAGATAGGGGTGTTACACAAGATATATCTCAATTTTGGCAGATTGGGTCAGAGTTGAATGCTGAGATTGAATAAGCCCGGACAGCATTACATGTGATGAGGTAGAGTGACTTTCTTCAGAGGATCAGGCGTAAGAGCTGAAGGAAGACGGGCTTGCTGAGTACTTGGATTCACTGGACTACATGCGCAATCGCTATTTACGTGGCAAGGAGATCTGTAAGGAGGTCTGGATCATAAAGGTAGAGCCCCAGATTAAAGATTTTCATGAGGTCGCTCTTGGGTGTAGAGTGTCGAAGGTGCTTCAGATGGTGTCCAGGAAATTTGAGTGTGCCGTTTCTGGCATTAACTTTGACGATCTTTCTGAGGATGATGGCTCGAGCTTTGAGTCTGATGTTGATGTTGTAGGCGAGTAGTTGGTTCATCTATGTTGAACCTTTGCACATTTGCGTTGTGTTATTTTGTTTGTATCAGGTACTTTTGTAGTATGTATTCTAGCACTTTGTAGCAGCTTTGTATATTGTTGGCGATACTTTGTACGCCCTCTTTGCATCACATCTTTGATTATATATTTTGCTGGCGTGTAGTCCTATTTTCGTATTGGTTGAGATTATGGGGTGCTGACACCGCTACTTTGCACGTTACTATGATCTCCTCGTGTTTAAGGGTGGGACGTTGGGGGTGTTGTATCCTTATTCTGGTACAGAGAGCGAGTATTTCTGTCCAAGTAGCGAGAAGTCACAGGGGCGAAGCACACTACTAGGAGACATGCGTTATGAGCACGCTTCCTAGAGACAGGTGTTGTTAATGAGCATGATATATGATGGCAGGTGATGTGAGCGCACTGCCAAGAGACAGATGCTGTTAATGAGTGCACTAAGGCAGGTGCTATGAGCTCGGTTCCCGAAGGCAGGTGATATTAATGAGCACATTGTGCGAGGGCAGGTTCTGTGAGCGCGCTGCCTGAAGGTAGGTACTATTAATGAGCGTGCTGCACGAGGGTAGGTGCTGTGAGCACACTACCCGAAGGCAGGTACCGTTAATGAGCGCGCTGCGTGAGGGAAGGTGTTATGAGCGCGGTGTCCGAAGGTAGGTGTTATTAATGAGCACACATCATGAGGGCAGGTACTGTGAGAGCACTGCCCGAGGGCAGGTATTGTTAATAAGCACATTGCATAAGGGCAGGTGCTATGAGCATGCTGCCCAAAGGCAAGCACTGTTAATGAGCGCACTGCATGAAGGTAGGTGTTGTGAGCGCACTGCCCGAAGGCAAGTGTTGTTAATGAGCATGCTGCACGAGGGAAGGTGTCGTGAGCACGTTGCACGAGGGCATGTGTTATTAATAAGTGCGCTATACGAGGGCAGGTGCTGTGAGCACTCTTTTCGAATGTTGGCGCTGTTAATGAGTGTACTGCACTAGGGCAAGTGTTGTAAGTGCATTGCGTGAAGGCAAGTGTTGTTAATGTAAGAAGGTATCCTTTGTTTTGGGCATGATGTGTATGTAGTCCTGATGACGTGGATGATGCTCGTCTTTTATATAAATGGCATGAACTTTAAAAATCACTAATGGCACAGTCACGTGTCTGTGCGCGCGGTAATTTATATTAAGCATTTATATAAAGAGTTAACAAAGCATTGTGGTGGAATGGGTAGCGCTCTACTGATGGGTATGTAGCTTTCTCTTGGGTTGATTGCCTTAGGGGCTCCCCTAATGTCCTTCATGTTGATCGTATAGCTGATCTCCTACTGGTAGATTCGGTGCTCTCCCCTATAAGAATCTTTCCAACAACCCTTGTCTGATGAGGCGCTCAATCTCCTACTTCATCTTGGAGCAATTTTCTATGATATTTCCTCGTTCGCGGTGGAACTCACTACTTTGACTAGTCATCTGCATCTTTTGAGAGCGGTCTAGGTTTGTAGAGTATCTCCTTACCTTGGATTGCGTAGAATATCTTCGTTCTAGAGGTATTGAGGGGTGTGTAGTTCTTATGCTGTCTTGGTCGCAAATTGTCATGACGCTCACAACACTTCTCAATATTTGATGAGACTTCTTTATCCCTCCTTTTTTGGGTCTCTATCAAATTGTCGTCTATGTGTCTCGATTGCTTCGTCAACGATGATCTGTGCTTCAATCCTTTGTACCAACATTATTTCTCTCATTAATGTTGAGTAGAAGCTTCCGGGGCGGAGTCCTCCTAAGAAGAAGCCTCGCAAGAGTTTTGGGTCGACTCCTGGGATTTTTCGTCCCTCAGTGGTTAAATGACAAAAAGTTCTTTAGGGGTTTCCCCTTCGCTTTGTCGAATCCCAAAAAGGAGAGAGGTGTCCCATAAACCCTTCAATTTGCAACAAACTGTCGACAAAGAGTTTAGATAAACTTGCAAAGTTGTCGATCTCTCCTTCCTTTAGAGAGCAGAACCAATTTTGGGGTTATCCTTTGAAATGGGAGACAAGATGCTATTTACCTCAAAGTTTACTCTAGAGAGAGGGTGAATAAAGATTAAAATTTTGTTTCAAATACTTAGTGTAATTCATAAAATTTGCATATACATCAACAATCAACCAAAAATAAATGCTGGTATATAAAATCACAGCACAGAATTAAAAAAACATAGAAACATAGAGGACATAAAGATTATAGTGGTTTCCCCTCAAACTTGGTACATCCACTCTTCTACCCCGGTGGTAGGAATTCACTATCACAGTGTCTGTGTCTTTTGATCAGGAGAATTTTAGAACCAACACCAGATCTTTTGATAAGGAGATCTTTAACTAATACAATCTTGTTTTTTCTCAAGGAGACTCTCAGAGCCTTTCACTGAATCTTTTGAAGAAGATTCTCAAAACTCTTTTCATAAAGTGTAAGAAGAAAATAAAAGAAGATTTCTGATAGAATTAATCTTCCCTCTTTGTTCTCTCATCAGATTTTTGAGGACTAGCATTGATGATATCTGGAACTTTTGATGAATCTCTGAATATCAAAATCATAAAGATTATGAGCCGTTTTTCTAGATTATCCTTAAATCTCCTATGAATCTGATGCAATTTCCTCTTGAGAAGAAAAGAACTAATTCTCTTTAATAGATTCAGTAACACTCTCATAATCTACTGATTGATGGAAGAAATTCAATTGCTGATGATGATCTTCCAAACTCTCTCTATCGAAATTAATCTATCACGATCTGATATGAATTTCTTGATTATTTATAGTTGATGATTGATGTAAGATATCAATGATCCTCTCACTATCTCTTCACTTGTTTGTGTTGTATCTCATCACATATATATAGATTGATATCTTCTAACATTTCCAAGATTCTGTTATTCAAACCTCTTCTTGAATTAATTTTGATTGAAGACCTCAAAATAAATTTTTTTAGGAAATTCAATTGATATAACGTTGAGTTCTAATCAAAGCAACATTAAATTCTTACTGCCTGTAAGAATATCTCTTAGTCAACGTTCCGTTGATATCATGTCGAAGTATGTGTCGATATAATTCTTTGAATGACGTCGACTTATCAATTTCAGTTTCTTTGACTTCTATTCAAAGTAGCGTCAAATTCCAGTCAAAGTTGCGTCGACTTTTAGACGAAGGAAGTTGCGTCGACTTCTAGTCGACGTATGTTGGCAAATCAGGACTTTTCTCTTATATTTAACATGTCTTTCTTATGCCTTTTATATCAATGACTTCCTAAGACTTCTAATACCAAATTACCCTCATTATACATCATGGGTAATAAATGTAGAATGTAAAATCACTAAAATATTTTATTAAGATAAATCATATGAGTTTTCCCAACAATCTCCCCTATTTAACTTAACAAATTTTTCACAATTTCAAAAGCGACTTTACAAATATACAATAGTAAAAATACAATGTTTTGATTGAACATGTACTGATGACAAATAAGAATAATAAAGGATATGCATAAAAGGTACTGAATATATGAAGCTTTCATACAAATCTCTTAAAAATGCCACCATAGTTATCAAACATTATACCTTCAGAATATACTTGTTCTAAGAAGGATTTTTCTTTTTCCTGATAAATACCTGTACATCTTTATTTATCTTTTCAACAGAAGAATCTTCACACTCCCCTTGAATAGGCACAAAATCATCCACTACTTCTTTGACTATCATAAGTATATCAGCTAAATTCTATTGCATTATCTTCCTGTGAACTAATGCATCATAATCCTGAGTAGCTTGATCATTGTTCTATTCTGTCTCCCTCTGAACAACTTGATTTTTATTTTCAAAAACATGAACTGATTGTTCATCCGCCTCTCTGCTCAATAGAACTGTTTGAATCGTTCTAAGAAGAGTCTCATCTTCTTCTAATAGTTCAATGCACTAGTCTTCCTCAGAAATCTCCCCCTTATGCACTTGTATTCCTCATAAGTTCTTATAAAGATTGACCCTGCTATGCTTATATAAGACATCCATGTCAACAGATCTATGCCTCTTTTAGAATGCGACATGGGAGCTTTTTGTTTCTGTATCCCCGATAACTATGTCGGAGAAGTATGATGCTCTTTGTCTTTTAGTGCTCTATCTACTTTAATTTGAATTTAAGAATGACATCAGCATATTTGAAATTCCACCTGTGGACTTAGAAAAAATCTTCTTGACAATTGGTACAGACGTTGAGTATAGTTGTGTGACTCAACGAATTAGTTATAAACTGTTAAGTCCATAAGCATTGAGTGAACATCATTCACTCGACGCATTTACCCTTAGCTGTATTTGTAATATCCCCCACACTTCTAGACCCCATAAAGTTATGGTTAGGGCTTGAGAGGTGCATGGATGCCCTAGTGTGACCCTAGATATGCTTGAACTTAGGGGAAATTGCTAAGTGCACCCCTAATGTGCACAAGTCAACCTAGGCCAATTCACACCCACATGAACTCACCACCTCAAGGTAAGCTCACTAACACTTCCCTAACCCTAAGAGAGAGACAACTAAGCAATGGACTCAAGGCTAGGTAAATCAAATTGGTCAAATTAACCAAAGTCAACTTTAGGTCAATATAGATCAAACCTTTACTCAAGAGATCTAATTGGCCCTAAAACCTAAAATTGACCTCACCCCTAGCCTTATAATTTCATTAGGGGCAAAATGGACCCAAAAGCCCATCATGGGGTCACCAATTTGACCAAAGTCAAACTTAGCCCTATTTAGGTCAAAATCACACTATTTGGCAAAATGACCCAATTGGGGCATCACCATGACCCAATCAACATTGGGTGGTGTCAAGGGACTCAAGACAAACCCCTTGGACCAGTCAACCCATCAAGTTGACCAAAGTCAACCCCAAGATCAACCATGGTCAAAGTGAACCCCAAAGGCTAAATGAGAGCCCAAGCCAATTCAAGTGGGCTAAGGCCTTGCCCAAGGCTCAACCCAAGGCCCACTAAGTTTATCAGATTTATTTAATCTGAATTAGGTGATTTAATTAGGGTTTAATGGGGTTAATTAAGGGGCAAGTTTCATTTGGAGGGGGAATAATGGAGGGAGGCCAAGTGGCACTCCCTTCTTCTTCCCCAACCCCTCCTTTCATCTCCCCTAATAAAGAGAAGTTTTCTAGTAGTTACAGGTCGACCACCAACGAGGAGGCCATAATTGGCCATGACCGAAACCCCCTTGTATGGAACTCCTATATAGAGGCCCCCAAAGCTCAATTCAATACTTTCATCACCTTCAAAAGCTCATTGGAAGTCAAAATTGACTCATACATCAAAGCTTTAAGTGGAGAATTGATATCGGGAGAGGTTCGTCGGAAAACGCCAAAAAACCATGACTACCAACTGGAGTAGCCGCATCCAAGCCCGAAATCAGGCATGTTTCTCCCCCTCTCCCCTTATGCTAGCATCATAGATCAATAGGATTTGAGATCGAGCTCAATTGAGCCTATTTTGATTTTTAATTTCCATGGAAAATCGGATTGGGCTTCCTCTCGGGTTTGCCGGAAACCATCACCTCCGATGGCTAAACAGATGTCGGGTGATATACACCACCTCAATGGAGGTGGTGGTGGTGGCGGCCGGCTAGGAAGTGGCCGGGTGACCAGCAAACAGCTATGGAAAGAGCTCCAGGTCGGGTAAGTCACGCCCTTCGGTAAGGGTAGGAGACGAAATCACCACCGTTGATTTAGATTTATATTAATTATTATGCATTTTGTCCCCCTTAATATGCACTTTTTGAACCAGAAAAATGAGGTCCTTAAGGGGTCAACCATGAAATGTGACCAACATGAAAAATGTAGCCCTATGAGTCAACTTTGATAAAAAATTAAAATCAGGGCATTTGGGACACTGTAGCTTCTTATAGGGCACTTCTTGTTGGACAGGTCCTTAGGGTAGGACAATCACTATTTCCTTAATAACTTTTAATTGGATAAAGGGATTTACTTTAAATTTGGTGGTGGAATTTATATCCCATAGATACATCCCCTATCTAACAATGGAAATTTTTGGACAACATTTTCCTATAGCTTTGGGTAAAATGTGATTTTCCATAAAATTGAAATTATTTTGTTAAAATTAAATATAATGACTTTAAATTTTGCTTATAAGCTCATTATGTCACAACAAAGGCATGGTAAAAATCTCAGGTCAATTGGACCTCAGTGGGTTGGTGAATATACTTTGCATGTGGTTGTGCTATATGAGATTTGGGGTGCGATTAGCTTAAATAGGAAAAAAGGGGATTGAGGCCTATCAGACTTGTGGGATATCCTTGGAGCTTGGGAATGGACTTATGATGATGGAATACACCATCCAATGTGTGATTAGGGTTTTTGGAACAAAAACCTTATGTATTTGATTTATTTTAGTTTTGGCACCATTTTAAATTAAGGGAATAAAAGTGAGTAAATCAACTTAGAAAATTTTAAGACTCTACCACTAGGGTTGTGCTGACATAATGTACCTCAAGTATTAATTTGGGAATTTATGGGAATTTTTATTTAGGCTGTTTAGCTAAAAGTACAATTATGACCTTTTGGTAATTCTATTTAAATCATGATTAATATTGCCTAGAAAATTTTGAGAATTGTACATGATCATTGTTATTATGCTAAGAGGCTTTGTGAATTATTTTAGAATTTTTGGAATTATATTTATGGAGTTCTATTGAATAGTGTTATTTTGGTAATATGTGAACTTTGATGAAATAGTTGATTAAATTTGTTTAGAAAATTATCATCCACTAGAATGATGCTTTATTTGTCATTTAATACCTCAAGAAAATTTATTGGATTTACTTACCTAGTTGTTCAGTACTTCCTTTGAATTGAGACCTAAATGCACTATTTTTGGGGAAATTTATATTTGCTATTATATGTCACTAGAAAATTAAGGAATTTTGTCCAGAGCCATTATTACTCAAAATAATATTAGGATAATTTTATCTTGTTGGTTTGATAACAAAAAGTGACACTTCATGTTCAAAATCACATTTAACAATAATTTTGGAAAATTATAATAAATGCAAATTATTTATGAAAATTATAAACCTCTGGTTTAGGTTTAAAATGTCTCGATAGATATCAAGAAATAATCATACGGCCTTGGGTTAAGTATTTGGTGAATGCCTTGAGAAATGGAACGATTGAGTTCAACCCATCATAGTTCCTAGTACCAATGTGAGCCCTTTACAGGGTAGACCTCGGGAAGTCCAAGGTTAACCGTAAATCGCTAAGTAATCCAGAAGTTAGACAGGAGTAGTTTGATATGATTATAGAATTTTGTAGTGATCTCACCCACGTGTGGGTTGGATTGATATAGGACTTATTAGTCCTGAGAAATGGTGGGTCGGGTGGTTGGTCGATATCAAGACGGGTTATTCCAACGAGCTGGGGGGCTCGGGAGGGTATTGTTATACCTGATTTGTGTATATATCGTTGGTCACTCGGTACTGGTCCAGTCGGCACACCGACAGAAGTACGATGACTCTGGTGCGGAGTTTAGACCTTTAGGAAGACCTATAAGATGTTTAAACCGAGGTCTCGAGGACTATGTCCCCTAAGAGAACACCCGACCACAGAAGACTTGCAGTTGTCAGCAAGAGTATACAAGGGCTCTGCTGTTGTGTTCTAAGCATTGAGGCATACGAGAGATAAAGGCCTGGTAGTGTGCCTGCCCGCCTAGGAGTGGAGACACCCACTCTAATACCACCGTGAGCCACAACGATTGGTACCTAAGAGGTTGGACACCTCCAAAAAGTGGGGATGCATGAAAGGTCTGTGCACAGAGTCATGTGTGTGAGTTATATAATAAACATTGCATTGCATATCACGACATAGAATATGCACTTGCAGATCCTCATCATATAAATTAGTATGAGCTCTTTTATGTGATGAGTTACAGTTTCGGAAATCTTAACTTATAAGTTTGTATGGACATTCATATATGTTGAGGTACGCTTCTGTGATAGTAGTGTAGCTTCTTTACTTTACTAGTTTTACTTAGCTCCTCTTACTGTACTTTTTTTTTATACAATGCAAGTTATTGATCTTTTTTACTTTTGTTATTGCTCATACTGATATAGAACTTCTAGAGAATTATCTATATATATACCACTATCACCTGCTTGTATATTCTGCTATTATTGGTCCTTGTCTTTCTTCCTCCTATGTGATTCCTAACAGTTGCGGGGGTGAGACAGGGACGAAGCAGTTGAGTTTAGTTTGAATAACAGTCGTTGGACCATATCATTTTAGGGACACGTGGAGACGTCGTCGTAGTTTGACCAGGTGGAGCCAGAGATTGAGACACAAGGATCTGAGGAGCCGGTGTCATGCACTACTACTACTACTTTTACTCATCGACAGGTTGATGATCATATAGTTTAGCTTCCACATTGTTAGTTAAGAGAGAGTGATATTTATGATGACTATGTACTGGGCAAAAGCACTATTTCTTGTACTCATTATTATCTCATGTGGACTTTTACTTAGTTATTTAAATATCTATGCTATGATGTGTGGGCTTGTTTTACTTCTTCTTTTGTTAGGTATGTGAATGGTCGTGCTTGCGGGCATGACCACTGTCTTGTGATGACAACTAAATCATAGTCTGTGTCATTGTAAGGCAGACCTCCTGGGCAGAAATCTCTCCTCGACCGTGCCCAATTCTTGGGTGGGGGTGAGAGATTTTACAGAATTCTCCCTTACTGAAGAGGCGTTGAGTGAATGTTGATCACTCAACGCTTTTGACTTCAACTCCTTTTCTAAAACAGGCGTTTAGTGAAATGCCTTCACTCAACGCATTTGCACTTTGACAGTTTCCCTTCTGTAGGCATTGAGTGAATAACCTTCACTCAATGCATTTATATTTACCAGAATTTTTATGTTGGTATTGAGTGAACTGCCTTCACTCAACGCATTTCCAATTGGATAAAAGTTCCTGAGTAGGCGTTGAGTGAATTGCCTTCACTAATTGCATTTGAACTTAGTTGAAATCTTTGAGAAGCGTTGAGTGAACCTTTTTCACTCAATGCATTTGTACTTAACTGAATTCAAGTCCTGCTCCACTAAGTCTTTGAGTGACTGAATATTTGTTAATGCTTTTTGACCTCTGGCGTTGAGTGATGTGCGATCACTCAACAGATCTGTACTTATCCAAATTTCTAGCTCTCCCAAGTGTTCTATCTTCTATCAAGCTAAACCTCTTACATATATAACTTGTCTAATCAATGAATAATAGACATCCTACATATATGAACTTGAACACATATCAAATATATGCTTGTGTATATTATTGACTTATGACCTTCTTCAAATCAGGGACATTATAGTTAATGGACCCAACAACCACCAAATATGATTTTGGTCCCATTCCTCTCAAGTGTGTAGTCTTTCAGATGGCTCCTTGTTCCAGTCATGTGCTTGGAACATCCAATGTCTAAGTTCCATATAGGAATTTGATGGGTACTTGGACTAACCTACAATAACAGATTTAGTTTACCTTATGTATCCAAAATGATTTGGGTCCTTGGTTCTTGTTAGCATAAAAGTGAATATTTCTCCCTACAGTAGCCCTGACAGGAAGATTGACCTTTTCCCTTGACACATTTGGGTTGTGCTATAATCTCTGGCAAAGTGTCCCCCTTGCCACAACACCAGCACTTATGAATACTGTATCTCCTCTTTTGAACAACCCTAGATGTGAGTGATCCATCAAACTTTTTCTATTCAAAGAGGAGTGTATTAGCCTTCTTCCCATTTCTTTCAGCTAGAATTTGGCTGAAAGTAGCCTGCTAGTAGGTTCACTTGGTTTATTCTGACTGACATCAATAGATATCTGCTTTCCAGCTGATAAGGTGTTGATGACATAATAAATGACCAAGTAAGACTTGGTTGTTGTCTTGAACACAACCCTATTATTTTATAAAAGACCTTGGGTGGAGGCCACTTCCTTACTCTTGAGAGTAGGGGTTGGAGCACCAAACATAAATGGTCCATGGTGGGCCATTTGGATTTCTTCATGGGGAGCCTTTAGTGCACTCAACCCCATGCCATTTCTTATTCTATTATAAGAAGCATTATTGCTCTTACAAGAAGAATTGTCATTCTTCTAGTGACCATACATGTTATCATGGTCATACTTGTTAGATGGGAAAACTACCTCCTGAAAGGTGGTTTAAGTCACAACTGGAGTCTTGCCTTTCATTTTGGAATGGGCAGCTCTAGCATTCCACCTTAACCCCAATACCATCTTAATTGTTTGAGAGGTGAATGAGTTAATTAGTGGCAACACTGTCTTTGGCTTAGAAAACTCAACCACTAGCATCCTCTCTTTGAGGAGATTCTCTTCGCGATCCATAATGATCTTACTCTTCTAGCTTATGGTACTTATTTGGATTATAGTCATAGACCTCAGCTGACTAATTTCTCTACTCATCTGAGCTAGCATTGAAGTTGAGTTAGATTGCATTGATTCAGCCTGCTATAAAGAGACAATTTCTTCAGTCTGTCTTTTGACAAGCTTTTTGCTCTTCTTCGGAGCCTCCAATATAGCACAATATTTGTCAATCAATTGATTGACATCCTCATCAGATTCTAATCCATCCTCTTCACTGGATGAGGTGGATTCCTTAGAATCTGTGCCAATCTCATAAACAGAAGGAGAGTTGGAAAGAGTGTGTACCTCCTCAGGATCAAATTTGTCCTGAGTTTCTTCTGTCACGGCTATGAGGCTGATCTCTTCATCATCTTTGAAGTCACTATCAATATAGGACAGTGGTGCCCTTATGCCCATTATGGTAGCAGGAAGGTCATCCTCCTTTTCTATAGAGATAAGAACAATATAGGACTCTTCTTCTGATTCTAAAGACTCAGAATCACTATCTGACAGGAAAGACTTCTTCTTGGCCAAGAAGCTCTTGTCTACCTTCTTATCATCGTGATACTTTTTTTATCATCAGACATACTATTTTCTTTCCTCTTGACAGGACAGTCAGCAATGACATGTCCTGACTTGTTATAGTAGTAGCAAACCACATTAGTCTTAAAGTATTTATTCCATTTAAAATCATACCTGTCCCTAGTGGGGTCTTTTCTGGACTTATCCTGGTTGAATTGTGGCTTTTCGGAGCTAGAGCTAGATGAGTCCTTGTTCTTCCACTACCTCCTCCTGCTCTTCTTGAACTACTTGGAGAATAAGGTTAGTTGTCCATCTGCTGGGACCTGATCTTTCTGACTTAACATCCCCTAAAGTGCTGGGACCTGACCTCTCTGACTTAGCATCCCTTTTTGGATGAAAAGGAATCTTCTCCATGCCCCTTCTTGAGGCTTCATCTTTGAATGCCACACAATTCTCTCTGTTGAGGAACTTGGCAACTTCTTCTTCAGCTTTCCTAGAATTCAACTGAAGCTTATGTGACATCAGCTTGCCAAATAAATTTTGGGGAAATGTGTTGGCCAAGTTACCCACTTCCCTAATGGAATGGATCTTGATATCCCATTCTTTATTGAGAGATCTCAAGAACTTATCATTCAGCTTATAGTTGGTGAACTTTCTGCCATAGATGATCAGACTGTTCACAATCTTAAATAATTTCTCATAACAATCAGCTATAGAATCCTTCTTGCCTTGCTTGATGGCATCATACTGCTGATAGAGGAGAGATTTTCTGTCATCACTCACTTATTCTGTTTCCTCCATATAGACTATCAGTGAGTCACACATCTCTTTGACTATTTTGCAGTGGACTAGATTCTATAAATGTTCAATCATCTATAGCATTGATAATTATATTCTGTGCCCTCTTATCCATGGTGGCTAGAATTACCTAATCCTTAGTCATATTTTAATATCTCTTAGGAGTCTAGATGTTGGCATAATAGTAGAGACCTTATTGGAATGAATGGTCCCTCTTATATTGTAATGTATATCCTAGGGCATGAGGCTTCCATGAATAGTCTCACCCTTTCTTTCCAGATCCCAAATTTCTCCTTCCTACAGATAGGAAGTTTCATAGAATCTAACTCCTTATAGTTCTTACCATAAGACATAAAGATATGCTCCTACTACCCTTGGAAATCTAGTTCAGACTGTTAAGTCCTTTTTGAACAACCTCTCTCTGATACTAGTTGAAAGTCTTTTCTAAGGATAGTTAAACACTTAAAGAGGGGGTGAATAGGTTTGTTTTAAATCTTTTTGTATTTTTCATATTAGAGCATGATGTGTGTTTAAGTTAGATATTAGCTTTCAAGATCACAGCAAACACATAAGATTTATAATTGTTCCCCTATCTAAGGTACATCCACTTTTCCCCTTCAACTATCTAGCAGTGTGCTAGATTCAGCTAACTCATCCATTATAATCAGCTCCTAGAGATTACATCTCAGATTCCTAAGGATCTTACCACTCTGAGTGAAGACCACTCCTATAGCGCAGACTGTTTCCAATACTACCTAAGATCCACTCCAGGACCTTACCTCTGATCTACCTCAGGACCCTATAGCTAAGAGTTCACCAACTCCTACAACTCAGAGATCTAGTTGATCTCCTACCTCAGATCTTCACCAAGATCCTACCTCAGAGTAAGCCCACTCCTACAACTCAACCTTTATAAATTAGGCTTACAACTCAGATCTCTAGAGAGATCTTACTGATTTGAATAAGGGTTTTGGTGAAATGGCTCCAGAGAAAAAGTCACTGAATCCTCTTCCTTAACTGTATTGTATACAATCCTTCTTCAAAACAACAAAAAAATAAATCTTCAGAGTTGAATCAGCTTGTGCTGTGTCGAACTTCTACAGAGCTCTGCTTCTTCTTCAAGCTTGAGAAAGTTTTTTATTCTGTATTGCCGGCTTGAAGATGAATAGAAAATAGCTTGAGCTCTACTAGCCGACTTTTGCTAACCTTAGGGTTTTTAGATATGGCAAAAGTTCTTGCAAAAATTTATTGTAAAGGATGATCTCCTTCTATATATAAAACCCCTCAGTTGCAATGACTCTATATCCCTTTCTAGAAATCAGCATGGTTGGCTTTAATGGCAGATTCATTTTGGGATATTGCTGCCAAAACAGTATGACGGTCTGTCTTTTAGCATGATATTTGCGTTGATTTGAATTTAAGGAAGACATCAGCAGTCATGACTCAATGCTGGTGGACTTAGAAATTTCTTATAGATTGTTTACACAGGCATTGAGTGATACCTTATGACTCAATGACTTGAAGCGTTGAGTGTTGCCTTGTATCTCAATGCATTTGTACTTTAACTGATATCTTCAGAAGCGTTGAGTGATAAGCCTTCACTCAACTAAAAAATACTTAGCTAGATTCTGACAATCTTCAGAGGCGTTGAGTGAGCCTTCTTCACTCAATGCTTTTGTCCTTTGATAGCTTATCTAAGAAGGCGTTGAGTGAGCATCTATCACTCAATGCATTTGTACTTAGCAGTATTTTCCTGATAGATATCGTTGAGTGAGTGTCCTTCACTCAACGCATTTGAAATTGGCAGCAATACAAATGAAGGTGTTGAGTGAATGCTCATCACTCAATGCTTCTGGACTTAGATAGATTTACAGATAAGGGGGCGTTGAGTTAACATCACTCACTTAACGCTTTTGTACTTAGAAATATTTTACTGCATCTTCACTAAGGCTTTGAGTGACTAGTTATTTGTCGATGCTTTTTGGCCTCAAGCATTGAGTGAAGAGTACCACTCAACGCTTTTATACTTAGACAATTTTCTGCCTCTCCTAAGTATTCTGACTTCTGTCTAGCCAATCCTATGACACATTGGGCATGTCCAATCACTAAATAACAGACATCCTACATATATTAACATAGGTAAATATCAAATAAATGCTTGTGTATATTATTGACCTCTAGGCCTTCTTCAAATATGGGACATTGTGATCAATGCACCCAACAATCATCTTTTAAAATTGCCTTGAGAAGGCAGCAAAATCCCCATCAGACATATCAACATCTGAAGTGATGGGTTCAAAAGACTATGATTTAGTCACTTTTCTTGTAGAAGAGGGAATTCTCTCCTTGTTCTTCCTGAAGCTCTTAAAATAACTTTGAATAGATCTTCTTAAATTTCATTTTTGGGGAGTATTCGATGCTACGTCAAGTTCCAACTGAACATATGTCGTCTTTTGCCTTAGAATATGACTATGATAACAGAACTAAGTATTTGATGTTACATCGATTACTTATCGACGCATGCATTTATTTTTGCTTAGGAGATGTGTTGTCTTTTCTTTAGAAGATACGACTTTGCTGAATTTCCTTTTGATTTTAGCTTGCCTTTTTCTTATTTTGACTGTAATTGACTTCATAGGACTTCTAATTTCAAAATTATCATCTATATACAACATGGTTAATTATCTTAGGAAAATAAAATCACTTCGAAATAAATTTTTAAGTTAAATTAAGAGTTTTCCCAACAATCTACTCTCATTTAGCTTAATAAGTAAAGAGTTTTTCCGAACAATCTAATCTTATTTAGCTTAAGACTTTAAAGTGATTTTATAGTAGAAATCATTTTAAATAAATATAATAATCATCAATATAATGTCATGCTCCAAAACCATTCCTTTATAAATAGTCTTAGAACTATATTCAAGTGCTACAAACTATCTTCTGCCATTAAGAAATTCAAAAAAGCAGTGTATAGCTTTTTAGTAGTATTCTCAAGATACTCAAAGTGTGCCGATCTTAATTTATTTGGATGTTCTTGAATGTCAATATCAACCATGAACAACTTCTTAATTTCAAACTCAATATTTTGAGAAGTTGCATTTATTATAAAGTCAAGACTCTAGATTCTTACTAACAATTCATTTGTCAATTCAAGCTTATTCCCAAGAGACTCGAGCCTTTGAAGGTCTTCGACTATAGGTTTAGAATTAGGTTCTTTGGCAATGGGAGCTGAAAGTTTTACAAAAAGAATTTGTCATTCACTATCTTATTCATAAGGTATATAATCATCGTGAATAAATCCAAGACCTCCTTTGTGAAGTTACCCTGTAGTCTCAATAACCTTTGCTTAAGGGTGTTTCTCTATATAGCCAAGCGTATCAAAGATAGTGTCTGGTGTTATGATTGATTGTTCATTTAGAATTTCTTCCTTTACTTTTCCTTTCCTGAGTTTATCAAGGAAAATCCTCACTTTGTCAACTAACTCCTTCTGAGCAGCTTCATATGCAGCTGTCTCTCTTTCTCTAATTTTATCAAGAGCTTTTTCATGCTCAGGGTCCTTATATATTTTCATTGTATTTTCTAGAACATTTGATTTTGGATACTTCTTCTTGTATAATTTATCTTTTTATATTGTTTTCTTTGGGCTTTTGTATACCTTTTCCATATTGTCAAAGATTTTGTAATTGATCTTATTGAAAAAAAAATCTGGATTCATAGGCCTTGGAGAATCATCCCACATCCTGGGTACTTTTATACTCCTTTGAAGTTCTATATCATCAAACATTTGCCCCCCTGCCTGGTTGACTCCCACAGAGATGTAGGAATCATCATTCTAATTTCTCACTCTGGCAGTGATAAGAGCAACTTAGGCTCAATAGCTGACTCCCCCTCAGATATATAAGGAGAGAAAGGAGCAATAATAGTATAGACAGTGTCCACAAGTATCTTTTTCTCTGAAATATGATCATGAATAGTCTCCATAGGTTGATCTGGTTCTAGAATTTGTTAATGAATAGCATAAAAATTCTGTCTATGAAATTTTATCATCATCAACATCACTACCCTCTGTCTCTAAAATTTCCTCAGCAGCGACATTGTCATTCTGAGGAAAATCCCTGGGACTGACCCGATTCTCCCCTTCTTTAGATCCCCAAAGAAGGATATAAAGACCTTTTCAAGAACATAGGATTGAATCATCTTTTATTTAAGCTCATGCAGATAGCTTGAAATATCATCGAGTCAACTTTGTAGTGTGGAAACCTTGTTGAAGCACTCATTCGAGAAGATGATACAGTGGGAGGAGAATTTTGAGAACAGTGTTGCTAGAACCTTATTGAGAGTAGTAAGAACTTACGACTCAGAGGGTATTGGAGTCATTGATGTACCTGCAAAATTCTTAACAAACATGAGAGAACTAGAACAACTGGAAGTCGACAATCCAATGTGACGCCCTCTTAATCGCCAAAACCATCATCACCTATCTTGATGACGGGCTCAGGACGAGAGGTGGACGACCCTGATACTCTGAGGCTCATAGTAAAAAATAGCTTATGTTTCCCACCCCGCTCAAAGGGCACGACATAACTCTGTTTGAAGCCATTAGAGTGGCCTGGCAGGAGCAACTTCCTCTCATCAACAAACACGCTATAGAGTAGAGCGCTTTTGTCATATATGTAACACCCCAAAATGTTGTAAGAGCGACGGGGATCGAATTTGGCCAAATCAGATTTTTGGTGCAGGTGACACGGGCCCCGACACGGGCGTGTCGGAGGCCGTGTCGGGCGTGTCGAGCTCGAGCCGTCGAGCTGGCCGTGTCGTCGACCAGTGCAGGTCGACGATGGTCGTGTGGTGGAACACGGCCTAGGACACGGGCATGTCCCAGGCCGTGTCACACCTGTGCTGTGCGGTTGAGTACACGGGTAATGACATGGGCACGAACACGGGCGTGTCTAGCTTGACACGGGCGTGTCTGATGCCGTGTCATCAAGCCGTGTACCTCTCTGACTACGAAGTGTTGATAAATTGCACACGGGGGGGGGGGGGGGGGGGCGTGACACGGGTCCCGACACGGGCGTGTCGCAGGCGACACGGGCGTGTCAGAGGCCGTGTCACATGCCGTGTTGCTGGTTTTCAATCTTGGTCGAGACGGCGAATGAGCTACACGGCCAGGCACACGGCCGTGTGCCAACCCGTGTTCGGCCCAGATTTTATGATTTTGGAGTTAATCCGGGTCGTTCGTTTCCTTGGCTTTGGATCCGACGGTGGGGGGCTGCTCTTGGGTGGTTATGGTCGGGAAATAGGGTTTAGAAACCCATTTTCCATTGGCCAATCTCTCTCTAAAAGTTAGAGAGAAGGGAGAGCAAGGAGGAAGGAGGAGTCCAAAATCCGGCCGCCGGAAGAGCTTCGGAGCTCCGAATCGCGATCCGAGTCCAGATCCGCGTAGGCGACGCCGTTGTGGTGCTTTCCAACCATATAGTTTTCGATGGCGCCGCGGAAGAATGCAAGGGTAATGATTTCTCATCCTTGGGCATGTGAAGCCCTCTTTTCCTTTGCATAGGAAGCCCTCTCTCGCAAGTGAGCGAAGAGTTGGAGCGTTCCTTGGGGTAGATATGTAAAGTCCCCCTTGTGTAGAGTCCGTATGCGAAAACGGACATAGGCATTGTGTGTGAAGCCTATCCGGACAAGTAGAGCCGGATCGGTGATGTTGCATTGCATTTGAACCGGGGAAGACTCCGGGTGTTTGGGCATTTTTCGGGTTTTCTACGTGGTAGATTGCATCAGGGAGCCTTGGAGATTAACTCCAAGGTGCACCCGGAAAAATGGGCAAAAGCGGGTTTTGCCAACGCGGTGGCCGGGGAGCCAACGTGAACATAACCGGGTTATGTGATTATTATGGTGGAAACGGGACTCGGTGAGTCTTGGCCTGCGCATATGGCTTAAATTGTCGTTGCGGTGTGAGCACGGGTCAGGCGGAACCGTACCCGGTCTATGTCGTTCGGTAGGACCGTTGGCATGGATGAGGGTCTTCAGCAGTCTATGGCTTAAATTGTCGTGACCAAGGCCAGGAAGGAAAAATGCTCATATGGATGACCGTCCAAGAGGCGGTGGTGGATTGGGAACGTCTATGGCTTGAATTGACGTGACGTTGGCCGGTTCACCGAGAATGTGCCCTGAGTGCACGGGGTGTGTGGCCGTGCGAGCCTACGCCTGTGGTGAAGTGAAAATACTTTATATAATTGCCTATGCTAATAAAGTGCAGGGAAAGAGCATTGCCGCCCCGAGTGTGGGGGCAGGATCGTTATAATTTGGTCAGCATTACTGACCGTTGCTATTGTTTGCCACCGGGCGGTGGTTTGTGGCTTGCAGGTGCTGCGGAGCAGAGCGGGAAATAGCGGGCTAAAGCCCTTGTTGCTGTGCCGGCCCTCGAAGGCCTTATTGCTTATGTTTCTTTCCCGTTTTTCATGTATGGCCGGCCTACGAGCCGAAGTATGAAAACACTATTTTTGTTAAGTGAACAATGTAAGGCCTTAAGGCTAGTTCTCTTTTGTGTATGATTACATTCCTGAGTTTGTAGTGGACATTCATGCTTTGTAGTAGGGTTCTTGTTCTCTTTGCAACTGTATAAAATTGCTTCCGCTAGGTGTTATGTAGGACGACATGATTGGTTGAATGGTTTCAACGCGTAACCAACCGGTCTGTCCGTAGCATATGGCATCGGGCCCCGGCCGGACCTACTGTTATATGCTATGCGACGGATAGGGGAGTTACAAATTGGTATCAGACTTCTGGTTTCAGTCAAGCTTAAATGAATTCGTGGACGAATTCACTTTAAGGGGTGGTGAGCACATGTGTGCGTCATCGTTTTAACATGAAAAGAACCCATGAATGTCCACTTAGGAATGAAAATACACATGTTTGAGGAACCTGCGTGTTCCTATAATTGCTGTTTGCAGTAATTTATGGTCGCTTATCGGTGTTTTGCACGATTATAGGTGACCAGGAGTGGTGCTGGGCCGTCTGAACGACCAGGTTCTGAGGCGAGCAGTGCGCCAAGCGATGCGCCTGCAACACCTCCGTCTGCCGAGACCATTAGGTTGGTGGCAGAAGCGATCATGGCATTGATCAATGCGTAGCTTACAAGGCAGGTGCAGTAGCCTGCTCCTGCTGTGGAGCAAGTACCGCTTCAGACGGCAGAGCAAAGGAGGGTTGAGCAAGTGGTTTTGGAGCCAGAGTTACCTCGGAGAGCAACTAAAAGACAACTGAAGCACGTGATGGGCTTTCATCCACCGGTATTCACGGGGGCAGAAACCCCGACCCAAGCAGACGATTGGCTCTCAAGGGTCAACAGGGTGATGACTGCGACGGAAACGGAAGAGTGGCAGAAGACCACAATAACGACGTTCCTTATGGATGGGGACGCAAGACTGTGGTGGGAAGGCCTAGAGCTACATCAGTTGCGGGGAAGGCCGTTGGCCGAAGTTCCGATGGAGGATTTTGCGAGACTATTCATGGTTCGATACCTCCCCTCGGCGCAGAGAATTGCGCTAGAAAGCGAATTTTAGAAGTTGATGCAAGGGGATTGCATCGTTTATGAGTACCTCTACGAGTTTACTCGGTTGGGGAGATATGCCGGCGCTACCTTCGCAGACGAGGAGCGTAAGACGAGCCGCTTCTATGAAGGGCTAAGAGATGATTTAAGGTTGCTACTGTCGGGGCCCAAGGCGCAGGGTTTCATGACCCTGGTCAGTTCGGCCCGGTCCTTGGAGAAGGACATGAAGAATGTCCAAGCAAAGAAGGAATCCGGTAGTAAGAAAGCGGAGTTCAAGGCACCGACTACGTCGAAGTCGGGCTACCGCAGGTTCTATAAGAAAGCTAAGACGTCGGGTCCAGCTGCTTCAGGTGCCTCGGGGGCAACTACCAATCGAACCTCGGGCGCTTGTTTCACGTGCGGAAATACGGGGCACTTTGCCTGCGATTACTGGAGCGGACGCCCAAAGTCCGAGAGAAAGCAAGGAGCTACCTACGTGGAGAAGGGCAAAGCGGTGGAGTCGACCGCGTCCCACTATGCTCCGACTCAGCCTAGACTCTATAACTTGGGCCAGCAGGAGGCCATCAAGCAAGCGGATGTGGTGACAGGTATGAGTTAATTCATAGCAAGTTAGCTTTAATACCGTTATCTATTGCTTGTTAGCCTAATATTGTTTGTATAGGCTTTGTTGTGATTAGTGATAGTCCGACACGGGCACTTTTCGATACGGGAGCTTCACACTCCTTCTTGTCCGAAAGCTTTATATCGCGCATTGGAGTCCCTTCTTCGATGGAGAAGGACAATTTGGATGTGCTACTACCGAATGGGTGCTCGATGCGTGCGGACAGAGTGTGCGCCGTAAAGGTTCACATTGGGAACCAAGAGTTCGACTTGCTAGCGTCATTGCTGCCGCTAGTAGAGTTCGACGTTATATTTGGAATGGATTGGCTGTCAGAGCAGAAGGCTTGGATCGACTGTGACTGGAAGGAGGTCAAGCTGGGTGTAGGGCGGGAGACTACATTCGAGGGGCTGAAGGGGTCGAGCAAGACACTGATGTCTGCTCTTCAGGTGGTGAAGGCAGTTCGTGCTGGTGCAGAGCTGTTCTTCGCAATAGTTGGGGCTGTGGAGCCAAAGTCCACGTTGGATAGTATTCCCGTGGTTTGCGAATACCCCGATGTGTTCTCGGATAGTCTTCCCGGGGCCCCACCGCAGCGGGAGATTGATTTCACCATCGAGCTCGTGCCGGGGGCCAAACCGGTGTCACGTGCTCCGTATAGGTTGGCCCCTAAGGAGATGGCAGAGTTGAAAGTTCAGCTAGAGGAGCTAATGGAGCAAGGGTATGTGCGTCCAAGCTCGTCGCCTTGGAGCGCACCGGTCCTCTTCGTTAAGAAGAAGGACGGGAGTATGCGGCTGTGTATCGACTACAGAGAATTGAACAAGCTGACGGAGAAGAATAAGTACCCGATCCCAAGGATTGATGATCTCTTTGATCAGTTAGTCGGATCGTCGGTATACTCCAAGTTGGACTTGAAGTCGGGGTACTATCAGCTGAGGATCAAGGAGTGTGATATTCCGAAGACGGCTTTTAGTACGAGGTATGGGCATTTCGAGTTCACGGTCATGCCGTTTGGACTGACGAATGCGCCATCAGTATTTATGGACTTGATGAACAGGACATTCCGAGATTTCCTGGATGGCTTTGTGATCGTCTTTATTGACGATATTTTAGTGTACTCGCAGTGCAAAGAAGACCACTTCAAGCACCTGCATTTGGTGTTGGAGACTTTGAGGAGGAATGAGCTTTACGCAAAGTTCTCCAAGTACGAGTTCTGGCTACCCTCGGTAGCGTTCCTTGGTCATATAGTGAGTGGGGAAGGTATAGCGGTGGATCCGGCGAAGATTGTTGTGATACGGGAGTGGCCTGCATTATCTTCTGTCGCGGAAGTCTGTAGTTTTCTCGGGCTTGCCAGATATTACAGGCGCTTCGTAGAGAACTTCTCGCGGTTAGCATTACCTCTCACGAAGTTGACAAGGAAGGATCAGAAATTCTTGTGGACGCAAGAGTGCGTGCAAGCTTTTGAGGAGCTGAAGAGGCAGTTGACCATGGCGCCAGTGCTTAGTTCGCCGAGTGGGACCGAGGGCTTCGAGGTGTATAGCGACGCTTCAGGTAGTGGCATGGGCTGCGTGTTGTTGCAGTATAGGAGTGTGATAGTGTATGGATCGCGTCAGTTGAAGGTGCATGAAAGAAATTATCCGGTGCACGACTTGGAGTTGGCGGCCGTGATATTTGCACTCAAGTTGTGGAGGCACTACCTTTACGGCGTAAGAGTCGATATAAACACCGATCACAAGAGCCTAAAATACTTGTTGGATCAAAAGGACCTTAATATGAGGCAGAGGAGGTGGATGGAGTTCCTTGGGGACTACACCTTCAAAATACATTATGTACCCGGGAAGGGCAACGCAGTTGCGGATGCACTGAGCCGCAGGGCTCCCGCCCGAGCCAACTAGTTGTCGGTGCATGATGAGCGGCTAGTACGGGAGTTGGAGGAGCTTGAGATCTGTTGCGTTGACAAGCAGGCGAGCGCCAAAGAAATGTTAAACTGGACAGAAGTGTAGTGTGACCTGGCTGACCGAGTTCGGCAGGCATTGGAGTTAGATGACTCCATGAAGGAGCTTATGGAGGCCGCTCTGGATGGGTCAAATTCCCAGTTCTCGGTGGAAGATGGTTTATTAAGGAAGGATCATCGGTTGTGCGTCCCGAGTGGGGGTAACCTCCGGGCGGAGTTGATGTACGAGGCTCATCATACCAAGTACTCAATCCACCTAGGGAGCACGAAGATGTATCGTGATCTCAAGAAGCTGTTTTGGTGGCCGGGGCTTAAGAAAGATGTGGCGTTGTACGTAGCTAAATGCCAAACGTGCGCCTTGGTGAAGGCGGAGTGATAAAAGCCGGGAGGATTTCTGAAGTCCTTGCCTATACCGGAGTGGAAATTCGACGATATATCTATGGACTTTGTGCATGGGTTGCCAAGGTCGCAGAAGGGGAATGACGCCATCTCGGTGGTCGTAGATCGGCTAACCAAGGTGTCGCATTTCATTCCGCATAGGAATGATGATCTAGTGGAGAAACTGGCAAAGTTGTATGTTGACAATATTGTTAGACTGCATGGTGTGCCCCGTAGCATTGTGAGTGATCGCGATGGGCGATTCATGTCAAATGATTGAAGGTTGGTGCAACAGATGCTGGGAACAAAGTTAAAGTTCAGTACAGCTTTCCATCCGCAGACGGATGGGCAGACCGAGAGGGTCAATAGAACGATGGAGGACATGCTACACATGTGTGTTCTGGATTTCGGTAAGCATTGGGAAGACCACCTGTATTTGGTGGAGTTCGCGTACAACAACAACTACCAAGCAAGTATACAAATGGCGCCCTTCGAGGCCCTGTATGGTAGGAAGTGTCGCACGCCGTTATCGTGGCTTGAAACGGGTGAGGCAAGGTTGTACAAGAAGCAGGAGGTGGAGAGTGCTACCTCGTTAGTGCGGATCATTCGGGAGCGCTTGTTGATCGCTCAGGACCGGCAGGCGAAGTATTACAATGCCAAGCACCGGAACGTGGAGTTCGCGGTAGGCGATTGGGTATACCTTAAAGTGAAGCCGTTCAAGGGGGTTTCGCGGGTGAGACGCTTGAAGAAGCTGAGCCCAAGATACCTTGGACCTTTTGAGGTTCTGGAGCGAGTCGGCGAAGCGGCATACCGTTTGAAGCTATCGGTGGAGTTGAGTGGGTTACACGATGTGTTCCACATTTCTGTGTTGCGGAAGGCGGTGCAGGAGCCTTCGCAGGTGATCGCAGCTGAGCAAGTGCCGGTGGACGAGGGGTTGATGACTAGGGTCAAACCCATTCGTATTGAAGATGTTGAGGTCAAGAGACTCCGTAACAAGGAGATCCGGATGGTTAAGGTCCGGTGGGATAATTGCGGGCGTGAGGAGCTCTCTTAGGAACGGGAGCAGACTATGCTCGAGGAGTACCCAGAATTGTTCCGCTCAGGTACTGTTTTACGTTAAGCCCTGTTTTTCCTTTATTAATTTCGTGGGCGAAATTCTTTAAGGGGGGTAGAATTGTAACACCCCAAAATGTTGTAGGAGCGACGGGGATCGAATTTGGCCAAGTCAGATTTTTGGTGCAGGTGACACGGGCCCCGACACGGGCGTGTCGGAGGCCGTGTCGGGCATGTCGAGCTCGAGCCGTCGAGCTGGCCGTGTCGTCGACCAGTGCAGGTCGACGATGGTCGTGTGGTGGAACACGGCCTAGGACACGGGCGTGTCCCAGGCCGTGTCACACCTGTGCTGTGCGGTTGAGTACACGGGTAATGACACGGGCACGAACACGGGCGTGTCTAGCTTGACACGGGCGTGTCTGATGCCGTGTCATCAAGCCGTGTACCTCTCTGACTGCGAAGTGTTGATAAATTGCACACGGGGGGCGTGACACGGGTCCCAACACGAGCGTGTCGCAGGCGACACGGGCGTGTCGGAGGACGTGTCACATGCCATGTTGCTGGTTTTCAATCTTGGTCGAGACGGCGAATGAGCTACACGGCCAGGCACACGGCCGTGTGCCAACCCGTGTTCGGCCCATATTTTATGATTTTGGATTTAATCCGGGCCGTTCGTTTCCTTGGCTTTGGATCCGACGGTGGGGGGCTACTCCTGGGTGGTTATGGTCGGGAAATAGGGTTTAGAAACCCATTTTCCATTGGCCAATCTCTCTCTAAAAGTTAGAGAGAAGGGAGAGCAAGGAGGAAGGAGGAGTCCAAAATCTGGCCGCCGGAAGAGCTTCGGAGCTCCGAATCGCAATCCGAGTCCAGATCCGCGGAGGCGACGCCGTTGCGGTGCTTTCCAACCGTATAGTTTTCGATGGCGCCGTGGAAGAATGCAAGGGTAACGATTTCTCATCCTTGGGCATGTGAAGCCCTCTTTTCCTTTGCATAGGAAGCCCTCTCTCGCAAGTGAGCGAAGAGTTGGAGCGCTCCTTGGGGTAGATATGTAAAGTCCCCCTTGTGTAGAGTCCGTATGCGAAAACGGACATAGGCATTGTGCGTGAAGCCTATCCGGACAAGAAGAGCCGAATCGGTGATGTTGCATTGCATTTGAACCGGGGAAGACTCCGGGTGTTTGGGCGTTTTTCGGGTTTTCTACGTGGTAGATTGCATCAGGGAGCCTTGGAGATTAACTCCAAGGTGCACCCGGAAAACTGGGCAAAAGCGGGTTTTGCCAACGCGGTGGCCGGGGAGCCAACGTGAACATAACCGGGTTATGTGATTATTATGGTGGAAACGGGACTCGGTGAGTCTTGGCCTGCGCATATGGCTTAAATTGTCATTGCGGTGTGAGCACGGGTCAGGCGGAACCGTACCCAGTCTATGTCGTTCGGTAGGACCGTTGGCATGGATGAGGGTCTTCGGCAGTCTTTGGCTTAAATTGCCGTGACCAAGGCCAGGAAGGCAAAATGCTCATATGGATGACCGTCCAAGAGGCGGTGGTGGATTGGGAACGTCTATGGCTTGAATTGACGTGACGTTGGCCGGTTCGCCGAGAATGTGCCCTGAGTGCACGGGGTGTGTGGCCGTGCGAGCCTACGCCTGTGGTGAAGTGCAAATACTTTATATAATTGCCTATGCTAATAAAGTGCAGGGAAAGAGCATTGCCGCCCCGAGTGTGGGGGCGGGATCGTTATAATTTGGTCAGCATTGCTGACAGTTGCTATTGTTTGCCACCGGGCGGTGGTTTGTGGCTTGCAGGTGCTGCGGAGCAGAGCGGGAAATAGCGGGCTAAAGCCCTTGTTGCTGTGCCGGCCCTCGAAGGCCTTATTGCTTATGTTTCTTTCCCGTTTTTCATGTATGGCCGGCCTGCGAGCCGAAGTATGAAAACACTATTTTTGTTAAGTGAACAATATAAGGCCTTAAGGCCAGTTCTCTTTTATGTATGATTACATTCCTGAGTTTATAGTGGACATTCATGCTTTGTAGTAGGGTTCTTGTTCTCTTTGCAACTGTATAAAATTGCTTCCGCTAGGTGTTATGTAGGACGACATGATTGGTTGAATGGTTTCAACGCGTTACCAACCGGTCTGTCCGTAGCATATAGCGTCGGGCCCCGGCCGGACCTACTGCTATATGCTATGCGACGGATAGGGGTGTTACAATATACCATGCATCCTCGAAGTCCAACACATGATAATAGTCTCCATCCTTCCATGTCAGTTGACTATAGCATTCGTTAAGTGGCTACCACACCTCAAGAAGACCCTATGAGTTTATAATGTAACCAAAGAGTGTACATTCATGGAGATAATCAAAATTCTCCTCAATGACAAGCCACTTCTTGTTGCTCCTAACTTCAATCTGGTCCCCCTAGATAGGGTAAAGCTCGTACCAGTCCTGAATGAGCTCGATGAAAAGTCTAGATTCATGCTCTCAGAAGAAGCAAACAAAGCTCATGAACCTTGTCATTATCACAGAAGAGAACTATGTGATTGGCACGCCAGAAAACCTGAACATATCCACCACTTCCTTAGTAGGAGGGGATCTGAAACCCAGCCTTCAGGCATCCCATTGAAATCGTTACATAACTCTCAGGAGTGGATTGAGGATGTTCTCTGGGAAGAAGAATCTTTACCTCCAAAATGCCATAACACTAAAGTACTTCCGCCATGCTCCAATCCGACTATCCCTCAAAGTCGAGGATATTTGCATGGGCCGCACATCCCACATGAGTCTTCCATCCACTCCCTCATACAGTATTTTTTCGACCAAAAAATCTCCCCCAAACAAAGAACCTAGAACAAGCATAATAGTATGTTACATACATGCGTGTGCAACCGCATGCCATTCACATGCAACACACATGCATGGTCCCCGTGCAAGCTTCCTAAGCATGGTGGCAGCGTAACCCCAGCCCACCCATATGACATTACCACTCATTGTTGCCATTCTCCGCTACTACCGCCAAACCTACCTGGTGGAATGCCCCTCATTTTTCAGAAATTTAAGATGTAGGTGACTAGAATAATTTGACCTCATTCGCTAGCTCAAAATTCAAGACGGTGAAATTACCATGGTGCCCCTCAGAAAAACTATAAAACACCTTAGGCATTCATTTGAAGAAGAACAACCAAGAAGAGAGAAGAGAGATCTGAGATTTTTTGGCGAAGATCTCTCAGAGATCTTTTTCAGAGATTGATGACCTCCTTTGGTTCTCAAGTCCTCATTCAAGAGTGACTTGGAGTTATCCTTCAGTGTTTCAATATCTCCTTTAGATTTTTAATATCTCCTTCAGAGTTTGAAGATCTTCTTTGATTCTCAAGTCTTCCTTCAAGAGCGATTTGGAAATCTCCTTTGGAGCTTGATCATGTCAAGTGCCATTCGAGTGACATCTCTAGTTTGCTCTCCACTGTGTGATCTTGTGCCTTCTCATGTACCTATTATAACACCCCAAAATCCTCTTTTGAGAAAGTGGGTTGAGTTCGGTGGAGCCTAGGGATATCTTGTACTCTTTGAGTACTGTTCCGGTGGGTTTATTGCTAAATTCTCGACAAACGTATGCCCATGCTCCATAGCGCACGACCAGAGCGCGTGACCAAATTCAGATGCACTGAAAAGGTCTCCCCAGAATGTTATATTATCGCAGTATGATAATGCTACTATTGTGCAGTAGCTGAAATGCACACTTGTGTAGTAAGGATGCACAACAAAATTTAGATGTACTGAAAAATCTGTCTTCCCAAAATGTCGCGTTACCATGACGTGGTAAGGCTACTGCGGCGTAGTAACTAACAGATCCAGATTTCTTAAGCTCATGATCATGGTCGTTAGATCCTTTTGGATCTTGATCCAGGGGTGGAGATCAACCCCTAAATCTATTGGCTTTCACTCTCCAAGGCTGAGAAAGAGGAGAGGCAAGGAGAAGAAAGAGTAAGGAGATCCCACCATTATAGGAGCTCCAGAGCTCCAAATCGCAAGCCTAGTTCGGAACCCGTAGAGAGTAACTCATTGTGATCGTTTCCATCTTGCTCAATCTTTGATCTATTATGCCTAACCGAATGTCAAGAGAAACGATCCTCCTCCCCAGTTTTAGGGCGTGTATTGTCCTTTCATATTTGATATGCATGCATAGGAAGAGTCGCCTTTGCTAATAAGTAGGGGGCATGACCTCCTTTAGTTTATTTGAATCCTTGGTTGATTGTGTCCATCCCGGGCATATATTGCATGTAGAATTACGGTAGACGTGCATGTTTAAGCATTGCGGGTGAATCCTACCCGTGGTCGTAGGCCTGGGTCAGTAATGCTTGATTTGACGTTGCATTTAAGTTAAGACTAATATACGTGATAGAGAATGACTTCGTGAAATACATTATCATGTTGTAGGACTTGGGATTATTGGAGATATTGGAGCACTTAATGAAGGCCCTATTATTATGATGTGGTAGAATGCAAACCTTCACCACAAACCATAGTGTATTCATCTTAGACCTCCTATATTTATAATGTGTTCAAAATCTCGGTCCTCTCGTGCGGATTAGGTGCATAGCATAATAATTCCTAGCATTATGTAACGTTGAATGCTTGCGGGCCTTGGATGCCAACCATGATGTTTTGATACATTAGTTATCTTGAATGCTCACTGGTCGAGATGATGCCATAGACGCACCATGATGATATATTTTGGTGACTTGAGCATAGACAAAGCTGAATCGAACTTGTTCCGTGCAGTTTGGTGTGAGGGCTTACCATCCTATGTGTCATTTGATAAAAGGATAGGCTTCAAAAGGCATGATAGCTTAGGCTAACAAAAACCATTTTCCCACCTAAGTTTGCATAACTTAGGGTGGAGGTAGTGTTGATGAGAGAGTACACTAAATGCATGCCTTGAGTGCATGAAGCTTTTGGCCATGAGTACCTGCATTTGTGATGTGATAAATTGATGTTATGTTAGCCTCAAGCACGTGTTGAAATTAGAAAATGGCTTCTGTGGAGTTCAGACCCTAAGAAGGGGAGACCGCACACTTACTTTTCCGAGTGAGCTCACTTAACCGAAAACTCAGGATTAGATAATTACACATGGATGCAGCATAGAGGTCCCATCATATACCTAGAAGATCTTAGAGCGCTTGCGCTCCTTAGCCAATGTTGAGCTAAGGGAACCTCAAAAAGTTCTACAAGATCAGAAATGAGAAGCATGTCTCCTCTGAGGTACCCCTGTGGGTCTATTTATAGATTTTTGAGTCTGGCCTGCTAATAGCATAACTATGCCTTTTTATTTTACTATACGCAACCCAAGGTGGTCCTGCCAACAGCGAAACTCCACTGTTTGAAAAGGCTACCGACAGACCAAATTACATTAAATACATGCTATTAACACCCCATATAAAGGGGTGTACGCGAGCCAGCTCGTCGATCCCCTGGACAAGTGTGGTCATGCTCCTGCGATTCACCTGCCCCTCAGGCGAGTGCGAGCCCAGTTCCTGCGGCTCGCTCACCTCCTAGACGGGTACAGGGCGACTCCCGCGACTCGCCTTCCTGCTTGGCAGATACAGGTTGGCTGCCCTAGCTTGCCCGCCTGCTTTGGCAGATGTAGGCTGGCTGCCTCTAGCTCGCCCGCCTGCCGAGTTGATGCAGGTCGGCTGCCCCGGCTCGCCCTCCTTTCGAGCTGCTGCGGTCCGACTGCCCCAGCTCGCCCGCCTGCTTGGCAAGTGTTGGTCGGCTTCTCCAACTCGCCTAAGACTCGTGATCTTACAGCCTATCCCAATGCCCTCACTTCGCTCTTCCTTGTTGGGTCCACTCGGTGAATACGGGGTTGTATACAATCCCCGCTCTTTATGAACTTTTGCAAAGCTCGAAAAGAATAATCCAACCCCAAGTGTTTGGTGAGTGCTTGATGAGCTAGAGGGAATCTTTTGGTAGGCCCCACCTTTGCACTCTATATATACCGCTGGTCTCAAAGGAATTCACCGACCTCCTCCTCCTTTCTTTTTCACATTACTATAGCGGTGTGAGTGATGCCTTTCTCAGAGGAGTTGCGGGCTCGCTTGGAGTGTAACGACTCCATCCATTAAATAACATATAATAGAAGGTCCAGCCGGGGTCCCACACTATATGCCACAAACAGGCGGCGAGGTCACAGGTTAATACCAATACAGGTACGCATCCTAACACAGAGCATACTAGCGGAAGATTTTAACGTTAAACTGAACTCAAAACATGAATGTACACTATATATAAACAACTAAATTTATATATAATCACGAAGGAATGTACAATAAATACTCAAGAGTTTGGCCTTAAGGCCTTACAGTTACTCTTTATAAGTGTGGATTACAAACATCGACGCGCAGGCCGGCCACACATGAACATAACAAAAGTCTTTGCTCAGCCTTCGAGGGACAGCAGTAGCAATAGGGGCTTCAGCCCTCTATTTCCTACTCGGCTCTCCAACACCTGAACAGGGACAACCCACCATAAATAAAGCAATGGTTAGCATTCAACTGACAAATTTATAATGACCCTACCCCTTTCTCGGGGCAGTGGTATTCCTTCCCTGTAAGCATAGCATTTCACAAGCAGATATATCATACAATGTGCACTCATGCACAATAAATATATCACAACCGTCAGCCAAGCGGCCCGACGATCCGTGCACTCAGGGCACATTCTTGGTGTACTGGCGAACCAGGGTCCCACCACCGTTCAAGGTCCGCAACCCAATGGTATTGAGCATTTAGTCTTAATGGCGCGCAAACCTAAGACTCTCATTATGCGCTCCAACGAGACCAATAACTAGGTCTACCAGCTGGTCAGACATAATGCGGTCCGATTCAGCCAATCTCATTGCTCAAATCGTCCAAAATGATGCGGGTTAGCTTTCCCCTTATCCGTTCGGCACGAAGCCTTCAAGAGCTCGCAGCTCACAATAGCCACTCTGTCCACCAAGGACTGGCTTCATAATCCAAAAAGAGAGTTAGTGTCAGCGTTCCTTGCGTTCACTTGGCGGGTTAAACAAAACTCTCTTTCTGCACCCAAACTTAACCCAAACATAGCATACAACATAAGAATCACAAGGGTATTTTCCTGGAATTCCACTCTAGTACTTTTTGTTACTACCCTTCACAGGCACAACCCATCGACTCCACAACATACATGTTTATACGTTAAGTCTTCTCCTGTGCGCAAAATGAAACATTACCAATCCAGACAAACCTGTTCAGATGGGCTTCACACAGTATGCCTATTCTATACTACACATTTCTGGATCTATATGCAAGACTAGGGATTTCAAGAATCAACCAAAGGAAATCCCTCAAAAGCCACCTTTTGGTGGGGGAAATCCATGTACATGCTAAAACGAGGACTTCACATTTCCAAGAAGGAAGATCTTTACCCTTTATGACCTCTTTGGAGCCATGAGAAATCTAGCCAGATAGAAATCACCGCAACGCTCTTGCCTCCACAAATTTGGACTCGGCTCTCAATTCGGAACTCTGAAGATCCACCGGCGGCCAGATCCCTTCTCCTCTTTCCTTCCTTGCCCTCCCTTCTCTCTATCTCTTTTAGAAAGAGAATGGCCAAGATGAATGATAGATAACTCTCAATTACAGGACATAAGACGGCAGGGAGAAGCCTGGTCCATTAGATCCCAGTTGAAGGAAATGAACGGCCACAATTAGCCCTGACACCTCTTTTTTTTGGCTGATACGGCTTGTGACATGCCAGTGTACCTAAAGCGGTACACAAACTGACTTACCCCGAATAGGACACGGCCATGTGACACGCCCGTGTCATAGGCCGTTTTCTCTGACACGATTTTGGATACACCCGTGTCTAGCCCGTGTTCACCAGGCCTCATTGCCCTAGTCAAAACCCATGAAGGACACGGCCTTTGACACGCCCGTGTCACAGGCCATGTGCCCAACTCGGCTTGTCTCTCGAGGATCGTCGAGTGCATTTCGTCGAACCATAGTAGGACACGGCCTAGATCATGCCCGTATCGCAGGCCGTGTACCCTTTAGACAAATGTCGAGATCATTTCGTCGAGAACTCGAGACAACACAGAGCAGTACACAGCTTGGGACATGCCCGTATCCTAGGCCGTGTTGCCCTCTCGACAAACATTGAGTGCATTTTTGTCGAGCACTCGACAGGCTGTGTGTCAACTCGATAACACAGAGCAGGACACGGCTTGGGACACGCCCGTGTCCTAGGCCGTATTGTCCAGCCTGCACTCACTCTTGAGATTTTGGGTGTTACAACCCTCCCCTCCTTATAAGAAATTTCGTCCCGAAATTTGCACACAGTAAGGAAAACAACAATCAAGATGTTATAACTTTACAACAGTTTGATACAACTTTACACACACTGTACAACAATTTACACAAACAACTCGGGAAACTCAGCTCGCATGGTCTTCTCTCGCTCCCATGTTAGCTCCTCATGGCCACAGTTGTTCCATCAGACCTTGACCATCCCGATTGTCTTGTTCCGTAACTATTTATAGGCTCTATCCTCGATCCGAATGGGCCTAACCTTCATCGTTAGCCCAAATTCGATCGATACACGATCGTTTGCAATCACTTGAAGTGGATCTTTCAAGGCTTTTTGAAGCACTGATATGTTGAACACATCATGCAATCCACTCAATTCTTCTGAAGAAGCTAGCCGATAGGCAGCTTCCCCAACTCACTCCACCACTTCAAACAAACCAAGATATCTCAGACTTAACTTTTTTAGACGCCGAATCCTGGACACACCTTTGAAGGGTTTGATCTTCAAATATACCCAATCGCCCACCGCATATTCCATGTTCCGATGTTTGGTGTTGTAGTATTTGGCTTGCCTATCCTAGGCTATCATTAGCCTCTCCCGAATAGAGCGTATCGTCGAATTAATTTCTTCGACTTCTTTATGCCCATATAGTTTAGATTCGCCTGTTTCCGCCCAAGTAAACAGTGTACGACATTTCCGACCATACAAAGCTTCAAACGAAGCCATACTTATGCTCGCTTGGTAAGCTATTATTATAGGCAAACTCTGCCATATATAGATGATCTTTCCATATCTTACAAAAATACAAGGCGCACATTCGGAGCATGTCCTCCATCATTCTGTTGGTCCTCTCAGTTTGGCCATCAGTTTGGGGATGAAAGACCATACTGAATTTTAACTTTGTTCCCAACAACTGATGGATCAGCCTCCAATCATTCGATGTGAAGCGCCTGTCACGGTCACTTACGATGCTACGGGTAACACCGTGCAATCGTACGATTTGCTCAACATAAAGCTTCGCCAAGATTTCCACTGAATTGTCCCTCTTGTTTGGTAGGAAGTGAGCCACTTTACTCAACCGGTCTACGATCACCCAAACCGAATCGTTCTCGCGTTGAGATCTCGGCAAACTGTGCACGAAATCCATCGAAATATCATCAAACTTTCATTCTGGAATAGGTAACAACTTTAGGAAACCTCTAGGCTTCTGGCATTCTGCTTTCACCAAGGTACATGTGTTGGGTATTGTATCCACAATGTACCTGATTTGAAGAAGCCCCTGGACCAGCTAAGGTGAATTGACATTGTATTTGATCATTTGTTTTAAAGTTGCGCTTGCAGTTATTCCACGCTAAGTACACACCAATGTCAGGGTGCAGTGGGTCAATATACACGGGTCTGCGCAACGTAATCCCTCGTTGAGCAGATCAGTGTGTTGGCCTACGTGTACTCTCTCTATTGGAGTGTACTTACTTTCAAGTATAGGGCTGAGAAAGATCAAGAGCAGACAAGGAGCAAGGATGGGCCAAAGAGCAGCTCACGGGTGGAAAGACGAAAAATCGTCTAAGTAGAAATCGTCGAGAATCACTAAGTGATTCTCGTCGATTCGATGATTCTCGCCGAATCGTCGAGAATCACTCGCTGATTCTTGCCGATTGCAGCCGGCTGTCTCAACGCCGTCTTGATTTCTGCTTAAGGCAGAATCATCAAAAATCACTAGTTGATTCTCGCCGAATCGACGAGAATGACTTTGCATTCTCGCCGATCCGTCGAGAATGAATATTGATTCTTGCCGATTCTCTCCGGTTGGCTAGATCTTCAGCCAGAATTCTGCCAAGTAGAATTCGGCGAGAATCATAAGTGATTCTTGCCAATTCGTTGAGAATCACCTATGATTCTCGCCGAATTTGCCTTAGGCGAAATTCTTGTACTCGCTGGACCGGACCAAGTTTCAGGTGCTGTTTTGAACCGGAGCTAGGGTTTCTTTTGGTGGGGCCCACAACCATCATATTGTATGACCTACTGTATAAATACATCGGTATTTTGAACAGTAATAACACGAACATACAAGAAAGAATACCGAGCCGCCGACGTAACCTAGATCGCGGATTTCTCTTCCGCCGCCGCCATCGTCACTCGGGAAGATAGTCACTGCCTGTGATCGTGGATACCTCCTGATCTCCCGGCGACAGAAGCTCAGCCAAGCTACGCGTCTCACGTGTCTATCCAGAGATCCTTTATCTCTTGGTTCGTTGATCGGGAATACCTTCCCTTTCCGAATCGATCGAGACGATCGATCCTAATGTGACCGTTGGTAGACCTTGCTAGCTTTGCTACGAAGGTTGGATCTCTAAAGCTCAGCCGCCGCACTTCTTGCCGCCACCGATCCCGAACGCCAAGTCGCCGCTCTTTTTGCCATCGCCGGTTTCGTGGAGATTCATTCTAAGTGAGAGCTAAGGTCGTGGACTCTTCATCTTCATCAAGAACGCGTCATCGAACGAAGAGGGACACCTAGCCTCCATAATAAGTTTGTATATTTTGTACATTCCATTTTAATTTTGTTGTAAAGGAACGTAGGTTCCTCGTTGTAAGGGTTGGGTGCAACCCGTGGTGGAGGAGTGGTGACTCCTTTGCTTGGAAGGGTTCCTTCCGTTAGTGTGTGGATTGGATTTCAATCCGGTTGGTGAAGTGACCGAGTCGTCCCTTGTTAGGAGATAGGTCGAAGGGGGAAAGTGGACATACCCAAATCGGGGAACCACTATAAATTGCCTGTGTCTTTCTGTGCTGTGTTGTTTTGTTTATTTGTGCAGGTATAGTTTTAATTCCGCAAAAACGCTGCAAGACACCTATTACCCCCCCCCCCCCCCCCCCCCCCCCATAGGTGAAGGTAATTGGCACTAGGTGGACTTTCAAGTGGTATCAGAAGGAGGTTGCTTATCAAAGGGGTTAACACCTCGAGTAAGTTCCTGCCACTAGTGTCAAGAAGAAGGCAGATATCTACTATGGACGGACTCAAGTACTCAGGCAAGATCCCAGTGTGCACCAGGCTAAACTTTCCTATCTAGAAGGAAAGGATTAGATTTTACATGGAAGAAGTCGACCCTCGACTCTTCATGGTCGTGGAGGAGGGACCTTATATTTCCACTAAGGCCTCCACCATTGATCCTACCAAAAAGGTGCCAAAGAAGCTTTCTGAAATGGACAAGGACGAGATGGTGCTGGTCGGACTTGACAAGAAGGCACAGAACATACTAATCAGCGCAGTCGATGACTCCATGATGCATAACTTCTACAACTACATGACAGCCAAGGATATCTGGCACAGATTGATTATCCTGATGGAGGGCACAGACGAAGTGAGGGATGATCGTAGATCCCTCCTGAACCAGAAATATGAGGCCTTCAAGCAGGGGCCCAAGGAAGAGATCGGAGTTACCTTCGAGAACTTCCTCAAGATCGTAAATGATCTCAAGGGATATGGAAGAGTGTTCACTGATGGTGAACTTAATGATAAATTCCTTAGGTCCCTTACTAAGGAATGGGACACGAAGATCTGCGCCATCCGAGAATTTGGCAGATTAGCTGAAACTGATCCTCAGGTACTCTTTGAGAAGCTCAAGTCCTATGAGCTCCAGTTGAACATGAGGAAAGCTGAAGAAGAAGCAGAGAAGGCCGCAGCCAAGGAAAAGACTGTGGCCCTAAAAGCCATTCACTCCAGGAAGGGCAAGGGTACGGCTTCATCCCGTGCGGGGAAAAAGGATGAGGAGGAAGACTCCGAGCCATGCTCCTCCAGCTCAGAGTTGTCTGAAGAAGACTTCTCCCTCATCACCTGAGAATTCAAGAAGTTCCTCAAGATGAGGAATTAAAGAAAGAGAGACGGCTCCTCCTCCAGAAATCAGAAGAAGAATTATTCTTCTGACAGGTATGAATCAAAACCGAACAAGCATCGTCATACTGACATCATTTGTTTTGGGTGCAATAAGCCAGGACACGTCGTGGCCGACTGCCATCAGGGCAAGAGAGAGAAGGGGAAGGGAGAAGAGAACAAAACCTCTAGAGATAAAAAGAAGGAGAGGAGCTACATCGCCAAAAAGTCAAAGACACTAAGTGAGTCTGATTCCTCAGACTCCAGTGATGATGAGGAAGCCTACTTCGGGCTGGTGGGTCTCTCTGACTCAGAAGAAGAATGCCCCCCATTCACTGGGAAGGTAAAAGCTCATACCCTCCTCTCCGACTCTGACTATGAGTCTCCTGATGATGATCTCGAGGACAGCCCACTTGCACGAGAAGCCGAGCTCCTCGAAAAGTATGAGCTTTTGCTCAACACCTTCGAGGAATGCCGCAAGAGATTGAGGGCTCAGAAAAAGGAAGTCAAATTCCTTAAGGTCGAGGGTGTCTCCCTAAGGTAAGAGATCACTAGCTTGATTTCTCTCCGACAGGAGCACCTGGACCTAATCTCTAAGCACTCAGAGTTTCTAAGTCTCCTTGACCTTAAACAGGAAGAAATCAATAAGTTGGAAGAACAAATTACGACAGAAAAGAAGATTGTCCAAAGCTTCTCTATGCCAAAGACTGTTCTTCCACTGGTTGATACCTTCTCTGCTCAGGCTAAGTGGGCTGGCTTGGGGCATGTGGGTGTGCCTGATAAATCATCTAGGAGAAACAGAAAGCAAAGGAGAAATAAGGCTGCTAAGAAGGCCTCTACTGCAAAAAAGGGAAAGGCCCCACTCAACCCTTTTGTATTCAGGAAGCCTGGCTATCCCTGCAATGAACAGGACTTTGAGTTAACCTATGGCCACTTCTTCCGGCCCTCGGTTGAAAAGCCCAACAGCCGGTATGAGGGGTGGGCCTTCCCCCGTAACTTTGGCGAGAGTGTCTTCGAGGCACCTTATGAGGAAGTTCAAATGGAGGATTATGGCCACTTCTCTAGCGGTCATAATAGGAAGCAGACACCCAAGGCCAAGCCCGTTACACTGAGAAACCAGGAGGTGAAGAAATCATGTGACTGTTGTCATCATGATTCCTCTACCTCCAGGTCCGAGGCCCCGGCTGAACCTTCCGTTCCAAGGGTGAAGCAGGTGCCTAGGAGAAAGTATAACAAATTTGACTGCTGGTGCTGTGGCAAAGTTGGTCCCTTTGCCGTGGATTGCTGGTTTAATCCGAGGAATAACGAGACTCCTCATGTTGGCAATGCGAGGCAGACCACTCGTAGGGCTAACCATTCGAGGGGGAGTATGCTAATGAGAAATCTAGGACCCAAGTTTGATTGGGTTCCTAAGGGAAATTAATTCTGTTTTGCAGGAATGTCCAAAGGCCACCAAAACTCCCAAATGGTACTTGGGCAGTGGATGCTCCCGGCATATGACCGGGACAAGAAGCCTGCTGCGTGATTACTCTCCAGTCGAGAATGGACCCAAAGTCATCTTTGGGGGATCAGATCGAGGAGTCACCAGGGGTTACGGTATGATTTCCAACAGTATAATTTCTATCACCAACGTGGCTTACATTGAAGGGTTAAATCATAACCTGATTAGTGTAAGTCAGTTATGTGATAAAGGTTATGACGTTAAGTTCTTCAAGGATAAATGCCTGATAATATCGTGTGCCTCTTCGGAGATGGTTTTAACAGGCATTAGGAGCAGAAATATCTTCTGCTTAGATTTTCTTAGTTTAGATTCATCTACCCCCGTATGCCTAGTAGCAACAGGCAGTGCATCTCTTTGTGAACAATGGCACAAGAGATTGACACATATTAATTTCAAGACAATTAGTATGCTGTTTTCTAAAAACTTAGTAAGGGATGCTCCCATCATTAAGTGCATCAAAGATTGCCCCTGTCCTGCATGCCAGAAGGGCAAACAGACTCGGGCTACCTTTAAGGGCATCGTTGACAAAGACTCCTCCAGATGTCTTTATCTTCTGCATATGGACTTGTTTGGTCCAATGCAAGTTCATAGCTTGGGAGGCAAGTCTTATAAGCTAGTGATTGTTGATGATCACTCTCGGTTTACTTGGGTGTTCTTCTTAAAACACAAGTCTGATACGTTTGACATCTTCACCAGTTTTGTCAGGTAGATTCAGAACGAACTTAACTGCTCGGTGGTCAAAATAAGAAGTGACCATGGAACAGAGTTCGAGTCTGGTGCTATGACAGAGTTCTGTGAAGAACTTGGTATCTTTCATGAGTTTTCCTCCCCGCGCACTCCTCAGCAGAATGGAGTTGCGGAGAGGAGAAATAGAACGCTCATTGAAGCCTGCACGACAATGTTGAATGACGCTTCTCTCCAAGAATATTTCTGGGCAGAGGCTATCAATATGGCGTGTCATGTACAAAACCGGGCCTTGATCAACAAGAATCATCATAAGACGCCTTATGAGCTACTGAAAGGCAGGAAGCCAACCATGTCCTATTTTAGGATCTTTGGCTGCAGATGTTATGTACTGAATAACGGGAAGTACCCGCGTACTAAGTTTGGTGAAAAATGCTTCGAAGGCATATTCATGGGCTATAGTAGCCATAACCGGGCTTATAGGGTTTTCAATAAGAAAACCCTAGTGGTAGAGGAATCAATAAATGTTGTATTTGATGAAGGAAGCTTGCTTAATTGCAATTCTTCCAGTGGTTTTCTTGAAGATGCAGGTGCAAGAATCGAACAGCTACACCTGGATGAGCCCGATAAAGATGCAACTCCAAAGTACGTCAAGGTCTCCACCTCAACGCCGATCGGAGATGATGACGGTCAGGATGGAGTAGTCCTCCTTGAAGAGGAAGGAGCCCCAGAAAATGCTAGAGCTCCTGATGCACGACTACTAGAGCTCCGACACGTGAGGGATCATCCCAGAAATCAAATCATCGGAGATCCTCGAGACGGTGTCAGAACTTGCTGAGGTACACTTAATGAGTTTCTGCATTTTAGCTTCCTATCGCAGGTTGAACCAAAGAAGTTCGACGAAGCAAACAAAGATGCGTCTTGGATATTGGCCATGCAAGATAAGCTTCATCAATTCGAACGATGCAACGTCTGGACGCTGGTTCCCAGACCAAAGACGCAGAACGTGATTGGCACCAAGTGGATCTTCAGAAATAAGCTGGATGAACACGGGGTCATCTTTAAGAACAAGGCCAGACTGGTGGCTCAAGGATACAGACAGGAGGAGGGGATCGACTTTGACCAAACATTTGCGTCGGTTGCAAGGCTCGAGGCATTCAGACTATTTCTAGCATATGCCTCTCATAAAGGATTCACAGTCTATCAGATGGACGTGAAATCGGTATTCTTGAATGGAGACCTGAAAGAGGAAGTATACGTCGCTCAACCCCCAGGTTTTGTCAATCCTACTTATCCTAATCATGTATACTTTCTTAATAGAGCTCTATATGGCTTAAAACAAGCTCCACGAGCTTGGTATGAGACTCTGTCTAGTTTACTTCTTGAGAATAAGTTCTCTAGAGGAAAAATAGATAAGACATTGTTTCTTAGGGAAGTCAAAGGCAAGATCTTGCTAGTGAAAATCTATGTTGATGACATTATATTCGGCTCAACGGATAACAATCTTTGCAAAAAGTTTTCTAAACTTATGTAAGGAAAGTTTGAAATGAGCAGTATGGGAGAGCTAAAGTATTTCTTGGGACTTCAAGTGAAACAGTCTGAGGATGGAATTTTCATTTCTCAGACAAAGTTCACAAATGAACTCCTCAAGAAATTCGGAATGGAGAATGCAACCTCTATGAGGACTCCAATGGGATCCACTATGTCTCTGAATAAGGATGAGAAAGGAAAACCTTTTGATGAAACCAAATACAAAAGCATTATTGGATCCCTACTCTACCTTACTGCAAGTAGACCGAATATTATGTTCTCCACATGCGTTTGTGCCAGATATCAGGTGAACACTAAGGAATCTCACTATGTCGCTGCAAAGCGAATTCTTAGATACCTTAAGGGTACACCTAATCTTGGATTGTGGTACCCGAGAAATAATGATGTCGAGCTAATAGGCTTGTCAGATGCTGACTTTGTAGGAAGTAGGGATGATCAGAAAAGCACTTCTGGGACGTGTCAATTCCTCGGAAGAAGGCTTATATCATGGAATAGTAAGAAGCAGAATTGTGTTGCAACCTCCACAGCTGAATCTGAGTATATCTCAGCAGGCAGCTATTGCGCACAACTACTATGGATCAGAAACCAGTTAGCAGACTATGACCTTAAGTTCAAGGAAGTACCAATGTACTATGACTCCTCAAGTGCAATTGCCATTGCGAACAATCCGGTATCGCACAGTAGGACGAAGCATATTGAAGTGCGCTACCACTTCATTAGGGAGCATGTGGAAAACAAGGACATCTCTCTCTGCTATGTCCCCACGGATAAGCATATTGCAGATATTTTCACAAAGCCCCTAGACGAGGCCAAGTTCAGTCTCTTCAAAACTGAACTGGGGATGCTAAACTATGAGGAATGAAGACTACAGAAGCTCCAGGCTCGTGCATCTAGGGGGAGCATCCGCAAGAAACTCAAGTGTAAGCCCAAATGCAAGAACTGAGGGGGAGCATTGTGGCAAGTGCTAAAGTCCCAGATTTGTAGAAGCCAAAAAGAGGGAGATTGCCCTCTCGGCTAAGGTGCTAAGGGCTAAGGCGCTCTCGCAAAGTATGCTCCAAATGCTTTAAAGATAATGGTATGGAAATTCTTTCTCAACTGATTATTCAGTTTATGTTTTTCTTCCATCCGTTATATTCACCTTAGCTTATAGGGTTTAGGCTTCTTCAAATAGGGGGAGATTGTTGGGTATTGTATCCACAAAGTACCTGATTTGAAGAAGCCCTTAGATCAGCTAAGGTGAATTGACATTGTATTTGATCATTTGTTTTCAAGTTGTGCTTGTAGTTATTCCACGCTAAGTACACACCAATGTCAGGGTGCAGTGGGTTAATATAAACGGGTCTGCGCAACGTAATCCCTCGTTGAGCAGATCAGTGTGTTGGCCTACGTGTACTCTCTCTATTGGAGTGTACTTACTTTCAAGTACAGGGCTGAGAAAGATCAAGAGCAGACAAGGAGCAAGGATGGGCCAAAGAGCAGCTCACGGGTTGAAAGACGAAAAATCGTCTAAGTAGAAATCGTTGAGAATCACTAAGTGATTCTCGCCGATTCGACGAGAATCACTAGTGATTTTCGCCGAATCGTCGAGAATCACTCGCTGATTCTTGCCGATTGCAGCCGGCTGTCTCAACGCCGTCTTGATTTCTGCTTAAGGCAGAATCGTCGAGAATCACTAGTTGATTCTTGCCGAATCGACGAGAATGACTTTTCATTCTCGTCGATCCGTCGAGAATGAATATTGATTCTTACCGATTCTCTCCGGTTGGCTAGATCTTCATCCAGAATTCTGCCAAGTAGAATTCGGCGAGAATCATAAGTGATTCTCGCCGATTCGTTGAGAATCACCTATGATTCTCGCCGAATTATCCTTAGGCGAAATTCTTGTACTCGCTGGATCGGACCAAGTTTCAGGCGCTGTTTTGAACCGGAGCTAGGGTTTTTTTTGGTGGGGCCCACAACGGTCATATTGTATGACCTACTGTATAAATACATCGGTATTTTGAACACTAATAGCACGAACATACAAGAAAGAATACCGAGCCGCCGACGTAACGTAGATCGCAGATTTCTCTTCCGCCGCCGCCGTCGTCACTCGGGAAGATAGTCGCCGCCTGTGATCGTGGATACCTCCTGATCTCCCGGCGACAGAAGCTCAGCCAAGCTACGCGTCTCACGTGTCTATCCAGAGATCCTTTGTCTCTTGGTTCGTTGATTGGGAATACCTTCCCTTTCTGAATCGATCGAGACGATCGATCCTAGTGTGACCGTTGGTAGACCTTGCTAGCTTTGCTACGAAGGTTGGATCTCTAAAGCTCAGCCGCCGCACTTTTTGCCACCACCGATCCCGAATGCCAAGCTGCCGCTCTTCTTGCCGCCGCCGGTTTCATGGAGATTCATTCTAAGTGAGAGCTAAGGTCGTGGACTCTTCGTCTTCATCAAGAACGCGTCATCGAATGAAGAGGGACACCTAGCCTCCATAATAAGTTTGTATATTTTGTACATTCCATTTTAATTTTGTTGTAAAGGAACGTAGGTTCCTCGTTGTAAGGGTTGGGTGCAACCCGTGGTGGAGGAGTGGTTACTCCTTCGCTTGGAAGGGTTCCTTCCGTTAGTGTGTGGATTGGATTTCAATCTGGTTGGTGAAGTG
This sequence comes from Platanthera zijinensis, assembly GCA_039513925.1. Lineage (NCBI taxonomy): Eukaryota > Viridiplantae > Streptophyta > Magnoliopsida > Asparagales > Orchidaceae > Platanthera > Platanthera zijinensis. The sequence goes on from CM077083.1 coordinate 154,250,217, forward strand.
ACCGAGTCGTCCCTTGTTGGGAGATAGGTCGAAGGGGGAAAGTGGACGTACCCAAATCGGTGAACCACTATAAATTGCCTGTGTCTTTCTGTGCTGTGTTATTTTGTTTATTTGTGCAGGTATAGTTTTAATTCCGCAAAAACGCTGCAAGACAGATATTCCCCCCCCCCCCCATAGGTGAAGGTAGTTGGCACTAGGTGGACTTTCAACATGTTTGACATTTTGTCACATAATGGGATATGTCTTTCTTTAATTCTGGCCACCATAACAACTTTTTCATGTCCTTGTACATCTTTGTGCTCCGTGGGTGAATTGAGTATTTTGTAAAGTGAGCCTCATACATCAATTTTCCCTCAACTTATCCATACATGAGACGCACAAACGACCCTCTTTCCTTAAAAGGCCGTCATCCCAGGAGAATTGGTCATCTGACCCATCCTTTGCATAGCGTTAGAGACTTTCATCAAGTTTTGTTGCTCGCCAAACCCTATCCGCAAGGTCATATTGTACCTCCGTCCAGTTCAAGCATGTATCGGCTGTGAAATTCTTATCAACAAAAGAAATCTCTAATGCTTCCAACTCCTGGATCAGATGCTCATCATGCATCCACAACAAATTTGCCCTTACCAGAGTCCTACGACTCAAGGCATCTACGACCACGTTTCCCTTCCCTGGAGTGTAGTGAATTTTAAAGGTGTAGTCCCCGAGAAACTCCATCCACCTTTATTGTCGCATATTGAGATCCTTCTGATCCAATAAGTATTTTAGGCTCTTATGATCCGTAAAGATATCCACTTTTACGCCATATAAATAGTGCCACCACAATTTTAGTGCAAAGATCACCGCCGCAAACTCCAATTCGTGGACGGGATAATTCTGCTCATGCACTTTCAACTGGCATGAGCCATAAGCAATCACCTTTCCAAACTGAAGAAGAACACATCCTAAGTCGCTCCATGAAGCATCACTATAAATCTCATAGCCATTTGTACTACATGGCGATGTCAAAACAGGCGCCGTGGTCAAATAAATCTTTAGCTCTTCAAAAGCTCGCGCACATTTCGGCATCCAAACGAACTTCTGATCCTTCCTCGTTAATGTGGTAAGAGGCAAAGCGATTCGTGAGAAGTTTTCCACAAAACGTTTGTAGTAGCCTGCCAGTCCAAGGAAACTCCTGACTTCGGCCACTGAAGACAACACTTGCCACTTCTGTATGGCTCTTATCTTTGACGGATCCACTGTTATGCCATCTCCACTTACCACATGGCCAAGAAAAGCCACTGACGACAGCCAAAAATCACACTTTGAGAACTTGGCATCGAGCTTATTTCTCCACAGGGTATGCAACACAAACAGTAAATGGTTCGCATGATCAGCTTCAGATTGAGAGTACACCGAGATATCATCAATGAATATGATCACAAATAGATCCAAGTACTCTCGAAATGTTTGGTGCATTAGAACCATCAACACTGATGGCGCATTACATAGCCCAAATGGCATTACAGTGAACTCATAATGACCGTAGCGTGCTCCAAATGATGTCTTGAGAATGTCACCTTCCCGAATCCTCAATTAATAATATCCATATTTTAAATTCAATTTAGAATAGACGGTTGATCCCACTAGATGATCGAATAAATCATCTATATGTGGAATCAGATACTTGTTTTTCTCTGTCAGCTTATTCAATACAAGATAATCAATACACATTCGTAGACTACCGTCCTTCTTTTTCACAAATAGAATAGGTGCGCTCCAAGGTGACATACTTGGGCGTATATAACCCTGTTCCAGCAACTCTTGCAATTGAAGTTCCAGTTCAACCATTTCCTTTGGCGCTACACGATATGGCGAGCGGGCCACAGGTTTCGCACCTAGCACCAACTCAATAGTGAAGTCGATCTCCCGCTGGGGTGGTAGCCCAGGAAGATCTTTAGGAAATACATCAGCAAACTCCGACACAATCGGAACATCATTCACACTGGCCTTTGGCTCAACAGCCCTAATAAGCGTGAAGAATAACTTCGCGCCCTTCCGAGCAGCATTGACGACTTGGAGAGCAGACATCAAGGTCCCACCTACTCCTCGCATACCAACGAATTTAGTCTCAAGCTCGGTATTTTGGCCTAGTGTGATCTCCTTTGAATTGCAATCAATAAAGGCACGCTGCTCCGAGAGCCAGTCCATACCAAAGATCACATCAAATTTTGATATCGGTAGCACAAATGTGCTCAAGCAGAAATCCCGACTTCCTATTTGTACTTCCACGCAGCAAGTCCTATCCGCACACATCACACATCCGTTTGGTAACAACACCTTCACAGTATCTGTCTTCAAATGACTAGGTACTCCGATTCGCGCTACGAAGGCCTTAGATAGAAACGAATGTGAAGCACCCGTATCAAATAGTGCTCTCACCAGATTGTTCCGAATCAGGACAAAGCCTAAGACAAACACATCATACACAAGCTACACACAAGGTATGCAATATAAAAAGCAATCAATATCTTAAATCGTACCTATGATGACATCACTTTACTTTATGGCCTCTTGCTTGCAAAGATTATATACTCGGGGCTATGCCTGGAATGCAGAGGACTCCACCACTATTTTTGCCTTCTCAGCATAAGATGCTCTTGTCTTCTTTTCCACCTTTGGCGGACCAACCCGACAGTCACGGGCAATATGTCCCACTTTGCCAGATGTAAAGCAGGTACGAGACTCTTGCCTTGACGTTGCCCCCGACGCAATTGTAGAAGGATCCTGTCTAGATGATTTGGATCTCTTGCTCCACTTCCTTTGGTAGTTCAATTTGCCAGGACGGGGCGCTTTGAACTAAGACTTCGTCATAGCCAAGTCCCTCTTTCCTTGCACCCATTTCATATATTTCTCCAGCGCACAAGCAGTATCAACAAATGCCTGAAATCATTGGTTCACCGAACTCGAGAGCAAGAATCTCAACTCATCCCGCAACCCTTCATAGAACCTATTGGTTTTCCGTTGTTTATCAGTAAAGATAGACCCCACAAAACATCCCAACCGTGTTAACTCATGCAAGTAAGTATCAATACTACTTTCTCCTTGCGTTATACGTTGGAACTCATTTTCCATGGCGATGCGTTGTGCCGCTGGTAGGTGCTTTGCCAAAAATAGTCGCGAAAACTCCTCGATCGCCACTTGTGTTAACTGCCTACCCGCTAAGTGGTGTAACTCTATCTCATCCCACCATAGCCAAGCCTCTCCTTCCAACAAGAAGGTGGCCAAGGTGACCTTCTGATCTTCCTCCGTCCTTATCGCCGTCAATATACCCTTGATACGCGACAACCAATCCTCCGTCTGCATTGGGGATCCCACACCCGTAAACATAGGAGCATTGAAGCTCATAAACTACTTCAACTGCCGTTTAGGTGCTCGAGGATCAACAGATGCAACATGTTCTGGCCTTTCACCAACTCGTTCTGGCACCACTGTCGGGTGCGCTTGCCCAGTAGGCTGTGTATGAATCATGGCAAATAGCGCCTCAACAAATAAGCGGACTCTTTCTGTAGAAGGAGGAGGTGTAGGAACCTCAACTGGTGTCGCACTCTCATCAGAACGATGGGGCTCAAACTACCCAGCACCACTACGAGTCACATATAGGTGAACAAGACACACTTTAGCGACCTTGCACAAGCAATCACAAATAGGTAGGAACGCATAGGTTCCTCAAACAGGTGTATTTACATTCCTTAGTGGACATTTAAGAGTTCATTAAGGTTAAAGCGGGTCGCACGTACACGTGCTCACCACCCCACAAAAGAATTCAACCACGAATTCGAAAGAGGAAGACCGCGACAAGCTGATACCAAAATTTTATGACTCCATCCGTTAAATAACATATAATAGAAGGTTCGGCCGGGGCCCCATACTATATGCCACAAACAGGCGACGAGGTCACAGGTTAATACCAATACAGTTACGCATCCTAACACAGAGCATATTAGCGAAAGATTTTAGCGTTAAACTGAACTAAAACCATGAATGTCCACTATATATAAACAACCAAATTTATATATACTCACGAAGGAATGTAATACAAATACTCAAGAGTTTGGCCTTAAGGCCTTACAGTTACGCTTTACAAGTGTGGATTACAAACATCGACGCGCAGGCCGACCATACATGAACATAACAAAAGTCTTTGCTCAGCCTTCGAGGGACAGCAGCAGCAGCAGTAGATGCTTCAGCCCTCTATTTCCCGCTTGGCTCTCCAGCACCTGCATAGGGATAGCCCACCATAATGGTGGAAACCAAAGCAACGGTCAGCATTCAGCTGACCAATTTATAACGAACCTACCACTTTCCCGGGGTAGTGGTATTCCTTCCCTGTAGGCATAGCATTTCACAAGCAGATATATCATACAATGTGCACTCACGCACAATCAACATATCACAACTGTCGGCCACACGGCCCGATGGTCCGTGCACTCAGAGCACATTCTTGGTGTACCGGCGAACCAGAGTCCCACCATCGTTCAAGGTTCGCAACCCAATGATATTGAGCATTTAGTCTTAATGGCGCACAGGCCTAAGACTCTCATTATGCACTCCAACGAGAACAATAACAAGGTCTACCAGTCGGTCAAACATAACACGGTCCGGTTCAGCCAATCTCGTTGCTCAAATCGTCCAAAATGATGCGGGTCAGCTTTCCCCTTATCCATTCGGCATGAAGCCTTCAAGATCTCGCAACTCATAATAGCCACTCTGTCCACCAAGGAGTGAATTCATAATCCAAAAAGGGAGTTAGTGCCAGCATTCCTCACAGTCGCTTGGCGGGTTTAGTAGAACTCTCTTTCTGCACCCAAACTCAACCCAAACATAGCATACAACACAAGAATCACGAGGGTATTTTGCTAGAATTCCACTCCAGTACTTCCTGTTACTACCCTTCACAGGCACAACCCATCGACTCCACAACATACACGTTTATACGCGGAGTCTTCTTTGGTGCGCAAAATGAAACATTACCAATCCAGACCAACCTGTCCAGATGGGCTTCACACAGTATGCCTATTCCGTACTACATATTTCCGGATCTATATACAAGACTAAGGATTTAGAGAATCAACCCAAGGAAATCCCTCAAAAGCCACCATTTGGTGGGGTAAATCCATGTACATGCTAAAACGAGGACTTCACATGTCCAAGAAGGAAGATCATTACCCTTGACGACCTCTTTGGAGCCATGGAAATCTAGTCGGATAGAAAACACTACAATGCTCTTGCCTCCACAAATCTGGACTCGGCACTCAATTCAGAACTCTGAAGCTCCACCGACGGCCGGATCCCTTCTCCTCTTTCCTTCCTTGCCCACCCATCTCTCTATCTCTTTTAGAAAGAGAATGGCCAAGATGAATGCGAGATAACTCTCAATTCCTGGACTTAAGACAGCAGGGAGAAGCCTGGTCCATTAGATCCCAGTTGAAGGAAATGAACGGCCACAATTTACCCTAACACCTCTGTTTTAGGGCTGATACGGCTTGTAACACACTCGTGTCACAAGCCGTGTACCTTAAGCGGCACACAAACCGACTTACCCCGAACAGGACATGACCTTATGACACGCCCGTATCATAGGCCATGTGCCCTGACACGGTTTTGGACACGCCCGTGTTCACCAGGCCTCATTGCCCTGGTCAAAACCCGAGAAGGACACGACCTCTTACACGCCCCTATCACAGGACGTGTGCCCAACTAGACTTGCCTCTCGAGGATCGTCGAGTGCATTTAGTCGAGTACATTTCGTCGACAAATAGTAGGACACGACCTAGGACACGCCCGTGTCGTAGGTCGTGTACCATCTCGACAAACATCGAGAGAATTTCATCGAGCACTCGAGACAACACAGAGCAGGACATGTCTTGGGACATGCCTGTGTACGAGGTCGTGTTGCCCTCTCGACAAAAGTTGAGTGCATTTTCATCGAGCACTCGACAGGCTGTGTGTCAACTCGACAACACAAAGCAGGACATGGCTTGGGATATACCCGTGTCCCAGGCCGTATTGTTCAGCCTGCAGTCACTCTTGAGATTTGGGGTATTACATGTAGTCCGTGAGGGATGGCATACTATCGTAGGTCACCGACATCGCACCCTTGCTTGCTCGGAGATCACCCAGCTCTTCCTTCAGGACAAAGAAGGCCAAGATGATCAAGCAGCCTTCTGATGATAGTGTCCCCCCTTCGAATCGATGGACGGTTCTGAAGCTACCCACCAGGTATGCGAGCCGATTATTCTACTCGATACTGCTCTGATTCTGATGCAACATACCTTCAGTAGGAGACACCTCGTGAGGAAATGGGTGGGGAAGTAGACCCAGGACATCTTTCCCCGTACTTGTACGAGTGGGACGCCAGCCCCTTGGTTGTGGGATCCACCCTTCTCGCGGTCCCGAGCATTCCTTCCCTCCTGACTGGCGTGTCTTCGAATTCTCTCCTTCATCTTTCGCTCGGTCATTCCTCATTTCTGATTACCCTCGTTTTTGCAGCTTCCACCAAAGGGGTCGCCGACCTGGCTCCGCGAGCTCCACAATTACCGACCTGCCCTGGGTTGAGTAAAACATTTGCGGCTCTCGGAGGCGAGCCCTTCCAAGGATAACCAAGTACTTACCACCCACTCGTCAGTGCGGCAGATGTGCTGACCATGGGTAAGTTCATATTCTTGCACGCTTGTCGTTGTCTGCCTGCCCAGTTAACCTTTCTTCTTTTTAGGTTTTCATGGGGTCTCTTCATCCGACATAGTTCTATGCTAGGGGTATTCGCCTCCTCACTCCCCGGGTAAGATCAGAGACTACCTGGGCGATCCTTAAGATGCTTAGGGGATTAAGAAATGAGTGACCAAGCTGTTCCAAAAGCACTCCTTGATGCTACAGGGGATCTGCGGCAGGGTGGACGAGGTCAAGGCAGATGCGGAGGTACGCTTTGGGTCCTTGGAGGATGGGAGGTGCCAAGAAGACGATGAAGGGATGACCTCTCCAGGAGTACACCTTCCGTGAGCTGAGGAACAACTGCACTGGGCCACAAAATAGGTAGGCCTGGCCCAGCAAGTGCTCATGAGGATTCACGAGTACTATTACCCTCGCCTACCGCCTTGTTCCGGGGTGCGAGGCCGGGGTAGGTTGAAATGGATCAAGTACTGAGCCCACCGCACTCTTGCTGCCAGCCCGCAGACCTGGGCCATGCTCGCCTCCTGGATATTAGCCCACGTCGCACGGTTATGAAGACTTGTTTGTTCTTTCTTTCTCTTTTTCGGGGTGTTCGCCCCTTCCCCTAGTAACCTTTAAGATTATATTCGCCCGCAGATGGGCCTTTATATTTGTATGTGTATAAGAGCCTCTCTCGCTTGCCTCTTAGCTAGCTGTCGCTTAGATTTTATTGTACTAGGACTGTGGCGTGTAGATAGAGGGAATTAGGGGGCGGGCTCGGGTATCGAAGTGTCGAACCACATTTTTGATATTCGCACACCTCCCACCAAAAAAGGAGTTTTCCTGCCTTTTTTACTTCTATAAATAGCCCTCCCCCTTCTCTACCTACCACATTAACTCTCCCCTTCGTGCTCTCTTCGTTCTCGAGTTCTCGACTCGTGCGGCTCACACCATTTCTAGCTTGTCACTACTCGTGAGGAATCTAGTATTCGGTCTGCACACTAGCTCACGAGATCGGAGGAGATAGTGGTGAGGCCAAGGGGCGAGGCAAGTGTGCATGGACCTTCTCTGACTACGCCTTCCACTCCGTCAACCTCATTGAAAACGAGCACGTCTCGGTGGTCGCCAACCTCATCCCGCCCAGGTTTGAGACGAGACACCCGAGAGATCTAAAGAAGATCAACGACCTCTACGATGTCGAGCTCGCTATCCCTATTGCCCACTTTGATGTGGGGCTACGGCTTCCCTTATGGTTAGAGGTGTGACAGGTGTTGAAGTACTTTGGGGTTGTCCCAGGCCAGCTAACCCCGAACTCCATTATTGTGGCGGTCGCGTTCACCTACTTCATCTGAGAGGAGCAGATGGAGTTCAGCCTCGCGGTCTTTTGCCAACTGTTCTCCTTCCGGGAGAATAGGGATGACACTGCCTACTTCTCCAACAACCACGTGAAGGTGTGGGAGATGGTGAACAAGAGCCATAATTGGCTAAGAAAATTTGTCTTTGTGAAGGGCGACTTCGGCAACGCCCCCTTCTCGCCGGTGAAGCTCAGCGAGCCGAGCTACCGTCCTCCCATCATGGGGGCCACAAAGCCGTCCTCTTTGGGTTCTTCCTGGGGAAGAACTTCAAGGTCATGTTCCTTCGAAGGAACGTTGACACCCTGGCCCCCGTTACTCCCGGGGAAGGTAAGGCTACTCGAACTCACCCCCCTTTTCCCACATTTAATTTTAGGTTCTTATCGACTAATGACAACTATAGGTGAGCGAGACCTCCCTTACACCCACCATACGAGAGCGTACGGCTCACTCCTACCGAGCTCGCCCTTGCGGAATTGGCCACTGCCTCGCATCACGAGGTCCCAGCCCCCCTCATGCCTCAAAAATGGGCCGTTCGCAAGCAGTCTCCCCAACAGCCTGCGTCAAAGAAATCGAAGACCCGGGGAGGCAAACCTCCTACACCCCGGGAAAAGGGGAAAGCACCAGCAGACCCTCAACCTAAGAAGGCCGTAATTTTTGGAGATCCATCTAGAGGAGCTCCTGTCAAGGCGGTCGAAACCTCTAAGGCGCAAGAATAAGAACTCGTCGAAAAGCCCGTGTGGAGGGGGCATCGAAACTTTGGCTATGGCGAGAAGTACCTCGATGAGCTCGGAAATCCCCTCCTACTATAGGACAAGGGGGCGAATAGGGCCTCACTCTCGACCTTCCTACCGACCTGGCTGGAGCAAGAAACCTTCGACGGGGAGGCCTTCACATTCTCCTTTGGTCTCTACTTGCGGGATGATGCCTTGATCTTCGACGAGGAGTCCACGTGAGTACTGGTGCGAGAGTGCTCGGGACGAGCTCCGTGCCCTGGATCTGGCTAACATGGTGGGTCGCTGCTGCATGCAGGTGGAAAGGAACTCCGCCGAGCACCTGAATAACGCTACTAATAAGGAGTAAGTCAATCGTCTCGCGCTCGAGTAGGTGGAATACCAAAAGAAGAGGGCTGAGTCCTCCGACGCCATCCTCGTCGAGTACCTAGGAGGGGTGGTGAGTCCCGAAATTCTCATCACCTTTCTCAAAATATCCTCCCGCGCTAAACCATCTTTTCGCTGCCCTCAGTAGGATGTGATAACCGCCCAGTGCCTCAACTCCCGAACTGCAGATATGGAGAAGGAGAACGAGGAGCTGAAGGCTTGAGTTTAGGATCTGGAATTTGCAACTCTCTCGCCGCCCTCCAGTAACAGCGATAAGCTCATGCGGTACACCGAGCATGAGATCGACGAGCTGCTACAATTGAACTCAACCAAGGAGGCAAAGTATACCCTCCAAATGATGTGAAAGTGAGTGTAAGATCTTCCTTTACTCTAGAGGGGGGGGGGGTGAATAGAGTATTTTAAAATAATTTACAATTTAAAAATGTAAAGCAGTGGAAGTCTTGATTTATGTATATGTGTAAGGTGCTTGCAAAAAGAAAAACTAAGAAGAAATAAATAAGAAATCATAGCACACAATAAAAACAAAACACAGCAAGCCAGATGACACAAGGAGCTATAGTGGTTCCCCAACAACCTGGGTACATCCACTCTTCTACCACCCTAGGTAGGAATCCACTGCAGGAGTAGTTGATCAGGTGTCCTGGGCACCAATAAGCTTTTGATAAGGTGCTCAAAAACCAAACCTAGATTTTTTGATAAGGTGTCTTGCCACCACTGAGTTTTGACAAGGTCTCAGAAACCAGCCACAAAACTTTTGAAGGGAGTTTTGAGAAACCCTTTTACAGAAGGAATAAAGAAAAACAAAAAGGTTGAGTTGTTCTTCTCTGTCAATAATCTGAGAGAAGATAAGTGGAAGATGTTGTCAAAGCTCCCCCTGAGATCTGTAAGGGTTCAGGAAGATGCGCTTTGATTAGGGTGATAGGCCTTCAGTTGCTTCAGATCTCCAACAATAGATGATTTCAGCAGATGCTGAAATGTGTGATGTCTGGAGATCTTGATGAAGAAGCTTTTGAACACTTGATGCTTGAAGGAGTAGAATAGTAGATGATCTCCTTCACAGTAATGTTCCTTGTATTCTGAGTCTATTCCCAGAAGATGAATTCTTGATGAATAATTTTATTGTTCTCTCTTCTGTATTCTTTTTCAAATCTTGTCAGTTTTCTTCTTTTCAGAATAATTCTCTCGGGAGTATATCAGATTCTTACTTCTAGATAGCCGTTAATCAGTCATAAATGACTACCTTAACTGATATCTGCCTCTGGAGGAAAGTCCTTAAGAAACATTCCAATTAGTCTTCCTTGAAACTTGCTCCAGATTGATTGAAACGGCTACAAAATCCTTTGTCATAAATGCTGAAAATAAGTCTGAATGAATTCCATAACTGTCCTGAATTTGAATCCTGAAATCGTCGATCTCTTCAAAAAAGCGTTGATCTGAGCTCGACTATCGTCAACCTGAGCTCAGAGACTGAAGCTATACTGAAAACATAAATCGTCAAACTGAGCTCTATGATCGTCGAACTGAGCTCAGAGATTGGATTTATAGCTAGAGACAGAAATGTCAATCTGAGCTCAAAGATTGTCGAACTGAGCTCAGAGACTTAGAAAACAACTAGAGACAGAGCGTCGATCTGAGCTCGAAGATCATCGAACTGAGTTCGACTCTTCGTCGACCTGAGCTCGATGAAAATTGTCTTGGTCCTCAACACTGAATCTTTATCTTTAGAAGGTCTTGAGGGAAGCTTTCAAACCTAAGTACTAACCCCAAGACTCATTCTAATTGACCTATCAGACTATACAGCAAGGTCAAAACAAATTCCTAAGCACATAGTGATCCTTACCCAAATTAGTAATAGGGTGTTCCAACAATCTCCCCCTATTTGGGTTAAGATCACTATTTATATGACAGAATATGAAATAACAAGCATACATCAAAATTAAAAATAAAACAGAAACAACAATACAGATAACACATGTTGAGCATTGCAGAATCACAGCAAGAATCATAGATTCAGTCAGAAATAGATATAAGTTTCAGCTTACTCAAATTACTCATTGTCCTTTTTGAAAAGAATTTCTCTGTTGGGATTGAGGGCTTCCTTTTTGGATCTTCTATCATCATCTGCACCTAAGGAGGTTTGAGATTTTTGCCTTGGAACAACAGCCTCAGGATGCAGCTTCATGTAGCTTTCAGGATCAAAGAATTTTCTGGATGCATATCTTTCTAATTCTTTCTCTGCTCTGATAGTGTTGTGATGTTGGAGGAATCTCTGCCTTACTCTATTGCTTTCTTGATCTGATTTAATGCGTCAAGTTCTTTCATTCTGGCTTTCCATGATAGTAGATTATTCTCAGGGTCTTCAAATGGAACTGGAGGTTCATACCTGTTTAATTCCACTGAGTCAGAAGGAGGTGCTCTAGTGACAACAGTATCTTTCAGCTTGTAAGGAAAAGGACCAGATATAGAATCAGTAGGGCCTTGTCCTTCCCTTTGATATGGGTGTTGTCTAGCTTGATTTCTTGAGTGAGTCCTGTAATCTCTCTGTCTGCCTCTTGACTTACCTCTCCTTGACTGATATCCTATTTGCTGTTGGCCTCTTGGTTGATATCTATCTTGAGACTGGTAAGGGCTTGGCCTAGTAGTAGAAGAAGACTGAAAAGCTGAACCTCCACCAGATCCTGAATCTGGAGGAGGAGGAGGGGGATGGAATTGGGAAGATCCCTTTTCATACTTATCAAGTTTTCTCCTTTTCTTCATGGACTCAAGTTGATTTCTTGAATATTGCATCCAAGGATCAGAAATTGGACAGTCATGAAGAATGTAATAAGGTATATCATTGTCATCTTTTACCTTTTCTGGAGGAACTTTTTTCAGTGCCTTGCTTCTTGCTTTCCTCTTCCTTGCAATAGTTGCAGAGGAGTCATCAGAATCAGTATGGAGTTGGTCACTATCTGAACTTGGAGGATTATAATAAAGCTCATCAATCCTTTGAATATATTTCTCCTTTTGTTTGGTTTGTTCAGCAACAGTGATGGAAGCAGCACTCTCAGATATAGCAGTAGCAGCAGCAGGCTTAGCAGGAGCATCAAAAACTATCTCATCAGAAACTGTATCAACAATTGTATCAGCAGTAGCAGGAACATCACTAACAGCAGGCAACACATCAAATTCAGCAGACTAAACAATTTCATCAGCAACTATATCAGCAGCAACAGCAGCACAATCAAAAACAATAATTTCCTCAGCCTTAAGAGAATTGATATAAGAAGCAATCAGGCTGGGATCACAGCAAGCAACAGGCACAATGGCCTTAGTCAGATCTTCAACTTCTTGAGCTGGTGGATAGCTGAAGTGAAGAGAATCAAAAACTGATAACAGTGACTTGAAGTCAACTGTTATTACTGGTGCTGGAGCTGGAGCTTGCACTTCTGGAGTCTCTGAAGCAGGCATTAACTCTTCTTCATATGGCATCTCCTCCTGCCTTGATTCAGTTGGAACTGGATCAAGGCACCCCATAGAAGGGATTGCCTGAGGAGGAGAAGTTGAGGAAAGCCTATCAGATAACTCCTGTATAGACTTCAGGAGTGGAGCCATGGAGGTCTCCAGCAGGGCTACTTGCCTGGGAGCTAACATCCCATAAAGCTTATTTGCCAGGACAGGAATATCTACTTGCTCAAGTGAGACTTGAGTAGAGGTAGAGGTTAGAGGTTAGAGAGACAGAGATTGATGGTGAAGGAGCTGTAGAAGTAGTGATTGAAGTGGTGGATGGTAGGATGGATGGTTGAGAGATTGGAATTTATGAGATGGAAGATATTGGTGTGGAGATAGAGGTTATGGTAGTAGAAGTGGATGGAATGAATGATGGTTGGGAAAGAATATCATGAAGGAGTTATTGATAGGATGTGGTGTATGATGGAAGCTTAGTAGGTGAGGAGGGGGAATCATCCATAAAGGAATCTTCCATGAGATTGAAGGATGGTATGGTGGTGTCTAGGTCAAGAGGTGGATAAAAGTGTAGGGGATGGAATTGTTCTTCTGTGGTTGGAGGTGGAGATGAAATGGTTATGTGGGAAGAGATAGAGATGGTGATGGTGGATGAGGGGATGGTTGAAGGAACAATTGGAGAAGGTGGAGAAGAGGAGGAGGCAGACAAATCTTCCATGAGAGCAGTTTCCTGAGGGGAAGAGACTGAAACAGTCCTTGTGCCTGAAGAAGCAGTAGTCCTGGTTGGATTAATAATCTGCCTGTCCTATTTGCCAAAAAGGGCACAGGTAAGCCTCTTGGAGGCATTAATATGCATGCCAGAGGACACCAACAGCTGAGGGCACCTTTTGTTCAAGAACAGCCCTAAGATCCTCCCAAAATAAACAAGACTTTTGTTCACCTTTTTCTTAATCAGCTCAAAGAAAATTTCTCCCCAGTTTAAGTGCTTCTTATCAACCAGTGCACCCATCAAGTAGAATTGATACCTGGAAATGGTATCATGGGCAGAATGTTTGGCTAGCAGGACCTTGCCCACAATATCTGCAAGGAATCTATACTCAACAGACAGATTCTTTTTCAGCAGCTTGTTAGGGTTTGCTACAGAATGCCCCATTCTATCTAACATCATCTCAAATTCCTCTCCAGACAAATCAATAGAATCTTGTCCTGAACTTAACTGAAAAACCTCTGTGAGCTGGGCAGGTGTTAAAGGTACCTGTGTTCCTGCTATTGTACCGACCACTGTGGTTGAATCCATGTTCTGTGCAGATACACCCACTCTTTTATCTCATCGGCAGCCAGCTTTATTCTTGTAGACATAATCAGGGCCAACTGCTGTTCCTTGAAAAGTTCCAGTATATCCTTGAATATTTGATCGCTGCCGTCGAAGGAATGCATGTCTATATCAAAACCTGTGTCGAATTTAATTTGGCAAGGGCAGCAATAGACACTGCCATTATATACAAGCAAGAATGAAACAAACACGACCAAGTGTAGATAGGTTTGGAGGGAAAGAAAAACTTCTGCAGATAGTATGAAAGCGCAAACGAGAACGACGGCCGAAAAAGAAGTTTTATATAAGGGTTTGACGCCGGAAAGGAAAGATCGTTGAACTTCGTTCGACGATCTGGGCTTCTAAAGGAATCTGAAGAGTTTTCAATAACGTCGATCTCCGTTCGACGATATTGGAGAGCGTCGATCTCTTCAGAAAAGCGTCGATCTGAGCTCGACTATCGTCGACCTGAGCTCAGAGACTGAAGCTATACTGAAAACAGAAATCGTCGAACTGAGATCTACGATCGTCGAACTGAGCTCAGAGATTGGATTTATAGCTAGAGACAGAAACGTCGATCTGAGCTCGAAGATCGTCAAACTGAGCTCAGAGACTTGGAAAACAACTAGAGACAGAGCGTCGATCTGAGCTCGAAGATCGTCGAACTAAGTTCGACGCTTCGTCGACCTGAGCTCGACGAAAATTGTCTTGGTCCTCAACACTGAATCCTGATCTTTAGAAGGTCTTGAGGGCAGCTTTCAAACCTAAGTACTAACCCTAAGACTCATTCGAATTGACCTATCAGAATACACAGCAAGGTCAAAACAAATTCCTAAGCACATAGTGATCCTTATCCAAATTAGTAATAGGGTGTTCCAACATGATGCAGTGGGTGAGCCTGGTGAAGGATGAGGGCGCGTGGCTTACAGCGAAGTACGTGGTCCCGGAGCTATTCATCCCGGTTCCGAAGCTGGGCGATTACTCCTATCTCCCTCTATGGGATAGTGTGTCGCCCGATGGCTCGCCCTGAAGAGTGCAAGCTGCCTTGATCTCTGTTCGCTGAACATGTAGTTTATTTTTGCCATTATTTTGTAATATTGGACATGCAGGTTGAGCCCGTACTTTGTAATTACTGCTTATCAATGCATATGTTCTTTTCTTTAATGGATGATGGTTTACCTCGTTGTCTTTACTACTTTTGATAATTTTTCTTTTTCTTTATTTGTGACCTGGCTCGGTCTTCTCGCTCATCGTATTTGAACCCACGCCTCGATTGTGAGATCGCGTGATTCTTAAGTACTTAGTGTAGAGAGTGACAAGACCCTCGGCAATTGGCCCTACGAGCGGTGACCCCACCTCTTCCATTCAGAGAGCTTTTCTTGCGAGTGGTCTAGGAATCTTCCATCCCGCACCATGGGTGTTTAGCTTACGGGAGCCTTGCCTTATTTGGTCATGGTGCGGTCTGAAGGACTCGCGAGCACCCCGCACGACTGAGCCCCCGCGACTTGGGTCGCCTCACGGGTACCGGGGGGTACTCACCGAACGGACTCCTGAGGGGCGAGGCTCAGCTCGCCTGGAGTGCTCGATCTTGGCAACATTCATTCCTCTGATTATTCCTTTTATGGGCCACTGGGAGTTTCCATTCCACACCCTTTTTGTCATATAGTAGGAGCCTAACGATGAGCATTGAGCATCAACCAGACTTTTCTCTTAGCCAACCACCGGGCGCTTCCACCGGCCCAATCAGTTAGTGGGAGCCTAATGGCAGGTGTTGAGCATCAACTGGAATTTTCTCTTGGCCAGCCACCGGGCGCTTCCACTTACCGAAACAACTAGTAGGAGTCTGACGGCGAGTGTTGATCATCAACCGGACTTCTCTCTTGGCCAGCCACCGGGTGCTTCCACTGGCCTAATCACCTAGTGGGAGCTTAACAACAAGTGTTGAGCATCAACTGAAATTTTCTCTTGGCCAGCCACCGGGTACTTCCACCAGCCCAATCATCTAGTGGAAGCCTGACGACGGGTGTTGAGCATCAACCAGACTTTTCTCTTAGCCAGCTACCGGGCACAACTTTTGGGAGCCTGACGGTGGTTGTTGAGCATCAACCGAACTTTTCTCTTGGCTAACCACCGGTCACTTCCACCGTCCCAATCAGCTAGTAGTAGCCTGACAATAGGTGCTGAGCATCAACTAGGCTTTTCTCTTGGACAGCCATCAAGTGCTTCCACCGGCCCAATCAACTAGTGGGAGACTGAAAGCGGGTGTTGAGCATCAACAAGACTTTTCTCTTGGCCAGCCACAAGGCGCTTCCACCATCTCAATTAGCTAGTGGGAGCTTGACGGTGGGTGTTGAACATCAACCTGACTTTTCTTTTGGCCAACCATTCTCCACATTCCTTATAACGAGCAAGTGAACCATCAAAGACAGACGAGTGCAAATAGGTATTGTTCATTGTTCATTTCACGGATAGAAGTGCTTTAAGTCATCGCCGCTCTAATCATGACTAATGGGTTCCCCCTCCAAATTCTGGAGGTGGTATCCCCCCCGAGTTCAAGGCTTCTTTGATTACATAGGGACCCTCCCAATTTGGATTCAACTTGTCGATGGCTACTGACCTTCTGGTAGCATCAATCTTTTTCAAGATTAACTTCCCCTTTACGAATTGTTTGATCCTTACATGCTTGTCGAAGTACTTGGACATATGCCACTTGAATTCTTCCTGTCGAATCGTTGTCAGGTCGCGCATCTTCTCCATCAGATCTAGGAAGAATCGTAACTCGTTCTCGTTCTTGATCCTCCATTCCTATCTACCTTCTTTTTCCTCCACTATTCGTGGCATCCAGATGTAGAATTCTATTGGGAGTACCACCTCACAGCTGTGGGAGAGCTTGAAGAGAGTCTCTCTAGTGGCTGTGTTGGGTGTGGTCCTCAGGGCCCAAAGGAATGAAGGGAGTTGCTCCACCCAGCTCCCCTTCAAATTTTCCACCATATTTTTAAACAAGTTTACGATGATCTTGTTTGCCGCCTCCACTTGCTCGTTGCTCTAAGGGTGATGGATCGATGTTAACCTGAGGTCTATCCCGAGTTGGCCACAAAAGCTAATGAACTCCACACTGGCGAACTGTGGCCCATTATCTGTGATAATGGCTAGAGGCAACCCAAGCCGGCAAATGATCTCCTCCCATAGAAAGTTGCGAATCACTTTAGAGATCACCTTGGCCAGCTCCTTGAACTCTAACAACTTATAGAAATAATTGATCATAACTAACAGGAACCTTCTCTGCCCACTAGCCTGGGGGAAGGGCCCCATAAGATCCATTCCCTAAATAGCGAAGAGCCAGGGTGCGGTGATGCTTTTGAGCCTCTAAGACACTAGCAGTTGGAGAGGAGCGAACAAATGGCACATCTGACATTTCCTTGCAAATTCGGCAGCATCTCGTCCCAGAGTCGACCAAAAATACCCTTGCCTCACTATCCTTTCTTCCAGATTCCTGCTTCCCGAGTGGCTCCCACACTCACCGGAATAGACTTCCTCCAAGATTCTCGGGACCTCCTCCTCGGTCACGCAACAAGCCAAAAATCCCAAGAGGGTCTTCCTGTACAATTTCCCATCATGCATCAGGTAGTATGATGACTTATACTTGAAATGCTTCTTATTCAGGCCCTCCGGGAATTCACCGTGGATAAGAAGATAGTAAAGGGGTCCATCTAGGAGTGGCGCTGGTTCACCTCTATCAGCTCCCTCTTTTCAATGAAAGGAAGAAACATGTCAGTTATGGTTCCTCCCGCACGGGGCCCAAACTTGCCTAATTGATCCACTTGTACACTTTCTTCCCATGACACATATCAGATGGAAAATGTTTGAAATATGCCAATGATGCCCTTCACCTTCGCTAGGTATAACTGGAGGGTTGGCTCCCTTGCTTCGAACTTGTCGTCGATTTGAGAGGACACTACTAGGGAATCTGTTATCACCTCCACATCATGCACCCCAAGATCCATTGCTATAAGTAACCCTGCGATTACCGCCTCATACTCCGCTTGATTGTTAATAATAGGGAAATGGATCGCCACCTTTTGCTCTATCCTCATTCACTAAGGACTCTCCAGGATAACTCCCACCCCCAAAGAGTGTCTTCCAAAGGCTTCATCCACCAACACCTTCCAGGGAACCGGATGAGTGAGCTCCATCTCTGCCACCTCAACTATATAGTCGGCCAAGAAATTAGCCATCGTCTAAGCTTTATCGAGAGGTGAGGGACAAATTATATGTCAAACTCGCTTAGCTCTATCGACCATTTTGCAAGCCTCCCTGAATGATCTACCCCCTCAAAGATGTTGCGTAGAGGATGGTCTGTCACCACTTGGATTGAATGCGCTTGGAAGTACAGCCGGAGCCTCTGAACCGAGATGACTAGAGCAAAAGCCAACTTCTCCAAGATCGGGTATCGAAGTTCTGCCTTCCTCAGGACCCTGCTCACAAAATAGATAGACAACTACTTCTTTCCCTCCTCCCAGACCAGGACAGAGCTCACGGCCTCGGCCTCGACTCCAAGGTACAAGGATGAATCTTCCCCATCCTATGGTCCCTAGAGAAGCGGAGCCTGAGTGAGTTGTCTCTTCAAGGTTTAGAAAGCCTCCTCGCACTCCTTAGACCATTCGAACTTCTGGCCTCCCCTCAACACCTTGAAGAAGTGCGAGTATTTCTCTCCTGCCCGAGAGAGCAACATGCTCAACCCTGCAAGCTTCCCTGTCAAGCACTGGAAATCTTTGACATTTCGTGGCGACTCTAACTTGATGATCGCGCTTACTTTATATGGATTGGGTTCCACCATCACAGGAGTAAGGAGGTTGATAACTTCCCAAAAGAAGTTATCTAGTTCCTTATTTTTATGTAATATTTATGATAAATGAGAAAAAAATGATTTAAATGAGTATAAATATTCATAAATTCATATTTATTTTATTTTAGGTTAATTAAGTTATTTTTCTCATATTTTTCTTACTAGAAATGCCATGAAAATCAAATCGGAGAAGTAAAAGCTGGACTTATATTTTGGCAGTGCAATTATTACATAAACCCGTTTCAGTTGTTATAACAGGTTCTGGATGGATTTAAAATTTGAATTTCGAATTTTGTACCAAACTCAAATATGGAAGGAGGCATCTATTGGGAGAGGGCTGCTCATTTTTAAGAGAGGAATCTCATAACTAATAGGGAGACACAAAATTCTTGAGGGAGAGAGAGTTCTAAGAGTCATCATCTTAGAGAAGGAGAAGGAGAAGAATGACTAGGGTTTGGACACAATGACGTGAAGGAAGAAGGCTCTAAAGTGAGATCTAAACGCAAATTCCTGCTGTATTTTAACTTATAAAAGTATGTCTATTAAGATCTTTCTTATTGTGTGGTTTCATTCTTCAAGCATGAACTAAATCTCCTTGTCTTGTACGTTGAGAGTTTTTTGACTTATTGTGATGTGGTGATTGTAATTTCTCTTTTATGATTATTTAAAAACATATCTTTGTTGGATTTATGTTTTATTTTGTGGATTTTTTTGATCAAGTATTCTTCTTCTAACTTACGTGGCGAGATTCGAGAGAGGAGTTACATATTTTAGGGTTGAATCCTTTATTTTGCGCGGCGTGATTCGAGAGAGGACTCGTGTAAATCTTTAGCCAAAATTCCATCTTTATACTGCGCTGCAAGATTCGAGAGAGGAGTGACATAAGTGTAGCATAAATTTCAACATAGTATAAAGAGAGAAAGAGATTTCATCTTGTGTTAGCAACATTGATTTGAGTGTTTTATGTTATTCTTGTTCTACCTAAGTTAGAGATAACTAAACGAATTAGGGTAAACGGATTTCTGAGATCGAGAGATGATGACTTCCACTTTCAAATTTTTACAAGATAGAAATTAATCATTTCATAAAAGAACATTCTAAAAATTCATCGCAATAGGCAAATGAAATCAACGTACAAGACTACTTCTCCAACTTGATAAAAGTATTTTTAAGAAAGCGTTATTTAGTTTTAATTTTGTATTCTTTTAATTGTCCTTAATCCAAATTCACTTTTAATCATTCCGCTTGAATTTAAAGAAAAGGTAGAGCTAGTACTTGCGAGCGCTAAATTAGTCACTTCTCCGAGGGAACGATCTTTTCTTTCTTTATATTACTTGATTCAGCATGTGCACTTGCGTTATTACGTAAATCTATTTTAGGCATATCAAGTTTTTGGCACCATTGTCGGGGAAGTGAAAATAATTTAGTGTCTTTTCTTGCAATATTAGTTAACCCGAAGTATTTAGAGCTCAAGTTTTTTTTTGTTTTCTAGGAATTGTTTTTTCTTAATTAGCAATTTTAATTTTATTTATTCCTAATATATTTTTTAAAAAAATTAAAAGTAGGTTTAGCCATTTAAATTATTTGTGTAGTTGATTCTGATAAAGAATTATATCCATTTGGTGAATTTTCCCACTCAAAATCATGTATTCATATTTATATTCTCGATGTCATTATTGCGGGGCATTCAATCATGATAGTAATGATTGTTATATAAAAGACTATAGTTATAGATCATACGACACACCCTATGGAGTACCAACATTTGATGATACTTCATACAATGCTCCTAATTTTTATAATTATGCTCCCCTACAACATGCAATGTTTCTGCATTTCATCCCGACCACCCAAAGGACGAGAAGAAATAAGGAATAATGTTTATTTTGTCATAGCACCTGACACATTTTAAAAGAGTGTGTTGCATTTCAGCGCCAAAGAGAGGAGAATAACAAACCTAAAATTCAAATCCTCTCATCCTCTTCTTATTATGACATTCCTTATGATTCTAATGATATATATGCATTACCTCCTTGTCTACGAGGGAGTATTGGTGATATAACCATCATGTTTGTTTATGATCTGTGCAATGATTTCACAGAGCTGCCTCTCCCTACATATTCATCACCTATTTTGGATTCACCATGGAGGAACAAACCTATATATTCTCTGATAATGATATCACCACAGTTCCTCCACCTTCTTTGCATGAATTTTCTACACCTATTTTTATCGATCATATCGAAGATATTGTGCTGGGGGATAATCCTGAATCAGACGCTACACTAAAGTTGGACGAAGATATTCTCTCGAAAGGGGAGAATGATTCTTTGGAGCATGACAAAACACCAATGTGGGATGACGAAGATATCCTTTCTGATGATGAAGTTTGTGCTTCTTCATTGGATGTGGAGGTTCAACTCACCACCAAGGCCCTTGAGTTTTTGGGTCCCCCTTGCTATGATACTTATGATACCGACAATGATTAATCTTTGGGGCCTACTAGGAGTGAAACCCAGATCACTTCGATGATTACAAATTATTTATGACTTTCTTCTATTTTATTTCCTAACCACCGTTATTTGCTTGATCATGTGCAGGAGGATTCAGTAGTGACAAATATTTTATAAGTTGAATATGATCATTCCACTACTGATCCAACTCTATTTTCTTATCACAGCGATATTAATGCATCCCTGTAAGAATTGGAATTTATTGACCCATATTTGAATAACGTTGAAAATCAATTCTGGCAGGGGAAGTATGTTGTAGTGACAAAATTTGTTATATATTCCACCACACCGTCACTACGCGTGCTTCCCTTGAAGGATTGGTTGCAGGGAGGCAAGAGATATTCTTATGCTGATATGATGTTAGAAGAGAAGATGAAGTGAAAAAAGAAAGAGATTTGGGGATAGAGGATTGACCCTTCTTTCTACCCATATTGTTGGGTCTTAGGACCTTTCACCTTTATCTCTAGCTATTATTTTAAAGTATTCTATGCCTAATCTTGTTGTTGTGATAAAATAGTTATTAGAAGTTTTAGTTGTTTGCTTATTTAGTATTTTTGTTTTAGACTAATAATGATATTGGGAGGCAACTCATTGTATCGTAGAATATATATATATATATATATGATATATATAAAAAATAAAAAATAATAAAAAAAAATTAATTTTTTTTCGTAAGTAGAAAAAATGTTGGAGGGAGCGAAGCAACTTGAGTCCAGTTATTGTGCTTAATAATTTGTAGGAGTGGAACAATCTCGATGAAAGAAAAAAATCAAGCAAAAATTTATAGAATTTCGAAGGAAAACCGAATTTGTAAAGCAAAGGCTAGTTGTTATAATAGCCCAAAAACATATGTAATGGGAATTAAATTTCTGGTTGCTCCTTCATGGACAACGTTGTAGCCTTCGGCCGCCGGTTCAGCTGAACCGGCACGCGCGATTCAGCGCTCTGACAGTTTGGGGCTGGGTTAATTATAACTAATTACAATTTTAATTATTAAATCTATAATTAAACATTTCATAATCTAGCTTAATCAAATTATCTCCTTAATCTCTCAAATTAAAATGCCTAATATAATCGGTCTTTCCAATTCACGGCTCGAACCTGGACATTTCCCCATCTGCTATCTAGGGTTTACTGGAGAAGGGCGATTTCACGGTAGAAATTAAGGGAAGAAAGGGGGAGGAGATTAGACGAATTGATTCGATGGAGACGTCGACACCGCCGCCGTGCCACACCAGTGGAGCGATTGGACTTTTACAAGTGGATGGTGAGCGCAGACACTGAGCATCACCAGCAACGTGATCAAGTCTCTAAGCGCAGGCGAGGGAACGATGATTGGTCTCGATATTGTTGGATATGGCTTACTATGGTGATTTAACATCGAGCGGTACCGGTGAATCGTGGTCTTTAGCGAGTGATGTGTGTGGGACAAATGGTGAAATTATGATTAGATTTCCTAGAAGCATGTGGCGGGCGGCGAGACGTGTCAAATAAGGATCGTGAGAGCTCCTGCAGTTTAGGAATTTAAAATTTTTGAGGTATAACTCCCAACCCTGCTTCAATTGAAAATAAAAGTATAAAAAAATTATTTCTTTGTTTTTTGGGGTCTCTTCTGTGTATGGAATCTATGTTATGTTATTAAAATGAAGAAGACGGTGAAGAGGAAGGCGAGGAAGAAGAAGGTGAAGAGGAGGACGAGTAGGATTATCTTCTATCCAGCTTTACTTTTGCATAGTTAGGTTTACATTTTGCTTTACACTATATTTGGATGTGTTATACTATGAACTATGTTTTGGTAATTTATATTCTGTGATGTGACACTTTGGATGCTACATTCTGTGACATTATAAATTGTATTTTGGTAATATTCTTAGGATGCTAACTGTGATGCACTTTGGATGTACTTTTGATGCTAACTGTGATGTTATGAACTAATTGTTTATTGGTTGACATTTATTATTAATCGGACTTAATACCTTGAAATGACAGTAGGATTAAGCCATGACAAAGTTTATGATAATGATCATGCTGAGTTTTTGTGATGATTGATGCAATGTGATTATTTTCATATAAGCCGACAAAAATGTATCTTATGTTCTGATATATGTACATTTTAAGGAGGTATGACATGCAAATCAAAATAAATGAGTATTATGATATGCAATATGTGCTTCGCTGTCTCTGGTTTATTTTGGTTATTTGCTGTAATGTTTATGAAAGATAATCCTATGGGTATATAATCACCTAGAGGGGGGGGGGGTGAATAGGTGTCTTTTAAAATTCTTTGTAACTTAGATTATCTATACAAAAGATTTTATGTTCAGCAGTTAATATACTTGAGAAATATGATTCACAATAACTCAGCACAATTAACCCATAGAATACAACACATGCAAATCTCAGAATACAGCACAAGCACAAGCAAATCATAGCACACGGAGAATTTATAGTGGTTCTTCTATCTAGGGTACATCCACTTTACCCCTTCTTCCTCACTAGCAATGTGCTAGATAAGGTTATATCTCCTCCTCTTCAACTTAGATCCAAAGATCTTTCAGGATCAGTTTTTGTTAAGAAACCTACACTCAGAACAACAAGTCCTACCTCAAAGATTCACCCAATCTCCTATCTCAGGTCCCTCAAGAACCCTACCTCATCCTTTATAACATAGGCTTACACCTCTGTGATCCCACTCAAATCACCAACCTAAGGTCCCTCAAGAACCCTACCTCAGCCTTTATAAATTAGGCTTACAACTCAGAGATTAACTCTCCTACCCACTCAGATCTCACAGAGATCTTACAAAAATTAAGAGGTAAATATAATCAGAAAACCAATCTGTAATCTGACTTATCTGAATTAATTCAGATTCTTCAATTCAGTTGCACTGGATTAAATCTTGATGAATAATCTGGCTGAAGAGATACTTCTCTGGATCTGCAATCTTCTTGATGATCGGCTTGATTTCCATGCAAAATAAGTAGAACAGATCCACTTGAATCTTTTGATCACTTGATGAAAGGATCTGAAGATCTTCTTGAAGACTTTCGTCTTCCTCCTCTTGTGATTATTATCCTCCCCTGACTTGGAAGAAATTAGAATGAGAATTTCTGAACTGTTGAATTACCACTTATGTGAAGACAACCCCTCTATTTATAGACTTTGTGGATTGCTATATTCTGATTGATGACATCAGCATGTGACATCATACTTCAAATTCTCCTTTAAATTTTTTTTGTTGAGATACCATGTTACTGTAGCTGATGTGACATTTCTGACTTGTCTTTACACTTCTGTGTTGACTCTGCACATCTTCAGAAACATAAATGTTGAGATGTCCAAAGTGTCTCGACATTATATTACTTAAGTGTTTTAGAAGGTGTCGAGACATCTTAGTAGTCTCAACACAATTTTACTTAGAAGAATTTTTCAGGCTAAACATGAAAGTGTCGAGACAGTTGACTTATCTTGACACAACTGTCATCTGTGTCGACATCTGTAAATCTGCACTGTGTTGAGATAGTTAAATTGTTTCGACACAACTGTCTGTTGGTGTCGACACTTTATACTTGCTTTAATTCTTCACTGTGTCGAGACAATTGAATTATCTAGACACTCTAGTCTGCTGGTGTCGACACTTGTTTAAGTCTACACTTCAGTCTTATATGTGTTGAGATAGTTGTATTATCTCTACACTATTGTCTTAAGCTTTAAAGTATCGAGATATTTTACTTGTCTTGACACTACTGACTTAGTCTTTAAGGTGTTGAGATAGCTGACTTATCTCGACACAACTGTATTGAATCTTTAATGTGTCAAGTTAGCTGACTTGTCTCGACACTGCTGACTTAGTCTTCAAAGTGTCAAGATAACAGACTTGTCTCGACACAACTTCGGCAAAGTTGTCGATATAGTTGAAGTGTGTCGACACTTTTGTACTTAGCCAATTTTTTGCACTGCAAGTTGCTAGATGCTGACTGTGCTGACTTCACACAGAACTTTGCTGAATTAACTCGATGATTTTATATTTAGACAATTTTCTTCACTTTTTAGTCAGCTTTTTAGAGTCCACCTGTCAATGTAACTTGGACCACCTATCAAATCAATATAACACAGGAAACCTGCAAGCATGAATTGAAATATACATCAAAATATATTTGTGTAAATCATTGATTTGAAAGGGCTTCTTCAAATCAAGTACATTGTGTTCAACCTAACAATCTCACCCTATTTGGAGAAGTCATAACCCCAATTAAATAATATACACTACAATACCAAAATATATTAATTATGATGTATAAGAAAAATGCTGAACAAAATATAAAGGAACACAATAATAATAATACAGATATCACCAGGTGCAACCAAATTTTTCATTCAAATTTATTCAAAGATTACATCTTTTAGTTTTGTTATAATGTTCTTAAAGTCAAATTACATAGTTTTGTAGAAAAGAAAAATAAACTAAGATTCTTCTGGCTCCTTGATGACAATGCCTTTTACAGATTGAATTTTAGCTTTGACTTCAGGAACTTTGTCATCAGCCACTTTCTCCTTTCCCTTAGCATCCTTAGCTTTAGAAATTTCTTATTGCTTGAGCCTCTGCCTCTCAAAATAGTGATAGGGCTTGGGAAAATATTTGCTGGGTTCAATAGAGTCAGCTGGGATCTTTCCTGTCTTTAGTTCTTTTTTGAATTTGTAGAGGATTTCTTGTTGCTTTGTGTGTTAGACCCACTCTTGCTCTGAATACCATTTTCCCCTATCAGTTGTATTGTTATTGACTGCTTTTCATGTAGTGAGAATAATGGATCTAGATGTTGGACTCTATTTCCCAAAAATCAGGCTTTGCTTCAGCCTATTCCCTGAATCTTTTCTTTGATAATTGAGTTTATTTTTTCCTTTAACAATACAGAAGTAGTCATCTCCACCTCTTCACATATAATATTCTGAATTTGTGGTGGAGGACTGTACATGGACAGTAGATTTAATAGCCTAAAACGGAGATGGTTGGCAACCGGACTCAGCAGTTTGGTCTCCATCATACCATATGGGAGGATGACCTAGAGTGTCTCTGATGCTATTTGAGATCCAAGTAGCATGCTCAGAGCTTGACTTTATCATTACTCTCTCCCCCTTTATGTCTTCTTTTTCAACATGATCTCTTAAGTCATTCTTGTGAAATCTGACTTAACCATTTAGATAGTTGATTCATGAGGATACATAATTCTTGACCTTGAGTAGATGTTCATCTAATTCTTTGTGAGAAGCCTTAATATCTTGAAGCATAGAGGCTGATTTAATAGATAGTTGAGTTTCAATATCCTTGGAGGTAGAGGTTATCTTGGTTTCCAAAGCAGTAGTCTGCTCAACCAGCTTGACTAGTGAAGCATCATTCATTACTATCATGTTCTCATTCATTCATTTTGACTCTCAAGGACATAGTTTTGTTTAATAACTTTTTCATATTCAGTTTTCTTTGATTTCTCTTATTATTTAGCAATGTATACCACAATACACTACTAGAAAACTGACTTTTAGCCACGGCAGATTGCCGTGGCTAAAAGTCCAAAACCGTGGCTAAAGACTTTTAGCCACGGTCTGCCCATGGAAAATGGGCGTGGGCAATACGAGCGTGGCTAAAGGTCCAAACCGTGGCTAAAAGTCCAAAACCGTGGCTAATACTGGACTTTTAGCCACGGTTCATTGCCGTGGCTAATAGTGGACTTTTAGCCACGATTTAATTGCCGTGGTTAAAAGGCTACTCATAACATAAAAAATTCAGGCTGCCGCCGCCGCCGCCCGGCCGCCGCCGCCGCCGCCGCCGCCGCCCGGCCGCCGCCGCCGCCCCCCGGCCGCCGCCGCCGCCCCCGGCCGCCGCCGCCGCCCCCGGCCGCCGCCGCCGCCCCCCGGCCGCCGCCGCCGCCCCCGGCCGCCGCCGCCGCCCCCCGGCCGCCGCCGCCGCCGCCCCCGGCCGCCGCCGCCGCCATATTTATTTCAAAGGCTAATTGAAATAAATTCCTTATAAACCCAAAAATCTCATTTTATTTTTGCGGTGTGGGACTAAACGATGCCACGACCTTTTGCCACGGTTCAGGCAAACCGTGGCTAATACTAGACTTTTAGCCACGGTTCAGGCAAACCGTGGCTAAAAGTCCAATATTAGCCACGGAATAAAACCGTGGCTAATACTCACTATTAGCCACGATTTTTTCCCGTGGCAAAAGAAACCGTGGCTAAAAGCCATTTTTCTAGTAGTGATATTTGCTCCTCTCTGAAAGAAATCAGTCATATATTTCTTCAATATATTTACCTTAAATCTAATTGACTTGATTTCTTGGGCCAGCTGAAACTGCAACTCCTTGTTGCTTTCATCCATATACTTTTCTATTTGATTTCTTTGTTGATCAAGCTTTATCTATAGTTGAACTAGAAGTGAGCTTGAATCGATTGCAGGAGTAGATGTTGGTCCAGACTGAATAATCTTCTTATAGCTTTTACTTTTCTTCTTTAGTTCAGACAACTTCCTTTTCTTTAACTGAGAGGCTTCTTCCTCCTCAGATTCTAAATAACTAACAACCTCAATAAACGTAGGCTCTTTAGCTATTTCAGTAGTTGGGGCTATTTCAGTAGTTGGGGCCTGAAAAATGTCTAAGCTTTCTTCCTAAATCACCTAGAGGGGGGGGGGTGAATAGGTGAGTTGTGCTACTTTTTATGGAATAAAAACTATAGCGATCTAATGCACAAGAAATAAACAAGCATTCACAGAGGACACCAAGAATTATATTGGTTCCCCAATATTGGGTACGTCCACTTCCCACTCACCGATCTAGCAAACCACTAGACTCGGGTACTCCACTAATCTCGGATCAAAATGATCCTACCACTCGGAACAACATGTTGGAACCCTTGTTTGGATTTGAGCTAGGTCTAGTCTTAGGTTGTTGACCCACATGTATAGCTAAGGTCAAGGTCTAGGTCTAAGTTAGTCTCTATAGGTCAGACTTCTCAAGACCAGCATTAGATTTCACTCAAGAACTCAGACTTAGAAGAAATCTGTGAAATACATATCATTTTGACTTTCGTCGAACTCAGCTCGACGAACGTCGATCTCCGATCAACGATCTCAGAGTTTAGTCTCTTAACTGAGCTCGACGATCTATGAGCTCTAGTCAATGATTCCATATCTGTTCACAGTATTCTCAAATCGAAGATAGCTGATCTCAGCTCGACAATCTCCCAGCTCAGATCGATGATTATTTTCTGTGTTTGACTACTTATTTTAGGCAGCTGTCTTACAGATTTAATTCCTATTTTATATATTTTATTTTTGTCAAATAATCTCTGGTAGTTAATGCTGATATTCTCAAGGCATATAGCCATTTCTTTGCAGCATTAACTATGGTATTCACAGAGTTATTATTTTGACTTATTTGTCAAGACAGTTGGTGAGACAATTAAATGCCAGAATTTGTAGCCGTTTCTCTCCTTGATTTCTGTAGTAATTTAAGGAATGTCTTTGAAATTCAAAAGAGATAGTATTTATTCTATTCTTCAAGGAAAATAAATACAAACATTCAGATAGATAAAAACACACAGAGAGAACATTCCTGCAATAGCCCAAAAATCTCTCTTGCTGATTTCTCTCAGCTCTCAGAATCTTCATTGCTCTCAGGAAATAAAAGAAGAACAACAAACCTCTATCTTGAGTCTTCTTCATTTTTCATCTTCAGGAATCTACATAGACAAATAATCAACATCAATCTACAGATTCTGAAGAGCAAGAACTTCAGTCCTCTAAAGACCCACACCCTTGACAAAGCTTCCATCTTCCTGAACCTACTCAATATCTCAGGGGGAGCTTTGGCATCATTAAAATCCACTTAGTCTTCTCATTTGATTTGAGAAAGAGAAGACTGCCATCAACTTTTATTTTACCTTTCCTGTACAGGGTTATTACTCCCTTCAAAAGTGAACTCATTGGTGATAGGGCACCTGATCAAAAACCTATTAGTTTTTAGGCACCTGATCAAAAGCCTAAAGGGCCTCTAGATCTACCTGAAGAAGATCTTGTGGTGATAGGGCACCTGATCAAAAACCTCAGTGGATTCCTACCAGGGTTGTAGAAGAGTTGATGTACCCAGATTTGAGGAACCACTATAATTTTCTTGCGTCGTTTGGTTGCTCATCTTTCTTTATTTTCTACTGTACTGTGTTTGCCTGTGATCTATTTTCCTCCCTTACTTATAAGTAACACTTATCTTAATTCCGCTATAAAAATTTATTAAAAGTTTTTAATACTCTATTCACCCCCCTCTAGAGTAAATCAGATCTATCCCCTCACTTTCAATTGGTATCAGAGGGTCGTTTCTCTTGGTTGTACAGGCTAACACCTAAACCTAAATATCCTTGATAGATCTCTTCCTCTCTTTCTTTTTCCATGGCACAGAATAAAGATTATGCAAGCACTTGACCTCCAGTCTTCAACTTGAATAATTTTGCTATCTGGAAGGCAAGAATCAAACTATATATGAATTCTATTGATGAGGATATTTTCAACTCCATTTTGACAGGTCTACCAACTCTAGTGGCAACTACTTCAACAGCATCAACAAGCTTGAATGTTGTTCCTCCTCCAGATTATACAGATGCACAGAAAAAGGCAAAGATTGCTGATGCAATGACCATGAACATTCTGGCTCAAACCATGTCAGATGAAATATTCCAGAAGGTTGCTGAATGCACTTCAGCCAAGGCCATCTGGGATTCCTTAAACCAGATGGTTACTGGATCTGCAGATGAAAGAAAAGATAGGAGAGCTCATCTTATCTCTCAGTATGAAAACTTCAAGAAAGCAGAAACTGAGCTAGTAGTTGAGATGTATAATAGACTCAGCATAATTGTAAATGAGCTGAAAACCTTGGACAAGGATATCTCACTAATTCATATTAATGACAAGATTCTCATGTGCTTCCCTAGCTCATGGGATTCCAAAATCTTGCCAATCAAGGAAGGCAGGAGTCTAAATGAGATTTCCATTGAATCTCTATTAGGAAAGCTCAAGTCCTATGAGCAGCTCCTAAAGACAAGAGAGTCAGATGAACAGAAAACTTCTACACCAGCTAGGAAGGAACAAAGCATAGCCTTCAAAGCCTCTGAAGAATCAGAAGTAACACCCTCAAATGAAGAATTGATGAGCCTGTTTGCCAAAAGATTCTTCAAAATGGGTAGAAAAGATTTCAGGAGGAAGTCATCCAGGAATGAAGACAAGCCATGGTATGATAAAACTCCAACTAAAGAAATCATATGCTTTGGTTGCAGGAAGCCTGGACACATTATACTCGAGTGTTTAGAGAAATAACACAAAGAAAGGAGAAAAGAAAAGGAATCCAGGAAACACTTCAGCTAGTCTTCCTCCAGCAAGCACAAGAGGAAAGAAAAGGGCTTTGTAGCTGACACCTGTAGTGAGATAGAAGAAGGATCTTCTTCCTCTAGCTCTAGTGAGGATGAAGAAGAAACCAAGGCCAGAGAAGTATGTCTAATGTCCATCAATGCTTCAAGCCTTGAATCAGAAGCAAAAGATTCAGGAGAAGACTCAGACTATGATCAGGTAATATCATCATTTGATTTTAATTCTGAAGATTTTAAAAATGAATTTAAATCGCTGTACAATGATCTTATAAAATCTGAGAAGGAAATCAAACATCTCAGAGATAGACAACCTGAATATGAAAATTAAATCTCTGAAAATTTAAAAATGAAAGATGAATTAATTGAGTATAGTAATCAAATCATTTTTCTGAAAACTGAACTAAGCAAACTAAACAACTTGAAGAAACATTGAATGGAAGAAGCCTACAAATGGTTGAAATCACTAGTACCCTAAATGCTAGGTTAAATAAGAGTAAACTAGGTTTAGGTGCATCATCTAGTGAACTACCAATAATCAAGAAAAATATATTATCTCAACCCGTAAATTTTATTTTAGATAAATGTAAAAAGAATACAGAGCAGGTAGAGAAAGTTAATAAGGTATTAGAACAAATTGAACAAGAAAAGAAAAAGAAACAAGCTCAGAAAAATAAGTCTAAACAAAAATCGTCGAACCAAGATCGACGATCACAGTACTATTCTTCGAATGCCGATCAACGATCTCTGAACCCAGAGTTTAGGTTTAATTACTCAGCAAAGGGAGATCGACAATATCATCAAACATCGTCGAGCAGAGATCGATGATCGTGGAAAATAGATATTAGCCATTATTATTCTGTGAACTGAGATCGACGAGATCAGTACTGGTCGTCGAACGCAGATTGACGATCTCAATATAAATCGTCAAACCCAGATCAATTTTTCCAAAACCATAACTGCAACCAAAATCTTAATAATAATAAGCAGAAACCAAAACATGTTAATCCATTTTCACATTAGGTAATCTCACCTAGAAAATTTCACCCCTTAGGTTATAAATGTCAACTTGAATGCTCTTTCATTTCCAATTTTAGTTATGAAAAGAGACAAAGACCCAAGGTTTCCTGGGTCCAGAACAAAAAATCTGTTTTCTTACAGGTGAAGAACTATCCTACCACACAGGATATGTGGTATCTGGATAGTGGGTGCTCAAAGCACATGATTGGAAGCAAGGACAAGATAATCAATTATAAGTCCAAGCTAGGTCCAAAGGTAATCTTTGGTGATTCCAGCTTTGGTCAGACAGAAGGATATGGGGATTTCTGCATTGGAGCTGTTACATTCAGCAAGGTAGCTTATGTGAGTGGTTTGAGACATAACCTCATATCAATAAGCCGGCTATGTGATGCAGGCTATCAGGTTTACTTTTTTGAATCCCAATATAGTATTTCTTTAAACAGCCAAACCGTTCTAACAGGATTTAGACAAGGTAACATTTATTTAGTAAATTTTAATTCTGCTAGCTCAGAAATTTATTTATTCAATCAAATCAGTAATAATAATACTCTTTGGCATAAAAGACTAGGTCATATAAACCTTTGAAATATTGCTAAATTATCCAAAGACAACCATGTTAGAGGATTGTCATCTTGCCCCTACTAGAAGGAAAGCCTTTGCAGGGCTTGTCAAGTAGGCAAGCAAACAAAAAAATAGTTTTAAATCTGTTAATAAGAGTGATTCACATAGGATTCTGTATTTGCTTCAAATGGATCTTTTTGGACCCATTGTTGTACAGAGCTTAGGAGGGAAGTTCTATACTTTAGTTATTGTATATGACTTCTCAAGGTTCACTTGGGTTTTCTTCTTGAGACACAAGTTTGATAACTTCAAGGTTCTTACAGACTTTCTTAAAGGCATAAGGATTGAGTATTCTACTCCAGTTGTTTTGATTAGAAGTGATCATGGTACTGAGTTTGAATCTCTTCCCATGCAAAGATTCTGTGAGATGGAAGGTATCAAGCATTGTTTTTCTGCTCCTAGAACTCCTCAACAAAATGGGGTAGTTGAAAGGAAGAACAGAACACTCATTGAAGCTGCAGGTACATTACTTTCTGATGCTTTCATGCCATAATCCTATTGGGCAGAGGCTGTGAGTACATCAAACTATGTCCTGAACAGAAGTTTGATACACAAACTTAAGGGTAAGACTCCCTATGAATTACTCAAAGGGAAGAAACCTAAAATAGATTATTTTAGAGTATTTGGTTGCATTTGTTATATTCACAACAATAACAAGAAACATCTTAGAAAGTTTGAAGCCAAAGCTGAAACGGGAATTTTTTTAGGATATTCCCAAGTCAGCAAGGCATATAGAGTTTTTAATAAATCAACTTTGAAAAATGGAAGAGTCAGTTCATATTTCTTTTGATGAAGCTAATATGTTTTACAAGGAGAAGGTAGCTTCTACCAGTAACTCTTTGCAGGTACCCCAACTTTGTGAAAAATTAGATGATCTCAACCTTACTCAAAAGGTTACATCTCATTCCTCCTCACAAGTTGCTGACGAAAGTGAAAAAGAAAATTTGGAAGTGGCTGAACTTCCTCCAACAGCTAATACAATTCCACAAGAGGAATTATTTCCCCAAGCTGTTGCTGAACCAACTCCACCAAATGAACTTATCACATTTAGAGATCACCCACATCTCAAGTGATTGGAGACATATCAGCTGGTGTGCAGACAAGGCATTAACTCAACCAAGATTTGATGCATGCCTGCTTCTTATCTCAAATTGAGCCCCAATCCATTAAAGATACTGAGCAAGATCCACACTGGATTATTGCAATGCAAGAGGAATTTAATCAATTTGAGAGATGTAGAGTTTGGGATTTAGTTTCAAGACCCAAAGACTACCCAGTCATTGGAATTAAGTGGGTATTTAGAAATAAACTTGATGCCCAAGGATCTATCATAAGGAACAAAGCAAGGCTAGTAGCTCAAGGCTATAGGAAAGAGGAAGGAATTGACTATGATCAGACCTTTGCTCCTGTTACAAGGCTAAAAGCCATCAGGATATTTCTTGCTTATGCTGCCTTTAAAAAGTTCAAAGTATATCAAATGGATGTCAAAAGTTTCTTTCTTAATGGAGTGCTAAAGGAAGAGGTTTATGTTGAACAACCTCTAGGTTTTACCTCTTCAACTCATCCCTCTTTTGTTTTTAGATTGCATAAAGCTCTCTATGGTTTAAAGCAAGCTCCAAGAGCTTGGTATTAAACCTTAGCTAGCTTTCTATTAGAGCATAAATTTTTTAGAGGCATAGTAGATAGAAATTTATTTATTAGACATCATCATGATAGAATCTTATTAGTACAAATTTATGTAGATGATATTATTTTTGGCTCTTCTGATTCCAAACTATGCAAAAGGTTCTCTGACCTGATGCATTCTAAGTTTGAAATGAGTAGCATGGGCGAACTCTCTTACTTCCTTGGTCTCCAAGTAAAGCAATCACCTGATGGCATCTTCATATCTCAGTCCAAGTATGCTAAGGAATTAGTAAAAAGATTTGGGATGGATGATGCCTCAGCAATGAAAACACCCATGGCTTCTAATGTTGTGATTGATTTTGATGAAAAAGGGAAACCTGTTGATCAAAAAACTTATAGGGCTATTGTTGGATCCCTATTATACCTCACAGTAAGTAGACCATACATCATGTTCTCTGCATGTCTTTGTGCTAGGTTCCAAGTGAATCCTAAAGAATCTCATTTAATTTTCCTAAAAATAATTTTAAGATATATAAAGGGTTGCCCTGATCTAGGACTTTGGTATCCAACAGAGTTAGAGTTTTAGTTAACTGCATACTAAGATGCTGACTATGCTAGATATAGAGTAGACAAGAAAAGCACATCAGGAACATGCCAGTTTCTTGGTGATAGGCTTGTGTCTTGGTTTTGTAAGAAGCAAACATTAGTGTCCACTTCAACTACAGAGGATGAATACATTACAGCTGGCAGTTGTTGTTCACAGATAATGTGGATTCAAAACCAATTGCTGGATATTGGATACAATCTAAATAATTCAATTATATTTTGTGATAGTACTAGTGCAATTTCTATTACTCAGAATCCAGTTCATCATTCTAGAACCAAGCATATAGAAATAAGGAATCACTTCATTAGAGATAATGTAGACAAAAAGAAAATTAATCTTAACTTTTTCTCCACTGATTTTCAAAGAGAAGATATCTTCACTAAGCCTTTGGATGAAAAGAAACATCTATTCTTCCTAAATCAGGTTGGAATGATAAATGGAATGGATTAATTTAATTTCTATCTAAGGTTGAAGATCTGTTCACAAATCATCGAACGGAGATCGACGATCTGTGAACTCCTCTTGAGCTCTATCGTCGACCTGAGATCGACGACAGCTCTGTGTGAAGTTAAAAATCGTCGATCGGAGATAGACAACTTTACTTCATAAAATAAATCATCGAACGGAGATCGACGATCTGTGAACTCCTCTTGAGCTCTATTGTCGACCTAAGTTTGAAGTTTTCTTTATTTTATCGTGGGATAGAGCCCGTCTCTTAGCATTACAAAAACCTACATTGAGGTTTCTCTTCGAGCTCTATCCTGCGCTTTCCAATTTCTCTTACACTTGATCGTCTTTTTCTTGAGTCTGCAGAAACCAATGGCGATTCCAGCGGCTATCCTTTCAGCAATGAAGTTCGATGCAGGTTTTGATATCGACTTCGAATCATTCAGGCATTGCGATCAGATTTTCCAAGATATTCTTCAGCTTTGTGAAGATAAGGGTCTAAGGAAGATCATGACTCAAAGGATCAAGTTACCAGTAACAGAAATTAAAGAATGGGTTAATACATCGACAACGCCTGATGACTCGTCCATAGTTGGGACCATCTCCGGACAACAGGTTCTTCTTACCCCAGCAATTATTTCTGAACTGTTCAAGTTAGTAAATAGAGAGAACAGTCTAAAACAGGATAGTTCTCAATATAGCAGTATGCTGGTGAGGATGCGTCATCCTGAGGGAATACCATCCAAGCTGCTTAAGAAGAACTTGTCTATAGAATACAAGCTTTTAGCAGACGTTATGGGGAAGGTTTTACTAGGCAAGCACTCTGCCCACGACAATATTAACTGGCAGCAGTTTTCAATAATGTCTGCTTTGGTCAATAAGAAATCAGTCAACTAGGCTGAGTTAATTTTTGATTTGATCAAGAGGAAGTACTCCAAGAAGGAGGTTTGTCTTGGAAGGATTCTGGGAATCTTCCTTCAATCTAAGGCTTTAGAACTAATGGTCTCTCAGACCATATTTATCAATGCCAGTAAGTGGTTAGACTCCTCTTTGTTTGGTAAGTGGAAAAGGTCTATCACTAGGCCTTTCAGTGCCTCTTCCACCTACAGGACTTCTAAGGATACAAGAGCTGATACAGCTGCTCCTCCACCCCCAGAAGACTTTCCTTCCTTAACTCCTCCATCCTCCCTAGTTCCTTCCTCTATTTCAACCTCAGCCCCCTCACCTCTTGGTTCACCAATCCAGATCCAATCATCCCCAAACCATCATCTAATACCTCTATCATCACTTGTTCTTCCTCATCTGAGCCCCCCTTCCTCCTCCAATATTATATCAACCTCAAATATTGATTGGCCCTCTCACCATACCTCTCCTCAACATTATACCTCTCCTCAACATCATGAATCTCCTCAGCACATTTCATCTCCAATCATCCCTCCATCTATTTCCACTCAGATTCCATCTAAGCCCATCCAACAAAATATTCCATCATCTTCAACTCCCTCTAGTGTTCCACCTTTCCCATCTTTTCCTGAGCTCCTCCATATAGAACTCCCTTCTGCCTTCTCAGTATGTTCCAATTGTGGGCATCAAACCCCTTACTCCTCTTCTGAGCCTGAACCCCTCTATCTAAATTTCTCAGACATTGCTCAAGGCCTTCTGAAATTTATTTCACCCTCCTTAGAGAAACTAATAACAAATGCTATAGCTCCTCTCTCTGCCTCCTCTAACACTCTCTCCTCTAGAGTTACTACCCTCTCCTCTATCCCTTCTTTTGGGGGCCTGGCTACAGATTCCTCTACAGCAAGGCAGGGGGAGATATTCAATGAATAAGCTCTAGTACTTTTTCCAGCAGCAGTACTTGCAGCAATAGTTTCAGTTCCAGCTTTGACTCTTCCAGCAACAACAGCAGAGATAGAGGTTGTTGATACTGAGATATCAGATGCAGATCTCTCAGAGTTTTTGGATACTGATTTTGAGACAGTTGATCTAGTTTCTTCTTTGGATACTTTTTCTGAAGATAACAGTATTTCTCCAGCAATTGAGCTAAAGTAAATTCTAAATTCTTTTGATCTCTTATATATAAATATTCTTTTATTTGTTTCTCCCAAGTACTGCTCAGATATCATTTGCTGTACAGCTTCAGTTAATACAGAAGCTATTCAAGCTATTCAAGCAAGCATATTTGTGGAACCTGTTGGCCCAACTTATGTTATGGATGATAGTCCTATTCCAAGTCTATATGACTTGATTGCTCAGGACATTGCTCAAGAGAATGCTCAAGATAAAGGTCAATCCAAATTTCTTAAATAGCTTGATGATTTGTATGATTATCCTCCAATATCTGATGATGATGCGGATGAAGATGAGTCTTGTGATTCCTGCTCCAAGAAAAAGAAAGTATCAAAGAAGAGAAAAGCACCTCCCAAGGCTGCTCCTCTACCTAATCCCTCAAATGATACACCATACTACATTCTGAATAATATCAAGCCTTATCCTGGTATGCCTCATTGGATGAAACTGTACAAAAATCAAGATAAAGCACAGAAGAAGAAGAAGTATGGATCCTCTCCTGTGAAAAGATTCAGGAAAGATCCACCACCTCCTCCTCCTCCTACTGCAGGAGTCTCAGGGAATATATCTCAAAGTTCAAATATCTCTCAGCCATCAAGATCAGTAGCTTCTCAACCTCAGAAGATAGCTTCCTCTCAAACTTAGAGACCAGCCCCCTCTAGTCTCCAAGGCTTATTTCTTCTTACAAGCCTAAAGGCAAGTTTAGTGAAGCTCCTCCTCCAAAGTCACTTTAATCCAATCAAAGCATCAGAATCCAGTTTCAACAAATTTCCAAGCTCAATCCACTCAGTTCAGGACTCTCTCTTAGAAGATATCTTAAGATGCTAATCCAGATAGACCTCCCTCTCGTCCTGCTGATCTAGAGTTGGATCCAAATTTCAGAATGGCTAGGATAAATGAAATAATTGGATTATCTCAAATGAAGAAAGCCAGAGCAGAAGGCCAGGATTCCTCTCAGTTTACTACTATGTCATCTTACAGAGAAAAGGAACTTGAAAGACTGTAGGTCAGCAAGAAAGTGTTCAATCCAGAATAATATATGACACATCATCCTTAAGCAATTGTACCTAGAGCTGCCTCTCAGAAAACTCTTAGAGAGCAAGACTTGAAGATGTCAAAGAGGGAAGCAGAAGACCCTTCTAGGAAGATTGCTTTTGCTAAAACCTCTTCTGCTCCTCCTCCTGCTAATGCTTAAGAAATTTTTCTAAACTTTGTTGCTTTACTGTTTTATTGTTTTACCTGAACCATATGTGATTTACATTGCTATATTATATCTGCTGATAATTTAATTTCTATCAGATATCTATGGCCTTGTATTTTAAGTTTTATTCTTTGTTGAGTGACCTCACCCAAATAGGGGGAGATTGTTGGAACCATTGTTTGGATTTGGGCTAGGTCCACTCTTAGGTTATTGACCCATATGTATAGCTAGGGTCAAGGTCTAGGTCTAAGTTAGTCTCTATAGGTCAGACTTCTCAAGACTAGCATTGGATTTCACTCAAGAACTCAGAATTAGAATAAATCTGTTAAATACATATCAGTTTGACTTTCGTCGAACTTAGCTCGACGATCATGGATCTCCGATCGATGATCTAAGAGTTTAGTCTCTGACCTAAGCTCGACGATCTACGAGCTCAGGTTGATGATTCCATATCTGTTCACATTATTCTCCGATCAAAGATAGCTGATCTCAGCTCGACGATCTCCCAGCTCAAATCGACGATTATTTTTTGTGTCTGACTACTTATTTTCAGCAGCTGTCTTGCATATTAAATTCCTATTTTATTGATTCTATTTTTGTCAAATAATCTCTGGTAGTTAATGCTGATATTATGAAGGCATATAGCCATTTCTTTGCAGCATTAACTATGGTATTCATAGAGTTATTATTTTGACTTATTTGCCAACACAGTTGGGGAGACAATTAAATGCCAGAATTTATAGCCGTTTCTCTCCTCGATTTTTGCAGTAATTTAAGGAATGTCTTTGAAATTCAAAAGAGACAGTTTTTATTCTATTCTTCAAGGACAATAGAGACAAACATTCAGACAGAGAAAAACACACAGAGAAACACACAGAGAGAACATTCCTACAACAGCCCAAAAATCTCTCTTGCAGATTTCTCTCAGCTCTCAGAATCTTCATTGCTCTCAGGAAACAAAAGAAGAACAACAAACCTCTATCTTGAGTCTTCTTCAGTTTTCATCTTCAGGAATCTACAAAGACAGATAATCAACATCAATCTACAAATTCTGAAGAGCAAGAACTTCAGTCCTCTGAAGACCACACCCTGGACAAAGCTTTCATCTTCCTAAACCTACTCAATATCTCAGGGGGAGCTTTGGCATCATCAAAATCCACTTAGTCTTCTCATTTTCTTTTAGAAAGAGAAGACTGCCATCAACTTTTATTTTACCTTTCCTGTACAGGGTTATTACTCCCTTCAAAAGTGAACTCATTGGTGATAGGGCACCTGATCAAAAACCTATTGGTTTTTAGAAACCTTATCAAAAGCCTGAAGGGTCTCTAGATCTACCTGAAGAAGATCTTGTGGGGATAGGGCACCTGATTAAAAACCTAAGTAGATTCCTATTAGGGTGGTAGAAGAGTGGATGTACACAAATTTGGGGAACCACTATAATTTTCTTGTGTCGTCTGGTTGCTCGTCTATCTTTATTTTTTGCTGTGCTTTGTTTGCTTGTGATCTATTTTCCTCTCTTACTTATAAGTAACACTTATCTTAATTCCGCTATAAAAATTTATTAAAAGTTTTTAATACTATATTCACCCCCCTCTAGAGTAAATCAGATCTATCCCCTAACTTTCACAACATTCCTACAATCTCGATCCAAAAAGGATCTACACTCAGAAGATAAAAACTTCCTACAACTCAGAGAACAAATCTCCTACACTCGGAAAATAATCTTCTATAAGATTAAAAAGAAATTGTAGAATACAAATAATACTCTTCTTTGATCTGAAAATCTTTCTAGGTCTTCTTTCTTGGACTTTGCAGCTTTATCAGAAATTATAGAAGAAGACTCTTGGATCGATCTTATTCTGAGAAACTTTGACTCATATAATCAAGGAATAGATGGAGAAAGATGAATCCCTTGATCTGTAAATCTCTCTGGATCGAAAGTTACCCTTGGTGTTCTTGAAGGTGTGCGACGACTTTCTGTAAAAGGAGAAAACTATCAGCCGATCCAGATCTTAGAATTACTCGCTTAGGGTTTGTCATTATGACAGGACCTTTTATAAGATCTTCCTAACAGTAATAATCGTCATTAATGATGGCCACATGGACCAATCATGTCACGAAATTCAAAAATTAAATCTGACAGAACTTAAGAAAATTTTCTGAATACGGTTCAGCATTACTTGAGTGAGATCAATACTACTTGAGTGATAAGACTAGCTCTCGAGTGGATGGCTCCGACTACTCGAGAAGAGCTGATTCTGGAAATTCTGGAGTAAAGAAATAAATCACTCGAGTGGTTAATGGATCACTCGAGTGCTATACATACATCTCGAGAGATTGACTTGAGCTTCTCGAGAGCTTGGACTAGGAGAAAATTATGGATGAAAAATCGATCACTCGAGAACTGAAATTTAACAACTCGAGTACTAGAAGAATTACTCGAGTACACAAAAATCCCACTCGAGTGGTCTAAGAATTTTCTTGAGAAATGTCTTCTGTTACTCGACTTAATCTTCTCAACTACTCGAGTACTCAGCTAGACTACTCGAGTACTTGACTTAGAAAAAATTCTGAGAGATAAACATGTTCACTCGAGAATGAGAGCAAGTCTACTCGAGTGCTAGACTTGGATTCTCAAGTGCTAGATATAAGCTACTCGAGAACCACTTCCACACTCGAATTACAGACCAGATTTACTCGAGTGCTTCTAAGGCTTCTACTCGAGTACTAAGAGATCTACTCGAGTACAACACTTAGAATTTTCTCAGCTTTATGAAACTTGAGTTCTTCATTCCAACCAACATCCAGTCTTCATACATTAGTCCATGTGCTTGAACAAGAAGTGTATCCCAATAGAGAGGCTACACATGATTCAACACCTTGGATCACACAATGAGGAATTACATTGTATGGTCTTGTGTTTGATGACCCACTGTAGACTGACATTGGTCTACACTTGGCAATAAATCCTGTAAACACATAACTAGAATAGGAAATAAAATACAACCTAATTCATCTTAGTTCAAGGGTGTCTTCATACAAATCTAGGTTATTGTGGATACAATATCCAACAATCTCCCCCTATTTGTCGAAGTCGGAATCCTCTACACTAAGGTGAAATATACCAAAATAAAAAGAACTAGATATTAAAGATAATCACAGAATAAAATGCAAGAAACTAATAAATAAAGAGATAATCATCAAAACTAAAGATTATATACTTAGAATTATTTCTAGATTTCATCTCTACATGGATTCAATCCTTAATCTATAGACATATAACCATTCCTAGCTTTGATGATGTTGTTGTTATTATTATTTTTGTTTCCTGTCCTTCTTCTCTTGTTGTCCTCTATGATAACTGAAGGACTTTGGATAGT
The DNA here is from genome assembly GCA_039513925.1 of Platanthera zijinensis. Taxonomy (NCBI): domain Eukaryota; kingdom Viridiplantae; phylum Streptophyta; class Magnoliopsida; order Asparagales; family Orchidaceae; genus Platanthera; species Platanthera zijinensis. Next base: position 154,291,872 of record CM077083.1, read on the forward strand.
ACTTAGGAGGTCTAGGAGGAGCATTAATTGGGATTGTTCCTCCCATATTCTCTGTCATAAATCTTTCTTTTAGTCAATGATTTCTCATACAATTATCATTCAGAATAACTGTAATGAAGGTTTCTGCTTTCATTATAATCCATCACAAGCTTCAATGTATTAAGTATCAAAGATTTGGAAGTTGGACTCCATATTTCAGCAAACTCCTGAGCTTTCCTCTTCTCTGCCGCTAGATTTGGAATAAATCTACTAGCAGAAGCTCCCTCTCCATACTTCCTTCTCTTAGGAATCTGAATTTCTGATAGATCTTGAGGAATGTCAGATTCCTAAACCTGAGAGTAAGATTCTAGAGGTTGAGTTTCATCTTCAGGCCTAGGAGAGAAGGTAAGCATTTGAGCAGACATCTGAGCAGGCTGGCCTTCAGTAAGAGGATTCAGATGGTGAGGGATAATGTTTGGATCAGCTTGGAATTCTGGGAAAATCTGATTATGCATCCACACAGTAGTATCATAAGTATAAAACTTCACAGACTTAATTTGAGCTAACACATCTTTATTAATTTCATTCATTTTCTCACTCCAGAGGTTCTTGGCATTAGTGTCATACTTTTCAACTTATTCTTTCACTAGGCCCTTTCTGATTTCTACACATAGTTTCTTTATAGCTTCATCTTTGAAGGTGCCTACTTCTTCACAGATCTTCATGACATGCTCTTGGGCATTCTTTTCTAATTGAATTTGATTATTTGCAAGAGTAACTCCTTATTCCATGACATGTCCAATACTTGTAATAGTGTGATCCAATGCTTGACCACCTATCTTGAAGAGATGATTCAACCGATCTGTATTATGTTGTATTTCAGCAAATCCTCGGCTCATTTCTTTTTCCAAATCAAAAACTTTATTTTGAACATCTTTGAGAGAATCATCAAAATACTTTCTTTGTTCTAGCAACATTTGTTCAATCTTACCAAGAATATAAGAAGTAGCTTGTGTATTAGAAATAGTAGCAGTAGCCGGAGGAGGAGGAGCAGTCCAGGGAGGAATTTCTTCAACTACTACTGAGCTCTGAGCTCTTGTAGTATTAACCAAAACATCTCCTTCCTCACCAGTGAAGGTGGGAAGAGAAAAATCCAATCTCCTCAAAGGAGCTTCAGCAGGTTCTGGATAAGGATCATTCTCATCTGACAGCATAATTGTATCTTGTTATTTTTCAGCAGGTGGGGTATGATTAATATGTGTCTTTGGAGATGTTGCAGGAGATGGTGATGGTGCTGGAGAGGCTTCTATGGATTGTTCTTCAACATTTTGTTGATGAAGGGGAGGCAGAGGCTCATCTGAGCTAAGTTCCTCAATCATTTTATTTATATCATCAGTGGTGGAGAGGATGGTCTCTTGCACTTGGGCATCTGTTTGGAGATCTTCTGAAATGGTTGGCTGGATGGAAGTATCTAGAGGTGAAGTAGGAAATTTGTCTTGCTACCTAGAGGAGGTAGGCTCCCCATCAGCTGTTGCACCAAATGTGCCAATAACATGATGGAGAGAGGGAGATGGGTTCCTTTCCTCTGTAGCAGGTTGCTCATGTGCTTTAGCTACCTGGGCTGGGTTCTGCAATTTCAAATCCCATCTCTGAATGGAGGAGATAGAAACTTTCTTCATATGATGGATGGTTGTGCCTTTGGAGAGATCAAATAGTTTAAGATTAATTTCATGCAACATTAAAGAAATAATCCTTGCATAGGTTGTAGCCTTAATGCTCTCCCTTATCTTATCTAAAATGAGCATACCAAACTGAAATTTCTTCCTGCAGATGATGGTTGTCATGATGTCAAAAAGATCATTTGTTATGAAGCTGATAGAGCTAGTCCTGCACAAAAGTATTTTTCCAATTATATCTACTAGCAACTTGCTTTATGGGTTGAGGTCTGACCTTCTGATGGATGTAACTTCAGGTGAAATACCACAGAAATTACATGTTCTGTCATTATCTTCATTTGTTATGTCATCCTCTTCATCTACTATAAGCATTTTCAAAAGTTTTGAAACAAAGGTTTTGGTGAGTTTTACCTTGATTCCCTTGACTTTGGACTTAAAAACTTTTCCATTTCCCTTTACCTTAATGTTCTTGAAGAATTCTTCCACCTCTAGAAACAATTTCTTGCACGGTTGTTGGAGAACGAAAGTCAGACCCGCTGTATCGAGTAGAATCAACAAATTTATAAAATCGTCTGATAACTCTACGATGCCGGCGATGAACAACTAACTGCCCACTCTAATCTTCGACGGCGGTGCCATTTCCTTCAGTGAACCGCGGGTTAAAAATGACGGTGATGGAGACAGCAGCGTACTCTGTTAGAACGGCGAAAGGCGAAGAGTCTTTCGAGAGATAGTGAATTTGAATTCGAGTAGATTCTTGAAATCCGATATTTTCTATTTAAATAACCCTAGTAATGATGATTAGGAGTCTATTAAAGCTTAAATGTACCTTAGATAGCGGCGGAAAGGACGCGGGTTTCTAAATTGAAAAAATTTGAAGGAATACAGAATCTGATGGGTCATTTCTCGAGTGGAACTTCAGTACTCGAGTGATGGAATAGAGGTACTCGAGAGGCGGTATGGCAGTACTCTAGTGATCTAATTCAACTTCTCGAGAATAAGTTTAGTACTCGAGTGATAGCTCTTGAGTGACTTACTTAGTTCTCGAGAATTCAGAGAAGTACTCGAGTAGTCATATTTGAGTTCTCGAGTAGTCATCCCTGCTCTCGAGAAATGAAGTCCACTTAGAGAAATTCTAACCTTTTTGACCAAACCTTGATTTTTGAGCTGTGAAATGAGTCCATCTTGTCTATTCTTCTTTGTTGAGCATACAAGCTCAGTTTTGAAGAAACTAAACTTGGTTTCATCCAGCAACTTTGTGAATATATCTGCAATTTGCCTATCTGTTGGAACATACTGCAGATCTATGTCCCCATGCTCCACATGCTGCCGGATGAAATGGTATCTCAGCTCTATGTGCTTTTATCCGACTGTGAGAGACTGGGTTGTTAGCTATTGCTATTGTTATTGTACTGGAGGAGTCGCAAAATAGAGGGATGTATTTGACTTGCATATTAGTCTTCCAGCAGGTTCTTTAGCCAAAGCAATTGTGCACAACAACTGCCGGCAGAAATGTATTCTGACTCGGCCGTTGAGATTGCGACACAATTTTGCTTTTTGCTGCTCCAGCAAATTAGTCTTCTTCAAAGGAATTGGCAAGTCCCGGAAGTGCTCTTCCTATCATCTTTACTACCTACAAAATCTGCATCTGAAAAACCAATTAGTTCGCTATCATTACTTCTTGGGTACCATAAGCAAGGATTCGGTGTACCTTTAAGGTATCTCAAAATCCTCTTTGATACAGCATAGTGAGATTCCTTATAGTTCACTTGGAATCTAGTATAGACACATGTAGAGAGCATTATGTCTTGTCTACTAGAAGTAAGGTAGAGTAAGGATCCAACTATGCTTTTGCACTTGGTTTCATCAAAAGATTTCCCTTTCTCATCCTCGTCCAGAGACACAGCTGAGCCCATTAGAGTCCTCATAGAGGTTGCATTCTCCATTCCAAATTTCTTAATCAACTCCTTGGTGAACTTAGTCTGCGAGATAAAAATTTCATCTTAAGATTGTTTCATCTGAAGTCCTAAGAAATACTTCAGCTCTCCCATACTGCTCATTTCAAACTTCCCTTGCATAAGTTTATAAAACTTCTTATAGAGGTTATCGTCTGTAGAGCTAAAAATAATGTCGTCGACATAGATTTGCACTAGCAAAATCTTACCTTTTATTTTCCTAAGAAATAATGGCTTATCTATCTTTCCCCTTGTGAACTTGTTCTCAAGAAGAAAGATAGACAGCATCCCATACCAAGCTCGAGGAGCTTTTTTCAAACCATATAAAGCTTTAGATAAAAGATAAACATAATTAGGAAAGTTAGAATCAACGAAACCTGGGGGTTGTTCCACATACACTTCCTCCTTTATATCACCATTAAGGAAGGCGGACTTCACGTCCATCTGATAGACGGTGAAGCCCTTAAGTGCAGTATATGCAAGGAACAACCTGATTGCCTCCAGCCTTGCCATTGGAGCATATGTCTAGTCGAAGTCGATTCCTTCTTTTTGTCGATAGCCTTTTGCGATGAGTCTGGCCTTGTTCTTTATGATAGTTCCATTCTCGTCCATCTTTTTCCTGTAGACCCACTTGGTTCTGATGATGTTCTTATCTTTGGGTCTTGTAACAAGTGTCCAGACTTGACAGCGCTTGAACTAATTTAACTCTTCTTCCATGGCCATAATCTATGATGCGTCCGAGTTTGCTTCCTCAAACTTCTTTGCTTCAACCTGCGAGAGAAAACTCAAATATAGATTTTCATTAGTAGTACCTTTACCAGTTCTGACACCATCCCAGGGATCTCCGATGATTTAATCAATTGGGTGATCCTTCAGATGTCTGAGCTCTAGGTTCCTTGCATCCGGAGCTTCTTTAACCACAGGGGTGACTTCATCAACTTTAATGATTTCTTCATCTTGATCATCAACCTCTCTAATCGGGGTTGGAGTGGTGATCTTGATGAACTTTTCACCTTTTTCTTCAATTGTCTTATCCAAGTGTAGTTTTTTCAACCTTGAACCTGCATATTCAATGAACACACTAGAAGAGTTGCTTTGCAGTAAGCTTGTCTAATCAAATACAACATGTATAGATTCTTCAACCACCAGGGTTTTCTTATTCAATACTCTATATGCCTTACTATGGCTACTATATCCTACGAAAAATACCTTAAAAACTCTTTTCACTAAATTTAGTAGTATGATACTTACTATTGTTAAGAACGAAGCATTTATAACCAAAGATTCTAAAATATGAAATGGTCGGCTTCCTTCCTTTTAGAAGTTCGTAAGGTGTCTTATTATGGTTCTTGTTTATGAGTGCTCAATTTTGCACGTGACATGCAGTGTTGATGGCTTCAGCCCATAAGTACTTTGGTAGTGAGGCATAACTCAACATAGTCCTGCAGGCCTCTATAAGCATTCTATTCCTTCTCTCAGCTACTCCATTTTGTTGCGGAGTACGGGGAGAGGAAAACTCATGAAAGATACCTAGGCTTTCAAAAAATTCTGTCATGTCCCCAGACTTGAATTCAGTTCCATTGTCACTTCTTATTTTGACTACAGAATAGTTGTATTCATTCTGGATCTGCCTAACAAATTTGTAAAGACATTGAAGGTATCTGACTTGTGTTTCAGAAAAAACACCCACGCAAAGCGCGAGTAGTCATCAATAATAACTTACATATACTCCTTGCCTCCTAAACTTCAAACTTGCAGTGGACCGAACAAGGCTATATGAAGTAGGTGTAAACACCTATTAGAGTCTTTGCCAATGATGCTTTTAAAAGTAGCCCTTGTTTGCTTGCCTTTCACACATGCATGACAAGGTCTATCCTTAGCGCACTTAACATTCAGGGCATCACGTATTAAGTTCAGGTAAAATAATTTATTAATAGTTTTGAAATTAATATGTGCTAATCTCTTGTGCCATTGGTCACCAAGAGACACACTATCTTTTGCCAAAAGACACACTGGTGTATAAGAGTCAATACAAATGAAATTTAGACAAAATATATTCCTACTACGAGTGCCTGAAAAAATCGTTTCCAAATTGTCAACAGACTTTATCAAACACTTATCAGCATGAAATTCAACTATGTATCCTTTATCATATAGTTGGCTTATGCTTATGAGATTGTGTTCCAATCCTTCAACATAAGCCACGTCTAAAAAAGATACACTACTATTAGTAATCATACCATAGCCTTTCGTAATTCCTTTTTCAAGACCTCCAAAGATTACCTTTGGTACATTCACGACTGGAGAGTAATTCTGGAGAAGGATTTTAGTCCCGGTCATATGCCGAGAGCATCCACTGTCCAAATACCAAATGGGATTTCTGGTGGCCTTTGGACATACATGCAATCATAAGTAAGTTTGCCTTAGGAACCCAAACTTGCTTGGGTCCTTGGTCTCTAGTTAGCTTGCTCCCCCTACATATATTAACAATGTGAGCGGTCTTTCTTACATGGTTAATCTGAGGGGAACATAGTTTCTGAGATTAAACCAGCAATCGATGGCAAAGTGACCAATTCTGCCACAGCACCAATAGTCAAACCTATTGTATCTTTTCCTAACTCCCTCCTTCTTGACTTTTGGGTAGTCTTGTCTAGCAGGGGCAGCATTCTTAGAGTTAGAAGCTTCATGGTAAAGACCATCACATGGCTTCTTCTTCTTCATAGTATTTTCAACAATAGGCTTTACTTTTGGAGCCTTCTTGATGTTATGACCATGATCAAAAGGGCCATAGCTCTGAAGAGTGATCTCTTCATAAGGTGCCTTAAAGACACTTTCACCAAAGTTTCGAGGGCGTGTCCATCCTTGGTACCTCGACTTGGGCTCTACATAAGTAGGCCTAGTGAAGTGACTGTAGGAGGAGTCAAGATCAAACTTATTAGTAGTAAAAACAACCTTCTTAAATTTAGTCCGATCTTGTGGAGCTTTCCCACTTTGCCTTGGCCAAAGCCTTCTTGGTTGCCTTATTCTTTCACTGAGCTTTATTTCTCCTAGAGGATTTACTAGGAGCCTTAACATAGCCTAAGCCAGCACCCTTAGTCTGAGAAGAGAACTCAGCAATAAGAGGAAGAACTATCTTGGGCTTAGAGAAACCTTCAACAAGTTTCTTTTAGGCTTCAAGTTGCGCTTCGAATCCCTTGATGATTTCTTCTTTCAGGTCGAGGTGCTTGAGAGCCTTATTATACTCATCAATTGCAGGATCTAAGTCTTCTCTGAGTGAGTCCATCTTAACGACTTCCTCTCTCAGAGAGCTCTCTACGGCCTTTAGAGACTTAATCTCTTTAGCCTAAGTTTTCACGACCTTTCGACATTTGTCATGGGCCATGATCAACTCCTTATACTGGGCCATGAGTTCAGACTCATCGTCAGAAGAGCTGTCCTCATGATCATGATCAGATACATCAGATTAAGAGAGGGGTGTATGAGATTTTACCTCCCCAGTGAACTGGGGCTCTTCTTCTTCGTCAGTATGTGCCATGAGCCCAAAGTAGGCTTCCTCTTCAGCACTTGACTCAGATGAGTCAGTGTCACTGAGGTTTTTGCCCTTTTTGGCTACAAGGCTTCTTTTTGTCTTCTTATTATCGTAAGAAGATTTCTTCTCCTCTCTTTAGACACCCTCCTTCTTCTTATGGGGGCAATCAACAATTATATGACCTGGCTTATTATAACAGTAACAAACTATGTTAGTAGAAATATGTTTGTTCGGTTTAGACTTATACCTATCGTGGCTACTTGAGACCTTCTGTCGTCGATCACCATGATTTTGTGATCATCTGTATGAGGTATCCTTGCCTCTCCATTGCTTTTTCTTGTTCATGAATTTCTTGAACTGTCTTGAGAGCAGCGAGAATTCACCTTCAGATAGCTCTGAGCCTAAACTGCTTGGCTCAGATGATTCTTCTTCACTTTCTACTTGATCAGGGGCAGGTGAAGCAGCTTTGCCTTTCCTTGAGCTTTCTGCCTTCAGAGCGACAGACTTCTCCTTGGGAGTGAATCGACTCTTCTCTTCTTCAGCTTTTCTAGAATTAATTTGAAGTTCATAGGACATCAGCTTTCAAAAGAGGTTCTGAGGATCAATCTCAGCGAACTTACCAAATTCTCTGATGGCACAGACTTTGTTGTCCCATTCCTTGCTTAGGGACCTCAGAAACTTGTCATTCAGCTCTCCATTGGTGAATACCCGGCCATATACTTATAGTCTGTTAACATTCTTGAAGAAGTTATCAAAAGTGTCAGTAATGGTGTCCTTGGGTCCTTGCCGGAAGGCTTCATACTTCTGATTCAGAAGGGATCTTCTGTCATCCCTTACTTCTTCAGTACCTTCCATCAATATGATCAGATACTGCCACATCTCCTTAGCAGATTGGCAGTGAATCAAATTTTGTAGCATTGAATTATCGACTGCACTTGCTATAATATTTTTAGCTTCCTTGTCTAAAGAGACAAGTGTAATCTCATCTTTGTCGAGATCCATTAGCTTCTTAGGAACATGCTTTATAGCATCTATAGTGGAGGCAATCATGGGAACATAAGGACCTTCTTTAATAATCATGAAGATCCTTGGATCCACAGTTTCCATAAAGAATTTTATTCTTTCTTTCCACATTGCAAAATTATTGTTTGTGCACAAGGGAAGCTTGGCAAAATCCTTGGCTCTGTCCATGCTTGAATAACTCAAAGACAAGTTGGGGCAGTTCTGATCATGGTGTTAACCTTCTAATGATCAACCTCCCTCTGATACTAATTGAAAAACGTCTAAGTTGTCTATCTTAATCACCTAGAGGGGGTGAATATGTGAGTTGTGCTACTTTTTGTGGAATAAAAACTATAGTGATCTAATGCATAAGAAATAAACAAGCATTCATAGAGGAGGCCAAGAATTATAGTGGTTCCCCAATCTTGGGTACGTCTACTTCCCACTCACCTATCAAGCAAACCACTAGACTCGGCTACTCAACTAATCTCGGATCAAAACGATCCTACCACTCGGAACAACGTTCCTACAATCTCGATCCAAAAAAAATCTACACTCGGAAGATAAAAACTTCCTACAACTCGGAGAACAAATCTCCTACACTCGGAGAATAATCTCCTACAAGATTAAAAAGAAATTGTAGAATACAATCAATACTCTTCTCAGATTTGAAAATCTTTCTAGGTATTCTTTCTTGGACTTTACAGCTTTATCAGAAATTGTAGAAGAAGACTCTTGGATCGATCTTATTCTGAGAAACTTTGACTCACACGATCAAGGAGTAGATGGAGAAAGATGAATCCCTTGATCTGCAAATCTCTCTGGATTGAAAGTTGCCCTTGGTGTTCTTGAAGGTGTGCAATGACTTTCTGAAAAGGAGAAAACTTTTGGCCGATCCAGATCATAGAATTACTTGCTTAGGGTTTGTCATTATGACATGACCTTTTATAATATCCTCCTAATGGTAATAATCATAATTAATGATGGCCATGTGGACCAATCATGTCACGACATTCAAAAATTAGATATGACAGAACTTAAGAAATTTTTTTGAAAATAGTTCAGCATTACTCGAGTGAGATCAATACTACTCGAGTGTTAAGACTAGCTCTCGAGTGGATGGCTCTGACTACTCGAGAAGAGATGATTCTAGAAATTCTGGAGTAAAGAAATAAATCACTCGAGTGGTTAATGGATCACTCGAGTGCTAGACATACATCTCGAGAGATGGACTTGAGCTTCTCGAGAGCTTGGACTTGGAGAAAATTCTGGATGAAAAATCGATCACTCGAGAACTGAAACTGAAGTACTCGAGTACACAGAAATCCCACTCGAGTGGTCTAAGAATTTTCTCGAGAACTGTCTTCTGTTACTCGACTTAATCTTCTCAACTACTCGAGTACTCAGCTAGACTACTCGAGTACTTTACTTAGAAAAATTTCTGAGAGATAAACATGTTCACTCAAGACTAAGAGCAGGTCTACTTGAGTGCTAGACTTGGCTTCCCAAGTAGTAGATATAAGCTACTCGAGAACCACTTCCACGCTCGAATTACAAACCAGATTTACTCGAGTGCTTCTAAGGCTTCTACTCGAGTACTAAGAGAGCTACTCGAGTACAACACTTAGAATTTTCTCTGCTTTATGAAACTTGAGTTCTTCATTCCAACCAGCATCCAGTCTTCATACATTATTCCATGTGCTTGAACAAGAAGTGTATCCAAATAGAGAGGCTACACATGAGTCAACACCTTGGATCACACAATGAGGAATTACATTGTATGGTCCTGTATTTGATGACCCACTGTAGACTGACATTGGTCGACATTTGGCAATAAATCCTGCAAACACATAACTAGAATAGGAAATCAAATACAACCTAATTCATCTTAGTTCAAGGGTGACTTCATGCAATCTAGGTTATTGTGGATACAATACCCAACATGGCCTGATCTGCTAAATCCCCCTCAACCATTGCAACTTCTTCACCAATGTTGGTGTTTTCCAAGTAAACCTCATCTTACTGTGCTACAACATCAAAAATAGTGTACTATGGAATTTCAGTCATCTACCCCTGGATATTCATTTTTTTATTTAGAAGGATTTCTTCTTCAGTCTCCTTGGGGATTGCATCCTCAATCTCTTTGTCAGTCATTCCCTGTTCAGGAACCTCTGCTTGCTTCAGAACATTATCCATCTCTTGTACTACTTCCATTATTATTGTATTTACTGTATCCATTTCAATATCTAGCAGATCATTGAGGTTCTCTCCCTCAATTGGATCCCTATCTGAGATTTTCTCCCCTGCACCTGATCACTAGTTCCAGGTGAGGGACTTGGAGATTTTTCAGCTATTGTATCATCCTATTTTATCGAGGTAGAACTTTCTTGTTCTTTAGATTCACTAAAGAATCTCTTCCACAACTAAAGTCTTCTTCCTTTTATCCTTCTCCTTCTCCACTATAGGTGATTCCTTGGAAAGGAATCTATCCCACCTTCTCATATCCATTCTTCTCATATGATTAATTTTAGATCCAATCTTCAGATTGATATTGTCAGGAATGGCTTGCACCAAGTACAGGCTTAAAATTCTGCCCATATTAGGCTTCTTGATACTTTCTGCAATTTTATCAAAGACTACTCTACTCGAGCTAGTCTTGATTTTGAAAATAATTCTAGTCATCAACTCAAACATAAATGCTGAGATCCTATCATGTGCCACTGTCTTGCACAATAGCACCTTTCTTACTATTTCAGACAGGAATTTGCCTTCAGTATTCATACCCTTCCTGTTCAAGGTGCTTCTAATCTTTGTGGTTGGAGGCAATACACACCACTTCAAAGAATCACCAGTCCTAGCAGAATCAAGGTCATCATCCTGATCAATTCTTCGTATTTGAAAAACCTTGGCCAATCTCCTGGTTGTAATTTTAACTTTTGCTCCATTCACTTTAGACTTGATCTTGTCTAAGTTTGAATCCAGATGAGCATTGGAGAAGAATTCTAAAACCTCTCGTTTCCAGATATTTGACGGGTTCAGAGAGCAGATAATCAAGACCTGTTATATTGATTAGGGTTGTCACATTTCTAATTTCTTCATCCACTGAGTTTAATCCATTGTGAACAAGCTCATACCCCTCAAATATGTTATCGTCAATCTTAGGAGCCATTGGAGAGGATAGAAAGGATTGATGAGTGTCGACTGATCTGGGTTTTAGGTCTTGATACTCAGGAATCAAAAGCTCAAGAAATCAAGAAAGCGTAGTCGACTCCTACACTCACACCCTATTTATAGTCTAATCTTTCTTGAATATGAAAGGGCACGCTGCATTTAGATTTTTTAAAAAATTTAAGGTAAATACATAGTCTCGACACAGGGAAAAATTATCTGTCGAGATTTGTCTACACAAGTCGGCACAAGGATAATGTCTCTCGACATATACCATTGGGTCTCGACACCCTTATGTCTCAACACTTATTTTAGTGTCTCGACACTTTGCAGTTATGCTGTGTCGACACACTTTTTGGTGTCTCGACACATTACTATTTATAGTGTCAACACACTTTCTGGTGTCTTGACACTTTCTAGATGTCTCGACATATTCTCTGGTGTCTTGACACAAATTTTAACTTAGTCAAAATTTTGTGCTCTATGTTAAAGATACTTGACATTTATGAGGTCTATCCTTGATATCTAAATAAGAAAACTTGATTATTGAATAATTACTTTATTCTTATTTTGTATCAGTTTTTTTTTGTGCATCAATTACTCAAGATTCAACATTCCAAGTTCAAACTTAAAGACATTAAATTTTTCTTCTTCTAAGGGCTTAGTAAAAATATCAGCAATTTATTTATTTGTTGGAATAAATTCTAAACTAATATCTTCATTTTCTGCATACTCCCTAATAAAGTGATATCTAATTTCAATATGTTTTGTTCTACTATGTGACACATGGTTATTTGCAATAGAAATAGCACAAGTAGAATCACAAAATAAAGGAATTTTACTTAGCTTTATGTTGTAATCTTATAATTAATGCTGAATCCAAAGCAATTGTGCACAACAACTTCCAACTAAAATGTACTCAGATTCAGCAGTGAATATTGCTACACTTGTTTGCTTTTGCTGCTCCAAGATACTAGCCTTCTCCCAAGAAATTGACATGAACCTGATGTGCTTTTCCTGTCTTTCTTACATCCTTCATAATGAGCATTTGAAAAGCATGTTAGTTCAAAATGTCTATTCCTTGGATACCATAGGCCAAGGTTAAGTGTGCCCATTAGATATCTCTATACTCTTTTAACTGCTGTATAATGAGATTCTTTAGGGCATGCTTGATACCTAGCATAGACACAAGTGGCATACATTATGTCTGTTCTACTGGCTATTAGATAGAGCAGTGATCCAACTATGCCCCTATACAAGGTGATATCAACTGACTTGCCAGCACCATCCTTATCTAAAGATATACTGGACCTCATAGGAGTTCTCATTGAAGTGGTTGTTTTCATGTCATACTTCTTGATTAACTCCTTGGTGAACTTAGACTGTCTAATGAAAAGTCTATCTGTAGTTTTCTTAACTTGGAGACCCAAAAAAAACTTGAGTTCACCCATGCTACTCATCTCAAACTTACCTTCCATAAGTTTTGCAAACTTAGTGCAAGGTGACTCATTAGTAGAACCAAATATAATGTCATCTACATATATTTGTACTAAGATGGTCTTGTCTTTGACTTCCCTTAGGAATAGTATTTTGTTTATTTTCCCTCTTGAGAATTTATTCTCCAGAAGGAACTTAGACAGAGTCTCATACCAAGTCCTTGGGGCTTGTTTTTAACCATAGAGAGCTCTTAATATCAAATAAACATGATTAGGTTTATTAGAGTCAACAAAACCTGATGGTTTCTCAACATAGACCCTTTCTTTAAGGTTACCATTTAGGAAGGCTGACTTCACATCTATTTGGTAAACTTTGAATCCTTTGTAGGCTGCATATGCCAGGAAGAGTCTAATAGCCTCCAATATAGCCACAGGTGCAAAGATTTGATCAAAGTATATAATCACTTCTTGTCTATATCCCTTTGCAAATAGTTTAGCTTTATTTCTGACTATAACACCATTCTCATCCAGTTTGTTCCTGTATATCCATTTAGTTCCTATGATGTTACAGTCATCTAGTCTGGGAACCAGCTTCACAAACTTTACATCTCTTCAACTAGTTCAATTCTTCCTACATTTCACCTATTTAAAATGGATCTACATTGGCTTCTTCAAATTTCTTTGGTTCTGTTTGAGACAGAAAACTTGAGTACATCACAGTGTTGTGATGTTTACTTCTTGTGGTCAGACCCTGAGCTGCATCTCCAATGATCAATTCCCTTGGATGATCCCTTAGATGTCTGACAGCTACTGGTAATGTGACTTATTCTCTTTGACTAGCTATATTTTCTTGCTGAGTTTCTTCTTCTGGCTATTCCTGTGCATACACTTCTTCAATAATGTTGACTCCATCTTATATATTTTGGCTTGCTTGAACTGAATCTTCTATAGACAACTCCTTTAGCTTCAAGTCTTCTCCTATTATACTTGATGTACCTGGCTTATCATTGTAAAACATAGAACTTTCATAAAATACAACAATTACAGACTCCTCCACAACTTGATCCCTCAAGTTGTAGACCCTATAGGCCTTACTATGGTTACTATAACCAACAAATATGCCTTCATAGGACTTCTCAGCAAATTTATTTATGTATGTTTTCCCATTATTTAGGACAAAACATCTACATCCAAAGATTCTAAAATAGGCCAAGTTTGGTTTTTTACCCTTCATTAGTTCATAAGGAGTCTTATTCAACCTTTTGTTGATTTAAGCTCTATTAAGAACATGACATACTGTGTGAATTGCTTAAGCCTAGAAATATTCTGGAGATAAGAATCACTCAGCATGGTTATTTCAGCTTCAATAAGAGTTCTGTTCTTTCTCTCAGCAATTCTATTTTGTTGGGGTGTTCTTGGAGTGGAAACCTTTTGCTAAATCTCAAGTTCTTCACAAAACTTTGCCGTGCATACAGATTGAAATTCAGTTCCATGATCACTTCTGATTCTGACCACAGAACTGACAATTCATTCTGTATTTGTTTGACAAATTTCTTGAAGACTTAGGAGTTTCATAATTTTTCCTTAGAAAGAAAAGCTAATTAAATCTGGAATAATCATCAACAATCAAAAAAGTGTAGACTTTCTTTCCTATACTATGAACTGGGATAGGGCCAAACAAGTCCATATACAAGAGGTATAAACACCTTATTGAGTCTTTGGTTTCAATTCTTTTGAATGAAGCTTTGGTCTATTTGCCTTTTTGGCATGCAGAGCAAATGCTGTCCTTAGAGCATTTAGTGTTAGGACCATTCCTAACTAGATCTTTACTGAAAAGTTTGCCTATGGACTTGTAGTTCAAATGAGCTAGCCTCTTATGCCATTTGACACAGTATGAGGCTTTCTCATTTGCAACTAGACATAAGGGTGGTTCTGACTTTAAACAAAAAAAAATTCAAACAATACACATTCTCACACCTAGTGCCTGTTAAGATGACCTCTTGGTCACTTGACTTCTTTATTAGTCACTCATCCTTGTGGAATGAAATGTTATAGCCAAGGTCACAAAGTTGGATTATGCTTATAAGGTTGTGTTACAACCCTTCCACATAAGCTATTTTAGTGAAAGTGACTAAGCCATTTGAGATCTTATCATAACCTTTGGTAATTCATTTGTCAGCTCCACCAAAGATCACCTTTAGTCCATTCTTCATAGGGATAAATTCCCTCAAATTGCTCCTTATTCCAATCATGTGTCTGCAACACCTACTATCTAAGTACCAGATGGGTCTATCTCTGGTGCTTGGACATTCTTACAAAATAATAATTTATTTTTTCTTAGGAACCCAAATTGTCTTGGGTCCTAGGTTCTTGTTAGCTACGGCTCCATTGAGACCAACTGTGACCTTCTTAATTGGGTACATTTTTTGAGCATGAGACACATTGTTATTGAACCAACAGTCAAAGGCAAAGTGTCCTACCTTTCCACAACACCAGCATTAATATCTGTTGTACCTCCTCTTTAGAGGAACAGAAGGAACTTTGTGCTGACATTCCTTAGGACAGGAATCAGCAAACTTGACAGTTGTATTTTGATTGCGAGCAAAATGGTCTTTTTGTCTCTCAGTTACAACCGTCCTCCTTGGAGCAAACATATTAGGAATAGCTTTCCTATTCACATATCATTTTGGTCCAACTGGTCTAGACTTTTGGGTTTCTTTTCCCTTAGTCTGAAACATAGGTTATGGAATGATTGGACCCTTTTGTCTTGTTAGCTTTTTGCCTCTTCTTCTCTTAGGTTTAACATAACCAAGTCCACTTCCAGGTGTTCCTAAGAAGGTATCTATAATGGGAAGCATAGTTTTAGGTTTAGAAAATAACTGTACTAGTCTTTTCTGATTCAGGAGTTTGGGTTCTAACTCTTGAATGATTGTATCTTTTTGTTTTATCAACGTAATTTGATTATCAATGATCTTAGTCATCTTTTCTAACTTTGAGCTTTGAAGACCTATCTTCTGAGTATCCATCTTATGATGATACTCAAGACCTTTTAGTGATGCAATCTCTATAGTAGATTCTTTGACAAGCTTCTTGCTATTTACAAGGCTTCCAACAGTTTTCCAAATTTGACTGTGAGCTGCTGCAGTTCAGTCTCATGGTTAGACTTATATGAATCAAACTTTGAGTCACATGAGTCTAGCTCATCCACAGTCTCATGAATAGAATTTGTAGAATAATAGGAATTGTCATAGATTACCTGAGTACCCTGACATTCAGTAATTTTTGTATCTGGATTATCAGACAGTGCCATCAAATTAACCTCCATATCATCTTCAGAATCACCATAGTATGATGAAGTTGTGGAGTTATTTCCCTTATATATGGCCTCTCTGATGAATTCTTCTTCATAGGAGAACAGTCTAGCATGTTCTTCTTCTAATTCAGTTGAATCAGTATCACTATCAGATAAGGTATTTGGCTTCTTTGCTATCAGACCCTTTTCTGATTTCTTGTCTTTATACAACTTCTTTTCTTTTGACTTTTTATTCTCCTTTCTTTTTACTGGACAATCAACAATGACATGCCCAGGTCTGTTACAGCAATAGCAGAAAAAGTCAGTCTTAAATTGTTTATTTTGATGAGAATCATACCTGACCACAAATTTGTCTATGTGTTTGTCTTTGTTTTTACTGGAACATGGTCCAGTTGATTTCTTCTTATTCCATCGCTTCCTTCTTCTCATCATTTTCTTGAATTTCCTGGTAAATCGTGCCAATTCATCATCTGATAATTCTTCTAATGAAAAATAGGTTCCAGTGCTATCTGTATCTTCATCCCTTCTTGGTGATGATAGGATTTCTCTTCTAGACTTCTTTGATGTATCTGCTTTGAAGGACATAGATTTAGTTTGAGTTGAACATCTGGTAGATTCAGCTTTATTTTTTCTAGAATTTAGCCGAAGCTCATGTGACAATAGCTTCCTATATAAGTCTTGGGGTAACATGTTTCTCAGATTCCCCATTTCTCTTACATCATAAATCTTGATGTCTCATTCTTTATTTAGGGATCTCAGAAATTTATCATTAAGCTCATAATTTGAGAATTCTCTGCCATAATTATTTAAGTCATTTACTATTCTAAATAACTTTTCATAACATAGTTCTGTAGAATCAGTCTTTCCTTGTCTGAATGCCTTATACTGCTTATTTAGTAGAGACTTTCTGTCATCTCTTACTTCTTCTATGCCTTCCATGTAGACTATGAGAGTGTCCGACATCTCCTTAGATGTTTTATAGTGCATTAGATTCTAAAAAGTTTAATTATCTATTGCACTGACAATTATGTTTTGAGCTCTTTTATCCAAGGTATCAAGAACCACCTCATCCTTTGTCATTTCAGAGAGTTTCTTAGGAGTTTGAACATTTTCATCGAGGATAGATATCTTCATTGGAATATATGGTCATTCTTGTACAGTGACAAAGATTCTTGGATCTGAAGCCTCTATAAACAATCTCACTCTCTGCCTCCATATAACAAAGTTATCGTTAGTATATATTGGTAGTTTCATATAGCTGAGTTCTCTGTGAGATTCAGAAGCCATTAGATATAATATTTTTCAACTACCCTTTGGATCTTTTTCTGACTGTTAAGTCTTTCTTGAACAACCTCCCTCTGATACCACTTGAAAGATAATCCTATGGGTAGATAATCACCTAGAGAGGGAGTTAATATGTGTCTTTTAAAATTCTTTGTGATAGTTTAACTTTCAAGGCAGCCTAAACACCTAGAGGGGGGGGGGGGGGTGAATAGGTTCTGCTTTACTTATAAAAACTTCTAGGCAGAATTCAATTCAATAGCTAACACAATTTACACAGCAATCACAGAAAATAAAACATCACAGATTGCACAATGTTTTATAGTGGTTCCCCAAGGTTTGGGTACATCCACTTTCCCCCCTCACCTATCTAGCAGTATGCTAGATTCGGCCAAACTTCCACTTATCTCAGATCAATAGATCCTACAACTCAGAACCCAACTGGTTCCTACAACTCAGGCACAACTGCCCTACCTCAGCCTTGCCCCAAGGCCTACAACTCAGAGAATGTCCTTCTCCTACACTCAGGCAAACAGCCCTACCACTCAGAGTTCAACACTCCTACACTCAGCCTTTATAACATAGGCTTACAACTCAGATCTGTGTAAACAGATCCTACAGAAATATAGAAAAGATTGTTTAACTGTCTTGCCAAAGTTGAGAGAGAAAAGGCCAAGACAATTCTTGATCAGCTGATGCAATCAACTGTTTCTTAGCCTTCTTCAAAGCTTCTTGAAAATGTACTTAGCTGAGTTGATTCCAAACAGCTTCTTGAGAATCCACTGGTGGTTTCTTTCTTCTTCTTCAAATTCTGACTTGATCTCTCTCTATCCAGAACTTTGAATGATTCTTCTGAATTCTGATTAGAACTCTTCTTAGATCTATCCTTAGATAGTCTTCTTAGATCTCCCGGAGAAGATCTTCTTAAGTGCCTAGCACTTTCTTGAAATGAGTAGAATTGTAATCCTTCTCCACTTTTTGATCCAATGTATTTCAAAAGGTTAGTTTTTTTTCTATATTTTTCTGAATCTGTCTATTTATAGACATTCTTCATAGAAACCGGCTGATCTGGTTTCTAACCGTTTTCTGACAAGTCTGACACCTTCAGTTAACCGGTGGTAACCCACAGCTGTCAAGTCTTCAAACAAGTCCTGTGCCTTAGTCTTGAATCACAAGTTGTTGAAACAGTCTGTCAGAAAGTGTCGAGACCATCTGTCTATCTGTGTCGACATAATTGACTTTGGTGTCGACACAGTCTTCAGTGATGTCGACTAAATTGCCTTTGAGTCGACACAGCTTCTTCTGCAAATAACTTGATCTTGACTCTTCAGTGTGTCGACACAAGTCCTGTGTGTCGACACAGTTGTTGTAGAATCATAACTTTAGTAAGTGTCGACATAGCCTTCAGGTGTCGACACATTCATTTTTTAACTCTGCTATAATGTGTCGACTTAATGACAATGTGTCGACACATTCTGCTGGTGTCGACAAACTTGAGGTCGACTATTTTCTTCTGTGTCGACATATTCTCCCAATGTTGAGGTCGACGCTTTTCTTCTGTGTCGACACAAATTCCCAGTGTTGTGTAGACTCTTTTTCTGTGTCGACACAAATTCCCAGTGTTGTGTCGACTTACTTCTTCTGTGTCGACACTTTTTCCCAGTGTAGTTGTAGACTAACTTCTATATGTCGACACTGCTTCCCAGTGTTGTGTCGACAATTTTCTTCTATGTGTCGACACTGCTTCCTCTGTGTCGACACTTCGACTTAGAATTTTTCTGCATACTTTATCAATTCTTCACCTGCACATGTCAACTTAAAACAACATCAAATACACCTTGATGTATACCATTGAGCTAGGTTGGGCTTCTTCAAATCAGGTACACATTTTCCAATGTACCCAACAATCTCCCCCTATTTGGAGAAGTCATAACCCCTATAGCCAATGATATACACCATTTATAAACAGTACTAAATGATGATTAATGACATAGCAGGAATACTTTAATATAAACAAAACATAACAAAGAATCATTCATCACAGAATGCACATTAAAATATGCCAAACAATATTTTGTTTATAACTGGGTAATGTTTGATTACAATGTTTTACATTTAATGATTACATCACAACATTACAAAATATTTAAAACAAAATCAGGATTGATCAGGCTCTCTAATTATAATCCCTTTGCCAGACTGAATTGTAGCTGTCACAGGAGCTTCTGATTCTTCAGCTATCTTCTTTCCTTTAAGATCAGCTTTCTTCTGAGCTTCTTCCTTGATCCTTTGCCTTTCAAAATAATGAAAAGGCTTTGGGAAGTATTTGCTTGGCTCCTTAGCATCTGATGGCAGTCTTCCCAGCTTGGCTTTCCTTCTGAATTGTACTATTGCCTCTTGCCTTGCCTCATACTTCTGCCATTCAATTTCATTGTACCACTTCCCTCTCTCATGAACTTTATCTTGTACATCTTTCCATGCAGTGAGTATTATGTTCCTTGAAGTAGGACTCCATTGCTCATAATCTGGCTTAAGTACAGCCTGCTCTCTGAATTTCTTCTTTGCCAATAGAGCATCCTGCTGTTCTTTCAGAGTAGCCTCAGGCTTATCAACCTTTCCAAAGACAATATTAGTAACCTCCTTTGGAGGACTATACATTCCTTGAACTTTCTGATCAATCAAGTCAAAATCTGGAGGGGGGTAAATGACTTGGGCAACCTCAGGTTGAGTGCCTTCAAGTAGATTTGATTGTATTCCTGATTCAGCTACCATAGCATCATCACACAATGGGGGATATCCCAAAGTGGCTCGAATGCTATTGGTCACCCATTTGGAGTGCTCTGAGCCTGCATGTATTAGCATCCTCTCCCCCTTTATGGCTTCTCTAGATACATGATCTCTTAGATCTTCCTTTTGAAATCGAATTTGGCCATCCAAATAATTCACTCCCTCTTTGAAAAATGGTCTTAACTTTTGAAGCTTGTCAGATATTTCTTTTTGAGAGGTTGTGATGGCAGTCTTAACAGATGCAATGGCATCTTGAAAATTCTTATCAAAATCTTCCCTTTCTTTGGCTCTATCTGCAGGCAGATCTGGAACAATCTTCTTTACCTTCTCAATGATCTCATTATGAGATTCAGTTAAATTATCATTCATTCTGATCTGATTTTCCAAAACATAACTTTGCTTCAAAGCAATGTCATCCACCTTTGTAGTGATAGCCTCCTGTTGTTTAGCTAGATAAACCACAGCATTGCCACCCTTGTGGAAGCAATCTGTCATTTCAGTTTTATGCAAGTTGACCTGAAACTGGATGGACTTGATATCCTGAGCTAAGTCAAACTGAAGTGACTTGCTATTCTCATCAACATACTTTTCCATAGCCAACCTTTGTTCATCCAATTTTACTTGTAGATCTATCATAAATTTGTTGTAATCAAAGGCTGGAGATACTTGTAGAGGTGTGGTCTGTAAAGCCTGCTTATAATTCTTGCTTCTTCTCTTGAAGACAACAAGTTTTCTTTTCTTTGCCACCCTGGCATCTTCAGTTTCTGTTTCAGATGAAGTATCTACATGAATTCTTTCTTGAGGATGATGAATTGTATCTGTTCCAGGGGTCTGTTGCTCAGCTTCAACATCCACTGGCTCATCTTCAACCTGTGGTTCAACTGCAGCTTCCTGATCAATGTCCATTCCTATGGACTTCTCAATATCTGGTCCACCTCCTACCTTATCAGCAGTAGTATCAATATCTGGGAATAGCTCCTCCATAGTAAATTCTAGTTGAGCTGCCACTTCTGCAGCAGTTAAATCTTGAGATAAGTTTAACTGTGCTTCCTCTTGTACTTGCACTTCAGTACTTGTAGTATCTGGAGTAGGAGTGGACACTAGCTCCCCCTGAACCTGTGCAGTAATAAGAATATGAGCAATGTCTTTTATAGTAAAATACATTAGCTCCCCCTATACCTGAGCAGGAGTAGATACCTTTGGAGTAAGTGTGGAAACTGGCTCCCCCTGCATCTGTGCAGGTGTTGATACTTCCTGGACCACAGTTGAGTCAAGCTGTGTCCTCAGTGGATCTTCTTGTACTTGTTCAGATTCTTGATTTTGTGTAGAGGATTGCACAGGGGTGTCTGTCCTGCTCTCTTCAGGCACATCCTTGGACAGCACCCTATCCCACCTAGAGAATAGTCTCATATCCATTCTTCTCATATGATTAATCTTACTCCCTTGCAGTTGCTGCATCACATCAGGAATCACTCCAGTGAGGTACAGGCTCATGATCCTAGCCATGTTAGGCTTCTTGATTCCTTCTTTGATCTTGTCAAAGATCACTCCTGACCAATCAGTAGGAATAGTAAATACAATCCTGGTCATCAGGCTGAACATATAGGCTGAAATCCTATCATGTCCACCTGTCTTGCAGAGGATTACCTTCCCAACTACCTCTGACAAGAACTTCCCTTGCTGATTCATTCCCTTCCTGTGGAATGCAGCTCCAATCTTCAATCCTGAATCCAGTCCACACCATTGAAGAGCTTCCCTTGTCTTAGATATAGGAACTTCCTCTTCATTCTCAACTACTTGCAATTGGAAGATCTTTCTTAAACTTCTTTGGTTAATCTTTACCTTAGTCCCTTGAACAGTAGACTTAATCTTGAGGCCAGTAGAATGGACTGATGCAGAGATAAAGAACTCGTGCACCTCCTTCTTCCAGATTTTAGTAGGTTCTGAAATGAGAAATTCTAACCCTGATGCAGAGAGGAGGGTGATAACTCCTTGAACATCTGGCGGCGCCTCTGCAAAGGCCTGGCGCACCAACTCATACCCTTCATTGATGTTATCTTCAATCTTTGGCGCCATCGTTTTGTCGAGAAAGCTTGAGAGAAGAGAGAAAGATAGATTGTCGACACAGGGTTTTAGTCTCGAAAACCTTGGAAGCGTGTCGACAGAATGAGATTTTGACCTATTTATAGCCGCAGTTGAAAGAAGTTCAAAAGGCGCCAAAATCAGTCAAAATGTGTCGACACAGACGGAATGTGTCGACACAAACTTCTACCGTCTCGACATTACTTCAGCCTACTATGTGTCGACACCAATTTGTGGTTATGTCGACACCTTGGATACATAGTAGAAAGACAGAAATTCTGTGTCGACTCTAAGGATAAGTGTCGACACATATTCTGTAAGTGTCGACACCATTATTCTGGTTGAGTCGACATTACATTTCTGGTTAAGGCGACAATAAACATCTTAAGTGTCGACACATATTTTCTGTGTCGACACAATATTTCTGACTTGTCGACATAATTTCTCTGAGTCGACACATTATTACTGAATGTGTCGACACATTCTTACTTAGCCAATTGCTGTTGTTATTCCTTAACTTACTTAAATCCTACTTCTCTTGCATTGTTAATGATTTTGTTAATACATTAATCAATGGTTAACATACCTAATTCAATTTTGAATTTATTGAATTTGGTTTCATCTAAAGGCTTAGTAAATACATCTGCTATTTGATAATCTGTTTTTACAAATTCCAATGAGATGTCTCCTTTTTCTACATGTTCTCTAAGAAAATGATATTTGATTTCTATATGCTTAGTTCTACTATGAGAAACTAGATTATTAGCAATAGAAATAGCACTCTTAGAATCACATAAAAGGGGTGTTCTACTTACCTGAATACCATAATCCTTAAGTTGATGCTGCATCCACAATAGCTGTGCACAGCAGCTTCCAGCAGCAACATACTCTGACTCAGCTGTGGAAATTGCCACACTGGTCTGCTTCTTACTACTCCAAGATATTAGTCTTCCCCCCAGGAATTGACAAGTACCTGTAGTACTCTTTCTATCCTCTCTACATCCTGCAAAATCTGCATCTGAATAGCCTGTTAGTAGAAAATCTCTATTCCTAGGGTACCAAAGACCTAGAGTAGGAGTGCCCTTTAGATATCTCAGAATCCTTTTGACTGCAGTATAATGAGATTCTTTAGGGCAGGCTTGGTACCTAGCACAGACACATGTAGCATACATAATGTCAGGTCTACTAGCAGTGAGATATAGTAGAGACCCAACTATTCCTCTATACAATGATTCATCAACAGGTTTACCTGCCTTATCTTTGCATATAGGCATACTTGTTCCCATAGGAGTTCTCATGGAGGAGGATGACTCCATACCATATTTCTTAATTAATTCTTTAGTGAACTTAGACTGGGATATGGACAATCCATCATCAGTCTGTCTTACTTGGAGTCCCAAGAAGAACTTAAGTTCTCTCATACTGCTCATCTCAAATTTCCCTTGCATAAGTTTGGCAAACTTTTTACAAAGGTTGTTTTCAGTAGATCCAAAGATTATGTCATCAACATAGATCTGGACTAAGATGATCTTTCCTTTGGATTCCCTAAGGAATAGAGTTTTGTCTATCTTTCCTCTTGAGAATTTATTCTCAATGAGGAAGGTAGACAGAGTTTCATACCAAGCCCTTGGAGCTTGTTTTAACCCATACAAAGCTTTCCTAAGCTTATACACAGAATCAGGTTTAAGAGGATCTACAAAACCTGATGGCTGCTCTACATATACTTCTTCTTTAAGATCACCATTCAGAAATGCTGACTTCACATCCATCTGGTATACTTTGAAGTCTTGGTAGGCTGCATAGGCAAGGAACATTCTGATTGCCTCCAGCCTTGCTACTGGAGCAAAGGTTTGATCAAAGTCAATCCCTTCTTCCTGCCTGTATCCTTTTGCAACCAATCTTGCTTTATTCTTTACTATTATTCCACTTTCATCTAGCTTGTTCCTATAGATCCACTTAGTGCCAATTATGTTGTGGCCTCTTGGTTTAGGAACAAGCTCCCAGACTTTGCACCTTCTGAATTGATTCAGCTCCTCTTGCATAGCATCAATCCAGTGCTGGTCTTGGATAGCTTCTTCAAACTTCTTAGGTTCCATTTGGGACAAGAAACTAGAATGCAAAACTGTGCTTTGATTTCTGCTTCTAATTTGAACTCCTTGTCTTGGATCACCAATTATCTGATCAGTAGGATGATCTCTTAGATATCTTATAGCTGGAGGTAGATTCCCTTCAGGTTGTGCATCTCCAGCTTCTTCATTCTGTTGTTCCTCTTGGTTTTCATCAGCTTCCATTATCTCTTGTACTCCCCCTGGACAGCAACCTTCATTTTCCAATGCTCCATCTTCCTTTGAAGCTTCAGCAATGGAGAGCTTGTCCATCTTCTTGCTTATACCTGTTGAGTCATTTGATCTACAAGACAACTCACAATTGATTAATCTTGTTTCATCAAATACAACATGCACAGATTCTTCAACAACTTGAGTAGTTAAGTTGAAGATTCTATAGGCCTTACTATTTGTTCTGTACCCAACAAATATCCCATCCTGGGATTTGGCAGCAAACTTAGTCAAATATGACTTGCCATTGTTAAGTATATAGCATTTGCAACCAAAGATCCTAAAATAGGACAGATTTGGTTTTCTGCCTTTCACAATCTCATAGGGAGTCTTTCTGTGGCTTTTGGTGATAGAAGCCCTATTGATGACATGACAAGCAGTGTTAACTGCCTCAGCCCAAAAATATTCTGGGAGAGAGGTGTCACTCAATAGAGTTCTACCAGCTTCAATTAATGTTCTATTCTTTCTTTCAGCAATTCCATTTTGCTGAGGTGTTCTAGGTGAGGAGAACTCTTGGAAAATCCCAAAGTCTATACACAAGTTTGTTATGCTTTCAGATTGAAACTCAGTACCATGGTCACTTCTGATTTTGACCACTGTACTATTCAATTCATTCTGAATTTGCTTTACAAAATTAAATAATACACTTGGGGTTTCAGATTTTTGTCTCAGAAAGAACACCCATGTAAATCTAGAATAGTCATCTACAACCACTAGAGTGTAGACCTTCCTACCTAGACTGTGAACTGGCATAGGACCAAAAAGATCCATATGCAAGAGGTATAAGCACCTCACAGAATCCTTGTTTTCAAGGCTTTGAAATGAGGTTTTTGTCTGCTTGCCCTTTTGACAAGCTGAGCATACCCCTTCCTTTATACACTTAACTTGAGGCCCATTCCTCACTAGTTCTTTACTAAAGAGTTGGCCAATTGTCTTGTAGTTTAGATGAGCCAATCTCTTGTGCCACTTAACACAATGAGAAGCATTGTCATCAGCTACAAGACAAATGGGGGAAGCCTTATTCTCACATTCAAAATTAAGGCAATACACATTTCTCTTCCTATACCCAGTCAATATGATCTCTTGATCACTTGACCTTTTGATATGACATCCATCCTTACCAAATGAAATGTCATATCCTAGATCACTCAGCTGGCTTATGCTTATTAGATTATGTTTCAAACCTTTTACATAGGCCACTTGGGTGATAGTAATTAGGTTAGAAGAGATGTTACCAAATCCTTTGATGACTCCTTTTTCAGATCCACCAAAGATCACTTTATGTCCATCTTTGACAGATGAATACTCCTTCAGCAGCCCCTTTGTTCCAGTCATGTGCCTGGAACAACCACTATCCAAGTACCATATAGG
Organism: Platanthera zijinensis; assembly: GCA_039513925.1. Lineage (NCBI taxonomy): Eukaryota > Viridiplantae > Streptophyta > Magnoliopsida > Asparagales > Orchidaceae > Platanthera > Platanthera zijinensis. The sequence goes on from CM077083.1 coordinate 154,317,787, forward strand.
GGCATGGTTACTTGGATTCACCTGCAATACAGAATTACTTACCCTTAGAACCCAAGTAAGTCTTGGGTCCTTGGTTCAGGTTAGCATTAATAAAGTTATCATAACCTCTTCTAACAGGTAGACTCTTATTCTTTATAACACTTGTGTTATACCAGCAGTCCAATGCAAAATGGCCCCTCTTGCCACAGCACCAACATTCAAACTTATTGTATCTAGATCTAGATACATCCTTGTCAGAAGAATTTCTGTTCATTGCTGGTGCTGTTGCAACTTCACCTACTGATTTCTTAAAACCATTGGGTTTATGACCATAGGTAGGCCTGCTTGCCTTAACACCCTTGTTCTTCAGAACATTTGTCTTAATATGACCTTGAATATCTTCATGATCATATATGTTAGAAGGCACTTTCTCCTTACTAAACTTTATGGGGACTGAAAGGTTTAGTGGCTGAATAGGGGCTTTGCCTTTCCTCTTGAATCTGCCAGCCCTAGAGTTACCTTTAAATCCTAATCCAGCCTTACCCTTCTGAGTGACAAATTCATCTATCAAGGGTAAGACAGATTTTGGCTTAGAGTAACTAGCCACTAAATCCCTTTCAATTCTAAGTCTGGCCTCCAGACTCTTTACTTGATCATTAGTATAATTAATTGTGCCCATCTGAATAATAGTTATATTCTTCAGCTTGGCAATTTCATTTAATTTTTGATCAAGGACTTTTTCTAACTCAGTTGTTGCTACCCTTAGTTCAGCAATTTCCTGAGCCTGTGTTTTAACCAGGTTCTTGCTTTTCTTAAGGGCCTGCAACAAGTCCCCATACTTGTCTATCAATTGATAGACATCTCCTTCAGATCCAGATGCATCTTCATCACTTGATGCAGATGTAGCTGATTCTTCATTTGTACTACAAACAGATGTACAGGAAGGACAGTTTACCTCATTAGGACCAGACTGATTCTGGCATATGTCCTCTTCTGATCTTGTCATCAAACCCATGCATTGATGTTCATTGATGGAGTCTAGCAACTGCATAAACTCTTCTTCCTCAGATGCAGCATATAGTCCAATATATGCTTCAGCTTCAGATCCTGATTCTGACGTTGACTGGTCTGACAGACTTTTATCTTTCTTTGCTACAAAGGATTTCTCCTTCTTGCCTTTCTGATAAGTCTTCTTCTTTTCTGAAGATTCCTTCCTTTTGTCAGGACAATCAGCCACTATATGTCCAGGTCTATTGCAATAATAGCAGACAATCTTTGAAGTAGTGGCTTTGCTGGGCTTTGATCTACTTTTCTCTTTCCTTGATGACCTTCTCTTCTGATAATAGTCATCAACTTGCTGTGATGTGGAAGGCCTAGACTTCCATTGCTTCTTTTTCAAGAACCTTTGGAATTGCCTAGTGAATGCAGCAAAGTCTGCATCTGACTCACAGCTAACTGAACCCTTATCTGAATTTTCAGAACTATCTTCTTCAACTTCCTTAGGAGGAGATGGTTATTTCCTCCTATTCTTTCTGGTGGCTTCAGCATTAAATGCCACAGTCTTTTCTCTATGCTCTCCTTTTGAGTTTCTTTCCTCCTCCTTCCTTACCATAAGTTGCATTTCATAGGATAGCAACTTTCCAAACAGGGTTGGAGGAGATATCTCAGCCAATTTAGCCACTTCTCTTATGGCACAGATCTTTGTATCCCAATCCTTTGATAAGGATCTTAAGAATTTGTCATTCAGTTCATAGGTACTGAAGACTCTTCCATAGGATATTAGCTCATTCACAATTCTATAGAATTTCTTGTAGCACTCAGTTATGCTATCAGATTTTCCTTGTCTAAAGCTTTCATACTCCTGATTTAGCATAGACTTTCTGTCCAGCCTTACTTCTTCAGATCCCTCCATGTAGACAATCAATGTGTCCCACATCTCCTTGGAGGTCTTGCAGTGAATCAGATTCTGAAATGTTGAATCATCTATGGCACTGACAATGATGTTCTGTGCCCTTTTGTCCATGGTTGCCAAGATGATTTCATCCTTGGTCATTTCTGAATAAGTCTTTGGTATTTGGATATTTGCATCAAGAACAGATATCTTCATTGGTATGAAGGGGCCTTCCTGTACTGTGATGTAAATCCTTGGGTCAGATGCCTCCATAAACAATCTGACTCTTTCTTTCCAGATCCCAAAGATTTCCTTCTTGCATATGGGTAATTTCATAGACCCTAGCTCCTTATGATTCTCTCCAGAACCCATCTTCTTGATTCTTGAATCTGCCTATCAGATCTACCTCAGACTGTTAAGTCCTTTTTGGGGAACCTCCCTCTGATACCACTTGATAGTTTAACTTTCAAGGCAGCCTAAACACCTAGAGGGGGGGGGGTGAATAGGTTCTGCTTTACTTATAAAAACTTCTAGGCAGAATTCAATTCAATAGCTAACACAATTTACACAGCAATCACAGAAAATAAAACATCACAGATTGCACAATGTTTTATAGTGGTTCCCCAAGGTTTGGGTACATCCACTTTCCCCCCTCACCTATCTAGCAGTATGCTAGATTCGGCCAAACTTCCACTTATCTCAGATCAATAGATCCTACAACTCAGAACCCAACTGGTTCCTACAACTCAGGCACAACTGCCCTACCTCAGCCTTGCCCCAAGGCCTACAACTCAGAGAATGTCCTTCTCCTACACTCAGGCAAACAGCCCTACCACTCAGAGTTCAACACTCCTACACTCAGCCTTTATAACATAGGCTTACAACTCAGATCTGTGTAAACAGATCCTACAGAAATATAGAAAAGATTGTTTAACTGTCTTGCCAAAGTTGAGAGAGAAAAGGCCAAGACAATTCTTGATCAGCTGATGCAATCAACTGTTTCTTAGCCTTCTTCAAAGCTTCTTGAAAATGTACTTAGCTGAGTTGATTCCAAACAGCTTCTTGAGAATCCACTAGTGGTTTCTTTCTTCTTCTTCAAATTCTGACTTGATCTCTCTCTATCCAAAACTTTGAATGATTCTTCTGAATTCTGATTAGAACTCTTCTTAGATCTATCCTTAGATAGTCTTCTTAGATCTCCCGGAGAAGATCTTCTTAAGTGCCTAGCACTTTCTTGAAATGAGTAGAATTGTAATCCTTCTCCACTTTTTGATCCAATGTATTTCAAAAGGTTAGTTTTTTTTCTATATTTTTCTGAATCTGTCTATTTATAGACATTCTTCATGGAAACCGGCTGATCTGGTTTCTAACCGTTTTCTGACAAGTCTGACACCTTCAGTTAACCGGTGGTAACCCACAGCTGTCAAGTCTTCAAACAAGTCCTGTGCCTTAGTCTTGAATCACAAGTTGTTGAAACAGTCTGTCAGAAAGTGTCGAGACCATCTGTCTATCTGTGTCGACATAATTGACTTTGGTGTCGACACAGTCTTCAGTGATGTCGACTAAATTGCCTTTGAGTCGACACAGCTTCTTCTGCAAATAACTTGATCTTGACTCTTCAGTGTGTCGACACAAGTCCTGTGTGTCGACACAGTTATTGTAGAATCATAACTTTAGTAAGTGTCGACATAGCCTTCAGGTGTCGACACATTCATTTTTTAACTCTGCTATAATGTGTCGACTTAATGACAATGTGTCGACACATTCTGCTGGTGTCGACAAACTTGAGGTCGACTATTTTCTTCTGTGTCGACATATTCTCCCAATGTTGAGGTCGACGCTTTTCTTCTGTGTCGACACAAATTCCCAGTGTTGTGTAGACTCTTTTTCTGTGTCGACACAAATTCCCAGTGTTGTGTCGACTTACTTCTTCTGTGTCGACACTTTTTCCCAGTGTAGTTGTAGACTAACTGCTATGTGTCGACACTGCTTCCCAGTGTTGTGTCGACAATTTTCTTCTATGTGTCGACACTGCTTCCTCTGTGTCGACACTTGGACTTAGAATTTTTCTGCATACTTTATCAATTCTTCACCTGCACATATCAACTTAAAACAACATCAAATACACCTTGATGTATACCATTGAGCTAGGTTGGGCTTCTTCAAATCAGGTACACATTTTCCAATGTACCCAACACTTTGTCACTTAGATTAACTGTACAACAGATATATGTTCAGCAGTTAATATACTTGAGAAATATTCTTCACAATAACTCAGCACAAATAACCCACAGAACATAGCACATACAAATCTCAGAACACAGCACAGGCACAAGCAAATCACAACACACAGAGAATTATAGTGGTTCCCCTATCTAGGGTACATCAGCTTTCCCCCTTCATCCTCACTAGCAATGTACTAGATAAGGTTATATCTCCTCCTCTTCAACTTAGATCCAAATATCTTACAGGCTTAGTTTCTGTTAAGAAACCTACACTCAGACCACAGGTTCTACCTCAGAGATTCACCCAATCTCCTATCTCAGTTCCCTTAAGAACCCTACTTCAGCCTTTATAACACAGGATTACACCTCAGTGATCCCACTCAAATCACCTACCTCAGGTCCCTCAAGAACCCTACCTCAGCATTTATAAATTAGGCATACAACTGAGAGATTAACTCTCCTACCCACTCAGATCTCACAAAGATCTTACAAAAATTAAGAGGTAAATATAATAAAAAACCAATCTATAATCTTACTTATTTGAATGAATTCAGATTCTTCAATTTAGCTGCACTTGATTAAATCTTGATGAATAATCTGGCTGAAGAGATACTTCTCTGTATCTGTAATCTTCTTGATGATCGGCTTGATTTCCTTAAAGAATTAGTAGAGCATATCCACTTGAATCTTCTGATCACTTGATGAAAGGATTTGAAGATCTTCTTGAAGACTTTCGTCTTCCTCCTCTTCCTTGAAATTGTCGTCCTCCCCTAACTTGGAAGAAATTAGAATGAGAATTTCTAATCTGTTGAATTACTACTTCTGTGAATAAACACCCTCTATTTATAGCCTTTGTGGATTGCTAGATTCTGATTGATGACATCAGCATGTGACATCATACTTCAAATTCTCCTTTAAACTATTTTTGTTGAGATACCAAGTTATTGTAGCTGATGTGACATTTCTGACTTATCTTGACACTTCTGTGTTGACTCTGCACATCTTCAAAAATATAAGTGTTGAGATGTCTAATGTGTCTTGATATTATATTACTTAAGTATTCTTAGAAGGTGTCAAGACATCTTTGCAATCTCGACACAATTTTACTTAGAAGAATTTTCAGGCTGAACTTGAAAGTGTCGAGACAGTTGACTTGTCTCGACACCACTGTCATCTGTGTCGACATCTGTAAATCTGCACTGTGTCGAGACAGTTGAATTGTCTCGACACAACTGTCTACTGGTGTCGACACTTTTTTACTTTCTTTAATTCTTTACTGTGTCGAGATAGTTGAATTGTCTCGACACTCCAGTCTGCTGGTGTCGACACTTATTTAAGTCTACACTTCAGTCCTCTATGTGTTGAGACAGTTGTATTGTCTCGACACTATTATCTTAAGCTTTAAAGTGTCGAGATATTTTACTTGTCTCTTCACTACTGACTTAGTGTTCAAGGTGTCGAGATAGCTGACTTGTCTCGATACTATTGTATTGAATCTTCAATGTGTCGAGTTAGCTGACTTGTCTTGGCACTACTAACTTAGTATTCAAAGTGTCGAGATAATAGACTTGTCTCGACACAACTTCTGCAAAGGTGTCACATAGTTGAAGTGTGTCGACACTTTTGTACTTAGCCAATTTTCTGCACTGCAAGTAGCTAGATGCTGACTGTGTTGACTTCATTCAGCACTTTGCTGACTTCACTCGATGCTTTTGTACTTAGACAATTTTGTTCCCTTTTTAATCAACTTCTTAAAGTCCACCTATCAATGACTTGGACCACATGTCAAATCAATATGACATAGGCAACCTGCAAGCATGAACTGAAATATACATCAAATACATATTTGTGTATATTATTAAGGTTAAAGGGCTTCTTTAAATCAAGTACATTGTGTCCAATGTACCCAAAAGTTTAGAATACTCGTATACTAACATATCGCATGATGTTGACACTGCACTTTCATTTGACTTATCAATTGAGCAGCTTAATTTGGAAAATTGTGTAGAGTTATTTGTTTACAGGTTTTGCACTAATTTTAATGATAAAGCTCAGTAAGAAAAAGGGAATGAAACTCTATGAAATTGCGGTTATATTAAGAACAAATGGACAAAGTTGCTTGCATCTCAATTTTAGGGAAGTTATTTACATTTTAATTCCTTTCTTTTGTATGCTTTTATGCTTATTAATAAAATAATTTTAGAGTATTTTATGGTAGAAATATATCTTTGCTAGGGACTAGCAAATGACTTAAGTGTGGAGGTGGGTGTATTATAACCCTACCATTTGGATGAAAAATAATTCATTAAACCATGATTTGAATGATCTTAATTCTTGTTTCAATTAATCAATAAGCTATTTTAGATATATATAATGATAATTAATTGGTATGAATAAATCCAAAGAGTTCAATTGGTGAATTTGAAATTAGTAAGATTTTGTGATAAAGCTCACTTAAGCAATTTTGTTTTTATGCACAAAATTTTTGTTTACTTCCAAGGCAATCTTTATATTGACCTCTACAAATAACGGGAGGGGTGAGCAAGAACTAAGTCAACGATTTAAGCTAAGACATAAGCTTAGGTTATACTCCATTTTGATCATCCACTAAAATATTTGAGCTTGAACTTTTTCATACACAGTATTCCATTCTTAAATTCCATATATTCCTACTTGTTATATCTTAATAAGTTAACCACTTATGGGTGTTTAATTTCTCTTTTTTTAAAAAGGTTAAATTTCATAGTTATAAGTGGCCTAGGTATTTGTCTACATTCTTGGAATGATCCCAAATATGATGGAAAAAAGGGGAAGAGAAATTTATGTCATAGTAATATGCCGCTTAGGTGTGTGAAAAAGTACTTGGAATGATCCCAACTATGATATAAAAAAAGGAAATTGGTGTCATAGTGATATGCGGCCTAGGTATGTGTCTACATACCTGGAATGATCCTAACTATGATAAAATAAAAGAGAAGAAATAAAATGGTTGAGACATCATAGTGATATGTGGCCCGGGTATGTGCACTTATACTTGGAATGATCCCTACTATGAATAGAATATGTTAAAAAAATATATGTTGATAAATCTCATAATATGGTGAATTACTAAGATTACTAACTAGGGAATAGCATTTCGCTATCAAAGTTTACCCATAATTCCTAACCAAGCAAAATTTTATCATATTTTCAATTGAACTACTAACTCATGAGGTGACTAAATCAAAAGCTTAGCCTATTCTTTCCCTTTCCAGTAATTGTGGAGGTTCAATGAGGAAATTGCATGGGAGTAAAATATTTTTAAATAAAAGCATGCACCGCACTAAGATACTTATTTAAGCTTTATCTTTTATCTGACTAATGGAATTGTGAATGATTGAGCTCTTATTGTTTGATTGATAAGCATATCAGATAAGTAAAGCAAATTTCTTGAGTAAGCCTTGATTAATTTGTTTTTTTCAAAAATGATCATTTGAATTTACATCTTGATGTTATTTCTTCATCCAATCTATTGATATGAATTATCTTTGCTAGGAACTAGCAAAAGTTTAAGTGTGGAGGTGTGATAACTTCCCAAAAGAAGTTATCGAGTTCCTTATTTTTATGTAATATTTGTGATAAATGAGAAGAAACAATTTAAATGAGTATATATATTCATAAATTCATATTTATTTTATTTAAGGTTAATTAAGCTATTTTGCTCATGTTTTTCTTACTAGAAATGCCATGAAAATCGAACCGGAGAAGTAAAAATTGGACTTATATTTTGGTTTTGCAGTTATTACAGAAACCTGTTTTAGTTATTATAACAAGTTCTGGATGGATTTAAAATTTAAATTTCGAATTTTGCGTCAAACTCAAATATAGAAACAAGCATCTATTAGGAGAGGGTTGCTCATTTTTAAGAGAGGAATCTCATATCTAATAGGGAAACACAAAATTCTTGAGGGAGAGAGAGTTCTAAGAGTCATCATCTTGGATAAGGAGAAGGAGAAGAATGGCTAGGGTTTGGACACACCGGTGAGAAGGAAGAAGGCTCTAAAGCGAGATCTGAACACAAATTCCTGCTTTATTTTAACTTTTAAAAGCATGTCTAGTAAGATCTTCCTTGTTGTGTGGTTTCATTCTTCAAACATGAACTAAATCTCTTGGTCTTGTACGTGAGAGTACTTTGACTTATTGTGATGTATTGATTGTAATTTCTCATTTATGATTGTTTGAAAACCTATCTTTATTGGATTTATGTTTCATTTTGTGAAATTTTTGGATCAAGTATTCTTCTTCTAACTTACATGGTGAGATTTGAGAGAGGAGTTACGTATTTTAGGGTTGAATCCTTTATTTTACACGGTGAGATTCGAGAGAGGAGTCGTGTAAATCTTTAGACAAAATTTCGTCCTTATACTATGCTGCAAGATTCGAGAGAGGTGTGGCGTAAGTGTAGCATAAATTTAAACATAGCATAAAGAGAGAAAGAGATTTCATCTTGTGTTAGCAACATTGATTTGAATGCTTTATAATATTCTCGTTCTACCTAAGTTAGATATAACTAAGGGAATTAGGGTAAACTGATTTCTGAGATCAAGAGATGATGACTTCCACTTTCAAATCATCGCAAGATAGTAATTAATCATTTCATAAAAGATCATTCTAAAAACTCATCGCAATAGGCAAAGGAAATCAACGTACAAGACTACTTCTCCAACTTGAAAAAGTATTTTTAAGAAAGCATTATTTATTTTTAATTCTGTCTTCTTTAAATTGTCCTTAATCCAAATTCACTTTTAATCATTCCGCTTGAATTTAAAGAAAAGGCAGGGGTAGTACTTGCGAGCGCTAAATTAGTCACTTCTCCGAGGGATTGATCTTTTCTCACTTTATATTACTTGATTCGGTACATGCACTTGCGTTATTACATAAATCTATTTTAGGCGTATCAGAGGTGACCCAGGAACTTTCCCCTACTTGCCTCGAAAACGAACTTCAGGGGGTTCAGCCTCATCTTATATTTTTGCAAGGTGTTGAAGGGCTCCTCCAAATCATGGAGATGAGATCTCGTATCTCGACTCTTCACCATGAGTTCATCCACATACACCTCCAAATTCCTTCCCTTTTGCTCCCAAAAGACCCGGTCCATCATTCTTTGATACGTTGCCCCTGCATTCTTCAGGCCAAAGGGCATCATCTTGTAATAGTAGCACTTGTCCCCTATAATGAAGCAAACATCCTTTATGTCTGGCGGGTGCATTCTGATTTGGTGGTATCCTGAAAAGGAATCTAGAAAATTCATTAGAGAAAAACCGACGACTGAGTCAACCAGCGCGTCGATTCGAGGCAGTGGATAACAATCCTTTAGGACAGGCTTTATTTAAAAGTGAAAAATCAATACACATTCTCCAGTCCCCGTCTCCCTTATTGACCATCGCCACGTAGGATACCCAGCCTGGGTACTAGATCTCTGATACAAACCCCCCGACTTGAGAAGCCTACCCATCTTTTCCTAGATGGGCTTGGCAAGCCTGTCAGCGATGAACCTCTTCTTCTGCTGGATGGTGCAAGCACCGGGATCAAGGTTGAGGAGGTTACAAGCCACATCCGCATCAATTCCTGGCATGTCCGCTGTGCTCCATGCGAATATATCCACGGTCTTCTAGATGCACATCAGCATCTTCTCCTAATCCTCCGGGCTCAGCCCCCCACTGACTCATACCTTCTCCACCCTTCCCCCTTAGGTGAGGACTTCTAGCTCAACCATTTCTTCCTCCACATCTAGTCGGGACTATTCTTCCCACTCGTCCACTTCCCTCTCACCTGGGATGAGGGCTTCCTCCTCCTCGACCTCCTCCACTTCCATTACCTTGGCATGCTCCACCGAAACTTCTAATCCCCCCATACGGGCAAGGATTTCCACCTCCTCCATCTCCATCTCCTCTTCTTCTCCCATGTCCTCTTTCTTGGACAACTCCTCCATTGACATCACCTTAGCATGCTCCTCCAGAACCTCTCTTGCCCCCCCCCCATACACAGGCAGGGATCTCCATCTCCATCTCTTCTTCTGCTTCCACGGACTCCTGCCTAGACAACTCCTCTATTGCCATCACCTTGGCCTGCTCCTCTAGAACCTCTTCTTCTCCCCCCACATGGGAGGGGATCTCCACCTCCTCCATTCTTATCTCCATCTCCTCAACTCTCTTCTGCCACGATGGAGTGTTGAATATGATGATGAAACATTCCATTATCGCATTGGGGTCTCCCCAGACCTAGACCTAGAATCCTTTGGCATTGAACTTTAGGCATTGGTGGAAGGACGAGGGTACGTAGTAGAAGGTGCTGATGAGGGGCCACCTGAATATTGCATTATAGATATTAGGAGCATCCATGATGACAAACCTGTAGATCCTGGACTGACGCCCCAAGGTAATATGGAGTCCCACTCCACCTTCCACCTCCTTTCTTTCTCCAGAGAATCCAAACAAAGTTCCATCTGAGGCCAGTACCCTCTTGGCCTCCACCTTTATCACGTTGAATTACTTCTTGAAAATGACGTCGATATAACTCCCGTTTTCAAAAAGGATCAAGGCGACAGTGAAATTTTTGATATCGGCCTGGATTACCGGTGCATCGAAGAATGGATCCTCATAATCCGTCATATCCTTCCGGGATTAGAGTGGAAGAGTGAGTGTGTGGTCACCCCTTCTTAGGGTCCAAACTCCACAGAAGCCGGTTTTTGATTTCATTATTTTGGTGTGGTGAGCGTTGAGTGTGACCAGCATAGAAAATCTTTCGTGAGTTCAATAACTGGAGGTGAAGTACAAGGAGCTGATCTTGTTGACTCGCCGCCTCCCGCTCCCCTGGCCACCCTTGGAATGTTAGAGGACTTCAAGGTGACAGTGAAATTTTTGATGGAGGCCTTGATCCTCACTCTTATCCCTCCTCAGCCTACTACATCGGCCCAATCCTCGCACATGTCCTCATCCGCTACTCATGGCAGAACTTACTCTATCCGCACCTCCCGATGAGGTAGCTGTAGGGCCTGCTCTCTTGCCCCCTCATCTCCAAGAACTCTGGACAGGTGGCTGTTGAGTGACCTTCCTCCTGGTGAAGGTCGTAGTAGGGAAGCTCCGCCCTACATTCTGACTTTATCCTCTGAAAAACTCTCCTCCTCCTCCCCAGAGCTATCACCATAGCCTAGTGCTGCTTGGGGAGAGTGGGGCTCTGGCCTTGCCTCCAGCCCGGGGGGTTGAACCTTCCTGCCCCCTTGATAGTTTCCCCCTCTATGGATACCTCTTCTTTTCCCCTGGTCGTGCCACTCCTTCTGCCTCCAACCCAACTAGTTGTTTGGCTCCTGACAACCCCATCTCTACTGTTGATGTTGCTTCTCTCGCTGCCTGGGCTCTCTCCTCCTCACCTTTTATTCCTACCTCCTGACTCTTTCTCCTCCTCTGTTGCCAACTTGGCTAGTCTCCTAGCAAATACTGGATTCAATGCTTCTCCCTCAATCTCCTTTGACACCCTCTTCATTAGCTCCTGAAGGACAGTGAAGGCACCTAATTTAAATACATTCTAAATAATCCTTGTTCAAGCCCCAGGGTGAAGGTTATCATGATGGCATGCTTAGGCATCTCCTGAACTTGGAGAACCTCCTTCGGGAACCCGTCGACGTAACTCCCCAGCATCTCCTCCACCCCCTTATTAATGAGAAATAGGGACTTTGATTCCTTCTTCCTCTTCTTCGAAATCAAAAACCTCAGCAAGAACCCCCGATGCAAGTCTTCAAAGCAATATATGGAGCTGGCAGGAAGCTGATGGAACTAATCCCTTGCCTTCCCCTTAAAGGTTATGGTGAAGAACCGACACTTGAAAGCATCTGACATCTGCCAGATTGAGATAATATCCTCGAACTACTAGACGTGCTAGACCGTATCATCCCTACCGGTATAGTAGGACATCTCCGGCTCGTGAAACCCCTCTGGGATTGGGGCGGATATGACTAGCTCGCTAAAAGGACTTCCTTCCCCTATAGGGCAAGTAGGGTGGTCTCGTGCCTCCACCTCGCCGACCCTACCCGTACTCGCCGAACCGGGGAATAATATTCAATCTGAGAGGTCTCGCTCACTTTCTTGCCCTTCAACCTCCTTCCTAGTTCGCTTGATGGGGGAGTTCTCTCCCAGAGACAGGGCAGCGACTACGGGGATAGTTGGCATTGAGCACTCACCGCGAGCCGCGAGTGAGAAGAGTACTGGATCTCTAACTTCCTTCTTAAAGTCCTCTAACATTTCGAGGGTGTCTAGGAGAGCAGGAGGCAGTGAGTCATCCGAATCAGCTCCTTGTCCTTCACCTCCAGTCATTGAACTCACAAAAGATTTTTTGTGCTGGTCACACTCCACGCTCACCGCACCAAAATGTTGAAATCATAAACAGTCTTCTGTGGAGTTTGGACCCTAAGAAGGGGTGACCACACACTTACTTTTCCAAGTGAATTCACTTAACCGGAAACTTAGGATTAGAGAAAGACCCACGACTAGAGCACAGAGGTCCCACCACACACCCAAAAGACCTTAGAGCACTTCCCCTCTGAAAGACTTATTTTAAGAGCCTAGACACCTAGAGGGGGATGAATAGGTTCTAATTTTCTTTTATAATTTAGGCAATTTAACTAGTATTAACACAGCATAGGAAATACAATTCACAGTACAGAAATCACAACACAGCAAACATAAGATTTATATTGGTTCCCCAAGGTATGGGTACATCCACTTCCCCCTTCGCCTATCCAGTAGAGAACTGGATTCAGCCCAACTTCCTTCAACTTCCTCAGATCCACAGATCTTACAACTCAGAACCAGATTGGTTCCTACAGCTCAGACTTATACAATTCCTACCTCGGATTCTTCACAAGAATCCTACCTCAGTCCTCAGCCCTACCTCAGCCTTTATCACTAGGCTTACAAATCAGACTTTCACAAGTCCTACACCTCAGGCTCTCAGCCCTACCTCAGCCTTTATAATTATAGGCTTACAACTAAGATCTTACAAAAGATCCTACAAGGAATTAATTGTTTAAGAGATATGAAGATATCACCAGATAGAACTCTCTATAGGTGTGAGCTTCTTGATCAGTTCTTGAATAAACTGAATCTTCAGATTCAACCTAACTTAGTTGTTTCAAAGCTTCTTGATAGAACAAATTAAGGTTGAACTTTACTTGATGTAGAAGTTGATCTCCTGTCAGCTCCTTCCTTGAATTTAGAAAAAGATCTGAATCTTCTCTTGCAGACTGTTCAGAATCTGCCTTCTTAAGGGTCTCCCCTTTTCTTGTTGTTGAATTCTCTTTTTGGATGATTCACCTTTCTTTTTATCTCTATGTATTCGTCTCTTCTGGTTGTTAAGGATCAGTCCTTTATATAGAGTTTCCTCATGATTACCGACTGATACGGTTTGTAACAACCTTCTGATAGTTCTGAAAAAGGTGTCAGACCTGTTGGTTATGATAGTTGTCGAGTCACCAGTCATGACATTTTATTCCTCAAATACTTTGCAACCTAGCATGAACCACTCAACAAACTGCTTCACATGTGTCGACACAAATAGACTTAGCGTCGACACAAGTCTTGATGATGTCGATATAACACTCCATGTGTTGACACAGTCATTCTTCTGCTACTCGACACAACTTTTGTTTGTATGTGTCGACACAACTACTCCTGGTCTTGACATAACTGATGCTGATAGATGGCGTTGAGTGTATGTCCAGCTGTCGTTGAGTGTGTGTCGAGACATCGTTGAGTGTGTGTCGACACAAGTCCTGTGTGTCGACACAAGCCTTTAGACTCAGTATACCCGTTGCTATCAGATGGCATTGAGTGTCATCCAGATGTCGTTGAGTGTGTGTTGACACAAGTCCTATGTGTCAACACAACTACTTCTTGTCTAGACTTAGCTGTAGACAAATGGCGTTGAGTGTGTGTCGACACAAGTCCTATGTGTCAATATAAACCTTCTTCAAGTGTCGACACATGCCTTTCTTCTGGTGTCGACATAACTCCTGGTTGTCGACACAACTTCGGCTTTAGGTGTGGACACAATTCCTTCCTTAGGTGTCGACACAATTCTGGTTGTCGATACAGCTTCTTCTTCAGGTGTCGACACAATGCCTGGGTGTCGACACAGGCCATGCTTCTAATGTCGACACAACTTCTGGGTGTCGACACAATTCTTCACAAGTGTCGACACTTGTACTTAGAAAAATTTCTTGAAAACCTTACACCTGCACAATGAAACTCAAACATCCATCAAATACAAATTGATGTATATCATTGAGTAAGATGAGGCTTCTCCAAATCTGGTATATATTTTTCAGTGTACCCAACACCCTCCTTAGCCAATGCTGAGCTAAGGGCACCTCAAAAGCGCTACAAGGCCAGAAATGAGAAGCCTGCCTCCTCTGAGGTACCCATTTGGGTCTATTTATAGATTTCTGAGTCTAGCCTTCTAATTGCATAACTCCGTCTTTTTGGTTTACTTTACGCAACCAAAGGTGGGCTTGCCAATAGCAAAACTCCGTTATTTGAAAAGTCTACCGGCAGAACAAATTACATTAAATACATACTATTATCACCCCATATACAGGGGCGAGTGCAAGCAAGCTCGTCGATCCCCTGGATGGGTGCGACCATGCTCCTGTGACTCGCCTGCCCCTCAAACGAGTGCGGGTCGGGTTCCTACAGCTCGCTTACCTCCTAGATTGGTGCGGGTGACCCGCGCCTCGCCCGCCTACTTGGCGGAGGCGAGCCAGCTTCCCTTGCTCGCCTGCCTTCTTTGGTGGATGCAGGTCGGCTGCCTCTAGCTCGCCCTCCTGCCGAGCTGATGCGGTTCAGCAGCCCCTGCTCGCTGCCTTCTTGTAGGGTGTAGGTCGACTGCTCCGGCTCGCCTAGGACTGATCTTATAACCAATCCCAAGGGCCTCACTTCACTTGGCCTTATTGGGTCCACTCGGTGAACATGGGGTTGTATAGTGCGGTTGCTTAGGACATTGTGGGAACTTCTGGATCAACCTAACTAACATCATTTGTATTCCTAAGTTCCCTTTACTTTGATGCTCAACCTAGAAAATTGATTGTTCTTGAAACCTCGCCTTAGGTAGAATAGTCACACTTTCTTTATTGAATTGCTAGCTACTTGCTACGGCTTACTTATAGGTGAGTGGTACCATCACCCTAAAGTTTGTAAGAAGGGTCAGGGGATAATTATGCAATTTGTACTCAACTCATAGTTGACCCCCGTTTACCACTTATTTGTGTATGGTACAGGTCCTAGTCAGTGAAAGAATAAAGGGGGTAGACTAAACACCTAGAGGGGGTGAATAGGTGCTAAGTTGTATTTGGGCCTTTTTCTTCTACCACAAAAAATAAATCACAACCCACAGAAAGCATATACGAATTTATAGTGGTTCTTTAGAGTATGGGTACATCCACTATCTCTCACCACCTATCTAGCAGTGTTTTAGACTTAACAAACTCCACCAACTACTCAGATCAAAGATCTTACACCCTAGATTTGTCAAAATCCTATCTCAGGCCTTCAGCAAGACCCTACCTTAGACTTTAGCAAAGTCCTACCTCAAGATGTCCATAACCCAACCTCAGAGTGCAAGCTTTCCTATAGCTCAGAGACACAATTGGTCTCCTACCTCAGATTCTCCTCTTGAATCCTACCTCAGATTTACACCAGATCCTACCTCAGAGTGATAACACTCTTACACTCTTACAACTCAGATCTAATAGTGATCTTTCACAGTAAATTAAGGTTTTTAAAATATATTATAGAAAAAGACTCAATAAAAATATTACTTTGAAGCTTTAAGTCTTCTTAAACTTTCCAAACAGAAAGCCTTCTTCTCAGTCAGCACCTGAACAAAGTTGACTTGAACTTGGTTGTAGGTTTAGTGTTGATCTACTTGTATGAAGAGATAGCTTGATGTCTACTCCTTCTACATTAAGAAGATGAACTTCCTGTTGTATTATTGTGAGAGATAACTTGCAGCATAATGATGACAAAGTTCTTATTTGTTTGCTTTACGGCTTCTTACTGCTAGTTTTTTCTTATTAGCTGTTGTGGTTTGTTAGGGTTTGAAGAACCTCTCTCTTAACTTTTATAAGTCTGACTTCTCTAATGGTCGAAAACAATTGATATAATAAATCAAAACACATTTCATGAAAGGACTGATATGACACTTTCTTTTGGTGCCTCCGTCATTTAAAATCCCATCTTTCTGAAGAACAAGACGGTAATATTCCTATAAAGACGATATCATTTTGTGAATACTTCTCACCAAATGGTATTGTACTTGATGCAAGAAAATTGCTTCTCTGAACCTAACGAGACGGTATTGTTGTGTATAGTCTTTTAACACAATGATATTGTTGAGTCATCTTTACTCAATAAGACGGTATAGTCCTGAAATTCACAATACATCACTTAGACCATTTTAGAGTTATGCATAAGTTCATTTCTGGTCTAAACTTATCCCCTACTCTACTAAGATTAACTGTAAAAAGAATTATTGAACTTTTATAAATATCATCAGATACACATCAAATACAAGATGTACTTATCATTGCATGATGTACTTCTTCAAATCTTGGAACATTGAGGGTAATTTCTCAACAATCTCCCCCTATTTGAAGAAGTGAGAATCATTGATCAATAATAAGATACACATATATAGTAAAAACTATTCAACGTAGAGATTAACAATTTTATACGACTGGAGAAACTTGAAGCCAAAAAATATGAAAAACATATATATATATACATATATATATATATATATGAATACATATACATTTATGCCAATGGGTTTAAGTTTACAAAAAGCATAAACATGTTCATATTTCAGCACAACCCCAGTCTCATTTATCCAGCAACTTTCTTTCCAACCCTCTTTTTTTTGCCCTCTGCCTGTCAAAGTATTTGTATGGATTTGGGATTTTCTTGGAAGGAACTCTGATAGCATTTTGCCTGTCCATATTGTCTTTAATGGTCATTTCTCTAAGAGAATTTCTCTCTAGATGTTTAATCAATTCTTCAGATGGATAGATCTTGTCAATGTCCTTTCTTATCTGTCCATAACTTACCCAGGCAGTCATGATGAGTGATGTTGACTCATCACTCTAATGTTCATGATCTGGGTCCCTTACCTGTTCTTTCCTTTTCTTAGCTATGGACTCCTCTAGGTGCAATGTACCTTCTCTTTCTCTCCTCTTAGAACTCTATATATATTATGCATCCCTTTCCTTTACGACAAATCAAAATCTGTTGGCTCATTTACATCCAATAGGGGAAGGTTGAGAGCCAATCTTGTGCCTTGAAGTATCCATAGAGCTTAATCAGCATATACAATATACCCCTTTTTGGCTTCTTCAAATATTTTATGCTCAAGATCAATTGTGGAAGCCACAAATCTACTATATAAGGTCTGAAAAGTATTCTCATTTTCTTCAAGATGTACATCTTTCACCTCATCAACCTATTTCATAACTTCCACCTTAGTGGAATACATATAGTTTTCTATATGATTACCTCCACTTTTAATAGTCTCATTAATTTTGTTGATATATTGTTTGATACTAGTGATATCCAGAGTACATAGCTGAAGATTTTCTTTTAAGTTTCTCATGACTTTCACATTGCTATGCAAAACTCCAACAGCCTTGACAAACCATTTAGAAATCTCATTGTTGACATGGGTAATATCTTCCTTCATTATCCTTGTCTCCCCCATAACTTCATCTCTCACTTATTGTACAGTTGTATTTATGTGAGCTTTGAGAGATATGCATTATTCATCTAACATTACCTTTAGATAAGCCAAGATGGAACTTGTTGATTCTGCAAGGCCTGTAGAAGTCGATGGCTCTGAGTGGAGTGGAGCTTCTTCAGTAGATGGCAGTGACTTTTCACTGGGATAACTTAGGTCCTATTGGACTACTAACTCAATGTGAGCTGCATCCTTGACCTCTTGAGATATAATCATGAGATCTGCACCACGGAGCTTAAGTATGAGTCTCCCCTTAACACTAGCACCACTTCCCAGTCTATCCTAAGCATTATCATCCAAGAACTAGGCCAAAGTAACGAAATCCTCCTTATCACTTGGAAGCAAAACATCTGTGGGAATTTTCTCTTGAAGTTTCTTTGCAGACTCCCCTCAGCCGAAGCACACTTTTCCATATTAGAAATGATGTTATCAACTTAACTCACATCATAAAGTTCGATATCTATATCATGTGAAATTGTCATATTGGGGTCATGGATTTGTTCACTCCTCACTCCTTCTCCACCTCCTTCCTCAGCAGATTTGTTTCCTGAAGAAACTTCTTTAGCACAGAACTCTTCCCCACTATTAGTTTCTTCAGTAATCTTCTTTCCCTTCTTCTGACCTTGAGTTTTTTTTCTTTCGGAGCCTTTGTCAGGACTTTCTCATATTTCTCTAGACTATTTATGTCCATTCACCTCATATGGTGGATCCTTGTACCTTGATTCTTACTGAAGTTATCTAGATAGGCAGTCAGGAGGTACAGAGACAAGATCCTTCCAAGACTAAGAACTTGTATACTCTCCTGAATTCGCTGAAAAACTACTTGTGCCCAGTTTTTTTTCTTCAAGAGAATAACCCTGTATAACGCCCCAAGTTTCTTGAAGTAGGAAATGATTTCTTTGAGATACCGCCCGGTGATAGGGTTATCGCTGGCGGTAGCCTGGCCAATTTATTTGGCAAAGCTCTCAGGTAGGTACCGTGTGGCGGTAACGATACCGCATGGCTGTAAGGTCAGGCATTTAGAGCATCAAGAGCGGTGTGTTGATGCGACGCATAGTCTACCGCACGGCAGTTGGTTGATACCACGCAGCGGTAGTATTGTCGATCTATCGACAGAGCCCTCTATGAGCTACCACCCGAAAACATGGTTAACGTAGGTGGTATCGTAGCTAATTTAATTAGAAAACTTCTCTGGAAGGTATTGCAGGGCGGTAGTGATATCGCAGGGCGGTAATGACTTTTGGTCGAGTGCGGCAGTTTGATGTGACATATCATCTACCGTGCGGCAGTAGTTGGTACTGCGTGGCAGTAGCAATGGCGTGACCTCACGTCAGGACAAGATTGGAGGTTTTGGGTGGTGTGATTGTGGATTGGACATTTGAGTACCGCGTGGCAGTAGCTAGTTACCGCGCAGTGGTAGCTTATATTATAGCATGAGAAGTTGAGTTTCATTTCAATCTCTCGTGGCTTCCTTCTTCTAAGTAGCAGACTGAGTGGAGAGCGAAGGAGAGGGAGAGGAAGGAGACCTTATCGCCATTGGAGTTTCAGAGCTCCAGGTTGTGAGCCAAGTTCGTATCTGCGGAGTTAAGTCCATTGCGGTCATTCTCATCTTGCTAGATTCTCTCTATGGCGCCGAAACGAACATCAAGCGCAATGATCCTTTTCCTTAGACATGTGAAGTCCTTTGTATTGGCATGTGAGGGTAGACACTCCACGAACATGTGGAAGTAGTTCTCCAGACGGGTAGATCGGTTGAATTCTCGTTGTCTTTGCATTTAGAATCTGGAATCAAAGTACGGGTTAGGCATGTTGTGTGAAGCCCATCCAGACAGGTTGGTCTTGATTGGTGATGATTGTATGTATGGCGGAGAAGACTCTGTGGAAAACGTGCAGTTTTCGGAGTCGCGGGATTTACAGGTCGATGCAGAGAGAGTACTGGAGAAGGACTCCTGGAAAACACCCGTTTGGAGGGAAAGAAATGATAGTTTATCCCCTACAGTGCGGTAGTAGCTCCCAATGAGCTATGAGGTCTGTCTCTCAGAGACCTGGTGGCCATTGTGAATTTGAGGCATGTCTTTTGGATACCTGGGGCCATTGTGATGAGCTGAGAGTCCCGAGGGGCCTAGCTTAGGTGTTCGTGCGTGCCAGCCTTGGAACATAACGTGGTTATGTATCGTGAATAGCATGGGAAGGCTGACTTGCATCTTGGCTTGTGAGACTGACGGTGTGAACAATGAGTTATGGCTGACCTATACCCACCTTATCGCGATCGGCTTGGAGTGAGTCAGTGGCTTAAATCTTAATATGATTTTGCCATAGCATAGGGAGAGTCTTAGGCTTCAGGTTGGAAAGACTGTAATGATCAAGTAGGTAGGGCTTGAATCTCAGCACACAAAAAGATAATGCTCATGTGTGAACCATCCTGGTGAATGGTGGTGGGGCTTGAATCTCAGCACACCGATAATGTGCCCTGAGTGCACGGGATATGTGGCCGGTAGTGCCAACGTCTATGGTGAATAGTGCTTAAGATGCACATTTTGATTGCCACTATATATCTATGCTAAATTCCTACAGGGAAGGAGCATTGCCACCCCGAGTGAGGGGTGGGGTAGTTATAGTTTGGTCTGCTAATGCTGACCATTGCTTTGTTTGCCACCTTCAGGGTGGATTGCATTTGTGCAGACATAGCTGGAGAACCGAGTGAGAAATAGCGAGCTAGATCCCATAGTTGTTATACTATCCCTCGAAGTCCAAAGTGAAGTTGTTTTTACTGTTTCATGTGTGGCCAACCTACGTGTCGAAGTCTATAAAACACTATTATTTGAGGAAACAATTGTAAGGCCTTAAGGTTATATCTATTTGTGTATTTATCTTATCATTCCTATTTGTCTTAGTGGACATTCATACGGTTGGGTTCTAAGCAATTAATTTACTTCTTCTAGAAGGCACTCTGAGTTAGGATGTGCTTATGGATAATGGTTTCAATACGTAACTCCACTGATTGTACATGGAATGGCGTGGGGCCCCTGTTGAGTATTGTATCCACAATGTACCTAATTTGAAGAAGCCCCTGAACCAGCTAAGGTGATTTGACAATGTATTTGACGATATTTCTTCAAGATTGTGCTTGCAGCTATTCTATGCTAAGTACGCACCAATGTCAGGGTGCAGTGGGTTAATATACACGGGTCTGCGCAACGTAATCCCTCGTTGAGCAAAATCAGTGTGTTGACTCATATGTGCTCTCTCTATTGGAGTGTACTTATTTTCAAGTACAGGGTTAAGATAATTCAAGAGCAGAGGAGGAGCAAGGATAGGTCAAAGACCAAGTCATGGGAAGAAAGTAGAAAAATCAGCTAAGTCAGAATCAATGGGAATAACTTAGTGATTCTCGCCGATTCTACGGGAATCACTAGTGATTCCCGCCGAATCGTCGAGAATCACTCGCTAATTCCCGCCAACTTCATCCGGCTGACAGTTCGCCTTAAAGAATTCTGCTAAGTCAGAATCGACGAGAATCATTAACTGATGCTCGCCGAATCGTCGAGAATCATTAACTAATTCTCGCCGAATCGTCGAGAATGACTTTGCATTCTCGCCGATTCGTCGAGAATGGTCTTGATTCTCGCCGATTCCCTCCGGATGGCAAGCTTTTCAACTGAAACTCTACCAAGGATAATTCGACGAGAATCATGAGTGATTCTCGCCGACTTCGACGGGAATCACCAATGATTCCCGCTGAATTTGCCTTAGGCGATTTTTATCTGCTCGCTGGTCCGAACCAAGATAACAGGCGCTGATTAGACCAGTCTTAGGGTTTCTTCTTATGGGGCCCACAACAGTCTTGTAGGGTTGATCTACAGTATATATACTCGCCTATTTTGAAGTTACGAAAGTATCAAACAGAGAAAACGAAAAAGGAATACGACCGCCGAGCGTAACCTAGCAGATCGTGAATCATCTTCCGTCGCCGTCGCCGCTCGCAAAGTTGTCGCCACCGCCGATCTGAGACCTTCTTTGATCGCTCGTCGACAGGACTGAGGCCAAGTAGTGCGTCTCATGCTTCTCTCTCGAGATCCCTTGTCTCTTGATTTGTTGAACGAAGTTAGATCTTCTTTCCAAATCGATTGAGATGACTGATCCGATTGAGATCGTTGGTATACCTTGCTTGACTCGTCAAGAAGTTTGGATCTACAAAGCATCGCCATCGCAATCATTTGCCGCCGTCGGTCTCGTGAAGATCCTCTCTAAGAGAGTGCTCTGGTCGTGGACTCTTCATCTTCATCAAGAACACTTCAACGAACGAAGAGGGACATCGAGTTCTCCATACTTGAAGTTTGTATTTTTTATACATTCTAATTTTCATGTTGTTTTAAAGGAATAGTGATTCCTCGTTGTAAGGGTTGGGTGAAACCCGTGGTGGAGGAGTAGTGACTCCTTCGGGTGGAAGGGTTTCTTCCATAGTGTGAGGATTGGATTTCAATTCATTTGGTGAAGTGACCGAGTCATCCCTTGTTGTGAGATAGGTCGAAGGGGGAGAGTGGACGTACCAAAATCGGGGAACCACTATAATTGCTTTTATGCTTTTCTGTGTTGTGGTTGTTTTCTTGTGCAGGTTATTTTAAATTCCGCAAAAGACTGCAAATCACCTATTCCCCGCCCCATAGGTGAAGTTAGTTGACACTAGATAACTTTCAAGTGATATCAGAGGGAGGTTCCTTGTCAATAAGGTTAACACCTTGAGTAAGATCCCGGTTCTAGTGTCAAGAAGAAAGAAGATCTCTGAAATGGAAGGACTCAAGTATTCAGGGAAGATCCCAGTGTGCACCAAGCTGAACTTTCTTATCTTGAAGGAAAGGATCAGGTACTATATGGAAGTAGTCGACCCACGACTCTTCATGATAGTGGAGGAGGGATCTTATATCCCCACTAAGGCCTCCACCATTGATCTAACCAAGAAAGTGCCCAAGAAACTTTCTGAAATGGATAAGGATGAGATGGTGCTTGTCGGACTTGACAAGAAAGCTCAGAATATTCTGGTAAGCGCCATCGATGATTCCATGATGTAGGTTTTCTGCAACTGTAGGACTGCCAAGGACATTTGGCACTGCCTGATCATCCTGATGGAAGGCACTGATGAAGTAAGGGATGATCGAAGATCCCTTCTGAACCAGAAGTACGAGGCCTTCAGGCAAGGTCCCAAGGTAGAAATCGGAGTGACATTCGAGAACTTCCTGAATATCGCCAATGCCCTGAAGGGCTATGGCAGAGTGTTCACCGATGGTGAACTAAATGACAAATTCCTTAGATCCCTTACTAAGGAATGGGACACCAAGATCTGCGCCATCAGAGAATTTGGCAGGTTGGCAGAAACAGATCTCCAAATTTTGTTTGGGAAACTTCTGTCCTATGAGCTTCAGCTGAACACCCGAAAAGTTGAAGAAGAAGCCGAGAAAGCCGCTGCCCGAGAGAAGAATGTGGCCCTAAAAGACAATCACTCAAGGAAAGTCAAGGGTGCAGCCTCGTCCCGTTCTCGGAAAATGGATGAGGAAGAAGACTCTGAGCTATGGTCTTCTGGCTCAGAGCTATCTGAAGAAGACTTCTTCCTCATCACTCGGGAGTTCAAGAAGTTCCTCAAGTTGAGGAACCAAAGAAAGAGAGACGTCTCCTCCTCCAGAAATCAGAAGAAGAATTATTCTTCTGACAGGTATGAATCCAAATAGAACAAACATCGCTCTAATGACATTATTTGCTTTGGATGCAATAAGACAGGTCACGTCATCACCGACTGCCACCAAGGAAAGAGAGATAAGGGGAAGGGAGAGGAGCACAAGTCCTCTAGAGATAAAAAGAAGGAGATGAGCTATATAGCCAAAAAGCCAAAGACACTGAGTGAGTCTGATTCCTCAGACTCCAGTGATGATGAGGAAGCCTACTTCAGGCTAGTGGGTCGCTCTGACTCAGAAGGAGACTGCCCCCTATTTACTGGGAAGGTAAAATCTCGTACCCCTCTCTCTAACTCTGACTATGAGTCTCCTAATGATGATCTCGAGGATAGCCGATCTGCCCGTGAAGCTGAGCTCCTCGAAAAGTATGAGCTTTTGCTCAATACCTTTGAGGAATGTCGTAAGAGGTTGAGGGCTCAGAAAAAGGAAGTCAAATTCCTTAAGGCTGAGGGTGTGTCTCTAAGAGAAGAGATTACTAGCTTGATATCTCTCCGACAAGAACACCTGGGCCTGACTTCTGAGCACTCAGAGTCTCTAAGGCTCCTTGACCTTAAACAGGAAGAAATCAACAAGTTGGAAGAATAACTTGCGGTAGAAAGGAAGATTGTCAAAACTTCTCTATGCAAAAGACTGTTCTTCCACTGGTTGATACCTTCTCTGCTCAGGCTAAGGGGGCTGGCTTGGGGCATGAGGGTGTGCCTGATAAATCATCCAGGAGAAACAGAAAGCAGAGGAAAAATAAGGCTGCTAAGAAGGCCTCTGCTGAAGAAAAGGTAAATGCCCCACTCAACCCTGTTGTGTTCAGGAAGCCTGGCTTTCCCTGCAATGAACAAGACTTTGAGTCAACCTATGGCCACTTCTTCCAGCCCTCGGTTGAAAAGCCCAAGAGCTGGTATGATGGTTGGGCCTTCCCTCAAAACTACGGTGAGAGTGTCTTCAAGGCACCTTATGAGGAAATCCAAGTGGAGGATTATGGCCACTTCTCTAGCAGCCATAATAGGAAGTAGGCACCAAAAGCCAAGCCTATTATACTGAAGGAACAGGAGGTGAAGAAATCATGTGACTGTTGTCATCATGATGCCTCCACCTCCAGATCTAAGGCCCCGGTTGGACCCATCGCTCCAAGGGTGAAGCAGGAGCCTAGGAAAAGGTACAATAGATTTGACTGTTGGTGCTGTGGCAAAGTTGGTCACTTTGCCGTGGATTGCTGGTTTAATCCAAGATTCACCGAGACTCCTCATGTTAGCAATGCGAGGCCGACTACTCATAGGGTTAACTGCCCGGGGGGAGTATGCTAACAAGGAATCTAGGACCCAAGTTCGATTGGGTTCCTAAGGGAAACTGATTCTGTTTTGCAGGTATGTACAAAGGCCACCAAAATGCCTATCTGGTACTTGGACAGTGGATGTTCCCGGCATATGACTGGGACAAGAAGCCTGCTGCGTGAGTACTCTCTAGTCGAAAATGGACCCAAAGTCATCTTTGGAGGATCAGATCGAGGAGTCACCAGAGGTTACTGTATGATTTCCAACGGTATAATCTCTATCACCGACGTGGCCTATGTTGAAGGGTTAAATCATAACCTGATCAGTGTAAGTCAGTTGTGTGATAAAGGTTATGACGTTATGTTCTGTAAGGATTAGTGCTTGATAATATCGTGTGCCTCTTCGGAGACGGTATTAACTGGCATTAGGAACAGAAATATATTTTGTTTAGATTTTCTTAGCATAGATTCTTCTACCCCCGTATGCCTAGTAGCGAAAGGAAGTGCATCTCTTTGTGAACAATGGCACAAGAGATTAGCACATATTAATTTCAAGACAATTAATATGTTGTTTTCTAAGAACTTAGTAAGGGATGCCCATACTATTAAGTGCATCAAAGATAGCCCTTGTCCTGCATGCCAGAAGGGCAAACAGACTCGGGCTACCTTTAAGGGCATTGCAGATAAAGACTCCTCCAGATGTCTTTATCTTCTGCATATGGACTTGTTCGGTCCAGTGCAAGTTCATAGCTTAGGAGGCAAATCGTATACGCTAGTGATTGTTAATGATCACTCTCGGTTTACGTGGGTGTTCTTTTTTAAACGAAAGTCAGATACGTTTGATATCTTCACGAGTTTTGTCAAGCAAGTTCAGAACGAACTTAACTATTCAGTGGTCAAAATTAGAAGTGACCATGGAACAGAATTCGAGTCTGGTGCTATGACAGAATTTTGTGAAGAACTTGGTATCTTTCATGAGTTTTCCTCCCTGCGTACTCTGCAGCAAAACGGAGTTGCGGAGAGGAGAAATAGAACGCTCATTGAAGCATGTACGCCAATGTTGCATGACGCCTCTCTTCTAGAATACTTCTGGGCAGAGGCTGTCAACACGGCTTGTCATGTGCAGAACCGAGCATTGATCAACAAGAATCATCGTAAGACGCCTTATGAGCTATTGAAAGGCAGGAAACCGACAATGTCCTATTTGAGGATTTTTGGCTGTTGATGCTATGTACTCAATAATGGGAAGTACCCACGTACTAAATTCGGAGAAAAATGCTTCGAAGGAATCTTCATGGGCTATAGTAGCCATAGTCGGTCTTATAGGGTCTTCAATAAGAAAACCCTAGTGGTAGAAGAGTCCATTAATGTTGTATTTGATGAAGGAAGCTTGCTTAACAACAATTCTTCCAGTGGCATTCTTGGAGATGCAGGTGCAAGACTTGAACAGCTAAGTCTCGATGAGACCGCTAAAGATGCAACTCCTAAGTACGTCAAGGTCTCCACCTCAACGTCAACCGGAGATAATGACAGTAAGGATGGAGAAATCCTCCCAGAAGAGGGAGGAGCCCAAGAAAATGTTAGAGCTCCTGATGCTAGACTCCTAGAGCTCCGACACGTGAGGGATCATCCTCGAGATCAGATCATAGGAGATCCTCGTGACGGTGTCAGAACTCGAAGAGGTACAATTAACGAGATTTTGCACCTTAGTTTTCTGTCATAGGTTGAGCCAAAGAAGTTCGACAAAGCGAACAAAGATGCAGCATGGATATTGGCCATGCAAGATGAAGTGCATCAATTCGAACAATGCAACGTCTGGACGCTTGTTCCCAGACCAAAGAACCAGAATGTGATCGACACCAAGTGGATCTTAAGAAACAAACTGGATGAACACAGTGTCATCATAAAGAATAAGGCCAGGCTAGTGGCTTAAGGCTACAGACAGGAGGAGGGGATTGACTTCGACCAAACCTTTGCACCAGTTGCAAGGCTCGAGGCAATCAGATTGTTCCTGGCGTATGCTTCTCACAAAGGATTCACTGTCTATCAGATGGACGTCAAATCTGCATTCCTAAATGGAAACTTGAAAGAGTAAGTATATGTCGCGCAACCCCCAGGTTTTGTTAATCCTACTTTCCCTAATCATGTCTATTTTCTTAATAAAGCATTATATGGCTTAAAACAAGCTCCTCGAGCTTGGTATGAGACTCTGTCTAGTTTTCTTCTTGAGAATAAGTTCTCAAGAGGAAAAATAGATAAGACATTGTTTCTTAGGGAAGTTAAAGGCAAGATCTTACTGGTGCAAATCTATGTTGATGACATAATTTTCGGCTCTACAGACAATAATCTTTGCAAAAAGTTTTCTAAACTTATGCAAGGAAAGTTTGAAATGAGCAGCATGGGAGAGCTAAAGTATTTCTTGGGACTTCAAGTGAAACAGTCTGAGGATGGAATTTTCATCTCTCAGACGAAGTTCACAAATGAACTCCTCAGGAAATTCGGAATGGAGAATGCAACCTCTATGAGGACTCCAATGGGATCCACTGTGTCTCTGGACAAGGATGAGAAAGGGAAACCTTTTGATGAAACCAAATATAGAAGCATAATTCGATCCCTGCTCTACCTTACTGCTAGTAGACCGGATATTATGTTTTCCACATGCGTATGTGCCAGATATCAGGTGAACACTAAGGAATCTCATTATGTCGCTGCAAAGCGAATTCTTAGATACCTTAAAGGTACACCAAATCTTGGCTTGTGGTACCCAATAAATAATGATGTCGAGCTGATAGGCTTTTCAGATGCTGACTTTGCAGGAAGCAGGGATTATATGAAAAGTACTTCCGGGACGTGCCAATTCCTCGGAAGAAGACTTATTTCTTGGAACAGTAAGAAGCAGAATTGTGTCGCAACCTCCACGGCTGAATCTAAGTACATCTCAGCAGGCAGCTGTTGCGCACAACTTCTATGGATAAAAAATCAGCTCAAATATTATGACTTGCAGTTCAGCAAAATTCCAATGTATTACGATTCCTCGAGCGCAATAGCAATTGCGAACAATCCTATGTCGCACAGTAGAACAAATCATATTGAAGTGCGCTATCATTTCATTCGGGAGCATGTGGAGAACAAAGACATATCTCTCTGCTATGTCCCTACGAATAAGCAGGTTGCAGATATCTTCACAAAGCCCCTTGACGAGGCCAAGTTCAGTTTCTTTAAAACTGAACTCAGCATGTTGAACTATGAAGAGTAAAAACTATAAGGCTCCAGGCTCTTGGATCAAGGGGGAGCATCGTCAAGGAACTCAAGATCGAGCACGGATGCAAGATCTGAGGGGGAGTAGGTGGCTCCAAGTGAAGTCCCAGATTTAAAGAAGCCAAAGAGGGGGAGAATATCCTCTCGGCTAAGGCTAAGGTCCGCCAACGTTAAGTATGCTCTCAGGAAAATGGTAATGAATTTCACTCTAAACTGAATTGTTCAGTTTATGTTTTATTCCCATCTGTTTTATTCACCTTAGCTTGTAGGGTTTAGGCTTCTTCAAATAGGGGAGATTGTTGGGTATTGTATCCACAATGTACCTGATTTGAAGAAACCCCTGAACTAGCTAAGGTGAATTTACAATGGATTTGACGATATTTCTTCAAGATTGTGCTTGCAGCTATTCTATGCTAAGTACACACCAATGTCAGGGTGTAGTGGGTTAATATACACGGGTCTGCGCAACGTAATCCCTCGTTAAGAAGATCTGTGTGTTGACTCATGTGTGCTCTCTCTATTGGAGTGTACTTATTTTCAAGTACAGGGTTGAGATATTTCAAGAGGAGAGGAGGAGCAAGGATGGGTCAAAGACTAAGGTATGGCAAGAAAGTAGAAAAATCAGCTAAGTCAGAATTGACGGGAATCACTAAGTGATTCTTCCGGATTCGACGGGAATCACTAGTGATCCCGCCGAATCGTCGAGAATCACTCGCTGATTCCCGCCAACTTCATCCAGCAGTCAGTTCGCCTTAAAGAATTCTGCTAAGTCAGAATCGACGAGAATCATTAACTGATTCTCGCCAAATCGTCGAGAATGACTTTGCATTCTCGCCGATTCGTCGAGAATGGTCTTGATTCTCGCCGATTCCCTCCAGATGGCAAGCTTTTCAACTGAAACTCTACCAAGGATAATTCGACGAGAATCATGAGTGATTCCCGCCGACTTCGACGGGAATCACCAATGATTTCCGCCGAATTTGCCTTAGGCGATTTTTATCTGCTCGCTGGACCGAACCAAGATAACAGGCGTTGATTAGACCGGGCTTAGGGTTTCTTCTTGTGGGGCACACAACGGTCTTGTAGGGTTGATCTACAGTATATATACTCGCCTATTTTGAAGTTATGAAGGTATCAAACAGAGAAAATGAAAAAGGAATACGACCGCCGAGCGTAACCTAGCAGATCGCGAATCATCTTCCGTCGCCGTCGCCGCTCGCAAAGTTATCGCCGCCGCCGATCTGAGACCTTCTTTGATCGCTCGTTGACAGGACCGAGGCCAAGTAGTGCGTCTCAAGCTTCTCTCTCAAGATCCCTTGTCTCTTGATTTGTTGAACGAAGTTAGATCTTCTTTCCGAATCGATTGAGACGACTGATCCAATTGAGATCGTTGGTAGACCTTGCTTGACTCGTCAAGAAGTTTGGATCTACAAAGCATCGCCGCCGCAATTATTTGCCGCCACCGGTCTCGAGAAGATCCTCTCCAAGAGAGTGCTCCGGTCGTGGACTCTTCGTCTTCATCAAGAACGCTTCAACGAATGAAGAGGGACATCGGGTTCTCCATACTTGAAGTTTGTATTTTTTATACATTCTAATTTTTGTGTTGTTGTAAAGGACTAATGATTCCTCATTGTAAGAGTTTGGTACAACCCGTGGTGGAGGATTAGTGACTCCTTCGGGTGGAAGGGTTTCTTCCATAGTGTGAGGATATGATTTCAATTCGTTTGGTGAAGTGACTGAGTCGTTCCTATTTGGGAGATAGGTCGAAGGGGGAAAGTGGACATACCCAAATCAGGGAACCACTATAATTGCTTTTGTGCTTTTTTGTGTTGTGGTTGTTTTCTTGTGCAGGTTATTTTAAATTCCGCAAAAGACTGCAAATCACCTATTCCCCCCCATAGGTGAAGTTAGTTGACACTAGATAAATTTCATCCCCGACCGGACCTTCTGTTATATTCTAAGTGACGGTTTGGAGTGTTATACCCTATTCATTAACTCAAACATATATTTTGAGATTATATCATGTAACCCTACCTTGTCCAGATGATGTCTTCTACCTCCATTGCTTCCTTTTTCTCATCATCTTCTTGAATTTCCTGGTGAACAATGCAAATTCATCATCTGACAATTCTTCTAATGAAGAACTAGTCCCAGTGCTAACTATATCTTTATCCCTTCTTGGTGATGATTGAATTTCTCTTCTAGCATTCTTTGATGTGTCTGCTTTGAAAGCCACAGATCTAGTCTGATTTGAACTTCTAGCAGATTCATCTTTAGCTTTTCTTGAATTTAACTGAAGCTCATGTGACAACACCTTCCTATACAAATCCTCGGGTAACAAGTTCCTCAGATTGCACATTTCTCTTACAGCACAAATCTTTATGTCCCATTCTTTGGTTAGGGATCTCAGAAACTTGTCATTAAGCTCATATTTTGAAAATTGTCTGCCATAATTCTTTAAGTCATTGACTATTCTAAAGAACTTTTAATAACAAAGTTCTATAGAATCAGTCTTCCCTTGCCTGAATGCCTCATACTGCTGGTTGAGTAGAGACTTTCTATCATCTCTGACTTCTTTTGTGCCTTCCATATAGTTTATTAGAGTGTCCCACATCACCTTGGATGTTTTACAGTGTACTAAGTTCTGAAAGGTTGAATTATCTATTGCACTAACAATTATATTTTGTGCTCTTTTAACCATGGTGGCAAGAACCACCTCATCCTTAGTCATCTTAGACAGACTCTTAAGTGTTTGCACATTTGCATCTAAGATAATACTTTCATGGGAATATATGGTCCTTCTTGTACAATGACAAAGATTCTTGGATCTGATGCCTCCATAAACAATCTCACCCTTTATTTCTAAATAGCAAAATTATCCTTTGTACATATAGGAAGCTTCATAGAACTTAGTTCTCTGTGAGATTTTGAAGCCATGAGATCTGATATATATCAACCACCCTTAGGATCTTTTTCAGACTGTTAGGTCTTTCTTTGAATAACCTGGCATTGATACTACTTGAAAGATAAATCTATGGGTAGAACTAGAGGGGGGTGAATAGGTGTCTTTTAAATTTCTCTGTCACTTATACAAAAGGTTCAGCAATACTTAAAAATAAACATTGACAAGAACACAGCACAAGCAATCCACAGAATACAGAGATTTTATAGTGGTTCCCCTATCTTGGGTACATCCACTTTCCCCCTTCTTCCTCACTAGTAATGTGCTAGATAAGGTTATATCTCCTCCTCTTCAACTCAGATCAACTGATCTTACAAACTCAGTTTCTTTTCAGAAACCTACACCTCAAACCAACAGGTCCTACCTCAGAGATTCACCCAATCTCCTACCTCAGGTCCCTCAAGAACCCAACCTCAGACTATACAAGTCTTACACCTCAGTGATCCCACACAAATCACCTACCTCAGGTACCTCAAGAATCCTACCTCAGCCTTTTTAAATCAGGCTTATAACTCAGAGAATATATCTCCTACCCACTCAGATCTCAAAGAGATCTTACAAAATTAAGAGGAAAATGATAAAGAAAGTAATCTCAAAAAACCATAACTCTAAGATCTAACTTATCTGAGAATTCAGATTCTTCAATTTAACAGCACATGATTGGTTTTTGATGAGCAGGCTGGCTGAAATGATTCTTCACTGGATCTGCAATGTTCTTGATGATGATCGAATTGATTTACTTGAAAAATTTATAGAACAGATCCACCTTAATCATCTGATCAACTTTTTGAAAGGATCAGAAGACTTTCTTGAAGACCTGTATCTTCCTTCTTCTTGGAGTTGTCGCACTTTTCTAACTTAGGAGAAATCAGAATGAGTGAAATGTTTGATTCTGTGATTCATTTTTTTCTGTGTAGACGACCCCTATATTTATAGCCTTCACTGGTTACTGGCTTCTGATTGATGACATCATCATATGACATCATACTTTAACTTTTCCTTCAAACTAATTCTGATAAGATGTCAAGTCATTATAGCTGACATGATACCTCTGACTTTACTTGACACTCAGTTGTGTTGACTCGGTACAACTTCAGGATCATAAGTGTCAAAAATTTTCAAGTGTCTCGACACAATAATACTTAATGTTCTTAGAAAGTGTCGAGACATCTTAGCAGTCTCGACACATCTGTACTTGATAGAATTTCCAGCCTGAACTTGAAGGTGTTGAGACAGTTGACTTGTCTCGACACAACTGTTTACTGAGTTTCGACAACTGCTTTAAATCTTCACTATGTAGAGAAAGTCTAATTGTCTCGACACTACTGTCTGCTGGGTGTCGACATCTGCTTTAAGTCTTCACTGTGTCGAGATAGTTGAATTGTCTAAACACTACAGTCTGTCGTGTATCGACATCTTTAAGTCTACACTTCAGTTCTTCATTGTATCGAGATAGTTGTTTTGTCTCGACATTACAGTCCTGAGCTTTAAGGTGTCGAGATATCTGACTTGTCTTGACACTGCAGACTTGATCTTCAAAGTATCGAGATAACTAAATTGTCTCGACACAGCTGTCTTGTATCTTTCTGATCTTGACACTTCTCCAACAAAGGTGTTGACATAGTTATTAAGCGTGTCGATACTTTTGTACTTAGTCATTTCTTCTGCGCTGCAACTTGATATTTGGCTTTGACTGTCCTTACTTCACTCATCACTATTAGTTGTATGGCATTGAGTGAACTAGCTTCAATCAACGCATGTAGACTTAGTCGATTTTCTTCAGCAACTTCCTTGATATTTGGCATTGAGTGAGCTTGCTTCACTCAATGCTTGTGGACTTAGTCAATTTCCTGCCTTTCATGTCAGCTTCTTTGAGTCCACCAGTCAATGTCACTTGGACCACCTGTTTATTCAATATGACATTGACTAACCTGTATGCATTAACTGAAACATACATCAAATACATACTTATGTATATCATTGAGTTGAAAGGGCTTCTTCAAATGAAGTACATTATCTCCAATGTACCCAACATATATATATATATATATATATATATATATATATAATATTTAGAAATGAAGCATCGCATACCTAGAGAGGTGATCTATTTAAGATCCAATGGCTGAGATTTAATTTGAGAGAATTAGAACTTAAACATTCCATTAGAAAAATAACATCTTGACCCATCAAGATGATCACAATGATGTAAAGGATAATGATCCAGCCCATTTTATCGTACAAGACGGTCAAAATGATACAACCAACATTGATCTAATCCTATAATTCTGTCACATTTTACCTCTTTATATATAAAAATGACAATCACACCTTTTTGTGTGAGTCATTAGACTCATTCTTAGATACTCCTACCTACATGGATAAAGACCTAGTATCTACTACTAATCTTAAGCCTAGAGAAACTTTTGTCCAATACCAATTTAACATTTGATTGTCCCTTGGACAACTTGTAAAGACAAGTTTCTTTACCTTAGGTGCCCAATTGAATTTGCGCCCTAGGTTCCTATTAGCATTGTATGCAGAATTCTAAGTGAATGAAAGAATTGTTGAATTAATTTTCCTTGTGTGTGACACTATTAAATTATACCAATAATCCAAAGCAAAATGTTTCACCTTGCCAAAACACCAACACTCATATCTATTCTACCTTCTTTTATGAACAATTTAAGATTTGGGAGGTGTATGCTTATGTTCAGAAAGGTAGTCTTTGATATTCTTCTCATTTCTTATAGTGGGCCGAGTGGGATCCTCCCCAGATAGGGGCTCGGGACGTGCTATTAACGACGATTTTGTACGGTCCCGGTCAATATATATATATATATATATATATATATATATATATATATATATATATATATATATATATATAGTTGTAGTGGCTGAAGGTTTTGATATATTTAAATATAAATATAGAGTTTTACATATATAAATAAGGAGTAGAGAATTGTAACACCCTGAAATCGCGTCGCGAGGTTATATGTGTTTAGTGTGGTGTTAGCACATTGCGGTAGGGTTTTAATATAAAAAAGCTAAACCTAACCCTCCCCACAAGGTCGGCCGCATTTCCCCCCTCTCACGATCCCGCTCTCTCTCGCTTTCTCTCCCGATTCCCTCTGTACCGGCCTACAGGAAGGAGGAGCCAAGCCCGATCCCTCTTCCTCTCTCCCTCTCTCGACTCCTCTATCACGTCTAGTAGGTGCACCGCTTGAAGGAGCATCTGAAGCCCTCTCTCTCTCTCTCTCCCGTCGGCGGCCAGTAGGGAAAGACCGAGCCCCCTCTCCCCTGCTCTATTCTCC
Source organism: Platanthera zijinensis (assembly GCA_039513925.1). Lineage (NCBI taxonomy): Eukaryota > Viridiplantae > Streptophyta > Magnoliopsida > Asparagales > Orchidaceae > Platanthera > Platanthera zijinensis. Next base: position 154,352,227 of record CM077083.1, read on the forward strand.
CAGCGCCGCCCGACTGGAATGAGCCCCCCCTCTCGATTTCCTCTCTCCCATCACCTATAAGAGGCTACCCCAGCCTCCTCCATCCTCCTTTCTCTGTCCAGGCCGCTGCCGGCAAGGGAAGGTCGGTCCTCTCTAGTGTGGGTGTTGTTTACTGCACAGCCAGGAAGAAGAGCCTTGGGGCTCAACTTTGTCCGACCAAGGGGAGGGGAGATCTTGAGTGGTCTTTTTAGAGCTCGAACCGTTATGTCATCCATGCGTGGACAACAGTTACACTCACTAGACGCCGAGCCTCTTGCGAGATATTAAGTTGCGGATGTGTCAAATTGTGCGTCAAGGGTAACGAAGTTTCTTCTTGGGCAAGTGAAGCCCTCAATTATCATATTTGCATGGAAGCTCCTCTCCGCCGATGGGTTGGGTAAGGGGGCTCTCCGACGGGTCGATGTTCATATCCCCACAGTTAATTGCATTTAGTATCAGGAAGCGTGAGTATGGATTTATGCATACTGTGTGAAGCCCATCCGGATGTGTGAGTCGAATTGGTGATGTTCTGGGGTTCCCAGAGAAGACTCCGAGGAAGTTGTATATTATCTATTTGTATGGAATAAGCACCATAGCTCCAAAAAAGGGGTGGGTGTAATATTATTGGGTCGCTTTTAGTCGACTGATGTTTAGCTTGTCGCCCCTTGTCGAGACATCGACGTTCAGGTGTTGTAGTATCAAGCTGTAAGTGGCAGGCTTAAGCCCAAGTTTGTGCCGGCCCTAGAAGGCCTAATTTACTTATGTTGCCAGTCTGCGTGCCGAAGTATGGAATTTATATTCCTGTAAATTAGAATGCATTTCTTATTGTATGTACGTTATTTACCTTTTTGTCTTAGGCGAGCGGTATTCTCATGAACTGCTCGCTCCATGGGGAACTCGAGGTAAAGTTATCGGGAAGCCCTCGAGGGTTTGATAGCCTTTCAGAACAACGAAGTTACATTGTTGGCGGCCCAATTGGGGATGCGTAAGGTAGAGCTGTTTAGCGAGGTTATGCCATCGGTAGGGCGGGTGAGGAGCTTTTTGCATAGAACCAAGGAGAAACATCTGGATAGGAGAGAGTTGGTCTTGAGATCCTCCTTAGATGTTCCGGTAGACCAAGAGTGCCCTCCGAAGGTTTCTTAGCTCAGTCTTTAGCTTGGGATCTTCCGGGTATGCGGTGAGACCACCATGTTGAGACCTTGGGTCAGTCCCTTGTGTTCCTAGTCTTATGCCTAGATCATTCGCTTGAGGGTAGTAGGTGCATGGTCACCCCTCTTTTGGGACCCCAAACTCCACAGAGGTCAATTTTTGGCTCCAACACATTTGGTGTGGTGAGCGTGGAGAGTGGCCAGCACGGAAGAACTCAGTTGAACGTCATGGATTTAGAAGAGGAACCAAGTGAAAGCAAGGGTCATGTTCAGACGCTTTGTAGGTAAGGTCCTCATACTTGGAGTCGTCCCATCCTTGAATTTTAGGATTTGTGGACAGTCTATATTGAGGCTTCGACGGTGATTTACACATTATTAAGGTGCCATTTTTATGAAATAAAGGGATATTACGATAAAAATCTCGACACAAAATTTTGGGGTGAGTATATGAATTATATAACCCCTTCATGGACAAAATTAACTCTCATTTAGATATCTAAAGCTATGGGTTTGGTTTGTTCAAATGTTGATTCAATTTTGTCATGTACACTTAGACTTTTGAGTTTGTGTTCTTCTATGTAGATTTAGGTTCAAGATAAAAGCATTGTCCTGTGAAAACGTTAAGTTTAGGATAAAAAGCAGATTGCTCTTGAATATGGAAAATCTGATTCATTTTATCTTTGAAGTTTAGGGCAATATAAATGTACAGTGCTTAGATATCTTGAGTGTGAAAATAAGTTTATTAAAGCTTTAATTTGTTCAATAGCATAGATATCTTGAGTCAATTTTACTTAAAATTTAAAAATTCATCTCAGATTTCATCTCAGATTTAAATACATTTTATCTTCCAGACTTGCATGAACCATGAACATTTTATTTACATGTATCTTGAGACTTGCATGAATTAAAGCTTTAATTTCATTAGCTTAGACTTGCATGAATTAAAGCGTTAATTTCATTAGCTTAGACTTGCATGAATTAAAGCTTTAAATCAATGAATGTCTTGGCTTTGACCCATCCAATCTGATAAAAGTTTTCATTTCCTTTTTTCACAATCTATAACCCCTTGATATTCTAACTTGGCCTATTATTAAAGTGTACGTGATGCAGTTCAAAATCACTTTTATGCTATGTTTGTATGCAGCAATAGAATTGCGTTATTTTACGTCAACTTAATTTTTTTCCCCATTCACTTCTTTAGACCACTTGCATTAGTATATTGTTTACCTCGCGAGATATTTGTAGCCACTTTTTGGTCTCATATTCTTTGACAATTGGTTTGTCCTTATTGAAAACCTACTTTATCATATTTGAATTTGTGCATGAAACAAACATCAAGATTCAGGATCTTTCGCATTTGACAAATATTTCTCAAACCATGAACCATCGTGAAATCAAGTGTAACGTACAGATTTATGTTGATTAATATTCTGTTAAAGTTGAGCTTTTAGGGATTATGTTGAAGGATTTACATTATTTTTGATGAATGAAATAATACCTAATTATGTCACACTTAACCAATGATGTTTAAGTAAATTGAATGATCCTTAAACTATAATGGGATATGGTGGAAGACCCCGAGTGCTGCTCGGCCCCTAATAGACTCATTGCTTAGGCTCTCATTAGCTAGGTAGGGCGGTAGGAACATCTAGGAGGAAAGGATTGGTTCTTGGAGGCTCTTGCACTACCCCAAGCCTGGCTCGACCCCAAGTAGACCCGTTGCGTAGGCTATCACTAGCTGGCAGGTCTGTAGGCTCGCCTTTGGGGGTAAGGGACCCTGAGTGCTACTTGTCCCTGTGTAGACTCTCTACTCAAGCTCTCATTAGCTGGGCAGGGCAGTAGGCACACCTGGGGGGAAAGGATTGGTTCTTAGAGACTTTTGCACTACCCCGAGCCTGGCTCGGCCCCAGGTAGACCCGTTGCGCAGGCTCTCACTAGCTGGCAGGTCTGTAGGCTCGCCTGTGGGGGTAAGGGACCCCGAGTGCTGCTCGGCCCCGGGTAGACTCGCTGTCTAGGCTCTCATTTGCTGGGCAGGGCTGTAGGCACTCCTGGGGGCAAGGGAAAGAGTTTGAAAAGGGTTTGGAATAAACGTATATTTATAATAGATGAATGCTTTTTATATATTGAGATATAAATATATATACTTATAGAAAAACTGGAAAATGCGCAATGCTTCTTCAAAATATGGATAATCATAGTTTAATCCATAGTTGAGATCAATAGTTTCATTTTGATGAACAAAATAGACTAGTATTAATACTCTACTTGATTCATGCCTTAAGAAATTGTAGGATTATTTGGAAAATCTACCAAATAAAAAATATCATCATCTTTCATAACAGGGAAAGATACGATGTCTGTAATTTTTCCGTTCTTAGTTTCAGGTGGTATCACATATTCCTGTTATGTTCTGAATCTCATTATTGTATTAATATAATTGTGAACATGCATATACCAATCTTTAGCTGCTCTAGTTTCTTCAAGTTGAGATTTGGCTATAACAAGAAATGTTTTTGAAGTGACAAAGAAATGATGCTTGTAAAGTGTTCTACTTCCATTAGATTTAGCTTCTTGAATTTCAAAACATGTTTTTTCATTAATAGTGACACTCAATGATAAGTTAGTTTGATTTTTTCATAAAGCGTTCAGTATCGACAGAAATTCCTGTACTCAGATTCACTTTCACTATGGTGTTCTTATTATTAACCTGTAGCAATAATATTCGAGAAGTGCATATCAAAGCATCTCTAACCATAGAAGCATCTTCTAATATTGTTTGTATTTTATTTCTCACACTTGAAGCTCCTTTAGATTGTATTTATCTACTGTAACAATCACTATGAAATTTCCTCATATCATCTGTAGATGTTGATAATGCTTTAGATATGTAATCATTATAAGAAACATTAATGTTTTCAAATACTTTTATAAATTCAAAAACATATGAACTATTTGGATTATATTTCAAACATGCTCTATCAGAATTTACCCATGGATCATAGAATCGTATAAAGAAAGATTATGTACCACTATTAGTTTCAAACTTGCATGTTTTAGTAATCTTACTTAAATAAAATATGAATTTCGGTGCTGAACTATCAGATTATTTCAAAGTTATACTACTATAATATAATATCCATTCAATCATATGATTTCTGCATTCAAATTGAGACAAGAGTTTATCAGTTCTACTCATTGAAACTATGCCTATTGCATTTGGAACTTTTAGTACAAAGATTTCACCTTATGCTAAATGTCTAAAATAAGATCTTTCAAAATCAGCCATATTGACTTCAATTGCAGGTGGTAATGATGTTTCAGATAAGAAATCTGAATAACACATTATACCATGTTATGTTTTGTCTTTCGCGCGTTCTGTTTCGCTCCCTTTATCTCCAAGTGAGGAATTTTCTCAAACTTTTTTTGGGTCGGCTCCCACTCGCCGGATACTCGGGGTTGGACATTTATTTTCGAGTCTGGAACTCACTCGAAAAGAGCGGGGATTGTGTACAATCCTGTACCTGGCCGAGTGGGATCCTCCCCAGATAGCGGGCTCGGAACGTGCTATGAACGACGATTTTGTACGGTCCCGGTCAATATATATATATATATATATATTTGTAGTGGCTGAAGGTTTTGATATATTTAAAAATAAATATTAAGTTTTACATATATAAATAAGGAGGAGAAAATTATAACGCCCCAAAATCGCGTCGCGAGGTTAGATGGGTTTTGTGTGCGGTTAGCACATTGGGCTAGGTTTTTAATATAAAAAAGCTAAACCTAACACTCCCTATAAGGTCGGCCGTATTTCCCCCCTCTCCCGATCCCGCTCTCTCTCGCTTTCTCTCCTGATTCCCTCTACGCCGTCCTACAGGAAGGAGGACCTGAGCCCGATCCTTCTTCCTCTCTCCCTCTCTCGACTCCTCTCTCACGTCTAGTAGGTACGCCGCTTGAAGGAGAAGCCGGAGCCCTCTCTCTCTCTCCCATCACCGGCTAGTAGGGGCAGCCTTATCCCCCTTTCCCCTGCTCTATTCTCCAAGCGCTACCCGACTGGAAGGATCCCTATCATCTTAATTTCCTCTCTCCCGTCACCTGTAAGAGGCTACCCGAGCCTCCTCCTTCCTCCTTTCTCTATCCAGGCCACTGCCGGCAGGTCGGCCCTCTCTAGTGTGGGTGTTGTTTGCTGCACAGCCAGGAAGAAGAGCCTTGGGGCTCCAGTTTGGCCGACCAAGAGGAGGGGAGATCTTAAGTGGTCTTTTTGGAGCTCGAACCGTTACGTCATCCTTGCGTGGACAGCAGCTACGCTCACTAGATGCTGAGCCACTTGTGAGATATTCAGTTGCGGCTCCGTCAAATTGCGCGTTAAGGACAACGAAGTTTATTCTTGGGCAGGTGAAGCCCTGAATTATCATATTTGCATGGAAGCTCCTCTCCACCGATAGGTGGGGGAAGGGGGCTCTCCAACGGGTCTTTGTTTACATCCTTGAAGTTAATTGCATTTAGTATCTAGAAGCGTGAGTACGGATTTAGGCATGCTGTGTAAAGCCCATCCGGATTTGTGAGCCGGATTGGTGATGTTCTGGGGTTCCCGGAGAAGACTTCGAGGAAGTTGTATATTATCTATTTGCAGAGAATAAGCACCATAGCCCCTAAAAAGGGGTGGGTGCAATATTATTGGGTCTCTTTTAGTCGACTGAAGTTTATCTTGTCGCCGCTTGTCGAGACATCAACGTTCAGGTGTTGCAGTATCAAGCGGGAAGTGGTGGGCTTAAGCCCAAGTCTGTGCCGGCCCTAGAAGACCTAATTTTCTTATGTTGCCGGTCTGTATGCCAAAGTTTGGAATTTATATTCCTGTAAATTAGAATGCATGTGATGCGGTATGTATGTAATTTATCTTTTTGTCTTAGGCGAGAAGTATTCTCGTGAACCGCTAGCCCCATGGGGACCTCGATGTAAAGTTACCGGGAAGCCCTCGAGGGTTTGATAGCCTTTCAGAACAACGAAGTTATGTTGTTGGTGGCCCAATTGGGACTGCGTAAGGTAGAGCTGATCGACAAGGTTACGCCATCGGTAGGGCGGTTGAGCAGCATTTTGCATAGTCCCAAGGAGACACATCTGGATAGGAGAGAGTTGGTCTTGAGATCCTCCTTAGATGTTTCGGTCAGCCAAGAGTGCCCTCTGAAGGTGTCTTAGCTCAGTTTTTGGCTTAGGAGGGGAAGATTTTGTTAGTATTTCGGGTATGCGGTGGGTCCTCCACGCTGAGAAATTGGGTCTTTCCCTTGTGTTCTTAGTCTTGTGCCTAGATCGTTCGCTTGAGGTTAGTAGGTGCGTGATCACCCCTCTTTTGGGACCCCAAACTTCACAGAGGTCAATTTTTGGCTTCAACAACCAACACTCGTATCTATTCTACCTTCTTTTATGAACAATTTCAGATTTTGGAGGTGTTTGCTTATGTTCAGAAAGGTAGTCTTTGATATTCTTCTCATTTCTTATAGCAATCATGTGACTATATGCATGATGATAAATTGTTTGCACAGCCACGAGATTCTTCTAAGGAGCATGCCCTTATAAAGTGACCTTTTTCTTGCCTTTGAGAGTTGGAGTTGGGGCTTTGAATACAAATAGTTTACAACTTCCAATTTATATTCCTTCCTAAGGAGACTTGAGGGTACTTGAGCCAACAGGGTTGTTCCTTTCTTCCTTGATATAATCCCTTCTTACTTTCTAAGGTTATTCCTTTTGAACACCACTAGAAGAGCACTCAGTCTTCCTCATCTTGAGGAGCTACTTTTCTTGAGCTTTGATAGAACATTCTTGTTAAACCAAAAGGTCTGCTTGACCATCAATTATTTTCTTGAGATCTATTATCTTAGTGTCCATGAGAAGGACCTTTTTTGACTTCTCATCAAGCTGAGGTTTTGTCAGCTTGAGGAGATCAATCTCCTCAGCATGATTTTTAGGAAGCTACTTACTCTTTTTTCAGATCTTCCAGGCTAGCACCATATTTTCTAATTAATTCTTCAGTAATTGATTCATAGTCAGAACCTATCAATATTGAAGAGGGTTGAATGTTTACCTTATCAATGTGGTGGTCATCTTGATTCTCCTCATTATCCCTAGCCCTAGATCCATAACTATCTTCATCATTAGAATCACTATCTGATAATGAAAGAGGAGCCTTGATACCTACTTCAGAGAGAGAAAGAGGAACCCTAATACACCCTTTGGTAGTAGGATATTCCACCTCTTCAGACAGTGTCATGAGCCCAATATGAGCTATATCTTCCTCAGACTCAAATGAGTCAGATTCGCTATCACTCCAACTTTTCTTCTTCTTTGTTAAGAAGCTTTTCTCATGCTTCTGCCCCTTGTGATGCTTCTCATCATCAACTATTTTTCTTTCTTTTCTCTTGATTGGGCAGTCAGCAATGACAGGCCTGCCCTATCATAGTAACGACAAATAATGTTATTTTTAAATTTTTGTTTTGTATAGCCTGTCCCCTTTGGGATTTTTCTTGGATCCATCTAGAGTATTGTTGCATAGAGCTGTAAGAATAAGGTGATTTGTTCTTCCATTATTTTCTCCTATTCAACATCTTCTTAGAGTGTTTGGATAATGTTGCAAATTCCCCATTAGTTAGCTCAGCTTCAAAGGTGCTGGCTCAGAGGTCTCTAATTCAATAACCCTTCTTGGAGGAGATGAAATTTTCTCCTTGCTTCTCCTAGTGATTTTAGCCTTGAAAGCTATAAATTTTTCATTTGAGTGAGACTTATCAGCTTCCTCTTCTTTCCTTGAGTTAAGCTGCATTTCATAGGACAAACACTTTCCAAATAGAGTATGGGGATGAATATTGCCAGATTCCTCATCTCCCTTATGGCATAGATCTTATTATCTCTCTCACTGGTTAGGGGCCTCAGAAATTTATCTTTCAGATCATAGACAGTGAACACTCTTCCATATGTCTTCAGCTCATTGACAATTTTAAAGAATTTCTCATAGTATTCAGTAATGGAATCCTTTTTCCCTTGTTTGAATGTCGCATACTCCTAGTTCAACAGGATTTTCAGTAACCCCTAACCTCCTCATACCCTGCATATACACAATTAGTGTATCTCATATCTCCTAAGCAGTTTGACAATAGATGAAGTTCTGGAATATGGAGTCATCTATGACACTAACAATGATGTGTTTGGCCCTCCTCAACTGTGATGTAAATCCTTTGGTCCAAAGTGGCCAAAACAGCTTCATCTATATTTATCTCAGAATATAACTTGGGTACTTATAGATTTATGTTTATAGAGGAGGCCTTCATGGGGATTAATGACCCCTCCTCAACTGTGATGTAAATCCTTGGGTCTGAAGCTGCCCTAAGAAGTTTGACCATCTACTTCTAGATGCCAAAGTTCTCTTTTCTGCATATTGTAAGCTTCTTGGAATTCATCTTCGTATAACCCTCACTAGAGGCCATGGTGTATAAGCTAACTACCCCTTTTAGGAACTTGGTCAAACTATTAAGTTGTTTTCAACAAACCTAGTTATGATACCACTTGAAAGAATAAGGGAGTAAACTAAACACCCAGAGAGGGGATGAATATGTGTTAATCTATATTTGATCCCTTTTTGATGTTTAAGTTATTCTACCATAGAAAGAAAAAAGCACAGATCATAACACATAGAAAGCACATAGAAATTATAGTGGTTTCCCAAATTATGGGTACATACACTATCCATCACCACCTATTTAGCAGTGTGTTAGACTCAGAAAACTCCTCCAATAACTTAGATCAAAGATTTTACACCTCAGATTCCTCATGATCCTACCTCAGGACTTCAGCAAGACCCTACCTTAGACCTCAGCAAAGTTCTACCTCAGGATGTCCACAGCCCTACCTCAAAGTGCAAGCACTCCTACAACTCAGAGACCCAACTAGTGTCCTACCTCAGATTCTCCTCTTGAATCCTACCTAAAATCTACACCAGATCCTATCTCAGAGTTATCAAACTCTTACAACTCAGATCTCAGAGAGATCTTACACTGTAAAGGTTTATAAAATATATTACATAGAAAGACTCAATAAAATATTACTTTGAAATTTTGAGTCTTTTCAAGCTTTCTAGACAAAATGTCTTCTTATCAGTCAACACCTAAATAGATTTGACTTAAACTTGGTTGCAGGTTCAATGTTTTTCTTCTTGTATGAAGAGATAGCTTGATTTGTTCTTCTTCTACAACGGGAAGATGAACTTCATGTTGTATTGTTGTGAGAGCTAACTTGCAGCACAATGATCACAGAGTTCTTCTGTATTTGCTTGATGGCTTCTTGATGCTACTTTTTGCTTGTTAGTTGTTATGAGTTATTAGGTTTTAAAGAACCCCTCTCTTGACTTTTATAAGTCTGACTTTTCAAACGGTCAAAAACAATAGAGATAATAAGTCAAAACACCTTTCATGAAAGGACTGATATGACACTTGCTTTCAGCGCCTCCATCAATTGAAATCCCGTATTTCTGAAGAACTAGACGGTAATATTCCTATAAAGACAATATCATTTTGTGAATACTTTTCACAAAACAGTATTGTACTTGGTGCAAGAAAACTGCTTCTCTAAAGCTAACAAGATAGTATCGATGTTTATAGTCTTCTAACACAATGATATCGTTGAGTCATCTTTACTCAATAAGACAATTTAGTACTGAACTTCACACTACAACACTTTGATCATTTCAGAGTTATGCCTAAGTTCATATTTGGTCTAAACTTATCTCCTGCTCTACTGAGATTAACTATGAACAAGAATTATTGAACTAACATAAATATAAATAGATATACATCAAATACAAGATGTACTTATTATTATATTATGTACTTCCTCAAATCTTGGAATATTGAGAGCAATTTCCCAATAATGAGCTTAGTAGGAAATAGCCAGCAGAAGCCCAATGCTAAGTCGGCCCTCAAAGGCCCAACTATTTTACTATTTTACATATATTGCATGTATGTGTGCTGACGTATGTTTAAAATGTTTTGACTGATAAATTGTATGGATGTACGGTGATAAGATCGTAACATTATTTTGTATATCATTCCTTAGTAGGTGGACATTAATGTATTAAGTTTATTAGATGCTTCTACTAATGTTTCTCACTTTAATTCAAGTAGTTATGTTTATTTGTTTATCATTTCATAATGCCTAACTTTTGTGTTCAATATGACGTGGGGTTTCGGACGGACCTATTGTTATATTATTTTTACAGGTATGTGCTAAACATACTCTAGAAGCCGCTCCTATGAGCCCGAAGAAAGACTTTGCTTCTTTTTTACCTTCAAGTAATTGTAATTGGACTAGTGGCATGTCACCGTCTTGAAGGTTCAAACACTTGTAACCTCAAGTAAGTTAGTAGATTTAGTCGTCACTGAATTGGCTTCATGATTTTTTTTTCACTTTCTGGGTTTTCCCACGTGAAAAGTCTTGATGTCTCTATTGTTGATTCTCTTTTAACTTTTTGCATGCTTGACTCACTCTCAAGCTAAAGTGGTTGGATTCTATGGACCGGAAGAGTGCAAAGCAACCCGCTACAACTATATAAATCCTAAATAAACATGTTATAAAAGGACATCGGTGAGAAATAAAGGTCGTGATGTGTGAAGAATCATGAATGGGAGAAGAAAACCTTTGTATCGACGAGATGGATGAAAGACAGATTGGGAATGATCGGGGCATGACTTTCGTAAACCCTCTAATAAAAGTGGAAAATATGAAAGAAAAGAAAGAGATTCTTAGAAAGTCATGTTGGATCGGCTGCTCAAAAAACTCCTAAAACAATTTTCTTGAAAAATCTTTTTTCAAAAAGCTAAACAATCCAAATAACCTAAAATGAAAAATGATGGCGAGAATAGAGCTCTTCCCACCTCCACCATCTCCCAAAACAAAATCTTTACATTTTTACATACTGTTGTGGCCAACTCAACCATCCTGGTAGACCGGACTAAACTATGTCGCCTTAGCTTGTGGAGCGGGCGAGCTCACAAACAATCATAGAAAATAGAAAGCTGATAAGGCAACATTTTTTAACGTAGAAAACCCCGGAAAGGGGTGAAAAACCACGTGGGCGGATCTGCACCGACAAAATTTCCACTATTCGTTATTGTGTTACAAAGCTTTTGAGGGAAGCGAGGGCAATAGACTGCTCCCCATTATAATTATTAGAAAGAGAGAGAGTATTGGGCTTGGAGGGTGACAAGCCACCTCTCACAAAACTAATTCTTTTTTTTACTATAATATGGAGCTTAACTTTCTAGATACTTTGGAGTCTTAGACTATTGCTTTGAAGCGGGAGAAGTTCGCTTTGCTTGTCTAGATATCGGCTTCTTGGAAACTTGAACAGTGCATTTAGTGCGCCTTATCCTCGACGGTTGTCTCCTATTATGTTTGGAGGAGTCTGGAGAGTTGTTCTCGTCGGCTATTGGTAAGCTTGTTCCTAAGTTGAGAGCGTTGAGTGCTTATAGTAATTCGGAGAGTAGTGTGTGTGGTTACACACTTAGAGCGGGCTTGAGAGCAGGACGCATGACAGAGGACTTGGTGTGGTCTTGAGAGCAGAATGCATGACGGCGCACTTGAAGTAGTCTTGAAAGCGGAATGCACGACGATGCACTTGGAGTGATGCGTGCACTAAGGAACACGCGCAAGGAGGAACGTGCACACAGGGGTACATGCGTACATTGGAGAAGAGATGCATGCGAGGTGGAATGAATGCACGGAGGGACGTGTGCACTTTGGAGAAGAGACTCGTACAAGGAGGAGCATGAGCACAGAGGAACGTGCATACGTTGGAGAAGAGGCGCGCATAAGGAGGAACATGCGCACGAGGGAACGTGCTTACATTGGAAGAGAAGCATGAGCAAGGAGGAGTGCGCACAAGGTGAAACGTGTGCTTGGGCAGATATACGCACTTTGGAGAAGAGAATGAAAATCATAGGAGGAATGTGAAAGGAGAGAGAGAATCCATCAGAGGAATGAGAGAGGAGAGTGAAAATCCATATAAGGAATAAGAGAGGAGAGAGAAAATCTATAGGAGGAATTCCGAGGAGGAAGGAATGAAGGAGGATCAGGGCCCTATTTATAGGCCCTAGGGGAGGTTATGGTGGTTATGCGGCTATCCGCAGACCTTAACCACAACATTTGTTATTTATAGGTGGATATATTATAATTATTTTTATATTATTTTTATGGGACAATTATTTAATATGTGTATTAATTTTATTAAATACATACCGTTCTATTTTTGTCTACGCACTCCCCCATTATTGTAGGTTACATTGGTGGTTATTCATATAACCGACGGCGGTGATGGTGGGAAAGCTATTGGACAGTGAAAAATTATGACGGCAAATGGACCGACCGGCGAGGAAACCGCTCGATGGAGGAACTCGGTCGGACACCAATGGAAGGTCGGTCGTCCAAGGGGCTGCCCGATTCAGGCAGCTAAAGGGGAGGGAAACCATGGTATGGCCACCTCTCGCGATGGAAGGCGAACAAGGCATGGCTGCCCCTTACGGAAGAAGGGCCTCCTAGACTTGGGTGGCCAGAAGGCAACCCAATATAGGCTGCTAGAGGGAAGGGCGACCTAGAGGCCACCCATCCCCTACGGTAGCAGAGCCGCCTAAATCTTGGCGACAAAAATACTACTTGATCCAGGCGGCAAGAGGGGAAAGGCGGCCTGGAGGCTGCCCTCCCCTTTTGCGAAAAGTCTGCCACCACCCAGATTTGGGCAGTAGGGAGGCCAGAGGGTGGGGTGGAGGCACCCGCCCTCAGCAATAGAGAAGACCACCACCTGGACCTAGGAGACTAAGAAGCCTCCCGATCCGAGCAGCCAAAGGGTGGGAAGGTATCCCGCCCTCTGCATCGGAAGGGGCCCTTTGGATCAGTAGGCACGAGGCCTCCAGATCCAAAAGGCCAGGGGGAGGTCTACTGGAAGGTCGCCCTTCATCCTGGAAAAGTCATCCCTTACACACTGCTAGATATCGCGCGCGGATGCACGCGACCTAGGGGCACGCACAGTTGCGTACGGTCCCAGACCACGCGCAGGTCCCCGTGGTCCAGGACCGCGCATAGGTGCGTACAACCCCAAACCGTGTGCAGGCGCATGCGATTGGCCGCATGTAAGTTTGTGCGTGATCCACCGGAGCCGTACGTGTACTCGCGTGCTGCTGGAAGCCTACGTCGGCTAGAGTGTACATGCACGATCTTGCAGCGGTTCTTGTAGAAGGTGGTTATATGTGTGTGGGTACAGCTGGTTGTCTAGGTTGCGCTCATTGGAACCATGGTTTGATAGGACGAGCTAAGCAGAACCTTATCGTATGCCCCTGAATTTTCGGAGGTCATTTTCTTAGATAACGAGACCGGAAATATTCTTGAAGTGATTCTTCGAATGTTTATTGATAGGGATGATGATCGCAAGCCTGTGCAGTTATGTGCTTATTGTTCTACTTAGGCACTAGAAAACGTTGGCTTATCGCATGGTGATAAGCATATCGAGGGTGTTTTAAAATGCACATGAGGTGCAATGAGTGGAATGTGAATGGTGAGTGTTATGCGTTGATATGTGTGGTGGGTGCAGTGTGTGTGAGGTGTATATTTGGCCTTTATGTGTGCATGGCATAACGTGTGTTTCGTGTGATATGTGCACGCAGAGCGCATTGTGTGTGGCGTATGTACGAGGTCCGATGTGCATAATGTGTAATGTGCACGATGCATAATGGGTGCAGCGTATGCGGGGCATGATATGATGCATAATGCGTACAGTGTGTGTGTGTGTGTGTAAGGCATGCTGTGCACGGTGTGTGTGCAAGGCACACTATATATAGTGTGTAATGTGCACAACACTTAGCTCTTCTTGGAGCAGGTTGGCTTTTGTAAGAAACTGTGCAGAATACCTGTAAGATTGGAGGTGTATATGTTGTGGAAAATGTTACGTTTGCATTGTTGTAATGTAGTCGGCCTTTCTTATTAGAGAAACTATCTGAGATTGTAGGTTCATGTCATAACCCTAGTTGTTGATGTTGTTGTTCAGTTGTTGCTTCGTCTTTATTGAACCTTTATATTTTTATGTTGTATAGTTTTGTTTGAATCGGGTACCTTTGTACTTTGTCTTCCTGCACTTTGTAGCAGCTTCAGATATTATTGCGGCACTTTGGACACTTCTTTGTACCACAACTTTGATGGTAGATTTTCCTGGCGTTGAGCCCTGTTTCAATGTTGATCAAGTTTGTGTGGTGCTGGCACCATTGCTTTGTAAGATGCTTTGGTGATTGTGGATAAAGATCTGTCTTATCCTTTGTTGTTGGTGGGCACTGGCCGCCAAAGGGGGTAAACCCTTGGCGATATCAGGTGTAGGTCATGTGATCTTACCTATTGTCTGGCAGGCACTGACCACCAAGGGGGAAAGCTCCTAGAAATAGTAGGCATAGGTATTGGGACCTTACCTAATCTACGGGCTCCAACCGCCAAGGGGGGCAAGCCCCTGGCGATAGCAGGCGTAGGTCTTGCGACCTTACCTTGTTGGCGGGTGTCGATCACCAAGGGGGTTAGTCCCTGGCAATGATAGGCGTAGGACTTGCGACCTTACCTATTTGGCAGGAGTCGATCACCAAGTGGGGTTTGTCCCTGGTGATAGGTGTAGGTCTTTTGACCTTACATATTTGGCGGGCTCTGACCGCCAAGGGGGCAAGACCCTGGCGATGGCAGGCATAAGTTTTGTGAACTTACCTATTTGGTGGGCGTTGATCTCTAAGGGGGTTGGCCCCTAGCGATGATAGGCGTAAGTCTTGCAAACTTACCTAATTGTTGGGTGCCGACCACTAAGGGGGCAAGCCCCTGATGAGGGCAGACGTAGGTCTTAAGACCTTACCTATTTGGTGGGCGTCGATCGCCAAGGAGGGTTGGTTCCTGACAACGACAGGCGCGGGTCTTGCGACCTTACCTATTATTGTTTGCTTTTTGAAGCATATGAAATAAATGGAATTAGATTATCAACTTGAAAAAATAGAGTATCAAAGCCTGCACACGACTTAGTACAAATGAAGTCAGCTAGGCAAAAGACTGGGTATTGGCACTATTTGGTGAACACGGGAGAGCTTTTCTCCTGGAAAAATTTTTTTGGGGTTACCCCTAGTCTTGTTTAAGTAAGCGAGTGGTCGACCCTTCATTGGCCTGGGTGGCGCTGGCTGAATCAGTGTTTTACTCTGCAAGAATATTTTCAGAAACCCTCTGCGGAGAAGATGCTCGATTTATATTTTTCATCTCAGTATAATTTTTTGTGTTCTGTCCGCATCCGCGGTGGAACTCATAATGTTGTGACTAATCTCCCTTATTTGAAGCAACTGGCTTTGACTGGCAGAGTGTAATATTATCATGGATTGTGTATAGTATGTTGGTCGTAGAGGTGTTGAGAAGAGGGTGGCCCTGATGCTGATGGGTTCGTGATTTACTGCAATGATCACTACTCTTCCTCTATGGTGGTTGTTGTTCTTGACTTTTTTTTCTTTGAACTTTCTCTGAATCGTTGTCGGTGTGTTCACACTGCCTCATCTACTATAATCTGAGCTTCGACTCACCGTATGAGGTCAAGGTAGCTGAGAATTATCTCTCTCACCCGTGATGAGTAGAATTTGTTGGGTCAAAGCCCTCCCCGGATGAAGCTTTGAAAATTTTGAGGGTTGACTCCTGGAATCTGCCGTGCTTTAGACGTGAACTGGAGAAAAAAGTTTTTGAGGGTCACACCCTCATTCTGATGGATCCCCAAAAGGTAGGAGGGGTACCGGACAATCCTGCGATTAACTCATCAATAAAGATCTGCAAAAGATTTGCAAAGTTGTTGATCCCTCCTTCCTTCATGGAGTAGAACCAGGTGCGAACTTGTCCCCTTAGTGTTGTCGGGAAATCTTGACATAGAAGTTGATTGGGGGCTCTGCTGATCCTCATGATGGTCGTGAAATGATCAATATGGAAATGGGGGTCACCCACATCGTCGAACATTTCAAGGTTCAGAATGGTTCGGGATTGGATATGCTAGGACCTCTATCACTTATGATGTACGAGGTTGGTGAGCAGCACGTCGCCTGTCTTATTCTTTTTCTTTGACAATTAAAATGCGAATTTCTTTGCAAGTGGGGTCTTCTATTACAGGTTAGATTTCTACTTCTTCGATATGGTTGTGGTAATACGAGACTTCAAGTTATCTAAGCAGGAGTTCATTGTGACTTTGGTTGGCTAAGCTAGGAAGTTCATTTTCAAATGCATGGGGCTCGTGTGCGAATTGCTTGGCTGGAGCGCAATCTAAAGATGACGGAGGTAGACTGCCTAGCACAAGGGAAGGATTATGAGCTTATTACACTCCTCCGCTATTCAAGAACGTGAGGATCTCTGTCTTATGCTCTTTAATCTGACGTATGCGTCCTTCCAATACTATATCGGGTGCATTCATGGTCTCTCCCATGAGAGGCATACTGACAAGCGAGCAAAGGAGAGCTGTATTGACATGCCCCCCAAGGATTGACCTTTTGGCAGTGTGGGTAGCTCTTCCCGCCATGGTCACTAGTCACGAGTATCGTTAGTCAGAGGGTACTAACTTTTGAGTCTTCTGTGAATTTTGGGGAACTCCTTTCCCATAGACGGTGCCAAACTATTGTGAGCAACTCAACCCTCCTTGTAGACCGGACTAAACTAAGCTGCCTTAGCTCATGGAGCGGTCGAGTGGGCAAACAGTCACAGAAAATAGAACGTTGACAAGATAAATTTTTTAACGTGGAAAACCCAGGAAAGGGATGAAAAACCCCATGGTCGGATTTGTGCCAACCAAACTACTCTTTGTTGTCATATTATAGAGCTTTTGAGGGAAGCGGGAGCAATAGACTGTTCCTCGTTACAATTATTAGAGAGAGCACTGGGCTCGGAGGGTGAGAGGTGAACTCTTATGGAGCTAATTCATTTTCCTGCTACAATAGAAAGCTTCACATTCTGAATTCTTTGGAGTCATAGACTGTTGATTTGAAGTGGGAGCAGTTCACTTTGCTTATCATGATATTGGCTATTTGAAAGCTTGAGCGGTGCATTTAGTGCATCTTATCCTCTGCGACTAGTCTCCTATTGTGTTTGGAGGAGCCTGGAGTGTTGGTCTCGTCAGCTATTGGTAGGCTTATTCCTCAGTTAAGAGAGTTGAGTGCTTATAGCAATCCGGAGAGTGGTGTGTGTGGTTGAACACTTGGAGCAGGATTAAGAGCAGGACGCATGATGACGGGCTTGGTGCGGTCTTAAGAGCAGAGCGTATGATGGAGCACTTGAAGCGGTCTTGAGAGCGGAGTACACGACGATGCACTTGGAGCGATGCACACACTAAGGAATGCGCGCAAGTAAGAAAGTGCGTATAGGGGGTACGTGTGTACGTTGAAGGATAGAGAAGCGCAAGTAGGAGCAAGCAAGGTGGAACGCACACACGAAGGGACTTGCGCACTTTGGAGAAGAGGCTCGCATAAGGAGGAGCGCATACAAGGAAGAACTTGCGTACGATGGAGGACGGGCGCATGCAAGGAGAAACGTGCGCACGGGGGAAAGTGCGTATGTTGGAGGAGAGATGCGCGCATGGAGGAGCTCGCTTAAGGAGGAACATGTGCAAAGGGGGTGTAACACCCCAAAAATGAGAAGTGTTCATTGGAGGTGAACACACGAAGATAGGCTTATCGCCGTCGATAGCTCAGTGAATTAAAATACCCAGGGTTTGGGTTGTTACCTCCTGGCTGTAGGAAGCTAGCGCACTACAGTAGAACTCAACGCTTTCAATATTGTCAATAAATCATTGAGAGTGCTATCGCACAGTGCTATAGAGTTTTCGTGGGGTGATAGCTCTGGATAGCGGGGCCGGCTGGTCAAAGCGGTCACCGTCTGTGATACCGCATGATGGTAGGAGTTATCGCGCGGTGGTAGCTTTCAGATAAAGGCTGGACTTGAGATTTCATTCTCATTTTCTCTCACACACTCTCTTGCTTAGTTCTGGAGAGGGAAGAGGAGTTAAAGTCCAGGAGCTCAAAAGGAGAATCGATCCAAAGTGTGCTTGTGATCGGAATCGCGAGTCAACGCTAGATCCGCGGAGAGTAATTTGTGATAATCAATTCCATCTGGATCAAAGATCAAGGTCATGGATCCGAAGAAAACTACAAGGGTAACGATCTTCCTTCTTGGACAAGTGAAGTCTTTCTTTTGGCATATACATGGAATCCCCCACCAAAAGATGGAAAAGCAAAGGGAATTGCTTTGGGTCGATTCGTGAAATCCCTAATGAGTCTTGCATATAGATCCGGAAATGTGTAGTATGAAATAAGCATGATGTGTGAAGCCGACCTAGACAGGTTGGTCGGGATTGGTGATGTTTATTTTGCGTGTCGGAGAAGACTCTGAGTATAAATGAGTAATTTACGGGGTCTACGGGGTTGTACCTATGAACTGAAAGTAGTAGAAAGTACAGGAGTTGCATTCCAAGAAAATACCCTAGAAATTCTACGGTTTTTAGACCAGTTTGATATTGCCGGGCAACAGTGAGTATCACCAATTATGATAGCTCTTCATGAACTATTTGTGATGTGTGCTATGAAAAGACAAGTGTTTCTAGCACTACAGGATTCTGCAGGGTTTTGGGTTGAGTTTGTGCACAGAAAGAGAACTTCTGTTGGTCCCATCAAGCAATCATGACGAACGCTAGCAATAACTCCTTTTTGATTATAAAGCCTGTCTCTGGGAGACTGTAAGGCTAATCTATGAGCTGCGAGCTCCTAAAGGCTAGTGAGTCAAATGGACAAGGGGAAGTCGGCCCGCATCAGACTAGACATTGAATTGATTATTTGAGCAACGAGCAAAGGCTAAACTGTATCCGCATTATGGTTTTCTAACTCGAGTGCCTAAGTTATTGGCGTTCATTATGATCAAAAAATGAGAGTCTTAGGCTGGACGTCGTCAAGACTAAAGTCTCAGGCCGGGGGTTGTGGAGATTGTGAATGTTCAAAGTTAACCGTTATGTCTGGGACCTCTGAACGGTGGTGGGATCTTGTGAAAGACTTTATTTCAAGAGCCTAAGCACTTAGAGGGGGGGGGGTGAATAGGTTCTAATCTTTTTGTGTCTTTTTAATTTTTTTTAGGAAAACAGTTATATGACTTCTTTCAGCACAGATTAATCAATCTACAGAAAATAAACACAACACAGAATGCACCAGATCTATAGTGGTTCCCCAAGATATGGGTACATCCACTTTCCCCCTTCGCCTATCCAGCAGATAACTAGATTCAGCCTAACTTCCTTCCACTGGCTCGGATCCGCAGAACTTACAATCTCAGAACCCAAGATGGTTCCTACACCTCAGAATTTACACAAGTCCTACCTCAGATTCTTCCCCAGAATCCTAACTTAGGCCTCAACCCTACCTCAGCCTTTAAAATTAGGCTTACAACTCAGACTTTCCACAAGTCCTACCTCAGGCACACAGCCCTACCTCAG
Source organism: Platanthera zijinensis (assembly GCA_039513925.1). NCBI lineage: Eukaryota > Viridiplantae > Streptophyta > Magnoliopsida > Asparagales > Orchidaceae > Platanthera > Platanthera zijinensis. The sequence goes on from CM077083.1 coordinate 154,371,937, forward strand.
CCTTTATAATTTTAGGCTTATAATCTCAGATCTAACAGTAGATCCTACAAGAATTTGTGAGTAAAGAGTAACTGAAAACTTCACCAGCTAGATTTCTCTGTTGATGTTGTCTTCTTGATCAGTTCTTGTATAGACTGATCAATCTGATCCAACCTAACTTAGCTTTTCAAAGCTTCTTGATTAGAACAAAATAAGGTGGATCTTCTCTTGATGTTGAAGTTGATCTTCAGTCAGCTTCTTCTGTAAATTCAGATTGAACTCTGAATCTTTCTTGCAGACAACCCTTGATTTGTCAGAATTCTTCTTATTGATTCGATCTTGTTTTTTTATTGTCGTTTCCGATCTATATCTTATATAGAGTTTTCTCCATGGTTACCGGTTGATCCGGTTTATAACAGACTTCTGACAGTTCTGACAGTAGTGTTAGACCGGTTAGTTATGACAGCTGTCAAGTCACCAGACATTTCACTAGGTTCTTCAATGTCTTTTCAACTCATCACACAACACTCATCAGACTGCTTCACATGTGTAAACACATATAGACTAAGTGTCGACACAATTCTTCATGGTGTCGACACAATTACTCCAAGTATCGACATAGTTATACTTCTACTTCTTGACACTGCTTTTATTGTATGTGTCGACACAAGTCCTATGTATCGACACAGCAGCTCCTTGTCACGACATTTCGGTTGAGAACAGTTGGCGTTGAGTGTTTATCAAATGGCGTTGAGTGTGTGTCGACACAAGTCCTGTATGTCTACACAATTACTTATGACCTCGACACAGCCTTTTGAGAGTTGGTGTATCGACACAAGTCATGTGTGTCGACACAATTGCTTCAGGTATCGATATATCTACTGAGTGTCAATACAGCTTAAGTTTTAAGTGTCGACACAAATCCTTCTTCAGATGTCGACACAATTCTGGATGTCGACACAGCTGCTTCCTTGGGTGTCGATATAGCTTTGAGTGTCGACACAGCTTCTTCATAAGTGTCGACACAAATTCTTGGTGTCGACACAAGTTCTTCATAAGTATCGACATAATTTGCATGTGTGTCGACACAACTTGCCTGAGTGTCGACACAAGTTCCCTGAGTGTCGACACGGTTTCTTCACAAGTGTCAACACTTGTACTTAGAAAATTTTTCTTCAAATTCTTAAACCTGCACAATGAAACTCAAATATCTATCAAATACAAATTGATGCATACCATTGACTAAGTTGTGGCTTCTCCAAATCTGGTACATATTTTCCAATGTACCCAACAATCTCCCCCTATTTGGAGAAGTCATAACCCTTAGTCAAAGATATACATCTCTTAAGATAAAACAAAATTATAAATAGATGTAAAAACATTTCAGAGCAGGTTATCACATAATCATTGTAAACAACAAACACTTAATACTAAAACAGATTTCATTAATCAGTAAAACTTTGGTTTACATGAATTTCTTATAGAGCAAAAGAAACAAATTAGTACATTGTTCTATTACATAAAACTAGCAATCTTATTACTGACTAGGCTCCTTAAAAACTATTCCTTTGCCAGACTTGATTTTAGCCTGTACAGAAAGTTCAGCATCCTCAGCTGGCTTTTTCCCTTTTAGAGCTTTCTTCTTTAATTATTCAGCCTTGATCTTCTGTCTTTCAAAATAGTGGAAAGATTTAGGGAAGTACTTGCTTGGCTCTTGAGCATTAGCAAGTAGCTTCCCAGCCTTAGCACTTTTTCTATGTTGAAGGATTGCTTCTTGTCCTGCTTGATATTTATTCCACTCTTGTTCAGAATACCACTTACCCCTGCCATGGGTTTTATCCTTTACAGCTTTCTAGACAGTAAGTATGATGTTTCGAGAAGTTGGGCTCCGCTGCTCAAAATCAAGCTTCATCTCAGCCTGCTCTTTGAATCTCTTCTTGGAAAGTTGAGCTTCCTTCTGAGCTTCTAATGCAGCTTCTGACAATTTCAACCTTTTCTAGAATTATATTTTGTGCCTCTGGTGGAGGACTATACATTTTTAGCACTTCTTCTTGAACCATCTCAAAAGCAGCTGGGGGTAGATCACCTGAGCAACTTTAGGATGATCTCCTTCAAAATGTGCAGGTTGTATCTGAGACTCTGCTATATTATCATCATCACAGAGAGGAGGATATCCAAGAGTAGCTCTGATGCTATTGGAAGTCCATTTAGCTTGGTCAGAGCTGGCTTTGACTAGTAATCTCTCCCCCTTTATGACTTCTCTTGTAACATGATCTCTTAAGTCTTCTTTCTGGAATCTGACTTGATCAGCTACATATTTAGTTCCCTCTTGAAAATAAGCTCTAAATTTTGTCAGGAAAGTTTTAATTTTCTCCTGAGAATCTTGAAATGTGGCTTTGACGGTAGTTATGTCTTCCTGTATTTGCTTGGAAATTTCATCCTTAAGAGTAGTGCTATAATCAGTGAGCTTTGTTAATATGGCATGATGTGAATCCTTAAGGTTTTCATTCATTTTGATCTGATTCTCCAGTACATAGCCTTTCTTCACTTCAATTTCATCCACTATAGCTTTGATATCTTGTTGTTGTTTGGCCAGGAACACCACAGCATTACCTCCTTTATGGAAGCAATCTGTCGTCTCCTTCTTATTCTGATTTACTTCAAACCTAATAGATTTGATGTCATGGGCCAACTGAAACTGTAACTCCTTATGAGTTTCATCCACATATTTCTCTATTGTCTGTCATTGATTATCTAATTTTATCTGCATCTGGACCAGTAAAGAACTGAAGTCCATACTTGATGTAGATGGTGTTGTTCCCTTTTGTAAAGCCTTCTTATATCCAAAACTCTTTTTCTTTAACACAGTCAGCTTTCTTTTCTTAGCCAATGTGGCTTCTTCATCTTCAGAAGATTTAGTTGTACTTTTAATATTAACAGTATTCTTTTCAACTGGAGAATCCTCCTCAGTATCCTTTGATAACTCCCCCTCAGTCCTTGGAATATCTTTTCCTTTCTCAATATGCTCCCCCTCAATCCTATCTGTACAGAAGGAATAAGATTAGGTTTTAAAGTATTACTTAAAAGACTAATACCACTTGAAAGATTTTTTGTGTAAACAAAAGTGTCCCCTAGAACTATTTTTTTGAGGAGAATCCCATCATATATCACTAGACTGTGGAGAAGATACTTACTGGCTCATTTTGAGCATCTATCTTATAAGTTTCTTCAGCTGCAGTGTTGATTTCAGATACTACATCCATGATTGTATCTGCAGCTAAGTCACTGTCTAGGACAACATCATCAATACCTCCCTTATGGGCAGGCAGCTCAGTTTCTTACTCTAAGTTTTCTCCCCCTAGAGTGGAGTCAACTTGTTTCTCCTAGGGCTCACTATCCTTTACTTGATCATGAGCATCTTGTTTGTGCTGGTCTTCATCAGAACTAATGACCACTTCCTCCTCAGAATCACTAGAGGAGTCAGCCTGTACAACCACTTTCTTTTTCTTCTTGTCTTTCTTAGTTTGCTCCTTGGGAGAAGGGACTTCCTTGGTTAGAACTCTATCCTATCTTGACAGTATTCTTACATCCATTTTCCTCATGTGATTTATCTTATAGCCATTTGCTTGTTTCAGAACATCTGGAATTACTAATGTTAAGCATAAACTGAGGATCCTTCCCAAGTTAGGTTTCTTAATTCCTTCTTGAATTTTATCAAATGCCACTGCTGCCCAGTCAGTGTTTATCTTGAATATAACCCTCACCATAAGATTGAACATGTGGGCAGAAATCCTATCATGTCCACCAGTCTTACAGATAATCACTTTGCCCACAACTTCTGAAAGAAATTTTCCTTGGGAATTCATCCCTTTTCTATTGATAGATGATCCAATCTTAATACTGGGACTCAGTCCACACCAGCTTAAAGCTTCAGTTATCTGGTAAGGAGTTATTTCATCTGTATCCTTGATCAAAGGAAGATGTAGTGCTTTCCTGATAGTTTTCAAAGTGAGCTTCACCCGGGTATCTTGAATAGATGCCTTGATTTTCCTTCCTTCAGAGTCCATTGTAGCGGTTGAGTAGAACTCCATGACTTCCTTTTTCCATATTTTGGTCAGTTCAGAGACCAAGAATTCTAATCCATTTTCATAAATTAGGGCAATAACTCCCTGAATTTCATCAGAAGCAGTCCTGAACCCTTCGCGAACCAGTTCATAACCTTCATTAACCTTATCTTCTTGGTGTGGCGCCATTGACGTAAGTGCTAGAAGAGAAGGTCTATGTCGACAGAAGGTATAGATTCAAAAATTCTGATAGCGTAGTCGACCAGATTTTGGATTCACCTATTTATAGTACTTGTGTCAAGGGAAGGTCAAAATTCGGGCCTAAGTCGACAAATCAGTTTTTGTGTCGACAAAAATGACCTAGGTCTTGACCGAACTTAAGTTAAGTTGACATGACTATGTGTCGACATACTAATGTCTAAGTCGACAAAATGTATTTTAAGTCGACACATTTATGTGTCGACATACTTGAGTCTGTGTCGACATACTTGTGTCTGTGTCGACACTGACCACTTTCGTCTCGATAGAGTTATGTCGACACCAACTTTTTGTGTCGACACAAATATCCTCTCGACATATAGTCTCGACAAGGTTGTGTCGACACCTATTCTTCTATCGATACAGATACTGTTTCTGTGTCGACACATCCTTTTTTTGTGTCGACACAACATACTGAGTGTGTCGACACAACTTGCTTGAGTCGACAAAAACTTTGTACTTAGCCAAATTTCAAAAGAAATTTGGTGCTTACATATGCTACTAATGGAAACTTGTGTTAACCTATTCTTGGTTCAACATACCTAATTCAATTTTGAAATTATTTAATTTAGTTTCATCCAGAGGTTTTGTAAAAATATCAGCTAATTGATTATCAGTTTTTACAAACTCTTGATTAATATTTTCCTTCTCTACATGTTCTCTGATAAAATGAAACTTTATTTCTATATGCTTGGTCCTACTGTGTGATACATGATTCTTATCAATAGAAATAGTACTTGTAGAATCACAAAATAGTGTAATTCTACATACCTGGATGTCATAATCTTCTAGTTGATGCTTTATCCACAGCAATTGTGCACAGCAACTACCTGCAGCTATATACTCTGATTCAGCTGTTGATATAGCTACACTGGTTTGCTTCTTGCTGCTACATGACACCAGCCTCCCACCAAGGAATTGACAGGTTCTTGTGGTACTTTTTTTGTCTTCTTTGCATCCAGCAAAATCTGCATCTGAGAAACCAGTTAATAGAAAATCTTTATTCTTAGGGTACCAAAGGCCTAGATTAGGTGTGCCCTTAAGATATCTCAATATTCACTTAACTGTATTATAATGAGATTCCTTAGGGCATGCTTGATACCTAGCACAGACACATGTTGCATACATGATGTCAGGTCTACTGCAGTCAAGTATAGTAGGGAGCTAATTATCCCTCTATACAAAGACTCATCAACAGGTTTCCCTATTTCATCTTTGCATATAGGCATACTTGTTCCCATTAGAGTTTTCATAGTAGAAGCTGAGTCTAAACCATACTTCTTAATCAACTCCTTGGTGAACTTAGACTGGGATATGGACAATCCACTCTCAGTCTGTCTGACTTAAAGTCCCAAGAAAAACTTCAGCTCACCCATACTGCTCATCTAAAACTTCCCTTGCATAAGTTTGGCAAACTTCCTAAAAAGGATGTTTTCAGTAGAACCAAAGATAATGTCATCTACATATATCTGGACTAGTATTATCTTACCTTTTGTTTCCCTATAGAATAGAGTTTTATCTATCTTTCCTCTAGAGAATTTATTCTCAATAAGGAAGGCAGACAAGGTTTCATACCAAGCCCTTGGAGCTTGTTTCAAACCATATAGTGCTTTCCTAAGCCTATATACATAATCAGGAAAGTGAGTCTACAAAACCTGAGGGTTGTTCTACATAGACTTCTTCTTTCAAATCACCATTCAAAAATGCTGATTTCACATCCATCTGATATACTTTGAAACCTTGAAAGGAAACATAGGCCAAGAATAGCCTTATAGCCTCCAGCCTTGCCACTGGAGTAAAGGTTTGATCAAAATCAATACCTTCCACTTGCCCGTAGCCTTTTGCTACCAGTCTAGCCTTATTCTTGACTATAGTGCCATTCTCATCAAGCATGTTTCTGTAGATCCACTTAGTTCCTATTATGTTGTGATCCTTATGTTTTGGCACCAGTTCCCAGACCTTACACCTTTTGAACTGACTGATCTCTTCTTGCATTGCATCAATCCAGTTGGTGTCTTGCATTGCTTCTTCAATATTCCTGGGTTCTATCTGAGACAGGAAGCTAGAACATAGAACTATGTTCATGCTCCTGCTCCTTGTTAGAATACCCTGACTTGCATCACCAATGATTTGGTGAGCTGGATGATCCTTCAGGTGTCTCCTTGCTGGAGGAATTCTGTCAGTATTATGGCTATCTCCAGTTTCCTCATCTTGATGCTTCACATTTTTCTTCTTCACCCAGAGGGACATGGTCTCCCCCTGGATAGCTGGCATCTTTATTCTCATCCAGTTTAGCAGGAACATCTTCATTGATGGTCAGCTTATCCAGCTTATCTGTTAGACCTGTAGAACTAACTGAAGAACTAGACAATTCACTGTTAATAAACATTGACTCATCAAATACAACATGCACAGATTCTTCTACAACTTGAGTAGTCAAGTTGTAGATTTTGTATGCTCTACTTTGGTTGTTGTACCCAACAAATATCCCTTCTAGGGATTTGGTAGCAAACTTAGTTTGGAAGTGTTTACCATTGACTAGTACAAAACACTTACTACCAAAGATTCTGAAATAAGATATGTTTGGTTTTCTGCCTTTCAAAATCTCGTAGGGAGTCATCTTGTATTTCTTGTTGATGGAGGCCCTATTGAGCACATGACATGCAGTATTTACTGCCTCAGCCCAAAAGTATTCAGGGAGAGTAGTGTCATTCACTAGAGTTCTACTGGCCTCATTTAGAGTCTTATTCTTTCTTTCAACAACACTATTTTGCTGAGGAGTTCTAGGTGAAGAGAATTCTTGATGAATCCCAAGTTCTTCATAGAATTTTGTCATACATTCAGACTGAAATTCAGTTCCATGGTCACTTCTAATTTTGACCACTGAACTGTTATATTCATTCTGTATTTGTCTGACAAAAGACTGGAAAACAGTTGGAGTTTCAGATTTCTACCTCTAGAAGAAAACCCATGTAAATCTAGAATAGTCATCCACAACAACAAGTGTGTATGCTTTCCTACCAAGACTATGAACTTGCATAGGACCAAACAAATCCATATGCATGAGATACAAACATCTCTTTGAATCTTTGATGTCAAGTGACTGAAAGAGGACTTAGTCTGCTTGCCTTTTTGGCAAGCTGAACACACACCCTCTTTTATGCACTTAACTTAAGGACCATTCCTCACTAATCCCATGCTGAACAGCAGTCCTATTGACTTATAGTTCAGATGAGCTAGCCTTTTGTGCCATTTGACACATAGAGAAGCTTTCTCTCCTGCAACCAAACAAATAGGTGAGTTGTAAGACTCACAATCTAGGTTAAGGCAATACACATTTCCTTTCCTAGTGCTAGTCAAAATGATCTCTTGATTACTTGACCTTTTTACTAGGCACTCCCCTTTGAGGAAAGAAATATCATAACCTAGATCACTAAGTTGACTTATGCTAATCAGGTTATGTTTTAGACCCTTTACATAAGCCACTTTAGTGATTGTAATTGAATCACAAGATATGTTACCAAATCCTTTGATGATTCCCTTTTCTGATCCACCAAAGAAAACTTTTGGTCCATTCTTTATGAGCACATATTCCCTCAACATTCTCCTTATTCCAGTCATGTGTCTAGAACAACCACTATCCAAGTACCATATAGGGGTATGATCACTTGGATTCACCTGCAATAAATAAAGAATCACTTACCCTTAGAATCCAACTTGTTAGTGGGTCCTAGGTCCTTGTTAGTTTGAAATCCTGTAACTGATCTAAAAGGAATCCTACTTTTGGTTTTAACACTTGAGTTAAACCAGCAATCCATGGCAAAGTGGAACACCTTGCCACAACACCAACACTCAAACCTATTATACCTATTCTTAGGTACAGGCCTTCTTACTTTATTGCCAGAAGATTTATTAAGTGTTGGTGCTGGAACAGCATTCTTCAAGAACTCCTCTTGAATATGATGGGCATGCTTATAGATTGGTCTATTGACCTTAGCACCCTTCCTCATGAAATTTTCATGCTTACAGTGACCATGTGTAATGTCATGATCATACCTGTTAGTAGGATTCACTACCTTCTTAAAGAAAATACGGGGATTAATAGCTAGAGGCTGAACTATGGCTTTACCTTTTCTATGAGAATTGGTAGCCCTAGTTCTTCCCTTAAAGCCTAGACCAGTCTTCCCTTTTTGTGAAACAAAATTATATATCAAAGGTAAGACTGAATTTGGCTTGGAGAATTTAGCCACTAGCTCTCTCTCTTGCTGGAGTTTTACCTCCAGTTTCTTGATATGATTCTCTTTGAATGAGATTGTACCCATCTAAATAACTATGATGTTCTTCAATTTGGCAACCTCATTCAGTTTTTGATCCAGCAGTTTTGCTGAATCTGCTGCATCCAGTTTAAGAGACTTAATCTCTTTAGCTTGCTCTTTAACAAGAAACTTGCTCTTCTTTAGGGCATGCAACAACCCACCATACTCATCAATGAGTTGTTGAATATCCCCCTCAGACTCAGATCCATCAACTTCTTTTGAAGCAGGTGCTTCTGATTCTGATCCAGTAAAGTAATCTGAGACTGGGGAAGAATTGTTTACCTTACTTGGTCTAGGCTGATCCTGGCACTGTTCTTCTTCAGATTGTGCCATCAGCCCTTTACAGCAATATTCTTCCACTCTATTTATGGAGTCCAGCATCTATAGGAATTCTAGTTCCCTAGAATCCTCTTCTATTGAGAAGAGTCCAACATATGCTTCTGCATCTTCTTCTCTAGATTCTGAAGATGAAGAATCTGTACAACTCTTCTCTTTCTGAGCCACTAGAGACTTCTCCTTCTTTCCTTTGACCAGCTGCTTCTTCTTATCCTTTGACTCCTTTCTTTTGTCATAACAGTCAGCTATGACATGCCCAGACCTGTTGCAACAATAACATACAATCTTAGAATTAGATTGTATACCAGGTTTAGAAGTATATCTGTCCTCCTTAGGTGTTTTCTTCTTCCTGTAGTATTCATCCTTGGAATAGGATGTTGATGAAGGCCTGGTTCTCCATTTCTTTTTCTTCATGAACCTTTGGAATTGTCTTGTGAAGGCAGCAAAGTCTTTATCAGATGTGTGACTATCTTATGTACTTGTTTCAGGAACTCCTTCTTCTGCTTCAGTACTCCTTCTAGGTGGAGAAGGAGATTTTCTCCTACCCTTCCTTGAGCCCTCAGCCTTGAAGGCTACTGACTTTTCTTTATGTTTAGATCTGATGCCCTTCTCTTCCTCTTTCCTAACAGTAAGTTGCATTTCTTCACAAGTGTCGACACTTGTACTTAGAAAATTTTTCTTCAAATTCTTAAACCTGCACAATGAAACTCAAACTTCTATCAAATACAAATTGATGCATACCATTGACTAAGTTGTGGCTTCTCCAAATCTGCTACATATTTTCCAATGTACCCAACACCTTGGCAACAGGTACACCGAAAATGTGCCCTGAGTGCACGGAACATTTGGTCGTTGAGGCATTCGTTTGTGATATATTGAACTGTGTGTGAGTGCACGTTCTTGTGATATATCTGCTTGTGAAAATGCTATGCATGCAGGGAAGGAATAACACTGCCCCAGTAAAGGGGTAGGGTCGTTATAAATTGGTAAGTTGAATGCTGACCGTTACCTTATTTTCCACCCTTGTGGTGGATTTTCCCTGTGCAAGTGTTGGAGAGCCGAGCGGGAAATAGCAGGCTAAAGCCCTTACTGATATGTTGGCCCTCGAAGGCCGAGTGAAAAAGTTTTACCATTTTCATGTGTGGTCGGCCTGCGCGCCGATGTTTGTAAACCATATTTGTGAAGTATAATTGTAAGGCCTTAAGGCCATAACTTTTGTGTATTTGTAATTGACATTCCTGATATATATATAAATGTTGTGGTTTATATATAGTGGACATTCAATTGTTATGAGTTCATGCAACCCTAAAGATTCTGCTAGAATTCTCTAAGTTAGGATTCGAATAATTTTTGATATTAACCTGTAATCTTGCCGCCTATTTGTGGAATATGGTGTGGGGCCCCGGCCGGACCCTCTATTATATTTCATATGACTGCCGGAGGTGCTACAATTTGGAATCAGCTTGCCTTGGTCTTCCTCCTATGAATTTGTGGTCTAATTCTTTTGAAGGATGGCGAGCACGTGTATGTCTGTACTATTATAACATAAATAAACTCAAGAATGTCCACTTATGAATGAAAATACACCTGTTTGAGGAACCTGGGCGTTCCTATTCGTCGTTGTTGCTTTTGGAAAGTCGCTAAAGTGTGTCTTTTACACATATAGGTGACTCGATGTGGTGCGGGGTAGTCTGAGCCCCAACGTTTTGTTGAAAGTGCAGCACCAGTTGAGGTGCTCACACCTCCTCCTTCTACGGAGACAGTATGCTTAGTTGTTGAGGCATTGTTTGCAATGATACACACACAGCCTACTAGGAAGGTGCAACCTGCAATGGTGCCAGAACATATTGGTGTGAGGCCAAAACCTATTGAGGTCGTGGTAGATATACGAGCAGTGGAACGGCAACTGACGCAGTTCATGAGTTTCAGTCCTCTTGCGTTCACGGGTGCAGGATCCCCAATGCAGGCAGAAGACTTGCTTGCGCGAGTCAAAAGAATTTTGACGGCATTACGAACTTAGGAGGAACAGAAAGTCACCTTGGCCACTTTACTGTTGGAAGGAGAGGCTTGGCTTTGGTGGGACGAAATGGAGCTGCACCACTTCGCAGGCAGACAACTAACAGAGGTCTCAATAGAGGAGTTTTCGAGACAGTTCTTGGTGAAGAATCTTCCGTCGGCGCACTGCATAGCAATGGAAAATGAGTTTCTGCATCTAAATCAGGGTAAAATTAGTGTCGATACCTACTTACATGAGTTTACAAGGTTGGGACGCTATGCGGGGACTACCTTCGCTGAAGAAGAGTATAAAACCAATAGGTTCTACGAAGGGATGCAGGATGAGCTGAGAATCCTACTCTCGAGCTCGATGAACCAAGGGTTTCAAGCATTGGTGGATACGGCTGGTGCGCTGGAGAAAGACTTGAAGAGGGTGCAGGGTAAGAGGGCCTTGGCCGGGACAAAGCCCGAGTTCAAAGTACCGCACCCGGGAAAATCTAGCTGTCGAAAGAAATGGGGTAGAAAGTCCAAATCTTCTGGATAGACTCCCTCTACTGTTGCTTCTAGAGCAACATCTGGGCAAGGCCCTCGGACGTGTTATACCTATGGCAAGCCAGGACACTTTTCCCATAGCTGTCAGAGTAGTCCCTTGAAGGGTGATAAAAAAGCAGGAGCAACATATGCTGAAATGGGAAAGACGGTGGAATCCACTGCATCCAAGTATGCTCCAGCTCAGCCAAGGGTGTACAATCTTGGCCAACAGGATGCCATAAAGCAGAGTGACATCATCACTCGTATGAGTTAATCTATAGTTTTACTGTTTTCCATACTTTATACCGTGTGTGTGGCTTGTGTATGATTTGTTTATATTAGTCTTTGTCCTTATTTAAGACTACCCGGCGGGGGCACTGTTTGATACGGGTGTTTCACATTCGTTTCTATCTGAGGACATCATGTCTCGGATAGGAGTGCCGACTTGTGTGACGTCAGTTAGCCTATCGATTTTGTTGACTAATGGATGTGCGATGCTAGCAAATAAGTCTTTTTGTATTGAGGTGCGGATAGGAAGTCGGGATTTCAGATTGGAAGCATCTATGCTGCCGATATCGGAGTTCGATGTAATCTTTGGTATGGACTTGCTCTCAGATAAGCGTGCCTTTATATATTACAACTCAAAGGAGATCACACTGGGAAATAATACTGATCTAGAGACTAAATTCACTGGTATGTGAGGATCGAGCAAGAAATTGATGTTTGCTCTCCAAGTCGGCAAAGCTGTTCGGAAGGGCGTGGAGTTATTCTTCACGCTTATAAAGGTTGTTGAGCCAAAATCCAGTGCAAGTGACGTTCTAATTGTATCAGAGGATGTTGATGTGTTTCCTAAGGATCTTCCGGCTTTACCGCCCCAGCGGGAGATTGACTTTTCTATTGAGTTTGTGCTAGGTGTGAAACCTATGGGCCGCTCACCGTACCGTGTAGAGCCAAAAGGAAATGGCGGAACTGAAAGTCCAACTACAAGAACTGCTAGAGAAAGGATATATTGTAAGACCCCATTTTTTTTATTTTTAAACCACCGGGGTCTTATGCCCAGAACCACCGCTTTGCTATGACACCAACACACCCGGGAAGCTCGTCACTACAAAACGTCGATCCTGCCGGTCATACCGATCGCAGAAGAGAAGAGTAAGTACAAAGAGTAAAGTAAACTCAAATACCATTCCACCAGAAATCACATGAAATAAAATAAATCTCCACAAAGGGAGAGTCCACAGTAAAGATAAAGCAAAGTACTAAAGAGGGCTCCTGCCCGATACATCAAGATCCTCACTACAAGCCACTCAATACGGAAGCAAATCTATAGTAACTACTAATGTTCGGGACTCACTATCCCTGTTGGGTGAACTCCCATGCTAGATTGTCCTGTCTCCAAGCGCACCGACCTCTAGGACTGCATCTCCTGTTTCATCTCAATGATCCCCTTAAATGATTTGGTCAATGACTGTTAGTCTAAAAGACTAAGTCCTATCATCCCCCACCCCTCCCCATTACTCCTAGGCAAAGAGCGGTGAGAAGGAAAGGGAAGGTATTTAAGGTTGAGAGTAACAAAAGTATGCAGGTGGCGGAGGAACTAGTCTATCATGAGCATATAAATACAGCAAGTATAAGTAAGCAAATAGTAGGTAAACAATATAAGGATACACATGAAAAAGGTGACCAAGTAAATTATGAGAAGGTAAACTAAGTAAGTAACCATGACCTATAGGAATGCCCATACAATCTTGTAGACCAAGGGGTCGTTTTGCCAGGCCTATTGTATAAAAATTCTCATACCAATTTATAAAATAGGTGTCAAGGGTTATTTGAAATGAATATGTATGTCATATAGGTATTCTATGATGAGAACATGCAAGTGCAACTCACACATCCGACTCTGTGCACACAGACCTTTAGTTCCCCCTTTCTGTAGCCTAACCTCCCAGGATACCTCCATAGTGGCAAACGGAAGCGGTGGGTTGGGCCTCGCCCATCTCTAAACCAGTATCAACACTACCAGTCAGACCTATTATACGCCTCAGCGCTGGTGCACTAAGAGGAGCTCCTGCGTACTCTTGCCGGTTGGCACATTGGACTTCATTTAGCTAAGTGTTATACCACACCTGCCGAGTCAACGTATTGGTGTCGGTGCGATGACTCTCCAATACCGAAGACCCACAACCTTATATCTTATGCACATGAAACATTAATATATTTTCCACCGAGCCAAAGCTCCCCAAACTAACCCGTCCGTCACAAATATCTACCGAGCCATCGGCTCGCCGGGCTAACCTGCCCATCACCAAAACCACCGATCCTACTGCTCGTAAAACCCAACCTAACTCCCACAACACCGGGGAGTGTTAGTGTAAGTGTAATCCTAGAGTATTTCTAATTACTCTTGTAATCCATTAGACTTACGGCTTACGTTAACCTCAAACTTCTCAAGGCATTCCCGGTGAAGGGCTCTCACAGGGCACTAGGAACTATGATGGTAGCTGAAGCCCGTCATTACCTTTCGCGAGACACTTACTATTATTAGTTATTACCCAATTCCCGACCCCTTTTAATATTATATTGGATCTAACCCTAGTGTATTTTGACTCTCTCTCTTTCCATAGGAAAGACGATCTTTCGTCGATCTCAAGCACCTCTTGACACTAGTCAACCAAACACTCTCCTCATCATGACTCCTAATGAGGCTCTCTTTTTCTTTTTCACTTTACCATGATCAGTAAACTATTAACCCCATCTCCCAATGTTCATTCCACATATTATCACAATTTCCGCAGTTTTACTAAATGTAGGCCAACCAAAGCAATATGATGTACATGACAGGAGGTACTCCAAATTTTCATCCAAAAGCCCTGAGATATTTATTGGTGGTCCATCACGACATATTTAGCCTAAATCATGAAACTTGTAATCTTCCTAATTAATTTGGCATTTATTAAATTTTCCCAAAGTTAGGTCATGGGTAATTTTGAACATGAAGTACTAGATTTTCTTAAATTATGGCCATCAAAAAATTATGAACACTATATGACAGAAATATATCAGTTAATACCAAATTTCATAGATTTTTATAAATGTAATAACCCCTAAATAATTAATTCAAGGTAATTCAAATAATTAGAGTTAATGATGGGAGTACCATAAATAATTGTCCAAAAATTATATAAAAATTACCAGAGCCTTATAATGACCATAAAACACTACTGACTAAGTTTCATACACTTCCAAGGTCAGTGAGCTATGTAGAAAATATTTCAAATAATTCCATTAAAGTGCACTTTGAGAAGAAACATTCTTATAAACTCATCCAAATGACATGCACTAATTTTCTAGGCTTTATTATGCCGCAAAAGATTCTCTAGCCATGTAACACAATTTTCCAGCAAAATATAATATTTATTATCTATTTATCAAAATATGGTGCACTAGTTCACTTTACACATGAAGTACTAAAATTAAATGCCCAAATGATCCAAATAATTTACTACTGTATCTAAATGATTTTTAATCAACATTGACAAAGTTCAATAATATTTGAAGATAATTTAACCATGGTTACTTCAAAATCATCACATGGGATAAGATGAAGGTTATAACTACAAGTAAGGGCTACTATTTTCTAAACATTCTATAATAAATTTCAGAGGTCAATAGCACTATAAAATTACTCCTACCAAAATCTCATGAAGATCCAAGAACATATGACCCTTCAATATTTTCATAAAAGGTATATGCTTAAACTATCCTAAATTTATTTAAGTTATGTGCTTAAGTCTAAATATCACCAAATTACTTCCTAGAGCTTTTCACCACCCTAAGATCATATGGACTAAACACCAAGTCCATACATGGATATATCATATCATGTCCTTCACAAACTCCCAAATTTCAACCTCAGGGATTGTGTAACATCCCATTTTCAAATAGACCCCCGTTAGGAGTGACTTGAACATACCTAGGTCATAACAAGGCCTAGGTTGAATCTAGGAGGTCAAGTGACCAAACTAGCTAGTAGAGACTCACTTGGGCTGCAAAAAGTAAAATCTTAAAACCCTGATTTTTGGTGGCCTAGTGGGTTCAATCTGACTCCAAGGCATTCCTAGACCTAATATGAGATCAATGGGTCACCAAGGACCCATTGGGTGCAAACCTAGTAGCTAAGTTGACCCAAGTCAACTTAAGCCCTAGTTAGGCCAAAGTAACCCTGCCTTGGGTCAACTCACCCTCATTATGCCAAGTCTACCCTACCCAATCATACCTAGGCCTTAGGGGAGGTCAATGGGTCCCTAGGGGTCTATTAATGTTGACTCCGAAGGTCAAATTGACCAAGTCAACCCTAAACCCAAATCAAGTCAAACCTAGCTCAATTGGGTTAACTCAAGCTCAAGCCCCCTCATGTAGACTCATAGGGTTTTATTAGGAGTTATTATGGATGCCTATAGCCTAAACCCTAGGCTAGCCAACATGTTGACTAGGAGAGAGAAAGAAGTGAGAAATAGGCTAAATATAGGAGAGAGAAAGTGTGAAATAAGGGTATTTTCATGGTAGAATGGTGAGCCCCCCCCCCCTCTCATATGGCATTTAAGGTTTTAATATTAATTTTATGGGCTTATTTTAGGCTTCTAGGGGAAGAAAATTCGTGAGGGTGACTAGGAGAGAGAAAAAATGAGTATTTGGTTATATAGAGGAGAGAGAAAAGGTGGTGGAGAGGTGAAGGGGTGTTTTGAAGAGGGAGGAGGCATGAATTCGGCCAAGGAGGGGCCCACAGCCACCTAATGGCTGGCACCTCTTCCCCCCAACCCTTTCCCGGCCACCAAGAGGTGGTTTCACCCCTCCTCACCTCTAACCCACCCCCCACCATGAAGGGGTGTTTTGCCTCTTGGATGAAACCGCCCCCTCTTCCCCTCTCCCCCTTATATACTCACTTAGGAGAGAGGGGAGACCATTTTCGAAATCAGAGAAGGAGGAGAGAACCCTTGCCGGAGCCACCAAGGAGAGAAACACCGCCATCGCCGCCACCATGGCATCCCGCCGTTCAACCCGCATTCGTGCCCGAACTCAGGTCCTCCCTCACTCCCTTTTTCTCATGCATAGATCTTAGACATGTTAGGAGTAAGCCCGGGCTCAAACGAGCAGGTCGAGTGGAGTGCAAACCTAGAAAAACACCATTTTTAATGGAGTTTTGGTGGGCACGGGTAGGGCGGCGCTGCCACCTCCGACCTCCCTAGCCGCCGGCAAGGTTAGCCCCCACCACCGGGAACATGTAGGAGTTGTTTCCCGGTGGTGGCGCCGCCCCTGGTGGCCGGGAAAAGACCCGTAAGATTCAATTCTCACGGTTTTGGTTCATGCCATTTGTAGAAGACGAAGTACAGCTGCCCTCGGATTGCTTTAAGATGTGTGCGAGACTTAAATACACGAATTACAGCTTTTATTAATTCTTTTTCTGTATTTTAATAAAACAGTTTCACTGTAAATTAAATTTAGGCCCCTTATGGACATCTACTGAAAAAGCTCATAACAAGAAAGTTGTAGGTATTTTAAATACCTACAATTTTATATGTGGTGGTGAAAAATTGGATGAGGGGACTGCCCTGTAGAGCCTTTTTAGTAAGGGTATGTCCTACAACTAGGGCAGATTTCTTCTAAAAATTATTTAGGCCCTTTAGGGGCATGTTCATCAAAAATGATTAATAAAAAAATTGTAGGCCTCTGGAATACCTACAGTTTGATATGTTGTGGGGAAATATTGGTTGAGAACCTAGACCTGTAGGGTCATTTTACTAAAGTAGGTCCTATTTGTAGGACAGATTTTCAAATAATTCCCCACACTTAACCCTTATTCCAAATTGTTTAAATTTTGGACAGGAGCTTAATGTAATCTAAGACTAGCTCCTGTAAAATTTGGAGACCTTTTGGGATAGTGTAGCTTAGGGTTTTGCCCTAACCCTAGAAAAGCTAGGGCAAGATAATTAAAGGGTCAAATGACCTCCATACCCTCCCAAATTTCAGTGAGGTTTCCCTGGTATAGGTATCTAGGTATGGGTCAAATTTCAACTCATTTGGTTGAGTTTTGAATGGGAGTTCACTAAACCCTAGTTTGGACCTAGGGAAGGGTAATTTGGGAAAAAAGAACTTTTGGCAATTGAGTGGTCACTCACCTCAATAGAGGTTGACATTTTGACCACTGGTTTAAAATGATCCTAAGAACCCCCCTTGGGTAAAAATGAGATGTATTAGGGTGAGTTTACCCTAGGGCCCAGGTTCAAACCCTAAATGAGGATTTTGGGGGCTTGTGAAGGACATAGGGGCAAATGCCCTTGTATGGCCTTGAGTTTTTGTGGAGAGATTATTAATAGGTATTTAACCCTCTGGTTAAAATATTAGAGAATTTAGAGGTAGGTAGGTACCTCAAAACCTAAACCCTATTCTTAGGGTAGGAGGGCTTTTAGGTCAAATCAGTAACTTTAATTCATTTAAAAGCTATGAAACTTGGGTAGACTGTTTATAGGGTAGTTAGGACCCTTGGATAATTTTAATAGAATTTTTGGATAATTATTTCTAGTACTTCACTTATGAATGTGGGTATAGCCCTATTTGATATTTTATTTATTAAAGATTTTTAAGTCAAATAAGACCCCATGAAACTCTGGAATTAAATGTTGTTGGCCAGTAGAAATGATCCTGAATTTTTAGTTTAATTTTATGTTGAAGAAATCTAGTAGTTCTTTCACAAGTGTTATAAAAGGGCTTTATGGTTTTAAAATATATTATGGATTAAATACTTTCTGGAAAATTATGAAATTTGGTAAATAGGGTCCTTAAACAATTATTTACTAGTGTCAATTTATTCAAGATTTTTGGAGTTATTATTATGGTACATGATTCACAAGCATGTTAGATTAAGAATTTAGTAAATGATTTATTATAAATTAATTTCCAGTAGGAAAATTATGAAACTTATCTAGTACTGTTTTCATGGTGTTATTAGTACCCTGTAATTAATTCAAATTATTTGGATGAAGATTTGATGTAGTTTATTCATTAGTCATGAAAGAAATGAATTATTGATAAAACATGATTAGGCCCCTTAGACCATAGAGAAAAATGTCAAACCTTGGATATATCCTTTTTAGATATAACAAAATTTATTCTGAATTTATTATGATTTTTTCATAGCTAAAAAGTCTACTTCACATTCAAATTGGTAGACCTTGGATTTGTAGGAAAATTAATTAATTATTAGATTAATTGAGAAAATGGATATAACCTGGAATTGATTCAATTATGCCATGATAGGCCCCAGTAAATAAATTAGATCATTCGGATGTAAACACAAAGGACATCCTATCATGGACATCATATGGTATAGGGTGGTCGTTAAATAGCAAATTCGGGGAAATGTGTAAATGGATAAGATTTGGTCACAGTGTGAAGTAGTTGGTATTAGTTTGATTTAATGAAGAGGCTGGATCACCATAGGAGACTTCAGGTGTGGTGAGAAATGAGTTGATGTGTGCTAGAAGGTGCGCAGGACTGACGAAAGATCGTCGTCCCCGTAAGAGTGAAGAGTCAAATTCACCCTAGGTTTAGTTTGATGCAATTTATAAAGAGAACGGGTAAGGGAAAAACAACCAATAACAATGAGTGCCTTGCGAAAGGGAACTTCGTGCCGTAATGCCGCCGTCTTAGTTCCTAGTGCCTATTGAGAACCCTTCACGGGGCATAATCCGGAGGCAGTCCTGGGCTAACGTAAATCTTAAATAAATCAAAAGAGTAATTAGTTGAAATAGGTTTACACTTCACACACTAGTTAGATAGACATTTTGGAAAAGGTTAAGTCATCCCGAGGTGTTCAAAGGGGCGCCATCCCGCAGTGCTCAAAGGGATGGGGTTTGGAATTGAGCCGGACGGTTTAGTCCGGAGAGCTTAGTCTCGGTTTGTGGTTGAGACGGACAGTTTGGTCCGGGAGCTTTACTCTTGACTTCTTATATTAAATATTGCATGTGCATAAATAGGAAACTTTAAGGTGGTGGGTCTTCGATATTGGGGAGTTCGTTGCACCGACACCAATAGCGTTGACTCGGCAAGGTGGCTAGCACCTCGCCAAACTTAAGTCCGGCGGTCCAGTCGGCAAGAGTACGCAGGAGTCCGCCTTGTGCACGTTTAGGGCATACGATAGGTCAGACCGGTAGTGCAAATACTGGTTTTGAGGTGGGCGAGGCCCAACCCACCGCTTCCGTATGCCACTACGGAGGTATCCTGGGAGGTAACGGCTCTGAAAGGGGGAACTAAAGGTTTGTGTACACAAAGTCGGGTGTGTGAGTTGCACTGCATGAACATCATTAACCCACCATATAGTTGCATACATAATCATTCATAAGAACCTTGACACCTAATGTATAAGTGGTATGGGACGCTTATACATTAGGACCTGCAAAACGACCCCTTGGTCTATAAGCTTGTGTGGGCAAGTTTTATAGATTAAGGTCTTTTTAAATATTTTAATAATGCTTGTGATAACCGACACCCCAACGTATTAGTGGAATGGGACATTTATACGATGAGAGCCTTGTAAAAGATCCCTTGGCTTATGTGTACTCACATAAGTGAAGGTTTATTTTCTTACTTACTTACCTTCCTGTTTTACCTATTACAACACTTATATTGTTCGCCTGTCATAACTTGCTAGTTAGGTCCACCGTCATCTGCTTTTGACTACTCTCCACCTTCATGTCCTTCCCTTTCTTCCTCTCCCCTCGATGCCTTAGGGCATGGGGGAAGGGGTGGGGGATGATAGGGCATAGTCTTATAGACTAACGGTTTTCGAACCACATCATTTTAGGGAATCGTGGAGCCCAGCCCAGAGGAGCAGCCCAGGAGGCTGGTGCGCTTGGAGACAGGGCAGTCTAGCTCAGGAGTTTAGACAGCCGGGACCGTGAGTTCCGTTCCTTAGTAGCAGTTTGTTTTTCAGCTTCCATTTGAGTGACCATGTAGTGAGGTGTTGTTGTACCGGGCTTAAGCCCTCTTCCTTTCAGTACTCTGTTTTTACTCTGATGTTATGCTGTGGACACTCCCTTCGTGGAGTTTACATATATTTGATTAATTATTGTGGACTGCATTTCTCTTTCTTTACTACTTGCTACTTGATTGTGATCGAAAAGGCTGGCAGAATCGGCGTGTTGTGGTGACGACCTTCCTGAGTGCGAAGGTGTCACCGCAAAGCGGCGATTCTGGGCATAAGATCCCGAGGTATGAATCGAGTTTTCAAAAAATGAAAAAGGGGGGGTCTTACAAAGTGGTATCAGAGGAAAACCACGATCGATCAAATAGCAGTCCACTAAACCCTAGGTCACCCCCGTTCGAGCTTAGTTTGCGGACAAACTAAGCAGCGGAAGCAGTGGTGTGGCCATATGGTGATCACATATAAATTGTCCACTTCTTCAATAAATGGAATTCTTCTTTGTAGCTTGAGGCAAACCCTGCCCCTAGTAGAGAGTACCTCCGGCTGCAAAGACCTCATCTTATAATTCCTAGGTCAATGAGTGAGACTCAACCCATTAGGGCACAAGACTAACCATGATGACTTATAGCATGCCCTAGTTCGAAATAGACCCTGGGTATGAACTTGTTTAAGGTAAGGATGTACCCAAACAGAATAAAAGGAAGAGTTTAACGTGAGAATGACAACCTAATAGATAAACTCAGGTGACCTTATGGTCCCTATCAAGGATTACTCAAATCAGTAGACTGTTTTAAGGAGAGTTGAGGCCAATAAGCCATTAGCAGAATGGTAAGAAAATAAGTAGTCTTAACCCTCGTACATGTAACAAGATTTTTCAGAGACAACCACAAAGACAAACACCGAGGGTTGGATATGAATTCAAGTTCAGAAGATATATATTTGGGATTGGGAACATTTTGACCCGGATAAGGTTGTGGTAAATGTGACTCAGAGAGTTTAAGGTATATATCAACAGGTTTCAGGTTGGAACCCCAAGTCGAAGATTGATGCCCTAGGGATTGTGCACCCAGCTATGACGGATATAACATGGTAATATCAAAGATACTTAGCCCAAGGAAGATAGGGGCTTATCTTTTATTTATTGGGGGCTTGTCTTTTGTTTATTGGGCAAATAGGATTGACTAGGGTTTCCTTAGACCTAATTTATAGAATGTGGCGTAACAAATATAGTGAGATTGAATTTAATATAGTTCGACGTTATTCGGATGAAGATAAGACTAAATCGCTATGTTGCATCATCAGATGAAGATAAGACTGAACGAGGTAGTTGGGGTCACCCCGACCCGAAAGAAAACTCTCGTGGGTGTTTCATAAGAATTGTGAGTAGCTGTTCGTTATCATGGGGTGCCCAAGACGATTGTGTCGGATCGGGTTGGTCGGTTCACTTCCAGGGAGTGGAGATCCGTGCAAGCTTACTTAGGCAGGCTTAGGTAAGGCTGATCAGAGACAGGATATTAGAGGCCCAGAGCAGACAAGCTAAGTACTATGACGTCCGACATCGTCAGGTGGAGCCGATACGGATTGACGACCAGGGGATACGGGTCTTGCGCCGCAAGAAGATCCCGCTAGTCAAAGTCTTGTGGAGGAATCATGGGAATGAGGAGCATACTTGGGAACCCGAGGACTTGATGCGAGAGAAGTACCCTGAGTTGTTTAGCCAGGTAATATCTTCTAACATCTCAAGATACTTGTAATTATTATTTTTCCCCTACTTATTTTACACTGGAGTATCACCTAGGATTAGAGGCTAATCCTTTGTTTATTGGGGCTAGCCCTTGTTTATTAGCCTTGGTTAAGCAATTCAACCCTCGTGGGATGTTACAAGCTTAAGATAACCGGTAGGAAAGCTCCCATAGACTTAACCTTAATTTTGGGGACGAAATTTTTGTTTTGTTTATTGGGATTTGTAACATCCCATTTTCAAATAGACCCCCCCCCCCTTAGGAGTGACTTGAACATACCTAGGTCATAACAAGGCCTAGGTTGAATCTAGGAGGTCAAGTGACCAAACTAGCTAGTTGAGACTCACTTGGGCTGCAAAAAGCAAAATCTTAAAACCCTGATTTTTGGTGGCCTAGTGGGTTCAATATGAGTCCAAGGCATTCCTAGACCTAATATGAGATCAATGGGTCACCAAGGACCCATTGGGTGCAAACCTAGTAGCTAAGTTGACCCAAGTCAACTTAAGCCCTAATTAGGCCAAAGTAACCCTGCCTTGGGTCAACTCACCCTCATTATGCCAAGTCTACCCTACCCAACCATACCTAGGCCTTAGGGGAGGTCAATGGGTCCCTAGGGGTCTATTAATGTTGACTCCGAAGGTCAAATTGACCAAGTCAACCCTAAACCCAAATCAAGTCAAACCTAGCTCAATTGGGTTAACTCAAGCTCAAGCCCCCTCATGTAGACTCATAGGGTTTTATTAGGAGTTATTATGGCTGCCTATAGCCTAAACCCTAGGCTAGCCAACATGTTGACTAGGAGAGAGAAAGAAGTGAGAAATAGGCTAAATATAGGAGAGAGAAAGTGTGAATTAAGGGTATTTTCATGGTAGAATGGTGAGCCCCCCCTCTCATATGACATTTAAGGTTTTAATATTAATTTTATGGGCTGATTTTAGGCTTCTAGGGGAAGAAAATTTGTGAGGGTGACTAGGAGAGAGAAAAAATGAGTATTTGGTTATATAGAGGAGAGAGAAAAGGTGGTGGAGAGGTGAAGGGGTGTTTTGAAGAGGTAGGAGGCATGAATTCGGCCAAGGAGGGGCCCACAGCCACCTAATGGCTGGCACCTCTTCCCCCCAACCCTTTCCCGGCCACCAAGAGGTGGTTTCACCCCTCCTAACCTCTAACCCACCCCCACCATGAAGGGGTGTTTTGCCTCTTGGATGAAACCGCCCCATCTTCCCCTCTCCCCCTTATATACTCACTTAGGAGAGAGGGGAGACCATTTTCGAAATCAGAGAAGGAGGAGAGAACCCTTGCCGTAGCCACCAAGGAGAGAAATGCCGCCACCGCCGCCACCATGGAATCTCGCCGTTCAACCCGCATTCGTGCCCGAACTCAGGTCCTCCCTCACTCCCTTTTTCTCATGCATAGATCTTAGACATGTTAGGAGTAAGCCCGGGCACAAACGAGCCGTTCGAGTGGAGTGCAAACCTAGAAAAACACCATTTTTAATGGAGTTTTGGTGGGCTCGGGTAGGGCAGCGCCGCTACCTCCGACCGCCCTAGCCGCCGGCAAGGTTAGCCCCCACCACCGGGAACATGTAGGAGTTGTTTCCCGGTGGTGGCGCCGCCCCTGGTGGCCGGGAAAAGACCCGTAAGATTCACTTCTCACGGTTCTGGTTCAGGCCATTTGGAGAAGACGAAGTACAGCTGCCCTCGGATTGCTTTAAGATGCGTGCGAGACTTAAATACACGAATTACAGCTTTTATTAATTCTTTTTCTGTATTTTAATAAAATAGTTTCACTGTAAATTAAATTTAGGCCCCTTATGGACATCTACTAAAAAAGCTCATAACAAGAAAGTTGTAGGTATTTTAAATACCTACAATTTGATATGCGGTGGTGAAAAATTGGATGAGGGGACTGCCCTGTAGAGCCTTTTTAGTAAGGGTATGTCCTACAACTAAGGCAGATTTCTTCTAAAAATTATTTAGGCCCTTTAGGGGCATGTTCATCAAAAATGATTAATAAAAAAATTGTAGGCCTCTGGAATACCTACAGTTTGATATGTTGTGGTGAAATATTGGTTGAGAACCTAGACCTGTAGGGTCATTTTACTAGAGTAGGTCCTATATGTAGGACAGATTTTCAAATAATTCCCCACACTTAACCCTTGTTCCAAATTGTTTAAATTTTGGACAGGAGCTTAATGTAATCTAAGACTAGCTGCTGTAAAATTTGGAGACCATTTGGGATAGTGTATCTTAGGGTTTTTCCCTAACCCTAGAAAAGCTAGGGCAAGATAATTAAAGGGTCAAATACCTCCATACCCTCCCAAATTTTGGTGAGGTGTCCCTGGTATAGGTATCTAGGTATGGGTCAAATTTCAACTCATTTGGTTGAGTTTTGAATAGTAGTTCACTAAACCCTAGTTTGGACCTAGGGAAGGGTAATTTGGGAAAAAGGAACTTTTGGCAATTGAGTGGTCACTCACCTCAATAGAGGTTGACATTTTGACCACTGGTTTAAAATGATCCTAAGAACCCCCCTTGGGTAAAAATGAGATGTATTAGGGTGAGTTTACCCTAGGGCCCAGGTTCAAACCCTAAATGAGGATTTTGGGGGCTTGTGAAGGACATAGGGGCAAATGCCCTTGTATGGCCTTGAGTTTTTGTGGAGAGATTATTAATGGGTATTTAACCCTCTGGTTAAAATATTAGAGAATTTAGAGGTAGGTAGGTACATCAAAACCTAAACCCTAGTTTTAGGGTAGGAGGGCTTTTAGGTCAAATCAGTAACTTAAATTCATTTAAAAGCTACGAAACTTGGGTAGAGTATTTATAGGGTAGTTAGGACCCTTGGATAATTTTAATAGAATTTTTAGATAATTATTTCTAGTACTTCACTTATGAATGTGGGTATAGCCCTATTTGATATTTTATTTATTAAAGATTTTTAAGTCAAATAAGACCCCATGAAACTATGGAATTAAATGTTGTTGGCCAGTAGGAATGATCCTGAATTTTTAGTTTAATTTTATGTTGAAGAAATCTAGTAGTTCTTTCACAAGTGTTATAAAAGGTTTTTATAGTTTTAAAATATATTATGGATTAAATACTTTCTGGAAAATTATGAAATTTGGTAAATAGGGTCCTTAAACCATTATTTACTAGTGGCAATTTATTCAAGATTTTTGGAGTTATTATTATGGTACATAATTCACAAGCATGTTAGATTAAGAATTTAGTAAATGATTTATTATAAATTAATTTCCAGTAGGAAAATTATGAAACTTATCTAGTGTTGTTTTCATGGTGTTATTAGTACCCTATAATTAATTCAAATTATTTGGATGAAGATTTGATGTAGTTTATTCATTAGTCATGAAAGAAATGAATTATTGATAAAACATGATTAGGTCCCTTAGACCATAGAGAAAAATATCAAACCTTGGATATATCCTTTTTAGATATAACAAAATTTATTCTGAATTTATTATGATTTTTACATAGCTAGAAAGTCTACTTCACGTTCAAATTGGTAGACCTTGGATTTGTAGGAAAATTAATTAATTATTAGATTAATTGAGAAAATGGTTATAACCTGGAATTGATTCAATTATGCCATGATAGGCCCAAGTACATAAATTAGATCATTCGGATGTAAACACAAAGGACATCCTATCATGGACATCATATGGTATAGGGTGGTCGTTAAATAGCAAATTCGGGGAAATGTGTAAATGGATAAGATTTGGTCACAGTGTGAAGTAGTTGGTATTGGTTTGATTTAATGAAGAGGCTGGATCACCATAGGAGGTTTCAGGTGTGGTGAGAAATGAGTTGATGTGTGCTAGAAGGTGCGCGGGACCGACGAAAGATCGTCGTCCTAGTAAGAGTGAAGAGTCAAATTCACCCTAGGTTTAGTTTGATGCAATTTATAAAGGGAACGGGTAAGGGAAAAACAACCAATAATAATGAGTGCCTTGCGAAAGGGAACTTCGGGCTGTAATGTCGCCGTCTTGGTTCCTAGTGCCTATTGAGAACCCTTCACGGGGCATAATCCGGAGGCAGTCCTGGGCTAACGTAAATCTTAAATAAATCAAAAGAGTAATTAGTTGAAATAGGTTTACACTTCACACACTAGTTAGATAGACATTTTGGAAAAGGTTAAGTCGTCCTGAGGTGTTCAAAGGGGCGTCATCCCGCGGTGCTCAAAGGGATGGGGTTTGGAATTGAGCCGGACGGTTTAGTCCGGAGAGCTTAGTCTCGGTTTGTGGTTGAGACGGACAGTTTGGTCCGGGAGCTTTACTCTTGACTTCTTATATTAAATGTTGCATGTGCATAAATAGGAAACTTTAAGGTGGTGGGTCTTCAATATTGGGGACTTCGTTGCACCGACACCAATAGCGTTGACTCGGCAAGGTGGCTAGCACCTCGCCAAACTTAAGTCCGGCGGTCCAGTCGGCAAGAGTATGCAGGAGTCCGCCTTGTGCACCAGGCGTTGAGGGCGTACGATAGGTCAGACCGGTAGTGCAAATACTAGTTTTGAGGTGGGCGAGGCCCAACCCACCGCTTCCGTCTGCCACTACGGAGGTATCCTGGGAGGTAACGGCTCTGAAAGGGGGAACTAAAGGTTTGTGTACACAAAGTCGGGTGTGTGAGTTGCACTGCATGAACATCATTAACCCACCATATAGTTGCATACATAATCATTCATAAGAACCTTGACACCTAATGTATAAGTGGTATGGGACGCTTATACATTAGGACCTGCAAAATGACCCCTTGGTCTATAAGCTTGTGTGGGCAAGTTTTATAGATTAAGGTCTTTTTAAATATTTAAATAATGCTTGTGATAACCGACACCCCAACTTATAAGTGGAATGGGACATTTATACGATGGGAGCCTTGTAAAAGATCCCTTGGCTTATGTGTACTCACATAAGTGAAGGTTTAGTTTCTTACTTACTTACCTTCCTGTTTTACCTATTACAACACTTATATTGTTCGCCTGTCATAACTTGCTAGTTAGGTCCACCGTCATCTACTTTTGACTACTCTACACCTTCATGTCCTTCCCTTTCTTCCTCTCCGCTCGGTGCCTTAGGGCATGGGGGAAGGGGTGGGGGATGATAGGGCTTAGTCTTATAGACTAATGTTTTCGAACCATATCATTTTAGGGAATCGTGGAGCCCAGCCCAGAGGAGCAGCCCAGGAGGCCAGTGCGCTTGGAGACAGGGCAGTCTAGCTCAGGAGTTCAGACAGCCGGGACCGTGAGTTCCGTTCCTTAGTAGCAGTTTGTTTTTTAGCTTCCGTTTGAGTGACCATGTAGTGAGGTGTTGTTGTACCGGGCTTAAGCCCTCTTCCTTTCAGTACTCTGTTTTTACTCTGATGTTATACTGTGGACACTCCCTTCGTGGAGTTTACATATATGTGATTTATTATTGTGGACTGCATTTCTCTTTCTTTACTACTTACTACTTGATTGTGATCGAAAAGGCCGGCAGAATCGGCGTATTGTGGTGACGACCTTCCCGAGTGCGAAGGTGTCACCGCAAAGCGGCGGTTCTGGGCATAAGACCCCGAGGTATGAATCGAGTTTTCAAAAAAAGGGGGGGTCTTACAGATTGAACTAGGGTCCTAGGGATAATCCACCCTAATCCACCCTAAACTTCATGTGAGGGTGTTTAAACTAACCATGGGGCTTTGTCCAAAGTTCTAACACCTTTGTGTGAGAATTGGCCCCTCCATGCCCCATGCTCACTCTGGCCCTAATTAACCCTTAAAGGGTCACACTTTGGTCTCACCAAAACCTTTTGAAATCTAACCCAATTGGGTTGAGATTTTAATCATGGTCATGTCATGACCCTAAGAGTCAGACACCAAAATTTTGGTGGGTATAAAGGTCATTAAATTACTTAAATAATTCATACATGGACTATTAAATTTCTTCAAAAACTTTAGGAAATTGTTTTCAAAAAATTACCATTTTTGGATATCTTATAATTCTAGATATGAATGGCTCATGCTCCAAATTTCAAGTCATTTGAAGGTCAGGATTGATGGGGGGCACCCCAAACAATCTCTGATCAATCCTTGGTATAGACCTCACCAAAATGAGTGTTGTGGTCTGACCTGAACTCTAAATTTGTTCAAACCAATTTTAAAATAACCTAGACCCATAGGGCTACCATTTTCATGTTGACCACTTTTTCTGAATAGGCGTCTAGGTATTTTTAATTTAAATCCAAAGGTAAGTGATTTTTCTGTGACAGAAACATACATATAACATAAAGTTTAATTCATCAAGATCTGCACAGATCTTAAAGCATGATAAGGCATTGGCTTGCTTTCTTCTTCCTCCAACCAACGACCCAGATCTACCCGACCTGTAGCAAACTCCAAGTCCACTTGCCGGCCTTCTGGCCACCTCCCCGACCAACCACCGCCACCACCACCTCTGTTGAGGTAAGGGCTATCGGCTGAAGGTGGTTTGGCCGTCGGAGACGGCGGATTCCGGCAAACCCGACACTTCATTTTTGCAAAAAAACCAGTTGAAAAGTTGCACTAGATCGTGCTCAATTGAGCCCGATTCTAATCTCTAATGAATCCTATGATCTAGCCCACGATGAAGGAGTAGAGGAGAACCTGGTTTGCGACCTGAATTCTTGTACTTTGCCTCCTCACCATTTCTGGCCACCAAACTTTTGATCCTCTACAACTTCTACACCAATCTCAATGGATTTGAAAATTAATCGGGGGAAACGCTTGCCCTTGCTCTAGTGAAGGTCCTAAAAGAAGGAATTTGGGAGTGGGGTCATGTTACTCCCAAATATCATTAAATTTCATTAACGACCATTAACTAATTCTTTTCTATTTCAACCAAATAAATGGGGCTGAGCCACCCCAATGACTATATTTTGTCATGCAGGTATGTTATGATGAGAACATGCAAGTGCAACTCACACACCCGACTCTGTGCACACAGACCTTTAGTTCCCCCCATTCTGGAGCCTAAACTTCCAAGATACCTTCATAGTGGCAAACGGAAGCGGTTGGTTGGGCCTCGCCCACCTCCAAACTGGTATCAACACTACTAGTCAGACCTATCATACGCCTCAACACTGGTGCACTAAGCGGAGCTCTTGCATACTCTTGTCGGTTAGCACACTGGACTTCATTTGGCTAAGTGTTATACCACACCTGCCGAGTCAATGTATTGGTGTCAGTGCGATGACTCTCCAATACTGAAGACCCACCACCTTATATCTTATACACATGCAACATTAATATATTTTCCACAAATCCAAAGCTCCTCGGACTAACCTGTCCGTCATAAATATCTACCAAGCCATCGGCTCGCTGGGCTAACCTGCCCATCACCAAAACCTTTGATCCTACTGCTTATGAGACCCAACCTAACTCCCACAACACCAGGGAGTGTGAGTGTAAGTATAATCCTAGAGTATTTCTAATTACTCTTATAATTTATTAGACTTACGCCTTAGATTAACCTCGGACTACCCAAGGCATTCCCGGTGAAGGGCTCTCACAGGGCACTAGGAACTATGATGGTAGTTGAAGCCCATCATTCCCTTTCACGAGGCACTTACTATTATTGGTTATTACCCAATTCCTGATCCATTTTAATATTATACTCAATCTAATCCTAGTGTATTTTGACACTCTCTCTCTCCACAGGAAAGATGATCTTTCGTCGATCCTGACCACCTCTTAACACTAGTCAACCCAACACTCTCCTCATCATGACTCCTAATGAGGCTCATTTTTTCTTTTTCACTTTACCATGATAAGTAAACTATTAAGCCCATCTCCCTATGTCCATTCCACATGTTATCACAATTTTTGCAGTTTTATTAAATGCAGACCAACCTAAGCTATATGATATAAATGACATGAGGTACTCCAAATTTTCATTCAAAAGCCCTGAGATAATTATTGGTGGTCCATCATGACATATTTAGCCTAAATCCAGAAACTTGTAATCTTCCTAATTAATTTGGCATTTATAAAAATTTTCCAAAGTTAGGTCATGGGTAATTTTGAACATGAAGTACTAGATTTCCTTAATTTATGGTCATCCTAAAATTATGAACACTATATGACATCAATATATCAATGAATACCAAATTTTAAAGATTTTTATAAATGTAATAACCCCTAAATAATTAATTCAAGGTAATTCAAACAAGTAGAGTTAATGAAGGGAGTACCATAAATCATTGTCCAAAAATTATATAAAAATTACCAGAGTCTTATAATGATCATAAAACACTACTAAGTTTCTTGCACTTCCAAGGTCAGTGAGCTATGTAGAAAATACTTCAGATAATTTCATTAAAGTGCACTTTAAGAAGAAACATTCTTATAAACTCATCCAAATGACATATACTAATTTCTAGGCTTTATTATGCCCCAAAAGATTCTTTGGCCATGTAACACAATTTTCCAGCAAGATATAATATGTATTATCTATTTATCAAAATATGGTGCACTAGTTCACTTTACACATGAATTACTAAGAGAAAATGCCCAAATGATCCAAATAATTTACTAGTGCATCTAAATGATTTTTAATCAGCATTGACAAAGTTCCATAACATTCTAAGTTAATTTAATCATGGTTACTTCAAAATCATCACATGGGGCAAGTTGAAGGTTATAACTACAAGTAAGGGCTACTATTTTCTAAGCATCCTATAATAAATTTCAAAGGTCAATAGCACTATAAAACTACTACCAAAATCTCATAAAGATCCAAGATCATATGACCCTTCAATATTTTCAAAAAAGGTATAGGCCTAAACTATCCTTAAATGGTTTAAGTTGTGTGCCTAAGTCTAAATGTCACAAAATTCCTTCCTAGGGCATTTCACCACCCTAAGATGACATGGACTAAACACCAAGTCCATACATGGACATATCATATCATGTCCTTCACAAACCCCCAAAGTTCAACCTTAGGGTTTGAATTTGGGTCTTAGGGAAAATCCACCCTAATCCACCCTAAAATTCATGTGCAGGTGTGTAAACTAACCATGGGCTCTGGCCAAAGTCCCAACCCCTTTGGGTGAGAATTGGCCCCTCCATGCCCCAAGCTCACTCTGGCCCTAATAAACCCTTAAAGGCCCACACTTTGGTCTCACCAAAACCTATTCAAATCTAACCTAATTGGGCTGAGATTTTAATCATGGTCATGCCATGACCCTAAGAGTCAGACACCAAAATTTTGGTGGGTATAGAGGTCATTAGACCTCTTCAATAATTCATTCATGGATTATTAAATTTCTGCAAAAACTTTATAAAAATGTTTTCCAAACATTCCTATTTTTGGATATGTAAACGTATAGATATGAATGGCCCATGCTCCTAATTTCAAGTATTTTGGAAGTCAGGATTGATGGGGGCACCCCAAACAATCTCTGATCAAGCCTAGGTATAGACCTCATCAAAATGAATGATGTGGTCTGACCTAAACTCCAAATTTATTCAAACAAATTTTATAATAAACTAGACCCGTAGGGCTACCAGTTTCATGTTGACCACTTTTTCTGAATAGGCCTCTAGGTATTTTTAATTTAAATCAAAATGCAAGTGATTTTTTTGTGACAGAAACATACATATAACATAAAGTTTAATTCATCAAGATCTGCACAGACCTTAAAGCATGATCGGGAAGCGGCGGGCTTTCTTCTCCCTCCAGCCAACAGCCGAGATCTAGCTGACCTGGAACAAACTCCAAGTCCACTTGCTGGTCTTCTGGACACCTCCCCGGCCAACCACCGCCACCACCACCTCAGTTGAGGTGAGGGCTATCGGTCGGAGGTGGTTTGGCCGCCGGAGACGGAGGATTTCGGCAATCCCGACACTTCATTTTTGGGTAAAAACTAGTGGAAAAGTTCCACTGGATCGTGCTCAATTTAGCCTGATTCTCATCTATAATGAATCCTATGATCAAGCCCACGAAGGAGTAGAGGAGGACCTGGTTTGCGGCCAGAATGTGTGTACTTTGCCTCCTCACCATTTCCAACCACCAAACTTTTGCTCCTCTACAACTTCTACACCAACCTCAATGGATTTGAAAAGTAATCGGAGGAAATGCTTGCCCTTGCTCTGGTGAAAGTCCTTAATGAAGGAATTTGGGAGAGGAGTCTTGTAACTCCTAAATATCATTAAATTTCATTAACGACCATTAACTCATTCTTTTCAGTTCAACAAAATTAAAGGGGTTGAGCCACCCCAATGGTCGGCCACCTCCTGAAAAACTTCTTCTCTCCCTCAGAGGAGTAAAAGCCCCATAAAAGCAGGGGTTATGGAGCCTTCATGGCCATAATGGTCATTAAGCTTGAGCTTTCTCTCTCAATCAAATCACTAATTCCAAAAACTTAGTTCGACAAATTTGCTCTATTCATCGAACTCCGCTCGACGAATTGGCTTTATTCGTCGAACTCCGCTCGAAGAATTGGTTGTATTCATCGAACTCCGCTCGACAAATTTGCTCTATTTGTCGAACTCCGCTCGATGAATTTTCCCTGTTCGACAAAGCCCAAACCTGGTTCAGCAAACTTTCTCCGTTCTTCATACTCCGTGATATTCACTCTGAACCCAATTCAGCACTTGCTCCGTTCTACGAACTATTTGTTTATCTCGACGAATCCGCTCCATTCGACGAACTCTTGCTGAGTTCGACGAACTCTTTCCGTTTGACGAACTTCTTGCTGAGTTCGACGAATATGCTTTGGTTCGATGAATTGCTGGCTGAGTTCGACGAAATCGACCGGTCTATAATTTTTAAGAAAAATGGCATTGAGTGAGTTCTCAACTCACTCAATGCCAATCAGTCTATGACGTTGAGTGCGCTTAACGCACTCAACGCCTCGAGCCAGAAAACCTTCTAAGTATAATGGGATTGAGTGAGCTCAACTCACTCAATGTCAAGCAGTCTATGGCATTGAGTGAGCTTAAGGCACTCAGCGCCCCAAGCCAGAATCTTCCTCTAAGTAAAATGGCATTGAGTGCACTCAACGCCAATCAGTCCATGGCATAGAGTGCACTCAACGCCCTGAGCCAAGATGTTTCTCTAAGAAAAATGGCATTGAGTGCACTCAACGCACTCAATGTCAATCATTCCATGGCATTGAGTGCACTCAACGCACTCAATGCCCGAGCCAGGATATTTCTCTAAGTAACTTCCTGAACTAAATAAATGCTTCCCGAACCTGAGCCAATTCTCTTGGCTCAAAATGCGTGCGAGGGGCCTAACACAAAATGGGATGTTACACCTTGAAGGTCACTTGACCCTTAGTTAGGGCACTTCGACCTTTTTATGGCTAGGGTTGATTTGGGGCAACTTAGTGAAATTTATTACTTAAAGGTTAGTTAGTCACCTAGAGGGGGGATGAATAGGTCTTGAAATTACTTAAGCCTTTTTGTTATTTATAAGTTTGGTGATCTAGAGCTTATCCTAATTACCTATAATATAAGAAAGAAACAAGCAACACAGCAAGCACACAAGTATTTATAGTGGTTCCCCAATTGGGTACATCCACTTTCCCTCCCACCTATCCAACTGATTTGTTGGACTAGGCAAAAACTCCACCAATATGCTCCTCAGAGCTTACACCTCAGGCCCTCAGCCTTACATACGGATTCTTTTTCAGAATCCAAACTCAAAACCACAAGGGTTCCTACCTCAAAGCCCTGCATTACTCCTACAGCTTAGTGGTCCACTGATCACCTACCTAAGCATTATTTCTAAGGCCAACAGCTCAGGCTTCTCAGACCTACAACTTCAGGCACACAACCCAACTCTCAGAGTGTTTTAACACTCCTACAACTCAATACCTATCCAGGTACCTACCTTAGTGCCCTTCCAGGCACCTACAACTCAACCTCCTCCAAGGCCTACAACTTAGTGACACACTTGTCACCTACAGCTCAGTGACTCACTAGTCACCTACCTCAGGCACTAGGCCCTACCCTCAGGCTGGGATGACATCCTTACCTCAGATCCACACTTGGATCCTACCTCAGAGAGAAACACTCTCCTACCTCAGGCACTTAAGCCCTACAGCTCAGATCCACACTTGGATCATACCTCAATACCCTAGCAGGGCACCTACCTCAATGACTAATTAGTCACCTATCACTCAGGCACAAAGTGCCTTACACTAAGATTCATATAAACTGAATCCTACAGGAAATAATCAAGTAAAATTGAAATACTGACTCAGAGATAAATTTCTGAGTCTAACTTGTTGGACTGAGCAGATATCAGTCCAACCTACTTACTGTAGAAGGGATGAGTCTTCTTCTACCGCTACCAATTTCTCTATTATACTTAAGGCAGCAACTATTGTTGAAGGCTTACATCCCTTCACACAGCTATCTCCTCTTGTTGATAGATTGAATCAGCCAACTTATTATCCAAGGAACACTCTTGCTGAATAGGAAGAAGCTTCAGCTATCTTTGCCTTCTAGCTTTCACTACTGGACTTTACTTTCAAGCTTGTCGAAGAAGATGAAGTCCAGCCGCCTCTTTTTCATTTTCTACTTCCGTTTTCATTTTTCGTTAACCCTAATCTTCTTTTCTTCTCTTCCTTTTATATCTGTTGATTTGAATCAACGGCACAATTTGAATGTGGGCCTAGTTAAGTATGGTGAGCGCCACCTCCCTCCGAAGAAGACAAATAGTAGCTTCTGGCGCTACTGTAGCTTTCCCGTAATGGCATGAAGTACTTGGACTGGGCTCGACGATCATCGACCTAAGATCGACGAACTCCATAATCTTAAACTTTAACTTGAGCTCGATGAAAGGCGAGCTCAGGTCGATGAACTCTGAATCTTAAACCTTTAACCTGAGCTCGACGATCTGTGAGCTTAGCTCGACGAACACTGAATATTTATCCTTCAACTTGAGCTTGACGAAAGGTGGGCTCAGGTCGATGAACTCTGAATCTTCAACCTTCAACTTGAGCTCGACTATTTGTGAGGTGAGCTCGATGAATTTAACTTTCTGGACTTAGAAAATTTATGTTTGCTTTATCTCAGCAATTCCTTCTTAACTATCTCAGCGGTTTCTTCTCACAGTCGAGACTGTCTTCATTCTCAGCAATTTAGCTGAGACCAACACTTCTCTCAACGATATGTGTTTAGCTTCTGAGCTATCTCAGCGGTTATGCTGAGACATTCTTCTCAGCTGTCTCAGCTATCTCAGCGGTTATGCCTTAGTCAAATTATCTAACTTCCAGCTTTCTCTTCCTGTTCACCTGTCCAATCAAGGACAACCTGCATGTAATAACTTAAGCATACATCAAATACATTATGCCCCTTAGCATGATTGGTGATTCCTCTTCAAATCCTAAGGAACATTGAAGGGCACAATTCCTAACAATCTCCCCCTATTTAAAAAAGGCAGAACACTCATCTATGTTAAGGTTCATCTACACAAAAACATATCATGATGAGCCTAAAGAGACATTACCATGATAACTGGCCATCCCAATATAGCATAACTCCCCCTAGGTGGGGCGGCATAACACTATGTTTGACTACCAAAAGCACTAGTGAATTATCAATCACTATCAGTGTAACTGTATGATTAGTAACAATAGCTTTATTAATCATTTATAAGGTAAACATTTTGATTAAGATCTACCAAATCATTAACTTAGTCAAGATATAGTAGTAAACTTGTGATTACAATATATCTATGAAAGAATAGCACATTCATTTTTCACATATACATTAATGAGAGTTGCATTACACATTTATCACATCAATATAGTCATGGCAAGCTCATAGTAATTTTATTTATAAAGATTTGGCATTGTTACACTTTTGATATTCATTACAAGACATTTATTATATGTTTTAAGGCATCCTAAGTCTTTCAGTCCCATCTCAGCTCTTCTTTGATGAACTTGAAGCAGCATCCTTGGTGACAGTTGTCTTCTTCAAGTTTTCAGCTTTGTTCTCCTGCCTCTTAAAGTAAAGGAAAGTTTTTTGAATATATCTAGAAGGCATTTTCTTAGGATTTCTCTTCCTTACCAGATTTTCTTTTAATACTCTAACCCTTAGAGAATTTCTTTCCAAATGCTTTATTCATTCCTCAGAAGGATATACACTATCAATATTCTTTAGAATTTGTCCATGGCTTACCCCAAGCATTTATAATGATGGATTCAGAGGCATCACTTAGCTATTCATAATCTGGATCATCTCTGTTTTCAGCTCTCCTCTTTGCCATGAACTCTTCAACCATTTGAGTTCCTTCCCTCTTTCTTCTGGCAGGAAGTTGTGCATCCTGTGCAACTCTAGCTTGTGTTGGGAAGTCTAGGTCCTTTGGCCTCTTTCTATCTAGGAGGGGCAGGTGTAGTGCCACCCTTGTGCCTTGAATTACATGGAAGTCTTGTTCTTCAATGAGTTTTGCTGTCTTAGCATGGCTTCTCTCCCCCTTTCTTCCTTCTTCATAAATGGTATTTTGTAGGGTGGTGGTGTTTGCTTCATATTTGCTTGATATGGATTGGAGTATTCTCTCATTGTCCGCAAGCAACTCCTTTTTTTAGGAGTAGTGCCTCCTTCATAGAGTAGAAAGCAACATTTGTGACATGCAGATTTATATGATCTACTGCACCCTTGATCACCTCATCAGTTGCACTCACATAATTCTTGATATATCTTATCTCAGCTGTAGAGAGTTTTTGGCTTGTTTCCAGGGATTTCATGAGGGTGGTTAGTTTGATGCCAGCAGTTCCAGCCTTATCAAACCAGGTGGTGACCTGTTTGTTTATGTGAGAGATTCCTTCTTTATTTTCCTTGACTTTGGTTGATAATTCATCCCTCGGCTTGGCAACTGATTGGTCAATATACTTCTTGAGGGTTGTGGTCTGAGCATATATGAGTGCTTTGATTTGGTTTACTAATTCCTCATTTGATATAGGGTTATATGATGTATGGCTCATAGGAGGAGGGACAACATCCTGAGCAGGGACTTGAGAAGGCTCCCCCTCAGCTATAGCACATGTAGTGGTTCAAGACTCAACCACTCTGTTGACCACTTGATCCAAAGTTTTCAGATCCATCTGATCATGTTCCCCCTCAAACTGAGCTTTCTTTTTTGGGCTTGACTTATCAAGATAAGTATCTAATGTCTCAAGAGGCTCCCTATTATCTTCTGTAGTAGAGATGACTTCAACTATTGCTGCTTCATCAGTATCATCCATGTCTGCCTCATCTTCTACAACAACCTCTTCTTCAGTGGCATTCTTTGACACTTGTTCGTACTTAGGACTTGCATGGATTTTATCAACATGCATATCACTAACTTGGATTTGAAAGTTTGCAAAGGTTTGACTGAGTTATAAGTCAACTTGCAGACCAACATTTGCTAGAGAGGAGGTTCCAAGTTCTGGTTCAGAGCTGGCAGTTCTTTCCTGCTCAGCAGGTCTCTTCCTTGTGTCCTTAGAGGAGTTCTTTATTGTTGAAGGTTGGATCATTGGTAGGACCCTAGTGAATCTGTTCAGAGTTTTATGTCCATTCTTTTTAGGTAGTGAATCTTCACTCCTTGCTCCTACTTGAATGTATCTGGGTAGGTATTTAGTAGGTATAAGGAAAGAATTCTGCATATATTTGGAGTGTGTAGGCAGTCTACAATTCTCTAGTAGATGAGTGATGACCAAGAAGTCTGCTTACTGAAGATTATCCTAGTCATGACATCAAACATTGACCAAGAGATTGTGCCATGTGATCCAGGTTTGCAGATGAGGGATTTCCCAATTATATCTGCAAGCAGTTTGCCTCTCTGATTGAAGAATTTCCTCTTAAGAGATCTAGATTTGGCCTCATTGTATTCACACCACTTGAGAGCATTGTCTCTATCCATGATGGTGGGTTCTTCTTCCTCGCTATGGTTGACGGAGGGTAGATGAAGGGCTTTGCCTAGTCTCTTTGGATTTTTCTTAATCTTGATGTTCCCAATCTTAGATTTCAGTGAGTTTTGAGAGGATGACACCTTGCCGTTGGGGAAGAATTCCACTACCTCTTGTCTAAGAATGGTTGAGGGTTTAGAAAAAGCGTACTCCAAACCCACGGTCTCAATCATCCTCAACACTTCCTTAATCTCTAGCGAGGCATGACTGAATCCATTCCTCACAATTTCATAGCCCTCCTGAAGCTCCTTTGAGATCTTTGGCGCCATCGAGTTGGTGCGGTAAGATACTGAAAAGGTTTCGGTCTCGGCGGCTAGGGTTAACGCTTTTGAGAGCGATGTGGCTTTTCGTTTCTTGTCGCCTTTATATATGTAATGGAAAAGTTTAATTTCCTTTTTCATTTGACTAGCCAATTAAACAATTTTTAGACTTTACGGCTTGCTCTATGATTTTTGTTATGATATAGGGCACATAGTGCTTGATTAATTTATAGCTTCCCTTACTGTCTGGATGTTCAATTTATTTGTCACACCATTATACAGATATTTTATCAATTCTAAGTATGATGGAGACCTAACTTGCTAGTAAGTCAATTTTATTGATAACATTATAATTCACTGATTTATATGTTATTTGGGCTTGAGAGAAAAGGCTATATAAGTTAATAATGTAGGTATTTATGAAGAATAATTGATAGGGGTGTGCATGAAAAACCGAAAACCGACAAAACCTCCCCAAACCGCCCAAACCAAACCGATTTTACACCGAACCGAACGACTCGGTTTGGTTTTGGTTTTCTTCTCTGAAAAACCAAACCGCACCGACTAATAATGCATGTAAAAATATTACCAATAATGATCTTTTAACTATTTTTATTAATTAAATAATTTACACAAATTATATCAACTTAATAATTTTAATATCATTTGAAGCAAAATAAATTTTTGTAATGCATATTTTATGCATCAAGAAGAATTAAACATTTTTTTAACTAATTTTTTAATATCTTTTTTATATTTATCACTCGATTTCACAATAAAAATATTCCTTTTTAAAATTTTCTTGAGATATTTAAGTACACAATTATTTTAAATTGTATAACTGAAAAACCGAAAACCGAATCGAGTAAACCGACCAAAAAATCGAATCGAACCGATAAACATCGGTTTGGGTCTAAACAAACCCAAACCGAACTGCTTGCACCTCTAATAATTGAATCATTGTTATCTAACTAGTGTGCTTGATTTGTTTTATCCTAAGCACATCTAAATTACTTCATAAATATGCAGATCTAGTCTCTTAACAGAAGAGAGAGACTTACCTTGAGGATTACTGCCTCTAGCTTTTGATGATTATACTCTTAATATCATCAATCTTTGCTTATTGCCTTACATAGAGCATGTTCCTTGAGTAATCATCCTGTCCTAGACATTTTCCTGGAATACCCATTATCCAAGTACCAAGTCTTATTTAGACGGGTACTTGGACTATCCTGCAAAACAGAATTCATTTACCCTTAGGCACCCAATAATAGTTGGGTCAAAGGTTCTTGTTAGTATTATAAAATTTTAGCCCAACTCTCTGTCTGGACTGAGCACCTTTCCGTCCACTAGCCACATTCAGGTTGTGCCAACAATCAATGGCAAAGTGGCCCACCTTCCTACAGCACCAACATTTATGAATGTTGTATCTTCTCTTCAGGATAGCACATAATTGATGTCCATGAGAGATGTGAGCAGCTCCAGATTTTGCCGGAAAAGAATTGCATGATGCTGCTTAATTCTTCCTGAATGAAGGTGCTGAGGAACTAAATACAGCTAGTCCTGGATGGCCCCTTTGTATTTTTGGAGCCTTCCATCT
Source organism: Platanthera zijinensis (assembly GCA_039513925.1). Taxonomy (NCBI): domain Eukaryota; kingdom Viridiplantae; phylum Streptophyta; class Magnoliopsida; order Asparagales; family Orchidaceae; genus Platanthera; species Platanthera zijinensis. Next base: position 154,411,932 of record CM077083.1, read on the forward strand.
AGTGTTCTCTCTCATCTCTTTAGATACAGGATATTTAGATCCAAATCTAAAGAGCTTATACTAAGCTTTATGGCTGGAGTGGACAGAAACACTCCTTCTGAGATCATGTGTCTTTACCCCACTGGTAGAGCACACATATGATTGATCCTCATGGGGAGGTGCAAAATTGACAGTTTTAGAAGGTAAATTCACCTTTTGAAATACTATCAACTTTTTAGGGAATTTAGATTTGAATTGATGATTAATGTGATTAATACCCAGCTTCCCAGGGACTTGGCAAGTTGTACCTTTTGGCAACTGACCCTGTGAGTGAGAAGGGTTAATCACAATACCCAATTTCTCTATGAACTTTTGTTCCAGATATCTGATGTGCTTATTCTTCTCTTCTAGAAGCTTGATCTGACACTCAAGACTTTTCTTGAGTTCAGACACCTCATGATTCTTCTTATAAAACTCAATAGATTTATTGTTATAGAGTGTTTTATAAGGCTTCAGGACTTCAATCTCCTTTGCTTGCCTTTTGGCAAGATTTCTGCTCTTCCATAGAGCATCTAGGAGTAGTCCATACTTGTCAATCAATTGATTGACATCAGTCTCAAAGTCTGAGGAATCTTTATCATAGGATGAAGATGCATCAGTGTTTGGATTGATTTCATACTCAGAGGAAGATGAAGGAATGGAGAGAGGTTATACCTTGATTGATTCTGAATCTACCTAACTTCTTTCCTCTTCAGATATTGTCATCAAACCCTGGAATCCACAGTCTTCTTCATCCTCCTCATTGTCACTATTTGAGTGTGACAGAGGGGCTCTTATTCCTATCCTGGAAGCAAGATATTCCTCTTCTTCTTCTGGATCTGCAACAACAGATATCAGCACTATATAGGCTTCTTCCTCTTCATCTTCAGATTTTAAGGAGGAATAATCTGTCCAGCTTCTCTCCTTCTTAGCTACAAAGGACTTCTCCTTCTTCTTGTCCTTATGGTGATGGTGATGCTTCTTCTTCTTCTTCTCATCCTCTTCCTTGTTCCTGACTAGGCAGTTAGCAATGACATGTCCAGCCTTACTGCAAAAATAACTGATGACTTTAGATGAAATCTGTTTATTGTATTTTGTGTCATACTTGTCCTTCTTAGAGGATCTCCTGTGATGGGATGATGATGATGGTCAGTTCTCCCAGTTCTTATTCTTCATGAACTTCTGAAGCTTCCTGGAGAAGATTGCAAACTCTTCATCAGACATGTGGTTGTCTGAGGAATTATTCTCAGATAATTCAGAGCTAGTCTCATCTTCTCTCCTTAGTGGAGAAGGAGTCTGTCTTTCGCTTATTCTTGGGGCTTCTGCCTTGAGAACCACTGTCTTATCCTTGGTCTTGGATTGACTTTCCTTCTCCTCTTCTTTTCTAGCAGCCAGCTGCATTTCATTGGACAGTAGCTTTCCAAAGAGTGTTGGTGGAGGAGTGTCTGCAAACTTAGCCATTTCCTTAATGGCACAAATCTTGGTATCTCAGTCTCTAGTGAGAAATCTGAGGAGCTTGTCATTCAGCTCATAGTTACTGAAGACCCTACCATATGTTCTTATTTCATTGACTGTCCTAAAGAACCTCTCAAACAGTCAGCCACCTTTTCAGATTTGCTTTGTCTGAAAGCCTCATACTCTTGGTTGATCATGGAATTCCTATCATCTCTAACTTCCTTAGAGTCTTCCATGTAGACCACAAGTGTGTCCCATATTTCCTTGGAGGTCTTGCAGTGCACTAGATTCTAGAAGGTTGAGTAATCAATGACACTGGCTGTGATATTTTGTGCCCTTTTGTCCATGGTGGACAGAATCACCTCATCTCTATCAATATCTGTATATGCCTTAGGCACTCTCACAGTTAGATCTATGGTGGAAGCCTTTGTGGGGACAAAAGGACCTTCCACTACTGTTACATAGATCCAAGGGTCAGATGCTTGCATGAATAGTCTGACCCTTTCCTTCCAGAGGCCAAATCCTTCCTTCCTGCTGATTGGCAGTTTCATGGCCCCTAGCTCCTTATAGTTCATTCCTGACCCCATGATTATATCTTCTAGCTAATCTTGGAGGTATGCTCATATTGTTAAATACTTTTTTAGTAACCTCCCTCTGATACCACTTGAAATTTATTACTTAAAGGTTAGCTAGTCACCTAGAGGGGGGGTGAATAGGTCTTTGAAATTACATAAGCCTTTTTGCTTTTTATAAGTTTGGTTATCTAGAGATTATCCTAATTACCTGTAATACAAGAAAGAAACAAGTAACACAGCAAGCACATAAGTATTTATAGTGGTTCCCCAATTGGGTACATCCACTTTCCCTCCCATCTATCCAACTGATTTGTTGGACTAGGCACAAACTCCACCAATATGCTCCTCAGAGCTTACACCTAAGGCCCTCAGCCTTACACATATTCTTTTTAGAATCCAAACTCAGAACCATAAGGGTTCCTACCTCAGAGCCCTACAGTGCTCCTACAGCTCAATAGTCCACTGACCACCTACCTAAGCCTTATTTCTAAGGCCTACAACTTAGGCTTCTCAGTCATACAACTTCCGGCACACAACTTTACTCTCAGAGTGTTGTAGAACTCCTGCAACTCAGTACCTATCCAGGTACCTACCTTAGTACCCTTCTAGGCACATATTGCTCAGCCTCCTCCAAGGCCTACAACTCAGTGACACACTTGTCACCTACAGCTCAGTGACTCACCAGTCATCTACCTCAGGCACTAGGCCCTACACTCAGGCTGGGAGGACAGACCTACCTTAGATCCATACTTGGATCCTACCTCAGAGAGCAGCACTCTCCTACCTCAGGCACTTAAGCCCTACAGCTCAGATCCACACTTGGATCCTACCTCATTACCCCAGCAGGACACTTACCTCAGTGACTAATTAGTCACCTACCACTCAGGCATAAAGTGCCCTACACTCAGATTCAGATAAACTGAATCCTACAGGAAATGATCAAGTAAAATTGAAATACTGACTCAGAGAAAAATCTCTGAGTATAACTTACTGGACTGAGCAAATATCAGTCCAGCCTACTTGCTGTAGAAGGGATGAGTTTTCTTCTACCGCTACCAATTTCTCTGTTGTATTTAAGGCAGCAACTGCTGTTGAAGGCTTATAGCCCTTCACACAGCTATCTCCTCTTATTGATAGATTGAATCAGCCAACTTATTCTCCAAGGAACACTCTTGCTGAACTGGAAGAAGCTTCAGCTATCTTTGCCTTCTGGCTTTCACTGCTAGACTTTGCTTTCAAGCTAGTCGAAGAAGATGAAGTCCAACGGCCTCTTTTTTGTTTTCTACTTCCGTTTTCATTTTTCGTTAACCATAATCTTCTTTTCTTCTCTTCCTTTTATATCTATTGATTTGAATCAATGGCACAATTTAAATGTGGGCCCAGTCAAGTATGGTGAGCACCACCTCCCTCAGAAGAAGACAAACAGTAGCTTCCGGTGCTACTGTAGCTTTCCCGCAATGGCATGAAGTATTTGGGCTGGGCTCGACGATCGTCGACCTGAGATCGACGAACTCCAAAATATTCAACTTAAACTCTAGCTCGACGAAAGACGGGCTCAATTCGATGAACTCTGAATCTTCAACCTTTAACCCGAGCTCGACGATCTGTGAGCTGAGCTAGACGAATGCTGAATCTTCAACCTTCAACTTGAGCTCGACGAAAGGCGGGCTCAGTTCGATGAACTCTGAATCTTCAACCTTTAACTTGAGCTCGATGATCTGTAAGCTGAGCTCGACAAATTCCACTTTTTGGACTTAGAAAATTTCTGCTGGCTTTGTCTCAGCGGTTCCTCCTCAACTATCTTAGCGGTTTCTTCTTACAGTCGAGACTGTATTCATTCTCAGCGGTTTAACTGAGACCAACACTTTTCTCAATGATATGTGTTGAGCTTCTCAGCTGTCTCAATGGTTATGCTGAAATATTCTTCTCAGCTGTATCAGCTGTCTCAGCGGTTATGCCTTAGTAAAATTATTTGACTTCAAGCTTTCTCTTCCTGTTCACCAGTCCAATCAAGGACAACCTGCATGAAATAACTCAAGCATATATAAAATACATTATGCCCCTTAGCATGATTGGTGATGCCTCTGTTGGAACACCCTAGTTTGGATTTGGGTCAGGATCACTATGTCTTTAGGACTATTAGATAGACCCATCAATGTATAGCTAAGGTTCATAGGATGTGCTAAGTCAGAGGCTCTCTGGGAATGAATAAATCAGCCAAGAGAAATCAGTCAGAGAAGAATTCAGAATTCAACCTAGGCATCAAGCTCAGATCGACGAGATGAGTTCAGGCGTCGAGCTGAGATCGACGATCTCTGAGCTCAGGTCCACGAGGCGTCGAAATCCGTTCGACGATCTCCGAGCTCAGATCGACGATTTTTGTTCCAGACCAGCTCCAACATCTCTGAGCTCAGATCGACGATAGTCGAGCTAAGATCGACGTTTTCTATCTCAGACCAGCTCCAACATCTCTTAGCTCAGATCGACGTTAGTTGAGCTCAGATCGACGATCATCTTGTTGAGATCTACGATTTCTGCCATCTCACTGAACACAAGTTTCAAGGCAGATTTTCAGGATATTCTTGGTCAAATCAATGTGAGCTGTTCATATTCCAACACAGCTTTATTACAGGACAGTTACAAGAATATATTTATGGAGATTATAGCCGTTGGAGTAACTAAGAGGCAGCAGTAATAAATGCAAGAATTCAAATAACCATTGGCCTCCTATCAGAATATATACACAAAGTTATAGAGGAATAAGAGAGAGAATAACAAGGATATAGAGAATAACAAGAAGATAGAGAATAAGAAGAAGAGAGAGAATAGTGGAGAGAAGAAAGTAGTACAGGAATCAGAGTTCCAGGAAGAACTCAACATCACCTGTACAGCCAGTGCTCTTCTAAGATCTACTATTCCAGGAAGCCTGAAGAGACAACTACTCTACATCAGTCCGAAGGCTTACTGGAAGATCAACATCATCAAGGCTTCATCATTCACACTCCAAGACAACTCACATTTCAACCTTTGCTGAAATCATCATTTGCTGGAGCAGTCATTCAATTGAAGACCTATCACCCTATGCAAAGCTCTCCTTCCTGAACAATTGCAAATCTCAGAGGGAGCTTTGACAATATCATCAAAATCCACTTATGCTTCTCTTTGATTGTTGAACAGAGAAGACAACATCAACTCTCCCTTCCCTCCTGTAAAAGGGTTCTTGAACTCCCTTCAAAAATTCTGCTTGGTTTCTGAGACCTTATCAAAACTCAATGCTGGCAAGACACCTGATCAAAAATCCAGTTTGGTTTCTGAGCACCTTATCAAAAGCTCATTGGTGCCCAGGACAGCTGATCAACTCTTCCTATAGTGGATTCCTACCTAGGGTGGTAGAAGAGTCGACTACCCAAGTTTAGGGGAACCACTATAAAATTCTTGTGTCATCTGGTTTGCCTTTATTTCTTTTCTTTATTATTCTTGCTATGTGTTTGCTGTAATCTCTAGGATAGATACACTTTCAGCCTCTTCAAATCGTAAGGAACATTGAAGGGCACAATTCCCAACACTTAGCCTCTTTGGTTGACCCCAATGGGTCCTTGGTGGCCCATTGGCCTCCCCTAGGGTTAGGGGTTCTATGGTGGGGTGAAATTAGTTAAGGGAAGTTTCATTGGCCCTAAATAGGTTACTTAGTCTTCTCGGGCTTCCTAGGGTTTTTTCATGACCTAGTCATGACAAAACCATCCTAGGGGTCTTGGAGTCTGAGGGATGTTACAAATCCCAATATATAAAAATAAAAATTTCGTCCTAGAAATTCAGGTTAGGCCTACTTGGTGTCAAGTATGAGAAGTAAAATGTTACATCCCGAGAGGTTAAAGGGATACCTGACATGAAAAGTTTCGGGTACCTTTGCTGCATCAAGTCCTGCGGCTCCCATATGTGCTCCTCTTATCCATAAGTCCTCCACAAGACCTTGACCAGCGGAACCTTCTCGCGCCGCAAGACCTGTATCCCTGTATCGTCTATCCGGATTGGCTCCAGGTTCACCGATCGATCATAGGCTATAGGCCAATCTATAGTCATAATCTGCTGCTCTGGTCAAAGTAGAGCTCTCCTGAGGGAGGAGACATGGAACACGTCGTGCAAACCCACTAGCTCTAGCAGTAACTCTAGTCTGTAAGCCAAGGGACCGATCCGCTCTAGGATTCTATAAGGCCTCATGTATCTCGGATTAAGCTTCTTCCAACCACGCACCCGCGAGACTCCATGCATCGATCGTATCTTCAAAAACACCCGGTCTCCTACCTGAAACTCTACCTGACGATGGAGAACATCGTAATACATGGCTTGTCTGCTCTGGGCCTCCAACATCCTGTCTCGAATCACTCGCACCTGAGCATCCATATCCTCGACGAACTCCAATCCAAGTGCCTTCGGATCCTCATCCTGGATCCAAGACAAAGGAGTCCTGCATCTCCGCCCATATAAATCCTCATAAGGGGCCATGGCGATGCTGTACTAGTGGTTGTTGTTGTATGAGAATTTGATCAATGGTAGCTTCCTTTCCCATAGCTCTCTGCGGTCCAGTATGCAAAGACGCAACAAATCCTCTAGTGTCCGATTGGTGCGCTCTGTCTGTCCATCCGTATGAGGGTTGAAGGCGGTACTAAATGTCAACCAGGTCCCCAAAAAAGCCTGGACCGACCTCCATTCCTTAGACTAAATCGTCCATCATGATCGGGCACTATCATCCTCGGCACTCCATGGTATCGGACGAACTGCTGACGAACCTCCGTACTAATTCACCCACTAAAGCGTCCTTCCTGATCGGTAGAAATTTGGCCACCTTCATCAATCGATCGACGATCACCCATATCGAGTCGTTCCCCATATATGACCGAGGAAGACCATGTATGAAATCCATGGCAATATCGTCGAACTTCAACTTCTGCACCGGAAGTGGCTGCAACAACCCAGCCGGACTCTTACACTCTACCTTCACTAACTGACAAGCCTCAATGGGTCACAAAGTATGTGATATCCCTCTTCATTCCCGGCTAGTACATCATCCTCTTCAGGTCGTCCGTCATCTTTGTGATGCCCGGGTGCACCGAGTACCTGCTGTAGTGAGCCTCAGTCATAATGTCCTCCTGAATCCTACCCCCAGCCGGTATGTACACCCGTCCTCTAAAGCATAACAACACATCCCTCTCAGTATAATCCCCGGTTGTGGTCGCCTCCAAGGTCCTGAATAGTGGCTCCAGCTTGTCATCCATTCTCTGCTCAGCCTTAATACGATCTCGAACATCATCGCTAGTGCTCATCACGGCCAGATACTCCTCATAAAGCTCTGAGTCATTCGAGGACACAAAATTAATCTGCATATCCTCCATCATCTGTATCAGCTCCATAGTCATCAAATGGGGCTCTGCTCCTGAAGTGGTAGTCCTCCAGCTCAGTGTGCCCGCCACCATACTCACCTTCCCCGGGTGATAGTGTATCATGTACTCACAATCAGACAGAAACTCCACCCATCATCTCTGGCGGATATTCAATTCCTTCTGCGTGTCGACATATTTTATATTCTTTTGATTCGAAAATATTTCGCAGTGTACACCATAAAGATAATGCCGCCAAATCTTCAGAGCGAACACCACTGCTCCCATCTCCAAATCATGTACAGGGTAATTCTGCTCGTACTTCTTCAGCTTGCGGGAGGCGTATGCTATCACATGCCCATGCTGTATCAGTACAGCACCCATCCCCTGAAATGACGCATCATTGTACACCTAGAAGCCCTCCTTCCCAGACGGAAGAGCGAGTATATGGGCCGACGTAAGCCGACCCATCAACTCCTGTAAGGTCGCCTAACACTGCGGCATCCAAACGAACGGAGTGTCCTTCTTCGTCAAAGAAGTGAGTGGAATGGCTATCTAAGAGAATCATTGCACAAACTTCCTGTATTACCCGACCAATCCCAGAAAACTTCGGACATCCGTGGTCGTCTTCAACTGAGGCTAGTCTCGCACTACCTGAATCTTCGTGTGGTCCACCGCCAATCCTGTTCCACTGATAATGTGGCCTAAAAAGGCTACCTCCGTCAGCCAAAATTAGCACTTGCTGAACTTAGCATTTAACTGATCCTCCCTAAGCTTCTCCAGAGTCAAGGTTAGATGTTGTGCATGCTCTTCCTTTGTCCTCGAATAAATGAGGATGTAATCTATGAATACAATGACAAACCTTTCGAGGTACGACTCGAACGCCCGGTTCATTAAGCTCATGAAAGCCGATGGCGCATTCATGAGCCCAAAGGGCAACACGATAAACTCGTACAGGCCATATCTGCTGCTAAACTCCGTCTTCGGGATGTCTTATTCCTGAATCCGTAACTGATAGTATCCCGACCTCAGATCCAGCTTTGATAACTAATGTGCTCCCTCTAACTGATCAAATAACTCATCGATCCTTGACAGTGGATATGTGTTTCATACTATCAATCGGTTTAGTGCACGATAGTCCATGCATAACCGGAGGGTCCCATCCTTCTTCCTCACAAATAAGACCGGAGCTCCCCAAGGCGAGGAACTTGGCCTAACAAATCCAGCCTCCACCAGCTCCTTCAGCTGACTCTTGATTTCCACCAGCTCCTTTGGAGCCATTTGATAGGGAGCCCTAGACACCGGCTTAGCTCCCGTGACCAACTGGAGTTGAAAATCCTTCTCCCGTTACGGCGGTAATCCTAGTAGCTTCTCCGGAAACACATCCGCAAAGTCCTACACCACGGTTATATCGGCGACCATCGTCTTGGCCTCGACCATCTCGAAGAACACTTGACAGACCTTATCTCCCTGCATGTGGGCCTTGACGGCCTAAGTAGAATATAATATCCAACGGGAGACGGGAGTAATACCTTCAAAGGTCATGAAAGTGTCGTCGTAACTCAATACAACCTTCTTTGCCGGGTAATCTATCTGGGCATGGTTCCAAGTAAGCCATGTCATGCCTAGAACCAGGTCAAAGTCCGACATCCTCGAGATCGTAGTCGGGGCCTCAAGTGTCAGACCATTAATAGTCACCCTTAGGAGGCACTTAGCAGTAGCTAAGACCTTTTTCCCGTTGGGGAGATGCACCCTCCTGGCGACTCTCAAATAATGTCTGACTCCCTCTAGTCCCTTTATGAACACCTCGGAGACGAAGTTGTGCGACGCCCCCGTATCCACCAAGGTGTGGGCAGGTTTGTCGCACACCATAACTATTCCTGTTTATTTAAGTATGGTTAAGTAACTGGGCATATGGTTTCCTTTTTTCTAGTATGCTACTGTTGTTTGTTGTTTCAAAAATTTCAAAAGTGAATAACAACGTAAAAATTACTAGCATACCTGCAATCACCCTTCCCGGGTCCCGAGGTGGAGCCAAGTCTAGAGCATACACCTGCTCCCTCTCTTGCCTTCGATCTCTGCCCTAGAAACCACGGCCTCGGCCTGAAAATTGCTGAGCGGGCGGGCAGCCTGTGGTGTTAGTAGAGGTTCCCCTTTCATAGGGCAGATGTGCCCTACCTGATGACAGTTGTATCACTCAGTTGGGTGAAGTGCCACAACTCTGGGCCTCTGTATCTCCCTCATCTGAAGAGGTTGAGGGGCCAATACCACCGGCTCCCTCGTCTCCTATCTCACCTCTTGGTGGGGTTGTTCCTCTGCCCTTCTCTCATCAGCAAAGCGGCCCCTCAATTGATCATTCCTGCCTTTCTTATCCTGATCCTCAGTTGGCCTCTTCCGGCCTCGAGTCGTGTGCCAATCTGCCTCCATCCTCTTTGCCATCTCCAGAATCCGAGGTATAGGCCCGTCGGATACAAACAAAAGAGCCTGACTCAGGTCCTCTCGAAGGCCTTTATAGAACCTCTTGGTATACCCCGCTTCGTCCAGCTGATAGGTGTCTGCAAAACGGTCTAAGTGATTGAACTCCCGGTGGTACTCCACCACCGTCCTGTTGCCCTGTCTCAGCTGTAGGAACCTGTCTTCCAGTTCATCTCTTGCCGACTATGGGACAAAGTGCTCTAACAGTGTGGCCCTGAACTCCTCCCAAGTGTTGTCAGCAACCTCTCGATCTGTAAATGTTGTATCCAGAAGTGCCTACCACCATCTCTTGGCATGAGACTCCAAGCAGGAGACCACCAGAGGTACCCTCTCCTCCCAAGGGCACCGTATCCTGGTCAGTATCTCGAACATGATATCAAGCCACTCTTCCGTCCATATGACCGACTCCGTCCCATTATAAGATGGGGGAGAGAGTCCTCGGAATATGCTCAACCAATTGGCCCTCGGGTTCGGCTGTAGAGCCGGAGCCAGCTAGGACCTAAATACCTCAAGAATGGTCATCAGAGTCCGCCCCATCTCCGACTGTAGAAATGGAGTGGGGTCGGTGGAGGTGGTATAACATTCAGAGTTTTTTGGGCTCCGCCCTATAGTGTAGGATATGTCAGGGGCTACCTAAAAAGGCCAATTGTAAGAAATTTGACCCAAAAACTAGCTAAAGGTGGACAATTACAAGTGATCTCCCATATGGGCACAGCAAAGCTTCCGCTACTTAGTTTGTCCCCAAACTAAACTCGAGCAGGGGTGACCCAGGATTAGTGTACTTTTACTCTTCCGATCGAGGTTTCCTCTGATACCAATTTGTAAGACCACATTTTTTTCTTTTTAAACCACCGGGGTCTTATGCCTAGAACCGCCGCTTTGCGGTGACACAAACACACCCAGGAAGGTTGTCACTACAAAACACCGATCCTGCCGGCCATATCGATCGCAGAAGAGAAGAGTAAGTACAAAGAGTAAAGTAAATTCAAATACCAGTCCACCAGAAATCACATGAAATAAAATAAATCTCCACGAAGGGAGAGTCCATAGTAAAGATAAAGCAAAGTACTAAAGAGGGCTCCTGCCTGATACATCATGATCCTCACAACAAGTCACTCAATGCGGAAGCAAATCTATAGTAACTACTAATGGTCGGGACTCAATGTCCCTACTGGCTAAACTCCTGTGCTAGACTGTCCCGTCTCCAAGCGCACCAACCTCTGGGTTTGCATATTTTTGTTCGACTCCACGATCCCCTAAAAGGATTTTGCCAACGACAGTTATTCTAAAAGAGTAAGTCTTATCATCCCCCACCCCTTCCCCATGACTCCTATGCACAGAACGGGGAGAAGGAAAGGGAAGGTATTTAAGGTGGAGAGTAACAAAAGTATATAGGTGGAGGCGGAACTAGTCTATCATTAGCATATAATCACAGCAAGTATAAGTAAGCAAATAGTAGGTAAACAATATAAGGATACACATGAAAAAGGTGAGCAATTAAAGTATGAGAAGGTAAACTAAGTAAGTAACCATGACCTATAGGAATGCCCATACAAACCTATAGACCAAGGGATCATTTTTCAAGGCCTATTGTATAAAAAGTCTCATACCAATTTATAGAATAGGTGTCAAGGGTTATATGAAATGACTATGCTATGTCATGTATGTATGCTATGATGAGAACATGCAAGTGCAACTCACACACCCGACTCTGTGCACACAGACCTTTAATTCTCCCTTTTTGGAGCCTAACCTCCCAGGATACCTCTGTAGTGGAAAACGGAAGAGGTGGGTTGGGCCTCACCCATATCTAAACCGGTATCAGCACTACCAGTCATACCTATTGTACGCCTCAACGCTAGTGCACTAAGCAGAGCTCCTGCGTACTCTTGCCGGTTGGCATACTGGACTTTATTTGGTTAAGTGTTATACCACACCTGCCGATTTAACGTATTGGTGTCGGTGCGATGACTCTCCAATACCGAAGACCCACCACCTTATATCTTATGCACATGAAACATTAATATATTTTCCGTCGAGCCAAAGCTCCCCGGACTAACCCGTCTGTCACAAATATCTACCGAGCAATCGACTTGCCGGGCTAACCTACCCATCACCAAAACCACCGAGCAACCCGCTCGTGAGACCCAACCTAACTCGCACAACACTGGGGAGTGTGAGTGTAAGTGTAATCCTAGAGTATTTCAAATTACTCTTGTAATCCATTAGACTTACGACTTACGTGAACCTCAGACTGCCCAAGGCATTCCTGGTGAAGGGCTCTCACAAGGCACTAGGAACTATGATGGAAGCTGAAGCCCATCATTCCCTTTCGCGAGACACTTACTATTATTGGTTATTACCCAATTCCCCTTCCCTTTTAATATTATATTAGATCTAACCCTAGTGTATTTTGACTCTCTCTCTCTCCACAGGAAAGACGATCTTTCGTCGATCTCGAGCACCTCTTAACACTAGTCAACCCAACACTCTCCTCATCATGACTCCTAATGTAAGACCCCAATTTTTTTTTTTGAAAACCCGGGGTCTTATGCCCAGAACCGCCGCTTTGCGGTGACACCTTCGCACCCGGGAAGGTAGTCACTACAACGCGCCGATTCTGCCGGCCTTTCGATCACAATAAGTAGCAAGCAAGAGATAAGCAAGTCCACCAAAAGAGAATATCACATAAAATAAAACTCCACGAAGGGAGTGTCCACAGAAAACATCAGAGTACGATGATACTAGAAATAAAAGGGCTCATGCCCGGTACATCAAGTCCTCACTACAAAATCACTCAATGCGGAAGCAAAACTAAATCTCTACTAAAGGGCCGGGACTCACAGTCCCCGTAGTCTGGACTCCCGTGCTAGACTGTCCCACCTCCAAGCGTACCGGCCTCCTGGGCTGCTCCTCCATGTTGGGCTCCGTGATCCCCTAAAATGATATGGTTCGAAAACCGTTAGTCTAAAAGACTAAGTCCTATCATCCCCCACCCCTTCCCCCACGCTCTAAGGCACCGGGCGGAGAGGAAGAAAGGGGAGGACATGAAAGTGGAGAGTAGTCAAAAGCAGATGACGGTGGACCTAACTAGCAGTTGTGCATTCGGGGAGCAATTCAAATGTTGTAATAGGTATAACAGAAAGGAAGTAAGTAAGAAATTAAACCTTCGCTTATGTGAGTACGCATAAGCCAAGGGGTCTTTTGCAAGGCTCCCATCGTATAAAGTGTCCCATACCACTTATACGTTGGGGTGTCGGTTATCAAACAGCAGCATATATATATATTGAAATTAACCTTTGATTTATAAACTTGCCCACACAAGCTTATAGACCAAGGGGTCGTTTTGCAAGTCCTAAAGTATAAGCGTCCCATTCCACTTATACTTTAGGTGTCAAGGTTGTTATGAATGATTATGATATGCAACTATATGGTGGGTATGTTATGTCATGCAGTGCAACTCACCCACCCAACTTTGTGTACACAAACCTTTAGTTCCCCCTTTCTGGAGATAACTCCCAGGATACTCCCGTAGTGGCAGACGGAAGCGGTGGGTTGGGCCTCGCCCACCTCAAAACCAGTAAAAGCACTACTGGTCTGACCTATCGTACGCCCTCAACGCCTGGTGCACGAGGCGGACTCCTGCGTACTCTTGCCGACTGGTCCGCCGGACTTAACCTTGGCTTAGTGCTAGTCACCTTGCCGAGTCAACGATATCGGTGTCGGTGCAATCGAACTCCCCGATATCGAGAACCCACCACCTTAATCCTTCCTATTTTTGTGCACATGCAGTAGTTTAATATATAGCAATTTAAAGTGTCAAACTCCCGGGCTAAACCGTCTGTATTAACCACGTCCGAGACCAAATTCCCCGAACTAAACCGTCCGTATTAACCACCTTCGAGACCAAATTCCCCGGACTAAACCGTCCGGCTCATCTCCAGACTCCATCCCTAAGAACACCACGGAACAGCGCCCCCTTGAACACCTCCAGACGACTTAACCATTACCAACCCTAACTAATGAGTGTGTGCAATGTGAATCCCTATTAGGCTAATTACTCTTTCGTTTGTTTTAAGATTTATGTTAGCCCAGGACTGCCCCCGGCATACCCCGTGAAAGGCTCTCAAGGGGCACTAGGAACCAAGACGGCGGCATTACGGCCCGAAGTTCCCTTTCGCAAGGCACTTATTGTTATTGGTTGTCTACCCTTTACCCAATCCCTTTTTAATGTTATAATGAATCTAACCCTAGTGTATTTGACTCTTCCACTCCTAGGGCAAGACGATCTTTCGTCTACCCCGAGCACCTCCTATGCTAGCCAAACACATCTTTACTCATCATAATCTCCAATGATGAATCCCATGCTCATTTTCCCAAGCCTATAAGGTACAAAACTCCACCCTTATATCCAAGTCTCATACTAACACTGTTCATGCCTTTTTCACACCAGACATACCCTTCTACCCTATACGTTGCCCATGATAGAACGTCCATTAAATTCTCTTCCAAAACCCTTGTAATAATTACTGGGAATCTACCATGTCATAATATGCCTAAATCCAGAAAATTATGATTTTTCCTAATTAAATTGATAATTAATTAATTTTCCAAATAATTGACCATGGGTGATAATGAACATGAACTACATGATCTACTCAAGTATTGGTCATCCAAAAATTATAGTTACTGTATAACAGTGAATTATTACTAAATATTAACTCCCATGATTTTACAAATAGTATTTATCCTCTAATTAAATTATTCATCGAAATTCCACAATTCATATTTAATGAAGGAAGTACAACAATTAATCATCATAAAATTATGTAAAAATTACAGAGCCTTGATAATCATCAGAAAAGTCCTCTGACCAAAATTAATAATTTTATTTGCATTTAATATACCAAATTGAATTTATCTAAATTTTTATGGGCAATAACATTTAATGAAGCAACCCCTAAATTTATAATTCAAATAATTCCATAAAAATTCACTGAGATGTAATATGATATTAAAACTCCTCTGACTAAATTTCACAAACTTTAAATGACTGGTTATTTCATAAATAATTCCTAAGTAAAAATCTCTATTTGCTAAGTTGTGAAGGAAGTACTCTAATTATTATCCCATAAATCATGATAAAATTTCCAGAGGTTTAATATATCCTAAAAACATGATGTACACAATTTCATTAAAATCTAAATCATAATACCACATAAATTATTTCTCCCAAGATTCTATGATTATGTACTTTTGTTAAGGTACCCATATGAAAACTTATTTAAATTTCATGAAACAATAACTACTGTTCAATATATCAAAATTAACATCCTCTATCATAATTTTACATGAACTTAAAATCTTTTGACTCATCATCCATTCCATAAGATATAAAGACCTAATTTTGTATAATTAGAATTAAGTGATGTGACTAAATACCCATACCATGCAACTCCTTCCTAGGGCATAATTCCACCCCTAGAACATCATGGACTAAACTCTAGATCCATACAAAGTCATAAAACCATATGTCCTTCACAAACCCCATAGATCAACCCTTAAGGTTTGAACTTGGATCCTAGGGCAAACCCACACCAAACCATCTCAAATTCCATGAGGGGGTGTTTTCTCTGTCCATGGGGCTCTGGCCAAAATCCCAACCCATTTGGGTGAGAATTGGACCCACCATGCCCCAACAACCCCTTGCCCTAATTTTCCCCTTTAAGGACCAATCTTTGATCACATCAAAACCCAATCATTTCAAACCCAATTGGGCTGAAATTTTTATCAGAGCTAAATGATAACCATAAAAACATGCCTCCAAAATTTTGGAGACTTTTGAGGTGATTTGACCCTTCAACTACCTTACCCTAGCTTCTCTAGGTTTAGGGCAAAACCCTAGGTTAAACTTCTTTAAATGGGTTCCAATTTTTACAGGAGCTAGGTCTAGGTGATATTAAGCCCCTATCCAAAATTCAAACCATTTGGACCAAGGGTTAGGTGTGGGGAATTTTTCAAAGATTTGCCCTATTTGTAGGACCTACCCTAGAAAAATGACCCTACAGGTCAGAATACTTGTCCTAAAATTTTCCATAACATATCAAACTGTAGATAATTAAAAAGCCTACAATATTCATGTTGATCATTTTTGATGAACATGCCCCTAAAGGGCCTAAATAATTTTTAGAAGAAAACTACCCTAGTTGTAGGACATACCCTTACTAAAAAGGCTCTACAGGGCAGTCCCCTCATCCAATTTTTCACCACTACATATCAAATTGTAGGTATTCAAAATACCTACAACTTTCATGTTATACACTTTTTCAGTAGATGCCCAGAAGGGGCCTAAATTCCTTCTACAGTGAACTATTTTATTAAAATACAGAAAAATCTGAAAATATGGGTTGCACGAATCTTAAAGCAAGATCCAACGGAGGCTGTTCATCTTCTCCGATTGAGCCGAAAATAGACCCGCGCAGGTGGTTTTTGCGGCCCATTTCCCGGCGGCCTGAGGCGGCGCCACCACCGGGAAACATCACCCATTTGTTCCCGGTGGTGGGGGCTATCCATGGCCGGAGCTAGGGTGGCCGGAGGTGGCGGCGCCGCCCTACCCGAGAGCTCCAAAAGTCCATGAAAAATGGCAAATTTCTGAAATTTTGAAGCTTGGCTCCGGTTCGTTTGGGCATGAAATCAACTTTTAAACATTCCTAGGATCTAAGCATGAGAGAAGGAGAGGAGGAGGACCTTATTTGGGGGGTTCGACGACGACGGCGGCGGCGGTTCGCCATGGCGTTTTTCCTCTCCGGCGAACTTCCCGATCCCTCGTTCCTCCACCAAAACTATTGATCTTATATGTTATTTTGACTGCCATGGACGTTTTGAGGGAGATGGAATAGTCAAAATTCAGAATAGGGGGCTGCATGGGGGTTTTATAATTTTTTTCATGGGAGGGGAGATGAAGGGGTGTTTGGCCATGGTGGTTGGGCTTCTCCATTGATGGTGGCTGATGGGAAAACGATGGGAATCTCTTCCCAAAGGTCAGGAGGAATGAATGAAGGCTTGGGGAGATGAATGGGGTGGCTCATGGTGTCCCTCCATAACTCCCCTCTCTCTTTTCCTCTTTCTCTCTCCTCCATTAAGGAGAAATTGAAGCTTTCTCTCTCCTGCCACCCTATGGCCGAAATTATTCATGGCACCAGCCTAAATGCAACCCTCAAAAACATATTATTAATTAAATGATGAAGAATAGAGGGGTGATTCACCTCCCCACCATGAATGACCCTCTTTCTTCTCACTTTCTCTCTCCTCTTTATCTCTCTAAATTTAGGCTTCTCTCTCTCTCTCCTAGTCACTAGGTTGACTTGGTCAATCCTCTAGGATATGGGCAACCAAATTAATACATAATAATCATGCAAGAGATTAGCCTAAGGGGAGGGTGGCTTGAGGTTGGGTTAACCCATATAGACTAGGTTTGACTTGATTTGGGCTTGGGGTTGACTTGGTCATTTTGGCTACTAGGGTTGACCCTAATGGGTCCTTGATGACTCATTGGGCCCACATTAGGTCTAAGGGAATTTTTAGAGTCGCATTGAACCTACTAGGCCACCCAAAATCAGAGTTTTGAAAATTGCTATTTGCAGGCCAAGTGAGTCTCAACTAGGTTTTTAGGTCACTTGGTCTCCTGGGCTCACCTAGGTTAACTCATAGGACCTAGTCATGCTCAAGTCACTCCTAGGGGGGTCCAATTTGAAAATGGGATGTTACACCTAATGAGGCTCCCTTTTTCTTTTTCACTTTACCATTATCAGTAAACTATTAACCCCATCTCCCTATGTCCATTCCACATGTTATCACAATTTCCGCGGTTTTACTAAATGCAGACCAACCTAAGCAATATGATGTACATGACAGGAGGTACTCCAAATTTTCATCCAAAAGTCCTGAGATAATTATTGGTGGTCCATCACGACATATTTAGCCTAAATCTAGAAACTTGTAATCTTCCTAATTAATTTGGCATTTATTAAATTTTCCCAAAGTTAGGCTATGGGTAATTTTGAACATGAAGTACTAGATTTTCTTAAGTTATGGTCATCCAAAAATTATGAACACTATATGTCAGAAATATATCAGTGAATACCAAATTTCACAGATTTTTATAAATGAAATAACCCCTAAATAATTAATTCATGGTAATTTAAATAATTAGAGTTAATAAAGGGAGTGCCATAAATCATTGTCCAAAAATTATATAAAATTACCAGAGCATTATAATGACCATAAAACACTACTAACTAAGTTTCATACACTTCCAAAGTCAGTGAGCTATGTAGAAAATACTTCAAATAATTCCACTAAAGTGCACTTTGAGAAGAAACATTCTAATAAACTCATCCAAATGACATGTACTAATTTTCTAGGCTTTATTATGCCCCCAAAAGATTCTCTGGCCATGTAACATAATTTTCCAGCAAAATATAATATTTATTATCTATTTATCAAAATATGGTGCACTAGTTCACTTTACACATGAAGTACTAAAAGGAAATGCCCAAATGATCCAAATAATTTACTAGTGCATCTAAATGATTTTTAATTAGCATTGACAAAGTTACATAATATTTTAAGTTAATTTAACCATTGTTATTTCAAAATCATCACATGGGACAAGTTGAAGGTTATAACTACAAGTAAGGGCTACTGTTTTCTAAACATTCTATAATAAATTTCAGAGGTCAATAGCACTATAAACTTACTCTGACCAAAATCTTATGAAGATCCAAGATCATATGACCCTTCAATATTTTCATACAAGGTATAAGCCTAAACTATCCTAAATTGGTTTAAGTTGTGTGCCTAAGTCTAAATATCACCAAATTCCTTCCTAGGGCATTTCACCACCCTAAGATCACATGGACTAAACACCAAGTCCATACATGGACATATCACATCATGTCCTTGACAAACCCCCAAAGTTCAACCTTAGGGTTTGAACTAGGGTCCTATGGCTAATCCACCCTAAACTTCATATGAGGGTGTTTAAACTAACCATGGGACTCTGTCCAAAGTTCCAACCCCTTTGTGTATGAATTGGCCTCTCCATGCCCCAAGCTCACTATGGCCCTAATTAACCCTTAAAGGGCCACACTTTGGTCTCACTAAAACCTATTGAAATCTAACCCAATTAGGCTGAGATTTTAATCATGGTCATGCCATGACCCTAAGAGTCAGACACAAAAATTTTGTGGGTATCGAGGTCATGAGACCACTTAAATAATTCATACATAGATTATAAAATTTCAGCCAAAACTTTAGGAAATTGTTTTCCAAAAATTACCATTTTTGGATATGTTATAATTCTAAATATGAATGGCTCATGCTCCAAATTTCACGTCATTTGAAGGTAAGGATTTATGGGGGCACCCCAAACAATCTCTGATCAATCCATGGTATAGACCTAACCAAAAAAAGTGATGTGGTCTGACCTGAACTCTAAATTGGTTCAAACAAATTTTTAAATAACCTAGACCCATAGGGCTACCAGTTTCATGTTGACTGCTTTTTCTGAATAGGCCTCTAGGTATTTTTAATTTAAATCCAAAGGCAAGTGATTTCTCTGTGACAGAAACATACATATAACATAAAGTTTAATTCATCAAGATCTGCATAGACCTTAAAGCATGATCGAGCGGCGGATGGCTTTCTTCTTCCTCCAGCCAACGACCCATATCTACCTGACCTGGAGCAAACTCCAAGTCCACTTGCCAGCCTTCTGGCTACCTCCCCGACCAACCACCGCCACCACCACCTCCGTTGAGGTGAGGGCTATCGGTCGGAGGTGGTTTGTCCGCTGGAGATGGCATATTCCGGCAAACCTGACACTTCATTTTTGCGGAAAAACAAGTAGAAAAGTTGCACTGGATCGTGCTCAATTGAGCCTGATTCTCATCTCTAATGAATCATATGATCTAGCCCGTGAAGGAGTGGAGGAGAACCTGGTTTGCGGCCTGAATGCATGTACTTTCACTCCTCACCATTTCCGGCTACCGAACTTTTGCTCCTCTGCAACTTCTACACCAATCTACAATGTATTTGAAAAGTAATCGGGGGAAACGCTTTCCCTTGCTCTGGTGAAGGTATTAAAAGAAGGAATTTGGGAGAGAAGTCTTGTAACTCCCAAATATCATTAAATTTCATTAACGACCATTAACTAATTCTTTTCGGTTTCAACCAAGTAAATGGGGATGAGCCACCTCAATGGCCGGCCATGTAACATCCTATTTCGTGCAAGACCCCTCGCACGTGTTTTGAGTCAATAAAATTGACTCAGGTTCGGGGAGCGTCGAGTGAGTCGACTGGACTCGACGACTAGATCATGAATTTACTTAGAAAGCGTTCTGAATGTTAGGCGTTAAGTGGACTCGACACCACTCAATGCCATTTAACTTAGAAAACTTGTTGGCGGGTTAGGCGTTGAGTGCGTTAAGTGCGTTAAGTGCACTCAACGCGCCGTTGAGTGCAGCCAACAAACTCAACGCCATTTAACTTAGAAAATTGTTATGGCGGGTTAGGCATTGAGTGCATTGAGTGCACTCAACACTACGTTGAGTGCATCCAATGCACTCAACGCCATTTTACTTTGAAAATGTTCTGGCAGATTAGGCGTTGAGTGTGTTGAGTGCACTCAACGAGGCATTGAGTGCACTCAACGCACTCAATGCCATTTAACTTAAATTATTCTGGCATCTATAGCGTTAAGAGAGTTGAATAGACTCAACTCTTTTAAACTTGGGATTTTTCTGGCAGCTTTAGGTGTTGAGTGTGGTGGCTTGACTCAACTCTTTTGACTTAGAGAATTTTCAGCACACTGTTTTCTGATTCCAATATACGGTCTGAACCAGGTTTTGGGATTTGTGCCAATATGACCAAATTAGACCCAGTTCTTTCAACATGACTTATTTAAAGCAATAATAGTTTGTCCAATGTCAGGAATACACGTGGCAGAGCACTTAACCCTAATTTCTCATTATAAAAGGGACTTGCAGAAAACCCTAGCCGTCACTTCGTTCTTGCCAAGCCCAAGTTGTTTCTTTATCGAGCCCGATGGAAGAGAAGGAGTGGTCGGAGCCGTATTTCCTGGATAAGTCTTTCCTCTTCTCTTTTCCCGTAAAGAACAAACAATACTAGCAAGGAGAAAGATGTCACCAATGAGAGTGACGAGATCCACGGCCGAAAATGCTGGAACCGAGATGAGCTTACTACCCTCCCCCTTGGTGCTAGATCTGTAGTTATTTCTAGGAGAGATGTCGACTCAAAAGAGTTTTTTCTTGCGAGATGATGATTTCTTAGGAAGAGATCATTCTAGGGCTTGTGCCCTAAAGATAGTGATGTCTTCAACCTCTCCCCTCTCCTTGAGTAGATGGTGGACTTGGTTCGTGAAGAGAAAATGGTCTCATGAGGGTGAATATGGGTGGAGGAATTTCTAGACATAGTTGGAACTTATGTCTTGATGAAGAAGATGAACCGATGTCGTTCATCTTGCTTTAAGATGCGTGCAGAAATCTATTTTCTGCATGCAGTAGTTATCGAGGCCATTTTCGGACACGATGCGGCCAGATCTAGGTTGTGGGCTGAACATGAAAGTTGTATCCCATAGAAAGACCTTCCAACGAGGGGTTACATGCCTTCATCGGATTCTTGTAGGCTCGGGAATCCCCGATCGCAGTTGTTGTACAGTAATCTTTCCTGCACATATAGTTCTCTGGTTTGTGTTGAATCGGCTTTGGATTTGGTAGAGAAATTGTAGTACAATAACGTTAATGTTTTGGTGAATTTAGTATATAAGTAATCATGATAAAATATGGTTAATGGCATTTGTTGGATAAATCCTTAATGAAAAAATGGTGTAGTGAAGTGTTCTTGAACGAGATGATTTGGTGGAGGTTAGTGAACGAATGGGTTTATGAGTTTGGATGGTACGAATGATTTAACTATGTGAACCGATAAGGATGTGCTTGATAATAACAATGTGTTGGATATCACTTGGAAACAAATTATATGAAGCTAATTTATGGCCATGTGAGATGTTGTTTAACAGAATGCGTTCAGTAAACCACTGCTTAGAGTTGTGTCTCCCTACGGGTAGCAGTGTGGGGTTGGTATGTCGTATGAAGTGGCATGCCACCTGCGTAAGCAATGAACCCTTGTGTGGTATGGAAATGTGGAAGGGTTTGAAATGCGTGCTTTTTTACCGCACAAGAATGATGTGTTGATAAGGGACTCAGTGTGGATGCCTGCCTAGTAGTGGAGAAGCCCGCTCTATTGTCACCGTCTGGCAACGACGTATGATGCCTGAGAGGTTAGCTACCTGCTCGAAAAGTGGGAACTACAAGTCTGTGTCGACATAGCTGTTTCTTGTGCATGATCATGGGTGAGACATTGCATTGCATTCATATTATCACATACATTACATACACAAGATCCTCATCATATAAGTTTATATAAGCACTCTTATACGATGAGTTACTTTACTGTTGAGCCGATCCTTAACTTATATGTCTTTATGGGCATTCATATAAGTTAAGTTACTTACTATCGTAGATTTATACCTATATACTGTTGTTGATGGTAAAACTGCTAGAGTAGATTGTTTACTCATTTGTTGTATTTACTTTTATTTTCACTATTTTTGACTAACTCTACACCACCTACTTTGTACTACTAACCATTTATATATATTGTACTCTTGTTCCTTTCTCCACCCATTTTCGAGGAGTCATCGGGGGAGAGGATGTGATAGCCACTTAGTCTTTATGACTAATGGTTTCTACATCTTCCTTTTTAGGAGGAAACCCCGCAGACAAAGCGGCAGGTTATTCAGCAGGGCAGCCAGGCCAGGATGGCAGAGCCTGATGTGACGGTACCATCGCTGCCATCCGTTACCGATGTGATTCTTTGAGAGATTTAAGTTATAGCCTTTGGGCAATTTTGTACTTGTACTCTGACATTATAGAAGCATGTTGATGCTTCTGTTATTTAATGTACTTCTTTTGAACCATTTTACTTATGTGTGGATTTGACTTCTATTTTATATTCTTGGTTGGGTTGGCAATGAATGATATTGATTATCGCCTACAGGATAGGCGTCTTGTAGTACAGGTTAGCCTGTGTGCTAAAGCTACCGCAAGGAGGCTATTCTGGGCATAAGACTCCCCTCGTGCCGTGTTTTGTGTCTGGGGGGGTCTTACAAATGGTATCAGCTTGCTACGATCCTGAACTAAAGAATTCATTGAACAATGGTGCCACCCCCGTTCTATTAGTCAGTTTGGGGACAAACTAACTTAGTGGAAGCAGTGTTATGCCCATATGTAATTCACACTAAGTATGTCCAATCTTTACCCTACGATTAGCCAACCTGACCTTAGGTTTGTACCTTATGTGTAGATTCCAACGCATGTAGAACATATTAGGGGCACTCCTACCCTTCCTCACCCACTCTGTTTCAGCCGTCGGAGCTGGTACAGACGCTCATGGCTATTTTGGACAGTCTTAGGTCCCAACAGGCTCCGGTGCAGCAACAGACCCTGGGCTTGCAAGACCCCCTAAGGCAAGAACTTTTGTTTATAGCGGGTGCGAGACCCACTGAGGGAGAAATGGGAGCGGGTCCCAACAATAGAAGGAGACAAGAAAATGGAGGAAGAGGAAACCAAAGAGATGGCGGACGCTTCCGTCGAAATTTTAGGATGGAACGTTCGGCCCCGCGGCCAGCACCACCCCCACCTCGACAAATATATCAGCAACCTATAGAACAGTATGAGCAAGCATGCTACAAGTGTAATCAGCCGCGTCATAGCCGACGTTACTACCCACAACTAAGAAGAAATGCTCTGCCTGTTTTTCCTTCGGAAGCTCAACGAGGATGAGAACCATGATGAAGAAATATCAGACCTGCTCGGCGGCATGCAATTGCTCTAGACATGGCATTGGAGAGGAACCCTTAGGACATGATTGCAGGTATGTGGTGCTTTAATCAATTCATTATTAGCATTCGTCCTTAATTTTCCTAAGCTATGCTAGGAGTCTAGTTTTGATTTTTCGTAAAGGATACTTAGACACTGTGATGCTTAGTGGGAAACCATCCCACACTTTATTCAATACCGAAGTCACACACTTGTTTGTGTTGGCGGACTTTGTTACAAACATAAAAGGAGTGCAATATGTTTCCGGAATCACTCGGAGAGTACGCCTCCCGGATGGCTCTAAGATAACTACACCCGCAAAGTGCGACTTGAAAGTATGTATTGGAGGAAAGATCTTTGAAAACCCTGCAATGATATTGAGAATATCAGAGTTTGACCTCATTTTGGGTATGGAATGGTTGAATTGGAACCACGCCACGATCGACAATGCGGCAAAACAAATTTCTCTGAGGCACGGGGACTCAGAAGTCGTTTTCCAAGGTATTAAGCTCATACCCTGTATGTTATTATCTTCTATTCATGCCTTAAAAGCCCACATGTAAGGGGATGAAGTATATATGATCTGTTTTGAACTAAAAGAGATTGTAGTTGATTTAAAAGATGTGCGAATAATGCGGGATTTCCTCGAAGTATTCCCTAAGAAATTACCGGGATTACCCCAGCATAAAGAGGTAGACTTTCAAATCAAGTTAGTGCCGGGTGACAAGCCCATCTCTTGGACCCTTACAGAATGGCCCCCAAAAGAACTCGCGGAGTTTAGAATTCAATTGCAAGAATTGGTAGATTCAGGGTTTGTTCGCCCTAGTTCATCACCTTGGGGAGCCCCTGTATTATATGTTAAGAAGAAGGATGAAACACTAAGGTTGTGTATAGACTACCGAGAACCCCCTTGTCATGGGTATAAGATGAAGACCCGATGGTTTTGGGAATTAAGTACATTGATGATACTGATGCTATTGTTAGATTAATACGAGACTGCATGCTTGAGGCTCAAAGTCGGCAGGCTAAATACTATAATGCAAAGCACCGGATGATAGAATTTATAGTGGGTGACAAAGTGTTCCTAAAGATCCGGTCGATGCATGGAGTGTCACAGGTATGTGGTGTGAAGAAGCTCAGCCCAAGGTACATTTGGCCTTATGCTATATTAGAAAGGATTGACTCTTTGCCCTATCGGTTGGAGTTACCACCAGAGCTGGAGAATCTTCATGACGTATTCTATGTGTCGTCAATTTGGAAGGCGTTGTTGCGACCCGAGCAATATGTCCTCACCACAAATGGAGTAGTGGCAAATTATAGGTCTGTTCGACTAGAGACGGTGTGGATTGTGGACACTGAAATAAGGAGCTTGCGGCAGAAAAGTTTTTCGTTGGTAAAAGTACTGTGGTCTAATCATGGGAAGGAGGAGTATACTTGGTAACCTGTGTATTTGATGCAAAAGCGCTAACCGGAGTTGTTTCCTCAAGGTTAGTTTAAAAGCATGTTTTAATTTAATTCCATGCGTTACTTCCCCACAGCCTTAGCCTGATTTCGGGGAAAAAATCTTTTATTTTATTTATAGGATTTATAACGTCCCATTTTGTGCCAGACCCCTCGCACGCATTTTGAGTCAAGAAAAATGACTCAGGTTCGGGGATCGTTGAGTGAGTCGAATGGACTCGACGACTAGATCAGGAATTTACTTAGAAAGCATTCTGAATGTTAGGCGTTGAGTGGACTCGACACCACTCAACGTCATTTAACTTAGAAAACTTGATGGTGGGTTAGCATTAAGTGTGTTAAGTGCACTCAACGTGGTGTTGAGTGCAGGCAACGAACTCAATGCAATTTAACTTTGAAAATTTTGCTAGCGGTTTAGGCGTTGAGTGTATTGAGTGCACTCAACGCGGCGTTGAGTGCAGCCAACGCACTCAACGCCATTTGAAAGTCCACCTAGTGTCAACTATCTTCACCTATGGGGGGGATAGGTGTCTTTGCAGCGTATTTGTGAAATTAAGATTTACCTGCACAAGAAAACAAAACAACCAAGCACAAAAAATACACAGGCAATTTATAGTGGTTCCCCGATTTGGGTACGTCCACTTTCCCCCTTCGACCTATCTCCCAACAAGGGACGACTCGGTCACTTCACCAACAGGATTGAAATCCAATCCTTGTACTAACGGAAGGAACCCTTCCACACGTAGGAGTCCACACTCCCACAACCCGGGTTGCACCCAACCCTTACAACTAAAGACCAATCGGTCCGTTACAAAGAAATTGAAAATGCTTGTAAGAAATACAAACTACGTTTGGAGAGTAAGGTGTCCCTCTTCGTTCGACGACGTGTTCTTGAAGTCAACGAAGAGTCCACAACCCTAGATCTCTCTTGGAAAGAATCTTCCTGAAACCGGCGGCGGCTTAAAGCGACGGCAAGGTTCTCGGAATCAGCGGTGGCGACGGAGAGCAGCAGCAGTGCCAACTTGATTCAAACTTCGTAGCGAAGGAAGCAAGGTCTTCCAACGGTCACACTAGGATCGATCGTCTCGATCGATTCGGAAGGGGAAGGATTTTCCCGATCAACGAATCAAGAGACAAGGGATCTCTGGTTAGACGCGTGAGACGCTATGCTAGCCTAAGCTTCGGTCGCCGGAAATCTGGAAGAACCTGAGATCAGCAGCGGCGACAAGTGCACGAGCGGCGGAGACGATCGGCAGAGCGTTAGGGCTTGTCGGCGGCTCGTGCTTTTTGAAATCTCGTCTCCTTTTTTTTTTACTGTTCATACATACGGAGTATATATACATTAGGTCAAGTATATGACCGTTGTGGGTCCCACCAATAAGAAGGCTTGAGCCCGGTTCGAAACAGTTCAGATAGTTTGAACCGGTCCAGAGAACAACAGGAAACTGCCTAAGTCAAATTCGGCGAGAATCGTAGGTGATTCTCGACGAATCGGCGAGAATCACTTACGATTCTCGCCGACTTCTACTTAGCCGAATTCTGGCTGTGCAGATACAGAAGCCGGGGAGAATCGGTGGGAATCACTTTTGATTCTCACCGAATCGTCGAGAATGCAAGGTCATTCTCGACGAATCGGCGAGAATCATAAGTGATTCTCGACGATTCTGCCTTAGAAAATTTCCCTGTCTGTGTCAAGATAGCCGGCCCAACCAGGCGAGAATCATCTAGTGATTCTCGACGACTCGTCGAGAATCACTCATGATTCTCGACGAATCGGCGAGAATCACTTAGTGATTCTCGACGATTTTCACTTAGACGAATTTCGTCTTTCCGCTCGAGAGCTGGTTTTTGGCCCATCCTTGCTCCTTGTCTGCTCTTGCTTTATCATAGCCCTGTACTTGAAATTAAGTACACCCCAATAGAGAGAGTACACGTAGGCCAACACACTGATCTGCTCAACGAGGGATTACGTTGCACAGACCCGTGTATATTGACCCACTGCACCCTGACATTGGTGTGTACTTAGCATGGAATGTCTGCAAGTACAACTAGAAATATTTCATCAAATACATTGTCTATTTACCTTGGCTTGTACAGGGGCTTCTTCAAATCAGGTACATTGTGGATGCAATACCCAACAATCTCCCCCTATTTGAAGAAGCCTAAACCCTACAAGCTAAGGTGAATAGAGCATATAGAAATGAAAAACCGAAACTTAAGAGTGAGGTGATAGGGATAAGCATTACCCGTTACTTGAGAGCAAACTAGACATTGAGCTACCTTAGCCTTAGCCGAGAGGGTAATCTTCCCCTTTTCGGCTTCTGCAAATTTGGTTCTGGTGCACCTGACACCATGCTCCCCCTCAGTCCGTGCACTTATGTTGTCACTTGAGTTGCTGGCAGATGCTCCCCCTAGATGCACGAGCTAGGAGCGTCTGGAGTCTTTATTCCTCATAGTTGAGCATCCCCAATTCAGTTTTGAAGAGACTGAACTTGGCCTCGTCCAAGGGCTTTGTGAAAATATCTGCAATCTGCTTGTCCGTGGGGACATAGCAGAGAGAGATGTCCTTGTTCTCTACGTGCTCCCGAATGAAGTGGTAGCGCACTTCAATATGTTTCGTTCTGCTATGCGATACTGGATTGTTTGCGATGGCAATTGCACTTGAGGAGTCGCAGTACATGGGTACTTCCTTGAACTGGAGATCATAGTCTGCTAACTGGTTCCTTATCCATAGGAGTTGTGCGCAACAGCTCCCTGCCGAGATGTACTCAGACTCTGCTGTGGAGGTTGCGACACAATTTTGCTTCTTGCTGTTCCATGAGATAAGCCTTCTTCCGAGGAATTGACACATCCCGGAAGTGCTTTTCCTGTCATCCCTACTCCCTACAAAATCAGCATCTGAAAAACCTATTAGCTCGACATCATTGTTTCTCGGGTACCACAAGTTAAGATTGGGAGTACCTTTAAGGTATCTAAGAATGCGCTTTGCAGCGACATAATGAGATTCCTTAGTGTTCACCTGATATCTGGCACAAACACATGTGGAGAACATGATATCCGGTCTACTGGCAGTAAGGTAGAGCAGAGATCCAATGATGCTTCTGTATTTGGTTTCATCGAAAGGTTTACCTTTCTCATCCTTATCCAGAGACATAGTGGATCCCATTGGAGTCCGCATAGAGGTTGCATTCTCCATTCCGAATTTCTTGAGGAGTTCATTTGTGAACTTCGTCTGAGAGATGAAGATTCCGTCCTCAGACTGTTTCACTTGAAGTCCCAAGAAGTACTTCAGCTCCCCCATACTGCTCATTTCAAACTTTCCTTGCATAAGTTTGGAAAACTTTTTGCAAAGATTGTTATCCGTTGAGCCAAATATGATGTCGTCAACATAGATTTGCACTAGCAAAATCTTGCCTTTGATTTCCCTGAGAAACAATGTCTTGTCTATTTTTCCTCTAGAGAACTTGTTCTCAAGAAGAAAACTAGACAATGTCTCATACCAAGCTCGAGGAGCTTGTTTTAAGCCATATAACGCTTTATTAAGAAAATAGACATGATTAGGATATGTAGGATTGACAAAACCTGGAGGTTGAGCGACGTATACTTCCTCTTTCAAATCTCCATTCAGGAAAGCCGATTTCACTTCCATCTAATAAACTGTGAATCCTTTGTGGGAGGCATAGGCTAGGAATAGCCGGATTGCTTCGAGCCGTGCAACTGGTGCAAACGTCTGGTCAAAATCAATCCCCTCCTCCTGTCGGTAACCTTGAGCCACTAGTCTGGCCTTGTTCTTTATGATGACACCATGTTCATCCAGTTTGTTTCTGAAGATCCACTTGGTGCCAATCACATTCTGCTTTTGAGGTCTGGGAACAAGCGTCCAAACGTTGCATCTTTCGAACTGATGCAATTCATCTTGCATGGCCAAAATCCAGGCAGCATCTTCGTTTGCCTCGTCGAACTTCTTTGGCTCAACCTGGGACAGAAAGCTAAGATGCAAAATCTCATTAATAGTACCTCGGCGAGTTCTGACCCCGTCACGAGGATTTCCGATGATCTGATCTCTAGGATGATCCCTCACGTGTCTGAGCTGTAGAAGTCTGGCATCAGGAGCGTCGACTACTTCTTGGGCATCGCCTTCTTCTAAAGGATTTGCTCCATTTTGATTTTCAACTTCTCCGATCTGCGTAGAAGTGGATACCTTGACATACGTTGGAGGTGCATCTTTCTCGGGCTCATCCAGTTGCAACCTTTCGAGTCTGTCACCTGCATCTTCAGGAAGAAGACTAGAAGTCTTGCAATTAAGCAAACTTCCTTCATCAAATACAACATTGATTGACTCCTCTACCACTAGGGTTTTCTTGTTGAAAACTCTATAAGCCCGGCTGCGGCTACTATAGCCCATGAATATGCCTTCGAAGCATTTTTCACCAAACTTAGTACGCGGGTACTTCCCATTATTCAGTACATAACATTTGCAGCCAAAGATCCTCAGGTAGGACATGGTTGGTTTCTTGCCTTTCAGTAGCTCATAGGGAGTCATGCGATGGCTCTTGTTAATCAATGCCTGATTTTGTACATGACAAGCCGTATTAACAGCCTCGGCCTAGAAGTATTCCGGGAGAGAGGCGTCATTCAACATTGTCGTGTACGCCTCAATGAGTGTTCTATTTCTCCTCTCCGCCACTCCGTTCTGTTGAGGAGTGCGAGGGGAGGAGAACTCATGAAAGATACCAAGTTCTTCACAGAACTTTGTCATAGCCCCAGACTCAAACTCTGTTCCGTGGTCACTTCTGATTTTGACCACAGAGCAGTTAAGTTCGTTCTGTATCTGCTTGACAAAATTAGTGAAGATGTCAAATGTATCTGACTTGCGTTTTAAAAAGAACACCCACGTAAACCGAGAGTGATCATCTACAATTACTAGCGTATATGACTTCCCTCCTAAGCTATGAACTTGCATAGGACCAAACAAGTCCATGTGCAGAAGATAAAGACATCTGGAGGAATCTTTGTCTGGGATGCCCTTAAAGGTAGCTCGAGTCTGCTTGCCCATTTGACATGCAGGACATGGACTATCTTTAATGCACTTAATAATGGGAGCGTCCCTTACTAAGTCTTTGGAAAATAGCATATTAATTGTCTTGTAATTAATGTGTGCCAATCTCTTGTGCCATTGTTCACAAAGAGATGCACTGCCTTTAGCAACGAGGCATACTGGGGTAGAAGAATCTAAACTAAGAAAGTCTAAACAGAAAATATTTCTGCTCCTAATGCCTATTAATACGGTCTCCGAAGAGTCACATGATATTATTAGGCATTTATCCTTGCAGAACTTAACGTCATACCCTTTATCACATAACTGGCTTACGCTGATCAGGTTGTGATTTAACCCTTCAACATAAGCTACGTTAGTGATAGAGAGTATACTGTTGGAAATCGTACCGTAACCTCTGGTGATTCCCCGATCAGATCCCCCAAATATGACTTTGGGTCCATCCTCGACTGGAGAGTACTCCCTCAGCAGGCTTCTTGTCCCGGTCATGTGACGGGAGCATCCACTGTCCAAATACCAAATGGGAGTTTTGTTGGCCTTTGGACATCCCTGTAAAACAGAATTAATTTGCCTTAGGAACCCAATCAAACTTGGGTCCTAGATTCCTTGTTAGCATACTCCCCCTCGATTGGTTAACTCTACGAGTGGTCGGCCTCGCATTGCTAACATAAGGAGTCTCGTTATACCTTGGATTAAACCAACAATCCACGGCAAAGTCA
The DNA here is from genome assembly GCA_039513925.1 of Platanthera zijinensis. Taxonomy (NCBI): domain Eukaryota; kingdom Viridiplantae; phylum Streptophyta; class Magnoliopsida; order Asparagales; family Orchidaceae; genus Platanthera; species Platanthera zijinensis. Next base: position 154,443,027 of record CM077083.1, read on the forward strand.
CCAATTTTGCCACAGCACCAGCAGTCAAACCTGTTATACTTCCTCTTGGGCGCCTGCTTTACCCTTGAAACGTGGGGTTCAGCTGGGGCCGAAGACCTGGAGGTGGAGGCAACATGATGACCACAGTCACATGACTTCTTCACCTCTTGGCTTTTCAGTGTAACATGCTTGGCCTTAGGTGCCAGCTTCCTATTATGGCCGCTAGAGAATTGACCATAATTTCCCAAGTGGATTTCCTCATAGGGTGCCTTGAAGATACTCTCACTGAAGTTACGGGGAAAGGTCCACCCATCATATCGGCTCTTTGGCTTTGCAACCGAGGGCATGAAGTGATGCCCATATGTTGACTCAAAGTCATGTTGGTTACAGGGAAAGCTAGGCTTTCTGAATTCAACAGGACTGAGTGGGGCCTTTCCTTTCTCATCAGCAGAGGCTTTCTTGGCAGCCTTATTCTTTCTCCTGTTCCTGTTTCTCCTGGACGAGGAGCTAGATACCCCTACGTGCCCCAAGCCTGCCCCTTTGGCTTGAGCAGAGAAGGTATCAACTAATGGAAGAACAGTTTTTGGCATAGAGAAGCTCTTGACGATCTTCCTTTCTGCCGCAAGTAGTTCTTCCAACTTGTCGACTTCCTCCTGCTTAAGATCAAGGAGCTTAAGAGACTCTGAATGCTTTGAAGTCAGGTCCAAGTGCTCCTGTTGGAGGGAGATCAAACTGGTGATCTCTTCCCTTAGGGAGACACTCTCACCTTTAAGGAATTTGACTTCCTTTTTCTCCGCCTTCAGTTTCTTTCGACATTTCAGGAATGTATTGAGCAGAAGCTCATACTTATCTAGGAGCTCAGCTTCAAGGGCAGAGGGGCTATCCTCAGCATCATCATCCTGAGACTCAGGATCAGAGTCAGAGTCGGAGAGAGGAGTGTGAGCTTTTACCTTCCCAGTAAATGGGGGGCAATCTCCTTCTGAGTCAGAGCGACCCATTAGCCCAAAGTAGGCTTCCTCATCATCGCTGGTGTCTGACGTGTAAGATTCACTCAGCGTCTTTGGCTTCTTTGCGATGTAACTCCTTTCCTTCTTCTTGTCTCTTGAGGACATGTGCTCCTCTCCCTTTCCCTTTTCCCTCTTGCCTTGATGGCAGTCGGCCACGACGTGTCCTGGCTTGTTGCAACCAAAGCATATAATGTCAGAAGAGCGGTGTTTGTTCGGTTTGGAAACATACCTGTCAGAGGAATAGTTCTTCTTCTGATCCCTTGAGGAGGAGCCGGTTCTCTTTCTCTGATTCCTCAGCTTGAGGAACTTCTTGAATTCCCGTGTGATAAGGGATAAATCTTCCTCAGATAACTCTGATCCGGAGGAGCTTGGCTCAGAGTCTTCCTCTTCATCCCTCTTCCACGAACGGGAGGAAGCGACACCCTTACCCTTTCTGGAGTGAATGGCTTTCAGGGCCACCGTCTTTTCCTTGGCCGCGGCTTTCTCTGCTTCCTCTTCAGCCTTCCTTGTGTTCAACTGAAGCTCATAGGACATGAGCTTCCCGAACAGAATCTGAGGGTCGGTTTCCGCAAGTCTGCCAAACTCGCAGATGGCGCAGATCTTTGTGTCCCATTCCTTAGTGAGGGACCTAAGGAATTTATCATTGAGTTCACCGTCAGTGAACACTCTTCCATATCCATTGAGTGCATTGACGATCTTGAGGAAGTTTTCGAAGGTGACTCCGATCTCCTCCTTTGGCCCTTGTCTGAAGGCCTCATATTTCTGATTGAGGAGGGATCTCCGATCGTCCCTCACTTCATCTGTGCCCTCCATTAAGACAATTAGACAGCTCCAGAGATCCTTGGCTGTCCTGCAATTGCTGAAGTTCTGCATCATAGAGTCGTCAACTGCGCTCACCAGGATGTTCTGAGCTTTCTTGTCGAGTCCAAACAGCACCATTTCGTCCTTGTCCATTTCCTAAAGTTTCTTGGGTAGTTTCCTGGTAGGATCAATGGTGGAGGCCTTAGTGGGAATGTAAGGTCCCTCCTCCACTATCATGAAGAGCCGAGGGTCGACCGCTTCCATGTAGAATCTGATTCTTTCCTTCCAGATAGGAAAGTTCAGTCTGGTGCATACTGGGATTTTGCCGGAGTGCTTGAGTCCGTCCATGGAGGATATCTGTTTGATTCTTGACACTGGTGGCAGGATTCTACTCAAGGTGTGAACCTTTTTGATGAGTAACCTCCCTCTGATACCACTTGAAAGTCCACCTAGTGTCAACTATCTTCACCTATGGGGGGGGGATAGGTGTCTTTGCAGCGTATTTGCGGAATTAAGATTTACCTGCACAAGAAAACAAAACAACCAAGCACAGAAAATACACAGGCAATTTATAGTGGTTCCCCGATTTGGGTACGTCCACTTTCCCCCTTCGACCTATCTCCCAACAAGGGACGACTCGGTCACTTCACCAATAGGATTGAAATCCAATCCTTGTACTAACGGAAGGAACCCTTCCACACGTAGGAGTCCACACTCCCACAACCCGGGTTGCACCCAACCCTTACAACTAAAGACCAATCGGTCCGTTACAAAGAAATTGAAAATGCTTGTAAGAAATACAAACTACGTTTGGAGAGTAAGGTGTCCCTCTTCGTTCGACGACGTGTTCTTGAAGTCAACGAAGAGTCCACAACCCTAGATCTCTCTTGGAAAGAATCTTCCCGAAATCGGTGGCGGCTTAAAGCGACGGCAAGGTTCTCGGAATCGGCGGCGGCGACGGAGAGCAGCAGCAGTGCCAACTTGATTCAAACTTCGTAGCGAAGGAAGCAAGGTCTTCCAACGATCACACTAGGATCGATCGTCTCGATCGATTCGGAAGGGGAAGGATTTTCCCGATCAACGAATCAAGAGACAAGGGATCTCTGGTTAGACGCGTGAGACGCTATGCTAGCCTAAGCTTCGGTCGCCGAAAATCTGGAAGAACCTGAGATCAGCAGCGGCGACAAGTGCACGAGCGGCGGAGACGATCGGCGGAGCGTTAGGGCTTGTCGGCGGCTCGTGCTTTTTGAAATCTCGTCTCCTTTTTTTTTACTGTTCATACATACGGAGTATATATACATTAGGTCAAGTATATGACCGTTGTGGGTCCCACCAATAAGAAGGCTTGAGCCCGGTTCGAAACAGTTCAGATAGTTTGAACCGGTCCAGAGAACAACAGGAAACTGCCTAAGTCAAATTCGGCGAGAATCGTAGGTGATTCTCGACGAATCGGCGAGAATCACTTACGATTCTCGCCGACTTCTACTTAGCCGAATTCTGGCTGTGCAGATACAGAAGCCGGGGAGAATCGGTGGGAATCACTTTTGATTCTCACCGAATCGTCGAGAATGCAAGGTCATTCTCGACGAATCGGCGAGAATCATAAGTGATTCTCGACGATTCTGCCTTAGAAAATTTCCATGTCTGTGTCAAGATAGCCGGCCCAACCAGGCGAGAATCATCTAGTGATTCTCGACGACTCGTCGAGAATCACTCATGATTCTCGACGAATCGGCGAGAATCACTTAGTGATTCTCGACGATTTTCACTTAGACGAATTTCGCCTTTCCGCTCGAGAGCTGGTTTTTGGCCCATCCTTGCTCCTTGTCTGCTCTTGCTTTATCATAGCCCTGTACTTGAAATTAAGTACACCCCAATAGAGAGAGTACATGTAGGCCAACACACTGATCTGCTCAACGAGGGATTACGTTGCACAGACCCGTGTATATTGACCCACTGCACCCTGACATTGGTGTGTACTTAGCATGGAATGTCTGCAAGTATAACTAGAAATATTTCATCAAATACATTGTCTATTTACCTTGGCTTGTACAGGGGCTTCTTCAAATCAGGTACATTGTGGATGTAATACCCAACACCATTTTACTTGGAAAATGTTCTGGAGGATTAGGCGTTGAGTGCACTCAACGCGGCATTGAGTGCACTCAACGCACTCAATGCCATTTTACTTAAATTATTCTGGCGTTTATAGGCGATAGAGAGTTGAATAGACTCAACGCTTTTAGACTTGGGATTTTTCTGGCAGCTTTAGGTGTTGAGTATGGTGGCTTGACTTAACGCTTTTTACTTAGAGAATTTTTGGCCCACTGTTTTCTGATTCCAATACACGGTTTGAACCGGGTTTTGGGATTTGCGCCAATAAGACCAAATTAGACCCGGTTCTTTCAACATGACTTATTTAAAGCAATAATAGGCAGTCCAGTGTCAGGCTGACACGTGGCAGAGCACTTAACCCTAATTTCTCATTATAAAAAGGAACTTGCAGAAAACCCTAGCCGTCACTTCGTTCTTGCAAAGCCCTAGTTGTTTCTTTTCCGAGCCCAACAGAAGAGAAGGTGTAGTCGGAGTCAGATTTCCTGGGGAAGTCTTTCCTCTTCTCTTTTCCCGTAAAGAACAAACAATACTAGCAAGGAGAAAGATATCGCCAAGGAGAGTGATGAGATCCATGGCCGGAAATGCCGGAACCAAGGTGAGTTTCCTATCCTCTCCCTTGGTGCTAGATCTGTAGTTATTTCTAGGAGATATGTCAACTCAAAAGTGTTTTTACTTGCGAGATGAAGATTTTCTACGAAGAGACCATTCTAGGGCTTGTGCCCTAAGGATAGTGATGTCTTCAACCTCTCACCTCTCCTTGAGTAGATGGTGGACTTGGTTCATGAAGAGAAAATGGTCTCATGAGGGTGAATAAGGGTGGAGGAATTTCTAGACATGGTTTGAATATATGGCTTGATGAAGAAGATGAACCGAAGTCGTTCATCTTGCTTTAAGATGCGTACCGAAATCTGTTTTCTGCATGTAGCAGTCTTCGAGGCCATTTTTGGACATGATGTGCCGGATCTAGGTTGTGGGCTGAACATTAAAGTTGTAGCCCACGGAAAGACCTTTCCAACGTGGTGTTACACGCCTTCACCGGATTCTTTTCTCCTCGGGAATCCCCGATCGATGTTGTTGTACAGTAATCTTTCCTGCACATATTGTTCTCTGGTTTGTGTTTAATCGGCTTTTGATTTGGTAGAGAGATTGTAGTACAATAACGTTAATGTTTTGGTGAATTTAGTATATAAGTAATCATGATAAAATATGGTTAATGGTATTTTTTGATAAATCCTTAATGAACAAATGGTGTAGTGAAGTGTTCTTGAATGAGATGATTTGGTGGAGGTTAGTGAACGAATGGGTTGATGAGTTTGGATGGTACAAATGATTTAACTATTTGAACCGATAAGGATGTGCTTGATAATAATAATGTGTTGGATATCATTTGGAAACAAGTTGTATGAAGCTAATTTATGGCCATGTGAGATGTTGTTTAACAGAATGCGTTCAGTAAACCACTGCTTAGAGTTGTGTCTCCCTACGGGTAGCAGTGTGGGGTTGGTATGTCGTATGAGGTAGCATGCCACCTGCGTAAGTAATGAACCCTTGTGTGGTATGGAAATGTGGAAGGGTTTGAAGTGCGTATAGTTTTACCGCACTAGAATGATGTGTTTATAAGGGACTTAGTGTGGATGTCTGCCTAGTAGTGGAGAAGCCCGATCTACTGTCACCGTCTGGCCACGACAGATGATGCCTGAGAGGTTAGCTACCTGCTCAAAAAGTGGGAACTACATGTCTGTGTCGACATAGTAGTTGCTTGTGCATGATCATGGGTGAGACATTGCATTGCATTCATATCATCGCATACATTACATACACAAGATCCTCATCGTATAAGTTTGTATGGGCATCCTTATATGATGAGTTACTTTATTGTTGAGCTGATCCTTAACTTATATGTCTGTATGGGCATTCATATAAGTTAAGTTACTTACTGTCGTAGATTTATACCTATATACTGTTGTTGATGGTAGAACTGCTAGAGTAGATTATTTACTCATTTATTATATTTACTTTTATATTCACTATTATTGACTAGCTCTATACCACCTGCTTTATACTACTGATCATTTGTATATATTATACTCTTGTTCCTGTCTCCGCCCGGTGCTGAGAAGTCATCGGGGGAGCGGATGTGATAGCCACTTAGTCTTTATGACTAACGGTTGATATGTCTTCCTTTTTAGGAGGAAACCTCGCAGATAGAGCATCAGGTTATGCAGCAGGGTAGTCAGGCCAGGAAGACAGGGCATGATGTGATGGTACCATCACTGCCATTCGTTACCGATGTGAGTCTTTGAGAGATTTCAGTTATAGCCTTTGGGCTATTTTGTACTTGTACTCTGATATTATAGAAGCTTGTTGATGCTTCTGTAATTTGATGTACCTCTTTTAGACCATTTTACTTATGTGTGGATTTGACTTGTTTTTTATATTCCTTGTTGGGTCGGCAATGAATGATATTGAGTATAGCCAGCAGGATAGGCGTCTTGTAGTACAGGTTAGCCCGTGTGCTAACGCTACCGCAAGGCAGCTGTTCTGAGCATAAGACTCCCCTCGTGCCGTGTTTTGTGTCTGGGAGGGGGCTCTTAAAGGCCACCTCCAGAAAAACTCCTCCCCTCCCTCAGAGAAGTAAAAGCCCAATAAAAGAAGGGGTTATGGAGCCTCCATGGCCATAATGTCCATTAATCTTGAGCTTTCTCCCTCCTCCAAATCACTAATTCCAAAGACTTAGTTCGACAAATTTGCTCTATTCGTCGAACTCCGCTCAACGAATTGGTTTTATTCATCAAACATTGCTCGATGAATTGGCAGTATTCTTCGAACTCCGCTCAATGAATTTGCTCTATTCGTCGAACTTCGCTCGATGAATTTGCCCTATTCAATGAAGCCCAAACCTGGTTCAGCAAACTTGCTCCATTCGACGAACTCTGAACCCAGTTCAGCACTTGCTCTGTTCGACGAACTATTTGCTGAGCTTCACGAATCCGCTCCATTCGACGAACTCTTGCTGAGTTCGACGAATTCTTTTCATTCGACGAACTTCTTGCTTAGTTCAACGAATACGCTTTGGTTCGACGGATTGCTGGTTAAGTTCGACGAAACCGATTGATCTATAATTTCTAAGAAAAATTACGTTGAGTGAACTCAACTCACTCAACACCAATCAGTCTATGGCATTGTGTGTGCTTAACGCACTCAACACCCTGAGCCAGAAAACCTTCTAAGTATAATAGAATTGAGTGAGCTCAACTCACTCAACGCCAAGCAGTCTATGGCGTTGAGTGCGCTTAAGGCACTCAACGCCCTGAGCCAGAATCTTCCTCTAAGTAAAATGGCGTTGAGTGCACTCAATGCCAATCAGTCCATGGCATTGAGTGCACTCAATGCACTCAATGCCTCGAGCCAAGATGTTTCTCTAAGTAAAATGGTGTTGAGTGCACTTAACGCACTCAATGTCAATCAGTCCATGGCGTTGAGTGCACTCAACGCACTCAATGCCCCGAGCCCAGATGTTTCTCTAAGTAAATGGCATTGAGTGCACTCAATGCACTCAACTCCAATCAGTCCATGGCATTGAGTGCAGTCAACGCACTAAATGCCCTGAGCTAGGATATATCTCTAAGTAACTTCCTAATCTAAATCGATGCTTCCCGAACCTGAGCTAATTCTCTTGGCTCAAAACGTGTGCGAGGAGCCTTACTCGAAATGGTATGTTACACCTTGGAGGTCACTTGACCCTTAGTTAGGGAACTTTGACCTTTTTAGGGCTACGGTTGACTCGGGTCAACTTAGCCTCTTTGGTTGACCCCAATGGGTCCTTGGTGGCTCATTGGCCTCCCCTAAGGTTAGGGGTTCCATGGTGGGGTCAAATTGGTTAAGGGAAGGTCCATTGGCCCTAGATAGGTCACTTGTTCTTCTAGGGATTCCTAGGGTTTTGTCATAACCTAGTCATGACAAAACCATCCTAGGGGTCTAGGAGTCTGAGGGATGTTACATATATACGCCCAAGTATGTCACCTTGGAGCGCACCGGTTCTTTTTGTGAAGAAGAAGGACAGTAGCTTGCATTTGTGCATCGATTATTGGGAATTGAGCAAGCTTACAGAGAAGAACAAGTATCTGATACCACAGATTGATGACTTGTTCAATCAGCTGGTTGGATCAAAGGTATACTCAAAACTAGATTTGAAGTCTTGCTATTACCAGTTGAGGATTCGGGAATGTGACATTCCCAAGACAGTGTTTGGTACACGCTATGGGCCCTACGAGTTCACTGTAATGCCATATCGGCTAACAAATGTGCCATCGGTGTTCATGTACCTAATGCACCGAACATTTCGAGAGCACTTGGACTTATGTGTAATCTTCTTTATTGACGACATTTTTGCGTACTCTTAGTCTGAAGAAGATCATTGCCAACCATTTGCGGATGGTGTTGCACACCATGAGAAGAAGCAAGCTCTTTGCTAAGTTCTTAAAATGTGAGTTCTGGCTATCGTCAGTGGCCTTTCTAGGCCATGTGATAAGTGGAGAAGGTATAGCGGTGGATCCAGTGAAGATAGTGGCAATTCAAGAGTGACATGTTCTATCTATTGTAGCTGAAGTACGGAGTATCCTTAGACTTGCGGGCTACTACAGGTGCTTTGTGGAGAACTTTTCACGGATAGCCTTACCTCTCACCATACTAACACGAAAATATCAGAAGTTCGTTTGGATGTCGGAGTGCGCGCGAGCTTTCGAAGAGCTAAAGAGTCGTTTGACCACGACGCCTATTTTGACGTCGCCATGTGGTACGTACGGCTATGAGATTTATAATGATGCATCAGGGAGCGGCTTAGGCTGCGTTCTTCTACAGTTCAGAAAAGTGATAGTGTATGGCTCATGCCAGTTGAAAGTGCATGAACGGAACTATCCTGACCATGACTTGGAGTTGTCAGCGGTGATATTTGCACTTAAACTGTGGCGTCAATACTTATATGGTGTGAAAGTTAACATCTTCACAGACCATAAGAGCCTTAAGTATCTTCTGGATCAGAAAGATCTAAATATGCGAAAGCAAAGGTGGATGGAGTTCCTCGGGGACTTCACCTTTAAGATTCATTACACAGCCGGGAAGGGAAATGTGGTCGCAGTTGCCTTGAGTCACAAGACTCTAGCATTGGCAAATTGGTTCAAGATACATGATGAGCGTCTGATCCAGGAATTGGAGAACTTAGAAATTTCTTGTGTTGACAAGAATGCCACTGCAAATGCATGCCTGAACTGGATAAAGGTTCAATATGACCTCGCGGATAGGGTTCGGCGAGCAACAGAACTCGATAAGAGTCTACAGCGCTATGTAGCGGATGGTTCAAATGCCTCATTCTCCTTGGATGACGGCCTTTTGCGTAAAGATGGTCGATTGTGCATCCCGGATGTGGGTAAACTTCGTGAGGAATTTATGTAAGAAGCACATTTTACAAAGTACTCAATTCACCCAGGGAGCACGAAAATGTACAGGGACATGAAAAAGGTGTTCTGGTGGCAAGGTTTGAAGAAAGACATAGCTTGTGCCTTGGTGAAAGCTGAATGCTAGAAACCTGGAGGGTTCCTGAAATCATTACCAATCTCGGTATGGAACTTCGATGACATTTCTATGGACTTCATGCATGGACTACCGAGATCTCAGAGTGGAAATGATGTTGTGTGGGTGATCGTTGACTTGTTAACCAAAGTGTCGGGCTTCATACTTAACTGGAAGGACGATTCAGTGAAAAATAGGCTAAGTTGTACATGGATAATATCGTACGATTGCACAACGTGCCCCATAGCATCGTCAGTGATCGAGATAGGCATTTTACTTCAGGTGATTGGAGGTTAATCCATCAACTATTGGGTACCAAGTTAATGTTCAGTACAGCCTTTCATCCACAAATGGATGGTGAGACTAAAAGGACCAATAGAATAATGGAGGATATGCTTTGTATGTGCACTCTGGATTTCGGGAAGAGGTGGGAGGGCCATCTCTATATGATTGAGTTCGCCTACAACAATAGTTATCAAGCTAGCATACAAATGGCGCCCTTTGAAGCTTTATATGGTAGGAAGTGTCGTAAACCGTTAGCTTGGGAGGAATCAGGCGAGTCAAAGCTATATAAGCGTAAAGAGGTCGAAGATGCAAATTCGACCATACGTACTATATAAGAGTGGCTACTGATAGCCCAAGATAAGCAAGCAAAGTACTATAACGCCAAGCACCGAAACATAGAGTTTGCGGTTGGTGATTGGGTATACTTGAAGATCAAGCCATTCAAAGGCATGTCCAGGATTCGGCTCTTGAAAAAGTTGAGTCCAAGGTATCTTGGTCCGTTTGAAGTGGTTGAACGAGTTAGAGAAGCTGCCTATCGATTAGCTCTTTCAGCGGAACTAAGTGGCTTGCACGATGTGTTTCACATATCGGTGCTACGAAAAGCTGTGAAAGAGCCGATGCAAGTGATTACAAATGATCGAGTATCGGCGATCATGGGCTAACGACGAAGGTTAGGCCCATTCGAATCGAGGATACTGAGATCAAGAAACTATGAAACAAGACAATCGAGATGGTCAAGGTCCATTGGGACAACTGTGGTCGTGAAGAGCTGACATGGGAGCGAAAGCAAACCATGCGCGAATAATATCCCGAGTTATTTGTAAAATGACGTTGTAACATTATTTTGTGAAAGGAAAATATGTTTTAACGTATTAGTTACTAGTTTTCCTTATAGATGCGTACAATTTTGGGACGAAATTTCTATAAGAAGGGGAGGGTTGTAACACCCCAAAAATGAGAAGTGGTCATTAGAGGTTATCGCGCGGCGATAGGCTTATCACCGGCAATAGCTTAGTGAATTAAAAGACCTAGGGCTCAGGTTATTACCGCTTGGTAGTAGGAAGCTATCGCGCCGCGGTAGCACTCAACGCTTTCAATGTTGTCGAGGAATCGTTGAGTGTGCTATCGTGAGGCGCTAGAGAGTTGTCGCGGGGCGATAGCTCTGGATAGCGGCGCCGGCTGGTCATAGCGGTCACCTCCTGTGATACCGTGCAGGGGTAGGAGTTATCGCACGACGGTAGCTTTCAGATAAAGGCTAGACTTGAGATTTCATTCTCATTTTCTCTCACACACTCTCTTGCTTAGTTCTGGAGAGGGAAGAGGAGGAAAAGTTCAGGAGCTCAAGAGGAGAATTGATCCAAGGTGTGCTTGTGATCGGAATCGCGAGTCGACGCTAGATCTGCGGAGATAAAGTTGTGACAATCAATTCCATCTGGATCAAAGATCAAGGTCATGGCTCCTAAGAAAACTACAAGGGTAATGATCTTCCTTCTTGGACAAGTGAAGTCCTTCTTTTATCATATGAATGGAATCCCCCACCAAAAGGTGGAAAAGTGAAGGGAATTCCTTTGGGTCGATTCATGAAATCCTTAGTGAGTCTTGCATATAGATCCGGAAATGTGTAGTAAGGAATATGCATGCTGTGTGAAGCCCATATGGACAGGTTAGTCTGGATTGGTGATGGTTATTTTGCATGTCGGAGAAGAATCCGAGTATAAACGAGTAATTTACGGGGTATGCGGGGTTGTACCTGTGAACTGAAAGTAGACAGAAGTACTGGAGTTGCATTCCAGGAAAATACCCTAGAAATTCCACTGTTTTAAGACTAGTTGGATATCGTCGGGCGATAGTGAGTATCGCCAACGACGATAGCTCTTGGTGAGCTATTTATGTTGTGTGCTATGAAAAGACTAGTGTTTATGGCACTGCAGGATGTTGTAGGGTTTTGGGTTGAGTTTGGGCGCAGAAATAGAACTTTTGTTGGTCCCGCCAAGCAATTGTGAGGAAAACTTGAAATAACTCCCTTTTGATTGTAAAGCCTATCTTTGGGAAACTGTGAGGCTAATCTGTGAGCTGCGAGCTCCTAAAGGCCAGTGAGTCAAATGGACAAGGGGAAGCCTACCCGCATCAGACTAGACATTAAATTGACGATTCAAGCAACGGGCAATGACTGAACTTTATCCGCATTATGGTTGTCTAACTCGAGTGCCTAAGTTATTGGTTTTTGTTAGGATCACATAATGAGAGTCTTAGGTTGTACGTCATCTGGACTAAAGTCTCAGGTCGGGGGCTGTGGAGACTATGAATGCTCAAAGTTAACCGTTATGTCTGGGACCTCTAGACGGTGGTGGGACCCTGGCAACAGGTACATCAAAAATGTGCCCTGAGTGCACGGAACGTTTGGCCGTTGAGGCATTCGTTTGTGATATATTGAATTGTGTGTGAGTGCATGTTCTTATGATATATTTTCTTGTGAAAATATTATGCCTGAAGGGAAGGAATACCACTGACCCTGGAAACGGGTAGGGTCGTTATAAATTGGTCAGCCGAATTCTGACCGTTACCATGTTTGTCACCCTTGTGGTGGATTGTCCTTGTGCAGGTGCTGGAGATCCGAGTGGGAAATAGTGGGCTGAAGTCCTTTCTGTTATACTGGCCCTCGAAGGCCGAGCGAAAAAGTTTTACTATTTTCATGTGTGGTCGGCCTGCGCGTCGATGTTTGTAAACCATATTTATGAAGTATGTCTGTAAGGCCATAATTTTTGTGTATTTGTAATTGACATTCCTGATATATATATATATAAATGTTGTGGTTTATATATAGTGAACATTCAATTGGTATGAGTTCATGCAACCCTAAAGCTTCCGCTAGAATGCTCTGATTTAGGATTCGACTAATTTTTGATATTAACCTGTAATCCCGCCACGCGTTTGTGGAATTTTGTGTGGGGCCCCGGCTGGACCCTCTATTATATTTCATGTGACAGATATAGGTGTTACATGGGGGTGTGCGCACTTTGGAGAAGAGAATGAGAAATCGTAGGAGTAATGTGAAAAGGGAGAGAGAAAATACATAGGTGGAATGATAAAGGAGAGAGAAAATTCATAGAAGGAATGAGAGAGGAGAGAGAAAAATCGTAGGAGGAATTCTGGAGAAAAAAGAATGAAGAATGAAGGAGGATCTAGGCCCTATTTATAGGCCCTATAAGTGATTGTGATTGTTATGCGACTATCCACAGACCATAACCACCATATTTGTTATTTATAGGGAGATATATTATAATTATTTTTATAATATTTTTATGGGACTATGGTTCAATATGTGTATTAATTTTATTAAATACAGTCCATTCTATTTTTGGCTATGCACTCCCCAATTACGGGAGGTTACGCAAGCAGTTACATGGGTGGTTACCCATGTAACCGACAATGAATATTGTGGGGAATATAATCGGACGGTGGAGAATTTATGACAGTGAATGGACCGACAGATGAGGAAACCAATCGGCAGAGGAACTCGGCTTGCCGCTGGTGGAAGGCAAGTCGGGCGAGGGGTTGTCTGATTTGGTTGGCCAAGGGGCCTCCTGACTCGAGCTGCCAAAGGTGCAGGTGGCCTTAGTATTACCGCCCCTCATTGTGGAAGGCGTCCAAGGCATGCCGCACCTTGCGGCAGATGGGCTACCAGACTTGGGCTGCTAGAAGGTCGCCCAATCCATGCTGCTAGAGGGAAGGGCATCCTAAAGGCTATCTATCCCCAGTGGTAGCAGAGCCGCCTAGATTTAGGCGGCCAAAGGCCACCTCATTCAGGCAGCTAGAGGGGCAGGGCGGCCTGGATTTCGGCCTCCACTTTTGTAGAAAGACTGTTGCTGCCCAGATCTGGGCAGCCAGGAGGCCACCCGATCCGGGCAGCCAGAGGTCTTGGTGGAGAACCGGTCCTTTGCAATAAAGAAGATCGTCACCCGGACCTGGACAGCCAAGAAGCCAGCCGATCTGAGCGGCCAAAGGGTGGGGTGGCATCCCTCCCTCTATAGCATAAGGGGGGCCCTGGATCAAGGAGGCTAAGAGGCCGCCGATCCAGGAGGCCAAGGGGAGGGAGGTCGAAAGGCCGACCTTCATCCCGGAAAAGCTGTGCGCCCCGCGCACGGTCCTAGATGTCGAACGTCCTGCGCGCGTGGTCCCATATATCGCGCGTCGCGCCGACGCAGCCCCAAACTGCGTGCAGGGGCACACGGCCCCAAACCGCGCTGGCATGCGTGCAGGTTTGTGTGTGATCCATCAAAGCCTCACGCGTCCTCGTGCGTGGCTAGAAGCCTACGTCGGCTGGAGTGGGCACGCGCGAACTTGAGGCTGTGCGATGGTGCTTTAAGGAGGCGGTTTTGTGTGCGTGGGTACGGCCGGCAGTCAAAGTTTCTCTCATTGGATCCATGGTTTGACCGAACTAGCTAAGAGGAACCTCATCATATGCCCAAAAATTTTTGGAGGTCATTTTCCTAGATAACGAGCCCAAAAAGTTTCTTAAAGCAATACTTCAAATGTTTATTGATAGGGCAGATGATCGCAAGCCCGTGCATTTATGTACTTATTGTTCTGCTTAGGCGCTAGAAAGCATGGGCTTATCGCATGCTGAAGAGCATGTCGAGGGTGTAGTAAATGAGGTGTAGTGAGTGAAATGTGAACGGTGAGTGTTATGCGTTGATATGTGTGGTGGACGCAGTGTGCGTGAGTTGTACATTTGGCCTATATGCACGCATGGAGCAACGTGTGTTCTGTGTGCTATGTGTGTGAAGGGTGCAATGTGTGTGGTGCATGTACGAGGTCCGATGTGCGCAATGCGTAATATGTGTTATGTGTAATGGGTGCAACGTGTGCGGGGCGCGATTTGATGCACAATGCATACAGTTTGTGTGTAAGGCGTAATTTACACTGCGTGTGCGCAAGGCGCACTATATACAGTGTGTAATGTGCGCAACGCACTTAGCTCTACTTGGAGCAGGTTGGTTTTTGTTGAAATTATTGAAGTGAAAGTGGGGGGGTTGATAGAGCAGACCGCGCGGCTTGGGCGGACAGTCCTACGGCCTGAGCGGTCTGGTGTTGGCAGCCTGGTGGTGTGTTCTTGAAGATAGCTGTGCGAATTGGCGATTTTCTTCACAGTTTGGCGAACATGTTTGAAGCTGGCAAATTGGGCGGACTGGCGGTGTAGCTCGCTGGTTCCAGTGGGCTTGTTTTGTGGTCATGCCAGGTTGGGCGAGCTGTTATGTGTCCGCTTGCTCCAACGGATTGAAGGTGGTCTTAGTTTTATTCCAAGTACCTGGGGGATCCGTCTCTTGACCCGGGCTGACAGGACTGGAGTCGAGTCCGCATTTTCCTTTGGCGACCTGGCAGATAGAACTTTCTATCTGGCTAGTTGGTTGTTTGTTGATGGGCTTGTTTCCGTCTTGTGTAGGCGGACTGTAGTGTGTATCCGCAGTTATGCGGATAACAATGTGCTCTCCGCAAGCTTGGGTGGTGTTCCTATCGTTGGGGCGGTGACCACACTCCTCTCCATGCCTATAAATAGGACCCCCCGTTACATCAACAGTAACTGAATGAACAGTAAGCCTACTCGCGATTTATTGCTGCAGACTGGCCTTTTTTATCCGCACGGTTTGAAGAGGTTAACCAGGTTCTTGCTAGGCAGGTTGTGCGGACATCACTAAAGAGCTAGGAGTTTGGTTCTAAGGTTGGTGCGGACTCTGCGGTCTCAACCAACTGTTAACAGAAAGTCACTTACGGCCAGGTCGTTTCTCTTCTGCAACTAGTTCTATTGTTTAAATAGTTGTCTGCCACTAGGCGGCCTATTTAAGTTGGTGACAGCGTCCACTCATTCTGACGACCAGGCAACCTCGCGGTCAGGCGGTTTGTAGTTCGGCGGACTAAGTTCTTTTCAGCACTAGAATAACGGGTTTTCGTGCGGCTTATTGCGGTCTTGCGACTAGGCAGCCTCTACGGACTCCATAGCTTTAGCAGCAGATTCGGCAGATACTCATTGAGTCCGCGCGGTTTGATTGGACTTGTAATTTTTCTGCTTTCTTCAGATTATTTGGCAAGCATGTCTCGTCATGTATGCCTGGCTTTGTAAAGGAGATTTTTTAATAGTACAAGATTCTTGCTTAGCTTTGAGCATCTGGTTTACTTGACTCAAGTGTGTTGAGTGTTCCTGCGCCTGTTTTCCTATTTTTTGCTTGATCAAGGTGTCATTGTGAGAAATGAACTAAAACAAGCCGAAAGCGGTTTAAACTGAAACTTTATTATCCGAAAAAGGTATCTATTACAAAGGTATGGCCTCCCTTATATAGAATGGAGGAGAGTAGAGAGAATACAAACAAGAGATGTGGGACTAAAAAATTACATGACACAAGCGGACTGTACAGACACAAATCGCACAAGCCGCGCAGTTAGACAGAAGGGCTAACCGCTTGACAACTGTCAGAGAGAGAGAGAGAGAGATCTCCATGTGAGACCGCTAGACCGCCCGGTCTCCAAGTTGCCAGTGACAAACCGCTAGACCGCTTAGACCACAGACAGCGACACACAGCAACCAGACCGCTGAAGGGAAACCGCAAGATCACGCGGTCATCAATCCGCCAAGCCAGACCGCCAGACCGCCCGGTCACCAACTTCAACACTCCCCCTCAAGCTGGAGCATATATATCGATCATGCCCAGCTTGTCACAAATATGGAAAAACGAGGCGGATACTGGCTTAGTGAAGATGTCAGCCAGCTCTTTATCAGAAGTGACGAAGGGAGTGCAAATTTGGTCCTTCAAAATCTCTTCACAAATAAAATGACAGTCGATCTCAATGTGCTTGGTTCTTTCATGGAAGACTGGATTTTTGGAGATGTATATGGCAGCCTTTTTGTCACAAAATATAGGTAGAGGATGGTTGTAGACCTCTCCTAAATCCAGCATGAGAGCTCGTAGCCATTTTAACTCACAAGTGGTCGATGTCATACTCCGATACTCTTCTTCAGCACTGGACCTGGAAACAACAGACTGCTTCTTGCTCTTCCAACTTACCAGATTTCCCCTAACAAAGGTGCAGAAACCGGAGGTAAACTTGCGATCCCCTTTGTCATCAGCATAACTCGCATCTGAGTATGCTTCAACCCTCAGATGACCATTCTTCTGAAAGAGTAATCCTTTCCCAGGGGCTGCTTTGACATACTCCAAGATCCGCAAGGCGGACTGAAGATGGCACTCCCTGGGTGCTTGCATGAATTGACTCACCATGCCCACAACATAGGAAATGTCGGGCCTGGTCACTGTGAGATATATGAGCTTGCCAACTAGACGCCTATACCACGTAGTATCTGAAAGAAGAGGCGAATCATCTGCCCAGGTTTTGTCTTCCTTAATAGCCATAAGGTATCGGGCAGGTTTGGCTCCAGTCAATCCTGCATCTTTTATAAGGTCAAGGGCATACTTACGGTGGGAGAGAACTAAGGATTTGGGCTTTCGAGAGATTTCGATTCCCAAAAAGTACTTCGGAGAGCCCATATCTTTTGTGACCAGATGTTGACAAAGATGCCGCTTTGTCAAGGCTACCCCTTCCTGGTCATCGCCAGTGAGAAGAATATCATCAACATACACAGCAAGAACCATAAGCCCCGACGAGGTTTTGCGAATAAATAGAGAGTGATCGGCAGAGCTGCGCGCAAAACCAATGGCCGCCACAATGCTGCTGAACTTGTCAAATCAAGATCGAGGGCTCTACTTGAGACCATAGATTGCCTTCCTCAGTCGGCATACTCGTGTCTCCCCCTGAGCAACATACCTAGGAGGTTGCTTTATGTAGACGGCCTCCTGAATATCACCATAAAGAAAGGCATTCTTAACATCCAGCTGGGAAATCGGCCAATCTTTATTTACCGCCACAGAGAGGACCTGTATAGTGCTGAGGCGAGCTACGGGAGAGAAGGTGTCAAAGTAATCAACCCCATAGGTCTGAGTAAAGCCCTTTGCAACAAGACGAGCCTTATAACGGTCCACAGCGCCATCCGGGCAAAATTTGACCACAAAGACCCAGCGACGGCCAACAACCTCAGTACCGAAGTGAGGAGGAACAAGAGTCCAGGTACCTCGCTCCGTCAGGGTCGTCATTTCCTCATCAATGACCATCTTCCAGTGAGAAATAGTAAGAGCCTCCTGGTAGGAACGAGGTGTAGTAGTGGAAGATATAGCCAGCGCAAAGGCCCTGTGAGAAGAAGCAAGATGATCATATAAAACAATAGCAGCAAGGGGGTGTAGGGTACATGTCCGCACCCCTTTGCGAAGAGCTACAGGAAGATCCAGGTCATCGGGTTCCTCGGCATCCAGAGCATCCGTGGAAGAGAGAGCTGTCCCGGGGGGAGAGAGCGACGGCAGCGGAGATGAGGGAGATGGAAGCGGAGAGAGAGGAGTGGACGAAGATGGAGTAGGGGTGGATATCGCAGGAGGAGACGAGGGAACGAAGGGAATAAAAGGAGAATCAGAGACTGGGGGAAGAGAAGAGGAAGCTTGGGGAAGAGAAGAGGAGTCATCCGAGAAGTAGGAGGCATTCTCAAAGAAGGTAACGTCAGCGGAGATGAACTGCTTACGAAGAACAGGGTCAAAGCAACAGTAGCCTTCTGAGTGGTGGAGTACCCCAAAAAGACACACTTGGTGGAGCGAGGGGAGAGCTTATCACGGGTGGCAGACGGGGCATGCACAAATGTAGTGCACCCAAAGATTCGGAGAGGGAGAGGAAAAGGCTCCTTGCCCGGATACAGTATGGAGAATGGGGTTTTCCCATGGAGAACTGAGGAGGGAATGTGATTGATGAGGTAGCAGGCAAGGAGAACAGCATAGCCCCAATATGAGCGAGGGACATGCATCTGAGTCATCAATGTGCGAGCGACATTGAGGTGGTGACGGTTTTTTCGTTCCGCCACCCCATTTTGTTGGGATGTATAAACACAGCTCATCTGATGAATAATTCCATGTTGTACACAAAAAGAGAAAAAAGCATGACTCAAGTATTCTTTAACATTGTCAGAGCGAAATGTTTTAATAGAAACACCAAACTGATTTTAAATTAAATGATAAAATGAGAGCCATACATCAAAAAGTTCAGAGCGATCTCGTAAGAGATACACCCAAGTACATCTAGAAAAATTATCAATGAAAGTTACAAAATAAGAACTACCCCGAACAATGGTGAGGGTAGGAGCAGGTCCCCAGACATCGGAGTGCACTAGATCGAAAGGACGAGTGGAGCCCCGACCTTGCTTCGGCGGGAAGGAGGAACGGTGATGCTTGCCAAGTTGATAAGCGTCGCAGTTGAGAGGAGTATTGGAGGGTAGGAGGTGGGGTAGAAGCTGATGTAACAGCCATGGTGGAGGATGACCGAGACGGAGATGCCATTGGAGAAGATCCGTACAAGAAGAAGAGAAGGCGGACAAAGCGGAAACGTTGTCGAGGAAGTAGAGGTCACCGCTCTCAGTCCCAGTAGCAATCGTCCACTAGGAGCTCGGATCCTGAAAAGAACAAGAAGTCAGAGTAAACGTCACAGAACACTGAAGCTTCTTGCAAAAAGAGGTAACCGACAATAGATTGCACGAAAACTTGGGCACATAGAGAGTGTTCGCTAGACGAAGGGACGGAGTAACATGAACCACTCCCGACCCATGAACCGGGGAGGGAGAACCGTCTGTAATGAGGACCGGGGGCAACCGATCATGCTGTTCGAGAAGAGAGAAGCACTGAGGATTGCCCGTCATGTGATTAGTTGCACCATAGTCAATAAGCCATTTACCTTGAGTCACCACGTGGGCACTACCTGATGATGTGACAACAGAAGCAGACGGATTGGAAGAGGAGGAGGAGGAGTCACCGCAGGGTCGAAGATGGGGATGCTTCGTCCAGCAGTGATCTGAAGTATGTCCGATGCGGCCACAGTGAGAGCAGAGGTAGCGGGAAGAAGTACGTCCGCCATACTGGTGACTGCGGTTACCAGAGCCACTCTGCTGAGTTTGATTAGCATAAAGGTCTGGTGTAGAAGGAGCGGGAGAAAGCGGGTACTGAAGGAGAGAGGTGACACCGGCGATGCGGGCAGCAGTGGCATCTAAGGTAGGAGATTCCGCCTCACCCAGAATTTGCTGGCGGATCATGTCATAAGTATCAGGAAGCTAGAGCAGATAACACACAACCAGAAGCTCCTGGAAGTGCTTGTGTTGTTGAGCCAAATCCGCTGAAAAGGGGCGATTTTGAAGAATCTCAGCCCCAAGGGCCTGAACCTGTTGGTAGGCGGTAGCAGGAGACAAGGAAGGTCGGGCAAAGAGGTCCGCATAATGCGGGACGTCTGAGCCCCTTTGGAGTACAGGGCGGCCAGATGAAGCCAAGCGGCCTTTACCATCTCATCATGACCGATGACGGGAAGGCACTCATCGGATAGGCTGTTAGCGAGCCAAGTACACACAAGAGCGTCACTCGTATCCCAGTCATCAAAGAGAGGTGAAGTGGTAAGAGGAGGGTCATCAATGAGATGGTGGCGTTTGCGTTTCGAGCGAAAGAGAAAGGTGAAAGAGACGCTCAAATCCGGGTAGTTGGAGCCGACTAGCTTGGAAACAGTGCCAAGGTTCCCGGAAGGAGTAGGAGGGAGAGGCGGAGCCGGATTGGCGATAGGGGTGGTGGAAGGAGTTGTGGCAGTAGAACCATCAGAAAGAGCCATAGGAGCGAACAACAGGAAGCTGCGCGGTTAGGCAACAAGCCGCGCGGTAAGGAAGAAGAAGAACTGCAGCGGTCACGATGTCAGACACCAGCGGTCAAAAAAGCCATGACCAAGCCGCAGAAGGCAACAAGTCGCGCAGTTAGGCAACAAGCCGCACGGTTAAGAAGAAGAAGATCTGCAGCGGTCATGATGTCAGACACCAGCGGCTAGGAAAGCCACGACCAAGCCGCAGAATCAAGCAGAGGGATAGAAGTCGAGCGACTAAAAGACAGTTCGCTCGAACAGAAGCAACAGGCAAACCAAGGCATAGGGCAACAGGATGCGGCAAACAGGGCAATAGGTCGCGGCGAACAAGGGCGCCGACTAAGCACAGGAACAAAGAGGTCGCGCACACCGAAGGCAACGACAAGGAGAGAAAGAGACCGCGCGGATAGGTCGCAAGCAGGCGAAGCAAACCGCGCGGACAGGGAGGGCTCACAATCAAGAGGAAAGGACCGAGTCCTCTGATACCATATGAGAAACGAACTAAAACATGCCGAAAGTGGTTTAAACTGAAACTTTATTATCCGAAAAAGGTATCTATTACAAAGGTATGGTCTCCCTTATATAGAATGGAGGAGAGAAAAGAGAATACAAATAAGAGATGTGGGACTAAAAAATTACATGACACAAGCGGATTGTATAGACACAAACCGCACAAGCCGCGCGGTTAGATAGAAGGGCTAACCACTCGGCAACTGTCAGAGAGAGAGAGAGAGATCGCCATGTGAGACCGCTAGACTGCCCGGTCTCCAAGTTGCCAGTCACAAACCGCTAGACCGCTTGGACCACAGACAACGACACACAGCAACCAGACCGCTGAAAGGAAACTGCCAGACCGCGCGGTCATCAATCCGCCAAGCCAGACCGCCAGACCGCCCGGTCACCAACTTCAACAGTCATCTTGATAGTATTGAAAGTCTTTACTTGGTATCAGGCTATCTCGTTGATCATCTTGTGAAATTTTAACATGGTATCAGAGGGAACAATGGCTTGAGTTGTGATCACCTTTAGTTTGCTTTCTGCTTCTGTGAGTAAGTAACCAGAGTTAGTGCAATAGAAGCAGTGTATGTAAGGGGTCTTGGAATTGAGCTACTCACACCGACTAACTTTAAAAAGTGGAAGTCGTGTATGAAGTGTTATCTTCTTGGTGAGGATTTGTGGGTTGTTGTCGATGGTTACTATAAGTAAAAGGTTACTGCTACTACTGGTGCTAGTGATATTGAGGTGAGAGCTTAGAGAAAAACCAACACGAAAGCGGAGTTTGCTCTCAGGCGAGCAATTTCACCAAAAATCTTTGATTACATCTTAGGATGTCAATCTGCTATAGAGATATGGACTTCCCTTGATGGGTTGTTCAATAGGAAGAACGTAGCAAGACTACAGTTCCTGGAAAATGAGTTGTCTAGGGAAACTCAAAGAAATCTCTCCATCTCTACCTTCTTTCTTAAATTGAAGAACCTCTGTGCTGAGATTTCAACGTTGAATCCTGATGATCCCATTTCTGAAGCTAAGTTGAAAAGGCACATAATCTACTTCTTGCGAAAGTAGTATGTGGCCTTTGTAACTTCTGTTCAAGGCTGGGCCACTCAACCATCGTTTCTAGAGCTGGAGAACATACTGTTCTCGCGGGAAAGTTTGGCTAAGCAAATGGTTGGAGTTACTATCTCTGAAGGAGGTAGTGAGGCTCTCTTCACAGGAAAGAAGATGAGATGGGAGAATAAGAAGAAGAAGAAGATTGTTCTTAGTGATGGCCCTTCAACTTCTTATCGACAAGAGGGGAGCGCTGCTCTTAAGCAGGATTAGAAGAAGAATAAGGAGTGGCTTAAGTTCTATAGATGCAATCAGCCAGGACACTTCAAGAAAGACTGCAAGGTCAAGCTACATCATGGGCATGTTGCAAGCAAGGAGGAAGCTGGTTCCAGTACTGAGGAAGCCGTATGGGGAGGAGCTTTTATGATGAGCACTTGTGTCTGTGCTTTGTCCACCATCGACTACCAAGATGGCTAGATCGTGGACTCTGGGTATGGTCATCACCTCACCAGAGATGAGTCAAAGTTCTCCTCTCTACAGACATTCACAGGTAACGAAGATATTATTACTATTGATAATACTATTCATGCAGTAGAGGAGGAGGGTATTGTGTCTTTGGGTAGTGATAGGGGTCCACTCACCTTAAGAAGTGTCTATCACATACCTGGCATAAAGAAGAACTTTTTCTCGGTGACCAATGCAGTTGACACAGGCTATCACATTCTATTCAGTCCAACAGAAGTGAAGTTTCTCTACAACATATCAGTAGTAAAGGCTGATGTTGCTCATGTTGGGAAAAGAGTAAAGGACTTGTTTGTTTTATCAACAAGCTCCTATGTTGATCGGATGAGGGCCAACGATAGCACTACTATATGGCATGAAAGAATAGGACAGTCGGGATGGACAAGTTGAAAGCTATGGTAAATAAGAGTCTTGTGAAAGGCTTGCCTAAGCTGTCATCCTTCGGCGATTGCCACGTTTGTGCGGGGTATCAGTATGGTAAGGCTCATTGTCTTCCATTTGAAGAGTCGCAAACAAGGATTAAAGCACCATTGGAGTACATTCATGGTGACCTGATGGGGCCAACCGTCACTGCTAGTCTTGGAGGCAGCAGATACATGCTAGTTCTGATTGATGACTATTCAAGATACACTTGGGTGTATCTCATGAAGGAGAAGTCAGATGCTTTCGATTGTTTGTAGAGTTCAAGGAGTTGGTGGAGGGCCGGCTTGGCCTGCATATCAAGAAGTTTAGAACAGACAACGGAGGTGAGTTCATTTCATCTGAGTTCTCTAACTTCTGTAGGAAGCACGGGATCCAGAGAGAGCTCATTTGTGCTCATACTCCTCAACAAAATGGAGTTATGGAGAGCAAGATCCAACATTTGACGGAAACCTGCAAATGTTGGCTTCATGCGAAAGGCATTCTGAGGTCCTTTTGGGCGGAAGGAATGTCCTGCGCCACCTTTGTCATCAATCGGATGCCTCTAAGTCCAATCAACATGAAGTCTCATATTGAGATGATGTTCAAGGAGAAACCTAGCATGGAACACCTTCGAGTGTTTGGTTCAACCTGCTACATACACATTCCGGATGCTCTGAGGACCAAGCATGATGCAAAGGCAAGGAAGCTTGTCTTTGTGGGCTATGATGAGCAGAAGAAGGGATGGAAGTGTATGGATCCTGCGACAAAGAAGTTTGTTGTATTAAGAGACATTGTGTCACAACCTGCATTTTCTCCAAATTAAAGAATTATCAGAGTATGAGAAAACACGCGTCATGATGCCACGTCAAGCAGGGGATAACTGTTGACGCATAGGCAAAACCATCTACTATACTTATGAAAGAAATTCATGAGTTTAATGATTTGAAAATCAATTATATTTAGAGGTCGTATCCCTCGGCTCGGTGGATCACCTAGTCCACAGTTAAAAACTATACTTAAGCACTGCGGGAAAATACTTTATTCAGGTTTGACATCCTAAGAAGTGCATAAGAGCCCTAAGAGGACCACTTATGCTATGCAAGACTCTACATTTAATTTATATTATATATAGGAAAACGATCTTTATACGCTGCTTGGAAAATAGTGATTTACTTTTATAAATCATGTTGATCATGAAATATATTTACAATATTAGTTGTAGTTTCAAAATAACTAGCAACCTAGCATAAATCCTCCCCAGAGAAAGTAGACTATCTCCAGAAAACGGTAGCAGCAAAAGTAATATATCTAGTACAAAGGTAAAAACTACCAGTGGGCGCCAACAACCTGACACAAATCCACTGGCAAATATGTTTGTCTGTAAGAAAAGTACAGAAAAACTACCTCACTAACAAGCAACAGAACCTCCAAGGTCAAAGAGACCACTAGCAACACCACCGCAACCTAGCCACCAAACTGGCTACTGCTCAGAACCTAAGGCATTCAAAAGAAGAAAGAATACCTCAGCAAGCAAAACAAGAAAGAACTGCATGAAAGTGTCAACCAGGGGGATGGGGTAAGTGAAAGAGGAAAACACACAGCAGTAAAAGTCATAACTTCCCCAAGGAAAGACAATAAGGAATGCACTACTTACGAGGAAACAGCATCAACCCTGCCCAGAAACTACATCTTGCAGGGTCTACTAGGCTTCCAAGAGCCCAAAATGCTGCAATCTACCAAGGAAGAAACACCTAACACCCTAAGCTGTGGGAGATGGTAGTAGCAAACACAAATAATATGGATCCGGGTTGGAGGCAAACTCAGTCCCCCAACCTCCATTTCCAAGCCAACAAGCTCAAGGGTCTACATGTGAAAGCACAAGGGACCTTTCACCCCCTTGCCCAGCCCGTGCCTGGAGCAAGAAAGAAGAATAAGGGTGGCCTTAGCTAAATTACACAACACCTCCCCCATGAAGAGCTTCAAACCACCACTACTAACTACGACCCACGATTCATCTTTTAGGAAATAAAAACATGGCCGACAAAGAAACTACAAATATAATCAAGGAATTCACTCGGGTACGAAAATCGAGGTAAGGGAAACAGTGTTGAAATTACTCAACACGGCTTGGCGTTGAGTGGGACCCACTCAACGCCTAACCAGACCTTGGCGTTGAGTGAGTTAGCCTCACTCAGCGCCAGAACAGCCATGGCATTGAGTGAGAATCACTCACTCAACGCCCTCCGCAAGAACAGCTCTGGAGTTAAGTGAGCTATCCTCACTCAACGCCAAAAAAGCCATGGCGTTGAGTTAGGTCCACTCCCTCAACGCCTTCAGCAAAAGAGGCAGTGGTGTTGAGTGAGCTAACCTCACTCAACGCCAAAAAAGCTATGGCGTTGAGTGAGGTCAACTCCCTCAACGCCTTTAGTAAGATAAAGGAGAATATGCTTGGTTTCTACCCTAAGGCTAACCGAGAAATATTCCAGAATTCAAAAGAACAACAATGGCAAGGGAAAGAATATCACTTGCCTCGATTTCTGGCGAAGCTTGGTCGGCTTTCCCTCCTCTTTGTTCTGCACTAGAAAGAGCAGTACCTAACAAGAAAACCCGCACTTTAATGGCGGAAAACCACAAGAAACCGAAAATCCAAGTCTCCTAAAACTCCACGAAAAACAAACCTCTTACCGTCGAAACGTAGAACTGAGCGAGAGCAAGACAACGCCGCTTTCGGAATCGAAATCCGTCCACGAACACTCCCGGAATCACCGTCCGAAGGCTAGGGCTAACCATCGCTTCCGCCTCTGCTTTCCGCGAAATAGGAACAACAGTTTTCTTTTGATCTCGGGAAGGAGGAAGGAGAAGTGGGCCTGCTGATTCTAATTAAGGCTTTAAAATAAGTCTAACATGCCAGTTCAGCCTAACCATCTCCCAAGCCATCGGTTCACTTAAATTAAGAGGGTTTCTAATTAGATTTTACTAATGGCACACCCAAAACGACACGAAAACCGAACTACCTCAGAATTCGACGAAACTCGCACCGTAGCTAAATATCCACGCTACGAACACAACGGCGAAGTCAAAATTAACTTTCGATGAATAGAACTCGAGTTATACCCTCCCGAAGCCAAAAAACAAGCATCCTCCGAGAGGCCACACCGGGTCAACCCAAAATGACTCGGCTTGTGAGGGAGATCTTGCCAATAGGCTACAAAATAGGGCACCCAGTTCTAAGGAGTTAAGACCCACACTCCACAGATGGCACAAGCCAAGAAAACGCATCGACGTAATGCCAAACAAGAATTAAATAATCGCAAAAAAAAAATCGGGGGCGTTACAGTCACTCCCCCTAAAAGAAAGTTTCGTCCCGAAACTTTACGCACAACACTTCTACTATAGAAGGAAAGTAATACTCCAAACATTTCTAGAAGAAAAAAACAAACCAAACTAATCAGGGAAACAGTTGAGGGTGAGCCTCCCTCATAGCCGACTCTAACTCCCAAGTCACGCTTTCTAAACCCTGATTCTTCCATAGAACTTTCACCATCGGAATGGACTTCTTTCGCAGCACCCGTTTTTGAGTATCCAAAATACGAACCGGCACTTCAACAAAAGAGAGGTTGGGCTCCAACTGGGGCACAACGTCCAAAACTTGCCCACTGCTGCGCACACACTTCCGCAATTGACTAACAAGGAAAACATTATGAACACCTGGGAAGTTTGTTGGCAAATCCAACCTGTAAGCTGACACGCCGATCCGCTCCAAAATCTTAAACGGGCCCACATACCTCGGGTCCAATTTTTGATTCTTACCAAACCTCTTTACACCCACCATCGGGGAAACCTTAAGAAATACAAGGTCCCCTACAGAAAACTCCAAGGCAGACATACGCCGATTGGCGTTCTTCTCGTACCTCTCTTGAGCTATACGAAGCTTCTCTCGAACAAGCTTCACTGCGACTTCCATTTCCTTGAGCGCATCAGGACCCAACAAAGGCCTCTCACCAGCCTCAGCCCAAAACAACGGAGTTCTGTAGCGCCTCCAATACAAGGCTTCGAACGGAACCATCTGCAAGCTCTCCTGATAACTATTATTGTATGAAAATTCCATAAGTCGCAGCCGCTCATCCCATACTCCACCGTGGTCTAAAATGTAGCATCGGATCATATCCTCAACTATCTGGTTCACCCGCTCCGTTTGCCTATTGGTCTGTGGGTGGTAAGCAGTTGAATACCTCAGATCGGTACCCAAACCCTCCTGCAGACTCTGCCAAAAGCGAGAAGTAAACCGGGAATCTCAATCAGAAATGATGCTAACCGGCACACCGTACAGTCGGATGACTTCATTCAAGTACAACTCCGCTATCTTCTTCATCGGGTAATCAATCTTATATGGCAGGAAGTGAGCACACTTCGTCAGTCTATCCACTATGACCCAAATAGAATCAAACCCCCTTGGGGATTTCGGTAAGCCCGTGATGAAATCCATAGATATACTTTCCCACTTCCAAGTCGCGATCTCTAACGAAGTCAACTTGCCACCAGGCCTTCCATGATCGTCCTTCACATACTTGCAAGTGTGGCACTCCGCAACAAATCGGGCTATATTGCCTTTCATGCCATACCACCAGGCAATTTGCTTTAGGTCACGATACATCTTTGTAGATCCTGGATGGTAGGAATGCTAGATCCATGAGCCTCTCTGCAAACCATACCCCTAATGTCCCCAACCGCGGGGATGCAAAATCTGCCGCGGTACTTCAAAGTTCCCGCATCATCGATGGAATAATCCGGCAACTCTCCTCTCTCAGTCCTGGAGAATAAGTGTAGAAGATCCGGGTCGTCCTTCTGGTGTAGTCTGGTCAAAGAAATCCAAGACGGCTCTGCCACTGACAAACTACTCTGCAAGCCACAGCATCCCACTGATATATCCATAAGGAGGAACTCCTCCACTAAACGATCGGCGGTGAGATTAAAGATCTTTCTCGTCTTACGGCTCAGGGCGTCGGCCACCACATTGGCATGTCTGGATGATACTGGATCTCTACGTCATAATCAGCCATATACTCTAACCACCGACGCTGGCGCAGATTTAACTCCTTCTGCGTGAACACATACTTCAGGCTCTTATGGTTAGTGAAGATCTTGCACTGAGCCCCATAAAGTAGGTGTCTCCACAGCTTCAACGCATAAATAACCGCTGCAAACTCGAGGTCATGCGTAGGATAATTCTTCTCATTAGTCTTCAGTTGCCTTGACCCATAGGCAATCACCTTACTAACCTGCATTAATACGCATCTCAGACCTACATGCGAAGCATCCACGTATACATCATAATCCACACCCTCAGTAGGCAGGGTCAGAACGGGAGCAGTGCACAATCTCCTCTTTAACTCCAGGAAGGCTTCTTCGCACTTCTCGCTCCAAACAAAAGCCACATTCTTCTGAGTCAGCTTGGTCAAAGGTGCAGCTAGGGTAGATAAACCCTCCACGAACCTCCTGTAGTAGCCGGCCAACCATAGAAAGCTCCTGATCTCCTTAGGCATGTCCGGCCGACTCCAATCCATCACTGCTGCGATCTTTTCTGGGTCGACCGAGATCCCATCCTTATTCACCACGTGGCCCAGAAACGAGACCTGAGGCAACCAAAATTCACACTTGCTCAACTTGGCGAATAACTTGTGGTTCCTCAACTCTGATAGAACCAAGCGCAGATGCTGCTCATGCTCCTTAGCGCTACGAGAATAAACCAACACGTCATCGATGAAGACCACCACGAACTTATCTAGGAAATCGTTGAACACCCGGTTCATCATATCCATGAACGCTGATGGTGCGTTGGTCAATCCAAACAACATCACTAAGAACTCAAAATGTCCATGCCTCGATCTAAACGCAGTCCGTGGAATATCTGCCTCACGGATCCTAAGCTGATGATAGCCTGAACAAAGATCAATCTTGGAGAAGATCGTGCTACCACGCAACTGGTCAAATAAGTCATCAATCCTCGGCAAAGGGTACCTGTTCTTAACTGTGACTTTGTTCAGCTCCCTATAGTCGATGCAAAGCTGCATTGACCCATCTTTCTTCTTCATAAATAGAACAAGAGCACCCCAAGGCGACGAACTCTGCCTGATAAACCCTTTCGCCAACAACTCATCTAACTGGACTCGCAACTCCTCTAGCTCTTGAGGGGCCATCTGGTACGGCGCCTTAGCAATAGGATGCGTACCCGGCTCCAAATCGATCACAAACTCAACATCTCGCTCGGGAGGAAGACCAGGAAGGTCATCAGGAAAAACATTAGCGAAATCACGAACAGCTGGAATCTCCTTTAAGCGTGGTACACTAACAGCGGTCCCAACCACCGAGACCAGACAAGCAAAACAATTCGAAAGAAAAAAGCTTCTGAGCACATACTGCAGAGATGACAGGAGAATCCTGGCTCAGATCTGCATACACGCTTCTGGGCTGACCGTCGTCCCTGATGAAGTCCAAGCCCTTCCCTTTGCACTGAATGACTGCATCATACCTAGACAGCCAGTCCATGCCCAAAATAACATCGAAGTCCTCCAGATCAATCATCTTCAGGTCTGCCTTCGCAAGGAAGTACCCCAACAAAATTAGGCAATCTAACATGCCCAAATCTGACAACACAGATTCACCAGAGGGGAACTTGACACGAAAGGTATCCCGAACTCGATCTAAAGTCAACTAATGTCGCTCTACAAACGCTCTAGCCACGAACGAGTGGGTAGCGCCGGAGTCAAACAGAACACGCACCCAGCGGTTCTTCACCTTAAACTTCCCTATAGGAACATATATAACTAAGGAACTACCACAACAATACTACAAACATTCTAGCAAGACAAGAACAAAACATTCAGGATGGAAAGACAACTAACCTGAGATGACCTGAGTCGAAGCTTGAGCCTCCTCGGAAGAGATCACGTTCAGCTTTCCCTTTCCTTTGTCCACACGCTGAGGTGGAGATAATTCCTACAGAGGAACTGCAGGAAGAGCAGGCTGGACCTGAGGACACCTAGACTTGATGTGTCCCTTTTGCCCACACTGAAAACAGACCTTATCCTTGGACCAGCACTGGGCAACATCATGCCCGGGTCGCTTGCAAACGGAACAGGAGACATCTCTCCTAGGAGCACCCTGAATCGCATGAACCTGCTCCTTCCTCTGAGCTGCTGCCCTCTTGAAACATCTCTCGACAGGGTGGCCTGACCGGCCATAGAAACTGCACACCATTTTGCTCTTCTTTCCCGGAGCTGTATCAGGTATCTGGGGTTTCTTCTCCTCCACAGACTTCCTCTTGTCCTTCCTCATTTGCTGGCCTCTGTTCTTCGCGGTCTCAATAGCCTCCACCTTCAGAGCAGCCTCCACTACTCCTGCATAAGTCTCTAACCCATAAGCACTGGTCAACTGCTGCACCTTGCTCCTCAAACAATCGAGAAATCGCTTAACTCGATCAGCCTCAATGCTGACCAATCCAGGGGCAAAACGGCTCAACTTGCTTAACTCTATCTCATACTTACCCACCGTGAGTTGCCTTTGCTTCAGATGGAGGAAGTCGTTCATGAGGCGGTCACGCTTGACCGAGGGTAAGAACTTCCTCAACAGCATCTCCTTGAACACCTCCAAAGAGCATCCAGCTACCAAGCTCTCCTTCTCTCTCAGCCACCAATTCTTAGCCAAACCTTTAAGCTGATAGGCAGCTAACATCACCCTCTAATCATCTGCAATCCCTGAGTACGAGAACATCTCCTCCATGGAGATCAGCCAGTCGTCTATCACCATGAAATCTTCCTTCCCGTCATAAGTGGGAGGGCTCAGCCTCTGAAACTGTGAGATGAAGGCCATCTCTGCTGGCACCACCACATGAGGTCTTAAGGGTGCAGGAGGGGGAGGAACAGCAATCCCCCCTACAGGGCCTTGCACTCCCTGAGTCTGTCCTGCCACAACTGCTACCAAAGACTGGATCTGGGCTCGCACCTCCACCAACTGCCTGCTCAAGGAATCGCAACTCTGCCGCAAGCTTTCGATCACAGCATCATTCTGCGCTCCCCATGACTCACCCTCAGATAGGTGAGTCGATCTAGTCGAAGGACGTCTCGCCATCCTAAAGCCATAGCAACACTAGTTAGATCCTAGTACAACGGCTAGACCCAACTACAAGTACAGACAATATATATATATATATATATATATATATATATATATATATATATATATATATATATATAACTTAAAGCTGCTAAACTTGCTCTGGGAGTTTATCTTTTTACAAAAAATTGATTTTATGTCCTAATCTAGGATGGTTAACCACCACCATACTAATTCTTGTGCCTAGGTCGGGAATGCATGACTTTATATTATTTTTGACTCGAAAACTTATGTGTGTACATATGTCATCCTGCCAGTCTTTAGCTTGGCACGTTGTGCTTATGCAATGTTATGTTATGCATGTTTGTGCTATGCATTCTAAAAAGGCCCTAATGCATGTTATGAGCGGCGTACACATGAAAATGTTATGCATCTCATACTACATAACATTCGCATGCAACAAAAAAGAAAACGTGCTAGTCGCAGCCATGTGGTGAGGTTATGCATCCCATACTACATAACCCTCACATGTTGCCCCTATGGTGGATCCATATACGAACACATATTATGCATCCCATACTACATAATATGTCATGTATACTTTATGTTATGCTATGAGTGTAGTGTTCGTGCTTTTTCCAAGACGTGCTGATGACATATCGGTGTGTGAATGACATGATGCTGAACTACTAATGCAATCAAAAGGGAAGGTTGCCCGACTAACTTATCAGGCAACCTCCCTCTGATACCAACTGTCACAACCCGCATTTTCTCTGAATTAAAGAATTATATGAGTATGAGAAAACACGCGTCATGATGCCACATCAAGCAGGGGATAACTGCTGATGCTCTGGCAAAACCATCTACTATACTTATGAAAGAAATTCATGAGTTTAATGATTTGAAAATCAGTTATATTTAGAGGTCGTATCTCTCAGCTCGGTGGATCACCTAGTCCACAGTTAAAAATTATACTTAAGCGCTGCGGGAAAATACTTTATTCAGGTTTGACATCCTAAAAGTGCATAAGAGCCCTAAGAGGACCACTTATGTTATGCAAGACTATACATTTAATTTATATTATATATAGGAAAATGATCTTTATACGCTGCTTGGAAAATAGTGATTTACTTTTATAAATCATGCTGATCATGCAAAATATATTTACAATATTAGTTGTAGTTTCAAAATAACTAGCAACCTAACATAAATCCTCCCCAGAGCAAGTAGACTATCTCCAGAAAATGGTAGCAGCAAAAGTAATATATCTAATACAAAGGTAAAAACTACCAGTGGGCGCCAACAACCTTACACGAACCCACTGGCAAATATGTATGCTTGTAAGAAAAGTACAGAAAAACTACCTCACTAACAAGCAACAGAACCTCCAAGGTCAAAGAGACCACCAGCAACACCACCGCAACCTAGCCACCAAACTGGCTACTGCTCAGAACCTGAGGCATTCAAAAGAAGAAAGAATACCTCAGCAAGCAAAACAAGAAAGAACTGCATGAAAGTGTCAACCAGGAGGAGGGGGTAAGTGAAAGAGGAAAATTTACAGCAGTAAAAGTCACAACTGCCCCAAGGCAAGACAACAAGGAATGCACTACTTGCGAGGAAATAGCATCAACCCTGCCAAGAAACTACATCCTGCAGGGTCTACTAGGCTTCCAAGAGCCCAAAATGCTACAATCTACCAAGGAAGAAACACCTAACACCCTAAGCTGTGGGAGATGGTAGTAGCAAAAACAAATAACATGGATCCGAGTTTGAGGCAAACTCAGTCCCCCAACCTCCATTTCCAAGCCAACAAGCTCAAGGGTCTACATGTGAAAGCACAAGGGACCTTCCACCCCCTTGCCTAGCCCGTGCCTGGAGCAAGATAGAAGAATAAGGGTGGCCTTGGCTAAATTACACAACACCTCCCCCATGAAGAGCTTCAAACCACCACTACTAACTACGACCCACGATTCGTCCTTTAGGAAATAAAAACATGGCCGACAAAGAAACTACAAATATAATCAAGGAATTCACTCGGGTACGAAAATCGAGGTAAGGGAAACAGTGTTGAAATTACTCAACACGGCTTGGCGTTGAGTGGGACCCACTCAATGCCTAACCAGACCTTGGCGTTGAGTGAGTTAGCCTCACTCAGCGCCAGAACAGCCATGGCATTGAGTGAGAATCACTCACTCAACGCCCTCCGCAAGAACAGCTCTGGAGTTAAGTGAGCTATCCTCACTCAACGCCAAAAAAGCCATGGCGTTGAGTTAGGTCCACTCCCTCAATGCCTTCAGCAAAAGAGGCAGTGGTGTTGAGTGAGCTAACCTCACTCAACGCCAAAAAAGCTATGGCGTTGAGTGAGGTCAACTCCCTCAATGCCTTTAGCAAAACCACAAAACCCAATAGTGGCATTGAGTGAGTCCACCTCCCTCAACGCCAAAACAGCTTTGGTGTTGAGTGATGTCAACTCACTCTACGCCAAAGTTCATTCCCGCAGGACAACCCTAAACCATCGCCAACAAGAGGAGGTCGGCGGGAATGCCGACTGATTCTCGCCGAATCGGCGGGAATGGAGGATGATTCTCGCCGAATCGGCGAGAATCCAGGATGATTCTCGCCAATCGGCGGGAATCCAGAATGATTCTCGCCGAATCGGCGGGAATCAAGGATGATTCTCGCCAATCGGTGGGAATCACTGACGTTACACGTCGAAATCGGCGGGAATCACTTGGTGATTCCCGTCGATTTTAACTTAGACGAAAATTCTCACTCAATCACCCCACCACTCAGCCGCAAAGAACAAACCAAACTATGGCTTTGCGTGTGTCCACCACACTAACGCCAAGTCCGGGCGGCTTTTGGCTTTAAGTGTGTGCACCACACTCAACACCAAAACCCGAGAGTCTACCAAGACTGGTTCTAACCAGAGCCCTACCACAACAAACTTCCTCACTCTCTCTCGGCTCCACCCGCCAAAGCACCCAACTAGAACTACAAATCTGGAGTCTAAATAATGAACACAACTAGCAGGTTGAGCAAACAGCACAAGGAGGGGGCTCATAGGAGAATCTAAGCCCTAAATTTAGCAAGATAAAGAAGAACATGCTTGGTTTCTACCCTAAGGCTAACCGGGAAATATTCCAGAATTCAAAAGAATAATAATGGCAAGGGCAAGAATACCACTTGCCTCGATTTCCGGCGAAGCTTGGTCGGCTTTCCCTCCTCTTCGTTCTGCACTAGAAGGAGCAACACCTAACAAGCAAACTCGCACTTTAATGGCGGAAAACCACAAGAAACCGAAAATCCAAGTCTCCTAAACTCCACGAAAAACAAACCTCTTACTGTCGAAACGTAGAACTGAGCGAGAGCACGACAACGCCGCTTTCGAAATCGAAATCTGTCCACAAACACTCCCGGAATCATGGTTCGAAGGATAGGGCTAACCGTCGCTTCCGCCTCTGCTTTCCGCGAAACAGGAACAGCAGTTTTCTTTTGATCTCGGGAAGAAGGAGGAAGGAGAAGTGGGCCCGCTGATTCTAATTAAGGCTTTAAAATAAGTCTAACACGCCAGTTCAGCCTAACCGTCTCCCAAGCCACCGGTTCACTTAAATTAAGAGAGTTTCTAATTAGATTTTACTAATGGCACACCCAAAACGACACGAAAACCGAACTACCTCGGAATTCGACGAAATTCGCACCGTAGCTAAATATCCACGCTACGAACACAACGACGAAGTCGAAATTAACTTTCGACGAACAGTACTCGAGTTCTACCCTCCCGAAGCCAAAACACAAGCATCCCCCGAGTAGCCACACTGGGTCACCCAAAACGACTCGGCTTGCGAGGGAGATCTTGCCAATAGGCTACAAAATAGGGCACCCAGTTCTAAGGAGTTAAGACCCACACTCCACAAATGGCACAAGTCAAGAAAATGTATCGACGTAACGCCAAACAAGAATTAAATAATCGCAGAAAAAAAAATTGGGGGCGTTACACATTGTCTTTAATGAACTGGCATCATATGGAGATAGCTCTGTGGAGTTACAAGAGAGCAGGTTTGATGGAGGACAGAAGGAGGGTGTTGAAGATCTTCAGGTGGAGCTGCTTGTGTAACCAGGAGCTCCAAGTGTATCAAGCTCTGAGGCAGAGGCTTCTGTTTTAGGAAGCAGGGGGAGCGATGCTCCAAGTTTGCCCGGGAATGGAGCTGATTCTGAAGAAGTAACAGAGGTGGTGAGCAAGGGTCTAATTCTTCGGAGATCAAAGAGGACCATCAAGCCACCAGCTCGGTATAGCAAAGGAAATACTGTGAGCTTCGTCTCCTGTTTCTTTACAGGCCCTCTAGATGAGCGAGAGCCTTCAAGCTTTAATGAAGCCACTTGAGTCAAGGAGTGAAAAGATGTCATGGATGAGGAGATGGCTGCCCACAAGAATAATGAGACCTGGGACCTTGTGCCCAAGGTTGATGGCATTACTCCTGTAACTTACAAGTGGGTGTTTAAGCTGAATAAGAAGGCGGATGGGAGCATCGAGAGGTACAAGGCTCACCTTGTTGCTCGAGGGTTCTCGCAACAGTGCGGCAAAGACTATGAAGAGACGTTTAGCCCTGTTGCAAAGATGACTTTAGTTCGTGTGGTGATGGCCTTGGAAGCTTGCCAAGGTTGGAAGATGTGGCAACTAAACGTAAAGAATGCCTTTCTTTACGGGAAAATTGACAAAGACATCTTCATGGATCAGCCACTGGGATACGTTTCTGAAGAACATCCAGGCTACATCTGCAAGCTCAGTAAGCCTCTTTATGGTTTGAAACAGGCTCCTCAAGCATGGTATGAGAACATAGCAAAATACCTCCAATTTTGCGGCTATCTTGCCTCTAATTTATACTTGAGCTTGTTCGTCAAGAAGAAGGGGGAGCTTCTAGTCTTGGTGTTATTGTATGTTGTTAATATGATCATCACAGGCAACTCCAAGGAGGAGGTAGCTTGGCTCAGGGATGAGCTAGCTATAAGGTTTGAGATAAAGGACTTGGGTGAGCTCCACCACTTCCTTGGACTCGAGGTGGAGAGGAAAGAGAGCGACATACTTGTTTCCCAAAAAGGCTATGCGAAACGGATCGTTCAGCGATTCTGCATGCGGGAAGGGAAGAGTAGCTTTACACATCTTGAGGCTGGCATTAAACTTCGGCGAGATGAGGGGAGGATTCTTCCAAATCATCTTATGATCCGGGCTTTGGTTGGAAGACTTATTTACTTGACGATTACAAGGCCAGATATAGCTTATGATGTTGGCCGAGTAAGTTAGTATATGGCGGAACCACGGAAGCCTTATCTGATGGCGGCAAGGAGCACTCTGAAGTATGTCAAGTCAACTTCTGATATGGGTCTCCTTTACGGGAGAGACACGGGCTTTACTCTTCAAGGATACTCAGATGCTGATTATGGGGGGGATTCAGACGACCGGAAGTCAACATCAAGTTTTGTCTTCATATGTGGATCAGCCGGTATTTCATGGTGCAGTAAGAAGCAGGACTCGGTGTTCGTCTTTACTATGGAAGCGGAGTACAAGGATTCGACCTTAGCAGCTCGAGAAGCCATCTGGCTGAGGAGACTAGTAGAGGGCGTCCATGAAGAAGTGCAAGGTCCAACTCTACTTCACGGTGACAATGAAAGTGCCCTGAAACTGGTTAATAATCCAGTTTGTCACGCACAAACCAAACACATTGAGATTAAGCACCACTTCATTCGTGAGAAGGTGTTGGAGGGATATCTGGTGGTTGGACATGTTCGGAGTGAGGACAATATCGCTGACATTTTCACGAAGCCGTTGTCAAAAGGGTCGTTTACATGATTACGAGGACTGGTTGGTTTGGTCACCACTTCTCACTTCAAGGGGGAGTGTTGAAATTATTGAAGTGAAAGTGGGAGGGTTGATCGGGCAGACCATGCGGAATTGGCGGAAAGTCTTGCGGACTGATGGTGCGGCCTGAGCGGTCTAGTGTTGTCGGCCTGGTGGTGTGTTCTTGAAGATAGCCATGTGAATTGGAGGTTTTGTTCGCGGTTTGGCGAACCTGTTTGAAGCTGGCGAACTGCGCGGACTGGCGGTGTAGCTCACTAGTTCCAGCGGGCTTGTTTTGTGGACAGTTTGGGCAAGTTGTTATGTGTCTGCTTGCTCCAGCGGATTGAAGGTGGTTTTGGTTTTATTCCAAGTACCTGGTGGGCTCCGTCTCTTGACGCGGAATGAGCGGACTAGAGCCAAGTCCGCGTTGTCCTTTGGCGACCTAGCAGATAGAACTTTCTATCTGGTCAGGTGGTTGTTTGTTGATGGGCTGGTTTCCGGCTTGTCACAGCGGACTGCAGTGTGTATCCGCAGTTGTGTGGATACACGTTGTGCTCGCCGCGAGCTTGGGTGGTGTTCCTATCGGTGGGGCAGTTACTACACTCCTCTCCGTGCCTATAAATAGGACCCCCCCCCATCACATCAACAGTAACTGAATGAACAGTATACCTACTTGCGATTAGTTGTTGTGGACTGGCCTTTTTTATCCGCGCGGTTTGAAGAGGTTAACCGGGTTCTTGCTGTGCAGGTTGTGCAGGCAGCACTGAAGAGCCAGGAGTTTGGTTCTAAGGTTGGTGCGGACTTTGCGGTCTCAACCAGCGGTTAACAGCAGGTCATTTGTGCCCAGACGGTTTCTCTTCTGCAACTAGTTCTTTTGTTCAATAAGTTGTCCGTCACTAGGCGGCCTGTTTCAGTTGGTGGCAGCGTCCGCTCATTCTGGCGACCTCGCGGTCAAGCGGTTTATAGTTCGGCGGACTAAGCTCTTTTCAGCACTGGATTAACGGGTTGTCCGCGCGGCTTGTTGCGGTCTTGCGACTTGGCGCCCTCTACGGACTCCATAGCTTTAGCAGCAGATCCGGCAGTTACTCATTGAGTCCACACTATTTGATTGGACTTGTAATTTTTCTGCTTTCTTCAGATTCTTTGGCAAGCATGTCTCGTCATGTATGCCTGGCTTTGCAAAGGAGATTTTTTAATAGTACAAGATTCTTGCTTAGCTTTGTGCATCTTATTCACTTGACTCAAGTGTGTTGAGTGTTTCTGCGTCTGGTTTCACATTGTCCGTTTGATCAAGGTGTCATCTTGATAGTCTTGAAAGTCTTTACTTGGTATCAGGCTATCTCGTTGATCATCTTGTGAAATTTTAACAGTTTTTGTAAGAAACTGCGCAGAATACCTGTAAGATTAGAGGTGTATATGTTGTGTAAAATGTTGTGGTTGCGTTGTTGCAATGTAATCAGCCTCTCTTTTTAGAGAAACTGTCTGAGATTGTAGGTTCATGCCTTAACTCTGGTTGTTGTTGTTGGTGGTGAGTTGTTGCTTCGCCTTTGTTGAACCTTTGTATTTTTGCATCGTGACGTAGGGTCCGGGACCGGGCGCCCGGCGCGCGCGGTCCGGGACCGGGCGCCCGTCGAGCGCGGTTCTCGACCGCGGGTCCGGGACCGCGCGCCCGGCGCTCGCGCGCCCGGCGCTCGCATTCCCCGATCGCCCGCCCGGCGCGCGGGGTCTCGACCGGGCGCCCGACGCGCACGGTTTGTGTGTGATCGACCGGAGCCGCGCGCCGATGGAAGCCTACGTCAGCTGGAGTGGGCATGCACGCCCTTACGTCAGCTGGAGTGGGCATGCACGCCCTTGCGGCCATGCGGCGGTGCTTGTAGGAGGCGGTTCTGTGTGCGTGGATGCGGCCGGCGGTCGGGATTGCGCTCATTGGATCCATGATTCGACCAAACGAGCTAATGGGAACATCATCACAAACTATTTTATCATAGGAGATTCAAAAGTCCTCTTCAAACTTTCAACAAAACTTGCGACCATTCCATAGTTAAAATAATGAAAGTGTTATTCCGCTTTGTTGATAATTAATGAATAATTAATTAATTTAATTACAGCATTTAAGGCCTTAATCTAATAATGATTAGTATTTGGGACATGAGCAATGATAGTGGCAAGCAGAAATAGCTTATTTTACCTGGCGGTGTCCAACTGTGTATAATCAGATAATTAGCTCAGGCTTAGCTAAGCTTTTAATGCAATATTTTTGATTATTTTCACTCTCTTTGTTTTCCTATTTTATTTTATTATCTAATTCATTATTTTAGTATTTATATTTTTTATTGAAAATTTCATAGACACAATAATTCAAAATATATAATTTATTTGTTTTATGATCTAGATTTGTGTTATAATAGTAATATATAAAGGGCAATGAAGGCATGACCTCCTCTAGTTCATGCAAAACTCGGATTGATTGTGTCCGTCTTCGGCATATATTGCATGTAGAAATCCAGTAGACGTGCAAATTTAAACATTGTGTGTGAAGTCTGGCCATGATCGTAGGCACGGATCGGTGATGTTTGAACTGACGTTACATTTAGGTTAAGTCTAATATGCATGCCAGAGAATGACTTCGTGAAATGTGTCATTATGTTGTGGTGCTTGGAATTAGAGGAGCACTTAGCGAAAGCCTCATCATTGTGACGTGGAAGAATGTAAACCTTAATCAGAAACCATAGCGGAATCATCGTGGACCACCTACGTTAGTAGTATGTGTGAAACCTAGCTCCTCTCGAGTAGATTAAGTGCGTAGCATAATAACTTGCATTGCATAATAACTTGTAGCATTACATTCTGTTGAATGCTTGCAGGCTTTGGACGCCCAACTTGATGTTTTGATAACAATAATTATCTTAAATGCTCACAGGCCGAGGTGAAGCCGTGCCCGCACCATGATGATATATTTCGGTGACTTGATCACGGGCAAAGTTGAACTGAACCCATTCCATGCAGATTGGTGTGAGGGATTACCCTCATGTATGTCGTTCGATCATGGGATAGGCCGCCAAAGGCATGATAGCCTAGGTCGACAAAATCTCGTTTCCCACCTAAGTTTGCATAACTTATGGTGGAGGTGGTGCTCATGAGAGAGTTTGTGAGTGCATGCCTTGATTGCATGAAGCACATGGTTTTTAGTACCCACATTTGTGATGTGGTTAATTGAAGCTATGGTAGCAGCATGTGTGTTTGCTTAGGAAGTTGTGGGGAACCTCCGGATCAACCCAATCAACATCATTTGCATACTTAGGTTCCCTTTACTTTGATGCTCAATCTAGAACATTAATTGTGCTTGAAATCTAACCGTGTGTACAGTAGTCTCACTTTCTTTATTGTAGTATATGCTACTTGCTACAAATTACTTGTAGATAAACAAAGTCATAGCCCCAAAGTCGGCTTGAATGATTGAGGTATGGGATCATTATGCGGTTTGTGGTCATCTCATAGTTGGCCCTCATTTACAACTTATTTGTGTATAGTTCAGGTCCTGGCGAGCCTATTGGAAAATAGCGGGTAGAAGCTCATCGCTGAGCTGGCCCTCAAAGGCCCAATCTTTTACCGCTTTACATGTACTGTTGATCTGCATGCCGATATATGTTTAGCATATTTTGAGTGATACATTGTATGGAAGTTGAAATGGGATAACAGTTGTTAAATACCTCAGAATTTTCTCTAGAGGGAGGTGAATAAAGATTAAAATTTAGTTTTAAATAATAAGATTAATTCACAGAATTTGTATGTACATCAGCTATAGACCAGAAATAAGTGCAGATAAATAAAATCACAGCACAATAATAAGATAAACCCAGATAAATGCAAAATCACAGAAGACACAAAAATTATAGTGGTTCCTTAAAATCTGAGGTGCATCCACTCTTCTACCCCCTTGGTAGGAATTCACTATCTAAGTGTTGGAGTTTTTTTATCAGGAGACTTTTAGAACCAAACACCAGATCTTTTGATTAGGAGATCTTGAACCAATACAATCTGAGTCTTTTCTCAAGGAGACTCTCAGAAAGTTTAACTGAATCCTTTGAAAGGGGATTCTCAAAACTCTGTTCACAAATTGAGAATGATAATAAAAGTCGGAAAA
This sequence comes from Platanthera zijinensis, assembly GCA_039513925.1. Classification (NCBI taxonomy): domain Eukaryota; kingdom Viridiplantae; phylum Streptophyta; class Magnoliopsida; order Asparagales; family Orchidaceae; genus Platanthera; species Platanthera zijinensis. The sequence goes on from CM077083.1 coordinate 154,484,098, forward strand.
ATTGTAGAAGATCTGAGGATATGATGATCTTCTTCATGAGTCCTCTCAATTGAATCTTGAGGACTACATGGTACTTAATGAATCTAAAATCTGTAATCTGATGAATCTTTGAATAAGAAAATCACAAAGATTACAATCCCTTAATCCAGATTTCTCTTTTATCTCCACTGAATCTGAAGTAATAGTTGATTTTCTCTTGAGAAGAAGAAAAACTGATTCTCTGTAGATTCAGCAAGATCTTGATCCAAGGAAGAACTTCAAATTCTGATGATAATCTTCTTGTCTTTCTCTATCGAAAATCTATCCTCAAAAACATGATCAGATTAGATTTGAAATGATCATATATGATTCCTCCTTTAGTTTCATGTATATATATATATCTATGTGTGTGTGTGTGTGTGTGTGTGAGTGTGTGTGTGTGTGTGTGTGTGTGTGTGTGTGTGTGTGTGTGTGACAATTCATGTCATCCAATGTCTCCAAGAATCAATTATAACAACCAAATATTTCTTAAAACAAGTTTGATTTGATCCTCAAAATAATTCACGTTCAGAAGGTTAATCGACGTAGCGTCGAGTTCATATAGACGTAGCATTGAATTCTGACTTCATTTTGTCAATAAGTTCTGTAATCAATGTTGCGTCGATTTCATATCAGAGTATGCGTCGAATTGATCCTTTAGTTAACATCGAGTAATCATGTTTAGTTACTCTAACTTATACTCGAAGTAGCATCGACTTTAAGTCAAAGTTGTATCGACCTCTAGCAAAGTTGTGTTGGCTTTTAGTCGACGCAAGTTGGCATTTCATGACTTTCCTCTTAAATTCAATGTCCCTTTCACATATCCTTTATATTAATGACACCCTAGGACTTTTAAGACCATATTACCTTCTCTATACATCATAGGTAATAAAACTAGGATGTAAAATCACTTAAAGTAATTTATTAAGGTAAATCATAAGGGTTTTTTTCCAACAATCTCCCCTATTTATTTTAACAAATTTTACAAAATTTCAAAGGTGATTTTACAAAGACAAATCAATTGGATTACAGAAATTTGACATACATATAACATGTAATTACGAACACAGATTAAATTGAGAAATCAATATGACAGGTGACTGAATATATGAGGCTTTCATAAAGATCTCTTTAAAATGCCAACATAGTTTTCAAAAATATACCTTCAAAATATATTTGTTTTAAGAAGGATTTTCCTTTTCTAGAGAATACCTGTACATCCTTATTCACCTTTTTAGAAAACAAATCTTGACATTCCCTTGAGCTATCACAAAATCATCCACAGCTTCTCTAGCTATCATAAGTATATCAGCGAAATTCCCTTGCGCTAACAACTTGATCATTATTCTGCTCTATCTCCCCCTGTGCTGAGGCAGACTAATTTGAGCAACTTGATTATTGCTTTTATCTACAATAGCTTCATAAATTTGTACCAATAGTTCAACAGCTTCTTTACTTAGTAAATCTTATTTGAGAAAGACCAGTACATGGAACCTTTAGATAAGGATGAGATTCTTCTTTAAGAATAATCTCATCCTCATCTAAAGGTTTCATGTACTTGTATTTTTTAGACATCTCCCCCTTCTGAACCTCATGAGCCAAGGAGGTTAAGAAAGATCTTATTACTTATGTGGAAGCCAGTTAATTCTGAATTTTCCTTATAGAAGTTTGAACCTCAGAAATCTGATTGAACATATTTTCAACTGAAGATTTACAATTTAAAGCATGCCCATCTATAAGGGTAGTTAATGAAGCAGTTGTCTGTTGTATTGCTTGAAGAATAACTTTGTTTATGCCAAATGTCACATATGAAGATGCAGTAGTATGATTGTGTTCAGTAAGAGTAGAGTGTAGATCATTGTGGTGTTGCATGTTAGTAGCTAGAAGTTAAATATTGATAGTTTGAACTTGACTTTATTCTTGAACTAAATCTTTTAATGGAGACATTATTGTATTTGTTGGAATGATTGTTTCGCGGGAACCATCAGGAAAAGGTGATGGTGGATGTGAAACATCTTTCATTGTACCGGGCTTGAGAATTTGTCTGGTCTTCCTTGAAAATAAGGCTATTGAAAGTCTTTTTCCATTAAGAAAAGCACTCTTTACATTCATTTGATAAACTTTGATTCTCAATGTGCTGCATAAGACAAAAATAATCTTATTGCTTCAATCCTGGCCACTAGTGCAAAAGTTTGATTATAATCAATCCCTTCTTCCTGTTTAGAGCCTTGAGCAACAAGTCTAGCTTTATTTCTTATTATTACTCCATTAAAATCCACTTTATTTCTTAATACCAACTTTGTTCCAATAATTGGGTATGTTAAATTTTCTCAAGATGATCAACAAGATAGTCTAACACCAAATTAATATTCTCAGAGCTATCAAGATCACATCTTGATCAAGCGGAAACTGGGAAAGCAAGCTCAAACAACCAGAAGAAAACTTAGGAGCAAGCAAGACATATATTCACTATCTTCTTTACAGGGCGAGGTATACATGGCAAGACATGATTTCGCCAGTATAAAATGTAAAGCAGAAAAAACAAGCAACCAATCCGGGAGGACAGAGTTAGAGACCGCCAAAACCTTCAAGTCCGTTGAAGTCGCCAAGACCGCCCGAACAGTCGCTGTTATGCTGAACTGAACTACGGAGTCCGTCGAGACCACAAGGTTGCACGACACACTGTTACTCGCTGAACACCTTGTCGCTCTCTACAAGCCGTCTAACCATAGTTTCCTTGCTGCCAGATTCCGCGAACAAGAGCCGAACTGACGAACAGGCCACCGAGATCGGCAGACACCGTTATTGAACAGAAATTAGAGAAGACAAATTAGCCGCAGATGCGACCTACTGAAACCGTTGATTGATAACCGCAAGCTAAGCAGATTCCTGACCGAAGTCAACACCATAAACATGGCTTCTCTGAGTTAGTCGCACAACTTACAATAGCAATAACCGGTTAAGCTTCTCAAACCGCGCGGACTGATAAAACTGAGGCCATAGTTTTAAATCCACGCTCAACTTAATGTTCACTCAGTTATAAATGAAGTGTTAGGGGGTCCTATTTATAGAAGTGGGTTGGAGTGTGATCACCACCCTATGAGATAGGCTAACCGCCCCCTGATCACAGCTAGCACAACCAGTCCGCCCAGTCCACAAGGACATGGCCGGACACCAGCCAAACCGACAAGCACCAAGGCAAGAAGCCAGTCTGCAACCCGACAAACACTATGACAGTCTGCATGCACCACACCAGCTAGACACACAAGTTTACGACCAGCAGGCACAGACTGCCCGATCAATAAGCGGACTAATGAACACCCTGGACTAGTCCGCCAACTCCAAAACCAGCCCGTCAAACAAGGCTCTAACTCACACAGCAGCCAACTGCCGGACTCGCAACCAGTCCGCGCAGTCTGCGGATAAGCCCAAATCGGCAAAACAGTGGCAATAAGCCAGATCGCAGAAGCAGGAAGACTTTGATCCAAGTCTGCCCATGGCAAACTCTAATCCTATTCGCACGGCTACCTCCAGAACGCCAAACAAGCTGCCAACACCAGACCTCCAGGCTACTCCACCAATCCGCATGGACAGTCCACCCAGGCCGCCCGGTCTGCTTGATCAACCTCCACTTTCACTTCACAATTTTCAACAGGGTAATCCTTTGGTCTCTCCACTTGTTTCCACAAATTATTTCTTTCAAATTATACAAGATCTTCTTGCATAGCAATTATCCAATGTGGATCATTACCAACTTCCTCAAACTTCTTAGGTTTATACTGTGATAGAAGGCATGGTAACATAACTTCCACAGTTAATTGCTTTCTAGTCTTTACTTCTTGATTAACATTTCCAATCACTTGAGTTAGTGTATGGTCTCTAATAATTGATCTTTTTGGGTTTATTCTATCTTATACAATTTGATGATGATTCCCTTGTTCAACAATTTCTTCTATATGTTGAATATCAGACACTTTATCATTAATTTGATTTGTAATAACAGATGGACCATGCATCCATTCAATTGGTACTTCATCATCTATACTTTTTGCAATATCTTCTGACTGATGAACAAGCTTCTTATATGAGTTTTTAGTAATAACATTAATCTTCAATTCTTTGAAATCATCACTTAAAGAGTCTTGTTCCTACAAAAGAATCTTGGTGGATGTTTCTTCCCCTTGGAACAAGAAAGAGTTTCATGAAATACTACATGATTGTCAAAGAATATCCTTAAAATATTCCATCATCAGTTTTCTTATTAAATTTGGCAAGATAACTTTTCTCATTATTAAGTATGAAACAAGCATAACCAAATATTCTAAAATAAGAGACTATGAGTGTTTTGCCTTTCAAAAGTTCATAAGGGGTCTTTAACTTTGTTTTGTGAATTAGACTTCTATTGAGAATATAATTAACAATGCTTACTGCTTCAGCCCAAAAGGACCTAGGCAAATTTGATTCTACTAATAAGGTTCTACCAGATTCAATTAGGGTTCTGTTTTTCCTTTCAGCCACTCCATTTTGTTGAAGAGTTCTATGAGATGAAAAATTTCGTCTAATTCCTTCATTATCACAGAATCAACATATATCAATTGATTTTTAAACTCTATTCCATGATCACTTTTGATCAAAGACATTTTAGTATCATATTCAGATTGAATCTATTTGATAAATCTTGAGAGGACTAAAAAGGTTTCAGACTTTGCTTTTAGGAAGAACACCCAACTAAATCTTGAGTAGTCATCCACTATTACCAGAGTGTAAGAATGTTGAAGTCCTTCAACACATGCTACCTTTGAAAAAGTGATATCTCCAATTCTGATCATACCATAACATTTGGTTTGACCATTGGAATCACAAAAAATTACAATTGGGTCATGTTTGGCCTTAAAAATTTTCAAGCAATTCTTTATGTCCAGTCATATGCCTGGAGCAACAACTATCCAAATACCATAGCTGGTTTGTATATGGACAGTCTTTTGCCTGTAAAAGAAATCAAACATTAATTGGGATTTAGGTTAACTTTGACCCATTACTTATTTTTCCATTATAAGGTATAATGAAAGTATAGGTTGATCTTTCATAATACCCTTAGGATAAAAGAGTGTTGGTCTATTAAACCAACTTCCAATTTCATCTCCTTTAATAAAACACTTTGTGCAAACATTACTTTTATATGAATAAGAAAAATAATTATTTAGGGATATGCATCAAGTAGCATTCGACATAATATTCTAGATGCATCGATTTGTAGTCGACATTTCATAGGTGTTGCATTGATATGAAGTCGACGCATGTTCCTGATTATCTATGATTACTGATTTTTTTTCTTATTGTTTTTCACTGGTTGTTTATTTATAATACTTTTTCCTTTGAATTTATCTATATTATCATTCTTTGTTACTCTTCCTGAGTTATTATTAGATTGAGCTTCATTTTCTTTAGTGAATGATACATGATTTTTCCAAATAGGTACATTATTAATTGTCGTAATTCTTTGAGGATTGACTCCTAAACCTAAATTATCAAACCTTTTCTTAAGGTTTTCAGTAATATTTTTCAGTTGTTGACTCATTTCATTCAATAAATCTTCAAAGCTTTTGCCTTTGTTAGCTTTTCCTTTAATGAAATGTTTTCTTGTGTTAGAGCAGCAACTTGATTTTTCAAAATTTTAACTTCATCTTCTAATAATCTATCATGTTTAGTTTGCTCTTTATCATATGTATAATTTTTAACTAGCTCAATTTGACTTCTTAAATTCTTAATTTCTTTTTAGCATTAATCTGATCTTACAAAGCTCTTTAAAACATAGCTTAAATTTTCAGACGAAAAATCAATATCATCAAAATAAGTTATCTGATTTTCTTCAATGTTTTAATTTGATTCCCGAGTCATCAAACATGTTTCTTCAACACCAGCTTCTCCTTCACATCCTAATGAAGAACTTGACTCAGAACTGGTATCAATCCAGGTTTCTGTTATAATGCCTTTCCCCTTTTTCTTGTCTTTTCTCTTCTGAAATTTCTTCTAATCCTTTTTGTTTTGTTTATCCTTTTATTGATCTGGACATTTTGTTGATATATGTCCAGGTTTTCTACATGTAAAGAAGATTATCTCCTTATTAGGAGTCTTATCAAACTTAGGTTTACTCAAATTTCTATCTCTTGTTATAGAGCTTTTTGACTTTATCCATCTTCTAAATCTCTTTGCCAGTAGATTGAACATCTCTTGTTCTGATATAGATGGTTCATCTTCAGTAACCTTGAAAGCAACAGATTTTTATTTTGGTGTAATGACAATTTCCTTAGCTTCTGTCTCAGCTCTACTTCTCAAAAGTTGTTCATATGACTTAAGTATTCTTAATAATACATCTATTGTAATTTCTCTATGACACCTTGCTTCTCTAATAGCCCATATCCTTGAATCCCATGTACTTGGGAAACACATGAGTAACTTATCATTTATCTCAGTAAGATATATATCTTTATCTAACTCTTTCAGCTCATTTATGATCATACTAAACCAATCATACATTTTAACTACTGACTCATCTGCTTTCTTTTTGAAATTATATTGAGAGATTAAGAGTGATCTTCTATCTTTTCTCTCATCTGAACTTCTATCAATAATTCTTGAAAGTAATTCCCATATTTCTTTTGTTGATTGACAATCTATAACCTTTTAAAATGCATCATCAGACATGATTGAGACTAGTATGTTCATAGCTTTTGAATCCCAATATTTATTCTCTTTTTCACATCTGACCATTCACTTCTTGGTACAAGTTCTATAGTTATATTTCCCTCTACATCCTTCCTATATGGCATTAGTGGCCCTATCAAAATTGATTCAAATATACCTTCATCAATATAGTTCATGTATAATCTAATTCTGGTTTTCTAGAGTGTAAAATTTTCATGATTACAAATCGGTGGCCTAGTAAATGCAAATCATTTGAATGTATTTGAAGACATTTTTGAAATAAAAGGAAATAACTGATATGATCTTTTGATCAAGGTGTTAACCTTTTATTGATTCATCTTCTCTAAATTAATTTTTAATGATCAACCTCCCTTTAATACCAATTCAAATAGGAGAATAGTTGCTAAATACCTTAGAGTTTTCTCTAGAGGGGGTGAATAGAGATTAAAATTTTATTTCAAATACTAAGATTTAATTCACAGAATTTGCATATACATCAGTTATCAACCAGAAATAAGTGCAGATAAATAAAATCACAACACAGTTATAAGATAAACACAGATAAATGCAAAATTACAAAAGACACACAAATTATAGTGCTTACTCAAAATCTGGGTACATTCACTCTTCTACCCCCTTGGTAGGAATTCACTATCATAGTGTCAGAGTCTTTTGTTCAGGAGACTCTTAGAACTAAACACCAAATCTTTTGATAAGGAGATCTTGAACTAATATGATCTGAGTCTTTTCTGAAGGAGACTCTTAGAACCTCTAACTGAATCCTTTGAAGAGGGATTATCAAAACTCTATTCACAAACTGAGAATGATAAAAAAAGTTAGAAAAATTGTAGAAGATCTGAGGATATGATGATCTTCTTGATGAGTCATCTCAATTGAATCCTGAGGACTATATAGCACTTAGTGAATCTGAAATCTATAATCTGATGATTCTTTGAATAAGAAAATCTCAAAGATTATAAGTCCTTAATTCAGATTTCTCTTTTATCTCCACTAAATCTGATACAATAATTGATTTGCTCTTGAGAAAAAGAAGAACTGATTCTCTACAGATTCAGCAATAAAATGATAGACTGATCCAAGGAAGAACTTCAAATTCAGATGATAATCTTCCTGTCTTTCTTTGTCGAAAATCTATCCTCAAAAACACGATCTAATTAGAGTTGAAATGATTGTTATATGATTCCTACTTTAGTTTCCTATGTATCTCTGTATATATATAGCTGAGAATCCATGACATCCAACGTCACCAAGAATCAATTATAACAACCAAACATTTCTTGAAGCAATTTTGATTTGATCCTCAAAATAATTAACGTTCAGAAGATTAATCAACATAGCGTCGAGTTCATATAGACATAGCATCGAATTCCGACTTCATTCTGTCAATAAGTTATGTAATCGATGTTATGTCGATTTTATTTCAGAGTATGCGTCGACTTGATCCTTTAGTTAACATCGACTAATCATGTTTAATTACTCTGACTTATACTCGAAGTAGTGTTGACTTTTCGTCAAAGTTGCATCGACCTCTAGTCGAAGTTGCATCGACTTCTAGTCGATGCGAGTTGGCATTTCATGACTTTCCACTTAAATTCAATGTGTTTTTCTCATGTCCTTTATACCAATGACACTCTAGGACTTTTAAGACCATATTACCCTCTTTATAAATCATGAGTAATAAGCTTAGGATGTAAAATCACTTAAAGTAATTTGTTAAGGTAAATCATAAGAGTTTTTTGCAACAGATGTAATACCATAAGGTCATAGCACTATTTTGTATAACATTCCTAAGTAGGTGGACATTCATGTATTAAAATAATTAGTATTATCCATTAGTGTTTCTTACTTCTATTCAAGCAGTTGTGTTTTTTGTTTATCAATTCATAATGCCTAACTTGTGCCAGACCTATTGTTATATTATTGATATAGTTCGGGTGTTAAAATTTGGTATTACACATTAGAACGTCGTTCTATAGCCTTTACTATTTGAGGACACACTCATTTAAGGGGTGAGTGTACATGACGTGTGTCACCCTAAAATTACTAAAAAAGAGATGAATATCCACTGATTAATGAAAATCATGTTTGTTTGTGGAACCTTAGTTTTCCATAATTATTGTTTTGATATGCTTTTTGTCACTATATTATGTGTTTCACGGTTAAAGCAGACGATGAGTGGAGTGGGGCATTCTCAACCTCGTAATACTGATGAAAGCAGTACGTCTATTGATGATTCTATGACATCCTTTTTACTAAAATGCACTAGGAGGCTTGGAAATACACCTACTCCAAATGTTTCCCTAGTGTTGTTTATTGTAGTTGAGCCATAGTGGAACTTCTATCACATTGCTAGTAGCTGAAGTACTTTTTGAGCTTCAACCACTAATATTTCTCGGGGACTCAAACTCCAACAAAATTTGAGGATTGATTAGCAAGATTTATGAGTTCCTTTGTCTTGTTTGACTTGTGGAAAAATGGGGCATAACCTGGGAGTTTCAAAGTGGTCCTTCGAAGACATAATATTGAACATTGGAGAAGACTTGTGTAATAGGTCTAAGCGATGTTGAGGTAGGGAAAGAAGTTGTGTCCTCTGTTTCGCACTATCATCCAACCCAACTGAGAGTGTACTACCTTGGTCAGTATGAGTCCATTTACTAAAGTGTTTGCGTGATGCTGCTTCTAGGGTTTTGTTAGGCATGTGATTGTGGCCATAGTGCCATTTTAATGCCATTTTCTATAAAAATAGAGGATTTCGATATTAGGGAGAGGAAAGTACGATAAAATCTTAGTTATTGAATGCAACGCTGAGTTAACACATGCTTAGTGCTTTTGTACTTAAGGGGCGGTAAAATGCCCATGCTAGGTTGAAGAGTCCCCATAGTACTAACATTCCATATGCGATTAGGGATCACTGAAAGTCTTTATTTCAAGGATAGCTAAATCACCTAGAGGGGGGTGAATAGGTTATTGGTCTCTTTATTAGTTCTTTTCTTTTAGTTTGCTGCTTGAGTGGTTGATTAATTTCTGCTTTAAAGATGATTTACCCTGCACAAAGAAATAACACAGAAAAGCACATAGATATTTATAGTGGTTCCCCAACTTGGTACATCCACTTCCCTCCCACCAATCCAACAGTCTTATTGGACTAGGCACTTCTCCAAAATGCTTCGAAGAGCTTACACCTCAGGCCCTCAGCCTTACACTCAGGTTCTCTTCAGAACCCTACCTCAGAACCACAAAGGTTCCTACCTCAGAGCAATGCAGTGCTCCTACAGCTCAGTAGTCCTCAAACCACCTACCTCAGCCTTATCTCTAAGGCATACAACTCAGGCTTTTCAACCCTACAATTTTAGGCACTAGGCCCTACTCTCAGAGTACTGCAACACTCCTACAGCTCAGATCCAGAATGATCCTACAAGATGGAAATGGATTGATGTGGTTCTTGATTGATCACAAGAGGAATTCCTCTGTAACAATCATCCTTGGGTGAGTTAGAATCAGGCCCCACTATGACACCAGGAGAGTTTTCCTATGTCAACTTTACTGGACTGAGTGCACCTCAGTCCTAACTACTTCACAGCAATAAGTTTATGCACTTGAGCTGGAAGAAACTTGCAGAATACTATTCTGCCTCTTTCTGAACTTAACCAAAGATTCAGCTCTCTCTTCTTCACAATAACAATGATGTAGAAGCTTTTGCTTATGCTGGAAGCAACTAGTAGATCTATTTCTCTGCTCCTTTCTGAACTGAGCTGACTGCTCAGCTCCAACTTCTTCTTCATGGCTCCTCAAGTGTATGTTATTTTATAAAGTATTGGCTAGATTTGTGAAGCTCCTGCAGCAAGGGTTGGCTCTTGCTGCTATCTCTTTCTCAAAGAATCACCCTGAGCTTCCTTGCTGGCACAGATGAAGATGGCACCACAAAACTTATCGTTGAAGATGTTGATCTCAATAGCTAACTTGCTCTCTGTCTTTCTGACTTGAGCTTCCTGTTCTTTAGCTCCACAACAATGTCGGAGAACAAGAACAACTGTCACTACTGCTTTTTCTGTAAAGAGCACTTACTTTTATTTATTGATACCCAATGGCTCTTTTAGTAGTGGGTCCCACACTTTTAATGCTGGCTGCAATTTTTCTTTAATGCCAAATGAAAGACTTTGTTTGAAGAGCCTAAACACCTAGAGGGGGGTGAATAGGTTCTAATCTTTTAAAGTCATTTCTAGGACAACAGATAAATAATTATACAACACAAATTAATCTAATCACAGAACATAAGCACATCACAGCAAACACCAGATCTATAGTGGTTCCCCAAGATAGGGGTACATCGACTTTCCCCCATCGCCTATCCAGTAGATAACTGGATTCAGCCTAACTTCCTTCCACTGGCTCAGATCCTTAGATCTTACAATCTCAAAACCAAAATGGTTCCTACAGCTCAGACATAACAAGTCCTACCTCAGATTCTTCCCCAAAATCCTACCTCAGGCCTCAGCCCTACCTCAGCCTTTATAACTATGCTTACAACTCAAACTTTCAACAAGTCCTACCTCAGATTCTTCCCCAGAATCCTACCTCAGGCCTCAGCCCTACCTCAGCCTTTATAACTAGGCTGACAACTCAGATCTGATAATAGATCTTATAATAAATAAAATGTAATAAGAAACAAACAAATTCACCAGCTAGATTCCTCTGTTGGTGTCGCCTTCTTGATCAGTTCTTGACTGAACTGATCCTTCTAATCCAGCCTGACTTAGCTTCTTAAAGCTTCTTGATAGAACAAAATAAGGTGGATCTTCTTGCTATTGAAGTTGATCTTTAGTCAGCTTCTTCCTTAAATTTAGATTGGAATCTGAATCTTTCTTGCAGAACAATTCTGAGTCTGTTTCTCTTTTTCCTATTTTTTTCACACCCCCCACTGAAGTTTCCGATCAGTCTCTTATATAGAGTTTTCTTCATGTTTACCGGCTGATCTGGTTTCTTACAAACTACTAACAGATCTATCAGAGGTGTTAGATCGGTTGGATATGACAGCTGTCAAGTCACCAGACATGTCAGCAGATACGTCAGAGTCATTCCAACTCAGTACAAATCACTCAGCAGGCTGCTTCATATGTGTCGACACATATTGGCCAAGTGTCGACACAAGTCTTCATGGTGTCGACACAATACTCCAAGTGTCGACACAGACATACTTCTTCTTCTCGACACACCTTTTGTTGAATGTGTTGACACAAGTTCTGTGTGTCGACACAAATGCTTCCTGTGTCGATACAGCTGTTGCTGGCGAATGGCGTTGAGTATATGTCGACACAAGTAATGTGTGTCGACACAGCTGCTTTTGGTCTCGACATATCTATTATCGACAGACGGCGTTGAATGAATGTCGACAGTGTTAAAAGTATCAAAACGGCGTTGAGTGTGTGTTGACACAAGTCCTGTGTGTCGACACAATTACTTTTTGTGTCGACATAACTCCTGGCTCAGGTGTCGACACAATTTGAGTGTCGACACAGCTTCTTCAAAATTGTCGACTTAGCTTGAGTGTCAACACAACTTCTTCATAAGAGTCGACACAACTTGAGTGTCAACACAACTTCTTCATAACTGTCGACACAACTTCAGAGTGTCGACACAAGTTCTTCATAAGTGTTGACACAGCTTTTGGGTGTCGACATAGTTTTCTTCACAAGTGTCGACACTTGTACTTAGAAAATTTCCTTCAAATGCTTAAACTTCCACAATGTAACTTAACATCTATTAAATACAAATTGATGCATATCATTGACTAAGATGAGGCTTCTCTAAATCTGGTACACATTTTCCAATGTACACAACAATCTCCCCCTATTTGGAGAAGTCATAACCCTTAGTCAAAGACATACATCTCTCATAATAAAATAGAAATAGAAATAGATGAACATTCAATTTTTAGTAGGTAAACACATAATCATTGTAAACAACAAAGAAATTAAAACTGAACTGATTTCATTCAATTTTTAGAAAAGAAAAACAATATAAAGTTTACAAGGATTTCTTTCAAGATCAAAACACAAAATATTATATTGTTCTAACACATAAGCCTATCTATCCTATTATTGACTAGGCTCCTTAATGACAATTTCTTTGCCAGCCTTGATCTTTTCCTATACAGAAGGTTCAGCATCTTCATCAGGCTTCTTCCCTTTTATGGCCTTCTTCTTTAGTTCTTCAGCCTTAATTTTCTGCATTTCAAAATAGTGGAATGGCTTTGGAAAGTACTTGCTTGGCTCCTGAGCATTAGCAGGTAGTGTCCCAGCCTTAGCTCTTCTTCTATGTTGAAGAATGGCTTCTTGTCCTGCTTGGTATTTATTCCATTCCTGTTCTGAATACCATTTACCTCTGTCATGGGTTTTATCCTTTACAGCTTTCCAGGCAGTAAGTATAATGTTTCTAGAAGTTGGGCTCCACTTCTCAAAGCCTGGCTTCAGCTCAGCCTGCTCTCTGAATCTCTTCTTGGATAGTTGAGCTTCCTTTTGAGCTTCTAAGGCAGCTTCCGACATCTCTACTTTTTCCAGAATTACATTTTGAGCCTCTTGTGGAGGACTATACATTTTCTGCACTTCTTCTTGAACCATTTCAAAGTATACTGGGGGGTAGATCACCTGAGCAACTTCAGGCTGATCTCCTTCAAGATAGGCAGATTGTATCCCAGATTCTGCTACATTATCATCATCACAAAGAGGATGATATCCAAAAGTGGCTCTGATGCTATTGGAAATCCATTTAGCATGGCCAGAGCTAGCTTTGACTAGTAATCTCTCCCCCTTTATGACTTGTCTTTCAATATGACTTCTCAAATCATCCTTTTGAAACCTGACCTGATTAACAACATGGTCAGTTCCTTCCTTAAAGTAATCTCTACATTTTATCAAGAAATAAGATATATTATTTTGAGAAGCATGAAAGATGGCCTGAACTGCAGCTATATCTTCCTTGATTTGCTTTGAAACTTTATCTTTCACAGTAGTTGATAAATCATTTATCTTTGTCAGTATAACAAAGTGTGAATCTTTAAGATTGTCATTCATTCTTATCTGATTTTCAAGTACATATCCTTATTTTACTTCAAGTTCATCCACCTTATCTTTGATAGCTTGTTGTTGCTCGGCCAGGAACACCACATCATTACCTCATTTATGGAAGCAATCTGTCATCTCCTTCTTATTTTGATTCACCTCAAATCTAATAGATTTGATGTCCTGGGCCAATTAAAACTGTAACTCTTTATGAGTTTCATCCACATATTTTTCTAAAGATTGTCTTTGTTCATCCAATTTAATCTGCATCTGGACCAGTAAAGAACTGAAGTCCAAGCTTGGTGCATATGGTGCTATGCTCATTTGTAATGCCTTTTTATATCCAGAACTCTTTTTCTTCAAAGCAGTTAGTTTCCTTTTTTAGCCATTGTGGCTTCTTCATCTTCAGAAGATTAAGTTGTACTTTCAATATCAACTGTATTCTTTTCAGCTAAGGCATCCTTAGACAACTCCCCCTCAGTCCTTGGAATATCTTTTTCTTGTGCAATCAGCTCCCCCTCAGTCCTTGTAGGAGGAAGATCAGAAAATAGGTCATCCATGGTGAATTCCTACTGAATTGGCTCATTTTGAGCTTCTGTCTCAACATATCCTTGAGCTGTAGTGTTGATTTCAGATGCTATGTTCATGACAGTATCTGCAACCAAGTCACTTTCTAAGACTGCATAATCAATGCCTCACCCTTGGGAAGGAAACTCAGTTGCTTGTACTATGTGTTCTCCCCCTGGAGTTGTGTCTATTTGTTGTTCTTGGGGCACACTACCCTGCACTTGTTCTTGTGCATCCTTTTATTGCTGGTCTTCATCAGAACTGAAGACCACTTCCTCCTCAGAATCACTGGAGGATCCCGCCTGTGGAACCACTTTCTTCTTTTTCGTATCTTTCTTAGTTTGCTCCTGAGGAGCAGGGACTTCCTTGGTCAAAACTCTATCCCACCTTGATAGAATTCTTATATCCATCCTCCTCATGTGATTTATTTTTGATCCATCCACTTGTTTTAGTACATCTGGTATTACAGCAGATAAGCATAAACTCAGAATTCTTCCCATGTTTGGTTTCTTTGTTCCTTCATGAACTTTATCAAACACTACTACTGCTCAGTCAGTGTTTATCTTGAATATGATCCTTACCATAAGATTGAACATGTGGACAGAGATTCTATCATGTCCACCAGTTTTGCAAAGAAACACTTTGCCAACTACTTTAGATAGGAATTTTCCTTGGGAATTCATCCATTTTATGTTAATAGATGATCCAATCTTTATATTGGGGCTCAGCCCACACCAGCTTAAAGCTTCTTTAATCTGGGAAGGGGTTATGTCATCTGTATCCTTGACTGATGGAAGCTGAAGTGATTTCCTGATATTTTTAGTGTGAGTTTCACTAGGGAATTTTGAACAGTCCCTTTAATTTTCTTGCCTGCATAATCAACTATAGCAGTTGAATAAAACTCCAGAACTTTCTTCCATATCTTTGTTGGTTCAGAAACCAAGTACTCCAATCTATTTTCTGAAATTAGGGCAATAACACCCTGAATTTCATCTGAAGCTGCTGTAAAACCTTCACGAACCAATTCATAACCTTCATTGACTTTTTCTTCTTGACGATGCACCATTGACGTAAGAGTTGGAAGAGAAGAGAAGAGAAAAGAAAACTTGTATCGACAGAAGGTGGAAAGTCAAGAATACTGAAAGCGTAGTCGACCAGATTTTGGTTTCTCCTATTTATAGTATACGTGTAAGGGTAGGTCAAGATACGTGCTAGAGTCAACAAGTATTCATACGTGTCGATAGAAATGACCTAGGTCTCGACAATACATGATTTAAGTCGACACGACTATGTGTCGATAAACTAATGTCAGAGTCGACAACTTATGTTAAGTCGACACATTTATGTGCCGACAAACTTATGTCTGTGTTGACACTTACTACTTAAGTTTCGACTGACTTGTGTCGACACATGCTTTTGTGTGTCGACACCTGAATCCTCTCGACAAAGTTGTGTTGACAACAATTTTTCTGTTGACACAGATACAGTTTCTATGTCGACACTTCCTTTTATTTAGTCGACACGACATATTGAGTGTGTCGACACAGCTTGTTTGTGTCGACACTGATATTGTACTTAGACAAATTTCTAGAGAAATTTGATGCTTACTTATTCACCTTAGGGATACTTATGCTAACTTATTCTAGGTTCAACATTCCTAATTCAATTTTAAAATAATTGAATTTAATTTCATCCAGAGGTTTTGTAAAAATATCAGCTATTTGATTATCAGTTTTCACAAATTCTAGCCTAATATTTTCCTTCTCTACATGTTCTCTGATGAAATGAAACTTAATTTCTATATGCTTTGTTGGGGCTGCGGTCCGGAATCGCCCCCGCGTTGCGGCGCTATGCGGTAATGGCTTAACTGGCTGCCCCGTCCCCGGTCAAAATCTTTGATATAAAGATTAGTATGCGCCTTTGACCTTCAGGCCGGTCTTTTGGTGCAGTTGGTAGCGCTAAGTCCTCTCAAGTGGTGGAGATGCGGGGTACGGGTTCGAAACCCCGGGGTCATTTCTGGGGGGGATTGTTGGGGCTGCGGTCCGGAATCGCCCCCGCATTGCGGCGCTATGCGGTAATGGCTTAACTGGCTTCCCCGTCCCCGGTCAAAATCTTTGATATAAAGATTAGTATGCGCCTTTGACCTTCAGGCCAGTCTTTTGGTGTAGTTGGTAGCGCTAAGTCCTCTCAAGGCTTGGTCCTACTATGTGATACAGGATTCTTAGCAATAGAAATAACACTTGTAGAATCACAAAATAGAGGAATTCTACTTACCTGGATGTCATAATCTTCTAGTTGATGTTTTATCCACATCAATTGTGCACAGCAGCTACCTGCAGCTATATACTCTGATTCAGCTGTTGATATTGCTACACTAGTTTGTTTCTTGCTACTCCATGACACCAACCTCCCACCAAGGAATTGATAAGTTCCCGTAGTACTCTTCATGTCTTCTTTGCTTACAGTAAAGTCTGCATCTGAGAAACCAGTTAGTAGGAAATCTCTATTCTTAGGATACCAAAGGCCTAGATTAGGTGTACCCTTAAGATATCTCAGAATTCTCTTAACTGCAGTATAATGAGATTCCTTAGGGCAAGCTTGATACCTAGCACAGACACATGTTGAATACATGATGTCAGGTCTACTAGTAGTCAAATAGAGTAGAGAGCCAATTATCCCTCTATATAAAGACTCATCAATAGGTTTCCCTGCCTCATCTTTGCCTATAGGCATACTTGTTCCCATTGGAGTTTTCATGGTAGAAGCTGAGTCCAAACCATACTTCTTAATTAACTCCTTGGTGAACTTAGACTGGGATATAGACAATCCATTCTCAGTCTGTCTAACTTGAATTTCCAAGAAGAACTTCAGCTCACCCATACTGCTCATCTCAAACTTCCCTTGCATAAGTTTGGCAAACTTCTTACAAAGGTTGTTTTCAGTAGAACCAAAGATAATGTCATCCATATATATCTGAACTAGTATTATCTTGCCTTTTGATTCCCTATAGAATAGAGTTTTATCTATCTTTTCTCAATAGAATTTATTCTCAATAAAGAAGGCAGACAAAGTTTCATACCAAGCCCTTGGAGCTTGTTTCAAACCATATAGAGCTTTTCTAAGCCTATATACATAATCCGGAAAATGAGGGTCTACAAAACCTGAAGGTTGTTCAATATAGACTTATTCTTTTAAATCACCATTCAGAAATGCTGATTTCAAATCCATCTGGTATACTTTGAACCCTTGATAGGCAACATAGGCCAAGAACAGCCTTATTACCTCCAGCCTTGCCACTAGAGCAAAGGATTGATCAAAATCAATACCTTCCTCTTGCCTATAGCCTTTTAGTACCAGTCTAGTCTTGTTCTTGACTATGGTGCCATTCTCATCAAGCTTGTTCATGTAGATCCATTTAGTTCCTATTATGTTATGATCCTTAGGTTTTGGCATCAGTTCCCAGACTTTACACCTTTTGAACTGACTGAGCTCTTCTTGCATTATATTAATTCAGTTGGTGTCTTGCATTGCTTCTTCAATCTTCTTGGGTTCTATTTGAGACAGGAAGCTAGAACATAGAACTGTGTTCATGCTCCTACTCCTTATTAGAACACCTTGACTTGTATCACCAATGATTTGGTGAACTGGATGATCCTTCAGGTGTCTCCTTACTGGAGGAAATCTGTCAGTATTATGGCCTTCTCCAGTTTCCTCAACTTAATGCTCCACACTTTCTTCTTCATCTAGAGAGACTTGTTCTCCCCCTGGATAACTGGCATCTTTATCTTCATCCAACCTAGCAAGAACATCTTCATTGATGGTCATCTTATCTAGCCTATCTGTAAGACCTATAGAGATAACAGAAGAACTAGACAATATATTGTTAATAAATCTTTACTCATCAAATACAACATGCACAGATTCTTCTACAACTTGGGTAGTCAAGTTGTAGATTCTGTATGCTCTACTATGATTGTTGTACCCAACAAATATCCCTTCTAGGGATTTGGCAGCAAACTTAGTTTGGTAGTGCTTACCATTGACTAGTACAAAACACTTGCTACCAAAGATTCTGAAGTAAGATATGTTTGGTTTTCTTCCTTTCAAAATCTGGTAGGGAGTCATCTTGTGTTTCTTGTTGATGGAGGCTCTATTGAGCACATGACATACATTATTAACTACCTCAGCCCAGAAGTATTCAGGGAGAGTAGTATCATTTAGTAGAGTTCTACTAGCCTCAATTAGAGTCATATTCTTCTCTATGGGCAGATAGTCCCTCAACATTCTCCTTGTTCCCGTCATATGTCTGGAACATCCACTATCCAAGTACCATATAGGGGTATGGTCACTTGGATTCACCTGCAACATATAAAGAATTACTTACCCTTAGAACCCAACATGCTAGTGGGTCCTAGGTCCTTGTTAGTTTGAAATCTTACAACTGTTCTAACAGAAAAACTGCTCTTTGTTTTAATACTGGTGTTAAACCAACAATCCGTGGCAAAGTGCCCCACCTTGCCACAACATTAACACTCAAACCTGTTATACCTTTTCTTAGGTAAAGACTTTGCTGCTTTGTTGTCAGCAGTCTTGTTGAATGTTGGTGCTGGAGCATCACTCTTCAAGAGATCCTCTTGAACCTGATGGGTATGCCTATAGTGTGGTCTATAAGCATTTGCACCCTTGCCCATGTGATTTCCATGCTCACAGTGACCATGTGTAGTGTCATGATCATACCTATTAGTAGGATTCACCACCTTCCTAAAGAAAATAGGGGGTTCAGCAACTAGAGGCTGAACTGGGCCCTTACCTTTTCTATGTGAATTGAAAGCCCTAGTTCTTCCCTTAAAGTCTAGACCAGTCTTCCTTTTTTGTGAATTAAAATTGTCTATTAGGGATAAGATAGATTTTGGCTTGGAGAATTTAGCCACTAGTTCTCTCTCTTGCTGAATTTTTGCCTCCAGTTTCTTGATATGATTCTCTTTGAAAGAGATTGTGCCCATTTGAATAATTGTAATGTTCTTCAATTTGGCAACCTCATTCAGTTTTAGATCCAACATTTTAGCTAAATCTGCTGCAGCCAGCTTAAGAGACTTAATCTCTTTGGCCTGCACTTTAACAAGAAACTTGCTCTTCTTCAGAGCTTGCAACAACCCACCATACTCATCAATGAGTTGGTGTATATCCCCTTCAGACTCAGATCCATCCATTTCTATTGAAGCAGATGCTTCTGATTCTGATACAGTAAAGTAATCTGAAACTAAGGGAGAATAGTTTACCTTACTTGGTCCAGGCTGATCCTGGCACTGATCATCTTTAGATTGAGCCATCAGCCCTCTACAACAATGTTCTTTAACTCCATTTATGGAGTCCAGCATCTGTAGGAATTCTAGTTCCTTAGACTCCTCTTTTGTTGAGAATAGCCCAACATATGCTTCTGCTTCTTCTTCTCCAGATTCTGAAGATGAAGAGTCTGTCCAACTCTTCTCCTTCTGAGCAACTAGAGACTTCTCCTTCTTACCTTTGATCTGCTTCTTCTTCTTGTCTTTTGACTCCTTTCTTTTGTCAGGACAGTCAGCTATGACATGTCTAGTCCTATTGCAGCAATAACACACAATCTTAGTATTAGATTGTTTACCAGGTTTAGAGGCATACCTGTCCTCCTTGGGTGTCTTCTTCTTCCTATAGTACTTATCCTTGGAATAGGATGAAGATGATGGCCTAGTTTTCCACTTCTTTTTCTTCATAAACCTTTGGAATTGCCTTGTAAAGGCAGCAAAGTCCTCATCAGAAGTATGACTATCTGATGTGTTATTGTCAGAAATTCCTTCTTCTGCCTCAACACTCCTTCTAGGTGGAGAAGGAGATTTTCTCCTACCCTTTCTTGAGCCTTCAGCTTTGAAGGCCACTGACTTTTCCTTAAACTCAGATTTGCTTCCCTTCTCCTCTTCTTTTCTGGCAGTAAGCTGCATTTCATATGATAGCAACTTTCCAAACAGTGTAGGTGGAGGTGTATCAGCCAACCTAGCCACTTCTCTGATGACACATATCTTAGTGTCCCAATCCTTAGTTAGAGACCTAAGAAACTTATCATTCAGTTCATAAGTGCTGAAGACCCTTCCATAGGTCATCAGTTCATTCACTATTCTAAAGAACTTCTTATAGCATTCAGCTATGCTGTCAGATTTAGCTTGTCTAAAGCTCTCATACTCCTAGTTAAGTATTGACTTCATGTCCTCTCTGACTTCTTCTGTGCCCTCCATGTAGACAATCAATGTGTCCCACATTTCTTTGGAGGTTTTATAATGCACCAAATTCTGAAAAGTGGCATCATCTATAGTACTTACAATAATGTTATGTGCTCATTTATCTATTGTTGCCAGGATGATTTCATACTTGGTCATTTCAGAATAGCTCTTTAGAGTTTGAATGTTTGCATTAAGAACTTATACCTTCATTGGAATGAAGGGGCCTTCCTGTACTGTGATATATATTCTTGGATCAGATGCTTTCATAAACAACCTGACCCTTTCCTTCCAAATGCCAAAGGATTCTTTCCTGCATATAGGTAATTTCATAGATCCAAATTCCTTTTGATTCTCATTTGAACCCATTCTTGATATCTTTTATTTGCATTGGAGATTAACTCTGACTGTTAAGTCAATCTTTGAGGAACCTCCCTCGGATACCACTTGAAAGACTTTGTTTGAAGAGCCTAAACACCTAGAGGGGGGGTGAATAGGTTCTAATATTTTAAAGTCCTTTCTAGGCAAGCAGATAAATAATTATACAACACAGATTAATCTAATCACAGAACATAAGCACATCAAAGTAAACACCCGATCTATAGTGGTTCCCCAAGATATGGGTACATCCACTTTCCCCCTTCACCTATCTAGTAGATAACTGGATTCAGCCTAACTTCCTTCCACTGGCTCAGATCCTCAGATATTACAATCTCAGAACCAAAATGGTTCCTACAGCTCAGACATAACAAGTCCTACCTCAGATTCTTCCAAAGAATCCTACCTCAGGCCTCAGGCCTACCTCATCCTTTATAACTAGGCTTACAACTCAGACTTTCCACAAGTCCTACCTCAGATTCTTCCCCAGAATCCTACCTCAGGCCTCAGCCCTACCTCATTCTTTATAACTAGGCTTACAACTCAGATCTGATAATAGATCTTATAAGAAATAAAATGTAATAAGAAACAAACAAATTCACCAGCTAGATTCCTCTATCGGTGTAGCCTTCTTGATCAGTTCTTGACTGAACTGATCCTTCTGATCCAGCCTGACTTAGCTTCTCAAAGCTTCTTGATAGAACAAAATAAGGTGGATCTTCTTGTTGTTGAAGTTGATCTTTAGTCAGCTTCTTCCTTAAATTCAGATTGGAATTTGAATCTTTCTTGCAGAACAATTCTGAGTCTGTTTCTCTTTTTCCTATTTTTTCACACCCCCACTGAATTTTCTGATATGTCTCTTATATAGAGTTTGCTTCATGGTTACCGGCTGATCTGGTTTCTAACAAACTACTGACTGATCTATCAGAGGTGTCAGATCGGTTGGATATGACAGCTGTCAAGTCACCAGACATGTCAGTAGATATGTCAAAGTCATTCCAACTCAGTACAAATCACTCAGCAGGCTACTTCATATATATCAACACATATTGGACAAGTGTCGACACAAGTCTTCATGGTGTCGACACAATACTCCAAGTGTCGACACAGACATACTTATTCTTCTCGACACATCTTCTGTTGAATGTGTCGACATAAGTCCTGTGTGTCGACACAAATGCTTCCGGTGTCGATACAGCTATTGCTGCCAAATGGCGTTGAGTATGTGTCGACAAAAGTCATGTGTGTCGACACAGCTGCTTCTGGTCTCGACATATCTGTTGTCGACAGACGACGTTGAATGAATGTCGACAGTGTTGAAAGTATCAAGATGGCGTTGAGTGTGTGTCGACACAAGTCCTGTGTGTCGACACAATTACTTCTGGTGTCGACATAACTCCTTGCTTAGGTGTCGACACAATTTGAGTGTCGACACAGCTTCTTCAGAATTGTCGACTTAGCTTGAGTGTCGACACAACTTCTTCATAAGAGTCCACACAACTTGAGTGTCGACATAACTTCTTCATAAGTGTCGACACAACTTCAGAGTGTCGACACAAGTTCTTCATAAGTGTCGACACAGCTTCTGGGTATCGACATAGTTTTCTTCACAAGTGTTGACACTTGTACTTAGAAATTTTCCTTCAAATGCTTACACCTGCACAATGTAACTTAAACATCTATTAAATACAAATTGATGCATATCATTGACTAAGATGAGGCTTCTCCAAATCTGGTACACATTTTCCAATGTACCCAACACCAACTATTGAACAGTAGGTCTGCGGCAACCTTTGTCACATACTGTAGCCATCCCGCTACTTATTTGAAATATGTTGACTTGTTGACTTGCTGAAGTCACCAAATGTTTACTTAGCCAAAAATCAAGCAATATTAGTATAGGCATTGAACGCCAAAACACTTGGACAGATTTACTGTCTCTTGGCATTGAGTGAGCAGCCTTCACTCAATGCCAAATTACTTAGAATATAAATCTTTTTCTAGGCGTTGAGAGCGTTGAGTGAACAACCCTCACTCAACGCCATCTGCCTTAGCCATATATCTGATTCTTCAACAACTGAAGTGTTGAGAGCGTTGAGTGAGTGTTGAAGCCAAAAATGACTTCTGTGGAGTTCGGGGTCCCAAAAGAGGGGTGACCGCGTGATGTAGGCCCATGGTTTCTACGGATTATACTACGCGTTCTTAAATTTGACAATTAAAATAAAATAACCAGCGCGCTGTTGTTCTACTTAGCACTATCGGATATCCAAGCAGTTAATGGCACAATTTCAATATTAACCAATTAATCAATGCAAAGGGACGCTACCCCTTATTTTTGATAGAACAAGGGCTATATGCCAATGTTCGCTCAAGAGAAAAAGACCCACCCAATCCGAACAATTAGCCAATCAAACTAAATTACGCGCAAACATTCACAAGGCCAATAGAAGAATATCCGGACTAAATAAGTGATTTAAAACTAAGTCCAAAATAATCCCCAAAAATTAATTAACAAGAGGGTTGCTTACCCGCTCCAATTAACATAAAAATATTCGGACGATTTAGGCTTGAAAATTTAGATTATAATTAAGAACAATATTCAATATAAATCAGAACAATTTACCAGCCTTCTAATTCCACCAAAATCTCACAATAATAAGAAGAAGCACACAAGGAAGAGTTTAGAAATCGTTACCCAAAACCCAAGAGATCCGTCCACAAAAATGAGTGGAGGACGCACACATGAAGGTGGTAGATTCTCTATTTCCACGCAAGTCCTCGGATCCGCCCCGAAGATGAAGACGCGAGCCGTTTTCCTTTTGCAATCCCTAGGAGAGGGAGAAACCTTGAAAAGTCACAAATATGGAAATAGGAGAGAGGAAAGGTGGTGGTCAAATTTTGAAGGGCAAGGGGGAGGGCTCGGGTTTGATGTGGGGGAGAGAACAAAAGGAGACGGGTGAAGCTCTCACTAGGAGGAGGAGAGGAGGAGGAGAATGAGAAGTAGAGGGGAGGGAGATGGGCGGTGGCCAAGAGGAAGGAGGTTATAGGGGGGCCGAAATTTGAGAGGAGGAAGAAGGAGGGGGAAAAGATCTCAAGGAAGATTTTAGGGGATTTCAAATTGTTTTCTTCATTCACTAATTAATCATTCATAACATGGCTATATATAGCCTACACCACTCAATCTCCCTCCAATCAACATTCAAAATTCAAAATTCAAAAATGAAAATTATGATGGTTATAAGCACCCATCATAATACAAGAAATTAAATAATTAAAACAACCTATGATGGTTATAAGCACCCATCATTAAATGAATTAATTAAATGCAATAAACATAAAGATGCTTGAAATAAAATTGCTTAAAATAATAAAATTATTAAAAATATATAATTATAATTATTTAATTTATAATTATATATTTTTATAAAATGGCGGCGGACGTCGAGCAAAACATGTGGCGGAGGTGCCAGTGGCGTCGTGGAAGAAAAGCCATCCTCGAGCTTGCGGCAGCGATCGTCCCAGTCCACAAACTCTCTCCGATGGGGATCAATGGCGGCCGCATCATCAACATCTACATCAATCCTCCCCCACTCAAAAGTACTCATCACCAATGAGTGCCTCATGGGGGAAGAACCGTCAAAAACAGCAGCAGCATGGGGAAAATTTGGCCCTGCTATCAGTGTCATAGTAGCATGTACATCCATCAGTGCTGAGAACCTGTCTGGCAAAGAAACAACGAGACTTCCGAGGAAACTCGAAAGGGTGTCAAGCAAAAGAAATAAAACTAACATCTTACCATCCAGTTGAAGAACCAAGGAGTAAACGTGGAAAATAGACATGACAGTACTAACACCTTCCAACCCAAAAGAATATTTAGTGATAGGAAGAAACGACGGAGAAGTACACTCAGGTGGAACAGAAACGTACAGTAAAAAGTCCGGAAACTTGAAATAAAGTGAAACACCCTGTGCTATATAAAAATCTAAAATAAAAGCATAAAATCCGACGTTCTTCATAATTTTGGATGGGTCGGCGTTCTTACATATTAATTTATTAATGGAGCCAGACGACATCCGCTCGGGGACTGACCAGACTACACCCAAATCACTAGCTCTAGCGTCGGACAGTCTCAGAAAGGAGTGGAAGTGTGTACGACATAACTTAAGGTGAAATACTAACGTCCAAGACACATGAGGAGAGAATCCATGTTCTAAATGACTAGACCCAAATACGGAGGATAAAGGGGTTAAGTTAGGTGGCACGGGAGCTTTAAAATCAAAAATTATTTTGGTGGAGCCTAACGTTTTCATTTTAAATTTGGAATTAAATTTTGATTTAAAATTTTCGTAATGAATAGCCAGTAGAAAATGCTCGTCACCAACTACGTTTACCCACATCCATCGAAGTAAGCCTAATGGGGAGGCGGTAATAATAAACTTCTCCAAATATAAAGGGCTAGAAATGACTAGCTCGTGTCCTAACAAATCATCTACTCGAGTTAAATGAACCGGAGGGAGAGTCGATATGGGTGATTCCGTAGGGGAAGTTAAGTCACACTCAACGTCAAAACACGGATTACTCGTCCAAGAACAAACCATCGGGTGCAAACCATCAAAATCAAATGGAAAATCAAACAGAAGATTTTCCCTCACGAAAAACTCATCTAGCTCGTCATCACCCAACTCACTCTCTGAATAACACTGCTCACAGGAGGACTCTACCAACTCATCTGAAAGTCCTTCCAACAATAAATGTTGATCATATAGTAAGTCTTCAAAATCAGTTGGGGCATCCATTAATTCGTGATTAGAGAAATCAACTGGAACATCCTAACTTACAAGATCCTCAAGAAAATCAGAGATATTCTCATTAGGTGTAATCGTAGCCTCTAACACGACGGGGCTTGTAGTTTGGAGAGGGCTCTCAACACTAGGGTGATCAGTCACAACGCTAGTGTGGCTAGTAATGGGCAAAGTAATACCCTCACAGGTCAAACTATCATCATCCCAAACATTATCTAACTCACGACGGGGTAAGCTCTAAGCGTAAGGTAACTCTTCTTATTCAGCCAGATTATCAATCGACTTAGGGTCATCAAAAGACTCCACTACAATCAAGATGGATGGTTCCGAAATGTCATCGAAGGGGAGCGGAGATGATTTCTCAAAAGAGAAATCCTCATCCAGGTCACTAGGGTAACCAATCTCCTCAACGTCGCTACACTCATCAGTGATAATAGTCTCGTTCTTAGTGACGGGCACACTCGTAACCACAGCCTCAGACTCAATCAGGCTAATAGGAACACTCTCACCCCGTGGGCTCATGGCATTCTTAGCACTTACGTCTAACGACCTAGGGATAAAGGTCCTAAGTTTCTCTTTCCTCTCATAGGTAGGTGTACTCGTGCTTGAGATAATCAGATCTTTGCGGGGCAAGTATCTAGCGTGAGGCTTATAGTCATTCCTACAATCAGGAAACTGGGAATGAAGTAGGTAGGGTAATACTCATCCGTTAAGTAATTTTTTATAATCTGCCAACCTATACGTGGGTCGACAGAGGGCATTCCTAAACGTCTTTCCTCATTGAGCATGAAGGTATGGGCTCGACCAAATAATTGCAGTCTCGCAACGGGAATCCTGTGGGGATCCACAATACGATATTGCTCAAAATAATGCTTCATGTCATTCACCCAACATAGAAACACTCGCGGTCCACCTAGCTCATCATATGTCGGAGCAGGAATCCTAACATGCCTAGAGGTGCGCGGTGTAACTTGATTAGCCTTTAGTTGGCCAATCAACCCCTTAATCTCTTCCACTACCGGGCAATGGAATGGCTTTCTAACTTTCATGACGGAACCTAAAGGTTTCATTCGGGAAACGTGAACATCGTAGGCCATTTCAGAGGGAACCGAAGAGAACACTCGATCTCAATTTAGTGCACGTGCACAGAAAAGGGGTACCAGATCCACTAAACTCTAACAAAGATGGAATTTTTCCCGCCTAATAGCTAAGGTTATAATTATATAAAATAGATTTTCTTGCTGGAAAAAATATGAGGATTATTAAAAAAAATTTATTTTTGAATTTTGCTGAAAAAATAAAAATATAGGCCGCTATTTGCAGACCAACTATTAAATTTTAAAATAACTTAATAAAAATAATGACTTAATGAAAAATAAATTTTTTTTTGGAATTCTTATTAAAATAAGATAGAGAATTTCCAGAATTTTTTTTTATTATTTTGATAAAAAAATTAAAAATTTTAGGCCGCTATTTGCAGACCAAAAATTTAAAAATTGATTATTTTTATGAAATACCATGCAACGAGTAAGTGCGTGTTAACGTGCCAAATAAGAGGGGGAGGGTGCCAATTACGAAATTGACGTGAACCTCTCTCTGATACCAAATTGATGCAGGCCCATTGTTTCTACGGATTATAGACGCGTTCTTAAATTTGACAATTAAAATAAAATAATCAGCGCGCTGTTGTTCTACTTAGCACTATCGGATATCCAAGCAGCTAATGACACAATTTCAATATTAACCAATTAATCAATGCAAAGGGACACAACCTCTTATTTTTGATTGAACAAGGGCTATATGCCAATGTTCGTTCAAGCGAAAAGGACCCACCCGATCCGAACAATTAGCCAATCAAACTAAATTACGCGCAAACATTCACAAGGCCAATACAAGAATATCCGGACTAAATAAGTGATTTAAAACTAAGTCCAAAATAATCCCCAAAAATTAATTAACAAGAGGGTTGCTTACCCGCTCCAATTTACATAAAAATATTCGGACGATTTAGGCTTGAAAATTTAGATTTTAATTAAGCATAATATTCAATATAAATCAGAACAATTTACCAGCCTTCTGATTCCACCAAAATCTCACAATAATAAGAAGAAGCACACAAGGAAGAGTTTAGAAATCGTTACCCAAAACCCAAGAGATCTGTCCACAAAAATGAGTGGAGGACGCACACACGAAGGTGGTAGATTCTCTATTTCCACGCAAGTCCTCGGATCCGCACCGAACGATGAAGACGTGAGCCGTTTTACTTTTGCAAGCCCTAGGAGAGGGAGAAACCTTGAAAAGTCACAAATATGGAAATAGGAGAGAGGAAAGGTGGTGGTCAAATTTTGAAGGGCAAGGGGGAGGGCTCGGGTTTGATGTGGGGGAGAGAAAAAAAGGAGAAGGGTGAAGCTCTCACTAGGAGGAGGAGAGGAGGAGGAGAATGAGAAGTAGAGGGGAGGGAGATGGCCGTCGGCCAAGAGGAATGAGGCTATAGGGGGCCGAAATTTGAGAGGAGGAAGAAGGAGGGGGAAAAGATCTCAAGGAAGATTTTAGGGGATTTCAAATTGTTTTCTTCATTCACTAATTAATCATTCATAACATGGCTATATATAGCCTACACCACTCAATCTCCCTCCAATCAACATTCAAAATTCAAAATTCAAAAATGAAAATTATGATGGTTATAAGCACCCATCATAATACAAGAAATTAAATAATTAAAACAACCTATGATGGTTATAAGCACTCATCATTACATGAATTAATTAAATGAAATAAACATAAAGATGCTTGAAATAAAATTGCTTAAAATAATAAAATTATTAAAAATATATAATTATAATTATTTAATTTATAATTATATATTTTTATAAAATGGCGGCGGACATCGAGCAAAACATGTGGCGGTGGTGACAGTGGCGTCGTGGAAGAAAAGCCATCCTCGAGCTTGCGGCAGCGATCGTCCCAGTCCACAAACTCTCTCCGATGGGGATCAATGGCGACTGCATCATCAACGTCTCCATCTCCGCGCACCTGCTACACTCAAGTGAACAACTAGGCTCTAGACTAGGAACGTATGGGACAGGCCCAAGGTCTCAGCGTGGAGGTCCCACCGCACACCCGGAAGACTAACGTACTCTTCCCCTCCCAAGCCAAATGCTGAGCTAATTAGGCACCTTTAGAGGGCCCTCTTAGCCGACCAGAACCTCTAGGGAGGATCCCAAATTCCACTCCCTCTTAACTAAAGGTGACACCTCGGGTCTATGCACAACACCCTTCAACTTCCCTACTAGTAGCATAACCTCACCTAACAGTTCTATTTTTCCATAGCCTTATTTGGGCCGCCACCAACGTAACATAAACCTCCTAGGGCTGGCAAAAGCATCGCGGGCATTCCATATTACAGGAATATATATTCCATACCTCGGCACGCAGGCCGGCAACATAAACAAATAGACCTTCAAGGGCTGGCACGAACTTGGGCTTAAGCCCGCTGCTTTCCGCTAAATAAAGAATGCACAACTTCCTCGGAGTCTTCTTCGGGAACCCCAGAACATCACCAATCCGGCTCGTACATCCGGATGGGCTTCACACAGTATGCCTAAACCCGTACTCACACTTACGGATGCTAATGCAGTTAATAGTGGGGACGTACATGTCAACCCGTCGGAGAGCTCCCTTCCTCCACCCATTGGTGGAGAGGGGCCTCCATGCAAATATGTAAATTGAGAGCTTCACCTGCCCAAGTAGAAACATCATTACCCTTGACGCGTGCTTGGCGGTGGGGCCGGGAGAGGAGCTCCGGGTCGATCTTGCTAGGAGTGATTAATCCTCACTTCCTCTTTTTTTGGTGGTCGAGCCCTTGTTGGAAGAGGAAGCAAATCTTCCTCTCTTGCTCCACTTCTTCATAGTGACCGAGCCCCTTACCGGCGGTGGGAGGAATGAGACCTCCATTTCCGACTTGGTGTATGACTCGAGCTCCAGTCGGCGTCGGGAGAGAAGCTCCCAGCCGACTTAGCTCCGGACGGCTGAACTTGCCCCCATGACGCCGATCTCGGTTCCAAATGTCCAAACTCAGCCCTACATGGCCGATCCATGCTCCAAATGGTCGGATCTGACCATAGGCGGTGGCGATGGGTGATGTGGAGGCCGAACCTTGCTCTTTTATTGGCCGGCGACGGGAGAGAGGAGGAGGCCGAGCCTTGCTCCATGCTTGGCCGACGATGGGAGAGAGGAGGAGGTCGAGCCTTGCTCCATGCTTTGCCTGCGATGGGAGAGAGGAGGAGGCCGAGCCTTGCTCCATGCATGGCCGGCGATGGGAGAGAGGAGGAGGCCGAGCTTTGTTTCATGCTTGGTCGGCGACGGGAGAGAGGAGGAGGCCGAGCCTTGCTCCATGCTTGGCAGGCGACGGGAGAGAGGAGGAGATCGAGCCTTGCTCCATGCTTGGCCGGCGACGGGAGAGAGGAGGAGGCCGAGCCTTGCTCCATGCTTGGTCGCCGACGGGAGAGAGGAGGAGAGGGGGAGATGGATCCGGCTGCCTCTTCTTTCTTCGAGCCCTTTTTCTTCTTTTCTCTTTTTTCTCCTCTGCTGTACCTGATGCCCCCTCCTTCCCCTTCTTCTCTTTTTTTGTTTTCTCTGCTCTTTATCCTGCTACCTTTCCTTTACCCAAGCCCTGCCCTTCCTGATCCTTTTCCATCCTTTGTTTATATAATCTTATCTCTATACATATATATATATATATTACATTATAATATAATATAATATATATTATAATGTTAAATATATATATATATGTATATTAAAAGCTTACGCACGTAAAACCTCTGCACGCACGCACGAGCACCTGTACGTCTTCGAACGGGGCTGCACCAAAACATCGCTCATAGCGCGCCCCAAGTCTTCCACTTGGGGAGGATCCCGCTCGGCCGGATACGGGTTGTAATGTGAGTATGCCTCACTCAACGTTATTTGCTTTTAACTCATTTCTGCATAAAGGCGTTGAGAGCGTTGAGTGAGCACACATCACTCAATGTTTTTTGCCTTAGCCATTTTTCTATGTTTAAAACCACTGGGCTTGGTCGGTCTTACTTTGAACTGAGTTCGATGAATGGTGAACTGTGCTCGATGAACTTTGAACTCAGTTCGACGAAATCTCAACTGAGCTCGATGAACTCAAAACTCAAGCTCTGAACTTAGCTCGACGAAAGGTGAGCTGAGCTCGACGAACTTTGAACTTAAGCTCTGAACTTATCTCGATGAAAGGTGAGCTGAGCTCGACGAAATCTGAACTCAGTTCAACAAAATCTCAACTGAGCTCGACAAACTCTGAACTCAAGCTCTGAACTTAGCTCGACGAAAGGTGAGCTGAACTCGACGAACTCTGAACTCAGTTCGACGAATTCTGAACTTCGTTCAACCAGTTCAACTTACAGCCTTTTTGTTGAATGGCGTTGAGTGTGTCTTCATCACTCAACGCCAAAACACTTAGCCAACTTTCTCTTTAGTAGCATGGCGTTGAGTGAGTTAACATCACTCAACGCCTGTGGACTTAGTCACATTTCAGCTCATTCCAACTTTAGGTTTTTACTACTTTAGCCTATCTCACAGATTTTTGATGTATGTCGTTAAGTGAGTTGACTTCACTCAATGCCTATGGACTTAGCCATTTTCTCAGCTTGCCACTTCCTTGGCTTTGACTATATAGACTTCACTCAGTGTTATAAGTCATTTGGCATTGAGTGATTGATCTTCGCTCAATGCCTGTGGACTTAGACAGTTATCTGTCTTTCCACCACTTAGGTAAGAACTTACCTGTCTTAACCACTTAGGTTACCTATCCCATCATAGCTTATCATGACAAACTACAATCATTCATCTTGAACACAAGTTAGATCACAACATGTGTATACATTATTTTATTGGTCCTTCTTCAAATTCAGGACATTGGGATCAATGGACCAAACAATCTCCCCCTATTTGAAGAAGACAAAACCTAAGCCAATGTATACACAAACATACTCATATTATAAATATTTAAAACACATCATCACAGCAGAATTCAGAAACATTATAGACATCTCAAATGATGTAGTAGATAAGTCAAATCATAGCAAATGATGAATTAGACAGATAATAACAAATGGTTGTTCTATTTAATCATATAGAGAATAGATGTTTAAACAGTATAAGCATAGTGTTTCATCCCTAGACCTATGAGCAGAACCTGAAACATTTTAAGTTTCAGGTTCCCTTATCATAATTTCACTGCCTCTGGATTTCTTTGTCGGCTTATCTTCATCTCGAGCTATCTTCTTTCCTTTCTTATCAACTTCATCAGCAGCCTTAGCCTTAGTTTCTCCAGCTTCATCTGTATCCTTTTGTCTCTCAAAATAGCTGAAAGGCTTGGGAAAGTATTTAGATGGTTCCACAGCATCAGGAGTGAGAAGATTTGCCTTTTTGTTCCTCCATAAAATCCTTCTTTTTGTGTCTCTCTTTTCCATTTTATCCCATTCAGTCTTGCTGTACCATTTACCTCTATCTGATCTCTTATTCTTGACCTGGTCCCAAGAAAGCAGAATAATAGATCTGAACTCTGGGCTCCACTGCTCGAAATAAGGCCTCTATTCCATTTCTTCTCAATATCTCTTTTTTCCTTTGCTTGGCCTTTACTTCAGCATCATCAGTGATTCTTTCATTGACTTGTAGTGATCGGTCTACTGTGGGGCTGAAGGAAGGATTCTGAGCACCAGTAGTCTTCTCTCCACACTGAGCATTAACACTGTCACTTTCTTCAATATACTGAACATATTCTTGATTGTCTTGAACTTGGGCTTCACTACTATACATATTGTTTAAAGCTTCTTGTACATGGTCAGGCATCATTGGGATGTTATTATATTGCAGTGGCTCCATTCCCAATGAGCCTCTCATATCATTTGTGTCCCAGACCATATTCTCAGTATTTGTTCTAATGACATTTCTCTCCCCCTTTTTAACTTCTTCAATTACTTGAGTAGTCTGGGAGGTGCTAGCTTCAGATCTCTTGAGCTCCAGATGATTAACTCCAGTAATTACATTATTTTTTACCACCAGCAAGTGGTCATCTAGCAGTTTGGTGCATTCATCTGCTTTGGTTAGAAAAGCATTCGTCTGCTTATTCAACAATACATGGGTAGCATTTTGTACAGCCAGTGAGTTCTGGGCCTGAATGTCTTGATTTTTTATGGTAATGATCACATTCTTGTTAGGCATCCAGCTTATCAATTGTATAGTTGACAGCTGGTGCAGCCTTGGTGAAAAACTTCACAGTTTCATCCTTTAGTAAGTTTACTTCAAATCGTATTGATTTGATTTCTGTAGCCAACTCATTCCTGATGTTCTTTAAGGCCTCATCTACAAAATTTTCAAGGTATCTTCTTTGCTCATCTAATAAGATTTTCTGTTGGGTTAGGAGCATTGGTGAGATTTGATCTGTTCCAGCTGGTGTTCCTTCATTTTGGGTCTGCTGGACTTGCCTGATCCCTGTTCCTAGAGCGGGGTCATCCACTGTATGAGCTGAGGATTGTTCCTTCTCATGACTAGATTCCTCTTCCTCTGATTCTAAGGAAACTAGATCGTGCACTTCACAAGCAGGGAGATCAGATTGTATCTCCCCCTCTAATTCTGCCATGCTTTCATATGCATGCAGGTCAGCAACAACAGCAACCTCTATTGGAGGAACCTTTAGTTGCTCCCCTAAAAATAATGTATCATGCATTATCTCTTGCATCAATTGCACCCCCCTCAATTTGAGCAATCCTTCCCCCCAACACTAGGAATTTACAAGACTTTATCTTGTAGTTCCTCATCTTCAGACATAGGTATATGCCTATCTGCATCTTCCAATCTGGAGGCATCATCCTTCATTTCTGCAGATATTTTGTTGACAATTTCCTCTATTATTTGCCCAGCATCCTTGGCTGAAGGCAAATCATCTCCTTCCTCTCCAACAGATCCAGCTAACCCGGCAACAATCTCATCCTCTTCAGGAACAGAATTTGACTCTAGTTTGCTCATACGACTAGGAGGGGTAAGATCAGACTAGGCGAATACCTTGATATTCATGTCCCTTCTGGACACTTCAGTAGATGAAGATAGATCAGGATCATGAGGCTCTTCGTCCTTCGATGAGCTGCTAAAGGAGCTGGGCTAGTAGCAGTAATTCTCTTTCCTTTTCTCTCCACAGCTTCTGGACTACGGGGCTGAAGGACCCTGTCCCAACTCTCAAGCATCCCGATGTCCATCCTTCTTGTGTGGTGTATTCTTGCACCAAGTTTCAGATTCAAAATTTTTGGAGTAGTTTCTCGCGGAAATAGTGAAAGGATTCTCCCCAAATTGGGTTCAGCCATGCAGTCCACTACTCTTTCAAACACCACTCTTCCTCAATCAGTTCTCTTAGACAGTATGACCCTGGCCATCAGTTCAAACAACCTTTTTGAGATTTTGTCATGGGAGCCTGTTTTGCATATCAAAGCTTTCCCAATGACATCGGCTAGAAACTTACCTCTCAGGTTAAGTTCTTTTCTTTGAATTGATCCAGTTGTGTGCTTGGAAAGTCCACACCATTTCATTGCCGATTTTGCATTGTCCAGTAGTAGCTCTACTTCGTCCTCAATTACAGAGAGCTTTTGCAGCTGGGTTATCTTGATCTTCTTTTCTCTTACTATGGTCTTAATTTTACCAGTCGAAGCATCCTCTTTGGCGTTGGCAAACAACTCCAGTACTTCCCTCTTCCACAGAAGACAGGGTTCTGTCAGGACGAAGGCTAGGTTAGATTTTTGTAGAAGATTAAGCACCTGATGAACTTCTTCCGGAGCATCAACGAATCCATTTCGAACCACCTCTGCTCCTTCAAAGAGGAAATCCGGTCCCTGGGGCGCTATTTCTCTAGAGAATTTGAGAATGCTAGCGAAAGTGGCTTCCCGTTGATTTAGCGAATGCGGGCGGGAGAGGGTAAGGAACAGTTACTTGGCTTATTGCACAAGCCCTTCTATTTATAGGTATTGCTAAAAGGAAGGCGGAAAGTCACTAATCCATATTATTTGTTTAATCTTGATCAATGGTCAGGATTGAATCCCGACACATATCCGTAGTCTGTCTTTTCTCCAGTATTTGTTAAGTGGGCTTATTTAGCTTAACATCAGTTTTCTTTAGTGATTAAATCTTCAATTAGCCCCTAACTGTGTTGTCCTAACTTGCAGGGGTAATATAGACCTGCAATACACATTCTAAAATGTGTTCTATTGGGGTGCAATTAGACATAATTTCAATAACCTTACAT
This sequence comes from Platanthera zijinensis, assembly GCA_039513925.1. Lineage (NCBI taxonomy): Eukaryota > Viridiplantae > Streptophyta > Magnoliopsida > Asparagales > Orchidaceae > Platanthera > Platanthera zijinensis. The sequence continues at coordinate 154,519,211 of CM077083.1, forward strand.
TAATTTCAATTGAGAGTGTATTAGCCCCCAACATCAATTGGCTCAACCAAATTTTTATACTAATCTAGCTTAGTATTCCATATGCAATATGTCTTTGGGTATGTTGAGACAAGTTACATTTTGTGGTATGGTGAATATGTAAGCCACTAACACATGCATTAAGAAGAGTTGTTATTTTTACATCTTCTTAGTCATTTATTTCAATTATCCTTCTCATGCATGAGTAATCAATTTTGAAATTAAGTAGTAGAATTAAATAAAGGTGAATTCTACTTATCTCTGCTCTGTAGACTTGAATTCTATGCTGGATTCATAGTTTCTGAGCATACCAACAACCTTGCTTCTGAGCTTTAGCCTTTGATGTTCATCTGGCTTTCCTTTGCAAGCTCCACCTTAATAATTGCACTTATCATTGACATTTAGTGCATGATGATAATTTGAATCATTTCTTGTATCCAGACTTGGGTCTTGTACAACACTGTCCAAGGACCATAAATAGTTATGGCCACTTGGACTATCCTGTAAGACAGAATTACCTTCCCTTAGGAACCCAAGCTGACTTGGGTCCTAGGTTCTTGTTAGTTTGAAAAATCAAATGTGAACCTACAGGAGCCCTGTTAGAAAGACTTTCTCTTGCCCTTGGCACACTAGGGTTGTGCCAACAATCTATGGCAAAGTGACCCACTTTGCCACAACACCAACACTCATGAATATTGTATCTTCTTTTCTAGGCAGGTCTGGAAGCATGGTTGACTGCAGACTAAATAAAAGGAAGAGCAGTTTCCTTGTTCCAAATTCTCTTAGCTACAGTCTGACTGAGAGTGGGTCTGACATGATAAGAGCTTGGTTTTTCACAAGGTCTATCAGCACCAGTTCTCCTTGTAGAGGACATGCTGTTGGTGTCCTTGGAAGATTCCAAGTCTTGCATCCTGGCAGATTTACCCTTGGTCAGAGTGTGAGCAGGGAGATTATGAGAAAAGGCCACTTCCTTGCTCAAGAGAGATAGAGTTGGTGCATTAAATACAAAAGGTTCAAGATGAGCCTTTTATACTTCATCATGGGGAGCCTTTTGAGCACTCAGACCCATGTCTTTTCTTCATCCATTGTAAGAGACATTTATTGTCTTACAAGGAAGATTATCATTCCTCTAGTGACCATCCCTGGGGTCTTGGTCATACTAGTTAGAAGGGAGAATTACCTGGTGAAAGGTAGGCTGGGGCCTGACAGGAACTTGGCCTCTTTTCTGAGATTGGATTACTTTAGAAATCCACTCAGATTCAGATCTTCTCTTGATAGAATCTATCTTAGAGAAGTTAGCCACAATCCTCCTCTCCCTATCAAGTTTCTCCTCAAGATTCTTGATAATAGAGTTCTTGTATTTAATGACTAAACAAGGATATTTACCATGATTTTCAGATGAGCTTCTTTCCTCTCTTTTACACCTAGGAAGGATGAAGCTTCATCTAGCTGGGAAGCAGTCTACTGTAGGGAGGCTATTTCCACTGCTTATTTATTAACAAGCAACTTGATTTCCTTGAAAGCTTTCAGAAGGGCAGCATGATTTTCAATCAATTGATTGATATCATCATCTGTCAAAGGACCCTCATCATCACAAGATGAGGAGACATCAGAGTCTGTATAGGATTCATATCCAGACTTTGAGGATGAGCTAGATGGGGAATGTACCTTATTTTTACCAGGCTATTCTTGGTAATATTCTACTTCTGGGATAGCTATTTGCCCATGGCATCTGCATTCCCCTTATTCAGCTTCATCCACCTCTGTGTCACTCTCTGAATTTGACAGAGGGGCCCTGATTCATGCTCTTGCATCTGGAAGGACTTTGTATTCACCAAGAGCAGCCAATAGCACAATGTTGATCTTGTCCTCTCTGCAGATTTGCTACTCCATAGAGTTCCACATCTTATGGTTCATCCTTGAAAAAATAAGTTTAACCTTTTAGCTATCCTTATAGGTCAACTCAGACTGTTATGTCCTTTTTGAGTAACCTCCCTCTGATACCACTTGAATGTTTTTAATTTCAATGATAGCTAAATCACCTAGAGGGGAGTGAATAGGTTATTGGTCTCTTTATTAGTTCTTTTATTTTCTTTTAGTTTGCTTCTTGAGTGGTTGGTTAATTTCTGCTTTCAAGATGATTTACCCTGCATAAAGAAAACAACACAGCAAAGCACACAAATATTTATAGTGGTTCCCAAACTAGGAACATTCACTTTCCCTCCCACCTATCCAAAATGCTTCAAAGAGCTTACACCTCAAGCCCTCAACCTTACACTCAGGTTCTCTTCAGAACCCTATCTCAGAACCATTAAACACAAGTTAGATCACAACATGTGTATACATTATTTTGTCGGTCCTTCTTCAAATTCAGGACATTGGGATTAATGGACACAACAATCACAATGTCAACATAAAAATAGATGGCTATGTAATTGTATGTCTTACGTGTTTGTAATTAGGCTTCATCCTAATACTTAACTATTTAGCGAAAGCTCATTTCGACATAAGAGTATTGCATTCCTTTCTGTTTGAGAACTTTTTGATGCATTTTAGAGTGTTTTTTACCTTGACAAAGGATAGATTGGAGGCAATACTCCCAAATGGGTTCAGGATGAGCACGAATATGAGAAGTTGCATGAAGGCACATATAAGGAATCAAGAGTTTGACTTAGAAGCATCATTGCTACCATTATCTGAATTCGATATGATTATTGGCATGGAGTGGCTTTCGAAGTAATGGGCATGCATTGAATGTAATATGAACGAGATCGCACTAGGAAATAACACTAAAGGCAATACCATATTTTTTTGTTTGTGAGGAGCGAGCAAGATGCTGATGTCAGCTCTCCAAGTGTTCAAAGCAGTGTGGAAAGGCACATAGTTGTTCTTCACTTTGGTGGATACTTCAAAGCACATGTTCAGTTTGAGTGACGCTCTGATAGTAGCAAAGTTTATGGAAATGTTTCGAAACAAACTCCCCAGTACTCCGCCTCAACAAGAGATTGATTTATGTATTGAGCTAGTATCGGGTGTCAAGCCCGTGTCACGCTCACTGTAGCACATAACGCTAAAATAAATGGCATAACTCAAAGTCCAATTGCAAAAACTACTAAAAGAAGGCTACATACACCCACGTTCATCACATTGGTGTACACTAGTCCTCTTTGTGAAAAGAAAAATAGGTGCCTCAGTCTATGTATTGACTATCATGAATTGAATAAGATGATAGAGAAGAACAAATATCCAATTACAAGAATTGATGACTTATTCGACCGGCTAGTAGTGTAGATTATGTATTCAAAACTGCACTTGAAGTCGGGTTACTACTAGTTGAAGATACAGGAATGTGACATCCCTAAAACATCGTTCAGTACCCTCTATGGGCACTACAAGTTCACGATGATATCATTTGTACTCTCGAATGTGTTGTCGGTATTCATGGACTTAATGAATAGTACATTAAAGGAGTATTTTGACCGAATCTTGATCATCTTCATCAACGATATATTAGTTTACCCCTAGTCTGAAGAGTATACCGATGAACTACTCAAAATTTTGAGCATCCTAAGAAGGAGTCACCTGTATGTCAAGTTATCTAAGTGTGAGTTTTGTTTATCATCAGTGGTGTTTCTTGGTCATTTGGTTAGTGTAGAGATTATTGTAGTGAATCCATCAAAGATAGTGTCAATCCAAGAGTGGCATGTGTTAAAAAATGTAGCGGAAGTCCAAAGCTTCTTGGGACTTACCGGCTACTATAGGAACTTAGTGGAGAACTTCTTAAGGATCGCACTTTCTCTCACTACACTGACTAGGGAGGAGCATAAGTTTGCTTGGTCACCGAAGTGTATATGAGAATTTGTGGAACTAGAGAGATGTCTAACCACGAATCCCCTTCTATGTTTGTCATATGATATAGAAGGAAATGAAGTATACATTAACGCCTCAGGGAGAATCTTGGGTTGCATTCTTTTTCAGTTCAGGAGGGTGGTTGCATATGGCTTGCACCATTTGAAAGTGCATGAGAGAAACTAATCAGTCCACAATTTGGAGTTGGTACATTGCAGTCATCGTGTTCGCTCTAAAATTATGTCGGTTTTACCTATATGGCATGAATATTGACATCTTTACAAATCATAAGAGCATGAAATACCTATTGAATCATAAGGAGTTGAATATATGACAAAGGAGGTGGATCAAGTTTCTCAAGGAATGCACCTTCATTATTCATTGCACTCCCAGGAAGGGTAATGTTGTTGTGGATGTGTTAAGCTGGCGGGCTCCCGTGTAAGAAAATTAAATTTTGATACACTATGAGCATCTAATTCATTATTTGGAGCCCTTTGAGATCTTGTGTGTCGATAGGAGGACAACAGCTATGGAATGCTTGAATTGGATGGAGGTTCAATACGATCGCGCAGATTGAGTCTAATAAGCTTTAGAGCTTGACGATAGCATAAAGTGTTATATGGTGGAGACCATAGATGGGTCAAATGCTGAGTTCTCCTTCGAATATGAACTCCTTTTAAAGGCTAGAGATTGTGCGTCTCTAGTTTTGCGAAACTACGGGAGGAATTGATGTACGATGCTCACTTTATCAAGTTTTGATTCACTCGGGGAGCACAAAATTATACATGGATATGAAGAAGCTTTTATGGTGGCCATGTCTGAAGAAATACATTGCCCTCTACATTGAAAAGTGCTACACTTGCACATTAGTGAATGTCGAATGACAAAGGTGAAAGTGAGGGTAAGATCTACCTTTACTCTAGAGGGGGGTGAATAGAGTATATTAAAATAATTTCCAATTTAAAAATTATTTGTAGTGGAAGACTTGATTTAAGTAAAGGTATAATGTGCTTGCAGAAAATAAAACTAAGATAGCAAGAAAGCAAAAATCACAGCACACAGTAAAGCAAAAACACAGCAATTCATATGACACAAGGATCTATAGTGGTTCCCCAATCAACCTGGGTACTTCCACTCTTCTACCACCCTAGATAGGAATCCATTGCAGGAATAGTTGATCAGGTGTCCTAGGCACCAATGAGTTTTTGATAAAGTGCTCAAAAACCAAACCCAGATTTTTTGATCAGGTGTCTTGCCACCACTGAGTTTTGACAAGGTCTCAGAAACCAGCCACAAAACTTTTGAAGGGAGTTTTGAGAAACCCTTTTATAGCAGAGTAAGGAAAAAGAAAAAAGTTGTTGTTCTTCTCTGTCAACAGTCTAAGATAAGACTAGTGGATGATGTTGTCAAAGCTCCCCCTGAGATTTGTAATTGTTCAGGAAGAAGAGCTTTGCATAGGGTGATAGGTCTTCAGAAACTTTAGATCTCCAACAAGAGATGATTTCAGCAGTTGCTGAAATGTGATGTGTCTGGAGCCTTTGATGAAGAAGTCATTGAACACTTGAATCAAGAAGATCTTGAAGGAGTAGAATAGAAGTTTGATGATCTTCTTCACAGTATTATTCCTTGTGTTCTGTATGAATTCTAACTCAGTAATCCTGTAGACTTGTGTCTCTTGAGTCTATTCCCAGAATTCTTAATTGATATCTCTTGTTCTCTTTCTCAATTATTCTCTGGAGATATACTGAAAATCTGTCTTTGAGATAGCCATTAATCAGTCATAAATGACTGCCTTAAATGACATTTGTCTCAAGAGGAAAGTCCTAAGAGACATTCCTTTTTGTCTTCCTTGAAACTTGCTCTAGATTAGTTGAAACGGCTACAGAATCCTTTGAAATAAATGTTGATAATAAATTAGATTGAATTCCATAACTGACTGAATTTGAATTCCTAAAATCGTCGATCTCTTTAGAAAATCGTCGATCTGAGCTCGACTATCATCGACCTGAGCTTAGAGACTAAAGCTAGACTGAAAACAGAAATCGTCGATCTGAGCTCAACTATCGTCGACTTGAGCTCAGAGATTGGATTACTGCTAGAGACAGAAACGTCGATCTGAGCTCGAAGATCATCGAACCGAGTTCAACGACTCGTTGAACTGAGCTCAGAGATAGTCGAACTGAGTTCGACGTTTCGTCGACCTGAGCTCGATGAAAATTGTCCTATTCTTCAGCACTTGAATCCTGATCTTTGAAAGTCTTGGGGGAAGCTTCCAAACCTAAGACAAACCCTTAGACTCATTCTAATTGACCTGTAAGACTATACAATAAGGTCAATACAATTTCCTAAGAACATAGTGATCCTTGCACAAATTAGTAATAGGGTGTTCCAACAATCTCCCCCTATTTGGGTTAGGATTACTATTTACATGACAGATAGGAAATAACAAGCATACATGCATAATTAAAGAAAAAGCAACAATGCAGAGAAAAGAATTGCAGCATTGCAGAAGCAGATAAAAACACAGCAGACAGTCAGAATTAGATATATATTGTCAGCTTACAAATTTACTTCTTTTCATTGCCCTTCTTGAATAAGATTTCTCTGTTAGGGTTGAGAGCTTCCTTCTTAGATCTTCTGTCATCAGCAGCACCTAAGGAGGTTTGAGATTTGGGCCTAACAACCACAGTCTCTGGGTGTAGCTTCATATAGCTTTCTGGATCAAAGAATTTTTTTGATGAGTATCTTTCTAGTTCCTTCTTTCTTTGCTCAGATAAGGTTGTGATGTTTGAAGTGTCTTTTCCCTGTTCCTTGGCCTTCTTTATCTGATCCAAAGCAGCTAGCTTTTTCATTCTGGCAGTCCAAGCTAGTGGATTATTTTCTGGATCCTCAAAAGGAATTGGAGGTTCATATCTATTTATTGTATCATCAGAAGGAGCAGCTCTTGAAGCAACAGTATCTTTCAGCTTATAAGGGAAAGGACCAGAAGTTGAGTCAATGGATCCTTGTCCTTCCCTTTGATATGGATGTTGTCTAGATTGATCTTTGGAATATACTTTATAATCTCTTTGCCTTCCTCTGTGTTGTCCTCTCCTTGACTGATAACCTCTTTGTTGATATACTCTTGGTTGAGATCTGTCTGAAGGTTGAGAAGAGCTTTGTTTTGCAGCAGATCCAAATTTTGAAGCAGAACCTCCACCAATACCTGCATCTGGAGGAGGAGGAGGAGGATTAAAGTGAGAAGTTCCTTTATCATACTTATCAATCTTCCTCTTTTTCTTCATGGCCTTGAACTGGTTCTTTGAGTACTGCATCCATGGTTCAGAGATGGGGAAATCATGCAGAATATAGTAAGGAATATCATTGTCATCTTTCACCTTTTCTAGAGGTACCCTCTTCAATGCCTTGCTTCTAGCTTTCCTCTTCCTTGCAATAGTTGCAGAGGAGTCATCAGAATCAGTTTGGAATTTGTCACTGTCTGAACTCTGAGGATTGTCATATAATTCATCAATCCTTTTAAGGTATTCTGGTTGTTGTTTTGATTGTTCAGCAGAGATAGCAGCAGTAGTAATAGTGACAGAAGCAGCACTGACAGATACAATAACAGCAGCAGACTCATCAGCAGTAGATACCATTGGAGCAACAGGAGCAGCAGATACAGACACTTCAGTAGCAGAAACAGAAACTGAAATAACAACATCAGAGATAGAAGATTCTTCAATATGAATAGCAGGCTCATCAGCCTCTGTCATCAGTAAGTCAGCAGCACTATCAGAACAGACTACATCAACAGCAGCAGCAGCATCATTCATATCATCAACAGAAAGAACATTTTCCACAGCTTTAAGAGACTTGATATATGCAGAAATCAGGCTGGGCTCACAGCTGTCAATAGGCACAATGGCCTTAGTAAGGTCTTCAGCTTATAAGCTGGAAGAAATCTGCTGTGAAGAGCATCAAAATCTGATAGCAGTGACTTAAAGTCAACTATTCTGAAGGAAAGCACTGGAGCTGAAGCTGTAACTAGAAGCTCTAGAAGGAGATCTTCTGAGGCAGGCACTATCTCTTCTTCATGAGGCATCTCCCCCTACCTAGATTCAGTATACACTGGATCAAGGCACCCCCAGAAGGGACTGCCTGAGGAGGAGAAAGGGAAGAGAGCCTGGCAAATAACTCCTGGATGGATTTCAGGAGTGGAGCCATGGAGGTCTCCAGCAGGACTATTAGCCTGGGAACCAACATCCCATACAGCCTATCTGCTAGGGAAGGAAGGTGTACTTGCTCAAGTTAAACCTGAGTAGAGGTAGAGGAGAGAGTGACAAAGAATGGTGTAGAAGGGGCTGCAGATATGGGAAGGGAAGTTGGGTGATGGTAGGATTGATGGTTGAGAGATTGGAATGGTGGGGATGGAAGTTATTGGAATGGAAATAGATGGGGTGAAAGATGGTTGAGTAAGAATGTCTTGGAGTAGTTGTTGGTAGGAGGTAGAGGATGATGGGAGATCAAGAGGTGAGGAATGGGAATCATCCATGTAGGAGTCATCCAGAAGACTGAAGGATGGAATGGATGAGTCAATATCCAGGGGTGGATAATAGAGTAGGGGATGTAAAAGGCCTACAGAAGTTGCTGGTGGTGGTGAAGGAAATGAGAGTGGAGATGAAATGGTGATGGGGGAGGAGATTGAGGTATTGATGTTGGATGAGGTAGTGGTTGAAGAAACAATGGGTGGAGATGGTGGAGATGAGGAGGAGGCAGGCAGTTCTTCTAATGGGGTAGTTGTCTGTGGGGAAGTGACCTGAACAGTCCTGGTGCCTGAAGATGAGATAGCTGCAGAAGCTCTGCTTGGTTTTACAATCTGCCTGTCCCATTTACCAAATAGGGCACAGGACAGCCTCTTAGAGGCATTAATGTGCATCCCACTAGACACAAGCAGCTGTGGGCATCTATTATGCAAGAACAGCCCTAGAATCCTCCCAAAATTAACAAACTTCTTATTCACATTTTTCTTGATTAAATCAAAGAAAATCTCTCCTCAATTGAGATGTTTCTTATCCACTACAGCAGCCATCAGACAGAATTGATACCTAGAAATGGTATCATGAGCCGAATGCTTGGCTAAAAGCACCTTTCCAACAACATCAGCTAAGAATCTATATTCAATTGACAGATTCTTCTTAAGCAGCTTGTAAGGGTTTGTTGCAGAGTGACCCATTCTATCAAGCATACTTGCAAACTCTTCTCTAGATAATTCAACAGAATCGTTTCCAGAACTCAACTGAAAAACTTCGATCAGGAGGGCAGGGGTTAGGGATACCTGTGTCCCGGCTATAGTACCAACCACAGTATTCTGATCCAGATTATGAGCCGTATACACCCATTCTTTGATCTCATCGGCAGCAAGTTTCATCCTTGTGGTCATAATATGCACCAACTGCTGTTCTTTGAATAATTCGAGAATGTCTTTGAATATCTGGTCACTGCCGTCAAAGGAATCCATATCATGTCGAATCCAGTATCGAATTTCATTGCGGCAAGAACTGCAACAGAAACTGCCATTGTATACCTGCAAAAACGAACAAACGAGACCAAGTGTAGAGAAGTTTGGAGGGAAATATAAGTTTTGCAGAGAGTATGAATGCACAAAGGAGAACGACGGCCGAAAAATGAGTTTTATATTAGGGTTCGACACCGAAGAGGAAAGATCGTTGAACTTCGTTCGACGATCTGGGCCTCTAAAGGAATCTGAAGAGTCTTCAACATCGTCGATCTTCGTTCGACGATATTGGAGAGCGTCGAACTCTGTTCGACGATCTATGACCAGAAGAGAATTACCTAGCACTATCTGAAAGCGCTGAACTCAGGTCGACACTTTTGGAAAACGTCGATCTCCGTTCGACGATCTTGGGGAAAAACATCGAGCGCAGTTCAGAGATCAGAAACACCCTATAGACACTAGAAAAATCATATTTTTAACCTAGTCTTAGTCAATTTTAGGGTTTTAAAAATCTTGGATCTTAATTTAGACTTTCTCCATCTAACATTCCTAACTGATTCAGGAAGAAGGTGTGTTTCTTTTCATCCATTGGTTTGGTGAAAATGTCTCTCCTTTGCAAATCAGTTGGGATATATTGAAGTTCAATTTTATTCTTCGCAACATTATCCCTTAAAAAGTGATGTCTAATTTCTATATGTTTTGTCCTACTATGGAGGACTGGATTTTTTGCTATAGAAATAGCACTAGTGTTATCACAAAATATTTTTGACCTTTCTAAGTTGTAACCATAGTCTAAGAGCTGGTTTTGAATCCACAAAATCTGTGAGCAACAACTACCTGCTGCCATGTATTCAGCTTCAGCAGTTGAAGTGGACACAGATGTTTGTTTCTTACAGAACCAGGAGACAAGTCTGTCACCAAGAAACTAGCAAGTTCCACTGGTGCTTTTCCTGTCTACTCTTCATCCAGCATAATCAGCATCTGAAAATCCAGTTAATTCAAATCCTGAGTCTTTTGGATACCAGAGACCTAGATTTGGACAACTTTTCACATACCTAAGAATCCTTTTTATTAATGTTAGGTGTGACTCTCTAGGGCTTACTTGGAATCTAGCACATATGCATATAGCAAATATTATGTCAGGTCTACTAGCTATAAGGTACAATAAAGAGCCAATCATTGCTCTATATGTTGTCTGATCAATAGATTTCCCATGTTCATCAGCATCTAATACAGCATTAGTAGACATAGGTGTTTTCATACATGATGCTTCAGACATACCAAATTTCTTAACCAATTCTTTTGCATACTTGGTTTGAGAAACAAATATGCCATCAGCATGTTGTTTGACTTACAATCCTAGAAAGAAGGAAAGCTCACCCATGCTACTAATTTCAAATTTAGAATGCATTAGATTAGATAATCTTTTGCACAAATTTGAATCAGTAGATCCAAATATAATATCATCTACATATATTTGCACTAGTAGGATATTGGACTTATGGGTTCTAATAAAAAGAGTTTGGTCTACTCTACCCCTTATAAAATCATTTTTCAGAAGAAAGCATGCTAAGGTCTCATACCATGCTCTAGGAGCTTGCTTGAGACTATATAATGCTTTGTTCAATTTGAAAACATGATCAGGATGAGTTGGAGAGATAAAACCTGGGGGTTGTCAAACATAGACTTCTTCCTTGATATCTCCATTGAGAAATGCACTCTTTACATCCATCTGATAGACCTTGAATCCTTTGTGAGCTGCATAAGCTAGGAATATTCTTATGTCCTTCAACCTTACAACTGGTGCAAAGGTCTGGTCATAGTCTATTCCTTCTTCTTAAGAGTATCCTTGTGCAACTAGCCTTGCCTTGTTCCTGACAATGATTCCTTGATCATCCAACTTGTTTCTAAACACCCACTTTGTTCCAACAATGGAGTGATCCTTAGGCCTTGGCACTAGCTCCCAAACTTTATTCCTTTCAAATTGATGCAATTCCTCTTGCATTGCAATGATCCAGTGTGGATCTTGTTCTGCATCTTGTATGGATTAAGGTTCAATTTGAGATAGAAAACAGGTGTGCATCAGTTTTTGGTTGACCTGATTTCTGGTTTGCACACTAGCTGAGATGTCTCCAATCACTTGGGAGATTGGATGATCTCTTGATGTTACTAAATCAATAGGGGGTGTTGATTGTTCACCAACCTGTGTTATTATTTCCTCTTGTGGAACAACAACTGGCTCTTCAAGATGATTCTCACCAGGATATTGAGTACCAAGATGTTGAGTGTCCTCTTCATCTTCACTGATTTCACCTCTTTGTTGGGTAGGTGACTGTGTTGTATCCTTTTCAACAATATATAACCTGTCCAAATTTTCTGAAAGAGAGTGTACCTGCAAAGGTTCTATTGTAGAAATATTCTTCTCCTTGTAACGCATGTTAGTTTCATCAAAAGACACATGTATAGATTCTTCAATTTTAAGAGAAGTTTTATTATACACCCTATAAGCTTTACTGATCATGGAGTATTCCAAAAACACTCCTTCATTAGCTTTAGCTTGAAATTTTGCTATATACTTCTTGTCATTATTGTGTATGTAACAAATGCAATCAAAGATTTTGAAATAATCTACTTTAGGTTTCTTCCCTTTGAGTAATTCATAGGGATTCTTGCCCTTCTATTTATGTATCAAACTTCTATTCAACACATAGTTTGAGGTGTTCACTGCCTCTGCCCAAAAGGATAGAGGAAGGTGAGCATCTGTCAACAATATAGTAGTAGATTCAATAAGGGTTCTATTTTTCCTTTCAGCTACCCCATTTTATTGAGGAGTTCTAGGAGCTGAGAAAGTATGCTTGATCCCTTTACTCTGACAGAACTCTTGCATAAGAAGTGAATCAAACTCTGTCCCATGATCACTTCTGATCAGGGCAATGTGAGTATTGAACTCAATCTGTATGCATTTGAGAAACTCTGTCAAACACTTAAAGTTATCAGACTTCTTCCTTAGAAAGAACACCCATATGAATCAAGAGAAGTCATCTACAACCACTAAAGTGTAAGATTTCCCTCCTAAGCTTTGTACTGTAATGGGTCCAAAAAGGTCCATGTGTAACAGATACAAGATCCTAGGTGAATCACTCTTATTAAGTGACTTAAAACTATTTTTAGTTTGCTTGCCTAATTGACAAGCCCTGTAAAGTCCTTCCTTCTTGTAGGGGCTAGAAGGTAGTCCTCTAACAAGGTTGTCCTTGGATAGCCTAGCAATGGTTCTAAGGTTTATATGTCCTAATCTTTTATGTAACAGATCATTTGGCTTGCAAACAGAATTGAATAAACAAATATCCGTCTTAGTTGAAAGAAAATCTACAAGATAAATGTTACCTTTCCTTTTACCTGTCAACATAATTGTGTTATCCTCTGATTTGATTTTGCATGAGGATTTGTTGAATGTCACTTGGTAGCCTTCATCACATAGTTGATTGATGCTGATTAAATTATGCTTCAGTATTTCTACATAAGCCACCTTCTTGAATGTGAATGAGCCAATCTGAACAGCACCATGTCCTTTTGTTTGTCCAAAGTTTGAATCTCCAAATATTACTTTGGGTCCAAGTTTGGTTTTGAAGGATGTGAGATTCTCCTTGCTTCCTGTCATGTGCTTTGAGCACCCATTATCCAGATACCATTATTGGTTCATTGCTGGATAGGTCTTCACCTGCACATAAGCAACTTATATGTTTTTGACCCAGTTTACCTTAGGCCTAGGTTGATAACCTTCAAATTCTGAAATGAAAGACATCCCTGGCTGACTCTTATAACCTTCAGGATGATATCTCTTAGGAGGTATTATCCATTTAGTATAAGGGTTAAAGTTTTGGGATGTAGGACCTCTAGGATTGAAGTTTGATTTACCTTTAAAAAATTGTTCATAACTCTGATCTCTGTTCGACGATCTCTGAGCTGAGTTCGACGATCTTGGGTCAGATCGTCGAGCTCCGTTCGAAGATTGACTTTGCTAGAGTTCAGAGTTCGGCGATCGTCGACCTGAGTTCGACGATTCAGCTTGAGATCGCTGAGCTCTGTTCGACGATCGTCGAGCTCTGTTCGACGTTTTCCGTTGAACCTTGCTTTTCTTAGGTAAATAAGGATTCTTCCTAGCTACCTCTACAACACCCTTTCCTTTATCTGAGATAAATTTAATTGGGGTTGTTAATACTATAGGTTGGCTGGATGAACCACCCAAGCCCAGTGTACTATTAAGTATAGAGTTCACTATGCTTGTGATGTCTATCATTCTGATGCTTCTCCCATTAAGGGATTCTTCAAACTTCTTTGCCTAGAATAGTTCACTTTTCAGTGAAGCTATTTCCTCCCTACAGCATTCTAACTCCTCAGAGAGTTTTAGGTTGTCTGATTTTAAAGTGCTATGTTCAGACAATTGATCTCTGAGAGAGATAATCTCTTTCTCAGATTTTAGCAGTCTAAACAAAGTGCCTTAAATTCAGATTTAAAGTCCTCTGAATTAAAATCAAAGGAATCTATTACCTGGTCTTCTTCATCTTCATGTTCAGATTCAGATTTTGATTCATGTTCTACATCAGAACTATGTTGGGATGCATTGATAGCCATCATGCAGAACTCCTTCTCTTCAGCATCATCTTCATCATCACTTGATCTTGATGAAGCCTCTGATTCTTCTTCAGTTTCACTCCAGGTTTCAGCTACAAATCCCTTCCTAGTGTGTTTATTCTTGCTGGAAGAGGATTTGTCATTGTTGTTTCTCCTGGACAATCAGGCATTAGTCTCACACCTTAGGATTGAGTTCAGACTCTCCTCTCTCCTCATATATATATATATATATATGAACAAATACTTTTGAGTATGAAGATTTCGGAGAAATTAATAAAATATGTCTTTCTTCACTCCTATCGCTTTTTTCAACAATATAGGAACTTGCAAATTTTAGATTTCACTTTGTCAATATCACCAAGCAAAAACCAAATATTCTAAAAAGTTTGAATTTAACTTTCAGAATGGAGCATCAATTTAGATCAATTAGTAGCATAATCTTTGCTTCCTAAGCTCTGCTTGGGACATCATTTGCTGATGACAAATATCTCCATCAGCAAACACAATAATAAAGTGGTTTTGGAAGCATAGCTTTTTGAATAGAGATTTTTTGAAAATAGCTTATAACCAGCTTTTTGAAAATCGATGGACCCTCCGCTTTTCCGTTCCTAATAAGTGATTTTTTCGCACGGACACGATTCATCGTCTCGGACACAATTTTTTCGCCCGAGCATTATATTTTTGCATGGACGTGATTTTTTTGCCCGGGTTAATTTTTTCACCAGGGAGCGTCCTTGTCTTTTCTCCTATCTTTCCTGTCCCTCTTGTCCTTATTCTGATTTTCTGGACAATCAGGCACAATATGGTCTGATTTCCTGCATCCAAAACAAATAATTTCTTTATTATTGAATTTGTCATACCTTGGCTTCTCATGCCCTCTGGATGACCTCTTTCTGAAATCTTTCCTGGCCATTTTACAGAATCTTTTGGCCAGTAAGCTCATTAATTCTTCATTGCCTGTGACTTTATCTTCAGGCTGGTCTTCTATAGCTTTGAATGTTATTGTCTTCTCCTTCCTAATAGCTGGAGAAGAAACCTTTTGTTCTTCCTCTATATTCTTGATGAGCAGCTCATAGGACTTGAGCTTGCCCAATAGAGCCTCAGTAGTAATCTCAGTTAGGCTTCTGGCATCCTTGATTGGCCAGATCCTTGAGTCCCAAGTGCCGGGAAAGCACATTAGGATTTTATCATTGAGTTCAGTTAGTGAGATCTCCTTGTCAAATGTTTTTAACTCACTGACTATTAGGCTGAGCCTGTTGTACATGTCAGCAACTGACTCAGTTTCTCCCTTTTTGAAGTTCTCATACTGGGTTATGAGATGGGATCTTCTGTCTTTCCTTTCATCAGCAGATCCTGATACAATTTCTGACAACTTGTCCCATATTTCTTTTGCTGAGGTTCATTCAGCCACTTTCTAAAATATTTCATCAGACATGGTCTGAGCCAGAATATTCATTGCTTTGGCATCTGCAACTTTCCATATCTTAATTTCTGCATCTGTTCCTAAAGGAGGTGGAACAACACTTATACTTGTATTCACTGGGGGTCTTGGACAAACTGTTAAAACAGAATTGTAGATGTCCTCATCAATAGAATTCATATATAATTTTATCCTTGCCTTCCAAAGTGCAAACTTTGAAAGGTTGCACACTGGAGGTCTGGTGCTAGCATAATCTTTGTTCTGTGTTATGGTTTTATATGAAAATAAGTATAATAAAAAAAACAATAACCCTCTATAGAAGATTGATCTTATCAAAGATCTTTTGGTTCAGGTGTTAGCCTGTAGGAACAACCAATCTAATGAAATTCAGTTGTTGAGTAACCAACCTCCCTCTGATACCAATTGAAAGTGAGGGTAAGATCTACCTTTACTCTAGAGGGGGGGTGAATAGAGTATATTAAAATAATTTCCAATTTAAAAATTATTTACAGTGGAAGACTTGATTTAATTATAGGTGTAATGTTCTTGCAGAAAATAAAACTAAGATAGTAAGAAAGCAAAAATCACACCACACAGCAAAGTAAAAACACAGCAATCCAGATGACACAAGGATCTATAGTGGTTCCCCAATCAACCTGGGTACATCCACTCTTCTACCACCCTAGGTAGGAATCCACTGCATGAATAGTTGATCAAGTGTCCTGGGCACCAATGAGCTTTTGATAAGGTGCTCAAAAACCAAACCCAGATTTTTTGATCAGGTGTCTTGCCACCACTGAGTTTTGACAAGGTCTCAGAAACCAGCCACAAAACTTTTGAAGGGAGTTTTGAGAAACCCTTTTACAGCAGAGTAAGGAAAAAGAAAAAAAGTTGTTGTTCTTCTCTGTCAACAGTCTAAGAGAAGACTAGTGGATGATATTGTCAAAGCTCCCCCTGAGATCTGCAATTGTTCAGGAAGAAGAGCTTTGCATAGGGTGATTGGTCTTCAGAAACTTTAGATCTCCAGCAAGAGATGATTTCAGCAGTTGTTGAAATGTGATGTGTCTGGAGTCTTTGATGAAGAAGCCTTTGAACACTTGAATCAAGAAGATCTTGAAGGAGTAGAATAGAAGTTTGATGATCTTCTTCACAGTATTATTCCTTGTGTTCTGTATGAATTCTAACTCAATAATCCTGTATACTTGTGTCTCTTGAGTCTATTCCCAGAATTCTTGATTGATATCTCTTGTTCTCTTTCTCAATTATTCTCTGGAGATATACTGAAAATCTGTCTTTGAGATAGCCGTTAATCAGTCATAAATAACTGCCTTAAATGACATTTGTCTCAAGAGGAAAGTCCTAAGAGACATTCCTTTTTGTCTTCCTTGAAACTTGCTCCAAATTAGTTGAAACGGCTACTGAATCCTTTGAAATAAATGCTGATAATAATTTAGATTGAATTCCATAACTGACTGAATTTGAATTCTTGAAATCGTCAATCTCTTCAGAAAAGCATCGATCTGAGCTCGACTATCGTCGACCTGAGCTCAAAGACTGAAGCTAGACTGAAAACAGAAATCGTCGATCTGAGCTCAACTATCGTCAACCTGAGCTCAGAGATTGGATTACTGCTAGAGACAGAAACGTCGATCTGAGCTCGAAGATCGTCGAACCGAGTTCGACGACTCGTTGAACTGAGCTCAGAGATAGTCGAACTGAGTTCAACATTTCGTCGACCTGAGCTCGATGAAAATTATCCTAGTCTTCAGCACTTGAATCCTGATCTTAGAAAGTCTTGGGAGCAGCTTCCAAACCTAAGACTAACCCTTAGAATCATTCTAATTGACCTTTAAGACTATACAATAAGGTCAATACAATTTCCTAAGAACATAGTGATCCTTGCCCAAATTAGTAATAGGGTGTTCCAACAAAAGGTTTGGTGGATTTCGTATGTCCTTATTGATTCTATAATAGAAGTTTGATGATATATTGATGAATTTTGTGCACGAATTGTGCATAGGATGCAATATGTAAACAACGTCATTTGGGTGATCCTTGATTATTTGATAAAGGTATCTCACTTCATTTTGAACTGAAAGGATGAATCTGTGGAGGAGTTAACAAATTATATGTTGATAACATCATACAATTGCACGACATTTCTGATAGCATCGTGAGCAATCGTGATGGGCATTTCACATAAACAATTGTAGCCTTATCCACTAGTTATTGGGTACCAAGCTAAAGATTAACATAGTCGTCAACCTACAAACATATGGGCGGACTGAGAGTACCAATATGACTATGCAGGATATGCTCTAGATGTGCTCCTTGGACTTCAGAAAGAGATGAGAGGACCACGTCTATATGATTGAATTCGCCTACACCAAAAACTACCAAGCAAGGATTCAAATGATGCCCTTCGAGGCCCTATTTGGTTGGAAGTTTCATACGCCCTTGTCGTGGATGAAAATGGGTGATGCAAAACTATTTAAGTAGTAGGGGTTGAAGAGATAAATACATCCATCAAGCAAAATGCGAGCGACTACTAATTTCCCAAAATAGATAGAAAAAGTACTACAATACAATGCATCAAAACATTGAGTTTGTCGTGGGCGACTAGGTTTACTTGAAAATCATATCGTTTAAGGGGGTGTCGAGGATTAAGCGACTAAAGAAGCTAAATTTGGGATACCTTGGATTATTTAAGTTTATAGAGTGCATCCGGGAAGCTTCCTACTGGCTTGATCTATCTATAGAGTTGAGTGACCTACACGACGTATTCCACATATCTGTTTTGAGGAAGGTGGTTCAAGAGCCTACTCACGTGGTTGTGGGGGAGAATTTTCCAGCCGATAGTGGGCTAACATTGAAAGTCAAGCTCATTCGCATTGAAGGCGTTGAAGTCTGATAGTTGCAGAACAAATAAAAAAAATTCTCAAGGTTTGGTGGGATAATTGTGGTTGCGAGGAGCTCTCTTGAAAGAAGGAACAAACAATGTGTGATGAATTCCTGAAACTCTTTAAGATAGTTATGTGTTTAATGTTCTATTATGCTTTGAATTTCAGGTCAAAATTATTTTAAGGGGGAAGAGTTGTAACACCCCAAACTCCTCTTTTGAGAAAGATGGCTGAGGTCGGTGGAGTCTAGGGATGTCTCATGCTCTTTAGGGACTGTTTTGCGAATTTACTACTAAGTTCTGGGAAAACGCATGCCCATGCGCCATAACGCATACCTAAAGTGCACAGTCAAATTCAGATGCACTGGAAAGTTGTCTCCTCAAAATGTTGTGTTTCCACGGGGCGGTAGCTAAAACACACGTCTATGCGACCAGAGCATACAACCAAATTTAGATGCCCTGAAAATCTAACTTCCAAGAATGTTGCGTTATCAAGCAATGTATGACTACCGCCGCGCGGTGACTGATGGATCCATGTTTCTTGAACTCGTGATTGTGGTCGTTACATCATTTTGAAACTTGGTCCAACGGTAATGATCAACCCATAACCCTACTAGGTCAGGAAAGGGGGGTATTAAGCTCATTTTTCATTTGGGATTTATCTCTCCAAGTTTGAGAATGAGGAGAGGTAAAGAGGGAAAAGAGAAAGGAGATCTCGCCATTAGAGAAGCATTAGAGCTTCAAATCGTGAGCCGAGTCTGGATCCGTGGAGAGGAGTTGCGGTCATTTTCATTCGGCTCAATCTTCGATCCATGGCGCCAAAGAGAACGTCAACGGTAACGATCCTCTTCCCCAATTTTAAGACATATATTGTCCATTCATATTTGATATGTTTGTAGAGGAAGAGTCTCCTTTGCTAATTAGTAGAGGGCATGACTTCCTTTGGTTCATTTGAAGCTCAGGTCGATTGTGTCCGTCCCCAGCATATATTGCATATAGAAATCCGATAGATGTGTGGATTTAAAATTGTGTGTAAGGCCTATCCGTGGTCGTTACCCCAGATTTGTGATACTTGATTTGATGTTGCATTTACGTAAAGCCTTGTATGCATTATGGAGAATGACTTCGTAAAATGCGTCATTGTGTTACGGGGCTTGGGAATAAAGGAGCTCTTAGAGCACTTAGTGAAAGGCCAATGGTTGTGATGTAGTAGATTTCACTACAAATTGTAGTGGAGTCATCTTGGACCTCCTACGTTGGTAATGTGTGTGAATCATTGGCCCTCTCGAGTATATTAGGTAAGTAGCATAATAACTTGTAGAGTTATGATATGTTGAGCACTTGCAGGCCTTGGATGCCCAACTTGATGTTTTGACAGCATAAGTTATCTTGAATGCTCACGGGCCGAGGTGAAGTTGTACCTGCACTATAACGATATATTCTGGTGACTTGAGCATGGATAAAGCTGAATCGAACCTATTCCTTGCAAATCAATGTGAGGGCTTACCCTCATGTTAGTCGCTCGATTATGGGAGGCCGCGAAAGGCAAGATAGACTAGACTGACAAAAGCTTATTTTCCTACCTAAATTTACATAACTTAGGGGGAAGGTGGTGCTCATGAGAGAGTACACTGAATGCATGCCTTGAGTACATGAAGCGCGTGGTTGTGTGTACCTGTGCTTGTAATGTGGTGAATTGATGTTATTTTAGCCTCATGTGTGTTTGCTTAGGCGGTTATGGGGAACATCTGAGTCAACCTAACTAACACCATTTGCATACATAGGTTCCTTTTACTTTGATGTTCAACTTAAAAGATTGATTGTTCTTGAAGCCTCACATTGTGTAGAGTAGTCACACTTTCTTTATTATATTACATGTTGCTTGCTAGAGCTTACTTACAGGTGAGCAGTACCATCGCCCCAAAGTCAACTAGAATGGTCGGGGGTGGGATTGTTGCGCGATTTGTGGTCAACTCATAGTTGACCCTCGTTTACCACTTATTTGTGTATGATATAGGTTCTAGCGAGCATAGCGGAAAATAGCGGGCAGAAGCCCTATACTGAGCCGGCCCTCGAAGACCCAACTCTTATATTGCTTTACATGTATTGTCGATGTATGTTTAACATGTCTTGAGTGATACATTGTATAGATGTAAGGCCGTAACACTCTTTTATATAACATTCATGAGTAGGTGGACATTCATGTATTAAGTTTATTAGATGCTTCCACTAGTATTTCTTACTTTGATTCAAGTAGTTGTGTTTTCTGTTAATCATTTCATAATGTCTAACTTGTGTGTTCAGTATGTCGTGGACCCCAGATCAGACCTATTATTATATTATTGTACATGTAGGATGCCACACCTATTCTAGAAGTCACTCCTACGAGCGCGAAGGAGGACTTTGCTTCTTCTTCACCTTCAAGTACTTTTAATCAGAGCGGTGACCTATAACCGCCCCGAAGCACACTTGTGACCTCAAGGAAATTTGTGGATTTGGTCGGCGTCGAATTGACCCCGTGATTTGTTCACTTTCTGTGTTTTTCCACGTGAAAAGTCTTATCATCTCTGTTATTGGTTCTCTTTTAACTGATTGCACGCTTGACTTACTCTCGAGCTAAAACTGTTCGATTTTTCGGACCGGAACAACGCTAAGCAACCCGCTACAACTATATAAACTTGTTACAGAAGGACACCAAAGGATTGCGATGGGTGAAGAATTGTGAATGAGAGAAGAAAACCTTTGCAACGACGAGATTGAAGAAAGACAGTTTTTTAATTATCGGTTCGTGACTTTCCTAAACCTTTGAATAAAAATAAAAAAGCTGAAAGCAGAAAAATCATTTTTTAGAAAGCATGTTGGATCGGCTGCTTAAAAAATCTTCCCAAACACTTTTCTTGAAAAATTTATTTTGAAAAAAGTACTCATCCAAATAACCTAAAAAGAAAATTGATGATGGGTTTTTTCCCACAGCCACCGCATCCCAAACAAAATCTTTATTGCATTTTAACAAAAAAAAATTATCACTAAAAAGAAGAGTCAAAAAGTCCTCTTTCAACTTTCAACAAAACTTGCGACCATTCCATATTTAAACAAATGAAAGTGTTATTCCGCTTTGTTTATATTTAATGAAAAATTAATTAATTAAATTACAGCATTTAAGGCCTTAATCCAATAACGATTAGTATTTGGGACGTAAGCAATGATAGTTGCGAGCAGAAATAACTTCTTTTTACCCGGCGGTGTCCAACTGTCCATAATCAGCTAATTAGCTCAGGATTAGCTAAGCTTTTAATGCAATATTTGGATTATTTTCTCTCCTATTTATTTTCCTATTTAATTTTATTATCTTATTTATTATTTTTGTATTTATATTTTTTAATTGAAAATTGCATGATCTAGATTTGTGTTATTACTTATTAATAGTAATAGATAAAGGGCAATCTGGGCAGTTAATCAGGAATTAGCTGGCAGTTTCCACTTTGCGGGTTTGGATATTAGTATATATAACCAAAACCGATAGAAAGAGCACTATCTGCGGCTCTCTGATTTATTTCCTCTCTCAAATAAGGAAGATGACGAGAAGGGATTAGAGAGAAAGAGAGGGAAAGGGAGAGAGAGAGAGAGAGATAGGGCGGGATGGAGGGGATGGCCGGAGCGGAGAAGGGATTGAAGCTGTTCGGAGTAATGATCGTCGGCGGCGTGAGATGGGCGAGGGATGAAGACGAGGCGGCTTTGGATTCCAAGGGGGAAGAACGGGATCGGATTATGAATAAAGGTATGCTTAAGAGCAAGAGCATGGGGAATCTGGTGGCTTGCGCCGCTACCTTATCCGGCGATCATGGAGCCGGCGATCAAGGGTACCTCTCCGACGGCGGGCTTCCCCAGTCATCGAGGAGGAGAGAAGGCCATGAAAGGAAGCGAGGTGATTGGCCGATTCATCATCCCCTCTTGTCATTACACTCATTCGTCTACTTTTCCTGTTTTTGTCGTGATTTGCATAAAGCCTTGCTTTATTATTGTCCTTGATGTGTAAAGGGAATTTTCTCTTTAATGTTCTGAGTACCTATCATTCTCATCGTCTTTTGCATTGCGATTTCTGGGGTTTCTTCTTCGATCCGGCGGAGGTTTATATTTTCTTCACGGTAGGTTTTGTCAGATTTCCGATGGTTGCGGTGTTCAATAATTTGCTACTTTCCAACTTGTTCTTCTTCTCCCTTTATCCTGTCATTTCCTTCCAGAATGCCTTCTGATTGCCGAATTGTTCTGTTCATAGCGATTTGAGGCCTAGGTTTTCTCGGGAAAATCTTTCTAGAGTCTGGACCACACGAGGAAAAATTAATAATTCATTTCGAACATAAAACCTTGAAGATCATATTTATGCACTGAAATTTGTAGTTCTAATGCCTCTTTTGGCGGATTCCTTTGGATCTATGCGATAAATTATTCATTAGCATGTAATTGATTGTTTCGGTTGTATGTACAATTTCTTCAATCTGTTCAATTTATTCTTCTTTTTTCTTTTAATTATCCATCAATTATGGAAAACAATTGTGCAGGATTTGCCTAATTAATTCTTTGAATTGGGTGAAGAACACAACATTTTCTCCAGCTTTGCAAACCAGGCTAATTAACTCTATGAATATGACCATAACCTTTGTTATTAATCCAGCATTATCTTCTAACTTTATCATTTTAGTAACAATATGCATATTTTATATGCTGAATGTATGATTTTTTTTCATGCTTCTGGATTAAATATGTATGTTTATGTTAATTAGGGGTGCCATGGACCGAAGAAGAACATCGAACGTTTTTAGCTGGATTGGAGAAGCTCGGAAAAGGCGACTGGAGAGGAATCTCGAGAAATTTTGTGATGACAAGAACTCCAACCCAAGTAGCAAGCCATGCCCAGAAATACTTTCTTAGGCAGAACAATCTCAACAAGAAGAAGAGGAGATCCAGTCTCTTTGATGTGGTTATCACAAACAAAGTAAATATTTTTTATCATACGGACTCCGTTTGGCACAGTGGTGGCGGTTGTTAATGCATGGGTTAAATCGTCATTTGTTAAGGATCACCTAACAAACATCATCTGTTTGAACATAAAAATGGATGAAGTTCCTTAGGTGGGCGTTAACGAATTACTATTTTACCCTCATGTTCATGACCGCCACCATCGTGCCAAACGGAGCCATAATCTCGAACATTAATGCTCCCATTCTGTCTTCCCCTCCATAATTTTCCTGTTCCTGCAGAACTTGGAGACTCCCCCAAATTCGCCATTGAGGAAATCTGAGGAAACTGTGCAAGAAATAGTCAATCTCAGCCTCAATAATCCTTCAGTAAGCACCGTTTGGCATTGTTTATTGTTAAGTGATTATGCTTTTTGAGATTGTAGAAGCAGGTTTAGATTATTTGGTTAGGAGATAAGGTAACTGCTGTATAAAAAGCTGAGCAAAAATTGCTTTCTTAAAACATACTTTTCTTACCATAGATTTGAAATTTTTTAGCGAACCATGCCCTTAAATTTTGACGAGTATCCTAAAGGGGTCCCAAGTATTTGGAATTCTATATTAATTACTAGTCTATAAATTTGAAGGAATATTTACATTGATACAATTAAACACTCCTTAATTTATACATTTAATACTTAATTTATACTGTTTGCAAAATCTTTCTTTTAATACAACAAAGTTATTTCATTTCGTTAGCTCTAACATATAACTTTAACCTCAATAAATTTAAAAGAAAAACCGAAATCCTAAACATCTCGAGGCTAAGGCTCCGTTTAGCACGGCGGTGGCTGTCACAAACACGGGTGTTATGAATCGTGGCTCGTGAAGGTGCGATCTCACCTAAGGAACTTCATCCACTTTTATGTTAAAAACTAGTTTTCTTTTTTGATGACGGTCATAACCGTTGGCATGCCAAACATGCATTCTATGATGGTGGAGTTTTTCTCCAAACTCACCGGAGCAAAAATGCCGCTCCAAACGGAGCATAAGATTCTATTTGGATGGATGGTAGCGGATGGAGGTAGAGATTGGAGATGAAGATAAAATATTGTTCTTGAATGAAGCTCCCTCCCTGTGGTTGAAATCATACATAAAATAATGTTTTGGGGGATCTGTTATTCCAAATGAAGGTTATTCAAACGGGCAAAAAGAGGTTTTGCATTTTTTGAAAAACTTAATTTTGAAAAAACTCCCAAACAAAAGGCGCCTAAGGGTGCGTTTGGCGTGCTAGTGGGATTTCATTTGCCACGAGCGATGGAAGATGGAGTTTCCACTTTCCGCAGACATCCTCCGGTGGTGTTCCGTCTCCCGTGGGAAAGGAGAAAATTTCCGGTGGGGCTTTATTACCCTCCGGAGAGGAGAGCTTTTATTTGCCACCAAGCTCAATATGCTTAAAATAGAATGGAAGAAGTGGTAATTTTATTGAACTTGAAAAGATTTAAACCTTGTGTAGGAGATTGGAGAAGGTCCAGCGGTAGCGATATGAAACTGTGGTAGAAAATACAGAGGTGTGAACCTCGCCATAGCATTTATATCTGTCGGACTATCCGCCCAATTGTTTTGGCCCAAAATAGCATTTTTGGGCAGCGTTTGTCATCAAATGTGGGCCAAACAATTCACATGTTTATCATATCTATGTTTCAACAACACTGCTTTCCCAAATAAAGTCTTGCATACAATGTAAGTAGTATAGGTTAGTTGTTAGATATGTAAATACAAAAAATTTAGGTTCATGTGCATAGATTCTTTTGTTTTAAATTTGCATTTCAATCTTACTTTTATATTCATAAATGCGCTATATGTAATAGACAGTATATATTTTAGAGAAAATATTAACAAAAACTTTAACAATAATCATCAAATTTGTGCAGCAATTTACACATGGCCTCAAATCTCACACGCAATTAATTGATTTTGAAATATCTAACCAGCATGGCATATTTGTGTAGTAAAATTCCTAAAATATGAGCAAAATTACTGCAGGCAGGATCCTCATCCTTCAGCTTATTCCAACGGGCGTTTCCAGCTGCCCCAAGTCGCAGCAGCAGCAGCCCGGATCTCCTCAACCCTAGTCAAATGGTAACCGTCAACCGCCCATTTTGTTTTACCCTCTTATGCTAAGCACTGTTTGGGGCTGCTCAAGAACAGTGTTCACTGAACGCGGCGATCGAGTTCGACCGCCAGTACCCTGGTGCAGCTTCCCCAAAAAGACCAATACCATTTGGGAATTCCTCACCTTCTTATTTGAAACAGGAACTGATCTCTCCAGCCCTATCCCTCACCCCATCAGTTGCTGCTCCGGAACAGCCCGCGTCTGCTTTCCTCAAACTATCCGTCCCCTTCCGCACTCCCCAAATGCTGACCAACTCCTCGACGATCTCGAACGGCGATCTGGAGCTCAGCATTGCCCCGCCGCAGTCTCGCAATAATCTCCCGACGTTGTCCTCCGGCACGATCAGTGTGATCTAATCATCTGTTAATTCAATCTCGGAGACGGGCATAGAAATAATTCTTTGGTGTGGGGAAAAAAGGGGGATTGCCGGGTTGCTATAAGATATTCCGCAAGGTAGTTTGATATTTCCTTCTCTCTCTCTCTATCACTCTCTTTCTCTCCCTCTCTCTCTCTATCACTCTATTGGCATCATCAGTCGCGGTAGATCGTGTGTTGGGATGGGGACGGTAGAATATCATTCTTCTGTGTTGAAAATTTGATGTAGATGTGTTTTGTATGTTTTAATTTCTGAACCAATGGGCAAAGTAATTGTAATAATAATGTTAAAATAAATAATCAGCAGTTCTTTTTAGAGCCTCATGTTATTGAAATTTCCCATGAACATCGGACGGCTGGGATGAATTTGATAATTTGATGAAGCCTGATCACAGCCTGATCACACTTGAAAGTTGAAACGCAGGAAAATTGTCGGGAATTGTCTTTTGTGTTGAGTGGTCCAGCACAGGTATGCATGGATGGATCCTGAATGCATGAGTGGCTCATAAAATTTAGTCTTCTTATCTCGTGGAATATGTTAAATTAAGGGCCCAACCTTTTCAATGACAGGACACTGTCATCGACATCTTCGTCTTTTCCTTGCCTTGGAGTGATTGGATGATGCTCGATCTCGTGAGTGGAACCCTTGAGAGTGAAATATCTAGACGGGGCGAAGATAACAAACACGTGAGATAGAGGGGAGAAAGATGAGCGGAGGTGTAATAACTCAGTATTCCCAACAGTAGAAAGCAGCAGAAGTCTGGTTGTTGAAGCTATTGCCAGCGTTAAGGATAACGCCGGGGGGTAGCCATCACGACGCATCGGAGGAAGATCACGACGTGTGTCGAGAAGTCAAGACGTGTGCCCTAGCATGTCACGATGTGCTAAAGCCGAGCGGTTCGGCAGTGCTATCACTGACGGTAAGTTATGTCAAAAATGGTTGAGTGTGTCAAATGGTGTTGGATAAGACCACCGCCTAAGATAACCCCGAGCGTTAGTGCTAACGCTGGGCAGTAGCGCTCAAAATAGATTCTTCAAATTGAATTGTGGTTGTATATTCCTTATGGAATTTTAGATCTGATGATTGGGATCTATTTTTGATCAGGTAAGAGGAGCAAGGGGCTAAATCTAATTTCATTTGCACTTCACTCATTCTCTCTCCAAAGAAAAGAAATAAGAGAGGAAAGGGAGGAGGAAGAAGAATGTAATCTAGCCATTGAAGGAGCTTTCGCTCTGGATCGCGAACCGAATTTAGATATGCAGAGGAACCTATTGTGATCCTTTTCATCCGAGTCAATTTCTGATTCGTAGTGCCAAAGTGATCATCAAGGATAACGATCATTCTTTCTAGTCTTAGGATGCACGTGTCTTATTTAATCATTCCTAGTACATATGATTATATGCTTGCATGGAAGTTCCTACTTCACTAATTGGTGAACGACTGGACTTCCTCCGGGTAGATGGTTTCCGTCTTCGGCATGAATTGCATTTAGAAATTCGATTGGTTTGCGGATATATGCATTATGTACGAAATCCATCTGTGATATGTTGGTGTGGATTAGTAATGTTTGATTTGCGTGTCAGAGAAGAATTTATGAAAAAACTTGTAGTTTTTGGATTTTAGGTGATGTGTGTTGTGTTGGAGATCGGCTCCAGGAAACACCTAAGGTTACAACAGAAAACAAGTGTTTTGTTGCTAACGCTCGGCGACAGTTTCTACTGTTGGCGGTAGCTGATTGGTGATACGTGTTGTGCTGGAGACCTACTCTGTGAAACACCCCAGTGTTGTGCTCTGTTGCAAATGTCTAGCAGTAGTACTACCGTTGATGGTAGCGAACTAAGATGGAATCTAGTTATGTTGATTGTGATCATGAAGCCTATGTACTCTCAAGTGGATTAGGTGTGTAGCGTGTTAAGGAGAAAGGCTTGTGTGCCTAGCATGTGTGAGATAACTGGGTTATCTTATTTATTGGCTGAGGTAAAGCCGCACTCGCATCGTGATGGTGGATTTCGGTGATTTGAGTATGGAAAAAGATGATCTGAATCTGTTTCATGCTAGTCGGTTAAGAGCTTGCTCCTTGGTGCACCGGTTGATCTTGGAGAAGTCTAGAAGGCAGAATAGCCTTTGACAACACAAGCTCAAATATCATCTTAGTTTGTAATACTTATGATGGAGGTGGAACACAGGAAAAGGTACACCAAAAACATGTCTTGAGAGCATGAGACGTGTGGTCGTGCGGGCCACCATTTGTGTTGTCATGCTTGTTAGCCAGTAGCTACACTTTCTTTATATATATAGTGATTGTACGGCTTGCATGCTGGAATGCGCTACCGTCGCCCCGCAGCTGGCTAGGATGGCCAGTGGTGGGGGCGTTACACTGTTTGTGGTCAGCCTAAAGGTGACCCATGTTGTACACCATTTTCGTGGATGGTGCAGGTACAGGTACTGGCGAGCCGAGTAAGAAATAGCGGGCTGAAGCACCATGTTGTGTTGACCCTCGAAAGCTAAAGTTTTATTATAGTTTTCATGTATTGTCGGCCTGCGTGTCAATGTATGTAAATCATATTAGTTATATTGGTAAACATTTAAGACCGTAATGTCAAAAACACTTGATGTTATTTCATTCTTATATTGTTGATGTGGACATACTGGTTAAGATAAATAAAATGCTTCCACTAGTTTTAATTTTGTGATGCGTAGTTGTATGTTTTGATTTTCATTTAATAACCTCTAGTTTATGCACTTAATATTGTGTGGGGTTCCTACTGGACCTACTATTATGTTGTTTGGGACAGGTAGGGTGTTATAATTTTGTATCAGCTTACGGTATCGTTCTGTTGTCATTCGAATTCGTGGACGAATTTTTTTAAGGGGTGGAGAGCACTTATGCGTGTCACCTTAAAATATTTAAACAACCAGTTAATGTCCATTTAGGAATGAAAAACACATATGTTTGCAGCATTGTTTGCGGAACCTGAGTGTTCCATGCTTGTTGTTTTGTTATGTTTGTAGTAACTAAATTGTGTTCCACGATTATAGGTGACTCGTAGTAGTGTGGGGCAATCTTAACTCCATCACTCTAAGGAAAGTAGTGCACATGCTAATGTGCCTACAACCCCTCCTACTGTAACGTTATGGTTGGTTGATGAAGTCGTCTTTGCTATGATCGATGCACAATCAGGAAGACATGTACAACCTCCTACCCTTGGGGTGGCCCCTGAGCTAGTTGGTGTAGTTGAGCCGATTATTGTGTGGCAAGTTCTTGACGGGACGATCGCGACAAAGCGCACATCAGACCAACAGTTGAAACACTTTCTAGGCTTCCATCCGTCATCATTCTCGGGGACAGGAAACCAACTGTAGTTTGCAGCCAAAGATTTGCTCTCACAGATAAAGAGAACCATGACGGCTACGGAGATGGAGGAAGTACAGAAGTTACCTTAGCTACCTTTCTCTTGGATGGTGAAGCAAAACTTTGATGTGATGAGATTTAATTGCATCAGTTGCGGGCAAACAAATGACTGACATCTCGATGGAAGAGTTCTTGAGACTATTTTGGTACGGTATATCCCTTATACTCAACGCATTATGTTGGAGAACCAATTTCAAAGGTTGACTCGAGGTGACTATTTGGTGGATGATTATTTCCATGAGTTTACGAGACTTGGGAGATATGCAGGATCATTGTTTGATGATGAGGAAAGAAGGACCAATTTGTTCTATGAAGGTCTGCGTGATGATTTGAGGTTGCTCTTAGCAGACCCGATGGCACAAGGCTTTCTTACCTTGGTGAATACAGTCAGATCCCTTGAACAAGATATGAAAAGGGTCCAAAGCACGAAAGATCTATCTGTGATGAATTCGGAGTTAAAAGTGTCGAACTCTACAAAGTCTACGTACCGAAGATTTAAGAAGAAGTCTAGGTTTTTGGAGCAATCTTCCACTTCTGTTTCGGGAGAGACTACTTTGCAAGGTCCGCTCACTTGTTATACTTGTGGCAAGGTGGGATGCTTTGCATGAGACTGTCGTGATAGTGAGCCGAAGAAGGACAAAAAAGGCGGGTGCGTCTTATGCAGAGAAAGGGAAAGCAGTGGAGTCATCAACATCCCAGTATACTCCAGCACTACCCAGAGTTTACAATCTTGGCCAGCTAGAGGCCATAAAACAAAGCGATGTCATGATAGGTATGACTTAGTATATAACTTGTATAACTTTATGTACTTTATATCTTATGTGTGATTGTTTGTATATATTAGGCTTTATCTTAATTATGAGTTATCCGACGAGATCTCTATTTGAATCTGGAGCATCTAACTTCTTTCTATCTGAGTACTTCGTACTACATATCAGAGTGCCTTCTTTCATATCAAAAGACAGATTAGTTATAGTTAACTGGGTAGTAGTTTAATTCACCTAGAGGGGGGGGGGGTGAATAGGTTTTTTGTATTATTTTTCTTTTTATTCTACTATTTAGTCTCAGTTAAACATTACAGAAAGTACACATAAAATTTATAGTGGTTCCCCAAGTCCTGGGTACATCCACTTTCCCTTATCACCTTTCTAACAGTGTGTTAGACAAGATTACCTCTCCAAACTCAGCTCAAAGAGCTTACAACACAGATCCCTCGGGATCTCTAAGGTTTCCTCTAAACCCTACCTCATGCTACTGCCCTACAACTCGGAGTAAGATATACTCCTACAACTCAATGACCCTCCAGGTCATCTACCTCAAGCCTATCAAGAATCCCTACAACTCAGGCTGGGAGGACAGCCCTACACTTAGGCACACATGCCCTACACTCAGGCATACAAGCCATACAACTCAGCACAAAATATTTTTTATTTAGATTACAATATAAGACAATAAAAGATATGCACCTTCAGATTTGGTCTTCTGTTGAAATAGAACAGCTGAGAACAGTCCTGGAGCAGGGCTTGAAATATTGTTCTTCAGCTTATGCCTTAGCTCCTTCTTGATCTCCCATCTCCTTGTAGAAAGAAGAAGATCAACCACTGATCTTTGATGGACCCAACCTATTCTCCTTAGATCTGAGAACAACTTCTGGAAGCACAAGGCTGTTGGCACTCTCAGCACTTCTAGTACTTTGCAGCGACAACAACAACTTGGCACTAGCATGCACACGATCCTCTTTTTTTATCTTGACCTAGAAGATGCTTTATATAGGTTCCATCAATCTGTAACGGCTCTTGGATTGATTTGACCTAATATGGCCAAGAATGGATAAAGTTTTTTTTCTTTATTAGCCTTCCACCAAAAATGGGTAACGTCATCTCAACGACTAAATTCAAAATGGTCTCAGTGGTTTAGCTGAGATTGGCTTCTGTCTCAGCGACAGATTCACTGCATCTCAGTGATTCCACTGAGAGCACACTGCTTTCACAATAGAGCTGCGACAGGCTGCTGTCTCAGCGATTATTAGCTGAGTCTTAGCGGTTCTGCTGAGACAAGATAGTCTTCTCAGCGAATTTCTCCAGAACATCTGAGATAAATACATCAATGTCCAGATCTATTCTAAACATGTTTTTAGTACAACTTAAACTTGTTCAATGAGTAAAGTAGAAGATCTATCAAATACATTATGCACTTAGCATTGAAGGTGATGCCTCTTTAAATCCAAGGAACATTGAAGGACAATATTCCCAACAATCTCCCCCTATTTGAATAATGCAGAACTCATAGCAATGCTAAGATGCATTTTAACACAAAAAACATGATAAATTGGAAAACTTAATTCAACAACATCATGACAACATTGCAGGAAAAGATAAATGTTTTGCCAAACTTAAACATAAGCTAAACAATCTGACTAATCTAAGGATAACATCATAACAGTTAGATGTTTAACAATTTTAAGCACAGCTTAATAACATGTTTAATCAACATGTAACATAGTTAATAGGTATAAGCTATAACATTTTTCATCCAGCCAACAGAAACAACCTAAACCATCATAAGATAGTTTACCATGTATATAATAGTTCAAAGTTTTCAGATATAATGTCATGAGCTAACATATGAAGGTTAACATATATTATTCAACATTAGTTAATTGAGTTTCAACTACAATTCAGATTTCCTCTTCTTTGTAGAGGTAGAGTCTTCATCTTCAGCAACACCTACTAGCTTTGCACTCTGGGCTTTGTTCTTCTGTCTCTTGAAGTAGAGAAAAGGTTTTGGTAAGTATTTGAGAGGCATATTCTTAGGGTTGTTCCTTCTGACCAAATTCTCCTTGAAGATTCTTTCTCTCAAATAATTCCTTTCCAGGTGCTTGATCCATTCCTCAGAAGAATATATGTTGTCAATGTTCTTAAGTAGCTGTCCATGGTTTAGCCAAGCATTGATAATTATTGTCTCTAAGGCAACACTAAGATATTCATAGTCTAGATCATCTGCATTTTCAGCTCTCCTCTTTGCCATGAACTCTTCAGCCGACAGAGTTCCTTCTCTCTTTCTCCTGGCTACAAGTTGTGCATCCTGTGCAACTCTAGCTTGAGCAGGGAAATCAACATCTTCTTGCCTATTCTTGTCCAACAGAGGAAGGTGTAGCGCAATCCTTGTACCTTGAAGTACTTTGAAGTCATGCTCATTAATGAGCTTAGCAATCTTAGCATTACCATCCTCCTCCTTTCTAGCTTCTTCAATTAGCTTGTTCTTTAACAAAAGGGAGTTAGCATCAATCCAGTTGGGCAGTGTTTGGAATCTGTTGTCACTGTTAGTTAATATTTCATCTTTGATTCGGTATGCTTCTTTCATGGATGTTACAACAATATTAGTAATATGATTGTTTATATGATCTGCAGCTGCCCTGATAATATCATCAGTCTGACTTATAAAGTTCTTTACATACCCTATATCAGTAGCAGAGAATTTTAAGCTTTTGTCCATTGATCTTATTATTTAAGATTGTGCTTTGACTATGCTGGCTACTTTATCAAACCAACTAGTCATCTCTCTGTTCAGGTGAACAATCTCATCTTTCACAGTCTGGATTTCTGTCAGCAGCTCAGCTTTTACTTCAGATATGGATGTGTCTATGTAATCTTAGGAGAATTTTTCCTTTAGTCCTCTTGATCATCACACTCATGAAGAGTCGATGGATTAGCCTTATCCTGATCAAGGACCTTTAAAGACTCCCCCTCAACATTAACATCATTAATGAAAATGATATCATTATCATCCATATCAACATCAATAACATTATCTAAATTACCATGATCATCTGCACCAACATCAATCTTATTGAGAGCTGGTTCATATATTACCACAAGCTCCTCCTTAGAAGTTACATTCACCTCTTCTGGTATAGATGATTCTAGATAGTCTTCAAGATCTTTTGTTGGTTCTATTGTCTCTTCCTTATCAGAAGTAATTAGAGCATTGGGCACATTATGTGCAGTACTTTCTGAAGGAACATCTGTAGAATCAAGAGCTGCATTGATTTAATTAACATGCTCTCCACCAATTGGATTTCTGACTATTTCATTGTTGTCTTGAACACTTACAGAAGATTGACTTTGATCAATGTCAACCTGAAGACTAACATATACTGGGGATGCAGATTCTAAATCATATTCTGAACTAGATTATAAATTTACAACCCCCGCAACTTTCTTTCTTTTGTCCTTGGACTTGTCCTTTCCTTCAGAGGGATGACTCATAGGAAGAACTCTGGAGAATCTTTCCAACGTCTTGATGTCAATACTTTTCAGGTAGTGAATTCTGACCCCTTTCTTCTTGTTGAAGCTGTCTGGATAGGAGTTGATGTCACAACCCGCATTTTCTCCGAATTAAGAATTATCAGAGTAAGAGAAAACACGCGTCATGATGCCACGTCAAGCAGGGGATAACTGCTGACGCTCAGGCAAAACCAACTACCAACTTAATGAAAGAAATTCATGTGATTAATGATTAGAAAATCAGTTATATTTTAGAGACCGTATCCCTCGGCTCAGTGGATCACCTAGTCCACAAAAGAAAATCTATATTTATACGCTGCGGAAACATACTTTATTTAGGTTTGACATCCTAAAGAGCACATAAGGGTCCCAAGAGAACCACTCATGCTATGCAAGACCCTACATTTAATTTATATAATATATAAGAAAACGGTCTTTATACGTGATTTGGAAAATAGTGATTACGTTTTATAAAACATGCTGATCATGAGCTTTCTTTATAATAATAATTATAGTTTAAAAATAACTAGCAACCTAGCATAAAACCTTCTCAGGGCAAGTAGACTATCTCCAGAAAATGGTAACAGCATAAGTAAATATATCCAGTACAAAGGTAACAACTACCAGTGGGCGCCAACAACCTGACACGAACCCACTGACACACATGTATGTCTGTAAGAAAGTACTGAAAAACTACCTCACCAACACGGCAAACGGAACTCCAAAGACCAAGAGTCCACCAACACCACCACTGCAAACTAGCCACCCAACTGGCTACGGCTCAGAACCTGGGGTATTCCAAAATAAAACAGAATACCTCAGCAAGCTAAACAAGGTAAAAACTGCATGAAAGAGTCAACCAAAGGGACAAAGTAGCTAAATACCCATGCTACGAACACAACGGCGAAGTCGAAATTAATTTTCGACGAACAGAACTCGAGTTATACCCAAATAAAGCCAAACACCAACATCCCCCCGAGAGGCCACACCGGGTCACCCAAAACGACTCGGCTTGCTAGGGAGATCTTGCCAACAGGCTACAGAATAGGGCACTCAGTTCTAAGGAGCTAAACCACACTCCACAAATGGCACAAGCCACGGAAACGCGTCATCGTAACGCCAAACGAGAATAAAAATAAACGCAGAAAAATCGGGGGCGTTACAGTCACTCCCCCTAAAAGAAAGTTTCGTCCCGAAACTTTACGCACAACACTCCTACTAAAGAAGGAAAAGTAACCAATAGGAGTTACAAGAAGGGAAACATACCGATCAAATCAGGGAAACAGGTGAGGGTAAGCCCTCCTCATGGCCGACTCTAGCTCCTAAGTCACGCTCTCCAAATCCTGATTTTTCCACAGAACTTTCACCATCGGTATGGACTTCTTTCGCAGCACTCACTCCTGAGTATCCAAAATACGATCCGGCACCTCAACAAAAGAGAGGTTGGGCTCCAACTGGGGCACAACGTCCAAGACCTGCCCACTACTGCGCACACACTTCCGTAATTGGCTAACATGAAAAACATTATGAACTCCTGGGAAGTTTGCTGGCAAACCCTATCTATAAGCTGACACGCCAATCCGTTCCAAAATCTCGAACGGGCCCACATACCTTGGGTCCAATTTCCGATTCTTACCAAACCTCTTTACACCCACCATTGGGGAAACCTTAAGAAATACAAGGTCCCCTACAGAGAACTCCAAAGCAGACCTACGCCGATTGGCGTTCTTTTCGTACCTCTCCTGAGCTATACGAAGCTTCTCCCGAATAAGCTTCACGGCGACTTCCATATCCTCCAGCGCATCAGGACCCAACAACGGCCTCTCACCAGCCTCGGCCCAAAACAACGGAGTCCTACAGCGCCTCCCATACAAGGCTTCGAACGGAGCCATCTGCAAACTTTCCTGATAACTGTTGTTGTAAGCAAATTCCATAAGTCGCAGCCGCTCATCCCACGCTCCGCCGTGGTCTAAAATATAGCATCGGATCATATCCTCAACAATCTGATTCACCCGCTCCGTCTGTCCATTGGTCTGTGGGTGGTACGTAGTAGAATATCTCAGATCCGTACCCAAACCCTCCTGCAGACTCTGCCAAAAACGAGAAGTAAACCGGGAGTCTCGATCAGAAATGATGCTAACCGGCACACCGTGGAGTCGGATGACTTCATTCAAGTACAACTCCGCTATCTTCTTCATCTGGTAATCAATCTTATAAGGCACGAAGTGAGCACACTTCGTCAATCTATCCACTATAACCCAAACAGAATCAAATCCCCTCGGAGATTTTGGTAAGCCCGTAATGAAGTCCATAGATATACTCTCCCACTTCCAAGTCGGGATCTCTAACGGGGTCAACTTGCCACCAGGCCTTCCATGGTCGGCCTTCACGCGCTTGCAAATGTGGCACTCAGCAACAAATCGGGCTATATCACCTTTCATGCCATACCACCAGGCAATTTGCCTTAAGTCACGGTACATCTTCGTAGATCCTGGATGATAGGCAACGCTGGATCCATGAGCCTCTCTGCAAATCATACCTCTAATATCCCCAACGGCGGGGATGCAAAACCTTCCGCGGTACTTCAAAGTACCCGCATCATCGATAGCAAAATCTGGCAACTCTCCCTTCTCTGTCCGGATGAATAGGTGCAACAGATCCGGGTCGTCCTTCTGGTGCAGTCTGGTCAAAGAAATCCAGGACGGCTCTGCCACTGACAAACTACTCTGCAAACCACAGCATCCCACTGAAATATCCATAAGGAGGAACTCCTCAACTAACCGATCGGCGGAGAGGTTAAAGATCTTTCCCGTCTTTCGGCTCAGGGCGTCGGCCACCACATTGGCCTTGCCCGGATGATACTGGATCTCTACATCATAATCGGCCACATACTCTAGCCACCGACGCTGGCGCAGATTCAACTCCTTCTGCGTGAACACGTACTTCAGGCTCTTGTGGTCAGTGAAGATCTTGCACTGAGCCCCATAAAGTAGGTGTCTCCACAGCTTCAACGCATAAATAACCGCTGCGAACTCAAGGTCATGCGTAGGATAATTCTTCTCATGAGTCTTCAGCTGCCTTGACCCATAGGCAATCACCTTCCCAACCTGCATTAATACGCATCCCAGACCTACAAGCGAAGCATCCACATATACATCATAATCCACACCCTCAGTAGGCAGGGTCAGAACGGGGGCAGTGCACAATCTCTTCTTTAGCTCCAGAAAAGCCTCCTCGCACTTTTCGCTCCAAACAAATGCCACATTCTTCTGAGTCAGCTTGGTCAACGGTGCAGCTAGGAAAGAGAAACCCTCCACAAATCTTCTGTAATATCCAGCCAACCCTAAGAAACTCCTGATCTCCTTAGGCGTATTTGGCCTACTCCAATCCATCACTGCTGCAATCTTTTTTGGATCTACCGAGATCCCTTCCTTGCTCACCACGTGGCCTAGAAAAGAAACCCGAGGCAACCAAAATTCGCACTTGCTCAACTTGGCGAATAACTTGTGGTTCCTCAACTCTGATAGGACCAAACGCAAATGCTGCTCATGCTCCTCCGCGCTACGAGAATAAACTAACACGTCATCAATGAAGACCACAATGAACTTGTCGAGGAAATCCTTGAACACCCTGTTCATCATATCCATAAAGGCTGATGGTGCGTTGGTCAGACCAAACGACATCACCAAAAACTCAAAGTGTCCATGCCTCGATCTAAACGCAGTCCGTGGAATATCCGCCTCACGGATCCTGAGCTGATGATAACCAGAACGAAGATCGATCTTGGAGAACACCGTGCTACCACGCAACTGGTCAAATAAATCATCGATCCTCGGCAGAGGGTACTTGTTCTTAATAGTGACCTTGTTCAATTCTCTATAGTCGATGCAAAGCCGCATCAACCCATCTTTCTTCTTTACAAACAAAACAGGAGCACCCCAAGGCGACGAACTCTGCCTGATAAAACCTTTAGCCAACAGCTCATCCAACTGACCTCGCAACTCCTCTAACTCACGAGGGGCCATCCGGTACGGCGCCTTAGCAATAGGGCGCGTACCCGGCTCCAAATCGATCACAAACTCAACATCCCGCTCGGGAGGAAGACCAGGAAGGTCATCAGGAAAAACATCGGCGAAACCACAAACAATAGGAATCTCCTCCAAGCGTGGTACGCTAACAGCGGTTTCAACCGCCGAGACTAAACAAGCACAACAACCAGAAAGAAACAACCTCTGAGCACATACCGCAGAGATGACAGGAGAATCCTGACACGGGTCAGCATACACGCTGCCGGGCTGACCGTCGTCCCTGATGAAGTCCAAGCGCTTTCCTTTGCACTGAATAACTGCATCATACCTAGAGAGCCAGTCCATACCCAGAATAACATCGAAGTCCTCCAGATCAATCATCTTAAGGTCCGCCTTCGCAAGAAAGTTCCCCAACAAAACAGGGCAATCCAAAATGCCCAAATCTGACAACACAGATTCACTAGAGGGAAACTTGACACGGAAGGAATCCCGAACACGATCTAAGGTCAACCGATGTCGCTCCACAAAGGCTCTAGTCACGAACGAGTGGGTAGCGCCAGAGTCAAACAGAACCCGCGCCCAGCGGTTCTTTACCTTAAATTTCCCTATAGGAGCATAGAAAACTAAGGAACTACCACAACCATACTGCAAACATTCTAGCAAATAGAACTACCAGGCTGGAAAAACAACAAACAACTAACCTGAGATGACCTAGGTCGAAGCCTGAGCCTCCTCGGAAGAGATCACGTTCAGCTTCCCCTTCCCTTGTCCACACGCTGAGGTGGAGGTAAAGCCTGTAACGGAACTGCAGGAAGAGCTGGCTGAAACTGAGGACACCTCGACTTGATGTGACCCTTCTGCCCACACTGAAAGCAGACTTTATCCTTGGTCCAACACTGGGCCGCATCATGGCCGGATCGCTTGCAAACGGAACAGGAGACATCTCTCCTAGGAGCACCCTGAATCGCATGAACCTGCTCCTTCCTCTGAGCTGCTGCCTTCTTGAAACATTTCTCGGCAGGGTGGCCTGACCGGCCACAGAAGCTGCACTCCACCTTGACCCTCTTTCCCGGAGCCGCACCGGGTACCTGGGGTTTCTTCTCCTCCACCGACTTTCTCTTGTCCAACCTCATTTACTGGTCTCTGCTCTTCGCGGTCTCAATAGCCTCCACCTTCAGAGCAGCCTCTACTACACCTGCATAAGTCTCTGACCCATAAGCACTGGTCAACTGCTGCACCTCGCTCCTCAATCCACCGAGAAATCGCTTAACTCGATCAGCCTCAACGCTGACCAATCCAGGGGCAAAACGGCTCAACTTGCTGAACTTTATCTCATACTCACCCACCGTGAGTTGCCTTTGCTTCAGATGGAGGAAGTCGTTCATGAGGCGGTCACGCTCGACCGAGGGTAAGAACTTCCTCAACAGCATCTCCTTGAACACCTCCCAAGAGCATCCGGCTACCAAGCTCTCCTTCTCTCTCAGCCACCAACTCTTAGCCAAACCTTTAAGCTGATAGGCGGCTATCATCACCCTCTGATCATCTGCAATCCCTGAATACGAGAACATCTCCTCCATGGAGATCAGCCAGTCGCCTATCACCATGAAATCTGCCTTCCCATCATAAGTGGGAGGGCTCAGCCTCTGAAACTGCGAGATGAAGGCCATCTCTGCTGGCACCACCACTGGAGGTCTCAAGGGTGCAGGAGGAGGAGGAACAGCTAACCCCCCCCCCCCCCCCCCGCAGGGACTTGCACACCCTGAGTCTGACCTACCACGACCGCCACCAAAGACTGAATCTGGGCTCGCACCTCCTCCAACTGTCTGCCCAAGGAATCGTTACTCTGACGCAGACTCTCGATCACCGCATCGTTCTGAGCCCCAGATGACTCACCCTCTGTAACATCCCATTTCCGGCTAGACCCCTAGGAGTCGTTTGGTCATGACGGAACCCTAGCAAGCCCAAAAAACTGAAATAAATCGATCGAGATTTCGGGTCACGGGTTGGTCACGCCCGTGACCGACCCGTCACGCCCGTGACTCTGGGCGTGACTCCTTCGACGATCGTCGATCTCCGTGAGACGATCGTCGAACATGCTGCCGGGGCATGTCACGCCCGTGACCAAGGTGTCACGCCCGTGACGCGTGACTCCTTCGACGATCGTCGATCTCCGTGAGACGATCGTCGACCTTGCAGCCCGGACATGTCACGCCCGTGACCAAAGTGTCACGCCCGTGACCATGGGCGTGACTCCTTTGACGATCGTCGATCTCCGTAAAACGATCGCCGAAATCGAACTCGTGCCTGTCACGCCCGTGACCTAAGTGTCACGCCCGTGACCTAGGGCGTGACCAGCCTTCGACGACCGTCGATCTCAGTTCGACGCTCGTCGACCTCAGAATTTGCCGTTTGGGCCTATCACGCCCGTGACCTAGGTGTCACGCCCGTGACCTAGGGCGTGACCACCATTCGATGACCGTCGATCTCAAATCGACGATCGTCGGCCCAGAATTAACCACCCGGGCCTGTCACGCCCGTGACCCAAGTGTCACGCCCGTGACCATCCTTCGACGATCGTCGATCTCAGTTCGACGATCGTCGAGCCCAGAATTGGCTATCCGGGCCTGTCACGCCCGTGACCTATGTGTCACGCCCGTGACATTGGCCGAAATGACGGTTCAGGCCCGAAATTATTTTAACATGCGTGGAAATAAATGCTGGTGTGGGAAGTTACACCAGGAATAATTACAAGCCGTTTTTCCTTCTGTAATTATATAATAAAGGAGGAAGATGTGGTCCAATAGGAAACCGCCAACTGGACACACCTGTTCATCTTCCACCGTTCCCTATCCCTTCACTGTAACCGAAAGGCTATTAAGAGAAGCCTGCATGGACATTACGGCTTTACCCTTTCGCCTCCCCACTTTCTGACTTATAAAAGCCCACTTGGGGCAAGAGGAGAAGTTTACACGCTCAAGTAAACGGATCAGATCTTTGTTCTTGCTGTAGGAGAAGTTCGGCTACGCCACCACTGCGCCATGGCACCCCGTCGTTCTTCTCGCCTCCAAACCGCGAACAAGGTCCTCCTCTGCTTCTTCTCTTTCGTGGGTAGATCTTAGGATTCTTAGAAAGGAGGTTCGCGCTCAACGGAGCCGGACCCATTTCTCGTTTTCATGGAAAACCATGAAAAATGTATTCTTGAGTTCGCCGGAAACCGCCACCTCCGGCGGCCAAACCACCGCCGACCGCTAGCCATCGCCTCAACGGAGGTGGTGGTGGTGGTGGCTGGCCAGGGAAGTGACCGGACGGCCGGCGACGGATCACGGAAAGCTTACAGGAAATATGAGTTTCTATGTCTGGTTTTCGGGTTCTGTAGAAGATGAACAGTAAAAACTATTTTTAATATATAAATTATGTAAATAATTTTGTATGGAAATTATACTTGGATGAGTATATTTTGAGGCTGCAAAATGAGACACTTAGAGACCGTTTTAGGAAAGTGTCCAGTCACGAAAGTCGTAGCCCTTCGAGTCTAGATTAATTTAAAATTGGTTTCAACTCGTTTGGGTAAGCGGTTCGACCGCAACACCCGTTTTAGTGGGGGCTGTACCTAGAGTTGGGCAGAAATTAAAATGGATGCCCACTCTTCGTCCCTTGTCCAAATGACCTGAAATTTGGGCAGGGGGTTAACCTTGGTTATACCTAAAGGCAGACCAAAAATGGGAATTTTTGGAGATACTTTGCCTAAAGTTTTTGTTTTAATTTAATAAACTTAGAGGAATTTATTTAGGTGGTCAAATGACCTCCAAACCCTCCCAAATGTTGGTGAGTGGTCCCTGGCTATAAAACCTAGGTCAGTACAAAATTCCAATTGATTTGGAGGAGTTTTGGTTGAGAAATCTTCTACCCTTAACTAGGCATTAGAGAGACACCTTTTAGTAAAAGTGCACTAAGAGTTTGGAAAGGTCAAATCACCTCAACAAAGGCTGATTTTCTGATCTCTGACTTAGAAGGGTGTTATAACCTGCTTTGAGGGAAATGGTGAGGTTTAGTGTTAGTTTGCCCTAGGATCCAAGCTCAAACCCTAAATGAAGGGTTTTGAGGTTTGTGAAGGACATAGGAGCAAAAGCTCTTGTATGCCCTTGAAATTTGGAGGAGAGTGGCATGATATGCTGAAAACCCTCTGGTTGAAATAGTGAAGGGATTGGAGGTAATTAGGTACCTCGAAAGTTGAGATTTTGAATTAGGATAGAAATGTAATTTAGTTATTTTAAGCACTAAATCTAATCCAAAAATCATGAAACTCGGGAGGAGGGCGTTTTAGGATGTTTTAGACTTATGGTAATTTTCCTGGAATTTTATCATTAATAAATATTATACTTCATGTGTTAACAGATTATTAGCCCGATTTGTGGTTTCAAATATTTTGGGGTTTTAAATTAACTGTAATCAGTTAAAATTCTGGATTTAGATCTTGACTAGTAGAACACTGATCCCTGAATTTTTATAGAATTTTATGTTGAGTAAATCTAGTACTTTGTTCACAGATATTAGAAAGGGGTTTGTTGTTTAAAAATTAATTATGGATAAATTACTTGCTGGAAAATTATGAAACTTGGTCAGTGCTAATTTTAGGCCTTTATCTGCATGGCATAAATTATTTATAATTTTTGGAAGAAAATTTTCTGTACATGGTTCATAAACAACAGAAGTAGAGATTATTTCTAAAATAGTTTTCATGCCCTTTTGATGATAGAAAAATTATGATACTTAGGATTTAACCTATTGAGATAACCTACTATTTATCATAAATTTGCTGGACATCTTGCATGATTACTTAGGGTAGTTCATGTTCAAACCGGTAGCCCTTGGGACTCTCGGGGAATTTAATTAAACATCAGATAAATTAGGAAAATTACCATTTTCTGGATTTAGGCTAATTATATCATGATAAGTCCCCAATAAATAACTTAGGGCATTTGGATGAGTATTAGATCATGACATAACCGGTTCGACATATAGTCTAGATCGGTCAGCATATAACAAATTTGTGAATTGCAATAAGACATGATCTGAGGAAGACATTGGAGTTAATCATTTTGTTTGGGTGGGCAATAGTGGAGGAAAACGCAATAGGAAGATATAAAGAGTAGCGAGAAGTGGTGAAAACTAGAGTTAAGAGGTGCTCGGGTTTCGGCGAAAGATCGCCTTTCCCGAAGAGAGGAAGGTTAAAAATCACCCTAGGATAGTCTATCGTAATATGAGAAGGGAATCGGGTTAAGGGAGATAAACCAATAATAATAAGTGCCTTGCGAAAGGGAACTTCGGGCCGTAATGCTGCCATCTTGGTTCCTAGTGCCCCTTGAGAGCCCTTCACGGGGAATACCGGGGGCAGTCCTGGGCTAACGTAAACTGTAATAACAAACCGACAAGAGTAACTTAGTAACTAGGGCTGCACCTTTCACAAACACGGTTGGCACAAGAAGATTGATGGGAGCTTCGGCTCGGTTGGTTAAGAGATGGACGGGATGGTCCGGGGAGCTTCGGCTCGGTTGGTTAGGAGACGGACGGGATGGTCCGGGGAGCTTCGGCTCGGTTGGTTAAGAGACGGACGGGATGGTCCGGGGAGCTTCGGCTCGGTTGGTTTGGAGACGGACGTTTTGGTCCGGGGAGCTTCAGCTCAGTTTTGTGTGTTTACGAATAAACTTGCATGTACATAAGATAGGAAAAATTAAGGTGGTGGGTTTTTCGATATCAGGGAGTTCGATTGCACCGACACCGATATCGTTGACTCGGCGGGGTGATTAGCACTTCGCCAACAGAAGTCCGGTGCGCCAGCCGGCAAGAGTACGCAGGCGTCCGCTTAGTGCACCAAGCGTTGAGGCGTACGATAGGTCAGACCAGTGGTGCTTTTACTGGTTTTGAGGTGGGCAAGGCCCAACCCACCGCTTCCGTCCGCCACTACGGAGGTATCCTGGGAGGTAATGGCTCCGAAAGGGGGAACTAAAGGTCTGTGTGCACAGAGTCGGGTGTGTGAGTTGCACTTGCATGTTTCATCATACCCACTAGCATGTCATAACATAATCGATTCATTTAACCCTGACACCTAAAGTATAAGTGGTATGG
Organism: Platanthera zijinensis; assembly: GCA_039513925.1. NCBI lineage: Eukaryota > Viridiplantae > Streptophyta > Magnoliopsida > Asparagales > Orchidaceae > Platanthera > Platanthera zijinensis. Next base: position 154,562,882 of record CM077083.1, read on the forward strand.
GACGCTTATACTTTAGGACCTGCAAAACGACTCCTTGGTCTATAAGCTTGTGTGGGCAAGTTTATAAATCAAAGATTAATTTCAATATATAACAACCATTGCTGTTTGATAACTGACACCCCAAGGTATAAGTGGTATGGGACACTTATACGATGGGAGCCTTGCAAAAGATCCCTTTTGCTTATGTGTTCTCGCATAAGTGAAGGTTAAATTCATATATTTGCTTTTCTTACTGCTAGACCTATTATAACAATTATATTAACTACTCATGGAATATAACTTGTTAGATTAGTTCCGCTGCCATCTGTTTCTTGATTAATCTCTACCGTCATGTCCTTCCCTTTCTTCCTCCCCGCTCGGTACCTAGGAGCCATGGGGGAAGGGGTGGGGGATGATAGGGCTTAGTCTTTATGACTAACGGTTTTCGAACCGCATCATTTAGGGGATCGTGGAGCCCAGCATGGAGGAGCAGCCCCAGAGATCGGTGCGCCTGGAGATGGGGCAGTCTAGCTCCGGAGTTCACACAGCCGGGACCGTGAGTCTCGACCTTGAGTAGTTTCTATTTTGCTTACGCATGAGTGATATTGTAGTGAGGACATTTTGTATCGGGCATAAGCCCGCATTTACAGTACTCTGATTATTGATATTCTGTGGACACTCCCTTCGTGGAGATTTTATCTTATATACATGTGATTTATTATTGTGGACTGCATTATTCTTACTTCAAATATTGTGCTACTTTTCTGTGATCGAATTGGCCGGCAGAATCGGCGCCTTGTGGTGATGACCCTTCAGGACGTGAAGATGTCACCGCAAAGCGGCGACTCTGGGCCTAAGACCCCGGTGGTTGAAAAAGAAAAAAAAAGGGGGTCTTACAAGTGGTATCAGAGGCAAACCTCGATCGGAAAAGCAGCAGTCCACTAACCCTGGGTCACCCCCGCTCGAGTTTAGTTTGGGGACAAACTAAGCAGCGGAAGCAGTGGTGTGCCCATATGGGGATCACATATAAATTGTCCACCTTTATGTAATATCTGAACGTTTTCTCAGCGTGTGTTTTTGTTACGCAGCCTCCAGCACGGACTACGCCACAAGGTGGAGTCCAATAGGCTCAGGATGTTGCACCACCCCCACCGGTCCCCACTCCTTTCCTTCAGTCAGACATGGGACAGACCCTGACTGCCATCCTGGAGGCCTTCAGGGCCCAGCAGGTTCCGGCCCCGCAGCCAAACCCGGGGGCCAACTGGCTAAGCATCTTCCGAGGACTGTCTCCCCCGTCCTACTTGGGGACAGAGTCGGCTGTTCGGACGGAAGAGTGGCTAGATATCATGTACGAGATGCTGACCGGGATACGGTGTCCCTGGGAGGAGAGGGTGGCTCTGGTTGTCTCCTGCCTGGAGTCCCATGCAAAGAGGTGGTGGAAGACGCTGTTGGACACGACATTTGCTGATAGGGAGGTTGCGGAGGTTACTTGGGAGGAGTTCAGGGCCGCACTGCTGGAGCATTTCGTTCCGCAGTCAGCTAGGGATGATTTGGAGGAGCGGTTCTTATAGCTGAAGCAGGGCACCCGGACCGTGGTGGAGTACCATCGAGAGTTCGACCATCTGGCTCGATACGCAGATTCCTACCAGCTGGACGAGGCAGGGTATATCAGGAGGTTCTATAAGGGCCTGCGGGAGGACTTGAGGGAGGCTCTGTTGTTTGTATCTGACGGGCCCATCTCCCGGATTTTGGAGATGGCAAAAAGGATTGAGGCAGATTGGCACGCCACCCGGGGCCGGAAACGGCCAGCAGAGGATCAGGGACGGAGAGGTAGAAATGACCAGCGGCGAGGTGCTGTACCAGAGGGGAGGAGGACAGAGGACCAGCCTCGTCAGGACGTGAGGCAGGATCCGAGGGAACAGGTGATATTGGCCCCTCCACCTCTTCGGATGCAGGAGATGCCGAGACCCGGGGGAATGGTGTATCCCCCATCAGAGTGTTTTCTTTGTCATCAGATTGGGCACATTCGGAGGAATTGCCCCATGAGGGGGGCACCACCTCCAACACCACAGGGCGGCCCACCAGCTCAGCATTACGGAGGTCGAGGACGCGGCCGCGGTCGTGGATACCAGGGGGGAGATCGTAGACAGGAAAGGGAGCAGGTATATGCCTTGGACCTTGCGCAGCCTCGGAATCCGGAGCAGGTCATAGCAGGTACGCTGCAATGCCTCTTTATTTTCATAGAATTTCCCTTTCAATGGTTAAAACTTTGAATCGCACTAGATAGATTAGCAAGGAAAGTAAACTCACTATAGAACCCTAAGATATCTAATCACCCCAGGTATAGTCTTAATCAGCGGCAAGCCGGCCCGCACGCTGTTCGATACTGGAGCTACTCACTCCTTTGTGTCGGAGACGTTCGTAGAAGGACTGGAAGGTGTGGAGCGGTTCACAGGATCGAGGATGAGGGTGCGACTACCGGATGGATCTGAGCTCCTTACCACGGATCACTGCAATATGGAGACAGAAATTGGTGGAAAGGCATTCGAGGCTCCAGCGATGATTTTGAGGCTGACAGACTACGACCTGATCCTGGGCATGGTATGGCTACACTGGAACCATGCCCAGATTGACTTCCAGGCAAAGAGGATCACCGTGAGACACGGGGACTCTTTCATTACCATCGAAGGTATAAGACCTGTCTCTCGTATACTCTTATCTTCGGTACAGGCCGTTAAGGCCCATCTGCAGGGAGAGGAGGTCTATCAGATTTTATTTGAGATGGCGGAAGTTAAGGAGTCGGTGACAGACATCCCGGTGGTGCGAGATTTCACTGACATCTTTCCAGAGAAACTGCCAGGACTACCTCCACACCGAGAGCAGGATTTTCAGATACAGCTTGTGCCGGGGGCCAAGCCGGCATCTAGGGCCCCTTATCGAATGGCCCCAAAGGAGTTGGCATAGTTTCGGACTCAGTTGTAGGAATTGGTTGAGGCAGGATTTGTTAGACCGAGTTCCTCGCCATGGGGAGCACCGGTCCTATTCGTGAAGAAGAAGGATGGGACACTCCGCCTGTGCATCGATTATCGAGCACTAAACAGGCTGACCGTCCGGAATACCTATCCGCTCCCACGGATAGATGAATTGTTCGACCAGCTGGAGGGAGCCCATTATTTCTCGAAGCTGGACTTGAGGTCAGGATACTACCAGCTACGGATCCAGGAGGAGGATATCCCGAAGACAGCCTTCAGTAGCAGATATGGCCTGTATGAGTTCACCGTGATGCCCTTCGGGCTCACGAATGCTCCGTCGGCATTCATGAGTCTCATGAACCGGGTTTTCGAGGCCTACTTGGATGTGTTCGTCATAGTATTCATAGACGACATCCTGATCTACTCTAGGACAGAGGAGGAGCACACTCGGCATCTGGCACTCACTCTAGAGAGGTTGCGGGAGCATCGCATTTATGCAAAATTCAGCAAGTGTCAGTTTTGGTTGAAGGAGGTGGCCTTCCTAGGCCACATTATCAGCGGAGCCGGATTGGCAGTGGATCCGGCAAAGATTCGGGCAGTTCGAGATTGGCCGCAGTTGAAGACAGCCACCGATGTACGAAGTTTCTTGGGACTTGCCGGTTACTACCGGAAGTTCGTAGAGGGGTTCTCTCAGATTGCCCTCCCCCTCACATCGTTGACGAAGAAGGAGGCACCTTTCGTTTGGACCCCGCAGTGCCAGGCGGCTTTCCAGGAGCTGAAGGACCGACTCATCTCAGCCCCTATTCTGGCCCTTCCATCGGGAAAGGAAGGATTCCAGGTGTACACCGACGCATCATACCAGGGTATGGGAGCAGTGCTGATGCAGAACGGACACGTCATAGCATATGCCTCCCGCCAGCTGAAGACCCATGAGAAGAACTACCCAGTGCACGACCTTGAGATGGGGGCGGTCGTTTTTGCTCTGAAGGTCTGGCGCCATTATCTTTATGGAGTCCATTGCGACATCTACTCCGACCACAAGAACCTGAAATATGTAGACACACAGAAGGAGCTGAATATCAGGCAGAGGCGCTGGGTGGAGTTCTTAGCAGACTATCAGTATGAGATGCACTACCATCCAGGGAAGGCAAACGTGGTGGCCGACGCATTGAGTCGGAGAGCGGCCACTTCCGAAGCTGGGCCCCAAGTTATGTCCATGGAGCTAGTCCGGTCATTCAGGGATATGTAGATATCCCTAGTGTCCGAGGATGATCTAGAGCTGTACAGGGAGTATCTGACATCGATGGTGGCCATAGACGATATTCGGGATCGCATTCGGGACGGACAGAGGACAGATGCGTGGGCAGAGCCGATGTTCCGAGCTTTGGAGGAGGGTTCGACAGAAGATTATTCCCTGAGAGATGGTCTGCTATATTTCAGAGGCATAGTATATATACCCGCAGGAGGCCAGATCCGAGAGGATATTATGACAGAGGCGCATTGCAGCCGGTACTCTGTGCACCCGGGGATCACAAAGATGACCGCTGATCTGAAGAAGAAGATGTTTTGGCTGGGCATGAAGAAGGACATTACGTACTTCGTGACCCATTGCGAGGCATGTCAGTTGGTGAAGGCGGAGTGCAAGAACCCCGCAGGATTGTTGTAGCCACTCCCGGTGCCGGAGTGGAAGTTCGACGATATAGCTATGGATTTTATACATGGTCTTCCCCGGTCTCGGACGGGGAACGACTCGATCTGGGTGATAGTCGATCGGTTGACGAAGGTGGCCCTCTTTGTACCGATCAGGAAGGATGACTCGGTGGGAGTGCTGGTACGGAAGTTCGTGGAGCAATATATCCGATATCATAGCGTGCCCCGGACGATAGTGTTGGACCGCGACGGACGGTTTACATCCAGGGAGTGGCGGTCAGTGCAGGCATATTTGGGCACCCGGTTGACTTTTAACACGGCCTTCCACCCTCAGACGGACGGGCAGACCGAGCGCACCAACCAGACCTTGGAGGATTTACTACGACTGTGTATACTAGACCGAGGGGAGCCGTGGGAGAAGATGTTACCGTTGGTCGAGTTCTCCTATAATAATAGCTACCAGTCCAGCATCAGGATGGCGCCTTATGAAGCCTTGTATGGAAGAAAATGTAGGACCCCGCTTTCTTGGGTTCAAGACGAGGATCCGAAGGTGTTGGGATCGGATTTTGTTGAAGACACCGAGGCTCAGGTGAGACTGATCAGAGATAGGATGTTGGAGGCGCAGAGTAGACAGGCTAAATACTATGATGCCCGACATCGTCAGGTGGAGTTTCGGGTAGGGGATCGAGTGTTCTTGAAGATCCGGCCCATGCACGGAGTCTCACGGGTGCGCGGACGGAGGAAGAAGCTCAGCCCTAGGTATATGGGCCCTTATCGGATCCTGGAGCGGATCGGACCCCTAGCCTACAGGCTAGAGTTGCCGCCAGAGCTGGCAGCTCTACACGACGTCTTCCACATTTCTTCGCTGAGAAGGGCTCTACTACGCCCGGAGCAGCGGATTTCGACCACCGAAGGGCCGGTATATTCAGACCGATCTGTTCACTTGGAGCAGGTTCGGATCGACGACAAAGGAGTACGGATCTTGCGCCGCAAAAAGATCCCCTTAGTCAAGGTTCTGTGGAGAAACCACGGTCACGAGGAGCACACCTGGGAACCGCAGGACCTGATGAGGCAAAGATACCCGGAGTTGTTCAGTTAGGTACATCTCACCGCCTCTCGGTATTCTATAGATTGTTTCTTGATTTGGACAGTTAAGACTAGATAAGGAAAAAAATCCAGGACCTAGGCATGCGCACTTAATCAGAAAGGTAGGGGCTAATCTTTTGTTTATTGGGGAGATTGTCTTCGTTTATCAAACGAATAGTCGCCTAAAACCAATAGAAAGATCGTATGGGATGTTACAAGTTTAACTTATTCCGATAGAAATCCCCGTAGGCTCAACCTCAATTTCGGGGACGAAATTTTTGTTTTGTTTATTGGGAATTGTAACATCCCATTTCCGGCTAGACCCCTAGGAGTCGTTTGGTCGTGACGGAACCCTAGGAAGCCCAAAAAACTGAAATAAATCGATCGAGATTTCGGGTCACGGGTTGGTCACGCCCGTGACCGACCCGTCACGCCCGTGACTCTGGGCATGACTCCTTCGACGATCGTCGATCTCCGTGAGACGATCGTCGAACATGCTGCCGGGGCATGTCACGCCCGTGACCAAGGTGTCACGCCCGTGACCAAGGGCATGACTCCTTCGACGATCGTCGATCTCCGTGAGACGATCGTCGACCTTGCAGCCCGGACATGTCACGCCCGTGACCAAAGTGTCACGCCCGTGACCATGGGCGTGACTCCTTTGACGATCGTCGATCTCCGTAAAACGATCGCCGAAATCGAACTCGTGCCTGTCACGCCCGTGACCTAAGTGTCACGCCCGTGACCTAGGGCGTGACCAGCCTTCGACGACCGTCGATCTCAGTTCGACGCTCGTCGACCTCAGAATTTGCCGTTTGGGCCTGTCACGCTCGTGACCTAGGTGTCACGCCCGTGACCTAGGGCGTGACCACCATTCGATGACCGTCGATCTCAAATCGACGATCGTCGGCCCAGAATTAACCACCCGGGCCTGTCACGCCCGTGACCCAAGTGTCACGCCCGTGACCATCCTTCGACGATCGTCGATCTCAGTTCGACGATCGTCGAGCCCAGAATTGGCTATCCGGGCCTGTCACGCCCGTGACCTATGTGTCACGCCCGTGACATTGGCCGAAACGACGGTTCAGGCCCGAAATTATTTTAACACGCGTGGAAATAAATGCTGGTGTGGGAAGTTACACCAGGAATAATTACAGGCCGTTTTTCCTTCTGTAATTATATAATAAAGGAGGAAGATGTGGTCCAATAGGAAACCGCCAACTAGACACACCTGTTCATCTTCCACCGTTCCCTATCCCTTCACTGTAACCGAAAGGCTATTAAGAGAAGCCTGCATGGACATTACGGCTTTACCCTTTCGCCTCCCCACTTTCTGACTTATAAAAGCCCACTTGGGGCAAGAGGAGAAGTTTACACGCTCAAGTAAACGGATCAGATCTTTGTTCTTGCTGTAGGAGAAGTTCGGCTACGCCACCACTGCGCCATGGCACCCCGTCGTTCTTCTCGCCTCCAAACCGCGAACAAGGTCCTCCTCTGCTTCTTCTCTTTCGTGGGTAGATCTTAGGATTCTTAGAAAGGAGGTTCGCGCTCAACGGAGCCGGACCCATTTCTCGTTTTCATGGAAAACCATGAAAAATGTATTCTTGAGTTCGCCGGAAACCGCCACCTCCGGCGGCCAAACCACCGCCGACCGCTAGCCATCGCCTCAACGGAGGTGGTGGTGGTGGTGGCTGGCCAGGAAAGTGACCGGACGGCCGGCGACGGATCACGGAAAGCTTACAGGAAATATGAGTTTCTATGTCTGGTTTTCGGGTTCTGTAGAAGATGAACAGTAAAAACTGTTTTTAATATATAAATTATGTAAATAATTTTGTATGGAAATTATACTTGGATGAGTATATTTTGAGGCTGCAAAATGAGACACTTAGAGACCGTTTTAGGAAAGTGTCCAGTCACGAAAGTCGTAGCCCTTCGAGTCTAGATTAATTTAAAATTGGTTTCAACTCGTTTGGGTAAGCGGTTCGACCGCAGCACCCGTTTTAGTGGGGGCTGTACCTAGAGTTGGGCAGAAATTAAAACGGATGCCCACTCTTCGTCCCTTGTCCAAATGACCTGAAATTTGGGCAGGGGGTTAACCTTGGTTATACCTAAAGGCAGACCAAAAATGGGAATTTTTGGAGATACTTTGCCTAAAGTTTTTGTTTTAATTTAATAAACTTAGAGGAATTTATTTAGGTGGTCAAATGACCTCCAAACCCTCCCAAATGTTGGTGAGTGGTCCCTGGCTATAAAACCTAGGTCAGTACAAAATTCCAATTGATTTGGAGGAGTTTTGGTTGAGAAATCTTCTACCCTTAACTAGGCATTAGAGAGACACCTTTTAGTAAAAGTGCACTAAGAGTTTGGAAAGGTAAAATCACCTCAATAGAGGCTGATTTTCTGATCTCTGACTTAGAAGGGTGTTATAACCTGCTTTGAGGGAAATGATGAGGTTTAGGGTTGGTTTGCCCTATGATCCAAGCTCAAACCCTAAATGAAGGGTTTTGAGGTTTGTGAAGGACATAGGAGCAAAAGCTCTTGTATGCCCTTGAAATTTGGAGGAGAGTGGCATGATATGCTGAAAACCCACTGGTTGAAATAGTGAAGGGATTGGAGGTAATTAGGTACCTCGAAAGTTGAGATTTTGAATTAGGATAGAAATGTAATTTAGTTATTTTAAGCACTAAATCTAATCCAAAAATCATGAAACTCGGGAGGAGGGAGTTTTAGGATGTTTTAGACTTATGGTAAGTTTCCTGGAATTTTATGATTAATAAATAATATACTTCATGTGTTAACGGATTAATAGCCCGATTTGTGATTTCAAATATTTGGGGGTTTTAAATTAACTGTAATCAGTTAAAATTCTGGATTTAGATCTTGACTAGTAGAACACTGATCCCTGAATTTTTATAGAATTTTATGTTGAGTAAATCTAGTACTTTGTTCACAGATATTAGAAAGGGGTTTGTTGTTTAAAAATTAATTATGGATAAATTACTTGCTGGAAAATTATGAAACTTGGCCAGTGCTAATTTTAGGCCTTTATCTGCATGACATAAATTATTTATAATTTTTGGAAGAATATTTTCTGTACATGGTTCATAAACAACAGAAGTAGAGATTATTTCTAAAATAGTTTTCATGCCCTTTTGATGATAGAAAAATTATGATACTTAGGATTTAACCTATTGAGATAACCTACTATTTATCATAAATTTGCTAGACATCTTGCATGATTACTTAGGGTAGTTCATGTTCAAACCGGTAGCCCTTAGGACTTTAGGGGAATTTAATTAAACATCAGATAAATTAGGAAAATTACCATTTTCTGGATTTAGGCTAATTATATCATGATAAGTCCCCAATAAATAACTTAGGGCATTTGGATGAGTATTAGATCATGGCATAACCGGTTCGACATATAGTCTAGATCGGTCAGCATATAACAAATTTGTGAATTGCAATAAGACATGATCTGAGGAAGACATTGGAGTTAATCATTTTGTTTGGGTGGGCAATAGTGGAGGAAAACGCAATAGGAAGATATAAAGAGTAGCGAGAAGTGGTGAAAACTAGAGTTAAGAGGTGCTCGGGTTTCGGCGAAAGATCGTCTTTCCCGAAGAGAGGAAGGTTAAAAATCACCCTAGGATAGTCTATCGTAATATGAGAAGGGAATCGGGTTAAGGGAGATAAACCAATAATAATAAGTGCCTTGCGAAAGGGAACTTCGGGCCGTAATGCCGCCGTCTTGGTTCCTAGTTCCCCTTGAGAGCCCTTCACGGGGAATACCGGGGGCAGTCCTGGGCTAACGTAAACTGTAATAACAAACCGACAAGAGTAACTTAGTAACTAGGGCTGCACCTTTCACAAACACGGTTGGCACAGGAAGATTGATGGGAGCTTCGGCTCGGTTGGTTAAGAGACGGACGGGATGGTCCGGGGAGCTTCGGCTCGGTTGGTTAGGAGACGGACGGGATGGTCCGGGGAGCTTCGGCTCGGTTGGTTAAGAGACGGACGGGATGGTCCGGGGAGCTTCAGCTCGGTTGGTTTGGAGACGGATGTTTTGGTCCGGGGAGCTTCGGCTCGGTTTTGTGTGTTTACGAATAAACTTGCATGTGCATAAGATAAGAAAAGTTAAGGTGGTGGGTTTTTCGATATCGGGGAGTTCGATTGCACCGACACCGATATCGTTGACTCGGCGGGGTGGTTAGCACTTCGCCAACAGAAGTCCGGTGCGCCAGCCGGCAAGAGTACGCAGGCATCCGCTTAGTGCACCAAGCGTTGAGGCGTACGATAGGTCAGACCAGTGGTGCTTTTACTGGTTTTGAGGTGGGCGAGGCCCAACCCACCGCTTCCGTCCGCCACTACGGAGGTATCCTGGGAGGTAACGGCTCCGAAAGGGGGAACTAAAGGTCTGTGTGCACAGAGTCGGGTGTGTGAGTTGCACTTGCATGTTTCATCATACCCAATAGCATGTCATAACATAATCGATTCATTTAACCCTGACACCTAAAGTATAAGTGGTATGGGACGCTTATACTTTAGGACCTGCAAAACGATCCCTTGGTCTATAAGCTTGTGTAGGCAAGTTTATAAATCAAAGGTTAATTTCAATATATAACAACCATTGCTGTTTGATAACTGACACCCCAAGATATAAGTGGTATGGGACACTTATACGATGGGAGCTTTGCAAAAGATCCCTTTTGCTTATGTGTTCTCGCATAAGTGAAGGTTAAATTCATATATTTGCTTTTCTTACTGCTAGACCTATTATAACAATTATATTAACTGCTCATCGAATACAACTTGTTAGATTAGTTCCGCTGCCATCTGTTTCTTGATTAATCTCTACCATCATGTCCTTCCCTTTCTTCCTCCCCGCTCGGTACCTAGGAGCCATGGGGGAAGGGGTGGGGGATGATAGGGCTTAGTCTTTATGACTAACGGTTTTCGAACCGCATCATTTAGGAGATCGTGGAGCCCAGCATGGAGGAGCAGCCCCAGAGATCGGTGCGCCTGGAGATGGGGCAGTCTAGCTCCGGAGTTCACACAGCCAGGACCGTGAGTCTCGACCTTGAGTAGTTTCTGTTTTGCTTCCGCATGAGTGATATTGTAGTGAGGACATTTTGTATCGGGCATATGCCCGCATTTACAGTACTCTGATTATTGATATTCTGTGGACACTCCCTTCATGGAGATTTTATCTTATATACATGTGATTTATTATTGTGGACTGCATTATTCTTACTTCAAATATTGTGCTACTTTTCTATGATCGAATTGGCCGGCAGAATCGGCGCCTTGTGGTGATGACCCTTCAGGACGTGAAGGTGTCACCGCAAAGCGGCGACTCTGGGCCTAAGACCCCGGTGGTTGAAAAAGAAAAAAAAAAGGGGGGTCTTACACCATCAGACAGGGGAGTCGATCGAGTCGCAGGACGCCTAGCCATTCTAAAAATCATAACAACACAAATTAGACTCTACTACAACGTCTAGAACCAAATACAAGTACAGACAATACATATATAGATATAGACTTAAAGCTGCTAAACTTACTCTGAGAGTTTATCTTTTTAACAAAATTTAGATGTTATGCCCTAACCTAGGATGGTTAACCACCACCTTACTAACTCTTGTGCCTAGATCGGGAATGCATGACTTTTATATTAATTTAAAAACTTATGTGTGTACATATGTCATCCTGCCAATCTTTAGCATGGCACGTTGTGCTTATGCAATGTTATGATATGCATGTTTGTGTTATGCATTCTAAAAAGGCCCTAATGCATGTTATGAGCGGCGTACACATGAAAATGTTATGCATCCCATACTACATAACATTCTCATGCAACGAAAAAGAAAACGTGCTAGTCGCAGCTATGTGGTGAGGTTATGCATCTCATACTACATAACCCTCACATATTGCCCCTATGGTGGATCCATATACGAACACATATTATGCATCCCATACTACATAATATGCCCCGTATACTTCATGTTATGCTATGAGTGTAGTGTTCGTGCTTTTGCCAAGACTTGTTGATGACATATCGGTGTATGAATGACGTGATGCCGAACTACAAAAAAAAACAAACAAAGGAAGGTTGCTCAACTAACTTGTCAAGCAACCTCCCTCTGATACCAACTGTCACAACCCGCATTTTCTCCGAGTTAAGAATTATAAGAGTAAGAGAAAACACGCGTCATGATGCCACATCAAGCAGGGGATAACTGCTGACGCTCAGGCAAAACCAACTACCAACTTAATGAAAGAAATTCATGTGATTAATGATTAGAAAATCAGTTATATTTTAGAGACCGTATCCCTCGGCTCAGTGGATCACCTAGTCCACAAAAGAAAATCTATATTTATACGCTGCGGAAACATACTTTATTTAGGTTTGACATCCTAAAGAGCACATAAGGGTCCCAAGAGAACCACTCATGCTATGCAAGACCCTACATTTAATTTATATAATATATAAGAAAACGGTCTTTATACGTGATTTGGAAAATAGTGATTACGTTTTATAAAACATGCTGATCATGAGCTTTCTTTATAATAATAATTATAGTTTAAAAATAACTAGCAACCTAGCATAAAACCTTCTTAGGGCAAGTAGACTATCTCCAGAAAACGGTAGCAGCATAAGTAAATATATCCAGTACAAAGGTAACAACTACCAGTGGGCGCCAACAACCTGACACGAACCCACTGACACACATGTATGTTTGTAAGAAAGTACTGAAAAACTACCTCACCAACACGGCAAACGGAACTCCAAAGACCAAGAGTCCACCAACACCACCACTGCAAACTAGCCACCCAACTGGCTACGGCTCAGAACCTGGGGTATTCCAAAATAAAACAGAATACCTCAGCAAGCTAAACAAGGTAAAAACTACATGAAAGAGTCAACCAAAGGGACAAAGTACCTGAAAAACATGCAGTAGAAAGAGCCACAACTGTCCAAAACAGGACAACAAGAAAAGCACTACGTGCGAGAAAACAGCAACAACCCGGCCCAGGAACAACATCCTGCAGGGCCTACTAGGCTACCAAGAGCCAAAAGTGCTGCAAACTACCAAGGAAGAAACTTCTAACACCCTAAACTGTGGGAGGAGGTAGTAGCAAAAACAAATAACGAGGAACCGGATTGGAGGCAAACTCAGTCCCCCCATCCACCATGTCCAAGTCAACAAGCTCGAGGGTCTACACGTGAAAGCACAAGGCCTTCCACCCACATGCCCAGCCCATACCTGGAGCAAGAAAATCAATAGTGGCCTTGGCTAAATTACACAACTCCACCCCCATAAAGAGCTACAAACCACCACTACTACCCACGACCCACGATTCGGCCTTTAGGAAAGAGAAACATGGACGACAAGGAAATTACAAATTTAAACAAGGAATTCACTCGGGAACGTAAATCGAGGAAAGAGAAAAAGGAAGTGTTGAAATGACTCAACACGACGTGGCGCTGGGTCCTCTCGACACCGCATTGAGTGAGCTTCACTCACTCAACGTGCCACGCAAAGCAACTATCACAACAATAACTCTTACCCTACTACCTTAACACTACACAAAACACTCATGCCCACCTAACCCGCGTATCGACGCCAGCTAAACACGAGTGCCGAAAAAAAAGAAATATTCAGAGCGCACGATCGGTGGCGCACGATCGGTGGTCGTGCGCACTCATCGGCTGATGATCGTGCGAAGTGAACCTGGGAAACTTGAAACCTGACAGAAAACTTAGCATTAGCGCACGATCAGTGTCGCACGACCACTGGTCGTGCGCACTGTTGCCAGCGCTCGTGCGATTGCCGAGACAGAACTTTGGAAAATAAAAAGACAGCCGCGCACGAACAGAGGCACACGACCAGTGGTCGTGCGCCCTAATGGTTGATGACCGTGCGCGGTTAACCTGTACCGTTGGGATTTCCCGGACGACACCGGAACGCGCACACGACCCACACAACTACAGTAGCAGTAGGAAACTACCAACGACGCGCGCCACTACCATTCAAACTATGACTAATCATTCGAGACGGAAAAATAGGAGATAAAACGATAGAAACAATAGGCTTTAAACAAAAGAAAACAACTTGGCAAGGGCAAAAACACCACTTGCCTCGATTTCCGGTGAAGCTTGGTCGGCTTTCCCTCCTCTTCACGCTGCACTAGAAAGAGCAGCACCAAAAACTCACCTAACAAGCAAATCCGAACTTTAATGGCGGAAACCTCAAAAACCAAAAATTCCAATCCCCCTAAAACTCCACGAAAATCGAATTTCTTACCGTAGGAATGAAGGTCTTGACGAGAGCAATCCGAATCCACTCTCGGAATCGAATTCCGTCCACAAACGCTCCGGGAATCGGCGGTGGAAGGCAAGGGCTCGGCGGTTTCTCCGTTTCTCTCGTACAAGCGCGGCGGTTTAACGTGAAGAAGAAGATGACCGGCTATTATATTTCTATCATATATATATATTAATATATAATAATATAATTAATTACAAAATTACATAAAGCACCAAAACGACGCGAAAACCGAACTACCTCGGAATTCGACGAAATTCGCACCGTAGCTAAATACCCATGCTACGAACACAACGGCGAAGTCGAAATTAATTTTCGACGAACAGAACTCGAGTTATACCCAAATAAAGCCAAACACCAACATCCCCCCGAGAGGCCACACCGGGTCACCCAAAACGACTCGGCTTGCTAGGGAGATCTTGCCAACAGGCTACAGAATAGGGCACTCAGTTCTAAGGAGCTAAACCACACTCCACAAATGGCGCAAGCCACGGAAACGCGTCATCGTAACGCCAAACGAGAATAAAAATAAACGCAGAAAAATCGGGGGCGTTACAGTCACTCCCCCTAAAAGAAAGTTTCGTCCCGAAACTTTACGCACAACACTCCTACTAAAGAAGGAAAAGTAACCAATAGGAGTTACAAGAAGGGAAACTTACCGATCAAATCAGGGAAACAGGTGAGGGTAAGCCCTCCTCATGGCCGACTCTAGCTCCTAAGTCGCGCTCTCCAAATCCTGATTTTTCCACAGAACTTTCACCATCGGTATGGACTTCTTTCGCAGCACTCGCTCCTGAGTATCCAAAATACGAACCGGCACCTCAACAAAAGAGAGGTTGGGCTCCAACTGGGGCACAACGTCCAAGACCTGCCCACTACTGCGCACACACTTCCGCAATTGGCTAACATGAAAAACATTATGAACTCCTGGGAAGTTTGCTGGCAAACCCTTTCTATAAGCTGACACGCCAATCCGTTCCAAAATCTCGAACGGGCCCACATACCTTGGGTCCAATTTCCGATTCTTACCAAACCTCTTTACACCCACCATTGGGGAAACCTTAAGAAATACAAGGTCCCCTACAGAGAACTCCAAAGCAGACCTACGCCGATTGGCGTTCTTTTCGTACCTCTCCTGAGCTATACGAAGCTTCTCTCGAATAAGCTTCACGGCGACTTCCATATCCTCCAGCGCATCAGGACCCAACAACGGCCTCTCACCAGCCTCGGCCCAAAACAACGGAGTCCTACAGCGCCTCCCATACAAGGCTTCGAACGGATCCATCTGCAAACTTTCCTGATAACTGTTGTTGTAAGCAAATTCCATAAGTCTCAGCCGCTCATCCCACGCTCCGTCATGGTCTAAAATATAGCATCGGATCATATCCTCAACAATCTGATTCACCCGCTCCGTCTGTCCATTGGTCTGTGGGTGGTACGCAGTAGAATATCTCAGATCCGTACCCAAACCCTCCTGCAGACTCTGCCAAAAACGAGAAGTAAACCGGGAGTCTCGATCAGAAATGATGCTAACCGGCACACCGTGGAGTCGGATGACTTCATTCAAGTACAACTCCGCTATCTTCTTCATCGGGTAATCAATCTTATAAGGCACGAAGTGAGCACACTTCGTCAATCTATCCACTATAACCCAAATAGAATCAAATCCCCTCGGAGATTTTGGTAAGCCCGTAATGAAGTCCATAGATATACTCTCCCACTTCCAAGTCGGGATCTCTAACGGGGTCAACTTGCCACCAGGCCTTCCATGGTCGGCCTTCACGCGCTTGCAAATGTGGCACTCAGCAACAAATCGGGCTATATCACCTTTCATGCCATACCACCAGGCAATTTGCCTTAAGTCACGGTACATCTTCGTAGATCCTGGATGATAGGCAACGCTGGATCCATGAGCCTCTCTGCAAATCATACCTCTAATATCCCCAACGGCGGGGATGCAAAACCTGCCGTGGTACTTAAAAGTACCCGCATCATCGATAGCAAAATCTGGCAACTCTCCCTTCTCTGTCCGGATGAATAGGTGCAACAGATCCGGGTCGTCCTTCTGGTGCAGTCTGGTCAAAGAAATCCAGGACGGCTCTGCCACTGACAAACTACTCTGCAAACCACAGCATCCCACTGAAATATCCATAAGGAGGAACTCCTCAACTAACCGATCGGCGGAGAGGTTAAAGATCTTTCCCGTCTTTCGGCTCAGGGCGTCGGCCACCACATTGGCCTTGCCCGGATGATACTGGATCTCTACATCATAATCAGCCACATACTCTAGCCACCGACGCTGGCGCAGATTCAACTTCTTCTGCGTGAACACGCACTTCAGGCTCTTGTGGTCAGTGAAGATCTTGCACTGAGCCCCATAAAGTAGGTGTCTCCACAGCTTCAACGCATAAATAACCGCTGCGAACTCAAGGTCATGCGTAGGATAATTCTTCTCATGAGTCTTCAGCTGCCTTGACCCATAGGCAATCACCTTCCCAACCTGCATTAATACGCATCCCAGACCTACAAGCGAAGCATCCACATATACATCATAATCCACACCCTCAGTAGGCAGGGTCAGAACGGGGGCAGTGCACAATCTCTTCTTTAGCTCCAGAAAAGCCTCCTCGCACTTTTCGCTCCAAATAAATGCCACATTCTTCTGAGTCAGCTTGGTCAACGGTGCAGCTAGGAAAGAGAAACCCTCCACAAATCTTCTGTAATATCCAGCCAACCCTAAGAAACTCCTGATCTCCTTAGGCGTATTTGGCCTACTCCAATCCATCACTGCTGCAATCTTTTCTGGATCTACCGAGATCCCTTCCTTGCTCACCACGTGGCCTAGAAAAGAAACCTGAGGCAACCAAAATTCGCACTTGCTCAACTTGGCGAATAACTTGTGGTTCCTCAACTCTGATAGGACCAAACGCAAATGCTGCTCATGCTCCTCCGCGCTACGAGAATAAACTAACACGTCATCAATGAAGACCACAACGAACTTGTCGAGGAAATCCTTGAACACCCTGTTCATCATATCCATGAAGGCTGATGGTGCGTTGGTCAGACCAAACGACATCACCAAAAACTCAAAGTGTCCATGCCTCGATCTAAACGCAGTCCGTGGAATATCCGCCTCACGGATCCTGAGCTGATGATAACCAGAACGAAGATCGATCTTGGAGAACACCGTGCTACCGCGCAACTGGTCAAATAAATCATCGATCCTCGGCAGAGGGTACCTGTTCTTAATAGTGACCTTGTTCAATTCTTTATAGTCGATGCAAAGCCGCATCGACCCATCTTTCTTCTTTACAAACAAAACAGGAGCACCCCAAGGCGACGAACTCTGCCTGATAAAACCTTTAGCCAACAGCTCATCCAACTGACCTCGCAACTCCTCTAACTCACGAGGGGCCATCCGGTACGGCGCCTTAGCAATAGGACGCGTACCCGGCTCCAAATCGATCACAAACTCAACATCCCGCTCGGGAGGAAGACCAGGAAGGTCATCAGGAAAAACATCGGCGAAACCACAAATAATAGGAATCTCCTCCAAGCGTGGTACGCTAACAGCGGTTTCAACCGCCGAGACTAAACAAGCACAACAACCAGAAAGAAACAACCTCTGAGCACATACCGCAGAGATGACAGGAGAATCCTGACACGGGTCAGCATACACGCTGCCGGGCTGACCGTCGTCCCTGATGAAGTCCAAGCGCTTTTCTTTGCACTGAATGACTGCATCATACCTAGAGAGCCAGTCCATGCCCAGAATAACATCGAAGTCCTCCAGATCAATCAACTTCAGGTCCGCCTTCGCAAGAAAGTTCCCCAACAAAACAGGGCAATCCAAAATGCCAAAATCTGACAACACAGATTCACTAGAGGGAAACTTGACACGGAAGGAATCCCGAACACGATCTAAGGTCAACCGATGTCGCTCCACAAAGGCTCTAGCCACGAACGAGTGGGTAGCGCCGGAGTCAAACAGAACCCGCGCCCAGCGGTTCTTTACCTTAAATTTCCCTATAGGAGCATAGAAAACTAAGGAACTACCACAACCATACTGCAAACATTCTAGCAAATAGAACTACCAGGCTGGAAAAACAACAAACAACTAACCTGAGATGACCTGGGTCGAAGCCTGAGCCTCCTCGGAAGAGATCACGTTCAGCTTCCCCTTTCCCTTGTCCACACGCTGAGGTGGAGGTAAAGCCTGTAACGGAACTGCAGGAAGAGCTGGCTGAAACTGAGGACACCTCGACTTGATGTGACCCTTCTGCCCACACTGAAAGCAGACTTTATCCTTGGTCCAACACTGGGCCGCATCATGGCCGGATCGCTTGCAAACGGAACAGGAGACATCTCTCCTAGGAGCACCCTGAATCGCATGAACCTGCTCCTTCCTCTGAGCTGCTGCCTTCTTGAAACATTTCTCGGCAGGGTGGCCTGACCGGCCACAGAAGCTGCACTCCACCTTGCCCCTCTTTCCTGGAGCCGCACCAGGTACCTGGGGTTTCTTCTCCTCCACCGACTTTCTCTTGTCCAACCTCATTTGCTGGTCTCTGCTCTTCGCGGTCTCAATAGCCTCCACCTTCAGAGCAGCCTCTACTACACCTGCATAAGTCTCTGACCCATAAGCACTGGTCAACTGCTGCACCTCTCTCCTCAATCCACCGAGAAATCGCTTAACTCGATCAGCCTCAACGCTGACCAATCCAGGGGCAAAACGGCTCAACTTGCTGAACTCTATCTCATACTCACCCACCGTGAGTTGCCTTTGCTTCAGATGGAGGAAGTCGTTCATGAGGCGGTCTCGCTCGACTGAGGGTAAGAACTTCCTCAACAGCATCTCCTTGAACACCTCCCAAGAGCATCCGGCTACCAAGCTCTCCTTCTCTCTCAGCCACCAACTCTTAGCCAAACCTTTAAGCTGATAGGCGGCTATCATCACCCTCTGATCATCTGCAATCCCTGAATACGAGAACATCTCCTCCATGGAGATCAGCCAGTCGCCTATCACCATGAAATCTACCTTCCCATCATAAGTGGGAGGTCTCAGCCTCTGAAACTGCGAGATGAAGGCCATCTCTGCTGGCACCACCACTGGAGGTCTCAAGGGTGCAGGAGGAGGAGGAACAGCTAACCCCCCCGCAGGGACTTGCACACCCTGAGTCTGACCTGCCACGACCGCCACCAAAGACTAAATCTGGGCTCGCACCTCCTCCAACTGTCTGCCCAAGGAATCGTTACTCTGATGCAGACTCTCGATCACCGCATCGTTCTGAGCCCCAGATGACTCACCCTCAGACAGGGGAGTCGATCGAGTCGCAGGACGCCTAGCCATTCTAAAAATCATAACAACACAAATTAGACTCTACTACAACGTCTAGAACCAAATACAAGTACAGACAATACATATATAGATATAGACTTAAAGCTGCTAAACTTGCTCTGAGAGTTTATCTTTTTAACAAAATTTAGATGTTATGCCCTAACCTAGGATGGTTAACCACCACCTTACTAACTCTTGTGCCTAGATCGAGAATGCATGACTTTTATATTAATTTGAAAACTTATGTGTGTACATATGTCATCCTGCCAGTCTTTAGCATGGCACGTTGTGCTTATTCAATGTTATGATATGCATGTTTGTGTTATGCATTCTAAAAAGGCCCTAATGCATGTTATGAGCGGCGTACACATGAAAATGTTATGCATCCCATACTACATAACATTCTCATGCAACGAAAAAGAAAATGTGCTAGTCGCAGCTATGTGGTGAGGTTATGCATCCCATACTACATAACCCTCACATATTGCCCCTATGGTGGATCCATATACGAACACATATTATGCATCCCATACTACATAATATGCCCCGTATACTTCATGTTATGCTATGAGTGTAGTGTTCGTGCTTTTGCCAAGACTTGCTGATGACATATCGGTGTGTGAATGACATGATGCCGAACTATAAAAAAAAAACAAAGGAAGGTTGCTCAACTAACTTGTCAAGCAACCTCCCTCTGATACCAACTGTCACAACCCGCATTTTCTCCGAATTAAGAATTATCAGAGTAAGAGAAAACACGCGTCATGATGCCACGTCAAGCAGGGGATAACTGCTAACGCTCAGGCAAAACCAACTACCAACTTAATGAAAGAAATTCATGTGATTAATGATTAGAAAATCAGTTATATTTTAGAGACCGTATCCCTCGGCTCAGTGGATCACCTAGTCCACAAAAGAAAATCTATATTTATACGCTGCGGAAACATACTTTATTTAGGTTTGACATCCTAAAGAGCACATAAGGGTCCCAAGAGAACCACTCATGCTATGCAAGACCCTACATTTAATTTATATAATATATAAGAAAACGGTCTTTATACGTGATTTGGAAAATAGTGATTACGTTTTATAAAACATGCTGATCATGAGCTTTCTTTATAATAATAATTATAGTTTAAAAATAACTAGCAACCTAGCATAAAACCTTCTCAGGGCAAGTAGACTATCTCCAGAAAATGGTAGCAGCATAAGTAAATATATCCAGTACAAAGGTAACAACTACTAGTGGGCGCCAACAACCTGACACGAACCCACTGACACACATGTATGTCTGTAAGAAAGTACTGAAAAACTACCTCACCAACACGGCAAACGGAACTCCAAAGACCAAGAGTCCACCAACACCACCACTGCAAACTAGCCACCCAACTGGCTACGGCTCAGAACCTGGGGTATTCCAAAATAAAACAGAATACCTCAGCAAGCTAAACAAGGTAAAAACTGCATGAAAGAGTCAACCAAAGGGACAAAGTACCTGAAAAACATACAGTAGAAAGAGCCACAACTGTCCAAAACAGGACAACAAGAAAAGCACTACGTGCGAGAAAACAGCAACAACCCGGCCCAGGAACAACATCCTGCAGGGCCTACTAGGCTACCAAGAGCCAAAAGTGCTGCAAACTACCAAGGAAGAAACTTCTAACACCCTAAACTGTGGGAGGAGGTAGTAGCAAAAACAAACAACGAGGAACCGGATTGGAGGCAAACTCAGTCCCCCTATCCACCATGTCCAAGTCAACAAGCTCGAGGGTCTACACGTGAAAGCACAAGGCCTTCCACCCACATGCCCAGCCCATACCTGGAGCAAGAAAATCAATAGTGGCCTTGGCTAAATTACACAACTCCACCCCCATAAAGAGCTACAAACCACCACTACTACCCACGACCCACGATTCGGCCTTTAGGAAAGAGAAACATGGCCGACAAGGAAATTACAAATATAAACAAGGAATTCACTCGGGAACGTAAATCGAGGAAAGAGAAAAAGAAAGTGTTGAAATGACTCAACACGACGTGGCGCTGGGTCCTCTCGACACCGCATTGAGTGAGCTTCACTCACTCAACGTGCCACGCAAAGCAACTATCACAACAATAACTCTTACCCTACTACCTTAACACTACACAAAACACTCATGCCCACCTAACCCGCGTATCGACGCCAGATAAACACGAGTGCCGAAAAAAAAGAAATATTCAGAGCGTACGATCGGTGGCGCACGATCGGTGGTCGTGCGCACTCATCGGCTGATGATCGTGCGAAGTGAACCTAGGAAACTTGAAACCTGACAGAAAACTTAGCATTAGCGCACGATCAGTGTCGCACGACCACTGGTCGTGCGCACTGTTGCCAGCGCTCGTGCGATTGCCGAGACAGAACTTGGGAAAATAAAAAGACAGCCGCACACGAACAGAGGCACACGACCAGTGGTCGTGCGCCCTAACGGTTGATGACCGTGCGCGGTTAACCTGTACCGTTGGGATTTCCCGGACGACACCGGAACGCGCACACGACCCACGCAACAACAGTAGCAGTAGGAAACTACCAACGACGCGCGCCACTACCATTCAAACTATGACTAATCATTCGAGACGGAAAAATAGGAGATAAAACGATAGAAACAATAGGCTTTAAACAAAAGAAAACAACTTGGCAAGGGCAAAAACACCACTTGCCTCGATTTCCGGTGAAGCTTGGTCGGCTTTCCCTCCTCTTCACGCTGCACTAGAAAGAGCAGCACCAAAAACTCACCTAACAAGCAAATCCGAACTTTAATGGCGGAAACCTCAAAAACCAAAATTCCAATCCCCCTAAAACTCCACGAAAATCGAATTTCTTACCGTAGGAATGAAGGTCTTGACGAGAGCAATCCGAATCCACTCTCGGAATCGAATTCCGTCCACAAACGCTCCGGGAATCGGCGGTGGAAGGCAAGGGCTCGGCGGTTTCTCCGTTTCTCTCGTACAGGGGCGGCGGTTTAACGTGAAGAAGAAGATGACCGGCTATTATATTTCTATCATATATATATATATATTAATATATAATAATATAATTAATTACAAAATTACATAAAGCACCAAAACGACGCGAAAACCGAACTACCTCGGGATTCGACGAAATTCGCACCGTAGCTAAATACCCATGCTACGAACACAACGGCGAAGTCGAAATTAATTTTCGACGAACAGAACTCGAGTTATACCCAAATAAAGCCAAACACCAACATCCCCCCGAGTGGCCACACCGGGTCACCCAAAACGACTCGGCTTGCTAGGGAGATCTTGCCAACAGGCTACAGAATAGGGCACTCAGTTCTAAGGAGCTAAACCACACTCCACAAATGGCACAAGCCACGGAAACGCGTCATTGTAACGTCAAACGAGAATAAAAATAAACGCAGAAAAATCGGGGGCGTTACAGTTGATCAGCTAAAGGGACAAGATTCTTCCCATATTTAGAGCCTGTAGACAGTCAATTATCCTCTGGAAGATGACATTGGCACATGAGGTCTTTCTTCTATAATATAATCCTGGTAATTATTGTTGGATCTCGTGGCCAACCTTAGAGGGGGGGGGGGGGTGAATAAGATTTCTGACGTTTATTTCAATTTAAAATATTATGAGCCAGAAAATCGAGTTCTGGAAGCTACTGCGGGGAGTTAGGTAGCTAACACGCGGCGGTAAGTCTCGTAACTTGTTTTCTTGGGCAGTTACGCTTGAGCAAGCCCCACAACACAAACATTCAATAAATAAAACCAAAACAAGCACAAAAGTAATAAACACAAAAACACGAATTTCATTGCATGAATTAAAATGACAATTGTTCTAGATGATTAAAAAACTGTGATCTCCGTGACGCCGGAGATCGAAAATGGTGTGGAGAAAAACTCTTTTGGTTTCTATACAGATCCACTCCACAGACCGGTTGTCTCTCTCCCTTTCCCTCCAAGAAAGGTCTTCGAGCCGGATCTTCACCTCCTCATAAGGGAGGGTATTAGAGCCCCGCTAGATCCTCCGATCTAGACGTCCCTATCCCCAGGATGATTTATCGCAGAATCCTACCTAGATTCCGACGACCTTCCCAGGTCGATTTCTCACGAAATCCTTCCCGGATTTCGACGACCCTCCGGTCGATTTCCCTCACACAAGATTTAGAAAAAGAAAAGATTACAAGAATAAAAGTTGTAAATAATCTAAAGGTTCAGTTCTACCTCATTAAGATTTCTCCATGGTGCGATCCGCGACTGTTGCTTGAGATCTTCGTATGTTAGCAACCAGTCGGCTCTTCGTAGTCGATGTAGATCTTGGATCGTCGGAGTCTTTTAATCATGTATGTGAGGGAGAAGAATCTCTTCTTCTTAAATGAAGACGATTGAAACGTATGCAAGGAGGCGACCGAACCCTAGAGTGCAGGAGCTTCTGTCTATTTTCGTCTTGGATCATAAGGCACACAAACTGAGGCGGCCATTTATACGTCTTCATGAAAATAGTCTACTGCCGGCGGTAAGACTAGCACCTGGCGGTAGGTTCACGCGCTTGTTGTGCCAGCTGTCATCCAAATTTGAAATAATATTTCAAAACAAATATTTTTTTCCTTTTCAAAGAGCTAGCGCCCCGCGTTAGAAGATAGCGCCACGTGGTAGGTCAGTAGTTGACGAATCCTTCTCGTGAATGGCTAGCGCGGAGCGGTAACCACTGTCGCCTAGCAGTAGGTCGGTTACTCGAGAAAACCTTCTCGTCATTTGTCGAGAGGCTAATGCTGCGCGGTAACACCTATCGCCTGGCAGTAGATCGGTTACTCGAGAAATCCTGCATTCGTCGAGAGGCTAGTACGGCGCGGTAAGCACTACCGCTTGGCGGTAGTTTCTCGAGAGACTGGCAAAAATAATTCCTTGTGTTAGCCTGGGCGGTAGGACTAGCGCGAAGCAGTAGTTTCCCGAGAGCTCTGTCCAATTAATTCACGGCTACCACTCGACGGTAACTCTTATCGCTCGGCGTTAGTGTCCATAGGAGTCTTCTTCTTCTTCGCTTGCACCTGTCAACCTGCACACTCTATCAACACAAGATGTGATCAAATACAACCTGAGAGTTGATATTCTCAAACACAGGGAATGTGAAACATCGGTTCCAACAAACTCCCCTTTTTGATAATATCAAATCCCATTCATGAAAATAACAATGAGGTAGAGTGCATATAAAGAATAAGAGTTATAAGCTAAAATCAGGTTGCAGGTTCTCTATATAGCTCCCCTACACGGACGTTCCCCCTATCTACATGTTTGACTTGCTCCCCTATCTATGAGCACACATTGTGAACATGCTCCCCCTATCTATATGACCTATATAGCTCCCCTACACACACGCTCCCCTATCTATATGTTCGACTTGCTCCCCTTATCTATGTGCACACATTGGGAACATGCTCCCCCTATCTATGCGACTTTCCTAACCCGTGACTCATACTTATGAACAAATACTCATGAACAAGTTATTCTCTCCCTTTGATAATATCAAAATGGGGCGGGCAGGGCCAACCAGACACGCGGGATGAAAAATAGTGGATATGATGAGCGTTAGACAAATAGCAGATGGTGCACACATAAAGTAAAGTTAGACATGATAAGCATAGAGGTGACTCAAAATGAAAGACATATCAGAGAAATTTAAGCACATGGGTCACATAATGGAGCAAGGTACACAGACAGAGAAGTTCACTTTTCAGAGTTAAATATGAATTGAACAACATAGACTAAACTAAACACACAATGAGTACGTCTACAATGCTATAAGAGTTAGGAAGTAATCAAGTTGAACAAACATTAAAAACGCCATGAGTGTAAATCGTGTGCTAGTACGTATTGTGCTAAAAAGAGATAGTGTAGTTGTAGTCCAATTCTTATGTGCGGAAGTCTTAGACAAGGCAATGACATGTGTTCGTGTAGAATCGAAAGCGAGATAACACCAAGGGAAAAATAACATATTGTACATGGTTATCTCGATTGTCTAGGAACCTAACACAAGAGAAATGTAGTGAATGATCACGTCACAGGTCTAGCTATGTCATACCAAGATTTGAACTAGGGGCACAATGCTTAAGTTAGATTCTATGCACAAGATCGAAATGACTCTTTGAACCAATGTGCTCATCCTCACAATGCTCTTAAAGACTTATCAGGAGGAGTGAATAGTGCTTGGGGGGTTCTTAACATGATATGTGATAGCTTGCATAGTTTTCTTTTTAGTTTGCTGTGAGCTATAACTTTTATATATATATATATATATATATATATATATATATTTTGAGTTCAAGGAGCCCCGAGTCAATCGAAATCTATCTACCTAGATAGATACACTTTAACTTGTATACATAAGACTTTAACACTAGATATTTGCCCCAAAGTTTTGATCTTCATATACACATATATATATCGTGACATTGATTATTCAAAGTATTCCTAGCATGTTAGAATATAGTGTCACGATTTATAACATGCAGGCTTAGCTTTTTTTCTTTTCTTGAGTGCAATAGCTAGGGATGTGTGTATCATGTGAAGTCATTCCCCTATCTAAGTCCTCATGCATACTTAGAGACATAGTCAACAAACACGACCCCGTCTTATCGCACTCAATAGCTAAGCACCTATAGATTCAACTCACTATGACCAGAGGACAATGTTTACATAGATTAAGAGTCTGAACTCAAACATTGTATATATGTGTTATGTTCTAAGTCAAAGTCATGTGAGCCAATAAGATATGATCACTTCACAGTTATATATATATATATTGTTTTTTTAAAAAATATCTAGGAAACTCAAGTAGACAACTCATAAGCAAATACACGAAGAAAGTGAAACATGGACATAAAAAAATAACCACAAATAAAACAAGAAAACACAAATATCGATGATAGAATATTATGCATGAATATATCGAACATGATAAGTGGAATAATGTTCATGCAGTGGATACGTGAATCCTAAGTATGCCCAATAATCCAATACCTAAGCTATATGTCTACACCCTGACCCCGTACAAAGTGATAGATGAGCATGAGGAGCTGCATAAATTCCGTAGGGTAGGGTGTTAATCCCATGTGAACACAAAAGAACCCGCTCAACCTAACACTCTTTCACCCCAGCGCCACACACGAACCTACTGGAACCCTCCCTGGTTAAGGATAAGATGTGGTTTACAGGTTAGCATTTCTAAAGCACACACACCTACGCCCCTGCTATTGTGAGACACAATATATTGAGTCGTGCTGATGTTTCTATTAGCAATGTGATGAAATTACTTCGGCAGATAAGTAATAGTATGAAAAGAAGCATTATCGTCGGCGGTAGAGTTATCGCTCCGCAGTAGCTTTGGATTATATAGGCCTCGATTCAGATCTAGATCTGCATACCTGTTCACTTCCACTCACTACTGCCGACATTCTCCTTCCCTGGAGCTCTTCTTCTTTTCCTTAAGGCACTCCCTTTTTCTCTCTCTCTCTCTAATTTCTAGTATTTTAGATTTTAGATCTATTGCTTTTGACTTCACGCGTTTTTGAGCGCGACCCATGATGATTTGTGGGCTGAAGGTGCATTTGTTTTCTATTTTTTCCCATGGATCATCGCCGTTTTTCATGGATCTAGATTGTGTAGGCTCAGATTTTGTGTCTTTGGTATTTTCAAACGGCCGTTTAACTCTAAAAATTCCGTTTTTAGTAAGATCCGGAGACAGAGTTTCATCCGTGTAGCTTTCCGCGATTTTCCATATTAGATGAGTTTTTCTTTTCAGATCTTGGCTACTATCTCTGATCTACTCTTCATAAGAATGCATCTATGATTTCTCCCGCATTTGAGAGAGGATTTAAGCAAAAATGGGGTTTTGGAACATATCCGGCGGAAGAGGATGAAGATAGTCCGTCACGTTACCGCCAACAAGTAACAAATTATTGCCCAGCGGTAAGAACTAGAGGCTGGTTTTCAATTTCTATTTTGTTATTTTTGGTTAACCCCCTTCTTATAGATTTTTCTAAACAGTTTCACGGTTTATTTTCAGGATATGGCTTCGTCGAGTTCCCAGTCTGCACGCCACAGCTTTTCCAAGAGATCCTGGGGGCCGGTCTCCACCTACCCTGCCATAGATGATGCAACTATGAGCATTCCGATGATCATAAATATTGGTGATCGATATGCTCATATCTATGAGTACTTAGAGGGATCTGGTGTGCTTGCAGTGATCTCATCTGATGCCCCATTCTCCTCTGCCCTCACCTGAGAGTTTTACAATAACCTCCCGGATCCCGCTCAGATGCGCCTAAGTGGGGGTGTCCAATCTTGCATTGGCACAAAGATAGTGATAATAACCCATCCAGATCTCGACAGTAAATATGTCTAGACCCCCAACTATCCAGTCCTCGATATCGCAGAGTCCTTTAGAACTACTAGGGACTAGAGGGAGATGAACGAGGTTCTTCACGGTGTGGAGGGGCGTTCAGATCTCTTCACCTCTATAGATACTCTCACTCCTGACGCCCGTATCATCCAGGATATCCTACGTCACTCCCTCATGTTCAAGGCTGGGGACGCCAGGAAGGTCACGACCTATCTGTCAATGGTGACGTACTATATCTTGGCCGAGAAGTCCTTCAGTGTCTCGGATCTCATTCTTTCCATGATGCACTACACTTTTCGCCTGAAATATCCTGACCGCCAGCGGGTGAACACACTGCCTCTGGGTGGTGTGATCCAGAGCGTCCTGACAGAGAAGTACCTGGCCATCGACTGGTCAGCCTACCCCATAGACAGCTTTCCGCAGGTCTTCAGGGTAGGTGAGATTCCTTCTTCCTCACGGACACAGGCACCTTCACCGCAGCCACTGATACACTGTACAGGGTCCCTCAGGGAAACCAGCCGAGACATTTATGACCTGGTGGAGGAGCAAGTTCAGGAGATCAAACAGACGACGAAGGAGGTGAAGGGGATGAGAAAGATGCTCAAAAAGATCATGGGAAAGCTCAATATTTCTCCCACCTCTTTAGAGGAGTAGCATCTTATATGTATTGTTCATGTTTTATCAGTTGTAGTTTGTTAATAAATAAATAAGTGAGCTCCAGACTCAGTTAATCATTGTTTATCATGTGATGTGTTCTGTGCTACCTCTATATTCATTGTGGTTTTCTGATACCATGCTTTAATTAGTTTGATATTATCGTCTCATCGTGCTAACTCACAACAAACACCCACAGAAGGAAAATACACTGCGTGCTAAACTAAAGCGTATTTACATAAAGAAAATTTAATGAGTATATCGTGAAGTACAAACTCTGAAAGCAACAAAAAACAAAATACAAAGAATAGACAGAACATTGAACATATCATGATGTAGATTATCGAGTAATTTTGGTTTGATTAATTTCTACACCACACAATTTGTGGATACTAATGGATAAGAGATTTAGGTATCCAAAAGGGACTATGGGTGGCGGTTCCTTTGGGTACCCAAACATAACATGGTACACATTACGGAGATGACGGTGAATGGGCCCTTTTGAGCGGAATGGGTACACTATTTTGAATGAGGGTCCTCAATTCATACTTTGGTTTAATGTTATGTTTTTGTTGCAGATTTCCTTCTAGAATTCTATGAGTCTTTATGTGATGATCTTTAATTGAATAATATTGCATTGGAAGGTTAACTATATTGAAGTTGTTCTTTAAGTCAAGATTATTTCGCTTAACATTAGGACTCATAGTATAGTAGTTGTTGACCGGAAATCTACATTCATTTGTTTTGAGTTGGGAGTAATTCGTTTTTCAAAGTGAGAGTTATTTCTATAGTTAAGAGTTTCACTTGCACAAGCTTGCGATTTTTTACTCCCTTTGATTAACTCAACCTGTAAATGGTGGTTCATATTCAACATGCTTTTGGGTTTTACATGCAGCTTAGGAGTTGGGCTTTGCGAGTTTTTAAGTAGTATTTCCTTAAGCATGTTGATTTTTATAGTTTGCTCTTTGTTCTTCAGTTTGAGGTTATGTCTAGCTTTATTGTATGCGATTGTGCTTTTTTTGAGAGTGGTGACAAAAGATTTGATATGAGCTTTATACTTACTCCTAAATCATCGAATGTCTTGTTCATCTCTTCAATTTCAACTTTATTATTTTTGCATTAAGCACAGTCACTTTTTAATGATAAGTTCTCGAGACATAATTTATCGGTTTGTTCTTTTGTAAAACAAAGCTCTTGTTCAAGAACATTATATTTTCCTTTTAATTCATTATAAGTTATACAAGGTGTAGAAATGTTATCTAGAGAGCAGTTGAGAGGACAAGTCACATCAACGGTAGATTCTACATTAACATTTGATTTTAAAAGGTTATTTTCTAAATGTAGTTTTGAATTAATACTTTTCAGTTTCTTAATTCTACGTTTAGCCACATCTTGCATATTCAATGTGTAGGATCAAGCGCATACCCAACTGTTCCAAAAGCTCGGACTGTTGGAAAGGACGCTACTTAATTTCTTAAATAAGTAGCAGAGCGCCACGGGTCAAGTGAAGGAACGCCGGACCCAACAATGCCCCCTCGACATCCAGCAAAACCCATCGGCTCAAAGGTGGGGTTACCACATGGCCCACACAACTCATAGGTGGGGTTACCATATGTCCACGGTTGTCTGACCCGCCATACCTACACAGGTAGAAGGGAAAAATCGAGATTTAATAGTGCCCCCCAGTCTTGAACCCATGACCTCCTCTGATACCAAATGTTGGATCAAGCGCATACCCAACTATTCCAAAAGCCCGGACTATTGGAAAGGACGCTACTTAATTTCTTAAATAAGTAGTAGAGCGCCACGGTCAAGTGAAGGAACGCCAGACCCAACATAATGTAGAAATAGAATTGCATACAAGAAGGGAATTTGTTTTTCTTACAGCGCTCTTGGACAAGACATGATTTGAACGCAAGGTTCCTCTGTCATCTTCCTCTTGGCTTTCCTCATCCAACGATATGTTTTCATCTTCCCTTTCACTTGATGTGTTTGTTCTGTCTTCCTCTAAGAGCAAGTCTCCATTTGGTTCTTCACTTGGATCCATATGAAATTGCTCAGATTCAACATCTGTAGAGGAAGAACTATTAAGTATATTCAAGAAATTCCCATATATCATAGGCAGTAGTGAACATATAGATGAGTTTAAAAATTTGTTGACCAAGCCCACAAAACAAATTATTCATAGCTTTGACATTTATATGACACTCATGCTTAGTTAAGTTAATTGGGGGCTTGGTACAAGTTATGTTCAAAACTTCTATATCTAATAACATAATAAATTTCTTCATTAATGTTCTCTCCTGTAAATAGAGGCGGTGCTAAAGAGTTTCAGTGTACAATTTTTCATCCCCACTGGTAGATTCAAGATCAGGGTTGGCCATTATTCCCAGTGGTGAAGTTGATTTGGAATAACCTCCCTCTGATACCACTTATTAGATCTAGTGGCCAGCCTTAGAGGGGGGGGGGGGAGGGGGGCAAATAAGGTTTCAGATGTTTATTTCAATTTAAAATATTATGAGCCAGATATTCGAGTTCTGGAAGCTACCGTGGGGCGTTAGGTAGCTAACGCGTGGCAGTAAGTCTCGTAACTCATTTTCCTGTGCAATTACGCTTGAGCAAGCCCCACAACACAAACACTCAATAAACAAAATCAGAACAATCACAGAAGTAATAAGCACAGAAACAGGAATTTCATTGCATGAATGAAAATGACAATTGTTCTAGATGATTACAAAACTGTGATTTCCGTGACGCTGAAGATCGAAAACGGTGAGGAGAAAAACTCTTTTTGTTTCTATACCGATCCACTTCACGGACCGGTTGACTCTCTCCCTTTCCCTCCAAGAAAGGTCTTCGATCCGGCTCTTCACCTCCTCACAAGGGAGGGTCTTAGAGCACTGTTAGATCCTCCGATCTAGACGTCCCTATCCCCAGGACAATTTACCGCAGAATCCTACCCGGATTCCGTCGACCTTCCCCAGTCGATTTCTCACGAAACCCTTCCCGGATTTCGACGACCCTCCGGTCGATTTCCCTCACACAAGATTTAGAAAAAGAAAAGATTACAAGAATAAAATTTGTAAATAATCTAAAGGTTTAGTTCACCCTCTTGAAGATTTCTCCGTGGTGCGATCCACAACCATTGCTTGAGATCTTTGTATGCTAGCAACCTATTAGCTCTTCGTAGTCGATGTAGATCTTGGATCGTCGAAGTCTTTCGATCGCGTACGTGAGGGCGACAACTCTCTTCTTCTTAGATGAAGACGATCAGAACGGATGCAAGGAGGCAGCCAAACCCTAGAGTGCAGGAGCTTCTATCTATTTTCGTCTTGGATCATAAGGCACATAAATTGAGGCAGTCATTTATACGTCTTCATGAAAATAGGCTACCACTGGCGGTAAAACTAGCGCCCGGCGGTAGGTTCACGCGCTTGTTGTGCTAGCTGTCATCCAAGTTTGAAATAATATTTCAAAACAAATATTTTTCCTTTTCAAAAAGCTAGTGTCCTGCGTTAGAAGATAGTGCCACGCGATGGGTCAGTAGTCGGCGATTCCTTCTCATGAAATGACTAGCACGGCACAGTAACCATTGTCGCCTGTTGGTTGGTGTAACATCCCAACTTTTATTGGGCCACCGGAACCCTAATGGGCCCATTAAAAGTGACCCGAACTTCTACCCATGGCCCATACCAAGGTAGGAGGTAACCCTAGACGGGAATATAGAGCTAGAGAACTCTGATTTGAGTTCTGTCAGTTCTTGTGGCCTCATATAGTCAATATGAGTGCGTTGGAACTCGTTTCGTTGAATTTTGAGGTCATGTGGTGGATATGACCGTACCTCGTAGAACGTCATGAAAATGAGATTTTTAATATCGAGCTAGAGAACTTCGATTTGATTTCTGTCAGTTCCTGTGGCCTCGTATAGTCAATACGAGTGCGTTGGAACTCGTTCCGTTGAATTTCGAGGTCATGTGGTGGATATGGCCGTTCCTCGTAGAACGTCGCGAAAATGAGATTTTTGAATATCGAGCTAGAGAACTCTGATTTTAGTTATATCAACTCATGTAGCCTCTTATAGTCAATACGAGTGCGTTGGAACTCATTCCGTTGAATTTTGAGGTTATGTGATGGATATGGTCGTTCCTCGTAGATCATTGCGAAAATGAGATTTTGAATATCGACCTAGAGAACTCCGATTTGAGTTCTGTTAGATCCTATGGCTTCGTATAGTCGATACGAACGCATCAGAACTAGTTGTGTTGCAATTCGAATCCTAACGATGATTATAAGTGTTTTGACCGTTTTAACGTGCCGCAAAGCGCAGATTTTGAATATTTAGCAAACAAACTCCGATTTGACTTCGGTCAGTGGCATTGGATTCGTATGGTCAATACAAAGTCAACAGAGTTGGTCCCGGTCAGTTTCGATGACGTGTGGTCAATCCGTGGTCAAACTAAGCGTTGTCGTGCACCGAAAAGCATGCACACACAAATTTTGACACGACACCCCAACTTTGACCTGATCCCGATGTCATGGACCTCTTTTGACTATGACCACCATGGGGACCCACCATATGGTTGACTTTGGTCAAATGTCCTAAAAATGCAATTTTTCCTAAGGGGATTTAATTCCAAAAGTGCCCCCACTTGAGCCCCATCACCAAGACAATCAGAGGCCCTTTAATGGGCTCTGATTTTCATGAAATGCAACCAAGGATTGGGCCTTGGGCGAAAGGAAGAAGCACACCCCACTCTTTCTCGCTCTTTCCCTCCTTCCCCAATAAGCTAAGCTCCAACCAATGGGAGGCTTACACCATGCTTGTACCAGAGGGGAGTTCCTTTGGTTGTACAAGCTAACACTTGAACCAAAAGATTCTTGCTATATTTGATTGTCTTTTCCTAGCTTTTCTGTTATCACATAATGGCACAGAAGAAATACTATGCAAGCACCAGATCTCCAATTTGCAACTTAAATAAGTTTGCTATCTGGAAGGTAAGAATCAAGCTGTATATGAACTCTATTAATGAGGATATCTTTAAATCTATTTTGAAAGGACCATCAGTTCCAGTGGCAACAACTACTGCTAGTTCCAACACACATACTGTTCCACCACCTGAGTGGACAGATGCTCAGAAAAAGGCCAAAATAGCTGATGCAAAGGCCATGAATATTCTGGCTCAGACAATGTCTGATGATATTTTCCTAAAGGTGGCTAAGTGCATATCACCCAAGGCTATCTGGGATTCCCTTAACTAGATGGTTGCTGGCTCAGCAGATGAGAGAAAGGATAGGAGATCCAATCTCATCTCATAATATAAGAACTTCAAAAAGGATGAATCAGAGTCTGTTAGTGACATGTACAACAGACTGAGCTCAATCATCAATGAGATAAAGACTTTGGACAAAGACATCACCCTGACATAAGTTAATGACAAAATCCTCATGTGCTTCCCTAGCTCATGGGATTCAAGAATATGGCCTGTAAAGGAAGCCAGAAGTCTAAATGAGATATCCACATAATCTCTACTTGGAAAGCTCAAGTCTTATGAGAAATTGATAAAGTCCAGAGAGGCTGCAGAGCAGAAGACTCCTTCATCAGGCAGAAAGGAGCAAAGTATTGCATTCAAAGCAAATGAAGAATCAGAAGCCCCAACAGTCAATGAAGAATTTCTGAGTCTCTTGGCCAAGAGATTCTATAAGATGGCCAAGAAAGACTTCAGGAGGAAGTCATCAAGGCAAGATGATAAGCCCAGGTATGACAAGACTCCCACTAAAAAAGTTGTTTGTTTTGGCTGTAGGAAGCCTGGACACTTCATCTCTGAGTGTCTAGAGAACCAAAAGAAGGAAAGAAAAAGAGAAAAAGAAACAAGGAAACAACACTACAATAAGCCCTCCTCTAGCAAGCACAAAAGGAAGGAGAAAGGCTTTGTGGCTGAGACCTGGAGTGAAACTGAAGATGAATCTTCATATTCCAGCTCTAGTGAAGATGAAGAGGAAGCAAAGGCAAAGGAGATTTGTCTGATGTCCATCAATGCATCAGGCAGTTGTTCAGAAGCAGAAGCTGAAAAATCAGACAATGAAGACTCTGAATCTGAAGAAGATCAAGTACTATCTTCTTTTGATTTTGATTCAGAAGAATTTAAAACTGAATTCAAGTCCTTATGTTTTAATTTAATTAATTCTAAAAAAGAGATTAAGCAACTTAGAGAAAGACTAAATGAACAAGAAAATCTGCTTTCTGAAAATAACAAATTAAAAGATGAAATAACATTAGCTAATGAACAAATTGTATCATTAAAATCTGAATTAGCTAAGGATAGGCAACTTGAAGAATCCCTAATGGGAGAAGCATCAAGCTGATGAACATCACAAGTACAGTTAATGCCAGGCTCAATGGCAAGCTGGGCTTAGGTGCTTTATCAAGACAACCCCCGGTGATTCAGAAGAATATCTTAACAACTCCTATAAAATTTGTTTCAGAAAAAGGTAAAGAGAAAATATAAGATAACAATCTTAATCAAACAGAACTTAAACACAAGAATAAGAAAAGGAGAAAGAGTAAGAAAAATCTTAACCAGAATTATGTTTAGCAGATTTCTTCGAACTCAGATCGACGAAATGTGTACAGTTCGTCGAACTCAAGTCGACAAACTCAGAACGTAAACTTATATTATAACTATTCTCTGAATTACGATCGACGAAACCAATATGGTTTGTCAACCAGAGATTGACGAAATTGGGGCTCAGAAGGTGAATACTTTCATTCTCTGAGTGGAGTTTGACGAACTCATCCCCATTCGTCGATCTCAGATCGACGAACGTACCAGAATTTGTCGACCCCAGTTTGTAATTACAGAAACTTTAATTTCAACATACCATTTAATCAACCAAGACAAAACATTAATCCCTTTAACCAATGGATAATTCCACTGAGAAGATGTCATCCCTTAGGTTACAAGAATCAACCAGAATACTCATACATTTCCAGCTTTAGTTATGTAAATCAACAAGGATCCAAGGTAACCTAGGTCAAGAATATCTAATCTGATTTATTGTAGGTGAAAGACTATCCCACCACAGTGCAACAGTGGTATCTGGATAGTAGCTGTTCAAAGAATATGACTGGAAACAAGGACAACCTAATCAACTATAAGTCAAAGTTAAGACCCAAAGTAATATTTGGTGATTCCAATTGTGGCCAGACTGAAGGATATAGAAAGGTCAAGATTGGAGCAGTCACCTTCAGGAAGGTTGCATATGTAAATGGAATGAAGCACAACCTTATATCCATAAGTCAGTTATGTGATGAAAGGTTTCAGGTATCATTTAACAAAACTTCCTGTATTATTACTTTAGTTGATAACCAAGTAATGTTAACTGGCACTAGAATAGGAAATATCTATATAGTTAATTTTAAGTCAGCTAAAACTGAAATATGCTTGTTTAACCAAACCAGTAATAATAATGATCTTTGGCATAAGAGATTAGGATATGTAAACCTGAAAAACATTGCTAAAATATCTAGGGACAACCTTGATAGAGGATTTCCTTCTAACCCATACAAGAAGGAAAGCCTTTGTAGGGCTTGTTAGTTAGGCAAGCAAACTAAAAAAAATTTTAAGTCACTTAATAAGAGTGATTTACCTAGGATACTGTACTTGCTCCATATGGATCTTTTTGGACCCATTGCTGTACAGAGCCTAGGAGGGAAGTATTATAGCTTAGTAATTGTTGATGACTTCTCAAGGTTCACTTGGGTGTTCTTCTTGAGAAATAAGTCAAATAACTTCAAGGTTCTTACAGATTTTCTCAAGAGCATACAGATTGAGTAATCTACTCCAGTTGCATTGATCAGCAGTGATCATGGTACTAAGTTTGAGTCTCATCTTATACAAGAGTTCTATGAGAAGGAAGGTATCAGACATTGCTTATCTACTCCTAGAACTCCTCAACAAAATGGGGTAGCTGAAAGGAAAAACAGAACACTCATTGAAGCTGCATGCACATTAATTGCAGATGCTCACTTGCCCCTATCCTTTTGGGTAGAGGCAGTGAGCACAGTAAACTATGCCCTGAATAGAAGTTTGATACACAAGCTCAAGGGCAAGACCCCCTATGAACTACTCAAAGGGAAGAAACCTAAATTAGATTATTTTAGAGTTTTTGGCTGTGTCTGTTACATCCATAAAAATAGCAAGAAATATATTAGAAAGTTTGAAGCCAAGTCTTAAGTTGGAATTTTTCTTGGATGTTCCCAAGTAAGCAAGGCTTATAGGGCATATAATAAATCAACTATGAAAATGGAAGAGTTTATTCATATTTTATTTGATGAGACTAATATGTTTTATAAGGAGAAGATAGCTTCTACCAGTGATACTTTGCAGGTACCTAGCTTGTGTTAGAAGTTGGAAGAGTTGACCTTCACCAATGAGGCTATTACATATCCTTCTCCACATATTGCTGAAGAAAGTGAAGATGAAGATAGTGAGTTCAATGAAGAGCCAACAACAACTAACTCAATTCCACAAGAGGAATTAGCTCCCCAAGTTGTTAATCAACCAGCTCCTCCTACTGAGATAGTCACACTTAGAGATCACCCTGTATCTCAAGTGATTGGAGACTTATCAGTGGGTATGCAGACAAGGCATCAACTCCACCAGGACATGATGCATGCTTGCTTCATATCTCAAACTGAGCCCCAATACATTAAAGATGCTGAGCAAGATCCACACTGGATCATTGCAATGCAAGAGGAGCTCAACAAGTTTGAGAGATGTAGAGTTTGGGATTTAGTTCCTAGACCCAAATACTACCCAGTCATTAGAACTAAATTGGTATTTAGAAACAAACTAGATGCTCAAGGTACTATCATAAGGAACAAAGCCAGAATAGTTGCTCAAGCATACAGACAAGAGGAAGGCATAGACTATGACCAAACATTTGCACCTGTTGCAAGACTTGAAGCAATCAGAATATTCTTAGCCTATGCTGCCTACAAATGGTTCACAGTTTATCAAATGGGTGTAAAGAGTGCATTCCTAAATAGTGAACTTAAAGAAGAGGTCTATGTGGAACAACCACCAGGTTTTATCTCCTCAACTCACCCCTTCTATGTTTTAAAGTTGCATAAAGCTCTCTATGGTCTAAAGCAAGCTCCAAGAGCTTGGTATGAAACCTTAGCAAGCTTTCTTTTAGAGCATAGTTTTTTTAGAGGCATAGTAGATATGAATTTATTGTTCAAGCATCATCATGATAAAATCTTGTTAGTACAAATATATGTAGATAACATTATATTTGGCTCTACAGATCCCAAACTATGCAACAGGTTCTCCAACCTTATGCATTCCAAGTTTGAGATGAGTAGCATGAGTGAGCTCTCCTACTTCCTTGGTCTTCTAGTGAAGCAGACTCCTGATGGCATCTTCATATCCCAATCCAAGTATGCTAAAGAGCTGATAAAAAAGGTTTGGAAAGGTTGATGCCCCAGCTAAGAAAACACCCATGGCTATAAATATTGTGGTTGATTCTGATGAACATGGGAAACCTGTTGATTAGAAATTGTATAGGGCCATTGTTGGGTCCCTGTTATATCTTATAGCAAGTAGGCCAGATATTATGTTTGCTACCTATCTTTGTGCTAGGTTCCAGGTGAACCCTAAAGAATCTCACTTTATTTTCTTAAAAAGAATTTTAAGATATATAAAGAGTTGCCCTAATTTAGGACTCTGGTATCCAACTGAGTCAGAATTTGAGTTAATTGGATACTCAGATGCTGACTTTGCTGGATGTAGAGTGGACAGGAAGAGTATATCAGGAACATGCCAGTTCCTTGGTGCTAGACTTGTCTCCTGGTTTTGCAAAAAGTAAACATCTGTGTTTGCATCAATAGCAGAAGCTGAGTATATAGCAGCTGGCAATTGCTATTCACAAATGCTGTGGATTCAAAACCAACTCCTAGATTATGGTTTCAACTTAAATAATTCAACTCTACTTGTGACAATACTAGTGAAATTTCCATTGCCCAGAATCAAGTGCATCATAATAGAACTAAGCATATAGAGATAAGGCATCATTTCATTAGAGAGTGTGTAGACAAAAAGAAAATTAATCTTGTCTACATCTACACTGATTTCCAAAGAGCAGATATCTTCACCAAACCCTTGGATTAAAGGAACCATCTGTTCTTTTTGAATCGGCTTGGGATGATCAATGGAGAAGCTTTAATTTAACTTTTTGTCTGTGGTCGAAGAATTTCCCACAGTTCGTCGACCGGAGATCGACGAACTAAGAAAAGTTCTTGAGAAAATTCGTTGACCTGAGATCGACGAACTCTCTGTGTGAGCCATTTTTGTCGACAAGAGATCGACGATCTGACTTCAGAAAATTTTCGTCGACCTGAGAACGACGAAAAGATTTCCCTTCTTCAGACTGAGATCGACAAACTCTTTTGTTAATAAAATATTTCGTCGACCTCAGATCGAATAATTTTTCTTTATTTTTTAGGAAGGAGTTTGTCGGTTCATATTCTGAAAAACCTTATATCTAGGTTTTATTCGAGCTCCATCCCGTGCCTTCTGTTTCCCTTGCACTTGGTCTCTCTGTTTTCCTTTTGCATGTGATCATGACGATTTCAGCGAGCACTCTTGCGGCGATGAAGTTCGATATGGAATTTTATTTAGACTTCGAGTCATTCCAGCACTCGGATCAAATCTTCTTGGATATTCTGAAATTGTTTGAAGATCAGCAGTTGAAGAATCTTATGACAACACGGATAAAGATTGCTGCAACAGAAATTCGAGAATGGGTTTACACTTCCTCCACACTAGATGCCAATACTATGACAGGAACAATATCGGGTAACATCATTTCTCTAACCTCCGCCGTTCTATCTAAATTTTTTGGATTAGTGAATGGAGAAGAAGAGTTGGAAATAGACAGTACTGAATATGATGAAATGCTGATTAAGATGGGTCATACTAGAGACAACCCTAATAAACTGCTGAAGAAACACCTGTCTGCCGATTATAAATTCTTAGCTGATGTAGTAGGCAAGGTACTGATGGGCAAGCATACCGCCCATGACTATATCACCAGGCAACAGTTCCTAGTGATGTGTGCAGTGGTCAT
The DNA here is from genome assembly GCA_039513925.1 of Platanthera zijinensis. Classification (NCBI taxonomy): domain Eukaryota; kingdom Viridiplantae; phylum Streptophyta; class Magnoliopsida; order Asparagales; family Orchidaceae; genus Platanthera; species Platanthera zijinensis. The sequence goes on from CM077083.1 coordinate 154,602,415, forward strand.
CAAAAAGCCAGTGAATTGGGCTAGAATAATGTTTGAGATGATTAAGAAAAATAATACAAATAAAGAGGTGTGCTTTGGAAGGATTCTTGGTGTAGCATCCCATTTCCAACTAGACCCCTAGAAGTGGTTTTGTCATAACAGAACCCTAGGAAACCCAGGAATTGGAGTTTATCGACCAAGATTTAGAGTTAAGGGGTGGTCACGCCCGTGACCGACCCGTCACGCCTGTGACCTAGGGCGTGACCCCTTTGACGATCGTCGACCTCAAAAAGACGATCGGCGAGCTCAGAAATTTCAACATGGGCCTGGCATGCCCGTGACCAATCTGTCACGCCCGTGTCTTTGGAATGGCATTGAGTGAGCTGAGCTCACTCAATGTCGTAGTCTGGATGGCGTTGAGTGAGCTTAGCTCACTCAACTCCATAAGCTGAATTGCGTTGAGTGCACTGACTGCACTCAACGCCATCTGGTGTTGTCTGGATGGCGTTGAGTGAGCTGAGCTCACTCAACGTCGTGGAATGGATGGCGTTGAGTGAGCTTAACTCACTCAACGCCATAAACTAGACAGCATTGAGTGCACAGACTGCACTCAATGCCATCTGCTGAGGCCTGGAATGGCATTGAGTGAGCTGAGCTCACTCAACGCCGTAATTTGGATGGCGTTGAGTGAGCTTACCTCACTCAACGCCATAAGCTAGACGGCGTTGAGTGCATAGACTTCACTAAACGCCACCTTGAGTAGGCTGGATGGCGTTGAGTGAGCAGAGCTCACTCAACGCTAAAATCTGGAAGGCGTTGAGTGAGCTGAGCTCACTCAACGCCATAGTATGGGAGGGCCATTCTGGATGGCGTTGAGTGAGCAGAGCTCACTCAATGCCATATCCGGGATGACATTGAGTGAGCAGAGCTCACTCAACGCCGCAGCATGGATGGCATTAAGTGAGCAGAGCTCACTCAACGTCGTAGCTTGGATGGCGTTGAGTGAGCTGAGCTTACTCAACTCCATTTTACCTAGAATTTTTTCTGGCAGGATTATTTTTTTTGGCTGTGTGCTGGTTCAGCTGAACCGGGCCGGTCTAGGAAGTGAGCCGTTTTCTCTCATTAAGACTTAGTTAAGTCTTAATTTAAAAGGTTAACTTGTCAAGTGAAGCTGTGCCACGTGGACCGTCGGTTTTGCGAAAAGGAGCGGTTACGGCCATGGCCGAGAACCTGCTATCATGGCCTTTAATGGCACTTGATGCCTTGACAGCCCTTCCCCTCCCCTTTTACGGCTGGATTCAACTCCTCTAGGGAAGAGGAGGAGATTCCAGCCGTTAGCTAGCTGTTATAGAGCCGTTTCTAGCCCCCACCACCATGGCCGAGCCAAGCTTTAATGGACCATTAATTACCATTGAAGTTTTGGCCTTTCCCCTCTTTAACCGAGCCCTTAAACAGTATAAGAGGCCCAAGAGGAAGGTTTCACAGCCTTTACCCGAGCTTTTGAGTCCTCCCACCGGGCTATTGCAGAAGCCGAGCGACGCCACCACCGCGCCAATGGCTTTCCGTCGATCTTCACGCCTCCAGCCTGCGAACAAGGTCCTCCCCTCCTCACTTTCTACGGGCAGATCTTAGCCTTCTTTAGGATTAAGAATTGGGCTCAACAGAGCCAGATTGGAAGAGCTCCGCTTCCCATTTTTCCCGCAAAAAAATAAGCTAGTCACGGGTTCGCCGGATTCCGCCTCTCCGGCGGCCGCGCCGCCGCCCGGCGATGGCCGCCACCTCAATGGAGGTGGTGGTGGCGGTGGCCAGCCAGGGAGGGGGGCTGGATGGCCGGCAGCAACGTCTGGAAGGCACTCCAGGTTGGGCTAATCTCAGCCCTTGGCTTGAGGAAGAATATGACCCAGCGCTGTTGGATCTGTTTCAAGATTAGTGCTGCTATTTAATTCTTTTCTTTTATATGAATTTTCTGTACAAAATAATAGCCACTTTATAAAATTTATGAAAAATACTTAGAGGCTTTATATGAAGAAACAGTCAACATATAATTTGTAGCCCTATGGGTCTACTTTATTTTAAAATTGATTTGGGTCAATTTAGTCAACTTGTTTGACCAGTGTTAAAAGTAGCGAACAAACAACTAGAGTAGCGAACAAATGACTAGAAAACAAGCCAGAACTTTGAATAATTAAAATTTTTATTATCCAAAAAGATATCATTTACAAAGGTATGGCCTCCCTTTTATAGAATGGAGGAGAGAGGATAGAATACAAACTAACAATGTGGGACTAAAGCTATACAACAGTTCCGAGCGGCTAGAACAACAGACCGGAACAAGCCGCGCGGTTAGACAATATTATAACCGCCCGGCAATACCAGAAGCAGGAGAGAGATGCAGTTGGAGACCACTAGACCGCCCAGTTTCCAAGCCGCCGGAGATGAACCGTCAGACCGCTAGACACCACAGCAACAGTCTGGATATCAACCCGCCGGACACAAACCGCCAAACCGCCCGGTCTACAACCCGCCACGCTCAAACTGCCAGACCTCCCGGTCTCATACTTCGACACTCCCCCTCAAGCTGGAGCATAAATATCAATCATGCCCAGGTTGTCACAGATATGGAAGAAGGAAGTAGAAACCGGCTTGGTGAAGATATCTGCCAACTCTTTGTCGGAGGTGACGAACGGAGTGCAAATCTGTCTCTTCAAGACCTCTTCTCGGATGAAATGGCAGTCGACCTCTATATGTTTCGTTCTCTCATGGAAGACCGGATTTTTGGATATGTATATAGCGGTCTTGTTATCACAGAACATAAGCAGAGGATAGTCGTAGACCTCTCCTAGGTCAAGCATGAGAGCCCGCAACCATTTTAACTCACACGTGGTTGACGCCATACTCCGATATTCGGCTTCTGCACTGGACCTTGAGACAACAGACTGCTTCTTGCTCTTCCAGCTCACAAGATTACCTCCAACAAATGTGCAAAAACCCGATGTAGATTTACGGTCATCTTTATCATCCGCATAGCTTGAGTCTGAGTAGGCTTCAACTCTCAGATGTCCACGCTTCTGAAAGATTAGCCCTTTTCCTGGTGCTGCTTTGACATACTCTAGTATCTTCAAGGCAGACTGAAGATGACATTCCCTGGGAGCTTGCATGAACTGACTGACCTTGCCTACAACATAGGCAATGTCAGGTCTGGTCACCGTGAGATAAATGAGTTTGCCCACCAGACGTCTATACCTGGTGGGATCAGATATAAGAGGTGAGTCATCTGTCCATATTTTGTCCTCTCCAGTGGCCATGGGATACCTGGCCGGTTTGGTACCGGTCAATCCTGCCTCTTGTAGAAGATCAAGAGCATACTTCCATTGGGAGAGAACCAACGAGTCAGGCTTTCGAGAGATTTCTATCCCCAAAAAATATTTCGGGGAGCCCATATCCTTCATGACTAAGTGTTGATGGAGGTGTTTCTTTGTCAAGTCCACCCCAGCCTGGTCATCGCCGGTAAGAAGAATATCATCCACATACACCGCCAAAACCACAAGGCCCGATGCGGTTTTGCGAATAAACAATGAGTGATCGGTTGAACTTCTTATAAAGCCAATGGCAGCCACAATGCCACTAAACTTGTCGAACCATGCCCGAGGGCTTTGCTTTAGACCGTAGATGGCCTTCTTCAACTGGCATACTCGTGTCTCCCCCTGAGCAACATACCCAGGAGGTTGCTCCAAATAGACATCTCTAGGAGAGAGAAGCAATGAGGGTTTCCGGTCATGTGATTTGTAGCACCAGAGTCAATCAGCCATTTACCTTGGGTAACGACGTGTGCACTACCTGAGGTCGTGACCACAGAAGCAGATGGCCGAGAGGAGGCGGAGGTTGAGGAAGAAGTATCACCGGAAGGACGAAGATGAGGATGTTTCTGCCAGCAGCGGTCAACAGAGTGGCCGGTACGACCACAGTGAGAGCAGAGAAACCTTGACGGACCATGCGTGCCAGACTGGCTGCGGCCACTATTGCCACCCCGCTGAGCCTGGTGAGCATAGGAGTCCTGTGGAGGAGGGGAGGACAACAGAGGACGTTGGAGCAAGGAAGTGACAGCGGCGATGCGAGCTGCGGTGGCATCCAAGGTGGGAGAGTCTGCTTCGCCCAAGATCTACTGGCGGATCATATCAAATGACTCAGGGAGTCGTAGAAGATAACAAACAACCAGGAGTTCCTGGAAGTGTTTGTGCTGCTCGGCCAAGTCCGCGGAGAATGGGCGATTCTGGAGGATTTTAGCTCCAAGAGCCTGAACTTGCTGATAAGCCGCAGTAGGAGACATGTAAGGGCGAGCGAAGAGATCCGCATAGAGAGTATAAATGCGGGATGTCTGAGCTCCCTTCGAGTAGAGAGCAGCAAGGTGAAGCCATGGGGTCTTAACCGTCTCATCATGGCGTATGACCGGAAGACATTCATCAGAGAGGCTGTTAGACAACCACGTGCGGACAAGCGCATCACTGGCATCCCAGTCATCAAATTCAGCAGAGTCTGGAGGAGGAGGGTCATCGGTGAGATGATGACGTTTGCGTTGAGAGCGAAGAAGAAAGGTGAAAGAAACACTCCAATCCGGATAGTTAGAGCCAACAAGTTTAGAAACTGTGCCAAGGTTGCCAGAGGAAGTAGGATGCGGAGCCGGAGTGGCGATAGGAGTAGTGGTAGTGGAGGTTTCAGAAAGAGCCATAGGAGAAAACAACGAGAAGCCGCGCGGTTAAAAGACAAGCCGCGCGGATAGAAAACAGCGAGAAGCCGCGCGGTTAAAAGACAAGCCGCGCGGATAGGAAGAAGAGGGGCTGCGGCGGTCACGATGTCAGACACCAGCGGCCAGAGAAGCCACGACCAAGCCGCAGATCCAAGAAGGGAAAGAAGTCGAACGGCTAGAAGATAGTCCGCGCGAACAGAAGGGAGGAACAAATAAGGCGAATAAGGTAGCAGGTCGCAGCGATCAAAGTAACAGGTCGCTGTGACCGACAGGCAGGACAGGGCGCAAGCATGCGGAAGAGATAAGCCGCGAGAACAGGTCACGAGAAGAAGGGACAAACCGTGCGGACAGGGCACAGAGAATCATCAGGAGAAGATCGAGCCCTCTGATACCATGTTAAAAGTAGCGAACAAACAACTAGAGTAGCGAACAAATGACTAGAAAACAAGCCAGAACTTTGAATAATTGAAATTTTTATTATCCAAAAAGATATCATTTAAAAAGGTATGGCCTCCCTTTTATAGAATGGAGGAGAGAGGATAGAATACAAACTAACAATGTGGGACTAAAGCTATACAACAGTTCCGAGCGGCTAGAACAACAGACCGGAACAAGCCGCATGGTTAGACAATATTCTAACTGCCCGACAATACCAGAAGCAGGAGAGAGATGCAGTTGGAGACCGCTAGACCGCCCGGTTTCCAAGCCGCCGGAGATGAACCGTCAGACTGCTAGACACCATAGCAACAGTCTGGATATCAACCCGCCGGACACAAACCGCCAGACCGCCCGGTCTACAACCCGCCAGGCTCAAACCGCCAGACCGCCCGGTCTCATACTTCGACAACCAGGGCACCTCTTTTAGTGGGATCTATACCTAGAGCTAGGCAGAGACTAAAAGGTGTGCCCACCCTTCATCCCTTGACCAAATGATCTGAAATTTGGGCAGGGAGTCTACCCTAACTATACCTAGGGCTTGTCCAAAAATGGGAATTTTTGGAGAATCTTTTTCTATATTTTTTAGAAAAATTTAATAATCTTAGGAAAAATTAATTAGATGGCTTAATGACTTCCAAACCCACCCAAATTTTGGTGAGTGGTCCCTGGGTTCATCATGAGGCTCTGTATAATTGTTCAACTCATTTGGAGATGTTTTAGATAGGAAATGGACAAACCTAAGCTATGCCCTATTAAGGGGTGTTTAGGTCAAAAGTGCACTTTGAGATTTGAGTAGTCAAATCACCTCAACAGAGGCTGAGATTCTTACCACTGGCTGGGAATGCTCTCTAGCACCCTATCATGGATTTTGAGGTGGATTGGGGTAAATTTGCCCTAGGACCCAAGGCCAAACCCTAAGGATAGTTCTTAGTGGGTTGTGAAGGGCAAGTAGTCAAATGACTTGGTTATGATCTGAAACTTGGTAGATAGAATTCTAGGGTATCTAGAATCCTCTTGTAGAAATCTAAATGGATTTTAAAGTAAATAAGTCCCTCAAAACCCTAACCCTAGTTTAGGGCCCAAAACTTTTAGAGATAGAAAATGTCACTAAAACTCACTGAACAGTGATGGAATTTGGGTAGAGTAGTTTTTAAGGTTAGTACAAGCTCTGGAGATTTTATTATGAATTTAGGATCATTATTTTGGATACTTCATTAACAATATAGTAGTTTGTGTTATTTGCTTAGAAATTTATTATGGAGAAAATACTTTCTGAAAATTGATGAACTTTAGGCAAAGGACTCTTTATTAAGTTTTAAAGCTCTGTGAATTTTTATGGGATTTTTATAAGTTTAATTCTAAGGCTTGCTTCATTAAGTGTTGTTTCTCATGAAAACTTAATTAAATCTATTTTGGTGTCTAGCAAGCTTGTAAAATTATGATCTTTGCACAATGAACATTTCTGTACTATATTAATATTCAGTAATTTTTCTATAATTTTATGATGAGTAATTTCAGTACTTCCTTCTTTACATAGGATTAATGTGATTATAATGGAAAAATTAATTAGAGGCTAAATACTTTCTGTAAAATCATGAAAATTAGTATTTTATGATACTTCGCTGTTATTTAGTGATCATAATTTTTGGGTGGCCATTACTTGAGAAGATCATGAAGTTCATGTTTAAAATTACCCATGGCCAACATTTTGGAAAAATGAAATATATATCAGATTAATTAGGAAAATAATAAATTTCTGGATTTAGGCTAATTATGTCATGATAGACCTCCAATAAATTTTATAGTAGATTTGGAAGACAATTTGGAGTACCTCCCCTTGTATACCTCATATAGCTTAAAATGGTCTACATATAGTAAAACTGCAGAAACTGAACTGGAGTGGGTAATGAACTTTGGGAGATGGAATTTTGGTAGTTTGCTGGTTGGATAGGGTAAGTTAAATTAAGTTCATTATGGGAATTCAGGATTAGTAGAGTGTGAGATTGGCTAGTGTTAAGTGGTGTTCGGGAACGGCGAAAGATCGTCCACCCCGGTTGGAGAGGAAGAGTCTCAATACACTAGGATAGATCCAAAGTAATTTGAATGGGATCGGGTAATGGGTAATAACCAATAAAAGTAAGTGCCTTGCGAAAGGGAACGATGGGCTTCAGCTACCATCATAATTCCTAGTGCCCTTTGAGAGCCCTTCACAGGGAATACCGGGGGCAGTCCTGGGCTAACGTAAACCGTAGGAATAATAAACTAAAAGAGCAACTAGTATAACTAGGGTTGCACATACACACACCCCGGGAGATAGGGAGGTAGAATAAGTTGGTTTGGTTGCCATTCAGACGGTAGCTCTGAAGGTAGATGCACGGACGGGACAGTCCGGGGAGCCGAGGGCTCGAGGGTTTGAATAAAGAATAAGGTGGTGGGTCTTCGGTATTTTATTGTCGTTCACACCGACATCGGTACGTTGACTCGGCGGTGTGGGACACTTAGCAAAAGAAAGTCTGGTGGAAATAGCCAACACTAGTACGCGGATACTCTAGGTTATGTTCTTCTAGGGGAGTACGGAAGGGCTAGGCCCGGTAGTGTGGATACCCGCCTAGGAGTGGGGAACCCGACCCACTTTATCCGTTTGCCACTACGGAGGTTCCTGGGAGTGAAGCTAGCTGCCCGAACAGGGGGAACTAAAGGTCTGTGCGCATAGAATCGCGTGCGTGAGTTGCACTTGCATGAATCATGCATAACATTCCATTACACTCATATTTGCATACAACCGACACCCCAATGTATAAATCGATATGAGACTTTTTATACGATGGGAGCCTTGCAAAAGACCCCTTAACTTATAATTTTGTATGGGCATTCATATAAGTTAAGGTTACTTACTATTTACTTAATATTTACTTACTTACTTTCTATTTGTCTATTTTACTACTCACTACCGTAGAACTGCTAGATGTACTATGTTTTGATGAGTTGTTTATACACCACGAACAATTGTTAGACTAGTTCCACTGTCATCCATTTGATTATTCTCCACCATTATAGCTTCCTTTTCCTCCTCTCCGCTCGGTGCTTAGGAGCCGTAAGGGGAGGGGTAGGGGATGATAGGGCTTAGTCTTTATGACTAATGGTTTTCGAACCATAACATTACAGGAGCTCCGGATGGGAGATAGGGACTAGCAGCCCAGGGACCAGGACCAGCGGAGTACGGTGCGCATGAAGGTGGGCCAGTCTAGCACCGAAGCACCTGTGACCAGCTCCGTGAGTGTTTAGTATTTTTATAGCTTCTGCGATGAGTGATTTATAGTTAGGACTCTGATGTAACGGGCTCGAGCCCGTTTCTTTATTTCATCTGAACTGCTCTTTTGCAGTACTTTCTATTATTATATATTGATGGACTCTTTGTGATTTTATTCATGTGTTTTTGTGGACCGGTTTACATTCAGTGTAATATTTACTTCTCTCTCTTTGTGATCGAAAAGGGCCGGCAGGATTGGCATTTTTTAGTGGCAGCCTTCCCGTGAGTCGGTGCCACCGCAAAGCGGCAATTCTGGGCTAAGACCCCGGTGGTTGAAAAAGAAAAAAAAGGGGGGGGTCTTACAAGTAGTATCAGAGGAGACCTCGATAGGAAGAGAAGTAGTCCACGAAACCTTGGGCCGCCCCCGTGCAAGCTTAGTTTGCGGACAAATTAGCAGCGGAAGCAGTGGTGTGCCCATAAGGGAAATCACATGTGAAAGTCCATCCTACCCCTTTCTTATATTCCATTCATACGTTCTCTAACAAATGGAATCTTTTTCCTTGTAGCCTACAATGAACCCTACATCACAGTAGGGGACACCCCAGGCTCCGAATGTGGTCCCGCCTCCGCCGGCTCCAGCTCCGTTCCAGTAGACGGAGGTGGGGCAAACACTGACGGCCATTCTGGAGGCCTTCAGAGCTCAGCAAACCCCAACTCCACAGCCAAACCCCGGGGCCAACTGGATGAGCATCTTCTGGGGACTTTCCCCTCCATCCTACCTGGGGATGGAATCAGTAGTACGCACTGAGGAGTGGTTAGATACCATTTACGAGATGCTTGCGGGGATCCGATGCCCCACTGAGGAGGCAGTTGCTTTGGCGGTCTCCTGTCTTGAGTCATACCGAAAGAGGTGGTGGAAGTCACAGCTGGACACCACCTTTGCGGGTATGGATTGCGCAGATATTACTTGGGAGGAGTTCAGAGCAGCACTCTTGGGACATTTCGTACCTCAATCGGCAAGGGACGAGCTGGAGGATAGGTTCCTGCAGTTGAGGCAGGGGAACAGGACTATGGTGGAGTATTATCAAGAGTTTACTCACCTGGCCTGCTATGCGGACACTTATCAGTTGGATGACGCTGGATATGCCTGGAGGTTTTACAAGGGGCTGCAAGACGACATGAGACAGGCCCTCCTCTTTGTCTTAGAGGGGAGTTTGGCCAGGATTCTGGAGATGGCTAAGAAGAGAGAAGTGGACCAGCTTACAGTTAAGAGCCGGAAGAGACCGACTGATGATACAGTGATTGGAGGTCGTATTGACCGTACTCGAGTCCAGGTTATTCGGGAGAGAAGGAACGGGGATCAACCTCGTCAGGAGATTGGGCAGGAGCAGAGGAGTCACGGGGTATTGGCTCCCTAGCCTTTACAGATGCTGGAGATGCCAAGGATAGCAGAGAAGGCACCGGTATGCTTTTAGTGCAATCAGTCGGGGCATATCAAGAGGAACTGCCCTATGAGGCGAGCACCCACACTAGCACATCAGGGCGCCCCACCTCCCCAACAGTTTGGCAGTCGAGGACATGATCAAGGACGAGGATTTCAGGGCCGAGGCCACAGGCCAGAAAGGGAGCAAGTGTATGCTCTAGACTTGACACAGCCCCGGAACCCGGAGAAGGTTATCGCAGGTATGTCAGTACTTTTAAAGTTTTCTTCCTATGAACTAGTTTTTCTAGACATAACCTAGTTAGAATTTAAGAGAAGACAACTATAACAAGAATAATAAGACACTTAATTACCTCAGGCCTAGTTTTCATTAGCGGCAAGCCCGCTCACACGCTCTTCGACACCGGTGCCTCACACTCATTTGTGTCGAAAGATTTCGTGAAAGGATTGGCAAGCGTGGAGCCGTTCACCGGAAAGATGATGAGGGTGCGCCTACCCGACGGATCAGAGCTAATGACCTCTGCTCATTGTAATATGGAAGCGGAGATCGGCGGGAAGGCGTTTGAGGCACCAGCGACAATTCTGAAGATGCCAGATTACAATCTGATCCTGGGCATGACTTGGCTGTGCTGGAACCATGCTTAGATTGACTGCATGGAAAAGAGGATCACCGTGAGGCACGGGGACTCCTTTATTGTTATCGAAGGTATTATACCAGCACCCCACATATTATTATCACCTGTGCAGGCCATTAAGGCCCATCTACAGGGGGAAGAGGTTTATCAGGTTCTTTTTGAGGCAGTCGTGGCCAAGGACTTCATTTCAGATATTCCAGTAGTGCGAGACTTTGCCGACGTATTTGCGGAGAAGCTACCAGGGCTACCCCCGTACCGAGAGAAGGATTTCCAGATTCAACTCGTACCAGGGGCTAAACCGGTATCCAGAGCTCCCTATCGAATGGCCCCAAAGGATTTGGTGGAATTTCGAAGCCAGCTTCAGGAGTTAGTGGAGGCCGAGTTCGTTCGGCCTAGCTCTTCACCATGGGGAGCTCCGGTGTTATTCGTCAAGAAGAAGGATGGAACCCTTCGGCTGTGTATAGATTACCGGGCCCTGAACAGGTTGACGTTCCGGAATACTTATCCCTTGCCAAGGATAGACGAGTTATTTGACCAGCTGGAGGGAGCCCATTGGTTCTCAAAGCTGGATCTGAGGTCGGGGTACTACCAGATTCGCATCCGGGAGGAGGACATCCCGAAGACAGCCTTCAGCAACAGATATGGTTTGTACGAGTTTACCGTGATGCCTTTCGGGCTCACGAATGCACCCTCCGCATTCATGACCTTGATGAACCGGGTGTTCGAAGAGTATCTGGATGTCTTCGTTATCGTATTCATCGACAACATCCTTATCTATTCAAGGACGGAGGAGGAGCACGCGAGACATCTGGCCTTGAACTTGGAGAAGCTGCGGGAGCATAAGATGTATGCCAAATACAGCAAGTGCCAGTTATGGCTAAAGGAGGTGGCCTTTTTGGGCCATGTCATCAGTGGAGCAGGTCTGGCAGTAGATCCGACGAAGGTCCAGGCAGTACGGGATTGGCCACCACTAAAGTCGGCCTTGTATATTTGAAGTTTCTTAGGACTTGCCGGTTATTACCTGAAGTTCGTAAAGGGGTTCTCTCAGATTGCCCTCCCTCTTACGTCTCTAACGAAGAAGGAGTCCCCTTTTATTTGGACACCATGATGTGAATCTGCTTTTTAGGAGCTGAAGGATCATCTTACCTTAGCTCCCATACTTGCTCTTCCACCAGGGAAGGAAGGATTCCAGGTGTACACAGATGCTTCCTATCAAGGGATGGGTATCGTTCTAATGCAGAACGGACACATAATAGATTACGCCTCCCGTCAGTTGAAGCAGCATGAGCAGAACTACCCCGTGCACGATTTGGAGATGGAGGCAGTCATTTTTGCTCTTAAGATCTGGAGACACTACCTCTACGGAGTTCATTGCGATATCTTCTCAGACCACAAGAACTTGAAATACGTAGACACACAGAAGGAGTTAAGCATCAGGCAGAGACGCTGGGTGGAGTTTTTGTCGGACTACCAGTATACCATGCACTACCATCCAGGGAAGGCAAACGTGGTCGTAGACGCTTTAAGTCAGAGAGCGAGTACGTCAGGAGTAGGCCCGCAGCTGATGGCCTTGGAGTTGGTTAAATCATTCGAGGAGATGCAGATATCACTAGTGTCTGAGGATGACCCGGAGTTATACATGGAGTATCTGGGATCGATGGTTACTACAGATGATATCCGGGACCACATCAGAGATGGGCAGAAGCTGGATGTGAGAGCTGAGCCGATATTCCGAGCCTTAGAGGAAGGCACCACAAGAGATTACTCTTTGAGGGATGGTCTCCTGTGTTTCAGAGGCAGGGTCTACATACTGGCAGAAGGCAAGATTCGGGAGGACATTATGACGGAAGCTCACTGCAGTCAATACTCGGTGCACCCGGGAATCATCAAGATGGTAAAGGATTTGAAGAGGACGATGTACTGGCCGGGTATGAAGAAGGACATTACGTACTTTGTGACGCATTGCGAGGCCTGCCAACTCGTAAAGGCAGAGTGTAGGAACCCGACAGGCTTGCTGCAGCCACTTCCGGTGCCGGAGTGGAAATTTGAGGATATAGCCATGGACTTCATACATGGGCTACCTCGATCCCGTGCAGGGAATGACTCGATCTGGGTGATAGTGTACAGGCTAACAAAGATGGCCCGATTCATTCCAGTGGCGAAGGATGCTCCGGTTAGTGTATTAGTACGGAGGTTCATTGAGCAGTTTGTGCGTTATCACGGGGTACCCAAGACTATCGTTTCGGATCGGGATGGGCGGTTTACTTCCAGGGAGTGGAGGTCAGTCCAGGCCCATTTGGGTTCTCGGTTGACATTCAGCACAACTTTTCACCCTCAGACTGACGGGCAGACGGAGCGCACAAACCGTACACTGGAAGATCTTTTGCGCCTGTGTATTTTGGACCGTGGCGAGCCTTGGGAGAGATTGCTGCCACTGATCGAGTTTTCATACAACAACGCCCATCAGTCCAGCATAGGCATGGCTCCATACGAGGCATTGTATGGAAGGAGGTGCAGGACCCCACTATCATGGGTTCAGGATGAGGATCCGCAGGCACTGGGCTCGGAGTTTGTGGGAGATATAGATGCTCAGATTAGATTGATCCGGGACAGGATGTTGGAAGCCCAGAGCAGTAGGCCAAATATTACGATGCGAGGCATCGTCAGGTGGAGTTCCAGGTGGGAGACCGAGTTTTCTTGAAGATACGGCCGATGCACCGAGTCTCGCGGGTTCGCGGGCGGAAGAAGCTCAGTCCGAGATATATGGGGCCTTACAGGATCCTGGAGCGGATTGGCCCCTTGGCTTATAGATTGGAGCTACCGCCGAAGTTAGCGGGATTGCATGATGTCTTCCACGTATCGTCACTACGGAGGGCTCTGGTACGGCCAGAGAAGCTGATTTCCACAGCCGACGGCCTGGTGGCCTCGGACCGGTCAGTCAACTTGGAGCCTATCAGGATCGATGACACGGCAGTGCGGGTCTTGCGACGTAAGAAGGTTCCGTTAGTCAAGGTCCTGTAGAACAATCATGGGCAGGAGGAGCATATATGGGAGCCACATGACTTGATGCGACAAAAGTATCCGGAGCTTTTCAGTCAGGTATACCTCACAACCCCTCTGGACAATCAATTTGCTTTCCTGTTTTAAACCAATAGGACTGAAATTTCAAGAATAGGGGCTAATCTTTTGTTTATTGGGGTATATACCTAGTCAATTGGACGAATTGGTCTTAGATTTGACTATCACCTTCAAACCACACATAGTAAACGTGACATAGAGATGTAAATCTTTCAACTCTCATAGGATGTTACAAGCCTTTTTCTCTCGATAGGAGCCCCCGTAGGCTTAACCTTGATTTCAGGGACGAAATCTTTGTTTTGTTTATTGGGATTTGTAACATCCCATTTCCAACTAGACCCCTGGAAGTGGTTTTGTCATAACAGAACCCTAGGAAACCCAGGAATTGAAGTTTATCGACCAAGATTTCGAGTCAAGGGGTGGTCACGCCCGTGACCGACCCGTCACACCCGTGATATAGGGCGTGACCCCTTCGACGATCGTCGACCTCAGAAAGATGATCGGCGAGCTCAGAAATTTCAACATGGGCCTAGCACGCCCGTGACCGATCCGTTATGCCTGTGACTTTGGAATGGAATTGAGTGAGCTGAGCTCACTCAACGCCGTAGTCTGGATGGCGTTGAGTGAGCTCAGCTCACTCAACGCCATAAGCTGAATGGCATTGAGTGCACTAACTGCACTCAACTCCATCTGGTGTTGTCTGGATGGCGTTGAGTGAGCTGAGCTAACTCAATGTCGTGGAATGGATGGCATTGAGTGAGCTTCGCTCACTCAACGCAATAAACTAGACAATGTTGAGTGCACGGACTGCACTCAACGCCGTCTGCTGAGGCCTGGAATGGCATTGAGTGAGATGAACTCACTCAACGTGGTAATTTGGATAGCGTTGAGTGAGCTTACCTCACTCAATGCCATAAGCTAGACGGCGTTGAGTGCATAGACTGCACTCAACGCCACCTTGAGTAGGCTGGATGGCGTTGAGTGAGCAGAGCTCACTCAACGCCATAATCTGGAAGGTATTGAGTGAGCTGAGCTCACTCAACTCCATAGTCTGGGAGGGCCATTCTAGATGGCGCTGAGTGAGCAGAGCTCACTAAACGCCATATACAGGATGGCGTTGAGTGAGCAGAGCTCACTCAACGCCGTAGCTTGGATGGCGTTGAGTGAGCTGAGCTCACTCAACGTCATTTTACTTAGAATTTTTTCTGGCAAGATTATTTTTTTTGGCTGTGTGCTGGTTCAGCTGAACCGGGCCGGTCTAAGAAGTGAGCCGTTTTCTCTTATTAAGACTTAGTTAAGTCTTAATTTAAAAGGTTGACCGGTCAAGTGAAGCTGTGCCACGTGGACCGTCGATTTTGCGAAAAGGAGCGGTTACGGCCATGGCCGAGAACCTGCTATCATGGCCGTTAATGGCACTTGACGCCTTGACAGCCCTTCCACTCCCCTTTTACGGCTGGATTCAACTCCTCTAGGGAAGAGGAGGAGTTTCCAGCCGTTTGCTAGCTGTTACCGAGCCGTTTCTAGCCCCCACCACCATGGCCGAGCCAAGCTTTAATGGACCATTAATGGCCATTGAAGTTTTGGCCTTTCCCCTCCTTAACAGAGCCCTTAAACAACATCAGAGGCCATAGAGGAAGGTTTCCCAGCCTTTACTCGAGCTTTCGAGTCCTCCCACCGTGCTATTGCAGAAGCCGAGCGATGCCACCATCGCGCCAATGGCTTTCCGTCGATCTGCACACCTCCAGCCCGCGAACAAGGTCCTCCCCTCCTCTCTTTCTACGGGTAGATCTTAGACTTCTTTAGGATTAAGAATCGGTCTCAACAGAGCCCGATCGGAAGAGTTCCTCTTCCCATTTTTCCCGCAAAAAAATAAGCTAGTCACGGGTTCGCCGGATTCCGCCTGTCCGGCGGCCGCACCGCCGCCCGGCGATGGCCGCCACCTCAACGGAGGTGGTGGTGGCGGTGGCCGGCCAGGGAGGGGGGCTGGATGGCCGGTGGCAATGTATGGAAGCACTCCAGGTTGGGCTTATCTCAGACCTTGAATGGAGGAAGAAGATGACCCAGCGCTGTTGGATCTGCTTCAAGATTAGTGCTGCTATTTAATTCTTTTCTTTTATATGAATTTTCTGTACAAAATAACAGCCACTTTAGAAAATTTATGAAAAATACTTAGAGGCTTTATATGAAGAAATAGTCAACATATAATTTGTAGCCCTATGAGTCTACTTTATTTTAAAATTAATTTGGGTCAATTTAGTCAACTAGTTTGACCAGGGAATCTCTTTTGGTGGGATCTATACCTAGAGCTAGGCTTAGACTAAAAGGTGTGCCCACCCTTCATCCCTTGACCAAATGATCTGAAATTTGGGCAGGGAGTCTACCCTAACTATACCTAGGGCCTGTCCAAAAATGGGAAATTTTGGAGAATCCTTTTCTATATTTTTTAGAAAAATTTAATAATCTTAGGAAAAATTAATTAGATGGCTTAATGACTTCCAAACCCTCGTAAATTTTGGTGAGTGGTTCCTGGGTTCATCATGAGGCTCTGTATATTTTTTGATCTCATTTGGAGATTTTTTAGATAGGAAATGGACAAACCTAAGATATGCCCTATTAAGGGGTGTTTAGGTCAAAAGTGCACTTTGAGATTTGAGTAATCAAATCACCTCAACAGAGGCTGAGATTCTTACCACTGGCTTGGAATGCTCTCTAGCACCCTCTCATGGATTTTGAGGTGGATTGGGGTAAATTTGCCCTAGAACCCAAGGCCAAACCCTAAGGATGGTTCTTTGTGGATTGTGAAGGGCAAGTGGTCAAATGACTTGGTTTGTGTTATTTGCTTAGAAATTTATTATGGAGAAAATACTTTCTGAAAATTGATGAACTTTTGACAGATGACTCTTTATTAAGTTTTAAAGCTCTGTGAATTTTTATGGGATTTTTAGAAGTTTAATTCTAAGGCTTGCTTCATTAAGTGTTGTTTCCCATGAAAACTTAATTAAATCTATTTTGGTGTCTAGCAAGCCTGTAAAATTATGATCTTTGCACAATGACCTTTTCTATACCATAATAATATTCAGTAATTTTCCTATAATTTTATGATGAGTAATTTCAGTACTTTCTTCTTTACATAGGATTCATGGGATTATAATGGAAATTTAAATATAGAGGCTAAATACTTTCTGTAAAATCATGAAAATTAGTATTTGATGATACCTTGCTGTTATTTAGTTATCATAATTTTTTGGTGGCCATTACTTGAGAAGATCATGAAGTTCATGTTTAAAATTACCCATGGACAACCTTTTGGAAAAATTAAATAAATATAAGATTAATTAGGAAAATTATAAATTTATGAATTTAGGCTAATTATGTCATGATAGACCTCTAGGAAATTTTATAAGAGATTTGGAAGACAATTTGGAGTACCTCCCCTTGTATACCTCATATAGCTTAAAATGGTCTGCATATAGTAAAACCGTAGAAACTGAACTGGAGTGGGTAATGAACTTGGGGAGATGGAATTTTGGTAGTTTGCTGGTTGGATAGGGTAAGTTAATTTAAGTTTATTATGGGAAGTCAGGATGAGTAGAGTGTGAGATTGGCTAGTGTTAAGTGGTGTTCAGGAACGACGAAAGATCGTCCACACCGGTTGGAGAGGAAGAGTCTCAATACACTAGGATAGATCCAAAGTAATTTGAATGGGATCGGGTAATGGGTAATAACCAATAAAAGTAAGTGCCTTGCGAAAGGTAACGATGGGCTTCAGCTACCATCATAGTTCCTAGTGCCCTTTGAGAGCCCTTCACAAGGAATACCGGGGGCAGTCCTGGGCTAACGTAAAACATAGGAATAATAAACTAAAAGAGCAACTAGTATAACTAGGGTTGCACATACACATACCCCGGTAGCTAGGGAGGTAGAATAAGTTTGTTTGGTTTTCATTCAGACGGTAGCTTTTAAGGTAGATGCACTGACGGGATAGTCCGGGGAGCCGAGGGCTCGAGGGTTTGAATACAGAAAAAGGTGGTGGGTCTTCGGTATTTGATTGTCGTTCACACCAACATCGGTACGTTGACTCGGCGGTGTGGGACACTTAGCCAAAGAAAGTCTGGTGGAAATAGCCAGCACTAGTATGCGGATACTCTAGGTTGTGTTCTTCTAGGGGCGTACGGAAGGGCTAGGCCCGGTAGTGTGGATACCCGCCTAGGAGTGGGGGGCCTGACCTACTATCTCCGTTTGCCACTACGGAGGTTCCTGGGAGTGAAGCTAGCTGCCCGAACAGGGGGAACTAAAGGTCTGTGCGCATAGAGTCGTGTGCGTGAGTTGCACTTGCATGAATCATGGCATAACATACCACTACACTCATATTTGCATACAACCGATACCCCAACGTATAAATCAGTATGGGACTTTTTAGATGATGGGTGCCTTGCAAAAGACCCCTTAACTTATAAGTTTGTATGGGCATTCATATAAGTTAAGGTTACTTACTATTTACTTAATATTTACTTACTTACTTTCTATTTGTCTATTTTACTACTCACTACCGTAGAACTGCTAGATGTACTCTGTTTTGATTAGTTGTTTATACACCACGAACAATTGTTAGACTAGTTCCACTATCATCCGTTTGATTATTCTCCACCATTGTAGCTTCCCTTTCCTCCTCTCCGCTCGGTGCTTAGGAGCCGTGGGGGGAGGGGTAGGGGATGATAGGGTTTAGTCTTTATGACTAATGGTTTTTGAACCACAACATTACAGGAGCTCCGGATGGGAGACAGGGACCAGCAACCCAGGGACCAGCACCAGCGGAGTATGGTGCGCATGGAGGTGGGCCAGTCTAGCACCGGAGCACCTGTGACCAGCTCCGTGAGTGTTTAGTATTTTTATAGCTTCCGTAATGAGTGATTTGTAGTGAGGACTCTGATGTACCAGGCTCGAGCCCGTTTCTTTATTTCATCTGAACTGCTCTTTTACAGTACTTTCTATTATTATATATTGATGGACTTGTTATGATTTTATTCATTTTTTTCTGTGGACCTGTTTACATTCAGTGTAATATTTACTTCTCTGTCTTTATGATCGAAAAGGGCCGACAGGATTGGCGTTTTGTAGTGGCGGCCTTCCCGTGAGTCGGTGCCACCGCAAAGCGATAATTCTGGGCTAAGACCCTGGTGGTTGAAAAAGAAAAAAAAAGGGGTCTTACTCTTGGAATCTTCCTTCAAGCAAAGGCTGCTGAATCTCTGGTCTCCCAGACCATATTCATTAATGCCTCCAAAAGGCTCACCTGTGCCTTATTTGGTAGGTGGGAGAGGAATATCCCCAAGCCATCCAAGGCTTCTTCCTCTTCCAGGACTTCGGAGGATACCAGAGCTGTAATAGCTGCTCCTCCACCCCTAGAAGATGTCCCCTCCACCAGGTTTCCATCCCCTCCATCTTCATCTCAACAATCAACACCTCCTCAAATTCAAATACCCTTAACAACCCTCCAACAAATATCAACATCTCAATCCCATACACCAACACCTCCTGCTTCCCCACTCCAACATCCTTCACCAGTTCATACTCCTGAACATCAACCATCTCCACCCCAATCTCCAGTGCATGCAAATCCACCTCATACCCTAGAGCATGTCACTCCTCCTCAGTCCCCTCTTCCTCAACATCTTGCTAGTATCCCCCTACACAACATATCATCCATACCATCATTTAATATGTTGTCATCCCCCATCCATTCCCCATCATCTACTGATGAGCCCATGCTAGATTCCACTCCCTTCCCTTCAACCTCATCTATCAATCCTTCTGTATCAATTCAGACACCCTCTGAGTTCATGCAAATGGATCCCCCTTCCATTTCCTCTCTTCTGCACATCATCACTCCACTACTCATAACTCATAGCAGAGGCTATTAAACCTCTTGCTGAATCCATTTCCACCCTCTCTGCTCTTCTTCCTACTGCCCTTTTGTCCCTTCTTCTAGGGGCCTAGCTTCAGGACCCTCTAAACCCAGGAAGGGGGAGATATTCTATGAAGAAGCTCCAATGTCTCCTCTAGCACTAGCAACAACAGAAGATGCAACAACAATTTTGCAGATAGTTGAGTCACCAGATGTATAGATGGTTACAGAGGCTAAAATAATTGATTTAGATATGCTGAATGTAGATATTTTGACTGTTGGTGATTGTTGCATCAATCCCACAGTAAACATCTTTGGGTTATTAGATTCTTTCAATACAGTTTATTTGAATTCTTCTCTTCTAACAGTAAAGCCATCTTTGGCTATAGTGTGTTACACTCCTCTAATAAGTCTTGAAGTTGTTAATCAACTGAAGACAAGTTTTGCTATTAAAATAATTGAGGAACCATCAGGCCCAACTTATATTATGGATGATAGCCCAATCCCAAATTTAGATGATTTAATTGCTCAAGATGTGGCACAAGAATTTGCACATATTCAAAATGATCCTGCTCTGAATGAATTTCTGTTGACTGACAAAGATGTAGAAGATTATCAGATAATCACTGAGAATTTGCTCCACCTGAAGTGACTGACCTTAAGCACTTCCTCAAGTTGAAAAACAAATCTCAAAGGAAACTTTAAAAGAGATAGATGCTTTGTATGACAATCCTCAAGGATCTTCTGATGATGACATTGATGAGGAAGATTCTGATGATTGTGATGATCCCAAGTCCATAAAGAAGGTTGCTAAGAAGAGAAAAGTTGCTCCAAAGGCTGCTCCTAAGCCAAATCTCACAAATGATACTCCATACTATATCTTGCAAAAGATTACTCCATACCCAGGGATGCCACAGTGGATGTGGCTATCAAAAAATGAGCAGAAAGAAAGGAAGAAGAGAAGGAGGTACAAGTCTCCTCCTAAGCAATTTAGGAAAGACCCTCCTCCTCCTCCATCTTTAGGGGCCTCTGGAAATGTATCTCAAAGATCTGTACCTATCACAAAAACTTATTAGAGACATTCCAAGCCAGGCTGTCAGCAGCAGTCATCTCAAAGCAAACCTCCTCCAGCCACATATTAGAGAAGTACTACAGACTCCTTTGATGATTCACAGAAGGACTCAAGTCCTGAAAGGCCAGCATCTCCTCCAATACCATTTGTAGATCCAGAGCAGGAGACAATAGCTAAAATGGCCAGATTTCAGGAACTGATAGCACTTTCTCAAATTAACAAAGCAAAAGCTAAAGGAAAGGATCCCTCTCAATTTTCAACCATGTCTTCATACAAGAAGGAAGAACTTAAAAGGTATGCCAAGGCAAACACATTATTTAATGTTGATGATTACATGAAATTGCACCCAGAAGCTGTAGTTCCAAGAGCAACATCTCTCAATATCTTTGGTGCATCAGACATGACAATGTCAAAGAGACAAACTGCCAATCCTAATAGAGAAATCATTTTCATACAGCCTTCTGAGAAGCCTGAGAAAGAAAAGCCTAAGATGAACAAGTGATTTTGTTTTTGTTTTGTTCTTATTTTCAACTCTATATGTTTAATCATGAAGCACCTTCTGTAAATATCTACTGAATGTTTTATTTCTATCAGATATATGTTTTTATGCTTTATGATTGTTTCTTTTATCTTGTTTTAGTGACCTCACCCAAATAGGGGGAGATTGTTGGATCCCTAGTTGGATTTAGGCTAGGTTCACTAAATTAGGTTAAAGTCTGACCCACATTGTATAGCCAGGGTCAAGTCTGGTAGTCTTAGAGTTTAAGCTAGTCATTAGGTTCAACCTTCATGGACCAGCCAGTAGAGGACATCAGTAGTCTCAAAACTTAGAAGATTCAGAGAACAGAATGATCAGTTCAAAGTTCTTCGAACTCAGCTCGATGATCGTTGATCTCAGATCGACTAACTCCTTGTTATTTATCTGAGCTGAGCTCGATGATATTCGAGCTCAGGTTGACGATCGACTCTTTCAGACAGATTCTCAACTCGACGAACTCAGAGCACAGAATTGGCAAGTTATTCTCTGAATGCAGTTCGCAGAGCTCAGGTCGACGAACAAGAACTTTCAGGTCGACGAACTTGGAACTCCGGTTGACAAATTCCGTTCAGAGGTCGATGAATTCTGTCCCGAGCCAGATTGAGAAGTTTTCCATACTTATGTCCCTTACTTTCTATATTATTTAGCAGTAATATTCCTGAGTAATTAATGCTCATATTCCCCTGAATATAGCTGTTATTGGAAGCATTAATTATGGTCTTCATCAGGTTAATTACTTGCTTATTTTATTAGGGACAATTAGGGAAACTCATTTAAGTTAATATTCCAGCCATTTTTTTCTCCAGGGCAATCAACAATTAATGCCATCGATTCAAATTTCAAAGGAGAAATTATTGACTATAGAATATAAAAGAGATTTTCTCTTTCAAGTCGGATAGACACTAAGCCAGAGATTAGATGATGCAGGCCACCCCTACGCGAAGCTAAAATTGAAAATAACCAGAGGAAAAGCCTAAGGGGAATTTGAGCGAACACCTAACGTGCATTTAAAACGTCCTATGAAGCATTTCTACGAACATGTAAAGTGCGTGCAAAGTTGGAATTTCCGGCGGAGTTTTGTTCGTAACGGCGCGATCTCACAAATGGGTATTTCCCAACCACACCTACACGAACATCCACATACACATTGCATAACCTAACACAACACCCAAGCATTCATTTCCAAGCATTTTTTATATCAATGTGGAGGTTGTTCCGGACTCAAGCAACGATCCAAGGTAGTCCGAATTCAGCCCTCAAAACAAATCTCAACGAGGATATACCAAATCACCTTGAATCGTCCGAAATCAAAGGGCTAAACCAACCCCGATTTACAAATGCCCAAGACGACCTATCCTTATGAAAATCTCCGCGAAAAGTCGGAAAGAAAACAATACAATTTCAGATTTATATAATGCAATAATTATCAAGATTTAGGATAAAATTAGCATTCTAGAAATCCACCACTCTCACAAAGTATTAAGAGGAATCACACAAGTTTTAGAGATAGAAATTCGTTACCCAAAATCTGAAATTAGAGAGGAGAGAGGAGGAGGAGGAGGAATGATAAATGTGGAGAATCGCTCTTCCACGGGTCGCCGGAGTCGCACCGGATGAGGGAGAACCGAGCCGTCTTCTTCGGAGTCACACCGGAGGAGGAACGAGGTCGCCGGGGCAGCAAGCACACTCTACTAAGAGGGGCGGCAGCACCTGGAATCGGCGGCCTCCAGCAGCCCGAGCAGGAGTTCGGCCAGGCCGAAAGGAAACGGGAAAAAGGGGGGGGGGGGGCTGCAGCCAAATCACTTAGGTTTTCTTTTTTTTTATCTTCAATTCTTTAACTCTTCCTCACACATACATATATATAGCAAATGAAATAACTCTCTCACCCTTCATCTCATCACTAACTAATCCTAGCCCTCCTTAATACTTAAAATTAAAACAACATAAAATAACAAAAGGACAAATATGTTTATAAGTTTATAATTACTAATTTATAAACTTATAAACTTATTAAATGAAAACAAGAGAAGGGATTTAATGTTATTTCATTTATTTTGAAATAACATTAAATCAAGTTGACGCGACGGTGGCGGCGGCGGCGGTTGCGGCGACGGTAGCGGCGACGGATGCGGCGGCGGTTGTGGCAACGATCAACAAAGTTTACGAACATGTCGCGGCGATGGCGGTGGTGGCGACGACGGTTGCGGCAACGGCCATCAATGTCCACGAACATGTAGCGGCGACGGTCAAACGTGAAATCCATGTCGACACGAACAAATGGCGGGGGGTCCTCGCCATCAATCCTCCCCCGCTCAAAATCACTCATCACCGATGAGTGGCCGAGGAGAGAATAGCAGGAGACAGCAACATCCACGGGGGGCATAGCGAGAGCGGACATCCACGGGGCGTCCGCAATAGAACAGAACCTGTCATGAGCAAGAACAGCAGAAAACCTCGCAGATGTGTCAGCATAACGAAAAACAGTGCAGTTCTTACCATCCAATGCGAGAACCAGAAAACCCAACTGGAAGAGCGACACGGAAATAATCTCACCTCTCAACCCAAGAGAATCTGAAGTGGAAGAGAGAAACGTCGGAGGAAGCCACTCAGGTGGAAACAAGATATGCCAAATTAAATCCGAAAAATTGAAACACGGCGTAAAACCGATTGCATCGTAAAAATCCGAAAAAATTGCATTAAATCCGAAATCCGGGAAAATCATGTAAGGATCGGCGCTCCAACGTGTGAAACTCATTTCAGAACCCGAAGGTATCCACTCGAGGGCCGACAAGACTAAACTCAGATCAATCACTCCGTAGTCAGAAGCTCTCCAACATGTATAGTCGTGCAAGTGAAGCAAAGCAAAGGCACAGGTATAAGGCGGTGCCCTGTAAACATGAAGTTCTTGTCGGGGCGAATGAAAAAGATGTGCAAGGTGACTTGATTGGTGGCAATATCGTAAAGACATCAAATCAAAATGCACCAGCATAGGAAAATCACACATAGTCACCAACAAAACACTATCTGTCGGGAGAAATCTCGGGAAGTGACCCGTCTCGTATGAAGCATGAGCAAGAAAAAGTGGTGCAGTGACAAGATCAACATTTATTAGGATCGGCTTGAGAACATCTAAACGAGGGGCCAACGCTAGTGTAGGGGGTATCCAAGTAGGTATATCATAAAAGCGTAGACCATGATTAGCGGATCCACGTCCTAAAATGATATCAAATGTAGGCACACAAACAGGAGGGAGGGTCGGTAAAATCGAGCCCGGGACTAAATCCAAATCCAAATGAATCTCACTCAATGGTGACTCAAACAAGGGGCAATCATCCGGGAAACTCACGTCCGGGCAAACATCAAAAAAATCGTCCAAAGATACCCTTCCCTCAGGAGGAAACTGATCCAAAATAGTAATTGAGAAATCCTCAAACTCTGGCTCCACAGATAGCCCAGATTTAATTTCAGAAAAATCAGATCGATGCTCACTCGACATAGGGATCATAGACTCGAGAGGGTACTCACTAGCAGGGTGAACTGAAATGTCACTAACAAGACATGTAGTGGCTAACGGGGTGCTCTCACAAGTCAAAGCCTCATCAACATCCCATAAATCATCATCCAAGTCGCTAGGATATCCAGTATTCTCATCGTCAGAAAAATCGGCAGAATCAACGGGCACTATCGCACATGCCAGGATACTCTCATCTAACTGGACATCCTCAACAAAATCAGGAGATACCACACCAACGTCCAGATCAGGATCATCAGCAATCTCACAAGTAGTCTGGGGTGGCTTCGAAGTGGAGACTAATATGGCTGAAGCCCTAGGCTTGGTGGGGCAGGTCACGGCGTAGTGGCCAGTCACACCACAAGCATAACATAAGGCATTCTCCTTGGCAACCTTAACTGGCTTCCTATGCCTAACCTTCGACTGGCTAACATCCCTAGTCGTGATAACACTAGAAGGCGGAACAGGGTACCTAAGATGCTCTGGTTCTCGCACGGCAGGTGTCGGTGTGCTCAAGATGGTGGGATCCTTTTGGGGCAAGGATCTAATGCGCGGCCGATCATCACTCCTATAATCAGAAAACGGTCTAGTGTCCTGGCGGGGTGAAATAACATCAAGAGACGTCCTCATACGGGAGTATGGGGGAACGTGCTTGCTCGATATGGGCAAAGTCTTAGGCGGCGCTACACTCGGATAACCAGAAGACTGAGAACGACAGTATGAGGGATAATACTCATCCGTCAACAAGTTCTTCATAAGTTGCCAACCCACACGTGAGCCAACGAGGGACGGCCCAAAACGTCTCTCCTCATTGACCCAGAATGTTAGGGCTCGACCAGATAATTGCAATCTCGCAACGGGAATTCGGTGGGGGTCCACGAGACGATATTGCTCAAAGTAAACTTCCATATCATCTACCCAACGTAAGAAAACCCGCGGTTCACCTAACCCATCGTAAGTCGGCGCAGAAATTCTAACAGACCTAGAAGTGCGTGATGGTGGTGTCGTGATCGCTTGACTAACCGTACTTGAAGGAACATGGGCCCTAAGCGGTTGCCTAGGGGCATTAAGATGCGGTGTCGGAAGCCGACCACCAAGTTGTGCTAACATATCTCTTATGTCATCACATTGGCGAGTCATCTCCTTGCGAAGGGCACCAATCGAGGAATATGGGGGAAGGGAACTCCCAACGCGTGCCATGACAGACTAACGGAAAAAAAAGACTCAAATTAGGAAAACACTTAAAACTTTTGTTTTTTTGTTTTTATATAACTAAAAATAAATTTTTTTTAAAACGAACGAAACGTACCTAAGTGCAAGTGGGGGTAGCTTGGTTTGAGCGGATAGTTGTCAAGTTGAGAAATTGACAAACCTCCCTCTGATACCAAATTGATGCAGGCCACCCCTACGCGAAGCTAAAATTGAAAATAACCAGAGGAAAAGCCTAAGGGGAATTTGAGCGAACACCTAACGTGCATTTAAAACGTCATATGAAGCATTTCTACGAACATGTAAAGTGCGTGCAAAGTTGGAATTTCCGGCGGAGTTTTGTTCGTAACGGCGCGATCTCACAAATGGGTATTTCCCAACCACACCTACACGAACATCCACATACACATTGCATAACCTAACACAACACCCAAGCATTCATTTCCAAGCATTTTTTATATCAATGTGGAGGTTGTTCCGGACTCAAGCAACGATCCAAGGTAGTCCGAATTCAGCCCTCAAAACAAATCTCAACGAGGATATACCAAATCACCTTGAATCGTCCGAAATCAAAGGGCTAAACCAACCTCGATTTACAAACGCCCAAGACGACCTATCCTTACAAAAATCTCCGCGAAAAGTCGGAAAGAAAACAATAAAATTTCAGATTTATATAATGCAATAATTATCAAGATTTAGGATAAAATTAGCATTCTAGAAATCCACCACTCTCACAAAGTATTTAGAGGAATCACACAAGTTTTAGAGATAGAAATTCGTTACCCAAAATTTGAAATTAGAGAGGAGAGAGGAGGAGGAGGAGGAATGATAAATGTGGAGAATCGCTCTTCCACGGGTCGCCGGAGTCGCACCGGATGAGGGAGAACCGAGCCGTCTTCTTCGGAGTCACACCGGAGGAGGAACGAGGTCGCCGGGGCAGCAAGCACACTCCACCAAGAGGGGCGGCAGCACCTGGAATCGGCGGCCTCCAGCAGCCCGAGCAGGAGTTCGGCCAGGCCGAAAGGAAACGGGAAAAAGGGGGGGGGCTGCAGCCAAATCACTTAGGTTTTCTTTTTTTTATCTTCAATTCTTTAACTCTTCCTCACACATACATATATATAGCAAATGAAATAACTCTCTCACCCTTCATCTCATCACTAACTAATCCTAGCCCTCCTTAATACTTAAAATTAAAACAACATAAAATAACAAAAGGACAAATATGTTTATAAGTTTATAATTACTAATTTATAAACTTATAAACTTATTAAATGAAAACAAGAGAAGGGATTTAATGTTATTTCATTTATTTTGAAATAACATTAAATCAAGTTGACGCGACGGTGGCGGCGGCGGCGGTTGCGGTGACGGTAGCGGCGACGGATGCGGCGGCGGTTGTGGCAACGATCAACAAAGTTTACGAACATGTCGCGGCGATGGCGGTGGTGGCGACGACGGTTGCGGCAACGGCCATCAATGTCCACGAACTTATAGCGGCAACGGTCAAACGTGAAATCCATGTCGACACGAACAAATGGCGGGGGGTCCTCGCCATCATTAGAAGAGAATATACAACACACAAGAATATAGAGAGAAACCGACTGAACATTCAGAACTCTCTCCCAGTGCAGAAAACATTCTGTTTTCTTCCTTGTCAATTCTGAAGACTGAAGAAGAACATTCATCACTATCAAGAGTCTTCTTCAACCTTATTCTCCAAAAACATTCAAGGATAACATCTTGAATCAGTCAGAAAATTTCAGGAGTAATTCAGACAAGGCTGAAGACCTACACCCTGAGCAAGGCTCCAATCTTCTGAACCATCTTAACATCTCAGAAGGAGTCTTTATAATAACAGAATCCACAAGTCTTCTCTGCTGTTTAGAGAAAAGAGAAGACCCCATCACCCCTCCTCTCACCTCCTATAAAAAGGGTTTATTAAATCCCTTCAAAAGTTTATTCTTGGTTTTTGGGCACCTGATCAAAAGCCTAAAGGGTTTTGAGATCTCGCTGGAAATATATCTTGTGGTGGCAGTCACCTGATCAAAAACTTGTTAGTGGATTCCAACCAGGGTGGTAAAAGAGTGGATGTACCTAGGTTAGGGAACCACTATAAAATTATTGTGTTGTCTGTGTGTGTTCATTTTCTTTCTGTTCTTGCTGTGTTGTGATAGATAGATTAGTTTAACCAGTGTCTTATTTCCTTCTATATTATTATTGGTATTACCTATTTTCAACTCTGATATAAAACTTAAAAACAGCCAAAGTTTTAAATACTCTATTCACCCTCCTCTAGAGTAAATCAGATCTAACCCCCATCTTTCACAAGCTAATCCCCTTCCTTCCACTATAGCTGTGAACATTTTTGTTCACACTATTGGATCTTCCATTCAACTAATGACCATACATACTTTCTTGGTCATATTTTTTGGATGGCAACAAGACCTTCTCAAAAGAGATTACAGGCTAGATTGGAGCATTGCCCTTACTCCTATTCCTTATTCTAATATTCCTCTCAATGTACCCCCAACCCCTTCTTACTGGTTTGGGAGGTGAAGGTATCAATGAGTGGAAATACTTAATTGGGTTTGGAGTATTGAGCCACTAACATCCTCTCTTTGAGGAGCTTATCTTCCAAATCTTTAATTAAATAATTTTTACTATTTATGGTTGTGACTTGGATAATAGTGATTGTCTTAAATTGGGATATCTCCTTTCTCATCTGATTCAACTATGAGGCTGACTCAAGGTGTAAGGAGATATCTTCTCTTAAGGAAGCAATCACCTTGGCTTGTCTTTTGACAAGCAACTTTCTCTTCTTTAGAACTTCCAAGATCAAATCATACTTGTCAATCAATTGATTGAAATCTTCCTCAAATTCTGAGCCACATTTATCATAAGATGAAGGTGCTTCAGAATAAGGACTTGTTCATAATCAGATTCAGAGGAGGAGATGGAATGAATCAATACCTTATCGGGATCAGACTGATCCTGGCTAGATTCTCCTTTTATCATGACCATAGGTCTACAGTAGCCACTAACTTCTTCATATACCTCATTATCACTATCTGAAAGTGACAAAGAGGCCCTGATCCCTATCCTTGCAGCTGGATAATCCTTATCTCCTTCAGTAGTAGTAGCAAACAACCCAATCTAGGCTCCATCCTCTTCTTCAGAATCAGAAGATGCTGAGTCAGTTTAACTCTAGCTCTTCTCATTCTTGGCAAGGAAGGTCTTTTCCTTCTTGACCTTATGGTGGTGGTACTTCTTCCCACCTTTCTTCTCACATGTTTCTTTTTTCTTGACTAGGCAGTCAACAATGACATGTCTAGACTTGCTACAACAATAATATATTACATTAACAGAAATATGTTTACTAGATTTAGAATCATATTTGTCTCGTTTGGAGAACTTCTTCCCAGATTTGCTATCATTTTTCTTGTAGTATAAAGAGGAGAAAGGTTTGCTCTTCTATTGCTTCATCTTCATCATTTTTTGGAATTGCCTAGAAAAGGCAACAAACTCCCCATCTGACATGTTGTTAGATGTGCTGGACTCAGTGCTCTTTGAATTAGATGGCCTTCTTGGGGGAGAGGCAATTCTCTACTTGCTCTTCTTAGAGCTCTAAGCCTTGAGAGCCACTATCTTCTCCCTAGCATGAGACATGATGGTGGTCTTCTCTTCGTTCCTGGCAAATAACTACATCTTATAGGAGAGCAGCTTTCTAAATAATGTGTGAGGAGGAGTTTAAACAATCTTGGCCACTTCCCTGATGGCACATATCTTTGTGTCCCAATCTTTGGTTAGAGATCTTAGGAACTTATCATTCTGCACATAATTGTTGAAAACCCTTTCATAGGTCCTCAGATCATTTACCACCCTGAAAACTTTTCATAGCACTCAGCTATGTTGTCCTTGTTGTTCTGTCTAAAGGCCTCATACTCCTAATTGAGTAGAGATTTCCTATCATCCCTAATTTCTTCAGTACCCTCCATGTACACTATCAGTGTCTCCCACATCTCCTTGGCAGTCTCACAATGCTCCAAGTTGGAAAGTGGAATCATCAATAACACTTACTATGATATTTTTTTCTCATTTATCCATAGTGGCAAGTGTTACTTCATCCCTGGTCATTTCAGTATAGGTCTTGGGCACTCTCAGGTTTGGGTCAATGGTGGAGGCCTTTAGGGGGATAAAAGGTCCCTCCTAAACTGTGATATAAATCCTAGGGTCAGATGCTTCCATAAATAGTCCGACCCTTTGCTTCCATATACCAAAGGTCTCTTTCATACATATAGGCAACTTCATAGAGCTCATTTCCTTATGAGCCTCTACAATAAACATCTTGAAATTTTATTTGACTACCCCTTATAGGAACTAGTCAGACTGTTAAGTCCTTTTTTACCAAACTCGCTTTGATACCACTTGATAGTTTACTGGGTAGTAGTCTAAATCACCTAGACGGGCGGGGGGTGAATAGGTTGTTTGTATTATTTTTCTTTTTACTCTATTATTTAGTCTCATTTAAACATTACAAAAAGCACAGAGAAATTTTATAGTTGTTCCTCAAGGTTTGGGTACATCCACTTTCCCTCATCAACTTTATAATAGTGTATTAGACAAGACAACCTTCTCCAAACTCAGCTCAAAGAGCTTATAATACAGTTCCCTCAGGATCTCTCAGGTTTCCTCCAAACCCTACCTCAGGCCATTGCCCTATAACTCAGAGTAAGCTATGCTCCTACAGCTCAGTGAACCTTCAGTTCACCTACCTCAGGCCTATCAAGAAGCCCTATAACTCGGGATGGGAGGAAAACCCTATATTCAGACACACAGGCCCTACACTCAGGCACACATGCACTATATCTCAGAATAAAATGTTCTTACAAATTGTTTGTTTAGATTATAACAGAAAATAATAAAAGATATGCACCTTCAGATTTGGTCTTCTATTGAACTAGAATAGCTGAGAACTATCCTAGAGTAGAGATTGAAATATTATTCTTCAGCATGTGCCTTAGCTCCTTCTTGACCTACCATCTCCTTGTAGAAAGAAGAAGATCAACCAATGATCCTTGATGGACCCAACCTATTCTACTTAGATCTGAGAAAAACTTCTGGAAGCACAAGGCCATTGGCACTCTCAACACTTCCAGTACTTTAAAACAACACTTAGAAGCGGCTACAACAACTTGGCACTAGTACACACACAATCCTCTTTTTTTGTCTTGACCTAGAAGATGCTTTATATAGGCTCCATCAATCTATAATGTCTCTTGGATTGATTTGACCTTACATGGACAAGAATGGATAAAGCTATTTTGCTTTATTAGCCTTCAGCAAAAAATGAATCGTGCCATCTCAACAGCTATATTCAAAGTTTTCTCAGCGATTTAGCTGGGACTGGCTTTTGTCTCAACAGCAGATTCACTGCATCTCAGCGGTTTTGCTGAGAGCACACTGCTTTCACATCAGGGTTGGGATAAGCTGTTGCCTCAATGACTGTTGGGTCCATTGCCCATAATGTTCCCTAGATTAGGTTTTAAGAGGCATATCCATCAACAGTAAAAGCATAGTTGTATTTGATGTTGTTTAAGCTCATCATGTGCAGGATGTTCTAAGGAACAAGTCTAGACAGGTTGTCTAAGTGATGTGACAGGTGGTCACAAAGTGAAGATGCTAGAAAGACAGGAAGTAGCCTAAGTGACCATGTTAGGTACTCCATGATTGGACAGGTCAACAAGAAGAATATGCTAGAGAATTCAAATTTTGTCAAGTTCAGTTCAAAGTGTGGGTCTCAGATTTCGTCGAACTCAGCTCGCAGTTCGTCGATCTCAGCTCACAGATCGTCGAGCTTAGCTCACCATTCCTTGAGCTAAAAATTAGAAGCTAGAGGTTTAGAATTGGTCGAGCTCAACTCGGAGTTCGTCGAGCTCAGCACACAGTTCGTCGAGCTCAACACACATGTCATCGAGCTTAGCACACAGATCGTCGAGCTTAGCTCTCCACTCATTGAGCTAAACTCAGAAACTTGAGGTTCAGAATTCATCTAGCTCAGCCCACCGATCATCAAACGCAGTTCAACATTCGTCGACCTAAAGTCAGAAAAATTGACTAAGGCAAAACTTCTGAGATAGCTGAGACCGCTGAGAAGAAACCATCGAGACAGAAGACTGCCATAGTTGAGAAGAAGAAAGTGTTGAGACCGCTGAGAAGAAAGCCCTGAGATAGAATCTTGTCACAGCTATTAAGAAGAAACCACTGAGACTACTGAGAAAGAACTGTTGGGACAAAACCAGCAAAAATTTTCTAAGTCTAGAAAGTGGAGTTCGTCGAACTGAGTTAAGATTTCGTAGAGCTCAAGTTAAAGGTTAAAGATTCAGAGTTTGTCGAGCTTAGCCCACCTTTCGTCGAGCTCAAGTTAAAGTTTGAAGATTCGCAGTTCGTCAAGCTCAGCCCACAATTTGTCGAGCTAAAGTTAAAGTTTGAAGATTCAGAGTTCGTAGAGCAGAGCTCACAATTCGTCGAGCTAAATATAAAGTTGGAGATTCTGAAGTTCATCGAGCTCAGCACAGAGTTCATCGATCTCAGCTCGATGATCGTCGAGCTCAGTACAAGTACTTCATGTCGTTGCGGGAAAGCTACAGTAGCGCTGGAAGCTACTATTTGTCCTCTTCTAAGGAAAGTGGTGCTCACCATCCTTGGCTGGGCCCACACTCAAATTGTGTCGTTGATTCAAATCTACGGATATAAAAAGAAAAGAGAAATTGGGATTAGGGAAACAATCATAAGAAACGAAAACGAGAACGAAAGCAGAAAATGAAATAGAGGTGGTTTGACTTCATCTTCTTCGACAAGCTTGAAAGCAAAGTCCAGCAGTGAAAGCTAGAAGACAAAGATAGCTGAAGCTTCTTCTAGTTCAGCAAGATTGTTCCTTAAAGAACAAGTTGGCTGATTCAATCTATCAGCAAGAGAAGATAGCTGTGCGAAGGGCTGTATGCCTTCAATAACAGTTAGCTGTTTTCAGTACAATAGAGAAATTGGTAGCTGTAGAAGAAGACTAATTCCTTCTCTAGTATATGGGCTGGAATGTGTTCCTTGAAGAACAAGTTGGCTGGTTGAATCTATCAACAAGAGAAGATAGCTGTGTGAAGGGCTGTAAGCCTTCAACAACAGTTGCTTTCTTCAGTACAACAGAGAAATTGGTAGTTGTAGAAGAAGACTAATTCCTTCTACGATAAGTAGGCTGGACTGATATCTGCTCAGTCCAGCAAGGTAGACTCAGAGATTTATCTCTGAGTCAGTATTTCAATCTTCCAGATTACTTTCCTACAGGATTTAGTTTGTCTTAATATGAGTGTAGGGCACTTTGTGCCTGAGTGGTAGGTGACTAATTTGTCACTAAGGTAGGTGCCCTGCTGGGGTACTGAGGTAGGATCCAAGTGTGGATTTGAGTGTAGGGCCTTTTGGCCTGAGGTAGGTGACAAGTGTGTCACTAAGGTAGGTTCCCTACTGGGGTACTGAGGTAGGATCTAAGAGTGGATCTGAGCTATAGGGCTTAATTTCCTGAGGTAGGAGAGTGCTTCTCTCTGAGGTAGGATCCAAGTGTGAATTTGAGTGTAGGAACTTTTGGCCTGAGGTAGGTGACAAGTGTGTCATTGAGGAGGTGCCTGGAAGGACACTGAGGTAGGTACCTGTTGGGTACTGAGCTGTAGGAGTGCTGCAACACTCTGAGAGTAGGGCCTTGTTCCTGAAGTTGTGGGGCTAAGAAGCCTGAGTTGTACGCCTTAGATCTAAGGCTGAGGTAGGCGGCTAGAGGGTCACTGAGTGTTGGAGCACTACAGAGCTCTAAGGTAGGATCCCTTGTGGATTTGAGGTAGGGCAATCCTCCCAGCCTAAGTGTAGGGCTTAATATCCCGAGGTAGGTGGTCTGCTGACCACTGAGTTGTAGGCCCTTGTGGCTGAGAAGTAAGTCTTAGAGGAGACTTAGAGATCTGAGGGATCTGAGGTGTAGGCTCTTTGGAGCAAGTTTTGGAGAAGTGACTAGTCCAACAAGATAGTTGGATAGGTGGGAGGGAAAAGTGGATGTAACCAATTGGGGAACCACTTTAAATACCTGTGTGCTTTGTTGTGTTGTTTGTTCTTCTTTATATTGCAGGTACTAAGGACAAGCTCTTGATCACTTAGTAAGAAAAACAGCAAAAATACTTAAGAAATTTCAGTAACCTATTCACCTCCCCTCTAGGAGATTTAGCTATCTTTGAATTAAAGACTTTCAAGTGGTATCAGAGGGAGGTTACTCAAAAAGGACTTAACAGTCTGAGTAGACCTCAAAGGATAACTAAAAGGGTTATACTTGTGGGTTCAAAAGAGAACCATAAGGAGTGGAGCTCAATGGAGCTTCAAGTATGCAGCAAGGTGAACTTTGGGACATGCAAAGAAAGGATCAGATAGATTATGGAAACCAGTGATCCTAAAGTCTTGGCTTCAATTCAAGAAGGAACCTTCATTCCCATGAGGGTCTCTACATCAGATGCAAGAATCCAAACCCCAAAGAGTTATACAGAGATGTCTGAAGATGAAATCAATTTGGCATCTATGGACAAGAGGGCACAACACATCATGGTAAGTGTCATAGATGACTCCACCTTCCAGATGCTTGTCCACTACAACATAGCAAAAGAGATGTGGGATTCTCTCACTGGCTACATGGAAGGGACAGAGAAAGTCAGTCTTTCTGATAGTGGTTCAGAGTCTGAAGAAGAGAAATAAGCCTTAATTGGGCTACTTGCTGTGATTGTAGATGAAGATGAAGACCATCAAGATATCAGGATAGAGATCAGGGCCTGTTTATCACACTCAGAAAGTGATACTAAGGTGGATGAAGATAACAGTGGTTGCTGTGAGGGGATGGCTTTGACAGAAGAAGTATCCTGCCAGGATCAGCCTGGACAAGATCAGGTACAATCCCTGTCTAGCTGCTCAGGTCATAAGACCAGTCCAGATTCTAATGCATCCTCATCTAGTGATGAAGATGGCTCTGAATATAAGGTAGATGTAAATCAATTGATTGACAAGTATGGTCAAATTTTGAATGCTTTGAGAAAAAGCAAGATGTTGGCAAAGATGCAGGCTAAGGAGATTATCTCTCTTCAGCTAGCTGCTGCCCAGCAATCTGAGACAGCTTCCTTGCTAGATCAGAAAGTGAGGGAAGTCTGCCAACTGAAGGCCATCTCATTCATCCAAATTGAGACCATAAGCCAGAAGAACAAGATCATTTTGGATCTTGAAGAGAAACTCCTAAAGGAGAGAAGGGCTGCCCTTGATAAATTCCTTCTCCTCCCAAAAGGGTAAGAAGGAGTTAGCAGTCAAGGGAAGCACAAGAGTTGACCTTTCCAAAGGGAAAGGCAAAGCCCCTGAAGTGCCACTGTCAACCTTTCATAATATAATCCTCCCTTCTTATAGGTATGACCAGGACTACATGTATGGTCACTATAAGAATTGGAATTCTTCTTGTAAGAATACAAGTGTATCTTACAATGGAAGAAGAAAGGGTAGGGGAATGAGTGCCTTTAAGGCTCCCCATGAAAAAGTACAAATGGCCCATGCTGGACTATTTATATTTAGTGCCTCAGCCCCAACTCACAAGGGAAAGGCAGTGGATTTCACTCAAGCCCATCCAGCAGGGACTCAGACCAAGGGTCAGTCTACTAGTAAGCCTAACTTGGCTAGTTCTGATGATATAAACAGCATGTCATTTGCAAAGAAGACAACTGTAAATACCATTCAGGGCAAGCAAAGGAAGCCTGCTGGAAGAATAACCTTTAGTCAAATCCTTGCTGAAAGGAACCTGAAGAAAGTTACTACTCCTCTTCCTTCTATTCAGTCAACAGTTAACCACACTGCAAGACCTGCTCAAAAAAGAAGATATAATATTCATGAGTATTGGTGCTGTGGTAAGGTGGGTCATTTTGCCCTAGATTGCTGGTACTATCCTTCTATGTCTAGAACAAGAGTAAGCCTACCTGTCAGAAATTCTACAGGTAGGCAAGTCAGATTTCAGGCTAACATGAACCTATGACCCAATACCTATTGGGGTCCTAAGGTAAGCTAATTCTATTTTGCAGGTTAGTCTAAGTGCCCATCCCCCATATGAAACTTGGACAGAAGATGTTCCAGAACTTGGACTAGAACAAGGAAGTTATCCTATAGTTCATACACAAAGGATAAGGATGTTGCGTACACTCCTGAATAAGGATACAAGTGGTATCCATTGGCATGGGAGATCTGGGTCAGTTGTATCTACTCTAGAGATATGCTCTCTAGTTAAGTGGTACAATAACTATGGGAGTGGTAACTGGCCATGATCATGGATGAAGGCCAGCTGGATCCAGCCAGAAGGAATGTCTGGTTGAACAAAGTCTTGCTTCCACACCAATAAATCTAGAAAGGACAAGTAGACTGTACTCATCTCTGAGGAAAGCACAAGTAGATCCTCTATGAGCAGCAAGGAAGATGCACACTGTGCTCAGGTTATAAGACTCACTATACAGAAGGGACAAACTGTCAAGTGATATCATCAGTTGAAATGATGATTGATAGTCATAAGGACTGGATCTGTGCAAATATTGAGGGGGAGACTGTCAAATTAAGATACCCTTGCTGATGGGTAGCATGTTCAGTAAAGGTTACTAGACAAGCTTGAATCTTACCCAAAGTTCCCCAGCACAGAATAGATCAGCATTACTGCTGAGGATCAACTTGCCCCCATGAACATTACAGAAGCTAAAAGGGAAACTACCCAAGTGATGGCTCCTGCTGGAAGAAGGAAAGCCAATCAGCTTACTAGAACAGCTGGATTGTTCCAGCTATTGTTGATACAAGTCAGCTCATTCCTATTGGAATAGTAGTGTAAGGAAAGACTTGGTATCAGAATGAAAGGATGATTCATGGGAAGATCATTAAAGGCTCAAGTGATCTTAAAGTCCAGCAACTGCAGGAGAACACTCAGGCTCATGAGAAAAGAAAGCTGGCAGCTGCACCAATGGTATTATTTGCAATCAGCTAGGGGGAGAAGAGAATCATAGTAGACCAGCTCCTCCCTGTCTATTAAGAAACCAAGAAGGGATTGATCAATATAATGATCAAGATAGTACTAAGTGGACTGAACACTCTTGTACTGTTAATCAGAAAGCTAAAGCCAAAGGAAAGTCTGCTGCTAAAGAAGAGGAGAAGATCTGGCTCAGCAAGAAGTGATCATGGTGCGAGGGAGCTGTTGTGATTAGCTGATGAGAATCCAACCATGACTCTAGAACCATAACCTCCAGATAAGTAGAATCTTTTTATAGTGATATTCTACTAGTATAATCTAAGTTGCTAGGAATCCTGTCTATCATAGCAGGACTATGCATATGTAGATTAAGTTTCAATAAGTTAGGGAGCATAAAGAAGAACTCAATCCTGAGTTTGTCCTGACTGACATGTGACTGACATGTTTTTCATGCCACTAGATGAAGTCAAGATTCAACACCATCTAGATTAAGATTGGGTATGTTGAACTTGGTATAGCTTCAGTTGCTCCATGTCATACTTGTGTTGTAGGATTCATTTCTCTTGTAGGTAGATAAGTTCTTGATGTGGCATCAAGGATATAAAGACCATTAAGGGGTATCAAGACTTAGATGGAATCAAGTTTCTAGCATAGGGAATGATAAGGATGCTCCTATTGAGGGGGAGCAAGCTCAGCACCCTATAAAGGGGGAGCATGTCCAACACTTGCTGAAACAGGATCAACCTCTTGTTGGGAAGGAGAAGGCAGCTGCTGCAGTAGATCAGCTGTCACAACAACTGATCAGTTTGTCTTAAGAACAATACACAGACCAAGGGGGTGATTATGAGAAGAGAGATAGCTAGCAACCAGCTCAAGTGGATCCATGGTTCACTCAAGTGTCAAGGGGCTACAGTGATGTGGTGTATCAACACAGAAGGTATGAATCCTAATCTAGTAGACTGATCACTAGGATGATTTTCCTCAGTAATATCAACATAAGACTTTGTCTAGGATCAAGAGATAATCTCTCCCATGACATTTTTTACTCACTCAATAGATATACCTATTGAAGAAGATAGAAAGGGGGAGATATGTGTGGCAATATGTAAGAGGGAGATATAGAAGCAATATTTGACATGACTAGGTCATGTTGAGTAGGTTTATATTACTGGAAAAGATTCTAGTAGTATGAGAAATGCAATGACTGACCACATGTTGAGTCATGATTGTGTCAGTGCATACTTTGAGGTAAGTGCCTCTAGTGGTGCACCATTTAAATATTATGTGGTATAAAGGAGAGTTCATATTATTTGAGCAATTGCTCAAGTAGTATGAGGATGCATTGACTTAACTGATTGAGTCAATACAATTAATGGAGCACATTGAATTAATGTAGCATAAGCTAGCAGGTATAGCAGATTATAATATGCAGCTGCATGAAATTATTCTGCCTATTTTGGTAATACCTCTTAATATTGCTGGGTGTTCTGCCTTCTTCAAATAGGGGAGATTGTTGGATCTATTGCCCACAATGTTCCCTAGATTGGATTTGAAGAGACATCTCCATCAACACTAAGAGCATAGTTGTATTTGATGTTTTTTAAGCTCATCATGTGCAGGATGTTCCAAGGAACAAGTCTAGACAGGTTGTCTAAGTGATGTGACAGGTGGTCACAAAGTGAAGATGCTGGAAAGGAAGGAAGTAGCCTAAGTGACCAAGTCAGGTAGTCCATGATTGTACAGGTCAAAAAGAAGAATATGCTGGAGAATTCAAATTTTATCAAGCTCAGTTCAAAGTGTGGGTCTCAGATTTTATCAAACTCAGCTCGCAGTTCGTCAAGCTCAGCACACAGATCGTCGAGCTAAGCTCACCATTCCTTGAGCTAAAACTCAGAAGCTAGAGGTTCAGAATTGGTCAAGCTCAGCTAAGAGTTCGTTGAGCTCAACACACAGTTCATCGAGCTCAGCACACAGATCGTCAAGCTCAACTCTCCACTCATTGAGCTAAATTCAGAAGCTTGAGGTTCAGAATTCATCGAGCTCAGCCCACCGATCGTCAAACGCAGTTCAACATTCGTCGACCTAAAGTCAGACAAATTGACTAAGGCAAAACCGCTGAGACAATTGAGACCGCTGATAAGAAACCACTGAGACAGAAGACTGTCATAGTTAAGAAGAAAATAGCGTTGATACCGCTGAGAAGAAAGCGCTAAGACATAAGCTTGTCTCAGCTATTAAGAAGAAACTGCTGAGACTGCTGAGAAAGAACAGCTGGGACAAAGCCAATAGAAATTTTCTAAGTCCAGAAAGTGGAGTTTGTTGAACTGAGTTCAGAGTTCGTCGAGCTCAAGTTAAAGTTGTTGATTCAGAGTTCGTCGAGCTGAGCCCGCCTTTCATCAAGCTCAAGTTAAAGTTTGAAGATTCGCAGTTCGTTGAGCTTAGCTCACAGTTTGTCGAGCTAAAGTTAAAGTTTGAAGATTCAGAGTTCGTTGAGCAGAGCTCACATTTCATCGAGCTAAATATAAAGTTGGAGATTTTGAAGTTCGTCAAGCTCAGTACAGAGTTCATTGATCTCAGCTCGGCGATCGTCGAGCTCAGTCCAACTACTTCATGCTGTTGCGGGAAAGCTATAGTAGCTCCGAAAGCTACTATTTGTCCTCTTCTGATGAAGGTGGCACTCACCTTTCTTGGTTAGGCCCACACTAAAATTGTGTCGTTGATTCAAATCTACAGATATAAAAAGAAAAGGAAAAATTGGAATAGGGCAACAATCACAGGAAACGAAAACGAGAACGAAAGCATAAAATGAAATAGAGGTGGCTGGATTTCATCTTCTTCGACAAGCTTAAAAGCAAAGTCCAGCAGTGAAAGCCAGAAGGAAAAGATAGCTGAAGCTTCTTCCAATTCAACATGATTGTTCCTTGAAGAACAAGTTGGTTGATTCAATCTATCAGCAAGAGAAGATAGCTGTGTGAAGGGCTGTAAGCCTTCAACAACAGTTAGTTGTCTTCAGTACAGCAGAAAAATTAGTAGCTGTAGAAGATGTCTAATTCCTTCTACAACAAGTGGGCTGGACGGTGTTCCTTGAAGAACAAGTTGGCTGATTCAATCTATCAGCAAGATAAGATAGCTGTGTGAAGGGCTGTAAGCCTTCAACAGCAGTTGTTGCCTTCAGTAAAATAGAGAAATTTGTAGCTGTAGAAGAAGACTAATTCCTACTATAGTAAGTGGGCTGGACTGATATCTGCTCAGTCCAGCAATGTAGACTCAAAGATTTATCTCTGAGTCAGTATTTCAATCTTCCTGATTACTTTTCTGTAGGATTCAATTTATCTGAATCTGAGTGTATGGCACTTTGTGCCTGAGTGGTAGGTGGCTAATTTGTAACTAAGGTAGGTGCCCTGCTGGGGTATTGAGGTTGGATCCAAGTGTGGATCTAAGTGTAGGGCCTTTTGTCCTGAGGTAGGTACCAAGTGTATCACTTAGGTAGGTGCCCTGCTGGGGTACTGAGGTAGGATCCAAGAGTGGATCTGAGC
Organism: Platanthera zijinensis; assembly: GCA_039513925.1. Classification (NCBI taxonomy): domain Eukaryota; kingdom Viridiplantae; phylum Streptophyta; class Magnoliopsida; order Asparagales; family Orchidaceae; genus Platanthera; species Platanthera zijinensis. Next base: position 154,642,798 of record CM077083.1, read on the forward strand.
TGTAGGGGTTAATTGCCTGAGGTAGGAGAGTGCTGCTCTCTGAGGTAGGATCCAAGTGTGGATCTGAGTGTAGGGACTTTTGGCCTGAGGTAGGTGACAAGTGTGTCACTGAGGTAGGTTCCTGGAAGAGCACTGATGTAGGTACCTGTTGGGTACTGAGCTGTAGGAGTGCTGCAACACTCTGAGAGTAGGGCCTTGTGCCTGAAGTTATAGGGCCTTGTGCCTGAAGTTTTAGGGCTGAGAAGCCTTAGCTGTATGACTTAGAGATAAGGCTGAGGTAGGTGGCTTGAGGGTCACTGAGTGTAGGAGCACTATAGAGCTCTGAGGTAGGATCCCTTATGGATCTGAGGTAGGGCTATCCTCCTAACCTGAATATAGGGCTTAATAGCCTGAGGTAGGTGGTCTGCTGACCACTGAGTTGTAGGCTCTTGTGGCTGAGATGTAAGTCTTTGAGGAGACTTAGAGATCTGAGGGATCTGAGGTGTAAGCTCTTTGGAGCAATTTTTATAGAAGTGCATAGTCCAACAAGATAGTTGGATAAGTGGGAGGGAAAAGTGGATGTACCCAATTGGGGAACCACTATAAATACTTGTGTGCTTTGCTGTGTTATTTGTTCTTTTTTATATTGCAGGTACTAAGGACAAGCTCTAGATCACTTAGTAAGAAAAACATCAAAAATACTTAAGAAATTTCAATAACCTATTCACCCCCCTCACCCCTCTAGGTGATTTAGCTATCCTTGAATTAAAGACTTTCAATGACTATTAGCTGAGTCTCAGTGGTTCCACTGAGACCAGATAGTCTTCTCAGGTTATTTCTCCAGAATAGCTGTGATAAATACAACAATGTTCAGATCTGTTCTATATATATTTTTAGAACAACTTAAACCTGCTCAATGAGTAAAGTAGAAGGTCTATCAAATACATTATGCAATTAGCATTGAATGTGATGCATCTTCAAATCTAAGGAAATTGAAGGGCAAAATTCCCAATAATTAGAAATCTTGCTGTCAAATGGGTACATGATGTGTGCGGATGAAGTTTGCTATGTGAAGGTGTGGATAGGATGTCAAGAGTTTGATTTGGAAGAGTCAATGCTATCTATATCTAAAAGTATTTAATTTCAAGGTAGCTAGCAACCTAAAGGAGGGGGGTGAATAGGTCAGCTTAGGTATTTTGAGAGTCTTTTTGTATTACTTGATTGATTCTTTAAGCTTTCAGCGTTTAGTGATCTAGAGCTTGTTCTAAGCACCTGTAATTAAGAAAACAAAAGCAAACACAGAAAAGCACAGAAGTATTTTATAGTTGTTCCCCAAAATTATGGGTACATCCACTCTCCTCCCACCTTGCAAACTTCCTGTTAGTCAAGGCACTTCTCTAAACCAATGCTTCAAGGATCTTACACCATAGATCCCTTAGGATCTCTCTATCTCCTCCAAGACTAAAAACTCAGCCACAAAGGCCTACACTCAGTGATATAAGTATCACCTACCTCAGGCACTTAAGCCCTACCACTCAGGCTATGGAGGATAGCCCTACCTCAGAGCAAGCTTGCTCCTATAGCTCAGAGAGATACACTCTCCTACAGTTCAGGCAATACTGCCCTACTACTCAGTGAGTAACACTCACCTACCTCAGAGAGATTCACTCTCCTACAGCTCAGGAAAATTTACCCTACCTCAGAACCAAAGGTCCTACAGCTCAGATCCAGAAGAATCCTTCAAAGAGAAAAAGTTTAATTAACTTTGACACAAAAAAATTTCTCTATGTTAACCACTTGAAACAGAAAACTTTCTTCTCCTACTCTCCTCACAGCAGGAAAAGGATTTGCTTGAGGAACTCAGAAGAATACTTCTGAACTAGCTGTTGAAGGCTAAAGATCTTTTGATCTTGAGTCTTCAAACAGCCCACTGAACCAACCAAAAGATGAAGGTTCTACTTCTTCAGAACAGATTCTGAATTTACTGTGGCAGTTGGAGACTTGCACAGTTAACTGAACTTTTCTTGCTGGAGAGCTTCAAGCTTTTTAACTAGCAGCAATGGCGAACACGATGAAGATGGCTGCTCTCCCTTTTTGAATAATGTATGCCATAAAACTTATTTGTCCTTTCCCCTTTCTCTTCCTTTTGTATTTCGCCGATCAATGGCTCTTAGAGATCGTTGGGCCCCACCTGCAGCATCCAGCTGCGCCTTGCTTTAACGGAACAAGACTAACAGTAGCTTCACGACCAGTTTTGTCGTGGAGTGTAGCTATCCGGTGCCTGATTTGACCTTAGTTGACTTTGTCGATTTTGTTGACGTCAGCACCAGTGGACTTAGCAAAAATCGAGCATCAGAGAATAGGCGTTGAGTGAGTAAGCATCACTCAACGTCAAAACACTTAGACATATTCACTGTCTCTTGGCGTTGAGTGAGTAACCTTCACTCAATGTCAAACTACTTAGAATTAAAATCTGATTCTAGGCATTGAGTGATTCAGCTCCACTCAATGTAAATCTTGCTTTATCTGCTTTCAGCTGCTTGGCATTGAGTGAGTAAGCATCACTCAACGCCAAACATCATAGACAAAAATTTGTCTACACTAGGCGATGACATCGTTGAATCAGTAACCTCCACTAAACACTTTTTGCCTTAACCAAATTTCTACTTATTCAGCAACATAAGCATTGAGAGCGTTGAGTGAACATGCCTTACTCAACGCTTTCTGCCTTAGCCAATTTTTTTTATTTAGTAGCATGGCATTGAGTGAGTTGACTTCACTCAACTCCTGTGGACTTAGCCATACTTTAGCTAATTCCAACATCAGGCTTTTACTATTGTAGCCTATCTTATAGCCTTTCGTTGTATGGCGTTGAGTGAGTTGACTTCACTCAACGCCTGTGTACATAGCCATTTTCTTGGCTTGCCACTGCCTTGGCTTTGACTATATAGGCTTCACTCAGCACTATAAGTGATTTGGAGTTGAGTGACAGATCTTCACTCAATGCATGTGGACTTGGACAATTTTCTGTCATCCCACACCATAGGTAAGTGTTTACCTGACATAGTCACTTAGGCTACCTAACCTATCATAGTCATCTACAAACATGTGTATGTCATTGATAATATTATCTTCACTCAAATCCAGGACATTGTGGGCAATGGACCCAACAATCTCCCCTTTTTGAGAAAGTCAAAAATTCTATAAGCAAAGATAATGACATACACAAAACCATATAGCACAAGGCATAATAAAAAATAAAGAAGTGATTACCACACTTTCACCATACTTCCCTGCTTGCAGAATACATTACTGTATCTGCCATCAACATCCTTTGAATTGCTGCCGCTTTACTGCTGTCTTGCTTATCTGATCATCTAATCTTCTCCCCCTTTTTGACTATAGCAAATAATAGGAAGGATGCACCTGATAACTGATTTTGTTATCACCTGTTCCCCTCAATTAGGCAGCATTGCTTGATTTTCTCCCCCTCAATATGAGAATCTTCATTTCTTTAAAGGATCATCTTTTCTGCATAAAGCCAAATAGTTTGCAACTAGAGGTGAGGAGCAACTGAAACTATAATAAGTTTAACACACCTAACTAAAATTTGAAGGTGTTAAACTTGGCTTCATCTAGTGGCTTAGTGAAGATGTCAGCCACTTGCTTGTCTGCTGGGACAAACTCAAGGGTGATGTCTTCACATTCATCATGCTCCGTAATGAAATAATATCTAATCTCTATGTGTTTAGTCCTGCTATGGGAGACAGGATTCCTAGCAATAGAGATTACACTAGTAGAATCACAGAATAAAGGAGTTCTACTTATCTAGAGGTTGTAGTCTTGAAGCTGGCACTGGATCCACAGCAACTGAGCACAATAGCTTCCTACTGAGATGTACTATGACTCTGCAGTTGATATTGCCACACAAGTTTGTTTCTTATTGCTCCAAGATACCAGTCTCCCTCCCAAGAACTGATAGGTTCCAGATGTGCTCTTCCTATCCTCTTTACAGCCTGCAAAATCTGCATCTGAATAGCCAGTTAGTTCAAACTCCCCATTCCTAGGGTACCAAAGGCCAAGATATGGAGTGCCCTTAAGATACCTCAAGATTCTCTTAGCTACAAAGTAGTGAGATTCTTTAGGGCAAGCCTGATACCTAGCAGAAACACATGTAGCATACATGATGTATGTCCTACTTGTAGTCAAATATAGAAGGGAGCTTATTATCCCTCTATAGAAAGTTTCATCAACAGGTTTCCTTGCTTCATCTTTGCCTACAGGCATACTTGACCCCATGGGAGTTCTCATGGTGGAGGAATTCTCCATGCCAAATTTCTTGATTAACTCCCTAGTGAACTTAGACTGGGATATGGACAATCCATCATCAGTTTGTCTTACTTGGAGGCCCAAGAAGAACTTATATTCACCCATACTGCTCATCTTAAACTTCCCCTGCATGAGTTTAGTAAACTTTTTGCAGAGGTTATCATCAGTAGATCCAAAGATGATGTCATCTACATAGATCTAGACTAGGATGATCTTACCCTGAGATTCCCTTAGGAATAGGGTCTTATCTATTTTCCCCCTTGAGAATTTGTTCTCAATGAGGAAACTAGACAATGTCTCATACCATGCTCTAGGGGCTTGCTTCAGCCCATATAGAGCTTTCTTAAGTCTATAAACAAAATCAGCTGAGTTAGGAACTACAAAATCTGGAGGCTGCTCAACATAGACTTCTTCTTTTAAGTCACCATTCAGGAAGGCTGACTTCACATCCATTTGGTATACCTTGAATCCCTTGTGTGCTGCATATGCAAAGAATAACCTGATGGCCTCCAATCTTGCTACAGGGGAAAAGGTTTGATCAAAATAAATCCCTTCTTCTTTCCTGTACCCCTTAGCTACTAGTCTGGCCATATTATTAATTATAATACCATTTTCATCAAGCTTGTTTCTGTAGATCCACTTGACTCCAATGACATTATGACCACGAGGTATGGGAACCAAATTCCAGACCCTGCACCTCTTGAACTTGTTCAGTTCCTCCTGCATAGCTCCAATCCAATGCTAGTATATGTTGGCCTCTTCAAACTTCTTGGGCTCCACTTGGGAAAGAAAGCTTGAATACATGGTTGTATTCTGACTTCTGCTCCTTATCATTACTCCATGACTTGCCTCACCAATGATCTGGTGTGCTGGATGATCTTTCATATGTCTGACTATAGGTGATAGTCTTCTTTCAACAGTAGGGGCATGTTTTTGTTGATCTTCATCCTCTCCTAGTGTGCCGGGTAGATCTTCTGGAGAATCCATATCATCTTGGATGATTGGTGATGCTTCCTTGATGGTCAGCTTGTCCATCATCTGTTCTATACCTACAGTACTATAAGAGGAACTAGGAAGTCCATTGTTAATCATGGTAGACTCATCAAAGACTACATAAACTTATTCTTCTACAACTTGGCTTTTCAATTTGTAGATCATATATGCTTTGCTATGATTGTTGTACCCAATAAATATTCCATCATAGGATTTGACAACAAACTTAGTCACATAGGACTTGCCATTGTGAAACACAAATCATTTACTACCAAAGATTCTGAGATAGCCCAGATTTGGTTTCTTGCCCTTCAAGATCTCATAGGGAGTTTTCTTGCGACCTTTGGTGATAGAGGCTCTATTGAGGACATGACATGCAGTATTTACTGCCTCAACCTAGAAATATTCTGAGAGAGATGTATCACTCAACAGAGTTCTACCAACCTCTATGAGAGTCCTATTTTTCCTCTCAACTATCCCATTTTGCTGGGGTGTTCTAGGAGAGGAGAATTCTTGATGAATCTCATGCTCTTCACAGAACTTTGTCATGCTATCATACTGGAATTCTGTCCCATGATCACTTATGATTTTGACCACAGAACAACCAAGCTCATTTTGAATTTGCTTGACAAACCTCATAAGGACATCACGGGTTTCATCCTTCTTCTTAAGAAAGAACACCCAAGTAAACTTGGAAAATTCATCAACTACCACAAGGGTGTAGACTTTCCTACCAAGACTGTAAATTGGCATTGGACCAAATAGGTCCAAGTGCAAGAGGTATAAGCACTTCACAGAGTCTTTGGTCCCAATACCCTTGAAGGAGACTTTTTTCTGCTTACCCTTTTGGCAAGCAGAACAAATTCCCTCCTTAGAGCACTTCATATTGGGGCCATTCCTAACTAGCCCTTGACTAAAGAGCTTGCCAATAGTCTTATAATTCAATTAGGCTAGTCTCTTGTGCCACTGGACACTGTAGGAGACTTTCTCATTTGCCACCAAACAGATAGGAGAATCTATGTCTAGACAAAGAAAATTTAAGCAATAAACATTTCCACTCCTAGTGCCTGTCAAGATGAACTCTTGGTCACTTGACCTTTTAATTAGGCACTCATACTTGTGGAAGACAATTACATAGCCAAGATCTGAAAGATGGATTATGCTTATAAGGTTGTGCTGCAACCCTTCAACAAAAGCCACCTTTGTGATGGTGACTATGCCATTGGTGATCTTATCATACCCTCTAGTTACACCTCTATCTGAACCTCCAAAGATGACTTTTGGTCCATCTTTTATTGGAGTAAACTCCTTCAAGATGCTCCTTGTTCCAATCATGTGCCTGGAACAGCCACTATCCAAGTACCATATAGGGGTATGGTGCCTTGAACTATCCTGCAATATACAAATTACTTAACCTTAGGACCCCAATATCTATTGGGTCCTAGGTGCATGTTTGCATGAAACTGAACATGTACACCACCAGAATTTCTGACTGGTGGACTGCCCCTAGCTCTGGTCACATTGGAATTGTGCCAGCAATCAATGGCAAAGTGCCCTATCTTACCACAGCACTAACACTCATGTATGTTATATCTTCTTTTCTATGAAGTCCCTGCAGCTTGATGAGCTGCAACCTTGATAGGAGGAAGATGTGCTGTAGCCTTTTTCTGATTTCTTTCAGCCAGAATTTTACAGAAGGTAAGTCTTATAGCTGGCTGATTTGGTCTGCCCTGAGTGCCAACAACAGCTAGCTTCTTTTCAGAAAGTATACTTCTGATGACTTCAGATATGCCTAGATTAGCCTGATTCTTAGACTTTTGGTCAGCGCCTTTGCTGTCAGATTCTGAGCCTTGGCTGCATAACCATTCTTGAGAGTTGGTGCAAAATAACCAAAGACAAATGGTCCAGATTGGGCCATTTGAAATTTCTCATTGGCAGCCTTGACTGCACACACCCTGCCAAAACTTTCATCATGACAGTGAACATCTTTGTTCACTCCAGATGAACAACCCCTCTCCTAGTGACCATAAGAACTTTCTTGGTCATACCTGTTAGAAGGTATCAAAAATTTCTTGAAATGAATGGGAGGCTTAGAAGAAATAGGCTGGGTGGAACTGGAGCTTTGCCCTTCCTTTTGGAAGGAGCAACTCTTATGCTTCCCTTGAATACCAACCCCTTCTTGCCCTTTTAAGAGGAGAAGGAGTCTATCAAGGGGAGGACAGTACTTGGGCTTAGAATAGCTGGCCACTATTCTTTTCTCCTTCTCAAGCTTATCTTCAAGCTCCCTGATGAGACAGTTCTTGTGCTTGATGGAGGCAACCTGAATGTCAAAGAGGGACTTCAGTTGGCTAATTTCCCTAGCTTTCTTGTCCAACAGATTTACTATTACAGTCTGCTGGGCAACTATAAGCTTAAGAGATGAGATCTCTTTAGCTTGCTTCTTAGATAACCTCTTGACCTTCTTGAAGGCATTCAGAAGTTCTCCATACCTATCAATCAGTTGATTGACATCTCCTTCAGATACAAAATCTTCTTCACCATAGGGTGAAGAGGCTTCTAAGCAAGGACTAGTCTCAACCTCAGTCAGATAAATAGAGTCAGATGATAGATGTACCTTGCTCTGACCAGGCTGATCCTAGTTACTTTCCTCATTAGTCATTGCCATCAACCCTCTGTAGCTGTGGACATCTTCATCCACCTCTGACTCACTATTTGATAGTGTCATAGGGGCCCTGATTACAATCCTCCCTAGAGGATTGACTTCTTCTGCTGCAATAGCTTCATTTATAACAGTAGTAGTAACTAGCCTAATGTTGTCTTCCTCTTCTTCAGACTCAGAAGATGATGAGTCTGTCCAACTCTTTTCCTTCTTGGCAATGAAGGACTTTTCCTTCTTTCCTTTGTGCTTGTGCCGCTTCTTCTCCTCAGTCTCTTTCCTCTTCTCTAGGCAGTTAGCTATCAATTGCCCAGGCTTGCTGCAGCAGTAGCAAATTACTTTAGAGGAGTTATAGTTATTATGTTTAGAACCATACCCGTCAGTCTTGGATTGGTTCTTTCTGTGATGGGTGGAATTGGAAGGCCTTTTCTTCCAATGCTTCTTCTTCATCAACCTCTGGAGTTGTTTGGAAAGGCTGCAAAATCTTCATCAGACATGCTGCTGTCTGATGCCTCTGAGTCAGAGCTGTCTAACTCAGTTGGTCTCCTTGGTGGAGAAGGAATCCTCTCCTTCCCTTTCCTTGAGCTTTCAGCTTTGAAGGCCAAGGACTTTTTTTTTCCAGTTATTTGTTGGAGGCATCCTCCTCCTTCCTGGCAGCCAGCTGCATCTCATAGGAGAGCAGCTTCCCAAACAATATTTGGGGAGGAGTGTCAGCAAGCTTGGTCATCTCTCTTATGGCACAAATCTTAGTGTCCCAGTCTCTAGTGAGAGATCTGAGAAACTTATCATTAATTTCATAATTATTGAAGACCCTTCCGTAGGTCTTCAACTCATTTATGAACCTAAAGAATCTTTCATAACAGGTAGTTATGTTCTCCTTCAGGATTTGCCTGAAAGCCTCATACTCTTGGTTGAGCAGAGACTTCCTATCATCTCTTACCTCATAAGTGCCCTCCATGTAGACTATAAGGGTGTCCCACATCTCCTTTTAGGTCTTGTAGTGAACCAAGTTTAGGAAGGTTGAGTCATCTATAGTACTAGCTATGATGTTATGTGCTCTCTTGTCCAGGCTAGCTAGTATGACCTCATCTTTGGCCATTTTAGAGAGTGTCTTTGGTGTCTTGATATTGGCATCCAGAACCAAGACCTTCATGGGAATGACAGGTCCCTCCCTAACAGTTGCAAAATTTCTTGGATCATAGGCTTCCATGAATAGCCTCACCCTTTCCTTCCATATTCCAAACTGTTCCTTTCTGTAGATAGGGAGTTTCATTGAACTCAGCTCTCTCTGGCTCTCTCCTGAGCCCATGATCACTTAGCAACAGCTACCTTGGAGGATCACTCAGATTATTAAATCCTTTTTGAGTAACCTCCCTCTGATACCACTTGAAAGTCTTTAATTTCAAGGTAGCTAGCAACCTAGAGGGGGGGGGGGTAAATAGGTCAGCTTAGGTCTTTTGAGAGTCTTTTTGTATTACTTGATTGATTCTTTAAGATTTCAGCGTTTAGTGATCTAGAGCTTGTTCTAAGCACCTGTAATTATGAAAACAAAAGCAAACACAGAAAAGCACAGAAGTATTTTATAGTGGTTCCCCAAAATTATGGGTACATCCACTCTCCTCCCACCTTGCTAACTTCATGTTAGTCAAGGCACTTCTCCAAACCAATGCTTCAAGGATCTTACACCACAGATCTCTCAGGATCTCTCGGTCTCCTCCAAGACTTACACCTCAGCCACAAAGGCCTACACTAAGTGATATAAGTATCACTTACCTCAGGCACTTAAGCCCTACCACTCAGGCTATGGAGGATAGCCCTACCTCAAAAAAAGCTTGCTCCTATAGCTCAGAGAGATACACTCTCCTACAGTTTAGGAAATACTGCCCTACTACTCAGTGAGTAAAACTCACCTACCTCAGAGAGATTCACTCTCCTACAGCTCAAGCAAATTTGCCCTACCTTAGACCCAAAGGTTCTACAACTCAGATCCAGAAGGATCCTTCAAAGTGAAAAAGTTTAATTAACTTTGACACAAAAATTTCTGTGTCAACCACATGAAACAGAAAACTTTCTGCTCCTACTCTCCTCATAGCAGGGAGAGGATTTTCTTGAGAAACTCAGAAGAAAACTTTTGAACTAGCTATTGAAGGCTAAAGATCTTTTGATCTTGAGTCTTCAAATAGCCAACTGAATCTACCAAAAGATGAAGGTTCTACTTCTTCAGAATAGATTCTGAATCTATTATGGCAATTGGAGACTTGCATAGCTAACTGAACTTTTCTTGCTGGTGAGGTTCAAGCTTTTTCACTAGCAGCAATGACGAACATGATGAAGAAGGCTGCTCTCCTTTTTTAAATAATGTATGCCCTAAAAGTTGTTTGTACTGTCCCCTTTCTCTTCCATTTGTAGTTCGTCGATCAACAGCTCTTAGAGATTAGTGGCCCTCACCTGCAGCATCCAGCTATGCATTGCTTTAACGGAAGAAGACGTACATCAGCTTTACGACCAGTTTTGTTGTGTAGTGTAGCTTCCCCGTGCCTGATTTGACCTTAGTTGACTTTGTCAATTTTGCCGACGTCAGCACCTATGGACTTAGCCAAAATCGAGCATCAGAGAAAAGGCGTTGAGTGAGTAACCATCACTCAATGCCAAAACACTTAGACAGATTCACTGTCTCTTGGCATTGTGTGAGTAACCTTCACTCAACGCCAAACTACTTAGAATATAAATCTGATTCTAGGCGTTGAGTGATTCAGCTCCACTCAATGCCAATCTTGCTTTATCAGCTTTCAGCTACTTGGCATTGAGTGAGTAAGCATCACTCAATGCCAATCATCTTAGATAAAAATCTGTCTATACTAGTCGATGACAGCGTTGAGTCAGTAACCTCCACTCAACGCTTTTTTCCTTAACCAAATTTTTGCTTATTTAGCAACATAAGCATTGAGACCGTTGAGTTAACATTCCTCACTCAACGCTTTCTGCCTTAGCCAATTTTCTGTATTTAGTAGCATGGAATTGAGTGAGTTGACTTCACTCAACTCCTGTAGACTTAGTCATATTTTAGCTCATTCCAACATCAGGCTTTTACTATTATAGCCTATCTCACAGCCTTTCGCTGTATGGCGTCGAGTGGGTTGACTTCACTCGACGCCTATGGACATAGCCATTTTCTCGGCTTGCCACTGCCCTCGCTTTGACTATATAGGCTTCACTCAGTGCTATAAGTCATATGGCATTGAGTGACTGATCTTCACTCAACGCCTGTGGACTTAGACAGTTTTCTGTCATCCCACACCATAGGTAAGTGTTTACCTGACATAGTCACTTAGGCTACCTGACCTATCATAGTCATCTACAAACATGTGTATGTCATTGATAATATTATCTTCACTCAAATCCAGGATATTGTGGGCAATAAACCCAACAATATCTGATCTTGATATGATCTTTAGAATGGATTGGCTTTCGAAGCAACGTGCATGCATCGAAATCAACTTGAGGGAAATCACACTAAGGCAAAACACTAAAAATGAGACTACATTTTTCGGAATGAAAGGATCGAGCAAGATACTAATGTATGCTCTCAAAGTAGTCAAAGCAGTTCGGAAAGGCGCGGAGTTGTTCTTCATGATGTTGGTGCCTGCAGAACCCAAGCTCAGTTTGAGTGATGTTCCAACCGTATCAGAGTTTGTGTTGGAACACCCTATTACTAATTTGGGCAAGGATCACTATGTTTTTAGGAAATCAGTTTTACCTAGATGTATAGTTTAAAAGGTCAAGTTAGAATGAGTCTAGGGCTTAAAACTTAGGTTTGAAGCTGCCCCCAGGACCATTCAAGGATCAAGACTTAGAGCTGAGACAAAGACAATTTTCGTCAAGCTCAGGTCGACGAAACGTCGAACTCCGTTTGATGATCTCTGAGCTCAACTCTACTAAGTCGTCGAACTCCGGTCGATGATCTTCGAGCTCAGATCGACAATCTGCCTTCAGCTTGTTTCCAAGTCACTGAGCTCAGTTAGACGATCGTAGAGCTCAGTTCGACGATCTATCCTCACTTATTCTTCAGGTCGCTGAGCTCAGTTCGACGATCGTAGAGCTCAGTTCGACATTTTCTGTCTGATGTTCAATCCAATCTATGAGCTCAGTTCAACGATCGTAGAGCTCAGATCGACGTTTTTCTGAGAGATCGACGACTTTAAGGATTCAAATTCAGTCAGCTTTTGGAATGTTTTTCAAATTCTCTCAGCATTTATTTCAAGAGATTTGTTAGCCGTTTTCATTTATTCTGGAGCAAGTTTCAAGGGATTTCTCAGAGAATGTTTATTGGACTTTCCTCCAGAAGACAAAATATTTATGGAAGACATTTATGACTGCTAACGGCTATCTTGGACAGAGGATCATCAGAGAATAATATACATAACAGCAGATCAAGAGAAATACAACACACTCAATACAGACATACACAGATAGTGAGATCAACTCAGAGAAAAATCAAGTGATCAATCCTGAAGAGTTAGATTGAAAATTAGCATACTGAAAAGTGTTCATAGCTTCAACATCAAAGACTCCAAATAACTCATATTTCAGCCTCTGCTGAAATCATCTTCTGCTGGAGATCTGAAGCTTTTGAAGGCCTATCACCCTAGTAAAGCTCTCACTCCTGAACCATCTACATCTCAGGAGGAGCTTTGATAATACAATCAATCCACTAAGTCTTCTCTCAGTGATTGAGACAGATAAGACAACTTCACCTCTTCCTTTTTTCTTTTCCTGCTGTAAAAGGGTTATCAAAACTCCCTTCAAAAGTTCTGAATCTGGTTCTGAGAGCCTTGTCAAAACTCAGTGGTGGCAAGACACCTTATCAAAAAATCTAGATCTGGTTTTTGAGCACCTTATCAAAAGCTCATTGGTGCCAGGACACCTGATCAACTCATCCTGAGTGGATTCCTACCAAGGGTGGTAGAAGAGTGGATGTACCCAGGTTGATTGGGGAACCACTATAGCTTCTTGTGTTTGGTTGCTTGTGTGTATTCTTTGCTGTGTGCTGTGAATCTTTTGTTTTCTTTTTATTATTACTTCTATTTTATTGTTGCAGCACAATACACATACTATATTAACTTAACTCTTCCTCTGCAAAGTTTTATTTTGAAAATTATTTTAACAAACTCTATTCACCCCCCCCCTCTAGAGTCAGACTGATTTTATCCTCCACTTTCAATTGGTATCAGAGCCAGGTTGGTTGTTCATACTGGCTAACACCTGAACCAAAAGATCCTTGATAAGATCAATCTTGTAAGAGGGTTATTTTCATTATATTTAATTTTATATAAAGACATGACATAGAACAAAGATTATGCAAGCACCAGGCCTCCAGTGTGCAATCTATCCAAGTTTGCACTTTGGAAAGCAAGGATTAGACTTTATATGAATTCTATTGATGAAGACATATTTAATTCTGTTTTGACAGTGTGCCCAAGTCCACCAGCAAGCTCAAGTACAAATATTGTTCCACCTCCTTCAGGAACAGATGCTGAAATAAAGAAGTGGAAGACTGCAGATGCCAAGGCCATGAATATCTTAGCTCAGACAATGTCTGACGAGATATTTCAGAAGGTAGCTGAATACAACTCAGCCAAAGAAATTTGGGACAAACTTTCTGAGATTGTCTCAAGATCTGCTGATGAGAGAAAAGATAGAAGATCCCATCTCATATCCCAATATGAGAACTTCAAGAAAAGAGAAGCTGAGTCAGTAGCAGATATGTACAACAGATTAAGTCTGATTGTCAATGAGTTAAAGACTCTAGATAAAGAAATCTCATTGACTGAGCTGAATGACAAAATCCTAATGTGTTTCCCCAGCACTTGGGATTCAAGAATCTGGCCAATCAAAGATGCCAGAAGTCTAAATGAGATTACCACTGAAGCTCTCCTAGGCAAGCTCAAATCTTATGAGCTGCTCATTAAAAATAGAGAAGAAGAACAGAAGGCTGCCTCACCAGCCACAAGGAAAGAGAAGACAATAGCCTTCAAAGCTGTTGAGGACCTGTCTGAAGAAAAGGTCACAGACAATGAGGAGCTACTCAGCTTATTGGTCAAAAGATTCAACAAAATGGCCAGAAAAGACTTCAGAAAGAGATCATACAAGGGACATGATAAGCCAAGGTATGATAAATCAAATAACAACAAGGAAGTTATATGTTTTGGTTGCAGGAAACCAGGCCATATTGTGCCTGACTGTCCAGAAAATAAAAACAAGGACAAGAAAGATAGAAGAAAAAGAAGAAAGGAGAAAGACTTTAAGAAGAACAGCTCAGACAAACCCTCCTCCAGCAAGAACAAACATACAAGGAAGGGATTTGTTGCTGAGACATTGAGTGAAACTGAAGAGGATTCTGAAGCATCATCCAGCTCCAGTGATGATGAGGATGATGCTGATGAAAAGGAATTTTGCATGATGGCTATCAATGCCTCTCAAACAGATTCAGAAGCAGAAGAGTCAGAGTCAGATTCAGAAATTCAACTAGAAGAATACCAGGTAATCAATTTATTTGATTTCAGTTCTGAGGACTTTAAACATGAGTTTAAAGTACTATGCTTAGATCTATTAGAGTTTGAGAAGGAAATCATTTCCCTCAGAAAACAACTGTCTGAGTATAGCACTTTAAAATCAGAGAACCTCAAACTCTCTAAAGAGTTAGAATGCTATAGGGAGCAGATAGCTTCACTAAAAAGTGAACTATCCAAGGCCAAGCAGTTTGAAGAATCCCTTAATGGGAGAAGCATCAAACTAATGGATATCACAAGTACAGTGAACTCTAGACTTAATAGTACACTAGGCTTGGGAGCTTAATCTAGCCAGCCTATAGTTCTGACAACTCCAATCAAATTTATCTCTGATAAAGGGAAGGAAGTTGTAGAGGTAGCTAGAAAGAATGCAGATTTGCCAAAGAAAGTTATAGTTCAACAGAATGCATCGAACAGAGCTCGATGATAGTCGAACGGCGTTCGACGATCCAAGAAAAAATCGTCGAACTCAGCTCGACGACACCTGAACTCTGAACTCCAAGACAGTCGATCTTCGAACAGAGCTCGATGATCTGACCCAAGATCGTCGACCTCAGCTCGACGACCGTCGAACAGAGATAAGGGCTTTGAACAATCTTTCAAAGGTACATCTAGATTCAATCCTAGAAGTCCTACATCCCAAGGTTTCAACCCCTATACTGAATGGATAGTACCTCCTAGGAGATACCATCCTGAAGGTTATAAGAGTCAACCTGGGATGTCTTTCATTTCTGAATTTAAAGGATATCAACCTAGGCCCAAGGTAAACTGGGTCAAAAACATGTAAATTCTTGTATGTACAGGTGAAGACCTATCCAACATCAAACCAGCTATGGTATCTGGATAGTGGGTGCTCAAAGCACATGACAGGGAACAAGGACAACTTCATATCCTTTAAAGCCAAGCTTGGACCCAAAGTAATTTTTGGTGATTCAAACTTTGGAACAACAAAAGGATATGGTGAAGTCCAAATTGGAACAGTCACCTTCAAGAAAGTAGCTTATGTTGAAGGACTCAAGCACAACTTGATAAGTATCAGTCAACTTTGTGATGAAGGATATCAAGTGACTTTCAACAAAGCTATATGCAAGGTCAAGTCAGAAGACAACACAACTGTGTTGACAGGTAACAGAAAAGGTAACATTTACTTAGTAGATTTTCATTCATCTAAAGTAGATATCTGCTTGTTCAATTCCATATCTAGACCTAATATATTGTGGCATAAGAGACTAGGACATATTAACCTTAGAACTATTGCTAGGCTATCCAAGGACAACCTTGTTAGAGGACTACCTTCTAGCCCCTACAAGAAGGAAGGACTTTGCAAGGCTTTTCAATTAGACAAGAAAACTAAAAATAGTTTTAAGTCACTTAACAAGAGTGATTAACCTAGGATTTTGTATCTGTTACACATGGATCTTTTTGGACCCATTACAGTACAAAGATTAGGAGGGAAATCCTACACTTTAGTGGTTGTAGATGACTTCTCAAGATTCACATGGGTGTTCTTTCTGAGGAAGAAGTCTGATAACTTTAAATGTTCAATACAGACATACACAGATAGTGAGATCAACTCAGAGAAAAATCAAGTGATCAATCCTGAAGAGTTAGATTGAAAATTAGCATACTGAAAAGTGTTCATAGCTTCAACATCAAATACTCCAGACAACTCATATTTCAGCCTCTGCTGGAGATTTGAAGCTTCTGAAGGCCTATCACCCTAGCAAAGCTCTTACTCCTGAACCATCTACATCTCAGGGGGAGCTTTGACAACACAATCAATCCACTAAGTCTTCTCTCAGTGATTGAGACAGAGAAGACAACTTCACCTCTTCCTTTTTTCTTTTCCTGCTGTAAAAGGGTTATCAAAACTCCCTTCAAAAGTTCTGAATCTGGTTCTAAGAGCCTTGTCAAAACTCAGTGGTAGCAAAATACCTTATCAAAAAATCTAGATCTGATTTTTGAGCACCTTATCAAAAGCTCATTGGTGCCAGGACGCCTGATCACTCATCCTGAGTGGATTTCTACCAAGGGTGGAAGAAGAGTGGATATACCCAGGTTGATTGGGGAACCACTATAGCTTCTTGTGTTTGGTTTCTTGTGTGTATTCTTTGCTGTGTGCTGTGAATCTTTTGTTTTCTTTTTATTATTACTTCTGTTTTATTGCTACAGCACAATACGCATACTATATTAACTTAACTCTTCCTCTACAAAGTTTTATTTTGAAAAATTATTTTAACAAACTCTATTCACCCCCCCCCCCTCTAGAGTCAGACTGATTTTATCCTCCACTTTCAGTTTGCATATGTGTTTCTAATAGATCTCCCTGGAGCTCCACCTTAGCGAGAGATTGATTTCACTATTAAGATTGTGTCTGGTGTCAAACCTATATCACTCTCTCTGTACCAGATACCGTCAAAGGAGATGATAGAGTTGAAAATTTTGTTATAAGAGTTATTAGATCAAGGCTATGCATCCAAGTTTATCCCATTTGGAGTGCACCAGTGGTCTTTGTAAAAAAATAGTTCAGCAACTTGCATATGTGTATAGACTACTGAGAACTGAATAAGATGATAGAGAATAAAAAAATTCTGATTTCGAGAATCGATGACTTGTTTGAACAGCTAGTTAGATCAACTGTGTACTCGAAGCTAAATATGAAATCTGGGTACTACCAGTTGAGGATCCGGGAATGTGAAATTCCCAAGATGACATTCAATATTCATTATGGGCACTATGAGTTCACGTTGATGTCATTTGGCCTAACAAATGTGTCATTGGTATTCATGGACTTGATGATCAGAATGTTCCGAGAGTATCTCGACCAGTTTGTGATTGTCTTCATCGATGATATACTAGTTTACTCTCAATCAAAAGAAGATCATGTCGTTCATTTACGCATAATTCTGGACACCCTGAGGAGGAGTCAATTGTACACCAAGTTCTCGAAGTGTGAGTTTTGACTATCGTCTATGGAATTATTAGGTCATGTGGTAAGTGGAGAGGGAATTGTAGTGAATCCAGCAAAGATAGTTGTTATACGAGAGTGGCTTGTGTTGAAAATTGTGGCGGAAGTTTGAAGTTTCCAAGGACTTATTGGCTACTATAGGCACTTCATAGAGAACTTTTCAAAATCTCTACCTCTCACAACCTTGACTAGGAAATATCAGAAGTTCACTTTATCGTCAGCATGCGTACAAACTTTTGAGGAGCTCAAGAATCGTCTGACCACGATGCCTATTTTGTGTTTGATATGTAGTAGAAAAGGCTATAGAAATTTATAGTGACTCCTCGGGGAGTGGCTTAGGTTGCATTCTTTGTCAGCTTGAAAAAGTTATTGCTTATGACTCTCTCCAACTAAAAGTTCCTGAGAAGAATTATCTAGTCCATGACTTGGAGTTAGCGGCCGTGATATTCACTCTTAAGCTTTGACCACATTATTGATATGATGTGAAGATTGACATTTTTACATACCATAAGAACTTGAAGTATCTGTTAAATCATAAAGATTTGAATATGCAACAAAAGAGGTGGATTGAGTTCCTTGGGGACTACACCTTCGAGATTCATTATACTCCCGAGAAGGGAAATGTTGTCGCTGATGCAATAAGTCGAAGGACTCCAACACAAGCAAATTGGATACAGATGCATGATGAGCGTCTAATATGTGACTTATTGGTCTTGGAAATCTCTTGTGTTGATAGGAGAACAAGTGCAAATGCATGCTTGGACTGAACGGATGTGCAATATGACCTTGCGAATAGAATTTGATAGGCGTTGGTGCTTGATGAAAGCATGAAGCATTATATGCCAGAGACCATAGATTGGTCTATTGTTGAGTTTTCCTTCGAAGACATCCTTTTATGGAAAGATAGTCACTTGTGTGTCCCAAAGTTTGGCAAATTATTGGTGGAGTTTATTAGAACCCCACCTATGTTAGGGATTTGGGCTAAGGTTCACTATTAGGGTAGCATAGATTAACCCACTTTGTATAGTCTAGGGTCATAGGTCTTCATTAGATTATAGGGTAGGTCAATAAGTCATATTGATTAAACCAATCCCTCAGAAGACTTAGAAGACTGAAGAAACCAGAACAAGGCAGAATTTTCTCTTTTAAAGAAGGCATTCGACGAACTCTGAAGTAAGATTGACGATCTTCGTTCTCAGTTCGACAATCTCAGAGTCTGTTCTCTGAACTGAGATCGAAGAAATATGAACTGAGCTCGACGAACTCTTATCTTCTATCAGGATTGAGTTCGACGTTCTTCTATCTCAGTTCGACGAACTTGGATCCCAGAATGGAAAGTAACAATTTAGTTCAGAGTTCTCAAGGCTCAGCTCGACGAATGAGAGGTTTGAGTTCGACGATCTTGGATCTCAGATCGAAGACAACTGTCATTTCATTTTCTATTTTTCTGCAGTTATTTCAGATTGACTAAGACTTATATTTTGGCTTATTTTACTTTGAGTAATTAATGCTTATATTATCTGAATATAGCTGTTTAAATGGCAGCATTAATTACTGGATTTCATAGAGTCAATATACAGCTAATTCTTTGGGACAGTTAAGAAATTATTTTATTGGCCTTCTAGCCGTTTTCCAGGTTCTAAGAAATAAGCAATCAATTAAGGAAGGAAATTCAAGCTTTGCTGCAGGAAAATATAGTAAATATAAAACAAGTTTTAAAAAAGCATTAAAGAATAGAAGTAGTAGTGTGATATAATTGAGCATATACAAGAGATTGAGAACATTTCTTCATCATCAGTTTTGCATCTCTTCAGGCTTTCAAGAGAAAACCATCACCATTTGTCTAAAGCTTTCTGGAGATCATTCTCAAGAAGACCTACACACCCTGAAAAGCTTCCATCTTCCTGTTCAAATTTCTATCTCAGTGGGAGCTTTGATATCATCAAGCAAAATCCACTAGTCTTCTAAGTTGTTTGAGAAAGAGAAGAACTTCATATTGCTTTTGTTTTATTTTCACCCACTGTATAAAGTGTTTCTTAACTCCCCTCAAAAGTTATTCACCTTGGTTGCAAGTCTCCTGATCAAAAGACCTGATTTGGTTTTGGGGCACCTAATCAAAAGTCTAAAGGGGTGTGAGATCTCCCTTGAAATAGATCTTGTGGTGACAGGTCACCTGAGAAAAAACCTGATTTGTGGTAGGGCACCTGATCAAAAACATGAGTGGATTCCTACCAGGGTGGTAGAAGAGTGGATGTATCCAAGTTTAGGAGAATCACTATAAACCTCTTGTGTCGTCTGTGATGCTAACTTTAACTTATCGTGTTATGTGCTGTAGTTTTCTTTTTTGCACTTCACCATTTACACATAGTTATATCAATATCTTAATTCCGCAAATTCAATTCTGTGAAAAGGTTTTAAAATCTCTATTTGTAACACCCCTATCCGTCACATGCCATATAGCAGTAGGTCCGGTCGGGGCCTGACGCCATATACTACGGACAGACCGGTTGGTTACGCGTTGAAACCATTCAACCAATTACACGTCCTACACAAGCACCTAGCGGAAGCATTAAAATTAAGTTGTAAGACGAAAGAACCCGGCCAAAGAACATGAATGTCCACTACAATAACACCCGTAAGAATGTTTCAATACACAGAAATAGAAATGGCCTTAAGGCCTTACACAGTTTGCTTGACATAAAAGTGTTTTCATACTTCGGCTCGCAGGCCGGCCACACGTGATTACAATGAAACACTCAAAATTAGGCCTTCGAGGGATGGCTCAGCAACTTGGGCTTTAGCCCGCTATTTTCCGCTCGGCTCCGCAGCACCTGCAAGTCACAATCCACCGCCCGGTTGTAAACAAAAGCAACGGTTAGCTATGCTGACCAATTATAACGATCCCGCCCCCAAAATCAGGGCGGCGATGCTCTTTCCCTGCACTTTATTAGTATATGCAATAAAATAGTGTAA
This sequence comes from Platanthera zijinensis, assembly GCA_039513925.1. Taxonomy (NCBI): domain Eukaryota; kingdom Viridiplantae; phylum Streptophyta; class Magnoliopsida; order Asparagales; family Orchidaceae; genus Platanthera; species Platanthera zijinensis. The sequence goes on from CM077083.1 coordinate 154,663,265, forward strand.
ACACACTTCATCACAGGCGTAGGCTCGCATGACCACACACCTCGTGCACACATGGCACATTCACGGCGAACCGGCCAATGTCACGTTAATTCAAGCCATAGACGTTCCCGTTCCACCACCGCCCCTTGGACGGCCAATCATATGAGCATTTTGTCTTCATGGCCTTGGTCACGACAATTTAAGCCATAGACTGCCGAAGACTCTCATCCATGTCAACGGTCCCACCGAACGACATAGACCGGGTACGGTTCCGCCTGACCCGTGCTCATTCCGCAATGACAATTTAAGCCATATGCGCAGGTCAAGACTCACCGAGTCCCGTTTCCGCCACAATAATCACATAACCCGGTTATGTTTACGTTGGCTCCCCGGCCATCGTGTTGGCAAAACTCGCTTTTGCCCAGTTTTCTGGGTGCACCTTGGAGTTAATCTCCAAGGCTCCCTACTGCAATCTACCACGTAGAAAACCAGAAAAATGCCCAAACATCCGGAGTCTTCCTCTGTTCATATGCAATGCAACATCACCGATCCGGATCTACTTGTCCGGATAGGCTTCACACACAATGCCTATGCCCATTTTCACAAACGGACTCTATACAAGGGGGACTTCACATATCTACCCCAAGGAACGCTCCAACTCTTCGATCACTCGCGAGAGAGGGCTTCCTATGCAAAGGAAAAGAGGGCTTCACATGCCCTAGGATGAGAAATCATTACCCTTGCGTTCTTCCGTGGCGCCATGAAAAATCTACGCGGTTGGAAAGCACCGCAACGGCGTCGCCTTCGCGGATCTGGACTCAGATCGCGATTCGAAGCTCCGACGCTCCACCGGCGGCCGGATCTTGGCCTCCCTCCTCCTCCTTGCTCTCCCCTCTCTTTAGACTTTAGAAAGAGAATTAAGGGGATGAAATGAGGGATTGCAAACCCTATTTCTGGGTTTAAACTGCCAGCATCCACCCCCAGTCGTCGGATCCCAAGCCAAGGAAATGAACGGCCACGATTAGGCCTGAAATTACAAAATCTGGGCCGAACACGGGTTACAACACGGCCGTGTGTGAAAGTGAGGCTAAGATCTATCTCAAATCTAGAGGGGGGGTGAATAGAGTATTTTAAAATAATTTTTCACAGTTGAAATAAACAGCACATATAAAATTCAATTTATGATATAGTGTAGAGTGCTAGTAAGAAGTTAAAAACTAAGAAGTAAAAAGCACAGCACACAGCAACCTAATCACACAAACAAACCAGAAGACACAAGGAAATATAGTGGTTCCCCAAAAACCTGGGTACATCCACTCTTCTACCACCCTTGGTAGGAATCCACTCAGGATGAGTTGATCAGGTGTCCTGACACCAATGAGCTTTTGATAAGGTGCCCAAAAACCAAAACTATATTTTTTGATAAGGTGTCTTGCCACCACTGAGTTTTGACAAGGCTCTCAGAACCAGACAGAACTTTTAAAGGGAGTTCAAGAACCCTTTTACAGCAGGAAAAGAAAAATAAGAGTGAAGGGTGTCTTCTCTGTTCTCAATCAAATGAGAGAAGCACAAGTGGATTGATGATGTCAAAGCTCCCCCTGAGATGTAGAAAGGTTCAGGAAAAGAAGCTTTGCTCTAGGGTGATAGGTCTTCAGAACTTTGATCTCCAGCACAGGATGGTTTCAGCAAGAAGGCTGAAAATAAGGTGTCTGGAGTTCTGAGATGAGATTGTGCACACGTTTCAGTCAGCAAGAAGATTTTTGGAGTCACAGTTCTTCTGTTGTTCTTCTGCTATCAGTATTCTCTATTCTGTGTGTTCACTTTTTTTCTTTTTCAATCTCTGTGTCTTCTTCTTGTGTATTTTGTATATCTTAATAATACAGAAGAAAGGAATGAAAGTTTTCTGACGTTTCCTTGTCCAAAATTAGCCGTTGGGAGTCATAAATGTCTTCCAAAAATAGTCTTGTCTTCTAGAGGAAAGTCCAGCAAACATTCTCTGAATAATTCCTTGAAACTTGCTCCAGAATAAAGACAAACGGCTGGGAGATCTTCTGACATAAATGCTGATAATATTCAAAAACATTCCAAAGAACAGCAGCATTTGAATTCCTGAAAGCGTCGATCTCTCTAAAGAAAACGTCGATCTGAGCTTTACGAGCGTCGAACTAAGCTCAGAGATGAACAGAGACAAGCAGACAGAAAATGTCGATCTGAGCTCGAAGATCGTCGAACCGAGCTCAGAGACCTGAGAAATAACTTTAGGGAGGGAACGTCGAACTGAGCTAGAAGATAGTCGAGGGGAGTTCGACGACTCAGTAGAAGCTAGCCAAAAGCAGATAGTCGATCTGAGCTCGAAGATCGTCGACCGGAGTTCGACGTTTTATTGAAGATGAGCTCAGAGAGCGTCGAACGGAGTTCGACGATTCGTCGACCTGAGCTCGACGTAAATTGCCTTAGACTAAGCTCTTCAACCTTGATCTTGGAATGGTCCTGAGGGCAGCTCCAAACCTAAGTTCTAAGCCCTAGACTCATTCTAATGTTGATCTTTTCAACTATACAACTAGGTCAACTGGGATTCCTAAGACAAGCATAGTGATCCTTACCCAAATTAGTAATAGGGTGTTCCAACAATCTCCCCCTATTTGGGTTAGGATTACTATTTACAAACAATCATAGGAAATGAAAAGCATACAACAATACATAAGCTAATACAAAATTACAGAACAAAGCAGATCACAGATAAATAGCAGCAGATATCTAAAGGTGGATGAAATGTTTAGCTTACACAGTTCACTTCCTTTCAGATCCCTTTTTAAATAAAATTTCTCTATTTGGATTCTGACTTTCTCTCTTTGACCTTCTGTCATCCTCTGCACCTAGAGAAGTTTGAGATTTGGGCCTTGGAACAACAGCCTCAGGGTGCAGCTTCATATAGTCTTCTGGATTAAAAAATTTCCTTGATGCATATCTTTCCAGTTCTTTCTTTCTCTGCTCTGATAAGGTAGTTATGTTTGAAGTATCCTTGCCTTGTTCTCTGGCCTTTTTTATTTGATCAAGGGCAGCCAATTCTTTCATTCTGGCTGTCCAGGATACAGGGTTGTTCTCAGGATCTTCAAAAGGAATAGGAGGTTCATATCTGTTGATGATTTCAGAAATAGTAGAAGGAGTCCTGGAGACAATTGTGTCTTTCAGCTTATAAGGAAAAGGACCTGAAGAAGGGTCAGGGTGACCTTGTCCTTCCCTTTGATAGGATCTTTGTCCTCTTTGATTTCCTCTGTAATTACCCCTTCTGGGTTGATATCCTCTTTGATGCTGTCCCCTTTGATATGATCTTTGATAATACTAGGAAGAACTGTGTCTGGAGACTGGAGCTTGAGGGGCTGAACCTGAACCAGAATCTAGAGGAGGAGGAGGAGGAGGCTGATACTGAGAAGATCCTTTTTCATATTTGTCAAGCTTCCTCTTCTTCTTCATAGCTTTCAGTTGATTTTTGGAATATTGCATCCAAGGCTCAGAGATGGGGCAGTCATGCAGGATGTAGTATGGAATATCATTGGAGTCTTTGGCTTTGGCAGGAGGGACTGACATCATTGCTTTACTTCTGGCTTTTCTCTTTTTGGCAATAGTTCTAGCAGAATCATCAGAATCAGTCCTGTATTGGTCACTCTCAGAACTTTGAGGTTGATCATACAGATCATCAATTCTTCTGATAAGCTCTTCTTGAGCTTTAAGGTTTGCAGAAACAGCAGGAGCAGGAGGAGAGAGAGCAGCAATTTCATCAGCATCAGTTGCTGGAATCATTTCTATGTCAGCAGTAGCAGCAGCAGCAATTTGAACAGTAGGAGGCACAGTGGCCTTAGTAGCAGCATCAGAGATATCCACAGCCTTCCAGGACTGGATGTAGGAATCAATATGGTTGGGATCACAGGTAGATACAGGCATAATGGCCTTAGACAAATCTTCATCAGAAGTTGCAGGCAGACAGCTGAAATGGACTGTATCAAATATGGATAGCAGCCTCTGCAGATTCAGTGCAAAAGCACATCCAAGAGCTGGAGCTGGAGCAGACATAATATCAGTAGCTGGCACATCCACTTCTTCATAAGGCATCTCCCCCTGCCTTGGTTCAGAGAGAGGTGAATCAAGGCACACAGAAGATGGGATAGCCAGGGAGGAGGAAAAGGAGGCAAGCTTGGTAGACAGCTCCTGTACTTGCTTCAGGAGTGGAGCCATGGAAGACTCCAGTAGAGATGTCAGCTTGGGAGCTAGCAACTCATACAGCCTGTCTGCCAAACTAGGAAGATCTACATGCTCAAGTGGGGCTTTAGCAGAGGTAGAGGCAAAGGTGGATGGAGGGATGGTGGCTGAAACTGAAAATGTGGAGAAAGGTGGAGAGGGAATGGTTGGTTCAGAAGATGGAATTATGGAGATAGAGAAGGTTGAGGTGGAGATAGGGGAAGTAAGAGATGGTGTGAAGGAGGGTTGAGAGAGAATGTCATGGAGCATTTGTTGAAAGGAGGAAGTTGAGGGTGGCTCAGGAGGAGTAGAGGGTGAATCATCCATGAAGGAATCATCTGTAAGTGAGAAGGATGGTAGGGTGAAGGTTGAATAGGAAAAGAGAGGATGGAATTCCTCTGAGGTGGATAAAGGAGGGGATGACATAGGTGAGGAAATGGTAATTGGGGATGAGATGATTAAGGTGGAGACTGGTGGTGAGGAGGTGACGACTTGGGTGGATATGGCTGGAGGAGGAGAAGAAGCAGGCATCTCTTCTGCTGGAGGAGTGACTGAAATAGTCCTTGTGCCTGAATGAAGTGTTGCAGCAGCCCTGGAGGGGTTTATGATCTGCCTGTCCCATTTACTGAAGAGGGCACAGGAAAGCCTCTTGGATGCATTGATAAACATGCCAGAGGAGGTTAATAGGTCAGGGCACCTGTTGTGCAGAAAGACCCCTAAGATTCTCCCATAACTAACTGCATTCTTGTTGATCTTCTTCTTAATCAGGGTGAAGAAGATGGAGCCCCAGTCCAGGTGTTTCTTATCTAATAAAGCTCCCATCAGGCAGAACTGATATCTGGAAATGGTGTCATGGGCTGAATGCTTGGCCAACAGCACCTTCCCAACTATATCAGCCAGGAATTGAAATTCGATAGCCAGATTTTTCTTCAGTAGCTTATTAGGGTTGACTGTATTGTGACCCATCCTATCCAACATGGAGTCAAACTCCTCTCCAGACAGTTCAATGGAGTCTTCTCCAGTACTGAGTTGAAAGACTTCTGTTAAAAGAGCCGGGGATAGAGATACCTGAGTCCCCTTAATGGTGTCGCCAACAGAATTCTCAGTCTCGTCTGTTGCGGTAAAACACCACTCTTTAATTTCTTCTGAGGTGATCTTCATCCTTGTAGTCATTATTGGAGTCAGCTGTTGTTCTCTGAATAAGTTTAGGATGTCCTTGAAGCGCTGGTCGCTTCCGTCGAAGGAGTTTATGTCGATGTCAAAGCCTGTGTCGAACTTCATCTTAGCAATAGCAGCACTTGATTCAGCCATATTCACCTGCAACAGAAAACCAAAAACGACCAAGCGTAGAGAATTTGGAGGGAGAAGAAAGAGAGTTGCAGAGTATGAAAGCGCAAAGGGAGAACGACGGCTGAAAGAAAGATTTTATATTAGGGTTCGACGCGAAAAAGGAAAATCGTGGAGCTCAGTTCGAAGAAGCGTCGAACTCAGCTCGACGATTTGGGCTACAGAGGGAAATGAAAAGACGCCAATAGCGTCGAACTCCGTTCGACGTTATTGAGAGCGTCGAGCTCCGCTCGACGACCAAGGATCAGACAGAGGGAAAGCCTAGATTCAACGGCGGCGCTGAACTCAGATCGACGCCTCAAGAACCGTCGATCTCCGTTCGACGTTTTCTGGGAAAACGTCGAGCTCAGTTCAGAGACAGAACTTATTCTACAGACACAAAAAGAGAGGAAATTTTTTTGCCTAGTCTTGGTCTGTTTTAGCTTTTCAAAATCTTGTAATTTAATTAAGGCTTCCTCCATCTAACATGCCTAACTGATTTAGGAAGAAAGTGTGTTTCTTTTCATCCAAAGGCTTGGTGAAAATATCTCCCCTTTGCAAATCAGTAGGAATATATTGAAGTTCAATTTTATTTTTCTCTACATTATCTCTTAGAAAGTGATGCCTAATTTCTATGTGTTTTGTCCTACTATGGAGGACTGGATTTTGAGCTATAGAGATAGCACTAGTATTATCACAGAAAATTTTAGACTTCTCTAAGTTGTAGCCATAGTCTAAGAGCTGATTCTGTATCCACAATATTTGTGAACAGCAACTGCCTGCAGCCATATACTCAGCTTCAGCAGTTGAGGTTGACACAGATGTTTGCTTCTTACAGAACCAGGAGACAAGTCTGTCACCAAGGAACTGACATGTTCCACTGGTGCTTTTCCTGTCTATTCTGCATCCAGCATAATCAGCATCTGAGAATCCAGTTAAATCAAATGCTGAGTCTTTTGGATACCAGAGACCTAGATTTGGACAACTTTTTACATACCTAAGAATTCTCTTAACTAAGATTAAATGTGACTCTCTAGGGCTAACTTGGAATCTAGCACAAATACATGTGGCAAACATTATATCAGGCCTACTAGCTGTAAGGTACAATAAAGAGCCAATTATTGCTCTATATGTTGTCTGATCAACAGGTTTCCCATGTTCATCAGCATCTACTACAACATTTGAGGGCATGGGTGTTTTCATACATGATGCATCAGACATACCAAATTTCTTAACCAATTCTTTTGCATACTTGGTTTGAGAAATAAATATGCCTTCAGCATGTTTCTTGACTTGCAGTCCTAAGAAGAAGGACAACTCACCCATGCTACTCATTTCAAATTTAGAGTGCATAAGCTTGGAAAACTTTTTGCACAATTTTGAATCAGTAGAACCAAAAATAATGTCATCTACATAAATTTGCACTAGTAGGGTATGGGACTTATGGGTTCTAATAAAAAGAGTTTGGTCTACTCTCCCCCTAACAAAATCATTTTCCAGAAGAAAGCATGCTAGGGTCTCATACCATGCTCTAGGAGCTTGCTTGAGACCATATAATGCTTTATGCAATTTGAAAACATAATCAGGGTGAGTTAGAGAGATAAAACCTGGAGGTTGTCTAACATAGACTTCCTCTTTGATGTCCCCATTGAGAAATGCACTCTTTACATCCATTTGATACACTTTGAAACCTCTGTGAGCAGCATAGGCTAGGAATATCCTGATGGCTTCCAACCTTGCAACTGGTGCAAATGTCTGATCATAGTCTATTCCTTCTTGTTGAGAGTACCCTTGAGCAACTAGCCTTGCCTTGTTTCTGACTATAACTCCTTGATCATCCAGCTTGTTTCTGAATACCCACTTTGTTCCAACAATGGGATGATCCTTTGGCTTAGGCACTAGTTCCCAAACCTTGTTCCTTTCAAATTGATGCAACTCCTCTTGCATTGCAATGATCCAGTGTGGATCTTGCTCTGCATCTTGAATGGATTGAGGCTCAATTTGAGATAGGAAGCAAGTGTGCATCAGGTTTTGGTTGACCTGACTTCTAGTTTGCACACCAGCTGAGATCTCTCCAATTACCTGGGTGATTGGATGATCTCTTGTTATTACTAAGTCAACAGGGAGTGTTGATTGTTCACCAGCCTGTATTGTTGTCTCTTCTAGTGGAACAGCAACTGGCTCTTCAGGATGATTTTCTTCAAGATGTTGAACTTCTTCTTCATCATCACTGCTCTCATTCTTTTCAGCAACTTGCAGTTTGTTCAAGTCTTCAGCTAGAGAATGTACCTGCAGAGGTTCTATGGTAGAAGCATTCTTCTCCTTGAAAGACATGTTAGCTTCATCAAAAATAATATGAACAGATTCTTCAATTTTACAGGAAGATTTATTATAAACCCTATAGGCCTTACTGATCATGGAGTATCCCAGAAACACTCCTTCATCAGCTTTAGCTTGGAATTTTGCTAGATATTTCTTGTCATTATTATGAATAAAACAAGTGCAACCAAAAACTTTGAAATAGCCTATTTTAGGTTTCTTTCCTTTGAGCAATTCATAAGGAGTCTTGCCCTTCAGCTTGTGTATCAGGCTTCTGTTCAACACATAGTTGGAGGTGTTCACTGCCTCAGCCCAAAAGGACAGAGGTAAGTGAGCATCTGCCAATAATGTAGTTGCAGATTCAATGAGTGTTCTATTTTTCCTTTCAGCTACCCCATTTTGTTGAGGAGTTCTAGGAGCTGAGAAAGTGTGCCTGATCCCTTCACTCTGACAGAACTCTTGCATGAGAAGAGAATCAAACTCTGTCCCATGATCACTTCTGATCAGGGCAATGTGAGTGTTGAACTCAATCTGAATGCATTTGAGAAAATCTGTCAAACACTTGAAGTTATCAGACTTCTTCCTCAGAAAGAATACCCAAGTGAATCTTGAGAAGTCATCTACAACCACTAAAGTATAGGACTTCCCTCCTAGGCTTTGCACAGATATGGGTCCAAAAAGATCCATGTGCAACAGGTACAAAATTCTAGGTGAATCACTCTTATTAATTGATTTAAAACTACTTTTAGTTTGCTTGCCTAATTGACAAGCCTTGCAAAGTCCTTCCTTCTTGTAGGGACCAGAAGGTAGTCCTTTAACAAGGTTGTCTTTAGATAGCTTAGCAATGGTTCTAAGGTTAATATGCCCTAGTATCTTATGCCATAAAACATTAGATTTTGAAATGGAATTAAACAGGCAAATATCTACCACTGGTGAATGAAAATCCACTAAGTAAATGTTACCTCTTCTGTTACCTGTCAACACAGTTGTGTTGTCCACTGACTTGACTTTGCATATGGCTTTGTTGAAGGTCACTTGATATCCTTCATCACACAGTTGACTGATACTTATCAAGTTGTGCTTGAGTCCTTCAACATATGCCACCTTCTTGAATGTGACTGGGCCAATTTTGACTGCACCATATCCTTTTGTAGTTCCAAAGCTTGAGTCTCCAAAAATTACTTTGGGTCCAAGCTTGGCTTTGAAGGAAGTGAAGTTGTCTTTGTCCCCTGTCATGTGCTTTGAGCACCCACTATCCAGATACCATTGATGGTTTGATGCTGGATAGGTCTTCACCTACACAAAAACAGCTTATTTGTTTTTGACCCAGTTAACCTTGGGCCTAGGTTGATATCCCTTGAATTCTGAAATAAAGGACATCCCAGGTTGATCCTTATAACCTTCAGGATGGTATCTCCTAGGAGGTACTATCCATTCAGTATAGGGATTAAAGCCTTGGGATGTGGAGCTTCTAGGATTGAATCTGAATGTGCCATTGAAGGTGTGTTCACAAGCCTGAACTCTGTTCGACGATCGTCGAACTGAGGTCGACGATCTTGGGTCAGATCGTCGATCTCCGTTCGAAGATCGATTATGCTGAGGTTCAGAGTTTGGATATCGTCGAGCTGAGGTCGACGATCTGTAGTTAGATCGTCGAGCTCTGTTCGACGATCGTCGAGCTCTGCTCGACGCCATCTGTTGAACTGAGTTCTTCTCTGACAGATCTGCATTCTTCCTGGGTACCTCTATTACTCCCTTTCCTTTGTCAGAGACAAACTTGATTGGAGTTGTCAAAATTATAGGTTGGCTGGATGAGGCACCCAAGCCCATTGTGCTATTAAATCTAGAGTTCACTGTGCTTGTGATGTCCATCAGTCTGATACTTCTCCTATTTAGGGATTCTTCAAACTTTTTGGCCTTTGATAGTTCATTTTTCAGTGAAACTATCTCCTCCCTACAACATTCTAACTCCTCAGAGAGTTTGAGGTTCTTTGAGTTTAGGACACTATGCTCAGATAATTGATTCCTGAGAGAGATTATCTCCTTCTCAGATTTTAATAGATCTAGACACAGTGTCTTAAATTCATCTTTGAAGTCCTCAGAATTAAAATCAAAAGAGTTGATTACCTGATCCTCATCTGGTTGACTTTCTGAATCTGAATCTGATTCTTCATCAGAGTTTTGCTGTGATGCATTGATAGCCATCATGCAAAATTCTTTTTCATCTACATCATCCTCATCATCACTGGAGCTGGATGAGGCTTCAGATTCCTCTTCAGTCTCACTCCATGTCTCAGCAACAAAGCCCTTCCTTGTATGTTTGTTCTTGCTGGAGGAGGCTTTGTCTGAGCTATTCTTCTTGTAATCCTTTTCTTTTCTTCTTTCTCTTCTTTCCCTTTTGTCCTTATTCTTGTTTTCTGGACAGTCAGGCACAATGTGGCCTGGTTTCATGCAACCAAAGCATATGATTTCTTTATTGTTATTTGATTTATCATACCTTGGTTTATCATGACCCTTGTATGGTCTCTTTCTGAAGTCTTTTCTGGCCATCTTGTAGAATCTTTTGGCCAGTAGACTTATGAGCTCATCATTTCCTGTAGCTTTATCTTCAGGCTCCTCTTCTACAGCTTTGAAGGCTATGGTCTTTTCTTTCCTTGTAGCTGGAGAGATAGCCTTTTGTTCTTCTTCTCTATTTTTAATGAGCAGCTCATAGGATTTGAGCTTGCCCAGGAGAGCTTCAGTAGTAATCTCATTTAAACTTCTGGCATCCTTGATTGGCCAGATTCTTGAATCCCAAGTGCTGGGGAAGCACATCAGGATTTTGTCATTCAGCTCAGTCAGTGAGATTTCTTTGTCTAGGGTTTTTAGCTCATTGACAATTAGACTTAGTCTATTGTACATGTCAGCCACTGATTCAGCTTCTCCCTTTTTGAAGTTCTCATATTGGCTTATCAGATGAGATCTTCTATCTTTCCTTTCATCAGCAGATCCTGAGACAATTTCAGAGAGTTTGTCCCAGATTTCTTTGGCTGAGTGGCATTCAGCTACCTTCTGAAAGATTTCATCAGACATTGTTTGGGCTAAGATGTTCATAGCCTTAGCATCTGCAGTCTTCCACTTCTTTATATCTGCATCTGTTCCAGAAGGAGGTGGAACAGCATTTGTACTTGAGCTTGCTGGTGGAGTTGGACAAACTGTCAAGACAGAATTGAAAATGTCTTCATCAATAGAATTCATGTATAATCTAATCCTTGCCTTCCAGAGTGCAAACTTAGAAAGGTTGCACACTGGTGGTCTGGTGCTTGCATAATCTTTGTTCTGTGCCATGTCTTTAAATAACAAGGTAGATGTAGAGAAAATAATCCCCTTAAGAGATTGATCTTATCAAGGATCTTTTGGTTCAGGTGTTAGCCTGTATGAGCAACCAACCTCCCTCTGATACCAATTGAAAGTGAGGCTAAGATCTATCTCAACTCTAGAGGGGGGGTGAATAGAGTATTTTAAAATAATTTTTCACAGTTGAAATAAACAGCGCATATAAAATTCAATTTATGATATAGTGTAGAGTGCTAGTAAGAAGTTAAAAACTAAGAAGTAAAAAGCACAGCACACAGCAAACTAATCACACAAACAAACCAGAAGACACAAGGAAATATAGTGGTTCCCCAAAAACCTGGGTACATCCACTCTTCTACCACCCTTGGTAGGAATCCACTCAGGATGAGTTGATCAGGTGTCCTGACACCAATGAGCTTTTGATAAGGTGCCCAAAAACCAAAACTAGATTTTTTGATAAGGTGTCTTGCCACCACTGAGTTTTGACAAAGCTCTCAGAACCAGACAGAACTTTTGAAGGGAGTTCAAGAACCCTTTTACAGCAGGAAAAGAAAAATAAGAGTGAAGGGTGTCTTCTCTATTCTCAATCAAATGAGAGAAGCACAAGTGGATTGATGATGTCAAAGCTCCCCCTGAGATGTAGAAAGGTTCAGGAAAAGAAGCTTTGCTCTAGGGTGATAGGTCTTCAGAACTTTGATCTCCAGCACAGGATGGTTTCAGCAAGAAGGCTGAAAATAAGGTGTCTGGAGTTCTGAGATGAGATTGTGCACACGTTTCAGTCAGCAAGAAGATTTTTGGAGTCACAGTTCTTCTGTTGTTCTTCTGCTATCAGTATTTTCTATTCTGTGTGTTCACTTTTTTTCTTTTTCAATCTCTGTATCTTCTTCTTGTGTATTCTGTATATCTTAATAACACAGAAGAAAGGAATGAAAGTTTTCTGACGTTTCCTTGTCCAAAATTAGCCGTTGGGAGTCATAAATGTCTTCCAAAAATAGTCTTGTCTTCTAGAGGAAAGTCCAGCAAACATTCTCTGAATAATTCCTTGAAACTTGCTCCAGAATAAAGACAAACGGCTGGGAGATCTTCTGACATAAATGCTGATAATATTTAAAAACATTCCAAAGAACAGCAGCATTTGAATTCCTGAAAGCGTCGATCTCTCTACAGAAAACGTCGATCTGAGCTCTACGAGCGTCGAACTAAGCTCAGAGATGAACAGAGACAAGCAGACAGAAAACATCGATCTGAGCTCGAAGATCGTCGAACCGAGCTCAGAGACCTAAGAAATAACTTTAGGGAGGGAACATCGAACTGAGCTAGAAGATAGTCGAGGGGAGTTCGACGACTCAGCAGAAGCTAGCCAAAAGCAGATAGTCGATCTGAGCTCGAAGATCGTCGACCGGAGTTCGACGTTTTATTGAAGATGAGCTCAGAGAGCGTCGAACGGAGTTCGACGATTCGTCGACCTGAGCTCGACGTAAATTGCCTTAGACTAAGCTCTTCAACCTTGATCTTGGAATGGTCCTGAGGGCAGCTCCAAACCTAAGTTCTAAGCCCTAGACTCATTCTAATGTTGACCTTTTCAACTATACAACTAGGTCAACTGGGATTCCTAAGACAAGCATAGTGATCCTTACCCAAATTAGTAATAGGGTGTTCCAACAGTGTGCATGGCCGTGTCACCCATTCGTTGTCTCGACTGACTCGATAACCAGCACACGGCATTCGACACGGCCTCCGACACGCCCGTGTCGCATGCGACACGGCCGTGTCATGACCCGTATCACCCTCGTGTGCAACGACTAACATTCTTAACCCGAGAAGGACACGGCCTGTGACACGGCACCAAACACGCCCGTGTCACATGTGACACGCCCGTGTCTGTGCCCGTGTCATGGACCGTGTGCACCACACTCGACGAGTGACTAACATGCCCTGGGACACGCCCGTGTCCCAGGCCGTGTTCAGCCTCTCGACGACCGTCGACCCCAAAATTGATGACCGCGCGGCCAACACTGAACCCAAGCATGACACGCCCTGGGACACGCCCGTGTCCCAGGCCGTGTCACCCCTGCCAAAACACATATTTGGCTCAAAACACCACCCGTCACCCTATTGAGTTTTGGGGTATTACAACTCTCTCCCTCTTAAAAGAATTTCGCCCACAAAATTACTAAAGGAAAGAAAACGGAAAACTTTAAGCGGTACCTGAGTGGAATAACTCCGGGTACTCCTCCACCATAGTTTGCTCCCATTCCCAAGAGAGTTCCTCCCGACCGCAATTGTCCCACCGGACCTTGACCATCCGGATCTCCTTGTTACGGATCCTCTTGACCTCAGAGTCTTCGATACGAACGGGCTTGACCCTAGTCGTCAACCCTTCATCCACCTGCACTTCATCAACTGCGATCACCTGCGAAGGCTCTTGCACCGCCTTTCGCAATACAGAGATGTGGAACACATCGTGTAGCCCACTTAACTCCTCTGATAGCCTCAAACGGTATGCCGACTCGCTCCAGAACCTCAAAAGGTCCAAGGTATCTTGGGCTCAGCTTCTTCAAGCATCTCACTAGCGAAACCCCCTTGAACGGCTTCACTTTCAAGTATACCCAATAGCCTACCGCGAACTCCACGTTTCGGTGCTTGGCATTGTAATACTTCGCCTGCCTATCCTGAGCGATCAACAAGCGCTCCCGAATGATCCGAACCAACGAGGTATCACTCTCCACCTCCTGCTTGTACAACCTTGCCTCACCCGTTTCTAACCAAGACAACGGCGTGCGACATTTTCTGCCATATAGGTCCTCAAAGGGCGCCATTTGGATACTCGCCTGGTAGCTGTTGTTGTACGCGAACTCCACCAAATACAGGTGGTCCTACCAATGCTTCCCGAAGTCTAGAACACACATGCGTAGCATGTCCTCCATTGTTCTATTGACTCTCTCGGTCTGTCCATCCGTCTGCGGATGGAAGGCTGTGCTAAACTTCAACTTTGTCCCCAGTATCTGTTGCACTAACCTCTAGTCATTTGACGTGAAACGCCCATCGCGATCACTCACAATGCTGCGAGGTACACCATGCAATCTAACTATATTGTCCACATAAAGCTTCGCCAACTTCTCCACCGAGTCGTCCTTCCTATACGGAATGAAATGCGACACCTTAGTTAACCGATCTACGATCACCCAGATGGCGTCGTTCCCCTTCTGTGACCATGGCAACCCATGCACAAAGTCCATAGATATGTCATCGAACTTCCACTCCGGTATAGGCAAGGACTTCAAGAATCCTCCCGGCTTTTGGCACTCCGCCTTCACTAAGACGCACGTTTGGCATTTAGCCACAAACAACGCTATGTCTTTCTTGAGCCCCGACCACCAAAACAGCTTCTTGAGGTCACGGTACATCTTTGTGCTCCCTGGGTGGATTGAGTACTTGGTATGATGAGCCTCGTACATCAGCTCCGCCCGTAGGTTACCACCTCTTGGGATGCACAACCGATGGTCCTTCCTTAACAACCCATCTTCCACCGAGAACTGGGAATTTGACCCATCCAATGCTGCCTCTATAAGCTCCTTCATGGAGTCATCTAACTCCAATGTCTGCCGAACCCGGTCAGCCAGGTCATACTGAACCTCTGTCCAGTTCAACATTGCTTCGGCGCTCATCTGCTTGTCAACGCAATAGATCTCAAGATCCTCCAACTCCCGTATTAGCCGCTCATCATGCACCGACAACCAGTTGGCTTGGGCGGGAGCCCTGCGACTCAACGCATCAACAACCGCATTGCCCTTCCCGGGTACATAATTAATCTTGAAGGTGTAGTCCCCCAGGAACTCCATCCACCTCCTCTGCCTCATGTTAAGATCCTACTGATCCAACAAGTACTTCAGGCTCTTGTGATCGGTATATATATCGACCCTTACGCCATATAGGTAGTGCCTCCACAGCTTAAGTGCAAATATCACGGCCTCCAACTCCAAGTCGTGGACCAGATAGTTCCTTTCATGCACTTTTAGCTGACGTGATTCATAATCTATCACGCTTCCATGCTGCAATAACACACAGCCCAAACCACTACCCGAGGCATCACTATAAACCTCGAAGCCCTCGGTCCCACTCGCCGAACAAAGCACTGGCGTCGTAGTCAACCGTCTCTTCAGCTCCTCAAAAGCTTGCACGTACTCCTGCGTCCAGAAGAATCTCTGATCTTTCCTTGTCAACTTCGTGAGAGGTAGCGCTATCCGCGAGAAGTTCTCTACGAAGCGCCTGTAATATCCGGCAAGCCCGAGAAAACTACGGACTTCCGCGATAGAAGACAATGCAGGCCACTCCCGTATCACAACGATTTTCGCCGGATCCACCGCTATACCTTCCCCACTGACAATGTGACCAAGGAATGCTACTGAGGGTAGCCAGAACTCGCACTTGGAGAATTTCGCATACAGCTCATTCCTCCTCAAAGTCTCCAACACCAGATACAAGTGCTTGAAGTGATCTTCTTCGCACTGCGAGTACACCAATATATCGTCAATAAATACGATCACAAAGCGGTCAAGGAAATCTCGGAACGTCCAGTTCATCAAGTCCATAAACACTGATGGCGCATTCGTCAGTCCAAACGGCATGACCGTGAACTCGAAATGCCCATACCTTGTCACGCCGTCTTCGGGATATCACACTCCCTGATCCTCAACTGATAGTACCCGACTTCAAGTCCAACTTAGAATATACCGACGATCCGACTAACTGATCGAAGAGATCATCAATCCTCAGGATCGGGTACTTGTTCTTCTCCGTCAGCTTGTTCAACTCTCTGTAGTCGATACACAGCCGCATACTCCCGTCCTTCTTCTTAACGAAGAGGACCGGTGCTCTCCAAGGCGATGAGCTTGTACGCACATAACCTTGCTCCATTAGCTCCTCTAGCTAAACTTTCAACTCTGCCATTTCCTTCGGCGCCAGCCTATACGGAGCACGTGACACGGATTTGGCACCCGGCACAAGCTCGATGGTAAAATCAATCTCTCGCTGCGGTGGGGCCCCGGGAAGACTATCCGGGAACACATCGGGGTATTCACAAAGCACGGGGATGCTATCCAACGTGGACTTTGGCTCCACAACCCCCACTATTGAGAAGAACAGCTCTACACCAGCACGAACTGCCTTTACCACCTGAAGAGCATACATCAGCGTCTTGCTCAACCCCTTGAGTCCCTCGAATGTTGTCGTCCAACACCCAGCTTGACCTCCTTCCGGTCACAATCAATCCAAGCCTTCTGCTCCGAAAGCCAATCCATCCCAAAGATAACGTCGAACTCTACTAGCGACAGCAATGACGCTAGCAAGTCGAACTCTTGGCTCCCTATGTGAACCTTCACGGCGCACACTCTATCCGCACGCATCGAGCACCCATTCGGTAACAGCACATCCAACTTGTCCTTCGCCATCAAAGAAGGAACTCTGATGCGCGATATAAAATTTTCGGACAAGAAGGAGTGTGAAGCTCCCGTATCGAACAGTGCCCTTGCCGGACTATCACTAATCAAAATAAAGCCTATGCAAATAATATTAGGCTAACAAGCAATAGACAACAGTATTTAAAGTTAACTTGCTATAAACTAACTCGTACATGTCACCACGTCAGCTTGTTTAATGGCATCTTGCTGGACCAAGTTGTACACTCTAGGTTGAGTCGGAGCATAATGGGATGCGGTTGACTCCACCGCCTTGCCCTTCTCTTCGTAAGTAGCTCCTTATTTTCTCTCGGACTTTGGGCATCCGCTCTAGCAATCGCGGGCAAAGTGTCCCGTCTTTCCACACGTGAAACAAGTGCCCGGGGTTCGATTGGTAGTTGCCTCCGAGGCATCTGTAGAAGAAGCTGGACCTGACGTCCTAGCCTTCTTGTAGAATCTTCGATAGCCCGACTTTGACGTAGTCGGCGCTTTGAACTCCGATTTCTTCCCACCGGATTCCTTCTTAGCTTGCACATTTCTCATGTCCTTCTCCAAGGACCGGGCCGAGTTGACCAAGGTTAGGAAACCCTGCGCCATAGGCCCCGACAGTAGCAACCTCAGCTCATCTCTTAACCCTTCATAGAAGCGGTTCGTCTTTCGCTCCTCGTCGGCAAAGGTAGCGCTAGCATATCTCCCCAATCGAGTAAACTCGTGGAGGTACTCGTCTATGGTGTTATCTCCTTGCACCAACTTTTGGAACTCGTTCTCTAGTGCGATCCTCTGCGCTGAGGGGAGGTATCGAGCCTTGAACAGTCTCGAAAATTCCTCCATAGATACTTCGGCCAACAGCATTCCCCTCAACTGGTGTAGCTCTAGACCTTCCCACCATAACCTTGCATCCCCGTCCAATAGGAACGTCGCTATTATGGTCCTTTGCCACTCTTCCGTTTTTGTTGCTGTCATCACCCTATTGACTCTTGAGAGCCAATCTTTAGCCTGGGTCGGGGTTCCCGTTCCCGAGAACACCGGTGGATGGAAGCCTATCACATGCTTAAGCTGTCTCTCAGTTGCTCTCCGAGGCAACTCCGGCTCCACCACCACCTGCTCAACCCTTCTAGGCTCCGCCGCTTGGAGCGGCACTTGCTCCACCGCAGGAGCAAGCTGTTGCACCTGCCTTGCAGGTTGCGCGTTGATCATAGCAAATACAGCTTCTGCCACCAACCTATCGGTCTTGGCTGACGGAGGTGTTGCAGGCGCATCACCTGGTGCGTTGCTTGCCTCGGAACCTGGCCGTTCCGACGGTCCAGCACCACTTCTGGTCACCTATAAATGTGTAAAACACCAATAAGCGACCAAAAAATATTGAAAACAGCAATTATAGGAACACACAGTTTCCTCCAACACGTGTATTTTCATTCCTAAGTGGACATTCATGGGTTCTTTTCATGTTATAACGATGACGCACACACATGTGCTCACCACCCCTTAAAGTGAATTCGCCCACGAATTCATTTAAGTTTGACCGAAACCAGTAGTCGGATACCAATTTGTAACACCCCTATCCGTCACATGGCATATAGCAGTAGGTCCGGCCGGGGTCCGACGCCATATACTACGGACAGACTGGTTGGTTACGCGTTGAAACCATTCAACCAATTACACGTCCTACACAAGCACCTAGCAGAAGCATTGAAATTAAGTTGCAAGATGAAAGAACCCGGCCAAAGAGCATGAATGTCCACTACAATAACACCCGTAGGAATGTTTCAATACACAGAAATAGAAATTGCCTTAAGGCCTTACACAGTTTGCTTGACATAAAAGTGTTTTCATACTTCGGCTCACAGGCCGGCCACACATGATTACAATGAAACACTCAAAATTAGGCCTTCGAGGGCCAGCTCAGCAACTTGGGCTTTAGCCCGCTAATTCTCGCTCGGCTCCGCAGCACCTGCAAGTCACCATCCACCGCCCGGTGGTAAACAAAAGCAACGGTCAGCTATGCTGACAAATTATAACGATCCCGCCCCCAAAATTGGGGCGACAATGCTCTTTCCCTGCACTTTATTAGTATAGGCAATAAAATAGTGTAAACACACTTCATCACAGGCGTAGGCTCGCACGGCCACACACCTCGTGTACACAGGGCACATTCACGGCGAACCGGCCAACATCACGTCAATTCAAGCCATAGACGTTCCCGTTCCACCACCTCCCCTTGGACAGCCAATCATATGAGCATTTTGTCTTCATGGCCTTGGTCATGACAATTTAAGCCATAGACCGCCGAAGACTCTCATCCATACCAACGGTCCCACCGAACGACATAGATCGGGTACGGTTCCGCCTTACCCGTGCTCATTCCGCAACGACAATTTAAGCCATATGCGCAGGTCAAGACTCACCGAGTCCCATTTCCGCCACAACAATCACATAACCCGGTTATGTTCACGTTGGCTCCCCGGCCATCGTATTGGCAAAACTCGCTTTTGCCCAGTTTTCCGGGTGCACCTTGGAGTTATTCTCCAAGGCTCCCTGCTGCAATCTACCACGTAGAAAACCCGAAAAACGCCCAAACATCCGGAATCTTCCCTGGTTCATATGCAATGCAACATTACGATCCGGGTCTACTTGTCCGGATAGGCTTCACACACAATGCTTATGCCCGTTTTCGCATACGGACTCTATACAAGGGGGACTTCACATATCTACCCCAAGGAACGCTCCAACTCTTCGCTCACTCGCGAGAGAGGGCTTCCTATGCAAAGGAAAAGAGGGCTTCACATGCCCTAGGATGAGAAATCATTACCCTCGCATTCTTTCGCGGCGCCATGAAAAATCTACGCGGGTTGAAAGCACCGCAACGGCGTCGCCTTCGCGGATCTGGACTCAGATCGCGATTCAGAGCTCCGACGCTCCACCAGCGGCCGGATCTTGGCCTCCCTCCTCCTCCTTGCCCTCCCCTCTCTCTAGACTTTAGAATGAGAACCAAGGGGATGAAATGAATGATTGCAAACCCTATTTCTGGGTTTTAACCGCCAGCATCCACCCCCAGTCGTCGGATCCCAAGCTAAGGAAACGAACGGCCATGATTAGGCCTGAAATTACAAAATCTGGGCCGAACACGGGTTGCAACACGGCCGTGTGCATGGCCGTGTCACCTATTCGCCGTCTCGACCGACTCAATAACCAGCACACGGCATTCGACATGGCCTCCGACACGCCCGTGTCGCATGCGATACGGCCGTGTCACGACCCGTGTCACCCCCGTGTGCAACGACCAACATTCTTAACCCAAGAAGGACACGGCCTGTGATACTGCACCGGACATGCCTGTGTCACATGTGATACGCCCGTGTCTGTGCCCGTGTCATGGCTCGTGTGCACCACACTCGACGAGTGACTGACACGCCCTGGGACACGCCCGTGTCCCAGGCTGTATTCAGCCTCTCGACGATCGTCGACCCAAAAATTGATGACCGCGCGGCCAATACTGAACCCGAGCACGACATGCCCTGGGACACGCCTGTGTCCCAGGCCGTGTCACCCCTGCCAAAAACACATATTTGGCTCAAAACACCACCCGTCACCCTATTTAGTTTTGGGGCGTTACACTATTCACCCCCTCTAGAGCTAAGCTGATCTAACCCCTCAGGTGGTATTGCCATACCATCTTTCAATTGGTATCAGAGGGAGGTTGTATAATAACCCCTCAAGTTGTTTCTTTGGTTTCACAGATTAACATCTGAACCAAGATCCTTGTTAGATTGTCTTCTCTCTAGTGTGTTGTTACAACATGACACAAAATAAGGATTATGCCATCACCAGACCTCCAGTCTGCAACTTAAATAAGTTTGCAATCTGGAAGACAAGAATCAAGCTTTATATGAACTCTATTGATGAGGATATTTTCAATTCAATTTTGACAGGACCTCCTCAACCTACAGCAGTTACTAAAACAACTGACACACATGCAGTTCTACTACCTGAGTGGACTGATGTACAGAAGAAAGCCAAGATAGCTGATGCAAAAGCTATGAATATACTGGCTCAAACCATGTCAGATGACATATTCCAAAAGATGGCTGAATGCACTTCAGTAAAAAAAATCTGGGACTCTCTAAACTAAATGGTGGCAAGCTCAGCAGATGAGAGAAAGGATAGAAGATCTCTCCTAATATCTCAGTATGATAAATTTAAAAAGGAAGAATCAGAATCAGTGGCTGAGATGTATAATAGACAAAGTGTTATCATCAGTGAGCTAAAATCCCTGGATAAAGACATCTCATTAACTGAGATAAATGATAAAATTCTAATGTGCTTCTCCAGCACTTGGGATTACAGGATATGGCCAATCAAGGAGGCCAAAAGTTTAAATGAGATTTCCACTGAATCTCTCCTTGGCAAGCTCAAGTATTATGAGCAGTTGATCAAATCTAGGGAGGCTACTGAACATAAGACGTCCACATCCTCAAGGAAGGAGCACAACATAGCCTTCAAGGCTAATGAAGAGTCAGAAGCCCTTCCTACCAATAAAGAGCTGATGAGCTGGCTGGCCAAAAGGTTCTACAAATTGGCCAAGAAAGACTTCAGGAGAAGATCATCCAAGAATGATGACAAGCTAAGATATGACAAGAATCCTACAAAGGAGATTGTATGCTTTGGATGCAGAAATCCTGGGCACATTCTACCTAAATGCCCAGAAGCTTAGAAAAGAGACAAAAGAAAAGAGAAGGAGAATAAGAAGAATTCAAGCATGCACTCAAGCAAACACTCCTCCAGCAAACATAAAAGAAAGGAGAAAGGTTTCATTGCTGAAACCTGGAGTGATACTGATGAAGAGTCTTCATCTTCCAGCTTTAGTGAAGATGAAGAAGAAGCCAAGGCAAGGGAAGTCTGTCTCATGGCAATCAATGCCTCATGCAGCAGTCTTGATGCTGAAGATCAAGTAGAAATACAATCTGAGGAATCAGAAGAGGAATCTTAGTCAGAAGAGGATCAGGTAATCTCTTCTTTTGATTTTAATTCTATTGATTTTAAAATTGAATTCAAAGACTTATGCAATGACTTAATAAAATTTGAAAAAGAAATCAAGATACTTAGAGATAGACAAACTGAATTTGATAATCTATTTGCTGAAAACATTAAGCTTAAATATTATTTAGTTTTAGCAAATGAACTAATCATTTCTCTTAAAACAAAACTATGTGATGCAAAGCAACTTGAGGAATCTCTCAATGGGAGAAGCCTTAAGATGATGGATATCACAAGCATAGTCAATGCCATACTAAATGGCAAGCTGGGCTTAGGTGCTTCATCAAGCTTACCCCTCATACTTAAGAAGAATATATTATCAACCCCCATAAAATTTGTATCAGATAAAGGAAAAGAGGTAATATATAATAATTAAACAATAGAAGCTTCTCACAAATCCAAAAATCAAAAGAGAAACAATAATAAAAATCAAAATCTGAATAAAAACAATGTTCAACAGATTTCGTCAAACTCAGATCGACGAAATGTGTATAGTTTGTCGAAACAAGATCGACGATCTATAAACGCAAACTATAGTAATAAAAATTCGTCTTATTTCAATCGACGAAGTTTATATGGTTCTTCGAGCAGCGATCGATGAACGTGGGACACAGAAAATAAATATATTCATTCTCTGAGCAGAGATCGACAATCTCATCCCATTTCGTCGAACGCGGATCGACGAACTTATGATTATTCATCGAACCCAGTAAGAGTTAACAAAAATTTCAATTCTTTTAGAAACTCTAATCTGACAAGACAACTTATTAATCCTTTTACCAGTTGGCAAATTCCACCTAGGAGATATCACCCATTAGGATATAAAAGCCAACCTGAATTTTTCATCTATTTCCAGTTTTTCTTATCAGAAAAATAGTGGACCCAAGGTAACCTGGGTGAAGAACAACTAACTTCTGTTTATACAGGTGAAGAGCTATCCAGCTTTTACCAACAATGGTATCTGGAAAGTGGATGCTCCAAGCATATGACTAGCAGCAAGGACAAATTAATTAATTACAAGTCCAAGCTAGGACCAAAGGTGATCTTTGGTGACTCCAATTGTGGCCAGACTGAAGGCTTTGGAGAATTCATGGTTGGGGTAGTAACCTTCAAAAAGGTTGTATATGTAAGTGTACTAAAGCATAACCTCATCTCCATAAGTCAATTATATGATGAAGGTTATCAGGTATCATTTAACTCAAGCTCTTTTATTATTTCTACTAAAGAAAACAAAATTGTATTAATTGGAAATAGACAAGGCAACACATATATAGTAAATTTTCAATCAGCTGTTTCAGATATTTTTTTCCTTTTTATTAGGTTAACAATCAAAATGATTTGTGGCATAAAAGACTAGGACATGTAAATTTGAAAAATATTACTAAGCTATCTAGGGACAACCTTGTTAGAGGATTTCCTTCTGGTCCCTACAAGAAGGAAGGCCTCTGCAGGGCTTGTCAATTAGGTAAGTAAACTAAATCTAGGTTTAAATCTGTAAATAAAAGTGATTCACCTAGGATCTTGTACTTGTTATATATGGACCTCTTTGGCCCTATTACTGTACAAAGCCTAGGAGGGAAATCTTATACTCTAGTTATTGTAGATGAATTCTCAAGAGTCACTTAGGTATTCTTTCTGAGATCTAAGTCAGATAACTTTAAGGTTCTTACAGATTTTCTCAAGATCATACAGATTGAGTACTCTACTCCAGTTACATTGATCAGAAGTGATCATGGTACTGAGTTTGAGTCTCTTCTTATGCAAGAGTTCTGTGAGAAGGAAGGTATTAGGCACTGCTTCTCAGCTCCGAGAATTCCTCAACAAAATGGGGTAGCTGAAAGTAAGAATAGAACCCTAATTGAAGTTGCATGCACATTACTTACAGATGCTTACATGCCCCTCTCTTTTTGGGCAGAGGTTGTGAGCACAACAAACTATGTACTGAACATAAGTTTAATACATAAACTTAAGAATAAAACTCCCTATGAATTACTTAAAGGGAAGAAACCTAAAATCACTTATTTTAAAGTATTTGGTTGTATATGTTATATTCAGAATAATAACAAGAAACAAATTAGAAAGTTTGAAGCTAAAGCTGCAGAGAGAATTTTTCTAAGATATTCCCAAGTCAGCAAGGCTTATAGGATTTTTAATAAATCCACTTTAAAAATTGAGGAATCAATCCATGTGACTTTTGATGAAGCTAACATATATTACAAGGAGAAAGAAATGTCTACCAGTAGCTCATTGCAGGTACCCCACTTGTGTGAGAGATTGGATGATATAAACCTCACCCAAGAGGTTCCATCTAATCCATCTCCATAAGCTGTTGAAGATGATAGTGAAGAAGATAGCTTGGATGTTGTTGACACTCTCCAAACAGCTAACCCAATTCCACAAGAGGAATCAATCCCACAAGCTATTACTCAAACTCCCCCCCCCCACTGATCTTATCACACTTAGAGATCATCCCATATCTCAAGTGATTGGAGACATATCAGCTGGTGTGTAAATAATGTATCAACTCAACCCTGACTTGATGTTTGCTTGTTTCCTTTCTCAACTTGAGCCCCATTCCATCTAAGATGCAGAGCAAGATCCCCACTAGATCATTGCAATGCAAGAGGAGCTCAATCAATTTGAGAGATTTAGAGTTTGGGATTTGGTTCCTAGACCCAAATACTACCCAGTCATTGGAACCAAATGGGTGTTCAGAAATAAATTGGATGTTGATGGTAACATTATAAGGAACAAGGCAAAGCTAGTGGCTGAAGTCTACTCACAGGAGGAAGAAATTGATTATGACCAGACCTTTTCTCCAGTGGCAAGGCTTGAAGCCATAAGAATTTTCTTAGCTTATGTTGTCTATAAGAGGTTCAAAGTCTACCAGATGGATGTAAAGAGTGCTTTCCTCAATGATGAACTAAAAGAGGAAGTATATGTGGAGCAACCACCAGGTTTTATCTCTCCAACTCATCCTTCTTATGTCTTTATATTGCATAAAGCTCTCTATGGTTTAAAGTAAGCTCCAAGAGCTTGGTATGAGACCTTAGCTAGCTTCCTGTTAGAGCATAAATTTTCTAGAGGCATTGTAGATAAGACTCTTTTATTAGACATCATAAAGATAAAATTTTGTTAGTTAAAATCTATGTAGATGACATAATATTTGGCTCAACTGATCCCAAACTATGCAAAAGGTTTCTAACCTTATGCATTCAAAGTTTGAGATGAGTAGCATGGGTAAACTTTCATATTTCCTTAGTCTCCGAGTGAAGCAATCACCTGATGGTATCTTCATCTCCCAATCTAAATATGCTAAGGAGCTTATTAAAAGATTTTAGATGTGTGATACCTCAGCAATGAAGACACCTATGGCTACAAATGCTATGATAGATTCTGATGAGCATGGAAAATCTGTTGATCAGAAAATTTATAGGGCCATTTTTGGGTCTCTATTATATCTCACAGCAAGTAGGTCAGACATCATGTTTGCTACATGCATTTGTGCTAGGTTCCAGGTGAACCCTAAATAATCTCACTATATTTTTCTAAAATGGATTTTGAGATATATAAAGGGTTGCCCAAATCTAGGACTTATATATCCATCAGAGTCAGAATTTGACTTGACTGGATACTCAGATACTGACTATGCTGGATGTAGAGTGTACAGAAAAAGCACATCAGGAACATGTCAGTTTCTTGATGATATAATAGTGTCCTGGTTCTGTAAGAAGAAAACTTTTGTGTCCACTTCAACTACAGAAGCAGAATACATAGATGCTGGCAGTTGTTGCTCACAGATTTTGTGGATTCAAAATCAAATACTGGATTATTGATATAACTTAAATAATTTAACTATATATTGTGATAATACCAGTGCTATATCCATAGCACAAAATCCAGTGCATCATAGTAGGACCAATCATATAAAAATAAGACATCATTTCATTAGAGATTGTATAGACAAAAAGAAAATTAATCTTGTCTTTATCTCCATTGATTTACAAAGAGCAAACATCTTCACTAAGCCATTGGATGAGAAGAAACATCTGTTCTTCTTAAATAAGTTAGGTATGATTAATGGAGAAGAGTTAATTTAAATTTTGTCTGTGGTTGACGATTTGTTGACAGTTCGTCGAACGGAGATCGACGATCTGTGAACTCCTCATGAAGAGTTTGTCGAACGGAGTTCGACGACCACTTCTTAGTGAAACATATTTCATCGAACGGAGATCGACGATCCCTATTATAGTGAATTTATCGTCAAACGAAGATCGACGATTTATTCGTCTTCTTTAGACTAAGATCGACAAACTCATTTTCTATTAAAATATTTCGTCGAACTCAGATCGGAGATCTTTTCTATTTTGTAGGACTGAGATCGTCTTTTCATATTCTAAAAACCTTATAATCTAGGTTTTAAATGAAATCCGTCCTACGCTTTCAATTCCTTTTGCACTTGATCTTTGTTTCTCCTTGCAGGCGATTTCAATGGCGATTTCGGCGGCAACTCTTTCCGGGATGAAGTTTGATGCCGGTTTTGATATAGACATGGATTCATTCAAGCATACCGATCAAATCTTCCAGGACATACTGATGTTATTCGATGAGTTGTACCTTCAAAAAATTTATGACTATAAGGATAATGCTGTCAGTTGCATAAATAAAGGAATTGGTTTTTACATCATCATCCCCAGACGCACAAACCCTAGTCGGCACCATATCTGGACAGGAGGTTATTCTAACTCCTGATATTTTATCTGATGTTTTTTGTTTTGTAAATGGTGATGATGATTTTGAAATGGACTTGACTGAGTTTTCTGAGATGCTTACAAGGATGGGTCACTTCGAGGAAAACCCTAGTAAGCTGCTGAAAAAAAACTTGTCGGTGGAGTACAAGTTTCTCGCTGATGTGGTCGGCAAAGTGGTGCTCGGGAAGCACACCGCTCATAACTACATGACCAGGCACCAGTTTTTGCTGATGGGTGTGCAGGTGAATAAGAAATCAGTAAATTGGAGCATTATGTTGTTTGATTTGATAAAGAAGAAAAATAACAAAAGAGAAGTTTGTTTTGGGAGGATATTTGGCATCTTCCTCCAGGAAAAATGTCCCCAACTATTGGTTTCCCCAACAGTTTTCATAAATTCTTCCAAGAGGCTGACCTCAGCCCTCTTTGGGAAGTGGGAGAGGACCATCAACAAGCCTTCCAAGGCCTCCTCTTCCTCTAGACTTTCTGAGAATACAAGGACTCCCAGAGTCAATCCCCCACCTACTGATGAAGAGGAACCATAAATTCTTCCTTCTCCACCTTCTCCTAGACTACCACCTTCACCACCTCCTCAACAACCCTCCATCCCTGATGTCTCCACAGTCATCTCTTCTCCCTCTCCATCTCCACCTCCTCCATCTCATCTACCTCAATACCTAGAGGAAATCCCATCCACCATCTCTGTATCTGCATAGATGTCACCCACCTTCAATCTCATTCCAACACCAACACTAACACCATCCCCATCACCAATACAAACTCCTCCAACATATCCACATGCTGATGAAATCCCTATGGATATCACACCTGTCATCCCTCCAGTCATCCCCACTCCAATTCTACTTCCACCTCCATCCACTTCATTCAATATTTGTACTTCATGTGGTATCACCACCTCAACTCTTCCATCATCCTCATCTGATCCATCTATCATCATCTCTCTTCTCACCCCAACCATAAAATATCTCATAGAGGCTGCCATTGCACCTCTAATTATTTCCATCACCACTCTCTCTAGTCAGCTTGCTTCAATTTCTGGCCCTTCTTCATCTAGGGGCCTGACATCAGACATTCCTGATATCAGGCAGGGGGAGATGTTCAATATAGAAGTCTCTCCTCTAGCAGTTCCAGTAGAAGTAGCAGTAGAAGAAGCAGTGACAGCAATAATAGCAGCAGAAGCAATAGAGATTGTTGATACTAAAATACCAGATGCAGAGCTTACAAATTTCTTGGATGCAGATTCTGCAGAGATAGATGATTCTTTGGTCATTCTTTCTGGAGACTGTTCTATCTCTCTAGTAGTTGAATGGAATTCAGTTCTAGATTCTTTTGACCTCAAGTATAGAAACATTCTTTCATTTATTTCCCCTCAGTATTGCACAAACACTGTCTGCTATACAGCTCCAGTGAGCACAGAAATTTTACAGGCCATTCAGGAAAGTTTTGTAGTTTATGAACTTCCAGAGATTGAGATTGAGATTGCTCCATTCCTTCAGACTGAACTCTCTGAGCCTAGGGCTCTTTCCCCTCCTACTTTTGTCTTCTCCACCTCTCAATTCCCTGACATGGATGAAGTTCAAGATGAAGACATCGCTGACGATAAGCAGATTTTTGAGGAAAAAAAGGAAAGTTCAGTAATTCTAGCTCCAGCTCAAGGAGTGTCTCTTTCAGCAGAGCAATTAAGGCAGATTGATGATTTATACAATACGCGTCCTAGTGATTCTAGTGAAGATGAATCAGAGGATTCTGACGATTCAGAGGATAATAAGTCCAGGAAAAGAAAATTAAAGAAGAAGGGAGTATTTAAGGCTGCAGCAGCTCCTTCTAACAAATCTAAGAAGGATATTCCTTTTTATATTTTATATAATATTCTTTTGACTCCAACCTCTCCATACTGAATAAAGCTATCTAAGAACCAGTATAAAAAGCTAAAGGATAGGAAGAAGTTTGGTAGAGCTCCTACTAAGAAGTTTAGGAAGGACTCACCTCCTCCTCCTCCTGCTACAAGTGAAAAAACATCTAAGTTGTCTACCTAATTCACCTAGAGGTGGGTGAATAGGAGAGTTATGCGTCTTTTTGCGGAATAAAAACTTTAGCGATCTAATGCACAAGAAATAAACAAGCATTCACAGAGGACACCAAGAATTATAGTGGTTCCCCAATCTTGGGTACGTCCACTTTCCACTCACCGATCTAGCATAACACTAGACTCTGCTACTCCACTAATCTTGGATCAAACGATCCTACCACTCGAAACAACGTTCCTACAATCTCGATCCAAAAATGGATCTACACTCGGAAGAAGAAAACTTCCTACAACTCGGAGAATAAATCTCCTACACTCGGAGAATGATCTCCTACAAGATTAAAAAGAAATTGTAGAATACAAATAGTAATCTTCTCAGATATGAAAATCTCTCTCCCTAGGTCATCTTCCTTGGACTTTGCAGCTTTATAAGAAATTGTAGAAGAAGATGCTCGGCTATATCTATTTTGAGAAACTTTGACTCACACGATCAAGGAGTAGATGGAGAAAGATGAAACTCTTGATCTGCAAATCTCTTCTGGATCGAAAGGAGCCTTGGCGATCTTGAAGACGTGCGACGACTTCTATAGAAATTTGAAATGTTGGCCGATCCAGAAAACTTAGAATAACATGCTTATGGTTAGTCATAATGATAGGACTTTTTATAAGATCTTCCTAACGGTAATAATCGTCATTAATGATGGCCACGTGGACAAGTCATATCACGGAATTCAAAAATTTGATCTGACAGAAACTCAAAGAATTTTCTGAAAATTGAGACAGCATTACTCGAGTGAGAAATATACTACTCGAGTGAATGAACTGGCTCTCGAGTGAAAGATTCTGACTACTTGAGAAGAGCTAATTCTGGAAATTCTAGAGTAAAGAAAGAAATCACTCAAGTGGATAAGAGATCTCTCGAGTGCTAGATATACTTCTCGAGAGGTAGACTTAAACTTCTCGAGAGCCTGGACTTGGAGAAAATTCTGGATAAAAATGTCGATCACTAGAGTACTAAAACTGGACTACTCGAGTACTAAACGAACTACTCGAGTACAAGGATGTGTCACTCGAGTGGTCTTGGAATTTTCTCGAGATATATCTTCTGTCACTCGAAATAAGATACTCGACTACTCGAGTACTCAGCTAGACTACTCGAGTACTTTACTTAGAAGAATTTCTGAGACTAAAAACTGAACACTCGAGAATTAGATAAGGTCTACTCGAGTACTGGACTTGGCTACTCGAGAGCTAGATTAAGGCTACTCGAGAACCACTTCCTATACTCGAGTTTTAGACATGACCTACTCGAGAGCTTCTAAGGTTTCTACTCGAGTACAATGAATCCACTCGAGTAAAACACTTAGAATATTTCTCAGCTTTAAGAAACTTCGGTTCTTCATTCCAAACAACATTAAGTCTTCCTTCATAAGTCCAAGTGCTTGAAAAAGAAGTGTATCCCAATAGAGAGGCAACACATGATTCAACACCATGGATCACACAATGAGGAATTACATTGTATGGTCCTGTGTTTGATGACCCACTATAGTCTGACATTGGTCTACACTTGTGTTAGAAAAGAACTAAAACAAGTCGAAAGCGGCTTAAACTGAAACTTTATTATCCGAAAAAGGTATCTATTACAAAGGTATGACCTCCCTTATATAGAATGAAGGAGAGAAGAGAGAATACAAATAAGAGATGTGGGACTAAAAAATTACATGACACAAGCGGACTGTACAGACACAAACCACACAAGCCGCGCGGTTAGACAGAAGGGCTAACCGCACGGCTACTACCAAAGAGAAAGAGAGATCGCTAGGGGAAACCGCTAGACCGCCCGGTATCCAAGCCGGCTGAGACAAACGGCTAGACCGCTCGGCTACCAGACAGCAACAGCACATTAACCAACCTGCTGAAGGGAAACTGCAAGACCGCCCGGTCTTCAACTCGCCAAGACAGACCGCCAGACTGCCCGGTCACCAACTTCAACACTCCCCCTCAAGTTGGAGCATATATATAGATCATGCCCAGCTTGTCACAAATATGAAGAAATGAGGCAGAAACTGGCTTGGTGAAGATGTCAGCCAGCTCTTTATCAGAAGTGACAAAGGGAGTGCAAATTTGTTCCTTTAAGATCTCTTCACGAATGAAATGACAGTCGACCTCAATGTGCTTGGTTCTTTCATGGAAGACCAGATTTTTGGAGATGTATATGGCAGCCTTGTTATCACAGAACATAGGTAGAGGATGGTTGTAGACCTCTCCTAAATCTAGCATAAGAGCCTGTAGCCATTTTAACTCACAAGTGGTCGACACCATACTGTGATACTCAGCTTCTGCACTAGACCTAGAGACAACAGACTGCTTCTTGCTCTTCCAGCTCACAAGATTTCCCCCAACAAAGGTGCAAAAACCCGAGGTTTACTTATGATCCCCTTTATCATCAGCATAACTTGCATCTGAGTATGCTTCAACCCTCAGATGACCATTCTTCTGAAAAAGTAATCCTTTCCCTGGCACTGCTTTGACATACTCAAAGATCCGCAAGGCGGACTGTAGATGGCACTCCCTAGGTGCTTGCATGAATTGACTCACCTTGCCTACAACATAGGAAATGTTGGGCCTGGTCACTGTAAGATATATGAGCTTACCAACCAGACGCCTGTACCGCGAACTATCTGAAAGAGGAGGCGAATCATCTGTCTAGGTTTTGTCTTCTCCAGTTGCCATGGGGCATCGGGAAGGTTTTGCTCCAGTCAATCCTGCCTCTTTTAAAAGATCAAGGGCATACTTACGCTGGGAGAGAACTAATGAGTCGGGCTTCCAAGAGATTTCGATCCCTAGAAAGTACTTTGGAGAGCCCATATCTTTCGTGACCAGATATTGATGAAAATGTCACTTTGTCAGGGCTACCACTTCCAGGTCATCGCCAGTGAGAAGAATATCATCGACGTACATAGCAAGAATAACCAGCCCTGAGGGGGTTTTGCAAATAAAGAGAGAGTGATCGGCAGAGCTTCTCACAAATCCAACGGCCGCCACGATGCCGCTGAACTTGTCAAACCAAGCTCGAGGACTCTGCTTGAGGCCATAGATTGCCTTCTTCAGCCGGCATACTCGTGTCTCCACCTGAGCAACATACCCATGAGGTTGCTCCATGTAGACGGCCTCCTGAAGATCACCATAAAGGAAGGCATTCTTGACATCCAGTTGGGAAATCAGCCAATCCCTATTTACTGCCTAAGAGAGAAGGACCCGGATAGTGCTGAGATAAGCCACGGGGGAGAAGGTGTCAAAGTAATCAACCCCATAGGTCTGAGTAAAGCCCATAGCAACAAGGTGAGCCTTATACAGAACTACAGTGCCGTTTGGGCCAAATTTTACCACAAAGACCCAGCGACAGCCAACAACATAAGTGCCGAAGGGAGGAGGAACAAGAGTCCAGGTACCCCGCTCAGTTAGGGTCGCCATTTCCTCATCCATGGCCATCTTCCAATAAGGAATAGCAAGGGCCTCCTGTTAGGAGCGGGGTGTGGCCGTGGCAGAGATAGACAGTGCAAAAGCCCTGCGAGAAGGGGTAAGACGATCATATGAAACAACAGCAGCAAGGGGGTGTAGGGTACACGTTCGTACCCCTTTGCGAAGAGCTATAGGAAGATCAAGGTCAGTGGGTCCCTCGGCATCCGGAGCATCCGTGGCAGAGAGAGCTGGCCCGGGAGGAGAGAGCGATGGCGGCATAGATGAGGGAGATGGTGGCGGAGATGAGGGAGAAAGAGGCGGAGTGAGAGGAGTGGACGGAGACAGTGTAGGGGTGGAGATCGCAGTAGGAGACGAGGGAACGAAGGGAACAATAGGAGAATCAGAAGCTGGGAGAAGAGGAGAGGAGTCAGCCGAGAAGTAGGAGGTATTCTCGAAGAAGGTGACGTCAGCAGAGACGAACTGCTTATGAAGGACGGGATCAAAGCAACAATAGCCTTTTTGAGTGGTGGAGTACCCCAGAAAGACACATTTGGTGGAGCGAGGGGAGAGCTTATCACGGGTGGCAGAAGGGGCATGCACAAAGGCAGTGCATCCAAAGATTTGGAGAGGGAAAGGAAACGGTTCCTTGCCCGGATACAGAACGGAGAATGGGGTTTTTCCGTGTAGAACCGTGGAGGGAATGCGATTGATAAAGTAGCAGGCAAGGAGAACAGCATAGCCCAAATAGGAGCGAGGAACATGCATCTTGGTCATCAAGGTGCGAGCGATATCGAGGAGGTGACGATTTTTGCGTTCTGCCACACCATTTTGTTGTGAAGTATAGATACAACTAGTTTGATGAATAATCCCTTTTTGCATGTAGAAAGTAGAAAAGTCATGACTGATATATTCTTTGGCATTATCAGATCGAAAAACTTTAATAAAAACATTAAACTGAGTTTTGATCATGAGATAGAAGGACGTCCATGCAGAGAATAATTCGGAGTGATCTTTTAACAGATACACTCACGTACAGCGAGAGAAATCATCAATGAACGTGACAAAATATGAACTACCCCGACCAACGGTAAGAGTAGGAGAAGGACCCCAAACATTGGAGTGGATGAGATCAAACGGACGGGTAGATCCACAAACGTGTTTTGGAGGGAAGGAGGAGCGGTGATGCTTGCCAAGCTGACAGGCCTCACAGTTGAGCGGAGGACTTTGTGGAGGAAGTTGGGGCAGAAGTTGACGAAGAAGACGTGGAGGAGCATGACCAAGGCGGAGATGCCATTGGAGAAGATCTGTGGAGGTGGAGGAGAAGGTGGAGAAAGCGGAAATGTTGTCCAAGAAGTATAGGCTGCCACTCTCAGTCCCAGTAGCAATCGTCCGTTGCGAGTCCGGATCCTGAAAAGAGCAAGAAGTAGAAGTAAATGTGACGGAACATTGTAATTACTTGCACAGAGAGGTAACATATAATAAGTTGCACGGGAACTTGGGCACGTAGAGAGTATCCGCCAAGCGAAGAGACGGAGTGACATGAACTATCCCCGTCCCATGGACCGATGATGAAGAGCCATCAGCGAGAATAACCGGGGGCAACTGATCATGTGTTTCTAGGAGAGAAAAACACTTGTGATTTCCGGTCATATGATTAGTAGCACCGGTGTCGATCAACCATTTTCCTTGAGTAACAACGTGGGCACTACCAGAAGACATGACCACCGAGGCGAACGGCTTTGAGGAGTATATGAAAGCCATGAAGGGAGGAACCAAAAAACTGCAGCGGTCACGGTGATAGCACACCAGCGGCAAGAAGGGTCATGACCAAGGTGCAGAGCAAGGCAAAGGGGAAGAAGAGGGAAGCGCAAGCTGCGCGACTAAATCAGAGGTCGCGGTGACTAACAAGCAGGAGAGGCTAAAGGAAGAGCCGCACAGAGGAGATCAGGCCGCTGCGACTTAGAGACAGGTCGCGGGGACTAAGAGAGAGAGAGCGGCTAAGGAAGAAGGGCAGAGAGGCCGCCAAAACAAGGAAGAACATGCGCGAACAGAGAGAAATCGCAGTGTTTAGAAGAAAGAGATCTGCAGCGGTCACGATGATAGACAACAGCGGTCAGAAAAGCCATGACCAAGCCGCAGAAACAAGCAGAGGGAAGAAGTTGAGCGGCTAGAAAATAGCCCGCGCGAACAGAAGAAAGAGACACCACGCGAACATAGAGAAGTCCGTTGGGGGAAAATACGGTGAACAAGGCAAACAGGTCGCGGCAACAGGCCGAGGCGACTAAGCACAGGTCGCGGCGAGAAGAAGGAGAAACGATAAGGAGAGAAAGAAGTCGTGCGAACAGGGCACAGACTGGAAGAAACAAGCCGCGAGAATAGGTCGCGAGAAGAAGAAGCAAGCCGCGCGAACAGGTTACGGGGTCAGAGAGGGCGCAATGAATCAGGCGAAGAAAATCGAGTCCTCTGATACCATGTTAGAAAAGAACTAAAACAAGTCGAAAGCGGTTTAAACTGAAACTTTATTATCCGAAAAAGGTATCTATTACAAAGGTATGACCACCCTTATATAGAATGGAAGTGAGAAGAGAGAATACAAATAAGAGATGTGGGACTAAAAAATTACATGACACAAGCAAACTGTACAGACACAAACTGCACAAGCCGCGCGGTTAGATAGAAGGGCTAACCGCACGGCTACTACCAGAGAGAAAGAGAGATCGCCAGGAGAGACCGCTAGACCGCCCGGTCTCCAAGCCGGCTGAGACAAATGGCTAGACCGCTCGGCTACCAGACAGCAACAACACATCAACCAACCTACTGAAGGGAAACCACCAGACAGCCCGGTCTTCAACCCGCTAAGACAGACCGCCAGACCGCCCGATCACCAACTTCAACAACTTGGCAATAAGTCATGCAAACACATAACTAGAATAGGAAATCAAATACAAGCTACTTCATACAAATCTAGGTTATTATGGATACAATACCCAACAATCTCTCCCTATTTATAGAAGTCAGAACCCTCTACACTAAGGTGAATTATACAAAAAAAATGAATTATATATTTGATAAGTAAGCACAGAACAAAATGGATGAAATTTAGGAATAAAAGATAATCATCAAAACTAAGGATTATATAACTAGAAATGTTTCAAGATTCCACTCTACATAGATTCAATCCTTAATCTCAAAATATATAACCATTCCTAGCTTTGATGTTGCTGCTATTGTTGTTGTTGCTACCTATCCTTTTTCTCTTATTGTCTTTTCTGATAACTGAAGGGCTTTGGATAGTACTTGGGAGGTCTTGGTGGAGCATTTGGGTTATTTCTCCCATATTTTCTGTCATAGATCCTTCTCTTATTCATAGACTTCTCATATAATTCCCATTTAGTTGAGCTATAATGAAGATTCCTGCTTTCATTATAATCCATAACAAGCTTCAGTGTATCTTGGATCAAGGATTTGGAAGTTGGACTCCAGATTTCAGCAAACTCCTGAGCATTCCTCTTCTCTGCCTCTGGGTTAGGAAAAGATCTGTTGGCAGAAGCTCCATCTCCATACTTCCTTCTTTTAGGAATCTGAAATTCTTGTTGATCTTGAGGAATGTCAGATTCCCATACCTGAGAGTAAGATTCTAGAGGTTTAGCTTCCCCTTGAGGACTAGGAAAGAAGGTAGGAATTTGAGCAGGCATCTGAGCAGGCTGCATGGCCTTCATTAAGAGGATTCAGGTGGTGAGGAATAATGTTTGGATCAGCTTGGAATTCAGGGAATATCTGATTATGCATCCACACTATAGTATCATAAGTGTAAAATTTCACAGACTGAATCTGAGCTAGCACATCTTTATTAATTTCAGTCATTTTCTCAGTCTAAAGGGTCTTGACATTAGTGTCATACTTTTCAACTTGTTCTTTTACTATTCCCTCTCCCTTTCTGATTTCTACACATAGCTTCTTTATAGCTTCATCTTTGAAGGTACCAACCTCTTCATAGGTCTTTATGAGGTGCTCTTGGGCCTTCTTTTCTAATTAAATTTTATTATTTGCAAGTGTAACTCCTTGGTCCATTATATGTCCAACACTTGTAATAGTGTTATCCAATGCTTGTCCACCTATCTTAAAGAGATGCTTCAGCTGATCTGTATTATGTTGGATCTTAGCAAATCCTCGGCTTATTTCTTTTCCAAATCAGAAACTTTATCTTGAACGACTTTCAGAGAATCATCAAAATATTTCCTTTGTTCTAGCAGTATTTGCTTAATCTTACAAAGAATATCAGCTGTAACTGGTGTAGCAGTAGCAGGAGGAGTAACAAAAGCTGGAGGAGGAGGGGAAGTCCAGGGAGGAATTTCTTCAACTACTACTGAGCTCTGAGATCTTGTAGTATGAATTAGTACATCTCCTTCCTCACTAGTGAAGGTGGGAAGAGAGAAATCTAATCTCCTCAAGGGTGCTTCAACTGGTTCTGGTGACTGTTCATTCTCATCTGATAGCAGAATTGCCTCTTGTTCTTTCTCTGCAGTTGGGGAGTGATCAAAAGGTGACTTTGGAGATTGTGCAGGAGATGGAGATGGTGCAGGAGTGGGTTCCTTGGATGGCTCATCAACATTCTCTTTATGGAGGGGAGGTAGAGGCTCATCTGAGCTAAGTTCTTCAATCATCTTGTTTATATCATCAGTGGTGGAGAGGATTGTCTCTTGCACTTGGGAATCTGATAGAATGTCCTTTGGAGTGGATGGAGGGATAGAGTAATCTGGAGGTGGAGAAGGTATTCTGATTTGCTGACTGGAAGGAGCAGGAAGAGAGGGCACCCTAACTTGCTGCACAGAGGAGGCAGGCTCCCTCTCAGCTGTTGCACCAGATGTACTAACAACATGATGGAGAGAGGGAGATGGGGTCCTTTCCTCTGCATCAGGGTGTTCATGGGCATTAGCAGCCTGGGCTAGGTTCTGCAATTTCAACTCCCCTCTCTGAATGGAGGAAACAGAAACTTTCTTCATATGATGGATGGTTATGCCTTTTGAGAAATTAAACACTTTAGGATTAATCTCATGCAACATTAAGGAGATAATCCTTGCATAGGTTGGAGCCTTAATGCTCTCCCTTATCTTATCTAGAATAAGCATACCAAACTGAAATCTTTTCCTGCAGATAATGGTTGTCATAATGTCAAAGAGATCATTTATTATAAAGCTGATAGAGCTTGTCCAACACAGGAGTATTTTTCCAATGATATCCACGAGCAACTTGCTTTCTGGATTGAGGTATGGCCTTCTGGTGGATGTAACTTCAGTTGAAATACCACAGAAATTACATGTTCTGTCATTATCTTCGTTTGTTTTTTCATCCTCTTCATCCACTACATGCATCTTAAGAAGTTTTGAAACAGATGTTTTGGTAAGTTTAACCTTGATGCCCTTGACCTTGGTCTTCAACACTTTTCCATTCCCCTTGACTTTGATGTTCTTGAAAAATTCTTCAACTTCTGGAAAGAGAATCTTGCACGGCTGCTGAAGTACAAACGTCAAACCTGCTGCGCCGAGAAGAATCAACAAGTTCCTGAAATCATCAGAAATCTCTGTGATGCCGGCTACAACCAACTCACTGCCAACTCCTATCTTTGATGGCGGCGCCATATACTTCAGTCAACTGCGGGTGATTGATTGGAAGACGATGGTGATGACGGCGAGCTCTGTTGGAAAGGCGGAAGGCGAAGAGTCTTTCGAGAGATAGAGGATTTGAATTCGAGTAGACTCTTGAAATCTAATATTTTATATTTATATAACCCTAGTAATGATGATTAGGAGTCTAATAACGCTTAAACATACCTTAGATGGCGGCGGATAGGACTCGGATTGCGTATATGAAAATTTTAAAGAATTCTAGAAACTGTCAGGTTATTTCTCGAGTGGAACTTCAGTACTCGAGTGATGGAATAACAGTACTCGAGTGGCGGTATGATAGTACTCGAGTGGTACAATCTACTTATCGAGAAGAAGTTTAGTACTCGAGTTACTTACTTAGTTCTCGAGAATTCAGAGAAGTACTCAAGTGGTCATATTCGAGTTCTCGGGTAGTCATTCCTTCTTCTCGAGAAATGAAGTCCACTTAGAAAAATTCAAACCTTTTTGACTTGTCCTTGGATTCTGAGTTGTGAAATGAGTCCACCTTGTCTATTCCTCTTTGTTGAGCATACCCAATTAAGTTTTGAAGAAACTTAACTTGTTCTCATCCAGCGGCTTCATGAAAATGTCTGCAATTTGTCTATCAGTTGGAACATACTGCAGATCTATGTCCCCATGCTCCACATGCTCCCGGATAAAATGGTATCTCAGCTCTATGTGCTTTGTCTGGCTGTGAGAGACTGGGTTATTGGCTATTGCTATTGCACTGAAGGAGTCGCAAAATAGAGGGATGTCTTTGACTTGTATATTGTATTCTTCCAGCTGGTTCTTTAGCCAAAGCAATTGTGTACAACAACTGCCGACACAAATGTATTCTGACTCGGCCGTTGAGATTGCGACACAATTTTTCTTTTTGCTACTCCAGGAAATGAGCCTTCTTCCTAGGAATTGGCAAGTCCAGGAAGTGCTCTTCTTATCATCTTTGCTACCTGCAAAATATGCATCTGAAAAACCAATTAGTTCGTTATCATTACTTTTGGGTACCATAAGCCAAGATTCGGTGTACCTTTAAGGTATCTCAAAATCCTCTTTGCAGCAGCATAATGAGATTCCTTACAGTTCACTTAGAATCTAGCACAGACATATGTAGAGAATATTATGTCTGGTCTAATGGCAGTAAGGTAGAGTAAGGATCAAACTATGCTTCTATACTTTGTTTCATCAAAAGGTTTCCCTTTCTCATCCTTGTCCAGAGACACAGCTGAACCTATTGGAGTCCTCATAGAGGTTGCATTCTCCATTCCGAATTTCTTAATCAACTCCTTGGTGAACTTAGTCTGGGAGATGAAAATTCTATCTTCATATTGTTTCACCTTAAGTCCTAAGAAATACTTCAGCTCACCCATACTGCTCATTTCAAACTTCCCTTGCATAAGTTTAGAAAACTTCTTGTAGAGGTTGTCGTCTGTAGAGCAAAAAAAATGTCATCGACATAGATTTGCACTAGCAAAATCTTGCCTTTTATTTCCCTAAGAAATAATTTATTATCTATCTTTCCCCTTGTGAGCTTATTCTCAAGAATAAAGCTAGACATCGTCTCATACCAGGCTCGAGGAGCTTGTTTCAAACCATATAAAGCTTTAGATAAAAGATAAACATAATTAGGAAAGTTAGAATCAACGAAACCTGGGGGTTGTTCCACATACACTTCTTCCTTTATGTCACCATTAAGGAAGGCGGACTTCACGTCTATCTGATAGACGGTGAAGCTCTTAAGTGCAGCATATGCTAGGAACAACCTGATTGCCTCTAGCCTTGCCACTGGAGCATATGTCTGGTCGAATTCGATTCCTTCTTCTTGTCGATATCCCTTGGTGACGAGTCTGGCCTTATTATTTATGATAATTCCATTCTCATCCATCTTAATCCTGTAGACCCACTTGGTTCCGATGACGTTCTTACCTTTGGGTCTTGGAATAAGTTTCCAGACTTGACATCGCTTGAACTGATTTAACTCTTCTTCCATGGCCATAATCCACGATGCGTCCGAGTTTGCTTACTCAAACTTCTTTGGTTCAACCTGTGAGAGAAAACTCAAATACAAATTCTCATTAGTAGTACCTCTATGAGTTCTGACACCATCCCGAGGATCTCCGGTGATTTGATCAATTGGGTGATCCTTTAGATGTCGTAGCTCTTGGTTCCTTGCATCTGGATCTTCTTCAACCATAGGAGTGACTTCATAAACTTGAATGATTCCTTCATCTTGATTATCAACCTCTCTAATCGGGGTTGGAGTGGTGATATTGATGAACTTTTCAACTTTTTCTTCAGTTGCCTCATCCAAGTTTAGTTCTTTCAGCTTTGAACATGCATCTTAAATGAACACACTAGAAGAGTTGTTTTACAGCAAGCTCATCTCATCAAATACAACATGTATAGATTCTTCAACCACCAGGGTTTTCTTATTAAATACCCTATATGCCATACTATGGCTACTATATCCTATGAAAATACCTTCAAAACTCTTTTCACCAAATTTAGTAGTATGATACTTACCATTGTTAAGAATAAAGCATTTACAACCAAAGATTCTAAAATATGAGACAGCCAGCTTTCTGCCCTTTAGAAGTTCATAAGGCATCTTATTGTGGTTCTTGTTTATGAGTGCTCGATTTTGCATGTGGCATGCAGTGTTGACGACTTTAGCACAGAAGTACTCCGATAGTGAGGCACCACTCAACATAGTTCTGCAGGCCTCTATGAGCGTTCTATTCCTTCTCTCAACTACTCCATTTTGTTGCGGAGTATGGGGAGAGGAAAACTCATGAAAGATACCTAGGCTTTCACAAAATTATGTCATGGCCCCAGACTTGAATTCAGTTCCATTGTCACTTCTGATTTTGACTATGGAACAGTTATATCATTCTGGATCTGCCTAACAAAATTTGTAAAGACATCAAAGGTATTTGACTTGTGTTTCAGAAAGAACACCCACACAAAGCGCGAGTAGTCATCAAAAATAACCAACGTATAATCCTTACCTCCTAAACTTCTAACTTGTAGTGGACCGAACAAGTCCATATGAAGTAGGTGTAAACACCTATTAGAGTCTTTGCTTATGATGCTTTTAAAAGTATCCCTTGTTTGCTTACCTTTTACACAAGCATGACAAGGTCTATCCTTAACACACTTAACATTCGGGGCATCACGTACTAAGTTAAGGGAAAATAATTTATTAATAGTTTAAAAATTAATATGTGCTAATCTCTTATGTCATTGGTCACCAAGAGACGCACTATCTTTTACCAAAAGACACACTGGTGTAGAAGAGTCTATACAGATAAAATTTAAACAAAATATATTCCTACTACGAGTGCCTGATAAAATTGTTTCTAAATTGTCAACAGACTTTATCAAACACGTATCAGCATGAAATTCAACTATGTATCCTTTATCATATAGTTGGCTTATGCTTATGAGATTGTGTTCCAATCCTTCAACATAAGCCACATCCGAAAAGGATACACTACCATTAGTAATCATATGATAGCCTTTCGTAATTCCTCGGTTAGAACCTCCAAAGATGACCTTTGGTTCGTTCACGACTGGTGAGTAATTCTGGAGAAGGCTTCTAGTCTCGGTCATATGCCGAGAGCATCCATTGTCCAAATACCAAATGGGATGCTTTCTCATCAGCTACAAGACAAATAGGAGAATCTTTGTTCTCACACTCAAAATTAAGACAATAAACATTTCTCTTTCTATATCCTGTCAAAATGATCTTTTGATCACTTGACCTTTTGATATAACATCCATTCTTAACAAATGAAATGTCATATCCTAGATCACTCAGCTGGCTTATGCTTATCAGGTTGTGTTTCAAACCTTTTACATAAGCCACTTGAGTGATGGTAATTTGGTTTGAAGAAATGTTACCAAATCCTTTGATGATTCCTCTTTCAGATCCACCAAAGATTACTTTAGGCCCATCCTTGATAGGTGTGTACTCCTTCAGTAGCCCCTTTGTTCCAGTCATGTACCTGGAACATCTACTATCCAAGTACCATATAGGGGCATGACAACTTGGACTTTCCTGCAATACAGAATTACTTTCCCTTAGAACCAAAGTAAGTCTTGGGTCCTTGGTTCAAGTTAGCACCATTCATATCAAAACTACCAGCAGCTCTTCTAACTGGTAGACTGTTGTTCTTCCTAACACTTATGTTATGTCAGTAGTCTAAGGCAAAATGGCATGTCTTGCCACAGCACCAGCATTCATACTTGTTGTATCTAGGTCTAGATATATTTTTGGCAGAAAAATTTCTATTCTGTGATGGTGCTGCTGCAGCTACACCCACTGATTTCTTATAACCATGGGGTTTATGAACATGGGCTGACTTATTGGCATTAACTCCCTTGTTATTCAGAACATCAGTCTTACTATGACCATGAATGTTTTCAAGATCATACTTATTAGAAGGCTCATGCATCTTTCTAAAAACTACAGGGACTTTAAAGTTCAATGGCTGAACAGAGGCTTTGCTCTTTCTCTTGAAATCGGCAGCCCTGGTATTACCTTTATAGCCTATTCCAGCCTTACCCTTTTGAGCCACAAACTCATCTATTAAGGGTAAGACTGATTTTGGCTTAGAGTAACTAGCCACCAAATCTTTCTCTACTTGAAGTCTGACTTCCAGACTTTTAATTAGATCATTTTTGTATGTGATTGTACCCATCTGAATAACAGTAATAGTTTTCAGCTTGGAAACCTCATTCATTATTTGATCCAATTCTTTCTCTAAACCAGATGCAGTCATCTTAAGATCTGCAATTTCCTTAGCCTGATTTTTGGCCAGGTTTTTGCTTTTCTTAAGTTCTTGCAATAAGTCCCCATATTCATCTATCAACTGATGAATATCTCCTTCATATTCTGATCCATCCTCATCACTTGATGAAGATGAATCTGACTCTGAACCAGTACTGTAATCAGAAATTCTAGAATTACTTTGTACCTTATTGGGACCAGGCTTATACTAGCACTTGTTGTCTTCTGATTCAGCCATCAGTCTCATGCACTGATGGTCTTCTTGTTCATTGATGGAGTCTAGTAATTGCATAAACTCCTCTTCTTCACTAGCTGCATACAGTCCAATTTATGCTTCAGCTTCAGATTCTGACTCTGAGGAGGATTGATCTGTAAGACTCTTCTCCTTCTTAGCAACAAAGGATTTCTCCTTCTTGCCCTTTTGTTGAGTCTTCTTCTTGTCTGCTGACTCCTTCCTCTTTTCTGGACACTCAGCCACCACATGCCCAGGCCTATTGCAGCAATAGCAAAAAAATTTTGATGTTGTAGCTTTGCTGGGCTTAGACCTGCTCCTTTCCTTTCTTGATGATTTTCCCTTTTGATAGTAGTCATCAACTGGCTGTGATGTGGAGGGCCTTGACTTCCACTGCTTCTTCTTCAAGAACCTCTGAAACTGCCTTGTAAAGGCAGCAAAATCTGCATCTGAATCACTGCTATCTGAGTTCTAATTGTCTGAATTCTCTGAGATAACTTCAGCAACTTCCTTAGGAGGTGATGGAGACATCCTCCTGCTCTTTCTAGTGGATTCAACCTTGAAGGCCATTGACTTTTCTCTATGCTCTCCTTTTGTATTTCTTTCTTCCTCCTTCCTAGCCATTAGTTGCATTTCATATGATAGCAACTTTCCAAATAAGGTTGGAGGAGAAATGTCTGCTAGTTTGGTCACTTCTCTAATGGCACAAATCTTTGTATCCCAATCCTTTATCAAGGATCTTAGGAATTTATCATTCAGCTCATAAGTACTAAAGACCCTTCCAAAGAACATCAGTTCATTTACTATCCTGTAGAATTTCTTGTAGCATTCAGATATGCTATCAGACTTCCCTTGTCTGAAACTCTCATATTCTTGATTGAGCATAGACTTTCTGTCTTATCTAACTTCTTCAGAACTCTCCATGTAAACAATCAAAGTGTCCCACATTTCCTTGGAGGTTTTGCAGTGAATCAAATTTTGGGAAGTAGAATCATCTATGGCACTCACTATGATATTCTGAGCTCTTTTATCCATAGTTGCCAATATAATCTCATCCTTGGTCATTTCAGAAAAATCTTTAGGAGTTCTTTGATTTGCATCTAGAACAGACA
This sequence comes from Platanthera zijinensis, assembly GCA_039513925.1. Taxonomy (NCBI): domain Eukaryota; kingdom Viridiplantae; phylum Streptophyta; class Magnoliopsida; order Asparagales; family Orchidaceae; genus Platanthera; species Platanthera zijinensis. The sequence goes on from CM077083.1 coordinate 154,707,007, forward strand.
CATTCATTGAGATATATGAACCTTCTTTTACTGTGATATATATCCTTGGGTCAGAGACATCCATAAACAATCTAACCCTTTCTTTCCAGATTCCAAAAATCTCTTTCCTGCAGATGGGTAATTTCATTGACCCTAGTTCCTTGTGATTCTCTCCAGAACCCATTTTCTTGATTCTTGATTCTGCCTTAGGGATCTAACTCAGACTGTTAAGTCCTTCTTTGAGTAACCTCCCTCGGATACCACTTGATAGTTTTACTTTCAAGAGTACCTAAACACCTAGAGGGGGGGGTGAATAGGTACTTTTCCTTGATTAAACTTAAGACAGAATATAACTACAGTTCTTTGAATAAATCAGATATTTCTATAGCTAACACAGCACAGCAATCACAATCATACACACATCACAGATTACACACAGATTTATAGTGGTTCCCCAAGGTCTGGGTACATCCACTTTCCCCCTTCACCTATCTAGCAGTATGCTAGAGTCGGCCTAACTTATTCCTTTAGCTCAGAATCCAGAAGGATTCCTACAACTCAGAATGTCTCCACATTCATACAACTCAGGCTAACAAGCCCTACCTCAGCCTTGTCACAAGGCCTACAACTTAGAGAATACCTTCTCCTATAACTCACGCATAAACAGCCCTACCTCAGCCTTTCCACAAGGCCTACAACTCAGAGAATACCTTCTCCTACAACTCAGGCATAAACAGCCCTACCACTCAGAGTATAAATCTCCTACACTCAGCCTTTATAAAATAGGCTTACAACTCAGATCTATGAATAGATCATACAGAATTTGATAAGGAATTTTGTAATCTCTTATCCCTGTTGAGAGAGAAGGGATAAGAACTTTCTTGATCAGCTTCTTAAAGAGGCTGATGGCTGAAATCAACTTGATCTTAGCTTTCTTCAAAGCTTCTTGAATCTGAACTTAGTTGGGTTGATTTCCTTTGAATATAACTGACTGACAGCTTCCTTCTTAGACTTCAGAAATAGATCTGAATCTTCTTGACAGATTAGTTCAGTATCTGCTTCTTGAGAGACCTGTGAATGTCTCCTGCTTGACTTCAAATAGCTGGATCTCTCTCTATCCAAACCTCTTGAAGATACTTCTGAATTTTTGATTGAATTCAACTTAGACAGAATCTTAATAGTAAACTACTTCAGAACGTCTTCTTAGATCTTCTCACGAAGATCTTCTTCTTTGTTACTTATACTTTCTTGATCACAGATCAATCTCTAATTGTGTTAGTTGTGACAATACTTATTCCTCTTTTTTGTGTATCACTTTCTTCTTCTAAATCCATCTATTTATAGACTTCATCCATGGTAACCGGCTGATCCGGTTTATAACTAACTTCTGATAAGTCTGACAGCTTTAGAAAACCTGTTGTAACTCACAGCTGTCAAGTCTTCAGATAGTTCTTGAGCCTTTGTATCTGTCAGCAAAGCGTCGAGACTGACTGTCATAAAGTGTCGAGACCATCTGTCAATATGTGTCGACACAAGTGACTTAAGTGTCGACACAGCCTTTGGTGATGTCGACATAGCTGCTTTTATGTCGACACAACTTCTTGACACTGCATCTTGAGAATGTGTCGACACTGATTATTTGTGTCGACATAAACACTTCACCATTCATCAGCAATCAACTTTGTCTAGACTCAGCTGTGTGTCGACACAATTCCTGTGTGTCGACATAGTTGATGTAGACTCGGAACATAGCGTGTGTCGACACTGCCTCCAGGTGTCGACACAGTTGTTGTCGACTCTGCCTCTGTATGTCGACACAGCCTCCCGGTGTTGACACAGTCGATGTCGACTATAATCTTCTGTGTGTCGACACTGCCTCCCGGTGTCGACACAAACTCATTGAAGTGTCGACACAGCCATTTCCAAGTGTCGACATAATCTTACTAAAGTGTCGACACAGCTTCCTCAGGTGTCGACATATGGACTTAGAATATTTTTCCTGCATTCTAGCACATTCTTAACCTGCACATATAAACTCAAAATAACATCAAATACACCTTGATGTATATCATTGAGCTAAGTGAGGCTTCTCTAAATCAGGTACATATTTTCCAATGTACCCAACAGAATCGACTCTTCTCTTCTTCAGCTTTTCTAGAAATAACTTGAAGTTCGTAGAAAATCAGCTTTCCAAAGAGGTTTTGAGGATCAGTCTCAGCTAACTTGCCAAATTCTCTAATGGCACGGACTTTGTTGTCCCACTCCTTGGTTAGGGACCTCAGAAACTTGTCATTCAGCTCTCCATTTGTGAAGAATCGGCCATATACTCTTAGGCCGTTAACTATCTTGAAGAAGTTCTCAAAAGTGTCAACAACGGTGTCCTTGGGTCGTTGCCGGAAGGATTCATACTTCTGATTCAGAAGGGATCTTCTTTCATCCCTTACTTCTTCGATATCTTCCATCAAGATGATCAGAGACTGCCACATCTCCTTAACAGACTGGCAGTGAATAAAATTCTGCAGCATTGAATCATCGACTGCACTTGCTATAATATTTTTTGTTTTCTTGTCTAAGGAGATAAGAGCAATCTCATCTTTGTCGAGATCCATCAGCTTCTTAAGAACTTGCTTTGTAGCATCTATAGTGGAGGTGGTCATGGGAACATAAGGACCTTCTTCAACAATCATGAAGATCCTTAGATCCACAGCTTTCATAAAGAATTTTATCCTTTCTTTCCACATTGCAGAATTATTCTTTGTGCACAAAGGAAGCTTGGCAAAATCCTTGGCTCTGTCCATGCTTGAATAACTCAAAGACAACTTGGGGCAGATCTGATCAAGGTTTTAACCTTCTAATGATCAACCTCCCTCTGATACCAATTGAAAAACGTCTAAGTTGTCTACCTAAATCACCTAGAGGGGGGTGAATATATGAGTTGTGCGTCTTTTAGCGGAATAAAAACTTTAGCGATCTAATGCATAAGAAATAAACATGCATTCATAGAGGACACCAAGAATTATAGTGGTTCCCCAATCTTGGGTACGTCTACTTTCCACTCAACGATCTAGCAAAACACTAGACTCGGCTACTCTACTAATCTCGGATCAAAACGATCCTACCACTCGGAACAACATTCCTACAATCTCGTTCCAAAAAGGGATCTACACTAGGAAGAAGAAAACTTCCTACAACTCGGAGAACAAATCTCCTACACTCGGAGAATAATCTCCTACAAGATTAAAAAGAAATTGTAGAATACAAACAGTAATCTTCTCAGATCTCAAAATCTCTCCCTAGGTCTTCTTCCTTAGACTTTGCAGCTTTATCCGAAATTGTAGAAGAAGATGCTCAGCTAGATATATTTTGAGAAACTTTGACTCACGCAATCAAGGAGTAGATGGAGAAATATGAAACTCTTGATCTGCAAATCTCTTCTGGATCGAAAGGAGCCTTAGCGATCTTGAAGACGCGCGACAGCTTCTGTAGAAATTGGAAATGTTGGCTGATCCAAAAAAATTTAGAATAACACGCTTAGGGTTAGTCATAATCACAAGACCTTTTATAAGATCTCCCTAACGGTAATAATCGTCATTAATGAGGGCCACGTGGACCAGTCATATCAAGGAATTCAAAAATTCGATCTGACAGAAACTCAAAGAATTTTCTGAAAATTGAGACAGCATTACTCGAGTGAGAAATATACTACTAGAGTGAATGAACTAGCTCTCGAGTGAAAGATTCTTACTCGAGAAGAGCTAATTCTGGAAATTCTGGAGCAAAGAAAGAAATCACTCAAGTGGATAAGAGATCACTCGAGTGCTAGATATACTTCTTGAGTGGTAGACTTAAACTTCTCGAGAGCTTGGACTTGGAGAAAATTCTGGATAAAAATGTCGATCACTCGAGTACTAAAACTTGACTACTCGAGTACTAAACGAACTACTCGAGTACAAGGATGTGTCACTCAAGTGGTCTTGGAATTTTCTCTAGATCTATCTTCTGTCACTCGAAATAAGCTACTCGACTACTCGAGTACTCAGCTAGACTACTCGAGTACTTTACTTAGAAGAATTTCTGAGACTAAAAACTGAACACTCGAGAATTAGATAAGATCTATTGGAGTACTGGACTTGGCTACTCGAGAGCTAGATAAAGGCTACTCGAGAACCACTTCCTATACTCGAGTCTCAGACATGACCTATTCGAGAGCTTCTAAGGTTTCTACTCGAGTACAATGAATCCACTCGAGTAAAACACTTATAATATTTTTCAGCTTTAAGAAACTTCAGTTCTTCATTCCAAACAACATCAAGTCTTCCTTCATAAGTCCGAGTGCTTGAAAAAGAAGTGTATCCCAATAGAGAGTCTACACATGAGTCAACACTATGGATCACACAATGAGGAGTTACATTGTATGGTCCTGTGTTTGATGATCCACTGTAGACTAACATTGGTCTACACTTGGCAATAAGTCCTGCAAACACATAACTAGAACAGGAAATCAAATACAACCTAATTCATTTTAGTTCAAGGGTGACTTCATATAAATCTAGGTTACTGTGGATACAATACCCAACAGTAGGTGCCTTAGGAAATATTGCACCTAGGTCAACCTCTTCCCAGCAATCAAAGACCTATGCCCCTCATAGTCAAGGAAGATCCTCTAGATCTTATTCTAGAGGTGGCTACTCTAATAGGAGAGGAAGACATCACCAAGGCAGATATGCTGAAAAGTATTATGAATGTAGATCACCAAGCTCTTATTTTGCTGGAAAATCTACAAAGAATCTTCTACAAACTTTCGGCAACAGTCTACAATATATAGGAAAGCTCAAAGATCTGCTCAGGATGTTTCAAAAGCTGACCCAGGGAGACCTCCATCTCTAGTATATGAACCTGAGTTAGATCCTAACTTCAGAATGTCAAGATTCCATGAGATTATATGCTTATCACAGATGAATAAAGCAAGGGAAGAAGGAACTGATCCCTCTCAGTTTACTACCATGTCTAAATATAGACAAAAGGAGCTTGAAAAATTTGAGGTAGATAAAAAACTTTTTGATCCTAATGCTTACATGTAGGTACATACAGAAGCTATTGTTCCAAGAGCTTCAATTATAACACTTCTTGGAGCTCAAGACCTGAAAATGTCCAAGCATGAAGTAGAAGATCCTTTCAGGAAAATTGTGTTTACTAAATCTTCTTCTGCTCCTCCTTTTGATAGTTCTTAGAACAATTTTCATTCTCTGTGTATATACAGTTATATTTGTTGAATTTTCTGTTAATTCTGTCAGATATCTGTTGTTGTGTTTTATGTTTGTATTTTCTTTTTTTATGCATTGTACATAGTGACCTCACCCAAATAGGGGGAGATTATTGGAACCCCACTTGTGTTAGGGATTTGGGCTAAGGTTCACTATTAGGGTTGCATAGATTGACCCACTTTGTATTGTCTAGGGTCAGAGGTCTTCATTAGATTATAGGGTAGGTCAACAAGTCATATTGATCAGACCAATCCCTTAGAAGACTTAGAAGACTGAATAAAACAGAACAAGGCAGAATTTTCTCTTTTGAAGAAGGCATTCGACGAACTCTGAAGTAAGATCGACGATCTTCGTTCTCAGTTCGACGATCTCAGAGTCTATTCTCTGAACTGAGATCGACGAAAGATGAACTGAGCTCGATGAACTCTGATCTTTTATCAGGATTGAGTTCGATGTTCTCCTATCTCAGTTCGACAAACTTGGAGTCCAGAATGGAAAGTAACAATTCAATTCAGAGTTCTCAAGGCTCAGCTCGACGAATGAGAGGTTTGAGTTCGACGATCTTGGATCTCAGATCAAAGATAACTGTCAGTTCATTTTCTATTTCTCTGCAGTTATTTCAGATTGTCTAAGTCTTATATTTTGGCTTATTTTACTTTGAGTAATTAATGTTTATATTCTCTGAATATAGCCGTTCAAATGGCAGCATTAATTACTGGATTTCACAGAGTCAATATACAGCTAATTCTTTGGGACAGTTAAGGAATTATTTTATTGGCCTTCTAGCCGTTGTCCAAGTTCCAAGAAATCAACAGTCAATTAAGGAAGGAAATTCAAGCTTTGCTGCAGGAAAATATAGTAAATATAGAACAAGTTTTTAAAAAGCTTTGAAGAATAGAAGTAGTAGTGTGATAGAATTGAGAATATATAAGAGATTGAGAATATTTCTTCATCATCAGTTTTGCATCTCTTCAGGCTTTCAAGAGACAACCATCACCATTAGTCTAAAGCTTTTTGGAGATCATTCTCAAGAAGACCTACACACCCTGAAAAGCTTCCATCTTCCTGATCAAATTTCTATCTCAGCGGGAGCTTTGACATCATCAAGAAAAATCCACTAGTCTTCTTAGTTGTTTGAGAAAGAGAAGAACTTCATATTGTTTTTATTTTATTTTCACCCACTGTATAAAGGGTTTCTTAACTCCCCTCAAAAATTATTCACCTTGGTTGCAAGTCTCCTGATCAAAAGACTTGATTTGGTTTTTGGGCACCTGATCAAAAGTCTAAAGGTTGTGAGATCTCCCTTGAAATAGATCTTGTGGTGACAGGTCACCTGAGCAAAAACTTGATTGGTAGCAGGGCACCTGATCAAAAACCTGAGTGGATTCCTACCAGAGTGGTAGAAGAGTGGATGTACCCAAGTTTAGGGTAACTACTATAAACCTCTTGTATCGTCTGTGATGCTAGCTTTTACTTATTGTGCTGTGTGCTGTAGTTTTCTTTTCTGCACTCCACCTTTTCATATAGTAATATCACTATCTTAATTCCGCAAATTCAATTCTATAAAAAGGTTTTAAAATCTCTATTCACCCCCCCCCCCCTCTAGAGCTAAGCTGATCTAACCCCTCAGGTGGTATTGCCATACCATATTTCAGAGTTGATGTACGAGCCCCATTTTACCAAGTACTCGATCCACCTAGGGAGCACAAAAATATTTAAAGACATGAAGAAACTTTTTCGGTGGCCTGGTTTGAAGAAAGGCATAGCCCTCTATTGGCAAAGTGTCAAACTTACGTACTTGTCAAGGCATAATGTCAATGACTTCGTTGATTTTTGAAATCTTTGCCGATCTCAATGTATTCTTGCATGGCTTGCCGAGATCGCAACATAGGAATGATATCTTATGGGTGATCGTAGACGGTTTGACAAAGATGTCACACTTCAATCCAAACTGGAAAGATGATGATGTGGAAAAGTTGGCAAAACTTTATGTTGATTATATAGTACGATTGCACAGTGTGCCTCGTAAAATCGTAAGTGACCGAGGCAGGTACTTCACATCAAATGATTGGAGGTTAATCAACCAACTGTTGGATACCAAGATGAAATTTAGTATGACCTTCCATCCTCATTCAAATGAGCAGACCGAAATGACCAATAAGATAATGGAGGATATGATCCATATATGCTCCTTGGATTTCAGAAAGAGGTGGGAGGACCATCTCTATATGATTGTGTTCGCCTACAACAATAGCTACCAAACTAGTATTCAAATGGCGCCCTTCGAGGCCATTTATGCTAGAAAATGGCGTACTCCCTTGTCTTTGCCGAAAACGGGCGAAACAAAGTTGTTTAAGCGAAAGGGCGTCGATGACACAAATTCGACAATTCAAATGATCCGTGGGCGATTATTAATTGCTCAGGATAGGCAGGCGAAGTAATACAACACAAAACACTGAAACATTGAGTTCGTCGTTGGCGGCTGGGTTTATTTGAAGATCAAACCCTTCAAAGGTGTATCATGGATTCAATGCTTGAAAAATCTAAGCATAAGATACCTTTGACCATTTGAAATTTTGGAGTGTGTATGTGAAGCTGCCTACCGGCTTACTCTTTCGCTAGAATTAAGCAGTTTGCATGATGTGTACCACATATCAGTGCTAGGGAAGGCTGTGTAAGAGCATATACAAGTAGTTGCGGCTAATCAGGTGCCAGATGATGGTGGGCTAAAGACGAAATTCAAGCTCATTCGCATCAAAGACCCTAAAATCAAGCAGTTGCAGAACAAAATGATCAAGATGGACAAAGTTCACTTGGATAATTGCGGTCATGAGGAATTTTCATGGGAACGAGAGCAAATCATGTTTGAGGAATTCCCCAAGCTATTCTGCTAAACTACAATTTAAGTTTTTTATCTTTTATGTTTTTTGTGAATGTTTTTTTAATTCTGGAAGTTCGAGACGAACTTTTTGTAAGGGGAGGGAGATTGTAATACCCCAGTTTTCCCAACAGCAGAAAGCATCAGGAGTCTGGTTGTTGAAGTTAACGTCAGCCTTAGGAATAATGTCGGGTGGCATCAAACAAGACGCATCGGTGGAAAATCATGACGTGCGTCGAGAAGTGAAGACACGTGCTCTAGCAAGTCACGATGTGCTCACCGGAAAGTAGTGCTATTGACGGTGGTAAGTTTTCACATCAAAAATCATTGAGTGGTTGTTAAGCGGTCCTGGATAAGACCATCGCCACCGCCAAAGCTAACGTTGAGCATTAGAGCTAACGTCGGGCGGTAACATCTGAAACAGATTCTTCAAATTGAATCGTGATTGTCCATTCCTTTTGAAATAATTTGATAGCTCGGCCAGGGTGACACGTGCTCTGTTGTTTGGGACGGACAAGGTGACAGGAGGAGTGGAAAAATCATATATGACTTGGTCATCTTAACCAGGCAACCCGTGGGCATAATATGGCAAAAGGGAACTTTCAAAAGGTTTTTTCTAAATGTAAAAGATTGCAGAATTACAAAGTTTGTAAACTGTACCAGGCTCTTGATTGAAACCCGCCTTCTCGTGCTTCGGCTCGTATTTGCTGTCTGATTCACTGGATTAGGCTCGAGACTTCATCGGGAATTGGCAACTGAATCAAAATTCTAGTCCGGCCAATGAAGATATTCATAACAAAATATTGTTCTAAGCTACTTATCGGATTCATTAGATGGATATGTGGGTATTGTGGCCATTAGGAGAGGTGTTTAAAATGGGAGAGTTCCCCGCGCGTGCCCGGGGCACGCGCCCCGCGCTCGGGGCGCCCCGGGGGTGCGGCCCCCGTGCCCTGCGCCCGGCGCCCCTCGCGCCCCGCGCCCGGCGCGCCCCGCGCCCCGCGCGCCCCGCGCCCGGCGCGCCCCGCGCGCCCCGCGCCCCGCGCCCCGCGCCCGGCGCGCCCCGCGCCCGGCGCGCCCCGCGCCCCGCGCCCCGCGCCCGGCGCGCCCCGCGCCCCGCGCCCGGCGCGCCCCGCGCCCGGCGCGCCCCGCGACCGGCGCGCCCCGCGACCGGCGCGCCCCGCGCCCGGCGCGCCCCGCGGTTCAGAATGCACATATTTTCCAAGCCGAAGTATAGCTGACTGCGTTTAAGAGCTCACGACCGGAACAAAAAGCGGAATACTTTCAGGGAAAAGGTTTTCCGTTGCATCCTCACGTATGTCACATATGATTTGATTGTAGCGACTGTGTTTGGCGATAGTTGTGCGGGTACGACCCCATAAAAATTTAGTACCTCGGCCATAAAAATTTAGTACCTCCGCCACTTTCAAGAAAATGGGGAAAGTCCGCCCCGCTTCAAAGTGGTCATGGGGAATTATCACTCAAAAAGGCCACGCATGCTCGGATCAGAATGAACCGGGAGTTTGCGCCATCTTGAGTGGTAGGTCACCACCCTTTTTAATAGCGCAAAGCTCTGGTAGGCTCCCCTATTTATAGCTGTTCTCAAGGAAATAGAACAGCGCTTGCAAACACCCTTTCCAAGGAATGCCCGCTCATAACTGTACCATCAGAGAGTCCATAACCGCGCAACGGGGCACTCACCGGCAAGGATCCACAAATAAATAATATATATAAATAAATAAATAGCAGAAACCCCCAAACAAGACATGACAAATTCATTATTGGGATAATAGCTAATTATTACAATGAGTCAATTATAGTGAAAGCAGGACTCTTCGACATGCGGGAAGTGCACGTGGTTACGACCGTCTGCTTGGATGCCTGATCATAGTTCTCAGTTCGACGAGTTCCACCTCTAATCGTGAAAGCTGTGTCTGCATCCGTACTCCCGTATCCCGCATGGCGCCCATAGTTATCTTGAATGCGTGCTCTTCCTGGGAGGACTCTGCATCACAAGTCGACAAGCTAAAGGTAAGTTCTTAACGACAGCAAATTCGTCTAAAATACTACGCAGGGAAGGAAAATACTCCTCGCAGCGGGAGTTATCGTCTCAGGTTATGGGTTCTCGTTGTTGAAAATGGTGAAGTGAAAGTGAGTGATTGGACGACCTGTCCGCGTGGCCTATGTGGACAAGACTGATGGTTAGCCAGGTCGGCGGAGCTGTTGCAGTCAGCTTGTTCTTTGGCGGTCTGGGCTTTCTGTTCGCGCAGACTGTGCGGACAGAGCCGGTGGCCAGCCAGGCCGGCTTATGCTCAACCAGCGGTTTGGTCCCAGATGGTAACCGGGCAGATAGCTTATCTATCCGCGGAGTCCGGCAAGATTCGGACTGAACTGGAGCTCAGGAGATCGACATGGCAAGTGCCTTGGAGCTCTGGTGGCGCGGCAAGTGGTAGCTGCGGAGTTTGCCGTATGGAGCGGACTGGATCTGGAGGTTGTCGGGATTGGCGGACTATTTCCAGTGTCCTCCAGTAAGCGCGGACTGGCCCTTGTGACTGGTGGTGTGGACTTGGGTGGTTCTGAACCAAGTCCAGGTTTGGCTCAGTCCGGGGAGATCGCACAGTAAGCGCGAACTGCTTCTCAGTCCGTCAAGCTCGGCAGCAGTGCTGTGTGCCTAGGTTGCGAGCTTGGGGAATGCGGACTGGAGTTGAGTCCGCAAGGCGTGCGGACAGGAGCTGTATCCGCTGAGTTGAGTAGCTTGGCTGTTGTGCCTTGATTGCAAACTTGGTGTGCGGACTGGTGTTATGTCCGCCTGGGGATGCGGAGTGTTCTCCTTGTCCGCCGAGTCCAGCAGTTGGCGTTGGTACCTTGGCTGTAAGACCCCCCTCCCGGAACACAAAACACGGCACGAGAGGGGTCTTATGCCCAGAACAGCCGCCTTGCGTTAGTACTAGCACTCGGGCTAGCCTGTACCACAGGACGCCTACTCTGCCGGCTACAACCAATATTAGAAAATAACTGCCAACCCAACCATAATAATATGAAAGTCAAATCCACACCAAGCATATGTCCATAATATTATAAATAAAGAAGCTACAGCAAGCTTCTAATATCATAGTACGAGAACAAAATTGCCCCGAAGGGCTACAACAAAATCTCTCTCTCACTCACATCTGTAACCGACGGTAGTGACGGTACCGTCCCTTTAGGCCCTGTCACCCTGGCCTGGCTGTCCGTCTGCATAGCCTGCTGCTCCACCTGCGGGGTTTCCTCCTAAAAAGGAAAACGTTGCAACCGTTAGTCAAAAAGACTAAGTGGTTTCACATCCGCTCCCCCGGCGACTCCTCGGCACCGGGCGGAGAAAGGAACATGTACAATAAATATATATCAGTAGTACAAGCAGGTGAAGTATGTGTACATATCATAAATAGCAATAGAAAGAGTATACAAATGAACAATGTCTTATTTTACAAATCTACAATCTACAGCAGCAAGAGAGTATATATCTAGAACAGTAAGTAACTCAACTTATATGGGTGCCCATACAAGCATATAAGTTGAGGGTCGTTCAGCAGAAAGTAACTCATCGTATAGGAGTGCCCATACAAACTTATACGATGAGGGTCTTGTGTATGTAATGAAGTGCAATGCTATGTATGCAATGCAATGACACACCCATGATCGGGCACATGCAATCGCTATGTCGACACAGACTTATAGTTCCCACTATTCGAGCAGGTAGCTAACCTCTCAGGCATCAACCGTCGTGGCCAAACGGTGACAGTAGAGCGGGCATCTCCACTACTAGGCTGGTCTCCACACTACCTGGCCTAGACCTCCGTACGCCTCAACGCTAAGAACACAACAACGGAGCTCACATGCGTACTACGGCTCAGCGGGTTCTCTCGGGTAAATATGCACCAAGATCCTAGCCCCGACTGGCCTATGGTATGACACGGAAGGAGCCTCGGAAATGAGCACGAGAACCAAACCCAACCGTTCACTTGGCACGGAAGGAGCCTCGGGACGTGAACACCGAGGACCAAGCCCAACCGCCCAAGGTCTAACTGTCAACTCCCATCAGTGTGACGATTGGCGAGCCCGTAGACCTGCCACACTATCTTTAACCCGGGATTACGACACCGCGTGTCGACTCACACCGCATGCAATTCCACAATTCATGGCGTGGGAGGTGCGTCGGAGAAAGCACGAGGACCAAGCCCAACCATCCAACAAATACGGATGGAGCCTCGGGACGTGAACACCGAGGACCAAGCCCAACCGATCACGTGGCACGGAAGGAGCCCCGGGACGTGAACACCGAGGACCAAGCCCAACCGTCCAATTTTATCCAACTCAACCTCATTCCCATTAGTGACGGTCTACACCGCACTTGTTAACTTCCATAATGCTACTCGTAGGGAGACGACACTCTAAGCATTGGACTATCCATTCCCTTCCATCAATTCATTATACATCAGGGCCATAGTTTAATCATTTATAAATCCTTCCACATGAATTCAACATATTATAGAAAATGCGCATAATGGTGATCTACCAAATATAACAAAGCCTTTCTTTCACTTAGGCTTGATTCACATCTCGGCATAGGAATTCAAGTCCTCAAACATCAACCCTCACATTACCTCGGTGATTAACACAAAAGAATTCACCCAACCTCGAGATGGATTGCAACATCTATTCCATCGAATCCAAGTTCATATTGTAATCACCTAGAATTATATGTAATCTGGTCAGCAACTTTGATTGGGGATTCCCGTGGCTACAGGTATTGCCTGAAAACATGCAACCACTCGTTGGAAAGGTAATTTCAAGGACTACGACTTTCGTGTTTAGTCAAAAGCCCAGTTTTGGTCACATCATACCAGAAATCCAACTCGAAGTCTGCTGCGTACAGGATACAGATTTCCTGGGCATTAACTCCCAACCGCAGCGGATTCAAACGGACTTTCCCGTGGCTACAAGTATCGCCTGGAAACGTGCAACCACTCGTTGGAAAGGTAATTTCAAGGGCTACGACTTTCGTGTTTAGTCGAAAGCTCAGATCCGACCCTTTCTTGCTTAAAAGTAGCCAAGAAGGTCGCTGCGTGTAGAACACAGATTCTGCACGCATCTTGAAGCGAAGTGAACGGCATCCGTTCATCTTCCTCCTCAAGCGATTTTCCCCAAATCGCAACCAGAAGTTCCTCCATCCTTATTCTCCCTCTTGAGGCCATTTACTCTTCACGAGACCACCTCTATCATCACTTTGAAGCGAGGAGAGGTTGAAGATGACTAAGCTTTAGAACACAAGTTCTAGCATGGCCTTCCTAGAAAGCTTCATCTCACACATCAAGACTCTTTTGAGTCTATGTCTCGCCTAAGAATAGCTACAAATCTAGCACCAAGGTAGAGGGGAGAAAACTCACTTCATTTCCGGCGTTTCCTCCGTTGCCGGCCATGGATCGCGTTACCCTTCTCCGCGGCATCCTTGCCTTCGTTAGCAGCGTTCTTCCACGGAAACGGCGGAGCTTTTCCTCCAAAATCCGGCTCCGGCGACCCGCGATATCCTCCTCTTCCGCTCCCATCGGCTTTGCACAGTGACGGCTCGGCAAGAATGATCGGATCCGATGACTAGGGTTTGGTTTACTCCCTTTTATATTACATATTAGGTTAAGTCCCTTCCGCCACGTGTCACTCTCTAATTGGACCGCCCAAATTAGGTTTCATTTGAAGTGACCGGTCCAAGGATCATTCAGCACGAATCCCGGAGTCCGGTTCGGTCCGCCTGTACAAGCCGGTGAATATGTCTGGGCGCAGAAAATGCACAAGTCAAATTCGGCGGGAATCAGCCAGTGATTCTCGTCGATCGGCGAGTATTAGCGGGTCATTCTCGACGAATTTGTCGAGTATCAACAATGATACTCGACGATTTTCCCTTAGCTGTTTTATCGGACATCTTGTCATTGTGTGCGTTGAGTATCAGTTGGCGATACTCGACGGTCGGTGGGTATCACCGAGTATTCTCGGCGATCGGTGAGAATCGTCAAGCATTCTCGACGATTTTCCCTTAACCTACTGCAGTTCTAAGTCCGACGGGTATCGACCACCGATACCCGTCGAATCGGCGAGTATCAACCTCCATTCTCGACGATCGACGAGCATCAACCTCCATTCCCGTCGATTTTTACTTGGCCGAGTTCCCTCGTCTCGGCTACTGGTTGGGGTATCCTTGAACCCAACCCTACACTTATTCAATGCACCTGACACCTCGCGTCAGTGCACCCCGAGCCTGAGTTGAGTCACTTGACTCAGAACGCGTGCGAGGGCCTAGCGCGAATTGGGACGTTACAAATCCTATAAATAAAATAAAAAGATTTCGTCCCCGAAATCGGGCTGAGGTCGTGGGGAGTAAAGCATACTGAAAACAAAATATGCTTTTAAATAAAATTACCTGAAGCAAACAACTCCAGGTAGCGTCTTTGCATCAAATTCATTGGCTCCCATGTGAATTCCTCCTTCCCATGATTAGACCATAGCACTTTTACCAAGGGGAGACTTTTGCGGCGCAAGGTTCTTATCTCATTATCAACGATCCGCACCGTCTCCAGTCGCACAGATCTGTCAGACGCCACAGTACCATCAGTTGTGGGGATGTATTGTTCGGGCCGCAACAGTGCCTTCCGAAGCGACGATACATGGAACACATCGTGGAGATTCTCTAGCTCGGGTAGTAGCTCCAGCTGGTAGGCCAAAGGGACAACCCTTTCCAATATGACATAGGGCCCAACATACCGTGGACTAAGCTTCTTCACTCCTCGCACTCGTGACACTCCATGCATCGGCCAGTTTTTTAGAAACACCTTATCACCCACTTGAAATTCCACCATACGGTGCCTTGCGTTGTAATACTGCGCCTGCCGACTTTGAGCCTCCAACATGCGATCCCTTATCAGCCTAACCACCGCATCAGTGTCATCTATGTACTCAATTCCCAAAGTCTTCGGGTCTTCATCTTGCACCCAAGATAAGGGGGTCCTACACCTCCTTCCATATAGGGCTTCATGGGGCGCCATGCCAATACTAGCTTGATGGCTATTATTATAGGAGAATTCCACCAAGGGTAAGAATCTTTCCCACGGCTCTCCCCTATCTATCACACACAACCTCAACAGATCTTCCAATGTTCGGATGGTCCGCTCAGACTGTCCGTCCGTCTGAGGATGAAATGCGGTACTGAAGGTAAGACGTGAGCCCAAATACATCTGTACCGCCTTCCACTCCTTGGAGGTGAAACGACCATCACGGTCCGAAACTATCGTCTTGGGTACGCCGTGATACCGTACAAATTGTTCCACAAACAGGCGTACCAAGACATCCACATGAGCCTCCTTCTTCATAGGAATGAACCGGGCAACCTTCGTCAGGCGATCAATGATCACCCACACTGAATCATTCCCTGAGCAGGAGCGAGGTAGCCCATGTACGAAGTCCATGGATATATCCTCGAACTTCCATTCGGGGATTGGCAACGACTACAATAGGCCACCGGGGCTCCTACATTCTGCCTTCACTCTTTGGCAGGCTTCACAATGCGTGACAAAGTACCGGACATCTTTCTTCATCCCTAGCCAACACATCGTCTTCCGTAAGCCGGCGTACATCTTTGAAATTCCTGGGTGCACGGAATATTGAGAACAATGTGCTTCTCTCATAATATCCTCCCGGATTCTGCCACCTTTGGGAATGTAGAGTAGGCCGCGAAAGTAAACGAGACTGTCCTTTAGTGTGTACTCGTCGGTAGTCCCGTCTTCGATTAACTTTATTGCCGGGGCCAAAGCCGCATCCAATCCTTGCTCCACTCGGATCCGGTCCTGGATATCACAAACTATGCTCATGCTGGACAAGTACTCCGTATATTCCGAAGAAGCCTTAAATATTAAGGTGATGTCCATCTCCTCGATCATCTGTGCCAACTCCATGCTCATCAATCGAGATTCTGGGTTCGAGCCGGGTACTTTCCTACTCAACGCATCGGCTACCGAGTTTGCTTTTTCGGGGTGGTAGTTCAAGGTGAACTCATAGTCGCATAGAAACTCTAACCACCGCCGTTGTCTTAAGTTCAATTCCTTCTGGGTATGGACGTACTTCAAATTTTTATGATCCGAGAAGATTTCGCAGTTGACGCCGTATAGATAATGCCTCCATACCTTCAAGGTGAACACCACCGCTCCTAGCTCCAAATCATGCACCAGGTAATTGATTTCATGCTTCTTCAATTGTCTTGAAGCATAAGCAATTACGTGCCCGTGCTGCATCAACACCGCTCCCAACCCCTGATAAGACGCGTCCGTGTAAACTTGGAATTCTTCCTTCCCAAATGGAAGGACAAGGATGGGGGCGGAGGTAAGTCTATCCTTCAATTCCTGGAATGCCGCTTCATACTGGGGTGTCCACTCAAATGGCACTCCTTTCTTTGTCATGGAAGTAAGCGGGAGGGCAATCTTGGAGAATCCTTTTACGAACTTGCGGTAGTATCCGGCAAGTCCAAGAAAACTCCTCATATCGGCCGCTGACTTCAAAGGTGACCACTCCTTCACGGCACGCACCTTGGCCGGATCCACAGCTAGTCCAGCCCCACTGATTACGTGACCCAAGAAAGCAACTTCCCTAAGCCAGAATTCACACTTGCTAAACTTGGCGAACAGGGCGTGCTCCTTTAACTTCTCCAGTACCAAGGCCAAATGTCCGGCATGTTCTTCCTCCGTCTTCGAGTAGACCAGGATGTCGTCAATGAACACAATGACGAAGACATCTAAGTAGGGCTCAAACACTTTATTCATCAAGCTCATGAAAGCTGATGGGGCATTGGTGAGTCCAAACGGCATCACTGTGAACTCATATAAGCCGTACCTTGAGCTGAAAGCCGTTTTCTGTATATCATCCTCCTGTATTCTCAATTGGTAGTACCCCGAGCGCAAGTCTAGCTTGGAGAACCAATGCGCTCCCACCAGTTGGTCGAACAGCTCATCGATCCGAGGTAACGGGTAGGTGTTCCGTATTGTCAGTCGGTTGAGTTCCCGATAGTCTATACATAAACGCAGGGTTCCATCTTTCTTCTTGACGAATAGAACAGGGGCTCCCCAAGGCGACGAGCTGGGGCGAACAAACCCTGATCCTACCAACTCCTACAATTGCACTCTAAACTCCGCAAGTTCTTTTGGGGCCATCCGATAAGGGGTCCTGGAGACAGGCTTAGCTCCTGGTACAAGCTTAATCTGAAAATCCACTTCTCTATGTGGGGGTAACCCTGGCAATTTCTCGGGAAATACCTCAGGGAAATCCCGTGCTACCCGCACATCCTTCACACCTACCTTCATCTCTTAGTTCGAATCGTATCATGTAGACTTCACCCCCTCTCATATGAGCTTTCAAGGTCTAGATTGAGGATAACAATATTCGTGGTGCGAAATTTATACCTTGGAAGACTACATCAGTATCCCCATGTCTCAAATAGATACGCTTCTCCGCAAAGTCGATTCTTGCATGGTGCCAATCCAGCCACGCCATACCCAGAATGAGGTCGAACCCTGGTATTCTCAAAATTGTGGCAGGGGTATCAAAGGTCTTTCCCCCAATGGTTATCTCTAACTCACACTTCGCGGTTGCCGTCATCTTAGATCCGTCTGGGAGGCGTACTCTTCGAGCAATACCAGTGAAATATTACGCTCCGTGTATATCTTTGATGAAGTCTTCAGACACGAATGAATGTGAGGCACCGGTGTCAAATAACGTATAAGCCGGTTTCCCGCCGACCATCACGGTGCCTAAGTGTCATTAATAATAATCAAACTAGACGTCTAGTATATCTCAAGCAACTAGAGGATATTAATGGAAGCAAAATGACTAATTCAAATCGTACCTGCAATCATCTCTTGAGGGTTCCGCTCTTGAGTCATGTCCAGGGCATACATCTGATCTCGAGCGGGTCCGGGGTTTCTTCCTCGAGGTCCTCGTCCTCATGTACAGGTGTTTGCTGAGATTGGGACCTAAAGGCGTCCAGAATAACTGTGAGCGTCTGCCCCAGCTCTGATTATTGGAATTGTGTAGGTACGGACGGGGCGGGGGTGCCCCTTACTGGCTCAACATGTGCTGGGATCTACACATAAGGTACAAACCTAGGGTTAGGTTGGCTAATCTAAGGTTAAAGATGGACAACTTAGTGTGAATTACATATGGGCACACCACTGCTTCCGCTAAGTCAGCTTGTCCCCAAACTAACCAATCAAACGGGGGTGGCACCATTGTTAAGTGACTTTCGACTTGGAAGATCGTAGCAAGCTGATACCATTTGTAAGACCCTCCCTCCCGGAACACAAAACACGGCACAAGAGGGGTCTTATGCCCAGAACAGCCGCCTTGCGGTAGTACTAGCACTCGGGCTAGCCTGTACCACAGGACGCCTACTCTGCCGGCTACAACCAATATCAGAAAATAACTGCCAACCCAACCATAATAATATGAAAGTCAAATCCACACCAAGCATATGTCCATAATATTATAAATAAAGAAGCAACAACAAGCTTCTAATATCAGAGTACGAGAAAAAAATTGCCCCGAAGGGCTACAACAAAATCATTGGAGAACAAGACTTGAAGACATCAAAGAAGGAAGCTCTAGATCCATTCAGAAAAATTTCTTTCCTTCCTAGTTCTTCTGTCTCTAAACCAGATTCTGATGCTGCTTAAGTTTTATTTATTGACAGTATGTTTTTTTGACTGTTTGTTTAATGCAATTTGATGCTTAGATGTTTCTTTTCCTGAGGTATATTTATTTCCAATAGTTTTGTTTTGAGAGACTTAACCCAAATAGGGGGAGATTGTTGGTACCCTGTTTGGATTTGTGTTAAGTTCTCTCAATTAGTTTCTTGACCCAAGATTTATCTATGGTCAAAGGTTAGTTGTTAGGTTAGATTCCCTCAGTTGTAGAGTTGTCACTTATCCAGTGAAAATCTGGCTAAGTTTGTTTTTGGTTCGACTATAGTCGAACGGCGCTTGACTATCGTCTATCAAGTGTTCGACGATCGTCTATCAGTTGGTCGACTTTCGTCAGTCGGCAGATCGTTGATCTCTGATTTAGTTCAACTCTTGTTAGCTCGACGATCTGTGGTATCTGCCTCGTCGATCGTCGAACCCTGCTCGACTTCTTTTGCCCTGACAGATTTCTTGATAGTTTAAATCCTTGATAGTTCAACTATCTGATAGCTCGACTATCTGCTCTGATAGTTCGACTATCTGTTCTGTTTTGATAGTTCGACTATCTGCTCTGATAGTTCGACTATATGTTCTGTTTTGGTAGTTCGACTATCTGCTCTAATAGTTCGACTATCTGTTCTGTTGTTGATAGTTCGACTATCTGTTTGGTAGTTCGACTATCTGCTCTGATAGTTCGACTATCTGTTCTG
Source organism: Platanthera zijinensis (assembly GCA_039513925.1). Lineage (NCBI taxonomy): Eukaryota > Viridiplantae > Streptophyta > Magnoliopsida > Asparagales > Orchidaceae > Platanthera > Platanthera zijinensis. The sequence goes on from CM077083.1 coordinate 154,726,586, forward strand.
TTATTGATAGTTCGACTATCTGTTTGATAGTTCGACTATCTGCTCTGTGTTGATAGTTCGACTATCTGTTTGATGGTTCGACTATCTTTTTGATAGCTCGACTATCTGCTTTGATAGTTCGACTATCTGTTTCGTTCGACTATCTGTTTGATAGTTCGACGATCTCTGTGGTTCGTTCGACGATCTCTGTGGATTGTTCGATGATCTTTTGTCTGTTGTTAGTAATTTTGTACTCCTTCTATTCTGTGATATATTTCCTATTTATTTGGCATATTTTATTAAAGATTATTTCATTGATTTTATGCTGACATTTCAAGGCAATCTTTGCCTCATCCTTTGTGCATAAGTCAAGTTCTTTCTGACAAAAGTCTTTTGTCTTATTAGTTGAAATATATTTATTCTTTATCTGCCATGCTGTCCTTTATAGCCGTTAGACACAAAAGTTTTCTCTGGCCGTAAAGAGTTTGGTCTGATGTGACTTTCTCTAGAATTCTTTTATCAAATTGGATATGCAGCTTCTCAGAAAGCTTTATCCCTTTATAGGATGTCTGTCTGCAGGATATATTTTGTATTGTGCTATTTGCAGCCCAGATTGCAGATCTCAGAAGAAGACAAAGTTCAAATAAAGATTGGAGCCGTTACAGAGGCTAATATATAAAGAGCCTTTTCTTTTGAAAGAAATATACAACAACAACACACATACATACATATACTAAGCAAGCCGAGTATACACAGAGTGATTCAAAACAAGAAGAGATACAGCTCTCAGATATTGTTACATTCAACTGAGAAGATCAACCTTCTTAAACTCTCTCTTCTTCATTCCTGAGTTCATCCTGATGCCAGGAACATTCACTCAGATTCTCAAGAAGAAAAAGAAGAAGGAAGAAAAGCTGTTGAAGAAGAACATCCATTACAAATCAAGAGTCTTCTTCAAGCTGCTCCTTCAAGAACTTCAAGACAGCTCTCTGTCAAGAGTTCAGAAGAGTTCCTGCACCCTGAAGCAAGACTTCTTCCTTGATATCACTAAGCCAGGGGGAGCCTTGATTCCTTAGAGCTTTCTAGCTCTGTGCAATCCACTTGCTTCTCTAAAATTATTTTAACAATAGAGAAGACACTCTAACTCTCTCTCAACCTCCTGTATAAAGGGTTATTACTCCCTTCAAAAGTGAACCTTGGTGGCAAGGCACCTTAGCAAAAACCTGTGTTGGATTTTGAGCTCCTGATCAAAAGCTCAAAGGGTCTACTTGATCTACCTGAACCAGATCAGTTGGTGGCAGGGAACCTAAACAAAAACCTGTAGTGGATTCCTACCAGGGTGGTAGAAGAGTAGATGTACTTATTTAGAGGGAACCACTATAAACCTCTTATGTCGTCTGTGTTGCTTACTTTAATTATTGCACTGTGGCTGTGAATAGAACTAACTAGGATTACTAGTTGTTGTATTAGGACTAAAGCTGAAACTGTAATTACAGTTAGCTTTCTCTTGTGCACCACACTTTGTATTAGGCTCTAGGGTTTCAAATATCTATAAATTCTTTCTGCAAATTAACTCTAAGGGAGTTGAGTAGATAGTCAAATTTTTGAATACTCTATTCACCCCCCCTCTAGAGTTGTATCTATCCTCACTTTCAGAAATTATATGGTCATGATAGTCTTCGAGGTAGCGCTCTCAACACTCATCAACATCCTACGGGGAAGGCTCTCTTAGTCACAAATTTTTGCAAATGCCCTTGCGAACATGCTTCGCCTAGCACACCCCCGGTCGGAGGTCGCAATAATGAAGATCCAGCACGACTTCCAAAGAGTTCGCTACCCCTCGCTATCTTAACCCGCATTTTTCACCGCCTTTAAAGATATATCAGAGTAAGGGAAAATGCGTCTCACGATGCCACGTCAGCAGGGGATAACTGTGGGCGCTCAAGTAAAACTCCTACTTAACATATAAGGAAAGGTTTTTAAGTTATTTAGAGAAAAATCCAGTTTAAGTTAAGCAGTTAGCCGTATCCCTCGGCTTAGTGGCTCATCTAGTCCACGAGGAAAAAGTTATACGCGGCGAAAAATACTTCTTTTGTGAGATTAAATGTCCTACATGAGTGTAAATGTCCCCCAGGGAACAACTCATGGTATGCAGGACACTAGGTTTATAATAGTAGTAAAAATATCTTTTACGGTCGCTAAATATAATGAGTTAGAATTTTAAAACATGCAATTCATGAAGTAATATTAGTAGTTTTATACTTGAAAATTCCTAACCTGTATTCCTAGAATAAAACATCCCAGAGAACAAGTAATCCAATTCATCATAAAGAAAACAACTAGCAGCTAGCAAAGTATCTAAAATCAACTATCCTGTGGGCGTCAACAATCTGACACGAACCCATATAAAACAAAAGTGTGTTTGAACTAGGTAAAGTAACTAAAACAACAAGCTATCTCGCAAAGGGAGGTGAAAACCACAGCCAAAACTGCTGCTCAGGAACTCCAAAACCAGCTCCACTACCTGCTAAAGCTCCGAACCTGAGGCATTCCAAAGAAAGAACACCTCAGCAAGAGGGTACAAACGGTGGCAGAAAAGTAAGCCAAAAGTAAACAAAGGTCAAAAGGGGTACCAATCCAAGACCAAAAGTACTCAAGTAAAGTACAGAAGTAAAGTGCCAAAATAAGAAAAAAAATGCACTTAAATTAACCGTCACGTACAACAAATCACACCAAATGCACAAGGCTAAAAAGGTGAAAAGCATGACTAAATCATATGAAAGAATTCTCAAAACTTTATTAGCCACATGTGGTCAACTCTACCCAAATACAAAGGCAAGGTGGTCGCTCATCCGGACACACCCTCACAGATATAATATCCGTCTAACTGCGGGGGAGACTCGTACACTCAACCATTCACCACAGACGCCCAAACACCCGGTAGAGTTCCACAAGATACTAATAAAGGGAACAAACCTTACGGCGGTGGTTTCGTCCACTAATGCCCGCAACAAAGGAAAACCATGATATAAATCTCAAGACTTGGCACATCGGATTCTATTAGACCTTTCTAGATTTAAGAAACGATTTATCAACCTTTAGGAAGGGTTTACAATCCTAGACAAACTCTAACACGTCCTACATAATAGTTAAGGGACGGTTAAAAGAGCAAGATTCCACAACATCATAAAACATATACCACTATATAAGGTTAGGTTAGCAAAATCAAGAATATGATAATACAAGTGTTTTTAAACAAAGGATTAAGCCAACACTATAATCAACAAGTTATTAATGATAACGACAAAAGAAGTTAGAAATTTCAGCAGATCGGGAGGAAGATGGGAAGAGGGGAGTGAAACCACCACTTGCCATGGTTTTGCCGGAAAAACTCTCCAAATCGCTCCTTGTCGTAGATCGGGGCTAAAGAAGACGAGGGAAGTCGAAATCTAACAAGAATAGCTAAAAGAAGAGGTTATGGCCAAAAACCCTAACGAGAAAAACTCAAGAAATGGGGATAATTTTACCACGATGACGAAGCTCTCGCTTAGAGCTTTCAGGATCTATGATTGGTTAGAGATTTCGAGCACCGAAGCACTGTCGGCAACCACTGGAAGAATCCGGGAAAACTTTCTCTTTCACGTTCACGCCGCTCTGGTTCGGGAGGTGAACAGGGATTCGGTCTAAATAAAGGCGGAAGAAGAAGCAGGTATATATATAATAAGTGTAATATTAGAATAACTGGACTTGAGAAAACAAACCGGGATCGGCTGAACCGGGCTTTCCGAGACAAAGGTTTGGGTTTTCACGATAACAAGACAAGACTTCTCGAGAACAAAAACGTACTTCTCGAGTACTAAAAGGGACTATCTCGAGAAAAGACTATGGACTTCTCGAGAAGGGCTTCTGGACATCTCGAGAACAACCATCGTTTTCTCGAGAACAAGAGGAAGATTTCTCGACAGCTTCTCGAGAAATAAAAAAACTTCTCGAGTAATGGGTAAGCATTACTCGAGAACAACTCAAGACTACTCGAGTACTAGACCGCATCTCCCGATAACAAGAAGATTCTTCTCGAGAACAACAAGGGGATTTCTTGAGAACTACAGCACTTCTCGAGAATAAGAGGGAAGAACAACCTCGTTCGAGGAGTTATGCTCGAATTTCATCGAACACAAAACCCGTTCGATGAATTATGATCGAAGTTCGTCGAGCACAAAGGAAAAAACCCCGTTGGACGAATTTTTTCTCGAAGTTCGTTGAACCCAGAACCATTCGACTCTTCGTCGAATTCCGTTCGACGTTCGTCGGACGCCGTTCGACGCTTCGTCGGACGCCGTTCGATGCTTTGTCGGGCGCCGTTCGACGCTTCGTCGGATGCCGTTCGACGCTTCGTCGAGCTCCAGACAATGCCCAAAATTTTCATCTCCCGCCTCTGATCGACGAAAACCTACCCTTAAGGAGGGCTTCCCGAGAATCAAAACAAGCATAAGGCTTTAATATAATAATAATCATATTCAAATAGTTTGAACAAGGAAATACGAGTTCAAAAAAGAGGCCTAAATGCGCATTGAGTTAAATGAATTTAACAGCGAAGACAACCCTAGAATCTGACGCACAATTCTTGAGACACTAACATCAAATGCTTACACAAGCAAAAATCATCACAAGGATCCAAACACGCGTCGAGGCTCCAAAATGCTCAGATCGTAATAAAACTGCACAAGTCCAAAACCTCAAAAATTCATCCCTTTCAATCAAGGAAAACATTCAATTCAATCAAAATCTCAAAATCTGGTCAAACAGACCCAACGAACGTGAAAATGCACTAATGGTGTAGCGCTGTCAACATGACTTAAAAAAGTAATGCCTTAACGTTATAAATATGACGATACCAATTCAAATAATATTATCGGAAAATCGGGAGCGTTACAGTCACTCCCCCTAAAAAGACTTTTTGTCCCGAAACTTATAACAACTTCAAAATCAAACCAAAACGAGAAAAACCAACATTCACCAAAAACAGGGAGACATACCAGAAACTAAGAAAAGAGGTGAGGATGAGATTCCCTCATCATCGAATCCAATTCCCATGTCACGCTCTCGACATCTTGAGTTCTCCAGAGAACCTTTACAATGGGGATGGTCTTTCTCCGTAACACTCGATCTTGAGATTCCAAAGCACGGATAGGCTCTTCCACATACGAAAGATTGGGATGAATCTGAGGTACCGAGTCAAGAACTTGACGATCACAACAAACACACTTTCGTAACTGGCTCACATGGAACACATCATGGACACTAGGGAAGGTAGAAGGTAAATCCATTCTATAAGCTGACACTCCAATGCGCTCAAGAATCTGAAAAGGTCCCACATACCAGGGGTCTAACTTGTGGTTCCTTCCAAACCTTTTAACACCTGACATCTGAGAGACTTTCAGAAAAACCATGTCCCCAACATTGAACTCCAGATCAACCCTTCGCCGATTAGTATATTTCTCATAACACTCTTGTGCTATACATAGCTTTTCTCGAATATAAGTCACAATAAAATTCATATTTTCAAAGGCTTCCAAACCTAGCAGCGGTCTCTCACCAACCTCAGCCCAAAACAAAGGTGTCCTACAACGCCTTCCGTACAAGGCCTCTAACGGGGCCATCTGTAGACTCTCTTGATAACTATTATTAAAAGCAAATTCCATGAGTCTAAGGCATTCATCCCAAGCACCACCATGATCCAATATATAACACCTTATCATTTCTTCCACGATCTGATTCACCCTTTTTGTCTGACCATTTGTCTGCGGATGATAGGAGGTGGAATACCTTAAATCGGTACCAAATCCCTCTTGTAAACTCTTCCAAAACGAGATGTAAATCGGGAGTCCCGATCCGACAAAATGATAATTGGCACTCACGGTAACCTGATGACTTTATCGAGATATAACTCAACTATCTTCTTTATAGAATACCCAATCTTAGAGGGCACAAAGTGAGCACACTTAGTCAATCTATCAACTATCACCCAAACAGAATCGTGCCCACGAGGAGATTTTGGTAAACCGGTGATGACATCCATTGAAATACTCTCCCATTTACAACCTTAAATATCAAGCGGTGTCAGTTTATCACCAAGCCATCTGTGGTTAGCCTTAACACGCTGACAGGTATAACATTCTGATACAAACCTTACAATATTATTCTTCATTCCCGACCACCAAACAATTTACTTCAGTTCTTTATACATTTTGGTGGAACAAGGATAGTAGACAACACTGGAACCATGAGCTTCCTTGCAAATCTTAGCCTGAATGTCACCAAAAGCGGGGATGCAAAATCTACCACGATATTTCAGAGTATCTAACTCATCCAAAGAGAAATCAGGTTGCTCTCCCTTCTCAGTTCTATTTCGGAGATGTAACAAATCAGGATCATCCTTCTTGTGCACTCTGGTAAGGGAAATCCAAGAGGGCTCTTCTGCTTCCAAACTAGCAGGCCTAGTACTACTCCCAACTTCAATGTCCATCAACATGAATTATTCAAACATGGATTGAAAAAATAGATTGAAGATTTTGGAGGTCTTCCTACTCAAAGCATCAGCTACTATGCTAGCCTTTCCCAGGTGATACAGGATCTCCACTTCATAATCAGCCACATACTCTAGCCACCTACGCTGGCGCAGATTCAGCTCCTTTTGAGTGAAGATGTACTTCAAACTCTTATGGTCTGTGTAGATCTTGCACAACGTGCCATACAATAAGTGTCTCCAAAGCTTCAATGCATAAATTACAGCAGCAAACTCTAAATCCTGCGTAGGATAGTTCCTTTCATGAATCTTTAATTACCTTGATCCGTACGCTATCACCTTCCCTTCTTGCATCAAAACACAACCAAGTCCAATATGTGATGCATCCACATACACAGCGTACTCGACTCCTTCTATTGGTAAAGTTAGCACTGGAGCAGTACACAATCTCTTCTTCAATTCTTGGAAAGCTTCTTCATACTTATCGCTCCAAATGAATGCGGTGTCCTTCTGTGTAAGTCTAGTTATAGGTGTAGACAACACAGAGAACCCTTCCACGAACCTTCTATAATATCTGTCCATGCCTAAGAAGCTCCTAATCTCCTTAGGTATAGAAGGTCTCTTCCATTCCATCACAGCAGAAATCTTGGTCGGGTCTACGGAAATACCGTCCTTGCCCACAACATGGCCCAAACAATACACCTGGGGTAACCAGAACTCGCATTTACTCAGCTTGGCATAGAGTTTGTGCTCCCTCAGGGTTGACAAAACTAAGCATAAGTGTTGATAATGCTTCACAACACTAAGAGAATACAGAGGACGTCATCTATGAACACAACCACGAAGTGGTCCAAGAAATCCTTGAACACTCCATTCATTAATTCCATAAAAGCGGAGGGGGAATTTGTTAAACCAAAGGACATCATCAAGAACTCAAAATGCCCGTGTCGAGAACGAAAAGCCATCCGTGGTATATCAGCCTCACAGACCCTCAACTGGTGGTAGCGTGATTGAAGGTCAATCTTCGAAAACACAGCGCATCCCCACAACTGATCAAATAGATCATCAATTCGAGGCAATAGATACATGTTCTTGATGGTAACCTTATTTAACTCTCGATAATCTATGCAGAGCCTCATGGAACCGTCTTTCTTCTTTACGAACAAAATAGGGGCACCCCACGGAGAAGAACTTGACCTAATAATGCCACACTACAACAACTCATCCAGACGAGTGCGCAACTCTTCTAACTTACGCGGAGCTATAAGGTACGATGCCTTAGCAATAGGGAGAATAACTGGCTCGAGGTCTATCACGAACTCCACCTCTCTATTGGGAGGAAGTCCTGGAAGACTTTCAGGAAAGACATCTGGAAACTCTCGCACCACCGAGATATCCTCAATACGTGGTGTAACAAAAGCTGTTTCCTAAGCAGAATTAGAAACAAGATACACCCCATAACCAGACTCTAGAGCTCGACAAGCACGTACTGCAAAAAGAATGAGGGGACCCTTGCCCTGAAAACCATAGACACTCATAGGTTGGACGCTGTCCATCTTGAAGTCCAGTTGCTTTGCCATGCACTGGATGACCGCATCATACTTGGACAACCAGTCCATGCCCAAAATCACGTCGAAATCTGCCAAGTCCAACACCATCAGATCCGCAAAAGCTAGGAAATCGCCTAGATAAATATGGCATCTCCGAATTCCTTGATTTGATACCATCAGATCTCCAGAGGGAAGCTTGACGTTAAAGGAATTTCCTAATTGATCCACGTTCAAACGATGTTTATCTACGAAACTCCACGCCACAAAGGAATGGGTGGTACCCAAATCGAAAAGAACGTGCGCCCACCTATTCTTCACCTTAAACTCCACTAAAACCGTAGCATACATAACTAAATGAACAAAAACTAGGACAAACAAGGGAGAGTAAAAGTAAAACTAGAATCTAACCTAATATCACTTGGGTAGAGGTCTGAGCTTCTTCCCTGGTCACCACATTCAACTTTCCTTTTCCTTTATCCTGGTTTGGCGGCAGCGGCAGAGCCTGAGGCAGGGCAGGCTGCAGTGGGTATTGAGCCTGGGGGCATGAGGACTTCAGGTGTCCCTTCTGCTCGCACTAAAAGCAAGCCTTATCCTTCGACCAGCAATGACTCATGTCATGTACCTTCTTTGTACAAAACGTGCATACAAGATCTCCCTTGGGTGCGCCTTGGATAGCGAACACCTACTGCTTCTTCAGTGTGGCAGTCCTTTGGAAATACCTTTTGTAAGGGTGGCCGGATCGACCACAGAAGCTACATATTTCTCCACTTTTTTCTTCAAATAAGGGCCAGATGCCCTAGAGCTTCCATCCTCCTCACCTTTCCTCTTCTCTTTTCTCGCCGCGACACCTCGATTCTTGGCATTTTCAATCGCCTCAACTTTTAGAGCGGCTTCTACTGCCTCAGCATAACTTTCAGCTCTATAAGCGCATGCCCACTATTAGACATTGCTTCTTTGTCCTCCTAGGAAACGTCTAACTCTTCCCTCCTCTGAAGCTACTAAATCAGGAGCAAATCTGCTCACCTTACTAAACTAAATCTCATAATCACTCACCGTGAGCTATCTCTACTTCAGATACAGGAAATTATTCATCAAACGGTCCTGCTCGACCGAGGGTAGAAACCTTTTTAGCAGCATCTTCTTTAAAGATTCCCACGAGCAACCTTCATTCAGGCTCTCCTTCTACCGAATCCACCAACTCTTTGCCAGGCCTTTGAGTTGATAGGCTTCAATCATTACCTTCCGGGCTTCTACAATCCTCGAATACGAGAACATTTCCTCGATAGCAATGATCCAATCATCCAGAACCATAAAGTCGGTTATCACGTCGTAAGTGGGAGGTTCCAATCGCTAAAATGCGAGATAAAATTCATCTCTGGCGGTAGTGTCATTGGGGGCACCAGAGGAGCAGGACAACGAGAACAACTTGATCCAAGGCAGGATCATGGACAAAGGGTTGTTGTGCGGGAGCGGCAGACAACAAGGACTGAATCTGTGATTGCATCGCAACTAATTGTCTCGACAGAGCCTCATTTCTCTGATGCATACTCTTGATCAACACATCGCTCTGCGCACCTGACGACTCACCCTCTTACTCGGGAGTCGACCTCGTCATAGGACGCTTTGGCGGCATTTCTAAAAAGGTAACAAACAATTCAAAATCCTAGATTACGACTAGGCCACACAACTTAGTTCAGACCATACTTAAAATACACTTGCTTATGCTGCAACTTGCTCTGGGACTTTACAATGATGTTATGTCCTACTTAGAATAATATCCTCTCATCCTATTGACTCATGTGCCTATGATATGAATGCATGGATTCTTTATTCTCATTTAAAATCATGTGTGTATATGTGTCATCATGTAAACCTTAACTTAGCACGCGTGCTTATGCGGTGATATGCTATGTATGCAGTGCTATGCATCCTAAAAAAAGCCTTAATGCATGTTGTGAGCGGTGTACACATGAAATGTTATGCATCCCATACTACATAACATTGCATGCAACGAGAAAAGAAAACGTGCTAATGGGCACCCATGTGATGGTGGTTATGCATCCCATACTACATAACCGTCACATGTTGCCACCTATGGTGGATCCATATACAAACACATATTATGCATCCCATACTACATAATATGCCCCGTATACTTCATTTCATGCTATGAGTGTAGTGACTATGCTTCGGCTAAGACGTACTGATGACACATCGGTGTGTGTATGCAAATGGATGAAGGGAAATCAAATCTAACACGGGTGGCTGGTTCAACCAACTTGTCAAACCAACCTCCCTCTGATACAAACTGTCACAACCCGCATTTTTCACTGCCTTTAAAGATATATCAGAGTAAGGGAAAATGCGCGTCATGATACCACGTCAGCAGGGGATAACAGCGGACACTCAGACAAAACTCCTACTTAACACATAAGGAAAGGTTTTTAAGTTATTTAGAGAAAAATCCAGTTTAAGTTAAGCAGTTAGTCATATCCCTTGGCTTAGTGGCTCATCTAGTCCACGAGGAAAAGGTTATACATGGCGGAAAATAATTTTTTTGTGAGATTAAACGTCCCACATTAGTGTAAACATGTAACATCCCAATTCGGGCTAGACCCCTAGAAGTCGTTTTATCATGATTAGGTCATGAAAAAACCCTAGGAAACCCAAAATAAAAAGAGAGCTTAGGTAGGAAGGTGAAAATCACCATGGTCTGCAAATAGTAGGTCAGAAACTTGCTTAAAATAAGATTAGGACTCGGGCGTTGAGTGCGTCGAGTGCACTCAACGCCATAAGCAGAATGGCGTTAAGTGCACTAACTGCACTCAACGCCATCTTCAGGCGGGTTGTCGTTGAGTGCGTCGAGTGCACTCAACGCCATAAGTTGAATGGCGTTGAGTGCACTGACTGCACTCAATGCCATCTGGTGTTGTCTTGATGGCGTAGAGTGAGCTGAGCTCACTCAACGCGTAGACTGGATGACATTGAGTGAGCTTAGCTAACTCAATGCCATAAACTAAACAGCGCTGAGTGCACGGACTGCACTCAACGCCATCTGTTGAGGTCTAGAATGGCGTTGAGTGAGCTGAGCTCACTCAAAGACGTAGTCTGCATGGCATTGAGTGAGCTTAGCTCACTCAATGCCATAAGCTAGACGGCGTTGAGTGCACAGACTGCACTCAACGCCATCTTAAGTAGGCTGGATGGCGTTGAGTGAGCAGAGCTCACTCAACGCCATAAGCTAGACGACGTTGAGTGCACAGACTACACTCAACGCCATCTTAAGTAGGCTGGATGGCGTTGAGTGAGCAGAGCTCACTCAACGCCATTTTACTTAGAAACTTTTTTTAGCTTGGCTGATTGTTCAGTTGAACCGGGCCGGTCCAGGAAGTGGGCCAGAATGCGTTATTGGGCCGTTTTCTCTTATTAAGACTTAGTTAAGTCTTATTTTAGGATTTTGACCGGCAGTGCCACGTGGCAGCCGTTTCCCCTTCCTTCCAGCCATGGCCGAGCGTTGGTTTGCATGGCCATTAATGGATTTTAAAGCTCGGCTCCATCCCCTCCCCTTGAAATGACTGGATTCAACCCCTCTCGGGGTGAGGAGGAGTTTCCAGCCTTCTCTTAGCTGTTTTAAGCCGTTTTCTCTCCCTCCAAGCCATGGCCTAAAACTCATAAATGGAGCTTTAATGGCCGTTACATCCAACCCCCCACTCGCAGCCTTGTTTCTCCCTTAAAAGACTCCCTAGACTTAGAGAGGAAGTTTTCACCCTTGCCCTACAAAGCTAGAGCTTATTAACTTGCTGTTGAGGAATTCCGGCGACGCCACCACCGCACAAATGGCATCCCGACGATCAGCTCGACTCCAAACCGCGAATAAGGTCCTCCTTTACCTCTTCTTCTATGGATAGATCTTAGGAATTATTAGGAGAGAAATCGGGCTCAATAGAGCTGGATCGGGTGAGCGTTTTCATAGGTTTTTTCGAAATTCATGGTGGTCGGGTTCGCCGGAAACCCCCACCTCCGGCGGCCAAACCACCGCCGACTGATAGCCACCACCTCGACGGAGGTAGTGGTGGCTGGCCAGTGAGGTGGCCAAATGGCCGGCGGTGGCTCAAGCAAAGGTACATGTTTTAAGCATTTTGGGGTTGCTGGTTCGAGTTTTTGAGAAGATGAACAGTAACTTATAATACTTAATTATTATATTTATATATAATATATAGTAATTTATCACTTTTATCAAGCTCATTTTGATGCTATTAAATGAGGCACTTAGAAGTTGTTTTAGGAAAAATGGCCAGTCACAGAAGTTGTAGCCCTTCGAGTCTAGATTATTCTAAAATTTATTTCAACTCGATTGGGTAAGGGGTTGGACCACAACACCTATTTTGGTGGGACCTATACCTAGGGCTATCCTGAAATTCAAATGGATGCCCACCTTTTATCCCTTGTCCAAATAAGATGAAATTTGGTCAGGGGGTCGACCTTAGCTATACCTAGGGCCTGTCCACAAAAAAGGAATTTTTGGAGAATATTTTTTTATAGTTTTTGGAAAAATTTAATAAACCATGTATAAATTAATTAGGTGTCATAAACACCTCAAAATCCACCCAAATTTGGGTGGGTAGTCTTATAGGGCATGTTAAGGCTCTTGTAAAAATTTCATCTCATTTGGAGATGTTTTGAATAGGTTTTTTTATCCAACCCTAGGTTGACCCTTATAGGGTTATTTAGGTCCAAACACCCCCTTGGGGTTTTGAGTGGTCAAATCCCCTCAACAGAGGTTGAAATTTTGCACACTGACTTGGCATGTCTAATGTCACCCTCTTAAGGAAAATGGTGTGATTTAGGGTTGATTTACCCTAGGGTTCAAACTCAAACCCTAAGGAAGGGTTTTTGAGTGTTGTGAAGGGCATAGGGGAAAATTCCCTTGTGTGACCTTGTAACTCAGTAGAGTTGAAGGCAGTGAATCCTAAGTTATCTGGTAGAAATCTTAGAGGATTTGGAGGTAGGTAGATACCTCAAAACCCTAACCCTAGTTTTAGAGTAAAAGTTTAATTACTAAAACACAGTCACTAAACCTTTGTTAAAAGTTGTGAAATTTTGGTGGAGTACGTTTTAGACTAGGAAGAACCCTTAGTAATTTTATTAGGATTTTATGAATTATATTTCAAGTACTTTATTTATTAGGTATCAATTTGCTCAAACTGGTGTTTTAATTATTTTAATTACTCTGTTCATTTGAATCTAATGGAACTTGGTCAGCAGATGCGTTAGGTATAAATGAATATCTTTGAATTTTGTTACAAATTTTAGTTGATTATATCTAGTACTTCCTTCACAAGTTCCAAAAGGGAAATTATGGTCAATAAATCATTTAGAGCAAATTACCTACTGTAAAATTATGAAACCAGGCCAATGATGTTTTCAGATCAATATCCAGTTGTAAAATTTTATTCATGATTTTTAGAAGAATATTTACAATACTTGCTTCACAAATATAGCTTTTTGAGATTTTGGTAATTATTTATTCTAGAACTAAATCCCCATTGAAGAATTATGAAATTTGGCCACTGATATTTTTAGGACAGTATCTACTTTAGAAATTTAATTAAAAATTTTTGGATGATTATCTACTGCACTTACTTCATTAATGGAAGGAGATAGGATTTATTAACAAAATTAAATTAGAGTCCTTAAAATACTGGAAAAATTGTTATATCTTGGCTTTACTGTTAAATTGTTGTTTGGAATTTGTCATGATTTTATGAAGCTTTATACATACCTAAAAAAGTGCATTTCATGTTAAATTGGTAGCCCTTAGAAGGTTTAAGGAAAATTAATTAAATGCCAGATAAATTAAGAAAATTACAAATTTCTGAATTTAGTCTATTTGTATCATGATAAGTTCCCATAAAATAATTTAGGTCATTTGGATGATTATTTAGATTATCTCCTATCCGGTTTGACATATAGCCTAGGCTTGTCTGCATATAGCAAATTGTTAAATTGCAATATGACATGATCTGGGATAGTTATTGAAGTTAGTCATTTTAGCGGTGGACGGATGTGGATGATTTCACTATAGAGGGATAGGAAAAGTAGTGAGAAGTGGTTTGGCTAGAGTCTAGAGGTGTTCGGGTTCGACGAAAGATCGTCTTCCCCGAGGAGAGAAAGAGTCAAAATCACTCTAGGATTAGCCCACTGTAATATGAGAAGGGAATGGGTTAAGGGAACCAACCAATAACAATAAGTGCCTTGCGAAAGGGAACGATGGACTTCAGCTACCATCATAGTTCCTAGTGCCCTTTGAGAGCCCTTCACAGGGAATACCGGGGGCAGTCCTGGGTTAACGTAAACTGTATTAAGAAACTGATAAAAGTAACTTAGTAATTAGGGTTGCACATTTCACAAACACTGTTAGCACCAGAAGATAGTCTGGAGCTTCGGCTCGATTGGTTAAGAGACGGACAGAATGGTCCGGGGAGCTTCGACTCGATTGGTTAAGAGACGGACGGAATGGTCCGGGGAGCTTCGGCTCAATTGGTTTGATACGATAAATATTTCATATGCATAGTCAGGAAAGAAAATTAAGGTGGTGGGTCTTCGGTATTGGAGGGTCGATGCACCAACGCCAATACGCTGACTCGGCAAGTGTGGTTAGCACTTCGCCAACAGAAGTCCGGTGCACCAGCCGGCAAGAGTACGCAGGAGTCCACTTTGTGCACCAAGCGTTGAGGCATACGATAGGTCTGACCGGTAGTGCTTTTGAGGTTTAGAGGTGGGCGAGGCCCAACCCATCGCTTCCGTCTGCCACTACGGAGGTTTTCTTGGGAGGTAACGACTCCGAAAAGGGGAACTAAAGGTCTGTGTACACAGAGTCGGGTGTGTGTGTTGCACTTTCATGAATCATCATACCCACTAGCATGTTATGGCATAATCGATTCATTTAACCCTTGACACCTAATGTATAAGTGGAATGGGACGCTTATGCAATAGGCCTTGTAAAACGACCCCTTGGCCTATAAGCTTGTGTGGGCAAGTTTATAAATTAAGGTCAAATTATATATATATATATAAGTGACACCCCAACGTATAAGTGGTATGGGACACAGTTATATGATGGGAGCCCTGTAGAAGATCCCTTGGCTTATGCGTTTCCACACTTAAGTTAAGGTTATTTTTCCATACTTTACTTTACTGCCACATGTATTATAGAATTGCTAGCATAGGTCCGCTGTCACCTGCTTTTGATTTATTCTCAACCTTCACGTCCTCCCCTTTCTTCCTCTCCGCTCAAAACTTAGGAGCCATGGGAGAAGGGGTAGGGGATGATAGGGCTTAGTCTTTATTACTAACGGTTTTCGGACCATATCATTTAGGGGATCGTGGAGCCCAGCATGGAGGAGAAGCCCCGGAGGTCGGCCCGCTTGGAGATAGGGCAGTCTAGCTCAGGAGTTCAGACAGCTGGGACTGTGAGTCCCGACTTATAGTAGATGTTATAGTTTGCTTCTGCTTGAGTGACTTGTAGTGAGGATTATGATGTACCAGGCATAAGCCCTTACTTTTAGTACCTTTTATACTATTTCTGTGGACTCTCCCTTCATGGAGACTTTTATTTCTCTACATGTGATTTTTGTGGACTTGCTTTTAATTTATTGTTCTACCTTTCTGTGATTGAATTGGCCGGCAGAATAGGCGTTTTGTGGTGATGACCCTTCAGAGCATGAAGGTGTCACCGCAAAGCGGCGATCCTAGGCCTAAGACCCCGGTGTTTAAAAAGAAAAAAAATGGGGGTCTTACAAGTGGTATCAAAGGAAACCACGATCAGAAGAGTAGCAGTCCACTAACCCTGGGACACCCCCTCTCGAGTTTAGTTTTTGGACAAACAAAGCAGCGGAAGCGTGGTGTGCCCATGTGGGGGTCACATGTAAATTTCCACTATTAATTAGGCTTGAGTCAATTGCTTACAAATGATTTTTGATGTGCAGCCTCCATCACAGCCTACACCATAGGGAGGAGTCCAGCAGACTCCGAATGATGCACCACCTCACTAGGTACCCACTCCGTTCCTACAATCGGAGATGGGGCAGACTCTGATTGCCATTCTGGAGGCTTTCAGGGCTCAGCAGGTTCCGGCTCCGCAGCCAAACCCGGGAGCAAACTGGCTGAGCATCTTCCGAGGACTCTCTCCCCCATCCTACTTAGGGACAGAGTCAGCTGTCCGGACATAAGAATGGATGGACATTATGTACGAAATGTTGACAGGGATACGGTGCCCCTTGGAGGAGAGAGTGTCATTGGTGGTCTCTTGCTTGGAGTCTCACACCAAGAGATGGTGGAAGACGTCACTGGACACGACCTTTACGGATATGGAGATTGCAGAGATTACTTGGGGAGAGTTCAGGGCCACGTTATTGGAGAATTTTGTTCCACAGTCGGCTAAGGATGAGTTGGAGGATAGGTTTTTACAGCTGAAGCAGGGTACCAGGACGGTGGTGGAGTACCACCGAGAGTTCAACCACCTAGCTCGGTTTGCGGACTCGTATCAGTTATACGAGGCTAGATATATCAAAAGATTCTACAAGGGCCTCTAAGAGGAGCTGGGGGATGCACTGCTGTTTATATCTGATGGGCCTATTTCCCGGATACTGGAAATGGCCAAAAGGATAGAGGCTGATTGGCAAGCTACTTGGGGCCGGAAACGGCCAATGGAGGATCAAGGTCGAGGAGCAAGGAATGATCAGAGACGAGCCCATGTCACGGACGGGAGAAGGGTCGAGGACCAACCTCGTCAAGTGGCAAGACAAGAGACAAGGGAGCCAGTGGTGGTGGCTCCACCACCTCTTCAGGAATGGGAGGGATAGAGACCTAGGGGAATGACATATCCCCCTCCAGAGTGCTTCCACTGCCATCAGGTTGGTCACATCCGCAGAAATTGCCCCAGGAGGGGGGCACCCCCACAAGCACCACCGGCTGCCCAGCCATCGCAGTATTTTGGAGGCCAAGGTCATGGCCGAGGACGAGGATACCAGGGTGGGGATCGTAGACAAGGAAAAGAGCAGGTATATGCTTTGGACCTGGCACAGCCTCGGAATCCAGAGCAGGTCATAGCAGGTACGCTGCAATATTTCGTTATTTTCATAGAATTCCCCTCTTGGTTATTAAATTATAAAACTGCACTAGATAGAATAAATAGAAAAGAAAAACTCGTTATAGAATCCTAAGACATTTAATCACCCCGGGTATAGTCTTCATCAACGACAAGCCTGCCCGCACGCTTTTCGATACTGGAGCTTCTCACTCCTTCGTGTTGGAGACGTTCGTAGAAGGATTGGAAGGCGTGGAGCGATTCACGGGCTCGGTGATGAGGGTGCGACTACCCGATGGATCTAAACTCCTTACCTCGGACCACTACAATATGGAGGTAGAAATCGGTGGAAAGGCGTTTGAGGCTTCGGCGATGCTTTTGAAGTTGATGGACTACGACTTGATCCTGGGCATGGTATGACTGTACTGGAACTATTCCCAGATTGATTGCCAAGCAAAGAGGATCACCGTGAGACACGGGGACTCTTTTATTATTATCGAAGGTATAAGACTTGCCTCCCGTATTCTCTTATCATCAGTTCATACCGTTAAGGCCCATCTACACGGGGAGGAAGTTTATCAGGTTCTATTTGAGATGGCGGAGGTCAAGGAATCTGTGACAAACATTCCAGTAGTACGAGATTTTTCCGATGTTTTTCCAGAGAAGCTGCCAGGTCTACCTCCATACCGGGAGCAGGATTTCAGGATACAGCTTGTGCCGGGGGCAAAGCCAGCATCTAGGGCCCCTTACCGAATGGCCCCGAAAGAGTTGACAGAGTTTCGAAGTAAGTTGCAGGAATTAGTAGAGGTAGGGTTTGTCCGACCAAGCTCTTCACCTTGGGGAGCCCCGGTGATATTTGTCAAGAAAAAGGACGGAAGTCTTCGCTTGTGTATTGATTATCGAGTGCTGAACAGACTGATAGTCCGTAATACATACCCGCTGCCATGGATTGACGAGTTGTTCGATCAACTAGAAGGAGCACATTTCTTCTCGAAACTCAACTTAAGGTCAGGGTACTACCAGCTACGGATTCGAGAGGAGGACATTCCGAAGATCGTTTTTAGCAGTAGGTACGGACTGTACGAGTTTACAGTGATGCCCTTCGGTCTCACAAATGCACCTTCAGCATTTACGAGCCTCATGAACTGGGTGTTCGAAGAGTATTTGGATGTTTTCGTCATAGTATTTATTGACGACATCCTCGTCTACTCAAGGACGAAGGAGGATCATGCACGACACTTGACATTGACCTTAGAGAGGCTACGGGAGCACCAGCTGTTTGCAAAGTTCAGCAAATGCTAGTTTTGGCTTAAGGAGGTAACCTTCTTAGGTCATATTATCAGTGGAGCGAGGTTAGTAGTAGATCCGGCCAAGATTCAGGAAGTGCGGGACTGGCCACCGTTGAAGACAGCCACAGATGTACGGAGCTTCCTGGGACTTGCCAGATATTACCGGAAGTTCGTCGAAGGATTCTCCTAAATTGCACTCCCTCTTACTTCCCTAACGAAGAAGGAATCCCCTTTCGTTTCGACGCCACAGTGCGAGGCGGCCTTTGTGGAGTTGAAAGGTCGGCTTACCTCGGCTCCCATTCTCGCTCTTCCGTCAGGAAGAGAGGGATTCCAGGTGTACACGGATGCCTCCTACCAGGGGATGGGTGCCGTTTTGATGCAGAACATGCACGTAATAGCCTACGCCTCCCGACAGCTAAAGATACATGAAAAGAACTATCCGATGCATGATCTGGAGATGGGTGCAGTGATCTTTGCCCTGAAGATTTGGCGATACTATCTCTACGGGGTTCACTGTGACATCTTCTCAGATCACAGGAACTTGAAATACGTGGACACACAGAAGGAACTCAAAATCAGACAGAGACGTTGGGTGGAGTTCCTGTCGGATTCCCAGTACACCATGCACTACCATCCCGGGAAGGCGAACGTGATGGCAGATGCTTTGAGCCGAAGAGGAGATACCACAGGGAAGGGGCCACAATTGATGTCCATGGAGCTAGTCTAGTCCTTCAGAGATATGCAGATATCCCTAGTATCCGAGAATGATCCAGAGCTGTATATGGAGTATCTAGCATCGATGGTTGCCATAGATGATATTCGAGACCGTATCAGGGATGGACAGAAGACAGATGCATGGGCAGAGCTGGTATTGTAAGCCTTGGAGGAGGGTTCGACGTGAGATTATTCACTGAGGGTGGATTGCTATATTTCAGAGGCAGGGTCTATAAACCCGCAGGAGGCCAGATTCAGGAGGACATCATGGCAGAAGCACATTGTAGCAGATATTCTATACACCCGGGGATCACCAAGATGACGGCAGACTTGAAGAAGATGATGTTTTGGCCAGGGATGAAGAAGGACATTACATACTTCATGACTCATTGTGAGGCATGCCAACTGGTGTAGGCGGAGTGTAGAAACCCCGCGGGATTGCTGTAGCCACTTCCGGTGCCGGAGTAGAAATTTGAGGACATCGCGATGGATTTTATTCATGGCCTCCCCCGATCACGGACGGGAAATGATTCGATTTGGGACATCGTCGATCGGCTGACAAAGGTGGCCAGATTCATTCTGATCAGGAAAGATGAATCGGTTGGGGTACTGGTGTGGAGATTCGTAGAGCAGTTCATTCGTTACCACGGGGTGCCCAGGACGATCGTGTCAAATCGGGATGGTCGGTTCACATCCAGAGAGTGGAGATCCGTGCAGACTTACTTAGGCACACAACTGACTTTCAGCACAACATTTCATCCCCAGACGGATGGGCAGACGGAACGCACCAACTGGACATTGGAGGACCTTTTAAGGCTATGCATCTGGGATCGAAATGAACCATAGGAGAAGCTTTTACCACTAGTTGAGTTCTCCTATAACAACAGCTATCAATCCAGCATCAGGATGGCTCCCTATGAAGTCCTGTATGGGAGGAGGTACAGGACCCCACTTTCTTGGATTCAAGACGAGGATCCGAAGGCGTTGGGATCGGATTTTGTTGAATACACCGAGGCTCAGGTGAGGCTGATCAGAGACAGGATGTTAGAGGCGCAGAGCAGACAAGCTAAGTACTATGACGCGTGACACCGACAGGTAGAGTTTCTGGTGGGGGACTGAGTGTTTTTGAAGATCCGACCCATGCATGGAGTTTCACGGGTGCATGGTCGGAAGAAGAAGCTCAGCCCTAGGTATATGGGCCCTTACAGGATCCTGGAGCGGATCGGGCCCCTAGCTTACAGGCTGGAGTTTCCCCCAGAACTGGCGGGTTTACACGACGTGTTCCATATTTCTTCACTTAGGAGGGCTCTACTGCGCCCAGAGCAGCAGATTTTGACCACAGATGGGCCGGTAGCTTCAAACCGGTCAGTTTACTTGGAGTCGATTCAGATCGATGACAGAGGAGTACGGACCTTGCGTCGCAAGAAGGTTCCGTTAGTAAAAGTTCTGTGGAGGAACAACGGTTAGGAGGAGTATACCTGTGAACCGCAGGACCTGATGTGACAAAAGTATCCGGAGCTGTTCAGTCAGGTATACCTCACAACCTATCAGGACGTTCAATTTACTTTCCTTTTTTAAACTAGTAGGACTGAAATTTCAAGAATAGGGGCTAATCTTTTGTTTATTGGGGTCTAGACTTTGTCAATTGGGCTAATTGGTCTTAGATTTGACTATCACCTTCAAACCTCACACAACAAACATGGCATCATGATATAAATCTTTCAATTCTCATGGGATGTTACAAGTTTCTTTCTCCCTGATAGGAGATCCCGTAGGCTTAACCTTGATTTCGGGGACGAAATCTTTGTTTTATTTTTTGGGATTTGTAACATCCCATTTCTGGCTAGACCCCAAGGAGTGGTTTTGTCATGACTAGGTCATGAAAAAACCCTAGGAAACCCAAAAGACCAAGAGAGCTTAGGTAGGAAGGTTAAAATCACCTTGGTCTGCAAATAGTAGGTCAGAAACTTGCTTAAAATAAGATTAGGACTCGAGCATTGAGTGCGTCGAGTGCACTCAACGCCATAAGCAGAATGGCGTTGAGTGCACTGACTGCACTCAACGCCATCTTTAGGCGGGTTGTCATTGAGTGCGTCGAGTGCACTCAATGCCATAAGTTGAAAGGCGTTGAGTGCACTGACTGTACTCAACGCCATCTGGTGTTATCTGGATGGCGTTGAGTGAGCTGAGCTCACTCAATGCCATAGACTGGAGGTCATTGAGTGAGCTTAGCTCACTCAACGCCATAAACTAAACAGCGTTGAGTGCACAGACTACACTCAACGACGTCTTCTAAGGTCTAAAATGGCGTTGAGTGAGTTGAGCTCACTCAACGCCGTAGTCTGGATGGCGTTGAGTGAGCTTTGCTCACTCAACGCCATAAGCTAGACGGATTTGAGTGCACAGACTGCACTCAACGACATCTTAAGTAGGCTAGATGGCGTTGAGTGAGCAGAGCTCACTCAACGCCATAAGCTAGACGACGTTGAGTGCACAGAATGCACTCAACGCCATCTTAAGTAGGCTGGATGGCATTGAGTCAGCAGAGCTCACTCAACGCCATTTTACTTAGAAACTTTTTTTAGCTTGGCTGATGGTTCAGTTGAACCGGGTCGATACAGGAAGTTGGCCAGAATGCGTTATTGGGTTGTTTTCTCTTATTAAGACTTAGTTAAGTTTTATTTAAGGATTTTGACCGGCAGTGCCACGTGACAGCCGTTTCCCATTCCTTCCAGCCGTGGCCGAGCGTCGGTTTGCATGGCCATTAATGGCTTTTAAAGCTCGGCTCCATCCTCTCCCCCCTTGAAACGACTGGATTCAACCCCTCTCGGGGAGACGAGGAGTTTCCAGCCTTCTCTTAGTTGTTTTAAGCCGTTTTCTCTCCCTCCAAGCCATGACCGAAAACTCATAAAGGGAGCTTTAATGGCCGTTACATCCAACCCCCCACCCGCAGCCTTGTTTCTCCCTTAAAAGACTCCCTAGACTTAGAGAGGAAGTTTTCACCATTGCCCGACAAATCTAGAGCTTATTACCTTGCTGTTGAGGAATTCCGGCGATGCCACCACCGCGCAAATGGCATCCCGGCGATCGGCTCGACTCCAAACCGCGAATAAGGTCCTCCTCTACCTCTTCTTCTATGGATAAATCTTAGGAATTATTTGGAGAGAAATCGGGCACAATAGAGCTGGATCGGGTTAGCGTTTTCATGGGTTTTTCTGAAATTCATGGTGGTCGGGTTCGCCGGAAATCACCACCTCCGGCGGCCAAACCACCGCCGACTGATAGCCACCACCTCGACGGAGGTAGTGGTCACGGTGGCTGGCCAGGGAGGTGGTCAAATGGTCGGCGGTGGCTCAAGCAAAGGTACAGGTTTTAAGCGTTTTTAGGGTTGCTGATTCGGGTTTTTGAGAAGATGAACAGTAACTTATAATACTTAATTATTATATTTATATATAATATAAAGTAATTTATCACTTTTATCAAGCTCATTTTGATGCTATTAAATGAGGCACTTAAAAGCCGTTTTAGGAATAATGGCCAGTCACAGAAGTTGTAGCCCTTCGAGTCTAGATTATTCTAAAATTTATTTCAACTCGATTGGGTAAGTGGTTTGACCACAATATCCATTTTGGTGGGACCTATACCTAGGGATATCCTGAGATTCAAATGGATGCCCACCTTTTATCCCTTGTCCAAATAAGCTGAAATTTGGTCAGGGGGTCTACCTTAGCTATACCTAGGGCCTGTCCAAAAATGGGAATTTTTGGAGAAGAGTTTTTTATAGTTTTTGGAATAATTTAATAAACCATGTATAAATTAATTAGGTGTTATAAACACCTCAAAATCCACCCAAATTTTGGTGGGTAGTCTTAGACGTCATGTTAAGGCACTGGTAAAAATTTCATCTCATTTAGAGATGTTTTAAATAGGTTTTTTTATCCAACCCTAGGTTGACCCTTTTAGGGTTATTTAGGTCCAAACACCCCCTTGGGTTTTGAGTGGTCAAATCACCTCAGCAGAGGCTGAAATTTTGGACACTGACTTGGCATGGCTAATGTCACCCTCTTAAGGAAAATGGTGTGATTTAGGGTTGATTTACACTAGGGTTAAAACTCAAACCCTAAGGAAGGGTTTTTGAGTGTTGTGAAGGGCATAGAGGAAAATGCCTTTGTGTGACCTTGTAACTCAGTAGAGTTGAAGGTAGTGAATCCTAAATTCCTTGGTAGAAAGCTTAGAGGATTTGGAGGTAGGTAGACACCTCAAACTTTAACCCTAGTTTTTGAATAAAAGTTCAATTATGAAAACACAAGCACTAAACCTTAGTTAAAAGTTGTGAAATTTGGGTGGAGTAAGTTTTAGACTAGGTAGAACCCTTAGTAATTTTATTAGGATTTTATAGATTATATTTCAAGTACTTTATTTGTTAGGTATCAATTTGCTTAAACTGGTGTTTTAATTATTTTGATTACTCTGTTCATTTGAATCTGATGAAACTTGGTCAGCAAATGTTGTAGGTATAAATGAATATCCCTGAATTTTGTTAGAAATTTTAGTTGATTATATCTAGTACTTACTTCACAAGTTCCAAAAGGGCAATTATCGTCAATAAATCATTTAGAGCATGTTACCTACTGCAAAATTATGAAACCTGGCCAATGACGCTTTTAGGTTAATATCTAGTTGTATAATTTTATTCATGACTTTTAGGAGAATATTTACAATACTTGCTTCACAAATATAGCTTTTTGAGATTTTAGTAATTATTTTTTCTAGAACTAAATACCCAATGAAGAATTATGAAATTTGGCCAC
This sequence comes from Platanthera zijinensis, assembly GCA_039513925.1. Lineage (NCBI taxonomy): Eukaryota > Viridiplantae > Streptophyta > Magnoliopsida > Asparagales > Orchidaceae > Platanthera > Platanthera zijinensis. The sequence continues at coordinate 154,750,543 of CM077083.1, forward strand.
TGATGTTTTTATGACAGTATCTGCTCTATAAGATTAATTAAGAATTTTTGGATGATTATCTACTGCACTTACTTCATTAATGAAAGGAGTTAGGATTTATTATCAAAATTAAATTAGAGTCCTTAAAATACTGGAAAAATTGTTATATCTTGTCTTTACTGTTAAATTGTTGTTTGGAATTTATCATGATTTTATGAAGCTTTATACATATCTGGAAAGTGCACTTCATGTTCAATTGGCAGCCCTTAGAAGGTTTAAGGAAAATTAATTAAATGCCAGATAAATTAGGAAAATTATAATTTTCTGGATTTAATCTATTTGTGTCATGATAAGTTCCCATAAAATAATTTAGGGCATTTGGATGATTATTTAGATTGTCTCCTATCCGGTTTGACATATAGCCTAGGCTGGTCTGCATATAGCTAATTGTTAAATTGTAATTGGACATGATCTGGGATAGTTGTTGGAGTTAGTCATTTTAGCTGGGTGGACAGATGTGGATGATTTCACTATAGAGGGATAGAAAGAATAGTGAGAAGTGGTTTGGCTAGAGTCTAGAGGTGTTCGTGTTCGACGAAAGATCGTCTTCCCCGAGAAGAGGAAGAGTCAAAATCACACTAGGATTAGCCCACTGTAATATGAGAAGGGAATGGGTTAAGGGAACCAACCAATAACAATAAGTGCCTTGCGAAAGGGAATGATGGGCTTCAACTACCATCATAGTTCCTAGTGCCCTTTGAGAGCCCTTCACAGGGAATACCGGGGGAAGTCCTAGGTTTACGTAAACTGTATTAACAAACTGATAAGAGTAACTTAGTAATTAGGGTTGCACGTTTCAAAAACACTGTTAGAACCGGATGATAGTTGGGAGCTTCGGCTCGGTAGGTTAAGAGACGGACAGAATGGTCCAGGGAGCTTCAGCTCGATTGGTTAAGAGACTGACGGAATGGTCCGGGGAGCTTCGGCTCGATTGGTTTGATACGATAAATATTGCATGTGCATAGTCAGGAAAGAAAATTAAGGTGGTGGATCTTCGGTATTGGAGGGTCGATTCACCGACGCTAATATGCTGACTCGGCAACTGTGGTTAGCACTTCACCAATAGAAGTCCGGTGCGCCAGCCGGCAAGAGTACGCAGGAGTCCGCTTTGCACACCAAGCGTTGAGGCGTACGATAGGTCTGACCGGTAGTGCTTTTATGGTTTAAAGGTGGGCGAGGCCCAACCCACTACTTCCGTCTGCCACTACGGAGTTATCCTGGGAGGTAACGGCTCCGAAAGGGGGAACTAAAAGTCTGTGCACACAGAGTCGGGTGTGTGTGTTGCACTTGCATGACTCATCATACCCACTAGCATGTCATGGCATAATCGATTTATTTAACCCCTGACACCTAATGTATAAGTGGAATGGGACGCTTATGCAATAGGCCTTTCAAAATGACCCCTTGGTCTATAAGCTTGTGTGGGCAAGTTTATAAATTAAGGTGAAATTCTTTATATATATATATATTGCTGATGATATCCGACACCCCAACGTATAAGTGGTATGGGAAACAGTTATATGATGGGAGCCCTGCAGAAGATCCCTTAGCTTATGCATTTCCGCACATAAGTTAAGGTTATTTTTCCATACTTTACTTTACTGCCACATGTATTATAGAATTGCTAGCATAGGTCCGCTATCACCTGCTTTTGATTTATTCTCCACCTTCATGTCCTCCCCTTTCTTCCTCCCCGCTCGGTACTTAGGTGTCATGGGGGAAGGGGTAGGGGATGATAGGGCTTTGTCTTTATGACTAACAGTTTTCGGACCACATCATTTAGGGGATCGTGGAGCCCAGCATGGAGGAGCAGCCCCGGAGGTCGGCCTGCTTGGAGATAGGGCAGTCTAGCTCAGGAGTTCAGACAGCTGGGACTGTGAGTCCCGACTTATAGTAGATGTTATAGTTTGCTTCCGCGTTAGTGACCTGTAGTGAGGATTATGATGTACCGGGAATAAGCCCTTACTTTCAGTACCTTTTATACTATTTCTGTGGACTCTCCCTTCGTGGAGACTTTTATTTCTCTACATGTGATTTCTGTGGACTTGCCTTTAATTTATTGTGCTACCTTTCTGTGATCGAATTGGCCGGCAGAATCGGCGTTTTGTGGTGATGACCCTTCATAGCGTGAAGGTGTCACCGCAAAGCGGCGATCCTGGGCCTAAGACCCCGGTGTTTAAAAAGAAAAAAAATTGGGGGTCTTACAAAATATCCCCTAGGGAACAACTCATGGTATGTGTGAAAGTAGCGAAAAACGACTAGAAAACAAGCCAGAATTTTGAATAATGAAAGTTTTTTTATCCAAAAAGATATCATTTACAAAGGTATGACCTTCCTTTTATAGAATAGAGGAGATGGGAGAGAGTACAAACTAACAATGTGGGACAAAAATATGTACAGAGACTGTGCGGTGAGAAACAAGCAGACCGCACAAGCCGCGTGGTTAGACAATGGGATTACCGCTCGACAATACCAGAGAAAGAGAGCGAGATGTTGTAGGAGACCGCTAGACCGCCCGGTCTTCAAGCCACCGGAGACAAGCCGCCAGACCGCCAGACAACAAACCATAACAGCCTAGAAATCAACACGCAGGAGATAACCACTAGACCACGCGGTCTACAACTCGCCAGGCTCAAACCGCCAGACCGCCTGGTCTCATACTTCAACACTCCCCCTCAAGCTAGAGCATAGATATCAATCATGCCCAGGTTGTCACTGTAACATCCCATTTCCGGCTAGACCCTTAGGAGTCGGTTGGTCGTGACAGAACCCTAGGAAGCCCAAAAATTGAAATAAATCGACCGAGATTTCGGGTCATGGGTTGGTCACGCCCGTGACCGACCCGTCACGCCCGTGACCTACGGCGTGACTCCTTCGACGATCGTCGATCTCAGGGAGACGATCGTCGGGCGCAGAATTTTCAACCCGGCCCTATCGCGCCCGTGACCAAGGTGTCACGCCCGTGACCTAGGGCGTGACAACCCTTCGATGACCGTCGATCTCAGTTCGACGGTCGTGGACCTCAGAATTTGCCATTTGGGCATGTCACGCCCGTAACCAAGGTGTCACGCCCGTGACCTAGGGCGTGACCACCCTTCGACGACCGTCGATCTCAGTTCGACGATCGTCGACCTCAGAATTTGCCATTCGGCCATGTCACGCCCGTGACCAAGGTGTCACGCCCGTGACCTAGGGCGTGACCACCCTTCGACGACCGTCGATCTCAGTTCGACGATCATCGACCTCAGAATTTTCCATTCGGGCATGTCACGCCCGTGACCAAGGTGTCACGCCCGTGACCTAGGGCGTGACCACCCTTTGACGACCGTCGATCTCAGTTCGACGATCGTCGACCCCAGAATTGGTCACCCGGGCCTGTCACGCCCGTGACCTATGTGTCACGCCCGTAACATTGACCGAAACGACGGTTCACGCCCGAAATTATTCTAACACGCGTGGTAATAAGTGCTGGTGTGGGAAGTTACACTAGGAGTAATTACGGGATGTTTTTCCTTCTGTAATTATATAATAAAGGAGGAAGTGTTGGTCCAATAGGAATCGCCACCTGGCAAACACCTATTCATCTTCCACCGTTTCTTATCCCTTCACTGTAACCGAAAGGTTATTAAGAGGAGCCTTCATGACCATTAAGGCTTTACCCTTTCACCTCCCCACTTGCTGACTTATAAAAGACCCCATAGGGTAAGATGAGAAGGTTACACTCTTGACCAAACGGACTCAGATCTTTGTACCTTGCTGCAGGAGAAGTTCAGCAACGCCACCACCACGCCATGGCACCCCGTCGTTCATCTCGCCTCCAAACCGCGAACAAGGTCCTCCTCTGCTTCTTCTTTCATGGGTAGATCTTAGGATTCTTAGAAAGGAAGTTCGTTCTCAACGGAGCCGGACCTATCTCTCGTTTTCATGGAAAACCATGAAAAATGTATTTTCGAGTTCGCCGGAAACCGCCACCTCCGGCGGCCAAACCACCGCCGACCGCTAGCCATCGCCTCAACGGAGGTGGTGGTGGTGGTGGCTGGCCAGGGAAGTGACCGGGCGACCGGTGACGGATCGCGAAAGAGCTATAGGAAATAAGAGTTTCTGTGTTCTGGTTTTCGGGTTCTGTAGAAGATGAACAGTAAAAACTGTTATAATATATAAATTATGTAAATAATTTATAAGGAAAATATACTTAGATGAGCACATTTTGATGCTGCAAAACGAGGCACTTAGAGGCCGTTTTAGGAAAAATGACCAGTCACAAAAGTTGTAGCCCTTTGAGTCTAGTTTAATTTAAAATTGATTTCAACTCGTTTGGTTAAGCGGGTTGACCGCAGAACCCGTTTTAGTGGGGGATGTACCTAGAGTTGGGCAGAAATTAAAATGGATGCCCACTCTTCGTCCCTTGTCCAAATGACCTGAAATTTGGGCAGGGGGTTAACCTTAGCTATACCTAAAGGCAGAACAAAAATGGAAATTTTTGGAGATACTTTGCCTAAAGTTTTTGTTTTAATTTAATTAAGTTAGAGAAATTTATTTAAGTGGTCAAATGACCTCCAAACCCTCCCAAATTTTGGTGAGTGGTCCCTGGCTATAAAACCTAGATCTGTACAAAATTCCAACTAGTTTGGGGGAGTTTTGGGTAGGAAATCTTCTACCCTTATCTAGGAATTAATGAGACATCTGTTAGTAAAAAGTGCACTAAGAGTTTGGAAAGGTCAAGTCACCTCGACTGAGGCTGATATCTTGACCACTGACTTGTAAGGGTTATTATAACCCACTTGGAGAAAATGGTGTGGTTTAGGGTTGGGTTACCCTAGGATCCAAACTCAAACCCTAGATGGAGGGTTTTGAGGGTTGTGAAGGATATGGGGCAATTGCTCTTGTATTACCTTGAAACTCTGTAGAGTTGAGAAAGGCCTAATAAGAATCGTCTGGATGGAACCTTGGAGATTTTGGAGGCAAGTAGTTACCTTAAAACCCTAACCATAATTTTAGGGTAAAATATCAAATAGGTAAAACCAGTCACTAAACCTTAATTAAAAGCTGTGAAATTCGGGTAGAGTGAGTTTTGGATCAGGTAGAACTTATAGCAATTTTTCTGGAATTTAATGTTGATTATTGCTAGCACTTCATTTGTAAAGCTTGCTATGGCCTTAAATGATGTTTTAATTGTTTAGAAATTTCTGTTCATTGAAACCTCATGAAATCTTCGAGGTAAATGTTTTAGGTCAGAATAGTTGCCCCTGAATTTTCGTATGATTTTTAGTTGAGTAATTCTAGTACTTCATTCATAGATGTTAGAAAGGGGTTTTATGGTTTAAAAATTAATTATGGATGATATACTTGTTGAAAAATTATGAAACCTGGCCAATGTTATTTTGAATGTCTTATCTGCTTAGTATAATTAATTTACAATTCTTGGATGGATATTTTCTATACTTGATTTATAAATAACAAAAGATAGAGATTATTTCTAAAATAGTTTTAGTGCCCTTTTGATGAAAGAAAAATTGTGATACCTTGGATTTACCATATTGGGATAACATAATATTTATAGTAAAATTTTTGGACATCTTGCATAATTACTTAGGGCAGTTCATGTTCAAACCGGTAACCCTTGGGTCTTTCGAGGAAATTAATTAAACATCAAATAAATTAGGAAAATTACCACTTTCTGGATTTAGGCTAGTTATATCATGATAAGTCTCCAGTAAATAATTTAGGGCATTTGGATGAGTATTGGATCATTGCATAGCCGGTTCGACATATAGTCTAGGTCGGTCTGCATATAACAAATTTGTGATATGCAATTTGACATGATCTGAGGAAGTCATTGGAGTTAATCATTTTGTCTGGGTGGACAATTGTGGATGATATCACGATAGGATGGTATGAAGAGTAGTGAGAAGTGGTGATAGTTAGAGTTAAGGGGTGCTTGGGTTCAACGAAAGATCGTCTTCCCCGAAGAGTGGAAGGTTTAAAATCACCCTAGGATAGTCTATCGTAATATGAGAAGGGAATCGGGTTAAGGGAGATCAACCAATAACATTAAGTGCCTTGCGAAAGGGAACTTCGGGCCGTAATGCCGCCGTCTTGGTTCCTAGTGCCCCTTGAGAGCCCTTCACGGGGAATACCGGGGGCAGTCCTGGGCTAACGTAAACTGTAATAACAAACCGACAAGAGTAACTTAGTAACTAGGGCTGCACCCTTCACAAACACTGTTGGCATAGGAAGATTGATGAGAGCCTCAGCTCGGATGGTTAAGATACGGACGGGATGGTCTGGGGAGCATCGGCTCGGTTGGTTTGGAGACGGACGTTTTGGTCCGGGGAGCTTCGGCTCAGCTTTTGTGTGTTTACGATTAAACTTGCATGTGCATAAAAGGGAATGAAAATTAAGGTGGTGGGTCTTCAGTATTGGAGGGTCGATGCACCGACGCCAATATGCTAACTCGGCAAGTGTGGTTAGCACTTTGCCAACAGAAGTCCGGTGTGCCAGCCGGCAAGAGTACGCATGTAAGATCCTGTTCCTCAAATCCGAGGCAACCCGGATCTTATGCCCAGAACCGCCGCCTTACGGTGATACTAACGCACGAGTTAGTCGTCACCGCAAGACGCCGATTCTGCCGGCTAGTACGATCATAACCTGTTCGGCCAATATGAGAATAATTGCATAATAAATCAGAGTAAAAGCAGAAGCAAGTCCACAGCCACAGTATATATATATCAAATGAAACATAAGACAGTCCATAATGAGTACAGAAAATGAATGAAAGAAGGGCTTATGCCCAGTACATCATATCTCTCTCTCACTCTCATACACAGCAGCGGAAAAACCATAAATCTCTCATCACCTGTAGACGTGCTCCAGTAGTAGTAGTAGGTATCTGCCCCTCAAGTCCTGCCTCCTCGACGTGCTGGTCCACCTCCTCGAGCTCCTAAAATAGTAAGGTCACCGACCATTAGTCAAAAAGACTAAGTCGTATCCTCAGCACCTCCTCCTGCAACTCCTAGGCACCGTGCGGGAGGACGAAGCGGAGGACAACAAGGGGTGGCAAAGGCGAGCAGGTGACAGGAAACTAACAGGGTATATATAATCAAAATATCATGAAATGTAACCTCCACTTATGCGGGTACGCATAAGCAAGGGATCTTTTGCAAGGCTCCCATTGTATATAATGTCCCATACCATTATATACCATGGGGTGTCAGGTGTCACAAGCATATATATAAAAGAAAAATAACCTCAACCTATAAACATGCCCACTCAGGCTTATAGGCTAAGGGATCGTATAGCAGGTCCTAATGTATAAGCGTCCCATACCACTTATACATTAGGTGACTTAAGTTGTTATGAAGGTTAATGTTATGCATCTATATGGTGGGTATGATATGAACATGCAGTGCAACACACACACACGACTCCGTGATCACAGACCTTTAGTTCCCACTTTTCGAGAGCTAGCATCACTCTCAGGTACCACCGTTGTGGCTACGGCAGCAGCGGAGCGGGCGTCTCCGCCTTCTAGGCGGGTATACACACTACCAGGCCTAGACCTCTCTTGTGCGCCTCTGTACACCGTCAGTGCACTCTAGAGTCTCTGCGTACAACTTTGCTGACTACCTGTCAGTCTTGTTGGGCTGGGTGCGCGTTATTAGGAAAAGCCTTCCAGACTCCAGTATAAACATCCTACTGGTCCCTCTAACCCTCGCACCCGCCTGGTCCACCGTACTGCCGTCGGTGTGACGACTGGCCAGTACCGCATGGCCCGCCACTAATATATGCACATGCAAGTATAGTACATTGAGCCTCCAGCTCGAAGGTCTAACCAGTCTCAAATCTCTCCAACCCGTCACGGGTGAGTAAAAAGTCAAAAGACTCAAAGTCCCTCCAACCCGGCACGGGGGAGTATATATGTCAATCTCTTTTCTCCAACTCGGCATGGGTGAGCAAGTAGTCAAACGACTCCAAGTCCCTCCAACCCGGCACGAGTGAATACATGTCCAATTTACCTAACCTAATAGGCTACTCTTGTCTACAGTTTATCATACTTAGAGTCTTAGGGTTAATCCCAGGACTGCCCAAGGTATTCCCGGTGAAGGGTTCTCAGGGGCACTAGGAGCTGCGATGGGCTGAATCCCAAAGCTCCCTTTCTCAAGGATATTTACTTTAGTTGTTTCTTACCCCGGACCTCTTTTTCTCTCTCCTGTTACATAGAATGACCCAGTGATTTAAGGTATGGGTTAAGGAGTGGCGATCTTCCGTCAACCTTTTCTAGGTAAGTCTTATGTCGCTCTGTTACTCTCGTCTCTAGAATGCATCTGCCACCCAGGGTTATACTTCCGAACTTAGACCCTAACTCAGTTGTTGATTCATCCCCTGGCGGCCTGTAGTCCAACCTTCTTTACTAAGCGCACCCCATGACCTATTGCCACCCTGAAATCGAACTTCTAAATTCTTGATCCAACTGACTCCAAATATTTATCCTAGGGTGGTATGGACTAATAAAATGAGTGTGTTGATTTTCATGATTTTCCTAGGTCATTAAGGCCTTTAATTAAATCTTTTAAAATTATTCCCTAGGTCATTTTGCACATGAAGTACCATCAATTAACATCTTCTGACCTAGGGAATTTTTCCTGAGTTGCATATGAGCAAAATATTATTGTCTACAAGATTTCATAATTTTCCTTTTAAAATGTCTATTTATCCCATAATTAATAAAATTTCTACATAAATGCCATTTTCCAAATGAAGTAGGAGAGATACATAAATCAAAATTCCAGGAAAATTACTGAGCAATTGTAACATTAATTCATGACTTATGGCAGAGTTTCATTAACTTCTATAGTGTAATAGCCTATAGATTTCCATTCTTAATTATTTACCAAAATGCCATTTTCCTACCTTAATAATTATCAGTGTTTACCAAAATTCTGAAATAAATATGCAACACTAATATTGCTATTATACATCTATAGAAATATTTTTACAATTTCCCCACATGTAATTCTACCAATTCACAAATAAATACAAAAAGGGGTAAAATAGTAATTTCAAGGTTTTTGTTCCAATAAACTCCAAACAGAGGTCTAAAATTTTCCTAAGTCAAATAGGACACCATACTTTGACTTGGCTGAATCTGAAAGTTTTCTATAGCCAAAACCTATTTTTCCCATTTATTTTACAAAAGGGCCTATAATTTGAAAATTTCCATTAAGTGGTATTTTTAAATTCCAAAAATCCCAAAAGTAATTCTAGGGGTGAAACATGCCCTAAAGTATCACTGGAATTCATTGCATGATTTTTGGGTGCCTCAGCTAGGTTAAATACACAAAATACAAATTATTGCTAATTGCACACCAAGGCCTAAATTAGCCTACACAAACACATGGAATAACCCTTCATGCAGGGGTCCAATTGCCTTGAAATTTCTACCAGACACCAATAATGTCCCCAAGGACATACCACCAAAATTTGGGGTCATTTGGGTGCCTAAAATTACAATTATGCCCTTAATTTAATTTTTGATATTTTGATAAAAACTATAGAAAAAGTTCTTCCAAAAATTCCAAATTTTTGGCAGGGCATATGCATGCCCTAAATACACCCATGACCAAAATTTCAGGTCATGGTGATGCTTGGTTTGTCTTGGGCATCAAATTTGGTTTCTGCCCTAGTTTAGGGGCAGTCCTAGAAAAACAGCCCTACAGGGCAGCCTACTGGTCCAAAAGTCATGATTTCTGTGGCATTGCAAAGTTAACCCATCTACCTAACTTTTTCATTCAGGGTTCATCCTAAGGTGGGGCCTCTAAGTGCCTCAAAAACAACATGCAAAATATCTGTTACCATGTGACACTATTCCACATTATTCATAAAATAATAATACAGGGAATTATTAATAAAATCGTTGCACGAATCTTAAAGAGATCTAACGGCAGCTGCTCTTCTTCTCCATGCAGTGCATGCAGGGCCAACCGAGCAGGTGTTCCTTGCGGGGTGGTTTCCGGCCGTCGCCGGCGGCGGGGCCTCCGGCCAATTGCTTCCCCGGCCTCACGGTGGCTGGAGCTTGATCTGGCCGGCGACTGGACGGCGGAGAGCGGCGGACGGCGGCGGCACAACCAACCCGAAAAACCTCCAGGCCGCCATTTTTAAAGCTTTTTCCAAGCTTTTTGATTCCTATGTCGAGCTCGTTTGAGCTCGACCTCTAACCTAGATGATCTAGGATACTAGCACAGTAAGAGGGGAGGGGATACGGACCCTTGGTGGTTGTGGTTGAGGGTGGCGGCGGCTTCCCCTAGCATGCACATTCCGGCGAGCTCCACGGCCTTCCATGACTTCCTTCCTCTCTCTCTCTCTCTCTGGGGTAGGGCTGGATGGAATGAGAGAGGGGGAAGGGTTTGGGGCTGAGTTATGAGAGTGGGCGACTTCACCTAGGTAGGGGCGGATTCACCAAGGAGGGGGGGGGGGGGGGGTCGGGTTAGTGGGTTTGGCCGGCTAGGTGGCTGGTGAGTGGGTCCCACTGGCCATGAAGGCTGATTAGAGCCTAGTGGGTCGGGTTGCCAAGTGTTGGGCCGGGTTGGGTGAGTGAATAGGGAGGGTTGACTCCACCAAGTTGTTTAGGCTATGTTGGGCTTGGGTTGGGTTTGGGCTTGGCCCAAGGCAGCATGGTGGGGGTCCCACACCTCCTAATACCCATGCATGGTCAGCCAACCCATCATGGGTTGGTGGGATGAGCCCAAGTGGCCCAAAATAATTCCTAGGCACTTTCTCTCTCCTATTCTCTTCTTTTCTCTCTCCTAGATGTTCTCCCAAAAGTATTATTGAGAGGCCCTATTTTTCTCTCCCCTAGGGTTTATAGGGTCACTTTAGGCCCACATGATGAATTTGGGTTGATTTGGGTGGACCCAACCCAGTGAATTGGGCTAGGACACCATTTTCACTATTTAGGTCAAAGGTGTTGACTTGACCCATCATGGTCAACTGGTTGACCCCCTGACCTACCTTGGGGGTCTACTTAGATTGTATTTAGGGTTAGGGCATCATGAGGGGGTCATGGTGTGGCTAGGGTTCCTATTTAGGCTAGTTTGACCTAGTTTGACTTTGGCCCAATAGTGGGCCCCACATGGCTACAACCCACTATCCAGGGTCAAACCTAGCTCATTACCCTAACACCCACCCCATGCCTAACCCAATCTAAGTTAAGGGGTCTAGAAGTAACATTGGGATGTTACAAATCCTATAAACAAAAGAAATAATTTCGTCCCCGAAATTTAAGTTTGGGTCTACGGGTTCCAGTTGCAGAAATTGTTAAGGAAATTTTGTAGAAAATAACATAAAAGTACCTGATGTAAATAGTTCTGGATGACGCTCCAGCATCAGATCCCTAGGTTCCCAGGTGTGCTCCTCCCGTCCATGGTTGGACCACAGCACCTTTACGAGTGGAACCTTCTTTTTCCTCAACGTTCGGACCGCTGAGTCGTCGATCCGGATCGGCTCCAATCTAACCGAACGGTCAGGCTCTACCGGTCCAGCTGCAGTAGGGACATGCTGCTCAGGGCGAAGGAGAGCTCTTCGCAAAGAAGAGACATGGAACACATCGTGTAGGCTGCTCAGCTCCGGAGGTAGCTGCAGCCGATAAGCCAAGGGGCCCACACGCTCCAGAATCAGGTATGGTCCCATGTACCGGGGGCTGAGCTTCTTATGTCTCCGAATCCGAGAAATACCGTGTACCGGCCGGATTTTCAGGAAAACCCTGTCCCCAACTTGGAACTCCACTTTCCGGTGTCGAGCATCATAATATTTCGCTTGTCTGCTCTGAGCCTCCAGAAGCCGATCCCTGATCAAATGAATCTGAGCCTCCGTATCCCCTACAAAGTCTGACCCAAGGGCTCGAGTATCCACATCTTGCACCCAGGATAGCGGAGTCCGGCATTTTCTCCCATAAAGCGCCTCGTAAGGAGCCATCCCGATGCTGGCCTGGTGGCTGTTGTTGTATGAGAATTCGATCAACGGCAGTAGCCTCTCCCAAGGTTTCCCTGTATCCAAAATACATAACCTGAGCAGGTCCTCCATAGTGCGTATCGTCCGCTCCGTCTGACCGTCAGTCTGCGGGTGGAAGGCAGTGCTAAAGGAAAGTCTGGATCCCAAGTAAGCGTGCACTGCCCTCCATTCCCTGGAGGTGAAGCGACCATCCCTATCTGAAACAATAGACCTGGGTACTCCGTGATACCGGACGAACTGCTCTACAAACAACCTCACCAGTACAGCAACCGGGGCATCTTTTCTGACCGGGATAAACCGTGCTACCTTGGTCAACCTGTCTACAATGACCCAGATGGAGTCGTGCCCAGAATGAGAGCGAGGGAGTCCGTGAACAAAATCCATAGAGATATCCTCGAACTTCCACTCTGGGACTGGCAATGGCTGTAATATACCGCCTGGGCTCTTGCATTCGGCCTTCACTCGCTGGCAAGTCTCGCAGTGTGTCACCAGGTATATGATCTCCCTCTTCATTCCTGGCCAGTACATGGTCCGCCGTAAGTCAGCCCACATCTTGGTGATACCGGGATGCACTGAATATCTGGAGTAGTGTGCCTCTCTGAGGATGTCATCCCGGATCTCACCTCCTGCTGGAATGTACACTCGGCCACGGAATCGAAGAAGGTCGTCCTCCAGCGTATAATCCCCATGCTTGCCTCCTTTTAGAGCGTCAAAGATAGGCTCTAGATCAGTATCCAATCTCTGATGTGTAAGAATGCGTTTCTGTATATCATCATTGCTGACCAAAGAGTTCAGGTACTCTCGATAGAGCACTGGCTCGGCTTCCGAAACCATGGTAATCTGCATATCCTCCATCATGCGTAGAAGCTCCATAGACATCACCCGGGACTCCGGTCCAGAAGTGCCGGCTCTCCTGCTCAAAGCATCTGCTACTGTATTCGCCTTTCCCGGGTGATAGTGCATCTTATAGTCGTAATCGCAGAGGAACTCAAGCCACCTCCTCTGTCGCAGGTTCAGAACCTTCTGCGTGTCGATGTATTTGAGATTCTTATGATCGGAGTATATATCATAATGAATCCCGTAGAGGTAATGTCTCCATGTCTTGAGGGCAAAAACTACGGCCCCGAGCTCGAGATCATGTACAGGATAGTTATGTTCATGCTTCTTCAGCTGTCGCGAAGCATAAGCGATAACATGTCCGTGCTGCATTAAGACTGCACCCATCCCCTGATAGGATGCATCTGTATATATCTGAAATCCTTCACTCCCCGAGGGAAGTGCAAGGATGGGGGACGAAGTGAGCCGATCCTTGAGCTCTTGAAATGCTGACTCGCACCGCTCTGTCCAGTCAAATGCGGCATCCTTTTTCGTCAAGGACGTGAGGGGGAGGGCTATCCTTGAAAACCCCTCCACGAACTTACGATAATAACCTGCCAGGCCCAAGAAGCTACGTATATCCGACGCTGTCTTTGGCCGTGGCCAATCCCGTACTGCCTCTATCTTAGCAGGATCCACAGCTAATCCAGCTCCGCTGATTGTGTGTCCTAGGAAGGCCACTTCCTGAAGCCAGAATTGACATTTTGAGAACTTCGCATACATCTGAAATTCTCTTAACTTCTGCAATATCAGTGCTAAATGCTCTGCGTGCTCCTCTCGAGATCGCGAATAAATCAGAATGTCGTCAATAAAGACTATAACAAACCGGTCCAGATAAGGCTCGAATACCCTGTTCATGAGCGTCATGAATGCCGAGGGGGCATTCGTGAGCCCAAATGGCATCACCGTGAACTCATATAGGCCATAACGTGAGCTGAATGCGGTCTTCGGTATGTCTTCCTCCCGGATGCGTAACTGGTAATAGCCGGATCGTAAATCGAGCTTAGAGAACCAGAAGGCTCCCTGAAGTTGATCAAATAATTCGTCTATCCGGGGCAATGGGTAGGTGTTCCGAACCGTCAACCTATTCAATTCCCTGTAATCTATACACAGTCGGAGGGATCCATCCTTCTTCTTCACAAATAGAACCGGTGCTCCCCACGGCGATGAACTTGGCCGCACAAATCCTGACTCCACAAGTTCCTGTAGCTGAGTCCTGAACTCTGCCAATTCCCTAGGGGCCATTCTGTAGGGTGCTCGGGACACTGGTCTTGCCCCTGGCACCAACTGGATCCTGAAGTCCAAGTCCCGTGATGGTGGTAGCCCAGGTAACTTCTCCGGAAAGACATCAGCGTAATCTCGTGCCACTGGAATATCAGCTATGGAACTCTCTACCACAGCCATCTCGAAACAAATGAGGTATACCTCTTCTCCCTGTTCATAGGCCTTAACGGCCTGTACTGAAGATAAAGAGAGTCGGGGAATGGAACGGATACCTTCAATGATGACGTAGGAGTCTCCGTGTCTGAGTGTGATCCTCTTCGAGGGGCAATCTATCTGCGCGTAGTTCCAATGAAGCCAATTCATGCCTAGGATCAGATCATAATCCGGTAGGCTCAGAACTGTTGCCGGAGCTTCAAACGCTTTGCCTCCTACCTCGACATCCATATTGCAGCAGTCTGTGGTTCGAAGTTCCGTACCATCAGGGAGTCGCACTCTCTTTTCCAAACCGGAAAACTTCTCCACTCCTTCTAATCCTTCAATAAACGAGTCCGACACGAAGGAGTGTGACGCACCCGTGTCGAAGAGGGTGTGAGCGGGCTTGCCGCTAATCATCACTATGCCTGGGTTTGTTTGAGTTCAAAGAATAGTATTACTTTTAATGTCTAAGGTACTCTTAAAATTTAAAATTTATAAATCCAAAAATAAAAATTTTAAGTACCTGTAATCACCTCCTCTGGGTCCCTCTGCTCCATGAGATCCAGCGCGTATACCTGCTCCCGGTCTCGGCCTCGGCCGTGATATCCTCGGCCTCGACCTCGTCCTCGTCCTCGTCCTCGGCCTTGGTGAACTGGAGGGGCCATTGGAGGTGGAGGAGGAGGAAGAGGGTGGACCTGAAGCGGGCACTGCGTCCTGATGTGCCCAGGTTGGCCGCAACCAAAGCAGGTGATCTGCCTCTGACCTCGATCATCCTGTCTCATCTGTCCGGGAATCTGCATAGGTGGGGGAGCCAGTGGTGGAGGAGGCCCCTGCTCCTGCCTGTAGTTGGGACGACGACGTCCCCCACCCCTCCTATATCCAATGACCTTCCCCCTTTGGGATGTCCTGCTACCATCGGAAGACGGTCCTTCGAGCGGCCTTTTACCTCTGCCCTGTACCATTAGCTGGTCAGCCTCCAGCTTTTTCGCCATTTCTATGATTTGAGCAGTGGTACCATGAGATATAAACAACAGTGGCTGCCTCAACGAATCCCGGAGGCCATGATAAAATCTTTTAGCATACTTTCGATCATCCCATTCATGAAAGCCTGCAAACCTAGCCAGGTGGGAGAACTCTCTCTGATATTCGATCACTGATCGGCTCCCCTGCTGGAGGTTCAGAAATCTCGCCTCCAAAGTATCCCGGTCTGTGACAGAAACATAATGATCCAGGAATGAGTCGCTAAATTCCTCCCAGGATATGTCTGTTAGTTCCCTATCCCCATAAATTGAGTCCCGAATAGACTTCCACCATCTCTTTGCATGGGCTTCTAGTGCGGAAGTGGCAAGTGGCACCGCCTGGCTGACTGGGCAGCTAATTCCAGCCAGTAACTCCTGAATGGTCTCCAACCACTCCTCTGTCTTCACGGCATCTTCTGTCCCACGATACAGTGGCGGAGACAGACTTTTAAATGCACTCAACCAGTTCGATCCTGGGTTGGGCAGCTGAACCGGGGCTTGCTGCGCTCTGAAGGCATCCAGGATAGCCGTCAGGGTTTGCCCCATCTCCGTCTGCATGAACGGAATGGCAGCCGGAGGGGGAGGAACCGTATCCTGCGGAGGCTGCATAAAGGAAAACTTAACGTCAAAATTGGCCTAACTCATTGTTTGATGGACTGATTATGTGGCTTTTTACGCATGGGCACACCACTGCTTCCGCTGCATAGTTTGTCCGCAAACTAATGCCCGAGCGGGGTGTTCCAGTGTGGTGGACTGTATTCTCATATGATCGTGTGTTCAAGTGATACCAGTTTGTAAGATCCTGTTCCTCAAATCCGAGGCAACCCGGATCTTATGCCCAGAACCGCCGCCTTACGGTGATACTAACGCACGAGTTAGTCGTCACCGCAAGACGCCGATTCTGCCGGCTAGTACGATCATAACCTGTTCGGCCAATATGAGAATAATTGCATAATAAATCAGAGTAAAAGCAGAAGCAAGTCCACAGCCACAGTATATATATATCAAATGAAACATAAGACAGTCCATAATGAGTACAGAAAATGAATGAAAGAAGGGCTTATGCCCAGTACATCATATCTCTCTCTCACTCTCATACACAGCAGCGGAAAAAACCATAAATCTCTCATCACCTGTAGACGTGCTCCAGTAGTAGTAGTAGGTATCTGCCCCTCAAGTCCTGCCTCCTCGACGTGCTGGTCCACCTCCTCGAGCTCCTAAAATAGTAAGGTCACCGACCATTAGTCAAAAAGACTAAGTCGTATCCTCAGCACCTCCTCCTGCAACTCCTAGGCACCGTGCGGGAGGACGAAGCGGAGGACAACAAGGGGTGGCAAAGGCGAGCAGGTGACAGGAAACTAACAGGGTATATATAATCAAAATATCATGAAATGTAACCTCCACTTATGCGGGTACGCATAAGCAAGGGATCTTTTGCAAGGCTCCCATTGTATATAATGTCCCATACCATTATATACCATGGGGTGTCAGGTGTCACAAGCATATATATAAAAGAAAAATAACCTCAACCTATAAACATGCCCACTCAGGCTTATAGGCTAAGGGATCGTATAGCAGGTCCTAATGTATAAGCGTCCCATACCACTTATACATTAGGTGACTTAAGTTGTTATGAAGGTTAATGTTATGCATCTATATGGTGGGTATGATATGAACATGCAGTGCAACACACACACACACGACTCCGTGATCACAGACCTTTAGTTCCCACTTTTCGAGAGCTAGCATCACTCTCAGGTACCACCGTTGTGGCTACGGCAGCAGCGGAGCGGGCGTCTCCGCCTTCTAGGCGGGTATACACACTACCAGGCCTAGACCTCTCTTGTGCGCCTCTGTACACCGTCAGTGCACTCTAGAGTCTCTGCGTACAACTTTGCTGACTACCTGTCAGTCTTGTTGGGCTGGGTGCGCGTTATTAGGAAAAGCCTTCCAGACTCCAGTATAAACATCCTACTGGTCCCTCTAACCCTCGCACCCGCCTGGTCCACCGTACTGCCGTCGGTGTGACGACTGGCCAGTACCGCATGGCCCGCCACTAATATATGCACATGCAAGTATAGTACATTGAGCCTCCAGCTCGAAGGTCTAACCAGTCTCAAATCTCTCCAACCCGTCACGGGTGAGTAAAAAGTCAAAAGACTCAAAGTCCCTCCAACCCGGCACGGGGGAGTATATATGTCAATCTCTTTTCTCCAACTCGGCATGGGTGAGCAAGTAGTCAAACGACTCCAAGTCCCTCCAACCCGGCACGAGTGAATACATGTCCAATTTACCTAACCTAATAGGCTACTCTTGTCTACAGTTTATCATACTTAGAGTCTTAGGGTTAATCCCAGGACTGCCCAAGGTATTCCCGGTGAAGGGTTCTCAGGGGCACTAGGAGCTGCGATGGGCTGAATCCCAAAGCTCCCTTTCTCAAGGATATTTACTTTAGTTGTTTCTTACCCCGGACCTCTTTTTCTCTCTCCTGTTACATAGAATGACCCAGTGATTTAAGGTATGGGTTAAGGAGTGGCGATCTTCCGTCAACCTTTTCTAGGTAAGTCTTATGTCGCTCTGTTACTCTCGTCTCTAGAATGCATCTGCCACCCAGGGTTATACTTCCGAACTTAGACCCTAACTCAGTTGTTGATTCATCCCCTGGCGGCCTGTAGTCCAACCTTCTTTACTAAGCGCACCCCATGACCTATTGCCACCCTGAAATCGAACTTCTAAATTCTTGATCCAACTGACTCCAAATATTTATCCTAGGGTGGTATGGACTAATAAAATGAGTGTGTTGATTTTCATGATTTTCCTAGGTCATTAAGGCCTTTAATTAAATCTTTTAAAATTATTCCCTAGGTCATTTTGCACATGAAGTACCATCAATTAACATCTTCTGACCTAGGGAATTTTTCCTGAGTTGCATATGAGCAAAATATTATTGTCTACAAGATTTCATAATTTTCCTTTTAAAATGTCTATTTATCCCATAATTAATAAAATTTCTACATAAATGCCATTTTCCAAATGAAGTAGGAGAGATACATAAATCAAAATTCCAGGAAAATTACTGAGCAATTGTAACATTAATTCATGACTTATGGCAGAGTTTCATTAACTTCTATAGTGTAATAGCCTATAGATTTCCATTCTTAATTATTTACCAAAATGCCATTTTCCTACCTTAATAATTATCAGTGTTTACCAAAATTCTGAAATAAATATGCAACACTAATATTGCTATTATACATCTATAGAAATATTTTTACAATTTCCCCACATGTAATTCTACCAATTCACAAATAAATACAAAAAGGGGTAAAATAGTAATTTCAAGGTTTTTGTTCCAATAAACTCCAAACAGAGGTCTAAAATTTTCCTAAGTCAAATAGGACACCATACTTTGACTTGGCTGAATCTGAAAGTTTTCTATAGCCAAAACCTATTTTTCCCATTTATTTTACAAAAGGGCCTATAATTTGAAAATTTCCATTAAGTGGTATTTTTAAATTCCAAAAATCCCAAAAGTAATTCTAGGGGTGAAACATGCCCTAAAGTATCACTGGAATTCATTGCATGATTTTTGGGTGCCTCAGCTAGGTTAAATACACAAAATACAAATTATTGCTAATTGCACACCAAGGCCTAAATTAGCCTACACAAACACATGGAATAACCCTTCATGCAGGGGTCCAATTGCCTTGAAATTTCTACCAGACACCAATAATGTCCCCAAGGACATACCACCAAAATTTGGGGTCATTTGGGTGCCTAAAATTACAATTATGCCCTTAATTTAATTTTTGATATTTTGATAAAAACTATAGAAAAAGTTCTTCCAAAAATTCCAAATTTTTGGCAGGGCATATGCATGCCCTAAATACACCCATGACCAAAATTTCAGGTCATGGTGATGCTTGGTTTGTCTTGGGCATCAAATTTGGTTTCTGCCCTAGTTTAGGGGCAGTCCTAGCAAAACAGCCCTACAGGGCAGCCTACTGGTCCAAAAGTCATGATTTCTGTGGCATTGCAAAGTTAACCCATCTACCTAACTTTTTCATTCAGGGTTCATCCTAAGGTGGGGCCTCTAAGTGCCTCAAAAACAACATGCAAAATATCTGTTACCATGTGACACTATTCCACATTATTCATAAAATAATAATACAGGGAATTATTAATAAAATCGTTGCACGAATCTTAAAGAGATCTAACGGCAGCTGCTCTTCTTCTCCATGCAGTGCATGCAGGGCCAACCGAGCAGGTGTTCCTTGCGGGTGGTTTCCGGCCGTCGCCGGCGGCGGGGCCTCCGGCCAATTGCTTCCCCGGCCTCACGGTGGCCGGAGCTTGATCTGGCCGGCGACTGGACGGCGGAGAGCGGCGGACGGCGGCGGCACAACCAACCCGAAAAACCTCCAGGCCGCCATTTTTAAAGCTTTTTCCAAGCTTTTTGATTCCTATGTCGAGCTCGTTTGAGCTCGACCTCTAACCTAGATGATCTAGGATACTAGCACAGTAAGAGGGGAGGGGATACGGACCCTTGGTGGTTGTGGTTGAGGGTGGCGGCGGCTTCCCCTAGCATGCACATTCCGGCGAGCTCCACGGCCTTCCATGACTTCCTTCCTCTCTCTCTCTCTCTCTGGGGTAGGGCTGGATGGAATGAGAGAGGGGGAAGGGTTTGGGGCTGAGTTATGAGAGTGGGCGACTTCACCTAGGTAGGGGCGGATTCACCAAGGAGGGGGGGGGGGGTCGGGTTAGTGGGTTTGGCCGGCTAGGTGGCTGGTGAGTGGGTCCCACTGGCCATGAAGGCTGATTAGAGCCTAGTGGGTCGGGTTGCCAAGTGTTGGGCCGGGTTGGGTGAGTGAATAGGGAGGGTTGACTCCACCAAGTTGTTTAGGCTATGTTGGGCTTGGGTTGGGTTTGGGCTTGGCCCAAGGCAGCATGGTGGGGGTCCCACACCTCCTAATACCCATGCATGGTCAGCCAACCCATCATGGGTTGGTGGGATGAGCCCAAGTGGCCCAAAATAATTCCTAGGCACTTTCTCTCTCCTATTCTCTTCTTTTCTCTCTCCTAGATGTTCTCCCAAAAGTATTATTGAGAGGCCCTATTTTTCTCTCCCCTAGGGTTTATAGGGTCACTTTAGGCCCACATGATGAATTTGGGTTGATTTGGGTGGACCCAACCCAGTGAATTGGGCTAGGACACCATTTTCACTATTTAGGTCAAAGGTGTTGACTTGACCCATCATGGTCAACTGGTTGACCCCCCTGACCTACCTTGGGGGTCTACTTAGATTGTATTTAGGGTTAGGGCATCATGAGGGGGTCATGGTGTGGCTAGGGTTCCTATTTAGGCTAGTTTGACCTAGTTTGACTTTGGCCCCATAGTGGGCCCCACATAGCTACAACCCACTATCCAGGGTCAAACCTAGCTCATTACCCTAACACCCACCCCATGCCTAACCCAATCTAAGTTAAGGGGTCTAGAAGTAACATTGGGATGTTACAACGCAGGCGTCCGCTTAGTGCACCAAGCGTTGAGGCGTACGATAGGTCTGACCGATAGTGCTTTACTGGTTTAGAGGTGGGCGAGGCCCAACCCACCGCTTCCGTCTGCCACTACGGAGGTATCTTGGGAGGTAACGGCTCTGAAAGGGGGAACTAAAGGTCTGTGTGCACAGAGTCGGGTGTGTGAGTTGCACTTGCATGTTTCATCATACCCACTTGCATGTCATAGCATAATCGATTCATTTAACCCTGACACCTAAAGTATAAGTGGTATGGGACGCTTATACGTTAGGACCTGCAAAATGACCCCTTGGTCTATAAGCTTATGTGGGCAAGTTTATAAATCAAAGGTTAATTTCAATATATATAGACATGCTGTTGTTTGATAACCGACACCCCAACGTATAAGTGGTATGGGACAATCTATACGATGGGAGCCTTGCAGAAGATCCCTTGGCTTATGCTCTTTCGCATATAAGTTAAGGTTACCTTTCTTACTTTCTGTTTCTGTCATATTATTATAGAATTGCTAGATTAGTTCCGCTGCCATTTGTTTCTTGATTAAATCTCCACCTTCATGTCCTTCCCTTCCTTCCTCTCCGCTTGGTATTTAGGAGCCATGGGGGAAGGGGTAGGGGATGATAGGGCTTAGTCTTTATGACTAACGGTTTTCGAACCGCATCATTTAGGGGATCGTAGAGCCCAGCATGGAGGAGGGGCCCCAGAGACCGGTGCGCTTGGAGATGGGGCAGTCTAGCTCCGGAATTCATACAGCCAGGACCGTGAGTCTCGACCCTGAGTAGTTTCTATTTTAGCTTCCGCATGAGAGATTGTAGTGAGGACATGATGTATCGGGCATAAGCCCGCATTTATAGTACTCTGATTATTGTTATTCTGTGGACACTCCCTTCGTGGAGGTTTTATTTTATATATCTTATTTACTTTCAGTGGACTTGCTCTTACTTCAATTATTGTGCTACCTTTCTGTGATCGAATTGGCCGGCAGAATCGGCGCCTTGTGGTGATGACCCTTCAGGATGTGATGGTGTCACCGCAAAGCGGTGACTCTGGGCCTAAGACCCCGAGTTTTAAAAAGAAAAAAAAGGGGGTCTTACAAGTGGTATCAGAGGAAAACATCGATCAGAAGAAAGTAGTAGTCCACAAACCCTGGGTCACCCCCGCGCGAGTTTAGTTTGGGGACAAACTAAGCAGCGGAAGCAGTGGTGTGCCCATATGGGGATCACATATTAATTGTCCACCTTTATGTAATATTTGAACATTTTCTCAGTTTGTGTTTTTGTTACGCAGCCTCCAGCACAACCTACGCCACAAGGTGGAGTTCAACAGGCTCAGGATGTTGCACTACCCCCACTGGTCCCCACTCCTTTCCTTCAGTCAGACATGGGACAGACTCTGACTGCCATCCTAGAGGCTTTCAGGGCCCAGCAGGTTCCGGTCCCGCAGCCAAATCCGGGGACCAACTGGCTGAGCATCTTCCGAGGTCTTTCTCCCCCGTCCTATTTGGGGACAGAGTCGGCAGTTCGGATGGAAGAGTGGCTGGATATCTTGTATGAGATGCTGACCGGGATATGGTGTCCCTGGGAGGAGAGGGTGGCTCTGGTTGTCTCTTGCCTGGAGTCCCATGCAAAGAGGTAGTGGAAGACGCTGTTGGACACGACATTTGCCGATAGGGAGGTTGCGGAGGTTACCTGGGAGGAGTTCAGGACCGCGCTGCTGGAGCATTTCGTTCCGCAGTCGGCCAGGGATGAGTTGGAGGAGCGATTTTTACAGCTGAAGCAGGGCACCCAGACGGTGGTGGAGTACCATCGGGAGTTCGACCATCTGGCTCGATACGCAGATTCCTGCCAGCTGGATGAAGCAGGGTATATCAGGAGGTTCTATAAGGGCCTGCGGGAGGACTTGAGGGAGGCTTTGTTGTTTATATCTGATGGGCCTATCTCCCGGATTTTGGAGATGGCAAAAAGGATTGAGGCAGATTGGCACGCCACCCGGGGCCGGAAGCGGCCAGCAGAGGATCAGGGACGGAGAGGTAGAAATGACCAGCGGCGAGGTGCTGTACCAGAGGGGAGGAGGACAGAGGACCAGCCTCGTCAGGACGTGAGGCAGGAGCCGAGGGAACAGGTGATATTGGCCCCTCATCCTCTTCGGATGCAGGAGATGCCGAGACACGGGGGAATGGCGTATCCCCCACCAGAGTGCTTCCTTTGTCATCAGATTGGGCACATTCGGAGGAACTGCCCCATGAGGGGGGCACCAACTCCAGCACCACAGGGCGGCCCCCCAGCTCAGCATTACGGAGGCCGAGGACGCGGCCGCGGTCGTGGATACCAGGAGGGAGACCGTAGACAGGGAAGATAGCAGGTATATGCTTTGGACCTTGCGCATCCACAGAATCCGGAGCAGGTCATAGCAGGTACGCCGCAATGCTTCTTTATTTTCATAGAATTTCCCTTTAAATGGTTAAAACTTTGAATCGCACTACATAGATTAGCAAGGAAAGTAAAACTCACTATAGAACCCTAAGACATCTAATCACCCCAGGTATAGTCTTCATCAGTGGCAAGCTGGCCCGCACGCTGTTCGATACTGGAGCTACTCACTCCTTTGTGTCGGAGACGTTCGTAGAAGGACTGGAAGGCGTGGAGCGATTCATAGGCTCGAGGATGAGGGTGCAACTACCAGATGGATCTGAGCTCCTTACCACGGATCACTGCAATATGGAGGCAGAAATCAGTGGAAAGTCATTCGAGGCTCCAGCGACGATTTTGAAGCTGATGGACTATGACCTGATCCTGGGCATGGTATGGCTGCACTGGAACCATGCCCAGATTGACTGCCAGGCAAAGAGGATCACCGTGAGACATGGGGACTCTTTCATTTTCATCGAAGGTATAAGATCTGCCTCTCGTATACTCTTATCTTCGGTATAGGCCGTTAAGGCCCATCTACAGGGAGAGGAGGTCTATAAGATTCTTTTTGAGATGGCGGAAGTTAAGGAGTCAGTGACAGACATTCCGGTGGTACGAGATTTCGCTGACATATTTCCAGAGAAACTGCCAGGACTACCTCCACACCGAGAGCAGGACTTTCAGATACAGCTTATGCCGGGGGCCAAGCCGGCATCTAGGGCCCCTTATCGGATGGCCCCGAAGTAGTTGGCAGAGTTCCGGACTCAGTTGCAGGAATTGGTTGAGGCAGGATTTGTTAGACCGAGTTCCTCACCATGGGGAGTCCCGGTCCTATTCGAGAAGAAGAAGGATGGGACACTTCGCCTGTGTATTGATTATCGAGCACTAAACAGGCTGACCGTCCGGAATACCTGCCCACTCCCACGGATAGACGAATTGTTCGACCAGCTGGAGGGATCCCATTATTTCTCGAAGCTGGACTTGAGGTCAGGATACTACCAGCTATGGATCCAGGAGGAGGATATCCCGAAGACGGCCTTCAGTAGCAGATATGGCCTGTATGAGTTCACTGTGATGCCCTTCGGGCTCACGAACGCTCCGTCGGCGTTCATGAGTCTCATGAACCGGGTTTTCGAGGCCTACCTGGATGTGTTCGTCATAGTATTCATAGATGACATCCTGATCTACTCTAGGAAGGAGGAGGAGCACATTCGGCATCTGGCACTGACTTTGGAAAGGTTGCGGGAGCATCGCCTTTATGCAAAATTCAGCAAGTGTCAGTTTTGATTGAAGGAGGTGGCTTTCCTAGGCCACATTATCAGCGGAGCCGGGTTGGCGGTGGATCCAGCAAAGATTCAGGCAGTCCGTGATTGGCCGCAGTTAAAGACAGCCACCGATGTACGAAGTTTCTTGGGACTTGCCGGGTATTACCGGAAGTTCGTGGAGGGGTTCTCTCAAATTGCCCTCCCACTCACGTCTTTGATGAAAAAGGAGACACCTTTCGTTTGGACCCCGCAGTGCCAGACGGCTTTCCAGGAGCTGAAGGACCGACTCATCTCAGCCCCTATTCTGGCCCTTCCATCTGGAAAGGAAGGATTCCAGGTGTATACCGACGCGTCATACCAGGGGATGGGAGCAGTGCTGATGCAGAATGGACACGTCATAGCATATGCCTCCCGCCAGCTGAAGACCCATGAAAAGAACTACCCAGTGCACGACCTTGAGATGGGAGCGGTCATTTTTGCTCTGAAGGTCTGGCGCCATTATCTTTATGGAGTCCACTGCGACATCTACTCCGACCACAAGAACCTGAAATATGTGGACATACAGAAGGAGCTGAATATCAGGCAGAGGCGCTGGGTGGAGTTCTTAGCAGATTATCAGTATGAGATGCACTACCATCCAGGGAAGGCAAACGTGGTGGCCAACGCGTTGAGCCGGAGAGCTGCCACTTCCGAAGCTGGGCCCCAGGTTATTTCCATGGAGCTAGTACAGTCATTCAGAGATATGCAGATATCCCTAGTGTCCGAGGATGATCCAGAGCTGTATAGGGAGTATCTGACATCGATGGTGGCCATAGACGATATTCGGGATCGCATTCAGGACGGACAGAGGACAGATGCGTGGGCAGAGCCGATGTTCCGAGCCTTGGAGGAGGGTTCGACAGGAGATTATTCCCTGAGAGATGGACTGCTACATTTCAGAGGCAGAGTATATATACCCGCAGGAGGCCAGATCCGAGAGGATATTATGATGGAAGCGCATTGCAGCCGGTACTCTGTGCACCCGGGGATCACAAAGATGACCGCTGATCTGAAGAAGACGATGTTTTGGACGGGCATGAAGAAGGACATTACGTACTTCGTGACCCATTGCGAGGCGTGTCAGTTGGTGAAGGCGGAGTGCAGGAACCCCGCAGGATTGTTGCAGCCACTCCCGGTGCCAGAGTGGAAGTTTGACGATATAGCTATGGATTTTATACATGGTATTCCCCGGTCTCGGACGGGGAACGACTCGATCTGGGTGATTGTTGATCAGTTGACGAAGGTGGCCCGCTTTATACCAATCAGGAAAGATGACTCGGTGGGAGTGCTGGTACGGAAGTTCGTGGAGCAGTATGTCCGATATCATGGCGTGCCCCGAACGATAGTGTCGGACCACGATGGACGGTTTACATCCAGGGAGTGGCGGTCAGTGCAGGCATATTTGGGCACCCGATTGACTTTTAGCACGGCCTTCCACCCTCAGACGGACGGGCAGATAGAGCGCACCAACCGGACCTTGGAGGATTTACTACGACTGTGTATACTGGACCGAGGGGAGCCGTGGGAGAAGATGTTACCGTTGGTCGAGTTCTCCTATAACAACAGCTACCAGTCCAGCATCAGGGTGGCGCCTTATGAAGCCTTGTATGGAAGAAAATGTAGGACCCCGCTTTCTTGGGTTCAAGACGAGGACCCGAAGGTGTTGGGATTGGATTTTGTCGAAGACACCGAGGCACAGGTGAGACTGATCAGAGATAGGATGTTGGAGGCGCAGAGCAGACAAGCTAAGTACTATGATGCCCGATATCGTCAGGTGGAGTTTCAGGAAGGGGACCGAGTGTTCTTGAAGATCCGGCCCATGCACGGAGTCTCACGAGTGCGCGGTCGGAGGAAGAAGCTCAGCCCTAGGTATATGGGCCCTTACCGGATCCTGGAGCGGATCGGACCCCTAGCCTACAGGCTAGAGTTTCCACCAGAGCTGGCAGCTCTACACGACGTCTTCCACATTTCTTCGCTGAGAAGGGCTCTACTACGCCCGGAGCAGTAGATTTTGACCACCGAAGGGCCGGTAGCTTCAGACCGATCTGTTCACTTGGAGCCGGTCCGGATCGATGATAAAGGAGTACGGATCTTGCCCCGCAAGAAGATCCCCTTAGTCAAGGTTCTATGGAGAAACCATGGTCAGGAGGAGCACACCTGGGAACTGCAGGACCTGATGAGGCAAAAATACCCGGAGTTGTTCAGTCAGGTATACCTCACCACCTCTTGGTATACTATAAATTACCTTCTTGTACAAAATCGGTAAGATTAGATAAGGAAAAATTGAGAACCTAGGCATGCGCAGGAAAGTAGGGGCTAATCTTTTGTATATTGGGGAGATTGTCTTCGTTTATCTAACAAGTAGTCGCTTGAACCCAATAGAAAAAATCGTATGGGATGTTACAAGTTTAATTTATTCCGATAGAAATCCCCGTAGGCTCAACCTCAATTTCGGGGACGAAATTTTTGTTTTGTTTATTGGGATTTGTAACATCCCATTTCCGGCTAGACCCCTAGGAGTCGGTTGGTCGTGATAGAACCCTAGGAATCCCAAAATTGAAATAAATCGACCGAGATTTCGGGTCACGGGTTGGTCACGCCCGTGACCGACCCGTCATGCCCGTGACCTAGGGCATGACTCCTTCGACGATCGTCGATCTCAAGGAGAAGATCGTCGGGCGCAGAATTTTCAACCCGGCCCTGTCGCGCCCGTGACCAAGGTGTCACGCCCGTGACCTAGGGCGTGACCACCCTTCGACGACCGTCGATCTCAGTTCGACGGTCATGGACCTCAGAATTTGCCATTCGGGCATGTCACGCCCGTGATCAAGGTATCACGCCCGTGACCTAGGGCGTGACCACCCTTCGACGACCGTCGATCTCAGTTCGACGATCGTCGACCTCAGAATTTGCCATTCGGCCATGTCACGCCCGTGACCAAGGTGTCACGCCCGTGACCTAGGGCGTGACCACCCTTCGACGACCGTCGATCTCAGTTCGACGATCGTCGACCTCAGAATTTTCCATTCGGGCATGTCACGCCCGTGACCAAGGTGTCACGCCCGTGACCTAGGGCGTGACCACCCTTCGACGACCGTCGATTTCAGTTCGACGATCATCGACCCCAGAATTGGCCACCCGGGCCTGTCATGCCCGTGACCTATGAGTCACACCCGTGACATTGACCGAAACGACGGTTCAGGCCCGAAATTATTCTAACACGCGTGGTAATAAGTGCTGGTGTAGGAAGTTACACCAGGAGTAATTACGGGCCATTTTTCCTTCTGTAATTATATAATAAAGGAGGAAGTGTTGGTCCAATAGGAATCGCCACCTGGCAAACACCTATTCATCTTCCACCGTTTCTTATCCCTTCACTGTAACTGAAAGGTTATTAAGAGGAGCCTTCATGACCATTAAGGCTTTATCCTTTCACCTCCCCACTTGCTGACTTATAAAAGACCCCTTAGGGTAAGATGAGAAGGTTACACTCTTGACCAAACGGACTCAGATCTTTGTACCTTGCTGCAGGAGAAGTTCAGCAACGCCACCACCACGCCATGGCACCCCGTCGTTCATCTCGCCTCCAAACCGCGAACAAGGTCCTCCTCTGCTTCTTCTTTCATGGGTAGATCTTAGGATTCTTAGAAAGGAAGTTCGTGCTCAACGGAGCCGGACTTATCTCTCGTTTTCATGGAAAACCATGAAAAATGTATTTTCGAGTTTGTCGGAAACCGCCACCTCCGGCGGCCAAACCACCGCCGACCGCTAGCCATCGCCTCAACGGAGGTGGTGGTGGTGGTGGCTGGCCAGGGAAGTGATCGGGCGACCGGTGACGGATCGCGAAAGAGCTACAGGAAATAAGAGTTTCTGTGTTCTGGTTTTCGGGTTCTGCAGAAGATGAACAGTAAAAACTGTTATAATATATAAATTATGTAAATAATTTATAAGGAAAATATACTTAGATGAGCATATTTTGATGCTACAAAACGAGTCACTTAGAGGCCATTTTAGGAAAAATGACCAGTCACAAAAGTTGTAGCTCTTTGAGTCTAGTTTAATATAAAATTGATTTCAACTTGTTTGGTTAAGCGGTTTGACCGCAGAACCCGTTTTAGTGGGGGCTGTACCTAGAGTTGGGCAAAAATAAAAATGGATGCCCACTCTTCGTCCCTTGTTCAAATGACCTGAAATTTGGGCAGGGGGTTAACCTTAGCTATACCTAAAGGCAAACAAAAAATGGGAATTTTTGGAGATACTTTGCCTAAAGTTTTTGTTTTAATTTAATTAAGTTAGAGAAATATATTTAAGTGGTCAAATGACCTCCAAACCCTCCCAAATTTTGGTGAGTGGTCCCTGGCTATAAAACCTAGATCTGTACAAAATTCTAACTAGTTTGGGGGAGTTTTGGGTAGGAAATCTTCTACCCTTATCTAGGTATTAGTGAGACATCTGTTAGTAAAAAGTGCATTAAGAGTTTGGAAAGGTCAAGTCACCTCTACTGAGGCTGATATCTTGACCATTGACTTGTAAGAGTTATTATAACCCACTTGGAGAAAATGGTTTGGTTTAGGGTTGGGTTACCCTAGGATCCAAACTCAAACCCTAGATGGAGGGTTTTGAGGGTTGTGAAGGATATGGGGGCAATTGCTCTTGTATTACCTTGAAACTCTGTAGAGTTGAGAAAGGCCTAATAAGAATCGTCTGGAAGGAACCTTGGAGAATTTGGAGGCAAGTAGATACCTTAAAACCCTAACCATAGTTTTAGGGTAAAATATCAAATAGGTAAAACCAGTCACTAAACCTTACTTAAAAGCTATGAAATTCGGGTAGAGTAAGTTTTTGATCAGGTAGAACTTATAGCAATTTTTCTGGAATTTAATGTTGATTATTGCTAGCACTTCATTTGTAAAGCTTGCTATGGCCTTAAATGATGTTTTAATTGTTTAGAAATTTCTGTTCATTGAAACCTCATGAAATCTTCGAGGTAAATGTTTTAGGTCAGTATAAGTGCCCCTGAATTTTCGTATGATTTTTAGTTGAGTAATTCTAGTACTTCATTCACAGATGTTAGAAAGGGGTTTTATGGTTTAAAAATTAATTCTGGATGATATACTTGTTGGAAAATTATGAAACCTGGCCAATGTTATTTTGAATGTCTTATCTGCTTAGTATAATTAATTTACAATTTTTGGATGGATATTTACTGTACTTGATTCCTAAATTACAAAAAATAGAGATTATTTCTAAAATAGTTTTAGTGCCCTTGTGATGATAGAAAAATTTTGATACCTTGGATTTACTATATTGGGATAACATAATATTTATAGTGAAATTTATGGACATCTTGCATGATTACTTAGGGTAGTTCATGTTCAAACCGGTAACCCTTGGGTCTTTCGAGGAAATTAATTAAACATCAAATAAATTAGGAAAATTATCACTTTCTGGATTTAGGCTAGTTATATCATGATAAGTCTCCAGTAAATAATTTAGGGCATTTGGATGAGTATTGGATCATTGCATAGCCGGTTTGACATATAGTCTAGGTCAGTCTGCATATAACAAATTTGTGATATGTAATTTGACATGATCTGAGAAAGTCATTGGAGTTAATCATTTTGTCTGGGTGGACAATTGTGGATGATATCACGATAGGATGGTATGAAGAGTAGTGAGAAGTGGTGACAGTTAGAGTTAAGGGGTGCTCGGGTTCGATGAAAGATCGTCTTCCCCGAAGAGTGGAAGGTTTAAAATCACCCTAGGATAGTCTGTCGTAATATGAGAAGGGAATCGGGTTAAGGGAGATCAACCAATAACTTTAAGTGCCTTGCGAAAGGGAACTTCGGGCCGTAATGTCGCCGTCTTGGTTCCTAGTGCCCCTTGAGAGCCCTTCACGGGGAATACCGGGGGCAGTCCTGGGCTAACGTAAACTGTAATAACAAACCGACAAGAGTAACTTAGTAACTAGGGCTGCACCCTTCACAAACACTGTTGGCACAGGAAGATTGATGAGAGCTTCGGCTCGGATGGTTAAGAGATGGACGGGATGGTCCGGGGAGCTTCGGCTCGGTTGGTTTGGAGACGGATGTTTTGGTCCGGGGAGCTTCGGCTCGGCTTTTGTGTGTTTACGATTAAACTTGCATGTGCATAAAAGGGAATGAAAATTAAGGTGGTGGGTCTTCGGTATTGGAGGGTCGATGCACCGACGCCAATACGCTGACTCGGCAAGTATGGTTAGCACTTTGCCAACAGAAGTCCGGTGCGCCAGCCGGCAAGAGTACGCAGGCGTCCGCTTAGTGCACCAAGCGTTGAGGCATACGATAGGTTTGACCGGTAGTGCTTTACTGGTTTAGAGGTGGGCGAGGCCCAACCCACCGCTTCCGTCTGCCACTACGGAGGTATCCTGGGAGGTAACGGCTCCGAAAGGGAGAACTAAAGGTCTGTGTGCACAGAGTCGGGTGTGTGAGTTGCACTTGCATGTTTCATCATACCCACTTACATGTCATAGCATAATCGATTCATTTAACCCTAACACCTAAAGTATAAGTGGTTTGGGACGCTTATACGTTAGGACCTGCAAAACGACCCCTTGGTCTATAAGCTTGTGTGGGCAAGTTTATAAATCAAAGGTTAATTTCAATATATATAGACATGCTGTTGTTTGATAACCGACACCCCAACATATAAGTGGTATGGGACACTCTATACGATGGGAGCCTTGCAGAAGATCCCTTGGCTTAAGCGCTTTCGCACATAAGTTAAGGTTACCTTTCTTACTTTCTGTTTCTGTCATATTATTATAGAATTGCTAGATTAGTTCCGCTGCCATTTATTTCTTGATTAAATCTCCACCTTCATGTCCTTCCCTTTCTTCCTCTCCGCTCGGTACTTAGGAGCCATGGGGGAAGGGGTAGGGGATGATACGGCTTAGTCTTTATGACTAACAATTTTCGAACCGCATCATTTAGGGGATCGTGGAGCCCAGCATGGAGGAGCGGCCCCAGAGACCGGTGCGCTTGGAGATGGGGCAGTCTAGCTCCGGAATTCATACAGGCAGGACCGTGAGTCTCGGCCCTGAGTAGTTTCTGTTTTAGCTTCCGCATGAGAGATTGTAGTGAGGACATGATGTATTGGGCATAAGCCCGCATTTATAGTACTCTGATTATTGTTATTCTGTGGACACTCCCTTCGTGGAGGTTTTATTTTATATATGTGATTTACTTTCAGTGGACTTGCTCTTACTTCAATTATTGTGCTACCTTTCTGTGATCGAATTGGCCGGCAGAATCGGCGCCTTGTGGTGATGACCCTTCAGGATGTGAAGGTGTCACCGCAAAGCAGCGACTTTGGGCCTAAGACCCCGAGTTTTAAAAAGAAAAAAAAGGGGGTCTTACAGTCACAAATGTGGAAGAAGGAAGTAGAAACCGGCTTGGTAAGATATCTGCCAACTCTTTGTCGGAGGTGAAGAACGGAGTGCAAATCTGTCTCTTCAAGACCTCTTCTCGGATGAAATGGCAGTCGACTTCTATATGTTTCGTTCTCTCATGGAAGACCTGATTTTTGGATATGTATATAGTGGCCTTGTTGTCACAGAACATAGGCAGAGGATAGTCATAGACCTCTCCTTGGTCAAGCATGAGAGCCCGTAACTATTTTAACTCACATGTGGTTGACGTCAAACTCCAGTATTCGGCTTCTGCACTGGACCTTGAGACAACAGACTGCTTCTTGCTCTTCCAGCTCACAAGATTACCTCCAACAAATGTGCAAAAACCTGATGTAGATTTACGGTCACCTTTATCATCCGCATAGCTTGAGTCTGAGTAGGCTTCAACTCTCAGATGACCATGCTTCTGAAAGAGTAGCCCTTTTCCCGGTGCTACTTTGACATACTCTAGTATCTTCAAGGAAGATTGGAGATGACATTCCCTCAGATCTTGCATGGACTGACTGACCTTGCCTACAGCATAGGCAATATCAGGTCTGGTCACCGTGAGATAAATGAGTTTGCCCACCAGACGTCTATACCTCGTTGCATCGGATATAAGAGGTGAGTCATCTGTCCATATTTTGTCCTCTCCAGTAGCCATGGGATACCGAGCCGGTTTGGCACCGGTCAATCCTGCCTCTTGTAGAAGATCAAGAGCATACTTTCGTTGGGAGAGAAACAACGAGTCGGTCTTCCGAGATATTTCTATCCCCAAGAAATATTTCGGGGAGCCCATATCCTTCGTGACTAGGTGTTGACGGAGGTGTTTCTTTGTCAAGTCCACCCCAGCCTGGTCATCGTCGGTAAGAAGAATATCATCCACATATACCGCCAAAACCACAAGGCCCGATGCAGTTTTACGAATAAATAACGAGTGATCGACCGAACTTCTTGTAAAGCCAATGGAAGCCACAATACCACTAAACTTGTCGAACCATGCCTGAGGTCTCTGTTTTAGGCCATAGATGGCATTCTTCAACTGGCATACTCGTGTCTCCCCCTGAGCAACATACCCAGGAGGTTGCTCCATGTAGATGTCCTCCTAAAGATCCCAATAGAGAAAGGCATTCTTGACATCAAGCTGGGAAATAGCCCAATCCCTGTTGACGACCACAGAGAGAAGAACCCGGATGGTGCTGAGGCGAGCTATCGGGGAGAAAGTATCAAAATAGTCAAATCCATAAGTCTGAGTAAAGCCTTTGGCCACCAGCCGGGCTTTGTAATGATCCACAGTGCCGTCTGGGCGAAACTTCACAACAAACACCCAACGACAGCCAACCACATCAGTACCTATCAGTGGAGGAACAAGGGTCCAGGTACCCCTTTTAGTAAGAGTTGCCATTTCCTCATTCATGGCAGACTTCCAATGAGGAATAATAAGAGCCTCCTGGTAAGTGCGGGGAGTGGTAATAGCCGAGATAGCCAAAGCAAAAAGCCTGCGAGAGGGAGTAAGCCGATCATAGGAAACAATAGCCGCAAGCGGGTATTGGGTACACGCCCGCACCCCTTTGTGAAGAGCAATGGGAAGATCCAGGTTGTCTCGTGCCTCAGGGACCGGAGCGTCCATGGCGGAGAAAGCTGGCCCGGGACTAGAGAGAGACGGTTGCGGAGAAGAGGGAGGGGGTATAATGGAGAGAGGAGGAGATGGAGGAGGAGATAATATAGGAGGGGAGACGTCGATATGTGTGGAAGGAACACAAAGAGATGGTGGAGAGTCAGAGACAGCAGAAGGAAGCGGGGATTGAGAAGAGAAGTAGGATGCATTTTCGAAGAAGGTGACGTCCGTGGAAACAAACTGTTTGCGCAGAACGGGGTCAAAAAAACAATAGCCTTTTTGAGTGGTCGAGTACCCCAAAAAGACACATTTTATGGCACGGGGGGAAAGCTTGTTACGGGTAGCAGACGGAGCATGCACAAAAGCCATACACCCAAAGATACAGAGAGGAATAAGAAAGGGTTCCTTGCCCGGGTAGAGAATGGAGAAGGGGGTTTTGCCGTGGAGAACCGAAGAAGGAATGCGATTGATGAGATAGCAGGCGAGGAGAACAGCATAGCCCCAGTAGGAGCGAGGCACCTGCATATGCGTCATGAGAGTGCGAGCGATATCGAGGAGATGACGGTTTTTACGCTCCGCCACCCCATTTTGCTGGGAGGTGTAAACACAGCTGGTCTGATGAATAAGACCATGTTGCATACAAAAATATGAAAACTCATGACTGAGATATTCTTTAGCATTATCAGAGCGTAGTACTTTAATAGAAATAGCAAACTGAGCTTTAATCATATTATAAAAGGATTGCCATACAGATAAGAGTTCATAGCGATCTTTTAATAGATACACCCAGGTACATCTAGAGAAATCATCAATAAAAGTTACAAAGTAAGAACTACCCCGACCAACGGTGAGAGTAGGAGCAGGACCCCAAACATCAGAATGAATGAGATCAAAAGGGCGAGAGGAACCACGGCCTTGCTTCGGCGGGAAGGAGGAGCGGTGATGTTTGCCAAGCTGACATGCATCACAGGTTAGCAGAGGACTATTCTGAGGTAAGTGGGGAAGAAGCTGAAGAAGAATCCGAGGAGGAGGATGTCCAAGGAGAAGATTCCATTTAAGCAGATCGGTAGACGAGGAAGAGAAGGCAGACAGAGCGGAAACATTGTTGAGTAAGTAGAGGCTACCGCTCTCAGTCCTAGTAGCAATCATCCGTTGGGTCCTCGGGTCCTGAAAATAACAAGAAGTAGGAGTAAATAAGACAGAGCACTGAAGTTGCTTGCATAAAGTAGTAACAGATAAAAAATTGCAAGGAAACTTCGGGACATAGATAGTGTCCGCTAAGCGAAGCGATAGGGTGACTTGAACCATGCCCGTCCCATGAACCGGGGAAGGTGAACCATCTACAACAAGAACCGGGGGTAAACAATCATGTGTTTCTAGGAGAGAGAAGCATTGAGGGTTTCCAGTCATGTGATTTGTAGCACCAGAGTCAATCAGCCATTTACCTTGGGTAACGACGTGTGCACTACCTGAGTTCCTGGCCACAGAAGCAGATGGCCGAGAGGAGGCGGGGGTTGAGGAAGAAGTATCACTAGAGGGACGAAGATGAGGATGTTTCTGCCAGCAGTGGTCAACAGAGTGGCTGGTACGACCACAGTGAGAGCAGAGGATCCTTGACGTACAACGTGTGCCTGAATGACTGCGGCCACTAGTGCCACCCCGCTGAACTTGGTGAGCATTAGTGTCTTGTGGAGGAGGGGAGGACAACAGAGGATGCTGGAGCAGCGAAGTAATAGCGGTGATGCGAGCCACGGTGGCATCCAAAGTGGGAGACTCTGTTTCTCCCAAGATCTGCTGGCGAATCATATCAAAAGACTCGGGGAGTCGCAGAAGATAACAAACAACCAAGAGTTCCTGGAAGTGTTTGTGCTGCTCGGCCAAGTCCGCGGAGAAGGGGCGATTCTGGAGGATTTCAGCGCCAAGAGCCTGAACTTGCTGATAAGCTGCAACAGGAGACATGGAAGGACGAGCGAAGAGATCCACATAGAGAGTATAAATGTGGGATGTCTAGGCCCCCTTCGAGTAGAGAGCAACAAGGTGAAGCCATGCGGTCTTCACTGTCTCATCATGGCATATGACAGGAAGGCATTCATCGGAGAGGCTGTTAACCAACCAAGTGCGGACAAGCGCATCACTGGCATCCCAGTCATCAAATTCAGCAGAGTCTGGAGGAGGAGGGTCATCGGTGAGGTGATGATGTTTGCGCTAAGAGCAAAGAAGAAAGGTGAAAGAAATGCTCCAATCCGGATAGTTGGAACCAACTAGTTTAGAAACCGTGCCAAGGTTTCCGGAAGAAGTAGAAGAAGGAGGCGGAGCCGGATTGGCGACAGGAGTGGTGGCAGTTGAATTCTCGGAAATAGCCATAGAAGAAAGCAACAGGAGGCCGCGCGGATAGGAAACAAGCCGTGGGAAAATGAAGGAGAGCTGCAGCGGTCACGATGTCAAACACCAGCAGCCAGAAAAGCCACGACCAAGCCGCAGAACCAAGCAGAGGGAAAGAAGTCGGGCGGCTAGAAGACAGACCGCGCGAACAGAAGAGGGGGGAGCTGGGAGTAGAAAGGCGAACAAGGCAAAAAACAGGTCGCGACGATAGGTCGTGGCGACAAAGAAGAGGAGGAGGGCGCGGCGACAAGAATAGGTCGCAAGCAAGGAGCAAGCAAAAGAAATAGGCCGCGCGAACAGGGCGCAAGCAAACAGGCGGAAGAAAAAAGCCACAAAAATAGGTCGCGAGATGAAGAAGAAGAAGCAAGCCGCGCGATCAAAGAGGGGCACAGAACCAGGAGGAGAAAATCGAGTCCTCTGATACCACGTGAAAGTAGCGAAAAATGACTAGAAAACAAGCCGGAACTTTTAATAATGAAAGTTTTATTATCCAAAAAGATATCATTTACAAAGGTATGACCTCCCTTTTATAGAATGGAGGAGATGGGAAAGAGTACAAACTAACAATGTGGGACAAAAAATGTAGAAAGACTGTGCGGTTAGAAACAAGCAGACCGCATAATCCGCGCGGTTAGACAATGGGCTAACCGCTCGGCAATACCAAAGAAAGAGAGAGAGATGCTGTAGGAGACCGCTAGACCGCCCGGTCTCCAAGACACCGGAGACAAGACGCCAGGCCGCCGGACAACAAACTGCAACAGCCTGGAAATCAACCCGCTGGAGAGTAACCGCTAGACCGCGCAGTCTACAACCCGCCAGGCTCAAACCGCCAGACCGCCCGATCTCATACTTCAACAGTATGTAAGACTCTAGGTTTATAATAGTAGAAAAAATAGCTTTTACGGTCGCTAAATATAATGAGTTAGAATTTTAAAACATGCAATGCATGAAGTAATAATAGTAGTTTTATACTTGAAAAGACCTAACATGCATTCCTAGTATAAAACATCCCAGAGAACAAGCAAACCAATTCATCACAAAGAAAACAAGTAGCAGCTAGCAAAGTATCCAAAATCAACTATCCTGTGGGCGTCAACAATCTGACACGAACCCACATAAAACAAAAGTGTGTCTTAACTAGGTAAAGTAACTAAAACAAAAAGCTACCTCGCAATGGAGAGGTGAAAACCACAACCAACATTGCTGCTCAAGAACTCCAAAACCAGCTCCACTACCTGCTAAAGCTCCAAACCTGAGGCATTCCAAAGACAGAACACCTCAGCAGGAGGGTACAAACAGTGGCTGAAAAGTAAGCCAAAAGTAAACAAAGGTCAAAAGGGGTACCAACTCAAGACCAAAAGTACTGAAGTAAAGTACAGAAGTAAAGTGCCAATATCAGGAAAAAAGCACTTACGCGAACCATCATGTACAACAAATCACACCAGATGCACAAGGCTAAAAAGGTGAAAAACATGGTTAAATCATATGAAAGAATTCTCAAAACTTTATTAGTCACATGTTGTCAACTCTACCCAAAAACATATGCGAGGTGGTCGCTCATCCGGACACACCCTCACAGTTATAATATCCGTCTAACTACGGGGGAGACTCATACACTCCACCATTCACCGCAGATGCCCAAATTCCTAGTAGAGTTCCATAAGGTACTAATAAAGGGAACAAACCTTGCGGCGGTGGTTTCATCCACTAACGACCACAACAAAGGAAAACCATGATATAAATCTCAAGACTTGGCACATCAGATTCTACTAGACCTTTCTAGAATTAAGAAATGGTTGATCAACCTTTAGGAAGGGTTTACAATCCTAGATAAACTCTAACACGTCCTACATAATAGTTAAGGGACAGTTAAAAGAGCAAGATTCCACCACATTATAAAACATATACCACTATACAAGGTTAGGTTAGCAAAATCAAGAATATGATAATACAAGTGTTTTTAAACAAAGGATTAAGCCAACACTATAATCAACAAGTTATTAATGATAACGACAAAAGAAGTTAGAAATTTCAGCAGATCGGGAGGAAGATGGGAAGAGGGGAGTGAAACCACCACTTGCCTTGGTTTTGCCGGAAAAACTCTCCAAATCGCTCCTTGTCATAGATCGGGGCTAAAGAAGATGAGGGAAGTCGAAATCTAACAAGAATAGCTAAAAGAAGAGGTTAGGGCAAAAAACCCTAACGAGAAAAACTCAAGAAATGGGGAAAATTTTACCACGATGACGAAGCTCTCGCTTAGAGATTTCAGGATCTATGATTGGTTCAAGATTTCGAGCACCGAAGCACCGTCGACAGCCATTGGAAGAATCAGGGAAAACTTCCTCTTTCTCGCTCACGCTGCTCTGGTTTGGGAGGTGAACAGGGATTCAGTCAAAATGAAGGCGGAAGAAGAAGCAGGTATATATAATAAGTGTAATATTAGAATAACTGGACTTGAGAAAACAAACCGGGATCGGCTGAACCGGGATTTCCGAGACAAAGGTTTGGGTTTTCACGAGAAAAAGACAAGACTTCTCGAGAACAAAAACATACTTCTCGAGTACTAAAAGGGACTATCTCGAGAAAAGACTATGGACTTCTCGAGAAGGGCTTCTGAACATCTCGAGAACAACCATCGTTTTTTAGAGAACAAGAGGAAGATTTCTTGACAGCTACTCGAGAAATAAAAAAACTTCTCGAGTAATGGGTAAGCATTACTCGAGAACAACTCAGGACTACTCGAGTACTAGACCGCATCTCCCGATAACAAGAAGATTCTTCTCGAGAACAACAAGGGGATTTCCTGAGAACTGCAGCACTTCTCGAGAATAAGAGGGAAGAACAACCCCGTTCGAGGAGTTATGCTCGAATTTCGTCAAACACAAAACCCGTTCTACTAATTCTGATCGAAGTTCGTCGAGCACAAAGGAAAAATCCACGTTGGACGAATTCTGC
Source organism: Platanthera zijinensis (assembly GCA_039513925.1). Taxonomy (NCBI): domain Eukaryota; kingdom Viridiplantae; phylum Streptophyta; class Magnoliopsida; order Asparagales; family Orchidaceae; genus Platanthera; species Platanthera zijinensis. The sequence continues at coordinate 154,789,532 of CM077083.1, forward strand.
TCGAAGTTCATTAGACCCAGAACCGTTCGACGAAGCGTCGAACGGAGTTCGTCGAACTCCGTTCGACGCTCGCTTTTCATCTCTCGTCTCTGATCGACGAAAACCTACCCTTAAGGAGGGCTTCCCGAGAATCAAAATAAGCATAAGGCTTAAATATAATAATAATCATATTCAAATAGTTTGAACAGGGAAATACAAGTTCAAAAAAGAGGCCTAAACGCGCATCGAGTTAAATGAATTTAACAGCGAAGGCAACCCTAGAATCCGACGCACCATTCTTGAGACACTAACATCAAATGCTTAGACAGGCAAAAATCATCACAAGAATCCAAACACGCGTAGAGGCTCAAAAATGCTCGGATCGCAATAAAACCGGACAAGTCCAAAACCTCAAAAATTCATCCCTTTCAATCAAGGAAAACATTCAATTCAATCAAAATCTCAAAATCTGGTCAAACAGACCCAACGGACGCGAAAATGCACTAACGGTGTAGCGCTGTCAACATGACTTAAACAAATAATGCCTTAACGTCATAAATATGACGATACCAATTCGAATAATATTATCGGAAAATCGGGAGCGTTACAGTTACTCCCCCTAAAAAGAATTTTCGTCCCGAAACTTATTACAACTTCAAAGTAAAACCAAAACGAGAAAAACAAACATTCACCAAAAATAGGGAGACATACAAGAAACTAAGAAAAGAGGTGAGGATGAGATTCCCTCATCGTTGAATCCAATTCCCATGTCACGCTCTCGACGTCTTGAGTTCTCCAGAGAACCTTTACCATGGGGATGTTCTTTCTACGTAACACTCGATCTTGAGATTCCAAAGCACGGATAGGCTCTTCCACATACGAAAGATTGGGATGAATCTGAGGTACCGAGTTAAGAACTTGAAGATCACAACAAACACACTTCCATAACTAGCTCACATGGAACACATCATGGACACTAGGGAAGGTAGAAGGTAAATCCATTCTATAAGCTGACACTCCAATGCGCTCAAGAATCTGAAAAGGTCCCACATACCAGGGGTCTAACTTGTGGTTCCTTCCAAACCTTTTAACACCTGACATCAAAGTGACTTTCAGAAAAACGATGTCCCCAACATTGAACTCTAGATCAACCCTTCGCCGATAAGCATATTTCTCATAACGCTCTTGTGCTATACAGAGCTTTTCTCGAATATAAGTTACAACAAAATTCATCTTTTCAAGGGCTTCCAGTCCTAGCAGCGGTCTCTCACCAACCTCATCCCAAAACAAAGGTGTCCTACAATGCCTTCCATACAAGGCCTCCAATGGGGCCATCTGCAGACTCTCTTGATAACTATTATTAAAAGCAAATTCCATGAGTCTAAGGCATTCATCCCAAGCACCACCATGATCCAATATATAACACCTTATCATGTCTTCCACAATCTGATTCACCCTTTTTGTCTTACCATTTGTCTGCGGATGATAGGCGGTGGAATACCTTAAATCGGTACCCAACCCCTCTTGTAAACTCTTCCAAAACGAGATGTAAATCGGGAGTCCCGATCCGACAAAATGATAATTGGAACTTCATGTAACCTGATGACTTTATCGAGATAAAACTTAACTATCTTCTTTATAGAATACCAAATCTTAAAGGGCACAAAGTGAGCACACTTAGTCAATCTATCAACTTTCACCCAAACAGAATCGTGCCCACGAGGAGATTTTGGTAAACCGGTGATGAAATTCATTGAAATACTCTCCCATTTACAACCTGGAATATCATGCGGTGTTAGTTTATCACCAAGCCTCCTGTGGTTAGCCTTAACACGCTGACAGGTATAACATTCTGATACAAACCTTGCTATATTATTCTTCATTCCCGACCACCAAACAATTTGCTTCAGATCTTTATACATTTTGGTGGAACCAGGATGGTAGACAACACTAGAAACATGAGCTTCCTTGCAAATCTTAGCCCGAATGTCACCAAAAGCGGGGATGCAAAATCTACCCCAATATTTCAGAGTATCTAACTCGTCCAAAGAGAAATCAGGTTGCTCTCCCTTCACAGTTCTATTTCGGAGATGTAACAAATCAGGATCATCCTTCTGGTGCACACTGGTAAGGGAAATCAAAGAGAGCTCTTTTGCTTCCAAACTAGTAGGCCTAGTACTACTCCCAACTTTAATGTCTATCAACAGGAATTCTTCAACCAGGGATTGGAAAAATAGATTGAAGATTTTAGCGGCCTTCCTACTCAAAGCATCAACTACTATGTTAGCCTTTCCCAGGTGATATAGGATCTCCACTTCATAATCAGCCACATAATCTAACCACCTACGCTGGCGCAGATTCAGCTCCTTTTGAGTGAAGACGTACTTCAAACTCTTATGGTCTGTGTAGATCTTTCACAGCGTGCCATACAATAAGTGTCTCCAAAGTTTCAGTGCATAAATTACAGCAGCAAACTCTAAATCCTGCGTAGGATAGTTCTTTTCATGAATCTTTAATTACCTTGATCAGTACGCTATTACCTTCTCTTCTTGCATCAAAACACAACCAAGTCCAATGTGTGATGCATCAACATACACAGCGTACTCGACTCCTTCCATAGGCAAAGTTAGCACTGGAGCAGTACACAATCTCTTCTTCAATTCTTGGAAAGCTTCTTCACACTTATCACTCCAAATGAATGCGGTGTCCTTCTGTGTAAGTCTAGTTATAGGTGTAGACAACACAGAGAACCCTTCCACGAACCTTCTATAATATCTGGCCATGCCTAAGAAGCTCCTATTCTCCTTAGGTGTAGAAGGTCTCTTCCATTCCATCACAGCAGAAATCTTGGTCGGGTCTACGGAAATATCGTCCTTGCCCACAACATGGCCCAAAAAAGACACCTGGGGTAACCAGAACTCGCATTTACTCAGCTTGGCATAGAGTTTGTGCTCCCTCAGAGTTGACAAAACTAAGCCTAAGTGTTGAGCATGCTCCACAACACTACGGGAATACAGAGGACGTCATCTATGAACACGACCACAAAGTGGTCCAAGAAATCCTTGAACACTCCATTCATTAATTCCATAAAAGCAGAGGGGGCATTTGTCAAACCAAAGGACATCACCAAGAACTCAAAATGCCCATGTCGAGAACGAAAAGCCATCCGTGGTATATCAGCCTCACAGACCCTCAACTAGTGGTAGCGTGATCGAAAGTCAATCTTCGAAAACACAACACATCCCCACAACTGATCAAATAGATCATCAATCCGAGGCAATAGATATATGTTCTTGATGGTAACCTTATTTAACTCTCGATAATCTATATAGAGCCTCATGGAACCGTCTTTCTTCTTTACGAACAAAATAGGGGCACCCCACGGAGAAGAATTTGATCTAATAAAGCCACACTACAACAACTCATCCAGCCGAGTGCACAACTATTCTAACTTATACGGATCCATAAGGTACGATGCCTTAGAAATAGGGAGAATAACTGGCTCGAGGTCTATTATGAACTCCACCTCTCTCTCGGGAGGAAGTCCTGGAAGACTATCAGGAAAGACACCTGGAAACTCTCGCACCACTGAGATATCCTCAAGATATGGTGTAACAAAAGATGTTTCCAAAGCAGAATTAGAAACAAGATACACCTCGCAACCAGACTCTAGAGCTCAACAAGCACGTACCACAGAAATAATGAGGGGACCCTTTCCCTGAAAACCATAGACACTCATAGGTTGGACGTTGTCCATCTTGAATTCCAGTTGCTTTGCCTTGCACTGGATGACCGCATCATACTTGGACAACCAGTCCATGCCCAAAATCATGTCAAAATCTGCCAGGTCTAACACCATCAGATCCGCAAAAGCCGCTGAGATAAATAGAGCATCTCTGAATTCCTTGATTTGATACCATCAGATCTCCAGAGGGAAGCTTGACGTTGAAGGAATTTCCTAATTGATCCACGTTCAAACTATGTTTATCTACGAAACTCCACACCACAAAGGAATGGGTGGCACCCGAATCGAAAAGAACGCACGCCCACCTATTCTTCACCTTAAACTCCCCTAAAACCGTAGCATGCATAACTAAACGAACAAAAACTAGGACAAACAAGGGAGAGTAAAAGAAAAACTAGAATCTAACCTAATATCACTTGGGTAGAGGTCTGAGCTTCTTCCCTGGTCACCACATTCAGCTTTACTTTTCCTTTGTCCTGGTTTGGTAGTGGCGACAGAGCCTGAAGCAGGGCAGGTTGTAGTGGGTATTGAGCCTGGGGGCATGAAGAATTCAGGTGTCCCTTCTGCTCGCACTAAAAGAAAGCCTTATCCTTTGACCAGCAACGACTCATGTCATATAACTTCTTTGTACAAAACATGCATACCAGATCTCCCTTGGGTGCGCCTTGGATGGCGAGCACCTATTGTTGCTTCAGAGTGGCAGTCCATTGGAAATACCTTTTGTAAGGGTGGCCGGATCGACCACAAAAGCTACATATTTCTCCACTTTTTTCTTCAAATAAGGGCCAGATGCCCTAGAGCTTCCATCCTCCTCACCTTTCCTCTTCTCTTTTATCGCCGCGACACCTCGATTCTTGGCGTTTTCAATTGCCTCAACTTTTAGAGCGGCTTCTACTGCTTTAGCATAACTTTCAGCTCTATAAGCGCATGCCCACTATTGGACATCGCTTCTTAGTCCTCCTAGGAAACGTTTAACTCTTCCCTCCTCTGAAGCTACCAAATCAGGAGCAAATCTGCTCACCTTACTAAACTCAATCTCATAATCACTCACCGTGAGCTATCTCTACTTCAGATGTAGGAAATTATTCATCAGACGGTCCTGCTCGACCGAGGGTAGAAACTTTTTAAGCAGCATCTTCTTTAAATATTCCCACAAGCATTCTTCATTCAGGCTCTCCTTCTCCCGAATCCACCAACTCTTTGCCAGGCCTTTGAGCTGATAAGCTTCAATCATTACCTTATAAGCTTCTACAATCCATGAATACGAGAACATTTCCTCGATAGCGATGATCCAATCATCCAGAACCATAAAGTCAGTTATCACATCGTAAGTGGGAGGTTCCAATCGCTAAAATACGAGATAAAATTCATCTCTAGCGGTAGTGTCATCGGGGGCACCAGAGGAGCAGGAAAACGAGAACAGCTTGATCCAAGGCAGGATCTTGGACTAAGGGTTGCTGTGCGGGAGTGACAGACAACAAGGATTGAATCTGCGATTGCATCGCAACTAATTGTCTCAACAGAGCCTCATTTATCTGACGCATACTCTTGATCAACACATCACTCTGCGCACTTGACGACTCACCCTCCTACTGGGGAGTCGACCTCGTCGCAGGAAGCTTTGGCGGCATTTCTAAAAAGGTAACGAACAATTCAAAATCCTAGATTACGACTAGGCCACACAACTTAGTTTAGACCATACTTAAAATACACTTGCTTATGCTGCAACTTGCTCTGGGACTTTACAATGATGTTATGTCCTACTTAGGATGATATCCTCTCATCCTATTGACTCATGTGCCTATAATATGAATGCATGGATTCTTTATTCTCATTTAAAATCATGTGTGTATATGTGTCATCATATAAACCTTAACTTAGCACGCGTGCTTATGCGGTGATATGCTAGGTATGCAGTGCTATGCATCCTAAAAAAAACCTTAATACATGTTATGAGCGGTGTACACATGAAATGTTATGCATCCCATACTACATAACATCGCATACAACGAGAAAAGAAAATGTGCTAATGGGCACCCATGTGATGGTGGTTATACATCCCATACTACATAACCGTCACATGTTTCCACCTATGGTGGATCCATATACAAACACATATTATGCATCCCATACTACATAATATGCCCCGTATACTTCATGTCATGATATGAGTGTAGTGACTATCCTTCGGCTAAGACGTACTGATGACACATCGGTGTGTGTATGCAAATGGATGAAGGGAAATCAAATCTACAATGGGTGGCTGGTTCAACCAACTTGTCAAACCAAACTCCCTCTAATACCAACTGTCACAACTCACATTTTTTACTGCCTTTAAAGATATATCAGAGTAAGGGAAAATGCGCGTCATGATACAATGTCAGCAGGGGATAACAGCGGACACTCAGACAAAACTCCTACTTAACACATAAGGAAAGGTTTTTAAGTTATTTAGAGAAAAATCTAGTTTAAGTTAAGCAGTTAGTCATATCCCTTGGCTTAGTGGCTCATCTAGTCCACGAGGAAAAGGTTATACGCGGCAGAAAAGACTTTTTTTTGTGAGATTAAACGTCCCAAATGAGTGTAAACGTGTAACATCCCATTTTGGGTTAGACCCTGAGGAGTGGTTTTGCCATGAATAGGTCATGACAAAACCCTAGGAAACCCAAAAGACCAAGAGAGCTTAGGTAGGAACGTTAAAATCACCTTGGTCTGCAAATAGTAGGTCAGAAACTTGCTTAAAATAAGATTAGGACTCGGGCGTTGAGTGCGTCGAGTGCACTCAACGCCATAAGAAAAATGGCGTTGAGTGCACTGACTGCACTCAACGCCATCTTCAGGCGGGTTGGCATTGAGTGCGTCGAGTGCACTCAACGCCATAAGTTGAATGGCGTTGAGCACACTGACTGCACTCAATGCCATCTGGTGTTGTCTGGATGGTATTGAGTGAGCTAAGCTCACTCAACGCCATAGACTGGATGGATTTGAGTGAGCTTAGCTCACTCAACGCCATAAACTAAACAGCATTGAGTGCACGGACTGCACTCAACGCCGTCTACTGAGGTCTGGAATGGCATTGAGTGAGCTGAGCTCACTCAACGTCGTAGTCTGGATGGCGTTAAGTGAGCTCAGCACACTCAATGCCATAAGCTAGACGGCGTTGAGTGCACAGACTACACTCAACGCCATCTTAAGTAGGCTGGATGGCGTTGAGTGAGCAGAGCTCACTCAACGCCATAAGCTAGACGGCGTTGAGTGCACAGACTGTACTCAACGCCATCTTAAGTAGGCTGGATGGAATGGAGTGAGCAGCTCACTCAATGCCATTTTACTTAGAAACTTTTTTTTTAGCTTGGCTGATAGTTCAGTTGAACCGGGCTGGTCCAGGAAGGTGGCCAGAATGCGTTATTGGGCCGTTTTCTCTTAACACTTATTATTGGGCTGTTTTCTCTTAACACTTATTTGAAGATTTTGACCGGCAGTGCCACGTGGCAGCCGTTTCCCCTTCCTTCCAGCCATGGTTGAGCATCAGTTTGCATGGCCATTAATGGCTTTTAAAGCTCGGCTCCATCCTCTCCCGCTTGAAATGACTGGATTCAACCCGTCTCGGGGAGAGGAGGAGTTTCCAGCCTTCTCTTAGTTGTTTTAAGCCGTTTTCTCTCCCTCCAAGCCATTGTCGAAAACTCATAAAGGGAGCTTTAATGGCCATTACATCCAACCCCCCACCCGCAGCCTTGTTTATCCCTTAAAATACTCCCTAGACTTAGAGAGGAAGTTTTCACCCTTGCCCGTCAAAGCTAGAGCTTATTACCTTTTTGTTGAGGAATTCCGGTGACGCCACCACAGCGCAAATGGCATCCCGGCGATCAGCTCGACTCCAAACCGCGAATAAGGTCCTCCTCTACCTCTTCTTATATGGATAGATCTTAAGAATTATTAGGAGAGACATCGGGCTCAATAGAGCTGGATCAGGTGAGCGTTTTCATGGGTTTTTTTGAAATTCATGGTGGTTGGGTTTGCCGGAAACCACCACCTCCGGCTGCAAAACCACAGCCGACCGATAGCCACCACCTCGATGGAGGTATTGGTGGCAGTGACTTGCCAGGGAGGTGGCCAAATGGCCGGTGGTGGCTCAAGCAAAGGTACAGGTTTAAGCATTTTTAGGGTTGCTGGTTCGGGTTTTTGAGAAGATGAATAGTAACTTCTAATACTTAATTATTATATTTATATATAATATATAGTAATTTATCACTTTTATCAAACTCATTTTGATGCTATTAAATGAGGCACTTAGAGGCCGTTTTAGGAAAAATGGACAGGAGAAGAAGTTGTAGCCATTTAAGTCTAGATTATTCTAAAATTTATTTCAACTCGATTGGGTAAGTGGTTTGACCACAACACCCATTTTGGTGGGACCTATACCTAGGGCTATCCTGAGATTCAAATGGATGCCCACCTTTCATCCCTTGTCTAAATGAGCTGAAATTTGGTCAGGGGGTCTACCTTAGCTATACCTAAGTCCTGTCCAAAAATGGGAATTTTTGGAGAATAGTTTTCTATTGTTTTGGAAAAATTTAATAAACCATGTATAAATAAATTTGGTGTCATAAGCACCTCAAAATCCACCCAAATTTGGGTGGGTAGTCTTAGAGGGCATTTTAAGGCTCTGGTAAAATTTCATCTCATTTGGAGATATTTTGAATAGTTTTTTTATCCAACCCTAGGTTGACCCTTATAGGGTTATTTAGGTCCAAACACCCCCTTGGGGTTTTGAGTGGTCAAATCACCTCAATAAAGGCTGAAATTTTGGACACTGGCTAGGCATGGCAAATGGCACACTCTTAAGGAAAATGGTGTGATTTAGAGTTGATTTACCCTAGGGTTCAAACTCAAACCCTAAGGAAGGGTTTTTGAGTGTTGTGAAGGGAATAAAGGCAAATGCCCTTGTGTGACCTTGTAACTCAGTAGAGTTGAAGGTAGTGAATCCTAAGTTCTCTGGTAGAAATCATAGAGGATTTGAAGGTAGGTAGATACCTCAAAATCCTAACCCTAGTTTTAGGGTAAAAGTTCAATTATGAAAACACAGACACTAAACCTCAGTTAAAAATTGTGAAATTTGGGTGGAGTAAGTTTTAGATAAAGTAGAACCCTTAGTAAATTTATTAGGAATTTATGGATTATATTTCAAGTACTTTATTTGTTAGGTATCAATTTGCTCAAACTGGTGTTTTAATTATTTTGATTACTCTGTTCATTTGAATCTGATGAAACTTTGTCAGCAGATGCCTTAGGTATATATGAATATCCCTAAATTTTGTTACAAATTTTAGTTGATTATATCTAGTACTTCCTTCACAAGTTCAAAAACAGCACTTATGGTCAGTAAATCATTTAGAGCAAATTATCTAATATAAAATTATGAAACCTGGCCAATGATGTTTACAGATCAATATCTAGTTGTATAATTTTATTCATGATTTTTAGGAGAATATTTATAATACTTGATTCACAAATATAGCTTTTTATGATTTTGGTAATTATTTATTCTAGAACTAAATCCCTATTAAAGAATTATGAAATTTGGTCACTGATGTTTTTAGGACAGTATCTGCTCTAGAAGATTAATTAAGAATTTTTGGATTATTATCTACTGCACTTACTTCATTAATGGAAGGAGATAAGATTTATTATCAAAATTAAACTAGAGTCTTTAAAATAATGGAAAAATTGTTATATCTTGGCTTTACTGTTAAATTGTTGTTTGGAATTTATCATGATTTTATGAAGCTTTATACATACCTGAAAAGTGCACTTCATGTTCAATTGGGTAGCCCTTAGAAGCTTTAAGGAAAATTAATTAAATGCCAGATAAATTAGGAAAATTAAAATTTTCTGGATTTAGTCTATTTGTGTCATGATAAGTTCCTAGAAAATAATTTAGAGTATTTGGATTATTATTTAGATTGTCTCCTATCCGGTTTGACATATAGACTAGGCTGGTCTACATATAGTAAATTGTTAAATTGCAATAGGACATGATCTGAGATAGTTGTTGGAGTTAGTCATTTTAGTTGGGTGGACTGATGTGGATGATTTCACTATAGAGGGATAGGAAGAGTAGTGAGAAGTGGTTTGGCTAGAGTCTAGAAGTGTTCGGGTTCGACGAAAGATCATCTTCCCTGAGGAGAGGAAGAGTCAAAATCACTCTAGGATTAACCCACTGTAATATGAGAAGGGAATGGGTTAAGGGAACAAACCAATAACAATAAGTGTCTTGCAAAAGGGAACGATGAGCTTCAGCTACCATCATAGTTCCTAGTGCCCTTTGAGAGCCCTTCACAGGGAATACTGGGGGCAGTCCTGGGTTAACGTAAACTATATTAACAATCTGATAAGAGTAACTTAGTAATTAGGGTTGCACGTTTCACAAATTTTGTTAGCACCGGAAGATAGTTGGGTGCTTCGGCTCGGTTGGTTAAGAGACGGATAGAATGGTCCGGGGAGCTTCAACTCGATTTGTTAAGAGACGGATGGAATGGTCCGGGGAGCTTCGGCTCGATTGGTTTGATATGATAAATAATGCATGTGCATAGCCAGGAAAGAAAATTAAGGTGGTGGGTCTTCGGTATTGGAGGGTCGATGCACCGACGCCAATACGCTGACTCGGCAAGTGTGGTTAGCACTTCGCCAACAGAAGTCCGGTGCGCCAGCCGGCAAGAGTATGCAAGAGTCTGCTTTATGCACCAAGAGTTGAGGCATACGATAGGTCTGACCGGTACTGTTTTCCTGGTTTAGAGGTGGGCGAGGCCCAACCTACCGCTTCCGTCTGCAACTACGGAGGTATCCTGGGAGGTAACGGCTCCGAAAGGGGGAACTAAAGGTCTGTATACACAGAGTCGGGTGTGTGTGTTGCACTTGCATGACTCATCATACCCACTAGCATGTCATAACATAATTGATTCATTTAACCTCTGACACCTAATGTATAAGTTGAATGGGACGCTTATGCAATAGGCCTTGCAAAATGACCCCTTGGTCTATAAGCTTGTGTGGGCAAGTTTATAAATTAAGGTCAAATTCTTTATATATATATATATTGCTGATGATAACTGACACCCCAATGTATAAGTGGTATGGGACACAGTTATACGATTGGAGCCCTGCAGAAGATCCCTTGGCTTATGCGTTTCCGCACATAAGTTAAGATTATTTTTCCATACTTTACTTTACTGCCACATACATTATAGAATTGCTAGCATAGGTCCGCTGTCACCTGCTTTTGATTTATTCTCCACCTTCATGTTCTCCCCTTTCTTCCTCTCTGATCGGTACTTAGGAGACATGGGGGAAGGGGTAGGGGATGATATGGCTTAGTCTTTATGACTAATGGTTTTCAGACCACATCATTTAGGGGATCGTGGAGCCCAGCATAGAGGAGCAGCCCCGGAGGTCGGAACACTTGGATATAGGGCAGTCTAGCTCAGGAGTTCAGACAGCTGGGACTGTGAGTCCCGACTTATAGTAGATGTAATAGTTTGCTTCCGCTTGAGTGACCTGTAGTTAGGATTATGATGTACCGGGAATAAGCCCTTACTTTCAGTACATTTTATACTATTTCTGTGGACTCTCCCTTCGTGGAGACTTTTATTTCTCTACATGTGATTTCTGTGGGCTTGCTTTTAATTTATTGTGCTACCTTTCTGTGATCGAATTGGCCGGCAGAATCGGCATTTTGTGGTGATGACCCTTCAGAGCGTGAAGGTGTCACCGCAAAGCGGCGATCATGGGCCTAAGACCCCGATGTTTAAAAAGAAAATAAATGGGGGGGGGGGGGTCTTACAAGTGGTATCAGAGGAAACCTCGATTAGAAGAGTAGCAGTCCACAAACCCTGGGACACCCCCGCTCGAGTTTAGTTTGGGGACAAACTAAGCATCAGAAGCGTGGTGTGCCCATGTGGGGGTCACATGTAAATGTCCACTGTTAATTAGGCTTGAGTCAATTGCTTACAAATGATTTTTGATGTGCAGCCTCCATCACAACCTACACCATAGGGCGGAGTCCAGCAGACTCCAAATGATTCACCACCTCCCCCGATCCCACTCCGTTCCTACAGTCGGAGATGGGGCAGACTCTGACAGCCATTCTAAAGGCTTTCAAGGCTCAGCAGGTTCCGGCTCCGCAGCCAAACCCAGGAGCCAACTAGCTGAGCATCTTCTGAGGACTCTCTCCCCCATCCTACTTAGCGACAGAGTAAGCTGTTTGGACAGAAGAATGGCTGGACATTATGTACGAAATGTTGACAGGGATACGGTGCCCCTCGGAGGAGAGAGTGCCATTGTTGGTCTCTTGCTTGGAGTCTCACGCCAAGAGATGGTGGAAGACGTCACTGGACATGACCTATGCGGATATGGAGATTGTAGAGATTACTTGGGGGGAGTTTAGGGTCATGTTACTGGAGCATTTTGTTCCACAGTCAGCTAAGGATAAGCTGGAGGACAGGTTTTTACAGCTGAAGCAGGGCACCAGGACGGTGGTGGAGTACCACCGAAAGTTCAACCACCTAGCCTGGTTTGCGGACTCGTATCAGTTAGACGAGGCTGGATATATCAAGAGATTTTACAAGGGCCTCCGAGAGGAGCTGAGGGATGCACTGCTATTTGTATCTGATGGGCCCATTTCCCAGATACTGGAGATGGCCAAAAGGATAGAGGCTGTTTGACAAGCTACTTGGGGCCGGAAAAGGCCAACGGAGGATCAAGGTCGAGGAGCAAGGAACGATCAGAGACGAGCCTGTGTCATGGATGGGAGAAGGGTCGAGGACCAGCCTCGTCAGGAGGCAAGACAGGAGATAAGGGAGCTAGTGGTGGTGGCTCCACCACCTCTTTAGGCACGGGAGGGACAGAGACCCGAGTGAATGGCATATCCCCCGCCAGAGTGCTTCCACTCCCATCAGGTTGGTCTCATCCGCAGAAATTGCCCCATGAGGGGGGCACCCCCACCAGCACCACCGGTTGCCCAGCAAGCGCAGTATTTTTGAGGCCAAGGTCGTGGCCTAGGATGAGGATACCAGGGTGGGGATCGTAGATAAGGAAGAGAGCAGGTATATGCTTTGGACCTGGCACAACCTCGGAATCCAGAGCAGGTCATAGCAGGTACGCTGCAATGTTTCATTATTTTCATAGAATTCCCATCTTGGTTGTTAAATTATAAAACTGCACTAGATAGGATAAATAGAAAAGAAAAACTCGTTATAGAATCCTAAGACATTTAATCACCCTAGGTATAGTCTTCATCAGCGGCAAGCCTGCCTGCACGCTTTTCAATACCGAAGCTTCTCACTCCTTCGTGTCGGAGACGTTCGTAGAAGGATTGGAAGGCGTGGAGCGATTCACGGGCTCAATGATGAGGGTTCGACTACCCGATGGATCTGAACTCCTTACCTCGGACCACTGCAACGTGGAGGTAGAAATCGGTGGAAAGGCGTTTGAGGCTCCGGAGATACTTTTGAAGTTGTATGGACTACGACTTGATCCTGGGCATGGTATGGCTGCACTGGAACCATGCCCAGATTGATTGCCAAGCAAAGAGGATCACCGTGAGACACGAGGACTCTTTTATTATTATCAAAGGTATAAGACTTGCCTCCCGTATTCTCTTATCATCAGTTCAGGCCATTAAGGCCCATCTACAGTGGGAGGAAGTTTATCAGGTTCTATTTGAGATGGCGGAGGTCAAGGAATCTGTGACAGACATTCCAGTAGTACTAGATTTATCTGATGTTTTTCCAGAGAAGCTGTCAGGTCTACATCCGCACCGGGAGCAGGACTTATGGATACAGCTTGTGCCGAGGGCCAAGCCGGCATCTAGGGCCCCTTACCGGATGGCCCCGAAAGAGTTGACAGAGTTTCGAAGTAAGTTTCAGGAATTAGTAGAGGCAGGGTTTGTCCGACCAAGCTCTTCACCTTGGGGAGCCCCGATGTTATTTGTCAAGAAAAAGGACGGAAGTCTTCGCTTGTGTATTGATTATCGAGCATTGAACAAACTGACAATCCGTAACACATAACCGCTGCCATGGATTGACGAGTTGTTCGATCAATTGGAAGAAGCACATTTCTTCTCGAAACTCGACTTAAGGTAAGGGTACTACCAGCTACGGATTCTAGAGGAGGACATTCCGAAGACCGCCTTCAGCAGTAGGTACGGACTGTACGAGTTTACAGTGATGCCCTTCGGGCTCATAAATGCACCTTCAGCATTTATGAGCCTCATGAACCGGGTATTCGAAGAGTATTTGGATGTTTTTTGATGCAGTCCCATGGTTTCTATGGATTATACTACGCATTCTTAGATTTAACAATTAAAATAAAATAACCTAGTGCGTTGTTGTTCTACTTAGCACTATCGGATATCCAAGCAGTTAATGACACAATTTCAATATTAACCAATTAATCAATGCAAAGGGATGCTACCCCTTATTTTTGATTGAACAAGGGCTATATGCCAATGTTCGCTCAAGCGAAAAGGACCCACCCGATTCGGATAATTAGCAAATCAAACTAAATTATGCGCAAACATTCATAAGGCCAATACAAGAATATCCATACTAAATAAGTGATTTAAAACTAAGTCCAAAATAATCCCCAAAAATTAATTAACAAGAGGGTTGCTTACCCGCTCCAATTTACATAAAAATATTCGGACGATTTAGGCTTGAAAATTTAGATTTTAATTAAGCACAATATTCAATATAAATCAGAACAATTTACCAGCCTTCTGATTCCACCAAAATCTCACAATAATAAGAAGAAACACACAAGGAAGAGTTTAGAAATCGTTACCCAAAACCCAAGAGATCCATCCACAAAAATGAGTGGAGGATGCACACACGAAGGTGGCAGATTCTCAATTTCCACGCAAGTCCTCGGATTCACAACGAACGATGAAGACGCGAGCCCTTTTTCTTTTTGCAAGCCCTAGGAGAGGGAGAAACCTTGAAAGTCACAAATATTGAAATAGGAGAGAGGAAAGGTTGTGGTCGAATTTTGAAGGGCAAGGGGGAGGGCTCGGGTTTGATGTGGGGGAGAGAAAAGACGAGAAGGGTGAAGCTCTCACTAGGAGGAGGAGAGGAGGAGGAGAATGAGAAGTAGAGGAGAGGGGGATGGCTGGCGGCCAAGAGGAAGGAGGCTATAGGGGGGGGGGGGGGCGGGGGGGGCAAAATTATAGAGGAGGAAGAAGAAGGGGGAAAAGATCTCAAGGAAGATTTTATGGGATTTCAAATTGTTTTCTTCATTCACTAATTAATCATTCATAACATGGCTATATATAGCCTACACCACTCAATCTCCCTCCAATCAACATTCAAAATTCAAAATTCAAAAATGAAAATTATGATGGTTATAAGCACCCATCATAATACAAGAAATTAAATAATTAAAACAACCTATGATGGTTATAAGCACCCATCATTATATGAATTAATTAAATGCAATAAACATAAAGATGCTTGAAATAAAATTGCTTAAAATAATAAAATTATTAAAAATATATAATTATAATTATTTAATTTATAATTATATATTTTTATAAAATGGCAGCGGACGTCGAGCAAAACATGTGGCGGAGGTGGCGGTGGCGTCGTGGAGGAAAAGCCATCCTCGAGCTTGCGGCAACGATCGTCCCAATCCACAAACTCTCTCCGATGGGGATCAATGGCGGCCGCATCATCAACGTCTCCATCAATCCTCCCCCACTCAAAAGTACTCATCGCCGATGAGTGGCCCATGGGTGAAGAACCGTCAAAAGCAGTAGCAGTATGGGGCAAATCTGGCCCCGCTATCAGTGTCATAGTAGCATGTACATCCATTAGCGCTAAGAACCTGTCTGACAAAGAAACAACAAGACTTCCGAGGAAACTCAAAAGGGTGTCAAGCAAAAGAAATAAAACTAACATCTTACCATCCGGTAAAAGAACCAAGGAGTCAACGTGGAAAATAGACACGACAGTACTAACACTCCCCAACCCAAAAGAATATTTAGTGGTAGGAAGAAACGACGGAGAAATACACTCTGGTGGAACAGAGACGTACAGTAAAAAGTCCGGAAACTTGAAAGAAAGTGAAACACCATGTGCTATATAAAAATCTAAAATAAAAGCATAAAATCCGATGTTCTTCATAATTTTGGATGGATCGGCGTTCCTACATATTAATTTATTACCGGAGCCAGAAGGCATCCGCTCGGGGACTGACCAGACTAAACCCAAATCACTACCTCTAGCGTCGGACAGTCTCAGAAAGGAGTGGAAGTGTGTACGACATAACTTAAGGTAAAATACTAACGTCCAAGACACATGAGGAGAGAATCCATGTGCTACATGACTAGGCCCAAATACATAGGATAAAGGGGTTAAGTCAGGTGGCCTGGGAGCTTTAAAATTAGAAATTATTTCGGTGGAGCCTAATGTTTTCGTTTTAAATTTGGAATTAAATTTTTATTTAAAAATTTCGTAATGAATAGCCAGCAGAAAATGCTCGTCACCAACTACGTTCACCATTATGCGCGTGCACGGGTCATAAAAAGGTGGGGGATAAATGCGAGCGTTCAGGCTTGGAAAATAAGTGTGTCGAGGGGACATCACATCATAAGGAACCATAGCCAAGGTATCACTAGAAGTCTAATTCGATACCTCAAAACTCGGATTTGACGTCCAAGAAATATCGTCCGACTGCAAGCCATTAAAATCATAAGAAAATTCAAACAGTGGATTCGCCCTTACAGAAAACTCATCCGACATGTCTTCCAATACGTTATGTATATCATGTAATTCAGACTCAGTGATCGGGTCATAGACCGACACCAATACTACGAGATCAGGCGGCACTAAGGGGACCACCTCTGGTGGTACTAGCAGAGTGAACTCAGGGTGTACCATAAGACTACTATAATCAGACGTACCACACTCGTGTCCTAAATAGTCTACTCATTGAGTCAACAGGTCAGGAGAAAAAGTCGGTAATACTACGATCAGGAGAGAGTTAAGATCACATTCAAATTCAGGCAACGGAATTAGCATCAAGGGATGCTCATCCGGCTCCATTTCAATAACGTCTTCCAGAGTTATGACTCCCTCACTAAGACAATCTTCCAACGCATCGGTCAGGACATCAGTAGCAGTAAAAATCTCAGGGACGGGCACTTCGATATGTCTCGGGCTTGAAATATCAAGCTTAAGTCCTTACAGATCGTCACCTGAATCACGACTGGGTAAGCTCGCATCGAAATATAAATCTTCTGACTCATCCAGTTTATCACCCGACTTAGGCTCAACAGAGAATTCCATGTCAATCAAGGTAGACAACGCAGACATATCATTGGAGGGAAATGGAGATGACTCTTCGGGGAAGAAGTCGTCATCCAGGTCACTAGGGTAACCAGTCTCCTCAATGTCGCTACCAGCGTCAGTGATAATAGCCTCATCCTTAGTGATGGGCACACTCGTAACCACAACCTCAGACTCAATCATGCTAGTAGGAACACTCTCACACCGTGGGCTCATGGCATTCCTAGCACTTACGTCTAATGACCTAGGGATAAAGGTCCTAAGTTTCTCTTTCCTCTCATAGGTAGGTGTACTCGTGCTTGAGATAATCAGATCTTTGCGGGGAAAGTATCTAGCGTGAGACTTATAGTCATTCCTACAATCAGGAAACTGGGAATGACAGTAGGTAGGGTAATACTCATCCGTTAAGTAATTTTTCATAATCTGCCAACCTATACGTGGGTCGACGGAGGGCATTTCTAAACGTCTTTCCTCATTGAGCCAGAAGGTATGGGCTCGACCAAATAATTGCAGTCTCGCAACGGTAATCCTGTGGGGATCCACAATACGATATTACTCAAAATAATGCTCCATATCTTTCACCCAACATAGAAACACTCGCGGTCCACCTAGCCCATCATATGTCGGAGTAGGAATTCTAACATGCCTAGATGAGTGCGGTGTAACTTGATTAGCCTTTAGTTGGCCAATCAACCCCTTAATCTCTTCCACTACCGGGCAATGGAATGACTTTCTAACTTTCATGACGGAACCTAAAGGTTTCATTCGGGAAACGTGAACATCGTAGGCCATTTCAGAGGAAACCGGAGAGAACACTCAACCGGAACTGGTGCACATGCAAAGAAGAAAATAGCCTGGTCCTATTTATTTTCAAAGATAGATTTGTTCCCGCTAATATTTCAAAATAATATATAAATTTCTTTTTGATATTCTTGCTGGCAAAAATATGGAGATTATTAATTAAATTTTTTCTGATTTTTTTATTGCTGAAAATAAAATTTAGCCGGCTATTGGCAGACCACAATTTTTTTTTTGTTTTTTTGTATTTTTGAGAAGAATTTGAAATTTGGAATTTGAATTTTTGAATTTTGAAATTTGAAATTGGGAATTTGAAATTTGAATTTCAAAATTTGAAATTTGAATTTTGAAATTTTGAAATTTGAAATTTGAAATTTTGAAATTTGAAATTTTGAAATTTGAAATTTGAATTTTAAATTTTGAAATTTGAAATTTGAAATTTGAATGCGTATGTGCGTGCCACATAAGAGGGGGTGGAGTGTCAATTAGGAAATTGATGAGAACCTCCCTCTGATACCAAATTGATGCAAGCCCATGGTTTCTACGGATTATACTACGCATTCTTAGATTTGACAATTAAAATAAAATAACCTAGCGCATTGTTGTTCTACTTAGCACTATCAGATATCCAAGCAGTTAATGACACAATTTCAATATTAACCAATTAATCAATGCAAAGGGACGCTACCCCTTATTTTTGATTGAACAAGGGCTATATGCCAATGATCGCTCAAGCGAAAAGGACCCACCCGATCATGACAATTAGCAAATCAAACTAAATTATGCGCAAACATTCACAAGGCCAATACAAGAATATCCAGACTAAATAAGTGATATAAAACTAAGTCCAAAATAATTCCTAAAAATTAATTAACAAGAGGGTTGCTTACCTGCTCCAATTTACATAAAAATATTCGGGCGATTTAGGCTTGAAAATTTAGATTTTAATTAAGCACAATATTCAATATAAATCAGAACAATTTACCAGCCTTCTGATTCCACCAAAATCTCACAATAATAAGAAGAAACACATAAGGAAGAGTTTAGAAATCGTTACCCAAAACCCAAGAGATCCGTCCACAAAAATGAGTGGAGGGTGCACACAGGAAGGTGGCAGATTCTCAATTTCCACGCAAGTCCTCGGATCCCCACCGAACGATGAAGACGCGAGCCATTTTCCTTTTGCAAGCCCTATGAGAGGGATAAACCTTGAAAGTCACAAATATTGAAATAGGAGAGAGGAAAGGTTATGGTCGAATTTTGAAGGGCAAGGGGGAGGGCTCGGGTTTGATGTGGGGGAGATAAAAGAGGAGAAGGGTGAAGCTCTCACTAGGAGGAGGAGAGGAGGAGGATAATGAGAAGTAGAGGAGAGGGGGATGGCTGGCGGCCAAGAGGAAGGAGGCTATAGGGGGGGGGGGGGCGAAATTTGAGAGGAGGAAGAAGAAGGGGAAAAGATCTCCAGGAAGATTTTAGGGGATTTCAAATTGTTTTCTTCATTCACTTATTAATCATTCATAACATGACTATATATAGCCTACACCACTGTATCTCCCTCCAATCAACATTCAAAATTCAAAATTCAAAAATGAAAATTATGATGGTTATAAGCACCCATCATAATACAAGAAATTAAATAATTAAAATAACCTATGATGGTTATAAGCACCCATCATTACATAAATTAATTAAATGCAATAAACATAAAGATGCTTGAAATAAAATTGCTTAAAATAATAAAATTATTAAAAATATATAATCATAATTATTTAATTTATAATTATATATTTTTATAAAATGACGGCGGACGTCGAGCAAAACATGTGGCGGAGGTGGCGTTGGCGTCGTGGAAGAAAAGCCATCCTCGAGCTTGCGGCAGCGATCGTCCCAATCCACAAACTCTCTCCAATGGGGATCAATGGCGGCCGCATCATCAACGTCTCCATCATTTTTGTCATAGTATTTATTGACGACATCCCCGTCTACTCAAGGATGAAGGAGGATCATGCACGACACTTGACATTGACCTTAGAGAGGCTACGGGAGCACCAGCTGTTTGCAAAGTTCAACAAATGCCAGTTTTTGCTAAAGGAGGTGGTCTTCTTCGGTCATATTATCAGCGAAGCGGAGTTGGCAGTAGATCCGACCAAGATTCAGGCAGTGCGCGACTGGCCACCGTTGAAGACAGCAACGGATGTACGGATCTTCCTGGGACTTGCCGGATATTACCGGAAGTTCATCGAAGGATTATCTCGAATCGCACTCCCTCTTACTTCCCTGTCAAAGAAGGAATCCCCTTTCGTTTGGACGCCATAGTGTGAGGCGGCCTTTTTGGAGTTGAAAGGTTGGCTTACCTCGGCTCCCATTCTCGCTCTTCCGTCAGGAAGGGAGGGATTCCAGGTGTACACGGACGCCTCCTACCAGGGGATGGGTGTCGTTCTGATGCAGAATGGGCACGTAATAGCCTACGCCTCCCGAAAGCTGAAGATACATGAGAAGAACTATCCGGTGCATGATTTGGAGATGGGTGCAGTGATCTTTTCCCTGAAGATTTGACGACACTATCTCTACGGGGTTCACTGTGACATCTTCTCAGATCACAGGAACTTGAAATACGTGAACACACAGAAGGAACTCAACATCAGACAGAGACGTTGGGTGGAGTTCCTGTCGGATTACCAGTACACCATGCACTAACATCCCAGGAAGGCGAACATGGTGGAAGATGCTTTGAGCCGAAGAGGAGATTCCTCAGGGAAGGGACCACAACTGATGTCCATGGAGCTAGTCTGGTCCTTCAGAGATATGCAGATATCCCTAGTGTCCGAGAATGATCCAGAGCTGTAAATGGAGTATCTAGCATCGATGGTTGCCATAGATGATATTCGCGACCGCATCCGGGACAGACAGAAGACATATGCATGGGCAGAGCCGGTATTGCAAGCCTTGGAAGAGGGTTCGACGGGAGATTATTCACTGAGAGATGGATTTCTATATTTTAGAGGCAGGGTCTATATACCCGCATGAGGCCAGATTCGGGAGGACATCATGGCGGAAGCACATTGTAGCAGATATTATAT
This sequence comes from Platanthera zijinensis, assembly GCA_039513925.1. NCBI lineage: Eukaryota > Viridiplantae > Streptophyta > Magnoliopsida > Asparagales > Orchidaceae > Platanthera > Platanthera zijinensis. The sequence goes on from CM077083.1 coordinate 154,810,471, forward strand.
ACACCCGAGGATCACCAAGATGACGGCAGACTTGAAGAAGATGATGTTTTGGCCAGGGATGATGAAGGACATTACATACTTCGTGACTCATTGCGAGGCATGCCAACTGGTGAAGGCGAAGTGCAGGAACCCCGCGGGATTGCTACAACAACTTCCGGTACCAGAGTGGAAATTTGAGGACATCGCAATGGATTTCATTCATGGCCTCCCCCGATCACGGATGGGAAACGATTCGATTTGGGTCATCGTCGATCGGCTGACAAAGGTAGCCAGATTCATTCCGATCAGGAAAGATGACTCGGTTGGGGTACTGGTGCGGAGATTCATATAGCAGTTCATTCGTTACCACGGGGTGCCCAGGACGATTGTATCGGATCGGGATGGTCGGTTCACATCCAGAGAGTGGAGATCCGTGCAGACTTACTTAGGCACGCAGCTGACTTTCAGCCCAGCATTTCATCCCCAGACGGATGGGCAGACGGAATGCACCAACCGGACATTGGAGGACCTCCTAAGGCTATGCATCTGGGATCGAAATGAACCTCGGGAGAAGCTTTTACCACTAGTTGAGTTCTCCTATAACAACAACTATAAGTCCAGCATCAGGATGGCTCCCTATGAAGCCCTGTACAGGAGGAGGTATAGGACCCCGCTTTCTTGGATTCAGGAAGAGGATTCGAAGGCATTGGGATCGAATTTTGTTTAAGGCACCGAGGCTCAGGTGAGGCTGATCAGAGAAAGGATGTTAGAGGCGCAGAGCGGACAGGCTAAGTACTATGACGCCTGACACCGACAGGTAGAGTTTTAGGTGGGGGACCGACAGTTTTTGAAGATCCGGCCCATACATGGAGTTTCACGGGTGTGTGGTCGGAAGAAGAAGCTTAGACCTAGGTATATGGGCCCTTACAGGATCCTGGAGCAAATCGGGCCCTAGATTAAAGGCTGGAGTTGCCCCCAGAACTGGCAGGTTTACATGACGTGTTCTATATTTCTTCACTTAGGAGGGCTCTACTGCGCCCGGAGCAGCAGATTTTGACCACAGATGGGCCGGTAGCTTCAGACCGGTCAGTTCACTTGGAGCCGGTTCGGATCGATGACAGAGGAGTACGAACCTTGCGTCACAAGAAGGTTCCGTTAGTCAAAGTTCTGTGGAGGAACCATGGTCAGGAGGAGCATACCTGGGAACTGCAGGACCTAATGCGACAAAAGTATCCGGAGCTGTTCAGTCAAGTATACCTCACAACCTCTCAGGACGTTCAATTTACTTTCCTATTTTAAACTAGTAGGACTGAAATTTCAAGAATAGGAGCTAATCTTTTGTTTATTGGGGTCTAGACTTTGTCAATTGGGCGAATTGGTCTTAGATTTGACTATCTCCTTCAAACCTCACACAACAAACATGGCGTCGTGATGTAAATCTTTTAATTCTCATGGGATGTTACAAGTTTCTTTCTCTCGGATAGGAGCCCCCGTAGGCTTAACCTTGATTTTGGGGACGAAATCTTTGTTTTGTTTATTGGGATTTATAACATCCCATTTCCGGCTAGACCCCTAGGAGTGGTTTTGCCATGACTAGGTCATGACAAAACCCTAGGAAACCCAAAAGACCAAGAGAGCTTAGGTATGAAGGTGAAAATCACCTTGGTCTGCAAATAGTAGGTCAGAAACTTGCTTAAAATAAGATTAGGACTCGGGCATTGAGTGCGTCGAGTGCACTCAACGCCATAAGCAAAATGGAGTTTAGTGCACTGACTGCACTTAATGCCATCTTCATGCGGGTTGGCGTTGAGTGCGTCGAGTGCACTCAATGCCATAAGTTGAAAGGCGTTGAGTGCACTGACTGCACTCAACACCATCTAGTGTTGTCTGGATGGCGTTGAGTGAGCTGAGCTTACTCAATGTCGTAGACTGGATGGCGTTGAGTGAGCTTAGCTCACTCAACGCCATAAACTAAACAGCGTTGAGTGGACGGACTGCAATCAACGCCGTCTGCTGAGGTCTGGAATTACGTTGAGTGAGCTGAGCTCACTCAACGCCGTAGTCTGGATGGCGTTGAGTGAGCTTAGCTCACTCAACACCATAAGTTAGATGGCATTGAGTGCACAGACTGCACTCAACGCCATCTTAAGTAGGCTGGATGGCGTTGAGTGAGCAGATCTAACTCAACGCCATAAGCTAGATGGCGTTGAGTGCACAGACTGCACTCAATGCCATCTTAAGTAGGCTGGATGGCGTTGGGTGAGAAGAGCTCACTCAACGCCATTTTACTTAGAAACTTTTTTTAGCTTGGTTGATGGTTCAGTTGAACCGGGCCAGTCCAGGAAGTGGGCCAGAATGCGTTATTGGGTCGTTTTATCTTATTAAGACTTAGTTAAGTCTTATTTTAGGATTTTGACCGGCAGTGCTACGTGGCAGCCGTTTCCCCTTCCTTCAAGCCATCACTGAATGTTGGTTTGCATGGCCATTAATGGATTTTAATGCTCGGCTCCATCCTCTCCCCCTTGAAATGACTGGATTCAACCCCTCTCGGGGAGAGGAGTTTACAGCCTTCTCTTAGCTGTTTTAAGCCATTTTCTCTCCCTCGAAGCCATTGCCGAAAACTCATAAAGGGAGCTTTAATGGACGTTATATCCAACCCCCCACCCGCAGCCTTGTTTCTCCCTTTAAAGACTCCCTAGACTTAGAGAGGAAGTTTTCACCCTTGCCCGACAAAGCTAGAGCTTATTACCTTGTTGTTGAGGAATTCCGGTGACGCCACCACCGCGCAAATGGCATCCCGGCGATTGGCTTGACTCCAAACCACGAATAAGGTCCTCCTCTACCTCTTCTTCTATTGATAGATCTTAGGAATTATTCGGAGAGACATCGGGCTCAATAGAGCTGGATTGTGTGAGCGTTTTCATGGGTTTTTCCAAAATTCATGGTGGTCGGGTTCGCCGAAAACCACCACCTCCGGCGGCCAAACCACCGCCGACCGATAGCCACCACCTCGACGGAGGTAGTGGTGGCGGTGGCTGGCCAGGGAGGTGGCCAAATGGCCGGCGGTTGCTCTAGCAAAGGCACAGGTTTTAAGCGTTTTTAGAGTTGCTGGTTCGGGTTTTTTAGAAGATGAACAGTAACTTATAATACTTAATTATTATATGTATATATAATATATAGTAATTTATGACTTTTATCAATCTCATTTTGATGCTGTTAAATGAGGCACTTAGAGGCCGTTTTAGGAAAAATGTCCAGTCACAGAAGTTGTAGCCCGTCGAGTCTAAATTATATTAAAATTTATTTCAACTCGATTGGGTAAGTGGTTTGACCACAACACCCATTTTAGTGGGACCTATACCTAGGGCTATCCTGAGATTCAAATGGATTCCCACCTTTCATGCCTTGTCCAAATGAGCTGAAATTTGGTCAGGGGGTCTAACTTAGCTATAGCTAAGGCCTGTCCAAAAATTGGAATTTTTGGAGAATATTTTTCTATAGTTTTTGGAAATATTTAATAAACCATGTATAAATTAATTAGGTGTCATAAACACCTCAAAATCCCCCCTTATTTGGGTGGGTAGTCTTAGAAGGCATGTTAAGGCTATGGTAAAAATTTCATTTCATTTGAAGATGTTTTGAATAAGTTTTTTTATCCAACCCTAGGTTGACCCTTATAGGGTTATTTAGGTCCAAACACCCCCTTGGGGTTTTGAGTGGTCAAATCACCTCAACAGAGGCTGAAATTTTGGATACTGACTTGGCATGGCTAATGTGACCCTCTTAAGGAAAATGGTGTGATTTAGGGTTTATTTACCCTAGGGTTCAAACTCAAACCCTAAGGAAGGGTTTTTGAGTGTTGTGAAGGGCATAGGGGCAAATGCCCTTGCGTGACCTTGTAACTCAGTAGAGTTGAAGGTAGTGAATCCTAAGTTCCATGGTAGAAATCTTAGAGGATTTGGAGGTAGGTAGACACCTCAAAACCCTAACCCTAGTTTTAGGGTAAAAGTTCAATTATGAAAACACAGTAACTAAACCTTTGTTAAAAGTTGTGAAATTTGGGTGGAGTAAGTTTTAGACTAGGTAGAACCCATAGTAATTTTATTAGAATTTTATGGATTATATTTCAAGTACTTTATTTGTTAGGTATCAATTTGCTCAAACTGGTGTTTTAATTATTTTGATTACTCTGTTCATTTGAATCTGATGCAACTTGGTCAGCAGATGCTTTATGTATAAATGAATATCTCTGATTTTTTTTTACAAATTTTAGTTGATTATATCTAGTACTTCCTTCATAAGTTCCAAAAGGTCAATTATGGTCAATAAATGATTTAGAGCAAATTGCCTACTGTAAAATTATGAAACCTGGCAAATGATGTTTTCAAATCAATATCTAGTTGTATAATTTTATTCGTGATTTTTAGGAGAATATTTACAATACATGCTTCACAAATATAGCTTTTTTAGATTTTGGTAATTATTTATTCTAGAACTAAATCCCCATTGAAGAATTATGAAATTTTGTCACTGATGTTTGTAGGACAGTATCTACTGTAGAAGATTAATTAAGAATTGTTGGATTATTATCTACTGCACATACTTCATTAATGGAAGGAGATAAGATTTATTATCAAAATTATATTAGAGTCCTTAAAATACTGGAAAAATTGTTATATCTTGGCTTTACTGTTAAATTATTGTTTGGAATTTATCATGATTTTATGAAGCTTTATACATACCTGGAAAGTGCACTTCATGTTCCATTGGTAGCCCTTAGAAGCTTTAAGGAAAATTAATTAAATGCCAGATAAATTAGAAAAATTACAATTTTCTGGATTTAGTCTATTTGTGTCATGATAAGTTCCCAGAAAATAATTTAGGTCATTTGGATTATTATTTAGATTGTCTCCTATCCGGTTTGACATATAGCATAGGCTGGTCTGCATATAGCAAATTGTTAAATTGCAATAGGACATGATCTGGGATAGTTGTTGGAGTTAGTCATTTTAGCTGGGTGGACTGATGTGGATGATTTCACTATAAGGGGAAAGGAAGAGTAGTGAGAAGTGGTTTGGCTAGAGTCTAGAGGTGTTCGGGTTCGACGAAAGATCGTCTTCCCCGAGGAGAGGAAGAGTCAAAATCACTCTAGGATTAGCCCACTGTAATATGAGAAGGGAATGGGTTAAGGGAACCAACCCATAATAATAAGGGTCTTGCGAGGGGGAACGATGGGCTTCAGCTACCATCATAGTTCATAGTGCCCTTTAAGAGCCCTTCATAGGGAATACCGGGGGCAGTCCTAGGTTAACGTAAATTGTATTAACAAACTGATAAGAGTAACTTAGTAATTAGGGTTGAACGTTTCAAAAACACTATTAGCACCGGAAGATAGTTGGGAGCTTCGGCTCGGTTGGTTAAGAGACGGACAGAATGGTCCGGGGAGATTCAGCTCGATTGGTTAAGAGACGGACGGAATGGTCCGGGGAGCTTCGGCTCGATTGATTTGATACGATAAATATTGCATGTACATAGTCAGGAAAGAAAATTAAGGTGGTGGGTCTTTTGTATTGGAGGGTCGATGCACCGACGCCAATACGCTGACTCGGCAAGTATGGTTAGTACTTCGCCAATAGAAGTCTGGTGCGCCAGCCGGCAAGAGTACGCAGGAGTCCGCTTTATGCACCAAGCATTGAGGCGTACGATAGGTCTGACCGGTAGTACTTTTCTGGTTTAGAGGTGGGCGAGTCCAAATCCACCGCTTCCGTCTGCCACTACGGAGGTATCTTGGGAGGTAACGGATCCGAAAGGGGGAACTAAAGGTTTGTGTACATAGAGTCGGGTGTGTGTGTTGCACTTGCATGACTTATCATACCAACTATCATGTCATGGCATAATCGATTCATTTAACCCCTGACACATAATGTATGAGTGGAATGAGACGCTAATGCAATAGGCCTTGTAAAACGACCCCTTGGTCTATAAGCTTGTGTGGACAAGTTTATAAATTAAGGTCAAATTCTTTATATATATATATATATTGTTGATGATAACCGACACTCCAACGTATAAGTGGTATGGGACATAGTTATATGATGGGAGCCCTGCAGAAGATCCCTTGGCTTATGCGTTTCCGCACATAAGTTAAGGTTATTTTTCCATACTTTACTTTACTGCCACATGTATTATAGAATTGCTAGCATAGGTCCGCTATCACCTGCTTTTGATTTATTATCCACCTTCATGTCCTCCCCTTTATTCCTCTCCGCTCGGTACTTAGGAGCCATGGGGGAAGGGGTAGGGGATGATAAGTCTTAGTCTTTATGACTAACGGTTTTTGGACCACATCATTTAGGGGATCGTGGAGCCCAGCATGGAGGAGCAGCACCGGAGGTCGGCCTGCTTGGAGATAGGGCAGTCTAGCTCAGGAGTTTAGACAGCTGGGACTATGAGTCCCGACTTATAGTAGATGTTATAATTTGCTTCCGCTTGAGTGACCTGTAGTGAGGATTATGAAGTACCGGGCATAAGCCCTTACTTTCAGTACCTTTTATACTATTTCTGTGGACTCTCCCTTCGTGGAGACTTTTATTTCTCTACATGTGATTTCTGTGGTCTTACTTTTAATTTATTGATCTACCTTTTTGTGATCGAATTGGCCGGCAGAATCGGCGTTTTGTGGTGATGACCCTTCAGAGCGTGAAGGTGTCACCGCAAAGCGACGATCCTGGGCCTAAGACTCCGGTGTTTAAAAAGAAAAAAATGGGGGGTCTTACAAAATGTCCCCAGGGAACAACTCATGGTATGTAAGACTCTAGTTTTATAATAGTAGAAAAAATAGCTTTTACGATCGCTAAATATAATGAGTTAGAATTTTAAAACATGCAATGCATGAAGTAATAATAGTAGTTTTATACTTGAAAATACCTAACATGCATTCCTAGCATAAAACATTCCAGAGAACAAGCAAACTAATTCATCACAAAGAAAAAACTAGCAGCTAGCAAAGTATCCAAAATCAACTATCCTGTGGGCGTCAACAATCTTACACAAACCCACATAAAACAAAAGTGTGACTGAACTAGGTAAAGTAACTAAAAAAAGGTTCCTCGCAACGGAGAGGTTAAAACCACAGCCAACATTGCTACTCAAGAACTCCAAAACCAGCTCCACTACCTGCTAAAGCTCCAAACATGAGGCATTCCAAAGACAGAACACCTCAGCAGGAGGGTACAAACGGTGGCAGAAAAGTAAGCCAAAAGTAAACAAAGGTCAAAAGGGGGTACCAACTCAAGACCAAAAGTACTAAAGTAAAGTACAAAAGTAAAGTGCTAATATCAGGAAAAAAAAGCACTTACGTGAACCGCCATGTACAACAAATCACATCAGATGCACAAGGCTAAAAAGGTGAAAAACATGGTTAAATCATATGAAAGAATTCTCAAAACTTTATTAGCCACATGTTGTCAACTCTACCCAAAAACACATGCGAGGTGGTCGCTCATCCGGACACACCCTCACAGATATAATATCCGTCTAACTGCGGGGGAGACTCATACACTCCACCATTCACCGCAGATGCCCAAATACCTGGTAAAGTTTCACAAGGTACTAATAAAGGGAACAAACCTTGCGGCGGTGGTTTCATCCACTAACAACCGCAACAAAGGAAAACCATGACATAAATCTCAAGACTTGGCACATTAGATTCTACTAGACCTTTCTAGATTTAAGAAACGGTTGATCAACCTTTAGGAAGGGTTTACAATCCTAGATAAACTCTAACACGTCCTACATAATAGTTAAGGGACAGTTAAATGAGAAAGATTCCACCACATCATCAAACATATACCACTATACAAGGTTAGGTTAGCAAAGTCAAGAACATGATAATACAAGTGTTTTTAAACAAAGGATTAAGACAGTGCTATGATCAGCAAGTTATTAATGATAATGATAAAAGAAGTTAGAAATTTCAGTAGATCGGGAGGAAGAAGGGAAGAGGGGAGTGAAACCACCACTTGCCTTGGTTTTGCTAGAAAAACTCTCCAAATTGCTCTTTGTCGTAGATCGGGGCTAAAGAAGACGAGGGAAGTTGAAATCTAACAAAAATTGCCAAAAGAAGAGGTTAGGGACAAAAACCCTAATGAGAAAAACTCAAGAAATGGGGAAAATTTTACCACGACTATGAAGCTCTAGCTGAGAGCTTTCAGGATCTATGATTTGTTCAAGATTTCGAGAACCGGAGCACCGTCGGCAGCCACCGGAAGAATCACGGAAAACTTTCTCTCTCTCGCTCACGCCGCTCTAGTTCCGGAGGTGAACTGGAATTCGGTCTAAATGAAGGTAGAAGAAGAATCAAGTATATATATACTAAGTGTAATATTAGAATAACTGGAGTTGAGAAAACGAACAGGGATCGGCTGAACCGGGCTTTCTGAGACAAAGGTTTGGGTTTTCTCGAGAACAAGACAAGATTTCTCGAGAACAAAAACGTACTTCTCGAGTACTAAAAGGGACTATCTCGAGAAAAGACTATGGACTTCTCGAGAAGGGCTTCTGGACATCTCGAGAACAACCATATTTTTCTCGAGAACAAGAGGAAGATTTCTCAAGAGCTTCTCGAGAAATAAGAAAACTTCTCGAGTAATGGGTAAGCATTACTTGAGAACAACTCAGGACTACACGAGTACTAGACCGCATCTCCTGAGAACAAGAATATTCTTCTCGAGAACAACAAGGCCGGGATTTCCCCAGAACTACAGGACTTCTCGAGAAGAAGAGCGAAGAATAACCCCGTTCGACGAATTATGCTCGAAGTTAATCGAACACAAACCAGTTCGACGAATTTTGATCAAAGTTCGTCGAGCACAAAGGAAAAAACCCCATTCGACGAATTCTGCTAGAAGTTCGACGAACGCCGTTCGACGCTTCGACGAACGCCGTTCGACGCTTCGACGAACGCCGTTCGACGCTTCGACGAACGCCGTTCGACGCTTCGACGAACGCCGTTCGACGCTTCGACGAACGCCGTTCGACGCTTCGACGAACGCCGTTCGACGCTTCGACGAACGCCGTTCGACGCTTCGACGAACGCCGTTCGACGCTTCGACGAACGCCGTTCGACGCTTCGACGAACGCCGTTCGACGCTTCGACGAACGCCGTTCGACGCTTCGACGAACGCCGTTCGACGCTTCGACGAACGCCGTTCGACGCTTCGACGAACGCCGTTCGACGCTTCGACGAACGCCGTTCGACGCTTCGACGAACGCCGTTCGACGCTTCGACGAACGCCGTTCGACGCTTCGACGAACGCCGTTCGACGCTTCGACGAACGCCGTTCGACGCTTCGTCGAACGCCGTTCGACGCTTCGTCGAACGCCGTTCGACGCTTCGTCGAACGCCGTTCGACGCTTCGTCGAACGCCGTTCGACGCTTCGTCGAACGCCGTTCGACGCTTCGTCGAACGCCGTTCGACGCTTCGTCGAACGCCGTTCGACGCTTCGTCGAACGCCGTTCGACGCTTCGTCGAACGCCGTTCGACGCTTCGTCGAACGCCGTTCGACGCTTCGTCGAACGCCGTTCGACGCTTCGTCGAACGCCGTTCGACGCTTCGTCGAACGCCGTTCGACGCTTCGTCGAACGCCGTTCGACGCTTCGTCGAACGCCGTTCGACGCTTCGTCGAACGCCGTTCGACGCTTCGTCGAACGCCGTTCGACGCTTCGTCGAACGCCGTTCGACGCTTCGTCGAACGCCGTTCGACGCTTCGTCGAACGCCGTTCGACGCTTCGTCGAACGCCGTTCGACGCTTCGTCGAACGCCGTTCGACGCTTCGTCGAACGCCGTTCGACGCTTCGTCGAACGCCGTTCGACGCTTCGTCGAACGCCGTTCGACGCTTCGTCGAACGCCGTTCGACGCTTCGTCGAACGCCGTTCGACGCTTCGTCGAACGCCGTTCGACGCTTCGTCGAACGCCGTTCGACGCTTCGTCGAACGCCGTTCGACGCTTCGTCGAACGCCGTTCGACGCTTCGTCGAACGCCGTTCGACGCTTCGTCGAACGCCGTTCGACGCTTCGTCGAACGCCGTTCGACGCTTCGTCGAACGCCGTTCGACGCTTCGTCGAACGCCGTTCGACGCTTCGTCGAACGCCGTTCGACGCTTCGTCGAACGCCGTTCGACGCTTCGTCGAACGCCGTTCGACGCTTCGTCGAACGCCGTTCGACGCTTCGTCGAACGCCGTTCGACGCTTCGTCGAACGCCGTTCGACGCTTCGTCGAACGCCGTTCGACGCTTCGTCGAACGCCGTTCGACGCTTCGTCGAACGCCGTTCGACGCTTCGTCGAACGCCGTTCGACGCTTCGTCGAACGCCGTTCGACGCTTCGTCGAACGCCGTTCGACGCTTCGTCGAACGCCGTTCGACGCTTCGTCGAACGCCGTTCGACGCTTCGTCGAACGCCGTTCGACGCTTCGTCGAACGCCGTTCGACGCTTCGTCGAACGCCGTTCGACGCTTCGTCGAACGCCGTTTAGTGAAGACAACCCTAGAATCTGACGCACCATTCTTGAGACCTAACATCAAATTCTTACACAAGCAAAAATCATCACAAGGATCCAAACACGTGTCGAGACTCCAAAATGCTCGAATCCCAATAAAACCGGACAAGTCCAAAACCTCAAAACTTCATCCCTTTCAATCAAGGAAAACATTCAATTCAATCAAAATCTAAAAATCTGGTCAAAGAGACCCAACAGATGCGAAAATGCACAAACCGTGCAGCGCCATCAACATGGCTTAAAAAAGTAACGCCTTTACGCCATAAATATGACGATACTAATTCAAATAATATTATCGAAAAATTGGGGTCATTATACTCACCATTAAAATCATCAGTACATCTTGGTTCAAACCGGCCATTCTTACATTTAGGGGGTCGCAGAGCAGGGATTCAGGAAGGGGTGAATAGAAGGGTGGTCCCATCTGTGCTATTTATAGAATTCATGTGGCGCAAAGTTTGGGTCACCATCTTTGCGGTTACCAGCATACTTTTTTGAAGCTCGTATAGGCTCAAAAAAGTGTGGGTATTGTGTTTACTGTTGGGTCCATAGCCCACAATGTCCCAGATTTGAAGAATCCAAACAAGTCAATGATAGACACATAGTTGTATTTGATGTATGTTCAAGTGCATGCAATCGAGTTGGTCCTTGTCACATTGATTGGATAGGTATTCCAAGTGGTTATGACAGGTGCTCACAAGGTAAAGAAGTGGAGAGAAAGAAATCTGTCTAAGTCCACAGGCGTTGAGTGAAGCTAGTTAAGTCAACGCTAGATGTCAAAGAAGGATGCTGGAAAGGGCTGAAAATCTCCAAGTCTACAGGATTTGAGTAAAGCCAGTTCACTCAACGCCAGATGCCAAAAAGCGTTGAGTAAGGTGTGGATAGTCAAAGCCCAGCAGTCTGCAAAGCAATTCTGCGGATAAGTCCAGAGGCGTTGAGTGAAGGCGGTTCACTCAACGCCATATATCAAAAGGCGTCGAGTATTGCTGAGTAAAGTTGAGTCTATCAAAACCTTAGTATTGGGGAGCTAAAAATCGACTAAGTAGAAAGGCGTTGAGTGAAGCCAGTTCACTCAACACCATATGCCAAGCAGCGTTGAAACAAACTCAAGCAGTTGAAGATTCTGTCAAGAAATCTTGCTAAGTCCAGAATCGGTTAGTGAGGACAGCTCACTCAAAGCTAAAGAAGAAGGCGTCGATAGAAGAACAATCAGTCAAAGCCTAAGGAAAGAGTGTAACACCCCTGATTTTTTGATGTTTATCTTAATTCCTTTAGTGATGTATTTTTGACGTCAGGGCATTACGTTGACGCATAGTTGATAGGTACCGTTGCTGGAGCGTGGCTTTTGCTCATTTGGTATTTGATTTTTGGACTTAGAATATTAGCTTGGCTAATTTCTAGTGTGTTTTGGAGTTTTCCCTTGTGAGCCGGGTTTATTTTGGAACTCGGTGGAGCCTTTTTGGGATGTTTTGGAGTTTTGGGCATCAAGGAGTTTTTATGCCAGTTTGGTTTGTCAGATTTTGATTTCAACTTTGTCGGTTGATTCGTAGCGTCGATATTTATCTACGGTGTGATTTTCGTAGAATTCCAAGTTGGTTTGAGTTTCGGGTCGTTTGGACGTTTATTTAGTAATTAATTATAATACAATATTATATTACTTATATAAATATAAATAGATAACGATGTGACGGAAACCATATTCATCTTCTTCCGAGCTGACGAACTGTTTCGCGAAGGGAGAAAGCGGCGGACATCGCAAAGCTTTCGGTCGTCGATTGTTGGAGCTCCGGTGCTCGAAATCTTCATCGGAGAGTAGATCAGACTCCTCTCGCCGAGATCTATGGGTGTGCGGTGATTTTTTCTCGTTTCTTGATTTTTTGGGAGTTAGGGGATTCGTTTTGACCTTCTTTTCTCCTGAAAAGTTTCAGTAATCGTTGCCTAGATGTTCTTGCGGCCAAATCCTTGAGGAGGAGCGCTTGCAAGGCTGATTTTTGGGCGATTCAAGGCAAGTGGTGATTTCTTCCCCTTTCCAAGTTCGTTTCTTTGTGTTCCTTGTTGTTTTTCTTCCCTTCTCCTCTGCATGTGTTAGCCGTGAAGTACGTTCATTGATGTGGAGCAATTTTGCTTGTACTGATCTAGTTGATCCACTGAAGCCTGTTGGATTGTGCGACGCCCTTAGAGGGGGGGGGGGTGAATAAGGGTTAATTATTTTTAACTAAACAAAGTTTACTTGATTAACAAAAATAATGAAGTTAAGGAATAAAAACTAATTTTTTATAAGCAAACTTGAACACAATGAAATATATAAAAACAATAACAATAACAATTTATTTAAAATGTGCTAAAAGTGAATACAAAGTATCTCTATAGAACTAGAGACAAAGGCTTATGAAAAATACAATTTACTTTTGGTTTTGCCGGTCCTTCTACTAAGAACTGGCAGACTAAAGCGTATCTCTTCCTAGATCTGTCTACTAGCCTCCTCTAGATCTACAACGATCTAGACGCTGTGCACAAGGCAATGATTTCTCACTAAGCAACGCAAGGACTTGGAGGCCACACACAAGGCGGCAATTTTCCCCTAAGCCACACAAGGACTTAGACGCTACACACAAGGCAGCAATTTCCCCTAAGCCACGCAAGGACTTAAACGCCATGCACAAGGTAGCGATTTCATCTCTCGATTATAATTGGATTACAATAGGAATAACAACAAAGCAAATTATAAACTTCAGAATTAAAACTCCCTTCAAACAATGCGCTGAAGATGACGACAAATCCTAACCAGGGTTGCTTTGAATGTTGCGTACATTCTGTCGATCTTTTGCGCTTCAGCCTTCTTGAGTGTATGGAGTAAATCTGGAATCTTGAGCTCTCTAGTTCGTCTAAACAGGAAGGTGCACTCCAGGAAATAAAATTCGTGATCTCCACAGAAAATGAACTTGCTTTTATACTTTGGCGATATCTCCTGGCAACACTGGGTATTACCACCTGGCGATATCGATAACTACTGCCATGCGTCCCACGAACTCCTCATTTTCGCATCACAGAACTTACGATCGTAGAATGTTGACTGTCTCCTGGCGATACTGAGTATCACCACCTAGCGATATTGATAATGGCTGCCACGTGTCCCACGAACTGCTGATTTTCGTATTGCAGATTTGTCAAACGTAGATTCACCGATCGTCGATCGCAGAGTCATCGATCGTCGATGTTGCCTATGGGCGATACCCAATATCTCCTGGCAATACCTCTGATGAGTCCTATTAATATACTGATTTTCGGACTCATCTGGGATAGTTTTCTTTCAGAAGCACTTCACTTTTAGTTCGTTATCGTATATATTTCTTATAATCTGTATTTCCATAGGAAGTGCACTTATAGGCCCGTGGTTGTGTATTTTTGTTACTTTTACTGATTGTACTTCTTATTGTGATTGCCTGGAATGTCTGCGCATATGAGTGGTTTGTTTTTCCTGCAGGTACAGGGGTTGTGTTCGTGCTCTGGGTTGGTTTGGGGCCCATTTTTGCCTAAGGGCCCCTGATCGTGCATTTTTATATGTGCATGCTCAGTGGATTCCTTAGCGCACAACCACTGGCCGTGTGCCACTGATCGTGTGCATTGAATCCATTTTTCCAAGTTCTTTCTGGGGCAATCGCATGACCATTGGACATATGTGCACGACCTCTGGTCGTGCTCCACTACTCGTGCGTGTTTATCCCATTTTTTTGGAGTTCTGCCATTGCTAATCGCACGATCATGGGATCCAGTGCGCACGACCACTAGTTGTGCGCCACTGATCATGTGCATTATATTTTCTGCAATCTATAAATTCGCAGGTTCCGCCCTAATTCGGGCTGGACTTTTTCTCTGTCGTTTTCGTCTCCGAGGAGGGTTCTGTTGACCTCCTTCTTCCTCCACCGTAGGGAGGGGATCCAGGCAAGCTTTCAATGCCAAATTCAACCCGGAGCTTCCCCTCAGCCTCCTCCTTCATCCTTGAGCTTCAAGAAGGGTTTTACCTAGATTTCACCATCAAGCTCAAAGGAGTTTGTGTCATCCTCCACCGGATTGTGACACAAAAAAGACAGGTCCATTGGGAGTTAGTGACAGCCTTTTATACCCTGTATGCAGTTGAGTACCGAGCTAGGACGCGGATTGACAACCCGGCAATTCCTTCCGTGAATCCTCAGCAAGACTTCGGATCTGGTCGATTTCGCACTCTCTTCTTATTTTGTTGTTTATAGTGTAGTTTTATCTCTTTGTATTTGATGAAGTGTGTTTAATTTGATATAAGTTTGTATACAATCATGTCTATGTGATTTTATATTCACGTTATTTGCTTGAGGTGCGCCATTATCCATCCTCCACCACACAGTACCACACTAGCAATTGCTAGTGGCATGCGTAACAAAGAGTTGATCACGGCCCTAATTCCTCCATTCTCACCACCTCATCCGCAAGCCTACTCATCCATCCGCCTAGCGATTCGGTGCATAGCGGCCCATGTAGTTTTCCATCTGCCTGGCTAAGCATTGCATAGCGAAATTGCATAAGAGTAGTTTATTAGTGCTTTACTTTCTTTTTCCACAAACAATCAAAACCCCCTTCGTAAACACCGACCTAAGGACTTCAATCTCAAGTCCTCCTAAAATTAACTCCACCTTACTGTGTTCCTTGAGAGATCGATACTTGGGAAAATTCGTCCATTTTATATTACTTGTGCGACCGATACACTTGTCGTAAACCGCATCAAGTATTTGGCGTCGTTGTCGGGGAACATAGTCGTGAGATTTTTTGGAGAGGGATATAGGAGATAGAAGTCCTTTTCCATTTATTCATTTCATGTTTCTTCTTTGCTTTAGTTTTTAGAATTTGTTGCTTATTTTTCTTTGTTTCTTTTCTAGTTTTAATTTTTCAGCAGTAGACATTCCTTTTCTTTTATTTGCTAGTGTGTAGTTAATTTTTTCTTAGAATATTTCTGTTGGTGAATTCTTTCTTGTTGCACCATGTTTTCTTATATGAATATCCGTTGCAGATGGTGCGGGGATTATAGGCATGGTAGTGATGAGTACCCCACTGAACATAGTGAGCATAATTCTCATGGTTCAGTGTATGGAGCACCGTCCTCTTATGATACTTCATAAACCATATCCAAGTCTTATTGTCACTTCTCTTCTACGCCTTCAACTTTTTCTTATTCCTCTTCGGTCCTACCAGGACTGAGGAGTAATGGAAAATAGTGTTTGTGCTGTCGTAGCACCGAGCACGTGTTGAATGATTGCGCAGAATTTCAGCGCAGTTGGAGGAGGATGATGAACCAGGTATTCGATTCGTTCCATCCACCTCTCAATTGGCTTCCCCTTCTGATTCTGATAATATATTCACAGTACCACCTTTTCTATGGGGAACTGCTGCGGATATACCCATAAGACTTTCTGCTGATCGGTGTGACAACATTGTGGTGTCGTCTCTCCCTATACATTCTTCCCCTCTTTTGGATTCACCTACAGAGGAACCTGCACATATTTTCTCTGATGTTGTTGTTCCTCCGCTTTCTTTGCAAGAATTATCTATCCCAATTTTTAGTGAGTCAGTTGATGATGTTATGCCGGATAATGATTCAGAGCATGAGGTTGCGCCAATTTGGGATGAGGATGTTATTCTCTCCAATGGAGAGTGTGACACCTTGGAACATGATGACGCACCGAGGTGGGATGATGAGGAGATCCTTTTTGATGTGGAAGTTTTCACTTCCTTGTTGGATGAGGAGGTCCAAACCACCAACGAGGACCTCGAGCTCTCGAACTCCCCTTGCTATGACTCATATGACACCGACGATGATCTATGCTTGGATCCTGCGTGGAGTGAGACCCGGACCACTCCCTCTATTTTTGATTATTTTAGTTTTTCATCTTCTTTATTTCTTGATCCCCTATCTGTATCTGAGCCTGTGCGGGTTGAGTCTTCGCAGGTGCTTCTATTGGAATTGGAGCTTTCAGCTCGAGTCATGGATGATAACATCCTCTTTCGCGAGGAGGTTGATTCCTCCTCTGTTGAGGAAGCTCCATTAATTGATTTCTCCTCCTTCCATCTCCCTGTAGACGATACCTTGCTGTGAAAGGATTTATTTTGTGGTGAGATGAGTGAGGACCAGCGCTCCTCCTCTTCTTACTTCCTATTTACTCTGTCTGTGAGGAGCAGGTATGATTATTTGGGCAGAGGGGTAACTGTTTTATCGCCGCATCGGTACCCGTTACCGAAACGGATAATGGAAGAGTTACCTGTGCACTTTTCTTTTCATAGTCCCATTAGCTAGAAATGTATAAAATTTAATAAGTCATGGTGGGAGGACAATAACCCCAGTAGTTATCTTACATTTCCTACATTTTTATTTTTCATGTCTATCTTATTTTTAGTATTTCTTTGTATTTTGTCTATTTTCTTTTGTTTTTGCGGAGCTCACCCCTATAGGTATTCATGGCAAATTCATATTGGCGGGGTTGTGATTCTTTGTTTGGCAGACCTACTTTTATTTTTTTTCATGCATCTTCTGGTATGCTCACTAGCTGAGCATTGGGTAACCTCTCCCCTTGTCTCTATCTGATTTAAATTTCAATATCATATGCTGTGTTGCTTAGTTTAAGTCTGGGGAGAGCCAATATTTGTTACCTTTTGCATGCACACATTTCATTTGCATACTAGAAGCTTTTATTGTTTTATTTTGATTAGTTCATTGCATTGCACACCACTGCACCCACATGAGCGCGTGCTTAGCTGTTAGCGTGCTGCGAGTTAAACTCATTTCTTTTGTATGATTTGGGAAAGTATTGTGTTAGCATAGGATTGTGAGACGGAGTCAAATGTTGACTGCTGCAGTACTCCTAGTCGAGTGCTCTCGTCTTGTTTAGAAATTGGAGTAGATTTAATTTTTCTGTATGCTTATAGTTTTATATTTTTCTATTTGCGTAAATACTATTTATTCTACTCAAAAATTGGTGAATCCGGTGTGAATCCAACGGTAGCTTAGGGATGTGTGTAGACGATCGTTAGATTCGTATTGCTCGAGTCGGGAGGATGGATAGTCTTTCTCGTTGGTTAGTTGCCCCAAGCTATTCTTGAAGCATGGGTATAGGTTAGTTCAATCGCATGAGCGTGATGTAGGCCATCATTTTGGCCTGGTTGAGCTTTGTACAGTTCCTAACGTCTTATCCTCGCTAGCCCCGATGGTCCTACCCCTTCTTTTGATTCACCTCCACCATTATTTCACCAAAGCCTCATAGCCAATCCTAGTCGCACACCCAAGTCGAGCTTTAGTGTTTTTCATTTTCATTTTGGGGTGTTGATGTGGTGATATTCCTTGTGAATATGTGAATGTGCTCCAAAGTTTTTATTTGCTGAAATTGTTAAAATAAAAAGATTATTTGAAATATATATATATATAATTAATTATGAAAAAGAAAAGTGAAAAGAAAAAGTATAATTGAAAATTCTTTTTGAGATGAGATTGTATTTGGAGTAGGCGGTGCACACACCCATATTTTAAAAATTAAGTCTGGGGGTGTGGTGTACCCGCATGTATTTTGGTTAGCGGATAGATTCTTTTTTATGCTAGCTCATTTGGGTTAGGTGTGTAGCCCTCTTATTTATCTTTGTTTACCTCACCGAAACCCAAGCCCCATCTCTTCACCTAAAGTCCTACTGGTTCGTGTGTGAACCAAACCATTGTCGTGGAGAGAGTGCGAACAGGCAAGCATATGATCACCGACTTTGGTGGATTCCTTTAGAGGTTATCCCGAGCACCGATCTTTGGCAATGCTCGCATTAGCGATTAGTCTACATTCTCCCTACGCGTGACCAAAAGATTCACTTTGATTCAATTTTTGAGTAGTAATAAAATATTGATACACATTGTGAAAAGTATAAACTATTTTGTATACTTAGAAATTTCCTCTATTATATTTTTACGCGCGCGAGCATGCGACTTTGCATGGTACTCTGTATCTCAATTCTTATGTTAGCTTGTTTATTTTCCCTACCTGCATAGATTTTGTTTGCTCGGGACGCGCAAACAGGTAAGTCTTGGGGTGTGATGAGTCCTATTTATATATTGATTTTCGGACTCATCTGGGCTAGTTTTCTTTCACAAGCACTTCACTTTTAGTTCGTTATCGTATATATTTCTTCTAATCTTTATTTCCATAGGAAGTGCACTTATAGGCTCATGGTTGTGTATTATTGTTACTTTTATTGATTGTACTTCTTATTGTGATTGCCTGGAATGTCTGGACATATCAGTGCTTAGTTTTTCCTGCAGGTACATGGGTTGTGTTGGTGCTATGGGTTGGTTTGGGGCCCATTTTTGCCTAAGGGCCACTGATCATGCATTTTTACACGCGCACTCTCAGTGGATTCCTTAGCGCACCACCACTGGTCGTGCGCTACTGATCGTGTGCATTGATTCTATTTTTCTAAGTTCTGTCTGGGGCAATCGCACGACCATTGGACATAGTGCGCACGACCTGTGGTTGTGCGCCACTGCTCGTGCGTGTTTATACCATTTTTTTGGAGTTCTGCCATTTCTAATCACATGATCATGGGATCCAGTGCGCACGACCACTAGTCATGGGCCACTGATCATGTGCATTATATTTTATGCAATCTATAAATTTGCAGGTTCCGCCCTAATTCGGGCTGGACTTAGTCTCCACCCTTTTCGTCTCTGAGGAGTGTTCCGCCGATGTCCTTCTTCCTCCACCGTAGGTAGGGGCTCCAGGCAAGATTTTAACGCCAAATTCAAGCCGGAGCTTCCTCTCGGCCTCCTCCTTCATCCTTGAGATTCAAGAAGGGTTTGACCTAGCTTTCACCATCAAGCTCGGAGGAGTTTGTGCCATCCTCCACCGGATAGTGACATGAAGAAGACGGGTCCTTTGGGAGATGTGATATCCTCCTCTACCCCGGACGCAGTTGAGGATCGAGCTAAGATGCGGATTGACAACCTGGCGATTCCTTCCGTGAATCCTCAGCAAGACTTCGGATCCGGTCGATTTCACACTCTCTTCTTCTTTTGTTGTTGATAGTGTAGTTTGATCTCTTTGTATTTGATGAAGTGTGCTTAATTTGATATACGTTTATGTGCAATCATGTATATGTGATTTTATATTCATGTTATTTGCTTGAGGTGCGCCATTATCTATCCTCCACCACACAGTGCCACACTAGCAATTGCTAGTGGCGTGCGTATCGAAGAGGTGCTCACGACCCTCATTCTGCCATTCTCACCACCTCATCCACAAGCCTACTTATCCATACGCCTAGCAATTCAGTACATAGCAGCCCATGTAGTTTTCCATCCGCCTGGCAAAGTATTGCATAGCGACATTGCATAGGAGTAGTTTATTAGTGTTTTACTTTCTTTTTCCGCAAACAATCAAAACCCCCTTCGTAAACACTGACCTAAGGACTTCAATCTCAATTCCTTCTCAAAATTAACTCCACCTTACTGTGTTCCTTGAGATATCGATACTTGTGAAAATTCACACATTTTATATTACTTGTGCGACCTGTACACTTGCAGTAAACTTCACCAAGCTCCCAAGCTCATCTGTTCGGACCCGAAACAACATCCAAATGCCATTTGAGTTAGACCTGTGATATCTGCACATCATAAACACCCAAAGATCAAATAGAAATGAGATTTGTTATTAACAAACCAGGAAGTGTGGAACGCATGCTCTCACAATCTCCCCCTTTTGTTAATAACAAATCCACTGAGAAAGAAATCATGAATGATATATAAAGTGTTTGTTTGAAACTATGAGTATCAAGACTAAGTATTTGTATATGCACAAACTTCTCTTGGATGTAACACTCCCCCTACAGGTGTACTCCCCCTAAATCTAAGCATATTGAACCTGGTGTTTGTTAGTTAATGTAAAATACAGTATTAAAACATGAGTATGATTGATTTCCTTAGTAAATTCTCCCCCTTTGGTATGAATGATTTACTTAGTAAATTCTCCCCCTTTGGTATTGTCAAAAGAGATAGCAGAGTGGTGCGGAAGCTAAAGAGGAAAAACTTAAAAGGAGAAATCAAGGATAGAACATGTGAATCAATGTATAGTAAAAAAAGAAAATAACTAAACATGAACAATGACAACATTCATCCATTTATATCACAGACACATACACTAGTGAAGACTAAGTTGGAAACATTTTCGGTCCAATTCTCATAAGAAGAAATTTTAAAGAAGATAATGTTGTGTACATGTGATTGTTTGATGAAAAACACATATGCAGATGCCTTACAAATATATGAACACGTGGAATGTAAAAAAAACAACATAACATAGAAGTATACATGACTCGATGTGCTTGTACCCAAGAATTCAGAGCAAACATAAAAAGAATATCCAGATAAAGAGTTGCACAAGACACTTTACAATTCTTACCAAGGTGTTCAACCTCACAATGCTTATTAAGACTTATCAGGAGGGTAAGTAGTGCTTGGTGGAGGTTTCTTGTCAGCCTATTTTAGTTGAATTTTGAATGACATCAATAAAGATGTTGAATGGTGTTTTTTGAACTTTTTGAATATTTTTTTCTAAATATTTTTGTGTGGCATGACAAAGGAGTCCGAATTCACTTGTGAGCATACAGAATAATAATATTGAGCGGTGCAAAGAATAAACTAGAATAAATCATTAGCAGTAACATGCAACTCTAGTGGTTATGGTAGAACATTCACAATTCACATATGCAATAAGGTGAATTCATATGAAGAATTTCACAAATGTGGGTGAAAGAACATTATCATAACTAAAATATTTCTCATATTTAGAGGTATGCAAAAATAATTTCACAAGTATAAAAACACAAGTACTTGTGTATATAAAAAAGGATATGTGATGGTTGAATAATTGAACTATGCTACTAGGATTCCAAAGTCAAAGAATACACATTGAACCATGCCTAAACCTGAGAAATGAAGAAAAATTGGCGTAATAGTGAATTTTCTCTGTCGCCCGGCGATACTGGATATCATCTCTTCCTAGGAATTGCAAATTCTGATATTCGGTAGCATATATTAATTCAGTTTCTGAGGACTCATATTGTTGAACTATGATATCATTCATCACCTCCACTTCTGGGTCAGCATGTTCCTCTATGTCCCAAAGGTGTATATGACGTACAAGTTGAGCAAGTTTCCAAGGATCTTCGAGTTTAGTGTCATCAATATAGAACACTTGTTGCACTTTGTTTGGAAGAACGAATGGATCATCCTCACACCAACGAGAAGTTATGTCGATGCTCAAAAATATTTATCTTTATGCGTAGTCTTTTTCCTACTAGTGTCAAACCACTCACACCAAAATAATACTACTTTATACCCATGAAGATAGGTCAATTCAACGACCCTACTTAAAACTCCATAGAACTCTACCATGATATTTTGATGTTCCCCCTCAACAAGTAAACCACTATTTTTTGTTGTTTGGCGATCATCTCGATCTTGTATATAAAATCGTACTTCATTAACAATGCAACCAGAGTAAAATTTTGTTAAGTATGATTGTGGACCATTTGCTAATGCCCATAATTCTTCGGAGACTTCACACGAGTTTGCTTGATGCACTCTATTTATCTATACAAAATACAATATAAAGCAAATTAGATAGGTGATACTATAAATTTTCAAGATCTTACATGATCTTAAAATTAGATATATATATATATATGTGATACTATTTATACTATAAATTGTATAGGTGAAACTATTTGGATCTTACATGATCTTGAAACCAATAATGAAACTGCTCTTGATGAGTTTTGTCAGTGTTTCTTTCGTTTTCCCTTTTAAGCTCCTCCATGTACTTACTATTAAAAATTAAAAACAAGTACATTAGAATTAGTTACAAAGTAAGGAATTGAGCTCTTTCACGTATCTAACCTTTGAAATTCATCTACTTCGATACAATTGTTTAATATGAATTTATGGGCTGCATCTAGATTCCTTTTAGAAAGTGCTTTGCAACGGTGAAGAGGTCCAAAGGGTCTCACTTTTGATGCAAAAATAGATAATTCACACGCTTGCTGATGCTCCACAAAATCTTCATTTCTTTTTTCTTTATTGAACCTTGTTTCTATTTCATTTAGGTACATTGACACAAATATCAAGTACTATTTTACAATATATCCTTCCGCTATAGAACCCTCTGGACGTGCTTTATTACGTACGTATCCTTTAAGAGTTTTAATAAACCTAAAGGGAAAACTCAATGATAATAACAACAAAATTGTTCAGTTATGTTATGTAAGATAATAAAGTATAAATGCATATAAAACAAGTACCTTTCAATCAGATACATCCAACGTGAGTGAACTGGGCCAGCAATCTTCGCCTCTTTCGGAAGGTGAATAGCCAAGTGAACCATTACATCAAAAAATACTGGAGGGAATATTCTCTCAAATTTGCACAAAATAATTGGGATATTACTCTCCAACTTCTCGATATGCTCTACCTTTAGTGTCTTTGAGCATAAAATAAAATAAAAACTCCTAGCCCATATAGTGCCTCAACGACATCTGGGCGTAGAAACCCTCGAATGCCAATTGGAATTAACCGTTGTAATATAACATGGCAATCATGAGATTTAAGTCCATAAATCTTCCCATCCTTTGCACATCTTGAAATATTTGACGCATAGCCATCCGGAAACTTGACATTTTTTAAAAATTTGCAAAACCTTTTTTTCTCATGGAAGAGAGATTATAACATGCTTGAGGTTTTATTATAGTGTTTCCATTTCTAATCAAGTGTAACTCCTTCCTAATGTTAAGGTCTCGCAAATCTTCTCACGCTTTTTTCGTATCTTTGTTTTTTCCATCAATGTTCATCAATGTGCCCAACAAACTATCACAAATATTTTTTTCAACATGCATTACATCAACGTTGTGTCGTATCAAAAGCTTATGCCCTTAAGGTAGCTCAAAAAAGATGCTTCTCTTTACCCAATTTCCTTCTTCACTACTGCGCTTCCTCTTTCGCTTGCTTGGGTGTTTTCCAAATTTATCAAAGTTATGTTCGAGTTTGGTTAAATCTTAAAGCAATTGTGCGCCACTCCACTCCCTTTGTTTTGAAAGTGTTTCTGACTTTCCATTAAACAATTTACTCCTTCGATAAGGGTGATCTTCAGGTAGATAATGACAATGTACCATGTAGCATATCTCACTTCGAATACTTTTAGAATCTGTATCATGTAAACAAGTTAGGCATGCCCCGTAAACCTTTTTGGTCCACCCAAATAAATTACTAAGTGCTGGAAAATCATTAATTGTCCACATAAGTGCAGCATGCATTTTAAAAGTGTCTTTATTGTATGTGCCATAAGTCTGAACACCATTCCATAATTCTTTTAATTATTCTATCAATGGTCTAAGATAAACATCAATATCTTTTCCAAGCGCACGTGGGCCAGGAATTAATAATGACATCATAAGAAACTCATCTTTCATACCATTGTATAATGACATATTATATGGAATTAGCACAACTGGCCACATACTATAAGAAGTACTCATATTTCCAAACGGATTGAACCCATCGGTAGCCAATCCAAGCCTAACATTACATGGACCTGCGGCAAAACTATGATAGTGTGCATCAAAACTCTTCCATGTAAGTGAATCTACCGGATGACTCAGAGTACCTTCTATCTCTATATGCTTCTCAGTATGCCACCTCATGTAAGATGCTATTTTAAAAGACATATAAAGTCTTTGTAGCCTTGTTGTTAAGGGGAAATGCCACAAAACCTTTTGAGAAATTAATTTTCCTTTCCTTTCGTTATATTTCCAACGTGGTTCTTCACACACAGGACACACATCTTTCTTCTCATTCTCTTTCCAAAATAGTGCACAATCATGTCTACATGCGCCCATCTTCTTATAGCCCAAACCTAAACCATAAAGAAGTTTCCTAGCCCAATAAATAGATTTTGGAATTAGATTATCTTCTGGCATCACGTCCTTTAGCAATTCAAGAAGCATGTTAACTGACCTATCTGACATCTTATTCATTACTTTGATATGCAGGAGTTTAACAATGAATGCTAATAAAGAGTACTTTCTGCAACCTGGGTATAGTTCACGTCTGACATTACATAATATACTTGAAAAAGTTCCAGTACTATCTTTGTTAGATTATTCAGGAAGTTCTGCATCTCCAATCTCGTGTATCAAATCAACTAAATCATCAATGGCTTCAATATCATCGTTACTTTCCTGACTTTGAAAAGGTCCACTATTGTTAGTATTAGAACAGAACACAAAAGAAGTAGTCCTTTTAGCTTCTCCATGATGTATCCACTCCTTATAATATTTGTAAAACCCTTTCAAATGCAAGTCTGTTTTAACTTCAATGAGGCTCTTTGTTTCAGTGTTTCGACATACATTGCATGGGCAAAGAATTTTATCTTCAAAGTAAATAGCATTTTCCCATGCAAACTTTAAAAATAAATTCACGCCTGTAGTATAGGTAGAACTGAATATATCTTATTCAAAAATCCAGCTTTTATCCGTAGCTAACAAAAAAAGAATGGGATAACACTACCAAGAAACACATACAATATATATATGAAATTTAATATGAAAATTTGGAGAAATTATTTTCAATCCCAAAGCCAAAAAATGCTAAAGAAAAAAATAAGAAATGATTGCTAATATATCAAAGTCTTGGTTTGGCATCATACTAAAATAAAGGTTCTACAACAAAAAATGCTAAAGCAATAGCCACTAAGAATGGGAAATGATTGCAAGACACATAAGAAAAGTCTCATCCGGAAAGAAAATCATATTGCAAAATCAAAAGATTGTAGCCAATTAGGAAAACAAACCACTGTATAAAAGGTTGTGGTATAATAGTTGGCTAAGAATGGGAACTGAAAACAAACCACTACAAAAAAACTGTATGCTTGGTATGACAAATGTGACAAAAAAATAAAAATAGAAGCAAGTGAAATAGAAATTTTATCCAACCAAACAATATTACTGAAGAGATTCATAACAATAGTAACACACACACTACTAACACAAGATAATATAACTTCTTGCCAAACTGATTGCACATACACTACTAAGCCACTACAAACAAGATGAATACCCCCAAAAAACTACAAGAGCATATTACTTGGAATAAATGCAAGAAGATAGGGTTTTGATAATAATTTTAGTAGTGAACAAACGGTAAAAAAATCAAACCACAATAAGATTCATAGTAATAAACCAAAATACGGCCAAAAAAATCGTACCCTAAAGAACATGCTGGAACTTTAAAGACAATATTACTTCTAACCCTAAGGGCATCAAGATGAATACCCACAAAATACCCAAACATCGTCTGTAGCCAATGATGAATCTCGTGACCACGAGACAACAACTTCTTGCCAATGCATGAAGAAACAGAGATCAAAAGTTCAGGAAGAAGGAAGAAATACAAGAAGATATACCAATCGCGAGAAGGAAGAAATGCTCTCTCTCCCGCTTCGTCCCTCCTCTTCTCTCTCTCACGATTCATTGTAGGAAGAAGCCAGTTGTGAGAAGCCAGTCGGGATATTCCTCTAAGAAGAATCCAGTCGCCAAATTCAGAGAAGGAAGAAGCCAGTCGCGAGATTAGCGGTTTCGAGATTGCGCCGGGAGGGGATTGATGAATATAGGGTTTTGATAATAATTTTATTGGAGGGAAATTTCCCTCCAATTATTTCATGCACTTGATCATATATTCCTAATTTTTGCTCGAACTCAAGAGGCTCGTGTTCCATTTTAAACAAAAAAGAATTTGAGATAGATCGAGCTCCGTTAGTAATCGAGCTCAAGCTAATCGTACTTGACCTTGGGATCAACTCATAATGGAGCTCGACCTCATGGAACATGAGATCGAGCTCATGGAGTAATCGAGCTTGAGGACATTGGAGTCGAGCTAGGAAAAATAGTATGCTCGGGAAAAAAACGCACGTCCGAGTTAAAGCACATGCTCGGGAGAAAAATGTTCTCTCGGTCCAAAAAATGCTCTCGAACATTAGTGTTGCAAAAAAATATGATATATTTATGGTAACAAAACTTTAATAATAAAATATTAATAATAGTAAGGAAAATCTCTTTGTCACAAAAAACTTTCATGATGTGGTTACAATTGATACATATTGTGAGGAATTATTTACTATTTGTGACGTAACATTAGTGTTGTTACAAATACTTATATTTATAGTAACAAATAAATTATTATTGTAACAAAATATAAAATATTCGTTACAAAAATTTACTTTTTGGTAACAACAAAAAATTTTTGTTACTAAATGTATGTATTAGTAACAAACTGGGTTTCTGTTATATTTCAGTCCTTACAACAGGTGCAGTTTGTTGTAGTGCAACATTACATAATTGACTTATAGAAATTAAATTATGCTTCAAACCTTTAACATACAAAACCTTTGAGATAGTAAATGACTTGTTACATACTACTCCAATACCGATGATCTTTCCTTTTACATTATCTCCAAACATAACTATTCCTCCTTTCTTCATCTCTAGGCTAAGGAACTTTGATTTGTTGTTCGTCATGTGCTTGGAACACCCTGAGTCCAAGTACCACACATCTTCTTTGTCCTTAGCCTGCTAACACACCTAGAAAGAGAATGAGAGTAAGATCCGGTTACCCAAGTAGTTCCTCCCATAGTATAGGTGGAAGCCTAAGGTACCCAGATTTGTGTAACAGAACAATGTCCCGTCTTCTTACAAGTGTGTTCTGTGACCAAACTCATTATATTTGGCACACGTGATGAAAGAAGTTGACGGGTTTTTCAAAATAAATTTTGAACTTTTGTAGGGAGCAGCAGTGACAGTAGATTTATTATTTTTAATTTTTTTTAAAAAAATTCTGGATTTTTCCTTATCACCGGCGACAGCGGATGTCGCTGGGTGATAGTGTTCTGGAGAGTACCCAAGTCCGAATTTTGCAGAACCATAGCACTGGCTCGCCAAAATCATATTCAGTGATTTTTGGCTCATACCAAACTTGTTAGTGGCCATTTCTAAATCACAGATTCATCCTCTCAATGTAGTGTTTTCGACAACTATGGTGCCGCATCGGTTTGCGAAGGACTTTTTGCTGCCTTCTACTTGAGATTGAGAAAGCTTTAGAGATCTCTCTAAGGCCTCTTTCTCTCTTGTAAGTGATTCAACCCGAGAACGAGACTTAGAGAGATCTTTCTCAAGTTCTAGTATCCTTGTCGAAGATTGACAGTCCTCTTGACAAGTCACTTTCTCCTTCCCAAGTATTTTTACTTCATTTTTAAACTTTTTATTTTTAGATTTTAGTAATTTAATTTCATTCAAACTTTTATAAAAATACTTGCATATTTGTAAAAATTCATTATACAAATCTTCATAAGAAGGAGGATTTACCTCAGTGTTGCTCTAGACACTACTTTCATCATCAGATGATGAGACGTCCTTTCCTATCAGACACATGTTGGCCTCCTCTTCAGTCTCTGAGCTCGAGTTGCTTGACTCCTCAGATGCGATGTCATCCAAGGTTTCATCCCTCAGAACTTTTTTCTTATCCTTCTTCTTGTGCCGCATCTCCTTCTGCTCTTTCAAATATTTTGGGCACTTGCTCTTAATGTGGTCAACTCTTCTGCAGTGATAGCACTTAGGTGGTGATCTCTCTTCATCTTCCTCTCCATCAGCTTGGGCTTTTCCTTTTCTATACCCAGATTCTTGTTTCTTAAAAAATTTCCTGAAAGAATTTCTTCTTTTATGATTTCTCATGAACTTCCTGAACTTCTTTACGAACAGACTTTCTTCATCTCCATCGTCACTCTTATCGGACTCACTATCCACTTCCTTCTTGGACTTCAATGCCAATGCTTTCTTTCTTGGCTCCAGGCTATACTTCTGTTGTTGAATCCTCAGTTCTACTTTGTGGGTTTTCAGATTGCCTATCAGATTCTCAATTTGGAGAGACTTTTGATCGTGTTACTCTAAGATGGTAGTCACCTTTGGATTAAACTTCGGGGGAAGCGATCTAAGTATATTTCTCACCAAATATCCGTTTGATAAACTCTTTCCAAGAATCCTCGAGTCGTTCACTATCTTGCTGAACCTTGTGTACTTTGAGTCAACATCCTCATCAACCTCCATCTTGAACTTCTCAAACTCTGACTCTAATTGTAAAAGCTTCGAGTCTTTCACCTGCGATGTACCTTCATGAGTAACTTCAAGGAGATTCCATATATCATACGCAGTTTCATATGCACAAACACGATTAAATTCAATCCTATCTAATGCGTAGAATTAGGCATTCATTGCCTTAGCATTATTCTTACAGCGAAGCTTATCAACTTCATCCCATTTATCCTTGGGTTTTTCCATTGTGACACTTCCTACTAGAGTTATAAGGGCAGTGTAACATGTTTCTACCATGACCCAAACGTTATTATCTAGAGCTATTAGAAAGCATCGCCTTCAAGCTTTCCAATAGTTACAGTCTGTGCCTATGAATAAGGGAGGTCTACTTATATCTTGCCCCTCAGAAAATGCGTGAGTGTTTTGCTCCATTACTCCCGGTGGTGAAACCGATTTCGGAGTAACCTTCCTCTGATACCAAGTGTTGGATCGTGCGACGCCCTTATAGGGGGGTGGGGTGGGGTGAATAAGGGTTAATTATTTTCAACTAAACAAAGTTTACTTGATGAACAAATATAATAAAGTTAAGGAATATAAACTAATTTTTCATAAGCAGACTTGAACACACTTAAATATATAAAAATAATAACAATAACAATTTATTTCAAATGTGCTAAAAGTGAATACAAAGTATCTCTATAGAGCTAGAGACAAAGGCTTATGAACAATACAATTTACTTTTGGTTTCACTGGTCCTTCTACCAAGAACAGGCAAGCTAAAGCATATCTCTCCCTAGATCTTGCTACTAGACTCCCCTAGATCTACCACGATCTAGATGCTGCGCACAAGGCAACGATTTCTACCTAAGCCACGCAAGGACTTGGACGCCACACACAAGACGGCGATTTTCCCCTAATCCACACAAGGACTTAGACACCATGCACAAGGTGGTGATTTCCCCTAAGCCACGCAAGGACTTACACACCATGCACAAGGCGGAGATTTCCTCTCTCGATTACAATTAGATTGCAATAGGAATAAGAACAAAACAAATTGTAAACTTTAGAATTAAAACTCCCTTCAAACAATGCGCTAAAGATGACGACAAATCCTAGCCAGGGTTGCTTTGTATGCTGCGTACATTCCGTCGATCTTTTGCGCTTCGGCCTTCTTGAGTGTATGGAGTAAATCTGGAATCTGGAGCTCTTTGGTTCGTCAAAACAGGAAGGTGCACTCCAGGAAATGAAATTTGTGATATACACAGAAAATGAACTGGCTTTTATACTTTGGCGATATCGCCTGGCGACACTGGGTATCACCACTTGGCAATATCGGTAACTGCTGTCACGTGTCTTACAAACTCCTCATTTATCGCAGAACTATCGATCGTCGAACGTGGTATGTCGCCTGGAGACACTGAGTATCGCCACCTGGCGATATTGATAACGGCTATCACGTGTCCCACGAACTCCTGATTTTCGCATTGCAGATTCGTCAATCATCGATCGGGGAGTCTTCGATCGTCGTTGTTGCCTGTGGGAGATACCCAATATCGTCAGGCGATAGCTCTTAAGCTCATCTGTTCGGATCCGAAACAACATCCAAATGATATTTGAGTTAGACCTATGATATCTGCACATCATAAACACCCAAAGATCAAATACAAATGAGATTTGTTATTAGCAAACCAGGAAGCGTGGAACGCATGCTCCAACAAAGCCGAGGTATACGACTATCAAAACTTAACTTAAATTACAGTTTTCTTCATTATAAACTTAATGATTTCTTATAAGGTGTTAGGTTTGAGTTTTGTCTGAGTGCCAGTAGTTATCCCCTGCATGGCGTGGAATCTTGATGCGTGTTTTTTCTTACTCTGATATATTATTTAAATGCGGATAAAATACGGGTTGTGATAGTGTGTATTAGAGGGAGGTTGTTTGACAATTGGTCGAACGACTATCTCTGGTTAGTTTTAGATTATCTTATTTCATTTCATACACACACCGATGTGTCATCTGTACGTCTTGGCTGAAGCATGAACACTACACTCAGAAGCATGACAATAACTATATAGGGTATATTATATAGTATGGGATGCATAATATGTGTTTGTATATGGATCCTCATAGGGAGCAACATGTGATTGTTATGTAGTATGAGATGCATAACAATCATCACATGAATGCACATTATATTTTGCTTTTTCATTACATGTGATATTATGTAGCATGGGATGCATAATATTTCATGTGTATGCCGCTCATAACATGCACTAAGGACTTTATTAGATTGTATATCAAAATATGCATGACATAACATAGTATTAGCATACGTGCCAAGCTAAGATTTACATGATTACATACGTACACACATGGATTTAAAATAAAAAGAATAAGAATTCATGCATTCGTAGTTTATGTACATGAGTCAATAGTATGACGTTATATCATCCTAAGTTTAAGCATAACATCATTAATAAAAATCCCAGAGCAAGTTAGCAGCATAAGAAAGTATATATACATGTATGGTCTAAACTGAGTTGAGTAGTTTTATCGGTAAGATAGGTTTTGAATGGTTGTTCGTTGCATTATTAGGATGCCTCCTAAGTGTGTTGCGACATGGTCGACTCCCCAGTCAGAGGGTGAGTCGTCAGGTGTACAGAGTGAGGCTGTAATTATAGAGTTACACCAGAGCATTGAGACTCTAGCAAGGCAAATGGTGGCAATGCAAGCGTAGTTGCAGGCATTGTGGGCTGCCACTTTGATGTGGCAGTCTGGTTGGCATACCCCGCAGTGGTTGAGTATGAGGATGAGATCAGTAAATTAAATAGGTTTGCTTCTGACTTGATATCCGCCGAGGAGTGCTGAGTTAAAGGTTTCTTGGGTGGTCTCCAAAATCAAATCCATCAGTTTATCAATGCTTACCAGTCCGGGACTAATGTGAGAGTAATGGAAGCTGCCTTGGGGGTTGAGGCTATTGGAAATGCCAAGGATTGTAGTATGTTATTGAGGAAAGAAAAGAGAAAATCTGATGATGGTAAGAGCTCTCAAGATCTTGGTCCTGCTTCCAATAAAAAGAGCAATGAGGTAAGAATTTTTTGCGACCGGCCAGACCATCCTATCGAGAAGTGCTTCAAGAGGTTGGGAGTGCATAATCAGCAACAAGTTCTTACAATGTAGTGAGCACCCAAAGGAGACCTGGTTTGTTCCTTGTGTAAGCGGAAGGGGCATGACTCTGCCCATTATTGGGGCAAGGATAAATTCTCTTTCCAGTGTGGGCAGGAAGGGAATTTTAAGTCTAGGTGCCCGCAGACCTAGTCCCTGGTGCCGCTGCAGCATTTGGACAAAGGTAAAGGTAAACAGATTTTGGTGACTGAGGAAGAAACTCAGTCTTCAACACGAGTAATATCAGGTTAGATTCTAATCTAGTTTTTACCTCGTAGATATAGTTTTGATGTAGTTCGGCTAGTTGTATAAGCGATTTTATATAAAAGTTTAAGGTAAAGAACCGTTAGGCGTGCGTTCTTTTCGATTCTAGTGCTAGCCACTCATTCGTGGCTAGGACTTTTGTAGAGCATCATCGTCTGACTCTCGATCTATTTAGTGACTCGTTTCATGTTAAGTTTCCTTCCGGTGATTTGGTGGTGTGGAACCAAGGTATCCTGAGTTGTTCGATTCTTTAAGGCTTCTTCCGGTTTGCTTCCCGAGCTGGCATCTTCCTGTTCACTTCCCTACCTTCCCTCCCTTTCTTGCTTGTCGCTCTCGTGCGATTTCTTTTCTGTTACGAGTTCTGCATTTTGGTTGCGGCTTGCCGATGGTGTGTTAACACCCAGATCGTGCGACTCCTTATCTTCTCTCTTTCTCTCTTTATTCTTCTTCTTATTTGCGACTTCTTTTCTGCCTGTGTGGTTTCCCTCTTTGCCGGTCTCTTTCTCTTAGTTGATGTATTTCTATAACTTGTTTGCCTTCCTGTTCTATTTCAGCTTGTTCCCTTCTTGGTCGTATTGTTTTCTTGTGTGCGCGCTCCCATTGCTTCTCCTCTTCTTTTATCTTCTCGCGCGCGGTTTCCTTGTGTGCGTGGTTTCCTTGTCGCCGCGGTTTTTTTCTACCCGCTGCGGGCTCCGCATCCTTATCGTGACTTCTTTTTCTAGTCGTCAGTGTGTTGTCACCTTGACTGTGCAGTCTTTTCTCTTGTCATTGCGGTCTTCTCGCGCAGTTTTTTTGCTGCTTGGCCGCTGCGATTTCTCTCCTTTTGCTCCTCTTTTGTCGGCTTGTTTCTAACCGTGTTGTTAGTCTTTCCTCATTCCGTTTCTTCTTGAGGATGGCTTCCCTTCTCTCTTCTACCAATCGTGCTCTTGTGGCCTCCTCTAATAAGTGTCTTATTGACTCTGGTGCCACTTGTCATATGATCGACAACACTTGTTTGTTCTCCTCTTTGCTTGAACAGAACAAGCTATCTCCTGTTGTTATTGTCGATGGGACTTCTGCTCCTATGCATGGTGTTGGCACTGTGTGTCTCTCTCCTTCTTTGTTGCTTGAGGACACTCTCTATATCCTTCCTTTCCCGTGCAATTTACTCTCTGTTCATGCTCTTTGCACTCAGTTAACTTTCATAGTTACTTTTACGGGCGCCACTTTTCTTTATCTGATTCTGTCTCCAAAGTTACGATTGTTACTGGGACTGCTAGTGGTGACCTCTTCTTTCTTGACCACGACGTTGTTATTTCTGCTTCTTCATCTCTTCATCAATGGCATCGTCGTCTTGGTAACCCTCCTTCTCTCCTCACCCACCAACTTCTTCCAGATCTTCCTCAAGAGGATTCCCCTTTGAATTGTGAAGCCTGTCAGTTTAGCAAACATCATCGCTCTTCTTTCCCAGCACAAATGGGATGAAGTTCTTCGCGTCCTTTTGAACTAGTTCATTCTGATATCTGGGGTCTTGCTCCTGCTTCAACTGTTGGTATAGGTAGCTTATACTTTGTCACTTTCTTTGATGATTTCTTCAGGTGTACTTGGTTGTATCTCCTGTAAGATTGTTCTGAACTTACACTGTGTTTACCGCCTTTTTATCATGAGATCTTGACACAGTTTTAGGTGCTTATTTGTTGGGTCCATTGATCCAATGACCCCGATTTATAAGAAGTCAAACAAGTCAATGACACACACTAGTTGTATTTGATGTGTGTTTGAGTTTATGCATGCAGGTGGACACTAAGCAAGCTGGTGGACAGGTAGAAATTTGCCTAAGTCCATAGAAATTGAGTGAAGCAAGCTCACTCAACGCTAGGTGCAGGGTGAAAACTTGAAGAAATGACTAAAGAAAAAAGTGTCGATACAAAAGTGTCGAGACAATTAAGTTTTCTCGACACCTTGAAGTTCAAGTCAGCTGGAAGGTAATGGATAGGCTGGAAATCGCCTAAGTCTACAGACATTGAGTGAAGTCTATTCAATCAACGCCAGGTAAGCAAAATTGATGAGTATAGCTAGGTTAGTCTAAACCTAATAATTGGCAAGCTAAAATTATGACTAAGTCCACAGGCGTTGAGTGTAGTCTACTCACTCAATGTCATACAACTAAAAGTTTTGAGACAGACAAAGCCTAAGTAGAAACAGCTGAAAATGTGGTTGAGTCCACATGCATTAAGTGAAGTGTACTGACTCAATGTCATACAACTAAAAGCTATGAGTTAGTCAAAGCCACAGAAAATCTATGTAAATATTTGACTAAGTCCATAGGCGTTGAGTGAAGTCCATTCACTCAACGCCATAACATCAAAATCGTTGAGTATTTCTCAGTCAGTCAAAGCCATAGAAAATTTGTGTAAATATTTGACTAAGTCTATAGGCATTGAGTGAAGCTTACTCACTTAATGTCATGTGATAAAAAGCATTGACTGATTCTCATCCAGTCAGAGCTAGTGTTTTCAGACATAGAAAATTGGCTTAAGTCCAAATGTGTTGAGTGTAGCTTACTCACTCAATGCCAGATAACAGAAGAATATCTGTTAAGTAGTTTG
This sequence comes from Platanthera zijinensis, assembly GCA_039513925.1. Taxonomy (NCBI): domain Eukaryota; kingdom Viridiplantae; phylum Streptophyta; class Magnoliopsida; order Asparagales; family Orchidaceae; genus Platanthera; species Platanthera zijinensis. Next base: position 154,845,208 of record CM077083.1, read on the forward strand.
GCATTGAGTAAAGCTTACTCCCTCAATGCCAAATGTCTGAAAGATTGGCTAAGGAAAAAAGCGTTGAGTGATGAAGACACACTCAACACTCTCAACGCCAGAGAAGCAGAAATATTTTCTAAGGCAAAAAGCATTGAGTGGACTCAATGCTCTCAACGCCTAATTACAGATAAATTATTCTAAGTGTTTTGGCTTTGAGTGAAGTTTGTTCACTCAATGCCTAGTGACAGAAAATCTATCAAAGTGTTTTGGCGTTGAGTGAAGCTTACTCACTCAATGCCTATATAATTGATGCTTGATTTTGGCTAAGTCCATAGATGGTGACGTCAGCATGAGTCAGCAAAAGTCAATAAAGTCAACGCATTTCAAATTCTTTGCGGGAAAGATGGAAATTGTCATTGTTGGTGCCGACGACCAGCTTTTGTCGCCTTCTGCAAATGGAAGGTGGTAAATCGGCAATTAAGGCTGGGCCCCCCAGCGCAAGAGTCGTTGATCAACGAGCAATATAAGAGAAAGATTGCCTACGTCGACAACAAGTAATTAGGGTTTTCTGATTTCACAATTGCGGCTGAACATCATCTTCTTCCTCGCCATTACTGCCGAGCCAGAAGGTCTTGTTCAGTTTAGAGAATCTTAAAGCGAAAAGTGATAGCTGCTGTGATATTCATCTACGACAGCAAGGTCAGGACTGATTCCTTAAAAGAGAAGAAGCAGAGATTTCTGCAAGCTACTTCTAGAACAAGTCGTGATTCATCTAAAGATATCTGTCAACTTGTTGTTGTGAAGAGAAAGTTAGGGGAGATTTAGTTTATGCCCAGGAAGACAGACACAGAGATTTTTCTCTGGTGTCTAAATTGTTTCACATCATTGTTATTTTCTATATGATCCAATCTAGGATCTGATTGTAAGATTCTTGAGTGAATCTAAGTGTAGGCATGTGTTATAAAGGCTGAGGTAAGATCTATTGTAGATCTGAGTGTAGGATTTTTGAGTGAATCTGAGTGTAGGCCTGTGATATAAAGGCTGAGGTAGGATCCAGTTGGGTTCAAAGTGGTTGGGCATATTGCCTGAGGTGTAAGTCTTGAACAAGATTGAGTGGTCCCGCGGGATCGTGTTGTAAGCTCCTTGGAGTCGAGTTTTGGGGGAAGAGCCTTGTATAACACACTATTAGAAGGGCGCAGAGGTCTTGTCGTCTGGTCTAACACACTGTTAGAAGGGTGTAGAGGGACAGTGTAGGTCTAAATAATTAAAAAGAGACATAAAACCTATTCACCCCCCTCTAGGCGTTAGCTAACCTTGAAAACAAAGTCTTTCAAGTGGTATCAGAGGGAGGTTACTCTTTAAGGACTCAACAGTCTGAGTAGATCTCCAAGGTCAGTAAGAAAATATGTCCTTATGGGTTCAGGAGTGAACTATAAGGAGTTGGGTGCCATGAAGCTTCCCATCTACAAGAAGGAATGGTTAGACATCTAGAAGGAGAGGGTTAAGCTATTCATGGAGGCAGCCAACCCTAAAATCTTCATCACTATCAAGGAAGGTCCTTTCATCCCTGTGAAAGTGTCTGCTCTTGATGCAAATGTCTAAACCCCCAAGACCTACTCTGAAATGACAAAGGATGAAATTATTCTATCCATAATGGATAAGAGGGCATAGAATATAATTGTGAGTTCATAGATGACTCCACTTTCCAAAATCTAGTACATTTCAAGTCTACAAAAGAGATGTGGGACACACTAGTGGTCTACATGAAGGGAATAAAGGAAGTGAGAGATAGCAGGAATTCCATGCTCAATCAAGAGTATGAGGCACTCAGGCAGAGCAAGACTGATATTATAACTGAGTGCTATGAAAGATTCTTCAGGATTTTCAATAAGCTGAGGACATATGGAAGAGTCTTTAGCACTTATGAGCTAAATGACAAGTTGTTTAGGTCTCTAACTAGAGACTTGGATACTAAAATTTATGTCATCAGAGAAGTGGAAAAACTGGCTGACACTCCACCAACAACTTTTTTTGGGAAGCTGATATCCTATGAAATGCAGCTAACAGCTAGAAAAGAGGAGGAGAAAGTCAGCAAGTCCCAAGCTAAAGAAAAATCTATGGCCTTCAAAGCGGAAGCCACAAGGAGGAGCAAAAGGAAGACACCTTCTCCACCAAGGAGGAATGCTGAATCTGACTCAGAAAAATCAGAGACCAGCACATCAGACTGTCATATGTCTGATGAAGACTTTGCAGCCTTCTCCAGGCAGTTCCAGAAGTTTATGAAGAAGAAACACTGGAGAAGTAGGCCATCTTCTTCCTCTCATCCCAAAGAAAACTACTACAAGGGCTGGAAGAAATCCTCTAAGGAGGACAGGTATGGCTCTAAACCCAACAAACATGTTTCATCTAAAGTGGTTTGTTATTGCTGCAGCAAGCCAGGGCATGTAATAGCCGACTGCCCTATCAAAAGAAAGGAATTTGGTGAGAAGAAGAACCACAAGAAAAAAGGAAAGATGGAGAAATCCTTCATTGCTAAGAAGAAGAAGAGCTAGACTGACTCTTCCTCTTTAGAGTTAGAAAGAGAAGAGGAGGATGAAGCCTACATTGGGCTTATTGCTGCTATGCTAGAATAAGAAGAAGACAACTAATGTCATGGACAAATGGCTCTGACTGATGAATAATCCAGCCAAGAATATCCTGGTCAACTAAAGGTAAATTCTCTTTCCAAGTCTTTTTCTAAGTTAGGCTATGAGACCAGCCCAGATTTTGAAGCTCATTCATCAAGAGATGAAGAAGATTCTTAGTCTGAGGAAGATATCAATTCTGTAATTTACAAATATGGTATCCTTTTGAGTGCTTTCAAGGAAAGCAAGCTGCTGTCTAAGAAGCAAGCTAAAGAAATTTCCTCCCTTTAGCTTGATGCTTCCCAGCATACTGATTCAGCTTCACTGCTTGATTAGAAAATGAAAGAGATCAGTGAGCTTGAAACTATCTCCTTTATTCAGATAGGTACCATAGAGTACCAGGAAAATAGAATAAGGGACCTGGAAGTGTTGTTGGAGAGGGAGAAGAGAATAGTGGCAAGCTATTCAAAGCCCAGTTCAGTGCTTCCCTTGATAGACACCTTCACTTCCCAAAAGGGTAAGGAGTTGGGATTCAAGGGATCCACAAGAGTTGCCAATCCCAAAGGAAAGGGCAAAGCTCCAGCACAGCCACTGGCCTCAAAGCCTGTTGTTCCATTCAAGAGAATGGTGCTACCTTCCAACATGTATGACCTAGAGAGCACCTATGGTCACTGTAATAATGGTAGTTCCACTAGTGTGAGAAAAGATGCTCCATACTATAGTGGTAGATATAGCAAGGGTGCAAGTTCCCTGAAGGCAGCCCATGAGTAAATTCAAATGGCCCACCCTAGACCATTTGTTTTTGGTGCACCAGCCCCTTCACTCAAGGATAAAGATGCAGACTGTTCATAGAATATTCTAACCCACTCTAAGACTAAGGGCAAGTCTGTTAGTAGACCTAATTTGGGCATCTCAGAGTCCATCAAGAGTGTGCTTTCTGAAAAGAAGACAACTACTGGTAGGGCTCAGGATATCCCAAGAACTTCTACTACCAGACCCACCACTAGTCAAACTGGGGCTGGGAAATAAGAGAATAGGACTGCTGCTGCACCTTCTAGACCAAGAGTTGCTGTCAATACAGACACCAGACCAGCTCTTAAAAGTAGGTACAATATTTATGAGTGCTAGCGCTGTGAAAAAGTGGGCCACTATGCTCTAGATTGCTGGCACAATACAAGTGTACCAAGAGTAAGAGAGAGCTTACCTATCAAAAGAGTTGCAGGTAGGCATGGTTATTATAAGACTAACATGCACCTAGGACCCAATAGGAACTGGGGTCCAAAGGTTAACTGATTTATTCCTTACAGGTTATTCCAAGTGGTCATTCCCCTAAATAGTACTTGGACAGTGGGTGTTCCATGCACATGACTGGAACAGGGAGCTTGCTGAAGGAGTACACTCCCGTAAAGAATGGACCCAAAGTCATCTTTGGTGGTTGACTAAAGAGTATGGTAAGATATCAAATGACATAATCTCTATCACACAAGTAGCTTATGTGCATGGGTTGCAACTCAACCTTATAAGCATAAGCGAACTATGTGATCTTGGCTATGACATTTCCTTCCTCAAGGATGAGTGGCAAATTAGGAGGTCAAGTGACTAAGGGGTTATCTTGACAGACACTAGGAGAGGAAATATTTATTGTCTTAATTTTGATTATGAATGTAAGGACTCTCCCATATGCCTAGTTGCAGATAAGAAAACCTCATATTGTGTCCAATGACACAAAAGGCTTGCTCATCTGAACTATAAGACCATATGCAAACTCTTTAGTGAAGAGTTAATATGAAATGGCCCCAAGTTGAAATGCACTAAGGAGGGTATCTGCTCTACATGCCAAAAGGGTAAACAGACCAAGACCTCCTTCAAGAGTATTGGGGACAAAGACTAGGTGAGGTGTTTATACCTCCGGCATATGGACTTGTTTGGTCCTATATCAGTTCAAAGTCTACGTAGGAAAGTCTACGCCCTTGTGGTTGTTGATGACTTTTCCAGGTTAGTTTGAGTGTTCTTCCTTAAGAGAAAAGATGAAACCCTTGAAGTCTTCAAGACTTTTGCCAAGCAGATACAGAATGGACTAGATAGTACTGTGGTCAAAATCAGAAGTGATCATGAGACTAAATTTGAGTCTGCAAGCATGACAAGGTCTTGTGAAGAGCAAGATATTCACCAGGAATTCTCCTTTCCTAGAATACCCCAGCAAAATGGAATTGTTGAGAGAAAAAATAGAACCCTCATAGAGGCTAGTAGTACCTTGTTAAGTGACACATCTCTCCCAGAATATTTCTAGGCTCACGCAGTAAATACTACATGTCATGTCCTTAATAGGGTTTCTATCACCAAAAGCCACAAGAAGACTCTCTATGAGATTTTAAAAGGCAGAAAAACAAACTTATCCTACTTCAGGATTTATGGTAGCAAGTGCTATGCACTAAACAATGGAAAATCCTATATGACAAAGTTTGCAGTCAAGTCCTATGAAGGGATCTTTATTGGGTACAACAACAATAGTAAGGCATATAGGATCTACAACTTGACAAGTTAAGTTGTAGAAGAGTCAGTTCATATTGTCTTTGATGAATCAAACATGATTAACTATGATCTATCTAGCTCCTCTTCTAGTTCTGCAGGCATAAAGCAGGTGATGGACAAGCTTACCATCAAGGAAGATGCTCCAAAATTCCAAGATAAGAGAAAAGATGTGTGTTGTCTAGAAGGAGCTCAAGAATCACAAGTTAAGGATGAAGAACATCCAACTAAAGACAATGAAGAACATCTAGCTGAAGTTAGATTGCCTCCAGTAGTAAGGAATTTGAGGGACCATCCAACTCACCAAATCAATGGTGATGCAAGTTATGGAGTCCATACCAGAAGCAAGAGTATCAACACAACTCTGTACTTAAGCTTTCTATCTCAAGAAGAGCCCACGAAGTTTGAAGAGGCAATCAAAGACCAATTCTGGATTGGAGCAATACAGGAAGAACTAAACCTGTTCAAAAGATGTAGAGTCTGGAAGCTGGTTCCCAGACCTAAAAGGCATAATGTCATAGGAACTAAGTGGATCTATAGGAACAAGTTAGATGAGAATGACATTATTATCAAGAACAAGGCTAGACTGGTGGCTAAAGGATATATATAAGAATAAGGCATAGATTTTGATCAGACATTTGCCCTAGTAGCTAGATTGGAAGAAATAAGACTCTTCCTTGAATTTGCTACATATTAAGGATTCAAAGTCTACTAGATGGATGTGAAGTCAGTAATCCTAAATGGATACTTAAAATAGGAAGTATATGTGGATCAGCTATAAGGTTTTGTTGACCCTAACTCTCCCAATTTTGTTTATAGGCTTAGGAAAGCTCTATATGGGTTAAAGCAAGCCCCTAGAGCATGATATGAAACCTTGTCTAGTTTCCTCATTGAGAATAAATTCTCAAGGGGGGAAATAGATAAGACCCTATTCCTAAGGGAATCTAACGGCAAGAATTTCCTAGTCTAGATATATGTTGATGACATTATCTTTAGATCTACTAATGACAACCTTTCCAGGAAGTTTCCTAAACTTATAAAGGGAATTTTGAGATGAGTAGTATGGGTGAGTTCAAGTTTTTCTTGGGACTCTAAGTTAGATAGACTAATGATGGCTTGTTCATATCCCAGTCCAAGTTCACCAGGGAGTTGATTAAAAAATATTGTATGGAGAATTCCTCCACCATAAAAACTCCCATGGGGGAAAGTATGCCTTTAAACAAAGATGAAGCAGAGAAACCTGTTGATGAAAATTTTTATAGAGGGATAATTGGCTCCCTTCTATACCTCACTGCTAGTAGGCCTGACATCATGTATGCTACATGTTTCTAAGCTTGGTATCAGGTCTGCTCTAAAGAATCTCACTACTCTACTGTAAAGAGGATCTTGAGATATCTTAAGGGCACACAAAATCTTGGCCTATTGTACCCTAGAAATAGGGATTTTGAACTAATAGTGTATTCAGATGCAGATTTTGCAGGATGCAAAGAGTACAGGAAAAGCACTACAGGCACCTGTCAGTTCTTAGGAGGTAGACTAGTGTCTTGGAGCAGCAAGAAGCAAATAAGTATTGTTATATCAACTGTAGAGCCAGAGTATATTTCAGCAGGTAGTTGTTGTGCTCAGTTGCTATGGATTCAGCATCAGCTCCAGGATTATGACCTCAAGGTAAGTAGAACCCATCTTTATTGTGATTCTATTAGTGTTATTTCTATTGCTAGGAATCCTCTCTCACACAGCAGGACTAAGCATACAGAAATTAGATATCATTTTATTAGGGAGCACATGTAAAAGGAAGATATTAGTCTTGAGTTTGTCCCCATAGACAAGCAAGTGGTTGACATCTTTACTAAGCCACTAGATGAAGCAAAGTTCAACACCTTCAAGTTTTAGTTGGGTATGATGAACCTAGTCTAGCTTCAGTCACTCTCTATAAATTTAGTTTTGTTGCAGGATGTGTTTTTCTTGTAGGAGATGAAGACTATAAGTGGTAAGAAGATCAAAGTGACCATCAGTAAATTGATGGGAAAAGTGGCTCATATTGAGGGGGGGGGGGCAAGTCCAGCAACTGCAAGAGCATTATCAGTCTTATATAATGAGGTAGCTAGCAGTTGTACTAAAGGGATCAACTGCAATCAGATAGGGGGAGAAGTACAAGCCAACTCTTCCCTGACTATTCTTCAGAAGTCAAAAGGGGGGAGAGAAAGAAGAAATTAAGTGGAGAAAGAAGGAAAGAAGTTGCACATTAAATGGACTCAAGATTGATGAAGTGTAGCATCATCAAGTGTGGCATCAGAGCTTGATCAAGTGGTATCAAATTTAGGGGGAGAAAGAAATGCTGCTCTGATAAAGTGGTATTAGATTAAGGGGGAGAAAGAAATTCTCCTATGCAGCATTCAAGTGGTATCACACAACTTGCAAAAAAATAGGGGGAGCAGGTGATGCTCACCCAATAGGCAGGAAATGGGGTAACCTTCCAAGATCTGCTCTGTTATAATAATACTTTTTATTGCTGCATATATTGTGTGTGTCATTGACTAAGGAATGTGAACAATTTGAATAAGGGTTTTGACTTCTTCAAATATGGGGAGATTATTGGGTCCATTGATCCACATGGCCCAGTTTTGTCAGAAGCCAAACAAGTCAATGACACACACTAGTTGTATTTGATGTGTGTTTGAGTTTATGCATGCAGGTGGACACCAAGCAAGCTGGTTGACAGGAAAAAATTTGCCTAAGTCCACAGGCGCTGAGTGAAGCAAGCTCACTTAACGTCAGGTGCAGGGTGCGAACTTAAATAAATGACTAAGGACAAAAGTGTCGAGACAAAAGTGTCAAGACAAAAGTGTCAAGACAGATGTGTCGAGACAATTTAGTTATCTATACACCTTGAAGTTCAAGTCGGCTGGAAGGTGATGGATAGGCTGGAAATCGCCAAATTAAGTCTACAGACGTTGAGTGAAGTTTATTCACTCAACGTCAGCTAAGAAAAATCGCTGAGTATAGCTAGGTTAGTATAAACCTAACAATTAGCAAGCTAAAATTGTGGCTAAGGCCACATGCATTGAGTGTAGTCTAATCACTCAACGTCATACAGCTAAAAGCTGTGAGACAGGCAAAGCCTAAGTAGAAACAGTTGATAATGTGGCTGAGTCCACAAGAGTTGAGATAAGTGTACTCACTCAATGCCATACAGCTAAAAGTTGTGAGTTAGTCAAAGCCACAGAAAATCTGTGTAAATATTTGACTTAGTCAAATATTTACACAGATTTTCTGTTGCTTTGACGTACTGAGCAATACTCTAACGATTTTGATGTTATGGCGTTGAGTGCTTGCCTTTTTTTGAAGAATTTTTTATAATTAATTTATTTGTAACGATGTGCATACATTCGTTACAAGAAGTTTTAGCATCGAGCTTTAGAGGACGATCGTTACATAAATTTTTTTTCGTTACCAAAGATTTTTTGTAAAGATTTTTTGTACTTATTGTAACAATTTAAGTCCTTACTATAAGTGCAATTTGTTGTAGTGTAAGTCCACAGGCGTTGAGTGAAGTTTATTCACTCAACGCTAGGTAAGCAAAATCGCTGAGTATAGCTAGGTTAGTCTAAACCTAACAATTGACAAGCTAAAATTGTGGCTAAGGCCACAGGCGTTGAGTGTAGTCTACTCACTCAACGTCATATAGCTAAAAGCTGTGAGACAGGCAAAGCTTAAGTAGAAATAACTTAAAATGTGGCTGAGTCCATAGGAGTTGAGGGAAGTGTACTCACTCAATGCCATACAGCTAAAAGTTATGAGTTAGTCAAAGCCACAGAAAATCTGTGTAAATATTTTACTAAGTCCACAGGCGTTGAGTGAAGTCCACTCACTTAACGCCATAACATCAAAATCGTTGAGTATTGCTCAGTTAGTCAAAGCCATAGAAAATCTGTGTAAATATTTGACTAAGTCCACAGGCGTTGAGTGAAGCTTACTCACTCAATTCCATGTGATAAAAAGAATTGACTGATTCTCATCCAGTCAGAGCCAGTGTTTTCAAACATAAAAAATTAGCTAAGTCCAAATGTGTTGAGTGTAGCTTACTCACTCAACGCCAGATAACAAAAGAATATTTGTTAAGTAGTTTGGCATTTAGTGAAGCTTACTCAATCAACTCCAAGTGTCTGAAAGATTTGATAAGGCAAAAAGCGTTGAGGTATGAAGACACACTCAACGCACTCAATGTCAGAGAAGCAGAAATATTTTCTTAGGAAAAAAGCATTGAGTGGACTCAATGTGTAACTCCCCCATCCGTCATATGACATATAACATAAGGTCCAGCTGGAACCCAATGCCATATACCACGGACAATCGGAAGGGTTACATAAGAATATCAAATACTCAACTACTCACCCTAAGACAGAGCATTCTAGCGGAAGCTTTTAAATAGTTTAAGAGAACCCAAAATTTGCACGACAACGACATGAATGTCCACTATTCACCACAGGAATGAAATATAACAAATACACAATAGAGTACTTGGCCTTATGGCCTTACAAATGTTCACTTAACAAAATAGTGTTTTACAGACATCGGCTCGCAGGCCGGCCACATATGAAAGAACTAAAATAACAGTTCGCTTTGGCCTTCGAGGACCAGCACAACATCTTGGGCTTCAGCCCGCTATTTGGTACCTGGTTCCGCAGCACCTGCAAGCAACATTCCACCGCACGGTGGCAAACAAAGAAACGGTCACCTAAGGATGACCAAATTATAATGATCCCTCCCCTTATTCGGGACGGCGGTGTGCATTCCCTGCATTTCATTAGCATAGCTAAACAATTAAGTGCATAAGTATATTTCGCCACCGGTGTAGGCTCGCCCGGCCAAACACCCCGTGCACTCTGGGCACATTCTCAGAGAATCCAGGTTAATTCTGTGGCTTCACCACCATCCTCGGGACGACAAAAATTGTTAGCATTTTTGAGTCTTTTCGATCGCAGTCCAAGACTCCCGACCATGCCAATGGCCAGTTTCACTTTAGGGCCTCTAGCACCAAACCACATAGACCAGGTCTGTTTCCACCCGCCCGTTGCTCACTCCGCCTAGTCACATTAAGACGTACGTGCGGGCCAAACTTCACCCGAATCCTAATTCATTACCAAACATAACATAACCCAGTTATGTTCAAGGCTGGCTCCCCGGCCGCCAAGTTAGCAGAATTACGTTTCTGCACAGTTTTCCGGGTACGCCTTGGAGTTAATCCCCAAGGATCCCTGCTGCAATCTACTGCGTAGAAACCCGAAAATAATCAAAGGCACGGAGTCTTCTCTGGCTAATCATGCAAGGAAACATCACCGATCCAGACAAACACGTCCGGGTAGGCTTCACACACAATGCATATGTCCGTACTATGATTCCGAACTATAACAAGGGGGACTTTACATATCTACCCCAAGGAATATTACAAACTCATCGCACACTCGCGGGAGCGGGTTTCCCATGCAAAGGAAGAAGAGCTTCACATGCTCAAGATGAAAATCATTACTCTTGAAGTCCTCTTTAGCGCCATGATGAAAGTCAATCAAGTGTCAACTAGCTTCACCTATGGGGGGATAGGTGATGTGTAGTCTTTTGCGGAATTAAAAATTAACCTGCATAAGAAAACAGAAACAACCACAACACAGAAACACACAAGCAGTTATAGTGGTTCCCCGATTTGGGTACATCAACTCTCCCCCTTCGACCTATCTCCAAACCAGGGACGACTCGGTCACTTCAGCAACCGGATTGAAATCCAATCCTAACACTATGGAAGAAACCCTTCCACCTGAAGGAGTCACTACTCCTCCACCACGGGTTGCACCCAACCCTTACAACGAGGAAACAAAGTTCCTTTACAACAAAGTTAAAATATAATGTACAAGAAATACAAACTACGTTTGGAGAACCCGATGTCCCTCTTCGTTCAATGAAGCTTTCTTGATGAAGACGAAGAGTCCACGATTGGAGCACTCTCTTGGAGAGGATCTTCCCAAGATCGGCGGCGGCAAGTGAATGCGGCGGCGATGCTCTGTAGATCCAAACTTCTTGACGAAGCAAGCAAGGTCTACCAACGATCTCAATCGGATAAGTCGTCTCAATCGATTCGGAATGAAGAGCTATCCTCGTTCAACAAATCGAGAGACAAGAGATCTCGAGAGAGAAGCGTGAGACGCTAGGCTTGCCTTGGTCCTATCGCCGGACGATCAAAGAGGATCTAAGATCTGTGGCGGTGATGACTCGCGAGCGGCGACGGCGAGCGGTGGAGTTCCGTGATCGGCTAGGTCACGCCAGGCGGCTTGTTCTTTTTTGTGAAGCGCTACTGTTCAAGTTCGAAATAAGCGAGTATATATACTGTAGACCAACCCTAAATGACCGTTGTGGGCCCCATAAGGAGAAGCCCTAAGCCCGGTCCAAACAGCGCCTGAAATCTTGGTTCGGTCTAGTGAGCAGGTAGAATTCTGGTCATCCGGAGGGAATCGACGGGAATGCGTGGTGATTCTCGACGAATTGGCGAGAATCACTTGGTGATTCCCGCCGATTCTTCCTTAGCAGAATTCTTGAAGGCGTTGAGTCAGCCGGATGCAGTCGGCGGGAATCAGCGTGTGATTCTCGACGATTTGGCGAGAATCACTAGTGATTCCCGTCGAATCGGCGAGAATCACTTTGTGATTCCCATCGAATTTTCCTTGGAAGATTTCTTCTTCCTTCCTCTGCACTTGGTCTTTGACCCATCTTTGCACTCCTACTGCTCTTGATCTACCTCAACCCTGTACTTGAAAATAAGAACACTTCAATAGAGAGAGTGCACGTAAGCCAACACACTGATCTGCTCAACGAGGGATTACGTTGCGCAGACCCGTGTATATTGACCCACTGCACCGTGACATTGGTGTGTACTTAGCATAGAATAACTGCAAGCACAACTTGAAGACGTATCATCAAATACAATATGAATTCAACTTAGCTTGACAGGAGGCTTCTTCAAATCCAGGTAATTGTGGATACAATACCCAACAATCTCCCCCTATTTGAAGAAGCCAAAATCCTACTAGCTAAGATGAATTTCATCAACCAGAGTAATATACATGACAAATTAAGAGAGACAACACACATAATGTTAAAAGCATACAGAACAATACTTGAGTCAACAAGAGATCATATATATATATATATATCCAAAATCAAATTGTTCATATAGAAGTATGAAGAGATAAACGTGCATGAAGGAAATGACAAGCCAAAATCCTAAGGCTATTTCTCCTTAGCTAGATTATCCTTCAGTTGTTGAGCCAAGTACTTCTTGCTTTTCCTCTCAAAATATTCCTTGGGCTTCAGATAGTATATGGGGGGAGGATCTTTATGTTCCACTTTGTTAGTCCCGAAAAAGATGTTTCGTTTAGCTTCATATTCTTTATGCAGCTCCATCAGATCCATCTTGTGATTGATTTCCACAACATTCTTCAACATTAGCTCCTCAGATTGTTTAATTCCTTTTAATACCTTGTTGTGTGATTTCTCAAAAGAATCTTTGAGTTCATCCACTATCCCTTGAATGATGTTCACAGTGTGATTTGCTATATTTGGTCGTAGTGGATAACCCTGAGGCATGCCTTGGTCTTCTTCTTCAGCAGAATCACTGGAGTAGCTTGAAATGTGCACAGTCTCCAATGGGAGGATAGGGGCAGCCTCCGTAGTTTTCTCAGGAATGCTTATCATCTTTTGCTGAGAGGACTCCCCCTCCATTGTTGCACCAGATTTCTCATGAACTATCACTGGAGCCCGTTCCTCAGATGGAACTTCAACTTCATCCTTTGGCTCCACCATCTCCACCATCTCTCTCAAGGTTGTTGCATTTTCAACCACATCATCCCCTTCTTCAGTAGCCTCATCTTCCATATCCTCATTGTCAATTGCAGTATCGTCCATGTACTTCTCGGCTTCCTCCTCATCACCCTGATCAGTGGCAAGGGTATCAACTGCATCTTTTGCAATCTGAGAGATGTCAGAAACGACATCAGCATGATCTGGGACTAAGATATCTGTCCTGTGAGTTTCAGTAGGAACGGATAGAGACTCCGCCTCAGTTCCTGCATGCAGCAAGTCAGGAACGTCACTGGGTATATCCAAGGGATCTCGGTTTTCTGAAGCTCTGTTATCTTCCTCATCATGGGCCTCAGCCACAGGTTCACCATGTGCTTCAGCTACAACTGCTTGACCAATCCTTCTTTCCCATCTGTCAAATACACTTGAATCCATTTTCTTCAAGTAATGGAGAGGAACTCCCTTACTCATGTCGAACCTGTCTCCATCCAGTTGGATGAGATACAGGCTAATGATTCTTCCAAAATTTGGGGTTCAGAGAGTATCTTTAATTTTCTCGAAGAGCATAGCCCCCCAGTTGTATCTTTTTCGACATACTATGGCCACCAAGATCTTGAACATATCACCAGAGATGTGATCGTGGGAGCCTGGTTTGTAGATCAGTACTTTCCCAATGATATCCGACAGGAGCTTCCCTTCCTCATTCATTTCCCTTCGCTTGATCGATTTAGTTCCTCGAGCAAGTCCACAGAATAGGAGAGTCCTGGCTCGATCCTCTTCCTCCAGATAGTCCTCTTGATCAGAACTGGTGAGCTGCAAATATCGTGTCAATTTTTCTGCAGTCACCTTGATCCGTACACTGGCAATCTTACTCTTAATCAATGTATCTTCACGCCGTAGCTTTGCCGTTGCAAAGAATTCCAGCACTTCCTTATCCAGGATCTTGTAAGGATGCTCCAGGATAAAGGAAAGCCCGGCTTCTTCAAGCATGAGGATGATATTTCTGAACTCATCGGAGGCATGAGAGAAGCCCGTCCTTACCAGTTCACTCCCGGTAAGGAGCCCTACTGTGGTTCTAGGAGCCATTGCAAACCTAAATAGGAAATGTTCAAGTGACTAAACCCTATCAGAAATTCTAGTTTAGGAGCTACACTAGACAAGATACTTCAAGGATGAAGAGACGTTACCCTAGCGCCAAACAGAGAGCGGCTAGCGGCGGGATGTTGGCGACTGGAATGAGCGCCGAATAGAGAGTGGCTAGAGACATTACAGGGAGACGACGGAAGCACGGCACGATCCTTGTGTCCTAAGGATGTTGTCGACGGGAGCATGAAGGAGTGACAGAGAGCACCAGGCGACCGGGTAAGGGAGCAGCCTCCGCACGATCAACAGATTCGGTGAGATTTCTTGGGGAGTCGGCGGGATGCTTGCGAGAGTAGGAAGGTGAAGAGTCAAAAGGGTTTTTTACACTATTATACTTACCGATGGTTAGCCGCTAATTCACTGTACGGGGAGTTTGTACTGTACAGTGTGATGTGGAATCTTAGCCACCTTTTTCATTTCTTAGTCACAAAACCTAGGTTGAGTTGAGTGGTAAATTAACCCTAGAAATAAATGCTGAGTAATTCTAGGTGATTCAAAAATGTAGAGTTTTCGTTATAGCCCCTGGCACACTGTAACACCCCTATTCGTCACATAGTATATAACAGTAGGTCCGGCCGGGGCCCGACGCCATATACTACGGACAGGCCGGTTGGTTACGCATTGAAACCATTCAACCAATCACAACGTCCTACACAGCACCTAGCGGAAGCAATAATTAAGTTGCACAATTAAGAACCCTGCTAACATGAATGTCAACGCAACTAAAAATAAGGAATGTTTAATACACGAATATTGGCCTTAAAGCCTTACAAGAGTTTGCTTAATAAAAAGTGTCTTCCAACCTCGGCACGCAGGCCGGTCACACATGAGTACAAAAGGAAAACACTCAAAACTTGGCCTTCGAGAGCCGGCACAGCAACTCAGGCTTTAGCCCGCTATTTACCTCTCGGCTCCGCAGCACCTGCAAGCAATAATCCACCGCACGGTGGTAAACAAAGGCAACAGTCAGCTATGCTGACCAAATTATAACGATTCTGCCCCCAAACCGGGGCGGTAAAACTTCTTCCCTGCACTTGTTAGCAAAACAAGCAACATAGCAAATAAGCATCACATCACAGGTGCACGCTCACACGGCCGTACACCCGGTGCTCTCAGGGCACTTACTCGGCGAAGCTAGTCCGAACCCCGTCCGGTCCTCGACTCCACCACCACCCCTAGGGTGGCAATCTTGTGAGCATTTAGTCTTCTCAACCGCAGCCTAGACTTGATCTCCAAACCTCGGTAAGTCCAACTTAAAACTTTAGGTCGCTTTAACCGAGCAGGTGGAGCGGTTAGGGGTACACCAGCCCGTTGCTCACCCTGCCATTGCCATTAGGCCTTTGACGCGGACTAAGCTTCCCCAGTCCCAAATAACGATCAAACATGGTACATAGCCCCGCTATGTACCCGGTTGGATCCCAGGCCACCGATATAATAGAAATGCGTTTCCGTCCAGATTTCCGGGTGCACCTCGGGGTTAATCCCCCCGATTCCCTGATGCATACTACCACATAGCAACCCGAAAACAAACACAACGCTCGGAGTCTTCTCCGGACAACAATGCATAACAAATCATCACTGATCCGGACCAACACGTCCGGGTAGGCTTCACACATCATGCATATGTCCGTACTACGATTCCGGACTCTAACAAGGGGGACTTTACATATCTACCCCAAGGAATACCACAATCTCGCCGCACACTCGCGGGAGAGGGGTTTTCCCATGCAAAGGAAGAAGAGCTTCACATGCTCAAGAAGAGAATCGTTACCCTTTCGCTTTTCCTCGACGCCATGACGATCTAGCCAGATGGAAAGCACCATATCGGCCTAGCCTTTGCGGATCCGGACTTGGATTGTGATTTGGAGCTCCGAAGCTCCGCCGGTGACCGGATCTAGCTTCTTCTTCCTCCTCCAAGCTCTCTCCTCTCACTAACTCTTAGAGAGAGAACCAAACAAAGGGAATGAGGGTTTCTAAACCCTATTCCTGGATATAACATCCCAGCAACAGCCCCCCACCGTTGGATCCAAAACCAAGGAAACGAACGGCCACGATTAGGCCTAAAATACAAAATCTGGGGCCGTACATGGGTTCCAACACGGCCGTGTGCCTGGCCGTGTCACCCATTCGCCGCCTCAACCGACTCGAAAACCAGCACATGACATTCAACACGGCCTCTGACACGCCCGTGTCACATGTGACACGCCCGTGTCGAGACCCGTGTCACGCCCCCCCCGTGTGCAATCGGCCAGCTTTCCCAACCCGAGAAGGACACGACCTGCGACACGGCACCCGACACGCCTGTATCGCATGTGACACGCCCGTGTCTGGGCCCGTGTCATGGCCCGTGTGCATGACTCAGAAAACTGCCCAAAGTGACACGCCCTGGGACACGCCCGTGTCCCAGGCCGTGTGCCTCAACTCGACGATCTCCGATCGTCAAAACGTCGACCACATGACCCGTGGCCAAACACGCCCGTGACACGCCCGTGTCACGCCCGTGTCACGCCCGTGACATGCCCGTGACACCTACTCCAAAACCCAGACTTAGCTTAAAACGTCACCCATCCCTCTTTTAAGTTTCGGGGGTATTACAACTCTCCCCCCCTTAAAAGAATTTCGTCCACGAAATTACTAAAGGAGAGAAAACAGAAACTCTCAACGGTACCCAGGCGGAGCAGCTCCGAGTACACAACCAGCATAGATTGCTCTCGCTCCTAAGAGCTCCTGGCTAACACAAAAGTCCCACCGGACCACGACTATCCCGATCTCCTTGAGACAAAGT
Source organism: Platanthera zijinensis (assembly GCA_039513925.1). Lineage (NCBI taxonomy): Eukaryota > Viridiplantae > Streptophyta > Magnoliopsida > Asparagales > Orchidaceae > Platanthera > Platanthera zijinensis. The sequence continues at coordinate 154,862,119 of CM077083.1, forward strand.
CGCTCGACTTCACGGTCTCCAAAACGAACAGGTTTGACCCTAGACGTCAACCTTTCATCCACCAAAACTTGATCACTCACGATCAAGTTCGAAGGCTCTTGCGCCGCCTCAGCAAACCGCTCCAAAACCTCAAGTGGTCCAAGGCATACCGGGCTCAGCTTCCTCAAGCGTCGCTCCCGTGAAACCCTCTTGAACGACTAAAACTTCATATGCGCCATCCGATAACTCCACATTCTGTTACGTGGTGTTAAAGCACTTAGTCTGCCTCTCCTGAGCGATTAGCAAAAGTTCTCATATGGTTCGCACAAAAAATGGTAGTGTTTACCACCTCTTACTTTAAATACAACTTCGTGTCATCCGTTCTTCGCCTCGACAACGGCATGCGACGACTTCTACCAAAGAGGGCCTCGAAGGGCGCCATTTGTATGCTCGCTTGGTAGCTAAAGTTGTACGCAAACTTTACCAAAACAGATGGCCTTCCCACTGCTTCCCGAAGTCCAGAACGCACATCCGAAGCACGTCCTCCAACGTCCTGTTGACCCACTCGGTCTGCTCATCTGTCTGCGGATGTAGGATTGGACTAAACTACAGCTTTGTCTCCAGCACATTCTGTAAACACCTCCAATCATTGGACATAGAACGCCCACCTCGATTGCTCACGATGTTGCGGGGCACACCATGCAGTCTAACTATGTTATCCAAACACATTTGCTAGTTACTCCGCCGAATTATCCTTCCTATGCGGAACGAAGTGCGACACTAAAGTTAACACAATTACGATCACCCACACGGCGTCGCTACCCCACTGTGACTTTGGCAAACCATGCACACTGTCCAGTAGAACTTCTATTCCGAACTAGGCAAGGATTCACGAATTCCCCGGCACTTGGCACTCTGCCTTCACTAAGGCGCAAGGCTGACACTTAGCCACAAACAATGCTACGACTCTCTTGAGCCCCGGCCACCAAAGCAATTTATTAGATATCGGCACAACTTGTGCCTCCTAAGCGATTTGAGTGCTTGGTAAGACGTATCACAACTCCACCCATAAATTACCCATGCTTGGGCTGCACAAACGATTGTCTTTCCTTGGTAGCCTACCCACAACCGTCGACTTGGGATTTTGACCCACCGAGCCGCACCCATGATTTCCTTCATGCAGCTACACAAACCATAGTCTGCCAACTACGATCAGCAAGGTCATACTGGACTTCCGACCAGTTCAGTTATGCTTCGACGCTAGTCTGCGTGTCAACGCAAGGGATAGCTAACATCTCCAAATCCCGGGTCAAACCCTTAACATGAAACTACAACTAGTTGGCTTGGGCGGAAGCCCTGCGTCTCAACGCATCCGCAACACATTGCCTTACAACGAGCACAAAATAACTTTCGAACGTATAGTCCCCCAGGAACTCCATCCATTTTTGCTGCCTCAATTTCAGATCCTTTCGATCCCACCGATGTATCAGGCTCATAGGATCGGTACAGACACCGACTTTTGCACCATACACATAAAGCCTCCCTAGCTTTTGTGCAAAACACACGGCCACGAACTCCAGATGATGGACTGGACAATACCCCTCGTGCTCTTGCAACTAATGCGAGCCATAGGCCATAACATTACCATGCTGTAGCAGCACGCAGTCTAATCTGCTGCCCAAGGCAGTGTCGTAGATCTCACAGCTTCTGGTTCCACTCAGCGAACTTAACATTGGCGCCGCGGTTGACCAACTCTTTAACCCTTCACAGCTTGGGCGCACTCGCGCATCTAAGCAATCCTTTTAAGCTTTTCCTTGACAACGACGCGAGGGGTAATACTATTCGCGGGAAGTCCTCTACGAAGCGCCTATAGTAGCCGACCACACCAGAAACTCTGGATTTCCGCCACCGAGACAACACAGGCCACCCTCGTATTGCGACTAACAACGCTGGACCCACACGCCCTCACTCTACCAACTAAAGGAGCAAGAAGCGCTACGAGGGTAACCTAAGACTCGAGTTCGGAGAACTTGGTGTATACATAGTTCCTTCTTAGCGTCCACAAAGCCAAGAGTAGATATTCAGAAGCGATACCCTTCGCACTAAAATTACCCCCAATGTGTCGTCAATGAAGACGATCACAAACTAGACTAGGTACTCCATGAACGTTCCGTTCATCCGATCTATGAACACTGATGCCACACTTGACTGCCAAGACAGCACGATCGTAAACTCGGATTGCTCATCACTCGTGCTTAACACCGCCTTTGCGATAACACTTACCCTTATTCTCAGATGAGGGTAACCGGACTTACGATCCACTACTGAGTCCACCGAAGACCCGACTAACTGATAAGAAGATCATCGATCATTTGGATCGATTACTTGTCCTATTTCTGCAAACTTACACAGCTCTCTGCAACAGATACAAAATTGCAAGCTCCCGTCCTTCTTCTGAGTAAAGAAGACCGGTGCGCTCCAAGGCAACGAGCTTGGACGCACATACCCTTGCTCCATCAACTTTTCTAGTTGAACCTTTAACTCCACTATCACCTTAGGCATCAGCCATAAGGAGAGCGTGACACAGGTTTAGCACCTGGCACAACTCAATCGTGAAATCGATCTCTCGCTACAGTGGGGCTCCAGGGAGATTGTTCGGGAACACATCGGGATGCTCAAAAACCACTGGGATACTACCCAGAGTGGACTTAGGCGTTACAGCCTCCACTAACGTGAAGAACAGCTTTGTACCAACACAAAATTGTCTTGACCACCGGGAGGGCAGACGCCAGTGTCCTGCTCGATCCCTTCGGTTCCGCAAACATTGTCTCCTGCCAAACACCCAGTTAGGTCTCTTTGCGGTTGCAAACGATAAAAGCCTCCTGCCCCAAAAGCTAGTCCATAACAAAGATGACGTCAAACTCTACTAACGGCAACATCGATGCTAGCAAGTCGAATCCTTGACTTTCAATAAGACTCTTACCGCACAGACTGTATCTCTGCGTGCACTGGACGACTACTGGGTAATAACCCATTCGGATTGCCAAGATTCCAAAATAAAGCCTAGAACTTCAAGTTCTAAGTAAACACGCATAAGGCAAGAAGCAAGGTTGCTAACAATTAAACCATACCTGACGACCCGACGGTCGGCCACATGACCTCCTGCTGGCCAAGGATGTTCACTCCCAGTTGGGCCGGAGTAAACAGCGATGCGGCGGACGCCACCGCCTTGCCTTTCTCTTCAGATATCGACCCCGACTTCTTTTTGGACATTGGGCGTCCACTCCAACAATCCCGGTCATAGTTCCCCGGCTTTCCACAAATAAAGCATACATCCGGGGTTTGAACTGTAGTCGCTCCGGATGTGCTAGAGGAAGGGACTAGCCCCGACCTCCTAGCCTTCTTATGCCACCTACGGTACCCAGATTTTGAGTTTGGTATTTTGAACATCGTTTTCTTTACACCAGAGGCTTCAACTGCTCCTGCAAAAACTATCCTTGTATTCTATGCACTCTCCCAACACTCTCTGGCGAGATGCCCTTTCTTGCCACAAGAATAACAATTGAGGGTAGTTCGTGTAGTAGATGACCCAGCCTCCTTTCTCGGCATCTTTCGATAGACAGTCCTTATAGGATCAGTAGGGTTTGGTACCCTATCCACTGGTACTTGGTGAGTTTTCCCCAACTCCACCTCCAAAGCTCTAGCTGACTCCACCAAAGCTCGGAATCCCAATAACTTTGGTCCTAGCAGTAGGATACGCAACTCGCTGCGCAGACCGTTATAAAATCTATCAACTATAGATTGCTCGCTTTCCCATTCAAAGCCAGGGTAGCGCCTTAACATAAGGAACGTCTGCAAATATGCGTAAATTGAATGCGCTCCCTGCACCACAGTCATGCTCATCTGCTGCTCTAATGGACCCCCAAATGCCCTTTGCTCCGACATACCGCCCGATGTTGGGGCCATCTCAGGGACAAAGGGTTGCACATTACTCCTATGTTGTGCATTGGTCACAGCGAATACCGCTTCAACAACCCTTCTTATGGTTTCCAAAGACGTCGGTGTCTCAGGAACGTTACTTGGTGCCGTACTTTGCTCAGCAAACATGTGTTCAGACTGCCACGCTCCACTTCCGGACACCTATAGCCGTTCAAAACACCATAAGTGACTGAACAAAATTACAAAAGCAATTATAGGAACATGCAGATTCCTCAAACATGTGTATTTTCATTCCTAAGTGGACATTCATGGGTTCTTTTCATGTTATAACGATGACGCACACACATGTGCTCACCACCCCTTAAACTGAATTCGTCCATGAATTCAGTTAAGCTTGACCGAAACCAGTAGTCTGATACCAATTTGTAACACCCCTATCCATCACATAGTATATAACAGTAGGTCCGGCCGGGGCCCAACGCCAAATACTACGGACAGACCGGTTGGTTACGCATTGAAACCATTCAACCAATCACAACGTCCTACACAGCACCTAGCGGAAGCAATAATTAAGTTGCACAATTAAGAACCCTGCTAACATGAATGTCCACGCAACTAAAAACAAGGAATGTTTAATACACGAATATTGGCCTTAAAGCCTTACAAGAGTTTGCTTAATAAAAAGTTTCTTCCAAACCTCGGCACGCAGACCGGTCACACATGAGTACAAAAGGAAAATACTCAAAACTTGGCCTTCGAGGGCCGGCACAGCAACTCGGACTTTAGCCCGCTATTTACCTCTCGGCTCCGCAGCACCTGCAAGCAACAATCCACCACACGGTGGTAAACAAAGGCAACGGTCAGCTATGCTCACCAAATTATAACGATTCTGCCCCCAAACCGGGGCGACAAAGCTTCTTCCCTGCACTTGTTAGCAAAACAAGCAACATAGCAAATAAGCATCACATCACAGGTGCACGCTCACACGGTCGTACACCCCGTGATCTCAGGACACTTACTCGACGAAGCCAGTCCGAACCCCGTCCGATCCTCGACTCCACCACCACCCCCAGGGTGGCAATCTTGTGAGCATTTAGTCTTCTCAGCCGCAGCCTAGACTCGATCTCCAAACCTCGGTAAGTCCCACGTAAAACTTGAGGTCGCTTTAACCGAGCAGGTGGAGTGGTTAGGGGTACACCAGCCCATTGCTCACCCCGTCATTGCCATTAGGCCTTTGACGCGGACTAAGCTTCCCCAGTCCCAAATAACGATCAAACATGGTACATCGCCCCGCTATGTACCCGGTTGGCTCACAGGCCACCGATATGATAGAAATGCGTTTCCGTCTAGATTTCCGGGTGCACCTCGGGGTTAATCCCTCAGATTCCCTGATCCATACTACCGCATAGCAACCCAAAAACAAACACAATGCTCGGAGTCTTCTCCGGCCAATAATGCATAACAAATCATCACCGATCCGGACCAACATGTCCGGGTAGGCTTCACACATCATGCCTATGTTCGTACTACGATTCCGGACTCTAACAAGGGGGACTTTACATATCTACCCCAAGGAATACCACAATCTCGCCGCACACTCGCGGGAGAGGGGTTTTCCCACGCAAAGGAAGAAGAGCTTCACATGCTCAAGAAGAGAATCGTTACCCTTTCGCTTTTCCTCGACGCCATGACGATCTAGCCAAATGGAAAGCACCGTATCGGCCTCGCCTTCGCGGATCCGGACTCGGATCGTTATTTGGAGCTCTGAAGCTCCGCCGGTGACCGGATCTAGCTTCTTCTTCCTCCTCCAAGATCTCTCCTCTCTCTAACTCTTAAAGAGAGAACCAACCAAAGGGAATGAGGGTTTCAAAACCCTATTCCCGGATATAACATCCCAGCAACAGCCCCCCACCATTGGATCCAAAACCAAGGAAACGAACGGCCACGATTAGGCCTAAAATACAAAATCTGGGGCCGTACACGGGTTGCAACACGGTCGTGTGCTTGGCCGTGTCACCCATTCGCCGTCTCGACCAACTCGAAAACCAGCACACGACATTCGACACGGCCTCCGACACGCCCATGTCACATGTGACACGCCCGTGTCGAGACCTGTGTCACGCCCCCCCCCCCCCCCCGTGTGCAATCGGCCAGCTTTCCCAACCCGAGAAGGACACAGCCTGCGACATGGCACCTGACACGCCCGTGTCGCATGTGACACGCCCGTGTCTGGGCCCGTGTCATGGCCCGTGTGCATGACTCAGAAAACTTCCCAAAGTGACACGCCCGTGTCCCAGGCCGTGTGCCTCAACTCGACGATCTCCGATCGTGAAAATGTCGACCATATGAACCGTGGCCGAACACGCCCGTGACACGCCCGTGTCACGCCCGTGTCACGCCCGTGACACGCCCGTGATACCTACTCCAAAACCCAGACTTGGCTTAAAACGTCACCCGTCCCTCTTTTGAGTTTCGGGGGTGTTACACACACTCTCCTTGAAATTCAAGTGGACTGATTTACACCCATTGAAATATATTATCAATTATATATATATATGTAAATGCACGTAATTCTTCAGATATTTTGTCCTTTTACTAGGTATGTGAACATATATGTGCATATATATATATATATATATATCAACATTTACTTTTTAGAAGAAGAATTGACATATTCGTGTGGATATAAATATATGATAACTCTAATTATTTCTATATTTTTATTTACTATTTTATATTAATAATAGATATTTTATATCAATTTTAAAATATTAAGTTTATAAGTAACAAGTTTCTACATTTTATATTTATATGTTCTAATAAATTGATTTTTAACCTTGCAGGGCTGATATATATATTTTTTGGAGCAAAAACTGGATTTTCTCTTTTTCTGGATAGACACGCCCTGTGACACGCCCTACATGGGCGTGACACAGGGGCGTGACATGAAAATTTAAGACTGCAGCCAGAGCCCGTCGACCCGTGCCCAAAGATCGTCGACCGGCCCTGACACGCCCGTGTCGGATGATGACACGCCCGTGTACCCCTTACACGGGGCGTGACGTTCCATGGAAGAATTGTTGACCGTGCCACATCGGATTAAATTGACATGCCTGGGTCACGGGCGTGACCCAGGGCGTGTCAGGGGCGTTTTCCAGCCAATTACTCTTCGTTCCAGCCGTTGTCGCCAGCAGCCGTTGCAGCTTTGTCACGCCCTAGGTCACGGGCGTGACCAGGGGGCGTGACGCTTCCATCAAGCCCAGTTTACTCCCGCTGTTTTCAGCTTCCCGCCGTTTTCCAGAAACAGCCTTGACACGCCCTAGGTCACGGGCGTGACCTAGGGGCGTGACCCGTCAGTTAACAGATTTTGGCGGTTTTTCCTCCAACGTTCCCGGGCTTTCAAGACGACGTTTCCGAGCCTGACACGCCCTAGGTCACGGGCGTGACCTAGGGCGTGACCATCCAGAAATGTTTTCTATAAATTCCAGACAGCTTCAGATGTCAAGGGAGGAATTTTTGGGAGTTGTAATCTTTTAGTTGCTGTTTTATTTTATCGTATTTTCCATTTCTTAGCTTAGTTTTACTTTGTGTAAGTTTCAATTTTAGTTTGCTTTTCAATTTAATTATGTTTGTCTCTACCTTATCTTATAATTCTCTTATTATGATGAGTAGCTAGATTTCATTTAGCACTTGATTTTGATGAAGCTTGCAATAAAATAATCTCTTCCTTTTTCTCAAAAGTCTTATTCTTCATCTTACTCACTACGATTTATCTTTGATTTCTATTTCATCAAATTCATATTACGCGTATATGATCTTCGATCTAAGATCCGTATCCTAAATGACCGAGAGGTTGCGGATACGAGGAGATCACTCAAAGATAAAAGGAGTTGAATGCACTCCTCGAGAGAGGACGACGTAAATCTTCCGGATTGGAGTCAAATCCAATAGTGGGGTTCACCGCCTAAAGCAAGCTTAGGGGTTTCGACTGGCCGAGAGGTCTTAATCGATCAACCTAAGGTTAGTTAGAAGCATGAGCTCGAGAGAGACGCTTCTATACTTTAGGAACCTCCACGGTCGAGTGAGTAGATAAGAACTCGCATTGCTTCTCAAGAAGATTTATTTTATCCAAGGGAATTTTAGATCAAGTGCTAGCTTCCTTAAATTGTATTTTTCTTTCTTAGTTTAGTTCTTATTTGTTCCTTCTTCAGAAACCAACTTTTCTGTCCGATAAGATAATAGCTTTTCTTGTGAGTACAAGTACTCAACAGGCCCCGAGTCGATATACGACACTTCCTATACTGCATTTCGATAGGTACGCTTGCCTATTCGGGATTCTAGTTTGGTTGTATTTTAACTTCTAGAAAATCATCATCAATATATATGTAAGCTTCTTTATAATACGACTCAAGTATTGAAACTGAACACGTGTACCTGGGATCATTAAATTGATCATTCAAGTCCTCTATTTGAGGTCCACCAGGTGTCCAATTAGAGTAAGCCATTGTAGGTAGCATTACTCTTATCCCATATACGTGTTTCATGTCATTCTTGGAACATCTCATGTCTAGTTCCCATCATATTTACGGGAACCTAAACTATCTTGCGAAAAATAATTACCTTACCTTAGGAACCCAATATGTATTGGGTCCTAGGTTCTTGTCAGCATAAAATATCGAATGCCTTCCTACAGGAATCCTGTCAGGGAGGCTAGCTCTGCAAAGAGGAAGTGGACATACCCTTGCCCTTGGCACAGAGGGATTGTGCCAACAATCTATGGCAAAGTGACCCACCTTGCCACAGCAACAACAATCATGAATGTTGTATCGCCATTTCTGACCTAATCTACTGACTGAGGTAGTCATGATCTTGGGTCTGACAGGGGCAGAGCAGGTTCTGCTCACAGATTTGCCCTTTCCACCGAGACATGAGGGAGGGTGGATGGAGAACATGCGGTGAGTGTCATGAGGCCTGGGAGGTGGTTCCTTCTTTTCAGTTAGAACACATCCGGGGGCCCCATGGGTACTAGCTACATGTTTCGCAACCCCTTTTTCCCGTGTCCTCGGGTGGTGAGAGTAACTGTGAGAGATGGTTCCTGCAATCTCATGAAGTGTTGAGGCTGAGGCAGAGAATACAAAAGGTTCATGATGAGCCAAATGTATTTTATCATGGGTAACCATAACAATACTTGCACTATGGGTACTTCCACAAGAGGGTTGATCATTCTTGCAGTGACCATAGTTATTCTTATGGTCATACCTGAAGGCATGATGTGTGCCCTTCCTACTAGGTGTGGGAGGTCTGAAGACAGTTTCCCCATTTCTCCACGATTTTATAATTCGTAAGATCCACCCATTTTCTCCTTTTCTCTTGATAGCATCTATCTTTGAAAAGTTAGATACTATTCTCTTCTCGGTCTCTAGACGACTTTCTAGATCCGAGATCTTTGAGTCCTTTACCTTGATAGATTCCAATTAGAGATTCATCAAGGTCCTCAGCTGAGCAATCTCCTTAGCTTGTTCCTCAACAAGTAAGTTGCTCATCTGAAGGGTACTCTGAAGGGAATCAAGATTTTCACTCCTTTGATTGATGTTATCCATTTCCCTTGCATCACTATACGGACAACCCTCTGAACTGTTCCTGTCTTCAGGAAATTCAAGGGGAGAGGAGCATGATGAAGAAGTTTCCTGATCCTGACTTTGATGTTTCGGGTCAGCGTTAAGATCGGCAGAGACTGTTGTGTCAGCTTCATCAGAACTGCTTTCCTCAACCTCTTCTTCAGTCTCAGACATAGACACAGGAGCCCTGATACTGAGAGATTGGTCTTGACCTTCATCTTCAGAAATGAGGACCCCCACATAGGCTTCATCCTCCTGCTGGCATCCAGTCTTAGCTGTCTCCGATCCCACCATGAGATCTGAGATAGTTTGCCACATAGACTTTGCAGTCTTACACTTGTCCAATCTTGACCGAGATGATCCAGACGACATGTCAGTGATGATCTAACGAATTAGCTTGTCCAGGTTGAAAAGTGAGAGCTCAGTCTCAGACATCTCTTCGAGACTCTTGGGAATTTTGAGATCGTTTCCTGAGCTGGAAGCCTTCATGGGAATGAAGGGACCCTCTTCCAAAATGAGTGATGCGCGAGGCTCAATGGCCTCCAGATGAAACATAACTCTCATCTTCCAGATGGGATAATACTCCGTCGTGCAAGCAGGGAGTCTCAGAGGAGAGACATCAGAGTCCAGCTCCATGCTTGAGTCTTGTCTTCTTCTTGACACTAGAATCGGGATCTTACTCAAGGTGTTAACCTTATTGCTGAGAAACCTCCCTCTGATACCACTTGAAAGTCAATCATAAGTCAACTAGCTTCACCTATGGGGGGGATAGGTGATGTGCAGTCTTTTGCGGAATTAAAAATAAACCAGCACAAGAAAATAGAAACAACCACAACACAGAAACACACAAGCAGTTATAGTGGTTCCCTGATTTGGGTACGTCCACTCTCCCCCTTCGACCTATCTCCCAACCAGGGACGACTCGGTCACTTCACCAACCAGATTGAAATCCAATCCTCATACTATGGAAGAAACCCTTCCACCCGAAGGAGTCACTACTCCTCCACCACGGGTTACATCCAACCCTTACAACGAGGAAACAAAGTTCCTTTACAACAAAGTTAAAATAGAATGTACAAGAAATATAAACTACGTTTGGAGAGTTTGATGTCCCTCTTCATTCAATGAAGCTTTTTTGATGAATACGAAGAGTCCACGATCGGAGCACTCTTTTGGAGAGGATCTTCCCAAGATCGGCGGTAGCAAGTGAATGCGGCGGCGATGCTCTGTAGATCCAAACTTCTTGACGAAGCAAGCAAGGTCTACCAACGATCTCAATCAGATCAGTCGTCTCAATCAATTCGGAATGAAGAGATATCCTCGTTCAACAAATCGAGAGACAAGAGATCTCGAGAGAGAAGCGTGAGACGCTAGGCTTGCCTCGGTCCTATCATCGGACGATCAAAGAGGATCTAAGATCTGCGGCGGTGATGAATCGCGAGCGGCGACGGCGAGTGGTGGAGTTCCGCGATTGGCTAGGTAACGCCCGACGGCTTGTTCTTTTTTGTGAAGCGCTACTGTTCAACTTCAAAATAAGCGAGTATATATACTGTAGACCAACCCTAAATGACCATTGTGGGCCCCACAAGGAGAAGCCCTAATCCCGGTCCAAACAGCGCCTGAAATCTTGGTTCGGTCCAGTGAGCAGGTAGAAATCGCCTTACGCAAATTCGGCGGGAATCGCTGGTGATTCCTGTCGAAGTCGGCGGGAATCACTTACAATTCCCGTCGAATTTTCCTCTGTAGAATTCCAGTTGGAATTCTGGTCATCTGGAGGGAATCGACGGGAATGCGCGGTGATTCTCGACGAATCGGCGAGAATCACTTGGTGATTCCCGCCGATTCTGCCTAAGCAGAATTCTTGAAGGCATTGAGTCAGCCAGATGCAGTCGGCGGGAATCGGCGAGTGATTCTCGACGATTCGGCGAGAATCACTAGTGATTCCTGTCGAATCGGCGAGAATCACTTGGTGATTCCCGTCGAATTTTCCTTAGAAGATTTCTTCTTCCTTCCTCTGCACTTGGTCTTTGGCCTATCTTTGCACTCCTTCTGCTCTTGATCTACCTCAGCCCTGTACTTGAAAATAAGTACACTTCAATAGAGAGAGTGCATGTAAGCCAACACACTGATCTGCTCAACGAGGGATTACGTTGCGCAGACCCGTGTATATTGACCCACTGCACCGTGACATTGGTGTGTACTTAGCGTAGAATAACTATAAGCACAACTTGAAGACGTATCATCAAATACAATGTGAATTCATCTTAGCTTGACAGGAGGCTTCTTCAAATCCAGGTAATTGTTGATACAATACCCAACACATGAGAAATTAGCCGAATGGAAGGTTTCGCAAGGGAATTCTCTCCACGGATCTGGTCTTGGTTCTCGATTTGGTGCTCCGACGCTCCGCCGGCGGCCGGATTCCTCCCTTCCTTCTTCCTTGCTCTCTTCTCTCTCTAACTTCTTAGAAAGAGTGAACTTAAGAGGAAAATGAGGGATTAATCCTCTATTCTCGAACTTAACACAGCAGGATCATAACTGGGCCGTCAGATTGTATTTAAAGAAAATGAACGGCTCAGATTAGTCTAAAATTTCTTAATCCTGGGCCGAAAATGGCTTTGAACACGGCCGTGTCCCAGGCCGTATGCCTCGATCCAGCCACAAATATCGAGCACAAAAAAGAACACGAGTTGGGACACGCCTGTGTCCCAACCTGACACGCCCATGTCGGGTCCTCGACACGCCCGGGACCAGGGGTCGTGTTGTAAATAACCGCCGCGCCAACCGTCACGTCCCATAATAGACACAGGTGGCGACACGCCCGCGTCAGACTTGAAACGCTCGTGTCAACCAGTACACGCCCGTGTTCTGGGTTGTGTCCCTCAGTCGACACAGGACCAAACTTCCAAAGGAGTACATAGCCATGTAACATGCCCGTGTCACATGCCATGTGCCTGACACACCCTAGGACATGCCCGTGTCCCAGGCCGTGTTCGAGCACTCAACGCTCGTCATCCTCAACTCGATGACCCGAGCACGACACATCCATGTGACACGTCCATGTCACAGGCCGTGTTCACCCTACCAAGACCCGAACTTGGTTCGAACACTACCCATTTCACTTTTAAGTTACGGGGCGTTTCACAATGCTCTCAACGCCTAATGGCAGAGAAATTATTCTCAGTGTTTTGGCGTTGGGTGAAGGTTGCTCACTCAACGCTTAGTGACAAAAAATCTGTCTAAGGTTTTTGGCGTTGAGTGAAGCTTACTCACTCAACGCCTATACTACTGATGCTTGATTTTGGCTAAGTCGTCCATAGATGGTGATGTCAGCATGAGTCAGCAAAAGTCAACAAAGTCAATGCATTTCAAATTCTTTGCAGGAAAGATGGAGAATGCCATTGATGGTGCCGACAGCCAGCTTTTGTCATCTTTTGCAAATGGAAGGTGGTAAATCGGCAATCAAGGTTGGACCCCACAACGCAAAGAGTCGTTGATCGACGAGCAATAAAAGGGAAAGATTGGTTGGGTCGACAATAAGTAATTAGGCTTTTCTGATTTCATAATTATGGCTAAACATCATCTTCTTCCTCACCATTGTTATTGAGCCTGAAGGTCCTGTTCAGTTATAGAGAATCTGAAAGTGAAAAGTGATAGCTGCTGCGATATTTATCTACGATAGTAAGGTTAGGAATGAATCCTGAAAAGAGAAGAAGCAGAGATTTCTGCAAGCTACTTCCAGAACAAGTCATGATTCATCTAAAGATGTCTGTCAACTTGTTGCTGTGAAGAAAAAGTTAGGGGAGATTTAGTTTCTTCCCAGGAAGACAGACACAAAGATTTTTCTCTGGTGTCTAAATTTTTTCACATCATTATTATTTTCTATAGGATCCAATCTATGATCTGAGTGTAAGATTATTGAGTGAATCTGAGTGTAGACCTGTATTATAAAGGCTGAGGTAAGATCTATTGTAGATATAAGTGTAGGATTCTTGAGTGAATTTGAGTGTAGACTTGTGATATAAAGGTTGGGGTAGGATTCAGTTGGGTTCTGAGTGGTAGGGCATATTTCTTGAGGTGTAAGTCTTGAAGAAGACTGAGTGGTCCTGTGGGATCGTGTTGTAAGCTCCGTATAGCCGAGTTTTGGGTGAAGAGACTTGTCTAACACACTGTTAGAAGAGCGCAAAGGGACAATGGACATACCCAAACTCTGGAGAACCACTATAAAATATCTGGGTCGTCTGGTTGATGTTCTTGAAAGCTTAACTTTACAAATCACCAAGCACAATAAATAAGGTGTATGTCTAGATAATTAAAAAGAGACCTAAAACCTATTCACCCCCCCCCCTTAGGTGTTAGCTGACCTTGAAAACAAAGTCTTTCAATATTCATGTTTTTCGTACTGATAATGCCAAGGAATATGTCATCCGACAATTTTCTGATTTTTGTATGAACCATGATTTGATTCATCAAACTTCTTGTCCCTATACCTCTCAACGGAATGACGTTACTGAATGCAAGAATCATCATCTCTTGGATGTTGCTCGCAGCCTTCTGTTACAAATGAATGTTTATCGGTACAATTGGGGTCATGTCGTTCTTCTCTCCTATTATCTCATTAATCAGATACCCTCATCTATTCTTCAGGGAAAGACTCCTTTTTTCCATTTTGTATCCCACGGTCAAGCCATTTCTTTTACCTCTTAAGGTTTTTGGATGTAGAACGTTTGTTCACATACCTTCTCCTGGTCGTGACAAACTTTCTCCTCGTTCTATTAAATGCATATTTCTTAGTTATTGTCCTACTCAGAAGTGCTATCACTGTTTTGCTCCTCTTCTACGCAAAAAGTATGTGTCTGCGGATGTTACCTTCTTTGAAGATACACCGTATTTTTCTCCTGATTCTTCTCTCTTGCCTTCTAATACTTCTTCTTCATTGCATATTGTCTCGGCACCTCTGCCGGAACCAATTCTTTCCACAACTAATCCTGTTGTGCCGTCTCTTTCTCTCGAAACTAATTCTTTGCCCTTAGAGCCTTCTATACCTATTGTAAGGCCTCTTCTTTCTTCTGGCAGTGAATTTCCTTCTTCGGACATGAGTGATCTTTATCTTCCCATTGCCCTGCGGAAGGGCGTTTGACAATGCACTAAGCATCCTATTAATGTAGTTGTCTCCTATGCTCAGCTTTCCCTGGATGGCAAGCGGTTTACTCTTGCTATCTCTTCTATTATTATACCGGCTACGTATCAAGAAGCTCTTGCCTTTCCTCTGTGAAAAGTCATTATGGATGAAGAAATGCACAGATTAACTGAGAGAGGTACTTGGACTCTTGTTCCCCCATCTCTGGGAATTGATGTGGTTAGTTGTTAGAGGGTCTTTGTTGTTAAGTATATTCCAGATGGTTCGGTTGAACGCTATATGGCGAGGCTTGTGGAAAAAGGTTTTACTCATACATATGTGATAGATTTCTTTGATACTTTTTCTCTTGTTGCTCGCATCAGTACTATACGCGTTGTAACATCTCGACTTTTATTGGGCCACCAGAACCCTAGTGGGCCAAATAAAAGTGACCCGAACACCTACCCGTGACCTGGTAGGAGGTGAACCTAAGAGGGTAATGGAGCTAGAGAACTCTGATTTGAGTTATATCAGTTCTTGTGGCTTCTTATAGTTAATACGATCGCATCCGAACTCATTCCGTTGGACCCCGAGGTCATATGGTGGATATGACCATTCCTCGTAAAACGTCGCAAAGACAAAATTTTGAATATCGGTATGAAGAACTCCAATTTGAGTTCTGTAAGTTCCTGTAGCCTCGTATAGTAAATACAAGCATGTCAGAACTCGTTGCACCGCAATCCGAGGTCTAACGACGAATATTGACATTTTAACCGTTTTAGTGCTTCACAATGCGCATATTTTGTACTTTTACCAAACGAACACCGATTCGACCCCGGTCAGTTGCATTGGACTCGTATGATCGATACAAAGTCAATGGAAGTTGACACGGTCAATTTCGATGATGGGTGGTCAACTCGTGGTCAAATCAAGCATAATCGTGCACTAAAAAGCGTGCGCACACCAACTGTGACACGACACCCCAACTTTGACCCGACCCCAATTACCTGAACCCCCCCTTTAACTTTAACTAGCATGGGGGACCCCACTAGGGTTGACTTTGGTCAAACCCTCCCTTTTTTACATTTGATTTGGAAATTTCCCCAAAAGAAGAAGACCACCCCCCTTCATGGCTAGCTAAGGCCTTGCCCCCCTAACCCACTTTGGGCCCCAACCAGCAAACCCATCCTTGGGGAAAGTGGAGGCCCACCAACTCAACTCGACCCCATTCCCCTCTCTTTCTCTCTTTTCTAAAACCCAAGTCCACTAGGTTCTCTCCCCCCCTTAATGTTGCCATATGGAAGTACCAGCCCTCTCAAGATGGCGCCACCTGGCCAGGAGGAAGAGGGGAAGCACCCTCCTCTCAATTTAGTCCCATACCGGGGAGAGGAGGGATGGCCAACCCTCCCCCGGCTATAAAAGGACCCCCACCCCCTGCTATAGCCTCACACTAGCTCACTCGAGCACACCCTTCCCCTGCCCCCCTTTACCGGAGCCAAGGTCGCCAGAAAAACCAACCCGAGCCCACATCCTCCGCCACCTTGCATGGCTGACCAAACCGGCCCCTCCCAAGCTCCCCCAGCACAGGCGGATACTCTTCCCCTCCCCTTCCATATCACCCTAACATGATGCATGTACCTCCCAGCGGCCGAAGCGCCGCTGGCGCCACCCAAGCCAAGCTCCAGGTCTGGTGGTGACCATGAGCAGAGAGTCGTCTCCCAGCACTAGTGATGGCACTGGGAGAGTGTTAGGTCACCAGGAATGGAGATTCCCGGTGGCGGAGGACGATGGTGCCGCCGTAAAATGTCGCTCCGGTGGCACCCGAAAACAGAGCAAGCCTTTGTATTTTTCCCTATGGCGGCGGCCGACGGCGCCAGGACGTCGGTCCACTACCAGCGAGGAGCCTGAACCCCAGCACGCCAGCCGGGGGTGGTGTAGTGGTCGAGCAGTCACCTGAGAGGCGGGGTGGCATGGTGTTTCTGGGAGCAGATCCACCGCCACCCCAGCGCTCTCGGGAGGTTAACTCCAGTAGTGGCCGACGGCGTCGGGCTGCCGGAAAACCACCCAGGAGGGCACTTGCCCTCGGCGAGTCAATCGGGAGCAGCGCCGGTGGATGGCAGTGGCCGGCCGGTGGTGGTGGAGGCTGGCACCCTCCACACAATCGGGAGGCGCAGCCACCGTCTGATCTCTACGGTGAGATCGGACGACCCAGAATTTCTTGATTCCCGCCCTTGCCTCGCCATACGTGCCCCCATAGTGGATCCGTGCCCGATATGTTGTGGGGATAGAAGAAAGATTGGTACAGTCTGGCTCAATCTCAATCGCAGAATCGGGTTCAATCTGGTTATCTGCAGACCCCTTTTATTAACAGGAACTTGAGAAATTTCTAGAAGAAAATATAGGCCTTTAAAAGAAAAGTGGCCAACATAAAAAATGCTCCCCTGGATGAGGGATTCCTCCACAAAAAAATTGAGAATTTTTGAAAATGATTTTGTATTTTTAAAAGTGTAAACAAAATTTATTTGGCCAAAACAAAGGCCCAAAATGGCTCGGAAAATTATGAAAATTTTATAGGCTTATTTTAGACCCCATTAGAGGTTGTATTAAAATTTGGAGGCATGGTGATAAAAATGGATATTTTCCCAATTTCTGGGATCATAGGGTCACGCTCGGAATTTATTTCTGTTGGGTCTTGTTTCCACAATGACCTTAATTTGAAGAAGTCCTCCTAAGACTAAGGTGAATTGCAGTTGTATTTGATGCCTTGTTTAAGTTGTGTTTATAGGATTATATTGCCAAGTGTAGACCAATATCAGTCTACAATGGGTCACCTAACACAGGATCATACAATGTAATCCCTCATTGTGTGATCCATGGTGTTGACTCATGTGTAGCCTCTCTATTGGGATGCACTTTATTTCACAAGCACATGGACAAATGGAACCTTGAAGTGTTGCTGATCTTTAGTAGGAGAAATGAGTTCTCAAGGAAGAAATTTTTCTAAGTCTACATACTCGAGTAGATAGCTTCATATACTTGAGTAAGTAACTTAGTACTCGAGTAATCCAAAGGACATACTCGAGTCTTCAGATTCTTCCTCATACTCGAGTAGGCACTATAATACTCGAGTAGCTCATGTATATACTCGAGTAGTCCAGCCAAGTACTCGAGTATATCCTTTACACGAGTATGTTAGTTTGCAGACTCGAGTAGACCAAAGTCAAGTACTCGAGTAGATCTGTAAATACTCGAGTAGTTAAGTGTCTATACTCGAGTAGCTCATGCATATACTCGAGTAGTCCAGCCAAGTACTCGAGTATATCCTTTCTTCCAGCTCAGAATTATTTTCTAACTACTGGACTCGAGTATGACCTCATGTACTCGAGTAGTTACTTCTCTTACTCGAGTAACTATTCTGTCACTTGTGTATATCTGTGTTTTTCCCAGAATATTTTCTAAGTCCAGAGTTTACGAGATTTTCAAATACTCTGTTATGACTGGTCCACGTGTACGTGATTAAGAATGGATTTGAACGTTGCTAAGACCTTATAAATAGGTCTTATCAAACGTCAAACCCTAAGAAGTTTTCTGAATCTGATATATCGTCCATATCGGGAAGCCGACAAGATCTCGCCGACAAAACTCTGTTCATATTCTTCGTCTCCGGTCTTCTCCGATCCAGAGATTCAGACAAGAAGTTTCAGAAGATCATGCGACTCTCAATTGATAGATCCAGTACTTCATCTTGCTGACTCTAGTTTTTCAGATCCAAGAGATTTCGCCTCGTCTTCCTCGACTAATTTTCTGCCGAGCCCTAAAATCTGGAGGAGGAAGAAAAGGTTGAAGATCCAGATCTGAATATTTCTGGTTGTACTTCTGTATACACCTTTTATTCTTGTAGGAGTCTTGACTCCGAGTTCTGTAGGAGTTTTTTTTCTCCGAGATTTGTAGGAAGTTTTTCTTCCGAGTGTAGATCCGTTTGGATCGAGATTTGTAGGAACGTTATTCCGAGTTGTAGGATCGTTTTGATCCGAGATAGTGGGGTAGCCAAGTCTAGTGATTTACTAGATTGGTGAGGTGAGAGTGGATGTACCCAAGGTTGGGGAACGACTATAAATCCTGTGTTCTCTGTGGCTTGCTTGGTTACTTTCTGCGCATCGATCTTACAATTTTTTATTCCACAAAATTACGCAGACCTCACCTATTCACCCCCCTCTAGGTGATTTAGGTTGACAACTTAGGTCTCTCAATTGGTATCAGAGGGAGGTTGATCGTTAAAAGGTTAACACCTTGATCTAATCCTTACCAAGTTGTCTCAAGAGAAGTATCAAGCATGAGTAAGACCAAGGATTTTTCTAAGCTCCCAGTGTGCAATAAGGCAAACTTTCCCATGTGGAAAGAGAGAATAAAGCTTTTCATGGAAGCTGTTGACCCCCGCATATTCATGATAGTGGAGGAAGGTCCTTATATCCCTATGATTGCCTCCACTAGTGATCCTACAAAGGAGGTGCCAAAGAAGTTAATGGATTTGGATAAGGACGAGATTGCACTTGTCTTTCTGGACAAGAAAGCTAAAAATATTATAGCAAATGCAGTCGATGACTCGATGCTGCAAAATCTGATTCATTGCCAGTGTGCCAAGGAGATGTGGCAATCCCTGGTGACTCTGATGGAATGCACTGAAGAAGTTAGGGATGATCGGAGATCCCTTCTAAATCAGAAGTATGAAGCCTTCAGGCAAGGTCACAAGGAAGCCATAGCTGACACCTTTGAGAACTTTTTCAAAATAGTCAACAGCCCAAGAGTTTATGGCCGAGTCTTCACCAACGGGGAACTAAATGACAAATTCTTAAGATCCTTGACCAAGGAATGGGATAATAAGATTTGCGCCATTCGGGAGTTCGGAAGGTTAGCCGAGACGGACCCGCAGAATCTATTCGGAAAGCTTATGTCTTACGATCTTCAAATCAACTCAAGAAAAGCTGAAGAAGAGATGAGCAGGTCTGCATCCAATGATAAGCCGGTTGAACTAAGGGCAGACAGCTCAAGAAAGGCCAAATCTACTTCTCCTGCTTTCACTCAAGGAGACTATGAAGAAGAAGACTCCGAGCCAAGCACCCCCGGCTCAGATTTATCCGATAAAGAGTTTCATCTTCTCTCCCGACAATTCAAGAAGTTTCTTAGCAATAAGAAACAAATGAGAGAAAATGATTCCTCGACCAGAAGATCATGTCTTGATGGTGATCGTCACAGCAGCCATGACAGGTATAAATCTAAACCGAACAAACATGTTTCATCTAACGTTGTTTGCTATTATTGTAGTAAGCCAGGGCATATAAGCACTGAGTGCCCTCTAAAGAAGAAAGAAGGAAGAGGCATAGAAAAGAAGTCCCGTCAAGGGAAAAGGAAGAAAGAAAGAAGCTTCATTGCCAAAAAGTCAAAAACCCTCAGTGACTCTGACTCATCTGAGTCAAGTGAGGATGAAGAAGCTTACTTCGGGCTTATGGGTCTTTCAGACCAAGAGGATAAAGACAACGGTAACTCCTCATATACCGGGAAAGTAAATTCTCACACACCTCTCTCTGCCTCAGATGTTGACTCAAATGGTCATGATGGCTATTCTTCTGGGGAGGATGATTCTGAATTGGTAAATCAGTATCAAGTCTTATTGACTGCATTTGACAAATGTCGGAAGGTAGTCAAATCGCAATCAAAAGAGATTTCATCCCTCAAAGAGGTGGAATCAAATCTGAGGGAGGATATTGACCAATTGACCCCTCTCAGAGATGAAGTTCAATCTTTGAAGGAGGAAATTAAAGACTTCACTGAATTAGTAAATCATAAGGAATCCCTCTTGGATGAACTGGAAGCAAAGCTAGTCATCGAAAGAAAGCTGGTTGAAACTCTCACCATGTATATAACTTTGCTTCCAATCACTAATGGAGAAGCCTCCTTCGTGAAAAATAGCAGTTTAGGACATAAATCTGCCAAAGGTAAAGGCAAGGCTTTCCCAAGCTAAACTGTTGCCTTACTGAAGTATGATCCTTACACTCATGGGACAAATGAGAAGGAAACACCAAAAGCTAAAACTTGTGTAACTAAGGCCAAGGAGACAAGGAAGCCATGTACTTGTTGTAATAACGAGGCTTCCTCCTTCGAGTCAATTTCTCTTGCTAGACCCCCCATCCATAAGACAAAGCAAGAGACCAAGAGAAGGTACAACAGGTTTAACTATTGGTGTTGCGGCAAGATTGGTCACTTCGCCATAGATTGCTGGTTTAATCCAAGATATTGTTTAACTCCTCAAGTTAATAATGCGAGAAAGACCACTCACAATGTTAACTCTTATAGGGGGAGAATACTAACAAGAGACCTAGGACCCAATCTTGTTTGGGCTCCTAAGGGATTCTAATCTTGTGGATGCAGGTATGTCCATTGGCCAACAAAATTCTTATCTGGCAATTGGACAAGAAGAAGTTCCAGGAAAATTCTTGGAACTAGAAGATTTAGGTTCCACTGATGGAAAGCTTGATGGTTCAGCAGCTAAAGAAGAATTTCCTTATGCATTGGTTAAGGGGGAGTTTCTAACTGATCACCCTATCCAAAAGAACCTCAGAGGTGTTTGAGCTTTCAGTAAGGATGGAGACATGATTGACGTCCCCTGCCATGTCCCCTATTTAAAGAGGTCAGAAAGGGGGAGAGCAAAAGGAAATGGAATTGCAAATCCAAATTAAGATTTCAGGAAGGGGGATAAATGCAAAGCAATTCTAGTTAAGAAATGTAAGTCAATGCAACCTCTTTCACGTCAATATTGTTTTAATATCTCTAGCAATTCAACATAGTAAATGGAGTTTTGACTTCTTCAAATAGGGGGAGATTGTTGGGTCTTGTTTCCACAATGACCTTAATTTGAAGAAGTCCTCCTAAGACTAAGGTGAATTGCAGTTGTATTTGATGCCTTATTTAAGTTGTGTTTATAGGACAATATTGCCAAGTGTAGACCAATGTCAGTCTACAATGGGTCACCTAACACAGGACCATACAATGTAATCCCTCATTGTGTGATCCATGGTGTTGACTCATGTGTAGCCTCTCTATTGGGATGCACTTCATTTCACAAGCACATGGACAAATGGAACCTTGAAGTGTTGCTGATCTTTAGTAGGAGAAATGAGTTCTCAAGGAAGAAATTTTTCTAAGTCTACATACTCGAGTATATAGCTTCATATACTCGAGTATATAGCTTCATATACTCGAGTAAGTAACTTAGTACTCGAGTAATCCAAAGGACATACTCGAGTCTTCAGATTCTTCCTCATACTCGAGTAGGCACTATAATACTCGAGTAGCTCATGTATATACTCGAGTAGTCCAGCCAAGTACTCGAGTATATCCTTTACACGAGTATGTTAGTTTGCAGACTCGAGTAGACCAAAGTCAAGTACTCGAGTAGATCTGTAAATACACGAGTAGTTAAGTTTCTATACTCGAGTAGCTCATGCAGATACTCGAGTAGTCCAGCCAAGTACTCGAGTATATCCTTTCTTCCAGCTCAGAATTATTTTCTAACTACTGGACTCGAGTATGTCCTCATGTACTCGAGTAGTTACTTCTCTTACTCGAGTAACTATTCTGTCACTCGTGTAAATCTGTGTTTTTCCCAAAATATTTTCTAAGTCCAGAGTTTACGAGATTTTCAAATACTCTGTTATGACTGGTCCACGTGTACGTGATTAAGAATGGATTTGACCGTTGCTAAGACCTTATAAATAGGTCTTATCAAACGTCAAACCCTAAGAAGTTTTCTGAATCTGATATATCGTCCATATCGGGAAGCCGACAAGATCTCGCCGACAAAACTCTGTTCATCTTCTTCGTCACCGGTCTTCTCCGATCCAGAGATTCAGACAAGAAGTTTCAGAAGATCAAGCGACTCTCAATCGATAGATCCAGTACTTGATCTTGCTGACTCTAGTTTTTCAGATCCAAGAGATTTCGCCTCGTCTTCCTCGACTAATTTTCTGCCGAGCCCTAAAATCTGGAGGAGGAAGAAAAGGTTGAAGATCCAGATCTGAATATTTTTGGTTGTACTTCTGTATACACCTTTTATTCTTGTAGGAGTCTTGACTCCGAGTTCTGTAGGAGTTTTTTTTCTCCGAGATTTGTAGGAAGGTTTTCTTCCGAGTGTAGATCCGTTTGGATCGAGATTTGTAGGAACGTTGTTCCAAGTTGTAGGATCGTTTTGATCCGAGATAGTGGGGTAGCCAAGTCTAGTGATTTACTAGATTTGTGAGGTGAGAGTGGATGTACCCAAGGTTGGGGAACCACTATAAATCCTGTGTTTTCTGTGGCTTGCTTGGTTACTTTCTGCGCATCGATCTTACAATTTTTTATTCCGCAAAATTACGCAGACCTCACCTATTCACCCCCCCCCTCTAGGTGATTTAGGTTGATAACTTAGGTCTCTTAATTTCGCTCTTTTTCCTCGGAAATGAAAATTGGAGCGCGCGACCACCCTCCCTAATTTGAATATTAAATTCAAATTACCTTATCGATGAGAGTGGCCGAGGCAAATGCCCAAGCTCTGAGCATTTCGAGATTTCATGAAACCGCTGAGCGCCTCGACCCTCAGGTAGTTTGCAAAGACTCACAAAGTAGAGTACGAGTCACGAGTTGCTAATTATTCTCGACGAATAATAAAGGGGTAACTTCTAAAAATCCTTTGATCTGATTAAGCCGTAAACTAAAAAGGCGCAACAAAATTATCGGATCTTAATAATCGGTGTAACCCAAGGAAATCTTGAAAACTTAGAAGGAACTGAATACACCTCCTGAGAACGGAGATGGAATTGAAGCCTCCTGAATGGAGTGATTGGACTACTAACCATTTTCTTTATGATTATTCCAGTCTTGCACTGGTCCAGTTCATTTATTTATTTTAGTTCAGTACTTTCAATTAAGTTCTACTTCAGTCCCATACTGGTCAAGTTCAATTCAGTACTTTAAATTCAGTTCTACTACAGTCTCGTACTAGTCAGGTTCAATTCAGTACTTTAAATTCAGTTCTAATCCAGTCCCGTACTGGTCAAGTTCAATTCAGTACTTTTAATTTATTTCTACTCCAGTCCCGTACTGGTCAAGTTCAATTAGGTGCTTTCAATTCAGTTCTGCTCCAGTCCCGTACTGGTCAAGTTCAATTTAGTACTTTCATTTCAGTTCTACTCCAGTCCCGTACTGGTCAAGTTCAATTCAGTATTTTCATTTCAATACTACTCCAGTTTCGTACTAATCACATTTCATTCTAGCACTCTAATTATGCAGCTTATATTATCAGCCGATTTAATTACCGCATTTTCATTACTGCAATTTACTATTATAAGTAAGGGTCCTGCTCTGACGAACAACCATCTTTTAAGGTCGAGCCTTAGTTGGGGATAATCAAAGTTGAGATGTTTCTCTAGGTTTAGCCCCAAATAAAGTGCTCCCATGCTCCTTGTCGAAAGTTGAGTTGAGCATTACTGCCTGAAGATTGAAGAATAGTAGGGCAAGCCGCCGCAAACCCGATGCATGCTAAGAAAATTGACTGTTTGATTGCTTGTAAATTTCTTGCGGTGAACTATGGTAGGCCAGTTCCTTCCGCAGACTATTCATACTGGTGCGATAAGGTCGACGACTCAAGGCGACAGGGAGATGGGTACCACAGGTGACCAGCAATTATGTTTTTCCACGTTGAGTTTTCCTCCGTTGGTCAGCCAAAATATTGTATCGTCGGATGTTGCTCACATCCAATAGTACACGGGGTTGTACGTTGGGGCCTGGGGCTGTGTAGTACGACCACCCCCAGAAGTGGCAGGACTGGCCACTATCACCGACGGCCACATCGGTGAAGCCCGCGGGGCTCGCTACCTTGCTGGAACAGAAGTGGTCCATACTATGTCGACATAGGATATGTGTGCGCGACTGTTAATGCCTGCGATAGGATATAGGTTGTGAATACCTGATGTGCTGATGTGCTAGTGGATCCCTTATTATAGCTGATGTGATGTCTTCTGCCATTTTAGTTATATTATGTTGTCCTTCCTTTATCGTTTCTCCTAGCTTAAAAATATGAAATGGTGTACTAACTCTCTCTTGCTTCGGCTATTATTGGGTGAGTGTGTGCTCGTCCCCAGGATATGGATCCGGGGAGGTGATTTGTTTCCACTTAGCCCTGTGACTAACGGTTATTTAAATAGCCATTCATAGGAAACGAAGCACCGTAATGACGCCTTGCCGCAGGAGAATGCGCCAGTAGTTAGGACTACTCCAGCAAAAGCACCACTTACGTTATCAGAGTTTCGAGATGTGAGTACCAGGAATCAGGATAGGGAGAGAGAGTGAGGAGTTATATGTAGAGCATGTACATCCTGCGGGCTTATATAAGAACTTAGGCTATGACCCTAGTACTCATGTAAATATATATGATGTTATATATATTTGACAGTGTTTTCCTGTTAATGCTTCCGCAAATGTCTAATGTGTTGTGAATGTTGTGATTCTGGCCGAGCAATGCGGCCAACAAGTGCTTAGATTGGGTGGATCGTTACCCCTAAGGATCACTGGGTGGATGTCTTGGGCAAGTAGTACACCCTCCAGCCTGACTCGGGCAATGGTTGTGGGAGTACTACAAATGGATCAGAGCCATCACGATTCGTCCTTATGGAGTAGTCTCAGGATCCCTCCGTCCTTCACTTTGTTCCTTGGTTCGGGACGAACCTTGCAGCAGAAGCTTGGTGGACCCTAATGTATAGGCTTAGGGATTCTAGACTGTACGATAGTATACCCGTACACCATTATTTCCGCTTTGTTAGTCATTTTTGCAAATTTTCCCTACTTTTGCAAATTACTAACACTCTTTTCTATTACTTCTCCAGATACCGAAGTACAGTAACGGGGGGTCCTCTTCCAGAGGATATGTTCCCGCCACCCCACCTCCAGACCTGGTCGCCCCCGCAGGTGTACCGTTTTTCGAGACTGACTTGGGGCATACATTGATAGTCATCATGGCCACCTTTCGGACAGCCTTGGCACAGCCACCATGAGAGATGATGACACCTACCGATTTGGTGACGACTTTTCGAGGACGGAGGCCTCCCACTTTCAGAGGCATAGAGACTTCCATCAAGGCGTAGGAGTGGGTGGAGCGTATAGAGGAGCTGCTAATAGGCATGATGTGCCCAGCAATAGCTGTAGTCTCACTGGTAGTGACCTTGTTAGAGGGATACATTAGGGACTGGTGGAGAGCGGCCAGCCGCTCGACTTTTAGAGGATGGTCGTTGAGCGCTATCCTATGGGGAGAGTTCTCGGAGGCTCTGCTAGAGTTCTTTATTATAGATACGGACCGAGCTATTTTGTAGGAGAGGTACCTGCACATCCGATAGGGTGATGGGATGGTGTCAAAGTACGAGGGAGAGTTTATACACCTAACATGCTTTACCAGGAACTTGGCTACCTATGACAGGGATAAAGCTTACCATTTCTACCGAGGACTATGAGATGACCTGAGGCAGGCCCTGATTATGATCTCTCAGTCTACCTTCTATACCATTTCTACTCACACAGTAGCGTTAGACTAAGACCAGTGGATGGTAGCCAAACAACACAAAGGACAGGTTGAGGTCCCTAGAGGTCAGAGATGAGATAGATGAGCTGCTCCCCATGGACAGGATATAGAGCGCAGGCAAATACACCGCAGACAGCCTTATAGGCACCCACCAGCACCCCCAGCACCCCCAGCACTGCAGCAGGACGTCAGACCAGCTCCAGCACCATAGCCCGTGCCATTAGTATGACGTGACGTTCCCTTCACATGGAACTGCTTCTTGTGTCAGCAGTTAGGGCATATGAGGGACTTCTGCCCGCAGACAGCAAGAAGGCTAGGACTAGGAGCTGTGCAGAGTGGGAAACCAGCACGAGGACAGGGCAAGAGAGCCCGTAGAGGCAGAGCTGGCAGGAGAGGACAACAGGGCTGAGCAACGCCCTTGGAGGCTTATGCACTAGACCTGCAGCACGAACCAGCCCCCGGTGTAGTGATAAGTATATATGTTAGACGATAAAGATATATCAGATGCTACTACTTATGTTATATTGGATATATATGTATACCTACATCTTGTGTATTAATATATTATATATATACTCCCTATATTGTCAGGAATTCTGCTGGTAGGAGGACATCCCGCCAAGATCTTCTTCGACACTTGAGCGAAGCACTCCTTTGTATCCCACAATTTTATTGTGACTAAGGAGAATGTTGTTCGCTCGTCCGGACTGTCTATATGAATCCCTCTACCTGATGGATCAGACATGATGTCAATAGAGAAATGCTCATTCCAGGATGTACTAGGGGACGTGGAATTTGAGGTCTATGTGACAATCTTGTCAATAACCGAATTTGATATT
The DNA here is from genome assembly GCA_039513925.1 of Platanthera zijinensis. NCBI lineage: Eukaryota > Viridiplantae > Streptophyta > Magnoliopsida > Asparagales > Orchidaceae > Platanthera > Platanthera zijinensis. The sequence continues at coordinate 154,889,215 of CM077083.1, forward strand.
ATATTGGGAATGGACTGGCTAGCCGAGCACAAGGCGCAAATAAATTGTTCAACGCGAGAGGTCCGATTGCAGAACCCAAATGGTTAGGACATTACATTGATAGGTGTACCCTTTGTCTCTCATATTATTTTGACTTCTGCGTATATTATGAGATCAGTCCGGCAGAAGGATGAGGTATACCTTATTTAATTAGAAATGGAGGACAAAACTCAAGTGCTCACTATGGTCCCAGTAGTACGCGACTTCCTGGACATTTTCCCTGAATCCCTCCAAGGATTTCCACCATAGTGAGAAGTTAACTTTCAGATAGAGCTCGTGAATAGAGCTCTACCAGTGTCTAGAGAAACCTACCGGATTGCCCCAGGGGAACTGGCCGAGTTAAAGATTCAACTGTAGGAGCTAATAGATGTTGGATTCGTTCGCCCTAGTTCCTCGCCCTGGGGATCCCTAGTACTGTTCGTAAAGAAGAAAGATAGGACCTTACGTCTGTGTATAGACTACCGAGAGTTAAATAAGCTTACGATATGAAATACATACCCCTCCCGAGGATCGACAAATTGTTTGATCAACTGTAAGGTGCATCTATGTTTTCCAAAATGGACCTGTGATCAGGCTACTACCAGCTTCAGATCTGGGAGGAAGACATCCCCAAGACTGCCTTCAGCTCTCGTTACGGTCTTTACGAGTTCTTAGTGATGCCTTTCGGGCTCACCAACGCACCCTCCTCCTTCATGTCCCTAATGAATAAAGTCTTCAGACCTTTCCTAGATCACTTTATGATCGTCTTCATTGACGATATTTTGATCTACTCAAGAACCAAGGCAGACCATACTAGACACCTGCAGATGGTGCTACTGAAAATTCGTGAGCACTCCCTCTTCGCAAAATTCAGTAAGTGCGAGTTCTGGTTAGAAGAAGTCAGATTCCTGGGCCACACTATAAATAAGATAGGGGTAGCAGAGGATCAGGCCAAGATCCAGGCAGTGAAAAACTGTCCACTGCTCAGAACAGCGGCAGATATCTGAAGCTTCCTTAGTCTTGTCGGGTATTACAGGAAGTTCGTAGAAGGTTTCTCCAAGATTGCATTACCCCTCACCGCCCTTTCCAGGAAGGATGTTACTTTCGATGGACGCTAGAATGCGAGACTGCGTTTGTCAAGTTGAAGAAGTGGCTGACTTCTGCACCAGTCCTTACGATCCCCGCAGGGATCAAGGGATTCTAGATCTACACTGATGTCTCCCTGAATGGATTAGGAGTTGTTTTGATGCAGCACATCAAGGTGGTGGCCTACACATCTCGCCAATTGAAGTCGTACGAGTTGAACTACGCGGCTCATGATCTAGAATTAGGCGATGTCGTCTTTTCTCTTAAAATCTGGAGGCATTACTTGTACGGGGTAAGGTGCAAGATCTTCTCTGACCACAAGAGCCTCAAATACATTTTCACTCAGAAAGAGCTGAACCTCTAACAACTCCGATGGTTAGAATTCCTTTGCGATTTTGACTTCGCTCATTAATATCACCCTGAGAAGGCTAATAGAGTTGTCGATGCTTTAAGCCGACAGCCTTCGGTAGCTGGGAGTTGGATGGAGTAAATCCCAAAAAGACTGTTTCAGTATTTGATAGACTTGGAAATTACCCTGGTTGCCCGATGATATCCGAAGGAATACCATCCCCAACTGTATTGGATGGAGATTCAATGCGACATTCGGGATCGGATATAAGAGGCCCAAAAGATTGATCCAAAGGTAGTTCCGATCATCCGATCTCTACAAGGTGGGACACAAGAGGATTATAATATGCATAACGGGATCCTGCAATTCAAGCATCGGATATTTGTCCCCTCTATCGGGGGAATTCATGAAGAGATTCTGCAAGAAGCGCACCAGTCGAGGTATTCAATCCACCCTGGTGTGGTTAAAATGTATGTTTATCTACGCAGGACCATTTACTAGCCTGGAATGAAAAGAGACGTCACCAACTTCGTGGCCCAGTGCTACACCTATCAAAGGGTTAAAGCTGAATGTCGTAACCAAAGAGGCCTTATGCTACCCCTGTCGATGCCCGAATGGAAATTTGAGGACATTTTCATGGACTTTGTCCACGACTTACCTCGATACCGTGCGAGAAACGACTCCATATGGGTTGTTGTGGATCGACTTACCAAGATAGTGCGGTTCATTCCAAACCGACAGGGAGACAGAGTTGATATTTTGGCCAGGTTGTTCTTGGAGCAAGTAGTCCGATTCCACGGAGTACCAAAGTCCATTGTGTCGGATCATGATGGGCGATTCACATCCAAGGAATGGAGATGGGTGCAAGCATACTTGAGGACTAAGTTGGTCTTTGTCACTGCCTTCCACCCTCAGACAGATTGACAAATGGAAGGACGAATCAGATGATGGAGGATCTATTTCGACTTTGCATAGTGGAGCACGGCGAACCGTGGGAGCATCAGTTACCTTTAGTAGAATTTTCTTACAATAATAGCTACCATATCAGCATCAAGATGGCTCCGTAAGAGGCATTGTATGGGAAATGTTGTCGAACCCCGTTTACTTGGGCTCAGGAAGAGGACCCAAAAGCCTTAGGAGTGGCTTATATTGACGACACTACGACAACCCTACGGCTAATCCATGAACGAATACGGGAGGCGCAGAGCCGGTAGGCCAAGTTTTATGATTCGAGGCACCGACCGGTGGAGTTCAGCGTGGGGGAAATGGTGTTTCTAAAAATTAAACTCATGCATGATGTCTTCTAGTTGAGAAAGTAGAAGAAGCTAGATCCCTGCTATTTGGGCCCCTATCAAGTGATAGAGCGTGTTAGCCTTGTTTCCTATCGATTAGATATGCCCCCAGAATTGGGAAATCTTCATAATGTATTTCATGTATCTTCCTTACACCACTAGTACAGTTGCAGATAGATAGATTTGTCCATCTCGAACCACTCAGAATAATGGATCACAAGGTGAAGACCTTGCGCAACAAGACCATTCTGATGGTCAAGATATTGTGGTCAAAATGCGGACGAGATGAGTTTACATGGGAACCCGAATCACTCGTCTGAGAAAAGCACCCCAAGCTCTTTCCACAGGTATGTTACTTTTCCCCCCTACTTTGAGTAAATTTTCGGGGACAAAAATCATTTTATTTTTATTGGATTGTAACATCCCGACTTTTATTGGGCCACCAGAACCCAGTGGGCCCAATAAAAGTGACCCGAACCCCTACCCGCGACCTGGTAGGAGGTAACCCTAAGCGGGAAATGGAGCTAGAGAAATCTGATTTGAGTTTTGTCAGTTCATGTGGCCTCGTATAGTTAATACGAGCGTATCAAAACTCGTTCCGTTGGACCCCGAGGTCATATGGTGGATATGACCATTCGTCGTAAAATGTTGCTAAGACAAGATTTTGAATATCGGTCTGGAGAACTCTGATTTGAGTTCTGTCAGTTCTTGTGACCTCGTATAGTTAATACGAGCACATCGGAACTCGTTTGCATCGTAATCCAAAGTTTAACGATGAATATAGATATTTTGACCGTTTTAGTGTGTCGCGACGCACATATTTTGGAATTTTACCAAAGGAACACCGATTCGACCCCGGTTAGTGCCATTGGACTAGTGTGATCGATAAAAAGTTAACAGAAGTTGTCCCGGTCAATTTCGATGTCGGGTGGTCAACTCGTGGTCAAATCAACCACAATCGTGCATCGAAAAGCATGTGCACACCAATTGTGAAACGACACCCTAACTTTGACCCGAACTAGATTACCTGGACCCCCCCCTTTGACTTTGACCAGCATGGGGGACCCACCCCCTCACCCCCCAGGGTTAATTTTGGTCAAACCCTCCCTTTTTCCATTTGTTTTAGAAATTTCCCCCTAAAGAAGAAAGCCACCCCCCCTTCATGGCAAGCTAGGGACTTCCCCCCCTCACCCACTTTGGTCCCCCAACCAGCAAGCCCATCCTTAGGGTAAGTGGAGTTCCACCAACTCAACCCCACCCCACTACCCTCTCTTTCTCTCTTTTCTAAAACCCAAGTCCACTAGGATCTTCCCCCCCCCCCTTTGATGCTTCCATATGGCAGTACCAGCCCTCTCAAGATGGCGCCACCTGGCCAGGAGGAAGAGGGGAAGCACCCTCCTCTCGGTTTAGTCCCACACTAGGGAGAGTATGGATGGAAATCTGAGAGGACTTAGCGCAACAAACTCGACCAAAAGCCCGGACTGATGGAGGACGGCGCAACTAATCTTTATATCAAAGGTCCTCGGGCGGATCCACGGGGCAGCCAGTTAAGCCATTACCGCATAGCACCGCAGCACGGGGGCGATTCCGGACCGCAGCCCCAACAATCCCCCCCCGGAAACGACCCCGGGGTTTTGAACCCGCAACCTCCCTCTGATACCACTTGAGAGGACTTAGCGCAACCAACTCGACCAAAAGCCCGAACTGATGGAGGACGGCGCAGCTAATCTTTATATCAAAGGTCCTCGGGCGGATCCACGGGGCAGCCAGTTAAGCCATTACCGCATAGCACCGCAGTGCGGGGGCGATTCCGGACCGCAGCCCCAACAAAATCCCTCCCCTGGCTATAAAAGGACCCCCCCCCACCCCTTGCTATACCCTCACACAAGCTCACTCAAGCACACCCTTCCCCTACCCCCTTTGCCGGAGCCCAGGTCGCCGGAAAAAGACCAACCCGATCCCACATCCTTCTCTACCTTGCATGGATGACCAAGCCGGCCCCTCCCGAGCTCCCCCAGCACAGGTGGATACTTTTCCCCTCCCCTTTCCCTATCCCCCTAACGTGATGCATGTACCTCCTAGCGGCTGGAGCGCCGCAAATGCCACCAGAGCCAAGCTCCAGGTCGGGTTGTGGCCATGAGCAAAGAGTCATACCCGAGCGCTAGTGATGGCGCTGGGAGAGTTTTAGGTCACCTAGAATCTCTCAGAGATTCTGAGTGGCGGAGGACGGTGGTGCAACCGGAAAACGTCGCTCCGGTTGCACCCGAAAATAGAACAAGTCTCTGTATTTTTCTCTACGATGGCAGTCGGCGGTGCCAGGACGCCGGGCCACAGCCGGAGAGGAGCCCGACCCCCGACACACTGGCCGGGGGTGGTGTATTGGTCGAGCAGTCGCCCGAGAGGCGGGGTGGCGCGGTGTTGCTGGGAGCAGAGCCATTGCCACCCCAGCGCTCTCAGGAGGTTAACTCCGGTAGTGTCCTGCGGCGCCGAGCTGCCGTACCACCACCTAGGAGGGAGTAGGCCCCTGGCAAGTTGATTGGGGGCGGCGCCGGCGACTGGCAGCGGCCAGTCGGTGGTGGTGGAGGCCTCCACCCTCCACACCACAAGGGGGCGCAGCCATTGAAAGATCTCCACGGTGAGATCAGAGAATTTCTAGATTCCCTCCCCTGCTATAGCATCAGATCCCCCACAGCGGATTCGTGCCCGATCCATTGTGGGGATAGAACAAAGATTGGCGTCGTCTGGCTCAATCTCAGCCTCAGGATCGGGTTCAATCTGGCTATCTGTAGACCCCTTTTATTAACAGAAACTTGAGAAATTTCTAGAAGAAAATCTAGGTCTTTATGAGAAAAGTGGCCAACATAAAAAATGCTCCCCTTGATGAGGGCTTCCTCCACAAAAAGTTTGAGAATTTTTAAAAATGATTTAATATTTTTAAAAGCCTAAACAAAATTTATTTGGCCCAAATAAAGGCCCAAAATGGCTCGAAAAATTATGAAATTTTTTATTCGCTTATTTTATACCCCCATTAGAGGTTGTGTTAAAATTTGGGGGCATGATGATAAGAATTGATATTTTTCCCAATTTCTGGGATCCTAGGGTCGCGCACGGAATTTATTTCGCTCTTTTTCCTCAAAAATGTAAATTGGAGTGCGCGACCACCCTCCCTAATTTGAATATTAAATTTAAATTACCTTATCGATGAGAGTGGCCAAGGCAAGTGGCCAAGCTCTGAGCGTTTCGAGATTTCGTGAAATTGCTGTGCGCCTCGACCCTCGGGTAGTTTGAGCAGACTCGGAAAGTAGAGTACGAGTCACTAGTTGCTAATTATTCTCGACAAATAATAAAGAGGTAACACCTAAAACTCCTTTGATTTGATTAAGCCGTGAACTAAAAAGGCGCAACCAAATTATGGGATCTTAATAATGGGTATAACCCAAGGAAATCTTGAAAACTGAGAAGGAACTGAATACACCTCCTGAGAAAGGAGATGGAACTGAAGCCTCCTAAATGGAGTGATTGGACTACTAACAATTTTCTTTATGATTATTCCAGTCTTGCACTGGTCTAGTTCCTTTATTTATTTCAGTTCAGTACTTTCAATTCAGTTCTACTCTAGTCCCATACTGATCAAGTTCAATTCAGTACTTTCAATTCAGTTCTACTCATGTCCCGTACTAGTCAAGTTCAAATCAGTACTTTCAATTCAGTTCTACTCCAGTCCCCTACTGGTCAAGTTCAATTCAGTACTTTCAATTCATTTCTGCTCTAGTAACTATTGGGTATTGTATCCACAATTACCTGGATTTGAAGAAGCCTCATGTCAAGCTAAGATGAATTCATAATGTATTTGATGATATATCTTCAAGTTGTGCTTGCAGTTATTCTTCGCTAAATACACACAATTGTCAGGGTACAGTGGGTCAATATACACGGGTCTGCGCAACGTAATCCCTCGTTGAGCAGATCAGTGTGTTGGCTCATGTGTACTCTCTCTATTGGAGTGTACTTATGTTCAAGTACAGGGCTGAGATAGATCAAGAGCAGACAAGGAGCAAGGATGGGTCAAAGACCAACTCACGGGAAGAAATATGAAAAATCGTCTAAGTTATATTCGACGAGAATCACCAAGTGATTCTCGCCGATTCGACGGGAATCACTAGTGATTCTCGTCGAATCGTCAAGAATCACTCGCCGATTCTCGCCGACTGTATCTGGCTGACTCAAAAGCATTCATGAATTCTGCTAAGTCAGAATCGTCGAGAATCACTTTGTGATTCTCGACGAACCGTCGAGAATGAATCTGCATTCTCGCTGATTCGTCGAGAATAGTTGTGATTCTTGCCGATTCACTCCGAATGGCAAGCTTTTTAGCAGGAATTCTTCTAAGTAGAATTCGACGGGAATCATAAGTGATTCTCGCCGATTCGTCGAGAATCACCAACGATACCCGCCGAATTTGCCTTAGGCAATCTCTACCTGCTCGCTGGACTGAACCAAGATTTCAGGCACTGTTTGGACCGGGCTTAGGGCTTCTCCTTGTGGGGCCCACAACGGTAACTTAGGGTTGTTCTACAGTATATATGCTCGCTTATTTCGAACTTGAACAGTAGTGCTTCACGAGAAAAAGAACAAATAGCCGGGCGTGACCTAGCCGATCGCGGAACTCCACCGCTCGCCATCGCCGCTCGCAAGTTGTCGCCGGCACAGATCTTAGATCCTCTTTGATCGTCCGGCAACAGGACTGAGGCAAGCCTAGCGTCTTATGCTTCTCTCTCGAGATCTCTTGTCTCTCGATTTGTTGAACGAGGATAGCTCTTCGTTCCGAAATGATTGAGACGACTGATCCGATTGAGATCATTGGTAGACATTGCTTGCTTCGTCAAGAAGTTTGGATCTACAGAGCATCGCCGCCGCATTCACTTGCCGCCGCCGATCTCGGGAAGATCCTCTCTAAGAGAGTGCGTCGATCGTGGACTCTTCGTCTTCATCAAGAAAGCTTCAGTGAACGAAGAGGGACATCAGGTTCTCCAAACGTAGTTTGTATTTCTTGTGTTGAAGTTACCATGGTGATCTAGAAGTGGTCAAACATGTAATCTCACTGCCAACGCGATATGAGCCTGCAGGGTCGCACATAAGAGCATGTGGAGAAGTTGGAAGATTGACTGTGTTGGTAAGGGTTACCAATCACCACACAGAATGGGGTTGGGAAAAAGTTGCCAAAGAAGGTTCTTAGAGACTAAGGCAAATTCGACGAGAGTCGTCGAGAATCGTTGAGTATGACTCAATGCTCTCAATGCCAAGGCAGATTTGTCGAGAATCGTTGAGTATGACTCAACGCTCTCAACGCCAAGGCAGATTCGTCGAGAATCGTTGAGTATGACTCAACGCTCTCAACGCCAAGGCGGATTCGTCGAGAATCGTCGAGTATGACTCAACGCTCTCAACGCCGTTTCTGCGGACTGATTCTCGCCGAATCTTGAGGTGATTCTCGCCGATCGATTCTGAAACCCTATTTTGCGGTGGTCTGCGGATAGCGATTTTTCCTAGGTTTATTTATGCTTTGAGTATAAATAGACTCTTAGGGTTTTGGGAATTGATACAGTAAATCGGACAGTTTGATTTCTCCATTGACCGAATCGAAACCGATGGAACTGTTCCGCCGTTCTCGTTCGCTCCGCCGATTCCCGAATCTCGCCGGCCGGGAGCGTTCCGCCGCCGCATTCGCTCTGCCGACCTCCTCCTCTCTGACGATAGTCGCCGGTGCTGCGCTTCCTGGAGCGGACCTAGCAGTCCGTGGAAGTGTAAGGTGTGGTTGATCTCTTTCCGATCATCCGTGTGACAGAAGCTTGGTGTTCTCCCGCTCGTGTGGATTTCTGCAGAGACATAGATATTATTCTACGTAGAACTCGCCACCGACAATGAATCTTATTTTGAGCATCTTCGTTGAGTTGTGACTCAACGCCATCAAGGTAATTTTTGCCTAATTTTTGTTAACTTCTTGATTCAACATTCATGGCCCGATCCAATCTCTTTTGGGTTGTTCTAGATTTTATTAATTCCGCTGCGTGCACAAGTGTTGTGCCAATCTCTTAGAGAAACCCAACAGTGGTATCAGAGCCAGGTTCTGGCCATGTTTGTTGTATTGGAAGTTAGGTTATTCCAGTACGTGTAAACCTAGGGATTTAGAAGTGTTCTAAATGTCTAGATTTAATCTTGGCAGCCCGCCGGGAACGTCTAGAATCTTGTGGTAATTTCTAACCGTCAGGAATTACTGTCTCCTTAGCAGTAACCATCCCTCGATTTTGTTTTGGATTTTGAATCCAACAAGGAGAGATGAGCTTGTCTATTGCTTTAAGTTGAGTTGCCTTTGTCCCTTGTCCAATGCATGTAAACCTGAAGATTTGGAAGTGTCCAGATGTTCAGATTTATCCCTTTTCTCTATCAAATATTGATAGTGTTCGGTGGTGCACATAAGGGATGCATTGGGATTTTAGTGAAGTGTTTTTCTTTGGATGTGCACATTGATCAAATGTTGATCATGGTTAATTGTTAACCTATTATCAAAATCCCTTCATCAAATATTAAGTGTTCGGATGCCTTCCGATGGATGACACTCTTCCTGCCTCGATCGATGAAGTGCGGGCTTGCCAAAGCAAGGTGCATTAATCTATCTTGGTAACGGTGCGAGCGGATAATTGTGATATCCCACTGTCGACATCGGGTCTAACTTAACTAGGTGACCTCAAAGGTTGAGTGCCTAGAGGCATGGGGTTGGCATGCACCATATGATGGATGCGAATAAGGTATTATTCACCAACCATACAAGAATTGCATGAGGATGCAATTGGCAAGCGTTGTCTACCTAAATATCCACATTGTGAGAGGAAAGCCAAAGCTGACTCATTGTGTTGGTGAAATACGGATCTTGTCCACTAAGAGAGTAGCTCGCATGAACTCTCCGAATTAATAGTGAGGGCTATTATTTCGAATAAAATAGTGGGAGTTTTAGTTGAAGTCCAAATTAAGAAAAATAATTATATTTTGAAATTTTAGTACTGATTTATTCTGCATAAATTCTTGTAGAATTCCATGGCTAGTGGTTCGCACTCCATTCTGTCTCTGAGAGCCATCCTTGAGAAGGATAAGCTCAGTGGGACTAATTATATGGACTGGTATAGGAACCTGAGAATTGTTCTCAGGCAAGAGCGAAAGCTCTACGTCTTGGAAGAAGAAGCCCCCGAGGTGCCGACCAGGAATTCTTCCCGTGCTGATAAGGATGCTTACAAGAAGTATACTGATGATGCCTTAGACGTCGAATGCCTTATGCTTGCCACCATGAACTCTGAGCTTCAGAAGCAACATGAGAGCATGGGATGCAAGGAGATTGACGAGCATCTCAAGAAAATGTTTCAAGAGAAAGCTCGTCAAGAGAGGTTCGATGTCACAAAAGCGTTATTTCAGTGCAAGATGGGAGATCGAGACTCATTAGGGACTCACGTACTCAAGATGATTGGGTATATAAAGAACCTTGAAAGACTGAGTTTTCCTCTGGGTCAAGAGTTGGCCACAGATCTGATCCTGCAATCGTTGCCGGACAGTTACGAGCAGTTTGTCTTGAACTACAATATGAATGAGATAGACAAGACACTGCCCGAGCACCTAGGCATATTGAGAACTGCCGAGATCAATATGAAGAAGGCCAAGCCTGCCAGCCCCATACTGATGGTGCATAAGGGCAAGGGTAAGGCCAAGGGCTTCAAGAATACGAAGGTAGGACCTAAGTCACATCTTGAGTCTAAGTCTTCTGCACTGATGAAGAAGAAGAGCACGATGAAGGAGGGGAAATGCCACCACTGTGGCAAGGCTGGTCATTGGAGGAGGAACTGTCCTTCGTACATTGAGGGTCTGCAAAAAATGAAGGGAGGTATGAATTCCGCTTCAAGTATTTACGTTATAGAGATAAACCTTTCTACTCCTTCATCTTGGGTATTGGATACCGGATGTGGTTCTCACATTTGTACAAATGTGCAGGAACTGGGAAGGAGAAGACTGCTGAGTAAAGGCGAGGTGGACCTTCGTGTCGGCAATGGAGCAAGAGTTGTTGCTGTAGCCGTAGGGGTTTACCGTCTTTCTTTGCCAAGTGGGCTTGTAATAGAACTTGATAATTGTTATTTTGTTCTGGCCATAACCAGAAACATTATATCCATTTCATGTTTGGACATGGTTGGATTTTATTTTATGATTAAGAACAACTGTTGTTCTATATTTAAGAATGATGTTTGTTATGCTGTAGCCCAATTGTTTAATGGTCTTTATGTTTTGAACTTGGACCATCAGATCTATAATGTAGAAAATAATAAAAGACTAAGAACAAATGACTCAAACCCTATATATCTCTGGCATTGTCGTTTGGGCCATATAAACGAGAAGCGCATATCCAAGCTCCATAAAGATGGACTTTTGGACTCATTTGATTATGAATCATTTGAGCGACGCGAATCTTGTTTGTTAGGCAAAATGAATAAAGCCCCTTTCACTGGTTATACTGAGAGGGCTTAGGATCTCTTGGGTGTTGTACATAGTGATGTATGCGGACCCATGAGTTCCATGGCTAGAGGTGGGTATTTCTACTTCGTTTTTACTGATGATTTCAGTAGATACGGATATGTGTATCTTATGAAATGCAAATCCGAGACCTTTGAAAAGTTCAAAGAGTTACAAGAATGAAGTAGAAAACCAGTTGGGTAAAAGGGTTAAAGCACTCTTATCTGATTGAGGTGGCGAATACCTGAGTCATGAGTTCCGTGATCATCTGAAAGAGTGTGGTATTGTATCACAGCTCACTCCACCTAGAACACCACAGCATAATGGTGTATCTGAGAGGAGAAATCGTACTTTGTTAGACATGTTACGTTCGATGATGATTCATGCAGACTTGCCTGTTTCCTTTTGGGGTTTTGCTTTAGAGACTGCTGCAATGACACTGATCGCGCTCCAACGAAAACGGTTCTGAAGACACCATATGAGATATGGACTGGGAAGCGTCCTAGTATGTCGTTCATTAAAATTTGGGGCTGTGAGGCATACGTGCGACGTCAAATGCCTAACAAGCTGGAACCCAAATCAGATAAATGTTATCTGGTGGGATATCCTAAGGAAACGAAAGGGTATTACTTTTACCTACCGTCCGAGGGCAAAGTGTTTGTCGCAAGGACTGGCGTCTTCTTGGAGAAAGAGTTCATATCAAGAAAGACTGAAAAGGTAGAACTTGAAGAAGTTCAAGAACCACCAATAGTGAATGAACCGGAATTGGATTTTGAGACAGGACTACAAGATGTTGTAGCTAGAGAACCTGCTAAAGAAACACAAGTCCTACGTAGATCTGGTAGACCGAGATTTGATCCTGAGAGATATGGATTTCTCATGTCTCAAATAGGTAATGTGTTGCTTATGGATCATAATGATGAACCAGCAACCTTCCAAGAGGCTATGAATGGACCGGACTCCGACAAATGGCTTAAGGCTATGAAATCCGAAATGGACTCCATGAATGCAAACCAAGTTTGGAACTTGGTTGAACCACCTGAAGGGGTACGACCCATAGGGTGCAAGTGGGTCTTCAAGAAGAAGACCGACATGGATGGGAATGTACAGACATTCAAAGGGAGACTGGTGGCTAAGGGTTTCAAGCAAATTCATGGTATTTACTATGATGAGACCTTTTCCCCTGTTGCCATGGTAAAGTCCATAAGGATATTGCTTGCTATTGCTGCGTATTATGACTACGATATCTGGCAGATGGATGTCAAAATGGCTTTCCTTAATGGAAACCTCCTTGAGGTACATGAAACAACCCGAGGGTTTTGTATCCCCAAATGAAGCCACTAAAATATGCAAGCTGAATAAGTCCATCTATGGAATGAAACAGGCCTCTCGAAGTTGGAATCTTCGTTTTGATGAGAAAATCAAAGAGTTTGGTTTCATCAAGAATGAAGATGAGCCTTGTGTTTACAAGCGAATCAGTGGGAGCAATGTTGTCTTCCTGATATTGTATGTAGATGACATACTTTTGATTGGGAATGACATTCCTACCCTGAAAGTTGTTAAGAAAAACCTAGGGAACTGCTTTTCTATGAAGGACTTGGGTGAAGCGACTTACATACTCGGTATTAAGATCTATAGAGATAGATCGAAGAAGTTGCTGGGTTTGACCCAGAGTACATACATTGAAAAGGTGTTGAAGCGGTTCAACATGCTTGAGTCCAAGAAAAGATTTTTACCCATGTCTCATGGTGTGAATCTCTCTAAGGACCAGTGTCCAAAATCTTGTGAATATAAGGACCGCATGAAGTTGATTCCATATGCTTCGGCAATTGGATCAATCATGTATGAAATGTTATGTACTCGACCCGATGTCTCTTTTGCTTTGAGCATGACTAGCAGGTATCAGTCAGACCCCGGTGAATGTCACTGGATTGCAATCAAGAATATCCTGAAGTACTTGAGAAGGACTAAGGATGTGTTCTTGGTGTATGGTGGAGAGGAAGAGCTCATTGTAAGTGGTTACACGGATGCTAGCTTCCAAACTGATAGGGACGACTCAAAGTCTCAGTCAGGTTTTGTGTTTTGCCTTAATGGAGGAGCTGTGAGCTGGAAGAGTTCCAAGCAAGAGATAGTTGCTGATTCTACAACAGAGGCCGAGTATATCGCTGCGGCTAACGCAGCGAAGGAGGATGTATGGATTAGGAAATTCATCGGCGAGCTTGATGTAGTTCCTAGCATTGTTGGTCCCGTAGTTCTTTACTGTGATAATAATGGTGCAATTGCATAATCTAAGGAACCTAGATCCCATCAGCGCTCCAAGCACATACTTCGGCGATTCCATCTTATTCGTGAGATTGTCGAACGAGGAGATGTGAACATTTGCAGAGTGCCGACTGAGGAGAATATTGCGAATCCACTGACAAAGCCTCTCGCACAGAGAAAGCATGATGGTCATACTAGATCAATGGGTATGTGATACCTAAGTGATCAACTCTAGTGGGAGTCTTGTGGGTTGCATGTAAACATATATTCTGTTGGCTGTTTATTGTTTATTCATATGATGAATTGTGTACCAAATGTTTCTTTTTACAATTAATGACAAGTTCTTTTATTGTGATTTTTCTATGTGATAGTTAAATTATAACATAATAAATACCCTTAGAGTGTTCGCTTCCATAGGACATCAAGTACGTGACTTGAATGTGAGAGCCTATGATTTATTTGAAGCTTCATTCTTAAAAGGTCCCTGGTCGTTGTATCATAATAGATACTAAGGGTGATGATGATACCTTAAGAATTGCACGTGCGTTGACTGATGACCAGTTCTCACAGGTTATGATATTGTGATATCAAGTCATCACGTGGGTACTTGTTAATGAACAAGTTGTACTGGACAGACCCATCCTGAGACTACTTTGTGGATTGTTATCTAATCGTGTCACAAGTAGGTCTCTATTGGCAATGGTGTTGTGGTCCTTTGACCTGACGTCACGACATTCATCAAGTGAGGAAGAGCATGCTTTGATGCCATCTAAAGTCTTCCTTGAGAAAGGTTGATGATAAGGGTGGTTGTTGGGTACGTTACGAATCATTTGGGTGTTTGTGTGTGAGCAGATATGGGATTTGTCATCCTATATGACAGGAGTTGCATCCATGGGCCCCTTGATGGAACTAGACTGAGAAATGCATGGCCATGCTTGGTTGAGTCAATATGTGATATTGGACTCACCATTCTCTGGAAGTCAGTTCTAGTTCAAGAAACTTGGATTGAGTTATTATTAAGATGACACGGTCCATGCCTCTAGTTCTTTTCGGATGTAAGGGACAAAGGGACAAAGACAACGCTGGAACATTGGTCATGAAGGCTTATGAGTTATGAACTCTTATTGCTTGGGGAGAAAAAATGCATTGTTAGATGCCGCTCATTATTTGTGAGGTTTTAGTTTGATACTTTCAAGATCAAGTGGGAGACTGTTGGAGTTACTATGGTGATCTAGAAGTGGTCAAATAAGTAATCTCACTGCCAACGCGATATGAGCCTGCAGGGTCGCACATAAGAGCATGTGGAGAAGTTGGAAGATCGACTGTGTTGGTAAGGGTTACCAATCACCACACAGAATGGGGTTGGGCAAAAGTTGCCAAGAAGGTTCTTAGAGACTAAGGCAAATTCGACGAGAGTCGTCGAGAATCGTTGAGTATTACTCAATGCTCTCAACGCCAAGGCAGATTCGTCGAGAATCGTTGAGTATGACTCAATGCTCTCAATGCCAAGGTAGATTCGTCGAGAATCGTTGAGTATGACTCAATGCTCTCAACACCAAGGCGGATTCGTCGAGAATCGTCGAGTATGACTCAACGCTCTCAACGCCGTTTCTGCGGACTGATTCTCGCCGACTGATTCTCGCCGAATATTGAGGTGATTCTCACCGATCGATTCTGAAACCCTATTTTACGGTGGTCTACGGATAGCGATTTTGCCTAGGTTTATTTATGCTTTGAGTATAAATAGACTCTTAGGGTTTTGGGAATAGATATAGTAAATCGGACAGTCGGATATCTCCTTTGACCGAATCGAAACCGACGGAACTGTTCCGTCGTTCTCGTTCACTCCGCCGATTCCCAAATCCCGCCGGCTGGAAGCGTTCCGCCGCCGCATTCGCTCCGCCGACCTCCTCCTCTCCGACGATAGTCGCCGGTGTTGCGCTTCCTGGAGCGGACCTAGCAGTCCGTGGAAGTGTAAGGTGCGGTCGATCTCTTTCCGATCATCCGTGTGACGGAAGCTTGGTGTTCTCCCGCTCGTGTGGATTTCTGTAGAGACGTAGATATTATTCTACGTGGAACTCTCCACCAATAAGGAATCTCGTTTAGAGCATCTTCGTTGAGTTGTGACTCAACGCCGTCAAGGTAATTTTTGCCTAATTTTTGTTAACTTCTTGATTCAACATTCATGGCCCGATCCAATCTCTTTTGGGTTGTTCTAGATTTTATTACTTCCGCTATGTGCACAAGTGTTGTGCCAACCTCTTAGAGAAACCCAACATCTTGTACATTCTATTTTGACTGTGTTGTAAAGGAACTTCGTTTCCTCGTTGTAAGGGTTAGGTGCAACCCGTGGTGGAGGAGTAGTGACTCCTTCGGGTGGAAGGGTTTCTTCCATAGTGAGAGGATTGGATTTCAATCCTTTGGTGAAGTGACCGAGTCGTCCCTTGTTGGGAGATAGGTCGATGGGGGAGAGTGGGCGTACCCAAATCGGGGAACCACTATAATTTCTGTCTTGCTTTTCTGTGTTGTGTTTGTTATTTGTGCAGGTTAATTTTTAATTCCGCAAAAGACTGCAAATCACCTATCCCCCCCTATAGGTGAAGCTAATTGACACTAGATTGACTTTCAAGTGGTATCAAAGGGAGGTTACTCATCAAAAAGGTTAACACCTTGAGTAAAATCCTGCCTCTAGTGTCAACAAGAAAATAAGTCTCAAGTATGGAGCTGTATTCTGATGTCTCTCCTCTGAGACTCTCTACATGCACAAAGGAGTATTATCTAGTGTGGAAGATGAGAGTTTTGTTTCATCTGGAGGCCATCGACCCTCGAGCGTCACTCATTTTGGATGAGGGTCCCTTCATTCCCATGAAGGCGTCTGGCTTAGGAAAAGATCTCCAAATCCCCAAGAGTCCCGAAGATATGTCTGAGACTGAGCTCTCTCTCTCTCTTCAACTTGGACAAGCTGATTCGTCAGATCATCTCTGACGTCTGGTCTGGATTATCTCGTTCAAGATTGGACAAGTGCAGGACTGCCAAGTCTATATGGCAAACTATCTCAGACCTCATGGAGGGATCAGAGACAGCAGGGACTAGGTTCCAGCAGGAGGATGAAGCCTATGTAGGGGTCCTCATTTCTGAAGATGAAGGTGAAGACCAATCTCTCAGTATCAGAGCTCCTGTGTCCTTGTCTAAGACTGAAGAAGAGGTTGAGGAAAGCAGTTCTGATAAAGCTGACACAATAATCTCTGCCGATCTTAACGCTGACCCTGAACATCAAAGTCAGGATCAGGTAACTTCTTCATCATGCTCCACTCCCCTTGGATTTCCTGAAGACAGGAACAGTTAAGAGGGTTGTCCATCTAGTGATGCAAGGGAAATGGATAGCTTCAATCAAAGGATTGAAAATCTTGATTCCCATGAGAGTGCCCTTCAGATGAGCAACTTACTTGTTGAGGAACAAGCTAAGAAGATTGCTCAGTTGAGGACCTTGATGAATCTCCAATTGGAATCCATCAAGGTAAAGGACTCAAAGATCTCGGATCTAGAGAGTCGTCTAGAGACCGAGAAGAGGATAGTTTCTAACTTTTCCAAGATAGATGCTATCAAAAGAAAAGAAAAAAATGGGTGGATCTCCCAAATCATTATTTCATGGAGAAATGGGGAAACTGTGTTCAGACCCCCCACCCCGAGTAGGAAGGGCACACATCATGCTTTCAGGTATGACCACAGGAACAACCTTGGTCACTGCAAGAGTGATCGGCCCTCAGGTGGAAATACCCACAGTGCAAGAGCTGTCATGGCTATCCATGAGAGAATACCCAAGGCTCATCTTAAACCCTTTGTATTCTCGGCCTCAGCCCCAACTCGTCATGAATCTGCAGGAACCAGCTCTCACTTCATCTCTTTCCACCCCAAGATACGGGAAAGGGGGGTTGGGAAACATGTAGTAAGTACCCATGGGGCCCCCGGATGTGTGTTGACTGAAAGGAAGGCACCACTCCCAGGCCTCATGATATAACGTCCCAATTCGCGCTAGGCCCCTCGCACGAGTTTTGAGTCAAGAGACTTGACTCGGGCTCAGGGCGCACTGGCAAAAGGTGTCAAGTGTGTTGATCAGAGCGATGGGTTGAGTTATATCCGATGAAATCGACGAGAATGGAAGCTATGAACGCCGATCGACGGGTATCAGGAATGATACTCGCCGATTCGACGGGTATCGGTGGTCGATACCCGCCGGACTCAGAGCTGTAGATTGAGAATTAGGTTAAGGGAAAATCGACGAGAATGGAAGTTGATACTCGCCGATCGACGGGTATCGGGAATGATACTCGCCGATTCGACGGGTATCGGTGGTCGATACCCGCCGGATTTAGAGCTGCAGATGAAGAATTAGGCTAAGGGAAAATCGAAGAGAATGGAAGTTGATGCGCGCCGATCGACGAGTATCGGGAATGATACTCGCTGATCGACGGGTATATGGATGATACCTGGCGATTTTTCCTTAGATAGTTTTTCTTAGTTCCGTTGTTCTATGCGTGCGGACTGAACCGGATCGGGCTAACTGCGGCTTGGCTGCCTTGAACCGGTTCACTTCAATATGATCCATTAGGGGCAGTCCAATGGGCGTTGACACGTGGCAGAAGGGATTTAACCTAATACATCGGTTTATAAGAGACGATAAAGCCGAACCCTAGCCATCCTTGCCGATCGATCTTGCCATCATCGCGGACCTCGCGAAATCGACAGAACCGAGGGAAGCCGTCGGAGCTTCTGGAGGCGGCCTTTTCTCTCTCTCTCCTTCCTTTGCCGTGAAGAACAACAGTAACTGATGCCGCGGAGGAGGATGACTAGATCCATGGCCGGAAATGGTGGTATCGCTGGAAATGAGGTGATATTCCTCCCCTCTCCCATGGTGCTAGATCCGTAGTTATATTATAGGAGAGATATCGACCCCATAGAGTCTTGATGGTGAGGAGATGACTTCCTAGGGAAAGCCATGCCTAGATTCGTTAATCTAGGTTTAGGTGTCTTCATCCTCCTCATCATTCAAAGTGAAGATGGGAGAGGGATTCGTGGAGAAATATGGCTTCGTGAGGGTGAATAAGGGTGGACGAATTTCTAGAGGAGTTTTTGGGAGATCGCTGCAAGGAGGAAGATGAACGGATGTCGTTCATATCACCTTAAGATGCGTGCAGAAATCTGATTTCTGCACGTAGCGATCTTCGTGGCCAGTTTCGGAGGGGTTTTGGTCATATTTGGGTTTTCGACTTAACATGAAAGTCGTAGCCCTCAAAATTATCTTTCCAACGAGTGGTTGCACATTTCCAGGCGATACCTGTAGCCACGGGAAAGTCAGCTCGAATCTGCTACGATTGGGGGAAATTCCACCCAGGAAATCTGTATCCTGTACGCAGCAGGCTTCGAGTGAATTTCTGGTGTGATACGATCAAATCTAGGCTTTAGACTAAACACGAACATTGTAGCCCTTAAAATTATCTTTCCAACGAGTGGTTATACGCACTCGTCGAATTTCTATAGCCACAGGAATCCTTGGTCGAAGTTGCTTCCCGGATTAAGGATGCACTTAAATTCTGGGCTGTGTAATGTGGAATTCGATTCGGTGGAATTTAATGTTGGGACCCAACTCAAGGCTTGGGTGAACTCTTTTGACACAATCGTCCTAGTGATATGGTAAGTTGAGGTTATAAATCTGAATTCGTATAACGAGTTGTGGACAAACTTAATTGAAGGAAAGAGCCTGATAAAATGGGTAGATATAAATTGGTTGATGTATAAATGATTTAACTATGGTCATGATGTATGTTGAATAGATAGAAGGAAATTAATAATCCAATGCTTAGAGTGTCGTCTCCCTACGGATAGCATTGTGGAAGTAACAAGTGCAGTGTTGACCGTCACTAGTTGGAATGAGGTTGAGATGAGTAACGTTGGACGGTTGGGCTTGGTCCTCGGTGTTCACGTCCCGGGGCTCCTTCCGTATTTGATGAACAGTTGGGCTTGGTCCTCGGTATTCATGTCCCGGGTCTCCTTCCATATTTGATGGACGGTTGGGCTTGGTCCTCGGTGTTCACGTCCTGAGGCTCCTTCCGTATTTGATGGATGGTTGAGCTTGGTCCTCGGTGTTCACGTCCCGAGGCTCCTTCCATGCCACGATATTGTGGAATTGAATGTGGTGTGAGTCGACACGCGGTGTCGTAATCCCGGGTTAAGGATAGTGTGGCAGGTCTACGGGCTCGCCAATCGTCACACCGATGGGAGTTGACAGCTAGACCTTGGACGGTTGGGCTTGGTCCTCGGTGTTCACGTCCCGAGGCTCCTTCCGTGCCAAGTGAACGGTTGGGCTTGGTCCTCGTGCTTACTTCCGAGGCTCCTTCTGTGTCACGCATAGGCCAGTTCGGGGCTAGGATATTGGTGCTCATTTACCCAAGAGAACCCGCTGAGCCGTAGTACGCATGTGAGCTCCGCTGTTGTGTTCTTAGCGTTGAGGCGTACGGAGGCCTAGGCCAGGTAGTGTGGAGACCAGCCTAGTAGTGGAGATGCCCGCTCTACTGTCACCATTTGGCCACGACGGTTGATGCCTGAGAGGTTAGCTACCTGCTCGAATAGTGGGAACTATAAGTATGTGTCGACATAGCGGATGCATGTGCTTGATCATGGGTGCGTCATTGCATTGCATATATAGCATTGCATTTTATTACATACACAAGACCCTCATCGTATAAGTTTGTATAGGCACTCATATACAATGAGTTACTTACTGCTGAACGACCCTCAACTTATATGCTTTTATGGGCATCCATATAAGTTGAGTTACTTACTGTTATAACATTATACTCTCTTGCTGCTGTAGATGGTAGAATTGTAGAATTAGAGGTTGTTCATTTATACACTACTTTTATTGCTACCTATGACTTGTATACTTACTTCACCTAATTGTACTACTGTTTTATATATTGTACCTGTTCCTTTCTCCGCCCGGTGCCGAGGAGTCTCCGGGGGAGCGGATGTGAAGCCACTTAGTCTTTATGACTAACGGTTGCTACGTCTTCCTTTTTAGGAGGAAACCCCACAGGTGGAGCAACAGGCTATGCAGCTGGACAGCCAGGCCAGGACGATAGGGCCTTAGGGGACGGTACCGTCGGTTACAGAGGTGAGTGATAGAGATTTTGTTGTAGCCCTTCGGGGCAATTCTATTTACGTACTCTGATTATGTAAAAGCTTGTATAGCTTCTCTTTTGCTGTACTTATGGACTTATGCTTAGTGTGGATTGACTTCTTTATATTATTATGGTTGGGTTGGCATTTATATGTTGATATTGGTTGTAGCCGGCAGGATAGGCGTCTTGTGGTACGGGCTTGCCCGAGTGCTAGTGTTACCGCAAGGCGGCTGTTCTGGGCATAAGACCCCTCTCGTGCCTTTTTTTGTGTGTTCCGGGAGGGGGGTCTTACAAATGGTATCAGAGTGCTAACATCCTCCAAGGAGAAAGTCACTTAACAATGGTGCCACCCCCGTTTGATTCGTCAGTTTGGGGACAAACTGACTTAGCGGAAACAGTGGTGTGCCCATATATAATTCACACAAAGTTTGTCCATCTTTAACCTTAGATTAGCCAACCTAACCTTAGGTTTGTACCCTATGTGTAGATCCCAGTACATGCTGAGCCAGTGGGGGGCACCCCCGCCTCGTCCGTACCTACACAATTCCAACAATCAGAGCTGGGGCAGACGCTCACAGCTATTTTTGATGCCTTTAGGTCCCAATCTCAACAGGCACCTGTACAACAACAGGGTTCGGGATCTAGTTGGTTAAGCATTTTCCGAGCTCTCTCCCCTCCCGCTTATATTGGGACAGAGTCGGCGGTGCGTACGGAAGAGTGGCTCGACACTATACAAGAATTGTTGGCAGGAATAAGATGTCCAAACAACATGGTGGTGACCCTTGTGGTGACACTCTTAGAACTGCACGCCAAAAGGTGGTGGAAGTCCCCCATGGGCTCCACTTTTCATGGAAGAGTGTACACGGACATTAGTTGGAGCGAATTCTCTGAAGCTTTTTTAGAGCACTTCATCCCCTCGGCCGCTCGGGATGGTCTTGAGGAGAGATTTTTGCAACTAAAGCAAGGGTCCATGTCGGTGATAGAGTACCAACGGGAGTTTCAGCACTTGGCTAGATTCGTTGACTCCTATGAGTTGGATGATAGAGGGTACGCCAAACGATTCTACAAAGGCTTGCGAGATCCCCTAAGGCAAGCCCTTTTGTTTATAGCGGACTCTAGTCTAGTGGAGATTATCGATATGGCGAAGAGATTGGAAGCGGACCACTTGGGAAGTGGTAAGAGGCCAGCGGAAGGCGTGATGGAAGCCGGCCCCAGCAATAGAAGGAGATTTGACAATAGAAGAGGAAGAGGATATCGGAGAGGTGGCGGGCATTTCCCCCAGAACTTTAGAGAGGAATGCCCGGTGCCGCAACCGCCAGCATTACCTCCACCTCAACAATTTCAGCAATACGGCGGAAGGCAGGAACGGGTGTGCTTTGAATGCAACCAACCGAGCCACATTCGACGCTACTGCCCGCAACTATTTGGAGATGCGCCTTTTGCTTACCCTCCAGCAGCCCCGCGGGGGAGAGGGTATGTGCGTGGTCGAGGATGAGGACCACGAGGAAGAAACCCCGGACCCGCTCGGGATCAAATGTATTCCTTGGATATGACTCAAGAGCGGAATCCTCAGGAGATGATTGCAGGTACGATTTTAATTAGCCATTTTGCTTCCATTAATATCCTCTAGTTGCTTAAGATATACTAGACGTCTAGCTTGAGTATTATTAAATGACACTTAGGCACCGTGATGGTCGGCGGGAAACCGGCTTATACGTTATTTAACACCGGTGCCTCACATTCTTTCGTGTCTGAAGACTTCATCAAGGATATACACGGAGTACAATATTTCACTGGTATTGCTCGAAGAGTACGCCTCCCAGACGGATCTGAGATGACGACAACCGCAAAGTGTGAGTTGGAGATAACCATTGGGGGAAAGACCTTTGATACCCCCGCCACAATTGTGAGAATACCAGAATTCGACCTCATTCTGGGCATGGCATGGCTGGATTGGCACCATGCAAGAATCGATTGTGCGGAGAAGTACATCTATTTGAGACATGGGGATACTGATGTAGTCTTCCAAGGTATAAATTTCGCACCACGAATATTTTTATCCTCAATCCAGACCTTGAAAGCTCATATGAGAGGGGATGAAGTCTACATTATATGTTTCGAACTAAAGGAGATGAAGGTAGATGTGAAGGATGTGCGGGTAGCACGGGATTTCCCTGAGGTATTTCCTGAGAAATTGTCAGGGCTACCCCCGTATAAAGAAGTGGATTTTCAGATTAAGCTTGTATCAGGAGCTAAGCCTGTCTCCAGGACCCCTTATCGGATGGCCCCAAAAGAACTCGCGGAGTTTAGAGTTCAACTACAGGAGTTGGTAGAATCAGGGTTTATTCGCCCCAGCTCATCACCTTGGGAGCCCGTATTCTATTCGTTAAGAAGAAAGATGGAACCCTGCGTTTATGTATAGACTATCGGGAACTCAACCGACTGACGGTACGGAACACCTATCTGTTATTTCGGATCGATGAGTTGTTCGACCAACTGGTGGGAGCGCATTGGTTCTCCAAGCTAGATTTGCGCTCGGGGTATTACCAATTGAGAATACAAGAGGATGATATTCCGAAAATGGCTTTCAGCTCAAGGTATGGCTTATATGAGTTTACGGTGATGCCTTTTGGGCTCACAAATGCCCCATCAGCTTTCATGAGATTGATGAATAAAGTATTTGAGGCCTATATAGATGTCTTCGTCATTTTGTTTATTGACGACATCTTAGTCTACTCTAAGACGGAGGAAGAGCATGTCGGGCATCTGGCTTTAGTTCTGGAGAAGCTAAAAGAGCACGCCCTGTTCGCCAAGTTTAGCAAGTGTGAATTCTGGCTTAGGGAAGTGGCTTTCTTGGGTCATGTAATCAGTGGGGCTGGACTAGCTGTGGATCCGGCTAAGGTGTGTGCCGTGAAGGAGTGGTCGCCCTTGAGGTCGGCGGCCGATGTGAGGAGTTTTCTTGGAAATGCCGGATACTACCGCAAGTTCGTAAAAGGATTCTCCAAGATTTCCCTCCCGCTTACTTCTTTGACAAAGAAAGGTGTGCCATTTCAGTGGACAATCCAATGTGAAGCGGCATTCCAGGAATTGAAGGATAAACTTACCTCCGCCCCCATCCTTGTCCTTCTGTCTGGGAAGGAAGGATTCCAAGTTTACACGGACGCGTCTTATCAGGGGTTGGGAGCGGTGTTGATGCAGCACGGGCACGTAATTGCTTATGCTTCAAGACAATTGAAGAAGCATGAAATCAATTAACCGGTGCATGATTTGGAGCTAAGAGCAGTGGTGTTCGCCTTGAAGGTATGGAGGCATTATCTATACGGCGTCCACTGCGAAATCTTCTCGGATCATAAAAACTTGAAGTACATCCATACCCAGAAGTAATTGAACTTAAGACAACGGCGGTGGTTAGAATTTCTATGCGACTATGAGTTCACCTTGAACTACCACCCCGAAAAAGCGAACTCGGTAGCCGATGCGTTGAGTAGGAAAGTACCCGACTCGAGCCCAGAGCCTCGGTTGATGAGCATGGAGTTGGCATAGATGATTGAGGAGATGGACATTACCTTTTTATTTAAGGCTTCTTCTGCAGAATATACGGAGTACTTGTCCAGCATGAGCATAGTTTGTGATATCTGGGACCGGATCCGAGTGGAGCAAGGATTAGATGCGTCTTTGGCCCTGGCAATAAAGTTAATCGAAGACGGGACTACCGACGAGTACACACTAAAGGACGGTCTCGTTTACTTTCGCAGCCTGCTCTACATTCCCAAAGGTGGTACAATCCGGGAGGATATCTTAAGAGAAGCACATTGCTCTCAATATTTCGTGCACCCGGGAATTTCAAAGATGTACGCCGGCTTACAGAAGACGATGTGTTGGCCAGGAATGAAGAAGGATGTCCGGTATTTTGTCACGCATTGTGAAGCCTACCAAAGAGTGAAGGCGGAGTGCAGGAGCCCCGGTGGCCTGTTGCAGTCGTTGCCAATCCCCGAGTGGAAGTTCGAGGATATTTCCATGGACTTTGTACATGGGCTACCTCATTCCCGCTCAGAAAATGATTCAGTGTGGGTGATCATTGATCGCCTGACGAAAGTTGCCCGGTTCATTCCTATGAAGAAGGAGGCTCATGTGGATGTCTTAGTACGCCTTTTTGTGGAGCAGTTTGTACGGTATCACGGCGTACCTAAGACGATAGTTTCGGACCGGGATGGTCATTTTACCTCCAAGGAGTGGAAGGCAGTACAAGCGTATTTGGGCTCGCACCTTACCTTCAGCACCGCATTTCATCCTCAGATGGACGGGCAGTCTGAGCGGACCATCCGAACATTGGAGGATCTGCTGAGGTTGTGCGTGATAGATAGGGGAGAGCCGTGGGAAAGACTCTTTCCCTTAGTGGAATTCTCCTACAACAACAGTCATTAAGCTAGCATTGGCATGGCACCCCATGAAGCCCTATATGGAAGGAGGTGTAGAACCCCCTTGTCTTGGGTACAAGACAAAGACCCGAAGGCATTGGGAATTGAGTATATTGGCGATACTGATGCGGTAGTCAGATTGATACGGGATCGCATTCTTGAGGCTCAAAGTCGTCAGGCAAAGTATTATAACGCAAGGCACCGTATGGTGGAGTTTCAAGTGGGTGATAAAGTGTTCTTGAAAATCCGACCGATGCATGGAGTGTCACGGGTGCGGGGAGTGAAGAAGCTCAGCCCACGGTATGTTGGGCCCTATGTCATATTGGAAAGGATTGGCCCCTTGGCCTATCGGCTGGAGCTACCGCCCGAGCTAGAGAATCTCCACAATGTGTTCCATGTATCGTCGCTTCGGAAGGAGCTGTTGCGGCCTGAACAATACATCCCCACAACTTATGGTAAGGTGGCGTCTGACAGATCTGTGCGACTGGAGCCGGTATGGATCGTTGATAATGAGATAAGAACCTTGCACCACAAAAGTGTGCCTCTGGTAAAGGTGTTATGTTCTAATCATGGGAAGGAAGAATTTACTTGGGAGCCGATGGACTTGATGCAGAAACGCTACCCGAAGTTGTTTGCTTCAGGTAGTTTTATTTAAAAGCATATGTTATTTTTGTATGCTTTACTCACCATAGCCTCAGCCTGATTTCGGGGACTAAATCTTTTATTTTGTTTATAGGATTTGTAACATCCCAATTCGCGCTAGGCCCCTCACACGAGTTTTGAGTCAAGAGACTTGACTCGGGCTCGGGGCGCACTGGCAAAAGGTGTCAAGTGTGTTGATCAGAGTGATGGGTTGAGTGATATCCGATGAAATCGACGAGAATGGAAGCTATGCACGCCGATCGATGGGTATCGGGAATGATACTCGCCGATTCGACAGGTATCGGTGGTCGATACCTGCCGGACTCAGAGCTGCAGATTGAGATTTAGGTTAAGGAAAAATCGACGAGAATGGAAGTTGATACTCGCCGATCGATGGATATCGGGAATGATACTCGCCGATTCGACGGGTATCGGTGGTCGATACCTGCCGGATTCAGAGCTGCAGATGGATAATTAGGCTAAGGGAAAATCGACGAGAATGGAAGTTGATGCGCGCCGATCGACGGGTATCGGGAATGATACTCGCCGATCGACGGGTATAAGGATGATACCCGCCGATTTTTCCTTAGACAGTTTTTCCTAGTTCCGCTGTTCTATGCGTGCGGACTGAACCGGATCGGGCTGGCTGCAGCTTGGCTGCCTTGAACAGGGTCACTTCAATATGACCCATTAGGGGCGGTCCAATGGGGCGTTGACACGTGGCAGAAGGGATTTAACATAATACATCGGTTTATAGAAGACGATAAAGCCGAACCCTAGCCATCCTTGCCGATCGATCTTGCCGTCATCGCGGACCACGCGAAACTGACAGAACCGAGGGAAGTCGTCGGAGCTCCTGGAGGCGGCCTTTTCTCTCTCTCTCCTTCCTTTGCCGTGAAGAACAACAACAACTGATGCCGCGGAGGAGGATGACTAAATCCATGGCCGGAAATGTTGGTACCGCTGGAAATGAGGTGAGATTCCTCCCCTCTCCCTTGGTGCTAGATCCGTGGTTATATTCTAGGAGAGATATCGACTCCATAGAGTCTTGATGGTGAGGAGATGACTTCCTAGGGAAAGCCATGCCTAGATTCGTTAATTTAGGTTTAGGTGTCTTCATCCTCCTCATCATTCAAAGTGAAGATGAGAGAGGGATTCGTGGAGAAATATGGCTTCGTGAGGGTGAATAATGGTGGACGAATTTCTGGAGGAGTTTTTGGGAGATCGCTCCAAGGAGGAAGATGAACGGATGCCGTTCATTTAGCCTTAAGATGCGTGCAGAAATCTGATTTTTGCACGCAGCGATCTTCATGTCCAGTTTCAGAGGGGTTTTGGTCATATCTGGGTTTTAGACTCAACATGAAAGTCGTAGCCCTCGAAATTATCTTTCCAACGAGTGGTTGCACATTTCCAGGCGATACCTGTAGTCACGGGAAAGTCAGTTCGAATCTGCTGTGATTGGGGGAAATTCCACCCAGGAAATCTATATCCTGTACGCAGCAGGCTTCGAGTGAATTTCTGGTGTGATGCGATCAATCCGGGCTTTCGACTAAACACGAAAGTTGTAGCCCTTGAAATTATATTTTCAACGAGTGGTTACACGCACTCGTCGGATTTATTTAGCCACGGGAATCCTTGGTCGAAGTTGCTGCCCGGATTAAGGTTGCACTTAAATTCTGGGTTGTGTAATGTGGAATTCGATTCGGTGGAATTTAATGTTACGACCCAACTCGAGGCTTGGGTGAACTCTTTTGACACAATAATCCTAGTGATATGGTAAGTTGAGGTTATAAATCTGAATTCGTATAACGAGTTGTGGACAACCTTAATTGAAGGAAAGAGCCTGATAAAATGGGTAGATATAAATTGGTTGATGTATAAATGATTTAACTATGGTCATGATGTATGTTGAATGGATAGAAGGGAATTAATAATCCAATGCTTAGAGTGTCGTCTACCTACGGGTAGCATTGTGGAAGTAACAAGTGCGGTGTTGACCGTCACTAGTTGGAATGAGGTTGAGATGAGTAAAGTTGGACGGTTGGGCTTGGTCCTCAGTGTTCACGTCCCGGTGCTCCTTCTGTATTTGATGGACGGTTGGGCTTGGTCCTCAGTGTTCACGTCCCGAGGCTCCTTCCATATTTGATGGATTGTTGGCCTTGGTCCTCGGTGTTCACGTCCCGATGCTCCTTCCTTGCCACGATATTGTGGAATTGCATGTGGTGTGAGTCGACACGCGGTGTCGTAATCCCGGGTTAAGGATAGTGTGGCAGGTCTACGGGCTCGCCAATCGTCACACCAATGGGAGTTGACAGCTAGACCTTGGACGGTTGGGCTTGGTCCTCGGTGTTCACGTCCCGAGGTTCCTTCCGTGCCAAGTGAACGGTTGGGCTTGGTCCTCGTGCTTACTTCCGAGGCTCCTTCTGTGTCACGCATAGGCCAGTTCGGGGCTATGATCTTGGTGCTCATTTACCCAAGAGAACCTGCTGAGCCGTAGTACGCATATGAACTCCACTGTTATGTTCTTAGCATTGAGGCGTACGGAGGCCTAGGCCAGGTAGTGTGGAGACCAGCCTAGTAGTGGAGATGCCCGCTCTACTGTCACCGTTTAGCCACGACGATTGACTCCTGAGAGGTTAGCTACCTGCTCGAATAGTGGGAACTATAAGTCTGTGTCGACATAGCGGATGCATGTGCTTGATCATGGGTGTGTCATTGCATTGCATACATAGCATTGCACTTCATTACATACACAAGACCTTCATCGTATAAGTTTGTATGGGCACTCTTATACGATGAGTTACTTACTGCAGAATGACCCTCAACTTATATGCTTGTATGGGCATCCATATAAGTTGAGTTACTTACTGTTATAACATTATACTCTCTTGCTGCTGTGGATGGTAGAATTGTAGATTTAGAGGTTGTTCATTTATACACTACTTTTATTGCTACCTATGACTTGTATACTTACTTCACCTGCTTATACTACTGTTTTATATATTGTACCTATTCCTTTCTCTGCGCGGTGCCGAGGAGTAGTCGGGGGAGCGGATGTGAATCCACTTAGTCTTTATGACTAACGGTTATTACGTCTTCCTTTTTAGGAGGAAACCTCGCAGGTGGAGCAGCAGGCTATGCAGCTGGACAGCCAGGCCAGGACGACAGGGCCTGAGGGGATGGTACCGTCGCTACCGTTTGTTACAGATGTGAGTGAGAGAGATTTTGTTGTAGCCCTTCGGGGCAATCCTATTTACGTACTCTGATTATGTAGAAGCTTGTTTAGCTTCTCTTTTGCTATACTTATGGACTTATGCTTAGTGTGGATTGACTTCTTTATATTATTATGGTTGGGTTGGCATTTATATGTTGATATTTGTTGTAGCCGGCAGGATAGGCGTCTTGTGGTATGGGCTAGCCCGAGTGCTAGTTTTACTGCAAGGCGGCTGTTCTGGGCATAAGACCCATCTCGTGCCTTTTTTTTGTATTCCGGGAGGGGGGTCTTACACATGACACTCATCACATGCTCTCTATCCACCCTCCCTCGTGTCTCGGTGGAAAGGGCAAATTTGTGAGCAGAACCTGCCCGGTCCCGTTTAGACCTAAGATCATGACTACCTCAGTCAGTAGATCAGGTCAGAAACGGCGATACAACATTCATGATTGTTGGTGTTGTGGCAAGGTGGGTCACTTTGCCATAGATTGTTGGCACAATCCCTCAGTGCCAAGGGCAAGGGTATGTCCACTTCCTCTGGGCAGAGCTAGCTTTCCTTACAGGATTCCTGTAGGAAGGCATTCGATATTTTATGCTGACAAGAACCTACGACCCAATACATATTGTGTTGGTACCCTAGTTTGATTTGAGTTCAGTCTTGTCTTTTTAGTCCCTTGACCCAAGAAATATCTATGGTCAATGGTTAGTGGTCTAGCTGTAGAGTCCTCGCTTTTCCAGATGAAGAATTTGGTTAAGTAGTTTTTCGTTCGACTATAGTCGAACGGCGCTCGACTATCGTCTATCGGCTGATCGACTATCGTCTATCAGTTGGTCGACGCTCGGTCTGCGTTGATAGCTCGACTATCTATTGATAGGTCGACTATCTGCTTGGTTTGGTAGTTCGACTATCTGTCCTGATAGTTCAACTATCTGATAGCTCGACTATCTGTTGATAGGTCGACTATCCATTCCGCTTTGATAGGTCGACTATCTATTGATAGGTCGACTATCTGTCGTCTTTGATAGTTTGACTATCTGTCCTGATAGTTCAACTATCTGATAGCTCGACTATCTGTTGATAGAACGACTATCTGTTTTGTTTTGATAGGTCGACTATCTGTTGATAGGTCGACTATCTGTTTTCTGTGATAGGTCGACTATCTGCTTGATAGGTCGACTATCTGTTTGTGTTTGATAGTTCGACTATCTGTCCGGATAGATCAACTATCTGATAGATCGACTATCTGTTCTGATAGGTCAACTATCTGCCGAGGTAGTTCGACTATCTTCTTTGATAGCTCGACTATCTGGATCGTTCGACTATCTGCCTGATAGGTCGACGATCTCCGTGCGTCGGCCGACGATCTCCGAGGGTCGTTCGACGTTTTCTGTTTGCCTTTTTATTTTGTATTTATTTATTCTATTTAATAAATTAATACATTATCTGGCATTTTATTTCAGTTGTTTTATGATAATATTTCCAGGCAATATCTGCTCCATCCCTTTTGCCTGAGTAAAATCTTTTCAGATAAAGTTGTTTGTCTTATTAGTTGTCATTGTATTTTACTTTATCTGCTGTCAGTCCTTTATAGCCGTTAGACTGAAAAGTCTTCCTTATGCTATAAAGAGTTTGTTTCTGATGTGATTTTATTTAGTACCTTTATTATCAGATTGTTTCCTGCAGCTTCTTTGAAAAAGGTTTATCCCTTTTATAGAATATTTTGCTGCAGAGTTTGTTTGTCTTTGTGATATTTGCAGCCCAGGTTTCAAGTTTCAGAAGAAGACAAACAGTTCAAATTGAAAAGAGCCGTTGCTTGTTGCTGCTATAAAAGGAATCCTTTGGAGAAGGATTTCAGCTAGCTAACCAGTTATTAAAAAGAGTTATTCAATTAGCATTCAAGCGATCATCAAGTCCAAGTTCATTGCTCTCAGCAATCTTCATTCAACTGAGAAGTGTTAGCTCTTCTGCTCTTCTTCAACCTGAGTTCTCCTGTTCCAGGAAGTTCTAACTCAGAGTTCTTTTGAAGAAGAAGAAGAAGAAGATAGCTGCTAGAAGATTTTCTTTTATTATTTTATATCTTCTTGTAGTTTTTCCTTCAGTTCTCACTGAAGAGTTTCTGCACTGAAGCAAGACTTCACCTGGACGTTCTTTGAGCCAGGGGGAGCCTTGATTCTTTTAGAGCTATCTAGCTCAGTGCAAGTTATTGTGCTTCTCTAATCTATTGTAAATAGAGAAGACACCTTAACCCCTTTCCCCCTCCTGTACAGGGTTATTACTCCCTTCAAAAGTATCCCTTGGTGGCAGGGCACCTGATCAAAAACCTGTGTTCGGTTTTTAGACACCTGATCAAAAGTCTAAAGGTTTTCTAGATCTACCTGAAGCAGATCTTGTGGTGGCAGGGCACCTGATCAAAAACCTATAGTGGATTCCTACCGTGTGGGTAGAAGAGTGGACGTACCCAAGTTGTTTGGGGAACTACTATAAATTCCTTGTGTCATCTGGCTTGCTTAATTTAATTACCTGCATTGTGGCTGTGATTAGATATACCTAGGTTTGCTAGTTGCTAATTAGGATCTCCAAGCCTTAACTGTAATTACAGTTAGCTTGAGTTTGTGCACAACACTTGTGTTAGGCTTTAGGGTTATCTCCTTATCTATAATCTTTTCATTCCGCATTTCACTCCAAGGGAGTTGGGCAGACTATTAAGTTTTGTCTAGTGCAAAATTTGATAACTCTATTCACCCCCCCTCTAGAGTAGTATCTATCCCTTCACTTTCAATTGGTATCAGAGGGAGGTTGACTGACTGAATAGGCTAACACCTAAGTCACAAGATCCTGATAGATACCAAAGTTTATAGATATTCACTTTCACTATCATGGCCCAGTCCAAGGATTATTCTAGCACCAGACCTCCAGCATGCAACTTAGCTAAGTTTGGCATCTAGAAGGCAAGGATCAAATTATATATGAATTCTATTGATGAAAGCATCTTTGCTTCTATTTTGTCAGGACCCCCAAGAGCACCTGCTGCTGCTTCTGCCTCATCATCTGATATGAGTGCAGTGCCTCCTCCAGACTACAACGATGAGTACAAAAAGGCAAAGATAGCAGATGCCAAGGCAATGAATATACTGGCTCAGACAATGTATGATGAGGTATTCTAGAAGGTTGCTGAATGCTCCTCAGCAAAAGCAATGTGGGATACACTGAACCAGATTGTAGCTGGTTCAGCTGATGAAAGGAAGGACAGGAGGTCCAACCTTATCTCACAATATGAAAACTTCAAGAAAACTGATGCTGAATCAGTTGAAGCCATGTATACAAGGCTCAGCTCAATCATCAATGAGCTGAGGACCCTTGACAAGGATATCTCATTGACAGAGGTCAATGATAAGATTCTTATGTGCTTCCCTAGCACATGGGATCTGAGGATCTAGCCCATCAAGGAAGCCAGAAGTACAACAGAGATCTCAACAGAAGCCCTTCTCGGCAAGCTCAAGTCTTTTGAGCAAGTGCTGAAGTCTAGGGAAGCAGAAGCTGAAGCAAAGACCCCTACTCCAACAAGAAAAGAGCAATCTCTAGCTCTTAAGGCTGCTGATGCTTCTGAAGGCAGCCAATCCAATGAGGAACTAATGGCATTATTTTCCAAGAGGTTTCTCAAGATGGGGAGAAAGGAATTCAGAAAGAAGTCTTCACGCTATGAAGACAAACCAAGGTATGATCGCACCCCCTCTAAAGAAATTATCTGTTATGGTTGCAGGAAACCTGGACATATCTTACCAGATTGTCCAGAGGAGAAGAACAAAGATAAGAGGAAAGAAAAGGAACAGCACAGGAAGCACTCCAAGCCATACTCCTACAAGAACAAGAAGAAGGAGAGAGGTTTCGTCGCTGAAACCTGGAGTGATTCTGATGAATAATCTTCCTCCTCTAGCTCCAGTGAGGATGAGGAAGAGAAGAAGGCAAAGGAAGTTTGCCTGATGGCAATAGATGCCTGCAGCAATCACTCAGCTGCAGAGAGTTCAGATTCAGAGGAAGAAATGCCAACAGAAGATGAGGTACTATCTTCTTATGACTTTACTTCAGAAGAATTCAAATTAGATTTTAAATCTTTATGCTTAGATTTAATTAGTTCTGAAAAAGAGATTAAAGAACTTAGACATAGGTTAGCTGAATCAGAAATCATATTTACTGAAAATATTAAGTTAAAGGAAGATCTCACTAATTATAGTGAAGAAATTAAGTTTCTTAAAATTGAGTTAGCTAAGTCTAAAAGATTAGAAGAATCTCTAAATGGTAAAAGCCTTAAGCTGTTAGAGAAAACCAGCATGACAAACACTAGGTCAGGTAATAACAAATAAGGCTTAGGAGCTTCTCCCAGTGAACCCCCAATTATTCTTAAAATTAATCTTTCAACTCCAGTGAACTTCGTTTCAGCTAGTGGAATGAAGAACACTGAGCAAGTAAACCAAGTTAATAAAACTTTAAATAAAGCTAAGAGAGAGAAAAAAAAACAATTTTTTAAGGAAATACAAAGATCGTCGAATGCTGCTCGACGATCGGAAGCTCAATGGTCGAACGAAGCTCGACGATCTGAGCGCCCATGGTCGAACGTCGATCGACGTTTTCAATATGATTTTCAAAATCATCATCAAACCCGTAGAAACCTAAATGAAAATAGAAACCCTAGGTTTGTTGACCAATCATCTGCATGGAGAATCCCACCTAGGAGATCTCACCCATTAGGTTACCACCCTCAGCCTGCATTTTCATTTATTTCTAGTTTTTCTTATGTGAAAAACAAGGGACCCAAGGTTACCTGGGTCCACAATGTCTAAATGAATTTCTTGTAGGTGAAGGCCTATCCTATCACTCAAAATAAGTGGTATTTGGATAGTGGATGCTCCAAGCATATGACAGGAAATAAAAATCATCTGTCAAAGTTCAAAGCTAAGCTCGGCCCAAAGGTTATCTTTGGAGATTCAAGCTGTGGTCAGACAGAAGGCTATGGCAGAATCATTATTGGAGCTGTTACTTTCAAGAGAGTTGCATATGTGACAGGACTGAAGCACAATTTGATTTCAGTCAGCTAGCTATGTGATGCTGGCTACCAGGTTTCATTTTCTAACTCCCTTTGCAATATTACTTTAAATAATAATGTTGTTTTAGTAGGCATTAGAATAGGTAATATTTATTTAGTAGATTTCAATTCAACTCATTCTGAAATCTGCCTGTTTAATGAAGTAACAATTAATAATAATTCTTTGCGGCATAAGAGGCTTAGTCATGTTAACCTTAAAAATATATCTAGGTTATCTAAACACAACCTTGTTAGAGGTTTACCTTCTTGCCCCTACAAGAAGGAGAGCCTATGCAAGGCTTGTCAGCTAGGCAAGCAAACCAAAAACTCGTTTAAATCTGTAAATAAAAGTGATTCTCCTAGAATCTTGTATTTATTACATTTGGACCTTTTTGGCCCAATAAATGTACAGAGTTTAGGAGGGAAGTATTACACTTTAGTCATTGTAGATGACTTCTCTAGATTCAGTTGGCTTTTCTTTTTGAGAACTAAGGCTGATAACTTCAAAGCCCTTACAGACTTTCTATTATGTGTGCAGACTGAGTACTCTACTCATGTGGCCTTGATCAGAAGTGATCATGGTACTGAGTTTGACTCTCTTCTCATGCAAGAATTCTGTGAGAGAGAAGGTATCAAACATAGCTTCTCAGCTCCTAGAACTCCCCAACAAAATGGGGTAGTTGAAAGGAAGAACAGAACACTCATTGAAGCTGCTAGCACATTGTTGGCAGATGCTAATATGCCTCTTTCCTATTGGGCAGAAGCTGTTAGTACAGCCAATTATGTCTTGAATAGAAGTCTGATACACAAGCTTAAGTGTAAAACTCCTTATGAGTTACTTAAAGGAAAGAAACCTAAAATAAACTATTTTAGAGTTTTTGGCTGTGTAGTTTATATTCATAATAACAATAAAGAATATCTTAGAAAGTTTGAAGCAAAAGCTTCAATGGGAATTATGCTTGGATATTCCCAAGTGAGCAAAGCTTATAGGGTTTATAACAAATCAACCTGTAAAATTGAAGAATCTGTGCATGTATCTTTTGATGAGTCTCAGATGTTTTACAAGGAGAAGGAAAATTCTCATTCCTCTAGTTCTGTGCAGGTACCTGATGCTACTCAAGAGATTCTTCAACTATCAACTCTTCAGATCACTGAATCAGACAGTGATGAAGACATTGCTGAAGCTGTTGTTGTTCCACCAACAGTAGATCAAATTCCTCCTGAGGAATTAATCCCAACTGTTGCTGAAGATCACATCCCACCTGCTGATGTTGTCACACTTAGAGATCACCCCACATCTCAAGTGTAACATCCCATTTTTCAATTAGACCCCCACTTAGGAGTGACTTGAACATTCCTAGGTCATACCAAGTCCTAGGTTGAACCTAGGAGGTCAAGTGACCCAACTAGTTAGTTGAGACTCACTTGGGCTACAAATAGTAAAATCCTAAAACCCTGATTTTGGTGGCCTAGTGGGTTCAATCTGACTCCAAGGCATTCCTAGACCTAATATGAGATCAATGGGTCACCAAGGACCCATTGGGTGCAAACCTAATGGCTAAGTTGACCCAAGTCAACTTAAGCCCTAGTTAGGCCAAAGTAACTCTGCCCTGGATCAACTCACCCTCTTTATCCCAAGTCTACCCTACCTAACCATACCTAGGCCTTAGGGGAGGTCAATGGGTCCCTAGGGGTCTATTGATGTTGACTCGGAAGGTCAAATTGACCAAGTCAACCCTAAACCCAAATCAAGTCAAACCTAGCTCAATTGGGTTAACTCAAGCTCAAGGCGCCTCATGTAGACTCATAGGGTTTTATTAGGATTTATTATGGCTGCCTATAGCCTAAACCCTAGGCTAGCCAACATGTTGACTAGGAGAGAGAAAGAAGAGAGAAATAGGCTAAATATAGGAGAGAGAAAGTGTGAATTAAGGGTATTTTCATGATAGAATGGTGAGCCCCCCCTCTCATATGGCATTTAAGGTTTTAATATTAATTTTATGGGATGGCTTTAGGCTTCTAGGGGAAGAAATTTCGTGAGGATGACTAGGAGAGAGAAAAAAATAAGTATTTGGTTATATAGAGAAGAGAGAAAAGGTGGTGGAGAGGTGAAGAGGTGTTTTGAAGAGGGAGGAGGCATGAGTTCGGCCAAAGAGGGGCCAACAGCCACCTAGAGGTTGACACCTCCTCCCCCCACCCTTTTCCCATCCATCAAGAGGTGTTTCCACCCTCTCTCTCCTCTAACCACCCCCCCACATGAAGAGGTGTTTTGCCTCTTGGAGAAAACCGCCCCTCTCCCCCTCTCCTCTTTATATACTCACTTAGGAGAGAGGGGAGACCATTTTCAAAATCAGAGAAGGAGGGGTGAACCCTTGACGAAGCCACCAAGGAGAGAAACGCCGCCACCGCCGCCACCATGGCATCCCGCCGTTCAACTCGCATCCAAGCCCGAAATCAGGTCCTCCCTCACCTTTTCTCTCATGTTTAGATCCTAGGATTGTTTAGGAGTTGAGTTCATGCTCAAACGAACCGGAGCAAAAGCTTAAAATTTCAGAAATTTGCATTTTTTATGGAGTTTTTGAAGCTCTCGGGTAGGGCGGCGCCGCCACCTTCGGCCGCCGTAGCCGCCGGCAAGGTTAGCCCCCACCACCGGGAACATGTAGGAGTTGTTTCCCGGTGGTGGCGCCGCCCATGGTGGCCGGAAAAAGGCCCGTGAAAGTCATTTTCACGGGTTCTGGTTCAGTCCATTTGGAGAAGATGAAGTACAGCTGCCGTCCGATCGCTTTAAGATTCGTGCAGGATCAAAATAAATACTTATAAACTCATATTTTTCGGATTTTCTGTATTTAATAAAACAGTTTTACTGTAAATTAAATTTAGGCCCCTTATGGACACCTACTGAAAAAGGTCATAACATGAAAGTTGTAGGTATTTTTAATACCTACAATTTGATATGTAGTGGTGAAAGATTGGATGAGGGGACTGCCCTGTAGAGCCTTTTTAGTAAGGGTATGTCCTACAACTAGGGTAGTTTTCTTCTAAAAATTATTTAGGCCCTTTAGAGGCTTGTCCATCAAATTTGATCAACATGAATGTTGTAGGATTTTTAATTATCTACAGTTTGACATGTTATGGAAAATTTTAGGACAAGTATTCTGACCTGTAGGGTCATTTTTCTAGGGTAGGTCCTACAAATAGGGCAAATCTTTGAAATATTCCCCACACTTAATCCTTTGTCCAAATGCTTTGAAATTTGGACAGGGACTCAATATCACATAGACCTAACTCCTGTAAAAATTAGAGACCATTTGGGATAGTGTAACTTAGGGTTCTGCCCTAAACCTAGAAATGCTAGGGTAATGTAGTTGAAGGGTCAAATGACCTCCAAACCCTCCCAAATTTTGGTGAGGTGTCCCTGGTAAAGGTATCTAGGTCTGTTTCAAATTTCAACTCATTTGGTTGAGTTTTGATTCGGAATCCTCTAAACCCTAGTTTTGACCTAGTAGAAGGAAGCTTAGTGAGAAGGTTCCTTGCACTCTGGTATGATCATCTCACCTCAACAGAGGTTGAGATTTTGACCACTGGTTTATTTTGGTTCTAAGATTGTCCTTAGGGAAGATGGGATGATTTAGGGTAAGTTTACCCTAGGGCCCAGGTTAAAACCCTAAAGGTGGACTTTGGGGGTTTGTGAAGGACATAGGGGCAAATGCCCTTGTATGGCCTTGAGATTTAGTGGAGAGGTTGTTAATGAGTTTGTAACTCTCTGGTTGTAATGTTAGATAATTTTGATGTAGGTAGCTACCTCAAAACTTAAACCCTAGTTTTAGGGTAGAAGGAATTTTAGGTCCAAACAGTGTCTTAAACTCTTTTAAAAGCCAGGAAATTGGGGTAGTGTGTTTCTAGGGTAGTTAGGACCCTTGGATAATTTTACTAGAATTTTTGGATAGGTATTTCTAGTACTTCATTCATGAATGTGGGTATAGAACTTTTTTGATGTTTTATTTATTAAAGATTTTTAATTCAAATAAGGCCCCCTTGAAACTCTGGAATTAGATGTTTTTGGACAGTAGGAATGGCCTTGAATTTTGGTTCAATTTTATGTTGATTAAATAGAATAGTTCCTTCACAAGTATTATTAAAGGGCTCTATGTTTTAAAAATATTTTATGGCATAAATATTCTCTGAAAAATTATGAAAGTTGGTAAATAGTGTTTTTTTAAATCATTATGAATCGGTGGGATTTTTCTCTGGATTTGTGGGGTTATGGATTTAGTACTTGATTCACAAGCATGCAAGTTTAAGGATTTAGTAAATGATTTATTATAAATTAATTTCCAGAAGGAAAATTATGAAACTTTTAAAGTACTGTTTTCATGGTATTTCTAATATCCTGTAATTAATCCAATTTATTTGGAAGAGAATTTGATGTAGTTTATTCATTAGACATGAAGGAAATGGATTATTGCAAAAATAAGTTTAGGCCCCTTAGACCATAGGGAAAATTGCCAAACCTTGGATATGTCATTTTTAGATACATTAATATTTGTCTTAAATTTATCATGATTTATACATGACTCAAAAATATAATCCTTGTACAAATTTGAAAGACCTTGGATTTTAGTAAAATTAATTAATTATTAGATTAATTGGAAAAATTGTTATTATCGGAAATCGATTCAATAATGTCATGATAGGCCTCCAGTAATTAACTTAGGCCGTTCGGAAGAAAACACAAAGTACATCCTATCATAGACATTACTTAGTATAAGGTGGTCTGCATTTAGTAATTTTGGTAAATGAGTAACAAGAGAAGGTTTGGGTTAGCATAAGGACAGCTTGTGTTGGATGGATTTAAAGAAAGAGGATGGATCACCATAGGAGGTTTCGAGTGCTGTGAGGAATGAGTTGATGTGCTCTAGAAGGTGCGCGGGACCGACGAAAGATCGCCGTCCCCGTAGGAGTGAAGAGTCAAATCCACCCTAGGGTTAGTTCGATGCAATTTATAGAGGGAACGGGTAAGGGAAAAACAACCAATAACAATAAGTGCCTTGCGAAAGGGAACTTTGGGCCGTAATGCCGCCGTCTTGGTTCCTAGTGCCCTTTGAGAGCCC
Organism: Platanthera zijinensis; assembly: GCA_039513925.1. Lineage (NCBI taxonomy): Eukaryota > Viridiplantae > Streptophyta > Magnoliopsida > Asparagales > Orchidaceae > Platanthera > Platanthera zijinensis. The sequence goes on from CM077083.1 coordinate 154,928,413, forward strand.
TTCACGGGGTATGCCGGGGGCAGTCCAGGGCTAACGTAAATCTTAAATAAATTAAAAGAGTAATTAGTTGAAATAAGTTTACACTTCACACACTAGTTAGATAGACATTTGGAAAAGGTTAAGTCGTCCCGAGGTGTTCAAAGGGGCGCCATCCCGCGGTGCTCAAAGCGATGAGGTTTGGAATTGAGCCGGACGGTTTAGTCCGGGGAGCTTAGTCTCGGTTTGTGGTTGAGCCGGACGGTTTGGTCTGGGAGCTTTACTCTTGACTTCTTATATTAACTGCTGCATGTGCATAAAAATAGGAAAGATTAAGGTGGTGGGTTCTCGATATCGGGGAGTTCGATTGCACCGACACCGATATCGTTGACTCGGCAAGGTGACTAGCACTTAGCCAAGGTTAAGTCCGGCGGTCCAGTCGGCAAGAGTACGCAGGAGTCCGCTTTGTGCACCAAGCGTTGAGGGCGTACGATAGGTCAGACCAGTGGTGCTTTTACTGGTTTTGAGGTGGGCGAGGCCCAACCCACCGCTTCCGTCTGCCACTACGGAGGTATCCTGGGAGGTAACGGCTCTGAAAGGGGGAACTAAAGGTTTGTGTACACAAAGTTGGGTGTGTGAGTTGCACTGCTTGATCATCATACCCACCATATAGCTGCATGCCATAATCATTCATAACAACCTTGACACCTAAAGTATAAGTGGAATGGGACGCTTATACTTTAGGACTTGCAAAACGACCCCTTGGTCTATAAGCTTGTGTGGGCAAGTTTATAAATCAAAGGTTAATTTCAATATATATATATGCTGCTGTTTGATAACCGACACCCCAACGTATAAGTGGTATGGGATACTTTATACGATGGGAGCCTTGCAAAAGATCTCTTGGCTTATGTGTACTCACATAAGTGAAGGTTTAAATTACCTTACTTATTTTCCTTCTTGTTTGACCTATTACAACACTTAAGATTAATTGCTCCCCGAATACCCAACTGCAAGTTAGGTCCACCGTCATTTGCTTTTGACTACTCTCCACCTTCATGTCCTTCCCTTTCTTCCTCTCCGCTCGGTGCCTTAGGGCATGGGGGAAGGGGTGGGGGATGATAGGGCTTAGTCTTATAGACTAACGGTTTTCGGACCACATCATTTTAGGGAATCGCGGAGCCCAGCATGGAGGAGCAGCCCAGGAGGCCGGTACGCTTGGAGATGGGACAGTCTAGCACTGGAGTCCAGACTACGGGGACTGTGAGTCCCGGCCCTTCGTAGAGTTTTAGTTTTGTTTCCGCTTTTGAGTGATCTTGTAGTGAGGATTTGATGTACCGGGCATGAGCCCTTTTATTTCTAGACTATTTATACTCTGATGATTTTCTGTGGACACTCCCTTCGTGGAGTTTTGATTTATATGTGATATTTTCTTCTGGTGGACTTGCTTACTCTTCTTGCTTGCTACTTATTGTGATCGAAAAGGCCGGCAGAATCGGCGCGTTGTAGTGACGACCTTCCCGGGTGCGAAGGTGTCACCGCAAAGCGGCGGTTCTGGGCATAAGACCCCGGGTGTGAAAAAAAAAATGGGGTCTTACAAAGTGGTATCAGAGGCATAATCACGATCGAAAAAGTAGCAGTCCACAAACCCTGGGTCACCCCCGCGTGAGTTTAGTTTGGGGACAAACTAAGCAGCGGAAGCAGTGGTATGCCCATATGGTGATCACATATAAATTGTCCACTTCTTCAACAAATGGAATTCTTCTTTGTAGCTTGAGGCAAACCTTGCCCCTAGCAGAGAGTACCTCCGGCTGCAAAGACCTCATCTTATAATTCCTAGGTCAATGAGTTAGACTCAACCCATTAGGGAACACGACTAACCATGACGACTTATAGCATGCCCTAGTTCGAAATAGACCCCGGGTATGAACTTGTTTAAGGTAAGGATGTATCCAAACAGAATAAAAGGAAGAGTTTAACGTGAGAATGACAACCTAATAGATAAACTCAGGTGACCTTATGGTCCCTATCAAGGATTACTCAAATCAGTAGACTGTTTTAAGGAGAGTTGAGGCCAATAAGCCATTAGCAGAATGGTAGAAGATAAGTAGTCTTAACCCTCGTACATGTAACAAGATTTCTCGGAGACAACCACAAAGACAAACACCAAGGGTGGGATATGAATTCAAATTCAGATGATATACATTTGGGATTGGGAACATGTTGACCCAGATAAGGTTGTCAAAAATGTGTCTTAAAGAGTTTTAAGTATGGGGTATATCGATGAGTTTCAGGGTGGAACCCCAAGTCGAAGATTGAAGCCCGGGGATTGTACACCCAGCTAGGACGGATATAACATGGTAATATCAAAGATACTTAGCCCAAGGAAGATAGGTGCTTATCTTTTGTTTATTGGGGGCTTGTCTTTTGTTTATTGGGCAAATAGGATTGATTTGGGTTTCCTTAGACCTAATTTAGGGAATGTGGCATAACAAACATAGTGAGATTGAATTTAATATAGTTCGACATTATTCGGATGAAGATAAGACTAAATCACTATATTGCATCATCGGATGAAGATAAGACTGAACGAGGTAGTTAAGGTCACCCTGACCCGAAAGAAAACTCTCGTGGGTGTTTCATAAGAATTGTGAGTAGCTGTTCGTTATCACGGGGTGCCCAAGACGATTGTGTCGGATCGGGATGGCCGGTTCACTTCCAGGGAGTGGAGATCATTGCAGGCTTACTTAGGCAGGCTCAGGTAAGGCTGATCAGAGACAGGATATTAGAGGCCCAGAGCAGACAAGCTAAGTACTATGACGCCCGACACCGTCAGGTGGAGTTTCAGGTTGGGGACCGGGTATTCTTGAAGATCTGGCCGATGCACGGGGTTTCACGAGTACGTGGTCGGCGGAAGAAGCTCAGTCCGAGATACATGGGGCCTTTCAGGATCCTGGAGCGGATCGGTCCATTAGCTTACAGACTGGAGCTATCGCAGGAGCTGTCCGGCCTACACGACGTGCTCCACGTATCTTCACTCAGGAGGGCTCTACTACGCCCGGAGCTACAGATTACCACCACGGATGGGCCGGTAGCTACAGATCGGTCCGTACAGGTGGAACCGATACGGATTGACGACCAGGGGATACGGGTCTTGCGCCGCAAGAAGATCCCGCTAGTCAAAGTCTTGTGGAGGAATCATGGTCAAGAGGAGCATACTTGGGAACCCGAGGACTTGATGCGAGAGAAGTACCCGGAGTTGTTTAGCCAGGTAATATCTTCTAACTTCTCAAGATGCTTGTAATTATTTTTCCCTACTTGTTTTACACCGGAGTATCACCTAAGATTAGAGGCTAATCCTTTGTTTATTGGGGCTAGCCCTTATTTATTAACCTTGGTTAAGCAATTCAACCCTCGTGGGATGTTACAAGCTTAAGATAACCCGGTAGAAAAGCTCCCATAGACTTAACCTTAATTTCGGGGATGAAATTTTTGTTTTGTTTATTGGGATTTGTAACATCCCATTTTTCAATTAGACCCCCCCTTAGGAGTGACTTGAACATTCCTAGGTCATACCAAGTCCTAGGTTGAACCTAGGAGGTCAAGTGACCCAACTAGTTAGTTGAGACTCACTTGGGCTGCAAATAGTAAAATCCTAAAACCCTGATTTTGGTGGCCTAGTGGGTTCAATCTGACTCCAAGGCATTCCTAGACCTAATATGAGATCAATGGGTCACCAAGGACCCATTGGGTACAAACCTAATGGCTAAGTTGACCCAAGTCAACTTAAGCCCTAGTTAGGCCAAAGTAACCCTGCCCTGGATCAACTCACCCTCTTTATCCCAAGTCTACCCTACCTAACCATACCTAGGACTTAGGGGAGGTCAATGGGTCCCTAGGGGTCTATTGATGTTGACTCGGAAGGTTAAATTGACCAAGTCAACCCTAAACCCAAATCAAGTCAAACCTAGCTCAATTGGGTTAACTCAAGCTCAAGCCGCCTCATGAAGACTCATAGGGTTTTATTAGGAGTTATTATGGCTGCCTATAGCCTAAACCCTAGGCTAGCCAACATGTTGACTAGGAGAGAGAAAGAAGAGAGAAATAGGCTAAATATAGGAGAGAGAAAGTGTGAATTAAGGGTATTTTCATGATAGAATGGTGAGCCCCCCCTCTCATATGGCATTTAAGGTTTTAATATTAATTTTATGGGATGGCTTTAGGCTTCTAGGGGAAGAAATTTCGTGAGGATGACTAGGAGAGAGAAAAAAATAAGTATTTAGTTATATAGAGGAGAGAGAAAAGGTGGTGGAGAGGTGAAGAGGTGTTTTGAAGAGGGAGGAGGCATGAGTTCGGCCAAAGAGGGGCCAACAGCCACCTAGAGGTTGACACCTCCTCCCCCCACCCTTTTCCTGGCCATCAAGAGGTGTTTCCACCCTCTCTCTCCTCTAACCACACCCCCCCCCCCCCACATGAAGAGGTGTTTTGCCTCTTGGAGAAAACCGCCCCTCTCCCCCTCTCCTCTTTATATACTCACTTAGGAGAGAGGGGAGACCATTTTCGAAATCAGAGAAGGAGGGGTGAACCCTTGCCGGAGCCACCAAGGAGAGAAACGCCGCCACCGCCTCCACCATGGCATCCCGCCGTTCAACTCGCATCCAAGCCCGAAATCAGGTCCTCCCTCACCTTTTCTCTCATGTTTAGATCCTAGGATTGTTTAGGAGTTGAGTTCATGCTCAAACGAACCGGAGCAAAAGCTTAAAATTTCAGAAATTTCCATTTTTATGGAGTTTTTGAAGCTCTCGGGTAGGGCGGCGCCGCCACCTCCGGCCGCCCTAGCCGTCGGCAAGGTTAGCCCCCACCACCGGGAACATGTAGGAGTTGTTTCCCGGTGGTGGCGCCGCCCATGGTGGCCGGAAAAAGGCCCGTGAAAGTCATTTTCACGGGTTCTAGTTCGGTCCATTTGGAGAAGACGAAGTACAGCTGCCGTCCGATCGCTTTAAGATTCGTGCAGGATCAAAATAAATACTTATAAACTCATATTTTTCGGATTTTCTGTATTTAATAAAACAGTTTTACTGTAAATTAAATTTAGGCCCCTTATGGACACCTACTGAAAAAGGTCATAACATGAAAGTTGTAGGTATTTTTAATACCTACAATTTTATATATAATGGTGAAAAATTGGATGAGTGGACTGCCCTGTAGAGCCTTTTTAGTAAGGGTATGTCCTACAACTAGGGTAGTTTTCTTCTAAAAATTATTTAGGCCCTTTAGAGGCTTGTCCATCAAATTTGATCAACATGACTGTTGTAGGATTTTTAATTATCTACAGTTTGATATGTTATGAAAAATTTTAGGACAAGTATTCTGACCTGTAGGGTCATTTTTCTAGGGTAGGTCCTACAAATAGGGCAAATCTTTGAAAAATTACCCACACCTAATCCTTGGTCCAAATGCTTGGAAATTTGGACAGGGACTCAATATCACATAGACCTAACTCCTGTAAAAATTTAAGACCATTTGGGATAGTGTAACTTAGGGTTCTGCCCTAAACCTAGAAAAGCTAGGGTAATGTAGTTGAAGGGTCAAATGACCTCCAAACCCTCCCAAATTTTGGTGAGGTGTCCCTGGTATAGGTATCTAGGTCTGTTTCAAATTTCAACTCATTTGGTTGAGTTTTGATTAGGAATCATCTAAACCCTAGTTTTGACCTAGTAGGAGGAAGCTTAGTGAGAAGGTTCCTTGCACTCTGGTATGATCATCTCACCTCAACAGAGGTTGAGATTTTGACCACTGGTTTATATTGGTCCTAAGATTGTCCTTAGGGAAGATGGGATGATTTAGGGTAAGTTTACCCTAGGGCCCAGGTTAAAACCCTAAAGGTGGACTTTGGGGGTTTGTGAAGGACATAGGGGCAAATGCCCTTGTATGGCCTTGAGATTTAGTGGAGAGGTTGTTAATGAGTTTGTAACTCTCTGGTTGTAATGTTAGATAATTTTGATGTAGGTAGCTACCTCAAAACTTAAACCCTAGTTTTAGGGTAGAAGGGATTTTAGGTCCAAACAGTAACTTAAACTCTTTTAAAAGCCAGGAAATTGGGGTAGTGTGTTTCTAGGGTAGTTAGAACCCTTGGATAATTTTACTAGAATTTTTGGATAGGTATTTCTAGTACTTCATTCATGAATGTGGGTATAGCCCTTTTTTGATGTTTTATTTATTAAAGATTTTTAATTCAAATAAGGCCCCCTTGAAACTCTGGAATTAGATGTTTTTGGCCAGTAGGAATGCCCTTGAATTTTGGTTCAATTTTATGTTGATTAAATAGAATAGTTCCTTCACAAGTATTATTAAAGGGCTCTATGTTTTAAAAATATTTTATGGCATAAATAGTCTCTGAAAAATTATGAAAGTTGGTAAATAGTGTTTTTTAAATCATTATGAATCGGTGGGATTTTTCTCTGGATTTTTGGGGTTCTGGATTTAGTACTTGATTCACAATCATGCAAGTTTAAGGATTTAGTAAATGATTTATTATAAATTAATTTCCAGAAGGAAAATTATGAAACTTTTACAGTACTATTTTCATAGTATTTCTAATATCCTGTAATTAATCCAATTTATTTGGAAGAGAATTTGATGTAGTTTATTCATTAGACATGAAGGAAATGGATTATTGCAAAAATAAGTTTAGCCCCCTTAGACCATAGGGAAAATTGCCAAACCTTGGATATGTCATTTTTAGATACATTAATATTTGTCTTAAATTTATCATGATTTATACATGACTCAAAAATATAATCCTTGTACAAATTTGGAAGACCTTGGATTTTAGTAAAATTAAGTAATTATTAGATTAATTGGAAAAATTGTTATTATCGGAAATCGATTCAATAATGTCATGATAGGCCCCCAGTAATTAACTTAGGCCATTCGGAAGAAAACACAAAGGACATCCTATCATAGACATTACTTAGTATAAGGTGGTCTGCATTTAGTAATTTTGGTAAATGAGTAACAAGAGAAGGTTTGGGTTAGCATAAGGACAGCTTGTGTTGGATGGATTTAAAGAAAGAGGATGGATCACCATAGGAGGTTTCGAGTGCTGTGAGGAATGAGTTGATGCGCTCTAGAAGGTGCGCGGGACCGATGAAAGATCGTCGTCCCTGTAGGAGTGAAGAGTCAAATCCACCCTAGGGTTAGTTCGATGCAATTTATAGAGGGAACGGGTAAGGGAAAAACAACCAATAATAATAAGTGCCTTGCGAAAGGGAACTTTGGGCCGTAATGCCGCCGTCTTGGTTCCTAGTGCCCTTTGAGAGCCCTTCACGGGGTATGCCGGGGGCAGTCCAGGGCTAACGTAAATCTTAAATAAATTAAAAGAGTAATTAGTTGAAATAAGTTTACACTTCACACACTAGTTAGATAGACATTTGGAAAAGGTTAAGTCGTCCCGAGGTGTTCAAAGGGGCGCCATCCCGCGGTGCTCAAAGCGATGAGGTTTGGAATTGAGCCGGACGGTTTAGTCCGGGGAGCTTAGTCTCGGTTTGTGGTTGAGCCGGACGGTTTGGTCCGGGAGCTTTACTCTTGACTTCTTATATTAACTGCTGCATGTGCATAAAAATAGGAAAGATTAAGGTGGTGGGTTCTCGATATCGGGGAGTTCGATTGCACCGACACCGATATCGTTGACTCGGCAAGGTGACTACCACTTAGCCAAGGTTAAGTCCGGCGGTCCAGTCGGCAAGAGTACGCAGGAGTCCACTTTGTGCACCAAGCGTTGAGGGCGTACGATAGGTCAGACCAGTGGTGCTTTTACTGGTTTTGAGGTGGGCGAGGCCCAACCCACCGCTTCCGTCTGCCACTACGGAGGTATCCTAGGAGGTAACGGCTCTGAAAGGGGGAACTAAAGGTTTGTGTATACAAAGTTGGGTGTGTGAGTTGCACTGCTTGATCATCATACCCACCATATAGCTGCATGCCATAATCATTCATAATAACCTTGACACCTAAAGTATAAGTGGAATGGGACGCTTATACTTTAGGACTTGCAAAACGACCCCTTTGTCTATAAGCTTGTGTGGGCAAGTTTATATATCAAAGGTTAATTTCAATATATATATATGCTGCTGTTTGATAACCGACACCCCAACGTATAAGTGGTTTGGGACACTTTATACGATGGGAGCCTTGCAAAAGATCCATTGGCTTATGTGTACTCACATAAGTGAAGGTTTAAATTACCTTACTTATTTTCCTTCTTGTTTGACCTATTACAACACTTAAGATTAATTGCTCCCCGAATACCCAACTGCAAGTTAGGTCCACCGTCATTTGCTTTTGACTACTCTCCACCTTCATGTCCTTCCCTTTCTTCCTCTCTGCTCGGTGCCTTAGGGCATGGGGGAAGGGGTGGGGGATGATAGGGCTTAGTCTTATAGACTAACGGTTTTCAGACCACATCATTTTAGGGAATCGCGGAGCCCAGCATGGAGGAGCAGCCCAGGAGGCCGGTACGCTTGGAGATGGGACAGTCTAGCACTATAGTCCAGACTACGGGGACTGTGAGTCCCGACCCTTCGTAGAGTTTTAGTTTTGTTTCCGCTTTTGAGTGATCTTGTAGTGAGGATTTGATGTACCGGGCATGAGCCCTTTTATTTCTAGACTATTTATACTCTGATGATTTTCTGTGGACACTCCCTTCGTGGAGTTTTGATTTATATATGATATTTTCTTCTGGTGGACTTGCTTACTCTTCTTGCTTGCTACTTATTGTGATCGAAAAGGCCGGCAGAATCGGCGCGTTGTAGTGACAACCTTCCCGGGTGCGAAGGTGTCACCGCAAAGCGGCGGTTCTGGGCATAAGACCCCGGGTGTGAAAAGAAAAAAAAATGGGGTCTTACATCAAGTGATAGGAGACTTATCAGCTGGTGTTCAAACAAGACATCAGTTAAGACAGGATGTGGTGCACGCTTGTTTCCTCTCACAGGTTGAGCCCCTCACCTTTAAAGATGCAGAGCTAGATCCCCACTGGATCATTGCTAGGCAAGAGGAACTCAATCAGTTTGAGAGATGTTAAGTTTGGACTTTGGTTCCAAGACCTAAAGGCCAACTGATCATAGGCACCAAGTGGGTGTATAGAAACTAGTTGGATGCAAATGGAATTATCGTAAGGAATAAAGCTAGGCTTGTAGCTCAGGGCTACAGACAGGAGGAAGGTATAGATTATGACCAAACCTTTGCTCCTGTTACAAGGCTAGAAGCAATAAGGATCTTCTTGGCCTATGCAGCCTACATGAAGTTTAAGGTCTTTCAGATGGATGTCAAAAGTGCATTCCTGAATGGTGAGCTTAAGGAAGAGGTGTTTGTTGAACAACCACCAGGGTTTGTTTCTTCAACTCAGCCCTCACATGTGTTCAAGTTGCAGAAAGCTCTATATGGACTAAAGCAAGCCCCCAGAGCCTGGTATGAGACTTTAGCTAGTTTCCTGTTAGAGCACAACTTTACTAGGGGAGTAGTTGATAGAACCCTCTTCGTCAAGCACCACAAGGACACAATCCTGTTAGTTCAAGTGTATGTGGATGACATTATATTTGGTTCCACTAATCCCAAACTGTGCAAAAAGTTTTCCAACTTGATGCATTCCAAGTTTGAGATGAGTAGTATGGGTGTGCTGTCTTACTTTCTTGGTCTCCAAGTTAAGCAAGATGTTGATGGTATCTTCATCTCCCAATCCAAATATGCCAAGGAATTGGTAAAGAAATTTGGGATGGCTGATGCTTCAGCAATGCCTACACCTATGGCTACTAATGTAGTTATTGATTCTGATGATCACGGCAAGCCAGTTGATCAAAAGAATTATAGGGCCATTATTGGTTCCCTATTATATTTAACTGCAAGTAGGCCAGATATAATGTTTGCTACATACCTTTGTGCTAGATTCCAGGTCAACCCCAAGGAATCTCATCTGATTCTTCTCAAGAGAATCCTGAGATACCTGAAGGGATGTCCAAATCTATGACTTTGGTACCCAGCTGAGTCAGAATTTGAATTAATTGGATATTCTGATTCTGACTATGCTGGTTGCAGAGTTGACAGGAAGAGCACCTCAGGAACTTGTCAGTTCTTGGGAGAGAGATTGGTCTCTTGGTTCTGTAAGAAGCAGGCTTCTGTCTCAACTTCAACTGCAGAAGCTGAATATATAGCAGCTGCCAGTTGTTGTTCACAGATCCTGTGGATTCAAAACCAGCTTGTGGATTATGGTTACTCACACAAGAACACCAAAATCATGTGTGATAGTACCAGTGCTATCTCAATTACATAAAATCCAGTGTACCACTCTAGAACGGAGCACATTGAGATCAGGCACCATTTCCTGAGAGATTGTGTGGAAAAGAACAAGATTTGTCTTGAGTTCATATCCACTGAGTTTCAGAGAGGTGATATATTCACCAAGCCCTTAGATGAACAGAAACATCTGTTCTTTTTGGTTCAACTAGGCATGATCAATGGAAGAGACTAAGTGTGACTTCTGCCTTGTTGAAACTTGTTTGAAGATAGTCGAACGACGATCGAAGATAGTCGATCGGGTCAAGCCCATTGTCGACCTATGGTTGATGAAAGCTTGTCCGATTGAAGATCGTCGACTGGCGTTCGACCATAGTCGAACAAGTCGAGCTCATCGTCGATCTCTAGATGACGATAGCTTGTTGTTTGAGAAGCCAGAAATAGTCGAACGATTGCTCGACTACTCTGCTTCTGGATCGATCATCGAACGACCGTTCGACCATCGTCTCCAGTATCTTTTAAATAGATCGACTATCTCCGGTCTAATATAAAGCCGATAGTCGACCTAGGTTAAAAGATCTTTGCTTTTATCGTCGACGGAGAGCGTCCTTTCGCATTCCGTCTTCCCGCTTGCTCCTCCTCTTGCGATTTTCTCTCTGCCGATTCGTCTTCTCCGTCTCTCTTGCGCCCTCTCCAGCTCCTTCAATGGCGATTTCTCCAGCATTGCTCGCAGTTGTGAAGTTCGACGCAGGATTCAGTGTCGATTTCGATGCCTTCAGCTGTTGTGAATCAGGGATTGTGGAAATCCTCCAGTTATGCAGAGATCAAGGGTTAGAAAGACTAATGTCTACAAGGATTAAGTTAAATATTCCCGAGATTAAGGAATGGGCATTTACTTCGTCCTCCACCGACGAATCGATGACCGGCTCTATTGCCGGAGAAGAGGTAATTTTGTCTCCCGCCATTCTGACCGATGTTTTTGGATTGTCTAATGGCGAAGAAGAATTTGAGCAAGATGCTCCAGAATTTGGAAGGATGTTGATTGAGCTGGGACATGCAGAAGGCATTCCCTCCAAGCTCCTCAAGGTAAATTTTCCTTTTAAGATAAAATTTCTTGCTGAGTTAGTTGGAAAAGTGCTGCTAGGCAAGCACTCTGCCCACGATAACATTACAAGACAACAATTTGCACTCATGTGTGCAATTGTCAACAAGAAAAGGATCAATTGGGCAGGTGTTTTGTTTGATTTGATAAGGAAGAAGAACAGTAAGAAAGAGGTTACCCTAGGCAGGGTTATTGGGATTTTTCTGAAGGAAAGATATCCCCAGCTGCTGATTTCAACTGCTACAACCATTAATGCCAGAAAGAAGATGGATCCCAACTTGTTCTCAAAGTGGAAGAGGACATTCGTGAAGCCCGCTCCTGCAGGGGCTGCTCCAGCTGCATCTGAGAGCACAAGGACTGACTCTGTCGCTCCCCACCCTCAAGAAGTTGGCTCAGCTCCTTCAGCTATTCCTTCATCTTCTTCTGCTTTGCCATCTACTGCAGCTGAAGTTCCTTCAACTTCAACTGCAGTACGACATTCTGGCTCTCCTCCTGCATCTTCTCACCCAACTGATCTTGCTGGGACTTCTCAACCCAGCTTTGATCTGTTGGCGTCTGATATTGCCTCTCTAGTTCATTCTCCCATTCCCACTCCTCCTCACTCACCTTCTCCACATCATTCTCCAGTTAACTCTCCAGTTAACTCTCCCGTTCGATCTCCAGTCCTCACTTCATTTCATCCTGCCACATCAACCATTTTTGCTGCTCCTCCATCCACTGCAGTTCCACATTCTTTTGAAATCACCCCAGCATTCATCTCCAGCATCTTGGAGTTGATTACCGCTTCAATCAAAATCATGATTGAAGAGGCAATTGCTCCACTTGCTTCCTCCATTGCTACTTTGACTGCTACCATCCAATCCCTCTCTAATTCTGCTGAGCCCTCTTCTTCCAGGGGCCTGGTTTCAGTTCCCACTAAAACCAGGCAGGGGGAGATGTTCTATGAAGATGTCTCAGAGCTTCCAGCCTCCCCTCCAGCAGATCCTCCAGCGGTGACAGATATAGTGATAACAGTTCAAGAAGAGACTGCTCCAGCTCAAGAAGAATCAGTTTTAGTGTTATCTGAAAAAGAAAAAGAAATATCTGATGCAATAATGATGACTGAATTTGTTGTAAAAGTTTACCTGGAAGAATCCTCAACTCCTTTGGTTGCCCGTTTCCTAGAAGGCATTATTACATCCTATCTAGATGAATCCTGGGAGTTGGTAAAGTATGAAGGTAATTCACTCATACGTTTTATTGACGAGTCAACTGATTTGCTAGTTTGTGAATACCTAGAAGGGTTGTTTTTAGCTTATATAGCAGATTTGTGTTCATGAATCTACAGATTATATTCAAGAAGATATAGCTGCTCAAGTAGAAGTAGTTGTTCAAGAATCTGTTTCAGATGTTTTAGTTGTTCCAGATGTCATAATGACAGTATCAGAACCCTCTCCAGAAGTTCCAGCTGATCTTTTGCCTGCTGCTCAAGATACTGAGTCTGCTCAACCAGCTCAGTCAGATGTGCAAATAGATCCAGAAATGGATCTTTTCTTAGCTGATATAGAAGATGTTGAATCTGAAAGCCAAGATGAAAAGACCCCAGTACTGAGTTTAGAAGAAGAGAAAGCAAGAGCTGCCTGGCAGTAAAGAGTACAAGATACTTTGGAAGAGAAAGAAAAAGTTTTGCAAGATGAAAAATCTACTATATGGGATGACTCTCCAGGACCTGATTTAGATACCCTTCTGGCACAGGATGCCATGGAACAAGAAAAAGAGAAAGCTGCTCTGAAACCAAAGGAAAAGGCTATATCAGAAGCCTATGACCCTTATGATCATCCTCCCTTATCTCTTTCTGAAGATGAAGATGATTCAGATATGTCTGAGGACTCTAAGAAAAAGAAAGCTGCAAAGAGAAAAAGGAAAGCTGTTGCTCCTCCTCCTCCCAATCGAGACAATGATACTCCCTATTACATATTGAAAGGGATTGACCCTAAGTCGAAAGAGTTCCAGCACTGGATGTGGTTCTCTAAGAACCAGCAAAAGGAGAGAAAGAAATCAAAGAGATATGATAGTCCTGCTCCCAGATGGACTCCCAGAGGTCCCCCTCCTCCACCTCCCGGTGTAGGAGCCTCTAGCAATTTATCTGCTAATCCATCTGCTCCATCTGCAAAATCTGCTCCTTCTCAGCCTCATTCAAGGAAAAGTTCTCAAAGCCACCAAGGCAAATCATATACTGGTACTCAAAGGCATGATACTGAGATTAAAGAACAAGTAAAGGAGGTTGTATATCAAAAGCCAACATTTTCACCTCCTCCTTCTCCCAAGAAAAAGGTTTCTCCTGCTATACCAGTTCATGTTGCTAAGGATATTTCAAAAGGTAAAAGAACTATTTTCTCTGAAAAGTCCTGTAAGAAGTTTGCTGAAATTGCTCCTCCTTCATCTCTTGTCATTCAAGAAGTTAAAGATACAGCTGAAAGTTTATTAGATTTATCTGTTAAGTTTAAAGCTGTGAAGCCTATATATACTTCATCTGAAAATGTGTATGAAAGCCAAGAGTTAGATCCTGATTTCAGGATGGCTCGATTTCTAGAACTTGTTGGATCAGCCCAGATAAAGAAAGCTAAGGCTGAAGGAATGGACTCTGCAGGACTTTCTACAATGTCAAAGTTCAGAATGAAGGAACTCGATAGAATCCAGGTTAGCCCTGAAGTTTTTGACCCTGCTAAATACATGGAAAAGCACCCAGAAGCAGTTGTTCCAAGGGCATCAGAACTGAAGATTATTGGTGTGCAAGATCTGAAGATGTCTAAGAAAGAAGCCATTGATCCCTTGCGGAAAGTTTCTTTTGTTCCTAGCTCTTCTGATCCCCAGTCTGATTCTGTAGATCCTTAATTTTTTGATTGACTGTTATTTATCTGACTGATTGTTAATTGCTAGTTAATTGTTTAACTATTTCCTGTATTGTTTTTATTGTTCTATAGCTAATTCTGTGTTTTAGTTTTTGAGAGACTTAACTCAAATAGGGGGAGATTGTTGGTACCCTAGTTTGATTTGAGTTCAGTCTTGTCTTTTTAGTCCCTTGACCCAAGAAATATCTATGGTCAATGGTTAGTGGTCTAGCTGTAGAGTCCTCGCTTTTCCAGATGAAGAATTTGGTTAAGTAGTTTTTCGTTCGACTATAGTCGAACGGCGCTCGACTATCGTCTATCGGCTGATCGACTATCGTCTATCAGTTGGTCGACGCTCTGTCTACGTTAATAGCTCGACTATCTGTTGATAGGTCGACTATCTGCTTAGTTTGGTAGTTCGACTATCTGTCCTGATAGTTCAACTATCTGATAGCTCGACTATCTGTTGATAGGTCGACTATCCGTTCCGCTTTGATAGGTCGACTATCTGTTGATAGGTCGACTATCTGTCGTCTTTGATAATTCGACTATCTGTCCTGATAGTTCAACTATCTGATAGCTCGACTATCTGTTGATAGATCGACTATCTGTTTTGTTTTGATAGGTCGACTATCTGTTGATAGGTCGACTATCTGTTTTTTGTGATAGGTCTACTATCTGCTTGATAGGTCGACTATCTGTTTGTGTTTGATAGTTCGACTATCTGTCCGGATAGATCGACTATCTGATAGATCGACTATCTGTTCTGATAGGTCGACTATCTGCCGAGGTAGTTCGACTATCTTCTTTGATAGCTCGACTATCTGGATCGTTCGACTATCTGCCCGATAGGTCGACGATCTTCGTGCGTCGGTCGACGATCTCCGAGTGTCGTTCGACATTTTCTGTTTGCCTTTTTATTTTGTATTTATTTATTCTATTTAATAAATTAATACATTATCTGGCATTTTATTTCAGTTGTTTTATGATAATATTTCCAGGCAATATCTGCTCCATCCCTTTTGCCTGAGTAAAATCTTTTCAGATAAAGTTGTTTGTCTTATTAGTTGTCATTGTATTTTACTTTATCTGCTGTCAGTCCTTTATAGCTGTTAGACTGAAAAGTCTTCCTTATGCTATAAAGAGTTTGTTTCTGATGTAATTTTATTTAGTACCTTTATTATCAGATTGCTTCCTGCAGCTTCTTTGAAAAAGGTTTATCCCTTTTATAGAATATTTTGCTGCAGAGTTTGTTTGTCTTTGTGATATTTGCAACCCAGGTTTCAAGTTTCAGAAGAAGACAAACAGTTCAAATTGAAAAGAGCCGTTGCTTGTTGCTGCTATAAAAGGAATCCTTTGGAGAAGGATTTCAGCTAGCTAACCAGTTATTAAAAAGAGTTATTCAATTAGCATTCAAGCGATCATCAAGTCCAAGTTCATTGCTCTCAGCAATCTTCATTCAACTGAGAAGTGTTAGCTCTTCTGCTCTTCTTCAACCTGAGTTCTCCTGTTCCAGGAAGTTATAACTCAGAGTTCTTTTGAAGAAGAAGAAGATAGCTTCTAGAAGATTTTCTTTTATTATTTTATATCTTCTTGTAGTTTTTCCTTCAGTTCTCACTGAAGAGTTTCTGCACTGAAGCAAGACTTCACCTGGACGTTCTTTGAGCCAGGGGGAGCCTTGATTCTTTTAGAGCAGTCTAGCTCAGTGCAAGTTATTGTGCTTCTCTAATCTATTGTAAAATAGAGAAGACACCTTAACCCCTTTCCCCCTCCTGTACAGGGTTATTACTCCCTTCAATAGTATCCCTTGGTGGCAGGGCACCTGATCAAAAACCTGTGTTCGGTTTTTAGACACCTGATCAAAAGTCTAAAGGGTTTCTAGATCTACCTGAAGCAGATCTTGTGGTGGCAGGGCACCTGATCAAAAACCTGTAGTGGATTCCTACCGTGTGGGTAGAAGAGTGGACGTACCCAAGTTGTTTGGGGAACCACTATAAATTCCTTGTGTCATCTGGCTTGCTTAATTTAATTACCTGCATTGTGGCTGTAATTAGATATACCTAGGTTTGCTAGTTGCTAATTAGGATCTCCAAGCCTTAACTGTAATTACAGTTAGCTTGAGTTTGTGCACAACCCTTGTGTTAGGCTTTAGGGTTATCTCCTTATCTATAATCTTTTCATTCCGCATTTTACTCCAAGGGAGTTGGGCGGACTATTAAGTTTTGTCTAGTGCAAAATTTGATAACTCTATTCACCCCCCCTCTAGAGTAGTATCTATCCCTTCACTTTCATATTGGGTTCCAAAGGTAAGTTAATTCATTTTTGCAGGATAGTCTAGGTTCCCGTAAATATGATGAGAACTAGACATGAGATGTTCCAAGAATGACATGGAACACGTATATGAGATATGAGCAATGCTACCTACAATGGCTTACTCCAATTGGACACCTGGTGTACCTCAAATAGAGGATCTGAATGATCAATTTAATGATCCCAGGTACATGCGTTCAGTTTCAATACTTGAGTCGTATTATAAAGATGCTTACATATATATTTATATCCACACGAATATGTCAATTCTTCTTCTAAAAAGTAAATGTTGATATATATATATATATGCTCATATATGTTCACATACCTAGTAAAAGGACGAAATAGTTAAAATCTGAAGAATTACGTGCATTTACATATATATATAATCGATAATGTATTTCAATGGGTGTAAATCAGTCCACTTGAATTTCAAGGAGAGTGTGCAAGGGGCTATAACGAAAATTCTACGCTTTTGAATTACCTAGAATTACTCAGTAATTATTTCTAGGGTTAATATACCATTCAACTCGACCTAGGTTTTGTGATTAACAAATGAAAAAGAGGGCTAAGATTCGAAACAATATAAACTGCCCCGTTCAGTGGGTATGAAATAGCGGCTACCCGTCGGTATATATAAATAGCATAAAACCCTTGTTGACTCTTCACATTCCACATCCCGCGAGCATCCCGCCGAATCCCCAAGAACTCTCGCCGAATCCCTTGGTTGTGCGGAAGAAGCTTCGCCTGGTACTCTCCGTCTCTCCTCCGGACTCCCGTCGACAACACCCTCAGGACGCAAGGACCGTGTTGTGCACCTGTTGGCTCCGTGCTTCCGTCATCTCCCCGTCAGGTTTCCCTCTCCCGACGACGATCTTTCCGGTTGCCATCGTCCCGCCGGAAGCCTTCTCATCGCTCGGCGCTAGGGTAACGTTCCCTCATCCTTGATGTTTCTTTTCTAGTGTAGCACCTATACTAGAAATTCTGATAGGGTTTAGACACTTGGACATTTCCTGTTTAGGTTTGAAATTGCTCCTAGAACCACAACAAGACTCCTCACCGGAAGTGAACTAGTTAGGACGGGCTTCTCTCATGCCTCCGATGAGTTCAGAAATATCATCCTGATGCTTGAAGAAGCCGGGCTTTCCTTCATCCTGGAGCATCCTTGCAAGATCCTGGATAAGGAAGTGCTGGAATTCTTTGCAACGGCAAAGCTACGGCGTGAAGATACAGTGATTAAGAGTAAGATTGTTAGTCTATAGATCAAGATGACTGCAAGAAAACTGTCCCGATATTTACAGCTCTCCAGTTCTGAGCAAGAGGACTACCTCGAGGAAGAGGATCGAGCCCGGACTCTCCTATTCTGTGGACTTGCTTGATGAACTAAATCAATCAAGCGAAGGGAAATGAATGAGGAAGGGAAGCTCCTGTCGGATATCATTAGGAAAGTACTGATCTGCAAACCAGGCTCCCACGATCATATCTCTGGTTATATGTTCAAGAACTTGGTGGTTATTGTGTGTCAGAAAAGATACAACTGGGGGGCTATGCTATTTGAGAAAATTAAAGATACTCTTCGAACCCCAAATTTTGGAAGAATCATTAGCATGTATCTCAACCAGCTGGATGGAGACAGGTTCGACATGAGTAAGGGAGTTCCTCTCCATTACTTGAAGAAAATGGATTCAAGTGTATTTGACAGATGGGAAAGAAGGATTTGTCAAGCAGCTGTAGCTGAAGCACATGGTGAACCTGTGGCTGAGGCCAATGAGGAGGAAGATAACAGAGCTTCAGAAAACTGAGATCCCTTGGATATACCCAGTGATGTTCCTGACTTGCTGCATGCAGGAACTGAGGGGGAGTCTCTATCCGTTCCTACTGAAACTCACAGGACAGATATATCAATCCCAGATCATGCTGATGTAGTTTCTGACATCTCTCATATTGCAAAAGATGCAGTTGATATCCTTGTCACTGATCAGGGTGATGAGGAGGAAGCCGAGAAGGACATGGATGATGCTGCAATTGATAATGAGGATATGGAAGATGAGGCTACTGAAGAAGGGGATGATGTGGTTGAAAATGTAACAACCTTGAGGGAGATGGTGGAGATGGTGGAGCCACGGGATGAAGTTGAAGTTCCATCTAAGGAACGGGCTCCAGTGGTAGTTCATGAGAAATCTTGTGCAACAATGGAGGGGGAGTCCTCTCAACAAAAGATGTTAAGCATTCCTGAGAAAATTATGGAGGCTGCCCCTATCCCCCTATTGGAGACTGTGCACGTATTAAGCTCCCCCAGTGATTTTGCTGAAGAAGAAGACCAAGGCATGCCTCAAGGTTATCCACTACGACCAAATCAAGCAAATCACACCGTGAACATCATTCAAGGGATAGTGGATGAACTCAAAGATTCTTTTGAGAAATCACACAACAAGGTATTAAAAAGAATTAAATAATCTGAGGAGCTAATGCTGAAGAATGTTGTAGAAATCAATCATAAGATGGATCTGATGGAACAAAAGTTTGGTTCTAAGTACACAGAGGTCGGCACTGCTGTAACACTTCTCATGCAAGGGCTTCAGAAAAATACGACCGATCTGGCAGTAGTAAATAAGAATGCTCATGTTGTGGCCGACAACATCAAGAAATTCGATGCCAACATGGTGATTCTAAATACAAATCAAAAAACCCTGCTGACTGAGTTTTCAAAGACTGTGAAGCACATAGATGAGTCACTGCATTCTTATGCAAACTCAATTGCCCAAGAAGCCAAAAAGGGGGAGGAAGAATATAAAGCTAAGATGGCAGGGCTACAACAGATTATGATCGACAACTTCAAACAGTCAAATAAGTATGTTTTTGATAGCTGTCACTGGCTCGTTCAGCAGGCATCAAGTATTCAAATTCCAATTCCGGTTCCTTCTCCTGATGAGGTTACCATTACTGTTGATGAGGGTGCAAATGTTGAGGAGGTTCCTCTTAGTGAAGCTGATGCTAATAAGGCTGCCAGGGCTGCTGATAAAGCTACTCTCAGGGCCATGTTTGACCAGGAAGCCATAGCGAAAGGAAAAAAGAAAACTCCAAGAAGGGACGTCCAAAGAGACTCCAACTGAGAAGAAAGTGAGATTGAAGGAGAGTGAAGTGCGGAATGAACGATGGAGTCCTATCTCGAGGAGCATTGAATTGGACACCTTTATGCTACACCAGCGGGGGGAAATTGATGGAGAAAATCCCGGAGGTGTTTTATGAAAAAGAGAAGATGAAGATGATGTTCTCCGAATCTATATTCGATAAAGGCAAGTGTACCTTATTGCTTATAGCATAGGATATAATATCAAGGTCGTATTAGAACCAAGGCGCATCGATTTCTTCTACTTCAAAGAGATTTCTGTTATTTTATCAATTAGATACTTTGATTTGGTTTGCAAATAAGAGAACGGTTATACAATAAAAGAGGATGATTAAGCAATAATTTAAAAGGTTAGTACTTGATCTTGAATCACCTTGGAATGAAAATGACCAACAATAGATAAATCCCTAATTATCTTTAACGAAGGTGCTTGGACCGTGGAGGTTCCCAGAATATGAACGCACCTCTTTCAAGGCTACGCCCAACTGAGTTAGGTTGATCAACCAAACTTTCGTTCTATAATTGAAACCCCTAAAACTCGCTTTATGTGGTGAACCCCTCTATTGGATTTGACTCCAATCCGGGAAATTTACGTCGTCCTCTTTCAAGGATTGCATTCAACTCTCTTTACCCGTGAGTGATCAATCCATACGCATGATCCTTTCGGCTACTAGAGTATGGAAACAGAAGAGAAAATCATATATCGATGATATGACCTCTCTATAAAATAATCAAGGGTAAATCCTAAACATTTGTTCAAAGAGAAAGAGAAGATATGGGTTAAGAAAAAAAGATCATTTCAATCCTCGGATCATTTCGATCAAGTACTAAACAAAGTTTAGTTACTCATAATATAGGAAATGAAAATCATGTTAAGAATATACATAAAAAGAAAGATAAAGAGAGAAAGGGAATAAAAAACTAATTTATTTCTTATTGAAAAGAAGTTAAAAGATTTCAAAAAAAAGACATTATAAAGAGAGTTTGCAAGAAGATTACAAGTACGATAAAAGAAATTGTAAGAACATTAAAGCATGAAAATATTAAACTAAAATACTCTACAAACAAACTCTAAAGGCTCTCTATAATGCTCAAAATGAAGTAGAAAGGATGATGCTTTCCCCCCTTTCTTCATGCCTATTTATAGGGCCAAAACCAAAGGGGTAGAGTTGGAATTTGGCATGAGGATGAAGTTTCCATGAAGCATCCCTTGGTCAAAAAGCACATGTTGGTTTAAAATTCAAAGGTGGCTAGCCTCTTTCATACTTGTCATGAAAAGCATGATAAAAGTTGTCTATCTTTCTCTCTTTCCAAGAAGTTTCCTTTAAGAACACATGCTGAATATAAAGTCAAAGGTGGCTAGCCTCTTTCATACTTGTCATGAAAAGCATGATAAAAGTTGTCTATCTTTCTCTCTTTCCATGAAGTTTCCTTTAAGAACACATGTTGAATATAAAGTCAAAGGTGGCTAGCCTCTTTCATATTTGTCATGAAAAGCAAGATAAAAGTTGTCTATCTTTCTGTCTTTCCAAAAAGTTTCCTTTAAGAACACATGCTGAATGTATAGTCAAAGGTGACTAGCCTCTTTTATACTTATGAGAAAAAATCACATCGGACTATTGTGGCTTCATTCCATTCTTGAATATAGTTCAACAACACCATGACATGAGTGCACTCGACATTTATTTTGGCACACTATAACTGAAGGCATGTTCTTTTAGAATTGATAATGCAATTTGTCTCGGGATCCTCGGTTCTTGCTCAAACACGAGTTTCATACATGCAGAAAACCTGCTAGACAGCAACTTCGACGGAGGATTCCCGAGGCTACAATTATCCGATAAAGAAGTGTAACCATCCGTTGGAAAGGTCTTTCCGAGGGCTACAAATTTTGTGTTCAACCCAAGATCTGAATCTGGCTGCAACATGCCTAAAAGTGGCCCCGAAGTTCGCTGCGCGTAGAAAAATAGTAAAATGTGCTTGGTTAGGATAGACTTATAAAAAATTATGATTTAGCGGATAAAATTAATAATATAAATAAATTTATATTAGATTATTTAGATTTTTATATTAATAACTTAGGTCAAATTATGCATCATCAAATTCCCCCAGACTTATTATTTTGCTTGTCCTCAAGCAAAGACATACGAGCTAGAAAAAATAAAAAAAAACAAACCAAACAAATTAGCTATGCCAAACACAAGTACGATGCAAAATTAAGGTAGAGGAATTATGAAAAGAAAACAAAATATTTTTACTTAGTCTTGGCATAGAATTTTACAATTTTCACTAGCATAAAAAAATAAATCATCCCATATTTTTAAGCAAAACTAAAAATTGAGTAATATGATAAATTAAAAGGATATTGAGTTGCTACTAAAATTTAAGAGACATTTTATATTCATACCAATCTAAATCAAAGATCAATACTGCTACCTAAGAATTTACTCAATTTACTTTCTCGCTACCGTAGTAAAAATAAACCTCAGAAGCATGAATCAAAAGGACTTTCATTAGGTGTAAATTTTTGGCTTAGGTTTTAAGGGTGTGGAGTTCAAAAGATAAACATGATGGGTAAAGCACACTTAAAACAAAAAGAAGAGCTTTGCAAATAACTTGTTGCTAGAAAAAAAAATTTGACACCCCAAGTCATTTTGCAATATAAAGTTGGGGTTAAAAGGTCATTCATAATTTTTTTTTGCATATATATATAAATATATATCATATCTTCTTCCTTCTTTTGAAACAATTGAGTTTTTCCCTTTTTTTTTTTTTCCTCTTTTGTAGCAATTGAGATATAATACAAATCTCCACCATTTTCACAAAATATAGTACACACAAGTGACATAAAGCTCAAAAAGTTTTAAGTGTGCGACATGGGTAAGCTATATGGCTTTGGTGAAAAATAAGTGGGACTTATAAAAAGAAAATGGAAAAGGCACAAAGTGGCTAGCAATGGTTAGGAATTTAAGGTTCGGGATGCAAAAGCTCAAACTAATTAAAAAGTTGCCTAGATCATCCTCATGCTCTTAAGTCTACTCAAAGCAAGGTATTAAAAAATTCAAGAGACGCAAATTCAAGATAGAAAATAGAGATAATTGACTTTTCATGAAAAATGAAGATAATAAGCATCTTAGATTAGTTCGCATCTACTATACTTAACACTAATCAATCATTTCAAATATTTTTAAAAGAGAAAACAAGGGATGGTAGATTTTATAAAAGTGAAAAACATAAAAAAATGGCTATGAAAAAGTGCAAATATTTAAGAATGTTTTTCAAAAATAACATGTTACCTTAATAGGAACACTATATGAGTCAACATATTACTCATGAAACATAGACAAAATGAAATTTAATTTAATTTATTTCAACTAAACAAGTACATAAATAATTAAAAACAAGAAAATGCAAAGTCATGGGGTACTAAAAGATTTAGCAAAGTTTAACTCAAATTATTAATTATTTTATATAAGTTTTATCCTCTCTTTTTTTGGTATATATATTAAAGACAAAAGAAAGAATATATATATATTTTGAATTTTTGGTATTTATATATTTTTAAAATTTTATTATTTAAGGACTTATACCCCCATACTTAAAGTTAAACATTGTCCCCAATGTTTAAAACTAAGTATGAAGTAATACAAATGCTATAAAAGAAGAAGCGAGGAAAGAGGACATCCCTGATGGTGAAATCGATGAGGCTAGAAGGAAACCTGCAAATACATGTTAAAACAAAGAAAATAATATTAAGAAGATAAAGTTTGGGATGCCTCCCAAAAGCGCTTTGTTTACCGTCGCGTAGCTTGACTAATTGGCATGGAAGATTATATGGTGAGGGTCTCAATATTGGTGGCCGAAGTATCATTAGAGAAATAAAATTTTAATCGGTGGCCGTTCACTTTAAAGGAGCCGAGTTCCGGGTGGGAAATAAGAATGGTCCCATATGGCCAAACCTCTTTGACGACAAAGGGGTCGGACCATCGAGATTTTAACTTTCCTGGAAAAAGACGAAGGTGTGAGTTATAAAGAAGGACTAGATCCCCCGGTGAAAAACTTTTAGGAATTTTAATATTTTTATATTGGTAGAACTTTGAGTGCTCCTTATAAAACTTATTATTTTCATAGGCGTTAGCACGCCATTCATCTAGTTCGTTCAGTTGGAATTTTCTTTTCTCTGAGGACAAAGTATAATCAAGATTGAGGAATTTTAGCGCCCAAAAGGCACGGTGCTCTAACTCAACTGGAAGGTGGCAAGCTTTGTCGTAGACTAATCGGTATGTTGTACAACCAATGGCGGTCTTGTATACTGTCCGATAAGCCCATAGAGCATCATCGAGCTTCAAAGACCAGTCCTTCCTATTAAAAGAGACAGTCTTCTCCAAAATCCGCTTGAGCTCACGGTTCACTACCTCCACTTGGCAATTAGTTTGTGGGTGATAGGCGGTGGAGAGTTTGTGTGTAACGCCATATTTTGCTAAAATTTTAGCAAACTGGCTATTGCAGAAGTGTGTGCCCCTATCACTAACTATAGCACGAGGCGTGCCAAAACGAGAGAATAATTTCTTCAAAAATTTAATGACCACCCTTGCATCGTTGGATGGGAGAGCTTGTGCTTCCGCCCACCTCGACACGTAGTCGACTGCGATGAGAATATATTTATTTTTAAATGAGGGAGGGAGAGGACCTACGAAATTGATACCCCATAGATCGAAAATTTCACACTCCATAAAGGATTTTTGGGGCATTTCGTCTCGGCGAGATATGTTACCTGACCTTTGGCACCTGTCGCATCCACTTACAAAAGAGTGAGCATCCTTAAAGATCGAGGGCCAGTAGAAACCGACCTCCAGCACTTTCCTTGCGGTCCGGCTTGCTTGATAATGTCCGCCGGTTGGTCCTTCATGGCAGTGCCGCAATATTTGCAAGCCTTCCTCGCTCGATACACATCTTCTTACCACTTGATCTACGCAGATACGAAATAAGAAGGGGTCCTCCCAAAAGTAGTTCTTCACGTCGGAAAAGAATTTCTTCTTTTGTTGACTTGAAAAACCTTTTGGCAGGACCCGAGCCACTAGATAGTTGGCCAAATCCGCAAACCAAGGGGTAAAAGAATTCGTTAATTTTTCGATGGCGAGGAGGCGCTCTTCAGGGAATTTATCATCAATATCAGCTTCCGCCAGTGTATCCGCAGCAGGGTTTTCCAAGCGGGAGAGATGATCAGCCTCCAAGTTCTCCGCTCCTTTCTTATCCCGGTTCTCCAAGTCAAATTCTTGCAGTAGGAGGATCCATCTTAATAATCGGGGCTTGGCGTCTGCCTTGTTTAGTAGGTACCTAAGGGCAGAATGATCAGTAAACACAATGACTTTAGAGAGTGTAATATAAGACCTAAACTTATCAAGCGCAAAAACAATTGCCAGAAGTTCTTTCTCTGTAGTTGTGTAATTGGCCTGTGCGGATGTGAGTGTCTTGCTTGCATAATAAATTGGGTGAAAATACTTGTTCACTCGTTGGCCTAACACTGCGCCTACAGCAATGTCACTTGCATCGCACATTATCTCGAATGGAAAGGACCAATCTGGTGCTACTAGAATTGGCGAGTTGATAAGCTTATCTTTGATAATATTAAAAGTTGCTAAACATTCATTATCAAAAATGAAAGAAGACTCTTTTTCTAGCAAGTGTGTTAACGGCTTTGTAATTTTGGAAAAATTTTGTATAAACCGCCGATAAAAACCTGCGTGACCAAGGAAACTTCTAATAGATTTTACATTTGTGGGAGGAGGAAGTTTCTCAATCACCTCGATCTTGGCCTTATCAACCTCGATTCTTTACCCGATATTTTATGACCGAGTACCAACCCCTCTCGGACCATGAAATGACATTTTTCCCAATTTAGGGCTAGATTTGTATCTTCACAACGTTGAAGAACACGTTCAAGATTAGCTAAGCATGATTTAAAAGAATTTCCAAATACGGAAAAGTCATCCATGAAGACTTCCATCACATCCTCAACCAACTCATCAAAGATGGCCAACATATATCTTTGGAATGTAGCTGGTGCATTGCAAAGGCCAAACGGCATCCTTCTATAAGCAAAGGTGCCGAAGGGACAAGTAAAGGTTGTTTTCTACTGGTCCTCGGGTGAGATTGGTATTTGGAAATATCCTGATAAACCATCAAGAAAGCAATAGTAGGAGTGACCGGAAAGGCGTTCTAAAATTTGATCAATGAATGGCAAGGGAAAGTGGTCTTTTCAGGTGGCAACATTTAATTTTCTATAGTCAATGCACATCCGCCAACCCGTAACAGTACGAGTTGGAATTAGTTCATTGTTCTCATTAACCACTATTGTCATGCCGCCTTTCTTTGGTACTACTTGCACGGGGCTAACCCATGGGCTATTCGAAATCGGGTAGATAATTCCTGCATCTAATAGTTTAATTACTTCAGCCTTAACGACGTCTTTCATGTTGGGATTAAGTCGTCGCTGAGGCTGTACACTATTGCGAGAATTATCTTCAAGTAATATTTTGTGTGTGCAGAAGGAGGGGCTTATCCCTTTAATATCAGATAATTGCCAAGCTATAGCTCGGCGATGCCTATTTAAGATTTGAATTAATTCGAAAATTTCCGAATCACATAAAGTAGAAGAAATGATGACCGGTAATTTAGAGTCTTTTTCTAAAAAGATATATCTTAGGTGCTCTGGAAGTTGCTTAAGCTCAAGAGTAGGTGGTACTTCGTAAGAGGTCGTAATTTTAATACTCTCTAAGCCAATTGGCTCAGGAGGCGAAGAATGAGATAATTCCTTAAAACAAAATAATTCATCATGTTCTGCATCATCACAAGATGTGGGACCAGAATTAGAAAATGATGAAAAATCTTCTTCAAATGATGCATCTAGATGGTAACAAGAATCATCATTTGAAAGAGAATTGCGCATTGAGGGGTTGATACTGAAAGTAACTTCATCATCTCCAACACGAAGGAGGAGTTTTCCGTTACTCACATCTATTATTGCGCGGGAGGTGGCAAGGAAGGGACGGCCGAGTGTGAGTGGTACTTCAGCATCCTCTTCGATGTAAAGAATGACAAAGTCCATCGGAAAGATGAACTTGTCAACCTTGACTAACACGTCTTCCACTACCCCTACTGGATACTTAACAGAACGATCCGCTAGTTGTATTCTTATTTTTGTTGGGATTGGATCTCCTAACCCCAATTTATTAAACAAAGAGTAAGGCATTAGATTTATGCTAGCACCTAGGTCGGCGAGGGCATGCTTTACTAATAAATTGCCAAAGAGGCACGGGATAGAAAATTGTCCCGGATCATTCAATTTTTGAGGCAATTTATTTAATAAAGCTGCTGAGCATTCTGCATTGAGGGAAACACGTGAGATATCTTCAAGTTTCTTTTTATTGGAGAGTAACTCCTTGAGATATTTCACGTATTTAGGCATTTGAGAGATTGCCTCGCAGAAGGGAACATTTATATGAATTTGTTTTAAAATTTCTAAAAAAAATTTGTATTGCTCCTCTACTCGCTCATTTTTAATTTTAGATGGATAAGGGGGTGCAGAAGTAGAAACAAGAGGAGATTTTGAAGCATTCGGAGAATTAGAAAATAAAACTGGAGGGGGTAAAATAGAAACAGTTACCTCGGGTTCAATCCTACTTGGAGAGGTTACCTCCTTTCCACTGCGAAGGTTGATGGCATTTGCATTCTCCCTTGGATTCGTCTCAATGTTGCCCAGCAAATCTCCATGCGGACGCTCGGCAATCATTTTGGCAAGCTGGCCAATTTGATTCTCTAAGTTCTTTACAGATCCGGTGAGATTCCGGATGTTGGATTCGTTCGAGGCAACATATTTAGAAAATACATCTTCAATCGTAGAGGGCTTTGGTGGTGGTTGAAGAAAACCAGGTGGGTTCATATTAGGAGGGCGCTGGGCATTACTTTGGTTGCTCCATGAGAAATTCGGGTGGTTCCTATAACCTGGATTATAAGCATTTTTATACGGAGCGTTGTTCGGGTTAAAGGAAGGACGAGTAAGATTCCCCATGAAATCAACCTGTTCTTCAATAAAAGTATTATTAGTATTATTTGCCCAAGAAGGAGTGGCAGAGGAAGCAGACATCTCTGCCACTTGCTTGCTTAAACATTCAAGTTGTAAAGCTAAATTAGCTGTCATATCAACTTCATAAAGTCCTACCGGCTTGCTAGGGCGCGCTCGGGGCACATTCTACTGATAGGCATTCATGGTCATTTCCTCAAAAAGCTCTTGAGTGGCCTCTGGGGTTTTATTATTGAGAGTACCCCCAGCAGCTGCATCAATCATCTGCCTTATTTGGAAATTTATGCCATTATAAAAAATTTGTACTTGTTGCCAAGTAGGAAGTGCATGGTGAGGACATCTACGCAAAAGCTCCTTGAAGCGCTCCCATGTATCGTAGAGAGTCTCTGAGTCGATTTGCATAAATGAAGAGATATCAGTACGTAATTTGGCGGTCTTTGCAGGAGGAAAATATTTAGTCATGAATTTTTCTGCCATTTCGGCCCATGTAGTGATAGATCCTCTAGGAAGAGAGCCTAACCACTGCTTGTCCTTTGACCGCAAAGAAAAGGGAAATAGTCGTAATCGAATGGCGTCATCAGTAACGCCATTGATTTTGAAGGTATCACAGATTTCAAGAAAATTTGAAAGATGTTGATTTGGATCTTCATCTGGTAAACCATCAAAAGTAACCGATTGTTGCACCATTTGGATGATGCTAGACTTGATCTCAAAATTATTATTATCTATAGTAGGACGAACAATACTAGATTGTGTCCCTTCCAAGTTTGGCCGTGCATAATAGGACATGGTCCGTTGCTGGGCTTCATTAGGATTGGGGTCACCCATAGTTGCTATATTAGTATCTCCGATAGATTCTTCAAAAATAATTGGTAAATCCTGTCCACGAGATTGAAGGCGTCTCCTAAAGGTGCGCTCAATTTCTGGATCAAAATGGGATTCAGGATTATTCGAAGAACTTGCTCGGGTCATATACTAGAAGGAAAAAAAAGAAAAGACAAATGATTAAAGATGAGTTTAAAAATTAATTATGGAATTTTTTTTTCTTTTTGTTCTTTTTAGGCGGTTTTAGGTATATTATTAAGATATATATATTTTAGAAAAAAAGGAAAAATGATAAAATTAATAGTTATCTTTTTTTTTGAAATATCGACGCAAGTCCCCGGCAACGGCGCCAAAAACTTGATGGAGAAAATCCCGGAGGTGTTTTATGAAAAAGAGAAGATGAAGATGATGTTCTCCGAATCTATATTCGATAAAGGCAAGTGTACCTTATCGCTTATAGCATAGGATATAATATCAAGGTCGTATTAGAACCAATGCGCATCGATTACTTCTACTTCAAAGAGATTTCTGTTATTTTATCAATTAGATACTTTGATTTGGTTTGCAAATAAGAGAACGATTATACAATAAAAGAGGATGATTAAGCAATAATTTAAAAGGTTAGTACTTGATCTTGAATCACCTTGGAATGAAAATGACCAACAAGAGATAAATCCCTAATTCTCTTTAACGAAGGTGCTTGGACCGTGGAGGTTCCCAGAATATGAACGCACCTCTTTCATGGCTACGCCCAACTGAGTTTAGGTTGATCAACCAAACTTTCATTCTATAATTGAAACCCCTAAAACTCGCTTTATGTGGTGAACCCCTCTATTGGATTTGACTCCAATCCGGGAAATTTACGTCGTCCTCTTTCAAGGATTGCATTCAACTCCCTTTACCCGTGAGTGATCAATCCATACGCATGATCCTTTCGGCTACTAGAGTATGGAAACAGAAGAGAAAATCATATATCGATGATATGACCTCTCTATAAAATAATCAAGGGTAAATCCTAAACATTTGTTCAAAGAGAAAGAGAAGATATGGGTTAAGAAAAAGAGATCATTTCAATCCTCGGATCATTTCGATCAAGTACTAAACAAAGTTTAGTTACTCATAATATAGGAAATGAAAATCATGTTAAGAATATGCATAAAAAGAAAGATAAAGAGAGAAAGGGAATAACAAACTAATTTATTTCTTATTGAAAAGAAGTTAAAAAATTTCAAAAAAAAGACATTATAAAGAGAGTTTGCAAGAAGATTACAAGTACGATAAAAGAAATTGCAAGAACATTAAAGCATGAAAATATTAAACTAAAATACTCTACAAACAAACTCTAAAGGCTCTCTACAATGCTCAAAATGAAGTAGGAAGGATGATGCTTTCCCCCCTTTCTTCATGCCTATTTATAGGGCCAAAACCAAAGGGGTAGAGTTGGAATTTGGCATGAGGATGAAGTTTCCATGAAGCATCCCTTTGTCAAAAAGCACATGTTGGTTTAAAATTCAAAGGTGGCTAACCTCTTTCATACTTGTCATGAAAAGCATGATAAAAGTTGTCTATCTTTCTCTCTTTCCAAGAAGTTTCTTTTAAGAACACATACTGAATATAAAGTCAAAGGTGGCTAGCCTCTTTCATACTTGTCATGAAAAGCATGATAAAATTTGTCTATCTTTCTCTCTTTCCAAGAAGTTTCCTTTAAGAACACATGCTGAATATAAAGTCAAAGGTGGCTATCCTCTTTCATACTTGTCATGAAAAGCAAGATAAAAGTTGTCTATCTTTTTCTCTTTCCAAGAAGTTTCCTTTAAGAACACATGCTGAATATATAGTCAAAGGTGGCTAGCCTCTTTCATACTTATGAGAAAAAATCACATCGGACCATTGTGGCTTCATTCCATTCTTGAATATAGTTCAACAACACCATGACATGAGTGCACTCGACATTTATTTTGGCACACCATAACTGAAGGCATGTTCTTTTAGAATTGATAATGCAATTTGTCCCGGGATCCTCGGTTCTTGCTCAAACACGAGTTTCATACATGCAGGAAACCTGCTGGACAGCAACTTCGATGGAGGATTTCCGAGGCTACAATAATCCGATAAAAACGTGTAACCATCTGTTGGAAAGGTCTTTCCGAGGGCCTCAACTTTTGTGTTCAACCAAAGATCTGAATCTGGCTGCAACGTGCCTAAAAGTGGCCCCTAAGTTCGCTGTGCGCAGAAAAATAGTAAAATGTGCTTGGTTAGGATAGACTTATAAAAAAATTATGATTTAGCGGATAAAATTAATAATATAAATATATTTATATTAAATTATTTAGATTTTTATATTAATAACTTAGGTCAAATTATGCATCATCAGAAATTAATCGAAATGATGTATATAATCAATATGAGTGAGAGCTGCACAAAGAATATGAAGCTAAACAAAATATATTTTTCAGGACTAACAAAGTGGAACATAAAGATCCTCCCCCTAGATACTATCCGAAGCCCAAGGAATATTTTGAGAGACAAAGCAAGAAGTACTTGGCTCAACAAATGAAGGATGATCTAGCTAAGGAGAAATAGGCCTAGGTCTTTGACTTATCTTTTTCTTCATGTTTGCCTATCTCTTCATGTTTTTGTATGAACAATTCCTTTGGATATATATATATATGATTTCATAATTGACTCAAGTGTTGTTCTATATGCTTTTAATTCTCTGTGTCTTGTCTCTCTCAATTTGTTTTGTATATTACTCTGGTTGGTGAAATTCATCTTAGCTAGTAGGATTTTGGCTTATTCAAATAGGGGGAGATTGTTGGGTATTGTATCCACAATTACCTGGATTTGAAGAAGCCTCCTGTCAAGCTAAGATGAATTCATAATATATTTGATGATATATCTTCAAGTTGTGCTTGCAGTTATTCCTCGCTAAGTACAAACCAATATTAGGGTGCAGTGGGTCAATATACACGGGTCTGCGCAACGTAATCCCTCGTTGAGCAGATCAGTGTGTTGTCTCATGTGTACTCTCTCTATTGGAGTGTACTTATGTTCAAGTACAGGGCTGAGATAGATCAAGAGCAGACAATGAGAAAGGATGGGTCAAAGACCAACTCACTGGAAGAAAGACGAAAAATCGTTTAAGTTATATTCGACGAGAATCACCAAGTGATTCTCGCTGATTCAACGGGAATCACTAGTGATTCACGTCGAATCGTCGAGAATCACTCGCCGATTCTCGCTGACTATATCCGGCTGACTCAAAAGCATTCAAGAATTCTGCTAAGTCAGAATCGTCGAGAATCACTTAGTGATTCTCGACGAACCGTCGAGAATGACTTTGCATTCTCGCCGATTCGTCGAGAATAGTTGTGATTCTCGTTGATTCACTCTGGATGGCAAGCTTTTTAGTAGGAATTCTTCTAAGTAGAATTCGACGGGAATCATAAGTGATTCTCGCCGATTCGTCGAGAATCACCAATGATTCCTGCCGAATTTGCCTTAGGATATTTCTACCTGCTCGCTGAACCGAACCAAGATTTCAGGCGCTATTTGGACCGGGCTTAGGGCTTCTCCTTGTGGGGCCCACAACGGTCACTTAGGGTTATTCTACAGTATATATACTCTCTTATTTCGAACTTGAACAGTAGCGCTTTACGAGAAAAAGAACAAACAGCCGGGCGTGACCTAGCCGATCGCGGAACACCACCGCTCGCCGTCGCTGCTCGCAAGTTGTCGCCGCCGCAGATCTTAGATCATCTTCTATCATCCGACGACAGGACCGATGCAAGCCTAGCGTCTCACACTTCTCTCTCGAGATCTCTTGTCTCTCGATTTGTTGAACGAGGATAGCTCTGCGTTCCGAAACGATTGAGACGACGGATCCAATTGAGATCGTTGGTAGACCTTGCTTGCTTTGTCAAGAAGTTTTGATCTACAGAGCATCGCCGCTGCATTCACTTTCCGGCGCCGATCTCGGGAAGATCCTCTCCAAGAGAGTGCGCCGATCGTGGACTCTTCGTCTTCATCAAGAAAGCTTCATTGAACGAAGAGGGACATCGGGTTATCCAAACGTAGTTTGTATTTATTGTACATTTTATTTTTACTTTGTTG
Source organism: Platanthera zijinensis (assembly GCA_039513925.1). Taxonomy (NCBI): domain Eukaryota; kingdom Viridiplantae; phylum Streptophyta; class Magnoliopsida; order Asparagales; family Orchidaceae; genus Platanthera; species Platanthera zijinensis. Next base: position 154,961,109 of record CM077083.1, read on the forward strand.
TAAAGGAACTTCATTTCCTCGTTATAAGGGTTGGGTGCAACCCGTGGTGGAAGAGTAGTTACTCCTTCGGGTGGAAGGGTTTCTTCCATAGTGAGAGGATTGGATTTCAATCTTGTTGGTGAAGTGACCGAGTCATCCCTTGTTGGGAGATAGGTCGAAGGGGGAGAGTGGACGTACCCAAATCGGGGAACCACTATAATTTCTGGTGTGCTTTTCTGTGTTGTGTTTGTTGTTTGTGCAGGTTAATTTTTAATTCCGCAAAAGACTGCAAATCACCTATCCCCCCCCCCATAGGTGAAGCTAGTTGATACTAGATTGACTTTCAGTAACGTACTGGTCAAATTCAATTCAGCACTTTCAATTCAGTTCTGCTCCAATCCCGTACTGGTCAAGTTCAATTCAGTACTTTCATTTCAGTTCTACTCCAATCCCGTACTAGTCAAGTTCAATTCAGTACTTTTGTTTCAGTACTACTCCAATTTCGTACTGGTCATATTTAATTCCAGCACTCTAATTATGCATCTTATATTATTAGCATCTTTAATTACTGCATTTTCATTACTGCAATTTACTATTATAAGCACGGGTCCTGCTCTGACGAGCAGTCATCTGTTAAGGTCAAGCCTTAGTTGGGGATAACCGGAGTTGAGGTGTTCCTCTAGGTTTAGCCCCAAATAAAGTGCTCCCATGCTCCTTGTCGAAATTTGAGCTGAGCATTACTGCCCAAAGATTGAAGCATAGTAGGGCATGCCACCACAGACCCGCTGCATTTTAGCAAAATTTACTGTTTGATTGCTTGTAATTATCTTGCGGTGAACTGTGGTGGGTTAGTCCCTTCCGCAGACCGTTCATTCTAGTGTGGGAAGGTCGACGACTCAAGGCAACAGGGATATGGGTACCACGGGTGACCGACCTTTAAGTTTTTTCCCCATTGGGTTTTCCTCCGCTGGTCTGCCAAATGTTGTATCGTAGGATGTCGCTCACATCCAATAGTACACGGGGTTGTACGTTGGAGCCTAGGGCTGTGAAGTACGACCACCCCCAGAAGTGGCAGGACTGGCCACTGTCACTGATAGCCACATCGGTGAGGCCCGCGGGGCTCGCTACCCTGCTGGAACAGAAGCAGTCCATACTATGTCGATATAGGATATGTATGTGTTGCTGTTAATGCTTGCGATATGATACAGGTTATGAATACCTGATGTGTTGATGTGCTAGTAGAGCCCTTATTATAACTGATTTTATTGCTGCTGTCATTTCAGTTATATTATGTTGCCCTTCCTTTATCATTGCTCCTAGCTTAAAAATATGAAATGTTGTACTAACTCTCTCTTGCTTCAGCTATTGTTGGGTGGGTGTATACTCGTCCTCATGATATGGATCCGAGGAGGAGATTTGTTTCCACTTTGCCCTTTAACTAACAGTTATTTAAATAACCATTCACAGGAAATGGAGCACTGTAGTGACCCCCTGCCGTAGGAGAATGCACCAGCAGTGAAGACTACTCGAGCAGAAGCACCACTAACATCTTCAGAGTTTCAAGACGTGAGTACCAGCGAGCAGGATAGAAAGAGAGAGTGAGGAGTTATATGTAAAACTCGTATAGCCTGCATGCTTATATAAGAACTTAGTCTATGACCCTAGTACTCATATAAATATATATGATGCTATATATATTTGATAGTGTTTTCATGTTAATGCTTCCGCAAATCTCTGATGTATTGTGAATATTGTGATTCTAGTCGAGCAAGGCGGCCAACTAGTGCTTAGATAGGGTGGATCGTTACCCCTAAGGATCCTTGGGTGGACGTCTTGGGAAAGTATTACACCCTCCAGCCCAACCCGGGAAAAGGTTGGGGGGCACTACACGCATTCTCTTCTTTGTGGCTGTTAATCGAGACTGGGAGATGTCTTAGTTAGATGTGAAGAATGCCTTCCTATATGGTGATTTGCAAGAAGTGGTTTACATGGAGCAACCTCCTAGGTATGTTGCTCAGGGGGAGTCTGAGGTATGCAAGCTTCAGAAGGTGATTTATGGTTTAAAGCAGAGTCCACAAGCTTGGTTTGAAAAGTTTAGTGGAGTTCTTTCTCTTATTGGGTTAAGTCGAAGCTATGCTGATCATTCCTTGTTTATACGCAAGACTAATCAAGACCTTGTGGTTCTTGCTGTCTATGTTGATGATATTCTTCTTCCTGGTGATGATAAAGAAAGCATTGATCTAGCCAAACGACATCTTCAATAATATTTTGTTACTAAGGATATGGTACCTCCGAAGTACTTTCTCGGCATTGAGATTTCACGAAAGAGGAACTCGGTGGTTCTTTCACAGCGAAAGTATGCGCTAAATGTCTTAAAGGAGACCAGTCTTCTTGGCATGAAACCCGCTCGTTGTCCAATAGCTGTTGGAGATGATAAGGGGTGCACTGAAGATTCTCCTCTTCTTTCAGATTTCACTGTGTACAAACGACTTGTAGGCAAACTCATATATTTGAATGTTACTAGACCAGATATCTGTTATGCAATTGGAAAGGTTAGTCAGTTTATGTAGAGTCCTAGAGATGTCATTTTCGGTCTGCCATGAAAATTCTGGAGTATATGAAAGGGTCTCCAAGAAAGGGCCTGTTATTTAAGAAGAATAATCATCTGAAGATTGAAGTGTATTATGATGCCAGCTTTGATGATAACAAAGAAGATAGAAAGTCTACATCAGGTTTTTGCACTTTTATAGGAGGAAACCTTGTTAGCTAGAAAAGCAAGAAGCAGGAAGTGGTATCAAGGTCTAGCGCTGAAGCAGAGTGAAAGTGAGGGAAAGATCTATCTCAACTCTAGAGGGGGGGTGAATAGAGTATTTTAAAATAGTTTTTCACAGTTAGAATAAACAGCACATATAAAATTCAATTTATGATATAGTGTAGAGTGCTAGTAAGAAGTTAAAAACTAAGAAGTAAAAAGCACAGCACACAGCAAACTAATTACACAAACAAACCAGAAGACACAAGGAAATATAGTGGTTCCCCAAAAACCTGGGTACATCCACTCTTCTACCACCCTTGGTAGGAATCCACTCAGGATGAGTTGATCAGGTGTCCTGACACCAATGAGCTTTTGATCAGGTGCTCAAAAACCAAAACTGGATTTTTTGATAAGGTGTCTTGCCACCACTGAGTTTTGACAAGGCTCTCAGAACCAGACAGAACTTTTGAAGGGAGTTCAAGAACCCTTTTACAGCAGGAAAAGAAAAATAAGAGTGAAGGGTGTCTTCTCTGTTCTCAATCAAATGAGAGAAGCACAAGTGGATTGATGATGTCAAAGCTCCCCCTGAGATGTAGAAAGGTTCAGGAAAAGAAGCTTTGCTCTAGGGTGATAGGTATTCAGAACTTTGATCTCCAGCAAAGGATGATTTCAGCAAGAAGGCTGAGAAATGAGGTGTTTGGAGTTCTGAGATGAGATTGTGAACACTTTTCCGTCAGCAAGAAGATTTTTGAAGTCACAGTTCTTCTATTGTTCTTCTGCTATCAGTATTCTCTATTCTATATGTTCACTTTCTTTCTTGTCAATCTATTATGTTTTTTTTTGTGTATTCTGTATATCTTGAAAACACAGAAGAGAAGAATAGAAATTTTCTGAAGTTTCCTTGTCCAAATTAGCCGTTGGGAGTCATAAATGTCTTCCAAAAAGAGTCTTGTCTTCTAGAGGAAAGTCCAGCAAACATTCTCTGAATAATTCCTTGAAACTTGCTCCAGAATAAAGACAAACGGCTGGGAGATCTTCTGACATAAATGCTGATAATATTCAAAAACATTCCAAAGAACAGCAGCATTTGAATTCCTGAAAGCGTCGATCTCTCTAAAGAAAACGTCGATCTGAGCTCTACGAGCGTCGAACTGAGCTCAAAGATGAAATGAGACAAGCAGACAGAAAACGTCGATCTGAGCTCGAAGATCGTCGAACCGAGCTCAGCGACTTGGGAAATAACTTGAAGGAGGGATCGTCGAACTGAGCTAGAAGATAGTCGAGGGGAGTTCGACGACTCAGCAGAAGCTAGCCAAAAGCAGATAGTCGATCTGAGCTCGAAGATCGTTGACCGGAGTTCGATGTTTTATAGAAGATGAGCTCAGAGAGCATCGAACGGAGTTCGACGATTCGTCGACCTGAGCTCGACGTAAATTGCCTTAGACTAAGCTCTTCAACCTGAATCATGGAATGGTCCTGGGGGCAGCTCCAAACCTAAGTTTTAAGCCCTAGACTCATTCTAATGTTGACCTTCTCAACTATACAACTAGGTCAACTGGGATTCCTAAGACAAGCATAGTGATCCTTACCCAAATTAGTAATAGGGTGTTCCAACAATCTCCCCCTATTTGGGTTAGGATTACTATTTACAGACAATCATAGAGAATGAAAAGCATACAACAATTCAGAGGCTAATACAAAATTGTAGAGCAAAGCAGATCACAGATAAATAGCAGCAGATATCCAAAGGTGGATGAAATGATTAGCTTACATAGTTCACTTCCTTTCAGTTCCCTTTTTAAATAAAATTTCTCTATTAGGATTCTGACTTTCTTTCTTTGACCTTCTGTCATCCTCTGCACCTAGAAAAGTTTGAGATTTGGGCCTTGGAACAACATCCTCAGGGTGCAGCTTCATATAGTCTTCTGGATTGAAGAATTTCCTTGATGTATATCTTTCTAGTTCTTTCTTTCTCTGCTCTGATAAAGTAGTTATGTTTGAAGTATCCTTGCCTTGTTCTCTGGCCCTTTTTATTTGATCAAGGGCAGCCAATTCTTTCATTCTGGCTGTCCAGGACACAGGGTTGTTCTCAGGATCTTCAAATGGAATAGGAGGTTCATATCTGTTGATGATTTCAGAATCAGTAGAAGGAGTCCTGGAGACAATTGTGTCTTTCAGCTTGTAAGGAAAAGGACCTGAAGAAGGGTCAGGGTGACCTTGCCCTTCCCTTGAATGAAGTCTATGGCCTCTCTGGCTTCCTCTAAATTGATCTCTTCTGGATTGATATCCCCTTTGATGCTGTCCCCTTTGATAGGATCTTTGATAATACTGGGAGGAACTGTGTCTGGAAACTGGAGCTTGAGGGGCTGAGCCTGAGCCAGAATCTGGAGGAGGAGGAGGAGGAGGCTGATATTGAGAGGATCCTTTTTCATATTTGTCAAGCTTCCTTTTCTTCTTCATGGCTTTCAGTTAGTTCTTGGAGAATTGCATCCATGGCTCAGAGATGGGGCAGTCATGCAGGATATAGTATGGAATATCATTGGAGTCTTTGGCTTTGGCAGGAGGGACTGACATCATTGCTTTACTTCTAGCTTTTCTCTTCTTGGAAATAGTGCTAGCAGAATCATCAGAATCAGTCCTGTACTGATCACTCTCAGAGCTTTGAGGTTGATCATACAGATCATCAATTCTTCTGATAAGCTCTTCTTGAGCTTTAAGCTTTGCAGAAACAGCAGGAGCAAGAGGAGAGAGAGCAGCAGCAGACACTAGAGCAGGAGCAGCAGTCTCAACATCAATTTCATCAGCATCAGTTGCTGGAATCATCTCTATGTCAGCAGTAGCAGCAGCAGCAATTTCAACAGAAAGAGGCACAGTGGCCTTAGTAGCAGCATCAGATATATCCACAGCCTTCCAGGACTTGATGTAGGAATCAATATGGCTGGGATCACAGATAGATACAGGCACAATGGCCTTAGACAAATCTTCAGCAGGAGTTGCAGGCAGACAGCTGAAATGGACTGTATCAAATATAGATAGCAGCCTCTGCAGATTCAGTGCAAAAGCACATCCAAGAGCTAGAGCTGGCATATGATCAGCAGCTGGCACAACCACTTCTTCATAAGGCATCTCCCCCTGCCTTGGTTCAGAGAGAGGTGAATCAAGGCACCCAGAAGTAGGGATAGCCTGGGAGGAGGAAAGGAAGGCAAGCTTGGTAGATAGCTCCTGGACTTGCTTCAGGAGTGGAGCCAGGGAAGACTCCAGTAGAGATGTCAGCTTGGGAGCTAGCAACTCATACAGCCTGTCTGCCAAGCTAGGAAGATCTACATGCTCAAGTGGGGCTTGAGCAGAGGCAGGAGCAAAGGTGGATGGAGGGATGGTGGCTGAAACTAAAGATGTGGAGGAAGGTGGAGAGGGAATGGTTGGTTCAGAAGATGGAATAATGGAGATAGAGGAGGTTGAGGTGGAGATAGGGGAAGTAAGAGAGGGTGTGAAGGAGGGTTGAGAGAGAATGTCATGGAGCATTTGTTGAAAGGACGAGGTTGAGGGTGGCTCAGGAGGAGTAGAGGGTGAATCATCCATGAAGGAATCATCTGTAAGTGAGAAGGATGGTAGGGTGAAGGTTGAATAGGAAAAGAGAGGATGGAATTCCTCTGAGGTGGATAGAGGAGGGGATGACATAGGTGAGGAAATGGTAATTGGGGATGAGATGATTATGGTGGAGACTGGTGGTGAGGAGGTGACGGCTTGGGTGGATATGGCTGGAGGAGGGGAAGAAGCAGGCAGCTCTTCTGCTGGAGGAGTGACTGAAATAGTCCTTGTGCCTGAATGAAGTGTTGCAGCAGCCCTGGAGGGGTTTATGATCTGCCTGTCCCATTTACTGAAGAGGGCACAGGAAAGCCTCTTGGATGCATTGATGAACATGCCAGAGGAGGTTAAAAGGTCAGGGCACCTGTTGTGCAGATAGACCCCTAAGATTCTCCCATAACTAACTGCAGTCTTATTGATCTTCTTCTTAAACAGAGTGAAGAAGATGGAGCCCCAGTCAAGGTGTTTCTTATCTAATAAGGCTCCCATCAGGCAGAACTGATATATGGATATGGTGTCATGAGCGGAGTGCTTGGCCAACAGCACCTTCCCAACTACATCAGCCAGGAATTGAAATTCTATAGCCAGATTTTTCTTCAATAGCTTATGAGGGTTGACTGCATTGTGACCCATCCTATCCAGCATGGTGTCAAACTCCTCTCCAGACAGTTCAATGGAGTCTTCTCCAGTACTGAGTTGAAAAACCTCTGTTAAAAGGGCCGGGGATAGGAGTACCTGAGTCACCTTAATGGTGCCGACAACAGAATTCTCAGACTCGTCTGTTGCGGTATAACACCACTCTTTAATTTCTTCTGAGGCGATCTTCATCCTTGTAGTCATTATTGGAGTCAGCTGTTGTTCTCTGAATAAGTTTAGGATGTCCTTGAAGCGTTGGTCGCTTCCATCGAAGGAGTTTATGTCGATGTCAAAACCTGTGTCGAACTTCATCTTAGCAATAGCAGCACTTGATTCAGCCATATTCACCTGCAACAGAAAACCAAAAACGACCAAGCGTAGAGAATTTGGAGGGAAAAGAAAGAGAGTTGCAGAGTATGAAAGCGCAAAGGGAGAACGACGGCTGAAAGAAAGATTTTATATTAGCGTTCGACACGAAAAAGGAAAATCGTGGAGCTCAGTTCGAAGAAGCATCGAACTCAGCTCGACGATTTGGGCTACAGAGGGAAATGAAGAGTCGCCAATAGCGTCGAACTTCGTTCGACGTTATTGAGAGCGTCGAGCTCCGCTCGACGGCCAAGGATCAGACAGAGGGAAAGCCTAGATTCAACGGCGGCGCTGAACTCAGATCGACGCCTCAAGAACCATCGATCTCCGTTCGACGTTTTCTGGGAAAACGTCGAGCTCAGTTCAGAGACAGAACTTATTCTACAGACACAAAAAGAGAGGAAATTTTTAGCCTAGTCTTGGTCTGTTTTAGCTTTACAGAATCTTGTAATTTAATTTAGGCTTCCTCCATCTAACATGCCTAACTGATTGAGGAAGAAGGTGTGTTTCTTTTCATCCAAAGGCTTGGTGAAAATATCTCCCCTTTGCAAATCAGTAGGAATATATTGAAGTTCAATTTTATTTTTCTCTACATTATCTCTTAGAAAGTGATGCCTAATTTCTATGTGTTTTGTCCTACTATAGAGGACTGGATTTTGTGCTATAGAGATAGCACTAGTATTGTCACAGAAAATTTTTGACTTCTCTAAGTTGTAGCCATAGTCTAGAAGCTGATTCTGTATCCACAATATTTGTGAACAACAACTGCCTGCAGCCATATACTCAGCTTCAGCAGTTGAAGTTGACACAGATGTTTGTTTCTTACAGAACCAAGAGACAAGTCTATCACCAAGGAACTGACAAGTTCCACTGATGCTTTTCCTGTCTATTCTGCATCCAGCATAATCAGCATCTGAAAATCCAGTTAAATCAAATGCTGAATCTTTTGGATACCAGAGACCTAGATTTGGACAACTTTTAACATACCTAAGAATTCTCTTAACTAAGATTAAATGTGACTCTCTAGGGCTAACTTGGAATCTAGCACAAATACATGTGGCAAACATTATATCAGGCCTACTAGCTGTAAGGTACAATAAAGAGCCAATTATTGCTCTATATGTTGTCTGATCAACAGGTTTCCCATGTTCATCAGCATCTATTACAGCATTTGAGGGCATGGGTGTTTTCATACATGATGCATCAGACATACCAAATTTCTTAACCAATTCTTTTGCATACTTGGTTTGAGAAATAAATATGCCTTCAGCATGTTGCTTGACTTGCAGTCCTAAGAAGAAGGACAGCTCACCCATGCTACTCATCTCAAATTTAGAGTGCATAAGCTTGGAGAACTTTTTGCACAATTTTGAATCAGTAGAACCAAAAATAATGTCATCTACATAAATTTGCACTAGTAGGGTATGGGACTTATGGGTTCTAATAAAAAGAGTTTGGTCTACTCTCCCCCTAAAAAAATCATTTTCCAGAAGAAAGCATGCTAGGGTCTCATACCATGCTCTAGGGGCTTGCTTGAGACCATATAATGCTTTATGCAATTTGTAAACATAATCAGGGTGAGTTAGAGAGATAAAACCTGGAGGTTGTCTAACATAGACTTCCTCTTTGATGTCCCCATTGAGAAATGCACTTTTTACATCCATTTGATACACTTTGAAACCTTTGTGAGCAGCATAGGCTAGGAATATCCTGATGGCTTCCAACCTTGCAACTGGTACAAATGTCTGATCATAGTCTATTCCTTCTTGTTGAGAGTACCCTTGAGCAACTAGCCTTGCCTTGTTTCTGACTATAACTCCTTGATCATCCAGCTTGTTCCTGAATACCCACTTTGTTCCAACAATGGGATGATCCTTTGGCTTAGGCACTAGTTCCCAAACCTTATTCCTTTCAAATTGATGCAACTCCTCTTGCATTGCAATGATCCAGTGTGGATCTTGCTCTGCATCTTGTATGGATTGAGGCTCAATTTGAGATAGGAAGCAAGTGTGCATCAGGTTCTGGTTGACCTGATTTCTAGTTTGCACACCAGCTGAAATTTCTCCAATTACTTGGGTGATTGGATGATCTCTTGTTGTTACTAAGTCAACAGGGAGTGTTGATTGTTCACCAGCCTGTGTTGTTATCTCCTCTAGTGGAGCAGCAACTGGCTCTTCAGGATGATTTTCTTCAAGATGTTGAACTTCTTCTTCATCATCACTGCTCTCATTCTTTTCAGCAACTTGCAATTTGTTCAAGTCTTCAGCTAGAGAATGTACCTGCAAAGGTTCTCTTCTGTTACCTGTCAACACAGTTGTGTTGTCCACTGACTTGACTTTGCATATGGCTTTGTTGAAGGTCACTTGATATCCTTCATCACACAGTTGACTGATGCTTATCAAGTTATGCTTGAGTCCTTCAACATATGCCACCTTCTTGAATGTGACTGAGCCAATTTGGACTACACCATATCCTTTTGTAGTTCCAAAGCTTGAGTCTCCAAAAATTACTTTGGGTCCAAGCTTGGCTTTGAAGGAAGTGAAGTTGTCCTTATCCCCTGTCATGTGCTTTGAGCACCCACTATCCAGATACCATTGATGGTTTGATGCTGGATAGGTCTTCACCTGTACATAAACAGCTTATTTGTTTTTGACCCAGTTAACCTTGGGCCTAGGTTGATATCCCTTAAATTCTGAAACAAAAGACATCCCAGGTTGATCCTTATAGCCTTCAGGATGGTATCTCCTAGGAGGTACTATCCATTCAGTATAGGGATTAAAGCCTTGGGATGTGGAACTTCTAGGATTGAATCCAGATGTGCCATTGAAGGAATGTTCACAGTCCTGATCTCTGTTCGACGATCGTCGAACTGAGGTCGACGATCTTGGGTCAGATCGTCGATCTCTGTTTGAAGATCGATTATGGCGAAGTTCAGAGTTTGGATATCGTCGATCTGAGGTCGACGATCTGTGCTTAGATCGTCGAGCTCTGTTCGACGATCGTCGAGCTCTGCTCGACGCCATCTGTTGAACTAAATTTTTCCCTGACAGATCTACATTCTTCCTGGCTACCTCTATTACTCCCTTTCCTTTGTCAGAGACAAATTTGATTGGAGTTGTTAAAATTATAGGTTGGTTGGATGAGGCACCCAAGCCCAGTGTACTGTTGAGTCTAGAGTTCACTGTGCTTGTAATGTCCATCAGTCTGATACTTCTCCCATTTAGGGATTCTTCAAACTCTTTAGCTCTTGACAATTCACTTTTTAGTGAGGCTATCTCCTCCCTACAGTATTCTAACTCCTCAGAGAGTTTGAGGTTATTTGAGCTTAGGACACTGTATTCAGATAATTGATTCCTGAGAGAGATTATCTCCTTCTCAGAATTTAATAAATCTAGGCACAGTGTCTTAAATTCATTTTTGAAGTCCTCAGAATTAAAGTCAAAAGAGTTGATTACCTGATCTTCATCTGGTTGAGTTTCTGAGTCTGATTCTGATTCTTCATCAGAGTTTTGCTGTGAGGCATTGACAGCCATCATGCAAAATTCTTTTTCATCTGCATCATCCTCATCATCACTAGAACTGGATGAGGCTTCAGATTCTTCTTCAGTCTCACTCCATGTCTCAGCAACAAAGCCATTCCTTGTATGTTTGTTTTTGCTGGAGGAGGCTTTGTCTGAGCTATTCTTCTTGTAATCCTTTTCTGTTCTTCTTTCTCTTCTTTCCTTCTTGTCCTTATTCTTGTTTTCTGGACAGTCAGGCACAATGTGGCCTGGTTTCCTGCAACCAAAGCATATAATTTCTTTATTGTTGTTTGATTTATCATACCTTGGTTTATCATGACCCTTGTATGGTCTCTTTCTGAAGTCTTTTCTGGCCATCTTGTAGAATCTTTTGGCCAGTAGACTTATGAGCTCATCATTTCCTGTAGCTTTATTTTCAGGCTCCTCTTCTACAGCTTTGAAGGCTATGGTCTTTTCTTTCCTTGTGGCTGGAGAGATAGCCTTTTGTTCTTCTTCTCTATTTTTAATGAGCAGCTCATAGGATTTGAGCTTGCCCAGGAGAGCTTCAGTGGTAATCTCATTTAAACTTCTGGCATCCTTGATTGGCAAGATTCTTGAATCCCAAGTGCTGGGGAAGCACATCAGGATTTTGTCATTCAGCTCAGTCAGTGAGATTTCTTTGTCTAGGGTTTTTAGCTCATTGACAATCAGACTTAGTCTATTATACATGTCAGCCACTGATTCAGCTTCTCCCTTTTTGAAGTTCTCATATTGGCTTATCAGATGAGATCTTCTATCTTTCCTTTCATCAGCAGATCCTGAGACAATTTCAGAGAGTTTGTCCCAGATTTCTTTGGCTGAGTGGCATTCAGCTACCTTCTGAAAAATTTCATCAGACATTGTTTGGGCTAAGATGTTCATAGCCTTAGCATCTGCAGTCTTCCACTTCTTTATATCTGCATCTGTTCCAAAAGGAGGTGGAACAGCACTTGTACTTGAGCTTGCTGGAGGAGTTGGACAAACTGTCAAGACAGAATTGAAAATGTCTTCATCAATAGAATTCATGTATAATCTAATCCTTGCCTTCCAAAGTGCAAACTTGCAAAGGTTGCACACTGGTGGTCTGGTGCTTGCATAATCTTTGTTCTGTGCCATGTCTTTAAATAAAAAGATGGATGAATAGGAAATAACCCCTTAAGAGATTGATCTTATCAAGGATCTTTTTGGTTCAGGTATTAGCCTGTATGAGCACCCAACCTCCCTCTGATACCAATTGAAAGTGAGGGAAAGATCTATCTCAACTCTAGAGGGGGGGGGTGAATAGAGTATTTTAAAATAGTTTTTCACAGTTGGAATAAACAGCACATATAAAATTCAATTTATGATATAGTGTAGAGTGCTAGTAAGAAGTTAAAAACTAAGAAGTAAAAAGCACAGCACACAGCAAACTAATTACACAAACAAACCAGAAGACACAAGGAAATATAGTGGTTCCCCAAAAACCTGGGTACATCCACTCTTCTACCACCCTTGGTAGGAATCCACTCAGGATGAGTTGATCAGGTGTCCTGACACCAATGAGCTTTTGATCAGGTGCTCAAAAACCAAAACTGGATTTTTTGATAAGGTGTCTTGCCACCACTGAGTTTTGACAAGGCTCTCAGAACCAGACAGAACTTTTGAAGGGAGTTCAAGAACCCTTTTACAGCAGGAAAAGAAAAATAAGAGTGCAGGGTGTCTTCTCTGTTCTCAATCAAATGAGAGAAGCACAAGTGGATTGATGATGTCAAAGCTCCCCCTGAGATGTAGAAAGGTTCAGGAAAAGAAGCTTTGCTCTAGGGTGATAGGTCTTCAGAACTTTGATCTCCAGCAAAGGATGATTTCAGCAAGAAGGCTGAGAAATGAGGTGTCTGGAGTTCTGAGATGAGATTGTGAACACTTTTCAGTCAGCAAGAAGATTTTTGAAGTCACAGTTCTTCTGTTGTTCTTCTGCTATCAGTATTCTCTATTCTGTATGTTCACTTTCTTTCTTGTCAATCTATTATGTTTTTTTTGTGTATTCTGTATATCTTGAAAACACAAAAGAGAAGAATAGAAATTTTCTGAAGTTTCCTTGTCCAAATTAGCCGTTGGGAGTCATAAATGTCTTCCAAAAAGAGTCTTGTCTTCTAGAGGAAAGTCCAGCAAACATTCTCTGAATAATTCCTTGAAACTTGCTCTAGAATAAAGACAAACGGCTGGGAGATCTTCTGACATAAATGCTGATAATATTCAAAAACATTCCAAAGAACAGCAGCATTTGAATTCCTGAAAGCGTCGATCTCTCTAAAGAAAACGTCGATCTGAGCTCTACGAGTGTCGAACTGAGCTCAGAGATGAAATGAGACAAGCAGACAGAAAACATCGATCTGAGCTCGAAGATTGTCGAACCGAGCTCAGCGACTTGGGAAATAACTTGAAGGAGGGATCGTCGAACTGAGCTAGAAGATAGTCGAGGGGAGTTCGACGACTCAGCAGAAGCTAGCCAAAAGCAGATAGTCGATCTGAGCTCGAAGATCGTCGACCGGAGTTCGACGTTTTATAGAAGATGAGCTCAGAGAGCGTCGAATGGAGTTCGACGATTCGTCGACCTGAGCTCGACGTAAATTGCCTTAGACTAAGCTCTTCAACCTGAATGATGGAATGGTCCTGGGAGCAGCTCCAAACCTAAGTTCTAAGCCCTAGACTCATTCTAATGTTGACCTTCTCAACTATACAACTAGGTCAACTGGGATTCCTAAGACAAGCATAGTGATCCTTACCCAAATTAGTAATAGGGTGTTCCAACACAGAGTATAGGAGTATGGCATCAATAACCTATGAGTTGAAATAGTTATGAGTGCTTATGCTTGACTTAAGAGAAGTCTATGATCATCCTCTTCCTATGTTCCTTAACATCCCATTTCCGGTTAAACCCCTAGGAGTCGATCTGACATGACAGAACCCTAGGAAACCCAAGAATTGAAGTCCATCGACAAAGATTTCGATTCATGGGTTAGTCACGCCCGTGACCAACCCGTCACACCCGTGACCTAGGGCGTGACCCCCTTCGACGATCGTCAACCTCAGGAATATGATCGTCGAACTCAGAATTTTCAACACGGGCCTATCACGCCCATGACCGACCCGTCATGCCCGTGACCTAGGGCGTGACGCCTCCACCGAACGTAGACCTCAGTTCGACGATCGTCGACCGAAGAACGCCTGTCATGCCCGTGACCGGCCCATCATACCCGTGACCTAGGGCGTGATGCCCCCACCAACCGTCGACCTCAGATCGACGAACGTCGATCGAAGAACACCTATCACGCCCATGACAAACAAGTCACGCCCATGACATGGGGGCTGACCCGTGAACCGATGCATAAAAATCGGTCGTCGACTTGAGAACGACGAATGGACTAGTGTCACGCCCATGACCTACGTGTCACGCCCATGACAAAGGCCGAAACATCAGCCAGGCTGGAAATTTCTGTAACACATGCCATAATTAACTCTGATTATGGGAAGTTACACTAGGTGTATTTATGGGTCGTTTCCTTCTCTAATTACTTAATAAAATGAGGAAGAGTTGGTCCAATCGGAAATTGCCACTTGGACACATCATTTCATCTTCCACCTTTTCCTCTCCCTCCACCATAACCGAAATACTATTAAGAGGAGAGCCTTCATGGACATAAATGTTTTACCCTTTTCCCTCCCCACTTGGTGATCTATAAAAGCCCCCTTAGAGCAAGATGAGAAGTTTACACTCTTGATTAAACGAATTAGAGTTGTTGCTCTTGCTGTAGGAGAAGTTCGGCAACACCACCACCACGCCATGGCAACCCGACGTTCATCTCGCCTCCAAACCGCGAACAAGGTCCTCCTCTACTTCATCTTTTATGGGTAGATCTTAGGATCTTAGAAAGGAAGTTCGTGCTCAACGGAGCCGGACCTATCTCGCGTTTTCATGGAAAAACCATGAAAAATATATTTTCGGGTCCTGTTGGAACCAACAAAGCCGGCTCCTCCTAAAGCTCGGATCTAAAGTTGAAGCCTACCCCTACTCTCTTTGGACCACGCCCCCAATAGGATTCTTGGAGGAACAGACCGTGGGCTTCAGCTCGGAGGTCCCACCTCTTACCCGGAAGAACTTGAAATTCTCCCCCTCCCTAGCCAATGCTGAGCTAGGTGCCTGAGTGAGAGAGAAAAAGAAGGGTTCAACGCCTCCAACTCAGACACCTCACCGGTCTATTTATAGGCCTCAAGATTTGAACTGCAAATAACCAAATTGAACCACTCATGAAATTACCATAATACCCTGGGTCGGGTCTGCAAACAGCCAAACTCCGCTGTTCTGAAGGGCTATGGGCAGACAACCAAGGGTAAAGGAGTAAATACCATTGAAGCTGGTAAAAATGAACCGTTTGCCACCTGAACTGGTCTTTGCCCATTAACTGAACTGGTCCTCCATTTTCCTGTCGAACCGGTGCTCGGCGAGAGCGCCGCCCTGCGAGCGAGAGCACCACATGGGTTCATTTTGCCCGACGCGAATGGATCCTCTCTTGGGCTCGTCTCGCCTAGCGCGATGGATCCTCTCTTGGGCCCGTCTCGCCTAGTGCGAATGGATCCTCTCTTGGGCCCGTCTCGCCTAGCGCAAATGGATCCTCTCTTGGGCCCGTCTTGCCTAGCGCGAATGGATCCTCTCTTGGGTCCGTCTCGCCTAGCGCCTTATCTTCTCCTAGGGTCCTTCTAGTCCCGTCTTTTCCGAGTCCTCCTCGTGCGAGCCCAAGGTTGTACACAATCCCCGCTCTTTTCGGGGTTGTCTAAGCACGAAAAAAAAGTTCAACCGAGGCTCGTGTCATCATAGTGACTTTATGATGGAATCTTTTTCTGGTGGGGAGCCCTCCCCCCCCCCCTTGAGTCTATAAATACGGGGTTCCTTCCCATATGCAGAGAATCTCTTCTTTCCACATTTCACCCAATCCATTTTCGTTATCATGTCTCTTAGTAAGACCTTCCGTGATCGCATCGCGTTGGTGCGCCAAAGAAACAAGGCTAGTACGGCGGCCCTGAACTTAATACCCATTCGCACTTCCTCCACCCTTCCGCCCTATTCCTCTAATCCGAAGAAGGGGAGGAAAACTGACCTGTCTCCCTTAGTGGAGGAGCCCTCTCGCGACCCTCTAGAGAGGCACATCCCTCCTACTTCCACCTCTCCCAGAGAAAAGGAGGTGAAGCTCTCGCTACCTTTCTTCTTCTTTAGCCTCTCCTCATTGCTCCCTTTTTTTTATTTATTTTCAGAATATCTATGCGCCTCTTCATCGTCCTGGTAGCACCCGATTTCGTCCCGCAGACCACCGTCTAGAATCTATCTCACCTCCACCTTCCACTCCTCCTTCTACTCCTGAAGCGAAGAAGGGCGACCCTTCCTATGTCGCCGGGACCTCTCGCCACTCTGGTAAGGGCCCCACTGCCTTGGGCCTCGCCCTCGCTCGCTGTCAACATTCCCTTGAAGGCCTCTCTTTATTCTGTTCTTTGCTTTGTAGATATACAGGTGGACTCCCCTGCTGAGGATTAGCCTGCTGAGGAGAGCTCAAGGCAGGTAGTCTTCTCGCCTCTTCCTCCTATAGGTGAGATCGAAGACTATCTGGGTGATCCCATGGATCCGCTGGAGATGAAGCATAGAGTCGCCGAGATGTTCTGGAATCAAACGCTCATGATTCATGAGTTAGAGAAAGATAAGCACGCGGCTGATCGGTGGATCGACTGGCTGGAGGTGGAGTGTGCTCGCCTGACTTCCGAAATTGATGCGGACATTGAGATAGACGAGACCGATCCCCAGGCGATCCTGATTGAGGTCGACCAGTAACTCCGTCTCGCGCGTCATGGTGTAGACGCGGCTCGCGCCTTTCATCTCCCCAACCGGCCTCCTTGCGCGAGATCCCGTGGTGGAGGATGCTGGAGATGGCATAAGAATTGAAGAATTCCTGTTTAGTCTCGCGTCTCGCTTCCTTTTTATTCCTGGCTCTGTAATATAATAACTTAAGCGGTGCTCTCGCTAAAACTTCCGTATCCTGTGAACGTGCCACCCAGCTTGCGCGGGATGAAATATTTTAATAATTATCTGTTTTGATGATTTCCCGCTCCAATTAACTATCTTCTTTATTTTCTTAGCTTTAATCTATTAAGATATATGGCTCTTATTAGTCACACATTTAATTAACATGGATTTATCTGATAATCTGTTTTTTCTCTTGCCCCGCACCGCCCCCTGGCTGGGAGCTCATGTTGGGCTACGCCAAACGAGGTCCGGATAGAGAAAAAGGTCGGCCGCCTCTTCCCCTTCCTCTGTATGATTTTCCCCGCCTGTTCATATTTTTCCCACTTATCCTGTCTGCTATAAATACATCCCCCTACCCCGGGTCAGGGTCATGCTCTCTCTCTCTTTTTTTATGTTCCAGTGCCCTAACCCTTATCCTCCTTTCTTCCTTGCCTCGCGTGCTGCTCTCGCATTTGCTCCGTCTCGCTTATTCTTCTCGCCTCCCTCTTTCGCCCTCTCGGTTGGAAATGGGGAAGAAGAAAGTTGAGGAGGGGGAAGGGCGTAGCCAGTGCGGGAGGCGATTCGCTGATCATGATTTTCCTCCCGGCCGTATCTCTGAGGAAGAGTACAACGCCTTCACTCGCGATTATTTGCCCGAGGGGTTCGATTTGCGGCCTCCTAATGTGGGTTAGTCGATTAACACCTTCTACCCCAGAGAATTCGCTTTCCCCGTCTCTCACTTTGAGGCGGGGTTGAGACTGCCCCTCTGGCCGGAGGTTAAACAGGTCCTAAAATACTTTGGAGTAGTCCCTGTGCAACTGAACCCTAATGCCATCTCAGTGCTTGTCGCCTTCGCCAGCTACATGCGTCGGGAGCGCATCGAGTTTAGTTTGACTGTCTTCCGTAAGCTGTTTATCTACCATGCTAATCACGACGGAGTGTCCTACTTCACTAGGCAAGGTCTCAAGGTTTGCGAGACGCCCAACAAAAACCATCATTGGCTCACCCGCTTCGCCTTCATCTGCGGAAATTTGGGAGGCATCCCACTGGCGCCCGTGTCGCCCGCTGAAGCATTCTATGCTACTCCCCAAGTTGGGGGTACAGATAAACTCCTCTGCGACTTATTCACCGGCAAGAAATTCGAAGTCAATTTCTTGAGGCGCGGCCTCGACTCCCTCCTTCCAGTACTCCCTGGCGAAGGTGGGCTCGCCCCCCTTTGTTTTCGTTTCTTTATTTTAACTTACTTGTAACGTCTCGTCTCTCCTATTATAGGAGAGAGGAATGTTCCCATTCGCCCACCCTACAAAAGTAGCATCAAGCAATCTAAGGATGTCGCCCTCGCCACCATGGCGGCTGAGGTGGCAAAGGAAGCCTTGACCCCCTCCCTCAAGAAGAGGCATGCTGAAGGCTCCACCCTGCCTCGCTTGAGCCCCGCAAAGAAGTCAAAGATCAAGAAAGTGGCGTCCCTTCCTGCCGGAAAAGCGAAACAAGTCTCCATCGAGCAAGTGGAGGTGCCGGAATCCCTGACCCCTATTTCCCTCGGGTCTTAGTCTCCCGGGTCACCTCCTTGGTTTCCTTCTCAGTGTGCTATCTCGCCTACCGGTGAGAAGAGTCGGTCTGCCCGGCCCGCTGTCACCCTCCCTCAATCATCTAAGTCCCCCTCTCGCGAGGTGGGCTCTTCCAGTCGCCCTGACCCTTCTACCCATCAAAATTTCAACATGGGTCCGGTGATCTTGGATGCTGCCAACGACCCGACTCTTATATGGGATAAGGGGGCGAACCGCGTCTCCATCTCGACCCTCCTTCCCTCCTGGACGGAGTAGGACAAGCCTACTGGCCATGCCTTCTCCCTGGGATTTAGCCTTTATGGTGGTTCAGAGCCAGATCCTGCCGGCGAGCCTCCTTCTCGAGACTTAATTCTGAGGGCTGCGCACTCTCAACTGCGCACCCTGGAGCTCTCGCACCGACTCTCGCGCTGCCTGATTTATAATAATCAACGCTGGAGGGAATCTGAGGCGAAGCTGGCGGCGGAGCGCGAGAAGTCTGGAGATCTCGAAAAGAGGTTGGTCATGGCGGAAAACCTTCTCGCTAAGGCTCGGGGCGGTGTGGTGAGTTCTCTACCCTAAGCTTATGTTTTATATACCCTTGGCCTCATCTGATGAATGGGCCTCTCGCAGGATGCCGAGACGGCCGATAGAATGCACTCGCGCATAGTAACTTTGGAATCAGAGGTTAAGGGCCTGGAATCATAGGTCACCCGGCTTAAGAATGCTGCCCTCTCACCTTCCCGCGTGACGATTCCCCAACCTTATCCTCCCCATTATTCTCATGAGGAGGTCGAGGAACTCTTCAAAGACGCAAACATTAGAACAGCCGAGCTGATAATGATGATGATGAAAGAAATAGGGGTTATCAAGGAGGGCTACGAGGATGTCACCGCTCGTGACCTCGTGCCGGAGATTTACGGCGAGGAGGGAGATAGCTCGTCATCAAGCGCGGAAGAGTAGAAGACATCTGGAGGAAAGCCTAGGATTGCCTTTCAACTTTCTTTTGTATACACACTTTTGTATTAAAACATTTTTGTATTAAGACATCCTATTATTTTGTAAAGGGGGCTCCCCCGGACAAGTTAGACCTTAATGCATGGTCATGTTTCTTCATATGCGAGACGTCTCTGCTCTCTTTTGTTTTTCCAATGTACTTATTTTTTCTCTCCAACACCCAACTCCAACCACCGAGTGAGCCTACAGCCCTGCCAGCTTGATGAGAGCCTGGTTAGCGGGTCTGCTCGGGGTCTCCTCTCAAACAACCTCCAACCACTGAGTGAGCCTACAGCCCAGTCAGCTTGATGAGATCCTGGTCAGCGGGTTTGCTTGGGGTCTCCTCCCAAACAACCTTAAACCACCGAGTAAGCCTACAGCCCTGCCAGCTTGATGAGAGCCTAATCAGCGGGTCTGCTCGGGGTCTCCTCTCCAAACAACCTCCAGCCACCGAGTGAGCCTACAGCCCTGCCAGCTTGATGAGAGCTTGGTCAGTGGGTCTGCTCGGGGTCTCCTCTCCAAACAACCTCCAACCACCGAGTGAGCCTACAGCCTTGCCAGCTTGATGAGAGCCTGGTCAGCGGGTCTGCTCGGGGTCTCCTCTCCAAAACCTCCGACCACCGAGTGAGCCTACAGCCCTGTCAGCTTCATGAGAGCCTGGTCAGCGGGTCTGCTCGGGGTATCCTCTCCAAACAACCTCCAACAACCGAGTGAGCCTACAGCCCTGCCAACTTGATGAGAGCCTGTTCAGCAGGTCTGCTCGGGGTCTCCTCTTGATAGTTTTACTTTCAAGACAACCTAAACACCTAGAGGGGGGGTGAATAGGTTCTTATGCTTGTTTACACTTTTAGGCAGAATTCAATTACAGAATTAATACACTCAGCACAGGAATCATAGAAAATCATACAACACAGATTGCACACAGTTTTATAGTGGTTCCCCAAGGTTTGGGTACGTCCACTTCCCCCCTTCACCTATCTAGTAGTATGCTAGATTCAGCCAAACTTCCTCTTTACTCAGATCCACAGATCCTACAGCTCAGAACCTGAAAAGGTTCCTACAACTTAGGCTCAACAGCCCTACCTCAGCCTTATCACAAGGCCTACAACTCAGAGAAGAACCTTCTCCTACACTCAGGCAAACAACCCTACCACTCAGAGATCAACTCTCCTACACTCAGCCTTTATAACACAGGCTTACAACTCAGATCTGTATTGACAGATCCTACAGAAATTAGAAAAGAAGTTTGTATTAACTTGCCCTTGATGATAGAGAGAAGGACAAGGCGATTCTTGATCAGCTGAAGAATGAAATCAACTGAATCTGAGCTTTCTTCAAAGCTTCTTGAATCTGAACTTAGCTGAGTTGATTTCCCACACAGCTTCTTGAGAAACTAGTGATGGCTTCCTTCTTCTTCTTCAAATGGCTGAATCTCTCTCTATCTAACACCTTTGATGACACTTCTGAATTCTTGATAGAACTCTTCTTAGATCGATCCTGAGATCGTCTTCTTAGATCTTTTGATGAAGAACTTCTTTTGTGTATTACTCCTTCTTGATTTGATTTCTCAAATTGATTGCCAAAATTCAATCTCTTGTTACTTCTCTCTGAATCTGTCTATTTATAGACCTTCTTAATGGTAACCGGCTGATCCGGTTTATAACTGTCTTCTGACGAGTCTGAAAACATCAGTTAACTGGCTGCAACCCACAGTTGTCAAGTCTTCAAACAGATCATGTGTCTTAGTCTTGGTCAGCAAAGTGTTGAGACAGACTGTCAGGAAGTGTCGAGACCAACTGTCTATATGTGTCGACACAAGTAACTTTAGTGTCGACACAGCCTTTGATGATGTCGACAAGTTTGCCTTTAAGTCGACACAGCTTCTTCAGAACTTCATCTTGAGAATGAGTCGACACAGAGAATTTGTGTCGACTCAACACTTCATCTTTCATCAGAAAATAACTTGGTCTTGACTTTGCAGTGTGTCGACACAAGTCCTGTGTGTCGACACAGTTGTTGTAGATTCAGAACTCAATATGTGTCGACTCTGCCTT
Organism: Platanthera zijinensis; assembly: GCA_039513925.1. Lineage (NCBI taxonomy): Eukaryota > Viridiplantae > Streptophyta > Magnoliopsida > Asparagales > Orchidaceae > Platanthera > Platanthera zijinensis. The sequence continues at coordinate 154,982,588 of CM077083.1, forward strand.
CAGGTGTCGACTCAGCAAATGTCAATCCTGCCAATATGTGTCGACTCAGTCTTCTGGTGTCGACACAAGTATTGTTGACTTCTGCCAATGTGTGTCGACTCTGTCTCAATGTGTCGACACATCCTCCCAGTGTCGACAAAGTTGAGATCGACTATCTTTCAGTTAGTCGACACTGCTTCCCAGTGTCGACACAAATGTGGTCGACTATCTTTCTGTGAGTCGACACTGCTTCTCAGTGTCGACACAAATGTGGTCGACTATCTTTCTCTGTGTCGACACAGCTTCCTTCAAGTGTCGACACAATTATTCTGAAGTGTCGACACAATTTCTTCAGGTGTCGACACATGGACTTAGAATAATTTCCTGTATTCTTTAATACTTCTTCACCTGCATATGTCAACTTAAAACAACATCAAATACACCTTGATGTATATCATTAAGCTAAGTTAGGCTTCTTCAAATCAGGTACACATTTTCCAATGTACCCAACAATCTCCCCCTATTTGGAGAAGTCATAACCCTTTTAGTTAATGATATACACCATTTATATAAAAAAAAAATATGATGATGTATGACATTACAGGAATACTTAATATAAACAAAATATTAACAATTCATCACAGAGTGAACATGAATATGTGATTCCAAACAAAATTTTGTTTATAACTTGGTAATGTTTGATTACAGATGTTTACATTGAATGATTAAACAAAACATTACAAAACACATTTGAAAGAACTTAGAACTAAGACTGATCAGGCTTTTTTATGACAATTCCTTTGCCAGATTGAATTTGAGCCTTCACAGGAGCTTCAACAACTTCAGCTGGCTTCTTGCCTTTTAGCTCAGCTTTCTTCTGTGCTTCTTCCTTGAGCCTTTGCCTTTCAAAGTAATGAAAGGGCTTTGGAAAGTACTTGCTCGGCTCCTGAGCATCTGGTGGCAGCCTTCCCATCTTGGATTTTCTGCTGAACTGTACAATGGCTTCCTGCCTAGCTTCAAACTTTTGCCATTCCATTTCATTATACCACTTTCCTCTTTCATGTTCTTGGTCCTTTACAGCCTTCCATGCAGTTAGTATAATATTTCTTGAAGTAGGGCTCCACTGCTCAAAATCTGGCTTAAGTTCAGCCTGCTCTCTAAATCTTTTCTTGGATAGTAGAGCATCTTGCTGTTCTTTCAAGTTGGCATCAGGCTTATCAACTTTTTCAATAATAACCTTGGTAACCTCCTTTGGAGGACTATACATATCCTGAACTTGCTGATCAATCATATCAGAATCTGGAGGAGGGTAAATGACTTGGGCAATCTCAGGTTGATTGCCTTCAAGTAGACCTGTTTGAATTCCTGACTCAGCCACCATAGCATCATCACACAAAGGTGGATATCCCAATGTGGCTCGAATACTATTTGTCACCCATTTGGTGTGCTCTGAGCCTGCATGAACTAACAACCTCTCCCCCTTTATGACTTCTCTGGTAATATGATCTCTTAGATCTTCCTTCTGAAATCTAATCTGACCATCCAGATAATTCACACCCTCTTTAAAATAGGGTTTCAACCTTTGAAGCTTGTCAGATATGTCCTTTTGAGATGTGGTGATAGCAGTTTTAACTGATTCAATGGCATCTTGAAGTTTCTTATCAAACTCTTCCGTCTCCTTTGCTCTTGCTTCAGTCAGCCCTGTAGTAGTCTTTTTCAACTCATCAATAATTTCTTGGTGAGATTCAGCCAAATTATCATTCATCCTCAGCTGATTCTCCAAAACATAACCTTGCTTTAAAATAATATCATCCACTTTAGGGATGATAGACTGCTGTTGTTTAGCCAAAAACACCACAGCATTACCTCCCTTATGGAAGCAATCTGTCATCTCCTTCTTATTCATATTTACTTCAAATCTAATAGATTTAATATCTTGAGCCAAGTCAAATTGAAGTGATTTATTGCTCTCATCAACATACTTCTCAACAGCCAACATGTGGTCATCTAACTTAACTTGCAAATCTACCATAAACTTGTTATAATTGAATTCAGAAGGAGATTGGAGTGTTGTAGTCTGTAGAGTCTGCTTATAGCTTTTGCTCCTTCTCTTAAAGACCATGAGCTTTTTCTTCTTAGCCAGTCTGGCTTCTTCATTCTCAAAATCAGATGAACTGTCAATTTGAACTCTGTCTGGAGAAAGAAGAGGAATATCGGTCTCAGTGCCTTGTTGTTCAGCCTCAACATGCACAGGCTCCCCCTCAACTTCTTGCTCCTCCTCAATTTCTTGCTCTTTCTCTATTTCTTGCTCTATCTCCATGTCTAGTACCTTCTCAATATCTTGCTCCTTCTCTACTATATCAGTAGCAATTTCAACATTTGGAAATAACTCATCTAGAGTGTATTCCTTCTGAGCTGGAACAGATGTTGAATCATCCAGATCTGCAATATTCAAATCTTTTGATAGATCAATTTAGTCTGCCTCTTGCACATGGTCAGACATTTGCACCTCCTGCACTTGTTCAGTATGTCGAATTTCCTGGGTAGGAGAATGCACTTGCTCCCCCTGTACCTGTGCAGGAGTAAAAATATTAGGAATGACCTTGGCAGAAAAACTCACTTGCTCTCCCTTTACCTGTTCAGAAGTAGATACATTCTGGGCAGGAGTGTGAGCTTGAATAGACTCAGGCTGATCTTCAACCTGCTTTCTCACTTGCTCTTCTTGATGCTGAGCAGTGCTTAGATCAAGTGCAGGGGATCTCACAGGGGTGTCCTGCCTGCTCTCATCAGGCACATCTTTAGACAGCACCCTATCCCACCTTGAAAATAATCTTGTATCCATTTTCCTCATGTGATTAATCTTTGTCCCAGGCAGTTGTTGTATAACCTCAGGCATCACTCCAATCAGGTATAAACTCATAATTCTAGCCAGATTTGGCTTCTTGATTCCTTCCTTGATTTTATCAAATATTATAGCTGACCAGTCAGCTGGAATTGTAAACACAATTCTGGTCATTAGGCTGAACATATAGGCTGAAATCCTATCATATTCACCTGGTTTGCATAGAATCACCTTGCCAACCACTTCAGACAAAAATTTTCCTTGTTGATTCATCCCTTTTCTGTTGAAAGCAGCTCCAATCTTTAGGGTTGGATCCAATCCACACCATTGGAGAGCCTCTCTTGACTTAGAAGCAGGGACTTCTTCTTCATTCTCAATGATAGGTAATTGGAGAATCTTTCTTAAACTTCTTGGGGTAATTTTCACCTTTGACCCATGAACTGTGGCTTTGATCTTGAGACCATCTGAATCCACTGATGCAGAGGTAAAGAATTCAATCACCTCCTTCTTCCAGATCTTTATCGGTTCAGAAACTAGAAACTCTAATCCAGACTCAGAAATTAGATTGACAATCCTTTGAACATCTGTCGGGGCATCCGCAAAGTCATTGCGCACCAACTCATATCCTTCATTGACGTTATCTGCAACCTTTGGCGCCATTGATCAGACGAGAAAGCTTGAGAGAAGAGAGAGAGAGAATGTTGACACAGGGTTTCAGTCTCGAAAACCTTGTAAGCGTGTCGACAGAATAAGTTCTTGACCTATTTATACCTTCTATTGAAAGAAGATCAAAAGGCGGGCAAAAACAGTCTATATGTGTCGACACAGATGGAATGTGTCGACACAAACTTCTATTGTCTCGACAACAAATCTGTCTACTATGTGTCGACACCAATTGTGGATATGTCGACACCTGAGAGACATAATAGAGCATCAGAAATTCTGTGTCGACTCTTAGGATAAGTGTCGACACAAAATCTGTAAGTGTCGACACCACTATTCTGGTGAAGTCGACACTACATTCCTGGATGAGTCGACTATTTGATTCTTAAGTGTCGACACAAATTCTCTGTGTCGACACATATTCTCTGACTAGTCGTCATGACTTCACTGAGTCGACACATTATCACTGAATGTGTCGACACTATTTTACTTAGCCAATTTCTGTTTTTGTCAATACCACTTGAGACCACTTGATAATCTAATATGTTACTTGTAAGTTTGTTGATAAACTAATCAATGGTCAGCATGCCTAATTCAATTTTAAATTTATTGAATTTTGTTTCATCTAGTGGCTTAGTAAATACATCTGCTATTTGATAATCTGTTTTAACAAATTCCAATGTGATGTCTTCCCGTTCTACATGTTCTCTAAGAAAATGGTATTTAATTTCTATATGCTTAGTTCTACTATGAGAAACAGGATTATTAGCAATAGAAATTGCACTCTTAGAATCACACAAAAGAGGTGTTCTACTTACTTGAATACCATAATCTTTAAGCTGATGCTGTATCCACAATAGTTGTGCACAGCAGTTGCCAGCAGCAACATATTCTGACTCAGCTATGGATATAGCCACACTGGTCTGCTTCTTACTACTCCAAGATATCAATCTTCCTCCCAAGAATTGACAAGTACCTGTTGTACTCTTTCTATCCTCTCTACAGCCTGCAAAGTCTGCATCTGAATAACCTGTTAGTAGAAAATCTCTATTCCTAGGGTACCAAAGGCCTAGATTAGGTGTGCCCTTAAGATATCTCAGAATCCTTTTGACTGCAATATAATGAGATTCTTTAGGGCAGGCTTGGTACCTAGCACAGACACATGTAGCATACATAATATCTGGTCTACTAGCAGTGAGATATAGTAGTGAGCCAACTATTCCTCTATACAAAGATTCATCAACAGGTTTACCTGAATCATCTTTGCATATAGGCATACTTGTTCCCATAGGAGTTCTCATAGTGGAGGATGACTCCATACCATACTTCTTAATTAATTCTTTGGTGAACTTAGACTGGGATATGGATAGGCCATCATCAGTCTGTCTTACTTGGAGTCCCAAGAAGAACTTAAGTTCCCCCATACTGCTCATCTCAAACTTCCCTTGCATAAGTTTGGCAAACTTTTTACAAAGGTTGTTTTCAGTAGATCCAAAGATTATGTCATCAACATAGATCTGAACTAAGATGATCTTACCTTTGGATTCCCTAAGGAATAGAGTTTTGTCTATTTTTCCTCTTGAGAATTTATTCTCAATAAAGAAAGCAGACAGGGTTTCATACCAAGCCCTTGGGGCTTGCTTTAACCCATACAAAGCTTTTCTAAGCTTATAGATATAATCAGGTTTAAGAGGATCTACAAAACCTGATGGCTGCTCTACATAGACTTCCTCTTTTAAATCACCATTAAGGAATGCTGATTTCACATCCATCTGGTACACTTTGAAGTCTTGATAGGCTGCATTGGCAAGGAACATTCTGATTGCCTCCAGCCTTGCTACTGGGGCAAAGGTTTAATCAAAGTCAATCCCTTCTTCCTGCCTGTATCCTTTTGCAACCAATCTTGCTTTATTCTTCACTATTATTCCACTCTCATCCAATTTGTTCCTATAAATCCACTTTGTGCCAATTATGTTGTGGCCTCTTAGTTTAGGAACAAGCTCCCAGACATTGCACCTTCTGAATTGATTCAGCTCCTCTTGCATAGCATCAGTCCAGTGCTGGTCTTGGATGGCTTCTTCAAACTTCTTAGACTCCATTTGAGATAGGAAACTTGAATGCAGGTCTGTGCTTTTATTTCTGCTTCTAGTCTGCACTCTCTGTCTTGGATCACCTATAATCTGATCAGCTGGATGATCTCTTAAATGTCTTGTAGCTGGAGGTAGATTCCTTTCTTGTTGAACATCTCCAGCTCCTTCTTCATGCTGAACCTCTTGGTTTTCATCAGCTCCTATTGAGTCTTGTACTCCCCCTAGACAATAGCCTTCATTTTCCAATGCTTCATCTTCCTTTGTTGCTTCAGCAATGGAGAGTTTGTCTATACTTTTGCTTATACCTGTTGAATCATTTGATCTACAAGACAACTCAGTTGATTAATCTTGTTTCATCAAATACAACATGAACAGACTCCTCTACAACTTGAGTAGTCAAGTTGAAGACTCTATAGGCCTTACTATTTGTGTTGTACCCAACAAATATCCCATCCTGGGATTTGGCAGCAAACTTAGTCAAATATGACTTGCCATTGTTAAGTATATAACACTTGCAACCAAAGATCCTAAAGTAGGATAGATTTGGTTTTCTGCCTTTCATAATCTCATAGGGAGTCATTTTGTGGCTTTTGGTGATAGAAGCCCTATTGATTACATAACAAGCAGTGATTACTGCCTCAGCCCAGAAATATTCTGGAAGAGAGGTGTCACTCAATAGTGTTCTACCAGCTTCAATTAATGTTCTATTCTTTCTTTCAGCAATGCCATTTTGCTGTGGTGTTCTAGGTGAGGAGAACTCTTAGAAAATCCCAAAGTCTTCACATAACTTTGTCATGCTTTCAGATTGAAACTCAGTACCATGGTCACTTCTAAGTTTGACCACTGTACTATTCAGTTCATTCTGAATTTGCTTCACAAAATTGAGTAAGACACTTGGGGTTTCTGATTTCTGTCTCAAAAAGAATACCCATGTAAATCTAGAATAGTCATCTACAACCACAAAAGTGTAGACGTTCCTACCTAGACTATGAACTGGCATAGGACCAAAAAGATCCATATGCAAGAGGTATAAGCACCTCACAGAATCCTTGTTTTCAAGGCTATGAAAGGAGGATTTTGTCTGCTTGCCCTTTTGACAAGCTGAGCATATTCCTTCCTTTATACACTTAACTTGAGGACCATTCCTCACTAACTCTTTGCTAAAGAGTTGGCCAATTGTCTTGTAGTTAAGATGAGTCAATCTCTTGTGCCACTTAACACAATGAGAAGCATTGTCATCAGCTACAAGACAGATGGGAGAAGCCTTATTCTCACATACAAAATTAAGATAATATACATTTCTCTTCCTAAACCCAGTCAATATGATCTCTTGATCACTTGACCTTCTGATATGACATCCATCCTTAACAAATGAAATGTCATATCCTAAATCACTCAGCTGGCTTATGCTTATTAGATTGTGTTTCAAACCTGTTACATAAGCCACTTGGGTGATAGTAATTAGGTTAGAAGAAATGTTACCAAACCCTTTGATGATTCCTTTTTCAGATCCACCAAAGATCACTTTAGGTCCATCTTTGATAGATGTATACTCCTTCAGCAGCCCCTTTGTCCCAGTCATGTGCCTGGAACAACCACTGTCCAAGTACCAAATAGGGGCATGACCACTTGGACTTTCCTGCAACACAGATTTACTTACCCTTAGAACCCAAGAAAGTCTTGGGTCCTTGGTTCAGGTTAGCATTAACAAAGCTACCATTATCTCTTCTAACAGGTAGACTATTGTTCTTTCTAACACTTGTGTTATGCCAGCAGTCTAATGCAAAATGGCCTCTCTTGCCACAGCACCAACATTCAAACTTATTGTATCTAGACCTAGATATACCCTTGACAGAAGAATTTCTGTCCATTGCTGGTGCTGCAGTAGCTTCACCCACTGATTTCTTATAACCATTGGGTTTATGAACATGGATAGGCCTGTTGGTATTTACACCCTTGTTAATCAGAACATTAGTCTTAAAATGACCATGAATATTTTCATGATCATATTGGTTAGAAGGCACTTGCACCTTTTTAAACTTAATAGGGACTGAAAGGTTTAGTGGCTTGACAGGAGCTTTGCCTTTCCTCTTGAATTGGGCTGCCCTGGGTTACCTTTGAATCCTAATCCTGCCTTACCCTTTTGAGTCACAAATTCATCTATCAAGGGTAAGACAGACTTTGGCTTAGAGTAACTAGCCACTAAATCTTTTTCTATTCTTAGTCTGGCCTCCAGACTCTTCACTTGATCATTGGTATAATTAATTGTGCCCATCTGAATAATAGTTATATTCTTCAGCTTGGCAATTTCATTTAATTTCTGATCAATTACTTTCTCTAACTCAGTTGCAGCTACCCTTAGATCAGCAATTTCCTGAGCCTGAGATTTAACCAGGTTCTTGCTTTTCTTAAGGGCCTGCAACAAGTCCCCATACTTATCTATCAATTGATAGACATCTCCTTCAGATTCAAATACATCTACATCACTTGATGCAGATGTAGCTGATTCTGCACTTGTACTACAAACAGATTTTATTGAAGGACATAGTACCTTACTAGGACCAGACTGATTCTGGCACATGTCTTCTTCTACTCCTACCATCAATCCCATGCACTGATGATCCTCTTGTTCATAGATGGAGTCTAGCAATTGCATGAACTCCTCTTCTTCAGTAGCAGCATACAGTCCAATATATGCTTCAGCTTCAGATTCTGATTCTGAAGTTGATTGATCTGTTAGGCTCTTTTCCTTCTTTGCAACAAAGGATTTTTCCTTCTTGCCCTTTTGATAAGTCTTCTTCTTGTCTGATGACTCCTTTCTCTTATCACGACAGTCAGCCACTACATGTCCAGGCCTATTGCAACAATAGCAGACAATCTTTGAAGTAGTGGCCTTGTTGGGCTTTGTTCTGCTCTTCTCTTTCCTTGATGACTTTTTCTTCTGATAATAGTCATCAACTTGCTGTGATGAGGAGGGCCTAGACCTCCACTGCTTCTTCTTTAAGAATCTTTGGAATTGCCTTGTAAATGCAACAAAATCTGCATCTGACTCACAGCTTTCTGAACCCTGATTCTCTGAATTTTCAGAACTAACTTCTTCAACTTCCTTAGGAGGAGATGATGATATTCTCCTATTCTTTCTAGTGGCTTCTACCTTGAAGGCCACTGTCTTCTCTCTATGCTCTCCTTTTGAATTCTTTTCCTCCTTCCTCACCATAAGTTGCATTTCATAGGATAGCAACTTTCCAAACAAGGTTGGAGGAGAAATCTCTGCCAGTTTAGCCACTTCTCTTATGGCACAGATCTTTGTGTCCCAATCCTTTGTCAAGGATCTTAAGAATTTGTCATTCAGTTCATAGGTACTGAAGACTCTTCCATAGGACATTAACTCATTCACAATTCTATAGAATTTCTTATAGCATTCAGTTATGCTATCAGTTTTTCCTTGTCTAAAACTTTCATATTCCTGGTTGAGCATAGACTTCCTATCCTGTCTTACTTCTTCAGATCCCTCCATGTAGACAATCAAGGTGTCCCACATTTCTTTGGAGGTCTTGCAGTGAATCAGATTCTGAAAAGTAGATCATCTATGACACTCACAATAATATTCTGAGCTCTCTTGTCCATGGTTGCCAAAATGATTTCATCCTTGGTCATTTCAGAATAACTCTTTGGAGTTTGAATATTAGCATCAAGAACTGATACCTTCATTGGAATGAAGGGTCCTTCCTAAACTGTGATGTATATTCTTGGGTCAGATGCTTCCATGAACAATCTGACTCTTTCTTTCCAAATTCCAAAGATTTCCTTCCTGCAGATGGGTAACTTCATTGATCCTAACTCCTTGTGATTTTCTCCAGAACCCATCTTCTTGAATCTTGATTCTGCCTTTCAGATCTACCTCAGACTGTTAAGTCCTTTTTGAGGAACCTCCCTCTGATACCACTTGATAGTTTTACTTTCAAGACAACCTAAACACCTAGAGGGGGGTGAATAGGTTCTTATGCTTGTTTACAATTTTAGGCAGAATTCAATTACAGAATTAATACACTCAGCACAGGAATCACAGAAAATCATACAACATAGATTGCACACAGTTTTATAGTGGTTCCCCAAGGTTTGGGTACGTCCACTTTCCCCCCATCACCTATCTAGCAGTATGCTAGATTCTGCCAAACTTCCTCTTTACTCAGACCCACAGATCCTACAGCTCAGAACCTGAAAAGGTTCCTACAACTCAGGCTCAACAGCCCTACCTCAGCCTTATCACAAGGCCTACAACTCAGAGAAGAACCTTCTCCTACACTCAGGCAAACAGCCCTACCACTCAGAGATCAACTCTCCTACACTCAGCCTTTATAACACAGGCTTACAACTCAGATCTGTATTGACAGATCCTACAGAAATTAGAAAAGAAGTTTGTATTAACTTGCCCTTGATGAGAGAGAGAAGGACAAGGCAGTTCTTGATCAGCTGAAAAATGAAATCAACTGAATCTGAGCTTTCTTCAAAGCTTCTTGAATCTGAACTTAGCTGAGTTGATTTCCCACACAGCTTCTTGAGAAACCAGTGATGGCTTCCTTCTTCTTCTTCAAATGGCTGAATCTCTCTCTATCCAACACCTTTGATGACACTTCTGAATTCTTGATAGAACACTTCTTAGATCGATCCTGAGATCGTCTTCTTAGATCTTTTGATGAAGATCTTCTTTTGTGTATTACTCCTTCTTGATTTGATTTCTCAAATTGATTGCCAAAATTCAATCTCTTGTTACTTCTCTCTGAATCTGTCTATTTATAGACCTTCTTAATTGTAACCGGCTGATCCGGTTTATAACTGTCTTCTGACGAGTCTGACAACATCAGTTAACTGGTTGCAACCCACAGTTGTCAAGTCTTCAAACAGATCCTGTGCCTTAGTCTTGGTCAGCAAAGTGTTGAGACAGACTGTCAGGAAGTGTCGAGACCAACTGTCTATATGTGTCGACACAAGTAACTTTGGTGACGACACAGCCTTTGATGATGTCGACAAGTTTGTCTTTAAGTCGACACAGCTTCTTCAGAACTTCATCTTGAGAATGAGTCGACACAGAGAATTTGTGTCGACTCAACACTTCATCTTTCATCAGAAAATAACTTGGTCCTGACTTTGCAATGTGTCGACACAAGTCCTGTGTGTCGACACAGTTGTTGTAGATTCAGAACTCAATATGTGTCGACTCTGCCTTCAGGTGTCGACTCTGCCTTCAGGTGTCGACTCAGCAAATGTCAATCCTGCCAATATGTGTCGACTCAGTCTTCTGGTGTCGACACAAGTATTGTTGACTTCTGCCAATGTGTGTCGACTCTGTCTCAATGTGTCGACACATCCTCCTAGTGTCGATAAAGTTGAGATCGACTATCTTTCAGTTAGTCGACACTGCTTCCCAGTGTCGACACAAATGTGGTCGACTATCTTTCTGTGAGTCGACACTGCTTCCCAGTGTCGACACAAATGTGGTCGACTATCTTTCTCTGTGTCGACACAGCTTCCTTCAAGTGTCGACACAATTATTCTGAAGTGTCGACATAATTTCTTCAGGTGTCGACACATGGACTTAGAATAATTTCCTGTATTCTTTAATACTTCTTCACCTGCATATGTCAACTTAAAACAACATCAAATACACCTTGATGTATATCATTAAGCTAAGTTAGGCTTCTTCAAATCAGGTACACATTTTCCAATGTACCCAACACCTCTCCAAACGACCTCCAACCACCGAGTGAGCCTATAGCCCTGCCAGCTTGATGAGAGCCTGGTCAGCGAGTCTGCTCGGGGTCTCCTCTCTAAACGACCTCCAACCACCGAGTGGGCCTACAGCCCTGCCAGCTTGATGAGAGCCTGATCAGTGGGTCTGCTCGGGGTCTCCTCTCCAAAACCAAAGCAATCTTGTTATGCGAAAACAAACATCTAAACTTGTATTGTATTTAAAAATCACACCAAGTTTACAGGTATTGAAAAACGAAAATATTCCATCTTAGAAGAAGTAAACCATAGACATGAAAGAGACAGCATCAAGGGTAAAATCGCTTTTGATCATCGCCGCTTCGGGCGCGATCGAGGGATACCCCATCCACATCTTGGAGGTGGTACCCTCCTGACTTTAAGACATCCTTTATTATAAAATGGCCTTCCCAGTTGGGGTTGAGCTTCCCCACGGAGGCCCCTCTACCTGCTGCATCAACTTTCTTGAGGACCAAGTCTCCCTTCTCGAACTGCTTGACTCTAACGTGCTTGTCAAAATATCTTGACATCCGGCGCTTGACCTCCTCCTGCTGGATGGATGCTAGCTCTCTAAGTTCTTCCACCAAGTCAAGAGAGAGCCTCTGCTCCTCCCCGTTGTCTACTTCCCATTCTTCACTTCCCTTTCTCCCCGCTGCCACCCTCGGTGACTCAACCTCAAATTCAACTGGTATGACGGCCTCTGAGCCATGGGAAAGTTTAAATGGTGTCTCTCCCATGATGGCACTTGGCGTAGTCCTCAAGGCCCAGAGGATGGAAGGGAGCTGCTCCACCCAACTTCCCCTTAGGTTTTCTACCTTCTTCCTAAGGAGATTCACAATGACCTTGTTCACGGCTTCCACCTGCCCATTGCTTCGAGGGTGATGCACCGAGGTAAACCGAAGGTCTATACCTAGTCGGACACAGAAGTCCACGAATTCTCTACTAGCGAACTGTGGTCCATTATCTGTGACAATGGCCAAAGGGAGCCCATGCCTGCAGTTGATTTCCCCCCCCATACGAAGCTTTTGACTACCTGATACGTCACCTATGCCAACGCCTTCACCTCCAGCCACTTTGAAAATAGTCCACCATGACCAGCAAGAACCTCCTCTGGCCACTGGCTTGGGGGAACGGGCCCACCAGATCTAGCCCCCATATGGCGAAGGGCCATGGAGCCGTAATCGTGCGCAATCTTTGGGCCGGGAGGAGTTGAAGAGGAGCAAATTCTTGGCACTTCCTGCATCTTCTTGCGAATTCTTCAGCATCCTTCCTAAGAGTGGGCAAGAAATAGCCCTGCCTCAACACTCTGCCTTCCAAGGTCCGACTCCCGGAATGGCTACCACACTCCCCCGAGTGAATCTCCTTCAACACTCTTGTGACCTCCTTCTCAGACACACACCGACCCAGAAGGCCTGACAGTGTCTTACCGTATAAGGTTCCACCTTTCACCAGGTAATATGCCGATTTGTATCTGACCTGCTTTTTCTCAAGGTCTCCCCCTGGTAATCATCCGGTTGTCAAGAAGGCGATAAATGGGTCCATCCAGGACCCCTACTGGTCCACTTCCATCAATTCCCCCTCTTCTATGGAATGCCTTAAGAGTTCTGTCATGGTTCCTCCGGCCCGAGGACCATGCTTAGCGATCAAATCTGCTCGAGTATTTTCTTCCCTCGGGACGTGTTGAACTGAGAAGCCGTGGAATTGTCTGATGATACTTTTTACCTTCATTAAGTACGATTGGAGGGTGGGTTCTCTTACTTCAAATTCCCCATTGATATGTCCTGCAACTAACATAGAATCAGTGGAGACTTTGATGTCTTGTATGCCGAGCTCACGGGCCAACCTCAACCCTGTTATAATGGCTTCGTATTCGGCTTGATTGTTGGTGAGGGTGAAATGAATCTTTAGGGCCTGTTTGATCCGGGTTCCCTCGGGACTTATCAAAATTATCCCACCCCCAAAAGAGCTCCTTCCCGAGGCCCCATCTACGAGCATCTCCCAAGCTACTACGGGAGATTCCTCGGCCTCCTTGACTTCCACCACGTAATCTACCAAGAAATCTGCCACTGCTTGCGCTTTGATGGCCACCCGAGGAACGAAAACAAGATCGAACTCACTGAGTTCTATTGACCATTTTGCTAACCTCCCAGAGTTCTCCACCCCCTCTAGAATACGGCGGTGAGGGTGTTCTGTCACAACCTGGATGGAATGGGCTTGGAAGTACGGCCTGAGCTTCCGGGCTGAGATGACGAGGGCAAAGGCTAGTTTCTCTAGGATAGGGTATTTTAGTTCTGCCTCTTTGAGGACCCTGCTCACGTAATAGATTGGTAACTGCTTCTTACCTTCTTCCCGTATGAGGACCGAACTCACCACTCCTGCTCCCACTCCTAAGTACAAGGACAAAACCTCTCCCTCCCTTGGTCCTTGGAGTAGCGGTGCTTTGGTGAGTTGTTGCTTCAGGGCTAAAAAGGCCTTCTCATATTCTGAGGTCCACTCGAATTTCTTTCCTACTCTCAACGTTCAAAAAAAGGGTGAGCACCTTTCTCCTTCTCTGGAAAGAAACCTGCTTAACCCAGCCAACTTATCGGTGAGACGCTGGACCTCTTTGGCATTCTTCGGAGATTCTAGTTCTAGGATTGCCTTGACTTTGTCCGTGTTAGGCTCTACTCCTGATGGGGTGAGGAGATGTCCTAAGAACTTTCCCCTGCTGGCCTCGAATACGCATTTTAGAGGATTGAGTCTCATTTTGTATTTTCTTATGGTCGCAAAGGTTTCTTCTAGATCCACAACATGGGACTTGAGTTCTTAGCTCTTGATCATCAAGTCATCTACGTAAACTTAAAGGTTCCGTCCCTTTTGTTTTTGGAATATCCGATCCATCATTCGTTGGTAGGTTTCCCCCGCATTCTTCAACCGAAAGGGCATCATGTTGTAGCTGAAACATCCATCCTCGGTGATAAAGGTGACATCCTTGATGTCCGGAGGATGCATGCGTATTTGATGATATCCTGAAAAGGCATCTAGAAAACTCATTAGTGAAAAACCGACTGCTGAATCGACCAGCGCGTTGATTCGAGGCAGGGGATAACAATCCTTAGGGCATGCTTTATTTAAAATAGAGAAGTCGATATACATCCTCCACTTCCCCTCCCCCTTTTTCACCATTACAATATTACTCACCCGCCCCGGATACTTATTTGCAGATATAAATCCCGCCTGGAGTAGCTTTTCCACCACCTGTCTAACAGGCCTGGCTATCCGGGAAGCGATGGCCCTCTTATTTTGCTGGATGGGACGAACCTTGGGGTCAAGGTTGAGACGATGGTACACCACGTACGCGTCAATCCCTGGCATGTCGGCTGCACTCCAAGAAAAGATGTCGATGTTTTACTGCACGCATTTTTTGATTTCTTCCTGGTCTTTGAGGCTGAGCTCTCCACTGACACTGATCTTCTCCTTTCTCCCCTCCTTCGTATAGACGTCCATCTCCCGTACTTCAACTGCTGCCCTCAGCCTCGAGGGCTCCTATTCTCCCTCCTGATCCCTCAGGTTCTCCTCTTATTCTCTGGGTTCTCGCTCCTCCACGGCTGCCACCGCTTCCCCTGCAAACTTCTCCCCCTCCTCCTCAAGACCTCTTCCCAACAATGATCCTCTCCTCCCTTCCGGCTGAGCCTCCATCTAGAATGGCCCCTCCACGTCCCTTATCTTTTTTTTCTTTCCTCCAACTTCTTTCACCTCTCCTCTAGCTTCCTGTTTTCCTTCCCTCGCTGGCTCCACCGCAATGCCTCTCTCTACTCCAGCCTCCTCTCTCCTCTCCTGCTCCTCTTCATCCACCTGCTCTCCCGCCATCTCTGGCTCCACCGCAATGCCTCTCTCTAGTCCAGCCTCCTCTTTCCTCTCCTGCTCCTCTTCGTCCACCTACTCTCCCGCCATCTCTGGCTCCACCGCAATGCCTCTCTCTACTCCAGCCTCCTCTCTCCTCTTCTGCTCCTCTTCGTCCACCTGCTCTCCCACCATCTCTGGCTCCACCATAATGCCTCTCTCTACTCCAGCCTCCTCTCTCCTCTCCTGCTCCTCTTCGTCCACCTTCTCTCCCGCCATCTTCCTCTCTAATTATTCTGCATCATCCTTCCACGAGATGGTGTTTACTGCTATCACATAGCATTATCGGGCTGCCTTCGGGTCTCCCCGCACCCTTATCTGGGTCCCTCCTTAGTTAAGCTTCAAACACTGATGGAACGAGGACGGCACGCATCTGAAGGCGCTGATCAGAGGGCGCCCAAAGATCGCATTGTAACTAATGGGGGCATCCACTATCACAAAGCGTCAATTTTTGGACATCCCTCCCAAAGTCACCTGGAGTCCCACTCTACCCTCGACCTCCTTCCTTTCTCCTGAGAATCCGAACAGCGGTCCGTCTGCCACCAACACTCTCCTGGCCTCTACCCTCATTTCGTTGAATGCCTTCTTGAAAATGACATTCACCAAGCTCCCATTATCCACCAAGATCCTCGACACCGTGAAGTTTTTGATTGCAGTCTGAATTACCAAGGCATCGCAGAATGGATCCTCGTGATCCGGCAAGTCCTTTCTAGAAAAAGTGATCTTCTCGTCTAGGGGCGGGGCTTGCGACGTCGAAGCAACCCCCCGACGGTACATGGTATGAAGGCTGGCCTTACGGGTAGCTTCAATCCCCACCACCCCCCCCCCCCCCATGGATCACCCCGATCCCCCCTCGATCCCCCACATCCGACCGGTCCACACATCGATCCTCCTCCCCCGTTCCAGTCATCTCTACTATCCGTACTGGTAGCTGTTGCTCACCCGCTCCTCTCTTCCCCTTTAATTCTAGAAATTCTTGGCAGGTAGCTGTCGGGTGGCCCTCCTCCTCGTGGAAGTCACAGAAAGGCATAACCACCCCTCCCTCCTGCCTCCCTTCTTGGGGGTTCCTCCTTCTCCCTGCTCCTGCTCCTGCTCTTCCTCGCTCTCTTCCTCTTCCTCGCCCCCGGTCTATGGCCATAGCTTGCTGCGGCGGGGGCGGGGGTGGTCTTGAACTGTGTCCCCACCCTAGTTGATGTAACCTTCCTGGTCCTCCCTGGTAGTAGTTCCTTCCTCCCGGAGGAAAACCTCTTCCTTGCCCTTGAACAGGGCCCCCCGGTTGCCTCCAACCCAACTCCTGATGCACCGGCCCCCTTGGCTCCTCCCTCCTCCTTCCTTCCTGCTGCCTCACTCCTCCTGATTCTCTCGACTCCACTTTTGTCAACCTTGCCAATTTTTTAGCAAACGCCGGGTTTGTCGCCTCCATCGCTATCTCCTTTACTGCCTTTTCCATCAACCCTTCGAATGATAACGGCTCCTTCCTGGTCAGGCTCATCTTGAAGAAGCCTTCCTTTAGTCCCACCGTAAAGGTCATCTGGAGAGCGAATCTCGGCACCTCCTGGATGTCCAGGATTTCTTCTTGGAAACGATCCATGTACTGGGCCAAGGACTCCTCGGCCTTCTGCTTGATCAAGAAAATAGACTCCGAGTTTTTCTTCCTCTTCTTAGAGGTCGAGAAGCGCAATTGGAAACTCCTACAAGTCCTCGAAACCGTAAATAAACCCTGCTGGGAGTTGATGAAACCAGTCCCGGGCTTTGTCCTTCAAAGTGATGGCAAAAAGGCGGCACATGAACGCATCTGTCATTGGTCTGATGGAGACCGCGTCCTCAAACCACTGCAGGTGCTGGAGAGGGTTGTCCTTTCCCACATAATAGGTCATCTCAGGCTCACAGAATCCCTCCGGGACGGGAGCCGAAAGAATAAATTCACAAAAAGGCGATCCTCTCACCAGGGGTCTCGCCACCTCTACTCGCGCGACGACGTCCCCTGGCAAGACGGCACTCACCGGGCTGGGGAACAGCTCCCTTCCTTCCAGATCTCGCCCGCTTCCTTCCACCACTTTCTCTTTCCCAAGCCGCCCCCCTGGCGTGTCCACTCCTACCCTTGCCGAGACAATTCCCTCCTGCGGCAAAAGGCCCGGCGCCTGAGGGAGGGGGGTCACGCAATCACCTCGCTGCGTGATCTGCTGCAGCATGTCCATAATACCTCCAATGAATGCCATGAACTCCACTCTCCCAACGTATCCCCCCCCCCCCGAGTTCTGGGACCCACCCTCATCTTCTCCTCCCAGATCTCTTGCCATGAGGTGATCCAAAGTTCTTCTACGTAGGCTGCGATCCACGGTCACCGCACCAAAAATGTTGGAACCAACAAAGCCGGCTCCTCCTAAAGCTCGGATCTAAAGTTGCAGCCTACCCCTACTTTCTTTGGACCACGCCCCCAATAGGATTCTTAGAGGAACAGACCGTGGGCTTCAGCTTGGAGGTCCCACCTCTTACCCGGAAAAACTTAAAATTCTCCCCCTCCCTAGGCAATGCTGAGCTAGGTGCCTGAGTGAGAGAGAAAAAGAAGGGTTCAACGCCTCCAACTCAGACACCTCACCGGTCTATTTATAGGCCTCAAGATTTAAACTGCAAATAACCAAATCGAACCACTCATGAAATTACCAGAATACCCTGGGTCGGGTCTGCCAACAGCCAAACTCCGCTGTTCTGAAGGGCTATGGGAAGACCACCAAGAGTAAAGGAGTAAAAAACCTCTGAAGCTGGGAAAAATGAACCGTTTGCCACCTGAACCGTTCTTTGCCCATTAACTGAACCGGTCCTCCATTTTCTTGTCGAACCAGTGCTCGGCGAGAGCGCCGCCCCGCGGGTGAGAGCACCACTTGGGTTCGTTTCGCCCGGCGCGAATGGATCCTCTCTTGGGCCTGTCTCGCCTAGCGCGAATGGATCCTCTCTTGGGCCCTTCTCGCCTAGCGCCTTATCTTCTCCTAGGGTCCTTCTAGTCCCCTCTTTTCCGATTCCTCCTCATGCGAGCCCGAGGTTGTACAGGTCTGCCAGAAACCGCCACCTCCGGCGGCCAAACCACCGCCGACCGATAGCCATCGCCTCGACGGAGGTGGTGGTGGTGGTGGCTGGCTGGACAGGGAAGTGACCGGCCGGCCGGCGATGGATCGCGGAAGAGCTACAAGAAATATAAGTTTCTGAGTTCAAGTTTTGGGTTCTGTACAAGATGAACAGTAAAGATATTTTATAATATAAAAATTATGTATATAGTATATAAGGAAAATATACATTAAATGGGCGCATTTTGATGTTGTAAAACGAGGAACTTAAGGGCCGATTTAGGAAAAATGGCCAATCATAAAAGTTGTGGCCCTTTGAGTCTAGATTAATTTAAAATTTATTTCAACTCGTTTGGGTAAGTGGTTTGACCGCAGCACCCGTCTTAGTGGGGGCTGTACTTAGAGTTGGGAAGAAAATAAAATGAATGTCCACTCTTCGTCCCTTGTCTAAATGACTTGAAATTTGGGCAGGGGGTTACCCTTAGCCATACCTAGAGGCTGTCCAAAAATGAGAATTTTTGGAGATACTTTGCCTAAGGTTTTTGTTTTAATTTAATAAACTTAGAGTAATTTATTTAAGTGGTCAAATGACCTCCAAACCCTCCCAAATTTTGGTGAGTTGTCTCTGGCTATAAAACCTAGCTCTGTACAAAATTCCAACTCACTTGGATGAGTTTTGGGTAAGAAATCACCTATCCTTAACTAGGCATTAATGAGGCGTCTTTGAGTAAAAAGTGCACTACGAGATTGGAATGGTCAAATCACCTCAACAGAGGCTGATACTTTGACCACTGACTAAAGAGGGTTATTATAACCCACTTGGAGAAAAATGGTGTGGATTAGGGTAAATTTACCCTTGGATCCAACCTCAAACCCTAAGGAAGGGCTTTTGAGGGTTGTGAAGGACATTGGAGCAAATGCCCTCTTATTGCCTTGGAATTTAGTAGAGTCGACGTTAGCATAATATAAATCATCTGGATGGAATCTCGGAGGATTTGGAGATAGGTAGATACCTCAAAACTCTAACCTTAGTTTTAAGGTAAAATCTCAAATAAGTGAAATTAGTCACTAAACATTATCTAAAAGCTGTGAAACTCGGGTAGAGTGAGTTTTGGAATGGGTAGAACGTATAGCAATTTTACTGGAATTTTATGATGTTTATTTATAGCACTTAATTTGTAAAGTTTGCTATAACTCTAATTGACGTTTTAATTATTTAGATTTTCTGTTCATTAAAACCCCATGAAATCTTGGAAGTAAATGTTTTAGATCAGAGTGGTTGCTCTTGAATTTTTGTATAAATTGTAGTTGAGTAAATCTAGTACTTTATTCATAAATGTTAAAAGGGGTTTTATGGTTTAAAAATTAATTATGCATGATATTGCTGTTGAAAAATTATGAGACTTAGGAATTGAGACTTTCAGGCCATTATATGCTTGTAGACATTTATTCATGATTTTTAGATTCTTAGTTACGGCACTTTCTTTACAAGTCCACCTTATGGAGATTTTTGATAATTAATTTATTCAGAGATTAATACTTGCTGAAAAATTATGAAACTTGGCCAATGCTATTCTTAAGGTTGTATCTGCTTAGTATAATTAATTTCTAATTTTTGGATAGATATTCTCTATACTTGATTCATAAATAATGAAAGATAGGAAATATTGCTAAAATAGTTTTAGTGCCCTTTTGATGATATAAAAATTGTGATACTTTGGATTTACCATATTAAGATAACATAACATTTATTATGATTTTGTTGGACATCTTGCATGAGTACTTAGGGTAGTTCATGTTCAAACCGGTAGCGCTTGGAATTTTTGAGGAAATTAATTAAATGCCAGATAACTAGGAAAAATTATAATTCTCTGATTATAGGCTAATTGTATCATGATATACCTCCAGTAAATAAGTTAGGGCATTTGGATGAGTATTGGATCATTCCCTATCCGGTTCGACGTATAGCATAGGATAGCCTACAATTAGCAATTTGTGTTAACAGTCATAGGATGTGATGGGGCACAGCGTTGGAGTTAGTTAATCTGCTGAATTGGATGGATGTGAAAGTGTTCACCATATAAGGATGGGAAGGTTAGTGAGAAGTGGTGTTGGCTAGAGTTAAGAGGTGCTCGGGTCCGACGAAAGATCGTCTTTCCCGAAGAGAGGAAGGTTAAAAATCACACTAGGTTAATCTATCGTAACACGAGAAGGTAATGGGTAAGGGAATCAACCAATAATAATAAGTACCTTGCAAAAGAGAACGATATGCGTAATCCAATCATAGTTCCTAGTGCCCCTTGAGAGCCCTTCACAGGGAATACTTGGGGCAGTCCTGGGTTAACATAAATTGTATTAACAAGCTGAAAAGAGTAACTTAGTAATTAGGGTTGCACATTTCACAAACACTATTAGCACAGGAATATAGTTGGGAGCTTTGGCTTGATTAGTTAAGAGACAGACGGAATGGTCCGGGGAGTTTCGGCTCGATTAGTTAAGAGACGGACGTTTTGGTCCGGGGAGCTTCGGCTCGGTTTTGTTTGAATACATTAAATTTGCATGTGCATAAAAGGAAAGAAAAATTAAGGTGGTGGGTCTTCGGTATTGGAGGGTCGATGCACCGACGCCAATACGCTGACTCGACAAGTGTGGTTAGCACTTCGCCAACAGAAGTCCGGTGCGCCAGCCGACAAGAGTACACAGGAGTCCACTTTGTGCACCAAGCGTTGAGGCGTACGATAGGTCTGACCGGTAGTGCTTTACTGGTTTAGAGGTGGGCGAGGCCCAACCCACCTCTTCCGTCTGCCACTACGGAGGTATCCTGTGTAAGACCCCCCTTTTTTTTTCTTTTTCAACCACCGGGGTCTTAGGCCCAGAACCGCCGCTTTGCGGTGACACCTTCACGTCCTGAAGGGTCATCACCACAAGGCGCCGATTCTGCCGGCCAAATTCGATCACAGAAGAGTAGCACAAAAACTGAAGTAAGAACAATGCAGTCCACAATAAATAAATCACACATATATATAATGAAATCTCCACGAAGGGAGTGTCCACAGAAAACATCAGAGTACGATGATACTAGAAATAAAAGGGCTCACGCCCGGTACATCAAGTCCTCACTACAAAATCTCTCATGCGGAAGCGAAAACAGAATCTACTCAAGATCGAGACTCACGGTCCCGGCTGTATGAACTCCGGAGCTAGACTGCCCCATCTCCAGGCGCACCGATCTCTGGGGCTGCTCCTCCATGCTGGGCTCCACGATCCCCTAAATGATGCGGTTCGAAAACCGTTAGTCATAAAGACTAAGCCCTATCATCCCCTACCCCTTCCCCCATGGCTCCTAGGTACCGAGCGGAGGGGAAGAAAGGGAAGGACATGGAGGTAGAGATTAAACATGAAACAGATGGCAGCGGAAACTAATCTAGCAAGTTGTATTCGGTGAGCAGTTATATGAAGGTTATAATAGGTCTATCAGTAAGAAAAGCAATTATATGAATTTAAACCTTCACTTATGCGAGAACACATAAGCTAAAGGGGTCTTTTGCAAGGCTCCCATCGTATAAAGTGTCCCATATCACTTATACGTTGGGGTGTCGGTTATCAAACAATAATGGTTGTTATATATTGAAATTAACCTTTGATTTATAAACTTGCCCACACAAGCTTATAGACCAAGGGGTCGTTTTGCAGGTCCTAATGTATAAGCGTCCCATACCACTTATACTTTAGGTGTCAAGGTTTAATGAATCGATTATGCTATGACATGCTAGTGGGTATGATGAAACATGCAAGTGCAACTCACACACCCGACTCTGTGCACACAGACCTTTAGTTCCCCCTTTCGGAGCCGTTACCTCCCAGGATACCTCCGTAGTGGCAAACGGAAGCGGTGGGTTGGGCCTCGCCCACCTCCAAAACCAGTAAAAGCACCACTGGTCTGACCTATCGTACGCCTCAATGCTTGGTGCACTAAGCGGACGCCTGCGTACTCTTGCCGGCTGGCGCACCGGACTTCTGTTGGCGGAGTGCTAATCACCCCGCCGAGTCAACGATATCGGTGTCGGTGCAATTGAACTCCCCGATATCGAAAGACCCACCACCTTAACTTTTCCTATTTTATGCACATGCAAGTTTAATCGCAAAACCACAGAACCGAGCCGAAGCTCCCCGGACCAAACGTCTGTCTCCAACGAACTGAGCCGAAGCTCCCCGGACCATCCCGTCCGTCTCTAGAACAACCGAGCCGAAGCTCACCTCAATCTTCCTGTGCCAATAGTGTTTGTGAAAAGTGCAAACCTAGTTACTAAGTTACTCTTGCTAGTTTATTATTACAGTTTACGTTAGCCCAGGACTGCCCCCGGTATACCCCGTGAAGGGCTCTCAAGGGGCACTAGGAACCAAGACGGTGCATTACGGCCCGAAGTTCCCTTTCGCAAGGCACTTATTGTTATTGGTTGTTTTCCCTTAGCCCGATTTCCTTCTCATATTACGATAGACTATCCTAGAGTGATTTTTAAACCTTCCACTCTTCGGGAAAAGCGATCTTTCGCCAAACCCGAGCACCTCTTAACTCTAGCTATCACCACTACTCACTACTCTTTATATCTTCCTCAGATCATGTCCTATTGCATTTCACAATTTACTAAATGCAGACCTACCTAGGCTACATGTCGAACCGGTTATGAAATGATCCATTACTCATCCAAATGCCCTAAATTATTTACTGGAGACTTACCATGACATAAATGACCTAAGTCCAGAAAATGAAAATTTTCCTAATTTATTTGGCATTTAATTATATTCCTCGAAAATCCAAGGACTACCGGTTTGAACATGAACTACCCTAAGTTCTCATGCAAGATGTCCAGCAATTTTATGATAAACACTAGGTTATCTCAATAGGTTAAATCCTAAGTATCATAATTTTTCTATCATTAAAAGGGCATGAAAACTATTTTAGAAATAATCTCTAACTTCTATTGTTTATGAAGCATGTACAGAAAATATTCTTCCAAAAATTATAAATAATTCATGATATGCAGATAAAGGCCTAAAATTAGCACTGGCCAAGTTTCATAATTTTCCAGCAAGTATTTTATCCATAATTAATTTTTAAACATAAAAGCCCCTTTCTATCATCTGTGAATAAGGTACTAGATTTACTCAACATAAAATTCTATAAAAATCCAGGGGTCATTGTGCTACTAACAAAGATCTAAATCCAGAATTTCAACTGATTATAAATAATTTTAAAGCTCCAAATAATTGAAATAATAATTCCGGCAATTAATCCTTTAACACATGAAGTATAATATTTAATAATCATAAAATTCCAGAAGATTTACTATAAGTCTAAAACATCCTAAAACCCCCTCCTCCCGAGTTTCATAATTCTTGGATTAGATTTAGTGCTTAAAACAACTAAATTACATTTCTAAACTATTCCGACATCTCAACTTTCGAGGTACCTAACTACCTCCAATTCCTTCACTATTTCAACCAGAGGGTTTTCATTATATCATCCCCCTCTCCTCCAAATTTCAAGGGCATACAAGAGCTTTTGCTCCTATTTCCTTCACAAACCTCAAACTCCCACCCGTTGGATTTGAGCCAATCTCTTAGGGTAAAATCCACCCTAAGCCACACCATGTTACCCAAGTGGGTAGACATAGACCCAACAAATCAGTGGCCAACAACTTCAGCCTCTTTTGAGGAGATTTGTCCACTCCATCTCCAATCGTACTTTTCCCCAAAGTACCCCTCACCAAGACCTATCTAGGACTTGATACTTCCCTATTCAAAACTCGACCAATCGAGTTGAAATTTTGTACAGATCTTAATATTGATGCCAGGGACCACCACCCAAAAATTGGGGGAGTTTGGACTTAATTTCATCTCCTAATTAGTTTTATATTGTTTATTAAATTTTTACAAAAACTTTTGGCAAAAGTTCTCCAAAAATTCTCATTTTTGGACAGCCTCTCGATATACATATTATAGACCTCCAGTCCAAATTTCAAGTCATTTGGACATATTATGAACCGTGGGCAACCATTTTAATTTCTGGTTAGCCTAGGTCTTGATCCCACCAAAATGAGTGCTGTGTTCAAACCACTCACCCAAATTGAATAAAATCAATTTTAAATTAAAGTAGACCCAGAGGGCTACAACTTTTGTGACTGGTCATTTTTCCTAAATCGGCCTCTAAGTGCTTCGTTTTGCAGCCTCAAAATACATTTAAATAACCTATTTTTCCATTATGCACTATATAATAATCTAGGTATTATATATTAAATCCACTGTTCATCTTCTTCATGAACCCGAACAGACACAGGAAAACATTTTTCCTGTAAGCATTCCGTGGTCCGTCGCCGGCCGTTCGGTCACTTCCCTGGCCAGCCACCACCACCACCACCTCCGTTGAGGCGACGGCTATCGGTCGGCGGTGGTTTGGCCGCCGGAGGTGGCGGTTTCCGGCGAACTCAAAAATACCATTTTCATGGTTTTCCCATGAAAACGAGAGACGGGTCCGGCTCCGTTGAGCGCGAACTTATTTTCTAAGAATCCTAAGATCTACCCATGAAAAGAAGGAGCAGAGGAGGACCTTGTTCGCGGTTTGAAGGCGAGAAGAACGTCGGGGTGCCATGGCGCGGTGGTGGTGTTTGCTGAACTTCTCCTACAGCAAGAACAAAGGTCTGTTCTGATTACTTGAGCGTGTAACCTTCTCCTCTTTCCCCAAGTGGGCTTTTATAAGTCAGATAGTGGGAAGATGAATGGGTAAAGCCATTATGGCCATGAAGGCTCCTCCCCTTAACGCTTCGGTTATGATGCAGGGATAAGAAACGGTGGAAAACTGAACCGGTGTGTCCAGCTGGCGATTTTCTATTGGACCACCTTTTCCTCATTTATTATATAATTATAGAAGGAAAACGGCCAGAAGTTACCCCTGGTGTAACTTCCCACACCAGCATTTATTATCACGCGTGTTAGAATAATTTCGTGCCTGAACCGTCGTTTCGGCCAATGTCACGGGCGTGACACATAGGTCACGGGCGTGACAGGCCCGAATAGCCAATTCTGGGTTCGACGATCGTCGAACTGAGATCGACGATCGTCGATGATGGTCACGGGCGTGACACCTTGGGTCACGGGCGTGACAGGCCCGAATGGCAGATTTTGGGTCGACGATCGTCGAATTGAGATCGACGATCGTCGAAGGCTGGTCATGCCCTAGGTCACGGGCGTGACGGGTCGGTCACGGGCGTGACCAACCCGTGACCCGAAAAATTGATCGCTTTATTTTCACTTTTTGTGCTCCCTGGGGTTCTGACTCGACCAACCGACTCCTAGGGGTCTAGCCGGAAATGGGATGTTACAAATCCCAATAAATAAAACAAAAATTTCGTCCCCGAAATTGAGGTTGAGCCTATGGGGATTTCTATCAGAATAAATTAAACTTGTAACATCCCATACGATCTTTCTATTGGGTTCAGGCGACTGTTCGTCTGATAACGAAGACAATCTCCCCAATAAACAAAAGATTAGCCCCTACCTTTCTGATTAAGTGCGCATGCCTAGGTCCTGGATATTCCGTATCTAGTCTTAACATTCCAAAACAAGAAGGCAATCTATAGTATACCGAGAGGTGGTGAGATGTACCTGACTGAACAACTCCGGGTATCTTTGCCTCATCAGATCCTGCAGTTCCCAGGTGTGCTCCTCCTGACCGTGATTTCTCCACAGAACCTTGACTAAGGGGATCTTCTTGCGCCGCAAGATCCGCACTCCTTTGTCGTCGATCCGAACAGGCTCCAAGTGAACAGATCGGTCTGAAGCTACCGGCCCTTCGGTGGTCAAAATCCGCTGCTCCGGGCGTAGTAGAGCCCTTCTCAGCGAAGAGATGTGGAAGACGTCGTGTAGAGCTGCCAGCTCCGGTGGCAACTCTAGCCTGTAGGCTAGGGGTCCGATCCGCTCCAGGATCCGGTAAGGGCCCATATACCTAGGGCTGAGTTTCTTCCTCCGACCGCGCACCCGTGAGACTCCGTGCATGGGCCGGATCTTCAAGAACACTCGATCCCCTACCCGAAACTCCACCTGACGATGCCGGGCGTCATAGTATTTAGCCTGTCTGCTCTGCGCCTCCAACATCCTATCTCTGATCAATCTCACCTGAGCCTCGGTGTCTTCAACGAAATCTGATCCCAGCAGCTTCGGATCCTCGTCCTGAACCCAAGAAAGCGGGGTCCTACATTTTCGTCCATACAAGGCTTCATAAGGCGCCATCCTGATGCTGGACTGGTAGCTATTATTGTAGGAGAACTCGACCAACGGTAACATCTTCTCCCACGGCTCCCCTCGGTCCAGTATACACAGTCGTAGTAGATCCTCCAACGTCCTGTTGGTGCGCTCTGTCTGCCCGTCCGTCTGAGGGTGGAAGGCCGTGCTAAAAGTCAACCGGGTGCCCAAATATGCCTGCACTGACCGCCACTCCCTGGATGTAAACCGTCCATCGCGGTCCGATACTATCGTCCAGGGCACGCCATGATATCGGACATACTGCTCCACAAACTTCCGTACCAGCACTCCCACCGAGTCATCCTTCCTGATCGGTACAAAGCGGGCCACCTTCGTCAACCGATCGACAATCACCCAAATCGAGTCGTTCCCTGTCCGAGACTGGGGAAGACCATGTATAAAATCCATCGCTATATCGTCAAACTTCCACTCCGGCACCGGGAGTGGCTGTAACAATCCTGCGGGGTTCCTGCATTCCGCCTTCACCAACTGACACGCCTCGCAATGGGTCACGAAGTACGTAATATCCTTCTTCATGCCCGGCCAAAACATCGTCCTCTTCAAATCAGCGGTCATCTTTGTGATCCCTGGGTGTACCGAATACCGGCTGCAATGCGCCTCCATCATAATATCCTCTCGGATCTGGCCTCCTGCGGGTATATATACTCTGCCTCTGAAGTGGAGCAAACCATCTCTCAGGGAATAATCTCCTGTCGAACCTGCCTCCAAAGCTCGAAACATCGGCTCCGCCCACGCATCTGTCCTCTGTCCGTCCCGAATGCGATCTCGAATATCGTCAATGGCCACTATCGATGCCAGATACTCCCTATACAGATCTGGGTCATCCTCGGACACTAAGGATATCTGCATATCTCTGAATGACTGGACTAGCTCCATGGACATAACCTGGGGCCCAGCTTCGGAAGTGGCAGCTCTCCGGCTCAACGCGTCGGCCACCACGTTTGCCTTCCCTGGATGGTAGTGCATCTCATACTGATAATTTGCTAAGAACTCCACCCAACGCCTCTGTCTGATATTCAGCTCCTTCTGCGTGTCCACGTATTTCAGGTTCTTGTGATCGGAGAAGATATCGCAGTGGACTCCATAAAGATAATGGCGCCAGACCTTCAGAGCAAAAACGACCGCTCCTATCTCGAGGTCGTGCACCGGGTAGTTCCTCTCATGGATCTTCAGCTGGCGGGAGGCATATGCTATGACATGTCCGTTCTGCATCAGCACCGCTCCCATCCCTTGGTATGATGCGTCGGTATACACCTGGAATCCCTCCCTTCCGGATGGAAGGGCAAGGATAGGGGCCGAGATGAGTCGGTCCTTCAGCTCCTGGAAAGCCGCCTGGCACTGCGGGGTCCAAACAAAAGGTGCCTCCTTCTTTGTCAAAGATGTGAGGGGGAGGGCAATCCGAGAGAACCCCTCCACGAACTTCCGGTAGTAACCGGCAAGTCCCAAGAAACTGCGTACATCGGTGGCTGTCCTCAGCTGCGGCCAATCGCGAACTGCCCGAATCTTTGCTTGGTCTACTGATAACCCGGCTCCGCTGATGATGTGGCCTAGGAAGGCCACCTCCCTCAACCAGAACTGACACTTGCTGAATTTTGCATAAAGGCGATGCTCCCGCAACCTCTCCAAGGTCAGTGCCAGATGCCGAGTATGCTCCTCCTCCATCCTAGAGTAGATCAGGATGTCGTCTATGAATACTATGACGAACACATCCAAGTAGGCCTCAAAAACCCTGTTCATGAGACTCATGAACGCCGACGGAGCATTCGTGAGCCCAAAGGGCATCACGGTGAACTCATACAGGCCATATCTGCTACTAAAGGCCGTCTTCGTGATATCCTCCTCCTGGATCCGCAGCTGGTAGTATCCTGATCTCAAGTCCAGCTTCGAGAAATAATGGGCCCCCTCCAGCTGGTCGAATAATTCGTCTATCCGTGGGAGCGGATAGGTATTCCGGACGGTCAGCCTGTTCAGTGCTCGATAATCGATGCACAGGCGTAGTGTCCCATCCTTCTTCTTCACGAACAGGACCGGTGCTCCCCATGGCGAGGAACTCGGTCTAACAAAACCTGCCTCAACTAATTCCTGCAACTGAGTCCGAAACTCTGCCAACTCCTTTGGGGCCATCCGATAAGGGGCCCTAGACGCCAGCTTGGCTCCCAGCACAAGCTGTATCTGAAAATCCTGCTCTCGGTGTGGAGGTAGTCCTGGCAGTTTCTCCGGAAAGATGTCAGCAAAATCTCGCACCACCGGGATGTCTGTCACTGACTCCTTAACCTCCGCCATCTCAAAAAGAATCTGATAGACCTCCTCTCCCTGCAGATGGGCCTTAACGGCCTGTACCGAAGATAAGAGTATACGAGAGACAGGTCTTATACCTTCGATGGTAATGAAAGAGTCCCCGTGTCTCACGGTGATCCTCTTTGCCTGGCAGTCAATCTGGGCATAGTTCCAGTGCAGCCATACCATGCCCAGGATCAGGTCGTAGTCCGTCAGCTTCAAAATCGTCGCTGGATCCTCGAACGCTTTTCCACCAATTTCTGCCTCCATATTGCAGTGATCCGTGGTAAGGAGCTCAGATCCATCTGGCAGTCGCACCCTCATCCTCGAGCCTGTGAACCGCTCCACACCCTCCAGTCCTTCTACGAACGACTCCGATACAAAGGAGTGAGTGGCTCCAGTATCGAACAGCGTGCGGGCAGGCTTGCCGCTGATGAACACTATACCTGGGGTGATTAAATATCTTAGGGTTCTATAAAGAATTTTCTTTCCTTGTTAATCTATCTAGTGCGGTTCTGATTTTTAACAACTTAAAGGGAGATTCTATGAAAATAAAGAAATATTGCAGCGTACCTGCGATGACCTGCTCCGGATTTCGAGGCTGCGCAAGGTCCAAAGCATATACCTGCTCTCTTTCCTGTCTACGATCTCCCCACTGGTATCCACGACCACGGCCGCGTCCTCGGCCTCCATAATGCTGAGCTGGTGGGCCGCCCTGATGTACTGGAGGTGGTGCCCCCCTCATGGGGCAGTTCCTCCGAATGTGCCCAATCTGATGACAAAGAAAACACTCTGGTGGGGGATACGCCATTCCCCCAGGTCTCGGCATCTCCTGCATCCGAAGAGGGGGAGGGGCTAATACCACCTGTTCCCTCGGCTCCGGCCTCACGTCCTGACGAGGCTGGTCCTCTGTCCTCCTCCCCTCTGGTACAGCACCCCGCCGCTGGTCATTCCTACCTCTCCGTCCCTGATCCTCTGCTGGCCGCTTCCGGCCCCGGGTGGCGTGCCAATCTGCCTCAATCCTTTTGGCCATCTCCAAGATCCGGGAGATGGGCCCGTCAGATACGAACAGCAGAGCCTCCCTCAAGTCCTCCCGCAGGCCCTTATAGAACCTCCTGATATACCCTGCCTCATCCAGCTAGTAGGAATCTGCGTATCGAGCCAGATGGTCAAACTCTCGGTGGTACTCCACCACGGTCCGAGTACCCTGCTTCAGCTGTAAGAACCGCTCCTCCAAGTCATCCCTAGCCGACTGCGGAATGAAATGCTCCAGCAGTGCGGCCCTGAACTCCTCCCAAGTAATCTCCGCAACCTCCCTATCAGCAAAGGTCGTGTCCAACAGCGTCTTCCACCACCTCTTTGCATGAGACTCCAGGCAGGAGACAACCAGGGCCACCTTCTCCTCCCATGGACACCGAATCCCGGTCAGCATCTCATACATGATATCTAGCCACTCTTCCGTCCGAACAGCCGACTCTGTCCCCAAATAGGACGGGGGAGCCAGTCCTCGGAAGATGCTTAGCCAGTTGGCCCCCGGATTTGGCTGCGGGGCCGGAGCCTGCTGGGCCCTGAAGGCCTCCAGAATGGCAGTCAGGGTCTGTCCCATGTCTGACTGAAGGAAAGGAGTGGGGACCGGTGGGGGTGGTGCAACATCCTGAGCCTGTTGAACTCCACCTTGAGGCGTAGTCCGTGCTGGAGGCTGCGTAACAAAAATACACGCTGAGAAAACGTTCAAATACTACATAAAGGTGGACAAATTATATGTGATCCCCATATGGGCACACCACTGCTTCCGCTGCTTAGTTTGTCCCCAAACTAAACTCGAGCGGGGGTGACCTAGGGTTTGTGGACTGCTACTTCCTTCTGATCGATGTTTGCCTCTGATACCACTTGTAAGACCCCCCCTTTTTTTTTCTTTTTCAACCACCGGGGTCTTAGGCCCAGAACCGCCGCTTTGCGGTGACACCTTCATGTCCTGAAGGGTCATCACCACAAGGCGCCGATTCTGCCGGCCAAATTCGATCACAGAAGAGTAGCACAAAAACTGAAGTAAGAACAATGCAGTCCACAATAAATAAATCACACATATATATAATGAAATCTCCACGAAGGGAGTGTCCACAGAAAACATCAGAGTACGATGATACTAGAAATAAAAGGGCTCACGCCCGGTACATCAAGTCCTCACTACAAAATCTCTCATGCGGAAGCGAAAACAGAATCTACTCAAGATCGAGACTCACGGTCCCGGCTGTATGAACTCCGGAGCTAGACTGCCCCATCTCCAGGCGCACCGATCTCTGGGGCTGCTCCTCCATGCTGGGCTCCACGATCCCCTAAATGATGCGGTTCGAAAACCGTTAGTCATAAAGACTAAGCCCTATCATCCCCTACCCCTTCCCCCATGGCTCCTAGGTACCGAGCGGAGGGGAAGAAAGGGAAGGACATGGAGGTAGAGATTAAACATGAAACAGATGGCAGCGGAAACTAATCTAGCAAGTTGTATTCGGTGAGCAGTTATATGAAGGTTATAATAGGTCTATCAGTAAGAAAAGTAATTATATGAATTTAAACCTTCACTTATGCGAGAACACATAAGCTAAAGGGGTCTTTTGCAAGGCTCCCATCGTATAAAGTGTCCCATATCACTTATACGTTGGGGTATCGGTTATCAAACAGCAATGGTTGTTATATATTGAAATTAACCTTTGATTTATAAACTTGCCCACACAAGCTTATAGACCAAGGGGTCGTTTTGCAGGTCCTAATGTATAAGCGTCCCATACCACTTATACTTTAGGTGTCAAGGTTTAATGAATCGATTATGCTATGACATGCTAGTGGGTATGATGAAACATGCAAGTGCAACTCACACACCCGACTCTGTGCACACAGACCTTTAGTTCCCCCTTTCGGAGCCGTTACCTCCCAGGATACCTCCGTAGTGGCAAACGGAAGCGGTGGGTTGGGCCTCGCCCACCTCCAAACCCAGTAAAAGCACCACTGGTCTGACCTATCGTACGCCTCAACGCTTGGTGCACTAAGCGGACGCCTGCGTACTCTTGCCGGCTGGCGCACCGGACTTCTGTTGGCGGAGTGCTAATCACCCTGCCGAGTCAACGATATCGGTGTCGGTGCAATCGAACTCCCCGATATCGAAAGACCCACCACCTTAACTTTTCCTATTTTATGCACATGCAAGTTTAATCGCAAAACCACAGAACCGAGCCGAAGCTCCCCGGACCAAACGTCCGTCTCCAACCAACTGAGCCGAAGCTCCCCGGACCATCCCGTCCGTCTCCAGAACAACCGAGCCGAAGCTCACCTCAATCTTCCTGTGCCAATAGTGTTTGTGAAAAGTGCAAACCTAGTTACTAAGTTACTCTTGCTAGTTTATTATTACAGTTTACATTAGCCCAGGACTGCCCCCGGTATACCCCGTGAAGGGCTCTCAAGGGGCACTAGGAACCAAGACGGTGCATTACGGCCCGAAGTTCCCTTTCACAAGGCACTTATTGTTATTGGTTGTTTTCCCTTAGCCCGATTTCCTTCTCATATTACGATAGACTATCCTAGAGTGATTTTTAAACCTTCCACTCTTCGGGAAAAGCGATCTTTCGCCAAACCCAAGCACCTCTTAACTCTAGCTATCACCACTACTCACTACTCTTTATATCTTCCTCAGATCATGTCCTATTGCATTTCACAATTTACTAAATGCAGACCTACCTAGGCTACATGTCGAACCGGTTATGAAATGATCCATTACTCATCCAAATGCCCTAAATTATTTACTGGAGACTTACCATGACATAAATGACCTAAGTCCAGAAAATGGAAATTTTCCTAATTTATTTGGCATTTAAGTATATTCCTCGAAAATCCAAGGACTACCGGTTTGAACATGAACTACCCTAAGTTCTCATGCAAGATGTCCAGCAATTTTATGATAAACACTAGGTTATCTCAATAGGTTAAATCCTAAGTATCATAATTTTTCTATCATTAAAAGGGCATGAAAACTATTTTAGAAATAATCTCTAACTTCTATTGTTTATGAAGCATGTACAGAAAATATTCTTCCAAAAATTATAAATAATTCATGATATGCAGATAAAGGCCTAAAATTAGCACTGGCCAAGTTTCATAATTTTCCAGCAAGTATTTTATCCATAATTAATTTTTAAACATAAAAGCCCCTTTCTATCATCTGTGAATAAGGTACTAGATTTACTCAACATAAAATTCTATAAAAATCCAGGGGTCATTGTGCTACTAACAAAGATCTAAATCCAGAATTTCAACTGATTATAAATAATTTTAAAGCTCCAAATAATTGAAATAATAATTCCGGCAATTAATCCTTTAACACGTGAAGTATAATATTTAATAATCATAAAATTCCAGAAGATTTACTATAAGTCTAAAACATCCTAAAACCCCCTCCTCCCGAGTTTCATAATTCTTGGATTAGATTTAGTGCTTAAAACAACTAAATTACATTTCTAAACTATTCCGACATCTCAACTTTCGAGGTACCTAACTACCTCCAATTCCTTCACTATTTCAACCAGAGGGTTTTCATTATATCATCCCCCTCTCCTCCAAATTTCAAGGGCATACAAGAGCTTTTGCTCCTATGTCCTTCACAAACCTCAAACTCCCACCCGTTGGATTTGAGCCAATCTCTTAGAGTAAAATCCACCCTAAGCCACACCATGTTACCCAAGAGGGTAGACATAGACCCAACAAATCAGTGGCCAACAACTTCAGCCTCTTTTGAGGAGATTTGTCCACTCCATCTCCAATCGTACTTTTCCCCAAAGTACCCCTCACCAAGACCTATCTAGGACTTGATACTTCCCTATTCAAAACTCGACCAATCGAGTTGAAATTTTGTACAGATCTTAATATTGATGCCAGGGACCACCACCCAAAAATTGGGGGAGTTTGGACTTAATTTCATCTCCTAATTAGTTTTATATTGTTTATTAAATTTTTACAAAAACTTTTGGCAAAAGTTCTCCAAAAATTCTCATTTTTGGACAGCCTCTCGATATACATATTATAGACCTCCAGTCCAAATTTCAAGTCATTTGGACATATTATGAACCGTGGGCAACCATTTTAATTTCTGGTTAGCCTAGGTCTTGATCCCACCAAAATGAGTGCTGTGTTCAAACCACTCACCCAAATTGAATAAAATCAATTTTAAATTAAAGTAGACCCAGAGGGCTACAACTTTTGTGACTGGTCATTTTTCCTAAATCGGCCTCTAAGTGCTTCGTTTTGCAGCCTCAAAATACATTCAAATAACCTATTTTTCCATTATGCACTATATAATAATCTAGGTATTATATATTAAATCCACTGTTCATCTTCTTCATGAACCCGAACAGACACAGGAAAACATTTTTCCTGTAAGCATTCCGTGGTCCGTCGCCGGCCGTTCGGTCACTTCCCTGGCCAGCCACCACCACCACCACCTCCGTTGAGGCGACGGCTATCGGTCGGCGGTGGTTTGGCCGCCGGAGGTGGCGGTTTCCGGCAAACTCAAAAATACCATTTTCATGGTTTTCCCATGAAAACGAGAGACGGGTCCGGCTCCGTTGAGCGCGAACTTATTTTCTAAGAATCCTAAGATCTACCCATGAAAAGAAGGAGCAGAGGAGGACCTTGTTCGCGGTTTGAAGGCGAGAAGAACGTCGGGGTGCCATGGCGCGGTGGTGGTGTTTGCTGAACTTCTCCTACAGCAAGAACAAAGGTCTGTTCTGATTACTTGAGCGTGTAACCTTCTCCTCTTTCCCCAAGTGGGCTTTTATAAGTCAGATAGTGGGAAGATGAATGGGTAAAGCCATTATGGCCATGAAGGCTCCTCCCCTTAACGCTTCGGTTATGATGCAGGGATAAGAAACGGTGGAAAACTGAACCGGTGTGTCCAGCTGGCGATTTTCTATTGGACCACCTTTTCCTCATTTATTATATAATTATAGAAGGAAAACGGCCGGAAGTTACCCCTGGTGTAACTTCCCACACCAGCATTTATTATCACGCGTGTTAGAATAATTTCGTGCCTGAACCGTCGTTTCGGCCAATGTCACGGGCGTGACACATAGGTCACGGGCGTGACAGGCCCGAATAGCCAATTCTGGGTTTGACGATCGTCGAACTGAGATCGACGATCGTCGATGATGGTCACGGGCGTGACACCTTGGGTCACGGGCGTGACAGGCCCGAATGGCAGATTTTGGGTCGACGATCGTCGAATTGAGATCGACGATCGTCGAAGGCTGGTCACGCCCTAGGTCACGGGCGTGACGGGTCGGTCACGGGCGTGGCCAACCCGTGACCCGAAAAATTGATCGCTTTATTTTCACTTTTTGTGCTCCCTGGGGTTCTGACTCGACCAACCGACTCCTAGGGGTCTAGCCGGAAATGGGATGTTACATCCTGGGAGGTAATGGCTCTTAAAGGGGGAACTAAAGGTCTGTGTGCACAGAGTCGGGTGTGTGAGTTGCACTTGCATGTTCCATCATACCCACTTGCATGTCATAGCATAATCGCTTCATTTAACCCTTGACACCTAAAGTATAAGTGGAATGTGACGCTTATATATTAGGACTTGCAAAACGACCCCTTGGTCTATAAGCTTGTGTGGGCAAGTTTATAAATTAAGGTCAATTTTGATATATATATATATATATACTATTGTTTGATAATCGATACCCCAATGTATAAATTGGTATGAGACTTTTTATACGATGGGAGCCTTGTAGAAGACCCCTTGGCTTATGTGTTCTCAAATAAGTGAAGGTTACTTTTCATATTTCGTCTTATTGCTATTATTTATTATAGAATTGCTAGATTAGTTCCGATGTTACCTGATTCTTTTGATTTAATCTCCACCTTCATGTCCTTCCCTTTCTTCCTCTCCACTCGGTACCTAGGGGCCATGGGGGAAGGGGTAGGGGGTGATAAGGCTTAGTCTTTATGACTAACGGTTTTCGAACCGCATCATTTTAGGGAATTGTGGAGCCCAGTACGGGTGAGCAGCCCCAGAGACCGGTGCGCTTGGAGATGGGGCAGTCTAGCTCCGGAGTTCATACAGTCGGGGTCGTGAGTCTTGACCTTGAGTAGATGTTCTGTTTTTGCTTCCGCATGAGTGATTTGTAGTGAGGATATGATGTACCGGGCATAAGCCTGTATTTTAGTACTCTGATATATTATTCTGTGGACACTCCCTTCGTGGAGACTTTTATCTTTATACATATGATTTCTGTGGACTTGCATTTACTTTATGGTGCTACCTTTCTGTGATCGAATTGGCCGGAAGAATCGGCGCTTTGTGGTGATGACCCTTCAGGGCGTGAAGGTGTCACCACAAAGTGGCGGTTCTGGGCCTAAGACCCAGGTGTTTTAAAAAAAAAGGGTCTTATATGTTCTGTGATAACAGAGCCGTTATTTATATATCGAAGAATCCTATTTTTTATGAGAGGATAAAGCACATTGAGGTTGATTGTCATTTCATTAGGGAAGAGGTGTTGAAGAATCAGATCTGTACTCCCTTTGTCACTTCAGATAAAGAACTGACAGACTTCTTCATGAAACCCGTTTCCGCTTCAGATGTTTGTAGAAAGTTGGGCATGGTTGACATATATGCTCCAGCTTGAGGGGGAGTGTTATGTTTGGCGATTTAGCTGAACTAGTCGCAGCGGCTTGTCTACTCGGTAGTCTGGCGGTTTGGCCCAGCAGCCTGTTTAGTCAGAGGTCTGTAGGTTTGGTCCAACGGTCTATATTGTAGCATCTTTAGTGGGTTGGTTTGAGGCTGCAGTAGTGTATTAGATATTAGCCGCAGCGGTATGGAGGTTAGTCTTTGCGGCCTGGTCGTTGGCTACAGCGGCCTGGATAAAGCCGCAGCAGTAGTCAGATGATTTACTATATCTGTAGTCTGGTGGCAACCCATACCTGTGGTTTGATGGCTTACAGCAACTGCGGATTGATGGTTAGCCATAACTGCGGTCTGGTGGCAACCCACACTTGCGGTCTGATGGCTTACAATGACTACAGTTTGATGGTTAGCCGCAACTGCGGTCTGGTGGTAACCCGTAGTTGCGGTCTGGCATCCTGTTCCAGCGATCTTCCCTAGCAGTGTGGCAGCTTTCCTTGGTTGCCTCTGGGTATAGAAATATTTGTTGTATAGTGTGTGGTTTGACCATGTCAAACCGCATAAGCTGCCTGACTTGTTTTTTAGTCCCCCATCGATTGTTGTATTCTCTCTCATCTTCCCTATTTTCTATAAATAAGGGTCATACATATAATATATTTATCTTTTTGGAGCAATAAAAATTTGTCTTTGTTTACTTCTTGACCGTTTTCTCGCTCTTTTCTCACATCAACGATATACTCAATGTTGACAGTTGGTCAAATGGTCTTGACGTCATGACGATATTCACAATATCGTTGTGATGTTTATAAACGATATTCACAATATTTTTTTGATTATCTAGACAATCAAACTTTATCGCGTGAGCCGTATTTAATACTCGATGATAGACCATCCATCTCGATAAAATTCATAATGTCGACTGTAAGACTTCTCGACGAAATTCACAATATTGTCTTGAATTCATGCTTGCATGCTCCATGTAATATTCATAATATCTAAGGAGCATTTAGCCAATCTTGCCCAACTCCAATAAGTCATAAGATTAGTCTTTCATTCATAACCAATATGAGTAAGGTAAACACAATCCTTTCTCTAACTTCTCCAAATGCTCTTGTGTGATCCTTCATGCTCATATCACATTGGAAGTGAAATTAACTGTTTGACTACTTCTGGATCACCCTGGAAACTCTAACACAAACATCCCTTCATCGTTCCTTGATCTTGTCGGAACTGCTCAACCTCAGCGAGGAAGGTATCCTACTCGTCCAACCGCCTGTTCCGCACAGCAGGCGGAGCCACCATCAGAAAATGGTTGAGGGCACTGAGGACTATAATAATCCTTTCTAAGGTTGCCTCGTCTAGCCTCGATAGGCTTGCCAGGAGCTCCTTCGTTAACATTTTCATGGCCGGCGGTAAAGACACTAGGTTTGTTAAAGAAGATGTCAGGAGTTCAGAAGGGCTCAGTGTGCGGCAACCTGTTCAATATTTTTTAGTGAGAACGTTTCAATAAGATTCTAAGGTAAACTGACGTATGAGTGATGTTCAATAAGGAATACCTATATCTCGTAGGTTGGGTGAGTTCCCTGGATGGCCTCCAGTATGTCGAGGACAATGTAGCACCATCCCAGTTCCTCTGATTGGGGTCCAATCGTCCGTGACTTATCTCCTGAGGAATGTCAAGGAAGTTGGATCACTCCCAACTAATGTGGAAGAGGTGGTGGTGGTGTAGGGGTGTTGGCATTCCCCTCAAGCCCTGGAGTAGAAGAAGAGGTCGTAGTCATGCCTTACGCTGCTATCTCGGTGGCCGGCTTGTCAGGCAGCAGTTTGTAATAGGGAGGAGCTGTGGAAGGGTAAAAGGATCAGGGAGCGCCTCACTAAAAAGATAAATGAGACAGTTGACTTGGTATTGTGACAGGGCGCAGAGTTGGTGGCATCGTCGTTATCGCCTCTCCCAGAGCTTGCCCCTATCACCAATTGCATCAGGCAATTTTGTGTTGACATTCTCGCCCTCCCAACTAAGAGGATCAGAGACAGTTCCTCCATGATAAGTGATGTCCTGTCTCTTTAAGGATGTTTCTCACTTCACAGTGGATGAGGGGTTTGAGGAATAACGCTCACCATCATCAGGATTTGGAACTTTCTTTATCTTGTGTTTCCTTCTAGCTGGATCAGGGAGGCGAGGAGCTGAGAACTCACCTATAAAACATAAGAGCTTGGCCACCTCAGGATCATTGTCAACGACCAGTTTATTGGAGATAACAAAAGAAACAACCCCTGGAGGCCATCTCTCTATCAAGAAGAATAGGACCGCAACCCTATTTATAGAGGGGAGGGGGATCAGGGAGACAACCTCGCAGTGAGGGAGCGCGAACTAACTAAATAATGGTTGAAATTTCTTTCCGACCTTCATCGAGCTCACAAAGAGCAGTGATTGTGTACAACCCGTATTAGACGAGTATATCGCGTGCTAAGGGAGAAACGAGATTAGTTATATGACCATTATCATACTCACCTACCCCTCTAGGTTTTACTAGTGTACTCGTAGACACCATCAAATGGTGTCAAATGTCAGCTTGAAGAACTCAAAATATGGGAGCATAAGTCCAAGATCAAATAAAGGCGACTACTACAACACATGTTAACTGGTCATACTCTCCTACCTACCCAGGTAGGCAGTTGTGCTCGACCTCATTGGAAAGGCCCTGCGCGTACTCAACCCTTCAATGTGTACTCTCCTGAAAGTTATTACTTCAAGGTTAGCTAGTCACCTAGAGGGGGGTGAATAGGTCTTTAAAATTTTCCAAGTCTTTTTATTGTTCTCTTACTAAGTGATCTAGAGCTTGTCCTTAGTAACTACAATATGAAAGAAGAATAAACACCACAACAAAGCACACAGATATTTATAGTCATTCCCCAACCGGGTACATCCACTTTCCCTCCCACCTTTCTAACTTATTGAAAGTCCACCTAGTGTCAACTACTTACACCTATGGGGGGGATAGGTGTCTTTGCAGCGTATTTGCGGAACTAAAATTTTACCTGCACAAGAAAACAAAACAACACAGCACAACAAGTACACAAGCAATTTATAGTGGTTCCCCGATTTGGGTACGTCCACTTTCCCCCTTCGACCTATCTCCCAACCAGGGACAACTCGGTCACTTCACCAACAGGATTGAAATCCAATCCTAGCACTAACGGAAGGAACCCTTCCACACGTAGGAGTCAACACTCCCACAACACGGGTTGCACCCAACCCTACAACTAGAGACCAAACGGTCCTTTACAAAGAAATGAAAATAGCTTGTACGAAATACAAACAACGTATGGAGACTAAGGTGTCCCTCTTCGTTCGACGACGTGTTCTTGAAGTCAACGAAGAGTCCACAACTCTAGATC
Organism: Platanthera zijinensis; assembly: GCA_039513925.1. Lineage (NCBI taxonomy): Eukaryota > Viridiplantae > Streptophyta > Magnoliopsida > Asparagales > Orchidaceae > Platanthera > Platanthera zijinensis. The sequence goes on from CM077083.1 coordinate 155,022,533, forward strand.
TCACTTGGAGAGAATCTTCTCTAGATCCACAGCTTCAACAAGAGAGGCAGTGATGCTATGTAGATCCAATCTTCTTAGCAAAGTCGGCAAGGTCTTCCAACGGTCACACTAGGATCGATCGTCTCGATCGATTCGGATGGGGAAGGTTTCCCGATCACAAATCAAGAGACAAAAGATCTCTGGATAGACGCGTGAGACGCTGTGCCCGACTAGGCTTCTGTCGCCGGGAGAGGTAACGAACACCTCGATCAACGGTGGCGAGCAATTAGCGAGAGGCGGAGCAGGTCAGCCGAGCTCGCTTCCAATCTAGGGCTTGACGGCGGCTTCTTTTTCTTTGATCTGTAATCCGTGTTTCTACTGTTCACAAATACAAAGTATTTATACATTAGGTCAAGAGATGACCGTTGTGGGCCCCACCAGCAGTAAGACCAAAGTCCGGTTCAAAATCCCGCAGATAACATGGACCGATCCAGACAGAGTTGGAAAAATGCCCAAGTCAAATTCGGCGAGAATCGTGAGTGATTCTCGACGAATCGGCGAGAATCACTTACGATTCTCGCCGAATTCTACTTAGAGAATTCAGGCTGCATAGGTTATAGAGGCCGGGGAGAATCGGTGGGAATCACCTTGGATTCTCGCTGACTCGTCGAGAATGCAAAGTCATTCTCGACGAATCGGCGAGAATCACTTGGTGATTCTCGACGATTCTGCCTTAGATGATTTTTCTGACTGCGTCGAGACAGCCGGCCCAACCCGGCAAGAATCAACTAGTGATTCTCGTCGACTCGTCGAGAATCACTAGTGATTCTCGATGAATCGGCGAGAATCACTTAGTGATTCTCGACGAATTATACTTAGACGAATTCTCGTCTTTCCACCCATGAGCTGGTCTTTTGCCCATCCTTGCTTCTCGTCTGCTCTTGCTTTATCATAGCCCTGTACTTGAACTTAAGTACACCCCAATAGAGAGAGTACACGTAGGCCAACACACTGATCTGCTCAACGAGGGATTACGTTGCATAGACCCGTGTATATTGACCCACTACACCCTGACATTGGTGTGTACTTAGCGTGGAATAACTGCAAGCACAACTTAAAGAAATTCATCAAATACATAGTAAATTCATCTTAGCTTGAAAGGAGGCTTCCTCAAATCCCGGTGATTGTGGATACAATACCCAACACTTATGTTAGACAAGGCACAAACTCCTCCAAAATGCTCCTCAGATCTTACACCTCAGGCCCTCAGCCTTCCACTCAGGTTCTCTTCAGAACCCTACCTCAGAACCACAGAGATTCCTACCTTATAGCCCTGTAGTGCTCCTACAACTCAGTGGTCCTTAAACCACCTACCTCAGCCTTATCTCTAAGGCCTACAGCTCGGCTCTTCAGCCATAAAAATTCAGGCACAAGGCCCTACTCTCAGAGTGCTGCAGCATTCCTACAGCTCAGTACCTTTCTATGTACCTACCTCAGTACCATTCCAGGCACCTACAACTCAGTGACACACTTGTCACCTACCTCTGGCCAAAAGGTCCTACACTCAGTCTCCTCCAAGAACTACACTTAGTGACACACTTGTCACCTACTGCTCATTTACTCAATAGTCACCTACCTCAGCCTTATCTCTAAGGCCTACTACTAAGGCTGGGAGGACAACCCTACTCTCAGATTCACACTTGGATACTATCTCAGTACTCCAGCAGGGAACCTACCACAGTGACTAATTAGTCACCTACAACTCAGGAACAAAAGGCCCTACAGCTCAGATTCAGACAATCTGAATCCTATAGGAGTATAATCAAGAAGTTGAAATACTGACTCAGAGATAAATCTCTGAGTCTATCTTGCTGGACTGAGCAGATATCAGTCCAGTCCTCTTGCTATAGAAGGAATTAGTCTTCTTCTACAATTAACTATTTCTCTGCTACACTGAAGAATAGCTATCTACTATTGAAGGCTGACGACCCTTCACACAGCTATCTCTTCTTACTGATTGGATGAATCAGCCACCTTGTTCTCCAAAGAACAATCTTGCTGAAATCAAAAAGATTCAGATATCTTTCTCTGCCTGCTAGCATGCACTGCTGGACTTGGCTTTCAAGCTCGTTAGAGAAGATGAAGTTGTAACATCCTATTTCCAACTAGACCCCTAGGAGTGGTTTTGTCATGACTAGGTCATGACAAACTCTTAGAGAACTAAAAAGTGACCAAGTCAACTTGGGTGACTAGGAGACACAAAATTTGGAGGAAGAGTATTCATTACCAAGGGCCTCTCTCTCCACCATCAAGCCTTGATATAATTCCCCCCCCCCCATTTAATATATTATGCATGGGTGGGCTGCCAATAGACTAAAGGATTGACTAGCCAACTTAGTGACTAGGAGAGAGAGAGAGAGAGAGAGAGAGAAGATCAAAATGAAGAATAATTTAGGAGAGAGAAAGGATATATTTAAGAGTGCTAGTAGATTGAGCCCACTTGGGCCCATGCCATCAACCCCCCTTGGGCTGGCCGACACTTGGTGTAATTTATGAGGAGGTGGATGGAGTGGGGCCCACCCTTGCATACATGGTGACAAGAACAAGGCAAACCCGCCCCCTCACCTAGAGTGTATCTCCCCTTATACTTCATCTCCTCATCCCCCCCCCCCCACTCACTCCTATCGGCTCATCACCATCAAGACTAGGAGAGCAGCAGATAGAGAGAGAGAACCGAGCCTTGGAGCTGAACTAGAGCTAGAAGCCGTGAACCCGAGGGATAAGTGTTGCCGCCGTCACCATGGTTCTTCGCCGCTCCTCACGTCGCAAGGCCGTCGGGAAGGTCCTCCCTCACCTCTCTCTTCATGCTTAGATCTTAGGAATGTTTAGGGTAGGGTTCGGGCTCGAATGAGCCCGAACCCAGTTTTTTTTTCTCCATTAATGGAATTTTGGAAGCTCTCGGGTGAGGTGGCGCCGCCACTTCCCGCCGCCCTAGCCGCCGGCAAAAGCTTGCCCCTACCACCGTGAGGGTGGAGGTGAAGATCGTCGGTGGAGGCGCCGCCTGTAGCCGCCGAGAAACCTCCCGTGAAAGCCCCCGATATCGGGCTGGATTTCTATGGCATTTGGAGAAGAAATACAGTAGCCACACATCTGCTTTAAGATTAGGGCCATGCAAAAATTATTAATCCTGTATTTATTTTAATTACATGAATAGTTCTATTTTCTATCTTCTTTAACAGACTTTTGCATGCAAATAATTAGCGCACTTACAGCCTTTTTCATAAACTATACTCAACATAAAATTTGTAGGACTTGGAGTTACCTTTAATTTGATATGTTACACGTAAATTTTGGTTAAGTATACTGCCCTATAGATCCATTTTCCTAGGGTTGGTCCTAGGGTAGGTCAGCAAATAAAATGAGTGCCCTGACCAAACCCTAAGTCCAAATAGACTGAAATTTTGGGCATGTGGCTTAATTAGGCATACCTAGACCCTCCCCAAAAATGGTAATTTTTGGGGAAAATAATTCTATAGTTTTAGTCAGAATTTTATAAATCAAATAATGTTGATTTTTGGAGAAAACCAATTCTAATAGATCCCAAATTTTGGTGTCCTGCCCTTAGGGGTATATTAGACCTATGGTAGAAAAATTAGTCAAATTATCTCTCTGCATGTTGAGATATCTCACTTGCAAGATCTGAAAATGTGAATTGTCTTGGGCTGCAAATAACAAAAATACAGAAATTTGAAAAGATGCCCAAGCCCATCCAGAGGCCCAAATGACCTGTGATTTTGGGCAGTAACTGGTTTAGGGCATAATTAGGCCCTTCCCAAAAATGGGATTAATTGGAATTAAAATTAGGGGGAAATTACTAAAATACCCCTAGGCTTGTTTAGGTGATTCTTGGAGTAGTTCAACTCCAAAAGGCCCCAATTTTTGGTGGCTTGTCCATGGGGACATTATTAAGGCATGGTTAAATTTTCAACCCATATGGACAACAGCAAGTTGGGTAAATCCCCTTGCATGTGTTGGCTTGTAAAGGGCTTGGTGTGCTTATAGCCAAAAATGAAATATTGAATGCACAGCCCTTTTGGACCACTGGCTTAGTATTACCCTAAGTACGCCCCCCCCCCCCCCCCACCCCCACCCCCCCCCCCCCCCTCGGGGGAAGATTGATGAATTAGGGTTGATTTACCCTTGGACCCAAGTTCAAACCCTAAGGAAGGACCTTTGGGGGTTGTGAAGGACATAGGGGCAAATGCCCTTGTATTGTCTTGAAATTTAGTAGAGAGATAGCTTATATATATTTAAGCCTCTGGTTGAAATGTTAGGGAATCTAGAAGTAGTTAAGTACCTCAAAAGTCAAACCCTAGCTTTAGGGTAGAAGCACTATTAGGTCAAAACAGTAACTTAACATCATCTAAAAATTGTGAAGATGGAGTAGAATGAATCTTAGGGTGAGTTGAACCCCTAGATATTTTTAGTGGAATTTTATAGATTATATTCATGGTAGTTCCTTTGTTAAATATCAAAGTGTTTAATTTAGTATTTGATTTAATTTGATCATTTGATTTAAATGGAATCTAGTAAAATTTGTTAGTAGAGGCTTTTGACCTAAATAGAGGTCTCTGAATTTTATTATAATTTTTAAAGGATTTATATATTGCTTCCTTCACAAATTTTGTAAATGCCATACTTGGTAAATAAATCATTTAAAGAATAATTTAACTTGTAAAAATGTGAATTTTGTCCACTGATAATTTTAGGATGATATCTACTGTTAGGAATTTAATTATGAATTTTTGAAGTATATTCATAGTACTTGATTCACAATTATGCCCTTTTTAGATTTTTGTATTGAATTTATTTAGAATTAAATATTCTGTGAAAAATCATGAAAGTTAGCCAGTAATAATTTTAGGACTGTAGTAGTATAATATATTTAATTCAAATTATTTGGATGATGATTTCAAGTAGTTGATTTACAAATCTTGGAATATGGGAATTACTGCTAAATAATTTTAGGATCCTTAAAAGTTTGTAGAAAATGCCAAATTTGGAAATTGTCGCTTTTAGACATTTTGAATATTATCATGAATTTATGAAACATTAATCATGTCTAAAATGTATACTTCATGATCAACTTGACAATAATTTGCTCTTTTAAGAAATTATTTAAATAGAATATTAATTGAGTAAAATACAATATTCTGGAATTAAATCATTTATGTCATGATAGGACTCCAGTAATAACCTAGGTCATTCAGATGAAAACTTGAAGGACATCCTATCATGAACATCACTTAGTATATGTGGGTCTGCAAATAGTAATTTGGGGAAAAGTTGTATTAGGATAAGAGTTGGAATAGTGTAGAGTTAGTCGTGTTGAATTGTTTGAATGAAAGTAGATGAGTTACCATAGAAAGTTCTAAGGAGTGGTGAGAATCGAGTTGATGTGTGTTAGAAGGTACGCGAGTTCGACGAAAGATCATCGTTCATGCGAGAGTGAAAGGTATAAACTACCCTAGGTACAGGTTTAATGTGATGATAAAGGGGGAGAGGTAAGGGAATAAACCAATAATAATAAGTGCCTTACGAAAGGAAACTTTGGTTTGTCATACCATCGCAGTTCCTATTGCCTATTGAGAACCCTTCATGGGGTAAATCCGGAGGTAGTCCTGGGCTAACGTAAACCTTAAAGAACAAATCGAAAGAGTAATTTAGTAGATAGGTGTTGGGTATTGTATCCACAATGTACCTGATTTGAAGAAGCCCCTGAACAAGCTAAGGTGAATTCACTATGTATTTGATGAATTTCTTCTAGTTGTGCTTGCAACTATTCATTGCTAAGTACACACCAATGTCAGGGTGCAGTAGGTCAATATACACGGGTCTGAGCAACGTAATCCCTCATTGAGCAGATCAGTGTGTTGGCTTACGTGTACTCTCTCTATTGGAGTGTACTTATTTCCAAGCACTGGGTCATGAAAGATCATGAGCAGACAAGGAGCAAGGATGGGCCAAAGACCAGCTCACGGGTTGGAAGACGAGAATTTTCTAAGTGTAAATCGTCGAGAATCACTATGAGATTCTCGCCGATTCGTCGAGAATCACTAGTGATTCTCGACGAGTCGTCGAGAATCACTAGGGATTCTCGACGAGTCATCGAGAATCACTAGATGATTCTCTTCGGGTTGGGCCGGCTGTCTCGACGCAGTCAGAAAATTCTCTAAGGCAGAATCGTCGAGAATCACTAAGTGACTCTCGCCGATTCGTCGAGAATGACTTTGCATTCTCGACGATTCGGCGAGAATCAAATGTGATTCCCGCCGATTCTCCCCGGCCTCTATAACCTGTGCAGCCAGAATTCGCCAAGTAGAATTCGGCGAGAACTGTAAGTGATTCTCGCCGATTCGTCGAGAATCACCTACGATTCTCGTAGATTTTGCCTTGGGCGGTTTTTCCGAATTCCTGGACCGGTCCATGTTACCTGCAGCTATTTGAACCGGACTTTGGTCTTTGCTTTGGTGGGGCCCACAACGGTCATCTCCATGACCTATTGTATAAATACACAGGTATTTGTGTACAGTAAAACACGGATACATATACGAAAGCCGAGTCGCCGACTAACCCTAAAATCGTGAAACAACTCCGCCTCGGTCGCCGCCGCTCATGCAGTGGTCACCGTAGCAGATCTCGATCTCCTCCAGATCCCCGGTGATAGAAGCCAAGTCTTGCACAGCGTCTCACGCGTCTAACCAGAGATCTTTTGTCTCTTGATTTGAGATAGGGAAATCCATCCCCGTCCGAATCGATCGAGACGATCGATCCTAGTGTGACCGTTGGAAGACCTTGCCGACTTCGCTAAGAAGATTGAATCTTCAGTGCATCGCTACTGTTTTCAATTGCCGCCGCCAACACCGAGAGCCTTGCCGCCGCCCTTTGCCGCCGCCGGTCTCGGGGAGATTTTCTCCAAGAAAGATCAAGGGTTGTGGACTTTTCGTTGCTTACAAGAACAAGTAGTCTAACGAAAAGGGACACCTAGATCTTCAAGTTGTTTGTATTTCTTATACACTCCAATTTCTTTTTCATTGTAAAGGAACATTTGGTTCCTAGTTGTAGGGTTGGGTACAACCCGTGTTGTGGGAGTGTTGACTCCTACGTGTGGAAGGGTTCCTTCCGATAGTGCAAGGATTGGATTTCAATCCTGTTGGTGAAGTGACCGAGTCGTCCCTAGTTGGGAGATAGGTCGAAGGGGGAAAGTGGACGTACCCAAATCGGGGAACCACTATAAATTGCCTGTGTTATTTTCTGTGTTGTGTGGTTTGTTTTGATTCTGCAGGTACCATTTTTTAATTCCGCAAAAGTGACAAAAGTCACCTATCCCCCCCCCCCATAGGTGAAGGTAGTTGACACTAGGTGAACTTTCAAGTGGTATCAGAGGGAGGTTGCTCATCAAAAAGGTTCATACCTTGAGTAGAATCCTGCCACCAGTGTCAAGAAGAAGACCGATATCTTCCATGGACGGACTAAAGCACTCCGGCAAAATCCCAGTGTGCACCAGACTGAACTTTCCTATCTGGAAGGAAAGAATCAGATTCTACATGGAAGCAGTCGACCCCCGGCTATTCATGATAGTGGAGGAGGGACCTTACATTCCCACTAAGGCCTCCACCATTGATCCTACCAAGAAAGTGCCCAAGAAACTTTCGGAAATGGACAAGGACGAAATGGTGCTGTTCAGACTCGACAAGAAAGCTCAGAACATCCTGGTAAGCGCAGTTGACGACTCTATGATGTAGAACTTCTACAACTGCAGGACAGCCAAGGATCTCTGGAGCTGCCTGATTGTATTAATGGAGGGCACGGATGAAGTGAGGGACGATCGGAGATCCCTCCTTAACCAGAAATATGAGGCCTTCAGGCAAGGGCCCAAGGAGGAGATCGGAGTTACCTTCGAAAACTTTCTCAAGATCGTCAATGCACTCAAGGGATATGGAAGAGTGTTCACTAACGGTGAGCTCAATGATAAGTTCCTTAGGTCCCTTACTAAGGAATGGGACACGAAGATCTGCGCCATCCGAGAGTTTGGCAGACTTGCGAAAACTAACCCTCAGATTCTGTTCGGGAAGCTCATGTCCTATGAGCTTCAATTGAACACAAGGAAGGCCGAAGAGGAAGCAGAGAAAGCCGCAGCCAAAGAAAAGACCGTGGCCCTAAAAGCCATTCATTCCAGAAAGGGCAAGGGTGCTGCTTCTTCCCGTGCGTGGAAGAAGGATGAAGAGGAAGACTCTGAGCCAAGCTCCTCCGGCTCAGAATTGTCTGAGGAAGACTTATCCCTAATCACACGGGAATTCAAGAAGTTCCTCAAGCTGAGGAATCAGAGAAAGAGAAACGGCTCCTCTTCAAGGGATCAGAAGAAGAACTATTCTTCTGACAGGAATGTTTCCAAACCGAACAAACACCGCTCATCTGACATTATTTGCTTTGGTTGCAATAAGCCAGGACACGTCGTGGCCGACTGCCATCAAGGAAAGAGGGAAAAGGGAAAGGGAGAGGAGCACAGGTCCTCAAAAGACAAGAAGAAGGAGAGGAGTTACATCGCGAAGAAGCCAAAGACGCTGAGTGAATTTGACACATCAGACACCAGCGATGACGAGGAAGCCTACTTTGGGCTAATGGGTCGCTGTGACTCGGAAGGAGATTGCCCCCCATTTACTGGGAAGGTAAAAGCTCACACCCCTCTCTCCAACTCTGACTTTGATCCTGAGTCTCAGGATGATGACCCTGAGGATAGCCCTTCGGCCCGTGAAGCTGAGCTCCTCGATAAGTATGAGCTTCTGCTCAATACTTTCGTGGAATGTCGAAAGAGACTGAAGGCTGAGAAAAAGGAAGTTAAATTCCTTAAAGGTGAGAGTGTATCCCTGAGGGAAGAGATCACCAGTTTGATCTCCCTCCGACAGGAGCACTTGGACCTGACTTCAAAGCATTCAAAGTCTCTTAAGCTCCTCGATCTTAAGCAAGAGGAAATCGACAAGTTGGAAGAACAACTTGCGGCAGAAAAGAAGATCGTTAAGAGCTTCTCTATGCCGAAGACAGTTCTTCCACTAGTTGATACCTTCAATGCTCAGACCAAAGGAGCTGGTTTGGGGCACGTAGGGGTACCTAGCTCCTCATCCAGGAGAAACAGGAACAAGAGGAAGAATAAGGCTGCCAAGAAAGCCTCTGCTGCTGAGAAAGGAAAGGCCCCACTCAGCCCTGTTGAGTTCAGAAAGCCTAGCTTTCCCTGTAACCAACATGACTTTGAGTCAACATATGGCCATCACTTCAGGCCCTCGGTTGCAAAGCCAAAGAGCCGATATGATGGGTGGACCTCTCCCCGTAACTTCAGTGAGAGTGTCTTCAAGGCACCTTTTGAGGAAATCCGCGTGGAACATTATGGTCACTTCTCTAGCGGCCATAATAGGAAGCAGGCACCTAAGGCCAAGCCTGTTACACTAAAAAGCCAAGAGGTGAAGAAGTCATGTGACTGTGGTCATCATGATGCCTCCACCTCCAGGTCTTCGGCCCCGGCTGAACCCCACGTTTCAAGGGTGAAGCAGGCGCCCAAGAGGAGGTATAACAGGTTTGACTGCTGGTGCTGTGGCAAAATTGGTCACTTTGCCATGGATTGTTGGTTTAATCCAAGGAATATCGAGACTCCTCATGTTGGCAATGCGAGGCCGACCTTTCGTAGGGCTAACCAACCGAGGGGGAGTATGCTAACGAAAAATCTAGGAACCAAGTACGATTGGGTTCCTAAGGCAAATTAATTTTGTTTTGCAGGAATGTCCAAAGGCCAACAAAACTCCTATTTGGTATTTGGATAGTGGATGCTCCCGTCACTTGATCGGGATAAGAAGCCTGCTGCGGGAGTACTCTCCAGTCGAGAATGGACCCAAAGTCATATTTGGGGGATCTGATCGGGGAGTCACCAGAGGTTACGGTACGATTTCCAACGGTATACTTTCTATCACTAACGTAGCTTATGTTGAAGGGTTAAATCATAACCTGATCAGCGTAAGCCAGTTATGTGATAAAGGGTATGACGTTAAGTTCTGCAAGGATAAATGCCTGATAATATCATGTGATTCTTCGGAGACTGTATTAACTGGCATTAGGAGCAGAAATATTTTCTGTTTAGATTTTCTTAGTTTAGATTCTTCTACCCCAGTATGCCTCGTTGCAAAAGGCAGTGCATCTCTTTGTGAACAATGGCACAAGAGATTGGCACACATTAAATACAAGACAATTAATATGTTGTTTTCCAAAGACTTAGTAAGGGATGCTCCCATTATTAAGTGCATTAAAGATAGTCCATGTCCTGCATGTCAGATGGGCAAGCAGACTCGGGCTACCTTTAAGGGCATCCCAGACAAAGATTCCTCCAGATGTCTTTATCTTCTGCACATGGACTTGTTTGGTCCTATGCAAGTTCATAGCTTAGGAGGGAAGTCGTATACGCTAGTGATTGTAGATGATCACTCTCGGTTTACGTGGGTGTTCTTTTTAAAGCGCAAGTCTGATACGTTTGACATCTGCACCAGTTTTGTCAAGCAGATACAGAACGAACTTAACTGCTCAGTGGTCAAAATCAGAAGTGACCACGGAACAGAGTTTGAGTCTGGGGCTATGACAGAGTTCTGTGAAGAACTTGGTATCTTTCATGAGTTCTCCTCCCCTCGCACTCCTCAACAGAATAGAGTGGCAGAGAGGAGGAATAGAACACTCATTGAGGCGTGCACGACAATGTTGAATGACGCTTCTCTCCCAGAATACTTCTGGGCCGAGGCTGTCAATACGGCTTGTGATGTACAAAACCAGGCGTTGATCAACAAGAGCCATCGTAAGACTCCTTATGAGCTACTAAAAGGCAAGAAACCAACCATGTCCTATCTGAGGATCTTTGGCTACAAATGTTATGTACTGAATAATGGGAAGTACCCTCGTACTAAGTTTGGTGAAAAATGCTTCGAAGGCATATTCATGGGCTATAGTAGTCACAGTCGGGCTTATCGAGTTTTTAACAAGAAAACCCTAGTGGTAGAGGAATCAATTAATGTTGTTTTTGATGAAGGAAGTTTGCTTAATTGCAACTCTTCCAGTGGTCTTCTTGAAGATAAAGGTGCCAGACTCGAAAAGTTACAACTGGATGAGCCCGAGAAAGATGCAACTCCAAAATACGTCAAGGTCTCCACATCAACGCCGATCGGAGAAGTTGAAGATCAAAATGGAGCAAATCCTTTAGAAGAAGGAGATGCCCAAGAAGTAGTCGAAGCTCCTGATGCCAGACTTCTTGAGCTCAGACACGTGAGGGATCATCCTAGAGATCAGATCATCGGAGATCCTCGTGATGGGGTCAGAACTCGAAGAGGTACCATTAACGAGATTTTGCATCTTAGCTTCCTGTCACAGGTTGAGCCGAAGAAGTTCGACGAGGCGAACAAAGATGCTGCATGGATTTTGGCCATGCAAGATGAATTGCATCAATTCAAACGATGCAACGTTTGGACGCTGGTTCCCAGACCACAAAAGCAGAATGTGATTGGCACCAAGTGGATCTTCAGAAACAAGTTGGATGAACATGGTGTCATCATCAAGAACAAAGCCAGACTAGTGGCTCAAGGATACAGACAGGAGGAGGGGATTGACTTCGACCAGACGTTTGCACTAGTTGTGTGGCTCGAGGCAATCCAGCTATTCCTAGCCTATGCCTCTCATAAAGGATTCACAGTCTATCAGATGGACGTGAAATCGGCTTTCTTGAATGGAGACTTGAAAGAGGAAGTATACGTCACTCAACCTCCAGGTTTTGTCAATCCTACTTATCCTAATCATGTATATTTTCTTAATAAAGCGCTATACGGCTTAAAACAAGCTCCTCGAGCTTGGTATGAGACATTGTCTAGTTTTCTTCTTGAGAACAAGTTCTCTAGAGGAAAAATAGACAAGACATTATTTCTCAGGGAAGTCAAAGGCAAGATTTTGCTGGTGCAAATCTATGTTGATGACATTATATTCGGCTCAACGGACAACAATCTTTGCAAAAAGTTTTCCAAACTTATGCAAGGAAAGTTTGAAATGAGCAGTATGGGAGAGCTGAAGTATTTCTTGGGACTTCAAGTGAAACAGTCTGAGGATGGAATCTTCATCTCTCAAACGAAGTTCACAAATGAACTCCTCAAGAAATTCGGAATGGAGAATGCAACCTCTATGAGGACTCCAATGGGATCCACTATGTCTCTGGATAAGGATGAGAAAGGTAAACCTTTCGATGAAACCAAATACAGAAGCATCATTGGATCCCTGCTCTACCTTACTGCCAGTAGACCGGATATCATGTTCTCCACATGTGTCTGTGCCAGATATCAGGTGAACACTAAAGAATCTCACTATGTCGCTGCAAAGCGAATTCTAAGATACCTTAAAGGTACCCCCAATCTTGGCTTGTGGTACCCGAGAAACAATGATGTCGAGCTAATAGGTTTTTCAGATGCTGATTTTGCAGGGAGTAGGGATGACAGGAAAAGCACCTCCGGGAGGTGTCAATTCCTCGGAAGAAGGCTCATCTCATGGAATAGCAAGAAGCAGAATTGTGTTGCAACCTCCACAGCGGAATCGGAATACATTTCGTCTGGGAGCTGTTGCGCACAACTTCTATGGATCAGAAATCAGTTAGTAGACTATGATCTTCAGTCCAAGGAAGTACTGATGTACTGCGACTCCTCCAGTGCAATTGCTATTGCCAACAATCCGGTATCACACAGCAGAACGAAGCATATTGAAGTGCGTTACCATTTCATTCGGGAGCACGTGGAGAACAAGGACATCTCTCTCTGCTATGTTCCCACTGACAAGCAGATTGCAGACATTTTCACAAAGCCCCTTGATGAGGCCAAGTTCAGTATGTTCAAAACTGAATTGGGGATGCTAAACTACGAGGAATGAAGACTACAGAAGCTCAAGGCTCATGCGTCTAGGGGGAGCCTCTGCTAGGAATTTAGTGAAAGCAAAGGTACAAGAACTGAGGGGGAGCATGGTGTCTCATGCTTCAGTCCCTGATTTGCATAAGCTGAAAAGGGGGAGATTACCATTACCCTCTCGGCTAAGGTGCTAAGGTGATAGCTCCACAAGCTCTTAAGATAACGGTATGGGAATTTCAACTTTTTATTTTAAGTTCTGTTTTTCCAAGCCGTTGTATTCACCTTAGCTTGTAGGGTTCAGGCTTCTTCAAATAGGGGGAGATTATTTGGTATTGTATCCATAATGTACCTGATTTGAAGAATCCCCTGAACAAGCTAAGGTGAATTCACTATGTATTTGATGAATTTCTTCTAGTTGTGCTTGCAGCTATTCATTGCTAAGTACACACCAATGTCAGGGTGTAGTAGGTCAATATACACGGGTCTGTGCAACGTAATCCCTCGTTGAGCAGATCAGTGTGTTGGCTTACGTGTACTCTCTCTATTGGAGTGTACTTATTTCCAAGCACAGGGTCATAAAAGATCATGAGCAGACAAGGAGCAAGGATGGGCCAAAGACCAGCTCACGGGTTGGAAGACGAGAATTGTCTAAGTGTAAATCGTCGAGAATCACTATGAGATTCTCGCCGATTCGTCGAGAATCACTAGTGATTCTCGACGAGTCGTCGAGAATCACTAGATGATTCTCGTCGGGTTGGGCCGGCTGTCTCGACGCAATCAGAAAATTCTCTAAGGCAGAATCGTCGAGAATCACTAAGTGACTCTCGCCGATTCGTCGAGAATGACTTTGCATTCTCGACGATTCGGCGAGAATCAAATATGATTCCCGCCGATTCTCCCCGGCCTATATAACCTGTGCAGCCAGAATTCGCCAAGTAGAATTCGGCGAGAACTGTAAGTGATTCTCGCCGATTCGTCAAGAATCACCTACGATTCTCGCCGATTCGTCGAGAATCACCTACGATTCTCGCCGATTTTGCCTTGGGCGATTTTTCCGAATTCCTGGACCGGTCCATGTTACATGCAGCTATTTGAACCGGACTTTGGTCTTTGCTTTGGTGGGGCCCACAACGGTCATCTCCATGACCTATTGTATAAATACACAGGTATTTGTGTACAGTAAAACACGGATATATATACGAAAGCCGAGCCGCCGACTAACCCTAAAATCGCGAAACAGCTCCGCCTCAGTCGTCGCCGCTCGTGCAGTGGTCACCATAGCAGATCTCGATCTCCTCCAGATCCCCGGTGATAGAAGCCAAGTCTTGCACAACGTCTCACGCGTCTAACCAGAGATCTTCTGTCTCTTGATTTGAGATAGGGAAATCCATCCCCGTCCGAATCGATCGAGACGATCGATCCTAGTGTGACCGTTGGAAGACCTTGACGACTTCGCTAAGAAGATTGAATCTCCAGTGCATCGCTGCTGTTTTCAGTTGCCACCGCCAACACAGAGAGCCTTGCCGCCGCCCTTTGCCGCCGCCGGTCTCGGGGAGATTTTCTCCAAGAAAGATCAAGGGTTGTGGACTTTTCGTTGCCTACAAGAACAAGTAGTCTAACGAAAAGGGACACCTAGATCTTCAAGTTTTTTGTATTTCTTATACACTCCAATTTCTTTTTCATTGTAAAGGAACATTTGGTTCCTAGTTGTAGGGTTGGGTACAACCCGTGTTGTGGGAGTGTTGACTCCTACGTGTGGAAGGGTTCCTTCCGATAGTGCAAGGATTGGATTTCAATCCTGTTGGTGAAGTGACCGAGTCATCCCTAATTGGGAGATAGGTCGAAGGGGGAAAGTGGACATACCCAAATCGGGGAACCACTACAAATTTCCTGTGTTATTTTCTGTGCTGTGTGGTTTGTTTTGATTCTATAGGTACCGTTTTTTTAATTCCGCAAAAGCGACAAAAGTCGCCTATCCCTCCCCCCCCCCCCATAGGTGAAGGTAGTTGACACTAGGTGAACTTTCAATAGGGTTTCACACTACACACACTAGTTGGACAAGACTTGGAAATGGTTAAGTCATCCCGAGGTGTTCAAAGGGGCGCCATCCCACGGTGTTCAAAGGGATGAGGTTTGGAAATTGAGCCGGACAGTTTAGTCCGGGGAGCTTCGTCTCGGTTTGAGGTTAACACAGACGGTTCAGACCGGGAACTCGACTCATTGTATACTATTTTGAGAATATTGCATGTGCATAAGAAATACCTAAGGTGGTGGGTCTTCGGTATGGTTTAGTCGTTGCACCGACGCCAATACGATGACTCGGGAAGTGTGGTTTAACACTTCGCCAAACTTAAGTCCGGCGGTCCAGTCAGTAAGAGTACGCGGTAGTCCTCTTAGTGCACCAAGCATTGAGGCGTACAATATGTAAGACTGGTAGTGCTATTACTGGTTTTGAGGGTGGCGAGGCCCAACCCACCGCTTCCGTCTGCCATTACGGAGGTATCCTGGGAGGTAAAGGCTCCGAAATGGGGAACTAAAGGTTTGTGTACACAAAGTCGGGTGGGTGAGTTGCACTGCTTGAACATAACATGAACCCACCATATAGATGCATATCATAATCATTCATATTAACCTATGACACCTAATGTATAAGTTTAATGGGACGCTTATACATTAGGACTTGCCAAACGACCCCTTGGTCTATAAGCTTGTGTTGGAAAGTTTATAGTTTAAGGTTATTTCAATATATATATATACTGTTTGTCATAACCGACACCCCAACGTATAAAGTGGTATGGGACATTTTATACGATGGGAGCTTTGTAGAAGATCCCTTTGCTTATGTGTACTCACATAAGTGAAGGTTAAATTCTTTTCTTACTTTACCTATTACAACATGATTATAAATTGCTAGCTAGGTCCCCCTGTCACCTGTTTGTTTTACTCTCCACTTTCACGTCCCTTCCTTTCTTCCTCATCGCTCGGTGCCTAGGAGCATGGGGGAAGGGGTGGGGGATGATGGGGCTTAGTCTTATAGAGTAACGGTTTTCGAACCACATCATATTAGGGGATCGTGGAGCCCAGCATGGAGGAGCAGCCCAGGAGACAAGTGTGATTGGAGACAGGGCAGTCTAGCTCAGGAGTACAGCCAGCTGGGACCATGAGTCCCGACTTATAGTAGTTGTTTTATTTTGCTTCCGTATGAGAGATCTATAGTGAGGATATTGATGTACCGGGCTTAAGCCCTTCATTTCTGTACTCTCTTACTATTCTGTGGACACTCCCTTCCTGGAGATTTTATTTTATGTGATTTTTCTTTGGTGGACTGCCTACTTCTACTTTACTTGCTACAGATTGATGATCGAAAGCAAAAGGCCGGCAGAATTGGCGCCTAGTGGTGACGACCTTCCCGGGTGCGAAGGTGTCACCACAAAGCGGCGGTTCTGGGCATAAGACCCCAGTTTTTACGAGTTGTTAAAAAGGGGGTCTTACAGAAGTCTAGCTGCCTCTATTTTTCATTTTTTATCTTTGTTAACCCTAATCTTTTTTTTCTCTTCTTTTTTATATCTGTTGATTTGAATCAATGACACAATTTGAATGTGGACCCAACCAAGGATGGTGAGCGCCACCTCCCTCAGAAGAGGACAAATAGTAGCTTCTGGTGCTACTGTAGCTTTCCCGCAACGACATGAAAAACTTTGTATGCACTCGACGAATGGTGAGCTGAGATTGATGAATTCTTAACTGAGCTCGACGAACTCAGAATCTCGAACTTTAACTTTAGCACGACAAAAGGTGAGCTGAGATCGAAGAATTCTGAAATCTATTCGACGAATTCTGAACTGAGCTCAACAAACTCAGAATCAAACCTTTAACTTAAGCTCGACGAAAGGTGAGCTCAGCTCGACGAACTCAGAATTCAGTTCGATGAATTCTAGACTGAGCTCTTCTTTAGAGGTGTTGAGTGAGCCTGCTTCACTCAACGCTTCTAGACTTAGAGAATTTATGTTGGCTTTGTCTCAGCGGTTCCTTCTCAACTGTCTCAGCGGTTTCTTCTTCACAGCAGTGACTATCTTCTATCTCAGTGGTTTCTTCTCAACAGTCTCAGCGGTTTCTTCTTCACAGCTGAGACTATCTCCTATCTCAGCGGTTTTTCTCATACCAACACTTCCCTCAACATTTTGTGTTGAGCTTCTCAGCTATCTCAGTGGTTATGCTGAGACATTCTTCTCAACTGTCTCAGCTGTCTCGGTGCTTTTGCCTTAGTCAAATTGTCTGACTTCCAGCTTCCTCTTTTTGTTCACCTGTCCAATCAAGGATAACCTGCATGCATGAACTTAAGCACACATCAAATACATTATGCCCCTTAGCATGATTGTTGATGACTCTTCAAATCTTGAGGAACACTGTAGGGTACAATTCCCAACAATCTCCCCTTATTTGAAGAACGCAGAATACCCATCCATGCTAAGGTGCATCAACACAAAAATTATCATGATAGGCCTGATGAGATATTATCATGACAACTAGCCATCCCAGTATAGGATAACTCCCCCTAGATGAGATGGCTTAACACTATGATTGAATAACCAATAGTACTAGTGAGTTATCAATCATTAACAATATAACAGTATGATTAACAACAAAAGCTTTATTAATCATTGACAAGGTAAACATTATGATTAAGATCTACCTAAACATTAACTAATTTAGAGAGCCTTAGCCAAACAACAGTAGCAAAACTTGTGATTATAAGATATCTATGAAAGAATAGCATATTCATTAGTCACATATATATAAATGAGAATTGCATGCACATTTATCACATCAATATAGTCAGGGCTAACTCATATTAATTTCATTGATAGAGATTTGATATTGCTATAATGTTGATATTCATTATAAGACATTGATTAAATATTTAAAGAACACTAAGTCTTGCATCCTCATCTCAGCTCTTCTTTGATGAACTTGATTCAGCATCCTCGGTAACAACAGTCTTCTTCAAGTTTTCAGCCTTGTTCTCCTGCCATTTGAAGTAAAGGAATGGCTTTGGAATATATCTGGGAGGCATTTTCTTAGGGTTGCTCTTCCTTACCAGATTTTCTTTGAATATTCTTTCCCTTAGGGAATTTCTTTCCAAATACTTTATTCATTACTCAGAAGGATATACACTATCAATATTCTTTAAGATTTGTCCATGGCTTACCCAAGCATTGATAGTGATGGATTCAGAGGCATCACTTAGTTGTTCATGATCTGGATCATCTTTGTTTTCAGCTCTCCTCTTTGCCATGAACTCTTCAGCCATCTGAGTTCCTTCCCTCTTTCTTCTGGCAGCAAGTTGTGAATCATGTGCAGCTCTAGCTTGTGTTGGTAAGTCTAGGTCCTCTGGCCTCTTTTTATCCAGAAGGGGCAAGTGTAGTGCTACCCTGGTGCCTAGAATAACATTGAGGCCTTGATCTTCAATGAGTGAAGTTGTCTTAGCATGGCTGCTCTCCCTATTTCTGCCTTCTTCAAATATGATCTGTTGTAGTAGGGTGGAGTTGGATTCATTTTTGATTGATATTGATTGGAATATTCTCTCATTGTCAGCAAGCAGCTCATTTTTCAAAAGTATTGCCTCCTACATAGAGTGGAGAGCAACATTGGTGACATGCTGATTTACATGATCTGCTGCACCCCTGATCACCTCATTAGTTTCACTCACAAAATTCTTGACATATCCTATGTCAGCTATAGAGAGTTTTTTGCTTGTGTCTAAGGATTTCATGAGGGTGGTCAGCTTTATGCCAGCAGTGTCAACCATATCAAACCAGGTGATGACCTGTTTGATTAAGTCAGAGATTTCTCCTTTATTTTCCTTGACTTTAGTTGACAATTCATCCCTTAGCTTGGCAACTGATTGGTCAACATACTCCTTGAGGGTTGTTGTCTGAGCATCCAGGAGTGATTTGATATTGTTTAGGAGTAACTCATTAGAGATTTGGATAGTGGTTGGTTGGTTTAAAAGATGAGGGACATCTTCCTTAGCAGGGACCTATGAAGACTCCCCCTCAACTACAGTACCTATAGAAGGAAACATTTCCTTAGCTAAAGCTGTATTAACACTACTAATTAAGAGGGTATTGGTATTACCTGTAGTGGATGCAGACTCAACTATTCTGGTGACAACTTGGTCCAAGGTTGTCAAATCCATTTAATTATGCTCCCCCTCAGACTGAGCATCCTTCTCTGGGCTTGACCAATCAAGATAGGTATCTAATGTATCAGGAGGCTTATGGTTATCTTTTGTAGCAGGGATATCTTCAACTGCAGCTACATCATCAGTATCAACCATATCTGCCTCATCTTCTACAACAACCTCTTCTTCAGTAGTATTCTTTGATACTTGTCCTGACCTAGGGCTGGCATGGATTTTATCAACATACACAATATCATCCTGTAGTTGAATATTTATTGAGGAGAGACACAGGGATATGTTTGTCTACAAACCAACATCAGCAAGGGGGAAAGTTCCTAGCTCAGGTTTAGAGCAGGAGGAACTGTCTACTTCAGCAACTTGTTGTTCCTTATCCCTTAAGGAGTCCTTTGTTGTTGAAGGTTTGCTCTTAGGTAGGATCCTAGTGAATCTATCCAAAGTTTTTATATCCATCCTTTTCATATAGTGAACCTTCACTCCATGCTCCTGCTTGAATGTATCAGGATAGGTGTTCACTAGGTACAAAGAAAGAATTCTACCCATGTTTGGAGTGTGTAGATAATCTAATATTCTCTGGTAGATGAGAGAAGACCAAGAGGTCTTCCTATTGAAG
Source organism: Platanthera zijinensis (assembly GCA_039513925.1). Lineage (NCBI taxonomy): Eukaryota > Viridiplantae > Streptophyta > Magnoliopsida > Asparagales > Orchidaceae > Platanthera > Platanthera zijinensis. The sequence continues at coordinate 155,042,292 of CM077083.1, forward strand.
ATTATCCTAGTCATGACATCAAACATTGACCTGGAGATTGTGTCATGTGATCCAGTTTTGCAGATAAGGGCTTTCTGATAGTTTTACTTTCAAGACTACCTAAATACCTAGAGGGGGGGTGAATATGTACTTGATGACTAGTTTTAGTCATCGTTTTTGGGGTAATTTAGTAGCCTAAATACATTAGTTTATTTATAGTTTATGCTTGTTTTAATATCTTTCTATAACATATTAAAATTACTAGTTTTATTATAGTTTTATTGTTTTGTCGCAATTTTATTTCATGTTATTATATAAAAATATATATAGTCTTATTATATGTTATGTAATTATAATTAATATTAGTTTATGTTTTGTTTTAATGTTCTTGATGTGTTGTTATTTCATTTTAAATGTTTTAATGTTATTATGTTATTTTTACTTTATGATAATTTATGTTTGCTATATAACTAATATTATGTTTTATTCTATTTGTTTGTAGGTGCAGCCCATGCATGATGAAGCCCACTTTAAGAGCAGCCCAGCCTCCTCCATAGCATGCTACCCGAGCCCAAGTCCATATGGAGCAGCCCCTACCCGAGCCCAAGTCCATTTGGAGCAGCCCACTTTATCACCAAGACCTACCCGAGCCCCTACATGGAGCAGCCCATCACTAAGCCCAACCCGAGCCCACCAAGATCCTCCACCTATGTGGCCGGCCACTCTCATGCATGCATTCTCCCCCCTCTCTCCTCTTTATTTCTTATTCATTCCCCTTGCATTTTCTTTTTTTTATTTCTTTTAAATAACATGCATGCACCTTGCCATCCACATTCATCTCTCTCCCCTTTATTCTTTTCTTCTACACACTTCCATTCATCTCCCCTTCTCTTTATTTTATATTTTCCATTTTATTTCATTTAATATAATACATTGCATCCATGCATTCTCTCTCCCCTCATTTAAAGCCATGCATGAACCAATTCCCCCTCCATGTGGCCGGCCACCCTATATCTCCCTCCTCTTTATTCCCTTCTAGATCCTTCTCCTTCATCTATAAAAGGAACCCCTCCCCCTCTTGTTTATGTTAAGTAGTTTTAGTTGAGAGTAGTAATATTAGAGTGTTAGTTCAAGTGTGCTTCTTTCCTTGTTGTAATTTTTCCTTTAGTAGATTACTTTTGTCTTAGTATTATTATTGTGTACCTCTTTATTATGCAATGAAATTTCTTTTCTCTTATTCTCATCTTCTTTTCAATTATGCTTAGCTAGTTATTTTTGTGCCCGATCACGAGGATCTTTGCAATGAAATAGCATATCTTTATTTTTATGTTTTCTCTTGTAGTTTCTATTTTTGATCCTTCCTTGAATTATCTCGTATCGACTCCGTATTTCTAGTATACGGTAGTAGATTCCGATCTCATATTCGAGTGGCCGAGAGGCTCATGAATATGAAAGATCACTCAAGGAAGGAAGGAGTTGAACACACCCCTAGAGATAGGATGACGTAAATTCTCCGAATTGGAGTCAAATCCAATAGTGTGGGTCACTTCGATAATGCGACTTTAGGCCATTTTGACTTGTAAAGAGATTTCGGTCAAAACGTCTACAAGTTAGGGGATTTAATGCTCTAGCGAGATTACTTCCTAATATCGGATCCGTCACGGTCTTAATAGATTTACAATTATTAAACTAAACTATTTCGTTATTTTATTTCAAAGTGAATCGTCGATCGCGCACTCTTTTCTCGTAATAGTTCATTTCTCTTTAAGTTTAGTTTATTTTAATTTTCAAACATCATTAATCGTTCGGTAGGATAATAGAGTCGTTGTGAGTAATAGTACTTACCTGCCCTGAGTTTTTATATGATCTTGATATTTTTCATATCCTATGCTATATTTTGATAGGTACACTTGCCTTAATCGAGTATAGATTGGAGAATATGATTTTCTCTATCAGTACTTTTCCTTGATTTAACTTAAGGCAGAATATAACTATAGTTCTTTGAATAAATCAGATATTTCTATAGCTAACACAGCACATCAATCACAATCATACACACATCACAGATTGCACACAGATTTATAGTGGATCCCTAAGGTCTGGGTACATCCACTTTCCCCCTTCACCTATCTAGCAGTATGCTAGAGTCAGCCTAACTTCTTCCTTTAGCTCAGAATCCAGAAGGATTCCTACAACTCAGAATGTCTCCACATTCCTACAACTCAGGATAACAAGCCCTACCTCAGCCTTGCCACAAGGCCTACAACTCAGAAAATACCTTCTCCTACAACTCAGGAATAAACAGCCCTACTTCAGCCTTGCCACAAGGCCTACAACTCAGAGAATACCTTCTCCTACAACTCAGGCATAATTAGCCCTACCACTAAGAGTATAAATCTCTTACACTCAGCCTTTAAAAAATAGGCTTATAACTCAGATCTATGAATAGATCCTACAGAATTTGATAAGGAATTTTGTAATCTCTTACCCCTGTTGAGAGAGAAAGGATAAGAACTTTCTTGATCAGCTTCTTGAAGAGGCTGATGGCTGAAATCAACTTGATCTTAGCTTTCTTCAAAGCTTCTTGAATCTGAACTTAGTTGGGTTGATTTCCTTTGAATATAACTGACTGGAAGCTTCCTTCTTAGACTTCAGAAATAGATCTGAATCTTCTTGACAGATTAGTTCAGTATCTGCTTCTTGAGAGACCTGTGAATGTCTCCTGCTTGACTTCAAATAGTTAGATCTCTCTCTATCCAAACCTCTTGAATATACTTCTGAATTCTTGATTGAATTCAACTTAGACAAAATCTGAATAGTAAACTACTTCAGAACGTCTTCTTAGATCTTCTCATGAAGATCTTCTTCTTTATTACTTGTACTTTATTGATCAGAGATCAATCTCTAATTGTGTTAGTTGTGATAATACTTATTCCTCTTTTTTGTGTATCTCTTTCTTCTTCTGAATCCATCTATTTATAGACTTCATCCATAGTAACCGGCTAATCTGGTTTATAACTAACTTCTAACAAGTCTGACAGCTTCAGAAAACCTGTTGTAACTCACAGCTGTCAAGTCTTCAGACAGTTCTTGAGCCATTATCTCTGTCAGCAAAGCGTCGAGACTGACTGTCATAAAGTGTAGAGACCATCTGTCAATATATGTCGACACAGCCTTTGGTGATGTCGACATAGCTGCCTTGATGTCGACACAGCTTCTTGACACTGCATCTTGAGAATGTGTCGACACTGATTATTTGTGTCGACACAAATACTTCACCATTCATCAGCAATCAACTTGGTCTAGACTCAGCTGTGTGTCGACACAAGTCCTGTGTGTCGAAACAGTTGATGTAGACTCAAGACATAGCGTGTGTCGACACTACCTCCAGGTGTCGACATAGTTGTTGTCGACTCTGCCTCTGTGTGTCGACACAGCCTCCCAGTGTCGATATAGTCGATGTCGACTATAATCTTCTGTGTGTCGACACTGCCTCCTGGTATCGATACAAACTCACTAAAGTGTCGACATAGCCATTTCCAAGTGTCGGCACAATCTTACTGAAGTGTCGACACAGCTTCCTCAGGTGTCGACATATGGACTTAGAATATTTTTCCTGTATTCTAGCACATTCTTAACCTGCACATATAAACTCAAAATAACATCAAATACACCTTGATGTATATCATTGAGCTAAGTGAGGCTTCTCCAAATCAAGTACACATTTTCCAATGTACCCAACACTTTCCCTATAATATCTGCTAGCAGTTTACCTATCTGATTGAAGAATTTCCTCTTAAGAGACCCAGATTTGGCATCATTGTATCCAAACCACCTGAGAGCACTGTCTCTATCCGTGATGGTGGGTTATTTTTCCTCTCTAGGGTTGATGGAGGGTAGATGAAGTGCTTTGCCTAATCTCTTAGAGTTTACCTTAATCTTCATGTCCTCAATCTTAGACTTAAGTGAGTTTTGAGAGGAAGACACCTTGACGTTGGAGAAAAATTCTGCTACCTCTTCTCTAAGAATGGTGGAGGGTTCATAAAGGGTGTACTCCAAATATGTGGTCTCAATCATCCTTAACACTTCTTTAATCTCTGACGAGGCATGACTGAATCCGTTCCTCACAATTTCATAGCCCTCTTGGAGCTCCTTTGAGATCTTCGGCGCCATTGAGTTAGTGCGGCAAGACGCTGAGAAGGTTTCGGTCTCGACGGCTAAAGTTAAAGCTTTCAAGTGTGGTGTGACTTTTCGTTTCTTATCGCCTTTATATATAATGAAAAAGTTTAAATACTTTATCATTAGATTAACGAATTAAACATTTTAGACTTAAGTTAATATTTTTAGGCTTTACGGCTTGCTCTACGCTTCCTATTATGATACAGAGCACTTAGTGCTTCTATTATACCTCATAGCTCTTCTTTTATTCACTTAATGCCTGATTAATTTGTAGTTTCCCTCACTGTCTGGATGTATATTCTATTTGTCACACCATTATACAAATATTTTATCAATTCTAAGTATAATGGAGACCTAACATGCTAATAAGCCAGTTTTATTAGCAACCTTATTATGCATTGATTTACATGTTATTTAGGCTTGAGAGAAAAGGCTATATAAGTTAACAATGCAGATAATTATGAAGGATAATTGAATCATTGTTATCTAACTGGTGTGCTTGATTAGGTTCATCCTAAGCGCATCTATCTTAATTCATGAATTTGCAAACTTAATCTTTATACAAAAGAGAGAGACTTACCTTGAAGCTTGCTGCCTCTAGCTTTTAAGGATTACACACTTAACAGCCTCAACCTTTATTTACTGCTTTATATGGAGCATATTCCTTGAGCAGTCATCCTGTCCCATACATTTGCCTGGAACATCCATTATCCAAATACCAAGTCTTATCTAGACAGGTATTTGGACTATCCTGCAAAAAGAAAGTCATTTACCCTTAGGCACCTAATAATAGTTGGGTCCTATGTTCTTATTAGTATTATAACATTTTTGCCCAACTCTCTGTCAGGGATGAGCACTTTTCTGTCCACTAGACAAAGTCAGGTTGCACCAATAATTAATGGCAAAGTGGCCCACCTTCCCACAGCACCAACATTTATGAATGTTGTACCTTCTCTTCAGGACAGCACAAAATTAATGTCCATGAGAGATGCGAGCAGCTCCAGATTTTGCTGGATAAGCATTGCATGATGATGCTTTCTTCTTCCTAAATGAAGGTGCTGAAGAACTAAATACAGCTGGTCTAGGATGGGATAATTGTATTTTTGGAGCCTGCCATCTAGTGGTCTCTCTCATCTCTTTAGATACAGGATATTTGGATCTAAATCTAAAGAACTTATCCTGAGCTTTAATGGCTAGAGTGGACAACATCACTCCTTCTGAGATCATGTGTCTTTACCCCACTGGTAGAGCACACATTTGATTGACCCTCATGGGGAGGTGCAAACTTGACAGTTTTAGAAGGTAATTTCACCTTTTGAAATACTATCAACTTATCAGGGATGGTTGATTTGACTTGATAATTTGTGTGATTAATACCCAGCTTCTCAGAGGTTTGACAAGTTGCAGCTTTTGGCAACATACCAAGAGATTGAGAAGGGTTAATCATAATCCCTAATCTGTCAATTAATTTCTGTTCTAGATATCTAATATGTTTACATTTTTCTTCTAGAACCTTGGTATGACACTCAAGAATTTTCTTGAGTTCAGATACCTCATGACTTTTCTTATAAAACTCAATAGATTTATTGTTATAAAGAGTTTTATAGGGCTTGAGGACTTCGATCTCCTTTGCTTGCCTTTTGGCAAGATTTCTACTCTTTTTTAGAGCATTTAGGAGCAGTCCATACTCGTCAATCAATTGATTGACATCAGTCTCAGATTCTAAGCAATCTTTATCACAGGTGGAAGATGCACCAGTATCTGGACTGGTTTCATAGTCATAGGAAGATGAAGAATTGGAGAGAGGATTTTCCTTGAATGTTTCTATATGCACCTCACTTCTTTCTTCTTCAGTTTTTGCCATCAGCCCTTGGCATCCATGGTCTTCTTCATCCTCCTCATTGTCACTATCAGAGTATGACATAGGGGCCCTTATTCCTATCTTGGTAGTAGGATATTCCTCTTCTTCTTCTAGTTATGCACCAATAGAGATTAGCCCTATATAGGCTTATTCTTCATCATCTTATGATTCTGAGGAGGAAGAATCTGTCCAGCTTTTCTCCTTCTTAGCCACAAAGGACTTCTCCTTCTTCCTATCCTTGTGGTGATGGTGATGCTTCTTCTTCTTCTCATCTACTTCCTTGTTCCTGACTGGGCAGTCAGCAATGACATGTCCAGCCTTGCTGCAAAAATAACAGATAACATTAGATGAAATCTGTCTACTAGATTTAGGGCCATACCTGTCCTTCTTGGAGGACTTTATGTGATGAAATGATGAAGAGGGTCTGCTCTCCTAGTTCTTCTTCTTCATGAACTTCTGGAATTTCCTGAAGAAGGCTGCAAACTCTTCATCAGATATGTGGTTGTCTGAGGAACTTGTCCCAAACAATTCTAAGCTGGACTCAGCTTCTCTCCTTGGTGGAGAAGGAGTCTTTCTTCTGATCCTTCTTGGGGCTTCTGCCTTGAGGGCCACTGTCTTATCCTTGGTCTTGGATTGACTCCCCTTCTTCTCTTCTTGTCTAGTAGCCAGCTGCATTTCATAGGACATCAGCTTTCCAAAGAGAGTTTGTGGAGGAGTGTCTGCCAGCTTAGCCATTTCTCTAATGACACAAATCTTGGTGTCCCAATCTCTAGTGAGGGATCTAAGAAACTTGTCATTCAGCTCATAGTTGCTGAAGACCCTACCATAAGTTCTTAGTTCATTAACTATCCTAAATAACCTCTCAAAGCAGTCAGCTACTTTTTTAGATTTGCTTTGTCTGAAAGCCTCGTACTCTTGGTTGAGCATGAACTTCCTATCATCTCTAACTTCCTCAGAGCCTTCCATGTAGACCACAAGAGTGTCTCACATTTCTTTGGAGGTCTTGCAGTGTACAAGATTTTGGAAGGTTGAGTCATCAATAATACTGGCAATAATGTTTTATGCCCTTTTGTCCATGGTGGACAGAATTATCTCATCTATGTCCATCTCTATATATGCCTTGGGCACTCTCAGAGTTGGATCTATGGTGGAAGCCTTTGTGGGGATAAAAGGACCTTTCACTACTTTTACATAGATCCTAGGGTCAGATGCTTTCATGAACAGTCTAACCCTTTGCTTTTAGAGGCCAAATCCTTCCTTCCTGCAGATTGGTAGTTTCTTCGCCCCTAGCTCCTTATAGTTTATTCCTGACCACATAATTATATCTTATAGCTAACCTTGGAGGTATACTTAGATTGTTAGATCCTTTTTGAGTAACCTCCCTCTGATACAACTTGAAAGTTATTATTTAAAGGTTAGCTAGTCACTTAGAGGGGGGGTGAATAGGTCTTTGAAATTTTCTAAGTCTTTTTGTTGTTCTCTTACAAAGTGATCTAGAGCTTGTCCTTAGTACTTGTAATATGAAAGAAGACTAAACAACACAGCAAAGCACACAGATATTTATTGTAGTTCCCCAACTGGGTACATCCACTTTCCCTCCTACCTTTCTAACTTATGTTAGACAAGACACAAACTCCTCCAAAATGCTCCTAAGAGCTTACACCTCAAGCCCCCAGCCTTACACTCAGGTTCTCTTCAGAACCCTACCTCAGAACCACAAATCTTCCTACCTCAGATCCATACAGTGCTCCTACAACTCAGTGGTCCTCAAACCACTTACCTCAGCCTTATCTCTAAGGCCTACAGCTAAGGCTCTTCAGCCCTACAACTTCAGGCACAAGGCCCTACTCTCAGAGTGTTGCAGCACTCCTATAACTCAGTACCTTTCCATGTACCTACCTTAGTGCCCTTCCAGGAACCTACAGCTAGGTGACACACTTGTCACCTACCTCAGGCCAAAAGGCCCTACACTCAGTCTTCTCCAAGACCTACACTCAGAGACACACTTGTCACCTACAGCTCAGTGACTCAATAGTCACCTACCTCAGCCTTATATCTAAGGCCAACTACTCAGTCTGGGAGGACAGCCCTACTCTCACATCCACACTTGGATCCTACCTCAGTACCCCAGCAGGGCACCTACTTCAGTGACTAATTAGTCACCTATAACTTAGGCACAAAAGGCCCTATAACTCATATTCAGACAATCTGAATCCTATAGGAGTATAATCAAGAAGTTGAAATACTGACTCAGAGATAAATCTCTGAGTCTACCTTACTGGACTGAGCAGATATCAGTCCAGCCTTCTTACTGTAGAAGGAATTAGTCTTCTTCTACAACTAACTATTTCTCTACTACACTGAAGAACAGCTATCTGCTATTGAAGGCTGACGGCCCTCCACACAGCTATCTCTTCTTGCTGATTGGATTAATCAGCCACCTTGTTATCCAAAGAACAATCTTGCAGAACTGGAAAAGATTCAACTATCTTTCTCTGCCTACTGGACTTGGCTTTCAAGCTCATTAGAGAAGATGAAGTTCATCCGTCTCTATTTTTCGTTTTTTTATCTTTGTTAACCCTTATCCCCTTTTCTCTCTTCTTTTTTGTATCTGTTTGATTGAATCAACGACATAATTTGAATGTGGACTCAGCCAAGGATGGTGAGCGCCACCTCCCTCAGAAGAGGACAAATAGTAGCTTCCGGCGCTACTGTAGCTTTCCCGCATTGACATGAAATACTTTGTCTGCGCTCGACGAATGGTGAGTTTAGATCGACGAATTTTGAAATCAATTCGACGAATTCTGAACTGAGCTCGACGAACTCAGAATCTCAAACTTTAACTTTAGCTCGATGAAAGGTGAGCTGAGATTGACGAATTCTGAAATCTGTTCGACGAATTCTGAACTGAGCTTGACGAACTCAGAATCTTAACCTTTAACTTTAGCTTGACGAAAGGTGAGCTCAGCTCGACGAACTCAGAATTCAGTTCGACGAATTCTGGACTGAGCTCTTCTTTAAAGGTGTTGAGTGAGTCTACTTCACTAAACGCTTCTAGACTTAGAGAATTTCTGCTGGATTTGTCTCAGCGGTTCCTTCTCAACTGTCTCAGCGGTTCCTTCTCAACTGTCTCAGCGGTTTCTTCTTCACAGCTGTGACTATCTTCTGTCTCAGCGATTTCTTCTCAACTCTCTCAGCGGTTTCTTCTTTACAGCTGAGACTATCTCCTGTCTCAGCGATTTTGCTGAGACCAACACTTCTCTCAATGTTTTGTGTTGGGCTTCTCAGTTGTCTCAGCAGTTATGCTAAGACATTCTTCTCAGTTGTCTCAGCTGTCTCGATGCTTTTGCCTTAGTCAAATTATCTGACTTTCTGCTTCCTCTTTTTGTTCACATGTCCAATCAAGGACAACCTGCATGCATGAACTTAAGCAGATATCAAATACATTATGCCCCTTAGCATGATTGGTGATGTCTCTTCAAATCTTGAGGAACATTGTAGGGCGCAATTCCCAACATCTCCCCCTATGATAAGTGGTCCCTCGCCTTAAGTTTCCCTACTGCCCCCTAGTTGGGGCTACTCGCGGGATGAAGGGGTGAGGATAGCATATTCAGAAGGCGAAACATGCTACCTTTACAAGCCATCTAAGTCTAAGAATAACAATTAATTTAAGGCGAAGGACGCTATTTGAATACTCAAAAATACAGTTTTTCCCACAGATTGATTTACCTATAAATAGGACCCTCAATTCCTCAAATCTGCCAATCTTGCTTCCCCCTTGAAGAGCCAAGAGTTCTTGCTCTAGCTTGATGTATGAGGGATTGGCTCAACTCCTGGTTGCGGGAGGGGAAATTACATTCGGCTTCAAAGTAAGTTGTGGGATCTTCTCGCTGCAACCTGAGGGTATCCTCTAGAGGTATCCACCGATCAATTGTAAGGACTGGTTTCGAGCTTGAAATACTCATTCTTTGGAATCCGTTGGCCAAATAAGTGACCAGAACCACCACCTCAATCCGAACTCGATTGAACCGGTATCTTGGATTCTTAGAGCGTTGATAGTTGTAGGCCTTTAATTGTTATTTGCAGCTCTTGGAAATTTCAGCTCTTGAATACTTGCAAACCCCAATTAAATATTTGCTGTCTGGTGAATATTTGCAGCTTTTATTTAAAAATTTAAAATTCCCTTTTTTTTCCTCCTACAAATATTTTATAAAAAAAAATATAGATTGCTCAAAATATTAAGGCTCTCTTTTTGTTGATTTATAAGGGCCTAGTTTTATTTAGACAAAGCTGTATTGCTGACCACGTGTGCCATTACTCCATTTCTGCCCATCAAATTATGCTTCGAAAACCATACATCAACAATCCTTCCTAAAATATCCACACATCCATTTTGTTTAGAGAACTCCATCCAAAACTATCCCATTGTTCTCTGTTTCCTGAACTAAATTGGAAGCTTCATCAATTTTGCCTTCTCCACACAATGTGTAACATCCCTTTTTTCTATTAGGCCCCTCAACTTAGATTTGGGTAGGACATGTGGTGTAGGTGTGGGCTTAGGCTAGGTTTGACCCTTGGATATAGGGAATAGCCATGTGGGGCCCACTATGGGCCCAAGTCAACCCTAAGCCTAAATTGGTCAAACCCATACCTAAAGGCCCAATTAGTCCAAGTGGGGCATCACCATGGCCCAACCCATGTTGGGTGATGTCATAGGGTCCATGACCCTCAAGTGGGGTCAGCCCACTCACCATGTTGACCAAGTCAACCTAAAAAGTCAACTTGGTCAAACATGTGGCCTAAAGAGGAAAATAATGGCTTAGCCCACTCCCTTGGGTTAAGCCCACAAACCTTGACCCATGACCAGCTCCAGTGGTCAAGGTCTGCCCCTAACCCCCAAAATTATGAGAGAGATTACATGCAAAGGGATTGAAAAGGAACTTTGGAGAAAAGAGAGAGAGAAGAATGAGAGGAGGGATGGCCACATGGCCACTTATTCAGCTGTCTAAGCTTGCTGGCCAGCCTCCTCAAGCCATTTTAGAGGAATTTGGGGCATGATGATCACTTGGCACCATGGGTGAAACGACCAAATCTCAACCCGAGCTCCCCTTGGACTTATCTCCCCATATACCCATTCTCAGCCCAATCTAGCCACACCATCAGCTTCAGAGAGGGGAAATGACTGAAGATCGAGTCCTGGAGCAAGGGAATTGCTGGAGAATTGAGGAAACGGGGAGGATTTGCTAGAGCAAGCTCGGTCATGGATCACTGCCGCCAAATTCGCCGTCAAGCCGCCCTAACGATTCGTTTCACTTCACCTTTCACCGCACTAGTTATCTAGATCGACTAGGCGAGACATCGAGCTCAATTGAGCCTGATACCATGTGAGCAAGGTGAGTAAATTACGAGCTTTTCTTCTTGCTCAGGATCGCCAGAGGAGCCGCCTCTGGCAGCCTCACCGCCGGGAAATGCCAGCCACCACCTTAACGAAGGTGGTGGCGATAATCGTCGGCGGTGGCGCCGACCCAAGTGGCCGGAAATAGCCAGCAAAGTCAGCCCAGGATGGCTCGATCTCATCTGTCGGCTGATGGGGACGATGAGCGGATGTTGTCAGTTCTGCTTCAAGATGCGTGCAAATCAAATGAATTAAGTTAATCATTTAATGATGAATAGTTAAAATCTGTCACACTTAATCAGTGACATTACATGTTAATTTTAGGGCACTTAGAGCCAATTCCAGAGCTTGTGATTAAAATGAAAAATGTAGCCATACATCTTAACTTAAATTTGGAACCTTAAAATCATAATTTGGTGCAGTAGATTTTTCTGTAGGATAGTTCTACTAGGACTGGTCCTGGGCTAGGGCAGAAATTCAAATGCATGCCCATGTCAAACCAGAATTCCACATGAACCAAAATTTTGGGTATGTGCTTGAATAGGGTAGACTTAAACCCTGTTCAAAAATAGGAATTTTTGGGAAAGGTTTTTCTATAGTATTTGTGAAAATACACAAAAGTAAATTAATGAGATATTTCGAGTAATGTGACTCCGAATGGCCCCAAATTTTAGTGGCATGTCCTTGGGTTCAACATAGGCCCATGATAAAAAATTTAGTCACTTTTTACTTCTACATGTTGGGTATTCCCACTTGCATGTGAAGGGTTAATATAGGCTTGGGGTGCATATAGCCATATTTACCAAAATGTGAATTTACCCCTCATTACACATTGTATGTCTACAAAACTCTGGACATGGGTTCATAGGGATGGAATTTACCCTCTCATAGAAATATTGGGATTTTTGGAAGCAAAAATCCCATTATTTGGTATTTTTGAAAATTTAGGCCCTCAGGTATAAACATTTGAAAATGGAGCTAGTGGTGAGTTAAAATTCTCAAATTAGGTTTAGAACTCAAGGATATCATATTTAATCTCTGAAAATTTCATGGGTCTGTTTGATGATTATATTTTGGAATTATGTAGAATTTACAATTTTGCCCTTTATGGAAATTATTTAAAAATGATTGAAATTTACAGCGAAAAAAATTTGTAAAAATTCATACTGATGTATTTATGTATTCATGACCTGGTATAAATACCTCAACAATTTTGGATGTCTCAATAATTGTAAAAATGTTATAATGGCATTTTGGTAATATATTTCAAATGACTTTTTGGAGGGTCCTTACACCATATATGTTAATGAATATCTGTACTTAGCATTATTTCATCAATTATTGTGTTCTGTAATTTTTTTAGAATTTTGGGTAAAGGATTTTCTGTACTTCCTTTGGAAAATGACTTTTACATGGATTTTGTATTAAATAAAGAATAAATGGAATTCTTGGTAGGAAAATTATAATATTTGGCAGACATTATTATTATACCAAATTACAAATCAATAAAATTCCTTAGGTTGGTTGGATTATTAATTATGGCACTTCATGTATTAAGTGACCTGGGAATTAATTAAAAGATTTAATTTAGTGACCTAAATGACTTAGAAAATTATGAAAATCCACATAGTCATCACATTAGTCCATACCATCCTAGGATAAATAGATAGGGGCATTTGGCCTAAGACATTGGAAGTCGGAATATATGGGTGTTATTAAGTCATGGGCTGCGAATAGTACTTTTCACATATAGTACTAGCACCACAGGGGATTAGATTACCTATGGAGATGGATTTAGATTGGGAGGATAAACCCTGGTTGGTTCCTAGCAGGTCATTTCATAGTATCGAGTGGTAGAGTGCAAAACCCTAAGGACAATAACTAAAATGGAGACTGACAGAAGACCGTCGATTTCCCGGTAATACCTTAAGTCATTAGGATCGTTCCAGAGTAACAACGAGAGCTGGTATGAATCATGGGTAGACACTAATAAAAGTAAATACCCTTAAGAAAGGGAGCTTGGGCTTCAGCCCATCATAGTTCCTAGTGCCCTGAGATCCCTTCACCGGGCATACCCTGGGCAGTCCTGTGATTAACCTTAAATCGCTAAGTATAATAACCCTTAGACAAGAGTAGTCTAATAGGCTAAGGATCGTAATATTATACTCACCCGCATAGGATTGGAGGGATTTGTTGTAATATTCTCACCCGTGTAGGGTTGGAGGGATTCAGGGCAGTTTGGCCCTGCGAGCTGCAGGCTCGAGCTGAATTACCTAGCATGTGCATAAGACAAACTAGTGGCGGGTCATGCGGTACTGGGCCAATCGTCACACTGATGGCAGTAGGGTGACTCAGGCGTGTGTGTGGGTTTGAGGGGCAAGTAGGTTGTTTATACTGTTGTCTGGTAGACAATCCCAGAAAATACGCACCCGACCCAACAAGACTGACGGGTAGTCAATAATTAGTACGCAAAACTCTAGAGTGCATATAGGACATGTACAAAGGTGTATGGGAGGTCTAGGTTTGGTAGTGTGCATACCTGCTTAGGAGTGGAGAAGCCCTCTCTACTACTGTCGTAGCCACAACGGTGGTACCAGAGAGTGATGCTAGCTCCGAAAAGCGGGAACTAAAGGTTTGTGATCACGGAGTCATTGTGTGTGAGTTGCACTTGCATGACTCATAAATAATCTGCATACATTCATTCATATTAGGTCATACGCTTTATGGATCCTTATCATATAAATTAGTATGGGCTCTTTTATATGATAAGTTAATTTTTGGAAATTCTAACTTATATGTTTGTATGGGCACTCATATAAGTTAGGGTACTTCTGTGATGATAGATTAGAAGTAGGTTATTGTACTTTATTTACTGTACCGCACTTTACTTATTTCCTGCTTCTACTTACTTTCAGTACTGTACATACTTACTTCACTTGGACTATTTACATAGAACTGCTAGAGTAGAATTTACTGCTTACTTTTATACTTGGTAGTATAGCTTCATTGTCACCTGCTTCCTTTTTGATACCCCTTGTTGTCCTCTACTTAGTCCTCCCGCACGGTGCCTAGGAGTTGCGGGGCGAGGTGCGGAGTAAATGACATAGTCTTTTGACTAACGGTCAGTGACCAAATCATTTTAGGAGTTCGAGGAGATGGAGAAGCAACACGACTGGCAGGACGAGGTGACAGGATGTCAGGAGCTGATACCACCACCACCATCTACTACTACTACTGCAGAGCTTCGTCAGGTGGGATGAGTTCGAAGATGATAGATTAGCTTCCGCTTTTGATTTTAGAGAGAGAGAGAGATTTATGATATCCATGTACAGGTCTTAAGCCCTTTTTACTCATTATACTATTTACACTCATTGTGGACTAGATGTACTTTCATTTCATTTATATGATATGTACTGTGACTGTGGACTGGTTTGTATTCTATTTCTACACTACTTATATACTTCTGTTTCTTATATTGGCCAACAGGTTTTATGATCGTGGTAGCCGGCAGGATCAGCGTCTTGCGATGTCGACTAACCCGTGAGTTAGTGTCACCGTAAGGTGGAAGTTCTGGGCATAAGACCGGGAGCCTCCTTGGTAAGGGGAGGGGTCTTACACAATGCGCCTACAACCGCTGTGTAAGTCAACCCTAAACCAATTTCAGACTTCTTAATCCGGGAAAACACGAAAATTATCGAGATGGTTATGAAAATTATCCATGCTTTCTAGTTTCCATCATAGTCACTGAGCTGAGAAGGTGATGAGTGGGGGCCAAGTGCCCAGATTGATTCTGCATGCATTCGTGCAGTAGAGAAAAAATCAACGCGTTGGACGGAGCTCTGGTGGCGATTTCGAGCATTCCAGATGACGACGATGGCGGCGGTTTGGAAGTGGTAGCGTGGAATCGCGATTTTAGGGCATGGCGAATGGGTATTGTTTTTGGGCTGAGGGGCTTCAATTAGATGTTTTTTTAGGTTGAATTTTTTTTTATATTTTGATATTCCGGGCCTGAAAATATCTATTATGGGATTGTAAATATAAGCGCTCATTTCTTATTTTTGGTATACATGTAAGTTTGCATTTTATAATTAATGTTTATTCAATTAGATGTTGTTCGTTCCGCCTTAAGATGCGCGCAGAAATCTACTTTCTGCGTGCTGCTATCTTTGTAGCCGTTTTCAGATATGAAATGGCCAGATCTGGGCTTTTGACTAAACACAAGTCGTATCCCTTGGAAATACCTTTCTAGTGAGTGGTTACATATCTTAAGGCGAAGTTTATAGTCACGGGAAAGTCTGATCGAAGTAGCGAGCTGACAGGCTAAGCGTGCAGAAAATTTATTCAGTACGTAGTAGGCTTTAGAGCCAATTTCATGTGTGATACAGTCTGATCTGGGTTGTAGACTGAACATGAAAGTAGTAACCCATGGAAAGACCTTTCCATCGAGGGGTTACACGCATTCACCGAATTCCTGTAGCCTCGGGAATCTCTAGTCAAAGTTGCTGTCCAAAAGGTGTTCTACACCTAAATTTCCTAGGTTGGTGTATAATCGGGTTTGGACTCGGTGGAGATCTTGTAACAAAATATCATTGGGGTTTTGGCAAATTATAATATGTCTAACCGTGATAATTCAATGAGTGTGGAAATTGTTGGATAGACCCCACGCAAATAAATGGTGAAATGAAATGTAATTGAACAAAATGATTTGGTGGGAGTTAGTGAACGAATGGTAATTCGTCGATTAATAACAAGATTGTCTTGAACTTGTGTATTCGGTCATTATTGATAGTTAGATGATTAACACATGTGCGCACGAAATATTGAGTTTGGTGAAAGAGTTGTAATCGGAGATGTTAAAGTTAAGTGACCATAGCATAGACGTAATCATGTTGGCCGAAAGAGTGATGCATGGTCTTGAGGCTTGTCATATAGCGAAGTCTAAGATGATCAATTGTATGAGGTGGTTCGCCACCTGTATTTGTGGTAAACCTTTAAGGTGCCTTGTATTGGAACCTTTGTTTGGCTTTGTGCTAGGTTCACTCTTAGGTTGTTTAGACCCTCCTGTATTGACAGGGTCTCTGTCTTCTGTCTTAGTTAGATCCCTTTAAGACCAGGTTTGGGCAGACCAGCTTTGCAATGGACTCAGATTCAGATTCAGAATACGTTGTGATTCATCTATATCAGTTCGACTATAGTCAAACTCTTCTCGACGATCGTCGATCTCCAATAGACGATCTCAGAGTCTCCTACTCTGAACTGAACTCGACGATCCCCGAGCTCAGGTCGATGATCTCTTGTTTCTCTCCAGTAATCGAAGCTCGACGATCTCTTATCCCTGGTCGACGATCTCTGATCGGAGTCTTACGATTTTTGTGCTGTCTTCTTCTATCAGTTTTTCAGATCAGTCAGAAGTCTTTGTTTGGTATGGCTATGGTCAATTATTTTAAGGCAAGATATATTCTGATAATAAATGTTGATTCTCCCAAAGATGATAGCCGTATTTCTTGAAGCATTTATTATGGCATTCACAGAATATTATGTAGAGACAGTTATGGATTGTATTTATGAATGCCAGCAATTTTAGTGATTTGGGCTCCTTATTTCTTGCAGTAAATTATGTCTTGCCTTGGGAATTCAAATTCAGGCCGTTTTTCTTCTCTCTAATAGAACATATATCTCAAGATAATAAAATTAGACAATACACAAGCCAGTAATAAAATAGAAAGAAAATAATCTTTTGCTCTAAGTGGATACTGCATGCTTTGCTAAGAAGAAGAAGAAGAACTCTCTCTCTGAACAATTTTTCACCAGTCTTCTTCTCTCTTCAGTCTTCAAAGATTCACAGAGAATCTCAACATCAACCACTGCTATCAGATTAAAAAAGGGCTCTACAACCTTTTCACTTTGAAGACCTACACCCAGGGCCAAGCCTCATCCTCCTGAATTCATACAATATCCCATGGGGAGCTTAGATCTTTATTTAATCCACATAATCTTCTCAATTGTATGAGAAAGAGAAGATTCTCATATACTCTTTCTTTTACCTCCATCTGTACAGGGTTATCCCTCCCTTCAAAAGTGAACTCTTTAGTGATAGGGCACTTGATCAAAAACCTATTGGATTTTGAACTCTTGATCAGAAGCTCAAAGGGTTTCTAGATCTACCTAAAGCAGATCTTGTGGTGATAGGGCACCTGATCAAAAACCTAAGTGGATTCCTACCTAGGTGGTAGAAGAGTGGATGTAACCAGTTTTGGTGAACCACTATCAATTTTCTTGTGTAGTCTGTGTTGCTTTGTGATTTCTTTGTGTGTTATGTTGCTGTGGTAGTCCCTATTATTTATTTTCTCTAGTCTCTTTTATTAGTATTTCTATTTCGCAATTAAATTTTTAAATAAGTTTTAAAATACTCTATTCACCCCCCCCCCCCCCCTCTGGAGTAAGAACCTATTTATCCCCTCACTTTCAATTGGTATCAGAGGGTGTGTTGTTGAAGGTTATACAGGCAAACACCTGAACCTAAGATCTCTGATAGATATTCTCTTACTCTATTCCTCTTTATTATACCATGGCTTAGTATAAGGATTTTGCAAGCACCAGACCTCCAGTTTGCAACTTGCAAAAGTTTGGAATCTTGAAGGCAAGAATAAGACTTTATATGAACTCTATTGATGAAGATATTTATGCTTCTATCTTAACAGGAGTACCTTTGCCACCAGCTGCCACCCCAAGCACTTCCACAAATATGACTGCAGTACCTCCTCCAGACTACAATGATGCATACAAGAAAGCAAAAATTGCTGATACAAAAGCCCTGAATATACTGGCTCAAACAATGTCTGACGACATATTTCAGAAGGTAGCTGAATGTGAATCAGCTAAGGCCATCTGGGATTCCTTAAACTAGATGGTTGCAGGATCAGCAGATGAAAGGAAGGACAGGAGTGCTCATCTCATCTCCCTGTATGAGAATTTCAAAAAGGAAGAAACTGAGCAAGTTTCTGAGATGTATAACAGACTCAGTATCATTGTTAATGAACTGAAAACCCTTAACAAGGACATCTCAGTCACAAAAATAAATGACAAGATTCTCATGTGCTTCCCCAACTCATGGGACTCTAGAATCTGGCCTATCAGAGATACCAGAAGCACACATGAGATGACCACTAAATTAGTCTTATGAAAGTTGAAATCCTATGAACAGCTGTTGAAGATAAGAGAAGCTGAGCAACAAAAGAATGCTACACCAACAAGGAATGAGCAGAATATTGCTTTCAAAGCTTCAGAAGAATCAGAAACTTCTCCATCAAATGAAGAACTGATGAGTCTCTTTACAAAGAGATTCTTCAAGATGGGGAGAAAGGAATTTAGAAGAAAATCATCAAGGAGTGATGATAAACCAAGGTATGATAAAACTCCTTCTAAAGAAATCATTTGTTTTGGTTGCAGAAAAGCTGGACACATTCTTCCAGAGTGTCCAGAAAACAAACACAAGGAAAGGAGAAAGGAGAAAGACTCCAAGAAGCACTCCAGCAAACCATCCTCCTATAAACACAAAAAGAAGGAGAGAGGATTTGTTGCAGAAACATGGAGTGATACTGAAGAATCATCTTCCTCCAGCTCTAGTGAAGATGAAGAAGAAGCAAAGGCCAAGGAAATGTTCTTAATGGACATCAATGCTTCAGGAAATGTCTTAGAAGAAGAAGAATTTGAAGAATGTTCAGATTGTGATCAGGTATTGGAAGATTTTGACTTTACCTCTGAAGATTTTAAATCAAACTTCAAATCTATGCATAGTGATCTAATTAGGTCTGAGAAGGAAATCAAACTTCTCAGAGATAGGCAAGTTAACTATGACACTTTAGTATCAAAAAATAACAAATTAAAAAATGAAATAGACTTGTATAGTGAACAAATCATTTTTTTTAAAATGGAATTAAGTAAGGCAAAACAGCTAGAGGAATCATTAAATGGAAGAAGTAAACAGCTAGAAGAAATAACCAGCACACTCAATGCTAGGCTTAATAAAAGTAAGTTGGGATTAGGTGCATCATCTAGTGAACCACCAGTCATCCAGAAAAATCATCTCTCATAACCCATAAAGTTTATTTCAGAAAAAGACAAGAAAAATACAAAGCAAATTAAAAAGGTTAAAAAGGTTCTAAAACAAATTGAGAAAAATAAAGAAAAACAAACAACTAAGCCTCAACAAAAATCGTCGAACCAAGATCGACGATCTCAGCATTATTCGTCGAACGCCGATCGACGATCTCAGAACCCAGAGCTTGAGTTCAACCAATTTGCAAACGGTGATCGACGATATCACTATGTATCGTCGACCAGAGATCGACGATCGTGGAACCCAAATAATAGCTACTATTACTCTGAGAACTGAGATTGACGACATCAATGCTGGTCGTCGAACGCAGATCGACGATCTCAACATAAAACGTCGAACTCAGAACAGAGTTATCAAAACTTCAATTTCAACAGGAACAAAAATCTCAATAATAATCCTAGCTCTAAATCATTTCATCCCTTAACTAACTGGATAATACCACCTAGGAGATTTCATCCCTTAGGCTATAAATGTCAACCTGAATATTCTTATATTTAAAGTTTTAAGTATGAAAAGAAGCCAGGACCAAAGGTTACCTGGGTCCAAAATGTATAATCTGCCTTCTTGCAGGAGAAGACCTATCCTACCATACAGGATAGATGGTACCTGGATAGTGGGTGCTCCAGGCACATGATAGGAAACAAGGCCAACCTAAATAACTACAAGGCAAAGCTGGGTCAAAAAGTTGTATTTGGTGACTCAAGCTTTGGCCAAACAGAAGGATATGGAGAATTCACACTTGGAGATGTCACATTCAGGAAAGTGGCATATGTAAGTGGTCTGAAACATAACTTGATATCCATAGGTCAGCTATGTGATGCAGGTTATGAGGTATGCTTTACTGATTCAAAGTGCAATATTTCTTTAAATAACAGCATTGTGTTGTCAGGATATAGGTTATGCAATATTTACTTAGTTGATTTTCATTCTGCTTATTCAGAAATCTGTTTATTTAATCCGGTTAGCAATAATAATACTTTATGGCATAAAAGTCTAGGGCATGTAAACCTTAGAAACATTGCTAGGTTATCTAGGGACAAGCTTGTTAGAGGATTTCCCTCTTGCCCCTACAAGAAGGAAAGCCTTTGCAAGGCTTGTCAAGAAGGAAAGAAAACTAAAAATAGCTTTAAATCAGTTAATAAGAGTGATTCACCTAGGATTTTGTATCTGCTTCATTTGGACGTTTTTGGACCAATTGCTGTACAAAGCCTGGGAGGGAAGTTCTATACTTTAGTCATTGTAGATGACTTCTCTAGGTTCTCTTGGGTTTTCTTCTTGATAAACAAGTCAGATAACTTCAAGGTTCTTACAGACTTTCTAAAATGCATAAAGATTGAGTACTCTACTCAAGTTGCATTGATCAGAAGTGATCATGGCACTGAGTTTGAATCTCTTCTTATGCAAGAATTCTGTGAGAAGGAAGGTATCAGGCATTGCTTCTCTGCTCCCAGAACTCTCCAACAAAATGGGGTAGTTGAAAGGAAAAATAGAACACTCATTGAAGCTACATGCACATTGCTTGTTGATGCTCACATGCCTCTATCCTATTGGGCAGAAGCTGTAAGCACAACAAATTATGTCCTGAACAGAAGTTTGATACACAAACTTAAGGGCAAGACTCCCTATGAATTACTCAAAGGGAAGAAACTTAAAATAGATTATTTTAGAATTTTTGGCTGCATTTATTTTATTCATAATAACAACAAAGATTACCTTAGAAAGTTTGAAGCCAAAGCTACAATGGAAATTTTTCTAGGATATTCCCAAGTTAGCAAAGCATATAAGGTTTTCAATAAATCATCTTTGAAAATTGAAGAATCTGTTCATGTTACTTTTGATGAAGCTAATATGTTTTACAAGAAGAAGGAAGCTTCTACCAGTAATCTCTTGCAGGTACCAAATCTATGTGAGAAATTGGATGAATTGAATTTCACCCAAAAGGTGATATCTCATCCCTCTCCACAGATTGATGAAGATAGTGAAGAAGAATCTCTAGAAATTGTTGAAGGCTCTCCAACAGCAAACTTAATTCCACAAGAGAAATTAACTCTTGATGCTGCTATTGTTGATCAAACTCCACCTCCTGACTATGTTACACTTAGAGATCATCTAATATCTCAAGTGATAGGAGACATGTCAGTGGGTGTGCAGACAAGGCATCAACTCAATGAAGATATGATGCAAGCCTAATTCTTATCTGAAAGTCACACTAGTGTCAACTATCTTCACCTAGGGGGGACAGGTGATGCGCAGTCGTTTTGCGGAATTAAAAATTTACCTACACAATAAAAGAAAACAAATAGAGCACAGAAAGACACGGGCAGTTATAGTGGTTCCCCGATTTGGGTGCATTCACTTTCCCCCTTCGACCTATCTCCAAACAAGGGACGACTCGGTCACTTCACCAACAGGATTGAAATCCAATCCTCACACTAATGGAAGGAACCCTTCCACTTGAAGGAGTCACCACTCCTCCACTACGGGTTGCACCCAACCCTTACAATGAGGAACTAACGTTCCTTTACAACAAAAGTAAATATGGAATGTATAAAATACAAACTACGTTTGGAGCGCTTGGTGTCCCTTTTCGTTCAATGTAGCGTTCTTGAAGAAAACGAAGAGTCCACGACCTAAGCACTCTCTTAGAGAGGATCTCCTCGAGATCGGCGGCGGCAAAGATTGCGGCGGCGATGCTTTCGAGATCAATGGCGGCAACGGAGTGCGGCGGCGATGCTTTGTAGATCCAAACTTTGTAGCAAAGATAACAAGGTCTACCAACGATCTTACTTGGATCGATCGTCTCAATCGATTCGGAAGGGGAAGGTATTCCCTTCAACAAACCAAGAGACAAAGGATCTCAAAATAGATACGTGAGACACGTTGCTTGGCTAAGCTTCTATCGTCGGGAGATCAGGAAGAATCCACGATCAGCGGCGGCGACCTTCTTCACGAACGACGACGGCGACGGAAGAAATACCGCGATCAATTAGGTCACGCGAGGTGGCCGTTCCTTTTCTTGGTGTTCGCCCTTCTTTCGTTCAAAATAGGAGAGTATTTATACACTAGAATAATCCATTATGACCATTATGGGCCCCACCAGTAGAAACCCTAAGTCTGGTTCAAAACAGCGCCTGAACATTTGGTCTAGTCCAGCGAGCCAACGAAAATCGCGTTAGGCAAATTCGGCGGGAATCATTGGTGATTCTCGACGATTCGTCGAGAATCACTAATGATACCCATCGAATTCTACTTATAAGATTTCTAGGTTGAAAAGCAAGCCATCCGGAGTGAATCGGCGAGAATCACAATTCATTCTCGACAAATCGGCGAGAATGCAAAGTCATTCTTGACGATTCGGCGAGAATCACTTAGTGATTCTCGCCGATTCTGCCTTAGCAGAATTATAGATAGCGCTGAGACATCCGGAAGCATTCGGCGAGAATCGGCTAATGATTCTCGACGATTTGGTGAGAATCACTAGTGATTCTCCTCGAATCAGCGAGAATCACTTAGTGATTCTCGTCGAATCTTACTTAGATGAATTTTCATCTATCTTCCCGTGAGCTGGTCTTTGACCCATTCTTGCTCCTTGTTTGCTCTTGATTTATCACTGTCCTGTACTTGAAAGTAAGTACACTCCAATAGAGAGAGTACATGTAAGCCAACACACTGATCTGCTCAACGAGGGATTACGTTGCGCAGACCCGTGTATATTGACCTACTGCACCCTGACATTGGTGTGTACCTAGCGTGGAGTAACTGCAAGCACAACTTAAAGATATATCATCAAATACATTGTGAATTCATCTTAGCTTGACAGGTGGCTTCCTCAAATCCAGGTAATTGTGGATACAATACCCAACAATCTCCCCCTATTTGACGAAGCCAAAATCCTACTAGCTAAGATGAATACGACCATCCAGAGAATATACACAGCATATTAACAGAGATAAGACACAAAGAAATAAAGGCAATCAGAACAATACTTGAGTAAATTATGAAATCATATATATATATATATATATCCACAAGAATTGTTCATACAACAACATGAAGATAAAAACATGCATTGAGGAAATGACAAGCCATAATCCTAAGCCTATTTCTCCTTAGCTAAATCATCCTTTAGTTGTTGAGCCAAGAATTGCTTTGTCTCTCAAAATACTCCTTGGGCTTTGGATAATATCTGGGGGGAGGATCTTTATGCTCCACTTTGTTATTCCTAAAAAATATATTTCATTTAGCTTCATACATCTTGTGCATCTCCCATTCTTACTGATTGTATGCATCATTCCGATTGATTTCCCCCCTCTGCTGTAGCATAAAAGTATCCAAAATAATGCTCCTTGAAACAGGACTCCATCTTTCATTTCTCACTTCATCCTCCTTCAATCTTACTTTCTTTTCGATTGGAGTTTCTTTGGATGTCCCTTCTTGGAGTTTCCGCTTTCCTTTTGCTTTTGCTAGGGCTACTTGGTCAAATATGGTACTGAGTGCAGCTTTGGCAGCAGCCTTCTTAGCATCAGCTTCACTAAGAGGAACTTCCTCAACATTTGCACCCTCATCAGCAGCAAAGGCAACCTCATCAGAAGCAAAGGTCACCTCATCAGAAGAAGGAACCGGAATTGGGATTTATACACTTGATGCTTGCTGCACTAGCCAGTGGCTGCTATCAAATACATACTTATTTGACTGTTCGATGTTGTCGATGATAATCTGTTGTAGCCCTCTCATCTTAGCTTTATATTCTTCCTCCCCCTTTTTGGCTTCGAGGGCAATTGAGTTTGCATAAGTGTGCAGTGACCCATCGATGTGCTGCACAGTCTTTGTAAACTCAGTCAAAAGGTTTTTTTGATTTGTATTTAGAATCATCATGTTGGCATCGAATTTCTAGATGATGTCGGCTACAACATGAGCATTCTTATTTACTACTGCCAGATCGGTCGTATTTTTCTGAAGCCCTTGCATGAGAAGTGTGACAGTAGTGTCGGCCTCTGTATACTTGGCCTCGAACTTCTTTTCCATCACATCCAGCTTGTGATTAATTTCCACGACGTTCTTGAGCATTAGATCCTCAGATTTCTTAATCCTTTTTAACACTTTGTTCTGTGCTTGCTCAAAATACAGTTTGAGCTCATCCACTATACCTTGAATGACATTCACTGTGTGATTTGCTAGATTAGATCGAAGTGGATGTCCCTGAGGCAAGCCTTGGTCTGGCTCCTCAGCAGATTCACTGGGGGAGCTTGATACATGCACTGTCTCCACTGGGGGGATAGGGTCAGCCTCTGTAGTTTGCTCAGGAATGCTTATCATCTTTTGCTGAGAGGACTCCCCCTCCATTATTGTACCAGATTTCTCATGAACTACCATTGGAGCCTGTTCCACAAATGGAACTTCAACTTCATCCTCTGGCTCCACTGTCTCCACCCTCTCTCTCAAGGTTGTTTCATCTTCAACGACATCATCCACTTCTTCAGCACCCTAATCTTTTATATCATTATTGTCAATTGCATCATTATCTAGGGCTTCATCATCTTCCTCCTCATCCAGGGTATAGCCTGCATCTTTGGCTATCTGAGAGATGTCAGAAATAACATCAGCAGGAGCAGGTACTGAGAGATCTGTCCTGTGAGTTCCAGTCGCAAGGGGTAGAGACTCCCCCTCAGTTCCTGCAGCCAGCAGATCAGGAACTTCACTGGGTTCAGCCACAGAATCTGCTAGAGTTTTGTTGTCCTTATCCCCATGGGACTCAGCCGGGGATTCATCAAGTTCTTCAGCAATGGCTGCTTGACCAATTCTTCTTTCCCATCTATCAAAGACACTCGAATCCATTTTCTTCAGATAATGCAGAGGAACTCCTTTGCTCATATCGAACCTATCTCCATCCAACTGATAAAGATATAGGCTGATGATTCGTCCAAAACTTGGAGTTCTGAGAGTATCCTTAATCTTCTCAAATAGCATAGCCCCCCAGTTAAATCTCTTTCGGCAGACTATAACCACTAGAATCTTGAACATGTCTGCTGAAATATGGTCGTGGGAGCCGGGTTTGCATATCAGTACTTTCCCTATGATGTCTGACAAGAGCTTCCCTTCCTCATTCATTTCCTTTCTCTTGATTGATTTGGTTCCTCGAGCTAGTCCACAGAAGAGGAGAGTCCTGGCTCGATCCTCTTCCTCCAGATAATCTTCTTGATCAGAACTGGAGAGCTGTAAATATTGTGTCAGTTTTCCTGTTGTCATCTTGATCCATACACCGGCAATCTTACTCTTGATCACTATATCTTCGTCCCGTAGCCTTGCCGTTGTAAAGAACTCCAGCACTTCCTTATCCAGTATTTTGTATGGATGCTCCAGGATGAATGTAAGTCCGGCCTCTTCAAGCATGAGGATAATATTCCGGAACTCATCTGAGGCATGAGAAAAGCCTATCCTAACCAGTTCGCTTCCAGTGAAGAGTGCTGCTGTGGTTCTAGGGGCCATTAAAAACCTAACGAAAAATATTCAGGATTCGACACCCTATTAGAGCTGCTAGTATAGGAGCCACACTTTATACAAGACACAACAAGGATGAGGGAACGTTACCCTAACACCGAGTGGTTTGGCGGGACGACGGCGACGGGATCAACGGGATCGCCTGACGGGAAGAAGTCGACGGAGAAGGTGTCTGAAGCTCTTGCGTCCTTGGGACTTTTTCGACGGAAGCACAGAGGAGAAACTGGGCGATCGAAGCCGCGATCGAGGGAAACCTGGAAGAGCTCGGGAAGAAGTCGGGATGCGAATCATCGCCGGGATTCGTCACCGAGATCGTCGGGAAGCTTGCGATTTCGGGAAGTCGACGGAACTATGCGAGAAGCAGGGATGCGAATCGTCGGGATGTGAAGGGTCGGCGGGATTTAAGCTATTTATATCATTAAGAACCGGGGGGGTTTGACGGGATTTCGAAGTGCTTCTATCACTAGGCTAAGGAGAAAATGAATGAGCCTTTATTAATCGACCAAAGTCGATCTTTTCTATACAAACTAGTCGAGGCGTGTTAATTTCAAGCTTTTTCCCCATTTTGTTTCTTGATCACGAACCTCGATCGAGTGGAACGGTATTTTCTCCTTATACAAAATTACAGTATTACTAAGTGACAAATTGTAGTATTTTGCTACACCCACGGCAGACATTACTTAAGTTCAAATGGACTAATTCACACCCATTGAGGTTCATTATCCATTATATCAATATGTAATTACAAGGAATTCTTCAAATTGTATTTTAGGGTCATTTAACAGTTTCGTTCTGTCATCAAGTGTGTGAACATATATGTGTATATAGACATATAACCATTCACTTTTTAGAGTACGAATTGACAAATTCTTTTGGATAAATATGAGGATATATATAAATGTAAACATCAAGATAATCTGACTCAAGTCTTGACACTGAATGCGTGTACCTGGGATCATAAAATTTATCATTCAGATCTCCTTTTTGAGGTACACCAGGTTTTCAATTTGAGTAATCCATTGTAGTTAGCATTGCTCTTATCCCATATACGTGTTCCATGTCATTCTTGGAACATCTCATGTCTAGTTCTCATCATATTTACGGGAACCTAGACTATCCTGCGAAAAAGAATTACCCTACCTTAGGAACCCAATATGTATTGGGTCCTAAGTTCTTGTCAGCATAAAATATTGAATGCCTTCCTACAGGAATCCTGTCAGGAAGGCTAACTCTGCCTAGAGGAAATGGACATACCCTTGCCCTTGGCACAGAGGGATTGTGCCAACAATCAATGGCAAAGTGACCCACCTTGCCACAGCACCAACAATCATGAATGTTGTATCGCTGTTTCTGACCTGATCTATTGACTGAGGTAGTCATGATCTTAGGTCTAAACGGGACAGGGCAGGTTCTGTTCACAAATTTACCCTTTTAACCGTGACACGTTGGAGGGAGGATAGAGAGCATGTGGTGAGTGTCATGAGGCCTGGGAGGTGGTGCCTTCCTTTTAGTCAACACACTTCCAGGGGCCCCATGGGTACTTACTACATGTTTCCCAACCCCCCTTTCCTGTGTCTTGGGGTGGAAAGAGATGCAGTGAGAGCTGGTTCCTGTAGATTAATGATGAGTTGGGCTGAGGCCAAGAATACAAAGGGTTTAGGATGAATCTTGGGTATTCTCTCATGGGTAGCCATGACAGCTCTTGCACTGTGGCATTTCCACCTGAGGGCCGATCATTATTGCAGTGACCATGGATGTTCTTATGGTCATACCTAAAAGCATGATGTGTGCCCTTCCTACTCGGGGTGGGGGGTCTGAACGCAGTTTCCCCATTTCCCCATGAATTAATGATTTGGGATATCCACCCATTTTCTGCTTTTCTCTTGATAGCATCTATCTTGTAAAAGTTAGAAACTATCCTCTTCTCAGTCTCTAGACGACTCTCTAGATCCGAGATCTTTGAGTCATTTACCTTGATGGATTCCAATTGGAGATTCATCAAGGTCTTAAGCTGAGCAATCTCCTTATCTTGCTCCTCCACAAGTAAGTTGCTCTTCTGAAGGGCACTCTCAAGGGAATCAATATTTTCAATCTTTTGATTGAAGCTATCCATATCCCTTGCATCACTTGAAGGACAACCCTCTGAACTATTCTTGTTTTCAGGAACTTTAAGGGGAGAGGAGCATGATGAAGAAGTTACCTAATCCTGACTTTGATGTTCCGGGTCAGCGTTAAGATCGGCAGAGACTGTTGGGTCAGCTTCATCAGAACTGCTTTCCTCAGCCTCTTCTTCAGTCTCTAACATGGACACAGGAGCCCTGATACTGAGAGATTGGTCTTGACCTTCATCTTCAGAAATGAGGACCCCCACATAGGCTTCATCCTCTTGCTGACAACTGGTCCCTGCTTTCTCTAATCCCTCCATGAGGTCTGAGATGGTTTGCCACATGGACTTGGCCGTCCTACACTTGTCCACTCTTGAACGAGATACACCAGACCAGACGTCAGTGATGATCTGACGAATCAACTTGTCCAAGTTGAACAGTGAGAACTCGGTCTCAGACATCTCTTCGGGACTCTTGGAGATTTGGAGATCCTTTCCTGAGCTGGAAGCCTTCATGGGAATAAAGGGACCCTCTTCCAAGATGAGTGACGCTCGAGGGTCGATGGCCTCCAGATGAAACATAACTCTCATCTTCCAGATGGGATAATACTCCGTTGTGCAAGCAGGGAGTCTCAGAGGAGAGACATCAGAGTCCATCTCCATGATTGAGTCTTGTCTTCTTCTTGACACTAGAACCGGGATCTTACTCAAGGTGTTAACCTTATTGCTGAGTAACATCCCTCTGATACCACTTTAAAGTCACACTAGTGTCAACTATCTTCACCTAGGGGGGACAGGTGATGCGCAGTCGTTTTGCGGAATTAAAAAATTACCTGCACAATAAAAGAAAACTAACAGAGCACAGAAAGACACAGGAAGTTATAGTGGTTCCCCGATTTGGGTACGTCCACTTTCCCCCTTCGACCTATCTCCCAAGAAGGGATGAATCGGTCACTTCACCAACAGGATTGAAATCCAATCCTCACACTAATGGAAGGAACCCTTCCACTCGAAGGAGTCACCACTCCTCCACTACGGGTTGCACCCAACCCTTACAATGAGGAACCAACGTTCCTTTACAACAAAAGTAAATATGGAATGTATAAAATATAAACTACGTTTGGAGTGCTTGGTGTCCCTCTTCATTCAATGTAGCATTCTTGAAGAAAATGAAGAATCCACGACCTAAGCACTCTCTTGGAGAGGATCTCCTCGAGATCGGCGGCGGCAAAGATTGCGGCGGAGATGCTTTCGAGATCAACGACGGCAACGGAGTGCGGCGGCGATGCTTTGTAGATCCAAACTTTGTAGCAAAGCTAGCAAGGTCTACCAACGATCTTACTTGGATCGATCATCTCAATCGATTCGGAAGGGGAAGGTATTCCCTTTAACAAACCAAGAGACAAAGGATCTCAAAATAGACACGTGAGACACGTTGCTTGGCTAAGCTTCTATCGTCGGGAGATCAGGAAGAATCCACGATCAGCAGCGGCAACCTTCTTCACGAATGACGACGGCGGCGGAAGAAATACCGCGATCAATTAGGTCACGCGAGGCGGCCGTTCCTTTTCTTGGTGTTCGCCCTTCTTTCGTTCAAAATAGGAGAGTATTTATACAGTAGAATAATCCATTATGACCGTTGTTGGCCCCACCAGTAGAAACCATAAGTCCAGTTCAAAACAGCGCCTGAACATTTGGTCTAGTCCAGCGAGCCAACGAAAATCGTGTAAGGCAAATTCGGCGGGAATCATTGGTGATTCTCGACGATTCGTCGAGAATCACTAATGATACCCGTCAAATTCTACTTAGAAGATTTCTAGGCTGAAAAGCAAGCCATCCAGAGTGAATCAGCGAGAATCACAATTCATTCTCGACGAATCGACGAGAATGCAAAGTCATTCTCGATGATTCAACGAGAATCACTTAGTGATTCTCTCCGATTCTGCCTTAGCAGAATTCTAGACGGCGCTGAGACAGCCGGAAGTATTCGGCGAGAATCGGCTAGTGATTCTCGACGATTCGGCGAGAATCACTAGTGATTCTCGTCGAATCGGCGAGAATCACTTAGTGATTCTCGTCAAATCTTACTTAGACGAATTTTCGTCTATCTTCCCTTGAGCTAGTCTTTGACCCATTCTTGCTCCTTGTCTGCTCTTGATCTATCACTGCCCTGTACTTGAAAGTAAGTACACTCCAATATAGAGAGTGCACGTAAGCCAACACACTGATCTGCTCAACGAGGGATTATGTTGCGCAGACCCGTGTATATTGACCTGCTGCACCCTGATATTGGTGTGTACTTAGCATGGAGTAACTGCAAGAACAACTTAAAGATATATCATCAAATACATTGTGAATTCATCTTAGCTTGACAGGTGGCTTCCTCAAATCCAGGTAATTGTGGATACAATACCCAACATTATCTCATATTGAACCCTCATCCATTAAAGATGCAGAGCAAGATCCACACTGGATTATTGCAATGCAAGAGGAGCTAAATCAGTTTGAAAGATGCAAGGTTTGGAATTTGGTTCCTAGACCCAAAGGACAGCTAGTAATTGGAACTAAATGGGTCTTCAGAAATAAATTGGATGCTCAAGGCATAGTTGTCAGAAACAAAGCAAGATTAGTAGCACAAGGCTACAGGCAAGAAGAAGGTATTGACTATGATCAGACCTTTGCACCTGTTGCAAGGCATGAAGCTATCAAAATTTCCTTGGCATATGTTGCTCACAAGAAATTCAAGGTATATAAAATGGATGTCAAAAGTTCCTTTCTCAATGGGGAACTTAAAGAAGAAGTATATGTGGAACAGCCACCAGGTTTTATCTCTTCAACTCACCCCTCCCATGTTTTCAAATTGCATAAGGCTCTCTATGGTCTAAAGCAAGCTCCAAGAGCTTGGTATGAAACCCTAGCTAGCTTTCTTTTAGAGCATAAATTTTCTAAAGGAACTGTAGATAGGACTTTATTTGTTAGACATCATCATGATAGGATTTTGTTAGTTCAAGTATATGTTGATGATATTATATTTAGATCTACTGATTCTAAACTTTGTAAAAGGTTTTCTGACCTTATGCACTCTAAGTTTGAAATGAGTAACATGGGTGAACTCTCTTACTTTCTTGGTCTTCAAGTAAAGCAAGCTCCTGATGGCATCTTCATATCTCAATCCAAATATGCTAAGGAATTAGTAAAAAGGTTTGGGATGGCTGATGCCTCAGCTATAAAGACACCTATGGCTTCTAATGTAGTAATTGATTCTGATGAAAAGGGCAAACTAATTGATCAGAAAAATTTTAGGGCCATTATTGGGTCCCTATTATATCTTACTGTAAGTAGACCTGATATATTGTTTGCAACATGTATTTGTGCTAGATTTCAAGTCAATCCTAAAGAATCTCATTTAATTCTCCTCAAAAGAATTTTAAGATATTTAAAGGGTTGTCCTAATCTAGGACTTTGGTATCCCACAGAGTCAAAATTTGAATTAACTAGATATTCTGATGCTGACTATGATGGATGCAGAATTGACAGAAAAAGCACTTCAGGAACCTGTCAGTTCCTGGGTGATAGATTAGTTTCCTGGTTTTGCAAGAAACAATCTTCTGTGTCTACATCAATTGCAGAGGTTGAATATATAGCAGTTGGTAGTTGCTGTTCACAGATCTTGTGGATTCAAAATCAGCTACTGGATTATGGGTACTCTCTCAAATATTCAACCATCTTTTGTGACAGTACCAGTGCCATATCTATTGCACAAAATCCAGTCCTGCATTCTAGGACCAAGCATATAGAAATAAGGCATCATTTTCTTAGAGACTGTGTTGACAAAAATAAGATTAACCTTAAGTTTATCTCCACTGATTTGCAAAGAGGAGATATTTTTACCAAGCCTCTGGATGTGCAAAAACATCTATTCTTTTTGAATCAGCTTGGAATGATAAATGGAATGGATTAATCCTGAATTTTGTCTGTGTGAAGATGTGGTCAACGATCGTCGAACGGAGATCGACGATATTCAAACTCATCTTGAGCTCAATCGTCGACCTGAGATTGACGACAGCTATGTGTGAAGACAAAAATCGTCGACCGAAGATCGACGACTTTGCTTCAGAAAACTAATCGTCGACCTCAGCACGACGATTGATTTTCCGACTGAGATCAGAGACCAAAGATATTATTTGCTTATAAATTAAATCTTTGACCTAAGATCGACGTTTTTGTTTTTATTGTCAGCCAGAGATCGTCTCTTAATATTCCAAAAACCTATATGTAGGTTTCTTCTCGATCTCTATCCCGCTCTTTCATATTTCCCCTCTGCTCTTGATTTTTGCTCTCTCTAGTTTACAAGTTTTCCATGGCGATCTCTGCAGCAGTTCTCGCAGTGATGAAGTTCGACACAGGATTTGATGTCGACTTCGGCTCTTTCAGTCATTGTGATGTTGTGTTTCAGGAAATGCTGCAGCTTTGTGACGATCAGGGGTTGAAGAAACTTATGTCTACAAGGATAAAGCTATCTGTTGCTGAGATAAAGGACTGGGTTTACACCTCCTCTGTCAATGATTCTTCGATGATTGGTTCCATCTCAGGACAGCAGGTTTCTCTAAACCCTGCATCTCTTACAGAAATTATTGAGCTAAAGAATGGAACAGATGATTTGGATCAGGACAGTGCAGAATATAGCAGGATGTTTCTGTAGATGGGTCATGTCGAGGGCATTCCATTTAAGTTATTAAAGAAAAACCTATCTGTATGGTTTAAGTTTCTCGCGGATATAGTGGGCAAGGTTTTGCTTGGAAAGCACTCGGCCCATGATAATATCAACATGCAGCAATTTTCCATAATGTCTGCTTTAGTAAACAAGAAGGCCATTGATTGGGCCAGTTTGTTTTTCGATTTGATTAAGAGAAAGAATAACAAAAAGAAAGTCTATCTAGGAAGGATTATTGGAATCTTCCTTCAACAGAAAGCCCCAGAGCTTTTGGTTTCTCCAACCATAGCTATCAATGCCAGTAAAAGGATGGATTCATCTTTGTTCGGGAAGTGGGAGAGGTCAATTCAGAAACCCTCCAGGGCAGGAACCTCCTCTCGCACATCTGAGGACACTAGGGCCGTCACAGCCACTCCTCACCCTACTGATGAAGTTCCCTCCCTTTCTCCTCCCCCTGCATCTCCAACCATCCCCAATGTCTCTTCTCACCCTACCACTGCCCTTCAAACTCCTCTTTCATCTCAAGTCACTCTTTCCTCTCATACCCAGTCTCCTCAACACCATATTACATCTCAACTCTTCTCCAACTTGTCATCTACAAATATTGATCTACTCTCTCCTCATTCTTCCCCTTCTCGTCAACATAATTCACCAATAAACATTGAAGCCTCTCCTCACAACTCTCCTCAACATTCCCCCATCCATTTCCCAAGAATGTCTCCAACCCAGGATGAAATCATGACAGATTTCACTCCTCCTCCATCTCATACTTCTATCTCAACTCAGACTCCAGCTGACTTTCTTCAAGATGATCATCTCTCTCTCTCTCATATTCTGGAACTTATTACTCCTACCCTAAAATCCCTGATAGCAGAGGCAATTCACCTCTTGCTCAATCTATTTCCTCTCTTTCTTCCCTCATCACTTCTTCTCTCTCTTCTTCCTCTATCCCTTCTTCATCTAGGGGCCTGGTTCAAGTCCTCACTGAAACCAGGCAGGGGGAGATGTCCCATGAATATGTTGCAGGTCAAGTATCAGCATAACTTTAGGTTCAGATTCCTCCAGCAGATTAGGAAGAAGAAGCTTTTCAAAAGTTTTGTTCAGACATAGTCCTATTTTCAGATTTACTGATGACAGATGAGGACACTGATGTGTTAATCCCTGAGATCTCCAGTGGTCATTACTTTATTAACCCATCTATTGATTTGAAAATTCTTTTACATTCTTTCTCTATGTTCTGAGCAGTTTTGTTTTCAGATGAGGCTATTTCTTCCAGGGCTATGGTCTGTTATACCAAACCCATAAGTCCCTTTGTTATGAAACATCTTCTGTAGAATATATCAGCTCCAGCTTGTTCAGACCCTCTTTCAGTTACAGAATGTACAAACATGTCATCCTCTATGGATGTTGAGTTTTTGCTTTCTTCAGAAAATAAGAATGAGAATGATGCTCTCTCAATTGCTGATGATTTACTTGATCTAGTGACCTCAAAAAATTTGGCTTTAGCCCTAGAAACAAGTCTAATCAGTCTTTGTGAGCCTATTAGTCCTTATCCCTTTTTGGATGATTTGACTGCTAATGACATTTTGGAAGAAGCCAAAGAAAAGGCTGCTAAGAAGATAATTGACAAGCAAATAAAGGAAATAGATGAATTATATGTTAATCCTCAAGTTTTATCTGATGATGATGATTCAGATGATAGTGATTCTAAGAAAAAGAAAGCCTCAAAGAAAAGAAAAGTTGCTCCCCAGGCTGCTCCTAAACCAGGAAATACTAATGATACACCTTATTACATTTTGAAAGGAATTACCCCATACCCTGGCATGGAGAGCTGGATGTGGCTATCCAAGAATGAGCAAAAAGCAAGAAAGAAGAGCAGGAGATACTCTCCACCTCCTCATAAATTCAGAAGAGGTCCTCCTCCTCCTCCTCCTACTGCTGGTTCTTCAGGTGCTATCTCTCGAGCTTCTGGTGCATCTTCCCAGCCTTCCTCCTATTCAAGATCATCTCAAAGGCAGGACAGATTCTCCAGAACTTAGTTTCAGGGAAGCAGTCAGCAGCACAGAAGTCAGAGCTCCTCAGAGCAAGTGAAAGAAGTAGTTTATCAGAATCCTTCATCTTCTCCTTCTCTTTAACAAACTGCTTTTAAGACTTAAATGACAGCTACTTACCCAGTCAAAAGACATGATGAATCTCTCAGATCTAAAGGAAAATATAGTGAGGCTTCCCCTCCTAGTTCTCTCTACTCCCAAAATGATGAACAGCTCAATTCAACATGCTTTCAAGCTCAATCCACTCAGTTCAAAGCAGTCACTGTATTGCCTCCTCAAGAAGATCAGCTACCTGTTGAACAGGAACTTGACCCAAACTTCAGGATGGCTAGACTTCAGGAACTGATTGGCCTTTATCAGATCAGAAAAGTTGTAGAAGAAGGGAAAGATCCATCTTCATTCTATACTATGTCATCTTTTAGAGAAAAGAAGCTGGATAAACTTAGAGAAAGCAAGAAAGTCTTCAATCCAGCTGATTATATGGCTTTGCATCCAGAAGCAGTTGTGCCCAGAGTCAACTCTCAGACATCTCTTGGTGGGCAAGACTTGATGACATCCAAGAAGAATGCACCAGACCAAAGCAGGAAGATAATTTTCTCAAAACCTTCTTCTGGCTCTTCTTTTGATAAACCATAGTTTGTGTTATTTGTTTAATGATTAACTGAATATGTACAATGTACTGATATAACATATCTGTTGATTGTATTTCATTCCTTCAGATATTTATGGTCTTTGCATTTCATTTCTTTTCAGTTTTGTTTTTGAGTGACCTACAACAAATAGGGGGAGATTGTTGGAACCTCTATTTGGCTTTGTACTAGGTTCACTCTTAGGTTGTTTAGACCCTCCTGTATAGCCAGGGTCTCTGTCTTCTGTCTTAGTTAGATCCCTTTAAGACCAGGTTTGGGCAGACCAGCTTTGCAATGGACTCAGATTCAGATTCAGAATACGTTGTGATTCATCTATATCAGTTCGACTATAGTCAAACTCTGCTCGACGATCGTCGATCTCCCATCGACGATCTCAGAGTCTCCTAATCTGAACTAAGCTCGACGATCCCCGAGCTCAGGTCGACGATCTCTTATTTCTCTCCAGTAATTAAAGCTCGACGATCTCTTATCCCTGGTCGACGATCTCTGATCGGAGTCTTACGATTTTTTTGTTGTCTTCTTCTATCAGTTTTTCAGATCAGTCAGAAGTCTTTGTTTGGTATGGCTATGGTCAATTATTTTAAGGCAAGATATATTCTGATAATAAATGTCGATTCTCCTAAGGATGATAGTTGTATTTCTTGAAGCATTTATTATGGCATTCACAGAATATTATGTAGAGACAGTTATGGATTGTATTTATGACTACCAGCCATTCTAGTCGTTTTGGCTCCTTATTTCTTGTAGTAAATTATGCCTTGCCTTGGGAATTCAAATTCAGGTCATTTTTCTTCTCTCTGATAGAACATATATCTCAAGATAACAAAATCATACAATACACAAGCAAGTTATAAAACAGAAAGAAAAGAATCTTTTGCTCTAAGTGGATACTGCATGCTTTGCTAAGAAGAAGAAGAAGAACTCTCTCTCTGAATAATTTTTCACCAGTCTTATTCTCTCTTCAGTCTTCAAAGATTCACAGAGAATCTCAACATCAACCACTGCTATCAGATTCAAAAAGGGCTCTACAACCTTTTCACTTTGAAGACCTACACCCAGGGCCAAGCCTCATCCTCCTGAATTCATACAATATCTCAGGGGGAGCTTAGATCTTTATTTAATCCACATAATCTTCTCAATTGTCTGAGAAAGAGAAGATTCTCATATACTCTTTCTTTTACCTCCATCTGTACAGGGTTATCTCTCCCTTCAAAAGTGAACTCTTTGGTGATAGGGCACCTGATCAAAAACCTATTGGATTTTGAGCTCTTGATCAAAAGCTCAAAGGGTTTCTAGATCTACCTAAAGCAGATCTTGTGGTTATAGGGCACCTGATCAAAAACCTAAGTGGATTCCTTCCTGGGTGGTAGAAGAGTGGATGTAACCAATTTTGGCGAACCACTATAAATTTTCTTATGTCGTCTGTATTGCTTTGTGATTTCTTTGTGTGCTGTATTGCTGTGGTAGTCCCTATTATTTATTTTCTCTAGTATCTTTTATTAGTATTTCTATTCCGCAATTAAATTTTTAAATAAGTTTTAAAATACTCTATTCACCCCCCCCCCCCTCTAGAGTAAGAACCTATCAATCCCCTCACTTTATCCTTGGGCACAGGATTGTGAAAGGGTGTGAGTACGGGTGTCTGATCGCACTGGTTAGTTATATTGAGAAGAGTTATAGATGAACGGTTGGGCTTGGTTCTCGGTGTTCATGTCTCGAAGCTCCTTCTGTTCCACGATGATGTGGTATTGCATGTGGTGTGAGTCGACACACGGTTTTGTAATCCTGGGTTAAGGATAGTGTAGCAGGTCTATGGGCTCTCCAATCGTCACACCGATGGGAGTTGACAGTTAGACCTTGGGTGGTTGGGCTTGTTCCTCAGAGTTCATGTCCCGAGGCTCCTTCCGTGCCAAGTGAACAGTTGGGCTTGGTCCTCATGCTCATTTTCGAAGCTCCTTCCAGGTCACATCATAGGCCAGTTTGGGGCTAGGTTCTCAGTGCATATCTACCCGAGACACCCGCTGGGCCGTAGTACGCGTGTGAGCTCCGTTGTGTGTTCTTAGCATTGAGCCGTATGGAGGCCTAGTCTAGGTAGTGTGGAGACCAGCCTAGTAGTGGAGATGCCCGCTCTACTATCACCGTCTGGCCACGATGGTTGACGTCTGAGAGGTTAGCTACCTTCTCGAAAGTGGGAATTATAGAGTCTGTGTCGACACAGCAATTGTTTGTGCATATTCATGGGTGAGTTATAGCATAGCATTTATTACATCGCATACACAAGATCCTCATCGTATAATTTTGTATGGGCACTCTTATACGATGAGTTACTTTTTTATTGAGTCGATCCTCAACTTATATGTCTGTATGGGCATTCATATAAGTTGAGTTACTTTCTGTTGTAGCCTAATATTATTATGCTGATGTAGTTGATAGAACTGCTAGAGTCACGGTTAATCATTTATTGTGCTGCTACACTATTACAATGTTTATTGATTACACTATGCCACCTGCTTGTACTTATGCTTACATAATTTATATATATTGTACCTTTGTCCATTTCTCCGCCCGGTGCCGAGGAGTGGTCGGGGGAGCGTGTGTGAAGCCACTTAGTCTTTATGACTAACGGTTGCTACATCTTCTTTTTTAGGAGGAAACCTCGTGGGAGGAGCAGCAGTAGGTTTTGCAGCAGGACAGCCAGGACAGGACAACATGGCCTGGGGGGACGGTACGATCATTACCGTCGGTGTCTGATGTGAGTCTTTGAGAGACTTAATGTAGCCAATTTGGGCAAAATATTTTACGTACTCTGATTATAGAAGCTTGTTGTAGCTTCTTTACTTATTGTATTTGGACTATTATATGCTTGTGTGGATTTTGACTTCTAACTCTATATCATGGTTGGGTTGGCAATGTTTGATATTGGTAAAGGTCGACAGAATAGGCGTCTTGTAGTACAGGCTAGCCCGAGTGCTAGTGTTACCTCAAGGCGGCTGTTCGGGGCATAAGACCCCTCTCGTGTCGTGTGCTATGTTCCGGGAGGGGGGTCTTACAAATGGTATCAGCTTGCTACGATCCTGAATTAGAGAAGTCATTTAACAATTGTGCCACCCCCGTTCGATTAGTTAGTTTTGGGACAAACTGACTTAGCGGAAGCAATGGTGTGCCCATATGTAATTCACAATAAGTATGTCCAACTTTGACATTAAGATTAGCCAATCTGACCTTAGGTTTGTATTCTACGTATAGATCCCAGTGCACACTGAGCTAGTGGGGGGCACCCCCGCCCTATCCGTACCCACATAGTTCCAGTAATCGGAGCTATGGCAAACGCTCCCAGCGATCCTAGATGCCTTCAGATCCCAACAAGCCCTCGTGCAATAGCAAGGTCCGGGGTCCAATTGGGTGAGCACTTTCCGAGCTCTCTCCCCTCCAGCTTACCTTGGGATAGAGTCGGCAGTGCATACGGAAGAATGGCTCGACACCATGCAAGAACTGCTGGCAGGAATTAGATGCCCAAACAACATGGTTGTGACCCTTGTAGTGACACTCCTAGAACAACACGCCAATATTGGTGGAAGTCCCTCATGGGCTCCACCTTTCAAGGACGAGTGTATACAGAAATCAGTTGGAGTGAATTCTCTGAAGCCTTTTTAGAACATTTCATCCCCTCGTCTGCTCGGGATGAACTCGAAGTGAGGTTCTTACAGTTAAAGCAAGGGGTCCAAGACAGTGACGGAGTACCAGCGGGAGTTTTAGCATCCGACTAGATTTGTTGACTCCTACGAGTTGGATGATAGAGGGTATGCGAAGAGGTTCTACAAAGGCTTGTGAGACCCCTGAGGCAAGCCCTTTGGTTTATAGCGGACTCCAGCCTAGCCGAAATAATTGACATGGCGAAGAGGTTAGAAGCAGACCACTTGGGAAGTGGTAAGAGGCCAGCTAAGGGCGTGATGGAAGTCGACCCTAGCAACAGAAGGAGATACGACTTCGGAGGAGGAAGAGGATGTCAGAGAGGTGGCCGGCATTTCCACCGGAATTATAGAGTGGAGCACCCGGTTCCAAAGCCGCCAGCATTACCTCCACCACCGCAGCCTCAACAGTTTCAGCAACTCGGTGGGCGGCAGGAGCGAGTGTGCTTCAAATGCAACCAACCGGGCCACATTCGACGTTACTGCCCACAATTGTTTGGAAATGCGCCTCTTGCTCTCCCTATGGAAGCTCCTCAAGGACGGGGGCACATGCGTGGTCGAGGACGAGGACCACGAGGAGGAAACCTCAGACCTGCTCGGAATCAGGTGTTCGCACTGGACATGACACAGGAGCGGACCCCTTAAGAGGTGATTGCAGGTATGAATATAATTAGTCATCTTATTTTCATTAGTAACCTTAAGTTACTTAAGTCATACTAGATATCTAGCTTGAGTATGGTTATTGCTACTTAGGCATTGTGGTGGTCGGCGGGAAACCGACCTATATGTTGTTTGATACCGGTGCCTCGCACACTTTTGTGTCTGAAGACTTCATTAAAGATATATATGGAGTGCAATACTTCACTGGTATTGCTCGAAGAGTATGCATCCCAGACGGATCTGAGATGACCGCAACTGCCAAGTGCGAATTGGAGATACTCATTGGGGGAAAGATCTTTGATACCCCTGCCACAGTTTTGAGAATACCAGAATTTGATCTCATTCTGGGCATGGCATGGCGGGATTGGCACTATGCAAAAATTAACTGCGCGGAGAAGCAAATCTACTTGAGACATGGGGATACCGATGTAATCTTCTAAGGTATAAAATTCGCACCACGTTTATTATTATCTTCGATTCAGACCTTGAAACCTCACATGAGAGGGGATGAAGTCTACATGATATGTTTTGAACTGAAGGAGATAAAAATAGATATGAATGACGTGCAGGTAGTGCGGGATTTTCCTGTGGTATTTCCTGAGAAATTGTCAGGATTACCCCCACATAGAGAAGTGGATTTTCAGAT
The DNA here is from genome assembly GCA_039513925.1 of Platanthera zijinensis. Classification (NCBI taxonomy): domain Eukaryota; kingdom Viridiplantae; phylum Streptophyta; class Magnoliopsida; order Asparagales; family Orchidaceae; genus Platanthera; species Platanthera zijinensis. The sequence goes on from CM077083.1 coordinate 155,082,837, forward strand.
TAAGCTAGTATCAGGAGCCAAGCCCGTCTCTAGGACCCCTTATCGGATTGCCCCAACGGAACTCGCGGAGTTTAGAGTTCAGTTGCAAGAGTTGTAAAATTAGGGTTTGTTCGCCCTAGCTCATCACCTTGGGGAGCCCCTATTCTGTTCGTTAATAAGAAAGATGAGACCTTGAGATTATGTATAGATTATCGGGAGCTCAACCGACTGACGGTACGGAACACCTATATGTTACCTCAGATCGATGAGTTGTTCGACCAATTGGTAGGAGCGCATTGGTTTTCCAAACTCGATTTGCGCTCGGGGTATTATCAGTTGAGAATACAAGAGGAGGATATTAATAAACGGCCTTTAGCTCAAGGTACGGCTTGTACAAGTTTATTGTGATGTCGTTTGGGCTCACAAATGCCCCATCATCTTTCATGATCCTGATGAACAAAGTATTCTAGCCTTATCTAGATGTCTTCGTCATCATTTTCATCGACGACATCTTGGTCTACTCAAAGACGGAGGAAGAGCATGTCGAACATCTGACCTTGGTACTGAAGAAGCTAAAAGAACACGCCTTGTTTGCCAAGTTCAGCAAGTGCGAATTTTGGCTCCAAGAGGTTGCCTTCTTGGGCCATGTGATCAGTGGGGCCGGGTTAGCTGTGGATCCGGCCAAGGTGCGTACTGTGAAGGAGTGGTCTCCCTTGAAGTCAGTGGCCGATGTGCGGAGCTTTCTTGGACATATCGGGTATTATCGCAAGTTTGTAAAAGGCTTCTCAAAGATCGCCCTCCCTTGACTATGCTGACAAAGAAAGGTGTGTCGTATGAGTGGACACCTCAGTATGAAGTCGCGTTTCAGGAACTGAAGGACCGACTTACATCCGCACCAATCCTAGCCCTTCCATCCGGGAGGGAGGGATTTCAAGTTTACACTGACGCATCGTATCAAGGGATGGGAGCGGTACTGATGCAGCACGGGCATGTGATTGCATATGCTTCAAGACAGTTGAAGAAGCATGAGATCAACTACCCAGTACATGAGTTGGAATTGGGCGCAGTGGTGTTTGCCTTGAAGATTTAGAGGCACTATCTATATGGCGTTCACTACAAAATCTTTTCGGATCACAAGAACTTAAAGTACGTCCATACCCAGAAGGAATTGAATTTAATACAACGGTGGTGGTTGGAGTTTTTGTGTGATTATGAATTCACCCTGAACTACCACCCCAGAAAAGTAAATTCCGTAGCCGATGCTTTGAGCAGGAAGGTACCGGAAACAAGCCCCGAGTCCCGGTTGATGTGTATAGAGTTAGCTCGGATGTTCGAAGAGATGGAGATCACTCTTGTGTATAAAGACCAATCGGAAGGGTATACAGAGTACCTAACCGCGTTAAGCATAGTCTGTTACATTCGAGACCGGATCCGGGCAAATTAGGGAAAGGATGCGACACTGGCCCCAGAAATTAAGTTGATTGAAGATGGGGCAACTGATGAGTACTCTCTAAAAGACGGCCTCTTTCATCTCCATGGCCGGCTTTACATTCCCGAGGGCGGTAAAATTCGGGAAGATATCCTGAGAGAGGCACACTGCACCTAGTATTCTGTGCATCCTGTAATTTCCAAGATGTACGCCGACCTGCGAAAGACCATGTGTTGGCCTAGAATGAAGAGGGACCTCTGATATTTTGTTATGCACAGCGAGGCCTATCAAAGGGTGAAGGCAGAATGCAGGAGCCCCGGTGGATTATTACAGTCATTGCCCATCTCCGAGTGGAAGTTTGAGGATGTATCCATGAACTTTGTCCACGGTTTGCCTCGCTCACGATCAGGGAATGATTTAGTATGGGTAATCGTTGACCGCCTGACGAAGGTAGCCCGGTTTATTCTTATGAAGAAAGAAGCTCATGCGGATGTTTTGGTATGCCTCTTTGTGGAGCAGTTTGTACGGTATCACGGTGTGCCGAAGATGATTGTTTCTGACCAGGATGGTTGGTTTACCTCTAAATAATGGAAGGCGGTGTATGCGTATTTGGGTTCACATTTTACCTTTAGCACAACGTTTCATCCTCAGACAGATGGGCAATCTGAAAGGACTATCAGGACATTGGAGTATCTACTGAGGTTGTTTGTGTTGGATAGAGGAGAGCCGTGGGAAAGGCTCTTACCCCTGATAGAGTTCACATACAATAACAGCCATCAAGCTAGCATCGGTATGGCGCCCCATGAAGCCCTTTATGGAAGAAGGTGTAGAACACCCTTGTTTTGGGTGTGGGATGAAGACCCGAAGGCACTGGGAATTGAATACATTGATGATACTGACACGGTTGTGAGACTAATACGGGACCGCATGCTTGAGGCTCAAAGTCAGCAGGCAAAATATTATAATGCAAAGAACCGGATGGTGGAATTTCAAGTGGGAGACAAAGTGTTTCTGAAGATCAGGCCGACGCATGGAGTATCACGAGTACGTGGTGTGAATAAGCTCAGCCCAAGGTACGTTGGGCCCTACATTATATTGGAAAGGATTTGCCTGTTGGCCGATCGGTTGGAGTTACTGCCAGAGCTAGAGAATTTTCATGACGTATTCCATGTGTCATCACTTCGAAAGGCATTGTTGCGGTCCGATCAATATGTTCCCACCACTGACGGAGAAGTTGTGACTGATAGGTTGGTGCGACTAGAGCCTGTGCAGATAGTAGACAACGAGACAACGATTTTGCGCCGCAAAAATGTTCCTTTGGTAAAGGTGTTGTGGTCTAATCATGGGAAGGAGGAGTATACATGGGAGCCGGTGGACTTGATGCAAAAGCGCTACCCGGAGTTGTTTCATCAAGGTAATCTTTAGAAGCATATTTTATTTAATGCTTTTCTCTCCCCCATAGCCTTAGCCTAATTTCGGGGATGAAATCTTTTATTTTGTTTATAGGATTTGTAACGTCCCGATTCGTACAAGGCCCCTCGTGCGTGCTTCATAGTCAAGAGATCTGACTTGGGCCTAGGGAGTGCAGGAGACTAGGCTTACACTCGTGTGGAAAAGGGAAATTGGTCCAGAATAGGACACTAGTAGAGACACGGGCGTGTCCCTACCCGTGTGCATCGAGTAGAACTGGAGAGGCGTTGAGCGGAACTCAACAGGGCTTGTCCCGAGAAGGAAACGGGCGAGTCCCTACCCGTGTCGAGAGGCGTTGAGTGGAACTCGACAGGGCGTGTCCCAAGAAGGACATGGGTAGAGACACAGGCGTTTTCCTACCTATGTCGAGAGGCGTTGAGTGGAACTCGACAGGGCGTGTCTCGAGAAGTACACGGGTAGAGATACGGGCGTGTCCCTACCCGTGTTGAGAGGCGTTGAGTGGAATTCGACAGGGCCTATCCCGAGCATGACACGGGTAGAGACACTGTGTGTCCCTACCCGTGTGCGTTGAGTGAAGATAAACGAACATGTCTCCCAAGAAGGACACGGGTAAGAACACGTCCATGCACACGACCATGTCCCGTGACATGGGCAGTGGAAATGGGCGTGTCCCTACCCGTGTCTGTGTCCATACGACGTTGTAACCGTCGATGATGCTTCACCAAGCAGGACACGGGTAGGAACACGGGCATGTTCCTACCCGTGTTGGTCCTATATATAGGTTTTGGACGTTTTTCATCCTCTTCCCAAGCTTTCTTTTCTGTGGAGAAACTGTTGGAGGAGGGAAGGAGTTGCTAGAATCCACAATACTCCGTGAAGAACCACCGCCGCCGTCAAGGAAAAGAGGATGTCGCAGCGAAGAGTCACGAGATCCATGGCTGGAAATAGCGGAAATGAGGTGAGATTCCTCCCCTCTCCCTTAATACTAGATCTGTAGTTATCCTTGGCGAGATATCGACTCAAATGAGTCTTGATGTGTGAGATGAAGATTTCTAGGAGAGGTCATGCTAGGACTTGTGTTCTAGGATTTAGTCATCTTCAACCTCTCCTTCATTTAATGTGATGATGGGGGATGGTCTCGCGAAGAAGAATGGCCTGATGAGGGTGAATAAGGGAGGATGGATTTTTGATGTGAATTGAGAAGATCGGCTGGAGGAGGAAGACGAACCAATGTCGTTCGTTCCGCCTTAAGATGCACGTAGAAATCTACTTTCTAAGCGCAGTGATCTTCGTAGCCGTTTTCAGATATGAAACGACCAGATTTGGGCTTTCGACTAAACACAAAATTCGTAGCCCTTGGAAATACCTTTCCATTGAGTGGTTACACATCTTCAGGCAAAGTCTGTAGCCACAGGAAAGTCTGATCGAAGTAGCGGGCTGACAGGCTAAGCGTGCAGAAAATGTATTCAGTACGCAGTAGGCTTTAGAACCAATTCATTTGTGATACAGTCTGATATGGGTTGCAGACTGAACATGAAAGTCGTAACCCATAGAAAGACAATTCCATCGAGGGGTTACATGCATTCACCGGATTCCTGTAGCCTTGGAAATATCCGGTCGAAGTTGCTGTCCAGAAGGTGTTCTGCACGTGAATTTCCTGGGTTGGTGTAGAATCGGGTTTGGACTCGGTGGAGATCTTGTAACAAATTATTGTTGGGGTTTTGGCGAATTATAATATGTCTAACCGTGATAATTCAACGAGTGAGAAAATTGTTGGATAGACCCCACACAAATAAATGGTGAAATGAAATGTAATTGAACGAAACGATTTGGTGGGAATTAGTGAACGAATGGTAATTCGTCGATTAATAATAAGATTGTCTTGAACTTGTGTATTCGGTCGTTGTTGATAGTTAGATGATTAACTCATGTGCGCACGAAAGATTGAGTTTGGTGAAAGAGTTATAATCGGAGATGTTAAAGTTAAGTGACCATAGCATATACGTAATCATGTTGGCCAAAAGAGTGATGCATGGTCTTGAGGCTTGTCATATATGGAAGTCTAAGATGGTCCATTGTATGAGGTGGTTCGCCACCTGTGTTTGTGGTAAACCTTTAAGGTGCCTTGGGCATAGGATTGTGAAAGGGTGTGAGTGCGGGTGTCTGATCTCACTGGTTAGTTATGTTGAGAAGAGTTGTAAATGGACGGTTGGGCTTGGTCCTCGGTGTTCATGTCCCGAGGCTACTTCCTTGCCACGATGATGTGGTATTGCATGCGGTGTGAGTTGACACACGGTGTCGTAATCCTGGGTTAAGGAGAGTGTGGCAGGTCTACGGGCTCGCCAATCGTCACACCGATGGGAGTTGATAGTTAGACATTGGGAGGTTGGGCTTGGTCCTCGGAGTTCACGTCCCGAGGCTCCTTCTATGCCAAGTGAACGGTTGGGCTTGGTCCTCGTGCTCATTTCCGAGGCTCCTTCCGGGTCACATCATAAGCCAGTTCGGGGCTAGGTTCTCGGTGCACATCTACCTGAGACAGCCGCTGAGCCGTAGTACGCGTGTGAGCTCCGATGTGTGTTCTTAGCGTTGAGGCGTACGGAGGCCTAGGCTAGGTAGTGTGGAGACCAGCCTAGTAGTGGAGATGCTCGCCTAAGAGGTTAGCTACCTGCTCGAAAGTGGGAACTACAGAGTCTGTGTCGACACAGCAATTGCATGTGCATGTTCATGGGTGAGTTATATCATAGCATTTATTGCATCGCATACACAAGATCCTCATCGTATAAGTTTGTATGGGCACTCTTATACGATGAGTTACTTTTTTATTGAGCCGATCCTCAACTTATATGTCTGTATGGGCATTCATATAAGTTGAGTTACTTTCTGTTGTAGCCTTATATTATTATGGTGTTGTAGTTGATAGAACTGTTAGAGTGACGGTTAATCATTTATTGTGTTGTTACACTATTACAATGTTTACTGATTACACTATGCCACCTGCTTGTACTTATGCTTACATACTGTATATATATTGTACATTTGTCCATTTCTCCGCCCGGTGTCGAGAAGTCATCGGGGGAGCGGATGTGAAGCCACTTAGTCTTTATGACTAACGGTTTCTACGTCTTCCTTTTTAGGAGGAAACCCCGCAGGCGGAGCAGCAGTAAGTTTTGCAGCAAGACAGGCATGCCAGGACGACATGGCCTAAGGGGACGGTACGGTCGTTACCGTCGGTAACTGATGTGAGTTTTTGAGAGACTTAATGTAGCTCATTTGGGCAAAATATTTTACGTACTCTGATTATAGAAGCTTGTTGTAGCTTCTTTACTTGTTATATTTGGACTATTATATGCTTGCGTGGATTTTGACTTCTAACTCTATATCATGGTTGGGTTGACAATGTTTGATATTGATAAAGGCCGACAGAATAGACGTCTTGTAGTACAGCCTAGCCCGAGTGCTAGTGTTACCGCAAGACGGCTGTTCTGGGCATAAGACCCCTCTCGTGTTGTGTGCTGTGTTCCGGGAGGGGGGGGGGTTTACAATATATTTGAACTCGTGGAGATTATATTTTGAACTTCGGTATATTTGATTTTCTGAAGATCATATTTAATCTCCTGCAAATAACTCGAAGTCTGGACTCCTGTTGGAAAAATTAGGCCATCCTCCAGGACTCCTCTCTATGCCTCTCTCTTTCTCTCTCCAGTCTCCACCCTATGTTCTCTCCTCTTTGTTTCTTTAGGTTATTGTTACTAGCAAATCAAATTTGGTTTCTACCAAATCATTACTATTAGCAAACCCTCATTTTTCAAATTGACTATTTGAAAACCATTTTATTACTAGCAAACTAACATAAAAATTTAAAAAAAAAAATTAAATTTTGTTTTAAACATTCATTCTTTCAAAATAACTCACTACATATAATGACATTACAAATGATTTTAAATGTATTCATCCAACCACTTATGTTAGCATTAGAAATGAGTCAAAATGCCGCAAAATTTTATTTGATATGTACAAAACTCCTTTTTCAACAAAATATTATTATCTGCACCAAAATCTTTAAACAAAATATCGTCCGGTTTAGAAATATACTTGATTTATAATTCATATAATGGTGTGTTGTATATACGATTTAAGTGTATATAAGAATATACGCGTCTTTTTGAACTGCATCTTATATGTACATTTTCATGTGAAGTGTTCAACATAAAAGTTGTATATCTCGACAAGATCTACAACTTTCATGTTGAACACTTTTTGATTTAAAGCAATTTAGACCTCCGATTTGGTCCGTGAAAAAAATCACACTGAGGATATGTATGGACGTCCGGGATCGGCGTGTTTTTTTTCGGGGGCCAAATAGGGGGCTTAAACGGCTTCAAATTAAATAGTGTTCAACATGAAATTTGTAGATCTCGACGAGATCTACAACTTTCATGTTAAACATTTTTTTGATTTGAAGTTGTTTAAACCCCAGATATGGGCCCCGAAAAAAGTTATGCCGAAAATCTGTACGGACTACTCGTTCCATGAGTATCTTCTTTCGGGCCCAAATTGGAGGCCTTAACGGCTTCAAATAAAAAAATGTTTACAACTTTCATGTTGATCACTTTTCCAAATGAGAAATATTTGGGGTTCAAAAATTCAAAACTGCAAAAATTGCAAAAATTATAAAAAAATAATATTGATTTGCTAGTAATAATTTTTGGGAAGAGAAAAAAAATACAAAAAATGACTGAATCTATTTTTTTCTGATTTACTAAGTAAGGAAAGTTGATTTGCTAATATAAACACTTATCTTTTATTTGCCAGACATATGCACCGTAGATAAAATTAAATTTTTTTATTAATAATATAGATTTTATGACATACATGCTCTGTAAGTCCATGTGTCTGGCAAAATAAAGTTTGCAGGATAGAGATGGAGCGACTGTCTCATATTGTCGCAATCAAGCACTAAGTATTTAAAAATCTAATACACAATTGCTAATTTAATATAATGTGTACATCAATTATATTAATTAAACAAACATGAATGATATAGAAAGGCCATTGATATACGCACATCTGATTTGACTAATCGTAGCTTTTAAATTATGTTAAAATTAAATTAAGAAACCTTACCTCATAACCGCAGCCCCTCCCTAATCCCCTGCATCTCATATGCCGCCTCGCCGGAGCCCGCCCCCTCGCTACGAAGTTACAATGCGATGTCTACGGCGCCGAGCAGGCCTCCGTCCTCTGTTGCGCCGACGAGATCGTACTCTGCACCGGCTGTGATGCTCGCATCCACTCGGCTAACAAACTCGGCAGAAAACACCGTCGCTTCTCCCTCCAGTTATGAAGACGTGTCCATGGTGCCAGAATTGAGTCAATTTCACTGCGATTATATGAATGATAGTAGCAAGAGACCCCGCAGTTCGCTCTAGTTCTAGCTAGAATCGATGAGATCGAGTCCTCTGTTTTTTGACCTATTATTTTATGGCTGTAAGTTGTAAATCAGCACTGCGTGCTTTGAAGAGTTTTGGTTGATCCATAGAAAATGAATAAAACTTGGGATAATATTCTCCTTTCAATTTAATATTGTTGTAATCTTTTAACAGAGCATGCACTTCTTTCTTCCACAAGTTTTCTACGGGATCTTCAAACATAGTAACAATTCAAAAACCAAAACACAGAGTTTCTGTAACAACCCGACCCATTAAATAACATATAATAGAAGGTCCGGTCGGGGCCCCACATTATATGTCACAAACAGACGGCGAGGTCACAGGTTAATACCAAAATACCATCGCACCCTAACCCAGAGCATTCTAGCGGAAGTTTAAGTTGCACGAACTTAATCAATGAATGTCCACTGCTATATAAATAACACATTTATATAAAAGACCAGGAATGTATACAAGCACACCGCTCACGGCCTTAAGACCTTACAAGTTTCTCTTTACAAACATATGTGTTGGGGTTTGTCTCCACAATACCTCAGATTTGTAGGAGGTCAGATCTTGAACTAAGATGAATTAAGTTGTATTTGATGTGGTATGTGAGTTGTATGTGTGCAGGTTCTAATTGACAAGTGTAGACCAATGTCAGTCTGTAATGGGTCACCAAACACAGGACCATGCAATGTAATCCCTCATTGTGTGATCCAAGGTGTTGGCCCATATATAGCCTCTCTATTGGGATACACTTATCCTTCATGCACATTGGATGGATGGACAGAAGCATTGGAGCTAAGCTTTCTCAGAGAAAATTTTCCTAAGTCCTTTATACTCGAGTATTACCTTGTAATACACGAGTAAGGTAATTCATACTCGAGTAACTCCTGTTCCATACTCGAGTAAGTGTTTTCTGATACTCGAGTATAACTTCTGATACTCGAGTAAGTTTTCTCTATACTCGAGTATATCTTCTGATACTCGAGTAAGTATGTTCATACTCGAGTAATTGATTTTTGATACTCGAGTAAGTATGTTCATACTCGAGTAATTGATTTTTGATACTCGAGTAAGTATGTTCATACTCGAGTAATTGATTTTTGACACTCGAGTAAATTCTTCCATACTCGAGTAATTGACTCTGATACTCGTGTATGTAAACGTTTCTCAGGTATATTTTCTGATACTCGAGTTTAGCCTTTTGTTACTCGAGTATATCGTCTTGATACTCGAGTATACCTTTCTATTACTCGAGTATACAATTCTGACACTCGAGTATATCATTTTTGATACTCGAGTAATTCATTCTTCTCTCCTGTATTTCTCTCTTTCTATACTCGAGTATACTGCTTCTTGCTACTCGAGTAATCTATCTCTCCATACTCGTGTATATCCTCCATTACTCGAGTATTGCAGTCAACTTCTCCAGAATTTTTCTAAGTCCATTTTCATCATAAGTATTTTGAATCTGTCAATTCTGATTGGTCCACGTGTCATCATTAATCAATATTATGACCGTTGGAACCCACCTATAAATAGGTCTTTTCAGAAATGACTTTTAACAAGCGTTATTACAGAAATATTCTTTTAAGAAAGAGAAATTCCGTGAACCCTAATTTCACGCCGCCGCCATTGCCGTTCACGGAAGAAGAAGAACAGTTTGGATCGCGACCTTCGTTTTCATCGACCTTTCCTCCAGCGATCCAGAAGAAAGAGAATCACTCGATCTTGCCGAGCCTTGAAGATTCCAGATCTACTTTCTCGATCGAGGTGATTCTAGATCTCAGATTCGTGGATCTTTCTCTAGTCGTCTTCTACATTTTCTGATCAAGCCGAAGTTCCTAAAGAAGAAGACGGATACAGATCCAGATCTGATAGTGTGTTTGTTTGTAATCACAACCAATATTTTTGTAGGAGTTTTAACTCTCCGAGATTTGTAGGAAGATTTCCTCTTCCGAGTTTTCTTTTTTGTAGATCCGTTTTGGGATCGAGATTTGTAGGAACGTGGTTCCGAGGTGTAGGATTGTTTTCAATCCGAGATAGTGGAGTAGCCGAGTCTAGTAATTTGCTAGATCGGTGAGGAAAGTGGACGTACCCAAGATTGGGGAACCACTATAAATCTCTTGTCTTCTGTGATTGCTTGATATTTGCTGTGTTAGTTTTTAATTCCGCATTTGACACGCATTTCACCTATTCACCCCCTTCTAGGTGATTTAGGCTAACAACTTAGACCTCTCAATATGACTTCATACATCGGCACGCAGGCTGGCCACACATGAAATCCAAATCTTCGCACGGCCTTCGAGGGCCTAACAGCAGCAGCAAGGGCTTCGGCCCGCTTATTCCAATCAACCTGCAACACCTGCATAAGAACGTCCACCCCAAGGGTGATCCACAAAGCAACGGTCAGCATTCAGCTGACCAATTATAACAACCCTACCCCTTATCCGGGGCAGTGGTTCCTTCCCTGAATGCAATACAATCACAACATGTATATATATCTGCCACAATCACATCACAAATGCTGGCCTTCGTGTCATACGCTCCGTGCACTCAGGGCGCGATTATGGTGCACCGAACTCCTCAAGGTTGCACCACCGATTCGAGGTGTGTACTTGTTGACCGGGCATAAGCCTCCAAACCCCTGTTGAAGACCTCACGTACTCATCTCACTCAGAGGTACGCACCTCACGACAATCGTGAGCACTATCAGTCGACCTACCCACGTAGTGTAATAAGCCTAGGGAAATCGCCCCGCTGTATTGCCACCAATCGACCGCTCACCCGATCCTACCACTGAACTTGGTGGGTGGCCGACCCACTCAGAGGTTCTTAACTTGTTGGCTATGGGCATCAGCCGCCAAACCCCTGTTGGAGGCCTCTCGTACCCATCAACTCAGAGGTGCTCGCAATCTATCTCATAACCATCTCAACACACAGGCATACGGTGCCACTTTTCATTCCATCAACCAGCTCGTACCGAGCATACAACAAAAGGAGCTATGCAAAGCATCCTTCCCACAATTCACAAGTGTCCTTACAATCTCCGCAAGCTAATCGATCTATACACGGAGTCTTCTCCGGTTCGCAGCATCACCAATCCAGACAATGAGCTTCACACAGCATGCATATTCCGTACTACACACTTCCGGATCTAAATGTAGACTCAACCGCTGGAATCGCTTACGCTTTCCACCTCTTGGTGGAGGATCTCATGCACATGCATAAAGTAGGACTTCACTTGTACAAGAAGGAGATTGTTACCCTTGCCGATCGCTTCGGAGCCATGGAGAAACTAGCCGGATGGTAATCACCGCGACGGCCTTGCCTCCACAGTGCTGAACTCGGCTCTCGATTCGGACCGTTGAAGCTCCACCGGCGGCCGTTAAGCCTCTCCTTTCCTCCTCCAAGCTATCCTTTCTTTCTTCTCTTTAAGAAGGATAATGGTCAAGGCTTGAATGATAACTTCATGCCAATACCGGAGTTAAACGCAGCTGGAAATACCCTGAGCCATTAGATCTAGGATGATGGAAACGAACGGCCACAAATCGCCTAAAAAGTCTAATTTTGCGGCTGACACGACCTGTGACCTGCCCGTGTCACAGGTCGTGTACTGCAAGCGGTACACGAACTGACTCACCCAGACCAGAACACGGGCCGAGACATGCCCGTGTCAAAACCCTGACATGTCCGTGTCAGTAAGTACACGCCTGTGTTGAGGGGTGTGTCCCTCACTCAACACAGGACTGCCAACCCGAGAAGAACACGGCTAAGGCATACGCCCGTGTCCTTGGCCGTGTGCCAAACACGCCCCTGTGACACGCCCGTGTCACAGGCCATGTGTCACACTCAACGCCACTCCACTCAACGCCACTCAACGCCGCTCGGTTACCAACCCGAGCAGTATACTCCCTGGGACACGCCCGTGTCCCAGGCCGTGTCGCCTCTCAACGCCTGTGGACTTCATTTTTTCTGGCTCTCACAACACAGCCGAGTACCCAAAGCTGGACATGCCCTGGGACACGCTTGTGTCCAAGGCCGTGTCACCCAACCTGAACTCCAAATTGAAATTTGGGGTGTTACAGTTTCTTAATTATAAAGGTCCATAAAAAAGACAGTTTTTTCTTGATCAATATCAAACATCCACAAAATCGATGTGAGTTTGTAGTATTTTTTGTTTCGTGCTACAAATAGCAATATGATGTATAAATAGCGGTTTAGGGGCTTCGTATATCAAAGGGCTGCGAATATTCAAATCAGTTTTGTGTATATCAATCCGCTATAGAAATTTTAAAAATGAACAGGTTTTTTTAGTTAATATATACAATAGATTTGTCTGAAAATATGTAGGCTCTGACAATTTCCTCTTGGCCATAAAAAAATATTCCTATTAGATACTTGTTCTCTTATTTTTGACAAGCAGGAGGGCAGATGCTACGAATTTTTTGGTACACGCGTGATGAATCATTCTTTATATGCAAATAATGTTTTTTTAGGACGCTGTTATGTGCACATCCAGTGGCGGAACTAGGATTTTGAAGTTGCACGGGCACAATCTATGTACTGTTAATTTGAGGGGTTCGGGGGGGGCAGCGCCCACAAATTTTTTTTTTTGCAAAGATATACCGATCAATTTTTTTGTGTGTGAAATGATAAAGAAATATTGATCAACTCTCAATGCAACTTGAAATAACTGACATGGACCTATATTCAATGTCTGCCATCACAAGGCCAACAATACTTCATTATGAAGCTTAAGAAGGGATACATGTTCTTCGGTTGAAGAGACTTGTACCGACAAGTTTAGTTACTAGGGCTTCACCCTTAACGATCAGATCTGGTTCACAGTAACAAACTGATAAACAATCCAAGCCACAATGAAGTGTCACAATGGGATATATTGGAAGGTCAAATAATTAACTTGGCCAAATTGCATTCTTCCTAAGCCAATTTGCATGGTGAGATCAGGCCGAAACCTCAAGATTATTTTTTACAAATTTTCCTAAATCAGAGGAATGATCACACCATTGTCAGTATTGTGTTTCTAAGTATATTGGAACATTACAGAAATATCAGTGCACTAGTTTAATGATCATGTAAAGCTTAAATATGAAATGAAAATACCCACTAAAGTAACAACACAAATTTGAAGAACATACACTGGCAAAAGAACAACTGAATACAAGCTGAATGAGAGTAGGAGGGTTTCTTGTGAAATGTGGACTGAATTTCAGTACAGATTGATTTCACAAGAAATCTGGACTGAAATTACCGAGCGGCGAAAAAGAAGAAGTTACCGAGCGGCGAAGAAGAAGAAGAAGTTACCGAGCGGCGAAGAAGAAGAAGAAGTTACTGAGCGGCGAAGAAGAAGAAGTTACCGAGCGGCGATCTGCTACGGCACAGGCGGGAGCAACTGGAGCAGGCGAGCGACGAGCAGCGAGAGCAGCCTAGCGGCGATCTGCTAGGGCACGAGAGCAGCAGCGGGGTAGGGCACGGGAGCGATTTTCTCTCCCGGTGAAAATCGAGGGAGACGGGATGATAAATCTGGTCGGGCACGTGCCCTATCATGCCCAGCCATAGTTCTGCCCGTGTGCACATCATTTTAAACTATGTGCACATCATTAATATGTGCACACCATAAATTTTATTTGCAGGCCAAAATGTCAATAAACATCATAAATTTTATTTGCATGTCAAACTGTTAAATAAACGCCAAAATAAAGTTTGATTTTTTTTTTTACTTCAAATACAAAAGATTTCTTCCCTTTTACATTTCAAACCAACAAAAAACAAACAAAATAAAAAACAAAAGGCTCAAATCATTTCCACCGATATAACTAAAAATTTGCACGGTCCATTTTTATGTTCACGTAGACATGTACGAACAAAAATATATGAATATTAGTTGTTTAAAAAAAAATATTTGCTAGTTACTTAAAATTCAATATTAATACATGCACGATTATTTTGTTTGTTCAAGCTTCTTTTTGGTCGCCCCTTTAAGCGACCCGAAACCAAAGATTCTACAGTTTATCTTGTTGTAGGATCTAATAGCTCCGCTAGTTTTTTTTCGATTCATTTCTTGAATAGCCGACGATGTATTGTATTTTTGGAGTATCTCATCCAACTCTACTTGTATGTCATGTGAAGCGAGGCTGAAGCTGGGACGAGGGCGAGGTTTCGGCTTTCGGGAGAAAATATGAGCGGGGCGTGCACATAAGTTTAATATGGGTGGGATTGGGAAAAAAATAATGTTACTGTTTATTTTAAGAGTTTGGTGTGCACATAGCCAAAAGTGATGTGCACGTAACTTCACCCTTTATTTTAGGGTGCTGTTATTAGCAACCCACTTTCGTTTCTAACAAATCAGAAAAAAACAGATTGAGTCATTTTTTGCATTTTTTTCTCTTCCCAAAAATTACTACTAACAAACTAATCTTGCTTTTTTGCAATTTTGGTATTTTTGAATTTTGAGTCCCAAATATTTCTTATTTTAAAAAATGATCAACATGAAAGTTGTTGATCATTTTTGAATTGAAGCCGTTTAGGCCTCCAATTTGGGCCCTAAAAAAGACATGCACGGAACGTACAGATTTTCGGCGTGACTTTTTTCGGTGCCCAAATCGGGGGTCTAAACTACTTTAAATCAAAAAGTGTTTAACATGAAAGTTGTAGATCTCGATGAGATCTACAACTTTCATGTTGAACACTTTTTTATTTGAAGCCGTTTATGCCCCCGATTTGACCTCCAAAAAAAGTCACGTCGATCCCGGGCGTCCGTACATATGTACGACGTAACTCTTTTCAGGAGTCAAATCGGGGGTCTAAAGTGATTCAAATCAAAAAGTGTTAAATATGAAAATTGTAGATCTCGTCGAGATCTACAACTTTTATGTTGAACACATCTCAAATTGTACTTATAAGACGCAGTTCAAAAGGACGTATATATTCTTATATACCCTTAACTCGTATAGACAACATAAAAAAAAGCTCGTATATACAACACATCCTTATAGGAATTAGAAATCAAATATATTTCTAAACCGATCGATATTTTGTTTAAAAATTTTGGTGCAGATAATGATATATTGTTGAAAAAATAGTTTTGAACATACTAAACATTTGCGACATTTTGACTCATCTATAATACCAACATAAGTGGTTGAATGAATACATTTGAAATTATTTGTAATGTCATTATATGCAGCGGGTTATTTTGAAAGAATGAATGTTTTAAACAAAATTTAAATTTTTTTTAAAAAAATTATGTTGGTTTGCTAGTAACAAAATGATTTTCAAATAGTCATTTTGAAAAAATGAGAGTTTGCTAATAGTAATGATTTGCTAGAAATCAAATTGGGTTTGCTAGTAACATCACCCTTATATTAAGAGTTTGGTTTGTGCATAGCGAAAAGTGGTGTGCACGTAACTACGCTCTTTTTTATACTTAAATCGTATTTTTAGGTAACAAAAAAGTTGATTGTAACAAAAGTAAATTATGGAATATAAATGGGTATTATGACATTTTATAATCATTTTAAGTACTTATTTGCCTATATTCTTTACAGTTCTGTAAATTTACCGTTGTATTTTTTTGACTTCGACTAGAAAATTTTAACTGAAATTTTGAATGTTTTTCAGCCAAAGCCAAAAAATATAACTGTAATTTTTTCAGAACGGCAAAAAATATGGGCAAATAAGTATTAAATTGATTATAAAAATGTCATAATTTATATTCCGTAATTTGTTTTTGTTACAATCATTTTTTTTAAATACGACTTTAAGTATAAAAAATCATCATTTGCACGTAAAGGATGATGCGTCACGTGCACCCAAAAATTTCCCGCCGTACACCTCACCTGAGTTGCGAATTTTCTGCCCAGACGGTTGGACGGGTATCCATACCGGAGTACCGGCCCGTTTAGATAAGGACACATGACAGGCTTTTTCCCCACGTTGAAACCAAGTGTTCATCTTTCATGCAACAACAAAAAAATGAAATAATTAAAAATGATAAAAAATGATTGCACATTTTAACTACAGCCAGTCTTAATCTTGATTTCAAAGAATAAAAAACAAAGACGTCCCATTATATTTTATTTAATTATAGACGGTCTTAAATATTTATTAATCTTTCGGGAGACGGGGTTACCCAACACTCCTTGCAAGTGCTTGATCCTTTGGTGAGGGAGGGACCCGATCATTCGAGCAAGACGGCAGGGCAGGACTGGACTCCGAGGGAGTAAAGTAGTGCACTCATGTACTTTACGGTAAAGTGCGGACATCCAACGGCTTGCGTGAATGCCCGCACACATCTCAAGACGAGTACATCAGCACTTTACTGTAAAGTGCAACAAGTACACTTTACCTCCCCCGAATCCGGGGGACTACGTCGATCAGGCTCGTGGTCCAATCATGAGAGCCGTACTGAGTTGATCGTCATAGACTCATGATTGTGTTGGGGCGGATCAAGCAGGAATGCATATCTAAATTTTTTGAAGCAAAATTGGTTATTCAATGAAGTAAAAATAGAAAAGTTAAATCTCCATTGAAACTCCATGGAATCAATCGATCAGCGTGTCTATTATATTATACACTCTTCAAGAGAAAGTTTAAGTACTGTTCAAATATTAATTTCGTCCATTGTGCCATTAAAAGTTTTAAGCGGAAGTTGAAACTAGTCATGTGCAGCTATAAGCTATTTACAAAACCAACCAGGGTCAAACTGTATCTCCATGTCATCATAAGTCAGGTGAGTTGATTCTGTCTTTGGTGGAAAACATCATCATGTGCATTGCGCTAGCTAGACATGAGCCCTAGAGTAGCTGTCGGCTTGAACAAGTAGGGTCAAAGTCAACTTGGTTCGGGCCGTGTGGTGCGAATTAGTCGTGTCCAAAAAGTCCGAACGGGACGGGCTGAAGGACCCGACAATGGAGAACCAAGTTGACTCCAGGCTATTGGTGGGATTTTAGGAAATCCCGCCTAATAGGTCTTGCCTAGCCGATGTCGGGCCCAGGCTAGGCCCGGTGCTCGGGCTTTGCCCGGCCCAGCCCGGGCAACCAGATAATAAGGGGGCCCGGTAAGGCCCCCAAGCCCGGCCTTGGCCCGGGCCCTCCGAACCCGGCCCGGGCAGGCTTTTCGGGTTCGGACTTTTTGCGCACGACTAGATGAGATAGATAATTTGGGTCAAATAAACTTAGAATTGTTGATTTTAGGTTTTTTAAAAAAAATTATATCATCAAGCCTGACGTGCTCTTCTAACTTCATGTGTAATTAAAAAAATTGAACTTTTGTGGGTACCTATTACCTAATATTTGATCATACCTACAAGGCTTAAATTTGACATGATCGTTTGCATTCGGATCCTCTTCATTTCTAACGAAATGGATGAGATCCATTTGTCCATGTAATGGACAAGACACTCCTCAAAAGAAATTAATGGCGCAAAATTTTTTGATTTTAAAAAATATAAAAGTACAAGAATTAGTGAACCCGTTGAATTCTCTCCCAAAAAATCAGGACCACGAAATGAATCCCCATCCTCATCTCACTACATGTAGAAGTGGATGTACATTCATGACCAGGAAAGAACTCGTCCCCCTAGATTGATATTTTTATGAATGTTTTTTAGGTACGTATGCGTACCGTATGCGAGCAGATCTCACCGTCGGAGCGGTCAAAATACGGTTGTAAATACACATACGGTCGTAATACATGACCGTAATAGACATGTATTACAACCGTATTTTGACCTCACGCACGGTACGCATACGTACCCAAAAATTTCCGTATTTTTATCAAATCCAACGGTGTGTTGGCGCATTGGTGCTCAAACTGTGCTGAAAGATTTGACTTGAGAAGTCTTGAAGCATAATTTTGCTGAGAGATCCATGAAAGGTGCATCAAGAACATCAATGAGAATGTTCGTTAAATATTTCACACTTTTTCTTTGTTTATCCAAACAACGGTGATTTCCTGGAAAGTGTCCGGTTTAGGTGCCCGTGGTGTCCACGAGATCTCCCCCATGGGAGAACTCGCAGCCAGTCTTTTCCTGACCGCGGGGATCGCGAGCTCACGTGGCTAGTCTTTTCCTGAACGCGAGGTCGCGCGGCTAGCCTTTTCCTGGCCGCGGCGACCGCGAGGTCGCGCGGCCAGCCTTTTCCTGGCCGCGGCGACCGCGAGGTCGCGCGGCCAGCCTTTTCCTGACCGCGGCGATCGCGGGGTCCCGCGGCCAGCCATTTCCTGACCGTGGAGACCGCGGAGTCGCGCGGCCAGCCATTTCCTGACCGCGGCGACTGCTGGGTCGCGCGGCCAGCCATTTCCTGACCGCGGCGAAGGCGGGGTCGCGCGGCCAGCCTTTTCCTGACCGCGGCGACCGCGGGGTCGCGCGGCCAGCCTTTTCTTGACCGCGGCGATCGCGGGGTCGTGCGGCCAGCCTTTTTCTGACCATGGCGACCGAGGAGTCGCGCGGTCAGCTTTCTCTAGTCGCGGTCTGCATTTTTCTAACCGCGTAGCCGTCTAGTCGCAGAGCACAAATTCTAGGAATATTCCCTCCTCGAGCCTATAAATAGGGGCCCTAACCCTCTCATTTGCATGGGCAGTTAAGAGGCAGAAGTCGCAAGACAAACTTACAGTTAAGTTTTTTCTATTCGCACGACCTCTGTAGGCGACCTAGTCAACCTCTCCTTCCTACCCGCGCGACCTATTTTTGCGACCTGGGCGTTCTCTTCTTGTTAGCCGCAATCCTCTCTCTCGTGACTCAAAGTAACTGACCACTGAAGGCCACCTTCTTCAGTTCGGACAGCAAGAATCTTTCCCTCTGCCATCTGATCCATCTCGCAGTAGTGGGTAGAGAGTTGTTATCAACATTTTTGGAGCCAACATTCTTGGCTAAATAATTTTAAATATAAGACTTGATGGATACCCCCTTTATTGAGAGGGAATTTGGGTTGTGATGAAAAAATTTCCTCCATTATGAGGGGTGCTCATAATAGGGGGAGGGAGATTTGTTGGGTATTGTCTCCACAATAACCAAGATTTGCATAAAGTCATCCTTTGCACTAAGATGAATTAAGGTGTATTTGACATGTGTATTCTAGTTGTGTGTTTGCAGATTCTCAGTTCTAAGTGTAGACCAATGTCAGTCTACAGTGGGTCAGGAACACATGACCACTCAGTGTAATCCCTCACTGGGTGATCCAAGGTGTTTACTCAAGTGTAGCCTCTCA
Organism: Platanthera zijinensis; assembly: GCA_039513925.1. Classification (NCBI taxonomy): domain Eukaryota; kingdom Viridiplantae; phylum Streptophyta; class Magnoliopsida; order Asparagales; family Orchidaceae; genus Platanthera; species Platanthera zijinensis. The sequence goes on from CM077083.1 coordinate 155,102,342, forward strand.
ATTGGGAAACGCTTCATATTCAAACTTTGGAGCACAAGATGGAGACAAGACCAGAAGGAGATCTTACATGGAATTCTTAAAAAAAAATTTCTAAGTCCATCTCTCGAGAAATTCCTTCAAAGTCCTCGAGAAGTAGTACATAGTTCTCGAGAGGCTCAGAATTCACTTCTCGAGAAGACATGACAGCTAGAATTCCTCTGAGTAGAAATTTTCGAGAAGTACTCCTTAGCTCTCGAAAAGTTCTGCCCTTCTCTTCAGGAATTGGACTCTAGCTAAGTTCTCGAGAACTAGACTAGAAGTTCTCGATAAGTCGATAGAGTTCTCGAGAACTGCTTAACAAAGTTCTCGAGAAGTTTTCAGTTCAGAATTTTTCTTTAGCAATTGACTCTAAGTAAAGTTCTCAAAAAGTTCTGACTAAGTTCTCGAAAAGTGCTAACCAAGTTTTCGAGAAGTTTCCTTTAAGCTCTCGAAAAGTTCTGTTAAGTTCTCGAGAAGTCTATCAGTTTTCGAGAAGTGTTTTAGTTCTCGAAAAGTTAGCATAGTTCTCGAGAACTATAATTCCAAGTTCTCGTGAAGTCCAAGGCCATTTCCAGAAGTTCAGTGATCGAGATCCTGCTATAGTTTTCGAGAGGTCAGTACATAGTTCTCGAAAACTATTTCGACCTCTCGAGAACTAAGTACTTCCTTTTCCAGAAAATTTCTCTAAGTCCAGAATCGGCCTGAATTTAATTCCACCCCACGGGATTGGTCCACGTGTCGTTACTTATGATAATTTCGACCGTTAAGACATCCTATATAATGTCTTATCAGACATAACCCTAACAACAAGGGATTAAGAGATTGAGAGAGATTCTATACTTTCCTAAATTGCTGGTTCGGCCGTATTTCGCAAAAGCTCGACGACCAAAAGCCGCCGCCGACGACGCTCTCGTTCTGATCGATCTTCATCGCTTCGACTGTTAGAAGAGATTTGCAAATTCGATCTAAGAAGATCAACTGACTCAAGAAAGGTTCTATACTTCTTGTTCTGGTAGATTCAAGAATCTCTCAGGTTAATATTCAAGGTTTCTTCTCCAAATCTGAAAGGGCTGCAACGTCAAGAGGAAGACCAAAAGAGATATATTGTAGATTTGAGATATTTTGTATTTACATCTTTCATATCTTTTGTAATACTTGTAGGAGATTAATCTCCGAGTGTAGGAGCATAGTTCTCCGAGTTGTAGGAAGAATTCATCTTCCGAGTGTAGATCCATTTGGATCGAGTTTGTAGGAACGTTGTTCCGAGGCGTAGGATTGGTTTGCAATCCGAGATAGTGGAGTAGCCGGATCTAGTGATTTGCTAGAACGGTGAGGTAAAGTGGACGTACCCAAGGACGGGGAATCACTATAAATCTTTTGTGTCCTTCTGTGATTGCTTGATTGCGTGCGCTAGATCTCTAAATTTTTATTCCGAAAACAAACGCACGATTCACCTATTCACCCCCCTCTAGGTGATTTAGGTCAACAACTTTCCACTTTCAATTGGTATCAGAGGGGGGTTGATCGTTAAAAAGGTTAACACCTTGATCAAGTTCCTGTTTCTGAAATTTGTTACTCAATCTAGCAATGGACAAAGTCAAAGATTTCGCCAAGCTTCCCCTGTACACAAAGAACAATTTTCCCATGTGGAAAGAAAGAATTAAATTCTTCATGGAAGCTGTGGACCCCCGGATCTTCATGATTGTTGAAGAAGGTCCCTATGTTCCTATGACCGTCTCCACCATAGATCCAACCAAAAAGATTCCCAAGAAATTGATGGATCTGGACAAGGACGAGATTGCACATGTCTCTTTGGACAAAAAGGCTAAAAACATTATAGCAAGTGCAGTCGATGACTCAATGTTGCAAAACCTGATTCACTGCCAATCGGCTAAAGAGATGTGGCAATCTCTAGTTACTCTTATGGAAGACACTGAAAAAGTGAGGGATGATAGAAGGTCCCTTCTGAACTAGAAGTATGAAGCCTTCAGACAAGGACCAAAGGAGACCATTGCTGACACCTTTGAAAATTTCTTCAAGATAGTGAATGGCCTTAAGAGTGTATGGCAGAGTCTTCACAAATGGAGAGCTGAACGATAAATTTCTGAGATCTCTCACCAAGGAATGAGACAACAAAGTCTGTGCCATTCGGGAGTTTGGGAGACTAGCAGAGACAGATCCACAAAATCTGTTTGGGAAGCTGATGTCCTATGAACTGCAAATAAACTCCAGGAAAGCTGAAGAAGAGAAAAGTCGCTTCTCATTGAAAGAGAAGCCTACTGCATTAAAGGCTGACAGTTCAAGGAAGGGCAAAGCTACCCAACCAGCACCTGCTCAAGAAGTCAGTGAAGAAGAAAGCTCCGAGCCAAGCTCCTCAGGATCAGAACTATCTGATGGAGAGTTCTCACTACTTTCACGACAGTTCAAGAAATTCTTGAACAAGAAGAAGCAATGGAGAGGCAAGGATGCCTCATACCGAAGATCACGACACGACAATGATCAAATAAAGAAAGGCTCGGGTAGCCATGACAGGTATAATTCTAAACAGAACAAACAGATTTCTACTGACATCGTTTTCTACTGTTGCAACAAGCCAGGTCACGTCATAGCTGACTGCCCCCACAAAAAGAAGGAAGGTGCCAGAAGAGAGTAAAAAAAATCCTCATACCATAAGAAGAGAACTGAGAAGAGCCTGGTGGCCAAGAAGGGAAAAACTCTCAGTTACTCCGACTCATCTGAGTCAGGTGAAGAAGAGGAAGCCTACTTTGGCCTCATGGCCCAATCAGATGATGAACAAGAGCCCCAGTTTACTGGGGAGGTAAATTATCATACTCCTCTCTCTGAATCTGAAAGTTCTAAACATGAACATGAGGACAGCTCTTCTAACGATGAGTCTGAACTTATGGCCCAGTATAAGGAGTTAATCATAACTTACGACAAGTGTCGTCGAATTGTGAAAACTCATGCCAAAGAGATTAAGTCTCTAAAGGCTTCTGAGAGCAGCCTGAGAAAGGAAGTCGCTAAGACTAACACTCTTCAGGAGAAATTCAATCTTGCTATTGAGGAATATAATCAGGCTCTCAAGCACCTCAGCCTTAAAGATTAAATCATCAAGGAGTTGGAAAAACAACTCGATGCTGAGAAGAAACTAGTTGAAAGTTTCTCTAAGCCTAAAACAGTTCTTTCACTCGTTGCTGAATTCTCAGCTAAAGCCCAAGGAGTTGGACTAGGCCATGTTGCCGCTCCTAGTAAATCTTCTAGGAGGAACAAGGATCAAAGGACGAATAAGGCCGCCAAGAAGGCCTTGGCCAAAGAAAAAGGGAAAGCCCCTCTAGATCAGACTGTGTTCAAGAAAGTGATCTTCTCATCTAACAAGTTTGATCTAGACTCATCCTATGGTCACTTGACCAGGCCTACCCATGTAGAGCCTAAGTCTCGGTACCAAGGATGGACTCGCCCTCGGAACTTTGGTGAGAGTGCCTTTAAGGCACCTTATGAAGAAGTGATTCTTCAGGGCTATGGTCCCTATGTTCATGGTCACAACTTCTAGAAACCACCAAAAGTAAAACCTATTGTTGAAAGGCCTCCAAAGGAGAAGAAATCATGTGATTGCCATCACCATGAAGCGTCTTCCTTCAAGAATGTCATTCCTACAAGACCATCACCTCAGATGATCAAGCAGGAGTATCCAAGGCAAAGATACAACAGGTTTGACTGTTGGTGCTGTGGCAGAACTAGTCATTTTGCCATTGATTGTTGGTTTAATACCAGGAAGCTTGCTACCCCCCACATTGGCAACATGAGATTGACCACTCGGATTGCTAACGCTCGTAGGGGGAGCAATCTAATCTGAGACCAAGGACCCAAATATGTTTGGGTTCCTAAGGCTAAGTAATTATGATTGCAGGTATGTCGAAAGACCACCAAAATGACAATCTGGTACTTGGATAGTGGATGCTCTCGGCATATGACCGGGACGAGGAGCCTACTCCAGAATTTTTCACCGGTGTTGAACGGACCAAAGGTCATCTTTGGAGGTTCAGAACGAGGAATTACCAAAGGCTACGGTATGATTACTAACAGTAGCGTATCCTTTTCTGATGTAGCCTATGTTGAAGGATTGGAACACAATCTCATCAGCATAAGCCAACTATGCGACAAAGGATACGTAGTTGAATTCCACACTGACAAGTGCTTGATAAAATCTGTTGACAATATGGAAACAATTCTATCAGGCACTCGAAGCAGGAATGTGTTTTGCTTAAATTTTATTTGTATAGATTCTGTAACGTCCCAATTCGCGCTAGGCCCCTTGATTGCGTATTTGAGTCAAGGGGGCTGTGGTGAGCCCAATGGGGGTGTGGGGGAACAGGTGCGAACGTACGGGAAATGAGGAAAACAAGGCAAAATGGCAATTCTGGCTGACACGGGTATGGACACGGCCGTGTCCATACCCGTGTGCCTCATAAATTAGGCTTACCAGTCAGAGAGGTACACGGGTATTGGGACACGGGCGTGTCCCTAGCCGTGTGCCGAGGACACGGGTCGAGACACGGCCGTGTCTCTACCCGTGTGCCGCAACCCCGACCCGGCAGAAAGTTGTTCTGGGATGAACACGGCCTTGAACACGGCAGGCAACACGGCCGTGTCACCTGCACACGGGTAGGAACACGGCCGTGTGCCTACCCGTGTCTGCGGTGTATAAAAAGGAAAAAGTTGTGAAACCCTAGCATTCATTCCCCTTTCTTCTGCCCCGAAATTTCTGAGAGAGTTCTTGGCTGGAGGAGGAGGAAGAGCTTGCCGGAGCCATCCTTGGAGGAATCAAAACGCCGCCACCGTCAAGGGAAAAACAATGCCGCCGCGAAGGAGTGCGAGGCTCATGACCGGCCATGGTGGTACCGCTGGACTTGAGGTGAGCTTCCTCCCCTCTCCCTTGGTGCTAGATCTATAGTTATTTTAGGAGAGACATCGACTCCATAGAGTCTTGATGGTGAGGAGGAGAGTTCTTAGGATAAGCCATGCCTAGGTTTTCTACGCTTAGTCTCCCTCAACCTTCTCATCATTCAAAGTGGAGATGAGAGGGGTTTTCGTTGAGGGTTTGGCTTTGAAAGGAGAAATAAGGTTGGGTGTGATTTCTGGAGAAGTTTATGCGAGGTCGTTGCAAGGAAGAAGATGAACGGATGCCGTTCATCTCGCCTTAAGATGTGTGCAGAAATCTGATTTCTGCACGCAGCGACCTTCGTGGCCAATTTCGGGGGTGTTCTGGCCAGATTTGGGTGAACGACTCAACACAAAAGTCGTAGCCCTTGAAATTACCTTTCCAACGAGTGGTTGCTCGTTTCCATGCGATACCTGTAGCCACGGGAAAGCTGGTTCGAGTCCGCTGCGTTCGGGAAAATTCCTGTACAGGAAACTGTTTCCTGTACGTATTCGAGTTGAATTTCTGGTATGTTGCGACCAGATCTGGGCGATCGACTCAACACGAAAGTCGTAGCCCTCGCGAATACCTTTCCAACGAGGGGTTGTGCATTGTGATCGGATTCCTGTAGCTCCGGGAATCCCAGTTTTAGTATTGGGCTATCCTATGTTAATGCACTTGTTAATTTATAATGTTAGCACTCTTGCAATGATTGTGATTTGCTCATTTGATATCTTGCTCCCATATATCTATAACGTTGTTGTTACTATAATTTAGCATGGTTACTCATTTGGTTGTGTAATAAGGTATAACCATGTATTGGTAGAGAAATGGATTGGATGAGAAGGCTAGATATTAGGAGTTGAGATTGGTATAGGATATATTTATACAATTTGGTGTTGAACATATCTATTATGCGTAGTGTTGAGGTGAATTTATTGAATAGGTGGGCGTGAACGTGATGAACACTATGTGAGGAGTATTTTGTAACCGTAATCCGAGCCCAAGGGGTTTATTAACAACCGATGCTTAGAGTTGAAGTCTCCCTACGGGTAGCATCGAGTGAGTTGTTTGGGGGCATGTAATGTGCGACGATTCATCGTGTCGCGATATTGAGATAATGACTGTGGCAGGTCTACGGGTTCGCCAGTCGTCACACCGATGGGAGCCAATGGGTAGACCTTGGGCGGTAGGGTTAGATACTTGGTGTCCATAAACCGAGATCTCCTCCGCGCCATGAGAACGGTTGGGCTTGCACCTCGTGCGTTTCCGAGGTTCCATCCGGTTCGAAATCAAAGGCCAGGTTGGGCTGTGTTCTTGGTGCACATTTACCCAAGACCCCTTCTGAGCCGTAGTACGCATGTGAGCTCCGCTGTTGTGTTCTTAGCGTTGAGGCGTACGGGGGCCTAGGATAGGTAGTGTGATACCACCTAGTAGTGGAGACGCCCGCTCCACTGTCGCCGTCTGGCCACGACGGACGACGCCTGAGAGGTTAGCTACCTGCTCGAAAAGTGGGAACTTCAAGTCTGTGTCGACATAGCAACTTGCATGTGCGTGCGCATGATTCGGTCATACCATAACATTCATATCATGTCATTCATTGCATACACAAGATCCTCATCGTATAAGTTTGTATGGGCACTCCTATACGATGAGTTACTTTACTGTTAACCCGATCCTTAACTTATAAGTTTGTATGGGCACTCTTATAAGTTAAGTTACTATTCTGATTACTTATACCTGCTGTCATATATTATTGATATTTGTAGAACTGCTAGTTGTGTAGCGTAGTTTATACTCCACTATATTTACAGTCACCTGCTTGTTTACTTGCTTATATATATACATATTGTACCTTGTTCCTTTCTCCGCCCGGTGCCGAGGAGTCGTCGGGGGAGCGGATGTGAAGCCACTTAGTCTTATGACTAACGGTTGCTACGTCTTTCTTTTTAGGAGGAAACCCCGCAGGTAGAGCAGCGACGGACTATGCAGCAGGACAGCCAGGCCCGGATGATAGGACCTGAGGTGGTGGTGCCATCGGCACCGTCAGTGACAGTCGTGAGTGTTTTCATGTAGCCGTTTGGCAAAACATTTCTAGACTCTTGTTCTTTTGTACAAGCCTGTTGTGCTTGTTATCTTCCGCTACTTTTGGACTTAAACTTAGCTGTGAACTGAACTGCTTTTGCTTTTACTTTTCTGTTATGGTTGGGTTGGCATAATTGTTGTGATATGGATTGTAGCCGGCGGAATAGGCGTCTTGTGGTAAAGGCTAACCCGTGTGTTAGTGCTACCGCAAGGCGGCTATTTCGGGCATAAGACTCCCCTCGTGCCGTGTGTTGTGTTCCGGGAGGGGGGTCTTATAAATGGTATCAGACTTAGCCGATCTTCACCTACAACAGTCAGGTAACAATGGGCCACTCCCGTTCGATTGGTCGGTTTGGGGACAAACCGACTTAGCGGAAGCAGTGGTGTGCCCATATGTAATTCACACTAAGTTGTCCAACTTTGACATTAGTTTTAGCCAACCTGACCCTAGTTTGTACCTTGCGTATAGGTCCCAGCGCAGGTGGAGCCGGTTGGGGGCACTCCTACCCCTTCCGTCCCTTCACAATTCCAGCAGTCGGAACTGGGACAAACGCTGTCAGCCATATTGGATGCATTTAAAGCCCAGCAAGCTCCGGTGCAACAACAAGCGCCAAGCTCCAACTGGTTGAGCACCTTCCGTGCCCTGTCCCCTCCTGCCTATCTTGGGACAGAATCGCCGGTGCGCACCGAGGAATGGCTTGATACCGTGCAGGAATTGATGGCTGGCATAAGATGTCCGAACAGCATGGCGGTGACATTGGTAGTGACGCTGCTAGAGCTGCACGCCAAAAGGTGGTGGAAGTCCCTCATGGGCTCCATCTTCCAAGGGCGGTTGTACACGGACATCAGTTGGAACGAGTTCACCGAGGCTTTTCTGGATCACTTCATCCCTTCTTCTGCTCGGGATGGACTTGAAGAAAAATTTCTGCAGCTGAAGCAGGGATCGAATTCGGTAACGGAGTACCAGAGGGAGTTCCAACACCTCGCTAGGTTTGCCGATTCCTATGAGTTGGATGATAGAGGCTACGCGAAGCGCTTCTACAAAGGGTTGAGGGACCCCCTGAGGCAGGCCCTTTTGTTTATAGCCGATGGAAGCCTGGCAGAAATCATTGACATGGCAAAGAGACTGGAGGCGGACCACATGGGATGTGGCAAGAGACCCGCGGAAGGAGTAATTGAAGTCGGCCCTAGTAATAGAAGGCGGAATGATCATGGCAGAGGAAGGGGAAACCACAGAGGCGGTCGGTGGGTCAACCGGAACTATCGGGTGGAGTACCCAATTCCGCAACCACTAGCTTTACCTCCACCACCGCAGCAGCAATATTATCAACAACCTGGGGGCCGACGTGAGGTGATATGTTTTGAGTGCAATCAACCGGGGCATGTCCGACGAGTTTGCCCGCGATTGATCGGGGATGCTCCTATTGCTCCCCCTCCAGTAGCTCCACGGGGGCGAGGGCACATGCGTGGCCGAGGAAGAGGACCACCAGGGAGAAATCAAGGACATGCACGGGAGCATGTATTCGCATTGGATATGACTCAGGAGAGAAATCCGCAGGAAGTCATCACCGGTACGTGCAAAATTTATTAATATTATATGACTTGTTAGATTTATGATACAAATGATACGCGCTATTCTGAATAGTGATTACCCTTTTGGAACCTAGGCACTGTCGTGGTTAGCGGGAGACCCGCCTATACGTTATTTGACACGGGTGCGTCTCACTCGTTCATTTCGGAGGACTTCGTGAAGGACTTGGAGGGAGTGCAACACTTCACGGGCATTACTCAAAGGGTGCGCCTTCCGGACGGCTCTGAGATGACGTCGTCAGCAAGTTGCGATTTCGACACCCTTATTGGAGGAAAGTTCTTTGAAACTCCGGCTACAGTGTTAAGAATCCCGGAGTTCGATCTCATCTTGGGCATGAAGTGGTTGGACTGGCACCACGCCAGGATCAATTGTGCGGAGAAGCAAGTTATGTTGAGGCATGGAGACTCGGAAGTCATCTTCCAAGGTATTAAATTCGCACCCCGTATATTATTATCATCAATCCAAGTTATGAAATCTCATATGGAAGGGGACGAGGTCTATGTAATCTGCTTCGAGTTGAAGAAATTGACATTAGAGGTCAAGGATGTGCGGGTGGTGCGAGAATTTCCCGAGGTATTTCCCGAGAAATTGCCGGGACTACCCCCGCATAGGGAAGTGGACTTCCAAATCAAGCTAATTCCGGGTGCCAAGCCCGTCTCGCGAGCTCCATACCGAATGGCTCCGAAGGAACTTGCAGAGTTTAGAGTCCAGCTTCAGGAATTGGTGGAAGCAGGGTTCGTTCGCCCAAGCTCGTCGCCTTGGGGAGCGCCCGTTTTGTTCGTCAAAAATAAGGATGGCACCCTGCGGTTATGTATTGATTATCGAGAGTTGAACCGGTTAACGGTGCGGAACACCTATCCCCTACCGCGCATTGATGAGTTATTTGATCAATTGGTGGGATCGTATTGGTTCTCCAAGTTAGATCTGCGTTCGGGATATTATCAACTGAGGATACAAGAAGATGACATTCAGAAGACGGCGTTCAGTTCGAGATATGGTTTGTATGAATTCACCGTGATGCCGTTTGGGCTCACAAACGCCCCTTCCGCCTTTATGAGCTTGATGAACAAGGTGTTCAGCCCTTATTTGGACATCTTTGTCATCGTGTTCATCGATGATATCCTAGTCTACTCCAAGACTGAAGCAGAACACGCCGAACATCTAACTTTAGTGCTGAGGAAGCTAAAGGAGCACACTTTGTTTGCCAAGTTCAACAAATGCGAGTTTTGGCTTCAAGAGGTCGCATTCTTGGGCCATGTGATTAGTGGGGCGGGGCTAGCAGTAGATCCGGCCAAGGTGCGGGCCGTGAAGGAGTGGTCGCCATTGAAGTCAGCAGCCGACATACGGAGCTTTCTTGGACTGGCCGGGTACTATCGCAAGTTTGTGAAAGGTTTCTCAAAGATCGCCCTTCCCCTTACTACGCTGACCAAGAAGGGTGTGCCGTTTGAATGGACACCCCAGTGTGAAGCTGCATTCCAAGAGTTGAAGGACAGATTGACGACTGCACCCATCCTAGCTCTTCCATCTGGGAAGGAGGGCTTTCAAGTTTACATGGATGCGTCGTATCAAGGGATGGGAGCTGTGTTGATGCAGAATGGGCATGTGATCGCTTATGCTTCAAGACAGTTGAAGAAGCATGAAGCCAGCTACCCGGTGCATGATCTAGAGTTGGGAGCGGTGGTGTTTGCCTTGAAGATGTGGAGGCACTATTTATACGGCGTCCACTGCGAGATCTACTCGGATCACAAAAATCTGAAGTACGCTCACACCCAAAAGGAGTTAAACTTGAGACAGCGGCGGTGGTTGGAGTTCTTGTGCGACTATGAATTCACCTTGAACTACCACCCCGGGAAGGTTAATTCCGTAGCTGATGCCTTGAGTCGAAAGGCACCGGGAACGAGCACGGAATCCCACTTGATGAGGATGGAGTTAATCCAGACACTGCAAGAGATGGAAGTCACTTTGGTCTTTAAGAGTCAACCGGGAGAGTATACAGAATATTTGGCCGCGATGAGTATAGTTTGCAACATACGAGACCGGATCCGGACGGAACAAAAGAAGGATGCGGCTTTAACCCCGGCTTTCAAGTCAATGGAGGATAGGATTACGGAAGAATACTCCCTAAAAGACGGCCTCGTCCATTTTCGTGGCCGGCTTTACATCCCCGAAGGCGACAACATTCGGGAGGATATTCTAAAGGAGGCCCATTGCTCCAAGTACTCGGTGCACCCGGGGATCGCGAAGATGTACACCGATTTGAGAAAGACGATGTGTTGGCCGGGCATGAAGAGGGATGTCAAGTACTTTGTTACTCATTGTGTGGCCTGTCAAATGGTGAAGGCGGAGTACAGAAGCCCCGGTGGAATGCTACAGTCATTGCCCATCCCCAAATGGAAATTTGAGGACATCTCCATGGACTTCGTCCACGGGTTACCTCGCTCGCGCTCGGGGAATGATTCTGTGTGGGTGATAGTTGACCGTTGACCAAAGTAGCCCGATTTATCCCAATGAAGAAGGAGGCGCAGGTGGGCGTCCTAGTGCGTCTCTTTGTGGAGCAATTTGTGCGGTACCATGGTGTGCCGAAGACGATCGTCTCCGATCGGGATGGTCGGTTTACTTCAAGAGAATGGAGGGCTGTACAGGCTTATTTGGGCTCGCACCTCACCTTTAGCACGACCTTTCACCCTCAAACGGACGGGCAATCTGAGCGAACCATCCGAACATTGGAGGACCTTCTGAGGTTGTGTGTGCTAGATAAAGGAGAACCATGGGAGAGACTCTTACCTCTCGTGGAGTTCTCTTATAATAACAGTCATCAAACCAGTATTGGAATGGCACCTCATGAAGCTTTGTATGGAAGGAGGTGTAGAACACCCTTGTCCTGGGTGCAAGACGAAGATCCGAAGACATTGGGAAATGAGTATATTGATGACACGGACGCGGTGGTTAGGTTGATCCGGGATCGAATGCTAGAGGCTCAGAGCCGACAGGCGAAATATTACAATGCAAGACACCGTATGGTGGAGTTTCAAGTGGGTGATAAGGTGTTCCTGAAGATTCGACCGATGCATGGAGTGTCGCGGGTACGTGGAGTCAAGAAGCTCAGCCCAAGGTATGTCGGGCCCTATGTCGTAGTGGAAAGGATTGGCCCTCTGGCCTATCGATTGGAGTTACCACCGGAGCTGGAGAACCTTCACGACGTGTTCCATGTATCGTCGCTTCGGAAGGCTTTGTTGCGGCCTGAACAATATATCCCCACGGCGGATGGTGCCGTGGCGTCTGATAGGTCTGTGCGACTGGAGCCGGTGCGGATCGTTGATAACGAGACAAGAACCTTGCGCCGCAAAAGTGTTCCCTTGGTGAAAGTGCTATGGTCTAATCACGGGAAGGAGGAGTTCACATGGGAGCCAAAGGATTTGATGCAAGGGCGCTACCCGGAATTATTTACTCCAGGTAAGAATTTTATTTGAAAGCATAGTTCCCTTTTTCTGTGTTTCACTCCCATAGCCTTACCCTGATTTCGGGGACGAAATCTTTTATTTTGTTTATAGGATTTGTAACGTACCAATTCGCGCTAGGCCCCTTGATTGCGTATTTGAGTCAAGGGGGCTGTGGTGAGCCCAATGGGGGTGTGGGGGAACAGGTGCGAACGTACGGGAAATGAGGAAAACAAGGCAAAATGGCAATTCTGGCTGACACGGGTATGGACACGGCCGTGTCCATACCCGTGTGCCTCATAAATTAGGCTTACCAGTCAGAGAGGTACACGGGTATTGGGACACGGGCGTGTCCCTAGCCGTGTGCCGAGGACACGGGTCGAGACACGGCCGTGTCTCTACCCGTGTGCCGCAACCCCGACCCGGCAGAAAGTTGTTCTGGGATGAACACGGCCTTGAACACGGCAGGCAACACGGCCGTGTCACCTGCACACGGGTAGGAACACGGCCGTGTGCCTACCCGTGTCTGCGGTGTATAAAAAGGAAAAAGTTGTGAAACCCTAGCATTCATTCCCCTTTCTTCTGCCCCGAAATTTCTGAGAGAGTTCTTAGCTGGAGGAGGAGGAAGAGCTTGCCGGAGCCATCCTTGGAGGAATCAAAACGCCGCCACCGTCAAGGGAAAAACAATGCCGCCGCGAAGGAGTGCGAGGCTCATGACCGGCCATGGTGGTACCGCTGGACTTGAGGTGAGCTTCCTCCCCTCTCCCTTGGTGCTAGATCTATAGTTATTTTAGGAGAGACATTGACTCCATAGAGTCTTGATGGTGAGGAGGAGAGTTCTTAGGATAAGCCATGCCTAGGTTTTCTAGGCTTAGTCTCCCTCAACCTTCTCATCATTCAAAGTGGAGATGAGAGGGGTTTTCGTTGAGGGTTTGGCTTTGAAAGGAGAAATAAGGTTGGGTGTGATTTCTGGAGAAGTTTATGCGAGGTCGTTGCAAGGAAGAAGATGAACGGATGCCGTTCATCTCGCCTTAAGATGCGTGCAGAAATCTGATTTCTGCACGCAGCGACCTTCGTGGCCAATTTCGGGGGTGTTCTGGCCAGATCTGGGTGAACGACTCAACACGAAAGTCGTAGCCCTTGAAATTACCTTTCCAACGAGTGGTTGCTCGTTTCCATGCGATACCTGTAGCCACAGGAAAGCTGGTTCGAGTCCGCTGCGTTCGGGAAAATTCCTGTACAGGAAACTGTTTCCTGTACGTATTCGAGTTGAATTTCTGGTATGTTGCGACCAGATCTGGGTGATCGACTCAACACAAAAGTCGTAGCCCTCGCGAATACCTTTCCAACGAGGGGTTGTGCATTGTGATCGGATTCCTGTAGCTCTGGGAATCCCAGTTTTAGTATTGGGCTATCCTATGTTAATGCACTTGTTAATTTATAATGTTAGCACTCTTGCAATGATTGTGATTTGCTCATTTGATATCTTGCTCCCATATATCTATAACGTTGTTGTTACTATAATTTAGCATGGTTACTCATTTGGTTGTGTAATAAGGTATAATCATGTATTGGTAGAGAAATGGATTGGATGGGAAGGCTAGATATTAGGAGTTGAGATTGGTATAGGATATATTTATACAATTTGGTGTTGAACATATCTATTATGCGTAGTGTTGAGGTGAATTTATTGAATAGGTGGGCGTGAACGTGATGAACACTATGTGAGGAGTATTTTGTAACCGTAATCCGAGCCCAAGGGGTTTATTAACAACCGATGCTTAGAGTTGAAGTCTCCCTACGGGTAGCATCGAGTGAGTTGTTTGGGGGCATGTAATGTGCGACGATTCATCGTGTCGCGATATTGAGATAATGACTGTGGCAGGTCTACGGGTTCGCTAGTCGTCACACCGATGGGAGCCAATGGGTAGACCTTGGGCGGTAGGGTTAGATACTTGGTGTCCATAAACCGAGATCTCCTCCGCGCCATGAGAACGGTTGGGCTTGCACCTCGTGCGTTTCCGAGGTTCCATCCGGTTCGAAATCAAAGGCCAGGTTGGGCTGTGTTCTTGGTGCACATTTACCCAAGACCCCTTCTGAGCCGTAGTACGCATGTGAGCTCCGCTGTTGTGTTCTTAGCGTTGAGGCGTACGGGGGCCTAGGATAGGTAGTGTGATACCACCTAGTAGTGGAGACGCCCGCTCCACTGTCGCCGTCTGGCCACGACGGACGACGCCTGAGAGGTTAGCTACCTACTCGAAAAGTGGGAACTTCAAGTCTGTGTCGACATAGCAACTTGCATGTGCGTGCGCATGATTCGGTCATACCATAACATTCATATCATGTCATTCATTGCATACACAAGATCCTCATCGTATAAGTTTGTATGGGCACTCCTATACGATGAGTTACTTTACTGTTAACCCGATCCTTAACTTATAAGTTTGTATGGGCACTCTTATAAGTTAAGTTACTATTCTGATTACTTATACCTGCTGTCATATATTATTGATATTTGTAGAACTGCTAGTTGTGTAGCGTAGTTTATACTCCACTATATTTACAGTCACCTGCTTGTTTACTTGCTTATATATATACATATTGTACCTTGTTCCTTTCTCCGCCCGGTGCCGAGGAGTCGCCGGGGGAGCGGATGTGAAGCCACTTAGTCTTATGACTAACGGTTGCTACGTCTTCCTTTTTAGGAGGAAACCCCGCAGGTAGAGCAGCGACGGACTATGCAGCATGACAGCCAGGCCCGGATGATAGGACCTGAGATGGTGGTGCCATCGGCACCGTCAGTGACAGTCGTGAGTGTTTTCATGTAGCCGTTTGGCAAAACATTTCTAGACTCTTGTTCTTTTGTACAAGCCTGTTGTGCTTGTTATCTTCCGCTACTTTTGGACTTAAACTTAGCTGTGAACTGAACTGCTTTTGCTTTTACTTTTCTGTTATGGTTGGGTTGGCATAATTGTTGTTATATGGATTGTAGCCGGCGGAATAGGCGTCTTGTGGTAAAGGCTAACCCGTGTGTTAGTGCTACCGCAAGGCGGCTATTTCGGGCATAAGACTCCCCTCGTGCCGTGTGTTGTGTTCCGGGAGGGGGGTCTTACAGATTCTTCCACACCAGTGTGTATTTTGGCTAAAGATAGTGCGTCTCTTGTTTACCAATGGCACAAGAGACTAGCACATATTAATTTTAAAACTATTAATAAATTATTCTCCTAGAACTTAGTGCGTGATGCCCCGAATGTCAAGCATGTCAAAGAGAGACCTTGTCATGCATGCGTAAAAGGCAAGCAAACAAGGGCTACCTTCAAAAGCACTATAGGCAAAAACTCTAATAGGTGTTTACACCTGCTACATATGGACTTGTTCGGTCCACTGCAATTTAGAAGCTTAGGAGGTAAGGATTATACGTTGGTTATTGTTGATGACTACTCGCGTTTTGCGTGGGTGTTCTTTCTGAAACACATGTCAGATACCTTCGATATCTTTACTAATTTTGTTAGGCAAATCCAGAATGAATACAACTGTTCCGTAGTCAAAATCAGAAGTGAGAATGGAACGGAGTTCAAATCTGGAGCAATGACAGAATTTTGTGAAAGCCTAGGTATCTTTCATGAGTTTTCCTCTCCCCGTACTCCATAGTAAAATGGAGTAGCCGAGAGAAGGAACAGAACACTCATAGAGGCCTGCAGGACCATGCTAAGTTATGCTTCACTACCAGAGTACTTCTGGGCTGAAGCAGTCAATACTGCATGCCACGTGCAA
Source organism: Platanthera zijinensis (assembly GCA_039513925.1). NCBI lineage: Eukaryota > Viridiplantae > Streptophyta > Magnoliopsida > Asparagales > Orchidaceae > Platanthera > Platanthera zijinensis. Next base: position 155,118,165 of record CM077083.1, read on the forward strand.
AACCGAGCCCTAATAAACAAGAACCATGATAAGACACCTTATGAACTTCTAAAAGGCAGGAAACCAACAGTTTCATATTTTAGAATTTTTGGCTGTAAATGCTTCGTGCTTAACAACGGCAAGTACCATACTACCAATTTCAGTGAGAAGAGTTTTGAAGGTATTTTTGTAGGATATAGCAGCCATAGTAAGACATATAGGATTTTTAATAGAAAAACCCTGGTCGTTGAAGAATCGATACATGTTGTATTTGATGAGATGAGCTTGCTGCAAAGCGAATCGTCTAGTGTGCGTGTTGAAGCTGTAGGTACAAGAATTAAGGAAATCAACTTGGATGAACCCACCAAAGATAGAAAAGAATAGTTCATTGTGATCACCTCTCCAAACCCCATTGAAGAGGCAGCTGATCAAGATGAGGAGATTGTCCAAGATGATGAAGTCACACCAATGGCTGAAGAACTTCCAGATACCAGAGATCCCGAGCTCAGACACCTAAAGGATCATCCTATGGACCAAATCATAGGAGACCCCCGAGTCGGTGTCAAAACTCGTTGAGGTACAACTAACGAGAATCTTTATCTGAGCTTCCTCTCGCAGGTTGAACCAAAGAAGTTTGAAGAAGCAAACGTAGATGCATCATGGATCTTGGCCATAGAAGAAGAACTGAATCAGTTCAAGCGCTGCAAGGTATGGACACTTGTTCCCAGACCCAAAGATAAAAAAGTCATCGGAACAAAATGGGTCTATAGGAATAAGATGGACGAGGATGGGACGATCATAAAGAACAAGGCCAGACTCGTTGCTAAAGGATATCGTCATGAAGAAGAGATCGATTTTGACCAGACCTACGCTCCAGTGGCAAGGCTGGAGGCCATCAGACTGTTTCTAGCATACGCTGCACTGAAGGGCTTCACAGTCTACCAAATGGACGTGAAGTCCGCTTTCCTGAATGGTAACATAAAGGAAGAAGTGTATGTGGAACAAACCCCAGGTTTCATTGATCCTAACAATCCTGATTATGTTTATTTATTATCGAATGCACTGTACGGTTTGAAACAAGCCCCTCGGGCTTGGTACGAAACGCTGTCTAGCTTTCTCCTTGAGAATAAATTCATGAGGGGAAAGATAGATAAGACATTATTTCTCAGGGAAATTAAAGGAAAGATTTTGCTAGTGCAAATCTATGTCGATGACATCATATTTGGCTCTACTAACGACAACCTCTACAAATGATTTTCCAAACTTATGCAAGGGAAGTTCGAAATGAGCAGTATGAGAGAGCTGAAGTATTTCTTAGGACTTCAGGTGAAATAATCTGAAGATGGGATCTTCATCTCTCAGACCAAGTTCACGAAGGAGTTACTTAAGAAATTCGGAATGGAGAGTGCAACCTCTATGAGGACTCCAATGGCCTAAGCTATGTCTCTAGACAAGGATGAGAAAGGGAAACCTTTCGATGAAACCAAGTATAGAAGCATAGTTGGATCCTTGCTCTACCTTACTGCTAGTAGACTAGATATAATGTTCTCCACATGTGTCTGTGCTAGATTCCAAGTGAACTGTAAGGAATCTCATTATGCTGCTACAAAGCGGATCTTGAGATACCTTAAAGGTACACCAAATCTTGGCTTATGATACCAAGAAGCAATGACAGTGAACTAATTGGTTTTTCAGATGCTGACTTTGCAGGAAGCAAAGATGACAGGAAAAGCACATCAGGGACGTATCAGTTCCTAGGAAGAAGACTCATTTCATGGAGCAGCAAGAAGCAAAACTGTGTCGCAATCTCAACGGCCGAGTTAGAATACATTTCTGCCGGTAGTTGTTGTGCACAGTTGCTTTGGCTGAAGCACCAACTGGAGGATTACAACATGAAGATCAAGGATATTCCCTTATTCTGTGACTCCTCCAGCGCCATCGCAATCACAAATAACCCAGTCTCACACAGCCGGACTAAACACATCAAGCTGCGATACCACTTCATCCGGGAGCATGTGGAGCAAGGGGATGTAGATCTGAGGTATGTGCCTACAGACCGGCAGGTTGCAGATATCTTCACCAAGCCGCTGGACGAGACCAAGTTCAATTTCTTCAAAACTGAACTTGGGTTGCTGAACAAGGAGGATTAAGCCAAAGTAGTCAGCTCAAAGGCTCAAGAATCAAGGATTCACCTTAAAGGTCAGATTTTACTAAGTAGACTGGAGTTCTCGAAAACTCACTTAAATTTCTCGAAAAGTTGAAGTCACTTATCGAAAAACTAAGTCAACTTCTCGAGAGGCAGAAAATTGCTCTCGAAAAGTGTCTTAAGTTCTCGAAAAGTCCTTTAACTTCTCGAAAAGTTCACTGAAAGTTCTCGAGAACTAGTTCTCGAGAAGTCCATCAGTCTTTCGAGAACTCTGGAGGCCAGTCTTCGAAAAGTCATTTTCTGTCTCGAAAACGCTGGACCCCAGTTCTCGAAAACTTTCTAAACTTCTCGAAAACCTCTCGGCCACTTCTCGAAAAGTTAACCCTACTTCTTGAGAGGTGGACCGACCTTCCGCCGAAATTTCTCAACTCTGTAATTTTGTAAACTTCATGGTCTCTGCCCAAATTTTCGGCTAATTAGACTTATAATTAACTTAATTAGGATACTATATATATCTAAATCCCTTTAGAATCGGAAATCAACCGTCATTTCAAAATTTCTCCCGCACCTCTTCATCTTCCGCCGACCGAAACCTCCGTCTCAGCCGCTGTCTCTCCGCTTAGTTCGTCGCCTTCTTCATCGCAAATGGCTTACAGTTCTAAGATAAGGATTGGGAGTGAACTCATGGTTGCAGGCATGGCCGACATCTCCGACGACTTCAAGAATTTGCTGATACTTCTCAAGACAGCAGGTCTCATGTTCGTTCTAACAGAGCCAGTGAAGATAGTATTTCCAGAGGTAGAGGAGTTCTTCAAAAATACAAAGATAAGGAGGAATGGGAAGATTTTGAAGACTAAGGTCAAGGGAATGAAGATAAAGCTTGACAAGCATAAAGTTTCTCAACTTCTGAAATTACCTATTGTGGATGAGGAAGATGACCTCACTCCAGAGGATTATGACAGGGCCTATTCCTTCTGTGGAATTCCAGAGGAATACAACTCTCTAAGGATAAATTTGCTAAATGATGTGGGCAAACTCCTCGCTGATATCCTTGGGAAAATACTATGGTGCATCACAGGTTCTGTAAGTTTCATCTCACACGATTTGTTTGGAGTTATGACAGCTGTAATCTGCAGGAAGAGTTTTCAGTTTGGAATGATGATCTTTGAAATGATAAGGGATAGCATTCATGAAACAAAGTTTGCAAGGATAATCTCATTGCTGTTGAGTGAGATTGATCCAGTAACTTTCAAAATCTCCAAAGGTACACCAGTCCATCATCTGAAGAAAATCTCTGTCACCTCAATCCAAAGATGGGAACTCAAGTTGAAGAACCCTAAACAGCTAGCCAAGGATGTTGATGCTACTGTCACAGAGGTCAGGACTCCATCTCCACCTCAACATCATGTTGCTAAACCATCTGGTGCAGCAACAGAGGGGGAGCCTGCACCTTCTACCTCAGTCCTAAGGATACCTACTCCACTAGAGAGCCCCAGGGAGGCTTTTCTAATATCTACCCACTCAGAACTACCAGCTCAAGAGGTACTTAAAGATACAGATGAAGCAATAGACAGAATGATCGAGGAACTCTCAGCTGAAGACCCACTTCCTCCTCATCCAAAGGATGTCACTACTGATCTACCAAAAGATACTCCATCCCCCACTCTTCACCTAAAGGTACTCCTTCTCCTCCACAATCCCCTATACAAGTATCCACTCCTCCAGAGACCATCCTGTCATCTGAAGAGGATGAGCAAACTCCTGTGGAGGTAGAACCTCCTCTCAGGAAACTAGACTTCAACCTTCCAACATTCATTGATGAGGAGGGTAATCCAGTCTCTCGCACTGTAAGAGCTAAGAGCTCTGCTGTTCTAGAAGAACTGCCTCCATGGCAAGCCCCTCCACCTCCAGCTTCTCCTACCAGTGCTCCTGCCTCTACTGCCTTATCAGTTGCCCCTCCAGCTCAGACTATTTCCATCCCTCATACTACTACTACTGCTGCTGCTGTTATGGTGAACAAAGATATTCTCTCCAAGATAGAAGAAATGCTCTCTGCCCAAAGAAAACATTTTGATGAATCTCTTAAGGACATTCAGAAGCAAGTCACTGCCTTAGCACAAGAGATGAGAAGAGGCTTCGCAGAAATTCAGGTAAACACTTATCAGCTTAAAGAACTATTCAGAATAGGAGGAAAGGCTCTAGATCATACTATCACAAGTATTGGACAAGTTATGGACCAGTCAATTACTCTTGCAAACAATCAGATTCAACTGGACAAAAGAGCAGAGGAAAATGTTATGAAGGTATGCAATGAGGTTGGCACCTTCAAGGAGGATGCCATAGACAAACTAACTGTAGAAGTCAGAAAGGGGGAGGATATTGTCAAACAACAAGTTGAAAAGCTTAATGATGAAGCAAAAACTCTGTGGACTGCCAAAGTTACTGAGATCAATAAGGGTTTTCTAGAACAAATTCAATCTGTAAAATTCCATACTTATGATACAGTTGTATGGATGCACAACCAGATATTCCCAGATTTTCAGGCAGACCCAAATGTGATCCCTCACCATCTAAATCATCTTGCTGAAGGTACATCTAGCCAAGTGTCTCAACCCCAAGTGCCTCAACCTCAATATCCCACTTTCTCTCCTAGGCCAGAAGACCAGGAACCTCCTCCAGCTTCTTACTCTCAGGTCTGGGATGATGTGATACCAAAAGATCTACCAGAGATTCATATCCCAAAGAAAAGGAAGTATGGGGAGGGACCCTCTGCCAGTAGATCAGCTCCTCAGCCTAAAGCAGAAAAGAGAAAAGCTCAAGAGTTTGCTGAAGTTTGGAGCCCAACCTCAAAATATTTAATTTTTGATACATTGAAACTTGTAATGGATCTTAATGAGGAAAGAAGCCTGCACTATAGTGATGAGTATAATTATGATAGATTCTGACTATCATAATTGTAATCATGTCCACTATTTTCTATCTCTTTACTCAAGTAATTGTGCAAAATAGTTGAGAATTGGTATTGTCATGAATAGTAGAGCATAGGTTAGAGTCTTTACTATTTTATGTATTGAACTCCCCACTTAATACGTCATTTTTCTAATGCAGGTACGACTAATCAGTGGAACTAAAAGTCTTGGAGCAAACAGGGGAGTTGACGGGACCAGGAGGGCTGATCAAAGCAAAAGAATTGGTCGAACACGGGTAGGAACACGCCTGTGTGCCTACCCGTGTTCTATCCTAGCTGGAACTATTTATTCACACGGGTCTGAACACGCCCGTGTGTCCAGACCGTGTCCTTCTCGGGACAAAGTGAAGAATTAAATCTAGCCTACCCGTGTCCGAAGAACATGAAGAACAACACGGCCGTGTTCTCTAACACGGCCGTGTCAGTACCCGCGTCATCCAACACGGCCCATGACCAAACACATCTGCTCGTGTGGAACTGCCTTGGAACTGCCGACACGGCCTGCAACACGGCCGTGTCGGAACCCGTGTTCGACCATGTTTGCTATGGGACTATAAAAACCTGGAGAAAAATTGTATTCTGGACTTTTGGATCAATTTTGTTTAGAGATTTTTTGGAGAACGAAAGTGGAGCACCCAAGAGAAAGAAGGCTTGAAGGAGATATTCGTATGCATTTATTCTTCAATTTATCTCATTTAATCTTGTATCTCTCTTGGTAATCCAACTTTATTTATCTTTTAATTTTCATGAACAATGTGTTTGAACAAATTAGTAATCATGTATCTTCTTGTTTTAATCAATTTCATGGTATTTTGTTCGTATATGGGTTTGCAAACATTGAGAATTATCCTTGTTATAAATGATTATTTACTTTTACATGAATTCCAAATGTCTAGATTGAGAAATTGGATTCTTTGGATGATGGTTAAATCTTCATATTTATGTGTTATTTCTCTTTGTAATCTAAAATTCATGATCGAGAGATATGTTTCTTGGAAAATTAGAATACGAAACGATGGAATTATGGTATTTTAGAGATAAAGTTCCATGAATCTATGTAGTAGATAGGGTATTTCATTCAATGCAAATTTGAGTATTGTAAATTGTTCGAGAGAAGATTTACTTAACTTAGATTTAAATATCAAATTGCTTGAGAGAGAATTTGATAATTAGTTTAACCCTTTACAATACAATGAATTTGATAGTTTTGTTATTGCATGATTACATAAAATGATGATGTTCATTGAACGCCTTTAACTTTTGGTTTGAAATTATTTTTGTAACTCTCCAATATAATTTTTATCCAAGTAGTCATAGTTAGGATTAATCTATGTTAGAACGAAATTTTAAATGTAGGTATGATAACAGAGTGAGAGTGAGTACAAGTAGTTGAAAGGACCCTGTAGAATACGATACGAGATGTAAGCTTCTCTTATACTATGATTGATAGGTGCACTTGCTTGAAAGATAATTCAATCTAGCTTATGCCCATCTACATAGTTATGATAAAATGTAGAATGACTCCACATCAAGGTTAGGCTTTGTGAAAATGATCATCAAGTTTTTGGCGCCGTTGCCGGGGAACCCTTTTTAATATTTTGAAAGCTTTAACTCTATTAATCTACCAATTTTGTTTACAAATAAATATATGTAATATAGTTTATAGTATAATTATATTATTTAATCTCTGTTTTGTAGTCTGTTAGTCTATGACCAGAGCAAGAAATTCTGGGCTAGAACCATTTCAATCTAATCCAGAATGACTTATTCATAGCACCAATCAAAGAGACGTGGGTATTAACACCACAGATATTGTAACCGAACTGTTAGAAGAAGAAACAGTGAATCAAGGAGAACACCATCCTGAGGATTTAGATATCATGGCAAACCAAAATGAGCAAACCATGTCTGACTTTGCTAGACCTAATCTCCAAGGAACTGGGTCAAGCATTATTCGACCTCCCATTCCAACCAATAATTTCGAACTGAAGCTGAGCGTGATACAAATGGTGCAACAATATGTTCAATATGATGGCTTACAAGACGAGGACCCCAATACAAACTTACCCGGATTCCTAGAGATATGTGATACTTTCAAGATTAATGGTGTCTCCAACGATGCCATTAGATTGAGATTGTTCCCATTCTCATTAAGGCATAAGGCAAAGCAGTGGCTCAATTCGTTACCTCGAGGTTCCATTACTACTTGGGACATGATGGTTGAGAAGTTTTTGATGAAGTATTTTCCACCGGCAAAGACCGCAAAGTTAAGAAACGACATCTCTACGTATGTTCAATTGGAGGCTGAATCATTGTACGATACTTGGGAACGATTCAAAGAATTATTAAAGAGATGCCCCCATCATACCTTACCTTCTTGGCTTCAGATTCAGACCTTCTACAATGGTCTAAATCCAGCCACCAGACAGATGATTGATGCGGCTAGTGGAGGAACCTTGAACAATAAGACACCTGAGGCCGCCCAGCAGTTGATAGAAGAAATGGCAATGAATAGCTACCAATGGACTACCGTGCGGCCAAAGTCTACTAAGCCTGCCGGAATGTATGAAGTGGATGCCGTAACAGCCTTAGAAATTCAAGTGGAGAAGCTCCATCAAAAGATGGACAACCTTTCTTTAGCTACGCCCCCCATGGTACCTCAACAATGGGACCCTTCCCTTGTTGGAATTCCTAGTGGTGAACCTCAAGTGCAAGAACATGTAGACTATATGGGTAATAATCCCAGACCACCTTTCAATCCTGCAAATAACCCATATAGTTTTACATACAACCAAGGATGGAGGAACCACCCCAATTTCTCTTGGGGAGGGCAAGGCAACCAAGGCAAACAACCCATGTTTGGACAACAACAACAACAATTGGAGCCAAGGAAACCAACATTGGAAGATGTCCTTGCAAAGTTCATGCAAACTACCGATGTTGCCTTCCGTAATCAAGAGGGTTCTATTCAAAATTTGGAGAATCAGATTGGGCAGTTGGCAAGGATGGTATCAGAGAGACAACAAGGGAAACTTCCAGGAAATACTGAGACAAATCCAAAGGAGCATGCAAGAGCAATTCAGTTGAGGAGCGGGAAGGAATTACAAGACCCAAGGCTTGCACAGGATGCACCTCAAGAGGAGTCCAGTGGAGAAGCACCGAACGTGACACCAATGGAATATCAACCAACCGTACCATATCCAGCAAAGATAAACAAGGAGCGCATGGATGTGTAATATGGTAAATTTTTATCTATGATTAAACAATTGCATGTTAATTTACCTTTTTCTGATATTATTCAAATGCCCAAGTATGCAAAATTTTTGAAGGATTTAATTTCTAATAAAAGGAAAATAGAAGAATTATCTTTAGTTACACTTAGTGAAGAATGCTCTGCTATTTTACAAAATAAATTACCACAAAAACTTAAGGATCCCGGTTCTTTTTCAATTCCATGTTTAATCGGTGATTTGCAAGTTAATAAAGCTTTAGCGGATTTAGGAGCTAGTATAAATTTGATGCCTTATAAATTATATTTGAAACTAGGCCTAGGGGAACTTAGCCTGACTAGGATGAGCATCCAGTTGGCAGATAGGTCGGTTAAGTACCCAAGAGGTATAGTGGAGGATGTATTAGTTAAGGTAGACAAATTTATATTTCCTGCCGATTTTGTTATTTTAGATATGGACGAAAATATAGAAGTACCACTTATACTTGGTCGTCCATTTCTAGCCACTTCTAGAGCTCTTATTGATGTTTTTGATGGTAAATTAGTTTTGAGAGTAGGGGAGGATGAAGTAACTTTTCAAATTGGCAATACTATGAAACAATCTTTGGATAGTGATGATTGTTGCTACTTTTCTCATGGTGTTGATGATTTAATGACTTCTATTGATTCTAATTTTTTTTTATAAAGACCCTTTAGAAATTTGCATTACTAATTGCTTTCTAGAAGATGAAACTAACGAAGACATTGTTGATCATTTATTTTTTCTAGATAGCTCTGTTTCGATGAATGGAAATACTGAATATAACTTACTTACAGAAGGAAAATATGAAGTTCTTAAGAATAATACTAAGAATCCACCTGTGGTTGAATTAAAAAATTTACCGGATCATCTTGAGTATGCATTCTTAGGAACTAATTCGTCTTACCCAGTTATCATTTCTTCTCATCTTTCTGAGATTGAAAAAACCAAATTATTAACTGTATTGAAAAAATGTAAAGGTGCAATAGCCTGGCAAATATCTGATATAAAAGGTATTAATCCTAGTTTTTGCACTCATAAAATCCTTTTGGAAGAAAACTATAAGTCATCTATTCAACCGCAACGTAGGCTTAATCCTAATATGAAAGAGGTAGTTAAGGCTGAAATTGTTAAATTGTTAGATGCTGGTATGATATACCCTATCTCCGATAGTTCATGGGTTAGTCCTGTCCAAGTCGTTCCTAAGAAGGGTGGTTTAACTGTGGTAGCAAATGATAAAAATGAATTAATTCCAACACGAATAATAACAGGTTGGCGTGTCTGTATAGACTATAGGAAGCTAAACGATGCCACTAGGAAGGACCACTTTCCTTTACCCTTTATCGACCAAATATTAGAACGCTTGTCAGGGCATGCGTATTATTGTTTTCTAGATGGACTTTCTGGGTATTTACAAATCCTAATAGCCCCAGAAGACCAAGAGAAAACAACGTTCACGTGCCCATTCGGCACCTTTGCCTATAGGTGTATGCCTTTCGGTCTATGTAATGCCCCCGCTACTTTCCAACGATGCATGTTGGCCATCTTCAATGAGTATGTTGAAGATATCATGGAAGTGTTTATGGATGACTTCTCCGTCTTTGGAGATTCCTTTGATTTATGTTTGAATAATTTAGGAAAAGTTTTGAGGAGGTGTGAGGAAACAAACTTAGTACTTAGCTGGGAGAAGTGCCATTTTATGGTACAAAAAGGGTTAGTACTTGGTCATAAAATCTCCAATCATGGAATTCAAGTAGATAGAGCGAAGATAGAGACAATAGAAAAGTTACCACCACCCACATCTGTTAAGGCAGTGAGAAGTTTTTTAGGCCACGCCGGATTTTACCGTCGGTTTATTAAAGACTTTTCCAAAATTGCTAAACCACTTACGAGACTTTTAGAAAAGGACACACCTTTTCTCTTTAATCAAGAGTGTCTACATGCTTTTGAGTTCTTAAAAGAGAGATTAATTAATTCTCCTATTATGATAGCGCCTGATTTTACTCAGCCTTTTGAAATCATGTGTGATGCTAGCAGTTTTGCGGTAGGGGCTGTTCTAGGACAACGCCAAAACAAACATTTTCATCCTATATTTTATGCTAGTAAAACACTTAATAATGCACAAGAGAATTATACAACTACTGAAAAAGAACTTCTAGCAGTAGTTTTTGCCTTTGATAAATTTAGATCCTATTTAACATTGTCCAAGGTAGTAGTTTACACGGATCACTCTGCACTTAAATATTTGCTAGCCAAGGCGGACGCAAACCCTCGTTTAATCCGTTGGGTTCTTCTATTGCAAGAATTTGATTTGGAAACTAGGGATAAACGAGGAGCAGAAAACTTAGCTGCAGACCATCTTTCACGTTTAGAAAATCCATTACGAGCAATGTTAGAAGAATCTGAAATTTCTGATGCATTCCTTGAGGAATCGTTATTTGCCTTATCTTCGAAAGTAAATAATAATTATCCATGGTTTGCAGATTATGCAAACTATCTTGTGGCTAAGGTCCTCCCACAGGATTTTTCATATCAGCAGAAAAAGAAATTTTTCTCCGACTTGAAATATTACTTTTGGAAGGACCCTTTTCTTTTTCGGATATGTGCAGATTCCGTGATCCGAAGGTGTGTATCAGCCGAGGAAGGGTGGAAAATCCTGGAGCAGTGTCATTTAGGTCCTACTGGTGGTCACTATGGAGCAAATCGCTCTGCCAAAAAGGTTCTTGATTCGGGTTTTTATTGGCCCCTTCTATTCAGGGATGCCCAAAGGTATGTGCTTTCATGTGATTCTTGTCAGAAAACAGGTAATATTTCTAAATTACATGAAATGCCGCAAAACTTTATTCTTGAATGTGAAGTATTTGATGTGTGGGGGATAGATTTTATGGGCCCATTTCCAGTTTCATTCGGGGATAAATTTATCTTGGTAGCCGTAGATTACGTATCAAAGTGGGTTGAGGCGCAAGCTTTACCTACTAATGATAGTAGAGTAGTAATTCAATTCCTGAAATCTCTATTTACGCGATTTGGCACACCACGTACACTTATTAGCGATAGGGGTTCTCACTTTTACAATCTACAGCTAGATAAGGTATTGCAGAAATATGGAGTCGTACATAGGACAGCTACACCATATCATCCGCAGACTAATGGTCAAGTTGAGGTATCCAATAGAGAACTTAAACGTATCCTAGAAAAATCTATAGAAGGGAATAGAAAACAATGGTCTAGGAAACTAAACGATTGTTTATGGGCTTATAGGACCGCATTTAAAACACCTATAGGAACCACCCCCTTTAGATTAGTCTATGGTAAATCCTATCACTTACCTATAGAATTAGAGCACAAGTCATATTGGGCAATACGATCTCTAAATTTTGATACTAATTCTATAGGGGAAAAACGCAAACTTCAACTTAACGAACTAGACGAATGGAGGACTATGGCATATGAGAACTCCAGAATTTATAAGAAGAGAACCAAATTATTTCATGAACGTCACCTCCAAAAAACCAAAACATTCAACGAGGGTGACCAGGTTCTCCTTTTTAATTCTAGTCTGCGTCTATTCCCAGGGAAGCTTAGGTCTAAGTGGTCCGGACCCTTCCAAGTTAAAAAAGTTTTCCCCTATGGCACCGTCGAACTAACTCACCCTGAAAAAGGAGATTTTAAAGTCAACGGGCACCGGTTAAAACTTTATTATAGTGCACTTCCCCAAGCTTCTGCTCGCCTAGAATCCTGCCTTCATCTAGACTAAGAAACTATATATATAATTCAATAGTAACTTGTCTAAATAGTTTATAAAAATTTTTATGAAAACTTTATTTAAATTTCGACCCTGAAAAAAATAACATAAAATAAAATAAAGTAATTAGGAGAAATCACTATTTAAGAAGAGTACACGGCCAAGCACACGGCCGTGTGCTTGGCTGTGTCGAGCACACGCGCAGTCACCCAGCCGTCCACCTTATTTAAACCAGGAAAGGCAGAAATTTACAGAGCACCACACGGGCAAATACACGCCCGTGTGCGTTGCCGTGTCATTCATCGCCATTTCTATGTTACGCTAGCGGATAACACGGGTCCCCACACAACCGTGTTTGTGGCCGTGTTTTAATGTACACGGCTATTAACCCAACCATGTGCACACCCGTGTCGATAAGGCCAATTAAAGCGATTTCATGCAGAGAAGGACACGGGTCCACACACACCCGTGTTGTGGACTGTGTCCGATCCAACCACCTGTCAGATTGACCACACGGGTTGTGGACACGGCCGTGTTGTTGACTGTGTCCACTGACACGAGCAGTTCCCGCGAAATAACCACACGTCTCCTTGGAGACCGTGTTTCCCGCCCACATAGATTCCCTAACACGGGTGCACACACGGCCGTGTGTACACCCGTGTTCGACTTCTTTTTATAGGGGCAAATTTTTTGGAGTTCATTCCATCAGTTCCTCTTTCTCCCCTTTTCATTCCTGCAACCAGTACAGCCGGAGCTCCCCCAATTTCGTGCAATCGCCTCGTCATTTCGCTATTTACATCATCGGTATACTTCCTGGGTTTCTATCCATAAGATCTCTTCTTATGTATTTGATTTTTTTTTCATCTTCATTCGCTTTAGAATATTTTGTTCCTTTATTTTCAGATCATGTCATCTTCACGTAGCCAAGGAGGTCGCCGACGTAGACCGAAACTTCAAGCGCTGTCTACTGAGAGACGCGATGTCGTTCAGCCCTTAGTTTTCACAGATGCAGTGCATACTAACCGCTATAACCGCCTGCAAGCCAAGAAATTTCAGGACATACGAATGATCGACTGGGACGTCTTGGAAGCCATCGGTCTTACTACCAATGTTAGGGAATTAATTTTTGTAATAGGGTGTCAAGGTTTTTTTTGTAATAGAAGAGTTAGGTTTCCGCAAACTCACGCTCGAGTTTTTGTCCACCTTCTATTTAAACCTTCGACCCTCCATGACCGATAATGGAAGACCAACCGAGGGGAATATCTCCTTTCGGGTAGGAGGCACCTTCTATACGCTATCTCTCCTCCAATTTACATAACATTTAGGAGTGTACGAAGAGGCATTCCTCTTTAGTGATGCCTACTCTGATCTGAATTTTAGTCTCCCAAGTCGCGACCAGGCGGGCGATATTTGGCGCCGTCTCTCTTTTGACACCGAGCCCTACGAAGCCAAGAGGTCTAAGGCCTCAAAGCTGGTTTCCCCCGCTGTACATTACGTTCATCATCTGCTTAGCCATACTCTGAGCGGCCGGGGGGAAAGCTCCGGCGTAGTTAGCCGACAGGACATCCTTTATCTGCAAAGCATGACAGCCCGTTACCCCATCCACTTAGGTTATATGCTTGCTCACTTCATTCTTCATCAGGCGGAGAACTCCCGCGTCGGGTCCATTTGTGTAGCCCCTTACATTACGCGCTTGGCAAGGAATATGGGCATATTCTTGCCTCTTCCCCCGATGACGGTGGTAGCAAAGACTATGCCCATTACCATGGCAAGTCTTCGATCCATCCGCCTCGTTTTAGCACGTCAAGGCCGGGGTGGGATTACTTACACCATTGCGAGTCGTGGATGCCATGTCCACGACAACGACGAGGAGATAGATCCAGACCTCGATGAGCCTCTCAATCCCCCACCCCGCTCGACGTATACTCAGGGGGAGTCCTCTTCTGCCCAGCCTCCGCGGCAGTCTCGATATGCACAGGAGATCCAGCGCTTCTTTGACACTCAGCTATCACCGCGCCTTCAGCGTATCGAGGAGACGCAGCAGCGGACTGAGGACGTCATCTATCAGATCCGGCAACACTTAGGGATTACTAGCCCACCACGAGCAGCTCCTCATCGATCTCGCACTCAGGATGATCCGACTGACCAGGATGATACACCTATGTATTTTTGATTTTATATCACTGTATCGTTGTATCCTTTTTATTGTTATTATCATGATCTTGTATTAGCAGTATATCTAGAAGTATTTTATTTTATTTTTGCTCATTGTTTTGTTCTGTGCTCCTTTCTATTCATGATCATCAGTTCTCTCTATCCTGGTGTAATAATAACCTCAATTTGTTTTTAAATTTTTTTTGCAATGAGGACATTGCAACACAAGTCTGGGGGTATTGGTGTTGACAGTGGGGTGCATGATTACAGTTACTGATATTATCTCTATCATAGTACTCTCTTTCTCTATCACAGCATTCTATTACTTTTCTTTAAGCTTTCCGTACTTCACTCATTGAGAATATAACTATCTAATTTACTTTCGCACGCTGATTAAACCGAATTCGTGTTCAAATTTGTTGATTAGTAACTACGTATAGAAATTCATTAGCCTTCTTTTCTCCATAAAATTTGGTTTAAAAATATTGTCCTTTATATTATTAACTAATAATCACTCCATTTTAGAAAATATATTTATCTATACTAAAGTGAGTCGATGAATGTAATATTTTGATAATTGTGTATTAGGAGATCAAAATAAAATAACAAAACTTTTCTCTATTGGTGTCTAGAACTAACCAACGATCCTCAAACCTTTTGCACATGTTAATTAGTAAAGGTGGAAATGACTTAGGCCTCCTTTTGGATAGCTTGAGCCGTTCACATCCCAAAACCTTAAACATTATACCCTTGCTCACCCAATTTGGACCTTATCCCTATATTTTTGTGATATTCCAACTCTAAAATTCACCAAGGCAAATCCTCACCTAGTAGCACACCTATCATTGAGTTCGTCATGAAATGAAATTTCATAGTGATATGTGGCCTGAGTGCGTGTACACTTGCACCCATTCGGAATGATCCCTACTATGAAGTCCCTAAAAACAAAAACATAGTGATATGTGGCCTGAGTGAGTGTGACTTTGCACCCATTCAGAATGATCCCTACTATGGACCTTTGGATAAGAAACAAAGAAAAAAATATATGGGAAGTATAATACGTGCAAAGTCTGGGGGTGCTCGTAGAATATCAATGTTTGTTAAGGTATTGACCATACCAAGGGCTCAATTGTGATCTAGGTGTGCAAAGAAAAAAAACCCATCGAGTTATTTTTTGTAGTTGCTTACCCCACCTATAATCACCTATCCTAAGCCAAAAAGGTTACACCACCATACAAGTCCTAAGGATCCAACTTTACTAATTCTCATTAGTGTTATAGAGAGGGTGTGTAAAGGAAAGTGTATGATTATCAATAGAGGTATGTTTAAGTTTTGAAAGACTAATGCATATGTTATTAAGATTATTCTTTTCTCCTTACAATAGTAATGGATAACTATAATCCTAATTCTAAGAAAGAGCGAAAAATAGTTAAGATATGTATTGGAGGAATTTTTAAGAAAAAGTTATATTTAGAAAAGTCTGCTATACTATTTCCTATACAATTACAGCATCAAATTTCTATTTGAATTCAAAACAATCAGTGTGCGGAAGTAGAATTATGTATCGGAAACTCAATTGTTTGAATTAGTTTGCTTAGGGACAAGCAAACACTCAAGTCTGGGGGTATTTGATGAGTACAATTATGATAGATTCTGACTATCATAATTGTAATCATGTCAACTGTTTTCTATCTCTTTACTCAAGTAATTGTGCAAAATAATTGAGAATTGGTATTGTCATGAATAGTAGAGCATAGGTTAGAGTCTTTACTATTTTATGTATTAAACTCCCCACTTAATACGTCATTTTTCTAATGCAGGTACGACTAATCAGTGGAACTAAAAGTCTTGGAGCAAATAGGGGAGTTGACGGGAGCAGGAGGGCTGATCAAAGCAGAAGAATTGGTCGAACACGGGTAGGAACACGCCCGCGTGCCTACCCATGTTCTATCCTAGTTGGAACTATTTGTTCACTCGGGTCTGAACACGCCCGTGTGTCCAGACCGTGTCCTTCTCGGGACAAAGTGAAGAATTAAATCCGGCCTACCCGTGTCCGAAGAACATGAAGAACAACACGACCGTGTTCTCCAACACGGCTGTGTCAGTACCCGTGTCATCCAACACGGCCCATGACCAAACACGTCTGCTCGTGTGGAACTGCCTTGGAACTACCGACACGGCCTGCAACACGGCCGTGTCGGAACCCGTGTTCGACCATGTTTGCTATGGGACTATAAAAACCTGGAGAAAATTGTATTCTGGACTTTTGGATCAATTTTGTTTGGAGATTTTTTGGAGAACGAAAGTGGAGCACCCAAGAGAAGGAAGGCTTGAAGGAGATATTCGTATGCATTTATTCTTCAATTTATCTCATTTAATCTTGTATCTCTCTTGGTAATCCAACTTTATTTATCTTTTAATTTTCATGAACAATGTGTTTGAACAAATTAGTAATCATGTATCTTCTTGTTTTAATCAATTTCATGGTATTTTGTTCGTATATGGGTTTGCAAACATTGAGAATTATCCTTGTTATGAATGATTATTTACTTTTACATGAATTCCAAATGTCTAGATTGAGAAATTGGATTCTTTGGATGATGGTTAAATCTTCATATTTATGTGTTATTTCTCTTTGTAATCTAAAATTCATGATCGAGAGATATGTTTCTTGGAAAATTAGAATACGAAACGATGGAATTATGGTATTTTAGAGATAAAGTTCCATGAATCTATGTAGTAGGTAGGGTATTTCATTCAATGCAAATTTGAGTATTGTAAATTGTTCGAGAGAAGATTTACTTAACTTAGATTTAAATATCAAATTGCTCGAGAGAGAATTTGATAATTAGTTTAACCCTTTACAATACAATGAATTTGATAGTTTTGTTATTGCATGATTACATAAAATGATGATGTTCATTGAACGCCTTTAACTTTCGGTTTGAAATTATTTTTGTAACTCTCCAATATAATTTTTATCCAAGTAGTCATAGTTACGATTAATCTATGTTAGAACGAAATTTTAAATGTAGGTATGATAACAGAGTGAGAGTGAGTACAAGTAGTTGAAAGGACCCTGTGGAATACGATACGAGATGTAAGCTTCTCTTATACTATGATTGATAGGTGTACTTGCCTGAAAGATAATTCAATCTAGCTTATGCCCATCTACATAGTTATGATAAAATGTAGAATGACTCCACATCAAGGTTAGGCTTTGTGAAAATGATCATCATATAGCTATTCGGAATGGGAGTTATATGAGAATTCAATGACTAAAAGGAGACTATATGACAGATAATATGGTAAAAACAATCCCAAAGCTCCTCCAAAGTCTCCAAGGTACTATCCCAAACCATTCAGCTACCAGAGGAGACAACAAGCTAAGCTGGACAAGCAACACGAGACTAGAAATGATTCTTGATGATTATGGTGTTAAGAACTATGAAATGAATGTTGATTAAAACTCTAAAAGATTTTTAATATATATACAATTTCCTAGTTTTGCTTAATTATAAGCTCTAATTTTCTTTCCGTGTTTTACTGCTTTTACTTTCCATATTCTTGCTCTATTTTCTTTATAATAGTTCACCTTAGTATAAAAGGGTTCTGACTTCTACAAATAGGGGGAGATTGTTGGGTATTGTCTCCACAATAACCCAGATTTGCATGAAGTCACCCTTTGCACTAAGATGAATTAAGGGGTATTTGACATGTGTATTCTAGTTGTGTGTTTGCAGATTCTCAGTTCTAAGTATAGACCAATGTCAGTCTACAGTGGGTCAGGAACCCAGGACCACTCAGTGTAATCCCACACTGGGTGATCCAAGGTGTTGACTCATGTGTAGCCTCTCAATTGGGAAACACTTCATATTCAAACTGTGGAGCACAAGATGGAGACAAGACCAGAAGGAGATCTTACATGGAATTCTTAAAATTCTTTTTCTCTGTCCATCTCTCGAGAAGTTCCTTCAAAGTCCTCGAGAAGTAGTACATAGTTCTCGAGAGGCTCAGACTTCACTTCTCGAGAAGACAGGACAACTAGAATTCCTCTAAGTAGAAATTTTCGAGAAGTACTCCTTAGCTCTCGAAAAGTTCTACCCTTCTCTTCAGGAATTGGACTCTAGCTAAGTTCTCAAGAACTAGACTAAAAGTTCTCGAGAAGTCGATAGAGTTCTCGAGAACTGCTTAACAAAGTTCTCGAGAAGTTTTCAATTCAGAATTTTTCTTTAGCAATTGACTCTAAGTAAAGTTCTCAAAAAGTTCTGACTAAGTTCTCGAAAAGTGCTAACCAAGTTTTAGAGAAGTTTCCTTTAAGCTCTCGAAAAGTTCTGTTAAGTTCTCGAGAAGTCTATCAGTTTTCGAGAAGTGTTTTAGTTCTCGAAAAGTCAGCATAGTTCTTGAGAACTATAATTCCAAGTTCTCGAGAAGTCCAAGGCCATTTCAAGAAGTTCAGTGATCGAGATCCTGCCATAGTTTTCGAAAGGTCAGTACATAGTTCTCGAGAACTATTTCGACCTCTCGAGAACTAAGTACTTCCTTTTCCAGAAAATTTCTCTAAGTCCAGAATCGGCCTGAATTTAATTCCACCCCACGGGATTTGTCCATGTGTCGTTACTTATGATAATTTTGACCGTTAAGACATCCTATATAATGTCTTATAAGACATAACCCTAACAACAAGGGATTAAGAGATTGAGAGCGATTCTATACTTTCCTAAATTGCTGGTTCGGCCGTATTTCGCAAAAGCTCGACGACCTAAAGTCGCCGCCGCCGACGCTCTCGTTCTGATCGATCTTCATCGCTTCGATTGTTAGAAGAGATTTGCAACTTCGACCTAAGAAGATCTACTGACTGAAGAAAGGTTCTATACTTCTTGTTCCGGTAGATTCAAGAATCTCTAAGGTTAATATTCAAGGTTTCTTCTCCAAATCTGAAAGGGCTGCAACGTCAAGAGGAAGACCTAAATAGATATATTGTAGATCTGAGATATTTTGTATTTACATCTTTCATATCTTTTGTAATACTTGTAGGAGATTAATCTCCGAGTGTAGGAGCATAGTTCTCCGAGTTGTAGGAAGAATTCATCTTTCGAGTGTAGATCCATTTGGATCGAGTTTGTAGGAACGTTGTTCCGAGGCGTAGGATTGGTTTGCAATCCAAGATAGTGGAGTAGCCGGATCTAGTGATTTGCTAGAACGGTGAGGTAAAGTGGATGTACCCAAGGATGGGGAACCACTATAAATCTTTTGTGTCCTTCTGTGATTGCTTGATTGCGTGCGCTAGATCTCTAAATTTTTATTCCGCAAACAAACGCATGATTCACCTATTCACCCCCCTCTAGGTTATTTAGGTCAACAATTTTCCACTTTCAAGATTCCAAAACCTCCTCTACTTTAAGAGTTCCCATAACAGAGGAGGAGGATCCTCTCACTGTACGATAACGTCAAAGCGTGTGGATTCCCCTCCGAGCACACATCACAATTTACCTTTTGTTGCAAGGACTACAAGAATGTTCGCAGTTCGCATTTTGTTAATATCACTGCAACCAAACCTTCCTGAACAGCTAGAATCGCTGGAACTGCCCAAGGGCAATGTTGAAACCGGAAACTCAGTCTCTGTGGAGTTCACCATTGGGGAAGGGATGATCACACAATTACTTCTTGTTGGAGCATGCGTTCCGCACTTCTTAGTTTGAGAATAACAAATCCCGAATGTGTTTGATCTTGGTATGTGTTTTAAATGTGCAGGGATAACAGGCTTTTTAAGTACTAAGGAATGGCGAGCATAGCATTGAAGAAATGGAAAATCACACTATTGCTGGCGATAACACTACCACGGGTGATAACATGGACAGTTACTGCTGACGTCAGCCTTGATCCGCATGATGCCGCACACGAAGTCACGGTTGAGCGATATCACGGGGCGATACCGATATCGCCAAGCGATATCCCACGATCGTCACATTCTTCACTCAGATTTGAAAGTCCGCGCGACGTGTGCCACGTGTCAAGCAACGGAGAGTTATCACTATCGCGGGGCGTTAACTCTATCGCCGACGTAGCATAAAGGGATATATACGGCCAAAAATTTCAGGGAATTGATGGATAGTACAGAGCTTTAGTTTTCCCAGAGAATTTTCAGAGCCTTCATCTCCATTTCCAGAAGAACTCCCTTGGTCCGTTGAAATCTCAAGAGCAAAGGAGATACGACCGTGCGTTCAAGATTGGAGATCTTCTCATCGGTCCATCATCATCTTTAGAGCTCGTGATTTTGAGGGAGTTTTTAAGTTTTACTATTGTACTTTCATTTTCACTTTTTATCTTTGTAATTGGGAAGGGAAAATCACCACCTTGTGTGTGGTGTCTAAGTCCGTGTGTGGCTTAGGGGCAAATAACCACCTTGTGAGTGGTGTCTAGGTCCTTGTGAGGCTTAAGAGTAAATCGCTGCCTTATGTGCAGCGTCTAGATCATAGGTTTGATTTAGGGGGAGGCTAGTAGCCATATCTAGGGAGATATTGACTATAGCCTACCGGTCCTTGGGAGAAGGATCGGTGAAAAAGCTAAAAACTATTATCGTTGTAAGCCTTGATTTCAAGCTTTATTGGAATCATTTTACATATATATTTTGGAGAAATAAAATCTTGTTTTTCATTTCATTGGTGTGTCTCAAACTTTACTTCTATTTTTGCATTTTATAAGAAGCTTGTTAAAATTTTAAAGAGCCCTTATTCACCCCCCCTCTAAGGGCGCCACAAGATCCTACAAGTGGTATCAGAGCTGGTTATTCCTAATACGGTTTCACCACCAGGAATTATGGCGCAGCATGACCATGCTTTCTCTGAGGGGCAAGGAATTAGTAGACCTCCGTTATTCACTTGATCTGATTATAATTACTGGAAAACTAGGATGAAATGTTTTCTTATTTCTCTTGACATTGAAGTTTGGAATATGGTAGAGACTAATTATGCTCATCTCACTTATACAGTAGGAGATGTAGAAATGGAAAAACCAAAAGATAAATGGGATGATCAGGATAAGCTAAGGTGCAAAAATAATGCTAAAGCCATGAATGCATTATTTTGTGCATTAGATAGGACTGAATTTAATAGAACTTGTGCTTGCAATAATGCTTATGAAATTTGGAACTTACTTGAAGTTACTCATGAAGGTACCTCGCAGGTGAAGGACTCAAAGCTGTTTCAACTGGAGTCGGAATTTGAAAAGTTTAGGATGGAAGTGGATGATGACATAGATTCAATGTACACCAGATTCACCAAGATAGTAAATGAATCAAAAGTGCTTGGTAAAAATTTCTCAAATGGTGATTTGGTGAGAAAACTTCTTAGATCTCTTCCCCCTAAATTTAATCCCAAAGTGACGGCTATTTCTGAATCTCACGATCTTAAGTCTCTTAATATTGAAAGCCTGATTGGGAACTTAAAAACTCATGAAGTTGAATTAAAAATTCAATAACAAGAGTATATGGAGCCAAAGAAGAAGGGGTTGGCTCTAAGATCTAAGAAAGAGGAAGATAGTAATTCTGAGGAGGAAGAAGAGGATGAGGAAAGTCTTTTTGTTAAAAAATTTAAAAAATTTATGAGAAATCCGGAGAGAAGAAATACTTTTAAAAAATATTTTAAGAAGGAGACGTTTAGAAAGAAAAAACAAAAGGATGACGATGAGGAGGAAGAGAGACCCCCACCGGAGTGCTATCACTGCAGAAAGTTAGGACACATACGAAGCAAGTGTCCAAAGTACTTGAAAGAACTTAAAGAAAAGAAGCACAAAGGGAAGAAGAAGGTCCTGAAAGCTGAAACATGGGATGATACTACTTCTGAAGATGCAAGCAGTTCAAGCTCAAGCGAGGAGGAGGAGGCCAATATGTGCCTAATGGGCAAAAACGTCATATCTGATGACGAGTGCAGTGTCCAAAGCGACACTGAGGTAACTCCTCCAACTTATGATGAATTATTTTCTGAATTTTTAAAGACTTGCAAATATTTTAAAAAAAGTTTAAAAGATAATGAGTTTCTTAAAACTGAAAATAAAAAGTTGTTAAATGAAATTAAGACTTTTGGAAAAGAAAAAGTGTCTTGCCAAGAGTGTGATCACTTGTTGGGAAGAATAAAAGAACTTGAAGAGTCTCTCTCAAAATCTCATTCTTTTTAGTGAGAATTTTTATTTTAGAATGAGCTTTTGAGAGAGACTCTTCAAGTTCTTTTATTCTTCCCAACAAGTGATCACACTCTTGGCAAGACACTTTTTCTTTTCCAAAAGTCTTAATTTCATTTAACAACTTTTTATTTTCAGTTTTAAGAAACTTATTATCTTTTAAACTTTTTAGAGGGAGATCTGAAATCTTCTATTTCCAAAGTCCATGAAGGAAAGAAAGCTTTTGAACGCAGATGTGTAAATCTAGTATCCGAGAATACTGAAATGAGGAACCAGATTCATGACTTAACACTAGCCATGAAAAAGTTTGGATTGGGCCAAAGATCACTGGATATGATCTTAGGTTAACAATGTCACGGATCTGGAAGATTTGGACTCGGATACACGACTGAAAACTATAGCCTGGCGATAACCACTACCGCCGGCGATAGCGAAAAGTTCAGAAAAGCGAATTTTAAAATTTCTGATAATAATAAATTAAATGATGCTACGTATTCTTACAGTAAAAGTCCAGAGAAGTTATATTCTTCTCGTTACATTACATGTACCAAATGCAATAGATTTGGTCACACCACGGACTCGTGCTGGAAGAAAGGAAAAAGTAAAATTAAGCAAATCTGGATGCCTAAGGCTTCTACCTACACTATGGGTGGAACCACTTGGGTAGCCAGATCTTTACTCACATCCTCTTTCTAGGTGTGTTGGCAGGCGAAGGACAAAGAAGGCGTGTGGTACTTGGACTCAGGTTGTTCAAAGAA
The DNA here is from genome assembly GCA_039513925.1 of Platanthera zijinensis. NCBI lineage: Eukaryota > Viridiplantae > Streptophyta > Magnoliopsida > Asparagales > Orchidaceae > Platanthera > Platanthera zijinensis. Next base: position 155,141,341 of record CM077083.1, read on the forward strand.
CATGACAGGCAATAAAGAGAAGTTCCTTAGCCTAGAGATGAAGAAAGGAGGAGTTGTAACATTTGGAGATAATGGAAAAGGAAAAATCATCGGCATCTGTGTTGTGGGTAACAAAAGTTTTTCAATTTCAAATGTTTTGTTTGTAGAAGGTTTAAAACATAATTTGATTTCTATTAGCCAATTATGTGATAAGGGTTTAAATGTTTTGTTTGAATCCTCCACAAACTTATGCAAAATTATTGATTCCAAAACAAATAAAATTATAATTACCGCACCCAGATGTCATAATGTATATATGATTAAATTTCATGATTTTTCAAATTCTACCTTAAAATGTTTTTTATCAAAAAATGATGAGTTAGAATTGTGGCATAGGCGACTTGGACATACTAGTGCCAAGTTAATTAAAAAACTTTCAAAAGATAAATTAATCAAAGGTTTACCATTGCTAAATGGGAATTTATCTTATTTATGTGAGCCTTGTCAAAAAGGAAAATTTTCAAAATCATCATTCAAGAGTAAAAATATTATTTCTACAACTAGGCCACTCCAATTAATTCATATGGATTTATTTGGGCCAATTAATGTTTCTAGCTTAGGTGGTAGAAAATATACATTTGTAGTGGTTGATGATTATTCACGTTTTTGTTGGACTTTATTTCTAACCTCTAAATCTGATGCGTATTCCAAATTTTCTAAATTATGTTTGCATATTCAAAATGAATTTGAGTTAAAAATTACACGCATATGTTCAGATCATGGAGGGGAATTTGAAAATGAAAAATTTATTTCTTTTTGTACGGAGTTAGGAATTAAACATGAATTTTCCACTCCACGCACACCACAGCAAAATGGTGTAGTGGAGAGGAAAAATAGGACTCTTCAAGAGCTAGCCAGTACAATGTTATATAAATTTACACTACCAAAATCTTTTTGGGCTGAAGCGGTGAGTACTGCATGTTATGTAATTAATAGAATAATGCTTCGCCCTATTTTACAATTAACTCCGTATGAATTAATTTTTAATAAAAAATCAAATGTTTCTTATTTTAAAGTTTTTGGTATAAATGTTTTATTTTAAATTCTAAAGATTCCTTAGGAAAATTTGATGAAAAGTGTGATGATGGAATTTTTATTGGGTATTCTTCAACCAGTAAAGCTTATAGAGTTTTTAATAAACGAACAAAAATAGTTGAAGAATCTATTCATGTTAGGTTTGATGAGTTTGTTCCATGTATAGATAAGAAAACTACAGGAAAAGAAGATAAACCCCTTCCTTTAATGGAAAATGATGATGAAGAACATGGAGGGCATGAAGAAGAAGAAAAAGAAGAAAAAAAAGAAGAAAGAGAAGAATATGTGCCTCCAAGTGAATTGATATTTTCAAAGGATCATCCGAAGGAGCTTATTATTGGAGATCCACAAAAAGGGGTCAGTACACGTTCTTCTTTACATGTTTTGTTTTCAAACTTGTGCTTTGTATTTGAAATAGAACCAAAAGATGTTTCCACCGCTTTAAATGATGAATTTTGGTTTTTAGCTATGAATGAAGAACTTAATCAATTTGAACGTAATAAGGTTTGGAATCTTGTAGAACGACCCAAAAATCATCCTGTAGTTGGAGTAAAGTGGATTTTTAAAAATAAATTGGATAGTGACTCTAGAATTGTTAGAAATAAAGCCAGATTAGTTGCAAAAGGTTATGCAAAAATAGAAGGGGTAGACTATGATGAGACTTTTGCACCCGTTGCTAGATTAGAAGCGGTTAGGATATTTCTTGCATTTGCTTGCTTTAAAAGATTTAAATTATATCAAATGGATGTCAAAACTGCATTTTTAAACGGGTATATAAAAGAAGAGGTTTATGTAGAACAACCCCCTGACTTTATAAATGAAATAAATCCAAATTATGTTTATAAATTAGATAAAGCATTTTATGGGTTAAAACAAGCGCCTCGTGCTTGGTATGATCATTTAACTCAATACTTATTAAAGCACGATTATAAAATGGGAAGTGTCGATTCTACACTCTTCATTAAGTAAATTGATCATGATTTAGTTATTTTGCAAATTTATGTTGATGATATTATTTTTGGAGCCACTAGTGAAGAGTTATGTAATGAAGTAGTTCAAATTATGAAAAATGAATTTGAAATGAGCATGGTAGGAGAACTTTCTTTTTTCTTAGGATTTCAAATTACACAAAGAAATGATGGCATTTTTATTAATCAATCTAAATACATTCATGATATGTTAAGAAGATTTGGATTTGAAAACCTTAAACATGCCAATACTCCTATGAGTGCTTCATTGAAATTGGGAAAAGATGAAAGTGGTATTTCAATTGACCAAACCCTTTATAGAAGTATGATTGGGTCTTTATTATATTTAACTTCTTCTAGGCCTGATATTATGTTCGCCGTTTGTTTGTGTGCTAGGTTTCAAGCTAATCCAAAAGAATCACATTTAAAAGCGGTGAAACGTATTTTTAGATATCATATAGGAACATCTACACTAGGCTTATGGTATCCTCATAATGACTCTTTAATCTTATATGGATATTCTGATTCTGATTATGGGGGGGGGGGGGGGGTGTTCATTAGATCAAAAGAGCACAAGTGACACTTGTCATTTCATCGGCCCAACACTTATTTCTTGGTCGAGTAGGAAACAGAATTCTGTTGCCCTCTCCACTACTGAGGCCGAATATATTGCACTTGGTAGTTGTTGTGCTCAAGCACTTTGGATGACACAAACACTAGAAGATTTTGGCATACACCAAAATAATATTGAATTAAAATGTGATAGCAAAAGTGCTATCGATTTAACGAACAATCCTGTGTTACATTCTAGATCCAAACATATAGATGTTCGTCATCATTTTATTAGAGATCACCTAAAGAAAGGACATATTAAAGTAAATTTTATTGGAACAGATTCTCAAATAGCAGATATTTTCACAAAACCGCTTAATGATTCACGCTTTTTAAGGTTAAGATTAGAACTTGGAATCTTAGAATTATAAGTCAAAATTGTTTTAATACCGAGATTTTAGTCTTGTAAAATAGGCCTAAGATTAGAAATCGTATATAAATATCATTTAGTTAATTAAAAAACAATCAAAATTTTGTTTAATAACCAACAAACCATAACAAAAAATTGCACAGCACATAGGATAACACTGAAAAAGGCAATACAAACATCAAACACACAAATTAAAAGAGTCTTCACTATCGCCAGGCGACAGTACTAACGCCGGCGATATCCTAGATTTAGTGAACATGAAAATATTACATCACTGAAAATACAAAGTCATTCATCCATGTTCTCTTCAGTAGACACATTAACATCTTCACTGGAAGTCGGAGTTGGTTCTCTAGGCCTTCGCGTCCGCCTTATCGAATGTCATGGAGGATCCTCAACTGGACTCCCCCATTCTCGTTCTTTTTCCGGAGTTGGCTTTAGTTTCAGCCCCTTTACCATAAACTTCATGAATTTTTGAAAACCGGAATGGCTACGCTTTTGTTCCTCTTTCATCTCCTCCACTGTCTCTCTTAGATCGTCAATAGATTCACGCAAAGACCCTCCTCTTTGGAGTGGTTGTCTTGATGACGAGGTAGCCCTTGGAGATGGACCTCTAGCTAGTTCTACCGTATGTATCGCTGGGATACAATCATCAATATAGAACTCTTGATCTATCCAATCATATTTCTGATATACGACCTTTTGAATAACAATTCCTAAAGGAAGTGTATTCAGTTTCCTCCTAAGGGGATGCTTCATTTTATAAGTATATCATATGATGGATAACACAAAATCCGCCACATCAAACTTAACTCTCTCTAATACATAGTAAGTCACTATGCTCAATTGAGCCGTGATCTTCCTTGTGTCCCCGGCCTTCAACATAACCGTGTTTCTTAATATATCTTGAATCACGAATGCATCACGAGGGAGTGATGCAACGTCTTGAATCAAATTCCTATTTTCCTTTCCGTGCAGGACTTGGTTCAATATACTCCAATCACGATCCTTTCGGTAATTCTCCACTATATCTATAAAATTTTCCTCACAAGTGGCAAGATTATATTCTCGTCTTAGATCAGCATGAGTAATATCTATTTCAACTCCTTGGATTCGAGACCTTACTCCTCCATTCAACCCCGTATATTTAGGGTCTTCCAAATTGTTATAAAAATCCCTTGCAAACATGGAGCTAAAAAGGTTGGGTATAATGATAGACATTATACCTGACTCAACAAGAAGTTCATAGATATGCGGAGGCAATGATTCATCCAAAAGTTTCGCAACACCAAACGACGCATTCTCAATTCCCGGGTATGTTTGATATGATGAATGTGGGTTGCGGCTGGTGCTTTTTCGTGCATGGGATGATGAAGCCATCTCCTGAAAAAATTATGACAACATCATGTTTACAAAACAAAAAAAATTAATTTTACCAGAATTCCTTCCTATCGCCGACGACAGTACTATCGCCGGGAGATAGCACAAAAACTATTTTTTTTGGAAGATTCGTGTAGATATCCTCAAGCAAAATCAGTAAAGTTCCTAAAAATAAATAAATCTAAAAAATCAACCACATATACCTCATCTTTTGTAAGGATTTTGCATCAAAATGAAATATTTTCTTCAAAATTATTTTGCAACAAAATGTATGCCCACACTCAAATCTTTTTCTAGATCTATCTTCCTTCATCATCTACAATCCAGATCTATTGTTTTTTTGAAAAACACAACCTTAAAGAGAGATCTCACCTTCCTTTTTGGAGTTTTTGAGAGTTTCCGCTGAGGAAGACGAAGCCACAAAGGTCCAGGGACGGTCAAATGAAGAGAGGTGTCGGCCCTATCCGATTTTTCGACTTTTATAACAAAAAACGCTATCACCGCGCGGTATCGCTACCGCTGGCGATAGTGCATTTTTAAGCCACATTTCCCTAATATTCTGACACCTTCTCAACAACCTTGCTTCTAGTGTTACTGTAATTTTTTGGATGGTATCAGGATACAATACTTATTACATGTGTGATAATTAATTTATAAGTTCTTTACACATTTTTTTTTAATTTGTCTTGCACTCGATATCTTTCTATACCTTTGATGACTAGAACTTGCATAGACTTATTTCCGCATGCCTCTAAGTATGAGTAACATTTTATGTTTGATAATGTGCTTCCACTGACACGGGTTGATAGTTACACATACTTAAGCTTCTTATTACATGTTATTGGTTTGTTTCAAAGATTCAAATACAACGCTAAAACTTGCATTTATGCCTCATTCATATTGATTTTCAAAACTGATGGCCATTCTGAAAAAAAACGTTTTTTTTTGTTTGCAATACAAGTGAATTCGGAGTCCTAAGTCAAAGTTTCTAAACAAACAAACATGAATAGAAAACAAATAAAAAAAAATTTAATAATAATAATGACTAGGATACTCCAATCAAGCTCTACTCACCCTCCTGATAAGTCTTAATGAGCATTGTGAGGTTGAGCACCTTGACAAGAATTGTAAAGTGTCTTGTGCAAACAAACTTGGCCATTTATTAAAAAAAAAATCTTTATGATATGAAGTTATTTATGTAAAGATATTAGCTTCGTGTATTAATATATTGCAAACCCTCATGTAACATTATTTCTTAAGGAATATGTATACTAAATCACTCTTCACATGTACACATCATTATCATTTATAAAATTTCTTCTCATGAGAATTGGACCAGACATAGTCTTTCTCTTCTATTTCATCGTTTCCAAAGTTTTTGATATCTTGGCCTGACAAATTTTTAATGTTTAAATTCAACTCTTAAATTAATTTTCTCCATAACAAACAGTTTTTCTGATAAAATTCCAAATTTTATGGTAATACTATTCCATGGATGTTAATGTTGTCATCATACTCCTCATATTTCCAAATTCTATGACTAATTTGTTACTCTCTCCATTCTTTAAAGCTTCCGCATTTTGCAACTTGCTAAATTTTTGTCCCCACCGTTTTTGCTAATACCAAAAGGGGGAGATTAAGTACGAAATAAATTGATTAGTACATTCAGGAGGAGAAATTAAATTTGTTAAATAGGGGGAGATTATAGGGGGAGAAACTAGTCTTTGTTATAGGGGGAGTTTACTATAACTAATTGTGCACCTTGATTCATAGTGATTATCTGAATTGTTTCACATTCTACTGGTCACACATAATTTCTTTCTCAGTGGATTTGTTATTATCAAAAGGGGGAGATTGTTGGAGCATGCGTTCCGCACTTCTTAGTTTGAGAATAACAAATCCCAGATGTGTTTGATCTTGGTATGTGTTTTAAATGTGCAGGGATAACAGGCTTTTTAAGTACTAAAGAATGGCTGAGCATAGCATTGAAGAAATGGAAAATCACACTATCGCTGGCGATAACACTACCGCGGGCGATAACATGGACAGTTACTGCTGACGTCAGCCTTGATCCGCATGATGCCGCACACGAAGTCACGGTTGAGCGATATCACGGGGCGATACCGATATAGCCAAGCGATATCCCACGATCGTCACATTCTTCACTCAGATCTGAAAGTCCGCGCGATGTGTGCCACGTGTCAAGCAGCGAAGAGTTATCACTATCGCGGGGCATTAACTCTATCTCCGGCGATAGCATAAAGGGATATATACGGCCAAAAATTTCAGGGAATTGATGGATAGTACAAAGCTTTAGTTTTCCCAGAGAATTTTCAGAGCCTTTATCTCCGTTTTCAGAAGAACTCCCTTGGTCCGTTGAAATCTCAAGAGCAAAGGAGATACGACCGTGCGTTCAAGATTAGAGATCTTCTCATCGGTCCATCATCATCTTCAGAGCTCGTGATTTTGAGGGAGTTTTTAAGTTTTACTATTGTACTTTCATTTTCACTTTTTATCTTTGTAATTGGGAAGGGAAAATCACCACCTTGTGTGTGGTGTCTAAGCCCGTGTGTGGCTTAGGGGAAAAATCACCACCTTGTGAGTGGTGTCTAGGTCCTTGTGAGGCTTAAGAGTAAATCGCCGCCTTGTGTGCAACGTCTAGATCATAGGTTTGATTTAGGGGGAGGCTAGTAGCCATATCTAGGGAGATATTGACTATAGCCTACCGGTCCTTGGGAGAAGGATCGGTGAAAAAGCTAAAAACTATTATCGTTGTAAGCCTTGATTTCAATCTTTATTGGAATCATTTTACATATATATTTTGGAGAAATAAAATCTTGTTTTTCATTTCATTGGTGTGTCTCAAACTTTACTTCTATTTTCGCATTTTATAAAAAGCTTGTTAAAATTTTAAAGAACCCTTATTCACCCCCCCTCTAAGGGCGCCACAAGCTCCTACACTTCTCTCTCACGAGCCAAACGACCAAGGAAAAAGAACAGGGGACAGACCCAAGGGATCGACGTGGAGGTCCCACCACACACACGAAAAATCTTAGAGCGCTTTCCCTCCTTAGCCAAATGCCGAGTTAAGGATACCTCAAAAAGTGAAAGAATACTTGGGCACCAGAAAAACATGATTTCTGAGATACCCCTTGGGTCTATTTATAGATTTCTGAAAATGGCCTGCAAATAGTCAACCTCAGCGGTTCTGAACAGCTATGTGCATCCTAACTGGGTCTGCCAACAGCGTAACTCCACTGTTCTAACTAGCTTAAGGCAGGCCAATAGGGGTAAAATAGTAAAAACTCATCACAACAGACTGGGCGAGTGGCCCTATATAACATCCACTCGCCGGGGGAGGCGAGTGCTCAATGGGGTTGGCACTCGCCGCCGCTTCCCAACCCTGGGCGAGTGCGGGCCCGGCCTGCCCCACTCGCTCGCTGATTGGCGAGCTCCTAGGCGAGTGCGAGCCGACCTGCTCCACTCGCCCGCTACTCGCCGACCCCCTGGGGTGAGTGCGAGCCGACTTGCTACACTCGCCCCTCAAGTAACCCACCCCACTTGTGCTTGATTTTGGCCGATCTGGCTCCTGTTGACTATTACTCGCTGGATATGGAGTTGTACACAATCTCCGCTCTTTGTGAGGTTGGCACAAGCTCGGAAAGAAACATCCAACCTCGCAAAAAGCGGCGAGTGAGACAGGGGCTAGAGAAGCTTTTGGTGGGCTCCACCAGCAGCTATAAATATATGCCCACATACCTGGATGGCCTCCGCCATTACCATTACTTGAGTCATGCCGAGATACCTCTCTCTAAAGAGATCCAAGAGAAGCTTAGCCGCGCCCGCGAGCTTAACGCCGCTCATGCAGACGCACTAGTCAGCATGCCTCCCATCGCCGCGTTGCACGAGCCGTCGAGAATCAAACATGCCAAGAAGGCCAAGTCCATCCTGAAAGATGCTGAATCCATCTACCGTGACCTAGACTCTACCTTGGATCCTGGGCTCGCCTCCTCTAAACTGGCTGCCGACCTCAAAGGGAAAATCCCCGTCTACATTCCAGCCGAGCCCAAGAGACACCAGATCGATGTCGAGACCTCAATGTCGCGAGTCCACACCCCGTACAATGACTCGCGGCCTCAGACTTCCCCTAACACTCGCCTACAGAGCAAATCAACCCCCTTTGGGACCACGGGGCTTGACTCGCTGAAGACCAGGTCGCCAACTCGCACTCCTTCTCAGCAACCCACAATCATTCCTGCACTTGTGGGTGAAAGGGCCGGGGACATCCCGAATCCCAGCTTCAATCTCATCTCCCCAGGGGTCAATCCTTCGGGTCGCGACAAGAAATTAGCCTTACCTCCTCCGCACACCCTCCAAGGTCTGTCGAGCTCATCTTGTAAGCTCCACTTTTACTGACATATTTTGTCTAGGCATCTTCGCCGCACTCGCACCCTCTATCTATTAGAGTTGATTCTTTTTTTCCTTTTCGTAGGGCTCCCCACTTCATCTGAAGTCGAAGAATCTACAGAACAAGCTCGCCACTTGCCACCCCCTGAGACTGGGGTTGAGAGCTTCCTAGATGACTTGCTGGATCCTGCCGAACTGAGTCGGCGAGTAATAAAAGTGCTGAAGAAGTAGGATGCTACCTTGCTCCAGCTTCAAGCGGACGATGCATATCGCAAGCAGAGGCTGCATGCGCTAGAGCGGGACTATGTGCTGCCCACGGACAGGGTGGAGTAAGCCTCGGTGAGCGAGATGATGTCCACTATTACAACCGAAAAATCGATTTCTGTGGAGTTCACCCTTGGGGAAGGGGTGATCACATACTTACTTATCTCTCGCGAGCCAGAGGACTAAGAAAAAAGAGCAGGGGACAGACCCAAGGGATCAGCGTGGAGGTCCCACCACACACCCGGAAGATCTTAGAGCGCTTCTCCTCCCTAGCCAGATGCCGAGCTAAGGATACCTCAGAAAGCGCAAGAAGACTGGGGAACTAGTAAGCATGCTTTCTGAGGTAACCCTTGGGTCCTATTTATAGATATTTGAGAATGACCTGTAAATAGACAACCTCCGCTATTCCAAACAGCTATGTCTAGTCCAGGTTGGTATGCCAATAATGTAACTCCGCTGTTCTGGAAGGCTATGGGTAGGCCAGTGGGGGCAAAATAGTAAAAAAACATCATAGATCACTAGGCGAGTTGTCCATGAGACCTCCACTCTCCCGGGGCGGCGAGCACGTGCTCGACTAGCCCTACTCGCCTGCTAGTTGACAAGCTCCCCTAGGGAAAGTACGAGCCCCCGTGCTCCACTCGCCCCTCAAATAATCCACCCCGCCTGGGCGAGTCAGGGGGCTGCTAAGCTCCTTCCCCCACTTGGGTGCACGCCCGGGACTTAGACTCCTAGATCTGACCAACATGGATCCTGGCAGCCACTCGCTGGATACGGGGTTGTACACAATCCCTGCTCTTTATGAGGTTGGAACAGGCTCAGAAAGAATCATCCAACCCCACAGGATTCGGCGAGTCACCGTCAGGAGCCAGGTTGGCCAGATTTAGCAGTCCAGGTCCCGGGCGTGCACCTAAGGGGAAAAGGAGCTCGACAGCCCTCTGACTCGCCCAGGCTGGGTGGATTTTTTGAGGGGCAAGTGGAGCAGGCGGGCTTGTACTCGCCCCAAGGGAGCTCGATAATTGGCAGTTGAGTAGGGCCAGTCGAGCCCGTGCTCGCAGCCCCTGGCGAGTGGAGGTCTTAGGGACCATTCACCCAGTGATCTATGATGTTTTTTTTATAATTTTTCCCTCGCTGGCCTTCCCATAGCCTTCCAAAATAGCGGAGTTACGCTGTTGGCAGGCCAACCAAGACTGCACATAGCTGTTTGGAACAACAAAGGTTGGCTATTTGCAGGCCGTTCTTAGAAATCTATAAATAGGACCCAAGGGGTACCTCAAAAGGCATGATTACTAGTTCCCCGATCTTTTTGCGCTGTCTGAGATATCCTTAGCTCGGCATATGGCTAGGGAGGGTAAGCGCTCTAAGATCTTATGGGTGTGTAGTGGGACCTCCACGCCGAGCCCTTGGGTGTATTCCCTGTTCTTTTTTCCATAGTCCTCTGGCCAGCGAGAGAGAAGTAAGTGTGCGATCACCCCTTCCCCAAGGGTGAACTCCATAAAAACTGAGTTTTCGGTTTCAACATTTTTGTGCAGTGAGCGTGGAGTGTAATTAGCAATGAAAATCTTTAGCAAGCTCGATGACTAGAGGAGAAGGGAAAGGTTCAGGTGGGGCTAACTCGCCACACCCACCTCCCCGTCTCGCCACTGTCGGCATGTTGGATGAGTTCAGGCAGGAGATGTGGAGTCTCATCATGTTCGCACTCGGCACTCGTGCCGCGTGCTCAACACCAGTAGTTCTAGTAGTTTTCGCCCCAGCCCTAGGCGAGGACGCACATAACAGGTGAGCCCAGAAGGAGGTAGTAGATGGAGGAGGCGAGCGCGAGCTGCAGGGGCACGTATTCTTCCCTAGCTCCGTATCTGAAGCCCGGTTCGGCAAGATGGGGGCGCGAGATTCCCCTACTCGCCCAGCAGAGGGGGCAACCCCTTCTATGAGTTTGTTTCATCAGCCCTAGTTCTAGAGGGGTTCCGGGAGCCAGAAATGTCCTACTACAATGGGAAGGGCGACCTGGTTTAACACGTCCAATGGTCTGAGGATGTGGTCTTGATCCGACAGATGTCCGATGGGTTCAAGTGCAGACTCTTCACCATTAACCTCAAGGAGTAGGAAAGAGATTGGTTCCACCCTCCCGGCTGGCTCCATCTAATGCTTCGAGGACCTGCGCCGGGGGTTCATGTTAAGATTCACCATCTCGAGGAAGAGGAAGAAGGAGTATGAGTCCCTGTTCTGCATCAAGCAGTGTGTGAGCGAGACTCTGGGGAGCTACTTGGACAGGTTCTAGGAGGAAGTTATCCAGGTGCAGTAGATGTCAGAGAACACTATGATGGTGGCCTTCACCCTCGGGCTTCAACCGGGGTTCTTCGTAATGGAGATGAAGAGGGTTCCTTTAGTGTCTTTTAAGGAGCTTATGGAGAGAGCGGCAAGGGAGGTCGATATGGAGGCATCAAACTTGGAGTTTGCACAGAAGCTATCTAGGGGCCACGTTGGAGGAGAAGGAGCCAAGAGGTGGCAGATGTCAGGAGGAGAGGAGAGCTGAGCCCTGGCAGAGGGAACAACACCATCAACAGCCCAGGTTGGGGCGTCAGGAGCCGAACCATCGGCTAGGTATGAGACCAGAGTGGCAGGACCAGGGGTTGCAGAGAGATTTTCATGGAGGATACTACCGCCAGGAAGGACAGGGTCAGTTTCACCCTCCAAGCGGTAGGAAAGGCTAGAGATCCCCCCTCCCCGATCAAAATCAGGCTATGGCAATTGCCATGGGGAAGTGGAGGAGAGCTGGGCGGAGGAGAAGGCAAGAAGATAGGGTGGAGCTTCCCTATTGTGACTTATACCAAGAAGAGGGGCACACTACAAACATATTCCCGGATTTCCTCGAGATTTGAGGAAATAGAGATAAGCAACAGCAAGGTCGCCGGGAAGTGTGGATTGAAGAGGTCCTGCCTAGGGTAGAGGAGGACAGGTGCAAGGACAAGGCTGATGTTGGAGCCCGAGGAGGGATCATAACGATCTATGGGGGGGGGGGTAGGGGTCGAGGCTTCTCGAAAGGTGAGCCTCCACACCATGTATTGCTAGAGCATTGGCTCCACATCCCAAACCCCACCCTCGGAGGAGAATATCAACTTCTCAAGAAAGGACATGCCAGATCATGAGGATCCCTTTTGCGATGCGCTGGTCATCCAGACAGCCATTGAAAATTTCACTGTCTCCAGAATCCTCAATGATAACAGGAGCTCGCTCGACGTCATCTTCAAGAAGGCATTCTATGCGATAAAAGCAGAGGCCAAGAGAGTGCTGGTCTCGAATGGGCATTTATTCGGATTTTCCAGGGAGAGTAAGGAAGTGGAAGGAGGAGTGGGAATCCATGTTACTCTGGGGGGGGGGGGGGTAGTCCCGTACTTGCAGGTTCGTCATCGTGGACTCCCCTAGCAGCTACAATGCCATCTTCATGTGGGACCTCATTAGTGCCTTCCACTGCGTACCCTCATCCTTCCATTAGTGCTTGAAGTTCAACGTTGAGGGGATCCAGGTCCGGGTCCAGGGAGACCCCAAGGTGGCAAGGGAGTGCTACGTTATGGCGGTGAACTCCATCTCTTGGTAGGAGGGGGCCGAGGAGATGGAGAGAAGGATGGAGGAGCTGTCCGGGCCGGGGGCCGGAGAAGAGGTGGAGATGGAAGCAGATGAAGAAGTCCGTGCCCAAGTAGTGTGAAAGAGAAGGGATAGATACGATTGCGGAATCAAATATTATAGATATTGAATAAGAACCCTAAAGCCTAACACAAGTGTTGTGCACAAAATAAAGCTAACTGTAATTATAGTTAAGCTTCAGGTCCTATCCAGCAACTAGCAATCCTAGTTAAAACTAATCACAACCACAATGCAATTAATAAATCAAGAAACCAGACGACACAAGATATTATAGTGGTTCCCCAAACACTGGGTACATCCACTCTTCTACCCACACGGTAGGAATCCACTACAGGTTTTTGATCAGGTGCCCTGCCACCAACAAGATCTGCTTCAGGTAGATCAAGAAACCCTTTAGACTTTTGATCAGGTGTCTAAAAACCAAACACAGGTTTTTGATCAGGTGCCCTGCCACCAAGGGATACTTTTGAAGGGAGTAATAACCCTGTACAGGAGGGGGGAAGAGGGTTAGATTGTCTTCTCTATTTTAAAATAGATTAGAGAAGCACAAGGCCTCTTCAGAACTTCTGACAGAATACTGTCTTGAAGTTCTGAAGGAATAAAGCTAAGAAGAAGATAATAAAATATAAAATAAAAGGATCTTCTTCAGCAGCTTCCTTCTTCTTCTTCTTCTTCAATATCTCTGAGTGTATCTTCCTGGAACAGGAGCACTCAGGTTGAGGAAGAGCAGAAGAGATAACTTCTCAGTTGGATGAAGATTGCTGAGAGCTGGCTTTGCTGTATTGTATTTCTTCCTTCTGCTAGCAAGCCTTTTTTTCTTTCTTCAAAAGAACTCCTTAATATAATGGCAGTAGCAACGACTCTAATATTTGAATTGAGCTTTGTCTTCATCTGGAATCAGCAACCTGGGCTGCATTTAACATAAAGACAAAACAAGTCTTGCAGATATATATCCTATAAAAGGGAAAGCTACTGCAGCTGCAATAAATAATCTGATAAAGGATGTTAGATAAAGTCACATCAGAAATAACTCTTTACAGCCAACGGCTATAAAGGACAGCTGCAGATAAAGTAATCAATAAGTCAACTAATAAGACAAACTACTTTATCTAAAAGGAAAGACTTATGCATAAGAATAGCAAGAATTACTTTGAAGTAATAGCAATAAATCAATCAGATATTATATAATAAATATATGCTAGAAACACAGGAAATCACCAAAATTTAATCTGAAAGCTTCTCCAATCAGCGTTCTACTATAGTCGAATGCCGTTCTACTATAGTCGAACGGTCCGTTCTACTATAGTGGAACTTTGTTCTACTATAGTCGAACGCCGTTCTACTATAGTCGAACGGTCCGTTCTACTATAGTGGAACTCCGTTCTACTATAGTCGAACACCATTCTACTATAGTCGAACGGTCCGTTCTACTATAGTGGAACTCCGTTCTACTATAGTCGAACGCCGTTCTACTATAGTCGAACGGTCCGTTCTACTATAGTGGAACTCCGTTCTACTATAGTCGAACGGTCCGTTCTACTATAGTGGAACTCCGTTCTACTATAGTCGAACAGGAATTCTGAACTTCAAAACTGAACTTCTCTGGAATTTTCTGCACTTTCTTCTTGGATTCTTTTGATGTATACCTGGAGAATCCTATGACCCTTAGACTATATAATTTGGGTCAAACTAATAATCCTAATAGTGATCCTAACCCAAATCAGAACCTAAGGTTCCAACAATCTCCCCCTATTTGGGTGAGGATCCTATTAGCAAAATAATAAATAAATATTTGCAAAGCATAAAATATATAAAGAAAAACTTTGCTTAGCTGGCTGCTTGCTGGCATTTGCAATCTCCCCCTATGTTGATGCAGTACATGTGATTTGGAGGAGGCTGAGATGACTTTGAATATTGATTGAGTCATCCAGCTAACTCTTGTAGATAGTACCTGCAGAAAGCTATGGTAGAGATTGCTCTCTCCTTGAAAAAGGGTATGTTAGCAGCAAAAATGATATTTTGTCCAACAAATTTAATTAAGATTCTGGATCTGAAAAACAAAATCAGATATCTTCCTTCCTATAGAATTTCTTTTCATTAGACGAGATTCAAACTCAGCTGACCAATGCAACTAGAGTAGAGGACTCAATCTAGATGAAATTAGAAAAGGATCTATAAGAAATAGAGTTATCTGACAGAGAATTTCTTTATACAGAAATCTGAATAAAATATTTGAACAAAATATCAAACAGATATATAAACAGCCTTAAGAAAAAGGAAATGCTTCCTAATAAATCTGTTCTAAATAATAGAAGGATTTGAAAATATTTTAAGTAATTTATCCTTTTGTTTATAAAACAAATTTATGAAAAAGCAGACGAATTTCTCAGATTTTATATATGATTGATCTGAGTTAGACGAATATTCTGAAAAAAATCCTCTGAGAAGTTTTGGTTCCTTCTCAGGTTTTATTGGCTCTTGGCAGCAATATTGAATTTCTAAATTAACTAAACTGATAACAGAATTAGATAATAATACCTGAACCTTTTCAGGTTTGGAATTTCCTTCTGTTTGTTCAGCTTCTAGATTGCTGCAGGAAGCATTGATGGCCATTATGCAAAATTGTTTGGCCCTTGCTTCCTCCTCTTCATCTTCAAATGATGATTCATCATCTGAGACATCCCAGATAACATCTAGGAATGTTGATTCTTCTCCTTCAGATGAGATGATGTGGCTTCCTTCTGATATTGCATCCAAGGGTTCAGAAGCCATTTGGTGAAGGGAATCCCACATCTCCTTAGCTATTGAGCATTCAACAATCTCTTGAAAAATTGATAGTTTAACTTTCAAGACAACCTAAACACCTAGAGGGGGGGGGGTGAATAGGTTCTACTTATTTATAAAAACTTCTAGGCAGAATTCAATTTAATGGCCAACACAATAATCACAGCAATCACAGAAAATAAAACATCACAGATTGCACAATGTTTTATAGTGGTTCCCTAAGGTCTGGGTACATCCACTTTCCCCCTTCACCTATCTAACAGTATGCTAGATTCGGCCAAACTTCCACTAATCTCAGATCAACAGATCCTACAACTCAGAACCCAACTGGTTCCTACAACTCAGGCACAATAGCCCTACCTCAGCCTTTCCCCAAGGCCTACAACTCAGAGAAGAACTTTCTCCTACACTCAGGCAAATAGCCCTACCACTCAGAGATCACCTCTCCTACACTCAGCCTTTATAACACAGGCTTACAACTCAGATCTGTGTAAACAGATCCTACAGAAATTTAGAAAAAGGTATTTTGATGTCTTGCCTTTGTTGAGAGAGAAGAGGACAAGACACTTCTTGATCAGCTGATGAAATCAACTGAATCTGAGCTTTCTTCAAAGCTTCTTGAATCTGAACTTAGCTGAGTTGATTTCCAAACAGCTTCTTGAGAATCCACTGGTGGTTTCTTTCTTCTTCTTCAAATTCTGGCTTGATCTCTCTCTATCCAGCACTTTGAATAATTCTTCTGAATTCTGATTAGAACTCTTCTTTGATCTATCCTTAGATAGTCTTCTTAGATCTTCTGGAGAAGATCTTCTTAAGTGCCTAGCACTTTCTTGAAATGAATTGGATTGTAATCCTTCTCAACTTTTTGATTCTTATCAATGTTTTCAAAAAGTCTCTTTCTCCTTCTGAATCTGTCTATTTATAGACTTTCTTCATGGTAACCGGCTGATCCGGTTTCTAACCGTTTTCTGACAAGTCTGACAGCTTCAGTTAACCGGTGGCAACCCACAGCTGTCAAGTCTTCAAACAAGTCCTGTGCCTTAGTCTTGAACCACAAGTTATCGAGACAGTCTGTCAGAAAGTGTCGAGACCATCTGTCTATCTGTGTCGACACAATTGACTTTGGTGTCGACACAGTCTTCAGTGATGTCGACTAAGTTGCCTTTGAGTCGACACAGCTTCTTCTGAAAATAACTTGGTCTTGACTCTTCAGTGTGTCGACACAAGTCCCGTGTGTCGACACAGTTGTTGTAGAATCATAACTTAGTAAGTGTCGACTTAGCCTTCAGGTGTCGACACAGTCTTCTTTTAACTCTGCTATAATGTGTCGACTCAATCACAATGTGTCGACACATTCTGCTGGTGTAGACAAACTTGAGGTCGACTATATTCTTCTGTGTCGACACATCCTGCTGGTGTCGACAAACTTGAGGTCGACTATATTCTTCTGTGTCGACACATTTTCCCAATGTTGAGGTCGACGCTTTTCTTCTGTGTCGACACAAATTCCCAGTGTTGTGTCGACTTACTTCTTCTGTGTCGACACTGCTTCCCAGTGTTGTGTCGACTTACTTCTTCTGTGTCGACACACTTTCCCAGTATTGTTATAGACTAACTGCTATGTGTCGATACTGCTTCCCAGTGTTGTGTCGACTAATTTCTTATGTGTGTCGACATATCCTTCTCTGTGTCGACACTTGGACTTAGAATTTTTCTGCATACTTTATTAATTCTTCACCTGCACATGTCAACTCAAAACAACATCAAATACACCTTGATGTATATCATTGAGCTAAGTTGGGCTTCTTCAAATCAGGTACACATTTTCCAATGTACCCAACAATCTCCCCCTATTTGGAGAAGTCATAACCCTATAGCCAATGATATATACCATTTATACAAAGTATAAACTGATGATAAATGACATAACAGGAATACTTAATATAAACAAAACATAAAAACAATCCATCACAGAATGAACATTATATGATGTCAAACAACATTTTGTTTATAACCTGATAATGTTTGAATACAGAGGATTACATTTAATGATTTAATCAAAACATTACAAAATACTTTGAAAGAACTAAAAAACTAAGACTGATCAGGCTCTTTAATGACAATCCCTTTGCCAGATAGAACTTGAGCCTTCACAGGAGCTTCAGAATCTTCAGCTGGCTTCTTGCCTTTTAGATCAGCCTTCTTCTTTGCTTCTTCCTTGAGCCTTTGCCTTTCAAAATAATGAAAGGGCTTTGGAAAATATTTGCTTGGCTCCTGAGCATCTGTAGGCAGCCTACCCAGCTTGGCTTTTCTTCTAAACTGTACAATGGCCTCTTGCCTGGCTTCATACTTCTGGCATTCCCTCTCATTGTACCACTTGCCTCTTTCCTGCACTTGGTCTTTGACAGCCTTCCATGCAGTGAGTATTATATTTCTGGAAGTAGGACTCCACTGCTCAAAGTCTGGCTTAAGTTCAGCCTGCTCTCTAAACCTTTTCTTAGATAGAAGAGCATCTTGCTGGTCTTTCAAAGTAGCCTCAGGCTTATCAACCTTCCCAATAACAATATTAGTAACCTCCTTTGGAGGACTATACATCCCTTGAACCTGCTGATCAATCATATCAAAATCTGGAGGGGGGTAAATGACTTGGGCAACCTCAGGTTGATTGCCTTCAAGTAGACTTGTTTGTATTCCTGACTCAGCCACCATAGCATCATCACACAATGGGGGATATCCTAATGTGGCTCGAATACTATTGGTCACCCATTTGGAGTGCTCTGAGCCTGCATGAACTAGCATCCTCTCCCCCTTTATGGCTTCTCTAGAAACATGATCTCTGAGATCTTCCTTTTGAAATCTGATTTGGCCATCCAGATAATTGACACCCTCTTTAAAAAATGGTTTTAACTTTTGAAGCTTTTCAGATATTTCTTTTTGAGAGGTAGTGATTGCAGTCTTAACAGAAGCAATAGCAGCTTGAAAGTTCTTATCAAATTCTTCCATTTCTTTTGTTTTATCTGCAGGCAGGCCTGGAACAATCTTTTTCAATTCCTCTATTATCTCATGATGAGATTCAGTTAAATTATCATTCATTCTTAACTAATTTTCCAAGACATAGCTTTGCTTTAAAGCAATGTCATCCACCTTAGGGATGATAGTCTGTTGTTGTTTTGCCAGATATACCACAACATTACCACCCTTATGGAAGCAATCTGTCATTTCCTTCTTATGCATATTGACCTCAAACCTAATTGATTTTATATCTTGAGCTAAGTCAAACTGCATAGACTTGTTGTTCTCATCAACATATTTTTCAATGGCTACCCTGTGTTCATCCAATTTCACTTGCAAATCTACCAAGAACTTGTTATAATCAAAGGCAGAAGGAGTGTGATGTGATGTAGACTGTAGAGCCTGCTTATAGCTCTTGCTCCTTCTCTGAAAGACCATAAGTTTTCTCTTTTTAGCCACCCTGGCTTCTTCAGTCTCTGACCCAGAAGTGCTATCAATTTGAACTCTTTCTTGAGGAGGATGAAGTGTATCTGTTCCAGTGACCTGTTGCTCAGTCTCAACATCCACTGGCTCCCCCTCAACCTGTGGCTCAACTTCAGCTTCCTGATCAATTTCCATACCTATGGACTTCTCAATTTCTGGTCCTCCTCCTACTTTATCAGTAGTAGTATCAGCATCAGGGAATAACTCCTCCAGAGTAAATTCCAGTTGAGCTGTTTCTTCTGCAGCAGTTAAATCTTAAGATAAGTCTAACTGTGCTTCCTCTTGCACTTGTACTGACAACAGCTTCTCCTGTACTCGTTCAGTAATTGTAGTATCTAGAGTAGGAGTGGACACTAGCTCCCCCTGAACCTGTGCAGTAATAAGAATATGAGCAATGTCTTTTATAGTAAAATACATTAGCTCCCCCTACACTTGTACCTGATCAGGAGTAGATACATTTTGAGCAGGAGAGTGAACTGGCTCCCCCTGCATCTGTGCAGGTGTTGACACTTGCTGGACTATAGTTGAGTCAGGCTGTTCTTCAACCTGTGTCCTGAGTGGGTCTTCTTGTTGTTGTTCAGTTTCTTGAGTTTGAGAAGGGGATTTCACAGGGGTGTCTGGCCTGCTCTCTTCAGGCACATCCTTGGACAGTACCCTATCCCACCTAGAGAACAGTCTCATATCCATCCTTCTTATATGATTGATCTTAGTCCCTGGCAGTTGCTGCATCACTTCAGGAATCACTCCAGTGAGATATAAGCTCATGATTCTAGCCATGTTGGGCTTCTTGATTCCTTCTTTGATCTTGTCAAAGAGTACTCCAGACCAATCAGTAGGAATTGTAAAAACAATCCTGGTCATAAGGCTGAACATATAGGCAGAAATCCTATCATGTCCACCTGTCTTGCAGAGGATCACTTTCCCAACAATTTCAGACAAGAATTTCCCTTGCTGATTCATACCCTTCCTGTTGAATGCAGCTCCAATCTTCATGCTCGAGTCCAGTCCACACCATTGAAGGGATTCCCTTGTCTTAGAACTAGGAACTTCCTCTTCATTCTCAACTACTTGTAATTGAAAGATCTTTCTTAAACTTCTTGGAGTAATCTTCACCTTAGTCCCTTGAACATTGGACTTAATCTTGAGGCCATTTGAGTGGACTGATGCAGAGATAAAGAACTCGTGCACCTCCTTCTTCCAGATTTTAGTCGGTTCTGAGATTAGAAATTCTAACCCTGACTCGGAGAGGAGGGTGATAACCCCTTGAACATCTGGCGGCGCATCTGCAAAGGCCTGGCGCACCAACTCATACCCTTCATTGACGTTGTCTTCAATCCTTGGCGCCATCGATTCGTCGAGAAAGCTTGAGAGAAGAGAGAAAGATAGACTGTCGACACAGGGTTTTAGTCTCGAAAACCTTGGAAGCGTGTCGACAGAAAGAGTTTTTGACCTATTTATACCTTTTGTTGAAAGAAGTTCAAAAGGCGCCAAAAACAGACTAAATGTGTCGACACAGACGGAATGTGTCGACACAAACTTCTATTGTCTCGACATTACTTCAGCCTACTATGTGTCGACACCAATTTGTGGTTATGTCGACACCTTGGATACATAGTAGATAGACAGAAATTCTGTGTCGAATCTAAGGATAAGTGTCGACACATATTCTGTAAGTGTCGACACCATTATCCTGGTTGAGTCGACATTACATTTCTGGTTAAGTCGACAATATAACTCTTAAGTGTCGACACATATTCTCTGTGTCGACACAATATTTCTGACTTGTCGACATTATTTCTCTGAGTCGACACATTATTACTGAATGTGTCGACACATTCTTACTTAGCCAATTTCTGTTGGTTCAACACCACTTGTAAGTGTTACTTCAATGTGTCCTTTTTTAACACTTAATTATGTTGTTATTACTTTAACTTACTTACATACCACTTCAATTGCATTGTTAATGATTTTGTTAATACATTAATCAATGGTTAACATACCTAATTCAATTTTGAATTTATTGAATTTGGTTTCATCTAAAGGCTTAGTAAATACATCTGCTATTTGATAATCTGTTTTTACAAATTCCAATGAGATGTCTCCTTTTTCTACATGTTCTCTAAGAAAATGGTATTTGATTTCTATATGCTTAGTTCTACTATGAGAAACTGGATGATTAGCAATAGAAATAGCACTCTTAGAATCACATAAAAGGGGTGTTCTACTTACCTGAATACCATAATCCTTAAGCTGATGCTGCATCCACAATAGCTGTGCACAGCAGCTTCCAGCAGCAACATACTCTGACTCAGCTGTGGAAATTGCCACACTGGTCTGCTTCTTACTACTCCATGATATTAGTCTTCCTCCCAGGAATTGACAAGTACCTGTAGTACTTTTCCTGTCCTCTCTACATCCTGCAAAATCTGCATCTGAATAGCCTGTTAGTAGAAAATCTCTATTCCTAGGGTACCAAAGGCCTAGATTAGGAGTGCCCTTTAGATATCTCAGAATCCTTTTGACTGCAGTATAATGAGATTCTTTAGGGCAGGCTTGGTACCTAGCACAGACACATATTGCATACATAATGTCTGGTCTACTAGCAGTAAGATATAGTAGAGACCCAACTATTCCTCTATACAATGACTCATCAACAGGTTTACCTGCCTTATCTTTGCATATATGCATACTTGTTCCCATAGGAGTTCTCATGGTGGAGGATGACTCCATACCATATTTCTTAATTAATTCTTTGGTGAACTTAGACTGGGATATGGACAATCCATCATCAGTCTGTCTTACTTGGAGTCCCAAGAAGAACTTAAGTTCTCCCATACTGCTCATCTCAAACTTCCCTTGCATAAGTTTGGCAAACTTTTTACAAAGGTTGTTTTCAGTAGATCCAAAGATTATGTCATCAACATAGATCTGAACTAAGATGATCTTACCTTTGGATTCCCTAAGGAATAGAGTTTTGTCTATCTTTCCTCTTGAGAATTTATTCTCAATGAGGAAGGTAGACAGGGTTTCATACCAAGCCCTTGGAGCTTGTTTTAACCCATACAAAGCTTTCCTAAGCTTATACACAGAATCAGGTTTAAGAGGATCTACAAAACCTGATGGCTGCTCTACATATACTTCTTCTTTAAGATCACCATTCAGAAATGCTGACTTCACATCCATCTGGTATACTTTGAAGTCTTGGTAGGCTGCATAGGCAAGGAACATTCTGATTGCCTCCAGCCTTGCTACTGGAGCAAAGGTTTGATCAAAGTCGATCCCTTCTTCCTGCCTGTATCCTTTTGCAACTAACCTTGCTTTATTCTTCACTATTATCCCACTTTCATCTAGCTTGTTCCTATAGATCCACTTAGTGCCAATTATGTTGTGGCCTCTTGGTTTATGAACAAGCTCCCAGACTTTGCACCTTTTGAATTGATTCAGCTCCTCTTGCATAGCATCAATCCAGTGCTGGTCTTGGATAGCTTCTTCAAACTTCTTAGGTTCCATTTGAGACAAGAAACTTGAATGCAAAACTGTGCTTTGATTTCTGCTTCTAGTTTGCACTCCTTGTCTTGGATCACCAATTATCTGATCAGCAGGATAATCTCTTAGATATCTTATAGCTGGAGGAAGATTCCCTTCAGGTTAAGCATCTCCAGCTTCTTCATTCTGCTGAACCTCTTGGTTTTCATCAGCTTCCATTATCTCTTGTACTCCCCCTGGACAGCAGCCTTCATTTTCTAATGCTCCATCTTCCTTTGAAGCTTCAGCAATGGAGAGCTTGTCCATCCTCTTGCTTATACCTATTGAGTCATTTGATCAAACCCTTTGATGACTCCTTTTTCAGATCCACCAAAGATCACTTTAGGTCCATCTTTGATAGATGAATACTCCTTCAGCAGCCCCTTTGTTCCAGTCATGTGCCTGGAACAACCACTATCCAAGTACCATATAGGGGCATGGTTACTTGGATTCACCTGCAATACAGAATTACTTACCCTTAGAACCCAAGTAAGTCTTGGGTCCTTGGTTCAGGTTAGCATTAATAAAGCTATCATAACCTCTTTTAACAGGTAGACTCTTATTCTTTATAACACTTGTGTAATACCAGCAGTCTAATGCAAAATGGCCTCTCTTGCCACAACACCAACATTCAAACTTATTATATCTAGATCTAGATACATCCTTGTCAGAAGAATTTCTGTTCATTGCTGGTGCTGTTGCAACTTCACCTACTGATTTCTTAAAACCATTGGGTTTATGACCATAGGTAGGCCTGCTTGCATTTACACCCTTGTTCTTCAGAACATTAGTCTTAATATGACCTTGAATGTCTTCATGATCATATTTGTTAGAAGGCACTTTCACCTTACTAAACTTTATGGGGACTGAAAGGTTTAGTGGCTGAACAGGAGCTTTGCCTTTCCTCTTGAATCTGCCAGCCCTGGAGTTACCTTTAAATCCTAATCCAGCCTTACCCTTTTGAGTGACAAATTCATCTATCAAGGGTAAGACAGATTTTGGCTTAGAGTAACTAGCCACTAAATCCCTTTCAATTCTAAGTCTGGCCTCCAGAATCTTCACTTGATCATTAGTATAATTAATTGTGCCCATCTGAATAATAGTTATATTCTTCAGCTTGGCAATTTCATTTAATTTTTGATCAATAACTTTTTCTAACTCAGTTGTAGCAAACCTTAGTTCAGCAATTTCTTGAGCCTGAGATTTAACCAGGTTCTTGGTTTTCTTAAGGGCCTGCAATAGGTCCCTATACTTGTCTATCAATTGATAGACATCTCCTTCAGATTCAGATGCCTCTACATCTGTTGATTCAGATGTAGCTGATTCTTCACTTGTACAACAAACAGATGTAATAGAAGGACATTGTACCTTATTATGACCAGACTGATTCTGGCATATGTCCTCTTCTGATCCTGCCATCAGCCCCATACACTGCTGATCCTTTTGTTTATTGATGGAGTCTAGCAACTGCAGAAACTCCTCTTCTTCAGATGCAGCATATAGTCTAATATATGCTTCAGCTTCAAATTCTGACTCTGAAGTTGACTGGTCTGATAGACTCTTATCTTTCTTTGCTACAAAGGATTTCTCCTTCTTGCCTTTCTGATAAGTCTTCTTCTTTTCTGAAGATTCCTTTCTCTTGTCAGGACAATCAGCCACTATATGTCCAGGCCTATTGCAACAATAACAGACAATCTTTGAAGTAGTGGCTTTGCTGGGCTTTGATCTGCTCTTCTCTTTCCTTGATGACCTTTTCTTCTTATAATAGTCATCAACTTGCTGTGATGGGGAAGGCCTAGACTTCCACTGCTTCTTCTTCAAGAACCTCTGGAATTGTCTTGTGAATGCAGCAAAATCTGCATCTGAATCACAGCTTTCAGAACCCTTGTTTGAACTTTCAGAACTATCTTCTGTAACTTCCTTAGGAGGAGATGGTGATATCCTCCTATTCTTTCTAGTGGCTTCTGCATTGAATGCCACAGTCTTTTCTCTATGCTCTCCTCTTGAGTTTCTTTCCTCCTCCTTCCTCACCATAAGTTGCATTTCATAGGATAGCAACTTTCCAAACAGGGTTGGAGGAGATATCTCTGCCAATTTAGCCACTTCTCTTATGGCACAGATCTTTCTGACAAGTCTGACAGCTTCAGTTAACCGGTGGCAACCCACAGCTGTCAAGTCTTCAAACAAGTCCTGTGCCTTAGTCTTGAACCACAAGTTGTCGAGACAGTCTGTCAGAAAGTGTCAAGACCATCTGTCTATCTGTGTCGACACAATTGACTTTGGTGTCGACACAGTCTTCAGTGATGTCGACTAAGTTGCCTTTGAGTCGACACAGCTTCTTCTGAAAATAACTTGGTCTTGACTCTTCAGTGTGTCGACACAAGTCCTGTGTGTCGACACAGTTGTTGTAGAATCATAACTTAGTAAGTGTCGACACAGTCTTCTTTTAACTCTGCTATAATGTGTCGACTCAATCACAATGTGTCGACACATTCTGCTGGTGTAGACAAACTTGAGGTCGACTATATTCTTCTGTGTCGACACATCCTGCTGGTGTCGACAAACTTGAGGTCGACTATATTCTTCTGTGTCGACACATTTTCCCAATGTTGAGGTCGACGCTTTTCTTCTGTGTCGACACAAATTCCCAGTGTTGTGTCGACTTACTTCTTCTGTGTCGACACTGCTTCCCAGTGTTGTGTCGACTTACTTCTTCTGTGTCGACACACTTTCCCAGTATTGTTGTAGACTAACTGCTATGTGTCGACACTGCTTCCCAGTGTTGTGTCGACTAATTTCTTCTGTGTGTCGACACATCCTTCTCTGTGTCGACACTTGGACTTAGAATTTTTCTGTATACTTTATTAATTCTTCACCTGCACATGTCAACTCAAAACAACATCAAATACACCTTGATGTATATCATTGAGCTAAGTTGGGCTTCTTCAAATCAGGTACACATTTTCCAATGTACCCAACAAAAATGTCATCAGACAATGACTGAGCTAGGATATTCATTGCTCAGGCATCAGCTAGCCTGGCACTTTTTGTTGTTGTTGCCGATGTTGGAAGACCTGTCAAAATAGAAGAAAATATTTCTTCATCAATATTGTTCATAAATAATTTGACTCTTACCTTCCAGATGCTAAACTCAGCTAAGTTGCAAGCTGGAGGTCTGGTGCTAAAATAATCATTGTACTGGGCCATGAAAGTGAATGTGAATATCTAAAAAAAACTTTGGTATCTATCAGGATCTTGTGACTTAGGTGTTAGCCTATTCAGTCAGTCAACCTCCCTCTGATACCAATTGAAAGAGAAGGGATAGATACGATTGCGGAATCAAAGATTATAGATATTGAATAAGAACCCTAAAGCCTAACACAAGTGTTGTGCACAAAATAAAGCTAACTGTAATTACAGTTAAGCTTCAGGTCCTATTCAGCAACTAGCAATCCTAGTTAAAACTAATCACAGCCACAATGCAATTAATAAATCAAGCAACCAGACGACACAAGATATTATAGTGGTTCCCCAAACAATGGGTACATCCACTCTTCTACCCACACGGTAGGAATCCACTACAGGTTTTTGATCAGGTGCCCTGCCACCAACAAGATCTGCTTCAGGTAGATCAAGAAACCCTTTAGACTTTTGATCAGGTGTCTAAAAACCAAACACAGGTTTTTGATCAGGTGCCCTGCCACCAAGGGATACTTTTGAAGGGAGTAATAACCCTGTACAGGAGGGGGGAAGAGGGTTAGATTGTCTTCTCTATTTTAAAATAGATTAGAGAAGCACAAGGCCTCTTCAGAACTTCTGACAGAATACTGTCTTGAAGTTCTGAAGGAATAAAGCTAAGAAGAAGATAATAAAATATAAAATAAAAGGATCTTCTTCAGCAGATTCCTTCTTCTTCTTCTTCTTCTTCAATATCTCTGAGTGTATCTTCCTGGAACAGGAGCACTCAGGTTGAGGAAGAGCAGAAGAGATAACTTCTCAGTTGGATGAAGATTGCTGAGAGCTGGCTTTGCTGTATTGTATTTCTTCCTTCTACTAGCAAGCCTTTTTTTTCTTTCTTCAAAAGAACTCCTTAATATAATGGCAGCAGCAACGGCTCTAATATTTGAATTGAGCTTTGTCTTCATCTGGAATCAGCAACCTGGGCTGCATTTAACATAAAGAAAAAACAAGTCTTGCAGATATATATCCTATAAAAGGGAAAGCTACTGCAGCTGCAATAAATAATCTGATAAAGGATGTTAGATAAAGTCACATCAGAAATAACTCTTTACAGCCAACGGCTATAAAGGACAGCTGCAGATAAAGTAATCAATAAGTCAACTAATAAGACAAACTACTTTATCTGAAAGAAAAGACTTATGCATAAGAATAGCAA
This sequence comes from Platanthera zijinensis, assembly GCA_039513925.1. Classification (NCBI taxonomy): domain Eukaryota; kingdom Viridiplantae; phylum Streptophyta; class Magnoliopsida; order Asparagales; family Orchidaceae; genus Platanthera; species Platanthera zijinensis. The sequence goes on from CM077083.1 coordinate 155,168,255, forward strand.
GAATTACTTTGAAGTAATAGCAGTAAATCAATCAGATATTATATAATAAATATATGCTAGAAACACAGGAAATCACCAAAATTTAATCTGAAAGCTTCTCCAATCAGCATTCTACTATAGTCGAACGCCGTTCTACTATAGTTGAACGGTCCGTTCTACTATAGTGGAACTCCGTTCTACTATAGTCGAACGCCGTTCTACTACAGTCGAACGGTCCGTTCTACTATAGTGGAACTCCGTTCTACTATAGTCGAACGCCGTTCTACTATAGTCGAACGGTCCGTTCTACTATAGTGGAACTCCGTTCTACTATAGTCGAACGCCGTTCTACTATAGTCGAACGGTCCGTTCTACTATAGTGGAACTCCGTTCTACTATAGTCGAACGGTCCGTTCTACTATAGTGGAACTCCGTTCTACTATAGTCGAACAGGAATTCTGAACTTCAAAACTGAACTTCTCTGGAATTTTCTGCACTTTCTTCTTGGATTCTTTTTATGTATACCTGGAGAATCCTATGACCCTTAGACTATACAATTTGGGTCAAACTAATAATCCTAATAGTGATCCTAACCCAAATCAGAACCTAAGGTTCCAACATAGTGGCGGCGGAAGTTATTCTGGAAGAGCCGGTCGTGGCAATGGCTGTAGAAGAATCAGAGGCCCTTGTCACAGGAGAGGGGGACATTGCTGAATAGGGAGAGAAGTCCAGACTAGAGGCTGAGGAAGAGGTAGTGGAGTTGGAGGTTCTCACCCAGGGAAGAAGGGTGGAGAAGGTTCGCATCAGTGGGGGGCTTACCTCAGAGGATCAGGGCAGGATGCTGGAGTGTATCCAAAAAAATATGGACATCTTCGCATGGAGCGTGGCAAAGATGCCATGGATCGATGCGGACCTCACCTGCCACCGCCTTAACCTGGACCCAGAGACCCACCCCATCCAGCAGAGGAAGTGGTCCGTTGTGGACAAGCTGGCCGAGCCCATCAGGGAGGAAGTGGCCAAGCTCCTCAAGGCTGGCTTTGTATCCGAAATACAATACCCTGGCTGGGTCTCCAATGTAGTAATGGTTAAAAAAGGAGACGTGTTGGAACCCCACCTGTGTTTGGGATTTGGCCAAGGTTAACTATTAAGATCTGCATAGATTGACCCACCTTGTATAGTCTAGGGTCATAGGTGTTCATTAGATCTTAGGGTAGGTCAACACTTCAGTTTGACAAGGCCAAGACCTCAGAAGACTTAGTAGATAGCAGAAACCAGAACAAGGCAGAAATTTCATGTTGAAGAAGTCGTTCGACGAACTCTGAAGTGAGATCAACGATCTTCGTTCTCAGTTCGACGATGTCAGAGTCACTTCTCTAAATTAAGATCAATGAAAGTTGAACTGAGATCGACGAACTCTGATCTTCTATCAGATTTTGAGTTCGACGATCTTCTATCTCTGTTCGATGATCTTTGAGCCTAGTATGGAAAGCTGTATTTCAGTTCAAAGCTCTCATGGCTTAGCTCGACGAAAGAGAGGTTGAGTTTGACGATCCAGGATCTCAGATCGACGAAAATTGCTAGTTCAACATTTCTATTCTCTGTAGTTATTTCAGATTAACAAAGGCTTATTTTCTTGCTTATATTACTCAGAGTAATTAATGCTTAGATTCTCAGAATATAGCCGTTCATATGACAGCATTAATTACTGGTTTTCACAGAGTTATTATACAGCTAATTCTTGAGACAGTTAAGGAATTGCTTTATTGTTCTTCTAGCCGTTGTCCAAGTTCCAAGAAATAAGAAGTCAATTAAGAAAGGAATTCAAACTTTGCTGCAGATGATATAGTCGAGCTTTTAAAAACATGGAACAGTAGAAATAATTTAAGAGAAAGAGTTCTGCACTGTCTTCATCTAATCTTTTTCTTCCAGCAAGCTTTCAAGAGACAATCAACTTCATCTGTCTACAGCTTTCTGGAGAACCTTTTTCAAGAAGACCTATACACTCTGCAAAGCTCTCAATCTTCTTGGACAGAACTTCATCTCAGGGGGAGCTTTGAAACCATCAAGGATCCACAAGTCTTCTCAGTTGTTTTGAGAAAAGAGAAGACAACATATAGTTTTTATTTCTTTCACCCCACTGTACACAAGGTTCTAACTCCCTTCAAAAATTAAACACTTAGTTGTAAGTCTACTGATCAAAAGATTTGATTTAGTTTTTGGTCACCTGATCAAAAGCCTAAAGGGTTGCAATATCTCCCTGCAAATGGATATTATGGTGACAGGTCACCTGAGCAAAAACCTTATTGGTGGCAGGGAACCTGATCAAGAACCTGTGTAGATTACTACTAGGGTGGTTGAAGAGTGGATATACCCAAGTTTTGGGGAACCACTATAAAATTCTTGTTTCGTCTGTGATGCTCTCTTATTTTTATTGTGTGCTGCTTGCTGAATAGTTTAATGTTATTTCTACACTAACTGATTACACATATAAGTATTACTATTTTAATTCTGCAATAAAAATCTAATAAGTTTTTTTAAAATACTCTATTCACCCCCCTCTAGAGTTAAATAGATCTAACCCCTCAGGTGGCATCTTTCATACCATCCTTCAATTGGTATCAGAGGGCTATTTCCTTGGTTTCACAGATTCATATCTAAACCAAGATCCTTGTTAGATCTATCTCTTTCTAGGGTGTTGTTACAACAATGGTACAGAATAAAGATTATGCTAGCACCAGACCTCAAGTCCGTAACTTGAACAAGTTTGCAATCTGGAAGGAAAGAATCAAGCTTTACATGAATTCTATTGATGGAGATGTTTTCAATTCAATTTCCTCAACCTACAACAGTGACTGCAACAACATCTGACACTCATGCAGTTCCACCACCTGAGTGGACTGATGCTCATAAGAAAGCCAAAATAGCTGATGCTAATGTAATGAATATCCTGACCCAAACTATGTCAGATGATATTTTCTAGAAGGTGGCTGAGTACACATCTGCCAAAGAAATCTGGGAATCTCTAAACTAGATGGTGGCAGGCTCAGCAGATGAGAGAAAGGACAGAAGATCCCTCCTAATATCTTAATATTTGAACTTCAAGAAGGAGGAATCTGAAACAATGGCTGAGATGTATAACATGCTTAATGTTATCATCAATGAACTTAAGACCATGGATAAAGATATAAGACCCCATTTTTTTTCTTTTTAAACAACTGGGGTTTTATGCCCAGAATTGTCGTTTTGTGGTGGCACCGACACTCAGGAAGGCCACCACTACAAAACGTCAATTTTGTCGGCCTTTTCGATCACAAATAAGAGAGAAGTAAATATAAACTGAATATAATCAAGTCCACAGAATCATATATAAATGAAAATCACAGCAAGTCCATCGATATAGAAAGAAGAGAGTACTGCAAAAGATCAGTACAGATGAAATATAAACGGGCTCAAGCCCGGTATATCAGAGTCCTCACTACATATTACTCATCGCGGAAGCTATAAGAAAGACTAATTACTCATAGAGCTGGTCACAGGTGCTCCGAAACTAGACTGGCCCACCTCTATGCGCAATGTACTCCGCTAGTATTGGTCCCTGGGCTGCTGGTCCCTATCTCCCATCCGGAGCTCCTGTAATGTTGTGGTCCAAAAACCATTAGTCATAAAGACTAAGTCGTATCATCCCTTACCCTTTCCCCCACGGCTCCTAGGCACCTAGCAGAGAGGAGGAAAGGGAAGCTACAAAGGTGGAGAGTAAGCAAAATATATGATAGTGGAACTAATCTAGCAATTTTATATATTGTATAAATAGCTAAGGTAGAAAGGGACAATCTAGCAGTTCTACAATAGTGAGCAGTAAAGTAAACAAGTAGAATATGCAGCATATGTAAGAAAAGACAAGGTAAGAAATAAGTAACCTTAACTTATATGAATACCCATACAAACTTATAAGTTAAGGGGTCTTCTGCAAGGCTCCAATCGTATAAAAAGTCCCATGCCGATTTATACGTTGGGGTGTCGGTTGTATACAAATATGAGTGTAGTGAAATGCTATGCCATGATTCATGTAAGTGCAACTCACGCACACGACTCTATGCACACAGACCTTTAGTTTCCCCTATTTGGGCAGCCAGCTTCACTCCCAAGAACCTCTGTAGTGGCAAACGGAGATAGTGGGTCGGGCCCCCCACTCCTAGGCGGGTATCCATACTACCGGGCCTAGCCCTTCCGTACGCCCATAAAAGAACACAACCTAGAGTATCCGCGTACTAATGCTGGCTATATCCACTAGACCTTCTTTGGCTAAGTGTCCCACACCTCTGAGTCAACGTATCGACGCCGGTGTGAACGACCGTCCAATACCGAAGACCCACCACCTTATTCTGTATCCAAACCTCGAGCCACCGGCTCCCTGGGCTATCTCGTTCGTGCATCTACCTTCCGAACCTACCGTCCGGATGGAAATCAAACCAACCAAGTCAACCTCCCGAGCTATCGGGGTGTGTGAATATGAAACCCTAGTTATACTAGTTGCTCTTTTAGTTTATTATTCCTTCGGTTTACGTTAGTTCAGAACTGCCCCCAGCATACCCCGTGAAGAGCTCTCAAAGGGCACTAGGAACTACGATGGGCTGAAGCCCAAAGCTTCCTTTCGCAAGACACTTATTATTATTGGTTGCTACTCAGTTCCCAATCCCTTAAATGTTATATTGGATCTAACCCAAGTGTATTTGATTCTTCCTCTTTACGGAAAAGAAGATCCTTCGTCGATCTCGGACACCACTTAACACTAGCTATTCCAGCACTCTACCCCTCCTATTCACTTGCCAAATCAATACACAAACATCCCATCTCCCTAAGTTTATTTTGCACCATATTAAGATTCATGCAGTTTTTACTAAAAGCAGACCATCCTAAGCTATATGATGTATACAATGGGAAGTACTTAAAATATTTATCCAAATGTATTAAGTTATTTACTGGGAGTCTATCATGACATGATTGGGCTAAATCCAGTAATTCACAATTTTCCTAATTTGTTTGATATTTAATTAATTTCTTTCCAAACTAATCCATGCTTGAATTGAACATGATGTACAATATTTTCTCAAGTAATGGCCACCAAAAATTTATGAACATTAGATAACAGAGAATTAACAATACAAATCAAATTCCATAATTTTCCTTAAATGCTTTGGCTTCTAATTAATTAATCCAATGTAATTTTAACAATCATGGATAAAGAAGGAAGTACTACAATTTATCATTAGAAAATTACAGAAAAATTACTGAATCTTAAGGGTGACCAAATAGGATCTCTAAGCAAATATCATAATTTTTCAAGCCTACTAAGTACCAAAATCAATTCAATTTTTTTTACATTGAAAATATCACTTTGTGAAGCAACCCATATAACAAAACTTCCAAAAATTCTACAAAAATTTACAAAGCTTTATAACATCATAAAAGGTCCTCTGACTGAATTTCATAAGATTCCAGTGAGTGGTTAACAAATAAGAAATTTCTAAGTAGATAGCATAATTTGATGGTTTGTAAAAGGAGTACTATATTTATTGATCTAAAATTCATAACGGAATTTCCACGTATGAATATCATTATGAAAACACTCCTACCAAAATTTCACTAAGAATCAAGGTCATATGATCCTTTATAAAATTCATAGGGCGTAAAGACCTAAATACTTATTAAGTGGTTTATGTGGGGTATTTGTGTCCAACTACTACCCAATCACTTCCTAGGGCATTTCACAACCCTACAATTATTTGCTCTAAATACCAGTACATACAAGGGCATATCACCCTATGTCCTTCACAAACCCCCAAAGTCCAACCTTAGGGTTTGGCCAAGGTCCCAACCCATTTGGGTGACAATTGGCCCCTCCATGCCCCAAATACTCCTTGCCCTATTTTACCCCTTAGGAGACCAAACTTTGGTCACACCCAAACCTTTTCAAATCAAACCCACTTGGGCTGAGATTTTCCTCAGGGTCAAACAATGACCCTAAGAGTCAGCCACCAAAATCTTGGTGGGTTTAGATGTCATTAAACCCCTAAAATAATTCATAAATGGTTTCTTAAATTTTTACAAAAACTACAGGACAAAGTTTCTCCAAAAATTCTCATTTTTGGATATGTTCTAGGTATATATGCTAGTAACCTCAATCCAAAATTTAAAGTCATTTGGATGGCTGGATTGGTGGAGGCACTCAAATTACTATCTGGTCTTGCCTATGTATAGACCCCACCAACATGGGTGCTGTGGTCAAACCACTTACCCAAATGGGTTCAAACAAATTTTAAATAAAACTAGACTTCACATCCTACAACTTTCATGTTGGTCATCTTTCCTGTAGAGGGGCCTACCTATTTTTAGTATTTAATTTAAAACCACCCAGTAAACAGGACAAAAAATTAGAACAAAAGGGGTTAATAATTAAAACCAACACAAATTTTGAAGCAGATCCAACGCCTCCTGGTCATCTTCTTCCTTTAGCCAAGGGCTGTGATTAGCCCGACTTGGAGCGACTTCCAAGCACTGTCATAGGCCATCCAGCCACCTCCCTGGCCGGCCACCGCCACCACCACCTCCGTTGAGGTGGTGGCTGTCGCCAGGCGACAGCACAACCGCTAGAGGAGCGGAATCCGGTGATCCCGACGGGTTCATTTTTATGGAAAAACTAGGGAAAAACTCCCTACCGATCGGGCTCAATTGAGCCCAATTCTTAACCCTAAAGAATGCTACGATCTACCCATAGAGAGAGAGAGGAGGAGAGGACCTTGTTTGTGGGCTGGAGGCGTGCCGATCGACGGAAAGCCATTGGCGGTGGAGGTGTCGCCGGGGCTCTGTGACAACACAATGAAGTCTCTTGTCTCCTTCGAACAAGGTGTGGAAACGAAAGCTTGGAGTCTAGTGAAGCTTTTAAATCAATAAAATTGGGGAGGGGAGGGGTCTAGCTGGTGGTGGCCATTAATGGCCCTTTATGGTGAATCTCGACCATGGTGGTGGGGGGTTAACATGGGCTCAATCCAGCCAGGTAACGGCTGGAAACTCCTCCTCTTCCCCAGAGGAGTTGAATCCAACCATAAAAGAGGATGGGAAATGAGGCGAAGGCATCAAGTGCCATTAATGGCCATGAAAGCCAATTCTTGGCCATGGCTGTGGGGTTTTCTCACTCCTCCATTAACACACAAATTGGGGTTTAAAATCGTCTTAATAAAAGAACCACTTAATATTGTATAAAATAAGTTTTAATAAAATAAATGGCAAATTAACTAATCCTGGCGCAATTCTCGAAGAGATCCGGTTCAGCCAAACCAGCAAACAAGGCCGAAATTCGCCAGGAATTTTTCTAAGTACAATGGAATTGAGTGAGCTTAGCTCACTCAATGCCCTTCAGCCTACGGCGTTGAGTGAGCTCAGCTCACTCAACGCCTATTCAGCCTATGGCGTTGAGTGAGCTCCATTCAGTCTATGGCGTTGAGTGAGCTCTGTAAAACCCTATCCATCACATAACATATAACAGTAGGTCCGACCGGGGCCCGAAGCCATATACCACGGACAGACCGGTGGGTTACTCAGTGAAACCATCCTTCCCATCATAACTTCCTACACAGAGCATATAACATAAGCAATTTATTATGTTACGAAAGAAAGAACCCAGCAAAAGCATGAATGTCCACTAAGAGAACCCCGTAGGAATGAACTACAAATTACACAAAAGTACTGGCCTTCTTACAATAGTTCACCAAATTTAAATAGTGTCTTACAAACTTTGGCTCGCAGGCCGGCCATACATGATTTAAAAAGAAAAACAAACATGGCCTTCGAGGGTCGGCTAAGCAACTTGGGCTTTGGCCCGCTATTGACTGCTCGGCTCCGCAGCACCTGCAAGCACAATTCACCGCAACGGTGGCAAACAAGAATAACGGTCAGCTAAAGCTGACCAAATTATAACGATTCCGCCCCCAAACTCGGGATGGCAAAGCTTCTTCCCTGCACTTATTAGCATATCAAGTAATATAGTGAATAAGCACAACACCACAGGTGCAGGCTAACACGGCCACACACCCCACGCTCTCAAGGCACTAACTCGGTGAACCCAGTCAAAACTGCGGTCTCACCGCCATCCCTTGGACGGAAAATCTCATGAGCATTTAGCCTTTCCGACCTAAGCCTAAGGCTCGCACGACTATGCCAGTTGCCAATCCCTTTTATAGGTATCTGTCACCAAACCACATAGCCCGGGTCCGTTTTCACTTGCCCGTTGCTCCTCCGCCTAGTCACTTTAAGACGTACGCGCGGGCCAAGCTTCTTTCGGATCCCAAATTCGATCACACAAGCACATAACCCAGTTATGTTCAAGGTTGGCTCCCAGGCAACCAAGATGGCAAAAATGCATTTCCGCCCAGTTTTCCGGGTGCGCCTTGGGGTTAATCCCCAAGGATCCCTGCTGCAATCTACCACGTAGAAACCCGAAAATAACCAAAGGCAGAGAGTCTTCTCCGGCCAACAATGCATATCAAAACATCACCGATCCAGAGTAACATGTCCGGGTAGGCTTCACACACCATGCCTATGTCCGTACTACGATTCCGGACTCTAAACAAGGGGGACTTTACATATCTACCCCAAGGAACACCGCAACTCACCGCACACTCGCGGGAGAGGGTTTTCCCTATGCAAAAGAAGAAGAGCTTCACATGCTCAAGATGGGAATCGTTACCCTATCGTTTCTCCTCGGCGGGAAAGCTACGCGGATGAAAAGTACCGCGATGATCTTGCCTCCGCAGATCTGGGCTCGGTTTGTGATTTGGTGCTCCGAATCTCCTCCGGCGATCGGATCTCCCACTTCCTTCTTCCTCCTTGCTCTCCCTTATCTCTAGGATTTAGAAAAAGAATGGCCAAAGGAATATGAGAGTTTAAACTTCCAATCCCGGCCTTAACCCTAGCATGGAGAGGCCTGAGCCGTTAGTCCCAAAATATGAAAACGAACGGCCACGATTTGCCCTGAAAATAAACTTCCTGAGCCGAACACGTCTTGCCACACGCCCGTGTCCAAGGCCATATAACTCATTCGCCGTCAAAACCGTCTCGTCCAGAAAAGAACACGGGCACTCGACACGCCCATGTCAGGCTTGACACGGCCGTGTCATCCAGTACATGCCCGTGTAGCTGGGCGTGTTCCTCCATCGACTCAGGACCAAAATGTCTAGAGCACGACACGGCCATGTGACACGCCCGTGTCACATGCCATATGCTAGACACGCCATTGGACACGCTCGTGTAGATTCCTCAGCACAAACCCACAAATCACCCGAGCAGGACACGACCATGGACATGCCCGTGTCGTAGGCCATGTGTCCTAATTCGATGCTCGTTGAGTGAAAAGCGTTGAGTGCTGAGGCGTCGAGTGGCTGACACGCCCTGGGACACGCCCGTTTCCCAGGCCGTGTTTACTGCCCCGACGATCGTTGACTGCAATTTTATCGACCACACGACCATCGCCGAACCCGAGCATGACACGCCCCTGGGACATGCCTGTGTCCCAGGCCGTGTCACCTCCACCAAATCCCAGACTTGGCTCAAAACGCCACCCGTCCCTCTTTTGAGTTTTGGGGCGTTACAACTCTCTCCCTCTTAAAAGAATTTCGTCCATGAAATCACCAAAGGAAAAGAAAACAGAAAACCAAAAGCAGTACCTGAGTGAAATAACTCTAGGTACTCCTCAAGCATAGTCTGCTCCCATTCCCAAGAAAGCACCTCACGACCGCAATTGTCCCAACAGACCTTGACCATCCCGATCTCCTTGTTACGAAGTCACTTGACTTCAGAGTCCTCAATACGAACGGGCTTGACCCTCATCGTCAACCCTTCGTCCACCGGTACTTGATCAACTACGATCACTTACGAAGGCTCTTGCACCGCCTTCCACAACACTGATATGTGGAATACATCGCGTAGACCACTCAACTCCACCGATAGCTTTAGATGATAAGCCGCTTCGCCGATCCGCTCCAGAATCTCAAATGGTCCAAGGTATCTCGGGCTCAGCTTCTTCAAGCGCCGTACCCGTGAAACACCCTTGAACGACTTTATATTCAGATAAACCCAATCGCCAACATTTAACTCCACGTTCCGATGCTTGGCATTATAGTATTTAGCTTGTCTATCCCGAGCAATCAGCAAACATTCTCGAATGGTTCGCACCAATGAAGTGGCGCTTTCCACCTCTTGCTTTTTGTACAACCTTGCTTCACCCATTTCTAACCACGACAACGGCGTGCGACATTTTCTACCATATAGGGCCTCGAAGGGCGCCATTTGTATGATTGCTTGGTAGCAATTGTTGTACGCAAACTCCACCAAATACAGATGGTCTTCCCACTGCTTTCCGAAGTCCAAGACACACATGCGATGTAACACCTCGACCCGTCAAGAAGAATATAATAGAGGGTCCGGCCGGGGCCCCACACCATATTCCACAAACAGGCGGAGATGCTACTAAATAATATTATACAACCCAACGAATCCTAACACAGAGCATTCTAGCGGAAGCTTCACGGTTGAAATCTTGAACTCAAGCAAAACATGAACTGTCCACTAACAACATAGGAATGTATACAACCCAAGTATTTGGCCTTAAGGCCTTACAAATTTCTCTTAACAAAGGTGTGGTTTACAGACATCGGCACGCAGGCCGGCCACACATGAACAAGAAGAAACAAAATAAAGCCTTCGAGGGCAGCAATGCAGCTTGGGATTCAGCCCGCTAAGCCCCGCTCGGACCAGTACCTCCTGCACCTACAAGAACCAATCCACCAAGCGGTGGCAAACAGGGCAATGGTCAGCATTCAGCTGACCAATTATAATAACCCTGCCCCTGGCATGGGGCAGCGAAATTCTATCCCTGTATAGCATTTTTCAACAGTATGTATAGCAAACAATGCAAGACGTGCACGACCGCACAGTCAATACATATCACAAACGTCGGCACGACGACCCGACGCTCCGTGCACTCAGGGCACATTCGGGTGTACCAAAAACACCGGATCCCACCAATGAGCATTTTGTCTGGAATGCAGGCCCAAGACTCTCATTACGCCACCGATGAAAGCCCAATGCCTTGGCGCTCTCATATCAAGCCTACATAACGCAGGTACGAATCAGCCACCCCCCGTTGCTCAAACCCCCTTGCCACAACCAAGTACATCGTACCTGAGGCCACAAATAAAGGCCCGGGTCGGTTTCACCTTTCCTGTTCGGCACGAAGCCCTGTTTATACAGTTGCAGCCCAACGGCTCAACACCACACAAAGTGACAACTCACGGCCACAAGAGTTGAACCCAACTCTCACAATTTCCTGGACTTCCTCCAGTACTTTCCGCGGTACAAAGCTACAGGTATCCACCACAGATTTCATGCATACAAGCAATAATCACGGAGTCTTCTCCGATGTGCAAACAAGCATCACCAATCAAGACCAGCATGTCCAGATGGGCTTCACACATCATGCCTAGATCCGTACTCCGATTCCGAACTCTAACAAGGGGGACTTCACATATCTACCCCAAGGGACACCGCAACCCACCGCACACTCACGGGGAAGGGTTTTCCCTATGCAAATGCAGGAAAGTAGGACTTCACATGTCAAAGAAGGAAATCGTTACCCTTGGAATTAGCCTCGGAGCCATGGAGAGAAAGCAATCAGATGAAAGTCTTCGCAGCAGCCTTGCCTTAGCAAATCCGAACTCGGCTCGCGATTTGGACCACCGTAGCACCACCGGTCATCGGATTCCCCTTCTTCTTCCTTCTCTTGCTCTCCCTTCTCTCTTAGCTTTAGAAAGAGAAAGATGAAACTCAAATGAGCTTTCTCCTCTTCAATCCTAGCCTTATCAACCTAGGGAAGAGCCCAGACCATTGGATCTAAGTCAAAGAAAATGAACGGCTCTGATCAGCTCTGAAATTAATTTTTCTAGGCCGAACACGGGTTGTGACACGCCCGTGTCACAGGCCATGTTCCTGAAGCGGTGCACAACCGACTGAAAATAACCTAGAAAACGGGCATTTACACGCCCGTGTCAAGCCTGACACGCCCATGTCACCCAGTACACGGCCGTGTATCTGGTCGTGTCACCCCTGTAATACGATCTCCAAAATCACCCGAGCAGGACACGGCTAAGGCACACACCCGTGTCCATGGCCGTGTGCCCAACACGCCCCTGTAACACGCCCGTGTCACAGGCCGTGTCGCCTCTCGACGATCAGTTCTCGAGTACTCGTCGAGAAGAGGGACATGCCTCGGGACACACTCGTGTCCCAGGCCGTGTACACCTGACACGCCATGAGACACGCCCGTGTCTCAGGCCATGTCAGCCAACCTAAATTCCAATTTTTGCTTTTGAGATTTCTTGGGTGTTACAATCCTCCCCTCCTTAAAATAAATTTTGTCCCGAAATTTGGATGCAGTAGGGAGATAAAAGTATAACACAATATATGATAATGCGATATATATGTTTCTATCACATATAAAAATGAGCCAACAGGTTACAAAAATAACTCGGGAAAATCGGCTCGCATGGTCTGCTCTCGCTCCCATGTTAGCTCTTTTTGGCCACAATTGTCCCACCAGACTTTGACCATCCCGATCGTTTTGTTCCGCAACTGTTTCTCGGCTCGATCTTCGATCCGAATGGGCCTCACCTTTGTCGTTAGCCCATACTCAACCGGCACCCGATCATTCTCAATCACTTGAGCTGGGTCTTTGACTGCTTTTCGTAGTACCAAGATGTGGAACACATCATGCAGTCCACCCAATTCCGATGAAAGAGCTAGCCGATAGGCAGCTTCCCCAACTCGCTCCACCACTTCAAACAGACCAAGGTATTGCGGACTTAGATTTTTCAACCACCGAATCCGAGATACGCCTTTGAAGGGTTTAATTTTTAAATAGACCCAGTCACCCACCGCGAACTCCACGTTCCGGTGCTTAGCATTGTAATACTTGGCTTGCCGATCCTGGGCTATTAGTAGCCTCTCTCGAATAGAGCGTATTGTTAAGTTAGCATCCTCGACTTCCTTTTGTCCAAAAAGTTTGGACTCGCCAGTTTCTGCCCAAGCTAATGGTGTACGGCACTTGCGATCATACAGAGCTTCAAACGGTGCCATACCGATGCTAGCTTGGTAGCTATTATTATAGGCAAACTCCACCATAACAAGGTGATCTTCCCATTTCTTACCGAAGTCCAGGGCGAACATATGGAGCATATCCTCCATTGTTATATTGGTTAGTTCAGTTTGGCCATCCGTTTGCGGATGAAAGGCCGTACTGAATGCTAACTTTGTGCCCAACAACTGATGAATTAGCCTCCAATCTTTCGAAGTAAATCGCCCATCTCGGTCACTCACGATGCTTCGGGGAACACCGTGCAATCGAACAATCTGCTCCACATAGAGCTTTGCCAACATTTCAACAGAATCGTCCCGCTTGTTCGGTAGAAAGTGAGCCACCTTTGTCAACCGGTCTACAATCACCCAGATTGAATCATTCCCGCGTTGAGATCTCGACAATCCGTGCACGAAATCCATAGAAATATCCTCAAACTTCCACTGCGGAACCGACAACGATTTCAGGAAATCACTCGGCCGTTGACATTCTGCCTTTACCAAAGCACAAGTACGACATTGAGCCACATACTCGGCTATGTCCTTCTTTAAACCGGGCCACCAGAACAATTTCTTCATGTCCTTGTACATTTTTGTGCTCCCAGGGTGAATTGAGTACTTTGTAAAGTGCGCTTCGTATAACAATTCTTCTCGCAATTTACCCGCACAAGGGACGTACAATCGGCCATCCTTCCGTAATAAACCATCATCCCAGGAGAATTGGTCACCAGACCCTTCCTTTGCATAGTGCTGGAGACTTTCATCAAACTCCATTGCCCGTCGAACCCTGTCCGCAAGGTCATATTGAACCTCCATCCAGTTCAAGCATGCATCGGCCGAAGAATCACTTTAAACACAAGATATCTCCAATGCTTCCAACTCCTGGATTAGACGCTCATCATGTATCCACAACCAACTTGCCCGCACCGGAGTCCGACTACTCAAGGCATCAGCGACCACATTTCCCTTTCCGGGAACATAGTGAATGTCGAAGGTATAGTCCCCTAAGAATTCCATCCACCTCCGTTGTCATATATTTAAATCCTTTTGATCGAGCAGATACTTTAGGCTTTTATGATCTGTATAAATATCTACCTTCACGCCATAAAGATAGTGCCGCCACAACTTTAGCGAAAAGATCACCGCCGCCAACTCCAATTCGTGGACGGGGTAATTACGTTCATGCACTTTCAATTGACATGATCCATATGCAATCACCTTGCCAAACTGCAGGAGAACACAGCCTAAGCCTCTCCCTGACGCATCGTTGTATATCTCAAAACCGTCTGTACCACATGGCGACGTCAAAACAGGCGCCGTGGTCAAACGACTCTTTCGCTCCTCAAAAGCTCGCACGCACTTCGACGTCCAAACGAACTTCTGATCTTTTCTCATTAACGTAGTCAAAGGCAAAGCAATCTGGGAGAAGTTCTCCACAAATTGTCTATAGTAGCCTGCTAGTCCAAGAAAACTCCTGACTTCGGCCACCGAAGACATCACTTGCCAATCACGAATGATACTTATCTTTGCCGGATCCACCGCTATGCCCTCTCAACTTACCACATGACCCAGAAAAGCCACCGACGCGAGCTAGAACTCACACTTAGAGAAATTAGCATACAGCTTATTCCTCCGCAAGGTATGCAAGACCAACCGCAAATGGTTTGCATGATCTTCGTCCGACTGTGAGTACACGAGGATATCATCAATAAATACAATCACAAACAGATCCAAGTATTCGCGGAACGTTCGATGCATGAGATCCATGAATACCGAAGGCGCATTATATAAGCCAAATGACATTACTGTGAACTCATAATGACCGTAGAGTGTGCCAAATGCTGTCTTGGGAATGTCACCTTCCTTAATCCGCAATTGGTAATACCCGGATTTCAAGTCCAACTTGGAATAGACGGTTGAGCCCGCTAGCTGATCGAACAAGTCATCGATCCGTTGAATCAGATACTTGTTTTTCTCCGTCAGCTTATTCAGTTCGCGATAATCAATACATAGCCGCAAACTACTGTCTTTCTTTTTCACAAAAAGAACAGGCGCGCTCCAAGGTGACATACTTGGGCGTATGTATCCCTGCTCCAACAGCTCTTACAACTGAACTTTCAATTCGGCCATCTCTTTCGGCGCTACCCGATATGGCGAACGGGCCACAGGTTTCGCACCTGGCACCAGCTCGATAGCGAAGTCGATTTCCCTTTGGGGAGGTAACCCCGGAAGGTCCTTTGGAAACACATCAGCATACTCCGACACAATCGGCAATTCACTCATACTGGCCTTCGACGCCACCACCTCTACGAGTGTGAAGAATAACTCAGCACCCTTCCGAACTGCCTTAATGACTTGGAGAGCAGATAACAACATTCCACTCATCCCTTGTATACCAATGAACTTGGTCTCTTGTTCGGTATTCTGCCCGAGTGTGACCTCTTTTGAAGTGCAATCTATACAGGCACGCTGCTCTGAAAGCTAGTCCATACCAAAGATTATATAAAATTCCTTGATCGGCAATACTAATGTTTCCACCTTGAACTCCCGACTCCCTATCTTGACCTCAAGATCGCAAGATTTATCTGCGCACATCAAACATCCGTTAGGTAACAACACCTTTACACTGTCTGTCGTGGTCCGGATAGGTACCCCGATACGAAAGACGAAATCTTCAGACAGAAACAAATAGGAAGCACCTGTATCAAACAGTACTCGCGCCGGATACTCTCTGATGTAGGCTACCGGGGAGAATAGTCTGGCACATCCTAGCGATTAGATCTACCCGCACACGTTCTAACTTTGAAACACTACTTGTAAGCGCAGCCACGTTTTATATTAACGTTTATCGTCACCCAATGACTTGAGGATCGCGAACCCTCTTAGGATCAAATAGTGACTAGAGGCCACTATTCTTTCTGGCGAAATGAACCCACACGGTTCGGTCGAGTGAAGTCGTACCAAGGAGATCCACCAAAGAAAGGATTCGGAAAGTGGTTGATCTCCCCCGACTAAGAAAACCAAAGGTCACCACCCTTCTTCGAATGCGAGAAAACTTAGAGAACCAAATACGAAATCAAATGGAAATACTTCGATTAAAATTTCAGATTTCACACCAAAACTTTCGCACAAGAAATATGCTTAGATGTAGAGAAAACACACAAGATAGAGAAGAGGAATCTTTACCCCAACTCATAGATAGTTGCACGTGGAGAATCGCTCTACCACGGTTCCGCCGGAGTCCCACCGGAAGAAGCTTTGCACATCCACCTTCAACAGAGTCACACTGCGAAGTTCCAACGCCGGAAGAAGAGGGCCTTCACTTGGCCAAAATCTCAAAGGGGGAGGAAAGAAGGGGGGGGGGGGGGGGCTAGAAGGAGGAGGCTCTCCAAAAGCTGAAATTAAATTAGGTTTTCTTTCATTCTACCCAAAACCAAGGGAGTGGATGCCTTATATATGGCCCCCACTCTAATTAAAAGTTCATACAATTAATATTCAGAATTTAAAAGCTATTGGAGGCTAAATGCAGGCCACCAATTAAACAAAATAAGCATAAAAATGGCTATCCGCAGCCTGACAGTTTTTATGACAACAACGTCACTTGATGGCGTTGTCTTGCGAACGAAGATTGTAGCGGTAAGAGGTGCGGTGCCGTGCTCCCACACCTTTATTTCACCATAGATCTTTGCTTTGTAGTGGTGGCATGTCATCCGTTAGCGCTTCAACATCAATGGCCGCGGGTTGGAGAGGGTCGGCTCCATCAATCCTCCCCCTCTCAAAAGAACTCATCACCGAGGAGTTGGCGTCTTTGTAGCGGCGAAGGAGAGTATCATCCAAGCGAGCCACTTCATCTTCGGGAACCCATGAGTCATCGGAGGATGGGCGATCACGCTAGTGGACCAGATAGCGGCGAGAGGTACCATGTGGGAATGGGAGAACATCATCGGCAAGGATCCTGTCTGGTAAGAAAGAGGTCTTGGGAAAACTAGGAAAAGCATTAGTCGAAAAAGGTAAGACCGAAACAAAATCATCAACCAACGAACCTCCAACGGAATCCGTAGTAAGAGGCGATTCATGAGACCTTCCCCCCCAAGCCCAAGAGAAGAATGAGAGGAAGAAGAAAAAGGAGAGTTGCATATTTCAAGCGGCGGAGAAGTTTAATGTGTTAAATCGGAAACATTAAAAATAGGGGATATACCCCAATCAGACGGTAAATCCAAAAGATATGCATTGTTTCCTAATTTCTTAGCAACTCGAAATTGGCCGGCTCTCTGATTGGCCAACTTTTTGACGGTACCCGTAGGCATCCGCTCGGGAATGATACGAACCAATACCAAATCACCAACATTAAAATGGACAGCTCGACGGTGAAAATTCGCGTGTGACTGATCGAACGCATATTGCGTGGCTAACACTTCTTGTATGTGTTTATGTAAATTTTGAATGTGTTGGGCAAATTCCTATGCGAAGTGACTTGATTTATAAGTGGGCGGTAGGGGAATCAAATCAAGTGGCACGGGCGCCTTATAACCGTGCACAATCTCATTTGGCGACAACCCGGTAGACCTATTCTTAGAATTATTATAAGCGAGTTGTGCATGAGGGAGAATGAGATCCCAAGTGCCTTTGTGCTCTCCAACAAGACATCGTAAAAGATTGCCCATGCTCCTATTTACGACCTCCGTTTGACCATCTGTTTGCGGATGATAGGCAGACGAAAATAAAAGTTTGGTTCCCATAAGTTTCCAAAGCGTCTTCCAAAAATAGCTAGTGAATTTAACGTCTCTATCACTAACGATAGTTTTTGGAACGCCGCGGTGCCCGACAACTTCCTTAAAATAAACTTTTGCCATGTGCGAGGCGTCACTAGTTTTGCTACACGAAATAAAGTACGCCATCTTCGAGAACCGGTCAGCAATTACCAAAATAGAGTCATGTCGTCGGAAGGTGGTCGGGAGGCCTAAAATAAAGTCCATACTCACATCCTCCCAAGGGATAGAAGGGATGGGTAGAGGGGTGTAGAGACCGGCGTTCGTCTTACTACTTTTCGCTAGTTGACAAGTACGACAACTACTAACAATTTTACCAACGAGAGATTTCAAACCCGACCAATAAAATTTCTCCTCTACTAAAGCTAGTGTCTTATCCCGACCAAAATGGCCACCAAGGCCCCCACCATGAAGCTCCCAAACGATGTGATGGCGGAGAGAAGTTTGTGGGATACACAATTTCGTGTGCTTAAATAAGTAACCATCCCGGATGTAGAATGCCGTAATAGTGGAGGGAGACTCCTCTTGGGTGGCAAAGTAGATATCCTTGAAGTCCGGACATGACGCGTATTCGTCCTTAACACGCTCAAAACCAATCACCTTAACTTGCATGGTGGACAATAATAACAAAAGTCGGCTAAGGACGTCGGCCACACGGTTGTTGGTCCCCTTAAGATACTTAAGAGTGAACGTGTACTCTTGGAGGAATGACACCCACTTAGCAGGCCGGGGGCTGATTTTATGTTGGGAATTAATAAAACGTAAGGCTTCATGATCCGAAAGAAGCACAAATTCCTTGGAAAGGAGATAGTGTCTCCAATAGTGCAAACTTCGGACCACCACATAAAATTCCCTATCGTAATTGGAGTAGTTTAATTTGGCCCCAGACAACTTCTCACTAAAATAACAAATGGGGTGACCCTCTTGACTTAATACTCCTCCAATCCCAACTCCGGACGCATCGCATGCTAATTCAAACACCTTAGAGAAATCCGGTAAACGTAGGAGGGGTGCTTCCATCATAAGAGTTTTGATCATTTGGAAGGCATGAGTGGCGGATTTAGTCCATTTGAAATCACCCTTTTTCATGCACTCCGTTAAAGGAGCCATGATGCTACTAAAATTCTTAATAAAACGCCGATAAAAAGTAGCGAGTCCATGGAAACTTCGAACATCATGGATGGACTTAGGCTCCGGCCACTCTCTAATAACTTGCACCTTTTTCGGGTCGACTCTAATGCCGTCCGCTCCGACAATATATCCTAAGAAATCAACCTCACGGACATGGAACGTACATTTCTTCAAATTTAAAAATAGTTTTTCGTTCCTTAAAGTAGTTAAGACGGTCCTCAAGTGATTTGTATGTTCGGCGGACGTCAAGCTAAACACCAAGATGTCGTCAAAATACACTACCACGAATTTTCCCATGAAGGGTTGGAATATTTGAGTCATCATCCGAGAGAATGTGCTTGGGGCATTAGAAAGCCCAAATGGCATAACAAGCCACTCATATAAACCATCCTTAGTTTTGAACGCCGTCTTCCATTCGTCCCCTTCCCGAATTCTCATTTGGTGGTAGCCACTCCTAAGATCTAACTTGGAAAAGATCGTGGCTCCGGCAAGCATATCCAAAAGATCATCCAATTGGGGAATAGGGAACCTATATTTAATAGTGATCTTATTAATCGCTCTACTATCGACACACATTCTCCAAGTGCCGTCTTTTTTTGGGGCTAATAGGGCCGGAACGGCACATGGGCTCAAACTATGGCGGATGAACCCTTTAGTTAAGAGGTACGATATTTGAGTTTGAAGCTCTTGGTGTGCCGCCGGGTGGAGCCTATAATGGGGCTGATTTGGGAGTGAGGAACCCGGGACGAGATCTATGGCGTGTTGAATGTCACGTAGAGGCGGTAAGATGGGTGGTAACTCGGCCGGATACACATCTTTATACTCATCCAACAATTGTTTTAATTCCTCGGGAATATCTTCTAATTGATCACCATCCCCCTTACTACTCATGAGCACTAACGCATAGATCACTCCATCTAGAAATGGGTCGCGGGTGAACTCTTTTCTTCCTATTAAGCTCAAGGTTTTCTTTTCCACGGGTACAATGGTATCCTTGGACGGAATAGTCGGATCCTTAGGTGGAGTTGGTTTAAGGGTAATAATTTTTTCTTTAAACTTAAACTCATAAGTATTAGCCCTACCGAAGTGGGTCACGTCGTGGTCATATAGCCAAGGCTGTCCAAGAAGGACGTGACATGCATCCATGGGGATGACATCACACCATACTTGTTCGGAATAAGATTTGATGTTAAGGGGAACTAGACAACGCTTCGTGATAGGAAGAGAAGTCTTATTTACCCAAGCAACATGATAAGGTTGGGGGTGGGGTTCGACTACTAATGACATCCTTGCAACCGCACTCTCCGAAACGACGTTCATACAACTCCCACTATCGATGATAAGCTTACATAACTTTTCTCTGCTCTTAAAGATCGTCGAAAAGAGGGTCGTCCTATTCCAATCATTAGGCGTTCGGGGAACCGTCAAGATACAACGCATAACCATGAGGTTATGTTCATCCTCCAAATCACTCGGGACTCCCTCAATATCAGACTCCTCGTCGGCCTCATAAATTATTTCGGCCGGGTCGTTTGGAGCCTTCATTAATGCTAAGGCCTTAGGCTTGGTGGGGCATTCGCTCGCATAATGCCCTTGAACTCCACAAGCATAGCATGTGGCATTCGTCTTGTTAACTCTCCCAATTTGCACTCGCTCTCCGGTTGGATTTTTAGAATTCCTAGCGGTGATGACTATCGAACTTGTGTCGGTAGCCTTAAACTTTCCTTTGTCTTTATATGTAGACTTTCCTTTTTGGAAATATTTGGCTTTAGACTTGAGAGCGATATTTTTCTCAATGTCCAAGGCCGCGTTGTACGTGGTGTTTATATCCGTATGTCCATAACGCAAAAGCTTGTGCTGAATATCCGGATCCAACCCCTTCCGAAACCTCGAGAGAGTCACTTCGGGCATTTCCTTAACATCGCAGCGTACTAGCATATCCTTAAGTTTACCCATGTAATCAGACACCGACTGACTCCCTTGCTTAAGAGAGGCTAAATCGTCAAACAATTGTGTTCGGTAATACGTGGAGACGTATTGATCTGACAATATTGCTTTCATAACCTGCCAACCAATTGGTGGCAAACCCTCAAGTGCTCCCATGCGTCTCTCCTCGTTGAGCCAATATATCTTGGCCCGGTCTAGTAATTTCAGCCTAGCGACTTGGACCTTTTGCCTATCGGTTAAGTTGTGCCACTCGAAGTAGCACTCGATATCCATAATCCAATTTAGAAAGATTTGGGGCTGCCCCAAACCGTCGTAAGTAGGGGAGTCTATACGGATGGCTTTCGTGATGTTTAACTCTTGTGGAGCTCAATTATAATAGTGTGGACCACGTGGTGCAAGGTCATCGTAGTACTCCTCAAATCGATGAGGATAACAGTGATGGTGGTTGTTTGGGGGGTTAGGATTAATTGGTAGAGGTGGATTAGGAGGGACTGGTGGAGCCGCTCTAGCAGGCGTAAGTTGAGCGATCATGTCCCTTAACTCATTCATGCGACGCTCTTGATTCGCGATGTGCTCATTAAACTCTTGTCGAAGAACCTCGATGGGAGTCGGGTCTTGGTCTCCATGCCGCTCGTCTCCCATGTTGGAAGAAGAGGGTGTGTACTCGGTGCCGTGCCTTGTGCGCATGCAGATTTTTTTCTTCTGCACTAAAAGAGGTCTAAATACCCTGACTAGCTAAAATTTTATAAGAAATAATTTTTTTCCCGCCCGATCGATGGACTAAACTGAAGTTTTTTTTTTAATTTAATGCTCCCTAAGGTGAAGAGAGTGCACCCGAATATTTGTTTTTTGAATTTGAAGAAAAATTCAGATTTTAGCCGGCTATTGGCACACCAAAAATAGTGATTTTTGCTGAAATATAGATTTTGCTGAAATTTATTTTGTAAAAACGAAGCCTACTCAAGCGGAGAAGGATTGTTCCGATTAAGAACCGGCACGAACCTCCCTCTGATACCAAATTGATGTAGGCTACCGGGGCGAATAGTCCGGCACGTCCTAGCGATTAGATCTACCCGCACACGTTCTAACTTTGAAACACTACTCGCAAGCGCAGCCACGTTTTATATTAACGTTTATCGTCACCCAACGACTTGAGGACCGCGAACCCTCTTAGGATCAAATAGTGACTAGAGGCCACTATCCTTTCCGGCGAAATGAACCCACACGGTTCGGTCGAGTGAAGTCGTACCAAGGAGATCCACCAAAGAAAGGATTCAGAAAGTGGTTGATCTCCCCCGACTAAGAAAACCAAAGGTCACCACCCTTCTTCGAATGCGAGAAAACTTAGAGAACCAAATACGAAATCAATTGGAAATACTTCGATTAAAATTTCAGATTTCACATCAAAACTTTCGCACAAGAAATATGCTTAGATGTAGAGGAAACACACAAGATAGAGAAGAGGAATCGTTACCCCAACTCGTAGATAGTTGCACGTGGAGAATCGCTCTACCACGGTTCCGCCGGAGTCCCACCGGAAGAAGCTTTGCACATCCACCTTCAACAGAGTCACACACGAAGTTCCAACGCCGGAAGAAGAGGGCCTTCACTTGGCCGAAATCTCCAAGGGGGAGGAAAGAAGGGGGGGCGGCTGCTAGAAGGAGGAGGCTCTCCAAAAGCTGAAATTAAATTAGGTTTTCTTTCATTCTACCCAAAACCAAGGGAGTGGATGCCTTATATATGGCCCCCACTCTAATTAAAAGTTCATACAATTAATATTCAGAATTTAAAAGCTATTGGAGGCTAAATGCAGGCCACAAATTAAACAAAATAAGCATAAAAATGGCTATCCGCAGCCTGACAGTTTTGATGACAACAACGTCACTTGACGACATTGTCTTGCGAACGAAGATTGTAGCAGTGAGAGGTGCGGTGCCGTGCTCCCACGTCTTTATTTCGCCGTAGATCTTTGCTTTATAGTGGTGGCGTGTCATCCGTTAGCGCTTCAACATCAATGGCCGCGGGTTGGAGAGGGTCGGCTCCGTCACTCTCGTATAAGGACAAACCCTATAACATAACAATTAAACAAGCACAACACACAATATAAAATAACATTAAAAACTGCGCTCACCTGTGACGACATCGGCCTGCTTAATGGCCTCCTGTTGTCCAAGGTTGAAGACCCTGGGCTGCACGTGCGAGGAAGAAGACTCCACCACAGTCTTCTATTTCTCCGCATAAGACGCTCCCGTCTTCTTGTCACCCTTTGGAGGACCAATTCAGCAATCACGTGCGAAGTGTCCCAACTTCCCGCACGTAAAACAAGCGCGAGATCCATACCCAGATGTCTCTGTCACAGTCGTAGAAGGAGCTTGTCCAGTAGACTTGGACTTCTTTCCCCATCTCTTACGGTACCCAAACTTCTCCGAACGCGGTGGCTTGAACTCTGGCTTTGTCACAACCAAGGTCCCTTTTGATTGCCCTCTTCTCATGTCCGTCTCAAAAGACCGAGCCGTACAGACTATGGCTTGAAACCCCTGACTCACAGAACTCGAGAGCAAATACCGCAGCTCATCTCGCAGTACCGCATAAAACCTACTAGTCTTACGCTCTTCTTCGACGAAGATTGTACCCGCATATCTTCCTAAACATGTGAACTCATGTAGGTACTCATCCACACTACGATCTCCTTGGGTTAACCGTTGAAATTCAATTTCCATCGATATCCTTTGCTGCATTTGTAGATGTTGTGCCAAGAACAACCGAGAAAATTCGTCCATCGAGACCTCTGCAAGTTGCCTGCCAGCCAAGTGATGCAGTTCAATCTTATCCCACCATAAACGAGCCTCTCCTTCCAGTAGGAATGTTGCCAACATAACCTTCTGTCCCTCCTCAACCTTGATAGCTCTAATGATCCTCTTGATCCTTGCAAGCCAATCCTCTGCTTGGGCCGGTGAACCTGCCCCAGTAAATTACGGAGGATTGAAGCTCAGGAATTGCTTCAATTGTTGATCTGCTACCCGCGGATCAACTACAGCTTTTACCGGTTCTTGCCGAACCCCATCATGTATTGGCACCACTGCAGGACGTGCTTGTCCAGCCTACTGAGCATTCATCTCAGCAAGTACCGTTTCCATGATGAAACGTACCATTTCAGCGGATGGAGGAGGTGTGGGCAACTCAGCTGGTGCCGTACTTTCTGCAGAATGTTGAGGTTCATATTGACCCGCAACACTTCTAGTAACCGATATGTGTAAAACACACAATTTAGCGACCAAGTAAAACGGCAAACATACAAAAAGAATACACCAAACAAGTGTATTTACATTCCTAAGTGGACTTTCTTGAGTTCAATTTATGTGTTATAATGACAGCACTGACATGTGCTCGCAACCTCTCAAAAGAATTCATCCGCAAATTCGGAAGAGATCGACCAACAAGCTGATACCAAATTATAACACCTCGACCCGTCAAGAAGAATATAATAGAGGGTCCGGCCGGGGCCCCACACCATATTCTACAAACAGGCGGATATGCTACTAAATAATATCATACAACCCAACGAATCCTAACACAGAGCATTCTAGCGGAAGCTTCACAGTTGAAACCTTGAACTCAAGCAAAATAAGAACTGTCCACTAACAACATAGGAATGTATACAACCCAAGTATTTGGCCTTAAGGCCTTACAAATTTCTCTTAACAAAGATGTGATTTACAGACATCGGCACGCAGGCCGGCCACACATGAACAAGAAGAAACAAAATAAAGCCTTCGAGGGCAGCAACGCAACTTGGGCTTCAGCCCGCTAAGCCCCGCTCGGACCAGCACCTGCAAGAACCAATCAACCAAGCAGTGGCAAACAGGGAAACGGTCAGCATTCAGCTGACCAATTATAACAACCCTGCCCCTAGCACGGGGCAGCAGAATTCTATCCCTGCATAGCATTTTTCAATAGTATGTATAACAAACCACGCAAGACATGCACGACCGCACAGTCAATATATATCACAAATTCCGGCACGACGACCCGACGCTCCGTGCACTCAGGGAACATTCGGGTGTACCGGAAACACCGGATCCCACCAATGAGCATTTAGTCTGGCACGCAGGCCCAAGACTCTCATTATGCCGCCGACAAAAGCCCAATGCCTTGGCGTTCTCATGTCAAGCCTACATAACACAGGTACGAATCAGCCACCCCCCGTTGCTCAAACCGCCTTGCCACTACCAAGTACATCGTACCTGAGGCCACAAATAAAGGCGCGGGTCAGTTTCACCTTTCCTGTTCGACACAAAGCCCTGTTTATACAGTTGCAGCCCAATGGCTCAACACCACACAAAGTGACAACTTACGACCATAAGAGTTGAACCCAACTCTCACAATTTCCTGGACTTTCTCTAGTACTTCCTGCGGTACCAAGCCACAGGTATCCACCACGGATTTCATGCATACAAGCAATAATCACAGAGTCTTCTTTGATGTGCAAACAAGCATCACCAATTCAGACCAGCATGTCCAGATGAGCTTCACACAACATGCCTAGATCCGTACTCCGATTCCGGACTCTAACAAGGGGGACTTCACATATCTACCCCAAGGGACACCGCAACCCACCGCACACTCGCGGGGAAGGGTTTTACCTATGCAAATGCAGGAAAGTAGGACTTCACATGTCCAAGAAGGAAATCGTTACCCTTGGAATTCGCCTCGGAGCCATGGAGAGAAAGCAATCGGATGAAAGTCTTCACAACAGCCTTGCCTTTGCAAATCCGAACTCGGCTCGCGATTTGGACCACCGTAGCTCCACCGGTCGTCAGATTCCCCTTCTTATTCCTTCTCTTGCTCTCCTCTCTCTCTTAGCTTTAGAAAGAGAAAGATGAAACTCAAATGAGCTTTCTCCTCTTCAATCCCGGCCTTATCAACCCAGGGAAGAGCCCAGACCATTGAATCTTAGTCAAAGAAAATGAACGCCTCTGATCAGCTCTTAAATTGATTTTCCTGGGCCGAACACTGGTTATTACACGCTCGTGTCATAGGCCGTGTTCCTGAAGCGGTGCACAACCGACTGAAAATAACCCAGAACACGGGCATTGACACGCCCGTGTCAAGCCTGACACGCCCGTGTCACCCAGTACACGGCCGTGTATCTGGCCGTGTCACCCCTGTAACACGATCTCCAAAATCACCCGAGCAGGACACGACTAAGGCACACGCCCGTGTCCTTGGCCGTGTGCCCAACACGCCCCTGTGACACGCCCGTGTCACAGGCCGTGTCGCCTCTCGACGATCAGTTCTCAAGTACTCGTCAAGAAGAGGGACACGCCCGTGTCCCAGGCCGTATACACCTGACACGCCCTGAGACACGCCTGTGTCTCAGGCCATGTCAGCCAACCTAAATTCCAATTTTGTCTTTTGAGATTTCTGGGGTGTTACATACGAAGCATGTCCTCCATTGTCCTGTTGACCCTCTAGGTCTGTCCATCCGTCTGCGGATGAAAGGATGTGATGAACTTCAACTTAGTTCCCAGCATTTGCTGCACCAACCTCCAGTCATTGGACGTAAAACGCCCATCCCAATCGCTCACGATGCTGCAGGGTACACCGTGCAGTCTAACAATGTTATGTACATAAAGCTTCGCCAGTTTCTCCTCTGAATCATCCTTCCTATGCGGAATGAAGTGCGACACATTTGTAAACCGATCTACGATCACCCAGATGGCGTCGTTTCCCTTCTGCGACCTTGACAAGCCATGCACAAAGTTCATCGAAATGTCATCGAACTTCCACTCCGGAATAGGCAAAGATTTCAAAAACCCCCTGGCTTTTGTCACTTTTCCTTCACTAAAGCGCAAGTCTGACATTTAGCCACATATAGTGCCACATCCTTCTTGAGTCCTGGCCACCAGAACAACTTCTTCAGATCTTGGTACATCTTCGTGCTCCCTGGGTGAATTGAGTACTTGGTATGATGAGCCTCGTACATCAACTCCACCCGTAAATTATCCATATTTGGGACGCACAAACGATTGTCCTTCCTTAGCAGTCCATCTTCAACTGTAAATTGGGAATTTGACCCATCCGAAGCTGCATCCATGATTTCCTTCATGCTGCTATCCAAATCCATAGCCTGCCGAATCCGATCAGCCAAATCATACTGAACTTCCGTCCAGTTCAATAACGCTTCGGCTTTAGTCTGCTTTTCAACACAACAGATCTCTAACGCCTCCAATTCCCGAATCAACCGCTCATCATAAATCGACAACCAGTTGGCTTGGGCGGGAGTCGCAGGCGGGAGCCCTGTGACTCAACGCATCCGCAACTGCATTGCCTTTCCCGGGCACATAATGAATTTTGAACGTATAGTCCCCCAGGAACTCCATCCACCTTCGCTGCCTCATGTTCAGATCCTTTTGATCCAAAAGGTATTTCAGGCTCTTGTGGTCGGTATAAATATCGACCTTTACACCGTACAAATAGTGCCTCCACAGCTTTAGCGCAAAAATCACGGCCGCCAACTCCAAGTCGTGGACCGGATAATTCCTTTTGTGCACTTTTAGCTGACGCGAGCCATACGCAATAACACTACCATGCTGCAGCAGCACGCAACCCAAACCACCACCTGAGGCATCGCTGTATATCTCAAAACCTTCGGTCCCACTCGACGAACTTCGTACTGGCGCCGTGGTCAACCGACTCTTCAACTCTTCGAATGCATGCGCGCATTCCTGCATCCATACAAACTTCTGATCTTTCCATGTCAACGTCATGAGAGGTAACGCTATCCGTGAGAAGTTATCTACGAAGCGCCTGTAATTGCCGGCAAGCCCAAAAAACTTCGGACTTCCGCTACCGAAGACAACACAGGCCACTCCTGTATCGCAACTATCTTCGCTGGATCTACCGCAATCCCTTCACCACTGACTATGTGACCAAGGAACGCCACTGAGGACAACCAGAACTCGCATTTGGAGAACTTTGTGTATAGTTCGTTCCTCCTCAGCGTCTCCAACACCTAATACAGATGCTTGAAGTGATCTTCTTCGCACTGCAAGTACACCAATATGTCGTCGATAAAGACGATAACAAAATGGTCTAAGTACTCCCTGAATGCTCTGTTCATCAAATCCATGAACACTGATGGTGCATTAGTCAGCCCGAACGACATGACCGTAAACTCGAAATGCCCCTACCTTGTGTTGATTGCTGTCTTTGGGATATCACTCTCCCTAATCCTCAGTTGATAGTAACCAGACTTAAGATCCAATTTTGAGTACACCGATGACCCGACTAACTGATCAAAAAGATCATCAATCCTTGGGATCAGGTACTTGTTCTTTTCTGTCATCTTTTTCAGCTCTCTATAGTCGATACAGAGTCGCAAACTTCTGTCCTTTTTCTTAACAAAGAGGACCGGTGCGCTACAAGGCGATGAACTTGGACGCACATAGCCCTGCTCCAAAAACTACTATAGTTGAACCTTTAGCTCCGCCATCTCCTTAGGCGCCAACCTATAAGGAGAGCGTGACACAGGTTTAGCACCTAGCACTAACTCAATTATGAAATCAATCTCCCGCTGAGGTGGGGCTCCGGGAAGATTTTCCGGGAACACGTCGGGGTACTCGCACACTATTGGGATGCTACCCAAAGTGGGCTTAGGCTTTACAGCCTCCACTAACGTGAAGAACAGCTCTGCACTAGTACAGACTGCCTTGACCACCTAAAGAGCAGACATTAAAGTTTTGCTCGACCCCTTCAGTCCCGCAAACATTGTCTCCTACCAAACACCCAGCTTGAATTCCTTACGGTTGCAATCTATGTATGTCTTCTGCTCCGAAAGCCAGTCCATACCGAGGATGACGTTGAACTCTACTAGCGGCAGAAATGACGCTAGCAAGTCGAACTCCTAACTTCCAATATGAACCTTTACGACACATACTCTGTCCGCACGCATAGAACACCCATTCGGCAGCAACACGTCCAATTTGTCCTTCGCCATCGAAGAAGGGACTCCGATGTGCGATATGAAACCTTCGGACAAAAAGGAGTGCGAAGCTCCCATATCGAATAGTGCCCTTGCAGGACTATCACAAATCAGAACAAAGCCTATATAAATAGTAATAAGCTAACAAGCACTAGGTAACAGTATTTAAAGCTAAATTTCTATAAATTTAAACCATACCTGTCACCACGTCTGCTTGTTTGATGGCCTCCTACTGGCCTAGATTATAGACTCTTGGTTGAGTCGGAGCATAATGGGATGCGGTTGACTCCATCGCTTTGCCTTTTTCCTCGTAAGTTGCTCCCTGCTTCCTCTTGGACTTTGGACGTCGGATCCAACAATCACGGGTAAAGTGCCCCGTCTTCCCACAAGTAAAACAAGCGCCCGGGGTTTGGTTGGTAGTTGCCCTCAAGGCACTCGAAGAAGGGGCTGGACCCAATGTCCTAGCCTTCTTATTCCACCTGCGGAAACCGGATTTTGAAGACGGCACCTTGAATTCTGACTTCCTAACACCAGAGTCTTTCTCCGCCTGAACATTCTTCATGCCTTTCTCAAAAGACCGGGTTGTGTTGACAAAGGTAAGGAAACCCTGCGTCATCGGTCCCGAAAGTAGCAGTCTCAAGTCATCCCTTAGACCTTCGTTGAATCGGCTTGTCTTTTACTCCTCATAAGCGAAGGTAGCGCTTGCATACTGACCTAAGCGAGTAAACTCGTGGAGATATTCATCCACGCTACTCTCACCTTGTACCAGCTTCTGGAATTAATTTTCAATTGCTATCCTCTGAGCTGAGGGGAGGTATCGAGCCAAGAACAGTCTCGAAAATTCCTCTATCGAGACATCAGTAAGCTGTCTACCCCTCAGATGGTGTAGCTCAAAGCCTTCCCAACATAGTCTTGCATCACCATCTAGCAAGAACGTGGCAATTGTGGTCTTCTGCCACTCTTCAGTCGCCCTATCAACACTCTCTTAATTCTTGAGAGCTAATCCTATGCTTGAGTTGGGGTTCCCGTCCACAAGAATACTGGAGGACTGAAGCCCATAACGTGCTTGAGCTATTTCTTCGTTGCTCTCTGTTGGGTACATTGGAAAATGTGTACCTGATTTGGAGAAGCCTCACTTAGCTCAATGATATACATTAAGGTGTATTTGATGTTATTTTGAGTCTATATGTGCAGGTTAAGTATTGGCTAAAATGTAGGAAAAAGTTTCTAAGTCCATGTGTCGACACCAGAGGAAGCTGTGTCGACACTTCAGCAAGTTTGTGTCGATACTCGGAAAAGGCTGTGTCGACACACAGAAGCTTAGTCGACATCAACTGTGTCGACACCGGGATGCAGTGTTGACACACAAAAGCAGAGTCGACATCAAATGTGTCGACACCTGGAGGCAGTGTCGACACACAGAATTCTTAGTCTACAACAACTGTGTCGACACACAAGACTTGTGTCGACACACAGCAGAGTTTCAACATAATTGATTGCTGTAGAGTGAAAAAGTGATTGTGTCGACACAAATAATCAGTGTTGACACATTCTCAAGATACAGTGTCAAGAAGCTGTGTCGACATCAAGGCAGCTATGTCGACATCACCAAAGTCTGTGTCGACACTTAAGTCACTTGTGTCGACACATATTCACAGATTGTCTCGACACTTTAAGATAGTCAGTCTCGACGCTTTGCTGACAGAGACAAAGGCTCAAGAACTGTTTGTGGACTTGGCAGCTGTGAGTTACAACAGGTTTACTGAAGCTGTCAGACTTATCAGAAGTTAGTTAGAAACCGGATCAGCAGGTTACCTTGGATGAAGTCTATATATAGATGGATTCAGAAGAAGAAAAATGTTGATCATACACACAACTAATACAAATATTGTGAGATTGATCTCTGATCAAGAAAGTGCAAGTCACAGAAGAAGATCTTCGTGAGAAGATCTAAGAAGACATTCTGTAGTGTTCATCCACTCAGATTTTGTCTAAGGAGAATTCATTCCAGAATTCAGAAGAAACTTCAGAAGATTTGGGGAGAGAGAGCTCCAGCTATTTTGAGGTCAAGAAGGAGACAACCACAAGTCTCTTAAGAAGTAAATCCAGAACTAATCTACTAAGAAGATCCAGATCCATATCTAGAATCCAAGAAGGAAGCTGGCAGTTAGTCAACTTCAAAGGAGATTAACCCAACTAAGTTCAGATTCAAGAAGTTTTGAAGAAAGCTAAGCACAGGTTGATTTCAGTCTTCAGTTTCATCAAGAAGCTGATCAAGAATTCTCTTATCCTTTCTCTCTCAACAAGGGTAAGAGACCATCAAATTACTTATCAAATTCTGTAGGATCTTTTCAAAGATCTGAGTTGTAAGCCTATGTTATAAAGGCTGAGTGTAGGAGATTTTGATCTCTGAGTTACAAGCCTTGTGGCAAGGCAGAGGTAAGACTGATTGAGCCTGAGTGTAGGAGAATTGGTTCTCTGAGTTGTAGGCCTTGTGGCAAGGCTGAGGTAGGGCTGTTAGCCTGAGTGGTAGGAACCTTATATGGTTATGAGTTGTAGGAACCTTTTAGGGTTCTGAGCTGTAAGATCTATGGATCTGAGAAGAAGGAAGAAGTTAGGCTGAATCTAGCACACTGCTAGATAGGTGAAGGGGTAAAGTGGATGTACCCAGACCTTGGGGAACCACTATAAATCTCTGTGCAATCTGTGATGCTTGTGTTATTTTAGTTTCTGTGATTGCATGTGTTGTGTTAGCTGTAGAGATATCTGATTTATATTAAAGAACTGAAGTTAAATTCTTCCTTAAGTTAAAACAAGGATAAGAATCTATTCACCCCCCTCTAGGTGTTTAGGTTGTCTTGAAGTTAAAACTATCAAGTGGTATCAGAGGGAGATTTCTCAAAGAAGGACTTAACAGTCTGAGTTAGATCCCTAAGGCAGAATCAAGAATCAAGAAAATGGGTTCTGGAAAAAATCACAAGGAACTAGGTTTTATGAAATTACCCATCTGCAAGAAGGAGATATTTGGAATATGGAAAGAAAGGGGTTAGGTTGTTTATGGAGACTTCTGACCCAATGATCTATATTACAATAAAAGAAAGTCCTTATGTTCCAATGAAGGTATCTGTTCTTGATGCAAACCAGAGAACCCCCAAGGATTTTTCTGAGATAACTTAGGATGAGATTATACTGGCAACTATGTATAAAAGAGCTCAGAATATTATAGTAAGTGCCATAGATGATTCAACCTTTCAGAATTTGATTCACTGCAAGACCTCCAAGGAAATGTGGGACACTTTGATAGTCTACATGGAGGGTTCTGAAGAAGTTAGATAAGATAGAAAGTCTATGCTAAATCAGGAATATGAAAGCTTCAGACAAGGGAAGTCAGATAGCATATCTGAGTGCTATAAGAAGTTCTACAGAATTGTAAATGAACTGATGTCTTATGGAAGAGTCTTCAGTACATATGAACTGAATGATAAATTCCTATGATCCTTGACAAAGGATTGGGACACCAAGATTTGTGCCATTAGGGAAGTGGCCAAACTTGCAGATATTTCTCCTCCAACTTTATTTGGAAAGTTGCTGTCTTATGAAATGCAACTAATGACTAGAAAAGAGGAAGAAAGAAATGCTAAAGGGGAGCATAGAGAAAAGTCTGTGGCCTTCAAGGTTGAAGCCACTAGAAATAATAGGAGGATGTCTCCATCACCTCCTAGGGAAGTTGCTGAAATTACCTCAGATAATTCAGACAACCAAAATTCAGATAGCAGTGATTCAGATGCAGATTTTGTTGCCTTTACAAGGCAGTTTCAGAGATTATTGAAGAAGAAGCAGTGGAAATCTAGGCCCTCAACATCACAGCAAGTTGATGACTATTATCAAAAGAGAAAGTAATCAGGAAAGGACATGAGCAGGTCTAAGCCTAGCAAATCTACAACATCAAAGATTGTCTGCTACTTCTGTAATAAGCCTGGACATGTTGTAGCTGAGTGTCCAGACAAAAGAAATGAGCTTGCTGATAAAAGGAAGACTCAACAAAAGAGCAAGAAGGAGAAATCCTTTGTTGCTAAGAAGGAGAAAAGCTTGACAGACCAATCAACTTTAGAGTCTAAATCTGAAGCTGAGGCATATATTGGTCTTTATGCAGCTGATGAAGATGATGAGTTTATGCAATTGCTGGACTCCATCTATGAATAAGAAGACCATCAGTGTATTGGATTGATGGCTGTATCAAAAGAAGACAAATGCCAGGATCAGCCTAGTCCTAGTAAGGTACAATGTATTTCTAGAAATTTTGATTGTAACACTGGTATAGAGTCAGCTACACCTGCATCAAGTGATGTGGATGAGTCTGAATCTAAAGGAGATATTCATCAGCTGATAGATGAATATGGGGACTTGTTGCAAGCACTAAAGAAAAGCAAGAACCTGGCCAAAACTCAGGCTAAGGAAATTGCAGATCTTAAGGTGGCTGCATCTGGTTTAGAGAAAGAGTTGATCAAAAATTGAATGAGATTGCCAAGCTAAAAACTATAACTATTATTCAGATGGGCACAATCACATACAAAAATTATCAAATTAAAAGTCTGGAAGTCAGACTTCAAAAGGAGAACGATTTGGTGGCTAGTTATTCTAAGCCAAAATCAGTTTTACCTTTAATAGATGAGTTTGTGGCTCAAAAGGGTAAGGATGGAATAGGCTTTAAGGGTAACACCAGGGTTATCCAATTCAAGAGAAAAGGAAAAGCCTCAGTCCAGCCACTGAATTTTAAAGTCCCTTTAGTTTTTAAAAAGGTGCATGAGCCTTCTAACAAGTATGACTTTGAGAATACTCAAGGTCATAGTAAGACTAAAGTTCTTAATGATAATGTGGTTATGTCAATAAGGCATCCCATGATCATAAATCCCATGTTTTTAGGAAAATAGTGGGTGTAGCTGCAGCAGTACCAGCACAATACAAAAGAGTTGATGTATCTAAAAATAGATATAACAAGTATGAATGCTGGTGCTGTGGCAAGACAGGTCATTATGCCAAAGATTGCTGACACAACACTAGTGTCAAAAAGAACAACAGTCTACCTGTTAGAAGAGCTGCAGGTAGATTTGGTAAGCATGAAGCAAACCTGAACCAAGGACCCAAGACTTACTTGGGTTCTGAGGGAAAGTAATTCTTTGTTGCAGGTGAGTCCAAGTCACCATACCCCTATATGGTACTTGGATAGTGGATGTTCCAGGCACATGACTGGAACAAAGGGATTGCTGAAGGAGTACTTGCCTATCTTAAATGGGCCTAAGGTAATCTTTGGTGGCTCTGAAAAAGGAATCATCAAAGGGTTTGGTAACATTTCTAGTAATAAGATTACTATCACTCAAGTGGCCTATGTGAAGGGTTTGAAACACAACCTTATAAGCATAAGTCAGCTGAGTGATTTGGGATATGACATTTCATTTGTTAAGAATGGATGTCATATCAAGAGGTCAAGTGATCAAAAGATCATTTTGACAGGATATAGAAAGAGGAATGTGTACTGTCTCAATTTTGAGTGTGAGAACAAAGGTTCTCCTATTTGTCTTGTAGCTGATGAGAGAGCCTCTCATTGTGTCAAATGGCACAAGAGGCTGGCCCATCTTAACTACAAAATAATTGGCCAACTCTTTAGCAAAGAGTTAGTGAGGAATGGTCCTCAAGTTAAGTGTATAAAGGATGTGATATGCTCAGCTTGTCAAAAAGGCAAGCAGACAAAATCCTCCTTTCATTGCCTTGAAAACAAGGATTCAGTGAGGTGTCTATACCTCTTACATATGGATCTTTTTATTCCTATGCAAGTTCATAGTCTAGGTAGGAAGGTCTACACTTTTGTGGTTATAGACTATTATTCTAGATATTCCTGGGTGTTCTTTCTTAGACATAAATCAGAAACCCCAAGTGTTTTACATAGTTTTGTCAAACAAATTCAAAATGAACTGGATAGTACAGTGGTCAAAATCAGAAGTGACCATGACATTGAATTTCAATCTGAAAGTATGACAAGACTGTGTGAAGAATTTGGGATTTTCCAAGAATTCTCCTCACCAAGAACACCACAACAAAATGGTATTGCTGAAAGGAAGAATAGAACATTGATTGAGGCTGGTAGAACATTATTGAGTGATACTTCTCTCCCAGAATATTTCTGGGCTGAGGCAGTAAACACTGCATATCATGTGCTTAACAGGGCTTCTATCACTAAGTGCCACAAAAAGACTCCCTATGAGATTATGAAAGATAGAAAACCAAATTTATCCTATTTTAGGATCTTTGGTTGCAAATGCTATATCCTTAACAATGGCAAGTCTTATTTAACTAAGTTTGCTGCCAAATCCCAAGATGGGATATTTGTTGGGTACAGCAACAATAGTAAGGCATATAGAGTCTACAACTTGATTACTCAAGTTGTAGAAGAATCTGTACATATTGTATTTGATTAAACAAGATTGATCAACAGTGAGTTGCCTTGTAGTTCATGCAGCCCAACAGGTATAAAAAAGAGAATGAACAAGCTTTCTATTGCAGAAGATTCAACTGTAGATCAACAAATGGAAAATGGTGGATGCTATCCAGGGGGAGTAAAGGATTCTCTAGAAGCTGAAGAAAACCAAGAGATGGAACACATTGAAGAAATAGAAGGTATTCAGCCTGAAGAGAGACTACCTCCAACAGTTAGACACTTAAAGGATCATCCAGCAAATCAGATAATTGGTGATATAAGACATAGAGTGCAAACCAGAAGCAGGAACTTGAACACAGTGCTTTGCTCAAGCTTCCTATCTCAACTAGAGCCAAAGAAATTTGAAGAAGCAATTCTAGACCCACATTGGATTGATGCCATGCAAGAGGAGCTGAATTAGTTCAGAAGGTGAAAGGTCGTGGAGTTAGTTCCTAAACCAAAAGACCACAACATCATTTGAACAAAGTGGATCTTTAGGAACAAAATGGATGAGAATGGAATCATTGTGAAGAACAAAGCAAGACTTGTTGAAAAAGGTTACATGCAGGAAGAGGGTATTGACTTTGATCAAACCTTTGCCCTAGTAGCAAGACTAGAAGAAATCAGAATGTTTCTTGCCTATGCAATATATCAAGGATTCAAAGTATTCCAAATAGATGTAAAATCAGCATTCCTGAATGGAAATATAAAAGAAGAAGTCTATGTAGAGCAGCCTACAGGTTTTGTAGATTCTCTTAAACCAGATTATGTTTATAGACTTAGGAAAGCTTTGTATGGGTTAAAGCAAGCCCCAAGGGCTTGGTATGAAACCCTGTCTACTTTCCTTATTGAGAACAAATTCTCAAGAGGGAAAATAGACAAAACTCTATTCCTAAGGGAGTCCAAAAGAAAGATAATCTTAGTCCAGATTTATGTAGATGACATAATATTTGGGTCTACAGAAAATAACCTTTGCAAGAAGTTTGCTAAACTTATGCAAGGGAAGTTTGAAATGAGCAGTATGGGGGAACTTAAGTACTTCTTGGGACTCCATGTAAGACAGACTAATGATGGCTTGTCCATATCCCAGTCTAAGTTCACTAAGGAGTTAATTAAGAAGTATGGTATGGAATCATCCTCCACCATGAGAACTCCTATGGGAATAAGTATGTCTATATGCAAAGATGAGGCAGGTAAGCCTATAGATGAGTCTTTGTATAGAGGAATAATTGGCTCTCTACTATATCTCATTGCTAGTAGACCAGACATTATGTATACAACATGTGTCTGTGCTAGGTACTAATCATGCCCAAAAGAATCTCATTACACTACTGAAAAGAGAATTTTGAGATATCTAATGGGCACACCTAATCTAGGCCTTTGGCATCCTAGGAATGGAGATTTTCTACTAACAGGATATTCAAATGCAGACTTTGCAGGTTGCAAAGAAGATAGAAAAAGAACTACAGGTATATGTCAATTTCTAGGAGGAAGATTGATATCTTGGAGCAGTAAGAAGCAGACTAGTGTGGAAATTTCCACAGCTGAGTCTGAATATGTGGCAGCAGGAAGTTGCTGTGCACAGCTGTTGTGGATTCAACACCAGCTAGAAGACTATGGTATTCAGGTAAGTAGAGCACCTTTATTTTGTGATTCTACTAGTGCTATTTCTATTGCTAATAATCCTGTTTCATATAGTAGGACCAAGCATATAGAAATAAGATACCATTTTCTTAGAGAACATGTAGAGAAAGAGGACATCTCACTAGAATTTGTTAAGACAGATTATCAAATTGCAGATGTATTTACTAAGCCTCTAGGTGAAACTAAATTCAATAGATTTAAAATTGAATTAGGAATGTTGACCATATGTTAGATTAACATATTTGGCTAAGTAAAATTGTGTCGACTCATTCAGTAATAATGTGTCGAAATAGAGGAGTTGTGCCGACAATTCAGGGAAATTGTGTCGACACAGTATCGTAGTGTCGATACCTAAGGGACAAAGTGTCGACACATCCAGAAAATTAGTGTCGACACAACCAGAGTAATGGTGTCGACACCTCCAGAAATTGTGTCGACACTTGCAATAAGAGTCGACACAGAATTTCTGATGGTCTACTAAGTATGTCTTGTGTCGACATATCATCAATTGGTGTCGAAACATAGTAGTCATCGCCGTGGTCGAGACAATAGAAGTATTTGTTGACACTTTCCAACAGTGTCGACACATTTAGACAGTTTTTGCTCGCCTTTTGACCTTCTTTGTTTAAAAAAGGTATTAATAGGTTGAGAAAGTATTCTGTCGACACGCTCACCAGATTTTCGAGACTTAACCCTTGTGTCGACAAACTCTCTTCTCTCAATTCAAGATTTCTCTCCTTTCTAATGACGCCAAAGATTGAAGATAACATTAACGAAGGCTATGAGCTGGTGCGCAATGCTTTTGATGATGAGGCGACAGAGATAAAAGGGGTCATTACCCTAGTTAATAATTCAGGGTTAGAGTTTCTTGTTTCTTAACCTACAAAGATCTGGAAGAAAGAAGTATTTGAATTCTATGCAGTTGCAATAGTGGATTCCACTGGAATAAAGATTAAATCGACAATTCATAGGAATAAAGTCAAACTTACTCTGAAGAGTTGAAGAAAGATTCTTCACCTACCAAGAATTTAGGATGAAGAAGAGGTTCCAGCCTCAAAGACAAGAGAGGCTCTTCAGTGGTGTGGATTAGATCCAACCATGAAGATTGAGCAGCCATCAATAGAAAAGGAATGAATCAACAAGGCAAATTTTTATCTGAAGTTGTAGGGAAGGTTATTTTGTGTAAACCAGGAGGACATGATAGTCTCTCTGCCTATATATTCAGTTTGATGACAAGGATAATCTACAAGATTAACACAGATTGGTCTGCAGTTCTATTTGAGAAGATAAAAGAAGGTATCAAGAAGCCCAATTTGGCTATATTAATGAGTTTATACCTAGCTGGAGCAATTCCAGAGGTAATGCATCAGCTTCCAGGATCTAAGATAAATTATATGAGAAGGATTGACATCAGGATCATATCTAAATGGGATAGGGTCCTCTCCAAGGACACACCTGACTTGGATAACCAAGAGTCTGCAGATAAATCACCAGTCCATGACAGTACTGATCTTGATCAAGTGCAGAAGGACACAGTTAGTGCACAAGTGTAGGGGGAGCTAGAAAGTGTACAAGTACAGGACAATGCTGAGAGTGCATAAGTCTAGGGGGAGTTAGTTACTGCACAAGTTCAAGGGGAAGAGAGAATTCACTTGGCAAGTGAAATAGATTCACAATCTATTCTTTTGTCCCCTCATGTCAACAGTCCAGCACTAGATGTGATCATGGAGGATACATCTGTAGTTATTGATGCTCCTGAGATAGCTGTATCACCAGTTCACAATCAATAAGAGTTTACTCTAGAAGAGTTGTTTCATGACATAGAAGGAGCAGCAGTTGAGGGGGAGCAAGTTAACCTTGAGAAGGTGGAGCTTAGGAGTGAAAAGGAAATGCCTTCTAGTCCCAAATAAAGAGTAAATATTGACAGTTCCTCTGATTCTGGGGATGAGGAGATAGCAAGTCTAAAGAAAAGAAAACTGATGGTTTTTAAAAGGAGAAGCCAGAACTATAAGAAGGCTTTGCAAGCAACTACTTCACAACCAGCCCCTGAGATTGATTACAGCAAATACTTGGTTGATTTACAAGTGAAATTTGATGAGCGGAGATTAGCTCTTGAAAAATATGTGGATGAAAGCCATAAGGCTCTTCAATTTGATCTAGCCCAAGATATAAAGTCAATCAGATTTGAGGTCAATCAAAATAAGAAAGATATGATAGATTGCTTCCACAAGGGGGGCAATGCTATTATATTTCTAGCAAAGCAACAAGCTGAAATCAAGAAACAAGTGGATGATATTGCTGTCAAACAAGGCTATGTCCTTGAAAATCAAATAAGAATGAATGACAATCTGACTGAATCTCACAATGAGATAGTCACTGAAGTAAGGAAAACAGTTATTGTAATGACTGAGGCAAGAAATAAGGAGAAAGAAGAATTTGATAAGAAGCTATAGGAAGCATTGGATTCCTTTCAGATAGCTATTACTACTTCACAACAAACAATTTCTGATAAGCTTCAAAAGTTAAAGCCATTCTTTAAAGATGGAATCAATTACTTGGATGGGCAAATTAGATTTCAAAAAGAGGATTTGAGAGATCATGTGACCAGAGAAGTCATAAAAGGGGAGAGGGTGTTAGTATATGCAGGCTCTGATCATGCCAAATGGGTAACCAACAACATTAGAGCCACTCTGGGATATCCACCCTTATGTGATGATGATAATGTGGCTGAGTCAGGTGTGCAACCAGCTTAACTTGAAGGTGATCAACCTGAGGTTGCCCAAGTTATTTACCCCCTGTAGATCTTGAGATGATACATCAACAAGTTCAGTCTATGTACAGCACTCCTCAACCAGTTACTAATGTTATTATTGAAAAGGTAGATATGCCAGAAGCTGGTCTGAAAGCTCAGCAAGATGCTCAATTATCAAAGAAAAGATTTAGAGAGAAGGCAGAGTTAAAACCTGATTTTGAGCAATGGAGCCCCACATCTAAAAATATCATATTAACTGTCTGGAAAGCTGTCAAAGACAAAGTTCATGAAAGGGGTAAATGGTATAATGAGCAGGAGTGGCAGAAGTATGAGGCTAGGCAAGAAGCTATAGTTCAATACAGAAGGAAGGCCAAGATTGGGAAGCTACCTCCTGATGCACAAGAGCCTAACAAGTATTTCCCTGAGCCTTTTCATTACTTTAAAAGGCAAAGGATTAAGGCTGAAGCACAAAAGAAGGCTGATTTGAAAGGAAAGAAGCTCATTGAAGATACAGAACCTTCTGTGTAGGCTCAGATTAAATCAGGAAAACGAATAGTCATCAAGGAGCCAGCCCAGCCTTAGTTTAGTTTTACTAGATATTTCTAGAACTATGTAATTCTTAGTTTTAAGAAATCTATGTAATCAGTGTTAAGAAACTTTTTGAGATAATAAACAAAACAATGTTTCATATTCATTTAATTTGCATCCTTATTCTGTGATGATAGTTTATTATTTGTTTTGTTTATAAGTTACCCTGTTAAAAATGCTTATACACATCATCATGTTTATTTATCATAAGTGGTGTATATCACTGACAAAAGGGTTATGACTTCTCCAAATAGGGGGAGATTGTTGGGTACATTGGAAAATGTGTACCTGATTTGGAGAAGCCTCACTTAGCTCAATGATATACATCAAGGTGTATTTGATGTTTTTTTAGGTCTATATGTGCAGGTTAAGTATTGGCTAAAATGCAGGAAAAAGTTTCTAAGTCCATGTGTTGACACCAGAGGAAGCTGTGTTGACACTTCAACAAGTTTGCGTCGACACTCGGAAAAGGCTGTGTCGATACACAGAAGCTTAGTCGACATTAACTGTGTCGACATAGGGAGGCAGTGTCGACATACAGAAGCAAAGTCGACATCAAATGTGTCGACACCTGGAGGCAGTGTCGACAAACAGAATTCTTAGTCTACAACAACTGTGTCGACACACAGGACTTGTATCGACACACAGCAGAGTTTCAACATATTTGATTGTTGTAGAGTGAAAAAGTGATTGTGTCGACATAAATAATCAGTGTCGACACATTCTCAAGATGCAGTGTCAAGAAGCTGTATCGACATCAAGGCAGCTATGTCGACATCACCAAAGTCTATGTCGACACTTAAGTCACTTGTATCGACACATATTGAATGATTGTCTCGACACTTTAAGACAGTCAGTCTCGACGCTTTGCTGACAAAGACAAAGGCTCAAGAACTGTTTGTGGACTTGACAGCTGTGAGTTACAATAGGTTTACTGAAGCTGTCAGACTTATCAGAAGTTAGTTAGAAACCGGATCAGCCGGTTATCTTGGATGAAGTCTATATATAGATGGATTCAGAAGAAGAAAAATGTTGGTCATACACATAACTAACACAACTATTGTGAGATTGATCTCTGATCAAGAAAGTGCAAGTCACAGAAGAAGATCTTCGTGAGAAGATCTAAGAAGACATTCTGTAGTGTTCATCCACTCAGATTTTGTCTAAGGAGAATTCATTCCAAAATTTAGAAGAAACTTCAAAAGATTTGGGGAGAGAGAGCTCCAGCTATTTTGAGGTCAAGAAGGAGACAACCACAAGTCTATTAAGAAGTAGATCCAGAACTAATCTACGAAGAAGATCCAGATCCATATCTGGAATCCAAGAAGGAAGCTGGCAGTTAGTCAACTTCAAAGGAGATCAACCCAACTAAGTTCAGATTCAAGAAGCTTTGAAGAAAGCTAAGCACAGGTTGATTTCAGTCTTCAGTTTCATCAAGAAGCTGATCAAGAATTCTCTTATCCTTTCTCTCTCAACAAGGGTAAGAGACCATCAAATTACTTATCAAATTCTGTAGGATCTTTTCAAAGATCTGAGTTGTAAGCCTATGTTATAAAGGCTGAGTGTAGGAGATTTTGATCTCTGAGTTGTAGGCCTTGTGGCAAGGCTGAGGTAAGTCTGATTGAGCCTGAGTGTAGGAGAATTAGTTCTCTGAGTTATAGGCCTTGTGGCAAGGCTGAGGTAGGGCTATTAGCCTGAGTTGTAGGAACCTTATAGGGTTCTGAGTTGTAGGAACCTTTCAGGGTTCTAAGCTGTAAGATCTGCGGATCTGAGAAGGAGGTAGAAGTTAGGCCGAATCTAGCACACTACTAGATAGGTAAAGGGGGAAAGTGTATGTACCCAGACCTTGGGGAACCACTATAAATCTCTGTGCAATCTGTGATGCTTGTGTTATTTTAGTTTCTGTGATTGCATGTGCTGTGTTAGCTATAGAGATATCTGATTTATATTAAAGAACCGAAGTTAAATTCTGCCTTAAGTTAAAACAAGGATAAGAACCTATTTACCCCCCCTCTAGGTGTTTAGGTTGTCTTGAAGTTAAAACTATCACTCTCCTAGGCAATACTGGCTCCAATACAACCTGCTCCACTCTCCTTGGCTCCGCTGCTTGGAGCGGTACTTGCTCCACAGCAGGGGTAGGCTGCTGCACCTATCTCGCAGGCTGCATGTTAATCATCGGAAACACTGCCTCCGCTACCAATTGTATGGTCTTAGCCGAAGGAGGTGTTGCCGGCGCATCATTTGGTGCGCTACTCGCCACAAAAACGAGACGTTCTGACGGCCCCGCACCACTCCTGGTCACCTATAGTCATACAAAACACCGATAAACGACCAAACAACATTGCAAAAAGCAATTATAGGAACACACAGGTTCCTCAAACATGTTTATTTTCATTCCTATGTGGACATTCATGGGTTCTTTTCATGTTATAACGATGACACACATACATGTGCACACCACCCATTAAAGTGAATTCGTCCACGAATTCATTTAAGTCTGACCGAAATCGGTAGTATAATACCAAATTGTAACACCCCTATCCGTCACATAGCATATATCAGTAGGTTCGGCCAGGGCCCGAAGCCAGACACACCGGTGGGTTACTCAGTGAAATCATCCTTCTAATCATAACGTCCTACACAGAGCATCTAACGGAAGCAATTTATTAAGTTGCGAAAGAAAGAACCGAACACAAGCATGAATGTCCACTAACAAAACCCCATAGGAATGAACTACAAATTACACAAAAGTACTGGCCTTATTGTTGATGCGCGAAATGCGACACCGACCAGTTAACGGGTGTTCGATCTCACAAGCTAAGGATGAAGGAAGAAGGGTTACGGGGATGGAGGAGAAGCTTGCTTGAGCAGAGGAGAAGCTTGCTCGAGCAGAGAGGGAGCTTGATCGGGTACTGTCGAGCAGACAGCTACTTGAATGGTTAGCTTTGCAGGTTGATGCCGAGAGAGGAGAGAAGAAGAGAGGAGGCCGTTAGCAGCGGCAACAACAGACTTCGCCCACCGCGGCTTGAATGCCACTCTCGCGACGGGCATTTCCTTTATTCAAGAAGAGATACAACTTGCTATTGCCACATTACATATAAAAGCAGTAGAGGGTACAATGGGGGAAGCTGGAGGCTGAGGAAGGAGATGCCAGAAACTAAGTAAAAGAAGCTGTAGAGGACTGGAGAACTGAAGCTGCAGATGCTGCCCAAGCTGCCTGCTGAGGGCAGAAAAAACTAAGTCCACAACTATTGACGACCTGGGAGAACTGGAAATCGGAGGCTGCGGAGACTGCGCAAGCTGCCTGCTGCTGACAGAAAAAGCTGAGTCCACAGCCCTTGACGACCTGGGCGGACTGGAGATTTGAGGCCGCAGACCTTGCTTGATCCACTCCGATGACCTGGAAAACTGAGTCCGCAGGCTTTGATCAAGGTGGCAGTTCTCCTCCCACGCGTGCAGAATGAGAGGTCTTGGGGGGTATTTATAGGCCCGGGGAGAATCTTCTTGAAGCGGGGCCCAGTGACGTCAGCATCAACTACCTCGGCGGACTGAGAAAGATGAGGGCAGACAGGCTGAGCGGAGGCCGCCCCCTAGCGGGCGGCCTGGGCGGACTCCGGGGGAGTCCGCCCGGCAAGGCTGAGGCCACCCCCTAGCGGGCGTCCTGGGCGGACTCTAGGGGGAGTCCGCCTGGCCAGGGAGGCCGCCCCCTAGCGGGCGGCCTGGGCAGACTCCGGGGGAGTCCGCCCGGCAAGGCTGAGGCCGCCCCCTAGCGGGCGGCCTGGGCGGACTCTAGGGGGAGTCCGCCCGGCTGGGGAGGCCGCCCCCTAGCGGGCGGCCTGGGCGGACTCCGGGGGAGTCTGCCCGGTAAGGCTGAGGCCGCCCCCCAGCGGGCCGCCTGGGCGGACTCCAGGGGGTGTTCGCCCGGCCGGGGAGGCTGCCCCCTAGCGGGCGGCCTGGGCGGACTCCGGGGGAGTCCGCCCGACATGGCTGAGGCCGCCCCCTAGCGGGCGGCCTGGGCGGACTCCAGGGGGAGTCCGCCCGGCCGGGGAGGCTGCCCCCTAGCGGGCGGCCTGGGCGGACTCTAGGGGAGTCCGCCCGGCAAGCGGAGGTCACCCCCTAGCGGGCGACC
Source organism: Platanthera zijinensis (assembly GCA_039513925.1). Classification (NCBI taxonomy): domain Eukaryota; kingdom Viridiplantae; phylum Streptophyta; class Magnoliopsida; order Asparagales; family Orchidaceae; genus Platanthera; species Platanthera zijinensis. The sequence goes on from CM077083.1 coordinate 155,212,832, forward strand.
TGGGCGGACTCCGGGGGGAGTCCGCCTAGCAGGCGGAGGCCGCCCCTGGTGGGCGGCTGGAGGAGCATCTGTCCTTAGGCGACTTCAGACCCGGCAGTCCGCCTTGCGCGGACACGATGGACATCAGGGTTAGCCTGCTCCTTACGGGTGGGAACCTGCAAGAGAAAAGCAGAAAAAATAGGCTCCTTGGAGAGGATTGCCGATTTTGGGGTTAACATAATCCCCGCACTTTTTTAAGTTTCGAAGGGAACTTCGAAAAAGTAGGAGACCCACAAAAATCGTGATCCTCCCCTCAAAAATCAGGAGAGAAAAAATTAGAGATTAGGAGAGATAGAACCTGATGTCTCTCCTCGGAAAGATCTGTTAGTGCCCATATTTTACCTGCGAAGAAAAAGTCAATACAGGTAAAAGGAGGTACATCTTGTGTGTACCTGAGTTGAAAAGGACTTGCTGGTATCTGTTGATCTCTGCCAAAGAAAGGTAAGCAATAGATATGATAGGAGAGTAAGGTGCAAGTACCTGAAAGGAACTTGCTGATATCTGTTGATCTCTGCAAAAGAAAGGTGAGCGAGCAGGTAGAAAAAGAAAATAAACTGCAAGTACCTGATAGGAACTTGGTACTATCTGCTAGTCTCTGCAAAAGAAGAGTAAGCAGGCAGATAGAAGAAGAAAATAAGCTGCAAGTACCTGAGAGGAACTTGCTACTATCTGCTAGTCTCTGCAAAAGAAGAGTAAGCAGGCAGATAGAAGAAGAAAATAAGCTACAAGTACCTGAGAGGAACTTGCTACTATCTGCTAGTCTCTGCAAAAGGAGGGTAAGTAGGCAGATAGAAGAAGAAAATAAGCTGCAAGTACCTGAGAGGAACTTGCTACTATCTGCTAGTCTCTGCAAAAGAAGAGTAAGCAGGCAGATAGAAGAAGAAAATAAGCTGCAAGTACCTGAGAGGAACTTGCTACTATCTGCTAGTCTCTGCAAAAGGAGGGTAAGCAGGCAGATAGAAGAAGAAAATAAGCTGCAAGTACCTGAGAGGAACTTGCTACTATTGACTGTTTACATGATAGGACATAACCGGATAGCAGAAGAGACATTTGGCAAACTCTGCTATCACCTGATTAAAGTCAAACAATGATAATGATTGCCTCGCGTGGTCAAGATACAATGTCGACATGAAAACCCAGATCAGCGAGATAAGAAAGTCCGAAATTAGATTCATGTTGACATGGCTTGTTAATCAAGAAGAATCATACGCCTTGAATAAATGATGTGTGGCTAACATCTGATGAGAGAGCTTGTTAATTATCATCTGATAAAACTTATGCAGGCAGCGTATATAAGATGATCATAAGCCAAGAAAGATATTGCAGATCCTTAGAATAGGTTGAATTTAACCTGCTAACCTGTAAGAAGGTAAAAAGAGGAAAAGAGGGGCTACATCCCGAGGATGAACTAAAAAGGTTGAATGCTGCCACAGGTGTTCCCCGTGGGCCTTATGCATCACTTGCCAAAGTCATCCTGGGTGTAGTACTAACCAAAGCGGGCTGGCCGCGCATCCTTTAGAAAGGCACAAATAAATAAGAAATAATCCTAAGAAGGATCGACAGATGCACTGCTCTCTTGCCTCGGGTTACAAGCATCGCTGATCAATTAGACTAGTTGCGCCAAGTGGCCTATTGCTTATCTGCGGATTGATCAGCAGAGTTGTGAGTCCCGCGGAGGCACGAATCGAGAGTACCATAGAGTGTTCGGCCGTCACAGTTGTGAGATGATCAAGAAGACAAGGCTACACTTGATCGCCATTGCTTGTCAAGCAAAGATCATCGTAACTGTAACGTATCCCTAACGGAGCATGATAGAACTATCACAGGAGGCCTCCCCTAGGCACTCACACTGCGCTAGACATCGGCCAGGATCCGAAGCCCCGTCATCCCCCGCACGAGAGTTGAACGGCCCCCACTACACATATGAGAAACTCCTCATCATACGTGGTCGTTGTGGTTTTACGCCAGAGGACAATCTCGAGGGGGCACTGAGCAAGACTTGGCGATATCTCGCTGGTTTAGTGATCTCTTTGGCAAAGAGAAAAATATAGAGGAGAAGCATCACAAAAAGGGAACTGTGTCAGTATGTGTTCTCTTACGTAAGCTCTATTGAATGAAAAACGAAACACTTAGAAGTGCTGAAAAGTAGAATGTTTGAAGAGTAAAGTAAAGTAAGAGCAACCGGTCACGGTCGCGAGGGGTTTTGAGGAGCTGCGATTGGTCATAGCTGATGACGCAGGAAATGTGTCCTCTTTGCTTCAGAATAGCCTTCCAAGTTCACCTTCGTCAACGACATCAATGCACTCACTTTGAAAATCAATGGGCCCCCGACGGCCCTCATCATGTATCTCTATGCACTCCTGCTGACCCTCAGCCACCTCCTTGCCCTTGGAGGTGGAAGGTTACGAAGAATCAATCTTCTTGACCAGGTCGTTGATCTTGCCCTCGATAAGTAATCTTTCAACCAATCGCCGAAGGGCCTTGCAATCTTCAGTTACATGACCTTTCTCTTTGTGGAATTCACAGAACGGGTCTGAATTTCTTGATCTCTGATTCGCCGGCTAGTAGGGCCTTTTGGGATATGCCTTATCCTTCATGATTTGGCTAACTTCTTGCATGACCTCATCTAGCTCAAATTCTGGCAGGTCACCTTCTTGCTGCTGATGAACTGCAGCTGCTAGCGGAGATGATGCTGGCAATGGTAGCAGCCGTCCCTGTGCTCGATCATGGCCTTGGAAGGGGTGTTGATGATGCTGAAATCTTCTTGCTTTCCTAGAGAGAGATGGAAAGTCTTTCCGAGGAGACCTCGGAGGCTGCTTGTAAGAAGAAGAATTTTTCTCTGATACAAGCCTGGAGACGAAGCTGGGGTTGCTCTTTTCACCGTGGATATACGAGTTGGCTAAACCAATCAACTCTTGATATGTTCTCGGTGCTTGGACATTAGCTTCAAACTTTAGCGGACCTTCACGCAGGCCGTGGATGAGAGCCACTCGGTACATTTCTTGATCAACGATCTCAATGTCCAAGATTTATTTTTGAAATCGATCCACAAAATGAGACCAAGTCTCATTATCTCGCTGCCTGATCTCAAAGAGGGCTTCTGGACCGCCCTTCCTCTTTGAAGAGGTAGAAAATCTGAGCAGGAGCTCCCTTCGCAAATCAATAAAGGAAGAGATTGACTGAGGTCGCAGTCCATAGAACTAGTCTCTCACTTGTCCATCAAAGGTTGTTACGAGGAGCTTGCTCTTGGTAGCATCTGAGAGGGTCTCGAGAGCAACGGCTGATTCAAAGGCTTGAAGATGCTTGACAGGATCAGTCTCCCCAGTGTAAATGGGCAACCGTGGCTCTCGGAAGTTAACTGGAGTTGGTTCATACCGAACACTCTCCGTAAACGGCGATGGCTCTTCTGGTTCTACTGCATAAGGAAAGTAAGGAGCATGAGCAGTAGTTGCAAAAGGAGCAGGAGGATAGGAGTAAAAGGTTGCTGCGGGAGGAGCAAAGACAGGAGCTGAAGGGAAGGGGTGACTTCCCTGAAAGTTCAAAAATCTAGCTGGACTTCCCCGGGTAGCCTCCCGGAAGAAGTTTTGACGAGCTGCAAACTCATCATCTTGAGATCGCAAGGGAGCTGCTGGCCCCTACGGAAAGGTTGGAGTATAAAGAGGAGGATAGACCGGCGGATAAGCTGGTGGATAGACTTGAGGAGTCTCTGATGTTGGTGCTGGATTGATTGGAGAAGCTGGCACTGCTGAAGATTGAGCGGCCAATTGCTGCGTGAGAGCTGCTAGAGTACGGTTGATGGCCTGAAACTGTTGGGATGTTTCTCTGCGAGATTGCTCTAAGGCCTCCCAAAGGGAATCATCACTTGGACTTGAAGCAAGGTTCTCGGCTGGTTGATGGTCTGACATGAGTAACCACTGCTTTCACTGTCTAATCGAGATCTGAAGGTCGCGTGTTAACTGTTGATGCGCAAAATGCGACACCGACCAGTTAACGGGTGTTCGATCTCACAAGCTAAGGATGAAGGAAGAAGGGTTGCGGGGATGGAGGAGAAGCTTGCTTGAGCAGAGGAGAAGCTTGCTCGAGCAGAGAGGGAGCTTGATCGGGTACTGTCGAGCAGACAGCTACTTGAATGGTTAGCTTTGCAGGTTGATGCCGAGAGAGGAGAGAAGAAGAGAGGAGGCCGCTAGCAGCGGCAACAGCAGACTTCGCCCGCCGCAGCTTGAATGCCACTCTCGCGACGGGCTTTTCCTTTATTCAAGAAGAGATAAAACTTGCTATTGCCCCATTACATATAAAAGCAGTAGAGGGTACAATGGGGGAAGTTGGCAGCTGAGGAAGGAGATGCCAGAAACTAAGTAAAAGAAGCTGCAGAGGACTGGAGAACTGAAGCTGCAGATGCTGCCCAAGCTGCCTGCTGAGGGCAGAAAAAACTAAGTCCATAACTCTTGACAACCTGGGAGAACTGGAAATCGGAGGCTGAGGAGGCTGCGTAAGCTGCCTGCTGCTGACAAAAAAAGCTGAGTCTACAACCCTTGACGACCTGGGCGGGCTGGAGATTTGAGGCCGCAGACCTTGCTTGATCCACTCCGATGACCTGGAAAACTGAGTCCACAGGCTTTGATCAAGGTGGAAGTTCTCCTCCCACGCGTGCAGAATGAGAGGTCTTGGGGGGGTATTTATAGGCCCGGGGAGAATCTTCTTGAAGCGGGGCCCAGTGACGTCAGCATCAACGACCTCGGCGGACTGAGAAAGATGAGGGCAGGCAGGCTGAGCGGAGGCCGCCCCCTAGCGGGCGGCCTGGGCGGACTCCGGGGGTGTCCGCCCGGCAAGGCTGAGGCCGCCCCCTAGCGGGCGGCCTGGGCGGACTCCAGGGGGAGTCCGCCCGGCCGGGGAGGCTGCCCCCTAGCGGGTGGCCTGGGCAGACTCCGGGGGAGTCCGCCCGGCAAGGCTGAGGCTGCCCCCTAGCGGGCGGCCTGGGCAGACTCCAGGTGGAGTCCTCTCGGCCGGGGAGGCCGTTACCTAGCGGGCGGCCTGGGCGGACTCCGGGGGAGTCCGCCCGGCAAGGCTGAGGCCGCCCCCCAGCGGGCTGCCTGGGCGGACTCCAGGGGGAGTCCGAACGGCCGGGGAGGCCGCCCCCTAGCGGGCGGCCTGGGCGGACTTCGGGGGAGTCCGCCCGGCAAGACTGAGGCCGTCCCCTAGCAGGCGGCCTGGGCAGACTCCAGGGGGAGTCCGCCCGGCAGGGGAGGCTGCCCCCTAGCGGGCGGCCTGGGCGGACTCCGGGGGAGTTCGCTCGGCAAGCGGAGGTCGCCCCCTAGCGGGCGACCTGGGCGGACTCCGGGGGGAGTCCGCCCAGAAGGCGGAGGCTGCCCCTGGCGGGCGGCTGGCGGAGCATCTGTCCTTGGGCGACTTCAGACCCAGCAGTCCGCCTTGCGCGGACACAATGGACATCAGGGTTAGCCTGCTCCTTACGGGTGGGAACCTGTAAGAGAAAAGCAGAAAAAATAGGCTCCTTGGAGAGGATTGTCGATTTTGGGGTTAACACTTATGACCATACAATAGTTCACCAAATTTAAATAGTGTCTTACAAACTACGGCTTGCAGGCCGGCCACACATGATTTAAACAGGAAAACAAATAAGGCCTTCGAGGGCCGGCTCAGCAACTTGGGCTTTGGCCCGCAATTTGCCGCTTGGCTCCGCAGCACCTACAAGCACATTTCACCGCAACGGTGGCAAACAAGAATAACGGTCAGCTAAAGCTGACCAAATTATAACGATTCCGCCCCCAAACTCAGTGCGGCAAAGCTTCTTCCCTGCACTTATTAGCATAACAAGTAAAATAGTGAATAAGCACAACACCACAGGTGCAGGCTCACACGACCACACACCCCGTGCTCTCAGGGTACTAACTCGGTGAACCCGGTCAAAATCGCGGCCTCACCATCATCCCTTGGACGGCAAATCTCGTGAGCATTTAGCCTTTCCGACCTAAGCCTAAGGCTCACACGACTATGCCAGTGGCCAGTCCCTTTTTCAGGTATCTGTCACCAAACCACATAACCCGGGTCCATTTTCACTTGCCCGTTGCTCACTCCGCCTAGTAACTTTATGACGTACGCGCGGGCCAAGCTTCTCCCGGATCCCAAATTCAATCACACAAGAACATAACCCAGTTATATTCAAGGTTGGATCCAAGACCACCAAGATGGCAAAAATGCGTTCCCGCCCAGTTTTCCGGGTGCTCCTTGGGGTTAATCCCCAAGGATCCCTGGCTGAATCTACCACGTAGAAACCCAAAAACAACCAAAGGCACGGAGTCTTCTCCGGCCAACAATGCTTAGCAAAATATAACCGATCCAGACCAACATGTCCAGGTAGGCTTCACACACCATGCCTATGTCCATACTACGATTCCGGACTCTAAATAAGGGGGACTTTACATATATACCCCAAGGAACACCGCAACTCACCGCACACTCGCAGGAGAGGGTTTTCCCTATGCAAAAGAAGAAGAGCTTCACATGCTCAAGATGAGAATCATTACCCTAGTATTTCTCCTCGGCGCCATGGAAAGCTACGCGGATGAAAAATAGCGCGATGATCTTGCCTCCGCAAATCTGGGCTCGGTTTTCGATTTGGCACTCCGAATCTCCTCTGGTGACCGGATCTCCCTCTTCCTTCTTCCTCCTTGCTCTCCCTTCTCTATAGGATTTAGAAAGAGAATGGACAAAGGAATATGAGATTTTAAACCCCCAATCACAGCCTTAACCCTAGAATGGAGAGGTCTGAGCCGTTAGGTCCCAAAATAAGGAAACGAATGGCCACGATTCGCCCTGAAAATAAACTTCTTGGGCCGAACACGGCTTGCGACATGCCCGTGTGCAAGGCCATGTAACTCATTCGTCGTCAAAACTGTCTCGTCCCAAAAAGAACACGGGCACTCGACACGCCCGTGTCAGGCTTGACACGCCCGTGTCATCCAGTACACGCCCGTGTAGCTGGGCGTGTTCCTCCATCGACTCAGGACCAAAACGTCCAAAGCACGATACGGCCATGTGAAATGCCCGTGTCACATGCCGTGTGCTAGACACGCCCTGGGACACGCCCGTGTCCCAGGCCGCATAGCTTACTCAGCACAAACCTGCAAATCACCCGAGTAGGACACGACCATGGACATGCCTGTGTCGCAGGCCGAGTGCCCTCACTCGACGCTTATTGAGTGAAAAGCGTTGAGTACTGAGGCATCGAGTGGCTGACACGCCCTGGGACACGCCCGTGTCCCAGACCGTGTTCACTGCCCCAACGACCGTTGACTGCAATTTCATCGACCACACGACCATCGCCAAACCCGAGCACGACACGCTCCTGGGACACGCCCGTGTCCCAGGCCGTGTCACCTCCACCAAATCCCAGACTTGGCTCAAAACGCCACCCGTCCCTCTTTTAAGTTTCGGGGCGTTACAAGCTCAACTCACTCAACGCAATAATCCCAGAAGTATTCCAAGTATGATGGCGTTGAGTGCACCCAACGCACTCAAAGCCATTCAGCCCAAGTAAGATGGCGTTGATTGCAGTCAGCGCACTCAACGCCATTCAGCCTATGACATTGAGTGCACTCGACGCACTCAATGCCATTCAGCCCAAGTAAGATGGAATTGAGTGCAGTTAGCGCAGTCAGCGCACTCAACGCCATTCAGCCTATGGCGTTGAGTGCACTCGATGCACTCAACGCCATTCAACCTAAGTAAGATGGTGTTGAGTGCAGTCACCGCACTCAATGCCATTCAGCCTATGGCGTTGAGTGCACTCGACGGACTCAATGCCATTCAGCCCAAGAAAGATGGCGTTGAGTGCAGTCACCGTACTCAACGTCGTGCAGCCTATGACATTGAGTGCACTCGACGCACTCAATGCCATTCAGCCCAAGTAAGATGGTGTTGAGTACAGTCACCGCACTCAACGCCATTCATCCTATGGCGTTGAGTGCACTAGACGCACTCAACGCCATTCAGCCCAAGTAAGATGGCGTTGAGTGCACTCAACGCACTCAACACCAATAGGCCAATGGCGTTGAGTGCACTCCACGCACTCAACGCCTGAGCCCAAAAAATGTCTAAGTAAATACCTGATCTGCTCGTCGAGTCTTGTCGACTCACTCGACGCTCCCCGATTTGAGTCAACTTGGCCTCTTTTGGTTTCTAGGGTTTTGTCATGACTTAGTCATGACAAAACCACCCCTAGGGGGTCTAGTAGTAAATAGGATGTTACAAATCCCAATATACAAAAGTAAAAATTTCATCCCCGAAATTAAGGTTAAGTCTACGGGGGTTTCTACTGGAATAGAAGAAATTGTAACATCCCTAATGTTTAAGGTATACCTGACTCAAAGAGTCCCGGGTACTTTTGCTGCATCAAGTCCTGTGGCTCCCATGTATGCTCCTCCTTCCCATGATTTCTCCATAGAACCTTGACTAACGGAACCTTCTTACGTCGTAAGACCCGCACTGCCATGTCATCGATCCTGATTGGCTCCAAGCTAACCGATCGATCCAAGGCCATCGGGCTATCTGCAGTGGAAATCAGCTGCTCAGGGCGTAGTAGTGCTCTCCGTAGTGATGAGACGTGGAAGACATCATGCAATACCGCTAACTCCGGCGGTAGCTACAGTCTATAAGCTAAGGGGCCGATCCGCTCCAGGATCCTGTAAGGCCCCATATACCTCAGACTGAGCTTCTTCCGCCTGTGAACCCGCGAGACCCCGTGCATCGGCCGTATATTCAAGAAAATCCGGTCTCCCACTTGGAACTCCACTTGACGATGCCTTGCATCGTAATATTTGGCCTTCCTGCTCTGGGCTTCCAGCATCCTGTCTCGGATCAATCTAATCATAGCATTAATATCCTCCACAAACTCCGAGCCGAGTGCCTGCGGGTCCTCATCCTGAACCCATGATAGTGGGGTCCTGCACCTCCGTCCATATAATGCCTCGTAAAAAGCCATGCCTATGCTGGACTGATGGGTGTTGTTGTACAAAAACTCGATCAGTGACAACAATCTCTCCCAAGGCTCATCGCAGTCTAAAATACATAGGCGCAAAAGATCTTCTAATGTACAGTTGGTGCGCTCCATATACCCGTTAGTCTGAGGATGAAAAGCCATGCTGAATGTCAACCGAGAACCCAGATGGGCCTGAACTGACCTCCACTCCCTGGATGTAAACCGCCCATCCCGATCTAAAAAGATAGTCTTGGGTACTCCATGATAGCGCACAAACTGCTCAATGAACCTCCGTACTAATATACTAACCGGAGCATCCTTCGCCACTGGAATGAATCTGGCCACCTTTGTTAGCCTGTCCACTATCACCCAGATCGAGTCATTCCCTGCATGGGATCGAGGTATCCCATGTATGAAATCCATGGCTATATCCTCAAACTTCCACTCCGGCACCGGAAGTGGTTGTAGCAATCCGGCCGGATTTTTACACTCTGTCTTTACGATTTGGCAAGCCTCGCAATGCGTCACAAAATATGTAATGTCCTTCTTCATGCTCAGCCAGTACATTGTCCTCTTCAAATATGCTACCATCTTGGTGATCCCTGAGTGCACCGAGTATTTGCTGCAGTGAGCCTCCGTCATGATGTCCTCCCGAATCTGGCCTCCTGCCGGTATATAAACCCTGCCTCTAAAACATAGGAGCCCATCCCTCAAGGAGTAATGCCATACCGTGCCTTCCTCCAAGGCCCTAAATATCGGCTCCGCTCTCGCATCAATCCTCTGCCCGTCTCTGATGCGATCACGTATGCCATCAGTGGTAATCATTGATCCTAGGTAATCCATTTATAACTCCGGATCATCCTCAGACACTAGAGATATCGGAATCTCTTCAAATGACTTAACTAACTCCAATGCCATCAACTGCGGGCCTACTCCTGACGTACTTTCTCTCCGGCTAAGAATGTCTTCCACCACATTTTCCTTCCCGGGATGGTAGCGCATGGTGTATTGGTAGTCCGACAGAAACCCCATTAAGCATCTCTGCCTGATGTTCAACTCCTTTTGTGTGTCTACGTATTTCAAGTTCTAATGGTCTGAGAAAATGTCGCAGTGAACCCCGTAGAGGTAATGTCGCCAGATATTTAGAGCAAAAATAACTGCCCCATCTCCAAGTCATTCACCGGGTAGTTCTTCTCATGTTTCTTCAGCTGACGGGAGGCGTAGGCTATTACATGCCCGTTCTGCATCAGAAAGATACCCATCCCCTGATAGGAAGCATCCGTGTACACCTGGAATCCTTCCCTCCCTTTTTGAAGAGCAAGGATGGGGGCCGAGGTAAGCCGATCCTTCAGCTCCTAAAAAGCAAACTCGCATCATGGCGTCCAAATAAAAGGAGACTCCTTCTTATCAGGGATGTGAGAGGGAGGGCAATCTGAGAGAACTCCTTTACGAACTTCTGATAATAACCGACAAATCATAAGAATCTCCGAACATCCGTGGCCGTCTTCAGTGGTGGCCAATCTCATACTGCTTGGACCTTCACTGGATCCATTGCCAAACCTACTCCACTGATGACATGGCCCAAAAAGGCCACCTCCTTTAGCCAGAATTGGCACTTACTGAACTTAACATACATCTTATGCTCTCAGAGCTTCTCCAAAGTCAAAGCCAGATGCCTCACGTACTCCTCCTCCGTCCTCGAATAAATAAGGATGTCGTCTATGAATACAGTAACGAAGATGTCCAGATATTCTTCGAACACCCTGTTCATCAAGGTCATGAACGCGGAAGGGGCATTCGTGATCCCGAAGGGCATCACGGTGAACTCATACAGTCCATATCTACTGTTGAAGGCCATCTTCGGGATGTCCTCCTCTCGAATGCGTAGCTGGTAGTACCCCGATCTCAAGTCTAACTTTGAGAACCAATAAGCTCCCTCCAGCTGGTCAAATAGCTCGTCTATCCTTGGCAAGAGGTACGTAGTCCTGACCGTCAGCCTGTTTAGGGCCCGGTAATCAATACATAGCCGAAGGGTCCCGTCCTTCTTCTTGATGAATAACACCGGAGCTCCCCGTGGTGAAGAGCTAGGCCGGACAAACCCGGCTTCCACTAACTCCTGAAGCTGGCTTCGAAACTCCACCAACTCCTTTGGGGCCATTCGATAAGGAGCTCTGGATACCGGTTTCGCCCCTGGTATGAGCTAAATCTGGAAGTCCTTCTCTTAGTGCAGGGGTAGCCATGGTAGCTTCTCCGGAAACATGTCGGCAAAGTCCTGCACCACTGGAATATTCAAAATAAAATCCTTGGCCATAGCCTTCTCGAAAAGGACCTGATAAACTTTGTCTCCCTATAGGTGGGCCTTGATGACCTGCACAGACGATAATAATAGGTGGGGGGGGGGGCTAGTATGATACCTTCGATAACAATAAAGGAGTCCCCGTGCCTCATGGTGATCCTCTTCTCCAAGCAGTCAATCTGGGCATGGTTCTAGTGCAGCCATGTCATGCATAGGATCACATCATAATCTGACATCATCAGGATAATTGCTGGTGCCTCAAACGCCTTCCCGCCGATCTCCACCTCCATATTGCAATGAAAGGAGGTCATTAGCTATGATCCATCGGGTAGACGCACCCTCATCAACTTTCTGGTGAATCGCTCCACGCCTGCCAGTCTTTTCACGAAATCTTCCAACATAAACGAGTTCGAAGCGCCGGTGTCGAAGAGTGTGTGAGCGGGCTTGCCGTTGATGAAAACTATGCCTGAGGAGTCCCCTGCTGTGGAGTAGGGTTCGTCGCAGGCTACAAGGAAAAATTCCATTTGTTAGATAGCGTACGAATAAAATAGATGAAAGGGATAAAATTGGACTTCTACATGTGATTTCCCTTATAGACACACCACTGCTTCCGCTGATAGTTTGCCCGCAAACTATGCTCGTGCGGTGGTGGCCTAAGGTTCTTGTAGACTACTTCTATTTCGATCGAGGTCTCCTCTGATACCACTTGTAAGACCCCAATTTTTTTTTTTTTAAACCACCAGGGTCTTATGCCCTGAATTGCCATTTTGCGGTGGCAGTAACACTCGGGAAGGCCACCACTACAAAATGCCAATTCTACCGGCCTTTTCGATCACAAAAGAGAGAGAAGTAAATATAAACTGAATATAATCAAGTCCACATAATCATATATAAATGAAAATCACAGCAAGTCCATCAATATAGAAAGAAGAGAGTACTGCAAATGATCAGTATAGATGAAATATAAATGAGCTCAAGCCTAGTACATCAGAGTCCTCACTACATATCACTCATCGCAGAAGCTATAAGAAAGACTAATCACTCATAGAGCTGGTCACAAGTGCTCCGGAACTAGACTGGCCCACCTCCACGCTCACCATACTCCGCTGGTGCTGGTCCCTAGGCTGCTGGTCCCTATCTCCCATCCAGAGCTCCTGTAATGTTGTGGTCCGAAAACCATTAGTCATAAAGACTAAGTCTTATAATACCCTACCCCTTCCCCACGGCTCCTAGGCACCGAGCGGAGAGGAGGAAAGGGAAGCTACAAAGGTAGAGAGTAAGCAAAACAGATGATAGTGGAACTAATCTAGCAGTTTTATATATTGTATAAACAGCTAAGGTAGAAATGTACAATATAGCAGTTCTATAATAGTGAGCAGTAAAGTAAACAAGTAGAATAGACAGCATATGTAAGAAAAGACAAGGTAAGAAATAAGTAACCTTAACTTATATGAATGCCCATACAAACTTATAAGTTAAGGTGTCTTCTGCAAGGCTCCCATCGTATAAAATGTCCTATACCGATTTATACATTGGGGTGTTGGTTGTATGCAAATATTAGTATAGTGAAATGCTATGCCATGATTCATGCAAGTGCAACTCATGCACACGACTCTATGCGCACAGACATTTAGTTCCCCTTGTTCAGGCAGCTAGCTTCACTCCAAGGAACCTCCGTAGTGGCAAACGGAGACAGTGGGTCGGGCCCCCCACTCCTAGGCGAGTATCAACACTACCAGGCCTAGCCCTTCTGTACGCCCATAGAAGAACACAACCTAGAGTATCCGCGTACTAATGCTGGCTATATCCACCAGACTTTCTTTGGCTAAGTGTCCTACACCGCCGAGTCAACGTATCGACGTTGGTGTGAACGGCCGTCCAATACCGAAGACCCACCACCTTATTCTGTATCCAAACCTCGAGCCACCGACTCACCGAGCTATCTCGTCCATGCATCTACCTTCCGAACCTATCGTCCGGATGGCAATCAAACTAACCAAGTCAACCTCCCGAGCTACCGGGGTGTGTGAATGTGAAACCCTAGTTATACTAGTTGCTCTTTTATTTTCTTATTCCTATTGTTTATGTTAGCCCAGGACTGCCCCCGATATACCTCATGAAGGGCTCTCAAAGGGCACTAGGAACTACGATGGGCTAAAGCTCAAAGCTCCCTTTCGCAAGGCACTTATTATTATTGGTTGCTACTCAGTTCCCAATCCCTTAAATGTTATATTGGATCGAACCCTAATGTATTTGACTCTTCCTCTTCACGAAAAAGACGATCCTTCATCGATCCCAAACACCACTTAACACTAGCCATTTCAACACTCTACCCCTCCTATTCACTTGCCAAATCAATACACAAACATCCCATCTCCCTAAGTTCATTTTGCACCATATTATGATTCCTTTAGTTTTTACTAAACGCAGACCATCCTAAGCTATATGATGTATACAATGGGAAGTACTCAAAATATTTATCTAAATGTCTTAAGTTATTTATTAGGAGTCTATCATGACATGATTGGGCTAAATCCAGTAATTCACAATTTCCTAATTTGTTTGATATTTAATTAATTTCTTTCCAAACTAATCCATGCTTTAATTGAACATGATGTACAATATTTTCTCAAGTAATGGCCACCAAATATTTATGAACATTAGATAACAGAGTATTAACAATACATATCAAATTCCATAATTTTCCTTAAATGCTTTGACTTCTAATTAATTAATCCAATGTAATTCCAACAATCATGAATAAAGAAGGAAGTACTACAATTTATTATTAGAAAATTACAGAAAAATTACTAAATCTTAAGGGTGACCAAATAGGACCTCTGAGAAAATATCATAATTTTTCAAGCCTACTAATTACCAAAATTAATTCAAATTTTCTTACTTGGAAAATATCACTTTGTGAAGCAACCCATATAACAAGACTTCCAAAAATTCTACAAAACTTTACAAAGCTTTATAACATCATAAAAGGTCCTCTGACTGAATTACATAAGATTCCAGTGAGTGGTTAACTCATAAGAAATTCCTAAGTAGATAACACAATTTGATGGTTTGTAAAAGGAGTACTATATTTATTGATCTAAAATTCATAACAGAATTTCCAGATATAAATTATCATTATGAAAACACTCCTACCAAAATTTCACTAAGAATCAAGGTCATATGACCTTTTATAAAATTCCTAGGGTGTAAAGACCTAAATACTTATTAAATGGTTTATGTGGGATATTTGTGTCCAACTACTACCCAATCACTTCCTAGGGCATTTCACAACCCTACAATTATTTGCTCTAAATACCCAGTACATACAAGGGCATATCACCCTATTTCATTCACAAACCCCCAAAGTCCAACCTTAGGGTTGGAACGAGGGTCTTAGGGCTAACCTACCCCAATCCATCTCAAACTCCTTGATAGGGTGTTTTTACTGACCATGGGGCTCTGGCCAAGGTCCCAACCCATTTGGGTGAGAATTGGCCCCTCCATGCCCCAAATACTCCTTGCCCTATTTTACCCCTTAGGAGACCAAATTTAGTCACACCCAAACCAATTCAAATCAAACCCACTTGGGTTGAGATTTTCCTCGGGGTCAAACAATGACCCTAAGAGTCAACCACCAAAATATTGGTGGGTTTAGATGTCATTAAACCCCTAAAATAATTCATAAATTGTTTCTTAAATTTTTACAAAAACTATAGGATAACGTTTCTCCAAAAATTCTCATTTTTGGATATGTTCTAGGTATATATGCTAGTAACCTCCATCCAAAATTTCAAGTCATTTGGATGTCTGGATTGGTGGAGGCACTCAAAATACTATCTGGTCATGCCCAGGTATAGACCCCACCAACATGGGTGATGTGGTCAAACCACTTACCCAAATGTGTTCAAACAAATTTTAAATAAAACTAAACTTCTCGGCCTACAAATTGCATGTTGGTCATCTTTCTTATAGAGGGGCCTACCTATTTTTAGTATTTAATTTAAAACCACCCAGTAAATAGGACAAAAAATTAGAAAAAAAGGAGTTAATAATTAAAACCAGCATGAATTTTGAAGTAGATCCAACGCCTCCTAGTCATCTTCTTCCTCTAGCCAAGGGATATGATTAGTCCGACCTAGAGCGACTTACAAGCACTACCGCCGGCCATCCAGCCATGTCCCTAGCCGACCACCGCCACCACCACCTCCGTTGAGCTAGTGGTTGTCGCCAGGAGGCAGCACAGCCGACGGAGGGGCGGAATCCGGCGATCCCGATGGGTTCGTTTTTGCGAAAAAACTAGGGAAAAACTCCCTCCCGATCGGGCTCAATTGAGCCCGATTCTTAACCCTAAAGAATGCTACGATCCACCCGTAGAGAGAGAGAGAGAGGAGGGGAGGACCTTGTTTGCGGGCTTGAGGCGTGCAGATCGACGGAAAGCCATTGGTGGTGGAGGTGTCGTCGGCGCTCTGCAACAGCACAATGAAGTCTCTTTTCTCCTTCGGGCAAGGTGTGGAAATGAAAGATTGGAGTCTAGTGAATCTTTTAAATCAATAAAATGGGGGAGGGGAGGGGTCTAGCTGGTGCTGGCCATTAATGGCCCTTTATGGTGAATCTCGGCCATGGTGGTGGGGGATGAACATGGGCTCAATCCAGCCAGGTAATGGCTGGAAACTCCTCCTCTTCCCCAAAGGAGTTGAATCCAGCCACAAATGAGGAGGGGGAATGAGGCCAAGGCATCAAGTGCCATTAATGACCATGAAAGCCAAATCTCGGCCATGGCTGTAGGATTTTCTCTCTCCTCAATTAACATACAAATTCGGGTTTAAAACTGTCTTAATAAAAGAACCGCTTAATATTGTTTTAAATAAATTTTAATAAAAGAAACGGCCAATTAACTCATCCTGGCGCAATTTCCGAAGAGATCCGGTTCAGCCGAACTAGCAAACAGGGCCGAAATTTGCCAGGAATTTTTCTAAGTACAATGGTGTTGAGTGAGCTCAGCTCACTCAACTCCCTTCAGCCTATGACGTTGAGTGAGCTCAGCTCACTCAATGCCTATTTAGCCTATGGCGTTGAGTGAGCTCATCTCACTCAACGCCATTCAGTCTATGGCGTTGAGTGAGCTCAACTCACTCAACGCAATAATCCCAAAAGTATTCCAAGTAGGATGGCATTGAGTGCACCCAACACACTCAACGCTATTCAGCCCAAGCAAGATGGCATTGAGTGCAGTCAGCGCATTCAATGCCATTTAGCCTATGGCGTTGAGTGCACTCGACGTACTCAACACCATTCAACCCAAGTAAGATGGCGTTGAGATCAGTCAACGCACTCAATGCCATTCAGCCTATGGCGTTGAGTGCACTCGACGCACTCAATGCCATTCGGCCCAAGTAAGATGGCGTTGAGTGCAGTCACCACACTCAACGCTATTCATCCTATGACGTTGAGTGCACTCGACACACTCAACGCCATTCAGCCCAAGAAAGATGGCATTGAGTGCAGTCACTGCACTCAACGCCGTTCAGCCTATGGCGTTGAGTGCACTCGACGCACTCAACGCCATTCAGCCCAAGTAAGATGGCATTGAGTGCAGTCACCGCACTCAATGCCATTCAGCCTATGACATTGAGTGGACTCGACGCACTCAATGCCATTCAGCCAAAGTAAGATGGCATTGAGTGCACTTAATGTACTCAATACCAATCAACCTGTGGCATTGAGATCACTCCACGGACTCAACGCCCGAGCGTAAAAACCTTTTTAAGTAAATACCTAATCTACTTGTCGATTCTTGTCGACTCACTCGATGCTCCCCGTACTTGAGTCAATTTGGCCTCTTTTTTATTTCTAGGGTTTTGTCATGACTTAGTTATGCCAAAACCACTCCTAGGGGGTCTCGTCGTAAATGGGATGCTATAAAAGATATCTCCTTAACTGAGATTAATAACAAGATCCTAATGTGCTTCCCCAGCACTTGGGATTCCAGGATCTTGCCAATCAAGGAAGCCAGAAGTTTGAATGGGATATCCACCGAATCTCTCCTTAGAAAGCTAAAATCCTATGATCAGTTAATCAAGACCAGAGAGGCCACTGAACTGAAGGCCTAAACCTCTTCAAGGAAGGAGCACAATATTGCTTTCAAAGCAACAGAAGAATCAGAAACCCTTTCTGCCAATAAAGAGCTGATGAGCTTACTGGCCAAGAGATTTTATAAGTTGGCTAAGAAGGACTTCAGAAGGAAATCATCAAGAAGTGATGATAAACCTAAGTATGACAGAACTCCTACCAAGGAGATTATCAGCTTTAGATGCAGAAAACCTGGGCACATTCTCCCTGAATGCCCAGAGGCACAGGAATGAGACAAAAGAAAGGAAAAAGAGAACAAGAAGCATTCCAGCAAACACTCAAATAGACATTCCTCCAACAAGCATAAAAGAAAGGAGAAAGGTTTCATTGTCTAAACCTGGAGTGAAACAAAAGAGGAGACTTCATCTTCTAGCTCCAGTGAAGATGAGGAAGAAGCCAATGCAAGGGAAGTGTGCCTTATGGAAATCAATGCTTCTTGCAGCAAGTCAGAAAATGAAGAATCTGATGAGGAATCAGAATAAGAAGAAGACCAGGTAATATCTTCCTTTGATTTTAATTCTGCTGATTTTAAGATTGAATTCAAATAACTGTACAATGATTTAATCAACTCAGAAAAAGAAATTAAAACTCTTAGAGATAGGCTAGTTGAATTTGACAACATATTTGCTGAAAATATCAAATTTATAGATGACTTAGACCTTAGCTAAAGAACAAATAATAACTCTCAGAACTGAGTTATATGAGGCTAAGAAACTTGAAGAATCTCTCAATGAGAGAAGCCTTAAGTTGATGGACATCACAAGAACAGTAAATGCCAGGCTAAATGGCAAGCTGGGCTTAGGTGCTTCATCAAGCTTGCCCCCTATTCTCAAGAAAAATATTCTTTCAACTCCTATAAAATTAATATCTGAAAAAGGTAAAGGTAATACACAATAAGCAACCAACAGAAGGCTTACTTAAATCTAAAAATCAAAAGAATAGAAACAAGAAAAATCTAAATAAAAATAATGTTCAACATGTTTCGTCAAACTCAGATCGACGAAATGTGGCTAGTTTGTCAAACTCCGATCTACGATCTATGAATGCCAACATTAGCCATAATAATTCGTCTTACTGTGATCGATAAATCTTGTATGGTTCTTCGAGCAGAGATCGACGAACTTGGGGCACAGAAAATGAATGTATTCATTATCTGAGCAGAGATCGACGATCTTATCCCATCTCATCGAACTCCGATCGACGAACTTACAACACTTCGTCAAACCCAGTCAGACTTAACAAAAATCATAACTTTAACAAAAAAATTAATCAAACTAGAAAACCTGTTAATCCATTTTGCTAATTGGGAAATTCCACCTAGGAGATACCATCCCTTAGGATATAAATCTCAACCTGAATTTTTTGTTATATAAAGCTTTTCATATCAGGAAAATAAAGGGCCCAAGGTAATCTGAGTCAAGAACAACTAATTTTTGCCTTTGCAGGTAAAGAGCTGTCCAGCTTTTAATCAACAATGGTATCTTGGCAGTGGATGCTCCAAGCATATGACTGGCAAAAAGGACAACCTAAATAATTACAAGTCCAAGCTGAGACCAAATGTGATCTTTTGTGACTCAAATTGTGGACAGACTAAAGGCTTTGGAGAAGTTAAGATTGGAGCAGTTACTTTCAAAAAGGTTGCATATGTAAGTGGACTGAAACATAACCTCATCTCCATAAGTCAACTATGTGATGAAGGTTATCAGGTATCTTTTAACTCAAGCTCTTGTATTATTTCTACTAAAGAAAACCAAACTGTTTTTATTTTTAATAGATAAGGCAACATATATGCAGTTAATTTTCAATCTGCAATATCAGATATTTGTTTATTTAATCTTATTAGCAATCAAAATGAATTATGGCATAAAAGATTAGGTCATGTTAATATGAAAAACATTGCTAGGTTATCTAAAGACAACCTTGTTAGAGGACTGCCTTTTGATCCCTACAAGAAGGAAGGCCTCTACAGGGCTTGTCAATTAGGCAAGAAAACTAAATCTAGCTTTAAATCTGTTAATAAGAGTGATTCACTTAGGATCTTGTACTTGCTACACATAGACCTTTTTGGCCCTATTGTTGTACAAATCCTAGAAGGGAAATCTTATACTCTAGTAGTTGTAGATGACTTCTCAAGGTTTACTTGGGTGTTCTTTCTTAGATCTAAGTCAGATACATTCAAGGTTCTTATAGATTTTCTCAAGACCATACATATTGAGGACTCTACTCAAGTTGCATTGATCAAAAGTGATCATGGTACTGAGTTTGAGTCTCTTCTTATGCAAGAGTTCTGTGATAAGGAATGTATCAGGCATTGCTTCATAGCTCCTTGAACTCCTCAACAAAATGGGGTAGCTAAAAGGAAAAATAGAACCCTAATTGAAGCTGCAGGCACATTACTTGCAGATGCTTATATGCCCCTATCCTTTTGGGCAGAGGTTGTGAGCACAACAAATTATGTACTGAATAGAAGTTTGATACATAAACTCAAGCATAAGACTCCCTATGAATTGCTCAAAGGGAAGAAATCTAAAATCACATATTTTAAAATATTTGGTTGCATATGCTATATTCATAATAATGACAAGAAATATATTAGAAAGTTTGAAGCTAAGGCTGTAGAGGGAATTTTTCTAGGATATTCCCAAGTCAGCAAAGCTTATAGGATATTTAATAAACCCACTTTGAAAATTGAGGAATTTGTTCATGTAAATTTTGATGAAGTTAACATGTCTTATAAGGAGAAAGAAGTTTCTACCAATAGCACATTGCAGGTTCCTCACTTGTATGAGATATTGGATGATCTAAGCCTCACCCAAGAGGTTCCAATACATCCCTCTACATAAGTTGAAGAAGAAAGTGAAGAATAAAGCTTAGAGGTGGCTGAACCCTATCCAACAGCTAATAAAACTCCACAAGAGGAATTTATTCCCCATGCTATTGCCCAACCAGCTCCTCCCATTGATTTTGTCACACTTAGAGAACATCCTAGATCTCTAGTGATTGGAGATATTTTAGTTTGTGTGCAAACAAGGCATCAACTTTACAATGATGTGATGCATGCTTGCTTCATTTCTCAACTTGAGCCCCAATTCATTAAATATGCAGAGCAAGATCCCCACTAGATCATTGCAATGCAAGAGGAGCTCAATCAATTTGAGAGATGTAGAGTTTGGGAATTGGTTCCTAGAGCCAAAGATTACCAAGTCATTGGAACAAAATGGGTCTTCAGGAAAAATTGGATGCTGAAGGCAACATCATAAGGAATAAGGTAAGACTTGTAACACAATGCTATTCACAAGAGGAAGGAATAGACTATGATCAAACCTTTGCTACAGTGGCAAGGCTTGAGGCTATACGGATTTTCTTAGCTTATGCTGCCAACAAAAAGTTCAAGGTATACCAAATGGATGTGAAGAGTGTATTCTGAATGGTGAATACAAAGAGGAAATGTATGTGTAACAACCACCAGGTTTTATCTCTCTAACTCATCCCTCCTTTTTCTTTAGATTGTATAAAGCTCTATATGGTTTAAAGCAAGCTCCAAGAGCTTAGTATGAGACCCTAGCTAGCTTTCTTTTAGAGCATAAATTTTCTAGGGGCATTGTAGATAGAACTCTTTTTATTAGTCATCATAAAGAGAAAATTTTGTTAGTTCAAATATATGTAGATGACATCATTTTTGGCTCTACTGATCCCAAACTATGTAAAAGGTTTTCTGACCTTATGCATTCAACGTTTGAGATGAGTAGTATGGGTGAACTTTCATATTTCCATGGTCTCCAAGTGAAGCAATCTTCTGATAGTATCTTGATCTCCCAATATAAATATGCTAAGGAGCTTATTAAAAGATTTGGGATGTGTGATACCTCAGTAATGAAGATACCCATGGCTGCAAATGCTGTGATAGATTCTGATGAGCATGAGAAGCCTGTTGATTAGAAAACATATAGGGCCATTGTTGGGTCTCTACTATATCTCACTGTAATTAGGCCAGATATTATGTTTGCTACATGTATTTGTGCTAGGTTCCAGATGAACCCTAAAGAATCCCACTATATTTTGCTAAAAAGGATTTTAAGATATATAAAGGGTTGCCCAAATCTAGGACTCTATTATCCAACTGAATCAGAATTTGAATTAACTGGATTCTCAGATGCTAATTTTGCTAGATGCAGAGTGGACAGAAAAAGCACATCAGGAACATGTCAGTTCCTTGGTGATAGCCTTGTGTCCTGGTTCTGTAAGAAGCATACTTATGTGTCCACATCAACTACAGAAGCTGAATATATAGCAGCTGGTAGCTGTTGCTCATAGATTTTGTGGATTCAGAATAAACTACTAGATTATGGATACAACTTAAATAATTCAACTATATATTGTGATAGTACTAGTGCTATTTCAATAGCACAAAATCCAGTGCATCATAGTAGGACCAAGCATATAGAGATTGAACATCATTTCATTAGAGATTCTGTAGACAAAAAGAAAATTAATCTTATCTTTATCTCCACTGATTTACAAAGAGCAGACATCTTCAACAAGCCATTGGATGAGAAGAAGCATCTGTTCTTCTTAAATCAGCTGGGTATGATTAATGGAGAAGAATTAATTTAACTTTCTGTCTGAGGTCGACGATTTTTTGACAGTTCGTTGAATGGAGATCGACGATCTGTGAACTCCTCGTGAAGAGTTTGTCGAACGGAGATCGACGACCACTTCTTAGTGAAACAGATTTCATCGAACAAAGATCGACGATCCCTGCTTCAGTGAATTTTTCGTCGAATGGAGATCGAAAATTTTTTCGTCTTCTTCAGACTGAGATCGACAAACTCATTTTCAATTAAAATACTTCATCGAACTCAAATCAAAGATCTTTTCTTTTTCATTGGACTGAGTTCATCTTTTTGTCTTCTAAAGACCTTATAATCTAAGTTTTAGATGAAATCCGTCCCGCACTTTTAATTTCCTTTGCACTTGATCTCTTATTTTTCCTTGCAGGACCTGTCATGGCGATTTCGGCGGCGAACCTATCCGGGATGAAGTTTGATGCTGGGTTTGATATAGATGTGGACTCTTTCAAGCATAGAGACCAAATCTTCCAAGATATCTTGAAGTTGTTTGATGAGCCGCAACTTCTCAAAGTTATGATTACTAGGATGAAGCTTCCTGTGGCAGAGATAAAAGAATTGGTTTTTTCGTTGTCTTCTCTAGACAGACAAACCCTAGTTGGCACCATTACTAGACAGGAGGTGATTCTAACTCCTGATATTATTTCTTAGATATTTGGTCTTATTAATGGAAATGACGATATAGAACTGGATAGTAATAAGTTTGGTGAAATGCTTACACGGATGGGTCACTCTGAGGGAAACCCTAGTAAGTTACTAAAAAAGAACTTGTCTATTGAGTACAAGTTTCTGGCTGACATAGTAGGTAAGGTGCTACTTGGGAAGCACAATGCCCATGGCTATATTACCAGGCACTAATTCCTTATGATGAGTGCCCTGGTAAATAAGAAATCAGTGAATTGGGGTAATATTCTATTTGATTTGATTAAGTAGAAAAATAATAACAGAGAAGTCTGTTTTGGGAGGATTCTGGGCATCTTCCTCTAGGAGAAATGTCCCTAACTGTTGGTCTCTCCAATAGTTTTCATCAATGCTTCCAAGAGACTGACTTCAGCTCTCTTTGGAAAATGGGAGAGGACCATCTCAAAGCCCTCCAGGGCCTCCTCTTCCTTAAGGACTTCAGAGGACACTAGGACTCCAAGAGTCAATCCCCAACTTGCTGATGAAGAGGCACGAAAAATTCCTCCTTCTCCACCCTCCTCCAAACTACCTCCATCACCAACCCATCAAAACCCTTCAACCCTGATATCTCCACAACCATTTCCACTCCATCTCCACCTCATACATCACTACCTCAATCTCCTCTACCTTAATACCTACAAGGCATTCCATTCACCACTTCTATATCTACACAAATGTCTCCCACCTTCAATCTCCTCTCAACACCAATATAATCCCCATCACTAGTACAATCACCAATACATACTCCTCCACAATCTCCACTTGCTGTTGACACCCCTATGGATATAACATCTGACATACCTCCACTCATTCCTCCAATCATCCCCTTAACATCTACCATCATCCCTCCAATTCTACCTTCATCTCCATCCACTTTCTTAAATGTCTGTACTTCTTGTGGTATCACCACTTCATCTCTTCCATCATCATCATCTGATCCATCTACCATCATTTCCCTTCTCACTCCAACCATCAAATCTCTCATAGAGGATGCCATTGCACCTCTTATTATTTCCATCAATTCTTTATCTACTTAGATTGCTTCTTTCTCTGGCCCTTCTTCACTTAGGGGCCTGGCATCAGGTATTCCTGATACCAGGCAGGGGGAGATGTTCTATGAAGAAGTCCCTCCTCCTCCAGCAGCAGCAAAAGCAGTAGTTCCTGTAGATATAGTTATTTCAGATACTGAGATACCAGATGCATAAGTTACAGAGCTAGCATAATTTTTGGCTACAGATTCAGAGACAGATGATTCAGTTTATTCTTTGGATGTTCTTTCTGTTAGAGAAGTTACCATCTCTCCTTCAGTTGAACTGACTGATATACTAGATTCTTTTTATTTATCTCACAACAACATTATTTCATTTGTTTCCAATCAGTTTTGCACAGATATTGTCTGTTATACTACTCTAGTGAGCACATAAATCTTACAGCTTATTCAGAGCAGCTTTAGAGCTCCAGATCCTGAGCTTGTTCTTGCTCCAGAGGCTGAGTCTGTTAAAATTGCTGAGGATGAGTCTTCTGAGCCCAAGACTTTCTCTCCTACAACCTATGCATTCTCCACTTCTCCATTACCTGATATGGATTGAATTCTTGCTGAAGAAATGGCCAGGGAAGTTGCAGTAGTTCAAGTTACAGTAGTTCCAGCTCAACTTGTTCCAGCTCAATCCATTTCATCTGAGTAACTTATGGAGATTGATGATTTGTATGATAATCCTCCTGGATCCTCTGAGGATAATGAGGATTCTGAGGATGATTCTGATTCTAACAGTTCCAAGAGATCTAAATCAAAGGAGAGGAAGGCTCTAGGAAAGGCTGCTCCCAAGCCCAATCCAAACAATGATATTCCATACTATATCCTACACAACATTCCCCTTACTGCTAATACTCCTCATTGGATGAAGTTGTCATGAAACCAGGCAAAAACACAGAAGAAGAGGTCTAGATCTTCTCCAGTGAAGAGATTCAGGAAAGATCCACCTCCTCCTCCTCCTCCTGCTACAGGAGCATCAGGCAATCTTTCTAGATCTCAAAGGCCTGCTTCCAGTGCTTTTCAATCTTCTAAGCCAGCTCCTTATCAGTCTTCAAGACAATCTTCAAAGCCAGCTCCTTCTCAGTCAAGACAAACTTCCAGGCCAGCTCAAAGACATTCTTCCATTCCTGCCAGAAAATACAGTGAATGCAGACCTCCAAGTTTTTTTTATGTTTGAAAATCTGAGAAGATTTATCCTTCAACAAATTTTCAGCAACAATCTGTTATTTTTAGGAAGCCATAAAGGACTGCTCATGATGTTTCAACTGATATAGAAAGACCTCCAGCTCCAGGATATGAACCTGAGTTAGATCCTAATTTCAGAATGGCAAGATTCCATGAGCTGATAGGCTTATCCCAAATGAATAAATCAAAGAAAGAAGGAACTGTTTCCTCTCAATTTACTACCATGTCTACTTATAGACAAAAAGAACTTGAAAAATTTGAGGTAGATAAAAATTTCTTTGATCCTAATGCTTACATGCAGGTACACCAGAAGTTGTTGTTCCAAGATCTTCTACTGTAACACTTCTGGGAGCTCAAGACCTGAAAATGTCCAAACCTGAAGCAGAAAATCCCTTAAGGAAGATTGTATTTACTAAATCTTCTTCTGCTCCTCCTCCTGACAGTTCCTAAAATAATTTTATTCTCTGTGTATATTTTGTTTTATCTGCTGAATTGTTTTTCATTATGTCAGATATTTTCTTTTATGTTGAATGATTGTATTTTCTTTACTAATGCATTATACATAGTGACCTCACCCAAATAGGGGGAGATTGTTGGAACCTCACCTGTGTTTGGGATTTGGGCTAAAGTTACCTATTAGGATCTGCATAGATTGACCCCACCTTGTATAGTTTAGGGCCATAAGTCTCATTAGATCTTAGGGTAGGTCAACACTTCAGTTTGACAAGGCCAAGCCCTCAGAAGACTTAGTAGATTACAGAAACTACAACAAGGCAGAAATTTCATGTTGAAGAAGTCATTCCACGAACTCTGAAGTGAGATCGACGATCTTTGTTTTCAGTTCGACGATCTCAGAGTCACTTATCTTGTTGGAACACCCTATTACTAATTTGGGTAAGGATCACTATGATTGTCTTAGGAAACCAGGTTGACCTAGTTGTATAGTTGTAAAGGTCAACATTAGAATGAGTCTAGGGCTTAGAACTTAGGTTTGAAGCTGCCCCCAGGACCATTCCAAGATCAAGGTTGAAAAGCTAAGTCTAAGGCAATTTTCGTCGAGCTCAGGTCGACCAAACGTCGAACTCGGTTCGACGCTCTCTGAGCTCAACTTGATGAAGCGTCGAACTCCGGTCGACGATCTTCGAGCTCAGATCGACGATCTCTCTTCAGTTATTCTTCAGGTCGCTGAGCTCGGGTCGACGATCTTCGAGCTCAGGTCGACGTTTTCTGTCTGCTTGATCTCATTCTATCTCTGAGCTCAGTTCGACGATCGTGGAGCTCAGATCGACGATTCCTCTGAGAGATCGACGTCTTTTAAGGATTCAAATGCTGTTATTCTTTGGAATATTTTTGAATATTATCAGCATTTATGACAAGAAGATCTGCCAGCCGTTTGTCTTTATTCTGGAGCAAGTTTCAAGGTATTATTCAGAGAATGTTTGCTGGACTTTCCTCTAGAAGACAAGACTCCTTATGGAAGACTTTTATGACTGCCAACGGCTACTTTGGACAAAGAATTCTTCAGAGAATAAGATCTTCCTTTTTCAATAAAAAAAAGACAGAAGAATATACATATACAGGATACTGATAGCAAAAGAAGAACAGAAGAACTGTGACATAAGAATCTTCTTGTTTTACTAACAAGCATTCACAACTTCATCAAAAGAACTCCAGACACCTCATTTCTCAGTCTTCTTGCTGAAACAATCTTTTGCTGGAGATCAAAGTTCTGAAGACCTATCACCCTAGAGCAAAGCTTCCCTTCCTGAACCAGTCTACATCTCAGGGGGAGCTTTGACAACAAAGATCCACTAGTCTTCTCTCATTTGATTTGAGAACAGAGAAGACAACTTCATTTCCTTTTCCTTTTTAATTTTCCTGCTGTAAAAGAGTTCTTGAACTCTCTTCAAAAGTTCTGTCTGGTTCTGAGAACCTTGTCAAAACTCAGTGGTGGCAAGACACCTTATCAAAAAATCCAGTTTTGGTTTTTGAGCACCTTGACAAAAGCTCATTAGTGTCAGGACACCTGATCAACTCATCCTGAGTGGATTCCTACCAAGGGTGGTAGAAGAGTGGATGTACCCAGGTTTTTGGGGAACCACTATATTTCCTTGTGTCTTCTGGATTGTTTGTTTGATTGTTGCTGTGTGCTGTGCTCTTAATTTCTTGCTTCTTTAATTATTTTCTAGCACTATACACTATAGTGTAAATTAAATTTTATATGTGTTGATATTTTCAAAGCTGTGAAACTTATTTGAATAAACTCTATTCACCCCCCTCTAGAGTTGAGATAGATCTTACCCTCACTTTCATCTCTGAATTGAGATCAACGAAAGTTGAACTGAGTTCAACGAACTCTGATCTTCTATCAGATTTTGAGTTCGATGATCTTCTATCTCTGTTCGACGATCTTGGAGCCCAGTATGGAAAGCTGTATTCCAGTTCAAAGCTCCCAGGGCTCAGCTCGACGAAAGAGAGGTTGAGTTCAACTATCCAGGATCTCAGATCGACGAAAATTACCAGTTCAACATTTCTATTCTCTGTAGTTATTTCAGATTGACTAAGGCTTATTTTCTTGCTTATATTGCTCTGAGTAATTAATGCTTAGATTCTCAGAATATAGCCGTTCATATGACAACATTAATTACTGGTTTTCACAGAGTTATTAAACAGCTAATTATTGGGACAGTTATGGAATTACTTTATTGCTCTTCTAGCCATTGTCCAAGTTCCAAGAAATAAGCAGTCAATTAAGGAAGGAATTCAAACTTTGCAGCAGATGATATAATCAAGTTTTTTAAAATACAGGACAGTAGAAATCATTCAAGAGAAAGAGTTTTGCACTATCTTCATCTAATATTCTTCTTCCAGTAAGCTTTCAAGAGACAATCAACTTCATCTGTCTACAGCTTTCTGGAGAACCTTTTTCAAGAAGACCTATACACCCTGCAAAGCTCTCAACTTCCTGGACAGAACTTCATCTCAAGGGGAACTTTGACACCATCAAGGATCCACAAGTCTTCTCAGTTATTTTTAGAAAAGAGAAGACAACATATATTTCTTATTTCTTTCACCCCACTGTACATAGGGCTCTAACTCCCTTCAAAATTTAAACACTTGGTTGCAAGTCTCTTGATCAAAAGACTTGATTTGGTTTTTAGGTACCTGATCAAAAGCCTAAAGGGTTGCAATATCTCCCTACAAATAGATATTGTGGTGACAGGTCACCTGAGCAAAAACCTGATTGGTTGTAGGGCACTTGATTAAAAACCTGAATGGATTCCTACCAGGGTGGTAGAAGAGTGGATGTACCCAAGTTTAGGGGAACAACTATAAAATTCTTGTGTCGTCTTTGATGCTCTCTTATTTTTATCGTGTGCTGCTTGCTGAATAGTTTAGTGTTATTTCTGCACTAATTGATTACACATATAAGTATTACTATTTTAATTCCGCAATAAAAATCTAATAAGTTTTTTTAAAATACTCTATTCACCCCCTCTAGAGTTAAATAGATCTAACCCCTCAGGTGGTATCTTTCATACCATCCTTCAAGACGGCCGATGGTGTATATGTGTTGATTTTTCTTTGCTTAATAAATCATATCCGAAGGAATGTGGGAGCCACTACGGGAGTCGGACCCTGGAAGGAAGGATTGTCAGGCAAGGGTACTTCTGTCCTACCCTGGGCCACGACGCTGTAGAGTTCACGAAGAAGTGACACATGTGTCAGTTATTTGACCCCCTCCAACAACAACCAGCCTAGCGCCTCAAAATCATCACAGCCCCCTGTCCCTTTGTGATCTGGGGAATGAATTTGGTAGGACCCTTGCCCTAGGCCAGCGAGAAGAGGAGGTTCCTATTAGTAATGATCGACTATTTCTCTAAGTTGTTAGAAGTGAAGGAAATGGCCAAGGTGACCTCCCAAGTAATCAGAAACTTTGTGTGTGGGGAGATCATCTGTAGGCACGGATTACCCCAGGCCATTGTCACGGACAACGAACCTTAATTTGCTAGTGCTGGGTTCATCATTTTCTATGGGCATCTCGAGATTGATCTCAGGTTCGTGTCGGTCCATCACCCTAGGAGCAACGTGTAGGTGGAGGCGGAAAACAAGATCATTGTGAATCTCTTGAAGAAGAAAGTTTAAAATTTAAAGGGGAGCTGGGTGGAGCAGCTTCCCTCAGTCCTCTGGGCACTAAGGACCACCACCAACACAGCCATAAGGGAGATCCCCTTCAAGATCTCCCATGGCAGCAAAGCAGTACTTCCCATAGAATTTGAGGTCCAGACAACTCGGGTGGCAGAGGCCCGGGAAGGCAGGGAGGAATGGAGAGCCGAGAACGAGGAGGAGTTGCATCTCTCCCTGAACATGATAGAGAAGCAGCGTGATTTGTCTTCCATCTGACAAGAAGAGGTCAAGCGGAGAATGTCTAAGTATTTTTACAAGCATGTCAGAGTCAAAAAGTTCACGGAAGGGGACTTGGTCCCGAAGAACGTGGATGCAGCAGGGGGGTCAGCAGTAGTGGGGAAGCTCAACCCCAGCTGGGAAGGCCTGTATATTGTCCAGGAAGCTCTAAGGTTGGGGGGGGGGGGGGGGGGTACCGTCTCCGAAATGTGAAGGGCGAGACCCTAAGTCACACCTGGAGTTGTGATGACCTAAAGCATTTCTATCTATGAAAATATGTACGTCCGCTTCTTCAATAAATATGAATATGAAATCTCTTGATGCTCCAATTCTTTTGTAGATCAAGTTTGTTATTTGTAAAGCTTAGTCCTGGAATGCTCTCATTGCGAGGCTTCCGCCTAGCTGGCAGGGTTAGGGGCAAAGGAAAGTATTATCACTCTATGGTTAGGTCCCGTGATGCTCCCGCTGTCAAGCTCCCACCTAGCTGGCAGGAACCGAGCCTCGAGTGACGTCATTATGACCATGGAGGGCTGAGCCCGGAGGATGTTCAACACCCACCATCAGGCTTTAACTTAGTTGATTGGGTCGGTGGTAGAACCTGGGGGTTGGGGGCAAAGGAAGGTATTCTCACTCTAGGTTAGGTCTCGAGAAACTCCCGCTATCACGCTCCCACCTAGCTGGCAGGGCTCGGGCCTCGAGTGATGTCGTTATGACCCTAGAGGGCTAAGCTCGGAGGATGTTCAACACCCTCCATCAGGCTTTCACTTAGCTGATTGGGCTGATGGTAGAACCCGGGGGTTGGGGGCAAAAGAAAGTATTCTCGCTCTTGGGTTAGGTCTCGAACGATCCCGCTGTCGGGCTCCCACCTAGATGGCAGGGTCTGGGCCTCGAGTGACATCATTATGACCCTGGAGGGCTGAGCCCAGAGGATGTTCAACACCCGACATCAGGCTTTCACTTAGCTTATTGGGCCGGTGGTAGCACTCAGGGGTTAGGCAAAAAGAAATTATTCTCGCTCTAGGGTTAGGTCCCGAGACGCTCCCGCTGTCAGGCTCCCACCTAACTGGCAGGGAGTGGGCCTTGAGTGACGTTGTTATGACCCTAGAGGGTTGAGCCCGGAGGATGTTCAATACCCACCATCAGGCTTTCACTTAGCTGATTGGGCCGGTGGTAGAACTCGGGGGTTGGGCAAAGGAAAGTATTCTCGCTCTGGGGTTAGGTCCCGAGACGCTCCCGCTGTCAGGCTCCCACCTAGCTGGCAGGGCCTGGGCCTTGAGTGACATCATTATGACCCTAGAGGGCTAAGCCTGAAGGATGTTCAACACCAGCCATCAGGCTTTCACTTAGCTGATTGGGCCAGTGGTAGCTGTTGCGTTGGCAAGTGTACCGATCGTAATCAAGTAATAAAGTGAGGAGTTTAATCCCCAGATTTCGATCTCTCTAGGAGTGCAAGTAGGGAGTGTGATTTCACTATTTAAAAATAGATTGCAAGCGGGAAAGTAACCAAAGGGGGTTTTGATTTGGGGTATTCCTAAATCTAATGCTAAAAATCCTATTGCGGGTCGCTGTCACCACATCTCTTGGGTGGATTACTCAAGAGAGTAATAGGGATGATTAATGAGCTAATGAGGGTCACAATCACCTCTTCACAATGCACATTTCTAGCAATTTCTAGAACGACACAATCACAACAGCCACAGAAGAAAATGGAGCTCAACAGGCTATCAAGAACTAAAATAAATCAACACCTAGACATGCTGGAATATTCAAGCTAATAATATTCAAACATCATTCAAACTCTCCAAATATTCATAAAAAGGAAACGCTATAAGTGAAGGGTGAGAGATTCAACCAAACGCACAAAGTATCTCTGAGATTCACG
Organism: Platanthera zijinensis; assembly: GCA_039513925.1. NCBI lineage: Eukaryota > Viridiplantae > Streptophyta > Magnoliopsida > Asparagales > Orchidaceae > Platanthera > Platanthera zijinensis. The sequence continues at coordinate 155,244,107 of CM077083.1, forward strand.
TCCGGATTCAAGGGTTGTCGGTCCTTGTCCGAACTCGATCTACGGTTGACGTCCGGGAACCAAAAAGGGCTGTCACTTCCTTCGAATATCTCATCTTCTTTGTGAATAATCGTTGGCTGGTTCTAACTAGAGAACTTCATGGATGCAACAACCTTTGAGCTTGACATGGAGCTTGGAGCTTGGGGATGACAATGGTGGTCAGAGATGAAGAGTTTGCTAGCTCTTGGAGTAGAAATGGTAGTCGGATCAACTCTCCAAGGAGGAGAGAGAAAATGGTGGCAGGAGGCAATATTTCCCGCTCAAAAGAGCAGGAATGGTGGCTGGAGGAAGACTGGTTCAGGCTTGGATCGAAGGAAGAAGAAATATGCACTTTATAGAGAAACAGGTCAGAAAAATGGGCACAAACGATTTGGCGCACGACCGTACATCAACCGTGCGTTATTTAATTTTCAGGATAAGCCTGCAAAAGGAGAGACGTTGACCCGTGCGATTTACTCACGCACGGGCACTTCCGCCTTTGCGTGAAGGAAATCGCACGGGTAACGACAGAACGGAATAAGCAGGAATAAGCAGGAAAACTGTGCATTTTACTCACGCACGGGCGCTGTTGCCCGTGCGTGAACAAATCACACAATTAACCACAGACTGGTGCAAATAGGAAAGCTACAAGAAAACCATGCAATTTCCTTCTCGCACGGTTTGGGAGAAACCGTACGTGAACAAAATGCACGGGTAGCCACAGATTTCCGCAACACTACTGTGTAAAATGCAGGATTACCAACAGACCATGCGCGAATAAATTCGCACGATCGTGCATCTCACACAAGAAATGGAAAAATGTAACTTTGGACATCGCGACCACATGCAAATCAATAAAACCAGCTGGAACACCAGCACCCCGCACCAAGAAGCAAACAACAGCAGCAAGAAAGATCCATGGGGAGCACCATGTGCGTGCCCCCAACAAATGAATGTACAATTGCACACCTCATGAGTCCCGTTTATATAGGGTTTTGCGGACTCATTTGGGCTAGTTTTCATGACTATGCACTTCACTTTTAGGTTATTTTCATTGATATTTTGTTCCTACTGGGTTTCACATTTAGTGCACTTTTCTAGCCCGAGGGTGCGCAATTGCGCATCCGATTGCCGGGGGTATGCACTTGGTGCTCCCCAGGGCCCGTTCCAGTAGTTTTTATTGCAATTTGTTGATTGTTGGACGGTCCTCCTTTGTGAGTTTTTATTGTGTGTAGGTGGTCAATTTTCCCCTCTTCAGAATTCTGATTTGTGATAAACGCACGGTCATGCATTTTCTTGGCGTACGGTTTGTTTCCGTCGTGCGTTTTCTACAGATTATTTTGGAAGATTGACCAGCCCGTGCGATTGCTTCACCCACGGTTTATTCGGAACCATGCGTGAAGGAAATGCATGGGTTTCCTGTAGCCTTCTGGTTTTACTATGTTCTGTGGTTGGCCGTGCGTTTTCCTTCACGCACGGGTAGAAGTGCCCGTGCGCGAGTAAAAGCACGATTCCACCCAGTTGCCTGCGTTTTGAGCACTCTGTCATTACCCGTGCGATTTCCTTAGCGCACAGGCGGAATCGCCCCTGCGTGAGTAAAACGCACGGGTCAGCACTTCTTCTTCCTCAGGCGTTTTCTGGAGATTATTATCGCACGGTTCACGCACGATCGTGCTCCAGACCTTGCATGACCATTTTTGCTGACTTTTACTATTTAAGCCGCAGATTTCTTCTATACCGGGCTATCTCCATTTTCCCCCGCCATTTCCACCCCTTTGAGCGGGAACTCGTACCTCCAACCGTCTCTTTCTCTATCCTCCTTGGAGGGTTGATCCGACCACCCATTCTCCTCCAAAGAGCTTGCTAAATCTTCGTCTCCGACCGCCATCGCCATTTCCGACCTCCAAACTACTGTTTGAGCTCTTAGTTGCATAACTTGGGAAACATTTTGCTCTGATCCAAGTCAGCGACCACAACACGAAGAAGATGGGTGTGAAGAAGGAAGTGACAGCCTTTCGGGATCCCGGATACCTTCGAAAGACCGAGCTAGGACGAGGCTCGATAATCCTCGCTTCCGGCTGGGAATCTTGGAGAGACTTCGAGTGCTTGGTTGTGTTTCTCCCCTTCTTTTCGTAGATTTGTTTTAACCTGAACTTGTGCTAGTATGCTTAATGTTTGATAACCATGTTTTGCTCAAGGTCATGCTATGGTTTTTTGTGGTAATTTCTTGACCATGATGTCTGTTGATGAGCTTCATCTTTGTTAGAGAAAGCTGCGTTTGATCTGTTCTAGCGACTGCTAGAAGTGTGCATTGCGAAGAGGTATTTGTGACTCTCGATATTTTGTTCATCTTTGCTATTACTCTTTGGAGTAATTCACCCTGACGACGCGGTGATTGCGACCCACACTAGATTAATGTTGTTTAGTGTAGGAAAACCAAAATCAAACCCCTTGTTTTTACATAGCACTTTCATTCATTTCTCTGAAAGAGAAATCCATGCTCCCTACTTGCACTCCGCGTGAGATCGATACTTGGGGAAGCTACTCCTCACTTTTATTACTTGGTCGTGAACGGTAATCTTACCGCCAGCGCATCAAGTTTTTTGCGCCGTTGACGGGCAGTGCAACCGTTGCATGTATTTTTAGAGATATGGATGTTGTTTGATGATTCCATCCTTTTGCATACTCACATTGTTCAGTTTAATTTTTGCCAAATGCTAATTCAAAATACAGAACATTATGTTAGCCTCTAACCACAAGGCGAATAACTTTGAGCTGTCCGCAGATTTGATCAAGTTTGTCTTGAAGAATTGTTTATTTCTTGGGTGCCATGGAGAGAATGCCAGGGCTCATATCGATAGCTTATTGGAGCTTTGTGGCACTTTTTGCTATGCGGGGAAAATGCAGGATGTGGCTATGATTAGACTTTTCGCGTTTTCTCTGGCTAGGAAAGCTAGACAATGGTATAGGGATATATTCCCGAGTGTGCCGACTTCGTGGAAGTGTGTTGAAGTTCAATTCCTCGGAAAGTTCTGCTCGCGCACATTGTTGACACAGGTGAATTTAGATTTGGTCTCATTCGCAAAGGCTCCTTGTGAATCTCTCTGTGAAGCTTGGGAAAGATTTCAACTGTTGCGATCCAAGTGCTCTGGGCTGGACACATCTAGAGTGTCATTTTTGCAAACGTTTTATTTCGGTATTCATGAGAGGTTTCGATACTGTTCGACACAGCCACTGGTGGTGCCCTCCTTAACAGGACAATGAATGATGCTTGGCGGATCGTGGCTGATGTGGTGTGTTCGAGTAGTTTGTGGAAGATGCTTCTCATGACTGAAGTGGACGACAACTCTTGTTCCATAGCTAACAATACAGGGGAGAGCGAATGTCTTTTCTGTGGTTTTCTAGAATGGTTTGAAAAGTGGTGGCAGTCCCAAGCCGTAATATTACGACAGCTGCAACACATCGTCACCGCTGTTGGTAAGATGTTGAATTTATGGGTCTGCTGTCCTGCTGAAACTGTTAATGCTATGAACCTCAAAAGTTGTAGGTTGGTGGAGAATCTGACGTTTCAGGAGGACCTGCATTCTTAACGCCAGGCTGAGCGCTGTACCAATGAGCCTTCCATGGAACCGTCGGTGATTTTCACACCTGAAGTTCAAATTCAGCAAGCACAACCCCCATTTCTGCATAGGTTGAAGAATATCAAAAAGGAGAGGCAACATCAATAGTTTCAGTATATTTTGAAGGGGATTAGGGTTAACATTCCCATGGTGGATTTTATGACTCAGGTGCCTCGCTATGCGAAGTGCTTGAAAGATTTATTGGCCAAACATCGGGCCTTTGAGTTATACGACAGTATTTCGATCCCAGAGGATTGCCCCACTATGGCAGTACGACATTGGCCTCTGAAAAAAAGATCAAGGGAGCTTTACGATTCCTTGTACCATTGGGCGATCCGTGATTAGACTGGCTTTATGCGATTCGGGAGCGTCTATCAACCTCATGCCGCTATCCGTTTTCCGTGAGCTTGACTCTGGGGTTCTCAGGCCCACTAATGTCATTCTACAGCTGGCTGATCGGTCGAAGAAAAACCTTTGGGAGTGGTTGAAGATCTCATGGTTGCTGTTAACGGGTTGGCCTTTCCGAAAGACTTTGTTATCCTTGACATTGAGAATACGTCTGACGTTCCCATTATTCTGGAGCGGCCATTCCTTGCCACTGCCAGAGCCAACCTTGATGCGGAAAAGGGTTTGTTGACTTTGCATCTTGGATCAGAAGAAACGGTTTTAGATATGTATAAGGCGTCATGGGAGGTTGATCGAGAAGAGTTGGGTGCAATGGAGTTTCAGGAGGATGAAGTTGAGTTACAGGGTCCCGATATGGACATTCTGGAAAGGCCTCATGAGGCGCGGGATGGAGGCCACGAGCATGCGGCAGTTCCCCCGTTTGATTCCAAAAGTTCTCCCGAGCTCAAGCATCTTCCTGGCACTCTGAAATATGCCTTTTTAGGGGAGAATGACACTCACCCTGTCATTATTTAAACATATCTTACGGCTAATCAGGAATCCCGTCTCGTTGAATTGCTTAAGCTACATAGGAAAGAATTTGGGTGGAAAATTTCATATGTTCAAGGATCAGTCTCGCTGTTTGCATGCATAAGATTTTACTGGAGGATAACTTCAAACCATCAGCCCAACCGCAACATCGATTAAATCCTATGTTGTAGGAGGTGGTAAAAAGGGAGGTTATCAAACTTTTGGATGCTGGAATTATTTACCCCATAAGCGACAGTGAATGGGTGAGTCCGGTTCAGCTGGTACCAAAAAAAGGAGGTGTTACTGTCATCCGTAATGAGGATGGCGAACCGCTTACTACAAGGCCTGTTATTGGGTGGAGAGTTTGCATTGATTATCGAAAGTTGAATGCGCGACCAGAAAAGACCACTTCCCACTGCCATTCATGGACAAGATGCTGGAAAGGCTGGCCGAGCATGGGTACTACTATCTCTTGGACGGGTATTCGGGATATTATCAGCTGGCTATTTCCCCTGAGGACCAAGAAAAGACGACGTTTATATGCCCGTTAGGGACTTTTGCTTTCCGACGACTTCCTTTTGGGTTGTGCAACGGTATAGCCACTTTTCAGCGACGCATGACTGCAATTTTTCGTGAAATGGTTGGAGATTTCTTAGAAGTGTTCATGGACGACTTTTCCCTATTTGGTGATAAATTCGATGGAGCATTGCGCAACCTCTCGTTGGTCTTGTAGCACTGCGAGGCTACTAATTTAGTGCTCAACTGGGAGAAGTGCCATTTCATGGTGCGTGTGGGGAATGTTCTGGGGCACAAATTCTCTCAGCTGGGGCTGGAAGTTGATCCTGCAAAGGTTTAGATGATTAAAAACCTGCGCCCACCTTCGTCACTTCATGGAATTCGGAGTTTCTTGTGGCATGCTGGGTTCTATCGGCGCTTCATTCGGGATTTCTCAGCTATAGCTAAGCCCTTATCCAATCTTTTGGTGAAGGATGCTATGTTTGAGTTTAATGATGACTGTCATCGGTCGTTTAACTGCTTGAAAGATTGCTTGGTTACTGCCCTGATTCTCTCATCACCTGATTGAAAAACGCCTTTTGAGTTAATGTGTAATGCTAGTGACGTAGAAGTGGTGACTGTGTTGGGGCAGCGTAAAAATAAAATCTTGCATACAATTGCTTGTGCGAGCCGGACATTGAACGATGCGCAGCTAAATTACACCAATACCGAGAAGGAGTTCTTGGCTGTCGTCTTTGCTTTTGAAAAGTTCCACTCCTATTTAGTCCTTTCCAAGGTGGTGGGTTATTCTGACCACGTGGACATTTGCTTCCTCATGCGCAAGAAAGATGCCAAACCTCGGCTTATGCGTTGGATTTTATTACTGCAGGGGTATGATATTGAAATTCGGGATCGTCGAGGAATCGATAATGTGATTGCCAATCATCTGCCGAGGCTTGATGGGGGAGGATGCATAGATTCGCGTGGAATTTCCATTTTTGATGCCTTTCCTGATGAAGGCTGAAAGTCCACCCAGTGCCAACTAGCTTCACCTATGGGGGGGGGAATAGGTGTCTTGTGGCGTTTTTGTGGAATTAAAAACCGTACCTGCACAAATAAATCAAACAACACAGCACAAAAAAGAATCAAGCAATTTATAGTGGTTCCCCGATTTGGGTACGTCCACTTTCCCCCTTCGACCTATCTCCCAACCAGGGACGACTCAATCACTTCACCAACATGATTGAAATCCAATCCTTGCACTAACGGAAGGAACCCTTCCACACGTAGGAGTCACCACTCCCACACCACGGGTTGCACCCAACCCTTACAACTAGGAACCAATCGTTCCTTTACAGCAAAATTGAAAATAGAATGTATTAGAAATACAAACAACTTATGGAGACTAAGGTGTCCCTCTTCGTTCGACGATGTGTTCTTGAAGTCAACGAAGAGTCCACAACCCTAGATCTCTCTTGGAGAGAATCTCCCCGAAACCGGCGGCGGCTTGGCTCTCGGGATTGGCGGCGGCAACGGAGTGATGCGGCGGTGCTATGGAGATTCAACCTTCGTAGCAAAGGTAGCAAGGTCTTCCAACGGTCACACTAGGATTGATCGTCTCGATCGATTCGGAAGGGGATGGTTTTCCCGATCTACGAATCAAGAGACAAAAGATCTCTGGTTAGACGCGTGAGACGCTGTGCTAGGCTAAGCTTCTGTCGCTGGAGATCTGGAAGAAACCGTGATCAGCAACGGCTACCAACTGCACGAGCGGCGACGACGGCGGCTGAGCAAGATGCGCGATCTAGGTCATGTCGGCGGCCTTTTTTTTGAATCGTGTATTCGTGTATATTTGTATGTCTTCCGCTCAACCATACGGAGGTATTTATACATTAGGTCATTCCACATGACCGTTGTGGGCCCCACCAATAAGAAGACCTAAGTCCGGTTCAAAATAATCCAGGTAACTTGGACCGGTCCAGAGAACAGTAAGAATTTGCCCAAGTCAAATTCGGCGAGAATCGTAGGTGATTCTCGCCGAATCGATGAGAATCAACTACGATTCTCGCCGAATTCTACTTAACAGAATTCAATCTCCACTGATAACACAAGCCGGTGAGAATCGGCGAGAATCACAATTGATTCTCGCCGAATCGTCGAGAATACAGAGTCATTCTCGACAAATCGGCGAGAATCACTTCGTGATTCTCGATGATTCTGCCTTAGAAGAATTCAAGGCGGCTTCGAGACAACCGGCAGCATTCGGCGAGAATTAGTTCGTGATTCTCGACGAATCGGCGAGAATCACTAGTGATTCTCGTCGATTTGTACTTAGACGATTTTCATCTTTCTTCCCGTGAGCTGGTCTTTGGCCCATCCTTGCTCCTTGTCTGCTCTTGATCTTACATAACCATGTGCTTGAAAATAAGTACACTCCAATAGAGAGAGTACACGTAAGCCAACACACTGATCTGCTCAACGAGGGATTACGTTGCACAGACCCGTGTATATTGACCTACTGCACCCTGACATTGGTGTGTACTTAACGATGAATAGCTGCAAGCACAACTTGAAGACAAGTAATCAAATACATTGTCAATTCACCTTAGCTTGTTCAGGGGCTTCTTCAAATCAGGTACATTTTGGATACAATACCCAACAATCTCCCCCTATTTGAAGAAGCCTAAACCCTACAAGCTAAGGTGAATATAACGGCTTGGAAGAAAACACAACTTTGAAAAACGAGAGTGAGTTGAAATTCCATACCATTATCTTTAGAGCGCATTTGGAGCATACACCTTAGCACCTTAGCCAAGAGGGTAATCTCCCCCTTTTCGGCTTCTGCAAATCTGGGTCTGGTGCATTTGACACCATGCTCCCCCTCAATTCTTGCACCTTTGCTTACACTTGAGTTCCTGGCAGATGCTCCCCCTAGATGCACGAGCCTGGAGCTTCTGTAGTCTTCATTCCTCATAATTTAGCATCCCCAATTCAGTTTTGAAAAGACTGAACTTGGCCTCGTCTAAGGGCTTTGTAAAAATATCTGCAATCTGCTTATCTGTGGGGACATAGCAGAGAGAGATGTCCTTGTTCTCCATGTGCTCCCAAATGAAGTGGTAACGCACTTCAATATACTTCGTCCTGCTGTGCGACACGGGATTATTCGCAATGGCTATAGCACTTGAGGAGTCGCAGTACATTGGTACTTCTTTGAACTGAAGGTCATAGTCTGCTAGCTGATTTCTGATCCATAGAAGTTGTGCGCAACAGCTGCCTGCTGAGATGTACTCAGATTCAACTGTGGAGGTTGCAACACAATTCTGCTTCTTACTATTCCATGATATGAGCCTTCTTCCGAGGAATTAACACGTCCCGGAAGTGCTTTTCCTATCATCCCTACTCCCTACAAAATCAGCATCTGAAAAACTTATTAGCTCGACATCATTGTTTCTCGGGTACCAAAAGCCAAGATTAGGGGTACCTTTAAGGTATCTAAGAATTCGCTTTGCAGCGACATAATGAGATTCCTTAGTGTTCACCTGATATCTGGCACAAACACATGTGGAGAACATGATATCCGGTCTACTTGCAGTAAGGTAGAGCAGGGATCCAATGATGCTTCTGTATTTGGTTTCATCAAAAGGTTTCCCTTTCTCATCCTTATCTAGAGACATGGTGGATCCCATTGGAGTCCTCATAGAGGTTGCATTCTCCATTCCGAATTTCTTGAGGAGTTCATTGGTGAACTTCGTCTGAGAAATGAAAATTCCTTCCTCAGACTGTTTCACTTGAAGTCCTAAGAAATACTTCATCTCTCCCATACTGCTCATTACAAACTTTCCTTGCATAAGTTTAGAAAACTTTTTGCAAAGATTGTTGTCCGTTGAGCCGAATATAATGTCATCGACATAGATTTGCACCAGCAAGATCTTGCCTTTGACTTCCCTAAGAAACAATGTCTTGTCTATTTTTCCTCTAGAGAACTTGTTCTCAAGGAGAAAACTAGACAAGGTCTCATACCAAGCTCGAGGAGCTTGTTTTAAGCCATATAGAGCTTTATTAAGAAAGTAAACATGATTAGGATAAGTAGGATTGACAAAACCTGGAGGTTGAGCGACGTATACTTCCTCTTTCAAGTCTCCATTCAAGAATGCCGATTTCACATCCATCTGATAGACTGTGAATCCTTTGTGAGAGGCATAGGCTAGGAACAGACGGATTGCCTCGAGCCGTGCAACTGGCGCTAACGTCTGGTCGAAGTCAATCCCCTCCTCCTGTCTGTATCCTTGAGCCACCAGTCTTGCCTTGTTCTTGATGATGACCCCGTGTTCATCCAGCTTGTTTCTGAAGATCCACTTGGTGCCAATCACATTTTGCATCTTAGGTCTGGGAACTAGCGTCCAGACTTTGCATCTTTCGAATTGATGCAGCTCATCTTGCATGGCCAATATCCATGACACATCTTTGTTTGCTTCGTCAAACTTCTTTGGCTCAACCTGCGACAGGAAGCTAAAATGCAGAATCTCGTTAAGAGTACCTCGGCGAGTTTTGACACCGTCTCGGGGATCTCCAATGATTTGATTTCTGGGATGATCCCTCACGTGTCGGAGCTCTAGAAGTCTTGCATCAGGAGCCCTAGAAATTTCTGGGGCTCCTTCCTCTTCAGGGAGGACTGCTCCATCCTGATTGTCATCCTCTCCGATCGGCGTTGAGGTGGAGACCTTGACATATTTTGGAGTTGCATCTTTCTCGGGCTCATCCAGGTGTAGCTTTTCGAGTCTGGCACCTGCATCTTCAAGAAGACCACTAGAAGACTTGCAATTAAGCAAACTTCCTTCATCAAATACAACATTTATTGATTTCTCTAGCACTAGGGTTTTCTTGTTGAAAACTCTATAAGCCCGGCTATGGCTACTATAGCCCATGAATATGCCTTCGAAGCATTTTTCACCAAACTTAGTACTCGGGTACTTCACATTATTCAGTACATAACATCTGCAACCAAAGATCCTCAAATAGGACATGGTTGGTTTCCTGCCTTTCAGTAGCTCGTAGGGCGTCTTACGATGACTTTTGTTGATCAACGCCCGGTTTTGAACATGACAAGCCGTATTGACAGCCTCGGCCCAGAAGTATTCTGGGAGTGAAGCGTCATTCAACATTGTCATGCAGGCTTCAATGAGTGTTCTATTTCTCCTCTCCGCAACTCCATTTTGTTGAGGAGTGCGCGGGGAGGAAAACTCATGAAAGATACCAAGTTCTTCACAGAACTCTGTCATAGCACCAGACTCGAACTCTGTTCCATGGTCACTTCTGATTTTGACCACTGAGTAGTTAAGTTCGTTCTGAATCTGCTTGACAAAGCTGGTGAAGATGTCAAACGTATCAGACTTGTATTTTAAAAAGAACACCCAAGTAAACCGAGAGTGATCATCTACAATCACTAGCGTATAAGACTTCCCTCCTAAGCTATAAACTTGCATTGGACCAAACAAGTCCATGTGCAGAATATAAAGACATCTGGAGGAGTCTTTGTCAGAGATGCCCTTAAAGGTAGCTCGAGTTTGTTTGCCCATCTAGCATGCAGGACAGGGACTATCTTTGATGCACTTAATAATGGGAGCATCCCTTACTAAATCTTCGGAAAACAACATATTAATTGTCTTGTAATTAATATGTGCCAATCTCTTGTGCCATTGTTCACAAAGAGATGCACTGCCTTTTGCTACTAGGCATACGAGGGTAGAAGAATCTAGACTGAGAAAATCTAAATAGAAAATATTTCTGCTCCTAATGCCGGTTAATACCGTCTCCGAAGAGGCACATGATATTATCAGGCATTTATCCTTGTAGAACTTAACGTCATACCCTTTATCACATAACTGGCTTACACCGATCAGGTTATGATTTAACCCTTCAATATAAGCTACGTCAGTGATAGAGAGTATACCGTTGGAAATCATACCGTAACCTCTGGTGACTCCCCGATCAGATCCCCCAAAGATGACTTTGGGTCCATTCTCGACTGGAGAGTACTCCCGCAGCAGGCTTCTTGTCCCAGTCATATGACGGGAGCATCCACTGTCCAAATACCATATGGGAGTTTTGGTGGCCTTTGGACATTCCTGCAAAACAGAATTAATTTGCCTTAGGAACCCAATCGAACTTGGGTCCTAGATTCCTCGTTAGCATACTCCCCCTCGGGTGGTTAGCCCTACGAGTGGTCGGCCTCGCATTGCCAACATAAGGAGTCTCGGTATTCCTCGGATTAAACCAACAATCCATGGCAAAGTGACCAACTTTGCCACAGCACCAGCAGTCAAACCTGTTATACTTTCTCTTAGGCGCCTGCTTCACCCTTGGAACATAGGGTTCAACCGGGGTCTTAGACCTGGAGGTGGAGGCATCATGATGACCACAATCGCATGATTTCATCACCTCTTGGTTTCTCAGTGTAATAGGCTTGGCCTTAGGTGCCTGCTTTCGATTATGGCCGCTAGAAAAGTGACCATAATTTTCCACGCGGATTTCCTCGTAAGGTGCCTTGAAGACACTCTCACTGAAGGTGCGAGGGAAGGTCCAACCATCATATCGGCTCTTTAGCTTTGCAACCGAGGGCCTAAAGTGATGGCCATATGTTGACTCAAAGTCATGTTGGTTACAGGGAAAGCTGGGCTTTCTAAACGCAACAGGACTGAGTGGGGCCTTTCCCTTTTCAGCAGCAGAGGCCTTCTTAGCAGCCTTATTCTTCCTCTAGTTCCTGTTTCTCCTGGATGAGGAACCAGGTACCCCTACGTGCCCCAAACAAGCTCCTTTGGCCTGAGCAGTGAAGGTATCAACCAGTGGAAGAACTGTCTTTGGCATGGAGAAGATCTTTACGATCTTCTTTTCTGCCACAAGTTGTTCTTCCAACTTGTCAATTTCCTCTTGCTTAAGATCGAGGAGCTTAAGAGACTCTGAATGCTTAGAAGTCAGGTCCAAGTGCTCCTGTCGGAGGGAGATAAAACTGGTGATCTCTTCCCTCAGGGATACACTCTCACCTTTAAGGAATTTAACTTCCTTTTTCTCAGCCTTGAGTCTCTTTCGACACTCCTCGAAAGTATTGAGCAGAAGCTCATACTTATCGAGGAGCTCAGCTTCACGGGCCGAAGGGCTATCCTCAGGGTCATCATCCTGAGACTCAGGATAAGAGTCAGAGTCGGAGAGAGGGGTGTGAGCTTTTACCTTCCCAGTAAATGGGGGGCATTCTCCTTCTGAGTCAGAGCGACCCATTAGCCCAAAGTAGGCTTCCTCGTCATCGCTGGTGTCTGACGTGTCAGATTCACTCAGCGTCTTTGGCTTCTTCGCGATGTAACTCCTCTCCTTCTTCTTGTCTTTTGAGGACCTGTGCTCCTCTCCCTTTCCCTTCTCCCTCTTGCCTTGATGGTAGTCGGCCATGACGTGTCCTGGCTTATTGCATCCAAAATAGATGATGTCAGTATTACGATGTTTGTTCGGTTTTGATTCATACCTGTCAGAAGAATAATTCTTCTTCTGAAATCTGGAGGAGGAGCCGTCTCTCTTTCTTTGATTCCTCATCTTGAGGAACTTCTTGAATTCTCGGGCGATGAGGGAGAAATCTTCTTCAGACAACTCTGAACCGGAGGAGCATGGCTCGGAGTATTCCTCCTCATCCTTTTTCCCAGCACGGGATGAAGCCGCACCCTTGCCCTTCCTGGAGTGAATGGCTTTTAGGGCCATAGTCTTTTCCTTGGCTGCAGCCTTCTCTGCTTCTTATTCAGCTTTCCTCGTGTTCAACTGTAGCTCATAGGACATGAGCTTCCCAAAGAGTATCTGGGGATTAGTTTCAGCTAATCTGCCAAACTCTCGGATGGCGCAGATCTTCGTGCCCCATTCCTTAGTTAGGGATCTAAGGAATTTATCATTAAGTTCACCATTAGTGAACACTCTTTCGTATCCCTTGAGAGCATTGACGATCTTGAGGAAGTTTTCGAAGGTAACTCCGATCTCTTCCTTGGGCCCCTGCCTGAAGGCCTCATATTTCTGATTCAGGAGGGATCTCCGATCATCCCTCACTTCGTCTATGCCCTCCATCAGGATAATCAGGCTGTGCCAGATATCCTTAGCTGTCCTGTCGTTGCAGAAGTTCTGCATCATAGAGTCATCGACTGCACTGATCAGTATGTTCTGTGCCTTCTTATCAAGTCCGACCAGCACCATCTCGTCCTTGTCCATTTCAGAAAGCATCTTTGGCACCATTTTGGTAGGGTCAATGATGGAGGCCTTAGTGGGAATATAAGGTCCCTCCTCTACGACAATGAAGAGTCGAGGGTCGACTGCTTCCATGTAAAACCTAATCCTTTCCTTCCAGATAGGAAAGTTTAGCCTGGTGCACACTGGGATCTTGCCTGAGTACTTGAGTCCATCCATAGTAGATATCTGCCTTCTTCTTGACACTAGTGGCAGTAACTTACTCGAGGTGTTAACCCATTTGATGAGCAACCTCCCTCTGATACCACTTGAAAGTCCACCTAGTGCCAACTAGCTTCACCTATGGGGGGGAATAGATGTCTTGTGGCGTTTTTGCGGAATTAAAAACTGTACCTGCACAAATAAATCAAACAACACAGCACAGAAAAGACTCAAGCAATTTATAGTGGTTCCCCGATTTGGGTACGTCAACTTTCCCCCTTCGACCTATCTCCCAACCAGGGACGACTCGGTCACTTCACCAACCGGATTGAAATCCAATCCTTGCACTAACAGAAGGAACCCTTCCATACGTAGGAGTCACCACTCCCACACCACGGGTTGCACCCAACCCTTACAACTAGGAACCAATCGTTCCTTTACAACAAAATTGAAAATAGAATGTATTAGAAATACAAACAACTTATGGAGACTAAGGTGTCCTTCTTCGTTCGACGATGTGTTCTTGAAGTCAACGAAGAGTCCACAACCCTAGATCTCTCTTGAAGAGAATCTCCCCAAAACTGGCGGCGGAAAAGGGCGGCGGCTTGGCTCTCGGGATTGGCGGCGGCAACGGAATGCTGCGGCGGTGCTATGGAGATTCAACCTTCGTAGTAAAGGTAGCAAGGTCTTCCAACTGTCACACTAGGATCGATCGTCTCGATCGATTCGGAAGGGGATGGTTTTACCGATCTACGAATCAAGAGACAAAAGATGTCTAGTTAGACGCGTGAGATGCTGTGCTAGGCTAAGCTTCTGTCGCTGGAGATCTGGAAGAAACCGTGATCAGCAACGACTACCTACTGCACGAGCGGCGACGACGGCGGCGGAGCAAGATGCGCGATCTGGGTCACGTCGGCGGCCTTTTTTTTTTGAATCGTGTATTCGTGTATATCTGTATGTCTTCCGCTCAACCATACGGAGGTATTTATACATTAGGTCATTCCACATGACCGTTGTGGGACCCACCAACAAGAAGACCTAAGTCCGGTTCGAAATAATCCAGGTAACTTGGACCGGTCCAGGTAACAGCAGGAATTTGCCTAAGTAAAATTCGGCGAGAATCGTAGGTGATTCTCGCCTAATCGGTGATAATCAACTACGATTCTCGCCGAATTCTACTTAACAGAATTCAATCTCCACTGATAACACAAGCCGGTGAGAATCAGCGAGAATCACAATTGATTCTCGCCGAATCGTCGAGAATCACAATTGATTCTCGCCGAATCGTCGAGAATGCAGAGTCATTCTCGACGAATCGGTGAGAATCACTTCGTGATTCTCGATGATTCGGCCTTAGAAGAATTCAAGGCGGCTTCGAGACAACCGGCAGCATTCGGCGAGAATCAGTTCGTGATTCTCGACGAATCGGCGAGAATCACTAGTGATTCTCATCGAATCGGCGAGAATCACTAGTGATTCTCATCGAATCGTCGATTTGTACTTAGACGATTTTGGTCTTTCTTCCCGTGAGCTGGTCTTTGGCCCATCTTTGCTCCTTGTCTGCTCTTGATCTTACATAACCCTGTGCTTGAAAATAAGTACACTCCAATAGAGAGAGTACACGTAAGCCAACACACTGATCTGCTCAATGAGGGAGTACGTTGCACAGACCCGTGTATATTGACCTACTGCACCCTGACATTGGTGTGTACTTAGCGATGAATAGCTGCAAGCACAACTTGAAGACAAGTAATCAAATACATTATCAATTCACCTTAGCTTGTTCAGGGGCTTCTTCAAATCAGGTACATTGTGGATACAATACCCAACAAAGGCCTCTTCACACTTTCTTCTTCTGCACCTACTTTGTGGTATGCTGATTTTGCCAATTTTTTGGCAAGCAAAGCGTTGCCTCCGCATTAAACGTATCAACGAAAGAAAAAGTTTTCTCTGACGTCAGATATTACCTTTGGGAGGATACTCTCCTATTCCGCACCTGCGCTGACCGTGTTATTCGACGTTGCATCCCATAACTTGAGGTTAAAGACATTCTGAGGTAATGTCATGATTGTGATGCAGGAGGACATTTTGGTGCCGCACAGACTGCTCGCAAGGTCCTTCAGTGATGATTATTTTGGCCTACACTGTTTCGGTATTCTTGTACGTATGTCAAAGAGTGCAACTAATGTCAATGCACTGGAAACATCGCTCATCGTGATGAGATGCTACTGAACAACATGCTGGTCTGCGAGTTATTGGATGTTTAGGGAATTGACTATGAGTCCCTCCCCCATACCGCATGGGAAGCAGTACATCCTGGTCGCTGTTGATTATGTGTCAAAATGGGTGGAGGCAGAGGCGGTTGCATCGTATGAGGTAGTCATTTTTGCAACCAGCAATTCACTCAGTTGCCTAAAAGGTTCGATGTTCATCACAAGGTTGCATTGGCGTATCATCCTCAGACTTATGGTCAAGTGGAAGTTTTGAACAGAGAGCTGAAGAGAATTCTGGAAAAATCAATCCACTCCAACCGAAAGGAATGGGAAAAGAGAGTGGATGATGCTCTTTGGGCTTATCGAACGACATTTAAGACTCCCATTGGGATGTCACCATTCCAACTAATTTATGGGAAATCTTGCCACCTTCCGGTTGAATTGGAACACAAGGCACAGTGGGCCACTAAATTGCTCAATATGGACTTCAAGGAGGTGTGGCGTAAGAGGCGTGGGCATATTTGCGAGCTCGACGAATTCCTCTTGCGCGCGTATGAAAGCGCAAGCATATATAAGGAAAGGACCAAACACTGGCATGATAGTCATAACTTGCCCAAGGAATTCAAGCCGGACGACCAGGTTCTTATGTATAATTCACTCTTACGGCTGTTCCCTGGGAAGTTTAAATCCAGATGGAGTGGTCCTTACACTGTAGTGAGTGTTTCTCCCTATGATGCAATTGAGATTCGAGATAACAAGGATAACACTTTCAAAGTGAATGGGCACCGCTTGAAGCAGTTTGATGGTGGCATTACTAAAAAGGACGCTCACTGCCTGTGGTTACAAGATACCGATGATATCTTGGCTTCTTGAGTTATTTTACTTTCGCTGGTTACTTAATTTACTTACTTGCTTGAGTGGTTACCTGAACATTGTATAAAACTGTTAATACATGTATTTGGTCCACCTTAAGGATGGTAAAGAAAAGAGCTTCTGGGAGACAACCCAATTTAACAGCGTTTAATTTGTTTGTTTAGCTTTTTCAGGTGCATGCCTATTGTTTGCTTGGTTGGAGATGTGCTTCTTGCAGGTGATTTTGTCTGGGCTGTGGGCTTATTGATCAAGTTTAAATCCAATGTTCTGGTATGCTCATCTTCTGAGCATTGGGTAACTTCTCCCCTTATCTCATTTTGATTTTAACTTCAACATATTTTGCATTGCTTCTTAGTTTAAGTCTAGGGGAGAGTTTGTCGTGTTTCCCTTACACTTGCACTTCATTTGCATACCAGTAGCTGTTTTTGATTATTTATTTGTTTAGTTCATTGCATTGCGCACCGTTGCACCCATATGAGCGCGTACTTAACTTTTTTGCGTACGACGAGTTAAACTTGTTTCTTTCGTTAGACTTAGGAAAATTTCTTTGCTAACATATGATTGTAAGACGCGGTAAAATGTTGACCTTGCTGTTATCCTAGTCGAGTGCTCCCATCTCGTGTAGAAATTAGAGTAGAATTAATTTTTCTGCATGCTTTTAGTTTTATATTTTTCTAATTGCGTAAATTATTTTTATTCTACTCAAAAATAGCTGAATCCGGTGTGAATCCGACGGTTGCTTAGGGATGTGTGTAGACAGCCGTTAGATTCGTATTGCTCGAGTCGGGAGGATGGATAGGCTTTCTCATTGGCTAAGAACTTACCCCAAGATACTCTTGAAGCATTGGTGCACGGTTAGTTAAGCATGAGCATGATGTAGGCCATCATTTTGGCCAGGTTGAGCTTTGTACCTGTTCCTAACATCTTATCCTCGCTAGCCCCGTTGTGCCTACCCATCCTTTAATTCAGCTCCACTTTTTTTTCACCAAAGCCTAGTAACCGACCCTAGTCGCACACCCAAGTCTAGCTTTACTGTTTTCTAATTTCAGGATGGGGGTGTATATACGGTGTTGTTCTTTGTGAAATATGTGGTTGTGCTCCTTGAATTTATTTGCTGGAATTGTGTAAAAGAAAAAGAAGAATTGAGAAGAAAATTTATAAAAAGAAAATTTGAATAAGATAGAACAAGAGAAAGGAAAAGTATTACTGAAAATCTGATTTGAGTTAATATTTATTTTTTGTAGTAGGCGGTGCGCGCACACCCGTATTTTAAAAATTAAGTATGGGGGTGTGGTGTACCCGTGCATTTTGGGGGTAGCGGATAGACTCTTTTTGTGCTAGCTCAGTTGGGTTTTTGTACATAGCCTTCATTTTTATCCTTGATTACCTCACCTTAACCCAAACCACATTACTACCCGAAGTCCTACGGACTTGCGCTTAAGTCAAACTAGTGCTGTGGAGAGAGTGCGAACGAGCAAGCATATTGTCACCGACATTGGTGGATTCCTTTGGAGGTTGTCCCAAATCCCGATCTTTGGCAATACTCGCCTTAGCGGTTAGTCTATGTTCTCCCTACGCGTGACCGAAGGATTCACCGCGATTCTGTTTTTGAGTAGTCATAGAATTTTTATTACGGAAGCTGAAAAGTATAAATTATTTTGTATGCTTAGAAATTTTCTCTACTATATTTTTACGACCGCGAGCGTGCGACTTTGCATGGTACTCCGGATCATAAATACTGTGTTAGTTAGTTCATTTTCTAGTCTGCAAGGATCTTTGATGGAGACGACGGCCCTCAACAGGTTGAAGACGAGGACGGTGCGCTTACGGAAGATATTTCTCCGTCTCCAAGTAGGACGACGACCCTCAACAGGTTGAAGACGAGGACGGTGCGCTTACGGAAGATATTTCTCCGTCTCCAAGTAGTGACGTGCAACGCCGTGAAGACTGTGTGGCGCGTCGCCCAAATATTTGCCCGCGGCGCAAGCCTATATTTAAATAATTAATAATAATTATTACTAAAATTATTATTAATTATTTATGCATTTTGGTTCTATTTTATTTAAGCATTTTATTTAATTTTCATAATATGTGACATGGTTATGTTTTGAACCATGATTATTTGTATTTTAATTTTGG
The DNA here is from genome assembly GCA_039513925.1 of Platanthera zijinensis. NCBI lineage: Eukaryota > Viridiplantae > Streptophyta > Magnoliopsida > Asparagales > Orchidaceae > Platanthera > Platanthera zijinensis. Next base: position 155,262,792 of record CM077083.1, read on the forward strand.
GCTGCATATAGCCTTTTCCCTTGTTGTTTGATGTAAGCCTATATATAGGCATGGATATTTTCATTTTTAGGTATTTGATTGATGAAATAAAAATTGAAATCCTAATTGTCTCCCTCTTGAGATCTCTCTCCCTTCTCCCCTTGGCCGCATTTCTCCTTCCCCTCCTCTCTCTTGGCCGTCGGCCTCTTCCCATCTCCTCTTCCCTATTCTCTTCCCCTCCTCCTCTCCTTGTTAAGAAAACCGCCCCCATATCCCCTCCATTCCGGCCACCATCCCAACAAGCCGCCAACCTCTTCCTCCCTCCTCACCAAGTTCGGCCACCCCCATCCCTTAGCCGCCAACCTCCACCAAACCGAGCCACCTCCATCCCTCCTCTCAAAATTCGACCACCTTCATCATCTCCTACAATTCCCCTTGTGGATCTCCAACACCAACGTGAAGCGATATTGGCGAGCGAGATTCTCGTCTCCTTCCGGCGCAACTCCGGCGGAGCCGTTGGAGAACGATCCAAGTCGAGATTAATCGGAATCACCCATTCTGATTGGGTAACGAAATACTTCCACTCTTGTGAGATTCTTTTATTTAGAAATATTCAAGTGGTGGTTTTTATCCGTAGCGTTAACTATTGAAATATTCGGATTTCATCGTGGTTAATTTTATCTTGCTTTGTTATTCTTTTTATTGTTATTTTTCATTCAAGAGGTTTGGCAAACCTTCGCAATCTTTTCGTTGGGAGAGATCTATCCATTCCGAATCGAAGTTTTTCGGTAGATCTCTTTTGGTACAACGCCGCTTGGTCAGACCCAATATTGGTCCTTTTAGCTCGATCGAACATTGGCCTTATAGCCCTTGTTGGATCCAAACCGGTTTGGCTACCCGTATGCTAGCATAATATTGATAGATTTAATTGCGTGGTGTCGTGTAGAGCGGTTGTGCGAGTGTAGGGATTGGATCGAAGAGTTGTGTGGCATTAGATCGTAGTTCTATTCGGTGTGAAACGTGCAAGCCTACATCAATCTTCTTTGCTCGGGACACGCAAATAGGTAAGTCTGGGGGTGTGATGAGTCCCGTTTATATAGGGTTTTGCGGACTCATCTGGGCTGGTTTTCATGACTTTGCACTTCACTTTTCGGTCATTTTCATTGATATTTCATTCCTGCTGTGTTTCACATTTAGTGCACTTTTCTAGCCCGAGGGTGCGCAATTGCGCATCCGATTGCTGGGGGTATGCACTTGGTGCTCCCCATGGCTCATTCCAGTAGTTTTTATTGCGTTTTGTTGATTGCTGGAGGGTCCTCCTTTGTGAGTTTTTATTGTGCGTAGGTGGTCTGTTTTCCCCTTTTCAAAATTCTGATTTGTGGGAAATGCACGGTCGTGCATTTTCTTGGCGTACAGTTTGTTTTAGTTGTGCATTTTCTACAGATTATTTTGGAAGATTGACCAGCCCATGCGATTGCTTCACCCACGGTTTCATCGAAACCGCGCGCGAAGGAAACACACGGTTTTCCTGTAGCCTTCTAGTTTTACTCTGTTTTGTGGTTGGCAGTGCGTTTTCCTTCACGCACGAGCGGAAGCGCCCATGCGCGAGTAAAACGCACGATTCCACCCGATTGCCTGCATTTTGAGCACTCTGTCGTTACCCGTGCGATTTCCTTAGCGCACGGGAGGAATCACCCATGCATGAGTAAAATCCACGGGTCAATGCTTCTTCTTCCTCAGGCATTTTCTGGAGATTATTATCGCACGGTTCACGCACGGTCGTGCGCCAGACCGTGCATGACCATTTTTACTGACTTTAACTATTTAAGCCGCAGATTTCTTCTGCACCGGGCTATCTCTGTTTTCCCCCGCCATTTCCGCCCCTTTGAGAGTGAACTCGTCCATCCAGCCATCTCTTTCTCTCTCCTCCTTGGAGGGTTGATCCGGCCACCCATTCTCCTCCAAAGAGCTTGCTAAAGCTTTGTCTCCGGCTGCCATCGCCATTGCCGACCTCCAAACTTCTGTTTGAGATCTTAGTTGCATAACTTGGGAAGCATTTCGCTCTGATCCAAATCAGCGACCACAACACGAAGAAGACGGGTGTGAAGAAGGAAGTGACAGCCCTTCGGGATCCCGGATACCTTCCAAAGATCGAGCTAGGACGAGGCTCGACAACCCTCGCTTCCGGCCATGAATCTTGGAAAGACTTCGAGTGCTTGGTTGTGTTTCTCCCCCTCTTTTCTGAGATTTGTTTTAACTTGAACTTGTGCTAGTATGCTTGAGGTTTGATAACCATGTTTTGCTCAAGGTCTTGCTATGTTTTTGTATGGTAATTTCTTGATCATGATGTGTGTTGATGAGCTTCATCTTTGTTAGAGAAAGCTGCGTTTAAGCCGTTCTAGCAACAGCTAGAAGCGCGCATTGTGAAGAGGTGTTTATGACCCTCGATATTTTGTTCATCTCCGCTATTACTCTTTGGAGTAATTCACCCTGACGAAGCGGTGATGATGACCCACACTAGATTAATGTTGCTTAGTGTAGGAAAACCAAAATCAAACCCCTTGTTTTTACATAGAACTTTCATTCATTTCTCTGAAAGAGAAATCCATGCTCCCTACTTGCACTCCCCATGAGATCGATACTTGGGGAAGCTACTCCTTACTTTTATTACTTTGCCGTGAACAGTAATCTTACCGCCAGCGCATTATGGTTTTGGCGCTGTTGACGGAGAGTGCAACTGTTGCATGTATTTTTAGAGATATGGATGCTGTTTGATGATTCCATCCTTTTCCGTACTCACATTGTTCAGTTCGATTTTTGCCAAAGGCTAATTCAAAATACATGACATTATGTTAGCCTCTAACTACAAGGCGGATAACTTTGAGCTATCCTTGGATCTGATCAAGTTTGTCTCGCAGTATTATTTATTTCATGGGTTCCAAGGAGAGAATGCCAGAGCTCATATTGATAGCTTTTTGGAGCTTTGTGGCACTTTTTGCTATCCGGGGAAAATGTAGGATGTGGCTATGATTAGACTTTTTGTGTTCTCTCTGGATGGGAAAGCTAGATAATGGTATAGGGATATATTCCCGAGTGCGCCGACTTCGTGGAAGTGTGTTGAAGTTCAATTCCTCGGAAAGTTCTACTCGCGCACATTGTTGACACAGGTGAATTTAGATTTGGTCTCGTTCGCACAGGCTCCTGGCGAAATCTCTCTGTGAGGCTTGGAAAAGATTTCAGCTGTTGCGATCAAGGTGCTCTGGGCTGGACACATCTGGAGTGCCGTTTTTGCAAACGTTTTATTTCGGTATTCATGAGAGGTTTCGATACCTGTTCGACACAGCCGCTGGTGGTGCCCTCCTTAATAGGAAAACAAATGATGCTTGGCGGATCGTGGCTGATGTTGTGTGTTCGAGTAGTTTGTGGAAGATGCTTCTCATGACTGAAGTGGACGACAACTCTTGTTTCAGAGCTAAAAATACAGGGGAGAGCGAACGTCTTTTCTGGGGTTTTCTGGAATGGTTTGAAAAGTGGTGGCAGTCCCAAGCCGTAATATTACGACAGCTATAGGACATCGTCACCGCTGTTGGTAAGATGTTGAATTTATGGGTCTGCTGTCCTGCTAAAACTGTTAATGCTATAAACCTCAAAAGTGGTAGGTTGGTGGAGAATTCGGCGTTTCAGGAGGACCCGCATTCTGAATGCCAGGATGAGCGCTGTACCAATTAGTCTTCCAAGGAACCGCCAGTGATTTTAACACCTGAAGTTCAAATTCAGCTAGCACAACCCCCATTTCCGCATAGGTTGATGAATATCAGAAAGGAGAGCCAACAACAAAAGTTTTAGGATATTTTGAAGGGGATTCAGGTTAACATTCCCATGGTTGATTTGATGACTCAGGTGCCTCGCTATGCGAAGTGCTTGAAAGCTCTATTGGCCTAACATCGAGCCTTTGAGTTATGAGACATTATTTCGATCCGGGAGGATTGCCCCACTATGGTAGTACGACATTGGCCTCTAAAAAAAAGATCCAGGGAGCTTTACGATTCCTTGCACAATTGGGCGATCCGTGATTAGACTAGCTTTATGCGATTCGGGAGCGTCTATCAACATCATGCCGCTATCCGTCTTCCGTGAGCTGGACTCTGGGGTTCTCATGCCCACTAATGCCATTCTACAGCTAGCTGATCGGTCGAAGAAAAACCTGTGGGAGTGGTTGAAGATCTACTGGTTGCTGTTAATGGGTTGGCCTTTCCGACAGACTTTGTTATCCTTGACATTGAGAATACGTCTGACGTTCCCATTATTCTGGGGCGGCCATTCCTTGCCACTGCCAGAGCCAACCTTGATGCGGAAAAGGGTTTGTTGACGTTGCATCTTGGATCAGAAGAAACGGTTTTAGATATGTATAAGGCATCATGGGAGGTTGATCGAGAAGTGTTGGGTGCATTGGAGTTTCAGGAGGATGAAGTTGATTTACAGGGTCCCGATATGGACATTCTGGAAAGGCCTCATGAGGCGCGAGATGGAGGCCACAAGCATGCGGCAGTTCCCCCGTTTGATTCTGAAGGTTCTCCCGAGCTCAAGCATCTTCCTGGCACTCTGAAATATGCCTTTTTAGGGGAGAATGACACTCACCCTGTCATTATTTAAACATATCTTACGGCTAATCAAGAATCCCATCTCGTTGAATTGCTTAAGCTACATAGGAGAACATTTGGGTGGAAAATTTCATATGTTCAAGGGATCAGTCTCGCTGTTTGCATGCATAAGATTTTACTGGAGGATAACTTCAAACCATCAGCCCAACCGCAACATCGATTAAATCCTATGTTGCAGGAGGTGGTAAAAAGGGAGGTTATCAAACTTTTGGATGCTGGAATTATTTACCCCATAAGCGATAGTGAATGGGTGAGTCCGGTTTAGCTGGTACCAAAAAAAGGAGGTGTTACTGTCATCCGTAATGAGGATGGTGAACCGCTTACTACAAGGCCTGTTATTGGGTGGAGAGTTTGCATTGATTATCAAAAGTTGAATGCGGCGACCAGAAAAGACCACTTCCCACTGCCATTCATGGACCAGATGCTGGAAAGGCTGGCCGAGCATGGGTACTACTATCTCTTGGACGGGTATTCAGGATATTATCTGCTGGCTATTGCCCCTGAGGACCAAGAAAAGACGACGTTTACATGCCCGTCAGGGACTTTTGCTTTCCAATGACTTCCTTTTGGGTTGTGCAACGACATAGCCACTTTTCAGCGACGCATGATCGCAATTTTTCGTGAAATGGTTGGAGATTTCTTAGAAGTGTTCATGGATGACTTTTCCCTATTTGGTGATAACTTTAATGGAGCATTGCGCAACCTCTCGTTAGTCTTGCAGCACTGCGAGGCTACCAATTTAGTGCTCAACTGGGAGAAGTGCCATTTCATGGTGAGTGAGGGGAATGTTCTGGGGCACAAAGTCTCTCACCTGGGGCTAGAAGTTGATCCTGCAAAGGTTTAAGTGATTGAAAACCTGCTCCCACCTTCGTCACTTCATGGCATTCGAAGTTTCTTTCGGCATGTTGGGTTCTATCGGCGCTTAATTCAGGATTTCTCGGCTATAGCTAAGCCCTTATCCAATCTTTTGGTGAAGGATGCTATGTTTGAGATTAATGATGACTGTCATTAGTCGTTTAACTGCTTGAAAGATCCCTTGGTTACTGCCCCAATTCTCTCATCCCCTGATTGGACAATGCCTTTTGAGTTAATGTGTGATGCTAGTGACGTGGAAGTGGTGGCTAAGTTGGGGAAGCGTAAAAATAAAATCTTTCATACGATTGCTTATGCGAGTCAGACATTGAACGATCGTAGCTAAATTACACCAATACCGAGAAGGAGTTCTTGGCTGTCGTCTTTGCTTTTGAAAAGTTCCACTCCTATTTGGTCCTTTTCAAGGTGGTGGTCCATTCTGACCACGCGGACATTTGCTTCCTCATGCGCAAGAAAGATGCCAAACCTCGGCTTATGGGTTGGATTTTTTACTGCAGGCGTATGATATTGAAATTAGGGATCGCCTAGGAATTGATAATGTGATTGCCGATCATCTGTCGAGGCTCGATGGGGGAGGATGCATGGATTCACGTGTAATTTCCATTTTTGATGCCTTTCCTGATGAAGGCCTCTTCGCACTTTCTTCTTCTGCACCTGCTCCGTGGTATGCTGATTTTTCCAATTTTTTGGCAAGCAAAGCGTTGCCTCCGCATTTAACGTATCAACAAAAGAAAAAGTTTTCTCTGACATCAAATATTACCTTTGGGAGGATCCTCTCCTATTACGCACCTGCGCTGACGGTGTTATTCGACGTTGCATCCCAGAACTTGAGGTTAAATACATTCTGAGGTAATGCCATGATTGTGAGGTAGGCAGACATTTTGGTGCCGCACGGATAGCTCGTAAGGTCCTTTATGTGCAGATTATTTTGGCCTACGCTGTTTCCAGATTCTTTTACGTATGTCAAAGAGTGCAACAAATGTCAACGTACTGGAAACATCGCTCATCATGTTGAGATTCCACTGAACAACATGCTAGTCTGCGAGTTATTTGATGTTTGGGGAATTGACTTTATGAGTCCCTTCCCCATATCGCATGGGAAGCAGTACATCCTGGTCGCTGTTGATTATGTGTCCAAATAAGTGGAGGCAGAGGCGGTTGCATCGAATGATGCTCGCATTATGAAGAGGTGTTTGCGACCCTCGATAGTTTGTTCGTCTCTGATATTACTCTTTGGAGTAATTCACACTGGATATGCGGTGATGACGACCCGCACTAGATTAATGTTGCTTAGTATAGGAAACCCAAAATTAAACCCCTTGTTTTTACATAGCACTTTCATTCATTTCTCTGAAAGCGAAATCCATGCTCCCTACTTGCACTCCGCGTGAGATCGATACTTGGGGAAGCTACTCCTCACTTTTATTACTTAGTCGTGAACAGTAATCTTACTGCCACTGTATCAACACCCAAAGGAAAAAATAGTGCACAAAGCGGTCAATGACCGAACAATGCAAATACAATTGATATCTTATTGAAGTGCAGTGCACGAGTGAGAAAACAAGTCCAGATGAGTCCGAAAAACCCTATAAATATCAGACTTATCACACCACCAGGCTTAAATATTTGCTCGTCCCGAGCAAATCATCTCTTCATGAACTAGAAAATGGCTAGGTGGCTTAGAGATTTATAAATAAAGTAAAGCGAGAAATCAAAAAATGCATGGGCATAGAAAATATAATAGATGCAATTTTTAATTATGCTACGAAATTTATTAATCAACAAGTGTAAATAAGTATTGTAACTACTCAAAAATAGAATTCTGGAGAATCGTTCAGTCATGCGTAGGAAGAAAGTAGGCAGGCCACGAAGTTGAGCATTGCCAAAGACCCGAGCTCAGGATCACCTCCAAAGGAATCCACCAATGTTGGGGACCAAATGTTTGCCCGTTCACATTCTCTCCATAGTGATAGTTTGACTCTAACACGAATCCTAGGACTTTAGGGTAAAAGTGGGGCTTGGGTTTCGGTGAGGTAAACAAAGATAAAAGAGAATTCTATGCACCAAACCCAAATGAGCTCTACTAAAAGATATCCCCAAGCCAACAATACAAGCAGAAGCTCCATGCCACCAGACTTAAACTTGAATACACAGGCGTGTGCACCACCTACCACCACAAAATCTTAAGTAGAATTTTCTTTTAACTTTTATTTTTATTTTTTCTTTTTTACTTTTTCTATTTTCAGCAAAGGCAAACTTGGGAGTTCATCCACATATTCACAACAAAAATTTCCACATCCACACCACCAAATGAAATAGTACAACACTAGAGCTGAACTTGGGTGTGCGACTAGAAAAGGCTATGAGGCTTTGGTGAAATAATAGTGGTGCTGAATCAAAGGAAGAGGTAGGCACAATGGGGCTAGCGAGGATAGAACATCATGAACGGTACAAGGCTCAAATGGGCCAAAATGATAGCCTACATCACGTTCACGCTTGACTAACCATGCGCCAATGCTTCGAAAGTAGCTTGGGGCAAGTTCTTAGCCACCGAAAAGATGATCCTTCCTCCCAACTCGAGCAATACAAGGCTAGTGGCGGCTATACACATTCCTACGCTACCGTTCGATTGCTCCAGATTCCACAGTTTTGATTAGTACAAATATTATTTATAAATGCAGAAAAGCATAAATCTACGAGCATAAAGAAAAATTAAATCTATACCATTTCTACACACCATGAGTCCTCAATTAGGAGCACTGCACGAGTTTCACACTACTCTATCCTAAAATCCTAATCCAGCACCACTATCTTAAAGTTAACACAAAATAAATAAATTAAACTTGGGCCGAGCATGTGCTTAAGTGCGCGCTCATGCTGTGTAGGTGCATAATGCTGTCATGATAAAATAAAAACTAAAAATGAAAATATACTTGTGGTATGCAAGTGCATGTGCAAAGGTAACTCACAAAACTTTCCCCCACCATACTTATACTAAACAATCTATCCATGATTTGCAATAAAAACAGAAAAATAAAAGTTGAGGGAAGAGGTTACCCCATGCTCAACAAATGAGCATACCAGAAGATCGGCGTTAATTTCAACACAGTCCATGGCTCGAACTAACCCCACCTGCACATGAAATTATTTCCAACCACGCATACTCGAAACATATATTCCAAATACATATATGAATAAATTAAAAGCGGCAAAATTGGGTTGTCTCCCATAAGCCCTTTTATTTACCGTCCTTAAGGTGGACCAAATACATGTATTAGCAGTTTTATATAATGTCAAATCATAAGTTCAACACGTTACGAAAAAGTCTACAGCCACACACAACAGAAAGCAAAAAATGAAAGCATGCCCCATAGATCTTTCACTCCTCAGCTGAACGATGATTTGTGATAGATTACCCCAGATACACGAGATGAGGGTGAGGCGAAGGCTTTAGGGCCCCGAGTAGATGAGTCTACCCTGCCCCTAACCTTGTCCTTCTTGCGCCGACGGGCAGAATTCTGTGCCTTGCGCATGAACAACTCCTTTCGTTTCAAATCCACAAAATGGGATCGCTAGGGTGGTATGATGACACCCATTATTTAAACATCAAGTTTATCTTTCTCAACTGGGGGCATCCTTTCCTCACCCGCAATGGGTGAAAGATTAGCCCAAGTTACCTGTTTAATAGTCTCACAAACTTTATTTGAATAAATAGAAGTTTTTAAATCAGATTTCTGCACGCTTTCTACAGGCGCGCTCAGCTCACATATCTTCTCAACGGAATCTGGCTCCACATCAGATGACTCCGTTTCTATATCTCCTTCAGCTACCGTCAGCAGTTCAATCACTTTCTTAACTCGCTCGCATTACTTCAGTAGAAGACCTGTCTTAGCAGCACTAGACACATCATTAGATAACGAATCATTTAATTGCAAAAATTCTCCATGTTCATTTGAACTAATATGGGGAGGTGAAGATGGTATAGTCAGATTGATCTTAGGAGCCAAAGTGACACCACTCGCATTGAATTGCAAGGTAGCTTCACAGGATTTATGGAATGGGAGTCCTAATATGGGTTTTGACGTGTTACCTATAGGTCCTAACACCTGAAAGTCAGTGAACACAAATACCCCATTCATCATTAATTCCATATCTTTGATCTCACCATCGGTCTTAACTACCGATCCATCTGCTAGAACTAGAGATTTCTGGACATCCGACCTGATACTTAAATTTAATTTTTCAACATCTTGCAAAGCAAGAATGTTGCAGGATGATCCAGAATCGCATAGAGCTATTGTCTCTACTGCATTGATCTCACATTTGATGGCCAATTCATTATTATCGCACTCCTCCACATCCCCAACACTCTTCCCTTGCTCATGGGGATTTTTCTCCGCGTCACTAGGGAGGGTTCCGCGAGTATGCTCGGAGAATGTAAGGCCAGTTGACCCAGCTATGTATCCATGTTTCTCATAGATGCGGTTTGAGTGGCCATATTTGATTGGACCATCTCCACAAACTTCTCCATCATCTCTTCCAAAGCACTTTTACGAGTTCCTTGCACGTTAGGATTATAACCCTATACGGCAGTTGTGGCTGGCTACTATAAGCTTGAGCATCAAACTGATGCTGGCCTCCCTGCCATCTCTGACTGGGAGCATTCTGATTCCATGAGAAATTGGGATGATTTCTCACATTGGGGTTATAAACATTATTAAAAGGAACATTGCGATTTTGGCTATTTATTAAATTCACATTTTCATCAAACATTATAACTGACGGCTCAACAATGCTTTCTCTAGCGGTGCACTCGTAGGCTTGATGGACAAGGTTACCACAACCCTGACAAGATATGTCCATATACTGAGCTGGAGGAGGGGCCGATCTGGTCAACATATTCCTTCTATCTATAGTGTGATGGCTCGCCTCCGATTGCTGCACCACAGCATTAACTTCAAGCAAAGTCATCAACCCTCTAGGGGCATTTCTCCCGTCGGTCAATTAGGTGCTATGGGAGGAGGTATCTCAAAGTATCCTCAATGCCTCATCCGGAGATAAGTTCATTATTATGCCACCAGCAGCTGCGTCGATCATTGCCCTGAAATTAGGCTCAATACCAAAATAAAAATTTTCAACTAGATTCCATGGCACACAACCGTGCTCTGGGCATCGATGCTGCAATTCTGAGAATCTCTCCCACGTCTCGGATAACGTCTCCTTGTATAGTTATCGAAAGGTTTCAATATCCCTCCGGGCATTCACAATCTTTTCCATAGGGTGGAACTTAGCCAAGAACATAGAGGACAATGCCTCCCAAGTAGTAGCAGTCCCTGGAACAATGGTATGCAGTAAGGTCTTTGCCTTGTCCCTCAATGAGAACGGGAACAACCTCAGCTTCACAACGTTGTCAGAAATTCTAGCATACCGGAATGTGCCACAAATCTCCGAGAACTTCGCCAGATGGCGCTGCGGGTCCTCACTCGGCAATCCCGAGAACTGCGTATTATTCCTGATCATATTTAGGATAGCCGATTTTATCTCAAAGTGGTTGTTCACAATGGCCGACCCGAAGCCAGGGTAAACACTTCCTGAAGTCGGGGTTGTGAAATCACGCATTGTCTTAACGCGTGGCTGGACCACCTCTTGGCCAGCAATAACCCATTCTCCTTGGTCATTTCCTCCTAGGTCATTATTCTCCATTCTTTCTTCAGCAGAAGCAGCACGCAGGCGAGCTCGCCTCGCACGTGCAGTTTCTAGATCCAACACAAGATCTTCAACCCTTTCACCGGAGTTGGGATCTGTCATACAACACAAAAAAAAATCTTTCAACAATACCAACAACACTTGCAAAATTTTTCAAAAGAAAATACACACAACAGTTGCACTCCATGACAACGGCGCCAAAAACTTGTTGTGTTGGCAAGTGTATCGATCGTAGTCAAGTAATAAAATGAGGAGTTGAATCCCCAGATATCGATCTCTCGAGGAGTGCAAGTAGGGAGTGTGATTTTGCTATTTGAAAAGAGATTGCAAGCGGGAAAGTAACCAAAGGGGGTTTTGATTTGGGGTTTTCCTAAATCTAATGCTAAAAATCCTATTAAGGGTCGCTGTCACCACATCTCTTGGGTAGATTACTCAAGAGAGTAATAGGGAAGATGGATGAGCTAACGAGGGTCGCAATCACCTCTTCACAACGCACACTTCTAGCAATCGCTAGAACGGCACAATCACAACTGGAACAGAAGAAAATGGAGCTCAACAAGCCATCAAGAACTAAAATAAATCAACACCTAGACATGCTGGAATATTAAAGCTAATAATATTCACACACATCATTTAAACTCTCCAAATATTCAGAAAAAGGAAACGCTATAAGGGAAGGGTGAGAGATTAAAACAAACACACGAAGTCTCTCAGAGATTCACGGCCGGATTCAAGGGTTGTCGGGCCTTGTCCAAACTCGGTCTACGGTTGATGTCGGGAACCAAAAAGGGATGTCACTTCCTTCAAATATCCCGTCTTCTTCGTGAATAATTGTTGGATGGTTCTAACTGGAGAACTTCATGGATGCAGCAACCTTTGAGATTGAAATGGAGCTTGGAGCTTGGGGATGACAATGGTGGCCAAAGATGAAGAGTTTGCTAGCTATTGGAGTAGAAATGGTGGTCGGATCAACTCTCCAAGGAAGAGAGAGAAAATGGTGGCTGGAGGTAAGATTTCCCCCTCAAAAGAGCAGGAATGGCGGATAGAGGAAGACTGGTTCGGGCTTGGATGGAAGAAAGAAGAAATCCACACTTTATATATAAACAGGTCAGAAAAATGGGCATGCATAGTTTGGCACACGACCGTGTGTCAACCGTGCGTTATTTAATTTTCAGGATAAGCCGGTGGAAGGAGAGGCATTGACCCTTGCGTTTTACTCGCGCACGGGCACTTCCGCCCATACGTGAAGGAAATTGCACGGGTAACGACAGAACGAAATAAGTAGGAACAAACAGAAAATCCGTGCATTTTACTCGCGCATAGGCGCTGCCGCCCGTGCGTGAACAAATCACACAATTAACCATAGATTGGTGTAAATAGTAAAGCTACCGGAAAACCGTGCGTTTCCTTATCGCACGGTTTGGGAGAAATCATGCTTGAACAAAACTCACGGGTAGCCACAGATGTCCCCAACGCTAGCTACTATGTAAAACACATGATTGCCAACAGACCGTGCGCGAATAAATTCGCACGAGCGTACGTCTCACACAGGAAATGGAAAATGAAACTTTGGATATCGCGACCACCTGCAAAGCAATAAAACCAGCTGGAACACCAGCACCCCGTACCAAGAAGCAAACAACAACAACAAGAAAGAGCCATGGGGAGCACCATGTGCTTGCCCCCAACAAACGAATGTAAAATTGCACACCCACGAGCCAAAATAGTGCATAATGCAGTCAATGACCGAACGATGCAAATACAACCGATATCCGGTTGAAATGCAGTGCACGAGTGGGAAAACAAGCCCAGATGAGTCCGAAAAACCCTATAAATATCGGACTCATCAGTAACATCCGAGGGTTAGGAAAAGGAAAGTATTATCGCTCTGGGGTTAGGTCCCGAGACGCTCCCACTATCAGGCTCCAAACTAGCTTGCAGGGCCCAAGCCTCGAGTGATGTCGTTATGAACCTGGAGGGCTGAGCCCGAAGGATGTTCAACACTCACCATCAGGCTTTCACTTAACTGATTGGGCCGACGATATCATCCAGAGGTCGACCACAACAAGTAACAGTAGGCGAGCTGGGTCCTCGACATCCGCTGAAGATGGAGAGCCTCGGCGGCGCATTATAACACCATTCAAATGTTACTTGTGAATTTTTTAACAATTTGAGTTTAACATTGGCAAGGAAGAAGACAGCTCATAGGCGACCAGGGTAGTGGCGAGCCTAGCGCTGTGAGTAGTCAACTTCTGAGCTGTCAAGAACCGGCGAGCTCTCAAGGTCTACTCATGGGTATGAATCTTAACTCATACATTCTAACAGCAAGTTCTATCCTAGTGAGGTCGCTTTATGAGGAGGGATCGAAGGCGAGTACGTTGCAGTAAGTAAGTTCAGGAAAAAGAAGATTTAGAAAAAAAGGGTGTGATAGAAGAATCTATGTCGAACAATTTTTTTTTCATTATGTAAAATATTGTTACAAAAGGGGAGCTTGCCTCGGCGAGCTTACAAAAGGGGGGGGGGGAGAAAATTATAGAAATTAGGAAAGAAGGGTGTATGAGTCAGCTCTCGCCTCCCCACCAGACCGGCGATCCTCTCCCTCTCCTCGGGATGGATGATCATCCTAGAAGTCCTTCCAAAAAAGCAAGTCGAAGCTATCCTCCTTCTCACTGGGCGGAGTGGACGGGAACATGCTTGGCATATGGTTCCAGGCCGTGATCTCCTCGCAGCCCTCCACCAGCACCCCCGTGTCCTTCATGATTTGTAGGGTGCGTTGGTAGACTCGATTGAGTTGACCCGTAGCCGCTCTGCGACCTCAGCCTCGCTGAAGATCCTCGGCCTCTTGAACGAGAAGGAGGGCTCACTGCCGCCTAGGGGGAGGATGGCCTCCGCCTGGAGGATGATCTCTCTGTGGAGCCCCTTGTTCTTCTCGTTCAACTTCACATTGTCCACCTCCAGCTCGGCGACGTGAGCCTCTAGCTCAGCGGTGCGTGCCTCTAACCCGGTGGCGTGAGCATGTAGCTTGTTATTTTCCTCTTCTAGCTCGATGGCACGAGCCCGCAGATCGTTAGCAGCCTCGGCATCCTATGAAGCATAAAGGTGAGAAAATCTATCGCAGGAAATGCAAAGAGTCCTAAGTAAAAGAAGCTGGGCGAGCCGGTACTTACCAACCCGCCGACGGCTTTGGCAAGTAAGTCCTCGACAATGCCGAGCTATCTCGCTAGGTCGACGGCCTTGTCCTTGGCGACATCGTGCCCCTGCTCGGCTTTTTGTAGGAGGAGCTGAGGTTGAATCCGCGACGGACCATCATGTGATGAAGCTCCAGGGCCCGCATGTTGGCTTGCATGTCCTCATGGCCGAGCTGGAGAAGGGTCATGCCCTTGTAGACCTCTGCATCCTCATGCCCATAGAGGGAGAAGCAAAGCATATAGGCTTTCTCATCCCATTGAACCATCGGCTCGCCGACTGAGTTCTTCCTCCTTCCCTCGAAGCCGAAGAGGGGATGGCTCTTCAGCAGGCCTGGCTCGCGGGTCACGGTCTTCTCCACAGAAGGAGCGGAGGACTTGCCACCCCCTACCCTCTCTCCGAGGTCTCCTTCAGCGGGCTCTCCGGCAATCCGTCCGGGGTGATCTTGGGCGAGCTCATGTACTTCTATTTTTGTTGTTGTTGTTGTTGTTGTTCTTGTTGTTCTGGTCCCGCCCTTAAGACCACCACCGCCTTCTTCATCTTCTTTTGGGGCAGGGGGGGCACCGAAGTGGGCTGGACCCTGCAAGATCAGGTTGTTGCTTGCTAGATGTGGGCTTGGATGATGCCAGCTAATCTCGGCAGGCAGCTGCGGCTGCCCTCTCACATGCGAGTGGGTCAGGGAATAGCCCCGAGTCTGTGAAGGGCGGGTTCTCGGGAATCAGTCGCTACCCTGCATGAAAAAAATTAGTCAAAAAATTCTATTGATTTGGCGAGCTCGGCAAGAAGAAAAAGTGAGAGTTATACCTTCGTCGGGAAGGACGGGGAGGAGTGATTCGATGCACCTTCGGAGGAAGGCGACCTTGAAATCTTTGTGGAGGAAAAATTTGTGGAGCTCGGCGTCATTGTCGGATACCATAGGGGTGCGATACACCTCCTCGTGTTTCTATTGGGGTAAGTAGGGGACATTGCCGAGATCGCCCTTTATGAATAAGATCTTGGCTATCCCGTTGTGGTTTTTTTTCGCGATCTCGCGAACCTTGATGAACAAGCCCCCGAAGTAGGCGACGCCCTCTGGAGTTGCCTTGTAGGTGAAGAGATTCCTGAAGAAAGTCAATTTGAACTCAATCTGCTCTTTTCGGAGGAAGCACGCGAATGTGACCATCATGACGATGGCGTTTGAGTTCAACTGCGTGGGCACCACGCCATAGTACTTGAGGATCTGGCGTATCTCCGGAAAGAGGGGTAGGCTCAACCCCACCTTGAAATATGAGATGGGGAAGGCGAGCTCGTTGGGGTAGAAGGTATTGATGGACTCACCCTCTCTAGGTTGGCGCGCCTCAAAACCAGGGGCGACGTAGCCGGTTACGAACTCAGCAAGCTCTCCCTTGGTAGTGTTACCCTTGAAAAAGTGGTACTCGGCAAAATGCCGAACACATTTGGAGCGACCTTCAACATCAAGGTTCGTCTTGCCCATGCTCGCAGAGTGATTGAGATGGGAGTACTGGTAGTAAAAAGACAGCGAGAAGGGGTTTGAAAGCAATAAAGGCGATGGAGTGGGGTTGGTAGGGGGGCCTATTTATAGAAAAGATAATTTGAGGTCGAGCTGAACGATCAGTCCGGCTCACCTGCCTCAGCTCGCCAACCTTAGCCCGCCGACCCCGCGACTTGCTCTACCCTATGACGAGTCGAGTCTAAATAACAATATTATTCAAAGTAACAAACATTGAAATATAAAGAATGTTCTAAGTTATTAAGAGCAAGGGGATGCAGTTCAGAAACAGGAAATATTCAATGCGCGTGAGTTGAGGGTGCCAGAGGCGAATGCCGATAGGCTAAGTAACGGAGCCGTTTCTATCTACCCCGGCCTCGCGTCTCCTTCCCCGCAGGTCGGCACGAGTTGTGGAGCTCGCAGATCCGCCCCAAGTTCCTATGGACGATCTGGAGGTTCTCGTTGATCTCGTCCCAAAGAGGAGAGGGAGACATCACCTCGCCTGCGGAGCTGCACCTCACCTCGTCTGCGAGCCACACATAGTCAGATGTAATGCTTCATTATCCTCCTGGACCTTACGCAGTCTGCGTACCAGCTTCTTGAAGATCCCGATCCACCACCTCGTCAGCTCTTCGTTCTCCACCTTGGGACCCAGGAAGCAGTCCAACGAGCTTGGGGAGGGGAGGGGCGAGTAGCGGGTTAGCTCCGAAGATGCGTCGGCCTCAGACTGGCTGGGAAGAGCTGCAAAGGCATTCAGTCAAGTACTAGCATGAAAGGCGAGTACTCTTGGAGAATCACGCGAGGCAAATCAGTGGAAGTAAAAACTTGCCTTGCGAGTTCCGCTCCCCTAGGAAAGTGCTGAGTGGGGGCAGGCTCAGGTTCTTGCCATGAATCGGGCGATGAGTCTTTAGTGGGAGGAGGATGAAGCCTGGAACGGGGATGACTTCAGTGCCTCCCCCCGTAGTTCCTAGAGCAAGAAGTCGTTGCTGAGCGGGGGAACGAGCGGGCGACTTCAGCTTCTGCTAGTCCAGCCCCAGGGTCCCAAAGGGGGGCGACGTGTCTCGCAGGCGAGTCTCTTGATTTTTAGGCTGTAATTTATCAAGGGGGGGGGGGTCTTAACTCGCGACATGGAGGCCTAGCCGTCATCACGTTGGCTGTCCGGGTCGCCGGAAAGGTTGATGACGTCTTTACCCTTCTTCTCACTGGTGGGCAGAGTGGAGGAGCCAGCTTCATTTTCCAGGGTGGATTTTAGGTCATTGAAGATGGGTTCAGCTGCCTTGGAGAGTGGTTTTGCTTTCTTGGTGAGGTTGGATTCTGCCAGGCCGCTCGGCGGGATACCAAGGGAAATGTTAGTTAAGCCGGCAATGCAGACAGAGGAAGCCTCGCGGGCTCGGGCAAGCCTCTCTTGGACCTCTTTGGGGATTGGCATCTCAGCAAGGTTAAAACAAAGGGAATGTCAAAGGTCACACAGGTACGCAGGCGCGTTTACATATCCATAGGTGGACCCCACCCGAAGATTCCTTCTAGCCCCTGCCACACTCACCAAATCCTGTGGGGTTGGATGATTCTTTCCGAGCTTGTTCCAACCTCGCAAAAAGCGGGGATTGTGTACAACCCCGTGTCTAGTGAGTGGTCGCCAGGAGCCAGGTTTTCCATATCTAGCAGTCTAGGTCCCGAGCATGCACCTAAGGGGGGGAAGGAGCGCGATAACCCAATGAATCGCCCAGACGGGGTGGATCTTTTGAGGGGAGAGTAGAGCAGGCGGGTTTGTACTCGCCCCACGGGAGCTTGGCAACTGACAGGCGAGCAGGGCCGGCCGAGCCTGTGCTCGCCGCCCCGGGCGAGTAGAGGTCTCAGGGACCACTCGCCTAGTGATCTATGATTCTTTTTCACTATTTTACCCCTGTTGGTCTGCCCATAGCCTTCCAAGACAGCGGAGTTATGCTGTTGGCAGGCCAACCTAGATTGCACATAGCTGTTTGGAACAACGAAGGTTGACTATTTGCAGGCCGTTCTCAGAAATCTATAAATAGGACCCAAGGGGTTACCTAAGAAGGCTTGCTTACTAGTTCCCTGGTCTTCTTGCGCTTTCTGAGGTATCCTTAGCTCAGCATCTTGCTTGGGAGGGGAGGTTCTCTAAGATCTTCTGGTTGTGTGGTGGGACCTCCACGCCGAGCCCTTGGGTCTGTCCCCTATTATTTTTCCTTAGTCCTCTGGCTTGTGAGAGAGAAGTAAGTGTTCGATCACCACTTCTCCAAGGGTGAACTCCATAGAAACCGAGTTTTCAGTTTCAACATCCCCCACCCCAGTTATTGAGATAATTGATGAAAACCTGCAGACTTTTGGTAGGGGCCTGGACCTGGTCCGCGAGTTCCTCAACCCGCGCCAACCTCCGGGGATGGGGACGCGAGACCGGGGTAGATGGAAATGGCTCCCTAGCTGAGCCTACCGGCCCTCGCCCCCCAGTACCCCATCTCGCGCAGGTTGACCGAACTTTCTTTGCTTGTTATGAACTCCATTCTCGGGGCTGCGAATGTCCCTGTCTGTAATAACTTGAATAATTTTTTATAACTCAGTGCTATTTGAATTAATAGGATGTTTTATCTAGGTTCAGGTCATAGTGGGTAGGCAAGATCGTTGGGTGGCGAGTTGGAGTCTGCGAGCTGGGGCTGGAAAGCTGGACCGACCGATCAGCTCGGTCATAAATCTGGTTTTCTATAAATAGTCCCCCTCCCCAACCTCCTAGATATCGCCTTAATTATATTCACACCACCCTTCTGCTCCTCTCTCTACCTGCTCTCAAACCCAAAACCTTTTGTAGACATGGTCAAGACGTGACCTAACGCTGACGAGCGATCCAAGTGTGCCCGTCAGTTATCCGAATACCTCTTCTTTGACGGAAATACCACCTCACCACCTTCAAGACCGAGTACCTGCCCCCTAGATTTGAGGCGCGCCAGCTCACAAAGGGTGAGGACATAAACACTTTCTACCAGGATAAGCTCACTTTCCCCATGTCGTACTTCGAGGTGGGGTTGCTCCTGCCCCTCTGTCTAGAAATCCGCCAGATCCTCAAGTACTTTGGGTCAGTTCCGGCCCAGCTAAACCCGAATGTGATCTCCATGATTTTCGCATTCGTCTGCCACCTCCACCGAGAGCAGATTGAATTCAACCTCACCGCCTTCCTCAAACTCTTCACCTATCACACGACCAGCTATGGGGCCGCCTTCCTGATGGGCTCACACATCAAGATCCGCGAGACCGTAAACAAAAACCACAACTGGGTTTCCAAGGTCATCTTCATCAAGGGCGACCTGGGAAACATTCCCTTCTCCCACCCCAACAAAAGAGCGAGGAGGTATATCGGCCTCCAACGCTATCCAACGTCGATGCCGAGCTGCACAAGTTCTTCCTGGGGAAGAACTTCGAGGTTTCCTTCCTTCGAAGGGGCCTCGACTTGCTCCTCCCTGTTTTTCCTGGCAAAGGTATAAATCTTCCCTCCTCTTCCTACCGGCTCGCCTACAATCATTGCTTTTCTAACTCAAGTTATTTCCTGCAGGGGAGCGGTCAATTCCCGAGCACCCGCCCATGCGGACTCGGGACTCCACCCAGACCTGCTCTAGCACGAGCGGGCAGCTGCGATGACTTGCCGAGGCGAGCTGAGGTATAGTGGACCCTCCTCCAGCCAGAAATGACATGGACTCGAAGGGTCCGGCTCGCCTTGCCGCCCTCCATTGCCAATGAAGATGAAGGACTTTTTCTCCAAGAGTGGGAAACAACAACAACAACAACAAATCTTCATAAGCTTGCTGGAGACCATGCCTGAAGGGTCGCCAGCGAGCTACCTGAAGGGCTCGTCGGAGTAAGAACAGGAGGGTGGCGAGCCCTCCACTCTTGCTGATACATTGGAAGCTATGACCCGCGAGCCAGGCCTACCGAAGAGCCACCCCCTCTTTGGCTTTGGGGGGAAGTTAAAAGACCTGGCTGGCAAGCCGATGGTACGGTGGGATGAGCAGACCCACAGGGTCTCCATCTCATCACTCCGTCTATCTTGGTCGGGAGGTCAAACCTCCTCCGGGCATGCCTACATGCTGGGCTTTGGCCTATATGGGCATGAGGATGCTGAGGCGAATAAGAGCCTGAATCTTCGTCAACTTGACCACGAAGGTCTGTAGGCCCATATGCGGGCCTTGGAGCTGCATCACATGGTGGTCCGTCGAGGATTCTACCTCAACCACCAACTACTGAAGACTGAATAAGAGCGCGACCTCACCAAGGATAATGTCGCTGACCTGTCGGGGTGACTAAAAGTCATCGAGAACATCCTCGCAATAGCCACCGATGGGATTTTAAGCGTCGGCTACCCCTTCCTTTTTAACTTAGGAATTTCCACGCATGTTAATCTTACCTTGCCTTTCTTCCCAGGATGCCAAAGCCACGAGCAAGCTGCGATCTCGCACTGTCGAGTTAGAGGCTTGCGCGGCCGAGCGTGAGAAGGAGAACAGCAGACTGAGAGAGGAGAACAAAGGGCTTAAGGGCGAGATGATTCGGCAGACAGACATCTTCCTCCCTTAGTCCAGCGGCGAGCCGAGCATCCCTCAAAAATGGCCAAAAGTCTACAGCGAGGCCGAGGTCACCGAGAGGCCGCGGATATACTCCATTTGCTCTGCCGACTTCAAACTCAAGATGATGAAAGACATGGAGGTGTTGGTGGTGGGGTTCGAAGAGATCGCAGCGAAGGACCCTGTGCCGAACAAGTTCCCTCCGGCTTCCCCTCCTAGTGAGAAGGACAAAAGTTTTGATTCGCTGTTCAAGGATGTCAAGGGCTACCAAGACGGCCGCACATTCGGAGGGGAGGGCGAGGACCACCCGTCGGGAGGGGAGGGCAAGAGATGACTCGTGCCTCCCTCTCATTTTTTTTCTTCTATTGTAATTCTCTTTTCTCCTTTTGTAACCGCGCCGAGGCGAGCTCCCCATTGTGTAATAATGACATGTTAATGAAAAAGAATTTTACATACATTCCCCCATTTTTTTGAACTTACTGTCATGTACTCGCTTGCGAGCTGCCCTCCTCCAAAGAGCGACCTCACCACGGCAGGTCTGGTCGCTAGAATGCACTTGAGTTATGATTCTCCTATGAGGAGGCCTTGAGAGCTCGCCATCCCTTAGACGATCAAGAGGCGGGATACTAGCCGCTCTAGGCTCGCGACAACTCAGCTCGCCCGTGAGCACTCTTCTTGTTATCGTTAAGCTGAAATTGTTAAAAAATTCGAAAGTAAAATTTTTAGAGGGTGGAAATTTACCGCTGAGGACCGCCTCCTCTCGCCTTCCCCAGTAGATGCTGATAGTACATTTTGTAGTCTTAACTATTATAGTATTTTCTAGTTTATAATGCACAAATCATGTCTTATTAGTTTATTTTTTATCTTTTTTATGTAAATATTATAGCCACTAACATTTTCTTGTCTTTTTGCAGGGTTCCAGAAGTTTTGCAAAAAATGACCTGACACGCCCCCCTATCATGCCCTCCCTGGGCATGTCAGCTGATCCCGAGGAAGCTTGCTGATAGAGGGAAAATACCTGGAAAAACAGCTGTCACGCCCCCCTGACACACCCTCCCCGGGCGTGTCCCCGGGCGTGACACGGGGCGTGCCACCCTCTGCCTGAAGCCTGCCGCCGCATTAAATGCCATTTCGCCCCAGCACACAAACAGTACTGTCACACCCCCCGTCATGGGCGTGACACAGGGCGTGACCCAGATCGTGTCCACCGACGTACAGAAGCAATCATCCTTCCCACCAGAATCTAGAGCCCGAGGTCAACCCTGTACCTATCACTCCCCCTCTAAGGCATGTCATAGGGCGTGACCAACCCGTGAACTTTTCCTATAAATTCAGACCCCCCTTCCAGTTCAGCAAGCTTGGGTTGAGAGGGGAGGTTGTTGGGTACATAGGTAAATGTGTATCTTATTTGAAGAAGCCTCACTTAGTTCAATGATATACATCAAGGTGTATTTTATGTTATTTTGAGTTTATATGTGCAGGTTAAGTATATGCTAATATGCAGGAAAAAGTTTCTAAGTCCATATGTCGACACTTAAGAAAGCCTGTGTCGACACTTGGAAATGCTTTGTCGACACCAGAAGCAATTGTGTCAACACACAGAATTTATTAGTCGACATCAACTGTGTCGACACTGGGAGGCAGTGTCGACACACAGAAAGTATTAGTCGACATCAACTTTCTCGACACCTAGAGGCAGTGTCGACACACAAAATTCTTAGACTATATCAACTATGTCGACACACGGGACTTGTGTCGACACACAGGACTTGTGTCGACATACAGTAGAGTTTCAACAATGTTGATTGCTGTGATGTGAAGAAGTGTCTGTGTTGACCCAAAGAAGCAGCGTCGACACATTCTACAGATGCAACGTCAAGAAGCTGTGTCGAAACTAAAGGAGCTATGTCGACATCACCAAAGCTTGTGTCGATACTTAATCTACTTGTGTCGACACATAATGACAATCAATCTTGACACTTTGCTGACAAAGACAAAGGTTCAAGAACTAACTGAAGACTTGACAGCTGTGAATTCCAACAGGTTTACTGAAGCTATAAGTACTGTCATTAGTTGGTTAGAAACTGGATCAGCCGGTTACCATGGATGAATTCTATATAAAGACGGATTCTGTAAAATCATAAAAATAACAACACGAACAACTATTGAAGTATTGATCATTGATAAAGGAAGAGCACGTCACACAGAAGAAGATTTTCGTGAGAAGATCTATGAAGACAATCTGAAGTGGCAATCTACTCAGAATTTGTCTAAGGAGAATTCAATCAAGAATTCTGAAGAAACTTTAGAAGTTATTGAGAGTGAGAGAGATTTCCAACTATTGAAGTAAAGAAGGAGACATTTACAAGTCTCTTAAGAAGCAGATCTTGAACTAATCTGCTAAGAAGGATTCAGATCTATTTCTGAAATCAAAGAAGGAAGCTGCCAGCCAGTATACTTCAAAGGAGATCAACCCTACTGAGTTCAGATTCAAGAAGCTTTGAAGAAAGCTAAGAACAGGTATATTTCAGCCATCAGCTTTATCAAGAGCTTTTCAAGAAACCTTTTATCCCTTCTATCTCAACAAGGGTAAGAGTCCATCTAAAACACTTATCAAATTTTGTAGGATCTTTTCAAAGATCTGAGTTGTAAGCCTATATTATAAAGGCTGAGTGCAGGAGATATATATCTCTGAGTGGTAGGGCTTTTGAGCCTGAGTGTAGGAGAAATTATTCTCTGAGTTGTAGGCCTTATGGCAAGGCTGAGGTAGGGCTGTTTTCCTGAGCTGTAGGAGTGTGGATATACTCTGAGTTGTAGGAACCTTATAGGGTTCTGAGTTATAGGAACCTTGCAGGGTTCTTAACTGTAAGATCTGTGGATCTGAGAAGAAGGAAGAAGTTAGGCCGAATCTAACACACTGCTAGATAGATGAAGGGGGAAAGTGGATGTACCCAGATCTTGGGGAACCACTATAAACCTGTGTGCCATCTGTGATGTATGTGTGATTGTGAATTCTGTGCTGTGATTACTGTAGAACAGTTAGTTTCTATTTAAAGAACTGAAATATTATTCTATCTTAAGTAAAAAAGAAAAGAACCTATTCACCCCCCCTCTAGGTGTTTGGGTTATCTTGAATTCAATTCTTTCAAGTGGTATCAGAGGGAGGTTACTCAAAGGAGGACTTAACAGTCTGAGTAAGATCCATAAGGTAGATTCAAGATCAAGAAAATGGGTTCAGGAGAAAATCATAAGGAACTAGGTTCTATGAAACTACCCATATGTAGGAAAGAGATATTTGGAATATGGAAAGAAAGGGTCAGACTTTTCATGGAGGCTTCTGATCCAAGGATCTACATTACAGTAATGGAAGGTCCTTATATTCCAATGAAGTGGTCAGTTCTAGATGCAAATCAAAGAACTCCCAAAGATTTTTCAGAGATGACTAAGGAAGAGATCTTCCTGGTAACTATGGATAAAAGAGCCCAGAATATCATAGAAAGTGCCATAGATAATTCAACCTTTCAAAATATTATTCAATGCAAGACCTCCAAGGAAATGTGGGACACTTTGATAGTCTACATGGAGGGTTCTGAAGAAGTAAGACAAGATAGAAACTCTATACTGAACCAGAAATATGAGAGTTTTAGATAAGGAAAGTCAGATGGTATAACTAAGTGTTATAAAAAGTTCTATAGAATAGTAAATGAGCTGATGTACTATGGAAGGATCTTTAGTACATATGAACTGAATGATAAATTCCTAAGATCCTTGACAAAGGATTGGGACACTAAGATTTGTTCCATTAGGGAAGTGGCCAAACTTGCAGATATCTCTCCTCAACCTTTGTTTGGAAATTTGCTGTCATATGAGATACAGCTGATGGCTAGGAAAAAGGAAGAGAAAAGTGCTAAAGGGGAGCATAAAGAAAAGCTTGTGGCCTTTAAGGTGGAAGCCACTAGGAAGAATAGGCGGATGTCTCCATCACCTCCTGAGATTGTTGCTAAAATTACTTCAGATAATTCAGACAACCAAAGTTCAGACAGCAGTGACTCAGATAAAGACTTTGCTTCCTTCACAAGGCAGTTTCAGAAATTCCTGAAAAAGAAGCAGTGGAAGTCTAGGCCCTCCACATCTCAGCCTATGGGTGACTATTATCAAAAGAGGAAGTCATCTAGGAAGGACAGGAACAGGTCTAAGCCTAGTAAATCTACAACATCAAAGATAGTTTGCTACTGCTGTAATAGGCCTGGACATGTTGTGGCAGAGTGTCCAGACAAAAGAAAGGAGTCTGCTGATAAAAGGAAGGCTCAACAAAAGAGCAAGATGGAGAAATCCTTTGTTGCTAAGAAGGAGAAGAGCTTGATAGACCAATCAACTTCAAGGTTTGAATCTGAAGCTGAAACATACATTGGTCTATATGCAGCAGATGAAGAAGATGGGTTTATGCAATTGCTGAACTCTATCTATGAACAAGAAGACCATCAGTACATGGGACTGATGGCTGTGTCAGAAGAAGACAAGTGGCAGGATCAGCCTGGTCCTAGTAAGGTACAATGTTTTTCTAGTAATTAAGATTGTAGTACTGGTACAGAGTCAGCTATATCTGCATCAAGTGATGTGGATGAGTCTGAGTCTGAAGGTGATATTCATCAGCTGATAGATGAATATGGAGACATGTTGCAGGCACTAAAGAAAAGCAAGAACCTTGCCAAAACTCAGGCTAAGGAAATTGCAGATCTTAAGATGGCTGCATCTGATTTAGAGAAAGAGTTGGATCAAAAATTGAATGAGATTTCCAAACTGAAAACTATAACAGTTATTCAGATGGGCACAATCACATACAAAAATGATCTAATTAAAAGTCTGGAAACTAGACTTCAAAAGGAAAAAAGATTTGGTGGCTAGTTATTCCAAGCCAAAATCAGTTTTACCCTTAATAGATGAGTTTGTGGCTCAAAAGGGTAAGGCTGGAATAGGATTTAAAGGTAACACCAGGCCTGTCCAATTTAAGAGAAAGGGCAAAGCCTCAGTCCAGCCACTGAACTTTAAAGTCCCTATAGCTTTTAGAAAGGTTCAAGAGCCTTCTAACAAGTATGACCTTGAGAATCCACATGGTCATAATAAAACTAAAGTTCTGAATGACAAGTGTGTTTATGTCAATGAGGTAACCCATGTCCATAAACCCCATGTTTTTGAGAAACCAGTGGGTGTAGCTGCAGTAGTACCGGCACAATACAAAAGATTTGCTGTCAACCAGACTGCCAAGAATGTATCTAAAAATAGATACAATAAGTATGAATGCTAGTGCTGTGGTAAGACATGCCATTATGCCTTAGACTGCTGGCACAACATTAGTGTCATTAAGAACAACATTCTACCTGTTAGAAGTACAGCAGGTAGATTTGGTAAGTATGAAGCTAACTTGAACCAAGGACCCAAGACTTACTTGGGTTCTAAGGGGAGGTAATTATTTATTGCAGGTGAGTCTAAGTTACCATGCCCCTATATGGTACTTGGACAATGGATGTTCCAGGCACATGACTAGAACAAAGGGATTGCTGAACGAGTATTTACCTATCATTAATAGGCCTAAAGTAATCTTTGGTGGTTCTGAAAAAGGATTCATCAAAGGATTTGGTAACATTTCTAGTAACCAGATTACTATCACTCAAGTGGCCTATATGAAGGGTTTGAAACACAACCTTATAAGCATAAGTCAGCTGAGTGATTTAGGATATGACATTTCATTTATTAAGAATGGATGTCATATCAAAAGGTCAAGTGATCAAAAAGTCATTTTGATAGGATATAGAAAAAGAAATGTGTACTGTCTTAATTTTGAGTGTGAGAACAAAGGTTCTACTATTTGTCTTGTAGCTGATGAGAGAGCCTCTCATTGTGTAAAATGGCACAAGAGGCTGGCCCATCTTAACTACAAAACAATTGGCCAACTCTTTAGCAAAGAGTTAGTGAGGAATAGTCCTAAAGTTAAGTGTATAAAGGATGGGATATGCTCAGCTTGTCAAAATGGCAAGCAGACAAAATCCTCCTTTTATAGCCTTGAAATCAAGGATTCAGTGAGGTGTCTATACCTCTTGCATATGGATCTATTAGGTCCTATGCCAGTTCATAGTCTAGGTAGGAAGGTCTATACTTTTGTGGTGGTAGATGACTATTCTAGATATTCCTGGGTGTTCTTTTTGAGACAAAAATCAGAAACCCCAAGTGTTTTATATAGCTTTGTCAAGCAAATTCAGAATGAACTTGACAGTACAGTGGTCAAAATCAGAAGTGATCATGACACTGAATTTCAATCTGAGAGTATGACAAAACTGTGTGAAGAATTTGGGATTTTTCAAGAATTCTCCTCACCTAGAACACCACAACAAAATGGTATTGCTGAAAGGAAGAATAGAACACTGATTGAGGCTGGTAGAACTCTATTGAGTGACACTTCTCTCCCAGAATATTTCATGGCTAAGGCAGTAAATACTGCATGTCATGTGATCAATAGGGCTTCTATCACCAAAAGCCACAAAAAAACTCCCTATGAGATCATAAAGGGTAGAAAACCAAACTTATCCTATTTTAGGATCTTTGGTTGTAAGTGCTATGTCCTTAACAATGGCAAGTCTTATCTAACTAAGTTTGCTGCCAAATCCCAAGATGAGATATTTATTGGGTAACACAATAATTGTAAGGCTTATAGAGTCTACAACTTGATTACTCATGTTATAGAAGAGTCTGTACCTGTTGTCTTTGATGAAACAAGACTGATTAACAGTGAGTTGCTTTGTATCTTAGGTAGTTCTACAGGTATAAATGAGAAAATGGACAAGCTTACCATTACAGAAGAATCAACTGAAGAGCAGGAAGTGGAAAATGGTGACTACTGTCTAGGGGGAGTACAGGACTCCCTAGATGCTGTTGAAAACTAAGAGGTGCAGCATATTGAAGAGACAGGAGAGGTTCAACCTGAAGATAGTCTACCTCCAGCTGTTAGACACTTAAAGGATCATCCAGCAAATTAGATAATTGGTGATCTAAGACATGGAGTGCAAACCAGAAGCAGGAACTTGAATACAGTGCTTTGCTCAAGCTTCCTATTTCAACGGGAGCCAAAGAGATTGAAGATGCTATTATGGACCCACATTGGATTGATGCCATGCAAGAGGAGCTGAATCAGTTCAGAAGGTGTAAGGTCTTAGAGTTAGTTCCTAAAACAAAAGACCACAACATCATTGGAACAAAGTGGATCTTTAGGAACAAACTTGATGAGAATGGGATTATTTTGAAGAACAAAACAAGACTTGTTGCAAAAGGATACAGACAGGAAGAGGGTATTGATTTTGATCAAGCCTTTGCCCCAGTAGCAAGACTGGATGCAATTAGGATGTTCCTTGCCTATGCAGTATATCAAGGCTTCAAGGTATTCCAAATAAATGTAAAATCAGCATTGCTAAATGGAAATCTAAAAGAAGAAGACTATGTAGAGCAGCCCTCAGGTTTTGTTGATTCTCT
Source organism: Platanthera zijinensis (assembly GCA_039513925.1). Classification (NCBI taxonomy): domain Eukaryota; kingdom Viridiplantae; phylum Streptophyta; class Magnoliopsida; order Asparagales; family Orchidaceae; genus Platanthera; species Platanthera zijinensis. Next base: position 155,290,769 of record CM077083.1, read on the forward strand.
CAAACCTGATTATGTTTATAGACTTAGGAAAGCTTTGTATGGGTTTAAGCAAGCCCCAAGAGCTTGGTATGAAACCCTGTCTACTTTCCTTATTGAGAACAAATTCTCAAGGGGGAAAATAGACAAAACTCTATTCCTAAGGGAATCTAAAGGAAAGATAATCTTAGTACAGATCTATGTAGATGACATAATATTTGGGTCTATAGAAAACAACCTTTGTAAGAAGTTTGCTAAACTTATGCAAGGGAAGTTTGAGATGAGCAACATGGGAGAACTTAAGTTCTTCTTGGGACTTCAAGTAAGATAGACTGATGATGGCTTGTCCATATCCCAGTCTAAGTTCACCAAGGAGTTAATTAAGAAGTACGGTATGGAATCATCCTCCATCATGAGAACTCCTATGGGAACAAGTATGCATATATACAAAGATGATGCAGGTAAACCTGTAGATGAGTCTTTGTATAGAGGAATAATTGGCTCTCTTTTATATCTAACTGTTAGTTGACCAGACATTATATATGCAACATGTGTCTGTGCTAGGTACCAATCATGCCTTAAAGAATCTCATTACACTGAAGTAACATGGATTTTGAGATATCTAAAGGGCACACCTAATCTAGGCCTTTTGGAACACTAGGAATGGAGATTTTTTACTGACAGGCTATTCAGATGCAGACTTTGCAGGTTGCAAAGAAGATAGAAAAAGCACAACATGCACCCTTCAATTTCTAGGAGGAAGATTGGTGTCTTGGAGCAGTAAAAAGCAGACTAGTGTGGCAATGTCCACAGCTGAGTCTGAATATGTGGTAGCACGAAGTTGCTGTGCATAGCTATTATGGATTCAGCACCAGCTAGAAGACTATGGTATTCAGGTAAGTAGAACACCTTTGTTTTGTGATTCTACAAGTGCTATTTCTATTACTATTAATCCTTTTTCACATAGTAGGACTAAGCATATAGAAATTAGATACCATTTTCTTAGAGAATATGTAGAGAAAAAGGACATCTCACTAGAATTTGTCAAAACAGATTATCAAATTGCAGATATGTTTACTAAGCCTCTAGATGAAACTAAATTCAATAAATTTAAAATTGAATTAGGAATGTTGAACATAGATTAGTTTATCAAAGTTGGCTAAGTAACATAGTGTCGACACGTCCAGAGAAGTGATGTTGGCACTTTAGTAAATCTGTGTCGACATATCCAGAGAAGTGGTGTCGACACTTCAGAAAGTGGTGTCGACACATTCAGAGTAGTGATGTCAACACATCCAGAAATTATGTCGACACTTGTAATAAGAGTCGACACTGAATTTCTATTGGACTACTAAGTATGTCTAGTGTCGACATATCATCAATTAGTGTCGACACATAGTAGTCAATGCCATTGTCGAGATATTAGAAGTTTGTGTCGACACATTTCAACAATGTCAACACATTTAGACAGTTTTTGCCCGCCTTTTGACCTTCTGTGTTTAAAAGGGTATAAATAGGTCAAGAACAATCTCTGTTGACACATTCTCCAAGTTTTCGAGACCAAAACCTTTTGTCGACAATCTCTCTTCTCTTAATCCAAGCTTTCTTACCATCCCAATGACTCCAAAGGTAGAAGATAACATCAATGAAGGATATGAGTTGGTTTGTCATGCCTTTGATGTTGCAGACTCAGAGATTAAAGGAGTAATTACCCTAATTACTGACAATGGTTTCGAGTTTTTGGTTTACAAACCCACCAAGATATAGAAGAAAGAGATACTTGAGTTTTATGGTGTGGCTGTAGTAGATTCATCTGGCCTTAAGATTAAATCGACGGTTCATGGCGCTAGAGTCAAAGTGACCTTGAATAGTTTGAGGAAAATTCTTAATCTTCCAAGGACTTAGGATGAAGAAGAGGTACCCGTCTCTAAGATAAGGGAAGCGCTACAATGGTGTGGATTGGATCCCACCATGAAGATTGGATAAGCTATAAACAGAAAAGGGATGAATCAGCAAGTAAAATTCCTCTCATAAGTGGTTGGAAAGGTGATTCTATGTAAGCAAGGGGGACATGATAGGATTTCAGCCTATATGTTCAGCCTAATGACAAGGATAATTTTTAGACTAAACACAGATTGGTCTATAGTACTGTCTCAGAAGATTAAGGAAGGAATAAAGAAGCCTAATTTTGCTAGACTGATGAGTTTATACTTGGCTGGAGCCATTTCAGAAGTAATGCACCATATACCTGGATCTGAAATTAATCATATGAGAAGAATGGACATCAGGATTTTTTCCAGATGGGATAGGGTCCTATCAAAGGACATACTTGATATAGAAAGACAAGAAGCTGCTGAGAAATCACCTACACAGGACATTACAGATACTGCACAGATACAGGGGGAGCCAGATAATACACAGGCATAGTACAATACTGTTAATGCACAGGAATAGGGCGAGCTAAATACTGCACAGGTACTGGAAGAAGAGTCAACTCACTTGGAGAGTGAAATGGATTCACAATCTATTCTTGAGAGACCTCATATCAACAGTCCAGCACAAGATGTTATCATGGAGGATACATCTGAAGTTGTTGATGCTCCTGAGATAGCAGTACCACTAGTCCACACTCAACAGGAGTTTACACTTGAGGAGTTGTTTCCTGATATTGAGGGAGTAACAAGTAAGGGGGAGCAAATAAGGATTGAGGGGGAGCATGCTGAAATTGAGGGGGAGCAGAATAGGACTGAAAAGGTGCTCCCTCCTAGTCCTAAGGAAAGAGTAGACTTTCTCAGTACCTCTACTTCAGAAGATGAGGAAATTAGAAATGTCAAGAAAAGAAAACTGATGGTATTTAAGAGAAGGAGCCAGAGCTATAAGAAGGCATTGCAAACTACTGCTCCATAACCTACCCCAGAGGCTGATTACAGCTCATTATTGGTGGCTTTGCAAGTTATAATAGATGAGCAGAGAATGGCTCTAGAGAAGTATGTGGATGAAAGCCATAAGTCACTTCAATTTGATTTGGCTCAGGAAATCAAATCCATAAGGTTTGAAGTAAATCTACATAAGAAAGAAATGACAGATTGCTTCCACAAAGGGGGCAATGCTGTAGTATTTCTGGCAAAGCAACAAGAAGAAGTCAAGGCTAAAGTGGATGACATTGCTATTAAACAAGGATATATCCTTGAGAATCAGATTAGAATGAATGACAGTCTGACTGAATCTCATAATGAGATAGTAACTACCATAACGAATACAGTCACTACACTAACTGAAGAAAGAGCTAAAGAGAAAGAGGAGTTTGACAAGAAGCTACAAGCTGCCTTAGACTCATTTCAGACAGCCATTACTACTTCTCAGAAAACAATCTCTGAACAGCTTCTCAAGTTAAAATCATTTTATAAAGATGGTGCCAATTTTCTTGTTGGATAAGTAAGATTTCAAAAAGATGACTTAAGAGACCACATTGAAAGAGAAGTCATAAAGGGGGAGAGGGTGTTAGTCAAAGCAGGCTCAGATCATGCCAAATGGATATCCAATAGCATCAGTGCCACTCTGGGATATCCACCCCTTTGTGATGATGATAATGTTGCTGAGTCTGGTGTGCAACCTGCTTATGTTGAAGGTGATCAACCTAAAGTTCTCAGATCATCTACCATCTAGCAGATCTTGATATGATTCAACAACAGGTTCAGTCAATGTACAGTCCTCCACGGGAAGTTGATAATATTATTATAGAGAAAGTTAAAATGTCAGAAGCTGCCTTGAAAGCTCAGCAGGAAGCTCAACTATCAAAGAAAAGGTTCAGAGAATAGGCTGAGTTAAAGCCTGATTTTGAGCAGTGGAGCACCAATTCCAGGAATATAATTTTGACTACCTGGAAAGCTTTGAAAGAACAGGTTCATGAAATGGGCAAATGGTATAATGAACAAGAATGACAGAAGTATGAAATAAGGCAAGAAGCCATTCTGCGATATATAAGGAAGGCTAAAATTGGGAAGCTATCTCCTAATGCTCAGGAGCCTAGCAAATACTTCCCTAAGCCTTTTCATTATTTTTAAAGGCAAAGGATTAAGGCTGAAGTACAAAAGAAGGCAGAGTTGAAAGGAAAGAAGCCCATTGATGATGCAGAACCTACTGTGCAAGCTCAGATTAAGCCAGGAAAAGGCATAGTCATCAAGGAGCCTGATCAGCCTTAGGATAGATTTACTAGATTTTGCAAGAACAATGTAATCTTTAGTATTAAAGAAATCTATGTAAACAATTGTTAAGAAACTTTTTGTTAATATAAATAAAACAATGTTTCATGTTCATTAAGTTTGCATCATTATTTTATAATGACATTTTGGTATTTGTTTTGTTTATAAGTTACCCTGTCATATAATGCTTATATACATCATAATGTTTGTTTATTATAAGTGGTGTATATCATTGACTAAAGGGTTATGACTTCTCCAAATAGGGGGAGATTGTTGGGTACATAGGAAAATTTGTACCTGATTTGAAGAAGCCTCACTTAGTTCAATGATATACATCAAGCTATATTTGATGTTATTTTGAGTTTATATGTGCAGGTTAAGTATATGTTAATATGCAGGAAAAAGTTTCTAAGTCCATGTGTAGACACTTAAGAAAGCCTGTGTCGACACTTGGAAAAGCTGTGTCGACATCAGAAGCAACTGTGTCGACACACAGAATTTATTAGTCGACATCAACTGTGTCGACACCGGTAGGCAGTGTTGACTCACAGAAAGTATTAGCCGACATCAACTGTGTCGACACCTGGAGGCAGTTTTGACACACAGAATTCTTAGACTATATCAACTGTATCGACACACAGGGCTTGTGTCGACACACAGTAGAGTTTCAATAATGTTGATTGCTGTGATGTGAAGAAGTATCTGTGTCGACCCAAAGAAGCAGCGTCGACACATTCTACAGATGCAGTGTCAAGAAGCTGTGTTGACACCAAAGGAGCTATGTCGACATCACCAAATATTGTGTCGACACTTAATCTACTTGTGTCGACACATAATGACAATCAGTCTCGACACTTTGCTGATAAAGTCAAAGGTTCAAGAACTGAATGAAGACTTGACAGCTGTGAATTCCAACAGGTTTACTGAAGCTATAAGTCCTGTCAGAAGTTGGTTAGAAACCAGCTCCGCCGGTTACCATGGATGAAGTCTATATAAAGACGGATTCTGTCAAATCATAAGAACAATAACACGAACAACTATTGAAGTATTGATCATTGATGAAGAAAGAGCACGTCATACAGAAGAAGGTTTTCGTGAGAAGATATAAGAAGACAATCTGAAGTGGAAATCTACTCAGAATTTGTGTAAGGAGAATTCAAGCAAGAATTCTGAAGAAACTTAAGAAGTTCTGGAGAGTGAGAGAGATCTCCAACTGTTGAAGTAAAGAAGGAGACATTTATAAGTCTCTTTAGAAGCAAATCTTGAACTAATCTGCTAAGAAGGATTAAGATCTATTTCTTAAATCAAAGAAGGAAGCTGCCAGCTAGTCTACTTCAAAGGAGATCAACCCTACTGAGTTCAGATTCAAGAAGCTTTGAAGAAAGCTAAGAACAGGTTGATTTCAGCCATCAGCTTTATCAAGAGCTGATCAAGAAACCTTTTATCCCTTCTCTCTCAACAAGGGTAAGAGTCCATCTAAAACACTTATCAAATTTTGTAGGATCTTTTCAAAGATCTTAGTTGTAATCCTATATTATAAAGGCTGAGTGTAGGAGATATAGATCTCTGAGTGGTAGGGCTTTTGAGCCTGAGTGTAGGAGAAATTATTCTCTGAGTTGTAGGCCTTGTTGCCAGGCTGAGGTAGGGATGTTAGCCTGAGCTGTAGGAGTGTGGATACACTCTGAGTTGTAGGAACCTTATAGGGTTCTGAGTTATAGGAACCTTTCAGGGTTCTGAGCTATAAGATCTGTGGATTTGAGAAGAAGGAAGAAGTTAGGCAGAATCTAGCACACTGCTAGATAGGTGAAGGGGGAAAGTGTATGTACCCAGATCTTAGGGAACCACTGTAAACCTGTGTGCAATCTGTGATGTATGTGTGATTGTGAATTCTGTGCTGTGATTGCTGTAGAACAGTTAGTTTTTTTTTAAAGAACTGAAATATTATTCTGTCTTAAGTAAAAAAGAAAAGAACCTATTCACCCCCCCGTCTAGGTGTTTGGGTTATCTTGAATTCAATTCTATCAGAGGTGCTGCCCCTTTATTTCTTGTTCTTTTTTAGTGTTCTTCTCTCTCTCTCTCTCTTTCTTATTTTGTAATTTTATTAACCCTAGCTTAGTGCTTAGTTTGTTTAAGCTTTTATTGTAATTTATACACTTATTTTAGTTGATAATTATAGGGCTAGAATAGGATTTTAATTTCGTGCAAGTGTAATTTTCATTTCAACTAGTTGTAGCCCTCTTTCATTATTAATAAAAGTTTTGTTTTCTCTCCATTATTACTTGTGTTCTTACTATGCTTTACTACTCATCCCCCTCCTCCACCCAATTATGATTAACTCATGCTCCTTATACTCGATCTTGATGATCTGAGGTTTGAGTGATTAAGTTATGATGCTTTAATTCTACCTTTTCTTTTTAAGGTTTTAGACCTTGAATCACTCTTGAATTATTTTGGGTTGGAGATATATCATCGATATATATTCTCCACCTTTGCTTTCATTCTTGGCTAGCCGAGAGGCCGATAGTTTAAAGTGAGCACTCAAGAGTAAAGGGAGTTGTACGCACCCCTCGAGAGAGGCAGACATCCAAATCTCCCGGATCAGAGTAAAATCCAATAGTGGGGTTCACCGCGTAAAGCGAGCTTTAGGCCTCCGATTTAGACGAGAGTCGGTAGGACCTTCCTAAACTAAGTTGGGTACGACTTCGAGAGAAGCATGTTCAAGCTTTAGAAACTTCCACGGTCTAGGAACTTTACCCTATTAAGTTTAGGTTTTTATCGCATTTCTTAGTCGACTTTAGCCGAGGTGATTCTTGATTGAGTGCATTTCCATTTCTTTGTTTCAGCCCTTCGTTGTAATCGCTTCTAATAGCTCTTTAATTAACCGTAGTAGTTCTCTTTCTAGCATAGTTTTATTTCCTTAATTACAATTAGTTTCTCTGAACCCTAGATTTTTCGTCGATAAAATAATAGTCTTCGTGTGAGTAAGTGTACTCAACAGTTCCCGAATTTCAATACAACACCTGTGTCCCCTAGCTACAGTTCGATAGGTATACTTGCCTCATTGGATTGCTAGTTTGGTTGTTTTTATTTTCTTCGAATCTTAGCGACCAATAAGTTTTTGGCGCCGTTGCCGGGGACCAACTTCCGTTGATATATCGAAAACACGAACCTATTAATTTTATCATTTCTCTTTCTCATCCTCCTTTTAAAAATTTTAAAATCCAAAAAAATCTTTATTATCGCTCTTAATAGAAACCCACTTCACAATTTTTCTACGCTCCCTAATTCTCTCGAAAAGGGAAAAGTGCTTTAAGTGACACAATCTTGTCTAGTACCTTGCGAGCCCTTCATTGGGTAGCCCTTGGAAAGTTCAGGAGTTAAGCTATTAAAAAAATATATTTCAAAAAAAATTATTTTTATTAGTTCTTTTTTTTAGTATTTTTTATTTCTCTTTGACAGAATTAATTTAAAGATAACCCAAACACCTAGAGGGGGGGGGGGGTGAATAGGTTCTTTTCTTTTGTATTACTTAAGACAGAAAAATTATCCAGATCTTATATAGAATCTAACTATTCTATAACAATCACATCACAGAATCCACAATCACACATACATCACAGATTATACACAGGTTTATAGTGATTCCCCAAGGTCTGGGTACATCCACTTTCCCCCTTCACCTATCAAGCAGTGTGCAAGATTCAGTCTAACTTCTTCCTTCTTCTCAAATCCACAGATCTTACAGCTCAGAACCCTGAAAGGTTCCTATAACTCAGAACCCTATAAGGTTCCTACAACTCAGAGTGTAACCACACTCCTATAGCTCAGGCTAACAGCCCTACCTAGGCCTTCCCACAAGGCCTACAACTCAGAGAAAAATTTCTCCTACACTCAGGCTCAAAAGCCCTACCACTAAGAGATCTATATCTCATACACTCAGCCTTTATAATATAGGCTTACAACTCAGATCTATGAAAAGATCCTACAAAATTCTATAAGTGTTTAGATGGACTCTTACCCTTGTTGAGAGAGAAGGGATAAGAGGTTTCTTGATCATCTTCTTGATAAAACTGATGGCTGAAATCAACCTGTTCTTAGCTTTCTTCAAAGCTTCTTGAATTTTAACTCAGTAGGGTTGATCACCTTTGAAGTTGACTTGCTGCCAGCTTCCTTCTTAGAATCCAGAAATAGGTCTGAATCCTTCTTATCAGATTAGTTCAAGATCTGCTTCTTAAGAGACTTGTAAATGTCTCCTTCTTTGCTTCAACAGATGGAGATCTCTCTCTCTCTCCAGAACTTCTGAAGTTTCTTCAGAATTCTTGCTTGAATTCTCCTTAGATCTTCTCACGAAAATCTACTTAAGTGTGACATGCACTTTATTGATCAATGATCAATACTTCAATAGTTGTTCCTGTTGTTGTTATTGTTGTTCACATTCCCCCTATTGATATGACAGAATCCATATATATATAGACTTCATCTATGGTAACCGACTGATTCAGTTTCTAACCAACTTCTAACAAGTCTGACAGCTTCAGCAAACTTGTTAGAATACACAGTTATCAAGTCTCCAGTCAGTTCTTGAACCTTTGTCTTTGTCAGCAAAGCGTCAAGACTGATTGTCATTATGTGTCGACATAAGTAGATTAAGTGTCGACACAAGTTTTGGTGATATCGACATAACTCCTTTAGTGTCGACACTTCTTCTTGACACTTCATCTATAGAATGTGTCGACACTGCCTCTTTGTGTCGACATAGACACTCCTTCACTTCACAGCAACCAACATTGTTGAACCTCTATTGTGTGTCGACAGAAGTCCTGTGTGTCGATACAATTGATGTAGTCTTAGTATTTGTGTGTCGAAACTGCCTCCAGGTGTCGACACAGTTGATGTCGACTAATACTTCTGTGTGTCGACACTGCCTCCCGGTGTCGACACAGTCGATGTCGACTAATACTTCTGTGTGTCGACACTGCCTCCCGGTGTTGACACAATTGATGTAGACTAATAAATTCTATGTGTCAACACAATTGCTTCTAGTGTCGACACAGCTTTTCCAAATGTTGACACAGACTTCCTTAAGTGTCGATACATGGACTTAGACACTTTTTCTGCATTTTAGCAAATACTTAACCTGCACATATAAACTCAAAATAACATCAAATACACCTTGATGTATATCATTGAGCTAAGTGAGGCTTTTCCAAATTAGGTACACATTTTCCAATGTACCCAACAATCTCCCCCTATTTGGAGAAGTCATAACCTTTTAGTCAATGATATACACCACTTATAATAAACAAATATGATGATGTATATAAATTATAAATGACAGGGAAACTTATAAACAAAACATATAACCAAATCACATCACAGAATAAGAATGCAACTTGAATGAACATGAAACATTGTTTTGTTTAAATTATCCAAAAGTTTCTTAATAACTGTTTACATAGATTTCTTTTAAAACTAAAAATTACATTGTTCTTGCAAAATTTAGTAAATCTATCCTAAAGCTGATCAGACTCCCTAATGACTATGCCTTTTCCTGGCTTAATCTGAGCTTGCACAGGAGGTTCTGCATCATCAATAGGCTTCTTTCTTTTTAACTCTGCCTTCTTCTGAACGTCAGCCTTAATCCTTTGCCTTTCAAAATAATGAAAAGGCTTAGGAAAGTACTTGCTAGGCTCCTGAGCATTAGGAGGTAGCTTCCCAATCTTAGCCTTTCTTCTATGTTGCACAATGGCTTCCTGTCTTGCCTCATACTTCTGCCATTCCTGTTCATTATACCACTTGCCCCTTTCATGAACTTGATCTTTCACAGCTTTTCAGGCAGTCAAAATTATATTTCTTGAAGTGGGGTTCCACTGCTCAAAATCAGGCTTTAACTCAGCCTGTTCTCTGAATCTTTTGTTTGAAAGTTGAGTTTCCTGCTGAGCTTTCAAGGCAGCTTCTGGCATTTCAATTTTCTCTATAATGACATTTTCAACATCCTGTGGAGGACTGTACATTGTCTAAACCTGTTGTTGAATCATATCAAAATCTGCTGGAGGGTAGATGATCTGAGCAACTTCAGGTTGATCACCTCCAGCATAAGCAGGTTGCACACCAGATTCAGCAACATTGTCATCATCACAAAGAGGTGGATATCCCAGAGTGGCTTTGATGCTATTAGATATCCATTTGGCATGATCTTAGCCTGTATTGACTAACACTCTCTCCCCCTTTATTGCTTCTCTTACAATGTGATCTCTTAAGTCATCTTTTTGAAATCTTATTTTGCCATTAAGAAAATTGACACCGTCTTTATAAAATGATTTTATCTTAAGAAGCTAATCAGAGATTGTTTTCTGAGAAGTATTAATGGCTGTCTTAAATGAATCCAAGGCTTCCTGTAGCTTCTGATCAAATTCCTTTTTCTCCTTAGCCCTTGCTTCAGTCATTGCAATAACTATTTTCTTTACTTCAGTGACTATCTCATTGTGAGATTCAGTCAGATTGTCATTCATTCTAATCTGATTTTCGAGGACATAGCCTTGTTTGACAGCAATATCATCCACTTGTTTCTTGACTTCTGCTTATTGCTTAGCTAGAAATACTACAGCATTGCCCCCCTTGTGGAAGCAATCTGTCATCTCTTTCTTATGGAGATTGACTTCAAACCTTATAGATTTAATATCTTGAGCCAAATCAAATTGAAGTGATTTATGGCTTTCATCCACATACTTCTCAAAAGCCATTCTCTGCTCATCCAATTTAACTTGCAAAGCCACCATTAATGAGCTGTAATCAGCCTCTGGGGCAGGTTTTGAAGTAGGAGTTTGTAATGCCTTCTTATAGCTCTGGCTTCTTCTCTTAAAGACCATCAGTTTCCTTTTCTTGGCATTTATGATCTCTTCATCTTCTGAAGCAGATGAACTGGGGATGTTTACTCTTTCCTTAGGACTAGGAGGCAGCTCCTTCTCAGTCCTATGCTGCTCCCCCTCAATGTTAACCTACTCCCCCTCAATGTTAGCCTGCTCCTCCTTATCTGCTGCTCCCTCTATGTCAGGAAACAATTCTTCTAGAGTGAACTCTTGTTGAGTGTGAACTGGTGATACTGCTTTCTCAGGAGCATCAGCAACTAAAGATGTATCCTCCATGATCACATCTAGTGCTAGACTGTTGATATGAGGTCTCTTAAGAATAGATTGTGAATCCATTTCACCTTCCAAGTGAATTCTCTCTTCCCCTTATATCTGTGCAGTAATTGTCTCCCCCTGCACTTGTGCATTCTCAGTCAGGTCCTGTACTTATACACTATCTATCTCCCCCTGCACCTGTGCATGATTAGTTGCGTTCTGTGCAGGTGATCTCTCAGCAGTTTCTTGGCTTGCTATATAAGGTATGTCCTTGGTAAGGACCCTATCCCATCTGGAGATGATCCAGATGTCCATTCTTCTCATATGATTAATTTTAGATCCAGGGATTTGGTTCATGAATTTTGGAATGGCTCCAACCAAGTATAGACTCATTATTCTATCCAAATTAGGCTTCTTGATGCCTTCCATAATCTTTTCAAATAGTACTACAGACCAATCTGTGTTGAGTTTAAACATTATCCTTGTCATGAGGCTGAACATATAGGCTGAAATCCTATCATGTCCCCCTAGCTTACACAGAATAACCTTTCTTACTACTTCTGAAAGGAATTTACCTTGCTGATTCATCCCTTTCCTGTTTATAGCTGTTCCAATCTTCATGGTGGGATCCAATCCACACCATTGTAGGGTCTCCCTTATTTTTGATACTGGTACTTCTTCTTCAACCTGAGTTCTTGGAAGATAAAGAATTTTTCTCAAACTTTTCAAGGTGAGTTTGACTCTTGCTTCATGAACTGTTGATTTAATTTTAAATCCAGTTGAGTCTACTGTTGCTGCATCAAAGAACTCAAAAACCTCCTTCTTCCAAATATTGGTTGGTTCGGATATTAGAAACTCCAAACCACTTTTAGCAAACAGTGTAATGACCCCTTTAATCTCTGACTCCGTAGCATCAAAGGCATGGCAAACCACCTCATATCCTTCGTTAATATTATCTTCAATCTTTGGCGCCATTGGGATGGTGAGAAAACTTGGATTGAGAGAAGAGAGTTTGTCGACACAAGGGTTTTGTCTAAAAAATCTGGAGAGCGTGTCGACATAATATGTTCTTGACCTATTTATACCCTTCTAAACAAATAAGGTCAATAGGCGGGCAAAAATTGTCTAAAAGTGATGACACTGTTGAAATGTGTCGACACATACTTCTATTGTCTCGATAATGGCGTTGACTACTATGTGTCGACACCAATTGATGATATGTCGACACTAGACATACTTAGTAGTTCATCAGAAATTCTGTGTCGACTCTTATTGCAAGTGTTGACATAATTTGTGGATGTGTCAACACCGTTACTCTGGTTGTGTCGACACCACTAACTGAAGTGTCGACACCACTTCTCTGGATGTGTAAACACAGATTTACTGAAGTGTCGACAACACTTCTCTGAATGTGTCGACACAGATTTACTTAGCCAAATTTGTTAGACTAATCTATGTTCAACATTCCTAATTCAATTTAAATTTATTGAATTTAGTTTCATCTAAAGTCTTAGTAAATACATCTGTAATTTGATAATCTATTTTGACAAATTCTAGTGAGATGTCCTCTTTCTCTACATGTTCTCTAAGAAAATGGTATCTTATTTCTATATGCTTAGTCCTACTATGTGAAACAGGATTATTAGCAATAGAGATAGCACTAGTAGAATCACAAAACAAAGGTGTTCTACTTACCTGAATACCATAGTCTTCTAGCTGGTGCTTAATCCATAACAGCTGTGCACAGCAACTTCCTGCTGCCATATATTCAGACTCAGTTGTGGAAATTGCCACACTAGTCTGTTTCTTACTGCTCCAAGGCACCAATCTTCCTCCTAGAAATTGACAAGCGTCTGTTGTGCTTTTTCTATCTTCTTTGCAACATGCAAAGTCTGCATCTGAATAGCCTTTCAGTAGAAAATCTCCATTCCTAGGGTACCAAAGGCCTAGATTAGGTATGCCCTTTAGATATCTCAAAATCCTTTTTACTGCAGTGTAATGAGATTCTTTAGGGCATGATTGGTACCTAGCACAGACACATGTTACGTACATAATGTTTGGTCTACTAGCAGTTAGATATAGAAGAGAGCCAATTATTCCTCTATATAAAGACTCATCTACAAGTTTACCTACATCATCTTTGCATATAGGCATACTTGTTCCCATAGGAGTTCTCATGGTGGAGGATGATTCCATACCATACTTCTTAATTAACTCCTTGGTGAACTTAGACTGGGATATGGATAAGCTATCATCAGTCTGTCTTACTTGAAGGCCCAAGAAGAACTTAAGTTCCCCCATGCTGCTCATCTCAAACTTACCTTGCATAAGTTTAGTAAACTTCTTGCAAAGGTTGTTTTCTGTATACCCAAATATTATGTCATCTACATAAATCTGGACTAAGATTATCTTACCTTTGGATTCCCTTAGGAATAGAGTTTTGTCTATTTTCCCCCTCTAGAATTTGTTCTCAATAAGGAAAGTAGACAGGGTTTCATACCAAGCCCTTAGGGCTTGATTTAACCCATATAAAGCTTTCCTAAGTCTATAAACATAATCAGGTTTAAGAGAATCAACAAAACCCGAGGGCTGCTCTAAATAGACTTCTTCTTTTAGATTTCCATTTAAGAATGCTGATTTTACATCCATTTGGAATACCTTGAAGCCTTGATATGCTCATAGGCAAGGAACATCCTAATTGCTTCCAGTCTTGCTACTGGAGCAAAGGTTTGATCAAAGTCAATACCCTCTTCCTGCCTGTATCCTTTTGCAACAAGTCTTGCTTTGTTCTTCACAATGATCCCATTCTCATCCAGTTTGTTCCTAAAGATCCACTTTATTTTAATGATGTTGTGGTATTTTTGGTTAGGACCTAACTTCTAGACCTTGCACCTTCTGAACTGATTAAGCTCCTCTTGCATGACATCAATCCAATGTGGGTCTAGAATAGCTTCTTCAAATTTCTTTGGCTCCAGTTGAGATAGGAAGCTTGAGCAAAGCATTGTATTCAAGTTCCTGCTTCTGGTTTGCACTCCATGTCTTAGATCACCAATTATCTGATTTGCTTGATGATCCTTTAAGTGTCTAATAGCTTTAGGTAGACTATCTTCTGGTTGAACACCTCTAGTCTCTTCAATATGCTGCACCTCTTGGTGTACATCTGCATCTAGAGTGTCTTGTACTCCCCCTAGACAGTACCCACCAATTTCCACTTCCTGCTCTTCAGTTGTTTCTTCTGTAATGGTAAGCTTGTCCATTTTCTCATTAATACCTGTAGAACTGCATGAGCTACAAGGCAACTCACTGTTAATCAGTCTTGTTTCATCAAAGAAAACATGTACAGACTCTTCTATAACTTGAGTAATCAAGTTGTAGACTCTATAAGCCTTACTATTGTTGCTGTACCCAATAAATATCTCATCTTGGGATTTGGCAGCAAACTTAGTTAGATAAGACTTGCCATTGTTTAGGACATAACACTTGCAACCAAAGATCCTAAAATAGGATAAGTTTGGTTTTCTACCCTTCATGATCTCATAGGGAGTCTTTTTGTGTCTTTTGGTGATAGATGCCCTATTTATCACATGACAAGCAGTGTTTACTGCCTCAACCCAGAAATATTCTGGGAGAGAAGTGTCACTCAATAGAGTTCTACCAGCCTCAATCAATGTTCTATTCTTCCTTTTAGCAATACCACTTTGCTGTGGTGTTCTAGGTGAGGAGAATTCTTGAAAAATCCCAAATTCTTCACACAATTTTGTCATACTCTCAGATTGAAATTCAGTGCCATGGTCACTTCTTATTTTGACAACTGTACTGTCAAGTTCATTCTGAATTTGCTTGACAAAGCTGTATAAAAAACTTGGGGTTTCTAATTTTTGTCTAAGAAAGAACACCCAGGAATATCTAGAATAGTCATCTACCACCACAAAAGTGTAGACCTTCCTACCTAGACAATGAACTGGCATAGGACCAAATAAATCCATATGTAAGAGGTATAGACACCTCACTGAATCTTTGTTTTCAAGGCTATGAAAGGAGGATTTTGTCTGCTTGCCTTTTTGACAAGCTGAACATATCCCATCATTTATACACTTAACTATTGGACCATTCCTTACTAACTCTTTGCTAAAGAGTTGGCCAATTGTTTTGTAGTTAAGATGGGCCAGCCACTTGTGCCATTTGACACAATGAGAGGCTCTTTCATCAGCTACAAGACAAATATGAGAAACATTGTTCTCACACTCAAAGTTAAGACAGTACACATTTCTTTTTCTATATCCTATCAATATGACCTTTTGATTACTTGATCTTTTGATATGACATCCATTCTTAACAAATGAAATGTCATATCTTAAATCACTCAGCTGACTTATGCTTATAAGGTTGTGTTTCAAACCCTTCACATAGGCCCCTTGAGTGATAGTAATCTTATTACTAGAAATGTTACCAAATCCTTTGATGATTCCTTTTTCAGAACCACCAAAGATTACTTTAGGCCCATTTATGATAGGTAAATACTCCTTCAGCAATCCCTTTGTTCCAGTCATGTGCCTGGAACATCCACTGTCTAAGTACCATATAGGGGCATGGTAACTTGGACTCACCTGCAATAAAGAATTACCTTCCCTTAGAACCCAAGTAAGTCTTGGGTCCTTGATTCAAGTTAGCTTCAAACTTAACAAACCTACCTGCAACTCATCTAACAGGTAGACTGTTGTTCATCCTAACACTAGTGTTGTGCCAACAATCTATGGCATAATGACTTGTCTTGCCACAGCACCAACATTCATACTTGTTGTATCTATTTTTAGATACATTCTTGGTAGTCTAGTTAACAACAAATCTTTTATTTTGTGCCGGTACTACTGCAGCTACACCCACTATTTTCTTAGGAACATGGGGTTTATGGACATGGGCTGCCTTATTGACATAAACACCCTTGTCATTCAAAACTTCAGTCTTACTATGACCATGAGTATTCTCAAAGTCATACTTGTTAGAAGGCACTTGTACCTTTCTAAAAACTACAGGGACTTTAAAATTCAGTGGCTGGACTGAGGCTTTACCCTTTCTCTTGAATTGGACAGCCCTAGTGTTACCTTTAAAGCCTATTCCAGCCTTACCCTTTTGAGCCACAAACTCATCTATTAAGGGTAAGACTGATTTTGGCTTCGAATAACTAGCCACCAAATCTTTTTCCTTTTGAAGTCTGGCTTCCAAACTTTTAATCAGATCATTTTTGTATGTGATTGTGCCCATCTGAATAACAGTTATAGTTTTCAATTTGGCAATCTCATTCAATTTTTGATCCAACTCTTTCTCAAAGTCAGATACAGCCATCTTAAGATCTGCAATTTCCTTAGCCTGAGTTTTGGCCAGGTTCTTTCTTTTCTTTAGTGCCTGCAATAAGTCCCCATATTCATCTATCAGCATATGAATATCACCTTCAGACTCAGACCCATCCACATCACTTGATGCAGATGTAGCTTACTCTGTGCCAGTACTACAATCTGAATTACTAGAAAAATATTGTACCTTACTAGGACCAGGCTTATCCTGGCACTTGTCTTCTTCTGATATAGCCATTAGTCCCATGCACTGATGGTCTTCTTTTTAGTAGATAGAGTTCAGCAATTGCATAAACTCATCTTCTTCATCTGCTGCATATAGACCAATGTATGCCTCAGCTTCAGATTCAGACTCTGAAGATGATTGGTCTATCAAGCTCTTCTCCTACTTAGCAACAAAGGATTTCTCCTTCTTGCTCTTTTGTTGAGTCTTCCTTTTATCAGCATACTACTTTCTTTTGTCAGGACACTCAGCCACAACATGTCCAGGCCTATTACAGCAGTAGCAAATTACCTTTGATGTTGTAGATTTGCTAGGCTTAGACCTGCTCCTGTCCTTCCTTGATGACTTCCTCTTTTGATAATAGTCATCTACAGGCTGATATATGGGGGGCCTTGACTTCCACTGCTTCTTCTTCAGGAATCTCTGAAACTGCCTTGTGAAGGTAGCAAAGTCTTTATCTGAGTCACTGCTGTCTAAACTTTGGTTGTCTTAATTATCTGAAGTAATTTAAGCAACTATCTTAGGTGGTGATGGAGACATCCTCCTATTATTCCTAGTGGCTTCCACCTTGAGTGCCACAGACTTTTCTCTATGCTCCCCTTTTGCACTTTTCTCTTCCTCTTTCCTAGCCATCAACTACATCTCATATGACAATAATTTTCCAAACAAAGTTAGAGGAGAGATATCTGCAAGTTTGGCCACTTACCTAATTGCATAGATCTTAGTGTCCCAATCCTTTGTCAAGGATCTTAGAAATTTATCCTTCAGTTCATATGTACTGAAGATCCTTCCATAGGACATCAGCTCATTTACTATTCTATAAAACTTCTCATAACACTCAGTTATACCATCTAACTTTCCTTGTATGAAACTCTCATATTCCTGGTTCAACATAGATTTTCTATCTTGTTTGACTTCTTTAGAACCCTCCATGTAGACTATCAAAGTGTCCCATATTTCCTTGGAGGTCTTGCAGTGAATCAAAATTTGAAAGGTTGAATCATCTATGACACTTACTATGATATTCTGGGCTCTTTTATCCATAGTTACCAGGATGATCTCTTCCTTAGTCATCTTAGAAAAATCTTTGGGAGTTCTTTGATTTGCATCTAGAACTGACACCGTCATTGGAATATAAGGACCTTCCATTACTGTAATGTAGATCCTTGGATCTGAAGCCTCCATGAAAAGCCTGACCCTTTCTTTCCATATTCCAAATATCTCTTTTCTGCATATGGGTAATTTCATAGAACCCAGTTCCTTATGATTTTCTCCTGAACCCATTTTCTTGATCTTGAATTTGCCTTAAGGATCTTACTCAGACTGTTAAGTCGTTCTTTGAGTAACCTCCCTCTGATACCACTTGATAGAATTAATTTCAAGATAACCCAAACACCTAGAGGGGGGGGGGTGAATAGGTTTTTTCTTTTTTATTACTTAATGCAGAATAATTATTTAGATCTTATATAGAATCTAACTATTCTATAGCAATCACAGCACAGAATCCACAATCACACATACATCACTGATTGCACACAGGTTTATAGTGGTTCCCCAAGGTCTAGGTACATCCACTTTCCCCCTTCACCTATGTAGCAGTGTGCTAGATTCGGCCTAACTTCTTCTTTCTTCTCAGATCCACAGATCTTACAGCTCAGAACCCTGAAAGGTTCTTACAACTCAGAACCCTATAAGGTTCCTACAACTCAGAGTGTAACCACACTCCTATAGCTCAGGCTAACAGCCCTACCTCAGCCTTACCACAAGGCCTACAACTCAGAGAAAAATTTCTCCTACACTCAGGCTCAAAAGCCCTACCACTCAGAGATCTATATCTCCTACACTCAGCCTTTATAATATAGGCTTACAACTCAGATCTATGAAAAGATCCTACAAAATTTGATAAGTGTTTAGATGGACTCTTACCCTTGTTGAGAGAGAAGGGATAAGAGGTTTCTTGATAAGCTTCTTGATAAAACTGATGGCTTAAATCAACCTGTTCTTAGCTTTCTTCAAAGCTTCTTGAATCTGAACTCAGTAGGGTTGATCTCCTTTGAAGTTGACTTGCTGCCAGCTTCCTTCTTAGAATCCAAAAATAGGTCTGAATCCTTCTTAGCAGATTAGTTCAAGATCTGCTTCTTAAGAGACTTGTAAATGTCTCCTTCTTTACTTCAATAGATGGAGATCTCTCTCTCTCCAGAACTTCTGAAGTTTCTTCAGAATTCTTGCTTGAATTCTCCTTAGATCTTCTCACGAAAATCTTCGTAAGTGTGACATGCACTTTCTTGATCAATGATCAATACTTCAATAGTTGTTCCTGTTGTTGTTATTGTTGTTCACATTCCCCCTATTGATGTGACAGAATCCATCTATATATATAGACTTCATCTATGGTAACCGGCTGATCCGGTTTCTAACCAACTTCTGACAAGTCTGACAGCTTCAGCAAACTTGTTGGAATACACAGCTGTCAAGTCTCCAGTCAGTTCTTGAACCTTTGTCTTTGTCAGCAAAGCGTCGAGACTGATTGTCATTATGTGTCGACACAAGTAGATTAAGTGTCGACACAAGCTTTGGTTATGTCGACATAACTCCTTTGGTGTCGACACTGCTTCTTGATACTGCATCTATAGAATGTGTCGACACTGCCTCTTTGTGTCGACATAGACACTCTTTCACTTCACAGCAACCAACATTGTTGAACCTCTGCTGTGTGTCGACACAAGCCCTGTGTGTCGACACAGTTAATGTAGTCTTAGTATTTGGGTGTCGACACTGCCTCCAGGTGTCGACACAGTTGATGTCGACTAATACTTCTGTGTGTCGACACTGCCTCCCGGTGTCGACACAGTTGATGTCGACTAATACTTCTGTGTGTCGACACTGCCTCCCGGTGTCGACACAGTTGATGTCGACTAATAAATTCTGTTTGTCCACACAGTTGCTTCAGGTGTCGACACAGCTTTTCCAAGTGTCAACACAGACTTCCTTAAGTGTCGACACATGGACTTAGAAACTTTTTCTACATTTTAGCAAATACTTAACCTGCACATATAAACTCAAAATCACATGAAATACACCTTTATGTATATCATTGAGCTAAGTGAGGCTTCTCCAAATCAGGTACACATTTTCCAATGTACCCAACACTCTTTTTTCTCTTTCTTCTTTTAGTGCATGACCCGCGAGAGTCCGTCGGTTATTTTAGACTTGGACCACGAAATTGAGCGTACTCTTCGGAGAAGATTGCGATTTCAAGGCCCTACTTTCCAAATACCGGTTGAGGACTCTGAGTCATTCTCTACTTTAAGAATCGAAGAACCCCAAGTGGAGGAGGTCGTGCAAAGGCCTATGTCCTATTATGCACGACCGAATCTTGAGGGAACAGAATCAAGCGTAGTTCACCCTGCTATAGCAAATAATAGCTTCGAATTAATGCCTAACATAATTCAAATGGTGCAGCAGTATGCGCTATTTGACGGACTTCAAGATGAAGATCCGAACGCACATATATCAAGCTTTCTTGAAATTTGCGACACCTTCAAGATAAATGGTGTCACAAATGATGCTATTAGGCTAGGATTATTTCCTTTCTCTTTAAGAACTAAAGCTAAGCAAAGGCTGAACACTCTACCTAAAAATAGCATCACCACCTGGAATGAATTAATTGAAAAAATTTTGGCGAAATATTTTCCGCCAGCTAAAACTGCAAAATATAGGAACGACATTTCTGCTTATGGACAAATAGACTCTGAAACCTTATATGAAACTTGGGAAAGATTTAAAGAATTATTAAGACGATGCCCACAACACGTACTGCCTGTACGGTTACAAGTGCAAACATTTTATAACGGGCTAAATCAAAATACAAAGCAAATGATAGACGCAGCTTTTGGCAGTACTTTAAACCATAAGACCCTGGAAGCAGATCTTGAGCTTTTAGAGGACATGACCATGAACACTTATCAGTGGAATGTGCCTAGGTCATGCCCAAACAAACCTGCAGGTATCTTTGAAGTGGACAATGTCTCCCAGCTCGCTCTGCAAGTTGAAATATTAAGCAAAAAGATAACGGAGATGACTGCTGCTTTCGCCCCTCAAGTATGGGAATCTGCAACTCCTGCCCCAGAACAATTAGATTTTGTTAACAATATGCCTAGAAATGCTTTTAATAATTTTTCTGCTGCAAATTTTCTTCCTCCTGATTTTAATTTTCCGAATAGTTATAATCCTGCTTTAAGAAATCACTCGAATTTTTCTTGGAGTAATCCTTCGAACGTGATGTGCCCGCCATCACAAAACGATTTTTCTACACCACCTCCACATCTTCAAAATTATCAAAAACCTCCAAGCATGGAGGAGTTACTTTCTAAATATATCACCACAAATGACGCTACGATAAGAATCTTAACTGGAAGCGTTAAAAGTCTTGAAAATAAAGTTTGACAGCTTGCAAAAATAATTTCTGAGCGACCCGCCGGGTCTCTTCCTTCCAATACTGAGCCCAACTCGAGAGAGAAAGCGAAAGCTATAACTCTTCGGAGTGGGAAGCAAGTCTCCGGTATGGTTAGTGAAGAGACCGAGGCAAGCTCCGCCCCCGCTTTAAAAAATCAAATCCTCGCTCCTATTTTAAGAATTCCACCCTCTGTAGAAGAAGTTATCACTCCCCACATTGTTTTACAAAAAGAACTCGCTCAACCTCCTATTTTTAAAAATGATATCGCTCCACCATACCCTTCCCAACTTAACAAACAATGTCAGGATGATCTGTACTCCCTCTTTTCAGAAATGTTCAAGCAAATCAACATTAATCTGCCCTTCCACGAAGCGATCTCCCAGATGCCGAAGTACGCTAAGTACCTTAAGGACATCCTGACCAACAAGAAAAAGTTAGAAAACCTTTCTCATGTCACGTTAAATGCCGAGTGCTCTGCTGTTTTGACAAATGGCTTACCAAAGAAAATTAGTGACCAGGGTAGTTTTTCTATTCCGTGTGTCTTTGGTAATCTTTTTATCAAGAACGCATTGACCGACTTAGGTGCGAGTATAAATCTGATGCCCCTCTTGTTGTTTAAGAAGTTAGGAATTGGTAGCCTTAACCCCACACGCATGAGTATCCAGCTCGCCAACAGATCACTTAAGTACCCATTAGGAATAGTGGAGGATGTCTTAGTAAAAGTCGACAAGTTCATCTTCCCGGTGGACTTTGTCATTTTTGACATCGAAGAAGACTTCGAGGTTCCCCTGATCCTTGGCCGACCCTTACTTGCCACCTCCCGATCCATCATTTACACAAGCAATGGTAAGCTCTTCATTCGAGTAGGCGACGATGAAGTGACTTTCTCTATCACCCCCTCGATGAAGAACACCCTAACAAATGATGACTCCTGCTTTTTCATAGATGCCGTAAGTGATGAATCCTCATATTGCCTCTCTAATTTTGAAAAAGAACTTTCTGCTTTTTGTTCCTCCTCTTCTCTTCCAACTGAATCGCTATACCTAAGCGAAGAAAGTGAAGAATCCTCTTATCGTCTATCTGAATTTGAAATTTTTTTTTCTAATTTTTTTTCTCCTCTACTTTTCCAACTGAATCACTACACCTAAGTGAATAAGGTGAAGAATCATCCTATCGCATTTCTGATTTTGAAAAAGAATTTTCTTATTTTTGTTCCTCTTCTACTCTTCTAACTGAATCGCTGCAAGAAGCTGCCTTGGCAACCAGCTCCACCCCTTTTTATTTTCCGCCTAAAAAGATCTACGAGGACATAGTATTTGAAAAAGAAAGAATTTCTAAAAACTCTTATGAAGAACCCCCTACCCTAGAACTTAAAGAACTTCCTAAACATCTCAAGTACGCCTTCTTAGAAAAAAATTCCAAACTACCAGTAATAGTTTCGGCCTACCTCACGGATGCGCAAAACGATAAACTTCTTTTAGTTTTACGTAAACATCACCGAGCTATTGCCTGGAAAATTTCTTATATCAAAGGCATAAGCCCATCTTTCTGCACTCACAAAATCTTAATGGAAGATAATTCACGTAACTCCATACAACCTCAGCGCCGTATAAACCCGAACATGAAAAAAGTAGTTAAGGGCGAGGTTATGAAACTATTAGATGCAGGAATTATCTATCCTATATCAGATCAAAAGTGGGTTAGCCCTATTCAGGTAGTGCCAAAGAAGGGAGGGATAACGGTAGTTAGTAATGAGAATAACGAATTAATCCCGACACGGACGGTGACATGATGGCAGATGTGTATATATTATAGGAAGTTGAATGACGCCACCTGCAAGGAACACTTTCCATTGCCGTTCATCGATCAGATTTTAGAACGATTATCCGGCCATAGCTTTTATTGTTTTCTCGATGGCCTCTCGGGGTATTTTCAAATCCCCATCTCTCCCGAGGGCCAAGAGAAAACAATGTTTACTTATCCCTTCGACACCTTCCCATATCGAAGAATGCCGTTTGGATTGTGCAATGCGCCAACTATATTCCAGCGATGTATGCTCGCTATCTTTGACAAGTATGTAGAACGCATTATGGAGGTATTTATGGATGATTTCTCCATGTTCGGCAATTCCTTTGATAGTTGTTTGGAAAATTTAGAAAAAGTCTTAGAATGATGCGAAGAAACTAACCTTGCCCTAAATTTGGAAAAATTCCATTTTATGGTGAGGGAATGGTTAGTTTTGGGCCATAAAATTTCTGTGAGAGGAATTGAGGTAGATATTGCGAAGATAGAAGTTATCGAGAAGCTACCGCTGCCTACGAACATCAAAGCTATTAGAAGTTTCCAAGGGCACGCTGGTTTCTACCATCGTTTCATAAAGGATTTCTCCAAGATCACCAAGCCCCTTACCCATCTTCTAGAAAAAGTTGCCCATTCATTTTTGATGACTCTTGTCTTTCTGCCTTCGAATTAATAAAAGAAAAGTTAATTAACGCACCGATTATGATAGCTCCGGTGTGGGACCTTCCTTTTGAGATAATGTGCGATGCGAGTAGTTATGCGGTGGGAGCCGTATTAGGACAATGTATATCTAAAAACTTCCACCCCATATATTACGCAAGTAAAACGCTCACATCTACAAAAAAAATTACACCACGACTGAGAAGGAGCTCCTAGCTGTAGTTTTCACGTTTGATAAATTCCGTCCTTATATTATACTTTCGAAAATTATTGTTTTTACGGACCACTCAGCCCTCAAATATCTTCTTTTTAAAATGGATTCCAAGCCGTGCCTCATTCGCTGGGTCTTACTCCTCCAGGAGTTTGAATTAGAGATCTGTGATAAACGAGGAGCCAAGAATTTGGCCGCCGACCACCTCTCACGCCTAGATAACCCTTATATTAAAAATTTAGACGAAAAATCTTTTAATGATTATTTTCCTAAAGAGAAGCTGCTTTTAATTACCACTTCTCCTGCTCCTTGGTTTGCACACATTGCCAACTATTTAGTGGCTCGTGTTCTCCCAAAAGAGTTCTCCTCTCAGCAAAAGAAAAATTCTTTTCTGAGTTGAAGAACTACTTTTGGGAGGACCCGCATCTTTTCAGAGTCTGTGCGGACCAAGTGATAAGGATATGCGTTTCTTATGAAGAAGGAGTTGATATTTTAAAACACTTACATGAAGGTCCGACTGGTGGGCACTATTAAGCTGCTCGCACCGCTCACAAGGTGCTTTGCTTGGGGTTTTACAGGCCTAGCCTGTTTAAAGATGCGCAGGCCTTTGTGAGCAGGTGTGATAGTTGCCAACGGTCGGGAAACATTTCCAATAAAAATGAAATGCCACAAAATTATTTCCTTGAGTGCAAAATTTTTGACCTATGGGGGATCAATTTTGTTGACCCCCTCCCTTCTAGCTTCAGAAATAAGTATATTTTAGTTATCGTTGATTTTGTTTCACGATGGGCAGAAGCCCAAGCTCTTCCTATAAACGACTCTCGAGTTGTAGTTGCCTTTTTAAAAAAATTATTTTCTCAATTCGGTACGCCGTGCGCCATCGTTAGTGATAGGGGTTCCCATTTCTATAACGCATAGTTTTCAAAAATCCTTACTAAATATGGTATTACACATAAACTTTCAACTGCCCACCACCCCCAAACTAACGGATAAGTCGAAGTAGTGAACAGAGAAATAAAAAGAATTTTAGAAAAGACGATTTCAACAACTAGAAAAGACTGGTCAACCAAATTAGACGATGCTCTATGGGCCTACCAAACATCGTACAAAACCACCCTCAGATGTACGCCGTATCGGCTGTTTTATGGAAAATCATGCCATTTACCCGTAGAACTAAAACACCGCGCTTTTTGGGCCTTAAGATTTTTAAACGTCAATCCCCATTCAGTCGGCGACCTTAGAAAATTTCAACTCAACGAACTCGACGAGTGGCACTCTTATGCATACAAAAAAAATAAATTTTAGAAAGAGCGGACGAAGCGTTTGCACGATAAACTCTTAAGGCATTCGAAAACCTTTAAGCCGGGCGACCAGGTTCTTCTTTATAATTCTTGTTTACGTTTATTTCCTGGCAAGTTAAAATCACGTTGGTCTGGGTCCTTTACTATTTTAGAAGATTTCCCGTATGGAACTGTTTTAATTTCGCACCCTGATAAGGGCAATTTAAAAGTGAATGGTCAGCGTCTTAAACTGTATTTCTATGGTGATGTCAGTCCTAACTGTGTTAACTCTATCCTCCATGATCTAACTTTTGATTAGTTTGGAACTTTGTTTTATTATAATTAAAACTTTGAACAATATTTTTCTGACAATTTTTTGGACAATTTTATTTTGTTGCGTCGAGCTCAAATGACGCTTTAAACAAAGGGCGATCTTGGGAGGCAACCCAAGTTATCTTTTTTGTTTTCTTTATTTTATAATTTTTTCCCCGGACGGCTCCGACAAGCCGAAGCTTCTGCGATCGCCTGCTCCAATGTTGCTAAATCCATCACGAAGTCCAAAGAAGACATTTCATGAAGATCCAAAAGCACAAGCATGGGAGAGCGACATCACTCAGCTTTCTCAACAAATAAATCCCGGGAAGTATCAGTTTTTCAATTCTATACTTTAAATTCTATAATTTCATTTTCTCTCTCTCAATCCTCTTCTTTTGCCATTGAGGACAATGCCTATTTTAAGCTTGGGGGAGGACTTCCTCTTTCTTTTTGCTATGTGTGAATATTTTGCTTTTTGTGAATATTTTTCAAAAATTCAAAAAAAAAATGAATATCTTAAAATCCAAAAAATAGAAAATATTTCAAAAAAATATATATGCTTTTTTTATTACTTTAATAGTTTAGACATTTTGGTATTTCAATAGTACCCCTTGTTTTTTGTTTTGTTTTACTCAAAATTTCTTATAAACAACTTAATTAATTATAATATTTCTAATCACAATTTTTAATTATGTTTCACAAGTAAAATGTTGTCCATGCTGTGTTTATAATTCACTGTAGCATGTTAACATAAAATGTTTTATCTAAAACTTGCATTTCCATTATGATTTTCGTTCTTTATTTTCTTTACTTTCTCAAAAAATCATCATCAAATATTTTCCTTTTCGTTTTTGGATAATTTTTGTAAGGTCAAATTTTCAATAGTATAGCAGATGTGAACGATCCAAGTCACCTATTATTTCTATTTTCAAGTTAATTTCATCAATCTTCTTTTATTATCCAGGACTTACTTTTTGAATTTTTTCAAATCTATGTTTTAAATAAATTTAAAAGCATGAATATGATTTAGGACGTTTTTGTTTTCGTTTGAGCTTTCCTGCCAACTTAAAAACTTTCACCACTAGTTAGCCATTTTGAGCCTTTTTTCCAAATTCATTTGATATCTCCTCTTTTCATATCATTTTCACCAAAGTCAAAATTTCCAACCTATCTAATCACAATAGCCTTTTTGAGTTTCATAAAATATTTTCATGATTATGATAGGATATTTTGTGATATTCTTTGGGAAAAGTTTTTGAAAAAAAAGTAGTATGCTAAAAAGAAATGTTTGCTTTTGTTTGGCCAATTCAAAATGAAAATAAAAATATTTATGACCTTTGTTTTGAAAAAAAAGAAGAAGAAGAAAAAAATTGGAAAAGAAAAAAAAGAAAGAAAAAAATATTTTGTTTAAAATTAAATTTTTTGAAACTCTTTATTTCGGTTTAGTGTAATTTAAAGACTCCCTGTTTATCTTTGAATTCAACTCCTAATCATAATTCTAAACCAAACGCTTCGGTCCT
The DNA here is from genome assembly GCA_039513925.1 of Platanthera zijinensis. Lineage (NCBI taxonomy): Eukaryota > Viridiplantae > Streptophyta > Magnoliopsida > Asparagales > Orchidaceae > Platanthera > Platanthera zijinensis. The sequence goes on from CM077083.1 coordinate 155,317,887, forward strand.
ATTAAGTCCTTTTGATTCATTCTTTTGAATTCTATTTAATAACTAAGAAAAGAAGAAAAGTAAATCAATATTAGTTTTGGATTTACACTTAGATTTTTATTATTGAAATGATATAATTATAATGCATTGCTTGGATCTAATAACAACTCAATGCATTTTTTCATTTTCGTTGCTTTGCTTAAATATATTTAAAGGATTTCAGCAAAATTTTGGATTATTTATTTTCGTTAAGTAAAATTTATAAAAGTTAAACCATACCTAAATAACTTTTTTAGATTTGCGTTTCACCTTTTCCCTACTTAGAATTTCGCATAGTACTCGTGTTAGCATAATTAAAACTTTTTGATTAGTCCTTTTTTATGATTATCTAGTTTTTATATTTTTACTTGGGGATAAACAAAGCTTATGCTTGTGGGAATTTAATAGTACGTTTTGTAGTCTTAACTATTATCATATTTTCTTGTTTATAATGTACAAATCATGTCTTATTAGTTTATTTTATATATTTTTTATGTAAATATTATTGCCACTAACATTTTCTTGTCTTTTTCCAGGTTTCAGAAGTTTGGCCAAAAATGATCTGACACGCCCCCCTGTCACGCCCCCTGTCACACCCTCCCTATGCGTGTCACAGGGTGCGTCAGTCGATCCTGAGGAAGCTTGCTCACAGAGGGAAATTACCAGTAAAAATGGATGTCACACCCCCCTGACACGCCCTCCCCAGGCGTGTCCCCAGGCGTGACACGGGGCGTATCACACTCAGCCCGAAGCCTGCCGCCACATTAAATGCCATTTCGCCCCAGCATGAAAATAGTACTATCACACCCCCCGTCACGGGCGTGACACAGGGCATGACCCAGGGCATGTCCACCAACATATAGAAGCAATCATCCTTCCCACCAGAATCCAGAGCCCAAGTTCAACCCCGTACCTATCACGCCCCCTGACACGCCGCCCTAGGGCGTGTTGCAGGGCATGACTAACCCGTGAACTTTTCCTATAAATTCAGACCCCACTTCTATTTCAGTAAGCTTGGGTTGAGAGGGAGGTCCTGTCCCTTTATTTCTTTTTCTTTTTTAGTGTTCATCTCTCTCTCTCTCTCTTTCCTATTTTGTAATTTTCTTAACCCTAGCTTAGTGCTTAGTTTGTTTAAGCTTTTATTGTAATTTATGCACTTGTTTTAGTTGATAATCGTAGGGCTGGAATAGGATTTTAATTTCGTGCAAGTGTAATTTTCATTTCAAATAGTTGTATCCCTCTTTCATTATTAATAAAAGTGTTGTTTTCTCTCCTTTATTACTTGTGTTCTTACTATGCTTTACTACTCATCCCCCATCCTCCACACCATTATGATTAACTAATCCTCCTTGTACTCGATCTTGATGATCCGAGTTTCGAGTGATTAAGTTATGATGCTTTAATTCTACCTTTTATTTTTAGGGTTTTAGACCTTGAATCACTCTTGAATTATTTTGGGTTGGAGATATATCATCGATATATATTCTCCACCTTTGCTTTCATTCTTGGCTAGCCGAGAGGCCGATAGTTTGAAGTGAGCACTCAAGAGTAAAGGGAGTTGTACGCACCCATCGAGAGAGGCAGACGTCCAAATCTCCCAGATTGGAGTAAAATCCAATAGTGGGGTTCACCGCATAAAGCGAGCTTTAGGCCTCCGATTTAGACGAGAGTCGGTCGGACCTTCCTAAACTCAGTTAGGAATGACTTCTAGAGAAGCATGTTCATGCTTTAGGAACCTCCACGGTCAAGGACCTTTACCCTATTAAGTTTAGGTTTTTATCGCATTTCTTAGTCGACCTTAGCCGAGGTTATTCTTGATCGAGTGCATTTCCATTTCTTAGTTTCATCCCTTCGTTGTAATCGCTTCTAATAGCTCTTTAATTAACTACAGTAGTTCTCTTTCTAGCATAGTTTTATTTCCTTAATTGCAATTAGTTTCTCTAAACCCTATATTTTCCGTCGATAAAATAATAGTCTTCGTGTGAGTAAGTGTACTCAATAGTTCCCGGATTTCAATGCGACACTTGTGTACCCTAGCTACTATTTGATAGGTATACTTGCCTCATTGGATTTCTAGTTCGGTTGCTTTTATTTTCTTTGAAGCTTAGCAACCACCAAATGCTGAGATCTCAGCTCTCCATCCCCTTTACCCTGCCTTTAGATATTCACCCCATGGTTGTTGGGCTGGATCATTTGCCGAGCTGGGCCCGCAAACACCCAGCTCATCTGGGATGGTTCTTCTTCTTTGAGACTTGATGAAAATCCTAGAATATTCCAAGTAAAATCTTGGTAGGCTAGGGTGTAACTGCTAACCATAGTCTCGACTCGCCAAACTGCCAAGGTCTAGGCTCGCCTTTTCCGACTCATGTGGGGATTGCCATGCTTAACTCCTTGTTATCCCTGTGATCTTTGCATCCGAAGTTTGAATGCCTGGGTCCCGACTTTAGATATCTCCACGTCAGCCGAGAATCCCAGCCCTGTCTGCTAGGTGGAAGCCTGACGACGGAAGCATCTCAGGACTCGGTCCTAGGGTCATAACGACATCAAACAGGGATCCCGGCCCTGCCAGCTAGGTGGAATCCTTACAACGGGTGTATCCTGGGACCTAACCCTAGAGCGAGATTCTTTTCCTTTGGCCAACCTCCGGGCGCTACCACCGGCTTAATCAGCTAGGTGAGAGCCTTATGGTGGATTTTGAGCATCAACCGAACTCAGCCCCAGGGTCATAATGATGTCCAACGGGGATCCCAGCCCTGCCAGCTAGGTGGAAGCGTGACAACAGGAGCATCCCGAGACCTAACCCCAGAGTTAGATAATTTTCCTTTGGCCAACCTTTGGGCGCTACCACCAGCCCAATTAGCTAGGTGAGATCCTAACGGAGGGTGTTGAGCATCAACCAGACTCAGCCCTAGGGTCATAATAACGTCCAACGGGGATCCTGGCCCTGCCAGCTAAGTGGAAGCCTGACAGTGAGTGCATCCCGAGACCTAACCCCAGAACGAGATAATTTCCTTTGGCCAACCTCCAGGCGCTACCACTGGCCCAATCAGCTAGGTGAGATCCTGAAGGCAGGTGTTGAGTATCAACCAGACTCAGCCCCAGGGTCATAATGACGTCAAACGGGGATCCCGGTCCTACTAGCTAGGTGGAAGCCTAACAGCGGGAGCATCCGGGACCTAACCCCAGAGCGAGATATTTTTCCTTTAGTAAACCTCTGGGCGTTACCACCGACCCAATCAACTAGGTGAGAGCCTGACTGTGGGTGTTGAACATCAACCGAACTCATCCCCAGGGTCATAATGACATCCAACTGGGATCTCGGCCCTGCTAGCTAGGTGGAAGCCTAACAGCTGGAGCATCCCTTGACCTAACCCTAGAGCGAGATACTTTTCTTTTGGCAAACCTCCAGCCTTACTAGCTAGGTGGAAGCCTAGCAGTGGGAGCATTTAAGGGCTTAGTTTGATAAATACAACTTGCCACCAACTTGATCTACAAAAGAGTTGAAGCATCAAAGGATTTTATATATATTGAAGGAATAGGCGTACATATTCTCATGGATAGAAACGCTTCAAGTCATCACCACTCCAAGTGTGACTTAGGGTCTCGTCCTTCACATTTCAGAGATGATACCCCCCCCGACCTTAGAGCTTCCTAGACAATGTACGGGCCTTCCCAGTTGTGGTTGAGCTTCCCCCAATGCGGCTGATCTTCCTACCACATCCACCTTCTTTAAGACCAAGTCCCCTTCTTCAAACTGATTGACCCTGACATGCTTGTAAAAGTAATTAGCCATTATCCATTTCACCTCTTCTTGTAAGATTGTAGAGAGATCACACAGCTCCTCCACCATGTCTAGGGAGAGCTGTAGCTCCTCCTCATTTTCAGCTTGACATTCTTCCCTGCCTTTTTCCTCCTGGACCACCTGAGGTGTTCGGACCTCGAACTCTATTGGAAGTACGACCTCACATCTATGAGAGATCTTGAAGGGGGTCTCCCCCATGGCCGTGTTAGGGGTGTTTTGGAACCCTAGTTCTAATTTGGGCAAGGATTACTATTAGGATGCTTAGATTGAACCATCTTGTATAGTCTAGGGTCATAGGATTTTCTAGGGTTTTGACATTGAAGATTTCAAGTTCAAAAAATTTTAGTTCGACGATACTCAAACTCAGCTTGACGATTGTCGATCTCAGATTGACAAACTCAGAGTTCCTTCTCTGAGTTATGCTCGACAAACTCTGAGCTCAGGTCGAGGAACGCTGATCTCAAGTCTTAAACTCAACTCGATGAAAGTCAAGCCCAGATCGATGAACTCCGAGATCAGCTCGATGAATGCTGATCTCAAGTAAGAAACTTAGGTCGACGAAATGATTGTTGCGATCGATGATTTCTTTAGGTAGTTGCAGTTACTAAAGACAGAATAAATTTAAGGATTAATTACAGCCAATTAAACTCAGATACTTAATGCTAAATATTCCTAATGAATATATCCATTCTAAGGCAGCATTAAATATGGATTAAATAAGAGAGTTTAATGTTATTTGATTCCCAAGGCAGCTATCATTCTCGGGAAATGCTTCAACCGTTTCAGATGAAATGAATTCAAAGGTTTGAATTCCCCTCAAGGCATTTTGATATATATTATCAGAAGTTTTCTGCTTCAGACAAGATTACCAAGTTAGGACAGATTCCAGAGTTATAGATTGAGACTGTTACAGATATAGATCAACATATTCAATTTTACAAAGAAGCTGCTTCAGTCTCTCTAAGTGCAAAGTCTTCACCAATCAAAGACAAGAAGGCCTTCACCCTGAAGAAAGGACTCCCTTTCCTGATCACAATCTCTACACAAATCATGGGGATCTCTTTGCATCTTCAACATCCACTAAAGTCTTCTCAGAGATTTGAGATAGAGAAGACAACATCAACTTATAGTTCATCGAACTATGTACAAGGTTTTAACTCCCTTCAAAAATTAGTCTTTTTGGTTGTTAAGTCTCCTGATCAAAAGACTTAGATTAGTTTTTGGGCACCTGATCAAAAGCTCAAAGGGTTGCCAGATCTCTCTTAGAAAATATATCTTATGGTAACAGGGCACCTGAGTAAAAACCTGTGGTGGCAGGGCACCTGATCAAAAATATGAAGTGGATTCCTATAAGGGTGGTAGAAGAGTGGATGTACCCAGGTTTATTGGGGAACCACTATAAACTCCTTTTGTCTTCTGGTTTGCCTTTACTTTTCGCTTGTATGATATGATATTTCTTTTTATACTTATATATATCACTTTAGTTTAATCCGCTATAAAAACAAGTTAATAAAATTTTAATACTCTATTCACCCCCCTCTAGAGTAAAGATAAGATCTATCCCTCACTTTCAATTGGTATCATAGGGTTAGGTTACTTGGTTGTATAGGCTAACACGTGAACCAAAAGATCTTTGATTGATCTTATCCACTCTAGTTGTCTTTCATATCATGGAGTAAAATAAGGAGTATTCAAGCACCAGATCTCAAGTGTGCAATCTTAATAAATTTGCACTTTGGAAGGCAAGGATTAGGCTTTATATGAATTCCATTAATGAAGACATATATAATTCTATCTTGTCATGTCCCCCTACACTAACTACAACAACAAGCACAAGTGCAGTTCCACCACCTCAATAGAATGATGCTCAGAAGAAGCTGAAGAATTACAGATGCCAAAGCCATAAAAATTTTGGCTCAATCAATGTTGATGACATTTTTTAGGAAGTTGTTGAATGCTCTTCAACAAAGGATATTTGGGAGTCCCTCACAATAATGGTTGCTTAAACATAGAGTGAATCAGATTCAGAAACTTCATCCTATACAACTGAAGATGAAGAAGAATCAAGAGCAAGAGAATTCTGTCTGACAGCAATAAATGCATCCTGCAGCAATTCTGATTCAGAATCTGAGTATGAATAAGACCAGGTAATCTCTTCTTTTGATTTCACTTCAGAACATTTTAAAAAAGATTTTAAATTATTATGTGAATATTTGATTCAATCTGAGAAGGAAAAAAACTTCTCAGAGAGTAATTAACTAAACAAAATAATCTATCTTCTGAAAACATTAAACTTAATGAAGATTTAAAAAATGCTCTTGAACAGATAGTTTCTTTAACATCAGCTAAAGAGAAAGAAAAGTTTGAAGATTTAGATAAAGTAACTGAAGTTTTACATAATATTAAACCAAAACCAATTAAGAATTTTCAGAAAAATTATGTTCAAAATAATTCGTCGAACCGAGATCGATGAAATCAGCATCATTCGTCGAACTCCGATCGACAAACCATGAATGCTAGATTTCAGTACAATTATCAAAGAAACTGTGATCGATGAAATCCATATGATTCGTCGAATCGAGATCGACGAACGTGGAATACAGAAAACAACTACTATCATTATGTGAATGGAGCTCGACGAACCCACTTCCATTCGTCGAACTCAGATCGACGAAATCAATATGACTCGTCGAACTCAAATTTTCAAAACAATAATTTTAATTCATTTCAAAAATATAATCAAACACAGAAATTTATGAATCCTTTTACTCAATGGAGCATCCCTCCTAGGAAAAATCATCCACTAGGTTATAAAGATCAACCAGAGTATTCTTATATTTCCAATTCTTATTATGAAAGAAAATTAGGACCCAAGGTAACCTGGGTCGAGAACACCTAACCTTCTTTTCAGGAAAAGAACTATCCTACCACAGAGGAACATTGGTATTTGATAGTCTCGAAAATCTATTGTGTCTACAACCTCTTTTCAAAAAATCTATAGATTATCAAGATCTAAAGCTGAGCAAAAGGGAAGCTGAAGATTCTACCAGAGAGCTTTCTCTCACCAAATCATCTTCAGTTCTTCCATCAGCAGCTCCTCAGAAAGATTCTCTGTTTTTGTTTATAACTTTGAATCTTTGTCATTTATAGACCTTCTCAAAGCACCTTTGTATATCTATTGAAGATTTATAATTCAGTCAGATTTCTTTATGCTTTATGTTTTTTTTGTAAATAGTATCCTCACCCAAATAGGGGGAGATTGTTGGAACCATAGTTTTGATTAGGGGAAGGATTACTATTAGGATGCTTAGATTGAACCATCTTGTATAGTCTAGGGTCATAGGATTTTCTAGGGTTTTGACTTTGAAGATTTCAAGTTTAGGAAATTTTAGTTCGACGATAGTCGAACTGACGATCGTCGATCTCAAATCGACGAACTTAGAGTTCCTTCTCTGAGTTGAGCTCGAAGAACTCCGAGCTCAGGTCGACGAATGCTGATTTCAAGTCAGAAACTCAGCTCGACGAAAGTTAAGCCCAGATCGGTTAACTCCGAGCTCAGCTCAACGAACGCTGATCTCAAGTCAGAAACTCAGGTCGACGAAATGATTGCTGCCATTGACAATTTCTTTAGGCAGCTGTAGTTACTAAAGACAGAATAAATTCAAGGATTAATTACAGCCAATTAAACTCAGATACTTAATGCTAAATGTTCCTAATGAATATAGCCGTTCTAAGACGGCAATAAATATGGATTAAATTAGGGAGTTTAATGTTATTTGATTCCCAAGGCAGCTATCATTCTCGGGAAATGCTTCAGCCGTTTCAGATGAAATGAATTTAAAGGTTTGAATTCCCCTCAAGGCATTTTGGTATATATTATCAGAAGTTTTCTACTTCAGAAAATATTACCAAGTTAGGACAGATTCCAGGGTTACAGATTGAGACTGTTATAGATATAGATCAACACATTCAGTTTTTCAGAGAAGCTACTTTAGTCTCTCCAAGTGCAAAGTCTTCACCAGTCAAAGACAAGAAGGCTTATACCCTGAAGAAAGGACCCCCTCTCCTGATCACAATCTCTACACAAATCAGGGAGAGCTCTTTGCATCTTCAATATCCACTTAAGTCTTCTCAGAGATTTGAGATAGAGAAGACACCATCAACTTATAGTTCATCCCACTGTGTACAGGGTTTTAACTCCCTTCAAAAATTTGTCTTTTTTTTGTTAAGTCTCCTGATCAAAAGACTTAGATTGGTTTTTGGGCACCTGATCAAAAGTTAAAAGGGTTGTTAGATCTCCCTTAGAAAATAGATCTTGTGGTGACAGGGCACTTGAGCAAAAACCTGTGGTGGCAGGGAACCTGATCAAAAATGTGTAGTGGATTCCTACAAGGGTGATAGAAGAGTGGATGTACCCAGGTTTATTGGAGAACCACTATAAACTCCTTGTGTCATCTGGTTTGCCTTTACTTTTTGCTTGTGTGCTGTGATATTTCTTTTTATACTTATATATATCACTTTATTTTAATCCGCTATAAAATAAGTTAATAAATTTTTAATACTCTATTCACCCCCCTCTAGAGTAAAGATAAGATCTATCCCTCACTTTCAGGGTGGTTCTAAGGGCCCAAAGAACCGAAGGGAGCTGCTCCACCCAACTACCCTTCAAATTCTCCACTTTCTTTTTGAAGTGGTTGACAATGATTTTGTTCGCCGCCTCTACCTATCTATTGCTTCTGGGATGGTGGACTGATGTGAACCTGAGGTCGATCCCGAGCTGTCCACAGAAATTGATGAACTCGGTGCTGGCAAACTGAGGCCCATTGTCTGTGATAATGGCTGAAGGCAGGCCATGCCCGCAGATGATCTCCCCCCAAGCAAAGTTCCTGATTACCTGGGAGGTCAACTTGGCTAGCGCCTTCACTTCCAACCACTTAGAAAAATAATTTATCATCACTAGCAAGAACCTCCTCTGCCCGCTAGCCTGGGGGAAAGGCCCTACCAAATCCATTCCCCAAATGGCGAATGGCCAGGGGGCCGTGATACTCCCGACTCGCTAAGCTGGTTGGAGTTGGAGGGGGCAAACAACTTGCACTTATGGCACTTCCTTGTGAACTCAGCGACATCATGGCCTAGGGTAGGCAAGAAATACCCATGTTAGACTATCCTCCCCTCCAAGGTTCTGCTCCCCGAGTGGCTTCCACATTCCCTTAAATGCACCTCTTCAAGAATCCTCTAGACTTCCTCCTCGGCCACGCAATGTGACAATATCCCTGAAAGAGTCTTCCTATATAGCTGCCCGTTGCACATAAGGTAATATGCCGATTTGTGCTTGAACCTCTTCTTATCCGTCTCTTTTAGGAACTCCCCTATGTATAGGAATGTTGTGAATGGATCCATCCATGAGGGGTGTTGGTCCACCTCAATCAGCTCCTTCTCTTGGATGGATGGATGGAATAGGTCAATGATGGTTCCCCCTACCCGAGGACCATGCATGGCTAGCTAATCAACCTGTTCATTCTCTTCCCGCGGTACATGTCAGATGGAGAAGGTTTGGAACGTACCGATGACCCCCTTCACCTTTGCATAGTATAACCTAAGAGTAAGTTCCCTTACCTCAAATTCCTCATTGATCTGGGAGTCCTCCACCCTGGCGTTAGTGAGGACCTCCACATCATGCACCCCCAACTCCCTGGCTAGGCGCAATCCTTTTATCACGACCCCATACTCAGCCAGGTAGTTAGTGATGGGAAGGTGCACCACTACTGTTTGCTCGATCCTCGTTCCCTGGGGGCTCTCCAAGATCACCCCCACCCCAAGTAATTCATTCCTGAAGCACCATCCACCATCACCTTCCAGGGGATCATGCGAGTGAGTTCCGTCTCCGCCACCTCGACCACATAATCAGTAAGGAAGTCGGCCATCGCCCGGGCCTTGATAGAGAGGCATGGGATGAAAGAGATACCGAACTCACTCAGCTCCACCGACCACTTTGCAACCCTGCCCGAATGTTCTACCCCCTCGAATATGTTGCGGAGGGGGTGGTCTATCACCACCCATATGGGGTGTGCCTGGAAATAGGATCGGAGCCTCCGAGCCAAGATGACCAGAGAAAAGGTCAGCTTTTCCAAGATGGGATAACAGAGCTCTGCCTTCCTCAGGACCCTGCTTACATAGTATATGGGCAGCTGCTTCTTCCCCTCTTCTCAAACCAGGACGGAGCTCAAGGCCTCTTCCCTGACCCCGAGATACAAAGATAGGTCCTCCCCCTCTTTTGGCCCTTGGAGTAGGGGGCCTTAGTTAATTGCCTCTTCAAGGCCTAGAATGTCTCTTCCCATTCTTTAGTCCACTTAAACATCTTGCCTCCACTCAATGCTTTGAAGAAGGGAGAGCACTTCTACCCAGCCCAGGAAAGGAACCTGCTACGCCCCACCAACTTCCCTGTTAGCCGTTGCACCTCCTTTGAATTCTGAGGCGATCTAAATTCCATGATCGCCTTGTACTTGTCAGTGTTAGGCTCCACCTCCGTGTGGGTAAGAAGGTGGCCTAGTAACTTGCCCCTGAAGGCCCCGAAGACACACTTCAAGGGGTTAAGCCTCATCTTGTATCTTCGGAGGGTGCCAAAGGTATCCTCCAAATCCTGGAGGTGGGAGTCCACCTTCTTGCTTTTGATCATAAAATTATCCATATACACCTCCAGTTTCCTCCCCTTTTGCTCCTATAAGACCCAATTCATCATCTTTTGGTACGTTGCCCCTGCACTCTTCAGCCCTAAAGGCATCATCTTGTAACAGTAGTACCCATCCCCAATGATGAAGGCAACATCTTTTATATCAGGGGGGGTGCATCCTGATCTGATGATAACCTGAGAAAGCATCTAAGAAACTCATTATAAGAAAACCTACGGTTGAGTCAACCAGCGCGTCGATTCGAGGCAAGGGGTAACAATCTTTAGGACATGATTTATTAAGGAAAAATCAACACACATTCTCCATCGGCCATCCCCTTTTTTTCCATTACCACAATGGAGACCCAGCCGGAGTATTGAATTTTGGATAAAAAGTTAACCTTCAGGATCTTGGTGACCTCCTCCGTGATGGGCTTGAACAGCTTGACTGCGATGGAACTCTTCTTCTGCTGGATGGGGCGAGCTTCTGGATCCAGGTTGAGGCGGTGGCAAGCGACGTCCGCATAGATCCCCAGAATATTTTCCGTCCTCCAAGAAAAGATGTCCACATTCTTCTGGATGCATACCAACATCCTCTCCTGGTCCAATGAGGTCAACCCCTCCGCCGATGCGCACCTTCTCCACCATGCCTCCAAGGGTGAGAACTTCCTTCTCCACCACCTCTTCTGCAACCTCCAAACGAGACTGCTCCCCCATTCTCCAACATCCCCCTCTCTTGGGACAAGGGCTCCCTCAGCCTCCTCTATGACCATTGCCTCGATCGGCTCCTCCTTGGTTTCCTTTGCCACCCCCACCTGGGCGCGGTTCTCTTTTGCTTCCATTTCCACTCCTCCTTTCTCCTGCTCTGCCACCTCCATCCTCCGCTCCATCTCCTCGGCCCCCTCCTGCTAAGAAATGGAATTCATCGTGGTGACGTAGCACTCCCTCTCCACCTTGGGGTCAACTAAGACCCAGACCCAGATCCCCTCAGTGTTGAACTTCAAACATTGGTGGAAGGATGAGGGGACATATATGAAGGTACTGTTGAGGGGCCATCCGAAGATGGCATTGTAACTGCTCGGGGCATCCACGATGACGAACCTGTAGTTTCGGGACTGCCCCCCCCCCCCCCCCGTGTGACATAGAGCCCCACTCCTCCTTCCACCTCCTTCCTTTCCCCCGAGAAACCAAACAGAGGCCAATCTGATGCCAACAACCTCTTTGCCTCCACCTTCATTGCGTCAAACACCTTCTTTAAGATGACATTGAACGTGCTCCCGTTGTCCATGAGGATCGGGGAGACATTGAAATTTTTGACTGCAGTCTGGATGACCATCGCGTCGTAGAAGGGATCCTCATGATCTGGCATGTCACTCCTTGAGAAGGTGATCTTCTCCTCCGAGGGTAGGGTCTGGGATTTGGAGCCAATGCTCCTTCGATACATGGTGTGGAGACTTGGCTTTCAGGAAGCCTTGACCGCCACCCCCCATGGATCACTATGATACCTTCTAGGGCTCCCACGTCGGCCCGGTCATCACACCTATCCTCCTATACCGGAGGCCGGACCTCTTCAATCCGCACTCCCTGGCAGTCCTGTTGCTGCTGCTGCTCCCAGTTTCCCCTCATCTCGGGGAACTCTGGGCACGTGGCTGTAGCGTGACCCTCCTTATTGTGGAAGTTGCAATAAGATAAATCCACCCTAACCTCCTGTCTCCTCCTCTCCTGACCACTCCGCCTTTGTATGGCTATCACCATAGCCTGATGCTGATCGGGGAGAGGAGGTTTCTGTCCTTGCCTCCCGCCTGGATGGTGGAACTGACCCTTGCCCCCTGGCGGTTGTCTCCTCTTTAGAAACCCCTCTACTGGCCCTGATCCTGCCACTCCTACTACCTCTAGTCGAGCTGATTATTCGGCTCCTAGCATCCCCACGCTGCTACTGCTGCTACAGCAGTTGCTGCTATTCATGCTGTCGGGGTTCAGCTCTCCTCAACTCCTGACCTCGGCCTCCTCCTGGCCCCTTCTCCTCCTCTGTGGACAACCTAGCAAGCTTCTTTGTGAACTCGGGGTTTGACGCCTCCCCATCGACTTCCTTTGCTGCCCTCTCCATCAACTCTTCGTAGGAGAGAGGAGCCACCCTCTTCAGATCCATCTTGAAGAAACCTTGCTGCAGCCCTAAGGTGAAGGCCATCATCAGGGTGTGGCCTGACATCTCCTGGACCTTGGTGACCTCCTCCTGGAACTGGTCCACATAACTCCCCAAGGTCTCTTTCACCCCCTGCTTGATGTGGAGCAGGGACACCGAATCCTTCTTCCTCTTCTTGGAAGTGGTGAACCTTAACATGAACCCCCAGCGCAGGTCCTTGAAGTAGTAGATTGAGTTGGCCGGTAGCTGGTGGAATCACTCTCTTGCCTTCTCCTTCAGGGTGATGGAAAAGAGTCTGCACTTGAAGGCATAAAAGATCTGCCTTATCGAAACCACATCCTCAAACCATTATATGTGCTGAATCGGGTCATCATTCCCGGTGTAGTAGGATATCTCCATGATACAGGCCTAAGGTTTTGATGGATTAAACTACGCGTTCTTATGTTCGACAATTTATTTAATTATTTAGCGCACGGTTTCTCTATTTAGCACTATCGAATACTCACGGAATTAATGGCATAATTTCCACAACAATTAACGCAAAGGGACGCTACCCCTTATTTTAGATTGAACAAGGACTATATGTCAATGTTCGCTCAAACGAAATGGACCCACCTGATTCGGACAATTAGCAATTCAAATTAACTTATGCGCAAAAGTTCACACATCCAATAAGAGAATATCCAGAATAAATAAGTGATTTAAAATTAAGTCCTAATCAATCCAAAAATTAATTAATAGAAGGTTGCCAAATCTCTTGAACTCAAGGAGAAATCAAGGTAAGAAACTGATTTCCTCTAGTGTTCACCAGATCTCGCCGAACCAAGTTTTACGAAAAATATTCGGAATAATTAACGCTTTAAGATTAGATTTCAATTAGCACGATTTCAATATAAATCAGGACAAAATACTAGCCTTCTAATTCCACCAAAAAACCTCACAAAATAATATAGAAGAAATCACACAAGAGGTATAGTAATCGTTACCCAATCCCAAGAAAGTCCATCCATAATATTGAGTTGAGGAATCGCTCACGACGGTGGTTGATTTCAATTCTCCACGTGAAAACACGAATCCGCACCGGATGATGAAGACGCTATTCATTTCCTATACAATAACCCTAGGAGAGGGAGAAGCCTTGAAGACAATATATATATGGAAAGTGGAGAGGGAAAAGGTGGTGGAAACCTTGAGGAGGGAGGAGGAGGTGGAGTTGTGGCCGGATTTTGAGAGGGAGAAGGAGGGTTGGCGGCTTGGGAGAGGAGGAAACTAGCCTTGGACTTATTTTGAAGAGGGAGAGGAGGAAGAGGAGAAGGAAGGCCGAAATTTGCCTAAGGGGAAAGAGGGAAAGAGGGGGAAATTCAATCTTTGAATTAAGGTTTCAATTTTTTTTATTCTCTAATTATTCCTTCATAACCATGGCTATATATAGCCTACACCACTCAATCTCCCTCCATTCAAAATTCAAAATTCAAATTGAAAATATGATGGTTATATGTACCCATCATAACACATGAAATGAAATAATTAAAACAACATATGATGGTTATAAGCACCCATCATTACACATGAAATGAAAATTAAAACATGAAATAAATACTTATAAATAAAATTGCAAAAATAATAAAATTATTAAAAATATATAATTATAATTATTTAATTTATAATTATATATTTTTATATAATGGCGGCGGACGTCGATCCCATCCTCGAGCTTGCGGCAGAGATCGTCTCAATCGAGGAATTCTCTCAAACGAGGATCCATGGCGGCCGTATTAGTAACGTATCCATCATTCCGGATCTCTGAACCCCTCTAGAACTAGAGCAGAAGAAACTAACTCACTAAAGGGGTTGCCTCCCCCTGTTGGGCGAGCCGGAGGGTCTCGTACCCCCATCTCGCCGAACTAGCCTCCACTCGAGGAGCCAGGGAAGAATACTCGCCCGGGGAGATAGCGCTCCCTCCCCTCCTCTGCAACCTCCTTCCCAACTCACCGAGCTGGGGCATCCTCGCCTAGAGCCGGGGTGGCGGTGACTGGGATAGCTGGTGTACAGCACTCGGCATGCGCGCCGAGTGCAAACCTGACGAGGCGAAGCACCTACTGCCTGAACTCCTCGAACACCCCCTCCGTATCGAGAGGGGGAGGGGGTGGCGAGTCAGCCCCATCCGATCCTTGCCCTTCTCCTCCAGTCATCGAGCTTGCTAGAGATTTTATGTGTTGACCACTGTCCACGCTCACTGCACCAAAATGTTAAAACCGGAAACTCGGTCTCTGTGGAGTTCACCCTTGGGGAAGGGGTGATCACTCACTTACTTCTCTCTCACAAGCCAAATGACCAAAGAAAAAGAACAGGGGACATACCCAAGGGCTTGACATAGAGGTCCCACCACAAACCTAGAAGATCTTAGACCGCTTCCCCTCCTTAGCCAAATACCGAGCAAAGGATACCTCAAAAAATGCAAGAAGACCTGGGCACTAGAAAAGCATGCCTTATGAGGTACCCCCTTGGGTCTATTTATAGATTTCTGAAAACGGCTTGCAAATAGCCAACCTCCGTTATTCTAAACAGCTATGTGCTGTCCAACTAGGTCTGCCAACATTATAACTCTGCTATTCTAACTGGCTTTAGGTAGGCCAATGGGGGTAAAATAGTAAAAACTCATCACAACAGACTTGGTGAGTGGCCCTATGGAACATCCACTCGCTGGGGGCGGCGAGTGCTCGATGGGGCGGGCACTCGCCGCCTCTTCCCAACCCTGGGCGAGTGCGTTCCCGACCCTCCCAACTCGCCCACTTATTGTCGAGCTCTTGGGCGAGTGTGAGCCGACCTGCTCCACTCGCCCGCTACTCGCCGACCCCTTATGGTGAGTGCGATTCGGCCCGCTCCACTCGCCCCTCAAGCGGCCAATCCCACTTATGCTGGATTCTGGCCGATCTAGCTTCTGTCGACTACTATTCGCCGAATATGGAGTTTTACAGGTAAAATCATCATATACATAAAAATGAAGATCTATGTGCACTGAATCGAGGAACGTGATTTATCATACAGGTAGTTATGGTGGTTGTACAACCTAGTGTTTGCCGAGTGGGTCCAGCGAGCCTAGGGGGCAGCTAGCCTACTTTCCCCAGGCAGGCAGGCAAGCCAGCTAGTATCTAGCAAGAGGGCGAGTGAGCTTAGGGGGTAGCCAACCTGCATTCTCTAGGAAGGCGTGCGAGCCTGCCCGCATCTGCCAAGTGGGCGAGTGGGCCCAGGGGGCAGCCCGCCCGAATCCACCAGGTAGGCGGGCAAGCCAACCAGCATCCGCCAAGAGGGCGAGTGAGCCCAGGGGCAGGCAGCCTGCATCCGCCAGGCAGGAGGGTGAGCCAGCCCACATCCACGAAGAGGGCGAGCGAGCCTAGGGCCTGCCAGCCTGGATAGGCAGGAGGGCGAGCCAGCCCACATCCTCCAAGATGGTGAGCTAGCCTAGGGGAAGCCAACCCGAATCCGCCAGGCAGGCGGGCGAGCCTGACCGCATCTGCCAAGAGGGAGAGAGAGTCGGGGAAGCCGACCCATTTCTATATAAGAGGCGGGCAGGACACATGAATCAGGATTCACCCAAGAGGCAGGCGAGCTTCGGGAGACGGGCCGCACCCATCCAGATGACTGGCAAGCTAACTCACATTATTTTCATGGGTGGGGTGAAAATATCCTATAATTAATATAATTTGATTTGGTCTGCTAATAGTCAAACCAAACAGCGGAGTTTCGCTATGGCAGACCCCTTTATGGCCACGAAAGCCATTTAGAATAGCAGGGTTGCGCTATTTGTAGGCCAGACTCAAAAATCTATAAATAGATCCAATGGTGTACCTCAGAAGGCAAGCTTTATCATTCTCTGGTTTTATAGCGCTTTCTGAGGTATACTCAGCTCAGCACTGGTGAAGGAGGGGAAGCACTCTAAGATCTTCCGGGTATGTGGAGGGACCTCCGTGCTTGACTTAAGGTCAGTTCCAAATCCTAAGTTCTCAGTCAAGCAGGCTTATTAAGAGAAGTAAGTGTGCAGTCTCCCCTTTCTTAGGTCTGAACTCCATAGAAGCCGGTTCTAAGTTTCAACATTTTTGGTGCGGTGAGTGTGGATCAAGGCTAGCACAAAAAATCCTTGGCAAGTTCAATGGTTGGAGACGAAGGACAAGGGTTTGATCGGGCTGACTTGTTGTCTCCCCCTCCCATCTCTACCATTAGAATGTTCGAGGACTTTAGGCAGGAATTAAGAAATCTTATACTGTTCGCACTCAGGGTTCATGTCGAGTGCTCAATGCCCGCCGTCCTAGTGGTCGCTGCCCCAGCTCTAGGCGAGAATGCCCCCAGCAGACAACCTAGGAAGGAAGTCACGGAGGAAGGCAGTAAGCGAGATCTCCCAAGGCAAGCCCTATTCCCATGGCTTAGCAAGTGCGGGAATGACCAGTGAGGTGGAGGCACAAGATCGTCCGTCTAGCCTCACAAGTGGCGGGAGTCCCTTTAGCGAGCTGGTCGCATCCTCCCCGATTTTGGATGGGTTCCGCGAGCCAGAGATATCATACTACACCGAAAGGAGCAATCTTATCCAGCACACCCAGTAGTTCGAGGATGTGGTCTCGATCTGGAAGATTTCAGACTCCTTCAAGTGTCGACTCTTCTCCATAACTCTCAAAGAGAAGGCAAGGGATTGGTTCCATCAGATTCTCTCCAGCTCCCTCTGTTGCATTGAGGACCTGGCCGGGGATTCTTACTAAGGTTCTCAACTTCAAAGAAGAGTAATAAGGAGTCGGAGTCTCTGTTTCTCGTCAAGCAGGGCATGGGGCAGACATTGGGAAGCTAAGTCGACAGGTTCCTAGAGGAGGTCCTCCAGTTCTGGGAGATTCCTGGACATACCCTCATGGTTGCTTTCACTCTGGGGCTACAATAAGGATTCTTCAGGATGGAGCTGAAGCGCGTGCCTCCGCTATCCTATGAAGAGTTGGTGGAAAGGGAAGCAATGGAAGTCTAGGTAGAAGCGTCAAACCCATCATTTGCCAGGAAGCTAGCCAAGTGGGTTACAAAGGAGGAGAGAAAGCCAGGAGGTGGTAAGGGTCAGGAAGGTAGAGCCCCGACCACAAGAGCAATAACAACAGTAGTAGATGTGGGGCCGCTAGGAGCCAAATAATAGACTGGGCTGGAGGCAGCAAGATTGGCATGAACAGGGCAAGAGGAGAGGTTTTCATGGAGGAGAAAATCGCCAAGGGGGGAAAGGCAAGTTCAACCTTCCGGGATGGAAGCAAGGTTAGAGACCCCCTCTCCCCGAGCAGTACCAAGCTATGAACATAGCTCTGAGGAGGAGGATGAGAGGTGTGCGGAGAAGGAGGCCAAGAGGTAGAGCGGAGGTGCCCTACTGTGACTTCCACTAGGAGGAGGGCCACGCGACGACCACTTGCCCGAAGTTATTAACTAAGGGGAGCCAGGGAGCAGACCCAACTACAGCAGCATCACCGTCAGGAGGTGTGGATATAGGAAGTCCTGCCCAGAGTAGAGGAAGATAGGTGCAAAGACTGGGCCGATGTAGGAGGCCGAGGAGGGATCGGGGTGATCCATGGGGGGGGGGGGGGGGGTGGTAGGATCGAGGTCGCCCGTAAGGCGAGTCTCCACACCATATATCACCGGAGCATTGCCTCAACATCCCTATCCCCACCCTGGAGGAGAAGAATACCTTCTCTCGGAAAGACATTCCGGATCATGAGGATCCATTTTGAGATGCGCTGGTAATTCAAGTCGCCATCAAAAATTTTACCATCTCTCGGATCCTCATCAACAATGGGAGCTCCGCCAACGTCGACTTCAAAAAGGCGTTTGACATAATGAAGGTGGAGGCTAAGAGGGTGCTGGCCTCAGACGGACCTCTATTTGGGTTCTCTGGGGAGAGGAAGGAGGTAGAAGGAGGAGTGGGGCTCCATGTTACCTTGGGAGGCCAGTCTAGGAACTACAGGTTCGTCATCGTGGATGCTCCTAGCAGCTATAATGCAATATTCGGATGGCCCCTCATCAGCGTCTTCCACTGAATACCTTCATCCTTACACCAATGCCTCAAGTTTAATGCCAAGGGCATCCAGGTCTGGGTCCGGGGAGACCCCAAGGTGGCAAGGGAGTGCCACATCACTTAAGTAAACACCATCTCATAACAGGGAGTATCTATGGAGATAGAGAGGAGGATGGTGGAGATGTTTGGGAAGGAGGCCATGTGAGAAGTTGAGGGGATGGAGGTGGAGGGGGAAGAAGTTCACGCCCGTATGGAGGCGGTAGAGGAAGTTCTGAAGGAGCACGCTGAGGTGATCTCCGTAGAGGAAGTCGAGGGAGAAGAAACTCATGTCCCAAGTAAGGGGGCCACGAGTGAGTGGGAAGAGCAGTACTAGCTAGAAGTGGCAGAAGAAGTGGTGGAGCTAGAAGTTCTCACCCTGGAAGGGAGGGTGGAGAAGGTGCGGGTCAGTGGGGGGTTGAGCCCAAAAGATCAAGGAAAGATGTTGAAGTGCATCCAGAAGAATATCGATATCTTTACATGGAGCACGGAATACTTGCCGGGGGTTGAGGCGGATGTGTCTTGCCACCGCCTCAACCTTGATGTTGATGTCCATCCCATCTAGCAGAAGAAGAGGTCCACCGCCAAAAAACTAGTCGAGCCCATCCGAGAAGAGGTGCGAAAGATCCTTAAGGCATGATTTGTATCAGAGATCCAGTATCAAGGCTGGGTCTCCAATATAGTGATGGTTAAAATAGGAGACTGTCACTAGAGGATGTGTATTGATTTTTATCTTTTAAATAAAGCCTGTCCTAAGGATTGTTATCCCCTACATCAAATCAACGCACTGGTTGACTCAGCCATCAGTTTTTCTCTGATGAGTTTTTTAGATGCCTTTTCAGGATTTCACCAGATCCGGGTGCACCCGCCGCACATAAAGGTTGTTTCCTTCATCATGGGAGATGGGTGCTACTGCTATAAAATGATGCCCATTGGGTTGTAGACTGTAGGGGAAACATATCAAAGGATGATGGACCAGGTCTTCCAATAGTAGAAGGGAAGGAACTTGTTTGTGTATGTGGAAGACCTCATGGTGAAGAGTCAGGACACAGACTCTTATATCCAAGATCTAGAGAAAACCTTCAACACACTGCGAAAGTATAAGTTTAGGCTGAACCCCCTGAAGTGTGTTTCAGAGCTAGCAGGGGAAATTTCTTGGGTCAACTCCTTACTCTAGCGGGGGTGGAACCCAACCCTGATAAGGTGAGGGCGATCATGGAGTTAGGTCACCACGAAGTGCCAAGGAAGTCTAGTGCCTGACAGGAAAGCTTGCGGGGCTGATCAGGTTCCTCTCCCGAGCGAGAGAGAAGTGCTCGCCTTTCTTCAAAGTGATGAGGGGATGCCAGAAGTTTGAATGGTCCGAGGAATGTGAGATGGCTTTCCAAGCCTTGAAGGTGCAGTTAACCCTGCTCTGCTTCTCCAGGGACCAAAGGAGGGGGAAGATTTGTCCCTATACTTGGGGGTCGGGGCCGAGGCCGTGAGTTCCGTCCTGGTCTGGGACAAAGGCAAGAAGCACCTGCCGATCTACTGTGTGAGTAGAGTCTTGAGGAAGGCAGAGCTTCAATACTCGATCCTGGAGATGTTGGCTTTCTCTCTGGTCATCTCAGCTCAGAGGCTCCAGCCATACTTCCAGGCGCATTTCATCCGGGTGGTGACTGACCATCCCCTCCGAAACATCTTTGAGGGGGTGGAACATTCTGTAAGGCTTGCGAAGTAGTTGGTGGAGCTAAGCAAGTTCGACATTTCTTTTCCCTCGCCTCTCGATAAAGGCCCAGGTAATGACTAATTTCTTGGCAAACTATGTTGTTGAGGTTGCATAGACGGAGCTCACTCGTCCGGTCCCTTGGAAGGTGATGGTGGATGATGCCTCGGGAAGACACTCCTTGGGAGTGGGAGTAATCCTGGAGAGTCCTCAAGGAATGAGGATAAAGCAGATGGTGGTCATTCACTTTCCAATTACCAACAACCAAGCAGAGTATGAAGCAGTAATAACGAGTCTGTATCTAGAAAGGGAGTTGTGGGTGGACAACGCGAAGGTGCTAACAGACTCCATGGTTGTGTCCTCCCAAATAAACCGCGAGTTCGAAGCAAGGGAGCCGACTCTTCATTTTTACCTAGCAAAGGTAAAGGGAGTCATCACCATGTTCCAGACATTTTCCATCCATCACGTACCGCGAAAAGAAAATGAACAAGTGGTCAACTGGCAGAATTCGAACCCTGATGGCGACGATGCTAATGCGGCCATTGATCCCCATCATTGAGACTTAGTGGATTAGGATGATCGAAGATGAAATTCTACCACGACGTTTCTTCGCTAACGCCGCCTCCACTACATGTTTTGCTCGACGTTCGCCGCCGCAATTAAATAAAATATATAATTTTAAATTAAATAATAATAATTTTATATTTTAGCATTTGTTTATTTTAAGCAATTTCATATTTAGTGTTTATTTCATGTTAAATAATTTTATTTCATGGGTAATGATGGGTGCCTATAACCATCATGTGTTGTTTTAATTATTTCATTTCATGTGTATTGATGGGTGCCTATGACCATCAAGAGTGTATTTTCATGAAGGGTGGAGATGGAGTGGTGTAGGCTATATATAGCAATGCTTATGTTGAGTATTATAATGATGATGAATGAAAGAAAAAAACCCTAATTGAGTTTTCCCCCTCTTTGCTTCCTCCCTCTTGAAAATTTCAGCTAGCCCTCCTCCTCCCCTCTCTTTGGCCACCGGCCACTATCTCCTCCCTCTCTCTATTCGCCCCCCCTCTCCACCTCCTACTCCCTCTCCTTTAATCCCTAAGGAAAACCCGACCACCCTCCTTTCTCTCCAAGTTCGTCCACTTTTCTCCCCTAGCCGCCGATCACCACCAACTTCTTAGGGTTCGGCCAACCTCCACTTCCCCTTCATCACTTTCGGCCATCCTTCCCCACCCTCTAGCCTCCTCCTCCCTCCAACCAGAGCAGCCCTTTCCCAAGGGAAAACCTGACAATCTATATCTCCACAAACCCGACCAAACCTCTCCCTCTCCTTTTCTTTCCTGAAGAATTTGTCCACAACCTTTTCTTTCTCCTATTCCAATATCTTTGGCAACCAAGGTTTCCCACTCCTTGGGTTTTGCAAAAGGAAGAACGGCTTTCGAATTCATCGTCCGGATCGGAACCGTGTACTTTGCGTGGAGATAGATTCAACCACCGTCGTGTGCGCTTCCTCCACACATCTTGTGGACGGTTTTTTCTTGGGATTGGGTAATGATTTCTAAACTAACTATTCGTGTGTTTCTTCAAAATTATTGTGAGAATTGGTGAAATAGAAGGCTAGTTAATTGTCATGATTTCTATTGAAATCGTGCTAATTAAAATCTAAATTTTAAGCATTAATTGTCCGAATATCTTTCGTATAAATTAGAGCGGGTAGATCTCATGAACATTAGAAGAAATCGGGTCAGTCACCCTTGATTCACCCTTGAGTTCAAGTGATTTGGTATACCCTCATATTAATTAATTTTTGGGATTGGTTTGGACTTTATTTTAAATCTCTATTTTAGTCCGGATCTTCTCTTATTGGAATTGTGAATGTTTGCGTATAATTTTATTTTGAATTGCTAATTGTCCGGATCGGGTAGGTACTATTCACTTGAGCGAACATTGGCCTTTGTTCAATCTATAGAAGGGGTAGCATCCCTTTGCCTTGTTTAATGTTGAAAATTGTGCCATTAATTGCTTGAGTAATCGATAGTGTTAATTAGAGAAACCACTCACTATGTATTTATTTTAATTACCGAACCTAAGAACGCGTAGTTAAATCCATCGAAACCTGGAGCCTGCATCAATTTTGTATCAGAGGGAGGTTTACGTTAATTTTATTAGTACGCCGACACGCACTTGTCTAGCACGTTTATTTGTCAAAAAATTACAAATTTTTTTCCTAGTCTGCCAATAGCGGCGTAAATTTTTATTTTTCAGCAAAAAAATCAAAATGTTTTTAATAATCTTCATATTATTTTCAGTAAGAAAAATCCAAAAATCTATAATTATCACACTAGTTATTTAGCAGGAACAAATCCGTCTATCTTAGATTATATGAGTCAGAATCCTTAATTCATTACACGTGCACAAGATCCGGATCAAGTTTTCTCTCCGGTTCTCACTAATATGGCCTATGATGTTTACGCTTCCCATTTAGACTATTGGTATGATAAAGCCACGGCTAAAAACACCCCAGCCTTGCCTTCATGCCATAGGAATACCAACCGTCCCAACGCTTATCTTGACACTAGAAGACAAGCACATACTTATGACGGTTTAGGGTGTCCCCAAATTTTTAGAGACTGGCTTAAGAGAATAGAAATTGAATTTGATTATCACTACTGGGACGACCAACACAAGGTTATCATAGCCTGGGAATGATTAGTAGGTCAAGCCTAAGTATTTTGGCTAAACGAAGAGCATCATGTTGGTAGTTATAAACATGCTTGGCCGGTAATGCGTAGCCTACTCTCGGATCAATTTGATCTGCCTACCTTCGCACTATTGATACAAAGCCTGTGAGTGAGTACGACGCTAGTCCAAAACCAGCCTATAGGAATGATTATATACCTAACGCTAGATTAGTTCCCCCAAAAGGTCGGCCTGCCCAAAGTGTACCTACTACCACCTTTAGGGAAACCATGCCTTATAGGTCATATGTCTTGGACTCGAACGTTATTACCACTAGGTTCTTGACTTCTTTAGCTGTGTCGACTACGCCTCCCAAGATTGTGAATGATACCCATGAGGATGCTGATGTAGATGTGGTATCACTTGATTTTGAGGATGATCAGCTAGGTGAAAGTATCACTTGACATTGAAGGAATACCTAGTGATTTAGAAGACGATGTATGGGATGATTACATTCCGATCTGTGAGAGTATTCCATTGCCTATTACATGCCCTACTAGCGTTGTGTCTGACTACCCTAATATTGAGTGCCCTCTCCAGGATACGATCCCCATCATGATAGAGCATATGATTGCTCCCACTGAGAGTGTATCTGAGTTATCTGAGGAGACTGAGAGTGAGGATG
The DNA here is from genome assembly GCA_039513925.1 of Platanthera zijinensis. NCBI lineage: Eukaryota > Viridiplantae > Streptophyta > Magnoliopsida > Asparagales > Orchidaceae > Platanthera > Platanthera zijinensis. The sequence continues at coordinate 155,341,653 of CM077083.1, forward strand.
TCCCTATTATTATTGTGGATGAGTTACCATCTAAGGGAAGGGTATTTTTGGACGAATCTTTGCTTGTACACGCGGATGAGAGTTCCTTGATGTTGTCAACATTGGGTGAAATTTATTATTATTTCGATTTTATCCTAGGATTGATTTTACTGACCCTTCCTCCTGTTCATTTTCCCACATTAGATGACTTTTTAGGACCTGAAATCGGTAGTTCTAGTCTGAGTTTTTGTGTGACGCTCACTTGATTAGTTCCTATATTGATGTTGTCTCAGCGTATAGATACTACTAGGTTGAGCGCACTAGTATTTGGTTTTTTCACCGCACCTCATAGATATGACTACGCGTCACATTTGACTGCTCATTATTCTGCGGGTCCATCTACGATTTTGTCCTCGACTGTGAACGATTCTAAGTCCTTGGCTATTGTGCCTTTGGATGTGGTGTCCCCTAGAAATACTTATATACCACACCCGGTAGCACGCATTTATCCATCGCCTTTTGATGACCCTTATGTCCACACGTTAGTGACTATAATTGGATCCCTTGAGTTGTATCACTTGCACATCCCTTCACATCATGGAGCATCCAATTCAATTCTTTATGATAAGTGGTTCACCTTGGCATATCTTCATGCCAAGCGTAAGAATACTAAAGTTAATATTAAAACTGCGGACTTGGATCCCATTGAAATCATTTTTGATTATAAAGCTCCCGTGCCACTTGACTTACCCCCTTATCCTCTGCTTTTGGGACAAGTCATGTAGGACATGGGTTCACTCCTCATGTATCTAGGACGTTAGTGTTTCATTTTAAGTTATGTCGCACACACTTCCACTCCTTCCCGAGACCGTCCGATGCTAGATTTAATTATTTGGGTTTTGTCTGGTCAGTCCCTGAGCGGATGCTTTCTAGCTCCGTTTATAAATTAATACGTAAGAATGCCGAACCATCCATGATTATGAAGAACATCAGATTTCATGATTTTATTTCAGATTTTAATATAGCACAGGGTGTTTCACTTTATTTCAAGTTTCCGGGCTTTTTACTGTACGTCTCTGTTCCACTTGAGTGGCTTTCTCCGTCGTTTCTTCCTCCCACTAAATGTTCTATTGGGTTGGAGAGTGTTAGTGTTGTCATATCTAATTTCCATATGGACTCCTTGGTTCTTGAACCGGATGGTAAGATTAAGGTTTTATTTCTTTTGCTTGACACCCTTTCGAGTTTTCTCGGAAGTCTTGTTGTTTCTTTGCCAGACAGGTTCTCAGTGCTGATGGATGTTCATGCTACTATAACATGGATAGCAGGGCCATATTTGCCCCATATTGCTGCTGCTTTTGACCGCTCTCGCCTCACGGGCCACTCATCGGTGATGAGTAATTTTGAGTGGGGGAGGATTGATGGCGACGATGCTGATGCGGCCGTTGATCACTGTCATAGAGAGTTCGTGGATTGGGATGATAGATGCCTCAAGCTCAAAGATGAAATTCTACCATGACATTTCTTCGCCAACGGCGCCGCCGCTACATGTTTTGCTCGATGTCCGCCGCCGCCATTGAATAAAATATATAATTATAAATTAAATAATTATAATTATATATTTTAGCATCATGTGTTGTTTTAATTATTTCATTTCATGTGCATTAATGGGTGCCTATGACCATCAAGAGTTTGTATTTTCATGAAGGGTGGAGATGGAGTGGTGTAGGCTATATATAGCCATTCTTATGTTGAGTATTATAATGATGATGAATGAAAGAAAAAACCCTAATTGAGTTTTCCCCCTCTTTGCTTCCTCCCTCTTGAACATTTCGGCTATCCCTCCTCCTCCCCTCTCTTTGTCCACCGGCCACTATCTCCTCCCTATCTCTATTCGACCCCCCTCTCCACCTCCTCCTCCCTCTCCTTTAATCCCTAAGGAAAACCCGACCACCCTCCTTGCTTTCCAAGTTTGGCCACTTTTCTCCCCTAGCTGCCGGACACCACCAACTTCCTAGGGTTCGACCAACCTCCACTTCCCCTTCATCACTTTCGGACATCCTTCTCCACCCTCTAGCCTCCTCCTCCCTCCAACCCGAGTAGTCCTTTCCAAAGGAAAACCTCAACCATCTACATCTCCACAAACCCGACCAACCCTCTCCCTCTCATTTTCTTTCTTAAAGAATTTGTCCACCACTTTTTCTCTCTCCTATTCCAATATCTTTGGCAACCAAGGTTTCGCACTCCTAGGGTTTTGCAAAAGGAAGAACGACTTGCGATTTCATCGTCCGGCGCGGAATCGTGGACTTTGTGTGGAGATAGATTCAACCACCGTCGTGTGTGCTTCCTCCACATATCTTGTGGACGGATTTTTCTTGGGATTGGGTAACGATTTCGAAACTAACTATTCGTGTGTTTCTTCTAAATTATTGTGAGAATTGGTGGAATAGAAGGCTTGTTAATTGTCCTGATTTATATTGAAATCTTGCTAATTAAAATCTAAATTTTAAGCGTTAATTGTCCGAATATTTTTCATATAAATTGGAGCAGGTAGATCTTGTGAACACTAGAAGAAATTTGGTTCGTCACCCTTGATTTCCCCTTGAGTTCAAGTGATTTGGTATACCCTCATATTAATTAATTTTTGGGATTGGTTTGGACTTTATTTTAAATCTCTATTTTAGTCTGAATCTTCTCATATTGGAATTGTGAATGTTTGCGTATAATTTTATTTTGAATTGCTAATTATCCGGATCGGGTAGGTCCTATTCACTTGAGCAAACATTGGCCTTTAGCCCTTGTTCAATCTATAAAAAGGGTAGCATCCCTTTGCGTTGTTTAATGTTGAAAATTGTGCCATTAATTGCTTGAGTAATCGATAGTGTTAATTATAGAAACCGCTCGCTACATATTTATTTTTAATACCGAACCTAAGAACGCGTAGTTTAATCTGTTGATACCATGGGCCTACGTAAGACCCCGTGCAAGAGGAACCTTGACTGACCTATTTCACCCTTCCATTGAAGAGGGGGAGATGATGGAGGTGGATCAATGTCCCTCCTGGATAGACCCCTTCACTACTTTCTTAACCTCAGGGGAGTTCCTGGAAGGCCTAGACAAAAAGCGCTTCAAGCATAAGTCGATATATTACCTTAAGCGTTATGGGAAGCTATATAGAAAGACCCTCTCGAGATTGCTGGCACGTTGTGTGGCTGAGGAGGAGGTCCTGAGGATTTTGGAAGAAGTCCATTCCGGGGAATGTGGAAGCCACTCAAGAAGCAGAACCCTGGAGGGAAGGATAATAAGTGAAGGGTATTTCTGGCGGACCCTGGGCCAGGATGCCACTGAGTTCGCGAAGAACGGCCAAAAAGTGCAAGCTGTTCGCCCAACTCTAGCTTCTAGAAGCATCACTATGCCCTAACCCTTTGCTATATGTGGAATAAATCTAGTGGGACCCTTCCCTCAGGCTAGTGGGTATTAGAGGTTCTTGTTGGTCATGATCTACTATTTTTCTAAGTGGTTGGAGGTCAAGGCACTGGCCAAGGTGACCTCCCAAGTGATTCAGAACTTTATATGGGGAGAAATCATTTGTCAGCACGGGTTGCCTCTGGCTATTGTAACGGACAATGGACCACAGTTTGCCAACGTGGAATTCATAAGTTTTTTTTGATTAGCTCGGGATTGATCTTAGGTTCGCATCAGTCTACCACCCTAGGAGTAACAAGCATGTGGAGGCGGCGAATAAGATCATCGTTAACTTGTTGAAAAAGAAGGTAGAAAATCTGAAGGGAAGCTGGGTGGAGCAACTCCCTTAGGTCCATTGGGCCCTGAGAACCATGCCCAACATGGCCATGGTGGAGACCCTATTCAAGCTCTCCCACGGCTGTGAAGCTGTACTCCCGATAGAGTTTGAGGTCAGGACACCGCGGGTGGTTGAGGCAGAAGAAGAGAGGAATAGAGGACCAAAAATGAGGACGTGTTGCGACTCTTCTTAGACATGGTGGAAGAGCTACGCGACTTGTTAGCCATCCAGCAGGAAGAGGTCAAGTGGAGGATGGCCAAGTACTTTGACAAGTACGTCAGGATCAAGCAGTTCGTAAAGGGAGACTTGGTCTTAAAAAAGTTCGACGCGGCCATGAGATCGGCAACCGTCGAAAAGATGAATCCCAATTTGGAGGGTCCCTAAATTATTAAAGAAGCCTTGAAGTCGGGAGGGTACAACCTCCATAATGTTAAAGGGGAGACCCTCAGTCACGCCTGGAGCGATGATGAATTAAAATGCTTCTATCCATAATTGTAACACATCATTTCTTTTTCACATTCTTACTTCTTATTGATGGTTCATTTGCTCAACATGTGGAACATGGATGGTGGCTGGCCAAAGAGATATGTCCGGTTGATACTCAACACCAACCGTCAGGCTCCCACTAGATGATTGGTCCGGTGGTATCACCCGGTGGTTGGCTAAAGAGATAAGTCCCGTTTGATGCTCAACACCCGCCGTCAGGCTCCCACTAACTGATTGGACTGGTGGTAGCGCTCGGTGGCTGCCAAAGACATAAGTCAAGGTTGATGCTCAACACCCGTTAGGATCCCACTAGCTGATTGGACCGGTGGTAGCACCCGGTGGCTGGCCAAATAAATAAGTCCCCGTATATACAAAACACCCACCATCAGGCTCCCACTAGCTGATTGGGCCGGTGGTAGCGCCCGGTGGCTGACAAAAGAGATAAGCTCGGTTGATGCACAACACCTGCCATAAGGCTCCCACTAGTTGATTGGGCCGGTGGTAGCGCCCAGTGGCTGGCTAAATATATAAGTCAGGTTGATGCTCAATACCCACCATCAGGCTCCCACTAGCTGATTTGGCCGGTTGCAGTTCCCGGTGGTTGGCCAAAGAGATAAGTCAGGTTGATGATCAAAAGCCGTCGTTAGGCTCCCATAATCTGATTGGGCAGGTGGTAGCACCCAGTGGTTGGCCAAAGAGATAAGTCTAGTTGATGTTCAACACTTGCCGTCAGGCTCCCACTAGTTGATTGGGCCGGTGGTAGCACCCGGTGGTAGGACAAAGAGATAAGTCCAGTTGATGCTCAACACTTGTCATCAGTCTCCTACTAGCTGATTGGGTTAGTGGTAACGCCCGGTGGCTGGCCAAAGTGATAAGTTTGGTTGATGCTCAACACCCACCGTCAGGATCCCACTAGCTGATTGGGTCGATGGTAGCGCCCGGTGGCTGGCCAAAGAGAGAAGTTCTAGTTGATGCTCATCTCCCGCCGTCAGGCTCCTATCAGCTAACAAAAACGGGGAAGAAAGAAAAATTGAAACTCCTAAAGGCTCGCCAGAAAAAGAATTAGAGAGGCAAGTACTACCAAGGGGAGAGCATTGCGAGCGAGCTGGATATCGCCCCTCAGGAACCCGCTTAACAAGTATCCCATCCAAAACTCGCGAGGCGACTCACATTGTGAGGGCACATGGGTGCGAGGAGCTCGCGAACTCTCTCAGGCCCCGTCGCGGCCAAATAAAGCCCGGCTTTCGCGAGCCGAACACCCTAGGCGCGGGTCGAAAGGTGACCTAGAACTCGTAAGCGACGTGAAAAAGGCTCTCTGAGCGAAGGGGAAATCACTACTCGCGGCCGACTATTGGAGGTCATGATGCTTTTTATGCTCAGTCCTTAAGGATTGCACGATCTCACTATCGAGGCACAGGTTCGAAGGCGGCGAGCGATAAAGACTGAGCCAGGTCGCGAATACAGGAAAAGAATGTGTTATTATCAAAAGCAATAAAGACAGGCATCGTCTGCTTCTGAGAAAAACATTGTTGGAACCCTTGTTTGGATTTGGTCTAGGTCTACTCTTAGGATGTTGACCCACCTGTATAGCCAGGGTCAAGGTCTAGGTATAAGTTAGTCTCATTAGGTCTGACTTCACAAGACCAGCTTTAGATTTCATTCAAGAACTCAGACTTAAAAGAATTCTGTGATATATATATATATCAATTTTACTTTCGTCGAACTCAGCTTGATGATCATTGATCTTCCATCGACGATCTCAGAGTTTATTCTCTGAATTGAGCTCATTGATCTAAGAGCTCAGGTCGACGATTTCTTATCTCTTCAAAGTTTTCTCAGTTCGAAGATAGTTGAACTAAGCTTGACGATCTCCTAGCTTAGATCAACGATTTTATCCTGTATTCGACTACTTGTCTACAACATTAGGCTTGAAGATTTAAATATCAATTTATTGATTCTATTTATGATAAATAATCTCTAGTAGTTAATGCTAATATTCTCAAGGCTTATAGTTGTTCAATTGCAGCATTTACTATGGGTATTCACAGAGTTATTGTTTTGTCTTATTAACTAAGACAGTTCAGGAGATAATTAAATACCAGCAATTCTAGCCGTTCTCTCCTCGATCTCTGCATAAAATTAAGTATTGTTTTTGAAATTCAAAGCAGCATTATTATTCGATTCTTCAAGGACATAGAGCCTGACACAGACAATATTTCAGTTAGAGAAAAACCTACAGAGAGAGTTTCTCATTCTACAGTTTAACATTTCTTCTTTTAGTTTTCAGAACTCTTACTGCTCTCAGAAAATAGAAGAAGAACACCAAAAACCTCATCTTGAGTCTTCTTCAGTTTTCATCTTCAGAAATCTACAGAGACAGCAATCAATATAAATCTACGGATTCTGAAGAACATAATACCAGTCTATTGAAGACCTACTCCCTGGACAAAGCTTCCATCTTCCTGTACCTACTCAACATCTCAAGGGGAGCTTTGGCAATACAAGAATCCACTTAGTCTTCTCATTTGCTTTGAGAAAGAGAAGACTTCCATCAAATTTTCCATTTTACCTTTTCTGTACAGGGTTATTACTCCCTTCAAAAGTTAACTCCTTAGTGATAGGGCACCTGATCAAAAACCTATTAGTTTTTAGGCACCTGATCAAAAGACTTAAGGGTCTCGAGATCTACCTGAAGAAGATCTTGTGGTGATAGGGCACCTGATCAAAAGCCTAAGTGGATTCCTACCAGGGTGGTAGAAGAGTGGATGTACCCAGATTTGGGGAACCACTATATTTTTCTTGTGTCGTCTGGTTGCTCATCTTTCTTTATTTTCCGCTGTGCTGTGTTTGCTTGTGATTTATTTTTCTCTTACTTATAAGTAACACTTATCTTAATTCCGCCATAAAAATTAATTAAAAGATTTTAATACTCAATTCACCCCCCTCTAGAGTAAATCAGATCTATCCCCTCACTTTCAATTGGTATCATTGGGTCGTTTCTCTTGGTTGTACAGACTAACACCTGAACCTAAAGATCCTTAATAGATCTCCTTCTCTCTGTATTTTTCCATAGCACAGAATAAAGACTATACAAGCACTAAACCTCCAGTCTGAAACTTGAATAAGTTTGCTATCTTGAAGACAAGAATCAAACTATATATGAATTCTATTGATGATGATATTTTCAACTATATTTTGAAAGGTCCACCAGCTCCAGTGGCAACTACCTCAACAACATCAATAAGCTTGAATGTTGTTCCTCCTCCAGACAATACCGATGCACGGAAAAAGAAAAAGATTGCTGATGCAAGGGCCATGAACATTTTGGCCCAAACCATGTCAGATGAAATCTTCCAGAAGGTTGCTGAATGCACTTCAGCCAAGGCCATCTGGGATTCCTTAAACAAGATGGTTGCTGGATCTGCAAATGAAAGAAAAGATAGGAGAGCTCATCTTATCTCTCATTATGAAAACTTCAAGAAAGCTGAAACTTACCCAGTAGCTGAGATGTATAATGGACTAAACATAATTGTAAATGTGCTAAAAACCTTGGACAAGGACATCTCACTAACTTAGATTAATGACAAGATTCTCATGCGCTTCCCCAGCTCATGGGATTCTAGAATCTTGCCAATCAAATAAAGCCCGAGTCTAAATGAGATTTCCACTGAATCTCTATTGGGAACGCTCAAGTCCTATGAGCAACTCCTAAATATAAGAGAGTCGGATGAACAGAAGAATCCTATATCAGCTAGGAAGGAATAAAGCATAGCCTTCAAATCCTCTGAAGAATCATAAGCAACACCCTCAAATAAAAAACTAACGAGCTTGTTTGCCAAAAGATTCTTAAAAATGGGTAGAAAAGACTTCAGGAGGAATTCATCCAGGAATGAAGACAAGCCAAGGTATGATAAAACTCCAACTAAAGAAATAATATGCTTTGGTTGCAGGAAGCCTTGACACATTCTACCGGAGTGTTAAGAGAAACAACACAAAGAAAGGAGAAAGGAAAAAGAATCTAGGAAACACTTCAACAAGCCATCCACCAACAAGCACAAGAGGAAAGAAAAGGGCTTTGTATCTGACACCTGGAGTGAGACAGAAGAAGAATCTTCTTCCTCTAGCTCTATTGAGGATGAAGAATAAACAAAGTCCAGAGAACTATGTCTAATGGCCATCAATGCTTCAAGCCCTGAATCAGAAGCAAAAGATTCAGGAGAATACTCAGACTGTGATCAGGTAATATCATCCTTTGATTTAATTCTAAAAATTTAAAAATAGAATTTAAATCACTGTGCAATGATCTTATAAAATCTGAGAAGGAAATCAAACTTCTCAGAGAGAGACAACCTGGCTATGAAAACTTACTCTCTGAAAACTTAAGAATGAAAGATGAATTAACTGAGTATAGCAAACAAATCATCTTCCTGAAAACTGAACTAGGCAAAGCTAAACAACTTGAAGAAACATTGAATGGAAGAAGCCTACAGATGGTTAAAAACACTAGTACACTAAATGCTAGGATTAATAATAGTAAACTAGGTTTAGGTGCATCAACTAGTGAACCACCAATTATCCAGAAAAACATCTTATCTCAACCTGTAAATTTTATTTCAGAGAAGGGTGAGAAGAATACATGACTGGTAGAGAAAGTTAATAAAGTATTAAAACAAATTGAACTAAAGTAGAAGAGACAAGCTCAAAATAATAAGTATAAACAAAAGTAATCGAACTAAGATCGACGATCGCAGTATTATTCGTCGAACATCGACCGACGATCTCTGAACCCAGAGTTTGGGTTTAATTACTTAGCAAAGGGAGATCGACGATACCATCAGACTTTGTCGAGCAGAGATCGACGATCGTGGAACACAGATAGTAGCCATTATTATTCTGTGAACCGAGATCGACGAGATCAATACTGGTTGTCGAATGCAGATCGACGATCTCAATATAAATCGTCGAACCCAGATCAGTTTTACAAAAACTATAATGCTAATAAAAATCTTAATAATAACCAGAAAGATTACCAAAATCTGTTAATCCATTTTCACATTAGATAATTCCACCTAGAAAATTTCACCCCTTAGGTTATAAATGCCAACCTGAATGCTCTTTTATTTCTAGTTTCATTTATGAAAAGAGACAAGGACCCAAGGTTACCTGGGTCCAGAACATATAAACTGTTTACTTGCAGGTGAAGAACGATCCTACCACACAGGATAAGTGGTATCTGAATAGTGGGTACTCAAAGCACATGACATGAAGCAAGGATAAGCTAACTAACTATAAGTCCAAGCTAGGTCCAAATGTAATCTTTTGTGATTCTAGCTTTGGTCAGACAAAAGGATATGGAGATTTCAGTATTGGAGCTGTTACATTTAACAAGGTAGCCTATGTGAATGGTTTGAAACATAACCCGATATCCATAAGTCAATATGTTATGCAGGTTATCAGGCATGTTTTACAGAATCTCAATGCACTATTTCTTTAAACATCAAAATTGCTTTAACAGGATTTAGACAAGGTAACATTTATCTAGTTAACTTTAATTCTGTTAGCTCAGAAATTTGTCTTTTCAATCAGGTCAGTAATAATAATACTCTTTGGCATAAAAGACTAAGTCATGTAAACCTTAGTGAAAAATGTCTAAGTTGTCTACCTAAATCACCTAGAGGGGGGGGGGGTGAATAGGTGAGTTGTGCTACTATTTGAGGAATAAAAACTTTAGAGAACTAAATCACAAAAAGATAATCAAGCAACCACAGAGAACACCAAGAATTATAGTTGTTCCCCAATCTTGGGTACATCCACTTTCCACTCACTGATCTAGCAAAGAACTAGACTCGACTGCTCCACTAATCTCGGATCAAAACGATCCTACCACTCGGAACAACGTTCCTACAATCTCGATCCAAAATGGATTTACACTCGGAATAAGAAAACTTCCTACAACTCGGAGATCAAGTCTCCTACACTCGGAGAATAGTCTCCTACAAGAATAAAAGAATATTTGTAAATCTATAATTAAAACTTATTCTCAGATCTGAAAATCTTCCCTATGTCTTCCTTCTTGTACTTGCGGCTTTATCAGAATATGTTGAAGAAGACTTGGATAGATCTTTTTCTGAGAAGCTTTTGACTCACACGATCAAGGAGTAAAATGAGAAGAAATAATCCCTTGATCTGTAAATCTCTTGATTGAAGGTCACCTAGAAGATCTTGAGAGAGAGAGAGCGGGGCGACTTTCTGTAGAGAATAGAATGGCGAACTGTCGGCCGATCCAGAGTCTTAATAATTCTTATTAGGGTTTGTCAGGATGAAAGGACCTTTTATAATATTACTTCGAACGGTAATACTCGACATTAATGAGGTCCACGTGGATTAATCACGTCAAGACATTCAAAAATTAGATCTGACAAGACTTAAGAATTTTCTGAAAATATTGAGCATTTCTCGAGTACTAAGAGAACTTATCGAGTACTAAGAATAGTTCTCGAGAGGTAGGCTTCTGACTACTCGAGAAGGGCTGATTCTAGAAGATAAGATCGACAGTACTCGAGTGAAGAAAGGATTACTCGAGTACTAAGGCTGGTTATCGAGTAATAAACTTGGATTACTCGAGAAGAGGCAATTATAGAAATTCTGAACGATGAAGTAAATTACTCGAGAGTTTATCGGGTCACTCGAGTACTATACTTACTTCTCGAGAGGTAGACTGAACTTCTCGAGAACTTGCTGAACTTCTCGACAACTGACTGAACTTCTCGATTACTGACTGAGCTTCTCGAGAACTGTCTGAGCTTCTCGGAACTGTTTGAACTTCTCGAGAACTTGGACTAAGAATTCTGTCAATTTGACTTCTACCACTCGAGTACTCAGCAAGACTACTCGAGTACTTTGACTTAGAGAAATTCTGAGACAAAAAGGACATCACTCGAGACAGAGAGCATAACTACTCGAGTACAGGACTTAGCTTCTCGAGATCAAAGTAAGAACTACTCGAGAACCATTTCCCTGCTCGAGAAGTAAGCGGGATTACTCGAGTGTTGTTAAGTCTGCTACTCGAGTACTCATTGGACTACTCGAGTAACAACACTTAGAATTTTCTCAGCTTCATGGATTTTGAATCCTTCATCCCAAGCACCATCCAGTCTTCAACCATTAGTCCCTGTTCTTGAATGTGAAGTGTATTCCAATAGAGAGGCTACATATGAGTCAACACCTTGGATCACACAATGAGGAATTACATTGTATGGTCCTGTGTTTGATGACCCATTGTAGACTGACATTGGTCTACACTTAGCAAAGAGTCCTGCAAACACATAACTGGAAAAGAGAGATCAAATACAAAGTAATTCATCTTAGTTCAAAGATGACTTCATACAAATCTAGGTGATTGTGAATACAATACCCAACACTTAGAAATATTGTTAAGTTATCCAAAGACAACCTTGTTAGAGGATTACCTTCTTGCCCCTACAAGAAGGAAAGCCTTTGCAGGGCTTGTTAAGTAGGAAAGCAAACAAAAAATAGTTTTAAATCAGTTAATAAGAGTGATTCACCTAGGATTATGTACTTGCTTCATTTGGATCTTTTTGGAGCCATTGTTGTATAGAGCTTAGGAGGGAAGTTCTATACATTGGTTATTATAGATGACTTCTCAAGGTTATCTTGCATTTTCTTCTTGAGACACAAGTCTAATAACTTCAAAGTTCTTACAAATTTTCTTAAAGGCATGAGGATTGAGTATTCTACTCCAGTTGTTTTGATCAGAAGTGATCATGGTACTGAGTTAGAATCTCTTCCCATGCAAATATTTTGTGAGATGGAAGGCATCAGGTATTGTTTCTCTGCTCCTAGAACTCCTCAACAAAATGGGATAGTTGAAAAGAAAAATAGAACACTCATTGAAGCTGCAGGCACATTACTTGTTGATGCTTTCATGCCACTCTCCTATTGGGCAGAGGCTGTGAGCACAACAAACTATGTCCTGAATAGAAGTTTGATACACAAACTTAAGGGCAAGACTCCCTATGAACTACTCAAAGAGAAGAAACCTAAAATAGATTATTTTAGAATATTTGGTTGCATTTGTTATATTCACAACAATAACAAGAAACATCTTAGAAAGTTTGAAGCCAAAGCTGCAATGGGAATTTTTCTAGGATATTCCCATGTCAGCAAGGCATATAGGTTGCTTAACAAATCAACTTTGAAAATGGAAGAGTCAGTTCACATTTCTTTTGATGAAGCTAACATATTTAACAAGGAGAAGGATACTTCTACCAGTAACTTTTTGCAGGTACCTCAACTTTGTGAAAAATTAGAGGATCTCAATCTTACTCAAAAGGTTACATCTCATTTCTCCTCACAAGTTGATGAAGAAAGTGAAGAATAAAATTTTGAAGTGGCTGAACTTCCTCCAACAGCTAATACAATTCCACAAGAGGAATTGTTTCCCCAAGTTGTTGTTGAACCAACTACACTAACCGAATTTGTCACACTTAGAGATCACCCTACATCTCAAGTGATTGGAGACATATCAGCTGGTGTACAGACAAGGAATCAACTCAACCAAGACTTGATGTATGCCTGCTTCATATCTCAAATTGAGCCCCAATCCATTAAATATGCTGAGCAAGATCAACACTGGATTATTATAATGTAAGAGGAGCTCAACCAATTTGAGAGATGCAAAGTTTGGGATTTAGTTCCAAGACCCAAAAACAATCCAGTCATTCGAACCAAATGGGTCTTTAGGAACAAGTTGGATACACAAGGAACTATTATCAGAAACAAGGCAAGACTAGTTGCTCAAGGCCATAGGCAAGAGGAAGGAATTGACTATGATTAAACCTTTGCTCCTGTTGCAAGGCTGGAAGCAATCATAATCTTTCTTGCTTATGCTTATAAAAAGTTTAAAGTGTACAAGATGGATGTCAAAAGCACCTTTCTAAATGGAGAACTTAAAGAAAAAGTGTATGTTGAACAACCACCAGGTTTTATCTCTTTAACTAATCCCTCTTCTGTCTTTAGATTGCATAAAGCTCTCTATGGTCTAAAGTAAGCTCCAAGAGCTTGGTATGAAACCTTAGCCAGTTTTCTTTTAGAGCATAAATTTTCTAGAGGTATAGTAGATAGGACTTTATTTATTAGACATCATCATGATAAAATCTTGTTAGTAAAAATTTATGTAGATGATATTATTTTTGGCTCTACTGATCCCAAACTATACAAAAGGTTTTCTGACCTTATGCATTCAAAATTTGAGATGAGAAGCATGGGTGAACTTTCTTATTTCCTTGGTATCCAAGTGAAACAATCATCTGATGGTATCTTCATCTCCCAATCTAAATATGCTAAGGAGCTTGTTAAAAGATTTGGGATGTGTGATGCCTTAGCAATGAAGACACTTATGGAAGCAAATGATGTGATAGATTATGATGAGCATGGAAAATCTGTTGATCAGAAACTTTATAGGGCCATTATTGGTTCTCTATTATATCTTACAACAAGTAGACAAGACATCATGTTCTCTACATGTCTTTGTGCTAGGTTCCAGGTGAACCCAAAAGAATCTCACTATATTTGGCTAAAAAGAATTTTAAGATATATAAAAGGTTGCCCTGATCTATGACTTTGGTATCCAACAGAGTCAGAGTTTGAGTTAACTGGATACTCAGATGCTGACTATGCTGGATGTAGAGTAAGCAGGAAAAGCACATCAGGAACATGCCAGTTCTTTAGTGATAGGTTTGTGTCTTGGTTTTATAAGAAGCAAACATCAATGTCCACTTCAACTGCAGAGGCTGAATACATTGCAGCTGGCAGTTGTTGTTCACAAATTTTGTGGATACAAAACCAACTACTAGATTATGGATACAACTTAAATAATTCAACTATATTTTGTGATAGTACTAGTGTTATATCCATAGCACAAAATCCAGTGCATCATAGTAGGACCAAGCATATAGAAATAAGACATCATTTCATTAGAGAGTGTGTAGACAAAAACAAAATTAATCTTAACTTTATTTCCACTGATTTTCAAAGAACTGACATCTTCACCAAGCCTTTGGATGAAAAGAAACATCGATTCTTCCTAAATCAGCTTGGAATGATAAATGGAATGGATTAATTTAATTTCTGTCTAAGGGAGAAGATTTGTTCACAAATCGTCGAATGGAGATCGACGATCTGCGAACTCCTCTTGAGCTCTATCGTCGACCTGAGATCGACGACAGCTCTGTATGAAGTTAAAGTCGTCGATCGGAGTTCGACGACTTTACTTCAGAAAATACATCGTTGACCTGAGATCGACGATCTGTTTTTCCCTCTTCATTCAAAGGTCGACGATAGTATTTGTCTATAAATTTGTCGTTGACCTAATATCGAAGTTTTCTTTTTTATCGTAGGACAGAGCTCGTCTTTTCGCATTCTAAAAAAAAACCTATATTGAGGTTTCTCTTCGAGCTCTATCCCACGCTTTCCAAATTCCCTTGCACTTGATCTCTCTCACTTTTGCAGAAATCTATAGCGATTCCAGTGGTGATACTGTCAGTGATGAAGTTCGATGCTGGCTTCGACATCGACTTCGACTCTTTCAGTCATTGTGATCAGAACTTGACAGACATGCTGAAGCTCTGTGAAGATCAAGGCCTGAGGAATATCATGACTACAAGGATCAAATTTCCAGCAACAGAAATAAAAAGAATTGGTCTATTCTTCAACAACTCCTGATGACTCGTCTATGGTTGGAACCATCTCAGGTCAACAAGTTATTCTTTCCCCAGCTATTATTTCCAAACTGTTTGAATTAGTTAATGGAGAAAACACTCTAGAATAGATAGTTTTGAGTACAATAGCATGTTGGTTAGGATGGGTCATCCAGAGGGAATACCATCCAAGTTGCTTAAGAAAAATTTGTCTGTAGAATACGAGTTCTTAGCAGACATAGTGGGGAAGGTTCTGATTGGCAAGCACTCTGCCCATGATAATATTAATAGACAGTAGTTCTCAATCTCCAATCAAATCTCATATTTCCCCTGAACATCATTCACATCAAAATTCCCCTATTCACCTTGATTCAACACCAATTCCTACTCCTCCAAAATCTCCATTATAGGATGAAATCATGACAGATTTCACTCCTCTCATCTCTCACTCATCTATATCAACTCAAACCCCTCCTGAGTTCATGCAAATGGACTCTCATTCCATCACCACTATCTTGGTGCTTATCACTCCATCCCTCAAATCCTTGATAGCAGAGGCAATCTCACCTCTGGCTGCTTCTATTTCATCCATTGCTACGCTTCTTGGTGCCTCCTCTAGCCCTTCTTCATCCAGGGGCCTGGTTCCAGTATTTACTGAAACCAGGCAGGGGGAGATGTCCTATGAAGCTGTTCTTGGTATAGCAACAACAGTTTCAATTCCAACAATAGCAGTAGAGATAGAGTTTATTGATACTGAGATACCAGATACAGATCTCACAGAATATTTGGACAATGATTCTGAGACAGTTGATTTAGTTTCTTCTTTGGATATTCTTTCTGAAGACAGCAGTATTTCTCCAACAATTGAACTGAAGTCAATTCTAGATTCTTTTGATCTCTTATATAGAAACATTCTTTTATTTGTTTCTCCCAAGCATTGCTCAGATATCATTTGTTGTACAGCTTCAGTTAGTACAGAAACTATTCAGGTCATTTAGGAAAGCTTTGTTACTAACATAGTTGTGGAACCTGTTGGCCTAACTTATGTTATGGATGTTAGTCATATACAAAATCTAGATGATTTAATTGCACATGATATTGCACTAGATATTGGACAAATGCAAAAAGATCCTGAGATAGATGATTTTCTTCTGACTGATAAAGACACAGATGATTCACAGATACTTTCAGAGATTATTGTCCCTCCTCAAGCTGTTCTACCTCCTCCTCTAGCAGACAGGCAAATTTCTCAGAAAATAATAGAAGCAATAGATGCTTAATATGACAATCCTCTAGGTTCTTCTTCTGATGATGATGAGGATGAAGATGATTCTGGTGATTCCTGCTTAAAGAAGAAGATAGTATCAATGAAGATAAAAGTACCTCGCAAGGCTGCTCCTTTACCTAATCCTTCAAATGATACACCGTATTATATTCTGAATAATATCAAACCTTACCCAGGTATGCCTCATTGGATGAAGCTGTCTAGAAATCAAGCTAAATCATAAAAGAAGAAGAAGTTTGGATCCTCTCCCTAAAGAAATTCAGGAAAGATCCACCTCCTCCTACTGTAGGAGCCTCAGGGAATGTATCTCAAAGATCAAATATATCTCAGCCATCAAGATCAGTAGTCTTTCAGCATCAGAAGCAAGCACCCTCTCAAGCCTAGAAGCCAGCCTCCTCTCAGTCTCAGAGGCCTGCCTACTCTCATAAGCCTAAAGGCAAGTTTAGTGAAGCTCCACCTCCTAAATCACTTTACTCTAGACAGAAGCCGCAGAATCCTATTGCAACAAATTTCCAAGTCCAGTCTATTCAATTCAGAAATCTCTCTCAGTAGTTACCTCAGGATGCTCAAGGACTAAATCCAGAGAGACTTCCCTCTCCTCCTGCTGATCCAGAGCTTGATCCCAATTTCAGGATGGCTAGACTTAATGAACTGATTGGATTATCTCAGATGAATAAAGCCAGAAAAGAAGGTTAAGACTCCTCGCAGTTTTCTACCATGTCTCTTATAGAGAAAAAGAACTTGAAACGCTGCAGGTCAGTAAGAAAGTTTTTAATTCAGCAGAGTATATGACTCTTCATCCTGAAGCAGTTGTACCAAGAGTTGCTTCTCAAAAAACTCTTGAGCAAGATCTGAAGATGTCAAAAAGGGAAGCAGAAGACCCTTCTAGGAAGATTGCTTTTGCTAAATCTTCTTCTGCTCCTCCTCCTGCTAATACTTAAGTTATTTATTTTCTGCACTTAACTGTATTATTATTTTACCTGAACTTTTATACATTACATTGATATATTATATCTGCTGATAATTTATATTCTATCAGATATCTATATCACTGTATTTTCAGTTTTATTCTTTATTGAGTGACCTCACCCAAATAGGGGGAGATTGTTGGAACCCTTGTTTGGATTTGGGCTAGGTCTACTCTTAGGTTGTTAACCCACCTGTATAGCCATGGTCAATGTCAAGGTCTAAGTTAGTCTCATTAGGTAAGACTTCACAAGACTAGCTTTGGATTTCACTCAAGAACTCAGACTTAGAAGAATTATGTGATATATATATATCAGTTCGACTTTCGTCGAACTAAGCTCGTCAATCGTTGATATCCCATCGACGATCTTAGAGTTTATTCTCTGAACTGAGCTCGACGATCTAAGAGCTCAGGTCAACGATTTCTTATCTCTTCACTATTTTCTCAGTTCGAAGATAGCAGAACTCAGCTCGATGATCTCCTTGCTTAGATCAACAATTTTATCCTGTGTTGGACTACTTGTCTACAACATTAGTCTTGAAGATTTAAATCTCAATTTATTGATTCTATTTATGACAAATAATCTCTAGTATTTAATGCTAATATTCTCAAGGCTTATAGCCGTTCCATTGCAGCATTAACTATGGTATTCACAGAGTTATTATTTTGTCTTATTTACCAAGACAATTAAGGAGATAATTAAATGCCAACAATTCTAGCCGTTCTCTCCTTGATCTCTGTAGAAAATTAAGTATTATTTTGTAAACTCAAAGCAGCATTATTATTCGATTCTTCAAGGACATAGATACTGACACAGACAATATTTTAGTTATAGAAAAACCTATAGAGAGAGTTTCTCATTCTACAGTTTAACATTTTTCTCTCATATTTCTTTCAGTTTTCAGAACTTTTACTGCTCTCAGAAAATAGAAGAATAACACCAAAAACCTCATCTTGAGTCTTCTTCAGTTTTCATCTTCAGAAATCTACAGAGACAGCAATCAATATCAATTTACAGATTCTGAAGAACATAACACCAGTCCATTAAAGACCTACTCCCTGGACAAAGCTTCCATCTTCCTGAACCTACTCAACATCTCATGGGGAGCTTTGGCAATACAAGAATCCACTAAGTCTTCTCATTTGATTTGAGAAAGAGAAGGCTGCCATCAACCTTTACCTTTTACCTTTTCTCTACATGGTTATTACTCCCTTCAAAAGTAAACTCCTTGGTGATAGGGACCCTGATAGAAATCCAATTAGTTTTTAGGCACCTGATCAAAAGCCTGAAGGGTCTCTAGATCTACGTGAAGAAGATCTTGTGGTGATAGGTCACTAGATCAAAAACCTAAGTGGATTCCTACCAGGGTGGTAGAAGAGTGGATCTACCAAGATTTGGGGAACCACTATAATTTTCTTGTGTCGTCCGGTTGCTCATCTTTCTTTATTTTCTGTTGTTCTGTGTTTGCTTGTGATTTATTTTTCTCTTACTTATAAGTAACACTTATCTTAATACCGCTCTAAAAATTAATTAAAAGATTTTAATACTCCTTTCACCCTCCCCTCTAGAGTAAATCAAATCTATTCCCTCACTTTCAAACATATATTTTGATCATCAAAAGTTACAAAATATGGGCTTAACCAGCATGTACAAAATCGTAGTATTAACAAAAAGAAAATACATGACTGCAAAAAGAAAAGAGTACAACATGCGAGTCCTTCAAGGCGAGCCCTCGGGCGGCGAGCTCTCCCAAAGGGGAAGGTAAGAGTCATCACCCAGCTTTGAGACTGAGATGAATAACTCCGGGGCCACGTCACTCGCCGAGAGGCTCGCTCCCTCGCTTGTCACCAAACCGGCCCGCTGCATGATATGGAGGGTGAACTTAATCGCCTTGGTGTAGTTCACTTGCAGCAGCTCCTCGAGCTTATACTCAGTGTACTGGGCAAGCTTGCCTCTACTGCTAGAGGGCGGCTGGGGGCCCGCGGCCTCCAATTCTCGCACCCGTATCTTCAACACCTCATTCTCCTTCTCAAGGGTGACGATTCAGAAGCCAAGGCGCATGGCCGTCTCCGCGTCCTGCAAAATTGTGAAAATGTTAGGGCAGAAAGATATAAAGTAAAGAAAGAATTTTGTTTAAGTATTTGGACTAACCACCCCCCAGGTACCCGGTGAGAACGGCATCGGACGCGTCCGCCCTCTTCTTATGTAACTCTATCTCCTACAACGTGAGGCAAAGAGCTTACTCCTTATCAATGAGATTATTTTGATGCTCGTCAGCATTCCTTTTTGATTACAGGCACTGGCGACCCACCATATGGGCCTGCTCAAGGCCGGGAAGCTGGGCCCGCAAGCTCTCATGAGCGAGCGCTCGCGTAGACTCCTCTTCAAAAATAGAGATGTCATCCCGTGAGTAAAGACCAAGGGAAAAGGCAAAGGCATCCCCGCTGTTCGTATCCTCCTCCAGCCAGCTCGGTAGCAGGGTTTAGATGGACGACCTATTCTCCCCTTGGTCCCACTATAGGAGGGGCTGACCGAGCTCATCGAGGTACCTATCGTCGTAGCCAAAGTTCTGGTGCCCCATCAATACGGGCTTGTCGGGGGTCTCCTGTTCTCGTGCCTTGGAGGTGCCTGCCGCCTCGCTAGGGGGTCGCCGGTGGAAGTTCCCAAGGTTGCAGCTGTACAACCCCATATTCGCAGAGTAGGGCCCTCCCGGCAGGCGCAGAACCAACTATAGGTTTTTAAGATTTTGAGAGATCTTACACTCTTGGTGGCCAATTTTGGCTTTACCTTGGAAATAGGAGGAAATAATTTATCTCCCCAGGGCCCCCTTGAAGAGTCAGGCAGGCTGTCTCGTCAGGCAGGCCATCACGTCAGGCTGGCCATCTTGTCAGGCTTACCGTCTCGTCAGGCTCGCCGTCTCATCAGGCTGGCTGTCTCGTCATGCAGGCCGTCTCGTCAGGCAGGACATCTCGTCAGGCAGGCCGTCTCGTCGGGCTGGCTATCTCGTCAGGCAGGCCGTCTCGTCAGGCAGGCCGTCTCGTCAAGCTGGCCATCTTGTCAGGCTTGTCGTCTCGTCAGGCTGGCCATCTCTTTAGGCTGGCCGTCTCGTCAGGCTGGCCATCTCGTCAGGCTGGCCATCTCGTCAGGCTGGCTGTCTCGTCAGGATGGCCGTCTCGTAAGGCTGGCCGTCTCATCAGGCTGGCTGTCTCATCAGGCAGGCCATCTTGTCAGGCAGTCCATCTCGTCAGGCTGCCGTCTCGTTAGGCTAGGCGTCCCATCAGGCAGGCCGTCTCGTCAGGCAGGCCGTCTCATCAAGCAGGCCGTCTCGTCAGGTAGGCTGTCTCGTCAGGCTGGCCGTCTCGTCAGGCAGGCCATCTCGTTAGGCAGGTCGTCTCGTCAGGCAGGCCGTCTCGTCAGGCAGGCCATCTCGTCAGGCTGGCCATCTCGTCAGGCTGGCTGTCTCGTCAGGCTGGCCATCTCGTCAGGCTGGCCGTCTCGTCAGGCTTACCGTCTCGTCAGGTAGGCCGTCTCGTGAGGCAGGCCGTCTTATTAGGAAGGCCGTCTCGTCGGGCAGGCCGTCTCGTCAGGCAGGCTGTCTCGTCAAGCAGGCCGTCTCGTTAGGCTGGCCATCTCGTCATGCTGGCCGTCTCGTCTGGCTGGCCGTCTTGTCAGGCTGGCCGTCTCGTCAGGCTGGCCGTCTCGTCAAACTAGCCGTCTCGTTAGGCTGGCAGTCTTGTCAGGCAGGCCGTCTTGTCAGGCAGGCCGTCTCGTCAGGCTGGCCGTCACGTCAGGCTGGCCGGCTCGTCAAGCAGGCCGTCTCGTCAGGCAGACCGTCTCGTCAGGCAGGCCGTCTCGTTAGGCAGGCCATCTCGTCAGGCAGGCTATCTCGTCAGGCAGGCCATCTCGTCAGGTTGGCCGTTTCGTCAAGCTAGCCGTATCGTCAGGCTGGCCATCTCGTCAGGCAGGCCGTCTCGTCAGGCAGGCCATCTGGTCAGGCAGACTACAGACCGTCTCGTCTCGCAGGCCGCCTGTTCGCCCAGGCCGCCCCTCGCTTCTCGCCTAACTGCCAGCTCGCCCGACCTATTTTTACCGTTGTGCCCTCGAGGGGGGAGTACCTTTTTACCCCCTGGTGTGGAGATTTTCTATTGGCTTGAGGCTTATTTGCCCTAGGGGCATTTTGGTCATTTTAACCCCAGGACTTGGAAAAACTATAAATAGACCCTTGATGGTGCCTTGGAGAGCATTGCTTCTTAGCCATTTAAATCCCCTTGGCTTTCTTCCTCAAAGGCACCTAGCTCAAGCATTGGCTAGGGAGGGGGAGACCTCAATGGTCTTCCGGGTGTGAGGTGGGACCTCTACGCTAGAGTTGAGGGTATGTTCATAGTTTCCTAAGTCTTCGGCCCGTGACGTTCCCCCAGTTTAGTAGGTGTGAGGTCACACCTCTTTGGGACCCCAAACTCCACGACAGGTCATTTTTGGCTTCAACATTTTGTTGCGGTAAGCGTGGAGAGTGACCAGCATAGAAGATCTCGGGAGAGTGTCATGGCTGGAGATCAAGGAGGTGGTGACGATCTCAGAGAGCTCCCCAACCCCGGACCCTTCGTAGGAAGGGAGGAGTTTATGGCTTCCATCTCCGGCATCATGGAGATGCTAAGAAGCATTGCCCCTCGGGCTGACAGCTCAACCCCCACCCCCCAGGGACTGGCTCCCAGGGGTCTCGACGAGCTGACCCAGAGTGGTCTTGGCGAGCTTCCTCCCAGGGGTACAAGCGAGATGACCCCAACAGGGGGAGAAGGAAGTGCACCAGGTAGGCGACCTGGGAAGGAAAGAATGGGAGAGGGGGTCGAGCGAGACCTCCCCGTTCGGAAGCTGTTCCCCAGCCTGGCGAGTGCTAGCCCTCTAGGAGAGCATGTCGCACCAGTAGAGATAGCGAGAGCACCTCCAAGGGGGTCACCCTTCAGCGAGCTGATCATCTCAGCTCCCGTTCCCGAGGGGTTCATAGAACCAGACATGGCCTACTATACCGGGAAGTATGACCCCATCTAGCACCTGTAGTGGTTCGAGGATGCCATCTCTATCAGGCCGGTGACGGATGCCTTCAAGCGTCGCCTCTTTGCGATCACGTTGAAGGAGAAAGTAAGGGACTTGTTCCATCAATGCCATCCAAGGTCGATCTATGGGTTCGAGGACTTGAGCCGAAGCTTCCAGCTCCGCTTCTCCACTTCCAAGAAGAGGAAGAAGAGTCCTGAATCCATCTTCCAGATAAGGCAGAGGGCCGAGGAGTCGCTGGCTCACTATGTTGACAGATTCCAAGAAAAGATCCTGGATATCCAGGAGATGCCGGGGTATGCCCTCCAGATGGCATTCTTGATGGGGTTGCGCGAGGGGTTCTTCAAGATGAGCCTGACCCGAAAGGCCCCCCTTTCCTTCGAGGAGCTGATGGAAAGGGCGGCGGAGGAGATAGCCATGGAGGCAGCCAATCCAGGATTTGTAAGGAAGTTGGCAAAGCTAACAGAGTCGGAACCAAAGGAGCAAGGTGGCTCGAGGCATCAGGAAGGAAGAAAGAGAGATGAGCATAGAGCTCAGGGGTTCTAGGGACAGGAGGGTCCAGAACCAGGCTGGAGGCAGCAAGGAGGACCTGCCTAGGGTCCAGGAAGAGCTCTCATACAGGGTGGGTAAAACCTCCATGGGGGCCAAGGGAGGTTCAAATTTAAGAGGCAAGCCCCGAGACAGCTCCTACCCCCACCACAATAAGCCTTGGCAATAGGTGAAGGAGGAAGAGGCAACATAAGAGATCGCCGGACCTGCCGAAGGGGGGGGAGGGGGAGCATTGCTGTACTGTGACTTCCACCAAATAGAGGGTCACGCCACGGCTACCTGCCCTGAGTTACTGGAGGTGAGGGGAGCGATAGCTCCAGCCCAATAACAACCACCAGAGCGGGTTGAAGCTCTGCCCCAAGGAGGAGTAGGAGAGGATGTATGAGAGGATCGGGACGATGAAGGACCCCGAGGTAGCATAATAGTGATCCATAGAGGAGTGGGGATCGAAGCCACTCGAAAGGCGAGCCTCCAGGTCATGTACCGACCGAGCATCACTTCGACGTCCCAGGCCCCGCCTCCGGAAGAGAAGATCATCTTCTCGGTGAAGGACCTACCAGATCATGAATATCTATTCTACGATGTGCTGGTCATCAAGACAGCCATTGAGGGCTACACCGTCTCCCGGATCTTGGTTGACAATAGGAGCTCCGTCAACATCATTTTCAAGAAGGCGTTTGATGAGATGAAGGTGGAGCCAAGGAGGGTGTTGGCCTCAGACGGACCCTTGTTCAGTTTTTCAGGGGAGAGGAAGGAGGTAGAAGGCGGAGTAGGACTCTAGGTAAAGTTTGGAGGGACCACAAGGAACTGTCGGTTCGTCATCGTTGACGCTCCAAGCAGCTACAACGCCATCTTTGGAAGGCCCCTCATCAGCACCTTCCGTTGCGTGCCATCTTCATTCCATCAATGACTCAAGTTTAGCTCAGAAGAGATCCAGGTCAGAGTCAAGGGACACTCCAGGATGGCAAGGCATTGCTATGTCATGGCCGTCAACACCATCTCTTGGGTTGCCAAGACAGAAGAGATGGAGAAGATCATGGAGAGCCTGAGCCAGATAGAGGTATCTGAGGAGAAGGATAACAACCACTATGCCCAGACCCCTTGAAGAAGCCTCGCCCCGGTAGAGTCTTGTTTTTTCTTATGGTAGTATCGAGTCCAGCCCCCGACCAGTTGGGTTAGGGTGTGATGTAACCTTGTTTTCCCCTTTGGAGGATTTTTGATTTGGTAAGGTATGGTTGAGATGCTTAGTCCCCCCCACCAAGAGAATCTCCCCATGCAAGGCTCTCACTGACTTCATTGGTTGAGGATACCTCTTGAGGAAGCCCAGTCCTTTGCTCCGATGATGGTCCCGCTCCCAGGCTCCCACTAGCTGGTAGGTCCGGTGGTACCTCTCATGGAAGACCAGTCTTTTGCTCCGATGATGGTCCCGCTGCCAGGCTCCAACTAGCTGGCAGGTCCGATGGTACCTCTCATGGAAGCCCAATTATTTTGCTCCGATGATGGTCCCGCTGCCAGGGTCCCACTAGCTGGCAGGTCCAGTGGTACCTCTCATTGAAGCCTAATTCCTTTGTTCCGATGATGGTCCCGCTGCCAGGCTCCCACTAGGTGGCAGGTCCGGTGGTACCTCTCATGGAAGCCCATTTCCTTTGCTCTGATGATGGTCCCGCTTCCAGGCTCCCACTATCTGGCAGGTCCGGTGGTACCTCTCGTGGTACCCCAAGTCCTTTGCTCCGATAATGGTCCCGCTGCCAGGCTCCCACTAGCTGGTAGGTCTGGTGGTACCTCTCGTGGAACCCTAGTCCTTTGCTTCGATGATGGTCCCGCTGCCAGGCTCCCACAAGCTGGCAGGTTCGGTGGTACCTCTCGTTGAAGCCCAATTATTTTGCTCCGATGATGGTCCCGCTGCCAGGCTCCCACTAGCTGGCAGGTCTGGTGGTACCTCTCGTGGAAGCCCAGTTCCTTTGCTCCGATGATGGTCCCGCTGCCAGGCTCCCACTAGCTGGCAAGTCCGGTGGTACCTCTCGTGGTAGTCCAAGTCCTTTGCTTCGATGATGGTCCTGCTGCCATTCTCCCACTAGCTGGTAGGTCCAATGGTACCTCTGGTGGAAGCCTAGTCCTTTGCTCTGATGATGGTCCCGTTGCTAGGCTCCCACTAGCTGGCAGGTCCGGTGGTACCTCTCGTGGAAGCCCAATTATTTTGCTCAGATGATGGTCCCGCTGCCAAGCTCCCACTAGCTGGTAGGTCTAGTGGTACCTCTCGTGGTAGCCAAATACCTTTGCTCCGATGATGGTCCCGCTGCCAGGCTCCCACTAGCTGGTAGGTCCGATGGTACCTCTTGTGGAAGCCTAGTCCTTTGCTCTGATGATGGTCCCGCTGCCAGGCTCCCACTAGCTGGTAAGTCCGGTGGTACCTCTCGTGGAAGCCTAGTCCTTTGCTCCGATGATGGTCCCGCTGCAAGGCTCCTACTAGCTTGCAGGTCCGGTGGTACCTCTCGTGGAAGCCCAATTATTTTGCTCCGATGATGGTCCCGCTGCCAGGATCCCACTAGCTGGCAGGTCCGGTGGTACCTCTCTTGGAAGCCTAGTCTTTTGCTCCGATGATGGTCCCGCTGCCAGGCTCCCACTAACTGGCAGGTCCGGTGGCACCTCTCGTGGAAGCACAGTCTTTTGCTCCGATGAAGGTCCCGCTGCCAGGCTCCCACTAGCTGGTAGGTCCGGTGGTACCTCTCGTGGAAGCCTAGTCCTTTGCTCCGATGATGGTCCCGCTGCCATGCTCCCACTAGCTGGTAGGTCCGGTGGTACCTATCATGGAAGCCTAGTCCTTTGCTCCGATGATGGTCCCGCTGCCAGGCTCCCACTAGCTAGAAGGTCCAGTGGCACCTCTCGTTGAAGCACAGTCTTTTGCTCCGATGATGGTCCCACTGCCAGGCTCCCACTAGCTGGTAGGTCCGGTGGTACCTCTCGTGGAAGTCCAGTCTTTTGCTCCGATGATGGTCCCGCTGCCAGGCTCCCACTAGCTGGCAGGTCCGATGGTACCTCTCGTGGAAGCCCAGTTCCTTTGTTTCGATGATGGTCTCGCTTCCAGGCTCCCACTAGCTGGTAGGTCTGGTGGTACCTCTCGTGGAAGCCTAGTCCTTTTCTCCGATGATGGTCCCGCTTCCAGGCTCCCACAAGCTGGCAGGTCTGGAGGTACCCCTCGGGGAAGTTAAATGTTCTTCACCTCGAGGTTGTCTCGTCATCCAGGCTCATATTAGCTGACATGACAGGTTGACCCCTCGGGGAGGCCAAATGACTCACTCCCAAAAAAGGCCACTCAGCGAATATGTTTGGTTGGATGTTCTTTCCGAGCTTGTGCCAACCTAGAAAAGAGCGGGGATTGTGTACAATCCCGTATTCGTAGAGTAGGGCCCTCCCGGCAGGCACAGAACTAACTATAGGTTTTTAAGCTTTTTAGAGATCTTACACTCTTGGTGGCCAATTTTGGCTTAATCTTGGAAATAGGAGGAAATATTTATCTCCCCAGGGCCCCCTTGAAGAGTTCGGCAGGCCGTCTTGTCAGGCTAGCTGTCTCGTCAGGCTGGCCGTCTCGTTAGGCTGGCCGTCTCATCAGGCTAGCCGTCTCGTCAGGCTGGCCGTCTCGTCAGGCTGGCCATCTCGTTAGGCTGGCCGTCTCGACAGGCTTGTCATCTCGTCAGGCAAGCCGTCTCATCAGGCAGGCCGTCTCGTCGGGCAGGCCGTCTCATCGGGCAGGCCATCTCATCAGGTAGGCCGTCTCGTCAGGCAGCCGTCTGGTCAGGCTGGCCGTTTGGTCAGGCTGGCCGTCTGGTCAGGCTGGCTGTCCGGTCAGGCTGACCATCTCGTCAGGCTGGCCGTCTTGTTAGGCTGGCCATCTCGTTAGGCTGGCCGTCTCGTCAGGCTAGCCCTCTCGTCAGGCAGGCCATCTTGTCTTGCAGGCTGTCTCATCAGGCAGGCCGTCTCGTCAGGCAGGCCGTCTCGTCAGGCTTGCCGTCTCCTCAGGCTTGTCATCTCATCAGGAAGGCCATCTCATCAGGCTGGCCATCTCATCGGGCTGGCCGTCTCGTCTGGCTGGCCGTCTCGTCAGGCTGGCCGTCTCGTCAGGCTGGCCGTCTCGTCAGGCAGGCATTCTCATCAGGCAGGCATTCTCATCAGGCAGGCCATCTCGTCAGGCAGGCCGTCTCATCAGGTTGTCTATCTCGTTAGGCTGGCCGTCTCGTCAGGCTGGCCGTCTAGTCAGGCAGGCTGTCTCGTCAGGCAGGCCGTCTCGTCAGGCAGGCCGTCTCGTCGGGCTGGCCGTCTCATCAGGCTGGCCGTCTCGTCAGGCAGGCCGTCTCGTCAGGCAGGCCGTCTCATCAGGTTGGCTATCTCGTCCGGCTAGCCGTCTCATCAGGCTGGCCGTCTCGTTAGGCTGGCCGTCTCGTCAGGCTGGTCGTCTCTATTGGAGCATGTGTTCTGCGCTTCTTTGTTTGAGAATAACAAATCCCAGATGTATTTGATCTTGGTATGTATTTTAAATGTGCAGGGATAATAGGTTTTTTATGTACTAAGGAATGGCTCAGCACAGCATTGAAGAAAAGGAAAATCGCGCTATCACTGGTGATAATGCTACCGCAGGCGATAGCGTAGTCAGTTACTGCTGACGTCAGCCTTGATCCGCACGTTGCTGCGCACAAAGTTACGGTTCAGCGATATCGCAGGGCGATACCGATGTCGCCGAGCGATATCCCACGATCGTCACGTTCCTCACTCAGATCTGAAAGTCCGTGCGATTTGTGCCACGTGTCAAGCAACGGAGAGTTATCACGATTGCGGGGCGTTAACTCTATCGCAGGCGATGGCATGAAATGATATATACGGCCAAAAAATTTCAGGGAAAAAAAGAAAAACGTGCAGAGCCTTGTTTTCCAGAGAATTTTAAGAGCCTTCATCTCCGTTTCCATACGAACTCCCTCGGTCTTTTGAAATCTCAAGAGCAAAGGAGATACGACCGCGCGTTCAAGATTGGAGATCTTCTCAACGGTCCACCATCATCTTCGAAGCTCGTGATTTTGAGGGAGTTTTTAAGTTTTACTATTATACTTTCATTTTCACTTTTTAACTTTGTAATTGGGAAAGGAAAGTCACCACCTTGTGTGTGGTGTCTAAGTCCATGTGTGGCTTAGGGGCAAATCACCGCCTTGTGTATGGTGTCTAGGTCCTGGTGGGCCTTAGGAGTAAATCGCCGCTTTTTGTGCAGCGTCTAGATCATAGGTTTGATTTAGGGGGAGGCTAGTAGCCATATCTAGGGAGATATTGACTATAGCCTACCAGTCCTTGGGAGAAGGACCGGTGAAAAAGCTAAAACCTGTTATCATTGTAAGCCTTGATTTCAAGATTTATTGGAATCATTTTACATATATATTTTGGAGAAATAAAATCTTGATTTTCATTTCATTTATGTGTCTCAAACTTTGCTTTTAATTTATTTTTTATAAAAGTTTGTAATATTTTAAAGAGCCCTTATTCACCCCCCCTCTAAGGGCGCCACAAGATCCTACAAGTGGTATCAGAGGCAGGTTATTCCTAATACGGTTTCACCACCAAGAATTATGGCGCAGCATGACCATGCTTTCTCTGAGGGGTAAGGAATTAGTAGACCTCCATATTCACTGGATCTGATTATAATTACTAGAAAACTAGAATAAAGTGTTTTCTTATTTCTCTTGACATTGAAGTTTTGAATATGGTAGAGACTTATTATGCTCATCCCACGTATACAGTAGGAGATGTAGTAATGGAAAAACCAAAAGATAAATGGGATGATCTGGATAAGCTAAGGTGCAAAAATAATGCAAAAACCATGAATGCATTATTTTGTGCATTAGATAGGACTGAATTTAATAGAACATGTGCTTGCAATAATGCATATGAGATTTGAAATTTACTTGAAGCAACTCATGAAGGTACCTCGCAGGTGAAGGACTCGAAGCTGTTTCAACTGGAATCGAAATTTGAAAAGTTTAGGATGGAAGTGGATGAATACATAGACTCAATGTACACCGGATTCACCAAGATAGTGAATGACTCAAAAGTGCTTGGTAAAATTTTTTCAAATGGTGATTTGGTGAGAAAACTTCTTAGATCTCTCCCCCCTAAATTTAATCCCAAAGTGACGGCTATTTCTGAATCTCATGATCTTAAATCTCTTAATATTGAAAGCCTGATTGGGAACTTGAAAACTCATGAAGTTGAATTGAAATTTCAACAACAAGAGTATATGGAGCCAAAGAAGAAGGGGTTTGCTCTAAGATCTAATAAAGAGGAAGGTAGTAATTCTGAGGAGGAAGAAGAAGATGAGGAAAGTCTTTTGTTAGAAAATTTAAAAAATTTATGAGAAATCTAGAGAGAAGAAATAATTTTAAAAAATATTTTAAGAAGGAGACGTTTAGAAAGAAAAAACAAAAGGATGACGATGAGGAGGAAGAGAGACCCCCACCGGAGTGCTATCACTGCAGGAAGTTAGGACACATACGAAGCAAGTGTCCAAAGTACTTGAAAGAACTTAAAGAAAAGAAGCACAAAGGGAAGAAGAAGGTCCTGAACGCTGAAACATGGGATGATACTACTTCTGAGGAGGCAAGCAGTTCAAGCTCAAGCGAGGAGGAGGAGGCCAATATGTGCCTAATGGGAAAAAGCGTCATATCTGATGACGAGTACAGTGTCCAAAGCGATACTGAGGTAACTCCTCCAACTTATGATGAATTATTTTCCTAATTTTTAAAGACTTGCAAATGTTTTGAAAATAGTTTAAAAGATAATGATCTTCTTAAAACTAAAAATAAAGGTTTAATTAAAGAAAATAAAAAATTATTAAATGAAGTTAAGACTATTGGAAAAGAAAAAGTCTCTTGCCAAGAGTGTGATCACTCTATGGGAAGAATAAAAGAGCTTGAAGAATCTCTTTCCAAATCTCATTCAAAAATTAAAATTCTCACTAAAAAGAATGAGATTTTAGAGAGAGATCTGAAATCTTCTATTTCCAAAGTCCATGAAGGAAATAAAGCGTTTGAACGTAGATGTGTAAATCTAGTATCCGAGAATACTGAAATGAGAAACCAGATTCATGACTTAACACTAGCCGTGAAAAAGTTTGGAATGGGCCAAAGATCACTGGATATGATCTTAGGTTACCAATGTCACAGATCTGGTAGATTTGGACTCGGATACACGACTGGAAACTATCGCCCGGCGATAACCATTACCACCGGCGATAGCGAGAAATCCAGAAAATTGAATTTTAAAAATTCTGATAATAATAAATTAACTGATACTACATTTTCTTACAGTAAAAGTCCAGAGAAGTTATATTCTTCTCGTTACATTACATGTGCCAGATGCAATAGATTTGGACACACCACGGACTCGTGCTGGAAGAAAGGAAAAAGAAAAATTAACCAAATCTGGATGCCTAAGGCTTCTACCTATACTATAGGTGGAACAACTTGGGTAGCCAGATCTTTACTCATATCCTCTTTCTAGGTGTGTTGGCAGGCGAAGGACAAAGAAGACGTGTGGTACTTGGACTCGGGTTGTTCAAAGCACATGACGGGCAATAAAGAGAAGTTCCTTATCCTGGAGATGAAGAAAGGAGGAGTTGTAACATTTGGAGATAATGGAAAAGGAAAAATCATAGGTGTCGGTGTTGTGGGTAACAAAAGTTTTTCAATTTCAAATATTTTATTTGTAGAAGGTTTAAAACATAATTTGATTTCTATTAGCCAACTATGTGATAAAGGTTTAAATGTTTTGTTTGAATCTTCTATAAATTTGTGCAAAATTATTGATTCCAAAACAAATGAAATTGTTTTTACCGCACCTAGGTGTCATAACGTATATATGATTAAATTTCTTGATTTTTCAAATTCTACTTTAAAATGTTTTTTATCAAAAAATGATGAGTTAGAATTATGGCATAGGCGACTTGGACATACAAGTGTCAAGTTAATTAAAAAACTTTCAAAAGATAGATTAATCAAAGGTTTACCATTGCTAAATGGGAATTTATCTTCATTATGTGAGCCTTGTCAAAAAGGAAAATTTTCAAAATCGTCTTTCAAAAGTAAAAATATTATTTCTACAACTAGGCCACTCTAATTAATTCATATGGATTTATTTGGGCCAATTTATATTTCTAGCTTAGGTGGTAGAAAATATACATTTGTATTGATTGATGATTGTTCACGTTTTTGTTGGACTTTATTTCTAACCTCCAAATCTGATGCGTTTTCAGAATTTTCTAAATTATGTTTGCGTATTCAAAATGAATTTGAGTTAAAAATTAAACGCATACGTTCGGATCATGGAGGTGAATTTGAAAATGACAAGTTTATTTCTTTTTGTACGGAGTTAGGAATTAAACATGAATTTTCCGCTCAACGCACACCACAGCAAAATGGTATAGTGGAGAGAAAAAATAGTACTCTTCAAGAGCTAGCCCGTATGATGTTATCTAAATTTAAATTACCAAAATCTCTTTGGGCTGAAGCGGTGAGTACTGCCTGTTATGTAATTAATAGAATAATGCTTCGCCTTATTTTAAAATTAACTTCTTATGAATTAATTTTAAATAAAAAACCAAATGTTTCTTATTTCAAAGTTTTTGGTTGTAAATGTTTTATTTTAAATTCTAAAGATTCCTTAGGAAAATTTGATGAAAATGTGATGAAGGAATTTTTATTGGGTATTCTTCAACTAGTAAAGCTTATAGAATTTTTAATAAACGAACGAAAATAGTTGAAGAATCTATTCATGTTAGGTTTGATGAGTTTGTTCCATGTGTAGATAAAAAAACTACAGGAAAATAAGAGAAACCCCTTCCTTTGAAGGAAAATGATGATGAAGAATATGAAAGGAATGAAGAAGGAAAAGAAGAAGAAAAAGAAGAAGAAGGAGAAGAATATGTGCCTCCAAATGAATTGATATTTTCAAAGGATCATCCGAAGGAGCTTATTATTGGAGATCCACAAAAAGGGGTCAGTACTCGTTATTCTTTACATGTTTTATTTTCAAACCTTTGCTTTGTCTCTGAAATAGAACCAAAAGATGTTTCCACCGCTTTGAATGATGAATTTTGGTTTTTAGCTATGAATGAAGAACTTAATTAATTTGAACATAATAAGGTTTGAAATCTTGTAGAACGACCCGAAAATCATCCTGTAGTTGGAGTAAAGTGGATTTTTAAAAATAAATTTGATAGTGAATCTAGAATTGTTAGAAATAAAGTAAGATTAGTTGCAAAAGGTTATGCACAAATTGAAGGGGTAGACTTTGATGAAACTTTTGCACCCGTTGCAAGATTAGAAGCTGTTAGGATATTTCTTGCATTTGCTTGCTTTAAAATATTTAAATTATATCAAATGGATGTCAAAACTGCATTTTTAAATGGGTATAGAAAAGAAGAGGTTTATGTAGAACAACCCCCTGGCTTTATTAATGAAAAATATCCAAATTATGTTTATAAATTAGATAAAGCACTTTATGGGTTAAAACAAGCACCTCGTGCTTGGTATGATCGTTTAACTCAATACTTATTAAAGCATGATTATAAAATAGGAAGTGCAGATTCTACACTCTTCATTAAGCAAATTGATCATTATTTTGTTATTTTGCAAATTTATGTTGGTGATATTATTTTTGGAGCCACTAATGAAGACATGTGCAATGAAGTAGTTCAAATTATGAAAGATGAATTTGAAATGAGCATGATAGGAGAACTTTCATATTTTCTAGGTTTTCAAATTACGCAAAAACATGATGGTATTTTTATTTGTCAATCTAAGTATATTCATGATATGTTAAAAAGATTTGGATTTGAAAACCTTAAACATGCTAATACTCCTATGAGTGCTTCATTGAAATTGGGAAAAGATGAAAGTGGAATTTCAATTGACCAAACACTTTATAGAAGTATGATTGGGTTTTTATTATATTTAACTTCTTCTAGGCCCGATATTATGTTCGCCGTTTGTTTATGTGCTAGATTTCAAGCTAATCCAAAATAATCACATTTAAAAGCGGTGAAACATATTTTTAGATATCTTATCGGATCTTCTAAACTAGGCTTATGGTATCCTCAAAATGAATCTTTTATATTTCATGGATATTCTGATTCTGATTATGCAGGATGTTCATTTGATCGAAAGAGCACTAGTGGCACTTGTCATTTTATCGGCCCATCACTTATTTCTTGGTCGATTAGGAAATAGAATTCTGTTGCCCTCTCTACTAACGAGGCCGAATATATTGCACTAAGTAGTTGTTGTGCTCAAGCACTTTGGATGACACAAACACTAGAAGATTTTGGCATACATCAAAATAGCGTTGAATTAAAATGTGATAGTAAAAGTGTTATAGATTTAACAAATAATCCCGTCTTACATTCTAGATCCAAACATATAGATGTTCGTCATCATTTTATTAGGTATCATACAAAGAAAGGACACATTAAAATAAATTTTATTGGAACAGATTCTCAAGTAGCAGATATTTTCACGAAACCACTTAATGATTCACGCTTTTCAAGGTTAAGATTAAAACTTGGAGTCCTAGAATTATTAATCAAAATTTTTTGTTATTTCAAATTCTGAGATTTTATTTTAGGCCTACAAAGTTTACACAAATATATATATATATATATATATATAATTTAGCTATTTACAATTATTAAAAATTCTTTAAGAATAACCAACAGAACATCACATAAAAACTGGACAATACAAAGGATAAAGCTGAAACAGTCATACAAATAACAATACCACAAAATGCATAGAGTCTTCACTATTGCCCGGCGACAGTGCTATCGCCGGCGGTAGTACAAATTATTCAACCACATATTAGTACATCACAACAAGTTGAATGTCATTCATCCATGTTCTCTTCGGTAAAATCGTTCACATCTTCACTGGAAGTCAGAGTTGGTTCTCTAGGTCTTCGAGCACATCTTATCGAATGTCTTGGAGGATCCTCGAATGGACTTCCCCATTCTCGTTCTTCTTCTGGAGTTGGCTTCAGTTTGAGTCCCTTTACCAGAAACTTCATAAATTTTTGAAAACCGGAATGGCTACGCTTTTGTTCCTCTTTCATATCCTCTACAGTCTCTCTTAGATCTTCAATAGATTCACGCAAAGAACCTCCTCTTTAGAGTGGTTGTCTTGATGATGAGGCAGCCCTTAGAGATGGCCCTCTAGCTGGTTCTACGGTATGTATCGCTGGGATACAATCGTCAATGTAGAATTCTTGATCTATCCAATAATATTTATGATATACGATTTTTTGATTCACACTTCCTAAAGGAAGCATATTCAGTTTCGTCCTAAGAGGATGCTTCATTTTATACGTATATCTTATGATGGATAAGACAAAATCCTCCACATCAAACTTGACTCTTTCCAAGACGTAGTAAGTAACTAAGCTCAATTGAGCCGTGATCTTCCTTGTGTCACCGGACTTCGACATAATCGTATTTATCAATATATCTTGCATCACAAATGCATCATGAGTGAGTGATGAGACATCTTGAATCAAAGTCCTACTTTCCTTTCCATGAAGAACTTGATTCAATATTCTCCAATCACGATCTTTTCGGTAATTCTCTACTATATCCAGAAAATTTTCTTCACAAGTGGCAAGATTATAATCACATCTTAAATCAGCGTGTGTAATGTTTATTTCAACTCCTTGGATTCGCGACCTTACTCCTCCATTCAACCCTGTATTTTTAGGGTCTTCCAATTGGTTATAAAAATCCCTTACAAAGATGGAGCTAAAAAGGTTCGGTATAATGAGAGATATTATACCTTACTCCACAAGTAGTTCATAGATATGCGGTGGCAATGATTCATCCAAAAGTTTAGCAACACCAACAGACGCATTCTCAATTCCCGGATACGTTTGATATGATGCGTGTGGGTTACGGCGGGTGCTTTTTCTTGCACGGGATGATGATGCCATTTCCTGAAAAAAAAATCATTCCAAAATCTTGTTAAGTCCAGAAATTAATTTATACAAATTTTCTCACTATCGCCGGCGACAGTACTATCGCCGGGCGATAATGCAAAATTTTATTCTCTTTGCATGATTCTCTCAATAAATCTTAAGTTCCATGATTATTTGATGTTCTATCTATAAAAATCCGAAAATTAATAATTTCTAAAAATTTTATTTATTTTTCCTTATTTTTTCAATTTACTTTTAAAAATCAAAAACATTCTTCTAGATTTGGGCTTGACATTCGAAATTTTTTGTAGATTTACTCTTGACATTGCATTATAATTTCTAAAATTAACCAAATTCCTAAGATCTACCTCCTATGATTCCTTATTTGTGGAAAATTTGCATGAACATCATACATTTTCTTCAACATATTTTTCTTATAAAATGTATGACCAAAATTAAATTTTTTTCATAGATCTATCTTCTTTCATCATATAGAGTCCAGATCTATAATTTTTTTTGAGAAAAACACAAACATAAAGAGAGATCTAAACATACCTTTTGGAGTTCTTGAGGGTTTCAGCGGAAAGAGATGAAGCACACTGGTCCAAGGTCGGTCAAATGAGCATATGTGACAGCCCTTTCCGATTTTTCGCCTTTAATAACAAAAACCGCTATCACCGCGCGGTATCGCTACCGCTGGCAATAATGACTTTTAAAGCAATTCTTTAATCAATTTCTATGATACCTATTTACAAACTTGTTTTTAGTGTTACACTAAATTTTTGGATGCTTATTAGGATAAAATACCTCGTACATGTGTGATTGTTAGTTTATAAGTTCTTTGAACATTGTTCTCAAGTTGTCATGCTATCGATATCTACCTTTATCTATGGTGACTAGTAATTGAGTGGAATTGTTTCCGCATGCCTCATAAGTATGAGTAACATTTTCTATTTGATAATGTGCTAACACTTACACAAATTGATAATTAACATATACTTAAGTATAATATTACATGGTATTGGTTTGTTTCAAAGCTTGGAATACATAGCTAAAGTTTTCATTTATGCTTCAATAAAATTGATTTTCAAAATTGATGGCCATTAAAACACAATTAAAAAAAAAATAAAAAAAAATTTATTATGATGTTTGCATTAAAAGTGAATTCGGAGTCCTACGTCAAAGTTTATGAAAACAAATGAATTGAAAAAAAAAATTAAATAAATATGGCTAGGATACTCCATCAAGCTCTACTCACCCTCCTGATAAGTCTTAATGAGCATTGTGAGGTTGAGCACCCTGAAAAGAATTGAAAAGTGTCTTGTGCAAACAGTCTTGGCCATTTTTTTTAAATCATTATGACATGAAATTATTTATGGAAATATATTAGTTATGACTATTTCTTGTATTAGTATTTTACAAACCTTCATGTAAAATTATTATTTAAAAAATATGTATACTTTATCACTCTTCACATGTACACATCATTATCTTTTAAAAAATTTCTTCTCATGAGAATTGGACCGGAAATAGTTCTTCTCTTCTATTTCATCAATTCTACTACTTTAGATATCTTGACATGACTGTTTTCAATGTTTAAATTCCACTTTTAAATTAATTTTTTCACGTGATACATTTTTTATATGATTACATTCCAAATTTTATTGTAATACTATTCAATGGGTATTAATGTTGATATCCCACTCCTCTTGGTTCCAATTTCTGTTACAAATATCTCACTTCTTAAAGCTTCCGCCTTTGCAACTCACTTCATATTCTTTCTTATATTTTGCCTTCCATACCCCCGCCTTTTTTTGCTAATACCAAAAGGGGGAGAATTAAGTAAGAAATCTAGAATCAAGTACTCAATTGATTAGTACATTTAGGGGGGGGGGGGTAATCATTCTTTGTAATCTTTGGAAGGAAAGTCTTTATATAGGGGGAGTCTATTATCTATCTAAACTTATGCACTTTAATTCATCATGTTTATCTGAATTATTTCACATTTTATTGATCTCACATAATTTCTTTCTTAGTGGATTTGTTATTATCAAAAGGGGGAGATTGTTGGAGCATGCGTTCCGCGCTTCTTAGTTTGAGAATAACAAATCCCAGATGTATTTGATCCTTGTATGTATTTTAAATGTGCAGGGATAATAGGTTTTTTATGTACTAAGGAATGGCTCAGCACAGCATTAAAGAAAAGGAAAATCGCGCTATCACTGGCGACAACGCTACCGCGGGCGATAGCGTACACTACTAGAAAAATGACTTTTAGCCACGATTTTTTTGCCACGGGGGAAAACCGTGGCTAATACTGCAGTATTAGCCACGGTTTCTATTCCGTGGCTAATAAGCTAGTATTTGCCACGGAGGAATAATCCGTAGTAAATAACTAGACTTTTTGCCACGATTTGCCTGTTTCGTGGCTGATAATCAAGTATTAGCCACGAAGGCCAAATCCGTGGCAAAAAGTCAGATTTTTTTTAGTCCAACACCGCCAACTAAAAGATCGATTTGGGGTTTATATTGCCCAATCTCAATTAATGTTTGAAATAAAATTGGCTCGCAGGCGGCGGCGGCGGTAATCGGGCGGCGGCCGGGCGGCGGCGGCGGTCGGGCGGTGGCGGCGGGCGGCGGCCGGGCGGCGACGGCGGCCGGGCGGCGACGACGGCCGGGCGAATTTTTTTTCTGTTATGAAATAGCGTTTGTTACAAGCCCTTTAGCCACAGCAATTGAACCGTGGCAAATAAGGAAGTTTTAGCCACGACAATTAAACCGTGGCTAATAACTTATTTGCCACGGATTCAGCGTGGCTAATACTATTAGCCACGCTCGTATTGCCCACGCCCATTTGCCGTGGGTAGGCCATGGCTAAAAGGTATTAGCCACGGTTTTGGACTTTTAGCCACGGCAATCTGCCGTGGCTAAAAGTCTATTTTCTAGTAGTGGTAGTCAGTTACTGCTGACGTCATCCTTGATCCGCACGTTGCTGCGCACAAAGTTACGGTTCAGCGATATCGCAGGGCGATACCGATGTCGCCGAGTGATATCCCACGATCGTCACGTTCCTCACTCAGATCTGAAAGTCCGCGCGACGTGTGCAATGTGTCAAGCAACGGAGAGTTATCATTATCGCTGGGCGTTAACTCTACCACATGCGATAGCATGAAATGATATATACGACCAAAAAATTTCAGGGAAAAAAAGAAAAATGTGCAGAGCCTTGTTTCCCAGAGAATTTTGAGAGCCTTCATCTCCATTTCCAGACGAACTCCCTCGGTCTATTGAAATCTCAAGAGCGAAGGAGATACAACCGCGCGTTCAAGATTGGAGATCTTCTCAACGGTCCACCATCATCTTTGGAGCTCGTGATTTTGAGGGAGTTTTTAAGTTTTACTATTTTACTTTCATTTTCACTTTTTAACTTTGTAATTGGGAAGGGAAAATCACCACCTTGTGTGTGGTGTCTAAGTCCGTGTGTGGCTTAGGGGCAAATCACCGCCTTGTGTGTGGTGTCTAGGTCCTTGTGGGGCTTAGGAGTAAATCGCCGCTTTTTGTGCAGCGTCTAGATCATAGGTTTGATTTATGGGGAGGCTAGTAGCCATATCTAGGGAGATATTGACTATAGCCTACCAGTCCTTGGGAGAAGGACCGGTGAAAAAGCTAAAAACTGTTATCATTGTAAGTCTTGATTTCAAGCTTTATTGGAATCATTTTACATATATATTTTGGAGAAATAAAATCTTGATTTTCATTTCATTGATGTGTCTCAAACTTTGCTTTTAATTTGAAATTTTATAAAAGTTTGTAATATTTTAAATAGCCCTTATTCACCCCCCCCCCCTCTAAGGGCGCCACAAAATCCTATAGTCTCGTCAGGCTGGCTGTCTCGTCAGGCTAGCCGTCTCGTAAGGAAGGTCGTCTCGTCAGGCAGGCCATCTTGTCAGGCTGGCCGTCTCGTCAGGCTGGTCGTCTCGTCAGGCTGGTCGTCTCGTCAGGCTGGCCGTCTCGTCAGGCTGGCCATCTCGTCAGGCTGGCCGTCTCGTCAGGCTGGCCGTCTCGTCAGGCTGTCCGTCTCGTCATGCTGTCCGTCTCATCAGGCAGGCCGTCTCGTCAGGCAGGCCATCTCGTCAGGCAGACCGCAGACCGTCTCGTCTCGCAGGCCGCCTATTCGCCTAGGCAGCCCCTCGCTTCTCGCCTTAACGCCAGCTCTCCCGACCTTTTTTTACCGTTGTGCCCTCGAGGAAGGATTACCTCTTTACCCCCCGGTGTGGAGATTTTCTATTGGCTTGAGGCTTATTTTCCCTAGGGGCATTTTGGTCATTTTAACCCCAGGACTTGGAAAAACTATAAATAGACCCTTGATGGTGCCTTGGAGAGCATTGCTTCTTAGCCACTTAAATCCCCTTGGCTTTCTTCCTCCAAGGCACCTAGTTCAAGCATTGGCTAGGGAGGGGGAGACCTCAAAGGTCTTCCGGGTGTGAGGTGGGACCTCCACGCAAGAGTCGAGAGTCTATTCATAGTTTTCTAAGTCTTCGGCCAGTGACATTCCCCCGAGTGTAGTAGGTGTGAGGTCACCCCTCTTTTGGGACCCCGAACTCCACGAGAGGTAATTTTTGGCTTCAACAGCAGCCTTCTCGGGGTGATGGCTCGCGGGTGTTTTACCCTTCTCTCGGGATACCGGAGGTTCACCGCCCTTGGTATTTAAATTTAGGACGGCGGCAGTAGGGGAGATTATCTGCGAGTGACCCAATTTTTAGAAGTAAGGGGGACTAGGACCTCGCGATGGGCGATAGCCATTGCCTCGGCGAGGGCGAGCACGCTATGAGAAACTCGCGCGCTCTCATATGTAGGATGCCGAGGGAGGTCTCGCAGTCCTGCAGCAAAAGAGTTAGAATAAGTAAAATGAGGGGAAACAGGATTGAGCGCGAGTAGCATTACCTTCGCCAGGCGGGAAGATAATAAGGGAGTTGACGTTCCTTCAAAGGAATTCGACCTTGAAGTTCTTCCCCTAAAAAAATCCAAAGAGGTCGGCCTCATAGCCCCCAGGTTAGGAGGATGGTAGCTTGGCTCGCTGAGCTGGATGGGCAAGAATGGGACATTACCAAAGTCCCCCTTGATGAACACATACTTCATAAGACAATTATGGCTCTTATTCACTGTCTCCCACACCTTCACATGATTGCTGGAGAAGTAGGCAGTACTGTCTTTGTTTGCCTGGAAGGAGAACAACTTGCGTAAGACCGCAAGGATGAACTCAATCCGTTCCTCCCGCAAGAAGCAGGGGAATGCCACCACGAGGGCGACAGAGTTCGGGCTGAGCTGTCCTAGGACAACCCCGAAACTTTTCAGTACCTGTCGGGCCTCTAGCCACAGAGGAAGCCTCGTGACAGCATCGAAGTGGGCGATGGGGATCGGGAGCTCCACATCGGAGAGATCATTGATCCTCTCCTCCTCTCCTGGTCATCTCGCCTCAAACCTAGGAGAGATGGAGGCACATTTGCCTCGCCCTTAGCGTCGCCACCGTATCCTCCCATTGTGCGATCTAATAAGCGGGCCAGATGCTGGAGTCCTCGCGAGAAGTGGCGAGCTAGGAATCAAATTTGGGAGCTAAGGAGGTGCAGAGGAAGAGTTTAATGCGGTCAATGGATGAGGGCAGAGGAGGCTATTTATAGAAAAAGAAAGATGCGGGAAAACGACCATTTAACGGAAAGTGTGTGTATAGAAAAAATGTGTTTTGATGCCTCGATATTCGAGCCCCCCCCCCCACCGAACTCATACCTATTTGCCACGAACAAGTGAAAGCTAAGCAATAGTGAACCTAAGAGGGGAGCGATCCAAGTCGAGCTCACGCCCACTTGAGAGGCGAGCGAGCCAGGGGTGGCCCGCATGTTCTTAAGGGGCGAGCAAGACATTCTAGATCGCACCCACTTAAGAGAAGCTTAGCAGTAGCGAAGAAAATCAACATGCGAAAAGATAATTATATACAAACAAAGGCCCATTAACGGGCGAGTTCGGTTACAAATAGTAATAAAGTGGAGGGGAAATCCCTCCCAAAGAGAAATAAAAAGGAAAAAAATGAGTTCACGGTTATAAATCACACGGACTGAGGTCCTGAGGGCGAACATGCCCCGTGGTCCGCGAGCCGGCGTCCAGGCGGCTGGTGGTTCAATATTGGATTCACTTCCACCCACCCCTCCCTCGCGCCCCAGAGCGAGGCGAGAGCCGAGGGTAGTAGTACTCGCGGACTGCTAATAATTCTCGCTGGGCCAGGTCGACCTGTTTCGTGGCATGCCTAAGTCATTCCTCTACTCGCGTTATATGTACACCTGGTGAAGTCATTTCTTCACCGTCTTCTGGGCGCCTCACGCCTTCCAGGACCCCGAAGTTGAAAGTCACACTAGTGCAAACTAACTTCACCTAAGGGGGGATAGGTGATGCGCAGTCTTTTTGCGGAATTAAAATTTTACCTGCACAATAAAAGAAAACAAACAAAGAACAGAAAGACACAGACAGTTATAGTGGTTCCCCGACTTGGGTACGTCCACTTTCCCCCTTCGACCTATCTCCCAACCAGAGACGACTCGGTCACTTCACCAACCGGATTGAAATCCAATCCTCACACTAATGGAAGGAACCCTTCCAACCGAAGGAGTCACCACTCCTCCACCACGGGTTGCACCCAACCCTTACAATGAGGAACCAACATTCCTTTACAACAAAAGTAAATATGGAATGTATAAAATACAAACTACTTTTGGAGCGCTAGGTGTCCCTCTTCGTTCGATGACGCGCTCTTGAAGAAGACGAAGATTCCACGACCTTAGCTCTCACTTAAAGAGGATGTCCCCGAAATCGGCGTCGGCAAGAAGTGCGGCGGCGGAGTTTTAGGGATCGGCGACGGCAAGGTTTGCGGCGGCAATCTTTGTAGATCCAACCTTCGTAGCAAAGCTAGCAAGGTCTACTAACGATCTTACTTTGATCGATCGCCTCAATCGATTCGGAAGGGGAAGGTATTCCCGTTTAACAAATCAAGAGACAAAGGATCTCAAGATAGACACGTGAGACGCGTTGCTTGGCTAAGCTTCTATTACCGGGAGATCAGGAAGAACCCACGATCGGCGGCGTCGACAACTTGAGGCGCGGAGACGGAGGCGGAAGAGAAGACGTGATCCGCTAGGTAAAATCCGGCGGCTCTTTCTTTTCGTGTGAGTCGATTGTCCGTGATGTTCGAAATACAATAGTATTTATACAGTATGTCATATATTATGACCGTTGTGGGCCCTACCAGTAGAAACCCTAACTCCAGTTAAAAATAGCGCGTGTATACTTGGTCCGGTCCAGCGAGCAGCAGAAATTTGCCTAAGGCAAATTCGGTGGGAATCATTGTTGATTCTCGACGAATCGACGAGAATCACTAATGATTCCCGTCGAGTTCTACTTAGAAGAATTCTTAGCTGAATTGCTTGCCAGCCGGAAAGAATCGTTGAGTGTCATCATCCATTCTATAGGAATCGTCGAGAATGCAGAGTCATTCTCGACGATTCTGACTTGGCAGATTCCTTGAAGGCGTTGACTCAGCCTGGTGATTCTTGCCAATTCTGACTTGGCAGAATCCTTGAAGGCGTTGAAGGCGTTGAGTCAGCCGGATGCATTCGGCGAGAATCAGCTAGTGATTCTCGACGATTCGGCGAGAATCACTAGTGATTCTCGTCGAATCGGCGAGAATCACTTAGTGATTCTCGTCGAATCATACTTAGACGAATTTTCGTCTATCTTCCCGTGAGCTGGTCTTTGACCCATCCTTGCTCCTCTTCACCTCTAGCTCTATCTCGACCCTGTGCTTGAAAGTAAGTACACTCCAATAGAGAGAGCACATATAGGCCAACACACTGATTTGCTCAACGAAGGATTACGTTGCGCAGACCCATGTATATTGACCCACTGCACCCTAACATTGGTGTGTACTTTGCGTGAAATAACTAAAAGCACAACTTGAAGACAAATGATCAAATACAATGTCAATTCACCATAGCTGGTCCAGGGGCTTCTTCAAATCAGGTATATTGTGGATACAATACCCAACAATCTCCCCCTATTTGAAGAAGCCTAAACCCTACAAGCTAAGGTGATTATAACGGATGGTAGAAAAACATAAACTGAATAATCAGTTGGGAATGAATTTCCATACCTTTACCTTTAGAGCATTTGGAGCATACTTTGCGTGAGCACCTTAGCACCTTAGCCGAGAGGGTAATCTCCCCCTTTTTGGCTTCTACAAATTTGGGACTTTAGCACTTGCCACAATGCTCCCCCTCAGTTCTTGCATCTGAGCTTACTCATGAGTTTCTTGCGGATGCTCCCCCTTGATCCAAGAGCTGGGAGCCTCTGTATTCTTCATTCCTCAAGGTTTAGCATACCCAGTTCAGTTTTGAAGAGACTTAACTTGGCTTCGTCTAGGGGCTTTGTAAAAATATCTGCAATTTGCTTATCCGTGGGGACATAGCAGAGAGAGATGTCCTTGTTTTCCACATGTTCCTGAATGAAGTGGTAGTGCACTTCAATATGCTTCGTCCTGCTATGAGACACAGGATTGTTCGCAATGGCTATAGTACCTGAGGAGTCGCAGTACATTGGCATTTCTTTGAACTGAAGGTCATAGTCTGCTAGCTGATTTCTGATCCATAGAAGTTGTGCGCAACAGCTGCCTTCTAAGATGTACTCAGATTTAGCTGTGGAGGTTGCAACACAATTCTGCTTCTTACTATTCCATGATATAAGCCTTCTTCCGAGGAATTGACACATCCCGGAAGTGCTTTTCCTATCATCCCTGCTTCCTGCAAAATCAGCATCTGAAAAGCCTATTAGCTCGACATCATTGTTTCTCGGGTACCACAAGCCAAGATTAGGTGTACCCTTAAGGTATCTAAGAATTCGCTTTGC
The DNA here is from genome assembly GCA_039513925.1 of Platanthera zijinensis. NCBI lineage: Eukaryota > Viridiplantae > Streptophyta > Magnoliopsida > Asparagales > Orchidaceae > Platanthera > Platanthera zijinensis. The sequence goes on from CM077083.1 coordinate 155,385,423, forward strand.
ATCGACATAATGAGATTCCTTAATGTTCACCTAATATCTGGCACAAACGCATGTGGAGAACATAATATCCGGTCTACTTGCAGTAAGGTAGAACAGGGATCCAATTATGCTTCTGTACTTGGTTTCATCAAAAGGTTTCCCTTTCTCATCCTTGTCCAGAGACACAGTGGATCTCATTGGAGTCCTCATAAAGGTTGCACTCTCCATTCTGAATTTCTTGAGGAGTTTATTTGTGAACTTCGTCTGAGAGATGAAAATCCCATCCTCAGACTGTTTCACTTGAAGTCCCAAGAAATACTTCAGCTCTCCCAAACTACACATTTCAAACTTCCCTTGCATAAGTTTAGAAAACTTCTTGAAAAGGTTGTTATCTGTTGACCCGAATATTATGTCATCGACATAGATTTACACCAGCAAAATCTTGCATTTGAATTCCCTAAGAAATAATGTCTTATCTATTTTTCCTCTAGAGAACTTGTTCTCAAGAAGAAAGCTAGACAGAGTCTCATACCAAGCTCGAGGAGCTTGTTTTAAGCCATACAAAGCTTTATTAAGAAAATATACATGATTGGGATAAGTCGGATTTACAAAACCTGGGGGTTGTGCACCATATACTTCCTCTTTCAGGTTGCCATTTAAGAAGGCCGATTTCACGTCCATCTGATAGACTTTGAATCCTTTGTGAGAAGCATACGCCAGGAATAATCTGATTGCCTCGAGCCTTGCCACTGGTGCAAAGGTCTTGTCGAAGTCAATCCCCTCCTCCTGTCTGTAACCTTGAGCCACCAGCCTGGCCTTGTTCTTTATGATGACACTGTGTTCATCTAGTTTATTTCTGAAGATCTACTTTGTGCCAATCACGTTCTGCCCCTTTGGTCTGGGAACCAGCTTCCAGACGTTGCATCGTTCAAATTGATGCAGTTCATCTTGCATGGCCAAGATCCAAGATGCATCCTTGTTCGCTTCGTCGAACTTCTTTGGCTCAACCTGTGACAGAAAGCTAAAATACAGAATCTCGTTAATTGTACCTCGGCGAGTTCTGACACCGTCATGGGGATCTCCGATGATCTAATCTCTAGGATGATCCCTCACGTGTCTGAGCTCTAGGAGTCTGGCATCTGGAGCTCTGACGTCTTCTCGGGCTTCTCCTTATTCAGGGAGCATAATTCCATTCTGACCATCATCATCTCTGATAGGTGTTGTGGTTGAGACTTTGACGTACTTGGGAGTTGCATCTTTAGCAGTCTCATCGAGACTAAGCTGTTCAATTCTTGTACCTGCATCTTCAAAAAGACCACTGGAAGAATTGTTGTTAAGCAAGCTTCCTTCATTAAATACAACATTTATGGATTCCTCTACCACTAGGGTTTTCTTATTAAAAACCCTATATGCCCGACTATGGCTACTATAGCCCATAAATATGCCTTCGAAGCATTTTTCACCAAACTTAGTACGCGGGTACTTCCCGTTATTTAGTACATAGCATCTGCAGCCAAAGATCCTAAAATAGGATATGGTAGGTTTCCTGCCTTTCAGTAGCTCATAAGGCATCTTACAATGGCTCTTGTTGATCAAGGCCCGGTTTTGTACATGACAAGCTGTGTTGATAGCCTCTGCCCAGAAGTATTCTGGGAGAGAAGCGTCATTCAACATTGTCGTGCAAGCTTCAATGAGTGTTCTATTTCTCCTCTCCACAACTCCATTCTGCTGAGGAGTGCGCGGGGAGGAAAACTCATGAAAGATATAAAGTTCTTCACAGAACTCTGTCATAGCACAAAACTCGAACTCTGTTCCATGGTCACTTCTTATTTTGACCACCGAGAAGTTAAGTTCGTTTTGAATTTGCTTGACAAAACTAGTGAAGATGTCAAACATATCAGACTTGCGTTCTAAGAAGAACACCCAAGTAAACCGAGAGTGATCATATACAATCACTAGCATATAAGACTTGCCTCCCAAGCTATGAACTTGCATTGGACCAAACAAATCCATATGCAGAAGATAAAGACATCTGGAGGAGTCTTTGTCTGCAATGCTCTTAAAGGTAGCCCGAGTATGTTTGCCCTTCTGGCATACAGGACAGGGGCTATCTTTGATGTACTTAATGATGGAAGCATCCCTTACTAAGTTTTTAGAAAACAGCATACTAATTGTCTTGAAATTAATATGTGCCAATCTCTTGTGTCATTGTTCACAAAGAGATGCACTGCCTGTTACTACTAGGCACACGAGGGTAGATGAATCTAAACTATGAAAATCTAAACAGAAGATGTTTCTTCTCCTAATGCCTGTTAATACCTTCTCCGAAGAGGCACACGATATTATTAGGCATTTATCCTTGCAGAACTTAACATCATAACCTTATCACACAACTGACTTACACTGATCAGGTTATGATTTAACCCTTCAACATATGCCACATCGGTGATAGAGACTATACCGTTGGAAATCATACCATAACCTCTGGTGACTCCTCGATCTGATCCTCCAAAGATGACTTTGGGTCCATTTTCGACTGGAGAGTAATCATGCAGCAGGCTTCTTATCCCATTCATATGCTGGGAGCATCCACTGTCCAAGTACCATATAGGAGTTTTGGTGGCCTTTGGACATACCTGCAAAACAGAATCAGTTTCCCTTAGGAACCCAATCAAACTTGGGTCCTAGATTCCTTGTTAGCATACTCCCCCTCGGATGGTTAACCCTACGAGTGGTCGGTCTCGCATTGCTAACATGAGGAGTCTCGTTATATCTCGGATTAAACCAGCAATCCACGGTAAAGTGACCAACTTTGCCACAGCACCAACAGTCAAATCTGTTGTACCTTTTCCTAGGCTCCTGCTTCACCCTGGTAACAGTGGGTCCAGCCGGGGCCTTGGACCTGGAGGTTGAGCCATCATGATGATAGCAGTCACATGAATTCTTCACTTCCTGTTCCTTCAGTATAACATGCTTGGCTATTGGTGCCTGCTTCCTATTATGGCCGCTAGAGAAGTGGCCATAATCCTCCACTTGGATTTCCTCATAAGGTGCCTTGAAGACACTCTCGCCAAAGTTATGGGGGAAGGCCCAACCATCATACCGGCTCTTGGGCTTTTCAACCGAGGGCCGGAAGAAGTGGCTGTAGGTTTACTCAAAGTCCTGTTCATTGCAGGGAAAGCAAGGCTTCCTGAATACAACAGGGTTGAGTGGGGCCTTTCCCTTTTCTGCAGCAGAGGCCTTCTTAGCAGCCATATTTTTCCTCTGCTTTTTGTTTCTCCTGGAGAATTTACCAGGCACACCCACATGCCCCAAGCCAGCCCCCTTAGCCTGAGCAGAGAAGGTATCAACCAGTGGAAGAACAGTCTTTGGCATAGAGAAGCTTTGGACAATCTTCCTTTCTGCCGCAAGTTGTTCATCCAACTTATTGATTTCTTCATGTTTAAGGTCAAGGAGACTTAGAGACTCTGAGTGCTTAGAGATCAGGTCCAGGTGCTCCTGTCAGAGAGAAATCAAGATAGTGATCTCTTCCCTTAGGGAGACACCCTCGACCTTAAGGAATTTGACTTCCTTTTTCTGAGCCCTCAATCTCTTGCGGTATTCCTCGAAGGTGTTGAGCAGAAGCTCATACTTTTCGAGGAGCTCAGCTTCTCGGGCAGATGGGCTGTCCTCGAGATCATCATCAGGAGAATCATAGTCAAAGTCAGAAAGGGGGGTACGAGCCTTTAACTTCCCAGTGAATGGGGGGCATTCTCCTTCTGAGTCAGAGTGACCCACCAGCCCGAAGTAGGCTTCCTCATCATCACTGGAGTCTAAGGAATCATACTCACTCAGTGTCTTTGACTTTTTGGTGATGTAGCTCCTCTCCTTCTTTTTAGCTCTAGAGGTTCTGTGCTCTTCTCCCTTCCCCTTCTCTCTCTTGCCTTGATGGTAGTCAGCCACGACGTGTCCTGGCTTATTGCACCAAAAACAAATTATGTCAGTATGACGATGTTTGTTCGATTTTGATTCATACCTGTCAGAAGAATAATTCTTCTTCTGGTTTCTGGAGGAGGAGCCGTCTCTCTTTCTTTGATTCCTCAACTTGAGGAACTTCTTGAATTCTCGGGTGATGAGGGAGAAGTGTTCTTCAGACAACTCTGAGCTGGAGGAGCATGGCTCGGAGTCTTCCTCCTCATCCTTTTTTCCCGCACGGGATGAAGCCGCACCCTTGCCCTTCCTGGAGTGAATGGATTATATGGCCACAGTCTTTTCCTTGGCAGGGGCTTTCTCTGCTTCTTCTTCTGCTTTCCTCGTGTTCAACTAGAGCTCATAGGACATGAGCTTCCCAAAGAGTATCTGAGGATTAGTTTTTGCTAATCTGTCGAACTCTCGGATGGCGCAGATCTTCGTGTCCCATTCCTTAGTAAGGGACCTAAGGAATTTATCATTACGTTCACCATCAGTGAACACTCTTCCATATCCCTTGAGAGAATTGACGATCTTGAGGAAATTCTCGAAGGTAACTCTGATCTCTTCCCCTGGCCCCTGCCTGAAGGCCTCATATTTCTGGTTCAGGAGTGATCTCCGATCATCCCTCACTTCATCTGTGCCCTCCATCAGAAAAATCAGGCTGTGCCAGATATCCTTGGCTGTCCTAGAGTTGCAGAAGTTCTGCATCATGGAGTCATCGACTGCGCTGATTAGTATATTCTGTGCCTTCTTGTCAAGTCCGACCAGCACCATCTCATCCTTATCCATTTCAGAAAGCTTATTTGGCACCATTTTTGTAGGATCAATGGTGGAGGCCTTAGTGGGAATATAAGGTCCCTCCTCCACGATCATGAAGATTCAAGGGTCGACAGCTTGCATGTAAAATCTAATCCTTTCCTTCCAGATAGGAAAATTTATCCTGGTGCACACTGGGATCTTGCCTGAGTACTTGAGTCCGTCCATAGTAGATATCTGCCTTCTTCTTGACACTAGTGGAAGGAACTTACTCAAGGTGTTAACCTTTTTGATGAGTAACCTCCCTCTGATACCACTTGAAAGTCACACTAGTGCCAACTAAATTCACCTAGGGGGGGGGGGGGTAGGTGATGCGCAGTCTTTTTGCGGAATTAAAATTTTACCTGCACAATAAAAGAAAATAAACAAAGCACAGAAAGATACAGGCAGTTATAGTGGTTGCCCGACTTGGGTACGTCCACTTTCCCCCTTCGACCTATCTCCCAACCAGGGACGACTCGGTCACTTCACCAACCGGATTGAAATCCAATTCTCACACTAATGGAAGGAACCCTTCCAACCGAAGGAGTCACCTCTCCTCCACCACGGGTTGCACCCAACCCTTACAATGAAAAACCAACGTTCCTTTACAACAAAAGTAAATATGGAATGTATAAAATACAAACTACTTTTGGAGCGCTAGGTGTCCCTCTTCGTTCGATGACGCGTTCTTGAAGAAGACGAAGAGTCCACGACCTTAGCTCTCACTTAGAGAGGATGTCCCCGAAATCGGCGTCGGCAAGAAGTGCGACGGCGGAGCTTTCGGGATTGGCGGCGGCAAGGTTTGCGGTGGCGAGCTTTGTAGATCCAACCTTCGTAGCAAAGCTAGAAAGGTCTACCAACGATCTTACTTGGATCGATCATCTCAATTGATTCGGAAGGGGAAGGTATTCCCGTTCAACAAATCAAGAGACAAAGGATCTCAAGATAGACACATGAGACGCATTGCTTGGCTAAGCTTCTGTCGCTGGGAGATCAGGAAGAACCCACGATCGGCGGCGGCAACAACTTGAGGCGTGGAGACGGAGGCGGAAGAGAATATGTGATTCGCTAGGTCAAATCCGGCGGCTCTTTCTTTTTGTATGTGTCGATTGTTCGTGATGTTTGAAATACAACAATATTTATACAGTAAATCATATATTATGACCGTTGTGGGCCCTACCAGTAGAAACCCTAACTCCGGGTCAAAACAGCGCGTGTATACTTTGTCGGGTCCAGCGAGCAGCAGAAATTCGCCTAAGGCAAATTCGGTGGGAATCATTGGTGATTCTCGACGAATCGATGAGAATAACTAATGATTCCCGTCGAATTCTACTTAGAAGAATTCTTAGCTGAATTGCTTGCCAGCCGGAAAGAATCGTTGAGAGTCATCATCCATTCTCGACGAATCGTCGAGAATGCAGAGTCATTCTCGATGATTCTGACTTGGCAGATTCCTTGAAGGCGTTGACTCAGCCTGGTGATTCTCGCCGATTCTGACTTGGTAGAATCCTTGAAGGCGTTGAAGGCGTTGAGTCTGCCAGATGCATTCGGTGAGAATCATACTTAGACGAATTTTCATCTATCTTCCCGTGAGCTGGTCTTTGACCCATCCTTGCTCCTCTTCAGCTCTAGCTCTATCTCGACCCTGTGCTTGAAAGTAAGTACACTCCAATAGAGAGAGCACACGTAGGCCAACACACTGATCTGCTCAACGAAGGATTACGTTGCACAGATCCGTGTATATTGACCCACTGCACCCTGACATTGGTGTGTACTTAGCGTTAAATAACTGCAAGCACAACTTGAATACAAATGATCAAATACAATGTCAATTCACCTTAGCTGGTCCAGGGGATTCTTCAAATCAGGTACATTGTGGATACAATACCCAACAGAAGTGCACTTCTTCATCCGCCCTATCCATATCAGCCCTGCCGCAAATATCTCGTAGCATCAAGGAGTGCTTTTGGAATAGCTTGGTCACCCAACTCTTCATTTCCTTAGCATCCTGAGGGTCACCTAGGTATTCAGAGATGCTGTCCGGGGAAGGGTGAGGCGAGTAAACCTCGCTCATGTCGGCTTCAGATGATGATAACTGATGGAAACCTGAAAAAGAGAGGGTTAGCGGAATAGTCGGGCAACGATGGGCGAGTAAGTATATGGACTCAACCAGGGTCGACACATCTCCCGCGCTGGCATGCGGTCGAGAAGTACCTTGTTGGCATTGGAAGAGCTCGCCTTCAAGAGTCGCAAAGGATTTCCCCAACCCAGGGTAGGTCGACGATCGTGAAACTAACGGAGGCCGATCGACGACTCTTGTGATTAAGACTGCAAAAACAAGTAATTGGAAGGTGCGGGGCAATTAAATGGAAGATGAAGGAGAGGAGTTAAGAACTCACCAGTGGTTAGAGGAATGTTAGGGATCACGAGAAGAGCAGATCACGCAACCGAGGGGATGACGGCCCACTTAGATACGTGAGGGGAAGAATGTCTCAGATCGACTTCCCCATCTCCATCCTCATAAGGCGTATCTTGTGGAGAAGGAGATATTAAAATCTGAGTCCTATAAAACCAAATACGTGGCCCACATACCTGATGAATGGCCGTAGAACCCGCCACCGGACTGGAGGCAGGGGCATCATCCTGAGAAGGCCACATGACCACCTTGGCCTTCTTTAGCCTTAAAGCAGGACTGGGCGATCCCCGAACCAGTTAGGGGGCGACGTCAAAGACTTGTGATCACGTACCCTCCCTTGCGGCCGCCAGGCAAGCTCGCATATCTTCGGATGTAGGCATCACTCAGCTATAGTAACTCGCGAAAAGAAAGAGAAATAGAAGGTTGGGGAATTTCTTTGAGCCCGGTCGTACATACATAACACGAGTATGGGACCCACCAAAAGATTCCCTCCAGCTTAGCACGCACTCACCAAACATGTGGGGTTGGATGATTATTTCTGAGCTTTGCAAAACCTCAAAAAGAGCGGGGATTATGTACAACCCAGTGTTTGCCGAGTGGGTCCAACGAGCCCAGGATGTAGCTAGCCCGCATCCACAAGGCAGGGGGAAGGAATCCCCCATCCACCAGGTAGTCAGGCATGCCATATCGCAACTGCTAAGAGGCCAAGCGAGCCCAGGGGGCAGCCAGCCCATATCCATCAGGCAGGCGGGCGAGGCAGCCCGTATCTGCCAAGAGGGCGAGCGAGCCTAGGTTGTAGCCAACCTGCATCAACCAGGCAGGCGGGCGAGCAAGCCCACCTCTCCCAATAGGGCGAGCGAGCCTAGGGGGAAGCCAACTCGCATCCGCCAGGCAAGCGGGCGAGCCATCCCGCATCTACCAAGAGGGAGAGTGAGACCAGGGGGCAGCCAACCCTCATCCCCCAAGCAGGCGGGCGAGCCAGCCCGCATCTGCCAAGTGGGCGAGCAAATCGGGAAAGCCAACCTACCTCCATATAAGAGGCGGGTGAGTCGCAGGAATCAGGATTCACCCAAGAGGTAGGCAAGCTGCGGGAGGCGGGCCACACCCATCTAAAAGACTGACAAGATGGCTTACATTCTCCCCGTGGGTGGGGTGCAGATATCCTATGTTTAATATAATTTTATTTGGTCTGCTAAAAGCCAAACAAAACACCAGAGTTTCACTATTGGTAGACCCCTTTTGGGCTGCGCATAGCCATTTAGAACAGCAGAGTTGCGTTATTTGCAGGCCAGGTTCAGAAATCTATAAATAGATCCGAGGTGGTACCTTAGAAGGCAAGCTTTCTCATTCTCTGGTTTTATAGTGCTTTCTGAGGTATCCTTAGCTAAGCACTGGTTAAGGAGGGGAAGTGCTCTAAGAACTTCCGGGTGTGTGGAGGGACCTCCATGCTTGACCTTGGGTCAGTTCCAAATCCTAAGTTCTCAGTCAAGCTGGCTTACTAGGAGAAGTAAGTGTGCGGTCTCCCCTTTTTAGGGTCCGAACTCCACAGAACTCGGTTCTCGGTTTCAATAGCGGTTACGATTGCGCAATTACCAGACCTACCCTGCCAAAAACTATAAAAGGAGTACAAAGCTTTAATTTAAAAACACATTGCATTCTGCGCCCAAGAGAGCTTCTTCGATGAACCTTCAGAGTTTTCCCTTGGTGTTCTAAGTTTCTTTCAAAAATCTTTATTGGCCCATGAAGATCTCCCTCCTCTTCGAAGGTGATATGAAGGTCTCATTCGACCTTCGAAGATCTCTTTCTCCTTTCAATCTCCCCTTTAGGGGTACCCTGAATTTTTCACTTTGCATTCTTAAATCCTGTTGCAACGAGCAGTGGTTTGTCACCCACGAGGCTATAAAATTCGTAAAAATATAAGAATTAGTCAATTTTTTTGGCATCAAATCGTCTAAGTGGTTTTTCACCATTTCTGGATTTTCCACATTAATTTTTTTGTCATTTATTCAAATTTTTTTATTATTGTTTACGCACTCAACCCGCTCTTGAGCTAAGACGGTTTGCTTTGAATTGCTGCAAACACTTTGATTGACCCGCAATAATTTGGTGTTATCTGTGAGAATGTTGTTCCCAAACTCCGTAAGAACTCTCTGAAGATAGTATTTGCTCCATTATAATACTCGTGACTAAACGTTATAGCAAGAACAATTGCTCGCACCTCCGAGGGATCAATCCTAGGAGGACACATTGATCTACCTCCCTCTCACTCACATCAACTCACCTCTCACGGAAGAGGCGATGCTCGCTCTAATAGCTATATTGGAGGGACACATGCGGCAAATGGAAGAGCAAAAGGCTGAGATGCTAGCTCTCTTAAGAAACTTAGGAGCTCCTCGAGCTCCCTTTCTGCCTCTAGCACTTGTCAATCTATCTCCACCAGCTCCGAATCATGCTCCGCCAAAAGATGCCACTTGAGAGGAAGACTCCTCTGAAGAATTCTCCGACGCGGCCCGCTCCACTCATTATGCTCAACAAAACAGGGTCCCTAGAGCCATCCTTCATCGTCACCATCAGGGAGGAGTAGGCCTTGGGAATGTTATTTGAAGAATCACTTGTATGAAGATACGTAATATAAAAAAGAAGAATATGGACAAATGAGTCGATGGGCCACTTTTTTGCACCTCCCTCTACATCACGCCTCTTCATTGATACCTTAAGGTTCTAGCTCATTCGATCTCACATGGCTTCAAACTCCCTAACATCAAGATATATATTCAATGGGATGAACGATCCCCTAGAGCACATCGATCAACCACTTCACCACCATTATGAGGATTTACAATGCCCTAGATTAGCTACTATGCCAAGGGTTTCCGACAACACTGAAGGGGCAGATAGGTACTTGGTTCCATTCCATGGATTCACAATGCCCTAGATTATTTACTATATCAAGTGTTTCTAACAACACTAAAGGGGAGAGAAAGTAATTGGTTTTATTCTGTTGGGTACACTTGGAATTGTGTACTAAATTTGGAGAAGCCCTTTCAACTCAATGATATACACAAATTTATTTTTGATGTATGTTGTGTTTATTTGTGCAGGAAAAATAAACTAAGTACAAATGTATCGAGACACTAGACAAGTGTCGACGCGTTTGTAAAATCTATGCTGAGACAAGGAATCAAGTTGTGTCAACACTCAGAACTAGTGTCGACGCCCTTATTCAAGTAGTGTCGAGACTGGATGCAATCTATGTCGACACCCAGGACTTGGGTCGACACCGTGAAATAAGAAAGTAACTGTGTCGACACTCAGGACTAGTGTCGACACACTTTACACAAGTTATGTCGAGACTGGATGCAAGCTGAGTCGACACCCAGGACTTGGGTCGACAGCTTCAGACAAGAAATCAGCTGTGTCGACACTCAGGACTAATGTCAACACATTTCATACAAGTTGTGTTGAGAGAATAAGCTAGTAGTGTTGACACACATAGATTGGTGTCGACTTCCCTATAAGAGAAGTGTTGACACCCAGGACTGGTGTCGACACAATAAAAGTACAGAAGAGTCAACACCTTCATGCTGAATTTCTCAAGTAAGAATTTTCTTCTATGTCTAGAATTCAAAGCCTAAAGTTCTGACAACTCTCAGAACTGTCAGATGTCAGTGGATTAACTGGGCAAGCCGGTCACTTTTGCCAATGCCTATTTAAGGAGATCAACTTGACAAAAAAAGTAATAATTCTCATTCTTCTCATCAAGGCTGTCAGAACAATTCTACAGAATTCTGAAGGTAGAGAGGAGGCAGATCGATGATCAACTTCTATCTTCTCCAGCCAAGTTGAACCCTAACTTCTCCTTCAAGAAGTTTTGAAAAAGCTAAGAAGGGTTGGATCATTTTCTTCACAACAAGGATTAAGGGAGAAGTTTACACATCAAGATCTGATCAAGAAGCAGTCACCATTCTCTTTTCATTCTGGGTGACATTTCAAAACACAAAATTCCTCTTGATATTATAATTTTGTAAGATCTATTTGTAGATCTGAGGGTTGGAGATTAATTTCTCTGAGTTGTAAGCCTAAATTATAAAGGTTGAGGTAGGGTCGTGTGCCTAAGGTAGGAGAATGGACAATTTATTTGAGCTATAGGAACTGGAAGGTTCTGAGGTTGTAGGGTAAGGGATTGTTTGAGGAGTAGGAGTGGAGGTGCAATTTGAGGTAGGTTTCTTGGAGAGGAATCTGAGTTGTAGGATCTTTGAAAGATGTAAGTTGTCTACCTAAATCACCTAGAGGGGGGTGAATAGGTGAGATGTGCGTCTAATGCGGAATAAAAAATTTAGCAACTAGCACAAATAAGTAAGCAAGCAATCACACAGACGACAAGAGATTTATAGTGGTTCCCCGATCTTGGGTACGTCCACTTTCCTCACCGATCTAACAAATCGCTAGACTCGGCTACTCCACTATCTCGGATTGCAAACCAAACCTACACCTCGGAACCACATTCCTACAAAACTCGATCCAACTGGATCTACGCTCGGAAGATAAAAACTTCCTACCGCGTTGAGAACAACGCTCCTACACTCGGAGATTAATCTCCTATAAGATTTACAAATAGAGATTGAAAATACAAACAGAAATATTCTCAAATCTGAAAGAATTTGTCTCTAGGTCTTCTTCTTGAATCGTTGCGGCTCTTTCAAAATTTGTAGAAGAAGATCCTTTGAAAATCTGACCTGAGAAAACTTGAATCTACTCGATCCAGGAGAGAAAAATGATTTCTTAATCAGCAGATCTTCTAGATCGAATGAAGAGAGATCGATCTTGACGAGAGCGGCGACTTCAGATGTCGTTCTTGAGAAAAGTCGGCTGAACCAGTAATTTAGGAAAGTACGGAATCCGCTCTTAAGAGATTCTTCTTTTTCTTTTCTTCTTAGGGTTATTTCTTAGGGAAAAGACTTTATATAGGATTACCCTTAATGGCTAGAAAGGACATTAATGATGACACGTGGACCAATCACGCCAAGTTATTTGAAATTTCGGCCGTTCTGGACTTAGAACAAAATTTTTTGGAAAAACGACTTAGTTCTCGAGAAGTGGCTATAGTTCTCAAGAACTAGGAACTGAGTTCTCGAGAACTGTCAAGACTTCTCGGGAACTAAGTTCTTTAGAAAAGATTTGGACTTCTCGAGAACACAAGGTTTAGTTCTCGAGAACTAATTGACTTCTCGAGAACTTGTCTTAGAAAATTTCCTGAACTTCTCGAGAACCAGCACTTAGACATTTTTTCTGAACTTCTTAAGAACAAAGAGGAAGACTTCTCGAGAACTGAGGGAGGAATTCTCGAGAACTAAATAAGACTTCTCGAGAACTTAACTTAGAAAATTTTTTGAGGTAAATCCTGACTATTCAAGAAATTGAGCTGGCAGTTCTCGAGAATTGAAGCCAAGCTTCTCGAGAACAAGTAAGACTTCTCGAGAACTATACCTTAGGCTTCTGGATAACTTACCAAGACTTCTCGAGAACAAAGAGGACTTCTCAAGAACTATAACTTAGAAAATTTCTTGAATCTGTCAAGACTTTTCGTGAACAATATAGTTAAGCTTCTCGAGAACTATGAGAGCTTCTCGAGAACTAAACTACACTTCTTGAGAACTCTGAAGTTGCTTCTCGAGAAGTTGACTTAGATAATTATCAATACTTTTAGAGAATGTTATCTTTTGGTCCTGTCTTCATCCCATGCTCCTAATGTTTGAACATGAAGTGAATCCCAATTGAGAGGCTACACATGAGTCAACACTTTGGATCACACAGTGAGGGATTACACTATATGGTCCTGTGTTCCTGACCCACTATAGACTAACATTGGTCTACACTTAGCACTGAGATATGGAAACATTCAACTAGAACAAGGATATCAAATACAACATAATTCATCTTAGTTCAAGGGTGACTTCATGCAAATCTGGGTTATTGTGGATGCAATACCCAACAATCTCCCCCTATTTATAGAAGTCAGAACCCTATATACTAAGGTGAATTATCATAATAAAGAAAGAACTGGAAGAAAGGAAATTGAATATAAATGCAAAGACAGATTAATTAAAGGCACATTATGCAAAACTAGGAATTGTATATATAAGTAATGTTTTAGAATCAATCAACATCTATTTCCTCAAAATTCTCAAAACAAAACATCATGAATCAATCTTTGCTTTGCTATTGCCTGTCTTGCTTTTCCTGCTGCCTCCTCTGATAATTGAAAGGCTTAGGATAGTACCTTGGGGGCTTTGGAGGAGCTTTAGGATTATTCTTTCCATATTCTCTGTCATATATCCTCCTTTTGGTCATGGACTTTTCATATGATTCCCAATCAGCAGAGCTGTAGTGAAGATGTCTATTCTTATTAAAGTCCATGACTAGTTTAAGAGTTTGAAGAATTAGAGCTTTGGAAGTTGGGCTCCAAACTTCAGCAAATTCCTTTGCTTTTCTTCTTTCTGCCTCTGGCTGGGGAACAGATTTGCTAGCAGAAGGACCTTCCCCATACTTCCTTTTCTTGGGGATGTGAACCTCTGGTAGATCTTGGGGAATAATGTCATCTCAAACTTGGGAATAGGAAGCTGGAGGAGGTGCCTGATCTTTTGGTCTAGGGGAGAATGTAGGCATTTGAGGTTGAGGAACTTGGCTGGACTCATCTTGAGCAAGAGGATTTAAGTGATGAGGAATAATGTTAGGGTCAGCCTGAAAATCTGGTAAGATCTGGTTCGCATCCAGATACTTGTATCATATGTATGGAATTTTACTGATTAAATCTATTCTAAGACATCCTTACTGATTGCAGTTAATTTCTCATCCCAGATATGTTTGGCATTTGCAGTAAGCTTTTCTACCTGTTATTTCACTATGGTCTCCCCCTTTTTGATTTCAACAGATAGCTGGTCTATGGAGTCTTCTTTGAAATTACCAACTTCATTGCATACTTTCATGACATTCTCTTCATCTCTCTTGTCCAACTGAATTTGATTGTTTTCCAGGGTGACACATTGGTCCTTGACTAGACCAATGCTTGTGATGGTGTTATCTATGGCTTTTCCTCTAATTCTGAACAATCCTTTGAGAGAATCAGTGTTGGCTTCAATCTCTGCAAAGCCTTTACTCATTTCTTTCTCAAGGGCAGTTACCTGATCTTTGACAGTCTGAAGAGATTCATCAAAATATTTCCTCTGGTTAGCTAACATTTCTTCAATCTTTGACAGAATATCTGAATTTGCAATTACAGCAGCAGCAGCAGGAGCAGGGGTGGTAGAATCAATCTGAGGTGGTGGAGGAGCTTTCCATTGGGGGAATTATTCTAGTATTACAGAGCTCTGGGCTCTTACAGTATGAGAAATTATATCTCCCTCCTCATCAACAAATCTAGGAAGGGAGAAATCAAGATTATTGAGAGGGGCTTCCACCTCCTCAAGGGATTGCTCATCCTCTTCAGATAGAAGGGTGGTCTCTAGTGGAGTTGATTCTTTCCTTGGAGAGGTAGAAGGAGTAGCTTGGGGTGAGGGATCTCTGGATGGGTCTTCAGGTAGATCTTTGGAAAGGGGGTAAGGAGGTTCTTCTGAGGTGAGCTCTTCTATCATCTTGTCTATAGTGTCTTTTGTATCTTTGAGAATTTCTTGGGCTGGAACATCTGATAGGTTTGGCACTGGAGAGACTGCCATAGGGCTCCTGACTGGAGATATCACTGGGCTTCTTAGAGGAGATCTGGCTGGAGGAGTAGGAATTCTGATATCTGAGGCAGAGAGTGTAGGCTCCCCCTCTGTTGCTACACCAGATGGTTCAACAACATGATGTAGAGGAGGAGATGGTGTCCTCACCTCTGAGATAGAAGCTCCAACTTCTTTAGCTATCTGCCTTGGGTTCTTCAGCTTTAACTCCCATCTCTGGATGGAGGCTAAGGAAATCTTCTTAAGGTGGTGAATTGTGGTACCTTTGGAGGTTTTGAACGTAAAAGGATCAATCTCTCGCAAAATTAATGAGATTATCCTTGCAAATTTTGGAGCTTGGATGCTGTCCCTGATCAACTCAAACACCATCATGCAAAACTGAAATTTCTTCCTTGAGACAATGGCTGTCATTACTCCAAATAGATCATTAGTAATGAAACTAATTGACCATGTTTTTCACCATAGGATTTTTCCAATAATGTCTACCAGAAATTTCCCTGCATCATTGAAAAGGTTTCAACTAAAGGAGTGAAATTCCTCAAAAACTCCACAGAAGGAGTAGGTCCTATCATAGTCTTCCAAAGTTAGGTCATCTTCTTCATCTACAACGGGCATTCTCAGAAGCTGGGAAACTCTCATCTTGTTAAACTTTATCTTGATCCCTCTGACTTGAGTTTTCAGAATCTTACCATTGCTTTTCACCTTAGCATTCTTGAAGAACTCCTCGACATCAGGAAAAAGAATCTTGCAGGGTTCTGTCAAAACAAACACGAGGCTGGTGGTTTCGAGAAGAATGAGAAGGTTCTGAAAATCGTCTGAAATCTCTGCAATTCCTCCGACTTCCAGTTCGCTGCCGACTCCAATCTTGGAAACCTGCGCCATGAAAGCTAACGGTGGCGACGGACTGAGCGCGAGACTGCGGCGGAGACAGAGGTTTCTTACGACAGAAGACGAAGAGTTTTGAGAGAATTTTTTTTGAAATGGCGGTTGATTTAAGATTTCTAAAATATTATATATTTATAGAACCCTAGTAATGTCAATTATGAGTCTAATTAACCTTGGTTTAGGAAAGAAATTAAGAGGTTTTCAAAATAAAAGAGTTAGCAGAAATTGTCAAAATGATGGGCCGTTCTCGAGAGGCAATCTTTAGTTTTCGAGAAGTGGCAGATAGTTATCGAGAAGCGAGGATGGTTCTCGAGAACTGGCAGATAGTTCTCGAGAAACAAGCTGTTTAGTTCTCGAGAACTGACAGATAGTTCTCGAGAGGAAGGCTTTAGTTCTCGAGAACTGGCAGATAATTCTCAGGAAGTAAGTTATTGTTCTCGAGAGCTATCCTTCTACTTGAGAAATTATGACCTTTTTGGAGATTCCTCGATTCTTGAGCCTTTGAACTGATCATCTTGGCCTAATCTTCCTTGTTCAGTAGCCCAAGTTCAGTTTTGAAGAAATTGAACTTGGTCTCGTCCAGCGGCTTTGTTATAATATCTGCAACTTGCCGATCTGTTGGCACGTACTGCAGATCCACATCCCCTTGCTCCACATGCTCCCGGATGAAGTGGTATCTCAGCTCGATGTGCTTTGTTCGGCTGTGTGAGACTGGGTTATTTGCGATTGCGATTGCGCTGGAGGAGTCACAGGATAATGGAATGTCCTTAACCTTCATATTATAATCCTCTAGCTGGTTCTTTAGCCAAAGCAACTGTGCACAACAACTATCGATTGAAATGTATTCTTACTCGGTCGCTGATATTACGACACAGTTTTGCTTTTTGTTGCTCCAGGAGATGAGCCTTTTTCCTAGGAATTGGCAAGTTCCAGAAGTGCTTTTCCTGTCGTCTTTGCTTCCTGCAAAATCTGCATCTGAAAATCCAATCAGTTCACTATCATTACTTCTTGGGTACCATAAGCCAAGATTTGGTGTATCTTTAAGGTATCTCAAAATTCGCTTCGCAGCAATATAGTGAGATTCCTTAGAGTTCACATGGAATCTAGCGCATACACATGTTGAGAACATTATATCTGGTCTACTTGCGGTAAGGTAGAG
The DNA here is from genome assembly GCA_039513925.1 of Platanthera zijinensis. Lineage (NCBI taxonomy): Eukaryota > Viridiplantae > Streptophyta > Magnoliopsida > Asparagales > Orchidaceae > Platanthera > Platanthera zijinensis. The sequence continues at coordinate 155,402,329 of CM077083.1, forward strand.
CAAGGACCCAATTATGCTTCTGTACTTGGTTTCATCAAAAGGTTTCCCTTTCTCATCCTTGTCCAGAGACATAGATGAGGCCATTTGAGTACTCATAGAGGTTGCATTCTCCATTCCGAATTTCTTAAGTAGCTCTTTGGTGAACTTGGTCTGTTAGATGAAAATTCCATCCTCAGATTGTTTCACCTGAAGCCCTAAGAAATACTTCAGCTCTCCCATACTTCTCATTTCAAACTTCCCTTGCATATGTTTAGAAAACTTCTTGCAGAGGTTGTTATCCATAGAGCAAACAATGATGTCATCGACATAGATTTGCACTAGCAAAATCTTGCCATTTATTTCCCTAAGAAATAATGTCTTGTCTATCTTTCCTCTTGTGAACTTATTCTCTAGAAGAAAGCTAGACAGCGTCTCATACCAAGCTCGATGAGCTTGTTTAAGACCATATAAAGCTTTCTGCAGTAAATAAAAATGATTAGGAAAAGTTGAGTCAACAAAACCTGGCGGTTGCTCTACATACACTTCTTCCTTTATGTCACCATTCAGGAAGGCGTATTTTGCATCCATCTGATAGACGGTAAAGCCCTTAAGTGCAGCATAAGTAAGGAATAACCTGATCGCCTCCAGTATTTCCACTGGAGCATATGTTTGATCGAAGTCGATTCCTTCTTCTTGACGATAGCCCTTGGCAACGAGTCTGGATTTGTTCTTTATAATAGTTCCATCTTCGTCCATCTTGTTTCGGTAGGCCCATTTTGTCCCGATGACGTTCTTACTCTTGGGTCTAGGAACAAGTGTCCAAACTTTGAAACCTTTGAACTGATTTAACTCTTCTTCCATGGCTAGAATCTAGGATGCATCCAAGTTTGCTTCCTCGAACATCTTAGGTTCAACCTGTGATAGAAAACTTAAGAATAATTTCTCATTAGTTGTACCTCGACGAGTTCTGACACCATCCCGGGGATCTCCTATGATCTGGTCCAAGGGATGATCCTTCAGGTTTCTGAGCTCTAAAGTACTTGCATGTGGGATCTCTTCAGCCACTTGAGTTGCATCTTCAGCTGGGATGAATTCTTCATCTTGATCATCTATCTCTCCAATCGGGGTTGTAGAGGTGATCTTAATGAAATTTTCATCTTTATCTTCAGTAGGTTCATCCAGGTTGAGTTCCTTTATCTTTGTACATGCATCTTCAATGAGCACACTAGAAGAGTTGCTTTGCAACAAACTCATCTCATCAAATACAATGTGTATTGATTCTTCTACCACCAGAGTTTTTCTATTAAATACTCTATAGGCCTTACTATGGCTACTATAACCTACAAAAATACCTTCAAAGCTTTTCTCGCTAAACTTGGTAGTGTGATACTTGCCGTTGTTAAGTACGAAGCACTTATAGCCAAAGATTCTAAAATATTAATTGGTTGGTTTCCTTCCTTTTAGAAGTTCGTAAGGAGTCTTATCATGGTTCTTGTTGATGAGTGCTCGATTTTTGCACGTGACAAGCGGTGTTGATGGCTTCAGCCAAGAAGTACTCTGGAAGTGAGGCATCACTCAACATAGTCCAGTAAGCCTCTATAAGTGTTTTGTTCCTTCTCTCAGCTACTCCATTTTGCAATGGAGTGCGAGGAGAGGAAAACTCATGATAGATACCTTGACTTTCACAGTATTCTGTCATGGCCCCAGACTTGAATTCCGTTCCATTGTTACTTCTGATTTTGACTACAGAGCAGTTGTATTCATTCTGGACTTTCCTAACAAAATTAGTGAAAATATTGAAGGTATTTGACTTGTGCTTCAGAAAGAACACCCACGCAAAGCGCAAGTAATCATCCACAATAACCAATGTATATTCCTTACCTCCCAAACTTCTAACTTGCAGTTGACCGAATAAGTCCATATGAAGAAGCTGTAAGCTTCTATTAGAATCCTTGCCTATAATGCTTTTAAATGAACTCCTTGTTTGCTTGCCTTTTATACATGCATGATAAGGGCTGTCCTTAACGTACTTGACATTAGGGGCATCACGTACTAAGTTTTGAGAGAATAGTTTATTAATAGTTTTGAAATTAATATGTGTTAGTCTCTTGTTCCATTGGTCAGCAAGATATGCACTACTTTTTGCTAAAAGACATACTGGTGTAGAGGAGTCCATACAGATGAAATTTAAATAGAAAATATTTCTGCTTCGAGTGCCTGATAGAATAGTTTCCATATTGTCAACCGATTTTATCAAACACTTGTCAGCATGGAATTCAACCACATATCCTTTGTCACATAGTTAGCTTATGCTGATGAGATTGTGTTCCAATCCTTCAACATAGGCTACATTCGAAAAGGATACGTTACCGTTAGTAATCATACCGTAGCCTTTGGTAATTCCTCGGTCTGAACCTCCAAAGATGACCTTTGGTCCGTTTAACACCGGTGAAAAGTTCTGGAGTAGGCTCCTTGTCCCGGTCATATGCCGAGAACATCTACTGCCCAAATACAAAATTGGCGTTTTAATGGCCTTTGGACGTACCTGCAATTATAATCACTTAGCCTTAGGAACCCAAACACGTTTGGGTCCTTGGTCTCGAGTTAGAATACTCCCCCTACAAGTATTAGTCTCATGAGTGGTAATTCTCACGTTGCTAACTTGAGGGGTTGCATCATTTTTAGGATTGAACCAACAATCTATGACAAAGTTACCAACTCTACCACAGCACCAACAGTCGAATCTATTGTATCTTTGCCTTATAATCTCCTGCTTGACCTTCTTGAGCGGAGGTCCAGCAGGGGTAGCATCCTTGGAGGAAGAAGCTTCATGATGATGGCAACTACATGAAGTCTTCTCCTTCATAGGCTTTTCCACAACAGATTTTACCTTTGGTGCCTTCTTGATGTTATGACCATGAGCATAAGGTCCATAGCTCTGAAGTTTAATCTCTTTATAAGCTGCCTTGAAGACACTCTCGCCAAAGTTACGAGGGCGAGTCCAACCTTGGTACCTTGACTTAGGCTTCTCCGGGATCGACCTAGTGAAGTGTCCATAGGTGGACTCATAGTCGAATTCGTTCGCAGGAAAGATAACTTTCTTGAACGAGACTGGCTCCAAAGGAGCTTTCCCTTTTTCCTCGGCCAAGGCCTTCTTGGCATCCTTATTCTTTCTCTTGGCCTTCCTTCTCCTAGATGATTTACTAGGAGCACCTTTGTGGCCTAGACCAGCATCCTTGGCCTTAGCTGAGAATTCAGTAATCAGAGGAAGTACAGTCTTAGGCTTAAAGAAACCTTCTACAAGTTTCTTTTCAGCCGAGAGTTGTTCTTCCAACTCCTTGATGATTTTCTCCTTAAGGTCAAGGTGCTCTAGAGCCTTGTTATATTCTTCAATAGATTTATTGAAGTCTTCCTTGAAAGAGACAGTCTTTGAGACTTCTTCTCTTAAGGTGATCTCTGTAGCTTTTAGAGACTTTATCTCTTTAGCTTGAGTTTTCACGACTCGGCGACATTTGTCGTAAGCCTCGAGTAACTCCTTATATTGTCCCATGAGTTCATATTCATCCTCAGAGTTATAGCCCTCTTTCTCATTATCATCATTAGATTCTGAAAGAGGGGTGTGAGATTTTACCTACCCAGTGAACTGGGGGACTTGTTCATCATCAGTTAGAGACATTAGCCCAAAGTACTCTTCTTCCTCTTCTGCACTCGACTCAGATGAGTTGGAGTCACTGAGGGTTTTGCCCTTCTTGGCCAACAGGATCTTTTCTATCCTCTTTTTACTGTAGGACTTCTTCTCTTCTATTTTTCCACCTTCTTTCTTCTTGTGGGGGCAATCCGCAATGACGTGACCTGGCTTATTACAACAATAACAAACGACGTCAGTCGAATAATGTTTATTCGGAATAGAACCATACCTGTCGTGGCTGCTTGAGCCTTTTCTATGATGATCACTATCATTGCGTGATCTTCTATAGGAGGCATCCTTGCCTTTCCATTGCTTCTTCTTGCTCAAGAATTTCTTGAACTGCCTTGAGAGTAGAGAGAACTCTCCATCAGATAGCTCTGAGCTAGAGGAGCTTGGCTCAGATGATTCTTCTTCATCAGCTTCAGGAGCTGGGGCAGGAGAGCTAGACTTTGTCTTCCTTGAGCTATCTGCCTTCAGAGAACCAGACTTCTCCTTGGATGCAGACCTGCTCATCTCTTCTTCAGCTTTTCTTGAGTTGATTTGGAGCTCGTAAGACATAAGCTTTCCGAAAAGATTCTACGGGTCCATCTCGGCTAACCTTCCGAACTCCCGAATGGCGCATACCTTATTATCCCATTCCTTGGTCAGGGATCTTAAGAATTTGTCATTAAGTTCCCCATTTTTGAAGACTCGGCCATAAACTCTTAGGCCATTGACTATCTTGAAGTAGTTCTCAAAGGTATTAGCTATGGCTTCCTTGTGACCTTGCCTGAAGGCTTCATACTTCTGATTTAGAAGGGATCTCCGATCATACCTAACTTCTTCAGTGCCTTCCATCAGAGTATCCAGGGATTGCCACATCTCCTTGGCAGACTGATAATGAATCTGATTTTGCAGCATCGAGTCATCGACTGCACTTGCTATAATATTTTTAGCTTTCTTGTCCAGGGAGACAAGTACAATCTCGTCCTTATCCAAATCCATCAACTTCTTTGGGACTTGTCTGGTTGGATCTATTGTAGATGCAATCATAGGAACATACTGACCTTCTTCAACAATCATGAAGATCCGAGGGTCCACTGCTTCCATGAAGAATTTAACTCTTTCCTTCCACATAGGAAAATTGTTCTTGGTGCATATAGGGAGCTTAGCAAAATCCTTGGTCTTACTCATGCTTGATACTTCTCTAAAGACAACTTGGGAAGGATCAGATCATGGTGTTAAATTTTTAACGATCAACCTCCCTCCGATACACATTGAAAGATGTAAGTTGTCTACCTAAATCACCTAGAGGGGGGGGTGAATAGGTGAGATGTGCGTCTAATGCGGAATAAAAAATTTAGCAACTAGCACAAATAAGTAAGCAAGCAATCACACATACGACAAGAGATTTATAGTGGTTCCCCGATCTTGGGTACGTCCACTTTCCTCACCGATCTAACAAATCGCTAGACTCGGCTACTCCACTATCTCGGATTGCAAACCAATCCTACACCTCAGAACCATGTTCCTACAAAACTCGATCTAAATGGATCTACACTCAAAAGATAAAAACTTCCTACCACTCGGAGAACAATGCTCCTACACTTGGAGATTAATCTCCTACAAGATTTATAAATAGAGATTGAAAATACAAAAAGAAATATTCTCAGATCTGAAAGAATTTGTCTCTAGGTCTTCTTCTTAAATCATTGCGGCTCTTTCAAAATTTATAGAAGAAGATCCTTTGAAAATCTGACTTGAGAAAACTTGAATCTACTCAATCAAGGAGAGAAACGATTCCTTAATCAGCAGATCTTCTAGATCGAATGCAGAGAGATCGATCTTGACGAGAGCGGCAGCTTCAGATGTCGTTCTTGAGAAAAGTCGGCCGAACCAGTAATTTAGGAAAGTACGGAATCCGCTCTTAAGAGATTCTTCTTTTTCTTTTTTGCTTAGGGTTATGTCTTAGGGAAAATACTTTATATAGGATTACCCTTAACGGCTAGAAAGGACATTAATGACGACACGTGGACCAATCACGTCGAGTTATTTAAAATTTCGGCCGTTCTGGACTTAGAACAAAAATTTCTGGAAAAACGACTTAGTTCTCGAGAAGTGGTTATAGTTCTCGAGAACTAGGAACTGAGTTATCAAGAACTGTCAAGACTTCTCGGGAACTAAGTTGTTTAGAAAAGATTTGGACTTCTCGAGAACACAAGGTTTAGTTCTCGAGAAATAATTGACTTCTCGAGAACTGGTCTTAGAAAAATTCCTCAATTTCTCGAGAACCAGCACTTAGACAATTTTTCTGAACTTCTCAAGAACAAAGAGGAAGACTTCTCGAGAACTGAGGGAGGACTTCTCAAGAACTGAGGGAGGACTTCTCGAGAACTAAATAAGACTTCTCGAGAACTTAACTTAGAAAAATTTCTGAGGCAAATCCTGACTATTCAAGAAATTGAGCTGGCAGTTCTCGAGAACTGAAGCCAAGCTTCTCGAGAACAAGTAAGACTTCTCAAGAACTATACCTTAGCCTTCTCGAAAACTGACCAAGACTTCTCGAGAACAAAGAGGATTTCTCGAGAACTATAACTTAGAAAATTTCTTGAATCTGTCCAGACTTTTCATGAACTGTGTAGTTAAGCTTCTCGAGAACTATGAGAGCTTCTCGAGAACTAAACTACACTTCTCGAGAACTCTGAAGTTGCTTCTCGAGAACTTGACTTAGATAATTCTCAAGACTTTTAGAGAATGTTATCTTCAGGTCCTGTCTTCATCCCATGCTCCCAATGTTTGAACATGAAGTGTATCCCAATTGAGAGGCTACACATGAGTAAACACTTTGGATCACACAGTGAGGGATTACACTGTATGGCCTTGTGTATTGGAGTTACCATGGTGATCTAGAAGTGGTCAAACATGTAATCTCACTGCCAACGCGATATGAGCCTGCAAGGTCGCACATAAGAGCATGGTGAGAAGTTGGAAGATTGACTGTGTTGGCAAGGGTTACGAATCACCACACAGAATGGGGTCGGGCAAACGTTGCAGAAGGATTTTTGTCGAGAGTCCTCGAGTATGACTCGCCGACTAAGGCAAAGTCTTCTAGAGTCAACGGGGGTCGTCGAGTGTGACTTGCCGACTAAGGAAAAGTCGTCGAGAATCAATCTGTTGGATTCTCGCCGAATCTGGCTGTTGGATTCTCGCCGAATTTGTCTGCTGATTCTCACCGAATCTGGCTATTGGATTCTCGCCGAATTTGTCTGCTGATTCTCGCCGAATCTGTCTATTGGATTCTCGCCGAATTTGTCTGTTGATTCTCGCCGAATCTGTCTTCTGATTCCCGCCGACTGATTCTCGCCGAACCTGTGCTGATTCTCGGCGAATGATTCTGAAACCCTATTTTGGGTGGTCTGTGGATAGCGATACTCTCAGGTCTGTTTATGCCTTTGGTATAAATTGAGACTTAGAGTTTTGGGAATATATCGAGCTTTTTCTCCTGTGGCTGAATCGAACCCGACGGAAGCGTTCCGCTGCTCGCTTCGCCGATTCCCGAACCCCGCCGACAGAAGAGTTACACTTCTGCTGCCTCGTTCGCTCCGCCGATCACCTTCTCTCCGGCGACAGTCGCTGGTGTTGCTATTCCTGGCGCGAACCTAGCAGTCCGTGGAAGTGCAAGGTGCAGTTGATCTCCTTCCCGACCCTTCGTGCGACGAAGCTCGGTGTTCTCCTGCTCGTGTGGATTTCTGCAGAGACGTAGACATTATTCTATGTAGAACTCGCCACCGAAAAGGACTCAAATTTTGGAGCATCTCTGTTGAGTTTTGACTCAATACCGGAAAGGTAACTTTTACCTAGTTGTTCGTTAACTTCTTGATTCAACATTCATGGCCCGATCCCAATCTCATTGGGTTGTTCTTGATTTTTCTTTACTTCCGCTGCATTCACAAGTGTTGTGCCATTCTCATAGAGAAACCCAACAGTGGTATCAAAGCGGGAGGTTTCGGCCATGATTGTTGTTTTGGAAATTAGGCTATTCCAGTGCGTGTAAACCTAGGGATTTAGAAGTGTTCTAAATGTCTAGATTTAATCCTGGATCATCAATTGTTGATTGTTTTTCCAAGGGAAATCGGTGGGCCCATAACCCACAGGTTTGGGGCTCTGCCCCTTGGAACCCCGCCAGGAACGTTTGGGATTTCGTGGTAATTTCTTATTGTTAGAAATTTTTGTCTCCTTAGCAGTAACTGTCCCTCGAGTGGTTAATGAACCCGTGTATTGTTTTGGATTTTAAATCCAACAATGAGAGACGAGCTTGTCTACTGCTTTAAGTTGAGTTGCCTTTGCCTTTGTCCAATGCATGTAAATCTGAAGATTTGGAAGAGTCCGGATGTTCAGATTTAGCCCTTCCTTCTATCAAATGTTGATAGTGCCATGATGTGCACATAAGGGATGCATGTGGATTTTAGAAGTGTTTTTCTTTGGATGTGCACGTTGATCAAATGTTGATCATGGTTAATTGTTAGCCTATTATCAAAAATCCCTTCATCAAATATTAAGTGTTCGGATGCCTTCCGATGGATGACACTCTTCCTGCCTTGATCGATAAAGTGTGGGCTTGCCAAAGCAAGGTGCATTAATCTATCTTGGTAAGGGTGCGCGCAGATAATTGTGATATCCCACTGTCGACATCGGGTCTAACTTAACTAGGTGACCTCAAAGGTTGAGTGCCTAGAGGCATAGGGTTGGCATGCACCATATGATGGATGCGAATAAGGAGTTATTCACCAACCATACAAGAATTGCATGAGGATGTAATTGGCAAGCGTTGCCTACCTAAATAACCACATCGTGAGAGAAAAGCCAAAGCTGACTCATTGAGTTGGTGAAATATGGATCTTGTCCACTAAGAGAGTAGCTCGCATGAACTCTCTGAATTGATAGTGATGGCCATCATTTCGAATAAAATAGTGGGAGTTTTAATTGAAGTCCAAATTAAAAATAAATTGTATTTTGAAATTTTGGTACTGATATTATTCTGCATGAATTCTTGTAGAATTCCATGGCAAGTGGTTCACACTCCACTCTGTCTCTGAGAGCCATCCTTGAGAAGGATAAGCTCAATGGGACTAACTACATGGACTGGTACAGGAACCTGAGAATTGTTCTCAGGAAAGAGCGAAAGCTCTATGTCTTGGAAGAAGAAGCCCCTGAGGTGCCGACCGGGAATTCTTCCCGTGTTGATAAAGAAACTTATAAGAAGTATACTGATGACGCCTTAGACGTAGAATGCCTTATACTTGCCACCATGAACTCTGAGCTTTAGAAGCAACATGAGAACATGGGGTGCAAGGAGATTGACGAGCATCTCAAGAAAATGTTTCAAGGGTAGGCTCGTCAAGAGAGGTTCGATGTCACAAAAGCATTATTTCAGTGTAAGATGAGAGTTCGAGACTCAGAAGGGACTCACGTACTCAAGATAATTGGGTATATAGAGAACCTTGAAAGGCTGGGTTTTCCTCTGGATCAAGAGTTGGCCACAGATCTGATCCTGCAATCGTTGCCTAACAGTTATGAGCAGTTTGTCTTGAACTACCACATGAATGAAATAGACAAGACACTACCCGAGCTCCTAGGCATTTTAAGAATTGTCGAGATCAACATGAAGAAGGCCAAGCCTGCTAGCCCCATACTGATGGTGCATAAGGGCAAGGGCAAGGCCAAGGGCTCTAAGAAGACGAAGGTGGGACCTAAGTCATATATTGAGCCCATGTCTTCTGCACTGAAGAAAAAGAAGAGCACGGTGAAGGAAGGGAAATACCACCACTGTGGCAAGGCTGGTCATTGGAGGAGGAACTGTCCTTCTTACATTGAGGGTCTGCAGAAAATGAAGGGAGGTATGACTTCCGCTTCAAATATTTACGTTATAGAGATAAACCTTTCTGCTCCTTCATCCTGGGTATTGGATACCGGATATGGTTCACACATTTGTACAAATGTGCAGGAACTTGAAAGGAGAAGATTGCTGAGTAAAGGGGAGGTGGACCTGCGCGTCGGCAATGGAGCAAGAGTTACTGCTGTAGCCGTAGGGGTTTATCGTCTTTCTTTGCCCAATGGGCTTGTAATATAATTAGATAATTGTTATTTTGTTTCGGCCATAACTAGAAATATTATATCTATTTCATGCTTTGACATGAGTGGATTTTCTTTTATAATTAAGAACAACTGTTGTTCTATATTTAAGAATGATGTTTGTTATGTTGTAGCCCAATTATTTAATGGTCTTTATGTTTTGAACTTGGACCATCTGATCTATAATGTAGAAAATAATAAAAGACTAAGAACAAATGACTCAAACCCTACATATCTCTGGCATTGTCGTTTGGGCCATATAAACGAGAAGTGCATATCCAAGCTCCATAAAGATGGACTTTTGGACTCATTTGATTATGAATCATTTGAGCGATGCGAATCTTGTTTGTTAGGAAAAATGACTAAAGCCCCTTTCACTGGTTATACTGAGAGGGTGGAGGATCTCTTGGGTGTTGTACATAGTGATGTATGCGGACCCATGAGCTCCATGGCTAGAGGTGGGTATTTCTACTTCGTTACATTTACTGATGATTCCAGTAGATACGGATATGTGTATCTTATGAAGTGCAAATCCGAGACCTTTGAAAAGTTCAAAGAGTTCAAGAATGAAGTAGAAAACCAGTTGGGTAAAAGGGTTAAAGCACTCCGATCTGATGGAGGTGGTGAATACCTGAGTCATGAGTTCCGCGATCATCTGAAAGAGTGTGGTATTGTATCACAGCTCACTCCACCTAGAACACCACAACATAATGGTGTGTCTGAGAGGAGAAATCGTACTCTGTAAGACATGGTACGTTCGATGATGAGTCATGCAGACTTGCCTGTTTCCTTTTGGGGTTTTTCTTTAGAGACTGCTGAAATGACACTGAATCGCGCTCCAACGAAAACGGTTCTGAAGACACCATATTAGATATGGACTGGGAAGCATCCTAGTATGTCGTTCATTAAAATTTGGGGTTGTGAGGCATACATGCGACGTCAAATGCCTGATAAGATGGAACCCAAATCGGATAAATGTTATCTGGTGGGATATCCTAAGGAAACGAAAGGATATTACTTTTACCTACCGTCCGAGGGCAAAGTGTTTGTCGCAGGGACTTGCGTCTTCTTGGAGAGAGAATTCTTATCAAGAAAGACTGAAAAGGTAGAACTTGAAGAAGTTCAAGAACCACAAGTAGTGAATGAACCGGAATTGGATTCTAAGACAGGACTACAAGATGTTGTAGCTAGAGAACCTGCTCAAGAAACACAAGTCCTACGTAGATCTGGTAGACCTAGATTTGAGCCTAAGAGATATGGATTTCTCATGTCTCAAATAGGTAATGTGTTGCTTATGGATCATGATGATGAACCAGCAACCTACCAAGAGGCTATGAATTGACCGGACTCCGACAAATAGCTTTAGGCTATGAAATCCGAAATGGACTCCATGTATGCAAACTAAGTTTGGAACTTGGTGGAACCACCTGAAGGGGTACGACCCATAGGGTGCAAATGGGTCTTCAAGAAGAAGACCGACATGGATGGGAATGTACAGACATTCAAAGGGCGACTGGTGGCTAAGGGTTTCAAGCAAATTCATGGTATTGACTATGATAAGACCTTTTCCCCTGTTGTCATGGTAAAGTCCATAAGGATATTGCTTGTTATTGCTGCGTATTATGACTACGAGATCTGGCAGATGGATATCAAAACGACTTTCCTTAATGGAAACCTCCTTGAGGAAGTGTACATGACACAACCCGAGGGTTTTTTATCCCCAAATGAAGCCACTAAAATATGCAAGCTGAATAGGTCCATCTATGGACTGAAGCAGGCCTCTCGAAGTTGTAATCTTCGTTTTGATGAGAAAATCAAAGAGTTTGGCTTCATCAAGAATGAAGATGAGCCTTGTGTTTACAAGCAAATTAGTGGGAGCATTATTTTCTTCCTGATATTGTATGTAGATGACATACTATTGATTGGGAATGGCATTCCTACCCTGAAAGTTGTTAAGAACAACCTAGGGAACTGCTTTTCTATGAAGGACTTGGGTGAAGCAACTTATATACTCAGTATTAAGATCTATAAAGATAGATCGAAGAAGTTGCTGGGTTTGACCCAGAGTACATACATTGAGAAGGTGTTGAAGCAGTTTAACATGCTTGAGTCCAAGAAAGGATTTTTACCCATGTCTCATGGTGTGAATCTCTCTAAGGACCAGTATCCAAAATCTTGTGAAGATAAGGACCGCATGAAGTTGATTCCATATGCTTTGACAATTGGATCAATCATGTATGCGATGTTATGTACTCGACCCGATGTCTCCTTTGCTTTGATCATGACTAGCAGGTATCAGTCAGACCCCGGTGAGTGTCACTAGATGGCAGTCAAGAATATCCTGAAGTACTTGAGAAGGACAAAGGATTTGTTCTTGGTGTATGGTGGAGAGGAAGAGCTCATTGTAAATGGTTACACGGATGCTAGCTTCCAAACTGATAGGGACGACTCAAAGTCTCAGTCAGGTTTTGTGTTTTGCCTTAATGGAGGAGCTGTGAGCTGGAAGCATTCCAAGCAAGAGACAGTTGCTGATTCTACAACAGAGGCCGAGTATATCGCTGCAGCTAACGCAACGAAGGAGGCTGTATGGATTAGGAAATTCATCGGCGAGCTTGATGTAGTTCCTAGCATTGTTGGTCCCGTAGTTCTCTATTGTGATAATAATGGTGCAATTGCACAATCTAAGGAACCTAGATCTCATCAGCGCTCCAAGCACATACTTTGGCGGTTCCATCTTATTCGTTAGATTGTCGAACGAGGAGATGTGAACATTTGTAGAGTGCCGACTGAGGAGAATATTGCGGATCCACTGACAAAGCCTCTCGCGCAGAGAAAGCATGATGGTTATACTAGATCAATGGGTATACGATACCTAAATGATCAACTCTAGTGAGAGTCTTGTGGGTTGCATGTAAACATATATTCTGTTGGCTGTTTATTATTTATTCATATGATTAATTATGTACCTAGATTTTTCTTTTACAATTAATGGCATGTTCTTTTATTATGGTTTCTCTATGCGATAGTAAAATGTTAACATAATAAATACCCTGAGAAAGTTTGCTTCCATAGGACATCAAGTACGTGACTTGAATGTGAGAGCCTATTATTTATTTGAAGCTTCATTCTTAAAAGGTCCCTGGTCGTAGTATCATCATAGAAACTAAGGGTGATGATGATACATTAAGACTAGCACGTGTGTTGACTGATGACCAGTTCTCATAGGTCATGATATTGCGATATCAAGTCATCACGTGGGTACTTGTTAATGAACAAGTTGTACTGGACAGACCCCACCTGAGACTACTCTGTGGATTGTTATCTAAACGTGTCACGAGTAGGTCTCAATTGGCAATGGTGTTGTGGTCCTTTGACCTAAAGTCACAACATTCATCAAGTGAGGAAGAGCATGCTTTGATGCCATCTAAAGTCTTCCTTGAGAAAGGTTGATGATAAGGGTGGTTGTTGGGCACGTTACGAATCATTTGGGTGTTTGTGTGTGAGCAGATATGGGATTTGTCCTCCTATATGACAGGAGTTGCATCCATGGGCCCCTTGATGGAACTAGACTGAGAAATGCATGGCCATGCTTGGTTGAGTCAATATGTGATATTGGACTCACCATTCTCTGGAAGTCCATTCTAGATCAAGAAACTTGGATTGAGAAATTATGAGGGTGACATGGTCCATGCCTCTAGTTCTTTCCGAATGTAAGGGATAAAGGGACAAAGACAACGCTGGGATATTGTTCATAATGCTTATGAGTTATGAACTCTTATTGCTTGGGTAGCAATGATGCACTGCTAGATGCCGCTCATTGTTTGTGAGGTTTTTGGTTTGATACTTTCAAGATCAAGTGGGAGACTGTTGGAGTTACCATAGTGATCTAGAAGTGTTCAAACATGTAATCTCACTGCCAACGCGATATGAGCCTGCAGGGTCACACATAAGAGCATGTGGAGAAGTTGGAAGATTGACTGTGTTGGTAAGGGTTACCAATCACCACACAGAATAGGGTCGGGCAAACCTTGCCAAAGGATTTTCGTCGAGAGTCGTCGAGTATGACTCGCCGACTAAGGCAAAGTCGTCGAGAGTCGACGGGGGTCGTCGAGTGTGACTCGCCGACTAAGGCAAAGTCGTCGAGAATCAATCTGTTGGATTCTCGCCAAATCTGGCCGTTGGATTCTCGCTGAATCTGTCTGTTGATTCTCGCCGAATCAGGTTGTTAGATTCTCACCGAATCTGTCTGCTGATTCTCGCCGAATCCGTCTGTTGGATTCTCGCCGAATCTGTCTGTTGATTCTCGCCGAATCTGTCTTCTGATTCCCGCCGACTGATTCTCGCCGAACCTGTGCTGATTCTCGGCGAATGATTCTGAAACCTTATTTTGGGTGGTCTGCGGATAGCGATACTCTCAGGTTTGTTTATGCCTTTGGTATAAATTGAGACTTAGGGTTTTGGGAAAATATCGGGCTTTTTCTCCTGTGGCCGAATCGAACCCAACGGAAGCGTTCCGCCGCTCGCTCCGCCGATTCCCGAACCCCGCTGACAGAAGAGTTCCGCTTCCACTGCCTCGTTCGCTCTGCCGATCACCTTCTCTCTGGCGATAGTCGCCGGTGTTGCTATTCCTGGTGCGGACCTAGCAGTCCGTGGAAGTGCAAGGTGTAGTTGATCTCCTTCCCGACCCTTCGTGCAACGAAGCTCGGTGTTCTCCTTCTCGTGTGGATTTCTGCAGAGACGTAGACGTTATTCTACGTAGAACTCGCCACTGACAAGGACTCGAAGTTTGGAGCATCTCTGTTGAGTTTTGACTCAACACCGGAAAGGTAACTTTTACCTAGTTCTTTTTTAACTTCTTGATTCAACATTCATGGCCCGATCCCAATCTCTTTGGGTTGTTCTTGATTTTTCTTTACTTTCGCTGCGTGTACAAGTGTTGTGCAATCCTCATAGAGAAACCCAACATTGTGTTCCTGACCCACTGTAGACTGACATTGGTCTACACTTAGCACTGAGAATCTGTAAACATTCAACTAGAACAAGGACATTGCTTTGTCTGAGTTGTAAGAGCCAGCTTGGCTCTGAGGTGTAAGATTTGAGGACTGAGGAAAAGAATGAAGAAGTTTGGTCGGATCTAGTTCATTGCTAGATAGGCGAAGGGGGAAGTTGATGTACCCATTAATTGGGGAACCACTATAAAACTATTGTTTGTTGTGTTGTGCCGTGACTGTTATATTTTGATATATTCTGCTTTTCTTGAATACAATGATTGGAATAATTTACACTCTAAGTAAATTTGAGTGACTAAAAAGTAGCCAAGATATAAATTCGACCTATTCACCCCCATCTAGATCACTCTTTATCCTAAACAAACACTTTACAATTGGTATCATAAGGAGGTTCACTGTAAAGGCATAACAACCTAATGAGAATCCTAAGGATTAATAGAGATCATATCATGGCTCAAAGAGAAAACCAATCCATTAAACTCCCAGACTGTTCTAAAGAAAACTTTGGAATTTGGAAGGAAAGGGTTAGTCTATTCATTCAGGCAACTGCTCCAAGAATATACATCACTGTATTAGAAGGACCTTTCATACCTATGAAAGTGTCAATTATTAATGCCAACATAAGGACACCTAAGACCTACATGGAGATGGACAAGGATGAGATAATTCTGGCCTCTATGGACAAGAGGGCTCAGAACATAATTGTCAGTGTTATAGATGACTCCACATTACAAAACTTAATTCATTGCAAAACATCTAAAGAAATATGGTAATCATTAATTGTATATATAGAAGGCACTGATGAGGTTAGAGATGATAAAAAATCTCTATTAAACCAGCAGTATGAAGCCTTCAGGCAAGATAAGAAAGATACAGTGGCAGAGAGCTTTGAGAAATTTTTCCGAATAGTGATCAACCTGAGAACATATGGCAAGATGTTCACCAATTATGAACTCAATGACAAGTTCTTGAGTTCCTTGAATAAAGAATGAGACATCAAGATTTGTGCTATTAGAGAAATGAGCAACTTAGCCAATATAGAACCCCAGGTTCTGTTTGGCAACCTACTATCTCATGAGCTACAGCTGAATATCAGGAAATCTGAAGAAGACTAATCAAGAGCCCTCAACAGAGAAAAGTATTTGGCCCTAAAGGTTGAGATATCCAGGAAAGTCAGGGAGAAATCTTCTCCCTCAGAAAGACAGGATGCAATCACAGAATGTACAGAATCTTCCTCATCAGAAGGGGACATGATTGAAGAAGAACTATCACTCTTCTAAAGAAAATTCAAGAAGATGTTGAGGAGAAGAAGGCAGGGTAGCTGGAAGGGTCCAGCTTGAGAATCTTCTCACAAGAAGACAGATCACTCAGAGAAACCCAAGAAAAAGAAATCACGGGACATGTATGGTTCTTCTCAGAATAAACACATTAAGACTAATCTTGTTTGCTATTCCTATAATAGTCATGGGCATGTCATTACTGACTGCCCAGTAAAAAGGAAGGAGAAATAGTCTGAAAATTGGAAGACTGGACAACATAAGAAGTTTGATAAAATCCTCTTGGCCAAGAAGCAGTCCACTCTTTCAGATAGTGAGACAGATTCATCTTAATAGGAAGAGGCGGAGACTGTTTTGGGTTTAATGGCCATTGAGGAGGCCAGCAATACAGTAAGAACCACACTGTCATCCAGTGATAGTGAAGACTATACAGATCAAGGGCTGATGACCCTAGTAGAAGAAGAAAATTAGGATTGTTAAAATCGTGCCAAGATAAAACCTCTTAATACTAGTTTTTCCTCAGGCTCTAGATCAACATTAGAGAATGAATGATGTTCACATTCTTCCAATAATAGTGAACATGGTTTAGATTCTGAAGCAGATTTCACCACACTCATCGATAGATATGGGAAGGTTTTGAAGGCTTTGATTATAAGCAAAGATTTAATTAATGAACAAGCCAGAGAACTAAATTCTCTAAGAGCAGTACCTTTATAGTTGGAAAGGTACAACATTAAGTTGGACCTTCAAAAACTGAAGCTTATAGACTTTGCCAAAAAAATAGATAGTCAGACTGAGACTATTGTAGAATAAGCCAAGACTGTCAAGGACCTGGAAGCAAAGCTTCTTCAGGAAAGACAGCTTCTAAAACAGTTCTCAAGACCTAAGTCTGTGCTACCTATTATTGATACATTTTTTGCACCATTTAGAAGTGGTGTAGGATATATTGAAGACAATAAGGTCAATAAGAAATCTGAACCTAAGGGTAAAGCCCCAATGGGTCCAGCTAAGAAACCAACCAAGCATCTAACTTCTAACAGATACAAAGGGTCTTGTGTTCCTTGACACATGAGTTATGAGTGCACTACCAGAAAGGTCAATAAAGTGCCTAGCTGGAAAGGACCAAAATATAATGGCTATAAGGCCTACAGACCACCATAAGGAGTGATCAATCCAAGGAGCCAAGGAATTCTTGGAACTGGTCTCAGTGCATAACACTTAAACCTTAAGGGTAAGGGTGTCAATGTTGCACCTCTATCATGGAATCTGAATATCAACTCTAAGTTGCATAGAAGTACAACTTCAAAGGTGTAATCTAAGAGAAGATATAACAGATTTGAATGTTGGTGTTGTGGGAAGGATGGGCATTTTACCCTAAATTGTTGGTATAATCCAACAACATCCTCATTTAAGTCACAAACTCATTTATTCAGAAAGCCTGATGTGCTTCACATAGCCAAGTCTAACAGGAACCAAGGCCCATAAACTATTTGGGTTCCTAAGGTTAATTAATTCTGTGAATGCATGTGGAACCAAGTACCACAGAAATTCCAATATGGTACTTGGACAGTGGCTGTTCCAGGAACATGACAGGAACAAGAAGTCTGCTAATGGACTATGCTTCAGTAAAGGATGGATTAAAAGTAATCTTTGGAGGTTCAGAAAAAGGACTCGCCAAGGGATATGGTAATATTTCTAATGGTCTAGTGGCATTCACAAAAGTGGCTTATGTGGAAGGATTGAACCACAATCTGATAAGCATATGTCAGCAGCTTTGTGATATAGGTTTTGAAATCATATTCCACAATGATAAGTGTCTTATAAGGAATGCAAGTGATCAAGAGATCATCTTATCAGGTACTAGGAGTGACAATATTTATTTTCTAAATTTCTTAAGTATAAATGTGGATTCTCCTGTATGCCTTGTAGCAAGTGAGAAAGAATCTTTGTGTGTACAATGACACAAGAGGCTAGCTCACTTAAATTATAAAACTATGAGCAAGATATTTTTTATGGAATTAGTTAGAAATGGTGATGCAGGCCCACAGTTTTGACGAGTTAAACTACGCGCTCTGAGGTTCGAAGATTAAATAAAATAGCAGCGAGTAATATTTTCTCTAAAATATTTATACCGACTACTCAAATAATTTAGCAACACACAAAACAAAGGGACGCAACCCCTTTATAGATTTAACAAGGGCTATAGGCCAATGTTCGCTCAAGCGAAAAGGACCCACATGATTCGGACAGTTACCTATTCAAATTAAATTATGCGCAAGCAATTCATAATTCCAATAAAAGAAAATTCCAGGCTAAATTAGTGATTAAAATGAATTCCTAAATTCAATCCCAAATTAATTTAATAAGAGGGTTGCCAAATCACTTGAACACCGAAGAAATCAAGGATAAGGAAATCGATTTCTACAAGTATTCACGAAATTTACCTGCTCCAATTTTATGAAAAATATTGGGACAATTAACGCTTAAAATTTAGATTTAAATTACACACAACATTCAATATAGATCATGACAATTTACTAGCCTTCTATTCCAACAATACCTCACAAAATTATAGAAGAAATCACACAAAGATGGTTAAGAAATCGTTACCCAATCCCAAGAAGTCCGTCCATAATGTTGAGTGGAGGAAACACTCATGATGGTGGATGATTTTCCTATTTTTCACACAAATCCTAAGATCCGCTCCAGACGATGAAGACACTCGCCGTTTTCCTTTTGCAAAACTCTAGAAGTGGGAGAATATGGAAAGCAAAAATATATAAGGAAATTGGAGAGAGAAAAAGTGATCGAGTATTTTTTTCTCAATAATGATGGAGAGGTGGCGGCAAGGGGAGAGGTGATGGTGGACGGCGGGTTTTGGCATTTATGAAGGTGGCCGGATTTGGGGAGATGAAGGAGGTAGGTTTTCCCCCTTAGGGTGGGGTGGCTCGGGTTGGAGGGGGATGGGGTGGCTTGTGTTTTGGGGTGGAGTTGGGTGGTTGAGAGACGAGCAAGGAGGAGTATAGGCTCGGTTTTGGGGTGGTGGTGGCCGACAGTTTTAGAGGGAGTTGGGGCTCAGGTTAGATAATAGGGAGAGGGCTGGTCGGTTTATTGCTTGGAGGGGCTGCTCGGCTCGAGGGGGAAGAAAGGCTAGAAGGTGGTGGCTGATGGGAGGCCGTGAGTAGCAAGGCAGAGGAGAAAGAGGGCCCAGTAGAGAGAGGATAGAGAGGTGGTCGAGATTAGCAAAAGGAGGTAGAGGGAGAGAGGGTGGCTGGAGGCCAAAGAGGAAGAGAAAGAAGGATGACTGAAATTTGCTAATGGAGGAGGAGGATATTTTCACAAGAATTAGGGTTCTCAATTTTTATTCATTCTCTACAAAATCCTTCATGACATGACCTATATATAGGCTACACCACTCAATCTCCACCCTTGAAAATTAAAACCACTCATGATGGTTTTATGCACCCATCATGAAATAAAAACAATGCAAAATTTAAATGCATGAAATTAAAAAAAACTCTTGATGGTTATAGGCACACATCATACATGAAATAAAAAATTAAATTGCTTTTAAATTAAATTGCTAAAAATAATAATTTGATAAAATATATAATTATAATATATTTTTTTAATTTATAATTATATATTTTATTTAGTGGCAGCGACGGACGTTGTGTAAAACATGACGCGGCGATGCCAATGGGCGTCATGGTCGAACCCCATCCTCTAACTTGCGGCAACGATCGTCCCAATCCACGAACTCTCTCAGACGGGGATCAATGGCGGCCGCAATAACAACGTCTACATCAATCCTCCCCCACTCAAAATTACTCATCACCGATGAGTGGCCCGGGAGGGGGGAACCGTCGAAAGCAGCAACAAAATGGGGCAAATCTGGCCCCGCAATTCGTGTCGTAGTAGCATGAACATCCCATAGCACTAAAAACCTGGCAGGTGTAGAAATAGCAAAACCCGAAATGGTGTCAGGAAAAAGAAAAATAACTTGAATCTTACCATCCGGTTCAAGAACCAAGGAGTCCACGTGGAAATTAGATAGACAACACTAACACTCCCCAACCCAAGAGAATATTTAGTGGTAGGAAGAAACGATGGAGAAAGCCACTAGGTGGATCAGAGACGTACAGTAAAAAGTCCGGAAACTTGAAATAAAGTGAAACACCCTGTGTTATATGAAAATCTAAAATAAAAGCATGAAATCTAACATTTTTCATAATCATGGATGGGTCGTCGTTCCCACGTATTGATTTATTAACGGAGCAAGAAGGCATCCGCTCGGGGACTGACCAGACTAAACCCAAATCACTAAAACTAGCGTCGGACGGTCTCGGAAATTAGTGGAAGTGCATGCGACATAACTTAAAGTGAAACTCTTATGTCCTAGATTCATGAGGAGAGAATCCATGTGCTACATGACTAGACCCAAACGCGGAGGATAAGGGGGATAAGTCAGGTGGCATGGGAGCCTTATAATTAGAGATGATTTCAATGGGCTCCGAATTCATAGTTTTAATTTTATATTTATTATACTCACTCTTGGCATGAAGATATGCCAAGGTGAACTGCTCATCATAAACAATTGAATTGGACGCTCCCGGATGTGCAAAGATGTGCAAGCGATACAACTCAATGGACCCAACTAAAGTCACTAACGTGGGGAAATGAGGGTCATCAAAAGGAGGTGGGTAAATGCATGCGATCGAGTGTAGTATATAAGTATGTATAGGGGACACCACAACTAGAGGCACAATTGCCAAAGAATCAGAATGGATTGTAGTAGAGGACCGAACCGTAGTCGGACACGCAGAAAATTTAGCTATCAAAAGTGACGCGTAGTCATGTCTATGAGATGCGGTGAAAAGTCCAAATACTAGTGCGCTCAACATAGTAATATCTATACGTTGTTATAATGCCAATGTAGGAACTAATAAAGTGGGTGTGACACAAAAGTCATACTAGGTCTATCGGTTACACGTCCTAAAAAGTCAACTAATGTGGGCAAATAAATATGAGGAAGGGTCGGTAAAATCAAACCCGGGATAAAATCCAAATCAATTAAAATTTCACCTAACGGTGAAGACATCAAAGAACTCTCATCCGGGTGTACAATAAGAGTATCGTCCAAAATTACCCTTCTCTCAGATCGTAACTCATCCATAATAATAATAGGAACATCCTCACTCTCAGGCTCCTCAGATAACTTAGATATAATCTCAATAGGTGTAATCTTAGGCTCTAAAACGATGAGGATCGTATCCTAGAGAGGGCATTCAATACTAGGGTAAATAGACACAACACTAGTAGGGCACATAATAGGCAATGGAATACTCTCATAGATCAGAATATCATCATCCCAAACATCATCTTCCAAATCACTAGGTATTCCCTCAATTTCAGACTCATCAGAATCGTCGGGCACTAACGTACATGTCAGAATACTCTCACCTATGGGGTCATCCTCAGAATCAAGAGATACCACATCATCATCAGAGACCGAATTATTCCCTTGTTTAAGGGTAGCCAAATTATGTAACCTCTACGTTTGATGGTACGTAGGGACATACTTTTATGTCAGTATGACCTTAATGTCTGCCCAACCAATAAGTAATCTACCGTTCTCGGCTCTCAGACACCGTTCCATATTCAACCAGAATATCTTAGCTCTACCTAACAACTTTATTCTCGCCACTCGCACCTTATCCGCGTCAATCCATTTGTACCACTCAAAGTAGCACTCTATTTCCTTAACCTAGTCTAGGAAAACTTGGGGACACCTTAAACCATCATAAGTAAGTGCCTCAATTCTAGTGGGAGGATAAGCGTGGGGACGGTTGGTATTCCTAGGGTATGAAGGCAAAGTGTGGTGTGTTTAACCATGGCTTTATCATACCAATAGTCTAAAAGGGAAACGTGAACATCATAGGCCATATTAGTGAGAACCGGAGAGATAACTCGATCAGATTCTTGTGCACATGCAATGAGAATGAACCTGACCCACTAAACTCTAGGAAAGACGGAATTGTTCCCGCTTAGTAACTAGGTTAATAAAATATTATTTTTGATTTTCTGGATGAAAAAAACATGGAGATTATAAATTTTTTTTTTATGATTTTGAAGGAAAAAAATAAAAAATATAGGCCGCTATTTGCAGACCAAAATTTAAAATTTTATAATGACTTAATAAAAATAATGATTTAATAAAAATAAAATATTTTTTGATTTCTTACTAAGAAAATGATGGAGAATTTCCATAATTTATTTTTTTGAATTTTGAGAAAAACTAAGAATTTTAAGTTGCTATTGGCAAACCAAAATTAAAAATTTTGTTTTATTATTTTGACATAGAAACATGCAAGTGCGTGTCGGTGAAATAATAAAAGGGGGAGGGTGCCAATTAGGAAATTGACTTGGACCTCCCTCTGATACCAAATTGATGCAGGCCCACGGTTTCGACGGGTTAAACTTCGCGCTCTCTGGTTCGAAGATTAAATAAAAAAATATGCAACGAGCAATATTTTCTCTAAAACAATTATACCGACTACTCAATTAATTTAGCGGTTCACCTTGGCATATCTTCATGCCTAGCGTAAGAATATTAAAGTTAAAATTAAAACTACGGACTTGGAGCCCAATGAAATCATTTTTGATTATAAGGCTCTCGTGCCACCTGACTTACCCCCCTTATCCTCTACTTTTGAGACAAGTCATGTAGCACATGGGTTCACTCCTCATTTATCTAGGACGTAAGAGTTTCATTTTTAGTTATGTCGCACGTACTTCCACTCCTTCCTGAGACCGTTTGATGCTAGATTTAGTGATTTGAGTTTAGTCTGGTGAGTCCCAGAGCAGATGCTTTCTGGCTCCGTTAATAAATTAATACATAGGAATGCCGACCCATTTATAATTATGAAGAACGTCGAATTTCATGCTTTTATTTAAGATTTTTATATAACACATGGTGTTTCACTTTATTTCAAGTTTCCGGACTTTTTACTGTACGTCTCTGTTCCACCTGAGTGGCTTTCTCCGTCGTTTCTTCCTCCAACTAAATATTCTCTTGGGTTGGGGAGTGTTAGTGTTGTCGTATCTAATTTCCACGTGGACTCCTTGGTTCTTGAACCGGATGGTAAGATTCAAGTTTTATTTATTTTGCTTGGCACCCTTTCGAGTTTTCTAGGAAGTCTTGTTATTTCTTTGCCAGACAGGTTCTCAGTGCTGATGGATATTCATGTTACTACGACATGGATAGCGGGGCCAGATTTGCCCCATGTTGCTGCTGCTTTTGACTATTCTCCCCTCACGAGCTCTCATCATTGATGAGTAATTTTGAGTGGGGGAGGATTGATGGTGACGATGCTGATGCGGCTGTTGATCCCCATCATAGAGAGTTCGTGGATTGGGACGATCGATACCGCAAGCTCGAAGATGAAATTCTACCACGATGTTTCTTCGCCAATGCCTCCGCCGCTATATGTTTTGCCCGACGTCCGCCGCTGCCATTAAATAATATATATAATTATAAATTAAATAATTATAATTATATATTTTAGCATTTGTTTATTTTAAGCAATTTCATATTTAGTGTTTATTTCATTTTAATAATTTTATTTCATGTATAATGATGGGTGCCTATAACCATCATGTGTTGTTTTAATTTTTTCATTTCATGTGTATTGATGAGTGCCTATGACCATCACGAGTTTGTATTTTCATAAAGGGTGGAAATGGAGTGGTGTAGGCTATATATAGCCATGCTTATGTTGAGTATTATAATGATGATGAATGAAAGGAAAAAAACCCTAATTGAGTTTTCCCCCTCTTTGCTTTCTCCCTCTTGAAATTTTTTGCTAGCCCTCCTCCTCCCCTCTCTTTGGCCGCCGGCCACTATCTCCTCCCTCTCTCTATTCGCCCCCCCCCCCTCTCCACCTCCTCCTCCCTCTCCTTTAATCCCTAAGGAAAACCCGACCACCCTCCTTGCTCTCCAAGTTCGGCCACTTTTCTCCCCTAGCTGTCGGTCACCACCAACTTCCTAGGGTTTGGCCAACCTCAACTTCCCCTTCATCACTTTCGGCCATCCTTCCCAAACCTCTAGCCGCCTCCTCCCTCCAACCCGAGCAGCCCTTTCCCAAGGGAAACCCGACCAACTACATCTCCACAAACCCGACCAACCCTCTCCCTCTCATTTTATTTCCCAAAGAATTTGTCCACCTCCTTTTCTCTCTCCTATTCCAATAACTTTGGCAACCAAGGTTTCCCTCTCCTAGGGTTTTGCAAAAGGAAGAACGGCTTGCAATTTCATCGTTCGGTGCAGAACCGTGGACTTTGCGTGGAGATAGATTCAACCACCGTCGTGTGCGCTTTCGCCACACATCTTGTGGACGGATTTTTCTTGGGATTGGGTAATGATTTCTAAACTAACTATTCCTGTGTTTCTTCTAAATTATTATGAGAATTGGTGGAATAGAAGGCTAGTTAATTGTCTTGATTTATATTGAAATCATGCTAATTAAAATCTAACGTATAAACATTAATTATCCGAATATTTTTCGTATAAATTGGAGCGGGTAGATCTTGTGAACACTAGAAGAAATCAGGTCCGTCACCCATGATTTCCCCTTGAGTTCAAGTGATTTGGTATACCCTCATATTAATTAATTTTTGGGATTGGTTTGGACTTTATTTTAAATCGTTATTTTAGCCCAGATCTTCTCTTATTGGAATTGTGAATGTTTGCATATAATTTTATTTTGAATTGCTAATTATTCGGATCGGGTAGGTCCTATTCACTTGAGCAAACATTGGCTATTAGCCTTTGTTCAATCTATAAAAGGGGTAGCATCCCTTTGCGTTGTTTAATGTTGAAAATTATGCCATTAATTGCTTGAGTAATCGATAGTGTTAATTAGAGAAGCCGCTTGCTACGTATTTATTTTTATTGCCGAACCTAAGAACGCGTTGTTTAATCCGTCAAAACCATGGGCCTTCGTCAGACCCCATGCAGGAGGAACCTTTACCGACCTATTTTGCCCTTCCATTTAAGAGGGGGAGATAATGGAGGTAGATCAACGTACTTCCTGGATAGACCCCTTCGCAACTTTCTTAACCTCAGGGGAGTTCCTAGAAGGCTTAGAAAAAGAGCAATTCAAGCATAAGTCAGCGTTTTACCTTAAGCGCGATGGGAAGCTATATAGAAAGACCATCTCGGGATTGCTGACACATTGTGTGGCTGAGGAGGAGGTCCCGAGGATTTTGGAAGAAGCCTATTCCAGGGAGTATGGAATCCACTCAGGAAGTATAACCCTGGAGGGAAGGATAATAAGGCAAGGGTATTTCTGGCCGACCATGGGCCAGGATGTCACTGAATTCACAAAGAACTTCCAAAAGTGCAAGTTGTTCACCCAGCTCCAAATGCTACCAGCCCAAAGACTCAGAAGCATCACCGCGCACTGACCCTTTGCTATTTGGGGAATGGATCTAGTGGGACCCTTCCCCCATGCTAGTGGGCAGTGAAGGTTCTTGTTGGTAATGATCGACTATTTTTATAAGTGGTTGGAGGTCAAGGAGCTGACCAAGGTGACCTCTCAGGTGATTCAGAACTTTATACAGTGAGAAATCATTTGTCAACACGGGTTGCCTCAGGCTGTTGTCACGGACAATGGACCATAGTTTGCCAGCGCGGAATTCATCAGTTTTTGTGGTTAGCTCGGGATTGATCTTAGGTTCACGTCAGTCTACCAACCAAGGAGTAACAAGTAGGTGGAGGCGGCGAATAAGATCATCGTGAACTTGTTGAAAAAGAAGGTGGAAAATCTGAAGGGAAGATGGGTGGCGCAACCCCCTTATGTCCTTTGGGCCCTGAGAACCACTCCAAACACGACCACGTAGTATACCCCATTCAAGCTCTCCCACGAATGTGAAGTTGTACTCCCGATAGAGTTTGAGGTCAGGACACCATGGGTGGTAAAGGCAGAAGAAGGTGGAGAGGAATGGAGGACCGAGAATGAGGACGAGTTGCGACTCTCCCTGGACATGGTGGAAGAGCTGCGTGACTTGTCAGCTATCCAATAGGAAGAGGTCAAGTGGAGGATTGACAAATACTTCGACAAGCACGTCAGGATCAAGCAGTTTGCAAAGGGAGACTTGGTCTTATAAAAGTTTGACGCGGCTGGGAGATCGGAAGCCATCGGCAAGCTGAATCCCAATTGGAAGGGTCCCTAAATTATTAAAGAAGCCTTGAAGTCGGGAGGGTACCACCTCCAAAATGTTGAAGGGGAGCCCCGTAGTCACGCCTAGAGTGATAATGACTTAAAACGCTTCTACCCATAAGAGTAATAAAGCATTTCTTTTTCACATTCTTACTTCTTATTGATTCTTCATTTGCTCAACATGAGGAACATGGATGGTGGATGGCCAAAGAGATAAGTCCGGTTGATGCTCAACCACCGTCGTTAGGCTCCCAATAGCTGATTGGACCGGTGGTAGCACCTGGTGGCTGACCAAAGAGATAAGTCCCGTTTGATGCTCAACACCCGCCGTCAGGCTCCCACTAGCTGATTGGGCCGGTGTTAGTGCCCGGTGGTTGGCCAAAGACATAAGTCCCGGTTGATGCTCAAAAACCGCCGTCAGGCTCCCACTAGTTGATTGGGCTGGTGGTAGCACCCGGTGGTTGGCAAAAGAGATAAGTCCTGGTTGATGCAAAACACCCACCGTCAGGCTCCCACTAGCTGATTGGGCTGGTGGTAGTGCCTGGTGGCTAACCAAAGAGATAAGAACGGTTGATGCTCAACACCTGCCGTCAGGCTCCCACTAGCTGATTAGGCCGGTGGTAGCGCCCGGTGGCTGGACAAATAGATAAGTCTGGTTGACGCTCAACACCTGCCGTCAGGCTCCCACTAACTGATTGGGTCGGTGGTAGCGCCCGGTGGCTGGCAAAAGAGATAAGTCGGGGTGATGCTCAATACCCGCCGTCAGGCTCCCACAATCTGATTGGGCCGGTGGTAGCGCCCGGTGGCTTGACAAAGAGATAAGTTCGGTTGATGCTCAACACCTGCCGTCAGGCTCCCACTAGCTGATTGGGCCGGTGGTAGCACTCAGTGGCAGGCCAAAGAGATAAGTCTGGTTGATACTCAACACCTACCGTCAGTCTCCCACTAGCTGATTGGGCTGGTGGTAGTGACCTGTGGCTGACCAAAGAGATAAGTTTGGTCGATGCTCAACACCCACCGTCTGGATCCCACTAGCTGATTGGGCCGGTGGTAGCGCCCGGTGGCTAGCCATAGAGAGAAGTCCTGGTTAATGCTCATCTCCCGCCGTCAGGCTCCTATTAGCTAACAAAAATGGGGAAGAAAGAAAAATGGAAACTCCTAAAGGCTCGCCAGATAAAGAATTAGAGAGGAAAGTACTCCCAAGGGGAGTGCATTGCGAGTGAGCTGGATCTCGCCCCTCAGGAAGCTCAACAAGTATCTCATCCGACACCCGCGAGGCGATCCATGCCACAAGGGCTCAAATGTGCGAGGCACTCAGGAACTCTCTCAGGCCCCGTCGCGGCCAAATAAAACCTGGCTTGCGTGAGTCAAACACACTAGGCACGGGTCGGAAGTTGACCTAGACCTCACGAACAACGTGACAAAGGCTCTCTGAGAGAAGGGGAAATCGCTACTCGCGGGCCGACTATCGAAGGTCATGATGCTTTCTAAGCTAAGTCCTTAAGGATCGCGTGATCTCACTATCGAGGCACGGGTTCGAAGGCAGCGAGCGACAAAGACTGAGCCAGGTCGTGAATACTGAAAAAGAAAGTGTTATTATCAAAAGCAATAAAGACAGGAATCGTCCGCTTCCAAGAAAAACATGTATTTTGATCATCAAAAGTTACAAAATATGGGCTCAACCAGCATGTAGAAAACTGTAGTAATAACAATAAGAAAATACATGACTGTAGAAAGAAAAGAGTACAACGTGCGGGTCCTTCAAGGCGAGCCCTCGGGCGTCGAGCTCTCCCAAAGGGGGAAGGTAAGAGTCATCACCCAGCTTCAGGACTGGAATGAATAACTTTGGGACCATGTAGCTCGCCGAGAGGCTCGCGCCCTCGCTTATCACCATGCTAGCCCGCTGCATGATCTATAGGGTGAACTTCATCGCCTTGGTGGAGTTCATTTGCAGCAGTTCCTCGAGCTCATACTCGGTGTGCTGGGCAAGCTTGCTGCTATTGTTAGAGGGCGGGGGGGGGGGACCCGCGACCTCCATGTCTCACACCCGCATCTTCAACGCCTCATTCTCCATCTCAAGGGTGACTATTCGGAAGCCAAGGCACTTGGCCGTCTCTACATCCTGAAAAAGAGCAAAAATGTTAGGGCAAAAAGATCAAAAGTAAAGAACAAATTTTGTTTAAGTTTTGGGACTAACCACCCCCCAGGTACCTGGCGAGAATGGCATCGGACGCATCCACCCTCTTCTTGTGAACCTCCACCTCCTATAATGTGAGGCAATGAGCTTCCTCCTTGTCAGAGAGGTTCTTCTGATGCCCGACAGCATTCCTTTCAGACTACAGGCACAGGCGGCCCACCATATGGGCCTACTCTAGGCCGGGAAGCTGGGCCCGTACGCTCTCATGCACGAGCGCTCACATAGGCTCCTCTTCTAAAATGGAGGCGTCATCCCACGAGTAAAGACCAAAGGAAAAGGCAAAGGCATCCCCGCTGGTCATATCCTCCTCCAGCAAGCTCCACAGTAGGGTTGAGATGGACACCCTATTCTCCCCATGGTCCCACAACAGGAGGGGCTGACCAAGCTCGTCGAGTTACCTATCGTTGTGGCCATAGTTCTTGTGCCCCCTCAGCACGGGCTTGCCGGCGGTCTCCTGTTCTCGCTCCTTGGAGGTTCCTGCCGCCTCGCTAGGGGGTCGCCGGTGGAAGTCCCCAAGGTTGCGACCTTCTCGTGGTGATGACTCGTGGGTGTTTTACCCTTCTCCCGGGATGCGGGAGGTTCAGCGCCCTTGGTCTTTGACTTCTTGGATGGCGGCGGCGGGGGAGATTATCTGCGAGTGACCCGCTTTTGAGAAGCAAGGGGGCCGGGACCTCGCAATGGGCGGTAGCCGCCGCCTCGGCGAGGGCGAGCACGCTAGGAGCAACTCACGCTCTCTCATATGGAGGATGTCGAGGGAGATCTCGCACGCCTGCAATGATAGAGTTAGAACAAGTAAAATGAGGGGAAAAGGGATTGAGTGCGAGTAGCTGTAACACCCCTATCCGTCACATAGCATATAACAGTAGGTCCGGTCGGGGCCCGACGCCATATACTACGGACAGACCGATTGGTTACTTATTTAGACCAATCAACCAATCACAACGTCCTACACAGAGCACCTAATGGAAACAAATTTTTAAGTTGCAAAGATAAAAGAACTCAGCCAAGCATGAATGTCCACTACAATAAACCCATAGGAATGTATAATACACAAATATTTGCCTTATGGCCTTACAAAAGTTTGCTCAATAAAAATGTCTTCCAAACCTCGGCATGCAGGCCGGTCACACATGAGTGCATAAGAAAAACACTCAAAAATTGGCCTTCGAGGGCCGGCACAGCAACTTGGGATTTAGCCCGCTATTTGCCCCTCGGCTCTGCAACACCTACAAGCAACAATCCACCGCACGGTGGTAAACAAAAGCAACGGTCAGCTATGCTGACCAAATTATAACAAACCCGCCCCCAACTCGGGGCGACGATGCTCTTCCCTGCATTTTGTTAGCATAAACAAGCGGTATAGTGTAAACACACACTTCATCACAAGTGCAGGCATGCACGGACACACACCCCGTGCACTCAAGGCGCATTCA
This sequence comes from Platanthera zijinensis, assembly GCA_039513925.1. Taxonomy (NCBI): domain Eukaryota; kingdom Viridiplantae; phylum Streptophyta; class Magnoliopsida; order Asparagales; family Orchidaceae; genus Platanthera; species Platanthera zijinensis. Next base: position 155,432,246 of record CM077083.1, read on the forward strand.
CGGCGAACCAGCCAACGTCACGTCAATTTAAGTCATAGACGTTCCCGTCTCACCACCGTCCCTAGGACGGCCAACCATATGAGCATTTTGTCTTCCTGGAATTAGTCACGCCAATTTAAGCCATAGACCGACGAAGACCCTCATCTATGCAAACGGTTCCACCGAACGACATAGATTGGGTACGGTTCCGCCTGACCCGTGCTCATACTGCAACGACAATTTAAGCCATATGCGCAGGTCAAGACTCCCCGAGTCCCGTTTCCATCACACCATTCATATAACCCGGTTATGTTCAAGTTGGCTTCCCGACAATCATGTTTGCAACATCCCGCATTTGCCCAGTTTTCCGGGTGCACCTTGGAGTTAGTCCCCAAGTCTCCCTGTTGCAATCTACCTCGTAGGAAACCCAAAAAACAACCGTTCACATGGAGTCTTCTCCGGTTATTATGAAATGTAACATCACCAATCAAGACCAACTTGTCCGGATAGGCTTCACACATCATGCATATGTCTGTTTTCGCATATGGACTCTACACAAGGGGGACTTTATATATCTACCCCAAGGAATGCCTCAACTCATCGCACACTCGCGTGAGAGGGCTTCCTATGCAAAGGAAAAGAGGACTTCACATGTCCTAGGATGAGAATCGTTACCCTAGCGTTCTTCCTTGTCGCCATGTAAATCAATGCAGATGAAAAGCACCACAATCTCCTTGCCTCTGCGGATCCGAAGTCGGCTCGCGATTTGGAGCTCCGAAGCTCTGCCGGTGACCAGATCTAGCCCTTCTTCCTCCTCCTTGCTCTCTCCTATCTCTAGCTTTAGAAAGAGAACCACTCAAGGGAAATGAGGGTTTCTAAACCATATTCCCGGGTTTAAACCCTTAGACCCAACCCCCAGCCGTCGGATCCCATAGTAAAGAAATAAATGGCCACGATCGGGGCATGAAATACAAAAACTGGGCCGAACACGGGTTGTAACACGACTGTGTGCATGGCCGTGTCACTTATTCGCCGTCACCAGAAATGCCCGACCAGAACATGGCCTTTGACACGGCCACCGACACGCCCGTGTCACCTGTGATACGCCCGTGTTAGGGCCCGTGTCACGGCCCGTGTGCAAAATCCAAGACTCTCCCGAGAAGGACACGGCCATGTGACATGCCCGTGTCACATGTCGTGTGCTAGACACGCCCTGGGACATGCCCGTGTCCTAGGCCGTGTGTTCTCCTTAGCAAAAAATCACAACCTGCCCAAGCAGGACACGCCCTGGGACACGCCCGTGTCCCAGGCCGTATGCCTACACTCGACGATCGCTGATTGCCAAAACGTCCACCACGCGACCCGTGGCCGAACACGCCCGTGACATGCCCTGGGACACGCCCGTGTCCCAGGCCGTGTCACCTTCTCCAAGTCCCATACTTGGCTTAAAACGTCACCCGTCCCTCTTTTGAGTTTCGGGGCATTACAACTCTCTCCCTCTTAAAAGAATTTCGCCCACGAAATTACTAAAGGAAAGAAAACGGAAAACTTTAAGTGGTACCTGAGCGGAATAACTCTTGGTACTCCTCCAGCATGGTTTGCTCCCATTCCTAAGAGAGCTCCTCCCGACCGCAATTGTCCCACCGGACCTTGACCATATGGATCTCCTTGTTATGGAGTCGCTTAACTTCAAAATCCTCAATACGAACGGGCTTGACCTTAGTCGTCAACCCTTCGTCCACCGGCACTTGATCCACTGCGATCACCTGCGAAGGCTCTTGCACCGCCTTCCGTAACACTAAAATGTTGAATACATCATGTAGTCCACTCAACTCCACCGATAGCCTCAAACGATAAGCCGCTTTGCCGACCCGCTCCAGAATCTCAAAGGGTCCAAGGTATCTCAGGCTCAACTTCTTCAAGCATCTCACCCGCAAAATACCCTTAACGGCTTTATCTTCAAGTACACCCAATCACCGACCGCGAACTCCACGTTCTGGTGCTTGGCATTGTAGTGCTTAGCTTGCCTGTCCTGAGCGATCAGGAAATGCTCTCGAATGATCCGCACCATAGATGTAGCATTCTCCACCTCCTGCTTCTTGTATAACCTTGCCTAACCCGTTTCTAGCCACGATAACAACGTGCGACACTTCCTACCATACAGGGCCTCGAAGGGCGCTATTTGAATACTCGCCTGGTAGCTGTTATTGTACGCAAACTCCACCAAATACAGGTGGTATTCCCAATGCTTCTCGAAGTCTAGAACACACATGCGGAGCATGTCCTCCATAGTTCTGTTGACCCTCTCGGTCTGCCCATCCGTCTGCAGATGGAAGGCTGTGCTGAACTTCAATTTAGTCCCCAGTATCTGTTGCACAAACCTCCAATCATTGGACATAAAATGCCCATCACGATCACTCACGATGCTGCGAGGCAAACCGTGTAATCTGACTATATTATCCACATATAGTTTCGCCAGTCTCTCCATTGAATCATCCTTCCTATGCGGAATAAAGTGTGACACCTTTGATAACCGGTCTACGATCACCCAGATGGCGTCGTTCCCCTTATACGACCTTGGCAAGCCATGAACAAAGTCCATCGATATGTCGTCGAACTTCCATTCTTGAATAGGCAAGGATTTTAAGAATCCTCCAGGCTTTTGGCACTCTGCCTTTACCAAGGCACAAGTTTGACACTTAGCCACAAACAGTGCCACATCCTTCTTGAGCCCTAGCCACCAAAACAGCTTCTTTAGGTCCCGGTACATCTTTGTGCTCTCTGGGTGGATTGAGTACTTGGTATTATGAGCCTTGTACAACAACCCCGCCCATAGATTTCCCCCGCTTGGGACGCACAAATGATAGTCCTTCCTTAACAGCCCATCCTCAACTGAAAACTGGGAATTTGACCCATCCAACGTTGTATCCATAAGCTCCTTCATGCTACCATCTAACTCCAATGCCTGCCGAACGCGATCAACGAGGTCATACTAAACTTTCGTCCAGTTCAACAATGCTTTGGCGCTAGTCTGCTTGTCCACGCAACAGATCTCCAACGCCTCCAACTCTCGAATTAGCCTCTCATCATGAACCAACAACCAGTTGGCTTGGGCGGGAGCCCTGCGACTCAACGCATCTGTAACTGCATTGCCCTTCCCGGGTACATAATGAATCTTGAACGTATAGTCCCCCAGGAACTCCATCCATCTCCGCTTCCTCATGTTCAGATCCTTCTGATCCAACAGTTACTTCAGGCTCTTATGGTCAGTATAAATATCGACCTTTAAGCCGTGCAAGTAGTGTCTCCATAGCTTAAGCGTAAATATCACGACCGCCAACTCCAAGTCGTGGACCGGATAATTCCTTTCGTGCACTTTTAGCTGACGCGATCCATACGCTATAACATTTCCATGCTGCTGCAGCACGCAGCCCAAACCACTACCTGTGGCATCACTATAAATCTCGAAGCCCTCGGTCCCACTCGGCGAACTTAGCTCCTCACACGCTTGCTCGCACTCCTGCGTCCACAAGAACTTCTAATCCTTCCTTGTCAACTTCGTGAGAGGTAACGCTATCCGCGAGAAGTTCTCTATGAAGAGCCTGTAATAGCCGGCAAGCCCAAGAAAACTACGGACTTCCGCTACCGAAGACAACACAGGCCACTCCTGTATCGCAACAATCTTCGCCGGATCCACCGCTATACCTTCCCCACTGACAATATGACCAAGGAATGCTACTGAGGGTAGCCAGAACTCCCATTTGGAGAATTTTGCATAAAGTTCATTCCTTCTCAACATTTCCAAGACTAGATGCAGATGCTTGAAGTGATCTTCTTCGCACTGTAAGTACACCAATATGTCGTCAATGAAGATGATCACAAAACGGTCTAGGTACTCTCGGAACGTCCTATTCATCAAATCCATAAACAACGATGGTGCATTCGTCAGTCCAAATGACATGACCGTGAACTCGAAGTGCCCATACCTTGTGCTGAATGGCGTCTTTGGGATATCACACTCCCTTATCCTCAGCTGATAATTCCAAGACTTCAGATCCAACTTGGAATATACCGACGGTCCGACTAACTGATCGAAGAGATCATCAATCCTTGGGATCGAGTATTTTTCTTCTCCGTTAGCTTGTTCAACTCCCTGTAGTCGATACATAGTCGCAAACTCCCGTCCTTCTTCTTAACGAAGAGGACCGGTGCGCTCCAAGGCGACGAGCTTGGATGCACATACCCTTTCTCCATCAACTCCTCTAGTTGAACCTTCAACTCCATCATCTCCTTAGGCGTAACCCTATAAGGAGAACGTGCCACAGGTTTAGCACATGACACTAACTCGATTGTGAAATCAATTTCTCGCTGTGGTGGGGCTCCGGGAAGATCGCCCGGGAACACGTCGGGGTACTCACATACAACTAGGATACTATCCAAAGTGGCCTTAGGCTTTACAGCCTCCATTAACGTGAAGAACAGCTCTGCTCCAACATGAACCGCCTTCACCACCTGAAGAGAAGACATCAGCGTCTTGCTCGACCCCTTCAGTCTCACAAACATCATTTCCTTCCCAACACCCAGCTTGACCTCCTTACGGTTGCAATCGATACAAGCCTTCTCCTCCGAGAGCCAATCCATACTGAATATAACGTCGAACTCTGCTAGCGGCAGCAATGACGCTAGCAAGTCAAACTCTTGGCTTCCAATATGAACCTTTACGACGCATACTCTGTCCGCACGCATCGAACACCCATTCGGTAGCAACACATCCAACTTGTCCTTCGCAATCGAAGAAGGGACTCCAATGCGCGTTATGAAACTTTCAGACAAAAAGGAGTGTGAAGCTCCCGTATCGAAAAGTGCTCGTGTCGGACTACCACCAATCAGAACAAAGCCTATACGAACAGTATTAAGCTAACAAGCACTGGGTAACAGTATTTAAAGCTAACTTGTTATAAATTAAACCGTACCTGTCACCACGTCGGCCTGTTTGATGGCCTCCTGCTGGCCAAAGTTATAGACTCTCGGTTGAGTCAGAGCATAGTGGGACGCGGTTGACTCCACCGCCTTGCCCTTCTCTTCAGAAGTGGCTCCTTGCTTTCTCTCAGACTTCAGACGTCCGCTCCAACAATCGCGGGCAAAATGCCCCGTCTAACCACAAGTATAACAAGCGCTCGGGGTTTGGTTGGTAGTTGCCCCCGAGGCACCTAAAGAAGGGGCTGGACCTGACGTCTTAGCCTTCTTGTAGAACCTGCGATATCCAGACTTCGAAGTAGTCAGCACTTTAAACTCCGATTTCTTGCCACCGGATTCCTTCTTCGCTTGAACGTTCTTCATGTCCTTTTCCATGGACCGGGCCAAGTTGACCAAGGTCTTGAAACCCTACGCCATAGGACCCGAAAGTAACAACCTCAAATCATCTCTTAACCCTTCATAGAAACGGTTCGTCTTGCGCTCCTCATCGGCAAAGGTAGCGCTTGTGTATCGTCCCAAACGAGTGAACTCGTGGAGAACCTCGTCCATAGTGCTATCTACTTGCACTAACTTTTGAAACTCGTTTTCCAACGCGATCCTCTGAGCTGAGGGGAGGTATCGAGCCATAAACAACCTCGAAAATTCCTCCATAGAGACATCAGCAAACTGCCTTCCCCTCAGGTGGTGTAGCTCTAGCCATTCCAACCATAACCTCGCGTTCCCGTCCAACAAGAACGTCGCAATTATGGTCTTCTACCACTCTTCAGTTTCCATTGCTGTCAGCACTCTCTTGACTCTCAATAGCCAATCCTCTGCCTGAGTCAGGGTTCCCCTTCCCTGAGAATACTGGCGGATAGACACCCATCACATGCTTAAGTTGTTTCTTAGTTGCTCTCCGAGGCAACTCCAGCTCCACCATCACCTGTTCCACCCTCCTAGGCTTTGCCGCGTGGAGCAGTACTTTCTCCATAGCAGGAGTAGGCTGCTGCACTTGCCTCGCAGGCTGCACATTGATCATTGCTAGTACAGCTTCTGCCACCAATCTAATGATCTCGGCTGAAGGAGGTGTTGCAGGCACATCATTTGGCGCGCTGCTTGCCTCAGAACCTGGCCGTTCCGACGATCCAGCACCACTTCTGGTCACCTATAATTGTGCAAAACACCAATAAGCGACCAAATAATATAGCAAACAGCAATTATAGGAACACGCAGGTTCCTCAAACATGTGTCTTTTCATTCCTAAGTGGACATTCATGGGTTCTTTTAATGTTATAACGATGACGCACACACATGTGCTCACCACCCCTTAAAGTGAATTCGCCCACGAATTCATTTAAGCTTGACCGAAACCGGTAGTCTGATACCAAATTGTAACACCCCTATCCATCACATAGCATATAACAGTAGGTCCAGCTGGGGCCCGACGCTATGTATTACGGACAGACCGGTTGGTTACTTATTGACACCAATCAACCAATCACAACATCCTACAAAGAGCACCTAGCGGAGGCAAATTATTAAGTTGCAAAGATAAAATAACCCAGCCAAGCATGAATGTCCACTACAATAAACCCATAGGAATGTATAATACACAAATATTGGCCTTATGACCTTACAAAAGTTTGCTCAATAAAAATGTCTTCCAATCCTCGGCACGCAGGCCAGTCACACATGAGTAAATAATAAAAACACTCAAAAATTTGCCTTCGAGGGCCGGCACAGCAACTTAGGCTTTAGCCCGCTATTTGCCACTCGGCTCCGCAGCACCTACAACAACAATCCACTGCACGGTAGTAAACAAAAGCAACGGTCAGCTATGCTGACCAAATTATAACGACCCTGCCCCCAACTCAGGGCGGCGATGCTCTTCCCTGCATTTTGTGAACATAAACAAGCAGTATAGTGTAAACACACACTTCATCACAGGTGCAGGCATGCACGACCACACACCCCGTGCACTCAGGGCACATTCACGGCGAACCGGCCAACGTCACGTCATTTTAAGCCATAAACGTTCCCGTCTCACCACCGTCCCTTGGACGGCCAACCATATGAGCATTTTGTCTTTCTGGCATTGGTCACGTCAATTTAATCCATAGACCGTCGAAGACCCTCATTTATGCCAGCGGTTCCACCGAACGACATAGATCGGGTACGGTTCCGCCTGACCCGTGCTCATACCGCAATGACAATTTAAGCCATATGCGCAGGTCAAGACTCCCCGAGTCCCATTTCCATCACACCATTCACATAACCCGGTTATGTTCAAGTTGGCTCCCCAGCCACCATGTTGGCAACATCCCGCATTTGCCCAGTTTTCCGGGCGCACCTTGGAGTTAGTCCCCAAGGCTCCCTGTTGCAATCTTCCTCATAGGAAACCCGAAAAACAACCATTCACACAGAGTCTTCTCCGGTTATTATGCAATGCAACATCACCGATCAAGACCAACTTGTCTGGATAGGCTTCACACAACATGCCTATGTCCATTTTCGCATACGGACTCTACACAAGGGGGACATTACATATCTACCCCAAGGAACGACTCAACTCATCGTACACTCCCGTAAGAGGGCTTCCTATGCAAAGGAAAAGAGGACTTCACATGTCCTAGGATGAGAATCGTTACCCTAGCGGTCTTCCTTAGCGCCATGGAAATCTATGTAGATGGAAAGCACCGTAATCTTCTTGCCTCCGTGGATCCGAAGTCGGCTCACGATTTGGAGCTCTGAAGCTCCGCCGGTGACCGGATCTATCCCTTCTTCCTCCTCCTTGCTCTCTCCTCTCTCTAGCTTTAGAAAGAGAACCACACAAGATAAATGATGGTTTCTTAACCCTATTCCCGGGTTTAAACCCTCAGACCGAACCCCCAGCCGTCAGATCCCATAGTAAAGAAACGAACGACCACGGTTGGGGCCTGAAATACAAAAACTGGGCCGAACAAGGGTTGCAACACGGCCGTGTGCATGGCCGTGTCACTCATTCATCATCACCAGAAATGCCCGACCAGAATACGGCCTCTGACACGGCCACTGTAACGCTCGTGTCACCTGTGATACGCCTGTGTCAGGGGCTGTGTCACGGCCCGTATGCAAAATCCAAGACTCTCCCGAGAAGGAAACGGCCATGTGACATGCCCGTGTCACATGCCGTGTGCTAGACAGGCCCGTGTCCCAGGCCGTGTGTTCTCCTTAGCACAAAACCACAACCTGCCCGAGCAGGACACGCCCTGGGACACGCCCGTGTCCCAGGCCGTGTGCCTACACTCGACAATCACTGATCGCCAAAATGTCGACCACGCGACCCATGGCCGAACACGCCCGTGACACGCCCATGTCCCAGGCCGTATCACCTGCTCCAAGTCCCAGACTTGGATTAAAATGCCACCCGTCCCTCTTTTTAGTTTTGGGGCGTTATAGTAGCATTACCTTCTCCAGGAGGGATGAGAATAAGGGAGTCGACGTTCCTTCGAAGGAACACAACATCGAAGTTCTTCCCCTGGAAGAATCCAAAGAGGTCAGCCTCATAGCCCCCCAGACAGGGAGGATGGTAGCTTGGCTGGCGGAGCTGGACGGGCGAGAATGGTATGTTGTCGAAGTCCCCCTTGACGAACATGAACTTCCTAAGCCAATTATGGCTCTTAATCACTGTCTCCTGTACCTTCACATCGTTGCTGGAGAAGTAGGCAGTACCTGTGTTTCTTCGTCTGGAAGGAGAACAGCTTGCATAATATCGCAAGGTTGAACTCGATCCGCTCCTCCCGCAAAAAGCAGGCAAACGCGACCACGAAGGCGACAGAGTTTGGGGTGATCTGGCACAGGACAAACCTGAAAATTTTCAGTACCTGCCGGACCTTGGGCTATAGAGGAAGCCACAGGACCGCATTAAAGTGGGCGATGGGGATCACGAGCTCCACATTAGAGAGATCGTTGATCCTCTCCTCCTCTCCAGGTCGCCTTGCCTCAAACCTAGGCGATAAGGAGGTGGCGATCAACAAGAGACACTCATCCTCGGCGAGGTAAGCGGAGAAGAAGGCATAATCAAAAAAGGTCCAGGCACATTTGCCTCGCCCTTAGCGTCGCCACCATCTCCTCCCATTGTGCGATCTAGTAAGCGGGCCAGATGCTGGAGTCCTTGGGAGAAGTGGCGAGCTGGCAATCAAATTTGGAGCGATGGAGGTGCAGAGGAAGAGTTTAATGCCGTCCGTGGATGAGGGCAGAGGGGGCTATTTATAGAAAAATAAAGATGTGGGAAAACGACCTTTTAAAGGGAGGTGTGCGGATAGCAAAAATATGTTTTGACGCCTCGATATTCAACCCACACAAATTCCTACCTACTCGCCACGATCCAGTGAAAGTTAAGCAATAACGAACCTAAGAGGCGAGCGATCCAGGTCCAGATCACACTAGCCATAGAGGCGAGCGAGCCAGGGGTGGCCCGTAAGATCTTAAGGGGCTAGAGAGCCAAGCTAGCTCGCACCCACTTAAGAGAAGCTTAGTAGTAGCGAAGAAAATCAGCAAGCGAAAAGATAATTATATACAAATGAAGGACCATTAACGGGCGAGTTCGATTACAAATAGTAATATAGGGGAGGGGAAAGCCCTCCCAAAGAGAAAGAAAAAGGAAAAAAAATGAGTTCACGGTTATAAATCACACGGACTGAGGTCCTTAGGGAGAACACCCCCCCCCCCCCCCCTCGGTCTGCGAGCCGGCGGCTAGGGGGCTGGTGGTTCAATATTGGATTCACATCCACCCACCCCTCCCTCGTGCCCCAGAACGAGGCGAGAGGCGAGGGTAGTAGTACTCGCGGACCGCCAACAATTCTCGCTGGGCCAGGTCGACCTGTTCTATGGCATGCCTAAGTCGTTACTCTGCCCGCATTATATGTACACCTGGTGAAGTCATTCCGTCGCCGTCTTATGGGAGCCTCACGCCCTCTAGGTCCCTGAAGCGCACTTCTGCATCGACCTTATCCTCATCAACCCTGCCTCAAATCTCTCGTAGCATCAAGGAGTGCTTTTGGAACAGCTTGGTCACCCGCCTCTTCATTTCCTTAACATCTTGTAGGTCTCCTAGGTGTTCAGAGATGTTGTCCGAGGAAGGGTGAGGCGAGTACCCCTCGCTCATGTCGGCTTCATATGATGACAGCTAGTGGAAACCTGAAAAAGAGAGGGTTAGCGAATAGTCAGGCAACGATGGGCGAGTAAGTATATGGACAAAACTGGGGTCGACACATCTCCCGCGCTGGCATGCGGTCGAGAAGTACCTGGTTGGCATTGGAAGAGCTCGCCTTCAAGATTCGCAAAGGATTTCCCCAACCCAGGGTAGGTCAGCGATCGTGGAACAAGCAGAGTCAGGTTGACGGCTCTTGGGATGGAGGCTGCAAAAACAATTAATTAGAAGGTGCGGGGAAATCAGATGGAAGGTGAAGGCAAGGAGTTAAGAACTCATTAGTGGTTTGAGAAATGTTAGGGATCACGAGATGAGCAGATCACGCAACCGAGGTGCTGACGGCTCGCTCGGATACATGAGGGGAAGGATGTCTCTGATCAACTTCCCCACCTCAATCCTCGCGAGGCGTCTCCTATGGAGAAGGAGATATCAAAATCAGGGTCATATAAAACTAAATACTCGGCTTGCATACCTGATGACTGTCCTCAGAACCCGCCACCGGACTGGAGGCAGGGGCATCAACGTGAGAAGGCCGCATGACAATCTTGGCCTACTTTGTGCCTTAAAGCAGGGCTGGGCGATCCCCGAGCCATCTAGGGGGCAACGTCAACAATCTGTGATCGCGTACCCTCCCTCGCGGCCGCCAGGCAAGCTCGTATCTCTTCAGATGTAGGCATCACTCAGCTACAGTAACTCGTGAAAAGAAAGAGAAGTAGAAAGTCAGGGAATTTCTTTGAGCCCGATGGTACATACATAATACGAAGATGGGACCCACCAAAAGATTCCCTCCAGCTTAGCATGCACTCACCGAACATGTGGGGTTGGATGATTATTTTTTGAGCTTTGCGAAACCTCAAAAAGAGTAGGGATTATGTACAACCCAGTGTTCGTCAAGTGGGTCTAGCGAGCCCAGGGGGAAGCTAGCCCGCATTCGCCAGGCAGGCAGGCAAGCCAGCATGCATCCGCATAGAGGGAGAGCAATCCCAGGGGGAAGCCAGCCCCCATCCGCCAGGTAGGCAGACGAGCCAGCCTGCATCCGCTAAGAGGGCGAGCGAGCCTAGGGGCAGCCAACCCGCATCCGCTAGGCAGACGGGCGAGCCATCCCGCATCCTCCAAGAGGGCGAGCGAGCCTAGGGGCAGCCAACCCGCATCTGCCAGGCATATGGGAGAGCCAACCCGCATAAACCAGGCAGGAAGGCGATCCAGCCCACATCTGCCAAGAGGGCGAGCGAGCCCAGGGGGAAGCCATCTCGCATCCACCAGGCAAGCGGGCGAGCCATCCTGCATCCGCCAAGAGGGAGAGCGAGTTTATGGGCAGCCAACCCGCATCCGCCAAGCAGGCGGGCAAGCCATCCCGCATCTGCCAAGTGGGCGAGCGAGCTGGTGAAGCCAACCCACCTCCATATAAGAGGCGGGCGAGTTGCAGGAATCAGGATTTACCCAAGAGGCAGATGAGCTGTGGGAGGCAGGCCCCACCCATCCAGATGACTGCCAAGCTGGATCACATTCTCCCCGTAGGTAGGGTGCAGATATCCTATGTTTAATATAATTTGATTTTGTCTGCTAATAGCCAAACCAAACTGCGGAGTTTCACTGTTGGTAGACCCCTTTTGAGTTACGCATAGCCATTTAGAATAGCGGAGTTGCGCTATTTGCAGGCCTGGCTCAGAAATCTATAAATAGACCCGAGGTGGTACCTTAGAAGGCAAGCTTTCTCATTCTCTGGTTTTATGGCGCTTTCTGAGGTATCCTTAGCTCAGCACTAGTTAAGGAGGGGAAGTGCTCTAAGATCTTCCGGGTGTGTGGAGGGACCTCCGTGCTTGACCTTGGGTTAGTTCCAAATCCTAAGTTCTCAGTCAAATATGCTTACTAGGAGAAGTAAGTGTGCAATCTCAGATTTTTAGGGTCCGAACTCCATAGAACTCAGTTCTCGGTTTCAACAGCGGTTACGACGGTGCAATTACCAGACCTACCCTGCCAAAAACTATAAAAGGAGTCCAAAGCTTTAATTTAAAAACACATTTCCTTCTGCGCCCAAGAGAGCTTGTTCGATGAACCTTCAGAGGTTACCCTTGGTGTTCGAAGTTTCTTTCAAAAATCTTTATTGGCCCATGAAGATCTCCCTCCCCTTCGAAGGTCATATGAAGGTCTCATTCAACCTTCGAAGATCTCTTTCTCCTTTGAAGCTCCCCTTTAGGGGTAACCTGAAGTTTTCACTTCGCATTCTATTAAATCCTGTTGTAACGAGCAATGGTCTGTCACCCTCAAGGACTATAAAATTTGTAACAATATAAGAATTAGTGGATTTTTTTGGCATCAAACTGGCTACGTAGTTTTTCACCATTTCTGGATTTTCCACATAAAATTTTTATGATTGTTCACTTTGACTTGCTGCAAACACTTCCATTGACCCGCAATAATTTGGTGTTCTCTGTGGGAATGTTGTTCCCAAACTCCGTAAGAACTCTCTGAAGACAGTATTTGCTCCATTGTAATACTCGTGACTAAACGTTATGGCAAGAAGAAGTGCTCGCACCACCGAGGAATCAATCCCGGGATGACACGTTGATCTACATCCCTCTCACTCACATCAACTCACCTCTCATGAAAGAGGCAATGCTCGCTCTCATAGCTACATTGGAGGGACACATGCGGCAAATGGAAGAGCAAAAGGCTGAGATGCTAGCTCTCTTAAGAAAACTTAGGAGCTCCATGAGCTCCCTTTTACCTCCGACACTTATCAATCTGTCTCCACCAGCTACGAATCATGCTCTGCCATAAGAGGCCACTTGAGAGGAAGGTTCCTCTGAGTAATTCTCCGATACGGCTCGCTCCACTCATTCGGCTAAACCAAACAGGGTCCCTAGAGCCATTATTCATCATCACCATCTGGGAGGAGTAGGCCTTGGGAATGTTATTTGAAGAATCACTCGTGTGAAGATACGCAATATAAAGCAGAAGAATATGGACAAATCGGTCGATGGGCCTTTTTTTCGCGCCGCCCTCTACATCACGCCCCTTCATTGACACCTTAGGTTCTAGCTCATCCGATCTCACATGGCTTTAAACTTCCCAACATTAAGATATATATTCAATGGGATGAACGATCCCCTAGAGCACATCAATCAACCACTTCACCCCAATTATGAGGATTTACAACGCCCTAGATTAGCTACAATACCAAGTGTTTCCGACAATGCTGAAGGGGCAGATAGGTACTTGGTTCCATTCCGCGGATTCACAATGCCCTAGATTATATACTATATCAAGTGTTTCAGACAACACTGAAGGGGCGGACAAATAATTGGGTCTATTCTGTTGGGTACACTGGGAATTTTGGATGGCGTTGAGTGAGCAGAGCTCACTCAACGCCGTATCCTGGATGGCGTTGAGTGAGAAGAGCTCACTCAACACCGCAGCATGGATGGCGTTTAGTGAGTAGAGCTCACTCAATGCCGTATCTTGGATGGCGTTGAGTGTGCTGAGCTCACTCAACGCCATTTTACTTAGATTTTTTTTTCTGGCGGTTTTAGCTTGGCTGATGGTCAGCTGAACCAGGCCGGTCTAGATAGTAGGGCCCGAATGCATTATTAGGTCGTTTCTATTAATAAGACCCAATTAAGTCCTATTTTAAAAAGTGTTGACCGATCATGCCACGTGGTTATCGGTTTTGAAAGCAAGGAGGAGCCACGACCATGGCCAGAAACCGGCGTTCACAGCCATAAATGGCACTTGATGCCTTGGCAGCCCTTCCCCTCCCCTTTTGTGGCTGGATTCAACTCCTCTAGGGAAGAGGAGGAGTTTCCAGCCGTTATCTTTCTAGATAGAGCCAATTATAGCCCCCACCACCATGGCCGAGCCAAGCTTTAATGGACCATTAATGGCCAATGAAGTTTTTTCCTTTCCCCTCCTTAATCGAGATCTTAAACACCATTAGAGGCCCAAGAGGAAGGTTTCCCAGCCTTTACCTGAATCTTTCGAGCCCTCCCACCATTCTATTGCAGAAGCTGAGTGGCACCACCATCAAAAATGGCTTTACGTCGATCTGCACGCCTTTAGCTCGCGAACAAGGTCCTCCCCTCCTCTCTCTCTACAGGTAGATCTTAGCCTTCTTTAGGATTAAGAATTGGGCTCAATTGAGCCCGATCGGGGGGGGGGGGGGGGGGGAGCTTCTCTTCCTAGTTTTCCAGCAAAATTTTTGTGCTCGGGTTCGCCGAATTCCGCCTCTCCGGCGGCCGCGCTGCCGCCAGTCGATGGCCACCACCTCAACGGAGGTGGTGGTGGATGTGGCCGGCCAGGGAGGAGGCTGGATGGCCGGCGGCAGCGTCTGGAATGCACTCCAGGTCGGGCAAATCTCAGCCCTTTGCTGGAGGAAGAAGAAGACCCAGCACTGTTGGATCTGCTTCAAGATTAGTGCTGTTATTTAATTCTTTTCTTTTATATGAATTTTCTGTACAAAATAATAGCCACTTTAGAAAATTTATGAAAAATACTTAGAGGCTCTATATGAAGACATGGTCAACATGTAATTTGTAGCTTTATGGGTCGACATTATTTTAAAATTGATTTGGGTCCATTTGGTCAACTGGTTTGACAAGGGCACCTCTTTTGGTGGGATCTATACCTAGAGCTAGGCAGAGACTAAAAGGTGTGACCACCCTTCATCCCTTTACCAAATGATCTTAAATTTGGGAAGGGAGTCCACCCTAGCTATACCTAAGGCCTGTCCAAAAATGGCAATTTTTGGAGAATGTTTTTCTATAGTTTTTAGAAAAATTTAATAATCTTAGGATAATTAATTAGATGGCTTAATGAATTCCAAACCCTCCCAAATTTTGGTGAGTTGTCCCTGGGTTCATCATGAGGCTTTGTATAATTTTTCATCTCATTTGGAGATGTTTTAAATTGGAAATGGACAAATCTAAGCTTTGCCCTATTAAGGGGTTTTTAGGTCAAAAGTGCACTTTGAGATTTGAGTGGCCAGATCACCTCAACAGAGGCTGAGATTTTGGTCACTTACTAGGCATGATGCCTAGTACCCTCTCATGGATTTTGAGGTGGATTGGGGTAAATTTGCCCTAGGACCCAAGGTCAAACCCTAAGGATGGTTCTTGGTGGTTTGTGAAGGGCAAGTGGTCAAATGACCTCGTTATGAATTGAAACTTGGTAGATAGGATTCTAGGGTAGCTAGAATCCTCTTGTAGAAATTTGAATGGATTTTAAATTAAATAAGTCCCTCAAAAACCTAACCCTAATTTAAAGCACAAAACTTGTAGAGATAGAAAATGTAACTAAAACTCACTGAACAGTGATGAGATTTGGGTAGAGTAGTTTTTAAGGTTAGTACAAGCTCTAGAGATTTTATTATGAATTTATGATCATTATTTTTGATACTTCATTAATAATTTAGTAGTTTGTATTATTTGCTTAGAAATTTATTATGGAGAAAATACTTTCTGGAAATTGATGAAATTTAGGCAAAGAACTTTTATTATGATTTTAAAGCTCTGTGAATTTTTATGGGATTTTTAGAAGAGTAATTCTAAGGCTTGCTTTATTAAGTGTTGTTTCTCATGAAAACTTAATTAAATCTATTTTGGTGACTAGCAAGCCTGTAAAATTATGATCTTACACAATGACCTTTTCTGTACCATATTAATATTAAGTAATTTTTCTATAATTTTATGATGACTAATTTCAGTACTTCCTTCTTTACTTATGGTTAATGGAGTTATAGTGGATAAATTAATTAGAGGCTAAATACTTTACGTAAAATCATGAAAATTAGTATTTGATGATACCTTGCTTCTATTTAGTGATCATAATTTTTGGGTGGCCATTACTTGAGAGAATCATGTAGTTCATGTTTAAATTACCCATGGCCAATCTCTTGGGAAAATTAAATAAATATCAGATTAATTAGGAAAATTATAAATTTCTGATTTAGGCAAATTATGTCATGATAGACCTCCAGTAAATTTTATTAGAGATTTGGAAGACAATTTGGAGTACCTCCCCTTGTATACCTCATATAGCTTAGGATGGTCTGCGTTTAGTAAAACAGCTGAGATCATATTAGGCTACAAGATGAACTTAGAGGATTTGGGTATTGGGTTAGTGGTTTGGAAATGTGTATGAATGCATCCTTAGTAACTAAGATGAGGTTAGGTTTGTAGGTTGTCGAGTCATAAGAGGTGCTCGGGATCGACGAAAGATCGTCCTTCCCGGTGGGAGAGGAAGGGTCTCAACACACTAGGGTTTTATCCAAAGTAATTTGAATGGGATCGAGTATTGGGTAATAAACAATAAAAGTAAGTGCCTTGCGAAAGGGAACGATGGGCTTCAGCTACCATCATAGTTCCTAGTGCCCTTTGAGAGCCCTTCACAGGGAATACTGGGTGCAGTCCTGGGCTAACATAAACCATAGGAATAATAAACTAAAAGAGCAACTAGAATATCTAGGGTTGTACATTCACACACCCCGGTAGCTAGGGAGGTAGAATAAGTTGGTTTGGTTGCCATTCAGACGGTAGCTCTGAAGGTAGATGCATGGACGAGACAGTCCGGGGAGCCGAGGGCTCGAGGGTTTGAATACAGAATAAGGTGGTGGGTCTCGGTATTTGATTGTCATTCACACCAACATCGGTACGTTTACTCGGCGGTATGGGACACTTAGCCAAAGAAAGTCTAGTGGATATAGCCAGCACTAGTATGCGGATACTCTAGGTTGTGTTCTTCTAGGGACGTACGGAAGCGCTAGGCCCAGTAGTGTGGATACCCACCTAGGAGTGGGGGGCCCGACCCACTGTCTCCGTTTGCTACTACGGAGGTTCTTGGGAGTGAAGCTAGCTACCCGAACAGGGGAATTAAAGGTCTGTGTGCATAGAGTCGTGCTCATGAGTTGCACTTACATGAATCATGGCATAGCATATCACTACACTCATATTTGCATACAACCGACACCCCAACGTATAAATCGGTATGAGACTTTTTATACGATGGGAGCCTTGCAAAAGACCCCTTAACTTATAAGTTTGTATGGGCATTCATATAAGTTAAGGTTACTTACTTGTTTTCTATTTGTCTTCTTATGATTATACTACTTACCACATGTCTACTTTACTACTCACTACCGTAGAATTGCTAGATGTACTCTATTTTAAGTAGTTGTTTATATACTATGAATAATTATTAGACTAGTTCCACTGTTATCCGTTTGATTATTCTCCACCATTGTAGCTTCCCTTTCCTCCTCTCCGCTCGGTGCTTAGGAGCCATGGGGGGAGGGGTAGGGGATGATAGGGCTTAGTATTTTTGACTAATGGTTTTCGAACCACAATATTACAGGAGCTCCGGATGGGAGGCAGGGACCAACAGCCCAGGGACCAGCACCAGCGGAGTACGGTGCTCATGGAGGTGGGCCAGTCAGGAACCGGAGCACCTGTGACCAGCTCCGTGAGTTTTTAGTGTTTTTATAGCTTCCGCGATGAGTGATTTATAGTGAGGACTCTGATGTACAGGGCTTGAGCCCGTTTCTTTATTTCATCTGAACTGTTCTTTGCAGTACTTTCTATATATTGATGGACTTTTTGTGATTTTATTCATATGAGTTTCTGTGTACATGTTTACATTCAGTGTAATACTTACTTCTATCTCTTTGTGATCGAAAAGGGCCGGCAGAATTGGCATTTTGTAGTGGCGGCCTTCCCGTGAGTCGGTGCCACCGCAAAGTGGCAATTCTGGGCTAAGACCCCGGTGGTTGAAAAAGAAAAAAAAGGGGGTCTTACAAGTGGTATCAGAGCAGACCTCGATCGGAAGAGAAGTAGTCCACAAAACCTTGGGCCACCCCTGTGCAAGCTTAGTTTGCGGACAAACTAGCAGCGGAAGCAGTTGTGTGCCCATAAGGGAAATCACATGTGAAAGTCCATCCTACCCCCTTTCTTATATTCCATTCATACGCTATCTAACAAACGGAATTTTCCCTTGTAGCCTGCGACGAACCCTACATCACAGCAGGGGACACCTCAGGCTCTGAATGTGGTCCCACCTCCGCCGGCTCCAACTCCGTTCCAGCAGACGGAGATGGGGCAAACACTTACGGCCATTCTGGAGGCCTTCAGAGCACAACAAGTCCCGGCTCCACAGCCAAACCCCGGGGCCTACTAAATGAGCGTCTTCCGGGGACTTTACCCTCCATCCTTCCTAGGGACGAAATTGGCAGTACGCACTAAGGAGTGGTTAGATACTATTTACGAGATGCTTACGGGGATTCGATGCCCCACTGAGGAGGAGGTTGCTTTGGCAGTCTCCTGCTTGGAGTCACATGGAAAGAGGTGGTGGAAGTCACAGCTGGTCACCACCTTTGCGGGTATGGATTGCGCATTTATTACTTGGGAGGAGTTCAGAGCAGCACTCCTGGGACATTTCATACCTCAGTCAGCGAGGGAAGAGTTGGAGGATAGGTTCCTGCGGTTGAGGCAGGGGAACAAGACGGTGGTGGAGTATTATCAGGAGTTTACTCACCTGGCCCGCTATGCGGACGCTTTTCAGTTGGACGACGCTTGCTATGCTAGGAGGTTTTATAAGGGGATGCAAGACGATATGAGACAGGCCCTCCTCTTCATCTCAGAGGGGAGTTTGGCTAGGATTCTGGAGATGGCTAAAAAGAGGGAAGCAGATCAGCTTACAGTCAAGAGCCGGAAGAGACCATCTGACGATGCAGTGATTGGAGGTCGTAGAGACTGTCCTCGAGGCCAGGTTATTGGGGAGATAAGGAACGGAGATCAACCTCATCAGGAGATTGGGCAGGAGCAGAGGAGTCAGGGGGTATTGGCTCCCCAGCCTTTACAGATGCTGGAGATGCCAAGGATAGCAGAGTAGGCACCGGTATGCTTTCAGTGCAATCAGCTGGGGCATATCAAGAGGAACTGCCCTATGAGGCGAGCACCCCCACCAACATATCAGGGTGCTCCACCTCCCCGATAGTTTGGCGGACGAGGACATGATCGAGGACAAGGATTTCAGGACCGAGGCCACAGGCCAGAGAGGGAGCAAGTGTATGCTCTAGAACTGACATAGCCCCGAAACCAGGAGCAGGTTATCGCAGGTATGGCAGTACTTTAAAGTTTCTTCCTATGAACTAGTTTTTCTAGACATAACCTAGTTAGAAATTAAGATAAGACAACTATAACAAGAATACTAAGACATTTAATTACCTCAGGCATAGTCTTCATTAGCGGTAAGCCCGCTCACACGCTCTTCGACACTGGTGCTTCGCACTCATTTGTGTCGGAAGATTTCGTGAAAGGATTGGCTGGCGTGGAGCCGTTCACTGGAAAGATGATGAGGGTGCGCCTACTTGATGGATCAGAGCTAATGACCTCTACTCATTACAATATGAAAGCGGAGATCGGCGGGAAGGCATTTGAGGCACCAGCGACGATTCTGAAGATGCCAGATTACGATCTGATCCTGGGCATGACTTGGCTGTGCTGGAACCATGCTTAGATCGACTGCGTGGCGAAGAGGATCACCGTGAGGCACGGGGACTCCTTTATTGTTATCAAAGGTATTATACAAGCACCCCGCGCCTTATTATCATCTGTGCAGGCCGTTAAGGCCAATCTGCATGGGGAAGAGGTTTATCAGGTCCTTTTTGAGGCGGTCGTGGCCAAGGGCTCCATTTAAGATATTCCAGTAGTACGGGACTTCGCCGATGTATTTCCGGAGAAGCTACCAGGGCTACCCCCGCACCGAGAGAAGGACTTTCAGATTAAGCTCGTACCAGGGGCTAAGATGGTATCCAGAGCTCCCTATCGAATGGCCCTAAAGGAGTTGGTGGAATTTTGAAGCCATCTTCAGGAGTTAGTGGAGGACGGGTTTGTTCGGCCTAGCTCTTCACCATGGGGAGCTCCGGTGTTATTCGTTAAGAAAAAGGACGGAACCCTTCGGCCGTGTATAGATTACCGGGCCCTGAATAGGTTGACGGTCTGGAATACTTATCCCTTTCCAAGGATAGACGAGCTATTTGACCAGCTGGAGTGAGCCCATTGGTTCTCAAAGCTGGATCTGAGGTCGGGGTACTACCAGCTTCGCATTCGGGAGGAGTACATCCCGAAGACGGCCTTCAGCAGCAGATATGGTTTGTACGAGTTTACCGTGATGCCTTTCGGACTCACGAATGCACCCTCCGCATTCATGACCTTGATGAGCCGGGTGTTCGAAGAGTATCTGGATTTCTTTGTTATTGTATTCATCGACGACATCCTTATCTATTCAAGGACGGAGGAGGAGCATACGAGACATCTGGCCTTGACCTTGGAGAAGCTGCGGGAACATAAGATGTATGCCAAGTTCAGCAAGTGCCAGTTCTGGCTAGAGGAGGTTGCCTCTTTGGGCCATGTCATCAGTGGAGCAGGTCTGGTAGTAGATCCGGTGAAGGTCCAGGCAGTATGGGATTGGCCACAACTAAAATCGGCCTCGGATGTTCAAAGTTTCTTGGGACTTGCCGGTTATTACCGGAAGTTCGTAAAGGGGTTCTCTATGATTGCCCTCCCTCTTACGTCTCTGACAAAGAAGGAGTCCCCTTTTATTTGGACGCCACGATGTGAATCTGCTTTTCAGGAGCTGAAGGATCGTCTTACCTCGGCTCCCATCCTTGCTCTTCCGTCAAGGAAGGAAGGATTCCAGGTGTACATAGATGCTTCCTATCATGGGATGGGTGTCGTTCTGATGCAGAATGGGCACGTAATAGATTACGCCTCCCGTCAGCTGAAGCAACATGAGCAGAACTACCCCGTGCACGATTTGGAGATTGGGGCAGTCATTTTTGCTCTTAAGATCTGGCGACACTATCTCTACGGAGTACATTGCAATATCTTCTCAGACCACAAGAACTTGAAATACGTAGACACACAGAAGGAGTTAAATATCAGGCAGATACGCTGGGTGGAGTTTTTGTCGGACTACCAGTATACCATGCACTACTATCCAGGGAAGGCAAATGTGGTCGCAGACGCTTTGAGTCGGAGAGCGAGTACATTAGGAGTAGGCCCACAGCTGATGGCCTTGGAGTTGGTTAAATCATTCGAGGAGATGTAGATATCACTAGTGTCCGAGGATGACCCGGAGTTATAC
Source organism: Platanthera zijinensis (assembly GCA_039513925.1). NCBI lineage: Eukaryota > Viridiplantae > Streptophyta > Magnoliopsida > Asparagales > Orchidaceae > Platanthera > Platanthera zijinensis. The sequence goes on from CM077083.1 coordinate 155,453,508, forward strand.
ATGGAGTACCTGGGATCGATGGTTACTACTGATGATATCCGAGACCGCATCAGAGATGGGTAGAAGCTGGATGTGAGAGCTGAGTCGATATTCCGAGCCTTGGAGGAAGGCACGACAGGAGATTACTCTTTGAGGGATGGTCTCCTGTGTTTCAGAGGCAGGGTCTAAATACCGGCAGGAGGCCAGATCTGGGAGGACATTATGACGGAAGCTCACTACAGTCGATACTCAGTGCACCCGGGAATCACCAAGATGGTAAAAGATTTGAAGAGGATGATGTACTGGCCGGGTATGAAGAAAGACATTACGTACTTTGTGATGCATTGCGAGGCCTTCCAACTCGTAAAGGCCAAGTGTAGGAACCCGACAGGCTTGCTGCAGCCACTTCCGGTGCCGGAGTGGAAATTTGAGGATATAGCCATGGACTTCATACATGGGCTACCTCGATCCCGTGCGGGAAATGACTCGATCTGGGTGATAGTAGACATGCTAACAAAGGTGGCCAGATTCATTCTAGTGGTGAAGGATGCTCCGGTTAGTGTATTAGTGCGGAGGTTCATTGAGCAGTCTGTGCGTTATCATGGGGTGCCCAAGACTATCGTTTCGGATCGGGATGGGCGGTTTACATCCAGGGAGTGGAGATCAGTCCAGGACCATCTGGGTTCTCAGTTGACATTCAGCACAGCTTTTCACCCTCAGACCGACGGGCAGACAGAGCGCACCAACCATACACTAGAAGATCTTTTGCGCCTGTGTATTTTGGACCGCGGCAAGCATTGGGAGAGATTGCTGCCACTGGTCGAGTTTTCGTACAACAACTCCCATCAATCCAACATAGGCATGGCTCCATACGAGGCGTTGTATGGAAGAAGGTACAGGACCCCACTATCATGGGTTCAGGATGATGATCCGCAGGCACTAGGCTCGGAGTTTGTGGGAGATACAGATGCTGAGATTAGATTGATCCGGGACAGGATGTTGGAAACCAGAGTAGGAAGGCCAAATATTACGATGTGAGGCATCGTCAGGTGGAGTTCCAGGTAGGAGACCGAGTTTTCTTGAAGATACGGCCGATGCACGGAGTCTCGCGGGTTCGCGGGCGGAAGAAGCTCAGTCCGAGATATATGGGGCCTTACAGGATCCTGGAGCGGATCGACCCCTTGTTTTATAGACTGGAGCTACCGCCGGAGTTAGCGGGATTGCATGACGTCTTCCACGTCTCCTCACTATGGAGGGCTCTGCTACGGCCAAAACAGCTGATTTTCACAGCAGACGGCCTGGTGGCCTCAGATCGGTCAGTCAACTTGGAGCCTATCAGGATCGATGGCATGGCAGTGCAGGTCTTGTGACGTAATAAGGTTCCATTAATCAAGGTTTTGTGGAGGAACCACGGTCAGGAGGAGCATACCTGGGAACCGCAGGACCTGATGCGACAAAAGTATCCGGAGCTGTTAAGTAAGGTATACCTCACAACCTCTCAAGATGTTCAATTTACTTTCCCATCTCTAACAAGTAGGACTGAAATTTCAAGATTAGGGGCTAATCTTTTATTTATTGGGGTCTAGACTTTGTCAATTGGACGAATTGTTCTTAGATTTGACTATCACCTTCAAATCTCACAGTGCAAACATGGCGTCGAGATGTAAATCTTTTGACTCTCATGGGATGTTACAAGTTTCTTTCTCCCCGATAGGAGCCTTCGTAGGCTTAACCTTGATTTCGGGGACGAAATCTTTGTTTTGTTTATTGGGATTTGTAACATCCCATTTCCAACTAGACCCCTAGGAGTGGTTTTGTCATAACAGAACCCTAGGAAACCCAAGAATTGAAGTATATCGACCAATATTTCGAGTCAAGGGGTGTTCACGCCCGTGACCGACCCGTCACGCCCGTGACCTAGGGCATGACCCCTTCGACGATCGTCGCCCTCAGAAAGACGATCGGTGAGCTCGGAAATTTCAACATGGGTCTGGCACGCCCGTGACCGATCCGTCACGCCTGTGACCTTGGAATGGCGTTGAGTGAGCTTAGCTCACTCAATGCCATAAGCTAGACTTCATTGAGTGCACAGACTGCACTCAATGCCATGTTAAGTAGGCTGGATGGCGTTGAGTGAGCAGAGCTCACTCAACGCCATAAGCTAGACGGCGTTGAGTGCACAGACTGCACTCAATGCCATCTTAAGTAGACTGGATGGCGTTGAGTGAGCCAATACGAGCTTAGCTCACTCAACACCATAAACTAGACAACGTTGAGTGCACGGACTGCACTCAACGCCGTCTACTAAGGCCTGGAATGGCATTCAGTGAGCTGAGCTCACTCAATACCGTAGTTTGGATGGCATTGAGTGAGCTTACCTCACTCAACGCCATAAGCTAGACGGCGTTGAGTGCACAGACTGCACTCAACACCAACTTGAGTAGGCTGGATGGCATTGAGTGAGAAGAGCTCACTCAACGCCATAATCTGGATGGTGTTGAGTGAGCTGAGCTCACTCAATGCCATAGTCTGAAAGGGCTGTATTTTGGATGGCGTTGAGTGAGCAGAGCTCACTCAATGCCGTATCCTGGATGGCATTAAGTAAGCAGAGCTCACTCAATGCCGCAGCATGGATGGCATTGAGTGAGCAGAGCTCACTCAACGCCGTAGCTTGGATGGCGTTGAGTGAGCTGAGCTCACTCAATGCCATTTTACTTAGATTTTTTTTTCTGGCGGTTTTATCTTGGCTGATGGTCAGCTGAACCGGGCCGTTCTAGATAGTGGGCCCGAATGCATTATTAGGTCGTTTCTCTTAATAAGACCCAATTAAGTCTTATTTTAAAAAGTGTTTACCGATCATGCCACGTGGCTGCCAGTTTTGAAAGCAAGGAGGATCTATGGCCATGGCCGGAAACCGGCGTTCACAACCATAAATGGCACTTGATGCCTTGGCAGCCCTTCCCCTCCCCTTTTAAAGTTGGATTCAAATCCTCAAGGGAAGAGGAGGAGTTTCCAGCCGTTAGCTTGCTGGACAGAGCCGTTTCTAGCCCACACCACAATGGTCGAGCCAAGCTTTAATGGACCATTAATGGCCATTGAAGTTTTGGCCTTTCCCCTCCTTAACCGAGCTCTTAAACACCATCAAAGGCCCAAGAGGAAGGTTTCCCAGCCTTTACCTGAAGATTTCGAGCCCTGCCACCATGCTATTGCAGAAGCCGAGCGGCGCCACCATCGGAAATGGCTTTCCGTCGATCGTCACGCCTCCAGCCCGCGAACAAGGTCCTCCCCTCCTCTCTCTCTACGGGTAGATCTTAGCCTTCTTTAGGATTAAGAATCAGGCTCAACTGAGCCCGATCGGGGGGGGGGGATCTTCTCTTCCTAGTTTTCCCGCAAAATTTTAGTGCTCAGGTTCGCCGGATTCCGCCTCTCCGGCGGCCGCGCCGCCGCCCGGTGATGGCCACCACCTCAACAGAGGTGGTGGTGGCGGTGGCCGGCCAGGGAGGAGGCTGGATGTCCGGTGGCAGCGTCTGGAATGCACTCTAGGTTGGGCTAATCTCGGCCCTTGGCTGGAGGAAGAAGACCCAGCACAGTTGGATCTGCTTCAAGATTAGTGCTATTATTTAATTCTTTTCTTTTATATGAATTTTATGTACAAAATAATAGCCACTTTATAAAATTTATGAAAAATACTTAGAGGCTTTATATGAAGAAATGGTCAACATGTAATTTGTAGCCCTATGGGTCTACTTTATTTTAAAATTAATATGGGTCTACATGGGCTACCTTGATCCCGTGCGGGAAATGACTCGATCTGGGTGATAGTTGACAGACTAACAAAGGTGGCCAGATTCATTCCAATGGCGAAGGATGCTCCGGTTTGTGTATTAGTACGGAGGTTCATTGAGCTACTGCCGGAGTTAGCGGGATTGCATGACGTCTGCCATGTCTCCTCATTACGGAGGGCTCTGCTATGGCCAGAGCAGCTGATTTCCACAGCAGACGGGCCGGTGGCCTCAGATCGATCAGTCAACTTGGAGCCTATCAAAATCGATGACACGACAATGCGGGTCTTGCGACGTAATAAGGTTCCGTTAATCAAGGTTTTGTGGAGGAACCACGGTCAGGAGGAGCATACCTGGGAACCGCAGGACCTGATGCGAAAAAAGTATCCAGAGCTATTCAGTCAGGTATACCTCACAACCTCTCAAGATGTTCAATTTACTTTCCTATCTTAAACCAGTAGGACTGAAATTTCAAGATTAGGGGCTAAACTTTTTTTTTTTGGGGTCTAGACTTTGTCAATTGGACGAATTGGTCTTAAATTTGACTATCACCTTCAAACCTCACATAGCAAACATGGCGTCGAGATGTAAATCTTTCGACTCTCATGGGATGTTACAAGTTTCTTTCTCCCCGATAGGAGCCTCCGTAGGCTTAACCTTGATTTTAGGGACGAAATCTTTGTTTTGTTTATTGGGATTTATAACATCCCATTTCCAACTAGACCCATAGGAGTGGTAATGTCATAACAGAACACTAGGAAACCCAAGAAATGAAGTCTATCAACCAAGTTTTCGAGTCAAGGGGTGGTCATTCCCGTGACCGACCCGTCACGCCCGTGACCTAGGGCGTGACCCCTTCGACGATCGTCAACCTCAGAAAGACGATCGGCGAGCTCGAAAATTTCAACATGGGCCTGGCACGCCCGTGACCGATCTGTCACGCCCGTGACCTTGGAATGGCATTGAGTGAGCTTAGCTCACTCAACGCCATAAGCTAGATGGCGTTGAGTGCACAGACTGCACTCAACGCCATCTTAAGTAGGCTGGATGGCGTTGAGTGAGCAGAGCTCACTCAATGTCATAAGCTAGACGGCGTTGAGTGCACAGACTGTACTCAACGCCAACTTAAGTAGACTAGATGGCGTTGAGTGAGCTTAGCTCACTCAATGCCATAAACTAGACAGCGTTGAGTGCACGGACTGCACTCAAAACCGTTTGCTGAGGCCTGGAATGGCATTGAGTGAGCTGAGCTCACTCAATGCCATAGTTTGGATGGCATTGAGTGAGCTTACCTCACTAAATGCCATAAGCTAGACGGCGTTGAGTGCACAGACTGCACTTAACGCCACCTTGAGTAGGCTGGATGGCGTTGAGTGAGTAGAGCTCACTCAACGCCATAATCTGAATGGCGTTGAGTGAGCTGAGCTTACTCAATGCCATAGTCTGAAAGGGATGTATTTTGGATGGCGTTGAGTGAGCAGAGCTCACTCAACGCCGAATCCTGGATGGCGTTGAGTGAGCAAAGCTCACTCAACGCCGCATCATGGATGGCGTTGAGTGAGTTGAGCTCACTCAACACCATTTTACTTAGATTTTTTTTGGCGGTTTTAGCTTGGCTAATGGTCAGCTGAACCGGGCCAGTCTAGATAGTGGGCCCGAATGCATTATTAGGCCGTTTCTCTTAATAAGACCAAATTAAGTCTTATTTTAAAAAGTGTTGACCATTCATGCCACTTGGCTGTCGGTTTTGAAAGCAAGGAGGAGCCACGTCCATGGCCGGAAACCGGCGTTCACAGCCATAAATGGCACTTGATGCCTTGACAGCCCTTCCCCTCCCCTTTTACGGCTGGATTCAACTCCTCTAGGGAAGAGGAGGAGCTTCCAGCTGTTAGCTTGCTGGACAGAGCCATTTTTATCCCCCACCACCATGGCCGAGCCAAGCTTTAATGGACCATTAATGGCCATTGAAGTTTTGGCCTTTCCCCTCCTTAACTGAGCTCTTAAACACCATCAAAGGCCCAAGAGGAAGGTTTCCCAGCCTTTACTTGAAGCTTTCGAGCCCTCCCACCATGCTATTGCAGAAGCAGAGTGGCACCACCATCAGAAATGCCTTTCTGTCGATCTGCACGCCTCTAGCCCGTGAACAAGGTCCTCCCCTCCTCTCTCTCTCTCTACGGGTAGATCTTAGCCTTCTTTAGGATTAAGAATCGGGCTCAACTGAGCCCGATCGGGGGGGGGGGGGGCTTCTCTTCCTAGTTTTCCCGCAAAATTTTAGCGCTCAGGTTCGCCGGATTCCGCCTCTCCGGCGGCCGCGCCGCAGCCCGGCGATGGCGACCACCTCAACGGAGGTGGTGATGGCGGTGGCCGGCACGGGAGGAGGCTGGATGTCCGGCGGAAACATCTGGAATGCACTCCAGGTCGGGCTAATCTCGGCCCTTGGCAGGAGCAAGAAGAAGACCCAGCACTGTTGGATCTACTTCAAGATTAGTGTTGTTATTTAATTCTTTTCTTGTACATGAATTTTCTGTACAAAATAATAGCCACTTTAGAAAATTTATGAAAAATACATTGAGGCTCTATATGAAGAAATGGTCAATATGTAATTCGTAGCCCTTAGGGTCTACTTTATTTTAAAATTGATTTGGGTAATTTTGGTCAACTGGTTTGACCAGGGCACCTCTTTTTGTGGAATCTATACCAAGAGCTAGGCAGAGACTAAAATGTGTGCCCACCCTTCATCCCTTGACCAAATGATCTGAAATTTGGGAATGGAGTCTACCCTAGCTATACCTAGGGCCTGCCAAAAATGGGAATTTTTGGAGAATGTTTTTCTATAGTTTTTCGAAAATTTTTATAATCTATGGGTAAATTAATTAGATGGCTTAATGACTTCCAAACCCTCCCAAATTTTGGTAAGTGGTCCCTGGGTTCATCATGAGGCTCTGTATAATTTTTCATCTCATTTGAAGATGTTTTAGATTAGAAATGGACAAACCTAAGCTTTGCCCTATTAAGGGGTTTTTAGGTCAAAAGTGCACTTTTAGATTGGAGTGGCCAGATCACCTCAACAGAGGCTGAGATTTTGGCCACTGACTAGGCATGATGCCTAGCACCCTCTCATGGATTTTTAGGTGGATTGGTATAAATTTTCCCTACGACCCACGGTAAAACCCTAAGGATGGTTCTTGGTGGTTTGTGAAGGGAAAGTGGTCAAATGACCTGGTTATGAATTGAAACTTGGTAGATAGAATTTTAGGGTAGCTAGAATCCTCTTGTAGAAATATGAATGGATTTTAAAGTAAATACGTCTCTCAAAACCCTAACCCTAGTTTAGGAAACAAAACTTATAGAGATGGAAATTGTCACTAAAACTCACTGAATAGTGATGAGATTTGGGTATAGTAGTTTTTAAGGTTTGTACAAGCTCTGGAGATTTTATTATGAATTTAGGATCATTATTTTGGATACTTCATAAACAATTTAGTAGTTTGTATTATTTGCTTAGAAATTTATTATGGAGAAAATACTTTCTGGAAATTGATGAAATTTAGGCAAAGAACTTTTATTATGATTTTAAAGCTCTGTGAATTTTTATAGGATCTTTAGAAGAGTAATTCTAAGGCTTGCTTCATTAAGTGTTGTTTCCCATGAAAACATAATTAAATCTATTTTGGTGACTAACAAGCCTGTAAAATTATGATCTTGCACAATGACCATTTCTGTACCATATTAATATTCAGTAATTTTTCTATAATTTTATGATGACTAATTTCAGTACTTCCTTCTTTACTTATGGTTAATGGAGTTATAGTGGATAAATTAATTAGAGGCTAAATACTTTCTGTAAAATCATGAAAATTAGTATTTGATGATACCTTACTGCTATTTAGTGATCATAATTTTTGGGTGGCCATTACTTGAGAGAATCATGTAGTTCATGTTTAAATTACCCATGGCCAATCTCTTGGGAAAATTAAATAAATATCAGATTAATTAGGAAAATTATAAATTTCTGATTTAGGCAAATTATGTCATGATAGACCTCCAGTAAATTTTATAGGAGATTTGGAAGACAATTTGGAGTATCTCCCCTTGTATTCCTCATATAGCTTAAGATGGTCTGCATTTAGTAAAACAGTTGAAATCATATTAGGCTACAGGATGAACTTAGAGAATTTGGGTATTAGGTTAGTGGTTTGGAAATGTGTATGAATGCATCCTCAGTTACTAAGATGAGGTTAGGTTGGTAGGTTGTCGAGTCATAAGAGGTGCTCGAGACCGACGAAAGATCGTCCTTCCCGGTGGGAGAGGAAGGGTCTCAACACACTAGGGTTAGATCCAAAGTAATTTTAATGGGATCGGGTAATGGGTAATAACCAATAAAAGTAAGTGCCTTGCGAAAGGGAATGATGGGCTTCAGCTACCATCATAGTTCCTAGTGCCCTTTGAGAGCCCTTCATAGGGAATAATAGGGGCATTCCTGGGCTAACGAAAACCGTAGGAATAATAAACTAAAAGAGCAACTAGAATATCTAGGGTTTTACATTCACACACCCCGGTAGCTAGGGAGGTAGAATAAGTTTGTTTGGTTGCCATTCAGACGGTAGCTCTGAAGGTAGATGCACGGACGGGACAGTCCGGGGAGCCGAGGGCTCGAGGGTTTGAATACAGAATAAGGTGGTGGGTCTCGGTATTTGATTGTCGTTCACACCGACATCGGTACGGTAACTCGGCGATGTGGGACACTTAGCCAAAGAAAGTCTGGTTGATATAGCCAGCACTAGTACGCAGATACTCTAGGTTGTGTTCTTCTAGTGGCGTACGGAAAGGCTAGGCCCGGTAGTGTGGATACCCGCCTAGGAGTGGGGGGCCCGACCCACTGTCTCCGTTTGCCACTACGGAGGTTCCTGGGAGTGAAGCTAGCTGCCCGAATAGGTGGAACTAAAGGTCTGTGCGCATAGAGTCGTGTGGGCTAGTTGCACTTACATGAATCATGGCATAGCATATCACTACACTCATATTTACATACAACCGACACCCCAACGTATAAATCGGTATGGGACTTTTTATACGATGGGAGCCTTGCAAAAGACCCCTTAACTTATTAGTTTGTATGGACATTCATATAAGTTAAGGTTACTTACTTACTTACTTGTTTTCTATTTGTCTTCTTATGATTTTACTACTTACCACATGTCAACTTTACTACTCACTATCGTAGAACTGCTAGATGTAATCTATTTTAATTAGTTGTTTATACACCATGAACAATTGTTAGACTAGTTCCACTATCATCCGTTTGATTATTCTCCACCATTGTAGCTTCCCTTTCCTCCTCTCTGCTCGGTGCTTAAGAGCCATGGGGGAGGGGTAGGGGATGATAGGGCTTAGTCTTTATGACTAATGTTTTTCGAACCACAACATTACAGGAGCTCCGGATTGGAGACATGGACCAGCAGCCCAGGGACCAGCACCAGCGGAGTACGGTGCGCATGGAGGTGGGCCATTCTAGCACCGGAGCACCTGTGACCACCTCCGTGAGTGTTTAGTGTTTTTATAGCTCCCGCGATGAGTGATTTATAGTGAGGACTCTGATGTACCGGGCTCGAGCCCATTTCTTTATTTCATCTGAACTGTTCTTTGTAGTACTTTTTATATATTGATGGACTTGTTGTGATTTTATTCATATGAGTTTCTGTGAACATGTTTACATTCAGTGTAATACTTACTTCTCTTTCTTTGTGATCAAAAAGGGCCGGCAGAATTGGCGTTTTGTAGTGGCAGCCTTCCCGTGAGTCGGTGCCACCGCAAAGCGACAAACTGGGCTAATACCCCGGTGGTTGAAAAAGAAAAAAAAGGGGGTCTTACATGATGTCTCATGAGCTACAACTGAATCTCAATAAATTTGAAGAAGTCTCAGCAAGAGCACTCAACAGAGAAAAGTCTTTGGCTCTAATGGCTGATATATCTAGGAAATTCAGGGAGAAATCTGCTCCTTCAGAAAGATGGGATGCAATCATAGAATGCATAGAATCTTCCTCATCAGGAGGGGACATGTCTGAAGAAGAACTATCACTCTTCTCAAGACAATTCAAGAAGATGTTGAGGAGAAGAAGGTAGGGTAGCTGGTAGGGTCTAGCTAGAGACTCTTCTCATAAGGAGATAGATCACTCAAAGAAACCCAAGAAAAAGAAATCATGGGATAGGTATGGTTCTTCTCAGAATAAACACATTAAGACTAATATTGTTTGCTATTGCTGTAACAGGCAAGGGCATGTCATTGCTGACTGCCCAGTAAAAAGGAAGGAGAAAAAGTCTAAAAATTGGAAGACTGGAAAACATAAGAAGTTTGACAAAATCCTCTTGGCCAAGAAGCAGTCCACTCTTTCAAATAGTGAGACAGATTCATCTGAATCAGAAGAGGCGGAGATTGTTTTGGGTTTAATGGCCATTGATAAGGCCAGCAACAGAAGAAGAACCACACCATCATCTAGTGATAGTGAAGACTATACAGATCAAGGGCTGATAACCCTAGCAGAAGAAGAAAATCAGGATTGTTCAAATCCTGCCAAGGTAGAACCTCTAACTACTAATTTTGCCTCAGGCTCTAGATCAGCATAAGAGAATGAATGATGTTCACATTCTTCCAATAATAGTGAACACGGTTTAGATTTTGAAGCAGATTTCAACACACTCATCGACCGATATAGGAAGTTCTTGAAGGATTTGATTACAAGCATAAAGTTAATTAAGGAACAAGCTAGAGAACTAGATTCTTTGAGAGCAGTACCTTTATAGTTGAAAAGGGACAACATTAAGTTAGACCTTCAAAAACTGAAGCTTATAGACTTAACAAATAAAATAGATAGTCAGAATGAGACTATTATAGAACAAGCCAAGACTGTCAAGGACCTGGAAGCAAAGCTTCTTCAGGAAAGACAGCTTCTGAAATAGTTCTCAAGACCTAAGTCTGTGCTACCTTTATTGATATATTTTCTGCACCATTTAGAAGTGGTGTAGGATATATTGAAGAAAATAAGATCAATATGAAATTTGAACCTAAGGGTAAATTCCCAAAGTGTCCAGCTAAGAAACCAGCCAAGCATCCGACTTATAACAGATGCAAGGGATCATGTGTTCCTGGACACATGAGTTATGAGTGCACTACCAGTAAGGTCAATAAAGAGCCTAGCTGGAAAATACAAAAATCTAATGGATATAATGCCCACAGACCACCATAAGGAGTGATCAATCCAAAGAGCTAAGGAATTCTTGGATCTGGTCCTAGTGCATAACACTTAAACTAGAAGGGTAAGGGTGTCAATGTTGCACCTCTACCATGTAATCTGAATATCAACTCTAAGTTGCCTAGAAGTACAACTTAAAAGGTGCAGTCTAAGAGAAGAAATAACAAATTTGAATGTTGGTGTTGTGGGAAGGTTGGACATTTTGCCCTAAATTGTTGGTACAATCCCACAACATCCTCATTTAAGTCACAAACTCATCTATTCAGAAAGCCTGTTGTGCTTCACACAGCCAAGTCTAACAGGAACCAAGGCCCATAAACTATTTGGGTGCCTAAGGTTAATTAATTCTGTGATTGCAGGTGGAACAAAGTACCATAGAAATTCCAATATGGTACTTGGAAAGTGGCTGTTCATGGCACATGACAGGAACAAGAAGTCTGCTAAGGGACTATGCTTCAGTAAAGAATGGACCAAAAGTAATCTTTGGAGGTTCAGAAAAAGGACTCGCCAAGGGATATGGTAACATTTCTAATGGTCTAGTGACAATCACAAAAGTGGCTTATGTGGAAGGATTGAACCACAATCTGATAAGTATATGTCATCTTTGTGATATAGGTTTTGAAATCATATTCCACAATGATAAGTGTCTGATAAGGAATGCAAGTGATCAAGATATCATCTTGTCAGGTATTAGGAGTGACAATATTTATTTTCTAAATTTCTTAAGTATAAATGTGGATACTCTTGTATGCTTTGTAGCAAGTGATAAAGACTCTTTGTGTATGCAATGACATAAGATGCTAGCTCACTTAAATTATAAAGCTATGAGCAAGCTGTTTTTTTAAAGAATTAGTTAGAAATGGTGATGCAGGGCTATGGTATCGACGGGTTAAACTACGCGCTTTCAGGTTCGAAGATTAAATAAAATATGCAGCAAGCAATATTTTCTCTAAAACAATTATACTGACTACTCAACTAATTTAGCAACACACAAAACAAAGGGACACAACCCCTTTTATTGATTGAACAAGGGCTATAGGCCAATTTTCACTCAAGCAAAAAGGACCCACACGATCCGGACAGTTTGCTATTCAAATTGTAAGAAATGAACAAAAACAAACTGGAAGAGGTATAACAGAAATTTTATTATCTGAAAAAGGTATCTATTATAAAGGTATGGCCTCCCTTTTATATAATGGTGGAGAGAAGAGAGAATACAAATAAAAGATGTGGGACTAAAAAATAAAGGACTAAGCGGTATATACAGAAACAACCCGCAAAAGCCATGCGGTTAGACGGAAGGGCTAACCGCTCGGCTACCACCAGAGAGGAAGGAGAGATCGCCATGGGAGACCGCTAGACCTCCCGGTCTCCAAGCCGCCAGAGATAAACCGCAAGACCGCTCGGACTCCAGACAGCAACAGTACAACAACCAAATCGTTGGAGGGAAGCCGCCAGACCGCGCGGTCTTCAATTTTCCAAGACAGGCTGCCAGACTGCCCGATCATCCACTTAAACACTCCCCCTCAAGCTATAGCATATATATCGATCAGGCCCAGCTTGTTGCAAATTTTAAGAAACGAGGCAGATACTAGCTTGGTGAAGATGTCAGCCAACTCTTTATCAGAAGTGACGAAGGGAGTGCAAATTTATTCCTTCAAAATCTGTTCACGAATGAAATGACAGTCGACCTCAATGTGCTTGGTTCTTTCATGATAGACCGGATTTTTGGAGATGTATATGGCCGCCTTGTTATCACAAAACATAGGTAGAGGATGGTTGTAGACCTTTCCTAAATCCATCATGAGTACCCGTAACCATTTTTACTCACAAGTGGTCGATGCCATACTACGATACTCTACTTTTGCACTAGATCTGGAAATGACAGACTGCTTCTTGCCTTTCCAGCTCACCAGATTTCCCCCAACAAAGGTGCAAAAACCCAAAGTTGACTTGCGATCCCCTTTGTCATTAGCGTAACTCTCATCTGAGTATGCTTCAACCCTCAGATGACTATTCTTGTGAAAGAGTAATCCTTTCCCAGGTGCTGCTTTGACATACTCCAAGATCCACAAGGCAGACTGTAGATGGCACTCCCTAGGCGCTTGCATGAATTGACCCATCTTGCCCACAACATAGGAAATGTTGGGTCTAGTCACTGGGAGATATATGAGCTTACCAACCAAATGCCTGTATCGCGTAATATCTGAAAGAAGAGGCGAATCATCTGTCCAGGTTTTTGTCTTCTCCAGTTGACATGGGGCATCGGGCAGGTTTTGCTCCAGTCAATCCTGCTTCTTTTAATAGATCAAGAGCATACTTACATTGGGAGAGGACTAAGGAGTTGGGTTTCCGAGAGATTTTAATCCCCAGAAAGTACTTTGGAGAGCCCACATCTTTCGTGACCAGATGTTGACGAATATGGTGCTTTGTCAAGTCAACCCTTCCTGGTCATCGTCATTGAGAAGAATATCATCGACGTATATAGCAAGAACCACCAGTCCCGAGGAGGTTTTACGAATGAATAACGAGTGATCGATAGAGCTTCGCGTAAAACCAACAGTCGCCACGATGCCGCTGAACTTGTCAAACCAAGCTCGAGGGCTCTGCTTGAGGCCATAGATGGCTTTCTTCAGCCGGCATACCCGTGTGTCCCCCTGAGCAACATACCCAAGATCTTGCTCCATGTAGACGGCCTCCTGAAGATCACCATAAAGGAAGGCATTCTTGACATCCAGCTGAGAGATCGACCAATCTCTATTGACGGCCACAAAGAGTAGGACCCGGATAGTGCTGAGACGAGCCACGGGAGAGAAGGTGTCAAAGTATTCGACCCCATAGGTCTGAGTATAGACCTTAGCAGCAAGGCATGCCTTATAACGATCCATAGTACCGTTCGGGCCAAATTTGACCACAAAGACCCAGCGACAGCCAACAACATCAGTACCAAAGGGAGGAGGAACAAGAGTCCAAGTACCCCGCTCAGTTACGGTCACCATTTCCACATCCATGGCCATCTTCCAATGAGGAATAGCAAGAGCCTCCTAGTAGGAACGGGGCGTGGCAGTGGCAGAGATAGCTAGAGCAAAGGCCCTGCGAGAAGAGGTAAGGCGATCATATGAAACAACAGTAGTAAGGGAGTGTATAGTACACATCCGCACACCTTTACGAAGAGCTATAGGAATATCCAGGTCGGCGGGTCCCTCGGCATTCGGAGCATCTATGGCAGAGAAAGCTGGCTCGGGAGTAGAGAGCGACGACGACAGAGATAAGGGAGACGGTGGTGGAGAAGAGTGAGAAAGAGGTGAAGGGAGAGGAGTGGACAGAGATGGAGTAGGGGTTGAGATCGTAGTAGGAGATGAGGGAACAAAGAGAACAACAAGAATATCAGAAGCTGGGGGAAGAGGAGAGGATTCAGCCGAGAAGTAGGAGGCATTCTCGAAGATGGCGACGTCAGCAGTGACGAACTGCTTACGAAGAATGGGGTCAAAGAAACAATAGCCTTTCTGAGTTGGGGAGTACCCCAGAAAGACACATTTGGTGGAGCGAGGGGAGAGCTTATCTCGGGTGGTAGATGGGGCTTACACAAATGCAGTGCACCCAAAGATTTGGAGAGGGAGAGGGAAAGGCTCATTGCCCGGATACAGAATGGAGAATGGAGTTTTCCCATTGAGAACCGTGGAGGGAATGCGATTGATGGGGTAGTACGCTAGTAGAACAACATAGCCCCAATAGGAGCGAGGAACATGCATCTGTTTCATCAAGGTACGAGCGACATCGAGGAGATGACGGTTTTTGCGTTCTGCCACCCCATTTTGCTGGGAGGTATAAACACAGCTAGTCTGATGAATAATGCCATGTTGCACACAGAAAGATGTAAATGCATGACTCAGATATTCCTTAGCATTGTCTGAGCGAAATGTTTTAATACAAACACTAAACTGAGTTTTAATTAATTAATAAAATGAAATCCATACATCCAAAAATTTAGAGCGATCTCGTAAGAGATACACCCAAGTACATCTAGAAAAATCATCAATAAAAGTTACAAAATAAGAACTATCCTGACCAATGGTTAGGGTAGGAGTAGTGCCCCAGACATCGGAGTGGACTAGATCAAACAGACGGGTAGAGCCCCGATCTTGCTTCGGCGGGAAGGAGGAACGGTGATGCTTGCCAAGCTGACAAGCGTTGTAGTTGAGAGGAGTACTGGAAGGAGGGAGGTGGGGTAGAAGTTGATGTAGAAGTCGTGGAGGAGGATGACTGAGGCATAGATGCCACTTGAGAAGATCCGTAGAAGAAGAGGAGAAGGCGGACAAGGCAGAAATATTGTCGAGGAAGTAGAGGCCGCCGCTCTCAATCCCAGTAGCAATCCTCCGGTGGGAGCTCGGACCCTGAAAAGAACAAGAAGTCGGAGTAAACGTCACAGAGCACTGAATCTGGTTGCATAAAGAGGTAACTGACCCATGAACATAGAGAGTGTCCGCTAGGCGAAGAGATGGAGTAACATGAACCACTCCTGACCCATGAACCGGGGAGGGAGAACTGTCTGCAACGAGGACAGGAGGCAACCGATCATGCTGTTCGAGTAGAGAGAAGCACTGAGGATTGCCCGTCATATGATTATTCGCACTAGAGTCGATAAGCCATTTACCTTGAGTCACCACGTGGGCACTACCTGATGATGTGACCATGGAGGCAGACGGCTTGGAAGAGGAGGTAGAAGAGTCACCCGAGGGCGAAGATGGGGATGCTTCGTCCAACAGCATTCAATAGTATGGCTGGTGCGGCCATAATGAGAGAAGAGGTTGCGGGAAGGAGCACGTCCGCCAGACTGGTGAATGCAGCTACTAGAGCCACTCTGCTGAGTTTGGTGAGCATAGTTGTCCGGTGGAGAAGCAGCGGGCAGAAGTAGGCACTGAAGGAGGGAGGTGACAGCAGCGATGCAGGCAGCGGTGGCATCTAAGGTAGGAGAGTCTGCCTCACCTAGAATTTGTTGGCGGATCATATCATAATTATCAGGAAGCCGGAGCATATGACACACAACGAGAAGCTCCTTGAAATGCTTGTGTTGTTGAGCCAAATCCGCAAAAAAGGGGTGATTCTGAAGAATATCAGCCCCAAGAGCCTGAACCTGTTGGTAGGCAGTAGCATGAGACAATGTAGGACGAGCACGGAGGTCCACACACAACGTATATATGCAGGACGTCTGAGCCACCTTTGAGTAAAGTGTGGCAAGATAAAGCCAAGCGACCTTGACCGTCTTATCATGACGAATGAAGGGGAGGCATTCATCGAAGAGGCTGTTAGCGAGCCAAGTACGCACAAGTGCGTCACTCACATCCCAGTCATCAAAGAGAGGTAAAGTGGTGGGAGGTGGGTCATCAACGAGATGGTGGCATTTGCATTGCGAGCGAAGGAGAAATATGAAGGAGACGCTCCAATCCGGGTAGTTGGAGCCGACAAGTTTCAAAACGGTTCCAAGGTTCCCGGAAGGAGTAGGAGGAAGAGGCGGAGCCGGATTGGCGACAGGAGTGGTAGAAGTAGAAGCATCAGAAAGAACCATAGGAGAAAACAACAGGAAGCCGCGCGGTTAGAAAACAAACCGTGCGGTTAGGAAACAGGCCGCGCAAACAGGGAGAAATCGCAGCGGTTAGAAGAAGGAGATCTGCGGCGGCCACGATGAAAGACACTAGTGGCCAGAAAAGCCACGACCAAGCCGCAGAACCAAGCAGAGGGGAAGAAGTCGAGCGGCTAGTAAGCAGCCCACACGAAGATAAGAAGGAGAAGACCGCGCGGTTAGAGAGAAAGACCGCGAGAAGACAAACAAGGCGAAAAAGATAAATAGGTTGCGGCAACAGGTCGCGGCGACTAAAGAAGAGGTCGCTGCAAAAAATCACAGGTCGCGGCAAGATGAAGAGGTCGCACACACAAAGGGAAATGACAAGAAGAGAAAGAAGTCGCGCGAACAGGGCGCAAGCAGGAAGAATAAACAAGTCGCGAGGCCAGGCCGCGATAAGAAGAAGCAAGCTATGCAGACAGGTCGCGCGGACAGAGAAGGCACACAGAATCAGGAGGATAAGATCGATTCCTCTGATACCATGTAAGAAATGAACAAAAACAAACCAGAAGAGGTAAAACAGAAATTTTATTATCTGAAAAATGTATCTATTACAAAGGTATGACCTCTCTTTTATAGAATGGAGGAGAGAAGAGAGAATACAAATAAGAGATGTGGGACTAAAAATACAGGACTAAGCGGTCTATACAGAAAAGATCCGCACTAGCCGCGCGGTTAGACCGAAGGGCTAACCGCTCGGCTACCACCAGAGAGGAAGGAGAGATCGCCTTGGGAGACCGCTAGACTGCCTAGTCTCCAAGCCGCCAGAGATAAACCACAAGATCGCTCGGACTCCAGACAACAGCAACACAACAACCAAACCGCTGGAAGGAAGCTGCCAGACCGCGCGGTCTTCAATCCGCCAAGACAGGCCGCCAGACCGCACGGTCACCCACTTTAACACAAATTACATTATGCGCAAGCAATTCACAATTCCAATAAAATAAAATTCAGGGCTAAATTAGTGATTAAAATGAAGTCCTAAATTCAATCAGAAATTAATTTAATAAGAGGGTTGCCAAATCACTTGAACACCAAAGAAATCAAGGCTAAGGAAACTGATTTCTACAAATATTAACAAAATTTACCCGCTCTAATTTTATTTAAAATATTCGAACAATTAACGCTTAAAATTTAGATTGCTTTAAATTTTGATTTAAATTACGCACAACATTCAATATAAATCAAGACAATTTACTAGCCATTTATTCCACCAATACCTCACAAAATTATACAAGAAATCACACAAAGATGGTTAAGAAATAATTACCCTATCCCAAAATGTCCGTCCACAATATTAAGTGGAGGAAGCGCTCGCGACGGTGGATGATTTTCCTATTTTCCACGCAAATTCTCGGATCCGCACCGGACGATGAAGACGCTCGCCATTTTTCTTTTGCAAAACTCTAGAAGTGGGAGAATATGGAAGCCCAAAATATATAAGGAAAGTTGGAGAGAGAAAAGGTGGTGGAGTATTTTTTTCTCAATAATTATTGAGAGGTGGCGGCTAGGGGAGAGGTGATGGTGGCTGGCGGGTTTTGGCATTTATGAAGGTGGCCGGATCTGGGGAGATGAAGGAGGTTGGTTTTCCCCCTTAGGGTGGGGTGGCTCGAGTTGGAGGGGGATGGGGTGGCTTGGGTTTTGGGGTGGAGTTAGGTGGCCGAGAGAGGGGCAAGGAGGAGGATAAGCTTGGTTTTGGGGTGGTGGTGGTGGCCGACGGTTTTGGAGGGAGTTGGGGCTCGAGTTAGAGAATAGGGAGGGGGCTGGTCGGTTTGTTGCTTGGAGAGGCTGCTCAGGTGGAGGGGAAGAAAGGCTAAAAGGTGGTGGCTGATGGGAGGCCATGAGTAGCAAGGGAGAGGAGAAAGAGGGTCGAGTAGAGAGAGGAGGGGGAGGTGGCCGAGATTAGCAAAAGGAGGTAGAAGGAGAGAGGGTGGCCGGTGGCCAAAGAGGAAGAGAAAGAAGGATGGCCGAAATTTGCCAAGGGAGGAGGAGGAGATTCTCACAAGAATTAGGGTTCTCAATTTTTATTCATTCTCTACAAAATTTTTCATGACATGACATATATATAGGCTACACCACTCAATCTACACCCTTGAAAATTATAACCACTCATGATGGTTATATGCACCCATCATGAAATAAAATTAATACAAAATTTAAATGCATGAAATTAAAAAAAAAACTCTTGATGGTTATAGGCACCCATCATACATGAAATAAAAAATAAAATTTCTTTAAATTAAATTTCTAAAAATAATAATTTGATAAAATATATAATTATAATAATTTTTTAATTTATAATTATATATTTTATTTAGCGGCGGCGGCAGACGTCGTGCAAAATATGATGCGGCGATGGCGAAGGGCATCGTGGTCGAATCCCATCCTCGAGCATGCGACAACGATCGTCCAATTCCACGAACTCTCTAAGACGGGGATCAATGACTGCCGCAATAGCAACGTCTCCATCAAATGGACTCCAGTTAAAATTCTCCAATGAAGGTGTTGGAACCCTAGGTTCTTATTTGGGTTAGGATCACTATTATGATTATTAGTTTGACCCAAAATGTATAGTCTAAGGGTCATAGGATTTTCTAGGTTTACCTCAAAAGAATTTCAGAAGAAGTGCAGAAAAATTTCAGAGAAGTTCAGATTTGAAGTTCAGAAAATTGCTGGAAGAAAATCTCTGAACTCAGTTCAATTATCTCTCAACGGAGATCAACTATCTCTGAGCTCAGCTCAAAGATTTTTGTAAATCTCAGATGCAGTCCAAAATCTCTAAGCTCAGCTCAACGATCTCCGAGCTGAGCTCAACGATCTTCGAGCTGAGTTCAACTATCTCCGAACCCAGTTTAAAGAAGCTTTAATTTTGGGTTTGGCGATTCCCTGTGCCGTTTTTTAGACAGATTTACAGCTGGCAGATTTAATTAAGGCTTAATTGCAGGCTTTATGATTCTCTGATTTTATACCATAAATTCTCATTTGAATATAGCCGTTGAAGGGGAGCATTAAATATGGATTAAAAGCTAATTAAACTCCCAAGGCTCTTTCCCTTCTCGAAAATGAGTCAGCCATTAAAGTCAAAGCAAATTCAAATGTTTGAATAATGTTCAGACATATGTAGAGATATTTTGTTACAGAACACAAGACAAAAAGGGATGAAGCAGTGAGAGAGAAGAAAGAGAAACAATAATAATTAGCAATCAGTGAAGAACAACATAGCTCGGTTTCTCACAGATTTCTTCATCATCTGCTTCAGGCTTCCAAGAGACAACAAATACAATATCAGTCTAGAAGCTTGCTGGAGAGAAATATCTACTTGAAGGACTACACCCTGAAGCAAAGCTTCTCTTCTTGGACAACTACAAATTTCAGGGGGAGCTTTGACAACAACAATCCACTTGTGCTTCTCTTAGATTGTTGAATAGAGAAGACAACATCAACTCTTCCTTCCTCCTGTACAAAGGGTTCTTGAAATCCCTTCAAAAGTTCTGCTTGGTTTCTGAGACCTTGTCAAAACTTAGTGGTGGCAAGACACCTTATCAAAAAATCCAGTTTGGTTTTTGAGCACCTTATCAAAAGCTCATTGGTGCCCAGGACACCCGATCAACTCATCCTGCAGTGGATTCCAACCAGGGTGGTAGAAGAGTGGATGTACCCAGATTTGGGGAACCACTATAATCCTTGTGTCTTCTGTGTGCTTGCATTTTCTTTCTTTGTCTTTGTTCTGTGACTTTTTATATATTAATTATAAATTAGAAGAAAGTTAAGATCTATCCCCTTTTATTTCAATTGGTATCAGAGCGAGGTTGGTTATTCAATAACTAAATCCTCATTAGATTGGTTGTTTTACAGGCTAACACCTGAACCAAAACGATCTAATAGATCTTATTCTTCTTAAGAGTCTATCATGACACAAAATGAAGAATGTTCAAGCACTGGACCTCCTAAGTGCAATCTGGATATTGCACTATGGAAGGCAATGATTAGGATGTTTATGAATTCTATTGATGAAGCCATTTACAACTCTATTTTTTCAAGTCCTACTACTTAATCTGCAGACTCAGATGCCCAAAAATTGCTAAAGATGGCTGATGCACAAGCAATGAACATCCTTGCTCAATCAATGTATGATGACATTTTTCAAAAAGTTGATGAATGTACTTCAGCAAAGCAAATTTGGGACTCCCTGACAGCAATGGCTACTGGATCAGCAAAAGAAAGAACATTTAAAGCTGAATCTTGGAGTGATTCTGAAGCTTAATCCTGTACAACTGAGGATGAAGAAGAAACAAGAGCAAGAGAATTCTGCATGATGGCAATCATTGCATCTTGCAGCAGTCATGATGAAGAATCTAAATCTGATGAAGAATCAGTTATAGAATCAGAAGAGGATCAGGTTATTTCTTCCTTTGATTTCTCTTCAAAATATTTTAAAGAAGATTTTAAAATTTTATGCAATGATTTAATTAAATCTTAGAAGGAAATAAAACTTCTCAGAGAGAAAGTGTATAATCTATCTTTTGAAAATAATAATCTTAAAGAAGATATAAAAAATGTTTCTGACAATTAGCTTCTTTAAAAACAGTTAAGGACAAAGAAAAAATAATAGATTTAGACAAAATAACTGAATTTTTACCAAAACAAACTAAAAATATTCGGAAATTTTTTGTTCAAAATAAGTCGTCGAACCAAGATCGACGATCTCAGTATTATTCGTCGAACGGCGATCGACGATCTCTGAACCCAGAGGTTGGGTTTAACTACTCAGCAAAAGGAGGTCGACGATATCATCAAACATCATCGATCAGAGATCGATGATCGTGGAACACAGATAGTAGGCATTATTACTCTGTGAACTGAGATCGACGAGATCAATACTGGTCGTCGAACGCAGATTGACGATCTCAACATAAATCATCGAACTCAAGTTTTCAAAATAGAAATTTTTATTCTTTTGAAAATTATAATCAATCTGAAAATACTATCAATCCTTTTACCCAATGGTTCATCCCTTTTAGAAAATTTCATCCATTAGGTTATAAAGATCAACCTGCATGTTCTTTTATTTCTGATTATTATGAAAAAAAACCAGGACCCAAGGTGATCTGGGTCCAAAACTTCTAACCTCTTATTTCAGGAAAAGACCCTTAAGAGCAGGGGTAGCTGTGTAGGGGAGACTATCTTAGAGGTTACAGCAGCAGCAGTTTTAATTATTAAGAAATCTAAGGGATGATATCAAGGAGTTTGTTGGAACCATTATTTAGAGATGCTTAAATGAACTCAGTTGAGGACTAGCAACATAACAGCTACAAAGCCTATTAGTTTTTGTTCTTAGATTTATATTTCAAAACATTATTGTTTTTCTTTAAAAGCACTCATTTTATATATGCTTTGTTTTTTTTGTAAATAGTGTCCTCACCCAAATAGGGTGAGATTGTTGGAACCCTAGGTTCTGCTTTGGGTTAGGATCACTATTAGGATTATTAGTTTGACTGAAAATAAATAGTCTACGGGTCATAGGATTTTCTAGGTTTACCTCAAAAGAATTCCAGAAGAAGTGTAGAAAA
Organism: Platanthera zijinensis; assembly: GCA_039513925.1. Classification (NCBI taxonomy): domain Eukaryota; kingdom Viridiplantae; phylum Streptophyta; class Magnoliopsida; order Asparagales; family Orchidaceae; genus Platanthera; species Platanthera zijinensis. Next base: position 155,475,706 of record CM077083.1, read on the forward strand.
ATTTCAGAGAAGTTAAGATTTGAAGTTAGGAAAATTGCTGGAAGAAAATCTCTGAACTCAGATCAACTATCTCTGAATAGATATCAACTATCTCTTAGCTCAGCTCAAAGATTTCTGTAAATCTTAGATGCAGTCCAAAATCTCTTAGCTCAGCTCAACGATTTTCGAGCTGAGCTCAACGATCTTCGAGCTGAGTTCAACTATCTCCGAACCCAGTTTGAAGAAGCTTTAATTTTGGGTTTGGCGATCCCCTGTGCCGTTTTTTAGATAGATTTACAGCTGGCAGATTTAATTAAGGCTTAACTGCAGGCTTTATGATTCTCTGATTTTATACCATAAATTCTCATTTGAATATAGCCGTTGAAGGAGAGCATTAAATATGGATTAAAAGCTATCTAAACTCCCAAGGCTCTTTCCCTTCTCGAAAATGAGTCAGCCAGTAAAGTCAAAGCAAATTCAAATGTTTGAATAATGTTCAGACATATATAGAGATATTTTGTTATAGAACACAAAACAAAAAGGGATGTAGCAGTGAGAAAGAAGAAAGAGAAATAATAACAATTAGCAATCAGTGAAGAATAACATAGCTTGTTTTCTCACAGATTTCTTCATCATCTGCTTCAGGCTTCCAAGAGACAACAAATACAATATCAGTCTAGAAGCTTGCTGGAGAGCAATATATACTTGAAGGCCTATACCCTGAAGCAAAGCTTCTCTTCCTGGACAACTACAAATTTCTGGGGGAGCCTTGAAAACAACAATCCACTTGTGCTTCTCTTTTATTGTTGAACAGAGAAGACAACATCAACTCTTCCATCCTCCTGTATAAAGGGTTCTTGAACTCTCTTCAAAAGTTCTGCTTGGTTTCTGAGACCTTGTCAAAACTCAGTGGTGGCAAGAAACCTTATGAAAAAATCCAGTTTGGTTTTTGAGCACCTTATCAAAAGCTCATTGGTGCCCAGGACACCTGATCAACTCATCCTGCAGTGGATTCCTACCAGGGTGGTAGAAGAGTGTATGTACCAAGATTTGAGGAACCACTATAATCCTCGTGTCTTCTGTGTGCTTACATTTTCTTTCTTTGTCTGTGTGCTGTGATGTTTTATATTCTAATTATAAATTAGAAGAAAGTTAACATCTATCCCCTTTTCTTTTAGAAAGCATGTGTTCAATATGTCAAAAATACAAACAGACAAAAGTCTCCTTTAAGAGCATACAGTCCAAAGACACTGAGTGGTGTTTGTACTTACTTCATATGGATCTATTTGGTCCTATGCAAATTATTAGTTTAGGTAGGAAGTCTTACACCTATGTGATTGTTGATGATCACTCTAGATGTGTTAGGTGTTCTTCCTAAGGAGAAGGTCTGAAACCCTGGACATTCTTGCATATTTTGTCAAATAAATTCAAAATGAAAAGGGTTGTTCTATGGTCAAGTTTAGAAGTGACCATGACACAGAATTTCAATCTAAAAAAATGACAAATTTTTGTAAAGAACTAGGGATCTTTCAGGAATTCTGCTCTCCTAGAACTCCCCAGCAAAATGGGGTCGCTTAGAGAAAAAATAGAACTCTCATTGAGGCTTCTAGAACTATGCTTAGTGATAGATCTCTCCAAGAATATTTTTGGGCTGAGGCTGTAAACACAGCTTGTTATGTTCAGAACTGGGCATTGATTAACAAATGTCACAACAAGACTCCCTATGAACTAATGAAAGGCAGAAAACTAAGTCTGTCCTATTTTAAAATCTTTGGAAGTAAGTGATATGTCTTTGATAATGGGAAAACATGTCTAACTAAGTTTTCAGAGAAGTCCTATAAAGGTATTTTTATAGGCTATAGTAATCATAACAAGACATATAAGATCTACAACTTAAAACATCAAGTGGTAGAAGAATCAATTAATGTTGTTTTTGATGAAACTTCTGTCTTATATACAAAACTATCTATCAATTCTAGCATAAGAGATATTGATTCTAAGATAGAAAAATTAAATATAGGAGATTCCTCTAGTATAGAATTAGAGGATAAAAACAATGTTGTAATTCCTATAGAAGACACAGTCACTGCCTAGGGGGAGGAAGAGATTCATCCTCCTCTTCCTGAAGAACTAGGTGATGGTAGGAATTTGCCGATAGATGTTAGGCACCTTAGAGATCATCCTATTGATCAAATAAAAGGTGATGCTAGGCTAGGAGTGACTACCAGGAGTAGACATCATAATGAGGTTCTATTCTCTAGCTTTCTCTCTCAGATGGAACCTAAGAAGTTTGAAGAAGCCAATTCAGACCCCAACTTGATTATAGCAATGCAAAAAGAGCTTAATCAATTTGGGAGATATAAGGTCTGAAGTCTAGTTCCTAGACCTAGAAATCACAATGTCATAAGAACTAAGTGGATATATAAGAATAAATTAGATGAGAATGGATTAATAGTAAAAAACAAGTCAAGACTTGTGGCTAAAGGGTATAGACAAGAGGAAGGAATAGACTTTGACCAAACCTTCGCACCTGTAGCTAGGCTAGAAGTCATAAGATTGTTTTTAGCACATGCAGCTTATAAAGGATATAAAGTCTACCAGATGGATGTTAAATCTGCATTCCTAAATGGTATATTAAAGGAAGAGGTCTATGTAGAACAACCCCCAGGTTTTGTAAATCCTAAACTTAGCTCTCATGTAATCAGATTACATAAAGCATTGTATGGGTTAAAACAGGCACCTAGAGCCTGGTATGAGACCATATCTATCTTTCTTATAGATAATAAGTTCTCTAGGGGGAAGATAGATAAAACACTATTCCTAAGGGAAAACAAAGGTTCAAGCATCCTAGTCTAGATTTATGTAGATGATATCATTTTTGGGTCTATTAATGAGCTTCTGTGTAGAAAATTTGTCAAGCTTATGCATGAAAAGTTTGAAATGAGCAGTATGGGTAAGCTGAAGTTCTTCTTGGGATTCCAAGTTAGACAATCTGAAGATAGTACATCCATATCTCAGTCTAAGTTCACAAAGGATTTGATTAAGAAGTATGGTATGGAAAATTCTTCTACCATGAGAACCCCAATGGGTTCCTCTATATCACTGCATAAGGATGAATCTGGGAAACCAGTGGATGAATCCTTGTATAGTGGCATCATTATATCACTCCTTTACTCTATAACTAGTAGACCGGATATCATGTTCTTAACATGTGTCTGTGCTAGGTACCAAGCAATCCCCAAAGAGTCTCATTATACCGCTGCTAAAAGAATACTTAGATATCTAAAGGGCACACCCAATCTTGGGCTTTGGTATCCTAGAAATGGTGATTTTGATCTAACTGGATACACAAATGCAGATTTTGCATGATGTAAGAAGATAGAAAGAGTACATCAGGAACTTGCCAATTTTTGGGGAAAAGACTCATCAGTTAAAGCAGTAAAAAACAAACAAGCGTAGATATTTCAACAGCTGAGTCTGAGTATATATCAATTCGGAGTTGTTGTGCACAGTTACTATGGATTCAGCATCAACTCTTGGACTATAATGTTCAGCTAAGTAAATCTATTATGTATTGTGATTCTACTAGTGCAATTTTAATTGCTAATAATCTCATTTCTCACAGTAGAACCAAACACATAGAAATCAGATATCACTTTCTTAGAGAATATGTTGAAAAAGACCATATCTATTTACAATATACTCCAACTGAAAATCAAATTACTGATATATTCAAAAAACCCTTAGATGAAAACAAGTTCAATTTATTCAAGTTTGAACTAGAAATGTTAAACATAGAACAACCATTTTCATTGGTACTTAAAAAAATACCTGTTCAACTTGCATAAGTTAAGCAACAAAGTCTACCAACCTAAATAAACAAGTAAACATTATAAAAGTCAAGAATTTACTATTCAGAAAACTAAATTTTGACTAAGTCAAAATTTGTGTCAAGACACCAGAGTGTGTGTCGAGACAGTTGAAAAAGTGTCAAGATACCAAAAAGTGTGTCGACACTATAGATAGTAATGTGTTGAGACACCAAAATGTGTGTTGACACTGCATAAATGCAAAGTATCGAGACGCTAAAATAACTGTCGAGACCCTAAGGTATGTGTTGAGAGACATAATCCTTGTGTCGACACATCTCGACATACTAGTCTTTTCCTGTGTCGACACTAGGTATTCACCCAAAATTTTAGAATAGTTTAAATATAATGCCCTTTCGTCTTCAGGGAAGATTTAACTATAAAAAGGAGTGTGAGAGTACAAGTCGACTACGCTTTCCTAAAATCCTGAGAAATTGATTCCTATGTGTCAAGAATTAGAATTCCTTTAGTCGACACATCTCTTTCTCATTTTCTCTTCACTCCAATGGCCCCCAAGAACGTCGACAACATCTTCGAAGGATATGAGCTTGTGCGTAATGGATTCGTCTATGCGCAAGAGGAAATTAGGAATGTTATTAACCTAATCATTGAAGCTAGACTTGAATTCCTGCTCTCAGAACCATCAAATATTTGGAAACGAAAAGTTCAAGAATTCTTCACCAATGCCCATCATGATTCTAATGCTGAGAAGATTAAGTCTAAGGTAAACGGAATAAAGGTCAAGATCACCACCCAAAGACTAGTCAAAGTATTTCACTTGTCAAAAATTGATCAAGAAGATTGCCTTGAATAAGGCAAGATTATAGAGGCTTTGATGTGGTGTGGATTGGCACCAACCACAAAGATAGGGAGCACTCTGACAAGTAAAAGGATGAATATTCAAGGTAAATTTCTGTCTGAATTAATAGGTAAAGTGTTGCTCTACAAAACAGGAGCACATGACAGATTACTGCTTCAATGTTTGAGTTGATGACCAGAATAATTTTCAAAATCAAGACTAATTGGAGCAGAGTGGTCTTCGATAAAATTTCAAAAAGTATCAAGAAGCCTAATATGGGCAGAATTCTTAGTCTCTACCTAGTCCAAGTAATACCTGACAGTCTCAATCTTAAGATTAGATCAAAGATAAACCAAATGAGAAGGATGGACGAGAATTTTAGCAAGATGGGACAGAGTTTTGATAAGGGAAACACCAGAACCTGAGAAAAATAAGGAGAAGAAGAAGAAGGAAGTAGTTGTGGATGAAGATTCTAAAAGGTTTAGTTTATAGATCCTAAACACCTAGAGGGGGGGGGGGTGAATAGGTTCAAATCCTTTTTAAGACTTAGGCAATTAAAATGTTATTCACAGCATAGTTATTTAATCTAAATCTATCACAACACATAGTAAATCAAGCACAGAATAATCACATGACAACACACAATGATTTATGGTGGTTCCCCAATTCATGGGTACGTCCACTCTCCCCCTTCACCTATCCAATAGAGTGTTGGATTCGGCCAAACTTCCTTCCACTAACTCAGATCCTCAGATCTTATAACTAAGAACCCAACTAGTTCCTACATCTCAGACTTCTTCAAGTCCTACAACTAAGATTCCTCCCAAGAATCCTACCTCAGACAACAGCCCTACCTCAGCCTTAATCACCAGGACTACAACTCAGATCACCAAGATCCTACCTCAGGCACTCAGCACTACCTTGGACTTTATATACTTAGGCATACAACTCAGAGAGATAACTCTCCTACACTTAGATCTACAAAAGATCTTACAAAAAAATTGATTATAAAAATGACAAATACTTTACCCAGGTAGAGAGAGAAAGGGATGAAGGATTCTTGATCAGTTATTGATTGAACTAATTTCTTAAGATCCAACCTGTCTTAGCTTTCTTCAAAGCTTCTTGAATCTGAACACAGTAAGGTTGATCTTCTTTTGAAGTTGGAGATGATCCTCAATCCAGCTTCCTTCATTTCAGAAATAGATCAGAATCCTTCTTGTAGACTTGTTCAGAATTTTCCCTCACTTAATGACTTGTAAATTTCAACTATTAGAAGAATGTCAAGTCCTTCCATATTTCTTATATGTCGTCTCTTTTATTATTATGTATCTTTGTGATAGCACAGGTCTTTATATAGATGATGATTACAATTATGATAGATTTTTATTGTAATAATTGTAATCATATCCACTGATTTTTACCTCTTTATTCAAGTAATTGCACTAAATAATTGAGAATTGGTATTGTCATGAATAGTAGAGCATAGGTTAAAGTTGTTACTATTTAATGTATTGAACTTCTCCCTTACTATGTCATTTTTCTAATGCAGGTACAACTAGCCAGTGGAACTAAAAGTCTTGGAGCAAACAGGGGAGTTTACGGGGCCAACAGGACTGAACACAGGAGAAGATTTGCTCACACACGGGTAGGAACACGGCCGTGTGCCTACCCGTGTTCCTTCCCAGCTGAAGTAATTTTCCAACCCCCGTGTTTGAAGAACATGAAGAACAACACGGCCGTGTTCCCTAACACGGCCGTGTCAGTACCCGTGTGATCCAACACGGCCAATGATCCAGCCCCCGTGTCTGAAGAACGTGAAGAACAACACGGCCGTGTTCCACAACACGGCCGTGTCAGTACCCGTGTGACCCAACACGGCCCATGATCAAACACGTCCTTTCGTGTGGAACTGCCCTGGAACTGCCGACACGGCCTGCAACACGGCCGTGTCGGAACCCGTGTTCGACCATGTTTGCTATTGGACTATAAAAACCTGGAGAAAAATTTATTCTGCACTTTTTTGGATTATTTTTGCTTGGAGATTTTCTGGAGAACGAAAGTGGAGCATCCAAGAGAAGGAAAGCTTGAAGGAGATATTTGTATGCATTTATTCTTTAATTTATCTCTTTTAATCTTGTATTTCTCTTGGTAATCCAACTTTATTTATCTTTTAATTTTCATGAACAATGTGTTTGAACAATTTAGTAATCATGTATCGTTTTGTTTTAATCAATTTCATTGTATTTTATTCGTATATGGGCTTGCAACCATTGAGAATTATCCTTGTTATGAATGATTATTTATTTTTACATGAATTCCAAATGTCTAGATTGAGAAATTGGATTGTTTGGATGATGGTTAAATCTTCATATTCATGTGTTATTTCTCTTTGTAATTCAAAAATCATGATCGAGAGATATGTTTCTTGGAAAATTAGAATACGAATGAATGGAATTATGATATTTTAGAAATAAAGTTTCATGAATCCATGTATTAGATAGGGTATTTCATTCAATAAACTATTAAGTATTGTAAATTGTTCGAGAGAAAATTTACTTACCTTAACTTAGATTTTAAATTGCTCGAGAGAGAATTTGATAATTAGTTTAACCCCTTACAATACAATGAATTTGATAGTCTTGTTATTTCGTGATTACACAAAGTGATTATGTTCATTGAATGCTCTTAACTTTCGTCTTGAAATTATTTTTGTAATTCTCCAATACAATTTTTTCCAAATAGTCATAGTTAGGATTAATCTATGTTAGAACGCAACCTTAAGTTTAGGTATGATAATAGAGTGAGAGTGAGTACGAATAGTTGAAATGACCCTGTGGAATACGATACGAGATGTAGAATTCTCTTATACTATGATTGATAGGTGCACTTGCCTGAAAGATGATTCAATCTAGCTTATGCCCATCTACATAGTTATGATAAATTATAAAATGAATCCGCATCAAGTTTAGACTTAGCGAAAATATTCACCAAGTTTTTGGCGCCGTTGCCGGGGATCTTTTCAATATTTTGAAAGCTTTAACTTTATTAATCTACCATTATTGTTTACCAATAAATCTTTGTAGATTAGTTTAAAGTAAAATTATATTATTTAATCTCTGTTTTTGTAGTCTGTTAGTCTATGACCAGGGCAAGAAATTCTGGGTTAGAACCATTTCATTCTGAACCGGAACGAATTATTCACAACACCAATCACAGAGACGTGGGTGTTAACACCACAGAAACTGTAGACGATCTGAGAGAAGAAGAAACAGTGAATCAAGGAGAACACCATCCTGAAAATTTAGATACCATGGCCAACCAAAATGAGCAAACCATGTCTGACTTTGCTAGACCCAATCTCCAAGGAACTGGGTCAAGCATTGTTCGACCTCCTATTCCAACCAATAATTTCGAACTGAAACCGAGCGTGATACAAATGGTCCAACAATATGTTCAATATGATGGCTTACAAGACGAGGATCCCAATACACACTTGGCCGGATTCCTAGAGATATGTGATACTTTCAAGATTAATGGTGTCTCCAACGACGCCATTAGATTGAGATTGTTCCCATTCTCATTGAGGCATAAGGCAAAGCAGTGGCTCAATTCGTTACCTAAAGGATCCATTACTACTTGGGACATGATGGTTGAGAAGTTTTTGATGAAGTATTTTCCACCGGCAAAGACCGCAAAGTTAAGGAACGACATCTCTACGTATGTTCAAGTGGAGGCTGAATCATTGTACGATACTTGGGAACGATTCAAAGAATTATTAAGGAGATGCCCCCATCATGCTTTACCTTCTTGGCTTCAGATTCAGACTTTCTACAATGGTCTAAATCCAGCCACCAGACAGATGATTGATGCGGCTAGTGGAGGCACCTTGAACAATAAGACACCTGACGCAGCCCAGCAGTTGATAGAAGAAATGGCAATGAATAGCTACCAATGGACTACCGTGCGGCCGAAGTCTACCAAGCCCGCCGGAATGTATGAAGTGGATGCCGTTACAGCCTTAGCAATACAAGTGGAGAAGCTCCATCAAAAGATGGACAACCTTTCTTTAGCGCCACCCCCAATGGTACCTCAACAATGGGACCCCTCCCTTGTTGGAATCCCTAGTGGTGAACCTCAAGTGCAAGAACATGTAGACTACATGGGTAATAATCCAAGACCACCTTTTAATCCAGGAAACAACCCATATAGTTTTACATACAATCAAGGATGGAGGAACCACCCCAATTTCTCTTGGGGAGGGCAAGGCAACCAAGGTAAACCACCCGTGTTTGGACAACAACAACAACAACAACAACAATTGGAACCAAGGAAGCCAACATTGGAAGATGTCCTTGCAAAGTTCATGCAAACTACCGATGTTGCCTTCCGTAATATAGAAGGTTCTATTTGAAATTTGGAGAATCAGATTGGGCAGTTGGCAAGGATGGTATCAGAGAGACAACCAGGAACACTTCCAGGAAATACTGAGACAAACCCAAAGGAACATGCAAGAGCAATTCAGTTGAGGAGCGGGAAGGAGTTACAAGACCCAAGGCTTGCACCGGATGCACCTCAAGAGGAGTCTAGTGGAGAAGCACCGAACGTGACACCGATGGAATATCAACCAGCCGTACCATATCCAGCAAAGATGAACAAGGAGCGCATGGATGCGCAGTACGGTAAATTTATTTCCATGATTAAACAATTACATGTTAATTTACCTTTTTCTGATATTATTCAAATGCCTAAGTATGCTAAATTTTTGAAGGATTTAATTTCTAATAAAAAGAAAATAGAAGAATTATCGTTAGTCACACTTAGTGAAGAATGCTCTGCTATTTTACAAAATAAATTACCACAAAAACTTAAGGATCCCGGTTCTTTTTCAATACCATGTTTAATCGGTGATTTGCAAGTTAATAAGGCTTTAGCGGATTTAGGAGCTAGTATAAATTTGATGCCTTATACATTATATTTGAAACTAGGCCTTGGAGAACTTAGCCCGACTAGGATGAGTATTCAATTAGCAGATCGGTCGGTTAAGTACCCAAGAGGTATAGTGGAGGATGTATTGGTTAAGGTAGACAAATTTATATTTCCTGCCGATTTTGTTATTTTAGATATGGACGAAAATATCGAAGTACCACTTATACTTGGTCGCCCATTTCTAGCCACTTCTAGAGCTCTTATTGATGTTTTTGATGGTAAATTAGTTTTGAGAGTAGGGGAGGATGAAGTCACTTTTCAAATTGGCAATACTATGAAACAATCTTTAGATAGTGATGATTATTGCTATTTTTCTCATGGTGTTGACAACTTATTTTCTTCTATTGATTCTAATTTTCATTATAAAGATCCTTTAGAAATTTGCATTACTAATTGTTTTCTAGAAGATGAAACTAGTAAAGAGATTTTTGATCATTTATTTTTTCTAGATAACTCTGTTTCGATGAATGGAAATACTGAATATAACTTACTTACAAAAGGAGATAATGAAGTTCATAAGAATAATACTAAGGATCCACCTGTAGTTGAATTAAAAAATTTACCGGATCATCTTGAGTATGCATTCTTAGGAGCTAACTCTTCTTACCCAGTTATTATTTCTTCTAATCTTTCTGAAATTGAAAAAGCTAAATTAATAACTGTGTTAAAGAAATGTAAAGGTGCAATAGCATGGCAAATTTCTGATATAAAAGGTATTAATCCTAGTTTTTGCACTCATAAAATCCTTTTGGAAGAAAACTATAAATCTTCTATTCAACCGCAACGTAGGCTTAATCCTAATATGAAAGAGGTAGTTAAGGCTGAAATTGTTAAATTATTAGACGCTGGTATGATATACCCTATTTCCGATAGTCCATGGGTTAGTCCTGTCCAAGTGGTTCCTAAGAAGGGTGGTTTAACTGTGGTAGCAAACGATAAAAATGAATTAATTCCAACGCGAACAGTAACAGGTTGGCGTGTCTGTATAGACTATAGGAAGTTAAACGATGCCACTAGGAAGGACCATTTTCCTTTACCCTTTATTGACCAAATATTAGAACGCTTGTCAGGACATTCATATTATTGTTTTCTAGATGGACTTTCTGGGTATTTTCAAATCCCAATAGCCCCAGAAGACCAAGAGAAAACCACGTTCACATGCCCATTCGGTACCTTTGCCTATAGGCGTATGCCTTTTGGTCTTTGTAATGCCCCCGCCACTTTCCAAAGATGCATGTTAGCTATCTTCAACGAGTATGTTGAAGATATCATGGAAGTGTTTATGGATGACTTCTCCGTCTTTGGGGATGCATTTGACTTATGTTTGAATAATTTAGAGAAGGTTCTAAGGAGGTGTGAGGAGACGAATTTAGTACTTAGCTGGGAGAAGTGCCATTTTATGGTGCAAGAAGGGTTAGTACTAGGTCATAAAATCTCAAATCAGGGAATTCAAGTAGATAGAGCGAAGATTGAAACGATAGAAAAGTTACCACCACCCACATCCGTTAAGGCAGTGAGAAGTTTTTTAGGCCACGCCGGGTTTTACCGCCGGTTTATTAAAGACTTTTCAAAAATTGCTAAACCACTTACAAGACTATTAGAAAAGGATACACCGTTTATCTTTGATCAAGCGTGTCTACATGCTTTTGAGTTCTTAAAAGAGAGATTAGTTAATTCTCCTATTATGATAGCGCCTGATTTTACTCAGCCATTTGAAATCATGTGTGACGCTAGCAGTTTTGCGGTAGGAGCTGTTTTAGGACAACGCCGAAACAAACATTTTCATCCTATATTTTATGCTAGTAAAACACTTAATAATGCACAAGAGAATTATACTACTACTGAAAAAGAACTTCTAGCAGTAGTCTTTGCGTTTGATAAATTCAGATCCTATTTAACATTGTCCAAGGTGGTAGTTTACACGGACCACTCTGCACTTAAATATTTGCTAGCCAAGGCGGAAGCTAAGCCTCGTTTAATCCGTTGGGTACTTCTATTGCAAGAATTTGATTTAGAAATTAGGGATAAACGAGGAGCAGAAAACTTAGCGGCAGACCATCTTTCACGTTTAGAAAATCCGTTACGTGCAACGTTAGGTGAGTCTGAGATTTCAGATACATTCCCTGAGGAATCGTTATTTGCCTTATCTTCGAAAATTAATAATGATTATCCATGGTTTGCAGATTATGCAAACTATCTTGTGGCTAAGGTCCTCCCAAAGGATTTTTCATATCAGCAGAAAAAGAAATTTTTCTCCGACTTGAAATATTACTTTTGGGAGGACCCTTTTCTTTTTCGGGTATGTGCAGATTCCGTGATCCGAAGGTGTGTATCCGCCGAGGAAGGGTGGAGAATTTTGGAGCAGTGTCATTCAGGTCCTACTGGTGGTCACTATGGAGCAAATCGCTCTGCGAAAAAGGTTCTTGATTCGGGTTTTTATTGGCCCCTTCTATTCAGGGATGCCCAAAGGTATGTGCTTTCATGTGATTCTTGTCAAAAATCAGGTAATATTTCTAAATTACATGAAATGCCACAAAATTTTATCCTTGAATGTGAAGTATTTGATGTGTGGGGGATAGACTTTATGGGTCCATTTCCAGTTTCATTCGGGAATAAGTATATCTTAGTTGCTGTAGATTACGTATCAAAGTGGGTTGAGGCGCAAGCTTTACCTACTAATGATAGTAGAGTAGTAATCCAATTCCTAAAATCCCTATTTGCGCGATTTGGAACACCACGAACACTTATTAGCGATAGGGGTTCTCACTTCTGTAATCTACAGTTAGATAAGGTATTGCAGAAATATGGAGTCACACATAGGATAGCTACACCATATCATCCCCAAACTAGTGGCCAAGTTGAAGTATCCAATAGAGAACTTAAGCGCATCCTAGAAAAATCTATAGAGGGGAATAGAAAACAATGGTCTAGGAAACTAAACGATTGTTTATGGGCTTATAGGACCGCATTTAAAACACCTATAGGTACCACTCCCTTTAGATTAGTCTATGGTAAATCTTGTCATTTACCTATAGAATTAGAACACAAGTCATATTGGGCAATACGCTCTCTAAATTTTGATACGAATTCTATAGGGGAAAAACGCAAACTTCAACTTAATGAACTAGATGAATGGAGAACTATGGCTTATGAGAACTCCAGAATTTATAAGGAGAAAACCAAATTATTTCATGACCGTCACCTTCGGAAAACTAAAACATTCAACAAGGGTGATCAAGTGCTCCTTTTCAATTCTAGACTGCGTTTATTTCCCGGGAAGCTTAGGTCTAAGTGGTCCGGACCGTTCCAAGTTAAAGAAGTTTTTCCCTATGGCACAGTTGAACTAACTCACCCTGAAAAGGGAGATTTTAAAGTCAATGGGCACCGATTAAAACTTTATAATAGTGCACTTCCCCAAGAACATATTCGACTAGAATCATGCCTTCGCCTAGACTAAGGGAATTTATAGAATAGTATAGTATAGTATTGTGTCTATATAGGAAACTTAAAATTTTAATGAAATTTTAATTAAAAAATAAATAAATTACGTAATCAGGAGAAATTACCAAAGAAGAAGAGTACACGGCTATGCACACGCCCGTGTGCATGGCCGTGTCTAGCACACACGGCTGCCCACCCAGCCATGTGAGAACCCGTGTGTATACGGCGAATTAAATTTTTTCGAGTCAGAAGAGTACACGGGTTCCCACCAACCCGTGTACATAGCCGTGTGTAATGTACACGGCTGCGCACCAAGCCGTGTACATAGCCGTGTGTCATACACACGGCTGCCCACCCAGCCAGGTGCGTACCCGTGTCCAACCAACGAATTAAAGTATTTCGAGTCAGAGCAATACACGGGTTCCCACCAACCCGTGTTCTTGACCGTGTCCTCCAGGGTTGACCACACGGCCAGTGGACACGGCCGTGTTGTTGACCGTGTCCACCTGACACGGGCAGTTTCCCGCGATTTGACCACACGTCCCCTTGAAGGCCGTGTTTCCCGCGCAGAAAGATTCCTCCACACGGGTACACACACGGCCGTGTGTGTACCCGTGTTCGACTTCTTTTTATAGGGGCCCGAATTCTCCATTCTCTTCATCACTTCCACTTCCTCCTCTTCCCATTCCTGCATCTATTCTAGCCGGGAAAGCCATTTCCTTCTCCAAATTTCGCGGAATCGCCTCATTTCTTCGCACTCAACATACGTGGTAAAACTCTTGGGTTATGTCCTCTTGATCATTTCTATCCCTATTCTCCTTCTGAAATTCATTTTAGATTTGTTTTTTTTTATTTATTTTCAGATCATGGCCTCATCTCGTAGCCAAGGTAGTCGCCGGCGCCGCCCGGATCTTCAAGCATTATCGACCGAGAGACGCGACGTCGCTCCGCCACTAGCTTTCACCGATCCTATCCACACAAACCGCTATAATCGGCTACAGGCAAAGAAGTATCAGGACATACGAATCATAGATTGGGATGTCCTCGAATCTATAGATTTAGCGGATACTGTGAGGGAGTTGATTTCTGTAGTGGGGTGGCAAGGGTTCTTTGCCATAGAAGAGATAGGATTTAGAGAGTTGACCCTCGAATTTTTATCCACTTTCTATGTCAACCTTCGCTCCTGTGTGGCCGATGATGGAAGACCTACAGAGGGGAATATTTCTTTTCGAGTGGGGGGCACCTTCTACACACTTTCTCTCCACCAGTTTACACGGTATTTAGGAGTATATGACGAGGCATTCCTCCTTAGTGCCGCCTACTCTGACTTGAAATTTGAACTCCCCAGTCGCGAGCCGGCAGGTAGCGTTTGGCGACATTTATCTTTCGACACCGGCGCCTACGAAGCAAAGAGGTCTAAGGCCTCCAAATTGGCCTCCCCCGCCGTGCATTATATTCATCACCTTCTTAGCCATACACTGAGCGGCCGGGGTGAAAGCTCCGGTGTTGTGAGCCGCCAGGACATTCTCTATCTCCACAGCATGACAGCCCGCTACCCTATCCATTTGGGCTATATGCTTGCACATTTTATCCTTCATCAGGCGGAGAACTCTCGCGTAGGATCTATCTGTGTAGCCCCCTACATCACGCGTCTAGCCAAGAATATGGGCATCTTTTTATCTCTTCCCCAGATGGCGGTGGTAGCGAAAACTGTGCCTATCACCATGGCCAGTCTTCGAGCCATCCGCCTCGTTACTGCTCGTCAAGGCCGAGGCGGGACTATATATACCATTGCGCCTCGTGGCCTTCATATCCACGACGACGACGATGATGAGGTCGATCCAGATCTCGATGAGCCTCTCATTCCGCCGGCCCGTTCGACGCGTACTCAGGGGGAGTCATCATCTGCCCAGCCTCAGCGACAGTCTCGATTTGCGCAGGAGTTGCAGCGTTTTTATGACCTTCAGCTATCGCCGCGGCTTCAGCGTATCGAGGAGACGCAGCAGCGGACTGAGGACGCTATCTATCAGATCCGACAGCATATGGGGATCAGCAGCCCACCGCGACCAGCTCCTCGTCCTTCTCACCCTCAGGATGACCCGACTGATCACGATGACTCACCGATGTATTTCTGATATATCTGGCTTAGCATATCTGACTCTGTCATGCATTATCTTTAGTATTGTATGATTGATATTTGTATTTGTATCTTTTTGTATTTGGATGATCGGCATATATATGAAAAAAAAAAATGTTTTATTTCAGATTTTGCTCCTGTTTCGTGTTGTGATGCTCTATATTCCTGCTCATCAGTTCTTTATCTAGTGCAATTTATGTCCCCTTGTTTTAATTTTTGTTTGCACTGAGGACATTGCAACTCAAGTCTGGGGGTATGCGGCATTTTTATAATGATTATTGACAGTGGAATACATGATTACAATTACTTATTTGCTCTTTATCATAATCCTCTATATTTCTTTATACACCCCCTCGAAAAATTTGATTACTTCTCTTTAAGCTTTCATTACTTCACTCATTGGGAATATAACTATCTAATTCACTTTCGCACGCTGATTAAACCGAATTCGTGTTCAAATTTGTTGATTAGTAACTACGTATAGAAATTCATTAGATTACTTTTCTCCATATAATTTGGTTTAAAAATATTGTCCTTTATATTATTAACTAATAATCACTCCATTTTAGAAAAAAATTATCTATCTATACTAAAGTGAGTTGATGAGTGTAATATCTTGATAATTTCGTATTAGTAGATCAACAATAACAAAAATTTACTCTATTGGTATCTAGAACTTACTAGCGATCCTCAAACCTTTTGCACATGTAAATTAGTAAAGGTGGAAATGACTTAGGCCTCCTTTTGGATAGATTGAGCCGTTCAAACCCAAAACCTTAAACATTATACCTTTGCTCACCCAATTTGGACTTTATCCCTATATTTTTGTAATACTCCAACTCTAAAATACACCAAGGCCAATTCTCGTCTAGTAGCACCTATCATTGAGTTCGTCATGAAATGATCTTTCATAGTGATATGTGGCCTGAGTGCGTGTACACTTGCACCCATTCGGAATGATCCCTACTATGAAATCCCTACAAAAACATAGTGATATGTGGCCTGAGTGAGTGTACACTTGCACCCATTCGGAATGATCCCTACTATGGACCTTTGGTTAAGAAGAAGAAAATATAAGGGAATGATAATACGTGCAAAGTCTGGGGGTGCTCATAAAATATCAATGAATGTTAAAGGTCTTTATCATACAAAGGGCTCAATTGTGATCTAGTTTATTTTGCTTACCCCACCTATAATCACCTATCCTAAGCCAAAACAATACACCACCATACAAGTCCTAAGGATCCAACTTTACTAATTCTCATGAGTGTTATGGAGAGGGTGTGTAAAGGGAAGTGTATGATTATCAATAGGGAGATTTTTAATTTTTGAAAGACTAATGCATATGTTATCAAGATTGTTGTTTTCTCCTTACAATAGTTATGGATAACTATAATTATAATTCTAAGAAAGAGTGAAAAGTAGTTAAGATATGTATTGGAGAAATTTTTAAGAAAAAGTTATATTTAGAAAAGTCTACTATACTATTCCCTATACAATTGCAGCATCAAATCTCTATTCGAATTCAAAACAATCAGTGTGCGGAAGAAGAATTATGTATTGGTAACCCAATTGTTTGAATTAGTTTGCTTAGGGACAAGCAAACACTTAAGTCTGGGGATGTGTGATGATTACAATTATGATAGATTTTTATTGTAATAATTGTAATCATATCCACTGATTTTTACCTCTTTATTCAAGTAATTGCACTAAATAATTGAGAATTGGTATTGTCATGAATAGTAGAGCATAGGTTAAAGTTGTTACTATTTAATGTATTGAACTTCTCCCTTACTATGTCATTTTTCTAATGCAGGTACAACTAGCCAGTGGAACTAAAAGTCTTGGAGCAAACAGGGGAGTTTACGGGGCCAACAGGACTGAACACAGGAGAAGATTTGCTCACACACGGGTAGGAACACGGCCGTGTGCCTACCCGTGTTCCTTCCCAGCTGAAGTAATTTTCCAACCCCCGTGTTTGAAGAACATGAAGAACAACACGGCCGTGTTCCCTAACACGGCCGTGTCAGTACCCGTGTGATCCAACACGGCCAATGATCCAGCCCCCGTGTCTGAAGAACGTGAAGAACAACACGGCCGTGTTCCACAACACGGCCGTGTCAGTACCCGTGTGACCCAACACGGCCCATGATCAAACACGTCCTTTCGTGTGGAACTGCCCTGGAACTGCCGACACGGCCTGCAACACGGCCGTGTCGGAACCCGTGTTCGACCATGTTTGCTATTGGACTATAAAAACCTGGAGAAAAATTTATTCTGCACTTTTTTGGATTATTTTTGCTTGGAGATTTTCTGGAGAACGAAAGTGGAGCATCCAAGAGAAGGAAAGCTTGAAGGAGATATTTGTATGCATTTATTCTTTAATTTATCTCTTTTAATCTTGTATTTCTCTTGGTAATCCAACTTTATTTATCTTTTAATTTTCATGAACAATGTGTTTGAACAATTTAGTAATCATGTATCGTTTTGTTTTAATCAATTTCATTGTATTTTATTCGTATATGGGCTTGCAACCATTGAGAATTATCCTTGTTATGAATGATTATTTATTTTTACATGAATTCCAAATGTCTAGATTGAGAAATTGGATTGTTTGGATGATGGTTAAATCTTCATATTCATGTGTTATTTCTCTTTGTAATTCAAAAATCATGATCGAGAGATATGTTTCTTGGAAAATTAGAATACGAATGAATGGAATTATGATATTTTAGAAATAAAGTTTCATGAATCCATGTATTAGATAGGGTATTTCATTCAATAAACTATTAAGTATTGTAAATTGTTCGAGAGAAAATTTACTTACCTTAACTTAGATTTTAAATTGCTCGAGAGAGAATTTGATAATTAGTTTAACCCCTTACAATACAATGAATTTGATAGTCTTGTTATTTCGTGATTACACAAAGTGATTATGTTCATTGAATGCTCTTAACTTTCGTCTTGAAATTATTTTTGTAATTCTCCAATACAATTTTTTCCAAATAGTCATAGTTAGGATTAATCTATGTTAGAACGCAACCTTAAGTTTAGGTATGATAATAGAGTGAGAGTGAGTACGAATAGTTGAAATGACCCTGTGGAATACGATACGAGATGTAGAATTCTCTTATACTATGATTGATAGGTGCACTTGCCTGAAAGATGATTCAATCTAGCTTATGCCCATCTACATAGTTATGATAAATTATAAAATGAATCCGCATCAAGTTTAGACTTAGCGAAAATATTCACCAATAGACCCATCTGAGGTTACCGGTTGATCCGGTTCATAACAGGCTTCTTACAGTTCATATAGATGTAACAGCTTTGTTAGTTATGACAGTTGTCAAGTTATCAGTCTTGAAACCTGATGCCTCAATGTACTCTATCTCAACAGAAAAGCATCGAGATAATACTCCAAATGTGTCAACAAAAATAGACTATGTGTCGACACAAGTCTTGATGGTGTCGACACAGCTCCCATAATGTCGACACAACCATTCTTCTTCTTCTCGACACAGCTCCTGTTGAATGTGTTGACACAAGTCCTGTGTGTCGACATAATTGATTCTAGTCCTGACATAGTTGGTGTCTACAGAATTCTTGAGTGTGTGTCGACACAAGTCCTATGTGTCGACACAATTATTGTAGACTGAACTTCTGTGTGTTGACACAAGTCCTATGTGTCGACACAACTGCTGCTGACAGAATTTCTATGTGTAGATACAAGTCATGTGTGTCGACATAAGCTGGCTTCTAGTGTCAACACATTTCCTTCACTAGTGTCGACACTTGTACTTAGAATATTTTCCTGCATTTCTTTAACCTGCACATTCAAACTCATCATTCCATCAAATACACATTGATGTATATCATTGAGTTAGGTGAGGCTTCTCCAAATCTGGTACACAGTTTCCAATGTACCCAACAATCTCCCCGTATTTGGAGAAGTCATAACCCTTAGTCAATGATATACACCACTCATAATAAAACAAAGATTATGATATATAAAATTATTACACAGACAGGGTAACTCATGAGCAGAAACAGCATGAAATATCATCACACATTATAATAAAATTCATTGAATCAATAATCAGTTTTTGAGTTACAAGGATTTTAGAACAAAAGATTTCATAGTTCTAAACCTAGTCAATTTATCCCTAGGATTGATCAGGCTCCTTGATTACAATTCCTTTGTCATGGTTGAATCTTAGCTTGTACATTAGCCTCTGTGTCATCAGCCGGTTTCTTTCCTTTTAGATCCTTCTTCTTGAGCTCTTCAGCCTTTATCTTTTGCCTTTCAAAATAATGATAAGGCTTTGGGGAATATTTGTTAGGCTCCACAGAGTTAGCAGGTATTTTCCCATCTTTGAGGTCTTTTTTGAACTGGTATATGACATCTTGCCGCTTCTGATATTTACTCCACTCTTGTTTAGAATACCATTTGCCTCTATCATGCATATTTTTTATCACAGCTTTCCAAGTAGTAAGAATGATATTTCTGGAGGTTGGACTCCATTGTTCAAAATCAGGCTTTAATTCAGCCTGCTCTCTTAATCTTTTCTTAAATAGTCGAGCTTCTTTCTGAGCATCCCTAGCTTTTTGTGCTTCTTGCTCTCTTTGTAATGCTGCTTCAGAAATTTCAACTTTTTCAAAAGTAACATTATGTGCCTCCTGTGGAGGGCTATACATGTGATGTACTTCCTGCTGTATTTCTTCAAAATCAGAAGGGGGGGGGGGGGGGGGGGTAAATCACTTGGGCTACTTCCTATTGAACCCCTTCATTGTAATCAAGGTGAATTCCAGATTCAGCAATATTATCATCATCACAAAGGGGTGGATATCCAAGAGTTGCTCTGATGGTATTGGATACCCATTTAACATGAGCTTAGCTTGCTTTGACTAACACTCTCTCCCCCTTTATGACTTCTCTGGCCACATGATCTCTCAGATCATCCTTCTGAAACCTTACCTGACCAGCCAAATATTATGTACCCTCTTTGTAGTAGGCCCTGAACTTCTTTAGGTGATCAGAAATAGCCTTTTGAGATGGTGGAATTGTTGTTTGGACAACAGCAAGATCTTTTGTGATCTGCTTGGACACTTCAGCCTTGACATCAGTTGCAATATTCCCAATCTTTGTTAAAATAATACCATGTGAATCTTGGAGATTGTCATTCATTCTGAGTTGATTTTCTAGGACATACCCCTGCTTTACTGCAATGTCATCAACTTCAGTCTTTATCCCTTGTTGTTGCTTGGCCAAGTATACCACAACATTACCTCCCTTATGGAAGCAATCTGTCATCTTCTTTTTATGCAAGTTAACTTTAAATTTGATAGATTTGATATCTTGGGCCAGCTGAAATTGCAAATATTTATTTCTTCCATCCACATATTTCTTAAGAGCAAGTCTTTGCTCATCCATCTTCACTTGCAGCTTCACCAAAAGTGAACTGAAATCTACTACTGGAGTAGGAGTTTGTGGGACAGTCTGCAAGGCTTTCTTATAGCATGTGCTCCTCTTCCTGAGTGCCACCAATTTGCTTTTCTTTGCTCTGGTGGCTTCTTCATCTTCAGAAGAATTAGATGAACTATCTATATCCACAATGTCCTTTAGACTAGAGGCAAGGAGTGGCATCTCCCCCTCAGTCCTTGCCATCTCCCCCTCAGTTCTAGATCCTCGTAAATTAGGAAATAACTCTTCTAGAGTTACCTCTTATTGCATCTAAACTTGAGGAATAATTTTCTCCTTCTCAACAAATGGATCCCCCTGGATATCCAACTCCTTTTCTAGAGATTTCTCGAAAATAGGAGAATTATGTTGCTCAGGTTGATCAAAAGCAGACATATGCCCATCCTGTGCTTCTTTCTCAGTGATGATGATTGCAGTATTGTTGATTTCAGAAACTATTTCAATGACTATATCAGTTGCATTTTCACTTGCCAGTGCAACTTCAGCTATACCTCCCCCTAAGTCTGGTAGCTGTGGATGTTCAGGTTCATGGACAATTAAAGTTTCATTATTGTCTCCCCCTGGAGTTAATACCACCTGATTGTCTTGAATTTAGATGCCCTCCCCTTGGGCCTAGACCTCTGTATCAGGTGTTGGTGTAGGTTATTTTCTTAGTTGTTCTTCATCTGTGTTGAATTCTACTTGTTCTTCTGAATCACTAGAAGATTCAGCTTCCTTGGTTGGAATTTTCTTTTTCTGAGCCTTTGACATGGGTTTTTGAGATGTAGAAACATCCTTGATCAACACCCTATCCCATTTGGAGAGTATTCTTAAGTCCATTTTCCTCATATGATTAATCTTAGATCTTGTTGTCTGATTCATTACTTCTTGAATATTGACTGCCAGATACAGGCTTAGTATCCTACCCAGATTAGGTTTCTTGAGACTTTCTTTGATCTTATCAAATACAATAGTAGAACAGTTTGTTTTCACCTTGAATATAACTCTGATCATAAGATTGAACATATATGCTGAAATCCTATCATGTCCTCCTGATTTACATAGAATTACCTTGCCTATGATCTTAGACAGGAATTTGCCCTGGGAATTCATTCCCTTCCTGTTCATTGAAGATCCAATCCTGGTAGTGGGATCAAGTCTACACCATTGGAGAGCATCTTTAGTAATGTAAGATGCTATGTCATCTTCTTCTTTAAACCTGGGAAGCTGAAGTGTCTTACTTAAACTCTTTTGTGTGAGTTTTACCTTAGTACCATGGACAGATGACTTAATATTTATTCCCTTAGAATCCATGGATATGGATGAGTAAAATTCAAGAACATCCATTTTCCATATCCTGGTAGGTTCAGAAACTAAGTATTCCAATCCGTTGTCGGTGATTAGGGTAATCACGACTTGAATTTCTTGGGAGACAGACTCAAACGCTTTGCGAACCAATTCAAATCCCTCGTTTACTTTGACTTCCAGTTGTGGTGCCATGAATGACAGAGAGAGAAGAGAGTAGACGAAAAAAGTTCTTGTTGACACAGGGTCTAGAGTCGAGAGTTCTGGAAAGCACAATCGACTAGATTTTATTTTCTCCTATTTATAGTATTCTTGTAAAGGTAGGTCAAAAGTCGTGCCTAAATAAGAATCTTTTTAGTTAACAAATTGTACATGTGTTGACATAAACTACGCAGGTCTCGACAGGGAATTATAGGTGTCAATATGTCTATGTGTTGACAAAGATTTTTGTGTGTCGATATAAAAATCTTTTAATACACGGTCTCGACAGCGTTGTGTTGACACAAACCTTTTCTATCGACACATATTTTTTTCTGTGTCGACACAGTTTATTCTTTTGTCAACACAACTCGCTGATAGTGTCGATACAATGTCTATGTGTCGACACAATATCTATGTGTCGACACAACCTTTCTAACTTAGCCAAAATTTTGAGAAATGTTGAGCTGACCTAACATTTTACTTTAGGTTTAACATTCCTAATTAAATTTTAAAATAATTGAATTTACTTTCATCCAGAGGTTTTGTAAATATGTCAGTAATTTGATTGTTAGAGTTGAAAAATTTTAGACTTATATCTTCCTTTTCAACATGTTCCCTAATAAAATGATACCTAATTTCTATATGTTTTATTCTGCTATGTGAAACAGGATTTATAGCAATGGAAATAACACTTATAGAGTCACAATATAAAGGTGTTTTACTTAGCTTGATTTCATAATCTTCTAACTAATGCTGCATCCATAATAGTTATGCACAGCAACTCCCTATAGTAATGTACTCTAACTCAGCTGTTGAAATGGCAACACTTGTTTGCTTTTTACTGTTCCATGACACCAATCTTCCACCTAGGAACTGACAAGTACCTGTGGTACTTTTCCTATCTTCTTTGCATCCTGCAAAATCTGTACCTGAAAATCCAGTTAATAGGAAATCTCTATTCCTAGGGTACCAAAGACCTAGATCTGGTGTGTCCTTAAGATATCTCAGAATTCATTTTACAGCAGAATAATGTGAATCTTTAGGGCATGCTTGATATCTAGCACAGACACATATTGCATACATGATTTCAGGCCTACTAGCAGTCAAGTAGAGGAGGGATCCAATTATCCCTCTATACAAAGTCTCATCAACAAGTTTTCCTGCTTCATCTTTGCATATAGGCATACTTGACCCCATTGGAGTTTCCATGGTGGATGTTGTATCCATACCATATTTCTTTATCAACTCCTTGGTGAACTTAGAATATGATATAGGCAAGTCATCATCAGTCTATTTTATTTGAAGTCCTAGAAAGAACTTTAGCTCACCCATACTGCTCATTTCAAATTTCCCTTGCATAAGTTTAACAAACTTCCTACAAAGGTTATTTTCAGTAGATCCAAAAATTATGTCATCAACAAAAATATGAACTAGTATGATCTTGCCTTTGGATTCCCTAAGGAATAGAGTTTTTTCTATTTTCCCCCTTGTGAATTTATTCTCAATGAGGAAGGTAAACAATGTCTCATACCAAGCCCTAGGAGCCTGTTTCAACCCATAAATGGCTTTCTTAAGTGTATAGACATAGTGTGGAAAATGAGAATCAACAAAACCTTATGATTGTTCTACATATACTTCTTCCTTCAGTCTCCATTTAGAAAAGCTGACTTGACATCCATCTGGTAGACATTGAATCCTTGATTGGCTGCATAGGCAAGGAATAGTCTTATGGCCTCCAACCTTGCTACAGGAGCTAAAGTTTGGTCAAATTCTATCCCTTCTTCCTGCCTGTAACCTTTAAATACCAGCCTTGCCTTATTTTTGATTATGATTCCATTCTCATCCAACTTATTCCTGTAGATCCATTTTGTTCTAATGACATTGTGTCCTTCTGGTCTATGAAAAAGTTTCCATACATTGCATCTCTTGAACTTGTTCAGTTCTTCTTGCATGGATCCTATCCAATGAGAATCCTTAATAGCTTCCTCAAGCTTCTTAGGTTCCACTTGGGACAAAAAAGCTTGAACATAGTACTGTGTTCATGCTCTTGCTCCTTGTCAGAACACCATGTCTTGCATCACCAATAATTTGGTTTGCTGGAAGATCCTTCAGATGTATTCTTGCTGGAGGAAATCTTTCCACCTCTTGGTCTTCTTCATTTTCCTCACCAAGATGTACTTCATTGTCTTCATCTTCATCTAGTGAGTCTTGTACTCCCCCTGTACAGCATCTATCATTTTCCTCATCCTGTCTTATAATTTGGTCTTCACAAATTATTAGCCACTTCATCTTTTCGTTCAAACCTGTAGGGCCTAAAGAAGTGCTAGACAGCTCACAGTTGATTAGCTTTGATTCATCAAAGACTATATGGTCAGATTCTTCTACAACTTGTGTAGTCAAGTTGTAGATCCTGTAAGACCTACTATTATTGTTGTACCCAACAAATATACCTTCTTGGAATTTGGCAGCAAACTTAGTTAGATAGTGCTTGCCATTATTAAGAACATAACACTTGCTACCAAAGATTCTAAAGTAGGAAATGTTTGGTTTTCTGCCTTTCATAATCCCATAGGGTGTCTTCTTATGTCTTTTGTTGATTGAAGCTCTATTGAGAACATAACATGCAGTATTTACTACCTCAGCCCAGAAATATTCTGGGAGTGAAGTGTCACTTAGTAATATTCTACTAGCCTCAATAAGAGTCCTATTCTTTCTTTCAACAATCCCATTTTGCTGGGAAGTTCTAGGTGAGGAGAACTCTTGATGAATCCCAAGTTCTTCACAGAACCTTGTCATGCATTCAGACTGAAATTCAGTCCCATGGTCACTTCTGATTTTGACCACTGAATTGTTAAGTTCATTATGAATTTGCCTAACAAAATTCTGGAAGACAGTAGGGGTTTCAGATTTCTTTATTAAGAAGAAAACCCATGTAAATCTAGAATAGTCATCCACAACCATAAATGTGTAAGCTTTCCTACCTAGACTATGAACTGACATAGGACCAAATAGATCCATATGCAGGAGGTATAGATATCTCACAGAATCTTTGGTATCATGTCCATGGAAAGAGGTTTTGGTATGTTTGCTCTTTTGGCAAGCTGAACATACACCCTCTTTAATGCACTTGACCTGAGGACCATTCCTCATTAACTCCATACTAAAGAGTTGGCCTATTGACTTGTAGTTTAGGTGAGCTAGCCTCTTATGCCATTGGACACAATGAGATGCTTTCTTATCTGCTACTAGACAAATAGGAGAGATCTTATTCTCAGAATCAAAGTTAAGACAGTAAAAATTTCCTTTCCTAGTACATGTCAGAATGATCTCTTGATCATTTGACCTTCTTATTTTGCATACACCCTTGTGGAAAGAAGTGTCATAACCAAGATCACTTAGTTGGCTTATGCTAATTAGGTTATGTTTTAGACCTTTCACATAAGCCACTTGGGTGATAATAATAGAGTTATTGGAAATGTTACCAAACCCTTTAATGACTCCCTTTTTAGATCCACCAAAGATCACTTTGGGTCCATTTTCTGTAGGAGAGTAATCCTTCAGCATCCTTCTTGTTCCATTCATGTGCCTGGAACATCCCCTGTCCAAGTACCATATTAGGGTATGGCCACTTGGACTCATCTGCATTAAAAAAATTTACCTATCCTTAGAACCCCAATTGTTATTGGGTCCTAGGTTCAGGTTAGCTTGATATTTGACATGCTTAACTGCAGCCTTTCTTACAGGTAAACTGGCCTTTTTCAGAACACTAGCATTGTACCAACAATCAATGACATAGTGGCCCACTTTTCCACAACACCAGCACTCATATCTTTTGTACCTTCTTTTAAGTATAGGATTAACAGTATTGCTGTCAGCAGTCCTTAAGTCTGTAGGAACAGCTATCTTTTTAAGTGCTGGTGTTGGAGCATCAAACACAGATGAATCCAGAAGAACATGGTGTGTTTGTTCATGGGCTACCCTATTAGCATTTGCTCCCTTGCCATTCAGATCACCATACTTACAGTGATCATGAGTGATGTCATGATCATACCTGTTAGTAGGCTGCATCACTTTCCTGAAATAAATAGGGTGTTTTACAGCTAGTGGCTGAACTGGGGCTTTGCCTTTTCTTTGAGAATTAGCAGCCCTTGTTCTTCCCTTAAGCCTAATCATGTCTTACCTTTTTGGGAAATGAAGTTATCAATTATGGGTAAGATTGACTTTGGCTTTGAGAAATTAGCCACAAGGTCCTTCTCTCTTTGATTTCTAACTTCCAGACTCTTGATGTGATCATTTTTGAAGGTAATTGTACTCATCTGAATACAGTTATGTTTTTCAGTTTGGCAACTTCATTCAGCTTCAAATCCAGCACTTTTGCTGAATCTGATGCAGCTAATTTAAGAGATTCAATTTCCTTAGACTGTTCTTTGACAAGGATTCTGCTTCTCTTAAGAGCTTGCAACAGACCACCATACTCATCAGTTAGTTGATGAACATCCCCTTAAGATTCAGAATCATCCACATCTCTTGATGCAAAGGCTTCTGATTCTGATCCAGTATAATAATTAGAAACTGAAGATGGATTGTATACCTTACTAGGACAAGGCTTATCCTGACACTGATCTTCCTCAGATAGAGCCATCAGCCCTCTACAATAATGATCTTTACTCCCATTTATAGAATCCAGCATTTGCAAGAATTCAGTTTCTATAGAATCCTCTTCTGTAGTGAACAATCCAATATAGGCTTCTACTTCATCCTCTTCTCCAGATTCTGATGATGAAGAGTCAGTCAAACTCTTCTGCTTCTAAGCAACAAGGAATCTCTCTTTCTTTCCCTTATTTTGATGCTTCTTCTTATCCTTAGATTCCTTTCTTTTATCAGGACAATCACCTATGACATGTCCTGGCCGGTTGCAACAATAACAAACAATTTTAGAGGAAGTTTATTTACTGGGATTAGAGCCATACTTTTCATCCTTAGAAGTTTTCTTCTTCTTGTAATAGTCATTTTTGGAGAAAGATGAAGATGGATTTGTTCTCCATTTCTTCTTCTTCATGAACCTTTGAAACTGCCTTGTAAAGACAGCAAAGTCTTCATCAGAGTTGTGGCTATCTGAAGTATTGATGTTAGTATTTTATGGTTCAACTTCAGCAATTTTCCTGAGAGGAGAAGATGACTTTCTCCTGACCTTTCTTGTGGCTTCAGCCTTGAAGGAACCTGACTTTTCTTTGTATTCAGACCTATTACTTTTCTCCTCTTCCTTTCTGGCAGTGAGCTGCATCTCATATGATAACAGTTTTCCAAATAAGGTTGGAGGAGGTGTATAGCCAGCCTGGCCACCTCTCTGATGGCACATATTTTAGTATCCTAGTCCTTGGGTAGTGATCTGAGAAACTTGTCATTTAGTTCATATATGCTAAAGACACTTCCATAGGTCATTAGCTCATTTACAATTCTAAAGAATTTCTTATAACATTCAGCTATGCTATCTATCTTGGCTTGTCTAAAACTCTCATATTATTGATTTATCATAGACTTTCTATCCTCTCTTACTTATTCTGTTCCCTCCATGTAGATAATCAAAGTGTCCCACATCTCCTTGAAGGTTTTGCAATGGACCAGATTCTAGAATGTAGAATCATTTATGTCACTCACAATTATGTTTTGTGCCCTCTTGTGTAAGGTTGCGAGGATGATCTCTTCCTTAGTCATTTCAGAATTACTTTTTGGAGTCTTGAGATTTACATCAAGAACTGATATGTTCATAGGAATGAATGACCCTTCTAGAACTGTGATGTAAATTCTTGGATCAGATGCTTTTATGAACAATTTGACCCTCTCTTTCCATATGCCAAAATTTTCTTTCCTATAGATAGGAAGTTTCATGGATCCATGTTCCTTCTAATTTTCACCTGAACCCATTCTGGCTAACAGATAATTACCTTGGAGATCAACTTAGATTGTTAGGTCTAGATTTAAGTAAACCTCCCTCTGATACCACTTGAAAGGTTTGGTTTATAGATTCTAAACACCTAAAGGGGGGGGTGAATAGGTTCAAATCCTTTTTAAGACTTAGGCAATTAAAATGTTATTCATAGCATAGTTATTTGATCCACATCTATCACAGCACATAGTAAATCAAGCATAAAAAAATCACAGCACAACACACAATGGTTTATAGTGGTTCCCCAATTCGTGGGTACGTCCACTCTCCCCCTTCACCTATCCAATAGAGTGCTGGATTCGGCCAAAATTCCTTCCACTAACTCAGATCCTCAGATCTTACAACTCAGAACCCAACTGGTTCCTACAGCTCAGACTTCTTCAAGTCCTACAACTCAGATTCTTTCCAAGAATCCTACCTCAGGCAACAACCCTACCTCAGCCTTAATCACCAGGTCTATAACCCAAATACCAAGATCTTACCTCAAGCACTCAGCCCTACCTCAGCCTTTATATATTTAGGCTTACAACTCAGAGAGATAACTCTCCTAAACTTAGATCTACAAAAGATCTTACAGAAAAATTGATTATAAAAGTGACAAATACTTCACCCATTTAGAGAGAGAAAGGGATGAAGGATTCTTGATCAGTTCTTGATTGAACTGATTTCTTAAGATCCAACCTGTTTTAGCTTTATTCAAAGCTTCTTGAATCTCAACACAGTAAGGTTGATATTCTTTTGAAGTTGGAGATGATCCTCAATCAAGCTTCCTTCAATTCAGAAATAGATCTTAATCCTTCTTGCAGACTTGTTCAGAATCTGCCCTCAATTAATGACTTATAGATTTCAACTGTTATAAGAATGTCAAGTCCTTCTTTCTTTCTTATGTGTCGCCTCTTTTATTTTTGTGTATATTTATGATAGCACAGGTCTTTATATAGACCCATCTGAGGTTACCGGTTGATCTAGTTCATAACGGCCTTCTGACAGTTCTGATAGATGCAACAACTTTGTTAGTTATGATAGCTGTCAAGTCTTCAGTCTTGAAATCTGATGCCTCAATGTACTCTATCTTAGCAAAAAATAATCGAGACAATACTCCAAATGTGCAAACACAAATAGACCATGTGTCGACACAAGTCTTGATGGTGTCGACACAACTCCCACAATGTCGACACAGCCATTCTTCATCTTCTTGACACAGGTCCTATTGAATGTGTCGACACAAGTCCTATGTGTCGACACAATTACTTCTAGTCTTGACATAGTTGGTGTCGACAGAATTCTTGAGTATGTGTCGACATAAGTCCTATATGTCAACACAATTATTATAGACTGAACTTTTGTGTGTTGATATAAGTCCTGTGTATCGATACAACTGCTACTGACAGAATTTCTGTATGTCAACACAAGTCCTATATGTCGACACTAACTGGCTTCTAGTGTCGACACATTTCCTTCACAAGTGTTGACACTTGTACTTAGAATATTTTCGTGCATTTCTTTAACCTGCACATTCAAACTCAACATTCCATCAAATACACATTGATGTATATCATTGAGTTAGGTGAGGCTTCTCCAAATCTAGTACACAGTTTCCAATGTACCCGACAGATTCTTCCAGTGAATCAGGAGAAAAGGAAAGTTCAAGCTCTAAGAAACAAGATGATACAATAGCTGAGAATTATCCAAGGACCTCACATAGAATTAGTGATCAGGTAAAGGGGGAGAATATACCAGAAAAGGATCCAATTGAGGGGGAGAACCTCAATAATCTGTCAAACTTGAAATAGATACAGTAGATACAATAATCATGGAAATTGTACAAGAACTGGAACAAACAAAGGTTCCTGAAACTGATATGTTTGAAAGAGAGGTTAAAGGTGAAATCCCCAAGGAAACTGAAGAAGAAATACTTGAAAATACTTATTTAGATGTTTAGGGGGAGACAATTACTTCTCTAGAGGACCATGTTCCAGATACTGAAATTCTGCAAGAAGAAACTGATAACTTCTCAAAAAGAAGTTATCTAGCCCAAGTTTTGGACCTTTTCACTCGTTAATCTGGAAGAAAACCGTTTAGTTAAAGTCTAAATATAAGTTAATTCATTTTTTATTTTATTTATGTTTAAATTTGTCTTTTTCCTAGGTATTTGTGCAAGAGAAGATAAAGAGAACGAATTGGAAGAAGGATTTTGTCAAATATGCTATCCTGTAGAAAAGGTTACAACCTCCAAAAAATGGTTGCAACCTCTGGACGAATTTCAAATTTCAAAATTCAAACAAATTGCGTCTTTTGCAAAAAATAAGAAGGTGCATCCTTTGGGAAAAGGGCTGGACGTTTTTATGGGAGATTATTCTGAAATTATTCATTCATTATCTTGAGGAGAGAGGGAGATCTTCATCTAGGGTTTTCAAGGTTCCTCATCCTTTAAGGGAGCGACTAGAGAAAAAGAGGAGATTTTCCGGGCTGATCGAGGGAGCGACTTCAGCTAAGGATTCCTACATCGCTTAATTGTTAATTTTCAATATGATTTGTAAGATCTCTCCAACCATTATGTGTGATTTCTCCGCCGTCATGAACTAAACTCTTTTAATCTTGTATTGTGAAAGTACCTTGTCTTTTGTATTGATGGAATCTAAATTTTTTTTGTGAATGATTGGTGTATGTCTCTACTGAATCTATAATCTTAACTTGGAAACTTTAGGCCAAGGTTTTGTCATTTTACTATGCATCATAATTCGAGAGAGGAGTTGCGTAAGTGTGTTAAAGATCCAGTATAGTATTTGAAGGGAGAAAGGGATTTCCCCTTGGTATTAGCAACTTTGATTTTCAATCTTTAAGCGGTACTTGTCTCTCTCGAGTGGGAAATAGAGGCTAGGAATTTCTAATACCGAGAGGTATGGATATTCAACCTTAAAATCGTTGCAAGACGTGTCATCACTCACTATCACAAAGTCATCTTCATAAGATTCATCACGCTAGACTTCGGAAATCATAATACAAGATTATCTCTTCCATATCTAAGTACTTTCTCTTAGTGAATCGTAGTCTAATTTAATTCGTAGGTTAATCGTAGTATTGAACAAATCTCTATTTTATTTGACTTGGATTTCAAGAAAAGGAATAACTAGTACTTGCGAGCACTAAATTCACCGCCTCTCCATAGAAACAAACTTTAATCACTCTTTATTACTTGATCCGACACGTGTACTTGCGTGTAATACGTACACCTGTTTAGGGCGTATCAAGTTTTTGGCGCCGTTATCGGGGAGGTGCACAATTTAGTGTTTATTCTCTTGCAATATTAACTAAACCTGAGTATTTAGAGCTCAAGTCTCTAATTTTGTCTCTTTCATTATTTCCTTTTTAATTGTTTGTTTGTTTTTATCATCTGATTATTGTGTAGTGCATGTCCCGTTATCGAACACCTGAGCTTACACCTTTAAATCTAGAAATCGAGCGGACGTGTAGACGGAATAGGAGAACTGTTCGATTAGAACAGAGAAACGCTGCCATCATGAATCATCAAAATCCTCCAAACCCAAATGACAATAATGAACAGGCGCCAGAAGATGTAGGGCCAGACAGTTAGGTAGAGCAGAATGGCCATCCCGCTGAGGCTAGGAGAACCTGTATAGAATATAACATGCCTTTTAGGGGAGATCTATATTATAGTATCAATAAGCCCGCCATCGAGGAAAATAACTTCAAAATTGACTCAATGGCGATGAATTTAGTCCAGCAAAAATAGTTTAGTGGACTTATCCACGAGGATCCTAATTCTTATATACCAACCTTCATGGATGTGTGCGATACATTTAAAATAAATGGCGCATCCGATGAAGCAATTCGTCTCCGCTTATTCCCATTCTTTTTGGATGGAAGAGAAAAGGAGTGTCTAGATTCCCAATAAGGTCTCACTACTTGGGTAGAAGTGGTGGAGAAATTCTTAGCAAAGTTTTTCCCACCCTCCAAAACTGCGAGGTTAATGAGGGACATAATGAACTTTACCATAGGGAATGGTGAAACACTTTACGATGCGTGGGAGAGATTCAAGGAGTTGTTGCGTAAGTGTCCTCATCATGGCTTGGCTCTGCAACAACAAGTATGGACATTCTATAATGGACTCCAAACGCCTACCATGATTCAAGTAGATGGAGCCGCGGGTGGATCTCTCATGGGTAAATACCCTGAGGATGCATATGCGATCTTAGAGGAATTATCCTCTAATAATTATCAGTCATTTGAGCGATAAGGACCCTCTTCGTCTATGGGTGGTTTATATCAAGTCGATCAACTTAGTTCATTTGCCGCACAAATCACTACCCAATTTCACTCTATGAATAAGAGGTTAGATGAACTAACATTAAATTATAATCAAATAAACCCACAGGTGAATAGCATTATGGTAGCCCCTCCTCCGAACCCATCATTCACGGTTGAACAACTTGCGAATCCCCCTATCCCTGGCTATAATGAAGAAATTAATTATATAGGAGGGAAACATAGATATAACAATAATAATAACAATGACCCTAAATTCTCGTGGAAGAACAATACCGGCGTGGGACACCCGCCCGGTTTTAACTCAAACCCACGTCCAACTCAAAACATTAATTATAATCAACAATGACCCTCTAGAAAGTTATTTGATGAGATCCTAATCGAATCCATGCAAAGAAACGATGCACGCATTACTAGTGTATAGGGTTCACTTCGTGTGATTGAGTCTCAATTGGGACAAACCGTGAATGCATTAAACCTTAGACCTCAAGGGTCACTCCCAACGGATACCATACCGAATCCAAAATGAGACAATCAACAATGCAAGGCGGTCAATTTATGAAGTGGTAAGGAGTTGGAGAGTATTCCACTAAAAGAGCAAAGTATGGGTAGTAATGAAAAAGAATTAGAGGAGTTGATTCCTTGTATCCCTAATGAGGTGGCTATACAAGATGAGAATAGTAAGGAACCTGAGGTAGAAGTGTTAGAGAAGAAGAAAGAGCGAATTGATGAAGCTAAGATGGAAAAAGAAGCTACAATAATTTATCCACCACCACCTTTTCCGCAACGGTTAAAGAAAAGCAAACTCAATCAACAATTCCAAAAATTTCTCGAGATTTTTAAGAAGTTGCAAATCAACATCCCATTCGCCAAGGCTTTAGAGCAAATGCCTAGTTATGTGAAGTTCATGAAAGACATCCTATCTAAAAAGAGAAAATTTGGAACAAATGAGACGGTTGCACTCACTCAGGAGTGTAGCGCGATCCTTCAAAAAAGACTCCCACCAAAGTTAACAGATCCGGGGAGCTTTACCATACCGTGTTCTATAGGATACAAATTCGAGGGCAAGGCATTGTGCGATCTAGGGGCGAGCATCAATCTAATGCCATTATCGATATTTAGGATGTTAGGTTTGGGGGAGATTTCCAAAACCTCCATAACCTTGCAACTAGCTGATCAGACCTTGGCATGCCTAAAAGGGATAGTGGAGGACGTGTTGGTGAAGGTGGATAAATTTATATTTCCGGCGGACTTTATCATTCTAGACATGGAAGAGGATAGAGAATTCTGATTATTGTAGGAAGACCTTTCCTAGCGATGGGTAGGACTTTGATTGACGTGAATAAGGGAGAGTTAACGATGTAGGTGAATAACGAACAAGTCACATTTACCGTACTCAAAGAGTTAAAGTTCCCCCACTGGGTGTAAGATAATATGGAAGTGGTCAATCACGTTTCTATATGTGATTACATGCCTAGTTCACTTTCTGATGAACATGATATTTTGTTGAATCAATTAATGACGGTGGATGACCAATCTTGGGATGATGAAGTGATTTAAGAATTCTTACAAGCATTCAAGAAGCAAATTACTTGGTTTCGTAAGCCGGAACCATTAGAGATGCCCGAGAAATCCTTGTCAGTTAAACCGTCCATCATTGAGCCACCATCACTTGAGTTAAAACCTCTTCCCGAGCATCTTACTTATTTATATTTAGGGGATGGCGAGACACTGTCAGTCATCATTAATTCAAACTTAACACCTGATTAACGAAAATGACTAATTAAACTACTTAAGCAATTTAAAACGGCCATAGGATGGACCATCGCTAATATCTGGGGGATAAGCCCTTCATTATATATACACAAGATCCTTTTGGAGGAGTCAGTTCAGGGGTCGATTGAGCCTCAACGCCGCTTAAGCCCGCCGATGAAAGAGGTAGTTAAAAAGGAGATTATTAAGTGGCTAGACGCGGGTATAATATATCCCATCTCGGATAGTCCGTGGGTCTCGCCTGTTCAGTGTGTACCCAAGAAAGGGGGGATGATGGTTATAAGGAATGAGAAGGAAGAGATGGTCGCCACTAGGATGATCACGGGGTGGAGGATTTGCATGGATTATAGGAAGTTAAACAAAGCCACCCGAAAAGATCATTTCCCTCTTCCCTTCCTCGACCAAGTCCTAGATAAATTGGCGGGGAATGATTTTTACTATTTTCTTGATGGGTATTCAGGGTATAATCAAATTACTATCGACCCCGCTGATCAAGAAAAGACCACATTTACTTGCCCCTATGGGACTTTGGAGTTTAGGAGAATGCCCTTTGGTCTATATAATGCACCGGCTACTTTCCAACGTTGCATGATTTCCATTTTATCTGATATTATGGACCAGGGTAATGAGATTTTTATGGATGATTTTTCCATCTTTGGAAAATCATTTGACGCGTGCTTAGAGTGTTTGGAGAAGGTACTCACACGTTGTGTAGAGACAAACCTAGTATTGAATTGGGAGAAATGCAATTTCATGGTTCTTGAAGGCATCGTGTTGGGTCATCATGTTTCAAGGACTGGGTTGGGGGTTGACAAAGCAAAACTAGATGTGATAGAAAAATTACCTCCACCCAAAAATGTGAAAATGCTACGAAGCTTCCTTGGACACGCGGGCTTCTATAGAAGATTCATCAAAGACTTCGCGAAAATAGCTAAACCTTTGAGTGGACTTCTAGAGAAGGATGCAAAATTTTCTTTTAGTGATGATTGCTTGAGAGCGTTCGATGAGCTCAAATATCAGTTAACCACTGCTCCTATTGTAGTAACACCTGATTGGGAAGATCCATTTATCATGATGTGTGACGCGAGCGACTACGCGATAGGAGTTGTTTTGGGACAAGTACGGGGGAAGATATTTCAGAGGATTTCTTATGCTAGCAAGACCCTAATCGAGGCCCAAACAAACTACACTACCACCGAGAAGGAGCTATTGACGGTGGTATTCGCATTCGAAAAATTTCGATCGTATCTCTTATGTACGAAGGTTATAGTATACACCGATCACGCAACGATCCGTTATCTTATGGAGAAGCGAGACTCAAAACCACGTTTGATTCGATGGGTCCTTCTCTTACAGGAGTTTGATGTAGAGATTAAGGATAGGAAAGGAATAGACAACCTGGTTGCGGATCTCTTATCTAGGATTGAGAGTACATAGCCGACACTGCATTCTGAAGTGGAAGAGAGATTTCCTGATGAGCAGTTACTGGCTATTTTGGAGAGTATTACGTTTTGGTATGCTGATATTGTAAACTATTTAGTGAGCAATATTATACCTTCCGAATTTATATATCAACAAAGAAAAAAAATTCTTACACCAGGTACGTTCATACCTGTGGGAAGACCCATTTTTATTTAAGATTGAAGCCGATGTAGTGCTGAGATGTTGTGTACCTGAGGGAGAGATGAGAGAAATTTTAGAAAAGTGCCACAACTCTCCATATGGAGGCCATTTCATGGGTACTAGGACAGCCATGAAGGTACTAGAGGCAGGATTCTTCTGGCCCAACTTATTCCGCGACTCAAATTCTTTTGTTAAACAGTGTGATAGATGTCAAAGAGTTGGGAATTTAAAAACAACGATGCAATGCCCATGAATATAATGTTAGAAGTTGAATTGTTTGATGTGTGGGGCATAGATTTCATGGGTCCGTTTATAAATTCCAATGGAAATAGTTATATCCTTCTAGCGGTCGATTATGTATCTAAATGGCTAGAAGCGATCGCCACTTCAAAAAATGATGCTAAGTTAGTCCTAAACTTTCTAAAGAACTATATATTCAGTAGATTTGGAGTGCCGAGAGCAATACTTAGCGGAGGAAGCCATTTCTGCAACGCCCAATTTGCTGCACTACTACGTAAATACGGGGTGACTCATAAAGTCGCATTAGCCTATCACCCCCAAACGAACGGGCTAGCGGAAGTTTCAAATAGAGAAATTAAGAAGATTCTGGAAAAGACGGGGAGTGTTAACCGTAGAGATTGGTCTCAAAAGCTAAATGATGTCTTATGGGCATATCGCACTGCATTTAAAACACCGATTGGATTGACCCCATACAGGCTAGTTTATGGAAAATCATGTCATTTACCTCTCGAGCTTGAGCACCGCGCCTTCTGGGCAATTAAAAAGATTAATTACGATTCCAGGGATGCGGGCAAGAGGAGACTTCTACAACTGAACGAACTAGAAGAGATTAGGATGCAAGCATATGAGAATTCAAAAATCTATAAGGAGCGAACAAAGAAGTGGCATGACCGACGGTTAAAAGAAAACATTTCGAACCGGGACAATTAGTTTTATTATTTAATTCTCGTTTACGATTGTTTCCCGGAAAGCTCAAATCACGTTGGTCGGGCCCATTCATGGTCAAAGAGGTGCATCCGTATGGCGCAGTGACTATCCTCAATGAAAGTGATGGAACAGAGTTTAAAATGAACGGAGAAAGACTGAAATTATATCTTAGGGAGGACGACGACCGAGCGGTGTTGTGTGTGATGCTCCACTAAATATGTACCATCCTGCCGGGACGGTAGATCAGGCACTTCGTGGGAGGCAACCCATCGGTAGATTAGTATTAATATAACATATAATATAAAATTCGCAGTTCGTCAATTTTTAAGTGTGTTACACAGTATATCCCAGAGAAAACGACGTGCGGTGAAGAATTTCGAAGAGTATGTCTGGATGTTGCAACTCAAAATCTGAGGTTACAACCTTAATTTTTCTGCCTATTTTTGACATGATCGGCTGGGTATGGTTAAATTAAACCTAAGTTTAAAATAAATAAAAAATCAATATTCTAGGGGTTGCAACCCAAAATTTGGGGTTACAACCTCTTTCCTGCTACCTGCTTGACTTATGAGGGGTATTAAAGTTCCCGTTTAAAAAAAAGAGAAAAACCGAAGAGGATGGAACTCAGAATTTGGGGTTGCAACCCTTTTTTTTCTTCCTCCGTCTACAACATGATGCTGTTTAACCGCTACCACCCCGATTCAGCTGAACCGGCACCGTTCTGAGCCTGTTTGGCAATGTTGCAACCCAGTATTTGGGGTTGCAACCGAATTTTTTCTGCCTTCCTTCTTCTGCCTAATTAAAAACCTGGCCCGCTAAGAAACCCGGTTCAGCCCCTATTTAAAAACAAAGAAATGTGGCAGGAAAAAAACAACTAGAGTAGGGTAAGACTGGATCCTGGCAATCAGTGTAGACGGTGGAGCATAGGAGGCCGTCGACCTCATCGGAATCGAAGACAACGTCGGCCGCTCATTCTCTCGGAAAGGAGGCTTCGTGGCTTGCAGTATTTGGCCTCGACTTGAGAAGTCTAGCCCACCGGCGATCAGCTTCGATTGGTGTAGCCAAACGCACCATAGGGAATGATTTCGGGAAGGATAAGCTTGGGCTCCGGCGATCCACCGCGACACAAGCGTGCATGACTGTCTATGGCCTGGGCGGCGTGATTTTGAGAAGGTATTCTCTAAAACCCTAAACCTGAAATCGCAACGTCATTCAATGTCTCCAGTTCTATGCATTATTAGTGTTGGTTTCCATCTCCTTGCATAAGTCATTCGCATTAGTTAGGTTTTATTTTTAAGTAGCTTTAAGATGGCACCAAAGAGAAAGGATAAAGGGAAAGGGAAGGAGGTGGTACATACCAATGAGAATTTTACATCTGAGGAAGCGTGTCACCATTTCAAGGCTCTTAAGTCCGCTCCTCTCATCTATGAGAGGGGATTCAAAATAGAGATTAGGGCCTAGAGCCGGGCATATGTCGGGCACATCAAAGCTCTCCAGTGGGAGACATTTTGCCATCCTCGAACAGAGGTAGTTCTTTCGTGGGTGTACGAGTTCTATGCCAATGCTAGATTCCGGGAAGGAACCAATGTTCCAGTCAGAGGCGAACAAGTAGACTTTTCCACAACTACAATCAACAATCTCTTTGAATTGAATGATAATATCGAGGGAAGCTTAATGGCACTCCAAGCGACTTTGCCACCATCTGAGATTGCCTCTACTGTGTGTTGTGTCCCTCAACCTGAGTGGGCACGTCGTTCTTTTACGGCAATTAAGTCAACTAGCCTGTTGCGGGAGGCAAAAGTGTGGCTCCTCTTCATCAACGCTAGCATTTTACCAACTCTCCACCTGAACAACATTTCTCTAGACCGCCTAACATTGATCTACAACATTTTTATGGGTAAGCGGATTAATATGGGTAGGCTCATTACTGAGTAATTGGCTCTTTGTGTGATGGAGGACAGGGCGCGACCTCTTTGGTTTCCCACGCATATTACGGAATTATGTCGCTTGGTTGGAGTTGGTAGTGAGCTGGGTGATCTTGTTACGCAAGTGGCCCACCACATTACCGAGATGGTGGTGGAAGTTAACATTAAGGTGGCCGCTGAAACAGAAGAGAAAAAAGCAAAGCTAAGTAAGCTGCGAGGTGAGGAACCTAAAAAATCTACAAAACCCACATCGTCTGCCCCTATGAAATTGGTGATTGGAAGATCAAAATATGAGGGGGAACGTGGCTTAGCAACCGAGAATGCCTAGTATATAAAGGCCTACCTCAGATGCCAACATGTGTACTTTGAATCTTGATTTGAGGACATCCGTTGGAACCAGGAAAAACTGATGCATGCGGCCAGAATCCCGGTGGAGGCACCCTCGTACCAGCTTCAGTCACAGTTCGATTCTGAGGGATATCTGCTTCAGAGTGATTGGTCACGAGCAGACCCAGCCAAAATTACTGCAACTGTATCCGACTTAGAGGCAGAGACAGAGACTGAAGACGAGGAAGATGACGACAAAAAGGAGTCAGGGGGTAGCCAAGGCGACGAGTAGTTCTCCTCATTTCTGATCTTACATTTTTATGTTTAGGGTGATGAAATGATTTTATTTTCCTTTCTTTATTTGGTATTTTGATGGATATGCTTTGATGTGTGGGACTGTTTGGATATTTTGATGCGTGCTATTCTGGATATATTGTTTTTGACATTCAAGATGGTTAATTCACTCTGGATATTACTCTATCTACTTAGGGTATTGCTTCATATTTTGTTTACATCATTTTCCCTATACATAGATATGATAAGCAGGCTAGATGATCATTACATAACTACTGTTGCGTATCACTTGTTTTGAATTATCATTTGGACTACCTTTAGTGTCATGCTCTCTTAATGAAGTCTTGAAATTGTTGGTATGCAATGGGCTACTTTATATATTTTTTTTTAATATTTGTCTAGCCTGTTGTTTGAGTCCCTTACAGGTTCAACCATACGGATAGGAGTGATGAACCGTCATGAGTAAATAGTGTTTATGGAACACAAGGATGCCATTGTGGACTCTTTTTCAGCCACCTGAACATCAGGGGAGTTTTTAGATTACATTATTTCGTGCTTTTATTGGCTGCATTATATTTGACCTTATGCATGTTCTCTTTTCAATCAAACCACTCATCTTTATCGTTATGAGAAGTGAGGTCGCTTTGCTAGGGACTAGCAAAGGGCAAAAGTGTGGAGGTGGGGGTAGTGCGACCCCTACCAATTGGGTGAGGAGTGAAAATATAATTATTTTGATCCTAGTTCTCGAAATCAATAACGAATCATGCAGTTCATGCTGATTTTAATCTATGACGATAGCCGACACTAATGGTTCACATCATTTTGACTTGAAGTTAGCAAGATGAGTCACATCTCTTTTAATATTTCATTTTCTCACATTATCCTTTAAAAAGGGATCTTCTTAAAAATAAACCTTTACGAACTTCTAAAAATAATAATGGAG
The DNA here is from genome assembly GCA_039513925.1 of Platanthera zijinensis. Lineage (NCBI taxonomy): Eukaryota > Viridiplantae > Streptophyta > Magnoliopsida > Asparagales > Orchidaceae > Platanthera > Platanthera zijinensis. The sequence continues at coordinate 155,515,954 of CM077083.1, forward strand.
GGTGAGCGAGAACCGATTTGGAGATGTAAACCAAGACATTGACCACCAATTGTATCCCTTTGAGCTTGATCGTTGAACTTTTATGCATGTTTCCCCTAGTCGTCTATTTGATTATTCTTAGTGTGCTCTTCATTTACGAGTGTTTGTTAAAATAAAATGTGTGAGATGTAGTGATATGTGGCCCAAGTGTGTTTACACCCACTTTGAATGATCCCAAATATGGACTCTCTTAAAAAAACTATATATAAGAGAATATGACATAGTGATATACGGCCTAGGTATGTGCATTCATACCTAGAATGATCCCAACTGTGATTATAAAAAAATGATGAGATATAGTGATATGTGGCCCAAGTGTGTGTACACCTACTTGGAATGATCCCAACTACAGACTACAAAAAAGAGGAAGAGAAAATAAACCTCATAGTTTGAAGAGTCTCTAAGAATTTTTCATCTAAGGAGACTAGGGAGACACCTTCGGCCATCCATACACATTTCTAACCATGCTAAAATTCATGATGTCTCTTCATACCTAACTACTAAATTTTGAGGAGGTTAACTCAAAGACTCGGTTATTCTCACCCCTTCTTAGACATTAAAGGAAGTTCGACGGGAAAGTTGGAGGGAAGTGAATGACTTTAAAGGGTAGCACACACCTCACTAGAAATTTTAATTGAGATTTCTTTTCCATCAAACTAACGAATTCTCAAATGCTTTGAACATTGAATGATCAGCAAATCCTCAAATGGTTTAATCGGTACTCTGGACTAGACCTTTTTAAGTTATCTTTGAGAAAAAAGATCATGTGAGTTCTTTGTTAACTATCACCTTACCCAATTCGGAGATTAGAATCTTCTTTGCTAGGGACTAGCAAAGGTTCAAGTGTGGAGGTGTGATAACTTCTCAAAAAAAGTTATATAGCCCAAGTTTTGGACTTTTTCACTCGTTGATCCGGAAGAAAACCGTTTAGTTAAAGTCTAAATGGAAGTTAATTCATTTTTTTATTTTATTTATGTCTAAATTGGTCTTTTTCCTAGGTATTTGTGCAAGAGAAGCCAAAGAGAACGAATTGGAAGAAGGATTTTGTCAAATATGCTGTCCTGCAGAAAAGGTTACAACCTCCGAACAAAGGTTGCAACCTCTGGACAAATTTCAAATTTCAAAATTCAAACAAATTACGCCTTTCGCAAAAATAGAAAGATGGATCCTTTATGGAAAGGGCTGGATGTTTTTTATGGGAGATTATTCTAAAATTATTCATTCATTATCTTGAGGAGAGAGGGAGATCTTCATCTAGGGTTTTCAAGGTTCCTCATCCTTCAAGGGAGCGGCTAGAGAGAAAGAGGAGATTTTCCGGGCTGATCGAGGGAGCGACTTCAGCGAAGGATTCCTACGTCGCTTAATTGTTAATTTTCAATATGATTTGTAAGATCTCTCCAACCGTTATGTGTGATTTCTCCGCCGTCATGAACTAAACTCTTTTAATCTTGTATTGTGAAAGTACCTTGTCTTTTGTGTTGATGGAATCTTAAATTTTTTTTGTGAATGATTGGTGTATGTCTCTACCGAATCTATAATCTTAACTTGGAAACTTTTGGCCAAGGTTTCGTCATTTTACTACACTTCATAATTTGAGAGAGGAGTTGCGTAAGTGTGTTATAGATCTGGTATAGTATTTGAAGGGAGAAAGAGATTTCTCCTTGGTATTAGCAACTTTGATTTTTGATCTTTAAGCGGTACTTGTCTCTCCCGAGGGGGAAATATAGGCTAAGAATTTCCGATAATGAGAGGTATGGATATTCAACCTTAAAATCATTGCAAGACGTGTCATCACTCACTATCACAAAGTCATCTTCATAAGATTCGTCACGCTAGACTTCAGAAATCATAATACAAGATTATCTCTTCCATATCTAAGTACTTTCTCTTAGTGAATCGTAGTCTAATTTCATTCGTAGGCTAATCGTAGTATTGAACAAATCTCTATTTTATTTGACTTTTATTTAAAGAAAAGGAATAACTGGTACTTGCAAGCACTAAATTCACCGCCTCTCCGTGGAAACGAACTTTAATCACTCTTTATTACTTGATCCGGCATGTGCACTTGCGTGTAATACGTACACCTATTTAGGGCGTATCAGAAACTCACTTGGAAAACATCAATGAAGAAGGTGCTATGGTTGAGGGGGAGTTTAAAGATCAACCCCCAACTAATGAATCTGCTAAAGAGCCAACATTTGTTGTGATGGTTATTTCTTCTGAATCAGAAGATGAAGAAGCCTCTCAACTGAAGAAAAGGAAATTATTTTAAATAAAAGAGTAAAGTAGGAGTTTTAAAAGGATTATTCAATCTGAATCAACTCTAGCTCCTGCAGTGGATTTAAGTTCAATTCCAGTGCAATTACAGATTATGCTTGACCAGAAAAGAACTCAACTTGAAGAGTATGTAAATGAAAGGAACAATGAGTTGCGGTTTCAACTAGCTCAAGACATTAAGTCTATCAGATTTTAAGTAAATCTACTGAAGATAGATATGACAGATTCCTTCCAAAGGGGAGCAAATGTTGTGGTCTATATTGTAAAACAGTAAGTAGAATCAAAGAAAAATAAACATTAAATAGCTATAAAATAAGGTTATGTCATGGAGAATCAAGCAAGAATGAATGATAATATGATAATTATGCATGATACTACTTTGGCAGAAATTAAGACAAAAACTACTGCTTTGGAGACCAAGATAACTTCTGCCACAAAGGACCTGGAAACTCAGCTGGCAACTCATTCAGCCTCATTGATTAAGGATATAAAGGATTCTGACAAGGATTTGGATGATCATTTACTGCAAGTAAAGAATTCTATAACATTAGGAATAAATTATCTAGATAGTCAAGTAGGGTTTCATAAGAATGATTTGAGAGATCATATAGAGAGATAAGTCATAAAGGGGGAGAGGGTTATGACAAAGGCTAGCTCTGAGCATGCTATTTGGATTTACAATAGCATCAGAGACACTTTTGGACATCCTCCCTTATGATATGATGGAGACAAAACTGCTGAGTCTGGTTGCCAACCAGCTCACTTTGAGTCCATTCAAAATCCTGGACAATTCATGTACATACCATCTCATTTTGAGGACATTCAAGATGCTGTACAGACCATGTATATTCCGCCACCACAATTTAAAAATATAGTCTGTGAAGATGTTGAGATGACTACATCTTCTTTGCTGAAGGAGAAAGAAGCTCAATTATCAAAGAAAAGATTTAGGGAACAAGCTAAAGCTAGGCTAGACTTTGAACAATGGAGCCCAACTTCCAGATCAATTATCCTCACTACATGGAAAGCAGTCAATACTAATGCTACTGATAGGGGAAAATGTTATACAGAGCAAGAATGGGATAAGCACTTAAAGCAGCAGGAAGTCATCCAAAAATTCAGACATGATCTGAAGGCAGGGAAGATTCCAGCTAATTCTGTTGAGCCCAACAAATATTTCCCAAAGCCTTATCATTATTTTGTGAGGCAAAGACTCAAGGAGGAAAAGATCTCTAAGGCCAAGATTGACAAAGGCAAAAAGATAGCTGATGACAAAGAGCCTTAAGTAAAATCCAAGATTAATTCAGGAAAAGGGATTGTCATCAGAAAGTCAGATCTTTCCTAGATTTTATTTTTGAACATTATGTAAATTTTGTTTTAAAAGAACAGTATAAAAAATCTGAAAATTGTAATCTTTTGTCAAGATATAATGAAAAATTTTGGTTGCACTGTATTTTATATGTGTTATCAATTGTGTCACTGTATTTTTTGTTCAGCACTATTGAATTTATATCTTTATCATCATATTTTTTAATCTTGATGTATATCATTGAATTGGGGTTATGACTTATCCAAATAGGGGAAGATTGTTGGGTACATTTGAAATTGTGTAACTTATTTGGAGAAGCCCTTTCAACTCAATGATATACACAAATTTGTTTTGATGTATGTTGAGTTTATTTGTGCAGGAAAAATAAACTAAGTACAGAAGTGTCGAGACACTAGACAAGTATCGACACCTTTGTAAAAGTTGTGCTGAGACAAGGAATCAAGTTGTGTCGACACTCAGGACTAGTGTCGACACCCTTATTCAAGTAGTGTCGAAATAGATGCAAGTTGTGTTGACACCCAGGACTTGGGTCGACACCGTGAAATAAGAAAGCAACTATGTCGACACTCAAGACTAGTGTCGACACACTTTACACAAGTTATTTTGAGACTGGATGCATGCTGTGTCGACACCTAGTACTTGGGTCGATACAGTCAGACAAGAAATCAGCTGTGTCGACACACAGGACTAGTGTCGACACATTTCACATAAGTTGTGTTGAGACAAGAAGCTAGCAGTGTCGACACACACATATTGGTATCGACATCTCTATAATAGATGTGTCGACACCCAGGACTGGTGTCAACACAATCAAAGTACAGAAGAGTCAACACCTACATGCAGAAGTTCTCAAGACATAATTTTTTTCTTAGTCCAGAATTCAAAGCCTGAAGTTCTGATAATTGTCAGAACTGTCAGATGTCAATGGATTAACCGGGGTAGCAGGTCACTTTTGCCAAAGCCTATATAAGGAGATCAACTTGACAAAACAAAGTAATAATTCTCATTCTTCTCATCAAGGCTTTCAGAACAATTCTGTAGAATTTTGAAGGTGGAGAGGAGGTAGATCGAGGATCAACTTCTAACTTCTCCAGCCAAGTTCAACCCTAACTTCTCCTTCAAAAAGCTTTGAAAAAGCTAAGAAGGGTTGGATCATTTTCATCATAACAAGGATTAAGGGAGAATTTACACATCAAGATCTGATCAAGAAGCAGTCACCAATCTCTTTTCTTTCTGGGTGACATTTCAAAACACAAAATTCCTTTTGATATTATAATTTTGTAAGATATATTTGCAGATCTGAGGGTAGGAGATTAATTTCTCTGAGTTGTAAGCCTAAATTATAAAGGCTGAGGTAGGGCTGTGTACTTAAGGAAGGAGAAGGGGAAATTTCTTTGAGATGTAGGAACTTGAAGGTTATGTGGTTGTAGGGCAAGGGATTGCCTGAGGGGTAGGATTAGAGGTGCACTCTGAGGTAGGATTCTTGGAGAGGAATCTGAGTTGTAGGATCTTGAAGATCTGAGGTAGGACATTACTTTGTCTGAGTTGTAAGAGCCAACTGGGCTCTGAGGTGTAAGATTAGAGGATCTAAGTAAAAGAAAGAAGAAGTTTGGCTGAATCTAGTTCATTGTTAGATAGACGAAGGGGAAAAGTGGATATACCCATAAATTTGGGAACCATTATAAAAATATTGTTTGTTGTGCTGTGATGTGACTATTATATTTAGATATGTTCTGCTTTTCTTGAATACAGTGATTGGATTAATTTACACTCTAAATAAATTTCTGTGACTAAAAAGTAGCCAAGATATAAATTGGACCTATTAACCCCCTCTAGGTCACTCTCTATCCTGAACAAACACTTTACACATTCTCTGTGAGATGGAGCCATCGACAGACTTATAATGTTTGCTCAGTGTGGTCAAGGCATACGAGCTTCGTCTCATGCTTGAATGTGGCAATGGCCTCATCGAAGGTGTCCATGCCCCGATAAAGGTTCACATGGATAGTATGATTGGTATAGTTGACCTCATTCCCTACAGTTGCCTTGAGTTTCTCGGTGTATTCTTCTTTATACTGGAGGCAATGGTCGGGGACAAGGAGATGATCCTGTGGGAAACTGGTAATGGAGAAGTTGAGGAAATGGAACAAGTCTATCTTGATTTGCAACGGACAGGAGTACCACAGAGGAGTATTATAGAGAGTTATAAATATCTTTATTAATAAAATAGATATGCATTATAAAATAACTTGTTATCTTTGATGGGGCCAAGTCCCCTTTATAAAACATATGGTGTGTGATTAGCCCACTATCCAAATTGAGATCAGGGGGAAATTGTAGCGCATGCGATTGTCACACACAGTCCCCCTCGCCCGACCGCCCCTTCCCCGTAGCCACCTCCTGTGGCCGCGGGCTCACCCCGCAAGGGGAGGCGCACCCGACCGCCCCTTCCTTACGGCCACATCTTGAGGTCGCGGGCTCTGCCTGCAAGGGGTGGCCTCGCTCGGCCGCGGGGAAGTCCGCCCGTAAGAGGCAGCACACTCGGTGGCCCCCTTCCCGCAGTTGCCTCCCGCAGCCGTGGGTTCCGCCTGAAAGGGGTGGTGTGCCCGACCGCCCCTTCCCTGTGGACACCTCCCATGGTCGCGGGCTCCGCCTGTAAGGGGCATCACGCTGGCCTCCCCTTTCCCGCGGACGCCTGCTCCGCCCGCAATGGGTGGCGTGTAATATCCCGACTTTATTGGGTCACTAGAACCCTAGTGGACCCAATAAATGTGAACCGAACCCCTACCCAAAGCCTAAAAGAGGTAGGGGTGACCCTATTTTGGGGATTTCGAGCTAGTGTGCTCCGATTCGAGTTCTGTTTGTTGCTTTGGACTCATATAACCGATACAAGTGCAACCAAACTCATTTTGTTGCAAACTGAGATCATATGGTGGATATGACCATTCCTCATAAAAAGTCGCAAATACGAGAAATATGGATTTGAAAAGAATGAGGGGAGGCCAATTACTTTGCTCTTTCTCTCTCTCTCTTCCTATTGGCCAAAGATGGAATTTTTCACATAGCTAATAGGTAGCTAGGTTCCTATGTTATTCAACCCACCAATATAGGGTTGACATCTGTCCAAAACAAGTGGAGGAGTGACAGCTACCAATTACTGTTGGTGCAACCCAACCATGGTTCTCCTCTTCTTAGCTGAGAAAGAAGAAGGATGGGTAATGGGTTTACCCCCTCCCTCTATATATTCGTCCCCTCCATACCAGAGGACTGCAATCCTCTCCCCAACCCAAATTGAACCCAAGCTACCCTCTTCTAGAGAACCACCTCGTCGGAGAAAGAAAAACTGAGCTCATCTACCTCCACTACCATTAATGGTGAATCTTGCTGGAAGCCCCCTAAGGCCTCGAAACAAGGTGGGAACTCATCCTCCTATCCTCCCTCCCTATCTTTCTAACGTTTTGCATGTGAGCTCCGGTGGCCGGAGCGCCACAGCCGTTACCCCCTCTCCACCGTTCAAAAATAAAAAATAGCTTCGGCAATGTCTGACGGCTGTAGGCCGCCAGACCACCGCTGGAGGGAGCGCCAACCCCCGGGGAGTTGGCCGGGGGCAGAGTCACGGCCGGCGGTGGGGAAGGCCCGCAACCTCCTCTGTTTCGGTACAGGGCATGGGGGAAGATCATAAAATTTTATAATCTTGTAATTAATTGTTTAATAAAATTTATAATATTATAATCAAAAGGGGGAATTTAATTTGGTGAGGCTAAATAAGAGCCCTGATGAAAAAGTTTTGGACATGAAAAATGTTCCTCTTTGTGTCAGCTACACCACATAAAATTGGAGATTTTTCACACATTATTTACTATTTTAAAAATTAAAATAGTGTTTATTTGGATAATTTGGGAGACCTAAAATGCTCCTAAAAATCTGGTAAAATGCTCAGTGATAATTGGATCCCTTATGCATGCTTTATCATGATTTGGAGATTTTTGGTTATGTCTTGATATTTTTCAAGCATTTAAAATGGTGGATTTCACATTTGGAAATTAATAGAAGTAAATTTTTCTGATCAAAATCTCATGGATAATTTATGTTTACTAAAGGCATGCCACGAAACAATTTTAGATATTTTCGAGTATTCTTGCTATTTTTGAGATTTTAAATCATGCTCGGAATTATTGTAAAGTTTGTTAGTTGCCAAAAACTCCAGATTACAATGTCTTTTATCTTTATAAGAGATTCTTGTGGTTAAATACATGCATTAGACATGTGTGGGTGAAATTTTGAGGCATTCCTGGCATTTTAATATATATTTAGCCGAGCCTATTTTAAAGATGTCAGAGGCTATGCAAGACCACAAAAAGATTTAAAATAATCAGATCGTATTTTAAATATTGTTAAAGATTGTAAAGACCTCGAAGTGATGAAAATTATTTTGAGGAGCATGTATTTTATACTTAAACCCTCTGCCGTGTTTGGTGATTTGAAATACGACTTATATTTAAATATAAAAATAAGGGTTTATTCGAGGCTTAATGAATTATCGAAGCTCAATCAAATCTCAAAATAACTCGAGGAACTCATGAGGTTTATGATTTGGCGAATTCAACCTCGAGTTCTAGTTTTCCACAATTTTCATCTCTTTGTTGCAAAAAGAGGTTTAAATCGGAAGAAAATAATATTGAGCTTAACATAGAAACTTGATACGCCCTGATGCGAGCAATTGAGGTTAAGAGATGATGCTAAACCTCTTGCGGATATTTAGCCTTCGGTAATCTTTAAAATGAGGAGCAAGTTATTATCGTAAGATGTAATCCCTAAATATAAGTTCGATTAAGCCGTGTTTAAGAGGTGCAACTGAACTTAATATCTGATATTAATAATGGGTGAAATCCAAAAGGAGCTTCCTTAGAATAGAAATGGAACTGAACATTCCTCCTGAGAACGGAGAAGGAACACCTCCTGAGAATAGAGTAGGAACTGAACTTGCCTCCTGAGAATGAAGATGAAACTGAACTTGCCTCTTACGAATGGAGATGAAACTGAACTTGCCTCCTGAGAACGAAGATGGAACTAAAGCCTCTTGAATGGTGTGGTTGGACTACTACCATTTTCTTTATGATTTTTTCCAGTCTTGCACTAGTCCAGTTCCTTTATTTATTTCAGTTCATTTCTTTCTTTTTAGTACTCCAGTCTCATATTGGTCATACTTATTTACTTTCAGTTCAGTTTATTTCTTTTAAGTACTACTCCAGTCCTGTACTAGTCAAATTCCTTTCAGTACTTTAATTACAGTTCTTTCTATTCAGTACTACTTCGTACTAGTCCAGTTTATTTCAGAACTTTTCTTTAGTACCTTTACAGTTCAGCATTTCATTACTGCATTTCGTACTTTACTTTAGTACCTATTTCTGCAGTCTATTTCAGCAGCATATTTACTTACCGCTCTTATTGATGCAATTTACAATTTCTATATTTCTAAGCTCGGGTCCTGCTCAAAAGAGCGGATGGCTTTTTGGTAGACTGTTAGTTGGGGATAACTGAGAGTTGAGTTATTCCTCCAGGGTTAGCCCTAAATAATGTGCTCACATGCTCATTGCGCTCATTGTATGAAGTTAAGCAGCACGTTGATTCGAGAAGGCTGCCAGCTCGAATTATTTCATGTCAAGTAGGGCAGGCCGTCGCAGACCCAAATTATACAAGTTACTTGTATATTGAAATGCTTGTGAATTTCTTATGGTAAAAAGTGGCGGATCGGTTATGCCCATAGACCGTACGTACCGGTGTTGGAAGGTTGACGACTCAATAAGCTTACAACTCAGATCCCTCAGGATCTCCCAGACTCCTCCAAGTCCTATAACTTAGGAACAAAGCCCTACCACTCAGAGATATAATCTCCTACCACTCATGCCCATGAGGCCCTACCTCAGACTTTAACTCAAAGTCCTACACTCGGGTTCGGAGGATACCCTTACAACAGAGAGAGAATTACTCTCCTACCTCAAATCTGAACCAGATCCTACCTCAGGCCAAAATCCCTACCGCTCAGATTCACAACTGAATCCTATAACTCAAATCTACTTAAATATCCCATGCTTAGCCTTTATAAGTTAGGCTTACACTCAGATCAAAATTATCCTACTGAAGAATAGTAGTTGGTTGATGATCTTTGACTCTAAAGCTAGAGTCTTTGTGTCTTTCTCCTTCTAAACATAGATTAACTTTGTCCTCCCTTCTTCATAGCTCCATGATAATATCTTCAGGAGTAGTTCAGCTAGGGCTGAGAAGACTCTGCAGTTATGGTTTGCTTGTGCTGCAACTTCTTACTCAGAGAGAATCCTCTCTAAAATTTGTTGTTGAAGATGAGTAGGTCAACAACTATCTTGCTTGAACTTTCAAAATAGAAGAATGAACTCCTCGTTCAAGCTCTACAACTCAGTCGAGAGGAAGAAGATGAAGTACTGCTATTTTAAAAAGTTAATATCTTCTCACAGATCTATTCTTTTTCAATCTCGCCGTCCAACGACTCTTTGAGTTTTGGGCCTACCTGGAGTTGGTAGCTTCAGGTCCACTTTTACATTAAATGTTGTACAACAGACAAGCGATGCCATTTGTCGTATACTGTAGAGTTCCCGCAACATTTGAATTTCAGCTGACGTCAACACTTGTGGACATAGCCAAATTTAGACAATTCAACATAGGCGCTTAGTGAATGCTTGTCACTCAACACCAAAACACTTAGTCAGTTTTTTGCAAACACCAGGCATTGAGTGATCAGTTATCACTCAATAAATATAGACTTTTGGTTGACTAATAGATTATTCATTGAGTGAACCGCCATCACTCAACGCATTTGGAGTTAGCCATTTTTCTCAGTATGAAGACGTCGAGTGAAGCTTCTGCAATCAACACTTTCTGCCTTTGCCCGCAATCTTGCTGAGGCATTGAGTGAATAGCCTTCACTGAATGCTTCTGTACTTAGTTGAATTTCTGTTGAGCTGGCGTTGAGTGAACTGCCTTCACTCAATGCTTTTGGACTTAGATAGATTTTCTATCTACATCCTTTGTTGCTTTGACATCATGAGCTCTACTCAATGCTTTGATCATCTGGCGTCGAGTGAGCTATCCTTACTCGATGCTTCTGGACTTAGCCAGAATTCTTGGCAAATTCTTCTGTGGCTTTGACTGCTTTAGCCTTACTCAACGCTTCTAGCTCTGGGAATTGAGTGAACTGCCTTCACTCAATGCTTCTAGACTTAACCAGATTTTTGCATTGGTAATGCTGAGGCGTTGACTGTCTAGTCTTTACTCAATGCTTAAGGACATCTAGCATTGAGTGAACTATCTTCACTCAATGCCTGTGGACTTAGATAGATTTTTGTCTTTTCAGCCTTCTTCCATATGTCAACCTATCATTGTTACTTAGACAACCTATCTAATTAGTGTAATAAGTAACCACCTGCATACATAGAACTTAGGTTATGCATCAAATACAAACATGAGTATGACATTGTCCTATAGGCCTTCTTTAAATCTGGGACATTGTGATCAATGGACCCAATAATCTCGGTTAGGTCCATTGTTCCCAATGTCCCTGATTTGTGAGATTTCAAACAGGTCAATGACACACACATCAACTGTATTTGATGTGCATAAGAGGTCTTCAGTGCAGGTTGTCCATATCATATTGATAGGACTTATGGACACACTAAGTGGTTGCTGGACATACAAAAATCGCCTAAGTCCACAGGCGTTGAGTGGAGCAAGCTCACTCAATGCTAGAGGTATGGACTCAATAATATCTAGTAGAAATTTGCTTAAGTACATAGGAGTTGAGTGAGGGCATCTCACTCAATGCCATATAACATATAGCATTGAGTCTATCTCAGCCTAACAGGCAAATAGCCAAAAATTTGGCTAAGTACAAACTGTTGAGTGTAGTCTACTCACTCAACGCCATATAACATATAGCGTTGAGTCTGTCTCATCCTAACTGGAAGATAACCAAAAATATTGTCAAGTACACAAGTGTTGAGTGTAGTCTACTCACTTAATGCCATACAACAAAAAGGATTTGAGTCAGGCTGAGTTTGTTTAAGCCTAGAGAAATTGGCTGAAAATGTGGCCAAGTCCACAAGCGTTGAGTGTGGTCTACTCACTAAACGCCATACAACTTTTAGTATTGAGTGTTGTTGTGCCAGTCAACTCCACAGAAAAGTTGGGCAAAATTTTCACTAAGTCCATAGGCTTTAAGTGTAGCTTACTCACTCAACACTAGATAATAGAAAATTCTGTTAAGTAGTTTGGCATTGAGTGGAGCTTACTCTCTCAACACCAAGGCGCAGAAATATTTGCTAAGGAAAATAGCGTTGAGTGAGGTAAGCTCACTCAATTCTCTCAATGCCTTGAAGCAGAAATTTGGCTAAGTACAAATGCATGGACTGCTTGACTTTCGTCGAGCTCAGCTTCGTCAAATTGAGCTCAGCGTTCGTCGAACTGAGCCAAATTTCTCAGTTTAGCCTGGACTTCATCGAACTCAGTTCAGCCTTTCGTCAAACTAAGTCCATAGTTCAAACTGAACTTATACCTTCGTCGAGCTGAGCTCGACGTTCGTAGAACTCAGTTCAGTCGTTCATCGAACTGAACCTGAATTTCATTGAACTCAGTTTATGCCTTTCATCAATCTAAGTTTGCAGTTCGTCGAACTGAACTTGTGCTTTTGTAGAGCTGAGCTCGACATTTGTTGAACGGAGCTCAGCTTTCGTCGAGCTCAATACCTAGATAGAAAGAAATTTGTCTAAGTGTTGTGGACTTGAGTGATACCTACTCACTCAATGCCTTTAATTCTAATGACTGAATTTTTTCTAAGTCCAGAGAGATGCTGAGTTATGCTTACGTCAACAAAGTCAAATTGCCAACCAAAATTCAAATGGTGTGGAATTGCTTCCAGAGACATTGGCGGCCAGCTGTCATCATCTTCTGCACGAATCCGTTAAATCAAATTTAAATGGAAGGGATGCACTAGATGGCTTAATCTCAGTAATCAATCCTGGTGGTGGGGCCCACTGATCGATTGGCTTTCAGAGTATAAAGGGAAGCAACCGGACAGAACAACAAACAAGAGAACAATAGATTCCTCGTCTAGGTTTTTTGAAAATGAGAAGAAGTGCGGGAGAACATCATCGTCTTCCTCACAATTTTCGTCGAGCCCGAAGAAGGAGTTATGCACAGAGAACCTTGCTGGGAAGGATATAGCTGGATCAATTACAATCTGCAAAAGCAGGAACATAATTTATTCTGAGGTCGCAGATCTACAAGATTCTATAGAGGGAAGGTTAGCTGTTTGAAGAAAAAATCTACTGCCTACCTATTGTCTTCAACATCAATTGGTTGGATTGATATCTGCTCAGTCCAGGAAAAAGGAGACATAGAGTTCTTGATCTAGTGTCTAATCATACAATCTTTATTTTTTTTAGATTCTTTGTGAATTTGTAGTTGTAAGCCTAAATTATAAAGGTTAAGGTTTTTGTGACATGTGTTTGGCTTTGTGCATGGTGAAAGGTCTTTGTGACATGTGAGTTGGCTTAGCGCCTAATTGTTAGGTCTATGTGACCTGTGTGGTCCTGCGGGATTTATGTTGTAAGCTATTAAGTAGCTGAGTTTTGGAGGGAGAGCCAAATCTAACACGCTGTTAGATAGGCGCAGAGGGACAGTGAATGTACCCATGATTTTGGAACCACTATAAAATTGTTGTATCGTCTGTGAATGTTCTTGAAAGCTGATAACTAACCTAATCACAGGCACAGAAATCTGATAACAAATTAGAAAAGTTAAATAGAGACAAAAACCTATTCACCCCCCCCCCCTCTAGGTGTTTAGCTAACCTTGAAAATAAGGCTTTTAAGTGGTATCAGAGGGAGGTTACTCTTTAAAGGACTTAACAGTATGAGTAGAGTTCTAAGGTTAGCAAGAATTCTATCTCCATGTGTCAAGGAATGACCAATAGGGAGCTGAGTGCTGTGAGACTTCCAATATGTAGGAAGGAAGATTTTGGCATTTGGAAAGCAAGGGTGAGGCATTTCATGGAAGCTGCTGACCCTAGAATGTTCATTACAGTTGAAGAAGGACCATTCATCCCAATGAAGATCTCTGTACTGGATGCTAATTTCAAGACCCCCAAGACATATGATGAGATGACCAAGGATGAGTTGGCCCTGGCCTCAATAGATAAGAGGGCAAAGAATATCATCATGGGTGTTGTTGATGATTCTACACTTCAAGACCTGATCCATTGCAAATCAGCAAAGGAAATGTGGGAAACTCTAGTGATCTATATGGAGGGGACAAATGAATTTAGAGATGATAGAAAGTCCATGCTCAACCAAGAGTTTAAGGCTTTCAGGCAATCCATGGGGGACAACATAACCACCTGTTATGAAAAGTTCTTTAGGATTGTGAATGAGCTTAAGACTTATGGAAGAGTGTTCAGTCACTATGAACTAAATGATAAGTTCCTTAGATCTCTCTCTAGAGAGTAGGACACAAAAATTTGTGCCATCAAAGAAGTGGAAAAGCTAAGTTACACTGCTCCTCACACACTCTTTGGGAAGCTGCTGTCATATGAGATGTAGCTGGCAGCAAGGAAAGAAGAGGAGAACAACAACAAGTCTCAGGCAAGAGACAAAGCTGAACGCACCAGCAAAAGCAGAATAAAGTCTCCCTCTCCACCAAGGAGAGATTTTGAATCTGATTCTGGAAAATCAGAGGGAACTGCATCAGACTGTCAATGGTCTGATGAGGATTTTGCTACCTTCACTAGGCAAATCCAGAAGTTCTTGAAGAAGAAGCACTAGAGAGGCAGGCCTTCCACCTCCTCTCATCCCAAGGATGACTACTACAAGGGCAAAAGAAAATCCTATAAGGAGGACAGGTATGGTTCCAAAACTGGTAAATAGGTTTCCTCTAACATAACTTGTTATCATTGCAGAAAACCTGGGCATATGATAGCTGACTGCCCAGTCAAAAGGAAGGAACACAGTGAGAAAAAGGACCACCAACAAAATGGCAAAAAGGAGAAATACCTCATTGCAAAAAAGCAAAGAAGCTGGACTGACTCTTCCACATCAGAGTTAGAAGAAGAAGAAGAAGCCTACATTGGGCTGTACTCTACTGAAGGAGCTGTAGAAGAAGACTGCATCAAAAGGCTGGCTGCTTTAGAAGAAGAAGCTGAGAAGGTTCATCCTTCTGCCAGGATTGAAGACAGGGCCCCTCTATCACAATCTGATAGTGATTCAGAGGTGGATTCTGAAGATGACAGCTGATTCCTTGGGCTGATGGCTAAGTCAGATGAAGAAACAAGCCCGAATTAGCCTGGTCCAAGCAAGGTAATTTCTATCACTAGCTCTGCATGTTCAGATTATGAATCAGTTCCAGATTCTTATGTCTCTACATCAAGTGATGATGATGGCTCAGAATCTGAGGGACACATCAATCAATTGATTGATAAATATGGTGAACTTTTGCAGGCTCTAAAGAAGAGAAAGCTCCTAGCCAAACATCAGGCTCAGGAAATTGTCTCTTTAAAGCTTGCTGCTTCAGAATCAGCAAAATTGCTAGATCTAAAGATGTAGGAAGTTAACAAACTGAAGAATGTGACAATCATTCAGATGAACACCATAACCTTCAAAAATAAATATATCAGGAATCTTGAGGGAAAGCTCCAAAAGGAGAGGGAACTAGTGGCTAGATACTCCAAGCCTAGTACAGTATTTCTCTTGATAGACTCATTCTCCTCCCAAAAGGGAAAGAAATGGTTGGGATTCAAGGGAAGGATAAGAATTGTTAATCCCAAGGGAAAGGGCAAAGCTCAAGTTGATCCACTAGCCTCTAAGCCTCCTGTAAAATTTGTTAGAGTGCAAGTTTCTTCCAACATCCATGACCATGAGAGTATTTATGGTCACTGGAATCATGCTAGACCAACTTGTGTGAATAAAGATGTTCCACAATATGGTGGCAGTCACAGCAAAGGTGCAAGTACCTATGAGAAAATACAAATGGCCCATCCTAGACCATTTGTGTTTGGTGCAACAGCCCCTTCAGTCAAGGGTAAAGCTACTGATAGTTCTTAAATTCCTCCAGCCCACTCTAAGATAAAGGGCAAGGCTATCAATAGACCTGACCTGTGCATCTCTGAGGCCATCAAGAGTATGTTTCCTGAAAAGAAAGTTATTGCTAGAAGGGCTCAAGATATCCCAAGAACTTCTACTGCCAGACCCACCTTTAGTCAAACTGTGGCTGGAAAATCATAGAACAGGACTGCTGCTACTCATTTTATACCCAGAGCTACTATTAACATAGCCACTAGACCTACTCTAAGAAGAAGGTACAACATTCATGAGTGTTGCTACTGTGGCAAAGTAGGCCACTTTGCTGGTTATTACTGGCACAATTATAGTGTGCAAAGAGCAAATGTCAGCTTGCCTGTCATAAAAGCTGCAGGAAGGTAGAATTATTTTCAGTCTAACAGGCACCAAGGACCCAATAAAAATTGGGGTCCTAAGGTTAAATGATGTGTGTTTTGCAGGATAGTCCAAGTGCTCATAGCCCTATTTGGTACTTGGACAATGGATGTTCCAGGCATATGACTGGAACAAGGAGCATGCTGAAGGATTATGCTTTAGTAAGGAATGTACCAAAGGTTATCTTTGGTGGATCTGAAAAAGGAGTGACTAGAGGTTATGGTAAGATCTCTAATGGCAAAGTCACTATCACTATAGTAGCCTATGTGGAAGGGTTGCAACACAACCTGATAAGCATTAGCTAATTTTTTGATCTTGGCTATGACATAGTATTCCATAAGGATGAGTGCTAAATTAGGAGGTTAAGTGACCAAGAGGTCATCTTAACAGGCATTAGGAGTGGAAATGTGTACTATCTAGATTTCCTATGCTCTAGCAAAGACTCACATGTATGCCTTATTGCAGATGAGAAGGCCTCTTCCTATGTCTAGTTGCAAATGAGGCTAGCCCATTTAAAATATAGGACCATAGGCAAGCTGTTCAGCAATGACCTGGTTAGAAATTAGCCTAAGTCTATATGGACTAAGGAGGGTATCTACTCTACATGCGAAAAG
This sequence comes from Platanthera zijinensis, assembly GCA_039513925.1. Taxonomy (NCBI): domain Eukaryota; kingdom Viridiplantae; phylum Streptophyta; class Magnoliopsida; order Asparagales; family Orchidaceae; genus Platanthera; species Platanthera zijinensis. Next base: position 155,532,729 of record CM077083.1, read on the forward strand.
GGCAAACATACTAAGACCTCCTTCAAGAGCATTGACACTAAAGACTCAGTGAGGTGCTTATACCTCTTGCATATGGATATGATTGGTCTTATACCAATTCAAAGTCTAGGTAAAAAATTCTACACCCTTGTGGTTGTTGATGACTTTTCCAGATTTGCCTGGGTGTTTATTCTATGGAAGAAATCTAAAACCCCTGATGTCTTTCAGACATTTATCAAGAAAATTCAGAATGACTTCAACAGCACTGTGGTCAAGATCAGAAGTGACCATGAAACTGAGTTTCAGTCTGAGTGCATGACAAGGTTCTGTGAAGAGCAAGGGATTCATCAAGAATTTTCCTCTACTAGAACACCCCAGCAAAATGGAATTGCTGAGAGGAAAAATAGGACTCTCATAGAGGCTGGTAGAACCTTACTAAGTGACTCATCCCTTCCAAAATACTTATGGGTTGAGGCAGTTAACACTACATGTTATGTACTTAATCGGGCTTCTATCACCAAGAGCCACAAAAAGACTCCCTATAAGATCTTGAAGGGCAGAAAACCAAACCTGAGCTATTTCAGGATCTTTGGTTGCAAGTGTTATGTGCTCAACAATGGGAAAGTCCATTTAACTAAGTTTGCTGCCAAATCCCATGAAGGGATCTTTGTTTGGTACAAAACTCATAGAAAGGCATATAGAGTCTACAACTTAACTACCAAAGTTCTAGAAGAGTCAGTGCATGTTGTATTTGATGAATCCAACATGGTTAACTATGAGCTGCCAAACTCCTCCTCTTATAGTATTGCAGGTACAAAGTAGTTGATGGACAAGCTGACCATCAAAGAAGCTACCCCCACCGTCAAAGAAAATGAAGATGGACTACATACTCCAAGAGAAGGAGACAACACACCTGAAGAAAATGAAGACCAGCTAGCTGAAAATCCTGAACATCAACAAGTTGTAGCTAGATTACCTCTAGCTACCCGACATCTAAGGTACCATCCAGTATACCAAATTATTGGTGATGCAAATCATGGAGTGCAGACCAGAAGCAGGAGCATTAATATAGATCTTTACTTAAGCTTCCTGTCTCAAGTAGATCCAAAGAAGTTTGAAGAAGCAATCAAGGACCGGTTCTGGATTGGAGCAATGTAAGAAGAACTCGACCAATTTAAGAGATGTAAGGTCTAGAAGTTGGTCCCCATACCACAAGGACAAAATTTCATAGGGACTAAGTGGATCTATAGGAACAAGTTGGATTAAGATATCATTATTGTCAAGAATAAGGCTAGACGTGTGGCTAAAGGCTACATGCAAGAAGAGGGCATAGACATTGACCAGACCTTTGCTCTAGTAGCCAGATTGGAAGTCATAAGGTTTTTCCTTGCATTTGCTGCCCATCACGGATTTAGGGTCTACCAAATGGTTGTCAAGTCAGCATTCCTGAATGGGGACCTAAAAGAGGAAGTATATGTGGATCAGCCACCAGGTTTTGTAGATCCTAACTCTCCCAATTTTGTTTATAAGCATAGGAAAGCTCTATATGGGCTAAATCAAGCCCCTAGGGCTTGGTATGAAACCTTATCCAGCTTCCAAATTGAGAACAAATTCTCAAGGGGGAAGATAGACAAGACTCTATTCCTAAGGGAATCAAAGGGCAAGCTTATCCTAGTCCATATATATGTTGATGGCATTATCTTATGATTTACTGATGACAACTTTTGCAGGAAGTTTGCTAAACTTATGCAAGTGATGTTTGAAATGAGCAGCATGGGTGAGCTCAAGTTTTTCTTGGAACACCAAATAAGACAGGCTGATGATTGCTTATCCATATCCCAGTCCAAGTTCACTAGGGAGCTAAGCAAAAAGTATGGTATGAAGAATGCCTCCACCCTGAGAAATCCCATGGGATCACATATGCCAATAGACAAAGATGAGATAGGTAAACTTTGAAAGTGAGGGTATGATCTATCTTCACTCTAGAGGGGGGTGAATAGAGTATTTTAAAATAATTTACAATTAAAACTGTAAAGCAGTGGAATACTTAATTTACTTATATGTGTAATGTGCTAGCAGAAAAGTAAACACTAAAGCAGTAAGAAAACAAAAACACACAGCACACAGCAAAGTAAAAAGCACATCAAGCCAGATGAAACAAGGAGCTATAGTGGTTCCCCAACAACCTGGGTACATCCACTCTTCTACCACCCTAGGTAGGAATCCACTGCAGGAATAGTTGATCAGGTGTCCTGGGCATCAATGAGCTTTTGATAAGGTGCTCAAAAAACAAAACTAGATTTTTTGATAAGGTGTCTTGCCATCACTGAGTTTTGACAAGGTCTCAGAAACCAGCCACAAAACTTTTGAAGGGAGTTTTGAGAAACCCTTTTACAGGAGAGAAAGGGAAAAGAAAACAAGTTGATTTGTTCTTCTCTGTCAACAATCTGAGAGAAGACAAGTGGAAGATATTGTCAAAGCTCCCCCTGAGATCTGTAAGGGTTCAGGAAGATGAGTTTTGCTTAGGGTGATAGGCCTTCAGTTGCTTCAGATCTCCAGCAATAGATGATTTCAGCAGATGCTGAAATGTATGATGTCTGGAGTCCTTGATAATGAAGCTTTTGAACACTTGAAGCTTGAAGGAGTAGAACAGCAGATGATTTCCTTCACAATGATGTTCCTTGTGTTCTTTTAGAATTCTGACTCAGTAATTTTGTGAGCTTTTGTCTACTGAGTCTATATAAGAAGATGAATTCTTGATGATTGAATTTCTTGTTCTCTCTTCTGTATATCTTTTTCAAATCTTGTCTGTTCTCTCTTCTATATATCTTTTTCAAATCTTGTCTGTTCTCTCTATTCAGAATAATTATATAGGTAGTATATCAGATCCTGACTTTAGATGGTCGTTACTCAGTCATAAATGACTTCCATAATCGACAACTGTCTCTGGGAAAAGTCCTAAGTAACATTCCAAATATTCTTCCTTAAAACTTGCTCCAGATTGCTTGAAACGGCTACATAATCCTTTGTCATAAATGCTGAAAATAAATCTGAATGAATTCCATAACTGTCCTGAATTTGAATCCTGAAAACGTCGACCTCTCAGAAAAATCGTCGACCTGAGCTCAGCTATCGTCGACCTGAGCTCAGAGATTGGATTTATACTAGAGACAGAAAACGTCGACCTGAGCTCTACAATCGTCGACCTGAGCTCAACGACTTGGAAAACAACTAGAGACATAGTGTCGATCGGAGCTCGAAGATCGTCGACCTGAGTTCGATGCCTTATGGAACTGAGATCAAAGATCGTCGACCTGAGTTCGACGTTTCGTCGACCTAAGCTCGACGAGAATTGTCTGTGTCTCAGCACTTGAATCCTGATCTTTAGAAGGCCTGGAGGGCAGCTTTCAAACCTAAGTACTAACCCTAAGACTCATTCTAATTGACCTATCAGACTATACAGCAAGGTCAAAACAAAATCCTAATCACATAGTGATCCTTACCCAAATTAGTAATAGGGTGTTCCAACAATCTCCCCCTATTTGGGTTAGGATTTCTATTTACATGACAGAATGTAAAATAACAAGCATACATCAGGATTAAAGAAAACAAAATAGAAACAACAATGCAGATAACATATGTTGAGCATTGTAGAAATACAGCAAGAGTCACAGAATCAGTCATAAGATAAATATGAGTATCAGCTTACACAAGTTACTCATTGCCCTTCTTGAATAAGATTTCTCTGTTGGGATTTATGGCTTCTTTATTGGATCTTCTATCATCTTCTGCACCTAAGGAGGTTTGAGATCTTGGCCTTGGAACTACAGCCTCAGGATGCAGCTTCATATAGTCTTCTGGATTAAAGAATTTCCTTGAAGCATATCTCTCTAATTCTTTCTTTCTATGTTCTGACAAAGTTGTGATGTTGAAAGAATCTCTGCCTTGCTCTTTAGCCTTCTTAATCTAATCTAATGCAGTAAGCTCTTTCATTCTAGCTTTCCAAGATAAAGGATTGTTCTCAGGGTCCTCAAAAGGAACCGGGGGTTCATATCTGTTGATTGACTCTGAATCAGTTTGAGGAGCCCTGGTGATAACTGTATCTCTGAGCTTATATGGGAAAGGACCTGATATAGAGTCAGTGGGGCCTTGTCCTTCCCTTTATTGACAGGAGTGAGTTCTGTAATCTCTTTTCCTTTTTCTATGCTGACCTCTTCTAGACTGATAACCTCTTTGATGTTGTCCTCTAGGTTTATATCTCTGTAATGGTTGAGAGGAGCTATGCTTTGTAGTAGATGACTGAAAAGCTGAGCCTCCACCAGATCCTGAATCTGGAGGAGGAGGAGGAGGATGAAATTGAGATGATCCTTTTTCATACTTGTCAAGCTTTCTCTTTTTCCTCATGGCCTTAAGCTGGTTCTTAGAGTATTGCATCCATGGTTCAGTGATTTGGCAGTCATGCAGAATATAATAGGGTATATCATTGTCATCTTTGACTTTTGCAGGGGGTACTTTCATCATAGCCTTACTTCTTGCTTTCCTTTTCTTGGTAATGGTGCCAGAAAAATCATCAGAGTCAGTGTTGAATTGATCACTATTTGAACTCTGGGGTCTGTCATATAAATCATCAATACTTTTGATATACTCTTCTCTTTGTTTTGACTTCTCAGTAGACAAAACAGGAGCAGCAGCAGGAGCAGAAACTATTAGAGTAGCAGCAAGAGCAGAGACTATTGGAGTAACAGCAAGAGCAGAGACAGGAACTTCAGAAATAACAGGTTCTTCTTAGTAAACATCAAGTTCATCAGCAACAGCGGCATCAACAGGATCAACAGGACACATATCAATATCAGCAGATTCAACAACTTTAACAGCAGCAACAACAGAAATAATAACTTCTTCAGCCTCAAGAGAACTGATATAAGAAGTAATTAAGCTGGGATCACAGACAGCAACAGGCACAATGGCCTTAGTCAGATCTTCAACTTCATGAGCTGGTGAACAGCTGAAGTGAAGAGAATCAAAAACTGAAAACAGTGACCTGAGGTCCACTGTTAGAACTGGTGCTAGGGCTGGAACTGAAGCAGCAGCAACAATTTCTGGCAGCAATTCCTCTGAAACAGCAGGCACTACCATAGCTTCATAGGGCATCTCCCCATGCCTTGATTTTGTGAGAACTGGATCAAGGCACCCCATAGAATGGATTGCCTGAGGAGTAGATAGAGAGGATAGCCTATCAGATAACTCCTTGATGGACTGCAAGAGTGGAGCCATGGAGGTCTCCAGCAGGGCTACTAGCTTGGGAGCCAGTATCCCATAGAGCTTATCTACCAGTGTTGAGAGATCCACTTGCTCAAGTGGGACTTGAGTAGAAGTGGAGGAAGAAATAATTATGGCTGGTGATGGATGGGATGCAGGATGAGTGGGTGGGGATGGTAGGATGTTGGGTTGAGAGATTGGGATGGTGGAGATAGAGGTTATGGGTGTGGAGATGGATGGAGTGAAGGATGGTTTGGTGAGAATCTCATTGAGTAATTGTTGGTATAAGGAAGTGGAGGGAAGCTCATTAGATGAGGAGGGGGAATCATCCATGAAGGAATCTTCCATGATGTTGAAATATGGAATGTCAAGAGGTGGATAATAATGAAGTGGATGGAATTGTTGTTCTGTGGTGGCTGGAGGAGGTGAAAGAGTGGACAGAGGAGTTAAAATTGTAATGGGGGAGGAGATTGATGTGGAGATGGTTGAGGTGGAGATGGTTGTAGTGGATGAGGGAATGGTTAAGGGAAGAGCTGGAAAAGGTTGAGAAGAGGAGGAGGCAGGTAATTCTTCAATGAGGGCAGGGGCCTAAGGGGAAGAGACTGTAGTAGTCCTTGTGCCTGAAGTAGTAGTAGTCCTGGTTGGCTTGACTATCTGCCTGTCCCATTTCCCAAACAGGGCACAGGTCAGCCTCTTTGATGCATTGATGTGCATCCCACTTGATACCAGCAGTTCAGGGCACCTGGAGTGCAGGAATAACCCTATTATCCTCCCAAAGTTTACCAAAATTTTGTTCACTTTCTTCTTAATCAAGTCAAAGAAGAGCTCTCCCCAGTTCAAATGTTTCTTGTCCACAAGTGCTCCCATCAAGCAGAACTGATACCTTGAGATGGTATCATGTGCTGAGTGATTTGCCAATAGCACTTTCCCCACAACATCAGCGAGAAATCTATATTCAATAGATATGTTCTTTTTCAACAACTTGATAGGGTTAGCGGCAGAATGTCCCATTCTATCTAACATATTCGCAGATTCTTCTCCAGATAACTCAATGGAATCATTTCCAGAACTCAATTGAAACACTTCAGTCATAAGAGCAAATGTTAGGGGTACCTGCGTCCCGGGTATAGCACCAACCAATGTATTCTGATCCAAATTGTTCGCTGTATATACTCATTCTTTAATTTCATCGGCTGCAATCTTCATCCTGGTTGTCATTATTTGCACTAGTTGTTGTTCTTTGAATAGGTCCAGAATGTCTTTGAAGATTTGATCGCTTCCATACAAAGAGTCCATGTCGATATCAAACCATGTGTCGAACTTCATCTTGGCAAGAGCGGCAACGGACACAGCCATTATGTACCTGCAAAGATGAACAAACACGACCAAGTGCAGTAGAGTTTGGAGGGAAAGAAAAAGTTTGCAGAGAGTATGAAAGCGCAAAAGAAGAACGACGGCCGAAAGAATGATTTAATATTAGTGTTCGATGCCGGAAAGGAAAGATCGTTGAACTCCGTTCGACAATCTGGGCTTCTAATGGAATCTGAAGAGTCTTCAATAACGTCGATCTCCGTTCGATGATACTAGAGAACGTCGATCTTCGATCGACGATCGCTGACCAGAAGAAGATAGCCTAGCGCTGTCTGTAAAATGCTTAACTCCGGTCGACGCTATTGGAAAGCGTCGATCTATGTTCGACGCTTTTTTGGAAAAATGTCGAGCGCAGTTCAGAGACAAAAAAACCTACTGACACTAGAAAATACAAGTTTTTAGCCTAGTCTTGGTCTGTTTTTAGAGTTTTAAAATCTTGGGATTTATTTTAAACTTCCTCCATCTAACATTCCTAACTGATTTAGGAAGAAGGTATGTTTCTTTTCATCCAAAGGTTTGCTAAAAATATCTCCCCTTTGTAAATCAGTTGGGATATCCTTGCACAGACTATGTCTGATGAGATATTCCAAAAGGTGTCTGAATGCAGTTAAAGAAATGAAAGCGATCAAATCTTCAAATCTTCAAAGACATTCTGAGCTCAGAGATCAAATCTTCAAAGACATTCTGAACTAGAGACAGAGCGTCGATCTGAGCTCGAAGATCGTCGACCTTAGTTCGACGCCTTATGGAACTGAGCTCAGAGATCGTCGACCTGAGTTCGACGTTTCGTCGACCTGAGCTCGACGAGAATTGCCTTTGTCTCAGCACTTGAATCCTGATCTTTAGAAGGTCTAGAGGGCAGCTTTCAAACCTAAGTACTAAACCTAAGACTCATTCTAATTGACCTATCAGACTATACAGCATGGTCAAAACAAAATCCTAATGACATAGTGATCCTTACCCAAATTAGTAATAGGGTGTTCCAACAAACTTGTTGATGAGTCTTTGTATAGAGGGATAATTAGCTCCCTTATATACCTGACTGCTAGTAGGCCTGACATCATGTATGTCACATGTGTCTGTGCTAGGTATCAGGCCTAACCTAAAGAATCTCATTACTCTACTGCAAAGGAATCTTGAGGTATCTTAAGGGCACACCAAATCTTGGCTTATGGTACCCTATAAATAGGGATTTTGATCTAATTGGATTTTCAGATACAGATTTTGCAGGTTGCAAAGAAGACAGAAAAAGAACTACTAGAACCTATCAGTTATTAGGTAGAAGGCTAGTTTCTTGGAGAAGCAAGAAGCAAACTAGTGTGGTCATATCCACATCTGAGTTAGAATATATATCAGATGTCAGTTGCTGTGCTTAGCTGTTGTGGATCCAACATCAGCTCCAAGTTTATAACCTTCAGGTAAGTAGAACTCCTCTCTACTGTGATTCTGCAAGTGTTATTTATATTGCTAGGAATCTTGTCTCACATAGCAGGACAAAGCATATAAAAATAAGATATCATTTTTGTAGGGAGCATGTGGAGAAGGAAGACATCAGTCTTGATTTTGTCCCCACAGACAAGCAAGTGGCTGATATCTTCACTAAGCCATTAGATGAAGCAAAGTTCAACACCCTTAAATTTGAGTTGGGTATATTGAACTTGGAATATCTTCAGGCACTCCCTTTTGCATTTTTTTGGTGAAAGTATTGTTCCTCTTGCTGGACATACAAACTCCCAAGTAGTATCAGTTCAATGATGCTTCTACTGAGGGGGAGTAAGTTACTCTGGAGAGAAGAGAAAAGGTCAGCCAATGGAAGGACCAGCCCCCATCTGCCTATTTTGCAGAAGTCAAAAAGTGGGAGAGAAGAGAGAAGGTCCTAGCAAGTGGGGACATAGCCATATAGGCAGGAGATGGCAAAGGGGAAAGAAAGACATATGGCACTCAAGTAAGGATAGCAACCTAACAGCAAAACAGGGGGAGTAAGTGAGGTACATTTACTTATAGCTTATCAGAATTTTGAATTTAATTTTCCTGAATAGGTTGTGTGTATCATTGACCAAGGAAAGAAAACCTTTTTGATAAGGGTATATAAGGGTTTTGACTTCTTCAAATAGGGGGAGATTGTTGGGTCCATTGTTCCCAATGTACCTGATTTGTGAGAAGTCAAAAAGGTCAATGACACACACATCAACTGTATTTAATGTGCATTTAAGGTCTTGAGTGCAGGTAGTCCATATCATATTGATTGGACATGTGGACACAATAAGTGGTTGCTTGACATACCAAAAATCTCCTAAGTCCACAGACGTTGAGTGGAGCAAGCTCACTCAACGCCAGAGGTATGGACTCAATATTATCTAGTTGAAATTTTCTTTAAGTCCACAGGTATTGAGTGAGGACAGCTCACTCAACGTCATATAACATATAGCGTTGAGCCTATCAGCCTAACTGGCAAATAGCCAAAAAATTTGGCTAAGTACAAAAGCGTTGAGTGTAGCTTACTCTCTCAATGCCAAGGCACGGAAATATTTGCTAAGGCAAATAGCGTTGAGTGAGGTAAGCTCACTCAATGCTCTTGACGTTCTCAACGCCTTGAAGTAGAAATTTGCCTAAGTCCAAAAGCATGGACTGCTTGACTTTTGTCGAGCTCAGCTTCGTCGAACTGAGCTCAGCATTCGTCGAACTGATCCAAATTTCTCAGTTTATCCTGGAGTTTGTCGAACTCAGTTCAGCCTTTCATCGAACTAAGTCCACAGTTCGATCTGAACTTATACCTTTCTCGAGCAGAGCTCGACGTTCGTCGAACTCAGTTCAGCCATTCGTCGAACTGAGCCTGATGTTTGTCGAACTCAGTTAAGCCTTTCATCGATCTAAGTTTGTAGTTCGTCGAACTGAACTTTTGCTTTCGTCGAGCTGAGCTCGACGTTTGTCGAACAGAGCTCAGCTTTTGTCGAGCTCAATGCCTAGACAGAAAGAATTTTATCTAAGTGTTGTGGCTTTGAGTGATACCTACTCACTCAACGCCTTTGGTTCTAATGACTGAATTTTGTCTAAGTCCAGTGATATGTCGAGTCGTGCTGACGTCAGCAAAGTCAAATTGTCAACCAAAATTCAAATGGTGAGGAATTACAGCAAGAGACATTAGCAGCTAGCTGTCATCATCTTCTGCACTTTTCAAGGAACATTTTCATCATAAAGTGTTGGGGCCCACACACAGCAAGGATCCGTTAAATAAAATTTAAATGGAAGGGAAGCACTGGATTGCATAATCTCAGCCATCAATCCTGGTGGTGGGTCCCATTGCTCGATTGGCCTTCAGAGTATAAAAGGAAGCAATCATCCAAAATAACCAACAAGAGAACAATCAATTCCTCGTCAAGGTTTTCTGAAAACGAGAAGAAGGGCGGGAGAACATCATCTTCTTCCTCGTAATTTTCATCGATCCTGAAGAAGGAGTTCTATATAGAGAACCTTGTTGGGAAGGAGATAGCTGGAGTAATTACCATCTGCAACAACAGGATCAGAATTTATTCTGAGGTCGAAGATCTACAAGATTCTGCAGAGGGAAGGTTAGCTGTTTGAAGAAAGAATCTACTGTCTACCTATTTTCTTCAATAACAATTGGTTGGATTGATATCTGCTCAGTCCAGGAAGAAGGAGACACAAAGTTCTTGATCTGGTGTCTAATCAAACAATCTTTCTATTTTTTAGATTCTTTGTGAATCTGTAGTTGTAAGCCTAAATTATAAAGGCTAAGGTCTTTGTGACCTGTGTTTGGCTTTGTGCCTGGTGAAAGGTATTTGCGACCTGTGGGTTGGCTTAGTGCCTAATTATTAGGTCTGTGTGACCTGTGTGGTTCCGCAGGATCTATGTTGTAAGCTATTAAGTAGATGAGTTTTTGAGGGAGAGCCGAATCTAACACATTCTTAGATAGGCACAGAGGGATTGTGGATGTACCCAAGATTGGGGAACCACTATAGAATTGTTGTGTCTTATGTGAATGTTCTTGAAAGCTGATAACTAACCTAACCATAGGTACAAAAATATGATAATAAATAATAAAAATTAAATAGAGACAAAAACCTATTCCCCCCCCCCCTCTATGTGTTTAGCTAACTTTGAAAACAAGACTTTCAATCTCCCCCTATTTGAAGAAGTCAAAACCTTAGACAATGATATATACCATCACATAAACAACATATTAAAAATTTCAGAAGACAGAAATAATGGAAAACATCCAAACATATGATTTTCATTAATTAGAAGGAATGATTATTTTTATAATGTGCATAAGACAAATACAATCCCTACAACCCTTAAGACAAACAGGAAAAACTTTTATGTTCCAGGTTCTCTTATCACTATGCCCCTACTTGGCTTCTTGGCAACTTTTTTGCTTTTTCATCTGACTTCTTTTTTTTCTGCCCCTGGAAGAAGCTATATGGCTTTGGGAAATATTTGTCAGGCTCCACAACATCTGGTGGTAAAGTGCTTAGACACTTGACATTTTTGAACTTTCTTCCATCCCTTTCATTTTTATCCATCTTGGCCCACTCTAGGGAGTTGTAGAGCTTTCCCCTTTCAGTTTTCTTGTTCTTGACAAGTTCCCAGGAAGACTGAATTATGGTCTATGATTGAGGACTCCACTATTCAAAATCAAGCCTTGTTTTCATCTCTTTCCTGTATCTTTTCTTGCACATCCTGACCTCTTCCTCATCCTTAACAACAGATTTTCCTCTAGCTCTTATCACTTGATTAACAGTGAGGCTGAATGTTGGAATGTCAGCTCCTATAGAAGGATCAGCCCACTGTGTACCATCTTGGATCATATTGAGCATCATCTTGAGTAACATTTGTTCTGCATTCTGATCATAGTATTGGTCATCATACTTATTAATATACTAACCACCATACATATTTTCAGGGATAGGAGAAGTTTCAATGTTTTCATAAGATAATAGCTCAAGACCCATTGATCTTCTGATAACATTTGTGGTCCAAACTGTATTTTCTGTATTGCCCTTTATAACACCCTTTTCCCACTTTTTGACTTCTTCACAGATGTTCTGAGTCAGGGAGGTGCTAGCCTTTATCAACTATCCATCCAGATTGTCAATACTAAGGGTGACATAGTTATTGACTTTGAGTAGATTATCATCTAGGACTTGAGCACATTCAACCATTCTTCTTTCAAGAATTGTTTTGTGCTTTTCAAATAGTGTCTTATCTACATTGTGGACTGCCAGCATGTTTCCAGAAAGAATATTCTAATTTTCCATAAGTGCATTTTGAAGGGTGTTGAGCTCTTCCAACTTGCTCTGAGTAAAGTCAACTGCTAGAGTTTCTCCCAAGATGAATTTAACAGTTTGAGCCTTTAGCAGATTAACGTCAAATATGATGGATTTTATATCTATTGATAGCTAATTCTTGAAGTTCTCGATTGAGTCATCAACAAAATTCTCCAACTTCCTTCTCTGGTAATCCAACAATCCTTTTAGCTGGCCTAGGAAGTTGCTTGACATATGATCAGCTTGATGGGATGTGCCTTCATCACAGACTAGTTGTTACTCTGGCCTGAGATCCTCTCTTACTGCTGTGTCAACCACATCAAACTCTGAAGAATATTGAGTTGCGATTTCATCATCTGCAGCAGTTCCATTATCTGATTCTGAAGATTCTATATTATAAACTATGCCTTGAGCAGGGAGTTCAGGTTGAATCTCCCCCTTAATCTCTGCCATGTCCACAGGGACATCCAGGGCATCAGCTATGATGGTATCTGTTGGTTGTGTATTCAGAAGAGGAAGCTGAATATCTTCTTGCAGAATCTGTATTTGCTCCCCCTCAGCAAGATCATATTCCATCACTTGCTCAAGGAGTTGTTCCCCCTCACTTTGAGGGTTGTAGCCACCATGTGGAACTTGGTTTAAGGGAGCAATTTCTTCTTCAATAAGATCTGGAGTTTTGACAGTCTCCTCTACTATCTCCTTAGAAATCTTGTTCACTATTTCTTCAGCAACCTCAATTGGAGGTATATCCATTGCCTCCTCAATAAAAAGTTCTTCCGATTGAGTTCTGCTTACTTGAATCATTGATGCAGGCTCAGAATAAAATGATACCTGAGCACTTGTATCTCTCCTTATCTCTTCAGTGGAATGAGAAAGTTGAAGATCATGAGGCTCTTCCTCAGCCTATTCTAATGAGCTGATGTCAGTGCTTTCCTCTAGAACTATGATGACCTTCTTCTTCTTCTTTGAGGCTGAAAGTTGTTGTGGTTGCAGAACTTTTTCCGACCTCTCAAGCATCTTTGAATCCATCCTTCTCATGTTGTGGATTCTTGTTCCTATTATTAGGTTAAGGATCCTTGGAACACTCTTAAGCAGAAACAGAGAAAGAATTCTACCCAGGTTTAGCTCTGGGAGTCATTTTATAATCGTGTCAAAAACTACTCTTCCCCAATCAGTCTTTTTGGAAAGGATAACCCTGACCATCAACTCAAACATTTTCTTAGAAATTTTGTCATGGGAACTAGTCTTGCACAACACTTCCTTCCCAATGACATCAGCAACGAATTTCCCTTTGAGATTTAGTTCACTTCTCAGGATATAGCCAGTGGTGTGTCTTGACAGTCCACACCACTTAAGAGCATCTTTGACATCACCTTGATCGAGTTCATCTTCTTCATCAAAAACTTTGAACTTAGGCAGCAGCAGAGCCTTGCTCAGTCTTATGGAGGTTATCTTATACTTATTACCACTGATGACAGACCTAATTTTGAGGGATGAGGAGTCAACTTTAGCATTGGTGTACAACTCAAGTACTTCTCTTTTCCACAACAGACAGGGCTCAGACAAAACATACTCTAGGTCAGCGACCTGAAGCAGGTGAAGAACGAGCTGAACTTCATCTAACACGTCTTTGAATCCATTTCAGACCAGTTTTGAATCCTCATACAAGAAAAATAATCTCTTTGGTGTCATCTCTTATGTAAATTTCAGTAGATTTTTCAAGCTCTCTGTCGATTTGTCGCATCGGCATAGAAGGGCGAGGAATAATGTATTTTGTTTTACGCACACAACCTTCTATTTATAGTATTTTTCAATTTTAGAAGGTGGAGAGGAGCATACCTGTTTATGATCATGAAGTAATCAATGCCTGGAATTGATCCCGATACTTAGCCGCAAAATAAACTTACTGGGAGCATGCATGGAGTGAACTTGATGCACTCAATGCTCTCAATGCCTGATGTCCTTTCAACGCACTCGGTGCCTGGACACTTACTCCTTTTTTCTTTTACATATCCTGCAGGGACTACCTGCAACAAACAAAAACTATATGGAGAGCTACTGAAGCTGGGCTAAATTCAATATACCCAATTTAAATTTGAAGGTGTTGAATTTGGCTTCATCGAGTGGCTTAATGAAGATGTCAGCCACTTGCTTGTCTGTGAGGACAAATTCAAGACTGATGTCTTCACTTTCCATATGCTCTCTAATAAAATGATACTTAATCTCTATGTGTTTGGTCCTGCTATGAGAGATAGGATTTCTAGCAATAGAGATTGCACTTGTAGAATCACAAAATAATGGAGTGTTACTTAGCTTTAGGTTGTAGTCCTGAAGCTGGTGTTGGATCCACAACAACTTTGCACAACAACTTCACACTGATATATACTCTGACTCATATGTTTATATTGCAACACTAGTCTATTTCTTGCTGCTCCATGACACAAGTCTTCCACCTAAGAATTGACAGGAGCCTGAAGTGCTTTTCCTGTCTTCTTTACTGCCTGCAAAATCTATATCTGAATACCTAGTTAGTTCAAAATCACTATTCCTAGGGTACCATAGGCCAAGATCTGGCATGGCCTTAAGATATCATAGAATTCTTTTAACTGTAGAATAGTGAGACTCCCTAGGGCTAGCTTGGTATCTAGCACAAACACATATAGCATACATGATGTCTGGCCTACTTGCAGTAAGATAGAGGAGAGAGCCAATTATTGTAACACACCTGATTTTTCGATGTTTATTTTAATTTATATAGGGACATAATAATGATGATAGGGTATTACGTTGAAGCGTAGTTAACGAGCATTGTTGTTGGAGCGAGGTTTTTCTCATCGAAATCTGAGGTTTTGACTCGGTGGGTTTTTAGTACGTTGGTGTTTGTTGGGTCCATTACCCACAATATCTTAAATTTGAGGAAGTCAATATTATCAATGATATACATATAGTCGTAGTTGACAGTGATGGGACAGGTAGCCTAAGTGGCCAAGTTAGGTAAACACTTACCTAAGATGTGGGTTGACAAAAATCTGTCTAAGTCCACAGGTGTTGAGTGAAGGTGACTCACTCAACGCCAAATGACTTATAGCACTAAGTGAAGCCTATAAAGTCAAAGCCAAAGCAGTGCCAAGTTGAGAAAGTTGCTAAGTCCACAAGCGTTGAGTGAATTCAACTCACTCAATGCCATACAGCTAAAGGTAGATATATGGCTAAGTAGTTTGGTGCTGAGTGTTGAAGACACACTTAACGCCATATAGTAAAAAGCTATGAGTCAAACTGAGTTCAGAGTTCGTCGAGCTAAGCACATCATTACTCAAACTGAGCTCAGAGTTTTAGAATCTGAGTTAGTCAAACTGAGTTTAGAATTAGTCAAACTGAGTTCAAAGTTGAGTGAGGCATGCTAACTCAATGCTCTCAGCGCCTAAGATGCTGCAGACGCAGAAAATTGGCAAAGGCAAAAAGCAATGAGTGAAGTATGCTCACTCAACACTCTCAACGCCTAATTTACAGAATGTATAGACTAAGGCACAAGATGTTGAGTGAGTTGTGCTCACTCAACGCTCTCAATGCCAAGCATGCAGAAAAGGCTGCAGAATTGGTTAAGGCAAAAAGCATTGAGTTGAGCTTGCACACTCAACACTGTCAATGACTAGATAGATAGAATTATGTCTAAGTGTTTTAGCGTTGAGTGAAGCTCATTCACTCAATGCCTATTCTACTAATGCTTGATTTTGGCTAAATTCACAGGTGTTGACGTCAACAAAATTGACAAAGTCAACTAAGTTCAAATCATGTATGGAGAAGCTACAGAATACGACAAACTCTATCGAGAAGCTACTATACATCCTCTTCCATTAAAACAAGGCGTAGCTAGAAGCTGCATGTGGGGCCCACTAATCTCTAAGAGTCGTTGATCAGCGAACTACAAAAGGATGAGATGGGCCAAGACACAAGACAACTTTTAGGGCATTATTAATTTCAAAAGATAGCAGCCGACTTCATCTTCCTCGCCATTGCTATAAGTAAAAGCTTGAAGTCTTCCTGCAAAAAGTTCAGTTAGTTGTGTGCCTTCTTCATCGACACTAGCAAGATCAGAAGGCTTTTCTTCTGACGGAGAAGTAGAAACAAGGAAGTAGTCTCTGCAGATAAAGTTGCTTCTCAGTTCAACAAACCCAAAACCTGAAGATCTACTTCTGAAGCTTAGAAGAAGGAAGAATAAAGTAGCTGACTCTATCCTAAGAAGGAAGAGGAAGCAAATAGGTTTACTGCTAGTTTCTTCCAACTCAAGATCCTTGTAGCTGTGAAGATAGTTTGAGCTGAGATAACTCAGCTCAAGGTGCCGTCACATGGAAATTTCTCTATGATAGATATAAATTTATTTCATCTTTTTGTAGGATCCAACTTGATCTGACTTTGTAGGTCCACTAGCCTAAGATAGGGCAACTTGACTGAGTTATAGGAGAGTGAAGCTCTCTGAGTTGTAGGATCCAACTAGATCTGAGCAGTAGGGCCACTAGCCTGAGGTTGGGCAACTTGCCTAAGTAATAGAAGAGTGCTGCTCTCTGAGTGTAGGATCCCTTGTGGATCTGAGGTAGGGCTGTCCTCCCAGCCTGAGTGTAGGGCTTAATATCCTGAGGTAGGTGATCAGTTGATAACTAATTTGTAGGCCCTTGTGGATGAGCTATAGGTCTTGGAGGAGACAGAAAGATCCTGAGGGATCTGAGGTATAAACTTTGTGGAGCATTGTTTTGGAGAAGTGCCTTGACTAATAAGAAGTTAGCAAGGTGGGAGGAGAGTGGATGTACCCAAAAGTTGGGGAATCACTATAAATAATTGTGTGCTTTTTGTGGTGTTCTTTATGTGCAGGTATTTGAAAAAAAAAATTACTGCCAACTCACTAAGATTAATGGTAGAAACTAAAAGATATCAAAAGAGAAAGAAAACCAATTCACCCCCCCCCCCTCTAGGTTGCAAGCAACCTTAAACTTAAGAACTGTCAGTGTTGGTTTAAACTTCAGGGAATTTAAACCCAAGTTTGGTTTATCGAATTGTAATTTAGACTTTGATGTTGGTTTTGTGGCATTAGTATTTAACTTCAGTGCAAATTTCGTGGAAATCCGATTTGATTCGAGTTTTTGATCATTTGGACGTTTACTTAATAATATAATATTATATATATATATATATATATATATATATAAGCATGTACGTTTTGATGGAACCCTATTCATCGTCTTCTTTCCAAGCTGTCAGACCAAATCGTAGAAGAGAGAAAGCGGCGGACATCGAAAACTTTCGGCCGTCGACTATAGGAGTTCCGGTGCATGAAATCATCGTCGGAGGGTAGATTTGTAAAGCTCTCACCGAGATCTACGTGTGAGCGGTGAGTTTTTACCATTTCTTGGATTTTTGGGCGTTAGGTTATTCGGTTTTGACCCTCGTTTTCCTCGAAAAGTTTCAGGAAGTGTAGCCAAGGTGTTCTTGTGGCCAGATTCGTGAGGAGGAGCGCTCGTAAGGTCGGATTTTGGAGGCTTTAAGGCAAGTGGTGAATCTTCCCCTTAATATTTTCTTGCTTTTCATTCCTTTCTTTTTCTTCCCTCCTTAGAATGTAGGAGTAGTGTAAGGTTTGTCTAAGATCGATATGTTGAGTAGTGTAGGATTTCCGGCCAAGGAAATTTCGTCGGATAAGGGCTGAGCCTCGTTAAAGGAAATTCGTCGATTATAGGGGAGTCGACCTAAGTTTAATTCATCATATATGGTGGGGTCAGCCTGAGTGAAATTTGTCAAATATGAGTTTTGGGACTAAGTAAGATTCGTTGAGTATCCTCGACGAATTCGTCGAATAACAACCTTGGTGTCGAGTGATTCTGCAGTCATTATTTTTATACATCGAGTTTGTCGGGTATCAATCTTGGCATTGAGTGAAATTTGTTTTGGCGACGAGAGTGTCGAGTGATCTGTGACACTAAGTCAAATTCGTCGAGTATTCTCGACGAATTCGTCTAATTTGGTGTTGGCGTCGAGAGTGTCGAGTGACTTGTGAGTCTAAGTCTTTTTTTTCAAGTTAAAACTATTTGGCATCGAGTGCATCGAGTGAAACTGTATAGCAATGAGTGCTTTGAGTATGTGTCTTTGGCATCAAGATCGTTGAGTAGACTTAATTAGGAGTTGAGTGAACTCAGCTAGGCATCAAGTGAAGTAAAGTTCATAAAGTTAAGTCCAGGCGTCTAGTGAAACCGCCTTTGCATTGAGTGCGTTGAGTGAACTCCAAATTCATCGAGTATACTCGACAAATTTCCCGTGGACTTGGTGATTTGCGCCGATTCGTCGAGTATCAAGGTAATGTTAGCCGATTCTTCGAGTATCGCCAGTTAGACAGATTTTGTTAAGTAGAATTCGTCGAGTGTCTTCTGCATTCGTCAGGTATACTCGACGAATCTGTGTGGAGTTAGAATTTTCTTACCGAATTGAGTCTAATTCTTCGAGTTTATCCTTAAGGTGATTTTTTTGGGATTTTTCTTCCTTTTTGCCATTGGAGAAATCCTGTGTTTCGGTTAGGGTTTTATCGGTGTTTTTTGGATATTTTTTATGTGCCCATGGTTGGCAATGGATAAAGGACCACCAACCTAAGGCCAGCTTCTGAATCTTTTCCCTGGTGTGTTTACCCAGTGTGGGTTTTGAAAGTCTTGTTTTCAAGGTCAGCTAAACACCTAGAGGGGGGTGAATAGGTTTTTGGTCTTACATCAAGTCTTTTTGATTTTTACCCGATAGCTGTACTTAGTGATTAGGTTATTTTTTGCTTTCAAGATAAATCACAGACGACATAGTTTTTTATAGTGGTTCCCTGATCTTGGGTACGTCCACTGTCCCTCTGCGCCTTTCTAATAGTTTGTTAGATCAGGCTCTTCCATAAAAACTCAGCTCCAAGGAGCTTACAACTCGATCCCGCAGGACCACTCAGTCTTCTTAAAGACTTACATCTTAGGAAATATGCCCTAATACTTTGATCCTAGTTTAATCCTACCTCAAACTTTATATCACAGGCTTACACTCAGATTCACTCAAGAATCCTACACTCAAATCTATAATAGATCTTACCTTAGCCTTTATAACACAGTCCTACACTCAGATTCACTCAAGAATGCTACACTCAGATCTTAGATAGGATCCTATAAAAATAATTCAGAATTGAAAAAATTAGACACCAAAGAAAAATTTTTGTGTCTATCTTCCTAGGCTGAGCAGGTTTAAGCCCTATCTTCTTCACATCAATAAGTTGATAAGGTATTCAGTTGATTCACGGCTTGTGCTGGAAGTAGCTAGCAGATGTCTGTGCCTCTTCTCTCTCAGTAATCGGACCTGACCTTGCTGTCGCAGATGAATATCACAATAGCTATCTCTTTTTCGTTTTCAGATTCTCTGATCAAAACTTGTGCTTCAGGCTCGAAATTAATAACGTGGAAGAAGACAAAGTTCAGCCGTAATTGCGAAATCAGAAAACCCAAATTTCTTGTTGTCGACATATCCAATCATTCCCTTTTGCTCGTTGATCAACAGCTCTATTGCACTGTGGTCCCCGCTTTAATTGCTGAATTACCACCTTCTATTTGCAGAAGATAACAAAAGCTGACCGCCGGCTCCATCAATGACTTACTCCATCTTTCCCGCAAAGAATTTGAAATGTGTTGACTTTGTTGACTTTTGTTGACTCATGCTGACGTCACCATCTGTGGACTTAGCCAAAATCAAGCATCAGTAGTGTAGGCGTTGAGTGAGTAAGATTCACTCAACGCCAAAACACTTAGACAGAATTTTTGTCACTAGGCATTGAGTGAGCAACCATCACTCACCGCCAAAACACTTAGAATAATTTTCCTGCCTATAGGCGTTGAGAGTGTTGAGATTGTCTTCATCACTCAATGCTTTTTTCCTTAGCCAAACTTTCAGTCACTTAGCATTGAGTGAGTAAGCTCCACTCAACGCCAAACTACTTAACAGGTATTCTTCTGTTATCTGGCGTTGAGTGAGTAAGCTACACTCAACGCATTTGGACTTAGCCAATCTTCTGTGTCTAAAAACACTAGCCCTGACTGGATGAGAATCAATCAATGCTTTTTATCAGATGATGTTGAGTGAGTTAGCTTCACTCAACGCTTGTGGACTTAGTCAAATATTTATACAGAATTTTTGCGACTTTGACTAACTTAGCAATACCCAACGAATTCGATGTTTTGGCGTTGAGTGAGTGGACTTCACTCAAAGCCTATGGACTTAGCCATATTTCTGCCTGATTCTTCTTAGGCTTTGCCTGTACTCACATCATTTAGTTGTATGGCATTTAGTGGGTGTACTTCACTCAACGCCTATGGACTTAGCCACATTTTCAGCTTGCCAATCGTTATGCTTAGACTTACCTAGCTATACTCAATGATTTTGCTTACCTGGCATTAAGTGTATAGACTTCACTCAATACCTGTGGACTTAGGCAATTTCTAGCCTCTCCAGTATCTTCCAGCTAACTTGATCTTCAAGGTGTCGAGTTAACTGACTTGTCTCGACACTGCTGACCGACTGGTCTCGACACTTCTGACTTGATCTTTAAGGTGTCAAGATAACTGACTTGTCTCGACACTGTTGTCCGACTTGTCTTGACACTTTTTTCTCGACACCTTTGTCTCGACACATTTGTCTCGACACTGCTGTCTGGCTTATCTCGAAACTTTTGTATCGAGACTTTTGTCCTTAGTCATTTCCTCATGTTTTTACCCTGCACCTGGCGTTGACTGAGCTTGCTTCACTCAATATCTGTGGACTTAGATAAATTCCTGCCTGTCCACCAGCTTGCTTGGTGTCCACCTACATCCATGAACTTAAACACACAAGAAATACAACTTGTGTGTTTGTTTTTGATAAGTTTGACTTCTTACAAATCTTGGTCATGTGGATCAATGGACCCAATAATCTCCCTTATTTGAAGAAGTCAAAACCCTTATTCAAATGTTCATATTTCTTAGTCAATGACACACAACAACATAAGCAGCAATAGACAGTATTATTATAATAAAGCAGATCTTGGAATGTTACAACATTTCCTGCCTGTTTGGTGAACATCGCCTGCTCCCCCTATTTTGCTGCAAGTTGTGTGATGCTACATGAATGCTGTATGGGAGAATTTCTCTCTCCCCTGAATCCGATACCACTAGATCAGAGCAGCATTTCTTCCTCCCCCTTAATTTGATACCACTTGATAAAGCTCTGATGCCACACTTAATGTGCCACTTCTTTCTCTCCCCCTTTTTGACTTCTGAAGAATAGTCAGGAAAGAGTTGGCTTGTAATTCTCCCCATATCATAATGCAGTTGATCCTCGTGGTACAGCTCCTAGCTACCTCTTTATATAAGGCTGATTCTACTCTTGCAGCTACTGGACTTGCTCCCCCTCAATAGGAGCCACTATTACCATCATTGTATTGATGGTCACTTTGATCTTCTTACCACTTAAGGTCTTCATTTCCTTCAAGAAGAACATATCCTGCACCAAAACTAAATCTCATAGGGAATGACTGAAGCTATACTAGGTTCAACATACCCAACTCAAACTTGAAGGTGTTGAACTTTACTTCATCTAGTGGCTTTGTGAAGATGTCAGCCACTTGCTTGTCTGTAGGGACAAACTCAAAACTAATATCTTACTTTTCCATATGCTCCCTAATGAAATGATATCTAATTTCTATATTCTTAGTCCTACTGTGTGAGACAGGATTCCTAGCAATAGTACTCGTAGAATCACAATAAAGAGTGGTTCTACTTACCTTGAGGTCATAATCCTGGAGCTGATGTTGAATCCATAAGAACTAAGCACAACAATTACCTACTGAAATATACTCTAACTCTGCAGTTGATATAATAACACTTATTTGCTTCTTGTTGCTCCAAGACACTAGTCTTCCTCTTAAGAACTAATAGGTCCCTATAGTGCTTTTCCTGTCCTCTTTGCATCCCGCAAAATCTACATCTGAATACCCTGTTAGTTCAAAATCCATATTTCTAAGGTACCATAGGTAGGGGTGCGAGTGGTTCGGTTTGGGTCGGTTTGGACCCAAACTGAAATCGAACTGACATGCCTCGGTTTTTGGTTTGTCCAAACCGACCCGAACCGAACCCAGTCGGTTCGGTTTAAAGTCGGTTTGGTTTTTAGTCGATTTTTTGCGGTTCGGTGTCGGTTTTCTGCGAAAAAACATAATCAAATGCTATTTGTTAGATCGGTCATCATCCCTTTTCTAATTTCATAATCTTTGTCAACTGAAGGTTTATATTAAATAAATAACATACAATTTTTTTGAGTACAAGTAGAGAGATGGTTTATTAAATCCACATCACACATAAACAACTATTATATTCATGCATTTTTAGACATGCGGAGTTTGAGTATAATATGGCAAATCTTCCTTATGACATCCCACAATTCTCTATAATAACTTGGACAAATTTAATATTAATAGATCCAACAATAAGCAATCAGAGCAATTAGAGTATCGCGATAGATAATCATTGCCGTTATTAAATCAATTTAATGTACAAAACATCTCAAATAATTAAACTCTTAATAAAACTTTTTTCCAACAAAATTACTTAGGATCTGAAGAATTCTCTAAATCTAAGGAGAAGGGTCAGAAAAATCTCACCAAGCATGGAGATGGGGAAAGTGAACTTCATTGTAGACCCAAAGGTGATCTTAAAGTTGCTCGATCAAATACACCCCAAAATAGTGGTGAAGTGCTCGGTTCGGTTCGGTTTAGTCGGTTTTCACAACTTGAAAACCGACCCGAACCGATAAGCCTTCGGTTTTCAAAAGCTCCAAACCGAACCGACACCGGACCGGGCGGTTCGGTTTCAAAGTCGGTGCGGTTCGGTCGGTTCGGTCGGTTTAGTCGGTTTTCGGTTTTCGTTCCTCACCCCTAACCATAGGCCAAGATCTAGTGTGCCCTTAAGATATCTCAAGATCCTCTTTATAGTAGAGTAGTGAGATTCTTTAGGGCAGGCCGGATACTTAGCACAGAAACATGTGGCATACATGATGTCAGACCTACTATCAGTCAGGTATAGAAGGGAGTCAATTATCCCTCTATATAAAGACTCATCAACAAGTTTCCCTGTCTCATCTTTGCCTATTGGAATACTTGATCCCATAGGAGTTTTCATGGTGGAGGCACTCTCATTCCATATTTCTTATTCAACTCCTTGGTGAACTTTGACTGGGATTTGGACAAGCCATCATCAGTCTTTCTAACTTGGAGACCCAAGAAGAACTTGAGCTCATCCAAACTAATCATCTAAAACTTCCCTTACATAAGTTTAGCAAACTTCCTACAAAGATTTTCATCAGTATATCCAATGATAATGCCATCAATATATATCTGGACTAGGATGATCTTGCCCTTAGATTTCCTTGAGAATAAGGTCTTGTCTATTTTTTTCCTTGAGAATTTTTTCTCAATGAGGAAACGAGACAAGGTCTCATACCATGCTCTAGGGTCTTCCTTCAACCCATATTGAGCTTTCCTAAGCCTATAAACAAAATTAAGAGATTTAGAGTCAGCAAAACCTGATGGTTGTTCTACATACACTTCCTCTTTTAAGTCCCCATTCAAGAAGCCTGACTTCACATTCATCTGGTAGACATTAAGTCCATGATAGGCAGCAAATGCAAGAAAGAGTCTTATTGCTTCCAATCTTGCTACTGGGGCAAATGTCAGGTCAAAATCTATCCCATCTTCTTGCCTATATCCTTTAGCCACCAGTCTAGCCTTGTTCTTGAAAAAAATATCATTCTTATCCAACTTGTTCCTGTATATCCACTTAGTTCTTATAACATTATGTCCCGTAGGTCTGGGAACCAGCTTCCAGACTCTACATCTCTTGAACTGGTTCAGTTCTTCCTATATTGCTCCAATCCAGAATTGGTCTTTGATTGCCTCCTCAAACTTCTTGGGCTCTTCTTGAGACAGAAAGCTTGAGTAGAGAGCTGTGTTGATACTCTTGCTTATAGTCTGGACTCTATGGCTTGCATCCGCAATTATTTGGTGGGTTGGATGGTCCCTCAGATTCCTTACAGCTGGAGGCAATCTAACTTTAGTTTGTTGTACTTCATTGTCTTCAGCTAGCTGTTCTTCATCCTCAACTTGTGAGTCTTGAGCTCCTTCTGGACATCACACATCTTTTCTCTTATCTTGGACTGCAAAAGCATCTTACTTGATGGTAAGCTTGTCCATCACCTTCTCTATGCCTGCAGAACTAGAAGTGGAGCTAAGCAGCTCACAATTAATCATGTTTGATTCATCAAAGACAACATGAACTGACTCTTCTATAACTTGACTTGTCAAGTTATAGATCCTATATGCCCTACTGTTGTTGTTGTACCCAACAAAGATCCTTTCATGGCATTTGGCAGCAAACTTTGTCCCATAGGACTTTCCATTGTTCAGCACATAGCACTTGCTACCAAAAATCCTGAAGTAGGATAAGTTTGGTTTTCTACCTTTCAAGCTCTCATGGGGAGTCTTCTTATAGCTTTTGGTGATAGAAGCCATGTTAAGGACATGACATGAAGTATTTTCTGCCTCAACCCAGAAATATTCTGGGAGAGATGTGTCACTTAATAAGGTCCTACCAGCCTCTATGAGGGTTGTGTTTTTCCTCTCAGCAATTCCATTTTACTGGGGTGTTTGATGACTAGAAATTTAGTCATCATCTAGGGCTATTATCTTAATTAGATATTCTAAATATTTTCATGTGTTCGTGATTTTTATAAAACATTTCGTAGAAAAATAATATTTTGAGGTCTAACACATATATTTTCTATTTTGTAGAAAAATGGAAGGTATGGGGGGATTTTATCCCTCTGTCACGTCCAAGGTTCGTATGCGAGTCAAATTAGTGGACATAAAGCTCGGCCGGATATATTCAATGCCACTACCTTACATGAAGGAACTTTCTACGGCCCTCAAATGGAAACTATGTTCATTATTTATATATGTATATATATATATATACATATATATATATTATAAGCACCGCCATCATCAGCATACAGCCACCTCAACTCGGCGTCACCGTCGTGCTTAGCTAACTTACTCAATGCCAACACCGAGCTCGGCACTTCAACCTCCTAGCATGCAGCTACAGGGCCACAAAAATAGCTCCGGACAGCATCCATCTAAACCCAGCAACCATACTGTTGTAACTCCTCCATACAACAAGCTACACCACCAGCCGACTTCTCCATACAGCAACGCCATCGCCGTGCCCAGCCAGCAGCTCCTCCTACTCCTAATAATAGCGCTGGCCACACTCCAGCAGCTCCATACAAAAACCTCAACCTCCATGGAGCAGCTCCTCCACATGGCCACCTCCACCTCCATGCAGCTCACGACCAGCACGTCAATAGCTCTGCCTCCTCTGCCTGAGCCATGTCTCCTCAAGTCTTAAGCCCTCTACATAAGTGATCCAGCCCGCCTCATCCACGTCAGCAATCTAGCCCGCCTCCTCCACGTCAGCGATCCAGCACGCCTCCTCCATGTCAGCACCAGGGGAGGATCCAGAAGGGGGCTCGAGGGACACTGACACCCCCATTATTTTTCAAAATAGTTAGTGTATTTGAATTCCTCTTATTGAGGCAATGGATTTTAACTACTTATACGTCAAAAACGGTGGCCAGATGAGGGAGATATAGCTCCGATAAGATTGAAAAGTTCAACATTTTTTTTGAAGTAAGTTGATGACTGACCTCCCATATTAAAATTTTTAAAACACAATGACACATTCAAAAAAAATTTTGTACACCCCCATTATTAATTTTCTGGATCCGCGACTCAGCACTCCTCCTCCATGCAACGCCAACTCTTCCTCCGTCGTTACACCCGGAGATATCGCGCCTCCAGCTCTTCTAGAGATCTTGCCAAATTTATGGCCGCCACCAGCACCCCCGCCTATTGCTGCAATTTTCAACAAGGAAGCCGCCTCCTCTTGATCCTGCCATGACTTGTCGCATTATCATGTGCCTATAAAAGGTTGTCATCAAGAAGGAGGGACAACATCATTTTTTATGAAAAAAAGGAAAAAAGAAGAATAAGAAGAGAGAGAGAGAGAGAGTTAATTGAAAAAATATATATAAAGAGGTAGTTAATTGAATATATATATATATATATATATATATATATATATATATATATATATATATATATATATATATATATATATATATATATTTGAAGAGAGATTCAGCATTCAGATTTGATCGTTCATTTTTAGATTTCACTTGGACAAATTTCATTCCAGGATCGCTCGTCAAATTGCCTCGGGATCGCTCGTCGTGTTGCCTAATTTTACCATCTTTATTTTGTTCCATAATCTTGTACGTCTTTTTGTTACTTTGCATTTAGTCCTCAGTTCCTTCTAGCAATCAAAGTTAAATTTTTATTTTTACTTAAAATAATCCTATTTTTATCTCTTCTCACATTCATTCTTTTTTTTTCATGATGTCGTATTTGTATGCGAATGATTTCTTCATCTTCATGAGTAACTAATCTCTATAGTGCTCGATCAAGATGATTTGAGGATGAGATAATATTCTTATGATTTTAAGTTTGCTTTTCTCTAAATGTTTAACGCGTACGATTTACCATTGATCAATTCATTGAGGCTATATATTCTATATAGTTTTCATAATGGTTATCTCTCTTTAATTAGTCGAGAGGCTCGTAAGGCGAATCAATACTTCATTGGTAAAAAAGGGAGAATGCAACCCTCGAGAGAGGACAGTATAACTCTTCCGGATTGGAGTAAAATCCAATAGCGAGGTTCACAACCTAAAGCAAGTCTTAGGCGATGCGATTTGAGAATGAAAGTTCGGTCGATGCACTTAAGCTTAGTTGAACCTAATCTTCGAAAGAAGAGTGTTCATGCTTCGGGAACCTCCATGGTCAAAGCCTCTTCAACAAGAGAACTGCATTTTTATTTTCATTACATTATTTTCTGCTTCCGAGTTGATTCAAAGATCGAGTACTAACTTATAAACTATCGAATTAATTTTGTTAACATTTCTAGTTTTTATTTTTCGCAACCCAACTCCAATTTCAAATGGATAAGATACTAGTGATTTTTTGAAGTAGAATTACTCAACCACCCCGAGTCTAATATGACCTTGTTTTCTTTAAAAATTTTCTACTCTCGATACGATACACTTGTTGTTGTCGTTTGCAGATATAGTTTTGCGCAATCAGTGTTCTAGGAGAGGTGAATTCCTTGTGAATCCCTTGCTCCTCACAAAACCTTATCATGCTTGCAGACTAAAATTTAGTCTCATGGTCACTTCTGATTTTGACCACTGTACTATCTAGTTTATTTTGTATCTGCTTGACAAAAGTCTTGAAAACTTCAAGGGTTTCATCCTTTCTCTTAAGGAAGAACACCCAAGAAACCTAGAAAAGTCATCAACAACCACAAGGGTGTAGACTTTCCTACCTAGACATTGAATTGGCATAGTACCAAACAAGTCCATATGCAAGAGGTATAAACACCTCACTGAGTCTTTGACCAGAATGCTCTTGAAGGAGTTCTTGGTCTGTTTGCCATTTTGGCATGCAGAGCAGATACCCTCCTTAGTGCAATTCAACTTGGGGTAATTTCTAACTAACTCTTCACTAAAGAGTTTGCCTATGGTCTTGTTATTTAGATGAGCCAGCCTCTTGTGCCATTGGACACAATGTAAGGCTTTCTCATCTGCAACTAGTCATATGGGAGAGTCCTTACTTTCAAAATTAAGACAATATATATTTTATCTCCTAGTGCCTATCAAGATGACCCCTTGGTCACTTGACCTCCTAATTTGGCACTCATCCTTGAGGAAAGAAATGTCCTAGCCAAGATCACATAGTTGGCATATGCTTATGAGAATGTGTTGCAACCCCTTTCAAATAAGCTACTTGTGTGATAGTGATTATGTCATTAGATATCTTACCATACCCTTTAGTTACTCCCTTTTCTGACCCACCAAAGATGACTTTGGGTCCATTCTTTGCTAGAGTGTGCTCCTTCAACATGCTCTTTGTTCCAGTCATGTTTCTAGAATACCCATTGTCCAAGTACCATTTAGGGGAATGGCCACTTGGACTAACCTACAAGGCATAAATAAGTTAACCATAGGACCCCAATTCTTATTGGGTCATAGGTGCATGCTAGTCTGATAATAACCATGCCTACCTACAGCTCTTCTGACAGGTAAGCTCTCTCTTGATCTTGGCACACTTGTATTGTGCCAACAATCTATAGCTGTCACAACCCGCATTTTCTCCGAATTTAGGAAACATCAGAGTATGAGAAAATACGCGCCATGATGCCACGTCAAGCAGGGGATAACTGTTAATGCTCAGGCAAACCAACTCCAATCCCTATGCAAGAAAATCATGTGCTTTTTGAATAGAAAATCAGCTATGTTTTAGAGACCGTATCCCTCGGCTCAGTGGATCACCTAGTCCACCAAAGAAAAACTATATTTATACGCTGCGGAAAGAAAAAAAAATACTTTAATTAGGTTTTACACCCTAAAGAGCGCATAAGGGTCCCAAGAGAACCACTCATGCTATGCAAGACACTACATTTAATTTAAATAATATATAAGAAAATGGTCTTTTTTACGTTGTTTGGAAAATAGTGATTAAGTTTTATAGAAACATGTCAATCATGAGCTTTATTTATAACAATAATTATAGTTTGAAAATAACTAGCCACCTAGCATAAATCCTTCTCAGAGCAAGTAGACTATCTGCAGAAAATGGTAGCAACATAAGTAAATATATCCAGTACAAAGGCAACAACTACCAGTGGGCGCCAACAACCTGACACGAACCCACTGACACATATGTATGTTTGTAAGAAAGTACTGAAAAACTACCTCACCAACACGGCAAACGGAACTCCAAAGTCCAAGAGACCACCAACACCACCACTGCAAACTAACCACCCAACTGGCTATGGCTCAGAACCTGGGGTATTCCAAAAGAAAACAGAATACCTCAGCAAGCAACAAGGTAAAAACAACTGCATGTAAGAGTCAACCAAAAGGAAGAAGTAACTGAAAAACATGCAGTAGAAAGAGTCACAACTGTCCAAAACAGGACAACAAGAAAAGCACAACGAGCAAAGAAAACAGCAACAACCCATCTCAGGAACAACATCCTGCCGGGCCTACTAGGCTACCAAGAGCCAAAAGTGCTGCAAGCTACCAAGGAAGGAACTTCTAACACCCTAAACTGTGGAGAGTGGTAGTAGCAAAAACAAACATTGAGGAACCGAATCGGAGGCAAACTCAGTACTCCATTCACCAAGTCCAAGTCAACAAGCTCGAGGGTCTACACGTGAAAGCACAAGGGACCTTCCACCCACACATGCCCAGCCCGTACCTCGAGCACGAAAAACAAGAGTGGCCTTGGCTATATCACACAACTCCACCCCCCTGAAGAGCTATAAACCACCACTACTAACCACGACCCACGATTCGGCCTTTAAGAAGGTAAAGAAAACGGCCGACAAGGAAATACCAGAAATATAACAAGAAAACCACTCGGGAATGAAAAACAAGGTAAAGGAAGAGTGTTGAGAAGAATCAACACGACAAGGCGCTGAGTGAGACCCACTCAGTGCCTACCTAAACCTTGGCGCTGAGTGAGCTAGCCTCACTTAAAGCCAAAACCAAACTCTAACCACAATCCCACTAAGGTAATACGGAGCTCGACGATTGTCGACCGGAGGTCGACGATAGTCGAACGGCCTAAGGCAGAAACCGAGATCGACGATCTCCATTCAGAGATCGACGATAGTCGAACGATTCTAAGACAAAAAAAAGACAGGGAACTTCCAGTACTCGAGAAGTTGCCTATTACTCGTGTACCTCATCCCTCTACTCGAGTAGTCGCCTACTACTCGAGTACCTCATCCCTCTACTCGAGTAGTCGCCTACTACTCGAGTACCTCATCCCTCTACTCGAGTACTACTCGAGTATACAAATGTATCCAGCACTCGAGTAGTTACCAACTACTCGAGTACCCCAACCCGCTACTCGAGTAGTTGCCTACTACTCGAGTATGCCAAAACCACTACTCGCGTATCTACAAACCTGCACTCGAGTAGATGCCTACTACTCAAGTAAACCAAACCACTTACTCGAGTATCTCGAGCCCACTACTCGAGTAACCCAAAACCCCTACTCGAGTAGTTACCTACTACTCGAGTTACTCAAAACCCCTACTCGAGTAGTTACCTACTACTCGAGTAACTCAAAACCCCTACTCGAGTAGTTACCTACTACTCGAGTAACTCAAAACCCCTACTCGAGTAGTTACCTTCTACTCGAGTATACCAAAACCCCTACTCGAGTAGTTACCTACTACTCGAGTAACTCAAATCCCTTACTCGAGTAGTTACCTGCTACTCGAGTAAACCAAACCAAAACTCAAGTATCTCGAAACCACTACTCGAGTTTCTCAAAGCCACCACTCGAGTATCTAAAACCACTACTCGAGTATCTCAAAGCCACCACTCGAGTATCTAAAACCACTACTCGAGTATCTCAAAGCCACCACTCGAGTATCTACCACCTACTCGAGTACTCCAGAACTAATACCCGAGTAACTACCACCTACTCGAGTACTCCAGAACTAATACCCGAGTAATCTACTTCTACCTCACGAGTAACATACTCCCATACTCGAGTAATACACTTAACAAATTTGGGAAAATCACCCCCCCCCCTCCTAACACTCCCTCTCGGCTACACCCAAACTAGAGCAAATCTGAACAAAGATAAACGGCATCACGCCGGCAAAGTTGTGTTCCAACAGCACAAGTAGGGGGGTTCAATAGGAAGAACTAATTCCTATAGTTAGCAAAAAAATGAGAACAACAAGGCCTCTAACCTGGGCTAACAGGGATTTCAATTTCAGCAAGAATAATCAAAAAGAAACTTGGCAAGGGAAAGAATACCACTTGCCTCAACTTTAAGCGAATCTTGGACGGCTTTCCTCCTCTTTACACAGAACGAACAGCCGCAGCACCTAGAACAAATCTCACGGCCATTAATGGCGGAAAACTCCAAGACCGAAAACCCAAATCTCATCAAAACTCCACGAAAATCAAATATCTTACCGTCGAAACGAAGATCTCGGAGAGAGCAAGCCAACGCCATTTTCGGAATCAAATTTCGTTCACGAACAAGCCCGGAATCGCCGACTGAAGTAGGTACAGGATGGGCGATTTTCTCCTCTGTTCTTCCGAGAACAAGCCGACGGTTCCTCTCTCAGGAAAAGAAGAAGAAGTGGGTCGTCACTTCTTAAACAGAGCTTTTATACTAAAGCTAACCCGCCGGTTCAGCCTAAAAACCGAACCCTAAAAACGCCTGATCGCTTAAAAACGCCTAATCGCTTAATTACAATAAGCGAATACCAAAAAAAAATGGGTAAGCCAATACACGGCCGCCACCTTGCAAGGAAAATAAATGCTCAATAAATTCTCCCGCAAGAATTTAATATTCAGCCAAATCAAATTAATTAATTGATCACAAATACTATTAACACACCAAACGACACGAAAACCGAATCACCTCGGAATTCGACGAAATTCGCACCGTAGCTAAATACCCACGCTACGAACACAACGGCGAAGTCAAAATTAACTTTCGACGAACAGAACCCGAGTTATACCCAAATAAAGCCAGACTCAAACATCCCCCCGAGAGGCCACACCGGGTCACCCAAAACGACTCGGCTTGCTAGGGAGATCTTGCCAACAGGCTACCAAACAGGGCACTCAGTTTTAAGGAGCTAAACCATACTCCACACATGGCACAAGCCACGGAAACGCGTCATCGTAACGCCAACGAGAATACAAATAAACGCAGGAAAATCGGGGGCGTTACAGTCACTCCCCCTAAAATAAAGTTTCGTCCCGAAACTTTACGCACAACACTCCTACTAAAGAAGGAGAAACAACTAATAGGAGTTATTAGAAGGAAAACATACCGATTAAATCAACGAAACAGGTGAGGATAAGCCCTCCTCATAGCCGACTCTAACTCCCAAGTCGCGCTTTCCAAATCCTGATTCTTCCATAGAACCTTAACCATCGGTATGGACTTCTTTCGCAGCACACGCTCCTGAGTATGCAAAATACGAACCGGCATCTCAACAAAAGAGAGGTTGGGATCCAACTGGGGCACAACATCCAAGAGCTGCCCACTGTCGCGCACACACTTCCGCAATTGGCTAACATGAAAAACATTATGCACACCTGGGAAGTTCGCTGGCAAATCCAATCTATAAGCTGACACACCAATCCGTTCCAAGATCTCAAACGGGCCCACATACCTTGGGTCTAACTTCCGATTCTTTCCAAATCTCTTAACACCTACCATCGGGGAAACTTTGAGGAATACAAGGTCCCCGACGGAAAACTCCAAAGCAGATCTACACCGATTGGCATTCTTTTCATATCTCTCCTGGGCTATACGAAGCTTCTCCGGAATAAGCTTCACTGCGACTTCCATTTCCTCAAGCGCATCGGGACCCAACAAAGGCCTCTCAC
Organism: Platanthera zijinensis; assembly: GCA_039513925.1. Lineage (NCBI taxonomy): Eukaryota > Viridiplantae > Streptophyta > Magnoliopsida > Asparagales > Orchidaceae > Platanthera > Platanthera zijinensis. The sequence continues at coordinate 155,565,260 of CM077083.1, forward strand.
CAGCCTCAACCCAAAACAACGGAGTCCTACAGCGCCTCCCATACAAGGCTTCGAACGGAGCCATCTGCAAACTTTCCTGATAACTGTTGTTGTAGGCAAATTCAATGAATCGCAATCGCTCATCCCACGCTCCACCGTGGTCTAAAATATAGCATCGGATCATATCCTCAACAATTTGGTTCACCCTCTCCGTCTGCCCATTGGTCTGCGGGTGGTAGGCAGTAGAATACCTCAGATCCGTACCCAAACCCTCCTGCAGACTCTGCCAAAAATGAGAAGTAAACCGGGAGTCTCGATCGGAAATGATGCTAACCGGCACACCGTGGAGTCGGATGACTTCATTCATGTATAACTCCGCTATCTTCTTCATCGGGTAATCAATCTTATAAGGTACGAAGTGAGCACACTTCGTCAATCTATCCACTATAACCCAAACAGAATCAAATCCCCTCGGGGATTTCGGTAATCCCGTAATGAAATCCATAGATATACTTTCCCACTTCCAAGTCGGGATATCTAGCGGAGTCAACTTACCACCAGGCCTTCCATGATCGGCCTTCACATGCTTGCAAGTGTGACACTCAGCAACAAATCGGGCTATATCTCCTTTCATGCCATACCACCAGGCAATTTGCCTTAAGTCACGGTACATCTTCGTAGATCCTGGATGGTAGGAAACGCTGGAACCATGAGCCTCACTGCAAATCATCCTCCTAATATCCCCGACAGCGGGATTGCAAAACCTGCCGCGGTACTTCAAAGTACCCGCACCATCGATAGCAAAGTCGGGAAACTCTCCCTCCTCAGTCCTGGCGAAGAGGTGCACAAGATCAGGATCGTCCTTCTGGTGCAGCCTAGTCAAAGAAATCCAGGACGGCTCCGCCACTGACAAGGCACTCTGCAAACTACAGCATCCCACTGAAATATCCATAAGGAGGAACTCCTCCACTAAACGATCGGCGGAGAGGTTAAAGATCTTTCCCATCTTTCGGCTCAGGGCATCGGCCACCACGTTGGCCTTGCCCGTATGATACTGGATTTCTACATCATAATCAGCCACATACTCCAGCCACCGCCGCTAATGCAGATTCAACTCCTTCTGCGTGAACACGTACTTTAGGCTCTTATGGTCAGTGAAGATCTTGCATTAAGCCCCATAAAGTAGGTGCCTCCACAACTTCAAAGCATAAATAACCGCTGTAAACTCGAGGTCATGCGTGGGATAATTCTTCTCATGAGTCTTCAGTTTCCTTGACCCATAGTCAATTACCTTTCCCTCTTGCATTAATACGTATCCCAGACCTACAAGCGAAGCATCCACATAAACATCATAATCTACTCCCTCGGTAGGCAGGGTCAGAATGGGAGCAGTGCACAATCTCTCCTTTAGCTCCAAAAAAGCCTCCTCGCACTTTTCGCTCCAAACAAATGCCACATTCTTCTGAGTCAACTTGGTCAAAGGTGCGGCTAGGGAAGAGAAACCCTCCACAAATCTTCTGTAATAGCCAGCCAACCCTAAGAAACTCCTGATCTCTTTAGGAGTATTCGGCCTATTCCAATCCATTACTGCTACAATCTTTTCTAGATCGACCGAGATCCCATCCTTATTCACCACGTGGCCTAGAAAGGAAACCTGAGGCAACCAAAATTCGCACTTGCTTAATTTGGCGAATAACTTGTGATTCCTCAACTCTGATAGGATTAAACGCAAATGCTGCTCATGCTCCTCAGCACTGCGAGAATAAACTAACACATCATCAATGAAGACCACAATGAACTTGTCGAGGAAATCCTTGAACACCCGGTTCATCATATCCATGAAGGCTGATGGTGCGTTGGTCAGACCAAACGACATTACCAGAAACTCAAAGTGTCCATGCCTCGACCTAAACGCAGTCCGTGGAATGTCCGCCTCACGGATCCTGAGTTGATGATAACCAGAACGAAGATCGATCTTGGAGAACACCGTGCTACCACGCAACTGGTCAAATAAATCATCGATCCTCGACAGAGGGTACCTGTTCTTGATAGTGACCTTGTTCAACTCTCTATAGTCGATGCAGAGCTACATCGACCCATCTTTCTTCTTTACAAACAAAACAGGAGCACCCCAAGGCGACGAACTCTGCCTAATAAACCCCTTAGCTAACAGCTCATCCAACTGAACTCGCAACTCCTCTAACTCACGAGGGGCCATACGGTACGGCGCCTTAGCAATAGGACGCGTACCCGGCTCTAAATCGATCACAAACTCAACATCCCGATCAGGAGGAAGACCAGGAAGATCATTAGGAAAAACATCGGCGAATCCACGAACAATATGAATCTCTTCCAAGCGTGGCACGCTAACAGCGGCTCCAACCGCCGAGACTAAACAAACACAACAATCAGAAAGAAACAATCTCTGAGCACATACCGCAGAGATGACAGGAAAGTCCTGACACAGATCAGCATACACGCTGCCGGGCTGACCGTCGTCCCTGATGAAGTCCAAGCGCTTTCCTTTGCACTGAATGACCGCATCATACCGAGAGAGCCAGTCCATGCCCAAAATGACATCGAAGCCCTCCAGATCAATCATTTTCAGGTCCGCCTTCGCAAGAAAGTCTCCCAACAAAACCGGGCAACCAAAATGCCCAAATCTGACAACACAGATTCACTAGAAGGAAACTTGACACAGAAGGAATCCCGAACATGATCTAGAGTCAACCGATGACGCTCTACAAAGGCTCTAGCCACGAACGAGTGGGTAGCGCCGGAGTCAAACAGAACACGCGCCCAACGGTTCTTCACCTTAAACTTCCCTATAGGAACCCATAAACTAAGGAACTACCACAGCAATACCGCAACATACAAGCAAATAAAACTACCAGGCTAGAAAAACAACAAACCGCTAACCTGAAATAACCTGGGTCGAAGTCTGAGCCTCCTCGGAAGAAATCACGTTCAGCTTCCCTTTTCCCTTGTCCATACGCGGAGGTGGAGGTAAAGCCTACAACAGAACTGCAGGAAGAGCTGACTGAACCTGAGGACACCTCGACTTGATATGACCCTTCTGCCCACACTAAAAGCAGACTCTACCCTTGGTCCAACACTGGGCCGCATCATGCCCGGACCGCTTGCAAACCGAACAGGAGACATCTCTCCTAGGAGCACCCTGGATCGCATGAACCTGCTCCTTCTTCTGAGCTGCTGACCTCTTAAAACATTTCTCGACAGGATGGCCTGACCGGCCATAGAAACTGCACACTACTCGGCTCCTCTTTCCGGGAACAGCATCGGGTACCAGGGGCTTCTTCCCCTCCATAGACTTTCTCTTATCCTTTCTCATCTGCTGGCCCCTGCTCTTTGCCGTTTCAATAGCCTCAACCTTAAGAGCAGCCTCTACAACTCCAGCATAAGTCACAGACCTATAAGCACTGGTCAACTGTTGCACTTCGCTCCTCAAACCACCAAGAAATCTCTTAACTCGATTAGCCTCAATACTGACCAAAGCAGTGGCAAAACGGCTCAACTTACTAAATTCTATTTCATACTCACCCACCGTGAGTTGCCTTTGCTTCAGATAGAGAAAGTCATTCATGAGGCGGTCACGCTCGACCGAAGGCAAGAATTTCCTCAACAACATCTCCTTAAACATTTCCCAAGAGCATCCAGCTACTAAGCTCTCCTTCTCTCTCAGCCACCAACTCTTAGCCAATCCTTTAAGCTGATAGGTGGCTAGCATCACCCTCTGGTCACCTGCAATCCCTGAATACGAAAACATCTCCTCCATGGAGATCAGCCAATCATCAATAACCATGAAATCTGCCTTCCCATCATAAGTGGGAGGGCTCAGCCTCTGAAACTGCGAGATGAAGGCCATCTCCGCTGGCACCACTACCAGAGGTCTCACGAGTGCAGGGGGAGGAGGAACAGCTAACCCCCCAGCAGGAACTTGCGCACCCTGAGCCTGCCCTGCCACAACTGCCACCAAAGACTGAATCTAGGCTCGCACCTCCTCCAACTGTTTGTCCATAGCTTCGCTACTCTGACGCAGACTCTCGATCACCGCACCATTCTGAGCTCCGGACGACTCACCTTCAGACAGGGGAGTCGAACGCGTCGCAGGTCGCCTAGCCATCCTAAAATTATAACCACCCCAAATCAGATCCCCAATCAACGACTAGAACCCAAACACAAGTACAGACCATACATATATAGATATAGGCTTAAAGCTGCTAAACTTGCTTTGAGAGTTTATCTTTTTAACAAAAATTTGATTACATGCCCTAACCTAGGATGGTTAACCATCACCTTGCTAACTCTCGGGCCTAGATCGGGAATGCATGACTTTATTTTGTTTTGAAAACTTATGTGTGTACATATGTCATCCTGCAAATCTTTAGCTTGGCACGTTGTGCTTATGCAATGATATGCTATGCATGATTGTGCTATGCATTCTAAAAAAAGGCCCTAATGCATGTTATGAGCGGCGTACGCATGAAAATGTTATGCATCCCATACTACATAACATTCCCATGCAACGAAAAAGAAACGTGCTAGTCGCAGTCATGTGGTGAGGTTATGCATCCCATACTACATAACCCTCACATGTAGCCCCTATGGTGGATCCATATACGAACACATATTATGCATCTCATACTACATAATATGCCTCGTATACTTCATGTTATGCCATGAGTGTAGTGTTCGTGCTCTTGCCAAGACATGCTGATGACATATCGATGTGTGAATGACATGATGCTGAACTACTAAAGCAAACCAAGGAAGGTTGCTCAACTAACTTGTCAAGAAACCACCCTCTGATACCAACTGTCACAACCCGCATTTTCTCCGAATTTAGGAAACATCAGAGTATGAGAAAATACGCGCCATGATGCCACGTCAAGCAGAGGATAACTGCTGACGCTCAGGCAAACCAACTCCAATCCCTATGCAAGAAAATCATATGATTATTGAATAGAAAATCAGTTATGTTTTAGAGACCGTATCCCCCGGCTCAGTGGATCACCTAGTCCACCAAAGAAAAACTATATTTATACGCTGCGGAAAGAAAAAAATACTTTAATTAGGTTTTATACCCTAAAGAGCGCATAAGGGTCCCAAGAGAACCACTTATGCTATGTAAGACACTACATTTAATTTAAATTATATATAAGAAAACGGACTTTATACGTTGTTTGGAAAATAATGATTAAGTTTTATAGAAACATGCCAATCATGAGCTTTATTTATAACAATAATTATAGTTTGAAAATAACTAGCCACCTAGCATAAATCCTTCTCAGAGCAAGTAGACTATCTCCAGAAAATGGTAGCAGCATAAGTAAATATATCTAGTACAAAGGCAACAACTACCAGTGGGCGACAACAACCTGACACGAACCCACTGACACATATGTATATCTGTAAGAAAGTACTGAAAAACTACCTCACCAACACGGCAAACGAAACTCCAAAGTCCAAGAGACCACCAACACCACCACTGCAAACTAACCACCCAACTGGCTATGGCTCAGAACCTGGGGTATTCCAAAAGAAAACAGAATACCTAAGCAAGCAACAAGGTAAAAACAACTGCATGTAAGAGTCAACCAAAAGGAAGAAGTAACTGAAAAACATGCAGTAGAAAGAGTCACAACTGTCCAAAACAGGACAACAAGAAAAGCACAACGAGCAAAGAAAACAGCAACAACCCATCTTAGGAACAACATCCTGCCGGGCCTACTAGGCTACCAAGAGCCAAAAGTGCTGCAAGCTACCAAGGAAGGAACTTCTAACACCCTAAAATGTGGAGAGTGGTAGTAGCAAAAACATACAACGAGGAACCGGATCGGAGGCAAACTCAGTCCTCCATTCACCAAGTCCAAGTCAACAAGCTCGAGGGTCTACACGTGAAAGCACAAGGGACCTTCCACCCACACATGCCCAGCCCGTACCTGGAGCACGAAAAACAAGAGTGGCCTTGGCTATGTCACACAACTCCACCCCCCTAAAGAGCTATAAACCACCACTACTAACCACGACCCACGATTCGGCCTTTAACAAGGTAAAGAAAACGGCCGACAAGGAAATACCAGAAATATAACAAGAAAACCACTCGGGAACGAAAAACAAGGTAAAGGAAGAGTGTTGAGAAGAATTAACACGACAAGGCGCTGAGTGAGACCCACTCAGTACCTACCTAAACCTTGGCGCTGAGTGAGCTAGCCTCACTTAAAGCCAAAACCAAACTCTAACCACAATCCCACTAAGGTAATACAGAGCTCGACGATTATCGACCAGAGGTCGACGATAGTCGAACGGCCTAAGGCAGAAACCGAGATCGACGATCTCCATTCAGAGATCGACGATAGTCGAATGATTCTAAGACAAAAAAAAAGGCAGGGAACTTCCAGTACTCGAGAAGTTTCCTATTACTCGTGTACCTCATCCCTCTACTCGAGTAGTCGCCTACTACTCGAGTATCTCATCCCTCTACTCGAGTAGTCGCCTACTACTCGAGTACCTCATCCCTCTACTTGAGTAGACGCCTACTACTCGAGTATAAAAACATATCCAGCACTCGAGTAGTTACCAACTACTCGAGTACCCCAACCCGCTACTCGAGTAGTTGCCTACTACTCGAGTATGCCAAAACCACTACTCGCGTATCTACAAACTTGCACTCGAGTAGATGCCTACTACTCAAGTAAACCAAACCACTTACTCGAGTATCTCGAGCCCACTACTCGAGTAACCCAAAACCCCTACTCGAGTAGTTACCTACTACTCGAGTAACTCAAAACCCCTACTCGAGTAGTTACCTACTACTCGAGTAACTCAAAACCCCTACTCGAGTAGTTACCTACTACTCGAGTAACTCAAAACCCCTACTCGAGTAGTTACCTACTACTCGAGTAACTCAAAACCCCTACTCGAGTAGTTACCTTCTACTCGAGTATACCAAAACCCCTACTCGAGTAGTTACCTACTACTCGAGTAACTCAAATCCCCTACTCGAGTAGTTACCTGCTACTCGAGTAAACCAAACCAAAACTCAAGTATCTCAAAACCACTACTCGAGTTTCTCAAAGCCACCACTCGAGTATCTAAAACCACTAGTCGAGTATCTCAAAGCCACCACTCGAGTATCTAAAACCACTACTCGAGTATCTCAAAGCCACCACTCGAGTATCTACCACCTACTCGAGTACTCCAGAACTAAAACCCGAGTAACTACCACCTACTCGAGTACTCCAGAACTAATACCCGAGTAATCTACTTCTACCTCACGAGTAACATACTCCCATACTCGAGTAATACACTTAACAAATTTGGGAAAATCACCCCCCTCCTAACACTCCCTCTCGGCTACACCCAAACCAGAGCAAATCTGAACAAAGATAAACGGCATCACGCCGGCAAAGTTGGGTTTCAACAGCACAAGTAGGGGGGTTCAATAGGAAGAACTAATTCCTATAGTTAGCAAGAAAAAATGAGAACAACAAGGCCTCTAACCTGGGCTAACAGGGATTTCAATTTCAGCAAGAATAATCAAAAAGAAACTTGGCAAGGGCAAGAATACCACTTGCCTCAACTTTAAGCGAAGCTTGGACGGCTTTCCTCCTCTTTACATAGAACGAACAGCCGCAACACCTAGAACAAATCTCACGGCCATTAATGGCGGAAAACTCCAAGACCGAAAACCCAAATCTCATCAAAACTCCACGAAAATCAAATATCTTACCATAGAAACGAAGATCTCGGAGAGAGCAATCCAACGCCGTTTTCGGAATCAAATTCTATTCACGAACAAGCCCAGAATCGCCGACCGAAGTAGGTACAGGATGGGCGGTTTTCTCCTCTGTTCTTCCGAGAACAAGCCGACGGTTCCTCTCTCAGGAAAAGAAGAAGAAGTGGGTCGTCACTTCTTAAACAGAGCTTTTATACTAAAGCTAACCTTCCGGTTCAGCCTAAAAACCGAACCCTAAAAACGCCTAATCGCTTAAAAACGCCTAATCGCTTAATTACAATAAGCGAATACCAAAAAAAAAGGGTAAGCCAATACACGGCCGCCACCTAGCAAGGAAAATAAATGCTCAATAAATTCTCCAGCAAGAATTTAATATTCAGCCAAATTAATTTAATTAATTGATCACAAATACTATTAACACACCAAATGACACGAAAACCGAATCACCTCGGAATTCGACGAAATTCGCACCGTAGCTAAATACCCACGCTACGAACACAACGGCGAAGTCAAAATTAACTTTCGATGAACAGAACCCGAGTTATACCCAAATAAAGTCAGACTCAAACATCCCCCCGAGAGGCCATACCGGGTCACCCAAAACGACTCGGCTTGCTAGGGAGATCTTGCTAACAGGCTAACAAATAGGGCATTCAGTTCTAAGGAGCTAAACCATACTCCACACATGGCACAAGCCACGGAAACGCGTCATCGTAATGCCAACGAGAATACAAATAAACGCAGGAAAATCGGGGGCGTTACAATAGCATAGTGGCCCACTTTACCATAGCTGTAAATGTTTGCTTTAGGATTGAGAGTGACCTAGAGGGGGGTGAATATGTCCAATTTTAATCTTGGCTACCTTTGTTATACTTTATTTGAATTAATTATCTCAGCTAGATAAAACAATATAATCTTAATATTAATTTAAAATAGTCTCAGCACAGTAATCACAGCACAGCACACACAGTTTTATAATGGTTCCCCAATTGATGGGTACATCTACTTTCCCCCTTCTCCTATCTAGCAATGAACTAGATTTGGCCAAACTCTTTCTTCTTCTTTTACTCAGATCCTCAGATCTTACAGCTTAGAGCCCAGCTGGCTCCTACAACTCAGACTATACAAGTCTTACCACTCAAATCACCAAGATCCTACACCTCAAGTTCTGCCCAAGAACTCTACCTCAGAGTGAATCCACACTCCTACTCCTCAGGAAAATCATGCCCTACAACTCAGAGAAATACACACTTCTCCTACCTCAGGCAATCCCAGCCCTACCTCAGCCTTTATAACTCAGTCTTATAACTCAGAGAAAATAAATCCCTTACTCACAGATCTACAGGTAGATCTTTACAAGATTAACAAAGGTAAAAGAAATTGATTCAGAATTAATCACCCAGCTAGAGAGAAATGGGTGACTTCTTCTTGATCTATTCCTGATGTGTTTATTTCCTTTGATCTTGTAGTGAAAGATTTGATCAATCCCTTCTTAGCTTTTCAAAGCTTCTTGAAGTTGAACTTAGGGTAGATCTAGGTTGGAGGATGTTGAAGATAATTCTTAATCAAACTTCTCACCACCTTCTAAATTATAGCAGATACTTCTTAGATCTGGCTTTACCAAATTTTTCTTCTTACTTTTTCTGAAGCATTGATCCCTTTAAATAGGCTCTTTTAGGAGTAATCAGATGATCTGGTTAATAACTGACATCTGATAGTTCTGATAGTTGTCAGTACCTCCGGCTTGATTTATGTACTTAGGAAACAATTCTGCTTGAAGTGTTGAAATTTGACTGTTGAATGTGTCGACACCAGTCCTGGGTGTCGACACATCTGTTATAGTGATGTTGACACAATTCTGAATGTGTCGACACAATTCTGAATGTGTCGACACAACCTTTATCTTGTCTTGGCACAGCTGATGTAGAATGTGTTGACACAGCTTTCGCCTTGTCTCGACATACCTTGCGTGGTGTGTCGACACTTGTCCTTAGTGACGATACATTTACTTCCTGTCGATATAACTTGAGTAGTGTACGTCAACACTAGTCCTGAGTGTCGACATTGTTGCTTTCTTGTATCATAGTGTCAACCCAAGTCTTGGATGTCAACAAAACATTCTCTTTAACTCAGCACTTCTAGTTTAAGTGTGTCGACACTAGTCCTGAGTGTCGACGCATTCATCAAATACAACTATGTGTAAATCATTGAACTGAAAGGACTTCTTAGGATCAAGTACATTGTGACCAATATACCTAACTGAAAGTAATGACTTTAAGGTTAGCTAGTCACCTAGAGGGGGGGGTGAATAGTTCTTTGAAATTTCTTTAGTCTTTTTGTTGTTTATAAACTAAGTGATCTAGAGTTTTTCCTTAGTACCTGCAATAAAAAGAAGGAACAAGCAACACATCACAACACACAAGTTTTTATAGTGGTTCCCTAATTAGTTAAATCCACTTTCCCTCCCACCTTTTTAACTTATGTTAGAGAAGGCACACACTCCACCAAAATGCTCCTCAAATCTTACACCTCAGGCCCTCAGCCTTACACTCAGGTTTTCTTTAGAACCCTACCACAGAACCATGATGGTTCCTACCTCAGAGCCTTGTAGTGCTCCTACAACTCAGTGGTCCTCAAACCACCTACCTAATCCTTATCTCTAAGGCATATTGCTCAGGCGTAACGTGCCCTACAACTTCAGGCACAAGGCCATACTCTCATAGTGTTGCAGCACTCCTATAGCTCAGTACCCTTCCAATTACCTACCATAGTGCCCTTCCAGGCACCTATGGCTCAGTGACAAATTTGTCACCTACCTCAGGCCAAAGGCCCTACACTCAGTATCCTCTAAGGCCTACACTCAGTGACACACTTGTCACCTACAACTCAGTGACTCAACAGTCACTTACCTCAGCCTTATCACTAAGGACAACTACTCAGGCTGGGAAGACAACCCTACTATTAGATCCACATTTGGATCCTACCTACATACCCAGTAGGGCACCTACCTTAGCGATTAATTAGTCACCGACAACTTAGGTACAAAGTGCCCTACAATTCAGATTCAGGCAACCTGAATCCTACTTGCAATTAATAAATAAAATTGAAATACTGACCCAGAGAAAAATCTCTGAGTCTAACTTCCTGGATTGAGTAGATATCAGTCCATCCCACTTTCTGTAGAAGGAATTAGTCTTCTTCTACGACTACAAATTTCTCTGGTGTACTGAAGGCAGCAACTGCTATTGAAGGCTTACGCCCTTCACACAGCTATCTTCTCTTTCTGATAGATTGACTCAGCCAACTTGTTCTTCAAGTAACAATCTTGCTGAACTGGAAGAAGCTTCAGTTATCTTTGCCTTCTAGCTTTCACTACTGGACTTTGCTTTCAAGCTTGTCGAAGAAGATGAAGTCCAGCCGCCTCTCTTTCATTTTCTGCTTTCATTCTCATTTTCGTTAACCCTAATCTTCTTTTCTTATCTTCCTTTTATATCTATTGATTTGAATCAATGAAACAATTTGAATGTGGGCCCAACCAAGGATTGGTGAGTGTATCTTCCCTCAAAAAAGGACAAAGCAGCTTTCAACGCTATTGTAGCTTTCCTGCAACGGCTTCATGTAATTTTACTTTGATGAAGTCAGTAGTGGTCAACACCATTTGTACTTAAAAAATATTCCAGAACTTCATTAAGCGTTGAGTGATGTTAAGTCACTCAATGCCATCTGTCTTGGCACTCAGCATTTCTAGACATGTGAATTTTCACTTGCTTTATCTCAGCGATTCTTTCTCAGCAGTCTCAGCGGTTTCTTCTTAACAGCTGAGACAAGCTTCTATCTCAACGCTTTCTTCTCAGCGATCTCAACACTTTCTTCTTATCATCTGTGACAGTCTTCTGTCTTAGTGGTTTCTTCTCAGCGGTCTCAGCTGTCTAAGCGGTTTTGCCTTAGTCAACTTGTCTGACTTTAGGTCGACGAATGTTGAACTGCGTTCGACGATCGGTGGGCTGAGCTCGACGAATTCTGAACCTAAAGCTTCTGAATTTAGATCAATTAGTGGAGATCTTAGCTCGACGATCTGCATGCTGAGCTCGACAAATTGTGTGCTTAGATCAATGAACTGTGAGTTGAGCTCGACGAATTCTAAACCTCAAGCTTCTGAGTTTTAGCTCAAGGAATGGTGATCTGAGCTCGACGATCTATGAGCTGAGCTTGATGAACTGTAAGCTGAGTTCAACGAATTCTGAACCTCAAGCTTTTGAGTTTTAGATCAAAGAATGGTGAGCTGAGCTAGACGTTCTGTGAGCTGAGCTCGACTAAATCTGAGACCCACACATTGAACTGATCCTAACAAAATTTGAATTCTCCAGCATATTCTTCTTGTTGACCTGTCCAATCATGGACTACCTGCATGCATGAACTCAAGCACACATCAAATACATTATGCCCCTAAGCATGATTGGTGATTCCTCTTCAAATCCTGAGGAACATTGTAGGGCACAATTACCAATAATCTCCCCTTATTTGAAGAAGGCAGAACACTCATCCATGCTAAGGTGCATTAATAAAAAAATTATCATGATAGACCTGATGAGACATTATCATGACAACTAGCTATCCCAGTATAAGATAACTCCCCCTAGATGAGATGGCTTAACACTATGAATGAATAACCAATAGTACTGGTGAGTTATCAATCATTAATAATATAATAGTGTGATTAACAGCAACAGCTTTATTAATCATTGACAAGGTAAACATTATGATTAAGATCTTCCTAATCATTAACTTAGCCAAGTAACAGTAGCAGACTTGTGATTACAAGATATCTATGAAAGAACAACATATTAATTTATCACAAATAAATAAATGAGAATTGCATTACATATTTATCACATCAATATACTTAGGGCCAACTCATATTAATTTCATTAATAAAGATTTGGTATTGCTACACTGTTGATATTCATTACAAGATATTGATTACATATGTAAAGCACCCTAAGTCTTACAGTCTCATCTCAGCTCTTCTTTGATGAACTTGAATCAGCATCTTTGATAGCAACTATCTTCTTCAATTTTCAGCTTTGTTCTCCTGCCTCTTGAACTAAAGGAAAGGCTTTGGAATATATCTCGAAGGCATTTTCTTAGGATTGCTCTTCCTTACCAGATTTTCTTTGAATACTCATTCCCTTAGGGAATTTCTTTCCAAATGCTTTATCCATTCCTCAGAAGGATATACACTATCAATATTCTTTAAAATTTGTCCATGTCTTACCCAAGCATTTATAATGATGGATTTAGAGGCGTCACTTAGCTGTTCATGATCTGGATCATCTCTGTTCTCAGCTCTCCTCTTTGACATGAACTCTACAGCCATTTGAGTTCCTTCCCTCTTTCTTCTTGAAGTAAGTTGTGCATCTTGTGCAGCTCTAGCTTGTGCTGGGAAGTCTAGGTCCACTGGCCTCTTTCTATCTAGGAGGGGCAGGTATAGTGACACCCTAGTGCCTTAATTACATTGAAGTCTTGTTCTTCAATGAGTGTTGCTATCTTAGCATGGCTGCTCTCCCCCTTTTTACCTTCTTCATAGATGGTATTTTGCAGTAGGGTGGTGTTGGCTTCATATTTACTTAATATGTATTGGAGTATTCTCTCATTGTCAGCAAGCAGCTCATTTTTCAGAAGTATTGCCTCCTTCATAGAGTGGAAATCAATATTGGTGACATGCTGATTTACATGATCTGTTGTACCCTTGATCATCTCATCAGTTTTACTCACATAATTCTTGACATATCCTATGTCCGCTATAGAGAGTTTTTTGCTTGTGTCCAAGGATTTCATGAGGGTGGTCAGTTTGATGCTAGTAGTTCCAGCCCTATCAAACCAGGTGGTGACTAGTTTATTTAAATGAGAGATTTCTTCTTTATTTTCAATGACTTTGGTTGATAGTTCATCTCTTAGTTTGGCAACTTTTTGGTCAACATACTCCTTGAGGGTTGTGGTATGTGCATCCAAGAGTGCTTTGATATTGATTAGGAGTAACTCATTAGAGATTTTGGTGGTGGTTGGTTGGCTTAATAGAGGAGGGACATTTTCCTTAGCAGGGACCTGCGAGGACTCCCCCTAAATTACAACACCTATAGAAGGAAACAATTCCTTAGCTAAAGTTGTTTTAACACTATTAAATAAGAGGGTATGGGTAGTACCTGTAGTGGGTGCAGACTCAACCACTCTGTTGACCACTTGATCCAAAGTTGTCAGATCCAGCTGATCATGCTCCCCCTCAGACTGTGCATTCTTTTCTGGGCTTTACCTATCAAGATAAGTATCTAAAGCCTCAGGAGGCTCATGATTATCTTTTGTTCAAGGGATAACTTCTACTACAGCTACATCATCAGTATTAGCCATGTTTGCATCATCTTCTGCAGCAATCACTTCTTCAGTAGCATTCTTTGAAACTTGTCCTGACTTAGGTCTGGCATGGATTTTATCAACATGCATATCACTTACTTGGAGTTGAAAGTTAGCAGAGGTTTTACTGAGTGATAAGTCAACTTGCAGACCAACATTAGCTGGAGAGGAGGTTCCAAGCTCTAGTTCAGAGCTGGCAGTTCTTTCGTCCTCAACAGGTTTCTTCCTTGTTTCCCTAGAGGAGTTCTTAATTATTGAAGGTTGGCTCATTGGTAGGACCCTAGTGAATCTGTCCAAAGTTTTATGTCCATTCTTTTTAGGTAGTGAATCTTCACTCCTTGCTCCTGCTTGAATGTATCAGAGTAGGCATTCATTAGGTATAAGGAATGAATTCCACTACCTCTTCTCTAATAATGGTTGAGGGTTCAAAAAGGTTGTACTCCAAACCCGTGGTCTCAATAATCCTTAGCACTTCCTTAATATTTGGTGAGGCATGACTGAATCCATTCCTCACAATTTCATAGCCGTTTTGGAGCTCCTTTGAGATCTTTGGTGCCATTGCGTTAGTGCGGCAAGACATTGAGAGGGTTTCAGTCTCAACGGCTAGGGTTAAGGCTTTTGAGAGCGATGTGGTTTTTTGTTTCTTGTCGCCTTTATGTATGTGATGAAAAAGTTTAATTATCTTTTTCATTTGAATAACCAATTAAACATTTTTAGACTTTACGGCTTGCTCTACGATTTCTGTTATGATACAGGGCACTTAGTGCCTGATTAATTTGTAGCTTTCCTCACTGTCTGGATGTACATTCTATTTGTCACACCATTATATAGATATTTTATCAATTATAAGTATGATGGAGACGTAACATGCTAATTAGTCAGTTTTATTGGCAACCCTAATATGCACCGATTTATATGTTATTTGTACTTGAGAGAAAAGGCTACATAAGTTAACAATGTAGATAATTATGAAAGATAATTGAATCATTGTTATCTAATTGGTGTGCTTAATTAGGTTCATCCTAAGCACATATTACTTTATTAATGAATTTTCAAACCTAGTATCTATGCAAGAGAGAGAGACTTACCTTGAGGCTTATTGCCTCTAGCTTTTGAGGATTACACACTTAACAACCTCAACCTTTGTTTATTGTCTTACATGGAGCATGTTCCTTGAGCAATCATTTTTACCCATACATTTGTCTGGAACATCCATTGTCCAAATACCAAGTCTTGTATAGATAGGTATTTGGACTAACATGCAAAAAGGAATTTATTTACCCTTAGACACCCAACAATAGTTGGGTCCTAGGTTCTTGTTAGGATTAAAAAACTTTTTCCCAACTCTCTACCCTGACTGAGCACCTTTCTATCCATTAGCCACAATCAGGTTATGCCAACAATCAATGGCAAAGTGTCCCACCTTCCCACAGCGCTAACATTTATGAATGTTGTATCTTCTCTTCAGGACAACACAGAATCACTGTCCATGAGAGATGTAATCAGCTCCAGATTTTGCTGGAAAAGAATTGCATGATGCTGCTTCCTTCTTCCTAAATAAAGGTGCTGAGGAACTAAATACAGCTGGTCCAGGATGGGCCAATTGTATTTTTGGAGCCTGTCATCTAGTGGTCTCTCATCTCTTTAGATACTGGATATTTGGATCCAAATCTAAAGAGCTTATCCTGAGCTTTATGGCTAGAGTATACAGAAACACTCCTTCTAAGATCATGTGTCTTTACCCCACTGGTAGATTGCACATTTGATTGATCCTCAAGGGGAAGTGCAAACTTAACAGTTTTAGAAGGTAAATTCACCTTTTGAAATAATGTCAACTTAATAGGGAATTCAGATTTGAAATGATTATTAGTGTGATTAATACCCAGCTTCCCAGGGACTTGGCAAGTTACAACTTTTGGCAAATGAGCCTATGATTGGGAAGGGTTAATCACAATCCTCAATCTCTCTATGAACATTTGCTCCAGATATCTGATATACTTAATCTTCTCTTCTAAAAGTTTGGTCTGACACTCAAGACTTTTCCTGAGTTCAGAAACCTCATGACTCTTCTTATAAAACTCAATTAATTTATTGATATAGAGAGTTTTATAAGGGTTCAGGACTTCAATCTCCTTTATTTGCCTTTTAGCAATATTTCTGCTCTTCCTTAGAGCATCAAGGAGTAGTCCAAACTTGTTAATCAATTGATTGACATCAGTCTCAGAGTCTGAGCAATCTTCATCATAGGATGAAGATGAATTAGTGTTTGGATTGGTTTCATACTCAGAGGAAGATGAAGGAATGGAGAGAGGTTGTACCTTGATTGATTCTTAATCTGTCTGACTTCTTTCCTCTTCAGTTATTGCCATCAGCCCCTAGCATCCACAGTCTTATTCATCCTCCTCATTGTCACTGTCTGAGTGTGATAGAGGGGCCCTGATTCCTATCCTGGTAGTGGGATATTCCTCTTCTTCTAAATTTGCAGCAACAGATATCATCCCTATATAGGCTTCTTCCTCTTCATCTTCAGATTCTGTGGAGGAAGAATCTGTCCAACTTCTCTCCCTCTTAGCCACAAAGGACTTCTCCTTCTTCTTGTTCGTGTGGTGATGGTGATGCTTTTTCTTCTTCTACTTCTTCTCATCTTCTTCCTTTCTTTTGACTGGGCAATCAGCAATGATATGCCCAGCCTTGCTGCAATAATAACAGATGACATTAGAGGAAATCTGTTTACTGGTTCTAGGGACATACATATCATCCTTGGATGAATTCCTGTGATAAGAGGATGAAGATGGCCTGCTCCTCCAATCCTTCTTCTTCATGAACTTCTGAAATTTCCTGGAAAGGCAGCTAGATCTTTATCAGACATGTGGTTGTCTAATGAGCTTGACTCAGATATTTCTGAGCTTGATCCAACTTCTCTCCTTGGTGTTTAGGGAGTCTTTCTTTTGCTCTTTCTTGGGGATTCTACCTTGAATGCTTCAGACGTATCCTTAGACTTGGATTGGCTGCTCTTTTCCTCTTCTAGTCTAGGAGCAAGCTGCATTTCGTAGGATAACAACTTTTTAAAGAGAGTTGGTGGAGGAGTGTTTACCAGCTTAGCCATTTCTCTAATGGCACAAATCTTGGTGTCCCAATCTCTGGTAAGAGATCTAAGGAACTTGTCATTCAGCTCATAGTTTCTGAAGACCCTACCATAGGTTCTTAGTTCATTGACTGTCCTAAAGAATCTTTCAAAGCATTCAGCCACCTTTTCAGATTTGATTTGTCTTAAAGCTTCATACTCTTGGTTGAGCATGGACTTCCTATCATCTCTAACTTCCTCAGAGCCTTCCACGTAGAACACAAGTGTTTCCCACATTTCCTTGGAGGTCCTGCAGTGTACAAGATTTTGGAAGGTTGAGTCATTAATGGCACTGGCTATGATATTTGATGTCCTCTTGTCCAGGATAGATAACACTACCTCATCTCTATCTATCTCTGTATATGCCTAGGGAACTCTCAGAGTTGGATCAATGGTGGAAGCCTTTGTGTGGATAAAAGGACCTTCCACAACTATTACATAGATCCTAGGGTCAAATGCTTTCAAGAATAGTCACTTTTGCTTCTAGAGGCCAAATTATTCCTTCCTACAAATTGGTAGTTTCATGGACCTTATCTCCTTATAGTTCATTCCTGACCCCATACTTTTATCTTATAGCTAACCTTGGAGGTATACTCAGATTGTTAAATTCTTTTTGAGCAACCTCCCTCTGATACCACTTGAAGGTTATTACTTCAAGGTTAGCTAGTAACCTAGGGGGTGAATAGGTCATTGAAATTTCTTTAGTCTTTTTGTTGTTTATAAACTAAGTGATCTAGAGCTTGCCCTTAGTACCTGCAATAAAAAGAAGGAATAAGCACTACAGCACAGCACACAAGTATTGATAGTGGTTCCCCAATTGGGTACATCCATTTTCCCTCCCACCTTTCTAACTTATGTTAGATAGAACACAACTCCACCAAAATGCTCCTCAGAGCTTACACCTCAGGCCCTCAGCCTTACACTGAGGTTCTCTTCAGAACCCTACCTCAGAACAATAAGGGTTCTTACCTCAGATCCCTATAGTGCTCCTACAGCTCAGTGGTCCTTAAACCACCTGCCTCAGCCTTATCTCTAAGGCCTACAGCTTAGGCACAAAGTGCCCTATAACTTCAGGCATAAGGCCCTACTCTCAGAGTACTGCAATACTCCTACAGCTAAGTACCCTTCCAGGTACCTACCTCAGTGCCCTTCGAGGCACCTACCGCTCAGTGATAAATTTGTCACCAACCTCATTCAAAAGGCCCTACACTCAGTCTCCTCGAAGACCTACACTCAGTGACACACTTATCACCTATAACTCAATGACTCAATAGTCACCTACCTCATCCTTATCACAAAGGCCTACTACTCAGGCTGGGAGGACAGCCCTACTCTCAGATCCACACATTGATCCTACCTCAGTACCCCAGCAGGGCACCTTCCTCAGTGACTAATTAGTCACCTACATCTCAAGCACAAAGTGCCCTACAACTCAGATTCAGGCAACCTGAATCCTACTGGCAATTAATCACTAAAATTGAAATACTAACTCAGAGAAAAATCTCTGAGTCTAACTTGTTGGACTGAGAAGATATCAGTCCAACCCACTTGCTGTAGAAGGAATTAGTCTTCTTTTACGGCTACTAATTTCTCTGCTGTACTGAAGGAAGCAACTATTGTTGAAGGATTATAGACCTTCATACAGCTATCTTCTCTTGCTGATAGATTGAATCAGCCAACTTGTTCTTAAAGGAACAATCTTGCTAAACTTTAAGAATCTTTAGCTATCTTTGCCTTCTGGCTTTCACTACTGGACTTTGCTTTCAAGGTTGTCGAAGAAGATGAAGTACAGCCGCCTCTCTTTCGTTTTCTGCTTTCGTTCTCATTTTCGTTAAACCTAATCTTCTTTTCTTCTCTTCCTTATATATCTGTTGATTTTAATTAATGACACAATTTGAATGTGGGCCTAGCCAAGGATTGGTGAGCGCTACCTCCCTTAGTAAATTATAAAGCAGCTTTTGGCGCTACTGCAGCTTTCCCGCAACAGCTTCATGTAATTTGACTTTGATGACGTCAGCAGTGGTCATCACCATCTAGACTTAGAAAATATTCCTAAACTTTATTAAATGTTGAGTGATGTTAAGTCACTCAACGCCATCTGTCTTGGCTCTCAGCACTTCTGGACTTGTGAATTTTCACTGGCTTTGTCTCAGCGGTTCTTTCTCAGCAGTCTCAGCGGTTTCTTCTTAACAGCTGAGACAAGTTTCTATCTCAGCACTTTCTTCTCAGTGGTCTCAACGTTTTCTTCTTCTCAGTTGTAACAGTCTTCTGTCTCAGTTGTTTCTTCTTAGCGGTCTCAGCTGTCTCAGCGGTTTTGTTTTAATCAATTTCTCTAACATTAGGTCGATGAATGTTGAACTGCGTTCGATGATCGGTGGGCTGAGCTAGATGAATTCTGAACCTCAAGATTCTGAATTTAGCTCAATGAGTGGAAAGCTGAGCTCGATGATCTATGTGATGAGCTCGATGAACTGTGTACTAAGCACGATGAACTGCGAGCTCAGCTCGACGAATTCTGAACCTCAAGCTTCTGAGTTTTAGCTCAAGGAAGGGTGAGCTGAGCTTGATGATCTGTGAGCTGAGCTCGACGAACTGCGAGCTGAGCTCGACGAATTATGAACCTCAAGATTCTGAGTTTTATCTCAAGGAATGGTGAGCTGAGCTCGATGATTTGTGAGCTGAGCTCGACGAAATCTGTGACCCACACTTTGAACTGAGCTTGACAAAATTTTAATTCTCCAGCATATTCTCCTTTTTGACCTGTCCATTATGGACTACTTGCATGCATGAACTAGAGCACACATCAAATACATTATGCACCTTAGCATTATTAGTGATGCCTCTTCAAATCCTGAGGAACATTGTTGGGCACAATTCCCAATACTAACAATCTCCCCTTATTTGGAGAATTCATAACCCTAATTCAATGATATATAACATGATATCAAAATATAATGATAAAGACATTAAGAATACAGTGCAGTTAAATATGTAAAATACCACAGATAAAAACACATATTTAAAATCAATAATCCTGATAAAAAAATAAGGCAAACAATTGCAATCCTAATTAATAGCACATGAAATGTTGAGTAAACCAAAATTTTCATTAATTGTTTATCACAAGGTTTACTGCTACAAGTTTTGGTTACACAATGTTTATAGAGGTAGATATTACAAAATTAAAATTCCTAAGGCAACTCTGGGTCTTTGATGACAATGCCCTTTCCAAATTGGACTGTGGCTTTTACTTCAGGTCCCTTGTCACAGCAACCTTCTTTCCTTTGTCATCCTTAGGTTTAGCCTTTGCAATTGATTCTTATTTCATCCTTTGTCTTTCAAAATAATGATAAGGTTTTGGGAAATATTTACTGGGCTCAACTGACTTAACAGGAATCTTTCCTTTCTTTAGATCATATCTGAACTTCTAGATAACTTGTTGCTTCTTAAGATGTTTGTCTCATTACTGTCCATTATACCATTTTCCCCTATCTATCACATTTGAATTTACAGCCTTCCATGCAATGAGAATTATTGATTTGGAGGTTGGACTCCACTGCTCAAAATCTGGTCTAGTCTAAACTTGTTCTCTAAACCTTTTTTGATAGCTGAGCCTCTATCTCCTGAGTAGTAGAATACTTATCCACTTTCTCACAGATTATATTCTGATCTAACCCTTGAGTAGGAATGTACATATGTTGGACAGTTGCTTGGATAGACTCAAATGTAGCTTGAGCTGCAGAACAGTATATGGTTTGCTCAGCAGCATGAGTTCCAGTACCATGAGGTGCTTCAAGTTGAGATGGTTGACAACCAGACTCAGCAATTTGATCCCCATCATACCATAGGGTAGGATAGCCTAAAGTGTCTCTTATATTGTTTGATATCAAGGTAGCATGTTCAGAACTGGCCCTGATCATTACCCTCTCCCCCTTTATGACTTCTCTTTCAATATGATCCTTCAAATCATTTTTGTGAAATCTCACTTGACCATCTAGATAAGTAATTCCTGATGTTACAGTGTTCTTAACTCTCAGAAAATTGTTGTCCAAACACTTGTCAGAATCCTTGATATCCTTAAGCAGAGATTCTGAATGATTTGTTAGTTTGGTGTCTATATCTTTGGCAGTTGAATCAAGTTTGGTCTCCAAAGTAGTGGATTGAATCTTTATTTCTCCTAAGGTTATATCATGCATAACTATCATATTTTCATTCATTATATTCTGATTGTCAAGTACATAGCCTTGCTTGATTATCATATCAACCTCTAGTTGTTTGGCTTCCAATTGTTGCGTGGCCAGGTAGACAACATCATTTTCTCCTTTCTCAAAGAAATCAGTCATATCTTTCTTTAATAAGATTACTTCAAATCTTATTGACTTTATGTCTTATGCCAGCTGAAATTACAACTCCTTGTTGTTTTCATCCACATACTTTTCTAGGTCTTGCCATTATTTATCAAGCATGATCTGTAGTTGAACTAATAGGGAGCTAGAATCCATTGCAGGAGCTGATTGTGGTCCAGATTGGAGATATTTCTTATAACTCTTACTTCATTTTCTTAACTCAGATAGTTTCCTTTTCTTAAGTTGTGAAGCTTCCTCTTCCTCAAAATATGATGGTTTGACCATCTCAATAGATTTTTGATGTTTTGTACCTTCAGTATTTGTATTAAGACTTTCCAAGGTAACATCTATGTAAGACCCCTCCCCTAACCAGGGAGGCTCCCAGTCTTATGCCAAGAACCACCGCCTTATAGTGACACTAACTCACGGGTTAGTCGACACTGCAAGACGCCGATCCTGCCGGCCAGTATGATCATATAACCTGTTCGACCAATTTGAGAAATAGAAGTATAAAAGCAGTGTATGAAAACAATTAGCTAGTCCACAATGAGTACAAAAATAATGAGATAAGGGCTTATACTATGTACATGAATATCAAATCTCTCTCTCACAATACAATAAGCGGAAGCTAAACTATCATCAGAAAACACATCCCACCTGACGACGAGCTGCAGTAGTAGTAGTAGGTGGTGGTGGTATCAGCTCCTCATGTCCTTCCACCTCATCCTGCTGGTCGTGCTTGTGCTCCATCTCCTCGAGCACCTAAAATTATTTGGTAACCGACCGTTATTCAAAACCACTAAGTCATTTCCTCCACACCTTGCCCCCGCAGCTCCTAGGTACCGGGAGGGAGGACGAAGCAGAGTACAACAAGGGGTATCAAAAGGAAGCAGGTGATAGTGGAACTATACTACCAAGTATATGAGGTATCAACTATTTCTACTCTAGCAGTTCTATGTATATAGCACATGTAAAGTAAGTAAGAACAGTACTGAAAGTAAGTAAAGTGTTGTAAGTAAAACAAGAACAGAGCAGAAAGAAAACTATCTACTGTTAAACTAATCATCACAGTAGTACCCTAACTTATATGAATGCCCATACAAACTTATAAGTTAGGGTTTCCAAATTTAACTTATCATATAAAAGAGCTCATACTAATTTATATGATAAGGATCATCTGTGTGTATGACCTAGTTATGAATGAATGTTATGCATGCGGTTTATGATTCATATAAGTGCAACTCACACACACGACTCTGTGATCACAGACCTTTAGTTCCCACTTTTTGGAGCTAGCATCACTCTCTGGTACCACCATTGTGGCTACGGCAACAGCGGAACGGGCGCTTCTATTTCCTAGGAGGGTATACACACTACCAAGCACAGACCCTTCGTACGCCTCTGTATACATCCTAGGTGCACTCTAGAGTCTCTGCGTACTAATGCTGGCCAACTGCTAGACTTTTTGGTCGGGTGTGCATTTTTGGGGAATTGTCCATCGAACCGCAGTATAAACAACCTATTGGCCCTTGAAACCTCACACCTCACCAGAGTCACCGTACTGCCATCGGTGTGACGATTGGCCCAGTACTGCATGACCCGCCACTAGTTTTGTTTTTATGCACATACAAGGTATCTCAACCCGAGCCTCCAGCTCGCAGGACCAAACCCGTCCTGATGTAAACCTCTCGAGCCTTCAGCTCGCAGGACTAACTATCCTGAATCCCTCCGACCCATCACGGGTTAGAATGTTACCACGTTAAATTAGCCTATCAGACTACTCTTGTCTAATGGTTATTAAGCTTAGTAATTTAGGGTTAATCCCAGGACTGCCCAGGGTATGCCCAATTAAGGGGTCTCGGAGGGCACTAAGAACCAAGATGGGATGAAGCCCAAAGTTCCCTTTCGCAAGGATATTTACTTTTATTAGTGACTACCCATGTTTCATACCAAACTCTCATTTTTACTCTAGAGTAAACCTAATAGCTTGGGATGTTGTTGGTAAAGCGGCGGTCTTCCACCGATAGACGTTCTAGCTACTATCCTTAGGATTTTGCACTCACCACTCATTATTAAGAAGTAACTTATTGGACACCAACCAGGTTTTATCTTCCCAAAGTAGATCTCATCTCAATCGTTAATCTTATCCTCTGTGGTCCTAGAAGTATATACTCCCTATGCTACGTACAACCCATGACTTAATACTACCCGTACAATAGGAATTCCAATTCCTTGGGCCAAATGCCCCTAACTATTTATCATGCATGGGTTGGTATGGTGTATGAGGTTGACCATTTAAGATTTCACCATTTTTCCAAGTAATTAAGGATCTAATTTAATTCCTTTAATTGTGTGACCTATGTCACATTGCACATGAGGTACTACTTATATTGACTCAATATACATAAGAAATGTATCAGGTGTTCTAAGAAGTAAAATATGACTGCTTATCAGGTTTCATAATTTTCTTATGCATATTTTTATTTAATTTCCATTTAATAATAAAACCTCAAATTGATCGCTTTACAAAGTAAGTACATAAATTACTCAACTGAAAATTCTAAGAAAATTACTGAGTGTTCATATTGATATCATATGTCTAAATATAGATTTCCAAATTCGTAAGCAGTGATTTGACCCAATATATGCACATATTTTTAATATTACCAAAATGTCATTATTTTGGTTTTTAGTATTTTAAGACATCCAAAAATTCTCAGAAAAGTATACAAGTATTAAATCATTGAAATAATCTACTATAAATTTTTCCATAATTTTCCAACAGTGATTACCCTTACTTTCAATTAATTTACCATAAAGGGCAAAATGGTAATTCTACCTAAAACATAGGATAGTATTCTCTAACAAGCTCATATATTTTTCTAGAGGTGAACAATGTACTTTTAGGTCCTATAACAAAATTTCAGAATTAAATAAAATCATTTACCCTATTTTCAGATTTTTTTTTCCTAAATCAACATAATTTTCCATAATTTTAAATAATGGGAATTTTGATCCAAAAAATCCCATTCTTCTAGTGGGAGGTATATTTAACCCCAAAAAACCTCTGACCAGAGTTTCATGGACATACAATGTGCTAAATGGGCTAAATTTCCATTTTACTAATTTTGTTATAAGCATCCCAAATTGAATATACCTATTACATGCATTTGGGATTTCACAAACATGTAAAGGTCAAAATGACCAGAACTTTCTACCATGGTCTTATGCTGACCTAATGGACATGCCACCAAAATTTGGGTCCACTTGGAGTTATATTTCTCCAATTATTCACTTAATTTAAATATGTGTATTTTACCAAATACCATAGGAAAAGTTTCTCTAAAAATTCTCATTTTAGATAGAGACTAAGTTCAACCTAATCACAGGCATGCCCAAAATCTTGGGTCATGTGGACTTCTAGTTTGGCTAGAGCCTCCATTCAAAGTTCTGTCCTAGCCTAGGATCAGTCTGGGTATATTGGTCCTATAGGGAGTTCTACTGACCCAAATCATGAGTTTAGGGTGGAAAAATAAAGTTAAGACCTAGGGATACCTTTTTCCTGTTAGTCATAATTTCTGAAAATGCTTCTAAGAGGCCTAATATCAACATGCAATATTACTGTAAAAGTGTGACATAAAATTTACTATTCATATATTAAAATCATAACCTATTTTATTTTAAATGCAGGAATTTGAACGGCATCCGTTCATCGTCCCCGAATTTTGATGGTTGATATTGAGCCATCCTGGGTGACTTTGTTGGCTTATTACGACAACCTGGGTTGGCGCTACCGCCGGCGATTATCGCCACCACCTACATTGAGGTGGTGGCTAGCGTTTCCCGACGGTGAGGCTGCTGGAGGCGGCTCCTCAGGCGATCCCGAGCAAGAAGAAATTCTCGAGAAAATGCGCACAAGCTCGCATGGTATTAGGCTCAATTGAGCCTGATGTATCGCCTAATCGATCTAGAAAACTAGTACGGGGTGAGGTGAGGCGAAACAGACCTAGATACGGGCTTGGCGGAGGGTTTGGTGGCGGTGAGCCATGGTCGAGCTTGCTCCGCCGATTCCTTCCCGATTCCTAGATTCTCCAGCAAAAGCTCTGCTCCAGCTATAAATTTCCACTCACCTGAGCTCACTAAAGGTGATGGTGGGATTGGATTTGGATGGGAGTGGCTGTATAGGGTTATATCACCAAGGTGGATTTCATCCACCACTTTAGATGCTTCACCCTTGGTGCCAAGTGGCCACCAACCCCTTATTTCTACTATAATGACCTTGGGACCTCAGCCAAGAGGCTTGGGAAAAGGGAAGGAGGGCCACATGGCCTTCATCCCCTCTTTCCCTCTCTTCTCTCTCCTCTTTTCCCCAAAAATTCCACTTTTACCCCCATGCATGTGCTCTCTCTTATAAATTAGAGGGTTAGGGCAGTCATTGACCTCTTGAGCTGGTCATGGGCCGTGACTAATGGGCTTAGGCCATGGGGAGTGGGCTTGGCTTCTTCTTTCTTCATTTAGGCCTTTTTGTTGACTTGTTGACTTTTGAGGTTGACTTGGTAAACATGGTGAGTGGGCTGACCCCACTTGATGGTCATGGACCCTATGGCACCACCCAACTTGGGTTGGGCCATGGTAGTGCCCCACTTGAGCAATTTGGGCATTTAGGTGTGGGTTTGACCAAATTAGGGTTAGAGTTGACTTGGGTCAACTTGGGTCCATAGGTGACTATTGGTACCCTAGTTTGGATTTGAGTTCTGTCCTCTCCTTCTGTCTCTTGACCCAAGATTTATCTATGGTCAAAGGTTAGTTGTTTAGTTAGCTTGCTCTAGATTTAGAGTTGTCACTTTTCCAGATGAAAATTTGGTTAAGTTATTTTTTGTTCGACTATGGTCGAACGCCGCTCGACTATCGTCTATCGACTGGTCGACGATCGTCTATCAGTTGTTCGACGTTCGTCTGTCAGCAGATCATCTATCTCTGAGTTAGTTCAACTCCTGTTAGCTCGACGTTCTGTGGAATCTGCCTCGCCGATCGTCGAACCCCGCTCGACGTCTTTTGACCAGACAGATTTCTTGATAGTTCGACTATCTGCTTGGATAGTTCAACTATCTGATAGTTCGACAATCTGTTTGATAGGTCGACTATCTGTGTTGCTTGATAGTTCGACTATCTATCTGGATAGGTCGACTATCTGTTGTGTTTGATAGTTCGACTATCTGCTTGGATAGTTCAACTATCTGATAGTTCGACTATCTGTTTGATAGGTCGACTATCTGTTTTCTCTGATAGTTCGACTATCTGTTTGATAGGTCGAATATCTGTTTTCTTTGATAGTTCGACTATCTGTTTGATAGGTCGACTATCTGTTTTGTTTGATAGTTCGACTATCTGTTTGATAGGTCGACTATCTGTTTTGTTTGATAGTTCGACTATCTGTTTGATAGGTCAACTATCTGTTTTCTTTGATAGTTCAACTATCTGTTTGATAGGTCGACTATCTGTTTTGTTTGATAGTTCGACTATCTGTTTAATAGGTCGACTATCTGTTTTGCTTGATAGCTCGACTATTTGTCTTGATAGGTCGACTATCTGATAGCTCGACTATCTGTCTTGATAGGTCGACTATCTGATAGCTCGACTATCTGTTCTGATAGGTCGACTATCTGCTATGGTAGTTCGACTATCCTCTTTGGTAGTTTGACTATCTGTATCATTCGACTATCTGGTTGATAGGTCGACGATCTCTGTGCTTTGGTCGACGATCTCCGAGGGTCGTTCGACGTTTTGCTGTATGTCTTTAATAACTTTGTCCTCTTATATTTTATGATTTATTTCATATTTATTTGGCATATTATTTCAGTTAATTTATGATATTATTTCCATGCAATCTCTGCTCCATTCCTTATGCATGAGCCAATCTTTATCTGACAAAGTGTTTTGTCTTATTAGTTGAAATATATTTTCTGCTTTTTCTGCCAGGCTGTCCTTTATAGCCGTTAGACTCAAAAAGTCTTTTCTGGCTGTAAAGAGTTCTTTCTGATGTGACTTTTTCTAGCCCCTTCTTATCTGATTGGTTATGCAGCTTCTTAGAAAGCTTTTTCCTCTTATAGCATGTCTGTCTGCAGGATTTGTTTTTACTTTATGCTTTTTGCAGCCCAGATTGCTGATTCCAGAAGAAGACAAAGATTCAAACTCAAATTAAAGCCGTTGCTAAGGCTCATATATAAAGAGCTTCTTTTGAAAGAGAGAGATACACAGAACCCAGATCATATACACTCAGCAGCATAGAAAAAGAGAGAAAGCAAGAAAGTTCTACAGCTCTCAGAATTTCATATTCAACTGAGAAGATCAAAGTTCTTATGCATTCTTCTTCATCCTGAGATCATAGAAGAAGAAGAAGAAGAAAGGAAGCTGTTTGAAGAAGAACAATCATTCAACAATCAAGAATCTTCTTCAAGCTTCTCCTTCAGAACCTTAAGGCAATTCTTTGTCTTAGTTCAGAAGAGTTCCTGCACCCTGAAGCAAGACTCCTTCCTGGATATTCTCTAAGCTAGGGGGAGCCTTGATTATTTAGAGCTTCTAGCTCTGTGCAATCCACTAGCTTCTCTAATCTGTTTAATAATAGAGAAGAAGCCTTAACTCTCTCAACCTCCTGTACAAAGGGTTATTACTCCCTTCAAAAGTGAACCCTTGGTGGCAGGGCACCTGATCAAAAACCTGTGTTGGATTTTGAGCTCCTGATCAAAAGCTCAAAGGGTCTACTTGATCTACCTGAAGTAGATCAGTTGGTGGCAGGGCACCTGAACAAAAACCTGTAGTGGATTCCTACCATGGTGGTAGAAGAGTGGACGTACCTATTTAGAGGGAACCACTATAAAATTTCTTGTATCATCTGAGCTGTTTATTTAATTCATTGTACTGTGGCTGTGAGTAGAAATAACTAGGATTGCTAGTTGCTATGATAGGATCCCAAGCTTAACTGTAATTACAGTTAGCTCTCTCTTGTGCACTACACTTTGTGTTAGGCTCTAGGGTTATCAATATCTATAAACTAATTCCGCAAATTAACTCTAAGGGAGTTGAGTAGGGTGTCCTAATTTTTGAATACTATATTCACCCCCCCTCTAGAGTTGTATCTATCATCACTTTCAATTGGTATCAGAGGGAGTTTGACTGACTGTATAGGCTAACACCTAAGTCACAAGATCCTGATAGATACCAAGCTATAGATATTCACTTTATGGCCCAGTCCAAGGATTACTCTAGCACCAGACCTCCAACATGCAACTTAGCTAAGTTTAGCATCTGGAAGGCAAGGATTAAGTTATATATGAACTCTATTGATGAGAGTATTTTTGCTTCTATTTTGATAGGACCACCAAGAGCACCTGCTGCAGCTACTGCTTCATCATCAACTGATATGAGTGCAGTGCCTCCTCTAGATTACAACGATGAATACAAAAAGGCAAAGATAGTAGATGCCAAAGCAATGAATATTCTGGCTCAGACAATGTCTGATGAAGTACTCCAGAAAGTTGTTGACTGCTCCTCAACAAAAGCAATGTGGGATACACTGAACCAGATTGTAGCTGGTTCAGCTGATGAAAGGAAGGATAGAAGGTCCAACCTTATCTCCCAGTATGAAAACTTCAAGAAAACTGATGCTGAATCAGTTGAAGCAATGTACACCCGGCTCAGCTCAATCATCAATGAGCTGAGGACTCTTGACAAGGATATATCATTGACAGAGGTCAATGATAAGATTCTTATGTGCTTACCTAGCACATGGGATCTGAGGATCTGGCCTATCAAGGAGGCCAAAAGTACAAATGAAATCTCAACAGAAGCTCTTCTTGGCAAGCTCAAGTCTTTTGAGCAAGTGCTGAAGACCAGGGAAGCTGAGGCTGAAGCAAAGACTCCAACTCCAAAAAGAAAAGAGTAATCTCTTGCTCTCAAAGCTGCTGAAGCTTCTGAAGGAAGCCAATCCAATGAGGAACTAATGGCATTATTTGCCAAGAGGTTTCTCAAGATGGGAAGGAAAGACTTCAGAAAGAAATCTTCACGATATGAAGATAAACCAAGGTATGATCGTTCTCCTGCTAAAGAAATAATTTGCTATGGTTGCAGGAAGCCTGGACATATTCTACCAGAGTGTCCAGAGGAAAAGAATAAAGAGAAAAGGAAGGAAAAAGAACAGCACAGGAAGCATTCCAAGCCCTCCTCCTACAAAAACAAAAAGAAGGAGAGAGGTTTCGTTGCTGAAACCTGGAGCGATTCTGATGAGGAATATTCCTCCTCAAGCTCCAGTGAGGATGAGGAAGAAAAGAAGGCAAAGGAAGTTTGCCTGATGGCAATTGATGCCTGCAGCAATCACTCAGCTGTAGAGAGTTCAGATTCTGATGAAGAAATGCCAACAGAAGATGAGGTATTGTCTTCTTATGATTTTATATCTGCTGAATTTAAATCAGATTTTAAATCTTTGTGTTTAGATTTAAATAGTTCTGAAAAGGAAATTAAGGACCTTAAAAATAAGCTTGTTGAATCTGAATTTATCTCTAATGAAAACATTAGGTTAACAGCAGAACTCACTAATTCTAGTGAAGAAATAAAATTCCTTAAGAATGAAATATCTAAGTCAAAAAGGTTAGAAGAATCTCTGAATGGTAGAAGCCTTAAGTTGCTTGAAATAACCAGCATGTCAAACACTAGGTCAGGCAATAATAAGCTAGGCTTAGGAGCTTCATCCTGTGAACCCCCAATTATTCTTAAAAATCATTTTTCAACTCCAGTGAACTTTATCTCAGCTGATGGGATAAAGAACACTGAGCAAATAAGACAAGTTAATCAAGCCTTAAATAAAGCTAAGAGAGAGAAAAGAAAACAAAAGTTTAAGGAAATATAAAAAACGTCGAACGCTGCTCGACGATCGCATGCTTAGTGGTCGAACGATGCTCGACGATCTGCAAATACATCGTCGAACGCCGATCGACGTTTTCAACATGATTTTCAAAATTATAATCAGAACCCTAGAAACCTGAATATAAATAGAAATCCTAGGTTTGTGGACCCATTAACTGCATGGAGCATCCCACCTAGGAGATCTTACCCTTTAGGTTATAAACCCCAACCTGCTTATTCTTTTATTTCTAGTTTTCATTATGTGAAGAATAATGGACCCAAGGTTTCCTGGGTCCACAATGTTTAACTTAACTCACTGCAGGTGAAGACCTATCCTATCACTCAGGACAAGTGGTATTTGGATAGTGGTTGCTCCAAACATATGACAGGGAATAGAGAAAGTCTGTCAAAGTTCAAGGCCAAGCTTGGACCAAAGGTGATCTTTGGGGATTCTAGTTGTGGTCAAACTGAAGGATATGGTAGGATTACCATTGGAGCAGTAACTTTCAAGAGGGTTGCATATGTAACTGGACTGAAGCATAATCTTATCTCAGTAAGTCAGTTATGTGATACAGGATATCAGGTATCATTCACTAACACTCTCTGTAATATTACTTTAAATAGTAATGTTGTGTTAGTAGGTATTAGACAAGGCAATATTTATTTAGTAGATTTTAATTCAACCCTTTCTGAAATATGCTTATTTAATGAAGTAATAAATAACAACACCTTATGGCATAAAAGGCTTAGCCATGTTAACCTCAAGAATATATCTAGGTTATCTAAATACAACCTTGTTAGAGGTTTACCTTCTTGCCCCTACAAGAAGGAGAGTCTATGCAAGGCTTGTCAATTAGGCAAGCAAACCAAGAATTCATTTAAGTCTATAAATAAAAGTGATTCACCTAGAATCCTGTATTTATTACATTTGGACCTCTTTGGCCCAATAAATGTACAGAGTCTAGGAGGGAAGTATTACACTTTAGTAATTGTAGACAACTTCTCTAGGTTCACTTGGGTGTTCTTTTTTAGAACTAAGGCTGATAACTTCAAAGCCCTTACAGATTTTCTATTATGTGTGCAGACTGAGTACTCTACTTATGTGGCCTTGATCAAAAGTGATCATGGTACTAAGTTTGACTCTCTTCTCATGCAAGAATTCTGTGAGAGAAAAGGTATCAAACATAGCTTCTCAACTCCTAGAACTTCCCAACAAAATGGGGTAGTGGAAAGGAAAAATAGAACCCTGATTGAAGCTGCTGGTATATTATTGGCAGATGCTAACATGCCTCTTTTCTATTGGGCAGAAGCTGTTAGCACATCTAACTATGTGCTGAACAGAAGTCTTATACACAAACTTAAGCGTAAAACTCCTTATGAGTTGCTTAAAGGAAAGAAACCTAAAATAAATTATTTTAGAGTATTTGGCTGTGTAGTTTACATTCATAACAATAATAAAGAATACCTTAGAAAGTTTGAAGCAAAAGCTTCAATGGGAATCTTTCTTGGATATTCCCATGTAAGCAAAGCTTACAGGGTATTTAATAAATCATCTTCTAAAATTAAGGAATCTGTGCATGTGTCTTTTGATGAATCTCAGATGTTTTACAAGGAGAAGGAAACTTCCCCTTCCTCAAGTTCATTGCAGGTACCAGAATTTAATAAAGATGTCACTTAAGAGATTCTCCATCTTTCAACTCTTCATATCACTGAATCAGACAGTGATGAAGACTTTGCAGAAGCTGTTGCTGTACCACCAATAGTAGATCAAATTCCTCCTGAGGAATTAATCCCAACTATTGCTGAAGATCACATCCCACCTGCTAATGTTGTCACACTTAGAGATCATCCTACATCTCAAGTGATTGGAGACATATCAGCTGGTGTTCAAACAAGACATTAACTAAGATAGGATGTTATGCATGCTTGTTTCCTTTCATAGATTGAGCCCCTCACCATTAAAGATGCTGATCTAGATCCCCACTGGATCATTTCTATGCAAGAGGAACTCAATCAGTTTGAAAGATGTAAAGTATGGACTTTGGTTCCAAGACCTAAAGGTCAACTGATCATAGGCACCAAGTGGGTGTTTAGAAACAAGTTGGATGCAAATGGAATCATTGTAAGGAACAAAGCTAGGCTTGTAGCTCAGGGCTACAGACAGGAGGAAGGTATAGATTATGACCAAACTTTTGCTCCTGTTGCAAGGCTAGAGGCAATAAGGATCTTTCCAGCCTATATGAAGTTTAAGGTTTTTCAGATGGATGTCAAAAGTGCCTTTCTAAATGGTGAGCTAAAGGAAGAGGTATTTGTTGAACAACCACCTGGGTTTGTTTCTTCAACTCAGCCCTCACATGTTTTCAAATTGCAAAAAGCTCTTTATGGACTAAAACAAGCACCCAGAGCCTGGTATGAGACTCTAGCTAGTTTCTTGTTAGTGCACAACTTTATTAGGGGAGAAGTTAATAGAACCCTTTTCGTCAAGCACCACAAGGACACAATCCTGTTAGTTCAAGTGTATGTAGACGATATTATTTTTGGTTCCACTGATCCCAAACTGTGCAAAAAGTTCTCTGACTTGATGCATTCTAAGTTTGAAATAAGTAGTATGGGTGAGCTGTCTTACTTTCTTGGTCTCCAAGTAAAGCAAGATGCTGATGGCATCTTCATCTCCCAATCCAAATATGCCAAGGAATTGGTAAAGAAGTTTGGGATGGCTGATGCTTCAGCAATGCATACACCTATGGCTACTAATGTAGTTATAGATTCTGATGATCAGGGAAAGCCTGTTGATCAAAAGAATTATAGGGCCATTATTGGTTCCCTATTGTATTTAACTGCAAGTAGGCCAGATATAATGTTTGCTACATGCCTATGTGCTAGGTTCCAGGTCAACCCCAATGAATCTCATCTGATTCTTCTCAAGAGAATCTTGAGATACCTGAAGGGATGTTCAAATCTAGGACTATGGTACCCAGCTGAGTTAGAATTTGAGTTAATTGGATACTCTGATTCTGATTATGCTGGCTGTAGAGTTGACAGGAAAAGTACCTCAGGAACTTGTCAGTTCCTGGGAGAGAGATTGGTCTCTTGGTTTTGTAAGAAGCAGGCTTCTGTCTCAACTTCAACTGTAGAGGCTGAATATATAGCAGCTGCTAGTTATTGTTCACAGATCTTGTGGATTCAAAACCAACTTTTGGATTATGGGTACACACACAAGAACACAAAAATCATGTGTGATAGTACCAGTGCTATCTCAATTGCACAAAATCCTGTGCACCACTCTAGAACCAAGCACATTGAGATTAGACACCATTTCCTGAGAGATTGTGTGGAAAAGAACAAGATCAGCCTTGAGTTCATATCCACTGACCTTCAGAGAGGTGATATTTTCACCAAGCCCTTAGATGAACAGAAGCATCTGTTATTTTTGGTTCAACTAGGCATGATTAATGGAAAAGACTAATGTGACGTCTGCCTGTGTTGAAACCTGTTTGAAGATCATCGAACGATGTTCGAAGATAGTCGATCGGATCAAGCCTATCGTCGACCTATGGTTGATGATAGCTTATCTGCTTGAAGATCGTCGACCGACGTTCGAAGATCGTCGAACAGGTCGAGCCTATCGTCGATATATGGTTGACGACAGCTTGTTGTTCCTCCATTATCTGAAAAAGATATTTCTGATGCTATAATGAAATCTAAGTTTATTGTCAAAGTATGACTAGAAGAATGCTCCACTCCCCTGGTTGCCCTCTACCTAGAAGGAGTCATCACTTCCTTCCTAGATGAATTATGGGAGTTAGGACATTCAAAGGAAAATTCTGAAGGTATCCCTTTTACTCATTTTCTATACTTGATTACTGATATGTTAGTATGGGAATATCTAGAAGGAATGATAAAATGTCATTTAGCAAATCTGTGTTCATAATACTACAGATATAATGGAAGAAGTATTAGTTGTCCAAGAGCTTGATCATCAACCAGCTCTAGAAGTTCAACCTGAACCAGAACCAATTGTTCAAGATCCTGAGGCTGCTCTGCCAGCTCAGTTAGCAGTGCAAGAAGAACTGGTCCCCATGACAGTTACTGATGAAAAAGAAAAGGTTTCAGAAATTCAAATGGAAAAGTCTACAATCTAGGATGATTCTCCAGGATTAGATTTAGACACTCTTCTGGCACAGGATGCCCTGGAAGAAGAGTTAGAAAGAGCTGCCTTAAAAGAGAAAGAAAAAGCTGTGCAAGAGGCGTATGATCCTTATGATCTTCCTCCTTCTTCAAATTCTGAGGATGAGGATGATTCTGATAAATCTGATGAGTCCAAGAGAAAGAGATCTGCTAAGAAGAAAAGGAAAGATGTGGCTCCTCCTCCTCCAAATCCTGACAATGATGTCCCCTACTATATCTTGAAAGGCATTAATCCTAAATCTAAAGAATTTCAGCACTGGATGGCATTTTCTAATAATCAGCAGAAGCTAAAAAAGAAGTCTAAGAGGTATGACAGTCCTGCCCCAAGATGGACTACTAGAGGTCCTCCACCTCCCGGTGCAGGAGCCTCTGGAAACCTATCTGCAAATCCTTCTGCTCAGACTGATAGGTTTAACCCATCTCAGTCATCTCAAAGGAAAATTTCTCAAGGATATCAAGGCAGAACGCAATCTGGCTATCAAAGATATGATGCTGATGTAAAGGAACAAGTGAAGGAGGTGGTTTATCAAAAACCAACCTTTTCTCCTCCTCCTTCTAAAGAAACAAAGAGCACATCTTCTTCAATGCCAGATCATGCAGTGAAAGCTGTTTCAAAAGGTAAAAGAATTATTTTCTCTGAAAAATCTAGCAAGAAATTTGCTGAGTTTGCTCCTCCTTTTTCTCTAGTTATTCAGGATAAAGAGCCAGCAGAAAGTCTGTTAGATATGTCTATTAAATTTAAAGCTGTGAAACCTGTAGATCCAACTTGTGAGAATGTATATGAAAGCCAAGAGCTTGATCCTGATTTCAGGATGGCTCGATTTCTTGAGCTTGTTGGATCAGCCCAAATTAGAAAAGCTAAAGCTGAAGGTAAAGACACTGCAGGATTAACAACTATGTCCAAATTCAGAATGAAGGAGCTTGATAGATTCCAGGTTAGACCTGAGGTATTTGACCCTTCAAAATACATGGAAAAGCATCCTGAGGCAGTTGTTCCAAGGGCATCTAAATCTAAAATCATTGGAGAGCAAGATCTAAAGCTGTCAAAGAAAGAAGCTCTAGACCCCTCTAAGAAAATTACTTTTATTCCTAGTTCATCTGTTCCTAAACCTAATTCTGATGCCTCTTAAAATTCATTGATTAACAGCTATTTACTTATCTGATTGATTGATGTTATCTGCTTAAATATTTCCCTTCATGTACTTTATTTATTTTTAGTAATTAGTATTGTGTTTTTTTTTTGTTGAGAGACTTAACTCAAATAGGAGGAGATTGTTGGTACCCTAGTTTGGATTTGAGTTCTGTCCTCTCCTTCTGTCTCTTGACCCAAGATTTATCTATGGTCAAAGGTTAGTTGTTTAGTTAGTTTGCTCTAGATTTAGAGTTGTCACTTTTCCAGATGAAAATTTGGTTAAGTTATTTTTTGTTCGACTATGGTCGAACGTCGCTCGACTATCGTCTATCGACTGGTCAACGATCGTCTATCAGTTGTTCGACGTTCGTCTGTCAGCTGATCATCTATCTCTGAGTTAGTTAAACTCTTGTTAGCTCGACGTTCTGTGGAATCTTCCTCGCCGATCATCGAACCCCGCTCGACGTCTTTTGACCAGACAGATTTCTTGATAGTTCGACTATCTGCTTGGATAGTTCAACTATCTGATAGTTCGACTATCTGTTTGATAGGCCGACTATCTGTGTTGTTTGATAGTTCGACTATCTGTCTTGATAGGTCGACTATCTGTTGTGTTTGATAGTTCGACTATCTGCTTGGATAGTTCCACTATCTGATAGTTCGATTATCTGTTTGATAGGTCGACTATCTGTTTTCTCTGATAGTTCGACTATCTGTTTGATAGGTCGACTATCTGTTTTCTTTGATAGTTCGACTATCTGTTTAATAGGTCGACTATCTATTTTGTTTGATAGTTCGACTATCTGTTTGATAGGTAGACTATCTGTTTTGTTTGATAGTTCGACTATCTATTTGATAGGTCGACTATCTGTTTTCTTTGATAGTTCGACTATCTGTTTGATAGGTCGACTATCTGTTTTGTTTGATAGTTCGACTATCTATTTGATAGGTCGACTATCTGTTTTGCTTGATAGCTCGACTATCTGTCTTGATAGGTCGACTATCTGATAGCTCGACTATCTATCTTGATAGGTCGACTATCTGATAGCTCGACTATCTGTTCTGATAGGTCGACTATCTGCTGTGGTAGTTCGACTATCCTCTTTCATAGTTCGACTATCTGTATCGTTCGACTATCTGGTTGATAGGTCGATGATCTCTGTGCTTCGGTCGACGATCTCCGAGGGTCGTTCGACGTTTTGCTGTTTGTCTTTAATAACTTTGTCCTCTTATATTTTATGATTTATTTCATATTTATTTGGCATATTATTTCAGTTAATTTATGATATTATTTCCATGCAATCTCTGCTCCATTTCTTATGCATGAGCCAATCTTTATCTGACAAAGTGTTTTGTCTTATTAGTTGAAATATATTTTCTGCTTTTTCTGCCAGGCTGTCCTTTATAGCCGTTAGACTCAGAAAGTCTTTTCTAGCTGTAAAGAGTTCTTTCTGATGTGACTTTTTCTAGCCCCTTCTTATCTGATTGGTTATGCAGCTTCTTAGAAAGCTTTATCCTCTTATAGCATGTCTGTCTGCAGGATTTGTTTTTGCTTTATGCTTTTTGCAGCCCAGATTGTTGATTCCAGAAGAAGACAAAGATTCAAACTCAAATTAAAGCCGTTGCAAAGGCTCATATATAAAGAGCTTCTTTTGAAAGAGAGAGATACACAGAACCCAGATCATATACACTCAGCAGCATAGAAAAAGAGAGAAAGCAAGAAAGTTCTACAGCTCTCAGAATTTCATATTCAACTGAGAAGATCAAAGTTCTTCTGCATTCTTCTTCATCCTGAGATCATCCTGCTTACAGGAAGACATTCACTCAGAGGCCTTTAGAAGAAGAAGAAGAAGAAAGGAAGCTGTTTGAAGAAGAACAATCATTCAACAATCAAGAATCTTCTTCAAGCTTCTCCTTCAGAACCTTAAGACAATTCTTTGTCTTAGTTCAGAAGAGTTCCTGCACCCTGAAGCAAGACTCCTTCCTGGATATTCTCTAAGCCAGGGGGAGCCTTGATTCTTTAGAGCTTCTAGCTCTGTGCAATCCACTAGCTTCTCTAATCTGTTTAACAATAGAGAAGAAGCCTTAACTCTCTCAACCTCCTGTACAAAGGGTTATTACTCCCTTCAAAAGTGAACCCTTGGTGGCAGGGCACCTGATCAAAAACCTGTGTTAGATTTTGAGCTCCTGATCAAAAGCTCAAAGGGTCTACTTGATCTACCTGAAGCAGATTAGTTGGTGGCAGGGCACCTGAACAAAAACCTGTAGTGGATTCCTACCAGGGTGGTAGAAGAGTGGACGTACATATTTAGAGGGAACCACTATAAAATTTCTTGTGTCGTCTGAGCTGCTTATTTAATTCATTATATTGTGGCTGTGAGTAGAAATAACTAGGATTGCTAGTTGCTGTGATAGGATCCCAAGCTTAACTGTAATTACAGTTAGCTCTCTCTTGTGCACTACACTTTATGTTAGGCTCTAGGGTTATCAATATCTATAAACTAATTCCGCAAATTAACTCTAAGGGAGTTGAGTAGGGTGTCCTAATTTTTGAATACTCTATTCACCCCCCCCCCCCCTCTAGAGTTGTATCTATCATCACTTTCAGTGACCCAATGGCATGTCTTAGGGTTCACTTAGATTGTTTTTAGGGTTAGGGCATAGTGGTGGGGTGTGGCTAAGGTTCCAAATTAGACTAGTTTGACCTAAGTTGACTTGAGCCCTATAGTGGGCCCCATGTGGCTACACCCTATATCTATGGGTCAAACCAACAATAAACCCCACACCCACACCACATG
Source organism: Platanthera zijinensis (assembly GCA_039513925.1). Classification (NCBI taxonomy): domain Eukaryota; kingdom Viridiplantae; phylum Streptophyta; class Magnoliopsida; order Asparagales; family Orchidaceae; genus Platanthera; species Platanthera zijinensis. The sequence goes on from CM077083.1 coordinate 155,603,892, forward strand.
TCCTATCCTAACCTAAGTTGAGGGTTCTAATAAGAAATGGGATGTTACAAATCCCAATAAATAAAAAAAACAATTTGTCCCCAAAATTTATGTTCGTCTCTACGGGGTTCCACTTGAAAGCAATTAAGAAACTAAAACAAAACTTAAAGCATTACCTGATGTAAAAAAGCTCCGAGTGCCGCTCTAGCATCAATTCCCTTGGCTCCCAAATGTGCTCCTCCCGTCCATGGTTGTACGATGTTGGGTACATTAGAAACTGTATACCCGATTTGGAAGAAGTCACACTTTACTCAATGATATAAATCAATGTGTGTTTGATTGGATGTTGAGTTTCAATGTGCAGGTTAAAAAAATGAAGAAAAATATTCTAAGTACAAGTGTCGACACTTGTGAAGGAAATGTATCGACACTAGAAGCCAAATTTTGTCGACACAGGACAATTGTGTCGACACACAGAAATTCTGTCAACAGTAATTGTGTCGACACACAGGACTTGTGTCGACACACACAAGAATTCTGTCAACACTAACTATATCGAGACTAGAAGTTATTGTGTCGACACACAGGACTTGTGTCGATACATTCCACAGAAGCTGTGTCGAGTAGATAAAGAAGGGCTGTGTCGACATTGTGTGAGCTGTGTCGACATCATCAAGAATTATGTCAACACATGGTCTATTTTGTGTCGACACATTTGAAGTGTTGACTCGACGATTTTCTACGGAGATAGAGTACAATGAGGTATCAGGTGTCAAGACATAAGACTTGATAGTTGTCATAATTAACAAAGCTGTTGCATCTATCAGAGCTATCAGAAGGCCGTTATGAACCGGATCAACAAGTAACCTCAGATGGGTCTATATAAAGACCTGTTCTATCATTAAACTAGGGAGATCCAATAAGAAAGGACTTGACATATTTCCAACAGTTGAAATCTACAAGTAATCCAGATAAGGCAGGTCCTGAACCAGTCTACAAGAAGAATTCATATCAAATTATGAATAGAAGAAAGAAGCTGGATTGAGGATCATCTTCAACTTCACAAGAAGATCAACCTTACTTTGTTCAGATTCAAGAAGCTTTGAAGAAGCTAAGATAGGTTGGATCTTAAGCAGTCAAATCAAGAACTGTTCAAAAAGCCTTCACTCCTTTCTCTTTCTACCTGAGTGAAGGATTTATCACTTTTATAATCAATTTTTTTGTAAGATCTTTTATATATCTGAGTGTAAGAGAGTTATCTCTCTGAGTTATAAGCCTAAGTATATAAAGGCTGAGATAGGGCTGAGTGCCTGAGGTAAGATCTTTGTGATCTGAGTTATAGGCCTGGTGATAAGGGCTGAGGTAGGGCTATTTGCCAGAGGTAGGATTCTTGGGAAAAATCTGAGTTGTAAAACTTGAAGAAGTCTGAGCTGTAGGAACCAGTTGGGTTCTGAGTTGTAAGATCTGAGGATCTGAGTTAGTGGAAGGAAGTTTGGCCAAATCCAGCTCTCTGTTGGATAGGTGAAGGGGGAGAGTGGACGTACCCACGAATTAGGGAACCATTATAAAACACTGTGTGATGTGCTGTGTTTTTTTGTGCTTGTTTTATCCTGTGCTGTGATAGTTGTAGCCTAATTTTATATGTTGTGATTAGCATTTTAATTGCCTAAATTAAAATTGGATTTGAACCTATTCACCCCCCCCCCCCTCTAGGTGTTTAAGATCTATAAACCAAATCTTTCAAGTGGTATCAGAGGGAGGTTCACTAAAACATAGATCTAACAGTTTGAGTTGATCTCCAAGGCAGTTATCTGTTAGCCAGAATGGGTTCAGTTGAAAATCAGAAGGAACTTAGATCCATGAAACTTCCTCTTTGTAGGAAAGAAAATTTTGGCATATGGAAACAAAGGGTCAGATTGTTCATGGAAGCATCTAATCCAAGAATTTAAATCACAGTTCTAGAAGGGCCATTTATTCCTATGAACATTTCAGTTCTTTATGCCAACCTCAAGACTCCAAAAAGTTATTCTAAAATGACTAAGGAAGAGATCATCCTTGTTACCTTAGACAAGAGGGCACAGAATATAATTGTGAGTGTCATAGATGATTCTACATTCCAGAATCTGGTCCATTGGAAAACCTCCAAAGAGATGTGAGACACTTTGATTGTCTACATGGAGGAAACAGAAGAAGTAAGAGAGGATAGAAAGTCTATGCTAAATCAAGAATATGAGAGTTTTAGACAAGCCAAGACAGATAGCATAGCTGAATGCTATAAGAAACTTTTTAGAATTGTAAATGAGGTAATGAACTATGGAAGAGTCTTTCGCACATTAGAACAAAATGACAAGTTTCTTAGATCACTAACCAAGGACTAGGATACTAAAATATGTGTCATCAGAGAGGTGGCCAGGCTTGCTGATACACCTCCACCAACCTTATTTGGAAAACTGTTATTATATGAGATGTAGCTCACTGCAAGAGAGGAGGAGGAGAAAATCAATAGGTCTTAATACAAAGAGAAGTCAGTAGCCCTCAAGGCTGAAGCCACAAGAAAGGGCAAGAGAAAGTCTCCTTCTCCTCCCAGGAGAATTGTTGAAGTTGAATCAGAAAATACTGACATCAACACTTCAGACAGCCACAGCTCTGATGAAGACTTTGCGACCTTCACAAGACAGTTTCAAAGGTTCATGAAGAAGAAGAAATGGAGAACAAAGCCATCTTCATCTTTCTCCAAGGATGACTATTACAAGAAGAAGAAAACTTCTAAGGATGGCAGGTGTGGATCTAATCCCAGTAAACAAATATTTTCTAAAATTGTTTGTTATTATTACAACAAGCCAGGACATGTCATAGCTAATTGTACTGATAAAAGAAAGGAATCTAGTGACAAAAGGGCAAGAAGGAGAAATCCTTTGTTGCCAAGAAACAAAAACTTGGAATGATTCATCTTCATCATAATCAGAAAGAGAAGATGAAGATGAAGCCAACATTAGGCTATTCACAACTGAAGAAGACTCAGGGGAAACTTAATTCTTGTAAATGTTGGATTCCATAAATAAAATATAAGAACATCAATGTAGAGGGCTGATCGCCTTATCTGAAGAAGATCATTGCCAGGAACAGCCTAGTCCTAGTAAGGTATACACTCTATCATCACCTTCTAATTATTATACTGGATCAGAATCAGAAGCATCTGCATCAAGGGATGTGGATGGTTCTGAATCTGAAGGGGATGTTCATCAACTAATTGATGAGTATGGTGGTCTGTTGCAAGCTCTTAAGAGAAGCAAAATCCTTGTCAAAGAACAGGCTAAGGAAATTGCATCTCTTAAATTGGCTATATTAGATTCAGCAAAAATTCTTGATTTGAAGTTGAATGAAGTTGACAAACTGAAAAACATAACTGTTATTCAGATGAGTACATTACCTTCAAAAATGATCACATCAAGAGTCTGTAAGTCAGACTTCAAAGAGAGAAGAATCTTGTGGCTAAATTCTCAAAGCTAAAGTCAGTCTTACCTTTAATTGATAACTTCATATCCCAAAAGGGTAAGACAGGATTAGGCTTCAAGGGAAGAATAAGGGAAGCTAATTCCAAAAGAAAAGGTAAATCCCCAGTTCAGCCACTAGCCTCCAAACCCCCTATTTCTTTCAAGAAAGTGATGCAGCCTACTAACAGGTATGATCATAACATTACATATGGTCACTATAAGCATGGTGATCAGGATGGCAAGGGTGCAATTGCTAATAGGGCATCCAATGAGCAAACACAGCATGTCTTTCAGGAATCATCTGTGTTTGATGCACCAGCCCCAACACTTTAAAAGACTGCTGACAGTAATCCTGTTAAGCCTGTACTTAAAAGAAGGTATAATAGATATGAGTGATGGTGTTATGGTAAAGTGGGCCACTGTGCCATTGATTGTTGGCACAATGCTAGTGTCCAGAAAAATGCCAGCATACCAGTCAGAAAGGCTACAGGCAAGCATGACAAATTCCAACCTAACCTGAACCTAGGACCCAATAACAATTTGGGTTCTAAGGATAGGTAATTTTATTTGATGCAGGTGAGTCCAAGTGACCATACCCCAATATGGTACTTGGACAGTGGATGTTCCAGGATTATGACTGGAATAAGAAGGATGCTGAAGGATTACTCTCCCATAGAAAATGGACCCAAAGTGATCTTTGGTGGATCTAAAAAGTGGGTCATCAAAGTGTTTGGTAACATTTCCAATAGCTCTATCACTATCACCCAAGTGTCTTATGTGAAAGGTCTGAAACATAACCTAATAAGCATAAGCCAACAAAGTGATCTTGGTTATGACACTACTTTCCTTAAGGGCGTGTGCCAAATAAGAAGATCAAGTGATCAAGAGATCATTCTGACAGGCACTAGGAAAGGAAATGTCTACTATCTTAATTTTAATTATGAGAATAAGAACTCTCCTATTTGTTTAGTTGTAGATGAGAAAGCATCTTATTATGTCCAATGGCACAAGAGGCTAGCTCACCTTAACTACAAGTCAATAGGCAAACTCTTCAGTATGGAGTTAGTGAGGAATGGTCCTCAGGTCAAGTGTATTAAAGAGGGTGTATGTTCAACTTGCCAAAAGGGTAAACAGACCAAGACCACTTTCCATGGCCATGATATCAAAGATTCCGTGAGATGTTTATACCTCCTGCATATGGATCTATTTGGTCCTATGCTAGTTCATAGTCTAGGTAATAAAGCTTACACATTTGTGGTTGTGGATGACTATTCTAGATTTACATGGGTTTTCTTCTTGAGGAAGAAATCTGAAAACCCTACTGTCTTCAAGAATTTTGTCAGGCAAATTCAGAATGAACTTAACAATTCAGTGGTCAAAATCAGAAGTGACCATGGGACAGAATTTGAGTCTGAATGCATGACAAAGTTCTGTGAAGAACTTGGGATTCATCAAGAGTTCTCCTCACCTAGAACTCCCCAGCAAAATGGGATTGCTGAAAGAAAGAATAGGACTCTTATTGAGCCTGGTAGAACACTACTAAGTAATACTTCTCTCCCAAAATATTTCTGGGTTGAGGCAGTAAACACTGCTTGTCATGTTCTCAACATAGCTTCCATCACCAAAAGCCACAAGAAAACACCCTATGAGATTATGAAAGGCAAAAAACCAAATTTAGCTTACTTTGGAATCTTTCGTAGCAAGTGTTATATTCTTAATAATGGCAAGCACTATTTAACTAAGTTTGCTGCCAAATCCCAAGAAGGGCTATTTATTGGGTACAGCAATACTAGTAAAGCATACAGGGTCTACAACTTGACTACTAGAGTTGTAGAAGAATCTATTCATATAGTCTTTGATGAATCTAGGTTAATTAATAATGAGATGTCAAGCACTTCTTCTAGCTCTACAGGGTTCGAAGATAAGATGGACAAGCTAATCATAGGTGAAGACACCCCTATGAGTCAGGATGGGGAAAATTATTGATGTTGTCTAGGGAGAGTACACGACCCACAAGCTGAAGATGAATACAATGAAGTACAGCTTGATGAAGACAAAGAAGAAAATCAAGAGGTGGATAGATTTCCTCCAGCAATAAGACATCTGAGGGATCATCCAGCACACCAAATCATTGGTGATGCAAGACATGGAGTTCTGACCAGAAGCAAGAGCATGAACACAGTTCTATGTTCAAGCTTCCTGTCCCAGATAGAACCTAAGAAATTTGAAGAGGCTATACAAGACTTAAATTGGATTGATGTCATGCAGGAAGAGCTGAATCAATTTAGAAGATGTAAAGTCTGGAAGTTGGTTCCTAAACCAAAGGATCACAATGTCATAGGGACTATGTGGATCTACATGAATAAGTTAGATAAAAATGGCATTGTAGCCAAGAATAAAACCAAACTTGTAGCAAAAGGCTATAGGCAGGAAGAAGGAATAGACTTTGACCAGACATTTGCCCCAATGGCAAGGTTGGAAGCAGTAAGGTTGTTCCTTGCCTATGCATCTTACCAAGGGTTCAAGGTATTTCAGATGAATTTAAAGTCAGCATTTTTGAATGGTGACTTAAAAGAGGAAGTTTATGTTAAACAACCTTCAGATTTTGTAGATCCTCTTTATTCTAACTATGTTTATAGGCTTAAAAAATCTCTATAATGATTGAAACAAGTCCCTAGGGCTTGGTATGAAACTCTGTCTACCTTCCTCATTGAGAATAAATTTTCAAGGGGGAAAATTGACAAGACTCTATTCTTTAGGGAATCAAAAGGCAAGATCATCCTAGTCCAGATATATGTTGATGAAATTATCTTTGAATCAACTGAAAACAACCTTTGTAGAAAGTTTGCCAAACTTATGCAAGGGAAGTTTAAGATGAGCAGCATGGGTGAGCTAAAATTCTTTTTTGAACTCCAAGTTAGACAGACTGATGATGGCTTTTCCATATCCCAGTCTAAGTTCACCAAGGAGTTAATTAAGAAATATGGCATGGAGTCAGCCTCCACCATGAGAACTCCAATGGGGTCAAGTATGCCTATAGGCAAACATGAGGTAGGAAAACCTATTGATGAGTTTTTGTATAGAGGGAGAATTGGTTCCCTTCTTTACTTGACTGCAAGTATACCTGACATCATGTATGCCATATGTGTCTGTGCTAGGTACCAAGCTTGCCCGAAGGAATCTCATTATTCTGTTGTCAAAAGAATATTAAGATATCTTAAAGGCACACCAAATCTTGGTCTTTGGTATCCTAAGAATAGAGATTTTATGCTAACAAATTTTTCAAATGCAGACTTTGCAGACTGCAAAGAAGACAGAAAAAGCACCACAGACACATGTCAGTTCCTAGGTGGAAGATTGGTGCATGGAGCAGCAAAAAGCAGAGAAGTGTGGTTATATCCACTGCTGAGTCAGAATATGTAGCTGCATACAGTTGCTGTGCTCAGCTGTTGTGGATACAACATCAACTTAAAGACTATGACATCAAGGTAAGTAGAACTCCATTATATTGTGATTCTACTAGGGCCATATCTATTGCTAGAAATCATGTTTCACATGGTAGAACAAAGCATATAGAAATCAGATTTCATTTCATTAGAGAACATGTTGAAAAAGAAGACATAAGTCTATAATTTGTCAACACTAACAATCAAATTACTGACATATTTACAAAACCTCTGGATGAGAGTAAATTCAATTATTTTAAGATTGAATTAGGTATGTTAAACCTAGAATAAAATGTTAGGTCAGCACAAAATTTATCAAAAATTAGCTAAGTTAGAAAGTTTGTGTCGACACAAGCTCACTGTGTCGACACTATCAGCGAGTTGTGTCGACAAAGGAATAAACTGTGTCGACACAGAAATAATATCTGGGTTGACAGAAAAGGTTTGTGTCGACACAACTCTGTCGAGACCTTGTATTAGAAGATTTCTATGTCGACACACAAAAATCTAGGTCGACACATAGACATGTCGACACCAACAATTCTCTGTCGTGACCTAAGTAGTCTATGTCGACACATACAAAATTATTTCGACTCATAAGATTCTTATTTATGAGTGTCTCTTGAACTACCCTTTATAAGAATTCTATAAATAGGAGAAACAAAATCTAGTGGACTGTGCTATCCTTAACTCTCGACTCTAAACCCTGTGTTGACAAGATATTCTACAGTCTACTCTCTTCTCTCTCTTTCATCCATGGCACCACAGATGGAAGACAAAGTAAATAAGGTATATGAATAGGTTTGCAATGCGTTTGAGACTGCCTCACAAGAAATCAAATCTGTGATTACCCTAATCACCGACAATGGATTGGAGTACTTAGTCTCAGAACCTACCCGGATATGGAAGAAGGAGGTTCTTGAATTCTACTCATCAGCATCAATGGATTCGAAGAGCATGAAGATTAAATCATCTGTCCAAGGTACTAAGGTGAAACTCATACTGAAAATTTTATGTAAAACACTTCAGCTTTCTAGGATTAAGGAAGAAGATGGCATAGCATCTTCCATGACAAAAGATGCTCTCCATTGGTGTGGACTGGATACCACTACCAAGATTGGATCATCAATGAATAGGAAGGGAATGAATTCCCAAGGCAAATTCCTATTTAAGATTATCGGCAAAGTAATTTTGTGCAAATAAGGAGGACATAATAGGATTTCAGCCTATATGTTCAATCTCATGACCAGAGTCATATTCAAGATGAAAACTGACTGGTCTGCTATTGTGTTTGAAAAGATAAAAGAAAGTCTCAAGAAACCTAATCTGGGCAGAATACTAAGCCTGTATCTGGCTATCAATATTCCAGAAGTGACGAATCAGACTATTGGTTCTAAGATTAATCACATGAGGAAGATGGACTTACGAATCTTGTCTTGATGGGAAAGAGTACTGACGAAAGATGTTCCTACACCTAAAAAACAACAGAAGAAGAGTAAGGAAAATAACACATCAGCCAAGCTCCCTGAATCCGCTAGTGATTCAGAAGAGCAAGTTGACTTCAGCACAGATGAAGAACAACTAAGGAAAAGGAAATCACCTACACCATCACCTGACAAAGAGGTTCAAGCTCAAGGGGAGACAATCCAAGTTCCAGAGAACTAAGTGGTATCAACTCCAGGGGGAGACAACACTGTAACTACAAATGTACATAAACCATAAAATCCACAGATATCAGACCTAGGGGGAGGTATAAATGATGCTGAACTGGATAGTGAAAATGCAACTAACACAGTCATGATCATAGTTTCAAAAATCAACAATGCTGCAGCCACTTCTTTTGAGAAAGAAGCACAGAATATGCATATGTCTGATCCAAACCAATCTGAACAACAAAACTCTCCTAATATAGAAAAAACCCTGGAAGAGGACTTTGATGTCCAGGGGGATCCATCTATTGAGATGGAGAAAGTTATTCCTTCAGTTCAAATGCAACAAGATATAACTCTAAAGGAGTTATTTCCTGACTTACAAGGAGTAAGAACTGAGGCGGAGATGCCAAACATTGCCTCTAGTCCAAAGGACATAGTGGACATAGTTAGTTCCTCTGATTCTTCTGAAGATGAAGAGGCCTCCGGGGAAAAGAAAAGGAAACTTGTGGAGCTTAGGAAGAGGAGCTCGAGCTATAAAAAGGCCTTGAAGATCGCCCCACAAACACCAGCCCCTGTAGTAGACTACAGTTCACTTTTGGTGCAACTGCAAGTGAAGATGAATGAGCAAAGAACTACTCTTGAAAAATAGTGGATGAGACCCACAAGGACCTGCAATTTCAGTTGGCCTAGTATATCAAATCCATCAGATTTGAAGTCAATCAAAATAAAAAGGAGATGACAGATTGCTTCCATAAAGGAGGTAATGTTGTAGTTTACTTGGCCAAGCAATAACAGGAGATCAAAACTGAAATAGCAGACATTGCAGTCAAACAAGGTTATGTCTTGGAAAATCAACTCAGAATGAATGAAAATCTCAAAGACTCTCATCATGCTATTCTAACAAAGCTTGGGAGTATTGCCACTGATGTAAATACTGAAGTTTCAAAGCAAATCACAGAAGATTTAGCAGATGTCCAAACATCAATCCAGGCATCTCAAAAATCTATCTCAGATCAAATGAATAAGTTCAGAACCTACTACAAAGAAGGAACAAATTATCTGGCTGATAAAGTAAGGTTTAAAAAGGATGATCTAAGAGACCATATAGAAAGATAAGTCATAAAGGGGGAGAGAATATTAGTCAAAGCAAGCTCAGATCATGCTAAATGGATAACCAATAGCATTAGAGCAACTCTTGGTTATCAGCCCCTTTATGATGATGACAACACTGCTGAATCTTGAATTCAACCTGCTCATATTGAAGGGGTTCAGCAGGAAGTAGCCCAAGTCATTTATCCCCCTTCTGATTTTGAAGAAATCCAGCAGGTAGTACATCAAATGTATAGCCTTCCACAAGAGGCACATAATGTTATTCTTGAAAAAGTTGACATGCCTGCAGTTTTATTACAAAGAGAAATAGAAGCAAAAAGAGCAAGGGATGCTTTGAAAGAAGCTCAGCTATCTAGGAAAAGGTTCAGAGAACAGGCTGAATTAAAGCCTGATTTTGAACAATGGAGTCCAACCTCCAGGAACATTATTCTTACTGCTTGGAATGCTGTTAAAGAAAATATGCATGATAGAGGCAAGTGGTATTCTGAAAAGGAATTGAGCAAATTTCAGAACGGCAAGATGATATATATTAGTTCAAAAGAGATCCTAGAGTTGGGAAGATATCTTCTAACTCTATTGAGCCTAGCAAGTATTTCCCAAAGCCTTTTCATTACTTTGAAAGATAAAAGATCAAGGCTGAAGAGCTCAAGAAGAAGGATCTGAAAGGAAAGAAGCTGGCTGATGACACTGGAGCATCAATACAAGCTAGGATTCAGTCTATCAAAGGAATTATCATCAAGGAGCCAGATCAATCCTAGGGATAGATTGACTAGGTTTAGAACTATGTAATCTTTTGTTCTAAAATCCTTGTAATTCAAAACTGACACTTGTTTACTGTATTTTATCATATTTTGGGTTGATATTACATGCTATTTTTGCTTATGAGTTACCAGGCTGAGTAATGTTTTTATATATATACATCATAATCTTTGTTTTATTATAAGTGGTGTATATCATTGACTAAGGGTTATGACTTCTCCAAATAGGGGGAGATTGTTGGGTACATTGGAAACTATGTACCTGATTTGGAAGAAGCCACACTTAACTCAATGATATACATCAATGTGTATTTGATGGGATGTTGAGTTTCATTGTGCGGGTTAAAGAAATGCAGAAAAATATTCTAAGTACAAGTGTCGACACTTATGAAGGAAATGTGTCGACACCAGAAGCCAAATTGTGTCGACACACGACAATTGTGTCGACACACAGAAATTCTATCAATAGCAATTGTGTCGATACACAGGAATTGTATTGACACACACAAGAATTCTATCAACACCAACTATGTCGAGACTAGAAGTTATTGTGTCGACACACAGAACTTGTGTCGACATATTCCACAGAAGCTGTGTCGAGTAGATAAAGAAGGGCTGTGTCAACATTGTGTGAGCTGTGTCGACAACATCAAGAATTATGTCGACACATGGTCTATTTTGTGTCGACACATTTGAAGTGTTAACTTGACGCTTTTCTGCTGAGAAAGAGTACAATGAGATATCAGGTGTCAAGACTGAAGACTTGACAGCTGTCATAACTAACAAAGTTGTTGCATCTGTCAGAGCTGTCAGAAGGCTGTTATGAACCGAATCAATCGGTAACCTCAGATGGGTCTATATAAAGACCTGTTTAATAATCAAACTAGAGAGATCCAAGAAGAAAGGACTTGACATATTTCCAACAGTTGAAATCTACAAGTCATCAAGAGAAGGCAGATCCTGAACAAGTCTGCAAGAAGAATTCAGATCAAATTCTGAATAGAAGAAGGAAGCTTAATTGAGGATCATTTTCAACTTCACAAGAAGATCAACCTTACTTTGTTCAGATTCAAGAAGCTTTGAAAAAGCTAAGATAGGTTGGATATTAAGCAGTCAGATCAAGAACTATTCAAGAAGCCTTCACTCCTTTCTCTTTCTACCTCAGTGAAGGATTTATCACTTTTATAATCAATTTTTCTGTAAGATCTTTTATAGATATGAGTGTAAGAGAGTTATCTCTCTGAGTTAAAGCCTAATTATATAAAGGCTGAGGTAGGTCTGATTTCCTGAGGTAGGATCTTTATGATCTGAGTTGTAGGCCTAGTGATAAGAGCTGAGGTAGGGTTATTTGCCTGAGGTAGGATTCTTGGGAAGAATCTGAGTTGTAGGACTTGAAGAAGTATGAGTTGTAGGAACCAGTTGGGTTCTGAGTTGTAAGATCTGAGGATCTGAGTTAGTGGAAGGAAGTTTGGTCGAATCCATCTCTCTGCTGGATAGGTGAAGGGGGAGAGTGGACGTACCCACGAATTGGGGAACCACTATAAAACACTGTGTGTTGTGCTGTGTTTTCTTGTGCCTGCTTTATCTTGTGATGTGATAGTTATAGCCTTATTTGCTATACTGTGATTAACATTTTAATTGCCTAAGTTAAAATTTGATTTGAACCTATTCACCCCCCCCCCCCTCTAGGTGTTTATGATCTATAAACCAAATATTTCAGACCACAACACCTTCACAAGGGAAACCTTCTTCTTTCGCAGCACTCGATCCTCTGTATCATCGATTCAGATCGGCTCTAAATGAACTGACCTGTCAGGTTCTATCAGGCCTACTGTAGTGGTAATATTCTACTCCGACAGAAGGAGAGCTCTCCATAACAAAGATACGTGACAAACGTCATGCCAGGTCCCCAACTCTGGCGGCAGCTGCAGTCTATAAGCCAAGGGACCGATCCGCTCCAGGATCAAGTATGGCCCCATATATTGTGGACTGAGCTTCTTATGCCTCCGCACCCGAGAGAAACCATGCACCAGACGTATCTTCAAGAACACTCTGTCCCCTACCTAGAACTCCACATTTCGATGTCACGCATCATAGTACTTAGCCTGCCTACTCTGAGCCTCAAGAATCCAATCCCTGATCACTCGTATCTGAGCTTCCGTATCCTCTATATATTCTAATCCAAGTGTCTAGGGGTCCATATCCTAGACCTAAGATAGAGGTGTCCGACATTTCCTTCTGTATAAGGCCTCATAAGGTGTCATTCTAATGCTTGCCTGGTGGCTGTTGTTGTAGGAGAATTCAATCAGTGACAATAGTCTCTCCTAGGGCTTTGTCATGTCCAGTATACATAAACATAGCAGATCCTCCATAGTCCTATTGGTCCTCTCTGTCTGGTCGTCAGTCTATGGATGGAAAGCAGTGCTAAAAGCAAGCTGAGAACCTAAGTACGCCTGCACTGCCCTCCACTCCTTAGAAGTGAACCGGCCATCAAGATCCGAGACAATCGTCTTGGGGATGTCGTGGTACCTAACGAACTGCTCCACATACAACCTCACCAAAGCAGCAACTGGGTTGTCCTTCATGATCGGTATAAACTGTGCCACCTTGGTCAGTCTATCGATAATGAACCATATAGAATCGTTCCTAGAGTGGGATCGAGGCAATCCGTGTATGAAATCCATAGTGATATCCTCGAACTTCACCTATGGCACCGGCAGTGACTGTAGTAGTCCTCCTGGGCTCTTGCACTCTACCTTTACCTGCTGGCATGTCTCGTAGTGTGTCACTTAATAGATGATCTCCCTCTTCATCCCTGGCCAATACAAGCTCCTCCGCAGATCCACCATCATCTTGGTGATACCGGGGTGTACTTAGTACTGAGAACAGTGTGCCTCCCTGACTATATCCTCTCGAATATGACCTCCTGCGTTTATATAAACACGGCCACGAAAATGAAAGAGGTCATCAAGTAGTGAATAATCCTCTGACTTGCCCCCTGCTAGGGCCCTGAACACTGGCTCTAAAGCTGCATCTAGCCTCTGATGTGTCCTGATGCGATCCCGTATATCGCACTCAATTATCAAGGAACTCAAATACTCCTGATATTTATCTGGCTCGGACTCGAAAACCATAGTAATATGCATATCCTCTAGCATATGTATCAGCTCCATAGCCATCACCAAGGGCTCCAGTCTAGTAGTGCCGGCTCTCTTGCTCAAGGAATCTGCCACGGTGTTCGCCTTCCCCGGGTGAGAATGCATCTGGTAGTCATAGTCGTATAGGAACTCCAGCCATCTCCTCTGGAGAAGGTTCAAATCCTTCTGGGAATCAATATACTTGAGGTTCTTGTGATCTAAGAAGATGTCACAATGAACCCTGTATAGGTAATGCCTCTAGATCTTCAATGCAAATACCACCGCACCGAGCTCTAGATCATATACAGGATAGTTCTGCTTATGCTTCTTCAACTGCCTCGAAGCATAAGCGATGACATGCCCATGCTACTTCAGGACTACACCCATCCTTCTTCTTGATAAATAACACTGGTGCTCCTACAGTGATGAGCTCGGTCGAACAAATCCTGACTCCACAAGATCCCGTAGCTGCGTCCTGAACTCTGCTAGCTCTTTGGGGCCATCCTGTATGGTGCCCGAGATACGGGCCTCGCTCCTGGCACAAACTGAATCCGGAAGTCTATGTCCCTTGTCAGTGGCAACCCGAGCAATTTCTCCAAAAATACATTGGAGAAATACCGAACCACTAGAATGTCAACCATAGGAGTTTCTTCTCCCGCCATATCGAAGCAGATAATATAAATCTCCTCTCCCTACTCGTGGGCCTTGAGAACCTGTACAAATGATAATAAATGATTGGATACAGGTCTAATACCTTTGACGATGACGTAGGAGTCCCCGTGTCTCAATGTGATCCTCTTCGACGGGCAGTCGATCTGGTCATGGTTCTAATGCAACCACATCATGCCCAGGATCAGGTCAAAGTCTAGCATTTTCAGGATCATTACCGGTGCTTCAAATGCCTTCCCGCCATTTTCTGCCTCCATGTTGCACTTGGCAGATGATAATAGCTCTGATCCGTCAGATAGCACCACATCGTCAAGCCCATGAATCATACCACACCATCTAGCCCTTCCACAAAATCTTCTGATATGAATGAGCGCGAGGCACCCGTATCGAACAACGTATGAGCGGGCTTGCCGCTGATAAAGACTATGCATGAGGTTGTTTTGAGTTTTTAGTTTGGTTGTTTATTCTACAAGGTCAAGTCCTATATATTAAATAAAATTTTAAATTCATAATATAGTTTAAGTACCTGTGATGACCTCCTCAGGATTTTTCGGCTCGGCTAGGTCTAATGCATACATCTTCTCTTGTCCTCTGCTTTGGCCATAATGTCCTCGGCCTCGAACTCATCCTCGGCCTCTGCCCTACTGTGCTGGAGGGTCCACTTGAGGTGGTGGAGGAGGAGGAGGAGGGAGTGGATGAAACTGATGTGGGCACTCAGATATATAGTGCCCCGGCTTGTGGCACCAATAACAAACTACCTGCCGCTGGCCACGATCATCTTGCCTCATCGGGCCATGCACCTGTAGAGGTAGGGGAGATAAAACTGTAGGAGGCCTCTGCTCCTGCCTGAAGTTGGGACGATGACATCCCCAACCCCTCTTATAACAATTCACCCTACCTCTCTAAGAGCCCCTGCTGCTCTCCCCAGATGATGACCCATCTAGAGTCCTCTTTCCTTGGCTTTGCACCATCAGTTGGTCTGCCTCCAGCTTCTTGTCCATCTCTATGATCTGTGTCGATGTGCCATGAGAGATGAAGAGTATAGGCTATCTGGTGGAGTCCTTAAGCCCTAGGTAGAACTTCTTGGCATATCTTCTATCATATGTTTCATGAATCCCTGCGAACTTGGATAGATGGGAAAACTCTCTATGATATTCGATCACCGACCTGGTCCCCTGTTTGAGGTTCAAAAACCTCTCTTCTAGCTCATCCATGTCCGTGGTGGACACAAAATGATCCAAGAACACCTCGATGAATTCTTCCCATGAGATATCTAACAGCTCCCTATCAGTATATGTGGAGTCCAGCATGGACTTCCACCACCTCTTTGCGTGGACATCCAATGCAGAAGATGCCAAAGGTACTGCTTGGCTGACAGGGCAGCTGATGCCTGCCAGCATCTCCTATATGGCCTCATGCCATTCTTCGGACTTCACCGCATTCTCTGTCCAGTGGTACATCGGTGGGGACAGGCTCTTGAAGGCACTTAACCAGTTTGACCCCGGATTTGGCAGTTGTGCTAGGACCTGCTGGGCTCTGAAGGTCTCAAGAATGGCCGTCAAGGTCTGTCCCATCTCCGTCTGCTAAAATAGAATGGCAGTCGAAGGGGGAGGGACCACATTCTCTAGTACGGTGACCTGTGAAGGCTACATAAAGGTAAGGTTTATATTAGAATTGTCCAAACTCATTGCTTAGGTGGACTGTATTATGTGACTTCTTACACATGGGCACACCATTGCTTCCGCTGCATAGTTTGTCCGCAAACTAATGCTCGAGGGGGTGACCAAGTGTTGTGGAATCTTTCTCATATGATCGTTTGTTCAAGTGATATACGTTTGTAAGACCACTCCCCTTTCCAGGGAGGCTCCCGGTCTTATTCCCAGAACCGCCGTCTTACGGTGAAACTAACTCACAGGTTAGTCGACACTACAAGATGTCGATCCTGCCGGCTAGTACGATCATATAACTTGTTCGGCCAATTTGAGAAATAGAAGTATAAAAGCAATGTATGAAAACAGCTAGCTAGTCCACAATGAGTACAAAAACAATGAGATAAGGGCTTATGCCCTGTACATGAATATCAAATCTCTCTCTCACAATAAAATAAGCGGAAGCTAAACTATCATCAGAAAACACGTCCCACCTGACAACGAACTGTAGTAGTAGTAGTATTAGTAGGTGGTGGTGGTATCAGCTCCTCATGTCCTGCTACCTCGTCCTGCTGGTCGTGCTGGTTCTCCTTCTCCTCGAGCTCCAAAAATGATTTGGTCACCGACCATTAGTCAAAAAAGACTAAGTCGTTTCATCCACACCTCGCCCCCGCAGCTCCTAGGTACCGGGCGGTAGGACGAAACGGAGGACAATAAGGGGTATCAAAAGGAAGCAGGTGATAGTGGAACTATACTACCAAGTATATGAGGTATCAACTATTTCTACTCTAGTAGTTCTATGTATATAGCACATGTAAAGTAAGTAAGAACAGTACTGAAAGTAAGTAAAGTGTTGTAAGTAAAACAAGAACAGAGCATAAAGAAAACTATCTACTGCTAAACTAATCATCACAGTAGTACCCTAACTTATATGAATGCTCATACAAACTTATACGTTAGGGTTTCCAAATTTAACTTATCATATAAAAAAGCTCATACTAATTTATATGATAAGGATCTTTGGTGCGTATGACCTAGTTATGAATGAATGTTATGCATGCGGTTTATGATTCATACAAGTGCAACTCACACACACGACTCTGTGATCACAAACCTTTAGTTCCCACTTTTTGGAGCAAGCATCACTCTCTGGTACCACCATTGTGGCTACGGCAGCAGCGGAACGGGCGCTTTCACTTCCTAGGAGGGTATACACACTACCAAGTACAGACCCTTCGTACGCCTCTGTACACATCCTAGGTGCACTCTAGAGTCTCTGCGTACTAATGCTGGCCAACTGCTAGACTTTTTGGTCGGGTGTGCATTTTTGGGGAATTGTCCATCGAACCGCAGTATAAACAACCTATTGGCCCTTCAAACCTCACACCTCACCAGAGTCACCGTACTGCAATCGGTGTGACGATTGGCCCAGTACCGCATGACCCGCCACTAGTTTTGTTTCTATGCACATGCAAGGTATCTCAACCCGAGCCTCCATCTCGCAGGACCAAACCTATCCTAATGTAAACCTCTCGAGCCTTCAGCTCGTAGGACTAACTATCCTGAATCCCGCCAAACCATAACGGGTGAGAATGTTACCACGTTTACTTAGCCTATTAGACTACTCTTGTCTAATGGTTATTAAGCTTAGCAATTTAGGGTTAATCCTAGGACGGCCCAGGGTATGCCTAATGAAGGGGTCTCGGAGGGCACTAGGAACCAAGATGGGATGAAGACCAAAGTTCCCTTTCGCAAGGATATTTACTTTTATTAGTGAATACCCATATTTCATACCAAACTCTCCTTATTACTATAGAGTAAACCTAATAGCTTGGGATGTTGTTGGGAAAGCGGCAGTCTTCCACTGATCCCCGTTCAAGCCACTATCCTTAGAATTTTGCACTCACCACTCATTATTAAGAAGTAACCTATTGGACACCAACCAGGGTTTATCTTCCCAAAGTAGATCTCATCTCAATCGTTAATCTTATCCCTTATGGTCTTAGAAGTATATACTACCTATGCTACGCACAACCCATGACTTAATACTACTCGTACAATAGGACTTCCAATTCCTTAGGCTAAATGCCCCTAACTATTTATCATAGGTTGGTATGGTGCATGTGGTTGACCATTTAAGATTTCACCATTTTTTCAAGTAATTAAGGATCTAGTTTAATTCCTTTTATTGTGTGACCTATGTCACATTGCACATGAGGTACTACTTATAGTGATTCAATCTATATAAGAAATTTATCAGGTGTTCTAAGAAGTAAAATATGACTGATTATCAGGTTTCATAATTTTCCTATTCATATTTCTATTTAAATTCCATTTAATAATAAAACCTCAAATTTATCGCTTTACAAATGAAGTACATAAATTACTCAATTGAAAATTCTAAGAAAATTTTTGAGTGTTCATATTGATATCATATGTCGTCTAATGACAGATTTCCAAATTCTTAAGCAGTTATTTGACCCAATATATGGCCATATATTTAATATTACCAAAATATCATTATTAGTGTTTTCAGTATTTGAAGACATCCAAAAATTCTACGAAAATTAAACAATGATAAAAATATTGAAATAATCTACTATAAATTTTTCCAAAATTTTCCAACTGTGATTACCCTTACTTTCAATTAATTTCCCATAAAAGGAAAAATGGTAATTCTACCTAAAACATAGGATAGTATTCTCTAACAAGCTCATAAATTTTTCCATAGGTGAACAATGTCCTTTTAGGGCATATAACAAAATTTCAGAATTAAATAAAATCATTTACCCTATTTTCAGATTTTATTTCTAAATCAGCATAATTTTCGATAATTTTAAATAATGGGATTTTTGATCCCAAAAATCCCATTCTTCCTGTGGGAGGTATATTTCACACCAACAAACCTCTGGCAAGAGTTTTATGGACATGAAAAGTGCCAAATGGGCTAAATTCTCATTTTAGTAGTTTTGTTATAAGCACCCCAAATTGAATATACCTATTACATGCATGTGGGATTTCCCAGACATGCAAAGGTCACAATGACATGAAATTTCTACCATGGTCTTATGCTGACCTAATGGACATGCCACCAAAATTTGGGGCCATTTGGAGTTATATTTCTCCAATTATTCACTTCATTTTAATATATGTATTTTACCAAATACTATAGGAAAAGTTTCTCCAAAAATTCTCATTTTTGGACAGAGACTAAGTTCAACCTAATCATAGGCATGCCCAAAATCTTGGGTCATGTAGACTTCTGGTTTGGCTAGGGCATCCATTCAAAGTTCTGCCCTAGCCTAGGACCAGTCTTGGTAGATTGGTCCTACAGGGAGTTCTACTGACCCAAATCACAAGTTTAGCGTGGAAAAATAAATTTAAGACCTAGGGATACATTTTTCCTGTTAGTCACAATTTCTGAAAATGCCTCTAAGATGCCTAATATCAATATGCAATATTACTGTAAAAGTGTGACATAAAATTTACTATTCATATATTAAAATCATAACCTATTTTATTTTAAATGCAGGAATTTGAACGACATCCGTTCATCGTCCCCGAATTTTGATGGATGAGATCGAGCTATCCTGGGCGACTTTGCGAGCTTATCCCGGCCACCTAGGCCGGCGCCACCGCCGGTGATTATCGCCACCACCTGCATTGAGGTAGTTGCTAGCATTTCCCAACTGTGAGGCTGTCGGAGGCGGGCTCCTCTAGCGATCCCGAGCAAGAAGAAATTTTCGAGAAAATGTGCACAAGCTCGCATGGTATCGGGCTCAATTTAGCCCAATGTCTAGCCTAATCAATCTAGAAAACTAGTACAGGATAAGGTGAGGCGAAATAGACCTGGAGACGGGCTTGGCAGCGAGTTTGCTGGCGGTGAGCCATGGCTGAGCTTGCTCCGGCGATTCCTTCCCAATTCCTGGATTCTTCAACAAAAGCTCTGCTCCAACTATCTATTTCCACTCGCCTAAGCTCACTAAAGGTTATGGTGGGATTGGATTTGGTTTGGAGTGGCTGTATAGGGTGATATTGTTGGTACCCTAGTTTGGATTTGAGTTCTGTCCTCTCCTTCTGTCTCTTGACCTAAGATTTATCTATGGTCAAAGGTTAGTTGTTTTGTTAGTTTGCTCTAAATTTAGATTTGTCACTTATCCAGATGAAAATTTGGTTAAGTTGTTTTTTGTTCGACTATGGTCGAACGTTGCTCGAATATCGTCTATCGACTGGTCGACGATAGTCTATCAGTTGTTCGACGTTCGTCTGTAAGCAGATCGTCTATCTCTGAGTTAGTTCAACTCTTGTTAGCTCGACGTTCTGTGGAATCTGCCTCGCTGATCGTCGAACCCCGCTCGACGTCTTTTGACCAGACAGATTTCTTGATAGTTCGACTATCTGCTTGGATAGTTCAACTATCTGATAGTTCGACTATCTGTTTGATAAGTCGACTATCTGTTTTCTCTGATAGTTCGACTATCTGTCTTGATAGGTCAACTATCTATTGTGTTTGATAGTTCGACAATCTGCTTGGATAGTTCAACTATCTGATAGTTCGACTATCTGTTTGATAGGTCGACTATCTGTTTTCTTTGATAGTTTGACTATCTATTTGATAGGTCGACTATCTTTTTTCTTTGATAGTTCGACTATCTGTTTGATAGGTCGACTATATGTTTTCTTTGATAGTTTGACTATCTGTTTGATAGGTCGACAATCTGTTTTCTTTGATAGTTCGACTATCTGTTTGATAGGTCGACTATCTGTTGTGTTTGATTGTTCGACTATCAGCTTGGATAGTTCAACTATCTGATAGTTCGACTATTTGTTTGATAGGTCGACTATCTATTTTGATTGATAGTTCGACTATCTGTTTGATAGGTCGACTATCTGTTTTGCTTGATAGCTCGACTATCTGTCTTGATAGGTCGACTATCTGTTTTGATAGGTCGTCTATCTGCTGTGGTAGTTCGACTATCTTCTTTGGTAGTTCGACTATCTGTATCGTTCGACTATCTGTTTGATAGGTCGACGATCTCTGCGCTTCGGTCGACGATCTCCGAGGGTCGTTCGACGTTTTGTTGTATGTCTTTAATAATTTTGTCCTCTTCTATTTTATGATTTATTTCATATTTATTTGGCATATTATTTTAGTTAATTTATGATATTATTTCCATGCAATCTCTGCTCCATTCCTTATGCATGAGCCAATCTTTTTCTGACAAAGTGCTTTGTCTTATTAGTTGAAATATATTTTCCACTTTATCTGCCAAGCTGTCCTTTATAGCCATTAGACTCAGAAAGTCTTTTCTAGCTGTAAAGAGTTCTTTCTGATGTGACTTTTTCTAGCCCCTTCTTATCTGATTAGTTATGCAGCTTCTTAGAAAGCTTTATCCTCTTATAGTATGTCTGTCTGCAGGATTTGTTTTTGCTTTATGCTTTTTACAGCCCAGTTTGCTGATGCCAGAAGAAGACAAAGATTCAAACTCAAATTAAAGCCGTTGCAAAGGCTCATATAAAAATAGCTTCTTTTGAAAGAAGAGATACACAGAACCCAGATCATATACACTCAGCAGCATAGAAAAAGAGAAAAAACAAGAAAGTTCTACAGCTCTCAGAAATTCACATTCACCTGAGAAGATCAAAGTTCTTCTGCATTCTTCTTCATCCTCAGTTCATCCTGCTTACAGGAAGACTTTCACTCAGAGGCCTTTAGAAGAAGAAGAAGAAGAAAGGAAGCTGTTTGAAGAAGAACAATCATTCAACCATCAAGAATCTTCTTCAAGCTTCTCCTTCAGAACCTTAAGACAATTCTTTGTCTTAGTTCAGAAGAGTTCCTGCACCCTGAAGCAAGACTCCTTCATGGATATTCTCTAAGCCAGGGGAGCCTTGATTCTTTAGAGCTTCTAGCTCTGTGCAATCCAATAGCTTCTCTAATTTGTTTAACAATAGAGAAGAAGCCTTAACTCTCTCAACCTCCTGTACAAAGGGTTATTACTCCCTTTAAAAGTGAACTCTTGGTGGCAGGGCACCTGATCAAAAACCTGTGTTGGATTTTGAGCTCCTGATCAAAAGCTCAAAGGGTCTACTATATCTACCTGAAGCAGATCAGTTGGTGGCAGGGCACCTGAACAAAAACCTGTAGTGGATTACTACCAGGGTGGTAGAAGAGTGGATGTACCTTTTTAGAGGGAACCACTATAAAATTTCTTGTGTCGTCTGAGCTGTTTATTTAATTCATTGTACTGTGGCTGTGAGTAGAAATAACTAGGATTGCTAGTTGCTGTGATAGGATCTCTAGCCTTAACTGTAATTATAGTTGGCTGCCTTTTGTGCACAACACTTTGTGTTAGGCTTTAGGGTTATCAATATCTATAAACTAATTCCGCAAATTAACTCTAAGGGAGTTGAGTTGGGTGTTCTAATTTTTGAATACTCTATTCACCCCCCCCCCCCTCTAGAGTTGTATCTATCATCACTTTCAATTAGTATCAGAGGGAGGTTGATTGACTGTATAGGCTAACACCTAAGTCACAAGATCCTGATAGATACCAAGTTTATAGATATTCACTTCATGGCCTAGTCCAAGGATTACTCTAGCACCAGACCTCCAACATGCAACTTAACTAAGTTTAGCATCTGGAAGGCAAGGATTAAGTTATATATGAACTCTATTGATGAGAGTATTTTTGCTTCTATTTTGACAGGACCACCAAGAGCACCTGCTGCAGCTACTGCTTCATCATCAACTGATATGATTGCAGTGCCTCCTCCAGACTACAACGATGAATACAAAAAGGCAAAGATAGCAGATGCCAAAGCAATGAATATTCTGGCTCAGACAATGTCTGATGAAGTATTCCAGAAAGTTGCTGACTGCTCCTCAGCAAAAGCAATGTGGGATACACTGAACCAAATTATAGCTGGTTCAGCTGATGAAAGGAAGGACAGAAGGTCCAACCTTATCTCCCAGTATGAAAACTTCAAGAAAACTGATGCTGAATCAGTTGAAGCAATGTACACCCGACCCAGCTCAATCATCAATGAGCTGAGGACTCTTGATAAGGATATATCATTGACAGAGGTCAATGATAAGATTCTTATGTGATTCCCTAGCATATGGGATCTGAGGATCTGGCCTATCATGGAGGCCAGAAGTACAAATGAAATCTCAACAGAAGCTCTCCTTGGCAAGCTCAAGTCTTTTGAGCAAGTGCTGAAGACCAGGGAAGCTGAGGCTGAAGCAAAGACTCCAACTCCAACAAGAAAAGAGCAATCTCTTGCTCTCAAAGATGCTGAAGCTTCTGAAGGAAGCCAATCCAACGAGGAACTGATGGCACTCTTTGCCAAGAGGTTTCTCAAGATGGGAAGAAAAGATTTTAGAAAGAAATCTTCACGATATGAAGATAAACCAAGGTATGATCGTTCTCCTGCTAAAGAAATAATTTACTATGGTTGCAGGAAGCCTGGACATATTCTACCAGAGTTTCTAGAGGAAAAGAATAAAGAGAAAAGGAAGGAAAAAAGAACAGCATAGGAAGCATTCCAAGCCCTCCTCCTACAAAAACAAAAAGAAGGAGAGAGGTTTTGTTGCTGAAACTGGAGCGATTCTGATGAGGAATCTTCCTCCTCAAGCCCCAGTGAGGATGAGGAAGAAAAGAAGGCAAAGGAAGTTTGCCTGATGGTAATTGATGCCTGCAGCAATAACTCAGCAGCAGAGAGTTCAGATTTTGATGAAGAAATGCCAATAGAAGATGAGGTATTATCTTCTTACGATTTTATATCTGCTGAATTTAAATCAGATTTTAAATCTTTGTGTTTAGATTTAATTAGTTCTGAAAAGGAAATTAAGGACCTTAGAAATAAGCTTGTTGAATCTGAATTTATCTCTAATGAAAACATTAGGTTAACAGCAGAACTCACTAATTCTAGTGAAGAAATAAAATTCCTTAAGAATGAATTAGCTAAGTCAAAAAGGCTAGAAGAATCTCTGAATGGTAGAAGCCTTAAGTTGCTTGAAATAACCAGCATGTCAAACACTAGGTCAGGCAATAATAAGCTAGGCTTAGGAGCTTCATCCTGTGAACCCCCAATTATTCTTAAAAATCATCTTTCAACTCCAGTGAACTTTATCTCAGCTGATGGGATAAAGAAAACTGAGCAAGTAAGACAAGTTAATCAAGCCTTAAATAAAGCTAAGAGAGAGAAAAGAAAACAAAAATTTAAGGAAATACAAAAAACGTCGAACGCTGCTCGACGATCGCATGCTCAGTGGTCGAACGATGCTCGACGATCTGCGCATCCATCGTCGAACGCCGATCGACGTTTTCAACATGAATTTCAAAATTATAATCAGAACCCTAGAAACCTGAATATGAATAGAAACCCTAGGTTTGTGGACCCATTAACTGCATGGAGCATCCCACCTAGGAGATCTTACCCTTTAGGTTATAAACCCCAACCTGCTTATTCTTTTATTTCTAGTTTTCATTATGTGAAGAATAATGGACCCAAGGTTACCTGGGTCCACAATATTTAACTTAACTCACTGTAGGTGAAGACCTATCTTATCACTCAGGACAAGTGGTATTTGGATAGTGGTTACTCCAAACATATGACAGGGAATAGAGAAAATCTGTCAAAGTTCAAGGCCAATCTTGGACCAAAGGTGATCTTTGGGGATTCTAGCTGTGGTCAAACTGAAGGATATGGTAGGATTACCATTGGAGCAGTAACTTTCAAGAGGGTTGCATATGTAACTGGACTGAAGCATTACCTTATCTCAGTAAGTCAGTTATGTGATGCAGGATATCAGGTATCATTCACTAACACTCTTTGTAATATTACTTTAAATAGTAATGTTGTGTTAGTAGGCATTAGACAAGGCAATATTTATTTAGTAGATTTTAATTCAACCCATTCTGAAATCTGCTTATTTAATAAAGTAACAAATAATAACACTTTATGGCATAAAAGGCTTAGCCATGTTAACCTCAAGAACATATCTAGGTTATCTAAATACAACCTTGTTAGAGGTTTACCTTCTTGCCCCTACAAGAAGGAGAGCCTATGCAAGGCTTGTCAATTAGGCAAGCAAACCAAGAATTCATTTAAGTCTGTAAATAAAAGTGATTCACCTAGAATCCTGTATTTATTACATTTGGACCTCTTTGGCCCAATAAATGTACAGAGTCTAGGAGGGAAGTATTACACTTTAGTAATTGTAGACGACTTCTCTAGGTTCACTTGGGTGTTCTTTTTGAGAACTAAGGCTGATAACTTCAAAGCCCTTACAGATTTTCTATTATGTGTACAGACTGAGTACTCTACTCATGTGGGCTTGATCAGAAGTGATCATGGTACTGAGTTTGACTCTCTTCTCATGCAAGAATTTTGTGAGAGAGAAGGTATCAAACATAGCTTCTCAGCTCCTAGAACTCCCCAACAAAATAGGGTAGTTGAAAGGAAGAATCGAACTCTGATTGAAGCTGCTGGTACATTATTGGCAGATGCTAATATGCCTCTTTCCTATTGGGAAGAAGCTGTTAGCACAGCTAATTATGTGCTGAACAGAAGTCTTATACACAAGCTTAAGTGTAAAACTCCTTATGAGTTGCTTAAAAGAAAGAAACCTAAAATAAATTATTTTAGTGTTTTTGGCTGTGTAGTTTACATTCATAACAATAATAAAGAATACCTTAGAAAGTTTGAAGCAAAAGCTTCAATGGGAATCTTTCTTGGATATTCCCAAGTAAGCAAAGCTTATAGGGTATTTAATAAATCATCTTCTAAAATTGAGGAATCTGTGCATGTGTCTTTTGATGAATCTCAGATGTTTTACAAGGAGAAGGAAACTTCCCCTTCCTCAAGTTCATTGCAGGTGCCAGAATCTAATAAAGATGTCACTCAAGAGATTCTCCATCTTTCAACTCTTCATATCACTGAATCAGACAGTGATGAAGACTTTGCAGAAGCTGTTGCTGTACCACTAATAGTAGATCAAATTCCTCCTGAGGAATTAATCCCAACTATTGTTGAAGATCACATCCCACCTGCTGATGTTGTCTTACTTAGAGATCATCCTACATCTCAAGTGATAGGAGACATATCAGCTAGTGTTCAAACAAGACATCAATTAAGACAGGATGTGATGCATGCTTGTTTCCTTTCACAGATTGAGCCCCTCACTATTAAAGATGCTGAGCTAGATCCCCACTGGATCATTGCTATGCAAGAGGAACTCAATCAGTTTGAAAGATGTAAAGTGTGGACTTTGGTTCCAAGACCTAAAGGCCAACTGATCATAGGCACCAAGTGGGTGTTTAGAAACAAGTTGGATGCAAATGGAATTATTATAAGGAACAAAGCTAGGCTTGTAGCTCAGGGCTACAGACAGGAGGAAGGTATAGATTATGACCAAACCTTTGCTCCTGTTGCAAGGCTAGAGGCAATAAGGATCTTTCTAGCCTATACAGCCTATATGAAGTTTAAGGTCTTTCAGATGGATGTCAAAAGTGCCTTTCTAAATGGTGAGCTAAAGGAAGAGGTATTTGTTAAACAACCACCTGGGTTTGTTTCTTCAACTCAGCCCTCACATGTTTTCAAGTTGCAAAAAGCTCTTTATGGACTCAAACAAGCACCCAGAGCCTTGTATGAGACTCTAGCTAGTTTCCTGTTAGAGCACAACTTTGTTAGGGGAGTAGTAGATAGATCCCTTTTTGTCAAGCACCACAAGGACACAATCCTGTTAGTTCAAGTGTATGTAGACGATATTATTTTTTGTTCCACTGATCCCAAACTGTGCAAAAAGTTCTCTGACTTGATGCATTCTAAGTTTGAGATGAGTAGTATGGGTGAGCTGTCCTACTTTCTTGGTCTCCAAGTAAAGCAAGATGCTGATGGCGTCTTCATCTCCCAATCCAAATATGCCAAGGAATTGGTAAAGAAGTTTGGGATGGCTGATGCTTCAGCAATGCATACACCTATGGCTACTAATGTAGTTATAGATTCTGATGATCAGGGAAACCCTGTTGATCAAAAGAATTATAGGGCCATTGTTGGTTCCCTATTGTATTTAACTGCAAGTAGGCCAGATATAATGTTTGTTACATGCCTATATGCTAGGTTCTAGGTCAACCCCAAGGAATCTCATCTGATTCTTCTCAAGAGAATCTTGAGATACCTGAAGGGATGTCCAAATCTAGGACTATGGTACCCAGCTGAGTCAAAATTTGAGTTAATTGGATACTCTAATTCTGATTATGCTGGTTGTAGAGTTGACAGGAAAAGTACCTCAGGAACTTGCCAGTTCTTGGGAGAGAGATTGGTCTCTTGGTTCTGTAAGAAGCAGGCTTCTGTCTCAACTTCAACTGCAGAGGCTGAATATATAGCAGCTGCTAGTTGTTGTTCACAGATCCTGTGGATTCAAAACCAGCTTTTAGATTATGGGTACACACACAAGAACACAAAAATCATCTGTGATAGTACCAGTGCTATCTCAATTGCACAAAATCCTGTGCACCACTCTAGAACCAAGCACATTGAGATTAGACACCATTTCCTGAGAGATTGTGTGGAAAAGAACAAGATCAGCCTTGAGTTCATATCCACTGACCTTCAGAGAGGTGATGTTTTCACCAAGCCCTTAGATGAACAGAAGCATCTGTTCTTTTTGGTTCAACTATGCATGATTAATGGAAAAGACTAAGTGTGACGTCTTCCTGTGTTGAAACCTGTTTGAAGATCGTCGAACGACGTTCGAAGATAGTCGATCAGATCAAGCCTATCGTTGACCTATGGTTGATGATAGCTTATCTGCTTGAAGATCGTCGACCGACGTTCGAAGATCGTCGAACAGGTCGAGCCCATCGTCGATCTATGGTTAACGACAGCTTGTTTGTTTGTGAAGACATAAATAGTCGAACGAGGGATCGACTACTCTACTTCAGGAACGATCGTCGAACGACCGTTCGACCATTATCTCCAGTATCTTTTAAAATAGATCGACTATTGTTGTTTTAATATAAAACCGATGGTCGACCTAGGTTAAGAGATCGTTCTTTTTATCGTCGACGGAGAGCGTCTTCTCGCATTCCGTCTTTCTTCTTGCTCCCTGTCTCGTGATTTCTGTCGTTTCGCCTTCGCCGTCTCTCTCTCGTCTTCTCCAACTCCTTCGATGGCGATTGCTCCAGCCCTCCTATCCGTGGTAAAGTTCGATGTTGGTTTCAATGTGGACTTTGACTCCTTCAGCTGCTGCGAGTCTGCAATAGTGGAAATCCTCAACCAATGCAAAGATCAAGGATTGGAAAAGCTCATGTCAACAAGAATAAAGATAAACATTCCCGAGATTAAAGAATGGGCATTCACTCCGTCCTCAAATGACGATTCTATGACCGGAACAATAGGCGGAGAAGAGGTAATTTTGACTCCCGCCGTTTTAACTGAAATTTTTGGATTACTGAATGGGGAAGAAGATTATGAACAAGATACCACTGAGTTTGGGAGAATGTTGACTGAACTAGGACATGCCGACGGCATTCCTTCTAAGCTGTTAAAGGTGAATTTTCCATTGAAGATTAAGTTCCTTGCTGAACTAGTCGGAAAAGTGCTACTAGAAAAGCACTCTGCCCATGATAATATTACCAGGCAACAGTTTGCCCTGATGTGTGCCATTGTGAACAAGAAGCAGATTAATTGGGCAGGAGTTTTGTTTGATTTGATAAGGAAAAAGAATAGCAAGAAGGAAGTCACCCTGGGTAGGGTGCTTGGGATTTTTCTAAAGGAGAAATATCCCCATCTATTGGTCTCAGTTTCTACTTCAATAAATGTCAGCAAAAAGATGGACTCGTCCCTGTTTGTCAAGTGGAAAAGGAGCTTCCTGAAGCCCGCTCCAGCAGGGGTAGCTCCAGTTGCATCTGAGAGCACAAGGACTGCTTCAGTTACTCCCCTCCTTCAAGAAGCAGGCTCAGCCAATCTCTCTGTTCCTTCCACTTCTTCTGCATTACCTTCAACCTCCACTGAAGTGTCACCATCTACTTCTGTTGAAGTTCCATCTTCTGCATTTCTTCTTCTTGATTCCTCCACAATTCTCCATGCATCACCACCAGCATCCCCTGATGCAGTAGCCCCGAGCCGGCCCCTCTCGGTCGGCCCTCCTCGGCCTAGCTAGCGGACCACGTGCTGGCGACAACTGCCGGGTTGCAGCCCAAGCACCCCACCCATGACCGCACCTATTCTCAGCGCGGCGGGATGTTGAGGCGAGGTCTCGAACCCAGCCCCCTTGATAAAGAGCTTTCCTAACATCTCTCATCACCAACTGAGCTGGGTTCGAGACCTCGCCTCAACATCCCGCTGCGCTGAGAATAGGTGCGGTCATGGGTGGGGTGCTTGGGCTGCAGCCCGGCAGTTGTCGCCAGCACGTGGTCCGCTGGCTAGGCCGAGGAGGGCCGACCGAGAGGGGCCGGCTCGGAGCTACTGCATCAAAAAAGTGCACTTTTTTGATGCAGTAGCCCCGAGCCGGCCCCTCTCGGTCGGCCCTCCTCGGCCTAGCCAGCGGACCACGTGCTGGCGACAACTGCCGGGCTGCAGCCCAAGCACCCCACCCATGACCGCACCTATTCTCAGCGCGGTGGGATGTTGAGGCGAGGTCTCGAACTGCACTTTTTTGATGCAGTAGCCCCGAGCTGGCCCCTCTCGGTCGGCCCTCCTCGGCCTAGCCAGCGGACCACGTGCTGGCGACAACTGCCGGGCTGCAGCCCAAGCACCCCACCCATGACCGCACCTATTCTCAGCGCGGCGGGATGTTGAGGCGAGGTCTCGAACCCAGCCCCCTTGATAAAGAGCTTTCCTAACAGCTCTCATCACCAACTGAGCCAGCTCAGTTGGTGATGAGAGCTGTTAGGAGGCTCAGTTGGTGATGAGAGCTGTTAGGAAAGCTCTTTATCAAGGGGGCTGGGTTCGAGACCTCGCCTCAACATCCCGCCGCGCTGAGAATAGGTGCGGTCATGGGTGGGGTGCTTGGGCTGCAGCCCGGCAGTTGTTGCCAGCACGTGGTCCGCTGGCTAGGCCGAGGAGGGCCGAGCGAGAGGGGCCGGCTCGGGGCTACTGCATCATCCCCTCTCCCTCATCATCTTGCTAGGATATCTCATCCTAATTTTGATTTATTGGTTTCTGAGCTATCCACTCCTCCTCAGTCTCCAATTCTTCATTCAGATCATGTTGATCTTCTTGCATCTACCCATCATTCTCCAGTTCACCCTCCATCTCATCAAGAGCACACCATCCCTGTTGATCATCCATCTTATGTGATTCCCCCTCCTACATTCGAAATCACCCCAGCCTTCATCTCTAGCATCCTGGAGTTAATTACTCCTTCAATCAAAATCATGATTGAAGAGGCAATTGCTCCCCTTGCTTCCTCTATCTCTTCTTTAACTGCTGCCATTCAAGACCTCTCAAAATCTGCTGAGCCCTCTTCATCCAGGGGCCTGGTTTCAGTTTCTACTGAAATCAGGCAGGGGGAGATGCTTTATGAAGATGCCTCTGAGCTGCCCTTGGCCTCCCTTCCAGCAGATCCTCAAGCAGATGCAGAAAAAGAGATAGAAGAATCAGTTCCTCCATTATCTGAAAAAGATATTTTTGATGCTATAATGAAATCTGAGTTTATTGTCAAAGTATGCCTAGAAGAATGCTCCACTCCCCTGGTTGCCCTCTACCTAGAAGGAGTCATCACTTCCTTCCTAGATGAATTATGGGAGTTAGGACATTCAAAGGAAAATTCTGAAGGTATCCCTTTTACTCATTTTCTAGACTTGATTATTGATATGTTAGTATGGGAATATCTAGAAGGAATGATAAAATATCATTTAGCAAACCTGTGTTCATAATACTACAGATATATTGGAAGAAGTATTAGTTGTCCAAGAGCCTGATCATCAACTAGCTCTAGAAGTTCAACCTGAACCAGAACCAATTGTTCAAGAACCTGAGACTGCTCTGCCAGCTCAGTTAGCAGTGCAAGAAGAACTGGTCCCCATGACAGTTTCTGATGAAAAAGAAAAGGTTTCAGAAATTCAAACTTGAAAAGTCTACAATCTGGGATGATTCTCCTGGATTAGATTTAGATACTCTTCTGGCACAGGATGCCATGGAAGAAGAGTTAGAAAGAGCTGCCCTAAAAGAGAAAGAGAAAGCTGTGCAAGAGGCGTATGATCCGTATGATCTTCCTCCTTCAAATTCTGAGGATGAGGTTGATTCTGACGAATCTGATGAGTCCAAGAGAAAGAGATCTGCTAAGAAGAAAAGGAAAGCTGTGGCTCCTCCTCCTCCAAATCCTGACAATGATGTCCCCTACTATATCTTGAAAGGCATTGATCCTAAATCTAAAGAATTTCAGCACTGGATGGCATTTTCTAAGAATCAGCAGAAGCTAACAAAGAAGTCTAAGAGGTATGACAGTCCTGCCCCAAGATGGACTCCTAGAGGTCCTCCTCCTCCACCTCCCAGTGCAGAAGCCTCTGGAAACCTATCTGCAAATCCTTCTGCTCAGACTGATAGGTTTAACCCATCTTAGTCATCTCAAAGGAAAATTTCTCAAGGATATCAAGGCAGAATGCAATCTGGCTATCAAAGACATGATGCTGATGTAAAGGAACAAGTGAAGGAGGTGGTTTATCAAAGACCAACTTTTTCTCCTCCTCCTTCCAAAGAATTCAAGAGCACATCCACTCCAAAGCCAGATCTTGCAGTGAAAGCTGTTTCAAAAGGTAAAAGAATTATTTTCTCTGAAAAATCTAGCAAGAAATTTGCTGAGTTTGCTCCTCCTTTTTCTCTAGTTATTCAGGATAAAGAGCCAGCTGAAAGTCTGCTAGATATGTCTATTAAATTTAAAGCTGTGAAACCTGTAGATCCAACCTATGAGAATGTGTATGAAAGCCAAGAGCTTGATCCTGATTTCAGGATGGCTCGATTTCTTGAACTTGTTGGATCAGCCCAAATTAGAAAAGCTAAAGCTGAAGGTAAAGACACTGCAGGATTAACAACTATGTCCAAATTCAGAATGAAGGAGCTTGATAGATTCCAGGTTAGACCTGAGGTATTTGACCCTTCAAAATACAAGGAAAAGCATCCTGAAGCAGATGTCCCAAGGGCGTCAGAAACTAAAATCATTGGAGAACAAGACCTAAAGCTGTCAAGGAAAGAAGCTCTAGATCCTTCTAGGAAAATTACTTTTATTCCTAGTTCTTCTGTTCCTAAACCTAATTCTGATGCCTCTTAAAATTCATTGATTGACAGTTATTTACTTATCTAATTGATTGATGTTATCTGCTTAAATATTTCCCTTCATGTACTTTATTTATTTTCAGTAGTTTATTTTATGTTTTTTGTTGTTGAGAGACTTAACTCAAATAGGGGGAGATTGTTGGTATCCTAGTTTGGATTTGAGTTCTGTCCTCTCCTTCTGTCTCTTGACCCAAGATTTATCTATGGTCAAAGGTTAGTTGTTTAGTTAGTTTGCTCTAGATTTAGAGTTGTCACTTATCCAGATGAAAATTTGGTTAAGTTGTTTTTTGTTCGACTATGGTCGAACGTCGCTCGACTATCGTCTATCGACTAGTCGACGATCGTCTATCAGTTGTTCGACATTCGTCTGTCAGCAGATCGTCTATCTCTGAGTTAGTTCAACTCTTGTTAGCTCGACGTTCTGTGGAATCTGCCTCGCCGATCGTCGAACCCCGCTCGACGTCTTTTGACCAGACAGATTTCTTGATAGTTCGACTATCTGCTTGGATAGTTCAACTATCTGATAGTTCGACTATCTGTTTGATAGGTCGACTATCTGTTTTCTCTGATAGTTCGACTATCTGTCTTGATAGGTCGACTATCTGTTGGGTTTGATAGTTCGACTATCTGCTTGGATAGTTCAACTATCTGATAGTTCGACTATCTGTTTGATAGGTCGACTATCTGTTTTCTTTGATTGTTCGACTATCTGTTTGATAGGTCGACTATCTGTTTTCTTTGATAGTTCGACTATCTGTTTGATAGGTCGACTATCTGTTTTCTTTGATAGTTCGACTATCTGTTTGATAGGTCGACTATCTGTTTTCTTTGATAGTTCGACTATCTGTTTGATAGGTCGACTATCTGTTGTGTTTGATAGTTCGACTATCTGCTTGGATAGTTCAACTATCTGATAGTTCGACTATCTGTTTTGTTTGATAGTTCGACTATCTGTTTGATAGGTCGACTATCTGTTTTGCTTGATATCTCGACTATCTGTCTTGATAGGTCGACTATCAGATAGCTCGACTATTTGTTCTGATAGGTCGACTATCTGCTGTGGTAGTTTGACTATCTTCTTTGGTAGTTTGACTATCTGTATCGTTCGACTATCTGTTTGATAGGTCGACAATCTCTTTGCTTCGGTCGACGATCTCCGAGGGTCGTTCGACGTTTTGCTGTATGTCTTTAATAATTTTGTCCTCTTCTATTTTATGATTTATTTCATATTTATTTGGCATATTATTTCAATTAATTTATGATATTATTTCCATGCAATCTCTGCTCCATTCCTTATGCATGAGCCAATCTTTTTCTAACAAAGTGCTTTGTCTTATTAGTTGAAATATATTTTCTACTTTATCTGTCAGGCTGTCCTTTATAGCCGTTAGACTCAGAAAGTATTTTTTGGCTGTAAAGAGTTCTTTCTGATGTGACTTTTTCTAGCCCCTTCTTATCTGATTGGTTATGCAGCTTCTTAGAAAGCTTTATCCTCTTATAGTATGTCTGTCTGCAGGATTAGTTTTTGCTTTATGCTTTTTGCAGCCCAGTTTGCTGATGCCAGAAGAAGACAAAGATTCAAACTCAAATTAAAGCCGTTGCAAAGGCTCATATAAAAATAGCTTCTTTTGAAAGAAGAGATACACAGAACCCAGATCATATACACTCAGCAGCATAGAAAAAGAGAAAAAGCAAGAAAGTTCTACAGCTCTCAGAAATTCACATTCACTTGAGAAGATCAAAGTTCTTCTGCATTCTTCTTCATCCTGAGTTCATCCTGCTTACAGGAAGACTTTCACTCAGAGGCCTTTAGAAGAAGAAGAAGAAGAAAGGAAACTGTTTGAAGAAGAACAATCATTCAACCATCAAGAATCTTCTTCAAGCTTCTCCTTCAGAACCTCAAGACAATTCTTTGTCTTAGTTCAGAAGAGTTCCTGCACCCTGAAACAAGACTCCTTCCGGGATATTCTCTAAGCCAGGGGGAGCCTTGATTCTTTAGAGCTTCTAGCTCTGTGCAATCCACTATCTTCTCTAATTTGTTTAACAATAGAGAATAAGCCTTAACTCTCTCAACCTCCTATACAAAGGGTTATTACTCCCTTCAAAAGTGAACTCTTGGTGGCAGGGCACCTGATCAAAAACCTGTGTTGGATTTTGAGCTCCTGATCAAAAGCTCATTGGGTCTACATGATCTACCTGAAGCAGATCAGTTGGTGGCAGGGCACCTGAACAAAAACCTGTAGTGGATTCCTACCAGGGTGGTAGAAGAGTGGACGTACCTATTTAGAGGGAACCACTATAAAATTTCTTGTGTCGTCTGAGCTATTTATTTAATTCATTATACTGTGGCTGTGAGTAGAAATAACTAGGATTGCTAGCTGCTGTGATAGGATCTCTAGACTTAACTGTAATTATAGTTGGCTGCCTTTTGTGCACAACACTTTGTGTTATGCTTTAGGGTTATCAATATCTATAAACTAATTCCGCAAATTAACTCTAAGGGAGTTGAGTTGGGTGTTCTAATTTTTGAATACTCTATTCACCCCCCCCCCCTCTAGAGTTGTATCTATCATCACTTTCAGATATCACCAAGATGGATTTCAGCCACCACTTTGGATGCTTCACCCTTAGTGCCAAGTGGCCACCAACCCCTTGTTTTTGCTGAAATGGGCTTGGGAGCTCAGCCAAGAGGCTTGGACAGAGGGAAGGAGGGCCACACAGCCTTCATCCCCTCTTTCCCTCTCTTCTCTCTCCTCTTTCCCCCAAAATTCCACTTTTACCCCCATGCATTTGCTCTCTCTCCTAATTTAGAGGGTTAGGGGCAGTCATTGACCTCTTGGGCTAGTCATGGGCCTTGACTAATGGGCTTAGCTCATGGGGAGTGGGCTTGGCTTTTTCTTTCTTCCTTTAGGCCTTTTGTTGACTTGTTGACTTTTGAGATTTACTTGGTCAACATGGTGAGTGGGCTGACCCCACTTGAAGGTCATGGACCCTCTGGAACCACCCAACTTGGGTTGGTCCATGGTGGTGCCCCACTTGGGCAATTTGGGCCTTTAGGTGTGGGTTTGACCAAATTAGGGTTAGAGTTGACTTGGGTCAACTTTGGTCCATAGGTGACCCAATGACATGTCTTAGGGTTCACTTAGATTGTTTTTAGGATTAGGGCATAGTGGTGGTGTCAAGGTGTGGCTAAGGTTCCAAATTAAATTAGTTTGCCTAAGTTGACTTGGGCCCTATAGTGGGCCCCATGTGGCTACACCCTATCTCCATGGGTCAAAACTAGCCTAAACCCCACACCCACACCGCATGTCATATCCTAATCTAAGTTGAGGGGTCTAATAGGAAATGGGATGTTACAATCTGTATGTTGAATCTCAGCATCAGTCACCTCAATCTGGGAATTTTAATCTATCTCCCCCTGGATGTTAGATACTTTAGACAAAAGAATTTATTCTTCAGTCTCTTTTGGATTTTCTTCTTCCATCTCTTTTTCAGACATTTCGTGTTCAGGATCTTTTGATTTTTCTAGTTCCTGTACAACATCCATTATTATAGTAGTAGTTGTATCCATTGACAATTCATAGAGGTTCTCCCCCTCAATTGTTTCTCTTTCTGGAATGTTCTCCCCCTGCACCTGTACACTTGTTCCAGGTTAGAACCTTGGAGATCTTCTTTGTTCTTCCTCAACATCCTTATCTGAACTGAAGTTCACCTCTTCTTCAGAATCACTAGTGGATTCAACTTCCTCTACCACCGTTTTCTTGCCTTTTACCTCCTTTGTCTTCTTAGGTTTTGGTGTCTCTTTAGAAAATACTCCGTCACATCTAGACAAAATTCTCAAGTCCATTCTCCTCATATGATTTATCTTAGATCAATTCTTCTGATTGATACTATCTGGAATTACCTTTACCAGATACAAACTAACTATTCTGCCCATATTGGGCTTCTGAATCCCTTCTGCAATCTTATCAAAGACTAACCTATTCCATTAAGTCGTGATTCTGAAGATAATCCTTATCATCAGGCTAAACATAAATGTGGAAATCATGTCATGTGCTCCAGTCTTGTAGAGGAGCACCTTTTCAAGTATTTCAGATAGAAAATTTCCCTGGGAGTTCATTCCCTTCCTGTCAAAGGAACTGTCAAACCTAGTGGTTGGAGCTAGTCCACACCATTCTATGGCCTCAGCAGTCTTGCTCGAATCCAGTTCATCTTCCTATGCAGTTCTTGGAATCTGAAAGACTTTAGCCAGTCTTTTGATTGTGATATTTACTCTTGCTCCATTAACACTGGATTTGATCTTGCCTGACTTAGGGTTTAGTGAGGCATTAGAGCAGAATTTAGATACCTCTCTCTTTCATATCTTGGGTTATTCTGAAAGTAGATACTCAAGACCTGCCTCACTGACAAGGTCAATTACATTCTTTATTTCTTTTAGAGCGGAGACTAAGGCATTTTGCACCAGTTCATAGCCCTCGTTGATGTTATCGTCTATCTTTTGGTTCCATAGAAATCGAGAGAATTTGAGATTGAGAGGAGTCGACTAAGGATTTCTAGGTCTCGACATTCTGAGAACAATCGCTCAAGTTTTCTGGTAAGCATAGTCGATAACTCCTTGCACCACCTATTTATAGTAACTAAATACAGAAGACGAGAAGGCGCGCTGCTTTTATACTTTTCTGAAAATTCGGGAAATGTCTGGTGTCGAAACTAAAAACTTACTCAATCGAGATGTGTTGACTTAAGTCGACAGAAGGTTATTGTATCTCGGCACAGCTCTCATGGTCTCGACACCCTTATGTCTCGACACTAATTTTGTTTTTGTTCTTGAAAGAAAGCTAACTAAGCTAACTCAACACACCTAAAACACAAAGAAAGTAAAAGATAGTCGCATAAGACTAAGAAACCTATTCACCCCCCCCCCCCTCTCTAGGTGATTCAGCTATCCTTGAAACTAAAGACTTTTAATATCCATAAGTGTTGGTGTTCTGATAAAGTGGGTCACTTTGTCATAGATTGTTGGCACAATCCAACTGTGCCTAGAGTAAGTGCTAGTCTTCCTGTCAGAAAATCTACAGGAAGACATTTTCATTTTCAGGCTAACCAGAAACAAGGACCCAATACAAATTAGGGTCCTATGGTAAGATAAATTATGTTTTGTAGGATAGTCCAAGTTCCCATACTCCTATATGGTACTTGTACAGTGGTTGTTCTAAGCATATGACTGGTACAAGAAGTAACCTGAAGGACTTCACTCTAGTGAAGAATAGACCTAAAGTAATCTTTGGTGGTTCAGACAGAGGAGTCACAAAGGGATATGGTATGATTACCAATGACTTAATCTCAATCTCAAAAGTGGATTATGTGGAAGGGTTGAAACACAACCTGATAAGCAAAAGCCAACTATATGATCTTGGCTATGTCATTGTATTCCACAAGAATGAGTGTCAAATTAATAGGTCAAGTGACCAAGAGGTCTTCTTGACAGACACTAGGAGTGGAAATGTTTATTGTTTAAACTTTATATGTTTCAGTAAAAACTCTCATATATGTCTAGTTGCTAATGAGAAAGTCTCATATTGTGTGCAATGGCACAAGGGACTGGCTCACTTGAATTATAAGACTATAAGTAAGCTTTTCAGTAAAGAGCTAGTCAGGAATGGTCCCAAAATGAAGTGCACGAAGGAGGGCATTTGCTCTGTATGCCAAAAGGGAAAACAGACCAAAGATTCTTTTATAAGCATTGGGGCCAAAGACTATGTGAGGTGTTTATACCTCATACATATGGACTTGTTTGGTCCTGTGCGAGTTCATAATCTAGGTAGGAAAGTCTATACCCTTGTGATTGTTGATGACTTCTTAGGTTTGCTTGGGTTTTCTTTCTTAAGAAAAAGTGAAACCCCTGATATCTTCAAGACCTTTGTCAAGCAAATTCATAACGAATTAAACAGTACTGTGGTAAAAATCAGAAGTGACTATGGCACTGAATTCCAATCTGAATGCATAACAATGTTCTGTGAAAAACAAGGTATTCACCAAGAATTTTCTTCTCCAAGAAAACCCCAGCAAAATGAGATTGCTGAGAGGAAAAATAGAACTATCATATAAGCTAGCAAAATATTGCTAAGTGACACATCTCTCCCAGAATACTTTTGGGTTGAGGTAGTAAATATTGCATGTCATGTCCTGAATAGAGCTTTTATCAATAAAGATCACAATAAGACTCCCTTTAAGATAATGAAAGGGAGGAAAGTAAATGTTATGTGCTCAACAATGGGAAATCTTACCTAACTAAGTTTACTATCAAATCCTATGATGGGATATTTGTTGGATACAACAATCATAGCAAAACATATAGGGTCTACAACTTGAAAAATCAAGTTGTGGAAGAGTCTATAAATGTAGTATTTGATGAGTCATCTATGATTAACAATGAGTTACCAAGCTCCTCATCTAGATCTACATGTATAGAATAGGTAATGGACAAACTATCCATCAAGGAATGTTCTCCTGCTGCCCAAGATGAAGATGAAGGAGTGTGCATTCCAGAAGAAGACCTTAGCACTGATGATCTGGATGAAGTACAGCAAAATCCAGTCACTAAAGATCAAAATGCTGAAGGAAGAATGCCCCCAGCAGTTAGGCATCTAAGAGATCATCCCAGACATCAGATAATTGGAGATGCCATCCAAGGGGTCACAACAAGGAGTAGAAGCTTGAACATAGCTATGTACTCTAGCTTTCTGTCTC
The DNA here is from genome assembly GCA_039513925.1 of Platanthera zijinensis. Lineage (NCBI taxonomy): Eukaryota > Viridiplantae > Streptophyta > Magnoliopsida > Asparagales > Orchidaceae > Platanthera > Platanthera zijinensis. The sequence continues at coordinate 155,642,817 of CM077083.1, forward strand.
AGGTTGAGCCCAAAAGGTTTGAAGAGCCCAACATAGACCAGTTTTAGATTGTGGCAATGCAAGAAGAACTGAACTAGTACAAGAGGTGTAAGGCCCGGAAGCTAGTCCCAGACAACAAGGACATAACATCATTGGAACCAAGTAGATCTATAGGAATAAGCTTGATGAAAATGGTGTTATAATTAAGAATAAGGCTAGGCTGGTGGCTAAAGGATATCGACAAGAAGAAGGTATTGATTTTGATCAAACCTTTGCCCTAGTAGCTAGGTTAGAAGACATCAAACTATTCCTTGCATATGCTGCCCACAAGGGATTCAAAGTCTACCAGATGGACGTGAAGCCAACCTTCCTCAATGGTGAATTAAGGGAAGAAGTCTATGTTGAGCAGCATTTAGGTTTTGTTAATCCTAACTCTCCTGATTATGTTTATAAACTTAGAAAAGCTTTACATGGGTTGAAGTAAGCCCCTAGGGCATGGTATGAAATCCTGTCTAGCTTTCTCATTGAGAACAAATTCTCAAGGGGAAAGATAGACAAGACTATATTCCTAAGGGAATTCAAAGGTAAGATCATTCTATTCAAAATTTATGTAGATGACATAATTTTTGGGTCTACTGATGAGAACCTTTGCAAGAAGTTCGTCAAACTTATGTAGGAGAAATTTGAGATGAGTAGTATGGGTGAGCTTAAGTACTTCCTAGGCCTCCAAGTAAGATAGACTGAGGATGGATTGTCTAACTCTCAATCTAAGTACACTAGGGAGTTAATTAGAAAATTTAGTATCGAGAGTGCCTCCACAATGAAAACTCTCATGGGGTAAAATGTGTCAATAGACAAGGATGAAAAAGGGAAACCTGTTGATGAAATCAAGTATAGAGGAATAATTGTCACAACCCGCATTTTCTCTGCATTTAAAATGATATAATAGAAAACACACATCATAATGCCATGCCGTGCCCGGGATAACTGCAGACGCTCAGGCAAGAACTCGAACCTAACACTTTATATGAAATTCTCAAGTTTATTATGAAGAAAACTGTAATTTAAGTTAAGTTTTGATGGTCGTATCCCTCGGCTCAGTGGATCAACTAGTCCAAGAGTAAAAATATGAATATACACTGCAAAAAATACTTTGTTTATATTGATTAACATCCTACATGAGCATAAACATCCAAATAGGACAACTCATGATATGCATACCTCTTGATTTAATATAAGTAAAGAAAGAGTCTTTTACGTAGTTAAAAATAGAATAACTTTGGCTTGAAATATGCTATGAATGAGATAGTCATAATGATACTTTTATACTTAAAATAACTAACATGCAATTATAATATAAAACTTTCCTAGAGAGTAAGTAAAACCAACAAGTCATCTAGAATAGACTAAGCAGCTAGCAAGTAACTTAACAATATAAAAACTGCTGTGGGCTTCAACAACCTGACATGAACCCACCAAAAAAGCATGTATGTCTGAACTAATCATCAAAACAATAACACTACCTCACAATGGTGAGGAAAGGATGAATGCAACAACTGCATAACACCAGCAACCACCAACCCTAGCCGCTCTACCGGCCACTTCTCCAAACCTTTGGCATTCCAAAGAAAAGAATAACTCAGCAAGAAAATACAAGTGGCAAATAAAAGCTCAATTTTTAATGATAGCAAAGGAGTCAAAGGGTTACCAACCCAAATAGGAAAAACTGAAATGAAAACACCAACACTCAACCATAAGGTAATAAGTAAGAAAGATCTCACAAGGGTTAGATATCCCAAGCTGCACCATATGCGATAAAGATCTATGATTTATAAAACATTTATATAAGTAAGTGTATATATACATAAGAGTGGCAAGCTCTTCATAGAATGAGAATAAACTCCGGCAAAATCCGGCACCTATGGTGGTAGGAACCTATCCAACGCACCAACAGTAAAAACTTCACAAGGGCCCAAGGAAAGGTGGCCTGATAACTCGACACACCCAAAACCGGGGAATAACCGGCACCTGAGGTGGTGGGAACCTACCCAGCACACCAAAAATAACAAACTTGTTGGGTCCATTCATCCACATGGCCTAGATTTGTAAGAAGACAAACAGATTAATGACACACACACAAGTTGTATTTGATGTGTATTTAAGTGTATGCAAGCAAGTGGACACCAAGAAAGCTGGTAGACAGGCAGTAATTTGCCTAAATTCACAGGAGTTGAGTGAAGAAAGCCCACTCAATGCCAGGTGTAGAGTGAAAACATGAGGAAATGAAAAAGGACAAAAGTCTCGAGACAAAAGTGTCGAGACAAGTCAGACAATAGTGTCGAGACAATGTGTCGAGACAAAAGTGTCGAGACAAGTCAGACAGCTATATTGAGACAAGTCAGTTATCTCAACACCTTGAAGAACAAGTCAGAAATATTGAGACAAGTCTGTCAGCAGTTTCGAGATAAGTCAGTTAACTCGACACCTTGAAGATCAAGTCAGCTAGAAGATACTAGATAGGCTGGAAATCGCCTAAGTTCACAGGCATTGAGTGAAGTCTATACACTCAATGCCAGGTAAGCAAAATCGTTGAATATAGCTAGGTTATTCTAAGCATAACAATTATCAAATTTAAATTATTGCTAAGTACACATGCGTTGAGTGAAGTCCACTCACTCAACGCCATACAGCTAAATATTGTGAGTACAAGCAAAGCCTAAGAAGAATCGGGCAGAAATGTGGCTAAGTCCACAGGCCTTGAGTGAAGTCCTCTCACTCAACGTCATAACATCAAATTCATTGAGTATTGCTAAGTTAGTCAAAGCCACGGAAATTCTGTGTAAATATTTGACTAAGTCCACAGGCATTGAGTGAAGCTTACTCACTCAACGCCATGTGATAAAAAGCGTTGATTGATTCTCATCCAGTCAGAGCCAGTGTTTTCAGACACAAAAAACTGGCTAAGTCCAAATGCATTGAGTGTAGCTTACTCACTCAACGCCAGATAATAAAAGAATATCTGTTAAGTAGTTTGGCGTTGAGTTAAGCTTACACACTCAACGCCAAGTGACTGAAAGTTTGGCTATGGAAAAAAGCATTGAGTGACGAAGACACACTCAACGCTCTCAACGCCTATTGGCAAAAAAAATATTCTAAGTGTTTTGCCATTGAGTGATGGTTCCTCACTCAACGCCTAGTGATATAAATTCTGTCTAAGTATTTTGGAATTGAGTGAAGCTTCCTCACTCAACGCCTATATTACTGATACTTGATTTTAGCTAAGTCCGCAGATGGTGACGTCAGTAAGAGTTAACAAAAGCCAACAAAGTAAACACATTTCAAATTCTTTGCGAGAAAGATGGAGTAAGACATTAATGGCGCCGACAGTCAGCTTTTGTCATCTTCTGCAAATGGAAGGTGGTAAATCGGTAATTAATGCGGGGCCCACAACGCAATTGAGTCGTTGATCGACGAGCAATAAAATGGAAAGATTGGTTGTGTCAACAACAAGTAATTAGGGTTTTCTGATTTTGCAATTGAGGCTGAACTTTGTCTTCTTCCTCGCCATTAACGTCGAGCCAGAAGCACAAGTTCTGATCAGATAATCTGAAAGCGAAAAAGTGATAGCTGCTGCGATATTCATCTGCGACAGCAAGGTCACGACTGATTCCTGAGGGAGAATAGGCAGAGACATCTGCTAGCTACTTCTAGCATATGCCATAAATCAACTGAAGACCTTGTCAACTTGTTATATTGAAGAAGATGGGGCTTAAATATGCTCAGCCCAGGAAGATAGACACAAAGATTTTTATTTGGTGTCTAATTATTTCAATTCTGTATTATTTTTGTAGGATCCTATATAGGATCTGAGTGTAGGATTCTTGAGTGAATCTGAGTGTAGGCCTGTGTTTTAAAGGCTGAGGTAAGATCTATTGTAGATCTGAGTGTAGGATTCTTGTGTGATTTTGAGTATAATTCTGTGATATAAAGGCTGAGTTAGGATCCAGCTGGGATCTGAGTAGTAGGGACAATTGCCTGAAGTGTAAGTCTTGAAGAAGACTGTGTGGTTTACAGGATCGAGTTGTAAGGTCCTTGGAGCCAAGTTTTTTGTGGAAGAGCCTGATCTAACACACTATTAGAAAGGTGCAGAGGGATAGTGGACGTACCCAAGATCGGGAAACCACTATAAACAATTGTGTCGTCTATGATTTATCTTGAAAGCAAAAAATAACCTAATCACTAAGTACAGTTATCGGGTAAAAATCAAAAAGACTTGAAGTAAGACCAAAAACCTATTCACCCCCCTCTCGGTGTTTAGCTAACCTTGAAAACAAGATTTTCAAGTAGTATTAGAGGGAGGTTGCTCTTTAAGGACTCAACAGTCTTAGTTGATCTCCAAGGTCAGCAATAAAATATGTCCTTATGGGTTCAGGAGTGAACTATAAGGAGCTGGGTTCCATGAAGCTCCCCATCTTCAGGAAGGAAGGTTTTGGAATCTGGAAGGAGAGGGTTAGATTGTTCATGGAGGCATCCGACCATAGGATCTTCATTACAGTCAAGGAAGGCCTTTCATCCCTATGAAAGTGTTAGTTATGGATGCAAATGTCCAGACACCCAATATATACTCTGAAATGAAAAAGGATTAAGTCATCCTTCCCACCATGGACAAGAGGGCACAAAATATCATTATTAGTGTCATAGATGACTCCACTTTCCAAAATATGGTTCACTATAAGACTGCAAAGGAGATGTGGGACACCCTAGTGGTCTACATGGAGGGAACAGAGGAAGTGTGAGATGACAGGAAGTCTATGCTCAATCAAGAGTATGAGGCATTCAAGCAGAGCAAGACTGATAGCATAACTGAATGCTATAAAAGATTCTTCAAAATTCTCAATAAGATGAGGACATATGGAAGAGTCTTCAGCACTTTTGAACTGAATGACAAGTTTCTCAAATCTCTAACCAGAGACTGGGATATTAAGATCTATGCCATTAGAGAGGTGGCAAAGCTTGTTAATACTCCACTAGCAACTCTATTTGGGAAGCTATTATCCTATAAAATGCAGCTGACAGCCATGAAAGAGGAGGAGAAAGTCAGCAAGTCCCAAGCCAAAGAAAAATCTGTGGCATTCAAAGCTGAAGCCACAAGGAGGAGCAGAAGGAAGACACCATCTCCACCAAGGAGGGATGTTGATTCTGACTCAGAAAAATTAGAAACCAGCACATCAGAATGATATATGTCTGATGAAGATTTTGCTGCCTTCTCCAGGAAGTTCCAGAATTTTATGAAGAAGAAACACTGGAAAAGCAGGCCCTCCTTCTCCTCTCATTCCAAAGAAGACTACTACAAGGACAGGAAGAAATCCTCTAAGGAGGACAGGTATGGTTCTAAACCAAACAAACATATTTCATCTAAAGTGGTTTGCTATTATTGCAGCAAGCCAAGGCATGTAATAGCCGACTACCCAATCAAGAAAAAGAAATCTGGTTAGAAGAAGGACCACAAGCAAAAAAGGCAAGAAGGAGAAATCCTTTATTACTAAGAAGAACAAGAACTGGACTAACTCTTCCTCTTCAGAGTAAGAAAGTGAAGAGGATGATGAAGCCTACATTGGGTTGTACTCTCCTAAAGTAGAATCTTAAGAAGAAGACTTCATTGAGATGTTGGTTGTTATTGCTGAAGAAGTTGATGTAAATCATCTTGCTGCTAGGACTGAAGTCAGGGCCCCTCTATCACAATTAGATGGTGATACATAGGCTGATGAAGAAGAAGAAGAAGACAGCTGCTACTATGGCCTAATGATTATGTCAGATGAAGAATCCAGCCAGGAACAGCCTGTTCAACCAAAGGTACATTCTCAGTCCAGCTACTTCACTAAAATTGGCTATGAAACCAGTCCTGATTCAAATGCATCTAAATCCTGTGATGAAGATGGTTCTGAATTAGAGGAAGATGTCAATTCTATAATTGACAAATATGGTATACTTCTGAGTACTTTCAAGGAAAGCAAGCTGCTGGCTAAGAAGCAAGCTAAGGAAATTACCTCCCTTCAGCTTGCTACTTCCCAACATGCTGATTCAGCTTCACTACTAGATCAGAAATTGAAAGATATCAGTGAGCTGGAAACTTTTTCTTTCATTCAGATAGGTACCATAGAGTACCAAGAAAATAGAATAAGGGACCTGGAAGTACTGCTGGAGAGAGAGAAGAGAATAGTGGCTAGCTATTCAGAGCCCAGTTTAGTGCTTCCCATTATAGACACCTTCTCTTCCCAAAAGGGTAAGAAGGGGTTGGGTTTCAAAGGAAGCACTAGTGTTGTCAATCCCAAAAGGAAGTGCAAGGCTCCAGTGCAGCCTCTACCCTCCAGGCCTCCTATTCCTTTCAATAGGATTCTGCTACCTTCCAACAGGTATGACCTAGAGAGAACCTAAGGTCACTGGAATAATGGTAGCTCCACTAGTGTTAGCAAAGATGCTCCACACTATAGTGGTAGATATAGCAAGGGTACAAGTTCCTTCAAGGCAGCCCATAAGGAAATTTAAATGGCCCACCCTGGACCATTTGTTTATGGTGCACCAGCCCCTTCACTCAAGGGTAAAGCTGTAGGATGTTCTCAGAATAATCCAACCCACTCCAAGACTAAGGGCAAGGTGGTCAGTAGTCCTGATTTGGGCATCTTAGAGGCCATCAAGAGTGTGCTTTCTGAAAAGAAGGCAACTACTGGTATGGCTCAAGATATCCCAAGCACTTCTACAGGCAGACCCACCACTAGTCAGGCTAGGGCTGGGAAACAAAAGAACAGGACTGTTGCTATACCTTATGGACTGAGAGCTGTTGTCAATATAGCCACTAGACCAGATCTTAAAAGAAGGTACAATATTTATGAGTGTTGGTGCTGTTGTTGGGTACATTGGTCATAATGTACTTGAATTGAAGAAGGCCTTTCAATTCAATGATATACACTTAGTTGTATTTGATGAATGTTAAGTTCATGTGTGCAGGAAAATAAAGCTAAGTACAAAATCGTCGAGACACAAGAACAGTGTTGACACTTTTGTCAAAGATGAACTGAGACAAAGAGAAAGTTATGTCGACACACTTACACTAGAAGTGCTGAGTCAAAAAGAAAGTTGTGTTGACATCCAGGACTTGGGATGACACTATGATACAAGAAAGCAACTGTGTCGACACTCAGGACTAGTGTCGACACATACTACTCAAATTGTGTCGACAGGAAGTAAATATATAAACACTAAGGTCAAGTGTCGACACACCACACAAGTTGTGTCGAGACAAGTTGAAAGCTGTGTCGACACATTCTACATCAGTTGTATCAAGACAAGATAAAGGTTGTGTCGACACATTTAGAATTGTGTCGATATCACTACAGGAGAAGTGTCAACACACAAGACTTGTGTTGACACATTCAACAGTCAAGTTTCAACACTTCAAGCAGAATTGTTTCCTAAGTACAGAAATCAAGTCGGAGGTACTGACAATCGTCAGAACTGATAGATGTCAGTTATTAACCGGATCAGCTGGTTACTCCTAACAAAGCTTATTTAAAGGTATCAACTCTTCAGGAAAAGTAAGAAGAACAATTTGGTGGAGCCAGATCTAAGAAGAATCTGATATAATTGAGAAGGTGGAGAGAAGCCTGATCAAGAATCGTCTTCAACATCGTCCAGTCTAGATATACCCTAATTTCAACTTCAAGAATCTTTGAAAAGCTAAGAAGGGTTGGATCAATTCTTTTACTACAAGATCAAAGGAAGCAAACACGTCAGGATCAGATCAAGAAGCAGTCACCCGTTTCTTTCTAGTTGGGTGATTAATTTTGAATCAATTTCTTTTACCTTTGTTAATCTTGTAAAGATCTACTTATAGATCTATGAGTAAGGGATTTATTTTCTCTAAGTTGTAAGCTTGAGTTATAAAGGCTGAGGTAGGGTTGGGATTGCCTGAGGTAGGATAAGTCGGTATTTATCTAAGTTATAGGGCAGGATTTGCCTGAGAATTAGGAGTGTGGATTCACTCTGAGGTAGAGTTCTTGGGAAGAACTTGAGGTGTAGGATCTTGGTGATCTGAGTGGTAAGACTTGTATAGCCTGAGTTGTAGGAGCCAGCTGGGCTCTGAGCTTTAAGATCTGAGGATCTGAGTAAAAGAAGAAGAAGGAGTTTAGCTGAATCTAGTTAATTGCTAGATAGGCGAAGGGGGAAAGTGGATGTACCCATAAATTGGGGAACCACTATAAAACTATGTGTATTGTGTTGTGATTGTTGTGATTGCTGACTATTTTAAATTGATGTTAAGATTATATTGTTTTATCTGGCTGAGATAATTAATTCAAAGAAAGTATAATAAAGGTATCCAAGATTAAAATTGGACCTATTCACCCCCCCCCCCCTCTAGGTCACTCTCAATCCTAAAGCAAACATTTACAATTGGTATCAGAGGGAGGTTCACTAAAAAAAAGGCATAACAGCCTAATGAGAGTCCAAAGTGTTGAAACCAATAACATGGTCTCTCGTGGAGTTCGGGGTCCCAAGAAAGGTATGACCTCACACCTACTACACTCAGGAGAATGTCATGGGACAAAGACTCAAGAAGCTAGGAACAGACCCTCAGCTCTAGCGTGGAGGTCCCACCTCTAACCCGAAAGACCTTTGAGATCTCCCCCTCCCAAGCCAATGCTTGATCTAGGTGCCTTGGAAGAATAAAGCAGAGGGATTTTATTGGCTAAGAAGCAATGCTCTCCAAGGCACCCTCAAGGGTCTATTTATAGTTTTCTGGGAATGACATGTAAATAACAAACCTCCGCTCCTTTTAAATTTCTGAAATGCCCCTGGGTTGGTCTGCCAACAGCCAAATCCCGCTGTTCTAAGCGGCTAATCGCAGTCCACCAGGGGCAGACCCTCAAGCCGGGAGAGAAGTCCAAAATAGGGCGAGTAGTCGATTAGGCGATAAGCGGCTAGGCGAGACCGAGGCTGGCGAGCTACGGCTAGGCAAGAAGCGGCTAGGCAATACGTGGCCTGGGAGAGCTGCGGCTAGGCGAGTCCGAGTCTAGCGAGTTGCGGCTAGGAGAGAAGCAGCTAGAAGAGACACGGCTAGGTGAGATGCTGCCTAAGCGACCTGCGGCTAGGCGAGAAGCAGCTATGGGTTAAGCGGTTTGGCAAGACCAAGGCTGGCGAGCTGCGTCTAGGCGAGACCGAGGCTGGCGAGCTGCGGCTAGGTGAGAATCAGCTAGACGAGACGCGGCCTAGGAGAGCTGCAGCTAGATGAGACCGAGGCTGGCGAGCTGTGGCTAGGCGAGATTGAGGCTGGTGAGCTGCATCTAGGCGAGAAGCGGCTAGGCGAGACGCGGTCTGGGCAAGCTACGGCTAGGCGAGACTTAGGTAGGCGAGCTACGGCTAGGCGAGACGCGGCTTGGGCGACCACTCAAAGGGGCCGCTGGGAGATAATTATTTCATCTCCCTACTAATATATTATGCAGGTTGAGCCTAAATTGGCCACCAAGAGTGTCAAACCTCTCAAAAAGCTTAAAAACGTACAACAAGTCTCACGCCTTGTATGGGGCCCTCTCTTCTCGAATACGGGGTTGTACACAATCCCCGCTCTTTTTAAGCTGGTTCCATGCTCGGAAAGAAACATCCAACCCAACATATTCACTATGTAGCCTTCTTAGATCCGAAAACACTTGGCCTCCCCGAAGTGTCAACCTGTCATGCCGGCTAAAGGGAGCCTGGGTGACAAGACGGCCTCAGGGTAAAAAAAAACACTTGGCCTCCATGAGAGGTAACCTGGCTCTGCCAACTAGTGAGAGCCTGGACAGCGGGACTGTCTCGGAGCAAAAAGGACTTGGCCTCCACGAGAGGTCAACCGGCCCTACAAGCTAGTGAGAGCCTGGACAGCGGGACCGTCTCAGAGAAAAAAGGACTTGGCCTCTACGAGAGGTCAATCGGCCCTGCCAGCTAGTGAGAGCCTTGACAGCGGGACCGTCTCGGATCAAAAAGGACTTGGACTCTACGAGAAGTCAACCTGCCCTGCCAGCTAGTGAGAGCCTAGACAGCGGGCCTATCTCGGAGAAAAAAGGACTTGGAATCCAAGAGAGCTCAACCGGCCCTGCTAACTAGTGAGACCCTGGACAGAGGGACTGTATCGGAGTAAAAAGGACTTGGCCTTCACGAGAGGTCAACCAGCCCTACTAGCTAGTGAGAGCCTGAGTAGCGGGACCATCTCGGAGCAAAAAGTACTTGGTATCCACGAGAGGTAAACCGATCCTGCCAGCAAGTGAGAGCTTGGACAGCAGGACCTTCTTGGACGAAAAAAGCACTTGGCCTCCACGAGAGGTCAACCGGCCCTGCTAGCTAGTGAGAGCCTGGATAGCGGGACCATCTCGGAGCAAAAAGGACTTGGCATCCACAAGATGTCAATCGGCCCTGCCAGCTAATGAGAGCCTGGATAGTTGGACCGTCTCGGAGCAAAAAGGACTTGGCCTCCACGAGAGGTCAACCGGCCCTGCCAGCTAGTGAGTGTCAGGACAGTAGGACTGTCTCGGATCAAAAAGGATATGGCCTCCTCGAAAGGTCAACCGGCCCTTCCAGCTAGTGAGAGCCTGGACAGCGGGACCGTCTCGAAGCAAAAAGGACTCTGCCTCCACGAGAGTTCAACCGGCCCTGCCAGCTAGTGGGAGCCTGGACAGTGGGACCGTCTTGGAGCAAAAAGGACTTGGCATCCACGAGATGTTAACTGGCCCTGCCAGCTAGTGAGATCCTAGACAGCGGGAAAGTCTCGGAGCAAAAAGGAATTGGCCTCCACGAGAGATTAACCGGCCCTGCCAGCTAGTGAGAGCCTAGACAATGAGACCATCTCAGAGCAAAAATGGCTTGGCATCTACAAGAGGTCAACCGGCCCTACCAACTACTGAGAGGCTGGACAACATGACCGTCTCGGAGAAAAAAGGACTTGGCCTCCACGAGAGGTCAACCGGCCCATGCCAGCTAGTGAGAGCCTGGACAGTGGGACCGTCTCGATGCAAAAAGGATATGGCCTCCACGAGAGGTCAACTAGCCCTGCCAGCTAGTGAGAGCCTAGGAAGCGGGACTGTCTCTGAGCAAAAAGGACTTGGCCTCCACGAGAGGTCAACCGGCCCTGCCAGCTAGTGGGAGCCTGGACAATGGGACCGTCTCGAAGCAATAAGGACATGGCCTCCACGAGAGATCAACCGGCCCTACCAGCTAGTAGGAGCCTAGACAGTGGGACCGTCTCGAAGCAAAAAGTACTTGGCCTCCACAAGAGGTCAAACGGCCCTGCCAGCTAGTGCGAGCCTAGACAGCGGTACCATCTCGGAGCAAAAAGGACTTGGCCTCCACGAGAGGTCAACTTGACCTACCAGCAAGTGTGAGCTTGGACAGCAGGACCATCTCGGAGCAAAAAAGGACTTGGCATCAACGAGAGTTCAACCGGCCCTGCCATCTAGTGAGAGCTTGGACAACGGGACTGTCTTGAAGCAAAAAGGACTTGGCCTCCACGAGAGGTCAACCGGCCCTGCCAGCTTGTGAGAGCCTGGAATCCGGGACCGTCTTAGAGCAAAAAGAACTTGGCCTCCACAAGAGTTCAACCGGCCCTGCAAGCTAGTGAGAGCCGTAACAGCGGGACCGTCTAGGAGCAAAAAGGACTTGGCCTCCACGAGAGGTCAACCGGCCCTGCTAGCTAGTGGGAGCCTGGACAGTGAGACCGTCTCGAAGCAAAAAGGACTTGGCCTCCATGAGAGGTCAACTGGCCCTGTTAGCTAGTGGGAGCCTGGACAGTGGGACCCTCTCGAAGCAAAAAGGACTCGGCAACTACGAGAGGTCAACCGGCCCTGCCAACTAGTGGGACCCTAGACAGCGGGACCGTCTCAAGGCAAAAAGGACTCGTCCTCTACGAGAAGTCAACCGGCGCTGCCAGCTAGTGAGAGCCTGGATAGTGGGACTATTTCGGAGAAAAAAGGACTCGGCCTCCACGAGAGGTCAACCGGCCCTGCCAGCTAGTGAGAGCCTGGACAGCGGGACCTTCTAGGATAAAAAAGAAATCGTCCTCCCCGAGAGGTCAACTGGCCCTGCCAGCTAGTGAGAACCTAGACAGTGGGACCGTCTCGGAGCAAAAAGGACTTTTCCTCCACAAGAGGTCAACTGGCCCTGCCAGCTAGTGAGAGCCTGGACAGCGGGACTGTCTCGGAGCAAAAAGAACATGGCCTACAAGAGAGGTGAACCGGCCTTGCCAGCTAGTGAGAGCCTGGACAACGAGACCTTCTCGGAGCAAAAAGAACTTCGCCTCCACGAGAGGTCAACTTGCCCTGCCAGCTAGATGGAGTCTGGTTAGCAGAACCATCTCGGAGCAAAAAGTACTTAGCCTCCACGAGAGGTCAACCTGCCCTGCCAGCTAGTGGGAGCCTAGTCAGCGGAACCATCTCGGAGCTAAAAATACTTAGTAAAGAAAAAAGACATTTATATACAACCTACCCTATCCTAACATGGCAGGGGATACTCATTATAAATAAAATACCTATGGAACTCAGGCGAGTTTGGGTGAGATCTCTCCACTCACTCCCTATTTCTTGGGGCCTCGGTTCCTCCCCCCTCAGCGATTCCTCCTTCGCCTCTTTCTCCCTTGGCCGATGCCCATAACTTGATGTGGTGGAGATAGGAGTTGCCTGGGGGCCTGGCTCCCTAGGGCACTCTCACCTAACCCCTTTGGGGTTGTCTCGCCGAGATCCCTTGAAGCTGTCTCGCCTAGATTCCTTGAAGCTTTCTTACTGAGATCCCTGGAAGCTAAGTCCTGAGGGGTGGGAGTTGATGAGTTACCTCGAGGAGTAATACTTCACAGCAACTCCATGATGCCTTGGATGGACGCCATGAACTCTTCCCTCCCTACAAAGGGTGACGGGTTGGGGAACTTGCCAAGATCATCACTACCTCCCTGATCTCCGGCCATAACACTCTCCCGAGATCTTCTGTGCTGGTCACTCTCCACGCTCACTGTACCAAAATATTGAAACCAAAAACTTTGTCTCTCGTGGAGTTCAGGGTCCCAAGAAAGGGGCGACCTCACACCTACTACACTCAGGAGAACGTCACAGGACAAATACTCAAGAAGCTAGGAACAGACCCTCGGCTCTAGCGTGGAGGTCCCACCTCACACCCGGAAGACCTTTGAGATTTCCCCCTCCCTATCCAATGCTTGAGCTAGGTGTCTTGGAGGAAGAAAGCAGATCGATTTTAGTGGCTAAGAATCAATGCTCTCCAAGGTACCCTCAAGGGTCTATTTATAATTTTCTGAGAATGGCCTGCAAATAACAAACCTCAGTTCTTCTAAAATTACTGAAATGCACCCGGGTTGGTCTGTCAACAGCCAAATCCCGTTGTTCTAAGCGGCTAAACGCAGTCCACCAGGGTCATACCCTCAAGCCGGGCGAGAAGTCCAAGCCTGGCGATTAGGCGGTTAGACGAGAAGCGGCTAGGCGAGACCGAGGTTAGCGTGTTGCGACTAGGCGAGAAGTGGATAGGCGAGACACGGCCTAGGCAAGCTGCGGCTAGGCAAGACCGAGGCTAGTGAGTTTCGGCTAGGCGAGAAGCGGCTAGGTGAGACGCGGCTAGGCTAGACGCGGCCTGGGAGAGTTGCGGCTAGGCGAGACACGACCTGAGCGAGCTGCGGCTAGGCGAGACCGAGGCTGGAGAGTTACGGCTAGGGGAGACCGAGGCTGGTGAGCTACAGCTAGGCGAGAATAGGCTAGGCGAGACGTGGCCTAGCCGAGCTGCGGCTAGGCGAGACCGAGGCTGGAGAGCTGCGGCTAGGCGAGACGCGGCCTCGGCGACCCCTCAAAGGGGCCAGGTGGGAGACAAATATTCCATCTCCCTACTAGTATATTATGCAGGTTGAGCCTAAATTGGCAGCCAAGAGTGTCAAACCTCTTTAAAAGCTTAAAAAACGTGCAGCAAGTCTCACGCCTTGTTTGGGGCCCTCTCTTCACGAATACGGGGTTGTACACAAAGATTGTAGAGAAAGATATATCATGTCTCAGAGGGAAAATAATTCCATCAAGCTCCCTATATGCTCAAAAGAAAATTTAAGAATATGGAAGGAGAGAGTCAGATTATTCATGGAGGCAGCAGATCCAAGAATATACATCACAGTGATTGAAGGACCTTTCATTCCCATAAAAGTGTCAATTCTTGATGCAAACATCAGGACACCCAAGACATATATGGAGATGGATAAGGATGAAATCATTCTGGCCTCTATGGACAAGATGGCTCAGAATATTATAGTATGTGCAATAGATGATTCTACTTTTCAAAATCTAATTCATTGTAAAACTTTAAAAGAAATGTGGGAGTCACTGATAATATATATGGAAGGAACTGAAGAGGTCGGAGATGATAGAAAATCTCTGTTAAACCAATAGTATGAAGCCTTCAGACTAGATAAGAAGGATGCAGTGGCTGATGGTTTTGAAAAGTCCTTCGAAATTGTAAACAACCTGAGAACTTATGGCAGGAAATTTACTAACTATGAACTCAATGACAAGTTTTTGAGGTCCCTGAACAAGGAATGGGACATCAAGATCTGTGTCATAAGAGAAATGGGGAACTTAGCCAACATAGACCCCCATGCTTTATTTGGCAATCTGTTGTCCCATGAGTTATAGCTCAATCGCAGGAAGTCTGAAGAATATTCAGCTAGAGCACACAATAGAAAGAAGACCTTGGCCCTAAAGGCCGAGTCATCCAGAAAAGTCAGAGAGAAGTCAACACTCTCAGAAAGACTGGAAACAGCTTCTGGGTATTCAGAATAATCCTCATCAGAAGGAGACCTGACTGAGGAGGAACTATCTCTCTTCTCTAGATAGTTCAAGAGGATGTTGAGAAAAATAAAGCAAGGCAGCTGGAAGGGACCAGCTGGAGACTCTTCTCTCAATAAGATCAATCATCCAGATAAACCCTGGAAGAAGAAATCTAGGGACAGGTATGGTTCTTCACAAAACAAATATATTAATATTAATATAGTGTGTTATTATTACAACAGAAAAGGGCATGTCATAGCTGATTGCCCATCAAAAAGAAAGGAAAAAAAGTCAGAGAACTGGAAAGATGGACAACACAAGAAGGCTGACAAAAGCCTTTGGCAAACAGATGGTCTACACTATCTGATAGTGAGTCTGATTCATCAGAAGCAGAAGAGGAGGAGGCTCTCATGGGCCTGATGGCTATTGAGGAAACCCAATCAGGAGAAGGAGATCAATATTGTTTAGATCCTGCTAAGGTAAAATCAATCTCTCATAGCTTAGCCTCAGATTCTTTTTCTGCATCAGAAAATTAATCATGTTCACACTCCTCTAATAATAGAGAACATGATTCATACATTGAAGTTAATTTTAACTTCTTTATCAACAAATATTGGAAGTTACTCAAGGACTTGATTGCAAGCAAACAGCTTGCTAAGGATTAGGCCAAAGAATTGGAATCTCTGAGGGGTGTATCTTTTTATTTGGAAAGGGCCAACATAAAGTTGGACCTGCAAAAATTGAAGCTTATTGAACTAACCAATGAGATAGATAGCCAGGCAGAGGTAATAGTCGAACTGGTCAAGACTGTCAAGGACCTAGAAGCAAAGCTAACCCAGGAAAGACAGCTCCTGACCCAATTCTCAAAACCCAAGTTAGTGCTACCTATCATAGACACCTTCTTTGCACCATTTAGAAGTGGTGTAGGGTATGTCAAGAACAAAAAGTTCAAAAAGAAAATTGTACCTAAGGGTAAAGCCCCAATGGGTCTAATTAAGCAACCAGTCAAGTATCTGTCTTCTAACAGATGCTTGAGAACATGTGTTCCTGGACATATGATGTCTGAGTGCTCTACCAGCAAGGTCAATAAAGAGCCTTGCTGGAAGGAACAGACATCTAAAGGAAATATAGGCCAAAAACCACCACAAAGGGTGATCAATCCAAGAAGCCAAGGAATTTTTGGAGCTGGTCCCAGTGCACCTCACCTAAATCTGAAAGCTAAGGGTGTGAATTTTTTACCACTACCTTGGAATTTGGATGATAATTCTATGTTAAACAGAAGAACAACTTCAAATGTGCACCCAAAGAAAAGATACAACTGATTTGAGTGTTAGTGTTGTGGGAAGGTTGGGTATTTTGCCCTAGATTGTTGGTATAATCCAACAACACCTTCATATAAGATTCAACCAGCTTTGTTTAGAAAGCCTGTTGTGTTTCACACAGTAAAGCCTAATAGGAACCAAGGCCCCAAAACTATTTGGGTTCCTAAGGTGAACTAAATCTGTGCTTGCAGGTGGAGCCAAGTACCACAGGAAGGCCAATATGATACTTGGATAGTGGTTGTTCCAGGCACATGACTGGAACAAGGAGTTTGCAAATAGATTACACTCTTGTTAGGAATGGACCAAAAGTCATCTTTGGAGGGTCAGATAAAGGACTCACCAAGGGATATGGTAACATTTCTAATGACCTAGTTACCATCACTAAAGTGGCTTATGTGGAAGGATTGAACCAAAATATGATAAGCATAAGTCAGCTTTGTGATATAGGTTATGAAATTATTTTACACAATGACAAGTGTCTGATAAGGAATTCAAGTGATCAAGAAATCATCTTGTCAGGCGCTATGAGTGGGAACATTTATTTTCTAAACTTCTTAAGTATAAATGGAAAATCACTTGTATGCCTAGTAGCTAGGGATAAAGACTCATTATATGTGCAATGGCACAAGAGGCTGGCTCACTTAAACTATAAAGCAATGAACAAACTATTCTCTATGGACTTAGTTATAAATAGTCCACAACTCAAATGCTCCAAAGAAGGCTTATGTCCTGCATGTAGAAAATACAAATAGACAAAAGTTTCCTTTAAGAGTGGTTCCGTAGATTCTAGGTACGTCCACTTTCCCTCTCACCTTTCTAACAGCTTGTTAGACAAGGAACTTCTCCAAATCTCAGCTTCTAAGAGCTAATAACACAGATCTCGCAGGATCTCTAAGTCTCCTCCAAGACTTACCTAAGGCACAAAGCCCTTCCTCAGAGCAAGCTTGCTCCTACAGCACAGTGATCCAAAGATCACCTACCTCAGACTTGAGAACAAGTCCTGCACTCAGGCTATGAGGATAGCCCTACCTCAGAGAGAATGACTCTCCTACAGCTCAGGCACAAAGTCCCTATCTCAGATCCAAAGGAGGATCCTATAACTCAGGCACAAAGGCCTTACCTCATAGAGAATGACTCTCCTACCTCATATGTTAAATAAATCCTACCTCAGATCTAAAGTTCCTACCTCAGGCACACCGGCCCTACAACTCAGATCCACAACTGGATCCTACCTCATCCTTTATAATTTCAGGCCTACACTCAGATCCAAAGGATCCTATAGCTTAGATCCAAGAATGGATCTTATAGAGAGAAAGAGTTGTTGATGATATATGACTCCAGAGAAGATGTTCTCTGAGTCTGCCACTTTGGACTAAGAATAACTCAGCCCTAACTTTGACTCCAGAGAAATATTCTTTGAGCCTTCTTTCTTGAGCTGAGATTAACTCAGCCCTTCCTTCTTCATAGCAATAAGAAACTGATCTTTAGGTTGACTTTTCTTCTGCTGAGAAGTATTTTACAGTGTACTACTTCTTGAACTGAGTGTGAAACACAGTCCTATCTTTGACTCCAAAGAGATAGTTCTCTGAGCCTTCTTTTTCCTGAACTAAGACAGCTTAGTCCTATCTTCTTCTTAGCAACAAGATTGTTGATCGTCAAGTTGACTTGGATTGTGTTGAGATGTAACTTGCGATGAACTGCTTCTTTTTGAACTGAGAGTGAATCGCAGTCCTATCTTTGACTCTAGAGAGATAGTTCTCTGATCCTGCTGCTTCCTGAACTGAGTTAACTCAGCCCTAACCTCTTCTCAACAATAAGATATTTATCTTCAATAAACTATTGCTTGTTCTGGAAGAAACACAAAAACAAAGTCTCTGAACTTGCTGATGAAGAAAATGATTTGAATGTTCTTTATACTTTTCAATTAGCTAACCTTGACTGCAGAAATTAAAACTCTGCTTCTTTTTCTTTCTCAGAAATCACTTCTGAACTTGTTGTAGCTGATGAAGATAGCTATAACTAATTGTGTGAACTTTTAGTCCAGCGGGTTTGAACTTCAGCTTCAAGCTCAACAACAATGGCGAGGGAGAAGATGATGAAGTTCCTCCTCTTTGCAAAATGATAAACCCTAAAAGTTGTCTTTATTTCCGCCGAACTTATCCCTTTTATCTTCTGGCATCCAATGGCTATTTTACCTGTGAGCCCCGCTTTAGTTATTGACGACAACTTATCTTTATCTGAAAAAGTCATACTGTAGACCTGCGGCGCCGTTTATCGTCTACTGTTGCTTTCTCGCAATAATTTGAATCTTTGCCGACTCATGCTGACGTCAGCATCTGTGGACTTAGCTAAATTCTTAGTTTCATCCTAGGCATTGAGTGCGTTAAGTGAATGGCCTTCACTCAGTGCAAAAAACCTTAGTCAGAATAATTGTACTTCCAAGTTTTGAGTGCGTTGAGTGAATAGCCTTCACTCAATGCTTTTGTCCTTAGACAATCCTTCTGTAGATTAGGCGTTGATTGCGTTGAGTGAGCCTTCATCACTCAATGCCAACTTGACTTAGCCAAATTCTTCCCTGCTAAGCATTGAGTGCATTGAGTGAATAGCCTTCACTCAATTCTTTTGGACTTGGCCAATTTATTTTGCACTATCAGGCATTGAGTGCGTTGAGTGAACCTTCATCACTCAATGCCCCTGGACTTAGCTGCTTCTCTGAATGTCTGCCTTCTTGCTAAGGCATTGAGTGAACTGGCTTCACTCAATTCTTTTGTACTTAGCCGCAACTTTTTTTATGAATGCGTTGATGAGCCTTCATCACTCAACGTTTCTGCCTTATCCTGCCTTTTTGATGAGGCATTGAGTGAACTTGCTTCACTCAACGCTTCTGTACTTAGCCTCAACTTCTTAATGAGCTTGCGTTTAGTGAGATGTCCTTACTGAATGCATCAGGACATAGAAAATTTTTTTTGTCTATCTTTCCTTAGGCTTTGGCTGATCATTGTTCTGTTGATTCCTTCTACTTTGGGCATTGAGTGAGTTGTCCTCACTTAACGCCTCTGGACTTAGCTAGAATTCTTTGATAGAATCTTCAAATTCTTGAGTTTTACTCATCGCTTCTCTTCAGGCATTGAGTGAGCTATCCTCACACAGCGATTCTGAACTTTGTCGATTTTTCTGCTTGCCAATGCTGAGGCTTTGACAGACTCAACATTACTCGAAGCCTCTTGTTATATGGCATTAAGTGAACTACCTTCACTCAATGCCTATGGACTTAGCTGCAGAATTGCTTTACAAATTGCTGGACTTTGACTATCCACACCTTACTCAACACTTTTTGGAATCTAGCGTTGAGTGAACTTGCTTCACTCCACGCCCGTAGACTTAGATAATTTTTAGTCTTTCCAGCATCCTTCCTTGTCATCTGGCATTGAGTGAACTGGCTTCACTCAACGCCTGTGTACTTAGACAAATTTCTGTCTCTCCACCTCTCTACCTTGTGACCACCTATCACAACCACTTAGAAAAGTTGTCTAAACTTGTTCCAAGGAACATCCTGCACATGATGAGCTTGAACAACATCAAATACAACTATATTTTTAGTGTTGATGGTGATGCCTCTTCAAATCAAATCTAGGGAACATTGAGGGCAATATTCCTAACAATCTCCTCCTATTTGAAGAAGTCAGAACACCCAGCAATACTAAGAAGCATTTAATCATAAAACATATAAATTGAGAGGCAGCTGTAAGTTTTCTCATACCACTTGAAAATTTGAAGTAGCTTTTAGCACACCTCACTGCTTAACACTCAAGGGAGGACATTCCTCAACCCACTTAAGGGTGGAGACATAACATGCAATGGATCAACATTGCTCTCTTCATATTACTTGAAAGTTTCCAAGTAATATGCACTCCTCAGTATTCTACATCTCTCCTGGGCATGTATTGTCCACCATCTCCCCTTTTCTGGCAAGTACTGCTCTACTATTCTACTCAATATGTTTTACTCCTTCCACTTCAAGGTTTAGGTTATTGCCTACCTCTCCCCCTTTCTGGCTTCTTCAATAAGAAATAGTTTCCTAATGAGGGAGGTGAGAGGATCAAGGGAGAAATTAACACTTGATCCTAGCCAACATCTTCTGTTGATGCCACGTAAGAAATTATCCTAGTGAACAAACTACTTAACTAGATGTCATAACTTTTGTATTGAAACTATTGAGACAACACATCACTGCAGCCACTTGACTCTGGAGTTGTCCATTGATCCACTTGAGCTTGTTGGTATCAGTTATCCACTTGAGTTAATGTCATTCCTCATACACTGAAAACTTCTGCAGAATATAGTTGTAGTCATGGAGGTGCTGGCTTTTTCTTTTCTCCTGCAGCAACATGTCTTTTCTGCAGCAGCAGTTATATCACAACAGTAGCCATCCAGTAGGGTTGATCTCCACCTCAGAATGTGCATAGTCTTGAGGACCTGCTAGTTAGCTGTGATGATCTTTGATTCACTACTGCAGTTTCTAGCTGCCACTTAACAGGAAGCTAAACTTGTTCTTACAACTTCTGGATTTGCTCCCCCTCAATAGAAGCATCTACTATCTTCTCTTTACTGGACACTTGAGTCCACCTTAGTCTTGATACCACTTGATATCACTTGAGAGTCTTGATGTCAAATGACAAACTTGATAGTCCTGATACCACTTTGGAGACTTATCTACCTGATGCAGGCTTGTACGCGGACACGGAAATACGGACAAACACGAATTTCTCTCTACGCCCAAATCCTACGTTGACACAAAACTTTCATCACAGCACACATGTTATTCAATTTTATCAATTAAATGCTAACGTTTGGGTAGCCAAACTATTTAAGATCGAACAAAGGCTATAGGTCGATATTCTCTCAGGCTAAAAGGACCCACCCTGTCTGATCGAGTGATTGTTGTACCAAAAGAGATCCACCAAAAATTATGATTCAAAAATGGTAGATCTCTCGCAACAAAAACAAAATGAGGTTCGTCAATCCTCTCAAAATTAAGCAAATCAAGATAGATAACAAAATCGATCGAAGAAAACAACGACTAATTCAAAGCTATCCAGAATCGATGCTAAAGTATTCCACTACAGAAAATTATCTAGAGGGAAAAATAAATCACACAAAGAAAGTAGAAATTTTTGCTACCCCACTCGGAGATTTATTTTCTCCAAAACTTGGATTGCTCGTCACCGGATCCACTGGAGTCACGCTGAACGGAGAGAAACTTGTCTGCCATCCTTGCGTCACGCTAGAGTTGATTCCACGGAACCCCATTGAGATACACCTTGGCTGAAATCCTTAAGATAGGAATAGGGTTGCTCAGGTTGATGGAGGTGGGTGGCCAAGAGATTGAAGGGGAGAGAGAGAGAGTGGTCGGGTTTGGGAGAGGAAGGGCTGTTGGTGGAGAACTTGAGGAGGGAGGAGGAGGTGGAGAGGAGGCCGAAATTTTGAGAGAGGGAGAAGGGGTGGTCGGCAGTTTGGAGTGAGGGGAGAGAGCCGAAATATTCAAGTGGGAGAGACGAGGGAGAATTATAGGTTTTCAATTTTTCTTTTTCATTCCATTCCAATTTTTCATTACAATACTTGGCCTATTTATAGGCTACACCACTCAATCTCCACCTCTTATTCATATCCAAATCTATGTGGCTCAAAACATTTCTTAACAAAAATAACAAAATAAAATATTACATGCTGAAAATAAAATACTACATGCTGAAAATAAAATACTTAATCATACAAAAAAACAAAATATATAATTATAAATATATTGCCCCAAGAGTGGACTAATTTATAAGCAGATATTTTCAAGCATAACATGTAGTGGAGATTTGGCACGTCGTCGACGTTGGATGTCGCGACAAAATGATTTGCACTCCGTCAACGTAGGATGTCATGGCAAAATCCCAATCTTCAAGATTGCGGCAATGACCATCACAATCGTCAAACTCTGTGTCAGAAGTCAACAACGTCATCACGAGCAAGTGGTGGTACAATGTCAACAGCGTCATCACGAGCAAGTGGCGGGATATCGTCACCATCAATCCTCCCCCACTCAAAATCACTCATGACCGATGAGTGGCCCGGAAGGGGAAAGTAGTCGACTGCAACACCAACATGAAACAAATTTGGCCCAAGTATCCAAGTGATAGTAGTGCGGGCATCACGCATCAAAGAAAACCTGTCAAATAAAAAGGCGATCTTGTGGAACCTTGGAAAAGTATTAGTCAAAGAAGGAGAAAAAGTTTCTACATCAATATTCAACGCACCTCCAGTAGAAACCAATGGATAGAGCGATCTAGGAACAAGCTCACCACCCAACCCATTAGAATATACAATAGACCCAAATGGACAGGCAGATAATTTTAGTGGTGGAGAAATATATGACGTAAAATCCAAAACATGGAAAATAAGGGAAATTCCCCAATCAGTGGGCAACTCCAAAAGATATGCGTTTTTTACTAATTTCTTTAAAATTTGAAAATATCCAGCTCGTCGATTCGCCAACTTTTTTATATTGCCCTAAGGAATCCGTTTAGGGATGAGACGCACCACGACTAAATGACCAATTTTAACTTGAGCCGCTCTCTTATGTAAGTTAGCATGAGATCTATAAAATGCCTATTGTGTGGTTAACGCTTCATTAACATGCTTATGTAAATTATGGACATGAGAGGCTAACTCTTGTATAATTTGACTTGACTTATAAATTGGAGGTAGCGAAATCAAGTCAAGTGGCACTGGTGCTTTATATCCGTGCACTATTTCATTTGGTGATAAACCGATAAGTCGATGTGGAGGATTACTAAAAGTAAGATGGCATGTGCAATAATCTTTAGTTATCATGTGGAGTGAGTGTAAACGTGGCCAACGAAATGTTTCCTCCACTAACAGAATAATCGCACCGCGACCCAACAGAATAACAAAGCCATCAATACGAATATCTCTAATGATTAGGAGGTGTAAAGAAAAGAGTGGATCATACCACTTTAGGTAAATCGTGGAACTGGCTAGCATATCCCATATGGTATTCAAATGGTGAAAGTGAAATCGATCTTTTATGGTGTGATTATCAACGCACAAATGCCAAGATTTTATTTCAGACTGCCAATCTTCCGAGCAAGGAGCATCACCCTTAGCTAGAAGGCACTCTAAAACATTCATAATTTTGCCACGAAAAGACTCGCAGGCAATGTCTGTATGATTCATCAAACTCTAGGTCTGCTTCTCTACCGAAAAGGTCAACAGAGACTACAACATTTTTGGTCTTTAGCAGCACCTGACTTGACAACAGTTATAAAAATGTTGCCTAAACGTTGTTAGAGAATAGTTTTTTAGTGTTGCAATAGGTTTACATCTTTAGGCAAAACATTCTATGCAACATTCAAAAACTGTTCTCTAATCCCTTATAGGAAACATTTTTGAAATGTTGCCCTTTAAAATTCACTTTAGGCAACAATTATGATATGTTGTCTTCTTAAAAATTAATTTACAATATTTTAAAAGTGTTGTTATTAGTTTTCAATATAGCGACAAATTTCTATATTTTGACCGTGTTTGATTTTTAAAGTTTGTTCAAAATCATTACTCCACATTTATTGCGACGTTTTAAAAGGGTCGTTGTTAGTTTTCAATATACCTACCTTGAATTTTAATTAACTTATATCGGACTGGATTTTAATTTGTTGGAGTTGTGGAACACTTCCGTTCTGATCCTCTTGTTTCTCACACAGAGTTTGCCCACGTGAGATTAGAGGAATCGAAGTGTGAATCCCATCGACATATTCGGCGCCAACGACAGCGGGGGTCCGTGTGCGGATATCTGCTTGTTTTTTCATTTGAATAGATGTTTAATTACCTTAATTAATTCCACTCCTCATTTAATTATATTACTTAATTATATATTTATACCCTACCCAAAACCACGACACTTCATCCATCGCCTAATTTCTTCCTGAAACCTAGCGCCAACCCTCTTCCCCGACGCGACGACGAGCTTCTTCCCCGGGCACGGCTACTACACCGCCTGCATCCTCTTCCGCATTGACGCCGGCGTGTAAAATCTTATTCCCCGCCAATGAATACAGTCCTATTGCACCGACCTAGCTTCTTCCCCGTCGATGTCGATAGTCTGATTGCACCGAACTGACGACAAAATCTGCCGGAATTTCTCCGCCGGATACCTAATGCAGGGTTCTTGCACATTCTTCCTATGCATATCTTGTGCTACCGTTCTCCATATCGCTGAGGTATACCCCTTCTCTTACATATCTTGTGTCCTAGGTATACCTAGCTTGTTTGATTACATTTTTTGTGTGCTTAAATTCTAAAATGTTGAGGGGTGGGAATCCATTCTTCATGTATGTTGTGTGTGTGTATTGTAGGTGTTTATGTGTGTTGTTGTTGTGTTGTATGTGTGTTTTATGTATATGTATATGTGTGTGTGTGGTGTGTGTGGTGTATGTTATATTTGTGTGTGATGTGTGTGTGCGTGGTCTGGTGTATGTTGTATGTGTGTGTTAGTGTTGTTTGTGTGTGTGTGTGTTGTGTGTGGGTGTGTTGTGTGTGTGTGTGTTGTGTGTGTGTGTTTGTGTGTTAGTGTTGTAGGTGTGTTGTAGGTGTGTTTTTGTGTTTGTTGTTATTTTGTTGTATGTGTGTGTGTTGTTGTTGTTGTTGTTGTGTTGTATGTGTGTGTTATAGGTATGGTGGTTGTTGTATATGTGTATGTGTGTGTGTGTGTTGTTGTTGTTGTGTTGTATGTGTGTGTGTGTGTTATAGGTGTATATTTTGTATGTGTGTGTGTGTTATAGGTGTATGTGTTGGTGTGTGTGTGTGTGTGTGTGTGTGAGTGAGTGAGTGTGTGTGTGTGTGTTTGTTGTGTTCTATGTGTTTGTGTGTGGTTGTGTGTGTTGTATATATATGTGTGTGTTTGTTGTTGTTGTGTTGTGTGTGTTTGTTGTTGTGTGTTGTATGTGTGTGTGTGTTTGTGTGCGTTATTTGTGTTTTTTGTTTGTGTGTGTGTTGTAGGTGTGTATTTGTGTTGTTGTGTGTGTGTGTTGTGTGTGTTGTATGTGTGTGTATGTGTGTGTGTGTGTATGTGTGTGTGTGTGTGTGTATGTGTGTGTGTGTGTGTGGTGTATGTTGTATGTGTGTGTGTTAGTGTTGTGTGTGTGTGTGCGTGTGTGTTAGTGTTGTATGTGTGTTGTAGGTGTGTTTTTGTGTTTGTTGCTATTGTGTTATATGTTTATGTGTGTGTTTGCGTGTGTTGTATGTGTGTGTGTTTGTATGTGTTGTATTTGTGTTTGGAATGTGTGTGTTGTCATATGTGTGTGTGTTGTCATACATATGTGTGTGTGTTGTATGTTTATGTGTGTGTTTGTGTGTGTTGTATTCTTATGTATGTGTGTATGTGTGTGTGTGTATGTGTGTGTGTGTATGTGTATGTGTGTGTGTGTGTGTGTGTGTGTTGTATGTGTTTGAGTGTGATTGTGTGTGTTGTATATATATGTGTGTGTTTGTTGTTGTTGTGTTGTATGTGTGTGTGTGTGTGTTTGTGTGTGTATGTTGTTGTGTTATGTGTGTGTTGTTGTATGTGTGTGTGTTTGTTGTTGTGTTATATGTGTGTGTTGTTGTATGTGTGTGTGTGTTTGTTGTGGTGTATGGTGTATGGTGTATGGTGTATGGTGTATGATGTACGTGTGTGTGATATAGCTTCTTTCTCTCAAATCATTTTTCATACACATAAATTATCTTGCAATATTTTATACTAATGTATTTCGTTTAACATATCAGCGAAGAGCACACAATTCTTCTTTTATAAATTTTGCTTTGATAATGTAACTCAATATAATATTTTTTTGTTTAGGTACCATCATTTTTCATTATTCAGAAGATAAAATATGATGAAAAAGGATTGGATTTATTTGCCTCGTTATGGTGAAGATTATATTAATGGTGTTAAACATTTCTTGGATATTGCGTTTAGTAAAGGGTTGTTCGAAGGAGAATAGATTTTATGTCCATATGTTGTTTGTTGTAATGGTATTTGGGGGGAAAGAGATATGGTGTTTGACCATTTGGTAAGTAAGGGTTTTGTAAAAGGATACACCGATTGGATTTATCATGGAGAGGATATTAAACATATGGATCTTGATCAAGAAACAAATGATGATGTCTCATCTAATGATATCAATGGATTATTATTTGAGACATTTAAAGATGTGTTTAAAGAAAATGGATTATACGAAGGACTAAATGAAGATGCAACGAAGTTTTATAAGCTTGTTGAGGAAGCAAATAAAGAACTATATCCTAGTTGTAAAAAATTCTCTACATTATCTTTTACTATTCATATGTATTTACTGAAATACCTGCATGGATGGAGCAATGCATCATTCACATCTCTCTTAGAGTTATTGAAAGAGGCTATACCTGATTTGAACATCCCTATCTCTTTTAATAAAACAAAGTCTATGATTAGAGACCTGGGATTAGATTATAAAAAAGATTGATGCATGTCCTAATAATTGCATGTTATTTTGGAAAGAACTTGAGAAAGAAGACAAATGCCATACTTGTGGCGAATCTCGTTGGATTCTACATCCTGAAGTGAATTGTGAGTCTGAGAAAACCCAGAAAGCTCACAAAATTTTTGCAAAAGTGTTGAGGAATTTTCCTTTAATTCCAAGACTAAAACGACTCTACATGTGTTCAAAAACTGCTGATTCAATGAGGTGGCATGCAGAAGAGCATTCAAAAGATGGTAAGTTAAGGCATCCTGCTGATGGACAGTCATGGAAAGACTTTGATGTGAATCACCCATGTTTTGCAAATGAAACTCGTAATGTAAGACTTGGATTGGCTAGTGATGGGTTTAATCCATTTGGTAATATGAGTCTGTCACATAGCACATGGCCTGTGGTATTAACATATATAACTATCCTCCAAATTTATGCTTAAAGCCAGAGAATCTTATGATGTCTTTGCTTATTCCTGGACCACGATCACCTGGAAATTCTATTGATGTGCTCCTACAACCATTAATTGAGGAGCTAAAGATATTGTGGGATGTCGGAGTAGAAATATATGATGTTTCCAAAAATCAAACATTTCAGATGCGCGCTGTACTTTTGTGGACAGTTAGTGACTACCCTGCATATGCTATGTTATCTGGTTGGAGCACTAAAGGAAGGTTGGCATGCCCTGCTTGTCATTATCAAACATCTTCTTATTATTTGAAATATAGTCGAAAGATGTGCTACATGGGTCATCGAGTATTTTTGGATGTGAATCATAAGTAGCATTCTGATAAAGTTTCTTTTAATGGGATGACAGAATATAGGTTTGCACCTTCCTTGTTAGATTCAAAAAATATTTTAGAAGATTTACAAGATTTTTCTGACATATTCAAGGAGAATGATAAGAAGAAAAAGTTTGGTCCGTGGAAGAAAAAATATATCTTTTGGCAGTTGCCATATTGGAAAAGTATTACTTTACGCCATAATTTTGATGTCATGCACATTGAAAAAAACATATTTGATAATATAATTGGGACACTTTTAGAGATTGAAGGAAAGATAAAAGATCATGCAAAGGCTCGTTTGGACCTACAAGATATGGGGATAAGAAATAAGCTTCATTTGAAAGCAACAAGTGATGGCAAGAAAACTCAACTCCCAAAAGCTTGTTTCTCCCTAACAAAAAATGAGAAATCTATCTTTTGTGGTGTTCTAAAGAATGTAAAATATCATGATGGGATAGCCTCTAATATTTCTCGATGTGTTCATGTTGATGAAGGAAAAATATCCGGGTATAAGAGTCATGATGCTCATATTACTTTGCATTACTTGCTACAAATAGCAATAAGAGGTATAACTCCTAATCAAGTTGTAATTCCATTAATTAGGCTTTGCACCTTCTTTCGTTGCTTATGCCAAAGGATCATTGATTTGAGAAGTTTAGATCATTTAGAAATGGAGATTACTGAAATACTTTACCAGTTTGAGAGAATCTTTCCTCCTAGTTTTTTTGACATAATGGTCCATTTACCTATTCACCTAGCAAATGAGGTTAGATTAGGTGGGCCAGTTCAATTTCAATGGATGTATTATATGGAAAGATATTTGGGTGAATTAAAATAATTTGTTCGTAATAAAAGTCGCCCAGAAGGCTCTATTGCAGAAGCATATTTGGCGAAGGAGTCTTTGACATTTTGTTCTCGATATTTATCAAGTGATGTTGATACACGCATCAATCGATTGGCAAGAAATAATGAATTTTCTATTAATGGACATCATATTGGGGGGAGAACTCTCATTTCTCTTGATAATAAGTTACTAAACAAAGCTCATGGTTATATTTTGTTCAAT
The DNA here is from genome assembly GCA_039513925.1 of Platanthera zijinensis. Classification (NCBI taxonomy): domain Eukaryota; kingdom Viridiplantae; phylum Streptophyta; class Magnoliopsida; order Asparagales; family Orchidaceae; genus Platanthera; species Platanthera zijinensis. Next base: position 155,671,347 of record CM077083.1, read on the forward strand.
TCTGATGAAGTTCAAGATTACATCAGGTACTATCACCATTTACTTATTTTAATATTCTCAAAAAATTAATTTGACATTGGTAAATAATCTTGACTTATTTATTTTATAGTGAACATGAGGTTTATCTTCAAAATTGCAAAAAAAGAAGTACGTGGAGAAAAGGTAAAAGTCAAAGAGATGATTTCATTCAATGGTTTGCAATACGTGCCATGAATGATGATGTTTCTGGTTTCATACAAGAGTTGTCTCGGGGGCCAAATAATATTTCAAAAATATATTATGGATACCTTATTAATGGATATAGATTTCATACAAGACAACGCGATGCAAGGAGGAAAACCCAAAATAGTGGGGTCACTTTGGAAGCGGTAACCCAAAGTTTTAAAAGTGCTAAGGATGAAAATCCTGAAAAGATATGTATGACATATTATGGAGAAATAAGTGATATCATTGAGGTAGATTATTATGGACATTTGAATCAAGTGTTGTTCAAATGTGTTTGGTTTGAAGCTTCAGAAGACAAATACGGGATGACTTGCGCTTATTTTAATAAAGAATGTTACAAGAATGATCCGTTTGTCCTAGCATCTCAAGTGCAACAATGCTTCTATGTCGAAGATCCTTTTAATAAAAATAAGCAGTATGTTTTGAAAATACTACCAAGGGACACATTTGATATGGGAGATAATACAGATTTACATACAAGTAAGAGTAATATTATTTTTTTAATTTTAGTAGAAAATATATTTGTATGTATCTTTTCTCATTTTTTTAACTTAATGTGCAGTCAATCAGCAAAAGGAATACTAAAAGTAGGGCTACACAAAAGTGGAGGCATCGAATGGGAACCAAAACCTTTGCTATAATTCGTGAAAGAATGGTAATATATTATATTTCACTCACATCTCTAGATCTCAATTTTGATTCTTGAATGAAGTTTATACGCATAGACAATTATATTGTGTATATTTCACCCACATCCATTGCAGAGAGCATCAAGCTCCTCATGGGACCTCGCTGAAATCAACCTAAATTTCAGCGCGCTGCTGCAGCCCGCTGAATTTCAGCGCGCTGCTGCAGCCCGCTGAATTTCAGCGCGCTGCTGCAGCCCGCTGAATTTCAGCGCGCTGCAGGTGCAGCCCGCTGAATTTCAGCGCGCTGCAGGTGCAGCCCGCTGAATTTCAGCGCGCTGCAGGTGCAGCCCGCTGAATTTCAGCGCGCTGCAGGTGCAGCCCGCTGAATTTCAGCGCGCTGCAGGTGCAGCCCGCTGAATTTCAGCGCGCTGCAGGTGCAGCCCGCTGAATTTCAGCGCGCTGCAGGTGCAGCCCGCTGAATTTCAGCGCGCTGCAGGTGCAGCCCGCTCAATTTCAGCGCGCTGCAGGTGCAGCCCGCTGAATTTCAGCGCGCTGCAGGTGCAGCCCGCTAAATTTCAGCGCGCTGCAGGTGCAGCCCGCTGAATTTCAGCACGCTGCAAGTGCAGCCCGCTGAATTCAGCACACTGAATTTCAGGGCATTTCTCTTGCTTCAAATTTCAGCACGCTGAGTTTCCTACCCAAAACTAGACAAACGCTTACATCGAGTACCTCGTTCTGACATGTATGCACGATAAAGGGCTGTCTTTTAAATAACTTTATCCCATATTGCCATCATATAGCTTTAACATGGGTGAAAACCCTATAATAAGGCCACTGCTCACCACGTTGAGGGATGGAGGATAGGGTACAGGTTGCAATCCATTATTTTTTAGCTTTGACCTTCTCTTGCTTCGAACTGATTGTACGAGTTTTGAGTTCCTTTTTTTTGTTCGCATGAGTTCTAATAAAAAGTGTTCTTCTGAAATCCAACCTCAAGGTCCTCTCTATCATTCTTCATTTGGTCAAAGCTAGACTTAACTAAAATCAGTCCAACAAGTTTAGTATTTCATTTATTCTAATTTCTATACATGAAGTAGGCATAATTTGATGGTTATCATGATGCTTTTATTTATCTACGCTAGCTATATGCCAAAAATGTTATAATTAGCTTATAAAGGTTGCATATATTGCAGATACACAGTGAATGATAGTTGGAGTAGGGTTGCATAGCTTACAAATACTGCACCAGATCTTCGTGGTGAGCCTGCAGCAAGCTGAATTTCAGCGTGCTGCACGCGCTGCAGGTGCATCTCGCTGAATTTTAGCGCACTGCAGGTGCAGCCCACTAAATTTCAGCGCGCTGCAGGTGCAGCGCGCTGAATTTCTCAGCGCACTGCAGGTGCAGCCCGCTGAATTTCAGCATGCTGCATTTCTCTAACGCTGAATTTCAGCATGTTGAATTTCAGTGAGCTGCATTTCAGCACGCTGAATTTCACCGAGCTGTAGGTGTAGCACGCTGAATTTTAGCGCGTTGTATCTATAGCGCTTTACCGCGCTGCATCTGTAGTGATAAGCTCGTTGTTCTACTCCGCTAAACCTTTCCTGTCCTAAACTGGACAAAAGCTGACATCAAGTACCTCGTTAGCTATCTAATTATCCCCGACAACAACATCCTCACAATCACACAAACCTTCAGCAATGAGAAGCACGCTGAAATTTATGCGAATATTTATCTTCAAATCCAATTCCATTGTTCATCCGAAGAATTTTTAGATATAGATTTCAACTGAGCTGTCAATTTATGCGAATATTGATTTTCTGATGAAAGTTAATTTGATCAATCTGCTGGCAGAATTGTATTTAGTTTTTTTTGTTGGGATGAAAATTGAATGAGAATTGGAGTATTGTGAGAGAAAATAAAAATGAGAAGCTTGCAAGTAATTCAGCGTGAGCGAGCTTGTACAAGTTGCAGCTGTAGCACACTGAAATTTAGCGAGCTGCACCTGCAGCAAGCGTGCTGCAATTTTAACGTGATGTAGGTGCAGCACGCGTAGAAATTCAGCATGAAGCATGCCCTGCAGGAGCAGCACGCGCTAAATTGTGCAGCACGCTGACATTCAGCGTACTGCGGGCGCAGCACGCTGACATTCAGCGTGCTGCGGGCGCAGCACGCTGAAATTAAGCATGTTGTGCCCGCAGCTCGCTGAATTTGAGCGTGCTGTACAACACGCTGAATTTCATCGCAGCAGCATGCTAAATTTAAGCGTGCTGCGCCCGCAGAAGGCTGAATTTCAGCGCGCTCAATTTCAGCGTGCTGCGCCCGCAAAAGGCTGAATTTCAGCACGCTGAATTCAGCGTGTTGCGCCCGCAGCATGCTGAATTTCAGCGCGCTGAATTCAACGTGTTGCGCCCGCAGCACGCTGAATTTTAGCGCACTGAATTTCAGCGTGCTGCGCCCGCAGCACGCTGAATTTCAGCGTGCTGCGCCCGCAGCACGCTGAATTTCAGCGTGCTGCGCCCACACCACGCTGAATTTCAGCGTGCTGAATTCAACGTGTTGTGCCCCTAGCACGCAGAAATTCAGCATGCTGTGGGCGCAGCACGCTGAATTCAGTATGTTGAAATTCAGCGTACTGCGTGCGCAGCACGCTGATTTCAGTGCGCTGAATTTCAGCTTGCTGCAGGGGCAGCACGCTGAATTTCAGCAGGCTGAAATTCAGATGCTGAATTCAGTGTGTTGCGGGGGCAGCACGCTGAATTTCAGCGTGCTGAATTCTACGTGTTGCGCCCGCAGCACGCTGAATTTCAGCGTGCTTCGAACTGATTGTTCGAGTTTTGAATTTCTTTTTTTGTTTGCATGAGTTCTAATAAAAAGTGTTCTTCTGAAATCCAATCTCATGGTCCTCTCTATCATTCTTCATTTGATTACGTACAGTTCGTTAATTATGTGCAGTTCATTGATTTTGTTTAATTTTCAATAATGTTTTTTATACATCTGTAGCATTTGAAAGCGAAGAGAGACCCCACTCAAGCTGAAGTTTTTATTGAAACTCGAAGTAGCACTAGTGGAAAGGAGCTTGATTTAGAAACCAGCAATGCAATTGTGAGTTATTCTTTTATTAAGATCACATATAATTTGCTTATTTGTTTTTTTTAAATCAACTATTCAATTTGTTATCAGTCACAACTTCAAGATACTATTAATAATGAGGAAGGTCATTTAGAAGCATTTAAAATTATGTTTGGGAAAGAACATCCTGGATCAATGCGTTGCTTTGGGAAAGGTATTACACAAACTGCTTTGAAGCGAAAGGAAGACATTGCGGCTTTGAAGAAATTACATAATGAAGAGGTGGCTTTATTGAATGAAAAAGTACAAAATGTGGAAGATACACTTAATACTCTAAAAAGTGTACTTAAGATTATGTTGCAGCAAAGCAAACCCATTGGAGTTGATGTAGAATCATTGGAGAATCTATTAGGTTCATCTCCAGGGGATGCAAATAGTGGACAGAAGAGAGACGGGCTACCACATGCACATTCTTCTACATCAACACACGTTCCAAACTATGTTGAGGTATAATGTTATAGATTTTCACACAATATATTAAAATACATTTACATGTTTACAACTTTTTAATTATATATTAATCTTGATGCCATTATATTTATATATATATTATTTTACTTTGGGCAGAAAGTTCTTGATGCCGGGAAGACAAATGAGGAGTTGCAATATGATTGATGACCTCATATCATGAAGAACATTTGATGTTTAAGCTGATTTAGATAATTTTATTTGTGTATTGTAATATTTAAATGTTTTGATGTACTTTGATACATTGTGATGCTAATGATGAGTTATTAATTTGATGCTAGAACATGTGAAACTTTACTATTCTAAATGAAAGTATTTGTCTTATTAAATTGTTAAATATTTATGCGTTATAAAAAATGTCTCATGATATAACACTGAATTGTTTTTGAAGTTTTAATTTATTTTCATGTTTTTTTAAATTTATATTTTTTTTATTAATTAAATATTTCTGGCAACATTTATTAAATGTACCTCTAAACATTTTAAAAATGTTGCAATAGGTCTATGTAAAAACTGTTGCCTTTACTACATAAATAGGCAATAGTTTCAAGTAATGTTGCCTAAACATGTGAAAACTGTTGCCTTAGGTCTTTGGTAACGTGGGCATAGGCATACACCCCTATGGAAACAGTTTTCAATGTTTTGGCAACGTTTTACGGTTTTAGGCAACAGTTTTCAAATGTTACTAAAGACCAAAAATGTTTTAGTGAGAGGAGTTAACAAAGCAAACATAAATACTTCAGACTAGGCATAACAAGTTTGTTCTCTAACAAGTCCTCTAATCGAGTCACATGATCAGGAGGGAGAGTCGATAAAATTATATCCGGGAGAAAATCAAATTCATCTTGAATTTCATGCAATGGAGACAGCATCAAAGGAAGCTCATTCGGGTCTACACCATTAATGTTATCCAAATGTACAACTCCCTGGCTATAAAATTCTTCTGCACTAGATACATTATCCAAATCAGAATCAGTAAAGGTCTTAGATGTTGAAACCGAAAATCGGTCTCTTGTGGAGTCCACCCTTGGGGAAGGGGTGGTCGCGCACCTACTTCGCTCCTATAAGAAAAAACAACCAAGGAAAGAAAGAGCAAAGGACTAGACCAAGGGCCCGGCGCGGAGGTCCCACCACAAACCCGAAAGATCACTGAGCGCTTCCCCTCCTTAGCCAAATATCGGGCTAAGGTACCTCAGAAAGCGCTAGAAGACTGGGAGATAAGTAAGCCTGCCTCCTAAGGTACCCCTTGGGTCCTATTTATAGATTCCTGAAAATGATCTGCAAATTACCAACCTCTGCAGGCCTGAAATAACTGAAAACCCCTTGGGTTGGCCTGCCAACAGCCAAACTTTGTTGTTCTGAATAGCTATGTGCAGCCCACTTAGGTATGCCAACAGCGAGACTCCGTTGTTCTAACGGGCTATGAGCAGGCCATCGGGGGCAAAAGGGTGGAAAACACATCACAACTGAAGGGGTCGAGCTACCCCGCAATGGACCCTACTCGGCAAAGGCGGCGAGTATCAATGGAGCTTGTACTCGAAGGCCTCGGCTCGGTAGTAGGTGTAAGACCCCCTTTTTTTTCTTTTTAAAACCCGGGGTCTTATGCCCAGAACCGCCGCTTTGCGGTGACGACTTCGCACCCGGGAAGGTCGTCCCCACAAAACGCTGATTCTGCCGGCCTTGTTCGATCATAATTTAGTAGCAAGTAGAAAGAAATGCAGTCCACATCAAATCACATATATTAGAAAATCTCCACGAAGGGAGTGTCCACAGATCTAATAAGAAAAGAGTACTGAATAAGGGCTTATGCCCGGTACATCAAAGTCCTCACTACAGAATCACTCATGCGGAAGTAAAATAGAACATCTACTAGTAAGCTGAACTCAAGGTCCCGGCAGTCTGAAGACCCGTACTAGACTGCCCCATCTCTAAGCGCATCGGCCTCCTGGGCTGCTCCTCCATGCTGGGCTCCACGATTCCCTAATATGATGTTCGGTCGCCCGTCAGTCAAAAAGACCAAGTCCTATCATCCCCCACCCCTTCTCCCATGCTCTAAGGCACCGGGCGGGGAGGAAGAAAGGGAAGGACATGAAGTGGAGAGTACAACAAAAGCAGGTGACGGTGGACCTAGTCTAGCAATTCTTTGAATATAAGTGACAGTAATAACTGAGCATAAAAGACAATTAATATAAGTAAAGTAACCTTAACTTATGTGAAGGCACATAAGCCAAGGGATCTTCTGCAAGGCTTCCATCGTATAAGTGTCCCATTAAACTTATACGTTGGAGTGTCGGTTATCAAACATCAATTATAAATATAGTAAATTGACCTTGACTTATAAACCTGCCCCACACAAGCTTATAGACCAAGGGGTCGTTTTGCAAGTCCTAATGTATAAGCGTCCCATTAAACTTATACATTAGGTGTCATAGGTTATTATGAATGATTATGATATGCATCTATATGGTGGGTTAATGATGTTCAAGCAGTGCAACTCACACACCCGACTTTGTGTACACAAACCTGAAAGTGAAGGGATAGATACTACTCTAGAGGGAGGTTGACTGACTGTATAGGCTAACACCTAAGTCACAAGATCCTGATAGATACCAAGAGTTTATAGATATTCACTATCATGGCCCAGTCTAAGGATTATTCAAGCACCAGACCTCCAGCATGCAACTTAGCAAAGTTTGGCATCTGGAAGGCAAGGATCAAACTTTATATGAATTCTATTGATGAAAGTATTTTTGCTTCTATTTTGTCAGGTCCCCAAAGAGCACCTGTTGCTGCCACTGCCTCATCATCTGATATGAGTGCAGTGCCTCCTCCAGATTATAATGATGAGTACAAGAAGGCCAAAATTGCTGATGCCAAAGCAATGAACATACTGGCTCAGACTATGTCTGATGAGGTGTTCCAGAAGGTTGCTGATTGCTCCTCAGCAAAGGCCATGTGGGACACACTGAACCAGATTGTAGCTGGTTCAGCTGATGAAAGGAAGGACAGAAGGTCCAACCTAATCTCACAGTACGAGAACTTCAAGAAAACTGATGCTGAATCAGTTGAAGCTATGTACACCAGGCTCAGCTCAATCATCAATGAGCTGAGGACTCTGGACAAGGACATATCATTGACAGAGGTCAATGATAAGATTCTTATGTGCTTCCCTAGCACATGGGATCTAAGAATCTGGCCCATCAAAGAAGCCAGAAGTACAAATGAGATCTCAACTGAAGCTCTCCTCGGCAAGCTCAAGTCTTTTGAGCAAGTGCTGAAGACCAGAGAAGCAGAAGCTGAAGCCAAGACCCCCACTCCAACAAGAAAAGAGCAGTCTCTTGCTCTTAAGGCTGCAGATGTTTCTGAAAACAGCCAATCTAATGAGGAACTTATGGCACTGTTTGCCAAAAGATTTCTCAAAATGGGGAGAAAGGAGTTCAGAAAGAAGTCTTCACGTTATGAAGACAAACCAAGGTATGATCGCTCTCCTGCTAAAGAAATTATATGTTATGGTTGCAGGAAGCCTGGACACATTTTGCCAGAGTGTCCAGAGGAGAAGAACAAGGAAAAGAGAAAAGACAAAGAACAACACAGGAAGCACTCCAAGCCATCCTCCTACAAAAACAAGAAGAAGGAGAGAGGTTTCATTGCTGAAACCTGGAGTGATTCTGATGAAGAATCCTCCTCATCAAGCTCCAGTGAAGATGAGGAAGAGAGGTTTATTCCTTTTTATAGAATGTTTTGCTGCAGAGATATTTCTGTCTTCTTTGATATTTACAGCCCAGGTCTCAAGGCTCACAAGAAGACAAATAATTCAAATGGAAGAGAGCCGTTGCTTGATGATGATTATAAAAAGAACCCTTTGCTGAAGGGATAGATACTACTCTAGAGGGGGGGTGAATAGAGTTATCAAATTTTTGCACAGACAAAATTTAATAGTCTACCCAACTCCCTTGGAGTGAAGTGCGGAATGAAAAGATTATAGATATTGATTTAACCTTAAAGCCTAACACAAGTGTTGTGTACAAACACAAGCTAACTGTAATTACAGTTAAGCTTGGAAAAACCTAATCAGCAACTAGCAGCCTAGTTATATCTAATCACAGCCACAATGCAGGAATTAAACAATTGAATCCAGACGACACAAGGAGATTTATAGTGGTTCCCCAAACAACTTGGGTACGTCCACTCTTCTACCCACACGGTAGGAATCCACTCAGGTTTTTGATCAGGTGCCCTGCCACCAACAGAATCTGATTCAGGTAGATTCAGAAACCCTTTAGACTTTTGATCAGGTGTCTAAAAACCAAGCACAGGTTTTTGATCAGGTGCCCTGCCACCAAGGGATACTTTTGAAGGGAGTAATAACCCTGTACAGGAGGGGGGAGAAGGTTAAGATGTCTTCTCTATTTTTCAATTGGGTTTTCTTTTTGAGAACTAAGTCTGATAACTTCAAAGCCCTTACAGACTTTCTACTTTGTGTGCAGACTGAGTACTCTACTCATGTGGCCTTGATCAGAAGTGATCATGGTACTGAGTTTGACTCTCTTCTCATGCAAGAATTCTGTGAGAGAGAAGGTATCAAACATAGCTTCTCAGCTCCTAGAACTCCCCAACAAAATGGGGTAGTTGAAAGGAAGAATAGAACACTAATTGAAGCTGCTAGCACATTGTTGGTAGATGCTAACATGCCTCTATCCTATTGGGCAGAAGCTGTTAGTACAGCCAACTATGTCTTGAATAGAAGTTTGATACACAAACTTAAGTGTAAAACTCCTTATGAGTTGCTTAAAGGAAAGAAACCAAAAATTAATTACTTTAGAGTTTTTGGCTGTATTGTGTATATTCATAATAATAATAAAGAATATATTAGAAAGTTTGAAGCAAAAGCTTCAATGGGAATCATGCTTGGATATTCCCAAGTAAGCAAAGCTTATAGGGTTTATAACAAATCAACCTGTAAGATAGAAGAATCTGTGCATGTATCATTTGATGAGCATCAGATGTTTTACAAGGAGAAAGAAAATTCTCCTTCCTCCAGTTCTTTGCAGGTACATGATGCCCCTCAAGAAATCCTTCAACTTTCAACTCTTCAGATCACTGAATCAGACAGTGATGAAGACATTGCTGAAGCTGTTGAAGCTGTTGTAGTACCACCAACAGTAGATCAAATTCCTCCTGAGGAATTAATCCCAACTGTTGCTGAAGATCACATCCCACCTGCTGATATTGTCACACTTAGAGATCACCCCTCATCTCAAGTGATTGGAGACATATCAGCTGGTGTGCAAACAAGACATCAATTAAGACAGGATGTGATGCATGCTTGTTTCCTCTCACAGGTTGAACCCCTCACCTTTAAAGATGCAGAGCTAGATCCCCACTGGATCATTGCAATGCAAGAGGAGCTCAATCAGTTTGAGAGATGTAAAGTTTGGACTTTGGTTCCAAGACCTAAAGGCCAACTGATCATAGGCACCAAGTGGGTGTATAGAAACAAGTTAGATGCAAATGGAATCATAGTAAGGAATAAAGCTAGGCTTGTAGCTCAGGGCTACAGATAGGAGGAAGGTATAGACTATGACCAAACCTTTGCTCCTGTTGCAAGGCTAGAAGCAATAAGGATCTTCTTGGCCTATGCAGCCTTCATGAAGTTTAAGGTGTTCCAAATGGATGTCAAAAGTGCATTCCTGAATGGTGAGCTTAAGGAAGAGGTGTTTGTTGAACAACCACCAGGGTTTGTTTCCTCAACTCAGCCTTCTCATGTTTTTAAGTTACAGAAAGCTCTGTATGGACTAAAGCAAGCTCCTAGGGCCTGGTATGAGACCTTAGCTAGTTTCCTGTTAGAGCACAACTTCACTAGGGGAGTAGTTGATAGAACCCTGTTCGTTAAGCATCACAAGGACACAATCCTGTTAGTTCAGGTGTATGTAGATGATATTATTTTTGGCTCCACTGATCCCAAACTGTGCAAAAAGTTTTCCAACTTAATGCATTCTAAGTTTGAGATGAGTAGCATGGGTGTGCTGTCTTACTTTCTTGGTCTCCAAGTTAAGCAAGATGCTGATGGTATCTTCATCTCCCAATCCAAATATGCCAAGGAATTGGTAAAGAAATTTGGGATGGCTGATGCTTCAGCAATGCCTACACCCATGGCTACTAATGTAGTTATTGATTCTGATGATCACGGCAAGCCAGTTGATCAAAAGAATTATAGGGCCATTGTTGGTTCCCTATTATATCTAACTGCAAGTAGGCCAGATATAATGTTTGCTACATGCCTTTGTGCTAGATTCCAGGTCAACCCCAAGGAATCTCATCTGATTCTTCTAAAGAGAATACTGAGATACCTGAAAGGATGTCCAGATCTAGGACTTTGGTACCCAGCTGAGTCAGAGTTTGAATTAATTGGATATTCTGATTCTGATTATGCTGGTTGCAGAGTTGACAGGAAGAGCACCTCAGGAACTTGTCAGTTCCTGGGAGAGAGATTGGTCTCTTGGTTCTGTAAGAAGCATGCTTCTGTCTCAACTTCAACTGCAGAGGCTGAATATATAGCTGCTGCTAGTTGTTGTTCATAGATCCTGTGGATTCAAAACCAGCTTGTGGATTATGGTTACTCACACAAGAACACCAAGATCATGTGTGATAGTACCAGTGCTATCTCAATTGCACAAAATCCAGTGCACCACTCTAGAACGAAGCACATTGAGATTAGGCACCATTTCCTGAGAGATTGTGTGGAAAAGAACAAGATCTGTCTTGAGTTCATATCCACTGAGTTTCAGAGAGGTGATATATTCACCAAGCCTTTAGATGAACAGAAGCATCTGTTCTTTTTAGTTCAACTAGGCATGATCAATGGACGAGACTAAGTGTGACTTTATCGGCCTATGTTGAAATCTGTTTGAAGATAGTCGAACGAGGTTCGAAGATAGTCGAACGGCTTAAGCTTATCGTCGACCTCTGGTTAATGATAGCTTATCTGTTTGAAGATCGTCGATCGATGTTCGACCATCGTCGAACAGGTTGGGCACATCGTCGATCTCTGGATGACGATAGCCTGTTGTTTGAGAAGCCAGAAATAGTCGAACGATTGTCCGACTACTCTGCTTCTGAGCCGATCGTCGAACGACCGTTCGACCATCGGGTCAAGATCTTTTTAATAGACCGACTATATCCGGTCAGATATAAAGCCGATAGTCGACCTAGGTCAAAAGATCTTTTGTTTTATCGTCGACGGAGCGTGCCCTTTCGCATTCTGCTTTCCCGCTTGCGATTTTGTGCCGTTTCGTCCTCTTCGTCTTCCTCCTCCTTCTCGCGTTTCTCCAGCGATTCAATGGCGGTTTCCCCAGCTGTTCTAGCCGTCGTCAAGTTCGATGCAGGATTCAGTGTGGATTTTGAAGCTTTCAGCAGTTGCGATGCCGGAATAGTGGAAGTTCTCCAGCTCTGCAGGGATCAAGGTTTAGAAAAGTTAATGTCTGAAAGAATTAAGATTAACATTCCAGAAATTAAAGAATGGGCTTTCACGTCGTCTTCCTCAGACGAAGCGATGACTGGTACCATAGGCGGAGAAGAAGCTATCCTGACTCCGGCCGTCCTATCTGATGTTTTTGGTTTAGTTATTGGTGACGAAGATTATGAGCAAGACGCTCAGGAGTTTGGAAGAATGCTGGTCGAGCTGGGACATGCCGAGGGCATTCCCACCAAGCTGCTCAAGGTAAACTTCCCCTTCAAGATTAAGTTTTTGGCTGAGATAGTTGGAAAAGTGCTTCTGGGCAAGCACTCTGCCCATGATAACATAACAAGGCAGCAATTCGCACTTATGTGTGCAATTGTTAATCGTAAAAGGATCGATTGGGCTGCAGTTCTGTTTGATTTAATCAGGAAAAAGAATGGAAAGAAGGAAGTTACCCTCGGAAGGGTTATAGGTATTTTCCTGAAGGAAAGATATCCCCAGCTGCTGAGCTCTACTGCAACAACCATCAATGCCAGCAAGAAGATGGATCCCCATCTATTCTCAAAGTGGAAGAGGACGTTCGTGAAATCTGCTCCAGCACCATCTGAGGACACAAGGACTGCATCAGTCGCTCCTCAACCTATTGAAGCTGGCTCAGCTCTTCCTTCCTCCTCCTCTGCATTGTCGTCTGCCTCAGCTGAAGTACCATCAACTTCAGTTGAAGTAAGACTTTCTTCCTCTGTTGTCCCTGAAACAACTACGGTTGTTCCTTCTTCCCCTCCAGCCTCTCCTCTACCTACATATCTGGCTAGGATATCTGCTCCTAGCTTCGATTTGTTAGGATCAGAGAGAATTCTTACTCCTCATGTATCTCCCGTTCATTCTCCTGTTCACTCTCCTGCTGTATCTCCTGCTCGATCCCCTGTCCCCATTATTTCTCATCCCAGCACCCCTACCATATCTGCTGCTGCTCCATCCACCTCTCATCCATCATCTTTTGAAATCTCTCCAGAGATTATCTCCTGCATTGTGGAGCTGATTACCCCATCAATCAAAACCATGATTGACGAGGCAATCGCTCCCCTTGCCGCCTCCATTGACCGTTTGACTGCCTCCATCCAATCCATCTCAAAATCTGCTGAGCCGTCTTCCTCTAGGTGCCTGGTTTCAGTAGCTACTGAAATCAGGCAGGGGGAGATGTTCAATGAAGATGTCTCAACAGTCCATTCCTGCCTCACCTCACACTTTAGAAATAGCTCCAGATGTTGTCATGTCTATGTCTGCCCAGAAGAAGATAGCTCCAGCCAGGAAAGAAATAGCTCCTGCTGAGAATGTTTTAGCTCCAGTTTTGTCTGAGAAGAAATTGCAGATGGATATTTATCTGAGATTTGCAGTTAAAGTCTGCTTAGAAGATCTAACCTCTCCTGTGATAAGTTAGATTCCTGGAAGGAATTATAACTTCTTATCTGAATGACTGCTGGGAGATGGTTAAATATGAAGGTAACTCTTTCATTCGTTTTGTTGATGAGTCTATTAATTTGATAGTCTGTGAATGCATTGAAGGAATGATATCTGTTTATTTAGCAGATCTATATCATAATTTTACAGATATTATTAGAGAAGTTTAGCTGCCCAATAATAGAAGTTGTTTCTGAGGCGCTGCTAAACTGAAGTATGTCACCGATTCCATATTTCAAGTTGACCTGAGTTGGAATCCTTTGATTGAGATGAGTCTAGAAAGAGGAAGTCAAAGTTGACTCTCCAGTTCTGAGTTTGGAAGAAAGCTCAAGCAAGAGCTGCATGGAATTTAAGAGCTCTATCTTTTAAAGAGAAAGAGAAGATTGCAAGTGAGAAGTCATCCATCTGGGATGACTCTCCAGGATTAGATTTAGACTCCCTTCTGGCTTTGAATGCCATAGAAGAAGAAAAGGAGAAAATCTGCTTCAAAGCTTAAAGAAAAGGCTGTCTCAGAAGCCTATGACCCTATGAGAACACTCCCATCCATTCTGATGATGATGATGATTCTGATGTTTCTGAAAAGTCAAAGAAAAAGAAATCTGCTGCAAAGAAAAGAAAAGCTGCTCCTCCTCCACCTCCTAGCAAGGATAATGATACTCCGTATTACATTTTGAAGGGCATTGACCCCAAATCCAGGATTTTAAAGCATTGGATGTGGTTTTCGAAAAATCAGCAAAAGAAAGGAAAAGAACCAAGAGGTATTGATAGTCCTGTCTCTAAATGACTCCAGAGGTCCTCCTCCTCCTCCCGGTGCAGGAGCCTCTGGGAACCCTTTCAGCTCATCCTAATCCTACTGCCTCTCTTGGAAAATCTGTGTCTGCTCAGCCCCAGCCAAGGCAAGTTATCAAAGCTCTCAGGAAAATCATTTTATGGTTCTCAAAGACAAATGAAGGAGACTGTGAGTCAAAGACCAACCTTTTCCCCACCTCCTTCTCCAAAGAAGAGAATTTCATCTCCTTCTCCAGTACAGACTGAGGAAATTGTATCAAAAGGTAAATAGTTCACCTTTGTTTTAAAATATATAGCAAGAACCTATCTGCTAAGTATTCTTTAATGTCTTATCTAGATAAAATAGCTGATGCTGCTTCTCCTGAGCCCGTATATGAAAATCCTGAGCTCGATCCTAACTTTAGGATGGCTCGCTTTCAAGAACTTGTAGGAGCAGCCCAGATAAGAAAAGCAAGAGCTGAAGGAAAAGATATAACTGGTTTTACTACCATGTCAGCCTATAGAAAGAAAGAATTTGAAAAGTTCCAAGTAAATCCTGAGATATTTGACCCGTCAAAGTACATGGAAAAACATCCTGAAGCTGTTGTCCCCAGAGCTACAGAACTGAAGATTATTGGTGCTCAGGATCTAAAAATGTCAAAGAAAGAATCAGATGACCCGCTTAGAAAAATCTCTTTTGTTTCTAGTTCTTCTGATCCTTTACCAGACTCTAAAGATTCATAATAGTTTAATTAACTGCTGTGGTATATTTATTTATCTGATTGATAATCTGCCAGTTTATTGTTATCTATTTGCTTAAATCATTCTTTAGTATTCTATTGCTAGCTGTTTTTAGTTTTTGAGAGACTTAACTCAAATAGGGGGAGATTGTTGGTACCCTAGTTTGATTTGAGTTCAGTCCTCTCCTTTGTGCTCCTTGACCCAAGAAATATCTATGGTCAATGGTTAGGAGTCTAGCTGTAGAGTCCTCGCTTTTCCAAATTGAGAATTTGGTTAAGTAGTTTTTTCGTTCGACCATAGTCGAACGCCGTTCGACTATCGTCTATCGACTGATCGACGATCGTCTATCAGTTGGTCGACGCCTTGTTCTGCGCTGATAGTTCGACTATCTGTTGATAGGTCGACTATCTGTTCTGCGCTGATAGTTCGACTATCTGTTGATAGGTCGACTATCTGTTCTGCGCTGATAGTTCGACTATCTGTTGATAGGTCGACTATCTGTTCTGCGCTGATAGTTCGACTATCTGTTGATAGGTCGACTATCTGTTCTGCGCTGATAGTTCGACTATCTGTTGATAGGTCGACTATCTGTTCTGCGCTGATAGGTCGACTATCTGTTGATAGGTCGACTATCTGTTCTGCGTTGATAGATCGACTATCTGTTGATAGGTCGACTATCTGTTTTCTGAGGTAGGTCGACTATCTGCTTGATAGGTCGACTATCTCTGTGCGCTTGATAGTTCGACTATCTGTCCTGATAGTTCGACTATCTGGTAGTTCGACTATCTGTTCTGATAGGTCGACTATCTGCCGGGGTAGTTCGACTATCTTCTTCGATAGGTCGACTATCTGGATCGTTCGACTATCTGCCCGATAGATCGACGATCTCCGTGCGTCGGTCGACGATCTCCGAAGGTCGTTCGACGCTTTCTGCCTGCCTTTGCATTTTGTATTTATTTATTATATTTAATTATTTAATACATTTATTGGCACATTATTTCAAGCTGTATGATAAAGTTTCCAGGCATTATTTGCTCTATTCTGTTTGCCTGAGTTCAAATCTTTTAAGATAAAGTTGTTTGTCTTATTAGCTGTCATTATAATTTACTTTATCTGCTGACACCCTTTATAGCCGTTGGACTGAAAAGTCTTCTATTTGCTATAAAGAGATTATTTCTGATGTGACTTTATTTAGTCCTTTGTTATTTGATTTAAACCTGCAGCTTCTTAGAAAGAGGTTTATTCCTTTTTATAGAATGTTTTGCTGCAGAGATATTTCTGTCTTCTTTGATATTTACAGCCCAGGTCTCAAGGCTCACAAGAAGACAAATAATTCAAATGGAAGAGAGCCGTTGCTTGATGATGATTATAAAAAGAACCCTTTGCTGAAGGATTCAAACTAGTCAATAGAAGCTAATAGCTAACCTGTGTTCATTCAAGCTTTCAAGCGTTCAAGCTTCCTGCTCTCAGCAAACTCCATCTAACTGAGAAGTGTTAAGATCTTCATCTCTTCTTCACCTGAGTTCTCCTGCTTTCAGGAAGTTCAAACTCAGAGATTCTTTGAAGAAGAAGAAGAAGAAGAATAGCTGCTTGAAGAAATTTCTTTTTGTTATTTATTTTCTTCCTGTAGCTTTTCCTTCAGAATTTTCTGAAGAGTTTTTCTGCACTGAAGCAAGACTTCACCTGGACATCTTTGAGCCAGGGGGAGCCTTGATTCTTTAGAGCATTCTAGCTCAGTGCAAGTTTTGTGCTTCTCTAATCCATTGAAAAATAGAGAAGACATCTTAACCTTCTTCCCCCTCCTGTACAGGGTTATTACTCCCTTCAAAAGTATCCCTTGGTGGCAGGGCACCTGATCAAAAACCTGTGCTTGGTTTTTAGACACCTGATCAAAAGTCTAAAGGGTTTCTGAATCTACCTGAATCAGATTCTGTTGGTGGCAGGGCACCTGATCAAAAACCTGAGTGGATTCCTACCGTGTGGGTAGAAGAGTGGACGTACCCAAGTTGTTTGGGGAACCACTATAAATCTCCTTGTGTCGTCTGGATTCAATTGTTTAATTCCTGCATTATGGCTGTGATTAGATATAACTAGGCTGCTAGTTGCTGATTAGGTTTTTCCAAGCTTAACTGTAATTACAGTTAGCTTGTGTTTGTACACAACACTTGTGTTAGGCTTTAAGGTTAAATCAATATCTATAATCTTTTCATTCCGCACTTCACTCCAAGGGAGTTGGGTAGACTATTAAATTTTGTCTGTACAAAAATTTGATAACTCTATTCACCCCCCCTCTAGAGTAGTATCTATCCCTTCACTTTCAATTGGTATCAGAGCAGGTCACGGGTTCAAGACCGGGGGGGCGCTATTAAATCCTGATTTTTCCCTTCTACCTGTGTGGGTCCGGTGGGTCAGGCAACCGTGGACATGTGGTAACCCCACCTCTGAGCCGTGTGGGCCATGTGGTAACCCCACCTCTGAGCCGACGGGTTGTGCTGGACGCCGGGGGGGATTGTTGGGTCCGGCGTTCCTTCACTTGACCCGTGGCGCTCTGCTACTTATATAAAAAATTAAGTAGCGCCCTCTCCAACAGTCCGGGCTTTTGGTGCAGTTGGGTATGCGCTTGATCCTTCAAAACCTTTAGTTCCCCCTTTCAGAGCCGTTACCTCCCAGGATACCTCCGTAGTGGCAGACGGAAGCGGTGGGTTGGGCCTCGCCCACCTCAAAACCAGTATAGCACTACCGGTCTGACCTATCGTACGCCTCAACGCTTGGTGCACTAAGTGGACTACGCGTACTCTTTGCCGACAAGACCGCCGGACTTAGTTTGGCGAAGTGTAAAACCACACTTGCCGAGTCATCGTATTGGCGTCGGTGCAACGACCCTCCAACACCGAAGACCCACCACCTTAGGTATTTCTTATGCACATGCAAACTTGATGTATCAACCTCCGAGCCAACGCTCCCCGGACAAACCCATCCGTAATAGTCAACAACCGAGCCAAAGCTCCCCGGACTAACCCGTCCGGCTTAAATTCCAAACCTCATCCCTTTGAACACCGTGGGATGACGCCCCTTTGAACACCTCGGGACGACTTAACCCTTTCCCTCCAACTCGTCACGAGTGAGAACAGATACAGTTTACCTAGCCTATTAGACTACTCTTGTCTACCGGTTGTTACACTTAGTATTTTAGGGTTAATCCCAGGACTGCCCAAGGTATGTCCAATGAAGGGGTCTCGAAGGCACTAGAAACCAAGATGGGATGAAGCCCAAAGTTCCCTTTCACAAGGATAATTAATTTAAGTTGGTGTTTACCCATTACCCATACTTCACTTGTTATTACTTAGCAACCTAATGACTTAAGTTGTTATCGGGAGGGCGACGGCCTTCCGCCGTCCTCCACTCTAAGTGTTACCTGGTGACTTGCACTTTTACTCTCGTCACTAAGATGACTCTACCCACCAGGGTTATACCTCCAAACTTATTCTCTAGTTCAATCGTCGATTTATCCCCCGGTGGGCCTTAAGGCATAACGTACTTTTACTATGCGCAGCCCATGACCTAATACCACCCCGAAATCGAACTTCTAAATCCTTGGTCCAACTGACCCCAAATATTTATCCTAGGGTGGTATGGACTAATGAAATGAATGTGTTGATTTTCATAATTTTCCTAGGTCATTAAGGCCTCTAATTAATCATTTAAATTATTCTCTAGGCCATTTTACACATGAAGTGGTATCAATTAAATTCTACTGACCTAAGGAAGTTTCCTGATGCATATGAGTAAAATATTGCTGTTACAAGATGTCATAATTTTCTTTTTATATTTCTATTTATTTATTAATACAAATCTCTATATATTTATCATTTTCCAAATGAAGTATAAGAAATATACAACCCTAATTCCAGGAAATTACTGAGCATTTATATCACTACTTTATGACTAATGCCAGAGTTTCATTACATATACAGTGTAATGGCCTATCAAAATCCATTCTTAATTATTTTACAAAATGCCATTATGCTTATTTAATAATTTTACAGTGTGTATCCAAAAATTCTGAAAAATTCTACAAGACTAATATAACAATTATGCAACTCTAGAATTATTTCTAAATTTCCAACATGTATTTCTACCATTCAAATGAACAAATATAAAAAAGGGAATAATAGTCATTTCCATGAATCTTTGCCTCTAAAAGTTTCAAACAGAGTTATAGAATTTTCCTAAGTCAAATAAAAACTTCATTTTTGACTTGACTGATTTTGGGGATCTTTCCTTGATTAAGACCTATTTCTACAATTTATTTTCCAAAAAGGCCTTTATTTTGAAAATACCAAATAATGGGATTTTTGATCCCAAAAATCCCACAATTAATTTGAGGGGTCAAATTTGTCCTAAAGATCCTCTGGAATTAGTTTCAAGCTTTTTAGAAGTCCCAAAATGGATAAATACACATCATAGCAACTTTTGCTATTTGCACACCAAAGTTAAGTCTAGCCTACACATGCAAGTGGGTTAACCCAACATGCAGTGATCCATTATGGCTGAAAATTTAACCATGCCCTAATATTGTCCTCATAGACATGCCACCAAAAATTGGGGCCTTTTGGAGTTGAAATACTCCATGAATCACCTAAACAAGCCTAGGGGTATCTAAGTAATTTTCCCCCTAATTTTAATTCCAACTAATCCCATTTTTGGGCAGGGCCTAAATATGCCCTAAACTTGTTGCTGGCCAAAATACCAGGAAATTTGGGCCTCTGGATGTACTTGGGCATCTCCTTTAATTTTCTACATTTTTGCTATTTGCAGCCCAAGACCATCCCTCTTTCAACCCTTATAAGTGAGATATATCAACATGCACAAATCTAAATTGGCTAATATTTTTACCATAGGTCTAATATACCCCCAAGGGCAGGCCACCAAAATTTGGGGCCAATTGGGGTTGATATGCTCCAAAAATCAACATTAATTGATTTATCAAATTTTGACTAAACCTATAGGATTATTTTCCCCAAAAATTCCCATTTTTGGGGAGGGTCTAGATATACCTAAATAAGCCACATGTCCAAAATTTCAGCCCATTTGGACTTAGGGTTTGGGCAGGGCACTCATTTAAATTTCTGACATACCCTAGGACCAGCCCTAGAAAAGTGGCTCTACAGGGCAGTATACTTAACCAAATTTTTTGTGTAATATATCAAATTAAAGCTAACTTCAAGACCTATAATTTTTATGTTGAACACGTTTTATGAAAATGTCCAAAAGGGCTCTAAATTTGACATGCAAAGGAGGCTATTTTATAAGGCAGAATAACACTATTCATAAATTATATAAATACAGGATTTATATATTTGCATGGCACGAATCTTAAAGCCATCTGATGGCTGCTGCTTTTCTTCTCCAATCCAGTATGCAGGAACCAGCCGGCTTCTTGAGATTTCTCGGGGAGTTTCCCGGCGGTTGCCGGCAGCGACACCACCGGGAAACTTCATCTCCCACCTCACGATGGTGGGGGCTCCCTTTTCCGGCGACTAGGGCGGCGGGAGGCGGCGGCGCCACCCAACCCGTGAGCTTCCCGATCTCCATTAATGGAGGAAAAATTGAGCTCGGTTCGGGCTCATTCGAGCCCAAACCCTATCCCTAACAATCCTAAGATCTACAGCATGAAGAGAGAGGTGAGGGAGGACCTGCACACGGGCTTGGATGCGAGAGGAGCGGCGGGAGACCATGGTGGTGGTGGTGGCCGAATTTTTGAAGCTTCTTGGTGGCTGCTTGGCTCCTTCAGGTATGTGGTGGAAGTGAGTGAGGGGAATCCTATGAAGCTTTTAAAGGGGAGATTGGGGGTGTTAGGTGGCTGGTAGGCTTCATGGCCAATATTGGCTAAAGTCAACAATGGTGGCTAGGGTAGGTGGGGGGTGAGGCTTGGTCCAAACCAGTCAAAAGGTGGCTGGTTGAGTTGGGTTAGCTTGTCTTTTCCTAGAGTAATAAATTGGGGAGGTTGGGGAAGGGGGAGGGTGAGCCCAAAGTCTCCTCTTATATTTTATTCTACTTTCTCTCTCCTCCATGGGTGAATTTTCTCTCTCTACACTTCATGCTGAATTTTGGCTCCTACCTAACCCAAAGGCAGCCCACAAGTCTATTTCATTTTTTAAAACAAGGTTAGCCCAAGTGGGTTGGGCTTGAGCACAAGTTAGCCCATTTGGCTAGGTTTGACTCCAAGTGGCTTAGGGTTGACTTGAGTCTAATTAGCCACTAAGGTTGACCCCAATGGGCCCTTGGTGACCCAATTGCCTCACTCAAGGTCTAGGAAGACCTAAATAGGGTTGTATGGACACATTAGAGGTCAATTGCCCTTAGTTAGGACACCTTGCCCAATTTAGGCCTTTGGTGGTCCTTGGTCAATTCGACCACTTTGGGCTGACTCCAATGGATCCCTATGGCTCTAATGGATCCTTTAATGGGTTAGGAGTGTTGTGGTGGGGCCATTGGGTCATGGTGAAGCCCTATGGACACCCTTAAGCTAGTAATTAGAAATTACTATTTGCAGACCAATGTGCCTTTCACTTTCATGGCCAAGCTCATTTGGCCCATTTTGGTTCTCTAAGGGTCTGTCCTGACCTAGTCAGGACAAAAACTACTCCTAGGGGGGGTCTAGTTGAAAATGGGATGTTACAAATACCAATAAACAAAACAAAAATTTCGTCCCCGAAATTAAGGTTAAGCCTACGGGTGTCTTACCGGAATAAGTTAAACTTATAACATCCCATATGGAGTTGGAGTGATTACTTTGTTTATTAAATAGAGGGTAAGTTCCCAATAAACAAAAAATTAGCCCATATCCTTCCTAAAGCGGTGCTACTGACATAAAGTAGGAATGTAAGTTGTAACATCTTGAAGGGTAATGAGGTATACCTGACTGAATAGTTCAGGGTACTTTTGTTGCATCAGATCTTGCGGCTCCCAAGTATGCTCCTCCTGGCCGTGGTTCCTCCACAGGAACTTGACTAACGGGATCTTCTTGCGGCGCAAGACCCGTATCCCTCTATCATCAATCCGAACTGGCTCCAAGTGAACTGATCGATCTGAAGCTACCGGCCCATCCGGGGTCGTAATCTGCAGCTCCGGGCGTAGTAGAGCCCTTCTGAGGGAGGATACATGGAACACATCGTGCAAACCTGCCAGCTTCGGTGACAGCTCCAGCCGGTAAGCTAGGGGACCGATCCGCTCCAGGATCCTGAAAGGCCCCATGTATCTCGGGCTGAGCTTCTTCCGCTGACCTCGCACCCGTGAAACTCCATGCATTGGCCGGATCTTCAAGAACACCCGGTCCCCGATCTGAAACTCCACCTGACGATGCCGAGCGTCATAATACTTGGCCTGTCTGCTCTGCGCCTCTAGCATCCGGTCCCGGATCAATCTCACCTGAGCCTCGGTGTCTTCCACAAACTCCGAGTCTAGAGTCTGCGGATCCACGTCCTGTAGCCAAGATAACGGTGTCCTACACCTCCTCCCATATAAAGCCTCGTAAGGAGCCATCCGTATGCTGGACTGGTAGCTGTTGTTGTACGAGAACTCCACCACTGGCAGCATCTTCTCCCAGGGCTCTCCGCGGTCTACAATACATAATCTCAGGAGGTCTTCCAGCGTCCGATTGGTACGCTCCGTCTGCCCGTCAGTCTGGGGGTGGAAAGCCGTACTGAAGGTCAGTCGGGAGCCAAGGTAAGCCTGCACCGATCTCCACTCTCTGGATGTAAACCGGCCATCTTGATCGGATACGATCGTCTTCGGCACGCCGTGATAACGGACAAACTGCTCCATAAACTTCTGCACCAACCCTCCAACAGAGTCGTCCTTCCTGATCGGGATGAATCTAGCCACCTTCGTCAGACGGTCAATGATCACTCAGATCGAATCGTTTCCCGTCCGTGATCGAGGTAGGCCATGGATGAAGTCCATGGCGATGTCCTCAAATTTCCACTCCGGCACTGGAAGTGGTTCTAGTAGTCCTGCTGGGTTCTTGCACTCGGCCTTCACCAACTGACACGCCTCACAGTGGGTCACAAAACGAGTGATGTCCTTCTTCATCCCCGGCCAGTAGAGAGTCCTCTTCAAATCTGTCGTCATCTTCGTAATCCCGGGTTGTATAGAGTATCGGCTATGATGAGCCTCAGTCATGATGTCCTCCCGTATCTGCCCTCCATCCGGTATGTATGTCCGACCTCTGAAGCACACCAGATCACCCCGCATCGTATAATCTCCTGCTGAGCCTGCCTCCAAAGCCCAGAATATCGGCTCCAGCTTGGTATCCTGCCTCTGCCAATCCCGGACTCTATCATGTATATCGTCGCTGACGCTCGTCGCAGCTAAATACTCCTCGTAAAGCTCAGTGTCATCAGACGATACTAAGGTGATGCGCTTGTCTTCAAGGCTCCGTAATAGCTCTAAAGTCATGGCCTGGGGTCCTGCTCCTGTAGTAGTCGTTCTCCGGCTCAAGGCATCAGCTACCACGTTTGCCTTACCCGGATGGTAATGCATCTCGTACTGTTAGTCTGCTAGAAACTCCATCCATCGCCCAGAACCGCCGGATATTTAGTTCCTTCTGCGTATCAACATATTTCAGATTCTTGTGATCTGAAAATATGTCGCAGTGGACTCCATAAAGGTAATGCCGCCAGACCTTCAGCGCAAATATAACTGCTCCCATCTCTAGGTCGTGGACCGGATAGTTCTGCTCATGTTGTTTCAGCTGGCGGGAGGCGTAAGCGATGACGTGACCCCTCTGCATCAATACAGCTCCCATACCCTGATAGGAGGCATCCGCATAAACCTGAAATCCCTCTTTCCCCGAGGGGAGAGCGAGTATCGGGGAGGATGTGAGCCGACCTTTCAGCTCCTGAAATGCTGCCTCGCACTGCGGTGTCCAGATAAAAGGTATCTCCTTCCTTGTAAGGGATGTGAGTGGGAGAGCAAGTCTAGAAAAACCTTCTACAAACTTCCGGTAATAGCTGGCAAGTCCTAGGAAGCTCCGTACATCCGTAGCTGTCTTCAACTGTGGCCAGTCCCGGACGGCCTGAATCTTGGCCGGATCTACCGCCAACCCAACTCCACTGATCACGTGCCCCAAGAAGGCCACCTCCTTCAGCCAGAATTGACACTTGATGAACTTAGCATATAGATGATGTTCCCGTAGCTTTTCCAAGGTCAGCGTCAGATGCCTCGTGTGCTCCTCCTCGGTCCTCGAGTAAATGAGGATGTCATCGATGAAGACGATGACAAACACATCTAAATATGGCTCGAAGACCCCGTTCATGAGAGTCATGAATACTGACGGTGCATTCGTGAGCCCGAAGGGCATCACGGTAAACTCGTAGAGTCCGTACTTGCTACTAAAAGCAGTCTTCTGTATATCCTCCTCTCGGATCCGTAACTGGTAGTATCCCGACCTTAGGTCCAACTTCGAGAAGAAGTGTGCCCCTTCCAGCTGGTCAAACAGCTCATCTATCCTTGGTAGTGGATAGGTATTCCGGACTGTTAGCCGGTTCAAGGCTCGGTAGTCAATACACAAGCGGAGACTCCCGTCCTTCTTCTTAACAAACAACACCGGGGCTCCCCATAGTGAAGAGCTTGGCCGGACAAACCCGGCCTCTACTAGCTCCTGCAACTGGCTTCGAAACTCTGTCAGCTCCTTTGGGGCCATGCGGTAGGGAGCTCTGGATGTCGGCTTAGCCCCTAGCATAAGTACTATCTGGAAATCTTGCCCCCGGTGCGGGGGTAGCCCTGGTAGTTTCTCTGGGAAGACGTCCGAAAAATCTCGTACTACTGGTATGTCGGATATAGAATCCTTGGCTTCCGCCATCTCGAAGAGTATCTGATAGATCTCATCGCCCTGTATATGGGCCTTGACGGCCTGAATATGTCGAAGGCATTGAGTGAGCTCGCCTCACTCAGCGCCATGGACGAAGCCGTTGAGTGAGCTCGCCTCACTCAGCGCCATGGTTGAAGGCGTTGAGTGAGCTCGCCTCACTCAGCGCCATGGCCGAAGGCGTTGAGTGAGCTCGCTTCACTCAGCACCGTGGCCAAAGGCATTGAGCCTCTCTTCCCCTTCCAACAGCCACGGTTTTTCGGCGAGTAGGAGGTCACAGAGCGGCTACGGGTCAATTTGATCGAGTCTGCCGAGTGCCTCCTAGACATCATGAGAGGCACCGGGATACTGGCGGTCGGTTGCGAGGAGGTCACGGTTCGTGACCTCATGCCAGGCCTGTACCCTCCGAGTCCACCTGGCGAGAAGTAGGATAGCTTTGCCTCACTGTTCGGGGACACGGACAAGGACCCAGGGCGTGGAGGCGAAGGAGTCCGTGCTTTTTGGGAGGAGGGCGAGAGCTAAGCTGGATTTCTAGTTCCTTTTTCTTTTCCATTTTTTTTCTTTTTTTATATCCTCGCGAAGGTGAGTTCCAGATATGTAATGGACTACATCTTTTGCAAGTAATAAATTTTTTTTCTATCTTCTTTGGTATTTGACTACTGTGACGTGCACTTTCTCCCTTCCCCCCCCCCCTTTTTTGTTTGGTGATCTCTGGCCGAATTTGCAGCCATTAAGGTATGTCGGGTTAAAAACTCTTAACTCTATTAGTCGGAGAGTGTTGGTAGTGGCTAAGTCTGTGATTTGGACTCGCCGGTGGGTACTCGCCTTGCCTGCGAGTACTCAACTCACCTTGCCTGCGAGTATTCAACTTGCATGCGAGTCCTCGGCTCGCTTGCGAGCCCCGACTCGCCTATAACGGCCTGAATTGTCTGTAAGCGCTCCACTCGCCTGCCGGCAGGTGTTGAGGGCCTTCCGGGCCCAACCCCAGAGCAGATTCCAACCCTGCCAGCCTGGCGGGAGCCTGACAGCGGGACCTTCTCGGGGTCAAGGGCAGACTCCTTCGAGTGAATTCCAGCCCTGCCAGTGTAACGCCCCGTTTTTTTTCAGCGATTATTTTTATTCTCGTTTGGCATTACGATGATGCGTTTCCGTGGCTTGAGCCATGTGTGGAGTATGGTTTAGCTCCTTAGAACTGAGTGCCCTGTTTGGTAGCCTGTTGGCAAGATCTCCCTAGCAAACCGAGTCGTTTTGGTGACCCGGTGTGGCCTCTCGGGGGGATGTTTGTGTTTGGCTTTGTTTGGGTGTAACTCGAGTTCTGTTCGTCGAAAGTTAATTTCGACTTCGCCGTTGTGTTCGTAGCGTGGGTATTTAGCTACGGTGCAAATTTCGTCGAATTCCGAGGTAGTTCGGTTTTCGCGTCGTTTTGACGCTTTATGTAATTTTGTAATTAATTTTATTATTATATATTAATATATATATATATATATATATAGAATGAAAAGGCATCATCTTCTTCACGTTAATAACCGCCGGTCCTGTACGAGAGAAACGGAGAAACCGCCTACCCTTCCCTTCAGACGCCGATTCCCGGAGCGTTTGTGGACGGAATTCGATTCCGATAGTGGATTTGGATTGCTCTCGTCGAGACCTTCATTCCTACGGTAAGAAATTCGATTTTCGTGGAGTTTTGGAAGGTTTGGAATTTTCGGTTTTGGAGTTTTCCGCCATTAATGGCCGAGAGTTTGTTTTAGGTGTTGCGGCCGTTTTGATCCGTGCGAAGAGGAGGAAAGCAGTCCAAAGCTTCGCTGTGAATTGAGGCAAGTGGTATTCTTGCCCTTGCCAAGTTTTTTTTTCGATTTTACTTGCTGAAATTGAAATCCCGGTTAGCCCAGGTTAGAGGCCTTGTTGTTCTCATTTCTTGCTAACTATAGGGCTTAGTTCTTCTTACTGAAACCCCCCTATTTTGTGATGATTGGAATCCAAATTTTCGGCGTGGAGCCGTTGTTTTCCTTTACTCTGATTGTTGCTCTGGTTCGGGTGTAGCCGAGAGGGAGAGTTAGGAGGGGATGTGGTTGCCGATTTTCGTTAAGGTATTACTCGAATGATTAGGCATAGTTTGTATAGTAGTGGTGCGCGACGCTGGTAGTTTCCTACTGCTACTGCAGTTGCGTGAGTCGTGTGCGCGTTCCGGTGTCGTTCGGGAAATTCCAAACGGTACAGGTTAGCCGCGCACGGTCGTTAACCGTTAGGGCGCACGACCACTGGTCGTGTGCCTCTGTTCGTGCGCATATAACTTTCAGTTTCCAAAGTTCTGTCTCGGAGATCGCACGAGCACTGGAAAGCAGTGCGCACGACCACTGATCGTGCGTCACTGATCGTGCGCTGACGCTAAGTTTTCTCAGGTTTTCCAGGTTCGCTTCGCACGATCATCAGCCGATGAGTGCGCACGACCACTGATCGTGCGTCACTGATCGTGCGCTCTGTATATTTTCTGTTGCTAGGCGATTTTAGCTGGTTTCGAGTGCAGGAATTTAGATACTCAAGTGACAGGCAACTACTCGAGTTCTGGATCTTCTGCCTTGGTCGTTCGACTATCGTCGAGCTCCGTATTCTTTAGTGGGTTTGTGGGTAGTGGCATTATTTTGGCGGCGAGTGAGGCTAGCTCGCTCAACGCCAAAGTTTAGGTAGGCACTGAGTGGGTTTCACTCAACGCCTAGTCGTGTTGGTTTATTTCAACACTCTTCCTTTACCTTGTCTTTCGTTTCCGAGTGGATTTCCAGTTGTATTTCTAGGTTTTCCTTGTCGGCCGTTTTCTTTATTTTCCTAAAGGCCGAATCGTGGGTCGTGGTTAGTAGTGGTGGTTGTAGCTCTTTATGGGGGTGGAGTTGTGTGATATAGCCAAGGCAACCCATGTTTTTTTCTTGCTCCAGGTACGGGCTGGGCATGTCGGGTGGAAGATCCCTTGTGTTTTCACGTGTTGACCCTCGAGCTTTTGACTTGGACATGGTGGATTGGGGGACTGCGTTTGCCTTCGATCCGGTTCTTCGTTGTTGTTTTCTCTACTATCACTTCCCACAGTTTAGGGTATTAGAAGTTTCTTCTTTGGTAGTTTGCAGCATTCTGGCTCTTGGCAGCCTAGTAGGCCCTGCAGGATGTGGTTTCTGGGCTGGGTCGTTGCTGTTTCTTTGCACGTTGTGCATTTCTTGTGGTCCTGTTTTGGACAGTTGTGACTCTTTCTACTGCATGTTTTTCAGTTACTTTGTCCTTTTGGTTGACTCTTGCATGCAGATGTTTTTTTTACCTTGATCTTGCTTGCTGAGGTATTCTGTTTTCTTTTGGAATGCATCAGGTTCTGAGCTGTAGCCAGTCTGGTGGCTAGTTGGAGGTGGTGTTGTTGGTGGACTCCCGGACTTTGGAGTTCTGTTTACCTTGTTAGTGAGGTTGTTTTCAGTACTTTCTTACAGACATATATTTGTGTCAGCGGGTTCGTGTCAGGTTGTTGGCGCCCACTGGTAGTTTTTACCTTGTACTAGATATATACTATTGCTGCTACCATTTTTCTGGAGATAGTCTACTTGCATTGAGAAGGTTTATGCTAGGTTGCTAGGTATTTTCAAACCATAAATACTATTATAAATGAAGCTCATGATCAGCATGTTTTTATAAACTTAATCACTATTTTCCAATCACGTACAAAAAAAAACCATTTTCTTATATATTAAATAAATTTAATGTAGAGTCTTGCATAGCATGAGTGGTTCTCTGGGGACCCTGATGCGCTCTTTAGGGTGTCAAATCTAAATAAAGTATTTTTCCGCAGCGTATAAATATAGTTTTCTTTGGTGGACTAGATGATCCACTGAGCCGAGGGATACGGACTCTAATCATAACTGATTTTCTATTCATTAAGCACATGATTTTCTTGCATAAAGATTATAGTTGGTTTTGCCTGAGCGTCAGCAGTTATCCCCTGCTTGACGTGGCATCATGACGCGTGTTTTCTCTTACTATGATAATTCTTAATTCGGAGAAAATGCGGGTTGTGACAGTTGGTATCAGAGGGAGGTTTGCTTGACAGGTTTGCTTGACAGGTTTGCTTGTCAGGTTTGCTTGACAAGTTAGTTGAGCAACCTTCCTTGGATGCTTTTAGTGGTTCAGCATCATGTCATTCACACACCGATATGTCATCAGCACGTCTTGGCAAAAGCACGAACACTACACTCATAGCATAACATGAAGTATACGGGGCATATTATGTAGTATGGGATGCATAATATGTGTTCGTATATGGATCCACCATAGGGGCTACATGTGAGGGTTATGTAGTATGGGATGCATAACCTCACCACATGACTGCGACTAGCACGTTTCTTTTTCGTTGCATGGAAATGTTATGTAGTATGGGATGCATAACATTTTCATACGTATGCCGCTCATAACATGCATTAGGGCCTTTTTTTTTAGAATGCATAGCACAATCATGCATATCATATCATTGCATAAGCACAACGCGCCGAGCTGAAGATTTGCAGGATGACATATGTACACACATGAGTTTTCAAATTAACATAAATTCATGCATCCGATCTAGGCACAAGAGTTAGTAAGGTGGTGGTTAACCATCCTAGGTTAGGGCATATCATCTAATTTTTGTGAAGAAGATAAACTCTCAGAGCAAGTTTAGCAGCTTTAAGTCTATATCTACATATGTATTGTCTGTTCTGGTAATCGGTTCTAGTCGTTGGATTTGGATCTGATTTGCGTTGTAATGATTTTTAGGATGGCTAGGCGTCCTGCGACTCGATCGACTCCCCTGTCTGAGGGTGAATCTTCTGGAGCTCAGAACGATGCAGTGATCGAGAGTCTGCGTCTGAGTAGCGAAGCTATGGGCAGGCAGTTGGAGGAGGTGCAAGCCCAGATTCAGTCTTTGGTGGCTGTTGTGGCAGGTCAGGCTCAGGGTGCGCAAGTTCCTGCTGGGGGGTTAGCTGTTCCTCCTCCTCCTGCACCCTTGAGACCTCCAGTGGTGGTGCCAGCAGAGATGGCCTTCATCTCGCAGTTTCAGAGGCTGAGCCCTCCCACTTATGATGGGAAGGCAGATTTCATGGTGATAGACGACTGGCTGATCTCCATGGAGGAGATGTTCTCGTACTCAGGGATTGCAGATGACCAGAGGGTGATGTTAGCCACCTATCAGCTCAAAGGTTTGGCTAAGAGTTGGTGGCTGAGAGAGAATGAGAGCTTGGTAGCCGGATGCTCGTGGGAGATGTTCAAGGAGATGCTGTTGAGGAAGTTCTTACCCTCGGTCGAGCGTGACCGCTTCATGAACGACTTCCTCCATCTGAAGCAAAGGCAACTCACGGTGGGTGAGTATGAGATAGAGTTCAGCAAGTTGAGCCGTTTTGCCCCGGGATTGGTCAGCGTTGAGGCTGATCGAGTTAAGCGATTTCTCGGTGGTTTGAGGAGCGAGGTGCAGCAGTTGACCAGTGCTTATGGGTCAGAAACTTATGCAGGTGTAGTAGAGGCTGCTCTGAAGGTGGAGGCTATTGAGACCGCGAAGAGCAGAGGCCAGCAAATGAGGTTGGACAAGAGGAAGTCGGTGGAGGAGAAGAAACCCCAGGTACCCGGCGCGGCTCCGGGAAAGAGGGGCAAGGTGGAGTGCAGCTTCTGTGGCCGGTCAGGCCACCCTGCCGAGAAATGTTTCAAGAAGGTAGCAGCTCAGAGGAAGGAGCAGGTTCATGCGATTCAGGGTGCTCCTAGGAGAGATGTCTCCTGTTCCGTTTGCAAGCGATTCGGGCATGATGCGGCCCAGTGTTGGTCCAGGGATAGAGTCTGCTATCAGTGTGGGCAGAAGGGTCACATTAAGTCGAGGTGTCCTCAGGTCCAGTCAGCTCTTCCTGCAGTTCCATTGCAGGCATTACCTCCACCTCAGCGTGTGGACAAGGGAAAAGGGAAGCTGAACGTGATTTCTTCCGAGGAGGCTCAGACTTCGACCCAGGTGATCTCAGGTTAGTTGTTTGTTGTTTTTCTTTCTAGCCTGGTAGTTTAGTTGCTAGATTATTTACGGTACTGTTGTGCTAGTTCCTTAGCTTTGTGCGCTCCTATAGGGAAATTTAAGGTGAAGAACCGCTGGGTGCGTGTTCTGTTTGACTCCGGCGCTACCCACTCGTTCGTGGCTAGAGCCTTTGTGGAGCGTCATCGGTTGTCTCTAGATCGTGTTCGGGATTCCTTCCGTGTCAAGTTTCCCTCTGGTGAATCTGTGTTGTCAGATTTGGGTATTTTGGATTGCCCGGTTTTGTTGGGGGATTTTCTTGCGAAGGCGGACCTGAAGATGATTGATCTAAAGGACTTCGATGTCATTTTGGGCATGGACTGGCTCTCTCGGTATGATGCGGTCATTCAGTGCAAAGGAAAGCGCTTGGACTTCATCAGGGACGACGGTCAGCCCGGCAGCGTGTATGCTGATCCGTGTCAGGATTCTCCTGTTCTCTCCGCGGTATGTGTTCAGAGATTGTTTCTTTCTGATTGTTGTGTTTGTTTAGTCTCGGCGGTTGGAACCGTTGTTAGCGTGCCACGCTTGGAGGAGATTCCTATTGTTCGTGGTTTCGCCGATGTTTTTCCTGATGATCTTCCTGGTATCCCTCCTGAGCGGGATGTGGAGTTTGTTATTGATTTGGAGCCGGGTACGCGTCCTATTGCTAAGGCGCCGTACCGGATGGCCCCTCGTGAGTTAGAGGAGTTGCGAATTCAGTTAGATGAGTTATTGGCTAAAGGTTTTATCAGGCAGAGTTCGTCACCTTGGGGTGCTCCTGTTTTGTTCGTAAAGAAGAAAGATGGGTCGATGCGGCTTTGCATCGACTATAGAGAGTTGAACAAGGTCACTATCAAGAACAGGTACCCTCTGCCGAGGATCGATGATTTATTTGACCAGTTGCGTGGTAGCATGGTGTTCTCCAAGATCGATCTTCGTTCGGGCTATCATCAGCTCAGGATCCGTGAGGCAGATATTCCACAGACTGCGTTTAGGTCGAGGCATGGACCCTTTGAGTTTTTGGTGATGTCGTTTGGTTTGACCAACGCACCATCAGCTTTCATGGACATGATGAATCGGGTATTCAAGGATTTCCTAGACAAGTTCGTGGTGGTCTTCATTGATGACGTGTTGGTTTATTCTCGCAGTGCTGAGGAGCATGAGCAGCATCTGCGCTTGGTACTATCAGAATTGAGGAACCACAAGTTATTCGCCAAGTTGAGCAAGTGCGAATTTTTGTTGCCTCAGGTTTCTTTTCTAGGCCACGTGGTGAACAAGGATGGGATCTCGGTTGACCCAGAAAAGATTGCAGTAGTGATGGATTGGAGTAGGCCGAATACTCCTAAGGAGATCAGAAGTTTCTTAGGGTTGGCTGGCTATTACAGGAGATTCGTGGAGGGTTTCTCTTCTCTATCCGCACCTTTGACCAAGCTGACTCAGAAGAATGTGGCTTTTGTTTGGAGCGAGAAGTGCGAAGAAGCTTTTCAGGAGTTAAAGAGGAGATTGTGTACTGCTCCCGTTCTGACCCTTCCTACTGAGGGCGTGGATTATGATGTGTATGTGGATGCTTCGCATATAGGTCTGGGATGCGTATTAATGCAGGATGGAAAAGTAATCGCTTATGGGTCAAGGCAGCTGAAGACTCATGAGAAGAATTATCCTATGCATGACCTTGAGTTTGCAGCGGTTATCTATGCGTTGAAGTTGTGGAGGCACTTACTTTATGGGGCTCAGTGCAAGATTTTTACTGACCATAAGAGCCTGAAGTACGTGTTCACACAGAAGGAGTTGAATCTGCGTCAGCGGCAGTGGCTTGAGTATGTGGCGGATTATGACGTAGAAATCCAGTATCATCCGGGCAAGGCCAATGTGGTGGCCGACGCCCTGAGCCGAAAGACGGGAAAGATCTTTAACCTCTCCGCCGATCGGTTAGTTGAGGAGTTCCTCCTTATGGATATTTCAGTGGGATGTTGTGGTTTGCAGAGTAGTTTGTCAGTGGCAGAGCCGTCCTGGATTTCTTTGACTAGACTGCATCAGAAGGACGATCCGGATCTGTTGCACCTTTTTACCAGGACAGAGAAGGGAGAGTTGCCAGATTTTGCTATTGATGATGCGGGTACTTTGAAGTACCGCGGCAGGTTTTGCGTTCCCGCTGTTGGGGACATTAGGAGTATGATTTGCAGTGAGGCTCATGGTTCCAGCGTTGCCTACCATCCAGGATCTACGAAGATGTACCGTGACTTAAGGCAAATTGCCTGGTGGTATGGCATGAAAGGTGATATAGCCCGATTTGTTGCTGAGTGTCACACTTGCAAGCGTGTGAAGGCCGATCATGGAAGGCCTGGTGGTAAGTTGACTCCGCTAGAGATCCCGACTTGGAAGTGGGAGAGTATATCTATGGACTTCATTACGGGTTTGCCAAAATCCCCGAGGGGATTTGATTCTGTTTGGGTTATAGTGGATAGATTGACGAAGTGTGCTCACTTCGTGCCTTATAAGATTGATTACCTGATGAAGAAGATAGCGGAGTTGTACTTGAATGAAGTCATCCGACTCCACGGTGTGCCGGTTAGCATCATTTATGATCGAGACTCCCGGTTTACTTCTCGTTTTTGGCAGAGTCTGCAGGAGGGTTTTGGTATGGATCTGAGGTATTCTACTGCGTACCACCCTCAGACCAATGGGCAGACGGAGCAGGTCAATCAAATTGTTGAGGATATGATCCGGTGCTATATTTTAGACCACGGTGGAGCGTGGGATGAGCGTCTGCGACTCATGGAATTTGCTTATAATAACAGTTATCAGGAAAGCTTGAAGATGGCTCCGTTCGAAGCTTTGTATGGGAGGCGCTGTAGGACTCCGTTGTTTTGGGCCGAGGCTGGTGAGAGGCCGTTGTTGGGTCCTGATGCGCTGGAGGATATGGAAGTCGTCGTGAAGCTTATTCGGGAGAAGCTTCGTATAGCTCAGGAGAGGTATGAAAAGAACGCCAATCGGCATAGGTCTACTTTGGAGTTTTTAGTAGGGGATCATGTATACCTCAAGGTTGATCCAATGGTTGGTGTGAAGAGATTTGTTAAAAATCGGAAATTGGACCCGAGGTATGTGGGCCCGTTCGAGATTTTGGAGCGGATTGGTGTGTCTGCATATAGATTGGATTTGCCAGCGAACTTCCCTGGTGTTCATAATGTTTTTCATGTTAGCCAATTGCGGAAGTGTGTGCGCAGCAGTGGGAAACTCTTGGATGTTGTGCCCCAGTTGGAGCCCAACCTCTCTTTTGTTGAGGTGCCAGTTCGTATTTTGGATACTCAGGAGCGTGTGCTGCGAAAGAAGTCCATACCGATGGTGAAAGTTCTATGGAAAAATCAGGATTTGGAGAGCGCGACTTGGGAGCTAGAGTCGGCCATGAGGAGGGCGTACCCTCACCTGTTTCACTGATTTGATCGGTATGTTTCCCTTTGTAACTTCTGGTTGTTACTTTTCCTTCGTTAGTAGGAGGGTTGTGCGTAAAGTTTCGGGACGAAACTTTCTTTTAGGGGGAGTGACTGTAACGCCCCGTTTTTTTCAGCGATTATTTTTATTCTCGTTTGGCGTTACGATGACGCGTTTCCGTGGCTTGAGCCATGTGTGGAGTATGGTTTAGCTCCTTAGAACTGAGTGCCCTGTTTGGTAGCCTGTTGGCAAGATCTCCCTAGCAAACCGAGTTGTTTTGGTGACCCGGTGTGGCCTCTCGGGGGGATGTTTGTGTTTGGCTTTATTTGGGTGTAACTCGAGTTCTGTTCGTCGAAAGTTAATTTTGACTTCGCCGTTGTGTTCGTAGCGTGGGTATTTAGCTACGGTGCGAATTTCGTCGAATTCCGAGGTAGTTCGGTTTTCGCGTCGTTTTGACGCTTTATGTAATTTTGTAATTAATTATATTATTATATATTAATATATATATATATATAGAATGAAAAGGCATCATCTTCTTCACGTTAATAACCACCGGTCCTGTACGAGAGAAACGGAGAAACCGTCTACCCTTCCCTTCAAACGCCGATTCCCGGAGCGTTTGTGGACGGAATTCGATTCCGATAGTGGATTTGGATTGCTCTCGTCGAGACCTTCATTCCTACGGTAAGAAATTCGATTTTCGTGGAGTTTTGGGAGGTTTGGAATTTTTGGTTTTGGAGTTTTCCGGCATTAATGGCCGAGAGTTTGTTTTAGGTGTTGCGGTCGTTTTGATCCGTGCGAAGAAGAGGAAAGCAGTCCAAAGCTTTGCTGTGAATTGAGGCAAGTGGTATTCTTGCCCTTGCCAAGTTTTTTTTTCGATTTTACTTGCTGAAATTGAAATCCGGGTTAGCCCAGGTTAGAGGCCTTATTGTTCTCATTTCTTGCTAACTATAGGGCTTAGTTCTTCCTACTGAACCCCCCCCCCCCCTATTTTGTGATGATTGGAATCCAAATTGTCGGCGTGGAGCCGTTGTTTTCCTTTACTCTGATTGTTGCTCTGGTTCGGGTGTAGCCGAGAGGGAGAGTTAGGAGGGGGTGTGGTTGCTGATTTTCGTTAAGGTATTACTCGAATGATTAGGCATAGTTTGTATAGTAGTGGTGCGCGACGCTGGTAGTTTCCTGCTGCTACTGCAGTTGCGTGAGTCATGTGCGCGTTCCGGTGTCGTTCGGGAAATTCCAAACGGTACAGGTTAGCCGCGCACGGTCGTTACCGTTAGGGCGCACGACCACTGGTCGTGTGCCTCTGTTCGTGCGCATATAACTTTCAGTTTCCAAAGTTCTGTCTCGGAGATCGCACGAGCGCTGGTAAGCAGTGCGCACGACCACTGATCGTGTGTCACTGATCGTGCGCTGACGCTAAGTTTTCTCAGGTTTTCCAGGTTCGCTTCGCACGATCATCAGCCGATGAGTGCGCACGACCACTGATCGTGCGTCACTGATCGTGCACTCTGTATATTTTCTGTTGCTAGGCGATTTTAGCTGGTTTCGAGTGCGGGAATTTAGATACTCAAGTGATAGGCAACTACTCGAGTTCTGGATCTTCTGCCTTGGTCGTTCGACTATCGTCGAGCTCCGTATTCTTTAGTGGGTTTGTGGGTAGTGGCATTATTTTGGCGGCGAGTGAGGCTAGCTCGCTCAACGCTAAAGTTTAGGTAGGCACTGAGTGGGTTTCACTCAACGCCTAGTCGTGTTGGTTTATTTCAACACTCTTCCTTTACCTTGTCTTTCGTTTCCGAGTGGATTTCCAGTTGTATTTCTGGGTTTTCCTTGTCGGCCGTTTTCTTTATTTTCCTAAAAGCCGAATCGTGGGTCGTGGTTAGTAGTGGTGGTTGTAGCTCTTTATGGGGGTGGAGTTGTGTGATATAGCCAAGGCCACCCATGTTTTTTTCTTGCTCTAGGTACGGGCTGGGCATGTCGGGTGGAAGATCCCTTGTGTTTTCACGTGTTGACCCTCGAGCTTTTGACTTGGACATGGTGGATTGGGGGACTGCGTTTGCCTTCGATCCGGTTCCTCGTTGTTGTTTTTGCTACTATCACTTCCCACAGTTTAGGGTGTTAGAAGTTTCTTCTTTGGTAGTTTGCAGCATTCTGGCTCTTGGCAGCCTAGTAGGCCCTGCAGGATGTGGTTCATGGGCTGGGTCGTTGCTGTTTCTTTGCACGTTGTGCATTTCTTGTGGTCCTGTTTTGGACAGTTGTGACTCTTTCTACTGCATGTTTTTCAGTTACTTTGTCCTTTTGGTTGACTCTTGCAAGCAGATGTTTTTTTTACCTTGATTTTGCTTGTTGAGGTATTCTGTTTTCTTTTGGAATGCCTCAGGTTCTGAGCTGTAGCCAGTCTGGTGGCTAGTTGGAGGTGGTGTTGTTGGTGGACTCCCGGACTTTGGAGTTCTGTTTACCTTGTTAGTGAGGTTGTTTTCAGTACTTTCTTACAGACATATATTTGTGCCAGCGGGTTCGTGTCAGGTTGTTGGCGCCCACTGATAGATTTTACCTTGTACTAGATATATACTATTGCTGCTACCATTTTTCTGGAGATAGTCTACTTGCTTTGAGAAGGTTTATGCTAGGTTGCTAGGTATTTTCAAACCATAAATACTATTATAAATGAAGCTCATGATCAGCATGTTTTTATAAACTTAATCACTATTTTCCAATCACGTACAAAAAAAAACCATTTTCTTATATATTACATAAATTTAATGTAGAGTCTTGCATAGCATGAGTGGTTCTCTGGGGACCCTGATGCGCTCTTTAGGGTGTCAAATCTAAATAAAGTATTTTTCCGCAGCATATAAATATAGTTTTCTTTGGTGGACTAGATGATCCACTGAGCCGAGGGATACGGACTCTAATCATAACTGATTTTCTATTCATTAAGCACATGATTTTCTTGCATAAAGATTGTAGTTGGTTTTGCCTGAGCGTCAGCAGTTATCCCCTGCTTGACGTGTCATCATGACGCGTGTTTTCTCTTACTCTGATAATTCTTAATTCGGAGAAAATGCGGGTTGTGACAGCCAGCTTGGTGGGAGCCTAGCAGCGGGATCTGCTCGGGGTCGAGGCGGACTCCTTCGAGTGACTTTCAGCCCTGCCAGCTTAGTGGGATCCTGGCAGCGGGATCTGCTCAGGGTCGAGGCCAGACTCCTCCAAGTGACTTCCAGCCCTGCCAGCTTGGTGGGAGCCTGACAGCGGGATCTGCTCGGGGTCTAGGCCAGACTCCTCCTAGGGACTTCCATCCCTGCCATCTCGGTGGGAGCCTGGCAGCAGGAGCTGCTCGGGGTCTGAGGCGGACTCCTTCGAGTGACTTCTAGCCCTGTCACCTTGGTGGGAGCCTGGCAGCGGGATTTGCTCGGGGTCGAGGCCAGACTCCTCCGAGTGACTTCCAGCCCTGCCAGCTTGGTGGGAGCCTGGCAGCGGGATCTGCTCGGGGTCGAGGCCAGACTCCTCTGTATAACTTCCAGCCCTACCAGCTTGGTGGAAACCTGGCAGCGGGATCTGCTCGGGGTCTGAGGCGGACTCCTTCGAGGGACTTCCAGCCCTGCCAGCTTGGTGGGATACTGGCAGCGGGATCTGCTCGGGGTCTTAGGCGGACTCCTTCGAGTAACTTCCAGCCCTACCAGCTTGGTGGGAGCCTGGCAGCGGGATCTGCTCGGGGTCGAGGCCAGACTCCTCCGAGTGACTTCCAGCCCTGCCAGCTCGGTGGGAGCCTGGTAGTGGGATCTGCTCGGGGTCGAGGCCAGACTCCTCCGAGTGACTTCCAGCCCTGCCAGCTTGAGGGGAGCCTGGCAGTGGGATCTGCTCGGGGTCTGAGGTGGACTCCTTCGAGTGACTTCCAGCCCTGCCAGCTTGGTGGGAGCCTAGCAGCGGTATCTGCTCGGGGTCTGAGGCGAACTCCTTCGAGTGACTTACAGCCCTACCAGCTTGGTGGGATCCTGGCAGCAGGATCTGCTGGGGGTCGAGGCCAGACTCCTCCAAGTAACTTCCAGCCCTGCCAGCTTGGTGTGAGCCTGGCAGCGGGATCTGCTCGGGGTCTGAGGCAGACTCCTTCGAGTGACTTCCAGCCCTGCCAGCTTGGTGGGAGCCTGGCAGCGGGATCTGCTCGGGGTCTGAGGCGGGATCCTTCGTATTCCACTTGCATGAAAAAAGTGATGATCATAAGAATCTGTAAAAAATTTTATTCCATAACACAGGAATTACATGACTCAGGGGTAAAAACGCTTCAGGTCGTCACCACTCCAGGTAAGACTTAGGGTCTCACCTTCCGCATTCTGAAGACGGTACCCTCCCGACCTCAGGACCTCCTGTACTATATATGGTCCTTCCTAGTTGGGGTTGAGCTTCCCCACCGTGGCTGACGTCCCTGCGGCATCCACCTTTCTAAAGATTAAGTCTCCTTCCATGAACTGTCCTACTCTGACGTGCTTGTCAAAGTATTTTGCCATTCTTATCTTCACCTCCTCTTGCAGGAGGGCAGAGAGGTCTCGCAGCTCTTCAACCATGTCAAGCGAGTGACGCAGCTCCTCCTCATTCTTGATCCTCCATCCTTCCTTGCCTTCTCCTGCCTCGCTCACCCAAGGCATCAGGACCTCGAACTCCACCGGTAGCACTGCCTCGCATCCATGGGAGAGTTTAAACGGAGTCTCCCCCGCGGCCGTGTTCGACGTGGTTCTGAGGGCCCAAAGGACCGAAGGAAGCTGCTCCACCCAGCTTCCTCTCAAATTTTCTACCTTCTATTTGAGGAGATTAACAATGATCTTGTTTGCTGCCTCCAGCTGTTCGTTGCTCTTGGGGTGATGGATCGAGGCAAATCTAAGATCGATCCCGAGCTGTTCACAAAAGTTGATGAACTCGGCGCTGACAAACTGAGGGTCATTGTCCGTAACAATGGCCTGAGGCAACCCATGATGGCAGATAATCTCCCCCCATACAAAGTTCCTGATGACCTGGGAGGTCACTTTGGCCAGCGCCTTAACCTCTAACCACTTAGATAAGTAATCAATCATCACGAGAAGGAACCTTCTCTGACCGCTGTCCCTCGGGAAGGGCCCCACCAAGTCCATTCCCCAAATTGCAAATGGCCAGGGTGGTGTGATACTTCTGAGACGTTGGGCAGGTTACAACTGGAGGGGAGCGAACAACTGGCACTTATGACACTCCTTTGCAAACTTTACCATATCTTGGCCCAGGGTTGGCCAGAAATATCCTTGCCTGATGATTCTTCCTTCCAGCGTCCGACTCCCAAAATGAATTCCACACTCCCCGGAATGGACCTCCTCCAGGACCCTCGGGACCTCCCCCTCGGCCACGCAACGTGCCAACATCCCTGAAAGGGTCTTTCGGTATAACTGGCCGTCTCGCATGAGATAGTATGCCGACTTGTATTTGAGCTTCTTTCGGTTTATCCCCATAGGATACTCCCCGGTGGACAAAAAGGTCACGAATAGGTCCATCCACGAGGGGTGCTGCTCCACCTCCATCAGTTCCCCCTCGTGGATGTATGGGCGGAAGAGATCTGTGATGATACCCCCCACCCAGGGACCGTGCTTTGCCAGTTGGTCCACCTATTCGTTCTCCCCCTGGGCACATGCCAGATATAAAAAGCTTGGAGGGTGCCGATGATTCCTTTCACCTTTGGCAAGTAAAGCTGCAGGGTTGGTTCCCTTGCTTCAAACTCCCCATTAATTTGGGAAGCCACTACCATGGAGTCAGTGAGGACCTCCACGTCATTTACCCCCAATTCTCTGGCCAAACGCAGACCTGCAATCACAGCTTCATACTCGGACTGGTTGTTAGTGATGGGAAAATGCATTACTACTGTCTGCTCAATCCTTGTCCCATGGGGGCTTTCCAAGATGACCCCTGCCCCCAGAGAATGCCTTCTTGAGGCGTCGTCCACCATGACCCTCCAAGGGATCGGGCGAGTGAGTTCCTCCTTCTCCACCTCGACTACGTAGTCAGCTAGGAAGCCGGCTATTGCATGGGCCCTAATCGAGAGGTGAGGGACAAAGGAGATGTCGAACTCGCTCAATTCCACCGACAACTTAGCCAATCTGCCAGAATGCTCCACCCCCTCAAAGATGTTGTGGAGGGGGTGGTCAGTCACCACCCAGATCGAGTGTGCCTGGAAGTAAGGCCGGAGTCTCTGGGACGAAATGATCAGGGCAAAGGCCAGCTTCTCGAGTATAGGATAACGGAGCTCGGCCTTCCTCAGCACCCTACTCACATAGTAAATTGGGAGCTGCTTCTTCCCCTCTTCCCGAACCAAAACTGAGTTAAGGGATTCCGACCCAACTCCGAGATACAAGAATAAGTCCTCCCCCTGCTTTGGCCCCTAGAGAAGGGGGACTGAGTCAGCTGCCTCTTTAGGGCCTAGAATGCTTCCTTGCACTCCGGGGTCCACTCGAACTTCTGGCCTCCTCTCA
The DNA here is from genome assembly GCA_039513925.1 of Platanthera zijinensis. NCBI lineage: Eukaryota > Viridiplantae > Streptophyta > Magnoliopsida > Asparagales > Orchidaceae > Platanthera > Platanthera zijinensis. The sequence goes on from CM077083.1 coordinate 155,712,035, forward strand.
AGGTTTTGAAGAAAGGGGAGCACTTATCTCCGGCCAGGGAGAGGAACCTGCTTAACCCTGCCAGCTTCCGTGTCAGCCGCTGTACCTCTTTGGCATTCCGTGGCGACCCTAGTTCCATGATCGCTTGCACCTTATCCGGGTTAGGTTCTATGCAAGCGTGGGTGAGGAGATGTCCCAGGAAATTCCCCCTACTAGCCCCGAAGATGCACTTTAGGGGGTTCAGCCTCATCTTATATTTGCGCAGGGTGGCGAAGGTTTCCTCCAAATCCTGGAGGTGAGAGTCGACATCCTGACTCTTGATCATGAGGTCGTCAACATACACCTCTAAGTTTCTTCCCCTCTGCTCTAGGAAGACCATATCCATCATCTTTTAATAGGTTGCGCCTGCATTTTTCAGCCCGAAGGGCATCATTTTGTAGCAGTAGCACCCATCCCCAGTGATGAAGGAGACATCCTTGATGTCGGGAGGGTGCATCCTGATCTGGTGATAACCTGAAAATGCATCAAGATAACTCATTACAGGGAAACCGACGGCTGAGTCAACCAGCGCGTCGATCCAAGGCAAGGGGTAATAATCCTTGGGACATGATTTATTAAGCAATGAGAAATCAACACACATACGCCACCGGCCGTCTCCTTTTTTAACCATTACAACATTGGAGACTCAGCATGGGTATTGAATCTCGAATACAAAACCGGCCTCGAGGAGCTTGGCCACCTCCTCTCGGATTGGTTCGGCCAACCTGTCCGTCGGGGGCCTCTTCTTCTGTTGGATGGGACGAGCCTCCGGATCCAGGTTGAGGCGATGGCAGGCCACGTCCGCGTTGATACCTGGCATCTCTGCGGCACTCTAGTCGAAGATATCCATGTTCTTCCGGATGCACTCCAGCACCCTGTCCTGAGCCTCCGGGGTCTGTCCTCCGCTTACGCGGACCTTCTCAAACTTGCCTCCGAGAGTGAGGACCTCCATCTCCACCACCTCTTCCGCCACCTCCAGATGAGACTGCTCCCCCCATTCTTCAGCATTCCCCCCTCCAGGGGTGAGGACCTCCTCCTCGACTTCTTCCACGGTCATCGCCTCGGCCGGCTCCTGAACCACCTTCGTCTCCTCCTCCCGAGGGCTGGTCTCCTCTACTTCTATTCCCTCCTGGCCGGCCTCCTGCTCCGCCTCCTCCATCCTCCGCCCCATCTCCTCAAAACCCTCTTGCTATGAGATGGAATTTACGGCGGTGACATTGCACTCCCTTGCCATTTTAGGGTCTCCGCGGACACGGACCTGGACCCCCTAAACATTGAACTTTAGGCATTGGTAGAATGACAAGGGGACACAGCAGAAGGTGATGACTAGTTTTAGTCATCCTTTTTTGGGGTAATTAAGTAGTCAAAATTCCTATGTTTTATTATAATTTTGTGTTTTGTATGCTTGTTATGATGTTATTATAGTCATTTTATGTTTTGATATTAAAATTATTATAGTCTTATTATATGTATTATGTTACTATATATTATGTTATGTTTAGTAATTATAATTAATATTAGTTTATATCTTAATATTTTTATCTTAATGTTTTTATGTTCTTGATATTTTGTTTTTATTTTAATGTTCTTGATGTTTTAATGTTGTTTTAACTTTGTTTATAACATAACTAATCTATGTTTTGTCTTTTTTTTGTTGTAGGATCAAGCCCACATTTGAGACCAAGTGCAGCCTCTACAACTTGGAGCAGCTCACATACCTACCCAAGCCCATGGTTCACCTCATGAAGTATCCCTCCATGCTACCAAGCCTACATGAAGCCAACCCGAGCCTAATGCATGCAGCCCTGCCCTTCTTTGGTGCAGCCCCTTCATTGCATGCAACCCGAGCCCATGTGCAGCCAGCCCACTTCAACATTTGGCCGGCCCTCTACAACTTGGAGCATCCCCTAGCCTACCTGAGCCCACTAACAAGCCCATGAAGAAGCCCCCTATACATGTGGCCGGCCACATTCCTCACCTTCCCCTCCACATTCATTCTCTCTCCCTCTCTCCTCATTATTACATGCATACATTCATCCCCCTACATGGTCGAACCCCCCTCTCTTTCTCTCTTCTTTATTCCATTTTCACTACCCCTCTCTACTTTACATTCCCTTTGAGCATCTCCATAAATGTTATGCAAGCATGAACCTCCCTCTTTCCCCCCTCATTAAATGCATGCATGAATCCTTCCCATCATGTGGCCTCCCCCCCCCTTATGTCCCTTCTCCTCCTCTTTATTCTAGAATCTTCCCTCCCCATCAATAAAAGTAGCCCATGGTCTCATATTTTAAAAGTTGGCTTTGGAGAGAGAGCAAGTGGAGAGTACAAGTCAAGAGAGTTTTCTTATTGTAATTTTATTTTCTAGTTTCCCTTGTTGTATTCTCATTTTGTTTTAGTATTATCATTTCGTTTTAAGCATTGTGTATTTTTTTCCCTTTTAGTATAAAAAAAATGAAATCTTCTTCTCTTATTGTTGTCGTTCTCTTTTCCAATATGCGTAGCTAATTTCCTTGTAGCATTCGATCGTGAGGATCCATGAAGTTAGATGAGAGTTTATTTTCTTTCTTAGTTTTATTTTTATTATTTCATGCTCGATCCTTCTTTGATTTATTTTATGCCAACTCCGTATTTCCGGTATACGGTAGTAGGCTTTGGATCTCATATTTAAGTAGCCGAGAGGCTCGTGAATGTGAAAGATCACTCAAAGAAGGAAGGAGTTGCACGCAACCCTAGAGATAGGATGACGTAAATCCTCCGGATTGGAGTTAAATCCAATAGTGCGGGTCACTTCGGTAATGCGACTTTAGGCCATTTTGACTTGAAAGAGATTTTGGTCAGAACGTCTATAAGTCAGGGGATTTAATTCTCTAGCGAGATTATTTCCTAATATCGGATCCGTCACGGTCGAGTATGATTTGCAAAATTAAAATTATGCCTTTTTATTTCTCTTATTTCATTTCATGGTGATTCACTGATCGGGTGCTATCTTTTTATTATAAGTTCTTCGTCTAAAAATTTTTCTTTTATCTTACTTTTAAAAATTCTCAAATCACCAACAGTTTTCCGGTAGGATAATAGTTCGAGCGTGAGTAGCAGTACTTTACATCCCTGAGTTTTAAATACGACCTTGATACTACGATTCGACATGTACACTTGCCTGTTCGGGTTTTAGCCCATCATGTTTTTGGCGCCATTGCCAGGAACTTTTTTCGTCAATATTTTGAAAACGCTTTCGCTATTACTTCTGCAAAAATTAAAAATATATATATTTATTTTCTTTTTATAATCAACTCACATCATCTTATTTCTACCCAACCTAAATTCTCTCGAAAAGGGTAAGGGGCTTTAAGCGCCACCATTTTACCTAGTACCTTGCGTACCCTTCACCGGGTAGCCCTTGAGAAGTTCGAGAGCCAATCCATAAAAAAATTAATTTTCAAAAAAAAATCGTTTCTTCTCCTTTTTTTCCAAGTTTTCATTTCCACTCTCCTTTGTTTTCTTTTCTAGTGCATGACCCGAGCGAATCCGTCGCTACTTGTTGATTTGGACCTAGAAATCGAACGCTCCTTTTGGAGACAACTACGATTCGGGGCTTCCACTTCTCAAACAGCAGTTGAGGATTCCTACAGCGATTGCAATTTTAATTATTAAATGGGAGACCCTAACCCAGAAATGGCTCAGCAAAGGACCATGTCCGATTATGCTCGACCCAATCTGGAGGGGACTGAAACAAGTATTGTTCGACCTGCGATTGCGAACAATAACTTCGATCTTAAGCCTAGCATCATACAAATGGTGCAGCAATATGTACAGTTCGATGGATTACAAGATGAAGATCCGAACTTACATATTGCTAGTTTTCTAGAAATCATTGACACCTTTAAAATCAATGGTGTCTCAGACGATGCTATAAGTCTAAGACTCTTCCCTTTCTCTTTAAGAACCAAAGCCAAATAGTGGTTGAGTTCTCTTCCAAGAGGATCAATCACTACTTGGAACATATTAGTTGAAAAATTTCTTGCAAGATATTCCCCCCCCCCCCCGCCAAAACTGCTAAGCTAAGAAATGATATAACTTCATACTCTCAAATTGCTTCTGAGACCCTCTATGACACTTGGGAGAGGTACAAAGAACTTTTGAGAAGATGCCCACATCATGCTCTGCCTGTATGGTTACAGGTCCAGACATTTTACAATGGGCTAAATCAAGAAACTAAGCAAATGATAGATGTCGCTTCCGCTGGTTCTTTGGACCTCAAAACTCCGGAAGCTGCTCTTGAGCTTATCGAGGACATGGCGATGAACACTTATCAGTGGAATTTGTCTAGGACTCGCCCATCTAAACCTACAGGTATCTATAAAGTGGATTCGGTGATGCAACTGGCGATGCAAGTGGAAATGCTGAACAAGAAGATTTCGGAGATGACTGCTGCCTCTGCTGCTAAGGTATTTGAAAATGTGAATGCTGCTGCAGCTGCCGAGCAGGTGGATTATCTGGGGAACATACCCAGGCCTGCTTAAAATAATTCTGCAAACAATTTTTCTGCTTTTTCGAATTTTTCTTCTCCTCCTGGTTTTAATGCTGCTACGAATTCTTATCACCCTGGATGGCGTAACCATCCTAATTTTTCTTGGAGTAGTAATGCTAACGTCGTATGCCCACCGCACGATTTTACACCACCACCACAACAAAACCAAAACTTTCAAAAACCTTCCCCTTTGGAAGAGATCCTCTCTAAATATATAAGTTCGAACGAAGCCAATATTAGAAGTCTAACTGGGTCCGTGAAAAGTTTAGAAAACCAGGTCGAGCAACTTGCCAAGGCTTTTTCCGAGAGACCACCTGGAACTCTTCCCTCGAAAACTGAACCTAACCCAAGGGAGCACGCAAATGCGATTTCCCTTCGGAGCGGTAAGGTTGTTAACGAGACCACCACAAGGGAAGAGCTAAAGGTGATTGTCCCTCCTGTTTTGGAAACAATTATCCCTACGTAAAATGAAAAATCTACTTTTGAAAAAGAAAAAGATATCTTTGTTTTTTCTTATTTTGAAAAAGAAAAAGATGACGTTCAAAATGATGCCCCGATTATTATAAAGGAATTTCCGCCACCTCCTTATCCAGCTCAACTTAGGAAAGAAAAACTAGACGATCAGTACCATGCTTGCTTGAAATGTTCAAACAAATTCATATTAATTTGCCATTTTATGAAGCAATTAGTCAAATGCCGAAGTATGCAAAATACCTTAAGGATTTATTAACGAACAATAAGAAATTATAAAATCTCTCTCATGTGACGTTAAATGAAGAGTGCTCGGCGATCATTAAAAACTCAAATATTCCAAAAAAAATAAATGACCCGGGTAGTTTCTCAATTCCTTGTGTTTTTGGCGACCTTTTTGTTAAACATGCGTTAGTGGATCTTGGAGCGAGCATCAATTTGATGCCCTTTTCTTTATTCAAAATGCTAGGATTAGGCACTCTTTGCCCTACAAGAATGAGTATACAGTTAGCCGATCGATTGATTAAGTATCCATTAGGTATCGTTGAGGATGTGCTAGTGAAGGTCGACAAATTCATCTTTCCGGTGGATTTTGTCATTCTCGATATTGAAGAGGACATCGAGGTCCCTCTTATCCTTGGTCGTCCCTTCCTAGCCACATCTCGTGCGGTCATCGATGTGTGTAACGGAAAACTTTTGCTTTGCGTGGGAGATGATGAGGTGATGTTTTCAATAAACCAATCCATGAAAAATTCTTTAAAAAATGACGATTCATGCTTTTTCCTCGATGTTTTAAATGAAGACTCCTCTCTTTTTCTTTCAAATATTTCTTCCAATGATTTTTCTTCCTCTTTTTCTGATTTTTCTACAAATATTTTTGAAGACACGGCTGTGTCCACACAAGCCAACTTTGCAAATGAACCAGTGTTTAGACAAAAAAAATTATGAAAATATTGTTTTTGAAAATGAAAAAGTTTTAAAGAACTCTTACGATGAATCACCCAACTTAGAACTCAAAACCCTTCCCGAACATCTCAAATATGCTTTTCTTGAACAAAATTCTAAATTGCCCGTTATAATCTCGGCTTTGCTTTCTCAATCCGAAAACGATCAATTGATCGAACTACTACAAAAGCATCGCCGAGCTATAGCGTGGCAAATTTCTGATATTCCTGGCATTAGCCCTTCCTTTTGCACCCATAAAATATTCTTTGAAGATAACTCTAAGGGAGTAGTCCAACCTCAACGTCGTCTTAATACTAATATGAAAGAGGTTGTGAAGGGCGAGGTTCTTAAGTTATTAGATGCGGGGATAATTTATCCTATTTTTGATAGTCAGTGGGTAAGTCCGGTTCAGGTTGTACCTAAGAAGGGTGGGATCACGGTAGTAACAAATAACAACAATGATTTAATTCCAACTAGGACGGTAACGGGATGGAGGATGTGCATCGATTACCGTAGATTAAATGATGCCACTCGTAAAGATCACTTCCCCCTTCCCTTTATCGATCAAATTTTAGAACGCCTATCCGGGCATAGTTTTTATTGTTTTCTCGACGGTCTTTCGGGATACTTCCAAATCCCTATCGCACCCGAGGACCAAGAGAAGACAACATTCACTTGCCCTTTCGGAACCTTTGCCTACCGTAGGATGCCTTTTGGGCTTTGCAACGCACCAGCTACCTTTCAGCGGTGTATGCTAGCCATCTTCGATAAATATGTAGAAAACATTATGGAAGTGTTTATGGATGACTTCTCAGTTTTTGGCGACTCGTTTGAATTATGTTTAAAGAATTTAGGAAAAGTTTTAAAATGCTGCGAAGAAACGAATCTTGTTTTAAATTGGGAGAAGTGCCACTTTATGGTACGTGAAGGCTTAGTCCTTGGCCACAAAATTTCCGCTAGGGGAATTGAAGTGGACAAGGCAAATATTTAAGTAATTGAAAAGTTACCGCCACCTACAAATATTAAAGCAATTAGAAGTTTTTTAGGGCATGTGGGATTTTATCGAAGATTTATTAAAGACTTTTCAAAAATTACTAAGACTCTCACTCACTTTCTCGAAAAAGACACTCCTTTTGTTTTTGACGATTCTTGTTTAGTGGCGTTCGACTTAATTAAATCCAAACTTATAAATGCTCCGATTATGATCGCCCCAGTTTGGGATTTACCTTGCGACGCAAGTAGTTTTGCGGTCGGTGCGGTACTAGGACAACATATAGCTAAGAATTTCCACACAATTTATTACGCCAGCAAAACGCTTAATTCAGCGCAAGAGAATTACACTACAACCGAAAAGGAACTCTTAGCTATCATTTTTGCTTTTGATAAATTCCGACCCTACATCACTCTTTCTAAGGTTATCGTTTTTATGGATCATTCCTCTTTGAAGTACCTCCTTTCTAAACCGGATGCCAAGTCGCGTCTTATTCGTTTGATCCTATTACTTTAAGAATTCGACTTGGAGATCCGAGATAAGAAAGGAGCGGAAAATTTAGCGGCTGATCATCTTTCACGCCTAGAAAATCCTGGAATTGATAGTTTTGATGAAAATTTACCTATTAATTCTTTTCCGAATGAAAAAATTTTAAAGTTTCTTCTTCGACCCCGGTTTGCCGATTTGGCCAATTATCTGGTGGCCCGCGTCCTCCAAAAGGAATACTCATCTCAGCAAAAGAAGAAATTCTTTTCTGAGTTGAAGTATTACCTTTGGGAGGATCCATTTTTATTTCGCATTTGTGCCGACCAGGTGGTAAGAAGATTTGTTTCCCGGGAAGAGGGTTAACAAATTTTAAAACATGTTCATGAAGGTCCGACTGGCGGGCACTTTCAAGCAAACCGCACCGCACACAAAGTACTTAGTGCTAGCTTCTATTGGCCAAGCATATTTAAATATGCACAAATCTTTGTGGGTGGATGCGATCGATGCCAGCGGACTGGAAATATCTCTACTAAAAATGAAATGGAGCAAAACTATTTTCTCGAGTGCGGAGTTTTTGATTTGTGGGGCATAGACTTCGTCGGCCCATTTCCCTCAAGTTTAGGAAATAAATATATTTTAGTCGTCGTAGATTACGTCTCTAGGTGGGTGGAGGCCCAGGCTTTACCAAGTAATGATGCTCGCATAGTCATAAATTTCTTAAAAAAATTATTTTCTCGTTTTGGTTTTCCTCGAGCGATCGTTAGTGATAGGGGGAGCCACTTTTGTAACGCCCAACTAACTAAGGTTTTAACTAAATATGACGTTACGCATAAATTATCCACCGCTTATCACCCCAAAATAACGGTCAGGTCGAGCTAGTCAATGGAGAACTAAAAAGAATTTTGGAAAAAACTGTTTCTACTCCTCGTAAAGATTGGTCCCTAAAATTAGACAATGCTCTTTGGGCCTATCAGACAGCGTACAAGACCGCCATCGGTTGCACTCCTTTCCGATTAGTCTATGGAAAATCGTGTCAGCTTCCGGTAGAAGTAGAACACCGTGTGTATTGGGCGTTAAAATTTTTTAATTTCGATCTGCACTCAGTCGGCGAGCATAGAAAAAATCAGTTGAATGAACTCGATGAATGGCGAGCGTATGCCTACGAAAATAATAAAATTTATAAAGAACGCACAAAACTGTATCACAATAAGAACCTGCGCCATCCTAAAACGTTTAACCCAGGCGATCAGGTTCTTCTTTTTAATTCGCGTTTACGTCTCTTCCCTGGAAAACTTAAATCTAGATGGTCTGGACCGTTTACGGTCAAGGACGTTTTTACTTATAGAACTGTGCTACTCTCGCACCCGGATAAGGGTGACTTTAAAGTAATTGGGCATAGACTTAAATTATATTTTTCTAATGATTCTGTTTCTCCTGCAAAGGAAAATCTTATTCTGGACTCTTGAATATTTCTCTTCATGTGGACTTTTATCTATTTTATTTTTGGACTTCTCTTAATCATTATGAAAACTTTTAAATTTATTCGAACTTTCAATTATTGTAATAAAGAACAATCTTGGGCACCTGCCCATGGACTCTATTTTGTTTCTGCTTTTATTTTTCTCTTCCTTCCAGAGGCCAACCAAGCAGTTCGTGATCGCCGCTCCAACGTTGCTGATATCAAGATGGATCAAGTCAAACCTGCTGATGATCAAGTGCGCTAAAAAGCAAGTATAGGGGAGCGACATCCGCCTTCATCTCACAAACCCGGGGAAGTCCTGTTTTTTTTTATTTACTGTACTTTCTGCATTTTCTTTTTTCTCTCCTTCTCAGTCTCCTTCTCTTTTTTCCTTCATTGAGGACAATGAAAAATCTTAGCATGGGGGAGGGTTTAGTTTCTTTCTTTCTTCTTTCCTTTCTTTAAAAAATGTTTTTTTAAAAAAAATGTTTTACATTCCCAAAAATTAGTATAGTTATTCTTAAGTTTTTTTTATTTTAATAGTATTGCTTTTTATTTTAACTTCATCAAAAATACAAAAAAATTATAAAATACAAAACCCAAAAAAAAATTAGAAAATAAAAAATAAAAAAAATATGTGCTAAAATCTATTTGAAAAACAAAAACTAAAATTATTTTTTATCTTTATTTTTATGTTTCTTCTAGTGATGTGTAGGCCCGTGCGGTTCCTTAGTTCTATTTAGATTTCTTTGAAACGGATTTTCTAAACTTATCATTTTAACATAGCTTAGTTTTACTATTTTCTCTTTCTTAAATATAGGCATCCGTTTTTTTACGTTATAAGTTAGCAATTTGTAGTTATGTCTTTTTATTCGGTCAAGTTGCTTACGAATGGTTGCTAGGTAATATTAGCTCTTTTTCATTTGTGGGGTAGTCTTTCTTGGTGTCTAGAACTTGTCCCAAGCTACTCTCGAAACATTTGCGTTGTTTTTACGTACTTTAGAATCTATTTAGGCCACTCTTCGACTAGTTTGAGCTTTTCTTGCCCACCAAAAAAATTATCATTGCAAAACAATTTTTTGTCTTTTCCATGTTTTCTTTGTTTTTAGCTCCACCTTTCATTTCACTATTTTCACCAAAGCCAAAATGCCTTTCCTATTTTTCACACTAAATTTTGAGCTTAAAAATCTTTTTTTGTGAAGGGGTATTATTTTTGAAATGAAAAGGAAATTTTAAAGCCTATTTTTGGAGCTCTCCTTTATGAAAAAATGTTAGTATCAAGATGTTATCAAATGAAAAAAAGAAGAAAAAGAAAAAAAAGAGAGAGAAAAAGTTTATTTGTGGCCAAATTATTAAAGTAAAAATTTATGGTCTTTTGTTGTTTAAAGTACTTATCATTTCTCTTCATGTTTTATATTTTTGAGCTCAACCTTGGTTTAGTGTTTAAGCCCTCATGTTTATCCTTGTTTTCATTTCCTAATCATTTACCTAAGTCAAGTCTTAACGCCTATTTTAAGTCATATTGATCTTTAAAACGTAAATTCACATAGTGGAGAAAGTGTGAACGAACAAGCCTATGGCCACCATCATTGATGGATTTCTTTGGAGGTTACCTTGAGGTGTTTTAGGGTTAATTTTTATCTAGAAACCTAGTAGTTTGTAAATGCGCTGTTTATTTAAAACCTCTACTTTTGTTTTCCTTATTCTCATTTATTTTGGATGTCTTGTTTTAAGATTTAGAAATGTGTAAACTTTTCTTATGTTATAATCAGATTTTTAGGCCTCCACTTTCAAGTTTTCTATTGTGCACTTCTCACCCCACTAGTTAATAACATGGAAATATGGATAGTTTAATTTTTCATGTTTTTGGTTTTCTTAACAATGGAACCTAAAAAAATATATATCTTTTGCTCTCTTTTTGTTTTTCCTAGTTTTCTATTTCTATTTGCTTGAGGGCAAGCAAATGTCTAAGCATGGGGGAATTTGATGACTAGTTTTAGTCATCCTTTTTTGGGGTAATTAAGTAGTAAAAATTCCTAAGTTTTATTATAATTTTGTGTTTTGTGTGCTTGTTATGATGTTATTATAGTCATTTTATGTTTTGATATTAAAATTATTATATTATTATTATATGTATTATGTTACTATATATTATGTTATGTTTAGTAATTATAATTAATATTAGTTTATATCTTAATGTTTTTATGTTCTTGATATTTAGTTTTTATTTTAATGTTCTTGATGTTTTAATGTTGTTTTAACTTTGTTTATAACATAACTAATCTATGTTTTGTCTTTTTTTTGTTGTAGGATCAAGCCCACATTTAAGACCAAGTGCAGCCTCTACAACTTGAAGCAGCTCACATACCTACCCGAGCCCATGGTTTACCTCATGAAGCAGCCCTCCATGCTACCAAGCCTACATGAAGCCAACCCGAGCCTAATGCATACAGCCCGGCCCTTCTTTGGTGCAGCCCCTCCATTGCATGCAGCCCGAGCCCATGTGAAGCCAGCCCACTTCAACATGTGGCCGGCCCTCTACAACTTGGAGCAGCCCCTCGCCTACCCGAGCCCACTAACAAGCCCATGAAGAAGCCCCCTATACATGTGGTCGGCCACCTTCCTCACCTTCCCCTCCACATTCCTTCTCTCTCCCTCTCTCCTTATTATTTCATGCATACATTCATCCCCCTACATGGCCGAACCCCCCTCTCTTTCTCTCTTCTTTATTCCATATTCACTCCCCCTCTCTACTTTACATTCCCTTTGAGCATCTTCATAAATGTTATGCATGCATGAACCTCCCTCTTTCCCCCCTCATTAAATGCATGCATGAATCCTTCCCATCATGAGCCCCCCCCCCTTGTGTCCCTTCTCCTCCTCTTCATTCTAGAATCTTCCCTCCCCATCTATAAAAGGAGCCCATGGTCTCATATTTTAAAAGTTGGCTTTTGGAGAGAGAGCAAGTGGAGAGTACAAGTCAAGAGAGTTTTATTATTGTAATTTTATTTTCTAGTTTCCCTTGTTGTATTCTCATTTTGTTTTAGTATTATCATTTCGTCTAAGCATTGTGTATTTTTTCCCTTTTAGTATAAAAAAAATGAAATCTTCTTCTCTTATTGTTGTCGTTCTCTTTTCCAATATGCGTAGCTAATTTCCTTGTAGCATTCGATCGTGAGGATCCATGAAGTGAGATGAGAGTTTATTTTCTTTCTTAGTTTTATTTTTGTTATTTTATGCTCGATCCTTCTTTGATTTATTTTATGCCGACTTCGTATTTCCGATATACGGTAGTAGGCTTCGGATTTCATATTTAAGTAGCCGAGAGACTCGTTGTCACAACCCGCATTTTTCTCATTAATAAATAAATCAGAGCACGAGATAACTACGAGCTGTGATGCCACGTCAAGCAGGGGATAACTGCTGACGCTCAGGCAACACTCTAATCCTTCAAATCATAAGTTAAAATGAATAGAAAACTGATTTTAAATTAATTGGCCGTATCCCTCGGCTCAGTGGATCAGATAGTCCACGGTTTGGAAACTATTTTTATACGTAGCGGAAAAATACTTCATTTATGTTTAACATCCTAAAAGAGCGCATAAGTGTCCGAAGAGGACAACTTACACTATGCAAGACCCTAGATTTCAATTTATAATATTTATAAAGAAAATAATCTTTTTACGTATTTGAAAAATAATGTTTGAGCTTTTATGAAACATGCTGATCATGCAATGCATATAGTAGTTCGTATAGGTTTTAAAGTAACTAGCAACCTAGCATAAAACATTCCCAGAGAGCAAGTGAGACTACCACAAAACAGGTAAACTAGCAGCTAAACAAAGACTTAGTATCACCAAGGAAAAATCACCAACGAGCGTCAACAACCTGACACGAACTCGCTGGCGAGCATGTATGTTTGTACTACTATAAAGCTAAAGAACTACCTCAACAGGTGAGGAAAACACTACCACCACGCAGTCCACAAAGAAACTCCTGAAATTAGCCGCTCAGCCGGCTACAGACCTGAACCTGAGGCATTCAAAAGAAGAACACCTCAGCAAGAAATAATAAAACAAGTGGCAAAGAAACCTCAGTTTAAAAATCGAATGAAAAGAGCAGAAAGAAAAGGGTTACCAACCCTGCAAGGGAAAATGCTGAAAACCTCAGCTAAGAATCCAAGAAAAGAGACAAAATGTAAGTGTAACAATCAGAAAAGTGAGAGAAATGCAACAAGTACTAAAACATATCAAACTCCGCTCAAGCCTGCAGAGGCAAAAAGGGAACTAATATGCCTCAAATGAACAGTATGAAAGGAACTAACAGTCCTAACTTGTAAATCGTTAGCACTGGCACAAATCCCAAACCTGTGTCGGAGACTAAGAACAGTCACAACCGAACAACCAGGTCCAAGTGTCTCAAGAGTACTAAAGGGGCCGCCACAGGGTCCACACACATAGAGTTCCAACCTCTTACAGGAACCCAAAATGTCCAAAGGAGGGAATGGTGGTGGCCACGGCTCGAACTCCCCTGGTACCATACTCCCTTAGAAACCCAGCTACCACATGCTAAGGATCCACGATTCGACGCTAAAACTAGCCGACAACACCACTTAGAAACTACCAAGTTCTACAACCAAAACCCTCCGAAATAGACTAAACCTAAATTCGGCGACACCCGCCGAATTATTTCCCACTACCCGCCGAATTATTTCCCACTACCCACCGAATTATTTCCCACTACCCGCCGAACTCAACTAAAAAAAATTCCGATTTCTTCCTAGTTTAGGCCAACTACAAGCCCTAACCTAGGAATATTTCTAATCTCGCATATACTACTCTGTTATTCTACGACAAGGAGAGGTAATAAGGCGAAAAAATACAACCCATGGAGGCACGCAAGAGGGGAGAAGTCCACTTGCCTCAAATCGTTCTTGAAAACGTCCACCCAAAATACTACACCACGTAGATCCGTCCAAAAGGGGGCACGCGGAGACGAGATCTACGAAAAAACGGACAATCGGGGGTTAGGGCCGATAAAATCTATGGCGAAACTGTCACCGAAACGGGAAAAGCTTACCGCAATCTCGAAGCTCTCGCCGAGAGCTTTCCAACGCCGCGATCGGATCGAGATTCCGTCCACCGGATCGGAGGTGGCGGCCGCCGGAAGGTTCGCGAACGAGAGGTTTCCGCCCTCGTTTTCTCTCGCATAGGAGGGGGGGGGCTGCTTGATCGGGGAAGAAGAGAGGGGTTTTAAAATTTAATTATATGAATTATAACTTTATATTAACTTATAACTTATATTAAATATAATAATTATATTAATAAAAGAGGAGGCAAATCGGTGGGATTAAGGGGGGGATACAGGACGATCGGCGGGAATCAAGGCAACAAATTTTTTTTTTATTATTTTTCTTATTATTTTCATTTTATGATATTTTATTTAATTTAAAATAATGCTAAAGTGAAATGTCATTACGGAGGGCCTAACGCGCGCCGAATCGAACGAAATTCGCATCGTAGGCGAATGACGATGCTACGAATCCAACGGCGAAGTCGAAATCGAATTCCGACGCACCGTTTTCGAGATAATAATTTCTAAAGTTAACGGCGTACGCGAAAATATACAAAACTTCAATAGCGCGCCGAGGCTCCAAAAATGCTCGGAACGCGACGAAACTCGACGAGCAAGTCTAAAATTAGCCGATCTAATTTCCTAATGTAAAATTTTCTACTCCCGACGCAAATCCCAAAATTTGGCCGGTCAAACCTAACGAACGCAAAACGCGCTAACACAAGCATTCCCCAAGAGGCTCCACCGAGTCACCAAACAGACTCCGGCTCGCTAGGGAATCTTGCTACCAGGCATCACCAAGCCACGCAGGAAAACCTAAAGAGCTACGAGCACGCTCTAATAACGTCACATGACCAACACGCGCTAACATAACGCTCTGACGTCATAATACGTCAAATAAGAAATTAAATAAATCACTGGAAAATCGGGGGCGTTACAGTCACTCCCCCTAAAAAAAAGTTTTGTCCCGAAACTTTACGCATAAAACACTTCTACCATAGAAGGAAAAGAAAATAACCAAGGGTTATCGAATGCTTACCGAGCAAAGCTAGGAGAACAGATGAGGATGCGCCTCCCTCATAGCTGACTCCAACTCCCAAGTCGCGCTCTCCACGTCTTGGTTTCTCCACAGAATCTTTACCATCGGTATTGTCTTTCTCCGCAACACTCGATCTTGCACATCCAGAACACGAATAGGAACTTCCACGTAGGAAAGGTTAGGCTCCAACTGGGGCACTGCATCCAGAACTTGTCTGTCACTTAGCACACATCTCCGCAATTGGCTCACGTGAAAAACATTGTGCACGCCAGGAAAATTTGCGGGCAATTTCAACTTGTAGGCTGACACACCAATCTGTTCCTCAATTTCAAATGGTCCCACATACCTTGGGTCCAACTTATGGTTCTTACCGAACCTCTTTACTCCAACCATCGGGGAAACCTTAAGGAATACCATGTCCCCCACAGAAAATTCCAAAACAGACCTACGCCGATTGGCGTTCTTCTCGTATCGCTCTTGAGCTATCCGAAGCTTCTCTCGAATAAGCTTTATAGAGACTTCCATTTCTTCTAAGGCATCTGGACCTAACAGCGGCCTCTCACCAACCTCAGCCCAAAATAGAGGAGTTCTACATCGTCTTCCATATAGCGCTTCAAAAGGAGCCATTTGCAGACTCTCTTGATAACTGTTATTGTATGCGAACTCCATCAACCTCAAGTGTTCATCCCATGCTCCTCTGTGGTCTAATATATAACAACGGATCATATCTTCCACAATCTGATTAACACGCTCAGTTTGACCATTGGTCTGTGGATGATATGCGGTAGAATATCTCAAGTCAGTTCCCAATCCTTCTTGAAGGCTCTTCCAGAAACGAGACGTAAACCTGGAGTCTCGATCTGATACTATACTTACGGGTACTCCATGTAACCTGATAACTTCATTCAAATATAGTTCCGCTATCTTTTTCATCGGATAACCAATCTGAAAGGGTACGAAGTGCGCACACTTTGTTAATCTATCAACAATCACCCAAATAGAGTCATGCCCTCGGGAAGATCTCGGTAAACCAGTAATGAAATCCATTGAGATACTCTCCCACTTCCAAGTTGGAATCTCTAAAGGCGCCAACTTTCCACCAGGCCTTCCATGATCAGCCTTAACTCTTTTGCACGTAAAACATTCTGACACAAACCTTGCAATGTCACCCTTCATCCCAATCCACCAGGCAATCTGTTTCAAGTCCTTATACATTTTTGTAGACCCTGGATGGTAGGCTACACTTGAACCGTGTGCCTCACTGCACAACTTAACTCGAATATCTCGAAAATTGGGGACGCAAAATCTACCGCGGTACTTTAGAGTACCCGCGTCATCGATCGAAAAGTCAGGAGGCTCCCCCTTCTTAGTTCTATTACGAAGGTGCAGTAGATCAGGATCGTCCTTTTGATGAAGCCTCGTAAGAGAAATCCATGAAGGCTCGGACACTTCCAAACTGCTTGGCGAGTCACATCTACCAACTGAAATATCCATTAAAAGGAACTCTTCTACTAACAACTCAGCAGAGAGATTGAAAATTTTCCCTGTCTTCCTGCTTAAGGCGTCGGCTACCACGTTAGCCTTACCCGGATGGTATAGGATCTCCACTTCATAATCAGCCACATACTCTAACCATCTGCGCTGGCGCAAGTTCAACTCCTTTTGAGTGAAGACGTACTTCAAACTCTTATGATCTGTATAAATCTTGCACTGCGCGCCATACAGCAAGTGTCTCCATAATTTCAATGCATAAATAACTGCTGCGAATTCCAAGTCATGCGTAGGGTAGTTCCTTTCATGAATCTTAAGCTGTCTTGACCCATACGCAACCACTTTTCCTTCTTGCATCAGCACACAACCAAGACCCACGTGGGACGCGTCCACGTAAACGGCATAGTCTAATCCTTCCGTAGGCAATGTCAATATCGGAGCAGTGCACAGTCTATTCTTTAGCTCTTGGAACGCTTCTTCGCGCTTATCGCTCTACACAAATGCTGCATTCTTCTGCGTCAATTTGGTCAATGGCGCAGATAATGTAGAGAAACCCTCTACAAATCTTTTATAGTAGCCAGCCAACCCTAGGAAGCTTCTTATTTCTTTGGGTGTGGCAGGCCTCGTCCATTCCATAACTGCGGCTATCTTTTCTGGGTCGACAGAGATTCCGTCATTGTTAACCACATGACCCAGGAAAGAAACCTGAGGCAACCAGAACTCGCATTTACTTAGCTTGGCGAACAACTTATGGTCCCTTAAGGCAGATAAAACTAGACGCAAATGTTGGTCATGCTCCTCAACATTTCGTGAATACACCAACACATCGTCTATAAATACGACTACAAACTTGTCCAGAAAGTCCTTGAAAACTCTGTTCATCATGTCCATGAAAGCAGAAGGTGCGTTGGTCAAACCAAACGACATCACCAAAAATTCAAAATGTCCATGTTTGGAACGGAAGGCAGTCCGCGGGATATCTGATTCACGGATCCTTAACTGGTGGTAGCCCGAACGAAGGTCAATCTTAGAGAACACGGTGCTGCCTCGCAGTTGATCAAACAAATCATCTATCCTCGGCAACGGATACCTATTCTTGATCGTTACCTTATTTAGCTCTCTATAATCGATGCACAACCTCATCGATCCATCCTTTTTCTTGACGAACAAGACGGGGGCACCCCAAGGCGAAGAACTCGGCCTTATAAATCCATTCTCAAGCAACTCGTCTAACTGGATACGCAACTCCTCCAGTTCGCGTGGGGCCATCCGGTAAGGCGCCTTGGCAATAGGACGCGTACCCGGCTCCAAATCTATAATAAACTCCACGTCTCGATCAGGCGGGAGACCAGGAAGATTAGATGGAAAGACATCAGAAAAATCACGAACCACCGGGATCTCCTCCAAACACGGCAAACCAACCTTGGTTTCTAAAACCGAAACCAAACAAGCAAAACATCCGGAATCTACAAGCTTCCGAGCACATACTGCCGATATAGTCGGAGAATCCTGGCGCGGATAACCGTAAACACTCCCGGGCTGACCGTTGTACATCCTAAAGTCCAAGCGCTTACCCTTGCATTGGATCACAGCATCATATCTGGACAACCAGTCCATGCCTAGGATCACATCGAAGTCTTCCAGATCCAACAGCTTCAAATCAGCAATCGCGAGAAAATCGCCTAGTAAAATCGGACAACTCTGAATACCCTGATCCGAAACTACAGATTCACCTGAAGGAAACTTGACACAGAACGCATCACCAACACGATCGAGATCCAAACGGTAAGGCTCTACGAAGGCCCTAGCCACAAATGAGTGGGTAGCGCCGGAATCGAACAGAACACGCGCCCAGCGGTTCTTTACCTTAAATCGTCCTATAAAATTGCACACGCGACTAAGGAAACGAACGCTCAAAACTATAACTATGAGCTAAACATTAAAACTAGGGGAGAATCTAACCTGATATCACTTGCGTGGACGTCTGAGCTTCCTCCATAGAGACCACGTTCAACTTTCCTTTTCCCTTGTCCACTCGTTGCGGCGGCGGCAAAGCCTGAAGAGGAACTGGCTGCAGAGTAAGCTGAGCTTGCGGGAACTGATACTTGAGATGACCCTCTTGACCGCACAAGAAACAGCTTCTCGCCTTCTTCCAGCAATGGGCAGCATCGTGCCCCGGCTTCTTGCATACAGAACAAAGCAATTCTTTCCTTGGGTTACCTTGGATCGCATGAATCTGCTCTTTCTTCTGAGCTCCTAATCTTTGATAGCACCTTTCCAATGGATGGCCCGGTCGGCCACAGAAACTGCATACCTCTTTGTTTCTCTTCCTCAGAGCAGCGTCAGGGACCTGGGTACTCTTACCCTCATCAGACTTTCTTTTATCTTTTCTTAGTTGTTGACCTCGATTCTTGGCGTTATCAATTGCCTCTACCTTTAAGGCAGCTTCCACCATCCCAGCATAACTTGATGTCGCATAGGCACTTGCTAACTGCTGGACGTCACTCCTTAGCCCAGCCAGAAATCGCGTGCTTCTATTTTCATCGGAACTCACCAAGTTTGGGGCAAATCGACTTAGCTTACTAAACTCAATTTCGTACTCACTAACCGTGAGCTGCCTCTGCTTTAAGTGCAGGAAATTGTTCATCAGACGGTCCCTCTCGACCGATGGCAGAAACTTGCTCAGAAGTAGCTCCTTAAAGGACTCCCAGGAACACCCGTCCTTCAGACCTTCTTTCTCCCTCAGCCACCAGCCCTTTGCCAACCCTTTGAGCTGATATGCGGCTAACATCACTTTCTGATTATCAGTGATCCCTGAGTATGAGAACATCTCCTCGATTGATATCATCCAATCGTCTAAGACCATGTAATCTGCCTTGCCATCGTACGTCGGAGGCCTAAGTCGCTGAAATTGTGAAATAAAGGTCATCTCTGGTGGCACCACGACCGGAGGCACCAGAGGAGCGGGGGGAACAGGAACAGCTTGACCCACAGCAGGGTCCGGAACTCTTGGAATTTGTCCTGCCACAACTGCTAACAAGGACTGGACCTGAGACTGCAAATCCACTACTTGCTTTGACAAGGCTTCATTGCTTTGTCGCAGACCTTCTATCATTGCACTGCTCTGCGCACCTGAAGATTCTCCCTCTGATTGGGGAGTCAACCTTGTCGAAGGATGCCTCGACATTCTAATGGAACAACAAAACACTAATAAAAAACCTAGCCCACCCACTAGAACCAAACAACATAGTACAAACAATACATACTTAAGTACTTGCTCATGCTGCTAACTTGCTCTAGGATTTTCAATAATGATGTTATGCTTATCCTACGATGATTCACTATCATCACACTAACTCTTATGCCTAGATCGGGAATGCATGAATTTATATTCTTTTTGACTCAAAAATTATGTGTGTACACATGTCATCCTGCAGATCTTTAGCTTGGCACGTTGTGCTTATGCAATGTTATGCTATGCATGATTGTGCTATGCATTCTAAAAAAAGGCATTAATGCATGTTATGAGCGGCGTATACATGAAAATGTTATGCACCCCATAAATACATAACATTTCCATGCAATAAAAAGAAAACGTGCTAGTCGCATTCATGTGGTGAGGTTATGCACCCCATAAATACATAACCCTCACATATTGCCTCATATGGTGGATCCATATACAAACAAATATTATGCACCCCATAAATACATAATATGCCCCATATACTTCATGTTATGCTATGAGTGTAGTGTCCGTGCTTCAGCCAAGACATACTGATGACATGTCGGTGTGTGTATGATATGACGCTAAACATCTGATACTAATAGGGAAAGGTTGCCCGACAATTTGTCAAGCAACCTCCCTCTGATACCAACTGTCACAACCCGCATTTTTCTCATTAATAAATAAATCAGAGCACGAGATAACTACGAGCTGTGGTGCCACGTCAAACAGGGGATAACTACTGACGCTCAGACAACACTCTAATCCTTCAAATCATAAGTTAAAATGAATAGAAAACTGATTTTAAATTAATTGGCCGTATCCCTCGGCTCAGTGGATCAGATAGTCCACCGTTTGGAAACTATTTTTATATGTAGCGGAAAAATACTTCATTTATGTTTAACATCCTAAAAGAGCGCATAAGTGTCCGAAGAGGACAACTTACACTATGCAAGACCCTAGATTTCAATTTATAATATTTATAAAGAAAACAATCTTTTTACGCATTTGAAAAATAATGTTTGAGCTTTTATGAAACATGCTAATCATGCAATACATATAGTAGTTCTTATAGGTTTTAAAGTAACTAGCAACCTAGCATAAAACATTCCCAGAGAGCAAGTGAGACTACCACAAAACAGGTAAACTAGCAGCTAAACAAAGACTTAGTATCACCAAGGAAAAATCACCAACAAGCATCAACAACCTGACACGAACTCGTTGGCGAGCATGTATGTCTGTACTACTACAAAGCTAAAGAACTACCTCAACAGGTGAGGAAAACACTGCCACCACGCAGTCCACAAAGAAACTCCTGAAATTAGCCGCTCAGCCGGCTACAGACCTGAACCTGAGGCATTCAAAAGAAGAACGCCTCAGCAAGAAATAATAAAACAAGTGGCAAAGAAACCTCAGTTTAAAAATCGAATGAAAAGAGCAGAAAGAAAAGGGTTACCAACCCTGCAAGGGAAAATGCTGAAAACCTCAGCTAAGAATCCAAGAAAAGAGACAAAATGTAAGTGTAACAAGCAGAAAAGTGAGAGAAATGCAACAAGTACTAAAACGTACCAAACTCCGCTCAAGCCTGCAGAGGCAAAAAGGGAACTAATATGCGTCAAGTGAACAGTATGAAAGGAACTAACAGTCCTAACTTGTAAATCGTTAGCACTGGCACAAATCCCAAACCTGTGTCGGAGACTAAGAACAGTCACAACCGAACAACCAGGTCCAGGTGTCTCAAGAGTACTAAAGGGGCCGCCACAGGGTCCACACACATAGAGTTCCAACCTCTTACAGGAACCCAAAATGTCCAAAGGAGGGAATGGTGGTGGCCACGGCTCGAACTCCCCTGGTACCATACTCCCTCAGAAACCCAGCTACCACATGCTAAGGATCCACGATTCGGCGCTAAAACTAGCCGACAATACCACTTAGAAACTATCAAGTTCTACAACCAAAACCCGCCGAAATAGACTAAACCTAAATTCGGCGACACCCGCCGAATTATTTCCCACTACCCGCCGAATTATTTCCCACTACCTGCCGAATTATTTCCCACTACCCGCCGAACTCAACTAAAAAAAATTCCGATTTCTTCCTAGTTTAGGCCAACTACAAGCCCTAACCTAGGAATATTTCTAATCTCGCATATACTACTCTGTTATTCTACGACAAGGAGAGGTAATAAGGCGAAAAAATACAACCCATGGAGGCACGCAAGAGGGGAGAAGTCCACTTGCCTCAAATCGTTCTTGAAAACGTCCACCCAAAATACTCCACCACGTAGATCCGTCCAAAAGAAGGGCATGCGGAGACGAGATCTACGAAAAAACGGACAATCGGGGGTTAGGGCCGAAAAAATCTATGGCGAAACGGTCACCGAAACGGGAAAAGCTTATCGCGATCTCGAAGCTCTCGCCGAGAGCTTTCCAATGTCGCGATCGGATCGAGATTCCGTCCACCGGATCGGCGGTGGCGGCCGCCGGAAGGTTCGCGAACGAGAGGTTTCCGCCCTCGTTTTCTCTCGCACAGGAGGGGGGGCTGCTTGATCGGGGAAGAAGAGAGGGGTTTTAAAATTTAATTATATAAATTATAACTTTATATTAACTTATAACTTATATTAAATATAATAATTATATTAATAAAAGAGGAGGCAAATCGGTGGCCGATCGGCGGGAATCAAGGCAACAATTTTTTTTATTATTATTTTTCTTATTATTTTCATTTTATGATATTTTATTTAATTTAAAATAACGCTAAAGTGAAATATCATTACGGAGGGCCTAACGCGCGCCGAATCGAACGAAATTCGCACCGTAGGCGAATGACGATGCTACGAATCCAACGGCGAAGTCGAAATCGAATTCCAACGCACCGTTTTTGAGATAATAATTTCTAAAGTTAACGGCGTACGCGAAAATATACAAAACTTTAATAGCGCGCCGAGGCTCCAAAAATGCTCGGAACGCGACGAAACTCGACGAGCAAGTCTAAAATTAGCCGATCTAATTTCCTAATGTAAAATTTTCCACTCCCGACGCAAATCCCAAAATTTGGCCGGTCAAACCTAACGAACGCAAAACGCGCTAACACAAGCATTCCCCAAGAGGCTCCACCGAGTCACCAAACAGACTCCGGCTCGCTAGAGAATCTTGCTACCAGGCATCACCAAACCACGCAGGAAAACCTAAAGAGCTACGAGCACGCTCTAACAACGTCACATGACCAACACGCGCTAACATAACGCTCTGACATCATAATACATCAAATAAGAAATTAAATAAATCACTGGAAAATCGGGGGCGTTACACTCGTGAATGTGAAAGATCACTCAAAGAAGGAAGGAGTTGCACGCAACCCTAGAGATAGGATGACATAAATCCTCCGGATTGGAGTCAAATCCAATAGTACGGGTCACTTCGGTAATGTGACTTTAGGCCATTTTGACTTGAAAGAGATTTCGCTCAGAACGTCTATAAGTCAGGGTATTTAATTCTCTAGCGAGATTATTTCCTAATATCGGATCCGTCATGGTCGAGTATGATTTGCAAAATTAAAACTATGCCTTTTTATTTCTCTTATTTCATTTCATGGTGATTCACTGATCGGGTGCTATCTTTTTTTTATAAGTTCTTCATCTAAAAATTTATCTTTTATCTTGCTTTTAAAAATTCTCAAATCACTAACAGTTTTCCAGTAGGATAATAGTTCGAGCGTGAGTAGCAGTACTTGACATCCCCCAGTTTTAAATACAACCTTGATACTACGATTCGACAGGTACACTTGCCTGTTCGGGTTTTAGCTTATCAGAAGGCGCTGATGAGGGGCCTCCCGAAGATGGCGATGTAGCTACTAGGGGCGTCCACAATGACGAACTTTCAATTGCGGGACTGCCCCCCCCCCCAGAGAGACTTGGAGTCCAACCCCTCTTTCGACTTCCTTCCTCTCCCCCGAGAAGCCAAATAGGGGCCCATCTGAGGCCAACACCCTTCTGGCCTCCACCTTCATCACGTCGAACACCTTCTTGAAGATGACGTTGATGGCGCTCCCGTTGTCGATAAGGATCCGAGAGACGGTGAAATCCTCGATCGCAGTCTTGATGACCAGCGCATCGCAAAAGGGGTCTTCGTAACCCGGCATGTCCTTGACCGTGAAGGTGATCCATTCTTCCGGGGGAGGGGTCTGGGATGTGGAGCAAACGCTGCATCGATACATGGTGTGGAGGCTCACCTTTCGGGAAGCCTCGATCCCCCCCCCCCCCATGGATTGCTCGGATCCCTCCCCGGGTTCCCACATCTGCCCGATCTTCGCACCTGTCCTCCTCTGCCCGGGGAAGGACCTCCTCAATCTGTAACCCTTGGCGGTCTTGCTGCTGCTGCTCCCTGTTTCCTCTCATCTCGAGGAACTCCAGGCATGTGGCTGTGGCGTGCCCTTCCTCCCGATGGAAGTCACAGTAGGGTAACTCCACCCTAACCTCCCTTCTTCTCCTCTGCACAACTCTTCTCCTTTCCCCCATGCCTACGGCCATAGCCTCCTCTTGATCGAGGAGGGGGGCCTCTGGCCCTGCCTCCCACCTGGAGGGTAGAACTGGCCCTGGACTCCTTGGAGGTTATCTCCTCTTCGGAACCCTCTCCTTGCCCAATGCTCCTGCCATTCGGGCCTCCACCCTAGCCGCTGATTCGGCTCCTGACGCCCCCACCTGGGCTGCTGCTGCTGTTGTTCCCTCTATCAGGGCTCAACTCTTCTTTCCTCCTGACCTCTACCTCCTCTGGGCCTCTCCTCCTCCGTAGCCCACCTGGCTAACCTCTAGGCAAACTCCGGGTTCGAAGCCTCCCCGTCGACTTCTCTTGCCGCCCTCTCCATCAACTCCTCGTAGGAGAGGGGGGAATCCTCTTCAACTCCATTCAGAAGAAACCTTGCTGCATCCCAAGGGTGAAGGCCATCATCAAAGTGTGGCCCAGCATCTCCTGAACCTGGGTTACCTCGTCCTTGAAGCGATCGACGTAGCTCCCCAGGGTCTCGTTCACCCCCTGCCTGATGCAGAACAGGGACTCTGACTCCCTCTTCCTCTTCTTCGATGTTGTGAACCTCAGCCATAACCCCCGGCGGAGGTCCTAGAAATAGTAGATGGAACTGGCCGACAGTTGGTGGAACCACTCCCTGGTCTTCTCTTTCAGAGTGATGGCGAAGAGCCTGTATTTGAAGCCATCTGACATCTGCCAAATCAAGACCACATCCTCAAACCATTGGACGTGCTCGACCGGGTCTCCCTTCCCGGTGTACTAGGACATGTCGGGCTCCCTGAACCCATATGGGACTAGGGCAGAGGATACCAGCTTGCTAAAGGGACTCTCTCCCCCCACCGGGCGAGCCGGAGGGTCTCGCGCTCCCAACTCGCCAAATCTGTCGCCGCCTCCCGAGCCCGAGAAAAGCACTCGCCCGGGGAGCTCGACGCCCCGACCTTCCTCGGCGACCTCCTTCCCTGCTCGTCAGACGGGAGCGGCCTTGCCGAGTACCAGATCTGCGAGAACTAGGACAACTGGAGTCGAGCACTCGACACACGCGCCGAGTGCGAATCGAACCATGTCGAGTACCTCATGCCTCAAGTCCTCGAACATCCCCATCGTCGCGAGAGGGGGAGGGGGTGGCGATTCGGTCCTGTCTGATCCTTGCCCTTCTCCTCCAGTCATTGAGCTCGCTGAAGGCTTTCTATGCTGACCACTTTCCACGCTCACCACACCAAAATGTTGAAACCAAAAATTGGTCTCTTGTGGAGTCCACCCTTGGGGAAGGGGTGGTCGCGCACCTACTTTGCTCCTGCAAGAAAAAACAACCAAGGAAAGAAAGAGCAAAGGACTAGACCAAGGGCCTGGCGTTAAGGTCCTACCACAAACCCGGAAGATCACCGAGCGCTTCCCCTCCTTAGCCAAATGTCAGGCTAAGGTACCTCAGAAAGCGCTAGAAGACTGGGAGATAAGTAAGCCTGCCTCCTGAGATACCCCTTGGGTCCTATTTATAGATTCCCGAAAATGATCTGCAAATAACCAACCTCTGCTGGCCTGAAATTACTGAAAACCCCTTGGGCTGGCCTGGCAATAGCCAAACTCCGCTGTTCTGAATAGCTATGTGCAGCCCACCTTGGTCTGCCAACTGCAATACTCCGCTATTCTAACGGGCTATGGGCAGGCCAGCGGGGGCAAAAGGGTGGAAAACACATCACAACCGAAGGGGGAGAGCTACCCCGCAATGGCCACTACTCGACAAAGGCGGCGAGTATCAAGGGAGCTCGTACTCGCAGGCCTCGGCTCGGTAGTAGGCGAGCTTAGCCTTGGCCTGCCTCACTCTTCTGTCGTGAGTGCGAGCTGGCGAGTGCGAGCTGACGGGTGTCGGGATGTCCCTCAACGCCGAGGTCAAAAGGCGTTGACAAAACTCTCCTCACTCGACGCCATGGCCGAAGGCGTTGAGTGAGCTCGCCTCACTCGGCGCCATGGCCGAAGGCTTTGAGTGAGCTCGCCTCACTCGGCACCATGGCCGAAGGCGTTGAGTAAGCTCACCTCACTCGGCGCCATGGCCGAAGGCGTTGAGTGAGCTCGCCTCACTCGGCGCCATGGACGAAGGCGTTGAGTGAGCTCGCCTCACTCGGTGCCGTGGCCGAAGGCATTGAGTGAGCTCGCCTCACTCGGCGCCATGGCCGAAGGCTTTGAGTGAGCTCGCCTCACTCGGCGCCATGGCCGAAGGCATTGAGTGAGCAAGCCTCACTCGGCACCGTGGTCGAAGGCGTTGAGTGAGCTCGCCTCACTCGGCGCCGTGGACTTGGCTCGCCTGGGGTCTGGGCTAGACCTGCCAATCTGGCTCCTGCCGGCCCCACTCGCTGGATACGGGGTTGTATATTAGATATAGACAAAATCGAACCCGATAAAATTTCTAATTAATATGTAGCTTCAGGCAACGGTGATAACATCAAAGAAATATCCTTCTGGTTCTCAGCACTAAAGTAATCCAAAATTTACCTTCCCTCATAATGTAAATCTTCCCAATCAGTCAAAACATCCATTAAGTCAGGGTAATCAAACCATTCCTCAATTAGCATAGGTGGTGGATCCGGGGTAAGGTCGAGGGTAGGTCAGATATTCATATGGTGTGGCACTTCAGAGGGAAAGTCCTCTTCCATGCCACTTGGGTAACCCAAGCCCTCAACGTCACTAAACTCTTCATCAATAATTACATCGCCCTCAGCGGGGGCTCACCCAAAGGTAAAAACTCAGAATCATCAGAAGATTCAATCACAAGATCAGCAAGTTTGGGAGGAGACTCTAAAAAGACTAAGGTCATCGGCTGAGTTGGTCACTCGACAGTATGGGTGTCATACATTACCCCAACATCATGAGTATAAATCATGGGGCGACTCTCTCTAACTGGAATATTCTCACCCCGCGGGCTCATGGCATCCCTAGCAGTAACATCTATCTAGTCCGAAACATAGGGCCTAAACAACTTATTTCCCTTAAAGGTGGAAATAGGCGCACTTTGTATAGTCCTACCCATGTGGGGGAAAGGATCTAGCCTGAGGCATATGGTCACTCTTATAAGAAGATACGAGTTTTGTGTCATAACTATACTCGCTCATGGTTTTGGTGCTATAGTAACACACAGGCTTGGGGTTGTATGCACTCGCGGACTTGGAGCCAGAAGTACGGAGGTAGGCGGGGTCAAATTGATCCGTGAGAAGGCTACGGATTTGCGGCCAAGCGTATTGATAATCACCCACACGTCGCTCTTCATTAAGCCAAAACACCTTGGCTTGCCCTACTAATCTCTATCGGGCGACGACAACTTTTTGGTGGTCGTCCCATTCGTGACAATAAAAATAATTTTCCATTCCCTTAAGTCAGTCCCTAAAAATTTGAGGACTCCCATAACCGTCATATGTGGGTACCTCGTTCCTAATAGGAGAAAAAGTGTGTGGACGGTTGGTTTTCTTATGGCATGTAGGAAAAGTTGGGGTGTGATTAGCCATAACTTTAGCATACAAATAGTCTAATCGAGAAACAAAAATGTCATGAGCCATACTCGGAGTGAGTAGAGAAGTTTTATAAGTTATAACAAGTGAAGTTTCATGTGCCCAAGTCTAGTGTGCATGCAATGATAGAAAATTGATTTTGTCCTGATATAATTTATGAAAGACAGATTTGTTCCCGCTTAATAACTAGGGTAGTTAAAATATTTTTTTTATTTTCTTGATGAAAATAAAAGAAAGATTATTAAAAAAAATTGTTTGATTTTTTTTGCAGAAAAATAAAAATTTTAGACCGTTATGTGCAGACCAAAAGTTAAAATTTTGTTTTATTTTTTTGGACAATGAATCGTGCTAGTGCGTGTCGGCGTTCTAAGAAAATTTTAGGATGGTGCCAATTAAGAAATTGGCATGAACCTCGCTTTGATACCAAATTGATGCAGACTTGTACGCGGACACAAAAATATGGACAAACACGAATTTCTCTCTATGTTTAAATCCTACGTTCGCACAAAACTTTCAACGCAGCACACACTTTATTCAATTTTATCAATTAAATGCTAACGTATGGGTAGCCAAACCGTTTAAGATCAAACAAAGGCTATAGGCCGATATTCTCTCAGGCTAAAATGACCCACCCTGTCCGATCGAGCGATTGTTGTACTAAAAGAGATCCACAAAAAATTACGATTCAGAAACGGTAGATCTCTCCCAACAAAAAGAAAATGAGATTCGTCAATTCTCTCGAAATTAAACAAATCAAGATAGACAATAAAATCAATCGAAGAAAATCACGACTAATTCAAAGCTATCAAGAATCAACGTTAAAGTATTCCACTATAGAAAATTATCTAGAGGGAAAAATAAATCACACAAAGAAAGTATAAATTTTAGTTACCTCACTCGGAGATTTATTTTCTCCAAAACTTGGATTGCTCGTCACCGGATCCACCGGAGTCGCGCCAAACGAAAAGAAACTCGTCCGCCTTCCTTGCGTCGCGCCGGAGTTGATTCAACGTAACCCCGTTGAGAAACACCTTGGCTGAAGTCCTTAAGATAGGAATAGGGCTGCTCTGGTTGATGGAGGTGGGTGGCTGAGAGATTGAAGGGGACAGAGAGTGTGGTCGGGTTTGGGAGAGGAAGGGATGTTGGTGGAGAACTTGAGGGAGGAGGTGGTGGAGAGGAGGCCGAAATTTTGAGAGAGGGAGAAGGGGTGGCCGGCGGTTTGGAGGGAGGGGAGAGAGAGCCGAAATATTCAAGTGGGAGAGAGGAGGGAGAATTCTAGGTTTTCAATTTTTCTTTTTCATTCCATTCCAATTTTTCAATATAATACTTGGCTTATATATAGGCTACACCACTCAATCTCCACATTTTATTCATATCCAAATCTAGATGGCTCAAAACATTTCTTAACAAAAATAACAAAATAAAATATTACATGCGGAAAATAAAATACTACATGCTTAAAATAAAATACTTAATCATACTAAAAACAAAATATTAAATTATAAATATATTGTCCCAAGAGTGGACTAATTTATAATCAGATATTTTCAAGTATAACATGTAGTGGAGATTTGACACGACGTCGACGTTGGATGTCGCGGCAAAATGATTTGGCACAGCGTCGACTTAGGATGTCGCGGCAAAATCCCAATCTTCAAATTTGCGGCAACGACCATCACAATCGGCAAACTCTATGTGTCGGATGTCAACAACGTCATCACGAGCAAGTGGAGGGACAGCGTCAACAACGTCATCACGAGCAAGTGGAGGGACAACGTCAACAACGTCATCACGAGCAAGTGGCGGGACATCATCGCCATCAATACCTGCAAGAAAATTAAATCCTGCAACAAAAGTATTATGGGGAGAAACTGAAGCTATACCAAGTTCAACATACCCAACTCAACCTTGAAGGTGTTGAACTTGACTTCATCTAGTGGCTTAGAAGATGTCTTCCACTTGCTTGTCTGTGTGGACAAACTGAAGACAGATGTCTTCCTTTTCCACATGCTCCCTAATAAAATGATACCTAATATAAATATACATAGTCCTGCTATGAGAGATAGGATTCCTAGTAATTGAGATTGCACTAGTTGACTCAAAGTACATGGGAATGTTACTTATTTCAATGTTGTGGTCCTGGAGTTGATGCTGGATTCACAGCAACTGTGCATAGTAGCTCCCTGCTGAGATATACTCTGACACAGTAGTGGATATAGCCATACTGGTCTGTTTCTTGCTGCTCCAATGACATCAGCCTTCTCTCTTGGAATAGACAAGTTCCATCTTTGCTTTTTCTATCTTCCTTGCACCCTGTGGTAGAGATGCTTCTTATCACTTATCTCTTTTCTTTTGACTGGGTAGTCATCACTGACATACCCAGGCTTGCTACAACAATAACATATTATGTTAGAAGAAATATGTTTTCTGGTTTTAGGATCATACCTGTCTCCTTTGGAGAGCATCTTCCCAGATTTGTTGTGATCCTTCTTGCATTGTGAGGAGGAAGATTTATTCTCCCACTGCTTCCTCTTCATCATTTTTTGGAATTGCTTGAAGAATAGTGACAGTTCACCATCTGATACCTCATTTCCAGAGGAGCTGGGATCTGAGCTTTCTGACTCAACAACTCTCCTTGGTGGAGGAGTCTTTCCTTTGCTTCTTCTTGTAGCTTCAGCTCTGAAGTCCACTGACTTTTCTTTATCAGGAGAACTGGCAGCAGCTACTTGAAAGTCTCTTCTTGATGTGCCGGATCTCTTCCTCTTCTTTAGCAATAGATTTGCCTATGGCTCTAGCTATCTTATCAGCATCAGTACAAGAGGGTTTAGTCATGTTTTCATCTGTATACTATTCAAACCACAATGGCACTCTGATTACATTGGTATCCCAAACATTATTTTCCCCTTAATACACACACAAGCCTGATTAGAAAAATAGGTAGTGTGCACTGTATACTAATGGTGGCACATGTCTCTTATGTATACCACCTGACTGTTTTAGTTGGTTGTATACCACCTGGACAATTTGTCTCTTTGTATACCATCTCTGCTTGCACAACATACTCCCTCTTGCTCATGGCCATTGCCTTTGCCTTTGATCATTGCCATCTCCCATTGACTAGGACAGGGAGGCTTTGGCCTGATCTGTCTCTTCATCCAGATATATCACTATCCTTTGAAGCATATTTAGTCATTTCAATGACACTCTTATTATCTTGAGCAGGAAGTTCAGTTAGAATCTCCCCCTCAATCTCTGCATTTCCCATAGGAATTTGCTGACTTGTATCAACTGTAGCTAGAGCAATACATCTGTTCTTGAATTGATTATACTTGCTTTTCGACAGCAGGTGCAACCATCTGTGTATTCTTCCTCTCAACCCCAGCAATGTCCATAGGGACAAGCTGAACTTCAGCAGATTGCTGACCTATTCTGTGTTAAGGGTACTCTAAGTAAGACTCAAGCTTGTCCAATAACCTTGACAGAACTTGCTCCCCATCAACAGGAGCATCTTAGCTTGACAGTCTCCCCCTTAACATTTGCACAGATTCTGTCCTCATGACTTTCAGTCATCATTTCAGCTGATTATACCACTTGACTTGAAAGTCTTTTCTATATATCACTTGACAATTTGTCTCTTCTATATAGTGAGTCTTTTTAGCTGAGGATCATGTGCCTCTTTCTTACTGCCCTTAGAAGAACTGCTTTCTGTGCTTTACTCTGTGATGAGTACAACTAGCTTGTTCTCCTCCTCACTATTCTGCTGAAGTGGCATCAACACTATGTCCCACCAGTCAGACATCTTTGAACTTTAAAGGCTGGATCCAGCTGGTCTGTTTATCCAGTCAGATACCACTTGAAGAACTTTACCCAAGACATGTGTACTTTATCCTTTTTTAGGAATGCACACAAAATCCTTTTCCTCTTGGGCAATATGAGTAGTATTCTTGATGGTCTGTTTATCCATCTCCAACTTCACACCTGTAGGCCATAGCCTTTGGTGACTCCTCTGTCTGACCCACCAAAGCTTACTTTGGGTCCATCCTTTACTGGAGTATGATCCTTCAGTTGTCTCTTTATTCCAGTCTTATGTCTGGAACATCCTCTGTCCAAGTTTTGTATAAGGGTATGGGCACTTGGACTATCCTGTAACCATAGATTAGTATACCTTAGGACCCCAATATTTATTGGGTCCTAGGTTTTTGTTAGCATAAAAATACACATGTCTACATATGGCGGTCATAACAGGAAGACTACCACTTTCCCTTGGCACACTAGGGTTGTGCCAACAATCTATGGCAAAGTGGCCCACTTTTCCACAACACCAACATTCATGGATGTTATATCACCTCTTTTGAACAACATTTAAAGAGTATAAGCCATCACTAGCTGCCTGTTTAGAGGTGAGTGTCGTAGCCTTCTCTTGTTTCTCTCAGCAAGAATCTGACTAAAGGTGAGTCTGCCAGTAGTACTTGTAATACTCTGAGTTTCATCAAAAATAGTCTTCTTTGTAGTTGACATGCTATTAATGGCCTCAAGACAACCAAGTCAGCCTTACTGACTGACATACCCTTGGTCTGGGTTTTTGCTGGAAGAGCCTGAGAAAAGGCCACTACCTTACTCTTGAGTGTGGGGGATTGAGCACCAAATACAAATGGTCCATGATGAGCCATTTGGACTTCTTCATGGGGAGCCTTTTGTGCACTCAAACTCATGCCCATCCTTCTTCCATTGCAAGATACACTTGAACTCTTACAAGGAGAATTTCCATTCTTCTAGTGACCATGCATGCAGTCTTAGCCATACCTGTTGGAAGGAAGGATTACCATGTGAAGGGTGGCCTAAGGCACTACAGGAGCTTTGCCTTTCCCTTTGGAATGGGCAACTCTAGAATTACACTTGAACTCTAAACCCCTCTTATCTTTTTGAGAGGTGAAGGAGTCAATTAGTGGTAATACTGTATTGGGCTTTGAAAAACTAGCCACAATATTTTTCTCCTTTAGGAGTTTCTCTTCAAGATCCAAGATGATCTTGTTCTTCTGGATTATGGTCTCAATTTGGGTGATTGAGATGGCCTTTAGTTGGCTGGCTTTCCTAGCCTTCTGATCCAGCAAGGATGTTGTCTTAACCTATTGGGCAACAACTAGCTGAAGGGAGGTAATCTCCTTAACTTGCTTTTTGGCCAACTCCTGCTCCTTCTCAAAGACTCCAGAATTTCACCATACTTGTCAATAAATCGATTGACATCTTCCTTAGACTAAGAGTCATCTTCATCACTGGATGAAGATGCTTCAAAATCTGGACTGGTCTCATAATCTGAAAAATAAGAAGAACTAGACAGAGAATGCACCTTTTCTGGACTAGGCTGATCCTAGCAGGATTCTTCATTAGACATTTCCATCAGCATATAACAGCTGATGTAATCTTCAACCTCCTTAGTGTCGCTGTCTGAATGTGATAGAGGGGCCTTGTTCCCTATCCTAGCAGTAGGATAGTCTTCAGCTTCATCTACAATAGCAGCAAGCATCCCAATGAAGGCTTCTTTTTCAGACTCTAAAGAATATGAGTCACTCTAACTCCAGCTCTTTCCAGTATTGGCAAGAAAGTTCTTTTCCTTTTTGCAAAAAAGATTCATTGAGCACCACTCCTTATGGTTCTCTCCTAAACCCATAAGTATAAACCTTTTAGCTATCCTTGGAGATCACTCAGACTGTTAGGTCCTTTTTGAGTAACCTCCCTCTGATACCACTTGAAAGTCTTTAGTTTCAAAGATAGCTGAATCACCTAGAGCGTGGGGGGTGAATAGGTTTCTTAGTCTTATGTGACTATCTTTAACTGTCTTTGTGTTTTAGGTGTGTTGAGTTAGCTTGCTTTCTAGAACACAAACAACACACACATAATTTATAGTCGGTCCCTAGATTATGGGTACGTCCACTTTCCTTCCCACCTTTCTAACAGCTTGTTAAACAAGGCACTTCTCCAAATCTTGGCTCCAAAGACCTTACAACACAAATCCCGCAGGATCTCTCAGTCTCCTCCAAGACTTACCTCAGGCACAAAGCCCTACCTCAGAGCAAGCTTGTGTAACATCTCATTTCATATGTTGGAGCAAAAATTGACCTCAACGAATACTCAAAATAAGGGTGCAGCCAACACCTACTTCTCTCAAGCCCCGCCCCTTGATTGGTTGCTAATAACCTAGGACTGACCCAAAGCCTAAGGAGGGAGGTCCCACCTCACACCCAGAAGATCTCTGAGAGCTTCCCCTCCAAAGCCAAAAGCTGGGCTAGGAGCTCCTCAGAAAGCACTAGAGATTTAGAGAAAAATGAGAGTCTGCTTTCAAAGGAGCCCTTATGGGTCTATTTATAGCCTTCTGCTGACCTGAAATTACTGAAATACCCCTGACTGGTCTGCCAATAGCCAAATCCCGCTGTCCAGAAAACATTAAACGTAGCCCCTGGGGGTATAAGGGTAATTTCACCCAAGGGTAATTAAGTCATTTTACTATGGACCCTGGGCTCCACATGGCGAGAATCCTATACCGAGGACCTTTTCGCCTACACTTCCTGCGGGCGGCGAGAACCCTTGAGTCGGGAACCTTTCCGCCTGCACCTCCTGCAGGTGGCAAGAACCCTTGAGCCGGGGACCTTTCCGCCTGCACCTCCAGCGGGTTTGAGGGGACGCGGCACCTTCTCGACTACCTCCTCGGTCACCTCGGGGTGCCGACCCATGGCTCGGCAATAGGGATCTCGCCGAGGACCTTAGGCGGGAGCTCTTCCGAGCCGAGAGCTCTTCCTAGGCGAGAGCTCCTCTGGCCCCCAAGGCCCCGAACTAGTTTGAAGATAGTCCAACTCTGACCGTTGATGCCCCCGGGTTCCACCCAGCGAATATAGGGTTGTATACAATCCCCGCTCTTTTTGAGCTAGCCCTGCGCTCGAAAAGACACGTCCAACCCATCCATATTCGCTGGGCATGTGTCATTTCAGAGACAGGATAATCTTTTGGTGGGCAATACCAGGGCTATATATATGCGTAGATAGACGGCCGAAAATATATTCCTGAGTCGCCTCTCTCTGCTTGAGCTCTCGTGAGATCTCATCATGCATTCCAAACGTATTGACAAACCGCTCCCGCAAGACCTCTAGGATCACATCAACGCGGCCCAGGCGCAAGCCCTGGCGAATAGCGCTTTTGGTACCGCCTAGCTGGCAAGAAAGTCGTTGACTGCTAATCCTCCACCGCCGAAGAAGAAGAAAGAGAAGAAAAAGATGGCAAAGGCGATCTAGCGGGACCTTTCCCGCGAGAATAGGGACCCTCCTACCCCGACTCTCGATCGTGTGGATGATGCTTCCCCTCTGTAGAAGGTACGCCGTTCTCATTCGATGATCCACAAGATTGCGAGTCGATTACGATCTGACTATGCGCAAGGATTGATAACTGGAGGAAAGTCTTTCGCTGTAAGCGGCTCGAGGTGATGACACCGGGTCACCACTGGTGCCCCCGGATCCGTCGCCTCACCTTCCCGAGGATAGACCACGGGTCGCAGAGGTCACTCCTCCGGCTGCCTCTCCGAGAATCACATGTATGCTTTTCTCTATCACCCCTTTCTGACCATTTCACTTGTAGCGTCTCCTATTGTCGAGCTGACTTCTCGCATCCTCAGCTCCCGCCGACCCGGGTTTCGCCACCCGGGGGGTGAGATAATGGCTTCTAACCTGCCCGGCCAAGTGGCTAATCCTTCCTCACTGGCGGGAGAGGTGTCTATCGACCCCTCCATAGCCCAAAAGGAGGTCAGCCATCCCGCAAGAGAGAACGACTTCCCCCATGCTTTAGACCAGGCCGGGACCACCGTGCACGAGACTTTTTGCCCGGGATGCGGAAAGCCACTCCACCTCCTCTACGGGACCGAGGGGGGCCCGGGCCTTCTCGCCATCCGCCGGAAAGTGGCTCTCGCCAGGCTGCAGGTAAGCGAAGCATTATCATAGCTCTTGCCCAGCCCCTGCCGTAATCATAAAACTATTTTTTAGAGGATCCGAACTCAAGAACGGGGGCAGATGAAGATGACGAAGATGATGATGAAGACGGAGAGGAAGAGGAAGAGGATGGCGAGATCTCACTCCTTCCTTCATCTGGCGAGATGGAGGCCATTATGAACGATGCCGGGAGCTCGAAGAAATGTGGGAAGAAGATTGTTGTCCTCCTGTCGAAGCTTATGCGGTGGGAGCGGGCCCGCGCCATTGCGGCGAAAGAATTCCACGAGATGGTGGAGCAGAGGCTGGAGCCCTAGAGCGCGATAATTTTTTCGGCTAGACGGGGCGGCCGGGTGGGCCATCCATCGAGTGTTCCCCTGTGAGATGTATCGCGCAGATTCGAGACCAGGCCCGTCGGATTAACCTAGGGTGCACCACCCTGTCTTCCTACTACAACCCATCAGCGCCCCCGAGGACCAGATGGCGGGAGCGAGGATGATGGCGTTGGGAACTGTATTGACTTGAAGAAATCTCGCCCCTTCTCGCCTCTCGACCTTCCCTTCTCGCAATGTACCCTGTTTTTTTTTTATATTTTGAACAGCTCACTTGCAATATTATTATTTATTTTTTCCTTTTTAGCTCTCGCCCGGCGAGAGCGATCCCTGCTTTGGTCTTCATGTTCCACCTGGCCATTTCGAAATGCCTTGTACGAGTCTGAACCTTCGGACAGTCGTTGTCATCCCGAGCCGGAACCCGAGGCGTCGCTGACCTGGGGCCTGTACCGCCGCCGCTATTTTTATTTCTCTTTTTTATAAAAAAACATCATTACCCTGATTTCCTATAAATAGAGGAGTCACCAAACGCATTTATTTCTCCGATCCGGAACCTCATTTCCTCTCCTCGTTGCTTTCGCGGCTTGCCGAGAACTCCCCCTTGCTTTCGCCTTCTTCTCTTGTTCTCGCCTATCTTTTGTTCCCGCCCATTCCTTTCGTCTTCAATCCTCCCCACAGAATGCCGGGCGAGAATGAGGGACGTTCCCATTGCGCAGAAGCCTTCCGAAAACATCAATTCCCAACTTGTCGCCTAACCCTTGAAGAGTACCAACGGATGAATTCCCAGTACGTTCCCGCCGGCTTCACCACGAGACATCCCGGTAACCGGGACAGGGTAAATAGCATGAGAGAAGGGGAGCTCGCCATCCCCCTCGAACACTTCGAGGTGGGCTTTCGCCTTCCCCTCTTGCCAGAGATGCGCCAGGCACTCCATTACTACGGTGTTGTTCCTGCCCAGTCGAACCAATACTCGATCGGCATCCTTGTAGCATTCATCTGCTACATGTGATCGGAGAAGATCGAGTTCAGCCTCCCGATCTTCCGAAAGCTATTCATCTTCCGCGCGAAGGGACTGGTAGTTTTCTTCTCTGGGCAACTGCTCAAGACAACCGTTCTCGCCAACAAGCATCATCATTGGGGCAAGAAGTTTATCTTCGTCTCTGGTGACTTCGGCAGCGTCCCTCTCACGCCTGTTCAATATGAGGACGTCACCTACAAGCCGCCTACCCTGGGATCTCGCGAGAGCGCCCTTCTAGAGTTATTTGGGACGAAAGAATTTGACGTACAATTCCTCCGGCAGGACGTCGACTCTCTCACTCTCGTACCTCTCGGTGAAGATACGGTCTCGTATTCAACCTGATACTCCCATTCCTAACTTCCAACTCATTCCACTGCCACCCTTGTAGGAGAGAGAGAAGTTCCTCTGCACCAACCCTTTGCCGAGACTCCGAGTACCGAGTGCTAGGCTGCGAGAGATCCGCTGGCTTTCACACAGTCTGCGGCCCAGGCTTGCCGGGACGAGCCTACCCCGCCTCCTTCAACCAGCACTAGGAAGCGAAAACCTGACGCCTTCTCGTCCCAGCCGCTGAAAAGACCCAAGCCGACAAAGGGAAATTTGTTACGACTATGTCCGTCTGACCTCTCCCGCTAGGCAGGTCATTCGAAGAGGTCCTGCAGGTGTCCAGCGAGATGACCCTCACTGCCAGGAGTAGCGGCGGGGCTCTTACCGAGAACCTTTAAGCCGCAAGCAGGGCTGGCGGCGAGGGTGCGGCTACCGAGACCTCCACTCGGTCTCCGTCCAAGGAGACGCCAAAGGGGCAAAGGAATTTTGGCCTCGGCGTGAAGTGCCTGGATGCTAAAGGGAACCGCCTGCTACAATCGGACCCGGAGGCCAACCGGGTATCCCTTTTAACGCTGCTTTAGAGCTGGGCAGAGCGTGATGAGGTCACTGGTGAGGCCTTCGTGCTGGGCTACGGCCTTTACAGCCAGGAGTACGCCGGTCTCTATGATCAGCTGCCCACACGGCTTATGGCCTTTGACTCTGTTAGGGCTCTGATGTGCGGGTTTGAGCTTGCGCACATATGTGCACGCCGAAGTATCACCATCGACCGCAACTTCGGTGAGATGCTTATGGCACGGTACCAGGCGGTGGCCCAGGCGGCAGTTCTGAAGGCACTACTGGCGTATGCTATGGGACGCATTTCCTCGCGCCCAACGGAGGAGGTAAGCGAGATCTTTCAAGCATCGATCTTGCCTTTATAACCCACAGGTCGTCTCGGTGTTGACTTGATCCTCCCTTCTGCAGGATTCCGCCCAGAATGCGGCCCTTCGCGCGGAGCTGACCGAGCTAAGATACGAGAACATCCTGTGAAAGAACCAGCTCCAGCGCGTGGAAACGGCTGCGGTTCCACCTCCCCCATCGCTGGACGAGAGGTTGAGGAGCCGTCACTTCTCAGAATATGACATTGACAAGCTCCTACAGACCAACACCCAAGCGACAATCGGGCTGACCCTTAATATGTTGTGGGAAGTGGGGTGTTTGAACGAGAGTGGCAAGGTCGTCACTGCTCCCCGGCTTGTTCCCTGGCTCTTCGAGCCTGTCCCGAAGCCCCCAGGCGTACCCGAATCTCCTCCCCCGGATGTCCTGAGATCCCCCACGGCTACTGGCGAGATATTCGGGGGGAGCTCGGGCGAGAGCTCCCGTAGAAGCTCAAGCGGGAGCTCAAGCGGAAGCTCGAGCGGATACAACGCTTCTCCCTGATGGGTTTCCTTATTTGATTTGCAATGGGCGAGAGGTTCCCATTTTTGTAATATTTTGAACAGTTTATAATGTAAATGTTGGAACTTTGCTCCCCTCTTTATTCTAACTGTTGAAAACAAATGCTGCTCAAGAACGCTTCCGCCGGGGGCCCACGGCCCCCCTAGGGCAGTCTCCCTTAGAGATCCATAGGTGGGAACGTACCGGTACCTTAAGACCGAGAAACGTCGTTTCTGCATTCTGCCGAGAGCCATTTGCGGAGAGCGTCATCCATGAACCCCTTTTTTTAAGGGAAGACCCCCTTCCTTACCTTGCGCGGTCGGTCGGGACTTCGCGCCTAGACCTTCTCCCTGTCTGACAAATAATCCACCACCAAAGTCTCCTTGCCGGGAACTTCTTTTGCCGAGATCCCCTTACCAGAGACCTCTCAGCCGAGAGTTCTCCAGGGTGAGACCCCTCCTGATTAAGGAGATCCTCAATCCTCCTGTTCTGCCTTCTGGGTGTGTCTCTGGTCAAAGCCTAGAACATTCGTGTCGAAATATTTGAAAATACCGAACCTATCCCCCTTAGGCGAGCCTTCGGACCTGCTAGATAGATGAGAGCATGGAAGTGGGTCTACTGGGGGCCAAGCAGAGCTTGGGGTGTTGACGAAGAATTCACAACCAAACCTCTCCCCCACAGGCGAGCCTTCGGACTTGACAGCTAGATGAGAGCCTGAGTAGTGGGTCTACGCGGGGCCGAGCCGAGCTCGGGGTGTTGATAAAGATTTCATAACCAAACCTCTCCCCCACAAGCGAGCCTTCGGACCTGCCAGCTAGATGAGAGCCTGCGCAGCGGTTCTACCTGGGGTCGAGCCGAGCTCGGGGTGTTGATGAAGATTTCATAACCAAACCTCTCCCCCATAGGCGAGCCTTCGGACCTGCCAGCTAGATGAGAGCCTGCGCAGCGGGTCTACCTGGGGCCAAGCCGAGCTCGGGGTGTTTATGAAGATTTCACAACCAAACCTCTCCCCCACAGGCGAGCCTTCGGACCTGCCATCTAGATGAGAGCTTGCGCAGCGGGTCTACCCGGGGCCGAGCCGAGCTCGGTGTGTTGATGAAGATTTCATAACCAAAACCTTTCCCCCACAGGCGAGCCTTCGAACCTGCCAGTTAGATGAGAGCCTGCGCAGCGGGTCTACCCAGGGCCGAGCCGAGCTCGGGGTGTTGATGAAGATTTCACAACCAAACCTCTCCCCCACAAGCGAGCCTTCAGACCTGCCAGCTAGATGAGAGCCTGCACAGCGGGTCTACCTGGGCCCGAGCCGAGCTCGGGGTGTTGATGAAGATTTCATAACCAAAACCTTTCCCCCACAGGCAAGCCTTCGAACCTGCAAGCTAGATTAGAGCTTGCCTAGCGGGTCTACCCGGGGCCGAGTCGAGCTCGGGGTGTTGATGAAGATTTCACAACCAAACCTCTCCCCCACAGGCGAGCCTTCGGACCTGCAAGCTAAATGAGAGCTTGCACAGCGGGTCTACCTGGGGCCGAGCCGAGCTTGGGGTGTTGATGAAGATTTCACAACCAAACCTCTCCCCCATAGGCGAGCCTTTGGACCTGCCAGCTAGATGAGAGCCTGCGCAGTGGTTCTACCCGGGGTCGAGCCGAGCTCGGGGTGTTGATGAAGATTTCATAACCAAGACCTCTCCCCCACTGGCAAGCCTTTGGACCTGCCAGCTAGATGAGAGCCTACGCAGCGGGTCTACCTAAGGCTGAGCCGAGCTCGGTGTGTTGATGAAGATTTCATAACCAAGACCTATTCTTATCCTAACCTTTAAAATGAAAAGAGTTGATAGCATATCAAAGTATGGGATGTATTATGGTAATACATGATAACATTTGGAAACAAAATTACAATCACCTCCTCCCCCTCAAGGGTAGAAGCGCCTTAGATCGTCACCGCTCCAAGTGTGGCTCAAGGTCCTCCCTTCCACATCCTTGAGGTAGTAACTTCCCATTCTAAGGACCTCTTTTACTATGTAAGGCCCTTCCTAGTTCGGGTTAATCTTGCTAACGGGGGCTTACCTTCCCGCCGCGTCAACCTTTTTCAACACCAGATCCCCTTCGACGAACTGCCTGATCCTGACATGCTTGTCGAAGTATCTTTCCATGCGTCACTTGATCTCTTCTTGCCTGATGATTGCGACATCCCGCACTTCTTCCTTCATGTCTAGCGAGAGGTGCAACCCTTCCTCATTTTCCAATCTCTAAGTCTCGTCTCCTTCACCTGTCGTTGCGACCCGAGGGGACCAAACTTCGAATTCCACTGGCAGGACCGCCTCGCACCTGTGAGAGAGCTTGAAGGGGGTCTCGTCGGTGGCCGTGTTCGGGGTCATTCTCAAGGCCCATAGAACCAAGGGGAGCTGTTCCACCCAATTTCCCCTCAGGTTCTCAACTTTTTTCTTGAGTAGGTTTACAATAATTTTGTTTGCTGCTTCCACCTGGCCGTTGCTCCGGGGGTGGTGGACAGAGGCAAATCTGAGATCTATCCCCAGCTGGGCGCAGAAGCTGATGAACTCCTCACTAGCGAACTTAGGACCATTGTCTATTACTATCGCTTGAGGCAGCCCATGCCTGCATATGATCTCCCCCCAGACGAAGTTCCTTATGACCTGTGGGGTGACTTTAGCCAAGGCTTTAACCTCCAGCCACTTTGAGAAGTAATCGATCATGACCAGGAGGAACCTCCTCTATCCACTAGCCGGAGGAAAAGGCCCGACCAAGTCTATTCCCCAAATGGCGAAAGGCCATGGTGACGTTATGCTCCTTAGTCTTTGAGCGGGTAAGAGCTGGAGGGGGCGTACAGCTGGCACTTTTTACATCTCCTTGCGAATTCTGTCGCATCCTTCCTCAGGGTCTGCCAGAAGTACCCCTGCCTGACCACCCTTTCCTCTAAAGTCCTT
Source organism: Platanthera zijinensis (assembly GCA_039513925.1). Lineage (NCBI taxonomy): Eukaryota > Viridiplantae > Streptophyta > Magnoliopsida > Asparagales > Orchidaceae > Platanthera > Platanthera zijinensis. Next base: position 155,753,778 of record CM077083.1, read on the forward strand.
CCCCCTGAGTGACTGTCGCACTCGCCTGAGTGTATCTCCCCAAGTATCTTCAGGATTTCTTCCTCAGTCACACACCTGGCTAGGAATCCTGACGACATCTTACGATGTAACCCCCCTTCCAACATCGGGTAGTGAGCTACCTTTTGCCTAAAACTCCTTAAATCCTTTACCTCTTCTGTCAGTTCGCCGGTTGATAGGAAGGTTCCCAGTGGGTCCACCCATGAGGGTCGTCGACCTATCTCCATCAGCTCCCCTTCTTCGATCGCTGGTCGGAACAGTTTGGTTAGGATCCCTCCTCCCCAAGGTCCAAACTTCGCCAATCAGTCGGCAGCCACACTCTCCTCCCGGGGAACGTGCTGGATTGAGAATGATCGGAAGCCTCCGATGGCTGCCCTTACCTTGGATAGGTACTTTATGAGGGTAGGCTCCTGAGCTTCAAACTCTCCTCGAATTTGCGATGCCACCACCATCATGTCCGTGAAGACCTCCACATCCTGGATCTCAAGCTCCTTTGTCAAACGAAGACCAGCTATCACGGCTTCGTACTCTGCCTGATTATTGGTTACCGAAAAGTGATAGGCAATCGCCTGTTCTATAAGTACCCCCTGGGGGCTTATCAACACCACTTCTCCCCCAATGGAATGCTTTCCCGAGGCCCCATCAACCATCACCTTCCATGCCTCCTGCTGTCGCGGCTCCTCTTCCCCGAGTTCAACAACATAGTCTGCCAGGAAGTCCGCCACTGCTTGCGCCTTAACGGAGAGCCTTGGGACAAAAGAGATGTTGAACTCGCTCAGCTCAATGGACCACTTGGCCAGCCTCCCCGAGTTCTCCACCTCTTCAAAGATCTTACGAAGAGGATGGTCTGTTACCACCCTAATCGTGTGCGCTTAAAAATATGGCCGAAGCTTCCTTACCGAAACGATCAAAGCATACGCTAGCTTTTTGAGGATGGGGTAACGGAGCTCCGCCTTCCTCAAGATCCGACTTATGTAGTAGATGGGTAGCTGCTTCTTCCCCTCTTCCCTGACTAGAACAGAGCTCACGGCTTCCGCTCCCACCCCGAGATATAGGGCTAGGTACTCCCCTTCTTTTGGTCTTTGAAGTAGGGGAGACTGGGAGAGCTGTCTCTTCAGCCCTTGGAAGGCTTCCTCACTCTCGACTGTCCACTCAAACCTCTAGTTACCCCTCAACACCTTGAATAATGATGAACACTTGTCTCCAGACCGAGAAAGGAACCTTCTTTGTCCATTCAGCTTGTCTGCCAAACGCTGGACCTCCTTGGCATTACGAGGTGATTCCAAGGTTAGAAAGACCTTCACCTTATCCGGGTTAGGCTCCACCCCTACTGGAGTCAAGAGATGTCCAAAGAACTTCCCGCGGCTGGCCCCGAAGACACACTTCAAGGTATTCAGCCTCATCTTGAACCTCCGGAGGGTGGCAAAGGTCTCTTCTAGGTCCCGCAGGTGTGATCTCACACACTTGCTTTTCACCATCAGGTCATCGACATAGACTTCCAAGTTTCTCCCTCTCTTCCCCTGGAAGACTCGATCCATCATGTGTTGGTATATGGCTCCTGCATTTTTCAGCCCAAAGGGCATCATCGTATAGCTGAAGCATCCCTCCCTAGTGATGAAGGAGACGTCTTTGACGTCGGGAGGGGGGTGCATGCGAATCTGGTGATAACCTGAAAAAGCATCAAGAAAACTCATAACAGAAAAAACGACGGCTGAGTCAACCAGCGCGTCGATTTGAGGCAGAGGGTAGCAATCCTTGGGGCACAATTTATTTAATAAAGAGAAATAAATACACATGCGCCACTTCCCACCCCCTTTCTTAACCTTTACCACATTGGAGATCCAGCCCGGGTACTTAACCTCCGAGATGAAGCATGCCTCTAGGAGCTTTCTGACCTCCTCGCAGATGGGCTCCTCCAGCTTGGTAGTGATGGTCCTCATCTTATGGCGTATGGGGCGAGTCATGGGATCCAGATTTAGATGGTGGCAAGACACATCCGCATCAATGCCCGGCATGTCTTCCGCGGTCCAAGCGAAGATGTCTACGTTGCTCTGGATGCAAGCCCTCACCCGCTCCTGGTCCTTGGGACCTAAGCCCCCACTGACTCGCACCCTCTGCACATGCCCTGCTCTAGTGGAGACCTCCATCTCCACTTCTTCTTCAGTTGGCTCCAACCGTGATTGCTCCCAGCCGACCCTTGCTTCCTCCTCAAACTCCAACCCATCCTCTCCTTCAGCCTCCATTGCCTTCTCTGGCTTCTCCTCCTGGAGCTGCTGAACCTCTACACCCCTCAGGGCCTCCTGCTCAACTCTCGCCACTTGACACTCCTCTTCATCCATCACTTCCTCCAGGCCCTCTTATTCAATTCCAGCGGCTAGCTTCTTATCTACCTCCATTGCCTCCTCTAGGCTCTCCTCCTACTGTTGCTCGACTTCCTCCCCCCTCTGGGCCTCCTTCTCAGCTTCTACTACCACTTGCTCCTCTACCTCCAGACTCACCTCCTCTTACTCTGCTAGCTCCCTTTCCAGCTCTTCTGCCTCCGCCATCCAAGACACAGTGTTAACTGTCGTTACATAGCATTGTCTTGCCACCTTTTGATCCCCCCTAATCCTAACCTGCACCCCTCCGTTATTGAACTTGAGACATTGATGAAATGAGGAGGGGATGCAGCGAAAGGTGCTGATGCGGGGACACCCAAAGATGGCATTGTAACTACTTGGGGCGTCCACTATCACAAACCTACAGTTCCGTGACACGCCCCCCAGCTTTATATGTAGTCCCACTCCTTCTACCTCTTTCCTTTCTCTAGAGAACCCAAACAGCGGTCCATCTGAGGCTAGGACCCTCTTCCCCTCAACCTTCATCGCATCGAAAGCTCTCTTGAAGATGATGTTCACCAAGCTCCCATTGTCCACCAGTATCCTGGAGACCGTGAAGTTCTCCACCACTGTCTGAATCACTAGGGCATCGCAGAACGGATCCTCGTAGTCCGGCATATCCGCGGATGAAAAGATGATTTTTTCTTCCGGAGGGGGAGCTAAGGAGGTCGAGGCGACCCCTCTTCGAAACATGGTTTGAAGGCTCCCCTTGCGAGTTGCCTCAATCCCGACCCCTTCGTGGATCACTCCGATCCCTCCTCGGGTCCCCACGTCTACCCGGTCCTCGCATCTATCTTCCTCCCCTCTCTACTGTACTTCCACGATCCTTACCAGTAGATCCTATCTCCCCATTCCTCTGGCTTCCCGCATCTTCAAGAACTCCGGGCAGGTAGCTGTCGCGTGACCCTCCTCCTGGTGGAAGTCACAGAAGGGCAACGCCACCCTGTCCCCTCTTCCTTCTCCACCTCCCCTTCTTCCAGCCCCTCAAACTCCTCTTCTTCCTCCTCTTCCTCTACTAACCTCCATTGCTTCTTGCGGCGGCGGGATGTGGTCTCTCGGTCCATGCCTCCACGCCTGCTGATCGAACCTCCTCGGCTCCCGAAGGTTATCCCTTCCCTGCAAACCTTCTCCTTGACCCTGGGGGCGACCCTCCTGAGGCCTCCAACCCAACCGGTTGTGTGGCTCCCGAGCCCCCCAACCTTGGTTCTTCCCCTGCCTTTGGGGTTCTTCTCTTCTCCTTTCCTCCCTCGGCTCCCTCTGCTCCCTCTGCTCCCTCTGCTCCCTCTACTTCCCTGATGCTAGTTCCTTCACATCGTCCTCCGCCAACCGGGCCAACTTCCTAGCGAAAGCCAGGTTGGCTCTTTATAAATCGATCTCTTTTGCCGCCCTCTCCATTAGATCTTCAAAGGAGAGGGGGCACTCTCTTCAGCTCCATGCTACAGAAACTTGGTCTCAGCCACAGGGTAAAGGTGAGCATTAATGCATACCCCGGGACTTCCTGGACTAGGAGGATCTCTTCTTGAAACCGTTCAACGTAATGATCCAGCGTCTCATCCTGCTTCTGCCTTACCGCAAATAGGCACTCTGCCTCCTTCTTCCGCTTCTTCGATGTCGAGAATCTCAACAGGAACCCCCTGCGCAGATCTTCAAAGCTGTATATGGAACTTGTCGGCAACTTGTGGAACCAGTCCCGGGCCTTTTCCTTCAACATGATGGCAAACAGCCATCACTTGAAGGCATCCATCATCTGCCTGATTGAGACTACATCCTCGAACCACTGAACATGCTGTACCAGATCATCCTTCCCTGAGTAGTAAGACATGTCCGGCTCCCGGAACCCCTCTGGCACCGGAGCCGAGATGATAAGCTCGCAAAAGGGGCTCTCGCCTCCTTCCTGGCGAGAGGGCACGTCTCGCGCCCTCGGCTGACTGGCCCGATCCGCGAGACCATACCCAGGGAATAGTTCTCGCACTGCTACCTCCCTCTCGCCCAACTCCGCCGGAATCTCCTTTCCGGGGCGATGACCTGGGAAGAGCTTCTAGATGGCCACGTCTCTCTCGCCGACCTCCGCCGAGATTTCCTTCCCAGGGCACTGCCCAAGAGCATTCTCTCCCAAGAGCAGGACTGCCTCTACTGGAATCTGAGGAGTGGCCCACTCACTCTTTGTTGAGAAGTCCAGGTTGATGGTCTGCAGGACCTCTCGCCTGAAGTCTTCCAACATCTTTCTTGTCTCTTCCTCCCCTCGGGTGCGAGAACCCCCCCCCCCCCGTGTCAGACCCTTCACCGTCACCTCCAGTCATGGGACCAAACTCAAGGCTTTCTTGTACCAGCTGCCTTCCACGCTCACTGCACCAGAACTGTTGGAGCAAAAATTGACCTCAATAAATGTTCAAAATAGGGGTGCAGCCAACACCTACTTCTCTCAATCCCTGCCCCTTGACTGGTTGTTAATGACCTAGGACTGACCCAAAGCCTCAGCAGGGATGTCCCACCTCATACCCGGAAGATATCTGAGAGCTTCCCCTCCAAATCCAAAAGCTGGGCTAGGAGCTCCTCAGAAAGCACTAGAGATTCAGAGAAAAATGAGAGTCTGCTTTCTAAGGAGCCCTTATGGGTCTATTTATAGCCTTTTTCTGACATGAAATTACTGAAATACCCATGGCTAGTCTTCCAATAGCCAAATCCCATTGTCAGAAAATATTAAATGCAGCCCCTGGGGGTATAAGGGTAATTTTACCCAAGGGTAATTAAGTCATTTTACCCCGGACCTTGGGCCCCACATGGCGAGAATCCTATGTCGAGGACCTTTTCGCCTACACTTCCTGCGGGTGGCAAGAACCCTTGAGTCGGGAACCTTTCCGCCTGCACCTCCTGCGGGTGGCGAGAACCCTTGAGCCGGGGACCTTTCCGCCTGCACCTCCTGCGGGTTTGAGAGGACGCGACGCCTTCTCTCCTACCTCCTCGGTCACCTCAGGGTGCCGACCCATGGCTCGATAATAGGGATCTCGTCGAGGACCTTAGGTGGGAGCTCTTCCGAGCCGAGAGCTCTTTCTAGGCGAGAGCTCCTCTGGCCCCCAAGGCCCCGAACTAGTTTGAAGCTAGTCCAACTCTGACCGTTGATGCCCCCGGGTTCCACCCAGCGAATATGGGGTTGTACATCCAACTAGACCCCTAAGATGGTTTTTTCATGATAAAATCCTAGGAAGCTCAAAGTGACCATGTGAACTTAGGCATGAAGGTGAAGATCACCATGAACTACAAATAATACCTTCTTATTACCTAACCTAGGGTTTGACTTTAGGGCCTCAACTTGACTTTTTGACTCCACCATAACATTCCTAGCCCTTTAGAAGGTTCATTGGTTCACTAAGGACCCATTGGGGTCAACTAAAGAGGTCATGTTGACCAAAATCAACCCTAACCCTAAAGTGGTCAAAATGCCCAAATTAAGGGTCAAGTGACCACCAAGGTGTCAAACCAACCCGATCCAAGTCTCCCTAGACCTTAGAGGAGGACAATGGGTCATCAATGACCGATTGGGGTCAACCCAAATGGTCAAATTGACCAAAGTCAAGTCCACCTCAATTTTAGGTCAAAATGGCCTATTTTGACCTAACCAAGCCCAAGCCACTTGGGCTAAGCCCAACTTGAGTGGCCCATTAACTTTAGGAGGCTGATATTTACATGGAATGCCATTTATTTTCTAAAGATGGTGACTAGGAGAGAGAAAGCTCAAGTTTCCCTTTAATGGAGAAGAGAGAAAGAGAGAGAAAGAGGGCCATTCATGGCCAAGGAAAGCCAAGGGGCCTCCTCTCTTCATCTCCAAAGGCTTGATTCATATCCCCCATCAGTTCTGTGAAGATCAAGGGGTTTTCTAGGCCCTTTCAGTGGTTAGGTGTAGTGAACCCACCATGGCCGAAATTCTCCTTTCAATGCCATTAATGTTATTAATGTCATCGCCACTCCCCTCCCCCATTTGGCTATTTTAAAAGCTTCACCAGGCTATGAGGAGCCATTTCCACCTCTTCCCTGAATATTTCAAGATCTTTGGTTGTACAGTTGCAGAGCACCAAAAGTTCCACCGGCGGCCATGGCGCACCACCACCAAACACGTCGGCAAGCCCGGTTGAAGGTCCACTTCTCCTCCTCTCACCTTGTACTAGCTTCCTAGATCAATATGATTTAAAATCGAGCCCAACTAGGATAATTTCCATTTTCGAATTCCATGAATTTTCATGGTTTTTGTTCCTTGTTAGTTCGCCGGAAACCGCCCCTCCGGCGTCCATGCCGCCTTCCGACGATAGCCACCACCTCAATAGAGGTTGTGGTGGTGGTGGCCGACCGGGAAAGGGACTGGGTCGCCGATAGAATGACATGGAAGAAGCTCCAGGTCAGGCTGATCGAGGCCATTGGCTGGAGGAGGAAGACATAATCCTGACCGTTGATGTTTTGATAATTTTATTATATAGTTTAGTGTATTATTACCCTTTACTGTACACCCTTTTAAATCAGTAAAACAAGGCCCTTAAGTGCTGAACCATGAAAACTGACCAACATGAATATTGTATCCCTTGAAGTATACTTTATTTTAAAATTAATTTCAATCCATTTGGGTCAGCGGTTTGATCACAATAGTCAAAATGGTGCAGACTATACGTAGGGCTCGTCAGAGACTTAATTGAGTTCCCCTACTAAACCACTTGTCCAAATGACTTGAAATTTAGTTTAGGGGTCACTCTTACCTATACATTTGATATATCCAAAAATGGGAATTTTTAGAAAACATTTTCCCATAGTTTTTATAAATATTTAATAAATCATGTATGATTTAATTAGATGCCTATTGAACTCAAATACCTCCAAAATTTTGGTGGATGGTCCTTAGGACCATTAAATATCACCGATAAAAATCTTAGCCCATTTGGTGTTTATTTGAATAGGTATTGGTGTGACCAAAGTTTGGTCCCTTAAGGGTAAATTAGGGCTATTGTGTGCTTGGTGGGTTGAGTGGCCAATATTCATCCAAACTTGGTGAAACTTTGGCCACTATTTTATTGTCACATAAAACACCCCCACAAGATATTTTGGGTGGTTTGGGGATTGAGATGCCCTAGAACCCTAGTGTGAACCCTAGGGTTGGATATTGAGCCTATTGAAGGACATGGGACAGTATGTCCCTGGATGGCCTTGGAACTTGGATGTTGAGTTTCTAGGGTGAAAATAGGCTCTGGAGAATAGTTTTAGGATTTTTAGGATCTTCTATCTTCCTTAAAATAATTATGGATGATTTAGGGCACTTGGGTCCGATAATTATTTACATACTCAAATGGATTTTGATGCTCATGAAACTTAGACAGTAAACTTGATTTAGTGATATTATTAACTAGGAATTTTATTGTGAATTTTGGTTTAATAATTGTAGTACTTCATTCACAAACCCTAATTTTGATTCAATCACGAGATAATTATTTAGGGATTATATGCTTACTGGAAAATTATGAAACTTGGTCAGGGAACATTTATGAAATAACCTAGCTCTGTGAATTTTTATACAATTATTGGAAGTCTTTTCATACAAGTTATTTCACAAGTGTTATATATAGGAGACTATTAGATGAATTAATTATGTGGCTAAATGAGCTTGGAAAATAATAATTCTTAGATAGTAGTCCTTTCTATTTATGTAGGTCCTCTGGTAATTTTACTATAATTTTTGGGTGAATATTTCTATTATTTCCTGTTTTCCCTATTAATGTGGCTATTTAGTCAATAATTATTTGGAGCTAAAATACTTTTTGTAAAATTATGAATTTCAGTATTTATTGTTATTTTGATGACATGCACCTGACATAATTTTGATAAGTCCATACCTAGACAAAAAAGTGTACTTGATGTTCAAAAGCATTATTGGCCTTATTTTGCAGAAAATTAAGTTAAGAAAAATACAATATTATGGATTTAATCTCAAAACATCATTATAGACCCCCAGTAATAATCTTAGGTAAATCAGATGAATATTTGAAGGGGTCACCATTCATACTCATCATGTAGGTTAGTTGGTCTGCACATAGTAGAAACTATAAAAGTAGAGTAATATGTGAATCCAGTTATGGAAAGAGTAGATGGTGTACCTTGTCTGGATGAGAATGAATAGGGTCACCAAGAGAATGTAGGATTTGTGAGCCCGGTTGTGCAAGAGTAGAGTTGTGCTCAGGACCAACGATAGATTGTATTTACTGGGAAGATGTCTAAATACACATAGGGTTAGTTCAAGCATAATGTTAAGAGGGTTTGAACATGGGTAGTCACCAATAATAGTAAGTTTCTTGCGAAAGGGAACGATAGGCTTCAGTTACCATCATTGTTCCTAGTGCCCCTGAGAGCCCTTCACAGGGAATACCCTAGGCATTCCAAGGTCAACCATAAATCGTATGACAAAAATGAACAGAAGAGTAATTAGCAATATGCTAGGGCTTCATTTTCACTCACCCCAGTGACTCAGGAGGTTAGTTTGGTTTAGAGATTCGAGCGGTAGGCTCGGTGGTTGTGGAAACGGACAGGTTAGTCCGGGGAGCCGATGGCTCAGAGATTTATATCTATCATAATTGCATGTGCATAAAGGTGGTGGGTCTTCAGTATTAGATGGTTGTTCACATTGTCATCGATACGATGACTCAGTGGGTGTAGTTTACACTTAGCCAAGGGAAAGTCTGGTGGTGGGTCATTATATTATGTGGTGACTCCACAGTTGTTTTCTTCGCATTGAGGTGTATGAAGGGCTAGGCCTAGTAGTGTGGATACCCACCTAGGAGTGGGGTAGACCAACCCACTATCTCCGTTGGCCATGGCAGAGGCTCCTGGGAGTTATGCTAGCTTCCAAAAAGGGGGAACTAAAGGTCTGTTTGCATAGAGTTGTGTGTGTATGTTGCACTTGCATGAGTCATGACATAACATATCACTACACACATACTTGCATATAACCTGACACCCAATCAAATAAATTAGTATGAGACTTTTTATACAATGGGAGCCTTGCAAAAGACCCCTTAACTTATAATTTTGTATGGGCATTCATATAAGTTAAGGTTACTTATTCCATAGTTAATTTACATGTACTTACTGCTCTACTTTACTTATATACATTACTGCTTTCTTGTTATAGTTCTTTATACATATACCTGCTAGGGTAGTTGTCACTTGCTTATTCCACTCTGCTTTATTTTCCTCAATGTTTTTCCTCCCCGCACAATGCCTAGGAGTCGCAGGGGTGAGGCAAGGATGATAGTGTCTTAGTTTTTTGTCTAACAGTCGGTGGACCACATCATTTTAGGGGACCAAGCATTAGGAGCACCAGCATCAGCAGGACAAAGAGGCAGGATATGAGGAGCAGTTGTTGTGCACTACCTCTAATACACTGCGATGGGTCGAGGATGGATTTAAGTTTGCTTCCTCTTAGATGTTATGAGTTGAGAGAGAGAGATCATTTGTATTAGACATGTACTGGGTTTAAGCCCATATTTCTTTTCTACCATCTTTCATATTTTGTACTCATTATGGACTATTTCTCTTTTACTTATATATATATATATATATGATATTGTGGACTTGAACATATATTTGTTCAAGTGTACTTCTACTCCCTTCTATGATCGTCAATGCCGGTAGAATCAGTGTTTTGTAGTGGCGACCCTCCCGAGTGTCGGTGTCACCGCAAAATGGTGGTTTTGGGCATAAGACCCGGTAGTGTAACAAAAAAGGGGTCTTACAGCTTGCTCCTACATCTCAGTGATCCAAAGATCACCTACCTCAGACTTGAGCACAAGTACTACATTTAGGCTAGGAGTATAGCCCTACCTTAGAGAGAATGACTCTCTTGTAGCTCAGGCACAAAGGCCCTACCTCGTATCCACAGGAGGATCCTACAACTTAGGCACAAAGGCCCTACCTCAGAGAGAATGACTCTCCTACCTCAGATATGAAACAAATCCTACCTTAGACCCAAAGGTCTGACCTCAGGCACACAGGCCCTACAACTCAAATCCACAACTGGATCCTACCTCATCCTTTATAATTTCAAGCCTACACTCAGATCCAAAGGATCCTACAGCTCAGATCCAAGAATGAATCCTACAGAGAGAAAGGGTTGTTGATGATATATCACTCCAGAGAAGATGTTCTCTAAGTATGCCTCTCTGGACTGAGAATAACTCAGCCCTAACTTTGACTCTAGATAAATATTCTCCAAGCCTTCTTTCCTGAGCTAAGTTAAATTTAGCCCTACCTTATTCACAACAATAAGAAACTGATCTTCAGGTTGACTTGGCTTATGCTGAGAAGTATCTTGCAGTGAACTACTTCTTCTTTAACTGAGTGTGAATCTTAGTCTTATCTTTGACTTTAGAGAGATAGTTCTCTGAGCCTTCTTTTTTCCTTAACTAAGACAGCTTAGTCCTATCTTCTTCATATCAACAAGATTGTTGATCTTCAAGTTAACTTGGCTTGTGCTGAGAAGTAACTTGCCGTGAACTTATTCTTACTAAACTGAGAGTGAATCTCAGTCCTATCTTTGACTACAGAGAGATATTTCTCTGAGCCTACTGCTTCCTGAGCTGAGTTAACTCAGCCCTAACCTCTTCTCAGCAAAAAGAAATTTATCTTCAATAAACAAATGCTTGTGCTGGAAGAAACTCAGAAATAAAGTATTTGAACTTGCTGACGAAGACAATGATTTGACTGTTCTTCATACTCTTCAATCAGCTAACCTTGACTAAAGAAATTAGAACTCTACTTCTTCTTCTTTCTCAGAAATCACTTCTGAACTTGTTATAGCAGATGAAGATAGCTACAGCTAACTGTGTGAACTTTTAGTCTAGTGGGTTTGAACTTCAGCTTCAAGCTCAGCAACAATGGCAAGGGAGAAGACGATGAAGTTCTGCCTCTTTGTGAAATGGTAAACCCTAGAAGGTGTCTTTGTATCCTCCGAACTTATCCCTTTTATCTTCTGCCGTCCAACGACTATTTAACCCGTGGGCTCCGCTTTAGTTGTTGACTGCAAGTTATCTTTATCTGTATAAGTCATACTGTAGACCTACTGCGCCATTTGTCGTCTATTGTAGCTTTCCAATAATAATTTGAAACTTTGCTGACTCATGTTGACGTCAGCATCATTGGACTTAGCCAAATTCTCAATTTCATTTAAGGTGTTGAGTGCATTGAGTGAATGGCCTTCACTCAGTGCAAAAACCCTTAGTCAGAATAACTTTACTTCCAGGCGTTGAGTGTGTTGAGTGAATATCCTTCACTCAACACTTTTCTCCTTAGACAATCCTTCTGCTGATTAAGCATTGAGTGCATTGAGTGAGCCTTCATCACTCAACGCCAACTTGTCTTAGCCAAATTCTGCCCTGCTAGGCGTTGAGTGTGTTGAATGACTTGCCTTCCCTCAATGCTTTCGGACTTGACCAATTTCCTCTACACTGTCAGGCATTGAGTTTATTGAGTGAACCTTCATCACTCAATGCCCCTGGACTTAGCTGCTTCTCTGAACGCCTGCCTTTTTGCTAAGGCATTGAGTGAACTGGCTTCACTCAATGCTTCTGTACTTAGCTATAACTTTCTTTATGAATGCGTTGAGTGAGCTTTTATCACTTAAAGCTTCTGCCTTTTCCAACCATTTTGATGAGGCATTGAGTGAACTGGATTCAATCAATGCTTCTGTACTTAGCCGTAACTTATTGATGAGCCTGCATTATGTGAGTTGTCCTCACTCAACACATCTGGACTTTGATAGATTTTTCTGTCTATCTTTCCTTATGCTTTAACTAATCATTGCTCTATCGATGCCTTATGCTTTGGGTGTAGAGTGAGCTATCCTCTCTCAACCTTTCTGTATTTATCCAGAATTCTTTGACAGAATCTTCAAATGTTTGTGCTTGACTCAACGCTTCTCTTCAGGTATTGAGTGAGCTGTCCTCCCTAAACGATTCTGGACTTAATCGATTTTTCTGCTTGCCAATACTGAGGCTTTGACAGACTCAGCTTTACTTGACACCTCTTATTATATGGCATTGAGTGAACTTGTTTCACTCAATGCATGTGAACTTAGCTACAGAATTGCTCTACAAACTGCTGGGCTTTGACTGTCCACACCTAACTCAGTGCTTTTTAGTATTTGGCATTGAGTGAACTGGTTTCACTCAATTCCTATGGACTTAGACAATTTTCAGTCTTTCCAGCATCCTTCCTTACGCATCTTGCATTGAGTGAACTGACTTCACTCAATGCCTATAGACTTAGACAGATTTGTGTCCCTCCACCTCTCTACCTTTTAACCACCTATCACAACCACTTAGACAACCTATCTAAACTTGTTCTCAGGAACATCGTGCACATGATGAGCCTGAACAACATCAAATACAACTATGCTCTTAGTGTTAATGGTGATGCCTCTTTAGATCAAATCTAGGGAACATTTAGGGCAATATTCTTAACAGATATTGTATCTCCTCTTTTGAACTGCACTTGTGGACATGCCAATAGTAGTTTGTTAAGAAGGGAGAGCAACAGTCCTCTTCAAGTTTTTCTCAGCAAGGATTTGACTGAAATTAAGTCTGTCAGTAGATGTACTTGGCGTCCTTTAAATACCACTAATAGTATTTTTCTTTACGCAAGCTATTGATGGCATCAGAGATAGCCAAGTCAAACTTTCTGATTTAGTTACTTGTGGTTTGAGAGCTTGCTGGAAGAGCTTGATCACATGCCACTGCCTTATTTTTGAGTGAGGGGGCTGGAGTACCAAAGACAAATGGTCCATGATGGGTCATCTGAATTTCCTCATGTGTGGCCTTAAAAGCACTCATCCCCTTGCCATACCTTCCACCACAGTTGTGAACATTTTTGTTCACACTTATGGATCTTCCATTCATCCAGTGATCATAAATACTTTCTTGGTCATACCTGTTTGATGGTAACATTACTTTATTAAAAGAGATGGGAGTCTAAATTTGAGCTTTTCCTTTCCCTTTGGAATGGACAACTCTAGGGTTCCCCTTGAATCCCAAACCCCCCGTATACTTATGAGAGGTGAAGGAGTCTATCAGGGGAAACACTATATTGGGCTTTGAACATTTAGCCACAATTCTTTTCTCCCTTTGGAGCTTCCATTTAAGATCCAGAATGATTGTGTTCTTGTTGTTGATGGTCCCAATCTGGATGATTGTGATAGCCTTCAGTTGGCTTACTTCCCTCATCTTCTGTTCTAGCAAAGATATTGAGTCAGATTGCAGGAAAGCATCTCGCTGTAGGGAGTTGATCTTCTCAGCCTGTTTCTTGGCAAACTTCTTGCTTCTCTTCAAAGCATTTAGAAGGGCACCATACTTGTCAATTAATTGATTGACATCTTCCTCAGATTCTTACCAATCTTCATCATATGATGAAGATGCATCAGAATTGGTACTTATCTCATAGTCGGAACTAGAAGAGGAGCTGGACAGTGAATATACCTTATCTAGACCAGGCTGATCCTGGCTAGTTTCTTCATCTAATAAGGCCATTAGCCCATAAATGTTGTTGACATCGTCATCCTCCTTAGTGTCACTGTCTGAATGTGGCAGAGGGGACCTGATACCTAACATTATTGCAGGATAGTCTTCTTCTTCTTCAACAACAACAATAAATAGCTCAATATAGGCTTCTTCTTCTTCTTCTTCAGAATCTGAAGAAGATGAGTCACTCTGACTCTAGCTTTTTCATTCTTGGCAATGAAGTTCTTTTCCTTCTTTCCCTTGTATTGGTGGTGCTTTTTCTCTCTAGTCTCCTTTCTCTTGACAGGACAATCAGCTATGACATGTCCTATCTTTCTGCAGCAATAACAAACAATTTTAGAAAAAAATGGTTTACTAGGTTTAGAATTATACCTGTCTCCTTTGGAGAACTTCTTGTTAGGCGGGTGGTGATCCTTCTTGTGATGAGAGGAGTATGATGGTTTGTTCCTCCACTGTCTCCTCTTCATCATCTTCTGAAATTGCCTAGAGAAGGCAGCAAACACTCCATCAGACATGTTGTTGTCTTAGGTGCTTGGTTCAGTGCTGTCTGAGTCAGCAAGCCTCCTTGGAGGAGAGTCAATCCTATTTTTGCTATTTTTGGAGACCTCAACCTCCTAAGGGTAAATAAATTTCTTTTTACAGGTTAGTCCAAATACCTGTCTAGATAAGAATTGGTATTTGGACAATGGATGTTCCAGGAAACTATCTGGGACAGGATGATTGTCAAGGAATAAGCTCCGTGTAAAGAAATAAACAAAGGTTGAGGCTGTTAAGTGTGTAATTCTCAAAAGCTAAAGGCATCTTGCCTCAAGGTAAGTCTCTCTCTCTAATATAGAGACAAAGTTTGAAAATTCATGAATTAAGCTAGATGTGATTAGGATAAACCTAATCAACCACACCAGTTAGATAACAATGATTCAATTATCATTCATAATTATTTGCATTATTAACCTATGTAGCCTTTTCTCTCAAGCCCAAATAACATATAAATCAGTGCATAATAAGGTTGCCAATAAAACTGACTTATTAACATGTTAGGTCTCCATCATACTTAGAATTGATAAATATCTGTATAATGGTGTGAAAAATAGAATGTACATCCAGACAGTGAGGAAAGCTACAAATTGATCAGGCATTAAGTGAATAAAAGAAAAGCTGAGAGATATAATAGAAGCATTAAGTGCCCTGTATCATAACAGGAATCGTAGAGCAAGCCGTAAAGTCGAAGAAAAAATGTTTAATTTGTTAGTCAAATGAAAAAGTTAATTAAACTTTTTTATTACATATATAAAGGCGGCAAGAAACGTAAAGCCACATTATTCTCTAAAGCCTTAACCCTAGTCGTTGAGACCAAAACCTTCTCAGCATCTTGCCGCACTGACTCGATGGCGCTGAAGATCTCAAAGGAGCTCTAGGAGGGCTATGAAATTGTAAGGAATGGATTCAGTCATGCCTCGCTAGAGATTAACGAAGTGTTAAGAATGATTGAGACCATAGGTTGGAGTACACCCTTTCTAAACCCTCCACCATTCTTAGAAAAGAGGTAGTAGAATTCTTCTCCAATGCTAAAGTGTCATCTTCTCAAAACTCACTTAAATCTAATATTGAAGACATCAAGATCAAGGTAAACCCTAAGAGACTAGATAATGCCCTTCATCTAGCCTCCGTCACCCATAGCGAGGAAGAAGAACCCACCATCATGGATAGAGACAGTGCTCTCAGGTCGTGTGGATAAAGTGAGGCCAAACCTGGGTCACTTAAGAGGAAATTCTTCAATCAGAGAGGAAAACTGCTGGCAGATATAGTATGGAAAGCCCTCATCTACAAACCTGGATCACATGACACAATCTCCAGGTTAATGTTTGATGTCATGACTAGGATAATCTTCAATAAGCAGACTTATTGGTCATCAATCATCTTCTAGAGAATAGTAGATTGCCTACACACTCCAAACATGGGAAGAATTCTTTCCTTATACCTAGTGAATACCTACCCTGATACATTCAAGCAGGACCAAGGAGTGAAGATTCTTTGCCTAAAAAAGAATGGACATAAAAACTTTTGACAGATTCACTGGGGTCCTACCAATGAGCCAACATTCAGCTATAAAGGACTCCTCTAGGGACACAAGGAAGAAACCTATTATGGAGGAAAGAATTGCCAGCTCTGAACTAGAGCTTTGAACCTCCTCTCTAGCTGATGTTGGTCTATAAGTTGATATATCACTCAGTCAAACCTCTGCTAACTTCCAACTCCAAGTAAGTGATATGCATGTTGATAAAATCCATGTAAGTCCTAAGTCAGGACAAGTTTCAAAGAATGCTACTGAAGAAGTGGTTGCTGCAGAAGATGAGGCAAATATGGTTGATACTGATGATAAAGCTGTAGTAGAAATTATCCCTACAACAAAAGATAACTATGAGCCTCATGTGTCTTTAGATACATATCTTGATTGGTCAAGCCCAAAAAAGAATGCTCAGTATGAGGGGGAGCATGATCAGATGGATGAGATAACTTTGGATTAAGTGGTCAATAGAGTGTTTGAGTCTGGTCCCACTACAGGTAATACCCATACCCTCTTATTTAGTAGTGTTAAAATAGCTTTTGCTAAGGAAACTTTTTCTTATATAGGTGTTGTAGTTAAGGGAGAGTCTTCACAGGTCCCTGTCAAGGAAGATGTCCCTTCTCTATTGAGAAAACTAACCACCACCCAAATCTCTAATGAGTTACTCCTAAACAACATCAAAGCACTCCTGGATGCCCAGTCCACAACCCTCAAGGAGTATGTTGACCAATCAGTTGTCAAGCTGAGGGATGAATTGTAAACCAAAGTCAAGGAAAATAAAGAAGAAATCTCTCACTTAAACAAACAGGTCACCACCTGGTTTGATAGGGCTGGAACTGCTGGCATCAAACTAACCACCTTCATGAAATCCTTGGACACAAGCCAAAAACTCTCTACAACTGACATAAGATATGTCAAGAATTATGTGAGTGCAACTGATGAGGTAATCAGGGGTGCAGTAGATCATGTAAATCAGCATGTCACCAATGTTGTTATCCACTCTATGAAAGAGGCAATTCATCTGAAAATTGTGCTGCTTGCTGACAATGAGAGAATATTCCAATCTATATCAAGAAAAAGTGAAGCCAACTCCTCCCTACTGTAAAAGATCATCTTTGAAGAAGGCAGAAAGGGGGAGAGAATCCATACTAAGACAGCATCACTCATTGAAGAACAAGCCTTCAATGTAATGTAAGGCACCAGGGTGGCACTACACCTGTCCCTCCTAGATAGAAATACGACAGAGGACCTAGACTTCCCAGCACAAGCTAGAGCTGCACAGGATGCACAACTTGCTGCCAGAAGAAAGAGGGAAGGAACTCAGATGGCTGAAGAATTCATGGCAAAGAGGAGAGCTGAGAATAGAGATGATCCAGATCATTAACAGCTAAGTGATGCCTCTAAATCAATCATTATCAATGCTTGGATAAGCCATGGACAAATCTTAAAGAACATTGATAGTGTATATCCTTCTGAGGAATGGATCAAGCATTTGGAAAGAAATTCCCTAAGGGATAGAGTATTCAAAGAAAATTTGGTAAGGAAGAGCAACCTTAAGAAAATTCCTCCCAGATATATTCCAAAGCCATTCCTTTACTTCAAACGACAGGAGAACAAAGCTGAAAATTTGAAGAAGACTGCTTCTTCCAAGAATGCAGATTCAAGCTCATCAAAGAAGAGTTGAGATAAGGCTGCAAGACTTAGGGTGCTTTAAATATGTAATCAATGTCTTGTAATGAATACCAACAGTGTAGCAATATCAAATCTTTATCAATGAAATTAATATGAGTTGGCCCTGACTATAGTGATGTGATAAATGTATAATGCAATTTTCATTTATATATCTGTGATAAATGAATATATTGTTCTTTCATAGGTATCCTGTAATCGCAAGTTTGCTACTGTTGTTTGGCTAAGTTAATGATTAGGTAGATCTTAATCAAAATGTGTACCTTGTAAATGATTAATAAAACTCTTGCGGCTAATCATACGGTTATACTGTTAGTGATTGATAATCCACTAGTGTTATTTGTTATTCAATCATAATGTTATGCCATTACATCTAGGGGAGTTATCCTATACTGGGATGGTTAGTTGTCATGATAATGTCTCTTCAGGCCTATCATGATATGTTTTTGTATTGATGCACCTTAGCATGAATGGGTGTTCTGCCTTCTACAAATAGGAGGAGATTGTTGTGAATTGTGCCCTTCAATGTTCCTTAGGATTTGAAGATGCATCATCAATCATGCTAAGGGGCATAATGTATTTGATATGTGCTTGAGTTCTTGCATGCAGGTTGTCCTTGATTGGATAGTTAAACAGAAAGAGGAAGCTGGAAGTCAGACAATTTGACTAAGGAAAAACCGCTGAGACAGCTGAGACACCTAAGACAGCTGAGAAGAATGTCTTAGCATAACCGCATAGACAGCTAAGAAGCTCAACACAAAATGTTGAGAGAAGTGTTGGTCTCAGATAAACTGCTGAGATAGAAGACAGTCTTAGATATCAAGAAGAAAGTGTTGATACAGTTGAGAAGGAACCGCTGAGACAGAAGAGTCTCAGCTGTAAAGAAGAAACTGCTGAGATAGTTGAGAAGGAACCACTGAGACAAAGCCAAAAAAAAATTTTTAAGTCCAGAAAGTGGAGTTCATCGAACTGAGTTCACAGTTCGTCGAGCTGAGCTCACCTTTCATCGATCTCAAGTTAAAGGTTGAAGATTCAGAGTTTATTGAGCTGAGCTCACCTTTCATTGAGCTTAAGTTAAAGTTTGAAGATTCAAAGTTCGTCGAGCTGAGCCCGTCTTTCATCAGGCTCAAGTTAAAGGTTGAAGATTAAGAGTTCATCGAGCTGAGATCATCTTTCGTTGAGCTCAATTTAAAGTTTGAAGATTCAAAGTTCGTCGAGTTGAGCCCGCCTTTCATCGAGCTCAAGTTAAAGTTTGAAGATTCAGAGTTCGTCGAGCAGAGCTCATATTTCGTCGAGCTAAATGTAAAGTTGGAGATTCTGATGTTCGTCGAGCTCAGCACAGAGTTTTCCGAGCTTAGCTCGCTGATCGTCGAGCTCAGTCCAAGTACTTCATGTCGTTGCGGGAAAGCTACAGTAGCGCCGGAAGCTACTATTTGTCCTCTTCTGAGGAAGATGGCGCTCATCATCCTTAGCTGGGCCCATACTCAAATTGTGTCATTGATTCAAATATACGGATATAAAAAAAAGAGAAAATAGGATTAGGGCAACAATCACAATGAGAACAAAAGCAAAAAATGAAAGAGAGGCGACTGGACTTCATCTTCTTCGACAAGCTTGAAAGCAATGTCCAGCAGTGAAAGCAAGAAGGCAAAGATAGCTGAAGCTTCTTCCAGTTCAGCAAGATTGTTCCTTGAAGAACAAGTTGGCTGATTCAATCTATCAGTAAGAGACGATAGCTGTGTGAAGGGCTATAAGCCTTCAACAATAGTTGTTACCTTCAGTACAGTAGAGAAATTGGTAGCCGTAGAAGAAGACTAATTCCTTCTACAGCAAGTGGATTGTACTGATATCTACTCAGTCCAGCAAGTTAGACTCAGAGATTATTCTTTGAGTCAGTATTTCAATTGTATTGATTAACTGCCACTAGGATTCAGGTTGCTTGAATCTGAGTTGTAGGGCACTTTGTGCCTTAGCTATAGGTGACTAATTATCCACTAAGGTAGGTACCCTGATGGGGTACTGAGGTAGGATCCTAGTGTGGATCTTAGAGTAAGGCTATCCTCCTAGCCTGAGTAGTATGCCTTAGTGATAAGGTTGAGGTAGGTGACTGTTGAGTCACTAAGGTAGGTGACAAATTTGTCACTGAGTTGTAGGTGCCTGGAAGGGCACTGAGGTAGGTACCTGGAAGGGTACTGAGTTGTAGGAGTATTGCAGCACTCTGAGAGTACGGACTTATGCCTGAAGTTGTAGAGCACTTTGTGCCTGAGCTGTAGGCCTTAGAGATAAGGCTAAGGTAGGTGGTTTGAGGACCACTGAGTTGTTGGAGCACTGCAAGGCTCTGAGGTAGGAACCCTTGTGGTTCTGAGGTAGGGCTCTGAAGAGAACCTGAGTGTAAGGCTGAGGTCCTTTGGTGTAAGATCTGAGGAGCATTTTTGTGGACTTTGCACCATGTCTAACATAAGTTAGAAAGGTGGGAGGGAAAGTAGATGTACCCAATTAGGGAACCACTATAAATACTTATGTGTTGTGTTGCTTGTTCCTTCTATTTATTGTAGGTACTAAGGACAAGATCTAGATCACTTAGTTTATAAACAGCAAAAAGACTAAAGAAATTTCAAAGACCTATTCACCCCCCCCCCCTCTAGGTGACTAGCTAACCTTGAAGTATTAACTTTCATCTTCGAACTGATGCCAACCACACAGGGGGTTGAGCTTGACTGTGGTGTGACCAACTACATGAGTGAAGGGTAGACCTTCAAGTCGTGGTAGTGAGAGGTCAGGGGACTAAACCAAAGTTTCGATGAAGGGTGGGACTTTGAATCTTGGGCGAGCATGAGGGGTGCATGCCCTGGTGGTGTTGTGACCTACTAAAAAGGTAAAGGGCGACCTTCGAGTCATAGTAGTGGGAGGTTAGTGAGGACGAGCCCTAAAGTTGTAGTGAAGGGGGCATGCTTTGAACCATGGGTGTCTATGAGGGGGCCGGCCCTGTCGGTGTCGTGCCTACTACAAGGGTGAAGGGAAGACCTTCGAGTTGTGATAGTGGGAGGTCACTTAGAACGGGCCTCAGAGTTTTGGTGAAGGGTGGATACTTCGAACCGTGGGATACTATGAGGGGGGCAGGCCTTGACGGTGTTGTGACCTACTATAATGGCGATGGACAGACCTTCAAGCAGTTGCAGTGGGAAGTCGCTAGGGTTGGGTCCTAGAGTTGCAGTGATTGGCAGATTCTTCAAAAGGTGGGTGACCGTGAGGAGGGCAAGCCTTGGCAACGTCGTGATCTACTATATGAGCGACCAACGGGCCTTCAAGCCAAGGTAGTGGGAGGTCACTGTTGTAAGCACTCCTGCAATGGGGTAGGGTTAGGAGCAATTAAAACATAATTCATCAAAATAAGTAAGACTAATTGCGCAAGTTCGGACTTGCGACATAGAGTAGCAATTGTTCTTAAATTCTCAAAGAAAAAAGTTAATAAAGAAGGAATATTGTAGGGCTCTCCTACCAGATTCTTAAATATCTTGAGTTATGCTTCTTAGGTCGTTCTGATCTTTCTGAATGTCGTACAATGGGGGTGCCTCTGATGTTGGTTGCGCTGGTTCTTGGGGCTGCTCGTTGTCTAGACTACATATGCTACATAGAGTATGAGTGTGCTGCTTCCTAGTTTTCGTGGATGACTCTGATCTAGGTTGCAGTGATGAACTTCATTGTAAGTTGCGTGATATAAGGGATGACCCTAAATGCTTCCTGGATTGGTCGACAAAAAATTATGTTGTAGGGGGTTGAATCCACAGCCACGAACTGCAGGTTGTGAGTGAATTACCTCGGAAACTCTCCCAGGGTCATGAGGAGAGTGATTATTCCTTCCAATGGGGCAGGTATGCCAATGAAGTCATACACTAGTCCCATTATCAAGTGGGATTTTCTTTGGAATCTGTATGTTGCGGAGGGCGGACACGAATATGATGTCGATCGAGCTGCAATTATCTACCAGTATCTGCTTGATATGGAAGCTAGGGTTGTAAACCTCCACACTGATAACCAGCGGGTCCTGGTATTACATGAGTAGTCCTTTCAGGTCCTTATCCCCGAAACTAATCACCTCTACATGCTGTGTTTTCTTATCCTTACACTCCCACTGATGTTGTGTTCTAATAGAATGTAAAAAGGGGGAGCCAGTTGAAATAGGAGACTAGTTGTTATTTACCTTGAAGTTTTCTCTAGAGGGGATGAATAGAGATTAAAATTCATTTTCAAATACTTAGTTTAATTCACAGAATTTGCATATACATCACAAATCAACCAGAAATAAATACAGGTATATAAAATTACAATGTGGAAATTAAAACAAATATAAAAAACACAAAAACACAATATTATAATAGTTCCCCTCAAACTGGGTACATCCACTCTTCTACCCCCTTGGTAGGATTTCACTATCACAGTGTCTGAGTCTTTTAATCAGGAGACTCTTAGAACCAACACCGAATCTTTTGATAAGGAGATCTTGAACCAATTACAGTATGAGTCTATTCTCAAAGAGACTCTCAGAACCTCTTACTAAATTCTTTGAAGAGGGATTCTCAAAACTAATTTCATAAAGTATAATAAGAAAATGAAAGAAGATTTGTGATAGAATTAATATTCTCTCATCAAATTTTTGAGGAATAGTAGTGATGATGTCTGGAACTTCTGATGAATCTCTGAATATAAATATCACAAATATGTGATGCCCAATTTCCATATTATTCTTGAATATTCTCTAGATCTAATGTAGTTTTATCTTGAGAATAAGAACTAATTCTCTTTAACAAATTTTGCAACACTCTAACAATCGACTGATTGATGGAAGAAATTCAATTGTTGATGATGATCTTCCAAACTTTCTCTATCAAAATCAATCTATCACGATCTGATATTAATTTCTTGATCGTTAGTAGTTGATGATTGATGAAAGATATCAATAATAACCCAAGATTGTTGATTTTCTATTGTAACTCATCATATATATATATAAATCAGCATCTTCTAACTTCTCCAAGATTCTGTTATGCAAACCCCTTCTTGAAATAATTCTGAATGAAAACCTTAATAAAAATTTTATTAAGAAATTCAGTCGACGTAATGTTGAGTTTTAATCGAAGCAACATTGAATTCTGATTGTCTGTAAGAATATCACTGTAGTCGACGTTTTGTCTATATCATGTAGAAGTATGCGTTGATATAATTCTTTGACTGTCATCGACTTATCAATTTAAATTGCTCTGACTTCTATTCAAAGTAGCGTCGAATTCCAGTCAAAGTTGCGTCGACTTCTAGTCGATGCATATTGGCAAATCATGTATTTTCTCTTAAATTCAGCTTGCCTTTCTTATGTCCTTTATATTAATAACATCCTAGGACTTCTAAGAACAAATTATCCTCACTATACCTTATGGGTAATAAACCTAGGATGTAAAATCATTAAAAATAATTTATTAAGATAAATCATAAGAATTTTTCCTAACACCAGTTTTGGTTTCAATTATTCACACTATCTATCAGCCCTCATGCACATCCTGATGCATAGATGAATGCTCTCTTCTGGCTTATACTGGTTGGTTGTGGGTTGGATACCGATAGATCATCCAAAGGATGCTTTATAGGATGAGGTGTTCAATATCATCCTTAAGATTTATGCATTCCTCATTGGCGTGCCCTGTTCCACAGTGGAACTCATAGTACCTAGATTTGTCTCCCTTGTCGTTTGGCTAGAGCTCTAATGACCTTCATAGTGCTGAATTATCCTGGATCAAAAAAAGCAAATTTGCACAAAAGGTGTTGAGAGGCATATACTCCTGGATGGATCGGGGGCCCTGATCTCTGCAACGATCTTGCTGACGTGCATTGTATCAGCGTTTATCTTGTCATCGTGAGGCAGGTTCTTCTCTCTTCCTCTTTTGTAATCCATCAAACTACAATCGATGGGCCTCGATAACTTCATCAGATGAAATATGGGCCTTAATTCTATGTACGAGATCGGTGTAACAAAGTACCATCTCTCGCTACACTGCGGAGTAGAATCCATTCAGTCACAATCCACCAAGGAAGACTCCTTATAGAAGCTCTGGGTCTACTCTAAGGATTTGTCGGGCTTCAGTAGTAAACTAGCAAAAGAATTCTTTCATGGTTTCCCACTGATTCTATCGGATCCCAGATAGGTGGAATGGATCCTTAACTATCTTTTCATTGTCAATAAATTTGTCTAGGAACTATAGGGTCAGTTCTGTGAAGTTGTTGATGGCTTCTTCTCGAAGGTAATGGAACAGGGTCCATGTTTGTCCCTTTGGCATGGCTAGAAACACATGGCATAGCAGTTGGTCAGGGTAACTTTAGATTTTGAGGATCGCAACGAAGTGTTCTGTGTGATCTAGAGGATCATCTATCCTATCGTAGCACTCGATGTTGGGAAGCTTGAATCTGATCGGGATCAGATGCGCCAGAATTTCAGGTGTTAGCGGTGAGCAGTTGGGGATTGGCCTATGAATGAACTTACTTTTCTGTAGACCTGGCCATACTCATCGGCTATCAGCTCTCGAATTTCATCGTATGTAAGCCCCCCCCCCCCCCCATGATTTTTTCGAGATGATCTACCCCATAATGCTGCAATTGAGGGTCAGCTTCAAGCGCTCTAACCAGGCGAGTGGGGTATATAGGGATAGCTACTTCAGAGTACTCTTCCGAGTAATATTTTTGGTGGGCATCTAGAATATAGTTTGAAGGTGGAGTGGGCAGATGAACAAGTGTGGGGGGTTGCGGGAGCTTGAGTAACTTCCATATTCATGAGGAGGGCTAGCATCTCAGTTTGATGCTCCTCTAACAGTCCCACATGCCTCTAAAGTACTGTTATAGGTAGAGGTACTACTACCTCCTGGTGAGGTACGTTTATGAGGGAATGTAAGGGAGAAAGATCGACTCGTCCCTTCAGGATCGATACTTTAATCGTGTGGGTGATTCTTCCTATCCTGGCTGCCAGCCTCGAGTATAATTTTGTAAAGGATATAGTCTTTGGAATCTTTGTAGAGCTTTGGGAACTCCTTCTGAACGTATCTAGTTGCCTACCTAAATCACTTAGAGGGGGTGAATAATTGAGATCTGCGTCTTTTGCGGAATAAAAACTTGAGAGTAAACAACAACAAAAATAATCAAGCACAACCCAGATGACACAAGGAATTTATAGTGGTTCCCCAATATTGGGTACGTCCACTCTCCACCTCACCTATCTAGCACCACAGCTAGCCTCTACTACTTCACTATATCTCGGATTGCAATAATCCTACACCTCAGAGCAATGCTCCTACAACTCGGAGATAATACACTCCTACAAACTCGATCTCACAAAACGGTATCTACACTCAGAAGAACAAACTTCCTATAATCTCGAAGACAAAACTCCTACAAGAGTTAAAACAAATTTTCACAATAACAATAAAAATTTTTGTATTTCCAGATTTGAAATTTTCAAGTTCTTCCTTCTTAAAAACTGAAAATCTCTGAGAAGATGTTGAGGAAGAAATCCTGTGAAAACTTTATCTGAAAACTTAGGATCCGACATAATCAAGTAGATGTTTGAAGAATCTTGAATCTAGAATCTATATAATCTTTTCTTCTTGGAATCGCTAGATCGAGAGAGGAGCGACAAAGAAGAACGATGATGAAGACGGCGTGGCTTCTCAGGATTCTGAAATTGCGGTGCGATTCTGATTACTATAATAATTACGGTTAGCAATTCCTCTGAAAAGACTTTATATAGAACACCGTCTAATGGTCTAAAATCATTAAGGAATGATCCACGTGGACCAATCATGAGGTACTTAGATTATATCGAAATCCCATCAGACTTGTTTAAAAAGAAATTTCTGCAACTCTATTTCTCGAGAAGAATTATTATTTCTCGAGAAGAATTTGCTTTCACGAGAAATGGCATAGTCTTCTCGAAAAATTTACTTAACGAAAATTCTTTGAAGTGAAATACTGATTTCTCGAGAGGAAACTTGATTTATCTAGAAATGATTTGCTTTCTCGAGAAATGACACAGCTTTCTCGAGAAATTTACTTAATCCAATTTCTTTGAGTTGAAAAACTAATTTCTCGAGAGGGATTTGATTTCTCGAGAAAAATACTTAGCTTCTCGAGAAGCAACTTCGACTTCTCGAGAACTGCTATGTTTTTCTCAAGAACTAACTTGGCTTCTCGAGAAATCTTCAGGGCTTTCTCTAGAAAAAGACTTAAAGAATATTTTCAGACAATTTTCTGAGAAGTCTTATGGTTTCTCAAGAACAACTTTTCTTTCTTGAGAAATAGACTTCTTTTCTCGAGAAAAGGACTTAGAAATTTTTTTCTGAAAACTTGATTCTTCTTTGTTGAAAAACAGCAACCCTTCCTTTCTTCCATAGATTTAGTACTTGAAAATGAAGTGAATCCCAATAGTGAGGTTACACATGAGTCAACACCATGGGTCACACAATGTGGGATTATATTGCATGGTCCTGTGTTTGGGGACTCATTGTAAACTAACATTGGTCTACACTTAGCAATAATGAATTGCCAGCACTCAACTAAAGAATAACATCAAATACATACTTAATTCATCTTAGTTCAAGGGTAACTTCACACAAATTTAGGTTATTGTGGATACAATATCCAACAATCTCCCCCTATTTGTAGAAGTCAGAACCCTCTACATTAAGGTGAATTATATCAAGATAATCAAAGAATTGTCTAACAAGTAAAATAATATATGCAATGAGAGATAAGAGATAATAAGATCATCAAAATTCAAAATTTTATATATATATAGAATTTGTCCATAGAAATATCGTGGTCCACAAAATTATATAACACTGATAATCTCAAATGATTTGTATTATTGTTGGTACTGTCATTCCTTTTTCTCTTGTTGGCTTTTCTGATAACTGAAGGGCTTGGGATAGTACTTTGGAGGTCGAGGAGGAGCATTAGAATTATTATGGCCATATTCACGATCATAAATCCTTCTTTTTATCATTGACTTCTCATATTGCTCCCACTCCTTGTGATTGTAATGATCATCCTTATTTTCATTAAATTACATAACTAGCTTCAGAGTGTCCAGAATTAGAGACTTAGAGGTTGGACTCCAAACTTCAGCAAATTCCTATTCTTTCCTTTTAACAGCTCCTTGACTTGGAATAGATCAGTTGGCAGAAGCACCATCACCATATTTTCTTTTCTTTGGCACTGGCATTTCAGGAGGTAGGTCTTGAGGAATCTCTGGCTGATCAAAAGTCCAAACTTGAGAATAATTTTCAGGAGAGCTTCATACTGTTCAGGTCTAGGAGAAAAGTAGGCTTGCATACATTTGGATCAAGATGAGGAGGTGGAGCAGCATTTGGGTCAACTTGAAAATCTGGAAAGATCTGATTGTGCATCCACATAACAGTCTCATAACTATAGATGTTTACACCCTTAATCTGCTTATATACACTTATACTGATCTCTTTCAGTTGATCACCCCACTGATTTTTCCTCTCTTGAACTTTCCTTTCTAGATTTTCTTTCACCTTATCCTCCCCTTTTCTGATTTCTACAGTTAGAGTCTTTATGGCATCTTCCTTAGATTTCCCAACTTCTTCACAAGTTTTGAAGTTTTGTTGTTCGGTTTTCTTCAACAATTGTATCTGATTATTGGCCACAGTGACTACTTGATTCATGACTTCACCCACACTAGTGATAGTGTGGTCTAAAGCCTTTCCACCAATATTTAGAAGTCTTTTGAATTCATCTATATTACTTTGGATTTCAGCAAATCCTCTGCTCATCTCTTTCTCAAGAGCAGTTACTCTTTCAGTCACTTCTTTGAGATACTTGTCAAAGTTCTCTCTTTGCTTTGTCAACATAGACTCAATCTTACCCAACATGGTATCATCAGGAATGATTTCAGCTGGAGGAGGTGTGGAGGAAGTGCTTGAGTTGTCAAGATTGGTATTTCTTCAATTACAACTGAGCTTTTGCCTCTTTGGGTAGAAGTCATCACATCCCTTCCTCAACAAGAATAATAGGTAGAGAGAATTCTAAATTCTTGAGTGGAGGTTCTGCAATTTTTGGGATAATTTCTTCCTCATCAGAGAGTATAACCACATTCTCCCCCTCAATTTGTTCCTAGTGCTGAGAATCTTCAAGAGTTATATCAGGAGGATTTTCCTGATCAGAGGAAGAATCAACATCCATACCTGAGCCACCATCATGCACAGAGGTTCTCTTCTCATCATCAGACTGAGCTTGAATTTCCTTTTCTACTACTACATCATCAGCAGGAACTTCCTCTGGAACCTGGTCTGTAGGAAGATCTGACTAAACTCTATTTCTGGGACCTCAGCTTGCAGATCTTCTTCATGAACTGAAGGAGCAGGCTCCCCCTCAACAGCTACACCAGATGTGCCAACTGTATCAGTAAGAAGGGGAGATGGAGTCCTATCCTCATCATCTACAGTCCTTGGAACTCTTAGATCTTGGCCTGGCTTGGGAATTCTGATTTCCCCTCTGTTGATGGATTAGAGGGTTACTTTCTTCAGGTGGTGAATGGACACACCTTTGGACAAATCAATAATCTCAGGGTGCACTTGTTCAGATAAAGAGAAATGATTCTTGCAAAGTTAGGTGCCTTCATTCTTTCCTTAATTTTGTCAAATAGCATGTGTTCCCATTGGAATTTCTTATGACATACCACAACTGTCATCATGTAGAAGAAATCAGACGATATGTATCTAAGTGAACCTATTTTGTAGAGGAGGACTTTTCCTAGTATATCTGCCAACATCTTGCTTTCATCATTCATATTCTGTCTGTGAATGGAGGTAGTGTATTGGGAGAGACCACAGAATGACAGAGCCCTGGAGTAATCGGGTTCTTCCAAGTAGTCTTCCTCATCAATGGAGGGCAATCTTAGAAATTCTGTTAAAAAGGACAGCTTGATCTTGATCTTTACATCTATGACAGAACTTTTCAATAGTTTCCCACTCCTCGTAAGCTTAGAATTTTTGAAGAACTCTTCAACTTCTAGAAGCAGAACTTTGCACGTATGCTCAAGAATGAACGAAAGGTCGACGATTTCAAGTAGTAGAATGATATTGTGGAAATCATCGGAAATTTCTATAATACCGGAGCGAACGAACTCACTGCCGACGCCAATAATTGTAGTAGGAGCCATCGATTGAAGAAGATGAGAAATTTCTAACTTTTCGGAGAAGAATCGATGGAGTTTGCGAGAAGAACGGTGGAGGCCTTCGACGAAACTGAAGGGTCATTCTCGGGAAAGGGCTTTTTCCAATATGTGGATTTGGACATTCTATGGAATCTTCTATTTATATAAAATTAAAAATTTTTAAGAGTGAGGAAAAGCGTACCTGAGGAGCGACGGTTGGAATTCTTCTCAAAAGATTAACTCAGCAGATTTCTCGAGAGGAATAATTTTCTCGAGAATATTTGAATATTTCTCAAGTAGAGTAAACTGTTTCCCAAGAAATCAAGTAAGTTTTCCGAGAAATCTAGTAGTTCTCAAGAAATCCACTTCAAGTTTTCGAGAAATCCAAAAGCTTTCCGAGAAATCCATTTCTGAGCTTTGAATTTATCTGAAGGTTGCTGAAGTAAGAATTCTCTTGGAATTTACTGAGTGGTTGATTGTAGAATCTTCTCTTGACTTCAAATGTGATCTTTTCAGGACTCCATGTTGTGTATTGCCCAAAATTTCTTGAGGAGTGAGATGCTTCACAGGGGGTTACCGCCCGACGGTAGCTAGTTACCGCGCGGCGGTAGCTCCAGGTTGTGCGTCGAGCTCTCGAGAAAGCATCGAGCTCTACGGTACCGCGCAGCGATAGTGACTACCATATGGCTGTAGCTCGGATCACTCAACGCTCTCAATGCCTTAACTCTTGCTAGCGCGTGGCGATAGAATTAGCGCTGGCGGTAGTTTTGGCAATTTATTTGGCCAAGTTCTCGGGATTTTACCGCACAGCGTTAGTCTTACCATAAAGCGGTAGTAGAGCAGTTATGACGCATCCATGTGTCAATGCCTGATTCAAGTTTTGGGTGCGGTGGCATCCTTAAGAAGCTAACCGATTATGGTACCGCACGGCGGTAGCTCTCGTAAACTGATATCTCCCTTTAATTGTGGTCGTCCGCTGGTTTTAGTAAGGGATCCGATGGCTGGAGGTATCCCTGTGGGTATATGGCCGAGAGTGTAGGGTTTACATATCATTTTGCTTTGGAAATTCTCTTTCTAAGAGTTAGAGAGAAGTGAGAGTGAAGAAGGAAGAAGAGGAAGGAGATCTCAGCAGCGTTGAAGTTCTGGAGTTCTGATTCGCAAGCTAAGTTTGGATCTGTGGGGGCAAGATCATTGTGGTCGCGTTCATCCGTCTTGGTCTTTGGCATGGAACCGAAGAGCGTGCAAAGGGTAATGATTCTCTACTTAGACATGTGAAGTCATCTTCCTTTTTGTATAGGAAACTCTCTCCCGCGAGTGTGGGTGAGAGTGACATTTTCCTTCGGGTAGATACGGTATATCCCCGTAGTTTTTGCATATAGAGTTCGGAATCGAAGTACGAACATAGGCATGGTGTGTGAAGCCCATCAGGACAGGTTGGTCTGGATTGGTGATGTTTTCATTATGCTTGTACTGGCCGAAGAAGACTCTGTGATGTTTGTTTTTCAGATTTCTATATGGTAGATTGCAGCAGGGAACCTTGGGGACTAACTCCAAGGAACACCCGAAAAACCGAGTAGAATCGCATTTCTGCCAGATAAAATGCAGTGGTAGTTCTATCGTAGGCGGTAGATCCTTCATTTGTTTGTGGCCTGTGTCGTGGAGACCTGGGGCTTGAATTGTGGGGCTGAGAGCTCTGGGAGCCCAGCCAGGTGGCCTGCGAGCCACCCGTATAGCATAACGGGGTTATGTATTGATTGGAGAAATGGGAATGGGGAGGCCGACTCGCATCGCGGTAGTCTTTGCCCGGCGATGTGAGCAACGGGAAAGGGCTGAACCTACATAGTAGCTATTTCGAGTGTCTGTGGGTAGTGTTACCTGTCACTGCCATAGTTATGGGTCTTAGGCCTTGCGTAGGACGTAAAGACTACCAAAATGCTCATGTTTGATATCATCTTATGAATGATGGTGGTCCCTAGCTTTTATCCGGACACCGAGAATGTGCCCTGTGTGCACGGGGTGTATGGTCGTTCGTGCCTATGCCTGTGGTGAAGTGTGCTTAAATTGCACTTTCATTGATATGTTTGGATTTGCTAATACATTGCAGGGAAGGAGCTCCGCTGCCCCGAGTAAGGGGTGGGGTCGTTATAATTTTGTCAACTTTAGCTAATCGTTGCCTTATTTTGGCACTGTTTGGTGGATTTTTTTTATGCAGGAACAGGTGAGCCAAGTGGCAAGTAGCGGGATAAAGCCCTTGACGTTGTGCTAGCCCTTGAAGGCCAAAGTAAAGTGTTTACTTTTAATGTTTTCAAATATGGCCGGCCTGCGCGCCGAAGTATGTAAAACACTCTATTTCAAGTTGAATGTTGTAAGGTCATAGGGCCAAGACTCTTTATGTTTGTTCTTTCATTCCTGCTTTGGGTTATAGTGGACATTCATTTTTTGTTGATGGTTCTTCTAACTTACTTAAAAGATTCCTCTAGAATGCTCTGTGTTAGGTTTTGAGTTGGTATCGTAGTACTTTGGTATTAATATGTAACACCGCTGACTGTCTGTGGAATATGGCGTGGGGCCCCGGCTAGGCCTTCTGTTATATCACATGTGATGGATGGGGGTGTTACAATTTGGTATCAGACTACGGTGTCTGTCTTACTTAGGAGAATTCATGGACGAATTCTTTCTAAAGGGTGGTGAGCACAGCATTGTGCATCATCATTATGACATGAAAAGAACCCATGATTGTCAACTTAGAAATGAAAATACACATGTTTGGGGAACCTGCGTGTTCCTATGATTGCTTTTTGCATTTTTGTTTGGTCACTTATTAGTGTGTCCTGCAATAATAGGTGACCAGGAGTGGTGCTAGACAGCCGGAACGTCTACACTCGGCGAAAAGCAGTGCACCTAATGATATACCTGCAACCCCACCTTCAGCAGAAATGATAAGACTTGT
This sequence comes from Platanthera zijinensis, assembly GCA_039513925.1. NCBI lineage: Eukaryota > Viridiplantae > Streptophyta > Magnoliopsida > Asparagales > Orchidaceae > Platanthera > Platanthera zijinensis. The sequence goes on from CM077083.1 coordinate 155,785,636, forward strand.
TGCTCAGGCGGTGTTTGCGATGATGGACTCCCTGATAGAGAGGCAAGCACAACCTCCCGCCTCTGTTATGAAGCAAGTCCCGCTTCGTGTGGCAGGGCATAGAGTGGTAGAAAGAGTGGTTGTAGAACCTTTGGTGCCAAGAAGAGCGACAGAGAAACAACTCAAACATGTCATGAGCTTCAATCCTCCAGTGTTTGTGGGGACTGGAACCCCAAACCAGGCCGAGGATTGGCTCTCTCGTGTTAAGAGCGTCATGATAACGACTGAGACGGAAGAATGGCAGAATTCAACCATAGTCGCTTTCCTGTTGGATGGAGAGGCACGACTGTGGTGGGAAGAGTTGGAGCTGCACATCTTTGTTGGAAGATAACTCACCGATGTTTTGATGGACGAGTACTCGAGGTTATTCCGGGCTAGATACCTCCCCATGGCACAGTGAATCGACATGGAAAGAGAAGGGATAGATACGATTGTGGAATTAAAGATTATAGATATTTAAGATTAAGAACCCTAAGAGCCTAACACAAGTGTTGTACACAAAATAAAGCTAACTGTAATTACAGTTAAGCTTGGGTCCTAATCCAGCAACTAGCAATCCTAGTTAATTCTAATCACAGCCACAATGCAAATAATTAGATTAAGTAACCAGACGACACAAGATATTATAGTGGTTCCCCAAACACTGGGTACATCCACTCTTCTACCCACACGGTAGGAATCCACTACAGGTTTTTGATCAGGTGCCCTGCCACCAACAAGATCTGCTGCAGGTAGATCTAGAGACCCTTTAGACTTTTGATCAGGTGTCTAAAAACCAAGCTTTACTTTTGAAGGGAGTAAACAACCCTTTACAGGAGGGGGGGGAAGAGGGTTAGAATGTCTTCTCTATTTTAACATAAATTAGAGAAGCACAAGGCCTCTTCAGAACTCAAGACAGAATACTGTCTTGAAGTTCTGAAGGATAAAGCTTAGAAGAAGATAATAGAATATAAAATAAAAGGATCTTCTTCAGCAGCTTCCTTCTTCTTCTTCTTCAATATCTCTGAGTGTATCTTCCTGAAACAGGAGCACTCAGGTTGAAGAAGAGTGAAGAGATATCTTCTCAGTTGGATGAAGATTGCTGAGAGCAGGCTTTGCTGTATTGTATTTCTTCTACTAGCAAGCCTTTTTTAGCTTCTTAGTTCTTTCTTCCAAGAACTCCTTAATATACTGGCAGCAGCAACAGCTCTGATATTTGAATTGAGCTTTGTCTTCTTAGCAGATCTTGAATCTGGGCTGCAATTAACATAAAGACAAAACATATCTTGCAAATATATATATCTATATAAAGAAAAGCTACTGCAGCTGCAACAAATAATCTGATAAAGGATTTAGATAAAGTTACATCAGATAACTCTTTACAGCCAACGGCTATAAAGGACAGCTGCAATAATAAAGACAGATAATAGGACAAAATACATTGTCAGAAAGAATTGACTTATGCATAAATATAGAAGCAAGTTTGCTTTGAGATATATGCATAAGATCAATTAAATAATCTATAATAAAAATATGCCATAAATATAGGAAATAAAATAAGGAAAAGAAAGCATATAATATTATAAATAAAGGCAGGAAAAAGATAGTCGAACGATCCTCGGAGATCGTCGACCGACCCACTGAGATCATCGACCTATCAGACAGATAGTCGACCGACTCAGATAGTCGAACTATCCAGGCAGATAGTCGACCGACTCAAGACTAGACAGAAAGCGTCGAACTATCAAGAGATAGTCGACCAGAGCTCGACGATCTAGCAGAACGCCGAGCTGACTAGAGACAGACGATCGTCGACCGACAGATCGACGATAGTCGATCGGCGTTCGACGATAGTCGAACCCGAAAACTTACTTAGGCAGATTTTCATCTGGATAAGTAATTCTACAAAACTAGAAAAACTAACCTATCAACTAACCAAAGAAAAGACTAAAGAAAAGACTTAACTCAAATCCAAACTAGGGTACCAACAATCTCCCCCTATTTGGGTTAAGTCTTTCAAAAACTAAAATTACTAAAAACAAACTAAACAACCTAATAGAGATCCTAGCCCAAATCAGAACAAGGGTTCCAACAATCTCCCCCTATTTGGGTGAGGATCCTATTAGCAAAATAAATAAAGCAAAGCATAAAATATATAAAGAAAAACTTTGCTTAGCTGGCTGCTGCTGGCATTTGCAATCTCCCCCTATGTTGATGCAGTACTTGTGATTGAAGAAGGCTGAGATGACTTTGAATATTGATTGAGTCATCCAGCAAACTCTTGTAGATAGTACCTGCAGAAAGCTATGGTAGAGATTGCTCTCTCCTTGAAAAAGGGTATGTTAGCAGCAAAGAAAAATGATATTTTGTCCAGCCAATTTAATTTGGATTCTGTATCTGAAAAACAAAATCAGATATCTTCCTTCCTATAGAATTTTTTTCATTAGACGAGATTCAAACTCAGTTGACCAATGCAACTAGAGTAGAGGACTCAATCTAGATGAAATTAGAAAAGGATCTATAAGAAATAGAGTTATCTGACAGAGAATTTCTTTATACAGAAATCTGAATAAAATATTTGAACAAAATATCAATCAGATATAATCAGCTATAAGAAAAGAAAATGCTTCCTAATAAATCTGTTCCAAATAATAAAAGGATTTGAAAATATTTTAAGTAATTTATCCTTTTGTTTATAAAGCAGATTTATGAAAAAGCAAACTGAGTTCTCAAAACTGAACTCATTAAAATATAAAGAAAACATTTCTCTGAGAAGTGTTGGTTCCTTCTCAGGTATAGTTAAAACTTGGCAGCAATTTTGAATATTTAAATTAACTGAACTAAAAACAGATTTTGATATTACCTGAACCTTTTCAGGTTTTGATTTTCCTTCTGTTAGTTCAGCTTCTGAATTGCTGCAGGAGGCATTGATGGCCATTATGCAAAATTGTTTGGCCCTTGCTTCCTCCTCTTCATCTTCAAATGATGAGTCATCATCTAAGACATCCCAGATAACATCTAGGGATGTTGATTCTCCTTCAGATGAGATGATGTGGCTTCCTTCTGATATTGCGTCCAAGGGTTCAGAAGCCATTTGGTGAAGGGAATCCCACATCTCCTTAGCTGTTGAGCATTCAGCAACATCCTGAAATAAGTCATCAGATAATGACTGAGCTAGGATGTTCATTGCTCTGGCATCAGCTAGCCTGGAACTTTTTGTTGTTGTTGCCGAAGTAGGGAGACCTGTCAAAATAGACAAAAAAATTTCTTCATCAAAAGAGTTCATATATAATTTGACTCTTGTCTTCCAGATGCTGAACTCAGCTAAGTTGCAAGCTGGAGGTCTGGTGCTAAAATAATCATTGTACTGGGCCATGATAGTGAAAGTGAATATCTATAAACTTTGGTATCTATCAGGATCTTGTGACTTAGGTGTTAGCCTATTCAGTCAGTCAACCTGCCTCTGATACCAATTGAAAGAGAAGGGATAGATACGATTGCGGAATTAAAGATTATAGATATTTAAGATTAAGAACCCTAAGAGCCTAACACAAGTGTTGTGCACAAAATAAAGCTAACTGTAATTACAGTTAAGCTTGGGTTATAATCCAGCAACTAGCAATCCTAGTTAATTCTAATCACAGCCACAATGCAAATAATTAGATTAAGCAACCAGACGACACAAGATATTATAGTGGTTCCCCAAACACTAGGTACATCCACTCTTCTACCCACACGGTAGGAATCCACTACAGGTTTTTGATCAGGTGCCCTGCCACCAACAAGATCTGCTGCAGGTAGATCTAGAGACCCTTTAGACTTTTGATCAGGTGTCTAAAAACCAAGCTTTACTTTTGAAGGGAGTAAACAACCCTTTACAGGAGGGGGGAAGAGGGTTAGAATGTCTTCTCTATTTTAACATAAATTAGAGAAGCACAAGGCCTCTTCAGAACTCAAGACAGAATACTGTCTTGAAGTTCTGAAGGATAAAGCTTAGAAGAAGATAATAGAATATAAAATAAAAGGATCTTCTTCAGCAGCTTCCTTCTTCTTCTTCAATATCTTTGAGTGTATCTTCCTGAAACAGGAGCACTCAGGTTGAAGAAGAGTGAAGAGATATCTTCTCAGATGGATGAAGATTGCTGAGAGCAGGCTTTGTTGTATTGTATTTCTTCTGCTAGCAAGCCTTCTTTAGCTTCTTAGTTCTTTCTTCCAAAGAACTCCTTAATATACCGGCAGCATCAACGGCTCTGATATTTGAATTGAGCTTTGTCTTCTTAGCAGATCTTGAATCTGGGCTGCAATTAACATAAAGACAAAACATATCTTGCAGATATATATATCTATATAAAGAAAAGCTACTGCAGCTGCAACAAATAATCTGATAAAGGATTTAGATAAAGTTACATCAGATAACTCTTTACAGCCAACGGCTATAAAGGACAGCTGCAATAATAAAGACAGATAATAGGACAAAATACATTGTCAGAAAGAATTGACTTATGCATAAATATAGAAGCAAGTTTGCTTTGAGATATATGCATAAGATCAATTAAATAATCTATAATAAAAATATGCCATAAATACAGGAAATAAAATAAGGAAAAGAAAGCATATAATATTATAAATAAAAGCAGGAAAAAGATAGTCGAACGATCCTCGGAGATCGTCGACCGACCCACTGAGATCGTCGACCTATCAGACAGATCGTCGACCGACTCAGATAGTCGAACTATCCAGGCAGATAGTCGACCGACTCAAGACTAGACAGAAAGCGTCGAACTATCAAGAGATAGTCGACCAGAGCTCGACGATCTAGCAGAACGTCGAGCTGACTAGAGACAGACGATCGTCGACCGGCTGATCGACGATAGTCAATCGGCGTTCGACGATAGTTGAACCCGAAAACTTACTTAGGCAGATTTTCATCTGGATAAGTAATTCTACAAAACTAGAAAAACTAACCTATCAACTAACCAAAGAAAAGACTAAAGGAATGACTTAACTCAAATCCAAACTAGGGTACCAACACACTTACAGTCGAGAAATTTAAGTCCAAAGTTACAAGACAAAGTCCAAAATCGCCAGCAAAGCACAACAAAATCGTAGAAAAAGATAGCATAGATGCAAGAAGAAAACAATGGCAGGTCTTCTAGGTTGCAGTTGAAAAAGAACAAAAGGAGGAATCAGTGTTATCGTCGGCTGGAATAGAGGGAATTGTCGGCCCTAACAGAATCCATGGGCAAAACTCAGTAAGAGAGTTATCGAGAAGAAGAGGACTTTAACGATGTTGTCATCGTCGAGGCATGGAGACGGAGATGTGTCCTCATGTCGAAGCCTAGTGGCAACTAAAATAGAGAGGGGGGAAAAGAGGTGTGTCTATTGAAAGAATAAGGCGGCAGTGGCGAGTTGCGGGAAAAGTCGACATGTGCTATTTTGGGAGTGGCGGGGCACGATTTCTCCTCTTGATCGAACCGGTCTAATAAATACTCATCGCCTGCAGCCTAAGCCTAATTAAATTAATTTAGGTTCAATTAATCTAATTAAACTCATAGTACTGTTTTAAATCTCATAATACATCAAATTTTATCTATTAGCACACAAATTTTTACTATTAGCACGTCAACTGAATTATTTTATAATTAACTCATTGAATTGCATTGATGCACAAAATAATTTTAAATGAACAATTTTATATTATATGAACCTTCAAATTTTCGTCACAATTGCATAACATGTACAAAAAAAATTTTATCGAACTCTAGACATTAAATTTATTTTATCTTCGTAATGGGATTTGGGTCGTTACATCTTCTATCTTAGGCCTGAGGAAGAAGTCGTCTTCTTCTCTATATGTAGAAAATGGAATTGATCCATGCGCCAATAATGGTCAGTGCATGGGACTACGGGAATCTGGGCAAGGCGTGAGATCAAATGGAGGCTCGATGTAGATGGGAGAGGGGTAAAGGGCGCGAGAAAAGTTTGCCCCTAGCCCTATCAAACTTTAGTTTTTTTTGGGATAGTTTTTTTATTTGAATTTCAAATTAATAATTGATCTCCACGTATTCAAAATAAATTTGCACATAACAATTATTTTATTTAAATCAATGACAAAGAAAATGAAATATTTTATTAAGGTCTGTTTGGCGCTCCTTTGTTTGTTTACCTGCCTTTTTTTATTTCTTCTTTACCTATTCGACTCTTCTATTATATCTTGTATTTATCATTGATCAAGTCATCCTAAAATATATAGGGATAATAGGGTGTTGATAGCCCATCACTCATGATCCCCACTATTTTGGTGGGATCATGGGGCTAAAAACCGCGCACGCGATCGGCGCACCCAATCCCCCGTGCGGCTCGCACCCATGCCGCCCATGACCGACTAGCATGGCCGGCCGCCACCTCCATCTCCGGCGGCCCACTATCGCGAGTCGGAGAGGCCTCGGCAAACGAATGCCGCCGCCTCCCGCGGCAGCAAGACCACACCCACAAGGGGAAACCATATCGGGTAGCATATGCCTACAAAAAGTAAGATAAGACAATATATTGGCACATATGTGAGACATACAGCGGGAATGAAAAAAATAAAGATCGATAACCTTTATCACATTTCCTCCAACCCAATAACCGAACTACCCATCATGCTTGTCTGTGGAAGTATAATCCTTGACATATATAGAGATGCCCATGTTTCTACATTATGCTCATTAAATCTACTCCATGGCGAGAATATTGGTGGCAATGGATAATATTCACTAAGGCCTACTAGGACAAAGGGATTCCCATTTATGAAGCCAACACAAATTAATTTGGGCATTGGTGGTGGCATAGAATGCAATGGAAGAAATGTAAAGCTTTGATCAATTGAGAGCTCCACTACAGCCACATTGTAGTAAGATGTTATTATGAGACCCATATCGGGTAATGTCATCCACTTCTAGACCGGTGTCGGTGTCACCTTGAAATCAAGACTTTGTAATAATTGTGTTCGTCTAATGTCACCAAACATCTCATCATATAAAATTTTGTAATTTTCAAGTTCTGTATAGAGATCCTTTCTCACTTGTACCCAATCTGGACCCTTACCTAATGCTTGACCAACAACTCGAAATCCACAATGGTCATCCTCAAGCACATCTATGACATTTGTAATATGTTCGGAGAATAATATCGGTAAATATTGACGTATTTCATAACCCAAGTTTGTATTAACAGAGGGAGTTCTAAATTGATAGTATGTCCTTTTTTTAGCATTTAACTTGGTTCTTAATTTTAACTTTTTTGCCTCTTTTTGTTGGTCTTCCATGGAGAGAATGTACTCGAAATGTGATTTACACAGCCACATTAGCAATTTTTTGGTCTTTAATTGAAAAAGGACAACCACACCTTTTTGTAGAAGATTTACGCAACTCTTTTTTCCCGACTCTTATTATGTTGGTTGGCTCGATAATGACCTCCTCTATCGCAACTAAGGATCACACGAGGTGTCAACCTTCCTACAACCTTATCTGAACAACTGATGGTGACAACAAAATCTGAATTACGACCAACATTTTGAACCACTCAATTAAGGCTTCTTTGCTCACAAAAACTTAATCCATCTCAAAATGAGAACCAACTTCAATTTTAACTTTCCCATCATCGCAATTACTAATTACCATATGAGTCCCTCCCTCCATACTGTAAAAGGTTTTCCAATTTGTACAAATACATACTTTAGCACGGACAAACAATATAAATGATAAAGACACACAATCAATAAGTAACATCACTAAGAAATGTGTGGTTTGTCCTTTTGCAATTTTTGAGCTTCAATAATGTTGCTTCAACAAGGTTGCATTATCTTGATTGGAGGGACTATGCAAACAGAGTACTTTTCAAATTGGAAATGACGATAATTTCATATTGGAGGGACTGTGCAAATAGAGGACTGTGCTAGGGTTGAATGGACAAACTTTAGATTGGAGAATAAATGGGTTCTTAGGCGTCACCAATAACAGAGGAGTGTGGCCAGGAGGAAGCAGTGTCGCCGAGCTTTGAAGAGGCGGAAGAAGTGGTGGAGGTGCACGTCCTGGCGGAAGCACTGGCGGCGATCTTTGAAGCAGTGAAAGCAGCGGCATAGGGCATCGAGACAGCTGAAGGCGTTGATCGCGGAATACGCGGCAGTCATCGACGCTAGCGGCGAGGGTTGAAGCAGCGGAATGCATCTTTCATGGGGCTAGGGTTGAGAGACGGTGTGGTGCGCAAAAACTACGTGCCCTCAGTTATAAATTTAGGGAGGAGTTTGGGTTAAGAATTAAGTGACTTTGTGGTGCACATAGCAAAAAATGTAGTGCACTTAACAATCCCCTAGATAAATAGCTTGGATTTATCGGGCGCCATTATTGATAAATCTCAATGGCCTGCATTAATCCCGGTTATAACTGGAGCAAGGGCACAAATATCTCTCCAATACGTCAGGCCTTGTTTGGGCCGCCTCACACCCCCGGCAAAATAAGGGTGCTTATTGAAGCCCTATGTCCAGCCAGAGATGGAGCGCATAATGCCTAAAACTGAACTTTGGCGCTCAGCACTCAGGGACGTTTATCAAATCAGCTGATTACATGCTTCCTGTTCCGCATCGGTTTATGCGGGAACTGATGATTCAGGGGAGTAAAGTGCATCCCTGCACTTTACGGTAAAGTGTGGGCATCCAAATGCTCGTGTTGATGCCCGGACATAGCTCAAAGCGAGTGCATCTCATCTCGCTTTGAGATGTGTGTGGGCATCCAATGCGGACCGTTGGATGCCCGCACTTTACGGTAAAATGCACTTTTGCACTTTACCTCCCCTGATTTCGGGAACTAAGCGCAGTCGAGACCCATCACAAAAGACCTTGGTAATAATAGAGTCTCAATCCAAACACCATAAATATTTATGCAATCAATATAGATTATGGACCAGTCTATCAAGACACACTCTAAATTTGGAATTGGGGTGGTAATGTGGACTTTTGTACTTTATCGTAAAGTGCACTAATTCAAAAGTCTGTGTGGATTAGTGCAATGTACTTTGAGATGTGTGCATTTATGATATGTGCACTGATCCACGCAGATCGTCGGATCAGTGCACTTTATGATAAAGTCCAAAAGTCCACTTTACCACCCCATCTTCCTCTAAATTTTGGGAGATCTAGGGTCTATTTGGTGCTTTTTTTTCTCCAATGAGTTTGGACAAAACTTCATCATTATAAAATAAATGTTTGGCTTGACAACTCTTGTGACTGTCACCCCCAAAAAGAACTAATATTGAACATAAAAGTGGATGGAGATCCTTAGGTGAGGTCAGGCAATACTAACAACGATTCATAACCAACACGTTCACAATCACCGCCGTCGTGCCAATCAGAGCCCTAAATATTGATAGAAATTACCACACATTCAATAAATAAAACACAAAGCAAAATAGTAATAATTAAAATAAATACATAGTAATTAAATGAATAGTTTACAATTGAGAATGCTTTGACTGAAACTTGATTAGCATAATAAAACTATAACAGACCAAGCCAAGTAATTAGTGGGAGTGACTATTTGGTAGTGGTGCACATAAAGCCTGGCAGGCCAAGTTTAGGCTTGGGACTGCCAGGCCCAGGCTTTTTATGCTCAGACCCTGGCCTGATAATAGTCAGGCCTAGACCCAGACCCAGCCACCCTGTATGAATGGGGACTAGCAGAGACTTTTTGACAAGGCCTAAACAAGGCCCAAGCAGGCCGAACCAGGCCCAGGCCTACCCAAGACTAATTTTTTCAAATAATTTTTTTTTAAAAAAATAATTAATATAAATATATTATGTAAAACAAATGTATTAAAATTTTAAATACTTAATAAGATAAAATATTATATTTTATTTCATATTTAAAAATATTACAACGCACACAAACAGGTCGGCCATTTTGAGAGTTTTTTACGGATTGCTCTTTTTAACATTTTGTAAGTGAAATTCCACCTAATTTGCATGTTATATTCAAGCTTTAAAAAAAATTCCTCATTTGTTACAAAATTTTTAAAATCTTGTCGTCTTTTTTAAGAACTATATATATCTTTACACATATAAATGAAATATAAACTCATTAGTTCAAAATTCAAAAAGTCGTTTGATCATTGTTTGATAATTTATCAGCCGTCGGATCGTTTTATTGTTAAAAAACTAAAAACTATAGGGCTCCTAAAGCTAGAGGGAGGGGGAGAGGGAGAGAGAGAGAGTGGCTGAGAGGGGGGGCGGTGGATGGGATATAATTATATATATAATATATTATATCTTAATCTATATTATAATATATAAATATAGGCGGGAGAGAGAGAAAGAGAGAGAGAGAGAGAGAGTGCGGCTGAGAGTGGGGGCGGCGGATGGGTTATTATATATAATTATATATATATATCTATATATATATATTATATATAATTATATATAGGGGGTGAGAGAGAAAGAGAGAGAGAGGTTGGCTGAGAGGGGGCGAGGCGAAAATTATTTGTGAAGCGACCAAAGGCCGCCTGAAAACATCGAGCACGGGCAAATCCCGTGCAGAAGCGGGCGAAGACTGCCTGGATGCAGCCGAAGGCCGCCCGAGAGCATTGAGCATAGGGGTAGCCCGTGCGATGATGCTCGTGTGTGTGTATATATATATTAGCATACTTATAATTTTAATAATATATGGATCCATTAATTTTAAACTATCTTGGACAATTAAATTTAAAATATAACAAACACAACGAGTGTTGCGGACTAACTCGATGCTCCGGTCAGACCGGATTTACTTGGACCGTCTTATCTCATGGAGCGGTCGAGTGCGCACATAGTCAATGAAAATGAGAGATTGAGACAAGATGTGATGACGTGGAAAAATCCCTCAAATGGGTAAAAAACACGTGACCGGGTCTGTGCCGGTCAAAATCCACTAGTTCATGGTGATTACAATGTGTTGGGGAATCGGGGCGACAGACCGCTCACGTTATAGCTTGGGGGAGAGAGAGTAAGACTATGACTCCCCGCGGGCAACAGTCTGCGCCGCTGGAGAGAATTGGATGCTGAAATGCGTGGGAGGGCCATGGTGCTCTGATGCTGGGGGAGGCACGCGCTTGCTTGCGGGGGTCATCTTCCTCCTTCCGCTAGCTTCGGGACTTAGGCATTTTCCTCCTAGCAGCGTGTCGGTGGTACGCTAGTGGCTCTTGGTGGCTGGAAGGCAACTCGAGGGAGGAGGCTGACAGAGCTATCACCTGAGGTGAAAGATGACCGGGAGCAGAAAAATGAAGAATGAGGGGGCCTTAGGGCTCCTTTTATAGCCTTCGGGGGAGGTTCATGGCGGGCCCCACCAATAAAGTAGTGGGTTAGTGGGTGGTTACCCACCTGACCGCACAGCGAGGAAAGCCCCCCCCCCCCCCCCCCCGCCCTTATCGGACGGCGGGCAGGCCGCCCACGGTGATGGGGCGCCAAGGCAGTGGCAGGAAGGGTGGTAGGCGGCGGAGGCATCCGGCGGCAGCGGCTTAGGTCGGCCGCAGCCTGTCATGGCAAGGCCGGCGGCCTGCCGCGGTAAGGTCGGTTGCCTACCGCAACAGGGCCGGCAGCCTGGTCGCGGCAAGGCCGGGCTGCCGGTCAGGCCGACGACGGCCTGATGCGGACTAGTCGTGGATTGGCAATAGGCCAGGCCAGCCGCGACAAGGCCGGGCTAGTGGCCAGGCCGGCAGCGGCCTACCGCGGTCTGGCCGCGGCATGGCCAGGCAGGCGGTTAGGCCGGTCGTGGCCTGTCGCGGCCTGCCTGGCCTGGCCGCGACACGGCCATGCTGACGGTTAGGTCGGTCGCGGCCTGCCGCGGCCTGGCAACGGTCTGCCACGGCACGGCCGGTGGCCTGCCGTGGCAGGGCCGGTGGCAAGGCCGGCGGCTGGCCGGCCGGCCGGCGGCGGAGGCGGTTAGGCCGGCGGCGGCGGCGGCCTGTCTGGCGGGCGGTGGTATTCCTTCATGGGGAGAAGGAGCGGGCCCCACCCCCCCCCCCCCCATGTTTCCCTCATAATAGGGATTTCATTGGAGGTCGGGTTGACTAGTCAACCCCATGATCCTATTGTTGGGGGGAGATCATGGGGGGAGTTTTCCTATAAATAATGGTAGAACCCATCAATTGTCCCTCAAATCTTTGTTATTTGGGAGCGAAGCGTGCGAGACAAGAAGGATTTTTCCCACTGTCCTTTCCTACCTGCTGTCATGATTTCCTCCAGCGAGAAGATGGAGGCAGCAAAGGGCGGAGCTTCAAAGGTAACCAGAGCAAATTCATCGAAGAAGAGTTGGTCGGGGAGGATGCCGAATGCGGTTGCGCGCGCCCGTGCTGCGTGGCCGCAGGACGCATGCATGTGCCCAGGCCGCGCAGCTAGGTTGTGCGCGACTAGGTTGCGCGCGTGCCGGTGGGCCATGCGTGTGGCCAGGCTACACACACTCAAACCGTGTGCGCGGTATGTCGTTTAGTGAAAGGAGGGTGTTAGGTCAGATTACTCTAGAGGGGGTGAATAGAGTATTAAAACTTTGGCTCTTTTTCTAGATTATATCAGAGTAAATATAGTGATACCATATATTTGTAAAGGAAAAAAGAAAAACTAAGCTAAATAATTCAACAATCACAAGTATAGCAAAAACAAATGAAAAGGAGCAACCAGACGACACAAGAAGTTTATAGTGGTTCCCCTAAACCTGGGTACATCCACTCTTCTACCACCCTTGGTAGGAATCCACTAGCAAGTTTTGATCAAGTGACTGCCACAACAAGATCTGGTTTAGGTAGATCAGGAAACCCGTCAGGTTTTTGATCAGGTGCCCAAAAACTAACTTCAAGTTTTTTGGAGGGAGACTTGTCAACCAAACTAACTTTTGAAGGGAGTTATAACCCTGTATAATGGGATGGAAAATGTTGACGGAAGTCTTCTCTTTTCTCAAATACAATGGAGAAGACTGTGTGGATTCTTGTGATGTCAAAGCTCCTTCTGAGAAGTGGAATATTTCAGAAAGAACAGAGATTTGTTAAAGGGTGAGTAGGTCTTCAGCTTGATCTGCCAAGATCCGGGAAATCCAATAACAGATGTTGAATAGAATGTCTCTAAGAATTTCTGGAACAGAGGTTGAAGAAGGCTCTTGATCTCTATGTTTTGTTCTTCTTCAATCTACAGTGATGGCAGAGAATGAGAAAGTGTTGAGAGCATCGAGTGCTTGTTCAGAATCTCATATTCAGTTGCTTCTCGATTTTTCTTCCTGTTTCTGTAACTGTCTTTCTTATCTGTTTTCTTTCTCGAAGAAGAGAGAATTACTTTTATTCCACTGGTGAAAAATTCTCTTTGAATTTTTGAATTCTTTCCATAAATGTTGGCTGCTAGAAGGAATAGAAAACGGCTGGAATAAAAGCATTTATGAGTTTCCGATCTGTTCTTGATAGAATAAGCAAATATTTATTCTGAAGAATACCACATTTAATACAGCTAAATAACGGCTATATTCAGAAGAATATTTGCATTAAATGCTCAGAATAATACTGCTAAAAAGGAACAGAAGAGTAAATGACTCATTCTGGAACTACACAGAAAACTTTGAACGCAAAACAGAATTCGTCGACCAGAGATCAAAGATCGTCGACCAGGGAATTCAAGTTCATTAACCTGTGCTCTGCAATCTGTTAACTGGGAATAACTTTCCAAATCTGCACTCTAAGTCCGTCGAGCTGAAAAACGGACAGAAGAAAACTAAGCATCGACCTGAGCTCTGAGAATGTCGAGCTCAGCTCAGAGAATTAACTCTTAGTTCGTCGATCGGAGATCGACAATCGTCGAGCTGAGTTTGAAGAATTTCGAACTGATCACTGTCTTCTGAAAGCTGCTAAAACTTATTCTCTGAAGACCACTTCTGGCTTGTCTAAGGAGGTAGCACTAATCAAGACTTAGTCTAAACTCTAGGACTACTACTCATGACCCTAGCTATACAATGTTGGGTCACACTCAGCCTAAGTTAGTGAACCTAGCCCAAATCCAACTAGGGATCCAACAATCTCCCCCTATTTGGGTGAGTTCACAAACACAAAAACAACGCAATCATAAAGCAGAAGAAAATATATATGACAGAAGAAAAAATATTCAGCAGATATTTACAAAGTTGTGCTTCATGATAAACTAAGAGAATATAGTTCAAAAGACAACTAAAAATAAAAGAAAGGAAACTCATTTCTTCTTCTGAGCTTTGTCTTTGTCTGAATCTTCAGAAGGTTGTCTGAATTTGATTACTCTGTTAGGGTTAGCAGCTTCTTTCTTTGACATATACATATCAGATGCTCCAATTATAGTTTGAGAAGAGGTTCTGGGAACAACAGCCTCTGGGTGCAGCTTCATATAATCATCAACATTGAAAAATTTATTAGCTCTAGCATACCTGAGCAATTCTTCTTTTCTGTAGGAAGACATAGTTGAGAATTGAGAGATATCTTTGCCTTTAGCTTTTGTTTTGTTAATCTGAGAAAGTCCTATAAGCTCATGGAATCTGGCCATCCTAGCAGAAGTCTCCTGTTCTGGATCAACAAAAGGAATTGGAGGAAACTCTGGCCTTTTTGGACTAGAATCCTGCATTGGTTCTTCAGTAGGAACTTTCTTTGAAGATTCTGAAGGTCGATTGCTTGAAGAGGACTGTTGATAGTTTTGTCTTGGTTGTCTCTGATAAGTCTTTGTCATGGAAGTAGGCTTCTGAGATAAATTACCTGAGGAACCTGAAGAGGGAGGAGGAGGAGGAGGACCTCTTCTAAACTTTTGAGGAGGAGGAGAGTACCTTCTTCTTTTATTCCTAGCCTTTTGCTCATTCTTAGACAACCACATCCATTGGGGCATACCAGGGTAGGGAGTAATCTTTTGCATAATATAGTATGGAGTATCATTACTTAGATTTTGCTTTGGAATAGCCTTGGAAGGGGATTTCCTTTTCTTATACATTTTCTTTCTACTGTCATCAGAATCTGAGTCATCAGATTGATAATCATCAGAAGATCCTTGAGGATTATCATACAAAGCATCAATCTCAGCAATGACTTGATTTGAAACTATCTTTCCAGCTAAAGGAGGGACAACTAGAGGAGGAACTGCTGGAGGTGGAATGATTTCAGCAGGGACTTCTACAGTTTCCAGATCCATATCCATATCAAAAATCCCATCCATGTCAGGCAATGTAGAGGTAGAGAAAACAAAGGTGGGAGGAGAAAAGGCCTTGGGCTTAGAAGATTCATCCTCAGCCACCTGAATAAGCTCAGCCTCTGGAACTAAGATGGGTTCAAGCTCAGGAGCTTCAAAACTTTTCTATATCTGCTGCAAATTCTCTGAACTGATGGGAGCTGAGTAACAAAAAATATATGTACATCCATAAAATGATACAAAAAGAAGACAATTGCTATACAAAAGATCAAAGGATCATAGAACTGAATCTAGGTCAAAATCTGGAGCAATGAGGCAATCTCCATAAAGAATTTCCAAAGAATTGCTCTCAAATTCAGTATCCAAAAAGTCAATAAGATCTGCATCAGTAAATTCAGTATCAATAAAATCAGCTTCTGCTACAAGTCTTGTATCTGCTTCTGTATCTGCTGCTACTACTGTTGTTGCTGTATCTACTACTACTGCTAAGCAACCTCTTCACTGAGTATCTCCCCCTGCCTGGTTTCAATGGCTACTGGAGCCAGGCTCCTGACAGAAGAGGATGGGATAGAGGAGGTAGAAAGCTGAGCAGCAAGGGTAGAGATAGACATAGCAAGAGGTGAAATAGCCTCTGCTATCAGCTATTTGAGAAGGGGTGTGAGGGATGCTAAGATGAGAGAGATGGACGGAGAAGATGATTCTAAGAATTCTGGAGGGGTTTGAGTAGAGATAGATGGATTGATGATGGAAGATGATGAGGGATGACAATCTAACATTAGTTCATCTAAAGAATTGCTTGGAGATGAAAGAAGGTTGAAAGAGGGTAGAGAAGTAAGATTTTGAAGATGAGATGGAAGAGGGGATAGAGGTGGAGTTGTAGAATCTGGAGATTGAGATTGATCTAGAAGTTATTTTTGTTGTTGATGCACTGGGTATGAAATGATAGGGGACTGAGGAGGTGTAGGTTGATGAACTGGAGAAGTAGGGTGGATGGGGGAAACAGGAGGTATAGGTAGAGATGCTGGAGCTGAGGAAGTTTGTTGGAGGGATGATGAAAGGGTTTGGTCAAGAGGGGGAATGGAACTTTCTTCTGCAGGGTGGGGAGTGGCTGGTACTGCCCTAGTACTCTCAGAGGTTTTAGAGAAGGAATCCTTGGATGGCTTTGAGATAGTCCTCTCCCACCTGCTAAACAAGGTGCAGGTCAGCCTCTTGGAGGCGTTAATGAATATGGTCAGGGCGACCAGGGATTCAGCGGCCTTGGCATTAAGGAAGATTCCAAGAATCCTTCCATAGCAAACTTCTTTCTTATTGTTCTTCTTCTTAATCAGATTGAACAAAATTTTGGCCCAATTAGCAGCCTTCTTATTTACCACATCATTCGTCACTTAGAACTGCTACGTGGTAATGTGATCATGGGATGTATGCTTGCCCAGCAACATTTTACCGACTACATCTGTAAGAAATTTATATTCAGCAGATAGATGCTTCTTCAGCAATTTATTTGGGGTGTCTATACAGTAACCCATCAAAGTCAACATTTCCTCATATTCTGAAGATTCAAGTTCAATATCTTCTTCACCGTTAACTAGTCCAAAGATTTCAAAAAGAGTATCTGGTGTTAAGGAAACAGCGTTACCCGATATAGATCCAACCATCATGTCAGCATCTGGGGTAGATGAAGTATAAACCCACTCTCTTATTTCAAAACCATCAATCTTCATTCTGGTAGACATAAGGGTCTTCAAACTGAGTTCCTCTAATGACTGTAGAATATCTTTGAAGATCTGGTCTGAATGCTGAAAAGAATCAAAATCGATATCGAAACCCATATCGAACTTCATGCCGGAAAGAGCTCCTGCTGGAATTGCCATTAGTGTCCTGCAACACGAAAGCAAAAGGATCAAGTGTCGTGGAATAGAAAGCGCGAGATGGAGGTCGAAGAAAACCTAGTTATAAGGTTTTTCAGAATATAAACCGACAAACTCCGTCCTGCGAAAAAAAGAGAAATCTTCAATCTGAGGTCGACAAAATGTTTTATAGTCAAAAGAATTTGTCGATCTTAGTCAGAAGAGGGGAAAACTTTTCATCGTACTCAGTTCAATGAAAACTTTTCTGAAGCCAGATCGTCGATCTCAGGTCGACGACAAATGACTTCCATAGAGAGTTCGTCGATCTCAGGTTGTCGAAATATCTCAAGAACTTCCCTTAGTTTGTCGATCTAAGGTAGACGAATTTTGGCAAGTTCTTCGACCACAGACACAGAATTAAATTAAAGTATCACCATTCATCATGTCTAACTGATTCATAAAGGATAGATGTTTCTTCTCATCCAAGGATTTGGTGAAGATGTCTGCCCTTTGCAAATTAGTGGGAATGAAAGTAATATTAATTTTCTTCTTATCCACACATTCTCTAATGAAATGATGTCTAACATCTATATGTTTGGTTCTAAAATGATGCACTGGATTCCGTGATATAGATATAACACTGGTACTGTCACAAAATAAAGTTGAATTATTTAAGTTATAACCATAATCCAGGAGTTGATTTTGTATCTGTAGCATCTTTAAGCAGTAACTGTCAGCTGCTATATATTCAGCTTCTGCAGTTGATGTAGACACTGATGTTTGCTTTTTACAAAACTAAGAGACAAGTCTAGCACCAAGAAATTGGCATGTTCCTGAAGTGCTTTTCCTGTCCACTCTATATCCAGCAAAGTCAGCATCTGAGTATCCAGTTAACTCAAATTCTAATTCAGTTGGATACCAGAGTCCTAGATCTGGGTAACTCTTTATATATCTTAAAATCCTTTTTAATAAAATTAGGTGAGATTCTTTAGGGTTCACCTGGAACCTAGCACAAGGACATGTAGCAAACATTATATCAGGCCTACTTGTTGTGAGAAATAGAAGGGACCCAACAATGGCCCTATACAATTTATGATCAACAGATTTCCCTTATTCATCAGAATCAACCACAGCATTTGTAGCCATAAGTGTTTTCTTAGCTGAGGCATCAGCCATCCCAAACCTTTTAATCAGTTCTTTAGCATATTTGGATTGAGATAAGAAATGCCATCAGGAGTCTGCTTCACTTGGAGGCCAAGGAAGTAGGAGAGATCACTCATGCTACTCATCTTAAACTTAGAATGTATAAGGTTAGAAAACCTTGTACATAGTTTGGGATCTATAGAGCCAAATATTATGTCATCCACATATATTTGTATCAAAAGTATTTTATCATTATGATGCTTGAAAAACAAAGTCCTATCTACCATGCCTCTAGAAAACTTACGTTATAAAAGAAAGCTAACTAAGGTTTCATACCAAGCTCTTGGAGCTTGCTTTAGACCATAGAGAGCTTTATGCAATCTAAAAACATAAGAGGGATGAGATGAAGAGATAAAACCTGGAGGTTGTTCAACATAAACCTCTTCTTTTAATTCTCCATTCAAAAATGCACTTTTTACATCCATCTGGTAGACTTTGAATTTCTTGAATGCAGCATAAGCAAGGAAAATCCTTATTGCCTCTAGCCTGACAACAAGTGCAAAAGTTTGATCATAATCAATCCCTTCCTCTGACCTATAGCCTTGAGCAACAAGCCTAGCCTTGTTCCTTACAATCACACCTTGAGCATCAAGCTTGTTCCTGAAAACCCACTTGGTCCCAATTACTAGATAGCCTTTAGGCCTTGGAACCAAGTCCCAAACTCTACATATCTCAAACTAATTGAGCTCCTCTTACATTACAATAATCCAGTGGGGATCTTGCTCTACATCAGTTATAGATTGAGGCTCAAATTGAGAGAGAAAACAGTCATGCATCACATCATGGTTGAGTTGATGCCTTGTCTGTACACCTATTGACATGTCTCCAATCACTTGAGATCTAGGGTGATCCTTTAGTGTGACAAGATCAGATGGTGGAGTTTGTTCAGCAACAGCATTTGGAATGAATTCCTCTTGTGGAATTGCATCTGCTGTTTGAGAAAGTTCAACTGCTTCCACAGTTTCTTCTTCACTTTCTTCATCATATTGTGGAGGAGGATGTGATATAACCTTTGGTGTAAGGTTTAGTTCATCCATTTTCTCACACAAGTGAGGTACCTGCAATAACTCATTGGTAGAAATTTCTTTCTCCTTGCAATACATATTAGCTTCATCATAAGTTACATGCACAGATTCCTCAATTTTTAAAGATAATTTATTGAACACCCTATAAGCTTTGCTGACTTGGGAATATCCTAGAAAAATTCTCATTGCAACCTTTGCTTCAAATTTTCTAATATTTTTCTTGTCATTGTTATGAATATAGTATATACAACCAAATACTTTAAAATAGGTGACTTTAGGTTTCTTCCCTTTCAGTAACTCATAAGGAGTCTTACTCTTAAGCTTGTGTATAAGATTTCTATTTAGCAAATAATTTGTTGTGCTTACAGCCTCTGCCGAAAAGGATAGGGGCAAATAAGCATCTGCAAGTAATGTGCCTGCAGATTCAATTAGTGTTCTATTCTTCCTTTCAGCAACCCCATTTTATTGAGGTGTTCTAGGAGCTGAGAAGACATGTCTGATACCTTCTTTCCTACAGAACTCTTGCATAAGAAGAGACTCAAACTCAGTACCATGATCACTTCTGATCAATGCAACTGGAGTAGAGTACTCAATCTGTATGTTCTTGAGAAAATCTGTAAGAACCTTGAAAGTATCTGACTTAGATCTCAGAAAGAATACCCAAGTGAATCTAGAAAAGTCATCTACAATCACTAAAGTATAAGATTTCCCTCCTAAGCTTTGTACAGCTATAGGGCCAAAAAGGTCTATATGTTATAAGTACAATATCCTAGGTGAGTCACTTTTGTTTAATAAATTAAAACTAGATTTAGTTTGCTTTCCTAACTGA
Source organism: Platanthera zijinensis (assembly GCA_039513925.1). Classification (NCBI taxonomy): domain Eukaryota; kingdom Viridiplantae; phylum Streptophyta; class Magnoliopsida; order Asparagales; family Orchidaceae; genus Platanthera; species Platanthera zijinensis. The sequence goes on from CM077083.1 coordinate 155,805,742, forward strand.
CAAGCCCTACAGAGACTTTCCTTCTTATAGGGGTAAGAAGGCAATCCTCTAACAAGGTTGTCTTTAGAAAGCCTAGCTATATTTCTCAAATTTACATTACCTAATCTTTTATGCCACAAATCATTTTGATTACTAACAAGATTAAATAAAAGATTTCTGAACTGGTATATTTAAAGTTTACTAAGTATATGTTACCTTATCTAATTCCAGTTAAAACAGTTTGATTGTTTGCAGAAATAATACATTGAGATTAAGAAAAGCAAACCTTATAACCTAAATCACATAACTGACTTATGGATATGAGGTTATGCTTGAGACCATTAACATATGCTACCTTTTTCAAAGTGATATCTCCACTTTTGAAGTCTCCATAGCCTTCAGTCTGTCAAAAACTTGAATCTCCAAAGATGACTCTTGGACCAAGTTTAGCCTTGAAGTTGATGAGGTTGTCCTTGCATCCAGTCATGTGCTTAGAGAACCCACTATCCAGATACCACTTATTTTGAGCGATAGGGTAGGTCTTTACCTGCAATGAAACAAATTAAAAGTTCTTGACCCAGGTAACCTTGGGTCCTTGTTTCTTCTCAAATGAAAAACTGGAAATAAAAGAACATTCAGGTTGGCTCTTATAACCTAAGGGGTGAAATCTTCTAGGAGGAATTATCCATTTGGTGAATGGATTGATGTTCTCCCTATGTTGGTTAGGTTTAATGTTACAGTTTCTATTTGAATTTAAGTTTCTGTAATTATGATCTGGGATCGATGAATTTTATTGAGTACGTCGACCTGAGCTCGAGGAATTGGAATGAGATCTACGATCTCTGCTTGAAGAAGGAAAGTATTCATTCTTAGGGCACCAATATCGTCGATCCCTGGTCTATGAACCATACTGGTTTCGTCGATCATAGATCGAAGAATTTTTATTATATGGTTTGTGTTCAGAGTTTGTGTTCAGAGTTTGTCGTTCTGAGGTCGACGAACTGTTCACGTTTCGTCGATCTGAGTTCGATAAAAACCGCTGAACATTGTTATATCTATTGTTTTTCTTGTTCTTAGATTTTTGTTTTAATTCCATTTGTTTTAGAATTTCATTAACCTTGTTAACCTGTTCAGTGTTCTTCTTGCCTTTATCAGAAATGAAATTTATAGGTTTTGATAAGTTGTTCTTCTAGATTAGAGGTGGTTTACTAGATGAGACACCTAGTCCTAGTTTATAGTTATTTGTCCTAGCATTTAAGGTACTGGTTATATCTAGTAATTTCATGCTCCTGCCATTTAGAGATTCCTCTATTTTCTTGGCTTTACTTAGTTCAATTTTTAGAAAAACTATTTGTTCATTAGCTGAATCTAGCTCAAGTGACAATTTTGTATTTTCAGCAATATATTTATCTTGTACAGTTAATTTCTCTCTAAGAAGTTTGATTTCCTTCTCAGAGCTTATTAAGTCTAAGCAAAGATTTTTAAATTTAGATTTAAATTCTTCTGATTCAAAATCATAGGAAGCAATTACCTGATCTTCAGCAGACATTGATTCTTCATTATCTGAATCTTCAACATCTGATTTGCTGTTGCAGGAATCAATTGTCATTAGGCAAACTTCCTTTGCCTTTTGCACTTCTTCATCATCACTGGAGCTGGAAGAGGATGACTCTTCTTTTGTATCACTCCAGGTCTCAGCAACAAAACCCTTTTCCTTCCTCTTGTGCTTGCTTGAGGAGGGTTTGTTGTGATAAGTTCTTCTTGACTCTTTTTCTCTTCTCCTTTCTTTCTTCTAAGCTTCTGGACACTCAGAGATGTAGTGTCCTGCCTTCCTGCAACCAAAACACACAACTTCTTTAGAAGGTGTTTTGTCATACCTTGGTTAGTCATCTTTTCTATATGACTTCCTTCTGAATTCCTTCTTTGCCATTTTGAAAAATCTTTTGGCAAATAGACTCATCAGTTCTTCATTGAATGGAGTCCCTTCAGAGTCCTCAGCAGCCTTGAAAGCAATGTTATGCTCCTTCCAGGTAGGTGTTGGAGTCTTTATTTCAGCTGCTGCTTCTCTGGTCTTCATCAGTTGCTCATATGATTTGAGCTTTCCAAGGAGAGACTCAGTTGATATCTCAGTCATGCTTCTGGCTTCTTTGATAGGCCAGATCCTTGAAACCCATGTACTGGGGAAGCACATAAGGATCTTATCATTCACTTCAGTCAGGGTAATTTCCTTGTCTAAGGTCCTTAGCTCACTGATGATTGAGCTTAGCCTATTATACATGTCACTAACTGAATAAACTTCTTCCTTCTTGAAGTTCTCATACTGGGAGATGAGATTGGATCTTCTGTCTTTCCTCTCATCAGCAGATCCATCCACCATCTGTTTTAGGGAATCCCAGATGGCTTTGGCTGAAGTGCACTCAGCCACTTTCTGAAAAATATCATCAGACATAGTTTGAGCTAAAATGTTCATGGCTCTTGCATTTGCAATCTTGGCTTTCTTCTGGGCATCTATCCACTCAGGTGGTGGAATAGCATGAGTGCTTGAAGTAGAAGTTGAAGTAGTTGCTACAGTAGGAGGTCCTGTCAAGATAGAGTTAAATATATCCTCATCAATAGAATTCATGTACAACTTAATTCTTGTCTTCCAGATGGCAAACTTATTCAGATTGTATACTGGAGGTCTGGTGCTTGCATAATCCTTGTTTTGTGCCATTGTGATAGAGAATAGTTGGGAAGAGGAAAATTTGATCTAACAGGATCTTGGTTCAAGTGTTAACTTGTATAACCAAACAAACACTTCCTCGGATACCAATTGAAAGGAGGGTGTTAGGTAAAATTACTCTAGAAGGGGGTGAATAGAGTATAAAAATTTGGCTCTTTTTCTAGATTATATCAGAGTAAATATAGTGATACCATATATTAGTAAAGGAAAAAAGAAAAACTAAGCTAAATAATTCAGCAATCACAAGCACAGCAAAAACAAATGAAAAGGAGCAACCAGACAACACAAGAAGTTTATAGTGGTTATCCTAAACCTGGGTACATCAACTCTTCTACCACCCTTGGTAGGAATCCACTAGCAGGTTTTGATCAGGTGACTGCCACCACAAGATCTGGTTCAGGTCAATCAGGAAACCATTCAGGATTTTGATCAGGTGCCCAAAAACCAACTTCAAGTCTTTTAGAGGGATACTTGTCAACCAAACTAACTTTTGAAGGGAGTTATAACCCTGTACAATGGGATGGAAAATGTTGATGGAAGTCTTTTATTTTCTCAAATACAACTAAGAAGACTGTGTGGATTCTTGTGATGTCAAAGCTCCTTCTAAGAAGTAGAATGTTTATGAAAGAACAGAGCTTTGCTAAAGGGTGAGTAGATCTTCAGCTTGATCTGCCAAGATCCAGGAAATCCAGTAACAGATGTTGAATTGAATTTCTCTGAGGATTTCTGGAACAGAGGTTGAAGAAGACTCTTGATCTTGATGTTTTGTTCTTCTTCAATCTATAGTGATGGCAGAGAATGAGAAAGCATTGAGAGCGGCGAGTGCTTGTTTAGAATTTCCTGTTCAATTGCTTCTCGATTTTTCTTCTTGTTTTTTTAACTGTCTTTCTTATCTGTTTTCTTTCTCGAAGAAGAGAGAATTACTTTTATTCCACTACTGAAAAATTCTCTTTGAATTTTTGAATTCTTTCCATAAATGCTGGATGCTAGAAGGAATAGAAAATGGCTGAAATAAAAGTAATGATGAGTTTCCCAACTATTCTTGATAGAATAAGCAAATATTTATTCTAAAGAATACCACATTTAATGCAACCAAATAACGGCTATATTAAGAAGAATATTTGCATTAAAAGCTCAGAATAATACTGCTAAAAAGGAACAGAAGAGGGAAGGACTCATTTTGGAACTACACTGAAAACTTTGAACGTAAAACAGAATTCGTCGACCAGGGAATTCAAGTTCATTGACCTGTGCTCTGTGATCTGTTAACTGGGAATAACTTTCCAAATCTGCACTATGAGTCCATCGAGCTGAAAAACTGACAGAAGAAAACTAAGCATCGACCTGAGCTCTGAGAACGTCGAGCTCAGCTCAGAGAATTAACTCTGAGTTCGTCGATCGGAGATCGACGATCGTCGAGCTGAGTTCGAAGAATTTCGAACTAATCACTGTCTTCTAAAAGCTGCTAAAACTGATTCTCTGAAGACCAATTCTGGCTTGTCCAAGGAGGTAGCACTAATCAAGACTTAGTCTTAACTCTAGGACTACTACTCATGACCCTAGCTATACAATTTTGGGTCACACTCAGCCTAAGTTAGTGAACTTAGCCCAAATCCAACTAGGGATCCAACACGCAGCCCCAGGCAGTGCACGTACGGGTCAGGCTACACGCGCAGGGGCAGCCCGTGCAAAAGGCTTACCGTTTGTGCTGTTGGTTGCACGCCCAAGTCATGCGTGCGGCAGCGCGCGTGCGAGGCTTGCCATACGCGCGGCTGGTCGCGCGCCCAGGTTGCATGCGCGCGGCAGGCCGCGCGTGTGGCAGGTCGTGCGTGCCTCAGTTGCGCGGGCAGCATTGCGCACGTAGCTGGTCACACTCGCCTAGGCGACGTGCGCCTTGCATTCCATGCATGCGGTAAGTCGTGTGCACCCCGGTCACATTCGCAGCATCGCGCACGCAGCTAGTCGTGCGCGCCCAGGTCACGCTCTCAGGCAGCGCGCGCGCGACAGGCCGCGCGCCCAGGCTTTGTGCACCCAGGTAGCGTGTGCGCGTCTTATCCTGCTTTGCGTGTCATTTGGGATGCACGTGCTCGGTCATGTGACTCCAAGCCATTACTCCTTAGGCAGACCTGACCTTTTTATTCTTGTGCTGTACATACGTTGAAGCATTCTTCCGGGCCGATGCGCTTGCGCTCCTTTCTAACCGAATACTGTGTGGATATTTGGAGGAAGAAATATGGGCTTCCTACTAATTTGGAGGTGAGGATCCCGCGTCCCAAGGAGCGAGTCCAGAATCCTCCTCACGGGTGGTTGACAATCTACGAAGTTTCTCTGAGGTCCGGCTTCCATTTTCCACCATGCGAGGAGATGATCGAGATTCTAAAGTTTTGTGGGGTGCCAATTTCTCAATTTGTCCCGGCTGGAATTGCCCGACTAATGGGCTTAGTCGCCTTTTTCCGCGAGCATGGAGGCCGGTTTTCTTTGGACCAATTTCGAGATTGGTGCGACGTCCATTCTGACAGTGGTGAGCGGGTGGAGGTTCGCAGCAACAAGAGTTGGTTGGAGTTTGAATCCCGCAAGGACCGCCGACATGGTAACACTTTGTTTGGGTATGTTAAAAATTCTTGGGGCCTTCCCGAGGTGTGGGACACGCTTCCCGATCGTTGTCGCCGCGTGAGGGGGAAGGAGCGAGATTTTTTCCAGTGCTTGGTTTTTCTGAGCCTCGGGAGCTAGCCAACCACCTTTTTAATATTTATATCTATGTGGAGGAGAAGCACTTGTTGCGGTGTGGTATCTTTTTGGACACAGTTCGGACTGCCGAGACTTCTCAAGGAGGGGGACGGAAAAGGAAAGCGATGACGGCCCCTCTTGGTGACCTTGATGCGGTTGTAGAGGTGGTTTCTTCCGATGCTTGTCATGAGTCGACTCCCGAGGTGTAGATACTTACATCCCTAGTTCCTCAGGTTTCGTCAGATACAGTGGCTCCACGGATGTCCTCTTCTTTGAGGGCGATGAGCGATGCGGTAAGGACTTGATTTGTTCCTATGGTTCCTTTCATTTCTCCTTGCTATTTGATGCTAATTCTGGTCTTTTCTTTGTACAGATAGAGACCCAGGCGCAGATTGTGATAACCTGGAATGACCATTACGTGAGTCTGAAGGATGGGTACCTTGCTCTTCAGGATAAGCTCCGGTTGACGTCGAGCTCACTCGCTTCCCTAAAAAAGGAGCACGCTTGGGATATTGTGCGGTTTCGCCGGATCGGTTCGGGGCTGAAATCCGAGCTAGAGGATGCATGTGCGGCCTTGGAAGTGGAGAAGACCCTGGTGGAGAGGACCACCTAGATGTTGAAGCATTCGAAGGAGGAGACGGGCTTGGAGACCCAGTTGCAGGCGGCACGGGAGGAAGCCACCGGTCTTGAGACTCAGCTTCGGGCGGTGAAGGCGCAAGTGGAGATGCTGTCCTCTGATGGTCATGCGTCAGAGTTGAAGACAAAGGGACTTGCACAGTACCTGGAATCATTGGATTATATGCGAGATCATAGTCTGATTGCAGAGGAGGTTCATGTCGAGATTTGGTCCAAGGAGGTAGAGCCCCAGATGGATGATATTCGTGAGCTAGCACTCTAACGCGGTGTCTCAAAGGCCTTTCGCTTTGTTGGCAAGAGCTTGGAATATGACACCTCATGCATCAGTTTTATAGATGTCTCTGAGGATGAGGGCTCTGACTCGGATGTCGAGGATGAGTAGTGATTCTCATATTTTTGTTGTTGTGTATTTACATTTTATTGTTTAGTTAGGCTTATTTGTATTTTTCCCCTTGTTTAGCATTGGTCGTTGTTGCCTCTAGGCGTTGATTGTCCTTTTTGTATCATTCCAGCTTTGTTTTGTTATGATATTATAATTTTTTATGTCATCTTGGATGTATTGTTTTCATGGCTCTGGTCCGCAGCATAGTTTGCATGAGGGCTGCTCGCGGCTTCATTTGTGTGAGGGCTGCTCGCGGCTTCATTTTCACAAGGGCTGCTCGTGGCTTAGTTTGTGTGAGGGCTGCTCGCGGCTTATTTTGCGTGAGGGCTGCTCGTGGCTTCTTTATGAGGGGGGTAGGCCCCCACGGTGTTGCACGAGGGCTGCTCGCGACTTAGTTTGCGCGAGGGCTACTCGCGACTTAGTTTGCGCGAGGCCTGCTCGCAGCTTCTTTGTGAGGGGGGCAGGCCCCCACGGTGTTGCACGAGGGCTGCTCGCAGCTTAGTTTGCGTGAGGGTTGCTCGCGGCTTAGTTTGCGCGAAGGATGCTCGCGGCTTAGTTTGCGCAAGGGCTGCTTGCAGCTTAGTTTGTGGGAGGGCTGCTTGCGGCTTGTTCGTGAGGGGGGAAGGCCCCCACGGTGTTGCACGAGGGCTGATCGCATCTTAGTTTGCGCGATGGCTGCTCGCGGCTTAGTTTGCGCGAGGGTTGCTCGCAGCTTAGTTTGCGCGAAGGCTGTTCGCGGCTTAGTTTGCGTGAGGGCTACTCGCGGCTTCTTCGTGAGGGGGGCAGGCCCCCACGGTGTTGTACGAGGGCTGCTCGCAGCTTAGTTTGCGCGAGGGATGCTCACGGCTTCTTCGTGAGGGGGGCAGGCCCCCACGGTGTGTTTGTGTGTGTTGTCTGTCCTGTTTGTGTAAGCAAGGTTTGCAGCAACATAATTTAATACTTGAATAAAGATAACATGCGCTAGATCAGGCCTGTGGCTTACATACATCATAGTATTGAATAATTTGTACACAATTAGACAATTATAAGACGAGAAATCACTGATAAATCAGCGCAGGTTCTGCGCATTCCATGTACGGGGGAGAGTCTTTCCTTCGGCGCTTCTTAGCTTGTACATTCCTGGCTTCACCATTGCTGTGACGATGAAGGGGCCTTCCCAGGTCGGAGATAACTTGTCGCCACACATTCCCTTCCCAACTGCTTCCAGAGTGCGAAGGACCAAGTCTCCTACATTGATCGAGCGGGGATTCATTTTGCGATGGTAATAGCGGGCCGTAAGTTGCTGGTAGGCTGCGGTACGGAGAGAGACTTCTTCGCGGGTCTCGGAGATCAAATCCAGATTATCTCAGAGAGAGTCGTCGTTTGTCTGGAGGTTAAAGTTGGAAACCCGGGGGCTTGGGACACCGATGTCGACCGAGATGATAGTTTGGCTCCGTAGCAGAGATTGTACGGTGTTTCTTCTGTGGGGATTCTTTCTATTGTCTGATATTCCCAAACCATATTGGCGAGTGCGTCGACCCACTACCCCCCCTGCATCTTGGAGTCGCGCCTTTAGTCCCTTCAGAGTGGTTCGGTTGGTCACTTCAACCAGCCCGTTGGATTGAGGATGTGCCACGGCTGTGTGTCGTAGTTTGATATTGAAGTCTTCACATAGCTTGGTAAAAAACCTTCCTGTAAACTGGGTGTCATTGTCGGTGTTGATTATTGTTGGGATGCCGAAACGACAAACGTTGTCTTCCACACAAATTTCTTTGCGTTCTCCTCAGTAATCTTGGCGAGGGGCTCTGCTTCTACCCACTTGGTGAAGTAATCGATGGACATGATAATGAATTTCCTTTGTCCCGAGGCTTGAGGAAAAGGGCCGAGTAGGTCAATCCCCCACTGTGCGAATGGCCAAGCTCCTTGTAGGGCGGTCAAGGTGACGGGAGGTTGTCTGGGGACATTGGCGTGTAGCTGGCAGCTTTTGCATCTCTGGATGAAGTCTGTCGCTTTCTTTCTCATGGTTGGCCAGTAAAAGCCTTGACGCAGGATTTTTCGGGCAAAGGATTTTCTGCCTAAATGTTCCCCACAGACTCCTCCATGAACCTCGCGGAGGGTATATTCAGCGTCTGTTTCTGTTAAACATTTCAGGTAGAACCCCGCGAAGGACCTTTTATAAAGTTCTCCATTTATAAGTGTGAAGATGGCTGCCCTCATCCTTAGGCGACGTGCCTCTTTCTGATCTTCTGGCAGTCGCTGGTTCTCCAAGTAATCAACCAACGGGATAATCCATGATCTTTCTAGTTATTGAATTTCCAGTACCTCCCATGGTCCCTAGATACTGGGAAATTCAATTTCTTCAACTTTACGTCTTCTTGATTGATAGCGAGATGTTGATGTAGCAAGCTTTGATAGGGCGTCCGCTCGGCTGTTCTACTCCCTTGGGATGTGGAGGATCTATACTTGCGGTATCTGAAGCAGGAGAGATTTCACAAGTTAGAGGTATTGGGCGAGCTTCGCACTTTTCGCTTCATAGTCACCCTCTACTTGGGAGACGACAAGCTGGGAGTCGGAGTAGATGGTAATCTTCTTGGCAAGGCAGTCGATGGCGAGCCTAAGCCCTGCAATTAAGGCCTCATATTTTTCTATGTTGTTAGTGGTAGGAAACTTTAACCTGAGACCATACTCCAGAGTGATAAGCTCTGGGCTTATGAGAAGGAGTCCGGCTCCGGCACCCTCCATTCTGGAGGCTCCGTCAACGTACATAGTATATCCTTGTCCTGGCTCTTCTGGTGCGATTTCTGATTTTTCTGGCATTGTATTTTCAACGATGAAGTCTGCTAAGACCTAGGATTTAATGACGCGACATGGCATAAAGTGGATGTCGAATTCGCCTAGCTCAACTGCCCATTTGACCAACCGGCCAGACGACTCGGGTTTTTGAAGAATGGCACGGAGAGGTAGCTCAGTCAACACTTTGATGGTGTGGACCTGGAAGTAAGGACGAAGCTTCCTTGCTGAGAAAACGAGTGTTAAGGTTGTCTTATCCGCAACTGGATACCAGGTTTCAACATCTGAGAGGATCATACTGAGGTAGTAGATGGGGCGCTGAATCCCTCCTTCATCTTTCACCAATATATAGCTTAGTGAGGCCGGCGTGACGGCAAGGTATAGAAAAAGAGTTTATCCTGGGGTCAGCTTTAACAGAAGCGGAGGGGACGCCATGTATTATTTCAGTGCCTCGAAGGCTGACTGACATTCGTCCGTCCACTGAAAACCGGTGGTTATGGCCCCCGGATAATCTTGAAGAAGGGGAGATATTTATCTCCGATCTGTGCCAAGAATAGAGAGAGTGTTATGATTCTTCCATTCAGCCTTTATACTTCCTTAAGAAACCCGGGTGGTGACATGTCTCCCAAAGCCTTTATCTTTTCAGGGTTGGCCTCTATCCCTCGCTGGGTTACCATGAATCCTAAGAATTTTCTCAATGTAACCTCAAATGCACACTTGGTGGGGTTAAGCCTCATGTCATACTATCGGAGGATCCTGAAACATTTCTCGAGGTCTTCCAAATTATTTTCCCGACAACACTCTTCACTAGCATGTCATCCACGTATACTTCCATCGTCTTGCCAATAAGGTCATTAAAAATTTTGTTCATGAGTCGTTGGTAGTTGCTCCTGCATTCTTGAGCCCAAAGGGCAAACTTTGTAGCAGTACACCCCTTTATCCGTCTGGAAGGCCGTATGCTCTTCATCTGCCGGATTCATTCGAATCTGGTTGTATCTGAAGTAAGCACCCATGAAGCTGAGGAGTTGGTGTCCGGCAGTTGAATCGACTAACTGATCAATTCTAGGGAGTGGGAAGCTGTCCTTAGGGTAGGTTTCGTTAAGGTTGGTATAATCCACACACATTCTCCATTTCCCTGAAGATTTCTTTACTAGGACGACATTAGCTACCCAGGTAGGGTATTCTACCTCTCGGATGAAATGGGCGCTGAAGAGCTTCTCTACTTCTTCTCCGATTGTCTGGAGGCATTCTGAGGCAAAGTTTCTCTTCTTTTGGATGACAAGTTTGCATGTTGGGTCGATGTTGAGGGAGTGATGAATGACGCAAGGATCTAATTCATACATATCTTCCGGAGCCCAGGCAAAGATATCCTTATTCCTCTGGAGGTAGGCTGTCAGTTCCTCTTTCTTCTGCTATGGTAGGAGTGACCCGAGCTGGATAGTTTGTGTCGAGTCTGTTTGTGAGAGAGGGACTTCAATCAACCCTTCCATGGGTGTCCCCAGTTGCAATATTGTCTCGTCGCATAAGTCGAAGTCGTCAATATTTAAGGTGGTGGCCTTGGTTGGGTGTGCCTGTTTGGAGAAGCAATTTTTGGCGGCCTCCTGATTGTCGCGTACTACTCTGATGCCTCCCGGAGTGGGGAACTTCATGGCAAGGTAAGAAATCGAGGGGATGGCCTAGAAGATGGACTGAACTGGTCTACCAAAAATAGTATTGTAGGTGGAGCTTGATTCTACTATGACAAACTAGATTTCGTGCGTCACTTGCCTTGGGAACTCCCCCATGGTAACTAGGAGGGTGATCATTCCCAATACCTGAACTTGATGGTTGTCAAAGCCGTAAATTGGTCCAGCTGCCATTGTCAAACGTTGTGCCGGGATGTTCATACTTTGGAGGGTGGCTAAGAATAAGACGTCGACGGAACTTCCATTGTCGACGAGGATTCATTTGACATTATAGCAATGATCTCCTATCCCAGCACTGATTACCAGGGGGTCTTGGTGAGATTTTCGGAGTCTGACGAGGTATTCATCTCTGAAGTCTATGGTGGTATATTGCTTGCACTTTTTGTTCTCGTGGACGCCTACTTGCTTGCAAACTGAGAGGATTTGAGCGGAAATAAAGAGTGATCCGTAATGGTTTCAATATTTCAAACCATTTGCCTACCACCAGCTCCTCCTGGCGGGGCATTCTGTGGATCTCTGGGTGGCTGAGGAGGGTCCTACTGGTCTTGAATGCGTCCCTGCAAAAACCTTCCAAGAAGTCCAAGACGGACAAGGCGCTCGATTTCTTCCTTTAGGCGGGCACAGTCCTCGGTGGTGTGTCCTGTAGTTCGGTGAAACTCACAGTATTTGGACTGATCGCTCCTAGGGTTATGGGCTGGTTGCTTGGGCCGATTTAAAGCTGGCTTATTCTGGATGGCATAGAGTACGTTGGTGCGCATGGTGTTGAGGGGAGTATAATCCTTGGGTGGTTGATCTTTTTGAAGGTTTTTCCAGCGTTGTCCATTTCAGCGCTCTTCCCAGAATCTTCCTTCTTGATGCTGGGGAGCCGGCTCCTTTTCTCTCTTGCACTTTTGAGCCCCATCAAACTGTTGGCAATGGGCTTCAATAGCTTCGTCGGCGGCAATTTGCGCTTCCACACGATGGACGAGGTCTGGATAACTAGTGACGGTTTCCCTCATTAGTGTTGAGTAGAAGCCACTGGGGTGGAGGTTTTCGAGGAACACCCCTCTCAACAGTTCGGGGTCGACTCCCGGTATCTATCGGGCTTCTGCAGTAAAATGTTTGAAGAAATCCTTCAGTGTTTCTCATTCGTTCTAGCGGATTCCTGACAAGTGGGAAGGGTCGCAAACGATCATACAATTAGCAATGAACTGATCAATGAACTGCCTTATTAGTTTTTGTGAAATTGGCGATGGTAGCATCCCTCGGTGAATGGAACTAGGTTCGGGTCTGCCCTTTGAGAGTAGCTGGAAACACTTGGCAAAGCAACTCGTCGGGAGCATTATAAATTCTCATAATGGTGGTGAAGTGGTTAACATGTCAAGCAGGTCGTCGGTACCATTGAACGTCTCCATGTTCGGATGTTTAAATCCATGCGGGATTGGATGGTCGAGGATTTGGGGTGCCAAAGGGGAGCCTTGGCCGAGCGGTTGGCGGACGTGAATATTTCTTCTACCTGCCAGACGATATTCTTCTGCAATGACTTATCGAATTTCCTCCCGGGTAAATCTTTCAGGCGGAGGAAGGCGGGCATCATTGGCGGGGTTGTGAGAAGGATGGTCTGCTCTTACCGTTCTTTGGACCGGATGGGCGGAACTAGCAGCTTCGGAATACTCTTTGGGTTCTTCCTGTCTTGAAGGAACTTCTTGGGCCCTGTGTTGATTTGGCTATGGCGGAAAGTTAGCTGGTGCAGGCTACTGCGGGAGAGCAGGAGGTGCTCCTAGGTTTCGGAGTAGGGTGAGCATCTCAATTTGTTACTCTTCCATTTGGCGGACACACCCCTCAAGGGCGGTGACGGGGGAGAAAGCGGCTTCCGCCGTCAATGGCACGTCCACTAAAGAGTGGGAGCGTGCGGGTTCATCGCATCCGCCAAGGGCTGATCCTTCAGTGGTGCGGGCGCTTCTTTTTTCCATTGAAGCAGAGCTTGGAAGCGGCTGAGCTGGTGATCTTGTTCTTCGAAGGATGATGGGAATCGCGTTCCCATAGACGGCGCCAAACTGTTGCGGACTAACTCGATGACCTGGTTGGACCGGATTAACTTGGACCGCCTTAGCTCACAGAGCGTTCAAGCGCGCACACAGTCAATGAAAATGAGAGGGTGACAAAAGATGTGATGACGTGGAAAAACCCCTCAAATGGGTAAAAAACCACGTGATCGGGTCTGTGCTGGTCAAAATCCACTAGTTCCTGGTGATTACAATGTATTGGGGAATCGGGGCGACAGACCGCTCCCGTTATAGCTTGGGGGAGAGAGAGTAAGACTACGAATCCGCGCGGGCAACAAACTGCTCCGCGAGAGAGACTTGGATGCTGAAATGTACGGGATGGACCTGGTGCTCTGATGCTGGGGGCGGCACGCACTTGCTTGCAGGGGTCTTCTTCCTCCTTCCGCTAGCTCCGGGACTTAGGCGTTTTCCTCCTGGCGGCGTGCCAGTGGCGCACTAGTGGCTCGTGGTGGCTGGAAGGAGACTCGAGGGAGGAGGCTGGCAGAGCTATCAGCTGAGGAGGAAGATGACCGGGAGCATAAAAATGAAGAATGAGTGGGCCCTGGGGCTCTTTTTATAGCCTCCGGGGGAGGTTCATGGCGGGCCCCACCACTAACGTAGTGGGTTAGCGGGTGGTTACCCACCTAATCGAATGGCGAGGAGAGCCCCCCCCCCCCCCCCCACGATTGGACAGCGTGCAGGACACCCACGGTGATGGGGGCGCCAAGGCGGTGGTCGGTCGGGTGGTCAATGACAGCAGCGGCTTGGCCAGTGGCTTAGGCCGGTCGCGGCAAGGCTGGCAGCGGCCTGCCGTGGCCTGGTTGCGGCCTGCCACGGCCTGGCTGTCGGCCTGTCGCGGCAAGGCTAGGCTAGCCATGGCAAGGCCGAGCTGCCGGTCAGGCCGACGGCGGCCTGCCGCAGCCTTGCCGTGGCTGGGCTATCGGCCAGGCCGACCGCGGCAAGGCCAATAAGACGGCCAGGCCGGCAGCAGCCTGCCGCGGTCTGGCCGCAGCACGGCCAGGCAGGCATTTAGGCCAGCCACGGCCTTCCATGACCTGCCTGGCCTGGCCGCGGCATGACCATGTTGGGTGTTAGGCCGGTCGCGGCCTGGCCGCGAACTGCCGTGGCAGGGCCGACGGCCTGCCACTGCAGGGCTGGGGGCCTGTCATAGGCTGGCCATGGCCTGCCGCGGGCAGGGTCGGTGGCCTTCCGAGGTAGGGTCAGCGGTAGGGTCGGCGGCCTTCCGCGGCAGGGTCAGCGGCAGGGTCGGTGGCCTGCCATGGCAGGGCCGGCGGCCTACCGCGGCAGGGCTGGCGGCCTGCCGCGGCAAGGTGGCGGCAAGGCCGGCGGTAGGGCCGGTGGCCTACCGTGGCAATGCCAGCGGCAGGGCCGGCATCCTGCAGTGGCGGGTTCGGCGGCGTGCAGCGGCAGGACCGGCGGTAGGGCCGACGGCAGGGCCGGTGGCCGGTGGCAGAGGCGGTTTGGCTAGTGGTGGCGGCGACCTGCCTGGCGGTCGAAGGTTTTCCTTCATTGGGAGAAGGAGCGGGCCCCACCCCCCATGTTTCCCTCATAATGGGGAGTTCATGTGAGGTGGGGTTGACTTGTTAACCCCATGATCCTATTTTTGGGGGGATATCATGGAGGAGTTTTCCCTATAAATAATGGTGGAACTCATCAACGAGTATGAAAAAATACTTCATTTAACATAGATTTTTAATCTCTTTTTAAATTATCAATAGGTGTGGTATTATTGTTAATGTATATTTACGTACATAACGGGTTCGGAGGCTTATCATGTCTGGTTCAAATACCAGGATATCAGATACTCATATTAAACCTAAGGTTTACCTATAAAACCCAAGCTGGTGGCAACGGGGAGGGAGTTTCACTTTGACCACCACCCGGGATGCTTCGAGCGACCTCACTTTCTCGAAGTAGTGTCCTAGCCGCTCACACTCCCGGGAAGAAAAAAAATTTCCGCTACTCCAAATTTTTCTTGTTTTCTCTCGATCCAGCCAACACATGATCGAAGAGAAAGGGAACTCTCACTCCGCCGCCAATAGAGAGAAACAGACCCTGCTCCCTATTTTTGGACTTGATCTTCGTCGCTGCTCTGATCAAAAAAAAGGAAAGAAAGGAGCCCATCGAAAACAGTTTTCCGGCAATCCCGGTATCCAGTTTTCAAATTCTTCGTCGTTGCAAGCCGAATCGGGAAGGAGAAGCGGGGGGAAAGCCTGTCGCTGCTCTGTTAGAATAAGCTTGAGCAAACAAGTATTCATTCAAGTGTATCAAAGAAGTGACCCCTGGGGTCATATATATAGGAGAAGAGGAGGTGGATAACATCTCAATAGGAGATGTGGGACAAAATACAAGGAGTATTAAATATAATATTAAATGCATAAACCTAACACCTCCCTTTAAACTCATGGTGGATCATGAACCGAGAGTTTGCTGATAAGATATCAGAATCTGGCAGAAGTGAGGGATTTGGTGAGAAAGTATGCAACTTATTCTTCAAAGGCAATGAACGGTAGAGAAATAGTGTTGGCGAGGAACTCCTAGCGAGTGAAATGACAATCAATCTCAATGTGTTTTGTCCATTCATAGAACACTGGATTGGAAGCAATTTGTATGGCACTGCGATTGTCACAAAATAATGGAGTGGGGCCAAATATCTTCACACCAAGGTCACAAAGTAGGCGGCGAAGCCAAATGATCTTAGCAGTGGCAGAGGCCATTGCACGATACTCGGCCTCCGTACTAGAGCGCGCAACGGAGTCCTGTTTCTTACTGCGCCAAGAGATGAGAGAGTCGCCGAGGAAGATACAAAAGCCAGTAGTAGACCGTCGAGTGGCAGCATCCCCCACCCAATCAGTATCCGAGTAGGCTCGGAGGGTGAGGGTAGAAGTGTCAGAGAGAAACAGGGAGCGGCTGACGGAGGTGCGGAGATAGCAAAGAATCCGGAGGATGGCGGTATAGTGAACGGAGCGTAGAGCCTGAACAAATTGGCTGGCAAAGCTGACAGCATAGGCAATGTCGGGTTGTGTCATAGTGAGGTAGACAAGCATCCAGACAAGACGACAATAGCGAGAGACATCCGGAAGCGGATTGCCATCAGTCGGGAGGAGCTTCAGATTGAGCTCGATGGGCGTATCAACCGATCTAGAGTCAAAGATATCGGCAATAAAAAGGAGGTCAGCGATGTACTTCTGCTGAGAGACAAGAATCCCACGTTTGGAACGGGAAATCTCCAAACCAAGAAAGTAGCGAAGGGGACCCATATCCTTCATCTCAAACTGATGGCGGAGATGCTGCTGAAGAGAAACGATGGTGGCGTATCAAATGATAATCATATCATCTACGTATAATAGAAGAATGTGTTGGAACACCCTATTACTAATTTGGGTAAGGATCACTATGTTTGTCTTAGGAAACCAGGCTGACCTAGTTGTATAGTTGTAAAGGTCAACATTAGAATGAGTCTAGGGCTTAGAACTTAGTTTTGAAGCTGCCCCCAGGACCATTCCAAGATCAAGGTTGAAGAGCTAAGTCGAAGGCAATTCTCGTCAAGCTCAGGTCGACGAAACGTCGAACTCGGTTCGACGCTCTCTGAGCTCAACTTGATAAAGCGTCGAACTCCGGTCGACGATCTTCGAGCTCAGATCGACGATCTCTCTTCAGTTATTCTTCAGGTCGCTGAGCTCGGGTCGACGATCTTCGAGCTCAGGTCGACGTTTTCTGTCTGCTTGATCTCATTCTATCTCTGAGCTCAGTTCGACGATCGTAGAGCTCAGATCGGCGATTCTTCTGAGAGATCGACGTTTTTAAGGATTCAAATGCTGTTATTCTTTGGAATGTTTTTGAATATTATCAGCATTTATGATAAGAAGATTTGCCAGCCGTTTGTCTTTATTCTGGAGCAAGTTTCAAGGTATTATTTAGAGAATGTTTGCTGGACTTTTCTCTAGAAGACAAGACTCTTTATGGAAGACATTTATGACTGCCAACGGCTACTTTGGATAAAGAATTTTTCAGAGAATAAGATATTCCTTCTTCAATCAAAAAAAAGAGAATATATCATATACAGAACACTGATAGCAAAAGAACAACAGAAGAACTGTGACATAAAAAATCTTCTTACTTACTGAAAAGTGTTCACAACTTCATCTCAAGAACTCCAGACACCTCATCCCTCAGTCTTCTTGCTGAAACAATCTTTTGCTGGAGATCAAAGTTCTGAAGACCTATCACCCTAGAGCAAAGCTTCCCTTCCTGAACCAGTCTACATCTCAGGGGGAGCTTTGACAACAAAGATCCACTAAGTCTTCTCTCATTTGATTTGAGAACAGAGAAGACAACTTCATTTCCTTTTTCTTTTTATTTTCCTGCTGTAAAAGGGTTCTTGAACTCCCTTCAAAAGTTCTGTCTGGTTCTGAGAACCTTGTCAAAACTCAGTGGTGGCAAGACACCTTATCAAAAAATCCAATTTTGGTTTTTGAGCACCTTAACAAAAGCTCATTGGTGTCAGGACACCTGATCAACTCATCCTGAGTGGATTCCTACCAAGGGTGGTAGAAGAGTGGATGTACCCAGGTTTTTGGGGAACCACTATATTTCCTTGTGTTTTCTGGATTATTTGTTTGATTGTTGTTGTGTGTTGTGCTCTTAGTTTCTTGCTTCTTTAATTATTTTCTAGCACTCTACACTATAGTGTAAATTAAATTTTATATGTGCTAATATTTTCAAAACTGTGAAACTTATTTGAATAAACTCTATTCACCCCCCCCCCCCCTCTAGAGTTGAGATAGATCTTACCCTCACTTTCAATTGGTATCAGAGGCAGGTTGGTTGCTCATACAGGCTAACACCTGAACCCAGTGATCCTTGGTAAAATCTATCTTTTAAGAGGGTTATTTCTTCTTATATATATATTACTCTAAGACATGGCATAGAACAAGGATTATGCAAGCACCAGACCTCCAGTGTGCAATCTATCTAAGTTTGCACTTTGGAAGGCAAGGATTAAATTATACATGAACTCTATTGATGAAGATATTTTCAATTCTGTCTTGACAGTGTGTCCAAGTCCACCAGCAAGCTCAAGCACAAATGCTGTTCCACCTCCCTCAGGAACAGATGCAGACATAAAGAAATGGAAAACTACAGATGCAAAGGCCATGAACATCTTAGCTCAAACAATGTCTGATGAGATATTTCAGAAAGTAGCAGACTGCAACTCAGCCAAAGGAATTTGGGACAAGCTCTCTGAAATTGTCTCAGGGTCTGCTGATGAAAGGAAAGACAGGAGATCTCACCTCATAACCCAATATGAGAATTTCAAGAAAGGAGAGACTAAGTCGGTAGCAGATATGTACAACAAATTGAGTCTGATTGTCAATAAGCTAAGGACCTTGGATAAAGAAATCTCATTGACTGAGCTTAATGACAAGATCCTAATGTGCTTCCCCAGTACTTGGGATTCAAGAATCTGGCCAATCAAAGATGCTAGAAGTCTAAATGAAATCACTACTGAAACTCTCCTAGGCAAGCTCAAATCCTATGAGCTGCTTATCAAGAACAGAGAGGAAGAACAGAAGGCTGCTTCACCAGCCTCAAGGAAAGAGAAATCAATAGCTTTCAAAGCTATTGAAGATCAGCCTGAAGAAAAACTCACAGGCAATGAGGAATTGGTCAGCCTACTGGCCAAAAGATTTTACAAGCTAGCCAGAAAGGACTTCAGAAAAAGGCCATACAAAGGACATGACAAACCAAGGTATGATAAGTCAAATAATAATAACAAAGAAATCATATGCTTTGGTTGCAGGAAACCAGGCCACATTGTGCCTGACTGTCCAGAGAACAAGAACAAGGACAGAAAGGATAGAAGAGAAAGAAGAAAAGAAAAAGATTTCAAAAAGAACAGCTCAGACAAAGCCTCTTCTAGCAGGAACAAAAATACAAGGAAGGGTTTTGTTGCTGAGACATGGAGTGAGACAGAAGAAGATTCTGAAACTTCATCTAGCTCCAGTGATGATGAAGATGATGCTGATGAGAAAGAATTCTGCATGATGGCTATCAATGCCTCACAACAAAACTCTGATGAAGAATCAGATTCAGATTCAGAAAATCAACCAAAGGAAGATCAGGTAATTAGCTCTTTTGATTTTAATTCTGAGGACTTCAAAAATGAATTTAAGACATTGTGCTTGGATTTACTAAGATCTGAAAAAGAGATAATCTCTCTCAGAAATAAATTATCTGAATACAATGTCCTAAACTCAAATAACCTTAAACTCTCTGAGGAGTTAGAATGCTGTAGGGAGGAGATAGCTTCACTGAAAAGTGAACTGTCAAGAGCTAAAAAGTTTGAAGAATCCCTAAATGGGAGAAGTATCAGACTGATGGACATTACAAGCACAGTGAACTCTAGATTCAACAGTACACTGGGCTTGGGTGCCTCATCCAGCCAACCTATAATATTAACAACTCCAATCAAATTTGTCTCTGACAAAGGAAAGGGAGTAATAGAGGTAGCTAGGAAGAATGCAGATCTGTCAGAGAAAAATTCAGTTCAACAGATTGCGTCGAGCAGAGCTCGATGATCGTCGAACAGAGCTCGACGATCTAACCACATATCGTCGACCTCAGCTCGACGATATCCAAACTCTGAACTTCAGTATAATCGATCTTCGAACAGAGATCGACGATCTGACCCAAGATCGTCGACCTCAGCACGACGATCGTCGAACAGAGATCAGGTCTGTGAACATTCCTTCAATGGCACATCTAGATTCAATCCTAGAGGTCCCACATCCCAAGGCTTTAACCCCTATACTGAATGGATAGTACCTCCTAGGAGATACCATCCTGAATGTTATAAGGATCAACCTGGGATGTCTTTTATTTCAGAATTTAAGGGATATCAACCTAGGCCCAAGGTGAACTGGGTCAAAAACAAATAAGCTGTTTATGTGCAGGTGAAGACCTATCCAGTATCTAACCAACAATGGTATCTGGATAGTGGGTTCTCAAAGCACATGACAGGGAACAGGGAGAACCTATCATCCTTCATAACCAAACTTGGACCCAAGGTGATTTTTGGTGATTAAAATTTTGGTCAAACCAAAGGATATGGTGCTGCTCAGATAGGCTCAGTCACTTTTAAGAAGGTGGCATATGTGGAAGGACTGAAGCACAATCTGATAAGTATCAGTCAACTATGTGATGAAGGATACAAGGTGACCTTCAACAAATCCCTGTGTAAGATCAAGTTAGAGAATAACACAACTGTGTTAACAGGTAAAAGGACAGGTAACATTTACTTAGTAGATTTTCTTTCTTCTAAAGTAGATATCTGTTTATTCAATTCCACTTCAAAACCTAATATTTTATGGCCTAAGAGACTAGGGCATATTAACCTTAGAACCATTGCTAGGCTATCCAAAGACAACCTTGTTAGAGGACTACCTTCTGGTCCCTACAAGAAGGAAGGACTTTGCAAGGCTTGTCAATTAGGCATGCAAACTAAAAGTAGTTTTAAATCAATTAATAAGAGTGATTCACCTAGGATTTTGTACCTGTTGCACATGGACCTTTTTGGACCCATATCAGTACAAAGCCTAGGAGGGAAGTCCTATACTTTAGTAGTTGTAGATGACTTCTCAAGATTCACATGGGTATTCTTTCTGAGGAAGAAGTCTGATAACTTTAAATGTTTGACAGAGTTTCTCAAATGCATACAGATTGAGTTCAACACTCACATTGCCCTGATCAGAAGTGATCATGGGACAGAGTTTGATTCTCTTCTTATGCAAGAGTTCTGTCAAAGTGAAGGGATCAGGCATACTTTCTCAGCTCCTAGAACTCCTCAACAAAATGGGGTAGCTAAAAGGAAAAATAGAACCCTAATTGAATCTGCTACTACATTGTTGACAGATGCTCACCTACCTCTATCCTTTTGGGCTGAGGCAGTGAACACCTCCAACTATGTATTAAATAGAAGCCTGATACATAAACTAAAGGGCAAGACTCCCTATGAATTGCTCAAAGGGAAGAAACCTAAGGTAAATTATTTTAAAATTTTTGGCTGTATTTGTTATATTCATAATAATGACAAGAAATATCTAGCCAAATTCCAAGCTAAAGCTGATGAAGGAGTGTTTCTGGGATACTCCATGATCAGCGAGGCTTATAGGGTATATAATAAATCATCTTGTAAAATTGAAGAATCTGTTCACATTACTTTTGATGAGACTAACATGTGTTATAAGGAGAAGTCTACTTCTACCAAAGAACCCTTGCAGGTACAATCTATATCAGAAAGTATGGACAGATTACAGGTTAAAGAAGAGGAAACAACCTCTCAACCTATTCAGCAAAAGAATGAAAGCAGTGATGATGAAGAAGTGCAACATCTTGAAGAAAATCATCCTGAAGAGCCAGTTGTTGTTCCACTAGAGGAGACAACAACACAGGCTGGTGAACAATCAACACCCCCCGTTGATTTAGTAACAACAAGAGATCATCCAATCACCCAAGTAATTGGAGAGATCTCAGCTGGTGTGCAAACCAGAAATCAGGTCAACCAGAACCTGATGCACACTTGCTTCCTATCTCAAATTGAGCCTCAATCCATTCAAGATGCAGAACAAGATCCACACTGGATCATTGCAATGCAAGAGGAGCTGTATCAATTTGAAAGGAACAAGGTTTGGGAACTAGTGCCTAAGCCAAAAGATCATCCCATTGTTGGAACAAAGTGGGTCTTCAGAAATAAGCTGGATGATCAAGGAGTCATAGTCCGAAATAAGGCAAGGCTAGTTGCTCAAGGGTACTCTCAATAAGAAGGAATAGACTATGATCAGACCTTTGCACCAGTTGCAAGGTTAGAGGCCATCAGAATATTCCTAGCTTATGCTGCCCACAAAAGTTTCAAAGTATACCAGATGGATGTAAAGAGTGCATTTCTCAATGGGGACATCAAAGAGGAAGTCTATGTTAGACAACCTCCAGGTTTTATCTCTCTAACTCACCCTGATTATGTTTTCAAATTGCATAAAGCATTATATGGTCTCAAGCAAGCTCCTAGAGCATGGTATGAGACCCTAGCATGCTTTCTTCTAGAAAATGATTTTGTTAGGGGGAGAGTAGACCAAACTCTTTTTATTAGAACCCATAAGTCCCATACCCTACTAGTGCAAATTTATGTAGATGACATTATTTTTGGTTCTACTGATTCAAACTTGTGCAAAAAATTTTCCAAGCTTATGCATTCTAAATTTGAAATGAGTAGCATGGGTGAGCTGTCCTTCTTCTTAGGATTGCAAGTAAAACAACATGCTGAGGGCATATTTATTTCCCAAACCAAGTATGCTAAAGAATTGGTTAAGAGATTTGGTATGTCTGAGGCATCTTGTATGAAAACACCCATGCCTACCAATGCTGTATTGGATGCTGATGAACATGGGAAACCAGTTGATCAGACAACATATAGAGCAATGATTGGCTCTCTATTGTACCTTACAGCCAGTAGGCCAGATATAATGTTTGCTACATGCATATGTACTAGATTCCAAGTTAGCCCTAGAGAGTCACACCTAACTCTAGTTAAAAGGATTCTTAGGTATGTTAAAAGTTGTCCAAATCTAGGTCTCTGGTATCCAAAAGATTCAGCATTTGATTTAACTGGATTTTCAGATGCTGATTATGCTGGATGCAGAATAGACAGGAAAAGCACCAGTGGAACATGTCAGTTCCTTGGTGACAGACTTGTCTCCTGGTTTTGTAAGAAGCAAACATCTGTATCAACCTCAACTGCTGAAGCTGAGTATATGGCTGCAGGCAGTTGTTGTTCACAAATATTGTGGATACAAAATCAGCTCTTAGACTATGGCTACAACTTAGAGAAGTCTAAAATTTTTTGTGATAATACTAGTGCTATCTCTATAGCACAAAATCCAGTCCTCCATAGTAGGACAAAACACATAGAAATTAGGCATCACTTTCTAAGAGATAATGTAGAGAAAAATAAAATTGAACTTCAATATATTTCTACTGATTTGCAAAGGGGAGATATTTTCACCAAACCTTTGGATGAAAAGAAACACAGTTTCTTCCTAAATCAGTTAGGCATGTTAGATGGAGGAAGCCTAAATTAAATTACAAGATTTTGAAAAGATAAAACAGACCAAGACTAGACTTAAAAATCAATTCTTTTTATGTCTGTAGAATAAGTTCTATCTCTGAACTAAGCTCGACGTTTTCCCAGAAAACGTCAAACGGAGATCGACGATTTCCCATAAATCGTCGACCGGAGATCGACGGTTCTTGAAGCGTCGATCTGAGTTCAGCGCCGCCGTTAGATCTAGGCTTTCCTTCTGTCTGCTCCTTGGTCGTCGAGCGGAGCTCGACACTCTCAATAATGTCGAATGGAGTTCGATGCTATTGGCGTCTCTTCAAATTCCCTCTGTAGCCCAAATCGTCGAGCTGAGATCGACGTACTGTCGAACTGAGCACTACGATTTTCCTTTTTCGCGTCGAACCCTAATATAAAATCATTTTTCGGCCGCCGCTCGTTGTTTACGCCTTCATACTCTCTGCAAATTCTTTTTCCCTCCAAAACCTTCTACACTTGGTCGTGTTTGTTCAATCTTTGCAGGTACAGATGGCTTCAACTGTTGCCGCCCTTTCGAAAATGAAATTTGACACCGGATTTGATATCGATATAAGCTCGTTTGATGGAAGCGATCAGCGCTTCAAGGATATTCTCAATCTGTTCAGAGATCAACAGCTGATCCAAATAATGACTACCCGGATGAAGATTGCTTCAGAAGAGATCAAAGAGTGGTGGTTTACAGCGACAGACGAGACTGAGAACTCTGTCGTCGGCATCATTAAAGGGACTCAGGTACATCTATCACCGGCTCTCTTAACAGATGTCTTTCAACTTAGTACTGGAGAAGATTCTATTGAATTATCTAGAGAGGATTATGATTCATTGCTTGATAGAATGGGTCACAATGCTGTGAACCCTAATAAACTTTTAAAGAAGAATCTGTCGTTGGAATTTCAGTTTTTGGCTGATGTAGTTGGGAAAGTGCTGCTGGCTAAGCACTCTGCCCATGATACAATATCAAGATATCAGTTTTGTCTGATGGGAGCTCTGCTGGATAAGAAACATCTGAACTGGGGATCAATCTTCTTCAACTTAATTAAGAAGAAGATCAATAAGACTGCTGTGAGTTTTGGGAGAATCTTCGGGGTCTATCTGCACTACAGATGCCCTGAGCTGCTCACCTCCTCTGGGATGTTCATCAATGCATCCAAGAGGCTCTCCTGTGCCCTATTCAGCAAATGGGACAGGCAAATCATCAACCCTACAAGAGCTACTGCACCACTTCCTTCAGGCACAAGGACTGCTTCAGTCACTCCACCAGCAGAAGTGTTGCCTGCCTCTCTTCCTCCTCCAGCTGTATCCTCCCCAGCCATTTCCTCCTCTCCTCAAGTCTCAACCATAACCATATCATCCCCAATTACCATTTCCTCACCAGTTTCATCCCCTCCAGTATCCACCTCAGAGGAATTCCATCCTCTCTTCTCTTATTCAACCTTCACCCTACCATCCTTTTCCATTGTATATGATTCCTTCATGGATGATTCTCCTTCCTCTCCTCCTGAGACACCCTCTACCTCCTCTTTTCAACAAATGCTTCATGACAGTCTTTCCCAACCATCCTTTACACCCTCTCTTGCTTCACCTATCTCCACCTCAACCTCTTCTATCTCCACAATTCCATCCTCAGAGCCATCCATTCCTACCTCCACACCTTTAGCTCCAGCCAACATCCCTCCATCTACCTTTACTCCTATCTCTGCTCAAGCCCCACTTGAGCATGTAGATCTTCCAAGGTTGGCAGACAGACTTTATGAGTTGCTAGCTCCCAGGCTGACATCTCTGTTGGAGACTTCTCTGGCTCCACTCCTGAAACAAGTTCAGGAGCTGTCTACCAAGCTTTCCTCCTTTTCCTCCTCCCAGGCAATCCCTTCTACTGGGTGCCTTGGTTCAGCTCTCCTTGAACCAAGGCAGGGGGAGATGCTTTATGAAGAAGTGGATGTGCCAGTGGATGCTCCTGTTTTTGCTCAAGCTCCTGCTCACTCAGAAAGCAGTAGATGTGCTTTTGCACTAAATCTTCAGAGCCTGCTATCTCAATTTGATACAGTTCATTTCAGCTTTCTGCCAGTACCTCTCACTGAAGATCTGTCTAAGGCCATTGTGCCTGTATCTGTTTGTGATCCCAGCCACATTGAATCCTATATCAATTCCTGGAAGGCTGTGGATATTCCTGATGCTGCTACTAAGGCCATTGTGCCTCCTGTTGTTGAAACTGCTGCTGCTGCTGCTGAAGATATAGAGATGATTCCAGTAACTGCTGCTGATGAAGAACTTGCTTCCTACCTAGAAGATCCCACACCTGCTGCTATGCCTGCTCCTACTCAAGTGTCTGCTGCTGCTATTGCTCCTGCTCTGACTTCTGATCAGTTAAAGCTTCAAGAAAAGTACTTGAAAAGCATTGATGATCTGTATGACAGACCACAAAGCTCAGATAGTGACCAATTCCAGACTGAATCAGATGACTCTGCCCATACCATTGCCAAGAAGAGGAAAGCTAGAAGCAAAGCCATGATGTCAGTTCCTCCAGCTAAAGCAAAAGACTCCAATGATATTCCCTACTATATTTTGCATGATTGCCCCATTTCTGAGCCATGGATGCAATAATCCAAGAATCAACTGAAAGCTGTGAAGAAGAGAAGGAAGCTTGATAAATATGAAAAAGGATCTTCACAATATCAGCCTCCTCCTCCTCCTCCAGATTCTGGATCAAGCTCAGCCCCTCAAGCTCCAGCTTCAAGGCAAAGCTCCTCCCAATCTTATCCAAGATACTATCAAAGGGGACAACATCAAAGAGGATATCAATCCAGAAGGGGTCATTACAGAGGAAATCAGAGAGGACAAAGATCTTATCAAAGGGAAGGACAAGGCCACACTGACTCTACTTCAGGTCCTTTCCCCTACAGGCTGAAAGACACAGTTGTTTCCAGGACTCATCCTACTTCTGAATCTCTCAACAGGTATGAACCTCCTGTTCCTTTTGAGGATCCTGAGAACAATCCTCTATCCTGGACAGCAAGAATGAAAGAGCTAGCTGCTCTTGATCAACTAAAGAAAGCCAGAGAGCAAGGCATGGACATCTCCAATATAACAACTTTATCAGATCAAAGGAAGAAAGAATTGGAAAGATATGCTTCAAGAAAGTTTTTCAACCCAGAAGACTACATGAAGCTGCACCCAGAGGCTGTAGTTCCAAGGCCAAGATCTCAAACTTCTCTAGGTGCAGAGGATGACAGAAGATCAAAGAAAGAAACCCTGAATCCTAACAGAGAAATTTTGTTTAAAAAGGGAACTGAGAAGAAGTAAATTGTGTAAGCTAAACTTTCATCCACCTCTGGATAATTGCTGCTATTTTATCTGTGATCTGCTTGCTGCTATATCTTTGCTTGGTTAGCTTTTGTTTTGAATGTATGCTTATTCTTTTCCTGATCTTGTTTGTAAATAGTAATCCTAACCCAAATAGGGGGAGATTGTTGGAACACCCTATTACTAATTTGGGTAAGGATCACTATGTTTGTCTTAGGAAACCAGGTTGACCTAGTTGTATAGTTGTAAAGGTCAACATTAGAATGAGTCTAGGGCATAGAACTTAGGTTTGAAGCTGCCCCCAGGACCATTCCAAGATCAAGGTTGAAGAGCTAAGTCGAAGGCAATTCTCGTCAAGCTCAGGTCGACGAAATGTCGAACTCGGTTCGACGCTCTCTGAGCTCAACTTGATAAAGCGTCGAACTCCGGTCGACGATCTTCGAGCTCAGATCGACGATCTCTCTTCAGTTATTCTTCAGGTCGCTGAGCTCGGGTCGACGATCTTCGAGCTCAGGTCGACGTTTTCTGTCTGCTTGATCTCATTCTATCTCTGAGCTCAGTTCGACGATCGTAGAGCTCAAATCGACGATTCTTTTGAGAGATCGACGTTTTTAAGGATTCAAATGCTGTTATTCTTTGGAATGTTTTTGAATATTATCAGCATTTATGATAAGAAGATTTGCCAGCCGTTTGTCTTTATTCTGGAGCAAGTTTCAAGGTATTATTCAGAGAATGTTTGCTAGACTTTCCTCTAGAAGACAAGACTCTTTATGGAAGACATTTATGACTGCCAACGGCTACTTTGGACAAAGAATTTTTCAGAGAATAAGATCTTCTTTCTTCAATCAAAAAAAAGAGAATATATCATATACAGAACACTGATAGCAAAAGAACAACAGAAGAACTGTGACATAAAAAATCTTCTTACTTACTGAAAATTGTTCACAACTTCATCTCAAGAACTCCAGACACCTCATCCCTCAGTCTTCTTGCTGAAACAATCTTTTGCTGGAGATCAAAGTTCTGAAGACCTATCACCCTAGAGCAAAGCTTCCCTTCCTGAACCAGTCTACATCTCAGGGGGAGCTTTGACAACAAAGATCCACTAAGTCTTCTCTCATTTGATTTGAGAACAGAGAAGACAACTTCATTTCCTTTTCCTTTTTATTTTCCTGCTGTAAAAGGGTTCTTGAACTCCCTTCAAAAGTTATGTCTGGTTCTGAGAACCTTGTCAAAACTCAGTGGTGGCAAGACACCTTATCAAAAAATCCAGTTTTGGTTTTTGAGCACCTTAACAAAAGCTCATTGGTGTCAGGACACCTGATCAACTCAACCTGAGTGGATTCCTACCAAGGGTGGTAGAAGAGTGGATGTACCCAGGTTTTTGGGGAACCACTATATTTCCTTGTGTCTTCTGGATTGTTTGTTTGATTGTCGCTGTGTGCTGTGCTCATAGTTTCTTGCTTCTTTAATTATTTTCTAGCACTCTACACTATAGTGTAAATTAAATTTTATATGTGCTAATATTTTCAAAACTGTGAAACTTATTTGAATAAACTCTATTCACCCCCCCCCCCCCCCTCTAGAGTTGAGATAGATCTTACCCTCACTTTCAGAATGGCGCAACCCTGACTGGAGATGTGAGTGAACAGAGCATGATCTATCTGGCATTCGATGAAGCCAGCCTTGAGAACAGCAGTGCGGAAGCACTCAAACCAGGCACGAGGAGCCTATTTGAGACCATAGAGGGCCCGACGGAGGTGACAGACGTGGCCGAAGGGCACAAAGAGACCTGGGGTAGGAACCATGTAGACAACTTCGGTAAGATCACCATGAAGAAAGGTATTGGTGACATCCATTTGATGGAGCGGCCATCCCTGAGCAATAGCCACAGCGAGTAACGTACGTACGGTAGTCATCCGAGCCACCGGTGCATATGTCTCATCATAGTCGATCCCATGCTCCTGAGAGAAACCAGGGGCAACGAGGCGGACTTTGTGGTGCTCAATGGATCCGTTCGGGCGAGTCTTGATTTTGCATATCAATTTGCAGTTGATAGGAGTGTTTCTAAGAGGGCAGGGGACGAGGTCCCAGGTATGAGTCCGTTGGAAAGCCTGAAGTTCAACTGTCATGGACTGTTGTCATTCGGGATGTACAACCGCCTCTCGGTATGACTAGGGCTCCCAATAAGAGTGGAGAGCGGTGAGGAAGTCCTAAAAAGCAGGGGAATAGGAGGAAGTGCTGGCGAGAGTATATGGTGGAGACCTGGCAGGGCTGTGATCGTAGCGAGCTGGCGAGTGTCGAGGACGAGAAGGGTTGCGGCGAGGAGGAGCAAGATCCACCGGCAAAGAGACGGACGGAGCGTCATACAGTGCTGCATCAGCTGGAGTAGGAGCGGGGGGGAGCTGTATAAGGAGGAGGAGCGGAGGGAACAAGAGCGGGAAGAGTAGGAGGGTGGACCGGAGGGTGAGCAGGGAGTCTCGAGGGAACATGGGGGGTCCAGGGACGAGTGGGAATAGGAGGAAAAAGAGGAAGGGAGAGAGGGGGTAATGTAGGTCAGCGAGGGTGTGGAGGATGTGGAGGAGGAGAAGAAAATCTCATGTTCGAGTAAGGAGATGTGGCGAGAGATGCAGATGCGACGGGTGACCGGGTCGTAGCACCGATAACCTTCATGATGGGGACTGAGACCAAGGTGAAAGCAACGAGAATAGCGAGTGTTAAAGGTTTGAGTGTTCGGGCGGCCTAGTTTCTAGCCGCAGCGGTCTAGTTGTTCCAGTAGTCCAGCGGTCTGGCGAAGAGAAGCCGCAGCGGTCTGTTGTTCCAGTAGTCTAGCGGTCTAGCAAAGAGAAGCCGCAGTGGTCTACTTGAAGCCGCAGCGGTCTGGCTTAGTGTAGCAGCCTGCATGAAGCCGCATAGATCATACCGTGGTTGTAGTCCGACAACTTGCAGCAGGCGATCAGGCGGTCAGTTCTAGAGGCTGACTTTGGGAGTTTGCGGCTTTGTAGTGAGTTGTTTTATTTCTTGTATAGTTGGCGGTTTGGTCATGTCAAACCGCATAAGCCGCATGGCTTGTATTTAGTCCCATATCGCTTGTTGTAAATCTCTCTCTCCTCCCCTAGTTTCAATAATAAGGGGACATACCTTTGTAATATTTATCTTTTTGAGCAATAAAATTTTGCAGATTATTTACCTCTTTTGTCAAATTTCTGCATGGTATCAGAGGAAACCGATCCTTTACTTCAAGAAGGTCGCGGTTTGTTGCTCTAATCGCGCGGCCTCCTCAACTGGCTTCATCCGGTTTGTCTGACTTCTTTCTTTTCCCTTCCCTCCCTTGCTTATCCCTGTGCTTATGACTTGCTTCCCCCCGGGCTTTTTCTGTTCGCCCGACTTCCCTTTCTACCCGCGTTGTCTCTTCTCTATTGTGAGTTTCGCCCTTGGTCGCGGTTTCTTCATTACCGCTGGTGTGTTTTTCGCCTTGACTGGGCGGCCTCGTGCTCTTTTCTCTTCTTGTTATTTCTTTGCTAGTCTTTGTCTCTTCTTTGGTGTGAGTCCGCATTTTGGTCGCGGCTTGTTCCTTGTCACTGGTGTGTTGCCACCTTGACCGTGTGGTTTTCGTCTCCTTCTGCTCCTATTCATGATCATTTTGTCATTTTTTTACACCGCGCAATTTCTTTCTTTCTGTTCGTGTGATTTGCGCCGTGTTCATGAAGTCTCTGTCTCTTCTTGCGTGATTTTTCCCCCTTGGGTCGCAACTTTTCTTGTTTTGTTGCTGGTGTGTTGACACCGAGACCGGGCGGCTTTTTTTTTCCTTGTCTGCGTGCTTCTCCTTTTTTCTTTTCTCGCTGGCATTTCTTTACCCGCTGCGGTTTTCGCTCCTTGGTCTGGTTTCTTCCGGTTTCTTTCTCTCTTCCCGCCTTTTTTGGTCATGGCTTCTTCTAGCCACTGGTTTGGGTACCTTTGACTGGGAGGTCTCCTTGGTCTCTCTTTCTTCTTCATTGATTGTGCTGGCTAGTTTCTCCCTGAGCGGTTAGTTTACCTGCTTTCCGGCTTCTTCTTTCAAATGACTTCTCTTCTCTCTTCTCCTATGCGTGCTCTTGCAGTCTCCTTTAATAGGTGGCTTATTGACTCTGGTGCCACTAGTCACATGACTGGCAACTCTCGTTTGTTTTCCTCTTTGCTTGAGACAAACAGGTTCTCTCCTATTGTTATTGTTGATGGGACCTCTGCTCCTGTGTATGGTATTGGTACTGTGCATCTCTCTTCATCTTTGTTATTAGAGAACACTCGTTATGTCCCTACTTTCCCATGCAATTTACTATCTGTTCATGCTCTTTGCACCCAGTTACGTTGCACGGTTTCTTTTACTGGCACCACTTGTTCTTTCTCTGATTCTGTTTCTAAGGCTACAATTTCGACTGGTACTGCTCATGGTGGCATGTTTTATCTTGACAATGTTGTTGCTCTTTCTGCTTCTTTCTCAGTTCAGTTATGGCATCGTCATCTTGGTCATCCTCCTTCTTGCCTCATTTATCAACTTTTTCCAGACCTTCCTTTCGATGATTTTCCTTTGAACTATGAAGCATGCGAGTTGGGCAAACATCATCGCTCTTCTTTCCCAGCTCGAATGGGTCGTTGTTCTTCATGTCCTTTTGAGATTGTTCACTCTGACATCTGGGGCCCTTCTCTTGTTGCTTCGGTTGGTCGCAGAAGCTTGTACTTTGTCACCTTTATTGATGATTTCTCCAGATGCACTTGGTTGTATCTCTTGAAGGATCATTCTGAACTGTTCTCTGTATTCTCTGACTTTTATCATGAGATCTTCACTCAGTTTCGTGTGCCCATTCAGATTCTTCATACTGATAATGCCAAAGAATATGTCAGCCATCAGTTCTCTTTGTTTTGTGTGGATAAGGGTTTGATTCATCAAACAAGTTATCTGTATACCTCGCAGCAGAATAGCATTGTTGAACGCAAGAATCGTCATCTTCTGGATGTTGCTCGCAGACTTTCTTTGCAAATGAATGTCCCCCGGTCTTATTGGGGTCATGTTGTTCTTCTTGCTTGCTATCTCATTAACTGTATTCCCTCATCTGTTATTCAGGGCAAGACTCCTTTTTTCAGTCTTATATCTAGAGGCCGAACCATTTCCTTTGCCCCTTAAAACCTTTGGTTGTACTGCCTTTGTTCACGTCCCTTCTCTTGGACGGGACAAACTTTCTCCCCGATTAGTTAAATGCATATTCCTTGGCTATTGCCCTACTCAGAAATGGTATAGATATTTTGATCCTCTCCTACGCAAACAGTATGTTTCTGCAGATGTTACCTTCTTTGAAGATACTTCATATTTCTCCTCTCCTTCTTCTCTCGTACCTGCTGATACTTCTCCTTCCCTACCTATTCTCTCGGCACCTTCGCTAGAGCTGGTTCTTTCTGCATCTCCTCTGGTTGCTCCTCTTTCTCGGGAGCCTGATGAGTTATCCTTGGAACCCTCCGTGCCAGTTCCGGAACCTCTTCTGTCTTCCACCAGTACATTGCCTCCTCAAGTCAACAGTGACCTCGATCTTCCTATTGCCCTGCGAAAGGGTGTTTGCCAATGTACTCAGCATCCAATTGGTGTGGTTGTCTCCTATGATCAGCTTTCCCCAACTACCAAGCGTTTTGCTCTTGCAATTTCTTCTACTGCCATTTCGAAAACGTATCAAGAAGCTCTTACTCTTCCTTAGTGGAAGGCTGTTATGGATGAAGAAATGAGCACGTTAACTGAGAGAGGGACTTGGACTCTTGTTGCACCACCTCTGGGTATTGATGTGGTTGGATGTCGGTGGGTCTTTGTGGTTAAGTATCTTCCTGATGGCTCTGTTGAACGATATAAGGCCCACCTTGTTACCAAAGGGTTTACTCAAACATATGGGGTGGATTTCTTCGATACTTTTTCTCATGTTGCTCACATCAGCACTATCTGTATTCTCTTCTCTGTGGCTGTTAATAGAGACTGGGAAATGTCTCAGTTGGATGTTAAGAATGCATTCCTTTATGGGAATTTGCAAGAGGTGGTATACATGGAGCAACCTCCTAGGTATGTTGCTCAGGGGGAGTATCAGGTGTGCAAGCTTCGGAAGGCAATTTATGGTTTAAAGCAGAGTCCATGGTCTTGGTTTGAAAAGTTTAGTGAAGTTGTTTCTCTTATTGGGTTCAGTCAAATATCTGCTGATCATTCATTGTTTATACGCAAGACTACTAAAGGTCTTGTCGTTCTTGCTGTCTACGTTGATGATATTCTTTTGACTGGTGATGATAAAGAGAGCGTTGATCTAGCCAAACAACATCTTCGACAATACTTTGTCACTAAGGATATGGGACCGCCCAAGTACTTCTTGGGGAATGAGATTTCACGAAAGAGGACCTCGGTGGTTCTTTCACAATGGAAGTATGCGCTAGATCTCCTAAAGGAGACAGGTCTTCTTGGTATGAAACCTGCTCGTTGCCCAATGGCTGTTGGTGATGATAAAGGCTGGACTAATGATTCTCCTCTTCTCCCAGATTTCACTGTATACAGGCGTCTTGTAGACAAACTTATATATCTGACTGTTACTCGATCGGATATTTGTTATGCAGTTGTGAAGGTTAGTTAGTTTATGCAAAGTCCTAGAGAGTGTCATCTACGCTCTGCCATGAAAATTTTGGAGTATGTGAAAGGGTCTCCAGGAAAGGGCTTATTATTTTAGAAGAATGGTCATCTGAAGATTGAAGCATATTCTGATGCCAGCTATGCTGATAACAAGGAGGATAGAAAGTCTACATCAGGTTTTTGCACTTTTGTAGGAGGAAACCTGGTTAGCTGGAAAAGCAAGAAGCAGGCAGTGGTTTCAAGGTCAAGTGATGAAGCAGAATATAGGAGCATGGCCTCAACTACCTGCGAGTTAAAATGGCTACGGGCACTTATGCTTGACTTGGGAGAAGTCTATGACCATCCTCTTCCTATGTTCTTTGATAACAAAGCTGCCATTTATATTTCAAGGAATCCTATCTTTCATGAGAGAACAAAGCATATTGAGGTTGATTGCCATTTCATTAGAGTGGAGATTTTGAAGAATCAGGTTTGCACTCCATTTGTTACATCAGAAAGAGAACTAGCTGACTTCTTCACCAAACTGATTACTCCATCTGAGGAGGTCTGTAGCAAGCTAGGCATGGTCGATATATATGCTCCAGCTTGAGGGGGAGTGTTAAAGTTTGGAGTGTTCGGGCAGCCTGGGTTCTAACCGTAGTGGTCTAGTTGTTCCAGCAGTACAGCGGTCTGGTGAAGAGAAGTCGCAGCGGTCTGTTGTTCCAGCAGTCCAGCGGTCTGGCGAAGAGAAGCCGCAGCAGTCTGCTTGAAGCCGCAACGGTATGGCTAAGTGTAGCGGTCTGCTTGAAACCGCATAGATCTGACCGTAGTTGTAGTCCGACAGCTTGTAGCAGGCGATCAGGCAGTCAATTCGAGAGGCTGACTCTGGGAGATTGCGGCTTTGTAGTTAGTTGTTTTATTTCTTGTATAGTTGGCGGTTTGGTCATGTCAACCAGCATAAGCCATACGGCTTGTATTTAGTCTCACATCTCTTGTTGTAAATCTCTCTCTCCTCCCCCAGTTTCTATAAATAAGGGGGCATACCTTTGTAATCTTTATCTTTTTGAGCAATAAAATTTTGCGATTTATTTACCTCTTTTGTCCATTTTATACAGCGAGCAAAGAGTTTGGTGTGTTTAGAGACCGGAAGAAGTACAAAGCAGGTACACCAAAACGTACGGAGGGGTGTGTAGATGGGCGAATGCGAGTACAAGAGTTCGTACGGGGTAACCCCAAAGAGGACCGAGGAAGCAGTGATGTTGATGAGGTGTACCGTATTGAGGACTGCCTCAACCCAGAAGGATGCTGGAGCAGAGAAAGAGAGAAGAAGGGCACGAGTAGTATCGATGATATGACGATGTTTCCGTTCGGCAACCCCATTTTGTTCGTGGGTGTGCGAGCAGGACTACTGATGGAGAGTGTCATGCGATTGGGTGATATCGCGTATGGTGGAGGAGAGGAATTCCTAAGCGCAGTCGGAACGAAAAATTTTAATCCGACGCCCAAACTGAGTATGAAGCATGGCGGCTAACGTGCAGTAGACCGTGGGAATTTTAGAACGTTGTCGAAGGAGATAAACCCAAACACAGCGAGAGAAATCATCAATAAAACTAATATAATAAAAATATCTAGAATGAGAGGCAATGGGGGCTAGACCCCAGATGTTAGAATGCACTAAATCAAATGGAGCAGTCATTTGGGAAGCACTGTGGGAGAATGGTAAGGCAACATGCTTTGCCAAATGACAATCGGTATAAGTAGAGAGGGGGAAGAGGAGTCATGACCCAAAGCTCCGGAGCGGATAATACCTTGGAGTCAGTCGGGAGATAAATGACCTAAGCGTTTATGTCACAACTCGGCATCAAAAGTAACAGAAAGAGCAAAGCGCGAAGAAGACAAGGAGGAGGGGACATGAAGATACTCCAGCTGATACAAGCCTCCAGTCCTACAGCCCTATCCAATCTTCTGAGTCGTCCGTGAATCCTGCATAACACAAGCAGAGGAAGAAAAGAAAACGGTGAGTCCAAGATCACAAAGAGAACTAATAGAGAGAAGGTTCATGCGAAGGCGGGGAGCATGGTGGACGTTGGAGAGGGTAAGGCAACCATGGGGGGCAGAGTTCAGGGTGATAGAGCCATACTGCAGGATGGGGAGAGAACTCCCATCAGCAGTGGTGACCTTGAGGTAAGAGGGGGTGGAGGTACAGTTGGTGAGGTGGTGAGAGTTAGAGGTGAGGTGGCAGGAGGCCCCAGAGTCAAAATCCCAAGGCGCAGTTGATAGAACCCGAATGACGGAAGTACCAGAAGCAGCAGAGAGACTGTGTTCTGCGGAAGAGCCAGCAAAAGCGGCAGGGTGGAACAGCGGAGACTGTAGGAGTAGGTTTTCCAAGCATTGAAGACGATCCGGAGCAGCAGCTGCAGCGGTGGGAGGAGGGGGGCCACGACCACGGCCCCAACCAGGGCCATCACAACAACCATCAGTAAGGCAGTGCACGTCAGGGCGTGGGGGGCGAGTGGGGCAGACAGCCTTGACATGGCCCACCTTCTTGCAGTAGCGACAGATAACAGGACCATGACGCGGAGGAACCGTGAGAACAACGTCGGGTCGGGGAGCAGGGGTGAGGACCAGAGGAGGACAGAGGCGGGTTTCTTCATCAAGCAGAGCAATCAAGGCATCATCCAAGCTCGGAAGAGGGACCCGATGAAGGAGCTGTGCAGCAAGGAGGGGAAACTTAGGACGAAGAGCAGCAAGGAACTGATGGAGGTGGCCCTCGAAAAGGTGGCACTGAAATTCCAAGGAGCACGCACAGCCGTAGGGAAGAGGAACCATGGAGTCCAATTCATGCCAGAAGGCACTCATGAGGGTAAAGAAGTCCTGAATGGAGCGTCTTTCCTGGCACGCAGATTGAGAGTCACAGATGAGGTGGTGTCGCCGGGCTCCGCCCCGGGGAATAAATCGATCCCGAAGATACTCCCACATGGCGCGAATAGAAGGTAGACGACCGATGGACGTGAGGAGGGAACGTGCAACAGACTCCAAAAGGTAAGCATGGATGGCATGATCGCGACGCCGCCAAACAGCGGTGTCATCCAAAGCGGTGGTGGGGCAGGGGAGCCGCTAGAACCCGCTGCAGTGGTAGAGGTGGCGGTGAGAGAGCTTGCGGAAGCAGGAGGTCCACCGATGATGTGATCCCAATGATCACGGGAGGAGAGGGCGGCCTCAACAGTGAGGGCCTAGTCAGGCCAGTCGATGGAGGCAGCGAGTGGAAAGAAGGTGGCCTTCAGAGGGGGTGAAATAAGCGGGACAGCCTTGAGGGCGGTCGGTGTGACTCAATCTGGCGGAGCAAGGCCGGCGGTTTGACAGAGATCGCACGAGCGGAGAGAGAGCAGAAGGCTGGTCGCTATGGGAGTGCACGGTTAGGGCAAAGCGCTAGAGAGGAGCTCGCGCGGATGGGGGGAGCTCGTGTGGTTAGGGCAGGTCGCTGCAGGTCGTCGGAGGGGCACGAGGTCGCTGGAGCGGGTGGAGGTTGCTGGAACTGAACGAACAGAGAGGTGCTGGAGCGGACGGGAGATCGCGGGAGGCGAGCGGAGGCGCGGGAGAGATCGCGAGAGGCGAGCGGAGGTGAGGTCGCGGGAGAGATCGTAGAGCGGAGGTTGCCGGAGGGCGCTGGAGGTTGTCGGAGGGCGCTGGAGGTCGTCGGAGGTTGCTGGAAAAGGTGCGAGCAGAAGGGGAGCGCGAAGAAAAAAAATTAGGCGGAACCTCGCTTTGATACCATGTTAGATTAAGCTTGAGTAAACAAGTATTCATTCAAGTGTATCAAAGAATTGACCCGTGGGGTCATACATATAGGAGAAGAGGAGGGGGAGAACATCTCAATATGAGATATGGGACTAACTATAAGGAGTATTAAATACAATATTAAATGCATAAACCTAACACGCTCGTTAATGTTCTGTGCTCGATCGAGTAAGAGATGAAAGAATTCGTTGATCTCGTTTTTGCCAACGCTCCTGTACAAATCTCTGTCGGCGCTGCTCTTGATCGCAACAGGAAGAAAAGGGAAAAAAATTCTACCATGAAATTCCTTTGTCCTGCCACCTGTAGAAAGCAAGAGTCATCACTCCTAACTTTTTTTTCTGTCCCGCCGGCGCTCGATAGAGGATTTGTACCTTGCAATAACTTTGCCATTGGAGCTTGTACTGTTCTTCAGCCTTCTCATATAAATATGAAGGGGATTTCTTTCAACTCGGCTACAGGCCAACCGGCCCTTCAACCATGAATGCACTTGGTGTTATTGGATATAATCAAACTTCTCCTAATGCTATCTATATATAATGGCCAACTCCTGCTATGATGTATGCACAATCCTATGAGCATTTCAGGCATGCAATATTTTTGCTCTTGCTGACTGGAAAGGGTTGAAGAAGACCTACCTTGACCTCCATTTCTATTAATCTGTGAAGCAGAGATTAATTTTGGCCTTCAATCTGCTGATCTTGGACCTTATGGCACTGTGGCCGCTTGGTGTTGTTGAGGACTATTTGATTGGAGATCAAGGAGACATACAATGATAAAGGGAAATAATTTCTCGTTTGCTGTTCCGATGATAAAATTGCAGAAGTTCACGGCAACCGAGTTCAACGACTGGAAGTTGAACACCCAATTTTGGATGAAGTACCTGAATGTGTTCTATACCGTTCAATCTGATCGTGTTGGCGTTATGGGGATTGACGATCAAGCATAATGGATCGCTTATAAGGACTTCTGCCGAGACTATTTGTTGAACTGCTTATCCTCCAACCTGACAAAGACTTACATCAAGATGAAGACTGTCATGGAGATCTGGGAGGCATTGGAAGAGCACTTTAAGCAGGAGGAGGACCATCTAAAGCTCACATAGTGGACAAGTTACAGTCCTTCACGTTCGACGAGAAGAAAGTGATTCCCCCTCAGGTATCGAAATTTGAAAATTTAGTAAATTATTTGCATAGTGAGAATATCTCACTGCTTGATAGTTTTGTTGCTGACACAATAATTTATAAATTTACTTCCGTATGGTATAATTTTAAAACTGAAATGTATCGCAAGAAGATGCATGTTGGTTTGAATGACCTCAAGTGTTTTATACGCATTGAAGATGAGAATAGGACTATATATGCATTAGAAGCGATTAGCAAACAAAAAATATTGTTAACATGATTTCTAGCTCTAAACGGATGTCTAATCCTAAAAATACCAAACCTTCTCAGAGTAGCTCCTAGGTTGCTGGCCCTAATAAAATGATCAAAAAGTTTAAAGATAAATGTTTTAACTATAACAAGTGGGAGGCATAGTGCATTTGATTGCAGGCTTCCTAAGAAGGAAAGGATTAAGGCACCACAAGATGGCAATCATGCCAATATGGTTAGTCTTGCTGAGCCATCTAACTTTGTTGTTATGTTTGGAAATGTGAAGGTCAGCACTGAGTGGTACCTGAATTCGGAGGCAACTTGTCATGTTTACAATAATGCTAATATGTTGACAGGACTCACTGCTGCAAAAGAGACTGTGATAGTTGCAAAAGGTGAGATAGTTTACATTGTGAAGACGGGGAATACAACACCATTGCTCTCCTCAGGTAAAACTGTAACTTTAAAGAATGTTAAGTTTATTCCTTCTCTACCTGCTAATTTAGTGTCTATTAGTCTATTATGTGATGTTGCTATGTATTTTAATTTTTGTAGCTATAGAGTAACACTATTAGTTAACTCACACTATTTTAGATGTGCATACATCAAAAATAGATTGTACCGACTAAGTCTAGCAATCGAAATGGTTCAATAAGTGCAAACAAACTTATTTAGCCCTATGATTCTACATGAGACACTAGGACACATGAACTATAGGAAACTATTGCAAATATCTAGAACTCATCTGTTCACATTAGACACAAAAAACCATCCTGAGAAATATAAAGTGTGTGCTTAGACTAAGATCACTAGGAAACCTTTTAGTGTGGTTACTAGGAGCGCAACACCCTGAGAGCTAATGCATTCTGACATTTGTGACTTTAAAACTTTTATCACAAGAGTGGGTAGAAAGTATATGTTCACCTTTATAGATGACTGTTCTAGGTTCTGTCACATTTATCTTCTTAAAATTAAAGATGAAGCGCTTGAAAAATTATCTTTTCAAAATCAGGGTTGAAAAATAACTTGACATAAAAATCAAAATGTTTACAAGTGATAGAGGAGGAGAATACATGTTCAGTGAGTTCAAGTATTTCCTTATCTCTCAGGGAATCATAGCTAAAACCACTGCTCCTTACTCACCCTAATCAAATGGTATAGTTGAGCAAAAAAATAGAATGTTAACAAAGATGTTAAACTCCATGCTCCTAACTGCTATCATGTCTACTGCTTAGAGTTTCTGACCCAAGAAGGTCTAAGATTGGACCTAGGACCAACACATGTGTCGACCTAGGTTGTGCTGAGGATAGTGCTACAGATAAAGTTTTAGACATTTCTAGTAATATAATTATAGAATCTAGGGATGTAGTTTTCTTTGAAGATAAATTCCTTAAAAATAAGAGCATGTCACTCCCAGGCATGCAAACAACTATTACTGAGTAAGATCCCAAATTAGTACCGAGCACCTCCTATTTAGTTCCAATAGACAAATATGTCCTAGAGTATAAAACGACTTCTGTGAGAGAGAGAACTCTCAGAACCTTTGGTAGTGATTTTGTCACTTACTATGTTGAGGTTGATTCATCCACCTATAAGTAAGCGATGAAATCAAGGGATTCATTACTCTAAAAATAAGTCATTGATGAAGAGATGAACTCTCTACTTCAGAAAAACACTTGAACTTTGGTTGATAGGCCAAAAGGGGCTAAAACTATATGGTGTAAGTGACTTCTGAAAAAGTAATTAAATTCTGATGGTAGTACAGCTAAGTATAAAACACGTCTGGTGGCTAAAGGTTTTACACAAGTAAGCAGAGTAGATTTTTATATATATATATACTCACTCGTGTGTCATCTAGCAACCATTATGATCCTCCTTGTCATTGCATCTATTGAGAACTTTATTATTCATCAAATTGATGTTAAAACTGCATTCTTTAATAGAGATCTGACCGAAGAGATTTATATGAGCCAACTTGAAGGTTTCATAGTAGAAGGTCACAAAAATAAGGTCTGTATGTTAATCAAGTCACTATACAGACTAAAACAAACACCGAAATTATGACATGAGAAATTTAACTATAGTATAAAGGACATGTGATTTAAGTTAAGTCTCTCTGATAAATGTCTTTGCATACATCATAGATCAAATAAAGTCATTATAATATGCTTGTATGTAGATGATATGCTAATTCTAGGATCTGATAAATCCGAAGTGGATGACGTAAAGTCTGGTCTAATAAAATAATATAGCTCTAAAGACCTAGGTGTAGCTGAAACTATATTAAACATACAAGTGAGATTTGGGAAAAATGGTATTTCCCTAAGTCAAAGCCACTACATAAAATTTATGTTAGATACGTAGGGATATAGTGAAAGTAAAATAGTAGAGACACCATATGACTATAATAACTGCTTAAAGCTCAATGAAGGAGTTGTAGTGAGATAGTTAGACTATGTTAAACTGATTGGTAGTCTCATGTATGATATGGTCTGTACCAGACCTGACATAGCATTTACAATTGATATATTATGCAAATTAACTAGTAATCCTAGCCAAGACCATTGAAATGCCCTTGATAGGCTAATGAGATACTTAAAGCACCCTCAAAAGTATGATTTATATTATAATGGTCATCCTCCAATCCTGGAAGGATATTCTGATACACCATGGTGCTCAGAAATAAATGACAGTAAGTCCACTAGTGGATTTATATTCACACTAGGAGGAGCAGTTATAGCCTGAAAGTCCAAGATGAAATCATGTATTGCACTCTCTTCTATAGAATTTGAACTCTACGTTATAACTTTAGTAGGAGAAGATGTGGAGCGGATAAGAGATTTGGTGGTGAACATTCCACTAACAAGCCTAAAACTGAGTTTTGTTGCAATTTACTACAACAATCAGGCTACTAAAATGATTGCTACAAATAATTTGTTCCATGACAAAAGAAGGCAACTAAGGATGAAACAAGTCTGTTTGACCTCCCTCACAAGTCAAGGGATTATGACCGTAATTGATATGAAGTCAAAAGATAATATTGCAGACGCTTTGACAAAATGCTTAAATAAAGCTCACACAATCAAAACATCAAGGAAGATGGGATTAAAATTCATAGAAATATAAAAATTTTCTCCTATGTTTATGTTTTGATAATAAAAACCTATAATCGTAATATTCAAGTATCTAATAACATACTGAAAACCCAAGATGGTTAGATGTTAGTCATTCCACATTTGATGACTTAACATCTTTCCAATTGTAAGTTAATTCGAGGATTATTAAAATGAGAATAGAAAGTCGTTGTAAAAGTTAATTTAAACATTAATGATCATAACACATTATTCCACATTTAATAATTTTGTAAATAATGTTGTGCCAAATCATTCTACACTTGATGATAAGGTACATAGTGATCATTAATGAGCAAGATAACAACGTGTGATTTATCAAAATCATAACTAAACTGGTCCTAGCTAGACTGGTCCTAGCTAGACTGGATAGAGATGCTGACAGTGTTACTTCACCACTGCTACAAGTACTAAGCTCATTTAGGTGGAGCTAGCTTACTTTAAAACGTCACTGCATATGTTTTCGAATTCATAGAGTCTAAACTCATGAAATTTTTGTAAACACTAGTGAAGATGGAGGAGAGAAAGTAGATCTTGATATAGATGATGACGATCTACTCTCTGAGTAGAATTATTATACGTTTGATTCACTTTTACTATGTTTTCAGATTTTTATTACTGAGATGTATTTTATGTTGGATATTTGTTTTTCTATTTATGCAAAACTCATTTATGTTCAATTGTGTTTTTTTTCTCTGTATAATGTTAAGTCTGAAATTTAGTACTCTCTACTTTCCAGTACTCTAAAACATAAACGTTATATACCACAAATATGTGAGGAGATTATAAATGTATATTTGGGTATATAATGGGTTCGGAGGCTTAACGGGTCTGGTTCGGATACCGGAATATCTGATACCCGTATTAAACCTAGGGTTTGTCAATAAAACCCAAGCTTGGGGCAACGGGGAAGGAGTTTCACTTTGACAACCACCTGGGATGCTTCGAACGACCTAACAATTATTACTAGCGTTATCAAAAGAAATACTAACAATTTTATCTTTTATTTTAAATCCGCTCTCACGAAGTAGGATCTATCCAATGACTTGTAATGCAAATGTAAGAATATCTTAATTATATACCGCTATTCTAAATATCGCAAGTTAAACTAATCCAACTATCTAAATTGTCAAAATATTTAATCAAATTTTTTCGCTTTAATATAAACTTTATATGAATCACGCCTTATTGTAGTTCTACTTACTTGACGATATTTTGGTTGGAGAGCTTGATGAACATAAGCGGTCTCACGGGCGTTATCGTAATGATTAAATGACAATCCGTGTCTGATGATGTTCTCCATTTGTGCTTCTCTTTGCTGCATTTGATCATAAGTCCAAACTTGTCCGGCCGCTGATAGTTGTGTTTGATTGGATTCCGGTGCTTGCTTTGTAACACATGATTTGATATGTCACACGAGTGTGGAGTTTCCGTCCGCAATCAACAACTTCGAACAATGTCCGCACTTCGCTTTAAAATCATTGTCGATACGCACTTTGTCGAAGTGCCCCTAGATTGGAGCATTATGTTTGTGCTCGACAATTTCGGGAATGTTACCAGATGAAGATGTCATTGATCGAAATTTCAGAATAGAAAATGGATTCCGGTGCTTGCTTTGTAACACATGATTTGATATGTCACACGAGTGTGGAGTTTCCGTCCGCAATCAACAACTTCGAACAATGTCCGCACTTCGCTTTAAAATCATTGTCGATACGCACTTTGTCGAAGTGCCCCTAGATTGGAGCATTATGTTTGTGCTCGACAATTTCGGGAATGTTACCAGATGAAGATGTCATTGATCGAAATTTCAGAATAGAAAATGGAAGCGGATGAAAATTTGTGAGAGCTAAAATTTTGAATGGAACTAAATTTTTTTTTGAACAAAGTAGCTATCTATTTATAGATAAAAATTCAGTATTTAAATAATTATAAAATAATTTATACAAAATAAAAAAAATTATTGAAAAAATAATAGCTTGTTAAAGAGCCGTTGGAACTGCTCTTTTTAGTGCTGCTTAATATTAGGACTTAGGAAATAGGAATCTCTTCATATTAATAGCATTAAATGCTATTAATGTTTGTCATTAGTCTGCTGCCACTAGAACTGTCATGGTTCTGGTTATATTAAAATTGTGAACCGAACTGCTATGCTAACAGTTTTTTAAATTAGAACCAAAAACTTATTTGGTTTGACCGGTTCCGATTCTGGTTCCGATTCCAGAATAATTTTTAGAACTGTCATGTCAACGGTTCCGGTTCCGGTTCAATATATAAGAACCAAAACTGAAACGACCACTAACGGTTCGGTCCAGTTCTATGCGGTTCGGTCCGGTTTCAATCGGTTCCAAGTAGAACCAAAACTAAATTTGACGAAATGAATGAGAGAGGTCAAAAATAAAAAACTGGAGGGGAAATGTAAATCCGTTTAGTTTTTTGCAAGAACTTTGAAGTCTGGGGCCCGGGCGTAGGAATTTTGCACTACTCCAAGGGGGATTACTTTTTTGTATAATATAGTAAGTAGCACTTAAAGTTAAAAATTAAAATCGCAAAACCACAAAATTGCACTAGACCGCCCCAATTTTAAACCTCATCGATTTAAAACTATGTCTTTTTTAAACCACACTGAATGGTTTGGTTGTAGAGCGGATTTGTTGGTTGCAAAACAGCATAGTTTGCAGTGTTGTTTTTGGCGGTGCAAAATCGACAAAACGCGACGCACCGTCTTCTTCGAGAGGGCCTGATATTCCAATCATCAGCCATGAGTACAAGTTACTTTAATTATTTCAAAAAAATATATGAGTAAAATGAAAAATACATTATATAATAGTATAACAAGTTAACAAACAAAACTGCATCGCAAAAATCGACTTCAAACCGCACCAATGTCAAAACACAGCACATGATTTTGGTGTGGTGCGGTTTTGTTCGGTCCAAAATCGGCCTTTTTTAGTGTGATTGCAGTTTGGGTCAAACTATGTCTGTTTCACCCATAATAGTAATTATAAATATTATAAATAGATTATAAAAAAATAACAATATAATAATATTATTATTAATAATAATAAATAATAATAATAATAATAAACGGATTGTGGTTCGGTTTTGCTTCGGTCTGATTCAGATCAGGACTAAAAATCTTGTAACCGCTTGAGACTTGTATGTTGCGGTTCCGATTCTGGATCCGGTCCGGATAATAAAATGAAAGAACCACACTCGGACCAATGTTGTTAACGGTTCTAAAATTCAAACCGGAACCTGAATAATTCGCGAACGATTCGGTTCGGTTATTTGCGGTTCCGGTTCGGTTTACGATTTTTGTTTTAAGTTACAGCTCTAGCTGCCACGTCTCTTTGAAGAGACGTTGCAACATCTCTAATTAGAGACGTTGCGCAGCCTTGGC
The DNA here is from genome assembly GCA_039513925.1 of Platanthera zijinensis. Lineage (NCBI taxonomy): Eukaryota > Viridiplantae > Streptophyta > Magnoliopsida > Asparagales > Orchidaceae > Platanthera > Platanthera zijinensis. Next base: position 155,850,449 of record CM077083.1, read on the forward strand.
TTGGGCCCTTGGCCAGTCATGGGTCAGGCCCAGTTATGGCTTGGGACCGGGCCTAGACAAAGCCTAGGACCGGTGCTAGCCCGTGTCTGGCTTGGGCCAGGCACCGTGCCGGGCATTACACTAATATTGGGGCCTTTTGAGGCCTCTCAGGACCGGTATGGGCCTAGACCAGACGTGCCCGAGCCCAGACCTAACCAGACTTTTGTCAGGCCGGGCCCAGACGGGCTTTTCAGGCCCATTCTTTTTGTGCACCACTGCAATTTGGGCCAAGAGTCCATTCAATTCTTTGCATATGTTGTGTGGATTAGGAACAAATTTTGGGAGCGTGTATCATAACAGGTCCGGGAAAAGGTGAGCCTTTGATGGCACTTTATATTTCGAGCATCTCCTTTTTTTTCCTGACAGGCGTTGGATTTAAAGGTGAACGCCCACGATTTCACCCACTCCCCGAAGAAAAAAATGCTAGTTTGGCATCATCAGGCCAAGTATCTGACAAATTAGAAAAGCCGACAAATTATTAGTGGAAGGAACTTGTCCATATGAAATGAATGTTCGGGGCATTCTAGGAAATCCAAAAATAGCTCAATATTTTATTCTATTGTAATTCTAATCAAAAAATATTGATTTCAAGCTCAAATATTTCAGGCATTCAAATTGACCGGAGTGAGTTGATTTCAAACAAGTTGCTTGAAAAAAATGCGTCTAGCTGCCCTGCCACATGATTTCCATTCGGATTTCCTCAACTAAAAAAATTCATTCATTTTTTGCTCAAACTAGTTTATTTTCTTGATAATGGTCATAATCTTTGTCTCGTCAAACATATATTTTATGATAATGATATTTTTAAACAAACTCACCAAGCAAATAAGTCACGCCAAACAAAGCCGATCCGAGAGAGGGCTTTTGCAAAATAATTCAGATCAATTTCAGTTCGGATCTATTTTGATTAGCACGATAAATTATTCCATAATCTAGGCTGTCTGGTGCACTCGAACTCAATATCACCCCTAGACCAAGCCTAGGCATCTAAACAAAACAAACCCCTTGCAAGTAAAGTAACACAGGACACATTTATTTCTTTAATAGGCAACCGTGAGATGATCGTATATTTAGGGTCTATTTGATGTGGAGTTTTGCTCAGGTGAGTTTGAACAAAAGATCATCATCCTAAAATGCATTTAACATGACAACGCTTACAACGAGCACCAAGAAAAAAAATCTAATTTTGAACATAAAAAGGATAGTCTTAGGAGAGGTTGGGCATTCACAAACAACAGTTCATAATTATCACCTTCACAACTGTCACCGCCATGCCCTACAAGCCCTAAGATTTATTCACTCAATCAAAATTAAGATTATGTGAACTCGCTTTCCCTTGTCAAACATATATATTAAGGTTTCGTTAGGCGCACTGTTTTTGCTCCAATGAGTTTGGACCAAAATGCCACCATCATAGAATGTATGTTGGGCATGACAACCATTAGACCACCAAAAAAGAAAACAAGAGAAACATATAAGTGGACGAAGTTCCTTACATGACATTGGGCGTTCACGAACGACAGTTCATAACCACCGCTTTCACGGCTACCACCCCCACCCCCAAACAGAGCGTAAGTGCACAACTTAATATGAATTTTTGAACGTGAGTATATTTTCAACACAACCAAGATATTTAGGGTCGTATGCCTCTAAAAATGATTTTGTTTTTAAATTGAAAGAAACTAGAAAATGCCGTTAGGCCAAGTCTATTCATGCTAGAGACTATATAATCAACCCCAAACAAAGGTAGCTCAACAGGCATCAGACCACAATTCCACAAATTTATCAGTAAATTAACTACAAATTACAAAATTAATATTTTCTTTATAAAACACCTCACAAGAAAAAATTGAACAAAAATTATTGATGAAATGTCACAATTTAGGACCATTTTCCATCATTAAACGATGCTAAGTAAATATAACCTTAAAACGACCATTAAAGAACGGCCGTAAGTGGTCGCTTTTCGCATTTTCTTTGGGACGCAGACCTGAAAATTTCATGGAGTTAAACACGCTATGGATCAGCCATCTTCCACAGGGCATCGCAAACTTGGAATGGCGGCATTCCCGGGTCAATTTTAAACCTTTCAACCTTTTTCTTGCCCCTCTCAACAGAAACTGTGAAGAAACGTTAAGGTTTTAACAGAGAATGCAATTTTGTAGCAAAAAGATTTATCAGTGCTTCAAACTATAGTAGATGCCCCCCAAAAAAAAGGATACATCCAGAAATCTTCTTCTTGTCAGTAGAGTCAGGGATAATCCCTGTGATTGAAGCGCACATAGAAAGGGAATCCCTGCAGAAGAAGTAATTAGTTCATTTCAAATCTACAATATTTCAAAATTTTGCTGATCTTATCGGGTCATTTCGCAATGCAATCGAGTTCATTTTGGGTTTAACATTTTAATTTATTGGTGGTAATATCTTAATTTCTGGTTTTGTTTCAGGTTCTAGTTGCACTTCTTGTAGGAAAAATAATTTGGTTAGCAAAACGCATGTATTTTAATTTGTGTGTGGATTAAAATGATCATGCACCGTTGAAATAACGATCGTGCAGCTCTATTTTCTGCCACATACGTTAAACGTACCAAATTATTTTTCCTCTGAGAGAAGCTGGGATGGACCACCAGAGCCCTGAGATAAGGCGCTCCCAACGAGTAAATTGTTGAAGAAACTTTCTGATGCGGACATGTGTCACACCTGCCCGCCACTCTGGACTTCCACCAGGGGGCCCACCTGGAGTCAGCACCAGCCGGCTTTCATCAGGGCCGCGGCCCGTACACCCCAACCAGCTCTCCGTCATGGAGTCACCACCATGCGGCGAATTGTTGAGGCCGGGACTCGATCCCCAGACCTCTTAGATAAGAGACCTTCACCAGCGCTCTCATCACGAACTAATCCGCGAGAGCGCTGGTGAAGGTCTCTTATCTAGGAGGTCTGGGGATCGAGTCCCGGCCTCAACAACCTGCCGCATGGTGGTGACTCCATGACGGAGAGCTGGTTGGGGTGTACGGGTCGCGGCCCAGATGAAAGCCGCCTGGTGCTGACTCCAGGTGGGCCCCCTGGTGAGAGTCCAGGGTGGCGGGCAGGTGTGACGTCTGTCTTGCATCACTTTCCACGCGGCAAGATCAATCCTTTTTTTTCTCTCCTAGATGTCTAAGGACTTAAGGTAATAATCTATTTAAATGGTCTTGTTCTTGTATTTGAATGCAACTTTTGAGAAATCTACTGCAAACCCTATCGGTTTGGCTTCCATCATCTCTTTGAAGTTTCCTCGGGTCGAGGATTTCTTTCGCTGCTCTGCTGCATTATACAATTTCCCGATCTTTCAAATTTATAGATCGTTCTCTTTCCATCTACAGTGTTTCAGTTTTGGTGTTCTCCCGGTGACATGTAACAACCGTCCACAATCCCCCGCTCTCAAATTTATCACCGGCGTACTATGAAATATGGGGGACTCGCCCGCTCTACTGGATACTGTCAGGGACTTTATGCAAGCATTCATGACATACATAAAAGTACGCTTTCAGGACACCGAAGCACATCATCGGGAGAACATGGTCACACTCACCAACAAGCTTAATGATCTAACCGCCATAATTCCGGGCGCCACCGCTGCTTTTTTGACAGGATCCTTGGACCAGGGTACCACCTGCAGACAACATCATGCCCCATTATACCAAGTTGGCAATTCCAACTTATGAAGGGAAGGACGATCCCTTAGGCTAGCTCATCAGACGCGAACAATATTATAACCATCAGTAAACACCTGTGACATAATGGATCAATATAACCTCCTTCCACATGCTTGATATCGCTTCGTTATGGTTCGTCCGTTTGAAAGCAGACAATCCTGAAATGATCTAGCGTGACTTCAAGCTGGCCTACAATATGCGCATTGACCCCCAGATTTGCAGCAACCCCCTTGGTGCCCTCATGACGTTACGTCAGATTAGGCGCCCAATTCACTCAATTTTAGCGAATTGGGCGCCTAATTCGCTCAATGGGGTGCCTCGGTGCTTCTGAGTTCATATTTTTGCTCATCTCAATTTTTTTTAAAAAATACCTTGAAAAGCCCAGGCGCGCCTGGGAGCCTGTAAGGCGCGCCCTATGTTATCAAGGTACGCGTCTAGGCACGCCGGGCGCACCGGGTGCAGCCCGCCGCGCCTCAGCAAGGCTGAGGCGGGCGATGTGCCCTAGGTGCACCCATGCGTGCTTGGGCGCGCGCCTTACAGGATCTCAGGCGCGTCTGGGCCTTTCAAGGTGTTTTTTTCAACTTCTTTTTGGGAGGTGGGCAAAAACATGATCTCAGACGCACCCAAGACACCCCTACGCGCACGTGGGCGCCCAATTCGCTGAAATTAAGCTCAATTTCAGTGAATTGGGCGCGCCCAATTCGCTCAATTTCCTTTTTCCCCAATTTTGCGCCTCACGTGCCTCAAGCGCGCGCCTACGCCATGCGCCTAGGCTCCAGGGCCCATTTACGCCTCGGTGCGCCTTGCGCCTCGGTGCGCCTTGCGCCTTTAACAACATAAGGCGCGCCTGGGGCACATCGCCCGCCTCAGCCTTTTGGCAAGCCCCTGAGGGAACCTCTTAGGGCGGATTTGCACCATCACTTGTTCGCCTTCCTGAAATACTTGTTTTTGCTTGCGCATATCTGCATGAGTTTTATAATTTTCATTGCTCGTAATAATTCGTCAGCAGACCGACTCATGCAACTCATGCAAATGATGTGCAAATGTGTTGGGTCCGACGTTCCTTCACTTGACCCGTGGCGCTTTGCTACTTATTTAAGAAATTAAGTAGCGCCCTCTCCAACAGTCTGGGATTTTGGTGCAGTTGGGTATGCGCTTGATCCTTCAATTGGTATCAGAGGAGGTCACGGGTTCAAGACCATGGGGCGCTATTAAATCCCGATTGTTCCCTTCTACCTGTGTGGGTCCGGCGGGTCAGGCAACCGTGGACATGTGGTAACCCCACCTCTGAGCCAGGTGGGCCATGTGGTAACTCCACCTCTGAGCCGACGGGTTGTGCTGGACGCCGGGGGGGGGGGGGGGGGGGGGGGTTTTGGGTCTGGCGTTCCTTCACTTGACCCGTGGCGTTTTGGTACTTATTTAAGAAATTAAGTAGTGCCCTCTCCAAGAGTCCGAGCTTTTGGTGCAGTTGGGTAGGCGCTTGATCCTTCAAAATGACTCAGCGGACTCGTTAGGGCGTGACTCTAGTGGACTTGAAATAATGTTGATAGGCTTCCTAGGTTCATATCCTGACACTACATGAAATGGACCCAACCCAGTGGACTTATTGACTGAACTATTATACGTAAAATCCGCGATGGGGAGAACAAAGTCCCAACTAGCTGCATGCTCCCCCACTAGACACCTCAGTAGGTTTCCTAAGCTACGATTCACTATCTCAGTATGCCCATCCGTCTGAGGATGATAGGCTGAAGAAAACCTAAGAGTGGTGTCAATCGTATGCTACATGGTCTTCCAGAAATAGCTCATAAACCTCAAGTTGTGGTCTGACATGATAGACTTGGGTAGACCATGCAACCTAAAAACGTCTCTCATAAAGATGGATGCAGCAGGTGACGCATCCTTTGTCTTGCGACACGTTATAAAGTGTGTCACCATCGAGAATCGATCGACCACCACAAAGATGGAATCGTGTCTCCGAAGAGTGTGGGGGAGTCTGAGCACGAAATCCATGTTGATGGCCTCCCATGGGCAGTATGGAGCAGGTAGTGGTGTGTACATACCCGTGTTTTGCTTAGTGCCCTTGCCATCTGAAAGATACGGCAATGGCGAACAACGAGTCATGTCCTTCTTTAGTCTAGGCCAATAGAAGCGATCCTCAACAATGGCTATGGACTTATCCCTCCCGAAGTGTCTAGCGGCCCCGCCCACGTGTAACTCCCAAATCAAGTAATCATTGTAAGAAGTCTGGGGTATGCACAAGTAAGAGCCCCAGTACAGATATCCCTCAAAGATCTGGAATCCCTCAACAGGGTCTGGAGGGTCTCAGGACAAGGCGGTATAAATTTAGACAAAATCAGGGCACGTCGGATAATCCAGGATCACTCTCTCAAGCTCATCCACTCGTGTGATCATCGTCTGTAATAGGGAGACACGCCGACTCAATGGCTCAGCGGGTTTGCTCTCAAAACCAGCTCGGTGTTTAAGAACATAGAGGTACTCAACCCACTTAGCATGTCGATATCCTAATTTGCGTTGTGAATCCGGATATTGTATTGACTGATGGTCCGAGTAAATCACAAACTCCTGGGGAAGGAGATAGCGCCTCCAGTAGCACAGAGACTGGACGATAGCATAAAACTCCAGATCATAATTTGAATATTTTTGTTTTGCCTCGTTCAGTTTCTCACTAAAGTAAGAAACTGGGTGTCCCTCTTAGTTCAACAAGCCACCAATGTTAACACCAGATGCATCACACACAACCTCAAATGTGTGGCTAAAATCAGGAAGTCTCAAGACAGGAGTCATTGTCAATCTCTAAATGATCTCCTCAAATGCCCTAGTGGTCACGAAGGTCTGCTGAAACTCACATTTCCGAAGGGAAATCGTGAATGGGATAATGATCGTACTGAACCCTTGGACAAACCTCCTATACAAGGTGGCAAGTCCGTGAAAGTTGAGAACCTCATGAATGGTCGCGGGCACGGGCCAATCACGAATTGATTTGACCTTTTTGTGGTCAACAGATATACCAGTGGACGACAAAAACGATTGAGGTGGTCAGCATGTAGGCGGCTATAGATCAGTATATTGTCAAAGTACACAACCAGAAACTTGCCCATATAGAGCAGTAACACCTGTGTCATGTCAATGGCGTGTTGAATGTCACGTGGAGGGGGAAACTCATCAGGGAGCTCATCGGGCATGAAATCCGCAAACTCGTCCAAAAGGGGACGCACAATTGGGGGATGGACGTCAGGAGGGCACTCAGAGGCCATAGTGGCCGCTACCACATAAATAATGTCGGCCACCATGCTATCACGTAAAAACTCGCCTTGCCTCAAAATATGCAGGGGTCTCGAAGAACTCGTGCTCACAGAAGGCTCAATATTTCGCCCCTTATCATAAAAGACACACGTGTTCGAGCGGCCGAAACATGTGACGTCGCGATCAAATAGCCAAGGGCGGCCTAGCAACATACGTGCAACGTTCATGGGAATGACATTGTACCATACCCGATCCTCGAATGAGACAATGCAGATCAAGACAAGACACCGTTGGGTAACCCAAATCGCCATCTTATCAACTCAGACAACACAATAAGGCTGCGGGTTGTTGGGACCTTACCCACAATGTTTCAAATTTGAAGTACTCAAGACAATGATAAATAGATGTTGTATTTAATGATCATATGATTTAATGTGTAGGACTAGAATAATGTCATAAATTATTTTCACTAAGTCATGAGGTCTGCAAAGGTTAAAGAGATGGTCAACTAATTCACAGAATAACATCATGTATAATATCGTCGTGATGGGTCACACATATCGTCGAAATCAAACTTAATATTGTTGTGAAGACACACAGTATCAATTTTACTGTTTTGACAAGGAAGAACTTTTATATCGTCGTGATGATAATCAATACCCGACGATATCGTTGTGACATGGTTTAGCTGTACAAATAACTGTTGTGAAAGCTCTCCATTGAAGAAGAAATAAGTCTAAGACACTTATCGCCGTGACAAATTCAAAAGTCGTTGTGACAAGTTTGACATATCAACGTGAAGACTTCAAGCATCAATAAAGAAGGGCTTTATCGTTGTCATAAGGCAACACTTTGACAAAAGTGCTCCCAAAGTCTATGCAGAGCAAGTATCGTCATGAAGAGATGAAGTATCGTTCTGACATGAGGAAATATTGTCGTGAAGAGACAAATTATTGTCATGACTGTTTAAAATTGCAGAATTTAAAATCGCCGTCAACGCCGAAAGTTCAAATCAAATCAATCATTTCAGGAAAGTTATCTAACACGATTTTTCTAAGTTCTAGACCGTTATTGGTGTCAGCAATATATATACAGAAGAGAAGTGGAGAAAATTGTAATATTGTGACTCAAATCAATAAAATAATAATCCTTTTCAAGAGCAGGGCCGACAAAAAACCTATAGAAGAAAAACTACTTCTAGAAGGAGCAAATCTTTACCAGAAGATCATCAAGTGCACCCAGTATTGCTCAAGATCCTTATACTTCAAATCATCCAAGAGCAAAGAAGTCTTCTAGCTACAAGTTTCACCATAGTTCCCATTTTCAAAAAGATTCAGTGAAGAATTATTATTGATTCAGAAAAAGGCTTTTCTCATCAAAGCCAAGAAGACTCAAATCTTTCGAGACAAATCTTTATCAAGTCTAGTGCTACTGTAACAAACTACTATATTTGCTATTGTTGTAAGATCTCACTGAGATCTAAGGTAAGGCTTGTATAAGCCTGAGTTGTAGGATCCAGGATGTGAATCTGAGGTAGGGAACATGTTGTTCGTGAGTTGCAGAAGTCTTGAACTTTGAGGTATAAGATCTTTTGAATCTGAGTTATTGAAGAAGTTGGCATAGTCTAGCACACGGCTAGATAAGTGGGAGGGGGAAAGTGGATGTACCCATATTGGGGAACAACTATAAATCTTTGTGCATTTTTTATGATGTGTTTTAGTTTTGTGCTAGATTAGCTATCAAATTCTAAAATTCCAAAAAAACACAAACACATATTCACCCCCCTCTAAGTGATTAGACTGTCATAAAACTTTCAAGTGGTATCAGAGGGAAGTTGTTCAAAAATAACTTAACAGCTCGAACAAGATCCTAATATGGGAAATACAATACATCCATCATGACTTCTTGTGAAAATTATAAAGAGTTGAGTTCTATGAAATTACCCATCTGCAAGAAGAAAAATTTTGGAATTTGGAAGAAGAGAGTCAGACTATTCATGGAAGCCTCTGACCCTACAATATTTACAACTGTTAAAGAGGGACTCCTCATTCACATGAAAACCTCTACCACTGATGCTAACCTGAGAATTCCAAGGAAGTATTTTGAGATGACAAAGGATGAAGTAGTTATGGCCATTAGGGATAAAAAGACCAAAAATATTATAATAAGTGTCATAGAGACTCCGCGTTCCAGAACCCGATTCACTGTAAAACTGCCAAGAAAATGTGAGATTCACTGAATGCATACATGGAGGGCACTGATGAAGTAAGAGATGACGGAAAGTATTTTTCTCAACCAGGAGTATGAAGCATTCAAGCATGAGAAAAATGACGCAATTGTTGATTGCTATGAAAAATTGTTCAAGATTGTTAATGGGCTGAAGAACTATGAGAGACGGTTCATAAATTATGATATGAATGACAAATTCCTTAGATACCTTAATAACGAATGTGACATAAAAATCTGTGTTATGAGGGAAATGGGAAATCTGGCAAACATCCATCCCCAAAATTTGTATGGGAAGTTGTTTTCTCATGAGCTGCAACTAAACACAAGGAAGGCTGAGGAGGAAAGCAGCAAATCCAATAACAGGGAGAATACAATTGCTTTCAAAACTGAAAGCTCCAAGAAAAGCAAAGAGGAAACTCCTTCACCTCTAAGAAGGCATGCTGAGTCAGAAAATTCTGAACACAACACTTTTGAATCTGAACTCACTGATGGAGAACTCTCCTTGTTCTCCAAATAGTTCAAGAAGATGTTGAGCAAGAGAAGACACTAGAAAAACAAACCCTCATCTATCTCGAGCTCAAAAAATACTACAACAGTAATGATAGAGCAAAGCACAATCCCAAAAGGGGCAGATATGACTCCAAACAGCATAAACATTAATTTTGTGTTACTGCTGCAACAGCCCAGGACATGTCATAGCTGACTGTCATGTCAAGAGCAAAAAGGAAAAGAGATTTGATGAAAAGAAATCTCACAAAAGTAAGAAGCCTGAAAAGAGCTTCATGGCAAAGAAGAAAAGAACTTGCGTGACAGTGACTCAAGCTCATCAGAGGCAGGACTAGATCTGTCTGCATAACGTTGGCCAAGCTGTAAGCCCGTTGGTTTAGCCCATGATGGGTGGTCCCGGCTGCTAGTCCCGTTATCTTCAGCTCTCCTCTTGCTCTCCCTTATCACTACCTATGGCGAATCTCGTTCGTCGATTAATTTCTTCTTCTTCCACTTCCTCTTCTACTTCATCTCGTACTATTTTTAGTCATGAGGATATTACTCATACGGATTTCCACAGTTGGTCTATTCCTACGGAATCGATCGACAACATTTACAAAATTGGTACTTTTGATTTCAAAACTGCCTTTAGTGTTAAAACACATGAAGAAACTTTTAATATTCAACAAAAGTTTCAATCCACTCCTTTACTATCCCATATAGCTCACAAAAAATATATTGACAAAGGTTTTCGTTACATCCATTTTGGCATGATTCAAGTCGCGGTTAAACCCCTTGTTCATATCGGGGTCGATATTCCCATTTACATGGCCCTCCGTGACAAGCGGCTGGCCCGCTACAAATCATCAATTTTAGCCATGATCCAGACCAATATCTGCAATGGCCCCATCTACTTTAATAGCATTCCTAACTTTACCGTTTCTCTTACTGATCCCCTCATCCTCGATTCCTTAATCTTGGATATTCATTTACAAGGCAATGAGTTCGAAAAACTCGCGGAACAATTTGCCATTGTCTATCGCATATACTTTAAACTCATGAGTTCTTGTATAAATCCTAAACTCAAATTAGGACCCAACATCTCTGACGAAACAGTCCTCCTACAAATAGACGCCCCTTATTCCAAGACCTTCTCCCCTAAACGCCTCAAATGGCATGAAATTACAATTCCAGACCATTTTAAAATTGAACAACCTCAACTACCTCCCAACCTCGAACAAACCGATATTCAAGACGTTATTGAAGAACACGATGGCACCGTATTAATCCGTTTTCATTCTTTTAACGAAAGAACAACGCCCATACCACACCTACCCCCATACATCCCTTCGCGTTATTCCACTTCCTCAACTGACCTACCCGATACACATCCTCCACATATTCCAGCTGTCCATGTTAACTATACTTCCCCTTTACCCGAAGTGGTTCATCCTCCCTCCACTTCATATTCTCCTACCTCCACTCAAATGCACATCCATGGAATTAATGTCATCACTATTTCTAAACCCTTTAATCCTAACTTTGATGAACTACTTTTAGAATTCCAAGAAGATTCTCCTCATTATTATTGGTTTACTACTTTTAGTTCTTCCTTCCAAGCCTTTTTAATCAAAAAATGGAAATTATATATTATCGGTCACCGCACCGAATTCAACTTTCAGGTATGGTTAGAATATTATTTTCAAACAGAAGACATTTACTCTCCGTTTACCCAACCAAGTATCAACGTCCAAACTTCTCTTCACACCAAATGGCGATTGGCTGATAATACTACTATTACCGCCATCACACCACCATTACAAACGGTCCACCTCACCACACCCGACGGCCATGATGTCATCGCCACACCCTTCAAGAAAGGTCGTGACGGTCCCGACTCCACTCCTCTCCAACTAGACGACGTTCGCAAACTCTACCAACAAAACAACTATACTAACCAACTACTCCATACAATTTCCACCCAGATTACCTCTTTACACACCGAACCCAAACCTATCACTCATCCTACAACTAACCGTTTTCCTACTAATATTTCTGCCCCTCACTTTCAACCACGAAGTCTCCCTCTTCCGCAAGAACGTAACCTTACCCTCGGAAATACTTCCTTTTCTAATACATCCCTCTTACAAAAATTAGACCAAACTCTTAACAATCTCAACAACAAATTCCCTGGTCCTTCCCAATTAAATACTATTAATCACTCCCAACATGATTCACCTCTTACCGACTCCACTACACCCAGTAGCGATTCGGATAATAATCCACTTATCAACCTCCTCAGTGATATCGAACACGATATTGCTGGCGATGAAACTCTCAATCTTAACAAAATACAACATCGTCGCCCGCGTCGCACAAACTTTACTCCTCATCCACGACGATCTTGGAGTAATATTGATACACGTAATTACTATCCACGACCCACTCCCCCAGACATTCAATACGAAGAACGCGCCAAATTCCATACAAAAAATTATGATGGCAATGCCATCTATGAATGGAATATTGACGGCAAAAGCGAATATGAAATACTCAATACCCTCCAGGAAATGGGTATGGCTAAAATGGCCTACAAAATCAAACGATTTGATGAAAAAGAAACTGCCAGTATACTTGTTACCGGGTTTACTGGGCAACTCAAATATTGGTGGGATAACACTCTCACTCTTGAGGATAAACATTCCGTTCTTAATCATACCATCGATATCGAGGATGATCAAGGCATGCTCAAACAAGAACCTGATGCTTGCGATTATTTGATCATCACCATTTCCATGCATTTTATTGGCAATCCACGCGAGGAATTAGCCTCCTCCAAAGTCTTCCTCACAAACCTACGATGTCCAACGTTATCTGATTTTCGTTGGTACAAAGATGTCTTCCTCACACAGGTCCTTAAACGACCTGATTCCCCTGCACCATTCTGGAAAGAGAAATTTGTCACTGGACTTCCTTCTCTTTTTTCCCAACGTATCATGACAAACCTCCAAAAAGAACTAGGCATGGACCAAGTCAATTTTAACCTCTTAACCTACGGCCAACTTTTTGCCTTCGTCAAAAGCGAAGCATTGGCTGCATGTCAAGAACTCAAATTCCAAGCCAAATACGGCAGTAAGCGCAGAGAACTTGGGTCTTTCTGTGACGCCTTTGGCATCACCGGACTTTCTGCCCCTTCTACTGCCCGTCGAAAATCCCAAAAGTCTTTCAACCAATTTCGATCATACAGGCGCACTCCACGCCAATCTTTTCCACCACCAAACAATTTCTACAAACCTCCTACCAAGGCCACGCAACGACCTCCACGCCCTCACAACCCCAATATCACCTGTTACAAATGTGGCCAGAAAGGTCACATTGCGGCCAAATGCCGCCACAAAGGAAAACTACTCAACCAAATCATTGACGACATTTCTGATATCGACGACCAAATCAAACTAAAACTTAAAACCAAATTTGCCATCTTACAGATTACAGACGATACGGATGATCACCCCTCTCATTCAAGTTCTTCCTCCAACCATTCTTGTCACTGCCACACCATTAATATGATCCGCACCTCAACTCCTGACACCAAAGACTTCATCTTTGACTTAATTACTCAAATTCCTGATACAGATAAACAAAAACACCTCTTTGAAAAACTCCAAACCCTAACTTTACAAGATAATCATGTTTCCCTAGTCCAACCCTTTAGTATTTCCAAACTCTTTGATAAGTACCCCCAAACCTCCATACTCAAACCCGTCCCTCCTGCCATCAAAGATTTACAAACCGAAATACATCACCTCAAACGCGAAATCCAACTTTTAAAAACTCATATTCATGATCTCGACGTAAAACATCTTGCCCACGAAACACAATTTTCATTACTTCATAGCTTAATTCACACTTCAGACCACACCGACGACCAGCCATCTCCCTCTTTTTCTCCTCTTCCTATTTCCTCTACTCCGCCAACTGATGCTTCCTTCCTTTCAACCATTGACCGCATTCAATTTCAAAAATGGTTAATCCATATTACCATCACAATTCATAATTTTAAAGCAACTTTCATTGCCATGATGGATAGTGGCGCTGACCACAGCTGTATCCGCGATGGCCTCATTCCTACGAAATACTATCTCCCCACCGATGAACTTCTCATCGCCGCCAACAATTCTCCACTTCACATCAAGGGCAAAATAACCCAGGCATCCATATGCAATGGACCATTTTGCTTAAAACACCAGTTTATTGTTATCAATAATCTTAACACCGATATCATTTTAGGGACACCATTCCTTACTCAGATATACCCATTTACCGTCTCCACTGATGGTATTCGCACAGATATCATGGGCCAACAAGTTCTTTTTCAATTCTTACATCCGATGCGCCAAAAGCAACTCAATCTATTACAACAAAATTCTATCTTTCAACAAATCAACCTTATCCAACACAAACAAAATAAACTCCTTTCATTACAAGATGATCTTTCCCATATTCATATAGAACAACAACTCAGCACACCCACTCTAACCTCCCATATTAAACATATGGAACATTTATTCCATACAGAGGTATGTGCTGAACTACCCAATGCATTTTGGGATCGCAAACAGCATATCGTCCAACTTCCTTATGAACCAACATTTTCAGAAAAACACATCCCTACCAAAGCCCGTCCCATTCAAATGAACCATGACCTCTTAGAAGTCTGCAAAACTGAAATACAAACATTACTTGATAAACAACTCATTCGGCCCTCACACTCCCCCTGGAGTTGTGCAGCCTTCTACGTCATGAAAAATGCCGAGATAGAACGCGGCACTCCTCGTCTAGTCATAAATTACAAATCATTAAACAAAGTTTTACAATGGATACGATATCCCATTCCAAACAAACGCGATTTATTAAAAAGATTAAATACTGCAAAAATCTTTTCAAAATTTGATCTCAAATCTGGGTTCTGGCAAATCCAGATTGACCCAAAGGATCGTTACAAAACGGCATTTACAGTTCCTTTTGGCCATTACGAATGGAATGTCATGCCGTTTGGCCTCAAAAATGCCCCTTCAGAATTCCAGCATATCATGAATGATATTCTTAATCCATACTCTACCTTTTCCATTGTTTATATTGACGATGTTATCATTTATTCTAACTCTATTGACCAACATACAAAACACCTAAAAACTTTTTTATACGTCATTAAACAAAATGGATTAGTTCTCTCCGCTTCAAAAATGAAACTATACCAAACTCAAATACGATTTTTAGGACATCACATTCATCGTAACACCATCATTCCCATTCAACGGAGCTTAGAATTTACCACCAAATTTCCTGATGTCATTAAAGATAAAAATCAACTACAACGATTCCTTGGATGTCTTAATTACATTTCAGATTTCATTCCTAACCTACGCCAATTATGTGCCCCATTATACCAACGGTTACAAAAGAATCCCCCTCCCTGGACATCGCAACACACAGATATCATTCACACCATTAAATCCAAAGTACAAACACTACCCTGTTTATCTCTTCCTCATCCACACTCTTTCATGATTGTCGAAACTGACGCCTCCAACATTGGTTATGGTGGCATACTCAAACAACGGCTTCCACCTGCCACACAAGAACATCTGGTCAGATATCATTCCGGAATCTGGCTCGGACCACAAAAGAATTACTATACGATTAAAAAAGAAATTTTAAGCATTGTCAAATGTATTTTAAAATTTCAAGATGATTTAATTAACCAAAAATTGTTATTACGCATTGATTGTCAGTCTGCCAAATACATTTTACAAAATGAGGTTCAAAACCTGGTTTCTAAACAAATATTTGCCCGATGGCAAGCCATTTTATCTGTTTTTGATTTTGATATCGAATATGTCAAAGGCTCTGATAACTCCTTACCCGATTTCCTTACTCGTGAATTTCTTCAAGGAAATGAGCAAGCGGCAGCCACCGTCGTCTCCACAAAAAGTTCAAACACCACAGGATTATGCACTCAAACAAGCCACCCCGGCCCCACTCAAACAGGCCACCCCAGCCCCACCAAAATCAAACCCCCAGGCAGCACCATCACCCGCAACTCAAAACAGATTCACCCCACTCCCCTTCTCGGATGTCCTCACCGACATCCAACAATTACCCCCCACTCCTCTCGCCCTCACCAGTAACTACTCCACTGGTGATCCCACATACATTCCTCAACCCGTCACTGAGCATATTCAACTAACTCATTTCACCCACACTCCACCATACGATGCCCTCCAAAAACATGTCAGCCAGTCATTTCCACCCAATTCCTATTGGCTCGATAACCCCCTCAAAACCCAACGCTTTTATGAACTCATTCTCGTTGACACTCATTCCGCCACCATCACCCACACTTATGACAAAACAAAACCCACACATATCAACTTCTCCAAATGTCTCATCCACACTGTTTTCGACTCCTCTACCTGGTCCAATCCCTGGACACCTCAACCCTTCACTGTCCCCTTTAATCCACCTGCCTATACATACCATGACTACCAGCAGGCATGGTACCGCACTTTCCTGCTCCGACAATTTTCACATTCATGGTTCTTTGTCTTTCACCACTCATGTCCAACCACACTTCCACTGTGGTTTTATGACTGGTGGCGCTACTATGGTGCGTCCGCCAAAATTATCCCGCTACATCTCACTGTCAGCTACACCACATGGGTTTCCAAAGCCCCGGGTCCATTATTCAAAAAATCCCTCCATTATCATAACTCCTTCAAAATCCCCTGGATTTTTTGTTGGAGTTTCTCCATCACCAAAACCCACCCAGAGGATTTCCCTCTGGCCCTCATTCGTGTATTTAAGGTCAAATGGTGGCCTAAATTCAATACCGACCTTGCCTCGGACAAGGTTGTTCTTTACTTCTTACGCACTGGAGCCCTTCCTCCCTCTCCAGTCCCTACACCTACTCCTACATTACCACCTACCTCACCTTCGCCTCCACCTCCATCTCCACCCCAGCAACTCCTCCTCCAACCATCACCATCCAGTGAGGACGATGATGTCCAGCAATTCCTCAAATTCCAAAAATTCAAACAAATGCAAAAACGTTACCAGGCCTCCACCTCCATACCATCTTCCCCCTCTCCATCCTCCACTCCGCCTGCCAACTCCCCGGATCCATACGGCGGACCTTTCGCCCAGGATCCATATGAAGGTTTGGATCTCCTCACTCCTTAGACTCCAAACCACTCAACGTCTTCAATAGTACGGATTTAAACTATTGACTGACCCGATTCAAATGGTATCGGGCCTGATTCATCAAATCCGTTGACAGCTGCGGATTTGCTCAAAATCCAACTGACCCGATTCAAACGGTATCGGGCCTGATTCATCAAATCCGTTGACAGCTGCGGATTTGCTAAAAATCCGACTGACCCGATTCAAACGGTATCGGGCCTGATTCATCAAATCCGTTGACAGCTGCGGATTTGCTAAAAATCCGACTGACCCGATTCAAACGGTATCGGGCCTGATTCATCAAATCCGTTGACAGCTGCGGATTTGCTCAAAATCCGACTGACCCGATTCAAACGGTATCGGGCCTGATTCATCAAATCCGTTGACAGCTGCGGATTTGCTCAAAATCCGACTGACCCGATTCAAACGGTATCGGGCCTGATTCATCAAATCCGTTGACAGCTGCGGATTTGCTCAAAATCCGACCGCCACTACTGTACTGAGCCTCGGGGAGCCGTACAGCTACAGTCCAGATTCCTTCCCGCATTCATTACTAAACAGCACCCACCTACCGCCAGCTCAAAAGGCTCACACGCCACTACAAGACACGCACTCAAAAGATTCCAGCAACCACCGCCACGCCAGCCAGCTCAAAAGATTACAATTATTCATCAAAAGGACTATCATTATTCAGCTCAACCACCGCCACGCCAGCTCCACTATTCGGAAAAGCAAAGATGCCCACTACTGCATTAAGTTATTCATGCCAGCAAGCAATGCCAGCACCCCTCCACTCATTACCCATGTCTATAAATAACCAGGGGCTAAACCCTGAACGAGGATCTTTTATACTAGAAAATACACTATTACAAACTAGAAAATAGAAAGACAATAAAATACAAGAAAGAAAATAAAATACAAGAACAGAAGAAAGATTACAAAAGCTCTTGGAGAACTCCGGTGTCTTCTCCTCTGCTCGCTTCTGCCTTGAAATGAACCAAGGCATCGTTATTTATAGACATGGGTAATGAGTGGAGGGGTGCTGGCATTGCTTGCTGGCATGAATAACTTAATGCAGTAGTGGGCATCTTTGCTTTTCCGAATAGTGGAGCTGGCGTGGCGGTGGTTGAGCTGAATAATGATAGTCCTTTTGATGAATAATTGTAATCTTTTGAGCTTGCTGGCGTGGCGGTGGTTGCTGGAATCTTTTGAGTGCGTGTCTTGTAGTGGCGTGTGAGCCTTTTGAGCTGGCGGTAGGTGGGTGTTGTTTAGTAATGAATGCGGGAAGGAATCTGGACTGTAGCTGTACGGCTCCCCGAGGCTCAGTACAGTAGTGGCGGTCGGATTTTGAGCAAATCCGCAGCTGTCAACGGATTTGATGAATCAGGCCCGATACCGTTTGAATCGGGTCAGTCGGATTTTGAGCAAATCCACAGCTGTCAACGGATTTGATGAATCAGGCCCGATACCGTTTGAATCGGGTCAGTCGGATTTTGAGCAAATCCGCAGCTGTCAACGGATTTGATGAATCAGGCCCGATACCGTTTGAATCGGGTCAGTCGGATTTTTAGCAAATCCGCAGCTGTCAACGGATTTGATGAATCAGGCCCGATACCGTTTGAATCGGGTCAGTCGGATTTTTAGCAAATCCGCAGCTATCAACGGATTTGATGAATCAGGCCCGATACCGTTTGAATCGGGTCAGTCGGATTTTGAGCAAATCTGCAGCTGTCAACGGATTTGATGAATCAGGCCCGATACCGTTTGAATCGGGTCAGTCAATAGTTTAAATCCGTACTATTGAAGACGTTGAGTGGTTTGGAGTCTAAGGAGTGAGGAGATCCAAACCTTCATATGGATCCTGGGCGAAAGGTCCGCCGTATGGATCCTGGGAGTTGGCAGGCGGAGTGGAGGATGGAGAGGGGGAAGATGGTATGGAGGTGGAGGCCTGGTAACGTTTTTGCATTTGTTTGAATTTTTGGAATTCGAGGAATTGCTGGACATCATCGTCCTCACTGGATGGTGATGGTTGGAGGAGTTGCTGGGGTGGAGATGGAGGTGGAGGCGAAGGTGAGGTAGGTGGTAATGTAGGAGTAGGTGTAGGGACTGGAGAGGGAGGAAGGGCTCCAGTGCGTAGGAAGTAAAGAACAACCTTGTCCGAGGCAAGGTCGGTATTGAATTTAGGCCACCATTTGACCTTAAATACACGAATGAGGGCCAGAGGGAAATCCTCTGGGTGGGTTTTGGTGATGGAGAAACTCCAACAAAAAATCCAGCGGATTTTGAAAGAGTTATGATAATGGAGGGATTTTTTGAATAATGGACCCGGGCTTTGGAAACCCATGTGGTGTAGCTGACAGTGAGCTGTAGCGGGATAATTTTTGCGGACGCACCATAGTAGCGCCACCAGTCATAAAACCACAGTGGAAGTGTGGTTGGACATGAGTGGTGAAAGACAAAGAACCATGAATGTGAAAATGGTCGGAGCAGGAAAGTGCGGTACCATGCCTGCTGGTAGTCATGGTATGTATAGGCAGGTGGATTAAAGGGGACAGTGAAGGGTTGAGGTGTCCAGGGATTGGACCAGGTAGAGGAGTCGAAAACAGTGTGGATGAGACATTTGGAGAAGTTGATATGTGTGGGTTTTGTTTTGTCATAAGTGTGGGTGATGGTGGCGGAATGAGTGTCAACGAGAATGAGTTCATAAAAGCGTTGGGTTTTGAGGGGGTTATCGAGCCAATAGGAATTGGGTGAAAATGACTGGCTGACATGTTTTTGGAGGGCATCGTATGGTGGAGTGTGGGTGAAATGAGTTAGTTGAATATGCTCAGTGACGGGTTGAGGAATGTATGTGGGATCACCAGTGGAGTAGTTACTGGTGAGGGCGAGAGGAGTGGGGGGGTAATTGTTGGATGTCGGTGAGGACATCCGAGAAGGTGAGTGGGGTGAATCTGTTTTGAGTTGCGGGTGATGGTGCTGCCTGGGGGTTTGATTTTGGTGGGGCCGGGGTGGCCTGTTTGAGTGGGGCCGGGGTGGCCTGTTTGAGTGCATAATCCTGTGGTGTTTGAACTTTTTGTGGAGACGACGGTGGCTGCCGCTTGCTCATTTCCTTGAAGAAATTCACGAGTAAGGAAATCGGGTAAGGAGTTTTATCAGAGCTTTGAATATTCGATATCAAAATCAAAACAGATAAATGGCTTGCCATCGGGCAAATATTTGTGTGGGAAACCAGAAGTGTTTTGAAACATCATTTGTAAAATGTATTTGGCAGACTGACAATCAATGCGTAATAAAAAATTTTTGGTTTATTTAATCATCTGAATTTTAAAATACATTTGACAATGCTTAAAATTTTCTTTTAATCGTATAGTATTCTTTTGTGGTCCGAGCCAGATTCCGGAATGATATCTGACCAGATGTTCTTGTGTGGCAGGTGGAAGCCGTTGTTTGAGTATGCCACCATAACCAATGTTGGAGGCGTCAGTTTCGACAATCATGAAAGAGTGTGGATGAGGAAGAGATAAACAGGGTAGTGTTTGTACTTTGGATTTAATGGTGTGAATGATATCTGTGTGTTGCGATGTCCAGGGAGGGGGATTCTTTTGTAACCGTTGGTATAATGGGGCACATAATTGGCGTAGGTTAGGAATGAAATCTGAAATGTAATTAAAACATCCAAGGAATCGTTGTAGTTGATTTTTATCTTTAATGACATCAGGAAATTTGGTGGTAATTTCTAAGCTCCGTTGAATGGGAATGATGGTGTTACGATGAATGTGATGTCCTAAAAATCGTATTTGAGCTTGGTATAGTTTCATTTTTGAAGCGGAGAGAACTAATCCATTTTGTTTAATGACGTATAAAAAAGTTTTTAGGTGTTTTGTATGTTGGTCAATAGAGTTAGAATAAATGAGAACATCGTCAATATAAACAATGAAAAGGGTAGTAGAGTATGGAGTATTAAGAATATCATTCAGATATATGGGAATCTGAAGGGCATTTTTGAGGCCAAACGGCATGACATTCCATTCGTAATGGGCAAAGGAACTGTAAATGCCGTTTTGTAACGATCCTTGGTCAATCTGGATTTGCCAAGAAACCCAGATTTGAGATCAAATTTGAAAGATTTTGCAGTATTTATCTTTTTAATAAATCGGTTTTGTTGAAGGATATCGTTATCCATTGTAAACTTGGTAATGATTTGTTTTAATGACTTAACGAGGAGTGCCGCGTTCTATCTCGCATTTTTTCATGACGGAAGGCTGACACTCCAGGGGGAGGTGTGAGTGTGAAAATGAGTGTTTATCAAGTATGTTTGTATTTTCAGTTTTGCAGACTTCTAAGAGGTCATGGTTCATGAATGGGACGGGCTTTGGTAGGATGTTGTCTGAAATGTTGGTTTCATAAGGAAGTTGGACGATATGCTGTTTGCGATCCAAATGCATTGGTAGTTCAGCACATAACCTTTGTATGGAATAAATGTTCCATATGTTAATATGGGAGGTTAGAGGGTGTGCTGAGTGTGTTCTATATTGAATATGGAAAGATCATCTTGTAATGAAAGGAGTTTATTGTTTGTGTTGGATAAGTTGTTTGTGTTGAAAGATAGATTTTTGTTGTTTTTTTGTTTTGTTGTAATAGATTGAGTTTGCTTTGCGCATCGGATGTAAGAATATTGAAAAGAACTTGTTTGGCCATGATATCTGTGCGAAAATACCAGTGGTGGAGCGGTAAATGGGTATATCTGAGTAAGAAATGGTGTCACTAAATGATATCGGTGTTAAATTATTGATAACATAAACTGGTGTTTAGAGCAAATGGTCCATTGCATATGGATGCCTGGTTATTTGCCCGTGATGTGAAGTGGAATGTGGCGGCGATGAGAATGTTTCATCGGGGGGAGAATGTATTTCGTGGAATGAGGCCATCGCGGATACAGCTGTGGTCAGCGCCACTATCCATTATGGCAATGAAAGTTGCTTTAAAATTATGAATTGTGATGATAATATGGATTAACCATTTTTGAAATTGAATGCGGTCAATGGTTGAAAGGAAGGAAGCATCAGTTGGCGGAGTAGAGGAAATAGGAAGAGGAGAAAAAGAGGGAGATGGCTGGTCGTCGGTGTGGTCTGAAGTGTGAATTAAGCTATGAAGTAATGAAAATTGTGTTTCGTGGGCAAGATGTTTTACGTCGAGATCATGAATATGAGTTTTTAAAAGTTGGATTTCGCGTTTGAGGTGATGTATTTCGGTTTGTAAATCTTTGATGGCAGGAGGGACGGGTTTGAGTATGGAGGTTTGGGGGTACTTATCAAAGAGTTTGGAAATACTAAAGGGTTGGACTAGGGAAACATGATTATCTTGTAAAGTTAGGGTTTGGAGTTTTTCAAAGAGGTGTTTTTGTTTATCTGTATCAGGAATTTGAGTAATTAAGTCAAAGATGAAGTCTTTGGTGTCAGGAGTTGAGGTGCGGATCATATTAATAGTGTGGCAGTGACAAGAATGGTTGGAGGAATACTTGAATGAGAGGGGTGATCATCCGTATCGTCTGTAATCTGTAAGATGGCAAATTTGGTTTTTAAGTTTTAGTTTGATTTGGTCGTCGATATCAGAAATGTCGTCAATGATTTGGTTGAGTAGTTTTCCTTTGTGGCGGCATTTGGCCGCAATGTGACCTTTCTGGCCACATTTGTAACAGGTGATATTGGGGTTGTGAGGGCGTGGAGGTCGTTGCGTGGCCTTGGTAGGAGGTTTGTAGAAATTGTTTGGTGGTGGAAAAGATTGGCGTGGAGTGCGCCTGTATGATCGAAATTGGTTGAAAGACTTTTGGGATTTTCGACGGGCAGTAGAAGGGGCAGAAAGTCCGGTGATGCCAAAGGCGTCACAGAAAGACCCAAGTTCTCTGCGCTTACTGCCGTATTTGGCTTGGAATTTGAGTTCTTGACATGTAGCCAATGCTTCGCTTTTGACGAAGGCAAAAAGTTGGCCGTAGGTTAAGAGGTTAAAATTGACTTGGTCCATGCCTAGTTCTTTTTGGAGGTTTGTCATGATACGTTGGGAAAAAAGAGAAGGAAGTCCAGTGACAAATTTCTCTTTCCAGAATGGTGCAGTGGAATCAGGTCGTTTAAGGACCTGTGTGAGGAAGACATCTTTGTACCAACGAAAATCAGATAACGTTGGGCATCGTAGGTTTGTGAGGAAGACTTTGGAGGAGGCTAATTCCACGCGTGGATTGCCAATAAAATGCATGGAAATGGTGATGATCAAATAATCGCAAGCATCAGGTTCTTGTTTGAGCATGCCTTGATCATCCTCGATATCGATGGTATGATTAAGAACGGAATGTTTATCCTCAAGAGTGAGAGTGTTATCCCACCAATATTTGAGTTGCCCAGTAAACCCGGTAACAAGTATACTGGCAGTTTCTTTTTCATCAAATCGTTTGATTTTGTAGGCCATTTTAGCCATACCCATTTCCTGGAGGGTATTGAGTATTTCATATTCGCTTTTGCCGTCAATATTCCATTCATAGATGGCATTGCCATCATAATTTTTTGTATGGAATTTGGCGCGTTCTTCGTATTGAATGTCTGGGGGAGTGGGTCGTGGATAGTAATTACGTGTATCAATATTACTCCAAGATCGTCGTGGATGAGGAGTAAAGTTTGTGCGACGCGGGCGACGATGTTGTATTTTGTTAAGGTTGAGAGTTTCATCGCCAGCAATATCGTGTTCGATATCACTGAGGAGGTTGATAAGTGGATTATTATCCGAATCGCTACTGGGTGTAGTGGAGTCGGTAAGAGGTGAATCATGTTGGGAGTGATTAATAGTATTTAATTGGGAAGGACCAGGGAATTTGTTGTTGAGATTGTTAAGAGTTTGGTCTAATTTTTGTAAGAGGAATGTATTAGAAAAGGAAGTATTTCCGAGGGTAAGGTTACGTTCTTGCGGAAGAGGGAGACTTCGTGGTTGAAAGTGAGGGGCAGAAATATTAGTAGGAAAACGGTTAGTTGTAGGATGAGTTATAGGTTTGGGTTCGGTGTGTAAAGAGGTAATCTGGGTGGAAATTGTATGGAGTAGTTGGTTAGTATAGTTGTTTTGTTGGTAGAGTTTGCGAACGTCGTCTAGTTGGAGAGGAGTGGAGTCGGGACCGTCACGACCTTTCTTGAAGGGTGGGGCGATGACATCATGGCCGTCGGGTGAGGTGGACCGTTTGTAATGGTGGTGTGATGGCGGTAATAGTAGTATTATCAGCCAATCGCCATTTGGTGTGAAGAGAAGTTTGGACGTTGATACTTGATTGGGTAAACGGAGAGTAAATGTCTTCTGTTTGAAAATAATATTCTAACCATACCTGAAAGTTGAATTCGGTGCGGTGACCGATAATATATAATTTCCATTTTTTGATTAAAAAGGCTTGGAAGGAAGAACTAAAAGTAGTAAACCAATAATAATGAGGAGAATCTTCTTGGAATTCTAAAAGTAGTTCGTCAAAGTTAGGATTAAAGGGTTTAGAAATAGTGATGACATTAATGCCATGGATGTGCATTTGAGTGGAGGTAGGAGAATATGAAGTGGATGGAGGATGAACCACTTCGGGTAAAGGGGAAGTATAGTTAACATGGACAGCTGGAATATGTGGAGGATGTGTATCGGGTAGGTCAGTTGAGGAAGTGGAATAACGCGAAGGGATGTATGGGGGTAGGTGTGGTATGGGCGTTGTTCTTTCATTAAAAGAATGAAAACGGATTAATACGGTGCCATCGTGTTCTTCAATAACTTCTTGAATATCGGTTTGTTCGAGGTTAGGAGGTAGTTGAGGTTGTGCAATTTTAAAATGGTCCGGAATTGTAATTTCATGCCATTTTAGTCGTTTAGGAGAGAAGGTCTTTGAATAAGGGGCATCGATTTGGAGAAGAACGGTTTCATCAGTAATGTTGGGACCTAATTTGAGTTTAGGATTTATACAAGAACTCATGAGTTTAAAGTATATGCGATAGACAATGGCAAATTGTTCCGCGAGTTTTTCGAACTCATTGCCTTGTAAATGAATATCCAAGATTAAGGAATCGAGGATGAGGGGATCAGTAAGAGAAACGGTAAAGTTAGGAATGCTATTAAAGTAGATGGGGCCATTGCAGATATTGGTCTGGATCATGGCTAAAATTGATGATTTGTAGCGGGCCAGCCGCTTGTCACGGAGGGCCATGTAAATGGGAATATCGACCCCGATATGAACAAGGGGTTTAACCGCGACTTGAATCATGCCAAAATGGATGTAACGAAAACCTTTGTCAATATATTTTTTGTGAGCTATATGGGATAGTAAAGGAGTGGATTGTTCAGGGGATCTTTTATACTAGAAAATACACTATTACAAACTAGAAAATAAAAATAGAAAGACAATAAAATACAAGAAAGAAAATAAAATACAAGAACAGAAGAAAGATTACAAAAGCTCTTGGAGAACTCCGGTGCCTTCTCCTCTGCTCGCTTCTGCCTTGAAATGAACCAAGGCATCGTTATTTATAGACATGGGTAATGAGTGGAGGGGTGCTGGCATTGCTTGCTGGCATGAATAACTTAATGCAGTAGTGGGCATCTTTGCTTTTCCGAATAGTGGAGCTGGCGTGGCGGTGGTTGAGCTGAATAATGATAGTCCTTTTGATGAATAATTGTAATCTTTTGAGCTGGCTGGCGTGGCGGTGGTTGCTGGAATCTTTTGAGTGCGTGTCTTGTAGTGGCGTGTGAGCCTTTTGAGCTGGCGGTAGGTGGGTGTTGTTTAGTAATGAATGCGGGAAGGAATCTGGACTGTAGCTGTACGGCTCCCCGAGGCTCAGTACAGTAGTGGCGGTCGGATTTTGAGCAAATCCGCAGCTGTCAACGGATTTGATGAATCAGGCCCGATACCGTTTGAATCGGGTCAGTCGGATTTTGAGCAAATCCGCCAAGCTGTCAACGATTTGATGAATCAGGCACGAATTAATGTTTGAAATCGGGTCAGTCGGTTTTGAGCAAATCCGCAGCTGTCAAACGGATTTGATGAATCAGGCCCGATACCGTTTGAATCGGGTCAGTGGTTTTAGCAAATCCGCGCAGCTGTCAACGGATTTGATGAAATCAGGCCGATACCGTTTGAAGCGTCAGTCAATAGTTTAAATCCGTACTATTGAAGACGTTGAGTGGTTTGGAGTCTAAGGAGTGAGGAGATCCAAACTCATATGATTCCTGGGCGAAAGGTCCGCCGTAGGATCCTGGGAGTTGGCAAGCGGAGTGAGGATGGAGAGGGAAATGGTATGGAGGTGGAGGCTGGTAACGTTTTTTGCATTTGTTTGAATTTTGAATTCGAGGATTGCTGGACATCATCGTCCTCATGATGGTGATGGTTGGAGGAGTTGCTTGGGGTGGAGATGGAGGTGGAGGCGAAGGTGTGAGGTAGGTGGTAATGTAGAGTAGGTTAGGGACTGAGAGGGAAGAAGGCTCCAGTGCGTAGGAAGTAAAGAACAACCTTGTCCGAGGCAAGGTCGGTATTGAATTTAGGCCACCATTTGACTTTAAATACACG
The DNA here is from genome assembly GCA_039513925.1 of Platanthera zijinensis. Taxonomy (NCBI): domain Eukaryota; kingdom Viridiplantae; phylum Streptophyta; class Magnoliopsida; order Asparagales; family Orchidaceae; genus Platanthera; species Platanthera zijinensis. The sequence goes on from CM077083.1 coordinate 155,876,975, forward strand.
AATGAGGGCCAGAGGGAAATCCTCTGGGTGGGTTTTGGTGATGGAGAAACTCCAACAAAAAATCCAGGGGATTTTGAAGGAGTTATGATAATGGAGGGATTTTTTGAATAATGGACCCGGGGCTTTGGAAACCCATGTGGTGTAGCTGACAGTGAGCTGTAGCGGGATAATTTTGGCGGACGCACCATAGTAGCGCCACCAGTCATAAAACCACAGTGGAAGTGTGGTTGGACATGAGTGGTGAAAGACAAAGAACCATGAATGTGAAAATGGTCGGAGCAGGAAAGTGCGGTACCATGCCTGCTGGTAGTCATGGTATGTATAGGCAGGTGGATTAAAGGGGACAGTGAAGGGTTGAGGTGTCCAGGGATTGGACCAGGTAGAGGAGTCGAAAACAGTGTGGATGAGATATTTGGAGAAGTTGATATGTGTGGGTTTTGTTTTGTCATAAGTGTGGGTGATGGTGGCGGAATGAGTGTCAACGAGAATGAGTTCATAAAAGCGTTGGGTTTTGAGGGGGTTATCGAGCCAATAGGAATTGGGTGGAAATGACTGGCTGACATGTTTTTGGAGGGCATCGTATGGTGGAGTGTGGGTGAAATGAGTTAGTTGAATATGCTCAGTGACGGGTTGAGGAATGTATATGGGATCACCAGTGGACTAGTTACTGGTGAGGGCGAGAGGAGTGGGGGGTAATTGTTGGATGTCGGTGAGGACATCCGAGAAGGTGAGTGGGGTGAATCTGTTTTGAGTTGCGGGTGATGGTGCTGCCTGGGTTATTGGTGGGGCCGGGGTGGCCTGTTTGAGTGGGCCGGTGGGTGGCCTGTTTGAGTGCATAATCCTGTGGTGTTTGAACTTTTGTGGAGACGACGGTGGCTGCCGCTTGCTCATTTCTTGAAGAAATTCACGAGTAAGGAAATTGGGTAAGGAGTTATCAGAGCCTTTGACATATTCGATATCAAAATCAAAAACAGATAAAATGGCTTGCCATCGGGCAAATATTTGTTTAGAAAACCAGGTTTTGAACATCATTTTGTAAAATGTATTTGGCAGACTGACAATCAATGCGTAATAAAAAATTTTTGGTTAATTAAATCATCTTGAAATTTTAATAAATTGACAATGCTTAAATTCTTTTTAATCGTATAGTAATTCTTTTGTGGTCCGAGCCAGATTCCGGAATGATATTGACAAGATGTTCTTGTGTGGCAGGTGGAAGCCGTTGTTTGAGTATGCCACCATAACCAATGTTGGAGGCGTCAGTTTCGACAATCATGAAAAGTGGATGAGGAAGAGATAAACAGGGTAGTGTTTGTACTTTGGATTTATGGTAATTGTGAATGAATCTGTGTGTGTTGCGATGTCCTGGGAGGGGATTCTTTTGTAACGTTGGTATAATGGGCACATAATTGGCGTAGGTTAGGAATGAAATCTGAAATGTAATTAAGACATCCAAGGAATCGTTGTAGTTGATTTTTTATCTTTAATGACATCAGGAATTTGGTGGTAAATTCTAAGCTGCGTTGAATGGGAATGATGGTGTTACGATGAATGTGATGTCCTAAAAATCGTGAATTTGAGTTTGGTATAGTTTTTTCATTTTTGAAGCGGAGAGAACTAATCCATTTTGTTTAATGACGTATAAAAAAGTTTTTAGGTGTTTTGTATGTTGGTCAATAGAGTTAGAATAAATGAGAACATCGTCAATATAAACAATGGAAAAAGGTAAGTAGAGTAGAGTATGGATTATTAAGGAAATCATTCATGATATGCTGGAATGGAATTCTGAAGGGCATTTTTGAGGCCAAACGGCATGACATTCCATTCGTAATGGCCAAAAGGAACTGTAAATGCCGTTTTGTAACGATCCGGGTCAATCTGGATTTGCCAGAACCCAGATTTGAGATCAAATTTTGAAAAGATTTTTGCAGTATTTAAATTTTTAATAAATCGCGTTTGTGTTTGAATGGGATATCGTATCCATTGTAAAACTTTGTTTAATGTTGTAATTTATGACTAGCGAGGAGTGCCGCGTTCTATCTCGGCATTTTTCATGACGTAGAAGGCTGCACAACTCCAGGGGAGTGTGAGGCCGAATGAGTTGTTTATCAAGTAATGTTTGTATTTCAGTTTTGCAGACTTCTAAGAGGTCATGGTTCATTTGAATGGGAGGGCTTTGGTAGGGATGTGTTTTCTGAAAATGTTGGTTCATAAGGAAGTTGGACGATATGTGTTTGCGATCCCAAAATGCATTGGGTAGTTCAGCACATACCTCTGTATGGAATAAATGTTACATATGTTTAATATGGGAGGTTAGAGTGGGTGTGCTGAGTTGTTGTTCTATATGAATATGGGAAAAGATCATCTTGTAATGAAAAGTTTTATTTTGTTTGTGTTGGATAAAGGTTGATTTGTTGAAAGATAGAATTTTGCTGTAATAGATTGAGTTGCTTTTGGCGCATCGGATGTAAGAATTGAAAAAGAACTTGTTGGCCCATGATATTGTGCGAATACCATCAGTGGAGACGGTAAATGGGTATATCTGAGTAAGGAATGGGTCCCTAAAATGATATCGGTGTTAAGATTATTGATAACAAAAAATGGTGTTTGAAGCAAAATGGTCCATTGCATATGGATGCCTGGGTTTTTTTGCCCTTGATGTGAAGTGGAGAATTGTTGGCGGCGATGAGAAGTTCATCGGTGGGAGATAATATTTCGTAGGAATGAGGCCATCGCGGATACAGCTGTGGTCAGCGCCACTATCCATCATGGCAAATGAAAGTTGCTTTTAAAATTATGAATTGTGATGGTAATATGGATTAACCATTTTTGAAATTGAATGCGGTCAATGGTTGAAAGGAAGGAAGCATCAGTTGGCGGAGTAGAGGAATAGGAAGAGAGAAAAGAGGGAGATGGCTGGTCGTCGTGTGGTCTGAGGTGTGAATTAAAGCTATGAAGTAATGAAAATTGGTTCGTGGGCAAGATGTTTTACGTCGAGATCATGAATATGAGTTTTTAAAAGTTGGATTTCGCGTTTGAGGTGATGTATTTCGTTTTGTAAATCTTTGATGGCAGGAGGGACGGGTTGAGTATGGAGGTTTGGGGTACTTATCAAAGAGTTTGGAATACTAAAGGGTTGGACTAGGGAAACATGATTATCTTGTAAAGTTAGGGTTTGGAGTTTTTCAAAGAGGTGTTTTGTATCTGTATCAGGAATTTGAGTAATTAAGTCAAAGATGAAGTCTTGGTGTCAGGAGTTGAGGTGCGGATCATATTAATGGTGGTGGCAGTGACAAGAATGGTTGGAGGAAGAACTTGAATGAGAGGGTGATCATCCGTATCGTCTGTAATCTGTAAGATGGCAAATTTGGTTTTAAGTTTTAGTTTGATTTGGTCGTCGATATCAGAAATGTCGTCAATGATTTGGTTGAGTAGTTTTCCTTTGTGGCGGCATTTGGCCGCAATGTGACCTTTCTGGCCACATTTGTAACAGGTGATATTGGGTGTGAGGGCGTGGAGGTCGTTGCGTGGCCTTGGTAGGAGGTTTGTAGAAATTGTTTGGTGGTGAAAAGATTGGCGTGGAGTGCGCTGTATGATCGAAATTGGTTGAAAGACTTTTGGGATTTTCGACGGGCAGTAGAAGGGGCAGAAAGTCGGTGATGCCAAGGCGTCACAGAAAGACCCAAGTTCTCTGCGCTTACTGCCGTATTGGGCTTGGAATTTGAGTTCTTGACATGCAGCCAATGCTTCGCTTTTGACGAAGGCAAAAAGTTGGCGTAGGTTAAGAGGTTAAAATTGACTTGGTTCATGCCTAGTTCTTTTTGGTCTTTTTGGAGGTTTGTCATGATACGTGGGAAAAAGAGAAGGAAGTCCAGTGACAAATTTCTCTTTCCAGAATGGTGCAGTGAATCAGGTCGTTTAAGGACCTGTGTGAGAGGAAGACATCTTTGTACCAACGAAAATCAGATAACGTTGGGCATCGTAGGTTTGTGAGGAAGACTTTGGAGGAGGCTAATTCCTCGCGTGGATTGCCAAAAATGCATGGAAATGGTGATGATCAAATAATCGCAAGCATCAGGTTCTTGTTTGAGCATGCCCTTGATCATCCTCGATATCGATGGTATGATTAAGACGGAATGTTTATCCTCAAGAGTGAGAGTGTTATCCCCACCAATATTGAGTTGCCCAGTAAAACGGTAACAAGTATAACAAGTATACTGCAGTTCTTTTTCATCAAATCGTTTGATTTTGTAGGCCATTTTAGCCATACCCATTTCCTGGAGGGTATTGAGTATTTCATATTCGCTTTTGCCGTCAATATTCCATTCAGATGGCATTGCCATCATAATTTTTTGTAGGAATTTGGCGCGTTCTTCGTATTGAATGTCTGGGGAGTGGGTCGGATAGTAATTACGTGTATCAAATACTCCAAGATCGTCGGGATGAGAGAGTAAAGTTGTGCGACGCGGGCGACGATGTTGTATTTGTTAAGGTTGAGAGTTTCATCGCCAGCAATATCGTGTTCGATATCACTGAGGAGGTTGATAAGTGGATTATTATCCGAATCGCTACTGGGTGTAGTGGAGTCGGTAAGAGGTGAATCATGTTGGAGTGATTAATAGTATTAATTGGGAAGGACCAGGATTGTGTTGAGATTGTTCAGAGTTTGGTTATTTTGTAAAGAGGGATGTATTAGAAAAAGGAAGTATTTCTGAGGGTAAGTACGTTCTTGCGGAAGAGGGGACTTCGTGGTTGAAAGTGAGGGGCAGAAATATTAGTAGGAAACGGTTAGTTGTAGGATGAGTGATAGGTTTGGGGTTCGGTGTGTAAAGAGGTAATCTGGGTGGAAATTGTATGGAGTAGTTGGTTAGTATTAGTTGTTTTTTGTGTAGAGTTTGCGAACGTCGTCTAGTTGGAGAGGAGTGGAGTCGGACCGTCACGACCTTTCTTGAAGGTGTGGCGATGACTTCATGGGCCGTAGGGTGTGGTGAGGTGGACCGTTTTGAATGTGGGTGATGGCGGTAATAGTAGTATTATCAGCAATCGCCATTTGGTGTGAAGAGATGTTTTGGACGTTGATACTGGTTGGGAAACGGAGAGTAAATGTCTTCTGTTTGAAATAATATTCTAACCATACCTGAAAGTTTAATTCGGTGCGGTGACCGATAATATATAATTCCATTTTTTGATTAAAAAGGCTTGGAAGGAAGAACTAAAGTAGTAACAATAATAATGAGAGAATCTTCTTGAATTCTAAAAGTAGTTCATCAAATTAGGATTAAAGGGTTTAGAAATAGTGATGACATTAATGCCATGGATGTGCATTTGAGTGGAGGTAGGAGAATATGAAGTGGAGGGGAGGATGAACCACTTCGGGTAAAGGGGAAGTATAGTTAACAGGACAGCTAGAATATGTGGAGGATGTGTATCGGGTAGGTCAGTTGAGGAAGTGGAATAAGCGAAGGGATGTATGGGGGTAGGTGTGGTATGGGCGTTGTTCTTTCGTTAAAAGAATGAAAACGGATTAATACGGTGTCATCGTGTTCTTCAATAACGTCTTGAATATCGGTTTGTTCGGGTTGGAGGTAGTTGAGGTTGTCAATTTAAATGGTCTGGAATTGTAATTTCATGCCATTTGAGGCGTTTAGGGGAGAAGGTCTTGGAATAAGGGGCGTCTATTTGTAGGAGGAGTTTCGTCAGAAATGTTGGGTCCTAATTTGAGTTTAGGATTTATACAAGAACTCATGAGTTTAAAGTATATGCGATAGACAATGGCAAATTGTTCCGCGAGTTTTTCGAACTCATTGCCTTGTAAATGAATATCCAAGATTAAGGAATCGAGGATGAGGGATCAGTAAGAGAAACGGAAACGTAAAGTTAGGAATGCTATTAAAGTAGATGGGGTCATTGCAGATATTGGTCTGGATCATGGCTAAAATTGATGATTTGTAGCGGGCCAGCCGCTTGTCACGGAGGCCATGTAAATGGGAATATCGACCCGATATGAACAAGGGTTTAAACGCGACTTGAATCATGCAAAAATGGATGTAACGAAAACCTTTGTCAATATATTTTTGTGAGCTAGATGGGATAGTAAAGGAGTGGATTGAAACTTTTGTTGAATATTAAAAGTTTCTTCATGTGTTTTAACAGTAAAGGCGGTTTTGAAATCAAAAGTACCAATTTTGTACATGTTGTCGATCGATTCCGTAGGAATAGACCAACTGTGGAAATCTGTATGAGTAATATCCTCATGACTAAAAATAGTACGAGATGAAGTAGAAGGAAGTGGAAGAAGAAGAAATTAATCGACGAACGAGATTCGCCATAGGTAGTGATAAGGAGAGCAAGAGGAGAGCTGAAGATAACGGACTAGCAGCCGGGACCACCCATCATGGGCTAAACCAACGGGCTTACAGCTTGGCCAACGTTATGCAGACAGATCTAGTCCTGCCTCTGATACCAAAATCGGGTAAGGACTAGATCTGTCTGCATAACGTTGGCCAAGCTGTAAGCCCGTTGGTTTAGCCCATGATGGGTGGTCCCGGCTGCTAGTCCCGTTATCTTCAGCTCTCCTCTTGCTCTCCCTTATCACTACCTATGGCGAATCTCGTTCGTCGATTAATTTCTTCTTCTTCCACTTCCTCTTCTACTTCATCTCGTACTATTTTTAGTCATGAGGATATTACTCATACGGATTTCCACAGTTGGTCTATTCCTACGGAACCGATCGACAACATTTACAAAATTGGTATATTTGATTTCAAAACCGCCTTTAGTGTTAAAACACATGAAGAAACTTTTAATATTCAACAAAAGTTTCCATCCACTCCTTTACTATCCCATATAGCTCACAAAAAATATATTGACAAAGGTTTTCGTTACATCCATTTTGGCATGATTCAAGTCGCGGTTAAACCCCTTGTTCATATCAGGGTCGATATTCTCATTTACATGGCCCTCCGTGACAAGCGGCTGGCCCGCTACAAATCATCAATTTTAGTCATGATCCAGACCAATATGTGCAATGGCCCCATCTACTTTAATAGCATTCCTAATTTTACCGTTTCTCTTACTGATCCCCTCATCCTCGATTCCTTAATCTTGGCTATTCATTTACAAGGCAATGAGTTCGAAAAACTCGCGGAACAATTTGCCATTGTCTATCGCATATACTTTAAACTCATGAGTTCTTGTATAAATCCTAAACTCAAATTAGGTCCCAACATTACTGATGAAACCGTTCTTCTCCAAATCGATGCCCCTTATTCAAATACCTTCTCTCCTAAACGACTAAAATGGCATGAAATTACAATTCCGGACCATTTTAAAATTGCACAACCTCAACTACCTCCTAACCTCGAACAAACCGATATTCAAGAAGTTATTGAAGAACACGATGGCACCGTATTAATCCGTTTTCATTCTTTTAACGAAAGAACAACGCCCATACCACACCTACCCCCATACATCCCTTCGCGTTATTTCACTTCCTCAACTGACCTACCCGATACACATCCTCCACATATTCCAGCTGTCCATGTTAACTATACTTACCCTTTACCCGAAGTGGTTCATCCTCCCTCCACTTCATATTCTCCTACCTCCACTTCATATTCTCCTACCTCCACTCAAATGCACATCCATGGCATTAATGTCATCACTATTTCTAAACCCTTTAATCCTAACTTTGACGAACTACTTTTAGAATTCCAAGAAGATTCTCCTCATTATTATTGGTTTACTACTTTTAGTTCTTCCTTCCAAGCCTTTTTAATCAAAAAATGGAAATTATATATTATCGGTCACCGCACCGAATTCAACTTTCAGGTATGGTTAGAATATTATTTTCAAACAGAAGATATTTACTCTCCGTTTACCCAACCAAGTATCAACGTCCAAACTTCTCTTCACACCAAATGGCGATTGGATGATAATACTACAATTACCGCCATCACACCACCATTACAAACGGTCCACCTCACCACACCCGACGGCCATGATGTCATCGCCACACCCTTCAAGAAAGGTCGTGACGGTCCCGACTCCACTCCTCTCCAACTAGACGACGTTCGCAAACTCTACCAACAAAACAACTATACTAACCAACTACTCCATACAATTTCCACCCAGATTACCTCTTTACACACCGAACCCAAACCTATAACTCATCCTACAACTAACCGTTTTCCTACTAATATTTCTGCCCCTCACTTTCAACCACGAAGTCTCCCTCTTCCGCAAGAACGTAACCTTACCCTTGGAAATACTTCCTTTTCTAATACATCCCTCTTACAAAAATTAGACCAAACTCTTAACAATCTCAACAACAAATTCCCTGGTCCTTCCCAATTAAATACTATTAATCACTCCCAACATGATTCACCTCTTACCGACTCCACTACACCCAGTAACGATTCGAATAATAATCCACTTATCAACCTCCTCAGTGATATCGAACACGATATTGCTGGCGATGAAACTCTCAACCTTAACAAAATACAACATCGTCGCCCGCGTCGCACAAACTTTACTCCTCATCCACGACGATCTTGGAGTAATATTGATACACGTAATTACTATCCACGACCCACTCCCCCAGACATTCAATACGAAGAACGCGCCAAATTCCATACAAAAAATTATGATGGCAATGCCATCTATGAATGGAATATTGACGGCAAAAGCGAATATGAAATACTCAATACCCTCCAGGAAATGGGTATGGCTAAAATGGCCTACAAAATCAAACGATTTGATGAAAAAGAAACTGCCAGTATACTTGTTACCGGGTTTACTGGGCAACTCAAATATTGGTGGGATAACACTCTCACTCTTGAGGATAAACATTCCGTTCTTAATCATACCATCGATATCGAGGATGATCAAGGCATGCTCAAACAAGAACCTGATGCTTGCGATTATTTGATCATCACCATTTCCATGCATTTTATTGGCAATCCACGCGAGGAATTAGCCTCCTCCAAAGTCTTCCTCACAAACCTACGATGCCCAACGTTATCTGATTTTCGTTGGTACAAAGATGTCTTCCTCACACAGGTCCTTAAACGACTTGATTCCACTGCACCATTCTGGAAAGAGAAATTTGTCACTGGACTTCCTTCTCTTTTTTCCCAACGTATCATGACAAACCTCCAAAAAGAACTAGGCATGGACCAAGTCAATTTTAACCTCTTAACCTACGGCCAACTTTTTGCCTTCGTCAAAAGCGAAGCATTGGCTGCATGTCAAGAACTCAAATTCCAAGCCAAATACGGCAGTAAGCGCAGAGAACTTGGGTCTTTCTGTGACGCCTTTGGCATCACCGGACTTTCTGCCCCTTCTACTGCCCGTCGAAAATCCCAAAAGTCTTTCAACCAATTTCGATCATACAGGCGCACTCCACGCCAATCTTTTCCACCACCAAACAATTTCTACAAACCTCCTACCAAGGCCACGCAACGACCTCCACGCCCTCACAACCCCAATATCACCTGTTACAAATATGGCCAGAAAGGTCACATTGCGGCCAAATGCCGCCACAAAGGAAAACTACTCAACCAAATCATTGACGACATTTCTGATATCGACGACCAAATCAAACTAAAACTTAAAACCAAATTTGCCATCTTACAGATTACAGACGATACGGATGATCACCCCTCTCATTCAAGTTCTTCCTCCAATCATTCTTGTCACTGCCACACCATTAATATGATCCGCACCTCAACTCCTGACACCAAAGACTTCATCTTTGACTTAATTACTCAAATTCCTGATACAAATAAACAAAAACACCTCTTTGAAAAACTCCAAACCCTAACTTTACAAGATAATCATGTTTCCCTAGTCCAACCCTTTAGTATTTCCAAACTCTTTGATAAGTACCCCCAAACCTCCATACTCAAACCCGTCCCTCCTGCCATCAAAGATTTACAAACCGAAATACATCACCTCAAACGCGAAATCCAACTTTTAAAAACTCATATTCATGATCTCGACGTAAAACATCTTGCCCACGAAACACAATTTTCATTACTTCATAGCTTAATTCACACTTCAGACCACACCGACGACCAGCCATCTCCCTCTTTTTCTCCTCTTCCTATTTCCTCTACTCCGCCAACTGATGCTTCCTTCCTTTCAACCATTGACCGCATTCAATTTCAAAAATGGTTAATCCATATTACCATCACAATTCATAATTTTAAAGCAACTTTCATTGCCATGATGGATAGTGGCGCTGACCACAGCTGTATCCGCGATGGCCTCATTCCTACGAAATAATATCTCCCCACCGATGAACTTCTCATCGCCGCCAACAATTCTCCACTTCACATCAAGGGCAAAATAACCCAGGCATCCATATGCAATGGACCATTTTGCTTCAAACACCAGTTTATTGTTATCAATAATCTTAACACCGATATCATTTTAGGGACACCATTCCTTACTCAGATATACCCATTTACCGTCTCCACTGATGGTATTCGCACAGATATCATGGGCCAACAAGTTCTTTTTCAATTCTTACATCCGATGCGCCAAAAGCAACTCAATCTATTACAGCAAAATTCTATCTTTCAACAAATCAACCTTATCCAACACAAACAAAATAAACTCCTTTCATTACAAGATGATCTTTCCCATATTCATATAGAACAACAACTCAACACACCCACTCTAACCTCCCATATTAAACATATGGAACATTTATTCCATACAGAGGTATGTGCTGAACTACCCAATGCATTTTGGGATCGCAAACAGCATATCGTCCAACTTCCTTATGAACCAACATTTTCAGAAAAACACATCCCTACCAAAGCCCGTCCCATTCAAATGAACCATGACCTCTTAGAAGTCTGCAAAACTGAAATACAAACATTACTTGATAAACAACTCATTCGGCCCTCACACTCCCCCTGGAGTTGTGCAGCCTTCTACGTCATGAAAAATGCCGAGATAGAACGCGGCACTTCTCGTCTAGTCATAAATTACAAACCATTAAACAAAGTTTTACAATGGATACGATATCCCATTCCAAACAAACGCGATTTATTAAAAAGATTAAATACTGCAAAAATCTTTTCAAAATTTGATCTCAAATCTGGGTTCTGGCAAATCCAGATTGACCCAAAGGATCGTTACAAAACGGCATTTACAGTTCCTTTTGGCCATTACGAATGGAATGTCATGCCGTTTGGCCTCAAAAATGCCCCTTCAGAATTCCAGCATATCATGAATGATATTCTTAATCCATACTCTACCTTTTCCATTGTTTATATTGACGATGTTCTCATTTATTCTAACTCTATTGACCAACATACAAAACACCTAAAAACTTTTTTATACGTCATTAAACAAAATGGATTAGTTCTCTCCGCTTCAAAAATGAAACTATACCAAACTCAAATACGATTTTTAGGACATCACATTCATCGTAACACCATCATTCCCATTCAACGGAGCTTAGAATTTACCACCAAATTTCCTGATGTCATTAAAGATAAAAATCAACTACAACGATTCCTTGGATGTCTTAATTACATTTCAGATTTCATTCCTAACCTACGCCAATTATGTGCCCCATTATACCAACGGTTACAAAAGAATCCCCCTCCCTGGACATCGCAACACACAGATATCATTCACACCATTAAATCCAAAGTATAAACACTATCCTGTTTATCTCTTCCTCATCCACACTCTTTCATGATTGTCGAAACTGACGCCTCCAACATTGGTTATGGTGGCATACTCAAACAACGGCTTCCACCTGCCACACAAGAACATCTGGTCAGATATCATTCCGGAATCTGGCTCGGACCACAAAAGAATTACTATACGATTAAAAAAGAAATTTTAAGCATTGTCAAATGTATTTTAAAATTTCAAGATGATTTAATTAACCAAAAATTTTTATTACGCATTGATTGTCAGTCTGCCAAATACATTTTAGAAAATGATGTTCAAAACCTGGTTTCTAAACAAATATTTACCCGATGGCAAGCCATTTTATCTGTTTTTGATTTTGATATCGAATATGTCAAAGGCTCTGATAACTCCTTACCCGATTTCCTTACTCGTGAATTTCTTCAAGGAAATGAGCAAGCGGCAGCCACCGTCGTCTCCACAAAAAGTTCAAACACCACAGGATTATGCACTCAAACAGGCCACCCCGGCCCCACCAAAATCAAACCCCCAGGCAGCACCATCACCCGCAACTCAAAATAGATTCACCCCACTCACCTTCTCGGATGTCCTCACCGACATCCAACAATTACCCCCCACTCCTCTCGCCCTCACCAGTAACTACTCCACTGGTGATCCCACATACATTCCTCAACCCGTCACTGAGCATATTCAACTAACTCATTTCACCCACACTCCACCATACGATGCCCTCCAAAAACATGTCAGCCAGTCATTTCCACCCAATTCCTATTGGCTCGATAACCCCCTCAAAACCCAACGCTTTTATGAACTCATTCTCGTTGACACTCATTCCGCCACCATCACCCACACTTATGACAAAACAAAACCCACACATATCAACTTCTCCAAATGTCTCATCCACACTGTTTTCGACTCCTCTACCTGGTCCAATCCCTGGACACCTCAACCCTTCACTGTCCCCTTTAATCCACCAGCCTATACATACCATGACTACCAGCAGGCATGGTACCGCACTTTCCTGCTCCGACCATTTTCACATTCATGGTTCTTTGTCTTTCACCACTCATGTCCAACCACACTTCCACTGTGGTTTTATGACTGGTGGCGCTACTATGGTGCGTCCGCCAAAATTATCCCGCTACAGCTCACTGTCAGCTACACCACATGGGTTTCCAAAGCCCCGGGTCCATTATTCAAAAAATCCCTCCATTATCATAACTCCTTCAAAATCCCCTGGATTTTTTGTTGGAGTTTCTCCATCACCAAAACCCACCCAGAGGATTTCCCTCTGGCCCTCATTCGTGTATTTAAGGTCAAATGGTGGCCTAAATTCAATACCGACCTTGCCTCGGACAAGGTTGTTCTTTACTTCCTACGCACTGGAGCCCTTCCTCCCTCTCCAGTCCCTACACCTAATCCTACATTACCACCTACCTCACCTTCGCCTCCACCTCCATCTCCACCCCAGCAACTCCTCCTCCAACCATCACCATCCAGTGAGGACGATGATGTCCAGCAATTCCTCGAATTCCAAAAATTCAAACAAATGCAAAAACGTTACCAGGCCTCCACCTCTATACCATCTTCCCCCTCTCCATCCTCCACTCCGCCTGCCAACTCCCCGGATCCATACGGCGGACCTTTCGCCCAGGATCCATATGAAGGTTTGGATCTCCTCACTCCTTAGACTCCAAACCACTCAACGTCTTCTATAGTACGGATTTAAACTATTGACTGACCCGATTCAAACGGTATCGGGCCTGATTCATCAAATCCGTTGACAGCTGCGGATTTGCTCAAAATCCGACTGACCCGATTCAAACGGTATCGGGCCTGATTCATCAAATCCGTTGACAGCTGCGGATTTGCTAAAAATCCGACTGACCCGATTCAAACGGTATCGGGCCTGATTCATCAAATCCGTTGACAGCTGCGGATTTGCTAAAAATCTGACTGACCCGATTCAAACGGTATCGGGCCTGATTCATCAAATCCGTTGACAGCTGCGGATTTGCTCAAAATCCGACTGACCCGATTCAAACGGTATCGGGTCTGATTCATCAAATCCGTTGACAGCTGCAGATTTGCTCAAAATCCGACCGCCACTACTGTACTGAGCCTCGGGGAGCCGTACAGCTACAGTCCAGATTCCTTCCCGCATTCATTACTAAACAGCACCCACCTACCGCCAGCTCAAAAGGCTCACACGCCACTACAAGACACGCACTCAAAAGATTCCAGCAACCACCGCCACGCCAGCCAGCTGAAAAGATTACAATTATTCATCAAAAGGACAATCATTATTCAGCTCAACCACCGTCATGCCAGCTCCACTATTCGGAAAAGCAAAGATGCCCACTACTGCATTAAGTTATTCATGCCAGCAAGCAATCTCAGCACCCCTCCACTCATTACCCATGTCTATAAATAACGATGCCTTGGTTCATTTCAAGGCAGAAGCGAGCAGAGGAGAAGGCACCGGAGTTCTCCAAGAGCTTTTGTAATCTTTCTTCTGTTCTTGTATTTTATTTTCTTATATCTGTGTGTTGCGAAGTCCAGGGAGGGGGATTCTTTTGTAACCGTTGGTATAATGGGGCACATAATTGGCGTAGGTTAGGAATGAAATCTGAAATGTAATTAAGACATCCAAGGAATCGTTGTAGTTGATTTTTATCTTTAATGACATCAGGAAATTTGGTGGTAAATTCTAAGCTCCGTTGAATGGGAATGATGGTGTTACGATGAATGTGATGTCCTAAAAATCGTATTTGAGTTTGGTATAGTTTCATTTTTGAAGCGGAGAGAACTAATCCATTTTGTTTAATGACGTATAAAAAAGTTTTTAGGTGTTTTGTATGTTGGTCAATAGAGTTAGAATAAATGAGAACATCGTCAATATAAACAATGGAAAAGGTAGAGTATGGATTAAGAATATCATTCATGATATGCTGGAATTCTGAAGGGGCATTTTTGAGGCCAAACGGCATGACATTCCATTCGTAATGGCCAAAAGGAACTGTAAATGCCGTTTTGTAACGATCCTTTGGGTCAATCTGGATTTGCCAGAACCCAGATTTGAGATCAAATTTTGAAAAGATTTTTGCAGTATTTAATCTTTTTAATAAATCACGTTTGTTTGGAATGGGATATCGTATCCATTGTAAAACTTTGTTTAATGGTTTGTAATTTATGACTAGACGAGGAGTGTCGCGTTCTATCTCGGCATTTTTCATGACGTAGAAGGCTGCACAACTCCAGGGGGAGTGTGAGGGCCGAATGAGTTGTTTATCAAGTAATGTTTGTATTTCAGTTTTGCAGACTTCTAAGAGGTCATGGTTCATTTGAATGGGACGGGCTTTGGTAGGGATGTGTTTTTCTGAAAATGTTGGTTCATAAGGAAGTTGGACGATATGCTGTTTGCGATCCCAAAATGCATTGGGTAGTTCAGCACATACCTCTGTATGGAATAAATGTTCCATATGTTTAATATGGGAGGTTAGAGTGGGTGTGCTGAGTTGTTGTTCTATATGAATATGGGAAACATCATCTTGTAATGAAAGGAGTTTATTTTGTTTGTGTTGGATAAGGTTGATTTGTTGAAAGATAGAATTTTGCTGTAATAGATTGAGGTGCTTTTGGCGCATCGGATGTAAGAATTGAAAAAGAACTTGTTGGCCCATGATATCTGTGCGAATACCATCAGTGGAGACGGTAAATGGGTATATCTGAGTAAGGAATGGTGTCCCTAACATGATATCGGTGTTAAGATTATTGATAACAATAAACTGGTGTTTGAAGCAAAATGGTTCATTGCATATGGATGCCTGGGTTATTTTGCCCTTGATGTGAAGTGGAGAATTGTTGGCGGCGATGAGAAGTTCATCGGTGGGGAGATAATATTTCGTAGGAATGAGGCCATCGCGGATACAGCTGTGGTCAGCGCCACTATCCATCATGGCAATGAAAGTTGCTTTAAAATTATGAATTGTGATGGTAATATGGATTAACCATTTTTGAAATTGAATGCGGTCAATGGTTGAAAGGAAGAAAGCATCAGTTGGCGGAGTAGAGGAAATAGGAAGAGGAGAAAAAGAGGGAGATGGCTGGTCGTCGGTGTGGTCTGAAGTGTGAATTAAGCTATGAAGTAATGAAAATTGTGTTTCGTGGGCAAGATGTTTTACGTCGAGATCATGAATATGAGTTTTTAAAAGTTGGATTTCGCGTTTAAGGTGATGTATTTCGGTTTGTAAATCTTTGATGGCAGGAGGGACGGGTTTGAGTATGGAGGTTTGGGGGTACTTATCAAAGAGTTTGGAAATACTAAAGGGTTGGACTAGGGAAACATGATTATCTTGTAAAGTTAGGGTTTGGAGTTTTTCAAAGAGGTGTTTTTGTTTATCTGTATCAGGAATTTGAGTAATTAAGTCAAAGATGAAGTCTTTGGTGTCAGGAGTTGAGGTGTGGATCATATTAATGGTGTGGCAGTGACAAGAATGGTTGGAGGAAGAACTTGAATGAGAGGGGTGATCATCCGTATCGTCTGTAATCTGTAAGATGGCAAATTTGGTTTTAAGTTTTAGTTTGATTTGGTCGTCGATATCAGAAATGTCGTCAATGATTTGGTTGAGTAGTTTTCCTTTGTGGCGGCATTTGGCCGCAATGTGACCTTTCTGGCCACATTTGTAACAGGTGATATTGGGGTTGTGAGGGCGTGGAGGTCGTTGCGTGGCCTTGGTAGGAGGTTTGTAGAAATTGTTTGGTGGTGGAAAAGATTGGCGTGGAGTGCGCCTGTATGATCGAAATTGGTTGAAAGACTTTTGGGATTTTCGACGGGCAGTAGAAGGGGCAGAAAGTCCGGTGATGCCAAAGGCGTCACAGAAAGACCCAAGTTCTCTGCGCTTACTGCCGTATTTGGCTTGGAATTTGAGTTCTTAACATGCAGCCAATGCTTCGCTTTTGACGAAGGCAAAAAGTTGGCCGTAGGTTAAGAGGTTAAAATTGACTTGGTCCATGCCTAGTTCTTTTTGGAGGTTTGTCATGATACGTTGGGAAAAAAGAGAAGGAAGTCCAGTGACAAATTTCTCTTTCCAGAATGGTGCAGTGGAATCAGGTCGTTTAAGGACCTGTGTGAGGAAGACATCTTTGTACCAACGAAAATCAGATAACGTTGGACATCGTAGGTTTGTGAGGAAGACTTTGGAGGAGGCTAATTCCTCGCGTGGATTGCCAATAAAATGCATGGAAATGGTGATGATCAAATAATCGCAAGCATCAGGTTCTTGTTTGAGCATGCCTTGATCATCCTCGATATCGATGGTATGATTAAGAACGGAATGTTTATCCTCAAGAGTGAGAGTGTTATCCCACCAATATTTGAGTTGCCCAGTAAACCCGGTAACAAGTATACTGGCAGTTTCTTTTTCATCAAATCGTTTGATTTTGTAGGCCATTTTAGCCATACCCATTTCCTGGAGGGTATTGAGTATTTCATATTCGCTTTTGCCGTCAATATTCCATTCATAGATGGCATTGCCATCATAATTTTTTGTATGGAATTTGGCGCGTTCTTCGTATTGAATGTCTGGGGGAGTGGGTCGTGGATAGTAATTACGTGTATCAATATTACTCCAAGATCGTCGTGGATGAGGAGTAAAGTTTGTGCGACGCGGGCGACGATGTTGTATTTTGTTAAGGTTGAGAGTTTCATCGCCAGCAATATCGTGTTCGATATCACTGAGGAGGTTGATAAGTGGATTATTATCCGAATCGCTACTGGGTGTAGTGGAGTCGGTAAGAGGTGAATCATGTTGGGAGTGATTAATAGTATTTAATTGGGAAGGAACAGGGAATTTGTTGTTGAGATTGTTAAGAGTTTGGTCTAATTTTTGTAAGAGGGATGTATTAGAAAAGGAAGTATTTCCGAGGGTAAGGTTACGTTCTTGCGGAAGAGAGAGACTTCGTGGTTGAAAGTGAGGGGCAGAAATATTAGTAGGAAAACGGTTAGTTGTAGGATGAGTGATAGGTTTGGGTTCGGTGTGTAAAGAGGTAATCTGGGTGGAAATTGTATGGAGTAGTTGGTTAGTATAGTTGTTTTGTTGGTAGAGTTTGCGAACGTCGTCTAGTTGGAGAGGAGTGGAGTCGGGACCGTCACGACCTTTCTTGAAGGGTGTGGCGATGACATCATGGCCGTCGGGTGTGGTGAGGTGGACCGTTTGTAATGGTGGTGTGATGGCGATAATAGTAGTATTATCAGCCAATCGTCATTTGGTGTGAAGAGAAGTTTGGACGTTGATACTTGGTTGGGTAAACGGAGAGTAAATGTCTTCTGTTTGAAAATAATATTCTAACCATACCTGAAAGTTGAATTCGGTGCGGTGACCGATAATATATAATTTCCATTTTTGATTAAAAAGGCTTGGAAGGAAGAACTAAAAGTAGTAAACCAATAATAATGAGAATCTTCTTGGAATTCTAAAAGTAGTTCATCAAAGTTAGGATTAAAGGGTTTAGAAATAGTGATGACATTAATGCCATGGATGTGCATTTGAGTGGAGGTAGGAGAATATGAAGTGGAGGGAGGATGAACCACTTCGGGTAAAGGGGAAGTATAGTTAACATGGACAGCTGGAATATGTGGAGGATGTGTATCGGGTAGGTCAGTTGAGGAAGTTCAATTTTAAAATGGTCTGGAATTGTAATTTCATGCCATTTGAGGCGTTTAGGGGAAAAGGTCTTGGAATAAGGGGCGTTTATTTGTAGGAGGACTGTTTCGTCAGAGATGTTGGGTCCTAATTTGAGTTTAGGATTTATACAAGAACTCATGAGTTTAAAGTATATGCGATAGACAATGGCAAATTGTTCCGCGAGTTTTTCGAACTCATTGCCTTGTAAATGAATATCCAAGATTAAGGAATCGAGGATGAGGGGATCAGTAAGAGAAACGGTAAAGTTAGGAATGCTATTAAAGTAGATGGGGCCATTGCAGATATTGGTCTGGATCATGGCTAAAATTGATGATTTGTAGCGGGCCAGCCGCTTGTCACGGAGGGCCATGTAAATGGGAATATCGACCCCGATATGAACAAGGGGTTTAACCGCGACTTGAATCATGCCAAAATGGATGTAACGAAAACCTTTGTCAATATATTTTTTGTGAGCTAGATGGGATAGTAAAGGAGTGGATTGAAACTTTTGTTGAATATTAAAAGTTTCTTCATGTGTTTTAACACTAAAGGCGGTTTTGAAATCAAAAGTACCAATTTTGTAAATGTTGTCGATCGATTCCGTAGGAATAGACCAACTGTGGAAATCCGTATGAGTAATATCCTCATGACTAAAAATAGTACGAGATGAAGTAGAAGAGGAAGTGGAAGAAGAAGAAATTAATCGACGAACGAGATTCGCCATAGGTAGTGATAAGGGAGAGCAAGAGGAGAGCTGGCGGTAGGTGGGTACTGTTTAGTAATGAATGCGGGAAGGAATCTGGACTGTAGCTGTACGGCTCCCCGAGGCTCAGTACAGTAGTGGCGGTCGGATTTTGAGCAAATCCGCAGCTGTCAACGGATTTGATGAATCAGGCCCGATACCGTTTGAATCGGGTCAGTCGGATTTTGAGCAAATCCGCAGCTGTCAACGGATTTGATGAATCAGGCCCGATACCGTTTGAATCGGGTCAGTCGGATTTTGAGCAAATCCGCAGCTGTCAACGGATTTGATGAATCAGGCCCGATACCGTTTGAATCGGGTCAGTCGGATTTTTAGCAAATCCTCAGCTGTCAACGGATTTGATGAATCAGGCCCGATACCGTTTGAATCGGGTCAGTCGGATTTTTAGCAAATCCGCAGCTGTAAACGGATTTGATGAATCAGGCCCGATACCGTTTGAATAGGGTCAGTCGGATTTTGAGCAAATCCGCAGCTGTCAACGGATTTGATGAATCAGGCCCGATACCGTTTGAATCGGGTCAGTCAATAGTTTAAATCCGTACTATTGAAGACGTTGAGTGGTTTGGAGTCTAAGGAGTGAGGAGATCCAAACCTTCATATGGATCCTGGGCGAAAGGTCCGTCGTATGGATCCTGGGAGTTGGCAGGCGGAGTGGAGGATGGAGAGGGGGAAGATGGTATGGAGGTGGAGGCCTGGTAATATTTTTGCATTTGTTTGAATTTTTGGAATTCGAGGAATTGCTGGACATCATCGTCCTCACTGGATGGTGATGGTTGGAGGAGGAGTTGCTGGGGTGGAGATGGAGGTGGAGGCGAAGGTGAGGTAGGTGGTAAGGTAGGAGTAGGTGTAGGGACTGGAGAGGGAGGAAGGGCTCCAGTGCGTAGGAAGTAAAGAACAACCTTGTCCGAGGCAAGGTCGGTATTGAATTTAGGCCACCATTTGACCTTAAATACACGAATGAGGGCCAGAGGGAAATCCTCTGGGTGGGTTTTGGTGATGGAGAAACTCCAACAAAAAATCCAGGGGATTTTGAAGGAGTTATGATAATGGAGGGATTTTTTGAATAATGGACCCGGGGCTTTGGAAACCCATGTGGTGTAGCTGACAGTGAGCTGTAGCGGGATAATTTTGGCGGACGCATTATAGTAGCGCCACCAGTCATAAAACCACAGTGG
The DNA here is from genome assembly GCA_039513925.1 of Platanthera zijinensis. Taxonomy (NCBI): domain Eukaryota; kingdom Viridiplantae; phylum Streptophyta; class Magnoliopsida; order Asparagales; family Orchidaceae; genus Platanthera; species Platanthera zijinensis. The sequence goes on from CM077083.1 coordinate 155,897,275, forward strand.
AAGTGTGGTTGGACATGAGTGGTGAAAGACAAAGAACCATGAATGTGAAAATGGTCGGAGCAGGAAAGTGCGGTACCATGCCTGCTGGTAGTCATGGTATGTATAGGCAGGTGGATTAAAGGGGACAGTGAAGGGTTGAGGTGTCCAGGGATTGGACCAGGTAGAGGAGTCGAAAACAGTGTGGATGAGACATTTGGAGAAGTTGATATGTGTGGGTTTTGTTTTGTCATAAGTGTGGGTGATGGTGGCGGAATGAGTGTCAACGAGAATGAGTTCATAAAAGCGTTGGGTTTTGAGGGGGTTATCGAGCCAATAGGAATTGGGTGGAAATGACTGGCTGACATGTTTTTGGAGGGCATCGTATGGTGGAGTGTGGGTGAAATGAGTTAGTTGAATATGCTCAGTGACGGGTTGAGGAATGTATGTGGGATCACCAGTGGAGTAGTTACTGGTGAGGGCGAGAGGAGTGGGGGGTAATTATTGGATGTCGGTGAGGACATCCGAGAAGGTGAGTGGGGTGAATCTGTTTTGAGTTGCGGGTGATGGTGCTGCCTGGGGGTTTGATTTTGGTGGGGCCGGGGTGGCCTGTTTGAGTGGGGCCGGGGTGGCCTGTTTGAGTGCATAATCCTGTGGTGTTTGAACTTTTTGTGGAGACGACGGTGGCTGCCGCTTGCTCATTTCACGAGTAAGGAAATCGGGTAAGGAGTTATCAGAGCCTTTGACATATTCGATATCAAAATCAAAAACAGATAAAATGGCTTGCCATCTGGCAAATATTTAGAAACCAGGTTTTGAACATCATTTTGTAAAATGTATTTGGCAGACTGACAATCAATGCGTAATAAAAATTTTTGGTTAATTAAATCATCTTGAAATTTTAAAATACATTTGACAATGCTTAAAATTTCTTTTTTAATCGTATAGTAATTCTTTTGTGGTCCGAGCCAGATTCCGGAATGATATCTGACCAGATGTTCTTGTGTGGCAGGTGGAAGCCGTTGTTTGAGTATGCCACCATAACCAATGTTGGAGGCGTCAGTTTCGACAATCATGAAAGAGTGTGGATGAGGAAGAGATAAACAGGGTAGTGTTTGTACTTTGGATTTAATGGTGTGAATGATATCTGTGTGTTGCGATGTCCAGGGAGGGGGATTCTTTTGTAACCGTTGGTGTAATGGGGCACATAATTGGCGTAGGTTAGGAATGAAATCTGAAATGTAATTAAGACATCCAAGGAATCGTTGTAGTTGATTTTTATCTTTAATGACATCAGGAAATTTGGTGGTAAATTCTAAGCTCCGTTGAATGGGAATGATGGTGTTACGATGAATGTGATGTCCTAAAAATCGTATTTGAGTTTGATATAGTTTCATTTTTGAAGCGGAGAGAACTAATCCATTTTGTTTAATGACGTATAAAAAAGTTTTTAGGTGTTTTGTATGTTGGTCAATAGAGTTAGAATAAATGAGAACATCGTCAATATAAACAATGGAAAAGGTAGAGTATGGATTAAGAATATCATTCATGATATGCTGGAATTCTGAAGGGGCATTTTTGAGGCCAAACGGCATGACATTCCATTCGTAATGGCCAAAAGGAACTGTAAATGCCGTTTTGTAACGATCCTTTGGGTCAATCTGGATTTGCCAGAACCCAGATTTGAGATCAAATTTTGAAAAGATTTTTGCAGTATTTAATCTTTTTAATAAATCGCGTTTGTTTGGAATGGGATATCGTATCCATTGTAAAACTTTGTTTAATGGTTTGTAATTTATGACTAGACGAGGAGTGCCGCGTTCTATCTCGGCATTTTCATGACGTAGAAGGCTGCACAACTCCAGGGGGAGTGTGAGGGCCGAATGAGTTGTTTATCAAGTAATGTTTGTATTTCAGTTTTGCAGACTTCTAAGAGGTCATGGTTCATTTGAATGGGACGGGCTTTGGTAGGGATGTGTTTTTCTGAAAATGTTGGTTCATAAGGAAGTTGGACGATATGCTGTTTGCGATCCCAAAATGCATTGGGTAGTTCAGCACATACCTCTGTATGGAATAAATGTTCCATATGTTTAATATGGGAGGTTAGAGTGGGTGTGCTGAGTTGTTGTTCTATATGAATATGGGAAAGATCATCTTGTAATGAAAGGAGTTTATTTTGTTTGTGTTGGATAAGGTTGATTTGTTGAAAGATAGAATTTTGCTGTAATAGATTGAGTTGCTTTTGGCGCATCGGATGTAAGAATTGAAAAAGAACTTGTTGGCCCATGATATATGTGCGAATACCATCAGTGGAGACGGTAAATGGGTATATCTGAGTAAGGAATGGTGTCCCTAAAATGATATCGGTGTTAAGATTATTGATAACAATAAACTGGTGTTTGAAGCAAAATGGTCCATTGCATATGGATGCCTGGGTTATTTTGCCCTTGATGTGAAGTGGAGAATTGTTGGCGGCGATGAGAAGTTCATCGGTGGGGAGATAGTATTTCGTAGGAATGAGGCCATCGCGGATACAGCTGTGGTCAGCGCCACTATCCATCATGGCAATGAAAGTAAAGTTGGATTTCGCGTTTGAGGTGATGTATTTCGGTTTGTAAATCTTTGATGGCAGGAGGGACGGGTTTGAGTATGGAGGTTTGGGGGTACTTATCAAAGAGTTTGGAAATACTAAAGGGTTGGACTAGGGAAACATGATTATCTTGTAAAGTTAGGGTTTGGAGTTTTTCAAAGAGGTGTTTTTGTTTATCTGTATCAGGAATTTGAGTAATTAAGTCAAAGATGAAGTCTTTGGTGTCAGGAGTTGAGGTGCGGATCATATTAATGGTGTGGCAGTGACAAGAATGGTTGGAGGAAGAACTTGAATGAGAGGGGTGATCATCCGTATCGTCTGTAATCTGTAAGAAGGCAAATTTGGTTTTAAGTTTTAGTTTGATTTGGTCGTCAATATCAGAAATGTCGTCAATGATTTGGTTGAGTAGTTTTCCTTTGTGGCGGCATTTGGCCGCAATGTGACCTTTCTGGCCACATTTGTAACAGGTGATATTGGGGTTGTGAGGGCGTGGAGGTCGTTGCGTGGCCTTGGTAGGAGGTTTGTAGAAATTGTTTGGTGGTGGAAAAGATTGGCGTGGAGTGCGCCTGTATGATCGAAATTGGTTGAAAGACTTTTGGGATTTTCGACGGGCAGTAGAAGGGGCAGAAAGTCCGGTGATGCCAAAGGCGTCACAAAAAGACCCAAGTTCTCTGCGCTTACTGCCGTATTTGGCTTGGAATTTGAGTTCTTGACATGCAGCCAATGCTTCGCTTTTGACGAAGGCAAAAAGTTGGCCGTAGGTTAAGAGGTTAAAATTGACTTGGTCCATGCCTAGTTCTTTTTGGAGGTTTGTCATGATACGTTGGGAAAAAAGAGAAGGAAGTCCAGTGACAAATTTCTCTTTCCAGAATGGTGCAGTGGAATCAGGTCGTTTAAGGACCTGTGTGAGGAAGACATCTTTGTACCAACGAAAATCAGATAACGTTGGGCATCGTAGGTTTGTGAGGAAGACTTTGGAGGAGGCTAATTCCTCGCGTGGATTGCCAATAAAATGCATGGAAATGGTGATGATCAAATAATCGCAAGCATCAGGTTCTTGTTTGAGCATGCCTTGATCATCCTCGATATCGATGGTATGATTAAGAACGGAATGTTTATCCTCAAGAGTGAGAGTGTTATCCCACCAATATTTGAGTTGCCCAGTAAACCCGGTAACAAGTATACTGGCAGTTTCTTTTTCATCAAATCGTTTGATTTTGTAGGCCATTTTAGCCATACCCATTTCCTGGAGGGTATTGAGTATTTCATATTCGCTTTTGCCGTCAATATTCCATTCATAGATGGCATTGCCATCATAATTTTTTGTATGGAATTTGGCGCGTTCTTCGTATTGAATGTCGGGGGGAGTGGGTCGTGGATAGTAATTACGTGTATCAATATTACTCCAAGATCGTCGTGGATGAGGAGTAAAGTTTGTGCGACGCGGGCGACGATGTTGTATTTTGTTAAGGTTGAGAGTTTCATCGCCAGCAATATCGTGTTCGATATCACTGAGGAGGTTGATAAGTGGATTATTATCCGAATCGCTACTGGGTGTAGTGGAATCGGTAAGAGGTGAATCATGTTGGGAGTGATTAATAGTATTTAATTGGGAAGGACCAGGGAATTTGTTGTTGAGATTGTTAAGAGTTTGGTCTAATTTTTGTAAGAGGGATGTATTAGAAAAGGAAGTATTTCCGAGGGTAAGGTTACGTTCTTGCGGAAGAGGGAGACTTCGTGGTTGAAAGTGAGGGGCAGAAATATTAGTAGGAAAACGGTTAGTTGTAGGATGAGTGATAGGTTTGGGTTCGGTGTGTAAAGAGGTAATCTGGGTGGAAATTGTATGGAGTAGTTGGTTAGTATAGTTGTTTTGTTGGTAGAGTTTGCGAACGTCGTCTAGTTGGAGAGGAGTGGAGTCGGGACCGTCACGACCTTTCTTGAAGGGTGTGGCGATGACATCATGGCCGTCGGGTGTGGTGAGGTGGACCGTTTGTAATGGTGGTGTGATGGCGGTAATAGTAGTATTATCAGCCAATCGCCATTTGGTGTGAAGAGAAGTTTGGACGTTGATACTTGGTTGGGTAAACGGAGAGTAAATGTCTTCTGTTTGAAAATAATATTCTAACCATACCTGAAAGTTGAATTCGGTGCGGTGACCGATAATATATAATTTCCATTTTTTGATTAAAAAGGCTTGGAAGGAAGAACTAAAAGTAGTAAACCAATAATAATGAGGAGAATCTTCTTGAAATTCTAAAAGTAGTTCGTCAAAGTTAGGATTAAAGGGTTTAGAAATAGTGATGACATTAATGCCATGGATGTGCATTTGAGTGGAGGTAGGAGAATATGAAGTGGAGGGAGGATGAACCACTTCGGGTAAAGGGGAAGTATAGTTAACATGGACAGCTGGAATATGTGGAGGATGTGTATCGGGTAGGTCAGTTGAGGAAGTGGAATAACGCGAAGGGATGTATGGGGGTAGGTGTGGTATGGGCGTTGTTCTTTCGTTAAAAGAATGAAAACGGATTAATACGGTGCCATCGTGTTCTTCAATAACTTCTTGAATATCGGTTTGTTCGAGGTTAGGAGGTAGTTGAGGTTGTGCAATTTTAAAATGGTCCGGAATTGTAATTTCATGTCATTTTAGTCGTTTAGGAGAGAAGGTCTTTGAATAAGGGGCATCGATTTGGAGAAGAACGGTTTCATCAGTAATGTTGGGACCTAATTTGAGTTTAGGATTTATACAAGAACTCATGAGTTTAAAGTATATGCGATAGACAATGGCAAATTATTCCGCGAGTTTTTCGAACTCATTGCCTTGTAAATGAATATCCAAGATTAAGGAATCGAGGATGAGGGGATCAGTAAGAGAAACGGTAAAGTTAAGAATGCTATTAAAGTAGATGGGGCCATTGCAGATATTGGTCTGGATCATGGCTAAAATTGATGATTTGTAGCGGGCCAGCCGCTTGTCACGGAGGGCCATGTAAATGGGAATATCGACCCCGATATGAACAAGGGGTTTAACCGCGACTTGAATCATGCCAAAATGGATGTAACGAAAACCTTTGTCAATATATTTTTTGTGAGCTATATGGGATAGTAAAGGAGTGGATTGAAACTTTTGTTGAATATTAAAAATTTCTTTATGTGTTTTAACACTAAAGGCGGTTTTGAAATCAAAAGTACCAATTTTGTAAATGTTGTCGATCGATTCCGTAGGAATAGACCAACTGTGGAAATCCGTATGAGTAATATCCTCATGACTAAAAATAGTACGAGATGAAGTAGAAGAGGAAGTGAAAGAAGAAGAAATTAATCGACGAACGAGATTCGCCATAGGTAGTGATAAGGGAGAGCAAGAGGAGAGCTGAAGATAACGGGACTAGCAGCCGGGACCACCCATCATGGGCTAAACCAACGGGCTTACAGCTTGGCCAACGTTATGCAGACAGATCTAGTCCTGCCTCTGATACCAAAACCAGGGGCTAAACCCTGAGAATCAGAGGAAGCCTATATTGGGATTGTTGTCCTGTTAGAAGAAGAGGACCAAGATGATTATGCTGCTACAAGGGTGTGCATCAGGGCACCCCTATCACTGTTAGGTAATGATTCTGATGAATAAATCTATTATGGCTTGATGGCTATAACTGATGAGGATGATCAGGATAAGACACGTCCTGATAAGGTATATACTAAAGCTCCATTATCTAATTCTAGATCAAGATTATGAAACTGATGCTGAATCAGAAGCATGATTATCATCTAATGATGAGAATGATTCTGAATTAGGGAGGAATATATTGATCTAATAAGTAAGTATGGTGCTCTCCTAAAAGCAATAAAGAAAAGTAAAGCTTTGACAAGGTCTTAGGCTGAGGAAATTAAAATCCTCGAGCGCTTCAAATCTCAAGTTGATGAGAAAATAAAGGAAATAATTTCTAGGAACTTGGAGTTGTTTGAGCTCAAGAAAAAAATGAAGCTCAAGCAAGAACTCTGGATCAAAAAGAAAAGTCATCAAGGCTTTGAAGAACAAGCTTCTTATAGAAAGGAAGCTTGTAGCAAATTTTTCTAAGCCGCAAACTGTCCTCCCTATAATAGATACCTTCTTTGCTCCCTATAGAGGAAGATTAAGGGTCTGTTTGGGGCAGCGGCTGCGGATCAGAAAGCTGCTTTCTGGTCCGCAACCGCTAATAGTCGGTGTTTGATTGAGGGGCGAATTAAAAAGAGCTTTTCAAAAATAACGTTTTTGTTAACCTGTTAGGGCGTTGCTTCCGGTTCGCGTCTGGCATTTCCCAAAACCCGCGGCTGCTGGCTTTTCTTCCCCATCCCATTGTTCTCCCCTCCCCGATCCCGCAACAAGCCCGCAGATCTCCAGATCCGGCGATTCTTCCAGAGCCAGCGGTTCTCCCCGATTCGGCGCTTCTCATCCCGATCCAGCGCTTCTCCTCTTCGATCCCGCGTCGGCGTTCTTCCCGATCCCCGTCGGCCTTCTTCCCGACCCATCTCCTTCTATCGAACGGCGAGAAGAAGCCCTAGAGCAGCTCCAGTTCCCATCTTCCGGCCTTCTTCCCCGTCGTCGTTGTCCCAAACCGGCCCGAAGACCGTCGATTCGCCTCCTCTCCCTTGCACCGTCGCATGTCCCTGAGGTATACCCCTTCTCCCTTCTGATTTTGCAGACTTCTGGATGTGTGTGTGTGTGTACATGGATGGATGTGTGTGTGTGTTTTTGATTTTGTGGATGTGTGTGTGTATGGATGAATGTGTGTGTGTGTTTTTGAGGATGACTGTTGTGTGTGTGTTCTTGCTATGATATGATGGATGAATGTGTGTTTATGTGTGTGTGTTTATGTATTTATGAATGTATGTGTGTGTTTGTATTGAATGTGTGTGTTGAATGTGTGTGTGTGTTGAATGTGTGTGTGTGTATGAATGTGTGTGTGGGTGTGTATGTGTTGTATGGATGAATGAGGGTGTGTGTGTTGAATGTGTGTGTGTGTGTGTGTATGAATGTGTGTGTGTGTATGAATGTGTGTGTGTGTGTTGTATGTGTTGGTTCCCAAGTTTTGATTTGGGCCGTGTCATCTCTTTTAGGCTTATTTGACCCAAGATTTATCTATGGTCAATGGTTAGACTAAAAGGTTAGTCTATCCATAGGATAGTTTGTTTGGATTGGATTGTTATGATTTTTGGCTAAGTATTTTTGTGCTCGACGATAGTCGATCGTCGCTCGACGATCTTCGACTGAAGATCGACGATTTCAGAGTTATATGAACTCTGAAGTAGGATCGACGATCTGCCTGCTCAGATCGACGATCGTGTTGCCCTGGTCGACGTTTTCTGTGAAGAAAGTTTTTCTTCAGGTCGACGATCTGCTTGCTCAGATCGACGATCTCCGTTCTCTGGTCGACGATTTCTGTACGCTATTTCTTGTATTCTTCTCTGTTAAGATAATGTTTTATTTCCTCATTCGTAAGACATATTTTACTCAAATATTCTGCTTAATTAAATGCTCATATTCTTTTGCTTATTTGCAATATTCTTCTTGCATTAATTGAGAGATTTGGCAGAATAAAGTCTTTTATTTTATTAGAGGAAATCGTGTTTTCTAACAGCTGTATTATAGTCGTTATGCCTTGCTTCCTGTGCCAATTTATAAAGTCAATTTGATAGGATATTTTAATATCCTTAATTCTTTTTTGGGAATGACAGAGAAGATTTCTAGCGCAGCTTTCTTTATTTGTTTTATTGTATTGTTTGGAAAGATATTTTAGTGCAGGGCTCGAGACATTATTCAAAAATAAGAGAGAAGGTTCTATATTAGTAGTGTAGATCGTTGAAGACATACACAACAACTCAATACAATTCTCAACAGACACAGAACCAGTATTCTCAAGTGAAAAAGAAAAAGCTCTTCTTCTCCCTGAGTGCATCCTGTCTTCAGGAAATCAAGTCTCAGTGCTCAAGCTTTCAAGAAGAAGAACATCCCAGATTGCAAAAAGCTCTTGAAGAAAAACATTCACTCAATATTCAGAGTCTTTTTCGTAGCTGTTTCAGAAAGCTGTTCAAAGCAATTTGGAGTTCCTACACCCTGAAGCAAAGCTTCTTCCTGGACATTCTCTAAGCCAGGGGGAGCTTTGAATAATTCAGAGCAATCCACTAGCTTCTCTGAACACAGAGAAGTCACTCTAACTTTCTTCTTTAACCATCTATAAAAGGGTTATTACTCCCTTCAAAAGTGAACCATTGGTGGCAGGGCACCTGATCAAAAACCTGTGTGTTTGGTTCTTAGGCACCTGATCAAAAGCCTTAAGGGTTTCTAGATCTACCTGAAGAAGATCTTGTGGTGGCAGGGCACCTGATCAAAAACCTGTAGTGGATTCCTACCAGGGTGGTAGAAGAGTGGATGTACCCAATTGGGGAACCACTATAAAGTTTTTGTGTTGTCTGGTTGCTCATTTAATTTATGCACTGTGGCTGTGATAGATATAACTAGGTTGCTAGTTGTTGTGTTAGGACTTATGTTTGACTGAAACTTCAGTTAGCATCCTTTGGTATTCACTCACTCTGTTAGGCTTTTAGTTTAAAACTTTTATTTTTATATTCCGCAAATAGCTCAAGAGAAGTGTTTAGAGTCTCTTCATTTTTGAATACTCTATTCACCCCCCCTCTAGAGTAGTAAGTATCTTATCCCCTCTCTTTCAATTGGTATCAGAGGGAGGTTGGTTATTCAATAACTTAACCATTTCTTGGTTGATTGGTTGAACAGGCTAACACCTAAATCCTAAGATCTTGTGATAAGATACTTTGTTACCATATACACTTACACTAGATTCATGGCCCAGTACAAAGATTACTCTAGCACCAGACCTCCAGTATGCAACTTAGCAAAGTTTGGCATCTGGAAGGCAAGAATTAGACTTTACATGAACTCCATTGATGAAGATATTTTTTCTTCTATCTTAACAGGGCAACCAACACCACCTGCTGCAGCCACTGCTACAACATCTACAAATCTCAGTGCAGTGTCACCTCCTAACTACAATGAAACATACAAGAAGACCAAGATAGCTGATGCTAAAGCAATGAATATCCTGGCTCAGACCATGTCTGATGAAACATTCCAGAAAGTGACTGATTGCACCTCAGCAAAAGCCATGTGGGACTCTCTGAATCAGATTGTAGCTGGTTCAGTAGATGACAGGAAAGACAGAAGGTCCAACCTCATATCCCAATATGAGAACTTCAAGAAGGAAGAGGCTGAGACATAAGAAGCTATGTACACAAGGCTCAGCTCCATAATCAATGAGCTGAGAACACTGGATAAGGAGATTACATTGACAGAAGTCAATGACAAAATTCTGATGTGCTTTCCCAGCATATGGGATCTCAGAATCTAGTCAATCAAGGAGTCCAGAAGTACAATAGAGATCTCAACTGAAGCCCTCCTTGGCAAGCTCAAATCATTTGAGCAAGTACTGAAGACCAGGGAAGCTGAAGCTGAAGCTAAAGCACCCACTCCAACAAGGAAAGAGCAAACCCTTGTTCTTAAGGCTGATGATGAGTCAAAGGTAACTCAATCAAATGAAGAATTGCTAGCACTCTTTGCCAAAAGATTTTACAAGATGGGAAGGAAGGACAACAGAAAGAAGTCATCAAAGTATGATGACAAGCCAAGGTATGATAAAACTCCTTCTAAAGAAATTGTTTGTTATGGATGCAGGAAGCCTGGACACATTCTCCCTGAGTGTCCAGAGACAAAACATAAGAAAAGAAGGAAAGAGAAGGATCATGAGAAGCACTACTCCAAGGCATCTTCTCACAAACACAAGAAGAAAGAGAAAGGTCTTGTTGCAAAGACCTGGAGTGACACTGAGGAAGACTCATCTTCCTCCAGCTCCAGTGAAGATGATGAAGAAGAGAAGAAAGCTAAAGAGATTTGCCTCATGGCAATTGATGCCTGCAGCAGTAATTCAGCTGCAGAGATAACTGAAGATGAGGAGGATGAGTTATCTGATGAAAACCATGCAATAGCATCTTATGATTTTACTTCAAATGATTTTAAGCATGAATTCAAAACTCTGTGTTTAGATTTACTTAGCTCAGAAAATGAGATAAAATTGCTTAGAGAGAAACTAGCTGCAACAGAATCCTTAACTAGTGAAAAAATTAGATTAGAATCAGAACTCACTAGATCATCTGAGGAAATTAAGTTTCTTAAACTAGAACTAGCCAAAGCTAAGAGATTAGAAGATTCACTTAATGGTAGGAGCTTTAAGTTGCTAGAAATCACTAGCACTGCCAACACTAGGACAGATAACAATAAGTTAGGCTTAGGTGCCTCCTCTAGTGAACCCCCATTGCTCCTTAAATATAATCTATCTACACCAGTAAAATTTGTTTCTGAAAAGGGAATACATAATACTGAGGTTGTCCAGAAAGCCAAGAAAATGCTAAATACAATTAAGAGAAACAAAAGGAAACAGAAGTTTATAGAAATACAAAAATCGTCGAACGCCCATCGACGATCGCCGCACCCATTGTCGAACGACAATCGACGATCTCTGAACTCACCTGCTGGGAACAATTACTCAGCAATGAGGGATCGACAATCTCAGCCTGAGTCGTCGAACAGAGATCGACGATCGTGGAACCCAGAATTCTATTCTGTGAACCAAGATCGACGATCTGGGTACCGATCGTCGACCGTCGATCGACGATCAGAACTAAATTCTCAAAATTACAACAATGCTTACAGGAATAATAAGTTTAACAGCAACCCTAGGTCTGTTAATCTATCTTCAGATTGGATTATCCCACCTAGGAGATCTCACCCCCTAGGATATCATCCTCAACCTGCATATTCTTTCATTTCTAGTTTCTCTTATGTGAAGAACAAGGGACACAAGGTTACCTGGGTCCACAATGTTTAATTTATATTGTTGCAGGTGAAGACCTATCCTATCACTCAGGACAAGTGGTATTTGGATAGTGGATGCTCCAAGCATATGACAGGAAATAAAGATAATCTTTCAAACTTCAAAGCAAAGTTCGGACCAAAGGTGGTCTTTGGTGATTCCAGCTGTGGTCAGACTGAAGGATATGGCAAATTCACCTTAGGATCAGTGACTTTCAAGAAGGTAGCATATGTCACAGGACTAAAGCACAATCTCATTTCAGTAAGTCAGCTCTGTGATGCTGACTACCAGGTTTTGTTTTCTAATACTCTATGCAATTACTTTGAACAATGAAATTATGCTGGTAGGTATTAGACAAGGTAATATATATCTTGTAGATTTTAATTCCACTTCTTCTGAAATTTGTTTATTTAATGAAGTGAGTAGTAATAATACTTTGTGGCATAGAAGGCTAGGTCATGTTAACCTTAAAAATATATCTATGTTATCCAAATACAAACTTGTCAGAGGTTTGCCCTCTTGCCCCTACAAGAAGGAAGGCCTATGCAAGGCTTGTCAGCTAGGCAAGCAAACCAAAAATAGTTTCAAAGCTGTAAATAAAAGTGATTCACCTAGAATTCTGTACCTATTGCACTTGGACCTTTTTGGTCCAATAGCTGTACAAAGTCTAGGAGGGAAATTTTATACCCTAGTGATTGTAGATGATTACTCCAGATTCACTTGGGTGTTCTTCTTGAGAACTAAATCTGATAACTTTAAAGTTCTTACAGACTTTCTACATTGTATAAAGATTGAGTTCAATACTCACATTGCCCTGATCAGAAGTGATCATGGGACAGAGTTTGATTCTCTTCTTATGCAAGAATTCTGTGAGAAAGAAGGTATCAGACACAGTTTCTCTACTCCTAAAACTCCTCAACAAAATGGGGTAGTTGAAAGTAAAAACAGAACCCTGATTGAAGCTGCAGGAACATTGTTAGCAGATGCTAACATGTCTCTATCCTTCTGGGCAGAAGCAGTTAGCACAGCTAATTATGTGCTGAACAGGAGTCTGATACATAAACTAAAGGGGAAGACTCCTTATGAATTATTTAAAGGAAAGAAACCTAAAATAGATTATTTTAGAATCTTTGGCTGTGTAGTCTATATCCACAATAATAACAAAGAATATATTAGAAAGTTTAAAGCAAAAGCTTCAATAGGAATCTTTCTAGGATATTCCCAAGTAAGCAAAGCTTATAGGGTATTTAATAAATCCACCCTAAAAATTGAAGAATCAGTGCATGTGTCCTTTGATGAAACAAAAATATTTTACAGAGAGAAGGAAACTTCCTTCAGCAACTCTTTGCAGGTATCTGACTTATGCAAGAACTTGGATAAGCTGAAACTCACACAGGAGATTCAACCTCAATCAACACCTCAGACAGTTGACTCAGAAAGTGATGAAGATCAGACAGAAGTAATTGCAAATGTACCAACAGCCAATCTAATTCCACCAGAGGAATTGATTCCAACTGCTGTTGAAGATCACATTTCACCACCTGATTATGTCACACATAGAGATCACCCTACCTCTCAAGTGATTGGAGACATTTCAACTGGTGTGCAAATCAGACATCAACTAAGTCAAAATGTGATGCTTGTCTGTTTTCTTTCTCAGATTGAGCCCTTATCCATAAAAGATGCTGAGCAAGGTCCCCACTGGATCATTGCTATGCAAGAAGAGCTAAACCAGTTTGAGAGATGCAAAGTGTGGAATTTGGTTCCAAGACCAAAAGGTCAACTGGTTATAGGCACCAAATGGGTGTTCAGAAATAAGTTGGATGCACAAGGAATAATTGTAAGGAATAAAGCAAGGCTTGTAGCACAAGGCTACAGACAGGAAGAAGGAATAGATTATGATCAGACTTTTGCTCCTGTTGCAAGGTTAGAGGCAATAAGGATCTTTCTAGCATATGCAGCCTACATAAAGTTTAAGGTTTTTCAGATGGATGTCAAGAGTGCATTCCTAAATGGTGAGCTAAAGGAAGAGGTATTTGTTGAACAACCTCCTGGTTTCATTTCTTCAACTTATCCCTCACATGTTTTTAAGTTGGAAAAAGCTTTGTATGGACTTAAGCAGGCTCTTAGAGCATGGTATGAGACTTTAGCTAATTTCCTATTAGAACATAAGTTTGTAAGAGGAATAGTTGATAAAACTCTTTTTATTAAGCACCACAAAGACAAAATCATGTTAGTTCAAATCTATGTGGATGATATTATATTTGGTTCCACTGATCCCAAACTATGCAAAATGTTCTCTGACCTAATGCATTCTAAATTTGAGATGAGTAGTATGGGTGAGCTGTCTTATTTCCTTGGTCTCCAAGTGAAACAAGATGTTGATGGCATCTTCATCTCCCAATCTAAATATGCCAAGGAATTAGTAAAGAAGTTTGGGATGACAGATGCTTCAGCAATGCACACTCCTATGGCTACTAATGTAGTTATTGATTCTGATGATAAGGGCAAGTCTGTTGATAAGAAAAATTATAGGGTCATTGTTGGTTCCCTATTATATCTAACTGCAAGTAGGCATGATATAATGTTTGTCACATGCCTATGTGCTAGATTTCAGGTCAACCCTAAGGAATCTCATTTGACTCTTCTCAAGAGAATCTTAAGATACTTGAAGGGATGTCCTAATTTAGGACTTTGGTACCCAGCTGAATCAGAATTTGAGTAGATTGGATACTCAGATGCTGACTATGCTGGCTGTAGAGTTGACAGGAAGAGCACCTCAGGGACTTGTCAGTTCCTAGGTGAGAGGTTAGTCTCTTGGTTTTGTAAAAAGCAGACTTCTGTTTCAACTTCAACTGCAGAGGCTGAATATATAGCAGCTGCTAGTTGCTGTTCACAGATTCTGTGGATTCAAAATCAACTTTTGGATTATGGGTATACACACAAGAACACCAAAATCATGTGTGACAGTACCAGTGCAATTTCCATAGCACAAAATCCTGTGCACCATTCCAGGACTAAGCACATTGACATTAGACACAATTTTCTTAGAGACTGTGTTGACAAGAATAAGATAAATCTTGAGTTTATACCCACAGATCTACAGAGAAGTGATATTTTCACAAAGCCATTAGATGAACAGAAACATCTATTCTTTTTGAATCAACTAGGCATGATGGATGGATCAGACTAAGTGAAAAATCTGCTAAGTTGAAATCTGTTCTAAAATCGTCGAACGGCGTTCGAAGATAGTCGAACAGGTTGAGCCTGATCGTTGACCCCGGGTCTACGATAGCTCTTTGCGCTTAGAGACAGAAATCGTCGACCGATGATCGACGAATCTGCTTCGGAAACCAATCGCCGACCGACGATCGACGACCGATTCTCTTGACCTTCACTCAGAGATCGACGTTTTTAGTTTATTCCAAAACGATCGTCTATCTAGGTCTGAAGATCGTCGATGGAGCTCGCCTTTTCATATTCCGCTTTCAGGATTATCTCAAGCTCTCGTCCCGCGTTTTTCTCTTCCATCTTCTTGCGATCTTTCCCGTTCCAGATCTTCTAGTCGTTTTCGATGGCGATTCCCTCTGCAACCTTGTCTGTGATGAAGTTTGACGTCGGCTTCAGTGTCGATTTCGAGTCTTTCAGCGACAGCGATCCGATTTTTCAGGAAATGCTACAGTTATGTGACGATCAAGGCCTCAAGAAACTGATGTCCACAAGGATCAAGCTACACATGTTTGAAATAAAGGAATGGGTTTATACGTCCTCTTCAGATGACAAGACGATGACTGGATCAATCAACGGCGTAGAGGTAACTCTCTCTCCAGAGATTCTAACTGAAATTTTTGAGCTACAGAATGGTTCTGATGAGTATGAACAAGACTCTACTGAGTATGCGAGGATGCTGCTGGAAATGGGTCATGCAAAAGGCATCCCATCCAAGCTCCTAAAGGTAAACTTATCAGTAGGTTTCAAGTTTTTGGCTGATCTTGTTGGGAAAGTGTTGCTCGGAAAACACTCAGCCCATGACAACATAAATCGGCAGCAGTTTGCCTTGATGTCTGCGCTAGTAAACAAGAAAGCAATCAACTGGGCGGGATTGCTGTTTGAACTGATCAGGAAGAAGAACAATAAGAAAGAGGTGTCCCTCGGAAGGATAATTGCGGTCTTTCTATCCAAGAAAGCGCCCCAGCTGTTAGGATCTGTTCCTACAGCAATCAATGCTAGCAAAAGGATTGACCCTTCACTGTTTGTGAAATGGAAAAGGACAATACAGAAGCCAACAAAGACTGAGTCTGCCCTTCCAGCATCTGAGAGCACAAGGGCTGTTGCAGTCGCTCCCCAACCTATTAAAGATCTTCCTGCTTCCTCCTCCTTACCATCCACCTCCATAGACATTCCTTCTTCTCCCGTGAACAATCCATCTCAACCTGCTTCCCCAACACCAGCCCATCTTGAATTACCTAACTTCAATTTGAATTCTATGTTTAACCTGCTTACCCCTTCACCTCATCCTTCACCAGCTCAAATTCCTCACCAATCTCCAGCCTCTCCAAATCATCAATCACCTACTACAGATCAACCATCTCATCATACATCACCTCCTGATGAAGCAACAGTTCAGAAGACCACCATCCCTGATGATTCTCCATCAACAATTCATCCATCATTCCAAATTACCCCAGCATTCATTGCCTCAGTCTTAGACCTCATCACCCCTTCCATAAAAGCCATGATAGCTGAGGTCATTGCCCCCCTTGCTTTATCTATCTCTGCCCTTTCAAACCCTTCTTCATCTAGGGGCCTGGGTTTAGTTCTCACCGAACCCAAGCAGGGGGAGATGTTCAATGAAGATGAGTCAGGCTCTGCTCGGGCTCATCAGATTGTGCAGTCTCCAGCAGTAGTAGAGCCAGAAATTTGCTTAGATACAGCTCCAAATACAGATGTTTTAGATTCTGCTCAGAGGATAAGTATAGATTTAGATGCTCCAGTAGTCTTTGGAGAAGAACTGGAGGCATTCCTTGACTCTGATGTTGAGTCCTCTTCTTCCTCCTATGGAGACCTTTCCAATTCAATCTCCTCCCCTTGTACTTCTGGTCCTCTCCAGGCCATTGTTTGCTATAAGAGACCAGTGTGCCTTCAAATTTTGGATAAGTTTGTTATTTCTGAAACAATAACTGAAGCAGCTCTTGCCTTCAAAGTTTGTCTTAAGGAGATCTCTACTCCAGTAGTTGCCCGGTACCTAGAAGGAATCATTACATCATTTCTAGAAGCCAAATGGAAGTCTGTAGAATCTTTAGATAAGATTGAGTCAGTTGCTGCTCTAAAAAAGGTTCCAGATGTTGGTTCTGCTGTACCATCTACTTTTTGGGACGACACTCCAGGACCAAACTTGGATGATCTCATTGCCCAAGACATACTAGAAGAAGAAAGAGAAAAAGCCATTGAGAAGACTAAAGAAGAAAAAGAGAAGGTTTTGTTCAAAGAAATTGATGATCTATATGACAAAACTCAGTCCTCTCATTCTGAAGATGAGGAAGAGGATTCTGATGATTCTGAAGGGAATAAGAAAAAAAAAAGGTTTGTTGCAAAGAAAAGGAAAGTTGTTGCTCCACCTCTTCCAAATCCAGATCATGACACTCCCTACTACATTTTGAAAGGAATTGATCCCAAAGCAAAGAATTTTGAGGCCTGGATGTGGTACTCCAAGAATGAACAAAAAGCAAGGAAGAAGAGCAGGAGGTACTCTCCTCCTCCCAAGGGATTTCCGAGAGGTCCTCCTCCTCCTCCATCTGCTGGTGCTTCTGGAAATATTGCTTCCAGATCTTCTGCTTCTTCAGCTAGCCAGAATCAGTCTTATACATATCAGAGAAAGGGAAGGCAGCCTCCTCCAAGCAGCTCATACAATCAGAGGCAGACTAGGCACTCAGACACTCCAAGAGAACAGGTAAAGGAAGTTGTATATCAACAACCTACATTCTCTCCTCCTCCAACTCCTGAGCCTTCTCCTAAACCAAGATTGTCTTCTTCAAAAGAAAAACCTGCTCAGGTCAAGCATGCTGATTTCAAAGGAAAAAGAGTTGTATACTCTGACAGGTCTAACAAAAAGTTTGCTGAATTTGCTCCTCCACCCAGTCTTTCAATTCCAGAGCCAACAGATCTGAATGACAAGCCATCTCAAGTACAAACTGAAAGTTTTCTAACTCAGTCAGTGAAATTTAAAACTGTAAATCCTTTGGATCTATCTGAAGAAAATGAGTATGAAAGCCAAGAGCTTGATTCCAACTTTAGAATGGCTAGATTTTTAGAACTAGTTGGAGCTGCACAAATCAGGAAAGCTAAATCAGAAGGCAAAGACATATCAGAATTCTCCACCATGTCAAAATACAGGAAGAAAGAGTTGGATAGATTTCAAGTCAGCTCAGAGGTTTTTGATGTTTCAAAATATATGGAAAAATATCCAGAAGCTGTTCTGCCCAAAGCAGGAGAACTGAAGATCATTGGAGAACAGGACCTGAAGCTATCAAAGAAGGAAGCATATGATCGTAAAAGAAAAATTTTTTTCTCTCCTGCTTTTTCTATTCCTCCCTCAGACTCTGCTGATAATTAACTATGTTTTTTGTTTATCTATCTGATTTATTCCAATCTGACTGCTCATTATATCTATCTGTATTAAATTTATTTTGTTTGTAGTGACATCACCCAAATAGGGGGAGATTGTTGCTTCCCTAGTTTTGATTTGGGCTGTGTCATCTCTTTTAGGCTTATTTGACCCAAGATTTATCTATGGTCAATGGTTAGACTAAAAGGTTAGTCTATCCATAGGATAGTTTGTTTGGATTGGATTGTTATGATTTTTGGCTAAGTATTTTTGTGCTCGACGATAGTCGATCGTCGCTCGACGATCTTCGACTGAAGATCGACGATTTCAGAGTTATATGAACTCTGAAGTAGGATCGACGATCTGCCTGCTCAGATCGACGATCGTGTTGCCCTGGTCGACGTTTTCTGTGAAGAAAGTTTTTCTTCAGGTCGACGATCTGCTTTCTCAGATCGACGATCTCCGTTCTCTGGTCGACGATTTCTGTACGTTATTTCTTGTATTCTTCTCTGTTAAGATAATGTTTTATTTCCTCATTCGTAAGACATATCTTACTCAAATATTCTGCTTAATTAAATGCTCATATTCCGTTGCTTATTTGCAATATTCTTCTTGCATTAATTGAGAGATTTGGCAGAATAAAGTCTTTTGTTTTATTAGAGGAAATCGTGTTTTCTAACAGCTGTATTATAGCCGTTATGTCTTGCTTCCTGTGTCAATTTATAAAGTCAATTTGATAGGATATTTTAATATCCTTAATTCCTTTTTGGGAATGACAGAGAAGATTTCTAGTGCAGCTTTCTTTATTTGTTTTATTGTATTGTTTGGAAAGATCTTTTAGTGCAGGGCTCGAGACATTATTCAAAAATAAGAGAGAAGGTTCTATATTAGTAGTGTAGATCGTTGAAGACATACACAACAACTCAATACAATTCTCAACAGACACAGAACCAGTATTCTCAAGTGAAAAAGAAAAAGCTCTTCTTCTCCCTGAGTGCATCCTGTCTTCAGGAAATCAAGTCTCAGTGCTCAAGCTTTCAAGAAGAAGAACATCCTAGATTGCAAAAAACTCCTGAAGAAGAACATTCACTCAATATTCAGAGTCTTCTTCGTAGCTGTTTCAGAAAGCTGTTCAAAGCAATTTGGAGTTCCTACACCCTGAAGCAAAGCTTCTTCCTGGACATTCTCTAAGCTAGGGGGAGCTTTGATCAGAGCAATCCACTAGTTTCTCTGAACACAGAGAAGTCACTCTAACTTTCTTCTTTAACCTCCTGTAAAAGGGTTATTACTCCCTTCAAAAGTGAACCATTGGTGGCAGGGCACCTGATCAAAAACCTGTGTGTTTGGATCTTAGGCACCTGATCAAAAGCCTTAAGGGTTTCTAGATCTACCTGAAGAAGATCTTATGGTGGCAGGGCACCTGATCAAAAACCTGTAGTGAATTCCTACCAGGGTGGTAGAAGAGTGGATGTACCCAATTGGGGAACCACTATAAAGTTCTTGTGTTGTCTGGTTGCTCATTTAATTTATGCTCTGTGGCTGTGATAGATATAATTAGGTTGTTAGTTGCTGCGTTAGGACTTATGCTTGACTGAAACTTCAGTTAGCATCCTTTGGTATTCACTCACTTTGTTAGGCTTTTAGTTTAAAGCTTTTATTTTTATATTCCGCAAATAGCTCAAGAGAAGTGTTTAGAGTCTCTTCATTTTTGAATACTCTATTCACCCCCCCTCTAGAGTAGTAAGTATCTTATCCCCTCTCTTTCAGTATGGATGAATGAGGGTGTGTGTGTTGAATGTGTGTGTGTGTATGTGTGTGTATGTGTTGTATGGATGAGTGAGGGTGTGTGTTGAATTTGTGTGTGTGTGTATGTGTTGTATGGATGAATGAGGGTGTGTGTGTTGAATGTGTGTGTGTGTATGTGTGTGTATGAATGTGTGTGTGTGTGTGTATGTGTTGTATGGATGAATGAGGGTGTGTGTGTTGAATGTGTGTGTGTGTATGAATGTGTGTGTGTGTTTGTATGAATGTGTGTGTGTTTGTATGAATGTGTGTGTGTGTGTGTTGAATGTATGTGTTTGTATATTTATGTTTACTGATTTTTTTAAGTTTATAGAGTAATGGGAAAAACAAAAGAAGGAGGGCTCGTAGCGAGTTGGGAGTCGAGCGAGGTGTTACTATTTTATGATCTTTGCATTAAGGAGATTGGATTGGGAAATCGACCCACAACGCACTTTAGCAAATAGGGGTGGCAAAACCTGATATCTGGGTTTAAAGAGCGAACTGGAAAAAGCTATGATAGAATGCAAATGAAAAACAAATGGGATCACTTGAAGAAGGACTGAAAGTTATGGAAAGAGTTGAAGCATGGAGAGACAGGGTTAGGTTGGGACCCGGAGAAGAGAACAATAGCTGCCTCAGATGATTGGTGGACAAAAAAGCTTAAGGTTTGAACAATTTTTTTTTATTTTTAAATTATTTTGTTTACTCGACGAAATTATTACAATAGCTATGATATAATAATGTTGTTTGATTATTACAGGTTGTGTCTGCCGCGAAAAATTTCAGTATGGTGGTATTTCAACAGAGTTGGAGGAGAAACTGAACGTTATGTTCAGCCAGGTGGTCGCAACTGGAGAGGACTCCTGGGCTCCTTCGATTGGGACTTTGCCACCGGATGTGGGGAGGATCCACTTGGAAGATGATGATGTGGCAGATAACACGGAGAACATTGGGAGTGCTTCCACCTCGGCGGTTAAAAGAAGAAAGCTCGGGAAGAACAAAGGAGTAGCACTTTCTTTGATGTCAGATTTACATCAATCCACCCTATCACTGAAGCCTCCATCAGTTATCTCAGTCAAAGAAGTCGTACAATTGATTGCAGGTAAATTTTACTTGGTGGATGTTGGATACCCGTTGAAGATGGGTTATTTGAAGTCGTATCCGGATACACGATATCACTTGGCAGACTATGCCCGTGGTAGTCGGCATGTTCATGGAAGGCAAGAACATTTCAATAAGGCGCATTCATCTCTTCGCAGTGTTATCGAGCGTACGTTTGGAGTGTGGAAGAAGAAGTGGCACATTCTGAGCAAAATGCCACAATATACCTTCAAGAAACAGCGGTCCATAACGCTAGCCACAATGGCTTTGCATAACTTCATTCGTAGACATCCTTCTCGCTGGGACCCTGAGTTGAATGCTTGTGATGCGGATGGGTCTTCTTACGTTCCCTTAGAGGATGAAAACCCTGCGACAGAGGATGGCATTGAAAGCGATGTGGGTGATGCTGCTGGAGTTGAATATATGTCTACGGTACGAGATAGCATTGCCGAAGAAATATACAGGGCGCGTAGGTAAAAATTCGATCCTTATCGGGTTAAATACTTTACAGTATTTAAATAATCATACCAATTGATGCGTATAAATTTTCTTCAAACAGGTGATCGGAAAGGATTGGAGAGCAGTCAACGGACGTTGGAAGTCATTTTACATTTATCAGTTATTTTGTGTTATTTAGACCTATTTTTAAGAATGATGTGAAAGACTTTTGTTATCGGTTGTTTTTAATTATTCTCTGAGTTAAAATATTTATGTATTTTAAAGTTTAAAAAAAACAGCTTCCAAAAGCTGTTTCTCCAAACAGCTAAATTAGAAAATTGCTCTTCAAAGCGCACTTCTGCACAGAACACTCAGGGTCTGTTTGGGACAGCTCTGGCGGATTGAAAAGCTGCTGTCCGGATAGAGCTGTTTTAAAATAGATCTCTGGGGAGCAGTTTTGAAAAGCTGCAGACTGTTTGGGTGTTCTGTGCAGAAGTGCGCTCGGAATCGCCGGAGGAAGGACGTCGGGGGCTTGGAATTGCCGGAGGAAAGCCGTCCGGGGCTCGAAATCGCCGGAGGAAGGCCGTCCGACCTCTGACCATGTTCCAACTGAAGAAACCATTAGATTTCCAAAACATGTGAGAGAGAAAGCTATTTTGCGGGAGCAGAAGCTGGGGAGCAAGAGATTTCTGAAAAGCTGCAAAACAGCTCCAGATTTTTGAAAAGCTCTTCACAGAGAGCTGTCCCAAACAGACTGAAAGCAGCTCTGGCGGTTGGAAAAGAGATTTTCCAACCGCCAGAGCTGCCCCAAACAGACCCTCAAACACTCTGCAGCTTTTCAAAACTGCTCCCCAAAGAGCTCTTTCAAAACAGCTCTATCCGGACAGCAGCTTTTTAATCCGCCAGAGCTGTCCCAAACAGAGCCTAAGTTATAATGAAGGAAATAACAAAGGGAATGCCATAACGCATCAAACCACATTCCAAAAGGTTTTGCTGCCATCAAACAGCTATAACCATGACAGTACATATGGGCATTAGAAAAATGAATGATGCTCTAGTGGAGCTAAGAGAGCACCACACTGAAGGGGAAGAAAGGACATTGGTCTGAGTGCATTTAAGGCACCACATGAGATCATCATGAAAAATCATGGACCCTTTGTGCATAGCACCTTTGCCCCAGCAGCTAAAGGTAATATAAAAATAAATTCACAAAAGTCAGCTGCCAAGAAAGGGTCAGTGGTTGTACTGCCTCCTGCACACAGCCACAGAACATTCACTAATGTTGCAATAAATCCCAGTGCCAGCTCTTTTGCTCACTCACATCCTATTTCAAGAGCTAATCAGAAGAGAATGTACAATAAGTTTGAATGTTGGTGTTGTGACAATGTTGACTACTTTGCTTTGGACTGTTGGTATAACTCAACAGTGTCTAGGGCAAAGAATGTTAAACTTACTAATATTGTAGTTGTAACTCATCCAGCTGTTAGAGCTAACAAGAACCAAGGATCTAAACTTAATTGGGTTCCTAAGGTGAACTAAAAATTTTTTGTAGGTGTGTCCAAAGGCCAACAAAATGCCAATTTGGTATTTGGACAGTAAGTGTTCCACTTTCAGGCACATGACTGGAACAACAAGCCTATTAAAGAATTTCGCCTCGGTGGAAGATGAAGCCAAAGTCATATTTGGTGGATCTGACAGAGGCATTATAAAAGACTATGATATGATTACTAATGACATAGTCTCTATTACAAAAGTAGTTTATATGGAAGGGTTGCAACACAACCTTATAAACATAAGTCAACTATGTGATTTAGGTTATGTAATTGAGTTCCACAAGCATAAGTGTCTGATTAAAAATGTTATTTACTTAGAAACAGTCCTATCAGGCACTAGAAGTGGAAATGTACATTGTTTAAACTTTTTATGTTTAGATTCTTCTACTTTTGTATGCCTAGTAGCAAATAAGAGAGATTCTCTGTGTCCAATGACACAAGAGGCTTGCTCACATGAACTATAAGGCAATTCGCAAGCTATTTTTAGAAAATTTAGTTAGAAATGGACCAAACACTAAATGCTTTAAAGAGGACATTTGTCATGTCACCAAATGGGCAAGCAGACAAGGATCACCTTTAAGAATATTGGTCCAAAGATTCTGAAAGATGACTTTATTTATTAAAATGGATTTATTTGGTCATATGTCTATTCAGATTTTAGGAAGAAGGTTGTATACTCTTGTG
Organism: Platanthera zijinensis; assembly: GCA_039513925.1. Lineage (NCBI taxonomy): Eukaryota > Viridiplantae > Streptophyta > Magnoliopsida > Asparagales > Orchidaceae > Platanthera > Platanthera zijinensis. Next base: position 155,920,921 of record CM077083.1, read on the forward strand.
ATAGTTAATGACTACTCTAGATTTGCATGAGTGTTTTTCCTAAAGAAAAAATCTACTATCAGAGTATTTTTGGGCTGAAACTATTAACACTGCATGTCATGTACAGAATATGGTTTCTATCAACAAATATCACAAGAAGACACTCAATGAATTAATGAAAAGCAGAAAACCACATCTAGCCTATTTAAAAAATCTTTGAAAGTAAATATTTTGTACTGAATAATGAAAAATCTTACTTAATTAAATTTGTTGGAAAATGTTTTGATGGTATTTTTGTTGGATATGACATCCACAATAAGTCTTACAGAATATACAACAAAAATGCTCATATTATAGAAGAATCCATAAATATTGTATTCAATGAGACAAGCATGATTCATAAATGCTCGTCTAGTTCTTCTAGTATTGCAAAAACAGGTCAAAAGCTAAAAAAACTAAGCTTAGAAAACACTACATCTCCAGATGTGATCACTGAATACAGAGACCAAGTTTAAGGAGAATCACAAAAGGCTGTGCACGAAATATAGCCAGCTGAAATTGAAGTTGTGGAGGTTGAAAGAAGACCAGCAGACATCTGAAAGATCACCCAAGTGACTTAATCATTGGAGATGCAAATCATGGAGTCAGAACAAGGAGCAAAGTTGAGAATGAAGCAATGTTCCTGTGCTTTTTGTCTCAAATAGAGCCCAAAAAGTTTAAGAAAGTCAATTCAGACCCATCCTGGATCATGGCAATGCAAGAAGAGTTGAATCAATTCAAAAGATGCAAAGTTTGGAAGTTGGTTCCTAGACCAAAGCATTAGAATATAATTGGCACAAGTGGATCTACAGGAATAAGCTTGATGAAAATGAGGTGATCATCAAAAATAAAATAAGGCTGGTTGTAAAGGGTTACACACAAGAATAAAAGATTGAGTTTGATCAAACATTTGCACCAGTAGTAAGATTGGAGGCAATCAGACTATTTCTAGCATATTCAACTCACAAAAGAATCAGAGTTTACTAAATGGATGTGAAGTTTGTATTCCTCAATGGGGATCTAAAAAGGGAAGTATATGTAGAGCAGTATCCAGATTTTGCAATTCCTAACTTTACTAATCATGTTTATTTCTTAAATAAACCTTTGTGTGGGTTGAAACAAGCACCTAGAACATGGTACGAAACTCTGTCTAGCTTCTAATGCGGAGCAACGACGAGTACGTGTTTTGGACCCGTTCGGGGCTGATTTGGCAACTTTCCATATATGGCGTGCCCGGATCGACGATCGGGCTCCGCGATTGCGTCCGGAGTGTCGCCGCGAGTCAAAATACTATATAATTTTATTTATTTCAGATTATTTTGATGTATTATTATGGGCGAACCCACCGGCCACATAGTCGTTGATGGGGATGCCCTAGCTTCTCTTTTATTATAAATAGGATGTAGAGGGGCTGAATTCAGTCATTATTGGATTTGGAGAAAAGCTTTCCCGGATTCCAGCGATCCCTCCTCGGTGCCGACGCCGTGGAACCCGAGATGACGACTCTTTGGCCGCCAAACTCCTCCCCAAGGTACACCCTACTCCCACCATCGTTTTCCCCCTCTCCTCCCCCATATCCAGCCTCCAAATCCGCCGAAAACCCCCTCCCTACAGCCCCTCCAAATCACCATCAACCTGCTGCCCGATTACGGGACTGTTCATTTCAAAAGCACTGTTCATTTATGAAATATACTGTTCATACAGTATAGTTTATTCCCCCCTTTCTGTTTCCCTGTTCCGCCGCCCTCTTGCCCAGAACAGGCCGTCGGCTTGCTGCCCGCCCTCCAACCCCCTCACCGCCCCTCTCCTCCTCAAAACCGACCCCCCTAAGGCCCGGTCTGCCCTAGTCGGCCACTCCTCCCCTTCCCCTTCGTGGATCCACTTCTCATCGCTCTGAAAACCCTAAATCTATTTTGATCTAGTGTTACCACCCTCCGATCTACCATTTTCCTCTGTATTTCTCTTCCCGTAGCCCGGATCCGCCGTAAAAATACCGGATCTATCCACCTACACTCGGATCCATCCCCTAGCGGCCAGATCTCGCCGTTTCCAGCCCATACTCCCTCTTTTCCACCGTGGGCAGCCACCTCGCCGTCACTGTGCCACCGTTCTCACCTCTGATCGCCCGTCTTTACATCCGGCCTTCAAATTCTCCAATGTCTAGGTTCAGCCATCTACGTTGTGAGCATTTGTGGTATTGTATTCTGTGACTTGACATTTTCATTCGGTGTTTATCTATATTGTGATGGGATTATGATTGTGTAGTAGTTATTTCCTTTTATGCTATTAATTGTTTGTAGAATTATTCGCCGCGCGCTTGCTTAGGACCTCCGAGCGGAGGAAGTCGTTGCCAAATTGCTAAAAATTAATTGTTTGTTTCTTATTTCAATTATTTGCGTGGCGTTATTATTTTCATTGCTTATGGTAATCGTCGTTGCCGACCGACGGCCACCTTGCATGTAGCATAGCATTAGTGTGTCACCCCTGCACTCGCACCTAGAGTCATAGTTTCCGAGCACCACTAGCCTACCCTACATCAAATTGGTATCAGAGGTCAAGGATAGGTCATTTGCATGATTTGTAGTGGAGGTCATATAGAGTCTTTAGGTTCATCCATGACTAATTATTGTCGTCGTTCCTCTCCTCACTTTGGGGATTCTGAGTCCGCTTATACCCAATCTCATAGAGAGACTTCAGAGAAATTCTTACGTTATCATGATGATTATTATCGTCTGCGGCACACCACTTCCCGAGATCGTGCCGACCCACCGACACAACCTCACTATGCCAGAGACGATCAGTATGATGATTGTCGTCGTTCATATGCTTGCACGCTAGCGGATCATATTGACCCTTCGACTCGACCCGATTACCTTAGGGACGACTATTATGAGGATCGTCACTTTGAGAGAGATCTTGAGAGTCAGTTTCATACAGTTTCCCCTTCCTTTGACGGCACATCGAGTCCCGAGTCTTTCAGTTATTGGCTCGTGGATATTGAGTATTATCTTGATCATTTTGAGTTATTCGGTGAGCGTCGCGTTAAGTTTGCAAAACTTAGACTTTTAGATCAGGCGAGGGCATATTGGGCTAGCGTTGAGAGGACCCGCGAGCGAGACCGACTTCGTCGCATCACTAGTTGGGTGGACATGAAGCGTACATTGTGTCAGAGGTACCTGCCTTCATCATATCGGAGTCGCTTGCTCGACCAAATATTTTCCCTTCAGCAAGAATCTATGTCAGTCGCTGAGTACAGGGATTGCTTTGATGAGTTAGTTGTGAGGAGCGATATCCGAGAGGACTCAGTCATGACCACTTGCCGATTTCGGTCTGGGCTTCGATCTGACATCCATACTAAGGTGGTTTATCATAGCTCGAAGTCCCTCGAGCAGACGTATCAGCTTGTCCTTTATTACGAACAGTCTTTGAGATCTGCCAGAGCTGGTCGGTTGGACCCTCACCTTGACCTCCGCAGTACGAGTCCTTCTCATACTGAGGTCACCACGATGCCTACCACTGTCATGTCACCCACGACGGAAGTGATACCTGATACAGATTGCTCTCACCCCAGCGAGATGCTTAGCCCCGTGAGTGATCTATCTCTTGTTTCTGACACGTCTCTTTTGACTCCGACGGAGGATGAGCCTGAGCGACCTATTGAGTCTGTAGTGTTGTGCCTCTTACCCACACCTCCACTTTTGGCATGTCCGGGGTTGATTGACACTCATACCCTAGACTTATGTTTTGACACCGCACCCGCAGACCCAGTCTTGAGCATAGGTCTATGTCACTTTTCCCTTGGCATTACCCTGAGCCACGTTACGACCGAGAGCTCAGAGCTTGGTGTTGATCTCGTAGTGGCTATGTCACCCATGCAAAGGGGCACTACCCCATTTCGATGGTACTTATCGAGAGGACCTTGACCTTAGTGACAAGCCCTATGACGAGCCCCCTGTTGAGCCTTCTGATGATCCGCCACATCTTGGTGAGGTAGAGACTCGGGTGAGCCACTCAGGTATGATGCCTCTTTCATTATCATCTCTGGCCTTGCCCCAGAGAAGGGACCTTGAGTGGAGCATGACATATGCAGGGCCTACCTTGAGTCCACTTGAGTATACTCATATTGTGAGGACCTACCTTATGACGCCTCACACTCTGGATGAGTTTTGGGACACGCCACCTGCTGAGCCACCCGATGAGTTCTTTCTTGTCTAGGTCGCTCACCATATTTTAGAGTCACGACTTCTAGTCGGTGTACACGATTTTCACTTAGGTGGTCGTCTCCTTCGTGATGACTTTTCTTACACGCCTCCTGGGGACCCCCCTGATACACTACGTTCTCCGAGAGACATTTGGCTCTTTACGAGCACGTATTTGAGTATAGTTGTCTCTCACGGTCATCTGAGCGCTCGTCACACATAGGATGAGTTTATCTACACACCACCGAAAGAACCTCCTGATAGGCCATCACATTTGAGAGACATCTCAGGAATTATTAGATTTTCCTATAAGGAGTGTACTGTGTCTGTCATGTTGTCTTTGCATCATTTGCATTACCTGCGTGAGTCTGCTGAGTCATTTGCACAGCATTTGCATGATTTGCATGAGTCGGTCCACCGACGAATATTAACAAGCAATGAAAATTACAAAGCCCATGCAGTTAAGCGAAGGCAAAAGCAAATATTTAATGTAAGCGAGAAGGTAATGGTGCGAGTCCGCCCTGAGAGGCTCGCTTCGGGGCTGCCAAGAAGTTAAGCGCGAGGCGAATGGGTTCGTACTCCATTATTAGTCGTATTGGGACCAACGCCTACCGAATTGACATCCCGGCCAGTATGAGAATGCACCATGTGTTTAATGTTGAAGATCTGACTTCATACTATGAACCTCATGAGTATGTGGACCCGAGCAGTGGAGATGCCCAGCCACCCCCACCCCTACTGTCGTTACCATATCACCCTCATACGTCCTCATCCATTGTTGACCTCCACCCATCTAAGGACTCGTCTTCTTTGGTTTCACCGCAGGCACCACCGATCGCACCGGGATCCACCCCTCGTGAGTTGAGCGTTGAGCTTCATGGAGACCAGACTCCACCAGTGCATTCCCACTACAGACGTTGGTGACTATTGGGTACTTGCAGCAGAGCTTGATCGATTCGCCCCTGGACTTCGACTTCAGCACGTCCATCTCCATTCACCGGAGATGACATCTTTTCAGTCAGGGGGAGTTGATTGGCGAGGACAATTTCCAGCGACGACACTTGGGCGACCTCTGGTGGACTTCTTCGAGTTTTACCCGGCATGCAGCGAGAGAATTTTGATCCCTATTCATCGGGAGATGAATACTTTCAAGCCGGGGAGATTGATGTGGAGCAGCGATGAGGACGCGTTTTGGGCCCTTTCGGGGCTTATTTGGCAACTTTCCATAAATGGCGTGCCCGGATCGACGATCGGGCTCCGCGATTGCGTCCGGAGCGTCGCCGCAAGTAAAAATACTATATTACTTTATTTATTTCAATTTATTTTGATATATTTTTATGGGCGAACCCACCGGCCAATCATAGTCGTTGATGGGGATGTCCTAGCTTCTCTTTTATTATAAATAGGATGTAGAGGCTGAATTCAGTCATTGTTGGATTTGGAGAAAAGCTTTCCCGGATTCCAGCGATCCCTCCTCGGTGCCGACGCCGTGGAACCCTAGGTGATGACTCCTAGGCCGCCAAACTCCTCCCCAAGGTACACCCTACTCCCACCATCGTTTTCCCCCTCTCCTCCATATTCGACCTCCAAATCCCCTGAAAACCCCCTCCCTACAGCCCCTCCAAATCACCATCAACCTGTTGCCCGATTACGCTACTGTTCATTTCAAAAGCACTGTTCATTTATGAAATATACTGTTCATACAGTATATTTTATTTCTCCCTCCCCCTTTTTATTTCCCTGTTCTGTCGCCCTCTTGCCCAGAACAGGCCGCCGGCCTGCTGCCAGCCCTCCAGCCCCATCACCGCCCCTCTCCTCCTCAAAACCGACCCCCCTAAGGCCCGGCCTGCCCTAGCCGGCCACTCCTCCCCTTCCCCTTCGTGGATCAACTTCCCATCGCTCTGAAAACCCTAGATCTATTTTGATCTAGTGTTACCACCCTCTGATCTACCATTTTCCTCCGTATTCCTCTTCCCGTAGCCCGGATCCGCCGTAAAAATACCGGATCTATCCACCTACACTCAGATCCATCCCCTAGCGGCTGGATCTCGCCGTTTCCGGCCCGTACTCCCTCTTTTCCACCATGGGCAGTCACCTCGCCGTCACCGTGCCACCGTTCTCTCCTCTAATCGCCCGTCTTTACATCCGGCCTTCAAATTCTCCAATGCCTCAGTTCATCCCTCTACGTTGTGAGCATTTGTGGTATTGTATTCTGTGACTTGACATTTTCATTTGGTGTTTATCTATATTATGATGGGATTATGGTTGTGTAGTAGTTATTTCCTTTTATGCTATTAATTGTTTGTGGAATTATTCGCCGTGCGCTTGCTTAGGCCCTCCGAGCGGAGGAAACCATTGCCAAATTGCTAAAAATTAATTGTTTGTTTCTTGTTTCAATTATTTGCGTGGCGTTATTAATTTCATTGCTTATGGTAATCGTCGTTGCCGACCGACGGCCACCTTGCATGTAGCATAGCATTAGTGTGTCACCCCTGCACCCGCACCTAGAGTCATAGTTTCTGAGCACCACTAGCCTACCCTACATCAAAAGGGGAGATAGACAAAACATTATTCCTAAGAACACTAAGGAGTTGATAAAGAAATTTGATATGCAGAGTTCCTCTGCTATGAGAATTCTCATGGGGTCAAATATGTCTCTGGACAAAAATGAGAAAGGAAAACTTTTTGATGAAACTATGTACAGGTGTATAATTGGCTCTCTATTCTGCTTGACTGCTAGTAAGCCCAATATAATGTATGTTATATTTCTGTGTTAGGTATCAGGTAAACCTCAAGGAATCACTCTTATGTAAAGAGGATCTTGAGATACCTCAAGGGTACACCTAATCTTGGTCTTTGATACCCTAGGAATAATGATTTTAAACTAATTAGGTATTCAGATGCAGATTTTACATGGCGCAAGGAAGACAGTATGAGTACTTCAGGAACATGCCAATTCTTAGGCAAGGGGCTGATTTCGTGGAGCAGGAAGAAGCGGACAAGTTTGGTCATTTCAATAGCAGAATCAGAGTACATCTTAGCTGGAAGTTGTTGTGCACAACTGTTGTGGATACAGCACCAGCTAGAGGATTATAGCATTCACACAAGTAAAACTGTGATGTATGGTGATTCATTCGGTGCAATTTCAATTGTCAAGAACTATGTGTCACACGACAGGACTAAGCACATTGAGATCAAGTATCACTTCATTAGAGAGCATGTTGAGAAGAAATATATATGCCTTAAGTATGTCCCCATTGACAAACAAGTGACAGATATCTTTATTAAGCCTATTGATAAAGCTAAATTTAGCTTCTTCAAATTTGAAATAGGCATGCTCAATCTAGAATAGAATTAATGCTAACAAATGTAAATTCCTTACGTATGTTTAACCAAAATAGATAAATTTAAACTTATATGTTTAACCGAATAAATATTACAAAATTTAACATCTTATATGTTTAAACAAAAGAGATAAAATTAAACTTAAAGTCCACTCATCAGTTTTTTTTCTTCTTCTTCATTGTTGGAGATCAACTTCTATAAGGAAAGACATGATGTACTTAGGCATTAGTGAGATTATGACAAAAGATAGGGCACAATGGCGACAAAAGATCCATATAATCGACCCCACTATAGTGGGATAAAGGCTTGAGTGTTGTTGTAGGTGGTGTATGATAGCATCCCAGGAAGTCAGCCACCCAAGAACGCTTAACTGGAGATCATAATTGAACTACGTCCAATAATTTACCTTGTGTATTTAGATCTAAACATTTGCTTATATGTCCCAACAATACTTTTTTTATTTACAATGTGGTTTAGTCCATTCACACCAATTTTCTCTCCCAGAAGTCCAACATCCAAGAATATAGCTAGGAGACCCTCCTTATTCGGACCTCATTCTCCAGCTGCACTCACCGAATTAGACTGATTTGGATGTCCTGTGTCCATCAGCATTTTCTTAGTTTTTTTGTGAACCGAACAATGGACCGTAAGAAGTCCTGCCTAGAAATGTGAAACAAGGAACATCTTAAGGATTTTTTTCTTATTGTCGGAGTCAGCTCGATGTTGTCCTTGTTCTGCTTTGTTTGGAAAAATAGGAGAAATGCGAGGATATATATGGGGAAAAATAGCAGATTGGCTTATTACACAAAAGTACCACTCCACAAAAGAACGATGCCAATTTATAATATTAGTTTAAGTCTTTGAACGATAAATTTAATAACTTTGTAAAGTAATGCATGAAATTAATTAGGATATCTTGAGCATGCTGCCAACATATACATCTCGACTATCGATCACTGCTCATTATTTTGGGGATCTTGAATCATGCGTCAAACATATAGAATTTAAAATAGAATTCAAGCAAAGGTTCAACAACACATGCTCAGAAATACAGAGTCAAACATGATGGGTATTGCAATACATACAATTATAGCAGTAAAAAATTTGCACAACTCTTTTTGTCAAGATTAAAATACTGGACATATTGGTAGGTTGTTAAATTGCACAATTCATTAAGATTAACCGAAGGTCACATAAACTTGTAAAAATAATTATCTTATCAAATAAGAACTGCTACACTTACTGTGACTTTTGAAGATCTTTTTCTCTGTGATTAGCTAATTGCCATCGCTTCTCCAAAGAAACTCTTTGCTGCTCTAAATCACCTAGCAGGTCACTAACTTCTGTGTTGAAATGAAGTGGAAATAATTAATCAGACATGAGTACCGATTTAGATAGTTACTTTTTTCAATATAGATAGAAGAGACGAATACTTATCTAAGTCCTTCTCGAAGTAAGTATTCCATCTGCATTTTTTTCTCCAGTTGTGTTTGAAGATCAACAATTTCTGAATCAGTAAGACCTTCCCCTTCTACATTTTCTATCTTCTCCTTAAATCCATTTATTCTCTTTTGACATTCTGAAACCAAGAAAAACAGGTTAAAATTGGCAGCGGAGTCTCTTATGATTTAGAGATTTCAGTTTACCCCAAAAATATCAAATTATAACTACTAAATTTATACTCTGTTAGTTTGTTACAGTTTTTTGAAGTTGAAAATTTTGCCAAGGTTAATTACAGGAGTTTCAAAGGTGTGTTATGGGTTCCTACTATCAGTCGCCGATTATGTTACACATATTTTATTACAAATCTTTAAGTATGTTATCTCGAGTTGTATGAGTCGAATCACTAGGAGTCTTTTTGATGGTTTTTAATATATCGTGCAACTCTTTTATTTTGAGGTTATTTACACTCATGCCACATGTAATGTTTTAAATATACCCCTTAGGTCATTGTATGAAGTATGAATGAATTAAATCCAAGTTTCTCTGTCTCTCTAAGTTCCTCTCGCTCTTGTTCGGTATACTTCCTCATCCCAATTCTAGGATTAGGGTTGAGCAAAGCTCCCATTGCTCTCCTCTCGCAATCTCCGTGGGTTGAGCCCAGCTCTCCTTGTATCTCCAACTCCACCTCACCTCTAACGACGTTACGGGCTAGGCCCATAACATCTTTGTATCAGAGCCACCCTTCCCCGGATCCATATTTCCCTTCCGCAGCCATCTGTCGTTCATGAAACCGTTCAAGCTCTGTTCACAAGTGTAAGGCCTTGCAATTCGCGAAGCCACTCTAGCCGACTCTCTCTCCCTCGAGGACCGTCATCCAGCGACTGTCTACATCTCCATCGGTGCCCAGCAAAAAGAGCAACTGTCATCAACATCTTCCTTGCAATCACAAGCAGTCACCACACGCAGTCGACGTCGCACATCTCCTTCCAAATATATGGATCAACCCTCGTGGAAGCTTCGTCTCCCTCTGTTGGGTCCGGCGTTCCTTCACTTGACCCGTGGCGCTCTGCTACTTATATAAAAAATTAAGTAGCGCCCTCTCCAACAGTCCGGGCTTTTGGTGCAGTTGGGTATGCGCTTGATCCTTCAATTGGTATCAGAGGAGGTCACGGGTTCAAGACCGGGGGGGCGCTATTAAATCCTGATTTTTCCCTTCTACCTGTGTGGGTCCGGTGGGTCAGGCAACCGTGGACATGTGGTAACCCCACCTCTGAGCCGTGTGGGCCATGTGGTAACCCCACCTCTGAGCCGACGGGTTGTGCTGGAATTGTTGGGTCCGGCGTTCCTTCACTTGACCCGTGGCGCTCTGCTACTTATATAAAAAATTAAGTAGCGCCCTCTCCAACAGTCCGGGCTTTTGGTGCAGTTGGGTATGCGCTTGATCCTTCACCCTCCATAAAGCAGAAAACAATCCTACATTCTTCCTTCAACAAGCGCCTCTTCCACGCAAAATCCATGTACTCACTAGTGCCACCTGCGAGCACAAGGATGGCCTGCCACCCGATGCACCCTCCGCCACAACAACGCACTATTGGAAGTCGTTCTGGCAGGGAATCAAAGAGCCAGATGATCACATCATGCAAGCATCGTTCGAGCTTGAGGGCAAGCTCGATTTGAAGGGCGGGCGGGATGTTATTGGTCCTCACTATTCATCATCGATTATGCTGCGCATATTTTATTACGAGTCTTTATGTATGTTATTTCAAGTTGTATGAGTCGAGTCATAATGTTTTAGTATTTCGCGTGTCTCTTTTATGTTGGGAGATTGTTTATACCCATGCCACTCATTGTGTTATAAGTAGACAACTTGAATCATTGTATGAAGTATGAGATGAATTAAACCAAGTTTCATTTATCTCTGTAAGTTCCACTTTCTAGTTCTCATCTTCTTCCTCATTTTCAAAAGTTAGGGTTGAGTATAGATCCACTTCTTCATCTCCCTAGCATTCTCCGCAGGTTGAGCTCGGCTCCCCTTGTATCTCCACCTCCATCACCACTACTGACGACGTTACGGGCTTAGCCCACAGCATCTTGATATTAGAGCCCATAGATCTGCCTCCTATCTTCGGCGCACGGTTGAAATGCAAAACATATTTGATCCTCCTAGTCGAGCCCACGTCATCTCCAGCCTACCTCTTCTTTGATCTTCCATTCCCAGAATGTGGCCTCCTCCCTCGGCGGCGTCCGAGTTTCCCCATTCATACGTCGCATCGACACTATGTGTTTGGTTCCCAACCGCCCCCGCACCGCTCGACACGATCACTACAAGAGCACCAGTTCTGCACCGAGCACCATTATCGACTTTCTGCGTCATCTCCTTCGCCAACGATCTCACAACGATCACTTCCACCACATCCTTCTTTCTCGTTGGCCGCATACAGAAGATCAATCGGTGCACACCCTCATGTCTTTCACTGACCCATCACTATCTTTTGAAGCCCTACTGTACTCGTATCGAGCATCTACGCTCGTTCCATTTTCAAGCCTGCACCCACTCGTTGCTCTCTATTTTTGGATCCCACACTAGAAGGAGCCGCACACGTCAGATTCATTTTCAAGAACTGTGGTTGTACTATTTTAAAGCATGTGCAAGACCTTTAGCCGCCTATATTTATTTTTTTGGCCGCAGATTGATGACGAGCAAGTCGTCATCCATTCAATGCTCAAGAATTCACTGGAGACGTCTGTGTCATATGATGTCGCGCTTGCGCGACTCACAAGCTAGCATTGGTCACCGCTTTGGGGATCCAATTCCACCAGAACCGCCACTGATCCCACCACTGTTGTTCTTAATTCCACCTGCACTCGAAGAAGCTCCTCCGCCCTTTGCAATTATTATCGCTCCATCATCGCCTCTGGTTGTTCCCTCTCAGCAGTTCCCACCACCGGCCTCGTTGACTTCACGCCCAACAGTGGTGCCGCCACATTGTATAGCCGGCATTGGTCCCAAAGGATTTCATTCTGCATCTTGCACTCCACTCATTTGTTCTGGAGGTCAGTCTAGATCAATTCCTTTCAACGACCGCCCCCACGTCGTCGTCGTCGTTTCTCATCGTCGCGGCTCACATTCAGCCTGATCATCTATCTCCCTCGGCTGTTTGCATTCACCGAGCACACTCGCCCCAACTCCGGAAATTATGTCATGACGGTCTTCCTTCCGCAAGCGCGCCCTCCATGTCAGATCCCTATATTTTGTCGCGATACATGTGCGCACGATGATGGCCCGCCGCTTGATGCAGTCGTCGTCATAGTAACGCGCTATCAGGAGTTGTTCTGGCATAAAATAAAGGAGCTAGACGGTCAAATCATTCGAAACTTATTTGAGCTTAAGGACAAGCTTGGTTTGAAGGGCGGGTGAGTTGTTAAGAGTCCTCACTATCCGTCGTCGGTTATGTTACACATTACGAATCGTTATGTATGTTATTTTGAGTTGTATGAGTCGAGTCATAATATTATAGTATTTTGCGCGTCTCTTTTATGTTGGGTTTATTTACACCCATGCCACTCGTAGTGTTATAAGTAGACCCTTTTGGTCATTGTGTGAAATATGATATGAATTAAACCAAGATTCTCTTTATCTCTCTAAGTTCGAGCTTAAGGGCAAGCTTCATTTGAAGGGCAATTGGGATGTTATGGGTCCCCAATATCCATCATTGCTTAGTTACGTATATTTTAGTACAGATCGTTAAGTATGTTATTTCGAGTTGTATAAGTCGAGTCATAGTTATCAAGTTGATTCACTATGAGTCTTTGAGATGATTTTTAATATTTTGCGCATCTCTCTTATTTTGGGGTTATTTGCACTCATGTCACTTGTAATGTTTTAAATAGACTCGTTGGATCATTGTATGAGGTATAAAAGAATTAAATCAAAGTTTCTTTGTCTCACCAAGTTCCTCTCCCTCTCTCTAGTTCTCTATTCTTATATTATGGGTCGCTCTCTCACGGGCCAGCATCTGTTAATCCCGCCGGTCGAGCCACACAACATGCGCCGCGGCCCAGCACACCCAACCCTTCTTAGTGCGTGTTCTCAGCACTGCGGTTTGTTGAGGCGGGGGCTCTATCCCCCGACCTCCTTGATGTAAGCTCTTAATGCTAGCTCACATCACCAACTGATCCGTCAGGTCACAGCGACTCGACCCCCCTCCAACAAGTTGGGCCCCAAGTTCTTTGGGCCTTTTCCGGTCATCGAGCGCATTGGAGATGTGGCCTACCGCCTCGGCCTTCCTCCAGAGGCCCGTATTCATGATGTTTTCCACATTTCCCAGCTCAAGTTGTTTGTTGGGCCTCCGCCGCCAGCTCCCTTGGTCAACATCCCACCGCAGCTTGAGGACAAGCTGTCCTCTGACGAGCGCGGTGATGTTACGGCACTCGGCGCACCAGATCTATATTGGGGCCGCACGTATCAGCGTCGCACACCGGCCGGGACCGCATGATTTTTATCTTATATTATTGTGTCGCATTTTCGTATTTTTATTTAGTTTTTTATCTCACTTGTAGTAAGCCCAGGTGAGGGGTGCGAACAATTTGAATTGGGTTTGATGTTGGGACCTATATGATTCGGTTTTGGTGTGTGGGAATGGAAGCAAGTTTATTCCTCCAAATCCCCTTCTCTCTCTAACTCTCCCTCTGTCTCTTCTTCCGAGCGGAAGCCCTGGCCGACGCCAAACCCGATCGGGGTTCCGCGTCCGTCGTCTGGTGTCGCTCCCTCTCCCCCCTTCCTCCTCTTCTCCCTACCTCTTCTTCTCTCCTCTTCCTTCTTCTTCCTCCCTTCCCTCACAAGTATTCAAAGACTCCCCAACCATAGCCTCGTCGAAAGAATCGGCCCCTCCACCAAGAAACGCCTCCTCAACCGGCCTCATCACCAGATCGAGATCGGGAGGTCATGACATCTTCCTCATCCCATTTTTAGGGTTAGGGTTGAGCAAGGCTCCCCTTCTTCCTCTCCCCCTCGCATTCTCCATAGGTTGAGCCCGGCTCCCCTTGTATTTCCACTGCCACCTCCAACGTCGTTACTGGTTAATAGTGTGTAATCAAAACAATAATTCAAATAGAAATATCCATGTTTTATAACTCAGCTACAGCCAAGGAATTGAATATCTTATTCAACAGCATGCAAAGAAAAATAGCCACAAATACCAGTCACATAGTGACTAGAAGTACTTTGATTTTTATCAATTTTATGATGTGGATGGCTAGAGAAAGTTTAAGAAAATGTACATTGTGATATTTGGATATTTCTCCTTCTCAGTTTGTTTGAGAACCTACTCATCCAACCTAAAACCAATTGATTGTAGGACGAGGATTCCATAATCGATATTAAGTAGACAAGGCCACATGATTTCTCAATATGGAATTGTATTCTCAACTTACCTCCTCGAGTTTAAGGTCCTTGGCCTTTAGCACATAGACCACTTTTTAATAGGGTGGCATGGGGTGGGTCGTTGGATCTAGTTTGCTCTTAGAATATGTTAAAAATATGTAAAAACCTTCCCGACGACCACTACAAAGCAACAATAGTCATCAGATTTTGTCGAATCCACAATTAAGATTGTCAAATCCAGGGTGTGTCAAATCCATGTGTGTCAAATCCATGTGTGTCAAATCCAAGGAAGAAAAAAGACTACTTAATTTCAAGATGAGCTACATGGGGGAAGCAAAGGTCGATTTGCAAATACACCTCCCAATAAATTAGTCTTGCACATCAAACCAAAAAAGGAAAATAGAAAAAAAAACATAAAGAAATTAGTTTTTGTTATGGAAGGGGACGGAGCGGACCTTGAAGGTATCGACACTACTTGGCAAGTCTATTCACAAAGGAAATCGATCAGAACATTTAAGATGTGTTTTAAATGTTGTTTTATCTTATTTGTTTGTCATTATGGGGGATATCTTTACAGTATTAAAAGGGAAAAGTTGTTTTTGGTGAAACATTCAAAATTGTCAAATATACCCTTATTGTTTTAATATAATGACTTCACATATATTATAACATATTTTTAGAAAAATTAAAATACAATGGTCATTCAAGTAATTACACCATATTTCTAAATTAAAAGTAATGATGGAAATCCATAAAATCAAAAAGTTTTTAGTAGAGCTCTTATACCTACATAGTAGGTTGCCATTAGGAATGTCAGCAGTCTTTTCGAGGAAGACTATCATTAGGCATGTCAGTGATATTTTCGAGGAGCCACCATTAAACTCATCAGCTTTATTAAAGTTGATTTAACATGATATATGCATGAGGATAATTTTTTTAACAAAATTAAAAAAAACCATGTATAACAATTTTACACATTAATTAATTGATATTGCGTTTATTTTAAGTTGCATTAATTAATTGATAGGGCGGAGCCCCATGTCTGTCCCAGCCGGGGTACTGTCGTGATTGATTGTAGAGGCATGCCTGTCACTTGGACATGATTAGTAAAATTGAAGGAGCATGTGGCTGGCCAAAAAGACTTCTCTTGGTTTATCATTATTCTGACTCCTCTCTCTCTCTCACTCTCTCGTTGATACCTTAGGAGGTATCAATGGTCCGACCTGCTCTCCCGCTCGCTTCCCCTCAAACTGTCGGGTCTTCTTCCAGTGGCAGCCATATCTTGTGTCTCATCCTCACTCACCGCCTGACGAATCACCGTCCGTTGTGCAATCGCACGAACTCTCACATGTGCGAACCTCGCCGCACCTCCTATCGATCGCTGTCTCCTTCCTCACGTTGCCTGGTGACGCAGGACGGTCTATGTGAAAATGATGGTTGGTGTTGACACACTAATGCAACCCTACGTGGATGTGCTGGATGAATGTGATCTAACCCAACCTAAATGATGCACACATGTTTTTAATTAATTCGAAAACAAAATAACAACAATTATAATTATATAATTTTAGCAGTTCTACACAAAGTGAACCTACAATTTTCAAGCACACAAATTATACCAAGCACATTCTCCACACGGAAGATTTTCAACCACAATTTGCACGAATAAATACTATAGAACTAAAAGAACTGAAACAATAACACTAACAATTACAATACCCAAATAAACATGAAATGTCCTTCGATATTTAACATTGAAAATAAAATAGCACATTAAATTAACACTCAAAAAGCACCGGAGATTCGGCAACAACGGCAGGCGTGGTTCCACGAAATGAATGCAATGGTTGTGATGGGAGGTAAGGGGGTGGTGAACAAAACCATGGGATGTTTGTTCTGACTTAATGAAGCAGGAAAGGGCATTTCCTGCACTGAGGTAGCTGGAGGAAATGAGAGAGGGTTGCTGAATCTGTAGGGGAAGGTTGTGTGTTTGCTGAATTGAATGAGAAAGAAGTTGTTGGATGCTGGAGGCGTCGAAGGGGTTGTGGAGAGGCAGCGGGTTGCTGTGGGGATTGTGTGACTGGTAGGGGGAGGAAGAGGAGTTTCGGCTGGTAGAGGAGGGCTGAGGAGAGCACAATGGATTAGGAGAAGTTTTGGTGGACCAACGTGAGGTTGGAAGGGTGAGGATTTGCGGTTTTGGACAATAGAACACAAAAATGGAGAATTGGTTTGAGCTTGCAGCAAAACAGAGGGATGTGTGGTTGTCGACGATGATGTACGGGGAAATAGCGGAAGTCTGCGTTGATGTGTGGGAAAGAGGTCGCAATTGTGACGGAATCAAAGGAGCAAGGCTTCGGCGTCTGCGTCTAGAAGGAAGAGGCTAATGGAGGAAACTTACGATGAAATGGGAGGCCGGCTGCAGTTTTCCAGCGAGGAAGGGAATGATGAACCGTGCTTTTCTTTCAATTACAGGCGTCGGAGAGACAGTAAACAACAGTTATGAGAGGGAATCGTGGGATACCAACAGTTATTTCTCATCAACGGTGAATGGAAATGAAAGATAACCGAAAATTAATCGAGGCTTCGCACCCCGGGCTCGCGGCATCGCACCCCGGTCTCGCGGCATCGCACCACGAATGATTGCCGGATCTGAACTCGCACCACGAATGGTTAGGGCACTTGCATGTTACGTAGTGATAGGTCTTTCGTCAAACCATGTCTGACCCGAACATAACCGTCAAGAGAGCCACCAACTCTAATTCGGAGATGACACTAGCGGAATTCCAACAAGTGATGTTAGATTGACTTGATCAATTGGATGCACAATTTGACGATCTTCGCACCCGCGTTGCCTCCATTGAGGGTAGGCAAGAGCACTCCACTTCCCAAAGCAGGGAAACCTAACCCTCTCCACCTGATATTCTCTTTGAGGAAGACAAGGTTGCCCCCCAACACAGGATGTGTATTAGAGTTCCAAAAGAAATCCGGACCAGGGGGAAGGGCCGGTGGCAAGAGGGGAAGAAGAAGAGATTAGGGTTGAGAAGAAAACAAGGGAGCGGCCCTTTTGCATGCACATCTCAGATGAAAATAACACATGTCCAACCAGCCCCTCTTATAGAAGGGGTGCCAATAATAAAAATTACAAAATAACATAAACATAAATAAGATATCAACTGAATATTAATTGTCATCCGCATACGCCATTGGCGGTTCCTCCTCATCGACGCAAGTCCCGCCCGCCGTCTCCGCCACATGCTGTGTCCGCCTCTTGTAGACCTGCCATGAACGCACCTTGTCATGAATGTCCGTAACAATGCCTCCATCTGGAAAATTTGTCTTGTCCACATGGCAGAAGTCGGGAAATTGGCGAAGAAAATCATCTCGCAGAAGCCCAGTGGCCTCTCTCGCCAGGCGGTGGCGCCACGCCACAAGGATCTCCTCTGGGGCCGCGTCTCCGTGAAGGTGGTGGCGGTGATCTAAAATGTTGTCCGGATATATGGGGGCGGCGGCGGAATAGTCAAGATCAACCGAAATGTGGTTTAGTGTCGGATGATCGCCCACAACACGGCGAAGCTGAGAAACGTGGAAGATCGGGTGGATCCGGCTCCCCTCGAGCAGTTGAAGCTTATAGGCGAAGGCGCCAATCCGGGCCACGACTTCGAACGGCACAAAGAAACGAGGCGCGAGTTTTGGGCACGAGCGTTTGGCGACCGTGAGTTGGCGGTAAGGATGGAGCTTGATGAAGACCATCTCGCCGACTTGGAAGGAGAGGTCCCGTCATTTGCGATTGGCGAAATGTCATTTTTGTCTGGGCCCGGCGGAGGTGATGCTTGAGACTGTCCAGAATGATGTCCCGATCTTGGAGGTGCGTGGCCAAACTCGGCACAAGGCACTCCCCGGGTAAATGTCGCACGACATTCGGTGGTGGTCGGCAATAGACGGACTCAAACAGAGTCATTCCAGCTATCTGGTCGTAGGCGGTGTTGTACGAGTACTCCGCCCAACCCAACCACTTGGCCCACGTGCCCAGTCTCTCGCCAATGAAACAACGAAGATAAGTTTCCAAACAGCGGTTGAGGACTTCGGACTGGCCATCCGTCTGCGGGTGGTAGGCGAAGCTCATGCGGAGGTGTGTCCCTTAGAAGCGAAATAGGGATGTCCAGAAGCTGCTCAGAAAGAGGGGATCGTGGTCGCTCACAATCGACCACGGGAACCCATGGAGGGGCACGACCCCGGAGATGAAACTATCGGCAACCCCCGCGGTCGTGTACGGGTGTCAGAGGGGAATGAAGTGTGCATATTTGGAGAGCCGGTCCACTACGACGAGTATGCAGTCGAACCCATTGGACCGGGGTAGGCGTGTAATGAAGTCCATCGCAATGTCCTCCCAAATGCGATCGGGATCGGTAGTGGTTGAAGTAGCCCACCCGAAAACATAGCCTCGTACTTCACCTTCTGGCACGGAAGACAGGCGGCCACGCGGGCTTTGGCTTGTTTGAACATGTGCGACCAGTACAGCGAATCCGCTAAATGCCAGTAGGTGCAGAAATCTTCGTCATCGCCCCGGTTGACGTAGCATGGAACTCGACGATGAGGCGCGAAATGAGAGCTGAGGACGCGGACATCACTAAGCAACCCAGGTAGAACAACCGACCGCCCACCAAGGAGTAAGGAGGGTGGCCCTCCGGATCCGCGATGTGGGTCGTTCAAATAGCAGCCAGGTGCGGGACGATCTCTACGTCGTGTTGAATCTCTGCGGCATCATCCCAGACCAGGTGGGAGATGGCCTGGAGTTCCAGGGAGTGCACCTGTCGGAAGAGAGCATCCGTCGCTCAGTTAGTGCGCCCCGGGCGGAACTTGATGGAGAAGTCGTATCCCAGGAGCTTGGCACCCAAAGCTGTTGTGTCGGCATGGCAATCTTCTGCCGAAGGAGATACCGCAAGCTATGATTATCAGTGCGGACGATGAAGGGTCGTCCCAAGAGGTAAGGCCACCAGTGTTGCACCGCCAGGACAAGTGTCATGAGCTCGTTCTCATACGCCGAACGACTTTGTACGGCGGTGCAGAATGCTCGGCTATAGTAGGCGATGGGGAGGCCGCCTTGCATGAGTACTGCTCCTATCCTGGTGCCCGAGGCATCGCACTCCACGATGAAGGGTTGATTGAAGTCAGGCATGGCCAAAACTGGGTCATTTACAAGAGCCGCCTTAAGGTCGGTGATGGGGTCCACAAAAAGGGCCCATCCTCGAAAGATCTGAGTAGTTGTGTGAGGGGCTGAGCCAAAGTGTAGTACTACCGAATGAAACACTGATAGTAGTCGGTGAGGCCCAAAAAGCCTTGGACGTCCCGAAGGGAGATAGGAGTCGGCCAGTGTAGAACCGCCTGAATGTTGTCGTCGTCCATGGCCACACCCTGGGCCGAGATCCTGTGGCCCAAGTAGCTAACCGTGGTCGCCCCAAACGAACACTTCTTGCGGTGGAGGACAAGATGATGTCATCGGATCGTCCCGAGCGTGTGGCGAAGAACATGATATAAGTGCTCCTGTGAAGTTGAGCTATACACCAAAATATCATCAAAAAAACAAGGACGTGTTGACGGAGTACCACTCGAAAGATGTTGTTCATGGTGGCTTGGAAGGTGGCCGGTGCGTTGGTCAGCCCGAAGGGCATGACCCGGAACTCCTGGTTCCCATCATGCGTCTGAAACATTGTCTTGGGTACATCGTCCGACCAAACCCGGATTTAGTAGACCCAGCCCTGAAGTCGAGCTTCGTGAAGAAGGCGGCGTCGTGGAGCTCGTCCAACAACTCTTGGATGACTGGAATGGGATATTTGTCAGGGACCGTGGCCTTGTTCAACTCCCTGTATTCGGCACAGAAACACCAACTCCCGCCCTTCTTGCGCACGAGGACTGGGCTTGGAGAACGGACTCGCACTAGGGCGGATGAGACCGCTCATGAGCATCTCTCGCACCAAGCGTTCGATCTCATCCTTCTGGACATGCCCATAATGGTAAGGCCGGATTGATACGGCCAAAGTGTGGGGCTGCAGCGGAATGGCATGGTCAGTTGCCCGCGTCGGCGGCAGGCCTGTGGAGGTCGTAAACACGTCGGAGAACTCCTTGAGGAGACAGTGAAGGTCGGGATGGAGCACTGAGGAAACCGTCGGCTCGGCCTGAAGCTGCCAAAGCCACGCGGAGAATGCCACGTTGGTAGTGCGTTGGATGGAACGGAAGGAAATCGGTGTATGAAGAAGGGCGGAGTCGCCGACAAGGTGGCAAGGTGACCCCTCCCATAGTAACTGCATGGACATCTCGGCCCAGTTGACCCGAACATCGCCCAACGTCGCCAGCCATGCCACGCCCAGGATGATATCAACGCCGCCCAACTCGAAGATGTAGAAATCTGTCGTTACTGAACAACGTCCCAAGACCACCCGTATGGTGGTGCGCGAACCCGTCGTCGGCCGCCGCCCAAGCAAACAGTGAAGTCCAGTGATTGTGTACATGGAATGGAGAGTTGTCGGACCAAACGCTGGGATATGAAATTGTGGTTGGCGCTGTTATTGATCATAATGAGAACTGGTTGCCCCTGGACGAGGCCAGCCAACTTCATCGTCCGAGGCCCGGTGAAGCCGCCCACCGAGAAGCAGGGGAGATCCAAGCGGGTAAATGTGGCCCCATCGGCATCCAGGGGTTGCGGCTCGTCGGAGATCTCAAGCGCCTCAAAGTCCTCCAAAGTGATTTTGGCCCCAAGGTCCCCGATAATAGCATGAAACTCCTTCACGGTGCACTCGAGATTGGGAGAATACGGTTGTCGACACCTGAAGCATAGCCCTTTTTTCCTGAGCTCGTTGTAGTCTCCGTTAGAAAGGCGGTGAGTGGTCGGGGGCCACCCCGGCCGAGACCCGGGCGGTGGCCGCAAACGAAGTCCCAAGTAGGTAGGAGGGGATCGTTGCGGCCGGCGGGTGAGCAAAGAGGTTCGCCTCCACGGCCCGCGCTGGATCGAGCGCTTCAGAGACCGTCCGTTGGTGGTGTGTGCGCAGGCGGGAACGGATAGACGAAAGGAGGCCTGGCATGAAGAAACCCAAGTACTGGTTCGGCGGAAGGCCGAGAACATGTGTCACCAGGACGACGAACTCGTCGATATAGGCATCGAGACCGGCCGACAGACGGATGCTACAAAGGCGTTCGACGGAGGAACCGGCGTAGCGGGGCTCGTACTGCTGGACCATTTCCTGCTTCAGTTCTCCCCATAAGATGTGGGGTTGGGACTGGTGGAGCAACCGCGCCCTATGCAGAGCGGATTCATCAAGGCCGACCACGGCGGTGCCCACCTTATCTGTCTCGGGTTTGAGGTGGAGGTCGGAGTATTGTTCTGCCTTGGAGATCCACCTCATAGGATCGGTGTCGGAGAAATGTGGAATGTCGAGAGCGAGAGACGGGCTCCTTGAGAGAGGGACGGTCGTGGCTGGTGGGGGGGTGGTCCAAGGAGCGATCCCCCGTAAGTAGAGGAGGGGCAGCCACCGTTGGCGTCGAACGCCAGAGAGGCGGGACGAGCGTCCAGGCGCGCAAGAATGGCCTGCAGCGTGGATTGTAAGGAGGTGTGTTGAGAGTCGTGGGTGTCGAGGGGCGCTGGATGCTATCGTCGGGGATCTCAGCAGCCAGGGAGTTTGTGTGAGCCCGTGTGGTTGGAGCCATGGGAGAGACGGCGCAGGAAGGAGTCGCGGCGGACGGGAGAAGGCAGAGGAAGGAGTTGGGGAGGCAGGCAGAAGCGGTCGTGACACGGGCGAACCGGGTAGGGTTGCGGATCGGCGATAGTCCCGGCGAATCGGCTGGAAGAATCAGGCGCAGAGGGCATTCGCGGCGAGGCGCGCTCTCCTGTCGCGGAATCGAACGGCGGCGTACGGGCGATGTCACGGAAAGGAACGTCGGCGCGGTTGTTGTCGCGGAATCGGCCGCGAACCACGAACCGCAAATAGGATTAGGGCGGAACCCAACAGCTATAGCAGCGGGCGGAGCGGCATGTCAGACCAAATATTAGAGTTCCAAAAAAAATCCGGACTAGGGGAAGGGCCAGTGGCAAGAGTGGAAGAAGAAGATATTAGGGTTGAGAAGAAAACAAGTGAGCAGCCCTTTTTGCATATACATCTCAGATGAAAACAACACATGTCCAACCAGCCCCTCTTATAGAGGGGGTGCCAATAATAAAAAATACAAAATAGCATAAACATAAATAAGATATCAATTGAATATTAATTGTCCTTCACGTACGCCATTGGCGGTTCCTCATCGGCGCAAATCTCGCCTGCCGTCTTCGTCGCATGTTGTGTCAGCCGCTTGTAGACCCGCCATGGACGCACCTCGTCATGAATGTCTGTAACAATGTGCGTGTTAGGAATCAGCCACCACGAGAGACTGCTCCACTTAGAGAGTCTGTCATCGACACTATAGCTATTAGCCCACACTTGAGTATAGTCTTGTCCCACACTTCACCCGATGGAGCGCCGAACCACATCACGATCGGGAGACGAGGGTCTAGTAGTGATCTCTTGGTAGCCACCTCCCCTCTTTCAAGGAACACAACCCCTTATAATGGTTTGCTTCTGTAGGACCATCCCCCTATTGACGGGTTCTTTGACAACCCCCATGTTGGGCCTCCAAATGATTCACCTCGTCTTTGTAAAGATGAGATTCAAGTGAGTGACATTCTTATGAGTATTGTGATGTTGACACCTCTCCCATTATCGCCCTTGATATTGACAGTACTCTAGAGAAAGGATCTTGAGTATAGCATCATCGGTTCTCCTTAAGAACACTTAAGTATAATTCGGATGTTTTGAGAGTTCGTCATCTGGTCACACGTCGTGATGAGTTTTGGGTTTTACCCCCTACTGACCCGCCAGATGAGTTTTTTCTCGTAAGGGACACTCACCACACACTAGAGTCACATCCAATTGTAGATGCCTACGATTTTTGATTTGGTGATCGTTGCATTCGCGATGATTATTCATGTTCCTCCCGGTTGGCCCCCTGATGTGTCGCAATCCCTTTGTAAGTATTTCATGTTTGTTGCGCTCCACTTGCACCATCGTTTGTATGACAACACTTCATATATTTGTAGAACCTATGTCAGTGCTCATCGTATTTGCAACAAATTTTATTATACCTCTCCCGGTGAATCCCCCGAATCCCCCGACGAGCCACATGTTGGATCACTACTCATCTAGGATGTATCTATCATTAGTAGCATAGTTGAGTTTGAGAGTGCACTTCATGACTCACTGATCTTATGGCTTACTACTCCCACTTATAGAGGCAGCTTGCACACTATATAGCACATCTTATTACTGATGTATCTGATGTTAGTTGGAGTGTTCATTGGACACACGACGAATTCTTTTATGACCCACCTTCTAAACCTCGTGATCACGTACCTATCTTAGGAGTTTCTTATAGTATATAATCTCTGGTTTACTGAGTTGGACGTGTTAGTAGTTCATCTTTTGCATTTGTTGTTTGTTCATTTACATTTAGTACATGGTTCATCTGTGTTGCATGATTCATATATATTGTATGTTTTGCATCATTTACATAAAATGCATAAATTAATCCAGAAGAAAGCTACTAGCAATTTTAAATTATATAAGGTATGGGCAGATATGCATAGACGTGAACAACATTTTTGGGTGTGCGAGCATGTCATGGTCGGACTTTACAAGAAGGGGCTCCCAAAAGGAGTCGCAACTAAACTACAACTTAAGCGAATAAGTCCTTGTAAGGTTATAAAGAAAGTTAGGACAAATGCCTACATGATCGATTTCTCTGCAGATATGGGTATTCATCCAGTATTTAATACGAAAGATTTGGAACATTACTTTGAATCTCTCGAGCATAGGGACCCATACCTTGAGCCTATTCTGGCATTCTCCCAGTTACAGCTTGACACTTCTCATGTTCACCTTAGACGATCACCCAAGGATTTGACCGCACCTCTTATGATTCTACGGGTTTTCTGGATCTACCAACACGAGAGGTGGGAGCTGAGAGCATTAGTGATACTGTGATGGACGAGTGCACCACCACTACAAACGGTCCTTTTGTCGTTGCTTGGTGCACGGGAGTGGGCACTCCACCTTTGATGATGCTTGAATATTGGCGACGGAGCTTGATAGACTTACCCCTGATCTTCGACTACAGCTCATTTATCTTCGTTCTTTGGAGATGAATGTTTTTCAGTCGGGGGGAATTGATGGGGAATGGCAGGAGATCGGGTCACCACTCGGAGGGACCCATTTTTGCATATTTTGCGAAGATGCATTGATCGGCGAGAACGCGAGAGCGCCCAGAACAGGTTCTTCTTCATCCCCGACACGTGATACACACTCCTCAAAGTGAGTGGCCCCTTATCATTGCCTAAAGAAACTGTTCCTTTCTTCTCGATTGCATGAACAGTATCATCAGCTGTAATGATTGCGCCATTAACTGTATACATCTGCAGAGAAGTGAATTTTGACTCGTCTCCAGTGAGGTGATGACCACACCCCGAGTTCACGATCTAGTCCTCCTGGAACTCTGGAAGTTGATGGAGGCCAAAGCACGAACAGACGTTGTCGTCATGTCAACCATGAAACAGTTCCCCCATCCTTCTTTCTTCTTGGATTCAGTTCCTCTTTCAGCAGCGTGACCTGACTGAAGATTAATTCTATAGTATTTCTTGAAATGACCAGGCTTGTTGCACCTGTAGCACCTGCGTCCTCCCTTCTTTCCTCCATCCTGCTTAGGAGTCTTGCTCCTCTTCTGCTGTGATGAAATTGAAGGACCATCTTCTACAGATGATTTCTTCTTTATGTCTCATCTCTTCTTCTTCCCTGAACAAAGAACCTCACCATCTCCTTCTGAGATAGTACACTCAGTCATCTGTCTTACCAAGCTCTCCTGAGAGGCTAGCAAGTTCTCCAGTTCCAGCAAAGACAGCTAATTGGTTCAGCCCTGCACTGAAGTAATGAAGGTCATGTACTCCTTCCGCAGTCCGCGGATGATGTGTCTCTTCAACTTCGACTCTGAGATGGGTTCATCTGGGTCAAGTGATGAAATCTCAATACACAAGTTCTTCATTTTTAAGAAGATGGATGAAATTGACAGATCGTCTTAAGTTGCTCGTGCCAACTCATTTTCTAGGAACTGTAACTGAGCTACATTCTTCTTGTTGAACAACCAATCCAGGGTTGTCCAAATCTCTGCAGCTGACCTACATCCAATGAAGTGATCGAAGAACTCAGGTGAAATCGTCCGCTTGAGAGTGAACTAAGACTTTGCATTTGTTCTCCTTCAAACCCTCACCTCCTAAGCATTTCCTCCAGCAGCAATCATCTTCTGCCTATCGTCTCCACCGACGATCTCTTAGAGGTCCTCGCTAAGAAGATAACTCTACATGCAAGACGGACGATCAGAGTCGTTCACGTCGGGTGCCCAACCGCCCCCTCTTGTTATAAATAGGGGCGGGTGTTCTCATTTTCAGTAATTGTTGATTGTAGCAGATTCCAGACCGGCAATCATCCTTGGTGCGACGCCGCGAGCCCAGTGTGCGACATCTCGGTTTATTTTTCTAAAAATTCCGTTCACTGCTTTGTTTTTCCCGAGAACCCACTACTCTTCCCCCTTTAACCCACGATCGAAGAAGAAAACCGCCCAGCACCCATATTCATCCCCTTCCTCCTCGACAACTACCAGGTTTTCTTCAACCCACATCATGTCATCTCCACGACACAACCAAAGAAACCACCCATGCCATCCACGGTCCCCTTGGAGACCAATGTTTTCCGCTATCCTCCTCCACGACAATGAATACCAATCGCAAGGCGTTCCACGGTACCTCTACCCCTCTCTCTCTCTGACTGGAGGTCCACAAAAGCATTAGATCTCATCTTCCGACAACCCCAACCCTAGTCGCAACCCTCATCATCACTTTTGTCCCTGTTGAACCAGAATCCAACAACATCCGACCACGTATGGTCTGATCTCGTGAGCCTACAACGCCAACTCCACCCCCTGGTAGCCCTCCATCTGTGTTCGTTCTTGTCGTGTCCTCTCCCAGCAAGTCTAAAACAACAGCAAGCCCGAAATGACAAGTCTCAAAAACCCTTTCTTCCTCCTCCCATTTCCTATTGTGGAACCACCTGCAGCAGCCATAGTCACAACAACCTTCCCTAGTCTTCTGCAAGCCTTTCTCCTCTCATTTCTCTATCGTGGAACCGTTGTCTAAGACAACAACAGCAACACCTCCCTATCCTGAAATCAACTGCAGCAATATCTTCCATATTTTCTAAATCCGACACAGCCTTCATCTCGTGGAACCGCGACTACCGTCGTTGCCGATCTTTATTGTTTTGTGAGGTATTATCGTGTAGTGTTTAAATTGCTTCAACATTGAATATTAGAAAACACTTTATATTTGTTTGGGAATTTGGGCCCCTTGCGTAGTTGTTTGCACTTTTTCTTTTATCATGTTTAGTTTATTTGTGGAGGTTCATAGTTGAAAGCACCCTGTGCGTATTCGGATATAATATTACTTGCTCACTTGAACTTCAAGTTCACCTTGCAATTAATTTGCCAAACTTTGAAAATTATAACTGCTGAATTTTATTTTCGGATTAAAATGAAATTTCTCATGCATCATTTTGGTTAAAGTTATCAACTTCATCTTGCACTTTCACTTAGGGTTAAATGAGCGTCGGCACACCCAAGTCACGCGGCCTACCCTGCATCACCCGGGCACACGCGTCATAATGGATCACTCTTTGGACGTCATCGAACGCCCTTTGGACGAGCAGCCCTATGCCCTTGCTGATAACTCTGCCTGACATCCTTGCAAGCTTCTGTGTCTGTAATCCTCCAGAAACTGAAATCCCGACGACCATGCATCCAGCCAAGCCCCGCCACACTCTCCATCGAATAACCCCACCTCCTTCGTGGGCTGATCAGCAACACTGCCGCATATTCCAGTGTTGGCCACGTTGGACATGTCCCACACACCCAACACCCTCAAGATTCTCCATTTCAACGGGTCGGACCGCCTTGGGTGGATCCCCCAAGCCGAGTAATTTTTTGACATTCATGAGACACCCAACAACCAAAAGGTCTCCCCAATGCTCCTCACCATGGAAAGCTCTGAGCTATATTGGGTTCGATGGCTCCGCAACTCCTCTCTACTCCTTTTGTGAGCCAATCTCAAGCTAGCATTAGTCAAATTCTACGACTACGGCTACTCAGGCAATGCGGTTGGGAGCTTATGCTCCCTCCGCCATACATCCTTGGTGGATCAATTCATCGACCACTTCAACGAATAGACCAACCATGTTTCTCAACTTCCCCTCGATCACTACATGTGTTTCTTCCTTTACGAAATTCAACTGCACATTCGCTCTCGTCTCCATACTCATCATCCTGAGGACATATTTGACGTTGTGGTCACCCACATGTTCGAGGATGATTTCTCCATTCGACCAACTGACTGCTCTTGCTCGCCTCTAGTGGCCACTGGCTCCTCCCACGTCTCCTTCCCTCCACAAGCTTCTCAACGGTTACCCTCGGGAGAATTGGCCCTGACGGCTCATTCTTGAGCGAAATTCATATAGTGATTTTAGGCCTTATTCTACCTTGCTTTTCCAGTAATATGGCTTATATATTTGTAGCTTTTATCATAAAACCCGTGATATTTGAATTGTATGTCATGTGAGAGCATTTGATCTACGTATAGCATATTTGAGTCATTTCATGCATGAAGAATACCTTTTCTCTCTCTAATTTCCCTTGTGTGATTAAATGTTTTGTTTGTGATTGTGTGGATATGGATTTCTGGAGGTATTGGATGCTTTTCATACATGTACAGTGGTTGTACGGTTGTCCCGCGCATTTCGGCCATTGGTCGTATGCTTTCTTCTCGCATGGGCAGTGACCTCTCCACACTAAAACTGGTCGTGCAGTCTTTTTTCAGCTTTTACTCGAGAAACGCACGAGGAGAATAGCACAACCACTGGTCGTGCGTGGGCAATATTTCCCCCCCCCCCCAAAACCGCAAATTTCCTTCTCGCACGATCACTGGTCGTGCGCCTACTCGTGCACAGGTTAATTTTCTGCTCTGTCTATAAATAGACAGATTTGAGATTTCAAAAGCCTCGCCCCCAATTTTTGTTCGCCATATTCGCCCGTTTTCTCCGCAAGCCCTGGGGTTTCGTCCATAGGCCTCCTCCAACCTCTCCAAGCATTCCAAAGGTGTAGAAGTCGATTTCCAAGGTTCCATTGGAGCTCAAAGGTCGGAGCCCTTGACATGGAGGTACAAAAAGGCGAGAGGTAATGACAGCTTCCAAGACCCCGAAAGGTAGCCAAGTAGGAGTTTGAAGAGTCGGTGGAACTCCTAAAGCTCTTCTACGAAGCCGAGGAAAAGTCTCTCGTCACCTCTGTATCTCGGAGTGGTAACTTGTATTTCTTCTCTCTCATTTGAGATGTTTGTAAGCTTATTGTAAAATATTCTAAAATATATGCACACCATGACCATTTGGTGTATATACTCTTAGGTATATTTTCTATTGCGGGTGTTTGGTTGAGATAGCTTGTGGTTTGTGATTGTGTTTGGTTGTGCGGAAGAAGGCAACCGCGAAAGTGCGAAGCGAAGGAAGGCGACCCACAGAAGTGTGAAGCGGAGGAAAGCAACCCGTATAAGTGCAATGCAGAGGCTGGCGATGCGCGGAGAAGCAAAGCGGTGACGGCGACCCGCATAATTAGTTAGCTTTCTTTTCTTGCATTCAGGTGTTAGCCACAAATCAAAACCCCTATAAAAACACCGACATAAAGAGACTTTTATCTCTCAAGTCTCTCCTCAAAATAATACTTCACCCCGCCGTGTTCCACATGAGATTCGATACTCGGGGATTTATTCTCGTTTTATTATTACTTGACAACGGCCGGTTCATTGTCGTTCGCATCACAGTCTCGCTCCGCCTATAGTGGTGTGTTGAGATTGTGCGTCAAGTTTTTGGCGTCATTGTCGTGGAGCATGGCGCATGTGAGTATCTGGAGATAAAGCTGAGAGATAAAAGACTATTCATTTGTATATACTTTTTGTCTGATTTTGTTGCTTTTTTGTTTTTCCACGTTTTAATTTTAACAGCATCTTTTAAATTTATTCATTCATAATCTTATTTTATACTTTTTATCAGGTCTTCCTTGTTTAGAAATTCTTTGTGTATTTGATTTTTGCAAATAAATTTTTTTGTTCCCGCGTCTATTCCATAATGTATGCAAATGTGAGATGCATGTGGTGTGGATAATCTGGTTATACTAGTGATATGTGTTATGCTATGTTGTCAAGGCACGCGCCTTGCGTGACATCCAGGTGCACATTAGGCGCGCCTGGGAATTCTCGGACTGATGTTGAGCCATGGCAGCCGGTTCGGTTTAATTAGAGTTTAGGGTTTTATTTTCTCTTAAGTCGAGGGCTCATTTTTTTCCTCTCACGCCCACGTCATCAAAGCTCTCGCCCGCTCTCTTCTGCTCGAAAGTTGTCGCCCTCTCCTCTTCGGTTCGAAAGCCCGACGGTCGCCGCTCCTCTTGCTCTCAAGGGACCAGCTTTTGAAAACCTCAAGGCACAAATCTTCCTGCGCATTTTCTAATTCTTTTCCATGCTTCTTTTTTGGTAGTATCTTCTCCATCTTGTTGGTCTGTTGAAATATGAACATCTAACTCAACTAAAATCTCTTGCCTTCATCATTCGATATTGCATTTCCATTTTTACTGTCTTCCACTTGTTTATGTTGAAGGTTGACTCCTTATCCGGTCATGCTTATGTTTTGATTAGTCCTTTAGGTCATTGCAGGTCCCTAGCCTGGATGAGAAGCCCAGTTCATTAGTTTTACAATGAACTGGATCCCAGATCACTATTTTGCAGTGAATTAGGCTTGCAGTTCACTTTTGCAGTCAACCCAGTCTATTGTTTTACAGTGAACTGGAAGCCAGTTCATTGGTTTTCACTTTTCACTAATTCTCTTCATCTCTTATTAATTACTATATATACTCATTTTTTTTTTTTGTAAAATGATTTAATAGCCGAAAATAAATGAGAGTGGTTTTGGTTCATCCAGCGTCCAATCAAGGATTGATTCATGCTGGAAGTACGTGCGGCAGATTTTTGTCGGCAATAAAAACGATTTGACTTGCATTTTTTGTGATAAAGTCACGAAGGGGAAATTTATCGTGCTAAACAACATATTGTTGGAGAATTTAGAAATACAAAAACTTGTCTCAAAAGCTCACCGCATGTACACACGGAAATTCAAGAATATATGGAGAAAAAGCATGTGCAAGTAACACAAAGAACCAAGCATTTCCTGATTTTGCAGATATCGACACGTTTGTTAGTGATAAAGTAATGGATGAAAATGTGGAAAATATTCATAAAAGAGAAGGCTTCTCCAAGATGGCTCGACCAAAAGGACTGATAAATTTTTTTTTTGCACCAAAAATTGGCAAAATATGGGCAAAAAATGAAACAAACATCTATTAATGAAGCTTGCAAGAAGGAGCTGAGAGGGCGAGCTTGTAAACATATAGCTCAATGGATGTACGATGAAGCTATCTCATTCAATGTTGTAAAACATTCTAATTTTGCAATGATGATGGAATCCATTGGACAGTTTGGAGTTGGATTGAAACCACCAAGTTACCATGAGGTTCGTGTCTTTTTACTGAATAATGAAGTCACTGAAGTGAAAGACATGATGAAGGCATACGAGGATCAGTGGAGGGTATTTGGATGTTCTATTATGGATGATGGATGAACAGATCGGAAACAAAGAACTCTAATAAAAAAATTTAGTGAATTCACCAAAAGGAACAATGGAGGCATACCCGGAAGCTTAGAAGAAGCAACCCCTCCACAACCAAAAATGGTCGAGCATGGTACGAGGTAGACTGACTGATAACAAAGTCGCGGCGACTAACAGGGATAGTCGTGATCTCTCTCTGAATAAAGGATCCAAAGGCTCAGCTTGTTGTCTAGGAAAAAGGCGGTCGAGATCTTTTGCGAGATTTTGAAGTCCATCTCCTCGTACCCCTGGGGTCCTATTTATAGGCAAATCAAAGGAGAGGGGGGTCTTATTTATAGCCTCACCCCCGGCGATTAGGCGACTTCTTGGGGTAGCTCGCT
This sequence comes from Platanthera zijinensis, assembly GCA_039513925.1. Taxonomy (NCBI): domain Eukaryota; kingdom Viridiplantae; phylum Streptophyta; class Magnoliopsida; order Asparagales; family Orchidaceae; genus Platanthera; species Platanthera zijinensis. Next base: position 155,952,509 of record CM077083.1, read on the forward strand.
CAGGTGGGCGAGTAATAGGTCTAGTCGCCAACCTGGCGAGTATGCGAGTGGAGCTCGTCATACTCGTCCAGGCCTTCTGCTCTCTTACGCGTTGACTTTGACTGTTGTCTTGACTTGCTGACTTTGACCCTTACTGACCTGGCTCTGGAGGGGTCCACCCTCGACGAATATGAGTTGTACAGGTATAGCCTATACTGTAGCACTAAGAACTCGGTGTACTCGTCTACGGAAAGCTTGTCTTGACGATGATTGTGGAACCTTCAATAAAGAGTTTATAGATAGTCCGAGGGAACATATCGCTTCCGCAGTTGTAACTTAAACTCAACCCACGTGTTGATACGGGATAGGCCCAAGGTGAATCGTGGGCGTTCTAGTTGAACCCACCAGACTAGTGCGGGTCCCTTAAGCTGAAGTACGGCATATTCGACTTGACGATTCATAAGCATTTATTTACATGTCATGAACCGTTCCACACGCTCACACTAATTGAAGCATTTCTCGAGTTCTACGTGGTCCTTAAAATCACCTACATCTAGCTTAACTTCATCGTCCCAACGAGGTTGGCGATGGTGTCCAAGTTTCGGTTGTGCAAGTTCTGCGGGTCTAGGATTTTGTTCATCTTGCCTAGGATTTTGGCGAGGTGGTTGATTTAGTCCTAGGTGACGTTCAGCTTCTAAGTTATTAACGGAGTTCCTTAAGTCGTTTACGATGTGTTTTGTGTCTCTCACGTTGGCAGTGAGTGCTTCTACCATCTTCATCAGTTCACCTATTCGGTTGGCTAAGTCGCCTATGCTGGCGGCTATGCGATCTATGCGACTCTCCATAAATAAAAATTATTTTTTAATAATAATAATAATAAAACATCACTGATTTTTTTTAGAAAATAGGGGACTCAAAATTTTTTCTTTTAAAATGAAAAGTGACCGATTTTTTTAAATAAAAAAAAAATTCTGTTGTTTTTGAAAAATAAATTTTTTTTGAAACAAGTAAAGAAAATAAAAAACAGGATTGTTCGATTCACAATAGGAGTGAATCGAACCCGCTTTGATACCAAAATGATGCCTAAAATCTGTAGTTGATTTTAAAAAGTTAATTTTGTGTTCAACTTAAAAATTGGTGGCGAAATCAAGACGTCACGTGCTTAGGCATGTGATAATTTAATCAAAACTTTTGTAAACTCGCACAAGTGGCAAACGATTGTCCGCATGTAACAATATAACTATTTCATCCACAAGTTTCTCGATAAAGAAAAGCGACAACAATGTTAGCAAATTAACGGTAAATAGGAGCAAACTTTAAATTGGGCAAACAAGCTCTAAAATTGTTGAACTTTCACATGCAATCATGAAAATGGAATAAAGTAATCAAAATGTGAAATGAGGGGAAAATTATACCAACACCATGTGAAGACAACGAATCCCCGCTGTGTAGGAATGGAATGAAAGGCAAAGACCACTCAGCTTAGTTCTGGACAGAGGAGAGCGCTCTAAAATTGCACGACCAGATACAACTTAGTTGGGGACCAAACGACAAGGGAAAGGGTTTGAAACTGGCGGCCTGGGGTGATTGGCGGCCTGAGACCTCAAGGAATGAGTTCTGGCAGCGGATGCAGAGCAAGGGACGGACTCCTACGACAGTAGGCGTCGAAAGACCAAGGAGGAGGGTCTGAACTCGCCTTCGAGGCTGGCGGTAGGCCCAAATCTGGACGTCGGGTTCTACCGGAGCTTCTAGTGGCGACGACGGGGCGTGGAGGTCTGACGTCGGGAGGAGGAAACAGCGAAGCAGGTGCAGGCAATACCGAGAAGAGAAGTATTTTCCTCCACCCGATTCTACTCATGTCTGCCCTTTTCCTGTACTGGATGATTATTAAAACGCAAAAGGAATGGGGGAGTTTCAAAAAGGAATTGAGTGAGGGGGGCGGCTATTAAAGATGCCAATAAATTGACATGACTGTTTTATAATATTAAATGGAGGAGCTTTGAGAGGACCAGCCGTTTTGGGAGTTTTGGGAATCGGAAGGTTAAAAAGATATTAAATGGGGATAATCAAAAGGGAAACCAAGAGTTAAATTTGAAATTAAATCTATGTAGTATCTTAATATTAATTTCAGATTTATTTAACTTTAAAATAACTTCATTTCTTGTTTGCCCAAAATAGCCCTAGTCCTAATTTGACAGACCAATTTATTTAAAATCTTATTGGTCGGTCACACCAATAAGTCGCACGAACTATTGCACAAACGCCGCATAAAACACGCATACACGAGAAATAAAAGACAAACTTGCGCAACAACATGCGCTACAAATATTTAAATAAAATGCGATAAAATAAAATAACGATGCACTTCAGGTTGCAATATCACAAGCAAGAACTCTATGACAAAAGAAGAGGGATGATCAATGTCGGATGACTACATTGTTTGATACGTAGTAGAAACAATTCTTTGGTGAAGAAAATGTTGTTGGGGAAGAAATAATGGTAGCAAAAGGAACTATTATGTGCAAAAAGGAGCAAGGTCGAGTAGTTTGGCAAGGAGCAGTGCAAGGCATTGGGGACAACAATCATTTATGGAACCTGATGCGTCGATAGGAGTGGATTGTCGCTAAAATACAGGTTCATAAGGTAGTTTCATCGGAGGAGGATAAGTTTAACATGAATGCAATAGCTAAAGGTAGAGAAGAAGAATCGTAGAAAATCAAAGCACTTGCATGAAGTTGTGTAGTTGTCTGGTCGAATGAGAGAAGAGTGTGAAAGTCTTTATTTTAAAGATAGCTAAATCACCTAAAGGGGGGTGAATAGGTTTCTTAGTCCTTAGTGATTATCTTTTATTTTCCTTATTATTAGAGGCTTTATTAGTTGATTAGTTAAAGCTTTCAAGATATGCAACCTGCAATTAAAATCAGCACAAAAAAACACACAAAGCACAGAGGATTTATAGTGGTTTCCCTAACAAGGGTACATCCACTTTCCCTTCCACCTATCCAACTATCTTGTTGGACTAGACACTTCTCCAAAACCTGCTCCAAAGAGCTTACACCTCAGATCCCTCAGTATCTCTAAGTCTCCTCCAAGACTTACTTCTCAGCCACAAGGGCCTACACCTCAGTGGTCAGCAGACCACCTACCTCAGGCTGTTAAGCCCTACACTCAGGCTGGGAGGACAGACCTACCTCAGATCCACAAAGGATCCTACCTCAGAGCTCTGCAGTGCTCCTACACTCAATAACCCTCAAGCAACTTACCTCAGCCTTATACAAAGGCCTACAGCTCAGGCTTCTCAGCCCTACAGTTTCAGGCATAGAGCCCTACTCTCAGAGTGTTGCAGCACTCCTAAAGCTCAATACCAAGCAGGTACCTACCTCAGTGCCCTTCCAGACACATACAGCTCAGGCTAAACAGCCCTACAACTCAGATCCACACTTGGATCCTACAGGATGAAGGTGGGTTGGTGGTTACTCTTGACACAAGAGATGTTTCTCTTTGTCAAGCTTCTTGATTGAGATAAACTCAGCCCAACTATGACTACAGGAATTTATTTCCTGAGTCTATCCTTTACTGAATTAAGAAGTACTTAGTCCTAACTACTTCCACAGCAACAAGTATATATTTACTTAAGCTGGAAGTGACTTGCAGAATAATATTCTGCCTCTTTCTGAACTGAGACTGAAGCTCAGCCCTAACTACTACTTCACAGCACCAGGAATTTTTCCTGCTGGAACTGTGAAGTTACTGCAACTAATTGCTGCTACCTGAGCTGAGAAAAACTCAGCTCTAACTTTGCAGACTAAGATAGCTCTGCCTCTTCTTCCTTTCCTGGGCTTGAGGTGATTCAGCCCTAATTTTGACTCCTGAGGCATAGTCCCCTGAGCCTTCTTTCAGATCTCTTCTTCTTCAAGCTTCTTCCCTTCACAGCTTCCAGATTAAGATCTTCAGGATGTTGCTTATCCAGCTGGAACTGTGAAGAACTTGCAGCAAGGGTCGGCCCTAGGCTGCTTCCTCTTTTCTCAGAGAAATACTCTGAACTGATGAGGTCGATGAAGAAGACCACAGCTAACTTGCTCTTAGTCTAGCTGACTTGAGCTTCCTGTTCTTCAGCACAGCAACAATGGCGGTGAAGAAGAACTGTCTGATTGCTTTTCTCAAACAGCTACCTTTTTTCTGTAAAGCCTTTCCCTTTTATTGATTATGACCCAACGGCTCTTGAGCAGTGGGCCCCGCATCATTAATGGCCAGCAGTAATCTTGCTTTAACGCCAACTGTCGTACAGAAGGTCTGCGGCAAGAATTGTTGCATACTGTAGTCATCCCGCCACTAATTTGAAATATGTTGACTTGTTGACTTGCTGACGTCATCAGCTGTGGACTTAGCCAAAAATCAAACAACATTAGCATAGGCATTGAGTGAGTAAGCATCACTCAACGCCAAAACACTTAGACAAATTTCTGTCTATCTAGACATTGAGAGCGTTGAGTGAACAAGCCTCACTCAATGTCATTTGCCTTAGCCAAAATCTTCCTACTTCTCTGGCGTTGAGAGCGTTGAGTGTGTCTTCATCACTCAACGTTTTTTCCCTTGGAAAAGCTTTCTGCATCTTAGGCGTTAAAAGCGTTGAGTGTGTCTTCATCACTCAACGTTTTTTGCCTTAGCCAAATTTCTACCTCTGCAGCATCTTAGGCGTCGAGAGCGTTGAGTGAGCACGCCTCACTCAATGCTTTTTGCCTTACCCAATTTTCTGTGTTTAAAAACACTGGCTTTGACTGTGAGTGTTACTCAACACTTATGAGGCTATGGCGTTGAGTGAATGACCTTCACTCAACGCTTCTGGACTTAGAAACTTTTTTGTCTCTTAACCTTAGGCTTTGACTGTCTCAGTCTGCCTCACTCTGAACTGAGTTCGACGAATGGTAAACTGAGTTCGACAAATGGTGAGCTCAGCTCGACGAACGCTGAACTGAGTACGACGAACTCTGAACTCAGTTCAACTCAAACCTTTTTGTTGTATGGCGTTGAATGTGTCTTCATCACTCAATGTCAAACTACTTAGCCATATTTCTGTCTATAGTTGTATGGCATTGAGTGAATGACCTTCACTCAACGCCTGTGGCCATAGCCACATTTCCAGCTTGCCAACATTCTTCCTTACCTCTGGCGTTGAGTGAGTTTGCTCCACTCAACGCCTGTGGACTTGGCTGCATTTTCAATTGCTCCTTGACTTCTGGCGTTGAGTGAGCTTACCTCACTCAACGCATGTGGACTTAGGCAAATTCCTGCCTTTCCAGCATCTTCTCTTGGTGTCCACCTTTCTTCCTTATGACCACCTGTCACATCACTTAGACAATCTGTCTAGACTTATTCCATGAAACATCCTGCACATGATGAGCTTAAACAACATCAAATACAACTATGTTCTTAGTGTTGATGGTGATGTCTCTTCAAATCCACTCTAGGGAACATTGTGCGCAATGGACCCAACAATCTCCTCATATTTGAAGAAGGCAGAACACTCAGCAATACTAAGAGGCATTAACATAATCGGTAGAATAAATTCATGCAACTGTAGATTATAATCCGCTACAACTGCTAGCTTATGCAATATTAATTCATTGTGTTCCATTTAATTGTATTGACTCAATAGGTTAAGTCAATGCATCCTCATACTACTTGAGCAATTGCTCAAGTAATATGCACTCTCTTTTATACCACTTAATAATTAAATGGAGCACCACTAGAAGCACTTACCTCAAAATATGCACTGACACAATCATGGTTCAACATATAGTCAGTCATTGCATTTCTCATACTACTAGAATCTTTTCCAGTAATATGAACCGACTCAACATGACCTAATCATGTCAAGTATTGCTTCTATATCTCCCCCTTATGTATTGTCACACATCTCCCCCTTTCTGTCTTCTTCAATAGGTATATCTATTGAGAGAGGAGAAAGAATCATGGGAGAAATTATCTTTTGATCCTAGTCAAAGTCCTATGTTGAAAACACTAAGGAAATTATCCTAGTTATCAATCTACTAGATTAGGAGTCATACCTTTTGTGTTGATACATTGAAACAACACAACACTGCATCACTTGAACTTGTTGCACACATAGTTCCACTTGCTGATGTTGTATCTACAGAATCAGCATCCACATGTGGTGATATCATTGATACAATGCATCACTGCAGCCCCTTGGCACTTGAGTGAACCATGGATCCACTTGAGCTGGCTGGTAGTTGTCTCTCTTCTCATGATCTCCCTCTTAGTCTGTGCATTGTCCTAAGGACAAACTGGTCAACAGTGAAGATCTCTGATCTACAGCAGTAGCTGCTTACTCCTTCTCAACAGGAGGTTGATCCTGTTCTAGCAAGTGCTGGACATGCTCCCCCTTAATGGGAACATCCCTGTCATTCCCTCTGTTGGACACTTGATTCCATCTTAGTCTTGATACCACTTAATGGTCTTTATAGTCTTGATGTCACATCAAGGACTTATCTACCTAGAGGTTATGGTTCTGGTGTCATGGAGCTGATGCTGGATTTACAGCAACTGTGCACAACAACTCCCTTGCACCTTGCACAGTCTCTTCTTGCTGAGCCAGATCTTCTCCTTTTCTTTATCACCATGCTTGCCTTTGGCTTCAACTTTCTGATCTGTAGTACAAGAGTGGTCAGACCACTTAGTACTATCTTGATCATCACATTGGATACCACACAGTCCTTCTTGAATAGGAGGAATGTTGTCTGTATGCTGTTTTAGTCCCAATATAGTTCTGATTCCATTGGCAACCCAGATAGCCTACTCCCCCTTGATCATTGCCTTCTTGGTTTCTGAATAGTCAGGGAGGAGCTGATCTATTGTGATTCTCTTATCCCCCTAGCTGATTGCAGATGATACCATTGGTGCAGCTGCCAGCTTTCTCTTTTCATGTGTCTGAATTTTCTCCTGCAGCTGCTGGATTTTAAGACCACTTGAACCTTGAATGATCATTCCATGAACCATCCTTTCATTTTGATACAAAGTCTTTCTTTACACTGATATTCCAATAGGAATGTGCTGACTTGTATCAACAATAGCTGGAGCAATCTAGCTGTTCTTGTAAACTGATTGGCTTGCCATCTTCCAGTAGGTGTCATCACCTGGGTAGTTTCCCTCTCAGCCTCTGCAATGTCCATGGGGAAAAGGTGATCCTCAGCAGTAATGCTGATCTATTCTGTGCTGGGGGAACTTTGGGTAAGATTCAAACTTGTCCAGCAACCTTGACTGAACATGCTCCCCATCAGCAGGAGTATCTTAGCTTGACAGTCTCCCCCTCAACATTTGCATAGATCCTGTCCTTATGACTATCAGTCATCATTTCAGCTGATGATATCACTTGACTTGAAAGTCTCTAATATATATCACTTGACAGTTTGTCCCTTCTGTATAGTGAGTCTTATCAGCTGAGCACAGTGTGTCTCTTTCTTGCTGCTCTTGCCATCTTCCAGCAGGTGCCATCACCTGGGTAGTTTCCCTCTCAGCCTCTGCAATGTCCATGGGGAAAAGCTGATTCTCAGCAGTAATGCTGATCTATTCTGTGCTGGGGAAACTTTGGGTAAGATTCAAGCTTGTCCAGCAACCTTGACTGAACATGCTCCCCATCAGCAGGAGTATCTTAGCTTGACAGTCTCCCCCTCAACATTTGCATAGATCCTGTCCTTATGACTATCAGTCATCATTTCAGCTGATGATATCACTTGACTTGAAAGTCTCTAATATATATCACTTGACAGTTTGTCCCTTCTGTATAGTGAGTCTTATCAGCTGAGCACAGTGTGTCTCTTTCTTGCTGCTCACAGAGGAGCTACTCCTAGTGATTTTCCTCAGTGATGAGTACACCCTACTTGTTCTTCTTCTAGTTTGCTGGAGTGGCAGCAAAGCTTTGTCCAACCAGACAGTCTTGTTGGTTGGATCCTGCTGGTCTTTGCCCAAGACTTGTGCACTTTATCCTTCTTTAGGAATGCACACAACATCCTTATCCTTGGAGTATGATCCATAGGATAACTTTCTTGTTCCAATCCAGATTCTGGAACATCTACTGTCCAAGTATCACATGGGGGATGGGCACTTAGACTGACCTGCAAAACAGATTACTTTACCTTAGGGCCCCAATAGGTATTAGGTCCTAGGTTCTGATTAGTCTGAAATCTGACTTGCCTACCTGTAGCATTTCTGACAGGTAGGCGAACTCTTGCTCTAGACACAGAAGGATTGTGTCAGCAATCTAGGACAAAGTGCCCCACCTTACCACAGCACCAACACTTATGGATATTATATCTTCTTTTCTGAGCAGGTCTTGCAGTGTAGTTAATTGCTGACTGCACAGAAGGAAGAGGAGCAGCAACTTTCTTCAGGTTCCTTTCAGCAAGGATCTGACTGAGGGTTGTTCTTCCAGCAGGCTTCCTTTGCTTGCCCTGAATGATATTTACAGTTGTCTTCTTTGCAGATGACATGTTGTTTATATCATCAAAACTAGCCAAGTTAGGCTTATTGGCAGACTGACCCTTGGTCCGAGTCCTTGCTGGATGGGCTTGAGTGAAAGCCACTGCCTTATCCTTATGAGTTGAGGCTGAGGCACCAAATATAAATGGTCCAGAATGGGGTCATTTGTACTTCTACATAGGGATCCTTAAAAGCACTCATTCCCCTACCCTTTCTTCTCCCATTGTAAGATACACTTGTATTCTTACAAGAAGAATTCTCATTCTTACAGTGACCATACATGTAGTCCTGGTAATACCTGTTAGAAGGGAGGATTACCTTATGAAAGGTTAACTGTGGCACAACAAGAGCTTGGCCTCTCCTCTGAGATTGGATAACTTTAGAAATCCACTCAGATTCAGATTTTCTCTTGATAGCATCTATCTTAGAGAAATTGGTCACTATCCTCTTCTCCCTTTCAAGTTTCTCTTCAAGAACCTTGATAATAGAATCTTTATATTTGATGGACTCAACATGGATATCTATCATGATCTTCAGATGAGCTACTTCCCTCTCTTTCAGATATAGCAAGGATGAAGTCTCATCTTGCTGGGAAGCAGCCAGCTGGAGGGAGGCAATTTCCTCTGCTTGTTTCTTAACAAGCAACTTGCTTTCCTTGAAAGCTTTCAGAAGTACAGCATGATTATCAATCAATTGATTGATATCATCTTCTGATAGAGGACTTTCATCATCACTTGATGAGGAAGCATCAGAGTCTGAGCAGGACTCATGACCTGAGTAATAAGAAGAACTAGACAGAGATTGTACCTGATCTGGACCAGGCTAATCCTGGCAGGATTCTTCTTCTTCTGGTGTAGCAAGCAGTCCATAGCATCTGCATTCACCTTCCTCAGTTTCATCCACCTCTGAGTCACTATCTGAGTGTGACAGAGGGGCCCTGATCTCTATTCTTGCATCTGCATAGACATCATCATCTACAAGAGCTCCCAACAGTCCAATGTGGTCCTTGCTCTCATTGCAGACTTGAAACTTCATTGAGCTCCACTCCATGTGGTTCTCTTTTGAACCCACCAATGCAAACCTTTTAGCTATCCTTAGAGGTCTACTCAGACTGTTAGGTCCTTCTTTGAGTAACCTCCCTCTGATACTACTTGAAAATCTTTATTTCAAGGATAGCTAAATCACCTAGAGGGGGTGAATAGGTTTTTTAGTCCTTAGTGACTATCTTTTATTTTCTTTGTTATTAGAGGCTTTATTAGTTGATTAGTTGAAGCTTTCAAGATATGCAACCTATAATTAAAACTAGCACAAAGAAAACACACAAAGCATACAGGATTTATAGTGGTTCCCCTAACAAGGGTACATCCACTTTCCCTCCCACCTATCCAACTATCTTGTTGGACTAGACACTTCTCCAAAACCTGCTCCAAAGAGCTTACACCTCAGATCCTTCAGGATCTCTAAGTCTCCTCCAAGACTTACTTCTAAGCCACAAGGGTCTACACCTCAGTGGTCAGCAGACCACCTACCTCGGGCTGTTAAGCCCTACACTCAGACTGGGAGGACAGCGCTACCTCTGATCCACAAAGGATCCTACCTCAGAGCTCTGCAGTGCTCCTACACTCAGTGACCATCAAGCCACCTATATCAGTCTTATACAAAGGCCTACAGCTCAGGCTTCTCATCCCTACAGTTTAGGGCACAAAGCCCTACTCCCAGAGTACTGCAGCACTCCAACAGCTCAGTACCCAGTAGGTACCTACCTCAGTTCCCTTCCAGGAACCTACAGCTCAGACTAAACAGACCAATAACTCAGATACACACTTGGATCCTACAGGATGAAGGTGGGTTGGTGGTTACTCTTGACACAAGAGATGTTTCTCTGTGTTAAGCTTCTTGACTGAGATAAACTCAGTCCAACTATGACTACAGGAATTTATTTCCTGAGTCTACATTTACTGAACTAAGAAGTACTTAGTCCTAACTACTTCCACAGCAACAAGTATATATTTACTTGAGCTGGAAGTGACTTGCAAAATAATGTTCTGCTTCTTTCTGAACTGAGCCTGAAGCTCAACCCTAACTACTACTTCACAACACCAGGGATTTTTCCTGCTGGAACTGTGAAGTTACTGCAGTTAATTGCTGCTACCTGAGCTGAGAAAAACTCAACTCTAACTTTGCATACTAAGATAGCTCTGCCTCTTCTTCCTTTCCTGGGCTGAGGTGATTTAGCCCTAACTTTGACTCCTGAGGAATAGTCCCCTGAGCCTTCTTTTAGATCTCTACTTCTTCAAGCTTCTTCCCTTCACAGCTTTCAGATTAAGATCTTCAGGATGTTGCTTGTCCAACTGAAACTGTGAAGAACTTGCAGCAAGGGTCGGCCCTAGGTTGCTTCCTCTTTCCTCAGAGAAATACTCTGAACTGTTAAGGTCAATGAAGATGACCACAGCTAACTTGCTCTTAGTCTAGCTGACTTGAGCTTCCTGTTCTTCAGCACAGCAACAATGGCGGTGATGAAGAATGGTCTGATTGCTTTTCTCCAACAGCTAACTTTTTTCTGTAAAGCTTTTCCCTTTTATTGATTATGACCCAACGGCTCTTGAGCAGTGGGCCCCGCATCATTAATGGTCAGCAGCAACCTTGCTTTAACGCCAATTGTCGTACAGTAGGTCTGCGGCAAGAATTGTCGCGTACTGTATTCATCTCGCCACTAATTTGAAATATGTTGACTTGCTGACGTCATCAGCAAACAACATTAGCATAGGTGTTGAGTGAGTAAGCATCACTCAACGCCAAAACACTTAGACAGATTTTTGTCTATCTAAGCGTTGAGAGCGTTGAGTGAACAAGTCTCACTCAACGCCATTTGCCTTAGCCAAAATCTTCCTACTTCTCTGGCGTTGAGAGCGTTGAGTGTCTTCATCACTGAACGCTTTTTACCTTGGAAAAGCTTTCTGTATCTTAGGTATTGAGAGCGTTGAGTGTGTCTTCATCACTCAACGCTTTTTGCCTTAGCCAAATTTCTGCCTCTGCAGCATCTTAGACGTTGAGAGCGTTGAGTGAGCACGCCTCACTCAACGCTTTTTGCCTTAGCCAATTTTCTGTGTTTAAAAACACTGGCTTTGATTGTGAGTGTTACTCAACACTTATGAGGTTATGGCGTTGAGTAAATGACCTTCACTCAACACCTGTAAACTTAGCCACTTTTTTTCCTCTTAACCTTAGGCTTTGACTGTCTCAGTCTGCCTCACTCTGAACTGAGTTCGACGAATGGTGAACTGAGTTCGACGAATGGTGAGCTCAGCTCGACGAACGCTGAACTGAGTTTGCGAACTCTGAACTCAGTTCAATGCACAGCTTTTTGCTGTATGGCGTTGAGTGTGTCTTCATCACTCAACACCAAACTACTTAGTCATATTTCTGCCTATAGCTGTATGGCGTTGAGTGAATGACCTTCACTCAACGCCTGTGGACATAGCCACATTTTCAGCTTGCCAACATTCTTCCTTATCTCTGGCGTTGAGTGAGCTTGCTCCACTCAACGTCTGTGGACTTGGCTGCATTTTCAATTGCTCCTTGACTTCTGGCGTTGAGTGAGCTTACCTCACTCAACGCCTGTGGACTTAGGCAAATTCCTGCCTTTCCAGCATCTTCTCTTGGTGTACACCTTTTCTGCCTTATGACCACCTGTCACATCACTTAGACAATCTGTCTAGATTTATTCCATGGAACATCCTGCACATGATGAGCTTAAACAACATCAAATACAATTATGTTGATGGTGATGCCTCTTCAATTCCACTCTAGGGAACATTGTGGGCAATGGACCCAACAGAGTGGTTACGCAAAGAACTATGATCATCTGCGAAGATCGATGAAGGGGATGTGATGGTCGAAGAAAGTCGCGGGAGGGGGAAGCTTGTAGCAGAAACTCGTTGGGTTGTTGGGTTGTTGGGTGCACATAACAGTATGTCAGTGTCGTGAAGTCAAAGTAAGGTTGCATCACAAAAGCAAGAAAGAAAAAGACATCGTATGTGGGTGTCGTCGTCAAAGAAAAACGCATATAAGGCTGGAGGATAGTTTTCGAGGAAGAAATTGATGCAGAAGTTGCAAACAAGGAACTTGAAGAGAAATTGAATGTGCCGATTGTGGTTGAGTATCTAGATCAACATAAAGCAATTTGGCTTTGTAACCACCGCTACAAAGCAATTTGGCTATAAAGCAATTTAGCAAGGTTGTAACTTGTAAAAATCCAAATTGTTGTGAATCATGGCGTTTTGAATCCAAGAACGGAGATAAGAACTTTCAAACCCTAAGGACAATTTTCATTCAACTTTAATGTGGACTACATGGGGAGGCTAACGGCCTATTCAAAGAAAAGTAAAAGTGACACTTTGCCAATAACATAATTATAATAAACTAACGAAACTAGGACCATGTAGCAAGGTAAAAAGGATAAAAGTATTAAAAACAAATAAACATAAAGCAATGCAAACAACTAGAGGACAATCCCTTATAAAACATTTTGGGCCTCATACTCGAACATATAGTGTGTAGAATCTGGTAGATGTCATGAGCGCATCGATATGCAATACAAGTCTACATCAACTCAATCTAGATCATGAGCCCATACACCTACAACTTACTGGTATTAAGCCAAGATTTATTATGTTATATTATGAAAAGGGGATTTGAGTGCTCGAACCCATCCACTGCAACATACTAGTATTAGGCTGGCTTCATAACCTATATCATGAGAAGGGGATTTGAGTGCTCGAGCCCATCCGCTGCACCATACTAGTATTAGGTCGGCTTCATAGGTTATATCATGTGAAGGGGATTTGAGTGCTCTGTAGTGGTGCGTGCTAATCAGGATTTATTGAGCAGCTACAGTCATTAAAGATTTTGCTTTGATTGACTTTAATTATGTTAATACAGTTAACATAGTATCAAAATATATTATACATGGGCTTATAGCCCTAGTTTCTGACCTTCCAATGATACATTGTTCTCATGGGCATTGATCTCGCAGAAGGATCTAAGGGACTTGGCATTTTCCAGGCACTGCATCAGGTTGTCACCATCCTTCCCATCATTGAGCAGATTAGTAAGATCATTGGCAAGTGAAAAAAGTGTCTCAATGTCCATCCTTTCACTGGTATCTCCCATCAATGAACAATTTCACCATAAAATACTGGTGCAGTAAACAAGGAATAAAATTAAATAACTTTCGCCAGAACAAACTTTCCCATACTGATTTTGGCAGAAAATAAATGTTTGCAAGAATTGTGTATACACCATGCAGGAAATAAATAGGTATTCTTGTCTTTTTGGAATAAGAGTTTCATTCAAAAGCTTCAAGAAAAGGCAGTAGATATTGGGGGAAATAACTATAATGTGCAACAAATAGATGGTGAAGTTATAAAATTAGCAACTCCTATTATGTGGGGCATGCTTAAACACTTGCCTTTAAGCAAAGCGGGAAAGAAGTATGGGAACTGGATTGTAGTGTTTATATAAATTGTATTTATATTTTATACAACTGATCAAAAATCAATTCTTAGTCAAGCCACATGATGGGAATCCATCGAATCATGCACCTGGAGGGGTTCGTCACAAGGCGGAACACACGTTCATTTATTCGAACAGGTTGACTTGATCGGATCGCCGATCGGACTCCGCGGTTGCGTCTGGGACATCGCCGCGAGTCAAAACACTATATTAGTTTATACTTTTCCGTTCATTATTGATATATTTAAGGGCCGAACCCACCGGTCAATCATGGTCGTTGATGGGGAAGCCCTAGTTTTTCTTTTCTTATAAATAGGAGTCTTGGGGGCTGAATTGAACCATTGCAGAATTTGGAGAACACTCATTCCCGGATTCCAGCGATCCCTCCCCGGTGCCGACGCTGTGGAACCCTAGGTGACGACTCCTAGGCCTCCGAACTCCTCCCCAAGGTAACCCCTACCCCCACCTTCGTTTTCCACCCTTCAAACCCCCATTCCCACCACCGGATTCCCTCCAAATCCCCCCTCACTACCGCCGGCCTGCAGGTTCCAGCAAGCCGCCCCCTCCTTTTCATGTACCGCCGCCCTCCACCCCCGGTTCCGCCGCCTCTTTCCTCCCCATCCCAGGCCGCCGACATCCTTGCCCTCACCCCAGCCCACTGCCACTTCCCCTTGCCAAATCCGGCCACCCCAAGGGCCCCTTTGCCCTAGTCGACCACCCCCTCATTCCCCCTTCGTGGATCCACTACCCAAATAGCCTTTATTCTCTAGATCACGCTAGATCTCAGAATTTCAGCCCTCGTTCCGACGTTTTCCTCCACCCTTGTTACCATTTTTGTCCGGATCAGTTCTTACACATAGGATCTACCCTCCCCCGGCCCGGATCTACTTATACGTGGCCGGAAGCCCGGAACCACCGCTTTATTGCCTGTTTTCACCGTCTACCGCCGAGGACAGCCACCACCACCGTCGCCTCTCCACCGATCTCATCTCCAATCGCCGATCTACACATCCGAACCTCAAATTCTTCAATGTCTCGGTCAGCCCTCTACTTTGTGAGCTTTTGTAGTATTGTACTATTTGATTCAGCATTTTCATTGGGTGATTTATCATATTTTGTTGCGATTCCTGTTTGTGGACTTTGTTTTGGTGCTCTAATAACTTGCAGGATAAGACATTCGCCGCGCACTTGCTTTGGCCCTCCGAGCGAAGGAAAGCCATTATAATATTGCCCAAAATAAATATTTGTTTTTCTATTTTAATATCTGCGTAGTACTGAATTTTCATTGCTTACATTTATTTATCGAAACATCGATCATTGCATCGCATGTAGGTTTGGATTAGTGTGTCGTCCTTGCACTCACACCTTGGGTTGTAGGTTTTGTGCACCTGTAGCCTACCCCTACATCATTTTTTGTATCAGAGGTCAAGGTTTAGGTCATTTGCATGCTCCGTAGTGGTAGGACCTTTAGAGAAAGCATGGTAGAGCCGCAAGTCACCGACGACCGCATGACGATCTCGAATTTGGGCGCCGCTTTTGTTGAATTTCAACGTCTTATCCTAGACCGTTTTGACGCATTAGGTGCCCAGTTCAACGATGTGCATCATGATCTTGCCGAGGTGAACCTTCGCTTAGACCACTTAGAGAATGTCAGGGGCACTCTGACACAGCGTGACGAATCACTTGAGGACGACCCTGATGCTCCTTCACGTCAGGACCAACGTCCAAGGGATGGTCCGCCTCCAGCAGACCACCACTGTCGTGATATTCCTCAGCGAGCCCCAATCCCGCCGGTAAGGCGAAATCATGATTTTGCGATAGATCATAGGCAAGTTCTGGCGCGGGATAGGCTTCCCCATCAGCGTGATGAGTACCATATGCCACGCCAGCCTCAGCATGACCCCAGATATCGTGTGCCCCCACACGGTCGTCACGACCATCACCACGATGAATATTATCCCCCGGGTCGGAGAGAGTGTGGTCCCCCATCCGCTCGATACGACTACGCCCATGATGATTATCCGGAGAATTATCCCGACCTACAGAGAGGAGGCCACCACCATGACATCACTCGTTGCATCCGACTTGACGCCCCTTCGTTCGATGGTCACCTAGATCTGAAAGCCTTCAGTGATTGGCTCTTGGACATGGACCACTACTTCGAGTGGTATGATATGAGTGACGAGCGTTGTGTTCGCTTCGCAAAAATGAAACTGATTGGACAAGCTAAGGTATTTTGGATTAGCGTCAAGAGAGCGTTGGAGCGAGATGGGTACTACCCCATCGCCAGATGGAATGAGATGAAGCAAAGGTTGAGCGAGAAATACCTCCCCGCCTCCTACCGAGACCAGTTATTTGAGCAGTTGCAGAACTTACGGCTGGGGTCACTTACTGTCGCTGAGTATATGGCTGGCTTCGACGAGCTAGTTGTTAGGAGTGACGTCTCGGAGGAGTCTTTTGTCACCGCCTCCCGATTCAAGGAGGGCCTTCGTTCTGAGATTCGGAGAGAGTTTATTCCACATCGTTTAGAGACGGTCGATCAGATATTCCAGCTCGCTCTGGAGTACGAGTAGTACCTCCGATCTTCTAGCACGAGCCAGTTCACTTCTCGGACTGAGTTCTCGACTTTTACGAAACCTGCTCCGCCCCAGACTACCACGGCTGCACCCTCACGTATCCCCGCAGATGCGAAGGGCAAAGCCATAGCCACTGAAGGCCAGCGATCTGGGGGTATTGTGTTTTATCGATGTTCTGGCAAGGGACACGTGGCGGCGCAGTGCCCCACGCGGAGCCTGCTAGTTGAGGGTGAGGAGCAGGATTTGGAGGAAGACGAGGAGAATACGTAAGAAGTCAAGGCCACTGTCGAGGAAGACTGGGAGAGTGACGCCGAGAGATCTTTAGAGGTGGGAGTGATTAGACGTCTTCTACAAACCCCTCGTGTAGACGAGGATTGGCGACGCACCACCATCTTTTACACATACTTCCCTAGTGTAGGCAGTCCCTGCAAGTTGGCTATCGATAGTGGGAGTTGCGTGAACATCGTGGCCCAAAAGGGGCTTGACCGTATGCAGGTGAAGGCAGAGCTTCACCCCCACCCATATCGTGTCGTCTGGGTAGATAAGACGGCGATTCAGGTCACCCAGCGTTGCCTAGTCCTGATTACTATTGTATCCTTTCAGGATAAGGTCTGGTGCGATGTTATTCTCATAGGCGTCGCTCATGTATTGCTTGGTCGTCCCTGGCTATTTGATCGTGATGTCACGTGCTTCAGCCGCTCGAACACGTGTGTCTTTTATGACAAGGAGCGGAAGATTACGTTGACGCCCACCCAGCTCCGAGATAAATCCAAGGGTGTGGTAGATCCATCTGTGAGTACGAGCGCCTCGAGGCCAATACATATTCTGAGGCGAGGTGAGTTTTTGCGAGATAATATTGAGTCGGATATTATTTACGTTGTCGTCGCTACTCAGATCACTAAGGACACCCTTGTTGACCACCCACCTGCGGTGCTTCCCCTTTTAGGCGAGTTTGTGGACATCATGCCTGATGAGCTCCCTGACGAGCTGCCTCCCCCACAGGACATTCAGCATGCTATTGATTTAGTCCCGGGGGCTTCCCTCCCGAACCTGCCCCATTACCGTATGCACCCAGATGAGCACGTTGAGCCCAAGCGGCAGGTCGATGAGCTTCTCCGGAAGCAGTTCATTCGCGAGAGTATGAGTCCATGTGCGGTCACCGCCCTTCTTACCCCTAAGAAGGACGGTAGTTGGCGTATGTGCATTGATAGCCGCGACATTAATAAAATCACGGTCAAATATCGTTTCCCGATTCCACGACTCGATGACCTTCTGGATACTATGTCCATTGCCCAGATCTTTTCCAAGATTGACCTCCGTAGTGGGTACCATCAGATACGAATTTGTGAGGAAGACAAGTGGAAGACAGCATTCAAGACCAAGGATGGTCTGTACGAGTGGCTAGTCAGGCTATTTGGGCTATCTAACGCCCCTAGCACGTTTATGCGAGTTATGACGTAGGTGTTGCAGCCCTACATGGGCAAATTTCGGGTAGTATACTTCAATGACATACTGGTCTATAGCCAGACTCAGCTCATCTCGATCATTTGAGACTTCTCTTTGGCACCCTCCGCCAAGAGAAACTGCATGTGAATCTGAAGAAGTGCTCGTTCCATTCCGAGTCTGTTTACTTTCTGGGGTTTATTATATCGTCTACTGAAGTATCTGTAGATCCCGAGAAGGTCAAATCCATTCGGGATTGGCCTGTGCCTGCGAATATTCACGAGGCTCGAAGCTTTCACGGACTTGTCACCTTCTATATGAGGTTTGTCCAGGGTTTCAGTACGATCATGGCCCCCTTCACGAGCTGTCTCAAGAAGGGAGAGTTTCAGTGAAACCCCGCAGGTACTAGAGCCTTCGAAGAAATTAAGGAGAGATTGACGACGGCTCATGTCCTACGATTGCCGGATTTTAGCCGCGCCTTTGAGGGCGCATGCGATGCGTCAGGAGTTGGTATAGGTGGCGTGTTAAGTCAGGAGGGGCACCCAGTTTCTTACTTTAGTGAGAAGCTGAATGAAGCTAAGCAGAAATACTCGAATTATGATCGAGAATTTTATGTCATAGTCCAGTCTCTGCGTTACTGGAGACACTATCTCCTTTCCCGGAGTTTGTGTTATATTCCGACCACCAGGCGCTACGCTACCTCGACTCGCAACGCAAGCTGGGACACTGGCATGCGAAGTGGGTCAAATATCTGCAGGACTTTCATTATGTTCTCAAGCACAGGCTGGTGTTGAGAACAAGCCGGCTGATGCATTGAGTCGCCGTGTATCCTTGTTGCAAACGATGACTGCGAACGTAGAGGGACTGGAGAGATTGATACCGGACTATCCGACGTGCCTTTATTTTGGCGAGATTTATACTGCCCTATCCTGAGACCCACCCGACCCTGTTGAGGGATATCAGGTCTATGAAGGATATCTGTACCAGGGCTCCAGTCTGTGCATTCCCCAGACATCTTACTGTGATTATCTGATTTGGGAGTTGCACGCGGGCGGGGCCGCAGAGCACTTCGGGCGAGATAAATCCACAGCCATTGTCGAGGACCGCCTCTACTGGCCCGGCCTTAAGAAGGACGTAACTCGCGTTGTTCGCCACTGTCGTATCTGCCAGACGGCAAAGGGAACAAAGCAGAACACGGGTCTATACACAATGTTACCTGTCCCACACCTCCCTTGGGAGGACATTAGCATGGATTTTGTTCTCGGACTTCCCCGCACCTTACGGAAACACGACTCCATCTTTGTGGTTGTCGATAGGTTTTTGAAGATGACGCACTTCATTTTCTGCCGCAAAACGGCAAATGTGACTCACGTCGCATCTATATTCATGAGGGATGTCTTTCGACTGCATAGTCTGCCCAAGCCGATCGTGTCAGACCGCGATGTAAGATTCATGAGTTATTTCCGAAAGACCCTGTGGCATAAGACGGGCACTATTCTTAGGTTCTTCTAGGCATATCACCCACAGACGGACGAATAGACTGAGGTAGTGAATCGGAGTTTCGGGAATCTTTTGCCATGTCTGGTAGGAGAGCATGTAGGAAGTTGGGATTTAGATCTCCATGTTGCAGAGTTTGCCTACAATAGCTCAATCAATAGGTCCACCGGGTTGAGTCCATTCCATGTAGTATCAGGATATGACCCTAGGAAACCTATAGACCTCGTCCCGAGTCCTTTAGAGTCGCACCCTAGTGAGTCTGCTGAGTCATTTACACAGCATTTGCATGAGTTGCATAAGTTGCATGAGTCGGTTCGCCGACGAATAATAACAAGCAATAAGAATTATAAAGCCCATGCAGATAAGCGAAGGCGAGAACAAATATTCAATGAAGGCGAAAAAGTAAATGTACGAATCCGCCCAGAGAGGCTCCCTTTGGGGCCTGCTAAGAAGTTAAGCGTCAGGCGAATGGGTTCGTACTTTATTATTAGTCGTATTGGGGCAAATGCCTACCGACTCGATATCCCGGCTAGTATGGGAATTCACCCGGTGTTTAATGTTGAGGATCTGACTCCATACTACGAGCCTCATGAGTATTTGGACCCGAGCAGTGGAGATACCCAACCACCCTCACCCCCACTGTTGTTTCTGTACCACCCTCATACGTCCCCACCGTCTGATGGCCACCCCAGTCCACCCACTGTTGACATCCACCCACCTGAGAACTCGACTTCTTTGGTTTCACCGCAGGCACCACCGATCGCACCGGGATCCACCTTTTGAGAGATGAGAGATGAGTGCATCACAAAGATCAGATCTCATCAGTTTGTTTCCACCACGGACGGACCACGATGCCGCTACTTGGTACACTAGTAGGGTCGCCCCGACGCGGACGACACTTGGATACTAACGGCAGAGCTTGATCGACTCGCCCCTGGACCTCGACCTCAGTACGATCAGCTCCATTCATCGGAGATGAAGGCTTTTCAGTCAGGGGAGTTGATGGGAATCCATCGAATCATGCACCTGGAGGGGTTCGTCGCAAGGCGGGGCCCATGTTCATTTATTCGCGAAGGAAGACTTGATTGGATCGCCGATCGAACTCCGCGGTTGCGTCCGGGACGTCGTCGCGAGTCAAAACACCATATTAGTTTATATTTTCTGTTTATTATTGATGTATTTAAGGTCTGAACCCACCGGCCAATCATAGTCGTTGATGGGGAAGCCCTAGCTTTATTTTTTCTTATAAATAGGAGTCTTGGGGGCTGAATTGAACCATTGCAGAATTTGGAGAACACTCATTCCCGGATTCCAGCGATCCCTCCCCGGTGCCGACGCCGTGGAATCCTAGGTGACGACTCCTAGGCCTCTAGACTCCTCCCCAAGGTAACCCCCACCTTCGTTTTCCACCCTTCAAACCCCCATTCCCACCACCGGATTCCCTCCAAATCCCCCCTCACTATCGCCGGCCTACAGGTTCCAGCAAGCCGCCCCCTCCTTTTCCTGTACCGCCGCCCAACCAGCCACCCTCCACCCCCGATTCCGCCGCCCCTTTCCTCCCCAGCCCAGGATTTGCCCTCACCCCAGCCCACCGCCGTCTCCCCTTGCCAAATCCGGCCACCCCAAGGACCCCATTGCCCTAGCCGACCACCCCCTCATTCCCCCTCCGTGGATTCACTACCCAAATAGCCTTTATTCTCTAGATCACGCTAGATCTGAGAATTTCAGCCCTCGTTCCGACGTTTTCCTCCACCCATGTTACCATTTTTGTATGGATTTGTTCTTACACATCGGATCTACCCTACCCCGGCCCGGATCTACTTATATCGTGATTATTGTTAACTATGATTGATATAATTTCAAGTAAGAGAATATGTGGTGATGGCTACAGGTGCATCGGATCTACCCTTTTGGAATTCATGTCATTAACTCATTATCCTTTGTTTCATTATAGAGTTGATAAAATTATCTTTTTTATCGTTTTTTAATATTCACATCATCCGTCAAAACTGTATCTGACTCATGTTTTATGCATTTTATTTAACTTAAATCTCTTGTCTTTTTTTTCTATCTCGAGCAATTTTATATATGTCACGCTCTCCATCTTTGGTATCTAATCACATATAAAATTCTTCATAACCTTGACTTCTTGCTTTACTTACTGCCTATTTAGCTTCTTTTTTGGCAACTATTATGATGTTCAATTGGCATAATGACATGAATTCCAAAATCATTCAAGTTTCAAAAAAATTAAGGAAATCAATGGTTGGGTATACATGAATCGAAGCACGCCCCATCCATACTTATAGGACTCGAAATCAGACTGAAATCTAGTCGGCTTAAAAGTCACTCAAGTCGAAGAAGCTTGAAACAATTTTAAGTGAGTCTGAAATGTGAGAATTGAAAATATAAAATCCATGCTATAGTGAGTGTGTAAAAATCATGAAAAAAGATATTGTGCAACTACAAAAATTAAGAATTTGAGGGGGATAAAAGGGTAAACAGATGAATACAAAAACAAATAGTAAAAATTAAAGACTAAGGACAGTAGCAAATAACATTGGTAAAAGCTTAGGGGTAGAATGTCTAGGACTAGGAAGAGATTAAAATAGAAACGGAATAATACCCTGACTCTATGCTCTTAGAGGTGGAACTGAGAAGAAATAAAGTAACCTTTGCGGCGGAGAGTAAAGAAAAGAGTAGGAATTGGAAACCTCGAAATGGCTGGGGTGGGGGAGGGCGCTCGGCGGAGAAGATATGAGGTCACCTGAAGAAGAGAAGACGAGATGATAGAGATAGAGCCCAGGATTTAGCCTTTAATTTCAATTTGATCGTCTAGCGATCTTTGATTTTCAAAGGATTTTTGCCACAATGCACCTTTGAAATACCTCTCTTTGGCCCGATGCACCTTAAGATTTTAATTTTGGCACTTTGCACCCTTTAAACTTATTATGATTGGCACATTGCACTCTACTTAATATTGTTGCTTTAAAATGAATAAAAATTAAATGGATCGGAGTATTTTAGTCAACAAGGCACTTTCCACTCTTAAAACTCAGTTAAATTCATTTTCATCCCATATCCAGCTGAAATAAAAAAACTTTTGGGTCTCAACTCCAGGCGCCACTCTTTGCATAATGAGCCTTCCCTTGACACATCAACTTCTTTCACTTGAGTTTTTAAATATGAATCATCCCTTGACATAAATATGCTTCAGGCGCCACTCCGAAAATTTTCCTGTAAGAGGTAGATAACGGGCCAATTGCTAAAAGTCCAGTAAATTCTGATTTTGAGCCAAAATATCATTGGAGAAGTATATGCTTTGAAAATTGCTGGAAATATTCATCAAATTAAATTTCCAAATTTAGATCACCAACTGAAAAAAAATCATTGTCAGTCAAGATTTGAGTGCTACAGAGAGATTAGAAGCCCAACTCTGTAAATTCCATTTCATTTCATTCACTATTCTTCTAAATACACCTAAGCAAGTGAGCATGAGGGTAATTGATGCAGTACGAATCTATGGGATGTGGACTTACGATTCTTTAACACTAAATACAACCCACGAGAGCATGTGTCATGATGAACCTTAGAACCTTAGAACCTTAAATAAAAATGTGGGTGAATGCAAACACGCAAGCAACAAACAATCCAATGAACAAAAAAACTCACAACATAAACCCTAATACAAATGTCACATCTCAATCATGCAAGTATGTGCGACGAGCAATTAATTAAACAATATTATTTTAAAATTCGTGTGCTTTTAATCTCAATTAAGCACAAATTTTCAAGTGTAGTAATTAGACAACAATTGCAAAATTAAATGAGAGTGCACTTAAATGGAGATGCGAAGCGAATAAATTTTGCAAGTCAATAAACAGATATGATAGTCAAATTAATCCAAATCAAATATTAGTAGCAATACAAGAAATCCATACAATGTGAAGAAATGAACACCGAAAGTAAAAAAACTCACCAAGTAATGATGTTGGTGGAGGTAGTGGTTGTCCGGAAGTGTAACCGGTGCGGTTTTGGGCTGAATTAGGGTTAGAAAAAGGAAATTTGGGTTGTTCTTGGCTGGTAGTTAGTGTTTAAAGTTTGTGGGGTGAGTGGAGGCGGTTGGTAGGGCTTCAGGAGGATATTTGAGTGTGGATTCCTGTGGGAGAGGGGCTGTGGAGGGCCGGACAGGGGGCTGTCCAGCGGTAGGGGGCTGGGAAAGACTGGAGAAATGGTGGCGGGGCAGGAGAAGACGGGAGGGTGGCTGTTGAATATTGTAGGGGGTGGTTGCAAGTAGATGTGGTGACTGTTGGATGATTATGGTTGTGGAATACTCTAATCTGGGAGAGATAAGGAGGAAGGTCGATACAGGGAGGTTGGGTCTAGGTTGTGAAGGTGGGTGGATGGGGTAAGATGGAGTTTCAAACCAGAAATCTCAGTTCTGGGGTTTCGAAATTAGGCAGGGAAGAATGTTGGGGTACGGTTGCGGCTTAGTAGAGGCAGAGAAATTACCATTAGAGGGGGATTCGGGAACTGAGTGGAGGACGCTGGGAAGGAATTCTGGACAGTGGGGAAGGTAGCCGTCCGTGGACTGGAGGAGGGATGAAGGCGTAGTCGGCGGCTGGAGGGACGGCAGGTGGTGGCGGAAGAGGGTGTCGCAGCCCCCTGGAGGCGGCAGCACCGGCGGCGTCGCACGGATGGAAGAACAAGTGGGCGGGTTTCTTTTCAAACCGCACCTCTGAAACCTCTGAGCTTCACTGCTGGAAGAGCATGGAATGTATTATGTTGAAATTATTCCATGGCCATCACGGTTTTTCAACCAATAAATCAATCTGAATCTCAAAGGACAAGCAAAAAAAAATAAAATAAAATTCAAAATATGTGTAAAATCAGGAGGAAGTGTCGCTGATCACTGTTTCATAATTTAAATATTGTTGATCTCCATCAATCTTTTCGGCTCAGAAATATTTATCTCTAGTGAATGAAGATTATATGCTCCCAAAGCAAGCTGGGTAACAATTTGTGTCCCTCCAAGCAGGAAGTGTCACCGCATGAGGTTATCATACTATTGAAGTGGCCATGGATCTCATGTAATAAAAAAATCGCAACAAGGGTGAAAGGTAAGGAAATAATGGTAATTGGTAGAGACGTAGTGGAGGTCAGGGGGTATAGGAGAAGCTATAGTGAAAGACTTGATTTCAAGAGCCTAGACATCTAGAGGAGGGTGAATAGGTTCTAATTTTCTTTAATAAATTTTAGGCAATTAATTTGTTCTAACTTAGCACAGATGATACAATTCTCAGCATAGCAATCACAACACAGCAATCACAGCACACCAATCACAGCACACCAATCACGGCACAGTACAGTACACCAGATTTATAGTGGTTCTCCAAGGTATAGGTACATCCACTTTCCCCCTTCGCATATCCAGTAGAGAACTGGATTCAGCCCAACTTCCTTCCACTTACTCAGATCCACAGATCTTACAACTCAGAATCAGATTGGTTCCTATAGCTCAGACTTATACAAGTCTTACCTCAGATTCTTCCCAAGAATCCTACCTCGGGCATCAGCCCCACCTCAGCCTTTATCACTAGGCTTACAACTCAGACTTTCACAAGTCCTACACCTCAGGCACTCAGTAATACCTCAGTCTTTATAATTACAGGTTTACAACTCAGATCTTACAAAAGATCCTACAAGAAAATTGAATGTTTTAAAGGTACAGGAATTTCACCAGATAGAGCTCTCTATTGGTGTGAGCTTCTTGATCAGTTCTTGAATAAACTTAATCTTCAGATCCAACCTGACTTAATTGTTTCAAAACTTCTTGATTGAACAAAATAAGGTTGATCTTCACTTGATGTAGAAGTTGATCTTCAGATAGCTCTTTCCTTAAATTCAGAATTAGATCTGAATCTTTCTTACAGACTGTTATGGATCTGCCTTCTTAAGGGTTTTCCATTTTCTTGTTGTCAAACTCTCTTTCCCGTAATTGCTTGATTACTTCTTTAGTTGTTATTTTTGGTTGTTAAGGATCAGTCTCTTATATAGAGTTTCCTCATGATTACCGGTTGATCCGGTTTGTAACAACCTTCTGACAATCCTGACAAAGGTGTCAGACCTGTTGGTTATGACAGTTGTCGACTCACTAGTCATGACAGTTGATTCCTCAAAGACTTTACAACTCAGCATGAACCACTCAGCAAACTTCTTCACATGTGTCGACACAAATAGACTAAGTGTCGACATAAGTCTTGATGATGTCGACACAACACTCCATGTGTTGACATAGTCATTCTTCTGCTACTCGACACAACTTCTATTTGTATGTGTCGACACAAGCCCTGTGTGTCGACACAACTGCTTCTGGTCTCGACATAACTGATGTTGATAGATGACGTTGAGTGTATGTCCAGCTATCGTTGAGTGTGTGTGTCAACACAAGTCATGTGTGTCGACACAACTACTTCTGGTTTTGATATAGCTGATGCAGACAAATGACGTTGAGTGTATGTCCAGCTGTCATTGAGTGTATGTCGACACAAGTCCTATGTGTCGACACAAGCCTTTAGACTCAGTATAGTTGTTGTTGTTAGAAGGCGTTGAGTGTATGTCGACACAAACCTTCTTCAGGTGTCGACACAATTCCTGAGTGTCGACACATGCCTTTCTTCTAGTGTCGACATAACTCTTGGGTGTCGACACAGCTTCTGCTTTAGGTGTCGACATAATTCATGTCTTAGGTGTCGACACAATTCTGGGTGTCGACACAGCTTCTTCTTCAGGTGCCGACACAATGTCTAGGTATCGACACAGGCCTTGCTTCTAGTGTCGACACAACTTCTGGGTGTCGACATAATTCTTCACAAGTATCGACATTTGTACTTAGAGAATTTTTTTGCAAACCTTACACCTGCACAATGAAACTCAGACATCCATCAAATACAAATAGATGTATATCATTGAGTAAGATGAGGCTTCTTCAAATATGGTACATATTTTTCAGTGTACCCAACAATCTCCCCCTATTTGGAGAAATCATAACTCTTAGTCGAAGATATACATCACTCATAATAAAACACAGAAAAAATAGATGTACATATATTTCACAGCAGGATAACAACTAACAGCAATACTGAAACTTATTTTATTCATTAATCAGAAAATTCCAGGTTTATATGTTTTTTTATAGAATAACAAAAAATAAAAGATTACATTGTTCTAGACAATAGCCTATTTATCCTAAGATAGACCAGGCTCCTTAATTACAATTCTCTTCCCAGATCTGATCTTAGCCTGCACAATAGGTTCAGTATCATCAACTGGTTTCTTTCCTTTCAGATCCTTCTTCTTCAGTTCTTCATCCTTTATCCTTTGCCTTTCAAAATAGTGAAAAGGCTTAGGGAAGTACTTGTTAGGCTCCAGAGCATTAGCAGGTAACTTCCCAGCTTTTACACTCCTTCTGTACTGAAGAATGGCTTCTTGCCTAGCTTGATACTTGTTCCACTCTTGTTCAGAGTACCATTTACCCCTATCATAGGTCTTGTCCTTCATAGCTTTCCAAGCAGTCAATAATATTCCTGGAAGTAGGATTTCACTGCTCAAAATCAGGCTTCAATTCATCCTGTTCTCTAAACCTTTTCTTGGACAGCTGTGCTTCCTTCTGAGCTTCCTTGGCAGCCTCTGACATGTCTACTTTTTCAATGATAATATTGTGTGCCTCTTGTGGAGGGTTATACATTGTCTGAACTTCTTATTGGACTATGTCAAAATCAGCTTGAGGGTAAATGACATGTGCAACCTCTGGCTGATCTCCTTCAATGTAGGCAGGTTGCACTCCAGACTCAGCGGTATTATCACCTCACATAGGGGTGGAAATCCAAGTGTAGCTCTGATTTTGTTAGATACCCATTTTGCATGGTCAGAGCTGGCTTTGACTAACATTCTCTCCCTCTTTATGACTTCTCTAGTTATATGATCCCTCAGATCATTCTTTTGAAACCTTATTTGATCAGCTAGATATTCTGTACCTTCTTGATAGTAGGCTTTAAATTTAGTCAGGTAATCAGAAATGGTCTTTTGAGAGGCTCCAATGGCTGTTTGGACAACAGCTAGATCTTCTTATATTTGCTTTGATATTTCAGTTTTCAAATCAGTGGAAATACTTCCCAGTTTTTTTAGAATTTCTTCTTGGGAGTCTTTGAGATTTTCATTAGACTTGAATTGATTTTCTAAAACTATGTGCGACTGTGCTTGCCTGCGTTAGCGAGGTCGTTGTTTGGTGGCAATGTCCTCAACCTCAGTCTTCAGTAGCTGTTGTTGCTCAGCCAAATATACTACAGCATTGCCTCCCTTATGGAAGAAATCTATCATCTCTTTCTTATGCAAATTGACTTCAAATCTGATAGATTTAATGTCTTGAGCCAGCTGAAATTGTAGTTCTTTATTTGATTCATCCACATATTTTTCTAAGGACTGCCTTTGTTCATCCAATTTGACTTGCAGTTGGACCAGTAATGAACTAAAGTCCATGCTTAGAGCAGGTGGTTGATTGACTGTTTGTAAGGCCTTTTTATAGCATGTGTTTTTTTTCCTGATTGCAACCATCTTCCTCTTCTTAGCCATAGAGGCTTCCTCATCATCAGAGGGTTGTGATGAACTTTATATATCAACTGTTTCCTTATTAGAAAGGGCATTCAGTAGCTCCTCCCCTTCAGTTCCTGGAAGTTCCTTTTCTACCTGTGCTTGCTCCCTCTCAGTCCTTACAGCTGGTAAATCAGGAAACAGCTCTTCCATAGTTACCTCTTGATGCATCTGTACAGGAGGAACAAGATTAGTTTGGAAAATAAAAGGTTCTCCCTGGACATCCAAATTTTTGTCAAGGGCCTTCTCTATAAAAGAGATACTTACTTGCTCATCTTGAGCTGTATCTTTTATCTGCACATCTTGTGCTTCCTTCTCAGTAATTTCCAGTACTTCTTTGTTTATATCTGATACAATGTCCATCACTATATCAACAACTTACTCACTCTACAAAGTAGCTTCAGCAATGCCTCCCCCTTTGGCAGGCAGCTCAGATAGTTCAGTATCTTGTTCTGCTGGTTCAGGGTGTTCTCCCCCTAGAGTGAAGGCTATATGTTGCTTGGGGTGCTTAATGCTCTCTTTTAGATCTTGAGCTTCTTTTGTTATTGGTCTTCATCTGAACTGAAGACTACCTCCTCCTCGGAATTACTGGAGGATTCTTCTTGCTGAACAATTTCTTTCTTTTTCTTATCTTTCTTGATCTGTTCTTTATCTTGTCTCCTTGTTCTGTAAGAAACAGACATCTGTGTCCACTTCAACTGTTGAAGCTGAATACATGGCAGCAGGCAGTTGTTGCTCACAGATTCTGTGGATTCAAAACTAGCTCCTAGACTATGACTACAACTTAGAAGGGTCAAAAATATTTTGTGATAATACTAGTGCTATCTCCATAGCACAAAATCCAGTCCTCCATAGTAGGACAAAGCATATAGAGATTAGACATCACTTTCTAAGACACAATGTAGAGAAAAATAAAATTGAAATTCAATATATCCCAACTGATTTGCAAAGGGGAGATATTTTCACCAAACCTTTGGATGAAAAGAAACACACCTTCTTCCTAAATCAGTTAGGAATGTTAGATGGAGGAAGTTTAAAATAAATCCCAAGATTTTTAAATCTAAAAACAGACCAAGACTAGGCTAAAAACTTATATTTTCTAGTGTCTGTAGGTTCTGTTTTGTCTCTGAACTGCGCTCTACGTTTTTCCAAAAATCGTCGAACGGAGATCGATGCTTTCCAATAAGCGTCGACCAGAGTTCAGCATTTTCCAGGCAGCGCTAGGCTATCTTCCTCTGGTCAACGATTGTCGAACGGAGTTTGACGCTCTCCAGTATCGTCGAACGGAGATCGACGTTATTGAAGACTTTTCAGATTCCATTAGAAGCCCAGATCGTCGAACAGAGTTCAACGATCCTTCCTTTCCGCCGTCGAACCCTAATATAAAAATCATTTTTCGTCGTCGTTCTTCGATTGCGCATTCATACTCTCTGCAATTTCTTTCTTTCCCTCTAAACTCTACTGCACTTGGTTGTGTTTGGTAAATTTTTTGCAGGTCTTCAATGGCGGTGAATGTTACGGCTCTCGCGAAGATGAAGTTTGATACCGGGTTTGATATTGATATGGATTCATTCGATGGCAGCGATCAAATCTTCAAGGATATCCTGGAGCTATTCAAGGAACAACAGCTAGTGGATATTATGTCGACCATAATGAAGATTGCGGCTGACGAAATAAAGGAATGGGTATTTACTGCAAATATTCTGGATGAGAATACTATAGTCGGTACTATCCGCGGGATTCAGGTACAATTGTCCCCTACCCTTCTGATTGAGGTATTCAACTTAAGTACTGGAGATGATTCTACTGATATGTCTGGAGAAGAATTTGATTCTATGTTGGATAGAATGAGTCACTCTGCTGCAAACCCTAATAAGTTATTGAAAAAGAATCTATCTATTGAATTTCATTTTTTTGGCTGATGTTGTGGGGAAAGTGTTGCTGGCTAAGCACTCAGCACATGATACCATATCAAGGTATCAGTTCTGTCTGATGGGAGCCATAGTGGACAAGAAACATCTGAATTGGGGAACAATCTTCTTTGATTTGATCAAGAAGAAAATTAATAAAAGTTTTGTCAATTTTGGGAGGATTTTAGGGGTTTTCCTGCACTCCAGGTGCCCAGAGCTGCTGGTTTCCAATGGGATGCACATTAATGCATCTAAAAGATTAACTTGTGCCCTATTTGGGAAATGGGACAGGCAGATCATCAAACCTGCCAGGACTACTATAGCCTCAGGCACAAGGACTCCTATAGTCACTTCCCCTCAGGCTCCAGCCCTCATGGAAGAACTGTCTGCCTCCACCTCTGCTCCTTCTTCTCCTCCTCTCATTTCTACCTCCACCTCCACATCAACCAAAACAATCTCCTCAACCATAACCATCTCTTCCCACATTACCATCTCATCACCTCTTTCACCTCCAGCCACTTCAGAATCATTCCATCCACTCCACTACTATCCACCTCTTACCATTCCATCCTTCAACATATTGGAAGATTCCTTCATGGATGATTCCCCTTCCTCTCCTCCTGAGCTTCCTTCTACCTCCTCCTACCAACAACTTCTTCATGATA
Source organism: Platanthera zijinensis (assembly GCA_039513925.1). Lineage (NCBI taxonomy): Eukaryota > Viridiplantae > Streptophyta > Magnoliopsida > Asparagales > Orchidaceae > Platanthera > Platanthera zijinensis. The sequence goes on from CM077083.1 coordinate 155,983,241, forward strand.
TACTCTCCCAACCATCCTTCACTTCATCCATCTCCACACCCATACCATCCATCTCTACCATCCCTATATCTCAACCATCAATAATCCCATCCACCACAGCATCAACTACAGCCCATTCACCATCAGTTCAAGCAATTCCATCCTCCACCTCTACTCAAGTCCCACTTGAGCAAGTGGATTTATAAGCTTTAGCAGATAGGCTATATGGGATACTAGCCCCTAAGCTAGTAAGCCTGCTGGAGACCACCATGGCTCCACTCCTGCAATCAATAAAGGAGCTATCTGACAGGCTAGCCTCTTTTTCCTCTCCTCAGGCAATTCCTTCTATGGAGTGCCTTGATCCAGTCATGACTGAATCAAGGCAGGGGGAGATGCCTTATGAAGCTGAAGTAATGCCTGCTGCTCCAGAACCAGTACTCATAGTGGACCTCAGGTCACTGTTGTCTGCATTTGATCTTCTTCACAGAAGAAGCTTACCAACTCAGGGAGTTGAAGACCTCACTAAGGCCATTGTGCCTATTTCTGTATGTGATCCCAGCCTGATCATATCCTGTGTCAAGTCTCTTAAGGCTGAGGAAGCTGTTGCTACTATTAGTGATGCTGCTGCTGCTGATATTTCTATTGAATCTACTGATATTGAGATATTGTCTGCTGATACTGCTGTAGCTGAAGAACTGGCAAGTTATCTGGAAGAACAAGTTTCTGTGAATCCTGTTGATGTAACTGCTCCATAAGTGTTTGTTATTCCAACTCCTCCTGCTGAGATTCCTAATGTTGTTCCAACACCTCCTGCTCCTGCTGATTCTGAGAAATCCAAACTTCAAGAGGAATACATAAAAAGAATTGATGATCTTTATGACAGACCACATAGCTCTGACAGTGATAAATTCAATACTGAATCTGATGACTCTGCTGGCACCATTGCCAAAAAGAGGAAAGATAGAAGCAAAGCTATGATGAGAGTTTCTCCTACCAAGGCCAAAGATGCAAATGACAATCCATATTATATTCTGCATGACTGCCAGATTACAGAACCCTGGATACAATATTCCAAAAATTAGTTAAAGGCTATGAAGAAGAAAAGGAAACTGAACAAGTATGAGAAAGGATCCTCTTAGTATCAACCTCCTCCTCCTCCTCCAGATTCAGGATCTGGTGGAGGCTCTGCATTTCAATCTTCAGATTCAAAGCAAAGTTCCTCTCAACCCTCTCAAAGATATCAGCCTAGAGGACAGTATCAAAAAGGTTATCATTCAAGAAGAGGACAACACAGAGGAAGTCAGAGAGAATATAGAACCTATTCCAAACAGCAAAGGGAAGGACAAGGGCATATGGATTCAACTCAAGGTCCTTTTCCTTACAAACTCAGAGATACTGTTGTTACAAGAACATCTACTGCTTCAGAAACCATAAATAGATATGAACCTTCAATCCCTTTTGAGGATCCAGAAAACAATCCTTTATCATGGACTGCCAGGATGAAAGAGCTTGCTGCTCTAGATCAGTTGAAAAAAGCCAGAGAACAATGGAAAGATACTTCTAACATCACTACACTTTCAGAACAAAGAAAGACAGAACTGGAGAGATATGCTTCAAGAAAGTTCTTTGATCCAAAAGATTACATGAAACTGCATCCTGAGGCTGTAGTTCCAAGGCCCAGATCCCAAACCTCCTTAGGTGCAGAAGATGATAGAAGATCAAAGAAAGATGCTCTCAATCCCAACAGGGAAATTTTATTCAAGAAAGGCAGTGAAAAGAAATGAATTCTGTAAGCAGACAATACATCTATATCTGAACATTTGCTGATTTCCTTTTGAGTTCTACAATGCTGTTTTGATTATCTTTTCTGCATTGTTAGTTTAGTTTTTCTGTTTCTGTATGTATTATTCTGTATTTCCTGATTATGTCCTGTAAATAGTAATCCTAACCCAAATAAGGGGAGATTGTTGGAACACCCTATTACTAATTTGGGCAAGGATCACTATGTTATTAGGAAAATTGTTTGACCTAGTTGTATAGTTGAAAAGGTCAAATTAGAATGAGTCTAGGGCTTAGAACTTAGGTTTGGAGCTGCCCCCAAGACCATTCAGAGATCAGGACTAAGTACTGAGACAAGACAATTTTCGTCGAGATCAGGTCGATGAAACGTCGAACTCAGTTCGACGTTCTCTGAGCTCAAGTCTGCAAATCGTCGAACTCCGGTCGACGATCTTCGAGCTCAGATCGACGTTTTGTCTTCAGCTATTTTCCAAGTCGCTGAGCTCAGGTCGACGATCGTAGAGCTCAGGTCGACGTTTTCTGTCTGCTGTGAAAATCCAATATCTGAGCTCAGTTCAACGATCGTAGAGCTCAGATCGACGATTTCTGTGAGAGATCGACGCTTTCAGATTTCAAATTCAAGAATAGTTATGGAATTAATTCAAATTCTTTCAGAGTTATTTTCTGCATTTATTATAAAGGATTTTCTAGCCGTTTCAAGCAATCTGATGCAAGTTTCAAGGAAGGACTAAATGGAATGTTGCTTAGGACTTTCCCCAGAGACAGTTGTCATTTATGGATGCCATTTATGACTTAGTAACGGCCATCTAAGTCAGATTTTTGATATACTCCTGCAGAAGAGAATAGAGATAACAACAATAATATACAGAGAATACAAAGAGATACAGAAGAATTAGATTACAATACAGAAGATTGAACAATACAACTTCTCTGATCAACAGTTCATCTTTTGTGATTTTCAAATCTACCGAATCTTTAAGAACATAAGAAAATTCTGCTGTAGAGGAGATCTTCTGCTACTCAACTCCTCTAAATCTTCAAGTGTTAAAAAGCTTCAACATCAAGGACTCCAGACACCAAACATTTCAGCATCTGCTGGAATCATCTTCTGCTGGAGATCTAAAGCATCTTAAGACCTATCATCCTAACAAAGCTTTCACTCCTGAACCATTCTACATCTCAGGGGGAGCTTTGACAACATCAATAATCCACTAGTCTTCTCTCAGTGATTTAAGACAGAGAAGACATCATCACCTTTTTATTTTACCACCATCTGTACAGGGTTATCTCTCCCTTCACAAGTGAACTCTTGGTTTCTGAGACCTGATCAAAACTCAGTGGTGGCAAGACACCTGATCAAAAAATCTGGTTTGGTTTTTGAGCACCTTATCAAAAGCTCATTGGTGCCCAGGACACCTGATCAACTATTCCTGCAGTGGATTCCTACAAAGGGTGGTAGAAGAGTGGATGTACCCAAGTTGTTGGGGAACCACTATAGATCCTTGTGTCTTCTGGTTGCTGTGTGTTTGTCTTTGCTGTGTGCTGTGTGATTCTTTATTTTTTGCTTTAGTTTTTTACTTCACTGCAAGCACCTTACACATAAACATAAATTTAAGTCTTCCACTGCTATACTATTTTAATTGTGAATTATTTTAAAATACTCTATTCACCCCCCTCTAGAGTTAAGGTATATCTTTTCCCCACTTTCAAAGTTTGTTTCTATAGATCCACTTGGTTCCTATAATGTTGTGATCCTTTGGTTTAGGAATCAGTTCCCAGACTTTACATCTTCTGAATTGATTCAGCTCTTCTTGCATAGCATCAATCCAGTTTGTGTCTATCATGACTTCTTCAAACCTCCTGGGTTCTATCTGTGACAAGAAACTTGAACATAAAACTGTGTTCATGTTCTTGCTCCTGGTTAGTACACCTTGAATTGCATCACCAATAATTTGATGAGCTGGATGATCCTTTAGGTGTCTTCTTGCTGGAGGAAATCTGTCAACCTCCTGACCTTCTTCATTTTCCTCAACCTGATGCTCCTCCTTGTCTTCTTCATCTAGTGAGTCTTGTTCTTCCCCTAGACATCATGCATCTTTTTCTTCATCTAGCCTAGCAGGTGCTTCTTCATTGATAGTTAACTTGTCCAGCCTATCCTTTAAACCTGTAGAACTACTTGAAGAGCTAGACAATTCACGGTTAATCAACTTAGACTCATCAAATACTACATGGGCAGATTCTTCTACAACTTGTGTAGTAAAGTTGTAGATCCTGTATGCCCTACTATTATTTTTGTACCCAACAAATATCCCTTCTAGAGATTTGGCAGCAAACTTAGTTTGGTAATGCTTACCATTAACTAGGACATAACACTTGCTACCAAATAATCTGAGGTAGGAAATGTTTGGTTTTCTGCCTTTCAAAAATCTGATAGGGAGTCATCTTATGTTTCTTATTGATGGAGGCTCTATTGAGTACATGACATGCAGTATTTACTGCCTCTGCCCAGAAGTACTCATGGAGAGTAGTATCACTAAGTAGTGTTCTACTTGCCTCAATTAGAGTCCTATTCTTTCTTTTAGCAACTCCATTTTGCTGGGGTGTTCTAGGTGAGGAGAACTTCTGATGAATCCCAAGTTCTTCACAGAACTTTGTCATACACTCAAACTGAAATTCAGTTCCATGGTCACTTCTGATTTTGACCACTAAATTGTTAAATTCATTCTGAATTTGTCTAACAAAGGTCTGGAAAACAGTAGGAGTTTCAGATTTCTTCCTCAAGAAAAAAACTCATGTGAATCTAGAATAGTCATCCACAATAACTAATGTGTATACTTTCCTACCAAGACTATGAACTGGCATAGGACCAAACAAATCCATATGCAAGAGATATAAACATCTCATTGAATCTTTGGTATCAAGTGCATGGAAAGAGGACTTAGTCTGTTTGCCCTTTTGGCAAGCTGAACACACACCCTCTTTAATGCACTTGACTTGAGGATCATTCCTTACTGACCTCATGCTGAACAGCTGTCCTATTAACTTATAGTTCAGATGAGCTAACCTCTTATGCCATTTGACACATAGTGAAGCTTTCTCTCCTGTAACTAGACAAATAGGTGAGATGTTAAACTCACAATCTAGTTTAAGACAATATATATTCTCTTTCCTAGTGTCAGTCAAAATGATCTCTTGATCACTTGACCTCCTTATTTGACACTCCCCTTTGAGGAAAGAGATGTCATAACCTAGATAAATAAGTTGACTTATGCTAATCAGGTTATGTTTTAGACCCTTCACATAAGCCACTTTAGTGATAGTAATTGAATCACTAGAAATATTACCAAATCCTTTGATGATTCTTTTTTCTGATCCACCAAAGATTACTTTGGGTCCATTCTCTATGGGTACATAGTCCTTCAACATTCTTCTTATTTTAGTCATGTGTTTGGAACATCCACTATCCAAGTACCATATAGGGGTATGGTCACTTGGATTCACCTGCATCAAATAAAGAATCACTTATCCTTAGAACCCAAATTATTATTGGGTCCTAGGTCCTTATTAGTTTGAAATCCTGCAGCTGTTCTGACAGGTAAACTATTCTTTGTTTTAACACTTGTATTGAACCAGCAATCCATGAAAAAGTGGCCCCACCTTGCCACAACACCAACACTCAAATCTATTGTACCTTCTTTTAGGTACAGACTTCACAACTTTGTTGCCAGCTGTCCTGTTAGGTGTAGATGCTGGAGCAACAAACCCCAAGAATTCCTTTTAAATGTGATGGGCTTGTTTATAGAGTGATATATTGGAATTTGCACCCTTGCCCAAGAGATCTCCATACTCACAGTGACCATGAGAAATATCATGATCATACCTGTTTGTAGTTTGCATCACTTTCCTAAAGAAAATAGGGGGCTTTTTAGCTAATGTCTGAACTGGGGTCTTACCTTTTCTATGAGAATTGGTGGCCCTAGTTCTTCCCTTAAAACCTAGACCAGTCTTTCTTTTATGAGAAATGAAATTGTCAATTAAGGGCAAGAGAGATTTTGGCTTAGAGAATTTAGCCACTAACTCTCTTTCTTACTGAATTTTTGTCTCCAGTTTCTTGATATGCTTTTCCTTGAAATGGATTGTGCCCATCTGAATAACAGTAATGTTTTTCAGTTTGGCAACCTCCTTCAGTTTTAAATCTATCAACATGACTGAATCTGATGCAGCCTGCTTAAGAGACTCAATTTCCTTAGCTTGCTCCTTGACAAGAAACTTGCTCCTCTTCAGAGCTTGCAACAGCCCACCATACTCATTAATGAGTTGATATACATCACCCTCAGAATCAGAACCATCCACTTCTCTTGAAGTTGATGCTACTGATTCTGATCCAGTAAAATAATCAGAATCTAAGGGAGAATTGTATACCTTGCTTGGACCAGGCTGATCCTGGCACTGATCATTTTCTGACAGAGCCATCAGCCCTCTACAACAATAGTCTTCCACCCATTTATGAAGTCCAGTATTTGTAGGAATTTTAGTTCTATAGAATCCTCTTCTATTGAGAATAGCCCAACATATGCTTCTGCATCATCTTCTTCTCCTGATCCTGAAGATGAAGAGTTTGTCCAACTCTTCTGCTTTTGAGCAACAAAGGATTTCTCCTTCTTGCCTTTCACTTGATGTTTCTTCTTGTCCTTAGATTCAGTCCTCTTGTCTGGACAGTCAGCTATGACATATCCAGTCCTGTTGCAACAATAACAAACAATCTTAGAATTAGTTTGTTTACTAGGTTTTGAGGCATACCTGTCCTCCTTGGGAGTCTTCTTTTTCTTGTAATATTCATCCTTGGAGAAGGATGTAGATGACCTGGTTCTCCATTTCTTCTTTTTCATGAACCTTTGAAACTGCCTTGTAAAGGCAGTAAAGTCCTCATCAGAGGTGTGGCTATCTGATGTGCTATTGTCAGAATTTTCTTCTTCTTCCTCAGCACTTCTTCTGGGTGGAGAAGGAGACTTTCTCCTACCCTTTCTTGTGCCTTTAGTCTTGAAGGCTACTGACTTCTCTTTGTACTCAGACCTACTGCTTTTATCCTCCTCTTTTCTAGTAGTGAGCTATATTTCATAGGATAACAGCTTTCCAAATAGTGTTGGTGGAGGTGTATCAGTAAGCCTGACCACCTCTCTGATGGTACATATCTTTGTGTCCCAGTCCTTTGTTAGTGATCTGAGAAACTTGTCATTCAGTTCATATATACTGAAGACTCTTCCATAGGTCATCAGCTCATTTACTATCTTGAAGAACTTCTTGTAACATTCGGCTATGCTGTCAGACTTGGCTTGTCTAAAACTCTCATATTCTTGATTTAGCATAGATTTCCTATCTTCTCTGACTTCTTCAGTTCCCTCCATATAGACAATCAAGGTGTCCCACATCTCCTTAGAGGTTTTGCAATGCACCAGATTCTGAAATGTGACATCATCTATAGCACTTACAATAATGTTTTGTGCTCTTTTGTCTAATGTAGTCAAGATGATCTCATCCTTGATCATTTCAGAATAACTCTTTGGGGTTCTAACATTTGCATCCAGAACTGATACCTTCATTGGAATGAAGGGGCTTTCTTGTACTGTGATGTAGATTCTTGGATCAGATGCTTCCATGAATAACCTGACCCTTTCCTTCCATATGCCAAAGCATTCTTTCCTGCAGATAGGCAGTTTCATAGATCCAAATTACTTCTGATTCTCATTTGAACCCATTCTTGAAATCTGTTAATTGCCTTGGAGATTCACTCAGACTATTAGGTCTATCTTTGAGTAACTTCCCTCTGATACCACTTGAAAGACTTAATTTCAAGAGCCTAGACACCTAGAGGGGGTGAGTGAATAGGTTCTAATTTTCTTTAATAAATTTTAGGCAATTAACTTGTTATAACTTAACACAGATGATACAATTCTCAGCATAACAATCACAACACAGCAATAACAACACACCAATCACAGTACAATACAATACACCAGATTTATAGTTGTTCCCCAAGGTATGGGTACTTCCACTTTCCCCATTCGCCTATCCAGTAGGAAACTGGATTCAGCCCAACTTCCTTCCACTTACTCAGATCCATAGATCTTACAAATCATAACAAGATTGGTTCCTACAGCTCAGACTTATACAAGTCTTACCTTAGATTCTTCCCAAGAATCCTACCTCAGGCCTCAACCCTACCTCTGCCTTTATCAATAGGCTTACAACTCAGACTTTCACAAGTCCTACACCTCAGGCATTCAGCACTACCTCAGCCTTTACAATTACAGGCTTACAACTCAGATCTTACAAAAGATCCTACAAGAAAATTGAATGTTTTAAAGGTACAAGAATTTCACCAGATAGAACTCTCTATTGGTGTGAGCTTCTTGATCAGTTCTTGAATAAACTGAATCTTCAGATCCAACCTGACTTAGTTGTTTCAAAGCTTCTTGATTGAATAAAATAAGGTTGATCTTCACTTGATGTAGAAATTGATCTTCAGATAGCTCCTTCCTTAAATTCAGAATTAGATCTGAATATTTCTTATAGATTGTTCTGGATCTGCCTTCTTAAGGGTTTCCCCTTTTCTTGTTGTCAAACTCTCTTTCCCGTAATTGCTTGATTTCTTCCTTAGTTGTTATTTTTGGTTGTCAAGGATCAGTCTCTTATATAGAGTTTCCTCATGATTATCGGCTGATCCGGTTTGTAACAAACTTCTGACAGTTCTGAAAAAGGTGTCAGACCTGTTGGTTATGACAGCTGTCGACTCACCAGTCATGACAGTTGATTCCTCAAAGACTTTACAACTCAGCATGAACCACTCAGCAAACTGCTTCACATGTGTCGACACAAATAGACTAAGTGTCGACACAAGTCTTGATGATGTCGACACAACACTCCATGTGTTGACATAGTCATTCTTCTGCTACTCGACACAGCTTTTGTTTGTATGTGTCGACACAAGTCCTGTGTGTCGACACAACTGCTCCTGGTCTCGACATAACTGATGTTGACAGATGGCGTTGAGTGTATGTCTAGCTGTCGTTGAGTGTGTGTGTCGACACAAGTCCTGTGTGTCAACACAATTGCTTCTGGTTTTGATATAGCTGATGCAGACAAATGGCATTGAGTGTATGTCCAGCTGTCATTGAGTGTGTGTCGACACAAGTCCTGTGTGTCGACACAAGCCTTTATACTCAGTATAGTTGTTGCTATTAGAAGGCGTTGAGTGTGTGTCGACACAAGTCCTGTATGTTGACACAAACCTTCTTCAGGTATTGACACAATTCCTGAGTGTTGACGCATGCCTTTCTTCTAGTGTCGACATAACTCCTGGGTGTCGACACAGCTTCTGCTTTAGGTGTCGACACAATTTTGGGTGTAGACACAGCTTCTTCTTCAGGTGTCGACACAATGCCTGGGTGTCGACACAGGCCTTGCTTCTAGTGTCGACACAACTTCTGGGTGTCGATACAATTCTTCACAAGTGTCGACACTTGTACTTAGAGAATTTTCTTGCAAACCTTACACCTGCACAATGAAACTCAAACATCCATCAAATACAAATTGATGTATATCATTGAGTAAGATGAGGCTTCTCCAAATCTGGTACATATTTTTCAGTGTACCCAACATATAGTGATGGTGGAAACTGAACCTAGAAAGGAAGACTAATGGCTCAAAACTAGGTGGTTACGTATAAAGTCAAATCCTCGGCATTGAGAACAGAATCAACACCCGTATTCCTAGTAATATTAATCACAAAAAATTTGGCACATACTCCCACATGATAGTGTATCTATTCACCTAGCATTTAAATTCATAGTTGTTCCCAATGGGAACCTGTCAAATATTATGTAAATCATCGCTCAATCGCCTTCTTTGAATATTCATTTTCTCATGTGAAGAAAGTTATAAAATATTCATTATTTAATATAACTTTACGTCGGAATATGGTATGCAAACCATGTAATAGATTCAAATGCAAAATGTCAAACTCAACAGATTTACTAAATGCGAATTTACGTAGCAGTGGGAGTTCCTAAAATGGGTGGTTTATCTGACATTTCCTTGGGCAGGGTGTAGAAATAATCGTCGAGTGTACGACAAACACCCATATACCTAATTGAGACATCAATAGTGAGATATAATATTGTAAAATGACAAATATCTCTCAAGAGGCATGAATCACCAAGGGGCTCACTGAGTGGTCGATAGAAAATTTCATTATGGACGGAATCTCTCGAAGAAGTGTCGAAGATAGTGATATAAGGATGTAAATCAGGCGGTTCACTCAATGGTATGTATGTAAATTCATTATGAATGTGATGATCTGAAAGGAGGTGTGAGACAATGACACAAGGATGTAATATCGGGGTGGGTTGAATGTCGTATAAAAGAAAAACTACTCAAGTGACTCTCCAAAAATCTCAATGTGGGGGCTCATCAAAGAGTTTATTTCTAGCAAGATAATTCTTGAGATGTGTGTCATTGATAATAGTAGTATTCTCGTCCTCGAGAGGGGAGGAGGCAGTCACTATAAGTTGATGTTATGCTCTTGACCCTCACTCGAGATATGACTCACCATGACAATATGAGGATGTTCATGTGAACATGCATGCAGGGGTGAGTCTATGATCAAAGTAGGGGTAGGGAAAGAACACATCATGATAGGTTCACCAAGTATCTTAGGCTATGTAACATCCCTCAGATAGCTAGACCCCCTAGGAGTGGTTTTATCATGACTAGGTCATGACAAAACCCTAGAGGCCCAAGAAGACCAAGTGGACTAGGAATAAAGGTGAATTGGATGAATGATCTGCAAATAGTAGATTCCTAAACCCTTGTTTAGGATGATCATGAGGCATCACCATGACTCCAAGACCCCACCATGACCCCACCCATATGTTAAAAGGGTCATAAGGGTCCATTGGAGTCAACCCAGGATTGTCAAGTTGACCTAGGATCATATTAGGCTTAAATAGGGCAAGGTGCCCTAACTAAGGGCAATGTGCCCTTTAGGAGCCCAACAAACCCTACCAAGGTCTTCCTAGATCTAAAGTGGGGTCAATGGGTCACCAAACACCCATTGGAGTCAACCTTAGAGCTTATGTTTACCTAAGTCAACCATAATCCTAAATGGGTCAAACTGACCTACATATGGTCAATTGACCTTCCCTTAGCCAAGTGGACCCCACCCATGCCCTCCTAACCCTAGAGTGAAGTCAATGGGTCACTAAGACCCATTAGTGTCAACCCTAGTGGCTAAGTTGACCTAAGTGAACTCAAACCCCCAAAGTGGTCAAAGTGCCCTTAGTAAGGGTCAAGTGACCTTCAAGGTGCCAAGTCAACCCTACCCATCCCTACCTAGACCCTAGGTTAGAACAATAGGTCACTAAGGACCCATTGATGGTGACACAAAAGGTCAATTTGACCAAAGTCAACCCTAAGCTAGGTCAAGTCAAACTTAGCTCAAAAAGGGCTAACTTAAGCTCAAGTCCCTAGACACTTGGGCTAACCACTTCCTAATCACTTTATAATAAGCTTAGTGGGCTGAATTTAGGCTAGGGCCATGAACAAAATTAGCCATGAGGGGCAGGAGAGAGAAAGCTTCAATTTCTCCTTAATGGAGGAGAGAGAAAAGGAGGTAAAAGTCATTCATGGCTTAGAGAGGCCAAGGGCCACCTTTATTGGCTGGATTCAACTCCTCTGGGGAAGAGGATAAGTTTCCAACCATTTCTCGGCCACCCCAAGGCAGGTTCACCCCCACCACTTGGCTGAAAGCTCAATTCATGGCCATTAATGACATTGATGCCATGACCACCCCCTTCCCCATTTTATTGTTTTAAAACCCTCACTGGACTCATAGGAATCGTTTACACATCTTACCTGAAGGAGCCGGAGCAGTTCACTGTGCTGTTGAAGAAACCGAGCGGCGCCACCATCGGAAATGGCATCCTGACGATCAACCCGCCTCTAGGACGCAAACAAGGTCCTCCCCTTCCTCTTTTCCTATGGGTAGATCATAGGGATCATTTAAAATATAAATCGGGCTCAATTGAGCCCGAATCGAAGCTTCATTTTCATGGTTTTTTCTGTGAAAAATGGATTATCGGGATCACCGAGAAAGGGCCCTCCAACGACTGTGCCGCCGCCTAGCGATAGCCACCACCTCGACGGAGGTGGTGGTGGCGGTGGCCGACCAGGGAGGTGGCCGGGTGGTCGGCCGCAGAGGCTTGAAGATGGCCCATGAGGAATTAATTCTGGCCGTTGGCGCGCGGGGACGATGACGGGATGCCGTCCAAATGTGCGCCAAGATTCGTGCCGCCACTGTTTAAACAATAGGTTAATATTTATTTCATTTGATATTCTGTCACACATATTCAGTCAATTGTAAATTAATTTAAAAATACTTAGAGGCTAAATCAGAGAAAGTGTTTAACATATATATTGTATCCCTATGGGTCTACTTTAATTTAAAATTGATTTGAGTCAATTTGGACATTTGGTTTGACCAGGGCACCCATTTTAATGGGGTCTGTACCTAGGGTTAGACAGAAACTAAAATGAGTGCCCCACTTCATCCCTTGTCTAAATGACCTAAAATTTATATAGGGAGTCACCCTAATCTATACCTAGGTCCTGTCCAAAAATGAGAATTTTTGGGGACAATATTTCTATAGTTTTTGAAATTATTTAAATATCCTAGGGTAAATTAATTAGGGGACCAAATGACCACCAAACCCTCCCAAATTTTGGTGAGTGGTCCTTGAGGTCATCATGAGGATCTGTATAAATTTTCACCTCTTTTTGAGTTGAGTTGGGTAGGAATAGAGCAAGCCCTAGCTTTGCCCTAATTAGGGGTATTTAGGTCAAAAGTACATTTTGAGGTTTGGGTGGTCAAACCACCTCAATAGAGGCTGAAATTTGGGCCTCTGGTTTGACTTATCATTTAACACCCTAATATGGGTTATGGGGTGGTTTGGGGCTGAATTTCCCTAGGACCCAAGTTCAAACCCTATGTTTGGACTTTGGGCGTTTGAGAAGGGCATGGGGTCAAATGCCCTTGTATGGACTTGGAATTTGGTAGAGAAGATACTAGGGTAGCTAAGGTACTTTGGTTAAAATATTAGAGGATTTGGAGATGGATAAACCTCTCAAAACCCTAACCCTAGTTTAGGGCACAACCCTTATATATGCAAGTTAGACCACCAAAACTTAATGAAAAGCCATGAAACTTGGGTAGTATGGTTATAGGGTTAATTAGAGCCTCTGGTGATTTTATTGGTAATTTTGGAACAATACATTTAGCACCTCCTTTATAGTACATGGAATTGCCCTTGATAATCTTTTAATTATTATGATCACACTGTTTAATGGGAAGTTATGAAAATTGGACAGAGAGTGTTTCAGGTCAATATACTCATACTTGAATTTTAATATAATTTTTAGATGTGTATTTTCAGTACTTTCTTCACAAGATTTTAAGAATACAATGATATTCAAAATTTAATTCTGAACTCAATAATAGTTTGAAAATTGTAGAACTCATTTAAAGGTGCACTTTGATCAATACACACTTGAGGAAACTTTACCATAATTTTTAGAAGAATATTTACAGTAGTTGTTTCAATAATGTAAGAATGTGGATTATTGTTTTAAATTAATATGTGAGCTCATTATTCACTGAGAAGTTTGGAAATTTTGTCAGAAGTATTTTTAGGGCATATTAGCCATGCTTGAATTTTATTATAATTTTTGGAAGCTTATTTACAATATTTACTTCATTAGCTGTTAATTATGTGATTATGTTTAAAATTATGGATCAAGGCCCAAACCTTACTGAAAAATTGGAATACTTTGAATTTACTATTAAATAGTCATCTTTTGTTTATACTAAATTTGTGGAGCATTTTCATGCCTTAAAAAGGTACTTCATGTTCAAACTAAGGTATTTGGATTTCTTAGAAAATTAAATAAATTATCAAGTAAATTAGGAAAATTATGATATTCTGGATTTAGGCTAAACATGTCATGGTAGACCCCCAATAATTATTATAGGGATACTGGATGATAATTTGGAGTACCTCCCATTCTATACATCATATAGTTTAGGATGGTCTGCGCGTAGTAAAACTGCAGAAATCGTGATAACATGGGGCATGGTCGTAGTGAGATGGAATTGTGTTTACTGATTTTGGAAAGTGGATTGGAGTATACCATTGGAAGATGGGAAGATTAGGATTGTAGAGTGGTCTAAGATTACATGGTACTCGGGATCGATGAAAGATCGTCTATCCTGTGAAGGGGGAGACAGAGTCAAACTGTAGGGTTAGAACTAGTGTAATACTAAAGGGATTGGGAATCGGGTAGTAACCAATAATAATAACTGCCTTCCGAAAGGGAGCTTTAGGCTTCAGCCCATCGTAGTTCCTAATGCCCTTTGAGAGCCTTTCACGGGGTATGCCAGGGGCAGTCTTGGGCCAACCTAAATTGTAGGCAAACTAAACTGCAAGAGTAACTAGCATAACTAGGGGTTCACTTTCACTCACCTCGATGTCTCGGGATGTTAGGTTGGGTCACATGGGCAGTAGGCTCGGTAGTTTGGTGATGGGCAGGTTGGCCCGGCGAGCTTTGGCTCGGTTATTGGTTGTGACGGACGGGGTGGTCCGAGGAGCTTTGGCTTGATAGGTGATACATAAGGTTGCATGTGCATAAAGTATAAGGTGGTGGGTCTTCGGTATTGGAGGGTCGATGCATCAACGCTAATACGTTGACTCGGCAAGTGTGGTTTAACACTTCGCCAAATAAAGTCCAGTGCGCCAGTCTGCAAGAGTACGTAGGAGCTCCGCTTAGTGCACCAGCATCGAGGTGTACGATAGGTCTGTCTGGTAGTGCAATTACCAGTTTAGAGGTGAGAGAGGCCCAACCCACCACTTCTGTTTGCCACTACGGAGGTATCCTGGGAGGTTAGGCTCCAGAAAGGGGAAACTAAAGGTCTGTGTACACAGAGTCGAGTGGGTTAGTTGCACTTGCATGTTCACATCATAACATAATTTTGCATGTCATAGCATCATCACTGCATATAACCCCTGTCACATATTGTATAAAGCGGTATGAGACGTTTTATATAATAGGTCCTGCAAAACGACCCCTTGGTTTATAAGTTCGCGCGAGCGTGCTTATAAGTTAAGGTTTATATTCTGTAGATATTTACATGCTTGCTGGAAAATCGACACCCTATCGTATAAATTGGTATGAGACTTTTTATACGATAGGAGCCTTGCAGAAGATCCCTTAGCTTATGCATTTCCATATAAGTTAAGGTTACATATTATATTTTCAGTCTTTCATACTTCAATTACTGTCACATGTACTCTTTAACTTGCTAGATTAGTTCCGCCGTCACTTGTACTTTATCATTCTCCACCTTCATTTCCTCTCCTTTCCTCCTCCCCGCTCGGTGCCTAGGAGCTATGGGGGAAGGGGCGGGGGATGATAGGACTTAGTCTTTTAGACTAACGGTTTTCGAACCACATCATTTTAGGGGACTGTGGAGCCCAACATAGAGGAGTAGCCCCAGAGGTCAGCACGCTTGGAGATGGGACAGTCTAGCACCGGAGTTCAGACAGGTGGGACTGTGAGTCCCGATCATTAGTAGATGTTTAGCTTTTGCTTCCACGCTGAGTGATTGTAGTGAGGATATTGATGTCCGGGCACGAGCCCTACTTTCAGTACTTTATTGTTATATTTGTGGACTCTCCCTTCGTGGAGATTATTTACTATATATGTGATTTCTGTGGACTAGTATTTTATTATATTGCTACTATTTTGTGATCGAATCAGCCGACATGATCGGCGTTTTGTAGTGATGACCTTCCCAGGCGTGAAGGTGTCACCGCAAAGCGACGGTACTGGGTCTAAGACCCCGGTGGTTTAAAAAGGAAAGGGGGGGGGGGGGGGGGGGGGTCTTACAGGCTCCTCACTCGCAGTAGGGGTCATAGTAAATGGGTCAAAATCAAAGGATGGATCACTCATCAGGCTCAATACCTCATTGGGGTGAGATAAATTAGTCTCAAGCACCACTTTTTGTGTCTGACAGGTCAAGAGGAACCTATGTGGTGGCCTCATAATATAATGGACTCATACTAGTGAGGTCAAAGTTGTCATCCACTTGACTACCTCTAGTGGATCTTAAAAACTATTCATAATGAAAGACGAGCTAAAATGTTTGCTCGAGGGACTCAGTGTAGTGATAGACCAACTCATAATGTATCCCAGGTCAAAGTTTGGACCAAAATAGAGAAGCAGTCATAATTGGATCCTCACGGATGTCGCTCCTCACGCCTAACCCATCAAAATGATCATTATACTCAGTGACGAAATCAGATCCTTGATGAAGGAAAAGTAAATGCTCTAATAGATAACTCTGATAAGATGCAAGTAAATACCTCTGACATAAAATATACTTTATCTCCGCCAACTAATGATGTGGTGAAGAT
Organism: Platanthera zijinensis; assembly: GCA_039513925.1. NCBI lineage: Eukaryota > Viridiplantae > Streptophyta > Magnoliopsida > Asparagales > Orchidaceae > Platanthera > Platanthera zijinensis. The sequence continues at coordinate 155,999,545 of CM077083.1, forward strand.
TTTCTCGCTTATGGGTCTTTTTGATGCTAAGCCAATATGCTCTCACATTATTTAGTAATCTAAGTTTCGCAAATCTTACGCGACACTCGTCAAATTACTCAAAATGATCGTGGTAATATTTCATATCAACGAACCAATAACTAAAGGATCTGGGACTCAATGAGTCGTCATAAGATGGGATAACAATACAAAACTGACACTCAAGATCTCTCTCGAAGCGATTATCCATATAATAATCATTCATAAGGTGATCGAGTTATGTTGAAGAATCAACACGATCCGCTCGTGTGCTGGAATATGGATGACGGTAGTCATCATATTTATCATCTCTAGTATTGTGGGAAAACGTCGATGGATCAACAAGATCTCTAGAAGTGATGTGCTGCTATCGAGAGTAATCATCATGGTACCGTGAGGATCTCCCTGAAGGGACTTTATGGGAGAGAGTATCAATGAATTCGAGATCCCCAAATAGAGGAGAGAAATAATGATGATACATAACCATAAAGAAACATATAGACTTACTAATGCATATTAAACTGAAGTTTGAGCATGTCTCTAATGCCAATCTAATGCAGGACGAATCTATATGATGTGGACTTATGATGGCTTAACCCTAAATACAACACACGAGAGCGTGTGATGACTATAATGAACCAATGACAAACCTTAGAACCTTAAAATAAAAATACAAATGAATACAAACACATAAGCAACACAAAATCCAATGAATAAAAAACTCACAACATAAACCCTAATGTAAACGTCACATCTGAATCATGCATGCATGTTCGATGAACAATAAATTAAATAATACTAATTTTAAAATTTACGTGCTTTTAATCTCAATTAAGCACTAACATTCAAGTAAAGTAATTGAGCAACAATTATAAAATTAATTAAGAGTGCACTGAAATTAAAATGTGAAGCGAATAAATTTTGCACGACAATAAAGAGATATGATAGTCAAACTAATCTAAACAAAACATTATTAACAATATAAGAAATTCATACAATATGAAGAAATGAACACCGAAAGTAAAATCTCAAAGTAATTGATGTCGGGGGAGGTAGTGGTTGTCCGGAAATGTAAATTTTGATGTTTTGGGCTGAATTAGGGTTTGAAAAGGAAAATTTGGGTCATTCTTGGTTGGTAGGTAGTGTTTGGATGTGGGGTGAGTAGAGGAGGTTGGTAGGCCTTCAGGGAATATTTGGGTGTGGATTCCTGTTGGAGAAGGGTTTTCGAGGGTCGGACGAGCAGCTGTCGAGCGGGCGAGGGCTGGGAAAGATTAGAGAAATGATGGTGGGGATAGAGATGGTTGGAGCATGGGTGTTGAATAATATAGGGGGTGGTTGCAAGTAGATGTGGTGACTATTGGATGATTATTGTTTTAGAATACTCCAATCTAGGTGAGATCAGGAGGAAGGTCGATGCAGAGAGGTTGGGGCTAGATTGTGATGGTGGGTGGATGAGTTAAGAGGGAGTTTCAAACCCAAAATTTAAGTTTTGGGTTTTGGAATCAGGTAGGGAGGAATGTTGGGTTACGATTGTGGCTTAATAGAGGCAGAGGAATCACCATTAGAGTGGAATTTAGGAACTGTGTGAATTTCTTCCTTGAGCAACAAAACTTAAAATGAATCATTTAATTTTTGGAATTATTTTAAGCTAAAAAGATAATTATTTTGAACTATAAGTCATTGTTTTGATTATTAAAAAGCAAATATGTTTGTAAAAATAAAAATTTAAAATATATATTCAAAATACTAGTAAAATTATACATAAATTTTATATATGAGACATCTTTGACATAGCTCATTAGGACCCTTAAATAATTCATTGAAGGTTTATGCTCAATAAAAGTTTAGTAGTTAGCACACATCTTGATGCTGATGTCTGACTGAGATCGAGCCAGGTAGAAAGAAAGCAACATTTTCACATCATATTTGGCCCCGATCAACTGTGGGGCTAGTAATGATTGCTGAATTTAAGATAATTTGGGCCGTCTGATCTCGTGATCGAGATCAAATGATGCATGTAGGATAACATAAGCAATAATATTGTAGGCCTATGTCACCAATAGCCAACCACTAAATGGACATCAACCAGCTACTAGATGGTGTGCCACTACCTCTGGACGGCTTGTTGGAGGCAGGATCTCCTTCCTGCGGTGGTCCGACAATATGGTGTCGTTGACGACCTTCAGAAGGAATTAATTAGAGCACATACAATGGAGACACTGCCAAAGCTCTTCTCTCTAGCGGTGTCACCCTCTTAGAGCCTTCCGAAGAGAGTCGTCAACCCCTCTCTGATGAGGTAATGCTCCCTAAAGAGCCATAGTTTCCTAGGGAGTCCTCCTTACGTAATCGGTCACTCAAGTTCAAAATAAGAAATTTAAATTTGAAAATAGCACCGTTGCCGAGGAAAAATCCCAAAAAAAAGAAATTCGAAAATTTAATATCTTGGAAAGAACCGTTTGGGATATCATCTCATCTTACCGCCTAGTACCGTTGAGAACCCTTCACTATATAGGTATGCCTCGGAAAGTCCAAGAATTGAAAAAATTAGGATTATAATTTATGCTTATTTTACTAGTTCATAATATTTATTAATATCAAAAATCCAAAAAGGATCATATTTCAAAATAAAAAAAATCCAAAAAATAGAATTTTTTTTTAAAAATAAAAATATATAATAAACCCATACTTAGCTCTTTTGATATTTTCATAAATCTAGTTTAAATTTATTAATAAGTGTTTTCATTATTTTTGTTTTGTTAATCTTTTATTTCATCATGATTAATTAGATTTAATTTTTTGGTGATTTAGGTTTAAGGAATATCATATGATTTTAATTTGATTAGAGTAATTTATTTTGCACTTTTTCTCTTATATTTTAAGTAGTTGCTCTATAGTATTTTGGTTTACATTCTAAAATTTATTTAGCCTTTTACCTTAGCCTTCCCCTACCTTTGATTTTTCTTTGTATTGTTAGATCATATGTCATGAAAATAAGATATTAAAATTTATTATTATGTGGTAAATATATGCAACCCATTTTCAGTAAAAAAGATGGAGTAAGAAGATGAAATGTATTACTGCTAATCATTTGTATTTTTTATATGAAGAGAAATATTTGTTTATATGTCATGGAAAATGAGAGGATAAAATTTATCATTTTTCTGATAAACATATACAAATATATTTAAAAAATGAGTAGGATGAGAGGATAAAATTCATCATCTCTTATCAAAGATCTCTTCATATGCCTTGTTTCCTAAAAAAAACCATTTAGCCAATAAAAAATATTGGGAGAGCATAAGTAGTAGTTAACATTTTTCTTTTAAGTTTCTTTAAAATTAGAGGTTTTTTAATTCTAATCTAATGTTTGCTAATTACTCAAATTTGATTGCTAGTTAATTTATTTGAGAATTTTGGGCTAAATATTTCTTTTTTCATTTTAATTTCATAGTTTAAGACTTATCTCTTAAATCCCTAAGTTTTATTTTTAACTTGTGATTTAATACATTTTTAATTTAATTGAAATTTCTATTTATGTCTTTTAATTATTTCTCATTCTTTTGTTTTGGAATAACAAAAGCTTAAATGTGGAGGTGTTTGATGAATATAATTTATTCATATTTTAATTATATAATTTAGTTTAATATTTAATATAAATAGTAATATTATGTATTTTTATTTAAAAAATTATTTTGTTTTATATTCTGTTCACTTATTTATTTTATTTCTATTTTGGTGGAATAATGTCGTGATTGCACTCATGACGTTAAAAAAACGAAATATTCACTGAAGCGCCATCTTTGGCAACTTTGCGAGCTCATGCCGCACAAGTCTAAGTCGCCTCCTCGCTGCTGAGTTGCTGCACAACCTTTGCATGTCGTCGCCAAGTTAATGTCTGCCACCATCGTCCAAATTTGCTGCCGCGTGCAAGTCCAAGTCGCCCGCCACATCAAAGCTACACTCGCCGCCATCGCCGCCGCCTTCTTCCATAATCCCATTTATTCCACCCCAATCCATGCACGTGAAACCCCATTCAATTATCATCCCGCCACTTCATTCATGTGAATTATAAAATATTTTATATTTCACGTAAATGTTGCGACCATTTAAAACCATGCACACACAATTTCTTGTATGAGGATCTTCTCCATTTCAAATGAAATGGAGGGGATCCATTTCACGGACATGATTTCCTGTTTTTTGATCCGACGGGTTCTGCTTTTCCCATTCTTTTATATTTTTTTTTATTCAAAAAATTTCTGTCCACAAAATTCTTTTTGAACTAATCTTGTCCATTAATAAGTAAAATGATCCCCTCCATTTCATTTGAAATGGAGAGGATCCGGATCCCAATTTCTTATGTCCGAACCATCCACGTGAATTTCATTTACTGTTGCTCGTCACCATCTCCATTCTTGTCGCCACCCTCTATTGATGTCCGCCATCCAATTAAAACTCATGCAAACGCCATTTAATTATTTCCACATGACCACCATCATTTTCCCGCTATTCACGTGAATCATGCATGTTGGAACCCCTCCACTTCTAAATTTAATAATATCGCTGCATCAGTACTCCTATCTAGGGCTGATATCGAGTCGAGTTCGAACGATTTTGGCTTGGCTCGAAATCGAAATTTTCGACTCGAACTCGGCTCGAAATCGACTCGAAATCGAAATTGATTTCGAGTCGAGTCGACTCGAATCGAAATGGCTCGATTCCGAGCCGGCTCGAAATCGAATCGAGCCGGCTCGAAATCGAATAGAGTTAGCTAAAAATCGAATCGAGTCGGCTCGAAATCGAATCGAGTCGGCTTGAAATTTAGCAATATTTCGTTTTATTCCTAGTTTGCGCAAAATAAAATTGGGCAGCCTATAAATTTAGCAAATGAAACACTTAAAACCTTCATTCGTTTAAATTTTGTTATTTTTAATCTTAAAATAAGAATATATTAATAAATACATATATTTTTTAATTAATTCGAGTTGATTCGAATCATATTTCGAGCGATTCAGGGCTGACTCGAAATCGACTCGAAATCAGATTCGAGTCAAATTGAATCGACTCAAATTGAGTCGAATCAATTTTAACCGATTCCGATTCGGCTCAATTTTCGAACGATTTTCGAGCGATTTTCGAGTTTCGAATAATATGCTCAGCCCTACTCCTATCTTAAAAATATCATCCATTCATATTTCAATTCACTCCAAATCCATACAGCTACCATGCAATGCCTCCTCACCATATATTCTCTCATTCATTCCTCATTTAATGTATATGACATTCAACCTATCAGCTCCTCAATTAACCCGAACACTTCCCCTTCCTCAACATATAGTCGAACATATTCATCCCCTCTTAGCAACCCCCTCCTCTTCCATGTGGTTGGCCCCCTCCTATTTCTTTCATTCATTGAATGTGGCTGCCCATATTCTCATTTCCTCCTCTCCTTATTATTATGACTACTTATTTATCTCCCCCTCTTGGCCTTATAACCATTCATATTCCTCCTCATTCATCCTCTCATTTCCTTACATATAGAGGTCATATTCAATGCATGATCACTCTCGATCTCTTGCTCTTCCTCTGTCAGTTTGGACAGAGTATGCATTTTGTTTTCCTTTAGTTAGTTTTTTTATATGTATTTTTCTTTTTTGTAAGTTTTTTTTTATATACCCCTTATTTTTATTAAACAATGATAGTCCCTATTTGTATTTCATTTTTTTTTCTTTATGACAAACAGTTAAATTTTTAGATCTTGTTCGTTGTGAACTTTGGAATGAAATTTTATCTTTTTTTATATTTCTGAACTGCTTCAATTTATTCATGATTTATCTTGATCTCATATGTTTATGTATGATTTCACATCTGTTGCGGACTAACTCGATGCCCCGGTCGGACCGGATTTACTTGGACCGTCTTAGATCACGAGGCGGTCGAGCGCGCACACAGTCAAAGTAAGTAGAAGGTTGACAGAAGATGTGATGACGTGAAAAAACTCCTTAAATGGGTAAAAAACCAAGTGACCGGGTCTGCACCGATCAAATTCCACTAGCTTCCGGTGATTACAGTGAATTGGAGAATTGGGGCGACAGACCGCTCCCGTTACAATTTGGGGGGAGAGAGAGAGACTACGGCTCCCGACGGGCAACAGACTGCGCCGCGGGAGTAACTTGGATGTTGAAATGCGTGGGATGATCCTGGTGCTATAGCGCTTGTGGTCGCGTACGCTTGCTGGCGACGGTTGCCTTCTTCCTTTGGCTTCCTCGGGGACTTGGGCGTTTTTCTGCTGGCAACGTGCTGGTGGAGCGTTGGTAGCCGCAGGTGTCCGCTGGTGGCCGTCGGTGGTTCACGACGACTGGGGGCCAACTCGGGAGAGGAGGCAGGAGAGCTCTCACCTGAGGAAGAAGAAGACAACCCCGAGAAGAGAAAAAAGTGAAGAATGAAGAGGCCTTAGGGTCCCTTTTATAGCCTCCGAGGGAGAATCATGGCGAGCCCCACCACTAAAGTAGTGGCTTAGTGGGTGGTTATTCTCTTGATCGGACGGCGAGGAGAGCCTCCCCTCGATCGGACGGTGGGGAGGTCGTCCTGTTGGGTTTATCTATGAGGATGTCACAACACTTGTGCACGCAGTGGAAGGAATAAAACATCAAGAGAACCCAAAAGAGATGGGATCGGGCCATGAAAGTTGAATCAAGAAGTTAACAAATAACTAGGCAAAAATTACCTTAGCGGCGTTGAGTCACAACTCAACGGAGATGCTCCAAGCTTCGAGTCCTTGTCGGTGGCGAGTTCTACGTGGAATATCGTCCACGTCTCTGCAGAAATCCACACGAGCGGGAGAACCCCGAGCTTCGTTGCACGAAGGGTCGGGAATAAGATCAACCGCACCTTTGCACTTCCCACGGACTGCTAGGTCCGCGCCAGGGAAAGCAAGACCGGCGACGGTCGCCGGAGATGAGGTCGACGGCGGAGCGAACAGGCGTCGGCGGAACGTTTCCGTCCGGCGGGGTCGGGATTCGGCGGATTGGGAGATCGGCGGAACTCTTCCGTCGGCTACGATCCGGCTACAGGAAAATCCCGATTCTTGATATAATCCCAAAACCCTAAGTCCCCTATTTACACCAAAGGCATAAATAGTCCAAAGAACACCGCTATCCGCAGACCACCCAAGTGAGGGTTTCAGAGTCATTCGGCGAGAATCAGCACAGGTCCGGCGAGAATCAGATCCAGATTCGGCGAGAATCAGCAGACAGATTCGGCGAGAATCATCTGCTGATTCGTCGAGAATCGGGGATAGATTCGTCGAGTATCACCAATCGTCGGGAATCAGACATTTTTGATTCTCGACGAATTCATCGAGAGTCGTCGAGTATCACTCGACGATTCTCGATGAATCATTCGCGATGAATGATTCTCGACGAACTCGTCGAGAGTCGTCGAGTCATACTCGATGATTCTCGACGAATCATTCTCGACGAACTCGTCGAGAGTCGTCGAGTCATACTCGACGATTCTCGACGAATTTGCCTTAGTCATTAAGTCAAACTTGACGACTCTCGACGAAATTTTTTTGGCAACGTTTGCCCGACTCCATCCTGCGAGGTGATTGGTAACCCTTACCAACACAGTCTGATAGATTTACTTTCAAGACTACCTAAACACCTAGAGGGGGGGGTGAATAGGTTCTAATTCTTATTCTCACTTTTAGGCAGAATATAATAACTGAATTAAATCACACAGCACAACAATCACAGAAATTCATACAACACAGATTGCACACAGTTTTATAGTGGTTCCCCAAGGTCTGGGTACATCCACTTTCCCCCTTCACCTATCTAGCAGTGTGCTAGATTCGGCCAAACTTCCTCTTTAACTCAGATCAGCAGATCCTACAGCTCAGAACCTGGAAAGGTTCCTACAACTCAGAACCCAGAATGGTTCCTATAACTCAGGCTCAACAGCCCTACCTCAGCCTTGATACAAGGCCTACAACTCAGAGAAAAACTTTCTCCTACACTCAGGCAACAGCCCTACCACTCAGAGATCAACTCTCCTATACTCAGCCTTTATAACATAGGCTTACAACTCAGATCTATATTGATAGACCCTGATCAGCTAATGGATGAAACCAACTGAAACTTAGCTTTCTTCAAAGCTTCTTGAATCTGAACTAGCCGAGTTGATTTCCAAACAGCTTCTTGAGAAACTTGTAACAGCTTCCTTCTTGATCATCAAATGGCTGGATCCCTCTCTATCCAATCCCTTTGAATCTTCTTCAGAATTCTTGAACGAATTCTCCTTAGACAGATCCTGATAGGTTGAACCCTTCAGAATGTCTTCTTAGATCTTCCGATGAAGATCTTCTTCAGTGCCTTGCACTTTCTTGATTTGATTCTTCAATCAGTTTGTATGTATGTTGCTCTCAAAATCAAATCCTTAATATCGCCTTCTGAATCTATCTATTTATAGACCTTCTTCATGGTAACCGGCTGATCCGATTTCTAACTGACTTCTGACAAGTCTGACAGCTTCAGTTAACCTGTTGCAACCCGCAGCTGTCAAATCTTCAAACAGATCATGTTCCTTTGTCTTGGACAGCAAAGTGTCGAGACTGACTGTCAGAAAGTGTCGAGACCATCTGTCTATATGTGTCGACACAAGTAACTTAGGTGTCGACACAGCCTTTGATGATGTCGACTGGTTTGCCTTTAAGTCGACTCAGCTTCTTCAGAACCTCATCTTGAGAATGAGTCGACACTGAATATTTGTGTCGACTCAAGCACTTCATCATTCTTCAGAAAATGACTTGGTCTAGACATTGCAGTGTGTCGACACAAGTCCTGTGTGTCGACACAGTTATTATAGATTCAGAACATAGTATGTGTCGATACTGCCTTCAGGTGTCGACACAGCTTTTGTCGACTCTGCCAATATGTGTCGACTCTGTCTTCTGGTGTTTACACAACTATCGTCGACCCTGCCAATATGTGTCGACTCTGTCTCAATGTGTTGACACTGCCTTCTGGTGTCGACTCTGCTTCAATATGTCGACACTGCTTCCCAGTGTCGACATAAATGTGGTCGACTATCTTTCTCTGTGTCGACACAACCTTCTTCAAGTGTCGACACAATTATTCTGAAGTGTCGACATAGCTTTTTCTGGTGTCGACACATGGACTTAGAATAATTTCCTATACTTTTAGAACTTACTTAACCTGCACATGTCAACTCAAAATAACATCAAATACACCTTGATGTATATCATTAAGCTAAGTTAGGCTTCTTCAAATCAGGTACACATTTTCCAATGTACCCAACAATCTCCCCCTATTTGGAGAAGTCATAACCCTTTTAGCTAATGATATACACCATTTAAAAAAAATATAATATGATGATGTATATAGGCATGACATTACATGAATACATTAATAAACAAAACATTCAGCAAATTCATCACATAATAAAGATGAACATTAATAAATGATTATAGAACAATGTTTTGTTTATAACTTGGAAATGTTTGTTACAGATGTTTATATTGAATGACTTAACAAAATATTATAAAACAATTGAAAGGACTGGTAAGCTTAAGCTAAGACTGATCAGGCTCTCTTATGACAATTCTTTTGTCAGATTGAATTTGAGCCTTCACAGCAGGTTCAGTAACCTCAGCAGGCTTCTTGCCTTTCAGATCAGCTTTCTTCTGAGCTTCTTCCTTGAGCCTTTGCCTCTCAAAGTAGTGAAGGGGCTTTGGAAAATATTTGCATGGCTCCTGAGCATTTGGTGGTAACCTCCCCATCTTGGCTTTTCTTCTATATTGAACTATAGCCTCCTGCCTAGCTTCATACTTTTGCCATTCAATCTCATTATACCACTTTCCTCTTTCCTGGACTTGATCCTTTACAGCCTTCCATGCTGTCAGTATAATGTTTCTTGAAGTGGGACTCCATTGCTCAAAGTCAGGCCTAAGTTCAGCTTGCTCTCTAAATCTTTTCTTGGACAGTAGAGCATCTTGTTGTTCTTTCAAACTTGCATCAGGCTTATCAACTTTCTCAATAACAACATTTGTAACCTCCTGTGGAGGACTATACATAGCATGTACTTGCTGATTAATTATATCAAAATCTGTAGGGGGGTAAATGACTTGGGCAACCTCATATTGATTGCCTTCAAGTAAACCTTGTTGAATTCCTGACTCAGCCACCATATCATCATCACATAAAGGTGGATATCCCAATGTGGCTCGAATACTATTAGTCACCTATTTGGTGTGTTCTGAGCCAGCATGAACTAATAATCTCTCCCCCTTTAGGACTTCTCTTTCAATATGGTCTCTGAGATCATCCTTCTGAAATCTGATTTGGCCATCAAGATAATTCCCACCCTCTTTAAAATATGGTTTCAACTTTTGAAGCCTAGTAGATATCTCTGTCTGAGAGGTTGTGATAGCAGTTTGAACTGAAGTGATAGCCTCCTTGAGTTTTTGATCATAAACTTCCATTTCTTTAGCTCTTGCAGCAGACAGTCCTGCTGCAATATCTACTACCTTATTGAGAATCTCATGGTGAGATTCAGCCAGATTATCATTCATCCTCAGCTGATTTTCCAAAACATAAACTTGCTTCAAAACAATATCATCTATTTTAGTAAGAATAGACTGCTGTTGTTTAGCTAAAGATACTACAGCATTACCTCCCTTATGGAAGCAATCTGTCATTTCCTTTTTATTCATATTCACCTCAAATCTGATAGATTTAATATCTTGAGCCAAGTCAAACTGAAGTGACTTATTATTCTCATCAACATATTTCTCTAAAGCTACTCTTTGTTCATCCAGCTTCACCTGCAAATCTACCATGAACTTGTTGTAATTAAATTCAGATGGAGATTGGTGAGCTGTGGTCTGTAGTGCTTGCTTATAGCTTTTGCTCCTTCTCTTGAAGACAATAAGTTTCCTCTTCTTAGCCATTCTGGCTTTTTCATTCTCAGAATCTGATGAGGTTTCAATCTAAACTCTCTCAGGAGATGTAGGAGGAATTTCTGCCTCAGTGACATGTTGTTCAACCTCAACATTCACAGGCTCCCCCTCAACAACTTGCTCTATCTCAACTTCTGGTTCTACCTCAATGTCTTGCTCCTCCTCTTCTATATCAGTAGCAATTTCAACATTAGGAAACAACTCATCTAGAGTGTATTCCTTCTGAGCTTGAACAGAAGATGAATCATCCAGATCAGCACTGTTCAAGTCTTTAGATAAATCTATTTGTTCTTCTTCTTGCACTGGTTCAGAAATCTTCTCCCTCTACACTTGTTCAGTATGTGGAATGTCCTGGGCAGGAAAATGACCTTGCTCCCCCTGCACCTGTGCAGGATCAGTAATATCCTGAGTTGGAGAATGAACTTGCTCCCCCTGCTCCTGTGCAGGTAATGTTTCTTTCTGAGCTAGAGTAGATCTAGTCAGGTCCTCAGCTGGTTCTCTAACTTGTTCTTCTTGATGCTGCTCTGTACCTTGTGCATGACCTGGGGATTTCTCAGGTGAATCCTGCCTGTCCACCTCAGGCAACTCTTTGGATAGAACTCTATCCCATCTTGAGAATAATCTCATATCCATCTTTCTCATGTGATTAATCTTAGTCCCAAGAAGTTGTTGCATAACTTCTGGGATGACTCCAGCCAAGTATAAACTCAAAATCCTAGCCAGATTTGGCTTCTTAAGTCCTTCCTTGATCTTATCAAATACAACTGCTGACCAGTCAGTTGGAATTTTAAAGACAATTCTTGTCATAAGGCAGAACATATAGGCTGAGACCCTATCATGTCCTCCAGGTTTACACAAAATCACCTTTCCAACTATCTCAGACAGAAACTTGCCCTGGTGATTCATTCCTTTTCTATTGATGGCTGCTCCAATCTTTATGGTTGGATCCATTCCACACCATTGAAGAGCCTCCCTTGTCTTAGAGGATGGAACCTCTTCTTCATTCTCAATGCTTGGCAATTGAAGAATTTTTCTTAAACTCCGTAGAGTAAGCTTGACCTTGGTGCCATGAACTGTGCACTTGATCTTGAGTCTAGAAGAATCCATTGATGCAGAAGTGTAAAATTCAAGGACCTCCTTCTTCCAGATCTTCGTTGGTTCAAAAACCAGAAATTCCAATCCATTTTCAGTAATAAGGGAAATCACTTGTTTGAATTCTGGTGCGGCGGTGTCGAACGCAGCCCTAACCAGTTCATATCCTTCATTCACATTATCTTCAACCTTAGGCGCCATTGAATCAGTCGAGAAAGCTTGAGAGAGAAGAGAGAGATTGTCGACACAGGGTTTTAGTCTCGAAAACCTTGTAAGCGTGTCGATAGAATACATTCTTGACCTATTTATACCCTCTATTGAAAGAAGGTCAAAAGCCGGGCAAAAACAGTCTAAATGTGTCGACACAGATGGAATGTGTCGACACAAACTTCTATTGTCTCGACAAACAATACTGTCTACTATGTGTCGACACCAATTGAGGATATGTCGACACTTGACATACATAGTAGAGCATCAGAAATTCTGTGTCGACTCTTCGTCCAAGTGTCGACATAAAATCTGTAAGTGTTGACACCAATGTTCTGGTGAAGTCGACACTATATTCTGGATGAGTCGACTATTTGACCCTTAAGTGTCGACACATATTCTCTGTGTCGACACAATTTCTCTGACTAGTTGACCAGACTTCACTGAGTCGACACTTTATTACTATAAGTGTCGACACCATTTTACTTGGCCAATATTTATTTGTTGATACCACTTGAAAGTTTATTGATATACTAGTCAATGGTCAGCATTCCCAATTCAATTTTAAATTTATTGAATTTTGTTTCATCCAGTGGCTTAGTAAATATATCTGCTATTTGATAATCTGTTTTAACAAATTCCAATGAGATGTCTTCTCTTTCTACATGCACTCTAAGAAAATGATATTTGATTTCTATATGCTTAGTTCTACTATGAGAAACAGGATTGTTAGCAATAGAAATAACACTCTTAGAATCACACAATAAAGGTGTTCTACTTACTTGAATACCATAATCCTTCAATTGATGCTGTATCCACAATAGCTGTGCACAACAGCTTCCAGCAACAACATATTCTGACTCAGCTGTGGATATTGCCACACTGGTCTGCTTCTTACTGCTCCATGATATCAGTCTTCCTCCCAAGAATTGACAAGTACCTGTAGTACTCTTTCTATCCTCTCTACAGCCTGCAAAATCTGCATCTGAATAACCTGTTAGTAGAAAATCTCTATTCCTAGGATACCAAAGGCCTAGATTAGGTGTGCCCTTAAGATATCTCAGAATCCTTTTGATAGCAGTATATTGAGACTCTTTAGCGCAGGCTTGGTACCTAGCACATACACATGTAGCATACATAATATCTGGTCTACTAGCTGTGAGGTATAATAGAGAACCAACTATTCCTCTATATAAAGACTCATCTACAGGCTTACCTGTATCATCTTTACATATAGGCATATTTGTTCCCATAGGAGTTTTCATGGTAGAGGAAGATTCCATACCATATTTCTTTATCAACTCTTTGGTGAACTTAGACTGGGATATGGACAAGCCATCATCAGTCTGTCTTACTTGGAGTCCCAAGAAGAACTTAAGTTCCCCCATACTGCTCATCTCAAACTTTCCTTGCATAAGTTTGGCAAACTTTTTGCAAAGGTTGTTCTCAGTAGATCCAAAAATTATGTCATCTACATAGATCTGAACTAAGATGATCTTACCTTTAGATTCCCTAAGGAATAGAGTTTTATCTATTTTCCCTCTTGAGAATTTGTTCTCAATAAGGAAAGTAGACAGGGTTTCATACCAAGCCCTTGGGGCTTGCTTTAACCCATACAAAGCTTTCCTAAGCCTATAAACATAATCAGGTTTAAGAGGATCTACAAAACCTGATGGCTGCTCTACATAGACTTTCTCTTTTAAATCACTATTCAGGAATGCTGATTTCACATCCATCTGGTACACTTTAAAGTCTTGATATGCTGCATAGGCAAGGAATATTCTGATTGCCTCCAGCCTTACTACTGGGGCAAATGTTTGATCAAAGTCAATCCCTTCTTCCTGCTTGTATCCTTTAGCAACCAACCTAGCTTTGTTCTTCACAATTATTCCACTCTCATTCAACTTGTTCCTATAGATCCATTTTGTGCCAATTATATTGTGGCCTTTTGGTTTAGGAACAAGCTCCCAGACATTGCACCTTCTGAATTGATTCAGCTCCTCTTGCATAACATCAATCCAGTGTTGGTCTTGGATGGCTTCTTCAAACTTCTTAGGCTCCATTTGAGATAGGAAACTTGAATGCAGAACTGTGCTCAGATTTCTGCTTCTAGTCTGCACTCCCTGTCTTGGATCACCTATAATCTGATTAGCTGGATGATCTTTAAGATGTCTTGTAGCTGGAGGAAGGTTTCCTTCAGGTTGAACATCTCCAGCTCCTTCATTATGCTGTACCTCCTGGTTTTCATCAGCTTCTAAAGGGTCTTGTACTTCCCCTGGACAGTAGCCTTCATTTTCCAATGCTCCATCTTCCTTTGATGTTTCTGCAATGGAAAGCTTGTCCATCCTTTGGCTTATATCTGTTGAATCATTTGATCAAACCCTTTGATGACTCCTCTTTCAGATCCACCAAAGATTACTTTAGGTCCATCTTTGACAGATGTGAACTCCTTCAATAGCCCCTTTGTTCCAGTCATGTGCCTTGAACATCCACTGTCCAAGTACCATATAGGGGCATGGCAACTTGGACTCACCTGCAATACATATTTACTTTCCCTTAGAACCCAAGTAAGTCTTGGGTCCTTGGTTCAGGTTAGCACCAACAAAACTACCAGCTGCTCTTCTAAATGGTAGACTATTGTTCTTCCTATCACTTGTGTTGTGCCAGCAGTCTAAGGTAAAATGACCTCTCTTGCCACAACACCAACATTCAAACTTGTTGTATCTAGATCTAGATACACCCTTGACAGAAGAATTTCTGTCCATTGCTGGTGCTGCTGCAGCTTCACCCACATATTTCTTATAACCATGAGGTTTATGAGCATGGGTAGACCTGTTGGCATTTACACCCTTATTTATCAGAACATTAGCCTTAATATGACCATGAATATTCTCAAGATCATATTGGTTAGAAGGCACTTGCACCTTTCTAAACTTAATAGGGACTGAAAGGTTTAGTGGCTGGGCAGGAGCTTTGCCTTTTCTCTTGAATAGGGCAGCCCTGGGGTTACCTTTGAACTCTAATCCTGCCTTACCCTTTTGAGCCACAAACTCATCTATCAAGGGTAAGACAGATTTTAGCTTTGAGTAATTAGCCACTAAATCTTTTTCTATTCTTAGTCTGGCCTCCAGACTCTTAACTTGATCATTAGTATATCTGATTGTGCCCATCTGAATAACAGTTATATTTTTTAGTTTGGCAATCTCATTCATCTTTTGATCTATTACTTTCTCCAACTTAGTTGCAACAACCTTAAGATCAGTAATTTCCTGAGCCTGAATTTTGACTAGGTTCTTGCTTTTCTTAAAAGCCTGCAACAAGTCCCCATACTTATCTATCAACTGATAGACATCACCTTCAGATTCAGATCCATTTACATCACTTGATGCAGATGTAGCTGATTCTGCACTAGTACTACAAACTGAATTTATAGAAGGACAATGTACCTTACTAGGACCAGACTGATTCTGGCACATGTCTTCTTCTGATCCAGCCATCAGTCCCATGCACTGATGATCCTCTTGTTCATAGGTGGAGTCTAGCAATTGCATGAACTCCTCTTCTTCAGTAGCAGCATATAGCCCAATATATGCTTCAGCTTCAGATTCTGATTCTGAAGTTGATTGATCTGTTAGGCTCTTTTCCTTCTTTGCAACAAAGGATTTCTCCTTCTTGCCTTTCTGATGAGTCTTCTTCTTGTCTGATGATTCCTTTCTCTTATCAGGACAATCAGCCACTACATGTCCAGGCCTGTTGCAGCAATAACAAACTATCTTTGATGTAGTGGCCTTGCTGGGCTTAGTTTTGTTCCTTTCCTTCCTTGATGACTTATTCTTCTGATAATAGTCATCAACTTGCTGTGATATGGAGGGCCTAGACTTCCACTGCTTCTTCTTCAAGAACCTCTGGAATTGCCTTGTGAATGTAGCAAAGTCTGCATATGAATCACTCCTTTCTGAACTCTGACTGTCTGAATTTTCAGAATTAACTTCTATAACTTCCTTAGGAGGAGATGAAGATATCCTCCTATTCTTTCTATTGGCTTCAGCCTTGAAGGCCATAGATTTTTCTCTATGCTCACCTTTTGAATTCTTTTCTTTCTCCTTCCTCACCATTAGTTGCATTTCATAAGATAGCAACTTTCCAAATAAGGTTGGAGGAGAAATTTCTGCCAGTTTAGCCACTTCTCTTATGACACAGATCTTAGTGTCCCAATCCTTTGTCAAGGATCTTAAGAACTTGTCATTCAGTTCATAGGTACTGAAGACTCTTCCATAGGATATTAATTCATTTACTATTATGTAGAATTTCTTATAGCATTCAGTTATGCTATCTGATTTTCCTTGTCTGAAACTTTCATACTCTTGGTTGTGCATAGACTTCCTATCCTGTCTTGCTTCTTCAGAACCCTCCATGTAGATAATCAAGGTGTCCCACATTTCTTTGGAGGTTTTGAAGTGAATCAGATTTTGGAATGTAGAATCATCTATGACACTTACAATAATGTTTTGTGCTCTTTTATCCATGGTTGCCAAAATGATTTCATCCTTTGTCATTTCTGAATAACTCTTTGGAGTTTGGATATCTGCATCAAGAACTGATACCTTCATTGGAATGAAGGGGCCTTCCTGTACTGTAATGTATATCCTTGGGTCAGAAGCCTCCATGAACAATCTCACCCTTTCTTTCCAAATTCCAAAGATTTCTTTTCTACAGATTGGTAATTTCATTGACCCTAACTCCTTGTGATTCTCTCCAGAACCCATTTTCTTGATTCTTGATTCAGCCTAAGGGATCTAACTCAGACTGTTAAGTCCTTATTTGAGAAACCTCCCTCTGATACCACTTGATAGTTTTACTTTCAAGACTACTTAAACACCTAGAGGGGGGGGGGGGGGGTGAATATGTTCTAATGCTTATTCTCACTTTTAGGCAGAATATAATAACTGAATTAAATCACACAGCACAGCAATCACAGAAATTCATACAACACAGATTGCACACAGTTTTATAGTGGTTCCCCAAGGTCTGGGTACATCCACTTTCCCCCTTCACCTATCTAGCAGTGTGCTAGATTCGGCCAAACTTCCTCTTTAACTCAGATCAGCAGATCCTACAGCTCAGAACCTGGAAAGGTTCCTACAACTCAGAACCCAGAATGGTTCCTACAACTCAGGCTCAACAGCCCTACCTCAGTCTTGACACAAGGCCTACAACTCAGAGAAAAACTTTCTCCTACACTCAGGCAACAGCCCTACCACTCAGAGATCAACTCTCCTACACTCAGCCTTTATAACATAGGCTTACAACTCAGATCTATATTGATAGACCCTGATCAGCTGATGGATGAAACCAACTGAAACTTAGCTTTCTTCAAAGCTTCTTGAATCTGAACTAACTGAGTTGATTTCCAAATAGCTTCTTGAGAAACTTGTAACAGCTTCCTTCTTGATCATCAAATGGCTGGATCCCTCTCTATCTAATCCCTTTGAATCTTCTTCAGAATTCTTGAACGAATTCTCCTTAGACAGATCCTGATAGGTTGAACCCTTCAGAATGTCTTCTTAGATCTTCCGATGAAGATCTTCTTCAGTGCCTTGCACTTTCTTGATTTAATTCTTCAATCAGTTTGTATGTATGTTGCTCTCAAAATCAAATCCTTAATATCGCCTTCTGAATCTATCTATTTATAGACCTTCTTCATGGTAACCGGCTGATCCGGTTTTTAACTGACTTCTGACAAGTCTGACAGCTTCAGTTAACCTGTTGCAACCCGCAGCTGTCAAATCTTCAAACAGATCCTGTGCCTTTGTCTTGGACAGCAAAGTGTCGAGACTGACTGTCAGAAAGTGTCGAGACCATCTGTCTATATGTGTCGACACAAGTAACTTAGGTGTCGACACAGCCTTTGATGATGTCGACTGGTTTGCCTTTAAGTCGACTCAGCTTCTTCAGAACCTCATCTTGAGAATGAGTCGACACTGAATATTTGTGTCGACTCAAGCACTTCATCATTCTTCAGAAAATGACTTGGTCTAGACATTGCAGTGTGTCGACACAAGTCCTGTGTGTCGACACAGTTGTTATAGATTCAGAACATAGTATGTGTCGATACTGCCTTCAGGTGTCGACACAGCTTTTGTCGACTCTGACAATATGTGTCGACTCTGTCTTCTGGTGTCGACACAACTATCGTCGACCCTGCCAATATGTGTCGACTCTGCCTCAATGTGTTGACACTGCCTTCTGGTGTCGACTCTGCTTCAATGTGTCGACACAGCTTCCCAGTGTTGATACAGCTGTTGTCGACTCTACTTCTGTAAGTTGACATTGCTTCCCAGTGTCGACATAAATGTGGTCGACTATCTTTCTCTGTGTCGACACAGCCTTCTTCAAGTGTCGACACAATTATTATGAAGTGTCGACATAGCTTTTTCTGGTGTCGACACATGGACTTAGAATAATTTCCTGTACTTTTAGAACTTACTTAACCTACACATGTCAACTCAAAATAACATCAAATACACCTTGATGTATATCATTAAGCTAAGTTAGGCTTCTTCAAATCAGGTACACATTTTCCAATGTACCCAACACAGTCAATCTACCAATTTCTCCACATGCTCTTATGTGCGACCCTGCAGGCTCATATCGCGTTGGCAATGAGATTACATGTTTGACCACTTCTAGATCACCATGGTAACTCCAACAGTCTCCCACTTGATCTTGAAAGTATCAAACCAAAAACCTCACAAATAATGAGCGGCATCTAGCAATGCATCATTGCTCCCCAAGCAATAAGAGTTCATAACTCATAAACCTTTATGAACAATGTCACAGCATTGTCTTTGTCCCTTTGTCCCTTACATCCAGAAAGAACTAGAGGAATGGACCGTGTCACCCTCATAATAGCTCAATCCAAGTTTCTTGATCTAGAACGGACTTACAAAGAATGGTGAGTCCAATATCACATATTGACTCAACCAAGCATGTCCATGCATTTCTCAGTCCAGTTCCATCAAGGGGCCCATGGATGCAACTCCTATCATATAGGAGGACAAATCTCATATTTGCTCACATACAAACACCCAAATGATTCGTAACGTGCCCAACAACCATCCTTATCATCAACCTTTCTCAAGGAAGACTTTAGATGGCATCAAAGCACGCTCTTCCTCACTTGATGAATGTTGTGACTTCAGGTCAAAGGACCACAACACCATTGTCAATTGAGACCTACTCATGACACGATTAGATAACAATCCACAAAGTAGTCTCAGGTTGGGTCTGTCTAGTACAATTTGTTCATTAACAAGTACCCACGTGATGACTTGATATCACAATATCATGACCTGTGAGAACTGGTCATCAGTCAATACACGTGCTAGTCTTAATGTATCATCATCACCCTTAGCTTCTATGATGATACAACGACTAGGGACCTTTTAAGAATGAAGCTTCAAATAAATCATAGGCTCTCACGTTCAAGTCTCGTACTTGATGTCCTATGGAAGCAAACATTCTAAGGGTATTTATTATGTTAACATTTAACTATCGCATAGAGAAATCATAATAAAAGAACTTGTCATTAATTGTAAAAGAAAAACATTGGTACACAATTCATCATTTGAATAAATAATTAACAGCCAACAAAATATATGTTTACAAGCAACCCACAAGGCTCTCACTAGAGTTGATCATTTAGGTATCGTATACCCATTGATCTAGTATGACCATCATGCTTTCTCTGCGCGAGAGGCTTTGTCAGTGGATCCGCAATATTCTCCTCAGTCGGCACTCTGCAAATGTTCACATCTCCTCGTTCGATAATCTCACGAATAAGATGGAACCGCCGAAGTATGTGCTTGGAGCGCTGATGGGATCTAGGTTCCTTAGATTGTGCAATTGCACCATTGTTATCACAGTAGAGAACTACGGGACCAACAATGCTAGGAACTACATCAAGCTCGCCGATGAATTTCCTAATCCATACAGCCTCCTTCGCTGCATTAGCTGCAGCGATATACTCGGCCTTTATTGTAGAATCAGCAACTGTCTCTTGCTTGGAACTCTTCCAGCTCACATCTCCTCCATTAAGGAAAAACACAAAACCTGACTGAGACTTTGAGTAGTCCCTATCAGTTTGGAAGCTAGCATCCGTGTAACCATTTACAACGAGCTCTTCCTCTCCACAATACACAAAGAACACATCTTTTGTCCTTCTTAAGTACTTCAGGATATTCTTGACTGCAATCCAGTGACACTCACTGGGGTCTGACTGATACCTGCTAGTCATGCTCAAAGCAAAGGAGACATCGGGTCGAGTACATAACATTGCATACATGATTGATCCAATTGTCGAAGCATATGAAATCAACTTCATGCGGTCCTTATCTTCACAAGATTTTGGACACTGGTCCTTAGAGAGATTCACACCATGAGACATGGGTAAAAATCTTTTCTTGGACTCAAGCATGTTGAACCGCTTCAACACCTTCTCAATGTATGTACTCTGGGTCAAACCCAGCAACTTCTTCGATCTATCTCTATTGATCTTAATACCAAGTATATAAGTCGCTTCACCCAAGTCCTTCATAGAAAAGTAGTTTCCTATGTTATTCTTAACAACTTTCAGGGTAGGAATGTCATTCCCAATCAACAGTATGTCATCTACATACAATATCAGGAAGACTACAATGCTCCCACTGATTCGCTTGTAAACACAAGGCTCATCTTCATTCTTGATGAAACCAAACTCTTTGATTTTCTCATCAAAACGAAGATTCCAACTTCGAGAGGTCTGCTTCAGTCCATAAATGGACCTGTTCAGCTTGTATACTTTAGTGTCTTCATTTGGGGATACAAAACCCTCGGGTTGTGTCATGTACACTTCCTCAAGGAGGTTTCCATTAAGGAAAGCCGTTTTGACATCCATCTGCCAGATCTCGTTGTCATAATACGCAGCAATAACAAGCAATATCCTTATGAACTTTACCATGTCAATAGGGGAAAAGGTCTCATCATAGTCAATACAGATACACATATCCGTATCTACTGAAATCATCAGTAAATGTAACGAAGTAAAAATACCCACCTCTAGCCATGGAGCTCATGGGTCCGCATACATCACTATGTACAACACCCAAGAGATCCTCAGCCCTCTCAGTATAACCAGTGAAATGGGCTTTAGCCATCTTGCCTAACAAACAAGATTCGCATCGCTCAAATGATTCATAATCAAATGAGTCCAAAAGTCCATCTTTATGGAGCTTGGATATGCGCTTCTCGTTTATATGACCCAAACGACAATGCCATAGATATGTAGGGTTTGAGTCATTCATTCTTAGTCTTTTATTATTTTCTACATTATAGATCTGATGGTCCAAGTTCAAAACATAAAGACCATTAAACAATTGGGCTACAACATAACAAACATCATTCTTAAATATAGAACAACAGTTGTTCTTAATTATAAAAGAAAATCCAATCATGTCCAAGCATGAAATGGATATAATGTTTCTAGTTATAGCCGGAATAAAATAACAGTTATCTAGTTCTATTACAAGCCCACTGGGTAAAGAAAGACAGTAAATCCCTACGGCTACAGCAGCAACTCTTGCTCCATTACCGACGCGCAGGTCCACCTCCCCTTTACTCAGTAATCTTCTCCTTTCTAGTTCCTGCACATTTGTACAAATGTGTGAACCATATCCGGTATCCAATACCCAAGATGAAGGAGCAGAAAGGTTTATCTCTATAACGTAAATATTCGAAGCGGAAGTCATACCTCCCTTCATTTTCTGCAGACCCTCAATGTAAGAAGGACAGTTCCTCCTCCAATGACCAGCCTTGCCACAGTGGTGGCATTTCCCTTCCTTCACCGTGCTCTTCTTTTTCATCAGTGCAGAAGACTTAGGCTCGAGATGTGACTTAGGTCCCACCTTCGTCTTCTTAGAGCCCTTGCCCTTGCCCTTATGCACCATCAGTATGGGGCTGGCAGGCTTGGCCTTCTTCATGTTGATCTCGGCAGTTCTTAACATGCCTAGGAGCTCGGGCAGTGTCTTATCTATTTCATTCATGTTGTAGTTCAAGACAAACTGCTCATAACTGTCCGGCAACGATTGCAGGATCAGATCTGTGGCCAACTCTTGACCCAGAGGAAAACCCAGTCTTTCAATGTTCTCTATATACCCAATCATCTTGAGTACGTGAGTCCCTACTGAGTCTCGAACTCCCATCTTGCACTGAAACAACGCTTTTGTGACGTCAAACCTCTCTTGACGAGCTTGTCCTTGAAACATTTTCTTGAGATGCTCGTCAATCTCCTTGCACCCCATGTTCTCATATTACTTCTGAAGCTCAGAGTTCATGGTGGCAAGCATAAGGCATTCGACGTCTAAGGCGTCATCAGTATACTTCTTATAAGTATCTTTGTTAGCACGGGAAGATTTCCCGGTCGGCACCTCAGGGGCTTCTTCTTCCATGACATAGAGCTTTCGCTCTTGCATGAGAACAATTCTCAGGTTCCTGTACCAGTCCATGTAGTTAGTCCCACTGAGCTTATCCTTCTCAAGGATGGCTCTCAGAGACAGAGTGGAGTGTGAACCAATTGTCATGGAATTCTACAAGAATTCATGCAGAATAATATCAGTACAGAAATTTCAAATACAATTTATTTTAATTTGGACTTCAATTAAAACTCCCATTATTTTATTCGAAATAATAGCCCTCACTATCAATTCGGAGAGTTCATGCGAGCTACTCTCTTAGTGGACAAGATCCATATTTCACCAACAAAATGAGTCAGCTTTGGCTTTCCTCTCACAATGCGGTTATTTAGGTAGACAACGCTTGCCAATTGCATCTTCATGCAATTCCTGTATGGTTGGTAAATAACCCCTTATTCGCATCCATCAAATAGTGCATGTCAACCTCATACCTTTAGGCACTCAACCTTTGAGGTCACCTAGTTAAGCTTGACCCGATATCGACAATGGGATATCACAATTATCCGCTCGCACCCTTACCAAGATAGATTAATGCACCTTGCTTTGGCAAGCCCACGCTTCATCGATCGAGGCAGGAAGAGTGTCATCCATCGGAAGGCATCCGAACACTTAATATTAAATTAAGGGATTTTGATTATAGGTTAATAATTAACTATGATCAACATTTGATCATTGCGCACATCCACAAAAAAACATATTTCTATAAGCCACATGCATCCCTTATGTGCACAACTTGACACTATCAACATTTGATAGAAGGAAGGGATAAATCTGAACATCCGGACATTTCCAAATCTTCAGATTTATATGAATTGGACAAAAGCAAAAATAACTCAATTTAAAGCAGTAGACAAGCTCGTCTCTCATTGTTGGATTCAAAATCCAAAACAATACACTGGTTCACTAACCATTCGAGGGACGGTTAATGCTAAGGAGACAACAATTTCTAACAATTAGAAATTACCACGAAATCCCAAACGTTCCTGGCCGGGTTCCAAGGTGCAGAGCCCCTAACCTGTGGGTTATGAGCCCACCGATTTCCCTTGGAAAAACCATCAACAATTGATGTACCATGAATAAATCTAGACATTTAGAACACTTCTAAATCTCTACGTTTACACGCACTGGAATAACCTAACTTCCAAAACAACAATCATGGCCGAAACCTCCCTCTGATACCACTGTTGGGTTTCTCTATGAGGATGACACAACACTTGTGCACGCAGCGGAAGGAATAAAACTTCAAGATAACTCAAAAGAGATGAGATCGGGCCAAGAAAGTTGAATCAAAAAGTTAACAAATAACTAGGCAAAAATTACATTAGCGGCGTTGAGTCACAACTCAACGGAGATGCGCCAAGCTTAGAGTCCTTTTTGGTGGCTGGTTCTACGTGGAATATCATCCACGTCTCTGCAGAAATCCACACGAGCGGGAGAACCCCGAGCTTCGTCGCACGAAGGGTCGGGAAGAAGATCAACTGCACCTTTGCACTTCCCACTGACTGCTAGGTCCGCGCCAGGGAAAGCAAGACCGGCGACGGCCGCTAGAGATGAGGTCGACGACGGAGCGAACAGGCGTCAGCGGAACGTTTCCGTCCGGCGGGGTCGGGATTCGGCGGATCGGGAGATCGGCAGAACTCTTCCGTCGGCTACGATCTGGCTACAGGAAAATCCCGATTCTTGATATAATCCCAAAACCCTAAGTCCCCTATTTATACCAAAGGCATAAACAGTCCAAAGAACACCGCTATTCGCAGACCACCCAAGTTAGGGTTTCAGAGTCATTCGGCGAGAATCAGCACAGGTCCGGCGAGAATCAGATCCAGATTCGGCGAGAATCAGCAGACAAATTCGGCGAGAATCATCTGCTGATTCGTCGAGAATCGGGGATAGATTCGTCGAGTATCACCAATCGCCGGGAATCAGACATTTTTGATTCTCGACGAATTTGTCGAGAGTCGTCGAGTATCACTCGACGATTCTCGACGAATCATTCACGATGAATGATTCTCGACCAACTCGTCGAGAGTCGTCGAGTCATACTCGACGATTCTCGACGAATCATTCTCGATGAACTCGTCGAGAGTCGTCGAGTCATACTCGACGATTCTCGACGAATTTGCCTTAGTCGTCGAGTCAAACTCGATGACTCTCGATGAAATTCCTTTGGCAACGTTTGCCTGACTCCATCCTGCGAGGTGATTGGTAACCCTTACCAACACAGTCAATCTACCAATTTCTCCACATGCTTTTATGTGCGACCCTGCAGGCTCATATCGCGTTGGCAGTGAGATTACATATTTGACCACTTCTAGATCACCATGGTAACTCCAACACGTCCATGGCGAAGGGCCTCCACGACGGCAGAGGTGTTCGGCCGGGCGGCCGGCAGCGGGGGCGGCCGGCCTGGTGCCGACGGCGGCGGCCTGCTGGGGGTCGGCCGCGGCTAGGCCGGCGACCTGCCGCGGCTAGGCCGGCGGCGTGCCGTGGACGGGCCGGCGGCGGCTAGGCCGGCCACGGCTGTCGTGGCTCGGCCGGCAGCCTACCGTGGTCGGGCTGTCGGCTGCTAGGTGGCCAGCCGCGGCTAGGTCGGCCCCGGCTGGCCGCGGCCAGGCCGGCGGCTACCCCGCCAATGAGGCCGGTGGTCTGGCCGCGGCGAGGCCCGAAAGGGGGCCGGCCGCCGGGGTGGTCAGGCCGGTCGACGACGGCGGTCTTCTCGGCGGAGGCGGCCATCCTCCATGGGGAGAGGGAGTGGGTCCCGCCCCCATGATTCTCTCATCATGAGAATTCATGGGGGGGGGGATGGCCCACCCATGATCCACTTTGGGAGGAGATCATTGGGGGGGGGGGGCTTTTCTCTTATAAATGATGGTGGAACCCATCAATTGCCCCCCAAATCTTTGCTATCCGAGAGCGAAGTGAGCGAGAGAGGAAATATTTCTCTACTTCCTGCTGTCATGACGGTTTCCGGTGAGAAGGCTGAGGCGGAGGCGGCCAGTGCTTCCAAGGTATTCTGAGGGAGGTTTGACGAATGACGATGACGCACCGATGCACGAAGGCTTGGGCGTGCATGCCGCTCGCGCTCGCAGGCCATGTGTGAAGGTTGCGGGCGCCGGCGGTGTGCGCTGCCCGCTCCCGCATAGGCCGGTCGGGCGCGCACAGGCCGGCCGTGCGTGCACAGGCTGACCGTGCGCGCACAGGCCAGCCTCTCGCGCTGGTCGTGTGGCTTGGTTGTGCGTGCCCCTGTTATGCGCATGCTTGCGTGGGCGTCCTCTTTTACGTGCCACTTGGGCCGTGTGTGCTTGGACATGCGGCTCCAAGTCTTTATTTTTGGGCTGACCTTTTACTTTTTGCTGTGCGCAGGTTTCGAAGCGCTCTTCTGGCCCTATGCGTCTGCTCTCCTCTTTGACCGATGACTGTGTTGATATCTGGAAGGCGAAGTACGGGCTTCTTGCTTATTTGGAAGTGAGGATCCCGCATCCCGAGGAGCGGGTTCAGAATCCTCCTCGTTGTTGGTTGACGATTTGCGAAGTCTCCCTGAGGTTCGGCTTCCCTTTTCCGCCCTGCGAGGAGGCGATTGTGATCTTAAAGTTTTGTGGAGTGCATATCTCTCAGTTTTTTTGGCTGGAATTTCCCGAATCATGGGCTTAGTCATCTTCTTCCGCGAGCATGGGGGCCGGTTTTCTTTAGACCAGTTCCGAGATTGGTGCGATGTACGTTCTGATGGTGGCGAGCGAATGGAGGTACGCAACAACAAGGTTTGGTTGGAGTTTGAAGCCCGCAAAGACCGTCGCCATGACATCACTTTGTTTGGATACGTCAAGAATTCATGAGGTCTTCCTGAGGTGTGGGATGCACTTCCCGATCGTTGCCGTCGCGTGAGGGGGAAGGAGCGAGACTTTTCCCCGGTGCTTGGATTTTCTGAGCCTCGCGAGCTGGCCAACCGTCTTTTCAACATTTATGTTTATGTGGAGGAAAAGCGGTTGGTGCGATGTGGTATCTCAGTGGATTCAATTCGACCAGCGGAGACTTCTTAAGGAGGGGGTCGTAAGAGGAAAGCGGTGACGACCCCTTCTAGCGACCTTGATGAGGTGGTGACAGCGGTAACTTCTGACATTTGTCATGATTCGACTCCTGAGGTGCAGATACTTGCTTCCCCAATTCCTCAGGTGTCTGCTGGTATAGTAGCTCCGCGGATGTCCTCTTCCTTGAGGGCGATGAGCGATGCGGTAAGGGTTTGACTTGTTCCCAAGGTTTTTTCCCTCGCTTTTTCTTGCTGATAGAGGGCAACTTCGATTTATTTTTTGTGCAGATAGAGACCCAAGCGCAGATTGTAGTGACCTGGAATGATCATTACGTGAGTCTGAAGGATGGGTATCTTACTCTTCAGGAGAAGCTTCAGTCGACGATGAGTTCGCTTGCCTCCTTGAGAGAGGAACACGACCGGGACATCGCGCGGTTCCGCCGGATTGGTTCAGAGATGAAGTACGAGCTAGAGGATGCACACACGACTTTGGAAGTGGAGAAGACTTTTGTGGAGAGGACCACCCATATGTTGAAGCATTCGAAGGAGGAGACTTCAGGCTTGGGAACCCAGTTACAGGCGGCGCGAGAGGAGGTCTCAGGTCTTGAGACTCAGCTTCGGGCGGCGAAGATGCAAGTGGAGATGCTATCCTCTGATGACCATGCGTTAGAGTTGAAGGCTGCGAGGCTTGCAGAGTACTTGGAGTCACTGGACTACATGCGAGACCATAGCCTTATCGCGGAGGAGGTTCGTGATGATATCTGGTCCAAGGAAGTGGAGCCTCAGATGGATGACATGCGCAAGTTGGCGCTCCGACGTGGTGTTTTGAAGGCCTTTCGCTTTGTTAGCAAGAGCCTGGGATGCGACACATCCTATTTCAGCTTTGCCGATGTTTTTGAGGATGAGCGTTCCGGCTTAAATGCCGAGGACGAGTAACGGCATGTGCACATTTATTGCTGTATTTTTATACTTTGTTGTTCAGTCGGGCGTATTGTGTTTTGCCCCTTGTTTAGTTTTGTCTGTTATTGCTCCTAGACACTGATTGTACTTGTATCATTTTAGCTCTATTTTGTTATGACATTGTTGTCTTTTTTATGTCACCTTGGCTATTTTTCTGCACCGGTTTGCTTCATAGCTCGAGTCCGTGACTTTGATTGGGCGAGGGATGCTCGCGGCTTAGTTCGGGCGAGGGATACTCGCAGTTTAGTTCGCGCGAGGGGAACTCGCGGCTTAGCTTGCGCGAGGGATACTCGCGGCTTCTTCGTGAGGGGGGCAGACCCCCACGGTGTTGCACGAGGTTTTGCTCGCAGCTTAATTTGCACAAGGGATGCTCACGACTTCTTCGTGAGGGGGGAAGGCCCCCACGGTGTTGCACGAGGGTTGCTCGCGGCTTAGTTTGCACGAGGGATGCTCGGGGCTTCTTAGTGGGGGGGGGGGGGGGAGGCCCCCACGGTATTGCACGAGGGTAACGTCAGAGAATGTAAATACTCAATCCGACCGTCGTAGGTGCTCAATCCGGGCACTGGAGAACGTAAGTGCTCAATCCGGGTGTAATCGCAAGGGGGTAGGCCTTGACATTGGCAAGAAGAGTGACGTCGGAGAATGTAAGTGCTCAATCCGATCGTCGGAGAATGTAGGTGCTCAATCCGAACGCCGGAGAACGTAGGTGCTCAATCCGGGTATCGGAGAACGTAAGTGCTCAATCTGGGTGCATTCGCGAGGGGGGCAGGCCCTGACGATGACAAGAAGAGTGACGTCGGAGAATGTAAGTACTCAATCCGATCGTCGAAGAACGTAGATGCTCAATCCGGGCGCCGGAGAACGTAGGTGCTCAATCCGGGTATCGGAGAACGTAAGTGCTCAATCCGGGTGCAATCGCGAGGGAGGAAGGCCCTGAAGATGGCACGAAGAGTGACGTCGGTGAATGTAAGTACTCAATCCGACCGCCGGAGAACGTAGGTGCTCAATCCGGGTATTGGAGAACGTAAATGCTCAATCCGGTTGCAATCGCGAGGGGGCAGGCTCTGGCGATGACACGACATTGAGGGGCAAAGTTGGTGAAGAACCTGCTTGTTCGATTTGTAAGCACAGCTTTACCTTAAAACAAATATAATATTGTACTTAGAAATAAACATAGTTTGCGCGAGTCTGAGCTCGTGACTTTTACTGTTCTAAGGTGACGAAAACAAGATGATGGAAAATGCAGACGATAAACAACATTAATAAAAGATAAAAATGCGGAGGAATGGATGCGACGCAAATTCCAAGCTGCAGGTGTGCTATAGAGGGTCATCCTGCGTCGAGGAGAGCGCCCATCCTAGGTATCCGTCGCCGGGGGTCCGGCGATGGTCTCTATGTTGTCCACCATCTGCCTTCCTCCACCGTTTCCTTGTGTTGGGATCTGTTCTCGTCCTTGCAAAAATCTCTCGAGGAGCCCCTGGCAGACAAGACGTTCAATTTCATCTTTTAGCCCGGTACACTCTTCGGCGTTGTGACCCGTTGTGCGGTGGAACTCGCAGTATCTTGTCTGGTCAGCCTTGGGGTTTGGTCGCGGTGCTCTTGGTCGTTGGAATGCCATATCATTTTGATTTGCATACATCACATTAGTGCGGGTGGTATTCAGAGGGGTGTATTCCTGAAGTGGATGTTGCCCCCCATTCCTGGGAAGGTCATGTTGACGGCTATCGCGGCGACACTCACTCCGACGTAGTTCTTCTTGTCTTGTGAGAGTTGGTTCCTCTTCTTTCTTCCTTTTCTATCTTCCTTCAAACTGCCGCGGCCGGTGGTCTGGCCGCGATGAGGCCCGAAAGGGGGCCGATCGCCGGTGGTGGTCAGGCCGCCCGACGTCGGCGGTCTTCCCGGCGGCGGCGGCCCTCCTCCATGGGGAGAGGGAGTGGATCCCGCCCCCCATGATTCTCTCATCATGAGAGTTCATGGGGGGATGACCCACCCATGATCCACTTTGGGAAGAGATCATGGGGGGGGGGGGGGGGGCTTTTCTCCTATAAATGATGGTGAAACCCATCAACATCTGTTTTTGTTGGTTAGCAGAGAGGCTCGTGTACGAATCGATCACTCAAGAACAAAGAGAGTTGAATGCAATTTTTGAGAGAGGATGACGTGATTCTTCCGATTTTGCGGGATTCACTTCGATAAGGTGAGTATTAGGTTATCGATTAAACGAGAGTTCAGTTGATATTCTTAATATCAGTTGGGCATAATCCTTAAGAGAGGTGCGTTCATATTTTGGGAATATTCACGGTCAAGGATCCGATTAAACGTTTATAAAATATCTTTTATATTTCATTTCAAAGATTGTTTTGATCAAGTTAGATTTTCTTATTTCCACATTTTAGTTTAAATATAATTTTTCTAAATTTCCTTCCGATGAAATAATAGTTTGTTTTCTCGAAGTAGAAGTACTCGACAAATCCGAGTTTTAATACGACCATAATATCTTTATATCCTATATTATATTTTAATAGGTACATTTGTCTTAATCGAATATAGATTGGAGAACATGATTTTCTCCCCGGCAACAATGTCAACAAAATTGATAGACAAGTGCAGCTTTAACGAGGCGGGCGACTTGGACTTGCATGCGGCAGTAACTTTGGACGACAGTGGCAAGCATTAACTTGGCGGCGGCATGCAAAGGTGGCGTGCAGTAACTTGGCGGCGAGGAGGCGACTTGAACTTATACGACATGAACTTGCGGAGTTGGCGAAGATAGCGCTTCAGTGTATTTCGTTTTTTTAACGCCATGAGCACGGTCACGACATTATTCTTACAAAATAGAAATAAAAATAAATAAGT
Source organism: Platanthera zijinensis (assembly GCA_039513925.1). Taxonomy (NCBI): domain Eukaryota; kingdom Viridiplantae; phylum Streptophyta; class Magnoliopsida; order Asparagales; family Orchidaceae; genus Platanthera; species Platanthera zijinensis. The sequence continues at coordinate 156,030,191 of CM077083.1, forward strand.
TAACAAAATATAAAATAAAACCATTTTTAAATAAAAATACATAATATATTTCTATTTATATTAAAAATTAAACTAAATTATATAATTAAAATATGAATAAATTTTATTCATCAGCCTCTTAAGGCCTTCCGAAGAGAGTCGTCGATCAATCTTTGACGAGGTGATGCTCCCTAGAGAGCCATAGTTTCCAAGGGAGTCCTCCCCGTATAATCGGCCACTCGAGCTCAAAACAAATATCAGGTGTCAATGGAACTCTGACCGCCAAAAGGCCCATGTATGACATCTAGACAAGAGTGAAGGAGGTCGAATTCCACTTCAGTTGGTGGTCTCCTGAAGGCTTCAATTTGGGATTTTATTTGGTCACTAGAACCTTAGATGACCCAATAAAAGTGACCCGATCTTCTATAGGGTACTCTAGAGCTAGGATGTGAGTCAAGTTAGTATATTGAGCATACGTACTCTGAATCGATTTCTGTCAGTTGCATTAGACTCGTATAGTCAACATGAGTGCAACAAAACTTGTTTCGTTCCGATCCGAGGTAATTCGGAGAAAGTGACCATTTGAGTAATGTTGTGTGTCATGATGACATCGATTTAGTATATTGAGCATACATTTTCCGAATCGACTTCCGTCAGTTGCATTGGACTTGTATAGTCAATACAAGTGTAACAGAACTCATTTTGTTCTAATTTGAGGTCATTTGGAAAAAGTGGTCATTTTGAGTAACGTTGTGAGTCGCGACGGCGTAGATTTAGTATATTTAGCATATATGCTCTGAATCGACTTCTGTTAATTGCATTACACTCTTATAGTCAATATAAGTTCAAAGGAACTCATTTTTTTCCTATCCGAGGTCATTTGAAAAGAGTGATCATTTTGAGCAACGTTGTGCATCACGACGATGTTGATTTAATATATTGAGCATACATACTCTGAATCGACTTCCGTCAGTTGTATTAGACTCATATAGTCAATACGAATGCGACAGATCGCTTCATCCCGATCTGAGGTCATTTAGAGAAAACATCTATCTTGAATATTGTTGTTTTGCATGTACACACCAAATTTGTATTTTGAGTATATAAACTTAGAATTGACCTCAATTAGTTGTATTAGACTCGTATGATCAATACGAGAGCAACATAAATCGTTATGCTCATTTCTAACACTTTTTTGACAACTTAGTCAAATCAAATCATGTCAAGCTTTATAGTGCACCGAAAAATGTGCTCACACTCATATTGCTCCAACACACTAACATTGACTCGTCTCTCGACAATTTAGACCTACTTTGACCCTTACCCACACGGGGGATCCACCCTAGGGGTTATTTTGGTCAAACCTTCCAAAAACAGCAATTTTGAGAATTTAAGTGGAGAGTTCACCACCCCTTCACCCATGCCTCATCAAGGGCCCACTCCCAACCCTATATAGGCTCTGATTTTTCTAGCAAGGCACGCTTGGACTATGAGCCTTGGGCCAAGACAAAAGGCCACCTTCTCTTCTTCCCCAAGACAAAGACCAAGCTCCACTATGTCCAACTTACCAAAGCCCATTGGACCCTAAACCTAAGGCAGCCAACTGGATGACATTGGCAAGAGACCCAAGGCAAGGCTTGGAAAATCCAAACCAAATATAAGTCTTCCCTCTTTCCCTCTCTCCCAAACCAAACTCCAAACCACCAAAGATGGAGCTATGTGGTTGTACTACCTCTTTTAGATGGAGGACACCTGCCCCTAACCCGATTGGGTTTAGCCAAAAACCTCTCCCTCAAGAAATAATAATCCCACATCATGGATTATGATAAAGGAGGGCTACCCTAGTCCTATATATAAGACCTCACTACCATAAGAAGGAAACCACACCAGGATCAACTCAAACGAGCCCCAACCCCACCCTGTCAGAACCCTACCTCGCTGAAGGCACCCTACCCGAGCCCTTCATCCTCCTGCCACCTCCCGTGGTAGATCTTGGTGGAGGCTCCAGGAGGCCCTCCACACAGGTGAATCCACCCTCCTCTTCTTCCCTAACTCCCAGATGACCTGCATGCGGCTTATGGCCACTGTAGTGCCATTGTGGCCACCACTAAGCTTGATGGAGCTAGGGGGTGGTCGTATAGGTGTGAGGCTCCCCATCGCCTCTTGGCTCGCTGGGGAGTGACAACTCTCCAGAGAGGGCTCAGAGGACCTCTCCGGGAGACCCCAAGGTGTGTTGAATTTTCTCAAGTTGATCAGCAAGGTAGCCCAAACACCAAATCAATATTTTCGACACTACCCAGATCACAACTTGAACCGCGGAAAACAGGAAGCAACTCAGATAGCAAAAAAAATAGACAGAAGCAAGCAGATCAAAATTTCATTAATCTTCTTTACAAGGCGATGCATACATGGCGAGACATGATTTCGCCAGTACATGAAAAAGCAGAAACACAAAACAAGCCGGGCGGATAGAACTGTGAGACCGCCGAGTCCGCCAAGATTGCCGAGCTCGCCGAGACCGCACAGACCGCCAAGCTGCTGAAGCCGAACACAATACGGAGTCCGCGAAGACCGCGAGGTCGCGCGGACAACCCGTTATTCGCTGAACTGCTGCTGAACAGAGGAGCAAACCGCCTAATCGCCAAACCACCAAGGTCGCGCGGACAGGTTATTGAACTTAGAAAGTTGATGCAGAGAGAACTGGTAAACCGCTGATACTGCAGTCCGCAAACTCACTGAGCCTGGCTGAAGGTTAAAGCCAAACACCTGGTTTCACAGCACTAGCCGCGCCACCTGCACACAGCAAACCGATTAACTCTTATCAAACCGTGCGGATACAAAAGTCGAGTCCGCAGCACTTGATCCAAGCCAACTTACTGTTCACTCTGTTATCAATGGCTTGCCGGGGGGTCCTATTTATAGGCCAGGTGAGGAGTATGGTCACTACCCTATGAGATAGAGACACCGCCCCTTAGTCGCAGCTAACAATGTCAATCCGCACAGTCCGCCCGCACGAGGCAAACCAAATCGCCAAGTCCAGGCAATATGGCGAGCTGCTCAGGCCAGTCCGCTCAGTCCGCAGAAACAATGCAGGACTAGTCGAGACGCATAAGCCACTAGCCGAGAATAATGCCAGTCCGTCAAAGAGACGACATCGCAACAGTCCGCAAGCACCAGTCCGCAAGCACAGGCAACCCGCCTAGTCACATCGGACTCTGCGGAAATAAACTCAGCTCGCAATGTACACGACCACAGGCACACCACCCGGTCACAGCGGACACTGCGGCAAACAACTCCACCTCGCGCAGTCCGCGACCACGCACAAAGACCCGGTCACAGCGGACACTGCGGAAACCCTGAACTCCACAGAAGAGCAAGTCCAGAAAGGATAGCGCGAGCTCGGCGGATACAAAACCAGTTCGCCAGCTCCAAGCCCAGACAGCGGCTTACCGTAACTTCAAAGAGGAAGTGCGGACTCCAAGCCCAGTCCGCACAGGCCACGCGCACCACCTTGCAGAGCTCAACTCACTGCTAGACAAAACCAGTCCGCGCATTCCGCAAAGCCAGACTGCAGCACACTATGCAGGTCGCCAACCACCAACCCGCTGGACTAGGAATCAGTCCGCCTAAGCCGCCCGGACTGCCCGACCACCCACTTTCACTTCACCAATTTCAACACTCCCCCTTGAAGTGAGAAGTGGTGATCAGGCCGAGTAGACCTCGTAGCCGTTGAAAAGGCCCCTTCGACAGCGGCTTGGTGAAGATGTCAGCAAGATTATCTTCACTCCGAACATGACCGACCACAAGAGATCCTTCCAACACATTCTCCCTTATGAAGTGGTGATCGATCTCAATATGCTTGGTCCTTGCATGACAAACTGGATTGTTTACCAGCTTGAAAGCACTTTCATTATCCCCTCGGAGCAAAGTTGGACCTTGCACTTCCTCATGGACATCCTCTACTAGCCTCCTTAGTCAAATGGCTTCTCGAGCTGCCAAGGCCAAAGCCTTGTACTCAGCTTCTGTAGTAGAGACGGATACCGAGTCCTGCTTCTTATTGCACCACGAAATGCCCGCTGATCCACAAGTGAACACATAACCAGAAGTTGACCTTCGGTCATCCGAGTCACCACCATAATCAGCATCCATGTACCCGAGCAAAGAGAAACTCACATCCCTTCTATAAAGAAGTCCCATGTCAGAAGTTGCCTTGACATACTTCAGAATGTTCTTTGCCGCTACAAGATGAGACTTCCTTGGCTCTGCCATAAACCGACTTACTCGACCAACAATATAATATATGTCTGGTCTAGTAATCGTCAGGTAGATCAAGCTCCCAACAAGAGCTCTGAACACCAAAGGATTAGGAAGAATCCTTCCTTCATCTCGACGAAGCTTTAGTCCTTGATCCAGAGGAGTAGAGCAAGTCTTTCCTTCAATCAAGCCAAATCGGTTCACAATGCGTTCAACATATCCCTTTTGGCAGATGAGTAACCCACTCTCTTTCCTCTCCACTTCGAGACCAAGAAAGTGATGAAGCTCTCCCAGGTCTTTCATCTCGAAGCGAATAGCTAGCTCAGCTCTGAGCCTAGCAACCTCCTCCTCAGAGTTCCCCGTGATGATCATATCATCAACATACAGCAGGACCAAGACTTGAAGCTCCCCCTTCTTCTTGATAAACAAGCTTGAGTCTGAGTTTGAAGCAAGGTATCCGCAGAATTGCAGATATTCTGCTATCTTCCCATACCACGCTCTTGAAGCTTGCTTCAACCCGTAGAGAGCCTTCCTGAGCTTGCAGACGTAGTCCGGATTAACTTCAGAAACGAATCCAAGTGGCTGATCCATGAAGATGTCCTTGTCAATCTCTCCGTAAAGAAAGACATTCTTTACATCAAGCTGCCACATCCTCCATCCTTGGCAAGCAGCCAATGCAATCACAATCCGAACTGAAGTCATCTTTGCAACAGGACTGAACGTCTCCTCATAGTCTTCTCCATACTGCTGAGAGAACCCTCGAGCAACCAGGCGAGCCTTGTATCTCTCAATGCTTCCATCCGCCTTCTTCTTTAACTTAAACACCCACTTACAAGTCACCAGAGTAATGCCATCAACTCTGGGCACAAGATCTCAAGTTTCATTCTTCTTGAGAGAATCCATCTCCTCTCTCATGGCATCTTCCCACTCCTTGACTCCAGTGGCCTCATTGAAGCTAGCAGGCTCCCACTCATCAAGAGAACCTGCAAAGAAACATGAGACATAGCTCATAGTGTTTCCTTCACAGTAGCGAGCTGGAGGCTTGATAACCCTCTTTGATCTCCGAAGAGGCTGCTCCTTGCTGACCACCTCCGCTACTTCTTCTGGTTCACCTCTGTTCTCTAGCAAGCTTTGAGTAATGCTCCCCCTGCTTCCTGACCCAGAAGTTTCTCCCCCAGAACTTGAAGCAACTGGAGCTGCTGGTGACACAGCTAGCTCCTCTTGATCAACAACCTCAGCCACCTCCTGATCTTCATCATCCTTGCTCTCCGGTAGCTCAACCGAGCTTCCTCCATAAGAAGTCAGTTCGTCAAAGACAACATCTCTTGACACCACGAACTTCTTCGTCACCGGATCCATGCATCTCCATCCCTTCTTTCGCTCATCATAGCCAACAAAGACAAGCTTCCTTGCCTTTGCATCAAGCTTAGTTCTCAGAGCATCAGGAATATGCACATAGTAAGTTGATCCAAACACCCGAAGGTGTTCAACACTCGGCTTCTCCTTCAGCAATATCTCGAAGGGAGACTTCATGTTGATCGGACTAAGAGGCATCCGATTGATGACATAAGTTGCACAAGACATTCCCTCCACCCAGAAGGACCTTGGGATACTCTTGGCATGAAGCCAACATTTGCAAGTCTCCGTCAGATGACGGATCTTCCTTTCAGCAACTCCATTTTATTGTGTAGTATGAGCACAAGTAAGCTCTCTCTGGATCCCATTCTTCCTGCAAAAACTAGAAAACTCGGAGGAGATAAACTCTCCGCCGTTATCAGTTCTAAATTTATTGATCCGCAGATTAAGCCGGCCCTCCACCAGCTTCTTGAACTCCACAAACAAACGAAAGGCTTCAGACTTCTCCTTCAAGAAATACACCCAAGTGTATCTCGAGTAGTCATCAATCAAGACTAGCATGTACCTGCTCCCACCAAGGCTAGCAGTAGAGGTTGGTCCCATCAGATCACCATGGATGACCTCCAGTGGTGCTTTGATTCTTATTTGCGACTTATCAAAAGGAAGACGATGAGACTTCCCATACTGACATCCAGCACAAACATGACCATCACCGAAGGATGATAGCTTAGGCAAGCCTCTCATCAGGCTCCTATTTGCCATAACCTTCAGCTTATCCATCCCAACATGCCCCAACCTCTCATGCCACATAGCAGCACTATCATTGGCCCTCATGCGATCAATATAGGAGCTTGTTGATAAAACAAACAAGTCCTTCACTCTTCTTCTAATGTGAGCAACATCAGCCTTAACCGCTGATACGTTACGAAGGAACTTCACTTCTGTTGGCCTAAACAGAACGTAATAGCCGGCGTCGACAGCATTGGTCACAGAGAAGAGGTTATTCTTCATGCCCGGCACGTGATAAACACTCCTTAACGTGAGCGGCCCCTTATCACTACCCAATGTAACTATACCCTCCTTCTCTACTGCATGAACAATATTATCAGCAGTTATAATAGCTTCGTTACCTGAGTATTCCTGCAACTTGGAGAACTTTGACATATCTCCGGTGAGGTGATGACCACACCCGGAGTCAACGATCCAATCGTCCTCCATGTCGATGGTGGACAACGCTCGGACACAAGTGCCCGTCATGAAAGCTCCACCCCAACCGACCTCCTCCTTGCTAGAGGAAGCTTCCTCCTTGCCTGCAGCATGCCCAGGCTGTAGCTTGACTCTGCATGCCCAGGCTGCAGCTTGACCTTGCAGTCTCGCTTGAAGTGACCTGGTTGATGACACCTGTAGCATTTCAGGTTCTTCTTCCAGTCCTTCTTAGGAGCAAAGCTCCCCTCCTGTTGTTTAAAAGATGAAGGTTCATCTCCAGCCGCAGTCTGCTTTTTCCTCCCTTCCCATCTCTTCTTCTTCTTCTTCTCAGTGAAAAGAGCTTCACTAGCTCCTTCAGAGACAGTCACCCTAGCTATCTGCCTTGCCAGGCTCTCCTGCGAGGCAAGCAAATTTTCCAGCTCCAGAAGAGAGGGCTGAGTAGCCCAGCCTTGAACAGAAGTAACAAAGGCCACATACTCCTTCCGCAAACCGCGGATTATGTGCCTCTTCAGCTTGGCCTCGGAGACCGGCTCATCAGGATCAAGAGCAGAAAACTCAGCACATAAGCTCTTCATCTTCAAGAAGAATTTGGAGATAGAAAGGTCTCCCTGAGTTGCCTTAGCCAACTCATTTTCCAAGAACTGTAGCCTTGCTACATTCTTCCTATTGAACAACCCATCAAGGGAAGTCCAAATCTCAGCAGCAGACTCACATCCTAAGATGTGATCAAAGAGCCCAGGTGACACCGCCCGCTTGAGAGCAAACTCAGCCTTGGCATTTGTCTTCCTCCACACTCTCACCTGCTCGGCTGTTCCAAACTCAGCAGTGATTTCTACTTGATCATCGCCACCGACGACCTCCCATAGCTCTTCACCCAGAAGATAGCTCTTTATGCACGACTTCCACTTCTTGAAGTTAGTCGGTGTCAGAAGTTCAATTCCCATACCTCTTGCAAAACCACCGTCCATGTCACTAACTTGGTTATCCTTCTGAAGCACACAAAGCAACAACAAAGCTTGTTGATCGCTGCTCAAGCAACTGAACTTCCCTCTTATACCATGTTGAATTTTCTCAAGTTGATCAGCAAGGTAGCCCAAACACCAAATCAATATTTTCGGCACTACCCAGATCACAACTTGAACCGCGGAAAACAGGAAGCAACTCAGATAACCAAAAAAATAGACAGAAGCAAGCATATCAAAATTTCATTAATCTTCTTTACAAGACGAGGCATACATGGCGAGACATGATTTCGCCAGTACATGAAAAAGCAGAAACACAAAACAAGCCGGGCGGATAGAACTGTGAGACCGCCGAGTCTGCCAAGATTGCCGAGCTCGCTGAGACCGCACAGACCGCCAAGCTGCTGAAGCCGAACACAACACAGAGTCCGCGAAGACCGCGAGGTCGCGCGGACAACCCGTTATTCGCTGAACTGCTGCTGAACAGAGGAGCAAACCGCCTAACCGCCAAACCACCAAGGTCGCGCGGACAGGTTATTGAACTTAGAAAGTCGATGCAGAGAGAACCGGTAAACCGCTGATACTGCAGTCCGCAAACTCACTGAGCCTGGCTGAAGGTTAAAACCAAACACTTGGTTTCACAGCACTAGCCGCGCCACCTGCACACAACAAACCGATTAACTCTTATCAAACCGCGCGGATATAAAAATCGAGTACGCAGCACTTGATCCAAGCCAACTTACTGTTCACTATGTTATCAATGGCTTGCTGGGGGGGGGGTCCTATTTATAGGCCAGGTGAGGAGTATGGTCACCACCCTATGAGATAGAGACACCACCCCTTAGTCGCAGCTAACAATGTCAATCCGCACAGTCCGCCCGCACGAGGCAAACCAAATCGCCAAGTCCAGGCGATATGGCGAGCTGCTCAGGCCAGTTCGCTCAGTCCGCAGAAACAATGCAGGACTAGTCGAGACGCATAAGCCACTAGCCGAGAATAATGCCAGTCCGTCAAAGAGACGACATCGCAACAGTCCGCAAGCACCAGTCCGCAACCACAGGCAACCCGCCTGGTCACAGCGGACTCTGCGGAAACCAACTCAGCTCGCAATGTCCACGACCACAGGCACACCACCCGGTCACAGCGGACACTACGACAAACAACTCCACCCCGCGCAGTCCGCGACCACGCACAAAGACCCGGTCACAGCGGACACTGCGGAAACCCTGAACTCCACAGAAGAGCAAGTCCAGAAAGGATAGCGCGAGCTCGGCGGATACTAAACCAGTCCGCCAGCTCCAAGCCCAGACCGCGGCTTTCCGCAACTTCAAAGAGGAAGTGCGGACTCCAAGCCCAGTCCGCACAGGCCGCACGCACCACCTTGCAGAGCTCAACTCACTGCCAGACAAAACCAGTCCGCGCATTCCGCAAAGCCAGACCGCAGCACACTACACAAGTCGCCAACCACCAATCCGCCGGACTAGGAACCAGTCCGCGCGGTCAGTCCGCCTAAGCCGCCCGGACTGCCCGACCACCCACTTTCACTTCACCAATTTCAACAAGGTGGTGGCGCCGCCGGAGGACGGAGCTCCGACGGTGTTTGATTGTTATTCCTTTGTAATAGGGATCTCTGGCGGCTGCCGGTGGCGCCATGCCGTCGAACCACCATCGAAGGAAGCAGCAGCGCCTGTCAAACCGGCTGGGGTGGTAGTGTGGAAATCCTCCGGTCGGACGGCGACGAAGAGACCTCGTGAGCCTTAAGGCTCCGGTGAGCTACATGCGTCGTTTAATCTTGTGATTGGGCTCGGACAACCCTGATTTTCTTAATTCCTCTGAACTAATCCTTAAGCCCCCATAGCGGATCCACGCTAGATTCACTATGGGGCCATTGATTGGAATTTGCAACTCGATTTCAGCCATAGATCGGCCCCAACACACGTGTTGTGCATTCTTTTTATAAGGTAGTGAGATATTTGATTTTCTACAGCCGAATAAAAAAACTTTGAATATAGAAGTTGAGCACAAGAATGAGGACCATCTTTAAAAAATTGTAATTTTTTAGGAGTTATTTCATATTTATAACAATTAATATAGAGAAATTTTCTATTTTTTGATTATCCGGGGAATTAAATCCATTCCAAAAATTATGGAATTTTTTTGAAGATGTACAAATCCTACATGCCTCCTCTGTAATTAATTGGGGGGAATTTAGCCACGGTTTGATACGGTGGTGGCGGTCGTAAACCCATGAGTTAAACCGTCATTTGCCAAGGATCATCTAACAAACATCATTCTCTTGAACATAAAAGTGGATGAAGTTCCTTCGGTTGGCATTAACTAATGACAATTTAGCTCCATGGTCATGACAACCACCATCGTGTCAAATGGAGACTTAGGATCTGTTTGAGATAGCTTATGCTGATCAATAATCTCTATTTAAAACGAAAAAACAGTTTTATAGCTGTTTGTTTGTATAACTTATATAAAATCATTTATTTTAAAATTGATGATAAGTTGATTTTTTATAAGCTATTCGGATCCAACTTATGATTTCTCATAAGCGCTTATTTCTTAAAAAAGTCATATGAGTGATTTTTTGTCCGGATGTGATTTTTTCGTTCAGACGCGATTTTTTCACCAAGTCGTGATTTTTTTAACTGAACGTAAATTTTTCGCCCGAACACGAATTTCTCAGGCACGAGAGAATTTCTCACTCGAGCGCGATTTTTTTGACCGGGCAAAATTTTTTCGCAAGGGCGCGATCTTTTCGCCCAGGCGCGATCTTTTCGTCCGGACGCGATCTTTTCTCCCGGACGCGATTTTTTCACTATGACACGTTTTTTTCACCCGGGAGAGTTTTTTTCGCCCATGCACGATATTTTTCGCCCGAGCGCGATATTCACCCGTGCGAGATTTTTTCGCCCGGGCACGGTTTTTTGGCCCAGGCGCGGTTTTTTCACCCGGACGTGATTTTTTCGTCCGAGAGCGATTTTTTCGCCCGGGCGTGATTTTTTCGCCCGGGCGCGTTTTTTTTCGCCTGGAAGCAATTTTTTTGACCGGAAGCGATTTTTTCACCTGGAATCGATTTTTTGCCCGGATGCGATTTTTTTGCCCGGAAACGATTTTTTCGCCCAGGTGCAGCGAGAAGTGATTTTTTCGCTCGGACGCGTATTTTTTTGCCCGGGCGTGTTTTTTTCGCCCGGGCACCGGGCGAAAAAATTACATCGGGGCAAATAAATTGTTTCGGGTTGAAAAAATTGTGCTGGGGAAAAATCGCGCCTGTGAGAAAAAATTGCGCCTGGGACAAAAAATGCGACCGGTCGAAAAAATCCCGCCCGGGCGAAAAAAACGCACCAGACGAAAAAAAAACGATCAGGCGAAAAAAACGCGCCCGGGTGAAAAAATCGCAACCGAACGAAAAAACCGCGATCGGGGAAAAAACACGTCCGTGCGAAAAAAACGCGTCCGAGCGAAAATATCGCGCGGTCGGGCGAAAAAATCGCGCTCGCGTGAAAAAAATGCCCCTGGTGGAAAAAAATCGGGCGGGCGAAAAAAACGCGATCGGGCGAGAAAACGCGACCTAGCGAAAAAATCACGCCTGGACGAACAAATCGCGTCCGGGAGAAAAAATTACGCCCGAGCGAAAAAAATCGAGCTTGGGCGAAAACAATCTTGACCTGACGAAAAAAATCATGACGGGCGAAAAAACACGACAGAGCGAAAAATCGCCTCCTGACAAAAAAATCGTGCACGGACAAAAACGCGTCGAAACAAACAAATCCTTATGCATAAATGAAATTTTAGATAAGCACTTATGAACAAACTATCCAAACAGTCTACTGCTTATTCATCATTGATTTTATAAAATCTCTATAAAAGCATCAATTATCAATTAGCGGCTTATTCATCATCATAAGCTGTCCCAAACAAAGCCTTAGATTATCATCTGCTATTTTTAATGATTTAAATAAATTAGTTTTTTTTCATAATAACTATTTATGATATTTTTAAAGATTTAACTAGTGTATAAATTATTGTTCTATAACTATTAGAGGCATTTAATTTTGATATAAAAAACTGAAAAATTCTCAAGATGACAGCGTGACTTGTGTCCACCCACTAAATTTTTTTGGTGATTCATTGAAAAGCTTTTGTATTTTTAAGAAATTAATTTGTGGTCACTTTCTTATTTTAAATATTATAAAGAGCTCCTAATTAGTGAAATAAGTCTTACACAATTTCAGAAGGTTTTCTATGTTAGTATAAACCCTCAGTTAAGATTTGGGTATTTTTGGATTAGTAAAAATATTTTTGGAGTTTTAATACAAGGGCTTATTCAAGGTGAATAATTTATCAGAGGTCAAGTAAAGTTCAAATTGTGGAAGTTATGTTAGGGCAAATCCAACGTTTGATTTAAGTTTTATAATTTTCAACTCCTTTTGATATTTATTAAATAAAAGAGGTTGAAAATAGGAAGAATTTACAAAAGTTCTAATAAATAACTTAGAATCGTCCCTACGCAAGCATTTGAGGTTGAAAGATTTCATCTCTTACAAAGAATTGAAGTCTCAATGATCAAATCGAGTGATTATAATAAGTGACTTGAAATTATAATAAGACTAACAGATCGACGCAAGTTTGATAAGCAAACATAAAAGGTGCAGCTAACGTAATTATCAGACTCAAATAAAGCGGCGGAACCTAATAAGGTAATACATGAACTCACCGTAGATTTGTAAAACCCGCCTCCTATAAGCGAAGACGTCTTTTATAAGAGAGACACCTCCTTGAAACGGAGATGCCTCCTTGAAACAAAGATGCCTCTTTAAAATGAAGATGTCTTTTTGGAACGGAAATGAAACTACAGACATAAGAACTTTACTTGTTACATGTTCTCTTTATTTCTGTTTTTATTACTGCATATATTCTTGTAATTTCTTTCTGTACTTTATTTACATGAGCATTTTCTTTACCACACTTTATTTACTGCAATTTATTATTGTTTTCAATTCTGCAACTTTAATCTGGGTCCCGCTCTAATAAGCGGTTTAACTTGGCATTAATTATGGTTAACTTGGAGATGAGGCATTTCTTTAAGGCTAGCCCTAAATAATGAGCCTCGATCATCACGCTCCTTGTTTAAAGTTGAGCGGTATGATCAAACTACATGTAAGACAGTCGTCTGCCCGAATTATTTCATGTCAAGTAGGGCAAGCCATCGTAGACCCAATAAGTGTCAGTTGTTTACTTTATTAAAATGCTTGTAAATTGCTTACGATAAAAAGTGCCGGATCGGTCATTCATGCAGACCGTTCGTTCCGGTACTGGAAGGTTGACTACTCTAGGCACCAAAGAGAGTGCACCTCAGGAGCTTGGCCATATTTTATGCTCCGCTGGTTAACAATTTTTTGTTATTGTCAGATGTCGATCTCATCCAAGAGCACACCTTATTGTACATTGGGGGTCTGCGCAGTGCCGTATGACCACACATACAAGTGGTAATACTGATCACTATCACCAACTGGCACATCGGTGCGCCATGCAGGGTTCGCTATCTTGATGGAATAGAAATGGTCAAACTATATTGACACGTGATGTTGTTGCATGTTGTGAACACCTACGTGATTGCGCGCTAGCAAGTAGAACTTTATAAGTAACTGTTTATTACAATTGCTGCTATATTTGTTCAACTTGCTCCTAACTTATTTAATATTTATATATATAGTATATCTATATCTATCTATATATAATATATATATATATATATATATATATATATATATATATATATATATATATATATATATATATATAATAATATATATATATATATATTATTGTTAATTACATATTTATTTCGGCTATTGTTGCTTTATAGAGGCTCACTCTTATCCTCAAGCAAAGGGACCTTGGGGAGAAGGTGTGAATTTACTAGTCTTATGACTAACGTGTCATCATATACCTTTTTAGGAGATGGAGCAGCGAGAGGCCCAACGACAATATGAGAGAGTACCTGCTATAGAGCTCACTCAAGCTGACGTACCAGTCTCATCTACGGGCTTTAGAGACATGAGCCTATATATATATATATATATATATATATATATATATATATATATATATATAGGGGCACTGAAAAAACGCGCAGCTAGTTTTTGACAAATATACGCGCTCCCCAGAAAAACGAAAGAAACACCCCATAAACAGCATTTTTAGAAAAAGTGGTCAACATGAAAGTTGTAGATCTCGTCGAGATCTACAACTTTCATGTTGACAATTTTTTCTAAAAATGCTATTTAGAGGGTCTATTTTCAAAAGGCACGAAGGGGGTTCCGCCCAGTAAATATTACGATTTATATTTATTGCGCGGACCCCCTTCGCGCCTTTTGAAAATAGACACCCTAAACAACATTTTTAGAAAAAGTGGTCAACATGAAAGTTGTAGATCTCGACGAGATCTACAACTTTTATGTTGACCACTTTTTCTAAAAATGCTGTCTAAGGAATGTTTCTTTCGTTTTTTCGAAAAGCGCGTTTTTAAGGCCCTAACACACTGCGCAATATATATATATATCAGATACATATATATATATATATATATATATATATATATATATATATATATATATATATATATATATATATATATATATATATATATATATATCTATACATATATACAAAAGAATATGGGCAGCCAATAGGATTGCACGGTGTAACAATGAGGCCCTCCAAAGTAATTCCAACCGTTCATATGCGGGCATGAGATTTTGGGAGTCAAGAAGGCTTCAAACCGAAAAGTGATCAACATGAAAGTTGTAGATCTCGGCGATCCGAACAACCTTCATGTTGATCATTTTTTGATTTGGAACCTTCGTGACCCGTTCATATCCGGGTTTGAGATTTTGGGGGTCAAGGAGGCTTCAAATCGGAAAGTGATCAACATGAAAGTTGTAGATCTCGGCGATCCGAACAACCTTCATGTTGATCATTTTTTGATTTAGAGCCTCCGTGACCTTCGATTTGGGAATCGAAAAATCTGGGCGGCGAAGCCCGCCGGCGGGGCGGGCGAAGTCCGCCGGGGGGCGGGCGAAGCCCGCCGTCCCGAGCTGTGTACTGTCGCGGAGGGCACGGGGGCCCCCGTGCCCTGTCACTCGTATATATATATATATATATATATATAAAACAATAGACATTTTCAAAAGCACACCATCAGGAAAATCTGGACCGTCGGATCAAACATTTTCATTTTCTGGCCGTTGGATTAGAGAGGGAGGGGCTGCCAATAACCAAAACAGGAAAACTGCTACTGTTCATTCAGGAAAAAAACCCGATCCCAGCATCCCGCCTCCCGCGCCTTCACGGGCACACCTCGCCGCCGACAGCGGAGCCGCCGGCGGCCTGCCCGACGCCCACCGACGGGTTCGCCTGCCTCCGGCGAACCCGCCGGTGGGTAGGCCGTGAGCTCCAGTTTTGGAGCTCACGGGCAGGGCCACCGCCGGCGGTGGCCCTGCCCGCTCGCCGTCGGACAACCCCCGGCGGGTTCGCCGGAGGCAGGCGAACCCGCCAGTGGGCGCCGGGCAGGCCGCCGGCTCCTTCGCCGGCGGCGGCGTGCATGGAAAGTCGGCCTTCGTGAGCAGGCCGAAGCGGGGGGGGGGGGGGGGGGGGATTTTCGGTTTTTTTAAATTTTTTTTTAAAATCAAAAGTATTTATATAATTTATAGTTTTTTTAATAATTAATTTAATATTTTCATAATTAATTTAATAATCCTTTTAAATGCGATTATAATTAGGTTTCGCGCGTCGGGGGGCGGGCGAAGCCCCGCCGGAATGCCAAGCGGGCGAAGCCCGCAGCGACGCATCGAGAACGGGCAGAGCCCGTTCGAAGATGCTAGTATATATATATATATATATTATAAATATATAGGGTTTGGATTAGGGCTGATATCGAGTCGAGTTCGAGCGATTTTGGCTCGGCTCGAAATCGAAATTTTCGACTCGAACTCGACTCGAAATCGAAAATGATTTTGAGTCGAGTCGACTTGACTCGAAATGGCTCGATTCCGAGTCGGCTCGAAATCGAATCGATTCGGCTCGAAATCGAATCGAATCGGCTCAAAATCGAATCGAGTCGGCTCGAAATCGAATCAAGCCGGCTCGAAATTTATCAATTTTTTGTTTTATTCCTAGTTTGCTGAAAAAAATTGGGCAACCTATAAATTTAGCAAATGAAACACTTAAAGCCTTCATTCTTTTTATTTAGCTTTAAATTTTGTTATTTTTAATTTTAAAATAAGAATATATTAATAAATACATAATTTTTTTAATTAATTCGAGTTGATTCGAATCATATTTCGAGCGATTCAGGGCTGACTCGAAATCGACTCGAAATCAGATTCGAGTCAAATTGAATCGACTCAAATTGAGTCGAATCAATTTTAACCGATTCCGATTCGGCTCAATTTTCGAACGATTTTCGAGCGATTTTCGAGTTTCGAATAATATGCTCAGCCCTAGTTTGGATTATTATATTTATTTCGAGCCAGCAACCTTTCGGGCGAGATTCCGATCAAACCGTGCAAATTTTGAAAGAATGTTCAACATGAAAGTTGTAGATCTCGTTCTTGGCTACAAAATGCATATATTTTTTTGCCTAATTCCGACATGTATTGTGGAAGAACCAGCTCAAGTTTTTTTAGGCTTAAAAAAGCTTGAGCTTATATATGTTATTCTGTATATATATATATATATATATATATATATATATATATATATACAGTGACAGACACGAGGCTCCGCCCCTACGGCCAATCACGACAGTACCTCGACCCCAACATATATAGGGCTCCACTCTATCAATTGATTAATACAGCTTAAAATAAGCAAATTAACAATTATTTTAACTTAATACACATATTATTATGCATGTTAAATCAATTTTAATAAAATTAATGAACTTAATGACAGCTCCTCAAAAATACCGCTGGCATGCCAAATGACAGCATTTCTTGAAAGTGCCGCTAACATGTGCAATGATAACTTCTATAGTAGGTCTAGGAGCTCTATTAAAAACTTTTGGGTTTCACGAACTTCCATCATTATTTTTAATTTGGAGATATGATGTTATTACATAAACGACCATAATATTTAATGATTTTCCAACATTATTTTAAATATAAGTTAAGTCATTAAAGTAAAAGAATAAGACGAAATTTGACAATTTTGAATGTTCAGCAAAGACAACTTCTTCCTTATTATATATATATATATATATATATATATATATATATATATATATATATATATAGGTTTTGAAATTGCTCGCATTGCTGATCTGATGTAATGATTTTCCAAATCCTGGCAAAGCGATAATTCTACACTTGGAGAGTGGGCATGTTCGCCGCTTGTAATGCGTAGGGTAGACGTCTTGGGCAGTAGGGCCCTTCTCCATCCCGAGCTGCTGTTTTGGGGTAGGGGTCTCATAAGGCATGCTCGAGACGAAAGGTGACAAAGGTGGTGGGTTCTTTTCCTCCAGCGCCGATAAGGGATAATCCAATAGGGGTTATTTTGATTAGAGTTGGAAGGTGGTGTGAGACCGTCTAAAGCTAGAGAGATTTATATAACTGGTCAAGAGCCTTCCATCCTTCCTCTTGGTCAAGTTTGGTATCGATGACCTTAGTTAGGTGAGGGAGGGACAACTAGTAAATGGGGAATTAGAGGGGTGTACTTGTTAGGTTAGGGTGTCAAAATTTAAGAGAGGCGTTGAGGTCAGTCTTAAGGTTTAAGCTTGGCCAGATTACCCTTATTTTAGGCTAAGTGAGGGAGGGACAACTAGTAAATGGGGAATTAGAGGGGTGTACTTTGTTGGGTTAGGGTGTCAGAATTTAAGAGAGGCGTTGAGGTCAGTCTTAAGGTTTAAGCTTGGCTAGATTACCCTTATTTTAGGCTAAGTGGGGAGAGTTAAGTTAATGAGGATTAAGTTAAGCTTGGGTTAGCCTTGGATTTAACCCTCCAACAGTGTAGGAGTCAGAGCCTAATCAGATGATGAATGCTTGGTGGGGTTTGGACTGAGTGGGTTGAGTTTGAGTGGGTATGGGTAATAAAGAATATGAAAAAAATATCTTTTAATGAGGGTCTGATCAAAGTCAATCCTAAGGTGGGTCTCCCATGCATGCCAAAGTCCTCGGGGGTTCTAGTCATTGTGTGATGAGTCAATATTAATGTATTGGGGTTTAATTTAAATGTTTATACTTTTCAAGATGCCTCCTAACTTTATAAGACCCACTTTGGTAAAATTGATTAAATGACATTATGTTCGATCAAAATGAATTATGTTGTGTTCGTATGGATCATACGAGTCTAATGATACAAACTGAATTCAATTTTGAGCTCATTGCTAAAAATGACATTTCAAGGTCGTTGTGTCGAACAATGTGCCCTAAATATGTCAATTTTACTAAATGGCCTCATATTTGAATGGAATAAGTTTTGTTTCACTCGTAAGATCATTCAAGTCTGATGCAATTGACTTCAGTTAATTTTGAGCTCATTTGCTCAAAATGATATTTTGAGGTTGTGTCGAACAACGTGACCGAAATTGACCGAATTTACTAAAAAACATTAAATTCAAATTAAGCAGTTGTGTTGTACTAGTATAAACCATACAAGTTTAATCCAACTGATTGTGGTCAATTATGAGCTCATTTGCTCAAAATGACATTTCAAGATTATTGTGGCAAACAACGTGACCTAAAATGATCGATTTCACTAAATGACATTGAGTTCAAGAAAAACAAGTTACATTGCACTTGTATGGATCATATAAGTCTAATGCAACTAAATAAATTTAATTTTGAGCTCGTTTGCTTAAATTGACATTTATGTGTCACCACCAAATTTTGAGTGTACAACCCCATATCTGGCGAGTCGGGATCGATAGGAGCCAGACTAGCCAAGCCAGGTGAGCCGGGCCCCTAGCGCCGAGTCCACTCGACGCCTTCCGACGGCGTCGAGTCCACTCGACGCCTTCCGCCCTGGCGCCAAATCCACTCGACACCTTCAGCCCTAACGTCGAGTAAGGCTTGTTCACTCGACTCCTCTTAGCGTTGAGTGAGATCTCGGCATCCGTCGGCTCGCCCATGTGGGGTGGAGCGGAATAGGGGCGAGTGGAGCAGCAGGCTCGCACTCGCCCATAGATCTCGGTAGGCTGTTGACGAGTGGGGTAATTCTGTCCTGCACTGGCCCAGTGCCATAGGGAGGCGGCAAGTGCTAGCACCATCGAGAACTAACCTAGTGTTGAATGATGTGTTTTTTTACCATTGTATCCCCGTTTGCCTGCCCATAGCCCTTCAGAATAGCGGAGTTACGCTGCTGGAAGGCCAATCTGGACTACCCATAGCTGTTTAGAACAACGGAGGTTGGCTGTTGGCAGGCTGTTTTCAGAAAACTATAAATAGATCGAAAGAGGTACCTCAGAAGGCATGCTTACTTGTGCATTGGTATTCTTGCGCTTTCTGAGGCATCCTTAGCTCAAAACTTGGCTAAGGAGGGGAAGCGCTCTAAAATCTTTCGGGCGTGTGGTGGAACCTTCGTGATGGAGCCTTGGGTCTGTTCCTTGTGCTAAGTCTTTGATCATTTAGCTTGTGAGACAAAAGTAAGTGTGTGATCATCCCTTCCCCAAGGGTCGAACTCCACAGAAGCCAATTTTCGGTTTCAACATTTTGGTGCGGTGAGTATGGAGAGTGATCAGGACCGAAAATCTTTAGTGAGCTCGATGACTAGAGGTGAAGGATAGGGATTTGACAGGGCCGACTCGCCACCTCCCCCTCCACTCGCCACCCTCGGGATATTCGAGAATTTATGGCAAGAGGTGATTAGCCTCGTCAAGTTCGCACTCGGCACGCGCGCTGAGTGCTCGATGCCAGCAGCCCCAGTTGTCGTGACCAAACCTATAACACCCCAAATTTCTTGAGGCATGAGATGCTTCTCTGGGGGTTACCGCCCGACGGTAGCTAGTTACTGCGTGGCGGTATCTCCAATGTTTGCGTCGAGCTCTCGAGAAAGAGTCGAGCTCTCGAGAAAGCATCAAACTTTCGAGAAAGCTGTTACTGCACAGTGGAAAGCTGTTACCGCGCGACAGTAGCAGGGGATTTAATCTACCAGACCTCTCGGGAAGCTATCGCCCGGTGATAAAGTTACCGATGGAAATAGGTGGGTCAATTTATTTGCTTATGGTTCTCGGGATCATACCGCGCGGCGGTAGAAGTTAGCGCGCGACGTTAGCGCTTGGTGTCATGTCGTAACCGACGCCTCTATCGTGCGGAGTTTGCGTCCTATCGCTCGACGGTAGTGAAACCGAAATGGCGTTGGCCACATGTCGGCCTGTGATTGGAGGTTTTGGGCAGTTGCGCTTGAAACGAGGCGTTGAATTAAGGTACGTACCGCTCAGCGGTAGCTATGTAATACCCCATTTTTTTGCTACGCTACCAGGTCTTACGCCCAGAACTGCGGTTTTGCGGTGACACCGACACTCGGGAGGGTCGCCACTTAAAAACGCCGATTCTGCCGGCATTAACGATCATCAAGAGTAGAAGTACAGTTGAACAAATATAAGCTCGAGTCCACAAGATCACACATATATATAAGTAAAAGTGTTATAGTCCATAATGAGTACAAAGTATGAAAAAGAGTAGAAAAATGGGCTTAAGCCCGGTACATGTCTAATACAAATAATCTCTCTCATATCTCACCCATCTAGCGAAAGCAACTGAAAACTGTCTTCGACCTGTCGCTGTGTAGCAGTGGTAGCGCGCAACAACTACTCCTTATGTCCCGCCTCCTTGTCCTTCCGGTGCCGATACTCCTGCTGCTCGGTACCCTAACGATGTGGTCCACCGACCATTAGTCAAAAGACTAAGCCACTATCGTCCTCGCCTCACCCCCATGACTCCTAGGCACCGTGCGGGGAGGATGAAAGAGGAGGACAACAAAGCAGAGTGGAAAAAGCAGGTGATAACTATCCTAGCATGTGTATGTATAAACGAACTATAAAAGGAAAAGCAAGCTAGCAGTTTTATAATAAGGAAGCAGTATAATAAAAAAGTAGAGTAGAGCAGTAAGTGTATGAAAAGTAAACTAAGAAATAAGTAACCTTAATTTATATGAATTCTCATACAAACTTATAAGTTAAGGAGTCTTTTGCAAGACTCCCATCGTATAAAAAGCCCCATACCAATTTATACGATGGGTGTCGGGTTGTATGCAAGTATGAGTGTAGTGTAATGATATGTCATGATTCATGCAAGTACACTACACGCACATGACTCTATGCACACAAATCTTTAGTTCCCCTTTTCTGGAGCCTAACCTCCCAAGATACCTCCGTAGTGGCAAACAAAAGCAGTGGGTTGGGCCTCGCCCACCTCTAAGTTGGTATCAAAATAATGTTTGGGGTTCGACGACGGCGGCGACGGCGGTTGACCGTGACGTTTTTCCTCTCCGGCGAGCTTGCCCGATTCCTCGATCATCCACCAAAACCTTTGATCCAATACATTATTTTGACTATCAAGGACGTTTTGAAGGTGATGGGATGGTCAAAAATTGGAATTGGGGTCTGCATAGGGGGATTTATATTTTTCATGGGAGGGGAGGTGAAGGGGTGGTTGGCTATGGTGGTTGGTCTCCCCCCATTAGTGTTGGCTGCCTGGAACTGATAGCATCCTCATCGCAAGAGGCAAGAGAGATTAATGGGGGAAATGGGGAGATGAATGGAGTGACCCATGACCTCCCTCCATAACTCCTCTCTCTCTTTCTTCATTCTCTCTCCTCCATTAAGAAAAAACTCCTGTTTTTCTCTCTCCTAGTCACCCCCTACGAAATTAATGTGGCATTCCATGTAAATATTAGCCTACTAAAGTTAATGGGCCACTCAAATTGGGCTTAGCCCAAGTGGCTTGGGCTTGGTTAGGTCATTTAGGCTAGTTTGATCTATTTTAGGGTTGAGTTGACTTTGATCAATTTGACCCTTTTGGGTTGACCCCAATGGGTCCTTGGTGACCCATTGGCCTCTCCTAAGGTCTAGTAAGACTTGGGTAGGGTTGGTTTGACACCTTGGTGGTCACTTGACCCTTATTTAGGTCACTTTGAACACTTTAGGGTTTAAGTTGACTTTGGTCAACTTGACCACTTGAGTTGACCCAAATGGGTCCTTAGTGACCCAATGGACCTATTAAAGGGTTAGGGAGATTTAGGTGGGGTCATTTTGGCAAGTTGGAGGTCCATTGGCCCTAGATAGACAACTTTGATCATTTTAGGGTTAAGGTTGACTTTGGTCAATTTGACCTTTTTAGTTGACCCCAATGAGTCCTTGGTGACCCAATGAATCTTCTAAAGGGCTAGAGATGTTATGGTGGGGTCAAAGAGTTAAGGTGAGGCCCTAAAATCAAACCCTAGGTTAGATAGTTGGAATGTGTTATTTGCAGACCATGATGATCTCACCTTCATTTCTAGGTTCACTTGGTCTTCTTGGACTTCCTAGGATTTTGTCATGACCTAGTCATGACAAAACCACTCTTAGGGGTCTAGTTGTTTGAGGGATGTTACAAATCTCAATAAACAAAAAAATAATTTCGTCCCCGAAATTCAAGTTAGGCCTGCAGTGTTTCTATTGAGAGTAACTTCATGTAACATCCCTCAGAAATTGAAGTTATACCTGATGCAAAGAGCTTCAGGTACTTCTGCTGTATCAGATATAGTGGCTCCCAGTTATGCTCCTCCTATCTATGATTTGTACACATGATCTTGACCATCAGAACCTTCTCGTGTCGCAAGACTCACACTGCCGTATCATCTATCCTGACCAGCTCTAAGCGGACCGATCGATCAGAAGCTGTCGAGCCATCTATGATACTAAACTGCAGCTCCGAACGTAGTAGAGCCTTCCTAAGAGAGGAGACATTGAAGACGTCGTTCAACCTGCTAACTCGTCGGTAGCTACAGTCTGTAAACTAATAGGTCGATCCGCTCAAGGATCCTGTAGGGCCCCTATACCTTGGACTGAGCTTCTTCCGCTCATATATCCACGAGATTCCATGCACCAGACGTATCTTCAAGGAACCCATGGTCTCCATCCTGAAACTCCACTTGACAATATCCCGCATCATAATACTTGGCCGGTCTTCTTTGGTCCTCCAACATCCTATCTCAACTCAGTCACACCTGGGTATCTGGGTTCTCCACAAATTCTGAGTCGAGTGCCTTTGGATCCTTATCCTAGATCCAATACATTGGAGTCCTGTACCTCCGTCCGTATAATGCCTCATGAGGGTCATGCCTATACTGGACAGATGACTGTGGTTATAAGAGAGTTTGATCAGCGACAAAAGTCTCTCTTATGGCTCTCCGTGGTCCAAAATAAATAAGGAAAAAAGATCCTTCGGTGACAGGGTGGTACGCTTCGTTTGCCCGTCCGTCTGAGGGTAGAGAGCTGTGCTGAATGTTGATCGAGAGCCTAGATAAGCCTAGACTGATCTTCTTTCTGTTGGGTCTATTATTGCCAATGTCCCTGATTTATGAGAAGTCAAACAGGTCAATGTCACACACATCCACTGTATTTGATGTGCATTTGAGGTCTTGAGCGCAGGTTATCCATATCATATTGATTGGACATGTGGACACAATACGTGGTTGCTGGACATAGCAAAATCGACTAAGTCCACATGCGTTGAGTGGAACAAGCTCACTTAATGCCAGAGGTATGGATTCAATATTGTCTAGTAGAAATTTGCCTAAGTCCACAGGCGTTGAGTGAGGACATCTCACTCAACACCATATAACCTATAACGTTGAGTCTATATCAGTTTAACTGAAAGATAGCCAAAAATATGGCTAAGTCCATAGGCATTGAGTGTAGTCTACTTACTCAACGCCATATAGCAAAAAGGCTGTGAGTCAGACTAAAGTCAGTCCAAGCCTATAAAAATTGCCTGAAAATGTGGCTAAGTCCACAGGCGTTGAGTATGGTCTACTCACTCAACGCCATACAACTTTTAGCATTGAGTGTTGCTGTGCCAGTCAACTCCACAAAAAAAGTTGGGCAAAATTTTGACTAATTCCACAGGCGTTTAGTGTAGCTTACTCACTCAACGCCAGCTAACAGAAAAATTCTTTTAAGGAGTTTGGCGTTGAGTGGAGCTTACTCTCTCAACGCCAAGACGTAGAAATATTTGCCAAGGCAAATAACGTTGAGTGAGGCAAGCTCATTCAATGCTCTCGACGCTCTCAATGCCTTGAAGTAGAAATTTGGCTAAGTCCAAATGAGTGGACTGCTTGGCTTTTGTCAAAATCAACTTCGTCGAACTGAGCTCAGTGTTCGTCGAACTGTGCCTGGAGTTCGTCGAACTGAGTTTTGTATTTCGTCGTACTAAGTCTAAAGTTCGTCGAACTGAACTTATGCTTTCATCGAGCTTAGCTTGCCGTTCGTCGAACGGAGTTCAGCGTTCGTCGAGCTTAATACTTAGACAGACAGAATTTTGTCTAAGTGTTGTGGCGTTGAGTTATACCAACTCACTCAACGCCTTTGGTTCTAATGATTGAATTTTGTCCAAGTCCAGAGATGCTGAGTCATGCTGACGTTAGCAAAGTCAAATAGTCAACCCAAATTCAAATGTTGCGGAAATGCTGCCAGAGACATTGGCTGCCAGCTGTTATCATCCTCTGCACTTTCCGAGAAATATTTTCATCAAAAAGTGCTGGGGCCCACACACAACAAGGAGCCGTTGAATCAAGATTAAATGGAAATCATGCGCTGAATGGATTAATCTCAGCCATAATTCCTGGTGGTAGGACCCACTGCTCAATTGGCCTTCAGAGAATCCACTTCAAGATGAGTTAGCCTGTATAAATGATCCTTTGAGAGAAATGATCTTATCAGGGATCTTTTGATCCAGGGGTTAGCCTGTATAAATGATCAACCTCCCTCTGATACCAATTGAAAGTGCAGGATAAGATCACTCCTAACTCTAGAGGGGGGGGGGGGGGTGAATAGAGTTATTTACAATAATTTTCCAAATAAAAACTTGTGTGTAGAGAAGGTTTGAATTTACTTAGTGTAAGGTGCTAGAGTAAATAATCAGAGTAAAAAGGTATTCACAGCACAAAGCAAAACACAAGGAGCATAAGCAATCCAGACGACACAAGGAGCTATAGTGGTTCCCCAAATCTGGGTACATCCACTCTTCTATCACCCTTGATAGGAATCCACTTCAAGATGAGTTGATCAGGTGTCTTGAGCACCAGAGAGTTTTTGATCAGGTTCTCACAAACCAACAGAGCTGATTTTGACCAGGTTTCAGCAAAACCAAAAGTAACTTCATCTTGGTCCAAATAGTAATAGGGTGTTCCAACACCTTCAGAGAATAAAAAGAAGTAAATCGGCCAGAGCAATCAATCGAATCAATTCCTTGTCTAGGTTTTCTGAAAACGAAAAGTGCGACCGAACTTCATCTTCTTCCTTGCCATTTTCGTCGAGCCTGAAGAAGTTGTTCTACACAGAGAACCTTTGAAAGTGAGGGTAAGATCTATCTCAACTCTAGAGGGGGGGGGTGAATAGAGTTTATTTAAATAAGTTTCACAGCTTTGAAATAATCAGCACATATAAAATTTAATTTATAGTATAGTGTAGAGTGCTAGTAAGAAGTTAAAAAAACTAAGAAGTAAAGAGCACAGCACACAGCAAACAAATCACACAAACAAACCAGAAGACACAAGGAAATATAGTGGTTCCCCAAAAACCTGGGTACATCCACTCTTCTACCACCCTTGGTAGGAATCCACTCAGGATGAGTTGATCAGGTGTCCTGACACCAATGAGCTTTTGTCAAGGTGCTCAAAAACCAAAAATGGATTTTTTGATAAGGTGTCTTGCCACCACTGAGTTTTGACAAGGCTCTCAGAACCAGACAGAACTTTTGAAGGGAGTTCAAGAACCCTTTTACAGCGGGAAAAAAATAATAAGAGTTGAAGGTGTCTTCTCTGTTCTCAATCAAATGAGAGAAGCACAAGTGGATTGATGATGTCAAAGCTCCTCCTAAGATGTAGAATGGTTCAGGAGTGGAAGCTTTGCACAGGGTGATAGGCCTTCAGAACTTTAGATCTCCAGCAAAGAATTATTTCAGCAAAGAGGCTGAAAGATGATGTGTCTGGAGTTCTTGAGATGAGGCTCCTTTTTTTTTCACTTTTCTGTAAGCAAGAATATGGTTATCTATCACAGCTTAATTCTTGTTGTTCTTCTGTAACAGAGTGTGTCTCTTGATTCTGTCTCTATATTGACTCTTGATTAATTGTCTTTTTTAAAAAGGAAGAGAAGACGATCTTATTCTCTGAAGACTCTTCTTCCAAGATAGCCGTTATCAGACATTAAATGCCTTCCATAATGAATTTGTATTCTAGAGGAAAGTCCAATAAAACATTCCTGAAAAATTCCTTGAGACTTGCTCCAGAATAAATGAAAATGGCTGGCAAATCTTCTTGAAATAAATGCTGAGAGAATTCAAAAACATTCCAAAGACTGACAGAATTTGAATCCTTAGAATCGTCGATCTCTTCAGAAAAAGCGTCGATCTGAGCTCCACGAACGTCGACCAGAGCTCAGAGATGGAATAGATCATTCTGACAAAAAATTGTCGATCTGAGCTCGAAGATAGTCGACCTAAGCTCAGAGATATAATAACCAAAGCTGGCAGAAAACGTCGATCGGAGATCGACTATCATAGATCTAAGCCAGGCAGAAATAGTCGAACTGACTAAGACAGAGATCGTCGACCTAGACTTCAACAGAAAATGTCGACCTGAAGCAGACAGAGATAGTCGAACTAAGCTCGACGATCGTCGACCTTGAGCTAGACGATCCAGCAAAGGTTGAGCTCAGAGAACGTCGAACGGAGTTCGACGATCGTTGACCTGAGCTCGACGATAATTGCCTTTAGACTTGGCTCTTTATCCTTGATCTTGCAGAAGTCCTGGGGGCAGCTTCAAAACCTAAGTTCTAAGCCCT
Organism: Platanthera zijinensis; assembly: GCA_039513925.1. Lineage (NCBI taxonomy): Eukaryota > Viridiplantae > Streptophyta > Magnoliopsida > Asparagales > Orchidaceae > Platanthera > Platanthera zijinensis. The sequence goes on from CM077083.1 coordinate 156,056,999, forward strand.
AGACTCATTCTAATGTTGACCTTTTCAACTATACAACTAGGTCAACTGGGTTTCCTAAGACAAACATAGTGATCCTTACCCAAATTAGTAATAGGGTGTTCCAACAACCTTGTTGGGAAAGAGATAGCTGAAGAAATTACCATCTGTAATAGCAGGTTCAGAAGCGATTCTGAGGAAGAAGATCAACAAGCACTGTAGAGAAAAGAAAGCTGTTTGAAGAAAGATTCTACTGCCTACTTCATTGTCTTCAATAACAATAGCTAGGACTTATATCTTCTTAGTCCAGGAAGAAGAAGACATAGAGTTATTGCTCTGGTGTCTAATCATACAACCTTTCTTGTTCTTTTGTTTAGATTCCTTGTGAGTCTGGAGTTGTATGCCTGTATTATAAAGACTAAGGTCTTTGTGACCTGTGTTTGGCTTAGTGTCGTGTGAAAGGTCTTTGTGACCTGGGCTTGGCTTAGTGCCTAGGTTTTAGGTCTGTATGACCTATGTGATCCTACGGGATCTGTGCTGTAAGCTATTAAGTATCTGAGTTCTGGAGGGAGAGCCGAACCTAACACACTGATAGATAGGCACAGAGGGACAGTGGATTCACTCAAGATTGGGGAACCACTATAAAATTGCTGTATCGTTTGTGAATGTTCTTGAAAGCTGATAACTAACCTAATCACATGCACTAAAATCTGATCACAAGTTATAAAAGTTAAATAGAAACAAAAACCTATTCACCCGCTCTAGGTATTTAACTAGCCTTGAAAACAAAACTTTCAAGTGGTATCAGAGGAAGGTTGCTCTTTAAAGGCTTAATAGTTTGAATAGATCTCTAAGGTTAGCTAGAAGTCTGTGTCCATGGGTTCAGGAATGACCAATAGGGAGCTGAGTGCTGTGAGACTTCCAATCTGTAGGATGAAAGATTTTTGCATCTGGAAAGCAAGGGTGAGGCAGTTCATGGAAGATGCTGACCCTTGGATGTATACTACAATTGAAGAGGGACCATACATCCCAATGAAGGTCTCTGCACTGGATGCTAATGTTAAGACCTCCAAGACATATGATGAGATGACCAAGGATGAGTTGGCCCTGGCCTCAATAGACAAGAGGGCAAAGAAAATCATTATGGGTGCTATTGATGACTCTACACTTTAGAATCTGATCCATTGTAAAACATCAAAGGAAATGTGGGAAACACTTGTGATCTACATGGAGGGGACAAATGAAGTTAGAGATGATAGGAAGTCCATGCTCAACCAAGAGTATGAGGCTTTCAGGCAATCCAAGGGGGATAACATAACCACATGTTATAAAAAGTTCTTTAGGATTGTGAATGAGCTGAAGACTTATGGAAGAGTGTTCAGTCACTATGAACTGAATGAAAAGTTCTTTAGATCTATCTAGAGAGTGGGATACTAAAATCTGTGCCATCAGAGAGGTGGAAAAGCTGGGTGACATTGCTCCTCACACCTTTGGGAAGCTACTGTCATATGAGATGCAGCTGGCTGCAAGAAAAGAAGAGGAGAATAACAACAAGTCTCATGCAAGAGACAAGACTATAACTTTTAAAGCTGAAGGATCCAGCAAAAGTAGAAGAAAGTATCCCTCTCCACCAAGGAGAGATGCTGAATCTGATTATGGAAAATCAGAGAACAACACATCAGACTGCCAATGGTCTGATGAAGATTTTAGTGCCTTCACTAGGCAATTCCAGAAGTTCTTAAAGAAGAAGCACTAGAGAGGTATGCCTTCAACCTCCTCTCATCCCAAGGATGACTACTACAAGGGCAGAAGAAAATCCTCTAAGGAGGGGATAGGTATGGTTCCAAAACCATTAAACATGTTTCATCTAACATGACTTGTTATCATTACAAAAAACCTGGGCATGTGATAGCTGACTGCCCAGTCAAAAGAAAAGAACATAGTGAGAAAAAGGACCACCAGCTAAAAGGCAAGAAGGAGAAATCCATCATTGCCAAGAAGTAGAGAAACTGGACTGACTCCTCCTCATCATAGTAAGAAGAAGAAGAAGCCTACATTGGGTTGTACTCTACTGAAGGAACTGTTGAAGCAGACTGCTTCAAAAGGCTGGATACTTTAGAAGAAGCTGAGAAGGTTCATCCTACTGTCAGGATTGAAGACAGGGGCCCTCTATCACCATCTGATGGTGATTCAGAGGGGGATTCTGAAGAAGACAGCTGCTACCTTGGGCTGATGGCTAAGTCAGATGAAGAAATCAGCTAGGATCAGCCTGGTCCAAGCAAGGTAATTTCTATTACTAGCTCTGCCTGTTCAGATTATGTATCAGTTCCAGATTATTATGCTTCTGCATCAAGTGATGATGATGGCTCAGAATCTGAGGGAGAAATCAATCATTTGATTGATAATTATGGTGCACTTCTGTAGGCTCTAAAGAAAAGCAAGCTCCTGGCCAAACAACAGGCTCAGGAAATTGTTTCTTTAAAGCTTGCTGCTTTAGAATCAACAAAATTGCTAAATATGAAGATTCAAGAAGTTAGCAAACTGAAGAATGTAACAATCATTCAGATGAGAACCATAACCTTCAAGAATAACCATATTAGGAATCTTGAAGGAAAGCACCAAAAGGAGAGAGAACTAGTTGCTATGTACTCCAAGCCAAGCACAGTGTTGCCCTTGATAGACTCATTCTCCTCCCAAAAGGGAAAGAAAGGGTTGGGATTCAAGGGAAGGACAAGAGCTGCTAATCCCAAAGGAAAGGGAAAAGCTCAAGTGGAGCCACTAGCCTCTAAGTCTCCTATAAAATTTGTTAGAGTGCAATTTCCTTCCAACAGCCATGACAATGAGAGTATTTATGGTCACTAGAATCTTGCTAGACCATCTTATGTGAACAAAGATGTTCCATAATATGTTGGCAGTTATAGCAAAGGTGCAAGTGCCTATGAGAAAATACAAATGGTTTATCCCGGACCATTTGTGTTTGGTGCAACAACCCCTTCAGTCAAGGGTAAAGCTGCTAGCTATTCTTCAATTCCTCCAGCCCACTCTAAGATAAAGGGTAAGGCTATCAGTAGACCAGACCTGGGCATCTCTGAGGCCATCAAGGGTATGCTTTCTGAAATGAAAGCTTCTGCTAGAAGGGATCAAGATATCCCAAGCACTTCTACTGCCAGACCCACTGCTTGTCAGACTAGGGCTGGAAAACCATGGAATAGGACTGCTGCTACTCCTTCTAGACCCAGAGCTGCTATTAACACAACCACTAGACCTACTCCAAAAAGAAGATACAACATCCATGAGTGTTTGTGCTGTGGCAAGGTAGGCCACTTTGTTGTTGATTGTTGACACAATCATAGTGTGTAGAGAGAAAATGTCAGCTTGCCTGTCAGAAAAGCTGCAGGCAGGCAGAGTTATTTTCAACCTAACATGCACTAAGAACCCAATAAAAATTGGGGTCCTAAGGTTAACTGATTTGTGTTTTGCAGGTTAGTCCAAGTTCCTAAACCCCTATATGGTGTAACATACCATTTTCGGCTAGACCCCTGGAGGTGGTTTTGTCATAACAGAACCTTAGGAAACCCAGGAATTGAAGATTATCGACAAAAATTTCAAGTCAAGGGTGGTCATGCCCGTGGCCGACCCGTCACGCCTGTGACCTAGGGCATGACCCCTTCGACGATCGTCGACCTCAGGAAGATGATCGTCGAGCTCAGAAATATCAACATGGGCCTGACACGCCCGTGACCGGTCCATCACGCCCGTGACCGGTCCGTCACGCCCGTGACCTTGGAATGGCGTTGAGTGAGCTAAGCTCACTCAACGCCGTGGGCTGGATGGCATTGAGTGAGCTTAGCTCACTCAAAGCCATCAGCTGGATGGCGTTGAGTGAGCTTAGCTCACTCAAAGCCATAAGCAGGATGGCGTTGAGTGAGCTTAGCTCACTCAAAGCCATAGGTTGAATGGCGTTGAGTGCACTGACTGCACTCAACGCCATATGGTGTCGGCAGGAATGGCGTTGAGTGAGCTGAGCTCACTCAACGCCGTAGACTGGATGGCGTTGAGTGAGCTTAGCTCACTCAACGCCGTAAACGGTCAGGCGGGATGGCGTTGAGTGCGTTGAGTGCACTCAACGCCATAAGCTGAACGACGTTGAGTGCACTGACTGCACCCAATGCCATTTGGTGTTGTCTGGATGGCGTTGAGTGAGTAGAGCTCACTCAACGCCATAACTTGGACGGCGTTGAGTGAGCTAAGCTCACTCAACGCCATCATCTAAAAAGACGTATTCCGGGCGGTGTTGAGTGAGCAGAGCTCACTCAACGCCATAATCCGGATGGCGTTGAGTGAGCTGAGCTCACTCAACGCCATAATCCGGATGGCGTTGAGTGAGCTGAGCTCACTCAACGCCATAGTCTGGAATGGCGTTGAGTGAGCAGATCTCACTCAACTCCGTAGCCTGATGGTGTTGAGTGAGCTGAGCTCACTCAACGCCATTATACTTGGACTTTTTTCTGGCATTTTTATTTCTAGCTGGGTGCTGGTTCAGCTGAACCGGGCCGGCCTGGGGGTGGGCTGTTTTCTCCAATAAGACCTGATAAGTCTTATTTTAATTAAGTTGACCGGTCAGGCTGTGCCACGTGGACCGTCAGCTTTGTAGAAGGATAGTTGCGGCCATGGCCGAAAGCTTGTAGTCACGACCATCAATTGCATTTGATGCTATGGCTCTTTCCCTTCCCCTGAAACTGCTGGATTCAACTCCTCTCAGGGAGAGGAGGAGTTTCCATCCCTCCTCCAGCTATCATAGAGCCGTTTCAGCCCCCCTCCATCATGGCTGAGCCAAGCTTTTATGGGCCATTAATGGCCACCAGCTTTTGGCCGATCCCCCTCCTTGCCCAAGCTTTTAAATACCTTTAGAGGCCCAAGGGGAGTTTTTCCCAGCTGTTACCCGAAGTTTTCGAGCCTCCCCTTGCTGTTGAAGAATTTCCGGCGACGCCACCACCGCGCAAATGGTTTCCCGACGGTCTACACGCCTCCAGCCCGCGAACAAGGTCCTCCCCTCCCTCTTCTTCTGCGGATAGATCTTAGGACTAATAGGTTTGAGAATCAGGCTCAACTGAGCCCGGTTGAAACTTCCATTTTCATGGATTTTTCCATGAAACCCGTGTTCGGGCTCGCCGGAAAAAGCCCCTCCGGCGGCTGCGCCGCCGCCCGGCGATGGCCGCCACCTCAACGGAGGTGGTGGTGGCGGTGGCCGGCCAGGGAGGAGGCTGGACGGCCGGCAGCTGCTCTTGAAAATGACTCCAGGTCGGGCAAATCAGGGCCCTTGGCTAGAGGAAGAAGATGAGTCCAGAGTCTTTAGATCTTGCTTCAAGATCTATTTTGTTTAAATAGATTTTATTTTATAAGTAATTTTTGTATGGAACTAACAATCACATTAGAAAATTTAGAAAAAATACTTAGAGGCTCCTACAGAAAAAAGTGGTCAACACTAATATTGTAGCCCTTTGAGTCTAGTAAATTTTAAAATTTGTTTCAAGCAGTTTGGACCACTGGATAGACCTCAGCACTCACTTTGGTGAGGTCTACCCATAGGGCTGTCCTGACCTTAGAAAAATTCCCCACTCCAATCCAGTCATCAAAATGACTTGAAATTTGGGGTATGGCCTAATCTTATCTATATCCAGATGCTATCCAAAAATTAGGATTTTTGGGAAATATTTTTCTATAGTTTTTAGAAAAATTCAATAATCCTAGCATAATTTAATTAGATGGCTAAATGACTTCCAAACCCTCCCAAATTTTGGTGAGTGGTCCCTGGGTTTATCATAAGGTTCTGGTAAAAATTTTATCTCATTTGGAGATGTTTTGTTAGGTTTGAGTCCAACCCTAGGTTGATCCTTATAGGATAATTTAGGATCAAACACCCCCTTGGTATTTGGGTGGTCATATCACCTCAACAGAGACTGATATTTTGGTCACTGGCTTTTCAGGGCATGACACACCCTCCAAGGGAGTTTGGAGAGACTTGGGTAGGGTGGCCCTAGATCCCTAGGGAAAATCCCTTAATGGTGGTTTTTGGGGTTGTGAAGGTCATGGGGTCAAATGACCTTGGAATTACTTAAAATTTGTTGGAGAGAACCATAGGGCTAGTATAGTTCTCTAGACAAAAGTTTAGGGTATTTGGAGATAGTTAGGCCACCTAAAATCCTAACCCTAGTTTAGGGCACCAATCTTAACTTGAATTATTAAGCTATCAGCTGAACTTTAAATCAAGTAAAATTGGAGTAGGATGATTTTCTAATCTAAATGGCCATGTTTTAATTTTGTTGAGATTTTTGGGTTAATTTATATAGTACTTCATTTACAACCCTAGTTGTGCCCTAGATATTTATTTTGATGATTCTGGAATTTCTGTTCACTGGAATGTTATGAAATCTTGGATTAGGGTATCTTATAGCATGTTATACCTTTTGTATTTTTCTTGGATGTTTTATCTTATTATTTTGGGTACATATTTCTTTAACGTATTAGTTGTGACATGGAGTCAAAAATACAAATAATGTCCAATTACTATCTAAAAAATTATGAAATTTGGTCAGTGGGTGTTTTAAATTATGTTAGTCAAGCTGTAATTTTCTATGGAATTTTAGATGATTAAAAATAGTATCTCCTTCTCTAAGCTGAGAAAATCAGTATTTTACATTAAAATAGATTCAGAGCCCAAATATTAGATAAAAATTATGGGACTGTTTCTAATGGTTTTAGGTCACCATAAAGCGTCTATAATTTTCTTGGGATTTTTGGGTACATATTTACAGTACTTCCTTCATAATATAGTAGAAATGGCTTAAAATAGTAAATTAGGAAATATAGGCCTAAACACCTTTGGAATTTCTTAAAACTTGGAATTACTGTTTAAATGTCTTATAGGATTTTTATTGATTTTATGATGATTTATTGTTGGCTCATTAGTGCACTTTATGTTCATACTAGGGCATTTGGAATCTTAGAATAAATAAATTGAATGCCCGATAAATAGGAAAATTTGGAAATCTTGGTCTTAGCTATATTATGTCATGATAGACCTCCAGTAAATATTATAGGAGATTCAGAAGATAATTTGGAGTACCTCCCCTCATACTTCTCACGTATCTTTTTTTTTTGAGAAATTCTTCTCACGTATCTTAGGATGGTCTGCATGTAGTAAAACCACGGAAACTGAACTAGAACGGATAATGAACTTTGGGAGATGGAATTTTTGGTAGTTGCTGGTTGGTTAGGGCAAGCTAAGTTAAGTTCATTATTGGAGGTCAGGATAAGTAGAGTGTGAGACTGGTTAAGGATAAGTGGCGTACGGGAACGACGAAAGATCGTCCACCTCGGCTAGTAGTGGAAGAGTCTTAATACGCTAGGGCTAGATCTAAAGTAACTTAAAAAGGGATCGGGTAATGGGTATCAACCAATAACAATAAGTGCCTTGCGAAAGGGAATGGTGGGCTTCAGCTACCATCATAGTTCCTAGTGCCCTTTGAGAGCCCTTCATGGGGAATACCGGGGGCAGTCCTGGGCTAACGTAAACTGTAGAAATAATAATCTAAAGAGCAACTAGTATGATTAGGGTTACACACACATACACCCCTTAGCTAGGAAGGTAGAATAATTGGTTTGGTTGCCATTCATACGGTAGCTTTGAAGGTAGATGCACGGACGGGACAGTCCGGGGAGCCGAGGGCTCGAGGGTTGGAGTACAAAATAAAGGTGGTGGGTCTTCGATATCTGATTGTCGTTCACACCGACATCGGTACGTTGACTCGGCGGTGTGGGACACTTAGCCAAAGAAAGTCTGGTGGATATAGCCAGCAGCAGTATGCGGATACTCTAGGTTGTGTTCTTCTAGGGGCGTACGGAAGGGCTAGGCCCGGTAGTGTGGATACCTGCATAGGAGTGGGGGGCCCGACCCACTATCTCCGTTTGCCACTACGGAGGTTCCTGGGAGTGAATCTAGCTTCCCGAATAGGGGGAACTAAAGGTCTGTGCGCATAGAGTCGTGTGCGTGAGTTGCACTTGCATGAATCATGACATAGCATATCACTACACTCATATTTGCATACAACCGACACCCCAACGTATAAATCGGTATGAGACTTTTTATACGATGTGAGCCTTGCAAAAGACCCCTTAACTTATAAGTTTGTATGGGTATTCATATAAGTTAAGGTTACCTACTTACTTACTTACTTGTTTACTTACTGTTCTCTAGCTGCCCTTTTTATACAATTGCTATTTACTACTTCTCTTCTTCACCACTTACTACCATAGAATTGCTAGTTGTACTTTATTCTAGATAGTTATTAGAATAACCCCCTGTCATCTGCTTGATTATTCTCCACCTTTGTAGCTTCCCTTTCCTCCTCTCCGCTCGGTGCATAGGAGCCGTGGGGGAGGGGTAGGGGATGATAGGGCTTAGTCTTTATGACAAATGGTTTTCGAACCACAACATTACAGGAGCTCCGGATGGGAGACAGGGACCAGCAGTCCAGGGACCAGCACTAGCGGAGTACGATACACATGGAGGTGGGTCAGTCTAGCACCGGTGCACCTGCGACCAACTCCGTGAGTGATTAGTACTCTTATAGTTCTGTGATGAGTGATTTGTAGTGAGGACTCTGATGTACCAGTCTCAAGCCCGTTTATCTATATTTCATCTAAACCGTATCTTGCAGTACTTCTATTATCTATTTCCTGTTATCTACTGATGGACTGGATGTGATTTCACTTTTATTTACATGTTTTTGTGGACTCGTTTACATTTATGTATAATTACTTCTCTCTCTTGTGATCGAAAAGGGTCGGTAGAATTGGCGCTTTGTAGTGGCGGCCTTCCCGTGAGTCGGTGCCACCGCAAAGCGGTAGTTCTGGGCTAAGACCCCAGTGTCGAAAAAGAAAAAAAAGGGGGTCTTACATATTGTACTTAGATAGTGGATGTTCCAGGCACATGACTGGAACAGGGAGCATGCTGAAGGATTATGCTCCAGTAAAGAATGGACCAAAGGTTATCTTTGGTGGAACAGAAAAGGGGTGACTAGAGGTTATGATAAGACCTCTAATGGCATTGTCACTATCACTAGAGTAGCCTATGTGGAAGGGTTGCAACACAACCTGATAAGCATTAGCCAACTCTGTGATCTTGGCTATGACATAGTATTCCACAAGGATGAGTGCCAAATTAGGAAGTTAAGTGACCAAGAGGTTATCTTAACATGCACTAGGAGTGGAAATGTGCACTGTTTAGATTTCCTATGCTCTAGCAAAGACTCACCTGTATGCCTTGTTGCAGATGAGAAAGCCTATTCCTATGTCTAGTGGCACAAGAGGCTAGCCCATCTAAATTATAGGACTATAGGCAAGCTGCTCAGCAATGAGCTGGTTAGGAATGGGCCTAAGTCTATATGCACTAAGGAGGGTATTTTCTCTGCATGCCAAAAGGGAAAACAGACTAAGACCTCCTTCAAGAGCATTGATACCAAAGACTCAGTGAGGTGCTTATACCTCTTGCATATGAATCTGTTTGGTCATATGCCAATTCAAAGTCTAGGTAGGAAAGTCTACACCCTTGTGGTTGTTGATGAATTTTCCATATTTGCCTGGGTGTTCTTTCTAAGGAAGAAATCTGAAACCCCTGATGTATTTCAGATATTTGTCAAGCAAATTCAGAATGAATTCAACATCATTGTAATCAAAATCAGAAGTGATCATGACACTGAGTTTCAATTTGAGTGCATGATAAGGTTCTGTGAAGAGCTAGTGATTCATCAAGAATTTTCCTCTCCTAGAACACCCAATAAAATGGAATTGCTGAGAGGAAAAATAAGACTCTCATAGAGGCTGGTAAAACCTTATTAAGTGACTCATCCCTCCCAGAATACTTCTGGGCTGAGTCAGTTAACACTGCATGCTATGTCATTAATAGGGCTTCTATCACCAAGAGCCACAAGAAGACTCCCTATGAGATCTTGAAGGGCAGAAAACCAAACGTGAGCTATTTCAGGATCTTTGGTTGTAAGTGTTATGTGCTCAACAATGGAAAAGTCCATTTAACTAAGTTTGCTGCCAAGTCCCATGAAGGGATCTTTGTTGGGTACATCACTCATAGTAAGGCATATAGAATCTTCAACTTAACTACCCAAGTTGTAGAAGAGTCAATGCATGTTGTTTTTGATGAATCTAACATAGTTAACTGTGACTTGCCAAGCTCCTCCTCTTATAGTATTATAGGTACAGAGCAGATGATGGACAAGCTGACCATCAAGGAAGCTACCCCCACAGTCTAAGAAAATGATGATGGACTGCCTATTCCAAGAGAAGGGGAAAACATACCTGAATAAAATGAAGACCAGCTAGCTGAAAACCCTGAAGATTAGCAAGCTACATCTAGATTGCCTCCAGCTACCAGGCATCTAAGGGACCATCTAATACACCAGATTATTGGTGATGCAAATCATGGAGTCTAGAACAGAAGCAAGAGCATGAATATAGCTCTCTACTCAAGCTTCCTGTCTCAAGAAGAGTCAAAGAAGTTTGAAGAAACAATCAAGGACTAGTTTTGGATTAGAGCAATGCAAGAAGAACTTGACCAATTTAAGATATATAAGGTCTGGAAGTTGGTCCCCAGACCACAAGGACAAAATTTCACATGGACTAAGTGGATCTACAGGAACAAGTTGGATCAAGATGTCATTATTATCAAGAATAAGGCTAGACTGGTGGCTAAAGGCTATAGGTAAGAAGAGGACACATACTTTGTACATACCTTTTCCCCAGTAGCCAGATTGGAAGCCATAAGGATTTTCCTTGCATTTGCTGCCTATTAGGGATTCAGAGTCTACCAGATGGATGTCAAGTCAGCATTCTTGAATGGGGACCTAAAAGAGGAAGTATATGTGGATCAGCCACCAGGTTTTGTAGATCCTAACTCTCCTAATTTTGGATATAAGCTTAGGAAAGCTTTATATGGGCTAAAGCAAGCCCCTAGGGCTTGGTATGATACCTTGTCCAGCTTCCTAATTGAGAACAAATTCTCAAAGGGGAAGATAGACAAGACCCTATTCCTAAGGGAATTAAAGGGCGAGCTTATGCTAGTCAAGAAATATGTCGATGACATTATCTTTGGATCTACTGATGACAACCTTTACAGGAAGTTTGCTAAACTTTTGCAAGGCAAGTTTGAAATGAGCAGTATGGGTGAGCTCAAGTTCTTCTTAGGACTCCAAGTAAGACAAACTGATGATGGCTTGTCCATATCCCAGTCTAAGTTCACCAGGGAGCTAATCAAGAAATATGGTATGGAGAATGCCTCCACCATGAGAACTCACATGGGATCAAGTATGCCTATAGGCAAAGATGAGGCTGGAAAATCTGTTGATGAGTCATTGTATAGAGGGATAAATGGCTCCCTTCTATACCTGACTGCTAGTAGGCCTGCCATCATGTATGCCACATGTGTTTGTGCTAAGTATCAGGCCTGCCCTAAAGAATCTCATTACTCTGCTGCAAAGAGAATCTTGAGGTATCTTAAGTACACACAAGATCTTGGCCTATAGTACCCTAGAAATAGGGATTTTGATCTAACAGGATTTTCAGATGCAAATTTTGTAGGTTGCAAAGAAGACAGGAAGAGCACTACGAGAACCTGTCAGTTCTTAGGAAGAAGGCTAATTTCTTAGAGCAATAAGAAGCAAACTAGTGTGGTTATATCCACTGCTGAGTCAGAATATATATCAGTAGGCAGCTGCTGTGCTCAGATGCGATGGATCCAAAATCAGCTCCAGGATTACAACCTTCAGGTAAGTAGAACTCCTCTCTACTGTGATTCTACATGTGCTATTTTTATTGCTAGGAATCCTGTCTCACATAGTAGGACTAAGCATATAGAAATAAGATATCATTTTATTAGGGAGCATGTGGAGAAAGAAGACATCAGTCTTGAGTTTGTCCCCACAGATAAGCAAGTGGCTGATATCTTCACTAAGCCATAAGATGAAGCAAAGTTCAACACCCTCAAATTTGTGTTGGGTATGTTGAACTTGGCATAGCTTCAGACACTCCCTTTTGCATTTTTTTTTGTATAGGTATTGTTCCTCTTGCTGGACATACAAACTCCCCAGTAGTATAAATTCACTGATGCTTCTACTGAGGGGGAGTAAGTTATTCTAGAAAGAAGAGAGAAGGTCAGCCAAGGAAGGGCCAGCCCCCATCTGCCTATTCTACAGAAGTCAAAAAGGGGGAGAGAAGAGAGGAGGTCCTAATAAGGGGGAGACTTAGCAAGTGGGAGAGATGGTAAAGGGGAAAGAAAGACACGTGGCACTCAAATAAGGACAAACACCTTGTAGCAAAATAGGGTGAGTAAGTGATGCTCACCATACAGGCAGGAAATGAGGTACATTTACTTATAGCTTATCAAAATTTCAATATTTATTTTGCTTTGTAGGTTGTGTGTATCATTGAGCAAGGAAAGAAAACATTTTTGATAAAGGTTGATAAGGTTTTTGACTTTTTCAAATAGGGGGAGATTGTTGGGTCCATTGTTCCCAATGTCCCTGATTTGTGAGAAGTCAAACAGGTTAATGTCACACACATCCACTGTATTTGATGTGCATTTGAGGTCTTGAGTGCAAGTTGTCCATATCACATTGATTGGACATGTGGACACAATAAGTGGTTGCTGGATATAGCAAAATCGACTAAGTCCATAGGCATTGAGTGGAGCAAGCTCACTCAACGCCAGAAGTATAGATTCAATTTTGTCTAGTAAAAATTTGCCTAAGTCCACTGACATTGAGTGAGGACATCTCACTCAACGCTATATAATATATAACATTGAGTTTATCTCAGCTTAACTGAAAGATAGCCAAAAATATGGCTAAGTCCACATGCGTTGAGTGTAGTCTACTCACTCAACGCCAACAACAAAAAGGCTGTGAGTCAAGCTAAGTCAGTCTAAGCCTAGAGAAATTGGCTGAAAATGTGGCTAAGTCCACAGACGTTGAGTGTGGTCTATTTACTCAACGCCATACAGCTTTTAGCGTTGAGTGTTGCTGTGCCAGTCAACTCCATAGAAAAGTTGGGCAAAATTTTGACTAAGTCCACAGGCGTTGAGTGTAGCTTACTCACTCAACGCCAAGTAACAAAAAAATTCTGTTAAGTAGTTTGGCATTGGGTGTAGTTTACTCTCTCAACGCCAAGGCATAAAAATATTTGCCAAGGCAAATAGCGTTGAGTGAGGAAAGCTCACTCAACGCTCTCGACGCTCTCAACGCCTTGAAGCAGAAATTTAGCTAAGTCTAAATGAGTGGACTGCTTGACTTTTGTCGAGCTCAGCTTCGTCGAACTGAGCTCAGCGTTCGTCGAACTGATCCTGGAGTTCGTCGAACTGAGTTTGGTCTTTCATCGTACTAAGGCTCTGTTTGGGACAGCTCTAGTGGATTGAAAAGCTGCTGTTCGGATAGAGCTGTTTTAAAATATATCTATTGGGAGCAGTTTCTAAAAGCTGTAGAGTGTTTGGGTGTTCTGTGCAGAAGTGCGCTCGGAATTGCCAGAGAAAGGCCATCGGGGGCTCGGAATCGCCGGAGGAAGGCCATCTGGGGCTCGGAATCGCCGAAGGAAGGCCGTCCGACCTCTGAGCATGTTCCAACTGAAGAAACCATTAGATTTCCAAAACCTGTGAGAGAGAAAGCTATTTTGCGGAAGCTGAAGCTCGGGGGGGGGGGGGGGGGGGGGGGGGGGAGATTTCTGAAGAGCTGCAAAACAGCTCCAAATTTTTGAAAAGCTCTTCATAAGGAGCTGTCCCAAACAGTTAAAAAACAGCTTTGGCGACTGGAATAGAGATTCTCAAGCCGCCAGAGCTGCGCCAAACAGACCCTAAGTCTACAGTTTGTCGAACTGAACTTGTGCTTTCGTCGAGCTGAGCTTGCCGTTCGTCGAACGGAGCTCAGCGTTCGACGAGCTCAATTCTTAGACAGACATAATTTTGTCTAAGTGTTGTGGCGTTGAGTGATACCTACTCACTCAACGCCTTTGGTTCTGATGATTGAATTTTTTCCAAGTCAAGAGATGCTGAGTCATGCTTACGTCAACAAAGTCAAATAGTAAACCAAAATTCAAATGTTGCGAAAATTCTGCTAGAGATGTTGGCCGCCAGCTGTTATCATCCATTGCACTTTCCAAGAAATATTTTCATCATAAAGTGCTGGGGCCAACACACAACAAGGAGCGGTTGAATAAAAATTAAATGGAAAGCATGCGATGAATGGCTTAATCTCAGCCATCAATCCTGGTGGTGGGACCCACTGCTCAATTGTCCTTTAGAGAATAAAAAGAAGCAAATTGGCCAGAGCAATCAATCGAATCAATTCCTTGTCTAGGTTTTCTGAAAAAGAAAAGTGCGGCCGAACTTCATCTTCTTCCTTGCCATTTTCGTCGAGCCTGAAGAATTTGTTCTGCATAGAGAACCTTGCTGGGAAAGAGATAGCTGAAGCAATTACCATCTGCAATAGCTGGTTCAGAAGCAATTCTTAGGAAGCAGATCAACAAGCCCTGCAGAGAAAAGAAAGCTGTTTGAAGAAAGATTCTACGACCTACTTCATTGTCTTTAATAACAATAACTAGGATTGATATCTGCTCAGTCCAGGAAGAAGAAGACATAGAGTTCTTGCTCTGGTGTCTAATCATATAACCTTTCTTGTTCTTTTGTTTAGATTCCTTATGAGTCTGGAGTTGTATGCCTGTATTATAAAAGCTAAGGTCTTTGTGACCTATGTTTGGCTTAGTGCCGTGTGAAAGGTCTTTGTGACCTGGGCTTGACTTAGTGCCTAGGTGTTAGGTCTATGTGACCTGTGTGGTCCTGCGGGATCTGTGATGTAAGCTATTAAGTAGCTGAGTTCTAGAGGGAGAGCAGAATCTAACACACTGATAGATAAGCGCAGAGGGATAGTGGATGTACCTAAGATTGGGGAACCACTATAAAATTATTGTGTCGTCTGTGAATGTTCTTAAAAGATGATAACTAACCTAATCACAAGCACTGAAATCTGATCACAAGTTAGAAAAGTTAAATAGAGACAAAAACCCATTCACCCCCTCTAGGTGTTTAGCTAGCCTTGAAAACAAGACTTTCACTTTCCTTTTACATAAACCATCCATACCGATCTGACACGATCGTCTTGAGCTCTTGACCTCCTCCAGCTGATAAACCTCATAGTGTGTCACAAAATCCATTACGTCTTTCTTTATTCCGGGGAAATACACATTCTGATAAACACAATTTTCTTCTAGTAATTTGAGTTCTCGTTTGTAAGTGTAAATAATGACTCTATAAACTTCTTCTACACGATCATGTTCTTATTCTTTCGAGTACGCCCGAGTAATCAATCAATTCAACTTTACGAGTCATATCTAAGGTCTACGTCCTTCAATATATTGTCTGCTAACTTCTTGCAGTTTCATAGGGTCAACATACTTCCGATGTTACAATCATAGCAATTTAGTCTTATATTCCCAACTATACAGAACCTTACTACCCGTCATCAAAGTCACATGGTATCTGTAATGGTTAAGTCTCGTAATTACTCTTCCTTATTACCATGGCATCGCCCGAGTAACATCGAATAAGACAAGCTTTAACATCACTAAGTTTGGGACAACACATTTTCTAAGTTATGTCTAAGGAAAACCAAGTCAATAACTAATTTACCCAATAAACAAAAGACAAGCCCCCAATAAACAAAAGATAAGCCTCTACCTACCTTGGGCTAAGTATCTTCAATATTACCATGTTATGTTCGGGCTAGATATGCACACCATCCTTAGGGAATACAACCTTAGACTTGGGGTTCCATCCTAAAACTCGTTGATATACTCCATACCTTTAAACTCTCCAGGTTAATATTTACGACCACTTTCTTAAGGTTAACTTGTGAACCAGTCCCAAATGGGTCTATTCTGAACTCAAATTCTAATCCGACCCTTAGTATTTAGTATGATGGTTATGGTTGTCTCAACCATATCGTGTTATCGACACAAGGGTTGAGTCTACGAGTCCTATATTATTCCGCTAATGGATTGTAGGCCTCAATTCTCCTTAAGTTGGTACTATTAGTTAAGGTAACAGGTGATAGTACTACTTGATGAGTAAAGTAGGGACATCAGAGTTTAGGCCTTAAGTACCTTCTTTCACGTTAGATTCTTCCTCTAGTCATTTCGGGTATCCTCGTACCTTAAACGAATTAAACCTAAAGTAAATTTTAACTAAGGTATAGTAAGAATCATCTTGGTGAGTCAAGTTTCCTAATTGGGTTGGCCTAACTCATTGATTTATGGAGAATATATTGTGATTTTTACACATGGGCACACCACTGCTTCCGCAGCTTAGTTTGTCCCCAAACTAAAGCTCGCGCAGGCTGACCCAGTGTTTTGTGGATTTCTTGTCTTTTGATCGAGGTTTCCTCTGATACCAGTTTGTAAGACCCCAATTTTTGCTACACTACCGGGGCTTATGCGCAGAACTACCATTTTGCGGTGACACCGACACTCGGGAGGGTCGCCACTACAAAATGCCGATTCTGCCGGCATTGATGATCATCAAGAGTAGAAGTACAATTGAACAAATATAAGCTCAAGTCCACAAGATCACATATATATAAGTAAAAGTGTTATAGTCCACAATGAGTACAAAGTATGAAAGAGAGTAGAAAAATGGGCTTAAGCCTGGTACATGTCTAATACAAATAATCTCTCTCTCACATCTCACCCATCTAGCGGAAGCAACTAAAAACTATCTTCGACCTGTCGCTGTGTAACAGTGGTAGCGCGCAACAACTGCTCCTTATGTCCCGCCTCCTTATCCTGACGGTGCCGATGCTCCTACTGCTCGATCCCCTAAAATGATGTGGTCCACTGACCGTTAGTCAAAAGACTATGACACTATTGTACTTGCCTCACCCCCGCGACTCCTAGGCACCATGCGGGGAGGATGAAAGCGAAGGACAACAAAGCAGAGTGGAACAAGCAGGTGACAACTATCCTAGCATGTGTATGTATAAAAGAACTATAAAAGGAAAAGCAAGCTAGCAGTTATATAATAAGGAAGCAGTATAACAAACAAGTAGAGTAGAGGAGTAATTTTATGAAAAGTTAATTAAGAATTAAATAACCTTAACTTATATGAATTCTCATACAAACTTATAAATTAAGGGGTATTTTGCAAGGCTCCCATCGTATACAAAGCTCCATACCAATTTATACGATGGGGTGTTGGGTTGTATGCAAGTATGAGTGTAGTGTAATGATATGTCATGATTCATGCAAGTACAACACACACACACGACTCTATGCATACAGACCTTTAGTTCCCCCCTTCTTGAGCCTAACCTCCCAGGATACCTCCATAGTGGCAAACAGAAGCGGTGGATTGGGCCTCACCCATCTATAAACCGGTATCAACACTACCAGTCAGACCTATCGTACGTCTCAATGCTGGTGCACTAAGCGGAGCTCCTGCGTACTCTTGCCGGCTGACGCACTAGATTTTATTTGGCTAAGTGCTAAACGACACCTGCCGAGCCAATGTATTGGTGTCGGTGCGATGACTCTCCAATACCGAAGAACCACCACCTTATATTCTATGCACATGCAATATTAATGTATTTCTCCACCGAGCCAAAGCTCCCTAGACCATCCCGTCCGTCACAAAACCATCCGTGCCATCGGTTCACCGGGCTAACCTGCCCATCACCAAAACCACCGAGCCTACCACTCGTGAGACCCAACCTAACTCCCATAACACCGGGGAGTGTGAGTGTAAGTGTAATCCTAGAGTATTTCTAATTACTCTTATAATCCATTTATTATTACGGCTTACGTTAGCCTTGGACTGCCCAGGGTATTCCCTGTGAAGGGCTCTCACTGGGCACTAGGAACTATGATGGTAGCTGAAGCCCATCTTTCCCTTTCGTAAGACACCTACTATTATTGGTTATTACCCAGGTCCCAATCCCATTTAATGTTTTAGTGGATGTAACCCTAGTGCATTTTGACTCTCTCCCTCTACAGGAAAGACAATCTTTCGTCGATCCCGATCACCACCTAACACTAGCCAACTCAACATTCTCCTCATCATGACTCTTAATGAAGATCAATTTTTTTCTTTTTTCACTCTACCAAGATCAGTAACTATTAACCCCATTTCCCTATGTCCATTCCCCATGTTATCACAGTTTCTGTAGTTTTACTAAATGTAGACCAACCTAAGTTATATGATGTACATGACAGGAGGTACTCCAAATTTTCATCTAAAGGTCCTAAAATAATTATTGGGGGTCTATTATAACATATCTAACCTAAATCTAGAAACTTGTAATTTTCCTAATTGATTTGGCATTTATTAAATTTTCCCAAAAGTTAGGCCATGGGTAATTTTGAACATGAAGTACTAGATTTCCTTAAGTTATGGCCTTCCAAAAATTATGATCACTATATGATTCCAAAATATCAGAGAGTACCAAATTTCACAAACTTTCATAAAAGTATTATCCCCTAAATAATTAATTCAAGATAAATACAATAAATAGAATTAAAGAGAGAAGTATCTCATAATATTATCCACACATTACACAAAAATTACCAGGGCTTTAATATGATCATAAATCATCACTGACTAAGTTTGAAAAATTTGCGACCGGGCATAAAATTTGTGTAAAGTTGAAAAATTTGTGTACAAAAAAAAATATGCCCGGGTAAAAAAATTGCGTCCGCGAAAAAAAATCGTAGTTGGACAAAAAAATCAAGTTGGAGATTTTTTTAAGAGATAAATTTTTGTGTGATGAATAAGTGATTTTCGAAAAGGTAAAAGTAGGTGGCAAGTGACTTTTCCAAAAGATGAGAAAATGGAGTTTTTCACGGTAGCTTTTCCCACCGGCAGACAATCCAAACGGTTTCGTAAGTGTGGTAGTGTTTTCCAGAAAATGGAAAAGAGCTAAAAAGCCCTCCCAAACAGGCCCTAAGTTAGTTTAACCATGATTTTATCAAAATCTTCTATAGGGGCAACAAAAAGTTTATAACTACAAGTATGAGCTAATGTATTCCAAACATCATACAAAAAATTCCAAAGATTTATAATGATATAAAAACTCTTCTACCAGAATTTCATAAAGATCCAAGGTCATATGACCCTTCAAATTTTCTAATAAAGGTATAGGCCTAAACAATTCCAATTGATTTAAGTTGTGTGCCTAAGTCTAAATGTCACCAAAATCCTTCCTAGGGCTATTCACCACCTTATGACCTCATGAACTAAACTCCAAGTCCATACAATGACATATCACTCCATGTCCTTCACAAACCCCCAAAGTTCAACCTTTGGGTTTGAACTAGGGTCCTAGGGCAAATCCACCCCAATCCATCTCAAACTCCATGAGAGGGTGTTTTAACTAATCTTGGGGCTCTGCCAAAGTCCCAACCCCTTTGGGTGAGAATTGGCCCCTCCATGCCCCAAACACTCTTTTGCCCTAAATTATCCTGAAGGGACCAAACTTTGGTCACACCAAAACCTATTCAAATCAAACCCAATTGGGCTGATAATTTTTTAAAAGTCATAATATGACACTAAGAGTCAGCCACCGAACTTTTGGTGGGTTTAGAGGTCATTATACCTGAAAGTGCAGGATAAGATCAATCCTAACTCTAGATGGGGGTGAATAGAGTTATTTAAAATAATTTTGCAAATAAAAACTTGTGTGCAGAGAAAATTTGTATTTACTTAGTGTATGGTGCTATAGCAAATAATCAGAGTAAAAAGAAATTCACAGCACAAAGCAAAACACAAAGAGACAAGCAATCCAGACGACACAAGGAGCTATAGTGGTTCCCCAAATCTGGGTACATCCACTCTTCTATCACCCTTGATAGGAATCCACTTCAAGATGAGTTGATCAGGTGTCTTGAGCACCAGAGAGTTTTTGACCAGGTTCTCACAAACCAAAGAAGCTGATTTTGACCAGGTTTCAGCAAAACCAAAAGTAACTTTTGAAGGGAGTTATAACCCTGTACAGAAAGAAAAAGAAAAGGGGTGAGGTTGTCTTCTCTATCAACAAGCAGAGAGAAGCAAAAGTGGATCTGTAGATGTTGTCAAAGCTCCCCCTGAGATCAAGAAGAGGTTCAGGAAGGAGAGCTCTGCACAAGGGTGACAGGTCTTCAAAAGATCTGATTTGCTCCAGCAAGAGATGATCCAAGAAGGTTGGAGGATTGTGTCTGAAGCAATCAGAATTCCTGTGAGTGAGCTTTCAAAACAATATCACACACACAGAGAGCAGCTGAAGTCCTGTATTGTTCTTTTCTATATCCTGTATATCCAAGAAATTAATTATATATCTGGGTCTTCTTCTTCCTTTTCTTTGATAGCCGTTGGAAGTCAGCATTAATTGCTTTCCTTAAATGTCCATGCCTCCAAGGAAATGACAGGCAGACATTCTTTAGAAAATTCCTTGAGCCATGCACCAGATATGCTGTAACGGCCAATAAATCTTCAGCATTAATTGTCTGACAGAAGGAATTTGAATTCCTATTCAAAACTGACGGAGGACTGAAAAGCGTCGAGCTCACAATAAAACGTCGATCTGAGCACGACACACGTCGGCCAGAGAGTGTTTTCTGTAAGTAGAACTGGGTTCGACAGAACGTCGAGCGGAGGTCGACTCCACGTCGAGCTGAGGTCGACTCAGCGTCGAGCCGAGGTCGACTCAGCGTCGAGCTGAGGTCGACTCAGCGTCGAGCTGAGATCGACTCTGCGTCGAGCTGAAGATCGACTCTACGTCGAGCTGAAGATTATTCTAACTAGCCTATGTGACCTTTATAATAACAAGGAGGTCACAAACCAAAATCCCTATAGAAGTATAGTCATCCTGGTCTAAATAGTAATAGGGTGTTCCAACAATCTCCCCCCTATTTGGATTAGGATTACTATTTACATGAATTTTTGGGATTCAAAGAAAGATAAAGCAGATACAATACACTACAATACAACCAGACATGACAGAATAAAAAGCAGAATATATAACATTATATAGCAGCACAAATGTTCAAGTGTCCTGAGTCCAGCATATATAGAAAGAATTAAAGCATCTTACTTTACTTTCCCTTTGAGGCTTTGTCTTGATCACTCTTTTTGAAGATGATTTCTCTGTTTGGATTTGAAGCTTCCTTTTTAGATCTGTAATCATCAGCTGCACCTAAAGACTTTTGATCTCTTGCACTGGGTGGTACAGCTGCAGGATGGAGTTGCATATATCTGTCTGAATCAAAGAATTTCTTAGACTTATATTTCTCCAATTCCTCTTTTCTTTGGTCTGACATTGTACTGATATGAGAGGTGTCCAAACCTTTTTCTCTAGCTTTATTAATCTCATTTAAAGCAGCCATTTCTGTCATTCTAGCTTTCCAGTAGGCTGTAGTTTTGGTGGGATCTTCAAAGGGTACAGCTGGTTCAAATCTGTTAGAGGAGAGTTCTTGAGAGGTAGTTGGGGTGAGGTCAGCTCTAGGTCTATAAGGATAGGGACCAGAGGTTGGATCAATGGCTCCTCCCCTTTGATAAGGTTGAGAACCTGATCTTCCTCTGGACTGCCTGCCCCTATAGTTTCCTCTTTGCTGACCTCCCCTTTGCTGACTGTCTCCTTGATATCTTCTTGCTTGATATGTCTTTCCATGTAGAGCTGAAGGGGATGGATTGGAAGATAGATTAGCACCTGCACCTGCATCTGGAGGAGGTGGAGGTGGAGGCTGATGGACAGGTTTGGATGGTCCTTCATTAAACTTTCTTTTCTTCTTCATTGCTTTTCTCTGATTTTGGGAGTACTGCATCCATGGCTCTGTGATTTCACAATTGTATTTGATATAGTAGGGAATGTCATGGTCTGTAGCTCTAGCAATTGGTACTCTTTTCAAAGCTTTTGACCTAGCTTTCCTCTTCCTTGCAATTGTTGCAGAGGAGTCATCAGAATCTGTAGCAAACTCATCTTCTGAACTTTGAGATTCTTCATATGGATCTATGTACTTCCTTTTAGAGATAGGAAAATTGATGGAGTCTGGAGCTGCTGAGGAGGAAACTGAAGGAAGATCCGCTGTCAGAGGGGAGGAGGAGTCTACCACTGCAGGAGAGAGCACAGCCTCAGGAGCCATAGAGACTAAAGAGGCTGGTTCCTGAAGGGCTTGGGAGACATGGGTCTCAACTACATCAGGTGTCTCAATTGCTTCACCTGAAGTTTCAACAGCTGCTAACATTTCAATTTCATTATTAGCAGGAGCCACTGCTACCACTGCTACATCAGGGATCTTCAGAAAAGGGACAATAGCCCTGGACAGATCTTCTTGAATCTGAGCTGGAGGGGGGAAGCTCTGAACAGAAGCTGGAGGAGGAGCCTCAGATACTATCTGAACTTCTGCAACTGATACTGTCTCTGAACATGTCTGAACAAACTGAACTGAAGAAGGAGGCAGCTCTTCTTCTGCTGACATCTCCCCCTGCCTAGAATCAGTGGCAGCTGACTCTAGGCCCCCAGAAGAAGGGCATGCCAACTGAGAGGAGAGGGAGGAGACAGAGGCAGAAAGAGTGCTCAGGGAAAGAATTAGAGGAGCCAGCTTGGCATCCAGGAGGGAGGAGAGCCTAGGGGACAGAAGGTCAAAGATTTGATTGGCTAAGGGCAGGAGGGCTACTTGCTCAAGGGGATCTTGAGTAGAGGTAGATGGAGTAGCAGAAACTGTAAATGAGGAAGATGTTGATGGTGGTGCAGACAGTGGAGGTGTAACTGGCTCATGGATGGAGGAAAAAAGTAGCTCTGAAAAAGTAGATGAATGGGGAAATTCATGAGGAGAGGATGTAGAGACATCCATGAAGGAGTCTTCATGCATGTCAAAAGAGAAGAGATCCTCATGAGGGGAGGAATCCAAGCTTATGGGAAGGAAAGTAGTGTGAGGTGGAAGGGAGGAGGCAATGGTAGAGATGGAGGAAGGTAGAGGTTGAGAGGATGAGAGAACTGTGGTTGAGGGGATGAAAGTGGATGGGAGGGTGAGAGAGTCAGATGGCACAGTCCCTGCTTCTGGACCAGTGGACTGAGAGGGAGTGACCTCAACAGTCCTAGTGTCTGCAGAAGTCTTCATTGCTGCTGCTGCCCTGGGATTCACAATTCTTCTGTCCCACTTGCCAATTAGGGCACATGTGAGCCTCTTGGAAGCATTGATGTGCTTCTTGGAGGACACAAGCAGTTGAGGGCAGCAATGGTTGAGAATCAACCCAAGAACTCTTCCAAAGTGGACAGAGTTTTTATCCAATTTTTTCTTAATCAATTCAAACACAATCAATCCCCAGTTGGGATGTTTCTTATCTATAAGTGCAGCCATAAGGCAGAACTGATGCCTAGTAATTGCATCATGTGCAGTCCTCTTTGCACAGATCACTTTGCCTGTAATGTCTGCTAATAACCTATATTCAATGGCTAGGTTAACTTTGAGGAGTTTAGAGGGGTTACCAGCAGCATGCCCCATCCTGTCCAGCATCAAGGCATACTCTTCCACAGATAGTTCTATGCCATCATCTCCAGCAGCAAAGTTGAAAACTTCTGTAATGATTTGAGGTGAGATGGCTACCTCATTTCCTGAAACTTTCCCAGTCAATGTATTGTTATCTGAAATAACTGCTGTAAGACTCCACTCTTTGATTTCTGACTCTGGGAGAGGGATCCTAGTTGACATAAAGTTAACCAGTTGCTGCTCCTTGAAGAGGTCCAGAATATCCAGAAAGTATTGTGGAGATCCATCAAAAGAGTCGAAGTCGATATCGAATCCAGAATCGAACTTCATGGCCGCCAGAGCTCCTGCTGTGATCGCCATTTTCCTGCAAAAAGAATACCTTCCAAGATCAAGAGTAAGGAATTTGGAGGGAGAAAGCTTGAGCAGAAAGATATGAAAGCGCAACTGCGAACGACGATGAAAAAATGATTTTATACTTAGGGTTCGACGCAGAAAAGGAAAGAACGTCGAGCTCAGTTCGACGCTCTAAGGCTCTAGGAGAACTGAAACGACTCAACAGCGTCCAGCTTAGGTCGACGTTCGACGCTTTGGCTGAAGCTATACGTCGAGCTCAGGTCGACGTTGAACGAAGACGTCGACCGGGGAGAGATAAACTAAAGAAGCTAGGGAGCTGTGAACTTAGTTCGACGCTAGAAGCTGAGTTCGACGTTCGACGCTTTTGAGGGCGACGGACCGTCGATCTCCGTTCGATGCAACGTCGAGCTTAGTTCAGAGCTCAGAACAACCACTCAGACAGGAAAATTTTTAAAATGAAATTTTCTTATTCCTGTTAATTATGGGTTTCAAAATCTTGGAGTTTTAATTTATGCTGTCTCCATCTAGCATTCCCAACTGATTGAGGAAAAAGAAGTGCTTCTTTTCATCCAAGGGCTTGGTGAAAATATCTCCTCTTTGAAGTTCAGTGGAAATGTATTTTAGTGCAATTTTCTTCTTTTCTATATTATCCCTTAAGAAGTGATGTCTGATCTCTATGTGCTTGGTCCTACTATGGAGAACTGGATTTTGAGCAATAGATATTGCACTGGTATTATCACAAAAGATTTTAGACATCTCTAAGTTGTACCCATAGTCTAGGAGCTGGTTTTGAATCCACAAAATCTGTGAGCAACAATTGCCTGCAGCCATGTATTCAGCTTCAGCAGTTGATGTGGACACAGAAGTCTGTTTCTTACAGAATCAGGAGACAAGTCTATCACCAAGGAATTGACAAGTTCCACTGGTGCTTTTCCTGTCTACTCTACATCCAGCATAATCAGAATCTGAAAATCCAGTTAGATCAAATCCTGAGTCATGTGGATACCAGAGACCTAGATTAGGACAACTTTTTACATACCTAAGAATCCTCTTAACTAATGTGAGGTGGGACTCTCTAGGGCTTACTTGGAATCTAGCACAAATGCATGTGGCAAACATTATATCTGGTCTAGTAGCTGTTAGATAAAGTAATGAGCCAATGATTGCTCTATAGCTTGTCTGATCAACTGGTTTTCCAGATTCATCAGCATCTAAAACAGCATTTGTAGGCATAGGTGTTTTCATAGGGGATGCTTCAGACATTCCAAATTTCTTAACCAGTTCCCTTGCATACTTGGTTTGAGAAATGAAAATGCCATCCACATGTTGTTTAACTTGCAATCCTAGAAAGAAAGCAAGCTCACCCATGCTACTCATTTCAAACTTTGAGTGCATAATTTGTGAGAACTTTTTGCATAAGTTTGAATCAGTAGACCCAAATATGATGTCGTCTACATAAACTTGTACTAGTAGGGTATGAGACCTATGGGTTCTAACAAAAAGAGTTTGGTCTACTCTACCCCTTTTAAAATCATTTTCCAACAAAAAACAAGCTAAGGTCTCATACCATGCTCTAGGGGCTTGCTTGAGACCATCTAAAGCTTTATGCAGTTTAAAAACATGATCAGGAGAGGTTGGAGAGATAAAACCTGGAGGTTGCTTTACATAAACCTCTTCCTTGATGTCTCCATTGAGAAATGCACTCTTGACATCCATCTGATATACCTTGAATCTCTTGTGAGCTGCATATGCAAGGAAGATTCTTATGGCCTCCAACCTTGCAACTAGTGCAAAGGTTTGGTCATAATCAATTCCTTCTTCTTGGCAATATCCTTGTGCAACAAGTCTTGCCTTGTTTCTCACAATTATTCCTTGATCATCCAACTTGTTTCTGAATACCCATTTGGTTCCAACAATTTGCTGGTTCCTTGGTCTTGGTACTAATTCCCAAACTTTATTCCTTTCAAATTGATTCAACTCTTCCTGCATTGCAATGATCCAGTTTGGATCTTGCTCTGCGTCTTGTATGGTTTGAGGCTCAATTTGAGAAAGAAAGCAGGTGTGCATAATATTTTGATTAACTTGATTCCTTGTTTGCACACCCACTGAGATATCTCCAATTACTTGTGAAATTGGGTGATCTCTTGCTGTTGCAAAGTCAACAAGGGGTGTTGATGATGCATCAACCTGTGTTGTTATTTCCTCTTGTGGAACAACAACTGGTTCTTCAATTTGTTGACCATTTGAGCTTTCCAAACCCTGAGATTCCTCTTCATTGTCACTAAGTTCAGTGTCTTGCTGAGTTGTTGAAGGTAATGACCCTTTGTCTGTGATGGTAAGCTGCTTCAGATTTTCTGAAATTGAATGTTCCTGCAGATTGCTTATGGTAGAAGTCTCCTTCTCCTTATAAGACATGTTAGTTTCATCAAATGTAACATGCATGGATTCTTCAATTTTATTTGAGCACTTGTTAAAAACCCTATAAGCCTTGCTAGTCATGGAGTATCCCAGAAACACTCATTCATCAGCTTTGGCTTCAAATTTAGCTAGGTATTTCTTGTCATTATTGTGAATGAAGCAAATGCAACCAAAAATTTTGAAATAATTCACTTTAGGTTTCTTCCCTTTGAGTAACTCATAGGGAGTCTTACCCTTTAGTTTATGTATTAGGCTTCTATTCAAAACATAGTTGGAGGTGTTCACTGCCTCTGCCCAAAAGGTTAGAGGAAGGTGAGCATCTGTCAACAATGTTGTGGCAGATTCTATAAGGGTTCTGTTTTTCCTTTCAACTACCCCATTTTGTTGAGGAGTTCTTGGAGCTGAGAAGGTGTGCCTAATACCTTCCTTCTGACAGAACTCTAGCATGAGAAGAGAATCAAACTCTGTCCCATGATCACTTCTGATCAGGGCAATGTGAGTATTGAACTCAATCTGTATGCCTTTGAGAAAATCTGTCAAAATCTTGAAGTTATCAGACTTCTTCCTCAGAAAGAACACCCAAGTGAATCTTGAGAAGTCATCTACAACTACTAAAGCATAAGATTTCCCTCCTAGGCTTTGTACATTAATTGGTCCAAAAAGGTCCATGTGCAATAAGTACAAGATTCTAGGTGAGTCACTCTTATTAAGTGACTTGAAACTGTTTTTAGTTTGCTTGCCTAACTGACAGGCCTTGCAAAGTCCTTCCTTCTTGTAGGGAACAGAAGGTAGTCCTCTAACAAGGTTGTCTTGGGATAACTTAGCAATGGTTCTAAGGTTCACATGTCCTAGTCTTTTATGCCAAAGTTCATTAGGTTTGCTAAGGGAGTTAAATAAGCAAATATCTACTTTAGATGAATTGAAATCAACTAAATATATGTTATCTTGTCTATTACCAATTAAAACAATGTTGTTATTTAATGCAATATTACATGCTGAGTTGGTAAACCAAACCTGATAACCAGCATCACATAGCTGGCTAATGCTGATTAAGTTGTGCTTTAGTCCTTCCACATAGGCCACTTTCTTGAATGTAATTGACCCTATTTTGACTTGGCCATAGCCTTTTGTTTGTCCAAAATTTGAATCTCCAAAGATTACTTTGGGTCCATGTTTGGCTTTGAAGGACACAAGGTTCTCCTTGTTGCCAGTCATGTGCTTTGAGCACCCACTATCCAAGTACCACTGCTGGTTCTCAATTGGATAGGTCTTTATCTGCACATACAACAAATCAATTGTTTTTGACCCAGTTTACCTTGGGCCTTTCTTGATATCCTTTAAATTCTGAAATAAAAGACATCTCAGGTTGACTCTTATAGCCTACAGGATGATATCTCCTAGGAGGTATTATCCATTCAGCATAAGGGTTAAAGTGATGAGATGTGGAGCTGGAATTAAATCTTGAGTTAACCCCTGAGAACTGATTTTTGCTCTGAGCTTGGCTCGACGCACGTCGAGCTTCGGTCGACGGACTCTGGTGAGTGCGTCGAGCTCCATTCGACGGCGAAGGCTTGCTTTGTTCAGAGGGTAGAAGACGTCGACCTGAGTTCGACGTTTTCTTGCGATTACGTCGAGCTCTGGTCGACGTCCGTCGAGCTTCGTTCGACGCTTCTTGTCCAGTTTCCTGGGTTAAGTCAGCATTCTTCCTAGCCACTATCAAGACTCCTTTACCTTTTTCACTGGTAAATTTGATTGGAGTTGTCAGCACTATGGGTTGGCTGGATGAAGCACCCAAGCCCAGTGAACCATTCAATCTTGAGTTCACTGTACTTGTGATGTCCATCAATTTGATACTTCTCCCATTAAGGGTTTCTTCAAATTGTCTGGCCTTAGATAGCTCACTTTTCAGTGAAGCTATCTCCTCCCCACACTGCTTCAACTCTTCTAAGAGTCTAAGATTATCTGAGTTAATGGATTTGCATTCAATTAATTGTTCTCTGAGAGTTTTAATCAACTTTTGAGATTCAATCAAGTCAATGCACATAGATTTGAACTCAGATTTAAATTCATCAGAAGTAAAATCAAATGAATCTATTACCTGATCCTCAGTAAGTTCCTGATCAGATAGGTAGTCAGCATCAGGCGCTGAATCAGTGTTCTTTTGAGATGCACTGATGGCCATCATGCAGAATCCTTTTTCTTCTGCATCATCCTCATCA
This sequence comes from Platanthera zijinensis, assembly GCA_039513925.1. Lineage (NCBI taxonomy): Eukaryota > Viridiplantae > Streptophyta > Magnoliopsida > Asparagales > Orchidaceae > Platanthera > Platanthera zijinensis. The sequence continues at coordinate 156,085,534 of CM077083.1, forward strand.
TCACTAGAGCTGGATGATGAATCAGACTCATCAGAGTCACTCCAGGATTCAGCCACAAATCCTTTTCTGGTGTGCTTTCTGTTGCTGGAGGAAGGCTTGTCATGGTATTTCCTTGACTCCTTATCCTTCCTTTTATCTTTTCTTTCCTTCTTGTCCCTTCTGTCTTTATCTTGATTTTCTGGACAGTTGGGGAAAATGTGTCCTGGTTTCCTGCAGCCAAAGCAGATGATATCTTTATTAGTAGATCTGTCATACCTTGGCTTGTCTTTGTCTTTGGATGACCATCTTCTGAAGTTCCTTTTATTCAGCTTATTGAACCTTTTGACAAGTAGGCTCATAAGCTCTTCATTTCCCAACACCTTTTCTTTAGGTTCTTCTTCCTGTGCTTTGAAGGCAATAGTTTTCTCAGCCTTCTCTGTTGGTGTGGATGTCTTCTGCTCTTCTTCTCTCTTCTTAATAAATTGCTCATAGCTCTTGAGCTTTCCTAGAAGAGCTTCTGTGGATAACTCACAGACATTTCTTCCATCTTTAATTGACCATATTCTTGAGTCCCAAGAGCTAGGGAAACAAGTCAGTATCTTGTCATTTATCTCAGTGAGAGATATGTCCTTCTTTAGTGATCTAAGCTCACTGATGATTAGACTCAGTCTGTTGTACATGTCAGCAACTGACTCAAACTCTGCCTTTTTGAAGTTCTCATACTGGGTGATGAGGTAGGATCTCCTATCCTTTCTTTCATCTGCAGAACCTGATACAATTTCTGAAAGTTTTTCCCAGATCTCTTTAGCAGTATTGCAATCAGCTACTTTCTGGAAAATGTCATCTGACATGGTTTGAGCCAAAATGTTCATGGCTTTAGCATCTGCTGCCTTCCACTTCTTTATGTCAGCATCAGTTCCTGAAGGAGGAGGAACAGCTGATGTACTTGTTCCTGTGGGAGGTCTTGGACAATCTGTCAACACAGAATTAAAAATGTCTTCATCAAAAGAGTTCATGTAAAGTCTAATCCTTGCCTTCCATAGTGCAAACTTAGATAGATTGCACATAAGAGGTCTGGTACTAGCAAAGTCCTTGTTTTGTGCCATGAGTTTTAAAGATAAGAAAAACTAAGGAAAATAACCCTTTGAGAGAAATGATCTTATCAGGGATCTTTTGATCCAGGTGTTAGCCTGTATGAATGATCAACCTCCCTCTGATACCAATTGAAAGTGCAGGATAAAATCAATCCTAACTCTAGAGGGGGGTGAATAGAGTTATTTAAAATAATTTTGCAAATAAAAACTTGTGTGCAGAGAAAATTTGTATTTACTTAGTGTATGGTGCTATAGCAAATAATCAGAGTAAAAATAAATTCACAGCACAAAGCAAAACACAAAGAGACAAGCAATCCAGACGACACAAGGAGCTATAGTGGTTCCCCAAATCTGGGTACATCCACTCTTCTATCACCCTTGATAGGAATCCACTTCAAGATGAGTTGATCAGGTGTCTTGAGCACCAGAGAGTTTTTGACCAGGTTCTCACAAACCAAAGAAGCTGATTTTGACCAGGTTTCAGCAAAACCAAAAGTAACTTTTGAAGGGAGTTATAACCCTGTACAGAAAGAAAAAGAAAAGGGGTGAGGTTGTCTTCTCTATCAACAAGCAGAGAGAAGCAAAAGTGGATCTATAGATGTTGTCAAAGCTCCCCCTGAGATCAAGAAGAGGTTCAGGAAGGAGAGCTCTGCACAAGGGTGACAGGTCTTCAAAAGATCTGATTTGCTCCAGCAAGAGATGATCCAAGAAGGTTGGAGATTGTGTCTGAAGCAATCAGAATTCCTGTGAGTGAGCTTTCAAAACAATATCACACACACAGAGAGCAGCTGAAGTCCTGTATTGTTCTTTTCTATATCCTGTATATCCAAGAAATTAATTATATATCTGGGTCTTCTTCTTCCTTTTCTTTGATAGCCGTTGGAAGTCAGCATTAATTGCTTTCCTTAAATGTCCATGCCTCCAAGGAAATGACAGGCAGACATTCTTTAGAAAATTCCTTGAGCCATGCACCAGATATGCTGTAACGGCCAATAAATCTTCAGCATTAATTGTCTGACAGAAGGAATTTGAATTCCTATTCAAAACTGACGGAGGACTGAAAAGCGTCGAGCTCACAATAAAACGTCGATCTGAGCACGACACACGTCGGCCAGAGAGTGTTTTCTGTAAGTAGAACTGGGTTCGACGGAACGTCGAGCGGAGGTCGACTCCACGTCAAGCTGAGGTCGACTCTGCGTCGAGCTGAGGTCGACTCAGCATCGAGCTGAGGTCGACTCAGCGTCGAGCTGAGATCGACTCTGCGTCGAGCTGAAGATCGACTCTACGTCGAGCTGAAGATTATTCTAACTAGCCTATGTGACCTTTATAACAACAAGGAGGTCACAAACCAAAATCCCTATAGAAGTATAGTCATCCTGGTCCAAATAGTAATAGGGTGTTCCAACAATACCCCTTAAATAATTCATACATTATTTATTACATTTTTACAAACCTATAGCAAAATGTTTTCCAAAAATTCCCTTTTTTGGATATGCTATAGTTATAGGTAAGCGTGACCCTCAGCCCAAATTTCAAGTCATTTGGATGGCTGGATTTATGGGGTCATTCAATTTAGTCTCTGGTCCAGCCTATGTATAAGCTGCACCAGTTTGAGTATTGTGGTCTAACCACTTACCCAAATGGGTTGAAATTAATTTTAAATTAAAGTAGACTTCAAGGGCTACAATTTTCATGTTGACCACTTTTTCTGAAAAGGCCTATACGGGCCTTATTTGACAACATCAAAAAGATGCATGTTAAAGAGGTAACTTAGTCATTATATTATAATATAATTATAATAATAATATGAGAACACTGCTCATCTTCTTCTATCCGAACAGAACCCGTAAAAAAATGCCCGAAACCTGTAGCTTTTTGCCAAGCCAAATGTCGGCCACCCGGTCACCTCCCTGGCCAACCACCGACACCACCACCTCTGTCGAGGTGGTGGCTATCGCCCGACGGTGGTTTGGCCGCCGGAGGTGGTGGTTTCCAGCGAACCCTCCGCCATGAAATTTCAGAAAATCTCCATTTTCCTCACTTGGATCGGCTTGTTTGAGCCCGATTTCTCAGCCTAATTTGATCTAGTATACTAGCACAAGGGGAGAGGATGAGAAGCAGACCTTGTTTGGGATTCGACGACGGCGGTGGCGGCGGTTGGCCGTGACGTTTTTCCTTTTCGGTGAGCTTGCCCGATTCCTCAATCCTCCACCAAAACCTTTGATCCAATACATTATTTTGACTGTCAAGGATATTTTGAAGGTGATGTGATGGTAAGAAATTTGAATGGGGGGCTGCATAGGGGATTTATATTTTTCATGGGAGGGGAGGTGAAGGGGTGGTTGGATATGGTGGTTGGGCTCCCCCCATTAGTGTTGGCTGGCTGGAATTGATAGCATCCTAATCCCAAGAGGCAAGGGAGATTAATGGGTCAATGGGGAGATGAATGGAGTGACCCATGGCCTCCCTCCATAACTTCTCTCTCTCTTTCTTCTTTCTCTCTCCTCCATTAAGGAAAAACTCCCATTTTTCTCTCTCCTAGTCACCCCCTCCGAAATTTAGATGACATTCAATGTAAATATCAGCCTCCTAAAGTTAACGGGCCACTCAAATTGGGCTTAGACCAAGTAGCTTAGGCTTGGTTAGGTCATTTAGGCTAGTTTGACCTATTTTAGGGTTGAGTTGACTAAGGTCTAGGAAGACTTGGGTAGGGTTAGTTTGACACCTTGGTGGTCACTTAACCCTTATTTAGGGCACTTTGACTACTTTAGGGTTTAAGTTGACTTTGGTCAACTTGACCACTTGGGTTGACCCAAATGTGTCCTTAGTGACCCAATGAACCTCTTAAAGGGTTAGGGAGATTTAGGTGGGGTCATTTTGGCAAGTTGGAGGTCCATTGGCCTTAGATAGACAACTTTGACCATTTTAGGGTTAGGGTTGACTTTGGTCAATTTGACCTTTTTAGCTGACCTAATGGGTCCTTGGTGACCCAATGAACCTTCTAAAGGGCTAGGGATGTTATGGTGGGGTCAAAGAGTCAAGGTGAGGCCCTAAAGTAAAACCCTAGTGTTGAGTACACTGGAAACTGTGTACCAAATTTGGAGAAGCCTCACTTAACTCAATGATATACATCAATGTGTATTTGATGGGATGTTAAGTTTCAATGTGCAAGTTAAAGAAATACAGAAAAATATTCTAAGTACAAGTGTCAACACTTGTGAAGGAAATGTGTCGACACTAGAAGCCAGATTGTGTCGACACACAGGACTTGTGTCGATACACATAAATTCTGTCAGCAGCAATTGTGTCGACACACAGGACTTGTCTCGACACACAGAAGTTTAGTCAACAATAATTGTGTCGACACACAGGACTTGTGTCGATACACACTCTAGAATTCTGTCGAAACCAACTATGTCAAGACTAGAAGCAATTGTGTCGACACACAGGACTTGTGTCGACACATTCAACGAAGCTATGTCGAGAAGATAAAGAATGGCTGTGTCGATATTGTGGGAGCTGTATCTACATCATCAAGACTTATGTCGACACATGGTCTATTTGTGTTGACACATTTGGAGTATTGTCTCGACGCTTTTCTGCTGAGATAGAGTACAATAGAGTATCAGGTGTCAAGACTGAAGACTTGACAGCTGTCATAACTAACAAAGCTGTCATATCTATCAGAGCTGTAAGAAGGCGGTTATGAACCGGATCAACCGATAACCTCAGATGGGGTCTATATAAAGACCTGTTCTATCGTAAAAAATAGAGAGATTAAACAAGGAAAAAGGACTCAACACTTTCTATTATTTGAAATCAAGAAGAAGGCAGATCCTGAACAAGTCTGCAAGAAGAATTCAGATCTAATTCTGAATTGAGGAGGGAAGCTGGATTGAAGATCATCTCCAACTTCATAAGAAGATCAACCCTACTTTGTTCAGATTCAAGAAGCTTTGAAGAAACTAAGATAGGTTGGATCTTAAGAAGTCTGATTAAACAAGAACTGATCAAGAAGTCTTCACCCCTCTCTCTTTCTACCAAGGTGAAGGATATATCATTTTATCAATCAATTTTTCCGTAAAATCTTTTATAGATCTGAGTGTAGGAGAGTTATCTCTCTGAGTTGTAAGCCTAAATATATAAAGGATGAGGTAGGTCTTAGTGCCTGAGGTAGGATCTTTGTGATCTGAGTTGTAGGCCTTGTAATAAGGGCTGAGGTAGGGCAGTTTGCCTGAGGTAGGATTCTTGGGAAGAATCTGAGTTGTAGGACTTGAAGAAGTCTGAGCTGTAGGAACCAGTTGGGTTCTGAGTTGTAATATCTGAGGATCTGTGTTAGTGGAAGGAAGTTTGGACGAATCCAGCACTCAACTGGATAGGTGAAGGGGGAGAGTGGACGTACCCACGAATTAGGGAACCACTATAAAACATTGTGTGTTGTGCTGTGCTTATTTTATCCTGTGCTATGATAGTTATGGATTAAATAACACTACTGTGATTAACATTTTAATTACCTAAAGTTTTAGAAAGATTTGAGCCTATTCACCCCACCTCTAGGTGTTTAGGGTTTATAAACCAAATCTCTCAAGTGGTATCAGAGGGAGGTTACTCAAATATAGACCTAATAGTCTTAGTTGATCTCCAAGACAATTATCTGTTAGCCAGAATGAGTTCAGGTGAAAATCAGAAGGAGCTTGGATCCATAAAACTTCCTATCTGTAGGAAAGAAAATTTTGGCATTTGGAAAGAGAGAGTCAGATTGTTCATGGAAGCATCTGATCCAAGAATTTACATTATAATTCTAGAAGGGCCATTCATTCCTATGAACATATCAGTTCTTGATGCCAATCTCAAGACTCCAAAAAGTTATTTTTAAATGACTAAGGAAGAGATCATCCTTGCAACCTTAGACAAGAGGGCACAGAACATAATTGTGAGTGCCATAAATGATTCTACATTCCAGAATCTGGTCCATTGCAAAACCTCCAAGGAGATGTGACACACTTTGATTGTCTACATGGAGGGAACAGAAGAAGTAAGAGAGGATAAAAAGTCTATGCTAAATCAAGAATATGAAAGTTTTAGACAAGCCAAGACAGATAGCATAGATGAATGTTATAAGAAATTCTTTAGAATTGTAAATGAGCTAATGACCTATGGAAGAGTCTTTAGCACATATGAACTAAATGACAAGTTTCTTAGGTCACTAACCAAGGACTGAGATACTAAAATATGTGCCATCAGAGAGGTGGCCAGGATTTCTTATACACCTCTACCAACCTTATTTGGAAAACTATTATCATATGAGATGCAAGTTACTACCAGAAAGGAGGAGGAGAAAAGTAATAGGTCTGAATACAAAGAAAAGCCAGTTGCCTTCAAGACTGAAGCCACAAGAAAGGACAGGAGAAAGTCTCCTCCTCCCAGGAGAATTACTGAAGTTGAAACAGAAAATACTGACATCAACACTTCAGACAGCCACAACTCTGATGAAGACTTTCCATCCTTCACATGGCACTTTCAAAGGTTCATGAAGAAGAAGAAATGGAGATCAAAGCCATCTTCATTTTTCTCCAAGGATGACCATTATAAGAAGAAGAAAACTTCTAAGGATGACAGGTCAGGACATGTCATAGCTGATTGTCCTGATAAAAGAAAGGAATCTAAGGACAAGAAGAAGCATCAAAATAAGGGCAAGAAGGAGAGATCCCTTGTTGCCCATAAACAGAAGAGTTGGACTGACTCTTTATCATCAGAATCTGGAGAAGAGGATGAAATAGAAGCTTATATTGGATTGTTCACTACAGAAGAGGATTCTGTAGAAACTGAATTCTTGCAAATAATGGATTCTATAAATGGGATTGTAGATCATTATTGCAGAGGACTGATGGCTCTGTATGAGGAAGATCAGGGCCAGGATCAGCCTGGTCCCAGTAAGGAATACAATCCATCTTCAGTTTCTAATTATTATACTGGATCATAATCAGAAGCATCTACATCAAGAGATGTGGATGGTTCTGAATCTGAAGGGGATGTTGATCAACTAATTAATGAGTATGGTGGTCTGTTGCAAGCTCTTAAGAGAAGCAGAACCCTTGTTAAGAAGCAGGATGAGGAAATTACATCTCTCAAACTAACTGCATCAGATTCAGCAAAAATGCTGGATTTGAAATTAAATGAAGTTGCCAAACTAAAAAATATAATTGTTATTCAGATGAGTACAATTACTTTCAAAAATGATCACATCAAGAGTCTGGAAGTAAGACTTTAAAGAGAAAAGGATCTTGTGGCTAAATTCTCAAAGCCAAAGTCAGTCTTACCCATAATTGATAACTTCATTTCCCAAAAAGGTAAGACAGGATTAGGCTTTAAGGGAAGAACAATGGCAGCTAATTCTCAAAGAAAAGGCAAAGCCCCAGTTCAACCACTAGCTGTAAAACCCCCTATTTCTTTCAAGAAAGTGATACAGCTTACAAACATGTATGATCATGACATCACTCATGATCACTGTAAGGATGGTGATCAGAATGGCAAGGGTTCAAATGCTAATAAGGCAGCTCATGAGCAAACACATCATGTTCTTCAGGAGTCATCAGTGTTTGATGCTCCAACACCAGCATTTAAAAAGACAGCTGATCCTACAGACTTGAGGACTGCTGACAGCAATACTGTTAAGCCTGTTCTTAAAAGAAGGTACAACATATATGAGTGCTGGTGTTGTGGAAAAGTGGGCCACAATGCCATTGATTGTTGGTACAATGCTAGTGTTCTGAAAAAGGTCAGCTTACCTGTCAGAAAGGCTGCATGTAAGCATGTCAAGTATCAAGCTGACCTGAACCTAGGACCCAATAAAAATTGGGGTTCTAAGGAGAGGTAATTTTATTTGATGCAAGTGAGTCCAAGTGGCCATACCTGATGTAGGGTATATCCTAGAGATTCGTCACGGAGGCCACGATAACGCTTATGACACGATCTACGCTCTCTAATCCACACGCTAACGAAAACGCAGCCACAACAATTATTTTATTTATCGTTCGCGCTAACAATACGGATCACCGTTCCGCAAATAGATCGAATGTTGGCTATAGGCCAAATTCTTTTCGGCTAAATGGGATAATCTTGATCCCGAACGAGCTTTTGGGTTGTACCAAAATAGATCCACCAAGAACAAAATGATTCGAAAGATGGTAGGATCTATCCCAACAAAAGAAAGCGAGGATCGCCAATCCTCTTACGAATCTTTCGGAAATCCAAACAAAAATATCGATCTATTATTTGATTAACCGCGAAGAAAAACAAATCGGAAAATAACGCAAAATTCATCCACCACAAGAACTATCTAGAGAAAGAAAACTCTTGGTAGAAAGTTCCGTTACCCCTCTCGGATTTGTAGATCCGCGATGCGTGGATCCACCAAGTTTGATCGCTCCTCCATTGAAAGTCCACGGGAAGCGCGCTACAGATGATGAACGTGATAATCTCCTTCACTTCACGCCATGGAGGAAACCCCTATCTTCTTCCTTGCAAGCAACCTCTCATGCTTGGGCCAAAGTATCCTTGGAGAGAGAGGATCTCGGGTGGCCGTGAGCAAGAGGGAGATGAGAGTAGCCGAGCACTAGAGAGAAGGGGGCGGCCGAGAGCAAGAGGGAGAGAGGAGATGGTCGAACTCTAGAATGCAGGAGCCTTGAGGCTGGCGGTTTGGAGGAAGGAAGAAAGAGGGGGGCGGCGGCTAGGAGAAGAAGAGAGGGAAAATTAGGGTTGGCAAATTCAAATTTTGATTTCAATTAAAGTCTACCATCAAATGAAAAGTTCAAGGCCTTATATAGTCTTACATCTCAAAGCAAATAACAAGTGGCTAAAGGCACACCACATAAAGAAAATGCAAAAATTAAATAATGTTTTTAAAAGAGCCATCATGAAACGGCTATTAGCACACCAAAACTAAAATATCAAATATGAGTCTTGTTGCGAGGGCGAAGCTTGTAGCCATGACCGCTACGACGTCGCACGTCCTTTGCCTGCACATCTTCAACATAGTCATTCCCAAGTTGGCCGTCCTGGTGGCCGTCGCCTTCACCATCGCCATCACCGTCGCCACCGTCGCCATCACCGTCGTCATCACCGTCGCCATCAATCCTCCGCCGCTCAAAAGGACTCATCTCCGATGAGCGGGCTGAAATATAACGGCGTACGAGGTCCGCGTCAAGAAGATCCACCTGTGCAGCAGAGAGCCAAGAGTCGTCCGAAGCCGGACGACCATGCCAACGAACCAAAAACCTGTGAATGTCGCCATCGGGCGTGGGAAACACATCATCCTGCAAAATCCTGTCAGGCAAGAAATCCGTCCGGGGAAACCTCGGAAAAACATTAGGTGAAGCAGAAAAACAAGTTTTATCATCAATAGACGGCATACCTCCCGTAGGATTCAAAGGAGAAAGCGATCCAGAATTGAGCTCACCCCCCACCCCATTAGATTGTATAGTGGAATTATTAAACGGAGAGACAGACAGTTCAGGTGGTGGAGCAACAAAAAGCGTTAAATCCGAAATGTTAAACACAGGGGAGATTCCCCAATCAACGGGTAATTCTAACAAATAAGCATTTTCGCCTAATTTCTTCAAAATTCGAAAAGGACCGGCTTTCTTGTTCGCTAATTTTTTTATGGTGCCCGAAGGCATCCGTTCAGGGATAAGACAAACCATAACTAGATCGCCAATGTTCAAGGAGATTGCTCGCCTATGTAGGTTAGCATTCGATTGATAGATAAAATATTGCTGAGCTAACGTCTTGCCAATATGCTCATGGAGAGAGTGAACGTGTGAAGCAAAGTCCTGTGCAAATTGACTTGACTTAAAAGAAGGCGGTAACGGAACCAAGTCAAGAGGCACTGGCGCCTTATAACCATGCACTATCTCATTCGGAGACAACCCACTGGACCTGTTCTTAGAATTATTGTACGCTAGTTGAGCATGCGGAAGGATAAGATCCCACGTACCTTTATGTTCGCCCACTAAACAACGAAGTAACCCTCCCAAGCTACGGTTGACAACTTCCGTTTGCCCTTCTGTTTGGGGATGATAGGCCGACGAAAACATAAGTTTAGTGCCCATGAGTTTCCAGAGTGTCTTCCAAAAACAACTTGTAAATTTTACATCCCTATCACTCACTATCGTCTTGGGAACACCCCGATGTGCCACGACCTCCTTGAAATACAATTTTGCTACATTTGAAGCATCGTAGGTGTTATTACTAGCGATAAAATAGGCCATTTTGGAGAAATGGTCTACTACGACTAAAATAGAATCGTGACGCCTCAATGTCATGGGTAAACCCAAAATAAAATCCATGCTGACATCTTCCCATGGTACCGACAGAATCGGAAGTGGAGTGTAAAGACCCGCATTGGTCTTGTTTCCCTTTGCTAGTTGACAGATACGACAACTTCCTACGATTTTGTTGACCATGGGTCTGAGGCCCGGCCAAAAGAATTTATCCTCTACGAGTGTTATCATTTTGTCTCTACCAAAATGTCCGCCTAACCCTCTGCTATGTAATTCCCATATGATAAAATGTCGTAATGACGAGCGGGGAATACATTGTTGCAAATGTTTAAATAAGTATCCGTCACGGATATAGTATGCCGAAATGGTGGTAGGGGAATTGTCCTGAGCGGCAAAATAAATTTCCTTAAAGTCTGGGCATTGGACATATTCATCTTTAATCCTCTCAAATCCTATGACTGACACTTCCATGGTAGTTAGTAATAAGGTGACCCTACTTAATGCGTCCGCCACACGATTTAATGTACCCTTCAGATGCTTGATAATGAAAGTGTACTCCTGTAGGTACGAGATCCATTTAGCGTGCCGTGGGCTAATCTTATTTTGAGAATTAACAAATTTGAGGGCCTCATGGTCCGATAATATCACGAATTCTTTTGATATAAGGTAATGTCGCCAATGTTGGAGACAACGAATCACGGCATAGAATTCGCGATCATAATTCGAATAGTTTAACTTTGGGCCGGCTAGTTTCTCGCTAAAATATCCTAGCGGATGTCCCTCTTGACTTAACACTCCTCCGATTCCTATCCCCGATGCGTCGCATGATAGTTCAAACACTTTACTAAAATCCGGTAATCGTAGTAAGGGGGCTTCAGACATCCGTTCCTTAATCGTTTGGAAAGCACTAGTGGCCGCTTCAGTCCAACTAAATTCTCCTTTCTTCATACACTCAGTGATGGGTGCCATAATACTACTAAAATTCCGAATAAATCTTCGGTAAAACGTGGCCAACCCGTGGAAACTTCGAACTTCCCTTATATTCTTGGGTTCCGGCCACTCTTTAATTGCTTGAACCTTCTTTGGATCCACATGAATGCCATCTGAACTCACGATGTATCCTAAGAACTCTACGGAAGACACACCGAATGCGCATTTTTTTAGATTAATAAATAAATTCTCTTTGTGCAATGTGGTAAGGATTGTTCTTAGGTGAGTTTCATGATCCCCCAGAGAGATGCTAAACACCAAAATGTCGTCGAAATAGACCACTACAAATTTTCCCATGTAGGGTTTAAAGACTTGGGTCATCAATCGCGAGAACGTACTAGGTCCATTGGTAAGTCCCTCTCCAAGAGCTAGCCATTCATATAGTCCATCCTTAGACTTAAATGCCGTCTTCCATTCGTCTCCCTCCCGTATTCGTATTTGATGATAACCGCTCTTAAGATCCAATTTAGAGAACACGGCGGCTCCTGATAACATATCTAGTAAGTCATCCAAACGGGGAATGGGGAACCGATACTTGACAGTTATTTTATTTATAGCCCGATAATCGACACACAATCGCCATGTTTTATCTTTCTTCGGGACTAACAAGGCAGGGACGGCACAAGGACTTTTACTATGACGTATAAATCCTTTCGCTAACAAATCTGAAATTAATTTTTGCAACTCCTCATGTGAGGAGGGATTGAGTCGGTAATGGGGCTGATTCGGCAACGAAGAACCCGGGACAAAATCTATCTCATGCTAGATATCACGCATAGGTGGCAACTTAGGTGGTAAGTCCACCGGGTAGACATCCTTATACTCTTCTAAGAGAGTTCGAAGGGATAACAGGAGCCTCGCTAATGAGGGTGCATCCTCCTTAGCTTGTAAACAAACTAGAGCGTAGATAACGCCATCCATGAAAGTCTCACGCTCTAACTCTTTCCTACTTATCAGACTTATCGTTTTCTTTTCTATCGGCACAATGGTATCTTTGGACGCAGGTGACGGATCCTTGGGCGACGATGATTTCAAAACAATGGTCTTACCATTGAATTTGAACTCATAAGTGTTGGCTCGTCCAAAATGGGTCACGTCATAATCATAAAGCCAAGGTCGTCCTAATAAAACATGACACACGTCCATGGGGATGACGTCGCACCACACTTTATCAACGTAGTTTTTCAATGTTAGTGGCACCAAGCATCGCTTAGAGACCGCTATTGACGTCTTGTTTACCCACGCGATTTTATAAGGATGTGGGTGCGACTCGGTGACTAAATGCATGCGTGCGATGGCGTTTTCCGAAACGACTTTCATGCAACTACCGCTATCAATAATTAGTTTGCACCATTTTTCACCGCACTTAAAATTTAAGGTATATATATTTGTCCGGTTATACTCGTCCAACGCTCGCGGTGTGGCCAAAATACATCTCATCACCATCATGTAAGAATCATCCTCAATGTCACTCGGCTCGGCATCAGATTCTTCTCCCGCGCCATATACGATATCGGCATGCTCAGACGTGGAGTCTAATAGGGCTAACGGTTTGCTATTCATGGGGCACTCACTAGAGTAGTGCCCTTAGATTCCACAAGAATAACACGTGGCATTAGTTTTGCTGATTCGTCCTATTGGTACTCGCTCACCGGTGGGATTTCTGTTATTCCTAGTGGTAATAATAATGGACTCCGAATCCGTTGATCGATACTTTCCCTTATCTCGCGTGGAAGAAGATGGATGCGGTCCTAAGAGGGATTTTCCCTTCTGAAAGTTTCGTCCTTTGACTTTGTAGGCATTGTGTTTTTCAATATCCAAGGTGGCATTGAATGTGGTGTTAAGGTCCGTGTGACCATAACGCAAGAGCTTGAATTGAATGTCCGAGTTAAGTCCCTTACGAAATCGGGAGAGTGTGACTTCGGGCATCTCACGAACATCACAACGCACCAACATATCCTTAAGTTGTCCCATGTATTCTGCTACCGAAGCGTTACCTTAACGAAGGGAGGCTAAGTCGTCGAACATTTGGGTCCGGTAATAAGTGGGAACATATTGGTCGTGGAGAAGTGCTTTCATGGCAGCCCACCCAATTGGGGGTGCTCCATTAACTGTACCTAATCGTCTCTCTTCGTTCAACCAATATGTCTTGGCCCTTCCTAGTAGTTTCATCCGTGCAACCTTCACTTTCTCAACGTCCGTCAGGTCGTGCCATTCAAAATAGCACTCGATTCCCATGATCCAGTCTAGGAATAGTTGGGGCTCTCCCATACCATCATATGCGGGTGAGTCTATTTTTACGGCCCTAGTTACGTCGAACTCATAATGACCTCGAGGTGGGTACTCATCGTCCTGATCACGTGGATGATTTTGTCTTTCCTCTCGCTGGTTGGCGGCCGGGGGTTGGGGGCCCGGTCGGTTTCTTCCAACGCCATTGTTTCGGGGCGCCGCTTGATTTACAACGAGCCCTTCAATTAACTGTGTCAGTGCGTCAAACCTAGCGTTAAACTCTCCTCGTAGCTCGGCGATCGTGGCCGGAGCATGCTCATCACCTTGGTTGTTTGCCATGTGTGGGGTGGAGGAAAGATATTCCGTGCCCAGCCTAGTGCGCATGAACGAACGGGACAAAGAACAATTTTGACCTGATTTAAATTACGCGTTTGAATTTTTTTGACACTAAACAAGTGAGCAACAGGAAAAACTTTTTCAGACTTTTTTCTTAAAAAAATGAGGAGAAAATTCAGAATTTATTTTTGTAATTTTCTGCAAAATTTTTTTTTGTGTGTTTTACTAATTGCAGCCCAACTATGTATTGTTTTGAAAAACAAAAATTCAGATTTGATGTGAATCGTAGTAGAAGTGCGCACCCTAGCGAACGAGGATAACCCTTGGTAAAAATAAAGGATGGTGTCGATTGGGAAATCAACACAACCTCCCTCTGATACCAAATTGATGTAGGGTATATCCTAGAGATTCGTCACGGAGGCCACGATAACGCTTATGACACGATTTACGCTCTCTAATCCACACGCTAACGAAAACGCAGCCACAACAATTATTTTATTTATCGTTCGCGCTAACAATACGGATCGCCGTTCCGCAAATAGATCGAATGTTGGCTATAAGCCAAATTCTTTCCTGCTAAATGGGATAATCTTGATCCCGAACGAGCTTTTGGGTTGTACCAAAATAGATCCACCAAGAACAAAATGATTCGAAAGATGGTAGGATCTATCCCAACAAAAGAAAGCGAGGATCGCCAATCCTCTTACGAATCTTTCGGAAATCCTAACGAAAATACCGATCTATTATTTGATTAACCGCGAAGAAAAACAAATCGGAAAATAACGCAAAATTCGTCCACCACAAGAACTATCTAGAGAAAGAAAACTCTTGGTAGAAAGTTCCGTTACCCCTCTCGGATTTGTAGATCCGCGATGCGTGGATCCACCAAGTTTGATCGCTCCTCCGTTGAAAGTCCACGGGAAGCGCGCTACGGATGATGAATGTGCTAATCTCCTTCACTTCACGCCGTGGAGGAAACCCCTATCTTCTTCCTTGCAAGCAACCTCTCATGCATGGGCCAAAGTATCCTTAGAGAGAGAGGATCTCGGGTGGCTGTGAGCAAGAGGGAGATGAGAGTAGCCGAGCACTAGAGAGAAGGGGGAGGCCGAGAGAAAGAGGGAGAGAGGAGATGGCCGAACTCTAGAAGGCAGGAGAAGAAGAGAGGGAAGCGAGGGAGATGGCCTTGAGGCCAGCGGTTTGGAGGAAGGAAGAAAGAGGGCGGCGGCGGCTAGGAGAAGAAGAGAGGGAAAATTAGGGTTGGCAAATTCAAATTTTGATTTCAATTAAAGTCTACCATCAAATGAAAAGTTCAAGGCCTTATATAGACTTACATCTCAAAGCAAATAACAAGTGGCTAAAGGCACACCACATAAAGAAAATGCAGAAATTAAATAATGTTTTTAAAAGAGCCATCATGAAACGGCTATTAGCACACCAAAACTAAAATATCAAATATGAGTCTTGTTGTGAGGGCGAAGCTTGTTGCCATGACCGCTACGACGTCGCACGTCCTTTGCCTGCACATCTTCAACATAGTCATTCCCAAGTTGGCCGTCCTGGTGGCCGTCGCCATCACCGTCGCCATCACCGTCGCCACCGTCGCCATCACCGTCGCCATCACCGTCGCCATCAATACCCCAATATAGTATTTGGACAGTGGATGTTCCAGGCACATGAATGGAACAAGAAGGATGCTGAAGGATTACTCTCCCATAGAAAATGGACCCAAAGTGATCTATGGTGGATCTGAAAAGGGAGTCATCAAAGGGTTTGGTTTGAAGGAAAGATGGACAAGCTAACCATTAGTGAAGACCATCCTATAATACAGGATGAGGAAAATGTAGGATGCTATCCAGGGGGAGTACAAGACCTACAAGATGAAGATGAAGGCAATTAAGTACAGCTTGATGAAGAAAATGAAGAGAACCAAGAGGTGAACAAATTTACTCTAACAATAAGACATCTGAGGGATCATCCAGCACACCAAATCATTGGTAATGCAATACATGAAGTTCTGACCAGAAGCAAGAGCATGAACACAGTTCTATGTTCAAGCTTCTTGTCCCAAATAGAACCTAAGAAATTTGATGAGACTATATAAGACCATATTGGATTGATGTCATGCAGGAAGAGCTGAATCAATTCAGAAGATGTAAAGTCTGGGAGTTAGTTCCTAAACCAAAGAATCACAATGTCATAGGAACTAAGTGGATCTAAAAGAACAAGTTAGGTTAAAATGGCATTATAGTCAAGAGCAAAGCTAGACTGGTAGAAAAATGCTACAGGCAAGAAGAAAGAATAGACTTTGATCAAACATTTGCCCCAGTGGCAAAGTTGGAAGTAATAAGGCTATTTCTGGCCTATGCAACTTTCCAAGGGTTCAAGGTATTCCAAATGGATGTAAAGTCAGCATTTTTGAATGATGACTTGAAAGAGGAAGTTTATGTTGAACAACCTTCAGGTTTTGCAGATCCTCTTTATTATAACTATGTATATAGGCTCAAGAAAGCTCTATATGGATTGAAACAAGCCCCTAGGGCTTGGTATGAAATTCTGTCTGCCTTCCTTATTGAGAATAAATTCTCAAGAGGGAAAATTGACAAGACTATATTCTTCAAGGAATCAAAAGGCAAGATCATCACAGTCCAGATATATGTTGATGACATTATCTTTTTATCAACTGAAAACAACCTTTGTAGAAAGTTTGCCAAACTTATGCAAGGGAAGTTTGAGATGAGCAACATGGGTGAGCTGAAATTCTTCTTGGGACTCCAAGTTAGACGGATTGATGATGGATTATCCATATCCCAGTCTAAGTTCACCAAGGAGTTAATTAAGAGATATGGCATGGAGTCAGCCTCCACCATGAAAACTCCAATGGGGTCAAGTATGCCTATAGGCAAAGATGAGACAGGAAAACCTGTTGATGAGTCTTTATATAGAGGGATAATTGGCTCCGTTATTTACTTGATTGTTAGTAAACCTGAAATCATGTATGCCACATGTGTCTGTGCTAGGTACCAAGCTTGCCAAAAAGAATCTCATTATTCTGCTATCAAGAGAATTTTAAGATATCTTAAGGGCACACAAAGTCTTGGTCTTTGGTACCCTAAGAATAGTGACTTTCTGCTAACAGGTTTTTCAGATGCAGACTTTGCAGGTTGCAAAGAAGATAGGAAAAGCACCACAAGCACATGTTAGTTCCTAGGTGGAAGATTGGTGTCATGGAACAGCAAAAAGCAGACAAGTGTGGCTATATCCACTGTTGAGTTAGAATATGTAGCTGTAGGAAGTTGTTGTGCTCAGCTATTATGGATACAACATCAACTTGAACACTATGACATCAAGGTAAGTAGAACTCCATTATATTGTGATTCTACTAGTGCCATATCTATTGTTAGAAATCCTGTTTCACATAGTAGAACAAAGCATATAGAAATCAAGTTTCATTTCATTAGAGAACATGTTGAAAAGAAGACATAAGTCTAGAATTTGTCAACTCTAACAATCAAATTGCTGACATATTTACAAAACCTTTGGATGAAAGTAAATTCAATTATTTTAAGATTGAATTAGGTATGTTAAACCTAGAATAAAATGATAGGTCAGCACATAATTTCTCAAGAAATTTGGCTAAGTTAGAAAGTTTGTGTCGACACAAACTCATTGTGTCGACACTATCAGCGAGTTGTATCGACAAATGAATAATTTGTGTCGACATAGAAATAAAATCTGTGTCGACAGAAAAGATTTGTGTCGACACAACTCTGTCGAGACCTTGTATTAGAAGATTTTTGTGTCGACACACAAAAATCTTTGTCGACACATAGACATAACGATACCTACAATTCTCTGTCGAGACCTATGTAGTTTATGTCGACACATGTAAAATTTTGTCGACTTATAAGATTCTTAGTTAGGCGCGTCTTTTGACCTACCTTTTACAAGAATACTATAAATAGGAGAAAATAAATTCTAGTCGACTGTGCTTTCCAGTACTCTCAACTCTAGACCTTGTGTCGACAAGAAATTCTTCCGTCTACTCTCTTCTCTCTCTCATTCATGGCGCCACAACTGGAAAACAAAGTAAACGAGGGATATGAACTGGTTTGCAATGCGTTTGAGACTGCCTCTCAAGAAATCAGAGCCGTGATTACCCTAATCACCGACAATAGATTGGAATACTTAGTCTCTGAACCTACCATGATTTGGAAGAAGGAGGTCCTTGAGTTTTAATCGTCGACATCAATGGATTCAAGGGGAATGAAGATTAAGTCATCTTTCCATGGTACTAAGGTCAAACTCACACAGAAGAATTTAAGTAAGACACTTCAGCTTCCCAGGTTTAAGGAAGAAGATGACATAACATCTTACATGTCAAAAGATGCTCTTCAATGGTGTGGACTGGATCCCACTACCAGGATAGGATCTTCAATGAACAGGAAGAGAATGAATTCCAATGGCAAATTCCTGTCTGAGATCATAGGCAAGGTTATTCTATGTAAATCAGGAGGACATGACAGGATTTCAGCCTACATGTTCAATCTCATGATCAGAGTTATATTCAAAGTAAAAACTAACTTGTCTGCAGTTGTATTTGAAAAGATCAAAGAAAGTCTCAAGAAGCCCAATCTGGGTAGGATACTAAGCTTATATCTGGCTTTCAATATTCCAGAAGTAATGAATCAGACAACAGAATCTAAGATTAATCATATAAGGAGAATGGACTTAAGAATACTATCTAGATGGGATAGAGTGTTGATCAAGGAAGTTTCTACCTCTCAGAAACCCATGAAAAAGGCTCAGAAAAAAAAACTCCAACCAAGGAAGCTGAATCTTCTAGTGATTCAGAAGAACAAGTTGACTTCAACACAGATGAAGAATAACCAAGAAACTCACCTACTCCAACACCTGATAAAGAGGTTCAGGCCCAAGGGAAGAGCATCCAAATTCCAAACACCAAGGTGGTATCAACTCTAGGAGGAGACAATAATGAAACTTCAGTTGTCCATGAACCTGAAATTCCACAACTATCAGCCCAAGGGGAGGTATAGATGAAGTTGCACTGGATAGTGAAAATGCAACTGATACAGTCATGGATATAGTTTCTGAAATCAACAATGCTGCAACCACCACCACTGAGAAAGAAGCACAACATGTACACATGTCTGATCCTGATTAAACTGAGCAACACAACTCTCCTAATTTAGAGAAATCAGTTTGAGGGTGGTAGGCCGTCGAAAATAGGAGCTTGGTACCCATGAGTTTCCATAATGTCTTCCAAAAGAAACTCGTGAATCGAACGTCACGATCCGACAAAATGGTCTTCGACACTCCCCTATGGCTAATGAACTCTTTGAAAAATTGCTTGGCGATATGGGAGGCATCGCTAGGCTTTCTATAGGGAATAAAGTAGGCCATCTTGGAGAAGCGGTGTACCACCACAAGGATGGAGTCATGTCTCCGCATCATAGGTGACAGACCCAACACAAAATCCATACTAACATCCTACCAAGGACTGGAAGGGATTGGGAGGGGAGTATATAACCCCACGTTGGTCTTGTTCTCTTTTGCTTATTGACACGTGTGACAGCTTTTAATAATCTTAATAACGAGAGACTTAAGGTGTGGCCAATAGAATTTATCCTCAACTAACGTGATAATCTTGTCGCGTCCAAAGTGACCTCCAAGGCCACCTCCATACAATTCCCACACTATGAAGTCGCGAAGGGAAGAGCGCGAGATACATAGCTTAGAATGCCGAAAAAGTTAACTGTCCCGAAGGGAATACACTGAAATGGTAGTGGGGGACTCGTCAAGGGTGGCTAGATAGATATCCCTAAAGTTGGGGCAGCTCGCATAATCCTCTTTAATGCGCTCAAACCCTACGGCCTTTACCTCCATCATGGTCAACAATAAAGAAACGTGGCTAAGGGCGTCAGCTATGCGGTTCTGGGTGCCCTTAAGGTATTTTAGGACAAAGGTGTACTCTTGTCAGAATGATACCCATTTCGCGTGTCGGGGGCTGATTTTAGTTTGGGAATTTATAAAACATAGGGCTTCGTGATCCGATAATAAAACAAACTCCTTGGGGAGGAGGTAGTGGCGCAAATGGTGAAGGCATCAGATCACGACATAAAATTCCCTATCATAATTCGAGTAATTTAATTTAGGGACAGACAATTTCTCGCTAAAATAACCCACCGGATGGCCCTCTTGGCTCAAGACTCCCCCAATGCCTACTCCGGTCGCGTCACAAGCAAGCTCAAAAACCAAACTAAAATCGGGAAGGCGAAGTACGGGTGCTTTTGTCATTTTATCCTTCACCAGTTGGAAGGCATGTGCCGCGGATTTCGTCCAAACAAACTCTCCCTCCTTTAGGCATTCGGTGATGGGAGACATAATGCCACTAAAGTCTCTAATATAATGGCGGTAGAAGGTAGCTAAACAATGGAAACTATGCACATCCCGGGTGGAGGACGACTCGGGCCAATCCTAGATGGCTTGGACCTTTTTAGGGTTGACGTGGATGCCCTCTGAGCTGATAATATACCCCAAAAATTTGAATGACCGCACACTAAAGGTACATTTCTTGAGATTCAGATACAAGGTCTGTCACGATCCGTATTTTCTCAACAATTAAATGATATCAGAGCAAGAGAAAATACGTTCCATGATGCTACATCGTGCAGGGGAAAAATGCACGCGTTCAGGCAAAACTCCAGACTCTATATCTTTGAAGAAAATCATAATTTAATATGAAAGAAAACCAGTTAAATTTGATGGCCGTATCCCTTGACACTGTGTATCAGCTAGTCCAGAATTAAAAATATATTTATACGCAGCGAAAAATACTTTGGTTAAGTTGATATTCTAAATGAGCATAAGTATCCCCGAGGGATGACTCATGGTATGCACGACTCTAAATTTAATATAATATATAAAAAATAGCCTTTATGTTACTTGGGAAAGTAGTGCTTTAGTTTTATAAACATGACGTGCATGAGTTACATATAGTAATGCTTTTAGGATTTAAAATACCTAACATGCAACCTAACATAAATCATTCCCAGAAAGTAAGTGAACAACCTCCAAATAGGCAAAAATAGCAGTTTCAGTTCATACCTAGCATCACAAGTAAGCCACCAGTGGGCGTCAACAACCTGACACGAACCCACTGGTGAGTATGCATGTCTATACAGAAGGAAGAAAACTACCTCACAAGGATGAGGAACAACAATCTCAGCTACCCAGGTGGCCAAAGCAAGCTCCACAAGAAAACTACCCGCTCAACCGGCTACAACCTAAACCTGAGGAATTCAAAGAAAGAATACCTCAGTAAGAATATAATCAAAAGAAGTGGAGCATTAGATTCATAAGCAATAAAAGAAGGGGTTTACCAACCCTACAACAAATGCTTTCAAAAAGAGCAGAAGGAAATAATTAAGACAGCAAAAAGAAACACTGTCTAAAGAGCAATCAAACCACACCAAGTGCAAGAATTAATAACAACAATGCTCTGCCAAACACCTACAACAGCAACAAGGCAAACATATGCCAGTATAAATATCCATATGAAAGGAAAGGAGCTAACAGTCCTAACTTTGAGAATTATTGGCCGTGGTAAAACCTTGGGTCTGGGTTGGTGGCAAAAAAATATCCCTCTTCCAAACAACTAGACCCAAAAATACTCAAGGGTGAAAAAAATAACCAGTGGTAGCTACAGGATCCACACACCTAACCATAACAGCCCAAAATGGCCTAACTGGTGGTAGCCACAGCTCAGCACACACCATTCACTCCTTATAGAGCCACTAGAAATACCACCTACCATAATCCACGAGTCGGCATTCAAAAACTAGCCGTTAACAAAACACCCTCCCTAAGGGAAAAGCCATACTAACAATCCTGGAGAAAACACCACCTCAAGAAAATAGCGTCGAGTTCACTCGACGCTGCGTTGAGTGAGCTCCACTCACTCAACGCCAATACCCAGCGGGGAAGACGTCGAGTTCACTCTATGCCGCGTTGAGTGAGCTCCACTCACTTAACGCCAAATGACTTAACCGCAAAAAAACTCACTCTCGGGACTCACTCAACGCTGTCAACGCCAAACAGCTGAAGGCGTTGAGTGAGCTCCCCTCACTCAATGCTTTAGACTTAGCTAAAAAAAAACCTTCTGCTAGACGGCGTTGAGTGAGCTCCACTCACTCAATGCCAAAAGACTTAGAAAAGTCTTCAGGCTAGATGGCGTTGAGTGAGATCCACTCACTCAATGCCAAAAGACTTAGAAAAGTCTTCAGGCTAGATGGCGTTGAGTGAGCTCCACTCACTCAATGCCAAAAGACTTAGAAAAGAAATCTACCAAGGCAGACGACGGTTAGTGAGCTCACCTCACTCAACGCTGTCAACACTTTTACACTTAGAAAAATCTAACCAAGCTGGCGGCGTTGAGTAAGCTTAACTCACTCAACGCTGTCAACGCCTAAGCCAAACTTGGACGGCGTTGAGTGAGCTCACCTCACTCAACGCTGTCAAAGCTTTTGACTTAGAAAAACTGCCTAGCCAGACGGCGTTGAGTGAGCTCCACTCACTCAACGCTGTCAACGCTTTTGACTTAGTTTTTAAAATCTAAATCTTTGCCCTAGGCTCACTCAACGCTCCCATCTAGAGAACTAAAAAAAATTCTAATTTCCTCTCTCCTACCCCTTCTACCCGGCTACAACTACCAACCAAGCTGGGCTAAAACTAGTAACTAAAATCCTACCTCCAGCCACTACCTGGACACAAAACAGTGAATAAGAAGAGAGAGAATAAATTAAAACTGGACAAGATCGAGCAAGATCTAGCTAGGATGAAAATTGCAGCAACCCTAGCTTCTAGAAAAAATAAAGAATGAGCTACTACAACAAGATTAATTGGAGTAAAATAAAGGTTAGCAAGGGCAAAGAGGGCCACTTGCCTCTACCTCTAAGAAACAACAGCTACCTTCCAAAATTCGGCACCGGCGGCAAGATCGGCCACCTAAGAGGCAAGCCTGAAGCTTTACGAGGAAGAAGAACAAACCCTAAAAACCCTAGCTAAAAAAGACAACCCTAAAACCAGAAATACATACCTAGGGAGGAAGGTTTGGGTGAGAGCAGTCCAAATCTGCCCTTACCCGAGAAAAACAAGCTCTAAACCTCCAGCAATCGCCGGCCGGAGCTTGTTGGGTACATTAGAAAATGTGTACCTAATTTGAAGAAGCCTAACTTAGCTCAATGATATACATCAAGGTGTATTTGATGTTATTTTGAGTTGACATGTGCAGGTTAAGAATGTACTAAAAAGCAAAAAAATTATTCTAAGTCCATGTGTCGACACCAGAAGAAGCTGTGTCGACACTTCAGAATAATTGTGTCGACACTTGAAGAAGGCTGTGTCGACATAGAGAAAAAGAGTC
This sequence comes from Platanthera zijinensis, assembly GCA_039513925.1. Taxonomy (NCBI): domain Eukaryota; kingdom Viridiplantae; phylum Streptophyta; class Magnoliopsida; order Asparagales; family Orchidaceae; genus Platanthera; species Platanthera zijinensis. The sequence goes on from CM077083.1 coordinate 156,108,885, forward strand.
GACAACATCTGTGTCGACACCGGGAAGTAGTGTCGACTCACAGAAGTAGAGTCGACAACAGCTGTGTCGACACCTGAAGGCAGTGTCGACACATACTATGTTCTGAATCTACATCAACTGTGTCGACACACAGGACTTGTGTCGACACACTGCAAAGTCTAGACCAAGTCATTTGCTGAAGAATGATGAAGTGTTTGAGTTGACACAAATACTCAGTGTCGACTCATTCTCAAGATGCAGTATGAAGAAGTTGAGTCGACTTAAAGACAAACATGTCGACATCATCAAAGGCTGTGTCGACACCAAAGTTACTTGTGTCGACACATATTGATAGATGGTCTCGACACTTTCTGACAGACAGTCTCGACACTTTCTGACAGATAGTCGATACTTTGCTGACCAAGACAAAGGCACAAGATTTGTTTGAAGACTTGACAGCTGTGAGTTACAACAGGTTAACTGAAGCTGTCAGACTTGTCAGAAGTTAGTTAGAAATCAGATCAGCTGGTTACCATGAAGAAGGTCTATAAATAGACAGATTCAGAAGTAGAATACACGATTTTTGATTAAGAAGCAACACACATAGAAACTGATTGAGTAATCAAATCAAGAAAGTGCAAGGCTCGGAAGAAGATCTTCATCAGAAGATCTAAGAAGACATTCTGAAGGGTACAACCTCTCAGGATCTGTCTAAGTAGAATTCGTCCAAGAATTCTGAAGTATTATCAAAGGTATTGGATAGAGAGAGATCCAACCATTTGAAGATCAAGAAGGAAGCTGTCACAGGTTTCTCAAGAAGCTGTCAGGAAATCAACTCAGCTAAGTTCAAATTCAAGAAGCTTTGAAGAAAGCTAAGATTCAGTTGATTTCATCCATCAGTTGATCAAGTGCTGTCTTGTCCCTTCTCTCTCAACAAAGACAAGATATAATAAAAATCTTTTCAAATTCTGTAGGATCTATTAATATAGATCTGAGTTGTAAGCCTATGTTATAAAGGCTGAATGTAGGAGATTTGATCTCTGAGTGGTAGGGCTGTGTATTCCTGAGTGTAGGAGAAGGTATTTCTCTGAGTTGTAGGCCTTGTGTCAAGGCTGAGGTAGGGCTGATTAGCCTGAGTTGTAGGAACCTTTCCAGGTTCTGAGCTGTAGGATCTGAGGATCTGAGTTAAAGAAGGAAGTTAGGCCGAATCTAGCACACTGCTAGATAGGTGAAGGGGGAAAGTGGATGTACCCAGACCTTGGGGAACCACTATAAATCTGTGTGCAATCTGTGATGTGTAAATATCTGTGATTGCTGTGCTGTGTTTGCTGAAGTATATTCTGCATTCTATTTTATTCAGTAGTTATATTCTGCCTAAAGTGAAAACAAGCATTAGAACCTATTCACCCCCCTCTAGGTGTTTAGGTAGTCTTGAAAGTAAAACTATCAAGTGGTATCAGAGGGAGGTTGCTCAAATAAGGACTTAACAGTCTGAGTTAGATCCCTAAAGGCAGAATCAAGAATCAAGAAAATGGGTTCTGGAGAGAATCACAAGGAACTAGGGTCAATGAAATTACCCATCTGCAGAAAAGAAATCTTTGGAATCTGGAAAGAAAGGGTTAGGTTGTTTATGGAGGCTTCCGACCCAAGGATATACATCACAGTACAGGAAGGCCCCTTCATTCCAATGAAGGTATCAATTCTTGATGCAAATATTCAAACTCAAAAGAGTTATTCTGAAATGACCAAGGATGAAATCATATTGGCAACTATGGATAAGAGAGCTCAGAATATCATAGTGAGTGCCATAGATGATTCTACATTCCAAAATCTGATTCACTGTAAAACCTCTAAGGAAATGTGGGACACTTTGATTGTCTACATGGAGGGGTATGAAGAAGTTAGACAGGATAGGAAGTCTATGCTCAACCAAGAGTATGAGAGTTTTAAACAAGGGAAGTCTCATAGCATAACTGAATGCTACAAGAAATTCTACAGGATAGTAAATGAATTGATGTCCTATGGAAGGGTCTTCAGTACCTATGAACTGAATGACAAATTCCTAAGGTCCTTGACAAAGGATTGGGACACCAAGATTTGTGCCATAAGAGAAGTGGCTAAACTGGCAGAGATTTCTCCTCCAACCTTGTTTGGAAAGTTGCTATCATATGAAATGCAAATAATGGCTAGGAAGGAGGAAGAAAAGAATTAAAAAGGAGAGCATAGAGAGAAGTCAGTGGCATTCAAGGCAGAAGCCACTAGAAAGAATAGGAGGATATCTCCATCACCTCCTAAGGAAGTTGCTGAAGTTAACTCAGAAATTTCAGACAATCAGAATTCAGAAAGCAGTGATTCAGATACAGATTTTGCTGCTTTTACAAGGCAGTTTCAGAGGTTCTTAAAGAAGAAGCAGTGGAAGTCAAGCCCCTCCACATCACAGCTAGCTGATGATTACTATCAGAAGAGAAAATCATCAAGATAGGAGAAGAGCAGAACTAAGCCCAACAAAGTTACAACTTCAAAGATTGTTTGCTATTGCTGTAACAGGCCAGGACATGTAGTGGCTGAATGTCCTGATAAGAGGAAGGAGTCAACAGACAGAAAGAAGACTCATCAAAAGGGCAAGAAGGAGAAATCCTTTGTTGCTAAGAAGGAGAAGAGCCTTACAGATCAATCTAATTTAGAGTCAGAATCTGAAGCTGAAGCATACATTGGGCTGTATGCAGCCAATGAAGAAGAGGAGTTTATGCAATTGCTGAACTCCATCTATGATCAAGAAGACCATCAGTGCATGAGACTGATGGCTGGATCAGAAGAAGACATGTGCCAGAATCAGTCTGGTCCCAGTAAGGTACATTGTCCTTCTATAAAATCAGTTTGTAGTACTAGTGTAGAATCAGCTACATCTGCATCAAGTGATGTAGATGGATCTGAATCTGAAGGTGATGTTTATCAGTTGAGAGATAAGTATGGGGACTTGTTGCAGGCTCTTAAGAAAAGCAAGAACCTAGTCAAAACTCAGGCTCAGGAAATTGCTGATCTTAAGGTAGCTGCGACTGAGTTTTAAAAAGTAATGGATCAAAAGTTAAATGAGATTGCCAAACAGAAAAATATAACCATTATTCAGATAGGCACAATCAAATATAACAATGATCAAATTAAGAGTCTGGAGGCCAGACTAAGAATAGAGAAAGATTTAGTGGCTAGTTACTCTAAGCCAAAAGCTATCTTACCTTTAATAGATGAGTTTGTGGCTCAAAAGGGTAAGACAGGATTAGGCTTCAAAGGTAACCCCAGGGCTGCCCAATTCAAGAGAAAAGGCAAAGCTCCTGTCCAACCACTAAAACTTTCAGTCCCTGTTATGTTTAGAAAGGTGCAAGTGCCTTCTAACAAATATGATCTTGAGAATATTCATGGTCATATTAAGACTAATGTTCTGATAAACAAGGGTGTAAATGCCAATAGGTCTACCCATGTTCATAAACTCCATGGTTATGAGAAATCTGTGGGTGAAGCTGCAGCAGCACCAGCACTGGACAGAAATTCTTCTATCAAGGGTGTATCAAGACCTAGATACAACAAGTTTGAATGTTGGTGTTGTGGCAAGAGAGGCCATTTTGCCTTAGACTGCTGGCATAACACAAATGTAAGGAAGAATAATAGTCTACCAGTTAGAAGAGCTGCTGGTAGTCTTAATATGAATGGTGCTAACCTGAACCAAGGACCCAAGACTTACTTGGGTTCTAAGGGAAAGTAATTCTTTATTGCAGGAAAGTCAAAGTTGCCATGCCCCCATATGGTACTTGGACAGTGGTTGTTCCAGGCACATGACTGGAACAAAGGGGCTGCTGAAGGAGTACACATCTGTCAAAGAGGGACCTAAAGTAATCTTTGGTGGATCTGAAAGAGGAATCATCAAAGGGTTTGGTAACATTTCTTCAAATCAAATTACCATCACCCAAGTGGCTTATGTAAAAGGTTTGAAACATAATCTGATAAGCATAAGTAAGCTGAGTGATCTTGGATATGACATTTCATTTGTTAAGGATGGATGTCATATCAAAAGGTCAAGTGATCAAAAGATCATATTGACTGGGTATAGAAAGAGAAATGTTTATTGTCTTAATTTTGTATGTGAGAATAAGGTTTTTCTCATCTGTCTTGTAGCTGATGATAATGCATCTCTTTGTGTCAAGTGGCACAAGAGGTTCGCTCATCTTAACTACAAGATAATTTGCCAACTCTTTAGCAAAGAGTTAGTGAGGAATGGTCCTCAAGTTAAGTGTATAAAGGAAGGGATATGTTCAGCTTGTCAAAAGGGCAAGCAGACAAAATCCTCCTTTCATAACCTTGAAAACAAGGATTCTGTGAGGTGCTTATACCTCTTATATATGGATCTTTTTGGTCCTATGCCAGTTTATAGTCTAGGTAGGAAGGTTTACACTTTTGTGGTTGTAGATGACTATTCTAGATATAAATGGGTGTTCTTTCTGAGACAAAAATCAGAAACCCCAAGTGTCTTACTTAGTTTTGTGAAACAAATTCAGAATGAACTAAACAGTACAGTGGTCAAAATCAGAAGTGACCATGGCACTGAATTTCAATCTGAAAGTATGATAAAATTATGTGAAGACTTTGGGATTTTCCAAGAGTTCTCCTCACCTAGAACACCTCAGCAAAATGGTATTGCTAAAAGAAAGAATAGGACATTGATTGAAGCTGGTAGAACTCTATTGAGTGACACCTCTCTTCCAGAATATTTCTGGGCTGAGGCAGTAAACACTGCATGTCATGTGATCAATAGGGCTTCTATCACCAAGTGCCACAAAAAGACTCCCTATGAAATTATGAAAGGTAGAAAACCAAATCTATCCTACTTTAGGATCTTTGGTTGCAAGTGCTATATACTTAACAATGACAAGTCATATCTAACTAAGTTTGCTGCTAAATCCCAAGATGGGATATTTGTTGGGTACAACATAAATAGTAAGGCCTATAGAGTCTTCAACTTGACTACTCAAGTTGTAAAAGAATCTGTACATGTTGTATTTGATGAAACAAGATTAATAAACAGTGAGTTGCCTTGTAGATCAAATAATTCAACAGGTATAAGCAAAAGGATGGACAAGCTTTCCATTGCAGAAGCATCAAATACAGATGAAGCATTGGAAAATGAAGGCTACTGTCCAGGGGGAGTACAAGACTCTATAGAAGTTGATGACAACCAAGAGGTACAACATGATGAAGGAGCTGGAGATGTTCAACCTGAAGGAAATCTACCTCCAGCGATAAGACATCTAAAAGATCATCCAGCTAATCAAATAATAGGTGATCCAAGACAAGGAGTGCAGACTAGAAGCAGAAATCTGAGCACAGTCCTGCACTCAAGTTTCCTATCTCAAATGGAGCCTAAGAAATTTGAAGAAGCCATCCAAGACCAACACTGGATTAATGCTATGCAAGAGGAGCTTAATCAATTCAGAAGGTGCAAGGTCTGGGAGTTAGTTCCTAAACCAAGAGACCACAACATAATTGGTACAAAGTGGATCTATAGGAACAAGTTGGATGAGAGTGGTGTAATTATGAAGAATAAAGCAAGATTGGTTGCTAAAGGATACAGGCAGGAAGAAGGGATTGACTTTGATCAAACATTTGCCCCAGTAGCAAGACTGGAGGCAATCAGAATGTTCCTTGCCTATGCAACATACCAAGGATTCAAAGTATACCAAATGGATGTGAAATCTGCATTCCTGAATGGTGATCTAAAAGAAGAAGTCTATGTAGAGCAGCCATCAGGTTTTGTAGATTCTCTTAAACCTGGTTATGTATATAGACTTAGGAAAGCATTGTATGGGTTAAAGCAAGCCCCAAGGGCTTGGTATGAAACCCTGTCTACTTTCCTTATTGAGAACAAATTCTCAAGAGGTAAAATAGACAAAACTCTATTCCTTAGGGAATCTAAAGGTAAGATCATCTTAGTTCAGATCTATGTAGATGACATAATCTTTGGGTCTACAGAGAACAACCTTTGCAAAAAGTTTGCCAAACTTATGCAAGGGAAGTTTGAAATGAGCAGTATGGGGGAACTTAAGTTCTTCTTGGGACTCCAAGTAAGACAGACTGAAGATGGCTTGTCCATATCCCAGTCTAAGTTCACCAAGGAATTAATTAAGAAGTATGGTATGGAGTCATCCTCCACCATGAGAACTCCTATGGGAACAAGTATGCCTATATGCAAAGATGATGCAGGTAAACCTGCTGATGAGTCTTTGTATAGAGGAATAGTTGGCTCTCTATTATATCTCACTGCTAGTAGACCATATATTATGTATGCTACATGTGTCTGTGCTAGGTACCAAGCTTGCCCTAAAGAATCTCATTATACTGCAGTCAAAAGAATCTTGAGATATCTTAAGGGCACACCTAATCTAGGCCTTTGGTACCCTAGGAATGGAGATTTTCTACTAACAGGTTATTCAGATGCAGATTTTGCAGGCTGTAGAGAAGATAGAAAGAGTACAACAGGGACATGTCAGTTTTTGGGATGAAGACTGATATCCTGGAGCAGTAAGAAGCAGACCAGTGTGGTAATATCCACAGCTGAGTCTGAATATGTTGCAGCTGGAAGTTGCTGTGCACAGCTATTGTGGATTCAGCACCAGCTAAAGGACTATGATATTCAAGTAAGTAGAACACCTTTATTGTGTGATTCTAAGAGTGCTATTTCTATTGCAAACAATCCTGTTTCATATAGTAGAACTAAGCATATAGAAATAAAATACCATTTTCTTAGAGAACATGTAGAAAAAGAAAACATCTCATTGGAATTTGTTAAAATAGATTTTCAAATTGCAGATGTATTTACTAAGCCACTGGATGAAACTAAATTCAATAGATTTAAAATTGAATTAGGAATGCTGACCATAGGTTAGTTTATCTAGTGGTTTTCAAAAACCAAATATTGGCTAAGTCTAATGGTGTCGACACATTCAGAAATAAAGTGTCGACACAGAGAAGTCATGTCGACTAGTCAGAGAAATTGTGTCGACACAGAGAATATGTGTCGACACTTAAGGGTCAAATAGTCGACTCATCCAGAAATGTAGTGTCGACTTCACATGAATAATGGTGTCGACACTTACAGATTTTGTGTCGACACTTGTACTAAGAGTCGACACAGAATTTCTGATGCACTACTATGTATCTCACGTGTCAACATATCCTCAATTGGTGTCGACACAAAGTAGTCAGCATTGATGTCGAGACAATAGAAGTTTGTGTCGACACATTTCATCTGTGTCAACACATTTAGACTATTTTTGCCCGACTTTTGACCTTCTTTCTTTAGAGGGTATAAATAGGTCAAGAACGTATTCTGTCGACACGCTCACAAGGTTTTCGAGACTAAAACCCTGTGTCGACAATCTCTCTTCTCTTCTCTCAAGATTTCTCATCTTTCCAATGGCGCCCAAAGTTGAAGACAATGTTAACGAAGGATACGAGTTGGTGCGCAATGCTTTTGAGGATGCACCGACAGATATACAAAGGGTTATCACTCTAATTTCCGAATCTGGATTAGAGTTTCTTGTTTCTAAACCAACAAAAATCTGGAAGAAAGAGGTAATCGAATTTTATACTTCTACAACATTGGACTCTTCAGGCCTCAAGATCAAATCCACTATTCATGGGACAACAGTGAAACTTACTCCAAGAAGTTTAAGAAAGATTCTTCAACTACCTAGCATACAAGATGAAGAAGAGGTCCCAGCCTCTAAGACAAGAGAGGCTCTCCAATGGCGTGGCTTGGATCCAACCATAAAGATTGGAGCAGCCATCAACCGAAAAGGAATGAATCAACAGGGCAAATTTCTATTTGAAGTAGTAGGAAAAGTAATTTTGTGTAAACCAGGAGGCCATGATAGGATTTCGGCCTTAATGTTTAATCTCATGACAAGGATAATCTTCAGGATTAACACAGACTGGTCAGGAGTTGTGTTTGATAAAATCAAGGAAGGTATTAAGAAGCCAAATTTGGCTAGGATTTTGAGTTTATACCTGGCTGGAGTCATTCCAGAAGTCATGCAACAGATACCAGGGTCCAAAATCAATCACATGAGAAAAATGGATATGAGATTATTCTCAAGGTGGGATAGAGTTCTGTCCAAAGAGATGCCTGCTGTGGACAGGCAGGACATAACTGAGATGTCACCTGGCCATGAACAAGGCACTGAACAACATCAAGAAGAACAAGTTAGAGAACCAGCTGAGGACCAGACAGGGTCTACTCATGCCCAGGAAGAAACATTACCTGCACAGGTGCAGGGGGAGCCAGTTCATTCTCCTGCCCAGCACATTTCTAATCCTGAACAATTGCCGGGAGAGACCATTGTGGAAACAGTACAAGTGGAAGAAGGAATAAACTTATCATAATATTTAAACACTGCAGATATTGATGTATCATCTCCTGCACCAGCACAAAAGGAATTCACTCTAGATGAGTTATTTCCTGATGATGGCATTGCTTCTAATAGGGTTGAGGCGGTAAAAGGTGCAGTTGAGGGGGAGCAAGTGAATGTTGAGAAAGAACAACATTTCACTGAGACAGAAATTCCTACTTCACCTCCTGAAAGAGTACAGATTGACATTTCCTCAGACTCCGAGACAGAAGAAGCCAGAGAGGCTAAGAAAAGGAAGCTTATGGTCTTCAAGAGAAGAAGCCGTAGCTATAAGCAGGCTCTACAGACTTCAACTCATCAATCTTCTTCTTCTTTTGATTATAATAAGTTTATGGTAGATTTGCAGGTAAAGATGGATGAGCAGAGATTAGCTTTGGAGAGATATGTTGATGAGAGTAATAAGTCACTTCAGTTTGATCTTGCCAAAGACATCAAGTCAATCAGATTTGAGGTAAATCTAAATAAAAAGGAGATGACAGATTGCTTCCATAAGGGAGGTAATGCTGTGGTTTTTCTAGCTCAACAACAACAAACTATCCTTACTAAAGTGGATGACATTGCATTGAAACAAGGATATGTTCTAGAAAATCAGCTGAGAATGAATGACAATCTGACTGAATCTCACAATGAAATTCTCACTGAGTTAAAAGATACTGCAACAAACCTGACTGCTGCAAGGACTAAAGATATGGAAGTCTTTGATCAAAAGCTCAAGGCTGCCCTAGATTCAGTTCAAACTGCTATCACCACCTCCCAGAAAGAACTATCTGACAAGCTTCTCAAATTAAAATCATTTCTTAAAGAGGGTGTAAATTTTCTTGATGGACAAATAAGGTTTCAGAAGGATGATCTTAGGGATCATATGGCCCGAGAAGTCCTAAAGGGGGAGAGGGTACTTATCTATGCTGGCTCAGAATATTCCAAGTGGGTAACAAATAGTATTCGAGCCACATTGGGCTATCCACCATTGTGTGATGATGATGCAATTGCTGAGTCAGGAATACAACAAGGTCTACTTGAAGGCAATCAATCTGAGGTTGCCCAAGTCATATACCCCCTGCTGATTTTGATATGATTCAACAGCAAGTGCAGGCCATGTACAGTCCTCCAAAGGAGGTTACAAATGTTGTTATTGAAAAAGTTGATAAGCCTGAAGCAAGTTTGAAAGAACAATAAGATGCTCAATTATCCAAGAAGAGATTTAGAGAGCAAGCTGAACTTAGACCTGATTTTGAGCAGTGGAGCCCCACTTCAAGAAACATTATACTAACTGTCTGGAAGGCTATGAAGGATCAAGTCTATGAAAGAGGAAAATGGTATAATGAAATTGAATGGCAAAAGTATGAGGCTAGGCAGGAGGCCATAGTTCAGTTCAGAAGGAAAGCTAAGATGGGGAGGCTACCACCAGATGCTCAGGAGCCCAGCAAATATTTTCCCAAGACCTTTCATTACTTTGAAAGGCAAAGGCTCAAGGAGGAAGCTCAGAAGAAAGCTAAACTGAAAGGCAAGATGCCTGCTGATGTTGCTGAACCTACTGTGAAGGCTCAAATTCAACCAGGCAAAGGAATTGTCATAAGGGAGCCTGATCAGTCTTAGATTAAGCTTATCAGTTCTTTCAAATATTTTATAGTGATTTGTTTGTTTTACCAATCAATGTAAACAAGCTGTAACAAACATTTCTAAGTTTATAAACAAAACATTGTTCTGTAATTATCTCTTCATGTTCATCTTTATTCTGTGATGAATCTGTTGCTTAATGGTTTGTTTTTAAATGTTTCCTGTTATGTCATGCTTATATACATCATCATGTTAAATTTTTATAAATGGTGTATATCATTAGCTAAAAGGGTTATGACTTCTCCAAATAGGGGGAGATTGTTGGGTATATTGGAAAATGTGTACCTGATTTGAAGAAGCCTAACTTAGCTCAATGATATACATCAAGGTGTATTTGATGTTATTTTGAGTTGACATGTGCAGGTTAAGAATGTACTAAAAAGTAGGAAAATTATTCTAAGTCCATGTGTTGACACCAGAAGAAGCTGTGTCGACACTTCAAAATAATTGTGTCGACACTTGAAGAAGGATGTGTCGACACAGAGAAAAAGAGTCGACAACATCTGTGTCGACACCGGGAAGCAGTGTCGACTCACAGAAGTAGAGTCGACAACAGCTGTGTCGACACCTGAAGGCAGTGTCGACACATACTATGTTTTGAATCTACATCAACTGTGTTGACACACAGGACTTGTGTCGACACACTGCAAAGTCTAGACCAAGTCATTTGCTGAAGAATGATGAAGTGTTTGAGTCGACACAAATACTCAGTGTCGACTCATTCTCAAGATGCAGTATGAAGAAGCTGAGTCGACTTAAAGGCAAACATGTCGACATCATTAAAGGCTGTGTCGACACCAAAGTTACTTGTGTCGACACATATTAACAGATGGTCTCGACACTTTCTGACAGACAGTATCGACACTTTCTGACAGACAGTCTCGACACTTTGCTGACCAAGACAAATGCACAAGATCTGTTTGAAGACTTGACAGCTGTGAGTTACAACAGGTTAACTGAAGCTGTCATACTTGTCAGAAGTTAGTTAGAAACCGGATCAGCTGGTTACCATGAAGAAGGTCTATAAATAGACAGATTCAGAAGTAGAATACACGATTTTTGAATAAGAAGCAACACACATAAAAATTGATTGAGTAATCAAATCAAGAAAGTGCAAGGCTCGGAAGAAGATCTTCATCAGAAGATCTAAGAAGACATTCTGAAGGGTACAACCTCTCAGGATCTGTCTAAGTAGAATTCGTCCAAGAATTCTGAAGTATTATCAAAGGTATTGGATAGAGAGAGATCCAGCCATTTGAAGATCAAGAAGGAAGCTGTCACAGGTTTCTCAAGAAGCTGTCAGGAAATCAACTCAGCTAATTTTAGATTCAAGAAGCTTTGAAGAAAGCTAAGATTCAGTTGATTTCATCCATCAGCTGATCAAGTGCTGTCTTGTCTCTTCTCTCTCAACAAAGGCAAGATATAATAAAACTCTTTTCAAATTCTGTAGGATCTATTAATATAGATCTGAGTTGTAAGCCTATGTTATAAAGGCTGAGTGTAGGAGATTTGATCTCTGAGTGGTAGGGCTGTGTATGCCTGAGTGTAGGAGAAGGTATTTCTCTGAGTTATAGGACTTGTGTCAAGGCTGAGGTAGGGATGATTAGCCTGAGTTGTAGGAACCTTTACAGGTTCTGAGCTGTAGGATTTGAGGATCTGAGTTAAAGAAGGAAGTTAGCCCGAATCTAGCACACTGCTAGATAGGTGAAGGGGGAAAGTGGATGTACCCAGACCTTGGGGAACCACTATAAATCTGTGTGCAATCTATGATGTGTGAATATCTGTGATTGCTGTGCTGTGTTTGCTAAAGTATATTCTGCATTCTATTTTATTCAGTAGTTATATTCTGCCTAAAGTGAAAATAAGCATTAGAACCTATTCACCCCCCCTCTAGGTGTTTAGGTAGTCTTGAAAGTAAAACTCTCAGAGCTCCAACACCTCCGTCACCCGATGCCTTCCACTAGAAATAGTAGATGGCTTGGGAAAAGAGAAATGAGGAGAAGAAAACCCAGCAGGCCCTATTTATCTACCCTCCCCACTCACTCGGCCATAACTTAATAAAATAATCCCAAAACTAGGAAAGCTCGGCCACTTGCAACAAAAGAAATCAACACACCCAAAAAAAGAACAACTGAAATAAGCTCCATCACTCAAGCTTAAACCCAAGCTCAAACACACAAATATATATATACACACACACATATATATATATATATATATATATATATATATATATATATATATATATAAAACCAGCTAATAATCTTCGCCTAAATTAAGCCAAACAAAAAAACAGCTACCTACTATAACTAAGCTTTGCCACTTAGCCCAACATAGCAACAACAAAAGCTTGGTAACACACTACCAACTAACATAAAACGTCGAAACGACGCGAAAACAAACGATCTCGGAATTCGACGAAACTCACACCATAGCTAAACACCCAAGCTACGAAAATAATGGCAAAGTAGAAAATAACATCCGATGATCAAAACTCGGGCTAACACCTCCCGAATGCCAAAGCACAAGCATTCCCTGAGAGGCTCCGCCAAGTCACCAAAACAGACTCCGGCTAGCTGGGGAACCTTGCAAACAGGCTATAAACAAGCCACTCAAGAACCTAAAGAGCTAAGACCATGCTCTAACTGTTGGGTACATTGGAAAATGTGTACCTGATTTGAAGAAGCCCAACTTAGCTCAATGATATACATCAAGGTGTATTTGATGTTGTTTTGAGTTGACATGTGCAGGTGAAGAAGTATTAAAGAATGCAGAAAAATATTCTAAGTCCACATGTCGACACCTGAAGACTGTGCCGACACTTCTGAATATTTGTGTCGACACTTCAGAAAATCAGTGTCGACACAGAGAAAGATGGTCGACCACATTTATGTCGACACTGGGAAGCAGTGTCGACACATAAAGAAAATCGTCGACCTCAGCACTGGGAAGCAGTGTCGACACAGAAGAAGATAGTCGACTAGTGAAGGATAGTCGACACAGAAGAAGATTGTCGACTAGTGAAAAATAGTCGACACAGAAGAAGATAGTCGACTAGTGAAAGATAGTCGACACTGGGTGGATGTGTCGACGCCTTGAGATTGAGTCGACACATATTGGCAGAAGTCGACTATGCTTGTGTCGACACCAGAAGACTGAGTCGACACATTTTGGCAGAATTGAAGATTGATGTGTCGACACCTGAAGGCTGAGTCGACACATACTGAGTTCTGAATCTACAACAACTGTGTCGACACACAGGACTTGTGTCGACACACTGCAGAGTCTAGAACAAGTTATTTTCTGAAGAAGCTGTGTCGACTTAAAGGCAACTTAGTCGACATCATCAAAGACTGTGTCGACACCAAAGTCACTTGTGTCGACACAGATAGACAGATTGGTCTCGACACTTTCTAACTGACTGTCTCGACATTTTGCTGTCCAAGGCTAAGGTACAAGAACTGTTTGAAGACTTGACAGCTGTGGGTTGCCACCGCTTAACTGAAGCTGTCAGACTTGTCAGAAAACAGTTAGAAACCGGATCAGCCGGTTACCATGAAGAAAGTCTATAAATAGACACATTCAGAAGGAATTAGATATGCAGCTAAGCTAAGAAAAATAATAGAAGAAGATCTAAGAAGAAGAAACAGAAGGATTACGATCCTGTTGAAGTTTCAATTCAAGAAAGTGAAAAAGAAGATCTTCATCAGAAGGTCTAAGAAGAAGAAGTCTGAAGTATCAGTAAAGGTGTTGGATAGAGGGAGATCCAGTCATCTTGAAGAAGAAGAAGGAAGCCATCAGTGGTTTCTCAAGAAGCTGTTTGGAAATCAACTCAGCTAAGTTCAGATTCAAGAAGCTTTGAAGAAAGCTCAGATTCAGTTGATTTCATCAGCTGATCAAGAAGTGTCTTGTCCTCTTCTCTCTCAACAAAGGCAAGACATCAAAATATCTTTTCTAAATTTCTGTAGGATCTGTTTACACAGATCTGAGTTGTAAGCCTGTGTTATAAAGGCTGAGTGTAGGAGAGGTAATCTCTGAGTGGTAGGGCTATTTGCCTGAGTGTAGGAGAAGATTATTCTCTGAGTGGTAGGCCTTGAGGCAAGGCTGAGGTAGGGCTGTTGAGCCTGAGTTGTAGGAACCTATCCTGGTTCTGAGCTGTAGGATCTGAGGATCTGAGTATAGTGGAAGTTTGGCCGAATCTAGCACATTGCTAGATAGGTGAAGGGGGAAAGTGGATGTACCCAGATCTTGGGGAACCACTATAAAACATTGTGCAATCTGTGATGCTTAGTTTTCTGTGAATGCTGTGCTAGATAATTTAATCTGTAATTGAATTCTGCCTAGATTTATAGACAAGAAATTAGAACCTATTCACCCCCCCTCTAGGTGTTTAGGTTGTCTTGAAAGTAAAACTATCAAGTGGTATCAGAGGGAGGTTCCTCAAAAAGGACTTAACAGTCTGAGGTAGATCTGATAGGCAGAATCAAGATTCAAAAAGATGGGTTCTGGTGAGAATCATAAGGAGCTAGGGTCTATGAAATTACCCATGTGCAAGAAAGAAATTTTTGGAATTTGGAAAGAAAGAGTCAGATTGTTTATGGAGGCATCTGACCCAAGGATTTACATCACAGTACAGGAAGGCCCCTTCATACCAATAAAGGTATCAGTTCTTGATGCAAATATCCAAACTCCAAAGAGTTATTCAGAGATGACCAAGGATGAAATCATCTTGGCAACCATGGATAAAAGAGCTCAGAACATTATTGTTAGTGCCATAGATGATTCAACATTTCAGAATCTGATTCACTGCAAGACCTCCAAAGATATGTGGGACACATTGATAGTCTACATGGAGGGATCTGAAGAAGTAAGGCAGGACAGGAAATCTATGCTCAATCAGGAGTATGAAAGTTTTAGACAAGGAAAATCTGATAGCATAACTGAGTGCTACAAGAAATTCTATAGAATTGTGAATGAGCTTATGTCCTATGGAAGAGTCTTCAGTACTTATGAACTGAATGACAAATTCTTGAGATCCTTAACAAAGGATTGGGACACAAAGATCTGTGCCATAAGATAAGTGACTAAATTGGCAGAGATATCTCCTCCCACCTTGTTTGGAAAGTTGCTATCCTATGAAATGCAACTTATGGTGAGGAAGGAGGAGGAAAAGAATTCAAGAGGAGAGCATAGAGAAAAGACTGTGGCATTCAATGCAGAAGCCACCAGAAAGAATAGGAGGAAATCACCATCTCCTCCTAAGGAAGTTGCAGAAGATAGTTCTGAAAATTCAGATAAGGGTTCAGAAAGCTGTGATTCAGATGCAGACTTTGCTGCATTCACAAGACAATTCCAGAGGTTCTTGAAAAAGAAGCAATGGAAGTCTAGGCCTTCCACATCACAGCAAGATGATGACTATTATCAGAAGAAAAGGTCATCAAGGAAAGAGAAGAGCAGATTAAAGCCCAGCAAAGCCACTACTTCAAAGATTGTCTACTATTGTTGCAATAGGCCTGGACATGTAGTGGCTGACTGTCCTGATAAGAGAAAGGAGTCTTCAGACAAGAAGAAGACTCATCAGAAAGGCAAGAAGGAGAAATCTTTTGTTTCAAAGAAAGATAGGAGTCTAATAGACCAGTCAACTTCAGAGTCAGAATCTGAAGCTGAAGCATATATTGGACTATATGCTGTGTCTGAAGAAGAGGAGTTTCTGCAGTTGCTAGACTCCATCAATGAACAAAAGGATCATCAGTGTATGGGGCTAATGGCAGGATCAGAAGAGGACATATGCCAGAATCAGTCTGGTCCTAATAAGGTACAATGTCCTTCTATTACATCTATTTGTTGTACAAGTGAAGAATCAGCTACATCTGCATCAAGTGATGTAGATGCATCTGAATCTGAAGGAGATGTCTATCAATTGATAGACAAGTATGGGGATTTGTTGCAGGCCCTTAAGAAAAGCAAGAACCTGGTTAAATCTCAGGCTCAGGAAATTGCTGAACCAAGGGTTGCTACAACTGAGTTAGAGAAAGTTATTGATCAAAAATTAAATAAAATTGCCAAGCTGAAGAATATAACTATTATTCAGATGGGCACAATTAATTATACTAATGATCAAGTGAAGAGTCTGGAGGCCAGACTTAGAATTGAAAGGGATTTAGTGGCTAGTTACTCTAAGCCAAAATCTGTCTTACCCTTGATAGATGAATTTGTCACTCAAAAGGGTAAGGCTGGATTAGGATTTAAAGGTAACTTCAGGGCTGGCAGATTCAAGAGGAAAGGCAAAGCTCCTGTTCAGCCACTAAATCTTTCAGTCCTTATAAAGTTTAGTAAGGTGAAAGTGCCTTCTAACAAATGTGATCATGAAGATATTCAAGGTTATATTAAGACTAATATTCTGAAGAACAAGGGTGTAAATGCAAGCAGGCCTACCTATGGTCATAAACCCAATGGTTTTAAGAAATCAGTAGGTGAAGTTGCTGCAGCACCAACAATGAACAGAAATTCTTTTAACAAGGATGTATCTAGATCTAGATACAATAAGTTTGAATGTTGGTGCTGTGGCAAGAGAGGCCATTTTGCACTAGACTGTTGGTATAACCCAAGTGCTATAAAGAACAATAGTCTACCTGTTAGAAGAGGTTATGGTAGCTTTATTAATGCTAACCTGAACCAAGGACCCAAGATTTACTTGGGTTCTAAGGGTAAGTAATTCTGTGTTGCAGGTGAATCCAAGTAACCATGCCCCTATATGGTACTTGGATAGTGGTTGTTCCAGGCACATGACTAGAACAAAGGGGCTGCTGAAGGAGTATTCATCTGTCAAAGATGGACCTAAAGTGATCTTTGGTGGATCTGAAAAAGGAGTCATCAAAGGGTTTGGTAACATTTCTTCTAACCTTATCACTATCACTCAAGTGGCTTATGTAAAAGGTTTGAAACATAATCTAATAAGCATAAGCCAGCTAAGTGATTTAGGATATGACATTTCATTTGTTAAAGATGGATGTCATATCAAAAGGTCAAGTGATCAAAAGATCATATTGACTGGGTATAGGAAGAGAAATGTATATTGTCTTAATTTTGAATGTGAGAATAAGGCTTCTCCCATCTGTCTTGTAGCTGATGACAATGCCTCTCATTGTGTCAAGTGGCACAAGAGATTGGCTCATCTAAACTACAAGACAATTGGTCAACTCTTTAGCAAAGAGTTAGTGAGGAATGGACCTCAAGTTAAGTGTATAAAGGAAGGGATATGCTCAGCTTGTCAAAAGGGCAAGCAGACAAAATCCTCCTTTCAAAGCCTTGAAAACAAGGATTATGTGAGGTGTTTATACCTTTGGCATATGGATCTTTTTGGTCCTATGCCAGTTCATAGTCTAGGTAGGAAGGTCTACACTTTTGTGGTTGTAGATGACTATTCTAGATTTACATGGGTGTTCTTTCTGAGACAAAAATCTGAAACCCCAGGTGTTTTACTTAATTTTGTAAAGCAAATTCAGAATGAACTGAATAGTACAGTGGTCAAAATCAGAAGTGACCATGGTACTGAGTTTCAATCTAAAAGCATAACAAAATTGTGTAAAGACTTTGGGATTTTCCAAGAGTTCTCCTCACCTAGAACACCTCAGCAAAATGGAATTGCTGAAAGAAAGAATAGAACATTAATTAAAGCTGGTAGAACTCTATTGAGTGACACCTCTCTCCCAGAATATTTTTGGGCTGAGGCAGTTAACACTGCTTGTCATGTAATCAATAGGGCTACTATCACCAAAAGCCACAAAATGACTCCCTATGAGATTGTGAAAGGCAGAAAACCAAATCTATCTTACTTTAGGATCTTTGGTTGCAAGTGTTATATACTTAACAATGGCAAGTCATATTTGACTAAGTTTTCTGCCAAATCCCAGGATGGGATATTTGTTGGGTACATCACAAATAGTAAGGCCTATAGAGTCTTCAACTTGACTACTCAAGTTGTTGAAGAATCTGTGCATGTTGTGTTTGATGAAACAAGATTAATCAACTGTGAGTTGTCTTGTAGATCAAATGACTCAACAGGTATAAGCAAAAGTATGGACAAGCTTTCCATTACTGAAGTATCAAAGGAAGATGGGGCATTGGAAAATGAAGGGTTCTGTCCAGGGGGAGAACAAGACACTATAGAAGCTGATGAAAACCAAGAGATTCAGCTAAATGAAGGAGCTGGAGATGTTCAACCAGAAGGGAATCTTCCACCAGCTACAAGACATTTGAGAGATCATCCAGTTGATCAGATAATAGGTGATCCAAGATAGGGGGTGCAAACTAGAAGCAGAAATCAAAACACAGTTCTACATTCAAGTTTCCTGTCACAAATGGAGCCTAAGAAGTTTGAAGAAGCTATCCAAGACCAGCACTGGATTGATGCCATGCAAGAGGAGCTGAATCAATTCAGAAGGTGCAATGTCTGGGAGCTTGTTCCTAAACCAAGAGGCCACAACATAATTGGCACAAAATGGATATATAGGAACAAGCTAGATGAAAGTGGAATAATAGTAAAGAATAAAGCAAGATTGGTTGCAAAAGGATACAGGCAGGAAGAAGGGATTGACTTTGATCAAACCTTTGCTCCTGTAGCAAGGCTGGAGGCAATCAGAATATTCCTTGCCTATGCAGCCTATCAAGACTTCAAAGTATACCAGATGGATGTGAAGTCAGCATTTCTGAATGGGGATCTTAAAGAAGAAGTATATGTAGAGCAACCATCAGGTTTTGTAGATCCTCTTAAACCTGATTTTGTTTATAAGCTTAGGAAAGCTCTGTATGGGTTAAAGCAAGCTCCAAGGGCTTGGTATGAAACCCTGTCTACTTTCCTTATTGAGAATAAATTCTCAAGAGGAAAAATTGACAAAACTCTATTCCTTAGGGAATCCAAAGGCAAGATCATCTTAGTTCAGATCTATGTTGATGACATAATCTTTGGATCTACTGAAAACAACCTTTGTAAAAAGTTTGCCAAACTTATGCAAGGGAAGTTTGAGATGAGCAGTATGGGGGAACTGAAATTCTTCTTGGGACTCCAAGTAAGACAGACTGATGATGGCTTGTCCATATCCCAATCTAAGTTCACCAAAGAATTGATTAAGAAATATGGTATGGAGTCATCCTCCACCATGAGAACTCCTATGGGAACACGTATGCCTATATGTAAAGATGATGCAGGTAAACCTGTTGATGAGACTTTGTATAGAGGAATAGTTGGCTCACTACTATATCTCACTGCTAGTAGACCAGATATTATGTATGCTACATGTGTCTGTGCTAGGTACCAAGCCTGCCCTAAAGAATCTCATTATACTGCAGTTAAAAGGATTCTGAGATATCTTAAGGGCACACCTAATCTAGGCCTTTGGTACCTAGGAATAGAGATTTTCAACTAACAGGCTATTCAGATGCAGATTTTGTAGGATGTAGAGAGGATAGGAAGAGTACTACAGGTACTTGTCAATTCCTGGGAGGAAGACTAATATCATGGAGTAGTAAGAAGCAGACTAGTGTGGCAATTTCCACAGCTGAGTCAGAGTATGTTGCTGCTGGAAGTTGCTGTGCACAGCTATTATGGATGCAGCATCAGCTAAAGGATTATGGTATTCAAGTAAGAAGAACACCTCTTTTGTGTGATTCTAAGAGTGCAATTTCTATTGCTAATAATCCTGTTTCTCATAGTAGAACTAAGCATATAGAAATAAAATACCATTTTCTTAGAGAACATGTAGAAAAAGAAGACATCTCATTGGAATTTGTGAAAACAGATTATCAAATAGCAGATGTGTTTACTAAGCCCCTAGATGAGACAAAATTCAATAAATTCAAAATTGAATTAGGTATGTTAACCATTGATTAGTGTAATCACAAAATCATCAACAATAAAGTTGAAGTGGTAACAAGACATTCAAGTAATATTAAGACACATTGAAGTAGTATAAAGTACTTTGTTGTACTTATAAGTTGTGATGAACAAACAGAAATTGGCTAAGTAAGATGGTATCGACACATTTAATAATAATGTGTCGACTCAGGGTAGTAATGTCGACAAGTCAGAGATATTGTGTCGACACAAAAAATATGTGTCGACACTTAAGAATCTTATTGTCGACTTATCCAGGAATGTAGTGTCGACTTCACCAGGATAGTGGTGTCGACACTTACAGATTTTGTGTCGACACTTATACTAAGAGTCGACACAGAATTTCTGATGCTCTACTATATATCTCTGGTGTCGACATAACCACAAATTGGTGTCGACACATAGTAGACGAACTTGTAGTCGAGACAATAGAAGCTTGTGTCGACACAATCCATCTGTGTCGACACTTATAGTCTGTTTTTGGCGTCCTTTGATCTTCTTTAAACAGAAGGTATAAATAGGTCAAAAACTCATTCTGTCGACACGCTTACAAGGTTTTCGAAACCCTGTGTCGACATTCTCTCTCTCTCTCTCTTTCTCTCATCTTTCAAGCTTTCTCGACTGATCAATGGCGCCGAAGATTGAAGACAATGTGAATGAAGGATATGAGTTGGTGCGCCAGGCCTTTGCAGCTGCCCCTCCAGATGTTCTTGGGGTTATCTCTCTCCTCTCCGACTCAGGTTTAGAATTTCTGGTCTCCGAACCATCAAAGATCTGGAAGAAGGAGGTGCACGAGTTCTTTACCTCTGCATCTGTAAACTCTGAAAGTCATGAGATAAAATCCACAGTTCATGGGTCACCTGTGGAGATTACACCAAGAAAGTTAAGAACAATTCTGTAATTATCTACAATTGAGAATGAAGAGGATGTCCCTGTTTCTAAATCTAGGGAGGCTCTTCAATGGTGTGGATTGGATTCCACCATGAAAATTGGAGCAGCATTCAACAGGAAAGGAATGAATCAACAGGGCAAGTTCCTGTCAGAAGTAGTTGGAAAAGTTATTCTGTGCAAGCCAGGTGGACATGATAGGATTTCTGCCTATATGTTCAGCCTAATGACCAGGATTGTTTTTACAATTCCTACGGATTGGTCATCTGTAATCTTTGAGAAGATTAAGGAAGGAATCAAGAAGCCAAATCTGGCTAGGATAATGAGTATATACCTATGTAAGGAGATTCCTGAGGTTATCCAACAACAACCTGGAACTAAAATTAATCACATGAGAAGGATGGACATGAGATTGTTCTCTAGATGGGATAGGGTGCTGACCAAAGAGATGCCTGAAGTGGAAAGGCAGGATTCACCTGAGAAATCCCCAGGTCATGCTACCAGTACTGGGCATCCACAAGAAGAGCAAGTAAGACTAGAGGTTGAAGATCAGCCTGCATCTACACAAGTTCAGGATGCCACAATACCTGCAGTTCAAGAAGAAGAAGTAAGTATACCAGCTCAGCAAGTTTATTCACCTACACAAACTGTACCTACTCATGACTAGGTACAGGTGCAGGGGGAGCTGGTATATTTTCCTACAAAAGAGATTTCTAATATTTCTATTTCTGCATAGGTCTAGGGGGAGCAAGTGCAAGAAGATGCTCAAATTGATCAATCTCCAAATTTGAATACTGCAAATGATCAAGCCCAGAAGGAATATACTCTGGAGGAGTTATTTCCAAATGATGAAATAATTACTGATAGTCTGGAAGTGGAGCAAGAAATTGAGGGGGAGCCAGTGCATGTTGAGACTGTACAACATGGCACTGAAGCAGCTGTTTCTCCTCCTCCCAAAGAAAGAGTTCAAATTGATAGTACTTCTGATTCAGAGACTGAAGAAGACAGGGTGGCTAAAAAGAAAAAACTTATGGTCTTCCAGAGAAGGAGCAAGAGCTATAAGCAGGCTCTACAGTCTACAGCACATCACACTCCTTCTGACTTTGATTATAACAAGTTCTTGGTAGATTTACAAGTGAAATTGGATGAACACAGAGTGGCTATAGAAAAATATGTTGATGAGAATAACAAGTCCCTGCAATTTGACTTAGCTCAAGATATAAAATCAATTAGGTTTGAGGTCAATATGCATAAGAAGGAAATGACAGATTGCTTCCATAAGGGAGGCAATGCTGTGGTATATTTGGCAAAACAACAACAGTCTATCATCCCTAAGGTGGATGATATTGCTTTAAAGCAAAGCTATGTCTTGAAAAATCAGCTAAGGATGAATGACAATTTAACTGAATCTCATCATGAGATCATTGAGGAATTGAAAAAGATTGTTCCAAGTCTGCCTGCAACTAGATCAAAGGAAATGGAAGAATTTGATAAGACCTTTCAAGCTGCTATTGCTTCTGTTAAGACTGCAATCAGTACCTCTCAAAAGGAAATATCTGACAAGCTTCTAAAGTTAAAACTATTTTTTAAAGAGGGTGTGAATTATCTGGATGGCCAAATCAGATTTCAAAAGGAAGATCTCAGAGATCATGTTTCTAGAGAAGCCATAAAGGGGGAGAGGATGCTAGTTCATGCAGGCTTAGAGCACACCAAATGGGTGACCAATAGTATTCGAGCCACATTGGGATATCCCCCATTGTGTGATGATGCTATGGTGGCTGAGTCAGGAATACAAACAAGTCTACTTGAAGGCAATCAACCTGAGGTTGCCCAAGTCATTTACCCCCCTCCAGATTATGATATGATTGATCAACAGGTTCAAGGGATGTATAGTCCTCCAAAGGAGGTTACTAATATTGTTATTGGGAAGGTTGATAAGCCTGAGGCTACTTTGAAAGACCAGCAAGATGCTCTTCTATCTAAGAAAAGGTTTAGAGAGCAGGCTGAACTTAAGCCAGACTTTGAGCAGTGGAGTCCTACTTCCAGAAATATAATACTCACTACATGGAAGGCTGTCAAAGACCAAGTGCAAGAAAGAGGCAAGTGGTACAATGAGATGGAATGGCAGAAGTATGAAGCCAGGCAAGAGGCCATTGTACAGTTCAGAAGAAAAGCCAAGCTGGGGAGGCTGCCTCCAGATGCTCAGGAGCCAAGCAAGTACTTCCCAAAGCCCTTTCATTATTTTGAAAGGCAAAGGCTCAAGGAAGAAGCAAAGAAGAAGGCTGATCTAAAAGGCAAGAAGCCAGCTGAAGACTCTGAAGCTCCTGTGAAGGCTCAAGTTCTATCTGGCAAAGGGATTGTTATTAAAGAGCCTGATCAGTCTTAATTCTTAGTTCTTTCAAAGTGTTTTGTAATGTTTTGATTAAATCATTAGATGTAAATCTCTGTATTCAAACATTATCAAGTTATAAACAAAATATTGTGTGAAATCATATAATGTTCATTCTGTGATGTATGGTTTTTATTTTGTTTATTTTAAGTATTCCTGTTATGTCATATATCATCAGTTTATACTTTTTATAAATGGTGTATATCATTGGCTATAGGGTTATGACTTCTCCAAATAGGGGGAGATTGTTGGGTACATTGGAAAATGTGTACATGATTTGAAGAAGCCCAACTTAGCTCAATGATATACATCAAGGTGTATTTGATGTTGTTTTGAGTTGACATGTGCAGGTGAAGAAGTATTAAAGAATGCAGAAAAATATTCTAAGTCCACATGTCGACACCTGAAGACTGTGCCGACACTTCTGAATATTTGTGTCGACACTTCAGAAAATCAGTGTCGACACAGAGAAAGATGGTCGACCACATTTATGTCGACACTGGGAAGCAGTGTCGACACATAAAGAAAATCGTCGACCTCAGCACTGGGAAGCAGTGTCGACACAGAAGAAGATAGTCGAATAGTGAAGGATAGTCGACATAGAAGAAGATTGTCGACTAGTGAAAAATAGTCGACACAGAAGAAGATAGTCGACTAGTGAAAGATAGTCGACACTGGGTGGATGTGTCGACACCTTGAGATTGAGTCGACACATATTGGCAGAAGTCGACTATGCTTGTGTCGACACCAGAAGACTGAGTCGACACATTTTGGCAGAATTGAAGATTGATGTGTCGACACCTGAAGGCTGAGTCGACACATACTGAGTTCTGAATCTACAACAACTGTGTCGACACACAGGACTTGTGTCGACACACTGCAGAGTCTAGACCAAGTTATTTTCTGAAGAAGCTGTGTCGACTTAAAGGCAACTTAGTCGACATCATCAAAGACTGTGTCGACACCAAAGTCACTTGTGTCGACACAGATAGACAGATTGGTCTCGACACTTTCTAACTGACTGTCTCGACATTTTGCTGTCCAAGGCTAAGGTACAAGAACTGTTTGAAGACTTGACAGCTGTGGGTTGCCACCGCTTAACTGAAGCTGTCAGACTTGTCAGAAAACAGTTAGAAACCGGATCAGCCGGTTACCATGAAGAAAGTCTATAAATAGACACATTCAGAAGGAATTAGATATGCAGCTAAGCTAAGAAAAATAATAGAAGAAGATCTAAGAAGAAGAAACAGAAGGATTACGATCCTGTTGAAGTTTCAATTCAAGAAAGTGAAAAAGAAGATCTTCATCAGAAGGTCTAAGAAGAAGAAGTCTGAAGTATCAGTAAAGGTGTTGGATAGAGGGAGATCCAGTCATCTTGAAGAAGAAGAAGGAAGCCATCAGTGGTTTCTCAAGAAGCTGTTTGGAAATCAACTCAGCTAAGTTCAGATTCAAGAAGCTTTGAAGAAAGCTCAGATTCAGTTGATTTCATCAGCTGATCAAGAAGTGTCTTGTCCTCTTCTCTCTCAACAAAGGCAAGACATCAAAATATCTTTTCTAAATTTCTGTAGGATCTGTTTACACAGATCTGAGTTGTAAGCCTGTGTTATAAAGGCTGAGTGTAGGAGAGGTAATCTCTGAGTGGTAGGGCTATTTGCCTGAGTGTAGGAGAAGATTATTCTCTGAGTGGTAGGCCTTGAGGCAAGGCTGAGGTAGGGCTGTTGAGCCTGAGTTGTAGGAACCTATCCTGGTTCTGAGCTGTAGGATCTGAGGATCTGAGTATAGTGGAAGTTTGGCCGAATCTAGCACATTGCTAGATAGGTGAAGGGGGAAAGTAGATGTACCCAGATCTTGGGGAACCACTATAAAACATTGTGCAATCTGTGATGCTTAGTTTTCTGTGAATGCTGTGCTAGATAATTTAATCTGTAATTGAATTATGCCTAGATTTATAGACAAGAAATTAGAACCTATTCACCCCCCCTCTAGGTGTTTAGGTTGTCTTGAAAGTAAAACTATCACTAACAATGGTAAAAAGGCCGGAAACGCGTCAACGTAACGCCAAACAAGGATTATACAAATCACAGAAAACACTGGGGGCGTTACAAGGTATCCTTTTGAAGGGTTGTGAATATGAGGCGTAAGAGAGACGCGTGATCAGCCAGTGACGTATTATAGACTAATATATCATCGAAGTACACAATAACAAATTGGCCCATGTAGGGTCTGAAGATATGGGTCATCATGCGATAAAACGTGCTGGGCGCATTGGATAGCCCAAATGGCATGACCAACCATTCATACAACCCATCTTTCAATTTGAAGGTAGTCTTCCATTCATCCCCTTCCCGAATCCGAATCTGGTGATAGCCACTCCAAAGATCCAACTTCAAAAAAATCGTGGCTCTCGCTAATATGTCCAATAAGTCATCTAACCAGGGAATAGGGAAACAATACTTTACTGTGATCTTATTGATAGCACGACTATCAACGAACATCCTCCACATCCCATCCTTCTTGGGGGCAAGCAAGGCTGGGACCGCACATGGGCTCACACTATGTCTAATGAATCCCTTCCGCAGAAGGTCCGAGATCTGGGTTTATAATTCTTGGTGGGAGGTGGGGTTCAAACGGTAATGAGGGAGGTTCGGTAGGGATGAACCCAGAACCAAATCTATGGCGTGCTGAATATCACGCACCGGTGGCAACTTCAAAGGTAATTCATCCGGGTAGACATCCTTATACTCTTCCAACAACTCCCTCAACTCTACGGGTATATTCCCAAAGTCAACAGTCTCATCTATGGCCAACAAGCAAACTAGCGCATACATAACTCCGCCAACAAATGACTCTCGCATGAATACTTGCCTTCCTAACAAACTCAACGTCTTCTGCTCAACCAGAAGGGTAGTGTCCTTCGAGGAGC
The DNA here is from genome assembly GCA_039513925.1 of Platanthera zijinensis. Classification (NCBI taxonomy): domain Eukaryota; kingdom Viridiplantae; phylum Streptophyta; class Magnoliopsida; order Asparagales; family Orchidaceae; genus Platanthera; species Platanthera zijinensis. Next base: position 156,135,029 of record CM077083.1, read on the forward strand.
TAGACAGTTCCTTGGGTGGAGTAGGTTTTAGAGTGACCTTATTCCCCTTGTTCTAAAACTCGTACGTGTTGGCTCACCCATGATGTGTAAAGTCTCGATCATAAAGCCATGGGCATCCCAAAAGTACATGACACGCATCCATAAGGATGGCATCGCACCAGATCTGGTCTGTATAAGACTTGATCGTAACGGGAACTAAACAACTCTTGGTGACCGGTAGGGACATCTTATTTATCCAAGCTACCTGATAGGGTGTAGGGTGGGGCTCCGTAACCAACGACATATGAGAAATCGCAGCTTCAGAAACTATGTTCATGCAACTACAACTGTCTATAATAAACTTGCATAATTTCTTGCCACTCTTAAATATTAAAGAGAAGATGTTGGTCCGATTCCAATCATCTAGGGAGCGAGGTGTAGTGAGTGTACACCGCATGACCATCAAATGTGAATCGTCCTCCAGATCACTAGGTATGCCATCTAAGTCGGACTCATCCATAGCCTTAAAGACATAATCGAGTCCGTCTTCCGTAGGCTCCACTAGTGCTAAGGCCCGAGTTTTGGTGGGGCACTCGAAGGCATAGTGGCCGGTTACTCCGTACTGATAACACATAGCCTTGTCTTTACTAATTATCCCTACGGGAATGCATTACCCGGACGGGTTTCTAGCATCTCTAGAGGTGATGACAATGTTGGATGAATCCCTTGTTTTAAATTTACCCTTATCCTTGTAGGTGGTGGTGGAGGTGGTGGCCGTGGCCTTGCCCTTATAGGAGCTATGCTTATCCTTGGACTTGGAGGCGATGTGCTTCTCGATATCAAGGGCGGCATTAAATGTAGTGTTTAGGTCCGTGTGGACATAACGCAACAGTTTCCTTTGGATATCGTAACTCAGACCCTTACGAAACCTAGATAAGGTGACCTCAGGCATCTCCTAGACCTCACAACGGACCATCTTGTCCTTCAAATCTCCCATGTAATCGGCGACGGATCGATCACCTTGGCGAAGGGATGCCAGATAATCAAACATCTGGGTGCGATGATAAGCGGGGACGTACTGGTCTCTCGAGATTTTTCATTACGGCCCAATCGATCGGAGGGACGCCATCAACGGTTCCCAAGCGTCGCTCCTCATTTAGACAAAATATTTTGGCCCTCCCCATTAGCTTCATCCGAGCTACTTGGACCTTTTACGGGTCCGTCAAGTGGTGCTACTCGTAATAGCACTCCATGTCTAACACCCAATTCAGGAAGACTTGGGGGCTCTCCTAGACGGTCGTAGGTGGGGGCGTTAATTTTTATGGCATGGGTGAGGTCTACTTCTCATTCCTAGCGACGAGGTGGTGGTCGATCACGCGGAAGTAGGTCCTTGTGGAAGCCCTCCTCGTGGTGCAGGGGATAATTGGGTGGTCCATAATCTCTAGGTGGAGTGGGAATGCAATGAGGTTGCCTATTACCCCTAGGCGGTGAAGGGGTTCGATTGGCCAACAGCTGGGTTAACATGTCCTGCAGCTCTCCCATTTGTTGATGCATTTCACCCCGAAGGATATCAACAGCAGTGGAGTTTGGCGGTGTTTGCTGATCGTAGGCCATACTCGATGAGGACGAAGGGTGGAATTCGTGTCCGGACCTAGTGGGCATGCGAAGCGTTTAAAATAATTTTTATAGCCAATATATATATATATATGTTTTATAAATGATACTTTTAGAAAATACTTTTGTGCGCTAGTGACCTAGAGCGGGTCAGGCCAAATTAGGAAATTTGGCTAACCTCCCTCTGATACCAAAAATGATGCAGGCTACTGCGACAACACGCGCAGATTAACCATTATCCCATCACAAGCATCCACAGGCAAGCACCAAAAAATTAATCCAAGAGTACTCCGACCAAAGAGCGATCAAGAAGGGGTCGGGTTGGCTCCCAAATCCATACAATATTAATCCAAGAGTACTCCGACCAAAGTTCGTTCCAAAAGGGGTCGGGTTGGCTCCCAAATCCGTTCAAAATAAGTTTTCTAAAACAAAATTATTTAGGCTTGAAGACAATCAAGCGACTTGAGCGATGCGGCAAAGTTCCAATGTCTCCAAAATTACACCAAGAGTTCCCCACCAAAACCGAAATGAAAGTAGAAGAAATCACTCAAGGAGGGTGGAAGAAATTCGTTACCCAAAACGAAGAAGAAGGAGGCGTAGGGAACACATCCACGGAGTTACCACTGTGCTCACGAGCGGAGGAGGAGGCGCGATCCACTGAAGTTCACACCAAGGAGAAATTTCCAAGAGGGTGGTGTTCGGCCCGGCTAGCGGTGAGAGGTAGAAGAAATAAGAGGGGCCGACTTAATCCTTCAACAAGGGGAGGGGCGGCCACGTTGCTGAGTCGCACATCAGAGGGAGGAGGTCGCCGGAGTCACACCGACGGTAGGGGCTGGCGAGTCGCACGCCGGCGGAAGGGAGCAGCAGCAGTTTAGTGCTGTCACAAGTGGGGGGGGGGGGGGTCGCGGAACCCTAACGGGATAATGGCCTCTTCTTTTTTCTTATCTCCAATAATAAGTGTCCTCAAAATATTTGAGTTAGGAGTACTTATACTCCCATATGATTACAACCCAATCGCACCACAATGGGTTTCATCTGGACCGTACAAATTAAAATAAATAACATGAAATTAAAACCAATTATAAAGTGCAGGAAAATAAAGTTCTCAAAAGATTAAAAAGATGGCAGTGGCCGCGAGTGCAGATTGTAGCTGAATTGGTTGCGGCGAATGTCCACGTGACGTCGTGCCGTTTTCTCATTGCGACACGCATCTTTATGTAAAGGCGGTTCAAGATCATTATCAACGTCGGCTCCAACCGTGGCTCCATCAATTTCGGCTCCATCCACCGTTGCTCCATCACCGAGGGTTCATGCTGAGGTTCACCATCTCCAAGAAGAGAAAGAGGGAGAACGAGTCCCTGTTCCACATCAAGTAGGGGGTGAACGAGACCCTAGGGAGCTATGTGGACCGGTTCTAAGAAGAGGTTCTCCAGGTCCAGGAGATGCAACGACAGACCCTGATGATGGCCTTTACCTTGGGGATACAACATGGCTTCTTCAGGATGGAGCTGAAGAGGGTGCCTCCTCTCTCCTATGAGGAGCTAATGGAGAGGGCGGAAAGGGAGGTCTATGGGGAGGCGTCGAACCCCGAGTTTGTGAGGAAGCTGGTGTTGGAACTGATGTTTCATATTCCCTATATTTGAGAATATCAACTCCCAGTTGTATTTGATCACTTCTTCTGTTAATAGAGTGTGCATGGTTAATAAGTGCAAGCGAAGAAGAAGAAGATTCCTATGGACACTAATGCCGAGCGGTAGAAGTTACCGCCGAGTTGTAGCTGTGAATTAATTGGACAGAGCTCTCGGGAAAATACCGCTCCACGCTAGTCCTATTGCCCGCGCTAACTCAATAGATTATTTTGACTAGGCTCTTGGGAAATTAATGCCAAGTGGTAGTGCTACCGCGCCGCGCTAGCCTCTCAACGAACGCATGATTTCTCGAGTAACGACCTACTGCCAAGCAATAATCGTTACCGCACCGTGCTAGTCTCTCGACGAGTATCGATACGAACTTCTTGAGTAACTAAATTACCGAAGGCAATAGCAGTTACCACGCCGCGCTAACCTCTTGACGAATGGTGAGAAGGATTTATCGAGAAACAAAACTATCGCAGGTGATAGCGGTTACCGTGCTACGCTAGCATCTCGACGAGTATCGACACGACTGTTCAGAATCATCGTGTCCTTTATTACCGCGCTACGGTAGCTGTAACCGCGCGGTGCTAGCAATGATAAAATGGCAAATATTCGTTTTGAATATTATTCCAGATTTGGATGACAAATGGTACAACAAGCGCGCAAACCTACTGCCGGACTCTAGCCTTACCGCCGGCGGTAGCCTATTTTAATGAAGACTTATAAAAGGCCGCCTTGGTTTCTGTGCCTTTTACCAAGAAGAGAATCCAGACGAAAATAGACAGAAGTTCCAGCACTATTTGGTTCGGTCGCCTTCCATGCATCCGTTCCAATCATCTTTGTCTAAGAAGAAGAGAATCGTCTCCCTCACATTCATGATCAAAAGACTCCAGCGATCAAATATCTACATCGACTACGAAGAGCCGACTAGTTGCTAGCAAACGAAGATCTCAAGCACCGACCGCAGATTGCTCAACAGAGAATTCGTCAAGAGGGAGAACTTCATCTTTGAAATATTTACATCATTTTTTCTTGTAATATTTTCTTTTTCTAAATCTTGTGGTGAGGAAAATCGACCATTAAGGGTCGTCGGTGTTGCTGTATGGAGATCGGGTGGTCTGGCGGTCTGGCACTGGAGGATTAGAGACCAGAAGGTCTGGCGGTTTGTCTCCAGCGGATTGGTAGCCGGACTATTTCTGTTTGGTGTCCGGGCAATCTGATAGTATGTCTCAGGTGACTTGGAGACCGGGCGGTCTGGCGGTCTTCTATGGCGGCTTGTTCTCTCCTGGTGGTTGCCGACCGATTAGCCTATTTGTCTAACCGTGCGGCCTGTTTGGCTTGTTTCTATTAAAACTGTAATTATTTAGTCCCACATTGCTTATTTGTGATCTATCCCATCTCCTCCAATCTATAAAAGGGAGGCCATACCTTTGTAATACCAATCTTTTTGGATAATAAAAATTTTTGTTATTCCAATTTTCGATTTCTACTTGTCTGTTCCCACATGGTATCAGAGGACTCGATCTTTTCCACCTGATTCGGTGCCTTCTTCTGACCGCGCGGTTTGCCCTTCTTCGTGCAGTCTGTTCGCACGGCTTCTCTTCTCTTTGTCGCTGCCCTTTATGTGCGTGGCCTCTCTTTTCTTTTATCCGTGACCTGTTTTCGCGGTTTCTCTGCTTCTTTTCTCCCCGCGATCTCCTTTGATTCGCATAGCCCGTTTCTGTTCATGCGGTCTCTGCTCTGTTTGCCCGACCTTCTTGCCTTTCTCGCGAACTCCTTCCAGTTCGTGCGGTCCTCTCTATCTCCTATTCACGCGGCCTTCTCTCTAGCCGTGCGACTTCTTTCCCTCTGCTTTACTCTGTTTCTTGGTCGTGGCCTTCCTTGCCACTGGTGTATTGACACCATGACCGCTGCAGAATCTTTTCTTTGTCTACTGCGGCCTTCCTAGCCGCACGTCCTACTTGCTATTCGCGCGGCTTATTGTTTCTTCTCGCGCAGCTTATTGTCTGTCCTTTGTCTGCTGCGGCCTTCCTAGCCACACTTACAGCTCGCTGTTCGCGCGGCTTGTTGCTTCTTCTTGCGTAGCTTCTTGTCTTCCCTCCATGGCTCTTTCTAGTACCTCAACCACCACCGCTACTCCCGTAGCCAATCCACCTCCTCCTCCTACTCCTTCCAGGAATCTTGGCACCGTCTCCAAACTCATCGGTCCCAACTACCCGGATTGGAGTGTCTCCTTCTCCTTCTCTGCTCACAATACAAATGCCACCATCTTACTGATGACCCAACCCCTCTCAATTCCGTTGAGTTTAACGACTGGGATGCTAGCGACGTGCTTGTGCGTACTTGGCTAGCTAACAGCTTTTCAGATGAATGTCTTCCCGTCATACGTCATGATGAGACGGTCAAGACGGCTTGGCTTCATCTTACTGCTCTGTACTCAAAGGGGGCTCAGACTTCCCGCATCTATACTTTATATGCGGACCTCTTTGCCCGTCCTTCCATGTCTCCTGCTGCCTTTTATCAATAGGTTCAGGCTCTCAGGGCTGAGATTCTTCAAAATCGCTCCTCTGCAGATTTGGCCGAGCAACACAAGCACTTCCAGGAACTTCTGGTTGTATGCTATCTTCTGCGACTTTCTAAGTCCTATGACATGATCCGCCAGCAAATTCTGTACGAGGCGGACTCTCCTACCTTGGATGCCACTGCTGCACGCATTGCCGTAGTTACCTCTCTACTTCAGCATCCCCTTCTATCCTCTCCTTCACCACCGAACAACTATGCTCACCAGACTCAACGGAGTGGCTATGGTAGCCGCAATCACCAGTTCGGTTGGCATAGCCCTTCCTGCTTCCTATGCTCTCACTACGACCGCACCGGGTATACCATGGAACGTTGTTGGATGAAACATCCACATCTTCACCCCTATGGTGACTTTTCCACCTCCTCCTCGAAGCCGTTCGCCGCGGTTGTCCCGTCATTAGGTAGTGACCACGTGGTTACTCAAGGTAAATGGCTGATAGACTCTGGTGCGACCAATCATATGACAGGCAATCCTCAGTGCTTTTCTCTCCTAGAAAAACATGATCAGTTTCCCTCGGTTCTCGTTGCTAACGACTCTCCCTCCCTAGCCCATGGAATGGGAGTGGTTCATGTCACTCCGTCTCTTTGCTTGGCAGACACTCTCTATGTGCCAAAGTTTTCGTGCAATTTATTATCAGTTACCTCTTTATGCAAGAAACTCCAGTGCTCCGTCACATTCACTCCATTCTTGTTCTTTTCAGGATCCGAGCTCCCAATGGACGATTGCTACTGGGACTGAGTGCGGCATCCTCTACTTCCTCTACAATATTTATGCTCTGTACGCCTTCTCCTCCTCCTTTACAGATCTTCTACAGTGGCACCTCCGCCTTGGTCATCCTCCTCCACGTCTTCTTCATCAGCTTCTGCCCCACCTCCCTCTACACAGTTCTCCTCTCAACTGTGATGTCTGTCAGCTTGACAATCATCACCGTTCCTCCTTCCTTCCGAAGCAAGGTCGTGGCTCTATCTGTCCGTTTGATCTCATTCACTCCGATGTCTGGGGTCCTGCTCCTACCCTCACCGTTGGTCGGGATAGTTCTTATTTTGTAACCTTTATTGATGACTTTTCTTGATGTACTTGGGTGTATCTCATACGAGATCACTCTGAATTATTCAATGTATGGACATACTTTTATCATTTAATTCAAAATAAGTTTGGTGTTTCAATTAAAGTATTTCGCTCGGATAACACTAAAGAGTATATTAGTCAAGCTTTTTCATCTTTTTGTATGCAACATGGGATTTTCCATCAAACTAGTTGTGTCTATACATCACAATAAAATGTTGTGGTGAAATACAAAAACTATCACCTCCTTGATGTCGCTCGTACTCTGATGATGCAGATACAGGTCCCTTGCTCCAATTGGGGCTATGCGATTCTCATTTCTTGCTATCTCATCAATCACATTCCCTCCACGGTTCTCCACGGTCAAACCCCATTCTCCATTCTCTATCCAGGCAATGAACCTTTTCCTCTCCCTCTACGTATCTTTGGGTGCACAACCTTTGTGCTCGCTCCCTCTGCCACTCGTAAAAAACTCTCCCCTCGCTCCACCAAATGTGTCTTTATGGGTCACTCTACCACCCAAAAGGGCCATTGTTGTTTTGACCCCGTTCTCCGCAAGCAGTTCGTCTCCGCCGACATTACCTTCTTTGAGAATGCTCCTATTTCTCTGACGACTCCTCTCCTCTTCCTGAGGCTTCTGATTCTCCTATTGTTCCCTCCAACCCAACGACCCCTACCGAGGTTTTTCCACCTCCACCGTCTCCATCATCTCCTCATCTCTCCTCTCCTCTGCTATGTCCCTCTTCTCCGCCGCCGTCGCTCTCTACTCCCGGGCCAGCTCTCTCCGCCACGGATGCTCTGGATACTAAGGAACCCGCTGACCTGGATCTTTCCATTGCTCTTCATAAAGGGGTTCGGGCATGTACCAGCACTCGCTTACTACTATTGTTTCCTATGACCGTCTTACTCATTCTTGCAGGGCTTTATACTGGCTATCACTGCCACTGCCACCTCCTGTTCCTACCAGGAGGCCCTTACTATTCCTCATTGGTAGGCTGCCATGGATGAGGAAATTACTACTCTCACTGAACAAGGTACGTTGAACCTTATTCCTCCTCCCTTCGGCATAGATATTGTTGGCTGTTGCTGGGTCTTTGTGGTGAAGTTCAGTCCAGACGGCAGTGTGGATCGTTACAAGGCCCGCCTTGTTGCCAAAGGCTTTACCCAGACTTATGGTGTTGACTATTTTGAAACCTTCTCTCTAGTTGCTCGTCTTAGCACTATCAGGGTCCTCCTCTCTATAGATGTCAACAGGGATTGGCCCATTTCCCAACTGGATGTCAAGAATGCCTTTCTATATGGGGATCTTCAGGAGGATGTCTACATAGAGCAACCTCTAGGGTATGTTGCTCAGGGGGAGACACAGGTTTGCAGGCTAAAGAAGGCTATCTATGGCCTAAAGCAAATCCCTCGGGCTTGGTTTGACAAGTTTAGCGGGATTTTGGCAGCCGTGGGCTTTACGAGACGTTCTGCGGATCACTCTTTGTTCGTTTGCAAAACCTACCTGGGTCTGGTAGTTCTTGCGGTTTATGTGGATAATATTCTTCTCACTAGAGATGAACATGCTGGGATAACCTTGACAATGAAGCATCTTCGTCAACACCTGGTCACAAAGGATATGAGATCTCCAAAATACATTATGGGGATAGAGATCTCTCAGAAGCCCAATTCCTTAGCCCTCTCCCAACACAAGTATGCTCTTAATTTGCTAAAAGAGGCAGGGTTGACTGGGGTTAAACCTTCCCGATGCCCCATGGTGACTGGAGAAGATAAAACCTGGATGGATGACTCTCCTCCTCTTTCAGATGTTACAAGGTACATACGTCTGGTTGGTAAACTCATATATCTCACGGTGATGAGACCTGACATCTCCTATGTTGTAGGCAAGGTTAGCCAGTTCATGTAAGCTCCAAGGGAGTACCATCAACAGTTTGCCATGAGGATATTGGAGTATGTTAAATCAGCGCCTGGGAAAGGACTACTCTTTCAGAAGAATTGTCATTTGAGGGTTGAAGCGTACTCAGATTCGAGCTACGCTGATGACAAAGGAGACCGCAAGTCAACATCGGGATTTTGCACCTTTGTGGGGGGAAATATTGTGAGCTGGAAGGGCAAGAAACAGTCTGTAGTCTCCAGGTCCAGTGCAGAAGCAGAGTATCGAAGTATGGCATCAACCACATGTGAGTTGAAGTGGTTTCGGGCTCTCATGCTTGACCTAGGATAGGTCTACTACCATCCTCTACCTATGTTTTGTGATAACAAGGCCGCTATATACATCTCAAAAAATCCGGTCATCCATGAGAGAACAAAGCACATTAAAGTCGACTGCCATTTTATTCAGGAAGAGATTTTGAAGGAACAAATTTGTACGCCGTTCGTCACCTCCGATAAAGAGTTGGATGACATTTTCACCAAGCCGGTGTCCGCCTCCTTTCTTCACATTTGCGACAAGCTGGGCATGATCGATATATATGCTCCAGCTTGAGGGGGAGTGTTGCTATATGGAGACCGGGCGGTCTGGAGGTCTAGCACTGGCGGATTAGAGATCAGGCGATCTAACGGTTTGTCTCTAGTGGATTGGTAGCCAGACTGTTAATGTTTGGTGTCTGGGCGATCTGACGGTTTGTCTCAGGCGACTTGGAGACCGGGCGGTCTGGCGGTCTCCTATGGAGGCTTGTTTTCTCCTTCTGGTGGTTGCCGGGCGGTTAGCCTATTCGTCCCACCGTGTGACCTGTTCGGCTTATTTCTATTAAACCTGTAATTATTTAGTCCGACATTGCTTATTTGTAATCTCTCCCATCTCCTCCATTATATAAAACGAAGGCCATACATTTGTAATACTTATCTTTTTGGATAATAAAAATTTTTGTTATTCCAATTTTCAGTTTCTACTTGTTTGTTCCCATAGTCGGAATCCGGGTAGGATTCCGCGGAAAATCATCCTGGGGATAGGGACGTCTAGATCAGAGGATCTAAGACCCTTTCTTGTGTGGAGGTGAAGAGCCGACTCGAAAAATTTTACTAGAGGGAAAAGGAGAGAGCTAACCGGTCCGTGGAGCGGATCGGTATAGAAACCAAAAGATCGTTTCTACTCTACCGCCTTGGATCTCCGACGTCACGGAGATCACCTTTTTGTACTCATCTAGAACTATTATTCTTTTGACTTCATGCAATGAAATCTTTTATTTCTGTCTTGATTACTTCTGGGTGTGTGCTGTGATTATTTAGCAAGTGTGTGTGTTTGTGGGGTTTGAACTCAGATCTGCACAGGAAAACGACCTCTGTGACTTACCGTCACGAGTTAGCTACCTAACGTCCCGCGGTAGCTTCCAAAACTCGATTTTTCTGTGGCAAAATATTTTAAATCCAGATAATGCATCAAACCTTATTCACCCCCTCTAAGATTGGCCACTAGATCCAACAAGTCGTATCAGAGGCAGGTTACTTCAAAAAAGCTTAAAAACCTAAAGTAAGATGACCAACTCTATTCACGCATTCAATGAGGGACAAGGTGTGAGTAGACCTCCACTGTTTATGGGGAGTGACTATAGTCACTGGAGGACTCAGATTAAAATCTTTCTGATGACTCACAACATGGACGTATGGGTCATGATAGAGACAAAGTACACTGCACCTACTGTCACGGTTGGGGATACCATCGTAAAAAAAACCACGTGATAAGTGGGATGACACAAGCAAGCTTAGATGTACGAATAATGCCAAGGCTATGAACTCGTTATTCTGTGCCTTGGACAAAACTGAATTCAATAGAATATGTAACTGCAATATTGCTTATGATATATGACGTCTTCTTGAGCTAACTCACGAAGATACCTCACAAGTGAAGGAGTCGAAGCTATTCCGACTCAAATCTGAATATGAACAGTTCCGTATGGAGATTGACAAGGATGTGGACATCATGTACACGCATTTTACAAAGATCGTCAATGCCTCAAGATCTCTTGGAAAGAGCTTTCCAAATGGTGACCTAGTGAGGAATATCCTGCGATCTTTGCCTCCTCGCTTCAACCCAAAGGTGACGACTATTGTTGAGTCTCATGAAATCAGCATCCTGGAGATAGGGAGCCTCATCGAAAATATGAAGACACATGAACTTGAATTGAAGATTCAAGCAGAGGAATATCCCAGGAAAATGAAGAAGAAGAGACTGGCGCTAAAGGCCGTACGGGAGAGAAAAGTTGCTGAAGATTCTGAGGAAGATGAGGAGGAGAGCCTCTACGTTCGGGAGTTCAAAAAATTCATGAAGAATCCCAAGAAGCAGGGACAGTTCAAGAAATTCCTGAAGAGAGGAGCTGGAGAAGGTAGAAGGTAGAACAAGCCATCGAAAGAGACAAAAAGCGATGATGAGAAGTCCCAGCTTGAGTGCTATCACTGCCACAAGCCTGAGCACCTAAAGAGAGAATGCCCAAGACTCCAGAAGGAGGAAAAAGAAAAACAAACTAGGCACAAAGAGAAGAAGAATGTGCTGAAGGCGCTCACCTGGGATGAATATGGATCTGATGATTCAAGCACCATAGACTCTGGTAGTGAAGACGAGGAAAATCTATGTCTCATGGGGAAGAATCAAGAAGAATCTGACGATGATCTCAATGTCCAGAGCGACATTGAGGTTACTCCACCTACTTATACTGAACTTCTTGAAATTTATGAACACTTAGTTGATAAATTAGGAAGTGTTATTTCTTAGAAAAAGTCCTTGAGAGTCGAGAATAAGAAAAATAAAAAAGGACTTAGAAAAATTAAAAGGTGAAGTTATTAGAAGTGGCAAAGAAAAGATCGAGTGTCTAGAGTGCTCTCACTTGATGACAACGATCGAAGAACAAAAGGCAAGTCTCTCCAAGTCGTCCGTGAGAACGAATAACCTCATAAATGAAAAGAATGTATTGGAAAAGAGACTTTACTTGTCGCTTACCAAGGTAGAGGAGGGCAAAAAAATTGCCAATCGGTGTGTAATGCTTGTAACTGAAAACACCACCCTAAAGGCGAGGATCCATTATCTCAACTGTGTCATCCAGAAGTTTAGAATAGGCCAAAAGTCTTTAAATATGCTGTTGGGTGTACAGTATTATGGATCGGGGAAGTTTGGACTAGGATACGTGTGTCCAACATCCCCACCGAGTGGAAATCATTATCAAGCTACCTCTAGACCTAATAATAAAAACTCACCAAATAAGGTCAAAAAGTCTGAAAGGATTTCCATATCTTCAAGCACGAGCTCGAGCAACCCGATAAAGGCAACGTCTACTCTTACATTGTGTGCGCAAACTGCCAAAAGTTTGGTCACACTTCTGGCTCGTGTCTGAGAAAAGGTGCCAAGAGAAATATGCAAGTCTGGCTACCAAAGTCTTCTCCCTATCATATGAGTGGGACAACTTTGGTAAACAGAACTTTACCCTCATCTTCTTTTTAGGTATGTTGTCAAGCTAAGGACACCAAGAACGCATGGTACTTGGACTCTGGCTGCTCCAAGCACATGACGGGAGATAAAGACGAGTTCCTTAGCCTGGAGAAGAAGAAGGGTGGCATGGTGACCTTTGGGGACAACAACAAAGGACGGATATTGGGAATTAGCACTATAGGTAACAAGACATTTTTTATTTCTAATGTTATATTTATAGATGGACTTAAGCATAATCTCATTTCTATTAGCCAATTGTGTTATAAGGGTCTAGATGTCATATTTGAGTCATCTACAAATACCTGCAAAATCATCGATGCCAAAACTACTAGTGTATTACTTGTAGCTCACAGAAATCATAATGTTTATACTGTTATTTTTGATGATATATCTACATCTAATCTGAAATGCCTAGTTACTAAGAATGACGAATTAGAACTTTGGCATAGCAGACTAGGACATTCTGGAAGTAAGCTTATTGTAAAACTATCGAAAAATAAATTTGTTCGGGGACTTCCTATCTTAAGAGGTAGTTTAAATGTCTTATGCGCTCCTTGCTAAAAAGTCAAATTTGTTAAAACCTCTTTCAAGAGCAAAACTGAAGTTTCCACGTCTAGACCACTCGAACTCATTCACATGGATTTGTTTGGACCCCTTAGTACGTGTAGTCTTGGTGGAAAACGATACACCTTCGTTATCATAGATGATTATTCACGCTATTGCTGGACGATCTTTCTTGTGAATAAATCTGACACCTTTAGCGAATTCTCAAATTTGTGCAAGCGACTTCAAAATGAGAAGGAGCTAAAAAAAATTTATTAGATCAGAACATGGAGGAGAGTTTGAGAATGAGGACTTCTCAAACCTGTCTGATTCCCTAGAAATTAAGCACGAATTCTCTGCCCCGCACTCTATAACAGAACGGGGTTGTAGAAAGAAAGAACCATACTCTTTAAGAATTATCCCGCACAATGCTTGCCGAGTTTGACTTACCACGATCTTTCTGGGATGAAGCGGTTAGCACGACAAGCTATGCGATGAACCTAGTCATGCTTCACCCAATTTTAAAGCGAACTCCATACGAGCTGTATTTCGAAAAGAAACCCTCTGTATCGTACTTTAGGGTCTTCGGTTTCCCGTGTTGTTGGAAGCCTTGTTTGGATTTGGGCTTGGTTCACATCTAGGATTGCTTGACCCACCTGTATAGTCAAGGACATTGTTTAGTTCTAAGTTTAGTTCTATTAGGTCAGGATTTATCTGGACCAGCCTTGAAGTACTCTGAATTCAGGACTTAGAATATTTCAAGAAGATCTGCTAATCAGTTCGACTTTCGTCGAACTCAGCTCGACGATCGTCGGTCTCCCATCGACGATCTTTAATCTCTTCGCAGTTATCTCTGGTCGACGAAAGTCTTTCTCAGGTCGACGATCTCTTAACTGAGCTCGACGATCTCTGAATTCAGGTTGATGTTTTTCTCCCGCATTCAGTTATCAGTTCTCAGCATTTATGTCTGAAGATTTATTTTCCATCTTACCAATTCTATTATTGGCAATTAATTTATGGTAGTTAATGCTGATATTCTCAAGGCTTATAGCCATATTTCAAAAGCATTAACTATGGTGTTCACAGAATAAATAATTGTCTTATTTGTTGAAGACAGTTTGGAAGCTAATTAAATGCCAGACATTCTAGCCATTTGTATTCCTCGATTCCAGCAGTGAATTAAGTTCCATCTTGATTTCAAAAGTTTGATTATCATTCGGACTCAGCAGACTGTTTTTCATCACAAGAATAGATAGAGAGAAAGAAAAAGATATACACTCAGAGAACAACAAGAAATCTCTCTCACAGAACAAGTTGCTCTCAGGAAAACTGAAGAAGAACAATTTTCTTTCATCTCAAGTCTTCTTCAGCTTTCATCTTCAGGATTCTACAGAGACAAACAATACACATCAGTCTAAGGATTCTGAACGATTCTCTAAAAGTTTGTTTGAAGACCTGCACCCAAGACCAAGTTTTTCCTCTTCCTGAATCCTCTCAACATCTCAGGGGGAGCTTGGGCCTTTTATAACAATTCACTTAGTCTTCTCACTTGCTTGAGAAAGAGAAGACTCTCATCATCTTTTACTTTCACCTCCTCTATACAGGGTTCTTACTCCCTTCAAAAGTATACTCCTTGGTGATAGGGCACCTGATCAAAAACCTATTGGTTTTTAGGCACCTGATCAAAAGCCTGAATGGTTTATAGATCTACCAGAATAAGATCTTGTGGTCATAGGGCACCTAATCAAAAACCTAGTGGATTCCTACCTGGGTGGTAGAAGAGTGGAGTACCCAAATTTGGGGAACCACTATAAATCTTCTTGTGTTGTCTGGTTGTTTGTGTTTTACTTGCTTGGCTGTGCTGTGTTGGCTTTAGTTTTATTTTACCTCTCTCATATATATTAGTATTACTATTTTAATTCCGCAATAAAAATTAACTAAAATTTTTTAATAATCTATTCACCCCCCTATAGAGTCAATCACATCTATCCCCTTACTTTCAATTGGTATCAGAAGATTATCAATTTCTTAAGTCATTTTTTTCAATTGGTATCAGAGGCTGGTTATTCTGGTTGTACATGCTAACACTTGAACCAAAGGTCCTTGATAGATTATATTTTCTCTAATCTCTTTTGCAATAGCACAGAACAAGGATTATACAAGCAGTAGACCTCCAGTTTGCAACTTAAATAAGTTTTGCATTTGGAAGGCAAGAATCAAGCTATACATGAACTCTATTGATGAAGATATCTATTATTCTATTTTGACAGGACCACCAACTCCAGTTGCTGCATCAACAAGCCTGAATGCAGTCTCTCCACCAGACTACAATGATGCTCAAAAAAAGGCTAAGATTGTTGATGTCAGAGCCATGAACATCTTGGCTCAAACTATGTCTGATGACATCTTTCAGAAAGTTGCTGAATGCAACTCAACAAAAGCCATTTGGGACTCACTAAAACAAATGGTTGCTGGATCTACAGATGAGAGAAAGGATAGAAGAGCCCATCTTCTATCTCTTTATGAAAACTTCAAGAAGGTGGAAACTTAACTAGTAGCTGAGATGTATAATAGACTCAGCATCATTATTAATGAGCTGAAAACATTGGACAAAGACATCTCACTTACTGAGCTAAATGACAAGATACTCATATGCTTTCCCAAGTCATGGGATTCTAGAATTTGGCCTATCAAAGAAGGCAAAAGCATCAATGAGATCACAATTGAATCTGTGTTGGGCAAGCTCAAGAGCTATGAGCAGCTCCTCAAGACAAGAGAAGAAGAAGAACATAAGATTTCTACCCATCCAAGGAAGGATCAAAATATAGCATTCAAAGCCTCTGAAGAATTAGAAGCAACTCCTTCCAATGAAGAACTGATGAGTCTCTTTGCAAAGAGATTATTCAAGATGGGAAGAAAAGATTTCAGAAGGAAGTCTTAAAGAAATGAAGATAAACCAAGGTATGACAAAACTTCAACTAAGGAGATTATTTTCTTTGGCTGTAGGAAACCTGGACACATCCTACCAAAATATCCAGAGAATAAACACAAAGAAAGAAGAAAGGAGAAGGACTCCAGGAAACACCATAACAAACCATCCTCCCATAAGCACAAGAGGAAAGAGAAAGGTTTTGTTGCTGAAACCTGGAGTGAAACTGAAGAATCATCCTCCTCTAGCTCTAGTGAAGAAGACGAAGAGAAATATTCTTAATGTCTATCAATGCTTCAGGTCATGTATCAAAAGTAGAAGTATCTGAAGAATGTTCAGACTGTGATTAGGTAATATAATCTTTTGATTTTACCTCTGAAGACTTAAAAAATGATTTTAAATCCATGTGTAATGATCTTATAAGATCTGAGAAAGAAATTAAACTTCTCAGAGATAGATAACTTGAATATGATAACTTAGTATAAGAAAATATCAAATTAAATAATGAATTGAATATGTATAGTGAACAAATCACATTTATGAAAACTGAACTAAGTAAAACAAAACAATTAGAAGAAACTTTAAATGACAGAAGCCTACAGATGGTAGAAATCACTAGCACACTAAATTCTAGGTTAAACAAAAGTAAACTAGGATTAGGTGCATCACCTAGTGAACCTCCTCTAATTCAGAAAAATATCTTATCTAAACCTGTAAATTTCATTTCAGAAAAAGGTAAGAAAAACACTGAACACATTGAAAAAGTGAACAAAGTATTAGAGTAAGTTGAACTTAACAAAAAGAAACAAAAAGCTAAGTCTCAACCATAATCGTCGAACCAAGATCGACGATCTCAGTATTATTCATCGAACGTCAATCAACGATCTCTTAACCGAGAGGTTGGGCTTAAACACTCAGCAGAAGGGGATCGATGACATCATTATGTGTCGTCGACCAGAGATCGACGATCGTGGAACACAGATAACAATCAATACTATTCTGTGAACCGAGATCGACGATATCAATACTAGTCATCGAACGCAGATCGACGATCTCAACATAAATCGTCAAACCCAGATCAGTTTTATAAAAACTCTAACTACAACAGAAACTTTAATTAAAACCCTAAACCTGTTAACCCTCTTTCTAATTGGATAATCCCACCTAGAAAATTTCACCCCTTAGGTTATAAATGCAAACCTATATGTTCCTTTATTTCTAGTTTCAAGTATGAAAAGAAACAAGGACTCAAGGTCACCTGGGTCAAGAACATTTAGTCTGTTCTCTTGCAGGTGAAGACCTATCCTACCACATAGGATAAGTGGTATTTGGATAGTGGGTGCTCAAAGCACATGATAGGGAATAGGGATAACCTAACTAATTTCAAGTTCAAGCAAGTTCCAAAGGTGATCTGTGGAGATTCAAGCTTTGGTCAGACAGAAGGCTATGGAAATTTTACCATTGGAGCTGTCACATTCAGCAAAATTGCTTATGTAAATGGTCTGAAACATAATCTGATATCCATAAGTCAGTTATGTGATGCAGGTTATCAGGTATGCTTCACTAAATCCAAATGCAATATCTCTTTAAATAGCAATATTGTTTTATCTGGTTTTAAACAAGGTAATATATATTTGGTTAACTTTAATTCTGCTAGTTCAGAAATTTTTTTATTTAATCAAGTTAGCAATAACAAAACCCTTTGGCATAAAAGACTAGGCCATGTAAATCTTAGAAACATTGCTAGGTTATCTAAAGACAACCTTGTTAGAGGATTGCCCTCTTGCCCCTACAAGAAGGAAAGCCTTTGTAGGGCTTGTCAGTTAGGCAAACAAACTAAAAATAGTTTTAAATCAGTAAATAAGAGTGATTCACCTAGGATCCTGTACTTGCTTCATTTGGACCTTTTTGGACCAATTGCTGTACAGAGCTTAGGAGGGAAGTTCTATACTTTAGTTATTGTAGATGACTTCTCTAGATTCACTTGGGTTTTCTTCTTGAGACACAAGTCTTATAACTTTAAAGTTCTTACAGACTTTCTGAAATGCATAAGGATTGAGTATTCTTCTCCAGTTGTTTTGATCTGAAGTGATCATGGTACTGAGTTTGAATCTTTTCCCATGCAAGAATTCTGTGAGAAAGAAGTATCAGGCACTGTTTCTCTGCTCCTAGAATTCCTCAACAAAATGGGGTAGTAGAAAGGAAAAATAGAACACTCATTGAAGCTGTAGGCACATTACTTGCAGATGCTCACAAGCCTCTATCCTATTGGACAGAAGCTGTAAGCACAACAAATTATGTCCTGAAAAGAAGCTTGATACATAAACTTAAGGGCAAGACCCCCTATGAACTACTCAAAGGGAAGAAACCTAAAATAGATTACTTTATAATATTTGGTTGCATCTGTTACATTCATAATAACAACATAACTTATCTTAGAAAGTTTGAAGCCAAAGCTGCAATGAGAATTTTTCTAGGATATTCCCAAGTCAGCAAGGCATATAGTGTTTTCAATAAATCATCTTTGAAAATTGAAGAATCTGTCCATATTACTTTTGATGAAGCAGAAATGTTTTATAAGGAGAAAGAAGTTTCTACCAACAATCTTTTGCAGGTACCTAACTTGTGTGAGAAGTTGGATGACTTAAACCTTACACAAAAGGTGATATCACATCCTTCTCCATAAGATGATGAAGATAGTGAAGAAGAATCTCTAGAAGTGACTGAACTTCCTCCAATAACAAATTTAATTCCACAAGAGGAATTATTTCCCCAAGCTGTTGCTGAATAAACTCCACCACCTGAACCTGTCACACTTAGAGATCACCCTATATCTCAGGTGATTAGAGACATGTCAGCTGGTGTGTAGACAAGGTATCAACTCAACCAAGATTTGATGCCTGCCTTCTTCTTATCTCAAATTGAGCCCCTAACTATTAAAAATGTTGATCAAGATCCACACTAGATTATTGCAATATAAGAGGAGCTCAATCAGTTTTAGAGATGCAGAGTTTGGAACTTGGTGCCTAGACCCAAAGACCACTTGATTATTGGAACAAAGTGGATCTTCAAGAACAAGTTGGATGCTCAAGGTATAATTGTCAGGAATAAGAAAAGGCTAGTAGCTCAGGGATATAGGTAAGAAGAAGGAATTGACTATGACCAGACTTTTACACCTGTTGCAAGACTGGAAGCTATTAGAATATTTCTTGCTTATGCTGCTCTCAAGAAATTTAAAGTCTATCAAATGGATGTTAAAAGTGACTTCCTCAATGGTTAACTCAAAGAAGAAGTATATATAGAACAACCACCAGGTTTTATCTCTTCAACTGACCCCTCTTATGCTTTCAAATTGCATAAGGCTCTCTATGGTTTAAAGAAAGCTCCAAGAGCTTGGTATGAGACCCTACCTAGCTTTCTTTTAAAGCATAAGTTTTATAGAGGCATTGTAGATAGGACCTTATTTATCAGACATCATCATGATAGGATTCTATTAGTTCAAGTATATGTAGATGACATTATATTTGGCTCTTCTTTTTTTAAACTATGCAAAAGGTTTTCTGATCTCATGCATTCTAAGTTTGAAATGAATAGCATGGGTGAACTATCTTATTTCCTTGGTCTCCAAGTGAAACAAGCAACTGATGGCATCTTCATATCCCAGTCCAAATATACTAAGGAATTAGTTAAAAGGTTTGGGATGGCTGATGCCTCAGCTATGAAAACACCCATGGCTTCCAATGCAGTGATTGATTCTGATGAAAAGGGTAAACATGTTGATCAAAAAAATTATAGGGCAATTGTTGGGTCCCTATTATATCTCACTATAAGTAGACCTGATATAATGTTTGCAACATATCTTTGTGCTAGGTTTCAAGTCAACCATAAAGAATCTCATCTAATTCTACTTAAAAGAATTTTAAGATATTTAAAGGGTTGCCCTAATCTAGGACTTTGGTATCCCACAGAGTTAGAATTTGATTTAACTGGCTATTCAGATGCTGAATATGCTGGATGCAGAATTGATAGAAAGAGCACTACAAGAACATGTCAGTTCCTAGGTGATAGGTTAGTGTCTTGGTTTTGCAAGAAGCAATGTTCTGTGTTTACTTCAACTGTAGAGGCTGAATATATAGCAGCTAGCAGTTGCTATTCACAAATATTGTGGATTCAAAATCAATTAGTGGTTTATGGTTACTCTCTCAAAGATATCACTATATTTTGTGACAATACCAGTGCAATTTCCATTGCACACAATCCAGTTCTTCATTCTAGAACTAAGCATATAGAGATAAGACATCATTTCCTTAGAGATTGTATAGACAAAAACAAAATTAATCTCAAATTTATCCCCATTGATTTTCAAAGAGGAGATATTTTCACCAAGCCTTTGGATGAGAAGAAACATCTATTCTTCCTAAATAAATTTGGAATGATAAATGGAATAGATTAAATTGAATTTTGTCTAAGGTTGAAGATCTGTTCTAGAATCATCAAATAGAGTTAGACGATCTGCGAACTCGTATTGAGCTCTATCATTGACCTGAGATCGACGACATCTCTGCGTGTGAAGACAAAAATCATCGACAGGAGAACGACGACCTTGCTTCAGAAAATAAATCGTCGAACTAAGATTGACGATCGATTTTCGCCTATTTAATCAGAGGCCGACGATATTATTAACTTATGAATTAATCATCGACCTAAGATCAAAGATTTTTTTTAGGTCGTCGGACAGAGTTCGTCTTTTCATATTCCAAAAACCTATATGTAGGTTTTTCTTCGAGGTCCATCCCGCGCTTTCCAAATACCTTTGCATTTGATCTTTTTTCTCTCGTATCTATCGAAAACCAATGGCGATTTCAGCAGCACTCTTCTCTAGCATGAAGTTTGACGCAAGTTTTGATATTGATTTCGACTCATTCAATCGCTGCGATCAAATTTTCAAGAATATACTGCAGTTATGTGAAGACCAGGGATTGAAGAAGTTTATGTCAACCAGGATCAAGTTACCTGTTTCAGAAATTAAAGAATGGGTTTATTCATCATCATCGCCTGATGATCTGTCTATGGTTGGAACCATCTCTGGACAACAGGTTTTTCTAACACCTATTATTATATCTGAAAATTTCAATTTGGTAAATGGAGAAGAGGAAATAGAACAAGATAGTTCGAAATATAGCAGAATGCTGACTGTAATGGGTCTTGCTGAGGGTATCCCAGCTAAGTTACTAAAGAAGAATTTGTTAGTTGCGTACAAATTCTTAGCAGATGTCGTAGGTAAAGTCCTGCTGGGCAAGCATTCAGCCCATGATAATATTAATAGGCATCAGTTCTCGATTATGTCTGCCTTAGTCAATAAGAAGCCCATAAATTGGGCTAGTCTATTTTTTGATTTTATTAAGAGGAAAAACTCCAAGAAGGAGATATGCTTTGGAAGGATTCTGGGAATCTTCCTCCAGGAGAAGGCTCCTGAGCTTTTAGTCTCTAAGCCTGAAGCTATCAATGCTAGCAAGAGGTTGAACTCATCTCTGTTTGAGAAGTGGGAAAGGTCAATCCAAAAGCCATCCAGGGCTTCCAAAACATTTGAGTTCACAAGGGTTGTTTCAACCACTTCTCACCCTGATGAATAAATTCTCCATCTTCCTTCCCAAACCATTCCTCCTACTGCCCCTCAATCATCTAGTGTCATTCCAACACCTCAATCATCTCCAGCACCTCATCTTACCCCTCCTCTCTCTCCTACTCCTTCACATCTTATTGAAGCCCAAACCTTCAACATCATGTCCTTACCAAATTTCAACCTTCTCTCACCTCAATCATCACCTACCATTCATCAAAATTCTCCTATTCACCCTGATGCCACACCAACCAACTCCACTCATAATTCTCCAGTTCAGGATGAAATCATGCATGACTCCATTTCTCTAGTTTCTCATTCATCTATCTCAACTCAGACACCTCTTGAATTCATGCAAATGGATTCTCCATCCCTAGTAACCCTATTGGAGCTCATCACCCCTACCATCAAAAATTTGATTGTAGAGGCCATTACTCCTCTTATCCAGTCTATCTCAGCTCTTACTGCCTCTCTTGTTACCTCTTTTGTCCCTTCTTTATCAAGGGGCTTGGTCCCAGCTCCTGCTGATACCAGGCAGGGGGAGATGTTCAATGAAGATGCTCAAGGTTCAGCCTCAACAAATCTTCTAGATTTGACTCCTCCAGCAGCAGTAGTTCTAGTAGCAGCAGAAATTGAAATGTCTTGTTCAGATAGAATATCAGAAGAAATTTTGTCTGAATAAGAGTTGTTTGATTTCTTAGATTCAATAGAGGATGCTGATCTACCTATTCCTGAGATAAGATACAGTGGTGATTGCTTTATAAATCCCACAGTAGATTTGTAGATTTTATTAAAGTCTTTTTCTTTGCTTAGAAGAATTTTGTCTCATGTTGAGATAAGTTTCTCTAAGGCCATGGCCTATTATACCAGACCCATGAGTCCTCAAGCTGTGAAACAGCTTTTGCAGAGTGTTGTTGAGCCCAGAGTTATGGATTCAGAATGTGCAGAAAGTTCTTTAGTTCAGCTTGTTTGCCCTGCAGATGCAGTGATGCTATCTCCTATGGCTTGTGAACCTAATTCTGTTATATTAGAATAGGTTGAGCTATATGCATCTCTTATTGTTGAAGAATTGATCTATCTAATGGCTTTTGAGATACTTGAATCAGCCCTTGTGACAGAATCAGTCGGCCTCTGTGAGCTAAAGATTTCTTCTGATTCTGTTTTGCCATCTTTTATGGATGTTGATTCTGTGTCTGTTATACCCGAACAGGTTGTGCTAGATGTGGATCCAGTCTCAAGCCTAGTTGGGCCATCCTACATTTTGGATGAGACTCCTTACCCTTCTTTGGATGAGCTGATAACTCTTGATATACAAGAAGAAGCTAAGATTAAAGATGCTCAGAAAATGTCTGAAAGTCAGATCAAGGAAATTAATGACATGTATAACAACCCTCCTGACTCATCTGATGATGATGAAGATGATGATTCAGATGATTCCAGTTGTAAGAAAAAGAAAGTCTCTAAGAAAAGGAAAGCTCCTCCTAAGGCTGTTCCAAAGCCAAATCCTCATAATGATACTTCATATTATATTCTGCAAAAGCTCACTCCCTATCCTGGTATGCCATAATGGATGTGGTTGTCAAAGAATGAGCAGAAAGCTAGGAAGAAGAGCAGGAAGTACTCTCCTCCACCCCATAGGTCTAAGAGAGGTCCTCCTCTTCCTCCTCCTCCTACTGTAGGTGCCACAGGAAATATTTTTCAAAGTTTTAATGTACCTTCAAAGTCTACATCTTATACCAGAACCTAACAAAGGCAGGATAGATCCTCAAGGTCTCAACACCAAGGAAGTAGACAGCAGCAAAGCCATCATAGCTCTATTAGTATTTATCGTCAGATTTCAATTGATCAAGGAAAGGAAGTTAATTCTATGAGGCGAACATTCTCTCTTCCTCAGAAGCAAGCTCCACCTAAATCTCAGAAGACATCTTATTACCAATCTAAAAGGCACGATGATTCACATAATCCTAAAGGAAAATTCAGTAAAGCTCCTCCTCCCAGATCTCTATATTTTGAGCAAGAGCAAGATAATCCCTCAGTGACAAACTTTCAAGCTCAATCAACTCAATTTAGATCTGTCACTATGTTGCCTCCTCAGGATGATCCTTATTTTGTTGATTAGGAACTTGATCCTAATTTCAGAATGGACAGGCTCAATGAACTCATTGGTTTATCTCTCATGAACAAGGCCATAACAGAAGGTCAAGATCCCTCTCCATTTTCAACTATGTCTTTATATAGAGAAAAGGAACTTGAAAGACTCCATGTAAGCAAAAAGGTTTTCAATCCAGTAGATTACATGTCACTGCATCCTGAAGTAGTTGTGCCAAGGATTGGATCTCAAAAAACTCTTGGAGAGCAAGATTTGAAGTTATCAAAGAAGGAGGCCATAGATCCCAAAAGGAAGATATTATTCTCTAAACCTTCTTTTGCCCCTTCTTCTGATAATTTATAGCTTATGCTGTGTTTTTTATTATTTTGACTGCTTATTTGAACCATGTATTTAATACATTGTTATATCATATATGTTGATGTTATTTCATCCTATAAGATATCTATGGTTATTGTATTTTTATTTCTTCTTGAGTGACCTAACCTAAATAGGGGGAGATTGTTGGAACCCTTGTTTGGATTTGGGCTAGGTTCACTTCTAAGATTTCTTGAGCCACCTGTATAGTCAGGGTCATTATTTAGTTCTAAGTTTTGTTCTATTAGGTCAGGATTTATCTGGACCAGCCTTGAAGTACTTTGAATTCAGAACTTAGAAGATTTCAAGAAGATCTGCTAATCAGTTCTACTTTTGTCAAACTCAGCTCGACGATCGTCGGTCTCCCATCAACGATCTTTTATCTCTTCACAGTTATCTCTGGTCGACGATAGTCTTTCTCAGGTTGATGATCTCTTAACTGAGCACGACGATCTCTGAACTCAGGTCGACGTTTTTCTCCCGCATTTAGTTATCAGTTCTTAGCATTTATGTCTAAAGATTTATTTTCCATCTTACCAATTCTATTATTGGCAATTAATTTCTGGTAGTTAATGCTGATATTCTCAAGACTTATAGCTGTATTTCAAAAGCATTAACTATGGTATTCACAGAATAAATAATTGTCTTATTTGTTGAATACATTTGGGAAGCTAATTAAATGCCAGACATTCTAGCCGTTTGCATTCCTCGATTCCAGCAGTGAATTAATTTTCATCTTGATTTCAAAAGTTTGATTATCATTTAGACTCAACAGACTGTTTTTCATCACAAGAATAGATAGAGAGAAAGAAAAAGATATACACTCAGAGAACAATGAGAAATCTCTCTCACTGAACAAGTAGCTCTCAGGAAAACTGAAGAAGAACAATTTTCTTTCATCTCAAGTATTCTTCAGCTTTCATCTTCAGGATTCTACAGAGACAAACAATACACATCAGTATAAGGATTCTGAACGATTCTATAAAAGTCTGTTTGAAGACCTACACCCAGGACCAAGTTTTTCCTCTTCGTGAATCCTCTAAAAATCTCAGGGGGAACTTGGGCCTTTTACAGCAATCCACTTAGTGTTCTCACTTGCTTGAGAAAGAGATGACTCTCATCATCTTTTACTTTCACCTCCTCTGTACAGGGTTATTACCCCCTTTAAAAGTATAATCCTCGGTGATAGGGCACCTGATCAAAAACCTATTAGTTTTTAGGCACCTGATCAAAAGCCTGAAGGGTTTCTAGATCTACCTGAATAAGATCTTGTGGTGATAGGGCACCTGATCAAAAACCTTGTGGATTCCTACCTGGGTGGTAGAAGAGTGGAGTACCCAGATTTGGGGAACCACTATAAATCTTCTCGTGTTGTCTGGTTGTTTGTGTTTTACTTGCTTGGCTGTGATGTGTTGTCTTTAGTTTATTTTAGCTCTCTCATATATATTAGTATCACTATTTTAATTCCGTAATAAAAATTAACTAAAAGTTTTTAATACTCTATTCACCCCCCCTCTAGAGTCAATCACATCTATCCTCTCACTTTCAATTGGTATCAGAAGATTATCAATTACTTAATTCATTTCTTTCACATGCTACATTCTTAACACTAAGGATCATCTAGGAAAATTTGAGGAAAAATCTGATCTAGGTACCTTCTTACGATACTCGAGCAAGAGTCGGGCCTATATGATCTACAATAAGAGGACCTTAGTGGTCGAAGAATCGGCTTATGTGCATTTCGATGAAAATTCCCCAACTAATGAGCCTAAGGCGATTGAAGAGGAGGTTGAAGAGAGTGTACCGATCGGGGATGATGGTGAGGATAGAATCGTGGAGAGTGAAACTCAAATTCTGGAACAAGGATATAAGCCTCCTAGTAACTTAATTTTTTCAAAGCAACATCCTCGTGATCTAGTCATAGGAGAGCCATCTCATGGAGTTAGAACTCGGTCCGCACTTCACGAGTCATTCTCAAACCTGTGTTTCCTATCTGATATTGAACCTAAGAACATTTCAAAAGCCTTAAAAGATGAATCATGGTTCTTGGCGATTAATGAGAAGCTTAGTCAATTCAAGCAACGTAAGGTATGGGTGTTAGTGGAACGTCCAGATAACCATCCAGTCATAGGATTAAAATGGGTTTTAAAAAATAAACTTGATGGTGAGTCTAGGATAATAAGAAATAAAGCGAGGTTGGCGTCTTAAGGGTATACTCAGATAGAAGGTGTGGATTTTGAGAAGTCGTTTGCACCAGTTGCCCGTCTTGAGTCCATTCAAATGTTCTTAGCGTTTGCCAACTATAGACAAATTCGATTATATCAAATGGATGTTAAGAGTGAATTTCTGAATGGGTATATTAAGGAAGAGGTGTATGTCGCGCAACCACCCGGTTTCGTGAATGCCGCCTATCCAAACCACGTATACAAGTTGGAGAAGGCCTTGTACAGACTGAAGCAGGCATCCCGTGCTTGGTACGATAAGATCACTACCTTTTTCTTGGATTATGGTTTTAGGATGGGTAGTGCAGATACAACCTTATTTGTAAAGACCAAGAATTCAGATCTTATTATACTACAAATCTTTATGGATGATAACATTTTTGGGGCCATGAATGAGAAGATGTGTGAAGGAATCATCACCATAATGAAATCTGAATTCGAAATGAGCCTAGTAGGAGAACTTACCTATTTCTTATGATTTCAGATTTCTCATCACAAAAATGAGATTTTTATAAGTCAATCAAAATATATCAAAGATATGCTCGTGCGTTTTTGATATGATAATCTGAAACAAGTCAAAACTACTATGAGTGCCTCTCTGAAATTAGGAAAAGATGAAAGTGGCATTTTTGTCGATCAGACGGTTTTTAGAGGTATGATAGGATCATTGCTATATTTGAGTGCCTCTAGGCCCGATATCAAATTCGCGGTGTGTCTTTGTGCTAGATATCAAGCCGACTTTAAGGAGTCTCACTTGAAAGCCGTAAAGCACATCTTTAGGTATCTGATTGGCACGCAAACCCTTGAACTATGGTACCCACACACCACTAATTTCACACTTCACGGGTACTCAGACTCAGACTATGCCAGATGTTCACTTGATCGCAAGAGCACAAGTGGTACATGCCATTTCCTAGGCCCGACACTAGTCTCCTGGTCAAGCCGCAAACAGAACTCGGTTGCACTCTCCACCGCTAAAGCCTAGTATATCGCCTTAGGAAGCTGTTGCGCTCAAACACTTTGGATATCTCAAATATCAGAAGACTTTGTCCTAACTTATAGGAATGTTACACTTAGGTGCACCATTCTAGATCAAAACATATTGACGTGCGTCACCACTTCATTCGAGATCATATAAAAAAGGAGAACGTGAGTGTAAGCTTCATTGGCACCGATGACCAACTAGCGGACATATTCACTAAACCACTCCCAGATGCACGTTTCTCACTACTTCGACTCGAGCTTGGTGTTCTAGATCTCTCATCCTAGTCATCATTATTTGTGTTTAACTGTTCTTTTGTGTGTAGTTTTTTATGTTTCACTTTCTTCGTGTATTTGCTTATGAGTTGTTTTTACTTGAGTTTCCTTGTCATTTTTTCCTTTAACAATATATATATATATATATATATATATAAACAAAAACAAAAAATGATGTTGATTTATAATGCTATTGGGCTCACATGACTGTGACTTAGACCATAATGCATACGTACAATGTTTGAGTTTAGACACGTAATCTATGTAAACATTGTCCTTCGGTCATAGCGGGCTGAATCTATAGGTGCTTAACTATTGAGTGCAACAAGACGGGGTCGTGTTTTGTTGTTTATGCCTCTAAGTATGTGTGAGGACTTAGATAGGGGAATGACTTCACATGATACACACATCCCTAGCCGGTGCTCTCAAGATGAAAAAAATCTACGCGTACATGATATAACTCGTGACACTATATTCTAACATGCTAGAAATACATTAAATAATCAATTCCACGATACACTTGTGATTATACTAGGTGTGAAACTTAGGGCCAAAACTCTAGTACAAAAGTCATATGTATACAAGTTAAAGTGTATTTATCTAGGTGGATAGATTTCGATTGACTCGGGGCTCTGTGAATAAAAAACGATCAAAGTGATAGATCAACGCTAACAAAATAAAACTATGCAAACTATCACATCTCGTGTCACCGTCCCCCCAAGCACTACTCATTCCTCCTAATAAGTCTTCATGAGCATTGTGAGGATGAACACTTGGTTAAAGAGTCACTTCGATCTTGTGCATCGACTCTATCTTTAGCTTGGTGCCCCTTGTTTTTGCCTATGTATGACATCGAATGACATGTGAGGTGATTATTCACCATATTTCTCTTATGTTAGGTTCCTAGAAGATCAAGATAACCATGGACAATATGCTATTTTTCCCTTGGTGTTATCTCGCTTTCGATGCTACATGAACACATGTCATTGCCTTGTCTAAGACTTCGGCACATAAGAATTGGACTGCAACTACACTATCACTTTTTAGCACAATACGTACTAGCACACGATTTACACTCATGACGTTCTCAATGTTTGTTCAACTTGATTACTTCCTAACTCTTATAACACTGTAGACGTACTCGCTGTGTGCTTAGTTTAGTCTGTGCTGTCCAATTCATATTATCTCTGCAAATTGAATCACTCTATCTATGTACCTTGCTCCATTTTGTGACCCATATGCTTACAATTCTCTGATATGTATTTTGTTTTGAGTCACCTCTATAATTATCAGCTCTAACTTTACTTTGTGTGTGCACTATCTGCTATTTATCTAAACGCTCATCAGATCTACTATTTTTCATCCTGCATGTCTGGATGGCCTTGCTCGCCCTTTTGATATTATCAAAGGGGGAGAATAAATTGTTCATGAGTATGTTCATGAGTCATGGGTTAGGAAAGGCCACATATAGGGGGAGCATGTTAACAATGTGTGCACATAGATAGGGGGAGCATGTAGAATATGTAGATAGGGGGAGCATGCATGTAGGGAAGCTATATAGAGAACCTGCAACCTGATGTTAGCCTATAACTCTTATTCTTTATATGCACACTATCTCATTGTTATTTCTCATGAACAGAAGTTGATATTATCAAAAGGGGGAGTTTGTTGGAACTGATGTTTCATATTCCCTGTGTTTGAGAATATCAACTCCCAAGTTGTATTTGATCACATCTTCTATTGATAGAGTGTGCAGGTTGACAGGTGCAAGCAAAGAAGAAGATTCCTATGGACACTAACGCCGAGCGGTAGAAGTTACCCCCGAGCAGTAGCCGTGAATTAATTGGACAGAGCTGTAGGGAAACTACTGCTCTGCGCTAGTCCTACCGCCCGTGCTAACGCAATGGATTATTTTAACCAGGCTCTCAGGAAATCACCACCAAGCGGTAGTGCTACCGTGCAACGCTAGCCTCTCGATGAATGCAAGATTTCTCGAGTAATGACCTACCGCCAGGCAATGGTCGTTACCGTGCCACGCTAGTCTCTCGACGAACTTCTCGAGTAACCAAATAACCACAGGCGATAACAGTTACCACGCCATTCTAACCTCTCGACGAATGGTGAGAAGGATTTCTCGAGAAATAAAATTACCATAGGTGACAGCGGTTACCGCGCCGCGCTTGCCTCTCGATGAGAATCGACATGACTGTTCAGAATCGTCATGTCCTATATTTTTGAGCGGAGGTAGATGTAACCGTGCGATGCTAGTAACGATAAAATTGCAAATATTTGTTTTGAATATTATTCCAGATTTGGACGACAACTGGCACAACAAGCGCGCAAACCTACCGTCAGGCGTTAGCCTTACCGCCGGTGGTAGCCTATTTTCACGAAGACGTATAAAAGGTCGCCTTAGTCTCTATGCCTTTTACCAAGAAGAGAATCCAGACGAAAATAGACATAAGTTCCTGCACTCTAGGGTTTGGCCACCTTCCTTGCATCCGTTCCAATCATATTTGTCTAAGAAGAAGAGAATCGTCTCCCTCACGTTTGTGATCAAAAGACTCCGGCGATCCAAGATCTAAATTGACTACGAAGAGCCGACCGGTTGCTAGCAAATGAAGATCTCAAGCACCGGGCGCAGATCGCTCAGCGAAGAATTCGTCAAGAGGGAGAACTTTATCTTTGAAATATTTACATCATTTATTCTTGTAATCTTTTATTTTTCTAAATCTTGTGGTGAGGAAAATCGACCGATAAGGTTCGTCAGAATCCGGGTAGGATTCCGCGAGAAATTGTCCGGGGATAGGGACATCTAGATCGGAGGATCTAGCGGGGATCTAAGACTTTTCCTGGAGGGAAAAGGAGAGAGCGAACAGGTCCGTGGAGCGGATCGGTATAGAAACCAAAAGATCATTTCTACTCTACCTCCTTGGATCTCAGGCATCACGGAGATCACCTTTTTGTACTCATCTAGAACTACTGTTGTTTTGACTTCATGCAATGAAATCTTTTATTTCTGTGTTGATTACTTCTAGATTTGTGTTGTGATTGTTTAGCGAGTGTGTGTGTTTGTGGGGTATGAACTCAGATCTGTACAGGAAAATGACCTCTATGACTTACCACCGCGAGTTAGCTACCTAAAGCCCCGCAGTAGCTTCCAGAACTCGATTATTATAAGGCGAAATATTTTAAATCTAGATAACGCATCAAACCTTATTCACCCCTCCTCTAAGGTTTGCCACTAGATCCAACAGCTGGCTGAGTGGGCCACGAAGGAAGAGAAGGAGCCAGGAGGTGGCAGAGGTCAAGAGGTGAGAAGAGCTGAACCCAGGCAGAGGGAACAACAACAGTAGCCGAGGTGGGGGTGCTAGGAGCTGAATAATCGGCTCGGCTGGAGGCAGTAGGAGTGGTAGGACCAGGGCCAGCAGAGAGGTTTCTATTGAGGAGACAACTACCATGGGGGACAGGGCCAGTTCAACCCTCCTGGCTGGAGGAAGGGGAAGAGGCCTCCTCTCACCGATCAACATTAGGCTATGGAGATAGTCCAGGGAAGGAGGAGAGGTCAGCAGAGGAGAAGGGTGGGAGGTCGGGGTGGAATTTCCCTATTGCAACTTCCACCAGGAAGAGGGCCACACCACTACCACGTGCCCGAAGTTATTCGAGATGAGGGGAAACAGGGAGAAGCAATAGCAACCCTGCCAGGAGGTTCGAATTGAGGAGGTCCTGCCTAGGGGAGAGGAGGACAAGTACGAGGACCGGGCCGATGTCGGAGCCCGAGGAGGTATCAGGGTGATCTACGGGAAGTGGGGGTCGAGGCTACCCGGAAGGCGAGCCTTCACACTATGTACCATCGGAGCATTGGATCCACATCCCAAACCCCACCCCCAGATGAGAATATCACCTTCTCAAGGAAAGATATGCTGGATCATGAGGATCCTTTCTAAGATGCGTTGGTCATTCAGACCTCGGTCGAGAATTTCACTGTCTCCCGGATCCTCATCGACAATGGGAGCTCGATCAACGTCATCTTCAAGAAGGACTTTGATGCGATGAAGATAGAGGCACGAAGGGTGTTGGACTCAAATAGACCTCTGTTCGGGTTCTCAGGAGAAAGGAAGGAGGTTGAAGGAGGAGTGGGCCTCCATATCATCCAAGGGGGGGGGGGAGGGGGGAGTCTAGGAACTACAGATTCATCATCGTAGATGCCCCAGCAGCTACAATGCCATTTTAGGATGGCCCCTCATCAGCGCCTTACGCTACGTACCCTCTTCCTTCCATCAATGCTTGAAGTTCACCGCCGAGGGGATCCAAGTCAGGGTCTGGGGGGATTCCAAAATGGCAAGGGAGTGCTATGTCACTACAATGAACTCCATCTCTTGGCAGGGTGGAGCCGAAGAGATGGAGAGGAGGATGGAGTAGCTGTCCATGCAAGTGGCTGAAGTAGAGGCAGAGGAGTTGGGAGTGGTGGAGGAGATCCACACCCAGGTGTAAGTGGCAGAAGGAGTTCTGGAGGAGCCAGCCGAGGTGATGGCCGTGGAGGAAGCTGTGGAGGAGGTTCTAGTCCCAGGTGAGGGGGCTACTAGCGAGTGGGTGGTGCATTCTTGGCTGGATGCTGCAGAAGAGATGATTGAGATGGAGTTTCTCACCCATGAGGGTTGGGTGGAGAAGGTGCGCATCAGTGGGGGGTTGAGTCCGAAGGACAAGGGGAGGATGTTGGAGTGCATCCAGAAGAACGTCGACATCTTTGCGTGGAGCACGACAGACATGCTAGGGATCAATGCGGATGTTGCCTGCCACCGTCTCAACCTGTATTTGGAGGCCCAACCCATTCAGTAAAAGAAGAGGTCCACTGCGGACAGGCTAGTTGAGCCCATCACAAAGGAGGTTGCCAAGCTCCTCAAGGATGGGTTTGTATTCGAAATCCAATACCCCGACTGGGTCTCCAATGTTGTAATGGTAAAAAAAGGAGACGGCCGGTGGAGAATGTGTGTTGATTTTTCTTTATTAAATAAATCATGTCCTAAGGATTGTTACCCCTTGCCTCAGATCGACGCACTGGTTGACTCAGCCATTAGTTTTTTTGTGATGAGTTTTTTGGATGCATTTTCAGGTTATCATCAAATTAGGATGCACCCACCCGACATCAAAGATGTCTACTTCATCACTGGGGATGGGTGCTACTGCTACAAGATGATGCCCTTTGGGCTAAAGAGCGTAGGGGTGACATATCAAAAAATGATGGATCAAATCTTTCAAGAGAAAAAAGGGAGGAATCTAGAGGTATACGTGGATGATCTTATGATCAAGAGCCGGGAGGTGGATTCTCATCTCCGAGATCTGGAGGAGACCTTTGACACCTTACTGAAGTATAAGATGAGGTTGAACCCCTTGAAGTGTGTCTTCGGGGCGAGCAGGGGGAAGTTCCTGGGTCATCTTCTTACTCCCGCTGGGGTGGAGCCCAATCCTAATAAAGTCAAGACAATCATAGAGTTGGGATCACCGCATAATGCCAAGGAGGTTCAAAGACCGACGGGAAAGTTGGCAGGACTTAGCATATTCCTCTCTCGGGCAGGAGAGAAGTGCTATACCTTCTTCAAGGCGCTGAGAGGGGGACAGAATTTCGAGTGGTGCCGAAAATGCGAGGAGGCATTCCAAGCCTTGAAGAGGTAGTTGACTCAGGCTCCACTCCTCTAAGGGCCTAAAAAGGGGAGGACCTTTCCCTGTACCTTGGGGTTGGGACCAAGGCGGTAAGCTCTGTCCTGGTCCGGGAAGAAGGAAGAAGCAGCAACCGATCTACTACGTGAGCAGGGTCTTGAGGAAGGCGGAGCTCCGGTATCCGATTCTGTAGAAGCTTGCCTTTGCTTTGGTCATCTCGTCCTAGAGGCTCCGACCTTATTTCCAGGCACACTTTATCCGGGTGGTGATTGACCATCCCCTCCACAACATCTTTGAGGGGGTGGAGCATTTTGGGAGGTTGGCAATATAACATCCCATTTTGCGCTAGGCCCCTCACATGAATTTTGAGTCAAGAGAATTGACTCAAGCTCTAGAAGCGTCGAGTGAACTCGACTCCATTCGACGAAGCGTCGAGTGCGTTGAGTGCAATCGACGCCACTCGACAAATTAAACTTATAGGCATTGAGTGGACTCAATGCGACGTTGAGTGGACTCAATTCGGCGTTGAGTGGAATCAACGTGGCGTTGAGTGGACTCAATGCGGAGTTGAGTGGACTCAATGCCACTCAACGCTTTTGACTTAGAAACTTTCTGGATGCTGAGGCGTTGAGTGGACTCAATGTGGCGTTGAGTGGTCTTAATGCAACTCAACGCTTTTGGACTTAGACTATTTTTCGGTCTAAAATTTGTGCTTACCGGTTCATATGTACGGGCTGAATCGGGTTTTCGGAATGAGCGCCAATTGACCCATTGAACCCGATCCTTCCAATCAAGACCTAATTAAAGTAATAATTTGACGGTCCAATATTATGGTGACACTTGGCGGCAAGGAGGAACCATGCTCAAGGACAACCAGCCATGCCCCGCCACTCCCAGCCACCCCCCTATTCAAAGTCATTAACCACCCACTCCCAACGTTACCTCCATTCCACCCCACCATCACCTTTAGTGAGCCAAGACGAGTGGAAACTGAGAGCTGGAGATAAGAGTTTGCCGGAGCAATCGTCGGCCATGTCTCACCACCACCATACTCGCCGCCAAGCGCGGATACAGGTCTGTTTCTCCTCCCCTCTCTCAGTGCTAGCCGTCTAGCTCTTTTAGGAGAGATATCGGGCTCAATTGAGCCCAATACCATGTGAGGAAGATGAGATTTTATTTCTGAGCATTTCTCCTTGCTCGAGTTCGCTGGAGAAGCCGCCTCCGGTGGCCATATCGCCGGGAAATGCTAGACACAACCTCAACGGAGGTGGTGATAACAATCGCCGGCGGTGGCAGTGGCCAGATGGCCGGGAAAGTGGGGATCAAATATCTACAGGACGGATCGATCTGGCCCGTCGGCTCAATGGAGAAGATATATGGATGTCATCCATTTTAATTATAATAAACTATGGATCCTGTTAATTGATTTCATTTTTCTATCACAAAAATACAGTCACTTTGCATGAATTATTTTGGTCTCTTAGAGGCATTTTTGGAAATAATGTCCAACATGTAAAAAGTAGACCTAGGTCTCACCTTTAATTTGACACCCTAAACTTATAATTTGGAGCAATGTAACTCACTGTAGGACAGTTTTTCTAGGACTGTTCCTAGGCTAGGAAAGAATTTCAAATGGATGCCTATGTCAAACCCTAAGTCCACATATAATGAAATTTAGGTCATTCATGTGCTTATGTAAGACTTAGGCCTGCCCAATAATCAGAATTTTTGGAGGGTATTTTTCTATTTTTTTTATAGAAATTTCATTTATTAAATAGAAGGAATATAGGGAGATTCCTTTATCCAAATATCCCCAAATTTGGTTGGCATGGCCATTGGGTCATTATATGACCATGGTAGAAATTTCAGACCATTTGAACCTCTGCATGTTGGAGCTAGATTTGTAAATGATGTGCCAATAGTAAAAATGGGAAGTGGGAAGTTAGCCCATTTGGCCCAATGCATGTCCATGAGAATTTGTACAGAGGCTTATAGGGATGAATTACACCTCCCAAAGAAATATTAGGATTTTTGGATCAAAAATCCCATTAATTTGAATTATTGGAAAATAGGCTCATTTAGAAATAAAAATGATAAATAGGACTATTGACCTTATAAAATTAAAATTTTTTTATACTAGCCCTAATAGGACATTTTACATCTCTAGAAAAAGTTATGACTTTGTTTGAGAATTATATCTTGTGTATTTAGTAGATTTATAATTTTACCCTTTTGGGATTTAAGTTAAATATAGGGGTAATACTATTTGGAAAAATGTGGAAAAATGTGTAGGCTCATATTTCTGTGATATAGACCCTTATACATTATTTAAGAATTTTTGGATAAATAATCATGCTGAAAACCATAGTAGTGGCATTTTTGTAATAGTGATCACATGCAATTATTTTAAGTCAAATAACTGGTTAGGAAGATGAATTTCTGTTTTGAGTATCATCATGTAAATGTTAATAACTGCTGAAACCGAAAATTCGGTCTCGATGGAGTTCACCCTTGGGAAAGGGGTGATCGCGCACCTACTTCTCTCCTGTAAGAAAAATAACAAGGAAAAAGAACAAGGGACTGGACCAAGGGCCCGGCGTAGAGGACCCACCACACACCTGAAAGATCACTGAGCGCTTCCCCTCCTTAGCCAAATGCCGGGCTAAGGCAACCTCAAAAAGCGCTAGAAGACTGAGAGACAGGTAAGCGTTCCATCTAAGGTACCCCTTGGGTCCTATTTATAGATTTCTGAAAATGGCCTGCAAATAGCCAACCTCCGCTATTCTGAAAAGCTATGTGCAGCCTAGATGGGTCTGCCAACAGCGTAACTTCGCTATTTTAACTGGCTATGGGTAGGCCAGCGGGAGCAAAATGGTAAAAACACCTCACAGATCACTAGGCAAGTAGCCCTCAACAAACCCTACTCGGCAAGGGCAGCGAGTACTCGATGGTACAGGCACTCGCCGCATATCTTCGATCTTGGGTGAGTACGGGCCCGACCTGCCCTACTCGCGCGCCGCTGGATTTTTGAACGGTTCGAATTCGGCGAGCGACTCAGAGCTCGACGAATAGCTCAGAGCTCAGCGAACAGCCCAGAGCTCGACGAACAGCTCAGAGCTCAGCGAACAACCTAGAGCTCGACGAACAACCCAGAGCTCGATGAACAGCCCAGAGCTCGACGAACAACCTAAAGTTCGATGAACAGCCTATAGCTCGATGAATTGGGCTCGACAAACTGGGCTTTGCGAGCTAGGCTTGGCAAGTACGAGCTCGCCTCCCCAAGGTATCTCACCAGGCTTGTGCGAGCTGGAGACTGCCGAGCTCTCCTTCCTGCTGAGCTCGGCCAGGCACTCAAACTGCCCGATTTGGCCATTTTGGCTCCTGCTAACCCACTCGCCGGATACAGGGTTGTACACAATCACCATCAATTTTCCATGAATTTTTGGTTGAATATTTTAGTTACTTCATTTGGAAAATGGAATAATTGCGATTATAAACATAAATAGAAAAGGAATGGTAAATAAAGAGGAAAAATTATTATCTTTGGTGAACAGTCATTTTTATCCTAGATGAACTCCAAGTAAATTATCTAGACATAATGGACAATTGGATATAGTAGCTCATGTACACAGTGACCTAGGTCACCTAATTAATTGAATTGATTTATGGTCTTAAATACTTAGTAAAATGATGAAATTCTGAATGGTTAATATTATGCATATGACAAACCCATGATAAATAGTTAGGGGCCTTTGGCCCAAGGATTTGGGCATAAGACCGGGTAGCCTCCTTGGTAAGGGGGGCGGGGGGTGTTACAAACTGGTATCACTTGACAAACGATCATATGAGAATGAAGTCCACAACACTGGGTCACCCCGCTTGAGCATTAGTTTGCGGACAAACTATGCAGCGGAAGCAATGGTGTGCCCATGTATAAAAAATCACAGAAACAGTCCATATTAAATAATGAGTTAGGCCAATCCTAATATGAACCTTCTTTTATGTAGCCTCCACAGGTCGCTGTACCGAAGGATGTGGTTCCTCCCCCTCCGGCTTCCATTCATTTTCAGTAGACGGAGATGGGGAAAACTCTGACAGCCATTCTTGAGACTTCATAGCTCAGCAGGTCCCGACTCAGCAGCCAAATCCGGGATCGAATTGGCTGAGTGCCTTAACGAATCTGTCCCCGCCGATGTACCACGGGATAAAGAGCAGACGGGGCTCACAGAGAGGCAGAGTGATGAGCCACAGGAGGGGTGGGGGACGTTTTCGTCCCAACTTCAAGCAGGAGTAGAGGCCTCCTATAATACTAGCTCCCAACCACTGCAGATACATGACCCGATGAGACAGGATGACCGTGGACACCGACCAATGATTTGCTATAGGTGACAATAGTCGGGGAACGTAAGAGCTGACTACCCTCAGCAGTTTCGTCTACCCCCTCCTCCTCCTCCTCCACCACCACCAGCCCCTCCAGCACACCAGGGCCGAGGACAAGGATGAGGCCGAGGATGAGGCCGAGGATGAGGTCGATGACATTATGGTAGAGGTTGAGGATAGGACAGATTTATTCTTTAGACCTCGCCAAGCTAAGGAACTCTGAGGAGGTTATTACAGGTATTTAAATGCTATTATAAATTTAAAATTTCAATTATAGTTCTTCGACCTCGTAGAATAACAATCCCAATTTAACTCAAACCAAACCTCAGGCATAGTCTTTGTCAACGACAAGCTCGCTCATACCTTATTCGATACGTGTGATTCTCACTCGTTCGTATCTGAAGAATTCTTGGAAGGACTAGCAGGTGTAGACCGATTCACCGGCATAACCAGGAGGGTGCGTCTACCAAATGGATCAGAGCTTCTATCATCTATGAAGTGTAACCTGTAGGCAGAAATTGGAGGAAATATATTCGAAGCACCGACGATAATTTTGAGATTGCCGGACTTCAATCTAATCTTGGGCATGACTTGGTTGCATTGGAACTATGCCCGAATCAATTGTCTGTCAAGGAGGATCACCTTACGACATGGGGACTCCGACATCATGATCGAAGGTATTAGACCTGTCTCCCGTACCTTATTATCATCTATAAAGGCTGTCAAGTCCTATGAGTAAGGAGACGAGGTATACTTGATCTGCTTCGAGATGGCGGGAGCAGAAGATTCTATTACTGATATCCCGATGGTTCGAGATTTCTTCGACGTATTCCCGGAGAATTCCCAGATTTCCACCGGCCAGGGACACGGACTTTCAGATTCAATTGGTGGCGGGAGCGAGGCCCGCATATATGACACCATACAGGATGTACCCCAAGGAGCTAGAAAAGTTCAGGACACAGTTGTAGGAGCTGGTGGAATCAGGATTTATCAGATCGAGCTCATCACCATAGGGAGCACCGATGTTGTTCGTTAAGAAGAAGGATGGGTCGTTGCGGCTCTGCATCGACTACCGGGAGCTGAATCGGTTGACTGTACAAAATGCATACCCACTGCCATGGATTGATGAGTTATTTGACCACCTATAGGGAGCATTCTAGTTCTCCAAGCTACGCATTCGTGAGGAGGACATCTCAAAGACAGCATTCTGTTCCCGATATGGATTATACGAGTTCATGATGATGTCCTTCGGGCTAACGAATGCACCTTCCACATTCATGAGTCTGATGAACCGTGTCTTCGAGCCCTACCTAGACAGATTTGTCATAGTGTTCATTGAAGACATCCTGATCTACTCCTGGACGAAGGAGGAACACACCCAGCATCTTACTATGGTGCTGGGAAAACTAAGAGAGCATCAGATGTACGCTAAGTTTTCCAAGTGCCAGTTCTGGCTACAAGAGGTGGCACTTATGAGGCATACCATCAGTGGATCTGGGTTGGCTGTGGACCCAGCTAAGGTGTAGGCAGTTAGAGATTGGTCGCAGCCAAATTCAGCTTTAGACATCCGTAGTTTCTTGGGACTGGCAGGATATTATCGCAAGTTTGTGGAGGCAGGCAAGTACCGAACGATTGACGAGTTTTGAAAATAAAATAAACATTCTCCCTCTTATGAAAGCCCATTCGTTTTCACCGCAGCCATAAAACCCGGCATATTCAAGGTGAGGGCACTAGATGAAAAGATTCTCCCCCGCACATAGAATGTGCAGAACCCACGCCGCTTCTACCAGTGATTCACGACTTTTCTTATTAAAGTCCATCATCGCTCATTGTTCTACCGTGCATGGGGAGTGCAAGCAATGGGCATATTATTGCATGGGGCACGGGGATCCCCCGAGCCAGACTGCTTGTATGAAAAAATTTTTTAATTTTAAATATTTTTTTTAAAAAAAATTAAATCTTTTTCTATTTTTCAAATTAAATTAGCTAAAAAAATGTGGATATTAATTCTGAAAAAAATGATGGGCCTACAAATAATTTTATTATTTGTGTTAGAAGAAGCCATTTAAATAGGCCCTTTATTGTAGCTCATTCCTCTCTTAGATTAATCTCATGCCATAGATTGGGATTCCTCTCCTCTCTCTCTATCTATATATATGTATTCTCTCAAGTTGTAAGGTGAACTTTTTGGATTAATAAAATTTTCTCCTCATTTTCCCACAATCTTCTACATGGTATCAAAGCTTTCGTTCACTTTGGGCGGCTAGATATTTTTTAACCGTGACCTCTTCTTTGGACTACTCTTCCCCCTTTGCGGAGTCTTTTCTTATCCGTTGTTCTCTCTGGCGAGCTCAGTCCGGGTCCTCTCTTCTATTTGATTGGCTTGCATCTGCTCTTTATATACTTCTCTGTCTGGGTCCTACCTGCTGACTTTTCTGCATCCTCATTCGCCCAGTCTGCTACTTGCCGTTGTTTGAGCTTTGTTTGATTTCTACTGGTCGCTTGCCTCTGCAAGTTCTATTCGCTGCGCTTTATTCATTTGCCGTTGCGGACTCTATCCATTGCGGGCTCTGCTTCTTTGTCGCGCGCTCTGTTTGCTGCGTGCTCGGCTTGTCGCTGTTCTTGCCACCTGGCCGCTCTTTCCTCTTGTCGTCTGGTTGCTCGTTGCTTCTGCTGTCATCCTCTCAGTCAGCCGCGCTCTCTGGCATGCTTGCTCTGCTACTTCTCTGGCCGCTGCTCCTTCTCTTAGTCGCGCCTCTTGTCTCCCGGCCTTACCATTGCTGATTCTTCGGACTGTTGCGGTTTCTCCCAGTCTTCTCAATTGATGAGTTTTAAAAATATATCAAGGTCGTATAATAACTTGGGGCAGGCAAGTACTATTACTCACAACGATTCTATTATCCTACCGAACGATTGATGAGTTTTGAAAATAAAATAAACTAAACTTAATTAAAAGAGAAATAAACTATTGCAAAAGAGTGCTCGATTGACGATTCACTTTGAAATAAAATAACGGAATAAATTAGTTTAACATTTGTAATTCTATTAAGACCGTGACGGATCCGATATTAGGAAGTAATCTCGCTAGAGCATTAAATCCCCTAACTTATAGACGTTTTGACCAAAATCTCTTTACAAGTCAAGATGGCCTAAAGTCGCATTACCGAAGTGAACCGCACTATTGGATTTGACTCCAATCTGGAGGATTTACGTCATCCTATCTCTAGGGTTGCGTTCAACTCCTTCCTTCCTTGAGTGATCTTTCATATTCACGAGCCTTTCAGCTACTCAAATATGAGATTGGAATCTACTACCGTATACTAGCAATACAGAGTCGATACGAAATAAATCAAGGAAGGATCAAAAACAAAAATACAAATGTAACATAAAATGAAAGATATTATTTTATCGCAAAGCTTATCGCGATCGGGAAAGAAAACTAATTAGCTACGCATAGTAGGAAAGAGGAAAAAAAATAGAAGAGATAGAAATTCATTTGCATTGCTTTATAAAATAAAAGAGAATACAATATTAAAAAGACAAGACTATATTATGAATAAAATTACAACAATAAAAGAAAACTACAACAAGGGAAGAAACACTCTTGAACTAGCACTCTACCAAAACTATTTTAAACTAAAACTACTTTTTAAAATAAGAGGGAAGAGGTTCCTTTTATAGGAGAGGGAGAAGGATCTAGAATGAGGGGAGATAAGGGGGGGGGGGGGGTGGCCATGCTAAGGAGAGAAGGTTCATGCATTTCATTTAATGGGGGAAAGAGAATGGGAGGATCAATGTATGATAATAAATGGAAGGAGAGAGAGGAGGCTACATGCATGCATTTTATGAAAGTGGAAAATATAAAATAGAGAGGGGGATGAATGTAGAATAAAAAGAAATAAAATAGGTGGAAAGAGGGGGGGGGGCACTTGAGGGAAAATGCATGCATGTAATACATTAAATGATGGAGAGAGAGAGGGAAGATTCAATGTAAATGGAGAGGGAGGAAAGGAAGGTGGCCGACCAAGTGCAAGGGGGATGTTCATGCATTCAATAGATGATGAGGGAAGAGAGAGGGGCTGCTTGAGGTGGCCGGCTTTGCATGAGGGGCTGCTCCAATAGTGGGCTGAAAATAATGTTTGTGGGCTGAAAATAGGAGGCCGGGATGCATTAGGATCGGGTAGGGGCTGCTCCATGTTGGGCTTCATGTAGAAGGCCGGGCTGCTCCAAATATGGAGGCTCGGGTTGCATGTATGTGGGTTGAACTTGCATCATGTTGGAGGGCTTCTAGGTGGGCTTGTACCTACAAATAAAACAAAACAAATAACATTAGTTATTTAACAAAACAAAACATAATATATGTTATTAAAACTAAACTTCATAACATAACAAAACATAAAATATAAAACATAAAATAATAAGAAGAAAACACATAATAAAGTTAGAAATTATAATATCAATCATAAAAGACATTTAACGAGAAATAAAACAAAACATACATAAAATAAAAAAATTATAAATAAACTTAAGAATTTAGGCTTATAAACTATACCAAAAATGATGACTAAAACAAGTCATCACTGTCACATAACACTCCCTTACCACCTCGGGTTCACCCCGAACCCGGACCTGGATCCCCTTGGCGTTGAACTTTATGCATTGGTGGAAGGATGACAGAATGCAGTGGAAGGCACTGATGAGGGGTTGCCCGAAGATGGCGTTGTAGCTACTTGGGGCGTCCACAATGACGAACCTACAAGTGCGAGTATACCCCCCCCCCCCCCCCCGAGTGACATGGAGGCCCCCTCATCCTTCTACCTCCTTCCTCTCACCCGAGAACCCGAGCAAGGGTCTATCTGAGGCCAACACCCTCTTGGCCTCCACCTTCATCGCGTCAAACACCTTCTTGAAGATGACGTTTACCGAGCTCGCGTTGTTGATGAGGATCTAGGAGATGGTGAAGTTCTCGACCGCTGTTTGGATGACCAGTGCATCGTAGAAGGGGTCCTCATGGTATGACATATCCTTCCTTGAGAGGTGATCTTTCCTTCCGGGGGTGGGGTCTAGGAGGTGGAGCCAACGCTCCGGTGGTACATACTGTGGAGACTTGCCTTGCTTGAAGCCTCGACCCCCTAGGCCCCAACATCTGCCCGGTCTTCACACCTGTCCTCCTCTACCTGAGGTAGGACTTCTTCGATCAACACTCCCTAGCGGTCTTGCTGATGCTATTGCCCCCTGTTTTCTCTCATCTCGAGGAACTCTGGGCACGTGGCCGTGGTGTGCCCCTCCTCCTGATGGAAGTCACAGTAGGGTAACTCCACCCTAACTTCCCTTCTCCTCCTTCACACCGCTCTCCTCCTCTACCCCATGGCTATAGCCATAGACTGGTTCTGGTCAAGGAGAG
Organism: Platanthera zijinensis; assembly: GCA_039513925.1. Lineage (NCBI taxonomy): Eukaryota > Viridiplantae > Streptophyta > Magnoliopsida > Asparagales > Orchidaceae > Platanthera > Platanthera zijinensis. Next base: position 156,177,798 of record CM077083.1, read on the forward strand.
GTGGTCTCTGGCCCTGCCTCACGCCTGGATGGAAAAATTGGCCCTGACCCCCCTGGCGATTGTCTCCCCCTGGAAACCTCTTCGCGGCCCCTAATCTTGCCACTCCGGCCTCCAACCTAGCCGATGTTTCGGCTCCTGGTGCCCCCACCTAGGATGCTACTGTTGTTGTTCCCTCTATCGGGGCTCAACCCTTCTCTCCTCTTGACCTCTGCCACCTCTTGCCCTCTCTTCCTCCATGGCCCACCTGGCCAGCTTTCGGGCATACTCTGGATTCGACGCCTCCCCGTCGAATTCTCTTACTGCCCTCTCCATTAGCTCCTCGCAGGAGAGGGGCGGCACCCTCTTCAGTTCCAATCTGAAGAAACCCTATTGCATCCCCAGGGTGAATACCATCATCAGGGTGTGACCCGACATCTCTTGGACTTGGGTCACCTTCTCCTAGAACCGGTCTACATAGCTCCCCAGTGTCTCGTTCACCTTCTACTTGATGTGGAATAGGGACTCTGACTCCTTCTTCCTCCTCTTGGAGGTGGTGAACCTCAACATGAACCCCCAGCGCAGGTCCTTAAAACAGTAAATGGAGCTGGCCGGTAGCCGGTGGAACCACTCTCTCGCCTTCTCCTTAAGAGTGATGGCGAAGAGCCTTTACTTGAACCCATCCGACATCTATCGGATCGAGACCACGTCCTTGAAATACTGGACGTGTTGGACCAGGTCTCCCTTCCTGGAATAGTAGGACATCTCAGGCTCCTTGAACCCCTCTGGAACCGGGGCAGAAGAAACTAGCTCGCTAAAGAGGCTGCCTCCCCTAATGAGCGGGATTGGGGGTTTCACACCCCCATCTTGCCGAACCTGCCTCCGCTCACCGATCCCAGGAAGAGTACTCTCCCGGGGAGCTCACCGCCTCTTCCTTCCTCTCTAATTTCTTTCCCAGCTCACCTGCCGGTAGCATCTTCGCCAAAGGCCGGGTCTGCGAGCACTGGCACCGCTGGAGTCGAGCACTCAACACGCATGCCGAGTGCGAACCTAACGATATATCTCGCCTGAAGTCTTAGAACATCCCCACTATGGCGAGAGGTGGGGGGAGGGGGGGGGGGGTGGCGAGTCAGACCTTTCTGAGCCTTGTCCTTCTCCTCCCGTCATTGAGCCTGCTAAATATTTTTTATGCTGACCATGCTCCACACTCACCGCACCAAAATTTTGAAACCGAAAAATCGGTCTCTGTGGAGTTCACCCTCGGGGAAGGGGTGAACGCGCACCTACTTCTCTCCTACAAGAAAAACAACAAAGGAAAAAGAACAAAGAACTAACCCAAGGGCTCGTTGCGGAGGTCCCACCACACACCCGAAAGATATTAGAGCGCTTCCCCTCCCTAGCCAAGAGCCGAGCTAAGGCAACCTCAAAAAGCGCTAGAAGACCGAGAGACAAGTGAACATGCCTTCTGAGGTACCCCTTGGGTCCTATTTATAGATTTCTGGAAACGGTCTGCAAATAGCCAGCCTACGCTGTTCTGAACAGCTATGTACAACCCAAATGGGTCTGCCAACAGCGTAACTCCGCTATTCTAACTAGCTATGAGCAGTACATCGGGGGAAAAATGGTAAAAATAACACATCACGGGGCATAGGGCGAGTAGCCCTCAACAATCTGTACTTGGCAGAGGCGGCGGGTGCTCGATGGAGCTGGCACTCGCTGCTTCGGCTCGGTATTTGGCGAGTGCGGGCCTAGCCTGCCCGGCTCGCCTGCCTCGAGTTCGTTGAGTGGCTAGAGCTCGTCGAGCGGGGCTTGGCGAGTACAAGCTCGCTTCCCAAAAGCATTTTACCCCGCCTGGGCGAGCCGGGGCTGCTGTCGAGCTCTCTAGGGCGAGTGCGAGCCGACGGATGCCGAGATGTCCCTCAACGCCAAGAGAATGAAGGGTCGATAGAACTCACCTCACTCGACGCCTAGGCTGAAGGCGTCGAGTGAGCTCACCTCACTCGACGCCTAGGCTGAAGGCATTGAGTGAGCTCTCCTCACTCGACGTCGAGGCTAGGGGGCATCGAGTAGACTCGATGCCAGGGACCTGGCTCGCCTAGGTCTTGGGCTAGACTTGGCAAGTCTGGCTCCTACCGACCCCACTCGTCGGATATGGGGTTGTACAATGACATTTTTGTAATAATGATTACATGAAATTATTTTAAGTCAAATCACTTGTTAGGAAGATGAATTTTTGTTTTGAGTATTATCATGGCCATGTTAATCACCATCAATTTTCCATGATTTTTTTGTTGAATATTTTAGGTACTTCATTTGGAAAATAGAATAATTGCGATTATAAACATAAATAGAAAAGGAATGGTAAATCAAGAGGAAAAATTATTATCTTTGGTGAACAGTTATTTTTAACCTAGATGAACTCTAAGTAATTCATCTAGACATAATGAACCATTGGATATAGTAGCTCATGTACAAGTGACCTAGGTCACCTAATTAAATGAATTAATTTATGGTCCTAAATACTTAGAAAAATGATGAAATTCTGAATGGTTAATATTATGCATATGACAAAACCATGATAAATAGTTAGAGGTATTTGTCCCAAGGAATTGGAAGTCATCTCATATGGGTTAGTATTAGGTCATGTGCTGTGCATATCAAAAGTAACATATAACACTAGGACCCCCATGGGATATGATAAGTGGTTGGATTGAGAACTGTATTGGAAAGTTGAAACCCTGGTTAGTGTCGAGTAGGACACTACTTAGTAACGAGTGTTAGAGTGTAAAACCCAAGAAGACCAATTATAACGAGGACTAGCGAAAGATTGTCGCTCTCCCAATCAGTGCCTTAAGTCATTAGGTTTACTCAAGAGTAATAATGAGATTGGGGTAATAATAATGGGTAGACACTAATACAAGTATGTGTCCTTGAGAAAGGGAGCTTTGGGCTTCAACCCATCATTGTTCCTAGTGCCCTCAAGAGCCCTTCACCGGGCATGCCCTGGGCAGTCTAAGGGCTAACCCTAAATTGCTATATAAAACAATAATTAGATAAGAGTATTATAATAGGTTAAGGGAACGTTATGACAAACTCACCCGCATAGGGTTGGAGGGATTTGGGATGGGTTTAGTCCTACGAGCTGGAGGCTCGGATGTTTGGATAACGGATGGGTTTAGTTCTGCGAGCTGGAGGCTCGGGTTTGAAATAATTTGCATGTGCATAGAACATATTAGTGGCGGAGCATGTGGTGCTGGGCCAATAATCACACCGATAGCATTACGGTGACTCTAGCGAGGGTGAGGATTTGAGGTGCTAGTGGGATGTTTTACACTGCGGTCTGGAGGAAAATACCCAAAAACGCACACCCGACCAAAAAGACTGGTGGATTTGCCAGCAAATTAGTAAGTAAAGACTCTAGAATGTGCACCTAGGATGTGTACGGAGGTGTACAAAGGGTCTAGGACTGGTAGTGTGTATACCCTCTTAGGATGCTGTGACGCCCGCTTCGCAACTGTCGTAGCCACAATGGTTGTACCTGAGAGTTAAGATAACTCCAAAAAGTTGGAACTAAAGGTCTGTGATCACAGAGTCGTGTGTATGAGTTTCACTTGTATGAACCATAACCCGCATAACATATCATAATATATATACATACCTAGGTAATACACACTACAGATCCTTATCATATAAATTAGTATGGACTCTTTTATATGATAAGTTATATTTCAGAAACTTTATCTTATAAGTGTGTATGGGTATTCATATAAGTTAAGGTACTCCTGTGATGTTAGTGTAGCGGTAGATAGTTTACTTTCTGCTCTTTCATTAATTTACTTAGTGCACTCCTTTTTAGTACAGTTTTACATACCTTACTCGTACCATATAGAACTACTAGAGTAGAGATAAATCTGTTGGAATATAACCATGTTAGAATATGTCCACTATCATCTTCTTTCCTTTTTATACCCCTTGTTGACCTCCACTTCGTTCTCCCGCTCGGTACCTAGGAGTCGCGGGGGCGAGGCAATGACAAAATGGCTTAGTCTTTATGACTAACGGTCGGTTGTGATCGTAGGATATCGAGGAGATGGAGCACCAACACGACCAGTAGGACGAGGTGGCAGGACCTAAGGAGCAGTTACCGCGCACTACTACTACCGCAGCTCAGCGTCAGGTGATGATGAGTGTTTCAGTTACCGCTTCTGCATAATATTGTTGTGTGAGAGAGATTTGATTCCATTTTGGCATGTACCGGGCATAAGCCCTTTTCTCACTTTTGTACTCATTTGGACTATTGTACTTTCATTTACATATATGACGACATTGTATTGTGACATTGTAGACTTGTTAGTTTTATTTACTACTTGTTATACTTCTTCTCTCGATTGGCCTAACAGGTTGAATGTTCGTACTAGCCGACAGGATCGACATCTTGCGGTGTCGACTAGATCGTGTGTTAGTGACACCGTAAGGCCGCGGTTCTGGGCATAAGACCGTGTAGCCACCTTGGTAAGGGGTGGGGGTGGGGGGGTCTTACAGGCAAAGTGGTCGATTTAAGTGAGTTCGACTTATCCTTTATTCCTCGCCTCTCGATCAAGGCCCAAGCGATGACTGACTTTTTTCTGATTACGTGGTAGAGGTGGCAGAGGCGAAACTCACTCGCCGAGTTCCTTGGAATGTGATGGTGGATGGCACCTCAGGGAGACATTCCTTGGGGGTAGGGGTGATTTTGGAGAGCCCCAGGGAATGAGTATTGATCAGATGGTGGTCGTGCACTTTCCCATCACTAACAATCAGGCCGAGTACGAAGCAGTAATAACAGGGTTGCACCTGGCCATGGAGCTGGTGGTGCATGATGTGGAGTTCCTCACGGACTCCTTGGTGGTAGCCTATCAGATCAATGGGAAGTTTGAGGCAAGGGAGCCTACCCTCCAACTATATTTGATAAAGGTGAAGGGGGTCATCGACATGTTCCAGACCTTCTCCATCCGGTACGTGCCATAGGAGGAGAACGAGGAGGTCGGCCAATTGTCCAAGCATGGACCCCAAGTGGGGGGAACCATCACCGACTTGTTCCGCCCATCCATCGAAGAAGGGGAGCTGATGGAGGTGGACCAGCACCCCTTGTGGATGGATCCTTTTGCAACTTTCCTATCCATAGGTGAATTCTCGGAGGGGATGGATAAGAAGCGATTCAAGCATAAGTCGGCATACTACCTCATGCGTGATGGGCAGTTATATCGGAAGACCCTCTCGGGGTTGTTGGCACGTTGCGTGGCCAAATGGGAAGTCCAGAGGATCTTGTAAGAAGTCCATTCTGGAGAGTGCGAGAGTCACTCGGGGAGCAAGACCTTGGAAGGGAGGATAGTCAGGAAAGGGTACTTCTAGCAAACCCTGGGCATGGATGCCGCTGAATTCACAAAGAAGTGCCACAAGTGCTAGTTTTTTGCCCCTCTCAAGATACTATCGACTCAGTGGATCAGAAGCATCACGACACCCTATCCCTTCGCTATTTGGGGAATGGATCTGGTAGGACCCTTCCCCCAGGCTAGTGGGCAAAGGAGGTTCTTGCTGGTCATGATCAATTATTTTTATAAGTGGTTGGTGGTGAAGGCGCTGGCCATGGAGACCTCTCAGGTAACCAGGAACTTCGTATGGGAAGAGATCATCTGCCGGCATGGGCTGCCCCAGACCATTGTCACGGATAATGGGCCACAGTTTGCCAGCGCGAGTTCATCAGTTTCTGCGGGAAACTGGGGATTGATCTCAAGTTCGCGTCAGTCCATCATCCCAGGAGCAACGGGAAGGTGGAGGCGGCGAACAAGATCATCGTGAACCTCCTAAATAAGAAGGTGAAGAATTTGAAGGGGAGCTGGGTAGAACAACTTCCTTCAGTCCTCTTGGCCCTGAGGACCACCCCAAACACAGCCATGGGGGAGACCCCCTTCAAGCTTTCCCCAACTGTTAGGTCGTGCTCCCAATAGAATTCGAGGTCCGGACACCGCGAGTGGTGGCAGAAGAGGAAGGTTGGGAAGAATGGAGGGCCGAGAACAAGGACTAGCTTTGACTCTCCCTTGACAAGGTGGAGGAACTACACGACTTGTCAGCTATCCTGCAAGAAGAGGTCAAGCGACGAATGACCAAGTGTTTTGAAAAGCATGTCAGAATAGAGCAATTTGCAAAAGGGGACTTGGTCCTGAAGAAGGTCGATGCGGCCGGGAGGTCGACATCCATCGACAAACTTAATCCCAACTAGGAAGGTACCTATGTAATCCGAGAGGTATTGAAGTCAGGAGGATATCACCATAAAGATATAGAGGGGGAACCCCTCAGTCATGCCTGGAGCAGCGATGACCTGAAACGATTTTACCCCTGAAAGTAATGAGATTGCTTTTTTCACGCTCTTATTATTTGCTAATGACTCATTTGCTTGGCAGGAATAACATGTGACTTGGTTGAACAAAAATTCCAGTTGATGCTCAACACCCGCCGTCAGGTTCTCACCTAACTGATTGGGCCGGTGGTAGCGCCTGGTGGATGGCCAAGCAAAGTCTGGTTGATGCACACCACCCACCGCCAGGATCTCACCTAGCTGATTGGGCAGGCGGTAGCGCCCGGTGGTTGGCAAAACGAAAGTATGGTTGATGCTCAACACCCGACGTCAGGCTTTAACCTAGAAGATTAGTCCGGTGGTAGCGCCCGGTGGTTGGCCAAGGAAAATCTGGTTCATGCTCAACACCCACCGTCAGGCCCTTAACTAGCTGATTAGGCCGGTAGTAGTGCCTAGTGGTTGGCTAGGGAAAGTCCGGTTGATGTTCAACAACTTCCGTTTGGCTCTCACTTAGCTGATTGGGCCGGTGGTAGGGCCTGGTGGTTGGCCAAAGGAAAGTCCAATTGATGCTCAACACCCGCTGTCAGGTTCTCACCTAGTTGATTGGGCCGGTGGTAGCGCCCGGTGGTTGGCCAAGGAAAGTCCGGTTGATGCTCAACACTCGCCATCAGACTCTCATCTAGCTAATTGGGTAAGTGGTAGCTGAAGGATGTGGTGTTTTGAAAGTTGTTTTATTGTATTATTTATTTAAATGTTCATGATATAAATGTAATAATTACATTTTGTTCCTTGATTGTATGACATGTCTCATGTAAGGTTCAGGAAGATGCCCTTGGTCTTGAACCATAGAACCGTGAATTTGTTATGTCATGTAGTCTTTAAATAATCTCTCTTTCGTGGTAGTCAAAAGGAACATTGACTATCGAGTCAAGATTGTCGCATGATAAAAGTACATTTGTGTTCTGTAAATGTTGATAGATGTTATCGTTTAATCATATGAGTATGTATACGGTTGAATTCATACATATAGAGATTGACCACTTGTTGCAACATTATTTGGAATGTGTTTAGTGTCGTTAATGTTTGCAACGTGTCTAATGATTTTAGATATGAGACGTGTAGATTTAGCGCATCGGTGTGGACAATGTGATTACAATTGAAGGCCATCTTATGATGGTGATACATATTGTGGTTCGTTGGTCACGCTTGCACGTAAGGGATCTACACATCGAAATATCGCCTGTCCCCAAATTTATTTGGGAAGTGATGTGGTCGGGCCCTTTGGTAAAGCGAGTTTGTATAGCATGCAATATAACTGATGTAGTTATAAATACACATCGCTTATGAGACCGAGAAAAACTAAATATAGTGCGAAAATGACACACTCCTATTTTGCACTATATTCATAATATCATGCGACAAGAAAAAGACACAGGTCATCAAAATGTGTTACCTAGTTACTACATTATTGAGGCGACTATAATGCAGTGACAAAGCCACTTATAGTCCGTAATATAGAATGTTATATTATCACATTGATGATAGAGTTCCTCTATAAGGTCGCACCAAATGAACGGGAACAATTTTCAGTTCGACTTTCTATAGTACGTGCGAACGTGTTATGTCGTGTCTCGACATGCTTAGACAAGTTTTTGTGCGACTATTAAAAGAGAAAATTATGACGAGGCAGTCGTCGTAATTATTTTGGTAGAGGAGCACAATTATATTTTGGTTATGTGTAACCATTTGGGCTTGATTTAGGACTACATTTTTGTATATATAAGTATATATATATAAATTATAATATATATATATATTATATATGTCTTTAGCAAGAGATGTTGTTCACGGATAAAAACACAAAAAGGGGTTTTTTTTATGACAAGGAGCAGGAGCAGGTCACGGGAAAAGAAACAGGAAAAGGGCAGAAGCTTTGCTTTTAGGTTTTTCTTTCTCCCCCCATTGCTCGGTGTTGGGTATTGTATCCACAATGTACCGGATTTGAAGAAGCCCCTGGACCAGCTAAGGTGAATTGACATTGTATTTGATCATTTGTCTTCAAGTTGTGCTTGCAGTTATTCTACGCTAAGTACACACCAATGTCAGGGTGCAGTGGGTCAATATACACGAGTCTGCATAATGTAATCCCTCGTTGAGCAGATCAGTGTGTTGGCCTACGTGTACTCTCTCTATTGGAGTGTACTTACTTTCAAGTACATGGCTGAGAAAGATCAAGAGCAGACAAGGAGCAAGGATGGAGCAACTCGCGGGAAGAAAGTCGAAAATCGTCTAAGTAGAAATCGTCGAAAATCACTAAGTGATTCTCGCCGATTCGACGAGAATCACTAGTTATTCTCGCCGAATCGTCGAGAATCACTCGCTGATTCTTGCCGATTGCAGCCGGCTGTCTCAACGCCATCTTGATTTCTGCTTAAGGCAGAATCGTCGAGAATCACTAGTTGATTCTCATCGAATCGTCGAGAATGACTTTGCATTCTCGCAGATTCGTCGAGAATGAATGATGATTCTTGCCGATTCTCTCCGGATGGCAAGATCTTCAGCCAGAATTCTGCCAAGTAGAATTCGGCGAGAATCATAAGTGATTCTCGCCGATTCGTCGAGAATCACCAATGATTCTCATCAAATTTGCCTTAGGCGAATTTCTTCTGCTCGCTGGACCGGTCCAAATATTCAGGCGCTGTTTTGAACCGAACTTAGGGTTTCTAGTGGTGGGGCCCACAACGGTCATAATGTATGACCTACAGTATAAATACTGTTGTATTTCGATCATTACAGTTACCGAATACCGAGAACAAGAAACGAGCCGCCATCGTGACCTAAAGCATCGCAGATTTCCTTCCGCCGCCGTCGCCGCTCGGATCACCATCGCCGCTCGTGCAGGTTGTCGCCGTTGCTGATCGTGGTTTCTTCTCGATCTCCCGGCGACAGAAGCTCAGTCAAGCAACACGTCTCACGTGTCTACCTAGAGATCCTTTGTCTCTTGATTTGTTGATCGGGAATACCTTCCCTTTCCAAATCGATCGAGACGATCGATCCTAGCAAGATCGTTGGTAGACCTTGCTAGCTTTGCTACGAAGGTTGGATCTCCAAAGCTCAGCCGCCGCACTTCGTTGCCGCCGCCGATCATGACAGCTACGCCGCCACACTTCTTGCCGCCGCTGGTTTCGGGGAGATTCTCTCTAAGAGAGCACTTAGGTCGTAGACTCTTCGACTTATTCAAGAACGCAACGTCGAACGAAGAGGGACACCAAGGGCTCAAAAAGTAGTTTGTATTTTATACATTCAAGTTTTTCTTTTGTTGTAAAGGAACGTTGGTTCCTCTGTATAAGGGTTGGGTGCAACCCGTGGTGGAGGAGTGGTGACTCCTTCGTGTGGAAGAGTTACTTCCTTAGTGTGAGGATTGGTTTTTAATCCTATTGGTGAAGTGACCGAGTCGTCCCTTATTTGGAGATAGGTCGAAGGGGGAGAGTGGACGTACCCAAATCGGGAAACCACTATAAATTGCCTGTGTCTTTCTGTGCTGTGTTGTTTTGTTTATTTGTGCAGGTATAGTTTTAATTCCGCAAAAACACTGCAAGACACCTATTCCCCCCCATAGGTGAAGGTAGTTGGCACTAGGTGGACTTTCAAGTGGTATCAGAGGGAGGTTACTCAGCAATAAGGTTAACACCTTGAGTAAGTTCCTGCCACTAGTGTCAATTCCTCGGAAGAAGGTTTATATCATGGAATAGTAAGAAGCAGAATTGCGCTGCAACCTCCACAGATGAATCTCAGTACATCTCAGCAGGCAGATGTTGCGCACAACTTCTATGGATCAGAAATCAGCTAGCAGACTATGACCTTCAGTTCAAAGAAGTACCAATGTACTGCGACTCCTCAAGTGCTATAGCTATTGCGAACAATCCCGTGTCGCACAGCAGTACGAAGCATATTGAAGTGCACTACCACTTCATTCGGGAGCATGTGGAAAACAAGGACATCTCTCTCTGCTATGTCCCCACGGATTAGCAGATTGCAGATATTTTTACAAAGCCCCTAGACGAAGCCAAGTTCAGTCTCTTCAACACTGAACTGGGTATGCTAAACCTTGAGGAATGAAGAATACAGAGGCTACCGGCTCTTGGATCAAGGGGGAGCATCCGCAAGAAACTCAAGTGTAAGCACAAATGCAAGAACTGAGGGGGAGCATTATGGCAAGTGCTAAAGTCCCAGATTTGTAGAAGCCAAAAAGGGGGAGATTGCCCTCTCGGCTAAGGTGCTAAGGGCTAAGGTGCTCTCACAAAGTATGCTTCAATTGCTCTAAAGATAATGGTATGGAAATTCTTTCTCAACTGATTATTCAGTTTATGTTTTTCTTCCATCCGTTATATTCACCTTAGCTTGTAGGGTTTAGGCTTCTTCAAATAGGGGGAGATTGTTGGGTATTGTATCCACAATGTACCTGATTTGAAGAAGCCCCTGGACCAGCTAAGGTGAATTGACATTGTATTTGATTATTTGTCTTCAAGTTGTGCTTGCAGTTATTCCACGCTAAGTACACACCAATGTCAGGGTGCAGTGGGTCAATATACACGGGTCTGCGCAACGTAATCCCTCATTGAGCAGATCAGTGCGTTGGCCTACGTGTACTCTCTCTATTGGAGTGTACTTACTTTCAAGTACAGGGCTGAGAAAGATCAAGAGCAGACAAGGAGCAAGGATGGAGCAACTCGCGGGAAGAAAGACGAAAATCATCTAAGTAGAAATCGTCGAAAATCATTAAGTGATTCTCGCCGATTCGGCGAGAATCACTAATGATTCTCGCTGAATCGTCGAGAATCACTCGCTGATTCTTGCCGATTGCAGCCGGCTGTCTCAACACCGTCTTGATTTCTGCTTAAGGCAGAATCGTCGAGAATCACTAGTTGATTCTCGCCGAATCGTCGAGAATGACTTTGCATTCTCGCCGATTCGTCGAGAATGAATGATGATTCTTGCTGATTCTCTCCAGATGGCAAGATCTTCAGCCAAAATTCTGCCAAGTAGAATTCGGCGAGAATCATAAGTGATTCTTGCCGATTCGTCGAGAATCACCAATGATTCTCTCGAATTTGCCTTAGGCGAATTTCTTCTGCTCGCTGGACCGGTCCAAATATTCAGGCCCTGTTTTGAACCGGACTTAGGGTTTCTACTGGTGGGGCCCACAACGGTCATAATGTATGACCTACAGTATAAATAATGTTGTATTTCGATCATTACAGTTACCGAATACCGAGAACAAGAAACGAGCCGCCATCGTGACCTAAAGCATTGTGGATTTCCTTCCGCCGCCGTCGCCGCTCAGATCACCATCGCCGCTCGTGCAGGTTGTCGCCGTTGCTGATCGTGGTTTCTTCTCGATCTCCCGGCGACAGAAGCTCAGCCAAGCAACGCGTCTCACGTGTCTACCTAGAGATCCTTTGTCTCTTGATTTGTTGATCGGGAATACCTTCCTTTCCGAATCGATCGAGATGATCGATCCTAGCAAGACCGTTGGTAGACCTTGCAAGCTTTGCTACGAAGGTTGGATCTCCAAAGCTCAGCCGCCGCACTTTATTGCCGCCGCCGATCCTGACAGCTACGCCGCCGCACTTCTTGCCGCCGCTTGTTTTTGGGAGATTCTCTCTAAGAGAGCACTTAGGTCGTGGACTCTTCGACTTATTCAAGAACGCAACGTCGAACGAAGAGGGACACCAAGAACTCCAAAAGTAGTTTGTATTTTATACATTCAAATTTTTCTTTTGTTGTAAAGGAATGTTGGTTCCTCTGTGTAAGGGTTGGGTGCAACCCGTGGTGGAGGAGTGGTGACTCCTTCGTGTGGAATAGTTACTTCCTTAGTGTGAGGATTGGTTTTCAATCCTGTTGGTGAAGTGACCGAGTCGTCCCTTGTTGGGAGATAGGTCGAAGGGGGAGAGTGGACGTACCCAAATCGGGGAACCACTATAAATTGCTTGTGTCTTTCTGTGCTGTGTTGTTTTGTTTATTTGTGCAGGTATAGTTTTAATTCTGCAAAAACGCTGCAAGACACCTATTCCCCCCCATAGGTGAAGGTAGTTGGCACTAGGTGGACTTTCACTCGGATCTCTAGCTCTCTTGACGGCGGCCGATCAAGCATCCCGAGCGGCTCGCGAGGAAGGGCTGCCGCGCCGCCTTTGTCCTCCTCACCAGCGAGAGCTCACCTTGTCCGCCGTTGGTCGGTCTCTTGGAGCTCGCCGACGGTTGGTGGAGAAGAAGCTCGGTGCACTTCTTGATCGGAGCTCATCTCTGAAATCTTCGGTTAAGGCAAGTGATTTGCCTTGAGACTTTCATCCTCTTGCCGATCCAGTCAAGCCCCACATTTCTCCTCTTCCTCCACCGACGACTAGTGTGGTTCGGCCACTAGGAGTCCCCGACACTCTTGGAAGAGAAAGTCTGAGCTTTTGTCTCTATTCCTTGTCAACGAAATAGAGATTTTTCACTGTTCGGGTTCAAGGTGAACTAAGAGGCGTGGCGTCGGCCTCACCGTTGCGGTGGAATCGTCAACATCTTCTCCGACAACTTACCTCTTCCGGCTAGAGATCTTGTTCTCTAGAGGTATAAATTTCTAACCTTTTTGTGATGGTTAGATGTGATGAGTTAGGTTTCATGTTGCTTGCATTGCCTTGTTTAGGCCATTGTCATGGGACGCACGATCCATTGTGTCGTTGGTACCCGCAAATTTTGTTTAAATTTCGCCCGCCACTATACGTGAAATCCTTCAGTGGTATCAGAGGCAGGTTTGAAGTCTCATGACAATGGGCCTTGCTTTTGTACCTAGAGGTTTGGATTGGTTATGTCCCAACCCTTGATTCAAGCTTAGGTAATTCTTCGGCGTACGAATTATGTGGAAATCAATTTTTTTGGATTTAAATTGATTTTGTTGAATCACGTTGGGTTGTGGATATTAATCCATCCACTGCTAGGATAAGGCTTTTGTTTGCTCGCTTGCGCATTATTTATTTTTATTATCTCTGGAATGTAATTCTTTTTGGGATGCATGTAATAATTAGAATGCCGTGAGTTAGGATGTTTTTGTTATTCCCCCTCTCTTTGGAGGAATGCGAAGAAAAAAAATTTAAGAATGTTTTTCCTTCTCATTTTATCCACTTAAGCTAGTACCCTTGGATGATCATGAGTGTGATTCCAAACACTAGACAAGATGGAACGTGTGTGAGACTGGTATTTGGACACAAGAGATTATATTTTGTGTGAGGCACATTTTATTTTTTCTTGTGGAAATACCGCGTCCACACTAGTTGCCCAATAAAATGAGTTTTCTTAAACAGGACTTTCAAGATCTAGGCTTGAATATTTTGGGAAAAAGGTTTTTATATTACTCATTTTTTTTATCATGCAATAATATGTTTTGAGAGTCACAAAAGTTAAGCGTCGCTTAAAAGATTGTGATTGGTGACTTGTACCTACCTGGACAAGCAAATGGATGAGTCCGCTTGTTTGGAAGGGATCTCGTGCGTGTCTATATTATTTTGATATGGCAATAGCGTTTTTTTTATCATGAACCGTAAATAAATTAATTTTCATTCTCTCTTTATTTTTAGAAAATGTCAACCCTACCAAATTTTCTGCATTCCATGATTGATAAGAGTCCTCTTGCTAATGACAGTTCAAACTATTCTGATTGGATCCTCAAGTTGAATATCGTGTTGCATTTGGAAAATCTCCAACAAATTCTGGGTGGTCATTGCCCAGAAGAGAAGGAGAAGGGGAAACCAACTGATATTGAAAAGGAGGAATAAAAGAAATGGAATGAACAACAGCGTGTTGTGCAGACACTGATCTTGGCCAGCATTGGCGATCAGTTGCAAAGGAAATTTCTTGATACTCCCGCTAAGGAAATAATAGCACAGTTGGAAAAGATGTTCACCGATAGTGCTCGAAAAGTGCGTTATAATACCACCATAGCACTCACAAGGTGCAAGATGATGGAGGGTGAATCTGTTTCAGTGCACTTCCTTAAAGTGCAGGGCTATCTGGAGAAATTTAAGAAATTGAATTCTCAACTTCCTGATGACATAGCTGAGGATATCATACTGGGGTCACTTCCTTACTCATATAAGGATTTTATTATGCACTATCATATGCGTAAAAGGAAGATGACTATGAATGAGCTCCATAATGCCCTCAAAACAGCTGAGGTAGACATGGGCAAGACAAAGGCAAATTCTGTCTTAGCCGTTGCGTCAAGTAGCAAGAAGCCCTTTAAGAATAAAGGCACCGTTACAAACAAAACTGCTGGTGGAAAGTGATCTTTCAAAGACAATAAGGGAGGGGCTCATGCAAGCACCTCCAAGGGAAGCAAAGTGAAGAATTCTCCATCTATTGTCACCGAGTGCTTCAATTGTCATGAGAAAGGACACTACAAGATGAATTGCCCCAAGTACAAGCGTGACTTGGATGAGGGCAAGGTTGAACGCAAGCGTCCCAAAGGTATACTTGTTATTGAATTAAATCTAAACTTGACCACTACTATCCTTGATTGGGTAATGGATAACAGATCATGTGCTCACTTAGTTTCTAATGTGCAGTCACTAAGGGATAGGAGATCTCTCTCAAAAGGAGAGGTTGTGCTGAAGGTTGGAAATGGTGCAATAATCTCAGCGGTTACTTTTGGCACCCTCGACCTTCATTTATCTAGTAGGTTATGTTTTGTTTTAAGAGATGTTTATCATGTTCCTTCCATTTTGAGAAACATTATCTCTGTATCATGTATGGATGCAGAAGGCTTTTGTTTTGTGATAAATAATTCACAAATGACAATTGAGAAGGATGGTTTATTTTATGCAAATGCTTTCATTTCAAATGGTTTGTATTTGCTTAATATAGTAGAAGATAAACACATGTTGAATGTCAATAACAAAAGGCTTAAAATAACTCATGTAAATGAGACACTCTTATGGAACCATCGCCTTGGTCACATAAACGAAAAATGCATAAGGAAATTGCATCAATCCAATCTCTTGGACTCATTTGATATTGATGCAATTGGGACATGCGAATCATGTTTAGCTGGAAAGATGACCAAGACACCTTTTAATAAGAAAGGTGTAAGAGCGAACAGTTTATTGGAATTGATACACTCCGATGTATTTGGCCCAATGAGTACAAGTGCAAGAGATGGTTATAGGTACTTCATCACTTTCACGGATGATCATAGCCGCTACGGCTATGTTTATCTTATGAAGCATAAAAGTGAATCCCTTGAGAAATTCAAGGAATACAAAATTGAAGTAGAGAACCAACTTGACAAGAGAATTAAGAATTTGAGAACTGATCGAGGAGGTGAGTACTTGAGCAACATGTTCATTACTTACATAAAGGAGTGTGGTATTGTACCATAACTTACTCCTCCTTGCACCCCGCAATGGAATGGTGTCTCCAAGAGGAGAAACCAGACCCTTCTTGACATGGTCCGTTCCATGATTTGCCAGACCGATTTACCTTTATATTTTTGGGGTCATGCGCTTCTCTCCGCAACTCTCACTTTAAATATTGTTCCAACAAAATATGTTGAAAATACTCCTTATGATTTATGGTTCGGGAAACCGCCCGCTTTATCTTTTCTTAAGATTTGGGGATGCGAGGCATATGTAAAATGTATGCAATCGACTAAATTAGAACCCAAAGCTTATAAATGTTTCTTCATAGGATACCCAAGAGAAACGAAAGGGTATAGTTTTTGGCACAAGTCAACGAATACATTATTCGTAAAGAAGGGTGTCATATTCTTAGAGAAAGAATTTCTTGAAAGAATTGAAGGATGTGAGCGTAGGATAACACTTGAGGAAACTCAAGAGGACCTACGAAGTTATGATCATGAGGTGAATTCTGACATTCAAGATGATCATGAGATATCACATATAGTTCCTTTACTCAGCGGGAGTGTGGGCCATCCACCTCCACAAATTCATGTTGAGGAGATTCACGCTGCGCAATTAAATGATTACTTGACGCGCGTTGAACAAGAATTAGTTCCACAATCTATAGTGGAAGAAATTCGAGAGCCTCAAAGTGAACCGAATGAGCAAACTGAACTAAGGAGGTATACAAGGGTGAAGAAAAAACCCGACCTTTATATGGGTCTTCATGAAGTCTTGGTAATTGACACGGAAGACCCCCTAACCTATGAAGAAGCATTAGGAAGAATAGATTCCGATGCCTGGCAAGAAGCCATGAAATCAGAAATGCAATCCATGTATGACAATCAAGTATGGGACTTGGTTGACCTTCCTATTGGAAAGAAGTCCATTCCCAACAAATGGATCTTCAAGAGGAAGATGGACATGAATGGCAACATGACGACTTACAAGGCAAGACTCGTGGCAAAAGGTTTCAGTCAAATCCATGGGATTGACTATGTTGAAACTTTTTCACCCGTCGTAATGTTCAAAATGATTCGAATCATGTTGGCTATCGCGGCCTTCTATGATTATGAAATATGGCAATTGGACATCAAAACAGCTTTCCTAAATGGAAAACTTGTTGAGGAAGTGTACATGATGCAACCTCAAGGTTTTGAAGATCAGAAAAATATCGAGAAAGTATGCAAGCTTTAGAGGGCCATTTATGGCTTGAAGCAAGCATCAAGGAGCTGTAACAAACGCTTTGATAAAGAGATTAAAACTCTCGAATTCATCCAAAGTAAGGAAGAACCTTGTGTATACAAGAAGGTTAGTGGGAGTCACATCATATTTCTAGTTTTGTATGTCGATGATATATTATTAATGGAAAATGATTTACCGTTAATGGAACAAACAAGAGACTCATTGAAAACCATCTTTTCAATGAAAGACATGGGGCAAGCTCAATATATCTTGGGAATTAAGATATATAGAGATAGGTCACGAAGACTCATTGGCTTAAGTCAAAGTATTTACATTGACAAGATCTTAGAAAGGTTTCATATGGAAAACTCTAAGAAAGGAAATGTGCCAATGAAGACATCTTTACAGCTTGGCAAGTCTTTTTGTGCCTCTATGCACCAAGACATTGAGTACATGAAGAATGTTCCCTATACTTCCGCCATAGGTTCCATCATGTATGCAATGACCTGTACAAGACAAGATGTTGCATATGCTCTAAGCATAACTAGCCGACATCAAGCTTCACCGGGTCCAAATCATTGGACCGCTGTCAAAAATATTCTTAGGTATCTGAGAAGAACCAAGAATAAGTTTCTTGTTTTTGGTGGGCATAAGGAGCTAGCTGTAGAAGGCTACACGGATGCTAGTTTCATGACAGATCCGGATGACAGGAAATCTCAATCTGGATTTGTTTTTCTTCTGAATGGTGGGGCCGTGAGTTGGCGCAGTTGGAAGCAATCAACAACTGCTGACTCAACCACTGTAACGGAAGTCATGGCAGTTGCTGAAGCCAGTAAAGAAGGAGTATGGATGAAGAAGTTCCTTGAGGAACTTGGAGTTGTTCCGTCAAGTGAAGGTCCCTTGAAGTTATTTTGTGACAATAGTGACTCCATTTCTCAAAGAAAGGAGCCCAAGTCACACCACAAAACAAAGTACATGGATAGAAAGTACTTTGTAACGCGGGACTTCATTAAGGAAGGCAAAATTGCTCTTTTATGGATTGACACTAGCAGCAACACAGCTGATCCCTTCACTAAATCTTTATCTCAAGCCAAGGGCGAAATTCATTTCAAGTCCATGGGGTTACACGACCATGGAGAGTGGCTTGATGAGTGATTTTATAGGTTGCTCTTTTGTTTTGTAATTTTCCTTTAAACTAAGAAACTTTAAAAACAAGTGGGAGATTGAAGGATGTGGTGTTTTGAAAGTTGTTTTATTGTATTATTTATTTAAATATTCATGATATAAATGTAATGGTTACATTTTGTTCCTTGATTGTATGACATGTCTCATGTAAGGTTCAGGAAGATGCCCTTGGTCTTGAACCATAGAACCGTGAATTTGTTATGTCATGTAGTCTTTAAATAATCTCTCTTTCGTGGTAGTCAAAGGGAACATTGACTACCGAGTCAAGATTGTCGCATGATTAAAGTACATTTGTGTTCTGTAAATGTTGATAGATATTATCGTTTAATCATATGAGTATGTATACGGTTGAATTCATACATATAGAGATTGACCACTTATTGCAACATTATTTGGAATGTGTTTAGTGTCGTTAATGTTTGCAACATGTCTAATGATTTTAGATATGAGACGTGTAGATTTAGCGCGTCGGTGTGGAAAATGTGATTACAATTGAAGGCCATCTTTTGATTGTGATACATATTGTGGTTCGTTGGTCACGCTTGCGCGTAAGGGATCTACACATCAAAATATCGCCTGTCCCCAAATTTATTTGGGAAGTGATATGGTCGGGCCCTTTGGTAAAGCGAGTTTGTATAGCATGCAATATAACTGATGTAGTTATAAATACACGTCGCTTATGAGACCGAGAAAAACTAAATATAGTGCGAAAATGACACACTCCTATTTTGCACTATATTCATAATATCACGCGACAAGAAAAAGACACAGGTCATCAAAATGCGTTACCTAGTTACTACATTATTGAGGCGACTATAATGCAGTGACAAAGCCACTTATAGTCCGTAATATAGAATGTTATATTATCGCCTTGATGACATAGTTCCTCTATAAGGTCGCACCAAATGAACGGGAACAGTTTTCAGTTCGACTTTCTATAGTACGTGCGAACGTGTTATGTCGTGTCTCGACATGCTTAGACAAGTTTTTGTGCGACTATTAAAAGAGAAAATTATGACGAGGCAGTCGTCGTAATTATTTTGGTAGAGGAGCACAATTATATTTTGGTTATGTGTAACCATTTGGGCTTGATTTAGGACTACATTTTTGTATATATAAATATGTATATATATATATATATATATATATATATATATAAATGATAATATATATACATATTATATATGTCTTTAGCAAGAGATGTTGTTCACGGATAAAAACACAAAAAAGGGGTTTTTTTTATGACAAGGAGCAGGAGCAGATCACGGGAAAAGAAACAGGAAAAGGGCAGAAGCTTTGCTTTTAGGTTTTTCTTTCTCCCCCTATTGCTCGGATCTCTAGCTCTCTTGATGGCGGCCGATCAAGCATCCTGAGCGGCTCGCGAGGAAGGGCTGCCGCGCCGCCTTTGTCCTCCTCACCAGGGAGAGCTCACCTTGTCCGTCGTTGGTCGGTCTCTTGGAGCTCGCCGACGGTTGGTTGAGAAGAAGCTTGGTGCACTTCTTGATCGGAGCTCATCTCTGAAATCTCCGGTAAAGGCAAGTGATTTGCCTTGAGACTTTCATCCTCTTGCCGATCTAGTCAAGCCCCACGTTTCTCCTCTTCCTCCACCGGTGACTAGTGTGGTTCGGCCACTAGGAGTCCCCGACGCTCTTGGAAGAGAAAGTCTGAGCTTTTGTCTCTATTCCTTGTCAACGGAATAGAGATTTTTCACTGTTCGGGTTCAAGGTGAACTAAGAGGCGAGGTGTCGGCCTCACCGTTACGGTGGAATCATCAACATCTTCTCCGACAACTTACCTCTTCCGGCTAGAGATCTTGTTGTTCTCTAGAGGTATAAATTTCTAACCTTTTTGTGATGGTTAGATGTGATGAGTTAGGTTTCATGTTGCTTGCATTGCCTTGTTTAGGCCATTGTCATGGGACGCACGATCCATTGTGTCGTTGGTACCCGCAATTTTTTTTTAAATTTCGCCCGCCACAACACGTGAAATCCTTCAGTAGCGCCCGATAGTTGGCCAAGGAAAGTTCGTTTGATGCTCAACACCCACCGTTAGGCTCTCATCTAGCTGATTGGCCTGTGGTTGCGCACGGTGGTTGGCCAAAGGAAAGTCCGGTTGATGCTCAACACCCACCGTTAGGCTCTCTCCTAGCTAATTGGGCCGGTGATAGCGCCCGGTCGTTGGCCAAGGAAAGTCTGGTTGATGCTCAACACCCGCCGTTAGGATCTCACTTAGCTGATTGGGCCAATGGTAGCGCCCGGTGGTTGGCTAAGGAAAGTCCGGGTGATGCTCAACACCCGCCGACAAGTTCTCATCTAGCTAATCGGGTCGGTGGTAGCGCCCGGTGGTTGCTCTGGAGCTAAGTCCCGAGCTCTCCCGTTGTCAGGCTTCCTCCTAGATGGCAGGGCAGGGGTCCTCGATGGACGTTGTTCTTTCTCTGGAGCTAAGTACCAAGCTACTCCCGCTGTCAGGCTCTCACTTAGCTGGCACGGCAGGGGGTCCTCGATGAACGTTGTTCTTTCTCTAGAGCTAAGTCCCTAGCTGCTCCCGCTGTCAGGCTTTCACCTAGCTGACAGGGTAGAGGCCAACAGTGGATGTTGTTCTTGTTCTGGAGCTAAGTCCCAAGCTGCACCCACTGTCAGGCTTTCACCTAGCTGGCAGGGCAGAGTTCCTCGGTGGACGTTGTTCTTGCTCTGGGGCTAAGTCCCGAGCTGCACCCACAGTCAGGCTTTCACCTAGCTAGCAGAGCAAAGGTCCTCATTGGACGTTGTTCTTACCCTGGAGCTAAGTCCCAAGCTACACCCACTATCAGACTTCCACCTAGCTGGAAGGGCAGAGGTCCTTAGTGGATGTTGTTCTTGCTCTAGAGCTAAGTTCCGAGCTTCACCCGCTGTCAGGCTTTAACCTAACTAGCAGGGCAGAGGTCTTAGTGGACATTGTTCTTACTCTAGAGCTAAGTCCCGAGCTGCACCCGCTGTCAGGCTTTCACCTAGCTGGCAGGGTTGAGGTCCTCAGTGGACATTGTTCTTGCTCTAGAGCTAAGTCCCAAGCTACACCGCTGTCAGGCTTTCACCTAGCTGGCATGGCAGAGGTCCTCGGTGGACAATGTTCTTGCTCTAGAGCTTAGTCCCAAGCTGCACCCGCTATCAGGCTTTTACCCAGCTGGCAAGGCAGGGGTCCTCGGTGGACGTTTTTCTTGCTTTGGAGCTAAGTCCCGAGCTGCACCCGCTGTCAGGCTTTCACCTAGCTAGCAGGACAGAGGTCCTCGACGGACATTATTCTTGCTCTGGAGCTAAGTCCCGAGCTGTACTCGCTGTCAGGCTTTCACCTAGCTGGCAGTGTAGAGGTCCTTGTTGGTTGTTGTTCTTGCTCTGGAGCTAAGTCCCGAGCTGCATCCGTTGTTAGGCTTTCACCTAGCTGGTAAGGCAGAGGTCCTCGGTGGATGTTGTTCTTGCTCTGGAGCTAAGTCCTGAGCTACATCCGCTGTCAGGCTTTCACCTAGCTAGTAGGGAATTGGTCCTTGTTGGACGTTGTTCTTGCTTTGAAGCTAAGTCCCGAGCTGCATCCACTGTACTGCTTTCACCTAACTAGCAGGGCAGAGGTCTTCGGTGGACGTTATTCTTTCTCTAGAGCAAAGTCCCGAGCTGCACCCGTTGTCAGGCTTTCACCTAGCTGACAGGGCAGGGGCCCTCGATGGATAAAGGGTTTGCTCCAAAAACAAGTCCTGTGCTACAATTGCCAATCAACATAAGGCCTCTGAAGTTGAACTTCGGGCAGAATCTGGGGGGAGTCAGACCCAACAATATCCAGGCGAGAAGGTAGTGGCGAGCCGGGATCTCGACAACCACCATGGGGTGGCACTATCTAAGTAAGGTAGGGTTAAAAATGGCGAGCCAAGATCTCGACATTTACTAAAGAAGGGCGAGCCGAGGTGGTTCACGACAGTTATATTCCATCCCATCGAGATTTTACTTGTGAAATTTTGGTTTATAACAAGTCTCTAAAGGGAATAGATCCCGAAGCGAGTTGGATGGTCGCAGGTCAAGCTCGGCGAGTAACTTTTCCCTACTATTTAGGGATGGGGAGATCTCGGGGTCTCTGCATGGGTACTGTACAACCCCGTATCCTGCGAGTGGTCGACAGAGGTTGAACCGGCCGGCTCAGATCAACTTGGATCCAGCTTGCCGAGTCCGAGCTCGGCAATAGTCGAGCCGAGCCCAGCGCTAGCCGAGCACAGTCCGCCGAGCCCGTGCCCGCCTAGGCCCAGGGCGAGGCGAGTCGGGCCCCCTGCCGAGCGAGTGCCCCCTCAGGTCCAGCTCGCATCTTGGCCATGGCACACTTTTACTGTGGCCCCTTTTGGTTTGTCTGTAGTCCTCGAAAACAGTGAAGGTTGTATATTGGCAGGCCATCTTTTCCTATAAATAGGACCCAAGGGGTACCTCAGAAGAGACGCTTACGAATTCTCTGGCCTACTAGCGCTTTCTGAGGTACCTTAGCCCGGCATTTGGCTAAGGAGGGGAAGCGCTCTGAGATCTTCCGGGTTTGTGGTGGGACCTCCACGCCGGGCCCTTGGTCTAGTCCTTGTTTCTTCTTTCCTTTGTCGTTTTCTTGCAGGAGTGAAGTAGGTGTGCGGCCACCCCTTCCCCAAGGGTCGAACTCCACAAGAGACCGGTTTTCCGGTTTCAACATTTTGGTGCGGTGAGCGTGGACAGTGGTCAGCAGAGAAAATCTTCTGCAGGTTCGATGACCGGGGAAGAAGGACAAGGATCAGGCAGGGGCAACTCGCCACCCCCTCCCCCACCCCCAGCGGCGAGCATGCCGGCGGAGCTTAGGGAGGAGATCCTCGGGCTCGTCAGGACCGCTCTCGGCATGCGAGCTGAGAGTGCGACGCCGGCTGTCCCGGTGGTCGCCGTTCCCGCACTCGGCGACGACGCGCCGCTCAGGCGACCAGGGAAGGAGCCCGCCGAGAGGGGCGAGCGCGAGTTCCAGGGGCGAGTTCTATTCCCCGGCTCGGCCGCCGAGTACCACTTCGGCGAGACGGCAGGGAGGGAGTTCCCGACTCGCCCGGCTGAGGGGGGGAGCCCTTTCAGCGAGTTCGTTTCTTCAGCCCCCGTTCCCGAGGGGTTTCGCGAGCCGGAGATGACTTACTACTCCGGGAGAGGAGACCCGGTCCACCACATCCAGTGGTTCGAGGACATGGTCTCCATTCGACAGATGTCAGACGGCTTCAAGTGCCGACTCTTCGCCATCACCCTCAGGGAAAAGGCGAGAGAGTGGTTCCACCAACTCCCGACCGGGTCCATTTACTGCTTTGAGGATCTGCGACGGGGTTTCATGCTGAGGTTCACCACTTCAAAGAAGAGGAAGAGGGAGGCGGAGTCTTTGTTCCGCATCAAGCAGAGGGTAGGAGAGACCCTGGGGAGCTACCTGGACAGGTTCCAAGAGGAACTGTCCCAAGTTCAGGAGATGCCAGGGCACACCATGATGGTGGCCTTCACCCTGGGTCTCCAGTCCGGGTTCTTCGCCATGGAGCTGAAGAGGTCACCTCCAGTGTCTTTTGAGGCACTTCTAGAGAGGGCGGCCAGGGAGGCCGAAATGGAGGCAGCGCATCCAGAGTTCGCGCGAAGGTTGGCCAAGTGGGCCGTGGAAGAGGAAAGGCCAAGGGGTGGCCGAATTCAGGAGGAGAGGAGGGCTGAACCTCGGCAGAGGGAGCAGCCGCAGCAGCAGCCGCAACCCAGGTGGGTGCGTCCGGAGCAGACCCACCGTTTGGGGTGGAGGCCCGAATGGCAAGACCAGGCACCACGAAGGGGTTATCAGGGAGGAGATAACCGCCAGGGTGGCCGAGGGCAGTACAACCCTCAGGGGGGTAGGCAGGGTCAGAGACCCCCTCTCCCCGACCAGGAGGAGGCAATGGCAATTGCCATGAGGGGAAGGAGGAGAGGACAGCCGAGGAGAAGGAGGGAGGTCAGGGTGGACCTGCCCTATTGCGACTTTCATCAGGAAGAGGGGCACCTCACATCCACGTGTCCGGAGTTCCTCGAGATGAGAGGGAGAAGAGAGCAGCAACAGCAGCAGGAAGTTCGGATAGAGGAGATCCGGCCCCGGGAGGAGGGGGATCGGTGCGAAGACCGGGTTGATGTGGGCACCCGAGGAAGGATCGGAGCGATCCACGGGGGGGCCGGGATCGAGGCTTCCCGCAAGTCAAGCCTCCACACCATGTACCGGAGGAGCGTTGGCTCCACATCCCAATCCCCTCCCCCGGAGGAGAAGATCACCTTCTCCAGAGAGGATTTGCCGGGTCACGAGGACCCCTTCTGCGATGCGCTGGTTATCCAGACAGCCATCGAGGATTTCACTGTCTCCCGGATCCTCGTGGACAATGGGAGTTCGGTCAACGTCATCTTTAAGAAGGCGTTTGATGCGATGAAGGTGGAGGCCAGGAGGGTGTTGGCCTCGGACGGGCCTCTGTTCGGCTTTTCAGGGGAGAGGAAAGAAGTCGAGGGAGGAGTGGGACTCCATGTCACTCTAGGGGGGCAGTCGCGCAACTGCAAGTTTGTTATCGTGGACGCCCCTAGCAGTTACAGCGCCATCTTCGGGAGACCCCTCATCAGCGCCTTCCGCTGCGTCCCCTCGTCCTTCCACCAGTGCCTCAAGCTCAACGTCGAGGGGGTCCAGATCCGGGTCCGAGGAGACCCCAAGGAGGCAAGGGAGTGCTACGTCTCGGCGGTAAACTCCATCTCTTGGCTGGAGGGGGCCGAGGAGATGGGACGGAGGCTGGAGGAGGAGGGGCAGGAAGCTGACGAAGAGATGGAGGTGGAGTGCCGCGCTCGGAAGGAGGTCGCGGAAGAGACTCGGGGGTCGGCCGAGTCCATGGCCGTCGAAGAGGCTGAGGAAGAGGCCCTCGCCCCCGGAGGGGGAGGTACCAGGGAATGGGAGGAGCAGTCCCGCCTGGAGGCGGCAGAAGAGGTGGAGGAGATGGAGGTCCACACCAATGGAGGAAGGGTGGAGAAGGTCCGCGTCAGCGGAGGTCTGACCCCGGAAGCTCAAGGCAGGATGCTGGAGTGCATCCAGAGGAACGTGGATATCTTCGCCTGGAGCGCCGCGGAGATGCCAGGGATCGACCCCGACGTGGCCTGCCACCGCCTCAACCTGGACCCGGAGGCTCCCCCCATCCAGCAGAAAAAGAGGTCCATCACGGACAAGCTCGCCGAGCCAATCAGAGAGGAAGTCGCCAAGCTCCTCGAGGCTGGCTTCATATCTGAAATCCAATACCCCGGCTGGGTCTCCAACGTTGTAATGGTTAAAAAAGGAGACGGCCGGTGGAGGATGTGTATCGACTTTTCTCTTCTTAATAAATCATGCCCGAAAGATTGTTATCCTCTGCCTCGGATCGACGCGCTGGTTGACTCAGCCGTCGGTTTCCCTGTAATGAGTTTTTTAGATGCTTTTTCAGGTTATCACCAAATCAGGATGCACCCCCCTGACGTCAAAGATGTCTCGTTCATCACGGGAGATGGGTGTTATTGTTACAAGATGATGCCCTTCGGGCTAAAGAATGCAGGGGCTACCTACCAAAAAATGATGGATAGGGTCTTCCGAGAGCAGAAGGGGAGGAACCTCGAAGTGTATGTGGATGATCTCATGGTCAAGAGCTTGGATGTCGACTCCCACATCCAGGACTTGGAAGAGACTTTCGCCACTCTCCGCAAGTTTAAGATGAGGCTGAACCCCTTGAAGTGTATCTTCGGGGCAAGCCGGGGAAAGTTCCTAGGGCACCTTCTCACCCCCTCTGGGGTAGAACCTAACCCCGACAAGGTGAGGGCAATCCTGGAACTAAGGTCGCCCCAAAATACCAAGGAGGTACAGCAGCTGACAGGGAAGTTGGCAGGGTTGAGTAGATTCCTCTCCCGGGCCGGGGAGAGGTGTTCCTCATTCTTTAAAACCTTGAGAGGGGGTCGAAGGTTTGAATGGACCTCGGAGTGCGAGGAGGCATTCCAGGCTTTAAAGAAACAGCTGACTCAAGCCCCCCTGCTCCAAGGGCCCAAGGAGGGGGAGGACTTATTCCTATATCTAGGGGTCGGGGCTGAAGCCTTGAGTTCGGTTTTGGTTCGGGAAGAGGGGAAGAGGCAACTCCCCGTCTACTATGTGAGTCGGATACTAAAGAAGGCCGAGCTCCGCTACCCCATCCTGGAAAAACTGGCCTTCGCCTTAATCATCTCAGCCCGGAGGCTTCGGCCTTATTTCCAGGCGCACTCAATCCGAGTAGTGACTGACCACCCCCTGCGCAACATCTTCAGGGGGGTGGAGCATTCAGGTAGGTTGGCCAAATGGTCGGTGGAACTGAGCGAGTTCGACATCTCCTTCGTCCCCCGCCTCTCAATCAAAGCACAAGCCATGGCTGACTTCCTGGCGGAGTATGTGGTCGAGGTGGCAGAAGAGAGACTCACTCGCCCTCTCCCCTGGAAAGTCAGGGTGGACGGTGCCTCGGGGAAGCATTCTTTAGGGGTCGGGGTCATCTTAGAAAGTCCCCAGGGGATAAAGATCGAGCAGACGGTAGTAATGCACTTTCCTATCACCAACAACCAAGCCGAATACGAAGCTGTAATCGCAGGTCTGCGCCTGGCAAGAGACTTGGGGGTGCACGACGTGGAGGTCCTCACTGACTCCATGGTGGTGGCTTCCCAGATCAAGGGGGAGTTTGAGGCAAGGGAGCCCACCCTGCAGCTCTATTTGATGAAGGTAAGGGGGGTCATTGGGACCTTCCAGACCTTCTCAATCAAGCACGTGCCGAGAGGAGAAAATGAGCCCGTCGACCAGCTAGCAAAGCGCGGCCCCCGGATGGGAGGCACCATTACGGATCTCTTCCGACCTTCCATCGAGGAGGGGGAGCTAATGGAAGTGGAACAGCATCCCTCATGGATGGATCCCTTCGTCATCTTCTTGTCCACCGGAGAATACCCGGAGGGGATGGATCGAAGAGGGCTCAAGCACAAGGCGGCATACTACCTCCTACGTGAGGGACAGTTGTACCGCAAGACCCTCTCAGGGATGTTGGCCCGTTGCGTGGCCGAAAGAGAGGTGCACAAAATTTTGGAGGAAGTCCATTCCGGTGAATGTGGGAGTCACTCGGGGAGTCGGACCCTGGAAGGGAGGGTCGTCAGGCAAGGGTACTTCTGGCCTACCCTCGGTCAGGATGTAGTCGAATTCGCGAAAAAGTGTCATAAGTGCCAACTATATGCCCCGCTCCAGCTCCAGCCGGCTCAGAGGTTAAGAAGTATCATGGCACCATGGCCCTTCGCCATATGGGGGCTGGACCTTGTAGGACCTTTCCCTCAGGCCAGCGGGCAGAGGAGGTTTTTGTTGGTCATGATCGATTATTTTTCTAAGTGGATGGAGGTGAAGGCTCTAGCCAAGGTAACCTCTCAGGTAGTCAGGAACTTCATCTGGGGGGAGATCATCTGCAGGCATGGGCTGCCACAAGCTATTGTCACGGACAACGGACCTCAGTTCGCCAGCACGGAGTTCATTCGTTTCTGCGAGCAGCTAGGGATTGACCTTCGGTTTGCTTCTGTCCATCATCCCAGGAGCAACGGGCAGGTGGAAGCGGCCAACAAAATCATCGTGAACCTCTTAAAGAAGAAAGTGGAAAACTTGAAGGGAAGCTGGGTGGAGCAGCTTCCATCGGTCCTTTGGGCATTAAGGACCACCCCCAATACGGCCACGGGGGAGACTCCTTTCAAGCTCTCTCACGGCTGCGAGGCCGTTCTTCCTATCGAATTCGAGGTCCAGACGCCTCGGGTCGTCGAGGCAGGAGCCGGAAGGGAAGAATGGAGGTCAGAGAATGAGGAGGAGCTCCGACTCTCCCTTGATATGGTGGAGGAACTACGTGACTTGTCCGTCATCAGGCAGGAAGAGGCCAAGCGAAGGATGGCCAAGTATTTCGACAAGCACGTCCGTGTCAAGCAGTTCGTGGAGGGGGACCTTGTCTTGAAAAAAGTGGATGCGGCAGGGAGATCAGCCGCTGTGGGAAAACTCCACCCCAATTGGGAGGGCCCCTACATCGTGCAGGAGGCCTTGAAATCGGGGGGGTATCGCCTCCAAGATGTAAGAGGGGACACCCTCAGCCACACTTGGAGTGGCGACGATCTGAAACGTTTTTACCCTTGAAAATATTGTAAATGACTTGGCTTTAAGAACGAAAGAGAATCTCGTTGCCGTATTTCACGCTCTGTTAAAATAGTGAAGGTAAAGGGATTCGCAGCTTAAACCCCCAGGAGGCAAAAGTTTCTAAGTCTTCTCGCTCTGGGGTTAGGTCTCGTCACTCCCCTGCCAGGCTCCCACCTAGCTGGTACGGCCGAGTCTCGATGGACATCGTTATGACCCTGGGGCTGAGCCCGGAGGATGTTCAACACCCGCCCTCAGGCTCTCACCTAGCTGACTGGCCCGGTGGTAGCACCCGGGAGAGGCAAAAGTTTCTAAGTCTTCTCGCTCTGGGGTTAGGTCTCGTCACTCCCCTGCCAGGCTCCCACCTAGCTGGTACGGCCGAGTCTCGATGGACATCGTTATGACCCTGGGGCTGAGCCCGGAGGATGTTCAACACCCGCCCTCAGGCTCTCACCTAGCTGACTGGCCCGGTGGTAGCACCCGGGAGAGGCAAAAGTTTCTAAGTCTTCTCGCTCTGGGGTTAGGTCTCGTCACTCCCCTGCCAGGCTCCCACCTAGCTGGTACGGCCGAGTCTCGATGGACATCGTTATGACCCTGGGGCTGAGCCCGGAGGATGTTCAACACCCGCCCTCAGGCTCTCACCTAGCTGACTGGCCCGGTGGTAGCACCCGGGAGAGGCAAAAGTTTCTAAGTCTTCTCGCTCTGGGGTTAGGTCTCGTCACTCCCGTGCCAGGCTCCCACCTAGCTGGTACGGCCGAGTCTCGATGGACATCGTTATGACCCTGGGGCTGAGCCCGGAGGATGTTCAACACCCGCCCTCAGGCTCTCACCTAGCTGACTGGCCCGGTGGTAGCACCCGGGAGAGGCAAAAGTTTCTAAGTCTTCTCGCTCTGGGGTTAGGTCTCGTCACTCCCCTGCCAGGCTCCCACCTAGCTGGTACGGCCGAGTCTCGATGGACATCGTTATGACCCTGGGGCTGAGCCCGGAGGATGTTCAACACCCGCCCTCAGGCTCTCACCTAGCTGACTGGCCCGGTGGTAGCACCCGGGAGAGGCAAAAGTTTCTAAGTCTTCTCGCTCTGGGGTTAGGTCTCGTCACTCCCGTGCCAGGCTCCCACCTAGCTGGTACGGCCGAGTCTCGATGGACATCGTTATGACCCTGGGGCTGAGCCCGGAGGATGTTCAACACCCGCCCTTAGGCTCTCACCTAGCTGACTGGCCCGGTGGTAGCACCCGGGAGAGGCAAAAGTTTCTAAGTCTTCTCGCTCTGGGGTTAGGTCTCGTCACTCCCCTGCCAGGCTCCCACCTAGCTGGTACGGCCGAGTCTCGATGGACATCGTTATGACCCTGGGGCTGAGCCCGGAGGATGTTCAACACCCGCCCTCAGGCTCTCACCTAGCTGACTGGCCCGGTGGTAGCACCCGGGAGAGGCAAAAGTTTCTAAGTCTTCTCGCTCTCGGGTTAGGTCTCGTCACTCCCCTGCCAGGCTCCCACCTAGATGGTACGGCCGAGTCTCGATGGACATCGTTATGACCCTGGGGCTGAGCCCGGAGGATGTTCAACACCCGCCCTCAGGCTCTCACCTAGCTGACTGGCCCGGTGGTAGCACCCGGGAGAGGCAAAAGTTTCTAAGTCTTCTCGCTCTGGGGTTAGGTCTCGTCACTCCCCTGCCAGGCTCCCACCTAGCTGGCACGGCCGAGTCTCGATGGACGTCGCTACAACCCTGAAGTTGAGACTGGGAGTTGGCCCGAGGAAAATACCAGGGGGGGGGAGCTCGCCAGTTAAGACGGCGAGCTCGGAATATCCTACCCCCCCCCCTCTCTCTCCAGCTCGCTACTAAAGAAACCTTGGTTCTGTCCCAGACTCAGGGGAAGGAGAGCGGCTCTCTCCAGCGAGCCCAGCCTCGCTCCAGCTAGCTCGGCGAAGGACATGCCCTGACGTCTAAGGCGGATGCCGGCAATATCTTGACCCAAGCGTGTTTTCACTTGTCTGAATTATCGAAAAACTAAGGCGAGACATGGCAGGGGAAGGTGAGGCGCGAGCAGGGTATGGCGCGAGCACGCGTCCTAGGGATTCGCCGCGAGCACCGCGGGTGCTGGTCCTAACTCAAAACATTCTACAGGCAAGGTCGCTCTACCTAGCGCGCGGGTATAACATCGCAAGTAAGCTCGAAAAGAAGATAGCAAAATTGTGCAAAAATATCTTTGAATTATCATTACAGGTTTACAAGGCCCGCCTCGGCAGGGTACAAAAAAGAACAGAGAAGAGAAAACAAAAATTAACTCTCGCCCTCCCCCCTCGAGTGGCGGTCCTCCTCGTCACCAAGCCGAGCGTCCTTCTCCCTCACCCCAGCAAAAAGCGAGTCAAAGCTATCTTCCTTCTCGCTGGGCGGGCTGGGCGGGAACAGGGTTGGCAGGAGCTCCCGGACGGTGACCTCCTCGCAGCCTTCCGCCAAGATCCCCGTCCCCCTCATGGCCTGTAGGAGACACTCGGCAGCCTCGACGGAGTTGACTCGCAGCCGCTCCGCGACGTCAGCCTCGCCAAACACCCGGGGCCTCTTGAAGGGGAAGGCCGGCTCGCTGGCGCCCGGGGGAAGGAGAGCGTCGGCTTGGCGAAGGACCTCTCCCAGGAGCCCCTTATTCTTCTCTTTCAATTCCTCCACCTCCGCCCCCAGCCGGGCGGCAACAGCCTCCTGCTCCTGGGAATATGTCTTCTGATCGGCGAGCTGGGCTTCCCGCTCAGCGAGCTGAGCCCGCAACTGAGCCATCTCGTCTCGCATCGCGTTAGCGGCTTCGGCGTCCTGTAAGACTAGAAGTTCAGAACACGCGCAGGAATAATCTTAAGCGAGGTGAATAGAGGTATCCAGCGATTACCAGGCCGCCGACAGACTTCGCGAGTAGAGCGTCCGCGAGGCCGAACCGCCTTTCCGCGTCGACCGCGCTCTCCTTCGCCAGGTCGCGCTCCTGCTCGGCAGTCAGCAGGGCGTTGCTGAGCTGGAAGCCGCGGCGGACCATCATGTGATGGAGCTCAAAGGCCCGCAGGTGGGCCTGCATCCCCTCGTAGCCGAGCTGACTAGGGGTCAGCTTCTTGTACGACTCGGCGCTGTCGCGGCTGTAGAGGCCGAAGCCGAAAGCGAAGGCATGGGCGGTGGGCGGCCGGCGAGCTCCCCAGGAGGGGGCGCGAGTGGAGACGGAAACTCGGTGAGCCCCCTCGTCCCACTTCAAGATGGGCTCGCCAGCCGCATCTTTGCTCTTGCACCCCTTGCCGAAGTTGGGGTGATCCTTCGGCAGACTGGGCTCGCGGACGGTGTCCTCCCCGGTAGAATCGGAGGACGGCCCGCTCTTCTTCTTCCCCTTTCGGGGGGAGGAGGCTTCTTTCAGCGGGCTCAAGGGCGGCTCATCGGACAGAGCCTCCGGCGAGCTCATGAACTTGGCGGGAGACGAGGGAAGGTGCAGCCGTCCGCGCGAGACCACCTTCGCCCTCTTCTTCTTGGGGAGCGAAGAATCGGGGCGCGAGCTCGACCCCCCGGACTCCGAGCGCTTCTTGCCGGAGGGTTGGACTCGCGGTTGCTCCTCGCGACAAGCCAGCGCCGCCGCCCGGGCCAGCTCCAAAGGGTCCGAGAATATCCCCGGGTCGGCGAACGGCGGATGCTCCGGGAGAACCCGTTCCCCTGCAGAGAAAGACTTAGTCAAAAAAAAAGAGAGGGAAAAATCATATGAGATCCACCTTGATAAAGTTCGCGAGAAGGCTGAGCGAGGTATACCTTCGCCGGGGAGAACGGGCTGAAGCAAGTCGAGGCCGCGGCGGAGGAAGGCGACCTCAAAGTCCTTGTGGAGGAAGAACTTGTGGAGGTCGGCGTCGCTACCCGACAGGGAAGGAGGACGGTATATGTCCTCGCTCTTCTGCAGGGGGCGAAAGGGGATGTTGCCGAGCTCGCCCTTGATGAAGACGAGCCGGGTCATCCAATTGTGGTTCTTGTTCGCCAACTCGCGAACCTTGATGAAGGACCCGCCGAAGTAGGCGACCCCGTCGGGAGTAGCCTTGTAAGAGAACAACTTGCGGAATACCGCGAGGTTGAACTCAATTCGCTCCCGGCGAAGGAAGCAGGCGAACGCCACCATCATAGCGATGACGTTGGAATTCAACTGCGCGGGCACCGCGCCGTAGTACTTCAGGATCTGGCGGATTTCTGGCTAGAGGGGGAGGCGCAGTCCCACCTCGAAGTGCGAGATGGGAAAGGCGAGCTCGCCCTCCGGGAAGGAGTTGATGGCTTCATGCTCGGCGGGCCTGCGAGCCTGGAAGCCGGGGGGAACGAACGCCGCCGTGAACTCGACGAGCTCCTCCTCTGTGATGTGCCCCTCGAAAAAGCAGTGATCAACGAAGTGCTGGGCGCACTTAGACCGACCGTCCGCATCAGGGTTGGTCTTCACCATGGTCACAGAGAAAAGGGAAAGCGCGAGCTCGGGAAGACAGGAGCGAAGCAAAAATTCGAAAGCAATAAAGGCGTGCCTCGGGGGTAGGTGAGAAGGTCTATTTATAGAAGAAGGTAAAGAAGGGTGAGAGGGAGGGCGAGTCGGCCGATCGGTCCGGTCTCGCCGCGCCACCTCGCCACCCTCTCCTCGCAAGCCTTGCGAGCTGGCCAGGTCCCCGAAGGGGGAATTCGAAAAGACTCGCCGAAATATTGAAAAAGCGTCTACATATACAAAGTAGTTAAAAAGTTGTTCCAAGATTATTACATGCAGACCATTCAGAATAAATAAAAGAAAAAATACAAATAGGGGCGCGAGGACCATGCGAGGGCGGGGGCGAGTACCGGCCGACGGACAGAAGAGCCGTTTCATTCTCCCCGGTCTCGCCGGCCCGCCGTCGCAGGCCGCCGCGCATGAAGTTCGCGAAGCCGCCCCATGTTCCTGTTTATCACCCGCAGGTTCTCGTCGATTTCGTCCATCAGCACCAAGGAAGACGCCTCCTCGAACGCCAGGCTGACTCCAGCACCGTCCGCGAGACGCGAGCACTCCCACTGCAGCCTGTTGTTGTCCTTCCGCAGGTCGTGGAGCTCGCGCACCAGCTTCTTGAGAACCTTCCGCTCCCGTCTTGCGCGTTCAGGGCTGCCCACCTCGGAGTCCAGGAAGGCGTCCAGGGCGCTTGGAGAAGGGAGGGGTGAGTAAGGAGGTCGATCCACGGACTCGCCGTCCTCCGTTCGCCCGGGAAGTTCTGGGTGAAGAGTTGAAAGACGGTCAGAAAAGCAAGTATCCACGGAACAGAAAAACAATGCCGGAAACTTACCGCGCGAGCCTGGCTCCTCCAGGTTGGCGCGAGGAGAGAAGTGGCGCAAGTCCTTGCCACGCCCCAGCAGTTCTTGAGGAGCGAGTTGGTAGCCGGGAACAGGGATAATCCCGGCGCCTTTCCCCACGACCAGGGATCCAGGGGAGGGTTGCCGGGAAGGGAGGCGACTCGGCGACGCCGGTTCTCGCGAGCCCGGCTCCTTAACCTCGGGATCCTGCCGTGGCGAGTTGACAGGAGCACTTTTGGTCCGGGGGGTGGACGCTTCGCCGCTGTTCTCCCGGCCAGAAGACAATTCCACGAGACTTTTAGCGGAGGAGCCAAGAATCGGCTGGTTGGAGGAACCGGCCCCGTTCCCCAAGGCGGCAGTAAAGTCGGCCAGGATGGGTTCGGCCCCCGGGGGAAGGGGCTTCGCCCGCTTGGCCGAGCTGAGATCGGCAAAACGGCGAGCAGGGGCTTCAAGGTTGGTTAGCCCCGCGGCCTGGGCAGCGATCTCCCCGCGGGAGCGTGCGAGTCGCTCTAAGACTTCCTTGGGGAGCGGCATCTTGTCAGAATTTGGGGAAGGGCAAAGGTCAGCCAGATGCGCAGGGGTACATATATATAGCTACCTGTGGGGCCTACCAGAAGATTCTTTTCTGCCCCTGTCGCACTCGCCGGATCCCATGGGGTTGGATGTTTCTTTCCGAGCTTGTCCCAACCTCGCAAAGAGCGGGGATTATGTACAACCCCGTATCCTGCGAGTGGTCGACAGAGGTTGAACCGGCCGGCTCAGATCAACTTGGATCCAGCTTGCCGAGTCCGAGCTCGGCAATAGTCGAGCCGAGCCCAGCGCTAGCCGAGCACAGTCCGCCGAGCCCGTGCCCGCCTAGGCCCAGGGCGAGGCGAGTCGGGCCCCCTGCCGAGCGAGTGCCCCCTCAGGTCCAGCTCGCATCTTGGCCATGGCACACTTTTACTGTGGCCCCTTTTGGTTTGTCTGTAGTCCTCGAAAACAGTGAAGGTTGTATATTGGCAGGCCATCTTTTCCTATAAATAGGACCCAAGGGGTACCTCAGAAGAGACGCTTACGAATTCTCTGGCCTACTAGCGCTTTCTGAGGTACCTTAGCCCGGCATTTGGCTAAGGAGGGGAAGCGCTCTGAGATCTTCCGGGTTTGTGGTGGGACCTCCACGCCGGGCCCTTGGTCTAGTCCTTGTTTCTTCTTTCCTTTGTCGTTTTCTTGCAGGAGTGAAGTAGGTGTGCGGCCACCCCTTCCCCAAGGGTCGAACTCCACAAGAGACCGGTTTTCCGGTTTCAACAGGTACGTATCCTAACTCAAGTACATTCTAACGACGAATGCTATCCTAGCGAGGTCGCACAATGAAGGGGCGGTACGTGCGTGAGTACAGTACAAAAAGTAAACACAAAAGAGAAGGAAGATTCGACAAAGTGATTTTTCATTGATGTACATTTCATTACAAAAGGGGAGCTCTCCTCATCGAGGATACAAAAAGGAGGGAAGAAAGATTTATAGAAAAAAAGCAAAAGGGGGGAGAGCTATCTCTCGCCCTGCCCTCTAGAATTGTCATCCTTATAGCCGGAGATGTCCTTGAAGAGCGAGTCGAAGCTGTCTTCCTTCTCGCTAGGGGGGAAGCAGGAGGGGAGAACAGCCCCGGCACCAAGTCCCTCACAGTCATCTCCTCACAACCTTCCATCAACACCTGCATGTCTCGTATGACTTGTAGGGTGTAGTCGGCGGTGCTGATAGAGTTGACGCACAACTTCTTGGCGACCTCCGCCTCGCTAAAGATCTTTGGCTTCTGGACTTGGGCACCCGGCTCGCCTCCATAGTGGAGGAGTAGGATTTCAATTAGGCGAGTGACCTCGACTTGGAGTCCTTTGTTCTCTGCTCCTCCAATGCCTTGTTTTTCTCCTCCAGCTCGGCAGTACGAGCGCGCATGCGGTCCGCTGTCTCGGCCTCCAGCGAGAAAGAAAAGGTAAGAAATTATTGAAAGCCTGAGTCAAAAGGAGAAGGGGGTCAACCGATACTTACCAGCCCACTGACAGCTATGACGAGGAGGCTCTAGGCGATCCCCAGTCGTTTCATCTGGTCGGCGACGTCGTATTTGTGACATCCCGCTCCTGTTCCGCCTTCGCCAAGTTGTGGCTGAGGTGGAAGCTGTGGCGAGTAGACATGTATGCGAGCTCCAGCATGCACATTTGAGCTCGCGAGCTCTCATGGGCGAGCCGCTGGAGGCTCATGTTGTTTTAGCCCGCGACATCCTCACGGCCAAACAACCCAAACCCTAGGGCATAGCCGTGCCCGCTGGGAGGGTGGCACTCTGACCAAGAGTGATGGAGGGATGAGATGGAGACCCAGTGAGTCTTCTCATCCCATTGAACCATCGGCTCGCCGAGCTGATCCTTGGCCTTCCCGTCGAAACCAAAGTTCCGGTGGTCTTTCGGCAGGCCCAACTCACAGGCCGCGAGCTCCTCGGCGGCGGTGGAGACAGGCAGGTCGCCCCTGCCTTGGGGTTTTCCTGACGACTTCTCAGGCGTGGTCTCTATGGAGCTCAGGTATATTTGTTGTTGTTATTGTTGCTGTTGTCTCCCCTTGGAGTCCTCCATCGCCTTCTTCATTTTCTTTAGTGCCAGGGGACAGCGAGACGAGCTGGAGCTCGTGGAGTCAGGTCGCTCCTTGTAGGATGAGGGCATGAAGAGACCCAACTCGCTCCAACAAGCCTCGGCGGCAGCCCTCTCGCGTGCGAGTGGGTCGGGGTAAAGTCCCGAGTCCGTAAATGGCGGGTGCTTGGGGATCAGCCGCTCCCCTACAGAGAATAACTTGAGTTAGAAAATTTCTTATTTTTGGCGAGCCCAATAAGAAAAGAAGGGAAGGGGCTATACCTTCACCGGGCAAAACCAGAAGGAGCGAGTCGAGGCCCTTTCGAAGGAAGATGACCTCAAAGTCCTTGCCGTGGAAGAACTTGTTTAGCTCAATATCATTGCCCGTCACCGTCAGGGGTTGGTACACCTCCTCGCTCCTTTGCCGAGGCGAGAAGGTTATGTTGCTGAGATCACCCCTTATGAAGATGAGCTTCAAGAACCAATTGTGGTTCTTATTGGCCATCTCACGGACCTTGAACTGCGAGCCGGCCAGGAAGGCGACCCCGTCATTTGTCGCGCGGTAAATGAAGATCTTCCTGAAGCCCATCAGGTTAAACTCTATCCACTCTCGGCGGAGGTAGCAGGCAAATGCCACCATCATGGCGATGTCATTCAGGTTCAGCTGGGCCGGGAATGCCCCGTAGTACTTCAAAATTTGGCGGATTTCTGGCAATAAGGGGAGGCGCAACCCCACCTCAAAGTGTGAGATGGGGGAAGACGAGCTCATCCTCAAAGAATATATTGATGGCCTCGCCTGCCGCGGGTCGACGCGCAGAGAATCCCGTGGGGGCGTAGTCGACAATGAAGTCGGCTAGCTCCTGCTCGCTGGTGTTTCCCTCGGGGAAGCTATACTCGGCGAATTGTCGAGCACACTTGGACCTTATGTCGGCATCAGGTCGCATCTTTCCCATTGTTCCAAAAGTTCTGGCGCGTGTGGAAGTTGAGAGAAGGGCAAAAAGGAGAGGGTGTATGCCGAACACACTTAGAAGTTTATAGAAAACAGAATTAATGGCCTAGCCGACCGGTCAGTCCGGCTCGCCGACCCCAACTCGCCGGCCCTGTGACCTGTTCTACCCTATGATGAGCTGAATCTAAAGAGCAGCATATTAAGCAGAATCAATAAGCAGTAAAATATAAAAATTGTCCAAGTTTTTACAGATAGCAGTTCTCGCAATCCAGGGAAAGAAATTACAACAACAAGCAGAAGAATAGTTATTTCAACATGCGCAAGCTAGGGGCTGGGGGGCGAGTGCCGGTAGTCTTAGCTAGGGAGCCATTTCCACCTGCCCTGGCCTCGCATCCCCATCCCCGGAGGTCGGCGCGGGTTGTTGAACTCGCGGACCAGCTCCAGATCCTTGTAGATGAACCGCATGTTCTCGCTGATCCTGTCCATGAGCAGGGTGGGGGATGTCATCCCGCTTGCCGAGCTGAGCTTCACCTCGTCCGCTAGAATCACGTAGTCTCGTTCCAGCTCCTGCAGCCTCTCCTGGCTGAGATCATTCTCCTCCTGGATCCTGCACAGCACGAGCACCTGCTTCTTCAAGACCTCGATGACTCGCCTCCTCATCTCGGTGGTGTTTAGCGAGACGTCCAGGAAGTTTTCTATTCTCTGGGGGAAGGTGGTGGCGAATGGCGAGTCGGCTCAAAAGATTCTTTCACCTCAGATTGGCCAGGGAGACCTTTAAAGACAATTAATCCTGGTGAACATAATAGGCGAGTGCTTCAAAAGAACTACACGAGATGACCCTATGCAGGTGGAATTTACGGGATGAGCTCGGTTGTCCCCAGAAGATATATTTGGGGGGCAAGGTAAAGCTCTTTTTGCGGCCCAGAAGATGAGATCCTGGGGAGATGAGCTCGAAGCTCGGTACAGGGATGTCCCCTCCAACTCTACCCGCGAGTGCAGGAGCAGGTGTGGGTTGTCGAGAAGGTGCGCGAGCTGGCGACTTTGGCCTCAGTGAGTCCCTTCCCGTAGTCCCAAAGGGGGGAGATGGGTCTCGCAGGCGGGTAGTAGGAGGGGTTTGAGGTCGCGAGTCATCGCGGGGGGAGTCGACTCGCGGCGTTGAGGCTTCGCCGTCAATCTGATGGCTGTCCGGGTCGACATGAATCTCGATTATCCCCTTTCCTTTTTGTTTGGGAGCTGACCCAGAAGAAGAGGCGAGTCCATGATCGTGGGTTGAGGCCAGATCA
Source organism: Platanthera zijinensis (assembly GCA_039513925.1). Lineage (NCBI taxonomy): Eukaryota > Viridiplantae > Streptophyta > Magnoliopsida > Asparagales > Orchidaceae > Platanthera > Platanthera zijinensis. Next base: position 156,216,185 of record CM077083.1, read on the forward strand.
CGGTAGATTGACTCGGCGGCTTTTGGAGCTGACTTGGCCTTCTTGGCGGGCTGAGAATTTGGAGACTCACGCGGCAAGGCGCTAGGAGATACAACGACCAGACTGGAAGCACGAGCGGCGTTGAGCCCGCGAGCACAGTACAGCCTCCCTTGGAGCTCTTTGGAAAGAGGCATCTCGACAAGGTCAGGGTAAGGGGAATGACAAAGGTTACCCAGGTACGCGGGCGCATATATATAGCCGTTGGTGGATCCCACCAGAAGATTCTCTTTGGCTCCTGCGTCACTCGCCGCATTTTGCGGGGTTGGATGTTTCTTTCCAAGCTTGGGACAACGTCGCAAAGAGCGGGGATTATGTACAACCCCATATCCGGCGAGTGGGGATCGACAGGAGCCAGACTAGCCAAGCAAGGCGAGCCGGGTCCCTAGCGCTGAGTCCACTCGACGCCTTCCGCCGGCATCGAGTCCACTCGACGCCTTCCAACCTGGCGCCGAATCCACTCGACGCCTTCCGCCCCGCCGTCGAGTTAGGCTTGTTCACTCGACGCCTCTTAGCATTGAGAGAGTTCTCAGCATCCGTCGGCTCCCCCAGGTGGGGTAGAGCGGAATAGGGGCGAGTGGAGCAGTAGGCTCGCACTCGCCCATAAATATCGACAGGCCGTTGTCGAGTGGGGTAATTCTGGCATGCACTCTCCCAGTGCAATAGGGAGGAGGCAAGTGCTAGCACCATCGAGCACTCGCCACCCCATGTGAGTGTAGGCTTTCAGGGGCCAGTCGCCCAGTTTTGAATGATGCATTTTTTTTACCATTCTACCCCCGTTGGCCTGCCCATAGCCTTCAGAACAGCAGAGTTACGCTGTTGGCATGCCAATCTGGAATGCCCATAGCTGTTTAGAACAACGAAGGTTGGTTGTTGGCAGACCGTTTTTAGAAAACTATAAATAGATTCAAGGGGGTACCTCAGAAGGTATGCTTACTTGTGCCCTGGTCTTCTTGCGCTTTATGAGGTATCCTTATCTCATCACTTGACTAAGTAGGGGAAACGCTCTAAGATCTTCCGGGCATGTGGTGGGACCTCCGTGCTGGAGCCTTGAGTCTGTTCCTTGTATTAAGTCTTTGGTCGTTTGGCTTGTGTGAGAGAAGTAAGTGTGCGATCACCCATTCCCCAAGGGTCGAACTCCACAGAAGCCGATTTTCGGTTTCAACATTGAGGGTGCCTAATGGGTGATCGGGTCGCCTTAATTAGATCATCAAGGGCCTTAGTGACCCAATTAAAAGTGAGGATGTTAAAATTTCATTTTATTGTGTGCTATATAAATAAGAAACATTATGATCAATCTGTGCAAAAGTCTGATCCTAGTCTATATCTTTCTCATGCCTGTACTCATAACCTTGCCTTTTTTCTAACAGCAGTTTGTTTTGGCTCTAATTTGTTTCTAAATACCTATTTTCCCCCTATGACAAGTTAATTTGTTGGTCTATCCAGTAATCTCTAAACTTTATTCCATTCAGATTGAGCTAGCATTTCTTGCATAACTTCAATTCAACGAGGGTCACAATTAGTATATTAAAATTTCTTAGCACCATTAATGATATGATGTGATATGTAAAATTTAAGAAAGATGACTCTTCAATTCTACGAACTATAGGGAAGTGTACCTAACATTCATAACATAAGATATTTAAAACAAATATCTGAGTGTCGTATTCTGCGGGGCTTGTCAAGTACTTCTACTCACGAAGATTACTATTATTTTATCGGTGAAAATTGGGTTTGGTCGTTTTTAGAAAAATGATATAAACAAAATCATTTGATCATGAATTCTTCTAAAGCAAAATAATTAGTGACTCAAACATTTCATAAGAATTTGATGAAAATAACTCGACCGTGAAGGGTCCCAAATTATGATAATTCCTTGCTACAAAAATATTACCAACTAACTTCAGGTTGATCAATTAAGATCTCTTGACTAGTCAAAACTCCTAAGCTTGCATTACGAGATGAAATTCATTATTGGATTTGACTCTAATTCGAAAGATTTATGTCGATGCTCTCTAGAGGGGTGCATGCAGTTCCTTTCACCCTTAGCGATCTCCTCATATGCACGGACCACTCGGCCAACTAGAATACAGATCAAGATCATGGATTGAAAGAAATATGACGACCATATGTAATAAATATAAATGAAATCAAAGATAAATCGAGGTTTTCATTTAAAGCTTAGGGAAAAGAAATTTCATAATTAATTTGCTAAAGAAATTATCACATCAAATGTCAAATAAGTTAGTAAGACATGATTGAAAGAAAAGATAATTTTATAAATATGAGAGACATAAAATTGAAGATTAATGAGTACACTAGAAATTGAAAGTTCAAGATAAAACAAATAAAGTTATCTAGAAACTGAAAGTTCAAGAACAAAAGTAAATTACAAGAAGTGAAAATACAATAAAATTGTAAAAACTAAGCTAAAATTGATCAAATCCAAGCAAGTACCTGATGATGGGCTCCTAGAATCAACTGGAATTTATAGTTGAAAATTTCAGGAAATTATGCCCTTGAGTCACGCCCTGACTAAGTGGCGTGTACTTTGGGAAAAACCGTCAATTTTATGCAAGGAAATGTTCCAGAAAAAACCCCCACTATTTTTTATCATAAAAGTGGGTACACGCCCTAGGATCACGCTTGTGACATAGGACATGTTTGGTGTGAGAAAGTATGGTTGGATCAGGGCGCATTTGGTGGCATATTGTAATTTCTGGATTGTGCATGCCCAAGGTCATGTCTATGAACTAGGACAAGTAATCGTAAAACTTTTTCAAGATTGTAAATGACATCGTTCTAATTCTGAAAATATGTTCAGTAGCTTTTTCTTAATTTAAAGTTTCGAATATTTATATTTTTATTATCTACAGATCAAAATGATGAAATTACCCTTGAACTTATCATAAGCTCTGAAAACACAAAACAAAGTAAATCAATCTTAAAATTGAATAAAATTAATAATAAAATATATAAAAAAGTAAGCCTAAACTATGATAAATAAATAAATAAATATATATAAATAAATATATATATATATAAATATATATATATATACTAGCATCTTCGAACGGGCTTCCCCAGTTTTCAATGCGTCGCTGCGGGCTTCGCCCGCTTGATAACGAAATTGGTCGTGGGAGGCAACATGTGTCGTGTGCAGCGATATTGGTCGTGGGGTTGACATTTGTCGTGGGTGACGACATTGGTCGTGAACAACAATATTGTTCGTAGCGGTGACATTGTTCGTGGGCGTCGACATTGTTCGTGGGCATCGACATTGTTCGTGGGCAGCGAGATTGTTCGGGGGCAGCGACATTGTTCGGGGGCGGCGACGTTGTTCAGGGGCGGCGACATTCGTTGGGAGTGTCCATTCTCGATGTAGCGACGACACTGTTCGAGGCAGCGACACTGTTCGGGGTGGCGACACTGTTCGGGGAGGCGACATTGTTCGGGGGCGATGACATTCGTCAAGAGTGCTCGTTCTCAATGCAGTATTGCGGGCTGCGCCCGCATACACGCGGGCTTCGCTCGCAAACATTCGGCATTGACGTTCGTCCTCAAGCCTATTTATGCGACATTCAGCATAGATTGCGGCATTTGGCATGGACAGCAGCATTAGGCGGGGGCGGGGATATTCGACGGGGACATACATTCTGTGGGGTTATGGAACCCTCTATCACTTAGCTATACCTCTTAGGTTCTTCATTCTTGAATCTTGAATGCATAAATTTTTTAAATCAATTAGTAGGACTTAGGTATGTCTCTTTCTGTATGTTTATAGTTGTCATATCATTTATTTTTGAAGACAGTAATATGTACATTTTCTACGGGTTAGTCATATGCGATGGAATTAACAAATTTTATGTAATAAACAATAATTTTTAAAATACATTAAGTTATCTCCTTCAGTAGTCTAAAATGTTAAAGTCACGGGGCAAATAAGCACTTAAAATATTGCAATTAGTATACAAATCAGCATGTAACATTTATTAAAACAAAAAAACAAAAGCAAAAGGAAACTTGTACTAAAATAAGAAAATGAAAGAAAACAAAATTCACAAATGGGTGACATTATAAGCAAACATTTTTTGAGACAGTTAATAATCATTAAATCTAGCAATTGTCGTGTAAGTCAGTGTAGTCCAACTTGTTAACTTATAAATACCTCACATTGGAAAAAGAACAAACAGTTTGTGTGCATCATTTTACTTTTGTTCAGCAAGATCATTGGAGCAAAGGATGGAGGAAGACATAAACCTACAATAAAAAAACACATTAAATTATAAAACCCATCTCGATGTCTTGGGCAATGGAAGATAACGTGAGCTTAGAATAAATCACAAAGACAGCCTCAATAAATCACATGAAAATATACTTAATCAATTGCCCTTAATAAACACCCTTAATAATCGCTAGAATAAAATACGTTCTTAAAATCAGAAGGCATGGATAGACAATAACATGGATAAAATCACAATAATATGATTAATAATCAATTGCATAGGTAAACACCCTTGATCAATCACTCTTAATAAACATAACTTGTAAAAAATCAACTTTATATTTACCTCTAAACTCATTAATTTTCCATCTCTTGCAGTTGGGAAAAGAATGAAAGTGACAAATAATAGGTGTTTCATAAAAAAATAATTAAGCACATAAAATGAAATAAAACCAATAGCGGTGAACTAAGTTAAAATAATAGTAATGATGAAGAGTTACAAAAACAATGATGATGAAGCAAGAGATCTACAATAGTGATGAAAAAAATATGAAACAAATGCACCTTATGCAATTTGAAAATAAAGGAGAGATGAGTTGGAGAAACAAAACCTAGAGGTTTTTCAACATAGACCTCTTCTTTAAGTTCTCCATTCAAGAATGCACTCTTGACATCCATTTGGTAGACCTTGAACTTCTTGAATGCAGTATAAGCCAAAAATATCATTATAGCTTCTAGCCTAGCAACATGGGAAAATGTTTGATCATAGTCAATGCCTTCCTCTTGCCTATATCCTTGAGCAACAAGCCTAGCCTTGTTTCTCACAATCACACCTCTAGCATTAAGCTTATTCCTGAAAACCCACTTAGTTACAATTACTGGATAGCCTTTAGGCCTTGGAACCAAGTCCCAAACTCTACATCTCTCAAATTGATTTAGTTCCTCTTGCATTGCAACGATCCAATGGAGATCTTGCTCAGCATCAGTTATGGATTGAGGCTCAATTTGAGAAAGGAAACAGACATGCATCACATCATGGTTGAGTTGATGCATTGTCTGTACACCTACTAACATGTCTCCAATTACTTGGGATCTAGGGTGATCCCTAAGTGTAACAAAATCAGATGGTGGAGTTGGTTCAGCAACAACAATTGGAGTGAATTCTTCTCGTGGAATTACTTCTTCTGTTGGGGGAAGTTCAGCTGCGTCCATAGTTTCTTCTTCACTGTCTTCATTAGCTTGTGGAGAGGGATGTGATACAACCTTTGGAGTAAGGTTTAATTCATCCAATTTCTCACACCAATGAGGTACCTGCAAAGAGTTATTGGTAGAAATCTCTTTCTCCTTATAAAACATATTAGCTTCATCAAATGAAACATGCATAGATTCTTCAATTTTTAAGGTAGATTTATTAAACACCCTATAAGCTTTGCTGACTTGGCAATATCTTAGAAAGATTCCCACTGCAACCTTTGCTTCAAATTTTCTAGTGTATTTCTTGTAATTATTGTGAATATAACATATATAACCAAATATTTTAAAATAGGTGATTATAGGTTTCTTCCCTTTGAGTAATTCATAGGGAGTCTTATGCTTAAGTTTATGTACCAAACTTCTATTCAGGACATAGTTTGTTGTGCTCACTGCCTCTGCTCAATAGGATAGAGACATGTAAGCATCTGCAAGTAATGTACCTATAGCTTCAATGAGTGCTCTATTTTTCCTTTCAGCTACCCCATTTTGTTGAGGAGTTCTAGGAGCTGAGAAATAATGTCTGATACCTTCCTTCTCAAAGAACTAATGCATAAGAAGAGATTCAAACTCAGTGCCATGATCACTTCTAATCAATACAACTTGAGTAGAGTACTCAATCTGTATAGTCTTGAGAAAATTTGTAAGAACCTTAAAGGTATCTGACTTAAATCTCAGAAAGAACACCCAGGTGAATCTAGAGAAGTCATCTACAACTACTAGAGTATAAGATTTCTCTACTAGGCTTTGCACAGTAGTATGACCAAAAAGGTCCATGTGTATCAGGTACAAGATCCTAGGTGAATCACTCTTATTAATTGACTTAAAACTAGATTTAGTTTGCTTGCCTAATTGACAAGACCTGCATAGGCCTTCCTTCTTGTAGGAACCAGAAGATAAGCCTCTAACAAGGTTGTATTTAGATAGCCTAGCAATGTTTTTCAGATTAATATGACCTAGTCTCTTATGCCATAAAATACTTTGATTACAAACTATATTAAGCAGGCATATGTCAGAAGATGTAGATTGAAAATTTACTAAGTAAATGTTTCCTTGTCTATTCCCAATTAAAGCAGTTTTGTTTTCTTTAGATGAAATAATACAAGAGCTAGAGTTAAAAGTTACCTAATAACCTTCATCACAAAGTTGACTTATTGAGATGAGGTTATGCTTCAATCCACTTACATAAGCAATCTTCTTGAAAGTCACTGCTCCAATCTTGACTTTACCATAACCTTTGATCTGACCACAGTTTGAATCACCAAAGATAACTTTTGGTCCCAGCTTGGACTTGTAATCACTTAAGTTATCCTTGCTGCCTATCATATGCTTGGAGCAACCACTATCCAGATACTATTTGAAAGTGAGTGTAAGATCAACCCTTCACTCTAGAGGGGGGGGGGGGGGTGAATAGAGTGTTTTAAAATAATTTAGCAAATTTAAAAATAACTTTAGCAGTGGAAGACTTAATTTACTTAGTGTAGAGTGCTTAACAAAAATCAGAATAAAACAAATATAAGAAGCAAATCCACAGCATACATCAAACAATATAACAAGCAACCAGAAGACACAAGGAACTATAGTGGTTCCCCAAAATCTGGGTACATCCACTCTTCTACCACACTTGGTAGGAATCCACTGTAGGATGAGTTGATCAGGTGTCTTGGGCACCAATGAGCTTTTGATCAGGTGCTCAAAAACCAAAATAGATTTTTTGATCAGGTGTCTTGCCACCACTGAGTTTTGATCAGGTCTCAGAAACCAAAATAAAACTTTTGAAGGGAGTTTAAAGAAACCTTTTAAAGGAAAGAAAAAGAAAAAGATTAGGTTGTCTTCTCTGCCAACAATCAGAGAGAAGCACAAGTAGATGTTGATGTTGTCAAAGCTCCCCCTTAGATTAGCAAGAGTTTAGGAATAGAAGCTTTGCAAGGGTGATAGGTCTTCAATGAAAAGAATGCTCCAGCAAAAGATGATTTCAGCAAGAACTGAAATGTGTGTTGTCTGGAGTATGAATGATGAAGACTTGAGAAACTTTGAATCAGAATGAATCAGAAGGAGTAGGAGCTTGTTCTATGTTCAGTGTTATTGATCTTTTTCTCTTTTTTCTTCAGTGTGTATATGTTTCTTCTTCTCTGAATAATAATATGAAATCCAGTCTATAAATCTCTTAGATAGCCATTAGCAAAAACATAAAAGCTTTCCTTAAAATGTCAACTGTCTCTAGAGGAATAACCTAAATAACATTCCTTCTTTGTTTCCTTGAAACTTGCTCCAGATTTAATATAACGGCTAGAAATCTTCTTCAATAAATGCTCTGACTTGAAGACATTTGAAAACCTTAACAAACTGACAGAATTCAAGAAATCGTCGACCTCAAAAGATAATCGTCGATCTGAGCTCGACTATCGTCAAACTGAGTTTAGAGAAATTGGAACTAGGCTTAGACAGAAAGCGTCGATCTGAGCTCAGCAATCGTCGAACCGAGTTCGATGCCTCAACGACCTGAGCTCAGAGATAATCGAACATGGTTTGATGCTTCGTCGATCTGAGCTCGACGACAAGTTGAACTCTAAAGCTGGGTTTCTCATCTGAACTAGGAGGTCTTGGGGAAAGCTTCAAACCTAAGTCCTAAGCCTTATACCTTAACTAGTTGACCTTTACTCTATACAATAAGGTCAATACAATAATCCTATTGACATAGTGATCATGACCCAAATTAGTAATAGGGTGTTCCAACAATCTCCCCCTATTTGGGTTAGGATTACTATTTACAAGAATTATAGGAAATAAAAACAACAAAAACAGAAATACATAAAACATTGCAGAACCACAGATATATAAATATATCACAGAAGATAGTTCAGCAGAGATGAGATTGTTCAGCTTATATTAACTTTTCTTGTCAATACCTTTCTGAAACAGAATTTCCCTGTTAGGATTTTCAGAGTCTTTCTTTGATCTAATATCATCAGCAACACCAAGAGACTTCTGGCTTCTGCCTCTAGGGACTACAGTTTTAGGATGTAGCAGCATATACTTCTCAGTATTGAAAAATTTCTTGGAGCTGTACCTTTCAAGTTCTTGTCTTCTTTGATCTGACAGAGTAGAGATGTTGGAAGTATCTTGGCCTTTTTCTCTGGCTTTCTTGATTTGATCTAATACATCCATCTCTTTTAGTCTAGCTGTCCAGGAGACTGGGTTATTCTCTGGATCTTCAAATTGAACTGATGGCTCATACTTATTGATGGTGTCAGTAGGAGAAGCTTTTTGATGAAAACCTTCTTTGAGCATATAAGGAAAAGGACCAGAAGTGGAATCACTTGGGCTTTGTCCTTTCCTTTGATAAGGTTAATGCCTGGACTGTCTTATGGAATAAACCTGATGACCTCTTTGAGTGCCTCTATACTGACTGTTTCTTGACTGATTACCTCTTTGCTGATATCCTCTAGATTGAGATCTTCCTTGATACTGGGATTGAGAGGATCTTTGAGAAGAGATATTGGAGGATTGATGAGCTGAGTCTCCACCAGATCCTGTACCTGGAGAAGGAGAAGGAGGAGTATTATAGTGAGAGGTTCCTTTATCATATTTCCTTTTCTTCCACATGGCCTTCAACTGATTTTTAGAAAATTACATCCAGTGCTCAGTTATAGGGTAGCTGTGCAGAATATAATATGGAATATCATAATCAGAAGTATTCTTTTCAATTGGGACTCTTTTCATAGCTTTACTTCTAGCTTTCCTCTTCTTTGCAATAGTTGCAGAAGAGTCATCAGAGTCTGTTCTGAATTCATCATCATCAGAGCTCTGAGGCTCATCAAATAAAGCATCTATTTGCCTTAACACTTCTTCTTTAGAAATGAATACATGAACTTTCTCTGAAGCAGGAGGAGCAGAAGTAGAAATAACAGGAGCAACAGTTGAAATAGCAGGAGCACTAACTGAAGCAGTAAGCTCAGAAACTGAACAAACTGGCTCTATCATAGTCTCTGAGAGAACAACATCAGGAGCAGCAACTGAAGCAGTAAGCTCGGAAACTTAACAAACTGGCTCTATCACAGCCTCTGAGAAAATAATAGCAGTAGCAGCAGCATGAACCAAAGGAGCACTCTCCACAGTCTTAACAGAATTGATATACATCTGTAGCAGATTGGGATCACAGCAGGAGAAGGGAACTATAGCCTTGGTTAAATCTTCAGCAGGGAGAGGTGCTGAAAGATAACTGCTATAAAGTGAATCAAATTTTGATAATAATTAATGGATGTCTACTACAGGACTAATGGTTGGAGCTGGAACTGTAGCTGGAACTGGAACTTCCTCTAAAGCTGGAACTTCTGATGCTTGTATTTCTGAAATCTCTGAGGGCAGCACTTCTTCATATGACATCTCCCCCTGCCTAGAGTTAGTGAGAACTGAATCTAGGCCCCCGGAAGAAGGGATGGCCTGAAGGGAGAGGAGGAAGAGAGCCTAGCAGATAACTCATGTAAGGACTTGACTAAGGGAGCTAAGGAGGTATCCAATAAGAGAGTTAGCTTGGGTGCCAACAACTCATATAGCTTGTCTTCTAGGGGAAGGAGATCTACTTGCTCAAGATTAACCTGAGTAGAGGTAGAGGGAGGAGCTGCAGAGAGAGATGGAGTTGATGCAAATTGAAGTGGTATGGATGGTTGAGATATTGGAATGGATGTAATGGATGGAACTAGGATAGTGACTGATGGTAGGAATAAGGAGATAGAAGGGGGAAAGGATGGTTAAGATATGATATCATATAGGATTTGTTGAAAGGATGTTGAGATGGATGGAATGGCTTGAGTTTAAGATGGAGAAACATCCATGAAGGAATCATCTAGAAGGTTGAATGATGGAAGATGGGGGGATGATTCTAAATCAATGGATTGGAAGTAATATAGTGGATGGAAAAATTCTTGATGGCTGGCTGGAGGAGGTGGAGAAGCTATTTGAGATGAAGGTATGGAAGATGTAATTGGATGTGGAGAAGGAGGAGAGGATATAGAAGGGGATGGCAAAACTTCTACTGGGGCAGTGGACTGAGGAGGAGTGACTGTTTCAGTCCTTGTGCCTGAAGAAGCTTTAGCTGTAGGAGCCCTGCTGGGTTTGATAATCTGTCTCTCCCACTTGCCAAATAGGGCAGAAGAAAGCCTCTTTGATGCATTGATATGCATCCCACTGGACACCAACAACTGTGGGCACCTATTCTGCAGGAATAGGCCCAAAATCCTTCCAAAGTTCACAAAATTCTTATTTATCTTTTTCTTAAGTAAATCAAAGAAAATTGCTCCCCAATCCAAGTGCTTCCTATCCACTATTGCAGCCATTAAACAAAATTGATACCTGGAAATTGTATCATGGGCTGAATGCTTGGCCAAAATGACCTTTCCTACAACATCTGCTAGAAATCTATATTCCATGGATAGATTCTTCTTCAGCAATTTATTAGGGTTCTCAGAATTATGACCCATTCTATCTAACATTATAGAAAATTCTACTCCTGATAGTTCTATCCTATCATTACCAGTACTTAATCAAAAAACCTCTGTAAGAATACTTGGGGTTAGGGATACCCATGTCCCTGAGATGGTTCCAATAACTGTGTTTTGATCCAGATTATGGGCAGTATAGACCCATTCTTTTATCTCATCTGCTGCTAACTTGATTATGGTAGACATAATATTCACAAGTTATTGTTCCTTTAAGAGTTTTAGAATGTCCTTAAACATCTGATCAGTCCCCTCGAAAGATTCCATGTAAATGTCAAAGCCAGTATCAAACTTTATTGTGGCTAGAACGGCGACTGAGACCGACATATTTCCTGCAAAAATAAACAAGATCAAGTGTAGAAGAGTTTGGAGGGAAAGAAAATTATTGCAGAAGGTATGAAAGCGCAAAAGTGAACGGCGCCTGAAAAATGATTTTATATTAGGGTTCGACGTAGAAAAGGAAAGATCGTTGAACTTAGTTCGACGATCTACGGCTCTAGGGGAAACTGAAGGGTCTCAACATCGTCGATCTCTGTTCGACGATATTTGAGATCGCTGACCGAGAAGAAAACGCCGAGCTCCGTTCGACGATCTTCATGAAAAAAGTCGAGCGCAGTTCAAAGTTCAGAGAAAATCTACAGACACTAGGAAACTTAAATTTTTAACCTAGTCTTTGTCAATTTTTTAGGTTTTTAAGATCTTGGAACTTAATTAAGACTGACTCCATCTAACATTCCTAACTGATTAAGGAAGAAAGTGTGTTTCTTTTCATCCAAGGATTTGGTGAAAATATCTCCCCTTTGTAAATCAGTTGGGATGTATTCTAGTTCAATTTTACTTTTCTCTACATTATCCCTTAAGAAGTGAAGCCTTATCTCTATGTGTTTGGTCCTACTATGGAGGACTGGATTTTGAGCTATGGAAATAATATTAGTATTATCACAAAATATTTTGGACTTCTCTAAGTTGTAACCATAGTCCAGGAGCTGATTTTGAATCCACAATATCTGTGAGCAACAACTACCTGCTGCCATATATTCAGCTTCAGCAGTTGAGGTGGACACAGATGTTTGTTTCTTGCAAAATCAGGAGACAAGTTTGTCACCAAGAAACTGACAAGTTCCACTGGTGCTTTTCCTGTCTACTCTATATCCAGCATAATCAGCATCAGAAAATCCAGTTAAATCAAATCCTGAATCAGCTGGATACCAGAGACCTAGATTTGGACAACTTTTCACATACCTAAGAATCCTCTTAACTAATGTGAGGTGTGACTCTCTAGGGCTAACTTGGAATCTAGCACATATGCATGTAGCAAACATTATATCAGGTCTACTAGCTGTAAGATATAATAAGGATCCAATCATTGCTCTATATGTGGTTTGATCAATTGGTTTCCCATGTTCATCAGCATCTAATATAACATTAGTAGGCATGGGTGTTTTGATAGAGGATGCATCAGACAGACCAAATTTCTTAATCAATTCTTTTGCATACTTGGTTTGAGAAATAAAGATGCCATCAGCATGCTTTTTGACTTGTAATCCTAGAAAGAAGGATAGCTCACCCATGCTACTCATTTCAAACTTGGAATGCATTAGGTTGGAGAACCTTTTGCACAAATTTGAATCAGTAGAACCAAAAATAATATCATCTACATAGATTTGTACTAGTAGGGTATTGGATTTTTGGGTTCTAATAAAAAGAGTTTGGTCTACTCTACCCCTTTTAAAATCATTTTCCAAGAGAAAGCAAGCTAGGGTCTCATACCATGCTCTAGGAGCTTGTTTGAGACCATATAATGCTTTATGCAATTTATAAACAAAATCAGGGTGAGTTAGAGAGATAAAACTTGGAGGTTGTTTTACATAAACTTCTTCCTTGATATCACCATTGAGGAGTGCACTTTTGACATTCATTTGATATAATTTGAACTTCTTGTGAGCTGCATATGCTAGGAAGATTCTTATGGCCTCTAACCTTGCAACTGGTGCAAAGGTTTGGTCATAGTCTATGCCTTCTTCTTGAGAATATCCTTGAGCAACCAGCCTTGCCTTGTTTTTTACAATAACTCCTTGATCATCTAACTTGTTTCTGAATACCCATTTTGTTCCAACAATGGGATGATTCTTTGGCTTTCGCACTAGCTCCCAAACTTTGTTTCTTTCAAATTTATTTAAGCATTGCAATGATCCAGTTTGGATCTTATTCTGCATCTTGTATGGATTGAGGCTCAATTTGAGAAAGAAAGCAAGTGTGCATCAGATGTTGATTGATCTGATTTCTGGTTTGCACACCTGTTGAGATGTCTCCATCACTTGAGAGATTGGATGATCTTTTGTTGTTACTAAATCAACAATGGGTGTTGATTGTTCACCAACCTGTGTTGTTGTTTCCTCTTGTGGAACAACAACTGGCTCTTTATTTTGATTGTCACCATGACTTGCTAAAATCTGGCTGTCATCTTCATTTTCACTACTTTCAGCTTCTTTTTGAGTGGATGATGGTGATGGATCTTTTTCAATGATATTTAGCCTGTCCAAATTCTCTGATAGAGAATGTACCTACAAAGGGTCTATGGTAGAAGTGCTCTTCTCTTTGTAAGACATCTTAGTTTCATCAAAAAAGACATGCACTGTTTCTTCAATTTTATGAGATGATTTATTATAAACCCTATATGCTTTACTGATCATGGAGTATCCCAAAAACACTCCTTCATCAGCTTTGGTTTCAAATTTTGCTAAGTATTTCTTGTCATTGTTATGAATTTAGCAAATACAACCAAAAATTCTAAGATAATCAACTTTTGGTTTCTTCCCATTGAGTAATTCATAGGGAGTCTTGCCCTTTAGCTTATGTATCAAACTCCTATTCAGAACATAATTTGAAGTGTTCACAGCCTCTGCCCAAAAGGATAGAGGAAGGTGAGCATCTGTCAACAATATTGTGGCAGATTTAATATGGGTTCTATTCTTCCTTTCAACTACCACATTCTGTTGAGGAGTTCTAGGAGCTGAGAAAGTGTGTCTGATCCCTTCCTTCTGACAGAACTCTTGCATAAGAAGAGAATCAAACTCTGTCCCATGATCACTTCTGATCAGGGCTATGTGAGTATTGAACTCAATCTGTATACATTTGAGAAACTCTGTCAAATATTTGAAGCTATCAGACTTCTTCCTCAGAAAGAACACCCATGTGAATCTAGAGAAGTCATCTACAATTACTAAAGTATAAGATTTCTCTCCTAGGCTTTGTACAGTAATGGGTCCAAATAGATCCATATGTAACAAGTACAAAATCCTTGGTGAATCACTCTTATTAAGTGACTTAAAGCTTTTTTTAGTTTGCTTGCCTAATTGACAAGCCCTGCAGAGTCCTTCCTTCTTGTAAGGGCCAGAAGGTAGTCCTCTAACAAGGTTATCCTTGGATAGCCCAGCAATGGTTCTAAGGTTAACATGTCCTAATCTCTTATGCCATAATTCATTAGGTTTGCTAAGAGAATTAAATAAATAGATATCCACCTTGGTTGAATGAAAATTTATTAAATAGATGTTACCTCTTCTGTTACCTGTCAACACAGTTGTGTTGTCTTCTGATTTGATGAGGCATGAAGATTTGTTTAATGTGACTTTGTAACCTTCATCACATAACTGACTGATACTAATAAGGTTGTGCTTCAGTCCTTCCACATATGCTACCTTTTTGAATGTTACTGACTCTATTTGGACTGCATCATATCCTTTGGCCTGTCCATAGTTTGAATCTCCAAACATCACTTTGGGTCCATACTTAGCCTTGAAGGATACTAGGTTACCCTTGCTTCCAGTCATGTGCTTGGAGCACCCACTATCCAGATACCAGTGCTGGTCCATGGTTGGATAGGTCTTCACCTGCACAAATAACAGTTCATTTGTTTTTGAACCAGTTTACCTTGGGTCTAGCTTGATAACCTTTGAAATCAGAAATAAAAGACATCTCTGGTTGACTCTTATATCCTTCAGGATGATATCTCCTAGGGGTATTATCCATTCAGTATAAGGGTCTAACCCTTGAGATATAGGATATCTAGAATTAACTTTTTATGTACCCCTTGAGAACTAGTCATATCTCTGAGCTCTGTTCCACGATCGTGGACCTGAGTTCGACGATCTTGGGTCAGATCGTCGAGCCCCGTTCAATGATCGATCTTGTCTGTGTTCAGAGATCAGAGATTGTCGACCTGAGTTCGACGATTCAGCATGAAATTGCCGAGCTCTGTTCGAAGATCGTCGAGCTCTGTTCGATGATTTTTGTTGAACTTTGTTCCCTTTGGGTAGATCAGAATTTTTTCTAGCTACCTACACAACTCCTTTTCCTTTATCAGAGATAAATTTAATGGGAGTTGTTAACACAATAGCTTGGCTGGATGAAGCACCCAAGCCTAGTGTACTATTGAGTCTTGAGTTCACTGTGCTTGTGATGTCCATCAGTTTGATACTTCTCCCATTGAGGGATTCTTCAAACTTCTTGGCCTCAGATAGTTCACTTTTCAGTGAAGCTATCTGCTCCCTACAGCATTCTAACTCATCTGAGAGTTTGAGGTTATCTGAACTTAAGGTACTGTATTCAGATAACCGATTTCTGAGAGAGATAATTTCTTTCTCAGAATTGAGTAGATCTAAACACGGTGCTTTAAATTCATACTTGAAGTCTTCAGAATTAAAATCAAATGAATCAATTACCTGGTCTTCTTCTAGCTCTGGTTAAGATTCAGATTCAGATTCATGTTCTGAATTAGTGTTGTTCTGAGATGCATTGATTGCCATCATACAGAATTATTTTTCTTGTGCATCATCCTCATCATCACTTGAACTTGATGATACATCAGATTCTTCTTCTGTTTTACTCCATATTTCAGCAACAAATCCCTTCCTTGTGTGCTTGTTCTTGCTGGAAGAGGATCTGTCATAGTGATTTCTTCTAGAGTATTTATCTTTTCTATTTTCTCTCTTGTCCTTGTTTTGACTTTTTGGACAATCAGACAGTATGTGGCCTGGTTTCCTGCAACCATAACAAATAATCTCTTTATAATTTGATTTATCATACCTTGGCTTTTCTTGGCCTCTGGATGACCTTTTTCTGAAGTCCTTCCTGGCCATTTTGTAGAACCTCTTGGCTAGGGGGCTCATCAGTTCTTCATTACCTATGACTTTGTCTTCATACTGTTCTTCTGTTGCCTTGAAAGCAATTGACTTCTCCTTCCTTACTGTTGGAGAAGTTGTCTTCTGCTCTTCTTCTCTATTTTTGATGAGCTGCTCATAAGATTTGAGCTTGCCCAATAGAGCTTCTGTAGTGATTTCATTTAGACTTCTGGCATCCTTGATGGGCCAGATCCTTGAATCCCAAGTACTGGGCAAGCACATTAGGATTTTGTCATTTATCTCTGTGAGAGAGATCTCCTTGTCCAAGGTCTTGAGTTCACTGACAATCAGACTTAGTCTATTATACATGTCAGCTACTGATTCATTTTCTGCTTTCTTGAAATTCTCATACTGAGTGATGAGATGAGATCTCCTATCTTTTCTCTCATCAGCTGATCCTGACACAAGATCAGATAGCTTGTCCAAAATCTCTTTGGCTGAGTTGTATTCAGCTACCTTCTGGAAGATGTCATCAGACATTGTCTGAGCTAGTATGTTCATAGCTTTAGCATCAGCAACCTTCCATTTCTTTATGTCGACATCTATTCCTAAAGGAGGTGGAAAAACATTTGTGCTTGTGTTTGCAGGAGGCTTGGGGCAATCTGTCAAAACAGAATTAAAAATATCTTCATCAATGGAATTCATGTATAATCTGATCCTTGCCTTCCAAAGTGCAAACTTGGAGAGATTGCACACTGGAGGTCTGGTGCTAGCATAATCTTTATTCTGTGCCATGAATTTAGATTAAAATAAATATAATAAAAATAACCCTCTATTTAGTATGGATCTTAAGAGAGATCTTTTGTTTCAGGTGTTATCCTGTATGAACAACCAACCTCCCTCTGATACCAATTGAAAGTGAGTGTAAGATCAACCCTTCACTCTAGAGGGGGGTGAATAGAGTGTTTTAAAATAATTTAGCAAATTTAAAAATAACTTTAGTAGTGGAAGACTTAATTTACTTAGTGTAGAGTGCTTAACAGAAATCAGAATAAAACAAATATAAGAAGCAAATCCACAGCACACAGCAAACAATATAACAAGCAACCAGAAGACACAAGGAACTATACTGGTTCCCCAAAACCTGGGTACATCCACTCTTCTACCACCCTTGGTAGGAATCCACTGCAGGATGAGTTGATCATGTGTCCTGGGCAGCAATGAGCTTTTGATCAAGTGCTCAAAAACCAAAACAGATTTTTTGATCAGGTGTCTTTCCACCACTGAGTTTTGATCAGGTTTCAGAAACCAAAACAGAACTTTTGAAGGGAGTTTAAAGAACCCTTTTACAGGAAAGAAAAAGAAAAAGGTTAAGTTTTCTTCTCTATCAACAATCAGAGAGAAGCACAAGTGGATGCTGATGTTGTCAAAGCTCCCCCTGAGATTAGCAAGAGTTCAGGAATAGAAGCTTTGCAAGGGTGATAGGTCTTCAATGAAAAGAATGCTCCAGCAAAAGATGATTTCAGGAAGAACTGAAATGTGTGTTGTCTGGAGTATGAATGATGAAGACTTGAGAAACTTTGAATCAGAATGAATCAGAAGGAGTAGGAGCTTGTTCTCTGTTCAGTGTTATTTATCTTTTTCTCTTTTTTTCTTCTGTGTGTATATGTTTCTTCTTCTCTGAATAATAATATGAAATCCAGTCTACAAATCTCTTAGATAGTCGTTATCAAAAACATAAAAGCTTTCCTTAAAATGTCAACTGTCTCTGGAGGAATAACCTAAATAACATTCCTTCTTTGTTTCCTTGAAACTTGCTCCAAATTTAATATAACAGCTAGAAATCTTCTTCAATAAATGCTCTGACTTGAAGACATTTGAAAACCTTAACAAACTGATAGAATTACAGAAATCGTCGATCTCAAAAGATAATCATCGATCTGAGCTCGACGATCGTCGAACTGAGCTCAGAGAAATTAGAACTAGGCTTAGACAGAAAGCGTCGATCTGAGCTCAGCGATCGTCGAAACAAGTTTGACGCCTCGACGACCTGAGCTCAGAGATAGTCGAACTGGGTTCGACGCTTCGTCGATCTGAGCTCAATGAGAAGTTGAAATCTAAAGCTGGGCTTCTCATCTGAACTACGAGCTCTTGGGGAAAGCTTCAAACCTAAGTCCTAAGTTTTAAACCTTAACTAGTTGACCTTTACTCTATACAACAAGGTCAATGCAATAATCCTATAGACATGATGATCCTGACCCAAATTAGTAATAGGGCGTTCCAACACCATTGTTGATTAAATGATGGACAACGCTTTACCTGCATGGATTATAATCAGTTGTTCTTGACCAAGGTAACCTTGGGTCCTTATTGATTTACATAACTATAACTGGAAATATAAGAACATTCAGGTTGATTCTTATAACCTTTAGGATGATATCTTCTTGGTGGTATTATCCATTGATTAAAAGGATTAATGTTGCTATTAGAATTTAGGTTTCTGTTGTTAGGATCTGGGATCGACGATTTCTGGTGGGATCGTCGACCTGAGCTCGACGATGTTGGATGAGATCTTCGATCTCTGCTCTAAGAATGAGTATATTCACTCTTGGGGCATCAAAATCGTTGATCTCTGGTCGACGAACCATACTGGTATCGTCGATCGTAGATCGAAGAATGATTATTGCTGAAATTTGCATTCAGAGATCGTCATTCTGAGGTCGACGATCTGTTCATATATCGTCAATTTGAGTTCGACGATAACTGCTGAACACTGTTACTTTTATTATTCTTCTGTTTTTTAAGTTTGTTCTTAATTTCAATTTGTTCAAGAATTTCATTAACCTTATTAACCTGTTCAGTGTTTTTCTTTCCTTTATCAGAAACAAAATTTACAGGTTTAGAAAGATGATTCTTTTGGATTATGGTTGGTTCACTGAAGCTCCTAATCCTAGTTTGTAGTTATTAGTTCTAGCATTTATTTTGCTGGTTATATCTAGTAATTTTAAACTTCTGCCATTTAATGATTCTTCTAATATCTTATCTTTGCTAAGCTCAGATTTCAAAAAGATAATTTGTTTATTTGCAGAATTTAGTTCATTAGATAGATTAGTATTTTCAGAAGTGATTTTATCTTGATCATTTAATTTTTCTCTGAGAAGTTTGATTTCCTTCTCAGAGCTTATCAAATCTAAGCATAAGTTTTTAAATTCAAATTTAAATTCATCAGATTCAAAATAATAAGATGTTAATACTTGATCTTCAGCTGACAGGTTTTCTTCATTATCAGATTCATCTGTATCTGATCTGCTACTGCTGGCATCAATTGCCATGAGGCAAACTTCCTTTGCCTTTGCCTCCTCTTCTTCTTCACTGGAGATGGAAGATGTGGATTCATCTTCTGTATCACTCCATGTGTCAGCCACAAATCCTTTATCCTTCTTTTTGTGCTTGCTGGAAGAGGGCTTATTGTAATGCTTGCTTCTAGATTCCTTCTCTCTTCTTCTTTCCTTCTTTTGATTTTTAGGACATTCAGACATGAAGTGTCCTGGTTTCTTGCATCCAAAACACACTACTTCTTTAGTGGGGGTTTTGCATACCTGTGCTTGCTGTCATTTCTGGATGACTTCCTCCTGAAGTCTTTCCTTGCCATTTTAAAGAATCTCTTGGCAAAGAGACTCATTAGCTCTTCATTGACTATTGGAGCTTCAGTCTCTTCAGTAGCCTTGAATGCAATGGATTGTTCTTTCCTTGCTGGTGGAGGAGTCTTTTGTTCTACAGCTTCTATGGACTTGATTAACTGATCATAAGATTTGAGCTTTCCTAGGAGAGATTCAGTTTAAATCTCATTCAAGCTTCTGGCCTCTTTGATTGTCTAGATCCTAGTGTCCCATGAGCTTGGGAAGCACATTAGGATCTTGTCATTTATCTATGTAAGAGAGATGTCTTTATCCAATGTCTTCAGCTCACTGATGATGGAGCTTAGTATGTTGTACATGTCACCAATAGATTCAGCTTCATCTTTCTTGAAATTCTCATATTGTGATATGAGAGTTGATCTTCTATCTTTTCTCTCATCTGTTGAGCCAATAACCATCTAGTTGAGTGAATCCCAAATTGCTTTTTCATAGGTGCACTCAGCCACCTTCTGAAAGATGTCATATGACATAGTCTGAGCCAATATGTTCATGGCTTTGGCATATACAATCTTGGCTTTCTTCTGAGCATCTGTCAAGCCAGGGGGTGGAACAACACTCAGATCTGATGATGTGGAGGGAGTTGAAGATCCTGTAGATTGTGGTTCTGTTAAGATAGAATTGAAAATATATTCATCAATTGAGTTCATGTATAACTTAATTCTTGCCTTCCAGATAGTGAACTTTGACAAGTTACACACTGGAGGTCTGGTGCTAGTGTATTCCTTATTTTGTGCCATGGTATTAGATAAATTAAAAACACATAAATAATTATTCAGAGCTTATCTGGAGGTCTTAGTTGGTTCAGGTGTTAGCCTGTATAAGAATAACCAACCTCCCTCTGATACCATTGAAAGAAAAAGGGGTGATAAACTCGGAATAACTCTATGGGGGGAATAGAGTTATAAAAAATCTTTTTACAGAAAAGGTAAAGGCAAATAATCTAAGCTAATCTTAACCACAACACAAGCCTACAAGAACACAAAAAAAACACAACCAGACAACACAAGAATTTTTATAGTGGTTCCCCAACTGGGTATATCCACTCTTCTATCACCCTTGGTAGGAATCCACTACAGGTTTTGATCAGGTGACTGCCACCAATGAGCTTTTGATCAGGTGCCAAAAAACCAACCCAAGTCTTTTGGAAGGACACTTATGAACCAGAATAATTTTGAAGGGAATTAAAACCCTGTACAGAGGTGGGGATGAGAGAGTGATGAAAGTCTTCTTTTCTCAAAACAATGAGAAAACTGTGGATTCAGAGATGTTGGCAAAGCTCCCCCTGAGATGTAGAAGGGTTCAGGCTGGGAAGCTTTGCACAGGGTGAGTAGGTCTTCAATTGAGAGACTTAGTCCAGGAGCTTTAGACAGATGGTGCTGGAATGTCTTAGCAAGGTCCTGGAAGAGAAGAACAAAAATACTCTTGATTTGTAAAAGTTGTTCTTCTTGCTTCTTCTTCAAAGCACTGACAGAATGAGAAAACTGATGAAGATCTTCTTCAAAATGCTTTTAGGATGTGAGCAGGAACGATTTTCTGTCTTTCTTTTTGTGTGTCTTTTTCTTTTGTAATGGAATCGACAACCTTCTTCTTTTTTAGAAATGAATGCGAAGCACCCGTATCAAACAGTTCTCTCGCTGGATTGTTCCGAATCAAGACAAATCTTAAGGCAAACACATCATACACAAGCTACACACAAGGTATGAAATATGAAAAGCAATCAATATCTTAAATCATACCTGTGACGACGTCACTTTGCTTTATGGCCTCCTGCTGGCCAATATTGTAAACTCGGGGCTGCGCTTGGGATGCAGAGGACTCGACCACTGCCTTTCACTTATCAGTATAAGATACTCCCGTCTTCTTTTCCACCTTTGGCAGACCAAGCCAGCAGTTACGGGCTATATGCCCCACTCTTCCACATGTAAAGCAAGTATGAGACTCTTGCCCCGAAGTTGCCCCCGATGCATCTAGAGAAGAATCCTGTCCAGACGATTTGGATCTCTTGCCCCATCTCTTTTTTTATTTCGATTTTCCAGGACGGGGCACTTTGAACTCTGACTTTTTCAAAACCAAGTACCTTTTTCCCTGCACCTGTTTCATATCCTTCTCCAACGCACACGCCGTATCGACAAACGCCTGAAACCCCTGGCTCACCGAACTTGAGAGCAAGAATCGCAACTCATCTGGCAACCCTTCGTAGAACCTATTGGTTTTCCATTGCTTATCAACGAAGATAGACCCCGCATAACGTCCCAACCTTGTAAGCTCATGCAAGTAAGTGTCGACACTACTTTCTCCTTGCGTTAGACGTTGGAATTCATTTTCCATGGCGATATGTTGTGCTGCTGGCAGGTGCTTTGCCAAGAATAGTCGCGAGAACTCCTCAATCGAGACTTGTGATAATTGCTTGCCCGCTAAGTGATGCAATTATATCTCGCCCCACCATAACCGAGCCTCTCCTTCCAATAAGAAGGTGGATAAGGTTATCTTCTAATCTTCCTCCGTCCTTATTGCCATCAATACTCGCTTGACACGCGAAAACCAATCCTCTGCCTGCGTTGGGGTTCCCACACCCATAAACATAGGAGGATTTAAGCTCATAAACTGCTTCAACTGCCATTCAGTTGCTCGAGGATCAACAGCCGCAACAGGTTCTTGACTTACACCAACCCGTTCTGGCACCAATGCCGGCTGCGCCTGCCCAGTAGGCTGTGCATGAATCATGACAAACAATGCCTCAGCAACTAAGCAGTCGGTTTCCGCAGAAGGAGGAGGTGTAGACACCTCAGCTGGTGCCGCACTCTCATCAGAATAATGGGGCTCAGACTGCCCAGCACCACTACAAGTCACTTATAGGTGAATAAGAAACACATTAGCGACCTTGCACAAGAAATCACAACAATATAGGAACGCGCAGGTTCCTCAAACAGGTGTATTTGCATTCCTTAGTGGATATTCAAGAGTTCATTAATGTTAAAGCGGGTCGCACATATACGTTCTCGCCACCCCACAAAAGAATTCGACCATGAATTCGAAAGAGGAAGACCGACAGAAGCTGATACCAAAATGTAACGACCCCATCTGTTAAATAACATATAATAGAAGGTTCGGCCGGGGCCCCACACCATATGCCACAAAATAGGTGGCGAGGTCACAGGTTAATACCAAAACATATTCGCATCCTAACTTAGAGCATACTAGCGGAAGATTTTAACATTAAAACTGAACTCAAATAATGAATTTCCACTATATATTAATAACCACAGTTATATATATACTCTCGAAGGAATGTACATCAAATACTAAAGGGTTTGGCCTTAAGGCCTTACAGTTACACTTTATAAGTGTGGATTACAAACATCGACACGCAGGCCAGCCACACATTAATATAACACAAGATTCTTTGCTAGCCTTCAAGGGCCAGCAGCAGCAACAACAACAGCAGGGACTTCAGTCCTCTATTTCCTGCTCGACTATCCAACACCTGCACAGGGACAACCCACCATAACAGTTAAAAACAAGGCAACGGTCAGTATTCAGTTGACCAATTTATAACGACCCTACCCCTTACCGGAGGCTGTGGTACTCCTTCCCTGCAGGCATAGCAGTTCACAAGTAGATATATCTCGCATTGTGCCCTCACGCACAAGCAATGCATCACAAATGCCGGCCACGTGGCCTGATGCTCCGTGCACTCAGGGCACATTCTTGGTGTACCAGAATACCAGGGTCCCACCACCGTTTAAGGTCCGAAACCCAATGGTAAAGTTGAGCAATTAGTCTTAATGACGCGCAGGCCTAAGACTCTCATTTTGTCACTAACAAAAGCTCAATGCCTTGGCGCTCTCTTGTACAGTCGACATAACATAGGTACAGATCCGCCACCCCCCATTGCTCAATTTGCCTTGCCATCACCAAATACCGAAGTACTCGAGGCCAATCTGTAGGTGCGGGTCGGTTTAACTTTTCCTGTTTGGCACTAAGCCATTTAAAAGCACACAACTCATAATAGGCACACTGTCCACCAAGGACTGGATTCACAATCCAAAAAGGGGGGCTAATGCAAGCGTTCCTCGCGGTCGCTTGGCGGGTTCAACAGAACTCTCTTTCTGCACCCAAACTCAACCTAACATAGCTACAACATAAGGATCACGAGGGTATTTTCCTAGAATTCCACTCCAGTACTTCCTGTTACTAACCTTCACAGGCACAACCCATCGACTCCACAACATACACGTTTATACGTGGAGTCTTCTCTGGTGCGCAAATGAAACATCACCAATCCAGACCAACCTATCCAGATGGGCTTCACACAACATGCCTATTCCGTACTACACATTTTCGGATCTATATTCAAGACTGATTGGGGATTTCAAGAATCAACCCAAGGAAATCCCTCAAAAGCCACCCTTTGGTGGCGGAAATCCATGCACATGCTAAAGAAGGACTTCACATGTCCAAGGAATAAAGATCGCTACCCTTGAAGATCTCTTTGGAGCCATGGAAATCTAGCCAGTTGGAAAGCACCACAGCGGCCTTGCCTCCATAAATCTGGCTTCGGATCTCGATTCGGAACTTTGAAGCTCCACCGACGGCCGGACCCTTTCTCCTCCTCCTCCTCCTTGCTCTCCCTTCTCTCTATCTCTTTTAGAAAGAGAATAACCAAGATGAATGAGAATTATCTTCTCAATCCTTGGTTTTAATACAGCAGGGAGAAGCTTGGACCATTGAATCCCAGATTAAGGAAATGAACGACCACAAATCGCTCTGAAAGCTCTATTTTTGGGCTGACACGGCTTATGACATGCTCAAGTCACTTGCCGTGTACCTTAAACGGCACACAAACTTGTTGGAACACCCTATTACTAATTTGGGTAAGGATCACTATGTTTGTCTTAGGAAACCAGGTTGACCTAGTTGTATAGTTGTAAAGGTCAACATTAGAATGTGTCTAGGGCTTAGAATTTAGGTTTGAGCTGCCCCCAGGACCTTTCAAGGAATCAAACTTAAAGCTGAGCCAAAGTCAGTTATCGTCGAGCTTAGGTCGACGAAACGTCGAACTCCGTTCGACGCTCTCTGAGCTCAACCTTGCTAAAGTCGTCGAGCTTCGGTCGACATTCCTCGAGCTCAGGTCGACGATCTCTCTTCTCTTATTCTTCAGGTCGCTGAGCTCGGTTCGACGATCTTCGAGCTCAGTTCGACGTTTTCTGTCTGTTTGATCTTTTTCATCTCTGAGCTCAGTTCGATGATCGTAGAGCTCAGATCGACGATTTTCTAAGAGATCAACATTTTTAAGGATTCAAAAGCTGTCAGTCTTTGGAATGTTTTTGAATTCTCTCAGCATTTATGTCAAGAAGATCAGCCAGCCGTTTTTCTTTATTCTGGAGCAAGTTTCAAGGAATTATTCAGAGAATGTTTTATTGGACTTTCCTCTAGAAGACAAAAAATTTTATGGAAGACATTTATGACTGCCAACGGCTATCTTTGACAAGGAATTTTTCAGAGAATAAGATCCTCCTTTTTGTCTTCAGTAAAACATATAGAGAATACTACAGACAGCACAACAACAAGAATTATTTTTAACAGTGATAGACACAAGTGATCATTTTTTTGAAGAACTAGTAGAACAATCCTTTTGACTTATTGAAAAGTGATCATAGCTTCAATATCAAGAACTCCAGACACCAAACTTTTCAGCATCTGCTGGAATCATCTTCTGCTGGAGATCTAAAGCTTCTGAAGACCTATCACCCTGAAGCAAAGCTCTCACTCCTGAACCACTCTACATATCAGGGGGAGCTTTGCCATCATCAACAATCCACTAGTCTTCTCTCATTTGATTTGAGAACAGAGAAGATAACTTCACCTCTTTACTTTTTCTTTTCCTGCTGTAAAAGGATTATCAAAACTCCCTTCAAAAGTTCTGAGATTGGTTCTGAGAGCCTTGTCAAAACTCAGTGGTGGCAAGACACCTGATCAAAAAATCTAGTTTGGTTTTTGAGCACCTTATCAAAAGCTCATTGGTGTCAGGACACCTGATCAACTCATCCTGAGTGGATTCCTACCAAGGGTGGTAGAAGAGTGGATGTACCCAGGTTTTTGGGGAACCACTATAGTTCCTTGTGTCTTCTGGTTGCTTGAGTATTTTCTTTATTGTGTGCTGTGATTCTTTTTTTTGCTGTCTCAGTTCTGATTTATCTAATAAGACACCTTACACCTATACATAAATTAAATCTTAATTATTTTATTTGTTTAAATTATAAAGCTATTTTAAAAATACTCTATTCACCCCCCCTCTAGAGTTTAGATAGATCTTTATCTCTCTTTCAAAACTGACTCAACCCAAACAGTATACGACCATGTGACACGCCCGTGTGCCCTGACATAGCTTCAGACACACCCGTGTTTACCAGGCCTCATTGCCCTGGCTAAATCCAGAGAAGGGAACGGACTCTGATATGCCCGTATCACAGGCCGTGTGCCCAACTCGACTTGCCTCTCGAGGAGCGTCAAGTGCATTTCGTCGACCTCAGCAGGACACGGCCTAGGACACGCCCGTGTCGCAGGCCATGTACCCTCTTGAGAATCGTCGAGTGTAGTTCGTTGAGCAATCGATAGGATGTGTGTCAACTCAATAACACAGAGCAGGACATGACTTGGGACATGCCCGTGCCCAGGCCATGTGCCTCACTTGAGACACACTCGAGACCCATTCCACACTTGAGTAAATAGAGCAGGACACGGCTTAGGACACGCCTGTGTCCTAGGCCGTGTTGCTCAGCCTGTACTCACTCTTGAGATTTGGGGTGTTACACGAGCTCTGTTAATCAATATGCAGGATGCTAGGTGGTCTCAAGTCATCAAGGCTAGTTAAGTGTAGGTAGCATAGCCGACCTATTTATAGATTTGACAAGGCGAGTTCTTACGAGCTTACATGTGTGAGCTCTATAAATCAAGTCACAAGACGCTAGGAGAGTTCATGCAAGGAGACCACAACTCACCAATGACAGTTGAGGGTAGGTTTCATAATTGCGCTATTAATAGGTTTGGTCAGGCGAGCTAAGATATCCGAGCTCGAAGCAAGCTCTGGAAAGCTTTGTCAATCAACTAGGCAAATGCTTGATGAGTTCAAGCAAAGCTAGTTAAACTCGCCAACCCTACTCCTCCTATTAGTCCTAGATGACCCCCAAGATTCACATCACCCTACAAGTCGATTAACAATTTGTATCCATATAAAAACATATAAATAAGCATAATATGCACTAGACGACATGCCATAAACAACAACCACGTCTCTAGGTTGATCATAAATATAAAGGGGCTTATCATACAACATGTATGTAATAAGGTATTACCCTTGTCACCATAATCATGAGTATAGTTTTATTAGATCATAAAACACAAACTACTCACACATAAGTCTTCTAATCACGTGCATTCATAATTTACAATATTTAATGAGTATGAAGGCAATTTATCATATGCAGACTCACTGCCCACTACCCCTCTATCATAGAAAATCAAAACATACATGTAAGCATTATGAGTTAAGTCTCCTGACCTCTAGGGAGGAATTATCAATAAATTCTGTCTATGCTTTTATAAAACTAAGTACGATGACATCAAGAGTAAAGTCTCTTGGACCCATGGGTGGCAATACAAATGAATTCACATCGCCATTGAAACATTATCCAATTTGTATTTGGTATCATTGCAAGTAAAGTCGCGTGGCCTTATACAAAAATATTACTCATAAATTCCATCACTATTATATTCTTATAGCTATTAATCATGTTGTAATGCATTAATTCCCAACACCTCTTTTATGACAAAATCACACATAATCCCTAATATTGTGATATATCCAATGACTTAACCACTGTCATATGCATTATCATGGCATCATATTTTAATTAATAGGAATATTATGCACTCCTCTTGTCCTAACCTTTACATCTGCTAATCTAACGGAAAATGAGCATCACAGCAGTGTTATGGTCACAATCACACATCTACCAGATTTCCTAAAATGCAATAATACCAAATGGGGCCACGAGCCTCAAGTTTTGCTGCACATGTAATGCCTAATTCGTTAATCATTTCCAAAATTCTAATACAAATATGTCTGGGTCGCATTCTCATACCCTGGTGGTCCATAATGAACTGTGGTAACACCAAACCCTATAATTAGTTGCACTAGGTACCACAAATCACAACAATGAAAACAAAAAAAATCAAAGGATGAAAATAAACATCTTATAAGCAAGAGGAGGGAAGTCGTTACCTTCTTCTACTTTCTCCCCATCATAGTTCATTGAAAATGAGAGATAAAGAGGAGCACAATTGAATCCACCCCACAGATTCGGTATTGGCTTGGGATTTGGAGCTTCGATTTGGCCTATAATGGCAAATTCCTCCTCAATCTTTCTCCTCCTCCTCCTCTCTAATCTAAGAAAATAGAAACAAAGGCTGAAATGACATTCTATCAACCCTCTTCTTGGCCTAAAACCCCTAGTAATGGATCATAACCATTAGATATAAAGAAACCCCATCCAATGGCTAAAAAATGAGCTACAAACTGTTTACAGCAAGTACACTTCATCTTTACACGCTTGTGTAAACAGAGCGTGTAATTCTCTAGATAGAAAACTTTAGAATACATTTTTTTGGAAAATACACGTCTAATTTACATGGGAGTGTAAACAGGGCATTGACAACAAAATGTTTCTCTACCACCTCCAAAACATCTCCGAACAGTTCTCAATCAGTCACATTTTTCCATGAGACTTCCTTAGGTCTCTTAGAACCCACATGAATTCATTTAAAATCAGTTTTGGGGGTGTTACACGCCTTTCTTGATTTTACTTGCCACCTTCGATTTCAAATTTTCTGGGGCATCAAAAATTTCTATGAAATCGCCTTCTTCAATTTCTCCTTGCGAGGTCCATTTCCATCTTCCTCAACTCCTCTGTGTCTCCAATCCTCTGATCCTCCACTCCCCTAATCTTCATCTCCAAAGATCTTTCAGTTCTTCATTCCTAAAAAAATCACTTCTGGGCTAGGTTGCAGATGTCGGATATCGGATTCTTGGTCATTTGAGAATGAAATGTTGGATGTCGAATTGCAAAGGATATATTGGGGGATATTCTAAAATGTCGGACATAATGCATTTTTATAAATTACTTAAGAAAGAGATGTTAGTGTTAGGAAACAAGATAAAGTGTATCAAATATTAGGCCTAAAATGAATCTCTTGATATTTACCCTGACTCTTATTTTCTAATTATCTGAATGACAATACCAAGATCTTCACTATGATTTGGTGCTTCACCTCCAGATTAGTTCTAGCTCTAATTTATGACCATCTGTTTATTAAATTGGTGTTCAATAAATTCCAGATTTGTCCTCAACTCCCTGTGATGCTAAACATGTTTCATGTTTATTTGGAGAACTGCATTTGTCTTGATGAGTACTGCTCTAACCGTTCTGTTCTTAAAGGCAACAATATTGTGGGATTCCTGCATTTGTGTTGATTAACATCCAGGGCATGATGATTCCATTTAGGAGGGCTAACTCTATTGATAATATAATAAAATAGCAAAAAATTATTACTCATAAGTATTGCTGACATTGCACACCACATACAAAATATAGATTGTTCGTTCGGCATGGCGATGGCTGTCGTGAATGCAATGATTACAAATTGTCACTCCATTCATTTTTATGTTTGTCATGACACTATAATGGGCACAAACCGATTTCCTTTTAATAATTAGAATATTATAATCGAGCTTTGGTAAAAACGGACATAATTAAGAAAAAAAAACAATTTTTGGGAGATAATAGTAAAAGTTTTAGAAATTTTTTATTTAACCAAAAATATAATTACTTCCATAAAAAATAAGTATTTATTAGGTATACAAGCAGAAAAGAAATTCTTATCAATGAGAAAAAAATGATGTCAATCTATCAATGCTCAACTGAATTCCTTTCTATACATAATGCATGTGTGTTCAATCTTTTCTAAAAACTTCTAATAATTGTCCACTGATCGATTCACCCAGGAGCTGCACCGAAAGGATGGTCTAGGTCAGACCATTTGCATGGGGAAGTCGTACTCGACCCAGCGGTCTCCCTGCTCCGTATGGACGGCCATCGAGCCTGCAACCGCCGCTGCGTTTGCTGCATTTTCCGCTGCAGCAATGGCCCTGTTCACCCTATCATCCACCCTTGGAACATTGTACGCCTTTTTCGCAACAGTTCTCGTAGCCTGTGAATGAAATAAGAGAAGTTGAGTAGTCAATATAGTCGATATTGATATATTTAGAATTCTGTAATTAAGGGATTTTATGACATCCATATATACCTAAACAACTTCGAGTACTTGGGTGTGGTTGACGATAAAGGAAGAAATTTCCAGAAAGTCGTCATCCCAGAGACCAGACTGTGGCTCTCCATATGCCGAGGAGCACACTCCCAGACCTTTTTTATTTCCCTCGTGCCATGCGCCCTCGTATAGTTGCCCATTGGAGAAACGGTAGACCCCGAAGCCGTGCATCTTCCCGGCAAAATATTCTCCAGCATGGGCGCCCCCATTCCCTATTAATTACAATAAAAGCAAAATCAATGATACTATATCATCATCAGGTAAAATCAAAGGCATTGAGAAATATACCCAAAGAGACAATGAGAGGAAATCAAGCATATATACAAAGCCTGTAGCTGAAATGTGCTATATTAGTTAATTATTCTGCTCTTCTACATTCGATTAACATCAAAATATTGAAAAAAAATCAAAACCAGCTTAAGTATTCCACACTTGTACTGGCCAACATTAAATTTACCTAAACTGAAAATGGCTGGAGCCATGTTTGAGTCAACACTTGTACTGGCCAACAAAGCAGCTCCCATCCTCATTGGTTTGCATCCCATAACCATGGCTTTGCCCATTCACCCATTCTCCAGCATAAAGAACGCTGACGTGATCCTGATAAACCCCAAAACCATGCGAGAGTCCCTTCTTAAATTGACCCTTGCATTTTCTTCCGACGGCCCATGTTTCCACGCCATGCCCATAAAATTTGGAATCAATCCACTCTCCTTCATACATTCCACCCCTGCAGTAATAGTAAACACCAGTGTCGGGTAACATTCCCCGCCGGAACTCCCCCTCGTAGACATCGCCATTTCTGTACGCCTGGACGATAAGGCAAGTTCGGCAATGGGCGCGCCGCTTCAGAAAAGAGAAAGCTTTAATGGAGAATCGGAACACACGCAAGTTTTCTCTTCAAACACTAGTTGGTCATTGTAGATTATTCTCGTTATTCTTTCATCAAAATCATATTTATAGTACTTTAGAGTTCATCTAAGGGGCGCTAATTAATTACAAAACAGTCTTTACAATGTTGTGTGAAATTGACATCCTTTCGTTCAAGACTCACTTATCAACAGATAAAAGAAATTGACATTTACTTTGAGTCATAAATCTTATAATATCCATAAAACTTTGTAGGCATGCCAAAATAACACACATCCCTCTTTTCATCAATGAAGGTAATTACACACCCAGATCGTTCGTTTTCTACCCTCCGTATGCTTTGACTTCCCGATTAGTAGGAGACAATCATGAGGGTGAAGACCTTTGTGACTTAGTTGTTCATACAGGTGGGATGGAAGTACGGACCCTAAAGAACAAGTAAACCTTCTCTTCAGGCTTCCACTCATGGCACCAATTCCACCTTCTGATAGTAGAGGAGGCACATAGAACAAATTGAGGATTTGTAATTTGAAGAGAGCTTATAATCGCTAAGAAATGAGAAAATCTGTAGTCTTAGAACTAAGGTTCATGAACTTAACGAAATACATTCATCCTCTATTCCTTATGACCCGTTCACATCATTGCATTTAACGATACCCAATACCACGATTGAGCTATTGCTCAAATACCTCCAGCTTGATATCATTTTGAGTGGTTGTTTCAGTAAAATCCCATTTCCAACTAGACCCCTAAGAGTGGTTTTGTCATGACTAGGTCAGGACAAAACCCTAGGAAGCCAAAAAGACCAAGTGAGCTTAGGCATGAAGTTGGAAATCACCATGGTCTGCAAATAGTAGAATTCTAAACAATAGTTTAAGATGACAATAGGGATTCACCATGACTCCATGACCCCACCACAACATCCCTAACCCATTAGAGGGTCCATTAGAGCCATAAGGATCCATTGAGACCAACTCAAAATGGTCAAATTGACCTAAGACCACCATAGGCCTAAATTGGGAAAGGTGTCCTAACTAAGGGCAATTGACCTCTAATGTGCCAAAACAACCATACCCAAGTCTTTCTAGACCTTAGAAGAGGCTAATGAGTCACTAAGGACATATTGGAGTCAACCCAAAAGGTCAAATTGACCTAGGTTAACTCTACTCAAGTGTTAGGTCAAGTTGGCTCAAATGGGCTAACTCAAGTTCAAACCCAAATCCACTTGGGCTAACCTCATTTTTATTTAATATTATGAGTTAATGGGCTGCCATTAGGCTGGATTTGTCATCAAATTCAACCTTGATGACTAGGAGAGAGAAAAACTCCATTTTCCCCTTTAATGGAGGAGAGAGAAAGTGAAAATGAGGCCATTAATGGCCAAGGGAGACCAAGGGCCTCTCCAATTGATGGATATATTCCCCCTCATCAGTTATGAGGAGTTGAATAATCATAGCCAACAATCATAGTGGCTGAATTTAATTTCTCTTATAAGGAAGAGAGAGAAAGAAAAGAGAGAAAGCCATTAATGTCCATGGAAGAGAAAGAGTCCCCCTCCAATTGATTCCAAAGTCTTGATTCATCTTCCCCCCATAAATTAGAGGAGATTAAGGCTTTCCCCCAGCCTTTAGGTGGCTGAATTCAAGGAATATGCCATGGCCGAATTCAACCTTTCATGGCCATAAATGGCTTTGAAGCTTAGGCCCTTCCCCTCCCCCATTTAAGTGTTTTAAAAGCTTCACCAGGCAGAGGGGAGAAGTTTCCATATTTTTTCTGAAGAAATCGAGCCCTCTCACTATGCGGTTGCAACATACCCGAAGATCCAAAATCTGGCCATGCAGCACCACCACCAAACCCGTCGGCAAACACTGTTGAAGGTCCTCCTCTACTCCTCTCTTCGTGGGCTAGATCTTTAGATCGTTTAGG
The DNA here is from genome assembly GCA_039513925.1 of Platanthera zijinensis. Lineage (NCBI taxonomy): Eukaryota > Viridiplantae > Streptophyta > Magnoliopsida > Asparagales > Orchidaceae > Platanthera > Platanthera zijinensis. Next base: position 156,249,195 of record CM077083.1, read on the forward strand.
AGAGAAATTGGTCTCAAATGAGACCGATTGGGTGAGCAAAATTTCTAAAATTTCATGGATTTTACACCTTGTGAGTTTGCCAGAAACCGCCCCTCCGGCGGTCGTGCCGCCGCCTAGCGATAGCCCCCACCTGAACGAAGGTGGTGGCGGTGGTGACCGGCCAGGGAGGTGGCCGGGTGGCCGGGAAAATGACTTGGAGTAAGCTCCAGGTCGGTCTGATCCCAGCCCTTGGCTGGAGGAAGAAGATGACCAGGAGCCCCACGATTTTGCTTTAAGATCCGTGCTGGATCTGATTTTATTAAATCATATTATTTCAATTTTTGTCCTCTTTACTAGTCTGGTTTAAATTAAATATTAAAAATATCTATGTTCCCATACAGAAAAAATGGTCAACATAAAAATTATAGCCCTTGAAGTTTAGTTTAATTTAAAATTTATTTCAACTAATTTGTGCAAGTGGTTTGACTACAACACTCAATTTTGTGAGGTCTATACCTAGGCTAGACCAAAGATTAGTTTGAGTTCCCCCATCAATCCAACCATCCAAATGACTTGAAATTTTGGATGGGTGTCACTATTAACTATACCTAGAATATATCAAAAAATGGGAATTTGTGGAGAACAATTTTCTATAGGTTTTGTAATTATTCAATAAACCTTGTATAAGTTAGTTAGAGGGCCTAAATACCTCCAAATTCTCCCAAATTTTGGTGAGAGTTTCTTGGGATCAGTATATGTCTCTGTATAAAATTTTACCTCATTTGGAGATTATTTGGTTGGAATTTGGTAAACCCTAACCTTTGCCCAAAAAGGGGTATTTAGGTCAAAAGTTCCCCTTGTGGGTTTGAGTGGCCAAACCACCTCAACAGAGGTTGAAATTTAGGACACTGATTTGACATGAAATTTAACACTCTCATATGGATTATGGGGTAGATTAGGGTGGATTTGCCCTAGGGCCCTAGTTCTAACCCTAAGGTTGAACTTTGGGGACTTGTGAAGGACATAGGGGGTTATGTTCTTGGATGGACTTGGGGATTAGTTCATGAGATTCTAGTGTGGTGAAATGCCCCAGTAAGGGATATGGTGGTATTTAGACACTTGCACCCCACATAGAACACTTAATAAGTATTTAGGACTTTAAACCCTAGAAATTATCTTATGGGTCAAATGACCTTGAATCTTGATGATATTTTGGTATGGATATTTTCATAGTATTATTAACCTCTGGTATTTATCTTATGGTGTTTAGAGATCAGTAGATCATCCTTGAAGTTGTAGCTTCCATATTGCCCTTTTGATGTTAATGTTGAAAATATGATGAATAGGTGGTAGAATAATTTGCAATTCTGGAATATATAATCAAATGATATTAGGTTGCACTATTAGTTTATTTGGAGTGTTTGAAGCTTTATTTGTTGTACTTCCTTTGTAAAGTAAATTAATGCACCTTACTTGGATAAATAGGAAATAAATACACTGGCTTGCTGGAATATTGTGATACTTAGCCAGAGAACATTTTAGGGCATATAGAAGCATGGAAAAATTGTTAAATGTTGTTTAGTTGAGATTACAAGGGTGTGTATTCATAAAGTGCCTTATGATGGTTTTCCTTAGGATAATCTTTTACCTAGTTTTCTGACTTGGGAATTTCATGAAACTTAGGCAGTGATGTTTTATGATCATAATGTAGCTTTGTTAATTTTTGAGGAATTTTTGGAATAGTATTTTTGGTACGTCTTTTAATACCCTTATTTATATGAATTATTTTTGATTAAATATTTAGAGGTTAAATGATTTATGAAAGTTTATGATATTTAGTATTCACTTATATCTTGTTATCCTACAGTATTCATAAATTTTGTATGGTCATACCCTAACTAAATCTAGTACTTCATGTTCAAATCACCCATAGATTAATTTTGGGAAAAATTAATTAAATATCAAAGTTAATTAGAAAATTATAAATTTCTGGATTTAGGCTAATCATGACCCCCATTAATTATTTTAAGGTTTTTGGATGAAAATTTTGAGTACCTCTTATCATGTACATCATATAGCATAGGTTTGTCTGCATATAGTAAAACTGCGGAAATTATGATAATATGTGGAATGATCATAGGGAGATGGGGTTATTGGTTTACTGATCTTGGTAAAGATAAAAAGAGAGCTTCATTATGAGTCATGATAAGGAGAGTGTTGGGTTGAGTAGTGTAAAGAGGTGCTCGGGAACGACGAAAGATCGTCTTTCCTGTGGAGAGGAAGAGACAAAACACACCAGGGTTAGATCCAGAGTAATATTAAAAGGGACTGGGAATCAGGTATTAACCAATAATAATAAGTGTCTTGCGAAAGGGAGCTTTGGGCTTCAGCTCATCGTAGTTCCTAGTTCCCTCGAGAGCCCTTCACGGGGTATGCCTTGGGTAGTCCTGGGCTAACCTAAACTATAGGCAAAATAAATTGCAAGAGTAACTAGTATAACTAGGGATTCACTTTCACTCACCTTGATGTCTCGAGATTTTAGGTTGGATTACTCGGGTAGTAGGCTCGGTGGATTTGGTGATGGGCAGGTTAGCCCGGTGAGCCAATGGCTCGGTAGATAATTGTGAAGGGCAGGATAGTCCGAGGAGCTTTGGCTCAGTTGTTGGTTGTGACAGATGGGATAGTCCGGGGAGCTTTAGATCGGTGGATAATACATTAATATTGCATGTGCATAAGGTATAAGGTGGTGGGTCTTCGGTATTGGAGAGTTGTCACACCGACACTAGTACGTTGACTCGGTGGGTGTTGTTTTACACATAGCCAAATTAAGTCCGGTGGACCAACCGGAAAAGAGTACGCAGGAGCTCCGCTTAGTGCACCAGTATTGAGTCGTACGATAGGTCTTACTGGTAGTGCTGATACCGATTTAGAGGTGGGCGAGGCCCAACCCACTGCTTCCGTTTGCCACTACGAAGGTATCCTGGGAGGTTCGGCTCCAGAAAGGGGGAACTAAAGGTTTGTGTGCACAGAGTTGAGTGGGTTTGTTGCACTTTCATGATTCACATCATAGCATACTTGCATGTCATAGCATAACCATTGCATTTAACCCTTGACACCTATTGTATAAATTGGTTTGAGACTTTTTATACAAGCCCTGCAAAACGACCCCTTGGTTTATAAGCTCGCGTGAGCATGCTTATAAGTTAAGGTTTTTATCCTGTAGATATATACATGCTTGCTTGTAAACCGACACCTCATCGTATAAATTGGTATGAGACTTTTTATACAATGGGAGCCTTGTAGAAGATCCCTTAGCTTATTAGTCTGTATGGGCATTCTTATAAGTTAAGGTTACATGTTTCATATTTTGCCTCTGTATACTTATGTTTACTCTACATACTTTTGTTACTACTACATGTTTACATAGAACTGCTAGATTAGTTCTACCGCCACCTGCTTACATTTGTTACTCTCCACCTTCATTACCTTTCCTTTCCTTTGTAACACTCCAAATCCCAATTTGGAGTTCAGGCTGGGTGATACGGGCGTGTCCAGCTCTATGTACTCGAGTGGGTCTCGAGTAGGACTCGAATGGACTTCAAGTGTGTCCCGAGTGAGGCACACGACCTGGGATATGGGCGTGTCCCAGAGCGTATCCTTCACTATGTGTCGTGAGTTCTCGACGAAAATGCGGTCGACGATCTTCGAGAGGCGATACGGCCTGGGACACGGGCGTGTCCCAGGGCGTGTCCTTCTCGAGTAAGTAGCCTAGATGTGTCAAGTGTGGTACATGGCTGGAAACACGGGTATGATTAGTACTGACACGGGCGTGTCTATTAGTGACACGGGCGTGTCAAATACCTGTGTCATTCTCGGTTTGTGCCGGATGGTGCCGACTAAAGTACACGACCGGGAGCACAAGCGTGTACTGTTCGACACGGGCATGTCATAGTTGACACGGCCGTGTTGGGGGGTCTGTGTCCTTTTAGGGATGGGTGGTCCTGTGCCGATTGAGGGACACACCCCTCAACACGGGCATGTACTGGTTGACACGGGCGTGTCAGGAGCTGACATGGGCGTGTCTAAGACTGTGACCTTATCTAGTTTGAGTTGGTTGTGTGTATCTTAAGGGACACGGCCTGTGACACGGGCGTGTCACAGGCCGTGTCAGTCCTGAAAAGATGCTTTTCAGAGCGAATTATGGCCGTCCATTTCCTTCTATTTGGATCATGTGGTCCTATCTTCTTCATGCTATTATAAGGCTAAGGATTGAGAAGGAATTGTCATTCTAATATTGGCCATTCTCTTTCTAAAGAGAAGAGTGAGAGGAGAGCAAGGAAGGAAGGAAGAAGAAGAATTCCGGCCGCCGGTGGAGCATCAGCGATCCGAATCGAGAGCCGAGTTCAGCGTTGTGGAGGCAAGGCCGCTACGGTGATTACCATTTGGCTAGTTTCTCCATGGCTCCAAAGCAATCATTAAGGGTAACGATCTCCTTCTTGGACAAGTGAAGTCCTACTTTATGCATATGCATGGGATCCTCCACCAAGAGGTGGAAAGCGTAAGCGATTCCAGCGGGTTGATAGTTGATATCCCCGGTTGAGTCTGTATTTAGATCCGGAAATAAGTAGTATGGAATAGGCATGCTATGTGAAGCCCATCCGGACGGTTAGTCTGGATTGGTGATGTTTATATTGCTAACTGGAGAAGACTCCGTGTATGTAACGAGTAGGTTACGGAGTTTGTGAGGATGCTTGTTAGTTCCTTGAGTTATATGCTCTGCATGAGCTGTATGAGATGTGGTTATGAGAACCATTCTTTAGGATTGTGAAGGCTTTGTGGTGAATGGGTAAGGTGAAGCTGTACCCGCGTTAGTCCAGTCTTGAGTCTGATGAATTTGAGCAATGGGAAAGGTGGATCTATACCCGCGTTATGGTTGTTTAAACTTGCGTGCTTAAGGCCCTATTAGGATCACATAGCGAGAGTCTTAGGCCTGCATGCCATTAAGACTAAATGCCCAATGGTTGCCATGAGGTGAAAACCTCTGAGTGGTATGGGAGAGGATGTCTCCAGCATGCGTATTGCGTTAGACTAGTGCCCATAGCCAATAAGCTAATAACCTCTGATCAGTGGTGGGACCTGGAGGATTTCGGTACACCGTAAGCGTGCCCTGAGTGCACGGAGCGTCTGGCATGAAGACCGACGTTTGTGATGTGGTTATGCCTGAGTGCACTTATTGTGATATATATATTATGATTGCAATGCATGCAGGGAAGGAACCACTGCCCCGGGTAAGGGGTAGGGTCGTTATAATTGGTTAGCTGAAAGCTGACCGTTGTATTGTTTATCACTCGTGGGGTGGACGTCCATATGCAGGTGTTGCGGGCTAAACTAGATTGAGCGGGCTGAAGCTCTTGTTGCTACTGCTTATAGGCCCTTGAAGGCCGTGCGAAGAATTGGATTTCATGTGTGGCCGGCCTGCGTGCCGATGTATAAAACCACCTTTTGTAAAGAGAAACATGTAAGGCCTTAAGGCCGTGAGAGTTTGTGTGTTTGCTTACATTCCTGGTGTTATATATAAATATGCTATTTATATATATCGTGGAAATTCGTTGAATGAGTTCTTATAAGCTTTAAAATTCCCCTAGAATGCTCTGAGTTAAGATGCGAGTAGAAAGTGTTTTGGTATTCACACGTAATTTCGATGTCTGTCTGTGAAATATGGCGTGGGGCCTCGGCCGGACTCTCTGTTATATTCCATGTGACAGATGGAGGCGTTACAAAGTTGTATAGGAGGTTAGGGTTTGGTAGAGATCACATAATTGAACTCATGAATGTCCACTAGGAATGCAATACATGTCTTTGAGGAGCGTGAGCGTGTATATTCGGTATGTTTACCGTTTTGGAATGAACGTTATTGATGTCTTGTTCACGTATATATTACAAGGAGTGGAGCTGGGCAGTCTGAACCCCAGCATTCGAATGAGAGTACGACACCAGCTGAGGTGCCCACACCTCATCCCTCTACGGAAACCATAAGCTTAGTTGCGGAGACGCTATTTGCCATGGTTAATGCACAACCTATTGGGCAGGCAAGGCCTACAGTGGAGCAAGTTCAGGTTGGTGCGAGGCAAGAGCGTTGAGGCTCTGATTGATGAGCAAGAGGCAGATGAGCAATCAAAATGGTTTATGGAGTTTCACCCACCTACGTTCGATGGAGCAGGTTCCCCAACGCAGGCTGAAGATTGGTTCGCAAGAGTGAAGAGGATCCTGACCGCAATCAGGACTGTTGAAGGCCTTCGAGATGAGCTAATATTGGCGCTCCTGAGTTCGGTGAACCAATGCTTCCAAGCGTTAGTAGATACAGCCTATGCGCTCGACAAGGATTTGAAGTGGGTGCAGGATAAGAAGAACTTGGCGGTGGAAAGGCCGGAGTTCAAATTTCTGCAGTCGGAACAATCAGAATTGAGGAAACGAGATAAGAAGAGCTTCTGGCCTGCTGAACAAACTTCTTCAGATGTTGTATCGGGAGCAACGTTTTGGTAAGGACGTGTGGAGATGCATACATATTTCACTTGTGGGAAGCAGGGGCATATAGCCCGTGATTGTTGGAGTGGCTCTTCAAGGGGTGAGAAAAAGACAGGTGCGTCTTATGAGAAAAAGGGCAAGGCAGTAGTAGGGTCATCCACATCTCGAGTGTAGCCTCGAATGTACACACTCGAGTTGCAGGAACCGTAAAGCTCGAATCGTGAAGTCCAGCAGCCTCGTGTGTATAATCTGGAGTTACCGGAGGCCGTCAAGCAGATTATGAGGGATGCGGACGAGCGGAATTAAAGACATAGTGTACCTTCTATTGTCGTGATGTTGTGTTGTATTTCTATTTGTAAAAACTTGTGTTTGTGCGATGCCGTGGGGCGAGATAAGCTGCGGCCTCTGAGCTCTAAACCCGAATCATTTTTGTTTATATTGCAAAGGAGTGGTTGTGTTGGTATATATGTTGCGCTAAATTTTGGGAAGAAATTTCTGTAAGGAGGGGAGGGTTGTAACACCCCAAATCCCAATTTGGTATTCAGGCTGGGTGATACGGCCTGGGACACGGGCGTGTCTCAAGGCATGTCCAGCTCTGTGTACTCGAGTGAGTCTCGAGTTAGACTTGAGTGGACCTCGAGTGTGTCTCGAGTGAGGACAACGGCCTGGGACACGGGCGTGTCCCAGGGCGTGTCCCAGGGCGTGTCCTTCACTGTATGTCGCGAGTTATCAACGAAAATGCGATCGATGATCTTCGAAAGGCGATACGGCATGGGACGCGGGCGTGTCCCAGGGCGTGTCCTGCTCGGGTAGGTAGCCTGGCTGTGTCAAGTGTGGTACACGGCTAGAAACACGGGTATGATCAGTACTGACACAGGCGTGTCTATTGGTGACACAGGTGTGTCAAATACCTGTGTCGTTCTCAGGTTGTGTCGTGCGGTGCCGACTAAAGTACATGGGCGGGAGCACGAGCGTGTACTGGTCTACACGGGTGTGTCATAGTTGACACGACCGTGTTGGGGGTCTGTGTTCTTTTCGTTACGAGTGGTGTTGTGCCGATTGAGGGTCACGCCCCTGAACACGGGCGTGTACTGGTTGACACGGGCATGTCAGGAGCTGACACGGGCGGGTCTAAGACAATGTCCTTATCTGGTTTAAGTCATTTGTGTGTCACTTAAGGGACACGGCCTGTGATACGGGCGTGTCACAAGCCGTGTCAGCCCTGAAAAGATGATTTTCGAAGCAAATCGTGGCCGTCCATTTCCTTCTATTTGGATCCTGTGGTCCAAGCTTTTTCCTGTTATTATAAGGCTAAGGATTGAGAAGGAATTCTCATTCTAATATTGGCCATTCTCTTTTTAAAGAGAAGAGAGAGAGGAGAGAAATGAAGGAAGAAGAAGAATTCTGGCCGCTGGTGGAGCTTCAACATTCTGAATCGAGAGCCGAATTCAGTGTTGTGGAGTCAAGGCCACTGCGGTGATTACCATCCGGCTAGTTTCTCCATGGCTCCAAAGCGATCGTCAAGGGTAACAATCTCCTTCTTGAACAAGTAAAGTCCTACTTTATGCATGTGCATGGGATCCTCCACCAAGAGGTGGAAAGCGTAAGCGATTCTAACGGGTTGATAGTTGATATCCTCGGTTGAGTCTGCATTTAGATCCGGAACTAAGTAGTACGGAATAGGCATGTTGTGTGAAGCCCATCCAAACGGTTAGTCTGGATTGGTGATGTTTATATTTCGAACCGGAGATGACTCCGTGTATATAACAAGTAGGTTACGGAGTTTATGAGGATTCTTATGAGTTCCTTGAGTTGTATGCTCTGCATAAGTTGTATGCGATGTGGTCGTGAGAACCATTCTTTGGGATTGTGAAGGCTTTGTGTTGAATGGGTAAGGTGAAGCTGTACCCACGTCAGTCCATTCTTGAGTCTGACGAATTTGAGCAACGAGAAAGGTGGATCTGTACCCGCATTATGGTTGTCTAACCTTGGGTGCTTAAGGACCTGTTAGGATCACATAGCGAGAGTCTTAGGCCTGCGTGCCATTAAGACTAAATGCTCAATGGTTGCCGTGAGGTGAACACCTCTAAGTGTTATGGGCGAGGATGTCTCCAGCATGCGTATTGCGGTAGACTAGTGCCCATGGCCAACAAGCTAATAACCTCTAATCGGTGGTAAGACCTTGAGGATTTCGGTACACCGTAAGCGTGCCCTGAGTGCACGGAGCGTCTGGCACGATGGCCGACATTTGTGATGTGGTTGTGCCTGAGTGCACTTATTGTGATATATATATTGTGATTGCAATGCATGCAGGTAAGGAACCACTGCCCTAGGTAAGGGGTAGGGTCTTTATAATTGGTCAGCTGAAAGCTGACCGTTGCTTTGTTTATCACCTGTGGGGTGGACGTCCATATGCAGGTGTTGCAGGCTGAACTGGATTGAGCGGGCTAAAGCCCTTGTTGCTGATGCTTATAGGCCCTTGAAGGTCGTGCAAAGAATTGGATTTCATGTGTGGCCGGCCTGCGTGCCGATGTATGAAACCACCTTTTGTAAAAAGAAACATGTAAGGCCTTAAGGCCGTGAGCATTTGTGTGTTTGTTTACATTCCTGGTGTTATATATAAATGTGCCATTTATATATATTAAGGACATTCGTTGAATGAGTTCTTATAATCTTTAAACTTCCGCTAGAAATCTCTGAGTTAAGATGGGAGTAGAAAGTGTTTTGGTATTCACACGTGATTCTGATGTCTGTTTGTGAAATATGGTGTGGGGCCCCGGCCGGACCCTCTGTTATATTCCATGTGATGGATGGAGGCGTTACATCCTTCTCCCTGCTCGGTGCCTAGGAGCCATAGGGGAGGGGTGGGGGATTATAGGACTTAGTCTTTTAGACTAATGGTTTTCAGACCAAATCATTTTAGGGGATCGTGAAGCCAAACTTGGAGATGCAACCCCAACAGTCAGTGCGCGTGGAGACGGGACAGTCTAGCACCGGGGTTCAGACCACTAGGACAGTGTGTCCTGATCGTTTGTGGTTACTATAGATTTGCTTCCGCGATAAGTGATTTGTAGAAAGGATTGTGATGTATCAGGCATGAGCCCTATTTTCTAGTACTTCTTATATTGTTGTTGTGGACTCTCCCTTTGTGGAGATTTATTTTAAATATATGTGATTCTAGTGGACTTGTTTTGAGTTCATTCTTACTCTTATACTTTATTCTACACTTTTGTGATCGATATGGCTGACAGGATCGACGTTCTGTAGTGACGACCTTCCCGGGTGTGATGGTGTCACCACACAGCGGCGGTTCTTAGCCTAAAACCCCGTGGTTTAAAAATAAAAAAAATGGGGTCTTACAGTTTCTGAGCCATTGGTGTTCCTATTACTCTAATTAGGATAGGAAAGAGATGGGCGAGGGACTTGGTCTAAATAAAAAGGAGGGAATTTTTTTATTTGATGTTTGAAGGAGTGTAGACATGTAAATGTTGGAGGTGAGGGGACTTAACTAGTTATAAAAAGAGAGTGGGAGGATATTTTTACCTCCCAATTTTGTTTTAGGGGCCTAGGAGCTTTGTGGCGTGGCTATGTGCACCCATGGTTGACTTTTAAGCAAGGGTAAGCCTCTCAATCACTATAAGGTGTAACTTTGAAATGATGTAACCTAGGTTGACCCTATGCCATAATGACATGTCTACCCTTAAAGGTGTGTACACTATGTCATGTTCATGCTCTAACAAGCATAAGGTGACCTATGTGGATCATGTAGATGTTTTGGACTTGGTAAGTGCACCTAGATCACTAATGGATAATCAAGGTGTGAAACATCTCCTAAAGTCTGTAATGACTCCACCCATTAAACAACATATAATAGAATGTCCGGCCGGGGCCCCACACTATATGCCACAAATAGACGGCGAGGTCACATGTTAATACCAAAATATAATCGCACCCTAACTCAAAGCATACTAGTGGAAGATTTTAACAATATTATTAAACTCAACCAGGAATGTCCACTAAATATAAACCACCACATTTATATCGGAATGTACAGCAAATACACAATCATTTGGTCTTAAGTCCTTACAATTCCTCTTAACAAGTATGGATTTCATACATCGGCACGCAAGCCGGCCACACATGAACATAACACAAAACATTTTGATTAGCCTTCAAGGACTAGCAACAACAGTAGTAGCAGAAGGAGGGACTTCAGCCCTTTATTTCCCGCTCGGTACTCCAGCACCCGCACAGGGACAGTCCACTAAAATGTTGGCAAACAAAGCAACGGTCAGCATTCAGCTGACCAATTTATAATGAAACTACCCCGTTCCCGGGGTAGTAGTATACCTTCCCTGCAGGCATATCAATTCAAATACAGATATATCACATATTGTGCTCTCACGCACAAACAATATATCACAAACGCCGGCCACGCGGCCCGACGCTCCATACACTCAGGGCATATTCTTGGTGTATCGGAAATACCCAGGGTTCCACCACCATTCAAGGTCCGAAACCTAACGGTAAACTTTGAGCATTCAGTCTCACTGGCGCACAGGCCTAAGACTCTCATTATGCGCTCCAACGAGACCAATAACTTAGGTCTTCCCATCAGTCAGACATAACGCAGGTACAGATCAACCAATCTCGGTGCTCAAGTCGCTTTGCCGTCACCAAATACCAACATACTCGAGGCCAATCCATAGGCGCGGGTCAGTCTCACCTTTCCTGTTCGGCACTAAGCCATTTTAAGAGCACGTAACTCACAATAGCCACACTGTCCACCAAGGATTGGCTTCACAATAGCCACACTATCCACATAGGACTGACTTCACAATAGCCATGCTGTCCAACAAGGACTGGCTACACTATCCACAAAGGACTGGCCACACAATAGCCACATCACAAGCAGTATAAGGGTCTTTTCCTGGAATTCCTCATTCAAGTACTTCCTGCTACTCCACTTCATAGGCACAACCCATCGACTCCACAAACTACACATTTAAATGCGGGGTATTCTCTGGTGCATAAAATGAAACATCACCAATCCAGACCAACCTATCCAGATGGGCTTCACACAGCATGTCTAGTCCATACTATACATTTCCGGATCTATATGCAAGACGCGATGGGGATTCCACGAATCAACCCAAGGGAAATCCCTCAAGCATCCACCCTTTGGTGGTGGAAATCCATGCATATGCCAAAAAAGGAGGACTTCACATGTCCAAGAAGGAAGATCGTTACCCTTGACGATCTCTTTGGAACAATGAAAAATCTAGCCGGTTGGAAAGCACTACAGCGGCCTTGCCTCCACAAATCTGGCCTCGGATCGCGATTCAGAACTCTGAAGCTCCGTCGGCTGCCGGATCCTCTTCTCCTCCTCCTTCTTGCTCTCCCTTATCTCTACTCTTTACTCTTTTTAGAAAGAGAATAGCGAAGCTTTGAATGATAGATTTCACTCAAATCCGGAGCTTAACACAATAGAGAGGAGCTTGGGCCATTGGATCCAAGATGAAGGAAATGAACGGCCACAGATCGTGCCCTAAAAATTCTATTTTTTTGGCTGACACGGCCTGTGACACGCCCGTGTCATAGGTCGTATACTGTAAGTGGCACACAAACCGACTCAACCCGAACAGGACACGGCCATGTGACACGCCCGTGTCACAGGCCGTGTGCCCTGACACGGCTTCAGACACGCTCGTATCTAGCCCTTGTTCACCAAGCCTCACATCTCTGGCCAAATCCAGAGAAGGACATGACCTCTAACACGCCCATGTCATTGGCAGTGTGGGGCTCCAAAAAAGGACACGGCCTCTGACACGCCCGTGTCATTGACTGGGTACCCTACACAGAGTAGGACACGGCTTGGGACATGCCCGTGTCCCAGTCCATGTTGCCTAGCCTGATCTCAATTTTGGGATTTTGGGTGTTACAAACCTCCCCTCATTCCAAGAAATTTCATCCCGAAATTTATACACAGTAAGGAAACCAGCTTTCAAAATGTTATAACTTGAAAATGTATGTTAAAACAAGATATATACGATCCAACAGTTAACACCAATAGCTCGGGAAATTCATCTCGCATGGTTTGCCCTCGCTCCCATGTTAACTACTCACGACCACAGTTGTCCCATCGGACCTTGACCATCCCGATTATCTTGTTCCGCAACTGTTTATCGGCTCTATCTTTGATTTGAATGGGCCTAACCTTTGTCGTTAGCCCAACTTTGACTGGTACGTGATCGTTTGCAATTACTTGAGCTGGATCTGTGATGGACTTCTTGAAGCACGAATATGTGGAACACATCATGCAATCCACAAAAATCTGCCGAAATAGCTAGCTGATATGCAGCTTCCCTAATTCGCTCCACCACTTCAAACAGATCAAGATATCTTAGACTTAGCTTTTTCAGACGCCGAATACTGGACACGCTTTTGAAGGGATTGATCTTTAAATATACCCAATCGCCCATCGCAAACTCTACGTTCCGGTGCTTGGCGTTGTAGTACTTTGCTTGACGATCCTGGGCTATTAGTAGCCTCTCCCGAATAGAGCGTATTGTCGAGTTAGCTTCTTCATCTTCCTTATGCTTATACAGTTTGGATTCACCTGCTTATACCCAAGCTAACGGTGTACGGCGTTTAGGACCATACAGAGCTTCAAACGGTGCCATATTGATGCTCGCTTGGTAGCTATTATTGTAGGCAAACTCCACCATATAGAGATGATCTTCTCATCTCTTACCAAAATCCAGGGCACATTCAGAACATGTCTTCCATTGTCCTGTTGGTCCTCTCAGTTTGGCCATCCATTTGGGGATGAAAGACCATACTGAACATTAACTTTGTTCCCGAAAACTGATGGATTAGCCTCCAATCATTCGATGTGAATTGCCCATCACGGCCACTCACGATGCTCTGGGGAACATCGTGCAATCGGACAATCTGCTCCACATAGAGTTTTGCCAAGATTTCCACTGAATCGTCCCTCTTGTTCGGAAGGAAGTGAGCCACTTTTGTCAACCGGTCTACAATCACCCAGATTGAATCATTCCCGCGTTGAGATCTCGGCAACCCGTGCACGAAATCCATTGAAATATCATCAAACTTTCACTCCAGAATAGGTATCGGCTTCAAGAAACCTCCGGGCTTCTGGCATTCTGCTTTCACTAATGCACAAGTTTGACATTTAGCCACATAATGTGCTATGTCTTTCTTTAATCCGGGCCACCAGAATAACCTTTTCATATCCTTGTACATCTGTGTGCTCCTAGGGTGAATTGAGTATTGATGCGCTCTCGGCAAGTGTGCCGATCGCTGTCAAGTAATAAAAGTGTGGAGTTTAATCCCCGGATATCGATCTCTCAAGGAGTGCAAGTAGGGAGTGTGGTTTTGCTATTGGAAAAGTGATTGCAAGTGTTAACGTGGCAAAGGGGGTTTAGTTTTGGTTTCCTAAGCTTAATCCTAATAAAACTAATGTGGGTCGCCGTCACCGCGTCGCTTGGGTGGATTACTACAGAGAGTATTATGGACGATGGACGAAACAGCGAGGGTTGTAATCACCTCATCGCAATGCACGCTCCTAGCAAGCGCTAGAACGGCTCAATCACAACAAGCACAGGAAAAAACTGAAGCTTAACAACACAAGCAATGATTAAGACATAACAACATATCGACATACTGAAACCTTAAGAAAAACATTATTCTCAAGCAACAATCCCACTATCACAAGTTCAAAATGAAGTAACCATAAGAAGAGGTGGAGAAATACAACCGAGCGCACGGAGGCTTTCCGAGATTCACGGCCGGATTCAAGGGTTGTCAATCCTTGTCCAGGCACGGTCTTCGGATGTTGTTCGGGATCCAGAAGGGTTGTCACCTCCTCCCTATAACCCGTCTTTTTTGTGTTTGATCGCTGGGCTAGTTCTGACCGAAGAACTCCGCAAGTGCAACAACAATGAGATCAGATGGTAGCTTGGAGGTCGGATAAGATGAAGGTGGTCAAAGACGCAACTATTGCAAGCTTTCTTAGGAGAAATGGTGGCCGGATCAACTCTCCAAGGAGGAGAGAGAAAATAGCGGCTAGAGGCGAGTTTTCCCGCTCGGAGGAGCCGAAATGGCGGGGGGAGTGGAGCTGGATCCTTGGAAAGAGGAAATCTGCAACTTAAATAGAAAAGTCAGAAAAAATTGTCACGCACGGTTTGGCGCACGACCGTGCGCAAATCGTGCGATATTAACTTTCAGAATAGGCCCGAGGAAGGAGATGCGTTGACCCGTGCATTTTACTCACATACGGGCAAGTCCGCCCGTGCATGAAGGAAATCTGACGGGTAACCACAGAATGCAGAAATTGCAGGCAAGCAGGTGGAACCGTGCGTTTAACTCACGCACGGGCGCTGCCGCCCGTGCGTGAACAAATCACACGATCAACCACAGAATGGAGCAGGCAGGGAAGCTACAGGAAAACCATGCGTTTCCTTCTCGTACGATTTGTTAAAAACTGTGTGTGAACAAATCGCACGGGTGGCCATAGAGGTGCCCAACACTACTGTGTAAGACACACGATTATCAACAGACCGTGCACGAATAAAGTCGTACGACTGTGCATTTCACACAGAAAATGGAAAATGAAACTTTGGACAATGTGACCACCAGAAAAGCAATAAAACCAGCTGGATTACAAGCTTCCAGCACCAAGAAGCAAACAACAGCAGCAAGAAAGAGCCATTGGGAGCACCATGTGCTTGCCCCCAGCATAAGAATGCGCAATTGCACACCCACGGGCCAAAATAGTGCACAAAGCGGTCAAGGACCAAACGATGCAAATATAACCGATATCCAGTCGAAATGCAGTGCACGTGTGAGAAAACAAGCCCAGATGAGTCCGAAAAACCCTATATAAATCAGACACATCAAGTATTTTGTAAAGTGAGCTTCATACATCAACTCTTCCCTTAACTTACTCATACTTGGGACGCACAATCGACCATCTTTCCGTAACAGGCCGTCATCCCAGGAGAATTGGTCATCTGACCCATCCTTAGCATAGCGTTGGAGACTTTCATCAAGTTCCATTGCTCGCTGAACCCTTTCCGCAAGGTCATATTGTACCTCCGTCCAGTTCAAACATGCATCGGTTGTGGAATTCTTGTCAACACAAGAAATCTCTAATGCTTCTAACTCCTGGATCAGACGCTCATCATGCATCTGCAACCAATTTGCCCTTGTAGGAGTCCTACGACACAAGGCATCTGTGACCACGTTTCCCTTTCTGGGAGTATAATGAATATCAAAGGTGTAGACCCCAAGGAACTCCATCCACCTTCGTTGTCGCATATTGAGATCCTTCTGATCCAATAGGTACTTTAGGCTCTTATGGTCCGTAAAGATATCCACTTTGACGCCATATATATATTTTTGCCACAATTTAAGCTCAAAGATCACCGCCGCCAACTCCAAGTCATGGACAGGATAGTTCCTGTTTGGTATTGTATCCACAATTACCTGGATTTGAAGAAGACTCCAGTCAAGCTAAGATGGATTCACAATGTATTTGACGTTCTTCCATCAAGTTGTGCTTGTAGCTATTCCATGCTAAGTACACGCCAATGTCAGGGTGCAGTGGGTCAATATACACAGGTCTGCGCAACGTAATCCCTCGTTGAGTAGATCAGTGTGTTGACTCACGTGTGCTCTCTCTATTGGAGTGTACTTATTTTCAAGCACAGGGTTAGGGCAGATCAAGAGCAGAAGAAGGAGCAAATATGGGTCAAAGACCAAGTCATCAAAGGAAGGAAGAGGAAATTCATCTAAGTCAAAATCGACGGGAATCACTAAGTGATTCTCGCCAACTTCGACGGGAATCGTTAGTGATTCCTGCCGATTCGTCGAGAATCAGATTGCTTCTCCCACAGACTTCCTCCAGCTGACAGTTTTCCAACAGGACGTCTGCCAAGGCAGAATCGACGGGAATCGTGAGTGATTCCCGCCGACATTGACGGGAATCACCAACGATTGCCGCCGATTTTTCCTTAGGAAATTTTCTTCATTCGCTGAACCGAACCAAGATGCCTTGCGCTGTTTCGGCCAGGGCTAGGGCTTATCCTTGTGGGTCCCACAACGGTCTTTAGGGTTGGCCTCTGGTATATATACTCGTGTATTTTGAACTTCTACAGTAATCCATTCTCCGAAATCAAAAAGGAGGCCGAGCGTGACCTAGCCGATCGCGGAAAGCACCGATCGCTTGTTGCCGCTCGCTAGGAAGTCGTCGCCGATAATCTCCGATCATCTTTGATCTTCCAACGACAGTACCGAGGCAAGCAGAGCATCTCACGTATCTCTCTTGAGATCTCTTGTCTTCCGATTCGTAGAACGAGACTTGTTCTCCATTCCGAATCGGTGGAGACGATTGATCCGACTGATATCATTGGTAGACCTAGCTTGCTTTGTCAAGAAGTTTGGATCTACAAAGCATCGCCGCCGCATTTACTTGCCACCGCCGATCTTGACAAGATCCTCTCCAAGAGAGAACTCCGGTTGTGGACTCTTCGAAACTTTCAAGAAAGCTTCAACGAACGAAGAAGGACATCGGAATCTCCAAAAGCTCTGTTTGTATTTTCTTTTACATTCAATTTTGATTTGTTGTAAAGGAATTTTTATTCCTAGTTGTAAGGGTTGGGTGCAACCCGTGGTGGTTGAGTTGTGACTCCTTTGTTGGAAGGGTTCCTTCCTTAGTGTGAGGATTGGATTTCAATCCGTTTGGTGAAGTGACCGAGTCATCCCTTGGTGGGAGATAGGTCGAAGGGGGAAAGTGGACGTACCCAAATCGGGGAACCACTATAACTCTTTGTGTATTTTCTGTGCTGTGTTTGTTAATTTGTGCAGGTTAAATTAATTCCGCAAAAGACCGCACAACACATATTCTCCCCCCCCATAAGTGGATTTAGTCGACACTAGATACTTTCAAGTGGGATCAAAGCCAGGTTACTCATCAATAAGGTTAACACCTTGAGTAAGATCCTGTATCTAGTGTCAAGAAGAAAACAAGACTCAAGCATGGAGTTGTACACTGATGTCTCTCCCCTGAGACTTCCTGCATGCACAAAAGAATATTTTCCCATCTTGAAAATGAGAGTTCAGTTTCATCTGGAAGCCATAAACCCCCATGCTTTATTCATTGTGGAAGAGGGTCCCTTTATTCCCATGAAGGCTTCTTACTCAGGAGAAGATCTCCAAATCCCTAAGAGTCCCGCATAGATGTGTGAAACTTAGCTCTCACTATTCAACTTGGACAAGCTGGTACGACAGATCATTTCTAATATTTTGTCTGGATCATCTCTTATGAGATTAGATGAGTGTAAGACTGCAAAGTCCATGTGGCAAACTTTCTCTGACCTCATGGAGGGAACGAAGACTGCCGGGACTGAATGCCAGCAAGAGGATGAAGCATATGTGGGGGTCCTTATCTCTAATGATGAAATTCAAGAACAACTTCTCAATATCAGGGCTCTAGTGTCTCTATCTGAGACTGAAGAAGAGATTGAGGAATGCAGTTGTGATGAAGCTGAAACCTCAGTCTCTACAGACCATAACTCTAACCCTGATAAGCACAATCAGGATCAGGTATCTTCCTCTTCGTGCTCCCTTCCTCTTGTATCTCCTTAAGATAGGAGAAGTTCAGAGGTTTGTCCATCTTTTGATGCAAGGGAAATTGACAGCTTCAATCAAAAGATTGAAACTCTTGATTCCCTTCGTCGAGCCCTTCAGAAGAGCAACTTGCTTATTGAAGAACAAGCTAAGAAAATTGCTCAGCTGAGGACCATGATGGACCTCCAATTGGAATCCATCAAGGTGAAGGACTCAAAGATCTCGGATCTAGAGTTTCACCTAGAGACCGAGAAGAGGATAGTATCTAACTTTTCCAAGATAGATGCTATTAAGAGAAAGGGATAAAACGGGTGGATCTCGAGAATTATAAAATCGTGGAGAAATGGGGAAACTGTTTACAGACCCCCCACACCGAGTAGGAGGGGCATTCATCATTCTTTCAGGTACGACCACAAGAACAACTATGGTCACTGCAAGAATGATCGGCCCTCATGTTGAAACACCCATAGTGCAAGTGCTGTTATGGCTACCCATGAGACAATACACGCGGCTCATCATGAACCTTTTGTATTTACAGCCTCAGCCCCAACACTTCATAAAATTGCAGGAACCAGTTCTCATAGTACATCTTACTACCCTAGGACACAGGGAAAGGGGGTTGGCAAACATGTAACAAACATCTATGGGGCCCTCGGATGTGTGCTGGCTGAAAAGAAAGCACCACTTCCCAAGCCTCGGGACACTCACCATATGTTCTCCATCCGCCCTCCCTCGAGTCTCGGTGGAAAGGGTAAAACTGTGAACAGAACCTGCTCTGCCCCTGTCAGACCTAAGATCGTGACCAACTCAGTCAGTAGATCTGGTCAGAAAAGGAGATACAATATTCATGAGTGTTTGTGTTGTGGCAGAGTGGGTCACTTTGCCATAGATTGTTGGCACAATCCTTCTGTGCCAAGGGCAAGGGTTTTTCCACATCCTTTGGCAAGAGACAGCCTTCCTGACAGAAATCCTGTAGGAAGGAATGTTGTATTTTATGCTGACAAGAACCTAGGACCCAATACTTATTGGGTTCCTAAGGTAAGGTAATTCTTTTGTTTTGCAGGATAGTCTAGGTACCCATGAACATGATGGGACCTAGACAAGAGATGTTCCAGGCTTGCTATGGAATAAGATTATGGGATAAGAGATAATGCTAACTACAGTGTCCTACTTGTACATGATAATCGTCGTACTTTGAATAGTGGATCCGAATGATCAACCTAGTAATCCCAGGTATGCGCATTCAGTTTCGAAAATTGAATCGCATTACATAGATATACATATATATATCCAGACACATATGTAGATTCTCCTTCAATATATATATATATATATATATATATATATATATATATATATATATATATATATATATATATATATATATATATACTCACCTGAAATGGAAGGTCACGCAAGCTAATAACTGTATGATCCTTAGTTTGGAATCTAATAAATTTTCTATATCATTTATAATGTGTGATAGTGGGTATCAATTAGTCCGATGAAACTCAAGGGACTTGTACCAGTAGTTGCAACTAAAATTTTACATTTTAACTCACCAAGAAATAGCCAGTGTTTATTTCTAGTGTTAACCTTCTTTTGACTCGACTTTGCTATTCTGACCGGGAAATTAGTTATCAATCATTTAAAAGGGCAAAGTTTCGAATTAACAGGTATTCCCTTCGAGCGTTTTAATCGAACGGTAAGACCGGAAAATTTCCCGACCGTCAATTTAAATCTATTGATATAGAGACTTTCAAGTGGTATCTGACCGTCAATTTAAAGCTATTCTGACCGTTAATTTGAATCGATTGATATAGAGACTTTCAAGTGTCATACCCGTCGAAAGTAGCGGAAACCTCGCCGACCCTTCAGCTCCCTATAGGAAGTAGCGGAAACCTCGCCATTTCCCGTCGATCCTGCGGAAACCTCGCCGAATCCCTTAGATCTTGCGGAAAAGAGCCTCCCGTCGCTCCCCAGCCGTAGTTCGTCGACTTCCGCAACCTTCCGGTCTATCTTCCGTTGTCTCCCATCAATCGTAGCCCGTCGATCATCGGCATCAGCTCGACGCAAGTGTCACGCCGATCCTCCACTATCCTTTGGTCCCGACACAAGCTTCTCATCGGCCTCTCACCGGCTGCTTCGTGTCTCCTACCTTCCACCCTCCGAGTGAAAGGTAACGTCTATTTCTTCCTAGAATCGTAAGATCCACTTTCAAGTCCACTTTCAAGGATCATCCCTCCGAGTTTAGTTCCTACAAATTCTAGATTTACATAGAGTTAACTCCTTGGGTTTAACTCATTTAGGTTCATAATGGCTCCTCGACAACAGGAGGGCTCCTTACTGGAAGTGAGTTGGTTAGTACAGGCTTCGCCCATGCTTCATATGAATTCAGGAACATCATCTTGATTCTAGAATAAGCCGGGCTCTCCTTCATTCTCGAGCACCTGTGCAAGGTCCTAGACAAGGAAGTTCTCGAGTTTTACGCAAACTCCAAGCTACGTCACGAGGACACCCTGATAAAGAGTAAGATAGCAGGACTAAGGATAAAGATGATGGCTGCAAAACTATCAAAACATCTCCATCTCTCCAGCTCTGTACAAGAGGACTATCTAGATGAAAATGATCATAAAAGGACTCTACTCTTCTGTGGATTGGCTCGAGGGACCAAGGCTATTAAACGCAAGGACATGAATGAAGAAGGAAAGCTCCTCTCAGATATCATAGGGAAGGTTTTGATCTGCAAACCTGGCTCCTATGATCACATTTCAGGTGACATGTTTAAGATTCTGATAGCTATAGTGTGAAGAAAGAAATTAAACTGGGGGCCATGTTATTTGAGAAGATAAAAGATACCCTACGTACTCCTAACTTCGGGAGAATCATCAGTATATATATTAATCAGATGGATGGAGATAGATTTGATATGACTAAGGGAGTTCCCCTTCACTACCTAAAAAAGATGGACTCCAGCATCTTTGATAGGTGGGAAAGAAGAATTGCCCAAGGGGGTGCGTATGGAAAACGTGTTGATGAAGAAGACAGAGCACCGGAGTTTAGAAATCCTTCGGATGAGCCCAGTGAAGTTCCCGATCTGCTGCATGCAGGAACTGAGGGGGAGTCATTACCCAGTCCTTCTGCTGCAATCAGGATGGAAGCCTCTGTCTCAGATCAAGTAGACATTGTTACTGATATTACCCTCTTCGCAAAGGATGTAGTGGAGACTCTCACTACTGATCAGACTGACGAGGAGGAAGAAGAGGATGATGTGGAGAATATTGCTGCTAGTGGGGATGATGTGGATTCCCCTGAACATTAGGTTACTGAGGAACTTGATGATGAGCAAGCTGGAAATTATAGGGCCATGAGGGAGATTGATGTTGACCTCCCTTCTGTGGAACAGATTCAGGTAAAAGTTCCTGATGTATCTGGCGCATCAGTTGAGGGGGAGACCTCCCGGCCTCAGGAACAACCTGATACTATGCTGAAGCGGGTGATGAGTATACATGGAAACTTGGCAGATGCTGCCTCTATCCCTCCACTAGAGACCGTAAATTTATCAAGCTCCACAAGTGTATCTAAAGAAGAGAATCCTGACTCACAGAGTCCTATCCCCCCAGAGCACGACCAGGCCATACATCAGGATCATCCGTTAGGACCTAGCCTGGCAAATCACACTGTAAATATCATTCAAGGTATAGTGGATGAACTGAAGACCTCCTTTGAACGATCTCACAACAAGGTACTTAAACGAATTAAGCAATCAGAGGAGCTGATGCTAAAGAATGTTGTGGAGATAAATCACAAACTGGATATGATGGAACAAAGATTTGAAGTTAAGTATGCTGAGGCCGGCACTGCCGTCAATCTTCTGATGCAAGGACTAAAGAAAAATATAGCTGATCTGGCAGTGGTAAATCAAAATGCACATGTTGTGGCCAACAACATCAAATTGTTTGATGCCAACATGGTCACACTCAACACAAATCAGAAAACCCTGCTGGACAATTTTACTCAGAATGTCAAGCATATAGATGAGTCACTGCATTCTTATGCAAACTCAATTGCTCAAGAAGCCAAAAAGGGGGAGGAGGAATATACAGCTAAGATGGCAGGGTTAGAGCAAATCATGGTTGAAAACTTCAAGCAATCAAACGAGTGTCATTGGCTAGTTCAGCAAGCATCAGGTATACATATTCCGGTTGCTCCTACTGATGAGGTTACTACTGCTGCTGATGAGGTTGCAAGTGCTGAGGAGTTTCCTTTGAGTGAAGCTGATGCCAGAAAGGCTGCCAAAGCCGCTGCCAAAGCTGCTCACAGGGCAATGTTTGATCAAGAGGCCATTGCGAAAAGGAAAAGAAAGCTTCAAAAAGGAACTTCTAAAGAAACTCCAGCAGAGAGGAAATTAAGAATGAAGGAAAGTGAAGTTAAGAATGAACGATGGAGTCCTGTGTCTAGAAGTATTATACTGGATACATTCTTGCTACAATAGCGGGGAGAGCTTAATAGAAATGAAGTGTACAGTCAGTATGAGTGGGAAATGCACAAAGAATATGAGGCTAAAAGAAACATATTCTTCAGGACAAACACTGTGCAGAATAAAGCTCCTCCCCCAGGTACTACCCGAAGCCTAAGGAATATTTTGAAAGACAAAGCAAGAAGTTCCTGGCTAAACAACTAAGAGACGCTGAGGCAAAAGAGGGATAGACTTGGAATCTAAACTTTTTATTTTTCAATATGCGTGTGCGTCTATTCCTGTAATGATAAACACTTTGGATATATATATATATATATGATCATATGCTGATTCAATTTTTGTCTTGAATGTGTGAAATTTTATTATTCTGACTTCTTGTCTCGCATACTTTTATGTATATCTTTTTGGTTGGTGTAATTCATCTTAGTTAGTAGGATTTTGGCTTCTTCAAATAGGGGGAAATTGTTGGGTATTGTATCCACAATTACCTGGATTTGAAGAAGACTCCAGTCAAGCTAATATAGATTCAAAATGTATTTGACGTTCTTCCATCAAGTTGTGCTTGCAGCTATTCCATGCTAAGTACACGCCAATGTCAGGGTGCAGTGGGTCAATATACACGGGTCTGGGCAACGTAATCCCTCGTTGAGTAGATCAGTGTGTTGACTCACGTGTGCTCTCTCTATTGGAGTGTACTTATTTTCAAGCACAGGGTTAAGGCAGATCAAGAGCAGAAGAAGGAGCAAAGATGGGTCAAATACCAAGTCATCAAAGGAAGGAAGAGGAAATTCATATAAGTAAAAATCGTCGGGAATCACTAAGTGATTCTCGCCGACTTCGACGGGAATCGTTAGTGATTCCCGCCGATTCTTCGAGAATCAGATAGTTTCTCCCGCCGACTTCCTCCGGCTGACAGTTTTCCAACAGGAATTCTGCCAAGGCAGAATCGACGGGAATCGTGAGTGATTCCCGCCGACATTGACGGGAATCACCAATGATTCCCGCCGATTTTTCCTTAGGCAATTTTCTTCATTCGTTGAACCGAACTAAGATGCCTTGCGCTATTTCGGCTAGGTCTAGGGCTTCTCCTTGTGGGTCCCACAACGGTCTTTAGGGTTGGCCTCTGGTATATATACTCGTGTATTTTGAACTTCTACAGTAATCCATTCTTGGAAATAAAAAAGGAGGCCGAGCGTGACCTAGCCGATCGCGGAAACTGCCGATCGCTTGTCGCCGCTCGCCAGGAAGTCGTCGCCGATAATATCCGATTGTACAACCCCGTATTCGCGGAGTAGGGTCCATTCGGCAGGCGCAGGACCAGTTTTAAGTTTTTAAGCTTTTTAGATATTTTGGACGCTTGGGTGCCAATTTGGGCTTGGCCTTGGGAACATACTAGTAGGGGGAGGGAAAAATCTGCATCTCCCCCCGACCCCTTCTTGGTGAGTATGGCAAGATGGCCGACCCCACCCCCCCTAATCGTTTTGGGCGAGCTCGGCCAGCGGCCTGGAGCTCGCCCGAGCGCCCTGCCCCTTGGGCGAGCTCGGCCGGCGGCCTGGAGCTCGCCCGGGCGCCCTGCCCTCTTGGGCGAGCTCAGTCGGCGACCTAGAGCTCGCCCGGGCGCCCTGCCCCCTTGGGCGAGCTCGGCCGGCGGCCTAGAGCTCGCCCGGGCGCCCTTCCCCTTGGGCGAGCTCGGCCGGCGGCCTGGAGCTCGCCCGGGCGCCCAGCCTCTTTGGGCGAGCTCACCTCGGATGTCCGAGGTGGGGGAAAGGGGGAGGAGCATGGTCTAGCCTCCACCTCCCCCCTTTTATGGACCTCCTGTTGCCATGTTTTTTCCTAAGGGCATTTTGGACATTTCAAACTCAAGACTTGGAAAAACTATAAATAGACCCCCTTGGGTACCTTTGGAGAGGCATTGGTTTTTGGCTTCCTCCTCACTAGTTCTCTTCTTTGTAGAGTTGAGAGAACTCTCCAAGGTACCCATCTCTGCCAATGGTAAGGGAGGGGAAGTGTTCTTATGACCTTCCAGGTGTGTGGTGGGACCTCCACGCTAGAGCCGAGGGTTTGTTCCTAGTTTCCCAAGTCTTTGGTCCGTGACGTTCCCCTGAGTGTAGTAAGTGTGCGGTCACCCCTTCACCAAGGGTGAACTCCACAGAGACCAAGTTTTTGGTTTCAACATTTTGGTGCGGTGAGCGTGGAGAGTGACCAGCACAGAAGATCTCTGGAGAGTTTCATGGCTAGAGATCAGGGAGGTAGTGATGATCTCGGCGAGCTCCCCAACCCCGGACCCTTCGTAGGAAGGGAGGAGTTCATGGCATCCATCCAAGGCATCATTGGGATGCTGCAAAGTTTGGCTCCTCGGGGTGGCAGCTCCACTCCAACCCCATAGGAGCTAGCTCCCCCTCTCAGCGCGCTGCCTCCCAGGGGCACATGCGAGATGACCCCAGCAGGGGGAGAAGGAAGTCCACTAGGTAGGCGACCTGGGAGGGAGAGGATGGGAGAGGGGGTCGAGCGAGACCTCCTCGTCCGGGAGTTGTTCCCCAGCCCGGTGAGTGCTAGCCCTCCAGGCGAGCAGGTCGCGCGAGTAGAGGTGGCGAGAGCACCCCTCAGGGGATCACCTTTCAGCGAGCTGATCATCTCAGCTCCCGTTCTTGAGGGGTTCAGAGAGCAAGATATGGCTTACTATACCGGGAAGGATGACCCCGTCCAGCACCTGCAGTGGTTCGAGGATGCCGTCTCCATCAGGCCGATGACGGATGCCTTCAAGTGTCGCCTCTTTGCGATCATGTTGAAGGAGAAGGCAAGGGACTGGTTTCATCAACTCCCCCCGAGGTCGATCTATGGGTTCGAGGACTTGAGCCGAAGCTTCCAGCTCCGCTTCTCCACCTCCAAGAAGAGGAAGAAGAGTCTCGAGTCCATCTTTCTGATAAGGCAGAGGGCCGAGGAGTCGCTGGCCCACTACGTTGACAGTTTCCAAGAGGAGATCCTGGATATCCAGGAGATGCCGGGGTATGCTCTCCAGATGGCCTTCACTGTTGGGCTGAAGGAGGGCTTCTTCAAGATGAGCTTGACTAGGAAGGCCCCCCTTTCCTTCGAGGAGCTGATGGAAAGGGCGGCAGAGGAGATAGCCATGGAGGCGGCCAATCCTGCATTTGTCAAGAGGTTGGCAAAGTTGATGGAGGTAGAGTCAAAGGAGCAAGTGTAACACCCCTATCCGTCGCATAGCATATAACAGTAGGTCCGGCCGGGGCCCGACGCCATATACTACGGACAGACCGGTTGGTTACGTGTTGAAACCACACAACCAATCAGAGCGTCCTACACAACACCTAGCGGAAGTAAATTAATTAAGTTGCAAAAAGATAAGAACCCTGCCACAGAGCATGAATGTCCACTACAACCCAGGAATGAGTACATACACAGAATAGTTCACGGCCTTAAGGCCTTACAAAAATGTTCGCTTAACAAGATAGCGTCTTTCATACATCGGCACGCAGGCCGGCCATACATGAATATGAAAAAGCTAATAAATAAGCCTTCGAGGGCTGGCGCTGCAACTTGGGCTTTAGCCCGCTATTTGCCGCTTGGCTCCGCAACAGCACCTGCAGGAACAACCCACCCAAGAGGTGGCAATACAAAAGGGCAACGGTCAGCAAAGCTGACCAAATTATAACGACCCCGTCCCGTTTCTCGGGACGGCGGTGCTCCTTCCCTGCATATAAAACTATCATAGCAATTATATAAAGCATTCTATTCGCCACAAGTGTCGGCACGCACGGCCGCACACTCCGTGCTCTCAGGGCACTAATCGGTGAACCCGGTCCGGACCCAGCCCGACACCGCGATTCCACCACCATCCCTCGGATGGCAACACTCGTGAGCATTTAGCCCTTTCGGCCGAAGCCTAGGCTCGTTTCCAGCCCCCGGGAAGTCCCATGTACTTTAGGTCGCTTCTACCGAGACCACTTGGAATGGGTAGAGTTCCACCCGCCCGTTGCTCACTTCACCACGGCCATTTAGCCATCGGTGCGGGCCAAGTTTCTCCTCATTCCCAATATCGATCAAAACACGCACATAACCCCGTTATGTACTGATTTGCCCTCCAAGGCAACATCGTGGCGGCAATGCGATTCCGCCCAAGCTTTCCGGGTGCGCCTCGAGGTTAACCCCCAAGGATCCCTGTATGCAATCTACCGCGTAGAAATTTCGGAAAACTAAAATCATCGGCTCGGAGTCTTCTCCGGCCATGCAATGCAAACATCACCGATCCGGGTTAAACCCGAATAGGCTTCACACACAATGCCTACGCCCGTACTCCAATTCCGGGCTCTAACAACGGGGACTTTACATATCAACCCGAAGGGATTCCGCGCCTCAACGCTCACTCGCGAGAGGGGGCTTTCCCTATGCATAGAAAGAAGGGCGACTACACATGCCCTATGAAGAGGATCGTTACCCTCGAAGATTTCCGCGGTGCCATGAAAATGTAGTCGGATGGAAAGCTTCGCCTCGCCCTTGCCTTCGAGGATCCGGACTCGGATCGCGAATCGGTGCTTCAGAACTCCTCCGGCGGCCGGATCTTGGGCTCACACCACCAAGGAAGTTCTCCCCTCTCTCTAAGATGAAGAAAGAGAAACTCAAGATGAAAATGAGGGTTTCTCCCCCCATTTCCCGGCTAATAACCCCCCAGGAGCAGCCCCCACCGTCGGATCCAGATCCAAGGGAACGGACGGCCGAGATTAGATCCAAAATCCCAAAAACTGGGCCGAACACGGCTTGACACACGGCCGTGTGTCTGGCCGTGTAGCTCATTCGCCGATCGACACGGCTCCTGACACGGCCGTGTTCGAGGCCGTGTGCCCCACACATGGCTTGAGACACGGCCGTGTGTCTTAGGCCGTGTCCTTCTCTGACTCGAGACTGCACAAAAACGCATTCGACCACTAAACACGGGTAGGCACACGGCCGTGTGCCTGGCCGTGTGCCCCTGAGATGACCTCAAATCGAAAAGTGGTCAACATGAAAGTTGTAGATCTCGTCGAGACGAACAAAATTCATGTTGACCATTTTTCCACCCGACACCGTTTTGACCCTCAAAACGGTGCCCGAACGCGATCATCTCCGAGGTTGGGGTCTTACAACTCCCTCCCCCTTAAGAGAATTTCGTCCCGAAATTAAGAACAGAGACTACACAAAATAAACATAACGAGTACCTGAGGGGAACAGCTCGGGGTACTCCTCGCGCATTGTCTGCTCTCGCTCCCAAGAGAGCTCCTCGCGCCCGCAGTTATCCCAACGGACCTTCACCATTCTGATTTCTTTGTTCCGAAGCCGCTTGACCTCGAAATCCTCAATAGATATGGGCTTGACTTTCGTTGTCAACCCTTCCTCAACCGGTACTTGATCAGCCGCGATCACCTGCGAAGGCTCTTGCACCGCCTTCCGCAACACAGAAATGTGGAACACATCATGTAATCCACTCAACTCCACTGATAGCTTCAAACGGTATGCAGCTTCGCCGACTCGCTCCAAGACCTCAAAAGGTCCAAGGTACCTTGGGCTCAGCTTCTTCAAGCGTCTCACCCGCGAAACCCCCTTGAACGGCTTCACTTTCAGGTATACCCAATCGCCTACCGCGAACTCCACGTTCCGGTGCTTGGCATTGTAATACTTCGCTTGCCGGTCCTGAGCGATCAACAAGCGCTCCCGAATGATCCGCACTAACGAGGTAGCACTCTCCACCTCCTGCTTCTTGTACAACCTTGCCTCACCCGTTTCAAGCCATGATAACGGCGTGCGACACTTCCTACCATACAGGGCCTCGAAGGGAGCCATTTGTATGCTCGCTTGGTAGCTATTGTTGTACGCGAACTCCACCAAATAAAGGTGGTCTTCCCAAAGCTTCCCGAAGTCTAGAACACACATGCGGAGCATGTCCTCCATCGTTCTATTGACCCTCTCGGTCTGCCCATCCGTCTGCGGATGGAAAGCTGTGCTGAACTTTAACTTTGTTCCCAACATCTGCTGCACCAACCTCCAATCATTTGACGTGAACCGCCCATCGCGATCACTCACAATGCTACGGGGCACTCCATGCAGCCTAACAATATTGTCAACGTACAACTTTGCCAATTTCTCGACTGGATCATCCTTCCTATGCGGAATAAAATGCGACACCTTAGTTAGCCGATCTACGATCACCCAGATGGCGTCGTTCCCCTTCTGTGACCTTGGCAACCCGTGAACAAAGTCCATAGATATGTCGTCGAATTTCCACTCCGGTATAGGCAAGGATTTCAGAAATCCTCCTGGCTTTTGGCACTCCGCCTTCACCAAGGCGCACGTTTGGCATTTAGCCACGTACAACGCCACATCTTTCTTAAGCCCCGGCCACCAAAACAACTTCTTGAGATCGCGATACATCTTCGTGCTCCCTGGGTGGATTGAGTACTTGGTATGATGAGCCTCGTACATCAACTCCGCCCGGAGGTTACCCCCACTTGGGACGCACAAACGATGATCCTTCCTTAATAACCCGTCTTCTACCGAGAACTGGGAATTTGACCCATCCAAAGCGGCCTCCAATAGCTCCTTCATGGAATCATCCAACTCCAATGCCTGCCGAACCCGGTCAGCCAGGTCGTACTGCACCTCTGTCCAGTTTAACATTGCTTTGGCGCTCATCTGCTTGTCCACGCAACAGATCTCAAGCTCCTCCAACTCCCGCACTAGCCGCTCATCATGCACCGACAACCAGTTGGCTCGGGCGGGAGCCCTGCGGCTCAGCGCATCCGCAACTGCGTTGCCCTTCCCGGGTACATAATGTATCTTGAAGGTGTAGTCCCCCAGGAACTCCATCCACCTCCTCTGCCTCATATTAAGGTCCTTTTGATCCAACAAGTATTTTAGGCTCTTGTGATTGGTGTATATATCGACTCTTACGCCGTATAGGTAGTGCCTCCACAACTTGAGTGCAAAAATCACGGCCGCCAACTCCAAGTCGTGCACCGGATAATTCCTTTCATGCACTTTCAGCTGACGCGATCCATACGCGATCACACTTCCATGCTGCAACAACACGCAGCCCAAGCCACTACCCGAAGCGTCGCTATACACCTCAAAGCCCTCGGTCCCACTCGGCGAACTAAGCACTGGCGCCGTGGTCAACCGCCTCTTCAGCTCCTCAAAAGCTTGCACGCACTCTTGCGTCCACAAGAATTTCTGATCCTTCCTTGTCAACTTCGTGAGAGGTAACGCTACCCGCGAGAAGTTCTCTACGAAGCGCCTGTAATATCCGGCAAGCCCGAGAAAACTACGGACTTCCGCGACAGAAGATAACGCAGGCCACTCCCGTATCGCAACAATCTTCGCCGGATCCACCGCTATACCTTCCCCACTCACTATATGACCAAGGAACGCTACCGAAGGTAGCCAGAACTCGCACTTGGAGAACTTTGCGTAAAGCTCATTCCTCCTCAGAGTCTCCAACACCAAATGCAAATGCTTGAAGTGGTCTTCTTCACACTGCGAGTATACCAAAATATCGTCAATAAAGACGATCACAAAGCGATCCAGGAAATCTCTGAACGTCCTGTTCATCAGATCCATAAACACCGATGGCGCATTCGTCAGTCCAAACGGCATGACCGTGAACTCGAAATGCCCGTACCTCGTACTGAACGCCGTCTTTGGGATATCACATTCCCTGATCCTCAGCTGATAGTACCCCGACTTCAAGTCCAACTTGGAGTATACCGACGATCCGACTAACTGATCAAAGAGATCATCAATCCTCGGGATCGGGTACTTATTCTTTTCCGTCAACTTGTTCAATTCTCTGTAGTCGATGCACAGCCGCATACTACCGTCCTTCTTTTTAACGAAGAGGACCGGTGCGCTCCAAGGCGACGAACTTGGACGCACATAACCTTGCTCCATCAGTTCCTCCAACTGAACCTTCAACTCCGCCATCTCCTTGGCGCCAATCTATAAGGAGCACGTGACACGGGTTTGGCACCCGGCACGAGCTCGATCGTGAAATCAATCTCTCGCTGCGGTGGGGCTCCGGGAAGGCTATCCGGGAACACATCGGGGTATTCGCAAACCACGGGGATGCTATCCAACGGGGACTTTGGCTCCACAGCCCCCACTATCGCAAAGAACAGCTCTGCACCAGCACGAACCGCCTTCACCACCTGAAGAGCAGACATTAGTGTCTTGCTCGACCCCTTAAGCCCCTCGAAAGTAGTCTCCCGCCCTACACCCAGCTTGACCTCCTTACGGTCGCAATCGATCCAAGCCTTCTGCTCTGACAGCCAATCCATTCCAAAGATAACATCGAACTCTACTAGCGGCAGCAATGATGCTAGCAAGTCGAATTCTTGGCTCCCAATGTGAACCTTCACGGCGCACACTCTGTCCGCACGCATCGAGCACCCATTTGGTAGCAACACATCTAGCTTGTCCTTTGCCATCGAAGAAGGGACTCCGATGCGCGATATAAACTGTTCGGACAAGAAAGAATGCGAAGCACCAGTGTCGAATAGTGCTCGTGCCGGACTATCGCTAATCAACACAAAGCCTAAGCAAAAGACATTAGCTTAACAAGCAATAGGTAATAGTATTCTCAAGTCAACTTGCATAAATTAACTCATACCTGTCACCACATCCGCTTGCTTGATGGCCTCCTGCTGGCCCAAGTTGTAGACTCTAGGCTGAGTCGGAGCATAGTGGGACGCGGTCGACTCCACCGCTTTGCCCTTTTCCTCGTAGGTAGCTCCTTGTTTCCTTTCGGACTTTGAGCGTCCACTCCAGCAGTCACGGGCAAAGTGCCCCGGCTTTCCACACGTGAAGCAAGCGCCCGGGGCTCGATTGGTAGTTGCCCCCGAGGCACCTGTAGAAGGAGCTGGACCCGACGTCCTAGACTTCTTGGAGAATCTGCGGTAGCCCGACTTCGACGTAGTCGGCGCCTTGAACTCTGATCTCTTGCCACCAGATTCCCTCTCCTTCTTCGCTTGCACGTTTCTCATATCCTTCTCCAAGGACCGGGCCGAACTGACCAGGGTCATGAAACCCTGCGTCTTGGGGCCCGACAGCAGCAACCTCAAATCATCCCTTAGCCCTTCATAAAAGCGGCTCGTCTTGCGCTCCTCGTCTGCAAAGGTAGCGCCGGCATATCTCCCCAACCGAGTAAACTCGTGGAGGTATTCATCAACGGTGCCATCACCCTGCACCAACTTCTGGAATTCGCTCTCTAGCGCAATCCTCTGCGCCGAGGGGAGGTATCGAGCCATAAATAATCTCGCAAACTCCTCCATCGGGACTTCGGCCAATGGCCTTCCCCTCAACTGATGCAGCTCTAGGCCCTCCCACCACAGCCTTGCGTCCCCATCCAAAAGGAACGTCGCTATAGTGGTCTTCTGCCACTCTTCAGTTTCTGTCGCAGTCATCACCCTGTTGACCCTTGAGAGCCAATCCTCTGCTTGGGTCGGGGTTTCTGCCCCCGTGAACACCGGTGGGTGAAAGCCCATCACGTGCTTCAGTTGTCTTTCAGTTGCTCTCCGCGGCAACTCTGGCTCCAACACAACTTGCTCAACCCTCCTTCGCTCTGCCGTCTGAACCGGTACTTGCTCCACAGCAGGAGCAGGCTGCTGCACCTGCCTTGCAGGCTGCGCATTAATCATTGCCATGACCGCTTCCGCCACCAACCTAATGGTCTCGGCAGACAAAGGTGTTGCAGGCGTATCGCTTGGCGCACTGCTCGCCTCAGAACCTGGCCGTTCAGACGGCCCAGCACCACTTCTGGTCACCTAAAAATCGTGCAAAACACCGATAAGCGACCAAAAATTACTGCAAACAGCAATTATAGGAACACGCAGGTTCCTCAATCATGTGTATTTTCATTCCTAAGTGGACATTCATGGGTTCTTTTCATGTTATAACGATGACGCACACAATATGCTCACCACCCCTTAAAGTGAATTCGTCCACGAATTCATTTAAGCTTGACCGAAACCAGAAGTCTGATACCAATTTGTAACACCCCTATCCGTCGCATAGCATATAACAGTAGGTCCGGCCGGGCCCGACGCCATATACTACGGACAGACCGGTTGGTTACGTGTTGAAACCACACAACCAATCAGAGCGTCCTACACAACACCTAGCGGAAGTAAATTAATTAAGTTGCAAAAAGATAAGAACCCTGCCACAGAGCATGAATGTCCACTACAACCCAGGAATGAGTACATACACAGAATAGTTCACGGCCTTAAGGCCTTACAAAAATGTTCGCTTAACAAGATAGCGTCTTTCATACATCGGCACGCAGGCCGGCCATACATGAATATGAAAAAGCTAATAAATAAGCCTTCGAGGGCTGGCGCTGCAACTTGGGCTTTAGCCCGCTATTTGCCGCTTGGCTCCGCAACAGCACCTGCAGGAACAACCCACCCAAGAGGTGGCAATACAAAAGGGCAACGGTCAGCAAAGCTGACCAAATTATAACGACCCCGTCCCGTTTCTCGGGACGGCGGTGCTCCTTCCCTGCATATAAAACTATCATAGCAATTATATAAAGCATTCTATTCGCCACAAGTGTCGGCACGCACGGCCGCACACTCCGTGCTCTCAGGGCACTAATCGGTGAACCCGGTCCGGACCCAGCCCGACACCGCGATTCCACCACCATCCCTCGGATGGCAACACTCGTGAGCATTTAGCCCTTTCGGCCGAAGCCTAGGCTCGTTTCCAGCCCCCCGGGAAGTCCCATGTACTTTAGGTCGCTTCTACCGAGACCACTTGGAATGGGTAGAGTTCCACCCGCCCGTTGCTCACTTCACCACGGCCATTTAGCCATCGGTGCGGGCCAAGTTTCTCCTCATTCCCAATATCGATCAAAACACGCACATAACCCCGTTATGTACCGATTTGCCCTCCAAGGCAACATCGTGGCGGCAATGCGATTCCGCCCAAGCTTTCCGGGTGCGCCTCGAGGTTAACCCCCAAGGATCCCTGTATGCAATCTACCGCGTAGAAATTTCGGAAAACTAAAATCATCGGCTCGGAGTCTTCTCCGGCCATGCAATGCAAACATCACCGATCCGGGTTAAACCCGAATAGGCTTCACACACAATGCCTACGCCCGTACTCCAATTCCGGGCTCTAACAACGGGGACTTTACATATCAACCCGAAGGGATTCCGCGCCTCAACGCTCACTCGCGAGAGGGGGCTTTCCCTATGCATAGAAAGAAGGGCGACTACACATGCCCTATGAAGAGGATCGTTACCCTCGAAGATTTCCGCGGTGCCATGAAAATGTAGTCGGATGGAAAGCTTCGCCTCGCCCTTGCCTTCGAGGATCCGGACTCGGATCGCGAATCGGTGCTTCAGAACTCCTCCGGCGGCCGGATCTTGGGCTCACACCACCAAGGAAGTTCTCCCCTCTCTCTAAGATGAAGAAAGAGAAACTCAAGATGAAAATGAGGGTTTCTCCCCCCATTTCCCGGCTAATAACCCCCCAGGAGCAGCCCCCACCGTCGGATCCAGATCCAAGGGAACGGACGGCCGAGATTAGATCCAAAATCCCAAAAACTGGGCCGAACACGGCTTGACACACGGCCGTGTGTTTGGCCGTGTAGCTCATTCGCCGATCGACACGGCTCCTGACACGGCCGTGTTCGAGGCCGTGTGCCCCACACACGGCTTGAGACACGGCCGTGTGTCTCAGGCCGTGTCCTTCTCTGACTCGAGACTGCACAAAAACGCATTCGACCACTGAACACGGGTAGGCACACGGCCGTGTGCCTGGCCGTGTGCCCCTGAGATGACCTCAAATCGAAAAGTGGTCAACATGAAAGTTGTAGATCTCGTCGAGACGAACAAAATTCATGTTGACCATTTTTCCACCCGACACCGTTTTGACCCTCAAAACGGTGCCCGAACGCGATCATCTCCGAGGTTGGGGTCTTACAGCAAGGTTGCTCGAGACATCATGAAGGAAGAAGGAGAGAGGAGCAGAGAGCTCAGGGGTTCCAAGGATGGGAGGGTCCAGAGCTAGGTTGGAGGCAGTAGGGAGGACCTTCCCAGGGTCCAGGAAGAGCTCTCATCCAGGGGGGGGGGACTTTTAGGGAGGCCAAGGAAGATACAACTTCCAAAGGCAAGCCCCTAGGCAGCTCCTACCCCCACCGCAATAAGCGATGGCGATCGGTCGAAGGGAGAGGAGGAACCGCACGGGAAGAGGAAGAGTCAGAGTAGAGTTACCCTACTATGAGTTCCACCAGGAGGAGGGCCATGCAACAACTACTTGCCCCGAGTTAAAGGAGTTGAGAAGGACAAGAGATCCGGCACCACAGCCTCAACAACCGCAAGATCCGGTACGGATTGAAGAAGTCCAACCCGAGACAGCAGGGGAGAGGTGTGAGGATAGGGTTGATGTGGGCACCCGGGGAGGGATCCTTTGATGCATGAGGAAAGAGGGAGGTACACGGAGTAGATCAACTCTTGTAATGAACCTTATTTGCATTGTATCATCTATGATTAATGAAAAAGACCGCCGAAAAACATTTGTGATCAAGTTCTTTTGGCCCCGAGATGATTCCGCTGACCAGGCTCCCACTAGCTGGCAGGGAAGGTTGATCTCTCGTGGAGGCTAAGTCCTTTTAGCTCCGGGATGATTCCGCTGACAAGGCTCCCACTAGCTGGCAGGGCAGGTTGATCTCTCGTGGAGGCTAAGTCCTTTTAGCTCCGGGATGATTCCGCTGACCAGGCTCCCACTAGCTGGCAGGGCAAGTTGATCTCTCGTGGAGGCTAAGTCCTTTTAGCTCCGGAATGATTCCGCTGACTAGGCTCCCATTAGCTGGCAGGGTAGGTTGATCTCTCATTGAGGCTAAGTATTTTTAGCTCTGGGATGATTCCGCTGACCAGGCTTCCACTAGCTGGCAGGGCAGGTTGATCTCTCATGGAGGCTAAGTCCTTTTAGCTTCGGGATGATTCCGCTAACCAGGCTCCCACTAGTTGGCAGGGCAGGTTGATCTCTCGTGGAGGCTAAGTCCTATTAACTCCGGGATGATTCCGTTGACCAGGCTCCCACTAGCTGGCAGGGCAGGTTGATCTCTCGTGGAGGCTAAGTCTTTTTAGCTCCGGGATGATTCCGCTGACCTAGCTCCCACTAGCTGGCAGGGCAGGTTTATCTCTCGTGGAGGCTAAGCCCTTTTTGCTCCGGGATGATTCCGCTGACCAGGCTCCCACTAGCTGGCAGGGCAGGTTGATCTCTCGTGGAGGCTAAGCCCTTTTTGCTCCGGGATGATTCCGCTGACCAGGCTCCCACTAGCTGGCAGGGCAGGTTGATCTCTCATGGAGGCTAAGCCCTTTTGGCTCCGGGATGATTCCGCTGACAAGGATCCCACTAGCTGGCAGGGCAGGTTGATCTCTCGTAGAGGCTAAGTCCTTTTAGCTCCGGGATGATTCCGCTGACCAGGCTCCCACTAGCTGGCAGGGAAGGTTGATCTCTCGTGGAGGCTAAGTCCTTTTAGCTCTGAGATGATTCCGCTGACCAGGCTCCCACTAGCTGGCAGGGAAGGTTGATCTCTCATGGAGGCTCAGTCCATTTAGCTCCGGGATGATTCTGCTGACCAGGCTCCCACTAGCTGGCAGGGCAGGTTGATCTATCGTGGAAGCTAAGTCCTTTTAGCTCCGGGATGATTCCGCTGACATGGCTCCCACTAGCTGGCAGGGCAGGTTGATCTCTCTTGGAGGCTAAGTCCTTTTAGCTTCGGGATGATTCCGCTGACCGAGCTCCAACAAGCTGGCAGGGCAGGTTGATCTCTCGTGGAGGCTAAGTCCTTTTAGCTCCGGGATGATTCCGCTGACCAGGCTCCCACTAGCTGGCAGGGCAGGTTGATCTCTCGTGGATGCTAAGTTCTTTTAGCTCTGGGATGATTCCGCTGACCAGGCTCCCACTAGCTGGCAGGGCAGGTTGTTCTCTCGTGGAGGCTAAGTCCTTTTAGCTCCGGGATGATTCCGCTGACCAGGCTCCCACTAGCTGGCAGGGCAGGTTGATCTCTCATGGAGGCTAAGTCCTTTTAGCTCCGGGATGATTCCGCTGACAAGGCTCGTACTAGCTGGAAGGGCAGGTTGATCTCTCGTGGAGGCTAAGCCCTTTTTTCTCCGCGATGATTCCGCTGAGCAGGCTCCCACTATCTGGCAGGGTAGGTTGATCTCTCGTGGAGGCTAAGTCCTTTTGGCTCCGGGCTGATTCCACTGACCAGGCTCCCACTAGCTGGCAGGGCAAGTTGATCTCTCGTGGAGGCTAAGCCCTTTTGGCTCCGGGATGATTCCGCTGACCAGGCTCCTACTAGCTGGCAGGGCAGGTTGATCTCTCATGGAGGCTAAGTCCTTTTAGCTCCAGGATGATTCCGCTGACCAGGCTCCCACTAGCTGGAAGGGAAGGTTGATCTCTCATGGAGGCTAAGTCCTTTTAGCTCCGGGATGATTCCGCTAACCAGGCTCCCACTAGCTGGCAGGGCAGGTTGATCTCTTGTGGAGGCTAAGTCCTTTTAGCTCCGGGATGATTCTGCTGACCAGGCTCCCACTAGCATGCAGGGCAGGTTGATCTCTCGTGGAGGCTAAGTCCTTTTAGCTCCGGGATGATTCCGCTGACAAGGCTCCCACTAGCTGGCAGGGCAGGTTGATCTCTCATGGAGGCTAAGTCCTTTTAGCTCCGGGATGATTCCGCTGACCAGGCTCCCACTAGCTGGCAGGGCAGGTTTATCTCTCGTGGAGGCTAAGTCCTTTTAGCTCCGGGATGATTCTGCTGACCAGGCTCCCACTAGCTGGCAGGGCAGGTTGATCTCTCGTGGAGGCTAAGCCCTTTTGGCTCCGGGATGATTCCGCTGACCAGGCTCCAACTAGCTGGCAGGGCAGGTTGATCTCTCGTGGAGGCTAAGCCCTTTTGGCTCCGGGATGATTCCGCTAACCAGGCTCCCACTAGATGGCAGGGCAGGTTGATCTCTCGTGTAGGCTAAGCCCTTTTAGCTCCGGGATGATTCCGCTGACAAGGCTCCCACTAGCTAGCAGGGCAGGTTGATCTCTCGTTGAGGCTAAGCCCTTTTAGCTCTGGGATGATTCCGCTGACTAGGCTCCAACTAGCTGGCAGGGCAGGTTGATCTCTCGTGGAGGCTAAGCTATTTGGCTCCGGGATGATTCCGCTGACCAGGCTCCCACTAGCTGGCAGGGCAGGTTTATCTCTCGTTGAGGCTAAGCTCTTTTGGCTCTGGGATGATTCCGCTGACCAGGCTCCAACTAGCTAGCAGGGCAGGTTTATCTTTCGTGGAGGCTAAGCCCTTTTGGCTCCGGGATGATTCCGCTGACCAGGCTCCCACTAGCTGGCAGGGCTGTTTGATCTCTCGTGGAGGCTAAGTCCTTTTAGCTCCGGGATGATTCCGCTGACCAGGCTCCCACTAGCTGGCAGGGTAGGTTGATCTCTCCTGGAGGCTAAGTCCTTTTAGCTCCGGGATGATTCTGCTGACCAGGCTCCCACTAGCTGGCAGGGCAGGTTGATCTCTCGTAGAGGCTAAGCCCTTTTAGCTCCGGGATGATTCTGCTGACCAGGCTCCCACTAGCTGGCAGGGCAGGGTACCTCTCGTGAAGGCTAAGCCCTTTTAGCTCCAGGATGATTCTACTGACCAGGCTCCCACTAGCTGGCAGGGCAGGTTTGTCTATCGTGGAGGCTAATCCCCTTTAGCCCCGGGATGATTCTGCTGATCAGGCTCCCACTAGCTGGCAGAGCAGGTTGGTCTCTCGTTGAGGCTAAGTCCTTTTAGCTCCGGGATGATTCTGCTGACCAGACTCCCACTGGGTGGCAGGGAAGGTTGGTCTCTCGTGGAGGCTAAGTCCTTTTAGCTCTGGGATGATTCCGCTGACCAGGTTCCCACTAGCTGGCAGGGCAGGTTGATCTCTCGTGGAGGCTAATTCCTTTTGGCTCCGGGATGATTCCGCTGACCAGGCTCCCACTAGCTGGCCGGGCAAGTTGATCTCTCGTGGAGGCTAAGTGTTTTCACCCCGAGGACGTCTCGTCACCCAGGCTCCCATCAGCTGGCATGATAGGTTGACCCCTCTGGAGGCTAAGTGTTTTTCACCCCGAGGCTGTCTCATCACTCAGGCTCTCATTAGCTGGCATGACAGGTTGACCCCTCGGGAGGCTAAGTGTTATCACCCCGAGGCCATCACGTCACCCAGGCTCCCATCAGTTGGCATGACAGGTTGACCCCTCGGAGAGACCGAGTATTTTCGGCCCCATGAAGGCCACTAAGCGAATACATTGGGTTGGATGTTTATTTTCGAGCTTATGCCAACCTCGAAAAGAGCGGAGATTATGTACAACCCCGTATTCGCGGAGTAGGGTCCATTCGACAGGCGCAAGACCAGTTTTAAGTTTTTAAGCTTTTTAGATATTTTGGACGCTTGGTGGCCAATTTTGGCTTGGCCTTGGGAACATACTAGTAGGGGGAGGGAAAAATCTGCATCTCCCCCGGCCCCTTCTTGGTGAGTATGGCAAGATGGCCGACCCCCCCCCCCCCCAGTCGTTTTAGGCGAGCTCGGCCGGTGGCCTGGAGCTCGCCCGGGCGCCCTGCCCCTTGGGCGAGCTCGGCCAGCGGCCTGGAGCTCGCCCGGGCGCCCTACCCTCTTGGGAGAGCTCGGTCGGCAGCCTTGAGCTCGCCCAGGCGCCCTGCCCTCTTGGGCGAGCTCGGCCGGCGGCCTAGAGCTCGCCCGGGCGCCCTGCCCCTTGGGCGAGCTCGGTCGGCGGCCTGGAGCTCGCCCGGGCGCCCAGCCTCTTTTGGCGAGCTCACCTCGGATGTCTGAGGTGGGGGAAAGGGGGAGGAGCATGGTCTAGCCTCCACCTCCCCCCCTTTTTTGGACCTCCTGTTGCCATGTTTTTTCCTAAGAGCATGTTGGACATTTCAAACTCAGGACTTGGAAAAACTATAAATAGACCCCCTTGGGTACCTTTGGAGAGGCATTGGTTTTTGGCTTCCTCCTCCCTAGTTCTCTTCTTGGTAGAGTAGAGAGAACTCTCCAAGGTACCCATCTCTGCCATTGGTAAGGGAGGGGAAGTGTTCTTGTGACCTTCTGGGTGTGTGGTGGGACCTCCATGCTAGAGCCGAGGGTCTGTTCCTAGTTTCCCATGTCTTTGGTCCGTGACATTCCCCCGAGTGTAGTAAGTGTGCGGTCACCCCTTCCCCAAGGGTCAAATCCACAGAGACCAAGTTTTTGGTTTCAACACCGATCATCTTTGATCTTCCGACGATAGTACCGAGGCAAGCAGAGCATCTCACATATCTCTCTTGAGATCTCTTGTCTTCCGATTTGTAGAACGCGACTTGTTCTCCATTCCGAATCGGTGGAGACGATTGATCCGACTGAGATCGTTGGGAGACCTAGCTTGCTTCGTCAAGAAGTTTGGATCTACAAAGCATCGCTGCCGCATTTACTTGTCGCCACCGATCTTGACAAGATTCTCTCCAAGAGAGAACTCCGGTTGTGGACTCTTCGAAACTTTCAAGAAAGCTTCAACGAATGAAGAAGGACATCAGAATCTCCAAAAGCTCTGTTTGTATTTTATTTTACATTCAATTTTGATTTGTTGTGAAAGAATTTTTATTCCTAGTTGTAAGGGTTGGGTGCAACCCGTGGTGGTGGAGTTGTGACTCCTTTGTTGGAAGGGTTCCTTCCTTAGTGTGAGGATTGGATTTCAATCCGTTTGGTGAAGTGACCGAGTTGTCCCTTGGTGGGAGATAGGTCGAAGGGGGAAAGTGGACGTACCCAAATCGGGGAACCACTATAACTCTTTGTGTATTTTTTGTGTTGTGTTTGTTAATTTATGCAGGTTAAATTAATCCTGCAAAAGACCGCACGACACCTATTCCCCCCCACCATAGGTGGATTTAGTCGACACTAGATACTTTCAGTTCCATTCATGCATTTTCAACTGGCATAAGCCATAAGCAATCACCTTTCCAAACTGCAGAAAAACGCAGCCTAACCCGCTCCCCGACGCATCACTATAGATCTCATAGCCGTCTGTACAACGTGGCGATGTTTACACAGATGTCGTGGTCAAACGATTCTTCAGCTTTTCAAAAGCTCGCAAGCACTCCGGCGTCCAAACCAACTTCTGATCCTTCCTCGTTAACGTGGTAAGAAGCAAAGCGATCCGTGAGAAGTTTTCTACAAAACGTCTGTATTAACCTGCCAATCCAAGGAAACTTCTGACTTCAGCCACCGAGGACAACACCAGCCACTCCTGTATGGCTCTTATCTTTGACGGATCCACTGTTATGCCCTCTCCACTTACCACATGGCCAAGAAAAGCCACAGACGAGAGCCAGA
Organism: Platanthera zijinensis; assembly: GCA_039513925.1. Classification (NCBI taxonomy): domain Eukaryota; kingdom Viridiplantae; phylum Streptophyta; class Magnoliopsida; order Asparagales; family Orchidaceae; genus Platanthera; species Platanthera zijinensis. The sequence goes on from CM077083.1 coordinate 156,290,220, forward strand.
ACTCACATTTTGAGAACTTGGCAAAGAGCTTATTTCTCCTCAGGGTATGTAACACTAACCATAATTGGTTCGCATGATCAGCTTCAGATTGAGAGTACACCAAGATATCATCAATGAATACAATTATGAACAGATCCAAGTACTCTCGGAACGTTCGGTGCATTAGGTCCATGAATACCGATGGCACATTACATAGCCGAAATGACATTACAGTGAACTCATAATGACTATAGCGTATTCCAAATGCTGTCTTGGGAATGTCACCTTCCCGAATCCTTAATTGGTAATATCCATATTTTAAATCCAATTTTAAATAGATGGTTGATCCCACTAGCTGATCGAACAAGTCATCTATCCGTGGAATCGAATACTTGTTTTTATCTGTCAACTTATTCAATTCACGATAGTCAATATATAACCACAAACTACCGTCTTTCTTTTTCACAAACAGAACAGGCATGCTCCAAGGTGACATACTTGGGCGTATGTATCCCTGCTCAAACAATTCTTGCAGTTGGGCTTTCAATTCATCCATTTCCTTTGGAACTACGCGATATGGCGAGCGGGCAACGGGTTTCGCACTGGCACCAACTCAATCATGAAGTCGATCTCCTGTTGGGGTGGTAACCCAGGAATATCCTTAGGAAATACATCAGCAAACTCCGACACAATTGGAACATCATGCACACTGCCCTTTGGCTCACCAGCCTAAATAAGCGTGAAGAATAACTCCGTGCCCTTCCACACAACATTGACGACTTTGAGAGCAGACACCAAGATCCCGCTCACTCCTCGCATACCAGCAAATTTAGTCTCAAGCTCAGTATTCTGGCCCAGTGTGATCTCCTTTGAATTGCAATCAATAAAGGCACGCTGCTCTAAGAGCCAGTCCATACCAAAGATCACATCAAATTCCGATATCGGCAACACAGATGTATTCAAACAAAAATCCTGACTTCCTATTTGAACTTCCACATCGCAAGCTCTATCCGCAAGCATCACACATCCATTCAGTAATAATACCTTTATACTATCTGTCGTAACATGACTCGGTACTGCAATTCGAGCTACGAAGTCCTTAGACAGAAATTAATGCGACACACACGTGTCAAAGAGTGCTCACGCCGGATTGTTCTGAATCAGGACAAAGCCTGCGACAAACACATCACACACAAGCTACACACAAGGTATGCAATATGAAAATCAATCAATAACTTAAATCGTACCTGTGACGACGTCACATTGCTTTATGTCCTCCTGCTGGCCAAGGTTATAAACTCGGGGCTGCGCTTGGGATGTAGAGGACTCCACCACTGCTTTTCCCTTATCATCATAAGACGTTCTCATCTTATTATCTACCTTTTGCGGACCAGCCCAACAGTCACGGTCTATATATCCCACTTTCCCACATGTAAAGCAGGTACGAGGCCCTTGCCTCTAAGTTTCCCCCGACACCACTATTGAAGGAGCTTGCCCAGAAGGCTTGGACCTCTTTCCCCATTTCTTTTAGTAGTACGATTTTTCAAGACGGGGTGCTTTGAACTCTGGCTTTGTCACCGCCAAGTCGTTTTAGCCTTACACCCATTTCATATCCTTCTCCAGCAGCACACGCAGTATCAACAAACGCCTGAAATCCATGGTTCGCCGAACTCGAGAGCAGGAATCTCAACTTATCCTGTAACCCTTCGTAGAACCCATTGGTTTTCCTTTGTTCATCAGTGAAGATAGACCCCGCATACCATCCCAACCTTGTAAACTCATACAAGTACGTATGAATGCTACTTTCTCCTTACGTTAAACGTTGGAAATCATTCTCTATGGTGATACGTTGTGCCGCTAGTAGGTGCTTCGCCAAGAATAGTCGCGTGAACTCCTCAATCGAGACTCGTGTTAACTTCCTGCCCGCTAAGTGATGTAACTCTATCTCGTCCCCCCACAACCAAGCCACTTCTTCCAACAAGAATGTGGCCAAGGTGACCTTCTTATCTTCCTCCGTCCTGATCGCCGTCAATATACACTTGACGTGCGACAACCAATCCTCCGCCTGCGCTGGGGTTCCCACACCGATAAATGTAGGAGGATTGAAGCTCATGAACTGCTTCAACTGTCATTCAACTGCTCGAGGATTAACAGCCTCAACTGGTTCGGGCCTTACACCAACCCATTCTGGCACCAATGCCGGTTCCGCCTACCCGGTAGGATGAATCATGGCAAATAGCGCCTCAATAACTAAGTAGACTGTTTCCGCAAAAGGAGGAGGTGTAGGAACCTCAACTTGTGCCGCACTCTCATCAGAACGTTGGGGCTCAGACTGCCCAGCACCACTACGAGTCACCTATAGGTGGACAAGACACACATTAGCGACATGGCACAAGAAATCACAACAATATAGGAACGCGCAGGTTCCTCAATGTTGAAGTTGGAGACCGGGCGGTCTGTCGGTCTGGCATGGCGGGTTATTGACCGGGCGTTCTGGTGGTTTGCCTTCAGCGGTTTGGTTGCTGTGTTGAGGTCTGAGGTCCAAGCGGTCTAGCGGTCTGTTACTGGCGACTAGGAGACCGGGCGGTCTATCGGTCTCACATGGCGGCTTGTCTCTCTCTCTGGCAGTGGCCAAGCGGTTAGCCCTTCTGTCTAGCCGCGCGGCTTGTTCCGGTCTGTTGTTCTAGCCGCCAAGATTTTTTGTATAGTTTTAGTCCCACATCTCTTATTTGTATTCTCTCTTCTCTCCTCCATTCTATATAAGGGAGGCCATACCTTTGTAATAGATACCTTTTTCTGATAATAAAATTTCAGTTATACCATTTCCGGCTTGTTTTAGTTCGCTTCTTACATGGTATCAGAGGAATCGATCCTTACCTCCTGATTCTGTGCCCCTCTCTGTCCGCGCGACTTGCTTCTCCGGCTTGCGCCCTATCCTCGCGGTCTCCTTGTCGTTGCCCTCTGTGTGCGCGACCTGTTCCCTTGTTCGCTACGATCTGTCGCCTTGTTCGCCGTGACCTATCGCCGTGTGCCTTGCCTCCTCCTGTTTGCTCTTGCTCTGGTCGTCACGACCTGTTGCCTTGTTCGTTGCGATCTGTCGCCTAGTTCCCCGCGACCTATCGCCGTGTGCCTTACCCTCTCTTGTGCTTCTGTTCGAGCGGACTGTCTGCTTGCCGCTCGACTTCTTCCCCTCTGCTTGATACTGCGCCTTGGTCGTGGTCTTTCTGGCCGGTGGTGTTTGACATCTTGACCGCTGCAGTTCTTCTTCTGCCTATCCGCGCGGCTTGTTTCCTAACCGCGCAGCTTCCTGTTGTTTGCTCTTATGGCTCTTTCTGATGCTTCCACTGCCACCACTCCTGCCGCCACCCCTGTAGCCAATCCGGCTCCGCCTCTATCTCCTACTCCTTCCGGGAACCTTGACACCGTTTCCAAGCTTGTCGGCTCCAACTACCCGGATTGGATTGTCTCTTTCACCTTTCTCCTTCGCTCGCAACGCAAACGCCACCTTCTCATTGATGACCCTCCTCCTACCACTTCACCTCTCTTTGATGACTGGGATGCGAGTGACGCCCTTGTGCGTACTTGGCTCGCTAACAGTCTATCTGATGAGTGCCTTCCCATCATCCGTCATGATGAGACGGTGAAGGCCGCTTGGCTTCATCTTGCTGCTTTGTATTCCAAAGGGGCTCAGACGTCCCGCATCTATACGTTGTATGCGGACCTCTTTGCCCGGCCTACCTTGTCTCCTGCTGCTGCCTACCAACAAGTTCAAGCTCTTGGGGCTGAGATTCTTCAGAATCGCCCCTTTTCTGCGGATCTGGCTCAACAACACAAGCACTTCCAGGAGCTTCTGGTTGTGTGTTATCTGCTCCGTCTTCCTGACACTTATGATATGATCCGCCAACAAATTCTGGGTGAGGCGGAATCTCCTACTTTAGATGCCACCGCTGCTCGCATTGCCGCTGTCACCTCTCTCCTTCAGCGCCCGCTTCTGCCCGCTCCTTCTCCTCCGGATAACTATGCTCATCAAACTCAGCGGAGTGGCTCTGGTAGCCGCAATCATAAGTCTGGAGGACGTCCTTCTTCCCGCTACCTCTGCTCTCACTGCGGCCGCACCGGACACACTCTTGACCGCTGCTGGACAAAGCATCCCCATCTTCGCCTCTCGGGTGACTCTTCCACCTCCTCTTCCAAGCCGTCTGCTTCCGTGGTCACATCATCAGGTAGTGCCCATGTGGTCACTCAAGGTAAATGGCTTATCGACTCCGGTGCAACTAATCATATGACGGGCAATCCTCAGTGCTTCTCTCTCCTCGAACAGCATGATCGGTTGCCCCCGGTCCTCATTGCAGACGGTTCTCCCTCCCCGGTTCATGGGTCGGGAGTGGTTCATGTTACTCCGTCCCTTCGGCTAGAGGACACTCTCTATGTGCCCAAGTTTCCGTGTAAACTGTTGTCGGTTACTTCTTTGTGCAAGCAGCTTCAATGTTCTGTAACGTTACTCCATCTTCTTGTTCGTTTCAGGATCCGAGCTCCCAGCGGACGATTGCTACTGGGACTGAGAGCGGCGACCTCTACTTCCTCGACAACATTTCCGCTTTGTCCGCCTTCTCTTCTTCTTGTACGGATCTTCTCCAGTGGCATCTCCGTCTCGGTCATCCTCCACCACAGCTTCTACATCAGCTTCTGCCCCACCTCCCTCCCTCCAATACTCCTCTCAACTGCGAAGCATGTCAACTTGGCAAGCATCATCGTTCCTCCTTCCCGCCGAAGCAGGGTCGGGGCTCTACCCGTCCATTTGATCTAGTCCACTCCGATATCTGGGGACCTGCTCCTACCCTTACTATTGGTCGGGGTAGTTCTTATTTTGTAACCTTTATTGATGATTTTTCTAGATGTACTTGGGTGTATCTCTTACGAGATCGCTCTGAACTTTTTAATGTATGGACCTCCTATTATCATTTAATCAAAAATCAGTTTGGTATTGGTATTAAAACTCTTCTCTCTGATAATGCTAAAGAGTACTTAAGTCATGATTTTACCTCTTTCTGTGTGCAACATGGCGTTATTCATCAGACAAGTTGTGTCTATACATCCCAACAAAATGGGGTGGCGGAACGCAAAAACCGTCACCTCCTCGATGTTGCTCGCACATTGATGACTCAAATGCATGTCCCTCGCTCATATTGGGGCTATGCTGTTCTTCTTGCCTGCTATCTCATCAATCGCATTCCCTCCTCAGTTCTCAAGGGAAAAACCCCCTTTTCCATCCTTTATCCAGGCAAGGACCCTTTTCCTCTCCATCTCCGAATCTTTGGGTGCACTGCTTTTGTGCATGCCCCATCTGCCACCCGTGATAAGCTCTCCCCTCGCTCCACCAAATGTGTCTTTCTGGGGTACTCAGCCACTCAGAAAGGCTACTGCTGCTTTGATCCTGTTCTTCGTAAGCAGTTCGTCCCCGCTGACGTTACCTTCTTCGAGAATGCCTCCTACTTCTCGGATGACTCCTCTTCTCTTCCCCCACCTCTGATTCTCCTGTTATTCCGTTCGTTCCCTCGTCTCCTACTGCGATATCTGCCCCTCCTCCGTCTCCGCCCACTCCTCTCCCTCCGCCTCTCTCTCCGCCTCCATCTCCCTCATCTCCGCTGCCGTCGCTCTCTCCTCCCGGGCCAGCTCTCTCTGCCACGGATGCTCTGGATGCCGAGGAGCCCGCCGACCTGGATCTTCCTGTAGCTCTTCGCAAAGGGGTGCGGACGTGCACCCTACACCCCCTTGCTGCTGTTGTTTCATATGATTGTCTTACCCCTTCTCGCAGGGCCTTTGCACTGGCTATCTCTGCTACTACCACACCTCGTTCCTACCAGGAGGCCCTTTCCATTCCTCACTGGAAGATGGCCATGGATGAGGAAATGGCGACCCTCACAGAGCGGGGTACCTGGACTCTTGTCCCTCCTCCCCTTGATACAGATGTTGTTGGTTGTCGCTGGGTCTTTGTGGTCAAATTTGGCCCAGATGGCACTGTGAACCGTTACAAAGCTCGCCTGGTGGCTAAGGGCTTTACTCAAACCTATGGGGTTGATTACTTTGACACCTTCTCTCCCGTGGCTCGTCTCAGCACTATACGGGTCCTTCTCTCTGTGGCGATCAACAAAGACTGGCCACTTTCCCAGCTGGATATCAAGAATGCCTTCCTTTATGGTGATCTTCAGGAGGCCGTCTACATGGAGCAACCTCCAGGGTATGTTGCTCAGGGGGAGACACGAGTATGCCGGCTACAGAAGGCAATCTATGGCCTCAAGCAGAGCCCTCGAGCTTGGTTTGACAAGTTCAGCGGCATCGTGGCGGCCGTTGGTTTTGCTCGCAGCGCTGTTGATCACTCTCTATTTATTCGCAAAACCTCTTCGGGACTGGTAGTTCTTGCAGTATATGTTGATGATATTCTTCTCACTAGTGATGACCAGGAAGGGGTAGCCTTGATAAAGCGGCATCTTCGCCAACATCTTGTCACGAAAGATATGGGTTCTCCGAAGTACTTTTTGGGGATCGAAATCTCTCGAAAGCCCAACTCTTTAGTCCTCTCTCAGCGTAAGTATGCTCTTGATATTTTAAAAGAAGCAGGATTGACTGGGGCCAAACCTGCCCGGTGTCCCATGGCTATTGGAGAAGACAAAACCTGGACAGATGATTCGCCTCTTCTTTCAGATGCTTCGCGGTACAGGCGTCTGGTTGGTAAGCTCATATACCTCACCGTGACTAGGCCCGACATTTCCTATGTTGTGGGCAAGGTGAGTCAATTCATGCAAGCTCCCAGGGAGTGCCATCTACAGTCTGCCTTGTGGATCTTGGAATACGTCAAAGCAGCCCCTGGGAAAGGATTGCTCTTTCAGAAGAATGATCATCTGAGGGTTGAAGCTTACTAAGATGCGAGTTACGCTGATGACAAGGGGGACCGCAAGTCTACCTCCGGTTTCTGTACCTTTGTTGGGGGCAATCTGGTAAGCTGGAAGAGCAAGAAGCAATCTGTTGTCTCCAGGTCCAGTGCTGAAGCAGAGTATCGGAGTATGGCATCGACTGTTGGATCTTGTAGCCAACCTTAGAGGGGGGGGGTGAATAAGGTTCGACGCGTTTCTTGAAATTTAAGTTTTAATTTGTCCACAGAACCAGAGCTTAGGAAACTACTGCAGAGCGTTGGGTAACCAATGTTCTGCGGTACGTTATTCACTCTTTTCTTGTACAAATTAGCTTGTGCGCACACACGTGAAACTAGACTTATCATTCACAAGTAAACATAAGAGGCAATGATATGAAGAAAATATCTCATATGAATCATTAAGTCACACACAATGTTACACTTGTAATTAGGATTGATTTAAAACATGTTTACACACAATACATACAACTTGGATCTCCATGACGCCGGAGATCAGAGGCGGTGAATAAAACTCTTGGGTTTTCTATACCGACCCAAAACCCGGACCGGTTGGCTCTTCACTTTCTCTCCGAAAGGTCTTAGAGCCGCTCCTCACCTTCACACCCGGAAGGGTCTTAGAGCCGCTCTTCACTTTCTCCCCGAAAGGTCTTAGAGCCGCTCTTCACCTCCACAACCGGAAGGGTCTTAGAGCACTGCTAGATCCCCGATCTAGACGCCCCAAATCCCGGGACGATTTTCCACGGAATCTAACCCGGATTCCGACGACCTTCCCCGGTCGATTTCCCTTACCACTTACAATAATAGAAGAAGAAAAAGATACAAAAAGAGATTACAAAATATATTCGTTAAAGTTTAGGTTCTCCCTCTTGAGAAGTTCTCTGGATAGATCTACGGCCGGTGCTTGTGATCTTCGATGGAAAGCACCCGGTCGCTAGACGTAGACGATGCGAAGCCTTGATCGCCGGAGTTCTTCGATCTCGAACGGGAGGAAGAAGCCTTGCTTTTTCTTTGACGAAGACGAGTAGAACGGACGTAGGAAGACGGCCGAACTTGGTATTCCTGGAGCACTTCGTCAATAATCTCTGGAGGCTTAGGTCTTGAGGAAACGGCGCTGCTTTTTATACGTCTTGGAGAAAATAGACTACCGCCTGCGATAACTCTATCGCCGGGCGGTAAGTTCGCGCGTAACGCCTGCCAGCTGTCTCCACACGTCTCCCGAAACGGCAACTATAACTGCTCATTAAGGAAACTGCCGTTTCAAGAGAGCTATCGCCGGGCGGTAATAGTTACCGCGCCCAGTCAGAGCGATAGCGCCATTTCGCCAAATAATTCTACCGCCTGCGATAAGACTATCGCCTGAGCGGTAGGTACCATCGTCGACGATCGTCCCCTTGATGCACGTCGACCGGATACCGCCGGCGGTAGCGTCCTGTCGCCGGGCGGTAGCTTTTGATTGTCGACGATCCTTCCTTAGCTGATAATTGGGCCGTCGACCATCGAACCGATATGCGTCGATCGAGATGGTTACCGCGCTGCGATAAGGTTATCGCCGGGCGGTAGTAACCTTTTGAAGCTCTTCTCCTTTCCTTTCACCTGTCAGCCTGCACACTCTATCACACAACCAATCTCATCAAATACAAGCAGGGAGTTGATATTCTCAAACCTAAGGAGTGTGAAACCATGTTCCAACAAACTCCCCCGTTTGATAATATCAATCCCGTTCATGATAAACCAAAATCAAGTAGATAGAGTGCCAGAATAGATGTATGTAGCAACGTAGAACAGTATAAAGTAGAGTATCAGAGTAAAATGAACATAGAACAGTATAAAGTAGAGTATCAGAGTAAAATGATATTGAACAAATAAGCAATACACACCTATATCGATCCCGTTCAATCCTGTTCTATCCTACTACATACTCCCCCTATCGGTGGGACGCTCCCCCTATCTATGAGCACACACACACCTCAATACGCTCCCCCTATCATGAACACTACCGCCAATACCTTCTCCCCCTTTGATAATATCAAAAGAATGGGCGAGGTCAACCGACCAAGGAGGATGAAAATTGTAGGCGAGAGATAACGTAATATAGACCCACAAAACACTTGAAATCAGAGAATTGTAAAACAGGGTCAAAATCAGGAGCAAACGCTAATCAGAGTGAAGAAATTGGACTATATGCACGAGACATAGCACACATCAAGTATGACATGAATGTTTGCAAGGTTTAGATAAATAGAGAGAAAAATAGGCAAACACAAATATCGTCATGAGAGAAAAAATGTGCCAGGACGTATTGTGCGAAAAGCATCGAATGTAGTTGAGGTCCAATTCTTATGCGCGGAAGATTTAAATAAGATAATGACATGTGCACGTGTAGCATCAAGAGACAAAACATTCAATAGAGATATCATGCAGACATGTTTTATATCAAGCAAACTAACGATGCTAACACCAAAGAGATATAGTGAAAAATCACGTCACATGACATAGTGCGGCATAAAGAAATTAAATCAAGGGCACAAATCATAAAGTGTAGTCCATGCACAAGATCGAAACGACTTTGTAATCCAAGGTGCTCACCCTCACAACGCTTATGAAGACTTATCAGGAGGGATAAGTAGTGCTTGGGGGGTCTGTAAGCGGGATTTGATGGCCATCATTTTATTTTGAGTTAGGCCATCAATTTTATACATAATCAAAGCAAAACAAGACCCCAAGTCAATCGAAATCTACCCACATAGGTAGATCCACTTTAACTTGTTTACATTGGACATATGCGTTTCTAGTTTTGGCCCAAAAATTTAATTAGCATAGACACGCGCAATTTGATTTCATGACATTGATTGTTCAAGATATATCAGATATGTTAAATTTAGTGTCACGATTTATAGCATGTCAGCTTATTATCTCAGGTTGAGTGCATGATCAAGTGGTGTGTGAGTGGTGTAGTCATTATCGTAAATAAATCCTCACACATACTTAGAGGCGTAGACAACGTACACCCACATTAATTTTCGCACTCAATAGCTAGACAAAAATTTAACTTCGCTCATCATGACCGGATACCAATGTGCCGTACAAATTGACAAGAAGATTAGCAAACATTGTATATACTTGAAAATATACCACGACTCGGTCATATGAGCCCCAAACCAACTTGTCAGTTTTTTTTTGTTTTTTAATTTTTGAAAACAATTTTAGCCACAAACAGGGAACAACCAAAAACAACACGAGCAGGGAATAAAAAACGAACAGAACATATTTTTTTTTGTTTTTTTTTTTGTTTTTGGAGTTACAACTTTGAACAGAACAAAAACGAAACCAAAAAAAACAAAACTACAAACACAAAAAAAAACACATATAACAAAAAAAAATTAGGACGATAAATCAAGAATCCCAAGTTCGAGTCGTAGAAGTGAAAAACGAGCATCCGGAAGCGGTTTAGTAAGAATGTCCGCGAGTTGATCATCGGTCCCAATAAAGACGACACTCACATTCTCTTTCTTAATGTGGTCGCGAATAAAGTGATGTCGAACGTCTATGTGTTTGGACCGAGAGTGATGCACCGGATTATACGTTAAGTCTATCGCACTCTTGTTGTCACACCTAAGTGTAATGTTGCGAAAAGAAAGACCAAAGTCTTCTAAAGTTTGCGACATCCAAAGTGCCTGTGCACAGCAACTTCCTAAGGCGATATACTCGGCTTCGGCGGTCGAAAGAGCCACCGAGTTTTGCTTACGACTTGACCACGAGACAAGTGCCGGGCCTAAAAAATGACAAGTACCGCTAGTGCTCTTGCGGTCAAGAGAGCAACCGGCATAATCGGAGTCAGAATATCCATGAAGGGTAAAATCATCCGAGTGAGGGTACCACAACCCGAGGTGTTGCGTGCCAAGGAGATAGCGAAAAATATGTTTTACCGCTTTAAAGTGAGACTCCCTAGGGTCAGCTTGATAACGGGCACACATACCTACCGCAAACGTGATATCGGGCCGTGACGCACTCAAGTATAACAAAGATCCAATCATGCCCCGAAACATTGTTTGATCCACAGAGATTCCACTCTCGTCTTTTCCTAATTTAAGGGACGCACTCATCGGAGTTTTGACTTGTTTTAAAGACTCAAAACCAAAACGTACAAGCATATCTTTTATATATTTGGATTGATTTATGAAAATTCCGTCTTGTCGTTGAGAGATTTGAAATCCTAAAAAATAATTGAGTTCTCCCACAAGGCTCATTTCAAATTCAGATTTCATTAAACTCACAATCTCTTCAACCAACCTCTCATTAGTCGCTCCAAAAATAATATCGTCAACGTAAATTTGGAGGATAACGAGATCCGAATTTTTGGCTTGTACAAAGAGAGTTGTGTCCGCACTACTCATCTTGAACCCATGATCTAAGAGGAACGTAGTTAGCCTATCATACCAAGCACGGGGTGCTTGTTTCAATCCATACAAGGCCTTTACTAATCTGTACACATGATGAGGGTGGGCGGCATTTAGGAAACCGGGTGGTTGCTCGACATACACTTCTTCTTTTATATAACCATTTAAAAATGCGCTCTTAACGTCCATTTGAAACAACTTTATTTTCTTATGGCTTGCGAATGCCAAAAACATTCGAATGGACTCAAGACGAGCAACCGGTGCAAAAGACTCCTCAAAATCCACACCCTCAATTTGTGAATATCCTTGTGCTACCAACCGAGCTTTATTCCTCGTGATCCTTGACTCACCATCAAGTTTATTCTTGAACACCCACTTTAAAACAATCACGGGATGGTTGTCCGGACGATCAACTAGAATCCAAACTTTGCTACGCTCGAATTGGCTCAATTCCTCATTCATGGCAAGGAACCATGATTCATCTTGAAGAGCCTCGGACACGTTTTTGGTTTCATTTTATGTGGGCAATTTAATCTCTATTTTGTTATCACTTGATTATGCGTGAAAAGTGGATTTTGATCAGTATTAATTTGCTCCTAAGCTCTTTGAGTCCCGCACAACTAAAACAGACGTACGATGTGAAGTAGGAGATAGTCATGACGTGATCAAGTGTGTCATTCTACTTCACTAACGGGACATACTTAGGAGTTGAGAGGTTTGGGTATCCAGAAGGAGCCGAGAATGACTTTCCTTTTGGGAACCCAACGATGTTGTGATACAGTTGAACCCGGTGAAGGAGGGTTCGCCCGGTCTATCGGACTGGGCGTGCTACGTCGCGTGACTGGTCTCCATTCATACCTTGGTTTGATGTTTTTCTTATGTTGCAGATTCTCTTTTGGATGTCTAGGAGTCCTTACGTGAGAGATTGTGGTTGGGCACAATTGTCTTTGTGAATTAATCATGTTGAGATTACTTTCTGACATGAAATACTTCTTGTTACCATACTGACTCATAGCATAAAGACTTTTTGAAGGATATCTGCGTTCAATTGGTTTTGTAAATGGAGTAGTTGGTTTTCGCCAGTGGATATGATTTTCATATTTGAGGTTTTCACTCGCGTTGGCTTGAAGTTTACTACTCCCTTTGATTTTCCTAACTGACGTGAGTGAGCTTGTGTTCAACGTGCGTTTGGAATTTTCTTGATATTGCACGTTTATGTGTTGAGAATTTTTCTTTAAAATTTCCTTAAGCACGTTGATTTTCGTTTCCAAATCTTCATTTCTCTGTTTGAGATTTGTTCTCGATTTGGTGTAGGCAGTTGTGCTATTCTTGAGTATTGCGACTATTGAGTTAATGTGGGCTTCATACTTATTTCTGTATTCTTCGAAGACCTCACTCATCTCAGTGATTTCAACTCTATAGTCCACGCACTTAGCACACTCCCCCTTTGACGCTAAGTTTTCTAGAAACAGTTTCTCATTTTGTTCTCTTAGAGAAATGCACTCTTTCTCTTCCTCCTCACGTTTCTCTTTTAACTTCTCACAATTTATACAAAGTGTAGAGTTGTCCTTTAAAGAGCATACAGGAGAACTAGACACGACAGTGGAAGATTCTACACTACATTTGCTTTTAAAAGGTTATTTTCCAAGCGTAGTTTTGAATTAATATTTTTCAGTTTCTTAAGTCTACGCCTATTCATATTCAGCATATTCAGTGTATAAACAGACTTGTATACACGGAGAGAGTTTGAGTTTCTTACAGCGCTCTTGGACGAGGCAAGATTTGAACACAAGGTTCCTTTATCATCTTCCCCTTGGCTCTTCTAGTCCAGTGACAGATGTTCATCTCCCCTCTTGCTTGACGTGTCTGTCTTGACTTCCTCCAAGAGTGCATCTCCATTTGACTCGTCACTTGGATCTATAAGAAACTGCTCGAAGTCATTATCTGCAGGATGAGAACTATAAGTAGACTCAAGATATTCCCATATCTCATATGCAGTGGAACACATGTGAATGCGTTTAAAAATTTCTTGACTAAGCCCACAAAACAAACTGTTCATAGCCTTGGCATTTAAATAACACTCGTGCTTATTTAGGCTATAAGGGGGCTTGGTACAAGTAATGTTCCAAACTTCTACATCCGTTAGCATAAGGAATTTTCTCATTAGAGTTCTCCATTCGTTATAGTTCACTCCTATAAAGAGAGGTGGTGCAAACACATTTTCGGTGTACAATTTTTCATCCCCACTCATCAGTCCATGATGGAGGTTGGCCATTATTCCCGGTGGTGAAACCGTTTTGGAATAACCTGGCTCTGATACCACTTGTTGGATCTTGTAGCCAACCTTAGAGGGGGGGGGGTGAATAAGGTTCGACGCGTTTCTTGAAATTTAAGTTTTAATTTGTCCACAGAACCAGAGCTTAGGAAACTACTGCAGAGCGTTGGGTAACCAATGTTCTGCGGTACGTTATTCACTCTTTTCCTGTACAAATTAGCTTGTGCGCACACACGTGAAACTAGACTTATCATTCACAAGTAAACATAAGAGGCAATGATATGAAGAAAATATCTCATATGAATCATTAAGTCACACACAATGTTACACTTGTAATTAGGATTGATTTAAAACATGTTTACACACAATACATACAACTTGGATCTCCATGACGCCGGAGATCAGAGGCGGTGAATAAAACTCTTGGGTTTTCTATACCGACCCAAAACCCGGACCGGTTGGCTCTTCACTTTCTCTCCGAAAGGTCTTAGAGCCGCTCCTCACCTTCACACCCGGAAGGGTCTTAGAGCCGCTCTTCACTTTCTCCCCGAAAGGTCTTAGAGCCGCTCTTCACCTCCACAACCGGAAGGGTCTTAGAGCACTGCTAGATCCCCGATCTAGACGCCCCAAATCCCGGGACGATTTTCCACGGAATCCAACCCGGATTCCGACGACCTTCCCCGGTCGATTTCCCTTACCACTTACAACAATAGAAGAAGAAAAAGATACAAAAAGAGATTACAAAATATATTCGTTAAAGTTTAGGTTCTCCCTCTTGAGAAGTTCTCCGGATAGATCTACGGCCGGTGCTTGTGATCTTCGATGGAAAGCACCCGGTCGCTAGACGTAGACGATGCGAAGCCTTGATCGCCGGAGTTCTTCGATCTCGAACGGGAGGAAGAAGCCTTGCTTTTTCTTTGACGAAGACGAGTAGAACGGACGTAGGAAGACGGCCGAACTTGGTATTCCTGGAGCACTTCGTCAATAATCTCTGGAGGCTTAGGTCTTGAGGAAACGGCGCTGCTTTTTATACGTCTTGGAGAAAATAGACTACCGCCTGCGATAACTCTATCGCCGGGCGGTAAGTTCGCGCGTAACGCCTGCCAGCTGTCTCCACACGTCTCCCGAAACGGCAACTATAACTGCTCATTAAGGAAACTGCCGTTTCAAGAGAGCTATCGTCGGGCGGTAATAGTTACCGCGCCCAGTCAGAGCGATAGCGCCATTTCGCCAAATAATTCTACCGCCTGCGATAAGACTATCGCCTGAGCGGTAGGTACCATCGTCGACGATCGTCCCCTTGATGCACGTCGACCGGATACCGCCGGCGGTAGCGTCCTGTCGCCGGGCGGTAGCTTTTGATTGTCGACGATCCTTCCTTAGCTGATAATTGGGCCGTCGACCATCGAACCGATATGCGTCGATCGAGATGGTTACCGCGCTGCGATCGCCGGGCGGTAGTAACCTTTTGAAGCTCTTCTCCTTTCCTTTCACCTGTCAGCCTGCACACTCTATCACACAACCAATCTCATCAAATACAAGCAGGGAGTTGATATTCTCAAACCTAAGGAGTGTGAAACCATGTTCCAACATCGACCACTTGTGAGCTAAAATGGCTACGGGCTCTCATGTTGGATTTAGGAGAGGTCTACAACCATCCTCTACCTATGTTCTGTGACAACAAGGCTGCTATATATATCTCCAAAAATCCAGTCTTCCATGAGAGAACCAAGCACATTGAGGTCAACTGTCATTTCATTTGTGAAGAGATTCTGAAGGAACAAATTTGCACCCCCTTCGTCACGTCTGAAAAAGAGCTGGCTGACATCTTCACCAAGCCAGTATCCGCCTCGTTTCTTCATATATGTGACAAGCTGGGCATGATCGACATATATGCTCCAGCTTGAGGGGGAGTGTTGAAGTTGGAGACCGGGCGGTCTGTCGGTCTGGCTTGGCGGGTTATTGACCGGCGGTCTGGTGGTTTGCCTTCAGCGGTTTGGTTGCTGTGTTGAGGTCTGAGGTCCAAGCGGTCTAGCGGTCTGTTACTGGCGACTAGGAGACCGGGCGGTCTATCGGTCTCACATGGCGGCTTGTCTCTCTCTATGGCAGTGGCCGAGCGGTTAGCCCTTCCGTCTAACCGCGTGGCTTGTTCTGGTCTGTTGTTCTAGCCGCCCAGATTTTTTTGTATAGTTTTAGTCCCACATCTCTTATTTGTATTCTCTCTTCTCTCCTCCATTCTATATAAGGGAGGCCATACCTTTGTAATAGATACTTTTTTCTGATAATAAAATTTCAGTTATACCATTTCCGGCTTGTTTTAGTTCGCTTCTTACACTCAAACAAGTGTATTTGCATTCATTAGTGGACATTCAAGAGTTCATTAGTGTTAAAACGGTTCGTACTTACACGTGCTCGTTACCCCACAAAAGAATTCGACCACGAATTCGAAAGAGGAAGACTGAGACAAACTGATACCAAAATCTAACGACTCCACCCGTTAAACAACATATAATAGAAGGTCCGGCCGGGGCCCCACACAAAATGCCACAAACAGACGACAAGATCACACGTTAATACCAAAACACAATCGCACCCTAACTCAGAGCATACTAGCGGAAGATTTTAACAATATTATTGAACTCAAACAAGGAATGTCCACTAAATATAAACCACCATATTTATATCAAAATGTACATCAAATACACAATCGTTTGGCCTTAAGGCCTTACAGTTCCTCTTGATAAGTGTGGATTCTATATATCGGCACGCAGGCCAGCCACACATGAACACAACACAAAACATTTTGCTTAGCCTTCAAGGGCAAGCAGCAGCAGCAGGGACTTCAGCCATTTATTTCTCGCTCGGTTCTCCAGCACCTGCACAGGGACAGTCCACCAAAATGGTAGCAAACAAAGCAACGGTCACCATTCAGCTGACCAATTTATAATGACCCTACCCCTTTCCCAGGGCAGTGGTATTCCTTCCCTGCAGGCATATCAATTCAAATACAGATATATCACACATTGTGCTCTCACGCACAAACAATATATCACAAATGCCGGCCACGCGGCCCGACGCTCCGTGGACTCAGGGCATATTCTTGGTGTACCGGAAATACCCAGGGTCCCACCATCGTTCAAGGTACGAAACCTAACAGTAAACTTTGAGCATTCAGTCTTACTAGCGCGCATGCCTAAGACTCTCATTATGCGCTCCAACAAGACCAATAACTTAGGTATTCCCGTCGGTCAGACATAATACAGGTATAGATCAACCAATCCCGGTGCTCAAGTCGTCTTGCCGTTACTGAATACCAACGTACTCATGGCCAATCCATAGGCGCGGGTTGGTCTCACCTTTTTTGTTCAGCACTAAGCCTTTTTAAGAGCACACAGCTCCCAATAGCCACACTGTCCACTAAGGACTAGCTTCATAATAGCCACATTGTCCATATAGGACTGGATTCACAATAGACATGCTGTCCACGAAGGACTGGCTACACTGTCAACAAAGGACTGGCCACACAATAGCCAAAACACAAGCAGTATAAGGGTCTTTTCTTGGAATTCCTCATTCCAGTACTTCCTGCTACTCCACTTCACAGGCACAACCCATCGACTCCACAAACTACACATTTAACGTTGAGCCTTCTCCGTTGCACAAAATGAAACATCACCAATTCAGACCAACCTGTCCAGATGGGCTTCACACAACATTCTTAATACGTACTACACATTTCCGGATCTATATGCAAGACGCGATGGGGATTCCACGAATTAACCCAAGGGAAATCCCTCAAACATCCACCCTTTGGTGGGAGAAATCCATGCATATGCCAAAAAGGAGGACTTCACATGTCCAAGAAGGAAGATCGTTACCCTTGACGATCTCTTTGGATCCATGGAAAATCTAGCTGGTTGGAAAGCACCGCAGCAGCCTTGCCTCCACAAATCTGGCCTCGGATTGTGATTCGGAACTCTGAAGCTCTGTCGGATGCCGCATCCTCTTCTACTCCTCCTTCTTGTTCTCCCTTCTCTCTAATCTTTACTCTTTTTTAGAAAGAGAATAGCCAAGCTTTGAATGATAGATTTCACTCAAATCTAGGGCTTAACACAATAGGGAGGAGCTTGGGCCATTAGATCCAAGATGAAGGAAATAAATGGCCACAGATCGCCCTGAAAAGTCTATTTTTTGGGCTGACACTGCTTTTGACACACCAGTGTCACAGGTCGTATACTGTAAGCGGCACACGAACTGACTCAACCCGAACAGGACACGGCCAAGTTGCATGCCTGTATCACAGGTCGTGTGCCCTGACATGGCTTCAAACATGCCCGTGTCTAGCCCATGTTCACCAAGCCTCACATCTCTGGCCAAATCCAGAGAAGGACACGACCTATGACACGCCCGTGTCATTGGCCGTGTGGGGCTCCAGAAAAGGAAACGGCCTCTGACATGCCTGTTTCATTGGCAGTGTGCCCCACACAGAGCAGGACACGGCTTGGGACACACCCGTATCCCAGGACGTGTTGCCCAGCCTGATCTCTATTTTGGGATTTGGGGTGTTACAAAGTCAACCCTAGTGTCAACTCTAATGAAATTAGATGACTATTGCCATTCTAGTGAACACTTGGCTTTGTTAGACCACTTGAGACCCAAGTCACCTTTTGGTGGGGTCTAGTCACCAAAAAGGTCAAGGTTTGACCATGAATAATCAAACCCGAGCTCCTAGGATTTTTAATGAATAAACCAAACCTAATTGGATTGAATCCAAGCTAACCAGACCTCTATCAGTATCCAAGAGGTGTGTATTGTCGTTTGCGTGGTTGAGAAGGAGTTTTGAGTAGAGAAAAGGGGATGCCTAAGGCTAACTATCAAATGAGTGAAGGAGACTCATGGATGATAGTTATATAGGAGTATTATAACTCGCCAAAGCCCCCAATACCTTCACTCCTTCTCCCCGATCCTTTTTGAATCAAGAGAGCACTATGGAGGCGGCCACCGACAACTAGAGATGGAAAATAAGAATTCTGCCGTCGTGAACTTGGCCATGCCACTGCAACTTCGATCAACGTCAAAAATCTTTGCTGAGGTATCCATCTGAACCCTATTAATGTGTATGTCTTGTTGTAGGTTTACCATGGGGTCTCTGACCACGATCCCCCATTTCTCGACCACCCGAGCCTTGGACAATCACATATTTTATCGAAGCACTTCAGATATCTTTGAGATTCACTGAAGGGTGCAACAGTGGAGAGGAAGACTTCCTGGTCCTACTCTAGGACCTAGAGGTGTTTGTTGTATCCGGATAAGACGATTCCGAGCGGCCGTGCCACGGGAATTCAATAATTAACATTTTTGGCGAAAGGCGGTGGTTGTCGGCCACTGGAATGACACCCATATGTTTGTCATCCTCCAACAAGTCGAATGGTGGCGGTGCTTTGCCGTGGTGATCATCGGAGCAGAGTGTAGAAGGAGATCACATCTCGGTTTATCTTTGACAGTTGATTCCATAAGGAAGACAAAATCAACGTCGTTCAAATCCTCAACAATGTATTGTCTCAAACACAACAGATTATAACCACATGATCATGTGTTTTTGTTGTAATACATTGTGTATGACTACATCCCAGCTACTAGATTAAGGTGCCACACGCTGTCTGCACCTTATAATGATTTAATTAGGAATTAAAATGTGTGACATATTTATAATAATACACAGTCTTCTTATTTAATTAATTTGAGAGACTTAGGGTCATTTTCAAAAAATGTGCCAAGAACAAACTTGTAGAGGACACAGAGATTTCTATATTAGGGTGGCATGTTTCATAATTAAAAGTTAGGGTTACAATTAAATAAATTATATTTTTCTCTCAAAAATGATTATTTTGGGCTGAAATTTTGTACAGACGCTTTTAATATCATTTATCATCTCAGGTATAAATTTGTAAATTTTTGTAATGAATATTCCCACAGTTTTTTTATAATATTTGCTTGTGAGACACAAATTAAATAAATGAAATAAATAGTACTTATATTACTCCAAATGCTTTGAAATTTTGGAGACACCTTTGTTATGTTATAAAGCATCACTGATCAAAATTTGGTGTTATTTGAGTGTGTAAAATTTTGGTTTCAACTTAAACATGATTTGACTATTATTCGTCACACCAAACTGTAGTGGAGAATAATTATGTACATATTTCATTTATTCTAAAGCATTATAATGTAAAGTTTGTGTTATATGATTCTTCTCCCAATTATCTTGTATGTTAGTAATGTGGTAGAACTTAACCATGGCGCTTATCTTGTACTAATTTGATAAATGTGTCACATAAAGTGTCACTTTGAACAAATATATGATGTGACTGTTTGTGCACTTTGTGCAAGAGAATAACACCATGATGATTTGTGTTGGGATCTCTAAATTTCAAAGTAATTATCTCTTCACTATTTGAAGGCTTGTCATAAATATTTCATAATATTAGTAGAAGAATTTGATACTTGATTTAATAGTATTATAGTTTGATAATCATGTAAATTATACTTATTCTATGCAATAGAAATTACTTATGTTTGTTAAGCCATATGTTGACAAGATTATATGCACACTATAATACTCTCAAGTATATAATATGTTTCCTGATTTTGCTGCAACTTAATAGAAATGATGTTATATTCATCTCTTGATTACCATGCCTAGTACTCATGTTATAACAGTATCCATGATTAAGACATATATATCTTTATCTTGTAGTGTAAGGTTATGTGCATGGAAGAGTCCCTATCACAACTATGGTACACGTTAACATTTTGTGGTGGGTCTCTCCATCAATCTTGAATAGTGCACACTAACGGGGTGTTTGAGATGTGATTCTAAAAAGTAGCGGGTCCTGCGGTAATCCTTAGCTAATTCCTAAGGCATTGTACCTCGATAGACTCTCTATTCTTGAAACTGAAGTTATTTGCAGTATTGTGCATTTGACTATCTTTTACTCCAACATAGTACATTTTTAACTCGTACACAAGAGTCGAGGGTGAGTTGTTTGTTACTTTCCTAAAAGCGGTGGTAACTATACCGCTGTTTTCATCTTGCCACTATGACAAGGCCCATAGGGTCGCTCCATACTTTGTAAATTGTTGGTTTCGACAAAAATCATAAATAATGTGTACTTTATTATATATAAAATGGTGAATGTGTTGGGTCCATTGCCCACAATGTACTAGATTTGAATAATTCAATCATATCAATGTCATACACAAAATTGTATTTGATGTATGCTTAAGTTCATGCATGCAAGTTAGTCCTTATAACATTGTTAGGATAGGTATTCCAAGTGATGTGACAGGTGGTCACATAGTAAAGATGTGGAGAGATAGAAATCTGTCTAAGTCCACAGACATTGAGTGAAGCCAGTTTACTGAATGCCAGATGCAAGGGAAGATGCTGGATAGGCTGAAAATTGCCCAAGTCCATATGAATTGAGTGAAGCCAGTTCACTTAACACCAGATGCCAAAAGCGCTGAATGAATTTGTGGACAGTCAAAGCCATGCAGTGGAAAGCTATTCTGCAGCTAATTCCACAGGCGTTGAGGGATTACAGCTCACTCAACACCATATATCAAGAATCGTCAAGAATAGCTGAATATGTCAATCCCTAAGTATTGGAGGGCTGAATATTTGAAAAAGTCCAGAAGCATCGAGTGAGCACAGCTCACTCAATGCCAAAGCAAAAGCGTTGAGTCTTGCTGCTGCAGTCAAAGACTAAGAAGAAGACAGAAATCGACTAAGTCTAGAAGCATTGAGTGAAGCCAGTTCACTCAACGCCCAATAAAAAGACAGGCTAAAGCATAAAGAGTTGAGTGAGGCTAGCTCACTCAACGCCTTCAGACAAGTGAAGAAATGACTAAGTGTAAAAGCGTTGAGTGAAGCCATTTCACTCAACGCTCTCAATGCCTATGTTGCAAAATGATTCATCCAGATGACTAAGGGTTTTAGCTTTGAGTGAAGCTTGTTCACTTAACGCACTCAATGTTTGGAGTGAATTTGAGAAATTAACTAAGTCCATAATGTGATGATGTCAGCCAAAATTGACAAAGTCAACAGAGTTCAAAATAAGTGCGGGGAATCTACAGAACACAAAAAATACTGTCGGAGAGATACTGTACATCTTCTTCCATTAAATCAAGGTGCAGTTGTCAGCTGTAGGTGATCCCCACTGCTTCTTGGAGCCGTTAATCGGCGGAAGATATAAAGGGGCAGCTACTGGATGTTGAACTTAACTTTTAGGGTTTTGTTTCAAAAATAAAAAGAGCGGCTGGACTTCATCTTCCTCACCATTACTACCAGGATAAAGATTGAAGTCAATCAGCTGAACAAAAAAGTTCAATCCAGTTAGCTGTAGCATTTTCTTCTGCTACAGGAAGTTCAGAAACACTTCTGATAAAGAAAGAGAGGAGAGCCTTCAGTCTTCTATAGGTTTAGGTTAGCTGTTTGAAGAACTTAAGACCTAGCAGATCTTTAGTCTTTTATAACAAGTTTAGAAATAGTTTTTTGAGATACTTCCAGCAAAGATAGCCATTTATTGAAGAACATCTTTTTGTTGTTGTGAAGATAGTTAGAGCTGAGATAACTCAGCTCTAGTAGCAGACACAGAGAAATTTCTCTATGCCAAAATAATTAAAATCACTGTATTTCTGTAGGATCCTTTCAGATCTGAACTGTAGGGCTCTTGAGCCTGAGGTAGGGAAGATTTGCCTGAGTTGTAGGAGAGTTATACTCTCTAAGAGTAGGATCAAGGTTGGATATGAGGTAGGGCTCTAGAGCCTGAGGTAGGAGAGTCATTCTCTCTGAGTTGTAGGGCACTTGTTCCTGAGTTGTAGGTTACTTTGGATCTGAGGTAGGGCCTTTATGCCTGAGCTATAGGAGAGTCATTCTTTCTGAGGTAGGATCCTTTGTGGATCTGAGGTAGGACTGTCCTCCCAGCCATAGTTGTAGGGCCTTTGGACCTGAGGTAGGCGATCTATTGATCACTGAGTTATAGGAGCAAGTTTGCTCTAAAGTGGGGATTTGACCCGAGTTATAAGTCTTGGAGGAGACTGAGAGATCCTGTGGGATCTGAGGTGTAAGATCTTGGATCTGAGTTTTGGAGAAGTGCCATGTCTAACTAGAAGTTAGAAAGGTGGCAGGAGATTGGATGTACCCATAATATGAGGAACCACTATATATTCTATGTGTGCTTTTGTGTTGTTTCTTTATTGCAGGTTCTTGAAATAAGATAACTACTAACACTTTAAGAACTTAAAGAAGAAAATAAAAGAAAGTCATAAGAAACCAAGAAACCTATTCACCCCCCTCTAGATTGCTAGCTACCTTGAAAATAAAGACTTTCAAGTGGTATTAGAGGGAGGTTGCTCAAAAATGATTTAACAGTCTGAGTGATCTCTAAGGGTAGCTACAGTTCTGTACTTATGGGTTTTGGAGAGCGCCATAAGGAGCCAGGTTCCATGAAAATCCCCATCTGCAGAAAGGAGAATTTTGGAATCTAAAAAGAAAGGGTGAGACTATTTATGGAATCCTATGACCCTAAGATCTTTGTGACAGTCAAGGAGGGACCCTTCATCCTTATGAAGGTTTCAGTTCTGGATTCCAATGTCCAGACACCTAAGACATACTCTGAGATGACAAAGGATGAAGTCATCCTAACTACATTGGACAAGAGGGCACAAATAATTATTGTTAGTGTCATAGATGATTCAACCTTTCAGAACTTGGTCTACTGCCAGACCACCAAAGAGATGTGGAACACTCTTATTGTCTACATGATGGGTACTGAAGAGGTAAGAGATGATAAAAAGTCCATGCTCAACCAGTAGTATGAGGCTTTCAGGCAATCCCTGAAAGAGAACATAGCTATCTGCTATGAAAGATTTTTCAGGATCATAAATGAATTGAGGACCTATGGGTGGGTATTCAGTCATTATGAGATAAATGATAAGTTCTTAAGATCCCTCAGTAGAGATTGGGATACTAAGATTTGTGTCATAAGAGAAGTGGCCAAGCTTGCTGAGACTCCTCCCCAAACATTATTTCGAAAGCTTCTCTCTTATGAGATGTAGATGGCTGCTAGGAAAGAGGAGGACACCAGCAGATCCCAAGCCAAGGAAAATTACTTGGCCTTCAGAGTAGACAGCACAGGGAAGAGTAAGGAGAGGATTCTCTCTCCTCCAAGAAGACCAACTGATTCAGACAGCTCAGAGTCAGATGTATCAGAATGCAGCATGTTAGATGAGGACTTTACTGCCTTTTCCAAGAACTTTCAGAAGCTAATGAAGAATAAACTGTGGAAGAGCAGACCTTCCACCTCTTCTCATCATAGGAAGAATCACTCTAAGGCTGACGTGTATGATTCTAGAACTAGTAAATATAATTCCTCTAAAGTTATTTGCTATTATTGCAACAAACCAGGGCATGTGATAGCTGACTGCCCAGTGAAGAGGAAGGAGGCTGATGAGAAGAAACAACACCATCACAAGGGAAAGAAGGAGAAGTCCTTCGTTACTAAGAAAGAGAAGAGCTGGATAAACTCATCTTCATCTGAGTCTGAAGAAGAAGAAGCCTATATTGGGCTAGTTGTTACTGCTACTGAAAAGAAAGCTAAAGCAGCAGATGAAGACTATCCTACTGCAAGGATAGGTATTAGGGCCCCTATATCACACTCAGACAGTAATTCAGAGGTGGATGATGAATATAAAAAAGATGCATATAACTACTATGGGTTGATGACAATGACTGATGAGGAATCCAGCCAGGATCAACCTTGTCAAAGTAAGGTAAAATCTCTATCAAGCTCTTCTTCTGAGCCTGGATATGAGACTAGTCTCTGTACAGAAGATTTTTCATCAAGTGGTGAAGATGATTCTGAATCAAAAGGAGATGCCAATCAATTGATTGAAAGATATGGTGAAATTCTGGCTGCATTTAAGAGGTGCAAGAAGTTGACTAACAAGCAAGCTGTAGAGATTGTCTCTCTTCAGCTAGCTGCTGCCCAGCTGACTGAAACAACAACTCTACTGTATCATAAAGCAAAGGAAGTTAGCCAACTGATAAACATCACTCTTATTCAGATTAGTACCATCAAGTTTAATGATAGTCTTATAAGGGACCTTGAAGAGAAGCTCCAGAGGTTGAAGTAAATTATGGCTAGTTTTTATAAGCCCAATACAGTGTTGTCCTTGATAAACTCCTTCTCCTCTCAGAAGGGTAAGAAGGGGTTGGGATTTAAGGGAAATATAAGGGTTTCCCCTCCAAAGGGGATGGCATAGCTCCTATTGAGCCTCTAGCTTCCATGCCTCCCAATCCTTTTAGGAAAGTTTAGTAGCCTTCAAAAAGGTATGACCAAGAAAGCATCTTTGGTCACTGGATGAACGACAGATCCACTGGTGTGAACAAAAATATTCACAACCATGGTGGAAGGTATAGCAGGGTGAGTGCCTTTAAAGCTGCCCATGAAGAAATTCAAATGACCCATCATGGACCATTTATCTTTGGTGCTCCATCCCTCACTCTCAAGAATGTGGCTGTAGCAAAGGTTCAGTATCATTCAGTAAAGACAGAGACCAAGGGTCAGTCTTCCAGCAAGCCTGGTTTGGTTGTGTCTAAAGATATCAAGAGCATGCTTTCTGAAAAGAAGCTTGTTGCTGCTGACACTCAGAGCAGGCCAAACAAGCCAGCTAGAAGACGTACCTTCAATCAAATCCTTGCTGAAAGGAATCTGAAGAAGGCTGTTGCACCTCTTCCTACTTTTCAGCCAGTAGTTAACCATACTGCAGGGCCTGCACAGAAAAGTAGATAAAACATTCATGAATGTTGGTGTTGTGGAAAAGTGAGCAACTTTGCTATATATTGCTGGCACAATCCAAGTGTGTCAAGAGCAGATGTTAGTCCACCAGTCAGAAATGTTGTTGGAAGACAAGTTCATTTTCAGACTGATATGCACCTAGGACCCAATAAATATTGGGGTCCTAAGATAAAATGAATTATGTGATACATGTTAGTCCAAGTGCCCATACCCCTATATGGTACTTGGATAGTGGTTGTTCCAGGCACATGACTGGGATAAGGAGCAACTTAAAGGAGTACACTCCAGTGAAAGATTGACCCAAGGTTATCTTTGGTGGTTTAGATAGAGGGGTGACTAGTGGCTATGGTAAGATTACCAATGACATAGTCACCATCACAAAAGTCGCTTATGTTGAAGGATTGCAACAAAACCTCATAAGAATAAACCAACTTTCTGATCTTGGTTATGTTATTGTCTTCCACAAGGATGAGTGCCAGATTAAGAGGTCAAGTGACCAAGAGGTCATCTTGACAAGCACTAAGAGTGGAAATATTTATTGTTTAAACTTTCTTTGTCTAGATACAGACTCTCCTATTTGTATAGTAGAAAATGAGAAAGTCTCATATTGTGTCCAATGACACAAGAGGCTAGCTCATTTGAATTACAAGACTATTGGCAAGCTCTTTAGTCAAGAGCTAGTTAGGAATTGTCCTAATGTGACGTGAACTAAGGAGGGAATTTTCTCAGCATGCCAAAAGGGCAAGCAGACCAAAGCCTCCTTCAGGTGCATTGGGACCAAAGACTGTGTGAGGTATTTATACCTCTTACATATGGACTTGTTTGGTCCTATGACAGTTCATAGTCTTTGTAAGAAAGTCTACACCCTTGTGGTGGTTGATGCCTATTCTAGGTATGCTTGGGTGTTCTTTCTTAAGAAAAAAAATGAAATCCTTGATGTCTTCATGAAGTTTGTCAAGCAAATTTAGAATGAGTTTGATAGTACTGTGTTCAAAATCAGAAGTGACCATGGAACTGAATTTCAGTCTGAAAGCATGACAAAGTTCTGTGAAGAACAAGGGATTCATCAAGAATTTTCTTCTCCAAGAACTCCCCAGCAAAATGGGATTGTTGAGAGGAAAAATAGGACTCTCATAGAGGCTGGAAGAACATTATTGAGTGGCATATCTCTCCCAGAATATTTCTGGGCTGAGGCAGTAAATACTATATGGCATGTCCTCAATAGAGCTTCTATCACCAAGAGCCACAAGAAGACTCCATATGAGATCTTAAAGGGCAGAAAACCAAACCTAGGCTATCTCAGAATCTTTGGTAGTAAGTGTTATGTACTTCACAATGGGAAGTCCTATGTGACTAAGTTTGCTGTCAAGTCCTTTGATGGGATTTTTTTTGGGTACAACAATCCTAGTAAATCCTATACGATCTACAACTTGAAAAGCCAAGTTATAGAAGAATCTGTACATGTAGTATTTGATGAGTCTACAATGATTAACAGTGAGCTGTCAAGCTCCTCTTCTAGTACTGCAGGTACATAACAGATTATGGACCCGCTAACTATCAAATAATTTGCTCCATTAGTCCAAGATAAAGCTGATGGAATGGACATTCTAGTAGAAGGACTGCAAGACATAAGTGAGGTGGATGAAGATCAGCAAGGAACTGCCCCAGGAGCTAATGATGAAGCAAGATTGCCTCCAGCAATCAGCCATCTGAGGGATCATCCAAGACACTAGATCATTAGTCATTCTAGCCAAGGAGTGGTGACCAGGAGCAGAAGTATCAACACAACACTATACTCAAGATTCTTGTCACGGGTAGAGCTAAAGAAATTTGAAGAGGACAATATAGATCAGTTATGGATTGTTGCAATGTAAGAAGAACTTAACCAGTTTAAGAGATGTAAGGTCTGTAAGATGGTTCCCAGACCATAAGGACATAATATCATTGGAGTCAAGTGGATTTACAGGAATAAACTTGATGAAAATGACATTATAATCAAGAACAAGGCCATGATAGTAGCTAAGGGGTACAGACAAGAAGAAAGTATTGATTTTGATCAAACCTTTGCCCCTATAGCAAGATTGGAATCCATCAGACTGTTCCTTGCATATGATGCACACAAGGGATTCAAGGTCTACCAGATAGATATGAAGTCAGCCTTCCTAAATGGTGACTTAAAGGAAGAAGTCTATGTTGAACAGCCTCCAGGTTTTGTTGGTCCTAACTCACCTGATTCTGTTTATAGAATTCGGAAAGCTCTATATGGGCTGAAGCAAGCCCCTAGAGCATGGTATATGACATTGTCTAGCTTCCTCATTGAGAACAAATTCTTAAGGGAAAAGATAGAAAAGACCCTATTCCTAAGGGAATCTAAGGGTAAGATCGTCCTAGTCCAGATATATATAGATGACATTATCTTTGGATCTACTGATGACAACCTTTATAGGAAGTTTGCCAAACATATGCAAGGGAAGTTTGAGATGAGCAGTATGGGTAAACTTAAGTTCTTCTTGGGACTTCAAATAAGACAAACTGATGATGGCTTGTCCATATCCTAGTTTAAGTTTACCAGGGAGATAATCAAAAAGTTTGGTGTGGAGACTACCTCCACCATGAAAACTCCCATGTGGTCAAGTATGCCTATAGACAAATATGAGGCAGGGAAACCTATTGATGAAACTTTGTATAGAGGGATAATTGGCTCCCTTCTATATCTAACTACAAGTAGGCCAGACATCATGTATGCTATATGTGTTTGTGCTAGGTATCAAGCTTGCCCTAAAGAATCCCACTACTCTGCTGCAAATAGAATTTTGAGGTATCTTAAGGGCACACAAGATCTTGGCATATGGTACCCTAGAAATGGGGAGTTTGAACTAATAGGATATTCAGATGCAGATTTTGCAGACTACAAAAGAGGAAATAAAGAGCATTTCTGGCACCTGTCAGTTCTTGGGAGGAAGACTATTATCTTGGAGAA
Organism: Platanthera zijinensis; assembly: GCA_039513925.1. NCBI lineage: Eukaryota > Viridiplantae > Streptophyta > Magnoliopsida > Asparagales > Orchidaceae > Platanthera > Platanthera zijinensis. Next base: position 156,318,643 of record CM077083.1, read on the forward strand.
GCAAGAAGCAAACAAGTGTTGTAATCTCAACTGCAGAGTCAGAGTACATCTCAGCAGGTAGCTGCTGTGCTTAATTGTTATGGATCCAGCATCAGCTCCAGGATTATAACCTCCAAATAAGTAGAAGTCCCTTATATTGTGATTCTACTAGTGCCATATCAATTGCTAGGAATGCTGTCTCACACAGTAGGACTAAGCATATTGAGATAAGATATCATTTCATTAGGGAGCATGTGAAATATGAAGATATTAACCTTGAGTTTGTCCCAACAGACAAGCAAGTGGCTGACATCTTCACTAAGCCACTAGATGAAGAAAAGTTCAATACCTTCAAGTTTGAGTTGGTATGTGGAACCTGGTATAGCTTTAGTTGCTCATAGTGTTGTAGCAGGTTATACTATTTCTTGTAGGTGGAATTGTTCTTCAGTGGAATAAAGACTTTTCAAGTGGTATAACTTCAGTGGTATCATGTTCAAGTACTGTCCAGACAAGCATATGCTAGAATGTCTACCAGGATGTATGATAGAGGATGCTTCAGTTGAGGGAGATCAATACCAACACTTACAGAGGCAGATTCAAGTGGTATCCAAAAGGGAGAAGAAGCAACACACCTCCATCACTCTCAAGTGGTTCAACTACTGCTAGAGTTGCTTATCGGTACTCAAAAAGGGGAGCAGATAATCTGAACCTCCCTAAATATTTACAGAAGTCCAAAAGGGGGAGGAGAAAGATATAAGTAAGGAAAGTGGTATCAGAGTTATGAGTGTATCAGATACCAGCCAAGGATATGTGAGAAGGATATAAGTGGAAACAACAATTAAGGGGGAGCAGGAGCAGGTGTACCCTGCAAGCAAGGAAGTGTGGTAACTATAACTTGTTCTCTTGTTATATGTTTTCCAAATTAATATTTTATTGCTGCATATGTTAGTATATGTCATTAACTCATTTGATTGAGTATTTTGACTTCTTCAAATAGGGGGAGATTGTTGAGTCCATTGCCCACAATGTCCTAGATTTGAAGAAGTCAATCATATCAATGTCATACACAAAGTTGTATTTGATATATGCTTAAGGTCATGCATGCAGGTTAGTCCTTATAACATTGATAGGACAGGTATTCCAAGTGATGTGACAGGTGATCACAAAGTAAAGATGTGGAGAGACAGAAATCTGTCTAAGTCCACATGCGTTGAGTGAAGCCAGTTCACTCAACGCCAGATGCAAGGGAAGATGCTGGATAGGATGGAAATTATCTAAGTACACAGGTGTTGAGTTAAGTCAGTTCACTCAATTCCAGATGTCGAAAGCACTGAATGAAGTTGTGGGCAGTCAAAGCCATGCAGTGCAAAGCTATTCTGCACCTAAGTCCACAGGCATTAAGTGATTACAGCTCACTCAATGCCATATATAAAGAATCGTTGAGTATATCTGAATCTGTCAATGCCTAAGTATTGGCGGGCTGAATATTTGACAAAGTCCAAAAGCGTCGATTGAGCACAACTCACTCAACACTAAAGTAAAAATGTTGAGGCTTGCTATTGTAGTTAAAGCCTAAGAAGAAGACAAAAATCGACCAAGTACAGAAGCGTTGAGTGAAGCCGGTTCACTCAACGCCCAATAAAAAAGACAAGCTAAAGCAGAAAGTGTTGAGTGAGGCCAGCTCACTCAACGCCTTCTGACGGGTGAAGAAATGATAGTGTAAAAGTGTTGAGTGAAGCCATTTCACTCAGTGCTCTCAACGCCTACGTTGCAGAATGATTCAGCTAGATGGCTAAGGGTTTTGGCGTTGAGTGAAGCTTGTTTACTCAATTCCTAGACTAGCGAGGTGATCCCCCTCCATGCACGCTCTCTTCTTCACTACCATCTTTGCCCTATATAACGGCATACCTGGGCTTGCAAAGTACCTCCATCCGCCTTCTCTGACACTTCTCCGTTCTCCATCACCGTTGCCTCCACCAAAAAACTCTCTTGAGGAAAAGAAGAAATCCTCGCTCTTCTCCTGTACTAGTTTCTCACACCGAGGATTTAATGGGGCAATTGATAGTAATGATATCCATTTTATAGAGTTCTGGAGTGAGAATAGCCCACTCCTCATGATCCCCACTATCTTAGTGGGGACATGGGTTTGACCGTCGCGCACGCGATCGACACATGCAATCGCGCACGATCTGTGCTCTCCGGGATCCCACTCCCCCTCATCGGATGAGGCCGACCGAGGAGGATGACACCTCTCTCCCTCTATCGGCCGGACGGCTCTTGCTGACTCCGTTTTCGGACCGCCAAGAGGAAGCACCTCTCAGCCACACACCCACGGTTGAGATGTACGGCAGTCCCGCCAGCCAACTTGGACGGCGGGAGCCCACCCTCCTGTGGCTTCCGCGCCCGACCCTCCTGTTGAGCGGGCTAGCCCCCCCCCCCCTCCCCCGGATCCCGGCTGGCCGAGCCTTGTGGCCAGCCGGTGATGGCTTCGTGGCCGGCTCTCAGTGCCGATGCTGCTCCCCTCGGCCTGTGCAGGGGCCGCACCCAGTATGTTGTCCAAGTATGGTCGACCGGCCCCCTCCACCTTCAACCGACCAGTCGCACATTAGGCTGGTGTCGCACTGGTGGTCCGCTGCCATCACCAGGTTAAAATGACCGGCATCCCCGCTCGCCCTCTTTGGGCGGCATCACGGCTTCCTCCCTCGCCTGCTGTCTCTCTTTACCATCCGATCAGCTGCGCCATGATCGCGACCGTCTGTTACGCGGGCAACTACCCGCGTAACTGCCGATGGTAGCAGGAGAGCAATGTTTTTAGTGGGGGCCTACATTTAGTAAAATATAATATGCAAGTAATATGCACCCAGAAATATGCTTAAAATAATAATGTTGGTGTTTACGATGTGTGGATAGCCGCATAGCACCGTAACCACCTTCTGGAGGCTATAAAAAGTCCCCCAGGACTCCTCATTTCTCATATTTCTCCTCTGTGCATTCTTCTTCCTAAGGCCAGAGCTCTGCCAGTATCCTTGTACGAGCCACCGCTCCCCCAGAATCCTACTACGAGCCATCATTCCTCCACCAAAATCCTCCTACTAGCCACCGCACCTCCACCAGAATTCTCCTACGAGTCATCGTCACTCCACTAGAAATTCGGCTAAGTCCATAGAATCACCACGAAAAAGACGCTCTGCCTATTACAGGAAGAAAACCTCGTTCACATACAACCTCCTGCAAGCCCGCTCCAACCACATTCTGCGCGTTATGCGCCCGTCCTCGCACTGAGATTGTGAAAGCTAAATCTTGTGTGGAGCATCTTGTTGCCCGCCGAATGCCAAAGATTCTCTCTCACCTCCAAAGTGTAACGAGAAGCGGTCTGTCGCTCTCGATTCTACAAACAAGTTATAACTCGAAACTGATAGTGGAGTTTGACCGGCACATACTCGGTCACGTGATTTTTTACCCGGTTGAGGGGGTTTTCCACGTAAAAACCGCCTTGTGCACTTGTTTTCTTACTCTGTAACTGATGCGCACTCGACCGCTCCCGGGCTAAGACGGTCACATCTGGTCCGGTTTAGGAGCGCCGAGTTAGACCGCAATATATATATATATATATATATATATATATATATATATATATATATATATATCATATAAACCAATATACCATTCTTCAATCACACCACCAGCTGAATCCTATCCATCGGATCAAGCTCCATCAAAATCTGGCTATTGGATTCATTAAACTAGGTCTGCCAATAACCAAATCACCAATAATAGCAATGTTCACTTCACCAGAAATCCCGATGCCCCCTCTTCCACCTTCCGCACTTCCGCGACATCCTCTGCCGCCGCCGGCAGATCCGCCGGCGGCCTGCCCGGCGCCCACCGGTGGGTTCGCCTGCCTCCGGCGAACCCGCCGGGGGTTGTCCGGTGGCGAGCGGGCAGGGCAACCAGACAACCGCCGACGGACAACAATAGCAATGTTCACTTCACCAGAAATCCCGATGCCCCCGCTTCCACCTTCCGCGGTGGCCCTGCCCGCTCGCCGCCGGACAACTCCCGACGGGTTCGCCGGAGGCAGGTGAACCCACCGGTGGGCGTCGGGCAGGCCGGCGGCGGCAGAAAAGGCCGCGAAAGTGCCCGGCCCGATTTCTTTTTTTTTTACAATTTTTTTTTTATTTTTTAATATATTTTTTAAAATTTTGAAAATTAATTAAAACTTAAAATCAGAAAATTAATTAAAATTTTTAACTGCCTGGGGGCGGCGAAGCCCGCCGGAATGCCGGCGGCGGCAGAGGAGGCCGCGGAAGTACCCGGCCTGATTTCTTTTTTTTTTACTATTTTTTATTTTTATTTTTTAAAATTATTTTTAAAATTTTGAAAATTAATTAAAACTTAAAATCAGAAAATTAATTAAAATTTTTAATTACCGGGAGGCCGGAATGCCAAGCGGGCAAAGCCCGCTTGATTGCGGGCGAAGCCCGCAGCGACGCATCGAGAACGGGCGGAGCCCGTTCGAAGATGTTAGTATATATATATATATATATATATATATATATATATATATATATATATATATATATATATATATAAGCAACTTGACGTCGTGAGCTCATGAGTTGAGCTCGAGCTCCATTTATAAAGTTCAAGCTTGTATATGTGAGCTCGAGCTCAAAAAATTTGCCATGCTTGGCCCGGGCTCGACTCATTTCCACCTCTAATTACAAGGTCAAGTTTGCATTTTGAGCAAATTTGTTTTGGACTGCCTGATTGCTCTTATAACATAAATGATTAACTCCTGAATTCAGGATTATGCGGCTGCATGGAACGAATATTGTTTTCCTTGATTATCTATCCTCATCTTCTTCCAGTTAATGCACTCTTCTCCCCTTGCGGCTAAACATTTTTTTTATCAAGTATTGTCATCCGTTAAAACGTCATAGCAGCAACTAACCGTGCAGATATTCTTGATCCCGCTCTAATGCGCTCCGGCTGTCTAGACCGCAAGATTGAGTTTCCTCATCCCCCCGAGGAAGCCAAAGCCAGAATTTTACAGGTTGAATATTTAGGCTTCGTTTGGGGAGACTTATTTTCACTGTCAAGCGGTTACGATCGCATGAACCGAACCTTAATTATAAGTCCCCCTTAATTATTTTCACCGGTCTGATTCATGCGATGGTAACCACTTGACCGGTGAAAATAAGTCCCTCAAAATGGAGCCTTAATAATATTATTTTCTCCCTATTTTTATGATACACAATTATTTTTTCCTATCTTAGGCTTCTTTGTGACTAAAAAACTCAGATCCACTCTAGAAAAATGAGCGTGAATCCGGATGTCAACTTTGAAGAGCTGGCTTGTTCTGCAGATGATTTCAATGGTGCACAGTTGAAGGCAGTTTGTGTGGAAGCTGGCATGCTTGCATTACGTCCAGATGCCACTGAGTGTCTTTAACTTTCCACTTCTCTCATTTTAAGACTTGTTTTCATTACCATTAGACATTACTTTGTTGTATAAAGTGTGCAAAATTGTTTGGATTGTTTGCTTTGATACTGTAGAGAAGCTTTTCAAACCTTGTATATACTTCTTGAATATATAAAATACAATAAAGAGTACAAATATATAGGAGATAAGAGAGAGAAAACATCTTATATAAAAGATGTGGGACTAAACAAAAAGGGAATAAATGGGCCAACTTATTGGGTCTTTACATTACTTTTCCCTATATTCTCTAACACTCCCCCGCAAGCTAGAGCGTGCAAGTCATAGGCACCAAGCTTGGACAAGAATTGATGGTACAATTTTCGTGATAATGCCTTGGTGAGAATGTCAGGAACTTGATTAGAGGCAGGAACATGCTCTAGCTTCAATTTCTTCAATTGAACCTTTTCTCGAACAAAGTAGCAGTCGACTTCAATGTATTTGGTCCGCTCATGGAACACAAGATTCTTTGCAATGTGGATTGCAGCCTGATTGTCGCACAACAAAACTGATGGTGAGTATAATTCAACTCCCAGATCCCCAAGGAGACACTCAAACAATGTGAGTTCTGATACAACAGGCGTCATCGTACTGTATTCAGCCTCAGCGGATGAGCGAGTAACCACAGACTGCTTCTTTCTACGCCAGGTGATGAGATTTCCTCCAAAGTACAGAAGCCAGTCGTGGACCGTCGATCGTCAAGAGAACCCGCATAATCCGCATCAAAGTATGCAACAAGAGAAATTGACGAGGATGGCGTATATACGAGTCCCTGTCCAGGAGCAGTCTTTAGATACCCGAGAATGCGTTCGACTGTCTGAAGATGAGAAACCCGTGGAGTGTGCATAAATCAGCTGACCACTCCAAATGCAAATGAGATATCGGGTCTTGTAACCTTTAGGTATATTAGTTTTCCCACAAGACGTCAATAGTACTCTGGATTTGGATGTAGAGAGTCAGACTCAGATCCTTGAGTACATAACTTGTGGTTGACATCCAACGGAGTTTTTGCAGGTTTGCATCATGAGAGTTCAGCATCTTGCAGAAGGTCAATGCAATACTTTCGTTGAGATAAGACACGGACATCAGGTAGCCTTGCTACCTCAAGGATAAGGAAGTACCGAAGATTTCCCAGATCTTTTATTTGAAATACAGAATTTAAGTGTTGCTTAACATGTATTCTCGCAAAGTTGTCTCCAGTAATCAAAATTTCATCCACATAAACAAGAAGTATAACCGCCCAGTTGACTGATGACGAGTGAAGAGAGAGAAATCAGTCAAGCTTCTCTTAAAACCAACCTCACGAACAACGTTACTGAACTTCTCAAAACACGCTCGAGAAGACTGTTTGAGACAATAGATAGATTTCCGAAGCAAACATATACGAGACTCCCCCGTGGTCTCAAACCCGGACGGTTGATGCATGTAAACAGTTTCAGTAAGGTCACCATTCAGGAAGGCATTTTTGATATCAAGCCGATGTAGGGGCCACTGGCGATGAACAGCTAAGGAGAGCAGAACCCTAACAGAGTTTAACTTGGCGACAGGAAAGAAAGTCTCATCATATTCAAGGTCGTATTGTTGAGTGAACCCCCGTGCCACAAGCCGAGTTTTCAAGCGATCAATTTTTCCATCCGCCTTCTGCTTGACTGTAAAAATCCACTTGCAACCAACACAGTTATGGCCAGGAGAGAGAGAGAGAGACAAGATCCCAAGTCTGATTGCCCCATAGAGTAGTCATTTCCTCATCCATGACAACACGCAACCCCGGATGCATGAGAGCTTCCTGCTGGTGCGCTTACGGCAAGTGTACCGCTCGCATAAGTAATATAAAATGGGGAGTCTTTCCCAAGTATCGAATCTCTCAAGGAACATCGCAAGGTGGAGTTGTCTTTCAAGGAGAACTTGAGATTGAAGTCCTAAAAGGCTTGGTTTTAGTTGCAATAAAATAAAAGCTAATTAAATCTACTCCTATGCAGACCGCTATGCACTGCTTCGCTCGGTAGAATGGAAAAGTAGGCAAGCGTAGGGGATGAAAAGAACAGCAGATTGAGGGTCGCAAACACCTCTTCGCAACGCACGCCTCTAGCAATCGCTGGAGCGGCAATACAAACAGTGGTGGCGGGTGGAAACACAGGCGCTACTCAAGCAACTGAAGTAGTAAAACGAAATAGAATCACATAAACATGAAATAAAAACGTTCACTACTAAAGTACAACAACATCTACATATGAAGATTTAGCCACGCATATACAACAACAAAGCAAGAACAAGTCAAGAAATCAATTGAATCTGAAGGCTTGTCGAGGAATCGCGGAAGGAATCGCCGGGTTGTCAGTCCACGTCCAAGCTCGGTCCTCAACTACGTCCAGGGTAAAGAAGGCTGTCACTACCCTCCAATGAACCCGTCTTCTTCGTGTCACAATACGGAAGAAGGTTGTTAGCTTCCCTTTGCTTGTTGGCCATAGCGCCCAAACTTGCAGTGGAGCTAAGAGATGAAGGATAAGGCCGAGACTAAGCATTTGCGAGAGGTAAGCTTCACGATCATGGCCGGAACTTCTCTTCTTAGTGGAAGATGAAGGGCGGAGGTGGAACGACGGAGTTTTACCCTAAAACGGAGAAGGTATGGCTGAAAATGTTCTCCTCCCTAAATGGATGGAAATCTGCGCTTTAAATAGAAACAGGTCAGAAAATGGTCACGCACGGTTAGGCGCACGACCGTGCGTTAACCGTGCGTTATTTAATTACATAACAGGCTTGTGGAGGAAGAAGAAGCGTTTACCCGTGCGTTACCTCGCACACGTATGCTTCCGCCCGTGCGTGAAGGAAATCGCACGGGTAACCACAAAGAGCAAAATTTTCCGGCGAGCAGGTGAACTGTGCGTTTTACTCGCGCACGGGCACATCCTCCCGTGCGTGAGCAAATCGCACGATTAACCACAGAGAAAAATAAACAAGGAAGCTACAGGAAAACCATGTGTTTCCTTCGTGCATGGTTTAGAAGAAACCGTGCGTTAAGATAGTCGAGCACAACTCGACGAAATTCGTCGAGTTCCACTCGACTATCTTCCATCAAGTAAAACACACGATCTGGAAGAAAACGTGCGCTAAGGAAACGCACGATCGTGCGTTTTCTACAAATCAGAATTCCTGCCTTGGGGAAAACGCACCACCTGCACAGCAAAAACCAAAACTTGAGCACCAGCTCCCAGCACCAATACACAACATAAAAACTAACAAATCCTCACGGGGAGTACCCCAGTTCTTACCCCCGACTACAGAATGCTCAATTGCACACCCTTGGGCCAAAGCGGTGCACAAAGTTGTCCTTGACCGATCGAAGCAAATATAACCAATTTCGGGTAAAAAAAGCAGTGCACGAGTGAGAATACATGTCCAGATGAGTCCGAAAAACCATATATAAATCGGACTCATCACACCACTAGACTTAAAAATTTGCTCGTCTCGAGCAAATCATCACTCTGTGGATTAGAAAATAGTTAGCTGGCTTAGTAATTTCAAAATAAAATATTGAGAGAAATCAAATACATCATGGGCATAGAAAATATAATAGACAAACTTTTTAATTATACTACGAAATTTATACTTTTCGATAGGCGTAAATAAATATTGTATTTACTCAAAATTGGAATTCTAGAGAATAGTTCGGTCATATGTAGGAAGAAAGTAGGCTGGCCACTCAGGTGAGCATTGCCAAAGACCGAGGCTCAGGATCACCTCCAAAGAAATCCATCAATGTCGGGGAACATATGCTTGCTTGTTCACACTATCCACAGTACTAGTTTGACTCAAGCATGAATCCGTGGGACTTTAGGATAATCATGGGGCTTGGGTGTATACATAGGTAAGGATGCACAAGGATAAAAAAAGAACGGCTACGCACAACCCAAATGAGCTCATACAAAAATTATCCTCAAACTAACAAAAATTGCAGGTGTACCACACCACCAGACTTAAACTTGACTATAAATGTGTGTGCAACGCCTACCACCACAACAATAACGCAAATGAAATTTTCTTTTTCACTATCTTATTTCGTATCAAACAACATTTTTCTCTCTGTTTTTTTTTTACTTTTCTTTTCTTCTTCTAAATTTTTTTCTTTAAAAACCACATGCAACACATATTATCATGAGAACTCTAACTCACAATCACATAACAGTACCATATCAACAACACCAAATGCAAGAAGTAACATACTAATAGCTCGAGATAGGGGCATGCTACTAGGAAAGGCTTTTAGGTATTGGTGATCGCGGAGTAGGGCTTAATCAACAGGAGGGATAGGCACAACATAAGCTAACATGGATTAACGTTAGGATGGGGTACAAAGCTCAATCGGGTTATTGAGACCGAGCGGTCTATCGGCTGAGACCGGGCGGTCTGGAGGTCCGGCGGTCTGGCGGCTTGTCCCAGCAGTTTGGTAGCCGGGTTGGAGACCGGGCGGTCTGGCGGTTTGTCTGGCGGTCTGGGCGGTCTGGCGGCTTAAGGATCTTGGCCGGCTATCTTCCTCTTTGTTGTGGCCGTGCGGTTAGTCTAACCACGCGGCTTATGCGGCTTGTATAGTTTCATGTTGTTGTAATTATTAGTCCCACATTGCTTATTTGTAATCTCTCTTCTCTCCTCCATTCTATAAAAGGGAGGTCATACCTTTGTAATAGTTATCTTTTTGGATAATAAAATTTTCAATTATTCAAAGTTCCGGCTTGTTTTTAGTCGTTTGTTTGCTACTTTAACATGGTATCAGAGGACTCGATTTTCTCCTCCTGATTCTGTGCGCCCTCTCTGGGCGCGCAAACTGTCCGCGCAGCTTGCCTCTTCTTCTTGTGACTTGTCCTCGCGACTTGTTTCTTCCGCCTGCTTGCGCCCTGTTCACGCGGCTTCTTTCTTTCCTTGTCGTTGCCCTTTGTGTGTGCGACCTCTTAGTTCTCCTTTCTTCTCGCCACGACTTGTGCTTAGTCGCTGCTCCCTCCGTACTTTCTGATCCTCTTTTCTTGTCGCCTCGGCCTGTTGTCACGATTTGTTTGCCCTGTTTGCCTCCCAGCGTACTTTTCTCTGTTCGTGTGGTGTCTCTTTCTTCTATTCGCGCGGGCTGTTCTCTAGCCGCTCGACTTCTTTCCCTCTGCTTTGTTCTGCGGCTTGGTCATGGCTTTTCTGATCGCTAGTGTCTATCATCGCGACCGCTGCATATCTCTTTCTCCTAACCGCTGCGATTTTTCTCTGTTTGGGTGATTTCTTCCTTGTTTTCGCGGCCTCTCTGCCCTTCTTCCTTTGCCGCTCTCTCTTTTAGTCCCCGCGACCTATCTATAAGTCGTCGCGACCTGTGCTCCTTTGTTCAGCTTCCTCTCTCGTTGCTCTTACCCCTTGTTGTCGCGACCTGCTTCTAAGTCGCAGCGGCATGTCCTCCTCTGTGCGGTCCCTCCTTTAACCGCTTCTGCTTGATTAGTCGCCGCAACCTCCTTTTTATGTCGCGCGGCTTATTCTTCTCTCTTCTTTCCCTTTGCCTTGCTCTGCACCTTGGTCGTGGCCCTTCTTGCCGCTGGTGTGCTGTCACTGTGACCGCTGCAGTTTTTTTCTCCCTTCATGGCTTTCACATCCTCCTTAAAGCCGTTCGTCTCGCTGGTCACGTCTTCTGGTAGTGCCCACGTTGTTACTCAAGGAAAATGGCTGATCGACACAAGTGTTACCAATCATATGACCGGCAATCTCCAGTGTTTTTCTCTCCTAGAAACACATGATCGGTTACCCCCGGTTATTCTCGCCGACGGCTCTTCATCATTGGTCAATGGGACGGGAATGGTTCATGTCACTCCGTCTCTTCGCTTAGAGAATACTCTCTACGTGCCCAAGTTCCCGTGCAACTTATTATCTGTTACCTCTCTATGCAGGCAATTACAGTGTTCCGTCACATTTACTTCTACTTCTTGTTCCTTTCAGAATCTGGACTCCCAACGGACGATTGCTACTGGGACTGAGAGTGGCGGCCTATACTTCCTTGACAATGTTTCCGCTTTGTCCACATTCTCCTCCACCTCCACAGATCTTCTGCAATGGCATCTCCGACTTGGTCATGCTCCTCCACGTCTTCTTCGTCAACTTCTGCCCCACCTTCCTCCACAAAGTCCTCCCCTCAACTGTGAGGCCTGTCAGCTTGGCAAGCATCACCGCTCCTCCTTCCCTCCAAAGCACGTTCGTGGATCTACCCGTCCGTTTGATCTCATCCACTCCGATGTTTGAGGTCCTTCTCCTACCCTTACTGTTGGTCGGGGTAGTTCATATTTTGTCATGTTTATTGATGATTTCTCTCGCTGTACGTGGGTGTATCTGTTAAAAGATTGCTCTGAATTATTCTCTGTATGGACGTCCTTATATCTCATGATTAAAACTCAGTTTAATGTTTCTATTAAAGTTTTTCGATCTGATAATGCCCAAGAATATCTCAGTCATGACTTTTCTACCTTCTGCATGCAAAATGAGATTATTCATCAAACTAGTTGTGTATACACTTCACAACAAAATGGTGTGGCAGAACGCAAAAACCATCACCTCCTCGATGTTGCTCGCTCCTTGATGACCCAGATGCATGTTCCTCGCTCCTATTGGGGATATGTTGTTCTCCTTGCCTGCTACCTTATCAATCACATTCCCTCCACGGTTCTCCACGGAAAAATCCCATTCTCCATTCTGTATCCGGGAAAGGACCCTTTTCCTCTCCCTCTCCAAATCTTTGGGTGCACTGCCATTGTTCATGCTCCATCTGCCACCCGTGATAAGCTCTCCTCTCGCTCCACCAAATGTGTCTTTCTGGGATACTCCACCACTCAGAAAGGCTATTGTTGCTTTGATCCCGTTCTTCGTAAGCAGGTTGTCTCTGCTGACGTCACCTTCTTCGAGAATACCTCCTACTTCTCGGATGACTCCTCTCCACTTCCTCCAACTTCTGATTCTCCTGCTGTTCCCTTCGTTCCCTCGTCTCCTACTATGATCTTCACCCCCTACACTGTCTCCGCCTCTCTCTCCCTCTTCTTTGCCACCGTCTCCCTCATCTCCGTCGCCGTCGCTTTCTACTCCTGGGCCAGCTCTCTCTGTCATAGTTGCTCCGGATGCCGAGGGACCTGCAGACCTGGATCTTCCTATATCTCTTCGCAAAGGGGTGCGGACGTGTACCCTACACCCCCTTACTGCTGTTGTTTCATATGATCATCTTACCCATTCTCGCAGGGCCTTTGCACTGGCTATCTCTGGCACTGCCACACCCCGCTCCTACCAGGAGGCCCTTGCTATTCCTCATTGGAAGATAGCCATGAATGAGGAAATGGCGACCCTAACTGAGCGGGGTACCTGGACTCTTGTTCCACCCCCTTTGGGCACTGATGTGGTTGGTTGTCGATTGGTATTCGTTGTGAAATTCCGTCCGGACTGTAGTTTGGATCGATACAAGTCCCGTTTAGTCGCCAAAGGCTTCACTCAGACTTATGGGGTTGATTACTTTGACACATTCTCTCAAGTTGCTCGTCTCAGCACCATTCGGGTTCTTCTCTCTGTGGCTGTCAACAAGGATTGGCTCATTTCTCAACTGGATGTCAAGAATGCCTTTCTCTATAGTGACATTCAGGAAGCGGTTTATATGGAGTAACCTCCTGGGTATGTTTCTCAGGGGGAGACACGAGTATGTCATCTGAAGAAGGCCATATATAGCCTAAAGCAAAGCCCTCGGGCTTGGTTTGACAAGTTCAGTGGCATTGTTGCAGCCATTGGTTTTGCATGAAGTTCAGCCGATCACTCCTTATTCATTCACAAAACCTCCTCTTGTATGGTGGTTCTTGCTGTATATGTGGATGATATTCTTCTGACTGGTGACGACCAGGCTGGGGTTGCCTTGACGAAGAAACACCTCCAGCAACACCTGGTTACTAAGGATATGGGTTCTCCCAAATACTTTCTAGGGATTGAGATTTCTCGAAAACCCAACTCTTTAGTTTTCTCCCAACGAAAGTATGCTCTTGATTTGCTAAAAGAGGCAGGGTTGACTGGTGCTAAACCTGCCAGATGTCACATGGCTATTGGGGAAGACAAAACGTGGACAGATGACTCGCCTCCTCTATCTGATTCTTCGAGGTACCGACGTCTAGTGGGCAAACTCATTTATCTCATAGTGACCAGACCCGATATCTCCTATGTTGTAGGCAAGGTTAGCCAATTCATGCAAGCTCCTAGGGAGTGTCATCTACAGTCTGCCCTGAGGATATTGGAGTATGTTAAAGCAGCTCCAGGGAAAGGACTGCATTTTTAGAAGAATGGTCATTTTAGGGTTGAAGCGTACTCAGATTCAAGCTATGCCGATGATAAAGGAGACCGCAAGTCAACATCGGGTTTTTGCACATTTGTTGGAGGAAATCTTGTGAGCTGGAAGAGCAAGAAACAGTCTGTGGTCTCCAGGTCTAGTGCAGAAGCGGAATATCGTAGTATGGCATCAACCACATGTGAGTTAAAATGGTTACGGGCTCTCATGCTTGACCTAGGAGAGGTCTACAACTATCCTATTCCTATGTTTTGCGACAACAAGGCTGCGATATACATTTACAAAAATCCGGTCTTTCATGAGAGAACAAAACACATAGAGGTCGACTGCCACTTTATTCGAGAAGAGATTTTGAAGAAACAGATTTGTACTCCGTTCGTCACTTCTAATAACGAGTTGGCAGATGTCTTCACCAAGCCGGTGTCCGCTTCTTTGTTTCATATTTGCGACAAGCTGGGCATGATTGATATCTATGCTCCAGCTTGAGGGGGAGTGTTGAGACCGAGCGGTCTGTCGGCTGAGACCGGGCGGTCTGGAGGTCTGGCGGTCTGGTGGCTTGTCCTAGCAGTTTGGTAGCCGGGTTGGAGACCGGGCGGTCTGGCGGTTTGTCTGACGGTCTGGGCGGTCTGGCGGCTTGAGGATCTTGGCCGGCTGTCTTCCTCTTTGTTGTGGCCGTGTGGTTAGTCTATCCGCGCGGCTTGTGCGGCTTGTATAGTTTCATGTTCTTGTAATTATTAGTCCCACATTGCTTATTTGTAATCTCTCTTCTCTCCTCCATTCTATAAAAGGGAAGTCATACCTTTGTAATAGTTATCTTTTTAGATAATAAAACTTTCAATTATTCAAAGTTCCGGCTTGTTTTTAGTCGTTTGTTCGCCACTTTAACACGGGCCAAAATGATGGCCTACATCACGTTCACGCTTGACTAACCATGCACCAATGCTTCAAGAGTAGCTTGGGGCAAGTTCTTAGCCACCGAGAAAGATGATCCTTCCTCCTAACTCGAGCAAAATGAGTCTAGTGACGGCTACACACATCCCTACACTACCGTTCGATTACTCCAGATTCAACACTTTTGAGTAGTACAAACAATATTAACATTTGCATAAAAAGTATAAATCTACGAGCATAAAGAAAAATTAAATTTATATTATTTCTACACAGACCATGAGTACTTGAATAGGAGCACTGCACGAGTTTCGTACTACTCTATCCTAAAATCCTAAGCCAGCACCGCTATTTTAAAGTTTACACAAAAGAAATGCATTTGACTCGAGCCGCGCACGTGGTTAAGATTGCGCTCATGTGGGTGTAGGTGCACAATGCGGATGAGAATACATTAAACAGAAAATCAAAATGTGCTTTTGGTATGCAAATGAAAGTGAAGCATGTGCACAGGTAACCACATATCTCTCCCCCACCAGACTTAATCTAAACATCCTAACACAAGATTTGCAATAAAATTAATGAAATAAAAGTTGGGGGAGAGGTTACCCCATGTTCAGTGAATGAGCATACCAGAAGACGCGGGAAAATATGAAGCCAAACCTGCAAAAATTTTACTCACTCCGCCACGCAAGAGAAAGGCAACCTTCAAAAGAGCTCCAGCAAAATCTTGTATATACATGGCTATACAAAATTTAAACTAAGCAATGCTTGCAACAAGAAAAAAAAACCTCGCAAGCACGCACTAAAGTTAAAACAAGCTATACAATACGCAAAAAAATTTCTTAAAATAGTAAAAATATCTAACTACACCTATTCCTAGATAAGTACTGGGGTTATTTTCCTCCCAGCAAGACTTATTCGATCAACGAAAAGTCTTAGCTGATGGGCCTATGAAATAAAAGGTGCGCAGGTAACTGACCGAATATCCGTTGCGGTAGCGAATACCGATACGTAGATAAAGCAGTTATCCCTCTACCTAAATAATAATACCTGCCCACACAGGTAGAGGAAATAAGATATAAGAAGAGGAGGAGCATTGGTCCTTGCTCATCTCATCACCAGCTAAATCCTTGCCTAGTAAGGCGTCGTCCACCCCAAGACCGCAGGAGGCGATGGCAACGGCAGGGACTTCCACTGTGAAGGAGGTAGAAACCTTCTTGCAACGGCAGATGCACTCGCCATCGGTATGAGCACAAGGCTAGTCGTCATCCCAACGCACCCGTGGAAACTCAGCTTGCACATGCTCAAATAATGAAGGGGGTCAAGTAATAAACGAGAGGAAAAACTAAAACACCCAGAATATGGGAGATTAATCCCGGTATCACTCTCAGCAGGATCCGAGCGCAGATCATCGTCGGTATCATATGAGTCGTATCGAGGGGGAATCCGAGAACTCGAGGTCCGCGGTGGTAAGAGAGACTGCCTCGTCCAATAAGGAGGTGCAAATCTCCGCATTAGAAAGGGGATATTCCTCATCCCACCGGGGAGCGTCATAGCATTCGGAAGATCCACATTCTCCGTCGGAGATAGTAGAGTCCTCATCCCACTTCGGTGAAACCTCAGGCACTGAATCACCCACAAATACGGCATCATCAGCCGACTCACACAAAAATGCAGTAGCACCATCAGGCAAAAATTGCGGAAGTGCAAAACTGCTCTCGAAACTAGGCATTAAATAAGCAGGCCCCATCGCCAAATCGTCTGCTGACACCTCCCCGCTGGCGGGAACAATCTCATCGTCCCATATAGGAGTTCTCATGAGTTCCTGATCCTCTTTTTGCTGGCTAACACCAGAGTGATCGTCATCACTCAAGGGAAGCCCGTAAAAAGGAAGCGAGGGACCCATGAAAGATCTGTATATGGAGAGAGATTCTTCGGTAATCTCAACGGGCAAAGAACAAGCAAGATGTGCGATGTTAGTATATGGGCCAAACAACACCCTGGTAGACCTGTCCACAGTAGTCCTCCGTAAACGGGGGGTTGCTGCGCTCACGCCTGCAGAGGGAGAAGGCTTGCACAAATGAGGGCAATCCTTCACCATGTGGCTTATGCCTTGGCATAGCAAACACCTAATACAGTGCTCGGCATTTAAAACAGCCAATGCGTCAATGTATCGGCGCAAAGTGTCATAGAGACGGCACTCAGCTACATAATACATTGCGAACATAAATATTTGCAGCAAGGGTGCTACACAACTGAGAATAAATAAAAAATAACACGGATCCACTTGTTAAGCCAAAAACAGAAAAGGGACAAAAAGAAATAAACAAAAGATAAAGTAAGCAACAAAAATAATAAAAAGAAAACAACAATCACAAGACTCCTTTCAGAAAACTCACACGACAGTGTTCCCCGGCAACGACGTCAAAAACTCGGCGCGCTTACGACAAGTGTACCGCTCGCATAAGTAATATAAAATGGGGAGGCTTTCCCAAGTATCGAATCTCTCAAGGAACACCGCAAGGTGGAGTTGTATTTTAAGGAAGACTTGAGATTGAAGTCCTAAGAGGCTTGGTTTTAGTTGCAATAAAATAAAAGCTAATTAAATCTACTCCTATGCAGGCCGCTATGCGCTGCTTCACTCGGTGGAATGGAAGAGTAGGCAAGCGTAGGAGATGAAAAGAACGACGGATTGAGGGTCGCAAACACCTCTTCGCAATGCGAGCCTCTAGCAATCGCTGGAGCGACAATACTAACAGTGGTGGCGGGTGGAAACACAGGCGCTACTCAAGCAACTGAAGTAGTAAAACGAAATAGAATCACATAGATATGAAACAAATAACGTTCACTACTAAAGTACAACAACATCTACATATGAAGATTTAGCCATGCATATACAATAACAAAGCAAGAACAAGTCAAGAAATCAACCGAATCTGAAGGCTCGTCGAGGTGTGGCGGAAGGAATCGACAGGTTTTCAGTCCGCGTCCAAGCTCGGTCCTCAACTACGTCTGAGGTAAAGAAGGCTGTCACTACCCTTCATGAACATGTCTTCTTCATGTCATGATACGGAAGAAGGTTGCAAGCTTCCCTTTTCTTATTGGCTATAGCGCCCAAACTTGCAGTGGAGCTAAGAGATAAAGGAGAAGGCCGAGAGTAAGCACCGACGAGAGGTAAGCTTCATGATCATGGCCGAAACTTCTCTCCTTAGTGGAAGATGAAGGACGGGGTGGAACGACGGAGTTGTGCCCTAAACGACGAAGGTATGGCTGAAATGTTCTCCTCCCTAAATGGATGGAAATCTGCGCTTTAAATAGAAATAGGTCAGAAAAATAATCACGCACGGTTAGGCGCACGACCGTGCGTTAACCGTGTGTTATTTAATTATAGAATAGGCTTGCGGAGGAAGAAGAAGCGTTGACCCGTGCGTTACCTCGCGTACGGACGCATCTGCCCGTGCATGAAAGAAATCACACGGGTAACCACAAAGAGCAGAATTTTCCGGCAAGCAGGTGAACCGTGCGTTTTACTCGTGCATGGGCACTTCCGCCCGTGCATGAGCAAATCGCACAATTATCCACAGAGAAAAATAAAACAAGGAAGCTACAGCCGTGTGTTTCCTTCGCGCACGGTTTATAAAAAACCGTGCGTTAAGATCGTCGAGCACAACTCGGCGAATTTCATCGAGTTCCACTCGACTATCTTCCATCGAGTAAAACACACGATCTAGAAGAAAATGTGCGCTAAGGAAATGCACGACCGTGCGTTTTCCACAAATCAGAATTTCTGCCTTGGGGGAAACGCACCACCTGCATAGCAAAAACCAAAACTAGAGCACCAGCTCCCAGCACAAATACACAGCATAAAAACTAACAAATCCTCACGGGGAGTACCCCAGTACTTACCCCCGACTACAGAATGCGCAATTGCACATCCTTGGGCCAAAGCGGTGCACAAAGTGGTCCTTGATCGATCAACGCAAATATAACTGATTTCGGGTAAAAAAAGCAGTGCACGAGTGAGAATACAGGCCCAGATGAGTCCGAAAAATCCTATATAAATCAGACTCATCACCTGCACAGAGTAAGGTATAGAAATAGAGGATAGAGGGAGAGAGAAAAAAATGTAAGAAGTGGCGAGGAGAGGCGATATAAAGATACATAATTTGCCAAGGGATGAGCCGTAGAGGTTGATGTCGAATCAACAGGCCGCGAGACCACACCGGCTGAGGAAAGGTGCTGCAAGGCATCAGAACGTGGAGTACGACGAGTGTAAACTTGAACGATGGGTGGTTTGGAGAGGAACAACGGTGGAGGTGTGGGAAGAAGAGGTGGCATATGAGATGTAACTAGAACTAGAGTTGGTGTGGGAAGAAGAGGTAGAAGCGGAGACGTAACTGGAACTGTGGGCCGAGGTAGAGCGGAAGGAAGAAGAAGAGGATTAGTAGGAGCGGTGTGATAGGGATGTTCCTCATGAAAAGAGACATCGGCAGAGAAAACCACCTTACCAGTGGCAGGATAATAACAGACATACCCTTTCTGAGTGCGAGAGTATCCAACAAACATAACGTTGGTAGCACGAGGGGTAAGCTTGTCATTTGAGGGGCCAAGAGTATGCACATAACATGTACATCCAAACACACGAGGTGTGAGAGAGAAGAGATTCTTGGATGGGTATAGGAGAGTCATGGGGGCCACAATGTGGAGGATAGACGAGGACATGCGATTGATAAGATGACATGCAATGGAGACAGGAAAGTTTCAATAGAGAGGGGAAACCTGCATTTGAATCATAAGAGATCGAGTAATATCAAGAAGGTGGCGATTTTTCCATTCTGCGATGTCATTTTGTTGAGGGGTATATGCACATGAAGTCTGATGGATAATACCAAAGTCGGCGCACAAATTGGAGAAGGGTTGACCGGTATACTCACGAACGTTATCAGTATGGATAATTTTAACACATGTGGAAAAATGTGTGCGAGTCTCAGTAAGAAATGTACGGAAAGTCGATGTGAGTTCGGTACGATCACGAAGGAAGTATAACCAGGTAACCTGCGAGTAATCATCAATAAAGGTTACAAAGTACCGATAGACAAAAACAATAGGGATCTTATATGGTCCCCAAATATCAAAATGTACTAGTGAAAAGGGAGCATCGCTCCTAGTACAGGTAGAAGTAAAAGAGAAAAAAAAACGATGTTGTTTGTCAAAGATACACGATTCACAAAAGAACTCCTGAAGAGGAACACTTAGAAGTGGTTTCTTGAGAATCTAGAGAGGAGCATGCCCAAGATGACGATGTCAATCAACGAATGAGATAGTGGTAAGAGCAGTAAGAGGAACATCAAGAAGATAAAACTCATTGGGCAGCCGCCCCTGA
The DNA here is from genome assembly GCA_039513925.1 of Platanthera zijinensis. Taxonomy (NCBI): domain Eukaryota; kingdom Viridiplantae; phylum Streptophyta; class Magnoliopsida; order Asparagales; family Orchidaceae; genus Platanthera; species Platanthera zijinensis. Next base: position 156,338,697 of record CM077083.1, read on the forward strand.
CCAAGTATAGTCTGCGTTAGTCGATCTTACACAACAAAATAAGAACGAGAGGTTACACAACAGTCAAGGTCCTAAGTATGACCGTTAATAGAGAGACGATTAAAGAAGGACCCAAGAACATGAAGAACCGATGATAAGGAGAGGGAGGGGGTAAGTGGCAGATGGGCAGCGGCAGAAACCGGTGTTGTGTCACCATTAGACACTGTGATAAACTTGGGATAATTAGAAGCTAAGTATTGCGATGACTTCTGCGGAGAGAGATGATGTGTGGCACCTGAGTCCATAATCCAGCGAGAGCCATGGGAGAGGCAAGATATCCCTTCATTGGAGATCGATGCCATAGATCCATAAGAGTGACTGACCATCCGCTGGAGCTGTTGAAGTTGAGCTCGCAGAGCAGCAATGTCGTCACTGGTGGGTGAGGGAGGTGTGGAAGCATCTTAAACAGTAAGAGAAGCTGACGCCATGCGGACTGAAGCAAGGAGCATCGAGAAGTAAACCTGCCCGGGCGGTTAGAACAAGACTGTAGACCGCACATCAAGAGCCCGGAGACTAGCCGGGTGAGAATAAATGGCTGACAGGTGCAATAAGGCAATATTGTCCGCAATGGGAAAAGAAGAGACCGTGCGGTATGGACTTGCGACCAAGCTGCGCGACAAGGAGAAACTGCACCGGTCAGCAAGCAACAGTGACAAGGAGAAACCGCACCAAGATCAAAAACGACGAACAGGCACCGGACCATGCGATTAGAAGCAAGCCGCAACAAGATCGGTAGAAGCAATCCGCGAGATAGACCGCAGCGGTCACGTGACAAGGAGAGATCGCAACAGCAGTGACAAACCACGCGGCAAGCAAACCAGACCGCGGCGAACAGAACAATCCACAGCGAACATACACCAAGCGGCCAAGCGGCAAGGAAGAGAGACCGCGCCCGGTAAGAAACATCTTTAGTGGTCATAATGTTGACACATCAACGACAGGAAAGGCCACAACCAGCAGATGGAAGAGAGCCCGCAGCGGATAGAAACAAGCCGCGACGGTAAGCAGAGAAGAAACCGAGCGAGAAGTCTGAACGGTCATGGTGACCACACCAGCGGCAAGGAAAGATGCCGCGACCTAGATACGAAGCTCGCAGCAATTAGGGAAGCCGCAACGACTAAGAGAAGTCGCGGCGAGAAGAGAGGAGAGCAGCGAGATGGTGGGTAGAAGAAACACGCCGGTTAGGGAGGCTGTAGCGACTAGGAGAAGTCGCGGTGAGAAGACGAGAAGGCGAGAACTCGACGGGTAGAGAAGGAGACCGCAACAAGTAGACAGGAAGCGAGAGAGAGAGAGAGCCACGAGAGAGAGAGAGAGAGAGAGAGAGAGAGAGAGAGAGAGAGAGAGAGAGAGAGAGAGAGAGAGAGAGAGAGAGAGAGAGAGAGAGAGAGAGAGAGAGAGAGAGAGAGAGGGAGAGAGAGAGGGAGAGAGAGAGGGAGAGAGAGAGCTTAACCGCGCGGGAAGTCGCGGTTTGAAAGAGCTTAACCGCGCGGGAAGCCGCGATCAGAAAAGTAGTTAACCGCACGGGAAGCCGCAGTTAGACAAGATCTTAACTGCGCGGAGGACCGTCCTGACTCTGATACCATGTAGAGAAGTGGTTCAAACCTTGTATATACTTCTTGAATATATAAAATACAAGTAAGAGTACAAATATATAGGAGAGAAGTGAGAGAAAACATCATATACATAAGATGTGAGATTAAACAAAAAGACAATAAATGTGCCAACTTATTGGGTCTTCACATTGCTTTTCCCTATATTCTCTAACAGATACCATATTAGAACATAAGCATCCAAGCCTAACCAATTCGTTCTTGGTGGAGAGTCATTTGATCCATATTAAGGGCACAAGATTACTAGAGTTCCCCATTTCGATAATATGTTGTCAGTATATATTTTTCAAAAACTCATTTTCTTATTTTTTTTTTATCACAACTCATTTTTCTTTCTAAAAAGCCCTCCCAAAAAGAGCCTAAATACTTAACATTATTGTGTCATATAACTGAAGTTCTCTTTCAACTGCCCACCAGGTTACGCACGAAGATTTCAATGAAGGAATAATTCAAGTGCAGGCCAAGAAGAAGGCAAGCTTGAACTATTATGCTTAAGAACGGCCATAGATTTTGGGTGTGTTGTGGTGCGGCCTGTCTTAAGATTTTCCACACTTTTATTGGCCCGCCATAGATACTACTGGAAATTAGCTTCCCGTAACTTTAGCTGATTCTGTTGCTATTCCAACGCGACACCAATTAACGTTTGGTGCATCTGGATTTAGCTACTCAATCAATCCTGTAATTTAGAGGGTGCCCAACTTTATAAGATGCTTTGGACACGTACAAAGTAGAACATTAGAGGCACATATTTGAGAGTTTAGTCACTAGGCATATTAAACGAGGGAGGGAATAAAGACTTGGAATGAAACTATAAGGAAGGACATGTTGTACTTAGGTATTCGTGAAATTATGACAAAAAATAAGGCATAATGGCGACGAAAGATCCATATAGCCGAGCCACTATAGCGGGATAAAGGATTGAGTGTTGTTGTTGTATCAGATATATCTGCAATATTGTAATGTCACCACAACTTAAAATTGTTTGTTTGGTTTCATGGGCCCTATCATTATGCTCTGGTGTCACATTAAACTCTACTTATGACGAATTATCGGTTATTTGAAGAATTTTGTATTGATTTTTCCTCGCTGGAATGCATCACTTTGAACTTCATTTGGGGATCATTTGGTAATTGAGTTAGAATAAAGTTTCAAAATAAAAGAGACTGCCTATTGTGACTGTTTGGCTCGACACTTTTGCTCGGATGAATTTGGACAATGATACCGTCATAGATATGTTTGACATAAATGTTAGCTCAAAAAGAAAATTTGTTTTGAACATAAAAGTGAATGGTTTTTTTTAGGTGTGGTCATTCACGAATGGCGGCTTATAACTAGGAACGGGATCCTCTTCAGTTGTGATGAACTGGATGGTATCCATTTCATCATCTAACAGTGGAGGATAAAAGATCGCACAGTCATGTCGCTAACTCCGCTCGTCGTCCGATTTGGAATATCAAATCAGGACCGCGAACTAGATACTATCAAGTTCGCTCGTACTGGAGAGGATCCTAGTCCTCATTGTACAACTCCTTGTTCATCGAGTAGATTCCTTAGAAGAAAATCAAGGCAAAGAGAGCAGTTTTAGGCTAAGGCAAGTCGGACTGGCGAGTGGGGAAGGAATTTCCCAGCTCGCATGGGATTAGAGGAATTTCCCAGCTCGCATGGGTTAGGTCATCAGTAGCATGGGGGCGAGTGGGGCACACCCCAAGCAAGGGAAAAGCGAGTGGGGTAACCAGACCCGCACTCGCCCTCAGCCCCATGGGGGGTAGCGATCGAGTGCCAGCCTCATCATGCACTCGACACCCCAGGCGAGTGGCAGTCACATGAACCACTCGCCTAGCAGTATTTTTACCCGAATGTCCATGTTGGCCTGCTAATAGCCCTTCCAAACAGCAGAGTTTTGCTGTTGGTAGACCAACTTTGGGATGCGTATAGTAAAATCAAAAGGAGAGATTGCGCTATTGGTAGACCATGTTAGAAAAACTATAAATAAATCCTTAAGGGCACCTTTGAAGGTGATCGATTCTTTGTTTTCTTCCTCCTCTGCTCTGCTTTGGCCGGTTTATAGAACCTTTCAAGGTGCCCAACTCAGCTTTGGCTTGAGAGGGGAAGTTCCTTTGGATCTTCTGGGTGTGTGGTGGGACCTCTGTGTTGTAGCTCAGGGTTCGTTCCATTGTTGAAAGTCTTTGACCAGGAGTTTAACTCAGGATAAGTAAGTGCAGGCTACCCCCTAAGGGTCCTAACTCTCTTTGTGACTGAGTATCAGTTTCAACATTTTGGTGCGGTGAGCGTGAAACGTAGTCTACTCAAGAAAATCCCAGGCAAAGTCTCATGGCTGGAGGTGATGGAGAGGGAACCAACTCGGGCAACTGAAAGTTCATCTAGTGTAAACTACCTTCACCTATGGGGGGGGGGGGAATAGGTGTCTTGCAGCGTATTGCGGAATTAAAATTGTACCTGCACAAGAAAACAAAACAACACAGCACCGAAAGGACACAAGCAATTTATAGTGGTTCCCCGATTTGGGTACGTCCACTTTCCCCCTTCGACCTATCTCCCAACCAGGGACGACTCGGTCACTTCACCAACAGGATTGAAATCCAATCCTTGCACTATCAGAAGGAACCCTTCCACACGTAGGAGTCAACACTCCCACAACACGGGTTGCACCCAACCCTACAACTAGGAACCAAATGTTCCTTTACAATGAAAAAGAAATTGGAGTGTATAAGAAATACAAACAACTTGAAGATCTAGGTGTCCCTTTTCGTTAGACTACTTGTTCTTGTAGGCAACGAAAAGTCCACAACCCTTGATCTTTCTTGGAGAGAATCTCCCCGAGACCGGCGGCGGAAAAGGGCGGCGGCAAGGCTCTCGGTGTTGGCGGCGGCAACTGAGAACAGCAGCAATGCAATGGAGATTCAATCTTCTTAGCGAAGTCGGCAAGGTCTTCCAACGGTCACACTAGGATCGATCGTCTCGATCGATTTGGACGGGGATGGATTCTCCTATCTCAAATCAAGAGACAAAAGACCTCTGGTTAGACGCGTGAGACACTGTGCAAGACTTGGCTTCTATCACCGGGGATCTGGAGAAGATCGAGATCGGCTGCGGTGACTACTGCACGAGCGGCGGCGAAGACGATCGGCGGAGCGGTTCGCGATTTTAGGGTTAGTCGGCGGCTCGGCTTTCGTATTCTATTTCCGTGAGAACACTGTACACAAATACCTGTGTATTTATACAATAGGTCATGGAGATGACCGTTGTGGGCCCCACCAAAGCAAAGACCAAAGTCCGGTTCAAATAGCTGCAGGTAACATGGACTGGTCCAGGAATTCGGAAAAATCACCCAAGGCAAAATCGGCGAGAATCGTAGGTGATTCTCGACGAATCGGCGAGAATCACTTACGATTCTCGCCGAATTCTACTTGGCGAAATCAGGCTGCACAGGTTATAGAGGCCGGGGAGAATCGGCAGGAATCACATTTGATTCTTGCCGAATCGTCGAGAATGCAAAGTCATTCTCGACGAATCAGCGAGAATTACTTAGTGATTCTCGACGATTCTGCCTTAGAGAATTTTCTGACTGCGTCGAGACAGCCGGCCCAACCTGGCGAGAATCATCTAGTGATTCTCGACGACTCGTCGAGAATCACTAGTGATTCTCGACGAATCGGCGAGAATCACTTAGTGATTCTCGACGATTTACACTTAGACGATTCTCGTCTTCCAACCCGTGAGCTGGTCTTTGGCCCATCCTTTGCTCCTTGTCTGCTCTTGCTTTATCATAGCCCTGTACTTGAAATTAAGTACACCCCAATAGAGAGAGTACACGTAGGCCAACACACTGATCTGCTCAACGAGGGATTACGTCGCGCAGACCCGTGTATATTGACCCACTGCACCCTGACATTGGTGTGTACTTAGCGTGGAATAACTGCAAGCACAACTTAAAAGATTTCATCAAACACACTGTCTATTTACCTTAGCTTGTTCAGGGGCTTCTTCAAATCAGGTACATTGTGGATATAATACCCAACAATCTCCCCCTATTTGAAGAAGCCTAAACCCTACAAGCTAAGGTGAATAGAGCATATAGGAATGAAAATCATAAACTTAAAATTGAGTTGAGAGAGATATTCATTACCAATTACTTGAGAGCAAACTTGGAGCCACCTTAGCCTTAGCCGAGAGGGTAATCTCCCCCTTTTCGGCTTCTGCAAATCTGAGTCTGGTGCATTTGACACCATGCTCCCCCTCAGTTCTTGCACCTATGCTTACACTTGAGTTCCTGGCAGATGCTCCCCCTAGATGCACGAGCCAGAAGCTTCTGGAGTCTTCATTCCTCATAGTTGAGCATCCCCAATTCAGTTTTGAAGAGACTGAACTTGGCCTCGTCTAAGGGCTTTGTGAAAATATCTGCAATCTGCTTGTCCGTGGGGACATAGCAGAGAGAGATGTCCTTGTTCTCCACGTGCTCCCGAATGAAGTGGTATCGCACTTTAATATGCTTCGTTCTGCTGTGCGATACCGGATTGTTGGCAATAGCAATTGCACTTGAGGAGTCGCAGTACATTGGTACTTCCTTGAACTGGAGGTCATAGTCGGCTAACTGGTTTCTTATCCATAGGAGTTGTGCGCAACTGCTGCCAGCCGAGATGTACTCAGACTCTGCAGTGGAGGTTGCTACACAATTCTGCTTCTTGTTGTTCCATGAAATAAGCCTTCTTCCCAGGAATTGACACGCCCCGGAAGTGCTTTTCCTGTCATCCCTACTCCCTGCAAAATCAGCATCTGAAAAACTTATTAGCTCGACATCATTGTTTCTCGGGTACCACAAGCCAAGATTGGGGGTACCTTTAAGGTATCTTAGAATTCGCTTTGCAGCGACATAGTGAGATTCCTTAGTGTTCACCTGATATCTGGCACAGACACATGTGGAGAACATGATATCCGGTCTACTTGCAGTAAGGTAGAGCAGGGATCCAATGATGCTTCTGTATTTGGTTTCATTGAAAGGTTTACCTTTCTCATCCTTATCCAGAGACATAGTGGATCCCATTGGAGTCCTCATAGAGGTTGCTTTCTCCATTTCGAATTTCTTGAGGAGTTCATTTGTGAACTTCGTCAGAGAGATGAAAATTCCATCCTCAGACTGTTTCACTTGAAGTCCCAAGAAATACTTTAGCTCTCCCATACTGCTCATTTCAAACTTTCCTTGCATAAGTTTAGAGAACTTTTTGCAAAGATTGTTGTCTGTTAAGCCGAATATAATATCATCGACATAGATTTGCACCAACAAGATCTTGCCTTTGACTTCCCTAAGAAACAATGTCTTATCTATTTTTCCTCTAGAGAACTTGTTCTCAAGAAGAAAACTAGACAAGGTCTCATACCAAGCTCGAGGAGCTTGCTTTAAACCATATAGAACTTTATTAAGAAAATATACATGATTAAGATAAGTAGGATTGACAAAACCTGGGGGTTGAGCGACGTATACTTCCTCTTTCAGGTCTCCGTTCAAGAAGGCTGATTTCACGTCCATTTGATAGACAGTGAATCCTTTGTGCGAAGCATACGCCAGGAACAATCTGATGGCCTCGAGCCTTGCCACTGGTGCAAAGGTCTGGTCGAAGTCAATCCCCTCCTCCTGTCAGTAACCTTGAGCCACTAGCCTGGCCTTGTTCTTTATGATGACACCATGTTCATCCAGTTTGTTTCTGAAGATCCACTTGGTGCCAATCACATTCTGCTTTTGTGGTCTGGGAACCAACATCCAAACGTTGCATCATTCGAATTGATGCAATTCATCTTGCATGGCCAAAATCCATGCAGCATCTTTGTTCGCCTCGTCGAACTTCTTTGGCTCAACCTGTGACAGGAAGGTGTCTGAGCTCAAGAAGTCTGGCGTTAGGAGCTTCAACTACTTCATGGGCATCTCCTTCTTCTAAAGGATTTGCTCCATTTTGATATTCAACTTCTCCGATCGGCGTTGATGTGGAGACCTTGACGTATTTTGGAGTTGCATCTTTCTCGGGCTCATCCAGTTGTAACTTTTCGAGTCTGGCACCTGCATCTTCAGGAAGACAACTAGAAGTCTTGCAATTAAGCAAACTTCCTTCATCAAATACAACATTTATTGATTCCTCTACCACTAGGGTTTTCTTGTTGAAAACTCTATAAGCCCGGCTATGGCTACTATAGCCCATGAATATGCCTTCGAAGCATTTTTCACCAAACTTAGTACGAGGGTACTTCCCATTATTCAGTACATAACATTTGCAGCCAAAGATCCTCAGATAGGACATGGTTGGTTTCTTGCCTTTTAGTAGCTCATAAGGAGTCTTACGATGGCTCTTGTTGATCAACGCCCGGTTTTGTACATGACAAGCCGTATTGACAGCCTCGGCCCAGAAGTATTCTGGGAGAGAAGCGTCATTCAGCATTGTCGTGCACGCCTCAATCAGTGTTCTATTCCTCCTCTCTGCCACTCCATTTTGTTGAGGAGTGCGAGGGGAGGAGAACTCATGAAAGATACCAAGTTCTTCACAGAACTCTGTCATAGCCCCAGACTCAAACTCTGTTCCGTGGTCACTTCTGATTTTGACCACTGAGCAGTTAAGTTCGTTCTGTATCTGCTTGACAAAACTGGTGAAGATGTCAAACGTATCAGACTTGCACTTTAAAAAGAACACCCACGTAAACCGAGAGTGATCATCTACAATCACTAGCGTATACGACTTCCCTCCTAAGCTATGAACTTGCATTGGACCAAACAGGTCCATATGCAGAAGATAAAGACATCTGGAGGAGTCTTTGTCTGGGATGCCCTTAAAGGTAGCCCGAGTCTGCTTGCCCATCTGACATGCAGGACATGGACTATCTTTAATGCACTTAATGATGGGAGCATCCCTTACTAAGTCTTTGGAAATCAGCATATTAATTGTCTTGCAATTAATGTGTGCCAATCTCTTGTGCCATTGTTCATAAAGAGATGCACTGCCTTTTGCAACGAGGCATACTGGGGTAGAAGAATCTAAACTAAGAAAATCTAAACAAAAAATATTTCTGCTCCTAATGCCAGTTAATACAGTCTCCGAAGAATCACATGATATTATCAGGCATTTATCCTTGCAGAACTTAACGTCATACCCTTTATCACATAACTAGCTTACGCTGATCAGGTTATGATTTAACCCTTCAACATAAGCTACGTTAGTGATAGAGAGTATACCGTTGGAAATCGTACCGTAACCTCTGGTGACTCCCCGATCAGATCCCCCAAATATGACTTTGGGTCCATTCTCGACTGGAGAGTACTCCCGCAGCAGGCTTCTTGTCCCGGTCATGTGACGGGAGCATCCACTGTCCAAATACCAAATAGGAGTTTTGTTGGCCTTTGGACATTCCTGCAAAACAAAATTAATTTGCCTTAGGAACCCAATCGTACTTGGGTCCTAGATTTTTCGTTAGCATACTCCCCCTCGGTTGGTTAGCCCTACGAGAGGTCGGCCTCGCATTGCCAACATGAGGAGTCTCGATATTCCTCGGATTAAACCAACAATCCATGGCAATGTGACCAATTTTGCCACAGCACCAGCAGTCAAACCTGTTATACCTCCTCTTGGGCGCCTGCTTCACCCTTGAAACGTGGGGTTCAGCCGGGGCCGAAGACCTGAAGGTGGAGGCATCATGATTACCACAGTCACATGACTTCTTCACCTCTTGGCTTTTCAGTGTAACAGGCTTGGCCTTAGGTGCCTGCTTCCTATTATGGCCGCTAGAGAATTGACCATAATTTCCCAAGTGGATTTCCTCATAAGGTGCCTTGAAGACACTCTCACTGAAGTTACGGGGAAAGGTCCACCCATCATACCGGCTCTTCGGCTTTGCAACCGAGGGCCTGAAGTGATGGTCGTATGTTAACTCAAAGTCATGTTGGTTACAGGGAAAGCTAGGCTTTCTGAACTCAACAGGGCTGAGTGGGGCCTTTCCTTTCTCAGCAGCAGAGGCTTTCTTGGCAGCCTTATTCTTCCTCTTATTCCTGTTTCTCCTGGATGAGGAGCTAGATACCCCTACATGCCCCAAGCCAGCTCCTTTGGCCTGAGCAGAGAAGGTATCAACTAATGGAAGAACAGTTTTTGGCATAGAGAAGCTCTTGACGATCTTCCTTTCTGCCGCAAGTAGTTCTTCCAACTTGTCGACTTCCTCCTACTTAAGATCAAGTAGCTTAAGAGACTCTGAATGCTTTGAAGTCAGGTCCAAGTGCTCCTGTCGGAGGGAGATCAAACTGGTGATCTCTTCCCTCAGGGATACACTCTCACCTTTAAGGAATTTAACTTCCTTTTTCTCAGCCTTCAGTCTCTTTCGACATTCCACGAAAGTATTGAGCAGAAGCTCATACTTATCGAGGAGCTCAGCTTCACGGGCAGAAGGGCTATCCTCAGGGTCATCATCCCGAGACTCAGGATCAGATTCAGAGTCGGAGAGAGGGGTGTGAGCTTTTACCTTCCCAGTAAATGGGGGGCAATCTCCTTCCGAGTCACAGCGACCCATTAGCCCAAAGTAGGCTTCCTCGTCATCGCTGGTGTCTGATGAGTCAGATTCACTCAGCTTCTTTGGCTTCTTCGCGATGTAACTCCTCTCCTTCTTCTTGTCTCTTGAGGACCTGTGCTCCTCTCCCTTTCCCTTTTCCCTCTTGCCTTGATGGCAGTCGGCCACGACGTGTCCTGGCTTGTTGCAACCAAAGCAAATAATGTCAGATGAGCGGTGTTTGTTCGGTTTGGAAACATACCTGTCAGAAGAATAGTTCTTCTTCTGATCCCTTGAAGAGGAGCCGTTTCTCTTTCTCTGATTCCTCAGCTTGAGGAACTTCTTGAATTCCCTTGTGATAAGGGATAAGTCTTCCTCAGACAATTCTGAGCCGGAGGAGCTTGGCTCAGAGTTTTCCTCTTCATCCTTCTTCCACGCACGGGAAGAGGCAGCACCCTTGCCCTTTCTGGAATGAATGGCTTCCAGGGCCACCGTCTTTTCCTTGGCCGCGGCTTTCTCTGCTTCCTCTTCAGCCTTCCTTGTGTTCAACTGAAGCTCATAGGACATGAGCTTCCCGAACAGAATCTGAGGGTCGGTTTTCGCAAGTCTGCCAAACTCGCGGATGGCGCAGATCTTTGTGTCTCATTCCTTAGTGAGGGACCTAAGGAACTTATCATTGAGTTCACCGTCAGTGAACACTCTTCCATATCCTTTGAGTGCATTGACGATCTTGAGGAAGTTTTCGAAAGTAACTCCGATCTCCTCCTTTGCCTCTTGCCTGAAGGCCTCATATTTCTGATTGAGGAGGGATCTCCGATCGTCCCTCACTTCATCTGTGCCCTCCATTAGGACAATCATACAGCTCCAGAGATCCATGGCTGTCCTGCAGTTGCAGAAGTTCTGCATCATAGAGTCGTCAACTGCGCTTACCAGGATGTTCTGAGCTTTCTTGTCGAGTCCGAACAGCACCATTTCGTCCTTGTCCACTTCCGAAAGTTTCTTGGGCACTTTCTTGGTAGGATCAATGGTGGAGGCCTTAGTGGGAATGTAAGGTCCCTCCTCCACTATCATGAAGAACCGGGGGTCGATTGCTTCCATGTAGAATCTGATTCTTTCCTTCCAGATAGGGAAGTTCAGTCTGGTGCATACTGGGATTTTGCCGGAGTGCTTGAGTCCGTCCATGGAAGATATCAGTCTTCTTCTTGACACTGGTGGCATGATTCTACTCAAGGTATGAACCTATTTGATGAGTAACCTCCCTCTGATACCAATTGAAAGTTCACCTAGTGTCAACTACCTTCACCTATGGGGGGGGGGGGAATAGGTGTCTTGCAGCGTATTTGCGGAATTAAAATTGTACCTGCACAAGAAAACAAAACAACACAGCACCGAAAGGACACAAGCAATTTATAGTGGTTCCCCGATTTGGGTACGTCCACTTTCTCCCTTCGACCTATCTCCCAACCAGGGACGACTCGGTCACTTCACCAACAGGATTGAAATCCAATCCTTGCACTATCGGAAGAAACCCTTCCACACGTAGGAGTCAACACTCCCACAACACGGGTTGCACCCAACCCTACAACTAGGAACCAAATGTTCCTTTACAATGAAAAAGAAATTGGAGTGTATAAGAAATACAAACAACTTGAAGATCTAGGTGTCCCTTTTCGTTAGACTACTTGTTCTTGTAGGCAACGAAAAGTCCACAACCCTTGATCTTTCTTGGAGAGATCTCCCCGAGACCGGCGGCGGCAAAGGGCGGCGGCAAGGCTCTCGGTGTTGGCGGTGGCAACTGAGAACAGCAGCTATGCAATGGAGATTCAATCTTCTTAGCGAAGTCGTCAAGGTCTTCCAACGGTCACACTAGGATCGATTGTCTCGATCGATTCGGACGGGGATGGATTTCCCTATCTCAAATCAAGAGACAAAAGATCTCTGGTTAGACGCGTGAGACGCTGTGCAAGACTTGGCTTCTATCACCGGGGATCTGGAGAAGATCGAGATCGGCTGCGATGACTACTGCACGAGCGGCGACGAAGACGATCGGCGGAGCGGTTCGCGATTTTAGGGTTAGTCGGCGGCTCGGCTTTCGTATTCTATTTCCGTGAGAACACTGTACACAAATACCTGTGTATTTATACAATAGGTCATGGAGATGACCGTTGTGGGCCCCACCAAAGCAAAGACCAAAGTCCGGTTCAAATAGCTGCAGGTAACATGGACCGGTCCAGGAATTCGGAAAAATCGCCCAAGGCAAAATCGGCGAGAATCGTAGGTGATTCTCGACGAATCGGCGAGAATCACTTACGATTCTCGCCGAATTCTACTTGGCGAAATCAGGCTACACAGGTTATAGAGGCCGGGGAGAATCGGCGGGAATCACATTTGATTCTCGCCGAATCGTCGAGAATGCAAAGTCATTCTCGACGAATCAGCGAGAATCACTTAGTGATTCTCTACGATTCTGCCTTAGGGAATTTTCTGACTGCGTCGAGACAGCCGGCCCAACCTGGCGAGAATCATCTAGTGATTCTCGACGACTCGTCGAGAATCACTAGTGATTCTCGACGAATCGGCGAGAATCACTTAGTGATTCTCGACGATTTACACTTAGACGATTCTCGTCTTCCAACCCGTGAGCTGGTCTTTGGCCCATCCTTACTCCTTGTTTGCTCTTGCTTTATCATAGCCCTGTACTTGAAATTAAGTACATCTCGATAGAGAGAGTACACGTAGGCCAACACACTGATCTGCTCAACGAGGGATTACGTCGCGCAGACCCGTGTATATTGACCCACTGCACCCTGACATTGGTGTGTACTTAGCGTGGAATAACTGCAAGCAGAACTTAAAAGATTTCATCAAACACACTGTCTATTTACCTTAGCTTGTTCAGGGGCTTCTTCAAATCAGGTACATTGTGGATACAATACCCAACAGTAACCCACAACCCACGGCGAGTGGAGTCACGATTGGGATGTTTGAAGATTTCAAGAGGGAGGTCTTACAGACCTTGCATCTCGCATTCTCTGGGAGAGGCGAGTGCTCAACACTGGCCGTCCCTGTAATCCCATCCCAACAGTTGGGCGAGACGCTACGGGTCATCAACCTAGGGAGGAGGTAGCTATTGAAGGGGGGGAGTGATATCTCGTCGGGCAAGATATGTTCCCCAGTCCGGCAAGTGCGGGAAGAACAAGCGATCCGATCGTGTGGGATGGGTCGACTTGCCATGTAGGAGGAGGGAGCCCATTCAGCAAGTTGATCGTCTCGGCCCCAGTCCCAGAGGGGTTACGAGAGCCAGAGATGTCCTATTACACAGGCAGGGATGATCCAGTGCAACACGTCCAGTGGTTTGAGGATGTTATTTTCATTAGACAGATGTCAGACGCTTTCAAGTCCCCAGATTGAGGATTGTGTACAACCCCGTGTTCACCGAGTGGGTCCCTAAGAAGAAAACCAAGGCAAAGAGAGCAGTTTTAGGCTAAGGCGAGTCGGACTGGCGAGTGGGGAAGGAAATCCCCAACTCGCATAGGATTAGGCCATCAACAACATGGGGGGCGAGTGGGGCGCACAAACCCACATTTACCCCAGGACCAAGCCAAGGGAAAATCGAGTACGGTAACTAGCCCGCACTTGCCCTCAGCCTCAGCCTCGGGGGGGGGGGGGGGGGGTAGCGAGTGCCAGCCTTATCAGGCACCCGCCACCCCAGACAAGTGGCAGCCATATGAACCACTCGCCCAACAGTGTTTTTATCATAATATCCATGTTGGTCTGCTAATAACCCTTCCAAACAACGGAGTTACGCTATTGGCAGACCAACTTTGGGTTGCGAATAATAAAACTAAATGGAGGGATTGAGCTATTGGCAGACTAAGTCAGAAAAGTTATAAATAAAACCTTAATGACAACCTTGGATGGGATCGATTCTTGGCTTTCTCCCTCCTCTCATTTGCTTTACCCGGTTTATAGAACCTTTCAAGGTACCCAGCTCAGGTTTGGCTTGGGAGGGGAAGTTCTTTTGGATCTTCTGGGTGTATGGCAGGACCTCTGTGTTGTAGCTCAGGGCCCGTTCCGTTGTTCAAAGTCTTTGGCTAGGAGTTCAGCTCAGGAATCAGGATAAGTGCAGGCTACCCCTTAGAATCCGAACTCTCTCTGAGACCAGATATCGGTTTCAACACTTATAACCACAGCCAATGCGGTGGTAAGTGGTATTATTTGTTTGAGTGCCTTTTAAAATAAACAAATCAATTAAATAAAGTAATATTATGTGTTATGATAGCGCCATAGCGGGGTGGGAGGGTAGTTTGAACTCCATTGCATCAAAATGAAATTGAGAAATCATGTGTAAACAGTAGGTCAAGAAATATTGAATGGGCATGTAGGCGCTGATTGTGTTGAGGATTGCAAATAAACTCTGGATCTTCTTATATCTGGTGACCATATAGAAGCATTATTGAATTACGACTACACTGTACAACAATTGGTGCATTGATAATTGCAAGGTTAATATTTCTTGCTGCTTGGTTTCATTAACATAATGCTGCTCCAAAATTGGCTGTGCTCTATGATGTAAAATTTACGTCGAATCAATGCTCAGCAAGATTTCTTGGACTTGGGTCTCATTCTTGGACGGGACTTCAAATCTATGTATCTTTAGTGGCAATAGAAAAACAACAATATTGATATAGGGCTTGTTTGGCAAGGTGGTGGTGGTCATGAACATTGGTTTGTGAATGTAGTGGTTGGGAACCGTGGTATGTGAACGAAGTTTCATTTGAAAGATTTTTGATTTTGATGGTCATAAACATAAAAAACTATTTTAGACGTTTGTTAATACATGACTGTGATGACGGTCGTGAACATTCTTAAAACCACCTTTTTTTAAAAACATACACCGCAATTCATATAAATAGAGTCATGAATATTCCCTTTGATAAACAATCTGCAAAGCAAGAATCCATCAAAAAAATTCATCAAGAATTATACATGATTCAAACATAAATTTTTAATAAACCCTATCTTCATTCAAGAAATTTATATGCTCCTGCTTACAATACATTGGGTTAATCGGTTGACTTTAAATGAAGTTCTATGAAAAAGAGCCACATCAAAAAGCTTTTGAATAAACAATTTTAATGATTCTAGTTTGCGAGTCAAAACAATATTTTTATTAATCAATTTTTCACTATGCTTTTTTGAAATATTTAGCTCTTTTTCAAAAACCTTGAATTTTTTTAGTTCATTGCAGTTAATACTCGATGTAGAAGTTTTATCTAAAGATCACGTGGGAGAATTAAGCTCATCAAAAGTAGATTTTTCATTGACATTTGCTTTAAAAATTTTATTTTTTAAACATAATTTAGAATTGATAAAAATAGAATTACAAATAAGAACGAAATTTATTTTTCTTACAACCCTCTTGGATGAGACAAGATTTGAACATAGACTTCCTTTGACATCTCTTCTTCCTCTACCACTGATGAAATTCCATCTTCCCTTTCGCTTGATGTGCACTCCACGGGTTCATCAAAGCTTGCATATTCTTCAATTATTGCACTTTTCCATACTTGTAGATGGAGAATCATTAATTTCTTCAAGAAAATTCCAAAATTCATAACCAGTAGAAAAACTATAAATGAGTTTAAAAATATTTTGATCTAGCACTCAAAATCAACTATTTATTGATTTAGCATTTAAAATCTTTTTATTTTTATTTAGTACGCTTGGGGCCTTCTGTTGGGTATTGTATCCACAATGTACCAGATTTGAAGAAGCCCCTGGACCAGCTAAGGTGAATTGACATTGCATTTGATCATTTGTCTTCAAGTTGTGCTTGCAGTTATTCCTCGCTAAGTACACACCAATGTCAGGGTGCAGTAGGTCAATATACACGGGTCTGCGCAACGTAATCCCTCGTTGAGCAGATCAGTGTGTTGGCTTACGTGTACTCTCTCTATGTGAGTGTACTTATTTACAAGTACAGGGCTGTGATAGATCAAGAGCAGTCAAGGAGCAAGGATGGGCCAAAGAGCAGCTCACTGGTGGAAAGACGAAAAATCGTCTAAGTAGAAATCGTCGAGAATCACTAAGTGATTCTCGTCGATTCGACGAGAATCACTAGTGATTCTCGCCGAATTGTCGAGAATCACTCGCTGATTCTTGCCGATTGCAGCCGTCTGTCTCAACGCCGTCTTGATTTCTACTTAATGCAGAATCGTCGAGAATCACTAGTTGATTCTCGCCGAATCGACGAGAATGACTTTGCATTCTTGCCGATTCGTCGAGAATTAATGTTGATTCTCGCCGATTCTTTCCGGATAGCTAGATCTTCAGCAAGAATTCTGCCAAGTAGAATTCGGCGAGAATCATAAGTGATTCTCGCCGATTCGTCGAGATTCACCAATGATTCTCGCCGAATTTGCCTTAGGCGAATTTCTGCTGCTCGCTGGACCGGTCCAAATATTCAGGCACTGTTTTGAACCAGAGCTAGGGTTTCTTTGGTGGGGCCCACAACGGTCATAATGTATGACCTACAGTATAAATACTGTTGTATTTCGATCTTTACACGCACGCAATACTACGAATACACAAGAAAAGAAAACCGGGCCGCCGACGTGACCTAGATCGCGGATTTCCCTTCCGCCGCCGCCGTCGCCGCTCGGGAAGTAGTCACTGTCGTTGATCAAGGATACCTCCTGATCCCCCGGCGACAGAAGCTTTGCCAAGCAATGCGTCTCACGTGTCCTTCTTGAGATCCTTTGTCTCTTGGTTTGTAGATCGGGAATACCTTCCCTTTCTCAATCGATCGAGACGATTGATCCAAGGAAGACCGTTGGTAGATCTTGCTAGCATAGCTATGAAGGTTGGATCTCTAAAGCTCAGCCGCCGCACTTCTTGCCACCGCTGATCCCGAACGCCAAGACGCCGCTCTTCTTGCCGCCGCCGGTTTCGTGGAGATTCATTCTAAGTGAGAGCTAAGGTCGTGGCCTCTTCGTCTTCATCAAGAACACATCATCGAACGAAGAGGGACACCTAGCCTCCATAAGAAGTTTGTATATTTTATACATTCCATTTTAATTTTGTTGTAAAGGAACGTAGGTTCCTCGTTGTAAGGGTTGGGTGCAACCCGTGGTGGAGGAGTGGTGACTCCTTCGCTTGGAAGGGTTCTTTCCGTTAGTGTGTGGATAGGATTTCAATCCGGTTGGTGAAGTGACCGAGTCGTCCCTTGTTGGGAGATAGTTCGAAGGGGAAAAGTGGACGTACCCAAATCGGGGAACCACTATAAATTGCCTGTGACTTTCTGTGCTGTGTTGTTTTGTTTATTTGTGCAGGTATAGTTTTAATTCCGCAAAAACGCTGCAAGACACCTATTCCCCCCCCCATAGGTGAAGGTAGTTGGCACTAGATGGACTTTCAAGTGGTATCAGAGGGAGGTTCCTCATCAAAGGGGTTAACACCTCGAGTAAGTTCCTGCCACTAGTGTCAAGAATAAGGCAGATATCTACTATGGACGGACTCAAGTACTCAAGCAAGATCCCAGTGTGCACCAGGCTAAACTTTCCTATCTGGAAAGGAAAGGATTAGATTTTACATGGAAGCAGTCGACCCTCGACACTTCATGGTCGTGGAGGAGGGACCTTATATTCCCACTAAGGCCTCCACCATTGATCCTACCAAAAAGGTGCCAAAGAAGCTTTCTGAAATGGACAAGGACGAGATGGTGCTAGTCGAACTTGACAAGATGGCACAGAACATACTAATCAGCTCAGTCGATGACTCCATGATGCAGAACTTCTGCAACTACAGGATATCAAAGGATATCTGGCACAGCTTGATTATCCTGATGGAGGGCACAGATGAAGTGAGGGATGATCGGAGATCCCTCCTGAACCAGAAATATGAGGCCTTCAGGCAGGGGCCCAAGGAAGAGATCGGAGTTACCTTCGAGAACTTCCTCAAGATCGTCAATGCTCTCAAGGGATATGGAAGAGTGTTCACTGATGGTGAACTTAATGATAAATTCCTTAGGTCTCTTACTAAGGAATGGGACACGAAGATCTACGTCATCCGAGAGTTTGGCAGATTAGCTGAAACTGATCCTCAGATACTCTTTGGGAAGCTCATGTCCTATGATCTCCAGTTGAACACGAGGAAAGCTGAAGAAGAAGCAGAGAAGGCCGCAACCAAGGAAAAGACGGTGGCCCTAAAAGCCATTCACTCCAGGAAGGGCAAGGGTACGGCTTCATCCCGTGCGGGGAAAAAGGATGAGGAGGAAGACTCCGAGCCATGCTCCTCCGGCTCAGAGTTGTCTGAAGAAGACTTCTCCCTCATCACCCGAGAATTCAAAAAGTTCCTCAAGATGAGGAATCAAAGAAAGAGAGACGGCTCCTCCTCCAGAAATCAGAAGAAGAATTATTCTTCTGACAGTTATGAATCAAAACTGAACAAACATAGTCATACTGACATCATTTGTTTTGGGTGCAATAAGCCAGGACACGTCGTGGTCGACTGCCATCAAGGCAAGAGAGAGAAGGGGAAGGGAGAAGAGCACAAAACCTCTAGAGATAAAAAGAAGGAGAGGAGCTACATCGTCAAAAAGTCAAAGACACTAAGTGAGTCTGATTCCTCAGACTCCAGTGATGATGAGGAAGCCTACTTCGAGCTGATGGGTCGCTCTGACTCAGAAGGAGAATGCCCCCCATTCACTGGGAAGGTAAAAGCTCGTACCCCCCTCTCCGACTCTGACTATGAGTCTCCTGATGATGATCTCGAGGACAGCCCATCTGCCCGAGAAGCTGAGCTCCTCGAAAAGTATTAGCTTCTGCTCAACACCTTCGAGGAATGCCGCAAGAGATTGAGGGCTCAGAAAAAGGAAGTGAAATTCCTTAAGGTCGAGGGTGTCTCCCTAAGGGAAGAGATCACTAGCTTGATTTCTCTCCGACAGGAGCACCTGGACCTGATCTCTAAGCACGCAGAGTCTCTAAGTCTCCTTGACCTTAAACAGAAAGTGATCAATAAGTTGGAAGAACAACTTACGGCAGAAAAGAAGATTGTCCAAAGCTTCTCTATGCCAAAGACTGTTCTTCCACTGGTTGATACCTTCTCTGCTCAAGCTAAGGGGGCTGGCTTGGGGCATGTGGGTTTGCCTGGTAAATCATCCAGGAGAAACAAAAAGCAGAGGAGAAATAAGGCTGCTAAGAAGGCCTCTACTGCAGAAAAGGGAAAGGCCCCACTCAACCCTATGGTATTCAGGAAGCCTGGCTTTCCCTGCAATGAACAGGACTTTGAGTCAATCTATGGCCACTTCTTCCGGCCCTCGGTTGAAAAGCCCAAGAGCCGGTATGAGGGGTGGGCCTTCCCCCGCAACTTTGGCGAGAGTGTCTTCAAGGCACCTTATGAGGAAGTTCAAATGGAGGATTATGGCCACTTCTCTAGCGCCTATAATAGGAAACAGGCACCCAAGGCCAAGCCTGTTACACTGAGAAACCAGGAGGTGAAGAAATCATGCGACTGTTGTCATCATGATGCCTCCACTTCCAGGTCTAAGGCCCCGGCTGAACCTTCCGTTCCAAGGGTGAAGCAGGTGCCTAGGAGAAAGTATAACAGATTTGACTGCTGGTGTTGTGGCAAAGTTGGTCACTTTGCCGTGGATTGCTGGTTTAATCCGAGGAATAACGAGACTCCTCATGTTGGCAATGCGAGGCAGACCACTCGTAGGGCTAACCATCCAAGGGGGAGTATGCAAACGAGGAATCTAGGACCCAAGTTCGATTGGGTTCCTAAGGGAAATTAATTCTGTTTTGCAGGAATGTCCAAAGGCCACCAAAACTCCCATATGGTACTTGGACAGTGGATGCTCCCTGCATATGACCGGGACAAGAAGCCTGCTGCGTGATTACTCTCTAGTCAAGAATGGACCCAAAGTCATCTTTGGGGGATCAGATTGAGGAGTCACCAAAGGGTTACGATATGATTTCCAACGGTATAATTTCTATCACCAACGTGGCTTACGTTGAAGGGTTAAATCATAACCTGATCAGTGTAAGTCCGTTATGTGATAAAGGTTATGACGTTAAGTTCTGCAAGGATAAATGCCTGATAATATCGTGTGCCTCTTCGGAGACGGTATTAACAGGCATTAGGAGCAGAAATATCTTCTGCTTAGATTTTCTTAGTTTAGATTCATCTACCCCCGTATGCCTAGTACCAACAAGCAGTGCATCTCTTTGTGAACAATGACACAAGAGATTGACACATATTAATTTAAAGACAATTAGTATGTTGTTTTCTAAAAACTTAGTAAGGGATGCTTCCATCATTAAGTGCATCAAAGATAGCCCCTGTCCTGCATGCCAGAAGGGCAAACAGACTCGGGCTACCTTTAAGGGCATCGCTGACAAAGACTCCTCCAGATGTCTTTATCTTCTGCATATGGACTTGTTTAGTCTAATGCAAGTTCATAGCTTGGGAGGCAAGTCTTATACGCTAGTGATTGTTGATGATCACTCTCGGTTTACTTGGGTGTTCTTCTTAAAACGCAAGTCTGATACGTTTGACATCTTCACCAGTTTTGTCAGGCAGATTCTGAACGAACTTAACTGCTCGGTGGTCAAAATCAGAAGTGACCATGGAACAGAGTTCGAGTCTGGTGCTATGACAGAGTTTTGTGAAGAACTTGGTATCTTTCATGAGTTTTCCTCCCCGCGCACTCCTCAGCAGAATGGAGTTGCGGAGAGGAGAAATAGAACGCTCATTGAAGCCTGCACGACAATGTTGAATGACGCTTCTCTCGCAGAATATTTCTGGGCAGAGGCTGTTAATACGGCGTGTCATGTACAAAACCGGGCCTTGATCAACAAGAGTCATCATAAGACGCCTTATGAGCTACTGAAAGGCAGGACGCCAACCATGTCCTATTTTAGGATCTTTGGCTGCAGATGTTATGTACTGAATAACGGGAAGTACCCGCATACTAAGTTTGGTGAAAAATGCTTCGAAGACATATTCATGGGCTATAGTAGCCATAGCCGGGCTTATAGGGTTTTCAATAAGAAAACCCTAGTGGTAGAGGAATCAATAAATGTTGTATTTGATGAAGGAAGCTTGCTTAATTACAATTCTTCCAGTGGTTTTCTTGAAGATGCAGGTGCAAGAATTGAACAGCTACACTTGGATGAGCCCGATAAAGATGCAACTCCAAAGTACGTCAAGGTCTCCACCTCAACGCCGATCGGAGATGATGACGGTCAGGATGGAGTAGTCCTCCCTGAAGAGGAAGGAGCCCTAGAAAATGCTAGAGCTCCTGATGCACGGCTACTAGAGCTCCGACACGTGAGGGATCATCCCAGAAATCAAATCATCGGAGATCCTCGAGACGGTGTCAGAACTCGCCGAGGTACACTTATCGAGTTTCTGTATTTTAGCTTCCTATCACAGGTTGAACCAAAGAAGTTTGATGAAGCAAACAAAGATGCATCTTGGATATTGGCCATGCAAGATGAGCTGCATCAATTTGAATGATGCAACGTCTGGACGCTGGTTCCCAGACCAAAGACGCAGAACGTGATTGGCACCAAGTGGATCTTCAGAAACAAGCTGGATGAACACGGGGTCATCATTAAGAATAAGGCCAGACTGGTGGCTCAAGGATACAGATAGGAGGAGGGGATCGACTTCGACCAAACGTTTGCGGCGGTTGCAAGGCTTGAGGCAATCAGACTGTTTCTAGCATATGCCTCTCAAAAAGGATTCACAGTCTATCAGATGGACGTGAAATCGGCATTCTTGAATGGAGACCTGAAAGAGGAAGTATACGTCGCTCAACCACCAGGTTTTGTCAATCCTACTTATCCTAATCATGTATACTTTCTTAATAAAGCTCTATATGACTTAAAACAAGCTCCACGAGCTTGGTATGAGACTCTGTCTAGTTTTCTTCTTGAGAACAAGTTCTCTAGAGGAAAAATAGATAAGACATTGTTTCTTAGGGAAGTCAAAAGCAAGATCTTGCTAGTGCAAATCTATGTTGATGACATTATATTCGGCTCAATGGATAACAATCTTTGCAAAAAGTTTTCTAAACTTATGCAAGGAAAGTTTGAAATGAGCAGTATGGGAGAGCTAAAGTATTTCTTGGGACTTCAAGTGAAACAGTCTGAGGATGGAATTTTCATTTCTCAGACGAAGTTCACAAATGAACTGCTCAAGAAATTCGGAATGGAGAATGCAACCTCTATGAGGACTCCAATGGGATCCACTATGTCTCTGGATAAGGATGAGAAAGGGAAACCTTTTGATGAAACCAAATACAGAAGCATTATTGGATCCCTGCTCTATCTTACTGCAAGTAGACCGGATATTATGTTCTCCACATGCGTTTGTGCCAGATATCAGGTGAACACTAAGGAATCTCACTATGTCGCTGCAAAGCGAATTCTTAGATATCTTAAGGGTACACCTAATTTTGGCTTGTGGTACCCGAGAAACAATGATGTCGAGCTAATAGGCTTTTAAGATGCTGACTTTGCAGGAAGCATGGATGATCGGAAAAGCACTTCCGGGACGTGTCAATTCCTCGGAAGAAGGCTTATATCATGGAATAGTAAGAAGCAGAATTGTGTTGCAACCTCCACAGCTAAATCTGAGTATATCTCAGCAGGCAGCTATTGCGCACAACTACTATGGATAAGAAACCAATTAGCAGACTATGACCTTCAGTTCAAGGAAGTACCAATGTACTGTGAATCCTCCAGTACAATTGCTATTGCGAACAATCCGGTATCGCACAGCAAGACAAAGCATATTGAAGTGCGCTACCACTTCATTAGGGAGCACGTGGAAAACAAGGACATCTCTCTCTACTATGTCCCCACGGATAAGCAGATTGCGGCTATTTTCACAAAGCCCCTAGACGAGGCCAAGTTCAGTCTCTTCAAAACTGAACTGGGGATGCTAAACTATAAGGAATGAAGACTACAGAAGCTCCAGGCTCGTGCATCTAGGGGGAGCATCTGCTAGGAACTCAAGTGTAAGCACATGTGCAAAAACTGAGGGGGAGCATTGTGGCAAGTGCTAAAGTCCTAGATTTGTAGAAGCCAAAAAGGGGGAGATTGCCATCTCGTCTAAGGTGCTAGGGGCTAAGGTGCTCTCGCAAAGTATGCTCCAAATGCTCTAAAGATAATGGAATTCTTTCTCAACTGATTATTCAGTTTATGTTTTTCTTCCATCCGTTATATTCACCTTAGCTTGTAAGGTTTAGGCTTCTTCAAATAGGGGGAGATTGTTGGGTATTGTATCAACAATGTACCTGATTTGAAGAAGCCCTTGGACCAGCTAAGGTGAATTGACATTGTATTTGATCATTTGTCTTCAAGTTGTGCTTGCAGTTATTCCTCGCTAAGTACACACCAATGTCAGGGTGCAGTAGGTCAATATACACGGGTCTGAGCAACGTAATCCCTCGTTGAGCAGATCAGTGTGTTGGCTTACGTGTGCTCTCTCTATTGGAGTGTACTTATTAACAAGTACAGGGCTGTGATAGATCAAGAGCAGTCAAGGATCAAGGATGGGCCAAAGAGCAGCTCACGGGTGGAAAGACGAAAAATCATCTAAGTAGAAATCGTCGAGAATCACTAAGTGATTCTCGTCGATTCGGCGAGAATCACTAGTGATTCTCGCCGAATCGTCGAGAATCACTCGCTGATTCTTGCCGATTGCAGCCGGCTATCTCAACGCCGTCTTGATTTCTGCTTAAGGCAGAATCGTCGAGAATCACTAGTTGATTCTCGCCGAATCGACGAGAATGACTTTGCATTCTCGTCGATTCGTCGAGAATTAATGTTGATTCTCGCCGATTCTTTCCGGATGGCTAAATCTTCAGCCAGAATTCTGCCAAGTAGAATTCGGCGAGAATCATAAGTGATTCTCGCCGATTCGTCGAGAATCACCAATGATTCTCGCCGAATTTGCCTTAGGCGAATTTCTGTTGCCTGCTGGACCGGTCCAAATATTCAGGCGCTGTTTTTAACCGGAGCTAGGGTTTCCTTGGTGGGGCCCACAACGGTCATAATGTATGACCTACAGTATAAATACTGTTGTATTTCGATCTTTACACGCACGCAATACTATGAATACACAAGAAAGAAAACCGGGCCGCCGACGTGACCTAGATCGCGGATTTCCCTTCCGCCGTCGCCGTCGCCGTTCGGGAAGTAGTCGTTGCTGTTGATCGAGGATACCTCCTGATCCCCCGGCGACAGAAGCTTTGTCAAGCAACGCATCTCACGTGTCCTTCTTGAGATCCTTTGTCTCTTGGTTTGTAGATCGGGAATACTTTCCCTTTCCGAATCGATCGAGACGATTGATCCAAGGAAGACCGTTGGTAGATCTTGCTAGCATAGCTACGAAGGTTGGATCTCTAAAGCTCAGCCGCCGCACTTCTTGCCACCGCAGATCCCAAACGCCAAGCCGCCGCTCTTCTTGCCGCCGCCGGTTTCGTGGAGATTCATTCTAAGTGAGAGCTAAGGTCATGGACTCTTCGTCTTCATCAAGAACGCGTCATCGAACGAAGAGGGACACCTAGCCTCCATAAGAAGTTTGTATATTTTATACATTCAATTTTAATTTTGTTGTAAAGGAACGTAGGTTCCTCGTTGTAAGGGTTTGGTGCAACCCGTGGTGGAGGAGTGGTGACTCCTTCGCTTGGAAGGGTTCCTTTCGTTAGTGTGTGGATTGGATTTCAATCCGGTAGGTGAAGTGACCGAGTCGTCCCTTGTTGGGAGATAGGTCGAAGGGGGAAAGTGGACATACCCAAATCGGGGAACCACTATAAATTGTCTGTATCTTTCTGTGCTGTGTTGTTTTGTTTATTTGTGCAGGTATAGTTTTAATTCCGCAAAAAGGCTGCAAGACACCTATTCCCCCCCCCCCCCCATAGATGAAGGTAGTCTGCACTAGATGGACTTTCACCTTCCTATTGTAATATTTCAAACTTCTATGTCTAAGCATTTAAGAAATTTCTTCATTATAATTTTCCACATTTTATAAATTTTGCACATAAATAAAGGTAGTGCTAAAGATTTTTCATTTAATAAAATTTCATCAATTTTAGTGGAAGTGAGATCATGAAATGTCAATATTCCCAACTGTGAAGTCGGATTGGAATAACCTACCTCTAATATCACTTGTTGGATCTATAGGCACCCTTAGAGGAGGGTGAATATGAGTTTTTGGAAATTTAATTCTTAATAGAAATACTATCATTAATTATAGAAGTTTTTGAATAATTTATAGAAAAATATATTTTAATATCTCAAAAAAGATTATATTGAAGATTACTTTTTAAAAGAACTCGGTATTCAATTTATCTTCACTACCGTTGACAGTAAGTGTTATCGTCGGGCACTAGTAACAAAAAATGAATTCCGAGAGTGTAGTCCACAAAAAACAATTTGCAATATATTTCTAGTTGAGGTTTTGATAAAAAATATTATTTATAATATTTTTAGAACAAAAATATTTCAAATTAATGGAACTATAAAAGACATGATTTTTTTCATAAGAAATTGTTTACAAAAATATTTGATTTTTATAATGGTAGAAATCAAGCCGAAATATGAAAATCCCTTTTCATTTTCTATACTGGCCCTTCTCCTAGGGACTGGTTGGTTTTATCCTATCTCTCCTAGATATTGCCTTGAACTACCACTAGATCTAACCTAGACCTAGTCGCCACAACACGCAACGAACTTTCCCTAAGTCTCACAAAACTTAGTCGTCAAAACCTACATCGAATTTTCGACGAAATCCTTCCCGGAATGCGACGTTCTTCCCAAATGATTTCTCCACTCCTGTTATAAAAAGGTAAAAAAAAGATATTACAAAGTAGCAAAAATAAGAGAAGCTCCCTAAAGATTTCTGAAGGTGAAGGCGATGAAGTCGTCGGCATTCTTGATGTGTTTACCCTTTATGTTGAATATGCGTTGTAGCCCTCCTCCTTCAAAAATCTCCTTTTGATATCTGTGTTTGCCCAAGGGAGTTCTCTCAACATCTTGAGACGAGTCTCTGTCAAATGATTAAGAGTTGTGTCTTTGATGGAAGAGGAATCATTACCATAAAAGGAGAGGAGCTGCTATTTTAATAGACTTCGGGTGCTAGCTCCAGCGGTAGGGTTATCGTGGGGCAATACCCTAATATAATAAGTGTGCATCACACGGATCGTGGTAGATATGAAAGTTGTGCTCCGCTATTTTAGGAACAATCGCTACCTCCACGCGGTAGTGGCTAACATGCTACGTTAGCTTTGTAAAGTTCCATCATTAATTTCCTTCTTCTTTTGGCTCCCTAATCACGTGTTGATTGACGAGCTTTCCAAAGGTTACCATCCGGCGATAAAGTTATTGCGCCACAGTAGAAACTTGTTATGGCTTCTCCCATGGTTTTGTGCGTTCAAAAACATTTGCCAGTTGTCCTTCTATATCCAGGTCCTACCGCCAGGATTAAGTGGTACCGCACCGTGGTAACACACAGAGATTAGCTTCGACTTCTGTCTTGTCTCCCCATTTAATATACGCTTGTACCTATATGACCTGCACACTATAAACACACACAAAACTAGATCAAATATATCACGGTATTTATTATTCTTAAACCAAGAGATGCAGAATGCATGTTCCAACATTGAATTCCATGTCTGGGCAAGCGTCCACTATATCAAACAGGAAATCCACTAAAATCTGAGCATTGATAGAAATTCTCGAAACATAAGAAATGTCAAATTCACTTAACTCTATTACCCACTTGTCTAATCTGTCGGAATGCTCGGGCTTCTCCAACAATATTCTTTAGAGAAAGATCAGTCACTACCTGAATTGAGTGGGCTTGGAAATATAGCCCGAGCCTTTGAGCTGAAATGATTAGAGCCAATGCAAACTTCTCCAATATTTGATACCTCGACTCGGCATCTTTTAGAATCATGTTGATATAATATACTGGAAACTGCTTTGTCTTTTCCTTTTTGATAAGAACTGAACTGATAGATTCTAAACCCACCCCCAGATAAATATAAACAGTCTCTCATGCATGACGACTCAGAAGAAAAGGAGTTGACGTTAGTTGCTTCTTGAGCTGCTCGAAAGCTAAGTCACACTCCTCAGACTATTTGAACATTGAAGCTCCATGCAAGGTCTTGAAGAAGGGGCACACTTATCTTCTGATATGGAGATAAACTTGCTAAGGCATGTCAACCTCTACAATTGGTTTAGATAGTCGTTAAATAGATTAAAATGCCCATGCAGGTTGCCACCTACTTGCATATTTAGCCCATAAAATCTTTGTTTCAAAAACATCTTTATGGTCAATGACTTGGCCAGATATAATCTCTCAATTTTCTACCAAAGCTTGATTGAAAACTCCTTAAAACATGCCAATGTTTAAGAGCATTTTTTTCGAAGCATATTTGTACTTGGATGATGATATTGACACGCTCATCTATGCCGATGAACTCTTAATCCTTTGCTTGAATAGACAAATTTTTTTCATCCCCACAAAACTCGCATCATTCCCTCCTTGATTAACATATTTTTAACACGAATCTGCCATAAACTGATCTTTTTGCTCTCATTGAACCTCGTAATTGAGTATCGAATCCATCATTGATATTTATACGACCAATTCCATGAAAGTAGTGGTGGTAGATGGCATGAGGTAGATTAGACTGATGTTTCCCTTGTCAAAAAACACATGCTTGAAACACATCATATTTCATGGTCACAAACACATGGTCAAAAGTACATCATATTTCATGGTCAAAGATAGTTACCCCTTTTTCCACTTAGTATGAAACATATGTTTGAAAAATATAGTCAAAGGGTGTCTAGTCGCTTTCACACTTAAGAGAAAAAATATCTCATCAAATCTCCCCCTTTTAGACTAAATGGAGAAGCTTGACCTTCTGATAATTTTCCTCCAAATCTCCAGTTTGCCTCCAACTAGGTCCTCTATCAACCTATCTTCACCTTTGGTCTGTAGATTTAGCTCCACCAAATTCGAGTTAGTAAGACTCAAATCCATAGTTTTCTCACAGAGGATGGAAAATATACTCAACAATTTATTCCATTTTACTCTTATGTGGAAGAAATCATCATGCCAATGATCCTCACATAATATTCAATCTTCCTCCTCGACACGGTTTTCGTAAGCATATCTACTCCATTGTCATCTGTATGTATATTTTGTAAATCCATCTCTCTCTACTTTAGAGTATCACATATTTAATGATACAACATGTCAATATGTTTGGACCTTGAGTGGAAGGTGGGGTTCTTCCCCAAATGAATCACACTCTGACTATCATATAAGAGTGTGTAGCGCTCCTAAGTAAAACCTAGCTCTTTGATGAAGCGCTTCATCCAAAGAAGCTCTTTACTTGCCTCAGTTGGTTTAATAACCTCTGTCTCCATAATCGACAATGCAATACGCTTCTGTAATCTCGATTGCAATGAAATATCTCCTCCCTCTAATAAGATTAGGTACCCGAAAGTCAATCTTCTGGAGTCTAAATTTCCATCCATATAAACATCAGTATAGCCCAGCAGCTTTGGTTCACTATCTCCAAACCTTAATATCAAGTCTGGTGTCCCATGTAAGTACCTTAGAATCTATTTCACAATGCTCCAATGTTTTCTTTCGGGATTGGAGAGAAACCTACTAACAGTGCCTATGACATCCACTATATCCGGCTGTATGCAAATCATGACATACATAAGAATTACAACTATAACAACATATAGAACCATATCTCTTTCTCCTTAGACGTGCTTAGACATTGTTCACCAATAATTTTGAAGTGAGTCGCAGGTAGCATGCTCATCTTCTTCATTTGATCTATACTAAATTTTTATAGAACATTTCTAATATTCCTCTCTAGTGATAACCAAAGTAACCCAGAGCCACTATATATCTGAATATGCATCCTTAAGATGGTCTTCGTAGCTCCCTAGTCCTTCACAAATGTGGAGCTCAATTATTGCTTCCGCTAAGCAATACGCTTAGTGATCTTCCTGACTATCAACATGCCATCTACATATATGTGTAAGATGATGAAATCCTTTGGAGCATACTACTTTACAAATATGCAGTGATCAAGGGTGGTATTTTTGAAGTCATTCTCCCCCATAAAAGCATCAAACTTTTATGCCACTGTTGCGGGGACTATTTTAGGCCATATAAACTTTTATTCATGCGACGTGCACTTCTCTCCTTCCCTTTCACGCCAAAACCTTCAAGCTGATCTATATACAACTCCTCAAGATGTTCATGCATAAAGGCAGCCTTGATATTCATTTGCTCAATATCCAGGTCTAGTCTCGTAGCAAGGACAAGAAATTAACTCCATTTTTTGACTAAAAACCTTCACCACTAATCTCATTTTATATTTGGGTGGTGTAGATGGATTTCCTTGCTTCACTCATAAGATCCACCAATTATTTAGAGCCTTCTTATCCTTTGGAAATTTCATCAACTCATAAGCGTGGTTTTCTTATAGGAAATACATCTCTTCCTTCATTGTAACCATCCACTGCTTGTTCTCTAAGCTCTTTACTGCCTCATCATATCTCTCGGGCTCTCCAAAATCAATTAATAAAATATACTCAGTTGCAGAGTATCTCAAAGATGGGTGCATGACTTTATAAGACCTTTGTTGAGAAAGTTCATCTTATAGTGTATCCACATCATCAGTGATGCCCTATATAGGCTGTCCATTAGTAGTGTCCTTATGATCTGGAAGTGGCCCAGTGCTCTATATTGGCTTAGGCTTTGTGGCCTCCTCAGTATCGTCACCTCCACACATTAGAGACTCTATATTAGTGGAATATTTATCCTTCCCAATATTTTCAAGATCAACCACAGTCTAATCCTCACAAAATATAGCATCACAATTGAGTACAAGTTTCTTCTCAATCAGATCAAAGAACTCATTTTTGCTCTCGCCGCTGCGTCCATATCCTAAAAATGCATCGTTAGGTCAAGGAATCCAGTTTTGATCTCTTGTCCCAAGGGACGTGCAAAAATGCTCCATAACTAAAGACCCTTAAGTGATTGTATGAAGGGTCCTTCACATACCATACCATATCTGGAATATCCTCAGTAATGCAAAACAAGGAGATAGGTTGATGACGTGTGCAATTATGTATAAAACTTTACCACAAAACATATCAGGTAGCTTTGATTTATAAAATATACACCTCATACTCTCCATCAGTATCCTATTCAATTAATTGTCATGCCATTTAGATGTGGTGTCTTGGGCGGTGTCTATGCATACCTAATCCCTAACTATTTGTAGTACTCTTCAAAGGAACCAATATACTCTCTCTCATTGTTGGATCTGATGCACTTTATATTTCTCTCAAACTATCTTTTCACTTCAGTGTAGAATCTCTTAAAAGTGTTGAGGACCTCATCTTTGGTCTTAATAGCATAAACCCAAAATTTTCCAAAATGATCATCAATGAATGTCATAAAGTAAGACACACATCCTCTTGTCTGGACCTTCAATGGTCCACAAACATCACTATGTATGTGATCTAGTGGCTCAGATCTCTTGGCGGAGTTGTGGATCTAATGAAACCCTATTCTGGTTCCCAGTCATATATTTATCGCATCTCTCCAACTGATCCTCAGATAGATAAGTGATCATCTTCTTCTAGGAGAGACATTTTAGGCTCTTCTGGCTAATATGACACTGTCTCTTATGTCATAGTGTTGTTGATATACCATATCTGATAGTATTGACCTGAGCAGCTTCATGTCTCCCCTCCATGTAGTATAAACTAGTATCTCTATAACCTCTAAATAGTATTAGCAATCCCTTAATTAGCTTCCAAAAATCTCCATCAAAGACACTCATGTGTCCCTTATCACCAGGCTTCCAAACTTAAACTAAGTTAAAGCAAATGTTAGGTACATGTCACATATTCCTTCAAAAACAACAAACCTCCCATGTTTGTCTTAGGTGTATGTCTTCCTCCTCGATGAATTTAGACATATAATTGTTGTCCATTCTAAGAAATCCGCAGTCATGAGTCATGTAAGTGAAAATAACTCTTAATTATGGGAGACATGTGCAGAAGCACCTGAGTCCACAATCCAGCTTCTATCATTGCACGAGAGTGCAATAGTGAGTTAGTGATATCATATCTTATAACGATGATATATTCTTCCTCTACAAAAGTGGTGGATGCAGTATGAATCTCCTTTAAATCATTAGTACCCACTCCTTCGCTCCTTTTGTTATTCTTCAGAGAGTAATATAATTTTTTAATATGCCCTTTATTATGGCAATTGTGGCACTCCATGTTTTGATAACGTGATTTGAACTTCCCTCTACTCTAGCTCATCCCACTCTTACTTCTCCTACTCTTACTCACCTCTCTCCCTAGGCTCGGTATAGAGGACATCAACTAGTGAAGAAGAATCTGAAAGTCCTTGATATTTTATTCACACCTTTTTTAAGATGACACTCTTTATAATCTCCATAGTAATGATGTCATCAGGAGATGAGTTGATCAGAGAAACTCTGACCATCTTCTAAGAGTCTAGAAGAGACTTCAGCAACCACAATATGTTGAACTCAACCTTGAAGGTTACCTTCATAATAGTGAGGCTGTTAATGATATCCTGATACTCGTATACATGATCCAAGGTAAGGGATTCATCTATGTATCTAAACTCCCCAAACTTTATTAGTAAATATAGCTTGTTGATGCCAGTACTCTTGACATACAATGTCTCAAGAGACTGCAAAATATTTTTTTCATCAACAATACTGACAACGTGATTGTAAACATTTGGCTCCACGAATTGTCTGATAGATAAATCTACATATTTTTGGTGTTCAACCTTCCACTTTTTTTGGATCTATGTCTTTAGGCATCTCTTCAAAGATAGAAACATGTCAACCCTTAATATATATGAGATATTCCATGAGTAAATGCCACTGGTTATAGTTCACGTCGTTCAATTTCACCATTTACTCAAATTCTAAATCATAAGTGTTGGGTCCATTGATCCCAATGTCCTGAATTTGAAGAAGGACCAGTAAAATAATGTATACACATGTTGTGATCTAACTTGTGTTTAAGGTTAATGAATGCAGTTTGTCCTGATAAGCTATGATGGGATAGGTAGCCTAAGTGGCTAAGGCAGGTAAGTTCTTACCTAAGTGGTGTAAAGACAGATAACTGTCTAAGTCCACAGGCGTTGAGTGAAGATCAGTCACTCAATGCCAGATGACTTATACCGCTGAGTGAAGCCTATACAGTCAAAGATAAGGCAGTGGCGAGTTGAGAAAATGGTCAAGTACACATGCGTTTAGTGAAGTCAACTCACTCAACGCCATACAACAAAAAGCTATGAGATAGGCTAAAGCAATAAAAGCCTAAAGTTGGAATGAGCTGAAATGTGGCCAAGTCCACAGGCGCTGAATAAAGTCAACTCAATCAACGCCATGCTACTAAGGAGAAAGTTGGCCCAGTGTTTTGGCGTTGAGTGATGAAGACACACTCAACGGCATTCAGCAAAAAGACTGTAAGTTGAATAGGTTGAACTAAGTTCAGATTTCATCGAACTGAGTTCAGCTCACATTTCATCGTGCTAAGCTCACATTTCGTCGAGCTAAGTTCATAGCTTGAGTTTTGAGTTCGTTGAGCTCAGCACATAGTTCGTCGAACTCAGATTCACCTTTCGTCGAACTCAGTTCAAAGTAAGACAGTTTAAGCCTAGTGGTTTTAAACACAGAAAATTGGCCAAAGTAAAAAGCGTTGAGTGAGGTGTGCTCACTCAACGCTATCAATGCCTTTATGCAGAAATAAGTTAAAAGCAAATAGCGTTGAGTGAGGCATGCTCACTCAACGCTCTCAACGCTTTAGTTGCTGAAGAGGAAGATATATGGCTAAGGCAGATGTCATTGAGTGAGGGTTGTTCACTCATCACTCTCAACGCCTAGAAACAGATTTATATTCCAAGTAGTTTGGCGTTAAGTGAAGGCTACTCACTCAATGCTAAGAGACAGTAAATCTTTCCAAGTATTTTGGCATTGAGTGAAGCTTACTGACTCAACGCCTATACTAATGTTGCTTGATTTTTGGCTAAGTCCACAGCTGGTGACTTCAGCAAGTCAAGAAGTCAACATATTTCAAATAAGTGGCGGGATGGCTACAATATGCGACAAAGGTTGTCGCAGACCTACTATACGATAGTTGGCGTTAAAGCAAAATTACAGCCAACATTAAAAGTGTGGGACCCACTCCTAAAAGAGTCGTTGGGTCTCAATAAATAAAGGAAGTGATAATGTTTCTTCTTCTCCGACATTGTTGTGGAGCTAAAGAACAGGAAGCTCAAGTCAGAAAGACAAAGAGCAAGTTAGCTGTTGAGATCAATATCTTCAACGGAAATATTGCTGGTGCCATTTTCATCTACACCAATAAGGAAGCTCAGGGTGATTCTCTGAGAAAGACGTAGCAGCAAGAGCCAACCCTTGCTGCAGGAGCTTCACAGATCCAGCCAATACTTTCTAAAAGAACATAAACTTGAGGAGTTGTGAAGGAGAAGTTGAAGCTGAATAGTTAGCTCAGTTTAGAAGGGAGCAGAGAAACAGATCTACTAGTTGCTTCCAACATAAGCCAAAGCTTCTACATAATTGTTGCTGTGAAGAAGAGAGAGTTGAATCTTTGGTTCAGTTCAGAAAGAGGCAGAATATTATTCTTCAAGTTTCTTCCAGCTCAAGTGCATAAACTTGTTTCTGTGAATTAGTTTGACTGAGGTGCACTAAGTCCAGTAAAGTTGACACAGGAAAACTCTCCTGGTGTCATAGTGAGGGAGGGAGGCATAGTCTAACTCACCCAAGGCTGATTGTCATAGAGGAATTCCTCTTGTGATCAATCAAGAACCACATCAATCCATTTCCATCCTATAGGATCCTTCTGGATCTGAGTTGTAGGAGTGTTGCTGCACTCTGAGAGTAGGGCCTAGTGCCTGAAGTTGTAGGTCTGAAAGCCTAAGTTGTAGGCCTTAGAGATAAGGCTGAGGTAGGTGTTTTGAGGACCACTGAGCTGTAGGAGCACTGCAGAGCTCTGAGGTATAAACCTTTGTGGTTCTGAGGTAGGGTTCTGAAGAGAACCTGAGTGTAAGGCTGAGGGCCTGAGGTGTAAGATCCTTGGAGAATTTTGGAGAAGTGCCTAGTCCAACAAGATAGTTGGATAGGTGGGAGGGAAAGTGGATGTACCCAGTTGGGGAACCACTATAAATATTTGTGTGCTTTGCTGTGTTGTTTTCTTTATACAGGCTAAATTATCTTGAAAGCAGAAATTAACCTACCACTCAAGCAGCAAACTAAAAGAAAATAACTAATAAAAAGACCAATAACCTATTCACCACCCCTCTGGGTGATTTAGACTCCATTGAGCTCTGTCACTAGTCACACTGACCTCAATTACCTGAGCAGGCTATTTCAAAGAAAATAATCAAAGAGGGTAGAAAGCACACCAATGGTCGTCACCTGCCGCACCCAATCACTAACTTAACCTAGAATATCTGATCGACTCATATTAAATTTCAAATAGGATAGAATGATAGCTACTCTAACGAGAACATAACTCTGATACCACTTATTGGGCTAGAGTGCACACAAGCTTGACCAGAGCACCTGCAAATTAATTCAAGTAAGTACTTGCACGGCCGTTTAGCAGCATGCGAATATGCAACCAAAACCCATCACAAAATAAAAATAATAAAAGTGACACATATTTTGCATGGAAACCCAATAAGGTGAAAACTACGGGACTATCAAAGTCCAACACGAAAAGCCTCCACTAAATATGTTTTAAAACAAATAGGAAATTACATGGTTTTTCCTCATCGATTCATACAAGATCTTCACCAACTTCACACTACAAAATACGACACAATAAATAACAACAAAAAAGTGAAAGTTACTAACAATGTTAGGCGAGAAGGTTTACACAAATCCTTTCCAATATGTTTCTTCAAATTCTTGCCCAAATATTCTCTAAATCCAATCAGTGTGGGTGAAGTATTCCTTATCAACATCACAGAACAACGTCCAAAAACTCTCTTAAATTAAGAATATTGCAACATAGGTCTTTCTAAAATCTTCCAATGCTCGAATTTGGAGAGAAGTGGAAGTCTTTCTCATCCTCCATCATGACTATTTATGGGGCCAAATTTATCGAGGTAGTGGCGATAGATGCCATGAGGTAGATATGGATGAAGATTCCTTCGACAACTTTCTTGGAAACTTCCCTCAGTCAAAAACACATGTCATATTTCATGGTCAAAGACAGTTACTAATTTTTCCACGTGGCATGAAACACATGTTTGAAAAGCATAATCAAAAGATGGCTAACCACTTTCACATTTAGGAGAGAAAAATATCTCATCAATGAAGACTCGTAGTAATAACCAGTCTCCATTAGTAATAAAATAAATCCATGTTTCCTTTCGTCTATTTTCTTCAACCAAACATGTAAATAGGTTATATAACTAAGAGGTTTATACATTGTAAACATATAATATTAATTAATAAATTATTATATTACGGAAATAATATATTACTTTTCCTATCAAAGATAGGATAATAAAAAAAAATTAAATGCTTTATTCATATACAAACGTGAATCTAGGAATATAAATATGGAGGGACCAGACATCGCCGTCACCCAATAAAAAAATCTAAAAACACTCATTTTACCAGAGTCGTTTCTCCATAATATGGCCTGCGTTTTTTATTGCAAGTAATCTAAATTAATTGCATCGGTGAAAGGAATCCACTTCCACTATCTAATTTGCAAAATTGTTGAGAGCCCCAGGCTTCAACCCGTCCTCTCTTAGAGTTAGAATATACGAACTTAAACATTGTGCAGCCGCACCTTCCTGGAATCTCTGATGGTATAACCTGCAGAGCACAGTGAACATGAAAGACAAAAAAAAAGAGTGGCAGTAAAGGTATATGAATTAGGGCATGCATACAACATGAATAAGCAGCCCTGGTGAGCTTTTATTAGGCTCACACGAGTTGGGTCCACCACATAAAAATCTTAGAAATAAAAATAATATAAAACAAAGCCTAAATTAAATAGTTTAATAATACTAAACCTCACAATCCATCTCATAATCCAGGTCTCCAATCACACTTTTGATTCCTAGACCGCAGCATAATGCATTGAACTTCTCAGTGGAGAGGGCCTTAGTCATTCTGTTGGCGAGCTGGTCCACCAGCTCTCTCAAAAAGTGATATTTGATTTTGATGTGTTAGTTCGAATGTGAAAGATTGGATTTTTGCTGATTGAGATAGCAGAGGTGTTGTCGATCATCAATGTCACTGGCCCTTGCTCTTCCATTCTCAATTCTTTCATGAGACGACTTAACCATACTCCTTCCTTAGTGGCCACACCAATCACCATATATTCCGCTTCTGTCGATGAAAGTTCTATGCTTTTTTGTTTCCTGGAGTTCCAAGAAATGGCGTTTCCACTAATACTTTTCCTATCATCGACACATCCAGCCTAACCGCTGTCGGAATATCTGATTAATTCTTCTTCCCAATTCTCTCTTCTTTCATACAACAAGCAATAATTATGTGTACCTTGTAGGTATCTCATGATCCTTTTCACTGCCATCATATGAATGGTGCTCGGTTCACTCAAAAATCTTGACACAAAACTAACAACATCCTCTATGTCTTGTCGACTATTAGTTAAATAGATAAGTGACCCTACTATGCACCGATATGTCTCTTTATTAACTTTTCTCCTCTATCGTGTCTCACAAGTTTTTCAGTAGTGGTCATGGGGGTTGATGTTGGCTTGCAATCCTGCATCCCAAAATTACTCAACAGCACGCTGATGTATTTTTGCTGGTGCATGAAAATTTCTTCAAGGATTTGATGAATCTGCAGTCCCAGGAAGTATCTCATGACACCCAAGTCACTCATTTCAAACTCCTTCATGGTATCCTTAAATGTTTTTAATTAGAGTGGTTTTAGTGCTCAATACCACATGTCATCTACATAGATGCTAGTGATGACAAAGTTTTTGTCAGGATAATGTTTGACATATAAAGATGCTTCATAGGGGCTACTTGTATGTGACTGGCTTTGCAAGAAGGTGTCAATGCGAGCATTCCAGGCTCTTGGAGCTTGACGGAGTCCATATATGGCCTTTCTCAACTTATAAACTTTCTCCTCTTCTCCTTTAACACAATAACCTTCAGGCAGCTTTACGAAAATTTTCACTTATCTCACTATTTAAGAACGCAGATTTCACATCCAGCTGATGAATGAGAAGTTGATTCTGGACACCAGAGGCAAGCAAAGTTCTTATAGTCTCTATTCGGGCTACATGCGCAAAGGTTGTAACGACCCCATCCGTTAAATGACGTATAGTAGAAGGTTCGGCCGGGGCCCCACACTATATGCCACAAACAGACGGTGAGGTCACAGGATAATATCAAACCAAACGAGTCCTAACTCAGAGCATTCTAGCGGAAGCTTATTAAGTGCAAGAACTCATAACAATGAATGTCCACTAATATATAAATATCACATTTATATATATAACCAGGAATGTTTACAAAACCACACCGCACACGGCCTTAAGGCCTTACAAGTTACTCTTTACAACATATATAGTTTCATACATCGGCACGCAGGCCGGCCACACATGAAATCCAACACTTCGCACGGCCTTCAAGGGCCTACCAGCAGCATGGGCTTTTGCCCGCTCAATCCATCAGCCCGCAACACCTGCATATGGACATCCACCCCATGGGTGATAAACAAAGCAACGGTCAGCATTCAGCTAACCAATTATAACGACCCCACCCCTTACCCGGGGCAGTGGTTCCTTCCCTGCATGTATAGCAATTTCAACATATAAAGAACATACACCCAACATCACAAACGCCGGCCTCAATGCCAGGCGCTCCGTGCACTCAGGGCACCTTATATGGTTTGTACTTGGTAGGCGGGCATAAGCCTCCAAACCCTTGTTGAAGACCTCACGCACCCGTCTCACTCAGAGGTACGCACCACACCAAAACCCGTGAGCACTATCAGTCGACCTACCCCCGTAGTGTAACAAGCCTAGGGAATTCGCCCTGCTGCTTTGCTACCAATCGACCGCTCACCCGATCTTAACATTGCCACTTGGTGGAATGGGCATAAGCCTCCAAACCCCTGTTGAAGACCTCTCGCACCCACCCACTCAGAGGTGTTCATCGCCACTTGGTGGAATGGGCATAAGCCTCCAAACCCCTGTTGAAGACCTCACGCACCCACCCACTCAGAGGTGTTCATCGCCACTTGGTGGAATGGGCATAAGCCTCCAAACCCCTGTTGAAGACCTCACGCACCCACCCACTCAGAGGTGTCCGCACTCCATCAACCAGCTCTTAACAAGCATGCAACCAAAGGAGCTATGCAAAGCATCCTCACCAAACACATCGTCCTCACCATCTCCGCAGGCTAAACGATGAATACACGGAGTCTTCTCCGGTTCGCAATATAAACATCACCAATCCCGACATACGTCTGGATGGGCTTCACACAGCATGCCTATGCCGTACTACATACTTCCGGCTCTAGATGCAGACTCAACTGCTGGAATCACTTACGTGTTTCCATCTCTTGATGGAGGATCCCATGCACATGCAAAACAAAGGGCTTCACCTGCCCAAGGAAGAAAGATCGTTACCCTTGACGATCGCTTCGGCGCCATAGAAAACTAGCCGGATGGAAATCACCGCAGCGGCCTTGCCTCCGCAACGCTGCACTCGGCTCTCTATTCGGCTCGACAAAGCTCCACCGGCGGCCGGAAAGCTCCTCCTCCTCTTCCTCCAAGCTCTCCTCTCTTTCTTCTCTTTAGAGAGAGAAAGGCTAAGTGGAAATGAGATTTTATCTCAATCCACGGCCTTAAAGAGGCTGGAAAAGCTTTGGACCACACAATCCAAATAGAAGGAAACGAACGACCGAGATCTGCCCAAAACCCCAATTTTTGCCTGACACGGCCTGTGACACGCCCGTGTCACAGGCCGTGTACCCTTAAGCGGCACACGCGGTTTGGAACCGACTGAACAATACGGGGATTGACACGCCCGTGTCGGACCTGACACGCCCGTGTCATTCTTGAGACACGCCCGTGTCCCCTGCTACACGGCACGCATCGGCTTCCAAAACCAGTACACGGGTCGGAACACGGCAGCTGACACGCCCGTGTCCAGCCTGACACGCCCGTGTTCATGGCCGTGTTCACGGCCGTGTACAGCTCTGACTCGAATAGGCCAAATTCGAACTTTAAATCGAACACGCCCTGGGACACGCCCGTGTCCCAGGCCGTGTACCCCCGACACGCCCTGGGACACGCCCGTGTCCCAGGCCGTGTACCCCCGACACGCCCTGGGACACGCCCGTGTCCCAGGCCGTGTCTAACAGCCTACTACTCAAAATTGTGTACCAACATATTTTGAGATTCTGGGGTGTTACAACCCTCCCCTCCTTATAGAAATTTCGTCCCGAAATTTAGCGCAACGCACAAGTATCAACACAACCACGCTATTGCGATACAACCCAAAACGATCCAGGTTTAGAGCTCAGAGGCCACAGCTTGGCTCGCCCCATGGAATCGTACCACCACACTGTTTGTCCCAAACAGAAATACAGACATACATACATACAACAAACAGCAAAATAAAGTGCACACTCCACTTTATTTCGGCTTCTCCGCATCTCGCAGAATCCGTTTAGCGGCCTCCATTAAGTCCAAAGCACGGATTTGCTGTTCTGCTTGATTTGAGCTTTGCGGCTCCTGCATCTCAAGAGTGTATATACGCGGTTGCGCCCGCGATGCAGACGACTCTGCCACAGCTTTACCCTTCTCGTCATAAGACGCACCTGTCTTTCGTTCACCCTTGGACGCACCATTCCAGCAAAATCGCGCGATATGTCCTGGCCTCCCACAAATGAAACATGTACGCGGCTCAACCCGTTCTTGCCTAAACGTTGCTCCTGACGCAACATCTGAAGAAGTTTGTTCAGCAGGCCTGAACCGCTTCTTATCACGTTTCCTGAAATCTGATTGCTCTGATGGCGGAACTTTGAAGTCGGACTTTTCCACCGCTACGATCTTCTTCTCCCGTACCCGCTTCAAATCCTTCTCTAGCGCACTAGCGGTATGCACCAATGCGTGGAATCCTTGGTTCACTGAACTTGGGAGAGCCAACCTCAGCTCATCACGCAGCCCTTCATAGAACCTATTTGTCTTCCGCGCCTGGTCCGCAAACGTCGACCCCGCATAACGACCGAGCTTGGTAAACTCATGCAGGTAATCGTCCATGGTCTTATCACCCTGTACCAGACGTTGAAATTCATTTTCCAGCGCAATTCTCTGCGCCATTGGCAAATATTTCGCCCAAAATAATCTAGAGAATTCGTCCATCGATATGTCGCCCAGATCTCTACCTCCCAATTGGTGCAACTCGAGCTCATCCCACCAAAGCCTCGCCTCTCCTTCCAGGAGGAAAGTGGCTAACGGGACTTTCTGCTCCTCACTAATCCTGAGCGCAGCCAGGATTCTTTTCACGCTAGAGAGCCAATCCTCGGCCTCTGTTGGAGACGTTGCCCCGACAAACGTAGGCGGATTAAATTCCATAAAATGCTTAAGTTGCTCGTCCGCTGCTTGCACAGCAACCGGAACCTCAACGTGCTCTTGCCTCGCACCAACCTCAACATGCTCTTGCCTCGCACCAACCTGCACTGGC
Organism: Platanthera zijinensis; assembly: GCA_039513925.1. NCBI lineage: Eukaryota > Viridiplantae > Streptophyta > Magnoliopsida > Asparagales > Orchidaceae > Platanthera > Platanthera zijinensis. Next base: position 156,379,712 of record CM077083.1, read on the forward strand.
GCCACAGCGGGTCTCGCTTGCCCAAAAGGTTGTGCCTGAAGCATAGCAAAGATCACCTCCGCAACTAAGCGCACCGTTTCCGCAGAAGGGGGAGGTGTAGGCACCTCAGGTGGTGCCGCACTCTCATCCGAACGCTGGGGCTCCGACTGCCCAGCTCCACTCCTCGTCACCTATAGGTGAACAAGATAGCATTACTTTCCATGGTAATACGACAAACTCATCGAATAGACACACACACACATTCCTAGTGGACATTCTTGAGTTCATTAGCATTACAGCAGGTCGCACAAACATGTGCTCGCCACCCCACAAAAGAATTCGACCACGAATTCGGAAGGGAAGACCGACAAAAGCGCTGATACCAAAATGTAACGACCCCATCCGTTAAATGACGTATAGTAGAAGGTCCGGCCGGGGCCCCACACTATATGCCACAAACAGACGGTGAGGTCACGGGATAATATCAAACCAAACGAGTCCTAACTCAGAGCATTCTAGCGGAAGCTTATTAAGTGCAAGAACTCATAACAATGAATGTCCACTAATATATAAATATCACATTTATATATATAACCAGGAATGTTTACAAAACCACACCGCACACGGCCTTAAGGCCTTACAAGTTACTCTTTACAACATATATAGTTTCATACATCGGCACGCAGGCCGGCCACACATGAAATCCAACACTTCGCACGACCTTCAAGGGCCTACCAGCAGCATGGGCTTTTGCCCGCTCAATCCATCAGCCCGCAACACCTGCATATGGACATCCACCTCATGGGTGATAAACAAAGCAACGGTCAGCATTCAGCTGACCAATTATAACGACCCCACCCCTTACCCGGGGCAGTGGTTCCTTCCCTGCATGTATAGCAATTTCAACATATAAAGAACATACACCCAACATCACAAACGCCGGCCTCAATGCCAGGCGCTCCGTGCACTCAGGGCATCTTATATGGTTTGTACTTGGTAGGCGGGCATAAGCCTCCAAACCCTTGTTGAAGACCTCACGCACCCGTCTCACTCAGAGGTACGCACCACACCAAAACCCGTGAGCATTATCAGTCGACCTACCCCCGTAGTGTAACAAGCCTAGGGAATTCGCCCTGCTGCTTTGCTACCAATCGACCGCTCACCCGATCTTAACATTGCCACTTGGTGGAATGGGCATAAGCCTCCAAACCCCTGTTGAAGACCTCTCGCACCCACCCACTCAGAGGTGTTCATCGCCACTTGGTGGAATGGGCATAAGCCTCCAAACCCCTGTTGAAGACCTCACGCACCCACCCACTCAGAGGTGTTCATCGCCACTTGGTGGAATGGGCATAAGCCTCCAAACCCCTGTTGAAGACCTCACGCACCCACCCACTCAGAGGTGTCCGCACTCCATCAACCAGCTCTTAACAAGCATGCAACCAAAGGAGCTATGCAAAGCATCCTCACCAAACACATCGTCCTCACCATCTCCGCAGGCTAAACGATGAATACACAGAGTCTTCTCCGGTTCGCAATATAAACATCACCAATCCCGACATACGTCTGGATGGGCTTCACACAGCATGCCTATGCCGTACTACATACTTCCGGCTCTAGATGCAGACTCAACTGCTGGAATCACTTACGCGTTTCCATCTTTTGATAGAGGATCCCATGCACATGCAAAACAAAGGGCTTCACCTGACCAAGGAAGAAAGATCGTTACCCTTGACGATCGCTTCGGCGCCATAGAAAACTAGCCGGATGGAAATCACCGCAGCGGCCTTGCCTCCGCAACGCTGCACTCGGCTCTCTATTCGGCTCGACGAAGCTCCACCGGCGGCCGGAAAGCTCCTCCTCCTCTTCCTCCAAGCTCTCCTCTCTTTCTTCTCTTTAGAGAGAGAAAGGCTAAGTGGAAATGAGATTTTATCTCAATCCACGGCCTTAAAGAGGCTGGAAAAGCTTTGGACCACACGATCCAAATAGAAGGAAACGAATGGCCGAGATCTGCCCAAAACCCCAATTTTTGCCTGACACGGCCTGTGACACGCCCGTGTCACAGGCCGTGTACCCTTAAGCGGCACACGCGGTTTGGAACCGACTGAACAACACGGGGATCGACACGCCCGTGTCGGACCTGACACGCCCGTGTCATTCTTGAGACACGCCCGTGTCCCCTGCTACACGGCACGCATCGGCTTCCAAAACCAGTACACGGGTCGGAACACGGCAGCTGACACGCCCGTGTCCAGCCTGACACGCTCGTGTTCATGGCCGTGTTCACGGCCGTGTACAGCTCTGACTCGAATAGGCCAAATTCGAACTTTAAATCGAACACGCCCTGGGACACGCCCGTGTCCCAGGCCGTGTACCCCCGACACGCCCTGGGACACGCCCGTGTCCCAGGCCGTGTACCCCTGACACGCCCTGGGACACGCCCGTGTCCCAGGCCGTGTCTAACAGCCTACTACTCAAAATTGTGTACCAACATATTTTGAGATTCTAGGGTGTTACAAAGGTCTCCGTAAAATTCCTTCCTGGTTTCTATGAATACCCCTTGGCAACTAAATAGACCTTGTGTTTTTGAATGCTTCGATTTTCATCTAGCTTCACTTTAAACAACTATTTCAAGCCACTAACCTCTTGGTGAGTAGGCTTAGAGACCAACTCCCATGTGTTATTTTTCTCTATCATCGTCATTTCTGTATTCATAGCATCTATCCACTCAGGATAGGAGAAAGCTTCAGCATATGACCTGAATTCTTTATAGACGAATGCCACATTGCAAGGGATAGATATATCTGCGAGGGTTAGAAATTTTTTAAGAGGTGATGAGTCATACTTGGGACTTGAGGGAGGCTCATTTGAATGTTCTGAAATGGGCGGCTGATCGTTCTCATCTGATGATGGTGATATGTCGGCATCCTCTAGAAACTCAACAAGATATTCACTCTGATCTACTATGTTGTCCCATGACCAACTCCCCGCTTCATTAAATATGGTGTCCCTACTAATGATGAGCTTCTTGGTGATAGGATTATATAACCTATATCCCTTGGACTCCCTACTATAACCAACCATAATATATTTCTCCCCCATTTTCTCCAACTTGTATATGTGTTCCTTGGTAATTAAGGCATACGCAATAAAACCAAACACTTTAAAATGGTGAATAAAAGGTTTTTTGTTATACCATGACTCATATGGTGTGGTATTCAGAAGTTTCTTGGTAGGAGATCTATTGAGTATGTGAATGGCAATATGCATTGCCTCATCCTAGAATTCCTTGGGTAGTGATTTCTATTGTATCAGGCTTCATCCAATTTCAACCATAGTTCAATTTTTTCTTTCTACCACTCCATTCTGCTGAGGGCTTTATGACATGGTGAGTTGACATTTGATCCCATTAGTTTCACAGAATGTGTTGAATTCTTAGCTGGTAAACTCTCCTCCTCTGTCAGTTTGGAGACATTTTATCTAGTGCCCTGATTCCTTCTCAACTAACTACTTGAATTCAGTAAAATTATGAAATGCTTCTGATTTCTAATTAAGGAAGTATATCCACATCCATCTACTGTAATCATCCACAAGGAGGAGATAGTATCTGTTCACAGACAAGGTAGGTATAGTGACTAGCCCCCAGATGTCGACATGGACTGATTTAAGTGGGACTGATGCTCTCCACTTGGCCTGTTTGGGAAAAGGCAACCTTTGTATCTTATTCTCAGCACAGACATCGCATACACCATGAGCACCAATTGGTCCACGCATCCCATTAACAAGAACTTTCAACTTACTGAGATCATTTTAAATATCCACGCATAATATGCCAAAGCTTCGATTCCTCCAAATCACAAGTGGTGTTGACATAACATGAGACTGCAAGTTGCTTCAATGATATAGTCAAAGCAAATTTTTTTGTTTGTAGACATTTTTACAACAATCACAAACCTTTGGTATTGTTTATCCAAGATTGAGCACTCTTCATGATCAATCGCATATTTGTATCCTTTTTTCAGGAGCTGCCATACACTGAGAAGACTCTGGGATAGTGCTGAAACATATTGCACCTCATGAATATAGTTGGTAGCACCATTTTTTAATTGAATTGCAACTATTCCCTTTCCTTCTACTTTCACTGTATTTTCATCCCCCATTATTACCTCAAATTGACTTTCCTCACATAGTTGGACAAAAGAATTTCTGTTGTTTGTCATGTGATTAGAGCACCCTCTATCAAAGAACCAAATTTCTGAATGTGGAGCCTCTGTTGCAAGAGAAGTGTAGAACAATCACTCTGAATTATTTATGAAGTTAGCTTCTTCTTTCGATTTGTTATCCTGATACCAACAGTCTTTCTGAAGGTAATTTTGTCTTCTACACTTCCTACATTTAAAGAGGCAATCCTTGGTGTGATGAGTGTTCTTATTGCACAGCTTGCAATATGGAACAACATGTGAGTTCCCTTTCATTTCTGATCCTTTATCTGTAGAACTTTGTCCTCACTTCACAGCAAAATATTGTCCCTTACTGGGACCGATTGAGGCTTTGTTTGAAAGACTTGTTCTAGGTGGGTCTCTTTTTTCTTCATTCGGGCTTCATGCCCTAGCAGTGCGCTCATGAACTCAGATGTGGTTTTTTTTGTTATGTCTTTGGCTTCCTCAAGGGCAGCCAGAATATTTTCAAATCTCATCGTTAGGCTGCTTAGAATTTTGACAAAACTTATTTTTCTAGGAGATCATCCCAATAGGTCCGTATCTGATTGACAATAACAATTAATTTTGAGAAAAAACATTGGACTGGTACACCTTCCATCATGGTAATATTGTCAAATAACGCCATAGTAGGGTTAATCTTATATAAATTATTCTCTCACTTCCTCTATACTCTGTTTTCTAGATCTCTCATGCTTCTTTGGCTGTTTCTGTATCAATGATTAGAGGTAGTATAGTCCTCCCGACACTTTGCTAAATACAGAGGATTGCTCTGACATCTCTTTTCTGATTTTCCTGTTGGAGTTGGATTTTGTCTTTATCTTCTACCTCTTTCGGGGACAATTGTGGGCCTCCATTAATGATAAGATCCCACAAACTTTGAGAGATAAAGAAAACTTTCATTTTCTTTCTCCAATAATCGTATGATTCACCTTCGAAAATATGAATTCATGTTTGAGTGTAGAGAAAGGCTTGGTTTGTAGAAGAAGAAGTGGCCGCCAAGTGATGAAGATAAAAAATAGGGATCGGCAGTAGATCCAACTTGATTACTATGCTTGATCGACTGATGGCGCAATGCGAACCTGTCTCTGATACCAAATGTTGGAATATACTAACTTCAACATTGTGCAACTACACCTTCCAGGAATCTTTGATGGTATAACCTGCAGAACACAGCAAACAGCGAAGAACAAGAAAGAAAGAGCGCTGACACAGGTATATGAAATTAGGTCATGCATACAACATGAATGAATAAGCAGTCTAGGTGAGTTTTTATATAGGCTCACACCGGTTGGGTCCACAACATAAAAATCTTAGAAATAAAAATAATACAAAACAGTGTCGAAATTAAATAGTTTAATAATATTAAACCTCGCACTTAGATCCGTCCCTATGCATATATACAATGATTATTACAAAGTACAATAATCAGACAAACAAATAAGTTTAAAATTTGATGGGTTACACCATTATTTATAAGGAGGGATTCCCCATGATTTCCTCCCAAAATGGGGATAATGGGGTTGACCAAGTCAACCTCCACCCCCCATGAACTCCCCATGATGAGGAAAACATGGGGAGTGGGCCCACTCCCTCTCTCTCCACCAAAAAACCGCCCCCCTTAGTGGAAAACCGTCGCCGCCAAGCCAGGCATCTGCCGCCGCCGGACTGGACGCTGACCAAGCCGCCGCCGCTGACGGATTGGCTGTCGGCCAGACCGCCGCAGCCAGCCAGGTCATCGCGGCCAGCCCGGCCGCGGCTGCGGGCCGGGCCGCCGCAGCCAGGCCACCGTGGCCACCGCGACCAACCAGGCCACTGCGGCCAGGCCGCCGCTGGCTAAGCCTCCGCGGCCTACCGGCCAGTCCAAGCCGCCGCGGCCTGCCGGGCCACCGCCGCCGGATAGGCCGCCGACCGGCCAGGTTGCGGCTGCCGGCCAGGCTGCTGCCGGCCAGGACGCGGTCGCCGGCCTGACCGCCCGCCCAATCGTCGGCCTAGCCGCCAGCCAGGCCACGGCCGCCGGCTAGGTCACCGATGGCCAGGCCGCCGCCGGTCTAACCGCCGGCCTAACCGCCGCCTGGCAACCGGCTGGCCACCGCCGCCGCCCGGTCGCCCCACCACCGTCGATGACTTGCTCGCCATCCGATCGTGGTGGGATCCCCACACAGTCCGATCTGGTGGGTAACCACCCACTAAGTTAGTGGTGGGGCCCGCCATTATCGCCTCCCGGAGGCTATAAAAGGAGACCCATGGCCTCCTCATAATTCACTTTTTGGCTCCCGGTCATCTTGTTGGGTACATTGGAAAATGTGTACAAGATTTGGAGAAGCCACAACTTAGTCAATGGTATGCATCAATTTGTATTTGATAGAAGTTTGAGTTTCATTGTGAAGGTTTAAGAATTTGAAGAAAAATTTTCTAAGTACAAGTGCCGACACTTGTGAAGAAACTGTGTCGACACTTAGGGAGACTGTGTCGACACTCAGGCAAGCTGTGTCGACACACTGGAAAAATGTATCAACACTTATGAAGAATTTGTGTCGACACCCAGAATTTGTGTCGACACTTATAAAGAAGTTGTGTTGACACTCAAAGCTATGTCGACACCTAAAGAAGAAGTTGTGTCGACACTAAAGCTATGTCGACACCTAAAGAAGCAGTTGTGTCGACATTCAGAAATGTGTCGACATCTGAAGCAGGACTTGTGTCGACACTTAAAACTGAAGCTGTGTCGACACTCAGGAGATATGTAGACACCTGAAGCAATTGTGTCGACACACAGGACTTGTGTCGACACACCAACTCTCAAAAGGCTGTGTCGAGTTCAGAAGTAATTGTGTCGACACACAGGACTTGTGTCGACACACACTCAACGCCATTTGATAAACACTCAACGCCAACTGTCTGCAATAGAAATGTCAAGACAAGAAGCTGCTGTGTCGACACACAAGACTTGTGTCGACACATACAATAAAGCAGTGTCGAGAAGCAGAAGTATGACTGTGTCGACACTTGGAGTAATTGTGTCGACACCATGAAGACTTGTGTCGACACTTAGTCCATATGTGTCGACACATGTGAAGAAGTCTGCTGAGTGTGGTATGCTGAGTTGAAAAGACTTTGAAGAACCTGGTGATGTGACTGGTGACTTAACAACTGTCATAACTAGCTGGTCTGACACCACTGTCAGAACTGTCAGAAGTTTGTTATGAACCAGATCAGCCGGTAACCATGGAGCAAGCTCTATATAAGAGACAGATCGGAAATGACAGAGAGGATAAACAAGAGGAATCAATAAGAAGAATTCTGACAGATCAAGGGCTATCTGTAAGAAAGATTCAGAGTTCAATCTGAAATTACAGAAGAAGCTGACTGAGGATCAACTTCAACATCAAGAGAAGATCCACCTTATTTTGTTCTAATCAAGAAGCTTTGAAAAGCTAAGTTAGGTTGGATCAGAAGGATCAGTCTATACAAGAACTGATCAAGAAGATAACATCAACAGAGAAATCTAGCTGGTGAAATTTTCAGTTACTCTTTACTCACAAATTCATTCTTGTAGGATCTATTGTTAGATCTGAGATTATAAGCCTAAAATTATAAAGGCTGAGGTAGGGCTGTGTGCCTGAGGTAGGACATGTGGAGAGCCTGAGTTGTAAGCCTAATTATAAAGGCTGAGGTAGGGCTAAGGCCTGAGGTTGGATTCAGGGGAAGAATTTGAGGTAGGACTTGTGTAAAGTCTGAGGTGTAGGAACCATCTTTGGTTCTGAGAATATAAGATCTACGGATCTGAGCAAGTGGAAGGAAGTTAGGCTGAATCCAGTTATCTGCTGGATAGGCGAAGGGGGAAAGTGGATGTACCCATATCTTGGGGAACCACTATAAATCTGGTGTTTGATGTGATGTGTTTATTTTCTGTAGATTGATTATCTATGTTAAAAGAAGTTATATATCTGTTTTCCTAAAAATTAAAAAAACACAATAAGTTAAAAACCTATTAACCCCCCCCCCCCCTCCTCTAGGTGTTTAGGATCTTGAAATAAAGTCTTTCAAATGGTATTAGAGGGAGGTTCCTCAAAAATTGACCTAACAGTCAAAGGATTTCTCTAAGGCAAATAACAGATAACAAGAATGGGTTCAAGTGAGTATCAAAAGGAATTTGGATCTATGAAATATCCCATATGCAGGAAAGAATCTTTTGGCATTTGGAAAGAAAGGGTCAGGTTGTTTATGGAAGCATCTGATCCAATAATTTATATCACAGTACAGGAAGACCCCTTCATCCCAATAAAGGTATCAGTTCTTGATGCAAGCATTCAAACTCCAAAGAGTTATTCAGAGATTATTAAGGATGAAATCATCTTGGCTACATTAGATAAAAGAGCTCAGAATATAATTGTAAGTGTCATAGATGATGCAACAATCCAGAATCTTGTGCACTATAAAACTTCCAAAGAAATGTGGGATACATTGATTGTCTATATGGAAGGCACAAAAGAAGTCAGAGAGGACAGAAAGTCTATGCTGAATCAGGAGTATGAGAGCTTTAGGCAGACAAAAACTGACAGCATAGCTAAATGCTATAAAAAGTTTTTCAGAATAGTTAATGAACTAATGACATATGGAAGAGTCTTCAGTACTTATGAACTGAATGACAAGTTTCTTAGGTCCCTAACAAAGGATTGGGACACTAAGATATGTGTCATCAAGGAAGTGGCCAAACTGGCTGACACACCTCCACCTACACTTTTTGGAAAACTGCTTTCATATAAAATGCAGCTTACTGCTAGGAAAGAGGAAGAAAAGGGCAACAGATCTGAACATAAAGAAAAGTCAGTAGCTTTCAAGGCTGAGGGCTCAAGGAAGGGTAGGAGAAAATCTCCTTCTCCACCTAGAAGGAGTACTGAAGCAGAAGAAGGAGTTCTTGAAACAAGTACATCAGATAGTCACACATCTGATGAAGACTTTGCTGCCTTCACAAGACAATTCCAAAGGTTCATGAAGAAAAAGAAATGGAGAACTAGGCCTTCATCAACATCCTATTCCAAGGATGAATACTATAGGAAGAAGAAAACACCTAAAGATGACAGGTATGCTTCTAAATCTGGTAAACAATCTAATTCTTAGATTGTGTGTTATTGCTGTAACAGGTCTTGGCATGTCATAGCTGACTTTCCTGGCAAAAGAAAGGAGTCAAAGGACAAGAAGAATCAGCTGGTCAAAGGCATGAAGGAGAAGTCTCTAGTGGCTCAAAAGGAGAAGAGTTGGACAGACTCTTCATCTTCAGAATCTGGAGAAGAAGAGGCAGAAGCATATGTTGGACTCTTCTCAACAGAAGAGGATTCTAGGGAACTAGAATTCCTACAGATGCTGGACTCCATAAATGGAGTGGAAGAATATTGTTGTAAAGGGCTGATGGATCAATCTGAAGAAGATAAGTGCCAGGATCAGCCTGGACCAAGTAAGGTAAACAATTATCCTCTAGTCTCAGATTACTTTACTGGATCAGAATCAAAAGCATCTTCTTCAAAAGAAGTGGATGGATCTGAGTCTGAGGGGATGTTCACCAGCTCATTAATGAGTATGGTGGGTTGTTGCATGCTCTAAAGAAGAGCAAGTTTCTTGTTAAAGAGCAGGCCAAAGTGATTGAGTCTCTTAAGCTGGCTGCAGCAGATTCAGCAAAACTGTTGGATCAAAAACTGAATGAGGTTGCCAAATTAAAAAACATTAGAGTTATTTAGATGGGCATAATCTCATTCAAAGAGAATCATATCAAGAAACTGGAGCTAAAACTTCAGCAAGAGAGAGAGCTAGTGGCTAAATTCTCCAAGCCAAAATCAGTCTTACCTTTGATAGATAATTTTTTTTCACAAAAAGGGAAGACTGGTCTAGGCTTTAAGGGAAGAACTAGGACTATAATTCTCATAGAAAAGGTAAAGCCACAGTTCAGCCTCTAGCTGTTAATCCCCCTATTTTCTCTAAGAAGGTAGTGAATCCTACTAACAGGTATGATCATGACATTATACATGGTCACTGTGAGCATGAAAATTTCATGAGTAAGGGTGCTAATGTCAATAGACAAATTTATAGGCATGCCCATCATATTCAAGAGGAATTCTTGAAGAATGTTGTTCCAGCACCAACACTTAATAAGTCTACTAGCAACAAAGTAAGAAGGCCTGTACCTAAGAATAGGTATAATAGGTTTGAGTATTGGTGTTGTGGCAAGGTGGGCCACTTTGCCATGGATTGCTGGTTTAACTCAAGTGTTAAAACCAAAAGTAGGATTCCTGTTAGATCAGTTACAGGATTTCAAACTAACAAGGACCTAGGACCCACTAGCAAGTTGGGTTCTAAGGGTAAGTGATTCTTTATTTGGTGCAGGTGAATCCAAGTGATCATACCCCTATATGGTACTTGGATAGTGGCTGTTCCAGACACATGACTGGAACCAGGAGAATGTTAAGGGACTATGTGCCCATAGAGAATGGACCCCAAGTAATATTTGGTGGATCAGAAAAGGGAATCATATAAGGATTTGGTAACATCTCTTGTGATTCAATTACTATCACTAAAGTGGCTTATGTAAAGGGTTTGAAACATAACCTGATTAGCATAAGTCAACTTAGTAATCTAGGTTATGACATTTCTTTCCTCAAAGGGGAGTGCCTAGTAAAAAGGTCAAGTGATCAAGAGATCATTTTGACTGGCACTAGGAAAGGAAATGTGTATTGCCTTAACCTAGATTATGAGTCTAACAGCTCACCTATTTGTTTGGTTGCTCGAGAGAAAGCTTCTCTATGTGTCAAATGGTACAAGAGGCTAGCTCATCTAAACTATAAGTCAATTGGACTGCTGTTTAGCATGAGATTAGTGAGGAATGGTCCTCAAGTTAAGTGCATTAAAGAGGGTGTGTGTTCAGCTTGCCAAAAAGGCAAGCAGACTAAGTCCTCTTTTCAGTTACTTGACAATAAAGATTCAAATAGATGTTTGTATCTCATGCATATAGATTTGTTTGGTCCTATGCCAGTTCATAGTCTTGGTAGGAAAGCATACTCACTTGTTATTGTGGATGACTATTCTAGATTTATATGGGTTTTCTTCTTGAGGCAGAAATTTGAAACTCCAACTGTTTTCCAGTCTTTTGTCAGATAAATACAGAATGAATACAACAGTTCAGTGGTCAAAATCAGAAGTGACCATGGAACTTAATTTCAGTCTGAATGTATGATAAAATTCTGTGAAGAACTTGGGATTCATCAGGAATTCTCTTCACCTAGAACTCCTCTGCAAAATGGTGTTGTTGAAAGAAAGAATAGGACTCTAATTGAGGCTAGTAGAACTCTATTGAATGACACTACTCTCCCTGAATACTTCTGGGATGAGGCAGTAAATACTGCTTGTCATGTGCTCAATAGAGCTTCCATCAACAAGAAACACAAGATAACACCCTACCGGATTTTGAAAGGTAGAAAACCAAATATATCTAATTTCAGAATCTTTGGTAGTAAGTGATTTGTACTAGTCAATGGTAAACACTACCAAACTAAGTTTGCTGCCAAATCCCTAGAAGGGATATTTGTTGGGTATAATAACCAAAGTAGAGCATACAGAATCTACAACTTGACTACTCAAGTTATAGAAGAATTTGTGTATGTTGTATTTGATGAGTCAATGTTTATTAACAGTGAATTGTCTAGTTCTTCAGTTAGTTCTACAGGTCTAACAGATAAGCTGGACAAGCTGACCATCAATGAAGATGTTCCTGCTAAACTGGATGAGGATAAAGATGTCAGCTATCCAGGGGGAGACCAAGTACCTCTGGGTGAAGAAGAAAATGTGGAGCATCAAGATGAGAAAACTGGAGATAGCCATAATGCTAACAGAATTCATCCAGCAAGGAGACACCTGAAGGATCATCCAGCTCACTAGATCATTGGTGATGCAAGTCAGGGTGTTCTAACAAGGAGCAGGAGCATGAACACAGTTCTATGTTCTAGCTTCCTATCTCAGATAGAACCCAGGAAGATTAAAGAAGCAATGCAAGACACCAACTAAAATTATGCAATGCAAGAAGAGCTCAGTCAGTTCAAAAGGTGTAAGGTCTGGGAACTGGTGCCAAAACCTAAGGATCACAACATAATATGAACTAAGTGGATCTACAGGAATAAGCTTGATGAGAATGTCACTATAGTCAAGAACAAGGCTAGACTTGTAGCAAAAGGCTACAGGAAAGAGGAAGGTATTGATTTTGATCAAACCTTTACTCCAGTGGCAAGGCTGGAGGCTATAAGGCTTTTCTTAGCCTATGCTGCCTTTCAAGGGTTCAAAGTATATCAGATGGATGTGAAATCAACATTTCTGAATGGTGATTTAAAAGAAGAAGTCTATGTACAATAACCCTCAGGTTTTGTAGACTCTCACTTTCCTGATTATGTATATAGGCTTAGGAAAGCACTATATGGTTTGAAACAAGCTCCAAGAGCTTGGTATGAAATATTGTCTGCCTTTCTTATTGAGAATAAATTCTCTAGACGAAAGATAGACAAAACTCTATTCTATAGGGAATCAAAAGGCAAGATAATACTAGTCCAGATATATGTGGATGACATTATCTTTGGTTCTACTGAAAACAGCCTTTGTAGGAAGTTTGCCAAACTTATGCAAGGGAAGTTTGAGATGAGTAGTATGGGTGAGCAGAAGTTCTTCTTTGGACTTCAAGTTTGACAGACTGAGAGTGGGTTGTCCATATCCTAGTCTAAGTTCACCAAGGAGTTGATTAAGAAGTATAGTTTGGACTCAGCTTCTACTATAAAAACTCAAATGGGAACAAGTATGCCTATATGCAAAGATGAAGCAGGGACACCTGTTGATGAGTCTTTGTATAAAGGGATAATTGGATCCCTACTATACTTGACTGCTAGTAGACCTGACATCATGTATGCAACATGTGTCTGTGCTGGGTATCAAGCATGCCCTAAGGAATCTCATTATACTGCAGTTAAAAAATTTTTGAGATATCTTAAGGGCACACCTAATCTAGGCCCTTGGTACCCTAAGAATAGAGATTTTCTATTAACAGGTTTCTCAGATGCAGATTTTGTTGGATGCAAAGAAGACAGAAAAAGTTCCACAGGAACCTGTCAATTCCTTGGTTGGAGGCTGGTGTCATGGAGCAGCAAGAAGCAAACCAGTGTAGCTATATCAACAGCTGAATCAGAAGTATATAGCTACAGGTAGCTGTTGTGCACAATTGATGTGGATAAAACATCAACTAGAAGATTATAACATCCATGTAAGTAGAATTCCACTATTTTGTGATTATACAAGTGCTATTTCTATTGCTAAGAATCCTATATCACACAGTAGGACCAAGCATATAGAAATTAAGTTTCATTTTATCAGAGAACATGTAGAGAAGGAAAATATTAGCCTAGAGTTTGTGAAAATTGATAATCAAATAGCTGATATTTTTACAAAACCTCTGTATGAAATTAAATTCAATAATTTCAAAATTAAATTAGGTATGTTGAACCTTGATTAGGTTAACACAAGTTTCCATAAGTAGCATATGTAAGCACTAAATTTCTATTGAAATTTGGCTAAGTACAAAGTTTGTGTCGACACAAGCAAGTTGTGTCGACACACTTAGTATGTTGTGTCGACACAGAAAAAGGATGTGTCGACACAGAAACAGTATCTGTGTCGACAGAAGAATAGGTGTCGACACAACCTTATCGAGACCATATGTCGAGAGGATTTTTGTGTCGACACACAGAAGTTGGTGTCGACACAACTCTGTCGAGACTAAAGTTGTCAGTGTCAACACAGACGCAAGTTTGTCGACACAGACTCAAGTATATCGACACATAAATGTGTCGACTTAAAATACGTTTTATCAACTTAGACATTAGTATGTCGACACATAGCTGTGTCGACTTAACTTAAGTTCTGTCAAGACCTAGGTAATTTTTGTCGACACAAAAACTGATTTGTCGACTTAGGCCCGACTTTTGACCTACTCTTAACACAAGTACTATAAATAGGTGAATCCAAAATCTGGTCGACTACGCAATCAGAATTTTTGACTCTACACCTTCTGTCGACATAGAGCTTCTCTTCTCTTCTCCTCTAGCACTTACGTCAATGACGCCACATGAAGAAGATAAGGTTAATAAAGGTTATGAACTGGTTCGTGAAGGTTTCATGACAGCTTCTGATGAAATTCAAAGAGTTATTGCCCTAATTTCTGAAAATTGATTAGAAATTTTGGTCTCTGAACCAACCAAAATTTGGAAAAAGGAAGTCATGGAGTTCTACACAACCATTACTGTGGATACAGAAGGAAAGAAAATCAAGGCATCTATTCAAGATACCTGGGTGAAGCTCACATTGAAATCTATTAGGAAAGCACTACATCTACCATTGATCAAGGATACAGACGAAATAACTCCTTCCCAGATAACGGAAGCTTTAAGCTGGTGTGGACTGAGTCCTAGTATTAAGATTGGATCATCTATCAATAGAAAAAGGATGAATTCCCAAGGAAAATTTCTTTCAGAAGTTGTGGGCAAAGTGATTATTTGCAAGACTGGTGGACATGATAGGATTTCTGCCCACATGTTCAATCTTATGGTGAGGGTTATATTCAAGATAAACACTGACTGAGCAGTAGTGGTGTTTGATAAAATACAAGAAGGAATTAAGAAACCTAACCTGGGAAGGATCCTCAGTTTATGCTTAACATCAGTAATTCCAGATGTTCAGAAACAAGCAAATGACTATAAGATAAATCACATGAGGAAAATGGATGTGAGGATACTGTCAAGGTGGGACAGAGTTCTAACCAAGGAAGTCCTTGCTCCTAAGGAGCAAACTAAGAAAGACAAGAAGAAAAAGAAAGTGGTTGTACAGGCTGACTCCTCCAGTGATTCTGAGGAGGAAGTGGTCTTTACTTCTGATGAAGACCAGAACCAACAGGATGCTCATGATCAAGTAAAGGACAGTGAGCCCCAGGAGCAACAAGTTGACTCCACTCCAGGGGGGAGAAAACTTAGAATAAGAAACTGAGTTGCCTTCCCAAGGGGGAGGTATTTATGATGTTGTCCTAGATAGTGACTTAGCTGCAGATACAATCTTGGATGTGGTATCTAGAATCAACACTACAGTTGAAGAAACTGATAAGACAGATGCTCAAAATGAGCCAGTAAGTATCTTCTCCACAGTCTAGTGATATATGATGAGATTCTCCTCAAAAATTGTTCTAGGGGACACTTTTGTATTACACAAAAAATCTTTCAAGTGGTATTAGTCTTTTAAGTAGTACTTTAAAAACTAATCTTATTCCTTCTGTACAGATACAGCTGGAATTCACCTTGGAAGAATTTTTTTCAGATCTTCCTACACATGGGACTGAGGGGGAGTATACTGAAAAAGAAAAAGAAATTCCAAGGACTGAGGGGGAGTTATCCAAGGATACCCCCGCTGAAAAGTACACTATTGATATTAAAAGTACATCTAAATCTTCTAAAGATGAAGAAGCCACATTTGCTAAGAAAAGAAAGCTGACTGTGTTAAAGAAAAAGAGTTCTGGATATAAGAAGGCTTTACAAATGGGAACTGCACCATCTACATCAAGCATGGACTTCAGTTCTTTACTGGTCCAGATGCAGATAAAATTAGATAATCAAAGACAGACAATAGAGAAATATGTGATGAAACTCATAAGAAGTTACAGTTTCAGTTGGCCCATGACATCAAATCTATTAGGTTTGAAGTAAATCAGAATAAGAAGGAGATGACAGATTACTTCCATAAAGGAGGTAATGCTGTGGTGTTCCTGGCCAAGCAACAACAAGATATCAAAGCTATAGTGGATGAAATTGAAGTGAAGCAAGGCTATGTACTGGAGAATCAGATCAGAATGAATGAAAACCTTAAGGATTCACATCATGCCAAATTAACAAAGCTCACTGATTCTAGCACTTCTCTGAAGGTTGAAATCTCCAAGCAAATCCAGGAAGATATATCTGCTGTCAAAGCCACATTTCAAGACTCTCAGGAGAAGATTAAAGCTTTCCTGACAAAATTCAGAGCTTATTTTCAAGAGGGAACTGAATATGTAGCTGATCAAGTCAGATTCCAGAAAGAAGATTTAAGAGATCATGTTACAAGAGAAGTCAAAAAGGGGGAGAGATTACTAGTCAAAGCCAACTCTGACCATGCTAAATGGACTTCCAATAGTATCAGAGCTACTCTTGGATATCCTCCTCTTTGTGATGATGATAATGTAGCAGAGTCTGGGACACAACCTATATATTTTGAAGGAGATCAGCCTGAAGTTGCTCAGGTGATCTACCCCCCAGCTGATTTTGAGATGGTTCAAGAAAAAGTGCTGAAAATGTATAGTCCTCCACCAGAGGCACAAAATGTAGTTCTGGAAAAGGTTGAAATGTCAGAAGCTGCATTAGAAGCTCATAAGGATGCTCAACTTTCCAAGAAGAGATTCAGAGAGCAGGCTAAGCTGAAGCCAGATTTTGAGCAGTGGAGACCAACTTCTAGAAACATCATACTTACTGCCTGGAAAGCTGTAAAGGATAAAACCCATGATAAAGGTAAGTGGTATTCAGAGCAAGAGTGGAATAAATATCAAGCAGGACAAGAAGCAATTCCTCAACATATAAGAAGAGCTAAGGCTGGGAAGCTACCTGCTAATGCTCAAGAGCCAAGCAAGTACTTCCCCAAACCTTTCCACTATTTTGAAAGACAGAAGATCAAGGCTGAAGAATTAAAGAAGAAAGCTCTAAAAGGGAAAAAGCCAGCTGAGGATGCTGAACCTTCTGTGCAGGCTAAAATCAAGTTTGGCTAAGGAATAGTTATTAAGGAGCCTAGTCAGTAATTGGATTGCTAGATATATGTAATAGAACAATGTATTAATTTGTTTCTTTTGTTCTATAAGAAATTCTTGTAAACCAAAATTTTATTGATTAATGAAATCTGTTTCAGTATTAATTGTTTGTTGTTTACAATGATTATGTGATAACCTGCTCTGAAATGTTTTTACATCTATTACAATTTTGTTTTATCTCAAGAAATATATATCAATGACTAAGGGTTATGACTTCTCCAAATAAGGGGAGATTGTTGGGTATATTGGAAAATGTGTACCAGATTTGGAGAAGCCACAACTTAGTCAATGGTATGCATTAATTTGTATTTGATATAAGTTTGAATTTCATTGTGAGGGTTTAAGAATTTGAAGAAAAATTTTCTAAGTACAAGTGTCGAAACTTGTGAATAAACTATGTCGACACTCAGGGAGACTGTGTCGACACTCAGGCAAGCTGTGTCGACACTTATGAAGAATTTGTGTCGACACCCAGAATTTGTGTCGACACTTATAAAAAAGTTGTGTCAACACTCAAAGCTATATCGACACCTAAAGAAGAAGTTGTGTCAACACTCAAAGCTATGTCGACACCTAAAGAAGCAGTTTTGTCGACATCCAGAAATGTGTCGACATCTGAAGCAGGACTTATGTCGACATTTAAAACTGAAGCTGTGTCGACACTCAGGAGATATGTCGACACCTGAAGCAATTGTGTCGACACACAGGACTTGTGTCGACACACAAACTCTCAAAAGGTCGTGTCGAGTTCAGAAGTAATTGTGTCGACACATAGGACTTGTGTCGACACACACTCAACGCCATTTGACAAACCCTGAACGCCAACTATCTGCAACAGAAATGTCGAGACAAGAAGCTGCTATATCGACACACAGGACTTGTGTCGACACATACAACAAAAGCAGTGTCGAGAAGCAGAAGTATGACTGTGTCGACACTTGGAGTAATTGTGTCAACACCATGAAGACTTGTGTTGACACTTAGTCTATATGTGTCGACACATGTGAAGAAGTCTGCTGAGTGTTGTGTGCTAAGTTGAAAAGACATTGAAGAACCTGGTGACGTGACTGGTGACTTGACAGCTGTCATAACTAGCCGGTCTGACACCACTGTCAGAACTGTCAGAAGTTTGTTATGAACCGGATCAGTCGGTAACCATGGAGCAAGCTCTATATAAGAGACAGAGAGCAATAACAAGAGGAATCAATAAGAAGAATTCTGACAGATCAAGGGCTGTCTACAAGAAAGATTCAGAGTTCAATCTGAATTTACAGAAGAAGCTGACTGAGGATCAACTTCAACATCAAGAGAAGATTCACCTTATTTTGTTCTAATCAAGAAGCTTTGAAAAGCTAAGTTAGGTTGGATCAGAACGATCAGTCTATACAAGAACTGATCAAGAAGACAACATCAACAGACAAATCTAGCTGGTGAAGTTTTCAGTTAATCTTTACTCACAAATTCTTGTAGGATCTATTGTTAGATCTGAGATTATAAGCCTAAAATTATAAAGACTGAGGTAGGGCTGTGTGCCTGAGGTAGGACTTGTGGAAAGTCTGAGTTGTAAGCCTAATTATAAAGGTTGAGTTAGGGCTGAGGCCTGAGATAGGATTCAAGGGAAGAATCTGAGGTAGGACTTGTATAAAGTCTTAGGTGTAGGAACCATCTTTGAGTCTGAGATTGTAAGATCTACGGATTTGAGCCAGTGGAAGGAAGTTAGGCTAAATCCAGTTATTTGTTGGATAGGCGAAGGGGGAAAGTGGATGTACCCATATCTTGGGGAACCACTATAAATCTGGTGTTTGCTGTGATGTGTTTATTTTTTGTAGATTGATTAATTTGTGCTAAAAGAAGTTATATATCTGTTTGCCTAAAAATTAAAAAGACACAAAAAGTTAAGAACCTATTCACCCCCCCCCCCCCTCTAGGTGTTTAGGATCTTGAAATAAAGTCTTCCACATTTTATTCCTCAGGGAATAGCTCTGTCTGACTCCTCCCTCGGGTCAACCTCCAGCCACCTTGAGCCACCAGCGGGCCACCAGAAGGAAAACACCTAAGTCCATGAACGAACGAAAGAAGGAGGAAGAAGACCACTGCAAGCGAACAAGCGCCAATGCCGCGCTCCAAACTTCCAAGAACCAGAATCGCTCCTCGGATTCTAGTGTCCAAGTCGCTCCCGTGGTGTGGCCTATCGCCCATTAGGAGCAGAAGTCTCTCTCTCACCCCCCAAGTTGTAACGGGGAGCGGCCTGTCGCCCCTGATTCTTCGTGCACATTGTAATTGCCAACATCTAGTGGATTTTGACTGGCATAGATCCGGTCACGTGGTTTTTTACCCGGTTGAGGGGTTTTTCCACATCATCACGTCTTGTGCAAACCTCTTATTTTCATTGACTATGTGCGCGCTCGACCGCTCCATAAGCTAACACGGTCCAAGTAAATCCGGTCCGACCGGGGCATCGAGTTAGTCCGCAACAGTTTGGCACCGTCTAAGGGAACACGATTCCCAACATCCTTCATAATACAAGGTCACCAGCTTTGCCGCTTCCAAGTTCTTCTTCAATGGCAAAAAGAAGCACTCGCACCACTGAAGGATCCCTTATCGCACACGCACGCTCCCACTCTTTGGTGGACGTACCACTGACAGCTGAAGCCGCTTTCGCCCCTGTCACAACCCTGGAGGAGAGTGTTCGCCAGATGGAAGAGCAACAAATCGAAATTCTCACCCTACTCCGAAGCTTGGGAGCACCAGCCATTCCCCCGCCTCTGCCAGATCATGGCCCGACGCAAGAATTTCTGCAAAGAAAAGGGCAAACTCTCACGGGACAGGAAGAATGGTTTCAGGTTATGCCCCGTCGGCATAACCCTCCAATGAATAGGGGGCAACATCCACCTCAAGAATACTCCCCTCTGAATACCACCCGCACTGATGTGATGCATGCAATGTGGAATGATCCGACATTCCACCGGCCAAGAATTCCTTATCCATTCAAGCAAGCCGATTTACTGCCATCAGAAGAACTATCTACCTCAATTAGACATTGCCTGCACAAGGAGTATGACATAGAGAAGGAATTCTCAAGCATAAGTAGCCCCCCCGCACCCGCAACATCACTCCAAAAGATATACGATCACGGCCACCACACCTGTCTTCATCATGAAGAGAACTTTGGAAACCTGATGGGTCCCGATACCTCTGCCACAAAGCAGAGACTAAGTGAACATCTACCCAACTTCAACTCACCGGACTCCTGGGCAGTCCCGGGCTCAGAAGATGGCTTTGAAAGCCACAGTTTCAACGGAACAGGCAACCCGCTAGCACACATGGAGTATTTTGAAGCTATCATGCATGCTCGCAATACTTCAGAGCAACTCATGGTCCAGGCATTTCCGACAACACTAAAGGGGAAGCTCGAGCTTGGTTTCATTCTCTACAAGAAGAGAGGATAGACAGCTATATTGAACTCGCAGCTCTCTTTATCAAAAGGTTCATGACGGTCAGAAAGCCCTCACCAGAAATTCCAATTTCAAGTAGAGTCCAGAAAAGGAAACTAGAGAACGGTGTGTACCCCGAGCATAAGAGAAACTGTGATCAGCACGCAAGTACCTACAAAGGGCGAGAGTTGCGTCAGTTTGCGACGCTCAACGCCCATCAAGGAAAGATCTTTGAAGCAATTCATAACCATCCGGCCTTGTGCAGGCCCGGGCCGCTCGCCCCCGGCCGAGGAGATTTATCAAAATACTGCGAGTATCACCGGGTTCATGGCCACAGCACGAACGAACGCAATTGGCTTAAGAAAGAAATCCAGCAACTGAATAGTCTGGAGGCGGTTGATCAATTCCTATCAAGAAAAATACTGCCACCTAGTCAAAGCATGAGATATACAACCATCAGAATTGGTGAGTCATCCACCGAGTTGAACTGAGTTCTAATGGACAGAGAGATTGCTGTTAATGTGTTATTTTTATCAACACTACTTCAACTCAAGCAAACCACTGACCACCTCGAGCTAACGTCTGCCAGCGTGTGTGTTTTGGGGAATGCCCTAGTACCAGTCATTGGCACCATCACTCTCCCGGTTACTCTTGAAGAAGCACCTCGGCTAGCATCCTATGACGTATAGTTCGTCGTCATCCAAGCTGATTCTGACTACACTGCAATACTCAAACAATCACTCTTGGATGTCTTCCAATCCCGCTCTCGCCACTTCCATCCTTGAGTCATTTCCTTTCTCACTCGTTTATTTATTTACTATTGTAAAGATCGCAAGCTCGAGCTTGCGAAACTATTTTTTCGTTATTTGCTTTATTAGTGCCTAATCGAGAAATTGTTTGCCAGGCTAGGTCGCACAACCAGATCGAATATATACGTTCTCCGTCGGTCGGATTGAGTACTTATATTCTCCACCAATGTTGCAGACCATCGCCTAGCCGTTGCAAATTCCCCATGTGGGCCTTCCCCTGTCACAACCCGCATTTTCCCAACATTTAAAATGCTATCAGAGTAGGGAAAGCTACGCGTTGCGATACCACGTCACGTAGGGGGCGTCTACTGACGTTAAGGCAATTCATCCTTCTTCGCAGTTCAAGAAATATTATCATTAACTCAAGAGATTCAAGTAAAATTTATGCAGAAAAAATTAACAAGCCGCGTCCCTCGGCTTGGTGGATCAACTAGTCCACGCTTTTAAAAATATAGTTTTACGCAGCGGAAAAATACTTGATTTAACTACTTAGTGGCCTAAGTGAACATGAAGACTTAGTGAGGTGCACCATGCTAGATCGAACGTGTGGATTTACCATATATAAGTAAAACTATATTTTTAAAAGCGTGGACTAGTTGATCCACCAAGCCGAGGGACGCGGCTTGTTAATTTTTTCTGCATAAATTTTACTTGAATCTCTTGAGTTAATGATAATATTTCTTGAACTGCGAAGAAGGATGAATTGCCTTAACGTCAGTAGACGCCCCCTACGTGACGTGGCATCGCAACGCGTAGCTTTCCCTACTCTGATAGCATTTTAAATGTTGGGAAAATGCGGGTTGTGACATCCCCCCTCAAGAAGAAGCTGCGAGCAGCCCTTGCGCAAAACTAAGCCGCGAGTAGCCCTCGTGCAACCCCGTGGGGGCCTGCCCCCCTCACAAAGAAGACGCGAGCAACCCTCGTGCAACCCCGTGGGGGCCTGCCCCCCTCATGAAGAAGCCGCGAGCAGCCCTCTTTCAAACTAAGCTGCGAGCAGCCCTCGTGCAACCCCGTGGAGGCCTGCCCCCTCACGAAGAAGCCGCGAGCAGCCCTCGTGAAAACTAAACCGCGAGCATCCCTCATGCAAACTAAACCGCGAGCAGCCCTCGTGCAACCCCGTAGGGGCCTACCCCCCTCACAAAGAAGCCGGGAGCAGCCCTCGTGCAAACTAAGGTGCGAGCAGCCCTCGTGTAACCCTGTAGGGGCCTGCCCCCCTCACGAAGAAGCCAGGAGAAGCCCTCGTGTAAACTAAGTCGCGAGAAGCCCTCGTGCAACCCCGTGGGGGCCTTCCCCCCTCACGAAGAAGATGCGAGCATTCCTTATGCAAACTAAGCCACGAGCAACCCTCATGCAACCTCGTGGGGGCATGACCCCCTCACAAAGAAGCCGCGAGCAACCCTCGTGCAAACTAAGCCGCGAGTAGCCCTCGTGAAAACCCCGTAGGGGCCTTCCCCCTCACGAAGAAGCCGTGAGCAGTCCTCGTGCAAACTAAGCCGCGAGCAGCTCTAGTGCAACCTCGTAGGGGCCTGCCCCCCTCACGAAGAAGCCGCGAGCAGCCCTCGTACAAACTAAGCCGCGGACCTGAGCCGTGCAAATTAGGCCACGGACCTGAGCCGTGCAAATGAAGCCGCGAGCAGCCTTCATGTAAACTAAGCCGCGAACCTGAGCTATACAGACGAAGCCGTGAGTAGCCCTCGCGCAAACTAAGTCGCGGACCTGCGCCATGCAAGCAAAACAACCAAGATGTCATGAAGAAATAATAATGCCATAACAAAATAGAGCTGGAATGATACAGGAGGGACAATCGACGCCCAAGGGCAACAACAACACATTCTAAATAAAGGGCAAAATACAATACCCCCAACTAAAAACCGAAATGCAAATGCACAATGACAAAAATATGAGTGCCACTACTCGTCCTCGGCATCCGAGTCAGAAAGCTCGTCCTCAGAAACATCGGCAAAACTGAAGCAGGATGTGTCACATCCCAGGCTCTTGCTAACCAAGCGAAAGGCCTTCGAGAAACCGTGTTGGAGTGCTAACTCACGAACATCGTCCATTTGAGGCTCCACCTCCTTGGACCAAATCTCATCACGAACCTCCTCTGCAATCAGACAATAGTCTCGCATATAGTCCAATGATTCCAGGTACTCTGCAAGTCCTGCAGCCTTCAACTCCGACACAAGGCACTCAGAGGACAGCATCTCCACTTGTGCCTTCGCCGCCCGAAGCTGGGTCTTAAGGCCGATGGCTTCCTCCCGCGCCGCCTGCAACTGGGTATCTAAGCCTGAAGTCTCCTCCTTCGAATGCTTCAACATCTGGGTGGTCCTCTCCATAGGGTCTTCTCCACTGCCAAGGCCGCACGTGCATCCTCTAGCTCAGATTTTTGCCGCGATCTGATCCGACGGAACCGCGCAACATCCCGATCATGCTCCTCCTTCAAGGAGGAAAACGAGCTCGACATCAACCGTAGCTTATCCTGAAGAGCAAGGCACCCATCCTTCAAACTCACGTGATGGTCATTCCAGGTTACCGCAATCTGCGCTTGGGTCTCTATCTGCACAAAGAAAAGGCTAAAGTTAGCGCCAAATATCAAAGGAGAAATGAGAAAAGGAATCTTGGCAATAAGTCAAGGCATTACCGCATCACTCATTGCCCTCAAGGAAGAGGACATCCGCAGTATCCGAAGACACTTGAGGATCTGGGGACGCAAGAATCTGCACTTCAGGATGATGGATCAAGCGCATACCCAACTGCACCAAAAGCCCGGACTGTTGGAGAGGGTGCTACTTAATTTTTTATATAAGTAGCAGAGCGCCACGGGTCAAGTGAAGGAACGCCGGACCCAACAATCCCCCCCCGGCGTCCAGCACAACCCGTCGGCTCAGAGGTGGGGTTACCACATGGCCCACACGGCTCAGAGGTGGGGTTACCACATGTCCACGGTTGCCTGACCCACCGGACCCACACAGGTAGAAGGGAAAATCAGGATTTAATAGCGCCCCCCGGTCTTGAACCCGTGACCTCCTCTGATACCAATTGATGGATCAAGCGCATACCCAACTGCACCAAAAGCCCGGACTGTTGGAGAGGGCGCTACTTAATTTTTTATATAAGTAGCAGAGCGCCACGGGTCAAGTGAAGGAACGCCGGACCCAACACAGGAGTCGACTCATGACAAGCGTCAGAAGAAGCCATCGCCACCACCGCCTCAAGGTCACCAGGAGGCGCCGCCACGGCCTTCCTCTTCCGGCCCCCTCCTTGAGAATTCCCGATAATCTGAGCTGTATCAAAAGAGATACCACACCACAATAAGCGCTTCTCCTCCATATAGATGAAGATATTAAAAAGGCAATTGGCTAGCTCGCAAGGCTCAGAAAACCCAAGCACCAGGGAAAATTCTCGTTCCTTCCCACTTACACGGCGACATCGATGAGGAAGCGTATCTCACACCTTGGGAAGGCCCCTGGAATTCCAAACATACCCAAACAAAGTGTTGCCATGTCGGCGATCCTTGCAGGATTCAAACTCCAACCATATTTTGTTGCTACAGACCTACACCTGCTCGCCACAATCAGAACAAACATCGCACCAATCTCGAAATTAGTCCAGAGAAAACCGACCTCCATGCTCGCAAAAAAAGTCCACTAAGCCCATAAGTCGGGCAATTCCAACAGGGACAAACTGAGAAATTGACACCCCACAGAACTTTAGGATCTCGATCACCTCCTCGCATGGCGGAAAACGAAAGACGAAGCTCAAAGAAACTTCGCAAATCATCAACCAGCCGTGAGGAGGATTCTGGACTCGCTCCTCGGGACGCGGGATCCTCAACTCAAAGTCAGCAGGAAGCCCATATTTCTTCCTCCAGATTTCAACGCCGTCATCAGTCAAAGAGGATCGCAGGCACATCGGACCAGAAGAACGCTTCGAGACCTGCGCAATACAAAAACTAAAGGAATCAGATTTACCAAATAAGGAATAAAAGGTTCAAAATCGCGCAACCAATAGCATGCAGCCCAAGTGCACGCCCGCATGCAGGAGCACACGTAGCCAAGGAAAATCCCACCTGCGCGCGGACAGGAGCTTGCGGCATAGTACGCGCGCCCCCCGCACGCGGCCTGGAACATGCACCCGCACGCGGCCATGTGCGCGCACACCCAGGGGGCGTGCGGCCTGTTGCGCGCTTGGCCACACGCGGTCGCGCGCGCGCGGCCAGGTGCGCGAGCACCCGCGCGCTGCCTGGCGAGCGAGCACCCGCGCGTGAGCTGGATCGCGCGCTCCCACACGCGGTGTAACACCCCTATCCGTCATATGGCATATAGCAGTAGGTCTGGTCGAGGCCCGACTCCATATACTACGGACAGACCGGTTGGTTATGCGGTTAAACCATTCAACCAATCACGTCCTACACAGCACCTAGCGGAAGCAATTATTAAGTTGCACAGTTAAGAACCTTGCTAACATGAATGTCCACTGAACCAAAACATAGGAATGTTGAATACACAAAACAACAACTGGCCTTAAGGCCTTATAATGTTTGCTTAATAAAACATGTCTTTCAAACCTCGGCACGCAGACCGGCCATACATGAGATAAATGGAAAACATAAAAAGTTAGGCCTTCGAGGGCCGGCACAGCATCATGGGCTTTAGCCCGCTATTTTCCGCTCGGCTCCGCAGCACCTACAAGCCACAATCCACCGCCCGGTGGTAAACAAAATAATGGTCAGCTATGCTGACCAAATTATAACGATCCCGCCCTCAAAATCAGGGCGGCGATGCTCTTTACCTGCACTTTATTAGTATAAGTGTAACACCCCAAAATTGTCGTAGGAGCGACGGGGATCGATTTTGGCCAAGTCGGGTTTTTGGTGCAGGTGACACGGGCCCCGACACGGGCGTGTCGGAGGCCGTGTCGGGCGTGTCGAGCTCGAGTCGTCGAACTGGCCGTGTAGTCGACCAGTGTAGGTCGACGATGGTCGTGTGGAGGGACACGGCCTAGGACACGGGCGTGTCCCAGGCCGTTTCACTCAAGGGAATCGTCGAAGTGGTACACGGGCCGTGACACGGGCACAGACACGGGCGTGTCAGATGTGACACGGGCGTGTCCGATGTCGTGTTGCAAGGCCGTGTACCCCTCTGACTGCAAAGTGGTGATTTATTGCACACGGGGGGCGTGACACGGCAGGCGACACGGGCGTGTCGCAGGCGACACGGGCGTGTCGGAGGCCGTGTCACATACCGTGTCCTGGTTTTCAATTTGGGTCACGACGGCGAATGAGCTACACGGCCAGGCACACGGCCGTGTGCCAACCCGTGTTCGGCCCAGATTTTATGATTTTGGATTTA
Organism: Platanthera zijinensis; assembly: GCA_039513925.1. Classification (NCBI taxonomy): domain Eukaryota; kingdom Viridiplantae; phylum Streptophyta; class Magnoliopsida; order Asparagales; family Orchidaceae; genus Platanthera; species Platanthera zijinensis. The sequence continues at coordinate 156,406,406 of CM077083.1, forward strand.
ATCCGGGCCGTTCGTTTCCTTGGCTTTGGATCCGACGGTGGGGGGCTGCTCCTGGGTGGTTATGGCCGGGAAATAGGGTTTAGAAACCCATTTTTCTTTGGCCCATCTCTCTCTAAAAGTTAGAGAGAAGGGAGAGCAAGGAGGAAGGAGGAGTCCAAGATCCGGCCGCCGGAGGAGCTTCGGAGTTCCGAATCGCGATCCGAGTCCAGATCCGCGGAGGCGACGCCGTTGCGGTGCTTTCCAACCGTTTAGTTTTCGATGGCGCCGCGGAAGAATGCAAGGGTAACGATTTCTCATCCTTGGGCATGTGAAGCCCTCTTTTCCTTTGCATAGGAAGCCCTCTCTCGCGAGTGAGCGAAGAGTTGGAGCGTTCCTTGGGGTAGATATGTGAAGTCCCCCTTGTGTAGAGTCCGTATGCATAAACGGACATAGGCATTGTGTGTGAAGGCTATCCGGACAAGTAGAGCCAGATCGGTGATGTTGCATTGCATATGAACCGGGGAAGACTCCGGGTGTTTGGGTGTTTTTCGGGTTTTCTACGTGGTAGATTGAATCAGGGAGCCTTAGAGATTAACTCCAAGGTGCACCCGGAAAACTGGGCAAAAGCGGGTTTTGCCAACACGGTGGCCGGGGAGCCAACGTGAACATAACCGGGTTATGTGATTTTTGTGGCGGAAACGGGACTCGGTGAGTCTTGACCTACGCATATGGCTTAAATTGCCGTTGCGATATGAGCACGGGTGAGGCGGAACCGTACCCGGTCTATGTCATTCGGTAGGACCGTTGGCATGGATGAGGGTCTTCGGCAGTCTATGGCTTAAATTGCCGTGACCAAGGCCAGGAAGGCAAAATGCTCATATGGACGACCGTCCAAGAGGCGGTGGTGGATTGGGAACGTCTATGGCTTGAATTGACGTGACGTTGGCCGGTTCGCCGAGAATGTGCCCTGAGTGCACGGGGTGTGTGGCCGTGCGAGCCTACGCCTGTGTTGATGTGTGTTCACATTAATATATTGCATATACTAATAAAGTGCAGGGAAAGAGCATCGCCGCCCCGATTTTGGGGGCGGGATCGTTATAATTTGGTCAGCATGGCTGACCGTTGCTTTTGTTTGCCACCGGGCGGTGGTTTGTGGCTTGCAGGTGCTGCGGAGCAGAGCGGGAAATAGCGGGCTAAAGCCCTTGTAGCTGTGCCGGCCCTCGAAGGCCTTTTTGCTTATGTTTCTTTCCCATTTTTCATGTATGGCCGGCCTGCGAGCCGAAGTATGAAAGCACTATTTTGTTAAGTGAACAATGTAAGGCCTTAAGGCCAGTTCTCTTTTGTGTATGATTACATTCCTGAGTTGGTAGTGGACATTCATGCTTTGTAGCAGGGTTCTTGTTTCTTTTGCAACTTAATAATTTGCTTCCGCTAGGTGTTGTGTAGGACGACATGATTGGTTGAATGGTTTCAACGCGTAACCAACCGGTCTGTCCGTAGTATATGGCGTCGGGCCCCGGCCGGACCTACTGCTATATGCTATGTGACGGATAGGGGTGTTACAAATTGGTATTAGACTTCTGGTTTCGGTCAAGCTTAAATGAATTCGTGGACGAATTCACTTTAAGGGGTGGTGAGCACATGTGTGCGTCATCGTTATAACATGAAAAGAACCCATGAATGTCCACTTAGGAATGAAAATATACATGTTTGAGGAACCTGCGTGTTCCTATAATTGTTGTTTGCAGTAATTTTTGGGTCGCTTATCGGTGTTTTGCACGATTATAGGTGACCAGAAGTGGTGCTGGGCCGTCTGAACGGCCAGGTTCTGAGCCGAGCAGTGCGCCAAGCGATGCGCCTGCAACACCTCCGTCTGCCGAGACCATTAGGTTGGTGGCAGAAGCGGTCATGGCAATGATCAATGCGCAGCCTGCAAGGCAGGTGCAGCAGCCCGCTCCTGCTATGGAGCAAGTACCGCTTCAGACGGCAGAGCAAAGGAGGGTTGAGCAAGTAGTGTTGGAGCCAGAGTTGCCTCGGAGAGCAACGGAAAGACAACTGAAGCACGTGATGGGCTTTCACCCACCGGTATTCACGGGGGCAGAAACCCGACCCAAGCAGAGGATTGGCTCTCAAGGGTCAACAGGGTGATGACTGCGACGGAAACGGAAGAGTGGCAGAAGACCACTATAGCGACGTTCCTTTTGGATGGGGATGCAAGGTTATGGTGGGAAGGCCTAGAGCTACATCAATTGCAGGGAAGGCCGTTAGCCGAAGTTTCGATGGAGGAGTTTGCGAGACTGTTCATGGCTCGATACCTCCCCTCGGCGCAGAGGATTGCGCTAGAAAGCGAATTTCAGAAGTTAGTGCAAGGGGATTGCACCGTTGATGAGTACCTCCACGAGTTTACTCGGTTGGGGAGATATGCCGGCGCTACCTTCGCAGACGAGGAGCGCAAGACGAGCCGCTTCTACGAAGGGCTAAGAGATGATCTAAGATTGCTACTGTCGGGGCCCAAGACGCAGGGTTTCATGACCCTGGTCAGTTCGGCCCGGTCCTTGGAGAAGGACATGAAGAATGTCCAAGCAAAGAAGGAATCCGGTAGCAAGAAAGCGGAGTTCAAGGCACCGACTACGTCGAAGTCGGGCTACCGCAGATTCTTTAAGAAAGCTAAGACGTCGGGTCCAGCTGCTTCAGGTGCCTCGGGGGCAACTACCAATCGAACCCCGGGCGCTTGTTTCACGTGTGGAAAGCCGGGGCACTTTGCCCGTGATTGCTGGAGTGGACGCTCAAAGTCCTAAAGGAAGCAAGGAGCTACCTACGAGGAGAAGGGCAAAGCGGTGGAGTTGACCGCGTCCCACTATGCTCTGACTCAGCCTAGAGTCTATAACTTGGGCCAGCAGGAGGCCATCAAGCAAGCGGATGTGGTGACAGGTATGAGTTAATTTATAGCAAGTTAGCTTTAATACCGTTAGCTATTGCTTGTTAGCCTAATATTGTTTGTATAGGCTTTGTTGTGATTAGTGATAGTCCGGCACGGGCACTATTCGATACGGGAGCTTCACACTCTTTCTTGTCCGAAAGCTTTATATCGCGCATCGGAGTCCCTTCTTCGATGGCGAAGGACAAGTTGGATGTGCTGCTACCGAATGGGTGCTCGATGCGTGCGGACAGGGTGTGCGCCGTAAAGGTTCACATTGGGAGCCAAGAGTTCGACTTGCTAGTGTCATTGCTTCCGCTAGTAGAGTTCGACGTGATCTTTGGAATGGATTGGCTGTCAGAGCAGAAAGCTTGGATTGACTGTGACCGAAAGGAGGTCAAGCTGGGTGTAGGGCGGGAGACTATATTCGAGGGGTTAAAGGGGTCGAGCAGGACACTGATGTCTGCTCTTCAGGTGGTGAAGGCAGTTCGTGCTGGTGCAGAGCTGTTCTTCGCAATAGTGGGGCTGTGGAGCCAAAGTCTCCATTGGATAGCATCCCCGTGGTTTGCGAATACCCCGATGTGTTCCCGGATAGTCTTCACGGAGCCCCACCGCAGCGGGAGATTGATTTCACCATCGAGCTCGTACCGGGGGCCAAACCGGTGTCATGTGCTCCGTATAGGTTGGCGCCTAAGGAGATGGCAGAGTTGAAAGTTCAGCTAGAGGAGCTGATGGAGCAAGGGTATGTGCGTCCAAGCTCGTCGCCTTGGAGCGCACCGGTCCTCTTCGTTAAGAAGAAGGACGGGAGTATGCTGCTGTGTATCGACTACAGAGAGTTGAACAAGCTAACGGAGAAGAATAAGTACCCGATCCTGAGGATTGATGATCTCTTTGATCAGTTAGTCGGATCGTCAGTATACTCCAAGTTGGACTTGAAGTCGGGGTACTATCAGCTGAGGATCAGGGAGTGTGATATCCCAAAGACGGCGTTCAGTACGAGGTATGGGCATTTCGAGTTCACGGTCATGCCGTTTGGACTGACGAATGTGCCATCGGTGTTTATGGATCTAATGAACAGGACGTTCAGAGATTTCCTGGATCGTTTTGTGATCGTCTTTATTGACGATATTTTGGTGTACTCGCAGTGCAAAGAAGACCACTTCAAGCATTTGCATTTGGTGTTGGAGACACTGAGGAGGAATGATCTTTACGCAAAGTTCTCCAAATGCGAGTTCTGGCTACCCTCGGTAGCGTTCCTTGGTCATATAGTGAGTGGGGAAGGTATAGCGGTGGATCCGGCGAAGATTGTTGCGATACGGGAGTGGCCTGCGTTATCTTCTGTCGTGGAAGTCCGGAGTTTTCTTGGGCTTGCTGGATATTACAGGCGCTTCGTAGAGAACTTCTCGCGGTTAGCATTACCTCTCACGAAGTTGACAAGGAAGGATCAGAAATTCTTGTGGACGCAAGAGTGCGTGCAAGCTTTTGAGGAGCTGAAGAGACGGTTGACCACGGCGCCAGTGCTTAGTTCGCCGAGTGGGACCGAGGGCTTTGAGGTGTATAGCGACGCTTCGGGTAGTGGCTTGGGCTGCGTGTTGCTGCAACATGGGAGTGTGATAGCGTATGGATCGCGTCAGCTGAAGGTGCATGAAAGAAATTATCCGGTGCATGACTTGGAGTTGGCGGCCGTGATATTTGCACTCAAGTTATGGAGGCACTACCTATACGGCGTAAGGGTCGATATATACACCGGTCACAAGAGCCTAAAATACTTGTTGGATCAAAAGGACCTTAATATGAGGCAGAGGAGGTGGATGGAGTTCCTAGGGGACTACACCTTCAAAATACATTATGTACCTGGGAAGGGCAACGCAGTTGCGGATGCGCTGAGCCGCAGGGCTCCCGCCCAACCCAACTGGTTGTCGGTGCATGATGAGCGGCTAGTACGGGAGTTGGAGGAGCTTGAGATCTGTTGCGTTGACAGGCAGACGAGCGCCAAAGCAATGTTAAACTAGACGGAAGTGCAGTATGACCTGGCTGACCAGGTTTGGCAGGCATTGGAGTTAGATGACTCCATGAAGGAGCTTATGGAGGCCGCTCTGGATGGGTCAAATTCCCAGTTCTCAGTGGAAGATGGTTTGTTGAGGAAGGATCATCGGTTGTGCGTCCCGAGTGGGGGTAACCTCCGGGCAGAGTTGATGTACGAGGCTCATCATACCAAGTACTCAATCCACCCAGGGAGCACGAAGATGTATCGTGATCTCAAGAAGCTGTTTTGGTGGCCGGGGCTCAAGAAAGATGTGGCGTTGTACGTGGCTAAGTGCCAAACGTGCGCCCTGGTGAAGGCGGAGTGCCAAAAGCCGGGAGGATTTCTGAAGTCCTTGCCTATACCGGAGTGGAAATTCGATGATATATCTATGGACTTTGTGCACGGGTTGCCAAGGTCGCAGAAGGGGAACGACGCCATCTGGGTGATCGTAGACCGGCTAACCAAGGTGTCACACTTCATTCCGCATAGGAAGGATGATCCAGTGGAGAAGTTGGCAAAGTTGTATGTTGATAATATTGTTAGGCTGCATGGTGTGCCTCGTAGCATTGTGAGTGATCGCGATGGGCGGTTCACGTCAAATGATTGGAGGTTGGTGCAGCAGATGCTGGGAACGAAGTTAAAGTTCAGCACAGCTTTCCATCCGCAGACGGATGGGCAGACCGAGAGGGTCAATAGAACGATGGAAGACATGCTACGCATGTGTGTTCTGGATTTCGGTAAGCATTGGGAAGACCACCTTTATTTGGTGGAGTTCGCGTACAACAACAGCTACCAAGCGAGTATACAAATGGCGCCCTTCGAGGCCCTGTATGGTAGGAAGTGTCGCACGCCGTTATCGTGGCTTGAAATGGGTGAGGCAAGGTTGTACAAGAAGCAGGAGGTGGAGAGTGCTACCTCGTTAGTGCGGATCATTCGGGAGCGCTTGTTGATCGCTCAGGACCGGCAGGCGAAGTATTACAATGCCAAGCACCGGAACGTGGAGTTCGCGGTAGGCGATTGGGTATACCTGAAAGTGAAGCCGTTCAAGGGGGTTTCGCGGGTGAGACGCTTGAAGAAGCTGAGCCCAAGATACCTTGGACCTTTTGAGGTTCTGGAGCGAGTCGGCGAAGCTGCGTACCATTTGAAGTTATCGGTGGAGTTGAGTGGATTACATGATGTGTTCCACATTTCTGTGTTGCGGAAGGCGGTGCAAGAGCCTTCGCAGGTGATCGCGGTTGACCAAGTGCCGGTGGACGAAGGGTTGACGACAAGGGTCAAGCCCGTTCATATTGAAGATGTTGAGGTCAAGAGGCTTCGTAACAAGGAGATCTGGATGGTTAAGGTCCGGTGGGATAACTGCGGGCGTGAGGAGCTCTCTTGGGAACGGGAGCAGACTATGCTCGAGGAGTGCCCGGAATTATTCCGCTCAGGTACTGTTTTACGTTAAATCCTGTTTTTCCTTTATTAATTTCGTGGACGAAATTCTTTAAGGGGGGTAGAATTGTAACACCCTAAAATTGTCGTAGGAGCGACGGGGATCGATTTTGGCCAAGTCGGGTTTTTGGTGCAGGTGACACGGGCCCCGACACGGGCGTGTCGGAGGCCGTGTCGGGCGTGTCGAGCTCGAGTCGTCGAACTGGCCGTATAGTCGACCAGTGTAGGTCGACGATGGTCGTGTAGAGGGACACGGCCTAGGACATGGGCATGTCCCAGGCCATGTCACTCAAGGGAATCGTCGAAGTGGTACACGGGCCGTGACACGGGCACAGACACGGGCGTGTCAGATGTGACACGGGCGTGTCCGATGCCGTGTCGCAAGGCCGTGTACCCCTCTGACTGCAAAGTGGTGATTTATTTCACACGGGGGGCGTGACACGGGTCCCGACACGGGCGTGTCGCAGGCGACACAGCCGTGTCGGAGGCCGTGTCACATGTCGTGTGCTGGTTTTCAATTTGGGTCGCGACGGCGAATGAGCTACACGGCCGTGTGCCAACCCGTGTTCGGCCCAGATTTTATGATTTTGGATTTAATCCGGGCCGTTCGTTTCCTTGGCTTTGGATCCGACGGTGGGGGGCTGCTCCTGGGTGGTTATGGCCGGGAAATAGGGTTTAGAAACCCATTTTTCTTTGGCCCATCTCTCTCTAAAAGTTAGAGAGAAGGGAGAGCAAGGAGGAAGGAGGAGTCCAAGATCCGGCCGCCGGAGGAGCTTCGGAGTTCCGAATCGCGATCCGAGTCCAGATCCGCGGAGGCGACGCCGTTGCGGTGCTTTCCAACCGTTTAGTTTTCGATGGCGCCGCGGAAGAATGCAAGGGTAACGATTTCTCATCCTTGGGCATGTGAAGCCCTCTTTTCCTTTGCATAGGAAGCCCTCTCTCGCGAGTGAGCGAAGAGTTGGAGCGTTCCTTGGGGTAGATATGTGAAGTCCCCCTTGTGTAGAGTCCGTATGCATAAACGGACATAGGCATTGTGTGTGAAGGCTATCCGGACAAGTAGAGCCAGATCGGTGATGTTGCATTGCATATGAACCGGGGAAGACTCCGGGTGTTTGGGTGTTTTTCGGGTTTTCTACGTGGTAGATTGAATCAGGGAGCCTTAGAGATTAACTCCAAGGTGCACCCGGAAAACTGGGCAAAAGCGGGTTTTGCCAACACGGTGGCCAGGGAGCCAACGTGAACATAACCGGGTTATGTGATTGTTGTGGCGGAAACGGGACTCGGTGAGTCTTGACCTGCGCATATGGCTTAAATTGCCGTTGCGATATGAGCACGGGTCAGGCGGAACCGTACCCGTTCTATGTCGTTCGGTAGGACCGTTGGCATGGATGAGGGTCTTCGGCGGTCTATGTCTTAAATTGCCGTGACCAAGGCCAGGAAGGCAAAATGCTCATATGGACGACCGTCCAAGAGGCGGTGGCGGATTGGGAACGTCTATGGCTTGAATTGACGTGACGTTGGCCGGTTCGCCGAGAATGTGCCCTGAGTGCACGGGGTGTGTGGCCGTGCGAGCCTATGCCTGTGTTGATGTATGTTCACATTAATATATTGCCTATACTAATAAAGTGCAGGGAAAGAGCATCGCCGCCCCGATTTTGGGGGCGGGATCGTTATAATTTGGTCAGCATGGCTGACCGTTGCTTTTGTTTGCCACCGGGCGGTGGTTTGTGGCTTACAGGTGCTGCGGAGCAGAGCGGGAAATAGCGGGCTAAAGCCCTTGTAGCTGTGCCGGCCCTCGAAGGCCTTTTTGCTTATGTTTCTTTCCCATTTTTCATGTATGGCCGGCCTGCGAGCCGAAGTATGAAAGCACTATTTTGTTAAGTGAACAATGTAAGGCCTTAAGGCCAGTTCTCTTTTGTGTATGATTACATTCCTGAGTTGGTAGTGGACATTCATGCTTTGTAGCAGGGTTCTTGTTTCTTTTGCAACTTAATAATTTGCTTCCGCTAGGTGTTGTGTAGGACGACATGATTGGTTGAATGGTTTCAACGCGTAACCAACCGGTCTGTTCGTAGTATATGGCGTCGGGCCCCGGTCGGACCTACTGCTATATGCTATGTGACGGATAGGGGTGTTACAATAAGCATCAAAGTAGTGTAAACACACTTCATCACAGGCGCAGGCTCGCACGGCCACACTCCTCGTGCACTCAGGGCACATTCACGGCGGACCGGCCAGCGTCACGTCAATTCAAGCCATAGACGTTCCCGTTCCACCACCGCCCCTTGGACGGCCAACCATATGAGCATTTTGCCTTCCTAGCCTTGGTCACAACAATTTAAGCCATAGACCGCTGAAGACCCTCATCCATGCCAACGGTTCCACCGAACAACATAGATTGGGTATGATTTCTCCTGACCTGTGCTCACACCGCAATGGCAATTTAAGCCATATTCGCAAGTCAAGACTCACCGAGTCCCGTTTCCACCACAATAATTACATAACTCGGTTATGTTCATGTTGGCTCCCCGGCCACCATGTTGGCAAAGCACGCTTTTGCCCAGTTTTTCGGGTGCACCTTGGAGTTTATCTCTAAGGCTCCCTGTTGTAATCTACCACGTAGAAAACCCGAAAACGCCCAAACACCCGGAGTCTTCCCCGGTTCAAATGCAATGCAACATCATCGATCCAGACCAACTTGTCCGGATAGGCTTCACACACAATGCTTATGCCCGTTTACGCATACGGACTCTACACAAGGGGGACTTTACATATCTACCCCAAGGAACGCCTCCTCTTCGCTCACTCGCGAGAGAGGGCTTCCTATGCAAAAGAAAAAGAAGGCTTCACATGCCCTGGGATGAGAATCGTTACCCTTGCGTTTTTCCTCGACGCCATGGAAATCTACGCGGATGGAAAGCACCGTAATCTCCTTGCCTCTGTGAATCCGAAGACGGCTTGCGATTTGGAGCTCTGAAGCTCCGCCGGTGACCGGATCTTGGCCTTCTTCCTCCTACTTGCTCTCCCTTCTCTCTAGATCTTAGAGAGATAAATCCCAAAGAGAAATGAGGCTTCCAACCCTAAATCCCAGCTAAAACACTGCAAGAACAAACCCCAGTCGTTGGATCCCAAGCCAAGGAAACGAACGGCCACGATTTAGGCCGAAAAATACAAAATCTGGGCCGAACACGGCCTGCGACACGCCCGTGACCAGGGCTGTATCGCCCATTCGCCATCTCGCAAACGCTCCAACCAGCACACGGCATTCGACACGGCCTCCGACATGCCCGTGTCACATGTGATACGTCCGTGTCAAGGCCCGTGTCACGCCCCGTGTGGGACTACCAACACTTGTTTCCCGAGGAGGACATGGCCTGCGACACGGCACCCGGCACGCCCGTGTCACATGTGACACGCCCGTGTTTGTGCCCGTGTCATGGCCCGTGTACATGACTCAGAAAACTCCCTAGCATGACACGCCCTGGGACACGCCCGTGTCCCAGGCCGTGTGCCTCAACTCGACGATCGCCAATCGTCAAAACCTCGACCACATGACCCATGGCCGAACACGCCTGTGACACGCCTGTGTCACGCCCGTAACACGCCCGTGACACCTACTCCAAGTCCCAGACTTGGCTTAAAATGTCACCCATCCCTCTTTTGAGTTTCGAGGTGTTACAACTCTTCCCCTCTTAAAAGAATTTCGCCCACAAAATTACTAAAGGAAATAAAACAAAAAATTTTAAGGAGTACCTGAGCGGAATAACTTCGGGTACTCCTCCAGCATAGTTTTATCTCGCTCCCAAGAGAGCTCCTCCCGACCGCAATTGTCCCACCGGACCTTGACCATCCGGATCTCCTTGTTACGGAGTCGCTTAGTTTCAAATTCTACAATACGAACGGGCTTGACCTTAGTCGTCAACCCTTTGTCCATCGATACTAGATCCACTGCGATCACCTGCGAAGGTTATTGCACCGCCTTCCGCAACACAGAGACGTGGAATACATCGTGTAGTCCAGTCAACTCCACTGATAGCTTCAAACGATAAGCCGCTTCGCCGACCCGCTCCAGAATCTCAAAGGGTCCAAGGTATCTTGGGCTCAACTTCTTCAAGCGTCTCACCCGCGAAACACCCTTGAACGGCTTTATCTTCAAGTACACCCAATCGCAGACCCCGAACTCCACGTTCCAGTGTTTGGCATTGTAGTACTTAGCTTGCCTGTCCTGAGCGATCAGCAAACGCTCTCGAATGATCCGCACCAAAGAAGTAGCACTCTCCACCTCCTGCTTCTTATACAACCTTGCCTCACCTGTTTCCAGCCACGATAACGGCGTGCGACACTTCCTACCATATAGGGCCTCGAAGGGCGCCATTTTAATACTCGCCTGGTAGCTGTTGTTGTACGCAAACTCCACCAAATACAAGTGGTCTTCCCAATGCTTCCCGAAGTCTAGAACACACATGCGGAGCATGTCTACCAACGTTCTGTTGGCTCTCTCGGTTTGTTAATCCGTCTGCGGGTGAAAGGCTGTGCTGAACTTCAATTTAGTCCCCAACATCTGCTGCACAAACCTCCAATCATTGGACGTAAAACGCCCATCCCGATCGCTCACAATTTTGTGCGGCACACCATGTAATCTGACTATATTGTCCACATAAAGCTTTGCCAGTTTTTCCACGAAGTCATCCTTCCTATGCGGAATAAAGTGCGACACCTTTGTTAGCCGGTCTACAATCACCCAGATGGCGTCGTTCCCCTTCTGCGACCTTGGCAAGCCATGCACAAAGTCCATCGATATGTCGTCGAACTTCCACTCCGGAATATGCAAGGATTTCAAGAATCGTCCAGGCCTTTGACACTCCGCCTTTACCAAGGCGCATGTTTGACACTTAGCCACAAACAGTGCCACATCCTTCTTGAGTCCTGGCCACCAAAACAGCTTCTTTAGGTCTTGGTACATCTTCGTGCTCCCTGGGTGTATTGAGTACTTGGTATTATGGGCCTCGTACATCAACTCCGCCTGTAGATTTCCCCCGCTTGGGAGGCACAAACGATGGCCTTCCTTAGGAGCACATCCTCAACCGAAAACTGAGAATTTGACCCATCCAAAGCTGCATCCATAAGCTCCTTCATACCAGTATCCAACTCCAATGCCTGCCTAACGCGATCAGCCAGGTCATACTGAACTTCCGTCCAGTTAACCAATGCTTTGGCGCTAGACTGCTTGTCCACACAACTGATCTCCAAAGCCTCCAAATCCCGTACTAGCCTCTCATCATGAACAGACAACTAGTTGGCTTAGGCGTGTGCCCTGCAACTCAACGCATCGGCAAGTGCATTGCCCTTCCCGGGTACATAATGAATCTTGAATGTGTAGTCCCCCAAGAACTCCATCCATCTAGGTGCCTCATGTTGAGATCTTTCTGATCCAACAGGTACTTCAGGCTCTTGTGGTCGGTATAGATATCGACCTTTACGCCGTACAAGTAGTGTCTCCACAGCTTAAGCGCAAATATCACGGCCGCAAACTCCAAGTCGTGGACCGGATAATTCCTTTCGTGCACTTTGAGCTGACGCAATCCATATGCTATTACGCTCCCATGCTGCAGCAGCACGCAGCCCAAACCACTACCTGAGGCATCACTATAAATTTTGAAGCCCTCGGTCCCACTCGGCGAGCTTAACACCGGCGTCGTGGTCAACCGTCCCTTCAGCTCCTCAAACGCTTGCGCGCACTCCTGCGTCCACAAGAACTTCTGATCCTTCCTTGTCAACTTCGTGAGAGGTAATGCTATCCGCGAGAAGTTCTCCACGAAGCGCCTGTAATAGCCGGCAAGCCCAAGAAAACTCCGGACTTCCGCTACCGAAGACAACACAGGCCACTCCCGTATTGCAACAATCTTCGCCGGATCCACCGCTATACCTTCCCTACTGACAATGTGACCAAGGAATGTTACTGAGGGTAGCCAGAACTTGCATTTAGAGAATTTTGCATAGAGTTCATTCCTCCTCAGTGTCCCCAAGACCAGATGCAAGTGCTTGAAGTGATCTTCTTCGCACTGCGAGTATACCAATATATCGTCAATAAAGACGATCACAAAGCGGTCCAGAAAATCTCGGAACGTCCTGTTCATCAGATCCAAAAACACCGATGGCGCATTCGTCAGTCCAAATGTCATGACCGTGAACTCGAAATGCTCATACCTTATGCTGAACGCCGTCTTCGGGATATCACACTCCCTTATCCTCAGCTGATAATACCCAGACTTCAGATCCAACTTCGAATACACCGACGATCCGACTAACTGATCGAAGAGATCATCCATCCTTGGGATCGGGTATTTATTCTTCTCTGTTAGCTTGTTCAACTCCATATAGTCGATACACAGCCGCAGACTCCTGTCCTTTTTCTTAACAAAGAGGACCGGTGCGCTCCAAGGCGATGAGCTTGGACGCACATACCCTTGCTCCATCAACTCCTCCAGTTGAACATTCAGCTCTGCCATCTCCTTAGGCGCCAACCTATAAGGAGAACGTGACAAAGGTTTGGCACCTGGAATGAGCTCGATTGTTAAGTCGATCTCTCGCTGCGGTGGAGCTCCGGGAAGATTATCCGGGAACACATCGGGGTATGCACAAACCACGGGGATACTATCCAAAGCGGACTTTGGCTCTACAGCCCCCACTATCGCGAAGAACAGCTCTGCGCCAGCACGAACTGCCTTTACCACCTGAAGAGAAGACATCAGCTTCCTGCTTGACCCCTTTAGTCCCGTGAATGTTGTCTCCCGTCCAACACCCAGCTTGATCTCCTTACTATTGAAATTAATATAGGCCTTCTGCCACTCTTCAGTCTCTATTGCTGTCAGTACTCTATTGACTCTTGATAGCCAATCCCTTGCCTGAGTCGGGGTTCCTGTTCTTGTGAACACTGGTGGGTGGAAGCCCATCACATGCTTAAGCTGTCTCTCCGTTGCTCTCCGAGGCAACTCCGGCTCCACCGCCACCTATTCCACCCTTCTAGGCTCCGCCGCTTGGAGCGGCACTTGCTCCACCGCAGGAGCAGGCTGCTGCACCTGCCTTGCAGGTTGCGCATTGATCATAGCAAAGACGCCTTCTGCCACCAATCTAATGGTCTCGGCAGACGGAGGTGTTGCAGGCGCATCGCTTGGTGCGCTGCTTGCCTCATAACCTGGCCGTTCTGACGGTCCAGCACCACTTCTGGTAACCTATAATCGTGTAAAACACTGATAAGCGACCCAACAATATTGCAAACAGCAATTATAGGAACACACAGGTTCCTCAAACAAGTGTATTTTCATTCCTAAGTGGACATTCATAGATTCTTTTCATGTTATAACGATGACGCACACACATGTGCTCACCACCCCTTAAAGTGAATTCGTCCACGAATTCATTTAAGCTTGAACGAAATCGATAGTCTGATACCAATTTGTAACACCCCTATTCGTCACATGGCATATAGCAGTAGGTTCGGCCGGGGCCCGACGCCATATACTACGGACAGACTGGTTGGTTACGCGTTGAAACCATTCAACCAATCACAACGTCCTACACAACACCTAGCGGAAGCAATTATTAAGTTGCACAGTTAAGAACCTTGCTAACATGAATGTCCACTAAACCAAAACATAGGAATGTTGAATACACAAAACAACAACTGGCCTTAAGGCCTTACAATGTTTGCTTAATAAAACATGTCTTTCAAACCTCGGCACGCAGGCCGGCCATACATGAGATAAATGGAAAACATAAAAAGTTAGGCCTTCGAGGGCCGACACAGCATCATGGGTTTTAGCCCGCTATTTCCCACTCGGCTCCGCAGCACCTGCAAGCCACAATCCACCGCCCGGTGGTAAACAAAATAACGGTCAGCTATGCTGACCAAATTATAACAATCCCGCCCCCAAAATCGGGGCGGCGATGCTCTTTCCCTGCACTTTATTAGTATAAGCATCAAAGTAGTGTAAACACACTTCATCACAGGCGCAGGCTCGAACGGCCACACGCCCCGTGCACTCAGGGCACATTCACGGCGAACCGGCCAGCATCACATCAATTCAAGCCATAGACGTTCCCGTTCCACCACCGCCCCTTGGATGGCCAACCATATGAGCATTTTGCCTTCTTGACCTTGGTCACGACAATTTAAGCCATAGACCGCCGAAGACCCTCATCCATGCCAACGGTTCCACCGAACGACATAAATCGGGTACGGTTCCTCCTGACCCGTGCTCACACCGCAACGACAATTTAAGCCATATGCGTAGGTCAAGACTCACCGAGTCCCGTTTCCACTACAATAATCACATAACCCGGTTATGTTCATGCTGGCTCCCCGGCCACCATGTTGGAAAAGCACGCTTTTGCCCAGTTTTCCCGGTGCACCTTGGAGTTAATCTCTAATGCTCCCTATTGCAATCTACCACGTAGAAAACCCGAAAACGCCCAAACACCCGGAGTCTTCCCCGGTTCAAATGCAATGCAACATCACCGATCCAGACCAACTTGTTCGGATAGGCTTCACACACAATGCCTATGCCCGTTTACGCATACGGACTCTACACAAGGGGGAATTTACATATCTACCCCAAGGAACGCCTCAACTCTTTGCTCACTCGTGAGAGAGGGCTTCCTATGCAAAGGAAAAGAGGCTTCACATGCCTTAGGATGAGAATCGTTACCCTTGCATTTTTCCTCGGCGCCATGGAAATCTACGCAGATGGAAAGCACCATAATATCCTTGCCTCTGCGGATCCGAAGACGACTCACGATTTGGAGCTCCGAAGCTCCGCCGGTGACCGGATCTTGGCCTTCTTCCTCCTCCTTGCTCTCCCTTCTCTCTAGATCTTAGAGAGATAAAGCCCAAAGAGAAATAAGGCTTCCAACCCTAAATCCCGGCTAAAACACTGCAGGAACGAACCCCAGTCGTTGGATCCCAAGCCAAGGAAACGAACGGCCATGATTTAGGCCGAAAAATACAAAATCTGGGCCGAACATGGCCTGCGACATGCCCGTGTACAGGGCCGTGTCGCCCATTGGCCGTCTCGCCGACGCTCCAACTAGCACATAACATTTGACACGGCCTCCAACACGCCCGTATCACATGTGAAACGGCCGTGTCAAGGCCCGTGTCACGTCCCGTGTGCGACTACCAACACTTTTTTCCCGAGGAGGACATGGCCTGCGATACGGCACCCGACACGCCCGTGTCACATGTGACACGCCCGTGTCTGTGCCCGTGTCATGGCCCGTGTACATGACTCAGAAAACTCCCTAGCATGACACGCCCTGGGACATGCCCGTGTCCCAGGTTGTGTGCCTCAACTCGACGATCGTCGATCGTCAAAACGTCGACCACATGACCCGTGGCCGAATGTAACACCCCAGAAATCTCAAAATGTGTTTGCGAACAGCTTTGGGTTGGAGGCTGTTTGACACGGCCTGGGACACGGGCGTGTCCCAGGGCGTGTCGGGGGTACACGGCCTGGGACACGGGCGTGTCCCAGGGCGTGTTCAGGTTAGTCGACGATCGATAGTCGACGATCGTCGAGCCTGGGACACGGCCATCGACACGGGCGTGTCCCAGGGCGTGTCACGCAATTAAATTTCGAAAATGGCCTATTCGAGTCAGAGAAGTACACGGCCTTGAACACGGCCGTGAACACGGGCGTGTCAGGTTGTACACGGGCGTGTCAGATGCCGTGTGCCTACCCGTGTACTGGTTGCAGCTCGATGAGGCAGGTTTGACACGGGCGTGTCTCAGGAATGACACGGGCGTGTCAGGTTCGACACGGGCATGTCGATGCCCGTGTTGTTCAGTCGGTTCAAACCGCGTGTGCCGCTTCAGGGTACACGGCCTGTGACACGGGCGTGTCACAGGCCGTGTCAGCCAAAAATTGGGTTTTTGGGCAAATCGTGGCCGTTCAGATTCTCTCTTTGGATCCAAGGGCTTAGGTGGTTTCCTGGTTGGATTTAATTCGTGAGGAATGATGAAGAAGTCATTCTTCATTTTGCTTAAGGAAGAGAGAAAGAGAGAGGAGGAAGAAGAAGGAGGAGGAGAGCAAGCCACCGGCGGAGTTCCCGTGGTCCGATTCGTGATCCGAAGCCGGCGTTGTGAAGGCAAGGCTGCTGCGGTTCTTTCTCACCGGCTAGTTTTCGATGGCTCCGAAGAGATCGACACGGGTAACGATCTCCCTCCTTGGACATGTGAAGTCCTTCTTTTCTGCATTGCATAGGGAAAACCCTTCCCCGCGAGTGTGCGGTGGGTTGTGGTGTGCCTTGGGGTAGATATGTGAAGTCCCCCTTGTTAGAGGCCGGAATTGGAGTACGGCTCTAGGCATGCTGTGTGAAGCCCATCTGGACATGGTCTGGATTGGTGATGTTTGTTTGCATATCGGAGAAGGCTCCGTGATTATGGCTTGTGTTGCCTTGTGCCTACCTGTTGCTTGGTGCAGCAGGAAGTACTGGATGATGTCCAGGAAATGAAGAGGATTGGATGCAACTCTTGTGGCCGTGCGTTGCCACTTTATGAGCGGTTGAGCCGTTGGGCTGCAACTCGATGAAAAGACAGATTGCCAAACAGGAAAGGTGAAACCGACCCGCGCCTATAAATAGCCATGGATACTTCCGTATTCGAGGTGGCACGGCGACTTGAGCAACGGGGGGTGGCTGATCCGTACCTGTGTTAGGTCCGTCCGACTTGGAAGCCTGGTTATAGGTTTTGTTGGAGCGCCTAATGAGAGTCTTAGGCCCGCGCGCCGGAAAGACTAGAATGCTCAAATACCGTGTAGACGGTGGTGTTGACCCTGGTATTCCGGTACACTAAGAATGTGCCCTGAGTGCACGGACTGTCGGGCCGTGTGGCCGATAGTTGTGATGGCTTGAATGTGCCTGCGCGCACATAGTTGCTATTTGATGATGCCATGCTTTGCAGGGAAAGAATGCTCATGCCCCGAGAAAGGGGTAGGATTGTTATAATTGGGTCAGCTGAATGCTGACCGTTGCATTGTTTGCCACCGGTTGGGTGGATTGTTCCCTTGCAGGTGCTGGAGAGCCAAGTGGTAAGTGATGGGCTGAAGCCCTACTGCTGTTGCTGCTGCTGCAGTTAGCCCTTGAAGGCTAAGCGAATGGTTTTGTTTGTTCTCTTTTACTCATGTATGGCCGGCCTGCGCGCCGAGGTTTGTAAAACATGTTGTATGGAAAGAGGAACTGTAAGGCCTTAAGACCAAACTCTTGTATTTGTGTACATTCCGTGGTGATATATAAAGATGGTTTATATATTGGACATTCCTGTTTAGAGTTCAAATTTGTAACTTAAAGCTTCCGCTAGAATGCTCTGAGTTAGGATTCGTATGGTTTGGTATTATCCTGTGACCTCACCGTCTGTTTGTGGCATATAGTGTGGGGCCCCGGCCGGACCTTCTACTATACGTCATTTAACGGATGGGGTCGTTACATTTTGGTATCAGCTTCGTTCGGTCTTCCTCTTTCGAATTCGTGGTCGAATTCTTTTGTGGGGTGGCGGGCACGTGTTTGTGCGACCTGCTGTAACGCTAATGAACTCCGGAATGTCCACTAAGGAATGTACAAAATCTTGTTTGAGGAATCTGCGCGTTCCTTTTTGTGTTGTTTTGCTTGCATACGTTCGCTAATGTGTGTCTTGTCCACCTATAGGTGACACGTAGTGGTGCTGGGCATTCTGAGCCCCAGCGCTCTGATGAGAGTGCGGCACCAGCTGAGGTGCCAACACCTCCTCCATCTGCGGAAACTGTTCGCTTAGTTGCTGAGGCGCTATTTGTCATGATTCAGCCGACCGGGCAAGCGCAGCCGGCAGTAGTGCCAGTTCGTGTTGATGTAAGACCCGAGCCGGTTGAGGCTGTAGATCCACGAGCAGCTGACCGACAGTTGAAGCAATTCATGAGCTTCAGTCCTCCTACGTTTACGGGCATGGGATCCCCAACGCAGGCAGAGGATTGGTTATCGCGTGTCAAGCGAATAATGACAGCGATCAGGGCGGAGGAAACTCTAAAGGTCACCTTGGCCACCTTCATGCTTGAAGGAGAGGCGCGGTTGTGGTGGGACGAGGTTGAGGTACACCATTTGGCGGGCAGGCAATTAACGCAAGTATCGATTGAGGAGTTCTCTCGGATTTTTCTGGCGAAACATGTCCCAGCGGCGCAACGCATTGCTATGGAAAATGAGTTCCAACGGTTAAAGCAAGGGGAAGATAGTGTGGATATCTACTTGCATGAGTTTACCAGGTTGGGACGGTATGCGGGAACAATCTTCGCGGATGACCAAAGGAAAATGAATCGGTTCTATGAAGGATTGCTTCCTGCTTTCGAGTTCAGTGAACCAAGGGTTTCAGGCGTTGGTTGATACTGCGTGCGCGTTGGAGAAGGACATGAGGTGGGTGCAAGGGAATAAGGGCTTGGTTGCGTCGAAGCCAGAGTTTCAAGCACCTCGCCCGAGCAAATCGTTTTACCAGAAGAAAGGGGGCAAGAGGTCCAAGCCATCTGGGCAAGTGACTACGACCGTTGTGTCGGGCGCGACATCAAGGCCGGATTCTCGTACATGCTATAACTGTGGCCGGGTGGGGCATATCGCTCGTGACTGTCGGGTTGTGCAGCCCAAAGGGGAAAAGAAGACGGGTGCATCTTATGCTGAGAAGGGCAAAGCGGTGGTTGATTCCTCTGCGTCTCAGGCACAACCCCGAATCTATCAGCTTGGCCAACATGAAGCGATTAAGCAAAGTGACGTCGTCACAGGTACGAGTTGATTTAGTTTATTGGTTGGTGCTATTGTTTTTGGTTATGTATAGCTTGTGCATGTGTGTGTGCTGCAGGCTTTGTCCTGATTCGGAATAATTTGGCGAGAGCCCTGTTTGATACGGGTGCTTCGCATTCTTTTCTGTCTGAGGATTTCGTATCTCGCATTGGGGTACCAAGTCATGTGACGGTGGATAGTACAAGGGTGCTGTTGCCGAATGGCCGTGTGATGCTTGCGGATAGGGCTTGCGATGTGGATGTGCAAATAGGAAGTCGGGATTTCGGTTTGAGTGCAGCTGTGCTACCGTTATCGGAGTTTGATGTGATCTTTGGTATGGACTGGCTCTCGGAGCAGCGTGCCTGTATTGATTGCAACTCCAAAGAGATTAAACTGGGCCAGAATACCGGACTTGTGACGAAGTTCGCTGGTATGCGAGGAGTGGGCGGGACTCTGTTGTCTGCACTCCAAGTCGTCAATGCTGTTCGGAAGGGCGCGGAGTTATTCTTCACGCTAATTCAGGCTGTTGAGCCAAAGGCCAGTGTCGGTGAAGTACTAGTTGTGTCAGAGTTTGCCGACGTGTTTCCTAAAGATCTTCCTGGGTTACCACCCCAGCGGGAGATTGACTTCTCTATTGAGTTGGTGCCAGGTGCGAAACCTATGGCCCGCTCTCCTTATCGCGTCGCGCCAAAAGAGATGGCTGAGTTGAAAGTCCAATTGCAAGAGTTGTTGGAGCAGGGATATATACGCCCAAGTATGTCACCTTGGAGCGCGCCTGTTCTCTTTGTGAAAAAGAAAGACGGTAGCTTACGGTTGTGTATTGATTACCGCGAGTTGAATAAGCTGACGGAGAAAAACAAATATCCGATTCCGCGGATTGATAACCTCTTTGATCAGCTGGCAGGATCAACGGTCTATTCCAAATTGGATTTGAAATCAGGATATTATCAGCTGCGGATTAGGGAAGGTGACATTCCCAAGACGGTGTTTGGAACACGCTACGGTCATTATGAGTTCACGGTAATGTCGTTTGGCCTATGTAATGCGCCTTCGGTATTTATGGACCTAATGCATCGAACGTTCTGAGAGTACTTGGATTTGTTTGTTATTGTGTTTATCGATGACATCTTAGTATACTCTCAGTCGGAAGAAGATCATGCAAACCATTTGCGGTTGGTTTTGCATACCCTGCGGAGGAATAAGCTTTATGCCAAGTTCTCAAAGTGTGAGTTCTGGCTCTCTTCAGTAGCCTTTTTAGGCCATGTGGTAAGTGGAGAAGGTATCGCGGTGGATCCGTTGAAGATAAGTGCCATTCGAGATTGGCCAGTGATGTCTTCAGTGGCCGAGGTCAGGAGCTTCCTTGGACTTGCGGGCTACTATAGGCGGTTTGTGGAAAACTTCTCACGGATTGCTTTACCTCTGACCACGCTGACGAGAAAAGATCAAAAGTTCATTTGGACGCCGGAGTGCGCGCGAGCTTTTGAAGACTTGAAGAGTCGTTTGACCACGGCGCCTGTGTTGACATCGCCATGTGGTACCGATGGGTATGAGATCTATAGTGATGCATCAGGGAGCGGCTTAGGCTGCGTTCTTCTGCAGTTTGGTAAAGTGATTGCTTATGGCTCGCGTCAGTTGAAAGTGCATCAGCGGAATTACCCCGTCCATGATTTGGAGTTGGCGGCGGTAATCTTTGCGCTCAAGTTGTGGCGGCACTATTTATATGGCGTTAAAGTGGATATCTATACAGATCACAAAAGCCTAAAGTATTTGTTGGATCAGAAGGATCTGAATATGCGACAACGAAGATGGATGGAGTTCCTTGGGGACTACACCTTCGAGATTCACTATACTCCCGGGAAGGGAAATGTGGTCGCTGATGCTTTGAGTTGAAAGACTCCGGTACGGGCAAGCTGGTTGCAGAGGCATGATCAGCGTTTGATCCAGGAATTGGAAGCATTGGAGATATCGTGTGTTGACAAGGGTTCGTCAACCGATGCATGCTTGAACTGGACGGAGGTGCAATATGACCTTACGGACAGAGTTCGGCGAGCAACGGAGCTTGATGAAAGTCTCCAGCGCTATGCAAAAGATGGGCCGGAGGACCGATTCTCTTGGGATAACGGTTTGTTACGAAGAAATGGTCGAGTGTGCGTCCCAAGTGTGGGTAAATTGAGGGAAGAGTTGATGTACGAAGCTCACTTTGCAAAGTACTCAGTTCACCCAGGGAGCACAAAGATGTACAGAGATCTGAAAAAGCTGTTCTGGTGGCCCGGATTAAAGAAAGATGTCGCACGTTATGTGGCTAAATGCAATACCTGTGCGTTAGTGAAAGCAGAATGCCAGAAGCCTGGCGGTTTCCTGAAGTCATTACCTATTCCGGAGTGGAAGTTCGATGATATTTCGATGGATTTCGTGCACGGGTTGCCGAGATCTCAACGCGGTCATGATTCAATCTGGGTGATTGTGGACCGGTTGACAAAAGTGGCGCACTTCCTTCCAAACAGAAGAGACGATTCAGTGGAAACCTTGGCCAAGCTTTATGTGGAGCAGGTTGTTCGACTGCACGGTGTTCCTCGGAGCATCGTTAGTGACCGTGATGGGCGGTTCACATCGAATGATTAGCGGCTCGTTCATCAAATGTTGGGTACAAAGTTAGCGTTTAGTACGGCCTTTCATCCCCAAACGGATGGCCAGACTGAACGAACCAACAGAACGATGGAGGATATGCTCCGCATGTGCGCCCTAGACTTTGGTAAGAGATGGGAAGATTATATATTTCTTGTCGAATTTTCCTATAATAATAGCTACCAAGCGAGTATTGGCATGGCGCCATTTGAAGCTTTATATGGTCGGAAATGCCGTACACTGTTAGCTTGGGCAGAAGCAGGCGAATCTAAGCTGAGTGGGAAAAAGGAAGTCGAAGAAGCTACCTCACTCATACGCTCTATTCGGGAGAGGCTATTGATAGCCCAAGATCGTCAAGCAAAGTACTACAATGCCAAACATCGGAACGTGGAGTTCGCGGTGGGTGATTGGGTATATTTGAAGATCAAACCCTTCAAAGGTGTGTCCAGGATTCGGCATTTGAAAAAGCTAAGTCCGAGGTATCTTGGTCCGTTTGAGGTGGTGGAGCGAGTTGGGGAAGCTGCTTATCGACTAGCACTTTCAGCAGACTTGGGTGGATTACATGATGTATTTCACATCTCAGTCCTTCGTAAGGTGGTAAAGGATCCAGTTCATGTAGTGGAGAATGATCGGGTACCGGTCGAGTATGGGCTAACGACGAGAGTTAGACCCATTCGGATCGAGGATCGAGCCGAGAAACAGTTGCGGAACAAAGTGATCGGGATGGTCAAGGTCCGATGGGACAATTGTGGCCGTGAAGAGCTAACATGGGAGCGAGAGCAGACCATGTGAGCTGAATTTCCCGAACTGTTTGTATAAGCTGTAGACCGTGTACTTTATGTTATAACCGAGTTATCAAGTTATAGCATTGTTGGTTCTTGTTTCCTTACCGTGCAAATTTCGGGACGAAATTTTGTTAAGGGGGGAGGATTGTAACACCCCAGAAATCTCAAAATGTGTTTGCAAACAGTTTTGGGTTGGAGGCTGTTTGACACGGCCTGGGACACGGGCGTGTCCCAGGGCGTGTCGGGGGTACACGGCCTGGGACACGGGCGTGTCCCAGGGCGTGTTCAGGTTAGTCGACGATCGATAGTCGACGATCGTCGAGCCTGGGACACGGCCATCGACACGGGCGTGTCCCAGGGCGTGTCACGCAATTAAATTTTGAAAATGGCCAATTCGAGTCAGAGAAGTACACGGCCTTGAACACGGCCGTGAACACGGGCGTGTCAGGTTGGACACGGGCGTGTCAGATGCCGTGTGCCTACCCGTGTACTGGTTACAGCTCGATGAGGCAGGTTTGACACGGGCGTGTCTCAGGAATGACACGGGCGTGTCAGGTTCGACACGGGCGTGTCGATGCCCGTGTTGTTCAGTCGGTTCAAACCGCGTGTGCTGCTTCAGGGTACACGGCCTGTGACACGGGCGTGTCACAGGTCGTGTCAGCCAAAAATGGGGGTTTTGGGCAAATCGTGGCCGTTCAGATTCTCTCTTTGGATCCAAGGGCTTAGGTGGTTTCCTGGCTGGATTTAATTCGTGAGGAATGATGAAGAAGTCATTCTTCATTTTGCTTAAGGAAGAGAGAAAGAGAGAGGAGGAAGAAGAAGGAGGAGGAGAGCAAGCCACCGGCGGAGTTCCCGTGGTCCGATTCGTGATCCGAAGCCGGCGTTGTGAAGGCAAGGCTGCTGCGGTTCTTTCTCACCGGCTAGTTTTCGATGGCTCCGAAGAGATCGACACGGGTAACGATCTCCCTCCTTGGACATGTGAAGTCCTTCTTTTCTGCATTGCATAGGGAAAACCCTTCCCCGCGAGTGTGCGGTGGGTTGTGGTGTCCCTTGGGGTAGATATGTGAAGTCCCCCTTGTTAGAGGCCGGAATTGGAGTACGGCTCTAGGCATGCTGTGTGAAGCCCATCTGGACATGGTCTGGATTGATGATGCTTGTTTGCATATCGGAGAAGGCTCCGTGATTATGGCTTGTGTTGCCTTGTGCCTACCTATTGCTTGGTGCAGCAGGAAGTACTGGATGATGTCCAGGAAATGAAGAGGGTTGGATGCAACTCTTGTGGCCGTGCGTTGCCACTTTATGAGCGGTTGAGCCGTTGGGCTGCAACTCGATGAAAAGACAGATTGCCGAACAGGAAAGGTGAAACCGACCCGCGCCTATAAATAGCCATGGATACTTCCGTATTCGAGGTGGCACGGCGACTTGAGCAACGGGGGGTGGCTGATCCGTACCTGCGTTAGGTCCGTCCGACTTGGAAGCCTGGTTATAGGTTTTGTTGGAGCGCCTAATGAGAGTCTTAGGCCCGCGCACCGGAAAGACTAGAATGCTCAAATACCGTGTAGACGGTGGTGTTGACCCTGGTATTCCGGTACACCAAGAATGTGCCCTGAGTGCACGGACTGTCGGGCCGTGTGGCCGATATATAGTTATGATGGCTTGAATGTGCCTGCGCGCACATAGTTGCTATTTGATGATGCCATGCTTTGCAGGGAAAGAATGCTCATGCCCCGAGAAAGGGGTAGGATTGTTATAATTGGGTCAGCTGAATGCTGACCGTTGCATTGTTTGCCACCGGTTGGGTGGATTGTTCCCTTGCAGGTGCTGGAGAGCCAAGTGGTAAGTGATGGGCTGAAGCCCTACTGTTGTTGCTGCTGCTGCTGCTGCAGTTAGCCCTTGAAGGCTAAGCGAATGGTTTTGTTTGTTCTCTTTTACTCATGTATGGCCGGCCTGTGCGCCGAGTTTTGTAAAACATGTTGTATGGAAAGAGGAACTGTAAGGCCTTAAGACCAAACTCTTGTATTTGTGTACATTCCGTGGTGATATATAAAGATGGTTTATATATTGGACATTCCTGTTTAGAGTTCAAATTTGTAACTTAAAGCTTCCGCTAGAATGCTCTGAGTTAGGATTCGTATGGTTTGGTATTATCCTGTGACCTCACCGTCTGTTTATGGCATATAGTGTGGGGCCCCGGCCGGACCTTCTACTATACGTCATTTAACGGATGAGGTCGTTACACCGAACACGCCCGTGACACGCCCGTGTCACGCCCGTGACACCTGCTCCAAGTCCCAAACTTGGCTTAAAACGTCACTCGTCCCTCTTTTGAGTTTTGGGGTGTTACACGCGGCCTGACGCACGCCTGATGCGCGCTCACCCGCGTACGGCCTTGCACGCGCGCACTCACGTACGCACCCGCATGCGGCCTGGTGCGCACGCGCCTACCCGCGCGGGCAGGTGCGCGCGGTCAAAACCGCGCCCACCCTCGCACACGCGTAGCCAGCCGCACGCATGCCCGCGCGCGCCTCCCTCAGCCTTGTTCGACTTCCTCGCCGGCTGTCTCCTCTTCGAAAAATTTCTTCAAGGTACCTTCGAAGCGCCGCCTTTTACCGTCTCCGCCTTCCCGCCGGAGGTTGTCATGACAGCAGAAAAATCCTTCTTCTTTCGCTCGCTAATAATAAGGATTTTGAAGACACTTGATGGGTTACACCATTATTTATAAGGAGGGATTCCCCATGATTTCATCCCAAAATGGGGATCATGGGGTTGACCAAGTCTACCTCCACCCCCATGAACTCCTCATGATAAGGAAAACATGGGGAGTGGGCCCACTCCCTCCCTCTCCACCAAAAATCCGCCCCCTTAGGGGAAAACCGCCGCCGCCAAGCCAGGCAGCCGCCGCCAAGCCAGGAAGCCGACGCCGCCAAGCTAGGCAGCCGCCGCCGCCGGACTGGCCGCCGACCAAGCCATCGCCGTCGCCGGATTGGCCGTTGTCCAGGCCGCCGCGGCCAGCCAGGTCGCCGCGACCAGCCCGACCGCGACCCCGGGCCTAACCGTCGCCTGGCCGCCGGCCTAACCGCCGCCTTGCAACCGGCCGGCCACCGCCGCCGCCCGGTCGCCCCACCATCGTCGACGGCTTGCCCGCCGTTCGATCGTGGTGGGCTCTCCTCGCTGTCCGATTTGTGTGGGTAACCACCACTAACCCACTAAGTTAGTGGTGGGGCTCGCCATTATCCTCTCCCGGAGACTATAAAAGGAGTCCCAGGGCCTCCTCATAATTCACTTTTTGGCTCCCGGTCATCTTCTTCGTCAGGGAATAGCTCTGCCGGACTCCTCCCTCGGGTCACCCTCCAGCCACCTCGAGCCACCAGCAGGATATATAACACCTAAGTCCCGGAACGAACAAAAGAAGGAGGAAGACGACCACTGCAAGCGAACAAGCGCCAAAGCCGCGCTCCAAACTTCAAAGCACAAGAACCGCTCCTCGGATTCCAGTGTTCAAGTCGCTCCCGTGGGTTGGTCTGTCGCCCATTGGGAGCAGAAGTCTCTCTCTCACCTCCCAAGGTTTAATGGGGAGCGGCATGTCGCCCCCGATTCTCCCTGCACATTGTAACCACCAACAGCTAGTGGATTTTGACCGGCACAGATTCGGTCACGTGGTTTTTTATCCTGTTGAGGGGTTTTTTCACGTCATCACGTATTGTGTCAACCTCTTATTTTCATTGACTGTGTGCGCGCTCGACCGCTCCGTAAGCTAAGACGGTCCAATTAAATCCGGTCCGACCGGGACATCGAGTTAGTCCGCAACAAAATTTAAGTGGGATTCAAGATGAACACAGAGTAACTAAAACATAAGCTCTAAACCCTAAATGTTTACATTAAAATATATTCTCCAAAATGTCAATAAACTATGGACTACTATTTTAAATATGCGCATTAAATATGTATTCAAAATTAAGCAACCTGTGGAGGGAAAAAGCAAACAAGTGGGAATATCCCAGCTCACCATCAACATGCAATGCATTATTAATGATATATAAAAATAGGTGATTGTTATTAGCACTGTACTTTTGGATATTCGCACTATATTTACTCTTAATTTTTCGCGCCTTTTGAAAATACTCCTTGTACATGCATTTTTAGGAAAAGTGTTCAACACAAAAGTTGTAGATCTCGACGAGATCTACAACTTTTGTGTTGAACACTTTTCCTAAAAATGCATGTATAAAGCGTATTTCTAGAAATCCGCTCAGATTTCGCGACTTTTAGAAATACGCTTTATACATGCATTTTTAGGAAAAATGTTCAACACGAAAGTTGTAGATCTCGTCGAGATCTACAACTTTCGTGTTGAACACTTTTCCTAAAAATGCATATACAAGGAGTATTTTCAAAAGATGCGAAAAATTAAGAGTAAATGTAGTGCGAATATCCAAAAGTACAGTTCTAATAACAGTCACCTAAAAATATCTGTAATACTTAGAAAGGAAGTTGGCAAGATGAACATGAACGGCTGCGGAGCAGTCACGCAGGCCCCAACTTTTTATTTTTTTTAATGCATTAAAGTAACTTTGATTGGAAAAGTTTAGACATTTTTAATTTAAATTTGAACTAATATAATAGCCTTGGATCTGATTGTTTGATCGAAATTTTTTTACTGTGATATCAGTTGACTCGACAAGATCTATCGAATGATTAACATCTGACGGTATTCCCGACCAAGGTATTGCCCTAGTATGACCGTGCTCCCGCCGCTCGCAAACCCCCGTGCATGTGCACGACAAAATGAGCGACGCATGAAACACAATGCATGGGGGGTTTGCGAGCGGCAGAAGCACCGCCGCGCCGGAAAAATATCGCAGCTAGTGTAACACGTGGGGCCCCATGCACACTTCACTAGTATGTATGTATGTATAGAGAGAGAGAGAGGGAGAGAGAGAGAATACATTATCTATCATCAATCACAGTCAAGAGAACGTGCATGAAAAGGCACTAAACTTTGAGAACGTATGGGAACAAAAGTACAAAACCAACAAGCAATCAAAAGCACGTCGAGTTGTTTGCATAACGAGCAAACGTCACATGGCCCTTTAAAGGTATTTACACAGTCATAAAGTTTCGATTACCAAACACATGCATGCACAACTGTTTAGAGAGAGAGAGAGAGAGAGAGAGAGATGAATAGATACTAGAGAGAGAGAGAGAGAGAGAGATGAATAGATACTTGCATGCATGTTCTGATCCAAGTCTCTCAGTATATAAATATATAATATCATTCTATTATTATATATTTATAAATTGAGCAATATTTTGTTCATTAACTATACATAAAATATTTATGGTAAAGTGATTAAATAAGTCTTTTAGTTTTTGGTCTAGTTTTAAGTAGGTCCTTTAAATTTCATTTGCTTCAAATAGATCCCTTTATTTTTGGACTCTTTCAAATATGATCTTTAATTTTCATTTGTTTGAAATTGGTCCCTTAATTTTGAACTTATTTTCAAATAAGTCCTTTATTTTTCTTTTATTTCAAAGTACTCTCCTAACTTTTACTTTATTTCAAATTAATTTTTAAACCACCATTATTCAGATTGTTTTTTTGAGTAATAAAGGTACAAATATCGTTTCATTGAGAACATTAATTAAGCATCAATGACTACATTATTAAACAATAATCAAACAAACAATAAACTAGTAAATAAATAGACAAAGTTCACAAATGGTGAGAATCGAATCCACGATCTCCCTATTATGGGCCCAGCTTACCCAACTGGGTCAAACCTCATTGACACCTGTTGCAGCCAAACTTGGCGCTCCAGTCGATCCAGACTAACTTGGACCGCCTTAGCTCGCGGAGCGGTCGAGCGCGCACACAGTCAGTTGAAGAGGGGAAATGTACACAAGGAGTTTTAACGTGGAAAACCCTTCAACCGGGTGAAAAACCACGTGACCGGTTCGCTGCCAGTCAAAATCCACTTGATCAGGGTGATTACAGTATGTTGAGTGAATCGGGGTGACAGGCCGCTCCCGTTACAACTTGCGGGGAGAGAGGATGACTATAACTGCCGGCGGGCAACAGACTGCTCCGCCAAAAAATGACTTAAACGGTGGAATGCGCGGGATGCTTCTGGCGCGTGCGCCCGGGGGCGGCGCGCTTGCGGGGTTCGACTGTCTTCTTCGCTCGGCTTCCTCTGACTTTGGGCGCATCCTTGCTAACTGCGCGTTGGTGGGGTGCCAATAGCCGATGGCGGGTGCCGATGGCCGCCGGTGGCCGCTGGAGGTCGTTGGTGGCCGCTGGTAGCTGGCGGCGAGAGGTGGCCGACACGGTGGAGGAGGCGGGAGAGCTCTCACCTGAGGAAGAGGGAGAAGAATCGTAGGAGGAAAAGATGAGAAATGAAGAGCCCCTGTGGGTCCTTTTATAGCTTCCAAAGGAGGATCATGGCGGGCCCCACCACTAAAGTGGTGGGATAGTGGGTGGTTACCCCCTTAATCGGACGGCGACCGGGCGGTTAGGCCGGCTAGGCGGTGGCGGCTAGGCGGCGGCTAGGCCGGCTAGGCGGTGGCCTGGCGACTTGGCTAGGCGGCGATCTAGCCGGGCGGCAAGGCGGCCAGACGGCCAGGCGGTTAGGCCGGCTATGCGGTGGCGGCTAGGCGGCGGCCTGGTGAGGCGGCCAGACGGCGGTCTGGTCAGGCGGCCAGGCGGCCAGGCGGTTAGGCCGGCTAGGTGGTGGCGGCTAGGCGGTTTCCTTCCATGGGGAGAGGGAGTGGGTCCCGCTCTCCCATGATTCTCTCATCATGTGAGTTCATGGGGATGACACACTCATGATCCACTTTTGGAGGAGATCATGGGGGGTCTTTTTCTCCTATAAATGAAAGGTGGAACCCATCAAATGCCCCCCAAATCTCTACTTGGCCGGGAACGAAGCGAGCGTGAGGAGAGATTTCTGGAATTCCTTGTTGTCATAGTGGGTGTCGGCGAGAGATTCGAGGCGGCGGCGATGGATCGTGGTTCTAAGGTATTGTGTTGTGCGGAGGCTTGGCGAACGGGCGCATGGATGCCTGCGGACGGGGGCCGGTGCGGTACACGAGTGTCAAAACGGCGCGCGCGAGGAAGGGCTGAAGGGGCGGGTGCTGGCCGCGCACGCAAGCAGCGCGCGGGCTGGTCGCGAGCGTAGGTCTTGTGCGCGCGCAGGCCGCTTGCGCGCAGGCCGCGCGCGCAGGCAGGCCGCGCGCGCAGGCAGGCCGCGCGCGCAGGCAGGCCGCGCGCGCAGGCAGGCCGCGCGCGCAGGCAGGCCGCGCGCGCAGGCAGGCCGCGCGCGCAGGCAGGCCGCGCGCGCAGGCAGGCCGCGCGCGCAGGCAGGCCGCGCGCGCAGGCAGGCCGCGCGCGCAGGCAGGCCGCGCGCGCAGGCAGGCCGCGCGCGCAGGCAGGCCACGCGCGCAGGCCAGTCACATGCGCAGGCCGCGCGCGCGCAGGCCGCGCGCGCAGGCAGGCCCCGGGCGTAGGCAGGCCGCGCGCGCGCAGGCCGCGCGCGCAGGCAGGCTGCACGCGCATGCAGGCCGCGCGCGCTTAGGCCGTGCGCGTCCGTGCTGGTCGCTTGAGGAAGAGTTGCGTGCAGCTTGTGCGCGATATGCGCAAGGTGTGCGGCGTGTGCACGAGGTACGATGCGCACTGTATGTAATGTATACGATGGATAGTGAGTGATGCGTGCGTGATGCATGCTGCATACGCGATGTGCGCAAGGTGTAACATGCATGGCGAACTAAGTGCCCAAGGGAAGAGATTAATGAGGTGGAGTTTTGTTTGCCCCCCGAGTGTATCACCGAGTACTTCTTATACAAGGTCGGACGGGGAAACTTGCTCCGGCGAGGTTCCCGGATGTGAAGACGGTGTTTTCAGAATGGTACCTCAGTTGACAAAGTTCATGCTGTTTCGCGTGAGTTTGACGCGTAACGTTGTTTTGCGCGAGACTGATTCGCGACTGTTGCTTGCACGAGCTTGGCTCGTGACTTTTGCTTGCACAAGACTTGTTTGTGAATTTGCCTTGCGCAGTTTGGGACCGCGTCTTAGTTTGCACGATGCGGGCTCGCGGCTTCGCTTGCACGAGGCTGGCTTCCGAATTTATTTGCGCGGTTTGTGACCGCGGCTTAGTTTGCGTAAGAATTGCACGCGGCTTAGATTGCGCGAGGGCTGCTCGCGGCTTGATTTGCACGGTTTGCGAACGCGTCTTGACTTTCGCGAGGGTTGTTCGCATCTTAGATTGCGCGAGGGCTGCTCGCGGCTCGGCTTACGCGAGGGCTGCTTGCGGCTTAGATTGCGCGTTGGCAGTTCGCGGCTTAGATTGCACGAGGGTTACTCGCGGCTTAGTTTGCACGAGGGATGCTCGCGGCTTCTTCGTGAGGGGGCAGGCCCCCACAGTGTCGTCGGAGAGTGTAAGTACTCAATCTGACCGTCGGAGAGCGTAGGTGCTTAATCCGGGTGCCGGAGAACTTAGGTGCTCAATCCGGGTGCGATCGCGAGGGAGGCAGACCCTTGCGATGGCGTCGGAGAGTGTAAGTACTCAATCTGACCGTCGGAGAACATAGGTGCTCAATCCGGGTGCGATCGCGAGGGGGGGCAGGCCCTTGCGATGGCGTCGGAGAGTGTAAGTACTCAATCCGACTGTCGGAGAACGTAGGTGCTCAATCTGGGCGCCGGAGAACGTAGGTGCTCAATCCGGGTGCGATCGCGAGGGGGGCAGGCCCTTGCGATGGTGTCGGAGAGTGTAAGTACTCAATCCGACCGTCGGAGAACGTAGGTGCTCAATCCGGGTGCCGGAGAACGTAGGTGCTCAATCCGGGTGTGATCGCGAGGGGGGCAGGCCCTTGCGATGGCATCGGAGAGTGTAAGTACTCAATCCGACCGTCAGAGAACGTAGGTGCTCAATCCGGGCGCCGGAGAACTTAGGTGCTCAATCCGAGTGCGATCGCGAGGGGGGCAGGCCCTTGCGATGGCATCGGAGAGTGTAAGTACTCAATCCGACCATCGGAGAACGTAGGTGCTCAATCCGGGCGCCGGATAACGTAGGTGCTCAATCCGGGTGTGATCGCGAGGGGGCAGGCCCTTGCGATGGCGTCGGAGAGTGTAAGTACTCAATCCGACCGTCGGAGAACGTAGGTGCTCAATCCGGGCGCCGGAGAACGTAGGTGCTCAATCCGGGTGCGATCGCGAGGGGGGCAGGCTCTGACGATGACATGACGTTGAAGGGGCAAAGTTGCTGAAGAACCTGCTTGTTCGGTTTGTAAGCACAGTTTTACCTTAAAACAAATATGATATTGTACTTAAAAATAAACTTGGTTCGTGCGAGCCTGATCTCGTGACTTTTACTGTTCTAAAGTGGCAAAGCAAGACGATGGAAAAAGCAGACGATTAACATCATTAATAAAAAATACGGAGGGATGGATGCGACGCAAATTCCGAGCTGCAGGTGTGCTGTAGAGGGTCGTCCTGCGTCGAGGAGAGTGTCCGTCTTAGGTATTCATTGCGGGGGATCTGACGATGGTCTCTATGTTGCCTACCATCTGCCTTCCTCCACCGTTTCCTTGTGGCGGGATCTGTGCTTTTCCTTGCAAAAATCTCCCGAGGAGCCCCTGGCGGACAAGATGTTCAATTTCATCTTTTAGACCGGCACACTCTTCAGTGTTGTGACCCGTTGCGCGGTGGAATTCGCAGTATCTTGTCTGGTCTGCCTTGGGGTTTGGTCGTGATGCTCTTGGTCGTTGGAAGGCTGGATCATTCTGAATGGCGTACATCACATTAGTGTGGGTGGTATTCAGAGGGGTGTATTCCTGAAGTGGATGTTGCCCCCATTCCTTGGAAGGTCTTGCTGACGGCTATTGCGGCGACGCTCACTCTGACATCGCTCTTCTTGTCTTGTGAGGTTTGGTTCCTCTTCTTTCTTCCTTTTCTGTCCTCCTCCAAACTGCTGTCGGTGCGCTTCAATAGCTTTGTCGGCTGCTATCTGGGCCTCGACCCGATGAACAAGTTCTGGATAACTAGGCACGGTCTCCCTCATGAGTGCTGAATAAAAGCCGTTGGGGCGGAGTCCGCCAAGGAAGACGCCTCTGAGAAGCTCGGGGTCGACGCCTGGAATTTGACGTGCCTCAGAGGTGAAGCGGCGAAAGAAGTCCCTGAGGGACTCTCCTTCATTTTGTCGAATAACTGAAAGGTGAGAGGGATCGCGAACGATTCTCCGATTTGCGATGAACTGGTCAGTAAATTGCCTGGTCAGCTCTTCAAAGTTGGTAATGGTGCCAGCTCTCAGGGAATGGAACCATGTACGGGCCTGCCCTTTGAGTGTTGCTGGGAACACTTGGCAGAGCAACTGGTCTGGAGCATTGTAAATCCTCATGATGGTGGTGAAGTGATTGACATGTTTGAGTGGATCATCGGTTCCATCGAATGTATCGATGTTTGGAAGCTTGAATCCATGTGGAATGGGATGATCGAGGATTTGCGGCGTCAAGGGGGAGCCTTGGCAGAGCGGTCGGTGAGCCCGAAAGTCTCTTCTTCCAGCCTGGCGGTATTCTTCGGCTATAACTTCTCGAATTTCTTCCCGAGTAAATCTTTCGAGAGGAGGGGGGTGAATGTCGTCGGCGAGGTGGTGATGAAGATGATCTGCTCTTACTCCTCTTTGAGCTGGGTGAGTGGAGCCGGCGGCATCAGAATAATCCTCGGGCTCTTCCTGGACCCTTTCCGGGTTTGGTTGCAGCGGAGGATTTGCTGGGGCTGGCGGCATCGGGGGAGCAGGAGGTGCTCCAATGTTTCGGAGTAATGCAAGCATTTCCGTTTATTGTTCTTCCATTTGGCGGACACGCCCTTCCAGGGCGATGACGGGGGCGAAAGCTACTTCGGCAGTCAGTGGCACGTCTACCAGAGAGTGAGAACGTGCTGGTTCAGTGTGTCCGCAAAGTGCGGATCCTTCGGCAGTGCGGGCACTTCTCTTTGCCATCACGGTTGCAGGGATGGTGAACTTGTTCTGCGAAGGATGCTGGGAATGTTTCCCACAGACGGCGCCGAACTGTTGCGGCCAAACTCGGCGCTCCGGTCGATCCAGACTAACTTGGACCGCCTTAGCTCGCTGAGCGGTCGAGCGCGCACATAGTCAGTTGAATAGGGGAAATGTACACAAGGAGTTTTAACGTGGAAAACCCTTCAACCGGGTGAAAAACCACGTGACCGGTTCGCTGCCAGTCAAAATCCACTAGATCAGGGTGATTACAGTATGTTGAGTGAATCGGGGCGACAAGCCGCTCCCGTTACAACTTGCGGGGAGAGAGGATGACTATAACTGCCGGCGGGCAACAGACTGCTCCGCCAAAAAATGACTTAAACGGTGGAATGCGCGGGATGCTTCTGGCGCGTGCGCCCGGGGGCGGCGCGCTTGCGGGCTTCGACTGTCTTCTTCGCTCGACTTCCTCTGACTTTGGGCGCCTCCTTGCTAACTGCGCGTTGGTGGGGAGCCAATAGCCGATGGCTGGTGCCGATGGCCGCCGGTGGCCGCTGGAGGTCGTTGGTGACCGCTGGTGGCCGCTGGAGGTCGCTGGTGGCTGGCGGCGAGAGGTGGCCGACACGGTGGAGGAGGCGGGAGAGCTCTCACCTGAGGAAGAGGGAGAAGAATCGTAGGAGGAAAAGATGAGAAATGAAGAGCCCCTGTGGGTCCTTTTATAGCTTCCAAAGGAGGATCATGGCGGGCCCCACCACTAAAGTGGTGGGATAGTGGGTGGTTACCCCCTTAATCGGATGGCGACCAGGCGGTTAGGCCGGCTAGGCGGTGGCGGCTATGCGGCGGCTAGACCGTGGCCTGGCGAGGTGGCCAGGCGGCGATCTGGCCGGGCGGCAAGGCGGCCAGGCGGTTAGGCCGGCTAGGCGGTCGCGGCTAGGCGGCGGCTAGGCGGCAGCCTGGTGAGGCGGCCAGACGGCGGTCTGGTCAGGCGGCCAGGCGGCCAGGCGGTTAGGCCGGCTAGGTGGTGGCGGCTAGGCGGTTTCCTTCCATGGGGAGAGGGAGTGGGTCCCGCTCCCCCATGATTCTCTCATCATGAGAGTTCATGGGGATGACACACTCATGATCCACTTTTGGAGGAGATCATGGGGGTTCTTTTTCTCCTATAAATGAAAGGGAGAACCCATCAACACCATTATTCAGAATACTAGACATTGACGAGTTATTTATGTGGCGTTGATGAATCGGTTACGTGACAATAAAATATATTTTTTATAATTATCTAATAAAAATAATTAATATTTTTTAAATTTACAATTTTTTGAATTGCTTTTTATCAACACGCTTACACGCTAATTATTTTTATCAATAATTATAAAAAATATATTTTATCAACACATAAGCGGTTCATCATTGCTTTGTCATTGCCTAGTAACCCGAATAATAGTGATTTAAGAACTTATTTGAAGTATAATGTTAAGAGGTCAATTTAAAGCAAATGAAAATTAAAGAATTTATTTGAAACTATGTTGTCCAAAGTTAAGTGATCAATTTGAAGCAAGTAAAAATTAAAAAACTTATTTGAAATCAGGCCACAAAAGTTAAAGGACCTATTTAAATCAAATGAAAAATAAAAAACCTATTTAAAACTATACCCAAATTTACGAGACTAAGTTGAGTATTTTGCCAATATTTATTGACCATATTAAAAATAGAGCACTGATTAATATGATCATTCCCAATCCAAATTTGAGTCTAAGAAAAAATAATAATATACAGTTGATCATTTTAACATTTAGTTTGTATATAATTGTCATATAAACTACAAAATATCATTCCCAATCCAAATTTGAGCTTTTATTGATCAAATTAAAACTGTGTTGGAACCAAGAAAATTATAATTTCAAATGTTCGAACCAAATGGTAGTCTATATATTGTTACTGATTCTGCGGTCGAATGACACAGATCTTATAGCTAGAGCAAGAGAGAACAAAACTCTCTACAAATATGACCCGAGTACTTCAGCGGGGATGTCCCACTATGCATCCAAAAGTGAAAAAAAAGCTCCCCCTCTAAAACCAAAGTGCTAAGCTAGGTAGGAGGCAGGAACAAACTTGGTGAATATGGTGGAACTTGGGGGGGGGGGGGGGGGGGGGGGGGGGGGGGGGGGGCGCGGGGAGGTCTCAACGTGTCATTCTTAGTACCTCTGGGGTGCTATTTATAGATAAATCCAAGAGAGGTATTAGTCTGTGAATTATCCCCTTCTGGCAAGATGTTTTGCGAATAGCCGTTGACGAGAGTTGTGAATAGCCGCTTGGCATGGACTACGAATAGCGGCATGGCGAGGACTGCATGCGAATAGCGGCCTAAAGAGGTCTGTGAACAGCCACCTGGTGAGGTCTGTGAATAGCCGTCTGGCGAGGTCTGTGAATAGCCTCTAATTAGCGAGGTCTGCGAATAGCCTCTAATGAGAATCAATTATTTTAGGAATTTGTAGCAATGATTAAGTGTTCGCTTGGCACGGTGGCGGTCGTGAACGCAGTGGTTATGAACCGTCGTCTGTGAACGTTGGACCTCACCTTATTAGGAATTCCATTCACTTTTTTGTACAGAATTAGTTTCTATTCTCGATGACGGTTATAATTTTTCATCTCAAACACATATTTGACGACGGTGACATCTCTTTCAAACTCTCAGGAACAAAAAAACACCATGCCAAACAGACCCTAAGTCCACCGACTAGTCTACAATCACCTATAATCAATTACTTCTATTCTACCAGCATTTACTCTCATTGTTTACGCATACTAATTGCTATACTCTTTGTAGGATGTTTCAATGTCTATATCTAATAATATTCTACTCAAAAACATATTGTTCTCGGGCTCCCGTATTCTCATTGACTGATCTTCTGTCTAATTACGCGGCACGACGAGGACGATTTCAAAGACCTAGGTTCCGTTTGGGGGAACTTATTTTCACCGGTCAAGCGGCCACGATCGCATGAACCGGACCTTCCGGACGTTCCATTTCATGCGATCGTGGCCGCTTGACCGGTGAAAATAAGTCCCCCAAACGGAGCCCTAAGCTCAAACAATCCCGTCTGTGCAAATTATCAATAATGATGGTATTTTAAGGCTTCGTGATGCTGCCTCCGTGGCATACTAGTGTACTTGTAATGTTTTTCAATTTCAATAAATAAAAGCAAAAGTTTATTAATAAATATAAACATAAGGACAGCCTATCCATGTTAGTGGGAGCATTCAAAACAAGAGATATCTTTACTGCCAGCCACCAGCCAGCAAAGCTTGTCTCACTAAAGTGTAAACTCAAAAGCAAAGCCTGGAGAGCCTTAATTTCTGCTCAACAAATGACTATTTTACATAGTTGATTGAGTAAAAAAAATGTTTTTATTCCTATTTGAATCAAACTTTATTAGAGTTTAAAATTGGAGCTCATTTAAGTCTAAATTAACAATACAATCAGCGGCGGAACTAGGATTTTCGCATAACCCGGGCATAATAAATTAAGATTAAAATATAATTGTTTTTGTAGTTTATTTGAACAATCACTAGAAAATGTGAGCTCCATCTCCTTCCCAACTCCGTCTTTCAAAGCTAACACCGAACACCATGCTTGCAAGGTAAAGAGATGACTAAAAATAAAAAAGTTCCGACCATAAAAAAATCACACTTTTTATCCCCTACCATCTACAAAAACTAAATGTCATCCTTCCTTATTTTAAAAACACGCTGGATAATATAAACTAAAAGAAAAAAAAATCTTGCAGGACTAAAAAAACTTACCCCAGAAGAAGGTGACTAAAGAAATCCCAAGAAATCTAAAAAAATCCATTGAACTCTCCTCTAGGGCTGCAAAGTCTAATCGGCAATAGGAATGAGATTATGAAGGGATTCTTGCAAATCTACAAATGAACTGTTCTGCTGCATGGCAAATAAGAAATCGGAAAGCACCTCTGTAACAATGTTCGGACCTGGAAGGAAGATGAAATCGGAGATCAAGGCTTGCAGCTTCGATGGTGCTTGCCGTGAAACTGGACAGAGAATATAGGGATAACAAGAGTGAATAGAGGGATAACGAGAGTGAAGATGGTGCTCAGGAGGAAGGAAATCGCAGAGTTGCTGACCAAACTGACGAACTCTGGCGGCCGTGGCGGGCAAAAATGGGCACCGGATTGCGATTCACAGAAGATGAAGAAGTACAGGCGCCAAATTGCGATTCACGGCAGGGCCGAAGCTTCGATGGCACCTATCCCTAGCCGTATTTCGCGATTTACATGCCCGGGCACGTGCCCGGGTGTGTCTCTACATGGGTCCGCCCATGAATACAATGCAGTGTATTTTATAATTATTAATTGACATTTATATTCCGAATATTTGTTATACACTCATAGATATCTATGTGAAGGGATCCATGATTTTATTATATTGGGATATTATTTTTATAATTTTGATTTGTTTAAGGATTTATTGATATAATAACTTGGCATCACACACACGTACCTAATACTATATAAATAGATAAATACATGTTATTAGTTGTGGATAGGAAGACAAAACCGACTAGGGGAAATTGGCGGTTTTCGACGAAGCAATACAAGTTATTAATTGAAAATATTAAGTTCGGCAAATCGCCGGTTTTCGCCGCTTATGCCCACGCTACTCGAGAATTCTCCAGCTTCTCTTCTAAAAGAACCAATACTTGTTATTAGTTGTGGATATATAGGAAGACAACCGACTGGGGGAAATGATGTATTAGTTGAAGTTGTGCTACCACGTATGCGTAGATGCCTTGAGACATTCCGCACACTGGATGAAGAAGATGCAAACTCTGCTAATTTTTTTTAAAACGTTGTTACTTTAGGCAGTGCTTTTTTAAAAACAACGCCGCCACTGTCTCTGAGATTTCGCAGTTGTCTCTATCGCGGAGCGCCGCAAAAGGCCTATAAAATGACACGGTAGATCTATTTTGTTGTAGTGTGTTATATCATAATTCAAGAACATTGAGGGAGTTATAGTCTTGTCCTTATTATATGGAATAGATTTTAAGAATCTAATCTTTGATTTGTTTCTGTTGAGCGTTACATGATGATAATGTTGAAATTTGAGAAGTGAAAGTGGGTGATCGGGCAGACCGCACGGCCTGGGCGGACTGACCGCACGGATTTACCGCGCGGACTGATGAAGCAGTCTGGCGGTCTGGTGTTGGCGACCTGTGAAGTTTTCTGGAGGCTGCTGTGCAGGTTGAAGTCCTCAGACTGAGTTTTTTGAAGTCCGCAAGATCGGCAATGGTCCTTGCCTTTGATCTGGAGTTGCGGTGGTGAGCCGCATTCTTGGTGGCGGATTGTTCTTGGAGCTGGCGATCTGACTTCGTGTCCGCCGAGCTTGCGCCAGACGTTTGGCGGGTTGCTGGACTTGGTCACCGTGGCAAGACCAGGGTGTTTGCTGTCTGCATTGTCCGCTGTTGACCGGGCGGAGTGCCTGTTGGTCGTGGACATATTGCGGGCTTCTTCGGTGTTCGCGGAGTCCGCAATGTCCGATGTGACCGGGCGGTCTGCCTGTTGCTCGTGGACTTGAGCTGCGGGCTGATGCGGTGTTCACAGAGTCTGCAAAGTCCGCTGTGACCAGGCGGTCTGTCTGTTGGACGTGGACTTGTGCTTGCGGACTGGTGCGGTGTCCGCCTCTCAGCGCGGATTGGCTTCTTGCCTTGCTTGTTGGTTTGGCTGATGTCCGACCATGTCCTTGCAGACTATGCATACTGGCTGTGCTAGCTGCGATCAAGGGGCGGTTAGACTATCTCATAAGGAGGTGATCGCACTTCTCACCCCACCTATAAATAAGACCCCCCCGACACTTCATTTGTAACTGAGTGAACAGTAAGTTGAGCGTGCATTAAAAACTGCAGCCTCGGTTTTGTTAGTCCCCTCGGGTTGAGAAGTTTAATCGGTTGTTGATGTTGCAGGTAAAGCGGCTAGCTCAGAGAAGCCAGGTTTCTGGTGTTGACTTCGGTCAGGTTTCTGCTTAGCTTGCAGTTTCAATCAGCGGTATCAGCAGGTCGCATCTGCGGTTAATCGATCTTCTCCAACTTCTATTCAATAACGGTGTCCGCCGGCTTCGGCGGCCTGTTCGTCAGTTCGGCTCTTGTTCGCGAACTCTGGCAGCAAGGCGACTGCGGTTAAGCGGCTTGCAGAGAGCGACAAGGTGTTCAGCGAATAACGGTGTGTCCGCACGACCTCACAGTTTCGACGGACTCTGTGTTCTATTCGTCTTCCAGTAGCAGTTCGGACGGTCTCGGTGACTTTGGCAGACTGAGCGGTCTCGGCGGTCTCTGACTCTGTCCGCCCGGATTGTCTTCTTGTTTTCCATTTTATACTGGCGAAATCATGTCTCGCCATGTATACCTCGCCCTGTAAAGAAGATAATAAAAGTTTGATCTGCTTGTTTCTTCTGGTTGCTTCTGGTGTTTGAGCTTGCTTTCTTGTTTCCGCTTGATCAAGGTGTGATCTTGATAGTTCTGAGAATATTAATTTGGCATCAGACTATCTCGTTGATCATCTTGAGAAAATTCAACATGTTATCAGAGGCATGTTCAGTTGCTTGAGCAGTGATCAACTTGTGTTGTGCTCTGTGCTTCTGATTCCTTAAACCAGAGTTATTGCAATGGAAGGAGGTTATGCAAGAGGTATGGGCATTGAACTCTTAACGCGGACTAACTTCAAGAAGTGGAAGTCGTGCATGAAGAGTTATCTTCTGGGCAAAAAGCTATGGGAGGTCATCGTTGGTGATGACAGACAAGAAGTTACTATTGCATTTGGAACTGCTGAGCAGGTGAGAGTCCAGAGGAGAACAAATGCAAAGGCTGAGTTTACCCTCAAGCGGGCTGTTTCACCGGAGTTGTTTGATCACATCATTGGATGTGAGTCTGCTGCAGAGATTTGGACTTCCCTTGATGGGTTGTTCAACAGGAAGAACGTAGCTAGGCTACAGTTCCTGGAGAATGAGTTGGCTAGGACAACTCAAGGCGACTTAACCATCTCTAAGTACTTTCTGAAGATGAATAGTTTGTGTGCTGAGCTATCAGCGCTGGATCCTGATGAGTCGATCTCTGAGGCTAAGTTGAAAAGGCACATAATCTGCGGCCTGCGGAAGGAGTATGTGGCCTTTGTAACTTCAGTTCAAGGCTGGTCAACTGAACCATCTCTGCTGGAACTTGAGAAATTGCTTGCTTCACAAGAGAGTTTGGCCAGGCAGATGGCTGGAGTGACTATCTCTGAAGGAGGTATAATGCACTCTTCACAGGCAAGAAGAAGAAGAGATAGGAGGGGAAGAATAAGAAGACCGCTGTTGAAGATGAGCCTTCAACTTCTAATCAGCCAGAGAGGAGCGCTGCTCCTAAGAAGGATTGGAAGAAGAATTTGAAGTTCTACAAGTGTCATCAGCCGGGTAACTTCAAGCGTGACTGCAAGGTCAAGCTGTAGTCTGGGCATTTTACAGGCAAGGAGGAAGCTTGCTCTAGTACTAAGGAAGCTGGCTGGGGTGGAGCTTTCATGACGGGCACTTGTGTCCGTGCTTTGTCCGACATCGACTTTGAAGACGACCGGATCGTGGACTCATTCAGGGTGTGGTCATCACCTCACTGGAGAATAGTCAACGTTGTCCTCGATGCAAGCTTACTCAGGTAACGAAGCTATTATTACTGCTGATAATACTGTTCATGCAGTAGAGAAGGAGGGGGTTATGTCATTGGGTAGTGATAAGGGGCCACTCACATTAAGGAGTGTGTATCATGTATCGAGCATAAAGAAGAACCTCTTTTCTGTGACCAATGCGGTAGACGCAAGTTATCACATTCTGTTTGGGCCAATAGAAATGAAGTTTTTTCGCAACGTATCAGCGGTAAAGGCTGATGTTGCTCACGTTGGGAGGAGAGTAAATGACTTTTTTGTTCTTGCAACAAGCTCCTACATTGATCGGATGAAGGCCAACGATAGCGCTGCTATTTGGCATGAGAGGCTGAGGAATGTAGGGATGGATAAGCTGAAAGCTATGGTAAGAAGGATCCTTGTGAAAGGTTTTCCTATGCTACCATCCTTTGGTGATGGTCACATTTGCACAGGGTGTCAGTACGGTAAGGCTCATCGCCTTCCGTTTGATAAGTCACAAATGAGGAGCAAGAAACCATTGGAGTGTATCCATGGTGACTTGATGGGGTCAACTACAATTGCCAGTCTTGGAGGGAGCAGATACATGCTTGTTTTGATTGATGATTACTCAAGATACACTTGGGTATATTTTTTGAAGGAGAAGTCAGCAGCTTTCCAATTGTTTGTAGAGTTCAAGGAGCTGGTGGAGGGCCGGCTTGGCCTGCAGATTAAGAAGTTTAGATCAGACAACGGTGGTGAGTTTATCTCTTTCGAGTTCTCTAACTTCTGCAGGAAGC
Source organism: Platanthera zijinensis (assembly GCA_039513925.1). Taxonomy (NCBI): domain Eukaryota; kingdom Viridiplantae; phylum Streptophyta; class Magnoliopsida; order Asparagales; family Orchidaceae; genus Platanthera; species Platanthera zijinensis. Next base: position 156,448,404 of record CM077083.1, read on the forward strand.
AAGGAATCCAGATGGAGCTTACTTGTGCTTATACTCCACAAAAAAATGGAGTAGCGGAGAGGAAGATCTGTCAATTGACAGAAACTTGCAAGTGTTGGCTTCACACAAAGGGAATTTCCAGGTCCTTTTGGGCAGAAGGAATGGTCTGCGCAACCTATATTATCAATCAGATGCCTCGGAGTCCGATCAACATGAAGTCTCCTCACGAGATGGTGTTCAAGGAGAAGCCGAGCATGGAACACCTTTGGGTGTTTGGATCAACTTGTTATGTGCATGTCCAGGATGCTTCAAGGACAAAGCTTGATGCAAAGGCAAGGAAACTTATTTTTGTAGGCTATGATGAGTAGAAGAAGGGATGGAAGTGCATGGATCCTGCGACAAAGAAATCTGTTGTATCAAGAGACGTGGTCTTTGATGAGTTGGCGTCGTATGGAGGAAGCTCAGTTGAGTTACCAGAGAGCAAGGTTGATGAAGAGCGGGAGGTGGCTGCTGAAGTTGTTCAAAAGGAGCTTGCTGTTTCACCAGCAGCTCCTATTGCTTCAAGCTCTGGGGTAGAGGCTTCTGGTTCAGGAAGCAGGGGGAGCTTTGCTCAAAGTTTGCCCGGAGATGGAGCTGAGCCTGAAGAAGCAACGAAGGTGGTGAGTAAGGAGCAGCCTATTCAGAGATCAAAGAGGGTCATCAAGCCACCAGCTCGTTACTGTGGAGGGAATACAGTGAGTTTTGTCTCCTAATCCTTTGCAGGCCCTCTTGATAAGAGAGAGCCTTCAAGCTTCAATGTGGCCGCTGGAGTCAAGGAGTGGGAAGCTGTCATGGAAGAGGAGATGAATGATCTTAAGAAGAATGAAACCTAGGACTTTATGCCCAGGGTTGATGACATTACTCAAGTGACTTGCAAGTGGGTGTACAAGTTGAAGAAGAAAGCTGATGGAAGAATTGAAAGGTACAAGGCTCGACTTGTTGCTCGAGGATTCTCACAACAGTATAGAGAGGACTATGAGGAGACATTTAGTCCAGTTGCAAAGGTGACTTTAGTTCGGGTGGTGATCGCCTTGGCTGCTTGCCAAGGATGGAGGATGTGGTAGCTTGATGTAAAGAACACCTTTCTTTATAGTGAGATTGATAAGGACATCTTCAAGGATCAGCCGCTTGGATTTGTCTATGAAGTTCATCCGGATTACGTCTGCAAACTCAAGAAGGCTCTCTACGGGTTGAAGCAAGCTCTAAGAGCTTGGTATGGGAAGATAGCAGAATACCTCCAATTCTGCGGATACCTTGCTTCTAACACGGACTCTAACTTGTTCATCAAGAAGAAGGGGGAGCTTCAAGTCTTGGTCCTACTGTATGTTGATGACATGATCATCACAGGAAATTCAGAGGAGGAAGTAGCTAGGCTCAGGGCTGAGCTTGCTATTTGCTTTGAGATGAAAGACTTGGGAGAGCTTCATCAATTTCTTGGTCTCGAAGTGCAGAGGAAGTAGAGAGAGATAATCTTTTGCCAGAAAGGATATGCAGATCGCATTGTGATCCGATTTGGCATGAGTGAAAGACAGAGTTGCTCTACTCCTCTGGATCAAGGGCTGAATCTTCGACGAGATGAAGGAAGGATTATTCCTGATCCCTTGGTCTTCAGAGCACTAGTGGGGAGTTTGATCTACCTAACCATTACAAGGCCATACAATGCTTATGATGTTGGCCGAGTAAGTCGGTTTATGACAGAGCCAAGGAAGTCTCATCTTGTGGCGGCAAATAACATCTTGAAGTATGTCAAGGCTACTTCTGATATGGGACTCCTTTATAGGAGGGACTCGGGCTTTTCTTTGCTAGGATACACAGATGTTGATTATGGTGGTGACTCGGATGATCGAAGATCTTCTGGTTATGTGTTCACTTGTGAATCATCTAGCATCTTGTAGTGTAGCAAGAAGTAGGACTCGGTGTCTGTCTCTACTACGGAAGTAGAGAATAAGGCTTCGTCTTTGGCTGCTCGAGAAGCTATCTAGCTGAGGAGGATAATAGAAGACGTCCATGAAGAAGTGCAAGGCCCTACCTTACTCCGAGGAGACAATGAGAGTGCTCTCAAACTGGTGAATAATCCAGTTTGTCACGCAAGGACCAAACATATAGAGATCGAACACCACTTTATAAGGGAGAAGGTGTTGGAGGGATCTCTTATGGTCGGGCATGTTCAGAGTGAAGACAACCTTGCTGACATCTTCATGAAACCACTATCGAAGGGGCAATTCCAGCGACTTCGAGGTCTTCTGGGCTTGATTACCACTTCTCACTTCAAGAGGGAGTGTTGAAATTGGTGATGTGAAAGTGGGTGATCGGGCAAACCACGCGGCCTGGGCGGGCTGACCGCGCAGACTGATGAAGCAGTCTGACGGTCTGGTGTTGGCAACCTGTGAAGTTTTCTGGAGGCTGCTGTGCAGGTTGAAGTCCGCGGACTGCGCGGACTGATTTTTTTGAAGTCCGCAAGATCGGCAATGGTCCTTGCCTTTGATCTCTGGAGTTCCTGTGGGTAAGCCGCATTCTTGGTGGCAAACTATTCTTGGAGCTGTCAATCTGACTTTGTTTCCGCCGAGCTTGCGCCATACGTTTGGCGGGTTGCTGGACTTGGTCACCATGGTAAGACCAGGGTGTTTGCTGTCCGCTGTTGACCGAGCGGAGTGCTTGTTGGTCGTGGACATGTTGCAGACTGCTTCGGTGTTCGCAGAGTCCACAAAGTCTGCTAGGACCGGGCGGTCTGCCTGTTGGTCGTGGACTTGAGCTGCGGGCTGATGCGGTGTTCGCAGAGTCCGCAAAGTCTGCTGTGACCAGGCGGTCTGCCTGTTGGTTGTGGACTTGTGCTTGCGGATTGGTGCGGTGTCCGCCTCTCAGCACGGTCTAGCTTCTTGCCTTGCTTGTTGGTTTGGATGATGTCCGACCATGTCCTTGCGTACTGAGCGGACTGACTGTGCTAGCTGCGATCAAGGGGCAGTTAGCCTATCTCATAGGGCGGTGACCACACTTCTCACCCATCCTATAAATAGGACCCCCCGACACTTCATTTGTAACTGAGTGAACAGTAAGTTGAGCGTGGATTAAAAACTGCGCCCTCGGTTTTTTCAGTCCGCGCGGGTTGAGAAATTTAATAGGTTGTTGCTGTTGCAGGTTGTGCGGCTAGCTCAGAGAAGCCATGTTTCTGGTATTGACTTCGGTCAGGTTCATGCTTAGCTTGCGGTTTCAATCAGCGGTCTTAGCAGGTCACATCTGCGACTAATCGATTTTCTCCAACTTCTGTTCAATAACGGTGTCCGCCGGCTTCGACGACCTGTTCGTCAGTTCGGCTCTTGTTCGCGTACTCTGGCAGCAAGGAGACTGCGGTTAGGTGGATTGCAAAGAGCGACAAGGTGTTCAGTGAATAACGGTGTGTCCGCGCGACCTTGCGGTCACGGCGGACTCGGTGTTCTATTCGTCTTCTAGCAGCAGTTCGGGCAGTCTCGGCGACTTTGGCAGACTGTGCTGTCTCGGCGGTCTCTGACTCTGTCCGCCCGGATTGTTTTCTATTTTCCATTTTATACTGACAAAATCATGTCTCTTCATGTATACCTCGCCCTGTAAAGAAGATAATAAAATTTGATCTGCTTGTTTCGTCTAGTTGCTTCTGGTGTTTGAGCTTGCTTTCCTATTTCCGATTGATCAAGGTGTGATCTTGATAGTTCTGAGAATATTAATTTGGCATCAGACTATCTCGTTGATCATCTTGAGAAAATTCAACAAATAATGTTGATTTTGTGATTCAAAATATTTTGAATTTGAATAATAATGTAAATAATTGTATGTTGTCATCGATAATGTAAATTGGAGAATGATCGATGTCATCGATGATGTAAACTGTAGGATGATGTCATCGATGATGTAAACGATATGATGATGTCAACAATGATAGTTTAACTTTCAAGACAGCCTAGACACCTAGGGGGGGGGTGAATAGGTTCTGCTTATTTATAAAAACTTCTAGGCAGAATTCAATTCAATGACTGACAAAAGAATCACAGCAATCACAGAAAATAAAACATCACAGATTGCACAATATTTTATAGTGGTTCCCCAAGGTCTGGGTACATCCACTTTCCCCCTTCACCTATCTAGCAGTATGCTAGATTTGGCCAAACTTCCACTAATCTCAGATCAATAGATCCTACAACTCAGGCACAACAGCCCTACCTCAGCCTTGCCCCAAGGCCTACAACTCAGAGAAGATCCTTCTCCTACACTCAGGCAAACAGCCCTACCACTCAGAGTTCAACACTCCTACACTCAGCCTTTATAACATAGGCTTACAACTCAGATCTGTGTAAACAGATCCTACAGTAATATGGAAAATATTATCTAACTGTCTTGCCTAAAATTGAGAGAGAAAAGGCCAAGACAATTCTTGATCAGCTGATGAAATCAACTGTATCTGAGCTTTCTTCAAAGCTTCTTGAATAAGAACTTAGCTGAGTTGATTTCCAAACAGCTTCTTGAGAATCCACTGGTGGTTTCTTTCTTCTTCTTCAAATTCTGGCTTGATCTCTCTCTATCCAGCACTTTGAATGATTCTTCTGAATTCTAATTAGAACTCTTCTTTGATCTATCCTTAGATAGTCTTCTTAGATCTCCCGGAGAAGATCTTCTTAAGTGCCTAGCACTTTCTTGAAATGAATTGGATCATAATCCTTCTCAACTTTATGATTCTCAACAATGTTTTCCAACCGTTGCTTTCTCCTTCTGAATCCGTCTATTTATAGACTTTCTTCATGGTAACCGGCTGATCCGGTTTCTAACCGTTTTCTGACAAGTCTGACAGCTTCAGTTAACTGGTGGCAATCCTCAGCTGTCAAGTCTCCAAACAAGTCTTGTGCCTTAGTCTTGAACCATAAGTTGTCGAGACAGTCTGTCAGAAAGTGTCGAGACCATCTGTTTATTTGTGTCGACACAATTGACTTTGGTGTCGACACAGTCTTCAGTGATGTCGACTAAGTTGCCTTTGAGTCGACACAGCTCCTTCTGAAAATAACTTGGTCTTGACTCTTCAGTGTGTCGACACAAGTCCTGTGTGTCGACACAGTTGTTGTAGAATCATAACTTAGTAAGTGTCGACTTAGCCTTCAGGTGTCGACAATCTTGAGATCGACTTTACTCTTCTGTGTCGACACATTTTCCCAGTGTTGTGTTGACTTACTTCTTCTGTGTCGACACATTTTCCCAGTGTAGTTGTAGACTAACTGCTATGTGTCGACACTGCTTCCCAGTGTTGTGTCGACTTACTTCTTCTGTGTCGACAATCTTGAGTTATAGTCTTGTCCTTATTATATGGAATAGATTTTAAGAATCTAATCTTTGATTTGTTTCTGTTGAGCGTTACATGATGATAATGTTGAAATTTGAGAAGTGAAAGTGGGTGATCGGGCAGACCGCACGGCCTGGGCGGACTGACCGCACGGATTTACCGCGCGGACTGATGAAGCAGTCTGGCGGTCTGGTGTTGGCGACCTGTGAAGTTTTCTGGAGGCTGCTGTGCAGGTTGAAGTCCTCAGACTGAGTTTTTTGAAGTCCGCAAGATCGGCAATGGTCCTTGCCTTTGATCTGGAGTTGCGGTGGTGAGCCGCATTCTTGGTGGCGGATTGTTCTTGGAGCTGGTGATCTGACTTCGTGTCCGCCGAGCTTGCGCTAGACGTTTGGCGGGTTGCTGGACTTGGTCACCGTGGCAAGACCAGGGTGTTTGCTGTCTGCATTGTCCGCTGTTGACCGGGCGGAGTGCCTGTTGGTCGTGGACATATTGCGGGCTTCTTCGGTGTTCGCGGAGTCCGCAATGTCCGATGTGACCGGGCGGTCTGCCTGTTGCTCGTGGACTTGAGCTGCGGGCTGATGCGGTGTTCACAGAGTCTGCAAAGTCCGCTGTGACCAGGCGGTCTGTCTGTTGGACGTGGACTTGTGCTTGCGGACTGGTGCGGTGTCCGCCTCTCAGCGCGGATTGGCTTCTTGCCTTGCTTGTTGGTTTGGCTGATGTCCGACCATGTCCTTGCAGACTATGCATACTGGCTGTGCTAGCTGCGATCAAGGGGCGGTTAGACTATCTCATAAGGAGGTGATCGCACTTCTCACCCCACCTATAAATAAGACCCCCCCGACACTTCATTTGTAACTGAGTGAACAGTAAGTTGAGCGTGCATTAAAAACTGCAGCCTCGGTTTTGTTAGTCCCCTCGGGTTGAGAAGTTTAATCGGTTGTTGATGTTGCAGGTAAAGCGGCTAGCTCAGAGAAGCCAGGTTTCTGGTGTTGACTTCGGTCAGGTTTCTGCTTAGCTTGCAGTTTCAATCAGCGGTATCAGCAGGTCGCATCTGCGGTTAATCGATCTTCTCCAACTTCTATTCAATAACGGTGTCCGCCGGCTTCGGCGGCCTGTTCGTCAGTTCGGCTCTTGTTCGCGAACTCTGGCAGCAAGGCGACTGCGGTTAAGCGGCTTGCAGAGAGCGACAAGGTGTTCAGCGAATAACGGTGTGTCCGCACGACCTCACAGTTTCGACGGACTCTGTGTTCTATTCGTCTTCCAGTAGCAGTTCGGACGGTCTCGGTGACTTTGGCAGACTGAGCGGTCTCGGCGGTCTCTGACTCTGTCCGCCCGGATTGTCTTCTTGTTTTCCATTTTATACTGGCGAAATCATGTCTCGCCATGTATACCTCGCCCTGTAAAGAAGATAATAAAAGTTTGATCTGCTTGTTTCTTCTGGTTGCTTCTGGTGTTTGAGCTTGCTTTCTTGTTTCCGCTTGATCAAGGTGTGATCTTGATAGTTCTGAGAATATTAATTTGGCATCAGACTATCTCGTTGATCATCTTGAGAAAATTCAACATGTTATCAGAGGCATGTTCAGTTGCTTGAGCAGTGATCAACTTGTGTTGTGCTCTGTGCTTCTGATTCCTTAAACCAGAGTTATTGCAATGGAAGGAGGTTATGCAAGAGGTATGGGCATTGAACTCTTAATGCGGACTAACTTCAAGAAGTGGAAGTCGTGCATGAAGAGTTATCTTCTGGGCAAAAAGCTATGGGAGGTCATCGTTGGTGATGACAGACAAGAAGTTACTATTGCATTTGGAACTGCTGAGCAGGTGAGAGTCCAGAGGAGAACAAATGCAAAGGCTGAGTTTACCCTCAAGCGGGCTGTTTCACCGGAGTTGTTTGATCACATCATTGGATGTGAGTCTGCTGCAGAGATTTGGACTTCCCTTGATGGGTTGTTCAACAGGAAGAACGTAGCTAGGCTACAGTTCCTGGAGAATGAGTTGGCTAGGACAACTCAAGGCGACTTAACCATCTCTAAGTACTTTCTGAAGATGAATAGTTTGTGTGCTGAGCTATCAGCGCTGGATCCTGATGAGTCGATCTCTGAGGCTAAGTTGAAAAGGCACATAATCTGCGGCCTACGGAAGGAGTACGTGGCCTTTGTAACTTCAGTTCAAGGCTGGTCAACTGAACCATCTCTGCTGGAACTTGAGAAATTGCTTGCTTCACAAGAGAGTTTGGCCAGGCAGATGGCTGGAGTGACTATCTCTGAAGGAGGTATAATGCACTCTTCACAGGCAAGAAGAAGAAGAGATAGGAGGGGAAGAATAAGAAGACCGCTGTTGAAGATGAGCCTTCAACTTCTAATCAGCTAGAGAGGAGCGCTGCTCCTAAGAAGGATTGGAAGAAGAATTTGAAGTTCTACAAGTGTCATCAGCCGGGTAACTTCAAGCGTGACTGCAAGGTCAAGCTGTAGTCTGGGCATTTTACAGGCAAGGAGGAAGCTTGCTCTAGTACTAAGGAAGCTGGCTGGGGTGGAGCTTTCATGACGGGCACTTGTGTCCGTGCTTTGTCCGACATCGACTTTGAAGACGACCGGATCGTGGACTCATTCAGGGTGTGGTCATCACCTCACTGGAGAATAGTCAACGTTGTCCTCGATGCAAGCTTACTCAGGTAACGAAGCTATTATTACTGCTGATAATACTGTTCATGCAGTAGAGAAGGAGGGGGTTATGTCATTGGGTAGTGATAAGGGGCCACTCACATTAAGGAGTGTGTATCATGTATCGAGCATAAAGAAGAACCTCTTTTCTGTGACCAATGCGGTAGACGCAAGTTATCACATTCTGTTTGGGCCAATAGAAATGAAGTTTTTTCGCAACGTATCAGCGGTAAAGGCTGATGTTGCTCACGTTGGGAGGAGAGTAAATGACTTTTTTGTTCTTGCAACAAGCTCCTACATTGATCGGATGAAGGCCAACGATAGCGCTGCTATTTGGCATGAGAGGCTGAGGAATGTAGGGATGGATAAGCTGAAAGCTATGGTAAGAAGGATCCTTGTGAAAGGTTTTCCTATGCTACCATCCTTTGGTGATGGTCACATTTGCACAGGGTGTCAGTACGGTAAGGCTCATCGCCTTCCGTTTGATAAGTCACAAATGAGGAGCAAGAAACCATTGGAGTGTATCCATGGTGACTTGATGGGGTCAACTACAATTGCCAGTCTTGGAGGGAGCAGATACATGCTTGTTTTGATTGATGATTACTCAAGATACACTTGGGTATATTTTTTGAAGGAGAAGTCAGCAGCTTTCCAATTGTTTGTAGAGTTCAAGGAGCTGGTGGAGGGCCGGCTTGGCCTGCAGATTAAGAAGTTTAGATCAGACAACGGTGGTGAGTTTATCTCTTTCGAGTTCTCTAACTTCTGCAGGAAGCAAGGAATCCAGATGGAGCTTACTTGTGCTTATACTCCACAAAAAAATGGAGTAGCGGAGAGGAAGATCTGTCAATTGACAGAAACTTGCAAGTGTTGGCTTCACACAAAGGGAATTTCCAGGTCCTTTTGGGCAGAAGGAATGGTCTGCGCAACCTATATTATCAATCAGATGCCTCGGAGTCCGATCAACATGAAGTCTCCTCACGAGATGGTGTTCAAGGAGAAGCCGAGCATGGAACACCTTTGGGTGTTTGGATCAACTTGTTATGTGCATGTCCAGGATGCTTCAAGGACAAAGCTTGATGCAAAGGCAAGGAAACTTATTTTTGTAGGCTATGATGAGTAGAAGAAGGGATGGAAGTGCATGGATCCTGCGACAAAGAAGTCTGTTGTATCAAGAGACGTGGTCTTTGATGAGTTGGCGTCGTATGGAGGAAGCTCAGTTGAGTTACCAGAGAGTAAGGTTGATGAAGAGCGGGAGGTGGCTGCTGAAGTTGTTCAAAAGGAGCTTGCTGTTTCACCAGCAGCTCCTATTGCTTCAAGCTCTGGGGTAGAGGCTTCTGGTTCAGGAAGCAGGGGGAGCTTTGCTCAAAGTTTGCCCGGAGATGGAGCTGAGCCTGAAGAAGCAACGGAGGTGGTGAGTAAGGAGCAGCCTATTCAGAGATCAAAGAGGGTCATCAAGCCACCAGCTCGTTACTGTGGAGGGAATACAGTGAGTTTTGTCTCCTAATCCTTTACAGGCCCTCTTGATAAGAGAGAGCCTTCAAGCTTCAATGTGGCCGCTGGAGTCAAGGAGTGGGAAGCTGTCATGGAAGAGGAGATGAATGATCTTAAGAAGAATGAAACCTAGGACTTTATGCCCAGGGTTGATGACATTACTCAAGTGACTTGCAAGTGGGTGTACAAGTTGAAGAAGAAAGCTGATGGAAGAATTGAAAGGTACAAGGCTCGACTTGTTGCTCGAGGATTCTCACAACAGTATAGAGAGGACTATGAGGAGACATTTAGTCCAGTTGCAAAGGTGACTTTAGTTCGGGTGGTGATCGCCTTGGCTGCTTGCCAAGGATGGAGGATGTGGTAGCTTGATGTAAAGAACACCTTTCTTTATAGTGAGATTGATAAGGACATCTTCAAGGATCAGCCGCTTGGATTTGTCTATGAAGTTCATCCGGATTACGTCTGCAAACTCAAGAAGGCTCTCTACGGGTTGAAGCAAGCTCTAAGAGCTTGGTATGGGAAGATAGCAGAATACCTCCAATTCTGCGGATACCTTGCTTCTAACACGGACTCTAACTTGTTCATCAAGAAGAAGGGGGAGCTTCAAGTCTTGGTCCTACTGTATGTTGATGACATGATCATCACAGGAAATTCAGAGGAGGAAGTAGCTAGGCTCAGGGCTGAGCTTGCTATTTGCTTTGAGATGAAAGACTTGGGAGAGCTTCATCAATTTCTTGGTCTCGAAGTGCAGAGGAAGTAGAGAGAGATAATCTTTTGCCAGAAAGGATATGCAGATCGCATTGTGATCCGATTTGGCATGAGTGAAAGACAGAGTTGCTCTACTCCTCTGGATCAAGGGCTGAATCTTCGACGAGATGAAGGAAGGATTATTCCTGATCCCTTGGTCTTCAGAGCACTAGTGGGGAGTTTGATCTACCTAACCATTACAAGGCCATACAATGCTTATGATGTTGGCCGAGTAAGTCGGTTTATGACAGAGCCAAGGAAGTCTCATCTTGTGGCGGCAAATAACATCTTGAAGTATGTCAAGGCTACTTCTGATATGGGACTCCTTTATAGGAGGGACTCGGGCTTTTCTTTGCTAGGATACACAGATGTTGATTATGGTGGTGACTCGGATGATCGAAGATCTTCTGGTTATGTGTTCACTTGTGAATCATCTAGCATCTTGTAGTGTAGCAAGAAGTAGGACTCGGTGTCTGTCTCTACTACGGAAGTAGAGAATAAGGCTTCGTCTTTGGCTGCTCGAGAAGCTATCTAGCTGAGGAGGATAATAGAAGACGTCCATGAAGAAGTGCAAGGCCCTACCTTACTCCGAGGAGACAATGAGAGTGCTCTCAAACTGGTGAATAATCCAGTTTGTCACGCAAGGACCAAACATATAGAGATCGAACACCACTTTATAAGGGAGAAGGTGTTGGAGGGATCTCTTATGGTCGGGCATGTTCAGAGTGAAGACAACCTTGCTGACATCTTCATGAAACCACTATCGAAGGGGCAATTCCAGCGACTTCGAGGTCTTCTGGGCTTGATTACCACTTCTCACTTCAAGAGGGAGTGTTGAAATTGGTGATGTGAAAGTGGGTGATCGGGCAAACCACGCGGCCTGGGCGGGCTGACCGCGCAGACTGATGAAGCAGTCTGACGGTCTGGTGTTGGCAACCTGTGAAGTTTTCTGGAGGCTGCTGTGCAGGTTGAAGTCCGCGGACTGCGCGGACTGATTTTTTTGAAGTCCGTAAGATCGGCAATGGTCCTTGCCTTTGATCTCTGGAGTTCCTGTGGGTAAGCCGCATTCTTGGTGGCAAACTATTCTTGGAGCTGTCAATCTGACTTTGTTTCCGCCGAGCTTGCGCCATACGTTTGGCGGGTTGCTGGACTTGGTCACCATGGTAAGACCAGGGTGTTTGCTGTCCGCTGTTGACCGAGCGGAGTGCTTGTTGGTCGTGGACATGTTGCAGACTGCTTCGGTGTTCGCAGAGTCCACAAAGTCTGCTAGGACCGGGCGGTCTGCCTGTTGGTCGTGGACTTGAGCTGCGGGCTGATGCGGTGTTCGCAGAGTCCGCAAAGTCTGCTGTGACCAGGCGGTCTGCCTGTTGGTTGTGGACTTGTGCTTGCGGATTGGTGCGGTGTCCGCCTCTCAGCACGGTCTGGCTTCTTGCCTTGCTTGTTGGTTTGGATGATGTCGACCATGTCCTTGCGTACTGAGCGGACTGACTGTGCTAGCTGCGATCAAGGGGCAGTTAGCCTATCTCAAGGGCGGTGACCACACTTCTCACCCATCCTATAAATAGGACCCCCGACACTTCATTTGTAACTGATTGAACAGTAAGTTGAGCGTGGATTAAAAACTGCGCCCTCGGTTTTTTCAGTCCGCGCGGGTTGAGAAATTTAATAGGTTGTTGCTGTTGCAGGTTGTGCGGCTAGCTCAGAGAAGCCATGTTTCTGGTATTGACTTCGGTCAGGTTCATGCTTAGCTTGCGGTTTCAATCAGCGGTCTTAGCAGGTCACATCTGCGACTAATCGATTTTCTCCAACTTCTGTTCAATAACGGTGTCCGCCGGCTTCGACGACCTGTTCGTCAGTTCGGCTCTTGTTCGCGTACTCTGGCAGCAAGGAGACTGCGGTTAGGTGGATTGCAAAGAGCGACAAGGTGTTCAGTGAATAACGGTGTGTCCGCGCGACCTTGCGGTCACGGCGGACTCGGTGTTCTATTCGTCTTCTAGCAGCAGTTCGGGCAGTCTCGGCGACTTTGGCAGACTGTGCTGTCTCGGCGGTCTCTGACTCTGTCCGCCCGGATTGTTTTCTATTTTCCATTTTATACTGACAAAATCATGTCTCTTCATGTATACCTCGCCCTGTAAAGAAGATAATAAAATTTGATCTGCTTGTTTCGTCTAGTTGCTTCTGGTGTTTGAGCTTGCTTTCCTATTTCCGATTGATCAAGGTGTGATCTTGATAGTTCTGAGAATATTAATTTGGCATCAGACTATCTCGTTGATCATCTTGAGAAAATTCAACAAATAATGTTGATTTTGTGATTCAAAATATTTTGAATTTGAATAATAATGTAAATAATTGTATGTTGTCATCGATAATGTAAATTGGAGAATGATCGATGTCATCGATGATGTAAACTGTAGGATGATGTCATCGATGATGTAAACGATATGATGATGTCAACAATGATAGTTTAACTTTCAAGACAGCCTAGACACCTAGAGGGGGGGGGGGGGTGAATAGGTTCTGCTTATTTATAAAAACTTCTAGGCAGAATTCAATTCAATGACTGACAAAAGAATCACAGCAATCACAGAAAATAAAACATCACAGATTGCACAATATTTTATAGTGGTTCCCCAAGGTCTGGGTACATCCACTTTCCCCCTTCACCTATCTAGCAGTATGCTAGATTTGGCCAAACTTCCACTAATCTCAGATCAATAGATCCTACAACTCAGGCACAACAGCCCTACCTCGGCCTTGCCCCAAGGCCTACAACTCAGAGAAGATCCTTCTCCTACACTCAGGCAAACAGCCCTACCACTCAGAGTTCAACACTCCTACACTCAGCCTTTATAACATAGGCTTACAACTCAGATCTGTGTAAACAGATCCTACAGAAATATGGAAAATATTATCTAACTGTCTTGCCTAAAATTGAGAGAGAAAAGGCCAAGACAATTCTTGATCAGCTGATGAAATCAACTGTATCTGAGCTTTCTTCAAAGCTTCTTGAATAAGAACTTAGCTGAGTTGATTTCCAAACAGCTTCTTGAGAATCCACTGGTGGTTTCTTTCTTCTTCTTCAAATTCTGGCTTGATCTCTCTCTATCCAGCACTTTGAATGATTCTTCTGAATTCTAATTAGAACTCTTCTTTGATCTATCCTTAGATAGTCTTCTTAGATCTCCCGGAGAAGATCTTCTTAAGTGCCTAGCACTTTCTTGAAATGAATTGGATCGTAATCCTTCTCAACTTTTTGATTCTCAACAATGTTTTCCAACCGTTGCTTTCTCCTTCTGAATCCGTCTATTTATAGACTTTCTTCATGGTAACCGGCTGATCCGGTTTCTAACCGTTTTCTGATAAGTCTGACAGCTTCAGTTAACTGGTGGCAATCCTCAGCTGTCAAGTCTCCAAACAAGTCCCGTGCCTTAGTCTTGAACCATAAGTTGTCGAGACTGTCTGTCAGAAAGTGTCGAGACCATCTGTTTATTTGTGTCGATACAATTGACTTTGGTGTCGACACAGTCTTCAGTGATGTCGACTAAGTTGCCTTTGAGTCGACACAGCTCCTTCTGAAAATAACTTGGTCTTGACTCTTCAGTGTGTCGACACAAGTCCTGTGTGTCGACACAGTTGTTGTAGAATCATAACTTAGTAAGTGTCGACTTAGCCTTCAGGTGTCGACAATCTTGAGATCGACTTTACTCTTCTGTGTCGACACATTTTCCCAGTGTTGTGTTGACTTACTTCTTCTGTGTCGACACATTTTCCCAGTGTAGTTGTAGACTAACTGCTATGTGTCGACACTGCTTCCCAGTGTTGTGTCGACTTACTTCTTCTGTGTCGACACATTTTCCCAGTGTAGTTGTAGACTAACTGCTATGTGTCGACACTGCTTCCCAGTGTTGTGTCGACTTACTTCTTCTGTGTCGACACTTTTTCCCAGTGTAGTTGTAGACTAACTGCTATGTGTCGACACTGCTTCCCAGTGTTGTGTCGACTTACTTCTTCTATGTGTCGACACTGCTTCCTCTGTGTCGACACTTGGACTTAGAATTTTGCTGCATACTTTATCAATCCTTCACCTGCACATGTCAACTCAAAAAAACAACATCAAATACACCTTGATGTATATCATTGAGCTAGGTTGGGATTCTTCAAATCAGGTACACATTTTCCAATGTACCCAACAATCTCCCCCTATTTGGAGAAGTCATAACCCTTCTAGCCAATGATATACACCATTTATAAACAGTACTAAATGATGATATATGACATGACAGGAATACTTAATATAAACAAAACATAAACAAAATAATCCATCACAGAATGCACATTATAATATGCCAAACAACATTTTGTTTATAACTAGGTAATATTTGATTACATTGTTTTTCATTTAATGATTACATCACAACATTACAAAACACTATGAAGGAATTAAAAAACATAATCAGGATTGATCAGGCTCTTTAATGATAATCCCTTTTCCAGATTGAATTGTAGCTGTCACAGGAGCTTCTGATTCTTCAGCTATCTTCTTTCCTTTTAGATCAGCTTTCTTCTGAGCTTCTTCCTTGATCCTTTGCCTTTCAAAGTAGTGAAAAGGCTTTGGAAAGTACTTGCTTGGCTCCTTAGCATCAGATGGCAGCCTCCCCAACTTAGCTTTCCTTCTAAATTGGACTATTGCTTCCTGTCTTGCCTCATATTTCTGCCATTCTGTCTCATTGTACCACTTCCCTCTCTCATGAACTTTATCTTGTACAGCTTTCCATGCAGTGAGTATTATGTTCCTTGAAGTAGGACTCCACTGCTCATAATCTGGCTTAAGTACAGCCTGCTCTCTGAATCTTTTCTTTGCTAATAGAGCTTCTTGCTGTTCTTTCAGAGTAGCCTCAGGCTTATCAACCTTCCCAATGACAATATTAGTAACCTCCTTTGGAGGACTATACATTCCTTGAACCTTCTGATCAATCATGTCAAAATCTGGAGGGGGGTAAATGACTTGGGCAACCTCAGGTTGATTGCCTTCAAGTAGATTTGATTGTATTCCTGATTCAGCCACCATAGCATCATCACACAATGGGGGATATCCCAAAGTGGCTCGGATACTATTGGTCACCCATTTGGAGTGCTCTGAGCCTGCATGAATTAGCATCCTCTCCCCCTTTATGGCTTCTCTAGATACATGATCTCTTAGATCTTCCTTTTGAAATCTGATTTGGCCATCCAAATAATTCACACCTTCTCTAAAAAATGGTTTTAACTTGTTAAGCTTTTCAGATATTTCTTTTTGAGAGGTTGAGATGGCAGTCTTAACAGAAGCAATGGCAGCTTGAAAATTCTTATCAAATTCGTCCCTTTCTTTGGCTCTATCTGCAGGCAGACCTGGACCAATCTTCTTTACTTCCTCAATGATCTCATTATGAGATTCAGTTAAATTATCATTCATTCTTAGCTGGTTTTCCAAAACATAGCTTTGCTTCAAAGCTATGTCATCCACCTTTGTAGTAATAGCATCCTGTTGTTTAGCTAGATAAACCACAGCATTGCCACCCTTGTGGAAGCAATCTGTCATTTCCTTTTTATGCATGTTGACTTGAAACTGGATGGACTTTATATCCTGAGCTAAGTCAAACTGAAGTGACTTGCTATTTTCATCAACATACTTTTCCAGAGCCATCCTTTGTTCATCCAATTTTACCTGTAGATCTACTATAAATTTGTTATAATCAAAAGCTGGAGATACCTGTAGAGGTGTGGTCTGTAAAGCCTGCTTATAATTCTTGCTTCTTCTCTTAAATACAACAAGTTTTTTTTTCTTTGCCATCCTGGCATCTTCAGTTTCAGTTTCAGATGAAGTATCTAATTGAATTCTCTCTTGAGGAGGATTAATTGTATCTGTCCCAGTGACCTGTTGCTTAGCTTCAACAGCCAATGGCTCCCCCTCAACTTGTGTCTCAACTTCAGCTTCCTGATCAATGTCCATATCTATTGACTTCTCAATTTCTTGTCCACCTCCTACTTTATCAGTAGTAGTATCATCATCAGGGAATAACTCCTCCAGAGTAAATTCCAGTTGAGCTGTAACTTCTGTAGCAGTTAAATCTTGAGATAAGTTTAACTGTGCTTCCTCTTGCACTTGTACTTCAGTATTTGTAGTATCTAGAGGAGGAGTGGACACTAGCTCTTCCTGAACCTGTGCATTAATAAGAATATGAGCAATGTCTTTTATAGTAAAATACATTAGCTTCCCCTATATTGTACCTGATCAGGAGTAGATACCTTTTGAGCAGGAGTGGAAACTGGCTCCCCCTGCATTTGTGCAGGTGTGGACACTTGCTGGACAACAGTTGAGTCTGGCTGATCTTCAACCTGTGTCCTGAGTGGGTCATCCTGTAGTTGTTCAGGTTCTTGGTTTTGAGTAGGGGATTTCACAGGGGTGTCTGGCCTGCTCTCTTCAGGCACATCCTTGGACAGTACCCTATCCCACCTTGAGAACAGTCTCATATCCATTCTTCTCATATGATTAATCTTTGTCCCTGGCACTTGCTGCATCACTTCAGGAATCACTCCAGTTAGGTATAGGCTCATGATCCTGGCCATGTTAGGCTTCTTGATTCCTTCTTTGATCTTGTCAAAGATCACTCTTGACCAATCAGTAGGAATTGTAAAAACAATCCTGGTCATCAGGCTGAACATATAGGCAGAAATCCTATCATGTCCACCTGTCTTGCAGAGGATCACTTTCCCAACTATTTCAGATAAGAACTTCCCTTGCTGATTCATACCCTTCCTGTTGAATGCAGCTCCAATCTTCAAGCCTGAGTCCAGTCCACACCAATGAAGGGCTTCCCTTGTTTTAGAACTAGGTACTTCCTCTTCATTCTCAACTACTTGCAATTGAAAGATCTTTCTTAAACTTCTTTGATTAATCTTCACCTTAGTCCCTTGAACTGTGGACCTAATCTTGAGGCCAGTCGAGTGGACTGATGCAGAGAGAAAGAACTCGTGCACCTCCTTCTTCCAGATTTTTGTTGGTTCTGAGATGAGAAATTCTAACCCTGACTCAGAGAGGAGGGTGATAACTCCTTGAACATCTGGCGGTGCCTCTGCAAAGGCCTGGCGCACCAACTCATACCCTTCATTAATGTTGTCTTCAATCCTTGGCGCCATCGGTTCGTCGAGAAAGCTTGAGAGAAGAGAGAAAGATAGACTGTCGACACAGGGTTTTAGTCTCGAAAACCTTGGAAGCGTGTCGACAGAATGAGTTTTTGACCTATTTATAGCCTCAGTTGAAAGAAGTTCAAAAGGCGCCAAAAACAGTCAAAATGTGTCGACACAGACGGAATGTGTCGATACAAACTTCTATTGTCTCGATATTACTTCAGCCTACTATGTGTCGACACCAATTAGTGGTTATGTCGACACCTTAGATAGACAGAAATTCTGTGTCGACTCTAAGGATAAGTGTCGACACATATTCTGTAAGTGTCGACACCATTTTCCTGGTTGAGTCGACATTACATTTCTGGTTAAGTCGACAATATAACTCTCAAGTGTCGACACATATTCTCTGTGTCGACACAATATTTCTGACTTGTCGACATAATTTCTCTGAGTCGACACATTACTACTGAATGTGTCGACACATTCTTACTTAGCCAATTTCTGTAACTTCAATGTGTCCTTTTTAACACTTGATTATGTTGTTATTACCTTTACTTACTTATATACCACTTCAATTGCATTGTTAATGATTTTGTAAATACATTAATCAATGGTTAACATACCTAATTCAATTTTGAATTTATTGAATTTGGTTTCATCTAAAGGCTTAGTAAATACATCTGCTATTTGATAATCTGTTTTTACAAATTCCAATAAGATGTCTCCTCTTTCTACATGTTCTCTAAGAAAATGGTATTTGATTTCTATATGCTTAGTTCTACTATGAGAAACTGGATTATTAGCAATAGAAATAGCACTCTTTGAATCACATAAAAGGGGTGTTCTACTTACCTGAATACCATAATCCTTAAGCTGATGTTGCATCCACAATAGCTGTGTACAGCAGCTTCCAGCAGCAACATACTCTGACTCAGCTGTGGAAATTGCCACACTGGTCTGCTTCTTACTACTCCAAGATATTAGTCTTCCTCCCAGGAATTGACAAGTACCTGTAGTACTCTTTCTATCCTCTCTACATCCTGCAAAATCTGCATCTGAATAGCCTGTTAGTAGAAAATCTCTATTCCTAGGGTACCAAAGACCTAGAGTAGGAGTGCCCTTTAGATATCTCAGAATCCTTTTGACTGCAGTATAATGAGATTCTTTAGGGCAGGCTTGGTACCTGGAACAGACACATGTTGCATACATAATGTCAGGTCTACTAACAGTGAGATATAGTAGAGACCCAACTATTCCTCTATACAATGATTCATCAACAGGTTTACCTGTCTCATCTTTGCATATATGCATACTAGTTCCCATAGGAGTTCTCATGATGGAGGATGACTCCATACCATACTTCTTAATTAATTCTTTGGTGAACTTAGATGGATATATGGACAATCCATCATCAGTCTGTCTTACTTGGAGTCCAAGAAGAACTTAAGTTCTCCCATACATCAATCATTCTGTCATCTTAAACTTTCCCTGCATAAGTTTGGCAAACTTTTTACAAAGTTGTTTTCAGTAGATCCAAAGATTATGTCATCAACATAGATCTGGACTAAGATGATCTTTCCTTTGGATTCCCTAAGGAATAGAGTTTTGTCTATCTTTCCTCTTGAGAATTTATTCTCAATGAGGAAGGTAGACAGGGTTTCATACCAAGCCCTTGGAGCTTGTTTTAACCCATACAAAGCTTTCCTAAGCTTATACCAGAATTAATCAGGTTTTTTAGAGGATCTACAAAAACCTGATGGCTGCTCTACATATACTTCTTCTTTAAGATCACATTCAGAAATGCTGACTTCACATCCATCTGGTATACTTTGAAGTCTTGGTAGGCTGCATAGGCAAGGAACATTCTGATTGCCTCCAGCCTTGCTACTGGAGCAAAGGTTTGATCAAAGTCAATCCTTCTTCCTGCCTGTATCCTTTTGCAACTAACCTTGCTTTATTCTTCACTATTATCCACTTTCATCTAGCTTGTTCCTATAGATCCACTTAGTGCCAATTATGTTGTGGCCTCTTGGTTTAGGAACAAGCTCCCAGACTTTGCATCTTCTAAATTGATTCAGCTCCTCTTGCATAGCATCAATCCAGTGCTGGTCTTGGATAGCTTCTTCAAACTTCTTAGGTTCCATTTGGGACAAGAAACTTGAATGCAAAACTGTGCTTTGATTTCTGCTTCTAGTTTGCACTCCTTGTCTTGGATCACCAATTATCTGATCAGTTGGATGATCTCTTAGATATCTTATAGCTGGAGGGAAGATTCCCTTCAGGTTGAGCATCTCCAGCTTCTTCATTCTGCTGAGCCTCTTGGTTTTCATCAGCTTCATTATCTCTTGTACTCCCCCTGGACAGCAGCCTTCATTTTCCAATGCTCCATCTTCCTTTGAAGCTTCAGCAATGGAGAGCTTGTCCATCTTCTTGCTTATACCTGTTGAGTCATTTGATCTACAAGACAACTCACAATTGATTAATCTTGTTTCATCAAATACAACATGCACAGATTCTTCAACAACTTGAGTAGTTAAGTTGAAGACTCTATAGGCCTTACTATTTGTGCTGTACCCAACAAATATCCCATCCTGGGATTTGGCAGCAAACTTAGTCAAATATGACTTGCCATTGTTAAGTATATAGCACTTGCAACCAAAGATCCTAAAATAGGATAGATTTGGTTTTCTGCCTTTCACAATCTCATAGGGAGTCTTTCTGTGGCTTTTGGTGATAGAAGCCCTATTGATGACATGACAAGCAGTGTTAACTGCCTCAGCCCAAAATATTCTGGGAGAGAGGTGTCACTCAATAGAGTTCTACCAGCTTCAATTAATGTTCTATTCTTTCTTTCAGCAATTCCATTTTGCTGAGGTGTTCTTGGTGAGGAGAACTCTTGGAAAATCCCAAAGTCTTTACACAAATTTGTTATGCTTTCAGATTGAAACTCAGTACCATGATCACTTCTGATTTTGACCACTGTACTATTCAGTTCATTCTGAATTTGCTTTACAAAATTAAGTAGTACACTTGGGGTTTCAGATTTTTGTCTTAGAAGAACACCCATGTAAATCTAGAATAGTCATCTACAACCACAAAGTGTAGACCTTCCTACCTAGACTATGAACTGGCATAGGACCAAAAAGATCCATATGCAAGAGGTATAAGCACCTCACAGAATCCTTGTTTTCAAGGCTTTGAAATGAGGATTTTGTCTGCTTGCCCTTTTGACAAGCTGAGCATACCCCTTCCTTTATACACTTAACTTGAGGCCCATTCCTCACTAGTTCTTTACTAATGAGTTGGCCAATTGTCTTGTAGTTTAGATGAGCCAATCTCTTGTGCCACTTAACACAATGGAAGCATTGTCATCAGCTACAAGACAAATGGGGGAAGCCTTATTTCACATTCAAAATTAAGGCAATATACATTTCTCTTCTATACCCAGTCAAATGATCTCTTGATCACTTGACCTTTTGATATGACATCCATCCTTACCAAATGAAATGTCATATCCTAGATCACTCAGCTGGCTTATGCTTATTAGATTATGTTTCAAACCTTTTACATAGGCCACTTGGGTGATAGTAATTAGGTTAGAAGAAATGTTACCAAACCCTTTGATGACTCCTTTTTCAGATCCACCAAAGATCACTTTATGTCCATCTTTGACAGATGAATACTCCTTCAGCAGCCCCTTTGTTCCAGTCATGTGCCTGGAACAACCACTATCCAAGTACCATATAGGGGCATGGTTACTTGGATTCACCTGCAATACAGAATTACTTACCCTTAGAACCCAAGTAAGTCTTGGGTCCTTGGTTCAGGTTAGCATTAATAAAGTTATCATAACCTCTTCTAACAGGTAGACTCTTATTCTTTATAACACTTGTGTTATACCAGCAGTCCAATGCAAAATGGCCCCTCTTGCCACAGCACCAACATTCAAACTTATTGTATCTAGATCTAGATACATCCTTGTCAGAAGAATTTCTGTTCATTGCTGGTGCTGTTGCAACTTCACCTACTGATTTCTTAAAACCATTGGGTTTATGACCATAGGTAGGCCTGCTTGCCTTAACACCCTTGTTCTTTCAGAACATTAGTCTTAATATGAACCTTGAATGTCTTCATGATCATATATGTTAGAAGGCACTTTCTCCTTACTAAACTTTATGGGGACTGAAAGGTTTAGTGGCTGAATAGGGACTTTGCCTTTCCTCTTGAATCTGCCAGCCCTGGAGTTACCTTTAAATCCTAATCCAGCCTTATCCTTCTGAGTGACAAATTCATCTATCAAGGGTAAGACAGATTTTGGCTTAGAGTAACTAGCCACTAAATCCCTTTCAATTCTAAGTCTGGCCTCCAGACTCTTTACTTGATCATTAGTATAATTAATTGTGCCCATCTGAATAATAGTTATATTCTTCAGCTTGGCAATTTCATTATTTTTGATCAAGGACTTTTTCTAACTCAGTTGTTGCTACCCTTAGTTCAGCAATTTCCTGAGCCTGTGTTTTAACCAGGTTCTTGCTTTTCTTAAGGGCCTGCAACAAGTCCCCATACTTGTCTATCAATTGATAGACATCTCCTTCAGATCCAGATGCATCTTCATCACTTGATGCAGATGTAGCTGATTCTTCACTTGTACTACAAACAGATGTACAGGAAGGACAGTTTACCTCATTAGGACCAGACTGATTCTGGCATATGTCCTCTTCTGATCTTGTCATCAAACCCATGCATTGATGTTCATTGATGGGAGTCTAGCAACTGCATAACTCTTCCTCAGATGCAGCATATAGTCCAATATATGCTTCAGCTTCAGATCCTGATTCTGAAGTTGACTGGTCTGACAGACTTTTATCTTTCTTTGCTACAAAGGATTTCTCCTTCTTGCCTTTCTGATAAGTCTTCTTCTTTTCTGAAGATTCCTTCCTTTTGTCAGGACAATCAGCCACTACATGTCCAGGCCTATTGCAACAATAGCAGACAATCTTTGAAGTAGTGGCTTTGCTGGGCTTTGATCTGCTTTTCTCTTTCCTTGATGACCTTCTCTTCTGATAATAGTCATCAACTTGCTGTGATGTGGAAGGCCTAGACTTCCATTGCTTCTTTTTCAAGAACCTTGAATTGCCTTGTGAATGCAGCAAAGTCTGCATCTGAATCACAGCTTTCTGAACCCTTATTTGAATTTTCAGAACTATCTTCTTCAACTTCTTTAGGAGGAGATGGTGATTTCCTCCTATTCTTTCTAGTGGCTTCAGCATTAAATGCCACAGTCTTTTCTCTATGCTCTCCTCTTTGAGTTTCTTTCCTCCTCCTTCCTTACCATAAGTTGCATTTCATAGGATAGCAACTTTCCAAACAGGGTTGGAGGAGATATCTCTGCCAATTTAGCCACTTCTCTTATGGCACAGATCTTTGTATCCCAGTCCTTTGATAAGGATCTTAAGAATTTGTCATTCAGTTCATAGGTACTGAAGACTCTTCCATAGGAGATTAGCTCATTCACAATTCTATAGAATTTCTTATAGCACTCAGTTATGCTATCAGATTTTCCTTGTCTAAAGCTTTCATACTCCTGATTTAGCATAGACTTTCTGTCCAGCCTTACTTCTTCAGATCCCTCCATGTAGACAATCAATGTGTCCCACATCTCTTGGAGGTCTTGCAGTGAATCAGATTTTGAAATGTTGAATCATCTATGGCACTAACAATGATGTTCTGTGCCCTTTTGTCCATGGTTGCCAAGATGATTTCATCCTTGGTCATTTCTGAATAAGTCTTTGGTATTTGGATATTTGCATCAAGAACAGATATCTTCATTGGAATGAAGGGCCCTTCCTGTACTGTGATGTAAATCCTTGGGTCAGATGCTTCCAAACAATCTGACTCTTTCTTTCCAGATCCCAAAGATTTCCTTCTTGCATATGGGTATTTCATAGACCCTAGCTCCTTATGATTCTCTCCAGAACCCATCTTCTTGAATCTTGAATCTACCTTCAGATCTACCTCAGACTGTTAAGTCCTTTTTGAGGAACCTCCCTCTGATACCACTTGATAGTTTAACTTTCAAGACAGCCTAGACACCTAGAGGGGGGGGGGCATTCTTGCGAGGTGATCATGGGCCCTTCCTATTCGAGCTCCATCCCGTGCTTTCTGTTTCCTTTGCACTTGTTCTCTCTATTTCCTTTTGAAGGTGATCATGGCGATTCCGGCGAGCATTCTTGCGGCGATAAAGTTCGATGCTGGATTTGACATAGACTTTGAGTCATTTCAACAATTAGATCAAATCTTCGTAGATATTCTGAATTTGTTTGAAGAACAGCACTTGAAGAACCTTATGACAACAAGAATAATGATTGCTGCAATAGAAATTCGAGAATAGGTTTTCACTTCCTCCACACCAGATGTCGATACTATGACAGGAACAATATCCGGTAACATCATTTCTCTCACTCCCACCGTTCTATCTGAAATATTTGGATTAGTGAATGGAGAAGAAGAGTAGGAAATAGACAGTACTGAATATGATGAAATGCTGATTAAGATGGGTCATATTAAAGAAAACCCTAATAAACTGGTAAAGAAACACCTATCTGTCGATTATAAATTTTTAGCTGATGTGGTGGGTAAGGTACTGCTGGGCAAGCATACTGCCCATGATTATATCACTAGGCAGCAGTTCATGGTGATGTGTGCTATTGTGAATAGGAAGCTAGTAAACTGGGCTAAGATATTGTTTAATCTGATAAAGAAGAAGAACACCAAGAAAGGGGTGTGCTTTGGAAGGATTCTTGGAATCTTCCTTCAAGCAAAGGCTAATGAATCCCTAGTCTCCCAGACTATATTCATTAATGCCTCCAAAAGGCTCACGTATGCCTTGTTTGGTAGGTGGGAGAGGAATATCCCAAAGCCATCAAAGGCTTCTTCCTCTTCCAGGTCATCTGAGGATACCAGAGCTGTATAAGCTTCTCCCCCACCCCCTAAAGATGTCCCCTCCATCAGGATTCCATCCCCTCCACCTTCATCTCAACAACCAACACCTTCTCAAGTTCAAACACCTTCAACAACCCTCCAACAAATATCCACATCTCAAGCCCATACACCAACACCTTCTAGTTCCCCAGTCCATCATCCTTCACCAGTTCAATCACCTGAACACCAACCAACTCCACCCCAATCTCTAATGCATGTAACTCCACATCACACTCCAGAGCATGTCACTCCACCTCAATTCCCTCTTCCTCAATATCTAGCTGGCATCCCCCTCCATAAAATCACATCCATACCAAGTTTTGATCTGCTATCATCCCCCATCCATACTCCATCACCTCAAGATAAGCACATGCCAGACTCCATGCCCTTCCATCCATCATCATCAACCATCAATCCTTCTGTATCAACTCAGACACCCTTTGAGTTCATGCAAATGGAACCCCCTTCCATTCCCTCTCTTCTTCAAATCATCACTCCACTACTCAAAGAACTCATAGCAGAGGCAATTAAACCTCTTTCTGAATCCATATCCACCCTCTCTGCTCTTCTGTCTACTGCCCCTACTATTCCTTCTTCTGGGGTCCTGGCTTCAGGACCCTCTGAAGCCAGACAGGGGGAGATATCCTGTGAAGAAGCTCCAGTGTCTCCTCCAGCAGCAGTAGCAGAAGCAGCAGTAGAAGCAGCAACAGTTTTACAGATTGTTGAGTTCCCAGCAACAGATGTATAGATGATTACAGAAGCTGAATCAATTGATTTTGATATGTTGAGTGCAAATGAGCAAGTTGCTCTCCTAAAGATTGTGATTGTTGGTGATTGTTTTATCAATCCCACAGTAGATTTGTTTAGTTTATTAAAACCTTTTGTTTGTGTACATATAAATTATCTTCCAGCAGTTTGCTCAGAGCCATCTTTGGCTATAGTTTGTTACACTACACCAATAAGTCCTGAAATTGTTAATCAACTGAAGGAAAGTTTTGCTATTAAAAATAATTGTGGAACCATCAGGCCCAACTTATATTATGGATGATAGCCCAATCCATAATTTAGATGATTTGATTGCTCAAGATTTGGCACAAGAACTTGCACATATTCAGAATGATCCTGATTTTGATGAATTCCTATTGGCTGATAAAGATGTAGAAGACTATCAGATGGTCACTGAGAATATTACTCCACCTGAAGTTGCTGAACCTCAAGCACTTCCTCAAGATGAAAAACAAATCTCAGAGGAAACTTTAAAGGAGATAGATACAATGTATGACAATCCTCAAGGATCTTCTGATGATATTGATGAAGAATATTCTGATTAATCTGATGATTCCAATGCTAGAAAGAAGGTTGCTAAGAAGAGGAAAGTTGTTCCAAAGGCTTCTCCTAAGCCAAATCCCACTAATGATACTCCATACTATATCTTACAAAAGATTACTCCATACCCAGGGATGTCATAGTGGATGTGGCTATCTAAAAATGACCAGAAG
The DNA here is from genome assembly GCA_039513925.1 of Platanthera zijinensis. Classification (NCBI taxonomy): domain Eukaryota; kingdom Viridiplantae; phylum Streptophyta; class Magnoliopsida; order Asparagales; family Orchidaceae; genus Platanthera; species Platanthera zijinensis. The sequence goes on from CM077083.1 coordinate 156,474,266, forward strand.
AAAGAGAGAAGGAGGTACAGGTATCCTCCTAAGCAATTTAGGAAAGACCCTCCTCCTCCTCCATCTTCGGGGGCCTCTAGAAATGTATCTCAAAGATCTGCACCTATCACAAAAACTTATCAGAAACATTCCAAGCCAGTCAGTCAGCAGCAGTCATCTCAAAGAAAACCTCCTCCAGCTATATATAAGACAAGTACTACAGACCCCTTTGATGATTCACAGAAGGACTCAAGTCCTAAAAGGCCAACATCTCCTCCAATACCATTTGTAGATCTAGAGCAGGAGACAACAGCTAAAATGGCCAGATTTTAGGAACTGATAACACTTTCTCAAATCAGCAAAGAAAAAGCCGAAGGAAAGGATCCCTCCCAATATTCAATAATATCATCATACAGGAAGGAAGAACTATAGAGGTAAGCCAAAGCTGACAAATTTTTCAATGTTGATGATTATATGAGCCTGCATCCAGAAGCTGTAGTTCCCAGAGCTATGTCTGTCAATATCATTGGTGCATCTGATATGACCATGACAAAGAAACAAGCTACCGATCTTAATAGAGAAATCATTTTCAGACAGCCTTCTGAGAAGCCTGAGAAAGAAAAGCCTAAGCAGAACAAGTGATTTTGTTTATGTTTTATTCTTATTTCTTTTTAAAACTCTGTGTGTCTAATCATGAAGCACTTATTTATAAATATCTGTTGAATGTTTTATTTTTATCAGATATATGTGTTTATGCTTTATGACTGTTTCTGTTATTTGTTTTAGTGACCTCACCCAAATAGGGGGAGATTGTTGGATCCCTAGTTGGATTTGAGCTAGGTTCAATAAGCTAGGTTGAGTCTGACCCTCATTGTATAGCCAGGGTCAAGTCCATGAGTCTTAGAATTTAGGCTAGTCTTTAAGTTCAACCTTCATAGACCAGCCAGCAGAGGACCTCAGTAGATTCAAGACTTAAAAGAATTAAGAGATCAAAATTATCAGTTTGAAGTTCTTCGAGCTCAGCTCGACGATCTTCGAGCTCCGGTTGACGATCGATTCTTTCAGATAGATTCTCAACTCAACGAACTAAGCGCACAGAATTGGCAAGTTTTTCTCTAAATGCTGTTCGCAGAGCTCAGGTCGACAAACAAGAATTCTCAGGTCGACGAACTTGGAACTCCGGTCGACGAAATCCATTCACAGGTCGACGATTTCGGTTCCGGGGCCATAATGAGAAGTTTTCCTTAATCTATCCCTTACTTTCAATATTATTTAGCAATAATATTCCTGAGTAATTAATGCTCATATTCCCTTGAATATATCCATTATTTGCAATATTAATTATGGTCTTCATCAGGTTAATTACTTGCATATTTTATTAGGGACAGTTGCGGAAACTCATTTAAGTCAATATTCCAGCTGTTTCTTTCTCCAGGGCAATCAACAATTAATGTCATAAACTCAAATTTCAAAAGAGAAATTATTAACTGTAGAATATAAAAGAGATTTTCTCTTTTTAGTCGATATACACTGAGCCAAGCATCAGAAGAGAACATACATCACACAAAGAATACAAAGAGATAGATACTGTGTAACATCCCTCAGACAACTAGACCCCTAGAGATAGTTTTGTCATGACTAGGTCATGACAAAACCCTAGAAAGTCCATAAAGGCCAAGTGAGCCTAGGAATGTGGATGAGACCACTATGGTCTGCACATAGTAGATTTCTGAACCTTGGTTTAAGGTGATCATGGGGCTTCAACAAGACTCCAAGACCCAACCCATACCTACATAACCCTAGTTAGGGGTCAGTGGGTAACTAAGAATCCATGGAAGGCAGTCAAAGGGGCTAAGTTGACCAAAGTCAACTATAACCCTAATTGGGTCAAACTGACCTACACAAGGGCCAATTGCAGTCCCTTAGCTAAGTGGACACCACACATACACTCATAGCCCTAATGAGAGTCCAAAGGGTCACCAAGGACCCATTAGGACCAATCAAAATGGCTAGGTTGTCCAAAGTCAACTCTTGACCTAAAATGGTCAAAGTGCCCTAGTTAAGGGTCAAGTGACCTTCAAGGGCCAATCCAACCCCACCTTGACCCTAGGGTAGGCCAATGGGTCACCAACGACCCATTAAGGAAATATCAAGGACCAAATTGACCTAAGTGAGCCTAGTCCAAGTTTGGGTCAAGCTAGCCCAAGTGGGCTAACTCAAGCTCAAGTTCATTTTAATTGGGCTAACCTTGTTTTGATGGGTGAAATGGACTTGTGGGCTTCCATTGGGTTAGGTAGGAGCCAAAAATTCAACTTGGTGTGTAGGAGAGAGAAAGAGCCACCATGTAGGAGAGAGAAAGAGAGGGAAGAGAAGGGAGGAGGACTTTGGGCTCCTCCTTCCCTTCCCCAACCACTCCATTCAACTCACTAGAACATGGAGAGCAATTCCACTTCAACCAGCTGGCTTTGACTGGTGTGATCCATGCTTCATCCCCAACCTACCATGGACGAAAGTTTTGACCAAGGAAGCCATTAATGGCAAAGCAGCCTACAGCCACCTAACACCCCAATTCTCCTCCTTAAAAGATTCACCGGAGTCCAGGGATTGATTCCTACACATTTCCTCAAGAAGCCAAGGGTGTTCACTGTGTTGCTGAAGAAATCCGACCACCACCACCACCACCACCACCGTGGCATCCCGGCGATCCTCCCGACTTTAGGATGCCAAAAAGGTCCTCCTCCACTCCTTCTTGCATGGGCAGATCTTAGGAATCATTAAGGCCAAGGTTCGGGCTCAATTGAGCCCGATCTAAATTTCAAAATTCATGGAATTTCCGTGAATTTTCACCTATCGGGATCGCCGGAATAGTGCTCCCCGGCGGCCGTGCCGCCGCCTGGAGATAGCCACGACCACCACGAAGGTGTTGGCGGCGGTGGCCGACCGGGGAGGTGGCCGGATCGCCGGTGGCTGCAGCTGGAAGACGGCCCAGGAGGGATAAATCTGGGCCGTCTGCTGGAGGTAGAAGGTGACGGGATTCCATCCGTTTTGCACTAAGATTCGTGTGGGAATGATTTTAAACTATAGGATATAAATGTTGTGTTATTTCATTTATGTCACAAATTTCATATTTAATGGTTTTAATTATTAAAAATACCTAGGGCCCATTTCATAAAAAATGTCCAACAAATAAATTGTAGCCCTTTAAGTCTACCTTCATACAAAATTGGTTTGAACTAATTTGGGTGCCTGGTTTGACCAGGGCACTCATTTTGGTAGGGTCTATACATATTGCTAGGCAGACATTAAATTGAATGCTTACACCTCATCATTAGCCCAAATGAGTTGAACTTTTGGCAGGGAGTCACCCTAACTCATATCTAGACCCTGCCCAAAAATGGAAATTTTTTGTGATAATTTTTCTATAGTTTTGTAAATAATTTAATTTATCTAGGGTAATTTAATTTAGGAGTGAAGTGAACTCCAAATCCATCCAAATTTTGGTGTGTGCTGTATGGGGTAAATATTAAGCTCTGGTTAAAATTTCATTAATTTTGGAGGTGATTTGAACTGAAATCCGTCAAACCCTAGCCTTGCCTTAAAAAGGGCATTTTGGTCCAAAAATGTATTTTGGCTTAGAGTGTCCAATTCAACTCAACAGAGGTTCAAATTTGTTCCACTGACTTGACATGACTTTTTGCACCTTCCCATGAAAAATGGGGAGGATTGGAATTGATTTGGCCCAATATCCTAAGTCAAACCCTAAGGAAGGGCTTGTGTACCTTGTGAAGGGCATGTTGCGAAGACACTTTGTATGACCATGAAATTTTGTAGGGAGGGTACTAGGGTAAGTAAACCTTCTGGAGAAAATCTTAGAAGATTTTGGAAAGTTTGGGACCCACAAAACCCTAACCCTAGTTTAGGGCACAAATATAGTAGGGTTGGAATAGGCTAGTTAAACTCCTTTAACTAAGATGAAATTTTGGTAGAATGGGCATAAAGATATAATGAACATCTGGTAACTTAATTGGAAATTTTGGGTTAATAATTGTTGTACTTCCTTTGTAACACAAGGGGATGCCCTAATTAATAAATTGATCATTTTGGTCCCTCTGCCCCTTGGGAGGTCATGAAAGTTTGGCAGAGAAAGTTTTAAATCTTCATAGACATATATGAATTTTATGAGAATTTTTGAATACATATTTGTGGTACTTACTTCACAAACTTGGTAAATGAGAAATTTGTTCAATAATTTATATGAGGCTCTTTACTAATAAATAAATTATGAAATTTGACCCAAATCATTTATATGCCCTTAAAATCATACTTGAATTTTCTCTGAATTTTTGGAAGTAATATAGTCTTACATATCTCTTTAAATGAATTATTAAGGCATAAATGGAAATAAAAATTTGGGCCCAAAACCTTACTGAAAAATTTGGATATTTTGGAGAGTAAGTTGAATACTTATTTGAATATCATATAAAATTGGTGGAATGATATCTTGTCTGAAATTGGTACTTCATGTTCAATATTGGAACTTTTAGTCACTATAATAATTAAATAAATTATTAAATAAATTGAAAAATTGTGGATCTCTGGTTTTAGGGCTTAAAGATCATAATGGACCTCCAATAATTATTATAGGAGTACTGGACGATTATTTGATGTACTTCCCATTTTACATGACATTTAACCTTGGTGGTCTGCATTTAGTAATTTGGGAAAGTTGTTCATTAATTTTATTGAAGCTCATTGCTTCTTAATCACTTATGAAATTTGACCCAGAGCATTTATATGCCCTTACAATCATGTTTGAATTTTTCCTTGTATTTTTGGAAATAATATTGGGCTACTTACCTATTTAAATGAATTATTGCAAGTTATAATTGAAATAAAATTAGTGGCCTAAAACCTTGCTGAAAAATTAAGAGACCTTGGATCTTAAGTTAAATGTTCAAATTGGGTATAACATAAATCTGGAGGAATTTTATCTTGTCTAAATTTGGTACTTTCTGTTCAAACTTGGAGATTTTGGCCACTATGAAAATTTAATAAATTATTAGATAATAGGAAAAATTGTGAATCTCTGAATTTGGCAACAAAGGTCATAATAGACCTTCAATAATTATTATAGGAGCACTGGATGACCATTGATGTACTTCCCATTTACATGGCATTTAACCTTAGTGGTCTGCATATAGTAAATCTGCAGAAAATATGTTGGAGTATAAGGTTTGGGTACATAGTCGAGGATTAGTGGTTTGTAATTGGTTTGGATCGAAATTAGAATGAGTTCATCATTTGAGTTAGGATGAGTAAGGGTTTGGATTTGGCTAATTGTTAGATGGTGCTCGGGATCGACGAAAGATCGTCTAACCCATAGGAGGAAGTGTAAAAATACTAGGGTTAGATCCAATGCAATAGTTAAGGGATATGGAATTGGGTATCAACCAATAAAAATAAGTTCCTTGCGAAAGAGAGCTTTGGGTTTCAGCCCATCGTAGCTCCTAATGCCATCGAGAGTCCTTCACGGGGAATACCTTGGGCAGTCCTGGGCTAAACCTAAGTCGTAGGCATAAAAAAAATAAAGAGCAACTAGTAAGTTTAGGGTTTCACATTCTCACACCCGATATCTCGGTGAGATAGATTGGTCACTCGGGCAGTAAGCCCAGTGGTTATGGTGGTGATGGGCAGTTAGCCCGACGAGCTTTGGCTCGGTAATGGTTTGTGATGGGCAGGATAGCCCGACGAGCTTTGTCTCGGTGGTTGATTTTTGACCGACGGGATGGTCAAGGGAGCTTTTGCTCGGTAGCTGTTACATAAGGTTGCATGTGCATAAAGTATAAGGTGGTGGGTCTTTGTTTTTGGAGGGTCGATGCACCGACGCCAACACGTTGACTCGGTAAGTGTGGTTTAGCACTTGGCAAAATAAAGTCCGGTGCGCCAGCCGGCAAGAGTACGCAGGAGCTCCTCTTAGTGCACCAGCGTCGAGGCATACGATAGGTCTGACTGGTAGTGCTATTACCGGTTTAGAGGTGGGCGAGGACCAACCCACCGCTTCTGTTTGCCACTACGGAGGTATCCTGGGAGGTTCGGCTCCAGAAAGGAGTTACTAAAGGTCTATGTACACAGAGTCGAGTGGGTGAGTTGCACTTGCATGTTCACGTCATGGCATAATTGTATTTCATAGCATAACTATTGCATATAACCTGACACCTAATGTATAAGTGATATGGGACACTCTATATATTAGGCCCTGCAAAACGACCCCTTGGCTTATAAGCCTGCGCGAGCGTGCTTATAAGTCAAGGTTCTAATTTAATACTACATATTTATGCTTGCTAGTAAAACCGACACCCTATCGTATAAATTGGTATGAGACGTTTTATACGATAGGAGCCCTGCTTGAGATCCCTTAGCTTATGTGTATTCACATAAGTTGAGGTTACTTTCTTATTCAATTCTTTTATCATTATTATCATCTCTTATACCTTAAAACTGCTAGATTAGTTCCGCTGCCATCTGCTATTTGATATTCTCCACCTTCATGTCCTTTCCTTTCCTTCTCGCCGCTCGATACTTAGGATCCATGGGGGAAGGGGCCGGGGACGATAGGACTGAGTCTTTTAGACTAACGGTTTTCGAACCACATCATTTTAGGGGACTACGGAGCCCAGCATGGAGGAGCAGCCCCGGAGGTCGGCACGCTTGGAGATCAGACAGTCTAGTACCGGAGTCCAGACAGTAGGGACTGTGAGTCCCGACCTCTAGTAGTTATATTAGTTTGCTTCCGCGATGAGCGATTTGTAGTGAGGACACTATGTACCGGGCATAAGCCCGAGATTTCTGTTATATGTTCTATCTGTTGACACTCCCTTCGTGGAGCTTATTTACTATTCATGTGTGATTTCTGTGGACTTGCTTATTTTATTGCTACTGTTATGATCGATTTGACCGGCAGGATCGGTATTTTGTAGTGATGACCTTCCTGGGTGCGAAGGTGTCACCGCAAGGTGGCGATTCTGGGCCTAAGACCCCGGTGTCTAAAAAGTAAAAAATAATGGGGGTCTTACAAGTGGTATCAGAGGCGAAAAATACATCCATCAACAAGTAGCAGTCCACAATACCCGGGCCACTTCCGCACGAGTTTAGTTTGAGGACAAACTAAGCAACGGAAGTAGTAATGGGCCCATATGAGGGATCACATGAAATTGTCCACTTTTAGTTAGATGTGTGCGATTACTTATAATTCGCTTTTGTTACGCATCCCCCATCGCAGCCAACACCACAAGGCGGAGTCCAGCAAACTCCGAATGTTGCACAACCTCCCCCGGTCCCTACTCCATTCCTACAGTCAGAGATGGGGCAAACCCTGACAGCTATTCTGGAAGCTTTCAGGGCCCAACAGGTTCCGGCCCCGCAGCAAAACCCGGGGGCCAATTGGCTGAGCATCTTCCGAGGACTCTCTCCTTCATCTTACTTTGGGACAGAATCGGCCGTTCGGGCGGAGGAATGGCTAGACATTATGTATGGAATGTTGACCGGGATACGGTGCCCCTAGGAGGAAAGGGTTCCCTTGGTAGTCTCTTGTTTAGAGTCTCACGCCAAAAGGTGGTGGAAGACATCGCTGGATACGACTTTTGCCGATATGGAGGTTGCGAAAATTACTTGGGAGGAGTTTAGGACCGCTTTACTGGAGCATTTTGTGCCACAGTCGGCTAGGGATGAGCTGGAGGACAGGTTCCTGCAGTTGAAGCAGGGAAACAAGATAGTGGTAGAATACCACCGGGAGTTCAACCATTTAGCACGGTTCACAGACTCCTATCAGCTAGATGAGGAAGGATACACCAAGAGATTTTATAAGGGCCTACGAGAAGAGTTGAGGGAGGCCCTTCTGTTCGTATCTGACGGGCCTATACCTCATATGTTAGAAATGGCCAATAGGATTGAGGCTGATTGGCACACGACTCGGGGATGTAAGAGGCCAATGGAGGACCAGGGTCGGGGAGCCCGGAATGATCAGCGGTGAGGCCGCATCACTGATGGGAGGGAGGGAAGAAGAACAGAGGTCCAACCTCGCCAGGAGGTGAGATGGGAGCCGAGGGAGCCAGTGGTAATGGCTCCTTAGCCTCTTCAGATGCAGAGGCACCAAGACCCGGGGGTATGGCATTTCCCCCACCAGAGTGCTACAACTGCCATCAGATAGGACACATTCAGAGAAACTGCCCCATGAGGGGAGAACCTCTACCAGCATCACAGGCTGCCCCGCATGCCCAGCATTTTGGAGGACGAGGACGTGGTCGAGGACGTGGTTTCCAAGGTGCAGATCGCAGGCAGGACAGAGAGCAAATTTATGCACTGGATCTGGCTCAAACCCGGAACCCGGAGCAAGTAATCACAGGTACGTCAGAAAATTTTAAGTTTTTCCTCATGAAATTTACATTTATATAGAAATAATAATCTAGGAAAGAAAACCATAGCTATATTCTAAAACATTTAACTTTCCCCGCCCCCCATGAATAGTTTTCATCAGCGGCAAACCTGCTTATACGCTGTTTGATACGGGTGCTTCACACTCATTCGTATTGGAGGCCTTCGTAGAAGGGTTGGAAGGTGTGGAACGATTCACGGGTTTGATGATGAGGATACGATTACCCGACAGATCGGAGCTGTCCACCTCTGCCCACTACAACATGGAGGCGGAGATCGGCGGAAGGATATTTGAAGCTCCAGCGACAATCATAAAGATTCCAGTCTTTAATTTGATCCTAGGAATGATATGGTTGCACTGAAATCATGCTCAAATTGAATGCATATCCAAGAGAGTTACTGTGAGACATGGGGATTCCTACCTCGTCATCGAAGGTATTAGATCTATTCCCCCTCTCATGCTATAATCTATATAGGCCGTCAAGGCCCACTTACAGGGGGAGGAAGTATATGAGGTTATATTTGAAATGACTGAGGCCAAGGTCTCCACCTCGGATATTCCGGTGGTGCGAGATTTTGCCGACGAATTCCCAGAGAAACTGCCGGGCCTACCCCCACATCGGGAGAAGTATTTCCGGATACAGCTAGTGCCGGGGGCTAAGCCGGCAGCTAGAGCCCCTTACCGGATGGCCCCAAAGGAGCTAACAGAGTTTTGAAGACAACTCCAGGAACTATTAGAGGCCGGATTTTTCCGACCAAGCTCTTCACCATGGGGAGCCCCAGTCTTGTTCGTTAAAAAGAAGGACGGAACACTGAGATTGTGCATCGACTACCGAGCACTAAATCGCCTGACGGTCCGAAATACATATCCACTACCAAGGATAGATGAGCTGTTTGACCAGCTAGAAGGCACACATTTCTTTTAAAAATTGGATTTAAGGTCGGGCTACTATCAGCTGCGGATCCAGGAAGAGGACATACCAAAGACTGCCTTCAGTAGCAGATATGGGCTATTTGAGTTTACGGTGATGCCCTTCGGGCTCACGAATGCACTGTCGGCATTCATGAGCCTCATGAATCAAGTATTCGAGGCATATTTGGATGTGTTCGTCATCGTGTTTATTGATGACATCCTCATTTACTCAAGGATAGAGGAGGAGCACACACGACATTTGACGCTGACCCTAGAGAGACTGCGGGAGCACAAGCTTTATGCAAAGATCAGCAAATGTCAGTTTTGGTTGAGGGAGGTGGTTTTCCTTGGCCATATCATAAGTGGTGCTGGGTTGGCAGTGGACCCGGCCAAGATTCAAGCAGTTCGGGATTGGCCACAGTTGAAGATGGCCACAGATGTGCGGAGTTTCCTAGGACTTGCCGGTTACTACCGCAAGTTCATAGAGGGATTCTCTCGTATTGCCCTTCCGATCACATCCCTGACAAGGAAGGAGGTGCCCTTTGTCTTGACCCCACTGTGTGAGGTGGCTTTTCAAGAGCTAAAGGGACGGCTCACTTCGGCTCCTATACTTTCCCTCCCTTCATGGAAAGAAAGATTCCAGGTCTGAAGGATCAAGCGCATACCCAACTGCACCAAAAGCCCGGACTGTTGGAGAGGGCACTACTTAATTTTTTATATAAGTAGCAGAGCGCCACGGGTCAAGTGAAGGAACGCCAGACCCAACAATCCCCCCCGGCGTCCAGAACAACCCGTCGGCTCAGAGGTGGGGTTACCACATGGCCACACGGCTCAGAGGTGGGGTTACCACATGTCCACGGTTGCCTGACCCACCGGACCCACACAGGTAGAAGGGAAAAATCAGCATTTAATAGTGCCCCCCGGTCTTGAACCTGTAACCTCCCTCTGATACCAATTGAAGGATTAAGCGCATACCCAACTGCACCAAAAGCCCGGACTTTTGGAGAGGGCGCTACTTAATTTTTTATATAAGTAGCAAAGCGCCACGGGTCAAGTGATGGAACGCTGGACCCAACAAGGTCTACACTGATGCTTCCTACCAGGGCATGGGTGTAGTGCTGATGCAGAATGGTCATGTGATAGCTTACGCTTCTCGGAAGATGAAGAAGCACGAGCAAAACTACCCAGTCCACGACTTAGAAATGGGAGCTGTCATTTTTTCTCTGAAAGTCTGGCAACACTATCTGTACGGTGTCTACTACGACATATACTCCGATCATAAAAATTTGAGGTATGTGGACACGCAGAAAGAGCTGAACATCAAACAGAGACGATGGATGGAGTTTTTAGCAGACTACCAGTACGTGATGCACTACCACCCGGGAAAGGAGAATGTGGTGGCAGATGCACTAAGTCGGAAAACCGCAAACCCTGGAGCAGAAACACAGTTGATGGCCTTGGAGTTGGTTTAGATGTTAGACAAGATGTAAATATCCCTTGTGTCTGAGGATCACCCCGAGCTGTACCGGGAGTATCTATCATCATTAATTACCACAGATGACATTCGACAATGGGTCAAAGATGGACAGAGGTAGGATTCCCAGCTAGAGCCGATATTCCGGGCCTTAGAAGCAGGCACTGCGGGAGATTACTCGCTGAGGGATGACTTAGTGTGCTTCAGAGGACGGGTTTACATACCAGAGGGAGGCCAGGTCCGGAGGACATCATGATGGAGGCTCATTATAGTCGATATTTGGTACACCCGGGGATTACGAAGATGACTGCAGACCTGAAGAAGACCATGTACTGGCCAGGCATGAAGAAGGATATCACCTACTTTGTGACCCATTGCGAGGCATGCCAGTTAGTGAAAGCGGAGTGCAGAAACACCGCGGGATTAATGCAGCCACTCCCAGTGCCAGAGTGGAAGTTCGATGATATCACCATGGACTTTATATATGGACTTCCCCGATCGCGGACATGGAATGATTCAATCTTGGTGATCCTCGACCGGCTGACGAAGGTAGCTAGGTTTATTTAAATTAGGAAGGATGACTTGGTTGGTGTGTTTGTCCGAAAGTTTGTGGAGCAGTTCGTCTGTTATCATGGCGTGCCCAGGTCAATTGTATCGGACCGGGATGGACGATTTACGTCCAGGGAGTGGAGGTCAGTGCAGACTCACTTGGGCACTCGACTAACATTCAGTACGGCTTTTCACCCCAAGACGGATGGACAGACGGAACGCACCAATCGGACTCTGGAGAATTTGCTACGACTTTGCATATTGGATCGCGGTGAACCTTGGGAGAAGCTGTTGCCACTGATCGAGTTCTCATATAATAACAGCTACCAGTCCAGCATAAGGATGGCTCCTTATGAGGCGTTGTATGGACAGAGGTGCAGGACTCCGTTGTCATGGATACAAGATGAGGATCCAAAGGCGTTGGATTTGGATTTTGTCGAGGACACCGAGGCTCAGGTGAGATTGATACGGGACAGGATGCTAGAAGCACAGAGCCGACAGGCTAAGTATTACGATGCTCGGCACCGTCAGGTGGAATTCCGGGTGGGATACCAGGTGTTCTTGAAGATCTGACCAATGCATGGAGTTACACGGGTACGCGGACAGAGGAAGAAACTCAGCCCAAGATATATGGGGCCTTATAGGATCTAGGAGCGGATCGGTCCCTTGGCATACAGGCCAGAGCTGCCACCGGGTCTGGCAAGTCTGCACGACGTGTTCCATATATCCTCTCTTAGGAGGGCTCTACTATGCCCGGAGCATTAAGTTACAACCACAGATGGGTCGGTAGCATCTGATCGGTCCGTTCACCTAGAACCGGTCCGGATTGACGACAAAGGAGTACGAGTCTTACGCCACAAGAAGGTTCCATTAGTCAAGGTCCTGTGGAGGAATCACAGGAGAGAGGAGCACACATGGAAGCCCCAGGAATTGATGTGGCAAATGTACCCGGAACTCTTTGGTCAGGTATTACTCACAACCCCTCGGGATGTTATAATTTACCTTCCATATTCGAAACCCGAAGGTCTAACTAGAATTTCGAGGACGAAATTTTTTGTTTATATATTGGGATTTGTAGCATCCCTCAGACAACTAGACACCTAGAGATAGTTTTTTCATGACTAGGTCATGAAAAAACCCTAGAAAGTCCATAAAGGCCAAGTGAGCCTAGGAATGTGGATGAGACCACTATGGTCTGCACATAGTAGATTTCTGAACCTTGGTTTAAGGTGATCATGGGGCTTCACCAAGACTCCAAGACCCCACCCATACCTCCATAACACTAGTGAGGGGTCAGTGGGTCACTAAGAACCAATGGAAGGCAGTCAAAGGGGCTAAGTTGACCAAAGTCAACTATAACCCTAATTGGGTCAAACTTACCTGCACAAGGGCCAATTGCAGTCCCTTAGCCAATTAGACCCCACAAATACCCTCATAGCTCTAGTGAGAGGCCAAAGGGTCACCAAGGACCCATTGGGACTAATCAAAAAAGCTAGGTTGACCAAAGTCAACTCTAGACCTAAAATGGTGAAAGTGCCCTAGTTAAGGGTCAAGTGACCTTCAAGGGCCAATCCAACCCCATCTTAACCCTAGGGGAGGCCAATGTGTCACCAAGGACCCATTAAGGAAATCTCAAGGACCAAATTGACCTAAGTGGGCCCTAGTCCAAGTTTGGTTCAAGCTAGCCCAAGTGGGCTAACTCAAGCTCAAGCCCATTTTAATTGGGCTAACCTTATTTTGATGAGTGAAATGGACTTGTGGGCTGCCATTGGGTTAGGTAGGAGCCAAAAATTTAGCTTGGTTTGTAGGAGAGATAAAGAGCCACCATGGAGGAGAGAGAAAGAGAGGGACGAGAAGGGAGGAGGACTTTGGGCTCCTCCTTCCCTTCCCCAACCACTCCATTCAACTCACTAGAACAAGGATAGCAATTCCACTTCAACCAGCTGGCTTTGACTAGTGTGATCCATGCTTCATCCCCCACCTACCATGGCCGAAATTTTTGACCAAGGAAGCCATTAATGGCAATGCAGCCTACAACCACCTAACACCCCAATTCTCCTCCTTAAAAGATTCACTGGAGTCCAGGGATTGATTCCCACACATTTCCTGAAGAAGCCAAGGGTGTTCACTGTGTTGTTGAAGAAACACGACCACCACCACCACCATGGCATCTCGGCGATCCTCCCGACTTCAGGCCGCCAAAAAGGTCCTCCTCCACTCCTTCTTGCATGGGCAGATCTTAGGAATCATTAGGGCCAAGGTTCGGGCTCAATTGAGCTTGATCTAAATTTCAAAATTCATGGAATTTCGGTGAATTTTCACCTATCGGGATCGCCGGAATAGTGCTCCCCGGCGGCCGTGCTGCCTCCTGGAGATAGCCACGACAACCACGAAGGTGTTGGCGGTGGTGGCCGGCCGGGGAGGTGGCCGGATCGCCGGCGGCAGCAGCAGGAAGATGGCCCAGGCGGGATAAATCTGGGCCATCTGCTGGAGGTAGAAGATGACGAGATTCCGTCTGTTTTGCGCTAAGATTCGTGCGGGAATGATTTTAAACTATAGGATATAAATGTTGTGTTATTTCATTTATGTCACAGATTTCATATTTAATGGTTTTAATTATTAAAAATACCTAGGGCCCTTTTCAGAAGAAATGTCAAACACTTAAATTATATCCCCTTGAGTCTACTTTCATACAAAATTGCTTTGAACCAATTTGGGTGACTGGTTTGACCAGGGCACTCATTTTGGTAGGGTCTATACATATGGCTAGGCAGACATTAAATTGAATGCCCACACCTCATCATTAGCCCAAATGAGTTGAACTTTTGGCAGGGAGTCACCCTAACTCATATCTAGACCCTTCCCAAAAATGGAAATTTTTGGGCATAATTTTTCTATAGTTTTGTAAATAATTTAATTTATCTAGGGTAATTTAATTTAGGGGTGAAGTGAACTCCAAATCCATCCAAATTTAGTTGGGTGGTGTACGGGGTAAAGATTAAGCTCTGGTTAAAATTTAATTAATTTTGGAGGTGATTTGAACTGAAATCTTGCAAACCCTAGCATTGCCTTAAAAAGGGAATTTTGGTTCAAAAAGTAATTTTTGGCTTAGAGTGTCCAATTCACCTCAACAGAGGTTCAAATTTTGGCCACTGACTTGGCATGAATTTTTGCACCTTCCCATGAAAAATGGGGAGGATTTGAATTGATTTGGCCTAAGATCCTAGGTCAAACCCTAAGGAAGGGCTTTTGTACCTAGTGAAGGGCATGTAGCCAAGACACTTTGTATGACCATGAAATTTTGTAGGGAGGGTAATAGGGTAAGTAAAACCCTCTGGTGAAAATCTTTGGGGATTTTAGAAAGTTTGGGACCCACAAAACCCTAACCCTAGTTTAGGGCACAAATATAGTAGGGTTGGAATAGGCTAGTTAAACTCCTTCAACTAAGATGAAATTTTGGTAGAATGGACATAAGGATATAATGAACCTCTGGTAACTTAATTGGTAATTTTGGGTAAATAATTGTAGTACTTCCTTTGTAACACAAGGGGATGCCTTAATTAATAAATTGATCATTTTGTTCACTCTGCCCCTTGGGAGGTCATGAAAGTTTGGCAAGAAAAGTTTTAAATCTTCATAGACATATATGAATTTTATGAGAATTTTTGAATACATATTTGTGGTACTTACTTCACAAACTTGGTAAATGAGAAAATTGTTCAATAATTTATTTGAGGCTCTTTATTGATAAATAAATTATGAAATTTGACCCAAATCATTTATATGCCTTTAAAATCATACTTGAATTTTCTCTAAATTTTTGGAAGTAATATAGTCTTACATATCTCTTTAAATGAATTATTAAGGAATAAATGGAAATAAAAATTTGGGGCCAAAACCTTACTGAAAATTTTGGATATTTTGGAGAGTAAGTTGAATACTTATTTGAATATCATATAAAATTGAAGGAATGATTTCTTGTCTGAAATTGGTACTTCATGTTCAATATTGGAACTTTTAGTCACTATAATAATTAAATAAATTATTAAATAAATAGAAAATTTGTGGATCTCTAGGTTTAGGGCTTAAAGATCATAATGGACCTCCAATAATTATTATAGGAGTACTGGATGATTATTTGATGTACTTCCCATTTTACATGACATATAACCTTGGTGGTCTGCATTTAGTAATTTGGGAAAATTGTTCATTAATTTGCTTGAAGCTCATTACTTCTTATTCACTTATGAGATTTGACCCAGAGCATTTATATGCCCTTACAATCATGCTTGAATTTTTCCTTGAATTTTTGGAAATAATATTGCCCTACTTACCTATTTAAATGAATTATTGCAAGTTATAATTAAAATAAAATTAGTGGCCTAAAACCTTGCTGAGAAATTAAGAGACCTTGGATCTTAGGTTCAATGTTCATATTGGGTATAACATAAATCTAGAGGAATTTTATCTTGTCTAAATTTGGTACTTCCTGTTCAAACTTGGAGATTTTGGCCACTATGAAAATTTAATAAATTATTAGATAAATAGGAAAAATTGTGAATCTCTAAATTTGGGCAACAAAGGTCATAATAGACCTCCAATAATTATTATAGGAGCACTGGATGACCATTTGATGTACTTCCCATTTTACATGGCATTTAACCTTAGTGGTCTGCATATAGTAAATCTGCAGAAAATATGTTGGAGTATAAGGTTGGGTACATGAGTCGGGATTAGTGGTTGTAGGTTTGGATGAATTAGAATGAGTTCATCATTTGAGTTAGGATGAGTAAGGGGTTGGATTTCGCTAAATGTTAGATGGTGCTCGGGATCGACGAAAGATCGTCTAACCCATAGGAGGAAGTGTAAAAATACTAGGGTTAGATCCAATGCAATAGTTAAGGGATATGGAATTGGGTATCAACCAATAAGAATAAGTTCCTTGCGAAAGGGAGCTTTGGGCTTCAGCCCATCGTAGCTCCTAATGCCATCGAGAGCCCTTCACGGGGAATATCTTGGGCAGTCCTGGGCTAAACCTAAGTCGTAGGCATAAAATAAAAAAAAGAGCAACTAGTAAGTTTAGGGTTTCACATTCTCACACCCCGATATCTCGGTGAGATAGATTGGGTCACTCGGGCAGTAAGCCCAGTGGTTATGGTGATGGGCAGGTTAGCCCGATGAGCTTTGGCTCGGTAATGGTTTGTGATGGGCAGGATAGCCCGACGAGCTTTGTCTCGGTGGTTGATTATTGACCGACGGGATGGTCAAGGGAGCTTTTGCTCGGTAGATATTACATAAGGTTGCATGTGCATAAAGTATACGGTGGTGGGTCTTTGTTTTTGGAGGGTCTATGCACCGACGCCAACACGTTGACTCGGTAAGTGTGGTTTAGCACTTGGACAAATAAAGTCCGGTGCGCCAGCCGATAAGAGTACGCAGGAGCTCCTCTTAGTGCACCAGCATCGAGGCGTACGATAGGTCTGACTGGTAGTGCTATTACCGATTTAGAGGTGGGCGAGGACCAACCCACCGCTTCTGTTTGCCACTACGGAGGTATCCTGGGAGGTTCGGCTCCAGAAAGGGGGAACTAAAGGTCTATGTACACAGAGTCGAGTGGGTGAGTTGCACTTGCATGTTCACGTCATGGCATAATTGTATTTCATAGCATAACCATTGCATATAACCTGACACTTAATGTATAAGTGGTATGGGACACTCTATATATTAGGCCCTGCAAAACGACCCCTTGGCTTATAAGCCCGCGCGAGCGTGCTTATAAGTCAAGGTTCTTATTTAGTACTACATATTTATGCTTGCTAGTAAAACCGACACCCTATCGTATAAATCGGTATGGGACTATTTATACGATAGGAGCCCTGCAAGGGATCCCTTAGCTTATGTGTATTCACATAAGTTTAGGTTAGTTTCTTATTCAATTCTTTTATCATTATTATCATCTCTTATACCTTAGAACTGCTAGATTAGTACCGCTGCTATCTGCTATTTGATATTCTCCACCTTCATGTCCTTTCCTTTTCTTCTCCCCGCTCGGTACTTAGGAGCCATGGGGGAAGGGGCGGGGGACGATAGGACTTAGTCTTTTAGACTAACGATTTTCGAACCACATCATTTTAGGGGACCACAGAGCCCAGCATGGAGGAGCAGCCCCGGAGGTCGGCCCGCTTGGAGATCGGACAGTCTAGTACCGGATTCCAGACAGCAGGGACTGTGAGTCCCGACCACTAGTAAATATATTAGTTTGCTTCCGCGATGAGCGATTTGTAGTGAGGACATGATGTACCTGGCATAAGCCCGAGATTTCTGTTATATGTTCTATCTGTGGACACTCCCTTCGTGGAGCTTAATTACTATTCATGTGTGATTTCTGTGGACTTGATTATTTTATTGCTACAGTTGTGATCGATTTGGCCGGCAGGATCGGCGTTTTGTAGTGACGACCTTCCCAGGTGCGAAGGTGTCACCGCAAGGCGGCGGTTCTTGGTCTAAGACCCTGGTGTCTAAAAAGAAAAAAAATGGGGGTCTTACATACTGAACATTCAGAACTCTCTCCCACTGCAGAAAACATTCTTTTTTCTTCCTTGTCCATTCTGAAGACTAAAGAAGAACATTCATCACTATCAAGAGTCTTCTTCAACATTTTTCTCCAGGAACATTCAAGGACAACATCTTGAATCAATCAGAAAGTTCCAAGAGTAATTTAGACAAGATTGAAGACCTACACCCTGAGCAAGGCTCCAATCTTTTGAACCATCTCAAGCTCTCATAAGGAGTCTTGACAACATCAAATCCACTTGTCTTCTCTGTTGTTTAGAGAAAAGAGAAGACCTCACCACCCCTCTCTCACCTCTTATATAAAGGGTTTATTAACTCCCTTCAAAAGTTTATTCTTAGTTTTTGGGCACCTGATCAAAAGCCTAAAGGGTTGTGAGATCTCCCTGGAAATAGATCTTGTGGTGGTAGTCGCCTGATAAAAAACCTGATAGTGGATTCCTACTAGGGTTGTAGAAGAATGGATGTACCCAGGTTGGGGAACCACTATAAAATTTTTGTGTTGTCTGTGTGTGCTCATTTTCTTTCTGTTCTTGCTGTGCTGTGATAGATAGATTAGTTTAACCTGCTTTTTATTTCCTTCTATATAATTATTGGTAACACCTATTTTTTCTCTTATATAAATCTTAAAAACATCCAAAGTTTTAATTACTCTATTCACCCCCCCCCCACTCTACAGTAAATCATGTCTAACCCCCATCTTTCATGGTTGAACACTCTGATGTACTCTCAAGCCGTGCCTTCTAGGGACCCACAATATATATAATCTTTTAGGGCGAGCAATGTTGTAGACCACTTGGTGCACCTGGTCTAACTGATCAGCGTAGCTTGTAACCCTAAGGCATGAGAGCAGTGTGTCCATCATTCCTGCTTAGGAGTTTGTTTTTCTTTTTTGTTCCCTTTCAAGGGAGCACGGTTAGTCCGCTTTTTGCAAAACTGCTTTCCTTCAGGTTAACAGGTTAAATTCAATCTCTCTGAAAGATTGATGGCATTATACTTCTTGCTTATGATCTCCATATATACTCGGCCTTCATTAAGCTCTATCTGCTAACAGTACATCTGCTATGCTTATTAATATTCTTAGCACCGATTATTTAATCAAATATTCTGGTTCTCTTGGTTGACATGCCATGTTATTGAAATCTAATCAAAGTGATTTTACCTGGCTAATCCGGATTTCATGTTATGGATATCATATCTGACTATGCAAGAAGATTATGCTTATGAATTGATCACTACTCGATTCAACCCATTCTTTTGCTCAGTTGATAGCTGAGTTTGTTAGGTATTCTTCTTGCTATCCGATTACATCTTCCTTACTACCTCGACATTTAGCAGGTACCTACGCATTACATTTCTTTCATATTTTCTCCTTACTCTTCTTTTTTGTATAGATTAGAAGATATTTGCAAGTTCCCTTCAGGTACTTGAAAGTTCTTTTTCTTTCATATTTGCTCCTTACGCTTCTTTTTGTAGAGATTAACAGATGCTTGCCAGTTCTCCTCAGGTACTTGCAAATCATTTTTCTTATATATCTGCTCCTTACTCTTTTTTTTCAGAGATTAGCAGATGCTTACAAGTTCCCCTCAGGTACTTGCAAACATATTTTTTCTTTCATATCTGCTTCTTACTCTTCTTTTTACAGATATTATCAGATGCTTGCAAGTTCCCCTCAGGTACTTACAAGCATCTGATAATCTCTGCAAATCATTTTTTATTTTATATTTTCTTCTTACCCTTCTTAGTTATAGAGATTAGCAGCTGCTTGGAAGCTCGCTTCAGGTACTTGCAAGCTATTGTTCTTCTATACCTCCTCTCACCTTTGTTTTGCAGAGCTCAGTAGAAGGCATTCACAAGTCCTCTACACTTTACAAGAACAATTCAGGTACACACAAGATGTGCCTTTTATCACTTACAATATCTTCCTTTGTAGGAGAATAAGTTTACCGACTTTTTTGAGGAGAGACATCAGGTTCTATATCTCTCCCTCTGTCTTTTATTTTCCTACTTGGGGCAGATCGCAATTTCAGAGGTTACCTCTACTTTTTAAAAGTTTCATGCAAACTTAAAAAAGTGCGGGGATTATGTTAACCCATAAATCGTCGATCCCTCCCAAGGTGGCTAGCTCGCAAGTCGTGGACTGCTCCGTCTCATCTGGGGGGGATGGGGTTCGCGACCTATTTTCCAACTAACCACGCGTATAGACTTTTTTTCCACGTGGCTAGGCTAGCTGCCCGGTAGTCGCCAACTCTGCGATGGCGCGGACTACTTCCCAGTCCTCACCATCAGGTCGTGTGGTTAGCCAGGCGGGTAGCGGTCTCTTCTCCAGCCCGATGCTAGTTACCGGACTCTCCTTTAAGTCACTGCAAGAAAGGACTGGGCTGTCACTTCTACAGTCCGCTTGCGAGAGGCGGCCTCACATCTCAGTCCACGACAACCTTGTCAACAATGCTTTGTAGTGGACCACCTAAGCATGGGGCAGACTCCACCTCAGTCTGCTATTAGTAGGCAGACTCAATCATAGCTCGCCCAAAGGTGGAGGACTCGATCTCAGTCTGCCAGCAAATGATGGACAAACCCTCCAGTAGGTGACCTGCCTCTAGGTCAACCAGAAGTAGACGACCTTCCTCCAGGTCACCCAGTAGAATGCATCCTGCTTCCAAGTCTCCCAGGAGAGGGCGACCTTCTCCCTCAGCCCGCCTAGTAGGTTCGACCTGCTCCTTCTATTCGGCAGAAGGTAGCGGACTCGGTCTCAGTCCGCCTAAGGTAGATGGACTTGCTCCACCCTACAACACTCTTCACCAGGTCTCACCACATAGAGTAAACTCAATGCCAGACCATCAGAAGAGGCAGACTCCCTGTCTGCCATGTACCAGGCAAACTCTTTGTGTAGTCCGCCAGAAGCACCGACTTCCCAGCTCCGGCTTATCCCAACGGTCAACACACTCCTCTTCAGTCTGTAGCATGTCGCGGACTCAATTGCAGCTCGCCCGCATCATCGGGGTGATGTCATCAAGCCTAGTTCTGAAAGATTACTCCTCGAGCCTATTAATAGCCCCCATACCTTTCATTTGGAAGAAGGACCCTCGGGGAGAAACATTGGCAGCAAGCGCTGCGGATAGGAATTTTTGTTCGCTAATCCTTCTCGCAGACTGACCGCCTGTCCGCGCAGCCTCGACGGCTAAGCCTTGCGGTTTAGCCCATGAGCATGGCTTTAGAAGCCCATCCCAGCAACCTCAGTTAGCTTCTCTACCTAGTTGCGAGTCCGCTCAGCCTCAGGATGCGAGTTGCGGGATCAGTAGTCCACGTGGTCTGCCGACCTGCTTGATAAGTCTGTGCGGCCTCTGGCAATCTTCTCTCTTTTAGCCGCTAGCTTCCCCTTGTACCCTTTATATTTTTCGCATGTAAAGGAGCCAACTCAAGTTGTAAAATTTATTCATTATCAAAGGAAAGCCCGTCGTAGGAGTGGCATTTAAGCCGCAGCGGGCGAACTCTGTTGTTGTCGCTGCAAGCGGCCCCTCTCTTCTTCCTTTCTCCCTTCTCTCGACCTCAACCACTAATCCCTCACCATTAAAGTAACTGGCTGCTCGATAATTCCTCATCAACATCCCATTATGCCCGCAACCTAAATCGAACGTGCTCCACTCTCGAGCGTGCAGAGGAATTTTCTTTAGTCTCTTTTCCTCCCCTTCTCCTCATCCTCCTGTGAGATTTCAAAAACCGTTATTTGGTGGTGCCATTTTCCGCATCAACAACATCATTAGGTGTAGGTTGATTTTAGTGATTTGGACATCTCTAGATGGATTGTTCATCAAAAATGTTGTTAGGTTAAAATTTCTAGAGAATGGGATGGCGAAGGTCAATTAGGTAGAGTTATCGATTTCCATTTTCTTCTTCAAAATGAAGAACCTATGCCTAGATATATGGACGTTGGATCTGGATGAGATGATCTTCGAGGCCAAGTTAAAGAGACATATCATTTGGAGACTGTGGAAGGAGTATGTTCCCATTATCACCTCGGTGTAAGGTTGGGATACTCAACCATCCTTGTTGAAATTGAGAACCCTTTGGCTCTACAGGACAACCTTTCTAGGAAATTATCTGGTTGCTCTATATTAGGGGGGAGAGAGTGAAGTGTTATACCTAGGTAAGAGGAACTGTGATAGAATCAAGAAGAAGAAGAATGTTGGAGATGTTAACCCAGAAATCGGCAATCTTCTCCAAAGTGGCTAGCTTGCATGCTGCGGACTGCTCAATCCCATCCAGAGGGTTCGCGGCCTATTTTCAGGCTAACTGCGCGGATAGACTTCTCTGTCCGCACGACTAGGCTAACCTACCGGTAGTTGCCAGCCCTGCGATGGCGCGGACTGCTTCCCAGTCCGCACTATCAGGTCATGCGGTTAGCCGGGAGGGTAGCGGTCTCCTCTCCAACCCTCCATCAGTTAGCAGACTCTCCGTCAGATCGCTGTGAGCAAGAATAGGCCAAGATTCTTCTTCAGTCCGCCTGCGAAAGGAGGCCTCGCATCCCAGTCCACACCAACCTTGACCTCTTTGAAGTTGACCGTCTAAGCATGGGGCGGACTCTATCTCAGTCTACAAGCAGTTGGAAACCTGCTTCCAGGTCACCCGGCTTCTAGCGACCTTCTTCTAGGTTGCCAGGCTCCTGGAGACCAGCATGTAGGTAGCCCGGTAGTTGGTGACCTGCCACCAGGTCGCCAACAAGAGTTCAGCTTCCAGGTTTCCCAGGAGAGGGTGACCTTCCTCCTCAACCTGCCTAGCAGGTGCAACCTGCTCCTTCTATTTGGCAGAAGGTGGCAGACTTGGTCTCAGTCTGCCTAAGAGATGTGTACTTGCTCCTCACTCCAGCTCTCCGTCAACCCGCACAACATCAAGTGGACTCAATCTCAGCCTGCCAGAAGGTGGAGAACTCGCTATACCAGCAGGGGCGACCTGCTCCTTTTACCCGCCAGATGCACCGGCTTCTCCCAGCAGTCCACAGCAAGTCGCGGACTCGATTGCAGCTCACCCATATCATCGTGGTGACTTCATCAAGCCCAGTTCTGGAAGATTCCTCCTCGAGCCTATAAATAGCCCCCATACCTCTTATTTGGTGAGGACGACAGTCAAAGACCAACCAACATAGCAAACCCTGTGGATACCAACTTTCTGTCTACAAGCTCTGTTCGCGGACTTATCCCCAGTCAACGCGGCCTCTGCGGCTAACCGTTCCCTATTGTTTTCAGCGACCTCAGTGGCCTTCTCGACCTAATCGCGCAGTCCACCCGGCCTTGTTGCGAGCTGGGAGATCAGCTATCCGCGCGGTCTGCCGACCTATTTGGTCAAACAGTGCGGCCTCTGGCATCTTCTTTCCTCTAGCCGTCAGCTTCCTCTTATACCCTTTATATTCTCAAGTAAAGGACTCAACTCAGGCTGTAATACTGATTCATAATCAAAGGAAAGCCCGTCGTAAGAGTGACATTTAAGTCATGGAGAGCAAACTCTATTTTTACCATTGTAAGAGGACCCCCTCTCTTCTTCCTTTCCCCCATCTCTTGACCTCTACCGCAAATCACTAACCATTAAAGTAACCGGCTGCTCGATAGTTCCTCGTCAACCTCCCATTATCATTGCAACCAAGATCGAACGTGCTCCACTCTTGAGCGTGTAGAGGCATTTCCAGTAGCCTCATTTCTTCCCTTCTCTTTCCACTGTGAGATTTCGAACACCGTTATCAGGTGGTGCCTTTTCCCGCATCAACAGTTAACACGCGGCCTTCATATTTCGAACAGATGATGAAAACCAACGGTTAGCCATGACAGATCATCAACCTTCCTAGAACCTTACTCCTACAAGTCCTAGTGAAGATCCTCTCTAGGAAGCCTTAGAGCAATCACGTTGAGAAATAACATAGAAGTTCCAAGCAATCAACCGTACTCTAGCTGCTATCACGCAGCCATTAGAGGTGCAATCCGCAGCGAAACCAGTTCCTCCAGTTAATACAACACCAGCATTGGAGAATCTGCAAACTTATCCTCCGGCCTATCCGCCGGTCTATCCTCCTATTTATCCACAACGTATCTGTCAGGGCAGGCAACAAATCCTTTGCGATCTCAAAATGACGAGTTCATAACTCGTCAAAACTTTTTTCGGGAAGCCGCCCAAGGAAGTCCAGCAAGATTTTCGAATGTTCAGGGAATTCATACAAACCCTTCAGCTCCCATAGTTGCTCCTCCCGTAGCAGCTTTTCCTTTATATCCTCCTGCTCATTTTTCAACTGCAGTTTATCCCCCACTTTTTCCTTTTCCTTATGTTATAGGAGAACAGGGAGAGCCATCATTGTTTATAGACAGTATCGGGCAAGAACCAACTCCAGATCACTTCAGAGAGCCGCGAATACCAACTTATACTGTGGAGTCTTTCCCAGTTGCACACTTAAAAGCTTTTGAGTCAGCCGTCACCCTCAAGACTCTTACCGATGCTACCATGTTGGAACCCTAGGTTTTGATTTGAGTTCAGTATTCTCTTTCTGTCTCTTGACCCAAGATTTATCTATGGTCAAAGGTTAGTTTATAGGTTAGATTCTCTAGTTGTGTAGAATTGCCTGTCCAGATGAAAATCTGGCTAAGTAATTTTTCGTTTGACTATGGTCGAACGCCGCTCGACTATCATCTATCGGCTGATCGACGATCGTCTATCAGTTGGTCGACGTTCTGTCTGCGTTGATAGGTCGACTATCTGTTGATAGGTCGACTATCTATTTTCTGTGATAGGTCGACTATCTGTTGATAGGTCGACTATCTGTTTTCTGTGATAGGTCGAATATCTGTTGGTAGGTCGACTATCTATTTTTTGTGATAGGTCGATTATCTGTTGATAGGTCGACAATCGGTTTTGCTTTGATAGGTCGACTATCTGTTGATAGGTCGACTATCTGTTTTCTGTGATAGGTCGACTATCTGCTTGATAGGTCGACTATCTGTTTTGTTTGGTAGTTTGACTATCTGTCCTGATAGATTGACTATTTGATAGCTCGACTATCTGTTCTGATAGCTCGACTATCTGCTGAGGTAGTTCGACTATCTTCTTTGATAGTTCGACTATCTGGATCGTTCGACTATCTGTCCGATAGGTCGACGATCTCCGTGCTTCGGTCGACGATCTCCGAGGGTCGTTCGACGTTTTGCTGTATGTTTTAAATAGTTTTGTTGTCTTTTGTGATGTGATTAATTTCATAATTATTTTGGCACATTTTATAAAAGATTATTTGAATAAATTATGATAACATTTCCATGCAATATCTTTTCTATTCCTTATGCATGAGCTAATATTTTTCTGACAAAGTCGTTTGTCTTATTATCTGAGATATGATTTCTGCTTTATCTGCCAGGCTGTCCTTTATAGCCGTTAGACTCAAAAAGTCTTCCTTGGCTGTAAAGAGTCTCTTCTGATGTGACTTTCTCTTATATTATTTCATCAGAATTATTTGCAGCTTCTTAGAAAGCTTTATCCTATTATAGGATATCTGTCTGCAGTATTTTGTTTTGCTTTATGCTTTTTGCAGCCCAGCTTGCAGAGTTCAGAAGAAGACAAGATTCAAACTCAAGTTAAGAGCCGTTGCTGCTGCTGCTATATAAAGACTTCTTTGAAGAAAGAAATTAACTAGTTCATAAAAAAAATCAAGTTCATTCAGGAAAAAGGAGTTCAAAAGCTAACAGCTATATTCAAGCTTAGAACTTACAGTTTCCAACTGCTCTCAGATCATTCACATCTAACTGAGAAGAAGTTTTAGTTCTTCACTCTTCTTCAACCTGAGTTCTCCTGCTTACAGGAAGATCTTCACTCAGAGCTTTTTGAAGAAGAAGAAGAAGATAGCTGCCTGAAGAAGAAATTTTATTTCATTTTATTTATCTTCTTGTAGCTTTTTCCTTCAGTATTTTCTGAAGTGTTTCTGCACTGAAGCAAGACTTCACCTGGACGTTCTTTTAGCCAGGGGGATCCTTGATTCTTTTAGAGCTTTCTAGCTCAGTGCAAGTTATTGTGCTTCTCTAATCTATTGTAAAATAGAGAAGACACCTTAACCTCCTTTCCCCCTCCTGTACAGGGTTATTACTCCCTTCAAAAGTATCCCTTGGTGGCAGGGCACCTGATCAAAAACCTGTGTTGGTTTTTAGACACCTGATCAAAAGTCTAAAGGGTTTCTGGATCTACCTGAAGCAGATCTTGTTGGTGGCAGGGCACCTGATCAAAAGCCTGAGTGGATTCCTACCTTGTTGGTAGAAGAGTGGACGTACCCAAGTTGTTTGGGGATCCACTATAAATTCCTTGTGTCATCTGGATTGCTTTAATTAATTACTTGCATTGTGGCTGTGATTAGATTTTAACTAGGTTTGCTAGTTACTGCTTAGGATTCCTAGCCTCAACTGTAATTACAGTTGGCTGCCTCTTGTGCACATCACTTGTGTTAGGCTTTAAGGTTTAATCTCAAATATCTATAACCTTCATTCCGCAAATCCACTCAAAGAGAGTTGAGTAGACAGTCAACTTTTCTAGTGCAATTTTTGATTACTCTATTCACCACCCCCCCCCCCTCTAGAGTAGTATATATCCCCTTTTCTTTCAATTGGTATCAGAGGGAGGTTGACTGACTGAATATGCTAACACCTAAGCTCAAGATGGGAAGGAAAGACTTCTGGAAGAAGTCTTCAAAGTATGAAGAAAAACCAAGGTATGATCGCACTCCTACTAAAGAAATAATTTGTTATGGTTGCAGGAAGCCTGGACATATTCTCCCAGATTGTCCAGAGGAAAAGAATAAAGATAAAAGGAAAGACAAGGATCAGCACAGGAAGCATTCCAAGCCATCCTCCTACAAGAACAAAAAGAAGGAGAGAGGCTTTGTTGCTGAAACCTGGAGCGATTCTGATTTGGAATCTTCCTCCTCAAGCTCTAGTGAGGATGAGGAAGAAAAGAAGGCAAAGGAAGTTTGCCTGATGGCAATTAATGCCTGCAGCAATCACTCAGCTGCAGAGAACTCAGATTCTGATGAAGAAATGCCAACTGAAGATGAGGTATTGTCTTCTTATGACTTTACATCTGCTGAATTTAAATCTGATTTTAAATCTTTATGTTTAGATTTAATTAGTTCTGAAAAAGAAATAAAAGAGCTTAGAATTAAACTAGCTGAATCTGAATTGATTGCAAGTGAAAACCTTAGGTTAACAGCAGAAATAAAATTCCTTAAGAATGAATTAGCTAAGTCCAAAAGGTTAGAAGAGTCTCTGAATGGTAGAAGCCTTAAGTTGCTTGAAATAACCAGCATGTCTAACACTAGGTCAGGCAATAACAAATTAGGCTTAGGAGCATCTTCTAGTGAGCCCCCAATCATTCTTAAAAACCAACTTTCAACTCCAGTGAATTTTATTTCATCTAGTGGAATAAAAAACACGGAGCAAGTTAATCAAGTTAATAGAGCTTTAAATAAAGCTAAAAGAGAGAAAAGAAAACAGAAATTTAAGGAATTACAAAGAGCGTCGAACGCTGCTCGGCGATCGCAGGCCCAATGGTCGAATAAAGATCGACGATCTGGGTACCAATCGTCGAACGCCGATCGACACTTTCAACAAGAATTTCAAAACTACACCCAGAACTTTAGAAACCAAAATGAAAATAGAAATCCTAGGTTCATTGACCCATCATCTGCATGGAGAATCCCACCTAGGAGATCTTACCCGTTAGGTTATCACCCTCAGCCTGCTTATTCATTTATTTCCAGTTGTTCTTATGTGAAAAACAAGGGACCCAAGGTTACCTGGGTCCATAATGTTTAAATTGATTTATTTGCAGGTGAAGACCTATCCTTTCACTCAAAATAAGTGGTATTTGGATAGTGGTTGCTCCAAGCACATGATAGGAAATAAAGAACATCTGTCAAAGTTCAAGGCAAAGCTTGGCCCAAAGGTAATCTTTTGAGATTCAAGCTATGGTCAAACTGAAGGCTATGGCAGGATGACAATTGGAGCTGTAACATTCAAGAGAGTTGCTTATATAACTAGACTGAAGCATAATCTAATTTCAGTAAGTCAGTTATGTGATGCTGGATACCAGGTATCATTTTCTAACTCCCTTTGTAATATTACTTTAAATAATAATGTTGTTCTAGTAGGTATTAGACAAGGTAACATTTATTTAGTAGATTTTAACTCAACTCACTCTGAAATCTGCTTATTTAATGAAGTAACCAATAACAATACTTTATGGCATAAAAGGCTTAGCCATGTTAACCTCAAGAATATATCTAGGTTATCTAAACACAACCTTCTTAGAGGTTTACCTTCTTGCCCCTACAAGAAGGAGAGCCTATGCAAGGCTTGTCAATTAGGCAAGCAAACCAAGAATTCATTTAAATCAGTAAATAAAAGTGATTCTCCTAGAATCCTGTATTTATTACATTTGGACCTATTTGGCCCAATAAATGTACAGAGTTTAGAAGGGAAGTATTACACCCTAGTCATTGTAGATGACTTCTCTAGGTTCACTTGGGTGTTCTTTTTGAGAACTAAGGCTGATAACTTCAAAGCCCTTATAGATTTTCTATTATGTGTGCAGACTGAGTACTCTACTCATGTGGCCTTGATCAGAAGTGATCATGGTATTGAGTTTGACTCTCTTCTCATGCAAGAATTCTATGAGAGAGAAGGTACCAAACATAGCTTCTCAGCTCCTAGAACTCCCCAGCAAAATGGGGTAGTTGAAAGGAAGAACAGAACACTAATTGAAGCTGCTAGCACATTGTTGGCAGATGCTAATATGCCTCTTTCCTATTGGGCCGAAGCTGTTAGTATAGCCAACTATGTTTTAAATAGAAATCTGATACACAAGCTTAAGTGTAAAACTCCTTATGAGTTACTTAAAGGAAAGAAACCTAAAATAAATTATTTTAGAGGTTTTGGCTGTATAGTTTATATTCATAATAAAAATAAAGAATACCTTAGAAAATTTGAAGCAAAAGCTTCAATGGGAATTTTTCTTGGATATTCCCAAGTAAGCAAAGCTTATAAGGTATTTAATAAATCATCTTCTAAAATTGAAGAGTCTGTTCATGTGTCCTTTGATGAATCTCAAATGTTTTATAAGGAGAAGGAAACTTCCCCTTCCTCAAGTTCATTACAGGTACAAGAATCTACCAGAGATGTCACTCAAGAGATTCTCCATCTTTCAACTCTTCATATCACTGAATCAGACAGTGATGAAGACATTGCAGAATTTGTTGCTGTACCACCAATAGTAGATCAAATTCCTCCTGAGGAATTAATCCCAACTATTGCTGAAGATCACATCCCACCTGCTGATGTTATCACACTTAGAGATCATCCTACATCTCAAGTGATTGGGGACATATCAGCTGGTGTTCAAACAAGACATCAGTTAAGATAGGATGTGATGCATGCTTGTTTCCTTTCACAGATTGAGCCCCTCACCATTAAAGATGCTGAGCTAGATCCCCACTGGATCATTGCTATGCAAGAGGAACTCAATCAGTTTGAGAGATGTAAAGTATGGACTTTGGTTCCAAGACCTAAAGGCCAACTGATCATAGGCACTAAGTGGGTGTATAGAAACAAGTTGGATGCAAATGGAATCATTGTAAGGAATAAAGATAGGCTTGTAGCTCAGGGCTACAGACAGGAGGAAGGTATAGATTATGACCAAACCTTTGCTCCTGTTGCAAGGCTAGAGGCAATAAGGATCTTCTTAGCCTATGCAGCCTATATGAAGTTTAAAGTTTTTCAAATGGATGTCAAGAGTGCTTTTCTTAATGGTGAGCTAAAGGAAGAGGTATTTGTTGAACAACCACCCGGTTTTGTTTCTTCAACTCAGCCCTCATATGTATTCAAGTTGCAAAAAGCTCTTTATGGACTAAAACAAGCACCAAGAGCCTGGTATGAGACTCTAGCTAGTTTCCTGTTAGAGCACAACTTTGTTAGGGGAGTAGTTGATAGAACACTTTTCGTCAAGCACTACAAGGACACAATCCTGTTAGTTCAAGTGTATGTGGATGACATTATTTTTGGTTCCACTGATCCCAAACTATGCAAAAAGTTCTCCAACTTGATGCATTCCAAGTTTGAGATGAGTAGTATGAGTGAGCTGTCTTACTTTCTTGGTCTCCAAGTAAAGCAAGATGCTGATGGCATCTTCATCTCCCAATCCAAATATGCCAAGGAATTGGTAAAGAAGTTTGGGATGGCTGATGCTTCAGCAATGCATACACCTATGGCTACTAATGTAGTTATTGATTCTGATGATCAGGGAAAGCCTGTTGATCAAAAGAATTATAGGGCCATTGTTGGTTCCCTATTGTATTTAACTGCAAGTAGGCCAGACATAATGTTTGCGACATGCCTTTGTGCTAGATTCCAGGTCAACCCCAAGGAATCTCATCTGATTCTTCTCAAGAGAATCTTGAGATACCTGCAGGGATGTCCAAATCTAGGACTTTGGTACCCAGCTGAGTCAGAATTTGAATTAATTGGATATTCTGCTTCTGATTATGCTGGTTGTCGAGTTGACAGGAAAAGTACCTCAGGAACTTGTCAGTTCCTGGGAGAGAGATTGGTCTTTTAGTTTTGTAAGAAGCAGGCCTCTGTCTCAACCTCAACTGTAGAAGCTGAATATATAGCAGCTGCTAGTTGTTGTTCACAGATCCTGTGGATACAAAATCAACTTTTGGATTATGGGTACTCACACAAGAATACTAAAATCATGTGTGATAGTACAAGTGCTATCTCTATTGTACAAAATCCAGTGCACCACTCTAGAACGAACACATTGAGATCCGGCACCATTTCCTGAGAGATTGTGTGGAAAAGAACAAGATCAGCCTTGAGTTCATATCCACAGACCTTCAGAGAGGTGATATATTCACCAAGCCCTTAGATGAACAGAAGCATCTGTTCTTTTTAGTTCAACTAGGCATGATTAATGGAAGAGACTAAGTGTGACGTCTGCCTTGTTGAAACTTGTTCGAAGATAGTCGAACGACGTTCGATGATAGTCGAGCGGATCAAGCCTATCGTCGACCTATGGTTGATGATAGCTTATCTGCTTGAAAATCGTCGACCGGCATTCGAAGATAGTCGAACAGGTCGAGCTTATCGTCGATCTATGGTTGACGACAGCTTGCTGTTTGTGAAGACAGAAATAGTCGAACGATTGATCGACTACTCTGCTTCAGGACCGATAGTCGAACGACCGTTCGACCATCGTCTCCAGTATCTTTTAAATAGATCGACGATCGCTGTTTTAAATTAAAGCTGATGGTCGACCTAGGTTAAGAGATAGCTGCTTTTATCGTCGATGGAGAGCGTCTTTTCGGATTCTGTCTTCCCGCTTGCTCTTTGTCTTGCGATTTCTGCCGCTCCGTCCTCGCCGTCTCTCCCTCGTCTTCTCCAGCTCTCTCGATGGCGATTTCTCCAGCGCTCCTGGCAGTAGTAAAGTTTGATGCAGGATTCAGTATAGATTTCGACTCCTTCAGCTGTTGCGAACCCAGAATAGTGGAAATTCTAAATCTGTGCAAAGATCAAGAGTTAGAGAAGCTCATGTCTTCCAGAATAAAGATAAATACTCAAGAGATCAAAGAATGGGCATTCACTTCGTCTTCAACTGACGATTCGATGACTGGAACCATTAGCAAAGAAGAGGTAACATTGACTCCCGCTATTTTAACAGAAATATTTGGATTGATTAATGGAGAAGAAGAGTATGAGCAAGATGCCCCTGAGTTTGGGAGGATGCTGATAGAGCTGGGACATGCCGAAGGCATTCCCTCTAAGCTGCTGAAAATAAATTTTCCATTTAAGATTAAGTTTCTTGCTGAAATAGTTGGAAAAGTGCTATTGGGAAAGCACTCTGCCCACGATAATATTACAAGGCAGTAATTTGCACTAATGTGTGCAATTGTAAATAAGAAACAGATTAATTGGGCAGGCATTATGTTTGATTTGATCAGGAAAAAGAATGGAAAGAAAGAAGTTACCTTGGGAAGGGTAGTTGGGATTTTTTTGAAGGAGAAATATCCCCATCTGCTAGTGTCAGCTGCCACCTCCATCAACGCTAGCAAGAAGATGGATCCATCCCTGTTCACAAAGTGGAAAAGGACCTTCCTGAAGCCCGCTCCCGCAGGGGTTGCTCAAGTTACATCTGAGAGCACCAGGACTATCTCAGTCACTCCCCCCCTTCTAGCAGCTGGCTCAGCAAATCCATCCCTTCCATCTTCTTCATCTGTTTTGCCGTCTACTTCAGTTGAAGTTCC
This sequence comes from Platanthera zijinensis, assembly GCA_039513925.1. Taxonomy (NCBI): domain Eukaryota; kingdom Viridiplantae; phylum Streptophyta; class Magnoliopsida; order Asparagales; family Orchidaceae; genus Platanthera; species Platanthera zijinensis. The sequence continues at coordinate 156,506,492 of CM077083.1, forward strand.
CTCAACTTCAATTGAAGTACGACCTTCTACTTCTCCTCTTGCATCTCCTCCTGCATCTCCTCTCCCGACTCATCTTGCTGGGATCTCTCATCCCAGTTTTGATTTGTTGGTGTCTGAGATTTCTACTCCTATTCATTCTCCAATTCCCTCTTCTGATCACATTGATCACCCTGCATCATCTCATCCATCTCCAGTTCCATCTCCAGTTCATTCTCCAGCTCATCATGCATATACCATCCCTGCTGATCTTCCATCCTCTAAAATTCCCCCACCATCTTCATCATCATCTTTTGAGATCTCTCTAGCTTTCATTTCTAGTATTGTGGAGTTAATTACCCCCTCAATCAAAATCATGATTGAAGAGGCGATTGCTCCCCTTGCTTCTTCTATATCCTCCTTGACTGCTGCTATTCAAAAACTCTCAAAGTCTGCTGAGCCCTCTTCTTCTAGGGGCCTGGTTTTAGTTTCTACTGAAATCAGGCAGGGGGAGATGCTTGATGAAGATGTCTCAGAGCAGCCTTTGAACTCCCCTCCAGCAGATCATCATGCAGTAGTAGAGAAAGCAATAGAAGATTCAGCTCCTCCTCCTCTATCTGAAACAGAAATTTCTGATGCAGTATTGAAATCTGAATTTATTGTCAAAGCTTGTTTAGAAGAATGTTCTACTCCCTTGGTTGCCCTGTACCTAGAAGGAATCATCACTTCCTTTCTAGATGAATTGTGGGAGTTAGGACACGCAGTGGTCGATTCTGAAGGTATTCCCTTTACTTACTTTTTAGACTTGTTAACTGATATGCTTGTATGGGAATATCTGGAAGGGATGATTAGATGTCATTTAGAAAAATTTTATTCATAATACTACAGATAAAATGGAAGAAGTTCTAGATGTTCAAGAACCTGTTATCCAAACTGCTCTAGAAATTCAATCAGAATCAGGTGTTCAAATTTCTGAAGTTGCTCAGCCAGAAGTGCAAGCAGAACTGGTCACTATGACAGTTTCTGATATTCAAGAATCAGCTGCAGATGTTCAAATTGAAAAATCTACTGTATGGGATGATTCCCCAGGTTTGGATTTAGATGCTCTCCTGGCACAGGATGCCATGGAAGAAGAACTAGAAAGAGCTGCTCGAAAGGAAAAAAGAAAGAGCTTTGAAAGATGCTATTGACCCATATGATCTGCCCATCTCTTCAAATTCTGAAGATGAAATCGATTCTGATGAGTCTGCTGAGTCAAAAAGGAAAAGGATTGCTAAAAAGAAAAGGAAAGCTGTAGCTCCTCCTCTTGCTAATCCAGATAATGATACTCCGTATTATATACTGAAAGGAATTGATCCAAAGTCAAAAGACTTCCAGCATTGGATGTTATTTTCTAAGAACCAGCAAAAACAAAGGAAAAAGTCAAAGAGGTATGACTCTCCTGTTCCAAGGTGGAATCCTAGAGGTCCTCCTCCTCCACCTCCCAGTGCAGGAGCCTCAGGAAACTTATCTTCAAAACCTGCTGCTCAGTCCGAAAGATCAAATCCATCTCAGTCAGCTCAAAGGAGAAGTTCACAAGGATACCAAGGTAAAAGTCAAACTGGCTATCAAAGACCTGATGCTGTTAAAGAACAAGTAAAGGAGGTAGTATATCAAAGACCAACATTTTCTCCTCCTCAGTCTAAAGAACTTAAAATCTCTACCTCTCCTAAGCCAGATCACTCAGAGAAGGATGTTTCAAAAGGTAAGCAAATTATTTTAACTGAAAATTCTAGCAAGACATTTGCTAAGTCTGCTCCCTCTTGTTATCTAGTTACTCAGGATAAAGAACCAGTTGACAGATCTTCTGAGAATGTTTATGAAAGCCCAGAGCTTGATCCTAATTTTAGGATGGCTCGTTTTCTTGAACTGGTTGGAGCAGCGCAAATTAAGAAAGCAAAAGCAGAAGGAAAGGACACTGCAGGATTGACCACAATGTCTAAATTTAGAATGAAGGAGCTCGAAAAATTCCAGGTCAGACCTGAGATATTTGATCCTTCAATGTATATGGAAAAGCATCCTGAGGCAGTTGTCCCAAGAACAACAGAATTGAAAATCATTGGAGAGCAAGACTTGAAGTTATCAAGAAAAGAAGATCTAGATCCCTCAAGAAAGATTACTTTTGTTTCTAGCTCTTCTGATCCTAAAACTAACCCTGAAGCATCTTAATATTTCATTGATTGACAGTTAATTGCTTATCTGTTTGATTGATGTTATCTGTTTAGTTATTTCTTTATGCATTTTATTTACTTTCAGTAATTAGTTTTGTGTGTTTTAGTTGTTGAGAGACTTAACTCAAATAGGGGGAGATTGTTGGAACCCTAGGTTTTGATTTGAGTTCAGTCTTCTCTTTCTGTCTCTTGACCCAAGATTTATCTATGGTCAAAGGTTAATTGATAGGTTAGATTCTCTAGTTGTGTAGAATTGCCTGTCTAGATGTAAATCTGGCTAAGTAATTTTTCGTTCGACTATGGTTGAACGCCGCTCGACTATCGTCTATCGGCTGATCGATGATTGTCTATCAGTTGGTCGACGTTCTGTCTGCGTTGATAGGTCGACTATCTCTTGATAGGTCGACTATCTGTTTTCTGTGATAGGTCGACTATCTGTTGATAGGTCGACTATCTGTTTTCTGTGATAGGTCGACTATCTGTTGATAGGTCGACTATCTGTTTTCTGTGATAGGTCGATTATCTGTTGATAGGTCGACGATTGGTTTTGCTTTGATAGGTCGACTATCTGTTGATAGGTCGACTATCTGTTTTCTGTGATAGGTCGACTATCTGCTTGATAGGTCGACTATCTGTTTTGTTTGGTAGTTCGACTATCTGTCCTGATAGATCGACTATCTGATAGCTCGACTATCTGTCCTGATAGGTCGACTATCTGCTGAGGTAGTTCGACTATCTTCTTTGATAGTTCGACTATCTGGATCGTTCGACTATCTGTCCGATAGGTCGACGATCTCCGTGCTTCGGTCGAAGATCTCCGAGGGTCGTTCGACGTTTTGCTGTATGTTTTAAATAGTTTTGTCGTCTTCTGTGATGTGATTAATTTCATAATTATTTTGGCACATTTTATAAAAGATTATTTGAATAAATTGTGATAACATTTCCATGCAATATCTTTTCTATTCCTTATGCATGAGCTAATATTTTTCTAACAAAGTCGTTTGTCTTATTATCTGAGATATGATTTCTGCTTTATCTGCCAGGCTGTCCTTTATAGCCGTTAGACTCAAAAAGTCTTCCTTGGCTATAAAGAGTCTCTTCTGATGTGACTTTCTCTTATATTATTTCATCAGAATTATTTGCAGCTTCTTAGAAAGCTTTATCCTATTATAGGATATCTGTCTGCAGTATTTTGTTTTGCTTTATGCTTTTTGCAGCCCAGCTTGCAGAGTTCAGAAGAAGACAATATTCAAACTCAAGTTAAGAGTCGTTGCTGCTGCTGTTATATAAAGACTTCTTTGAAGAAAGAAATTAACTAGTTCATAAAAAAATCAAGTTCATTCAGGAAAAAGGAGTTCAAAAGGTAACAGCTACATTCAAGCTTAGAACTTACAGTTTCCAACTACTCTCAGCTCATTCACATCTAACTGAGAAGAAGTTTTAGTTCTTCACTCTTCTTCAACCTGAGTTCTCCTGCTTATAGGAAGATCTTCACTCAGAGCTTTTTGAAGAAGAAGAAGAAGATAGCTGCCTGAAGAAGAAATTTTATTTCATATTATTTATCTTCTTGTAGCTTTTTCCTTCAGTATTTTCTGAAGTGTTTCTGCACTGAAGCAAGACTTCACCTGGACGTTCTTTTAGCCAGGGGGAGCCTTGATTCTTTTAGAGCTTTCTAGCTCAGTGCAAGTTATTGTGCTTCTCTAATCTATTGTAAAATAGAGAAGACACCTTAACCTCCTTTCCCCCTCCTGTATAGGGTTATTACTCCCTTCAAAAGTGTCCCTTGGTGGCAGGGCACCTGATCAAAAACCTGTGTTGGTTTTTAGACACCTGATCAAAAGTCTAAAGGGTTTCTGGATCTACCTGAAGCAGATCTTGTTGGTGGCAGGGCACCTGATCAAAAACCTTAGTGGATTCCTACCTTGTTGGTAGAAGAGTGGACGTACCCAAGTTATTTGGGGAACCACTATAAATTCCTTGTGTCCTCTGGATTGCTTTAATTAATTACTTGCATTGTAGCTGTGATTAGATTTTAACTAGGTTTGCTAGTTACTGCTTAGGATTCCTAGCCTCAACTATTATTACAGTTGGCTGCCTCTTGTGCACATCACTTGTGTTAGGCTTTAAGATTTAATCTCAAATATCTATAACCTTCATTCCGCAAATCCACTCCAAGGGAGTTGAGTAGACAGTCAACTTTGCTAGTGCAATTTTTGATTACTCTATTCACCCCCCCTCTAGAGTAGTATCTATCCCCTTTTCTTTCATACCAGGTGCATGCTCTTTGTAACATCCTTTGATAGACAAGCAAGAGAGTGGTTCTACGGACTATGCCCTCAGTCTGTCGCTTCCCTTGCTGATCTGCAAAGAGAGCTTCTACTTAGGTTCTCTAACTCTACTAAGAGGAAGAGCGGTCCAGAAGCCCTGTTTGATATCAGGCAGCGAGAGAATGAGACTTGGGCACATTTTATCGATCATTTTCAAAGAGAGATTCTTTACATTGAAAACATTGATCCAGGGATGTATCGAGTCGCTCAGATAAGTAGTTTTAGAGAAGGACCACTAAAATATGAAGCTGACATCCGAGTGCCAAGGACATATCAGGAAATGATTAGTCTTGCCAACTTATACATACGAGGTGAAAAGAGTAATCCCAACTACATCTCCAGGCATGTAATAGATAAAGATCCTTTTTCTTCATACGGGCAACCTCCAAAGTCTCCTCATAAGGATTTTCAACCGCGAACAAGGAAAGGAAGAAATTTTTGATGTCATTAATTCCTCTTCCCAGGCCAAGATCACTTCCAAAGTCAAAGATCACAATCATCAGTTCCTCCCTCTTATCCGGCACTAGCTTCTCTAGCAGCATCAGCTTACCAGCAGTAGGATGACAACTTGCATGAACTCGAACTAGACCAAGTTATGCAAGATGTAGTCTAAGTGATGAGAGACAAGACCGATTATAAGAGACCTTACTAACTCTTTGATCAAAGATTCAAGGACTTGGATCCCTATTGCGAATTCCATAAACAGAAAGGGCATCCATTGAAAACTATCGAGCGCTTCATCAACTGGTGGAGAAGATGCTGAGGCAGGGCAAATTGCATGACTTATTCCAGAATAATGACCGCTCTGATCCGTCTACTTCAAAAGGAAAAGAAGTAGAAGACATTCCTTTCGACTCAAATGAAGTGAGCCAAATCAACAATAATCTAAATTTCATTGCCGATGAAACCATTGATGCGAATGACGTAAGCGCCCTTAAAAATTTATTCTGAGGTGGAGATGGACCTGAACAAGTTCCAAATACTCTTCACGATCTTGCGCGATTGGTTTTATTCTCCATATTGAACATTTATTTTATATATGTTCTTAACATTTTCCAAGTTCTCCTTCATTCATTTCAATAAAATTTCATGTCAGAGATCCCATACTAACACATTTCCCTTTTTGGAGTGCCTCCTCCTCTATTTTCTCTTTGCCAAAGGGATTGCTGAACTGACGAGATATCGCCATGTCTTGCTTGATCCCCCCATAGGTTGGTATCTGGCGTAATTCCACCATAACCACATATAGCAGGGAGTGTTCGCATATGTGCAGTGGGAGCTGTCCAATCTGTGTAGGTGAACTTCAAGGCTTCGGATCCTATCCGGTATCTAACACAAAGCGCGCGTCAAGGGATGTCCCATGTGTTAGCTCTACTCTGCTCCGTTAGGGATACATTGTAGTTAAGATGATTGTTGCTTGACAAGCAATGGCGTTCAAGTGTAGCCTTATCTCTGTGATCATCTTATAACTGTAATGGTCGAACACTCTGAGGTACTCTCAAGTCGTCCCTTCCGGGGACCCACAACATCATTGATCTTTTAGGGCGAGCAAAGTTGTAGACCACTTGGCGCACATGGCCTAACTGATCAGCGTAGCTTGTATCCCTAAGGCATGAGAGCAGTCTGTCCATCGTTCCTTCTTAGGATCTTGTTTTTCTTTTTTGTGCCCTTCCAAGGGAGCGCGGTTAGTCCGCTTTTTGCAAAGCTGCTTTCCTTCAGGTTAACAGGTTAAATTCAATATCTATGAAGGATTTATGGCGTTATGCTTCTTGCTTATGCTCGCCTTATATAATCGTCCTTCATAAAGCTCTATCTGCTGGCAATACATCCACTATGCTTATTAATATTCTTGGCACCGATTATTCAATCAAAAAATCTGGTTCTCTTAGTTGACAAGCCATGTTATTGAAATCTAATCAGATTTTTTCACCTGGATAATCTGGGTTTCATATTATGGATATTATATCTAACTGCGCAAGAAGATTATGGCTATGGATTGACCCCTACTCGACTAAGCTCATTCATTTAATCGGTTAAAAGCTAGGTTTATTGGGTTTTCCTCCTAGCCAATCATATCTACCTTACCGAACCAATGTCTGCAAGTTTCCCCTCAATCACTTGCAAATCATTTTTCTTTTATATCTACTTCTTACTCTTTCTTTTGCAGAGATTAACATATATCTACAAGTTTTCCCTCAGGTACTTACAAATCATTTTTCTTTCATATCTTCTTCTTACTCTTTCTTTTGCAGAGATTAGCAGATATTTGCAAGTTCCCCTCAGGTACTTGCAAATCATTTTTCTTTCATATCTGCTTCTTACTCTTCCTTTTGCAGAGATTAGCAGATGTTTGCAAGTTCCTCTCAGGTACTTGCAAATAATTTTTCTTTCATATATGCTTCTTACTCTTCCTTTTGTAGAGATTAGTAGATTTTTTGCAAGTTCCCTTTAGGTACTTGCAAATCATTTTTCTTTCATATCTGCTTCTTACTCTTCCTTTTGTAGAGATTAGCAGATGTTTACAAGTTCCCTCAATGTTGATGCGAAAAATGCGCTCTTCCTCTAGCTTTCTCAAGAGTGGAGCACGGTCAATCCGGGATGTGGAATACGGAGGAGGTTGATGAGGAAATATCGAGCAGACGGTTACTTTGAAGGTTATCTTTAATGGTTGTGATCGAGAGAGCGAAAAAAGAGAGGAGGCCGCTTGCAGCGGCAACAACAGAGTTCGCCCTCCGTGGCTTAAATGTCACTCCTGTGATGGGCTTTCCTTTGATTATGAATCAAGATTATAGCTTGAGATTGCACCTTTACATGGAAAGCAAATAAAGGGTACAAAGGGGAAGCTTGCGGCTAAAGGGAAGAGGGAGCCAGAGGCCGCGCGGTTTGACCAAGCAGGTCGACAGAGCATGAAGAAAGCTGATCCCGTATTTCGCTACTCAAGGCCGAGCGGAATGCGCGAACAGGCTGAGAGGGAAGCTGAGGCCAAGGTCGGGAAATAGGCCGCAAGGCCTAGCCGCATGGACTGGAAAACTGAGTCCGCAGGTCTTGATGCATTAGTTTTCCCACTCCACCGTGCTTGCTAAATGACTGGTATGGGGGCCTATTTATAGGCTTTGTCTGGAGATGGTCCTGGTAACGTTACCCCCAGTATGTCGGTAATTTGTGCGAATAGACGCGAAGTGCGCCGAGTCCGTACCATGTTGTACAGTTAGGGATTTGCCTGCTTGAATTGATCTGTTATTGGTGGACTGGGACAAGTCCGCCTCTGCTGCACTAAGCGAGCCATCACCAAGTTATGCAAGCTGATGAGTAGTCTGCCCGCTGCTTGGAAGAAGCGGTCGTCGGGAAACAGGAGGGCTAGCTGGTGAACTACAGAATGAGTCCGTCTACCCCGCTGTGTACAAGATTTACTTATCCGTTGTAGGCTTGTCCCCCCTACTGGGCGACAAGGGCTTGGCAACCCAGTGAACTGAAGAGAGCAGTTCGCACATGCTTGCGAGGTGGAGCAGGTAGCCGTTACTGACTAGCGGCCTAAGCGCAGGTCGCCGCTGCTGACTAGCGACTTGGAGGCAGGTCATTATTCCTGACTAGCAGCCTGGAGGCTTGTTGCCATTTATGTTATGCGACAAGCTGACGGACTAAGCATTGAGTCCTCCCCCGGTGGAGTAGAGAGTATTGCACGGTTAGCCTAAGCTAAATATGCGGTCTGCGGAGATGAACTGTTGAAGAAGTCTGCACCCCCGCAGACTACAGCTGCTTCGTTACCATGGCAACCAGATAGGGGAGACCGCCCTAGCTGCGCAGCCTGAGCAGATAGAGAGGTCTATCCACCTGGCCCAAAGAGAGGGCTGAGGCAGGCTACGACCTCCAGGGGGAACCTGAAGTAGGCCGCGACTTGCGAGATGGCTTCCTTAGAAGAGATCACCGATTTCTGGGTCCACAAAATCCCCGCACTTTTTTAAGTCCCAAAGGGAACTTCGAAAAAGTAGGAGACCCATGAAAATCGTGATCCTCCCCTCGAAAAAATAAGAGGAAGGGAGAGATAGAACCTGAAGTATCTCCTCAAAAAAGCATGTCAATGCATATTTTTCTCCTGCAAAGGAAGAGTCAATGCAAGCAAAAAAAGGCGCGTCTTCTGCATACCTGAGTTGCTTTTGCAAAACAAAGAAGACTTGTGAATGTATTCCACTGAGGTCTTCAAAACAAAGATGATAGGGGGCATAAAAGGGTAATATCTTGCAAGTACCTGGAGGAAACTTGCAAGCGTCTGCTAATCTCTGCAAAAGAGTGAGAAGCAGACATGAAAAGAAATTAAGTTGCAAGTACCTGGAAGGAACTTACGAATATCTTCTAATCTCTGCAAGAAAAGAGTAAGCGCAGATATGAAAGAAAACTAAGCTGCAAGTACCTGAATGGAACTTGCAAATATCTATTAATCTCTGCAAAAATAAGAGTAAGCAGATATGAAAGAAAACTAAGTTGCAAGTACCTGAAGTAAACTTGCAAATATATGCTAATCTCTGCAAAAAAGATCAGTAAGCAGATATGAAAGAAAACTAAGCTGCAAGTACTTGAAGGGAGCTGGAAAATATTTACTAATCTCTGCAAAAAGTAGAGTAAGAAGCAGATATGAAAGAAAAGTAAGTTGCAAGTACATGAAGGGAACTTGCAAATATCTGTTAATCTCTGAAAAAAGAAGAGTAAGCAGATATGAAAGAAAACTAAGCTGCAAGTACATGGAGGGAACTTGCAAATATCTGCTAATCACTGCAAAAAGTAGAGTAAGAAGCAGATATGAAAGAAAAGTAAGCTGCAAGTACCTGAAAGGAATTTGCAAATATCTGTTATTCTCTATAAAGGAAGAGTGAGTAGTAGATATGAAAGAAAAGTAAGCTACAAGTACCTAAAGGGAACTTGCAAATATCTATTATTCTGTGCAAAAGATGAGTAAGCAGCAGATATGAAAGGAAACTATGCTGCAAGTATTTGTAGCGAACTTGCAAATATCTACTAATCTCTACAAAAGAAGAGTGAGTTGTAGATATGAAAGAAAAGTAACTCGAGTACCTAAGTAGTATATGGATAAATCTTCTGCTAAAAGCTATTGCGATAAGTTAGAAATGATTATACTATAGAAGGAATATCCATGAAATCCTGTTATTGGCTGAGTAAGAAAAATCAAGTAGGGATCAAGCCACAACAATAAGCTTCTTGCTTGGCCAGATATGATATCCCAATATGAAATCCTAATAATAAAGATGGAAGCACTGACTAGACTTCAACTAAATAGATTGTCAAAGAAGAGAACTAGATTCTCTGAGTATCAATTAGTGCCAGAAAAATCCAATAATAGCAACAGAGAGCTTGTTAACCATTATCTGATAGAGCTTCTGCAAGCCGAGTATATAAGATGAGCACAAGAAAAAAATATGTTGCAAATCCTTTGGATAGGTTGGATTTAATCTGTTAACCTGTAAAAAGGCATAATGATAAAGGAGGGCTACACCCGAAGATGACCCAAAAATGGACGGATGCTGCCACAGGTGTTCCCCGGGGGGCCTTAAGCATCTCTTGCCTAAGAAAAATCATATAGGGTGTAGTCCTACATAAAGTGGTCCAGCCCCATTCCCTTGAGAGGGCACAAAAGGGAGACATGCACAAAATGCTAAGAAGGAACGGAAGATACACTACTCTCATGCCTCGGGTTACAAACAGTGTTGATCAGTTAGACAAGGTGCGCCAAGTGGACTATAACATTGCTTGTCTTTGAAAAGATCAGCAATGTTTTGGCCCTGTGAAAGCACAGATTGAGAGTACCATAGAGTATTCGACTATTACGGTCATGAGATAATCGAAGAGACAGGACTACACTTGATCGTCATTTCTTATCAAGCAAAGATCATCTTAACTATATTGTATCCCTAGGGAAGCACAACAGAGCTAACACACTGGGACCTCCATTGATATACATTGTGTATTAGATACCGTCTAGGATCCGAAGCCTATAGTCCACCATCATAGATTGAGTGTCACCCACTACAAATACACGAACACTCCTCACTGTATGTGGTCATCGTGGTTTACGACCGAGAACAATCTATACAGGGAACAACAAGACTCGGTGATATCTCAGTGATTCAGTGATCCCTTCGGCAAAGAGATAATAGAGGAGGAGGCACTCCAAAAAGGGAAATGTGTCAGTATGGGATCTCTGACGTACAATTTATTGAAAGGAAATAAAAGAACACTTAAAAGTGTTTTAGAGAAAAAAAATGTTTGAAGAATGTAAAGCAAAAATAACCTGCCATGGTTGTGAGGAACTTCAGAGACTTTGATGTCCTTCTTCAGCTCAGACTTGTAATAGTCCAAGGGATTCTACATCATTAGCATCGATGGTTTCATAGATGTTGATGTTGCTGACTTGGTTTGTCCTTTTTGAGCCCAGAAAGGGGTTCTCTACTTCTTTTCCCTTTGAAGTAGATGGATCATAATGATCAAAATTCGGGAAGAGTTCACGGAATTTGCCTAGCTTCATCATTCTTTCTACCAACTAGCGAAGAGTTCGGCAATTTTCAATTGAATGTCCTTTCTCTCTATGAAATTCACAGAACGGATCCGAATCTTTTGATCTTTGATCTGACAGTTGGTAAGGCCTTTTATAGTTATCCTTACCCTTAATGACTTGGCCTACTTCCTGCATGGTTGCATTCTGTTCGGACTCAAACAAGTCTTCATCCTACTATTGATGAATAAAACTTGCTTGCAGAGCTTGTGCTGGATAAGCAGGTGGGGATTTCAATAATAATATCTGACCTTGGAAGTGATCCTAGCCCGGAAAGGGGTGCCGATGACGTTGAAATTTTGTTCCTTTCCTTGATTGAAAATCTTTTCGTGGAGACCTCGTGGGTTGCTTGTAAGAAGAAGAATCTTTCTCTATTACAAGCCTAGAGATGAAGATGGGATTGCTCTTTACACCTCGTATGTATGAGTTAGCCAGGCTAATCATTTCCTGGTATGTCCTCGGGTCTCAAACATTAGCTTCGAATTTTAGTGTCCCTTCTCTTAAACCACTTATTAGTGCAACTCAGTATATTTCTAGATCGACGTTCACGACGTCCAAAATCTCTCTATGAAAGCGATCCACGAAATGAGACAGTCTCATTCTCACTCTGCATGATCTCGAAAAGGGCCTCATGAACACTCTTCCTCTTTGAAAAGGTAGAAAATCTAAGCAAGAGCTCCCTCCACAGATCAGCAAAGGAAGTGATTGATTGAGGACATAATCCATAGAACCACTCTCTTGCCTGTCCATCAAAGGATGTTACGAGGAGCTTGTACTTGGTAGCATCTGTAAGGGTCCTAAGAGCGACGACTGATTCAAAAGCTTGAAGGTGTGCTGATGGGTCAGACGCTCCAGTGTAAATTGGCAATCGTGGCTCTCTGATATTAACCGGAGTTGGTTCATGCCAAAAAATCTCTGAAAATGGTGATAGCTCTTCTTGTTATCCTATAGAATAAGGAAAAAAGGGAGCATAAGTTGTAGCTGTAAAAGGAGCAGGAGGATAGAAGGAAAAATCTACGGTGGGAGTAGCAAATGCAGGAGCTGAAGAGTGGGGATGACTTCCCTGAAATTTTAGAAATCTTGCTGGACTTCCTCGGGTAGCTTCCCGGAAGAAGTGTTGGCGAGCAGAAAACTCATCATTTTGAGACCGCAAAGGAGATGTGGGCCCTTGCGGAAAGGTCGGTGGGTAAACAGGAAGATAGGTCGAAGGATAGGCTCATGGATAAGCTTGCAGATTCTTCAATGCTGGTGTTGGATTAACTTGAGGAACTGGTGCTGTAGTAGATTGCATTTCTAGTCGCTGCGTGATAACAACTAGAGTACGGTTGATTGCTTGAAACTGTTGTGTAGTTTCTTTGCGCAATTGCTCCAAGGCTTCCCAAAGTGGATCTTCACTAGGACTTAAAGGAGCAAGGTTCTCGGTTGGTTGATGGTCTGACATGAGTAACCGTTGATTTCTCTGTCTGTTCGAGATCTGAAGGTCGCGTGTTAAATGTTGATACAAAAAATGCGCTCTTTCGCTAGCTTGCTTGAGATTGGAGCACGGTCGATCCAGGATGCGGGGATAAGGAGGAGTTTGATGAGGAATTGTCGAGCAGATTGTTACTTTGTTGGTTAACTCTGATGGTTGAGACCGAGAGAGGGAAAAGAGAGGGGGCCACTTGTAGCGGCAACAACAGAGTTTTCTAGCCGCGACTTACATGCCACTCCTGTGATGGGCTTTCCTTTGATTATGAATCGATATTACAGCTTGAGATTGCACCTTTGCATGGAATGCAAATAAAGGGTACAAAGGAGGATGCTGGCGGCTAGAGGGAAGAGGGAGCCAGAGGCTGCGCGGTGTAACACCCCAAATGTAATTTGGAGTTCAGGCTGGGTGACATGGAATGGGATACGGGCGTGTCCCCGGGTGTGTCCAACTATTAGTACTCGACTGTGTCGTGAGAGATAGAAAATAAAATGAAGTCCACAAGCGTTGAGAGGCAACAAGGACTGAGACACAGGCGTGTCCCAGGCCGTGTCCTTATCGGGTTGGTAACCGGGCGGCGTTGAGTGGCATTGAGTGGCGTTGAGTGTGGCACATGGTCTATGACACGAGCGTGTCTCGATTTGTGGCCATTCGATTCCCTCATCCTAGATCTAATGGTCCAGGGTATTCCCTGCTGGGCTTAACTCTGGGATTGGCACGAAGTTGTCATTTAATCCTTGTCCATTCTCTTTCTATAGAGAAGAGAGAGAGAGAGAGGAGAGCTTGGAGGAGGAAAGGAGAAGCTTTACGGCCGCCGGTGGAGCTTCAGCGGTCCGACTCGAGATCCGAGGCCAGCATCGTGGAGGAAAGGTAATTGCGGTGCTTTCCAACCAGCCAGTTTTACATGGCTCCGAAGCGATCGTCAAGGGTTACGATCTCCTTCTTGGATAAGTGAAGTCCTACTTTATGCATTTGCATGGGATCCTCCACCAAGAGGTGTAAAGCGTAAGCAATTCTAGCAGTTCAGTCTGCATTTAGATCCAGAAATGAGTAGTACGGAATAGACATGATGTGTGAAGCCCATCTGGACGGTTAGTCTTGATTGGTGATGTTTATATTGCGAATTGGAGAAGACTCTGTGTATGTAACGAGTAGGTTGCGGAGATTGTGAGGATGCTTGTGAGCTTCTTGTGTTGTATGCTCTACATGAGCTGAATGCATTGTGGCCTTGAGAGCCAGATCATGTGATTGGTTGAGCAGTGTGCTCTTAAGATCTTGTGTGGTAATGGAGTTGTGAACTCCTATGAGAGAGCCGTGAGTACTGATGTTTGTGTGGATAAGAAAGGGAAAGTCGACCCACGTCAAGATCTGCGCTATTGACGAGTTGGGCAACGGGAAAAGGCTTACATGTACATGTGTTATGTCTGTCTGAGAAAAGGCTGGATCCAGCCTCGTTGGAGTTCATAATGAGAGATCGATTAGAAGTCTGGAATGGCTCATCGATCTGAAATGCTCAAGTGTTGTCGTGAGGTTACCACCTCTAAACGGGATAAGAGAGGGTCTATAGTCTGCGCGTTGTAGTAGACTATGCTCCATCGCCAACAAGTTAAGAACCTCTAATCAGTGGTGTAATAAGGATGATCCGATACACCGTAAGCGTGCCATGTGTGCACGGAGCGTCTGGCACAAAGGCCGGTGTGGGTGTTGTTGTGCCTGAGTGCACTTGTTGTGATATATATATATATATATTGATTACAATGCATGCAGGGAAGTAACCACTGCCCCGAGTAAGGGGTAGGGTCGTTATAATTGGTTAGCTGAATGTTGTCCATTTCTTTGTTTATCACCCATGGGGTGGATGTCCATATGCATGTGCTACCCTTGTTGATGCTGAAATGGATTGAGCGTGTTGAAGCCCTTGCTGCTGCTTGTAGGCCCTTGAAGGCCGTGCGAAGTATTGGATTTCATGTGTGGTCGGCCTGCGTGCCGATGTTTGAAACCATATTTTGTAAAGAGAAACATGTAAGGCCTTAAGGACGTGAGCGGTTGAGTTGTAAACATTCCTGGTGTTGCATATAAATGTGTTATTAATATGTGTGTAGTGGACATTCGTTGATTGAGTTCTTGCAAGTAATAATCTTCCGCTAGAATTCTCTGAGTTAGGATGCGAATAGAAAGGCTTTTTATATTCATAAGTAATTCCTCCGTTTGTCTGTGAAATATGGTGTGGGGCCCCGGCCGGACCCTCTGTTATATTCCATGTGACGGATGGAGGCGTTACATGCGGTTTGACCAAGTAGGTCAGCAGACCGCGCAGAAAGATGATCCTGTAGTTCGCTACTCAAGGCCTAGCGGACTGCTAAAGAAATGATATCAAGATGTAAATTCAAATGAACCTTCTTGAAAAATAAATTTATCAAGGCCTACTCAAGAAATTCACTTTACTGAACTGATAAGCCAATCAATCAATAAGAGTTCAAATATTCACAAATTCATTAGTTAGATGGAAGATAAAAATCAAATAAGTATCTTAGTGCGGTGCGTGCTTTTCTTTAAAAATAAGTTATTCCCATGCAATTTTTCTCATAGAACCTCTGTATTTATTGGAAAGAATCAGAATAAACTAAGCTTTTGATTTAGCCTCCACATGAATTAGTAGTTTTAATTGAAAATAGGATAGACTTCAGCTTGATTCGGAATTATGGATAACTTTGATAGTGGAATGACATTCCCCAGTTAGTAATCTTAGTAATTCAGCATATTATGGGGTTTATCAACATATATTATTTAACATATTCTATTCATAGTAGGGATCATTCCAAGTATAAGTGCACATACCCGGGCCACATATCACTATGATGTCTCAACCATTTTTTTATTTTACTTTTATCATAGCTGGGATCATTCCAAGTATGCATTCACATACCTAGGCCTCATATCACTATGACACTTTTTTTCTATTTTTTTAACAAACATAGTTGGAATCATTCCAAGTATGTATACATATACCTAGGCCACATATCACTATGAAATACAACCATTTTTTGGTAAAACTTAAATACCTATAAATGGTTAATTTACTAAAATACAACTAGTAGAACTATATGCAATTTAAGCATGGAATAATGTGAATGAAAAAGTTCAAGCTTAACTATTCTAGTGAAGATCAAAATGGAATAACTACCTAAGCTCATATCTTGGTTTTTATCATTGACTTAGTTCTTGCTCAACCCTCCCCGTTTTTTGTAGAGATCAATATCAAAAGAATTTCTTGGAAGTAAACAAAAATTTAGTGTATAAAAATAAAAATACTTAAGTGAGTTTTATCAAAAAAAATGTTACTAATTTCAAATTCATTGATTGAACTCTTTAGATTGTTTAGCCATACCAATTAATTATCATTGAATATAACTAGAATAGCTTTTTGATTAATTGAAATAAGAATTAAGATCATTCAAATCATGTTTTAATGAATCATCCAAATGGTAGGGGTTATAATACCCCCACCTACTTAAGTATTTTGTTAGTCCCTAGCAAAGATACCTTTTTATCATGAAAATACTCAAATAATTTTACTAATAATCACATAATCATACAGAAGAAAGGAATTGAAATGTAAATAACTTCCTTGAATTTGGTATGTCAGCAACTTTATCCAATTATTCCTTATATAACCGCAGTTTCATCGAGTTTCATTTCCCTTTTTCTTAATGAGCATCATCATTTAAATTCGTGCAAAACCTATAAATAAACCATTCTATACAAATTTCCAAATTAAAGTGCTCAATTGATAAGTCAAATGAAAGTGCAGTGTCAGCATCATGTAATATGTTAATAATATACAGACATTATAAGCAGTGCACCAAATAACCAAAATAAATCAGATGTAGAGGAACATATGACATATCATAATACTTGTTTATTTTAGCATGCATGACTATCATCAAATATCATTAATCATATCAAAAAGTTAGCATGATCATTATCAAGAACTTTACCCTGACTTAATCCTAATATCATTCAAGATATTAAATATGAGTAATAATAAATGTCATAGGATAAATAATACCTGCACATATTATCATACTAAGGGGATATCATGACTCAAATAGTATATCACAAAATTAAAGTGCAGATTAGAGTAAAAACAACTACCACAAAGGTGAATCACAGACTAAATCATTAAAAAAATATTATCATAACACAAAATATAATACCACGGAATATAACATCCTAAAATGTCTCATCATAAAATATAACATCACATCAAAATAGTTAAGAGCATCACATCAAAGTGGTCCACACAAAATACAAACATACTATGAAAATGAAAAGTTGGATTAGAGATATTTCTACTCACCCTCCTCTTATTCGTCTTCTTCTTCATATTGAATCCTCTTTTAAAGATGAAAGAGAGTGACTTCAAAGATTGAAACCAATACCCCACTGCCTCATTCAAAAATTTCACCGCTTTTCCTTGTACAGTCTTCCTTCTTATTTTTCTTCGTTTGGACGACATAGCCTAAATCAAGCACAGAAGGTGCCAAGAAAACTAGAAAATAATAATAATATAAAAAAAATTATACTTTGATCTTCCATTGAAGCAAGGTCCAGAGTTATACCATAGAAATATTCAATTCCTAGACTGCATGAGCTCTCACAATCCTTGTTTGACACAGCTCGCCGCCCGCTACATGTTTCCAGACCTTGATCTACCCCGTCGCACTATCTCTCTAGACCTAGCCGGTGGATTTCAAGTTGGAGAAGGGAATGAAAAATGATTATTTATTTATTTATTATTATTTATAATTGGGGTATAATTTAAGTAGATGGGGTTTAATGATAATTAGATTATAAATTCTGCTAATGAATTAAACCCGGCTTAGGGTTGAAATTATCCCAGACCATTAAGTTAGAAGAAACAGTCAGATAGCTAAATCTTATTACATATGTAGTAGGATTGTTATAACAACTTCCAGGAATTAAACCTGCGTGCCGGTTCAGTTGAACCAGCACTGGACCGCCATCTGCGCGATTACTAGAAGAAGCAGACAGAGAATTAAATCCTGTTATATATGTAATGGCGTTATTATAACAATTGCAACAAAAATATAATTCTCATTACAGACGTTTTTAGGTTGTTATAACAACTCCCATCTGTTTTACGATATCTGTTTTCCTTTAAATTTCTACAGATTTTTTGACAAAATTTTTCACTCTTCCAACATTTTCACTCCTAAAATTTATTGGGCATAGTCAACTAGGGTCATGTAACTTCGCTTTCTCGAACATTTTCTTTTAACGAAAATAAACAAAAATTTCTGTTTTTTATTTTATCTTTCATTATATATATCATATATATATATATATTTATATTTTGCAATACAATGGGTTGCCTCCCACCAAGCACTAAATTTATTGTTGGACTAAAAAAACATACAAGAAAAGTAAAGCACAATATGCAGTAAACTAAAGATAACTACTGGGTTTATTGTCTTCCCAGCACGACTTATTTAAAAATTTAAAAATTCTAAATTATTGGTCGATGAAAAGAAAAATGAATATGTAATTATTCTAATATACGTGTTGGTAGCAGGTACCAATATGACAATAAAACCACCACCTCTTTCCTAAATAATAATACATATTCATCGTAGGTAGTGGGAACAAAAAGTAAGAAGAGGAGTGCTCCTCGCTATTCTCACCATAAACTATATCCTTGCTTTGCAAAATATCATCGTCAACAGAAAGGCTATAGGGACAAAAGAAAATAAATGAGACATCAACTATGGAGGAGGACTCAACCTCCTCACATAAGGGGATACCCATCTAATCAACTAATTTAATGCTTGTAAATACTAGCTTGACCTTTTATTTAAATTAAAGTAGATTTATTATAGTGAATATTGGATAATAAAATGAAGTTCGATACACTAATATGATCACATAACTCTAACTTCATGGAAATGTAATTTAATCGATAAAGAGAGATAGTCTTGTAAATTGGTTTCCCAAGCCTATTGCGATGAGTTTTAAATGGATTCTTAATGAATTACTCGATTACTACTTTGCAATAATTTAAAAGTGGAAGTCTTTATCTCTCGATCTCAGAAATCCGTTCACCCTCTTCACCTAGTTATTGCTAACTTAGGTAAGAAAAATCATACAAAAAGTGCACAAATCAATGTTGTTAATATGAAGAAGAAATCTCTTTCTCTGCGTTATATTATATTGAGATCTATGTTACACTTACACCGCTTCACTCTCGAATCTCGCAACGTAGTATAAAAAAGGAACTTGGCTAAAGATTTACACGACTCCTCTCTCGAATCTCGCCGCATAGAATGAAGCGTTCAACTCTAGATTAGCGTAAATCCTTTCTCCAATCTCGCCACGCAACTTAGAAGAAGAAACATAATCCAATATTCCTTATAAAACAAAGCATAGATGCAGTAAAAGTAGTTTCTATGCAAACATGAAAGAGTGTTAAATCATAACATCACACAACAGGACAAAGTACTACCAACATACAAGACTCAGAGATTTTAGTTCATGATGATAGAAGAACACCACAAAATAGGAAAGATCTTACAACAAATGATGGTAAGAATTCAAAATAGTGCAGGAAAATGCTCTCCAATTCGCGCCCAAGCAACCCTTCTCCAAAATCCGGTTTCTCCCTAGTTCCTCTTCTTCTCCAAAGCAATCCCTTCTCTTTTTCCACTCTAAGAATGAATAATCCTTCTTTTTTACTAAATAATAATACATGTTCATCATAGGTAGTGGGAACAAAAAGTAAGAATAGGATTGCTCCTAACTATTCTCACCATAAACTATATCCTTATCTTGCAAGATATCATCATCAATAGAAAGGCTATAGAGACAAAAGAAAATAAATGAGATATCAACTATAGAGGAGGGCTCAACCTCCTCACATAAAGGGATACCCATCTCATCAACTTGAGGATAGTGCTCAATAACCTCCTGAAGCATTTGTGATACATCAACTTGCTTGGGCTCAAATAATGAAAGGAGATTAGGAAATAAAATAGAAGAAAGACATAAATGATTTCTAATCGTGGGAGTGATCTCAATTTCACTCCAAGTAGGTTCCGAAGATTGATCGATGTCGGTATCGTAAGCATCATAACAAGGGGGGGCCGAGAACTCGAGATCCTCGATGTTGAGTTGGACCTCCTCATCCAATGAAGAAGTATATATCTGCTCATCAGAAAGGATATCCTCTTCATCCCACCTTGGCCATCATCATGCTCCAAATAATTCTTCCCTCCATCGGAGATAGAAATATCTTCGAGACACTTTGGCACATCCTCAGGTTCAGGATTATCCCCAAGCGCAATATCTTTGACATGATCGTTAAAAATAGGTGTAAAAAATTTGTGCAATGAAGGTGGAGGAACCGTGGTGATAACATTTTCAAAGAATATATGGGTTGGTTCCTCCACGGGTGAATCCAAAATAGGTGATGAATATGTAGGGAGAGGCAGTTCCGTGATGTCATTTCACAGATCATCAATGAATATGATGGTTATATCTCCAATACTCACTCGTAGACAAGGAGGTAATGCGTATATATCATTAGAATCATAAGGAATGGCATAATAAGAAGAGGATGGGAGGATTTAAATTTTAGGTTTGTTATTCTCCTCTCTTTTATGCTGAAATGCAACGCACTCTTTCAAAGCATGTCCGGTGCTATGACAAAATATACATTGATTCTCATTTCTTCTCAGCCTTTGAGGGGTCGAGCTGAAATGCGGAAACATTGCATGTTGTGGGGGAGCATAATTATAAAATTTAGAAACAAGTATGAAGTATCATCGGATGTTGGTACTCCATAGGGTGGGCAATATAAACTATAACTACAGTCTTTTATATAACAATCATCACTATCATGATTGAACGCCCCAAAATTATGACATCGAGAATATAAATATGAGTACATGATTTTGTGTGAGAGAATTCATCAAATGGATATTAATCTTTGCATAAATCAACTACACATAAAAAAATTTAAATGGATAAACCTACTTTGAATTTTTTAAAAAAATAGATTAGGAATAAATAAAATTAAAATCATTAAGTAAAAAAAACAAATCATAGAAATTAAAAAAAATAAAAAAAACTTTTGCTCTTTATACTTAGGGTTTACTAATATTGCAAAAAAAGACACTAAATTAGTTGCACTTCCTCGGCAACGTTGCCAAAAATTTGATACGCCGGTAACGTATATATAAAATAATGCAAGTGTACGTGCCGGTTCAAGTAATACAAAGTGAGTAGAGATCGTTCCCTCAGGGAAATAACTAATTAAATGTTTGCAAATACTAGCTTGAACTTTTCTTTAAATTCAAGTAGATTAATTATATCGAATATTGGATAATAAAATGAAGTTCGATACACTAATATGATTACGTAACTCTAACGGAATGGAAATGTGCTTTAATCGATAAAGAGTGATAGTCTAGTAAATTGGTTTCCCAAGCCTATTGCGATGAGTTTTAAATGGATTCTTTATGCATTACTTGATTGCTACTTTGTAATGATTTGAAAGTGGAAATCTTTATCTCTCGATCTCAAAAATTCGCTCGCCCTCATCCCCCAAGTTACCTATAACTTTGTTAAGAAAAAGCATACAAAAAGTCAAAAACTTGATACGCCGGTAACGTATATATAAAATAGCACAAGTGTACGTGCGGGTTCAAGTAATACAAAGTGAGTAGAGATCATTCCCTCAGGGAAATAACTAATTAAATGCTTGCAAATACAAGCTTAAACTTTTCTTTAAATTCAAGAAGATTAATTATATCGAATATTGGATAATAAAATGAAGTTCGATACACTAATATGATTGCGTAACTCTAACGAAATGGAAATGTACTTTAATCGATAAAGAGAGATAGTCTTGTAAATTGGTTTCCCAAGCCTATTTCGATGAGTTTTAAATGGATTCTTTATGCATTACTTGATTACTATTTTGCAACGATTTGAAAGTAGAAATCTTTATCTCTCGATATCAGAAATTCGCTCGCCCTCATCCCCCTAGTTATCTCTAACTTAAGTAAGAAAAAGCATACAAAAAGTGCACAAATCAGTATTGCTAATATGAAGAGGAAATCTCTTTCTCTATGTTATATTATATTGAGAACAATACTACACTTATGCCACTCCTCTCTTGAATCTCGCAGCGTAGTATAAAAATGGAATTTGGTTAAAGATTTACGCAACTCCTCTCTTAAATCTCGCAGCGTAGAATGAAGCGTTCAAATCTAGATTAGCATAACTCCTCTCTCGAATCTCTCCACGTAACTTAGAAGAAGAAACATAATCCAACATTCCTTATAAAACAAAGCATAAATGCAGTAAAAGTAGTTTCCAAGCAAACATAAAAGAGTGTTAAATTATAACATCACACAACAGGACAAGGTACTACCAACATACAAGACTCAGATATTTTAGATCATGATGGCGGAAGAACACCACAAAATAGGAAAGATATTACAGCACATGATGGTAAGAATGCAAAATAGTGCGGGAAAATTCTCTCCAATCCGCGTACAAGAAACCCTTCTCCAAGATCCAATTTTGCCCAAGTTCTT
The DNA here is from genome assembly GCA_039513925.1 of Platanthera zijinensis. Taxonomy (NCBI): domain Eukaryota; kingdom Viridiplantae; phylum Streptophyta; class Magnoliopsida; order Asparagales; family Orchidaceae; genus Platanthera; species Platanthera zijinensis. Next base: position 156,528,655 of record CM077083.1, read on the forward strand.
CTTCTCCAAAGCAAGGTCTCTCTCTTTCTCCACTCCGATAATGAATAATCCTTCTCTTTTTCAGCCAAATTCGTCCTTTAATTTTGTGCATCCATCTGAAGGGATGTCTCCCTTCAATTTTATAACTGCTGCAGGTTTTTAAAATTCAGATTTTGAAATTCCACAAGTTTTTATAACAACTTTTCTAGTTAGAAAAACTGCTTCAGCTTTACATCTCCGGAATGAGTTTTTCGGCAATTCTGATAAGAAAACATTAGAAAATGGTCAAATTAATCAAACATAAGTTAAATATAAATTTTATCCTTTTTTCATACACATTAAAACAACTTTTTCACCATTTATTCTAAAGAAAATGAACATAGATAACTTCTTATGGGAAGTTATCAACTGCGCGATCAGGCTGAGAGGGCAGCTGAGGCCAAGGTCAGGAAACAAGCAGCAAGGACTATCCGCGCGGACAGGAAAACTGAGTCTGCAGGTCTTGATGCGTTGGTTTTACCACTCCACCGTACTTACTGAATGAGAGGTTTGGGGGCCTATTTATAGGCTCGAGTCGGTGACGTTCCTGGTAACATTACCCTCGATATGTTGGTAAGTTGTACGAGTAGACGCGAATTCCACCGAGTCCGCACCATATTGTGTGGTTAGGGACTTGCCTGCTTGAATTGATCTATTATTGGCGGACTGGGACAAGTCCGCCTCTACTATACTAAGCGAGCCCATGCCAAGTTATGCGAGCTGAGGAGTAGTCTTCCCGCTGCATGGAAGAAGCGGGCGCCGGGAAATAGGAGGGCTAGCTATTGGACTACAGAATGAGCCCGCCTAGCCCGGTGTGGAAAGGATGAGCTTATCCATTGGAGGCCTATCCCCCCTACTGGACAACAAGGGCTTGGAGACCTGGCGGACTGAAGAGAGTAGGTCGTGCATGATAGCGAGGTGGATCAGGTAGTTGTTGCTGACTAGCGGCTGGGAGGCAGGTCGCCGCTACTGACTGGCGGCCTGGAGGCAGGTAGCCATTCCTGACTGGCGGCCTAAAGGCTTGTTTACATTGCTGCTATGCGGCGAGCTGGCAGACTGAACATAAAGTCCTCCCCTAGTGGAGTAGAGAGTACTGCGCGATTAGCCTAAGCTAATTGTGCGGCCTGCAGAGATGAACTATGGAAGCAGTCTGCACCCCCACAAACTGCAGTTTCTGTGCGAACTGGGCGGCCAGACAGGGGAGACCGCCCTAGCCGCGCGACCTGAGTGGATAGAGAGGTCTATCTGCCTATCCCAAAGAGAGGGCTGAGGCAGGCCGCAACTTGCGAGCTGGCTACCTTGGGAGGGATCAAAGATTTTTGGGTCAACACTCAAGTACTTGCAAATCATTTTTCTTTCATATCTGCTTCTTACTCTTCCTTTTGTAGAGATTAGCATATGTTTGCAAGTTTCCCTAAGGTAGTTGCAAATCGTTTTTCTTTCATATCTAATTCTTACTCTTCCTTTTGTAGAGATTAGCAGATGTTTGCAAGTTCCCCTCAGGTACTTGCAAATCATTTTTCTTTCATAACTGCTTCTTACTCTTCCTTTTGCAGAGATTAGCAGATGTTTACAAGTTCCCCTCAGGTACTTGTAAGTCGTTTTTATTTCATATCTTCTTCTTACTCTTCTTTTTGTAGAGATTAGCAGATGTTTGCAAGTTCCCCTCAGGTACTTGCAAATCGTTTTTCTTTTATATCTGCTTCTTACCCCTCTTAATTGCAGAAATTAGTAGCTGCTTACAAGCTTCCTTCAGGTACTTGCAAGCTATTATTCTTTTATACCTCCTATCACCTTTGTATTGCAGAGCTCAGTAGAAGGCAATCACATTTCTTCTTCACTTTGCAAGAACAATTCAGGTACATACAAGATGTGCCTTTTTTCTCTTATAATATTTTCCTTTGCAGGAGAATAAGCTTACAGACTTCTCTTAGGAGAGACATCAGGTTATATATCTCTCCCTCTGTCTTTCATTTTCCTACTTGGGGCAGATTGCAATTTCAATGGTTACCTCTACTTTTTCAAAGTTTCCTGCAAACTTAAAAAAGTGCGGGGATTATGTTAACCCAGAAATCGACAATCCTCTCCAAGATGGCTAGCTTGCAAGCCGCGGATTGCTTCGTCCCATTCAGAGGATTCACGACCTATTTTCAGGCTAACTGCGCGGATAGAATTATCTGTCCGCACAGCTAGGCCAGCCGCCCGGTAGTCACCAGCCCTACGATGGTGCGCACTGCGAAGCAGTCCGCACCATCAGGTCACGCGGTTAGCCGGGCGGGTAGCAGTCTCCTCTCTAGCCAGAATTCAGTTCGCAGACTCTCCGTCAGACCGCTGCGAGCAAGAACTGGCCTAGAATCTTCTTTAGTCCGCCTACAAAATGCGGCCTTGCATCCCAGTCCACAACAACCTTGACCTCTTTTAAGTGGACCGCCTAAGAATTTGGCGGACTCCACCTCAGTTCGAAAGCAGTTGGCAACCTGTTTCCAGGTCGCCCGACTTCTAGCGACCTGCTTCTAGGTCGCTTGGCTTCTGGCGACATTCCTCCAAGTCACCCGATAGTTGGCGACCTGCCTCTAGTTTTCCCAGCAGGTGTACAGATTCCAGGTCACCCAAGAGAGGGATACCTTTCTCCTCAGCCTGCCTAGTAGGTGCGACCTACTCCTTCTATTCGGCAGAAGGTGGCAGACTCAGTCTCAGTATGCCTAAGAGATGTGGACTTGCACCTCCCTCCAGCTCTATGTCAACCCGCATAGCATTCTTTAGAATCAATCTCAGTCTGCCAAAAGGTGGCGAACTCACTCTACCAGAAGGGGCGACCTGCTCCTTCTACCCGCTAGAAGCTCCGGCTTCTCCCAACAGTCCGTAGCAAGTCGCAGACTCGATCGCAACTCGCCCATATCATCGGGGTGACGTCATCAAGCCCAGTTCTGGAAGATTCCTCCACGAGCCTATAAATACCCCCCCCCCCATACCTCTCATTTGGGGAGGACAATAGTCAATGACCAACTAGCACAGCAGACCCTGTAGATACCAACTTTTTGTCTGTAAGCTCTATTCACAGACTGATCCCTAGTCCACATGGACTCCATGGCTAACCGTTCCTGGTTGTGTTAAGCGACCTCAGTGGTCTTCCCATCCTGATCGCACAGTCCGCCCAGCCTTGTTGCGAGTTGCGAGATCAGCTGTCCGCACGGTTTGCCGACCTATTTGGTAAAACCGCGCGGCTTCTGACATCTTTTTTCCTCTAGCCGCCAGCTTCCTCTTGTACCCCTTATATTCTCATTTAAAAGACTTTGCTCAGGCTATAATAATGATTCATAATCAAAGGAAAGCCCATTGCAGGAGTGTCATTTAAGCCGCGGAGGGAGAACTCTATTGTTGTCGCTGCAACCGGCCCCCCTCTCTTCTTCTTTTCTCCCTTCTCTCAGCCTCTACCACAAATCCCTAACCATTAAAGTAACTGGTTGCTCGACAGTCCCTCATCATCCTCCCATTATCCCCGTAACCAAGATTGAACGTTCTCCACTCTCGAGCGTGTCAAGGCATTTCCAGCAGCCTTATTTCTTCCCTTCTCTTTCCCCCGTGAGATTTTGAACACTATTATCTGGTGGTGCCTTTTCCTGTATCAACAGGAGAGACACCTTCTACCTCATCATAGGGGGATGTATCCAAATTTTCTCTTAGGAATGGAGGGAAAATGTCTCAAATATTACATATGTAACAAGCCGGGTCATTTCAAGAAGGGCTGCAAAGGCCAAGATGAGGAGAGGGATCCAAGGATGAAAATTAGTGGAGGAATTGCTTCTTTGTAGAGATGATGGTGACACATGTGGATTCTTTGACCGCCATTGATTTTTAAGATGATTAGATTGCTGACTCTAGGTGTAGTCATCACCTCACCAGAGATGAGTCAATATTTTTCCTTCCTCTAGGTTTAAAAAGGGAATAATGCATTCGTGACAACAGAAATTTTTGTACTTGTAGTGGAGAAGGAGGGGACGATTACTTTGAGTTGTGATGGGAGTGCACTCAAGTTCAAGAGTGTTGATCATGTGCTAGGGAAGAATAATAACCTCTTCTTAGTGATCAATATGGTGGATGCATGGCACCAAGTACTATTTGTGCCAAAGGTGATGAATTTTTTGAATAATATTTCCTTTGTGAAGGCCAATGTTACTCACACCAGACGTCATGTGAAGAATTTGTGTGTGTTGTCTATGAATTATTATATAGATAAAATGAATACCAATGATAGTGCAATGATCTAGCATGAGATGTTGGGTCATGTAGGGATGAAGAAGTTGAAGGTTATGGTGCCGAAGTGCCTTATGAAAGACTTACATAGCTTATCTTCTTTTGGTGATGGTTATGTTTATGAGGGGTGTCAATTTGGGAAAGCACATCACCTCTTTCTTGACAAATCCCATTCAAGTGCAAGACGTAGTTGGAGTGCATTCATGGTGACCTAATGGTACTGTGTGACACACCCTCCTACTCAATTAACATTTATATGCTTGTGCTTGTGGATGACTTTTCACAATACACTTAGGTGCATTTCATGAAGGAGAAGTTGGAGGTCTTCAGAAAAATTATGCAGTTCTATGAATGAGTTGAAGGGGTATTGAATTTGCATATCAAAAAGTTTTGAAAGACAATGTAGAAAAGTTCACCTCTAAGGAGTTATCAAATTTATGTAGGAAGTGTTAGATTAATCGTGACACAATGCTTGTGGGTACTCATGACCATACAAGTTCATGCACTCATGACACACACATAATATACTTGATATGAAGGTCTAAGGAATTTCCCAAAGAATACTCATATCATATCTAATATAGGATATATAATCCCAAAAAATATTGAGCATTTGTCGGTCTTAACGGTTATGCCTAACACACATCCTCTCCCAGGATCCATCAACATACAAGAGAATTTAATTCATGCCAAAATATATGGTATAGGTTCATTTCAACTTTTACATATTTCTCAAGTCATCATGATCGCAACAAGATGTTGATGCAGCTTTATATTGACTCGTATTATGTTAATCATTAGTCAGCATACAAGGCACCTAATCCTTTACATTAGGATATAGAAATCATATGCACTTCCCAACATAAGAGGTCCAAGTCAACTCCTCTACAAAATATGTTGAAGTTCTAAGTTCTACTTTAAACACAATCTCATTCTCACGGTCGACGAAAAACGATAAGTACAATAATAGTATTCACGAAGTGGTAACCTGTAAGGGACAAAATAGTGGCTTATATCCTTGGGATTTTGATAGGGTCCCTAAGGGTTTCCCAATCCCTAAACATAGCATACGATATGAAGAATTTCATTGAGTAATTCTTATGACCGCAAAATAGTTCTAACCTAAATGCAATGTCATATAAAGTATCACCAAATTGGTCCAATGACCACGAGCAAGCTTTATACACAATACATAAATCAGCAACGGTTACCAGATTCTAATGCTTTTCTTGTTGGGGATGTATACACTCAGCTCAGGGTTCTAGCGAACCAAAAGTGGTAAAGCCCTCCACTAAATAGCAGAGGAGACTCTTCCGATATAAGAAAAATAAAATTAAATGGACAAGCATTATCCCAAAACTGAGGAGAAGGATCAAGAAGCTTACTTCAACACCATGGATAACTAAGCTACACATGGCCTCGACTCAAAGTTTAGATCTCCAAAGCATCTTCAATGGTGGAATCCTCTTCTTCTTCAACATTTTTCTTCTTTTTCTCAAACTTAAGAGTGTGATTAGACTCAGTAAAATGAAAGTGAGGGATAGATCTGTCTTAACTCTAGAGGGGATGAATAGAGTATTTTAAAAACTTTGATTAGTTTTTATAACGGAATTAAAATAAGTGATATCTATATGTATAGAGAGAAATAAAAGCAAAGACAATCACAGCACAACAAATAAAAGAATAGAGCAAGCCAGACGACACAAAGATTTTATAGTGGTTCCCCTAAACTTGGGTACATCCACTTTTCTACCACCTTGGTAGAAATCCACTAATATGTTTTTATCAGGTGCCCTTCCACCACAGATTTTTGCTCAGGTGCCCATTACCCCAAAATCTATTTCAAGGGAGATCTCACAACCCTTTGAGCTTTTGACCAGGTGCCCAAAAACCAAACCAAGTCTTTTAATCAGGAGACTTGACAACCAAAAGATAACTTTTGAAGGGAGTTAAAAACCCTTTGTACAGGAAAGTAAAAAAGAAAATAGATGTTGCCTTCTCTTTCTCAAAGTTCTGAGAAAACTAGTGGATTGTTGCTGTTGTCAAAGCTCCCCCTGAGATGTAGAAGAGTTCAGGAGAATGAGAGCTTTTCTCAGTGTGTAGGCCTTCAGATTGAGGCAGATATTCAGGAAACTTTTAGACTAATGAAGATTGTTTGTCTCTTGAAAGTCCTGAAGCAAAACTGAAGAAGACTGATATTGTATGTGAGCTGTTCTTCTTTCAGTTTTCTTGTATTCACAATTCATAAGCTTCTGTATATTCTATCTTGCAATCTTCTGAAAAATGTCTTTTATATTCCTTACAGAAAATTGGCGTTTGAATTTTAAATCTTATCCTTGATTGACTGCAGAAAATTTGGGAGACTAAACGGCTAGAATTATCTTGAATGAATTCCCTACCTATCTCTGGAAATACGCCAAGTAATAACTCTGTGAAATATCGTAATAAATGCTGCTATGGAACGGCTATATTCTTGAGAATATAAACATTAATTATCAGAGTATTACTTCTTAAATATAATCTAATAAATTGATAGTTGTACTGAGAAACTGAAGAGGAAAAACGTCGAGCAGAACCTGAAAGAAAATAGTCGACCTCAGGAAGAATTTCATCAACCTAAACTCCAAGTTCATCGAGCTGAGAAATCTCCTCCATTGAGCTAAGCTTAACGATCATGAACTGAAAAAGGACTTCCAATCTGAGCTCCAAGTTCGTCGACCAGAGAAAGACTTTTGTCGAGCTGAACTTCTGATATGAGATTAGAGATCGTCGACCTCAACTGGACTTTTGTCGAGCTCAACTCAGAGAAAGAACTCTGAGTTTGTCGATCGGAGATCGACGATCTTTGAGCTGAGTTCAGCTATCGTCGAGCAGAAATTTTGAAGTCCATAAAACTGCTTGTCTCTAAATTCTAGAGTCTCTGAAGTATTCTGAAGGCAAGTTCAAAAGGCTAACCTAATAAGACTAACCTTAACCTTAGAAAAACAAATGACCCTAGGCTATACATGATGGGTCAACAAACCTAATAGTAAACCTAGCCCAAATCAACCCTAAATAAGGTGAGGTTCCAAAAATATCCCCCTATTTGGGTGAGGTCACTATGAACAATAATAAAAAAAATCACAAAGCATAAAATAATATATGGAAGGATTATAAAGTTTCAGCAGATATAAACAGAAGTGCCTTGTTGCAAATTTCAACAAATAATTGTTAAGATCAAAAATAGAAAATGAAGAACTGTCAAACTTTCTTTGAAGTATCCTGTGAAGTTATAGCAGAAGATTTTGTGAAAATAATTTCTCTATTGGGATCAATAGCTTGCTGCTTTGACATCTTCAAATTTTCTACTCCAAGAATTGCCACTGAAGCCGCTCTAGGTACAACTTCTTCAGGATGCAAAGACATATATATGTCAACATTAAAGGGCTTTTGTACCAGATATTTTTCCAACTCTTTCTTCCTATAAGAAGACATAGTGGTATATTAAGAAATATCTTATCCTTCTTCTTTAGCTTTCCTGATTTGAGAAAGTCCTATAAGTTCTTTGAACCTAACCATCCTAGAATTAGGATCCATCTCTGGATTACACACTGGAGATATAGGCCTTTCAGGACTTGATTTGTCTTACTGATTTTATTCAGATGATTTCTGCTGTATGCTTTGCTTTTGGTACTGTTGATGTCTAATGTTGTTGTAACTCTGTTGTTGTCTGCTATAAGAAGATTTGGAATGTTGAGAAGATGTGGACTTTGGAGCTTGAGAAACACTTCCTGCTAAACCTACTGTAGGAGGAGGAGGAGGACCTCTCCTTAATTGAGGCGGTGGAGAGTATCTCTTACTCTTCTTCCTAGCTTTCAACTCATTCTTAGAGTATCTCATTCAGTTGGGAATGTCTAGAGTGAGATGGATGTTATGTAGAATATAATATGGAGTATCAACAATGGAAGAGGGTTTAGGAGCAGGCTTGGGAGGAGACTTTTTCTTAGCTTTTCTATTCTTGGAACTAGAATCTTAAGAGTCATTTGATTCATCAGCATCATCATCATCAGACTCTTCTGCAGGATTATCATAAAGATCATTAATCCTTTTGAGCATTTCATCAGAAGAAAAGGATGAGCTTTTGGCTGTATGACTTCAGCCTGAGGCTGCACTTAAACTTCTGGCTCTGGAAAATTTGTAATCACTTGGTCAATCTCTTCTTCCCTATCTTGAAATAAGATCTCATAAAGATCTGGCATGGGAGACTCAACCCAGCCAAAGGTTGGAGGAGAAAAAGCCTTTGGCTCTGATATTTCTGAATCTATGACCTTTTCACTTACTGACAAACTTGTCCTTAGTTGATCGAAAACTAAAGGACTAATAGGTACTGGGAAACACACTATGGCTTGAGAATTTTTAAGGACTTTTGAATCAAAAATGGGTAAAAAGCTACTATACATAGTATCAAAAGAATGTAATAAAGAATAAATATCAACTGTGGGATTTATAATGAAATAACCAAAAGTATCTATTGCTGCAATAAAAACTATCTCTTCTGCAAAACACAACATCTCTATAACATCATCAAGAATTTTAATGATCTCTGATTCTAGAACATCTGCTACTGCTGCTACTGCTGGAGCTACTTCACAGAACATCTCCACCTGCCTGGTTTCAGAGAGTCCTGAATCCAGACCCCTAGAAGAAGAAGGGACAAAAGAGGAGGAAGCAAACTGAGCAGAGAGAAAAGAGATAGAAGCAGCAAGCAGGGCAATGGCCTCATCTATAAGCTTCTTCAGAGATGGAGTGATGAATTATAGAAGATATGAAGCAATGTTAGAGAAGTTGAGATAGAGAAGTTCAGAAGAAGGTGGGGTATAGGTGGATTGGTGCCCACAATTAGAACAGACAGAGAATCCTTGAGGGAAGTCTGTTTGTTGGAATTCTGGAAATGTGGATTGAAGATTGGATTGAGGTAGGTCAGATTGTTGAAGATGAGGAAAAGTGGATGGAAGATTTGATGTATGGATGGTATCTAGAATTTAATCTTGGTGTGGATATTGTTATGGATATGGAGATGAAATAAGATTGAATGAGGGAAATGACATTGGTTGATCTGGATGAGTAGATGAATATGGGAGATCATCAAGATGAGAAGGTTGAGGAGATTGAGGAGGTGGAGATGGTATATCCTCAATAATATTGATAGGTGATTTTTGTTGAGATGGTGAGATTGGAGGAGTGGGGGTAGAGGGTCGTTGAAGTGGAGTTGATGAAGGAAATATGGAATGAGGTGGAGATGGAGGAGGAGCAGTAGCTTCTATTGGGGTTTGAGAAGTGGATGTGTCAGCCCTGGTGTTCTCAGAAGCAATCCTAGAGGAGGAGGATCTGGAGGGCTTGGGGATAGTCATCTCCCATCTGCCAAATATGGCAGAGGTAAGCCTCTTAGAGGCATTGATGAAACTGGTCTGGGAGACCAATAGCTCTGGAGCCTTTGCCTGAAGGAAGATTCCTAGAATCCTTCCTAAACTAACATCCTTCTTGTTAACGTTCTTCTTAATCAAATCAAACAAAATAACTCCCTAGTTCACTGACTTTTGGTTAACTAAGGAACAAATCAGATTAAGCTGGTGCCTGGAAATGTGATCATGAGCAGAGTATTTTCCCAATAACACTTTGCCTACTATATCAGCCAGAAATCTATATTCTATAAATAAATTTTTCTTGAGAAGATGGTTAGGGTTTCCTGCAGTATGCCTTAACCTTTCTAGCATCTCATCAAATTTACTACTAGATAGCTCTATTTCATCTATACCATTAACAAAACCAAATACTTCAGTCAAAATATCGGGAGAGAAAGAAACCTGGTGACTTAAAATTGTTCCAAACAGAACTGGTGTTTCCTTAATCTTGGCTGTGAAAACCCAATCCTTTATCTCGGTTACTGGCAGTTTGATCCTGGTAGTCATAAGTTTCTGTAACTATTGAGCCTTGAAGAGTTGTAAGATGTTCTAGAAGATTGATCGGAATGGCTGAAGGAATCGATGTCGATGTCGAAGCCAGCATTGAATTTCATTTCTGAGAGAGTCCCCTCCGAAATATCCATTACCTGCAAGAGCAAAAAGATCAAGTGCAAAAGAATTGGAAAACGCGGGATGGAGTTCGATGAAAACCCTATTATAAGTTTTTAGAAGATGAAACGGTGAACTCAATCCTGCGAAAAATAAAAGCTTCGAGCTCAGGTCAACAAAAGAATTTCATGAAGAAATGATATCGTCGATCTCAGTTTGAAGAGGGGAAAAATAGATCGTCGTTCTCAAGTCGATGAAATATTTTCTAAAGCAAGATCGTCGATCTTCGTTCGACGAAAATGCCTTCACACAGAGATTTTGTCGATCTCAGGTCGACGAAAATTCTCAAGAAGAGTGCACAGATCGTCGATCTTTATTCGACCAAATATGACCAATTCTTTGACCTTGGATAAAAATCAAATTAAGCCTTCTCCAGTAATCATACCTAACTGATTTAAGAAGAACAGATGTTTCTTTTCATCCAAAGGTTTGGTGAAGATGTCTGCTCTTTGTAAATCAGTAGAGATAAAGAAAAGTTTAATTTTATTTTTGTATACACAATCTCTAATGAAATGATGTCTAATTTCTATATGTTTGGTCCTACTATGATGCACTAGATTTTGTGCAATGGAAATTGCACTGGTACTATCACAAAATATTGTTGAATTATTTAGATTGAGACCATAATCCAGGAGTTTGTTTTGAATCCATAATATTTATGAACAACAACTACCAGCTATAATGTATTTAGCTTCTACAGTTGAAGTGGACACTGATGTTTGTTTCTTACAAAACCAAGATACAAGCCTATCACCAAGGAACTGTCATGTTCCTGATGTGCTTTTCCTGTCAACTCTACATCCAGTAAAGTCAGCATCTGAGAATCAAGTTAATTCAAATTCTGACTTAGTTGAATACCAGCATCCTAGATTTGGGTAACCCTTTATATATCTCAAAATTCTTTTTAGGAAAATAAGGTGAGATTCTTTATGGTTCACATGGAACCTAGCACAAAGTCATATAGCAAACATTATATCTAGCCTACTAGCTGTGAGATACAATAAGGACCTAACCAAAGCCCTATATGTTTTATAATCAACTCGCTTGCCATGTTCATCAGAATCAATCACAGCATTGGAAGTCATGGGTATTTTCATTGCTGAGGCATCAGACATCCCAAATCTCTTAACTAGCTCCTTAATATATTTAGATTGGGAGATGAAAATACCATCAGGGGATTGCTTCACTTGAAGATCAGGGAAGTATGCTCACTCATGCTACTCATTTCAAACTTGAAATGCATCAGGTTAGAAAACCTTTTGCATAGTTTGGAATCAGTAGAGCCAAAAATGATGTCATCTACATATATTTATACTAACAAAATTTCATTTTTATGATGCCTAAAAAATAAAGTCCTATCTATAATGCCCCTAGAGAACTTATTCTCTAAAAGAAAGCAAGCTAGGGTCTCATACCAAGCTCTTGGAGCTTTCTTTTAACCATAAAGAGCATTATGCAATTTGAAAACAAAAGAGGAATGGGTTGGAGAGATAAAACCTGGTGGTTGCTCCACATAGACTTCATCTTTTAGTTCACCATTTAAGAAAGCACTGTTGACATCCATCTGGTAGACTTTGAACTTCTTATAGTCTACATAGGCAAGAAAGATTCTGATAGCTTTAATTCTTACAACAGGTGCAAAGGTTTAATCATAATCAATTCCTACATCTTGTGAATATCCTTGTGCTCCCAATCTTGCTTTGTTCCTTATAATAGCTTCTTGTGCATCCAATTTATTCCTGAAGACCCATTTAGTTCCAATGACTGGGTAGTCTTTGGTTCTTGGAACTAAATCCCAAACTCTGCATCTCTCAAATTGATTGAGCTCCTCTTGCATTGCAATAATCCAGTGAGGATCTTGCTCTGCATCTTTTATGGATTGAGGTTTAATCTAAGATATGAAGCAAGCATGCATTAAATCTTGGTTGAGTTGATGTCTTGTTTGCATACCAACTGATATGTCTCCAATCACTTGAGATATGGGATGATCTCGAAGTGTGACAAGATCAGTAGGAGGAGTTTGTACAACAAAAACATTGGGAATTAATTCCTCTTGTGGAATTATGTTGGCTGTTGTAGGTTCAGCAATTATTTCAATGAGATCTTCTTCACTGTCTTCATCAACTTGTGGAGAAGGATGTAATATAACCTCTTGGGTGAGGCTTAAATCATCCAATTTCTCACACAGTTGGGGTACCTACAATAAATCTATGGTAGAAGAATCCTTCTCCTTATAAAATATATTAGCTTCATCAAATGTTACATGTACAGATCCTTCCATTTTTAAAGTTGATTTATTGAAAACCTTATAGGCCTTACTAACTTGGGAATATCCAAGAAAATTCCCTCTACAGCTTTGGCTTCAAACTTTCTACGATGTTTATTGTTATTATTGTGTATATAACATCTACAACCAAATACTTTAAAATAGTTAACTTTAGGTTGCTTCCCTTTAAGCAATTCATAGGGAGTCTTACCCTTAAGTTTATGTATTAAACTCCTATTCAGAACATAGTTTGTTGTGCTTACAGCCTCTGCCCAAAAGTATATGGGCAAGTAAGCATCTGCAAGCAATGTCCCTACAGATTTAATTAGAGTTCTATTTTTCCTTTCTGCTACCCCATTTTATTGAGGAGTTCTAGGAGCAGAGAAGCAATTCATGTTACCTTCCTTCTCATAGAATTCTTGCATAAGAAGAGATTCAAACTCAGTACCATGATCACTTCTGATTAATGCAACTAGAGTAGAATACTCAATTTTTATGCTCTTAATAAAGTCTGTAAGAACTTTAAAGTTATCTGACTTATTTCTCAAAAGAAAACTCAAGTGAATCTAGATAAGTCATCTACAATAACTAAAGTATAAGATTTCCTCCCAAGCTCTGTACTGCAATGGGTCCAAAGAGATCCATATGTAGTAAGTACAGAATCCTGGGTGAATCACTCTTATTAATAGATTTAAAGCTATTTTTAGTTTGCTTGCCTAATTAACAAGCCCTGTAGAGACTTTCCCTCTTGTAGGGGACAGAAGGCAATACTATAACAAGGTTGTCCCTAAGATGTTTAGCAATATTTCTTAGGTTTACATGTCCTAGTCTTTTATATCATAAATCATTATTATTACTAACTTGATTGAATAAGCAAATTTATGAACTAGCTGACTTGAAATTAACTAGATAAATATTTCCTTGTCTAAGTCCAGTTAAAACAGTTTTGTTATCTATTGAAGTAATAATATAGGAAGATTTAGTAAATGATACCTGATAACTTTTATCACATAACTAGCTTATGGATATCAGGTTATGCTTTAGACCACTCACATAAGCTACCTTCTTGAAGGTGACAACTCCAACTTTGACATTCTCATATCCTTTTGTTTGTCCATAGTTGGAATCTCCAAAGATCACTTTTGGTCCAAGCTTTGACTTGTAATCCGTGAGATTTCCCTTGTTGTCGGTCATATGCTTTGAACATCCACTATCTAAGTCCCACTGTTGCTCTGTGGTAGGATTGACCATCACCTGCATAAAAAGAGAATAGATATTCTAAACCCAGGTAACCTTGGGTCCTTGATTCTTCTCAAATTTATAACTAGAAATATATGAATAATTAGGTTGGTCTTTGTATCCTAAGGGGTTAAATCTTCTAGGTGGAATTATCCATTGGGTAAAGGGATTTACAAGTTTTGGTTTCTTATATTTAGTTTGATTAAAATTAAAATTTCTATTTTCAAAGTTTGAGTTCGACGAATTTGGTTGAGTTTGTCGAGCTGAGGTTGACGAAAAGTATTTATGTCATCGATCTCGATTCACAGAATGATAATGCTCACTTTTTGCATTCCACGATCGTCGATATCTGTTCGACAAAACATGTTGATTTCTTTGAGCACCCTTTCTTGAGTAATCATACCCAAAATCTTGGTTCAGAGTTCGTCGATTGTCGTTCAACGCAAAATACTTATTTCGTCGATCTGAGTTCAATGAATTTTGTTGAAAATGATTTTTATGTGAGTTTTTATTTTTCTTTGATTTGGGTTTTTGAAATGCTTTATTTTGTTGGTTGTTATCTACTACCTTTTCTTTGCCCTTTTCAGATATGAATTTTATAGGGGTTGATAAAATATTTTTCTTTAGAATAGGTGGCTGACTAGATGAAGCTCCTAACTTAGTTTACCATTAAGACTGGCAATGATTGTGCTAGTGATGTCCATTAATTTTATACTTCTCCCATTAAGGGATTCTTCAAATTGTTTTGCTTCATTTAGTTTAGTTTTTTAAAAAATGATTTGTTCAGAAGCTATATCTAGTTCATCTTTTAATTTTATGTTTTCAGAAAACAAATTATCAAATTAAATTTGCTTATCTCTAAGAAGTTTGATTTCCTTCTCAAACTTAATTAAATCATTACATAAAAGTTTGAATTCAGCTTTACAATGATCAGAATTGAAATCAAAACAGGCTATTACCCGATCCTCTTCTTATTCAGATTCTTCTGCCGATTCATTAGCTGCTGAATGACTGCATGAAGCATCAATTTTCATCAGGCAAATCTCTCTGGCTTTTGCCTCTTCTTCATCCTCACTAGAGCTGGAAGATAAAGACTCTTCTTCAGACTCACTCCAAGTCTCAGCAACAAAGCTTTATTCCTTCTTCTTATACTTGATGTAAGAAGGCTTGTTATAGTGCTTCTTGTATTCCTTCTCTTTTCTTTTATCCTTCTTTTAAGCCTCTGGACACTCAGGAAGAATGTGTCATGGCTTCCTGAAACCATAGCAGATAACTTCCTTAGTAGGAGTCTTGTCATACCTTGGCTTATCTTCATTCCTTGTTGACATTCTTCTGAAGTCCTTCTTAGCCATTTTGAAGAATCTCTTGGCTAAGAGACTCATCAACTCTTCATTTACTAGCAGTGCTTCTGATTCTTCAGATGTCTTAAATGTAATACTTAGCTCCTTCCTTCCTGAGGTAGGAGTCTTTTGTTCAACTACTTCTCTAGTCTTGATAAGCTGCTCATAAGACTTGAGATTCTCTAGCAAATACTCAGTAGAAATTCCATTTAGGATTCTGGCCTCCTTGATTGGCCAGATCCTATTGTCCCATGTGCTAGGGAAGCACATAAGGATCTTATCATTGATCTCAGTTAGTGATATGTTCTTGTCCAGGTTCTTCAGCTCATTGATGATCAAGTTGAGTCTGTTGTACATATCAGCAACTAATTCTGACTCTTCTTTCTTGAAGTTCTCATATTGGGAAATGAGATGAGATCTTTTATCTTTTCTTTCATCAGGTGATCCTACTACCATTTGGTTGAGGGAATCCCAAATGGATTTTGTTGATGTACACTCAGAAACCTTCTAGAAAATGTCATCTGACATTGTTTGTGCCAGAATGTTCATTACTTTAGAATCATCAACCTTTGTGTTTTTTTGTGTATCAGTCCACTCAGGTGGTGGAACTGCAGTTGTATCTGAAGTAGTAGTCACTGGAAGTAGGGGACCTATCCAAATTGAATTGTAGATATTTTCATCAATTGAATTCATATATAACCTAATCCTTGCCTTCCAAAGTGCAAACTTAAACAGAAAGACTGCCCAAGATCAGGAAGAGTATGTGATGTATATGGAAGATCATGATAGTGCTGGAAATCAGTGGGAAGTGCGGCCCACTAATGCTGAAATTCCCTCTTTCAGCCCCACTTTTGACCAGGTACTTTAGAAAAAGGAAATGACTGCTGACACTGCTGAAATAGAAGAAGTTGTTAGAATGAGAAAGAGAAATTACAGAGAAGAAATGGAAAAATGACCTGATTTCGATCAATAGAGCCCAGAGTCCGGGTCAATCATCGTGCTTGCTTGGGATCAGGTCAAAAACAAAAGATCTGATAGAGGTAAATGGTACAGCAAGACTGAATGGGATAAGATGGAAAAGAGAGACATAGAAAGAAGGACTTTCTGGAGGAACAAAAAGGCAAATCTTTTGGCTCCTGATGTTGTGGAACAATCCAAATACTTTCCCAAGCCTTTCAACTATTTTGAGAGACAAAAGGATAAAGCTGAAGCTGAAGCTACTAAGGATAAGGCTGTTGATGGAGCTGATAAGAAAGGAAAGAAGATAGCTAGAGATAAAGACAAGCCAGCAAAGAAATCATGTGGCAGTGGAATTATGATAAAAGAACCTGAAACTTCAAATGTTTCAAGTTCTGCTTTCAAGTCTAGGGATGAAACACTGTATTTATATATTGCTCAAACATTTATTCCCTATATGATTAAATAGAACAACCTTTTGTTATAATCATGATCTATCTAACTCATCATTTGTTATGTCTTTGACTTATCTGCTACATCATTTGATATGTCTATGATTTTCATCTTATCTATGCTGTGATGATTATGTCTATAATTTATCTGAATTATGATATGATGATATGTTTTAAATATTTATAACATAGGTATGTTTAGTGTATACATTGGCTTAGGTTTTGACTTCTTCAAATAGGGGGAGATTGTTGGGTCCATTGATCTCAATGTCCTGAATTTGAAGAAGGACTAGCAAAACAATGTATAGACATGTTGTGATCTAACTTGTGTTTAAAGTGAATGATTATAGTTTATCCTGATAAGCTATGATGGAACAGGTAGCCTAAGTGTCTATGTCAGGTAAATACTTACCTAAGGTGTGGGATGACAGAAAATTTTCTAAGTCCACAGGCGTTGAGTGAAGATCAGTCACTCAACGCCAGATGGCTTATTGAGCTGAGTGAAGCCTATACAGTCAAAGCCAAGGCAGTGGCAAGCTGAAAAAATGGCCAAGTCTATAGGCGTTGAGTGAAGTCAACTCACTCAATGCTATACAGCAAAAGGCTGTGAGATAGGCTACAGCAGTAAAAGCCCGAAGTTGGAATGAGCTAATATGTGGCTAAGTCCACAAGAATTGAGTGAAGTCAACTCACTCAATGCCATGCTACTAAATACAGAAAATTGGCTAAGGGAGAAAGCGTTGAGTGAGGCATTTTCACTCAACGCTCTCACCGCTTATGCTGCTGAATAAGCAGAAAATTGGCTAAGGCAAAAAGCGTTGAGTGAGGCATGTTCACTCAACGCTCTCAATGCTTATGTTGTTGAATAAGAAGAAATTTGGTTATGGAAAAAAGCGTTGAGTCAAGATTACTGACTCAACGCTGTCAATGCCTAGTGAAGACAGAATTTTGTCCAATGGGTTTGACATTGAGTGATGCTTACTCACTCAACGCCAAACAGCTGAAAGCTGATAAAGCAAGACTGTCATTGAGTGGAGTTGAATCACTCAATGCCTAGAATCAGACTTAATATTCTAAGTAGTTTGGCGTTGAGTGAAGGTAACTCACTCAATGCTAAGAGACAGTGAATCTGTCTAAGTTTTTGGCATTGAGTGATGTTTACTCACTCAATGCCTATTCTCTGATGCTTGATTTTTGGCTAAGTCCACAGCTGGTGACGTTAGCAAGTCAACAAGTCAACATATTTCAAATAAGTGGTGGAATGACTACAGTACGCGACAAAGGTTGTCGCAGACCTACTATATGATAGTTGGCGTTAAAGCAAATTTGCAGTCAGCATTAAATGTGTGGGACCCATTACTAAAAAAAGTTATTGGGTCTCAATATATAATAGAAGTAACAGTTGTTCTTCTTCCCTGCTATTAGTGTGGAGCTATAGAATAGGAAGCTCAAGCTGAGAAAGAAAAAAAAAGCAAGTCAGTTGTTGGAATCAACATCTTCAACAGTAAGAAAGCTGGTGTCATTCTCACCTACACCAGCAAGCTAGTTCAGAGTATCTTCTCTGAGAATACGGTTGCAGCCAAGGGCCGACCCTTGCTGTAGGTTCTTCACAGTTCCAACAACTCAAGCAGCTGAAGATCTTTATTTGGAAGCTTTGAAGAGAAGAAAGCTTGAAGAAGCGGAGATCTAAAAGAAGGCTCAGGGGACTATTCCTCAGGAGTCAAAGTTAGGGCTGAATCACCTCAGCCAAAGAAAGAGAGAAGGGCATAACAGGGTTCTACAAGTTACTTCCAGCACAAGGATCATTATTGCTGTGAAGAAGAGAGGGTTGAGCTTCTGTCTCAGTTCAGGAAGAGGAAGAACATTGCTCTGCAAGTAACTTCCAGTACAAGTAATTACTTGTTACTGTTAAAGTATTTAGGACTAAGTATATTTTAGTTCAATAAAGATAGACTCAGGATATAATCTCCTGTAGTCATTATTGGGTTGAGTCTATCTCAGTCAAGAAGCTTGACACAGAGAAATATCTCTTGTGTCAAGAATATCCATCAACCCACTTTCATCTTGTAGGATTCAGTTTACCTGGATCTGAGTTATAGGTACTTGAAAGGGTACTGAGTTGTAGGAGTGTTGCAGCACTTTGAGAGTAGGGTTGTGTGCCTGAAGCTATAGGGTTGTAGAGCCTTAGTTGTAGGCCTTAGAAATAAGGCTGAGATAGGAGATCAGTAGATCACTGAGCTGTAGGAGCTCTGCAGGGCTCTGAGGTAGGAACCCTTGTGGTTCTGAGCTTGGATTCTGTGAAGAATCTGTGTGTAAGGCTGAGGTCCTGAGATGTAAGCTCCTTGGAGCATTTTGGAGAAGTACTTAGTCCAACAAGACAATTGGATAGGTCGGAGGGAAAGTGGATGTACCCAGTTGGGGAACAACTATAAATATCTGTATGCTTTGCTGTGTTATTTTCTTTTTGCAGGGTAAATCTTCTTGAAAGCAGAAATTAATCAACCACTCAAGCAGCAAACTAAAAGAAAAGAAAAGAATTAATAAAGAGACCAATAACCTATTCAACCCCCCCCCCCTCTAGGTGATTTAGCTATCCTTGAAATTAAAGAGTTTCAGTGAAAACATACAAGAAGTTACTACTTCAACTAGTACTGCTGAACAGATGAGAGCTTGGAGAAATACCAATGCGAAAGCAGAGTTTGCTCTCAAGCAGGCTATCTCACCTGAACTCTTTGATCACATCTTATGATGTGAGTCTGCTGATGAGATTTGGAAATCCCTGGATGGACTATTCAATAGGAAGAATGTAGGAAGGATACAATTCCTGGAAAATTAGTTGGCTAGAGCAACTGTTGGGTCCATTGCCCACAATGTTCCCTAGAGTAAGAGGCATCACCATTAATACTAAGAGCATAGTTGTATTTGATGTGTGCTTAAGTTCATGCATGAAGGTTTTCCTTGATTGGACAGATGAACAAAATGAGTAAGATGGAAGTCAGATAATTTGACTAAGGCAAAAACGTCGAGACAGCTGAGACAGCTGAGAAGAATGTCTCAGCATAACCGCTGAGATGAACAAAAAGAGTAAGCTGGAAATCAGCTAATTTGACTAAGGAAAAAACGTCGAGACAGCTGAGATAGTTGAGAAGAATGTCTCAGCATAACCGCTGAGACAACTGAGAAAGAATTTGTCGAGCTCAGTTGAGAATTTGTCGAACCTAGTTTAGAGTTCGTCGAGCTCAACTCACCATTCGTCGAGCTAAATTAAGAGCTTGAGATTCTGAGTTCGTCGAGCTAAGTTGAGAATTCATCGAACTGAGTTCAGATTTCATCGAGCTCTGTTCACCATTCGTCGAACTCAATTCACCATTCGTCGAACTAAGTTCAGGATTTTGTCTAAGGCAAAAATCGTTGTGATAAGAGTTAGTCTCAACATAACCGCTGAGACAAGTGTTAGTCTCAGCATAACCACTGAGACAAGTGTTTGTCTCAGTAGAGAACAAGAAAGCATTGAGACAGTTAAGAAGGAAAATGCCTAAGGTAGAAAGCGTTGAGTGATAAGTGCTCACTCAATGCTCTCGACGCCTAAGATGATGCAGAGGTATAAATATGGTTAAGGCAAAAAGCATTGAGTGGAGGTTGCTCACTCAATGCTGTCAACATCTAGTGGAGACAGAATTTTGTCTAAGGAATTCGGTGTTAAGTGATGCTCACTCACTCAACACCAAATAGCAGATAGCTGATAAAGTAAGTTGGCATTGAGTGAAGCTGAATCACTCAACGCTTAGAAATAGATTTATATTCTAAGTAGTTTGGCATTCAGTGAAGGTTACTCATTCAACGCCAAGTGACAGTAAATCTGTCCAAGTGTTTTGGCATTGAGTGATGCTTACTCACTCAATGCATATGCTAATGTTGTTTGATTTTTATCTAAGTCCACAGCTGATGACATCAACAAGTCAACAAGTCAACATATTTGAAATTAGTGGCGGGATTGCTACACTACGCGATAAATATTATCGCAGACCTACTATACGACAGTTGGAATCAAAGGAAAGTTGTTACTGGCCATCTATTATATGGGGCCCACTACTCAAGAGCCATTGGGACAAAATCAATAAAAGAAAAGAGCTTTTGGAGAAAGAAATAGGGCAGCTCTTCTTCTCCGCCATTGTTGCAGAGCTAAAGAATAGGAAGCTCACGTCTATAAGACAGAGAGCAAGTTAATTATGGAAAAACATCTTCAACAGCAAGATAGCTGGTGTGATCTTCATCTACACTAGCAAATTAGCTCAGAAGGATTCTTTGAGAAAAAAGTAGCAGCTTGGGCCGACCCTTGCTGCAGGTGCTTTACAAGCTCAGCCAACAAACCTAAATAACATTCTCTTTGGGAGCTGTGAAAAAGGATATAGGGCTAAGCAGTTGGCTCAGTTCAGAAAGGGGCAGAGAAACTGATCTGCAAGTTACTTCCAGTACAGGCCAAAGAGATCTTCATCCATGTTACTGCGAAGAAATATGTTGGGTTGGGATTCTCCCAGCTCAGGTTGCACCAAGAACTGTTGCAATTACTTCTCTAGCTCCAGCTCGATAAAATCCCTGGTGCTAAGAAGAGGAAGTTAGGTCTAAGTATTCTCTCAGACTAGATAAGTAGACTCAGGAAATATATTTCCTGGAGTCAAGGTTGGGCTGGTTTTATCTCAGTTCAGGTAAATTGGCACAGTGAAGTTTCACCTATAGCCAATCATCACACCAATCCACATTCATCTTATAAGATCCAAGTGTGGATCTGAGTTGTAGGGCTTAATTGCCTGAGGTGGGATGGTTATTCTCTCTAAGGTAGGATCAAAGTGTTGATCTGAGATGTAGGGCTTCATTGCCTGAGGTAGGAGAGTTTTGCTCTCTAAGGTAGGATCCAAGTGTGGATCTGAGTGTAGGGCCTTTTGGCCTGAGGTAGGTGGCAATCTTGTCACTGAGATGTAGGTTCCTGGAAGGTCACTAAGGTAGGTACATGTTGGGTACTGAGCTGTAAGAGTGTTGTAGCACTCTGAGAGTACGGCCTTATGCCTGAAGTTGTAGGGCTGAAAAGCATGAGCTGTAGGCCTTATAGATAAGGCTAAGGTTGGTGGATTAAGGGTCACTGAGTGTTAGAGCACTGTAGAGATCTGAGGTAGGATCCCTAGTGGATCTGAGGTAGGGTTGTCCTCCCAGCCAGAGTGTAGTGCTTAAAAGCTTGAGGTAGGTGGTCTGCTGACCACTGATTTGTAGGCCCTTGTGGCTGAGAAGTAAGTCTTGGAGGAGACTTAGAGATCCTGAGGGATCTGAGGTGTAAGCTCTTTGGAGCAGGTTTTGGAGAAGTGCCTAGTCCAACAAGATAGGTTGATAGGTGAGAGGGAAAGTGGATGTACCCAGTTGGGCAACCACTATAAATATCTGTGTGCTGCTTCTGTGTTGTTTGTTCTTCTTTTATATTGCAGGTACTAAGGACAACTCTATATCACTTAGTAAGGAAATAGCAAAAAGAACTTAAAAAGAGACCAATAACCTATTCACGCCCCCCCCCCCCCTCTAGATGATTTAGCTATCCTTGAATTAAAGACTTTCAGCAACTCAAGGAGATCTTCCCATCTCAAAGTTCTTTCATAAGATGAAGAACTTGTGCGCTTATATCTCAGCGCTGGACCCTGATGAGCCCATTTCTGAAGCCAAGCTGAAGAGGCACATAATCCGTGGTTTGCAGAAGGAAAATGAGGCCTTCGTGATTTTTGTTCAAGGCTGGCCTACTCAGCCACCCTTGCTGGAGTTGGAGAACCAACTGGCTTCGCAGAATAGCCTGGCTAGATAGATGGCTGGGTTCACTATCTCGGAAGGAGGTAGTGAGGCTCTCTTCACAAGTAAGAAGAAGAAGAGATGGGAGAAGAAGAAGACTGTTGTTGAGGATGGGCCTTCAACTTCCTATCAGCAAGAGAGAAGTAGTTCTCCTAAGAAGAACTAGAAGAAGGAGTTGAAGTGCTATAGGTGCAATCAGCCAGGTCACTTCAAACGAGACTGCAAGGTCAAGCTTCAGCCTGGGCATGTCGCAGATAAGGAGGGAGATGATTCCAATTCTGAGGAATTCGGGTGGGGAGGAGCTTTTCTTACGGGCACGTGTGTCCATGCTCTTTCCACCATTGACTACCAAGATGACTTGATAGTTGACTTGGGGTGTGTACATCACCTCACTGGAGACGAGTCAAAGTTTTCATCGCTGCAAACATTCACAGGTAATGAAGCTATCATAACCACTGATGATAATGTTCATACTATAGAGAAGGATGGTGTAGTGTCTTTGGGTAGTGCTCAGTGTCCACTCAAATTAAGGTGTGCCTATCACATACCTGGCATTAAGAAGAACCTCTTCTCTGTGACCAATGTAGTTGATGTGGGCTATCACATTCTGTTCAGTCCAATAGAAGTGAAGTTTCTCCGTAATGTATCAGTGGTTAAGGCCGATGTTGCTCATGTAGGGAGAAGAGTTAGAGACTTGTTTGTTTTATCAATAAGTTCTTATGTTGATCGGATGAGGGCTAATGATAGCAATGCTATATGACATGAAAGACTAGGACACGTTGGAATGGATAAGTTGAAAGCTATGGCAGATAAAAGTCTTATGAATGGCTTGCCTAAGTTGTCATCCATCAGCGATGACCATATTTTCTTGGGGTGTCAGTATCTAAAGTCCCATCGCCTTCCGTTTGACAAGTCACAAATAAGGAGTAAAGCACCATTGGAGTGTATCCATGGTGTTTTGATGGGGCCAACTGTCACCGCTAGTCTTTGAGGCAGCAGATACAAGCTGGTGTTGATTGATGACTATTAAAGATACACTTGGGTGTATTCCATGAAGGAGAATTCAGATGATTTCCGATTGTTTGTGGAGTTCAAGGAGCTAGTGGGGGCTGGCTTGGCCTGCGGATCAAGAAGCTTAGAACAAACAACAGAGGTGAGTTCGTTTCATCCGAGTTCTCTAACTTCTACAGGAAGTATAGGATCCAAAGAGAGCTCACTTGTGATCATACTCCACAACAAAATGGAGTAGCAGAATGTAAGATTTGTCATCTGACGGAAACATGCAAGTGTTGGCTTCAAGAGAAAGGCATTCCTAGGTCCTTCTGGGTAGAGGGAATGTCATGCGCATCTTATGTCATCAATCGGATGCCTCTGAGTCTGATCAACATGAAGCCTCCCATTGAGATGATGTTCAAGGAGAAGCCTAGCATTGAACACCTTCGGGTGTTTGGCTCAACCTGCTATATACACGTCTCGGATGCTCTCAAGACTATGTTGGATGTGAAGAAAAGGAAGCTTGTCTTTGTGGGTTATGACGAGAAGAAGAAGGGATTAAAGTGTATGGATCAAGTGATGAGGAAGTTCGTCATCTCCAGGGATGTGGTCTTCGATGAGCTAATGTCATATGGAGGTAGCTCATCTGTGGAGCTATAAGAGAGTAGGTTAGATGAAGGGCGGAAAGAGGCTGTTGAAGATCTTCAAGTGGAGCTGTCTGCGTCACTAGGAGCTCCAGGTGTTTCAATCACTAGGGAAGAGTCTTCTGGTTCAGGAAGTAGGGGAAGCGATGCTCCATGTGTGCCCAGGAATAGAGCTGATTCTGAATAAGCAGCGGAGGTGGTGAGCAAGAGTCAGACTCTTTGGAGATCGAATAGGACCATCAAGACACCAGCTCGGTATAGCGAAGGAAACATCGTGAGTTTTGTCTCATGTTTCTTCGTAGGCCATCTAGATGAGCAAGAGCCATCCATCTTTAGCCTTTAATGAAGCAACTGGAGTCAAGGAGTGGGAAGATACCATGGATGAGGAGATGGCTGCTCTCAAGGAGAATGTGACATGGGACCTTGTGCCCAAGGTTGATGGTGTTACTCCTGTGACTTGCAAGTGGGTATATAAGCTAAAGAAGAAGGAGAATGGAAGTATCGAGTGGTACAAGGCTCGCCTTGTAGCTCGAGGTTTTTCTCAACAGTATGGCAAAGACTATTAAGAGATTTTAGTCCCGTGGAAAAGATGACTTCAGTTCGGGTAGTGATGGCTTTGGCGGCTTGCCAGCATTGGAAGATGTGGCAGCTAGACGTAAACAATGCCTTTCTTTATGGGGAAATCGACAAAGACATCTTCATGGATCAGCCACTGGGATACATATCTGAAGAACATCCGGACTACGTCTGCAAGCTCTGGAAAGCCCTCTATGGGTTGAAGCAGGCTCCTCGAGCTTGGTATAGGAAGATCACAGAATACCTCTAGATCTGCGGTTACTTTGCTTCTAATTCAGACTCAAGCTTGTTCATCAAGATTAAGGGGGAGCTTCTAGTCTTGTTGTTGTACGTGGATGATATGATCATCACGGGTAACTCTAAGGAGGAGGTAGATAGGCTTAGGGCAGAGCTATATATAAGATTTGAGATGAAGGACTTGGGTGAGCTCCACCACTTCCTTGGACTTGAGGTGGAGAGGAAAGAGAGTGGCATACTTATTTCCCAAAAGGGCTATGTAGAACGGATCGTTCAGCGATTCAACATGCGGGAGGGGAAGAGTAGCTCTACTCCATTTGACTCTAGCAACAAACTTCGGCGAGATGAGGGGAGGATTCTTCCAGATCCTCTTTTGTTCTGTGCTCTGGTTGGGAGCCTTATTTACTTAACGATTATAAGGCCAGATATTACTTATGCAGTTGGACGAGTAAGTCATAATATGTCGGAACCCAGGAAGCCTCATCTGATGGCGGAAAGGAATATTCTGAAATATGTGAAGTCCACTTATGATATGGGTCTCCTTTATGGGAGAGATACGGTGTTTACTCTTCAAGGATACTCGGATGCTGATTATGGGGGAGATTCAGACGACCGGAAGTCAACACCCGGTTATCTCTTCATGTGTGGATCAGCCGGTATCTTTTGGTTTAGCAAAAAGTAAGACTTGGTCTCCGTCTCTGCTACAGAAGCTGAGTACAAGGCTTCGGCTTTGTCAGCTCGGGACACCATCTGGCTTAGGAGGCTAGTAGAGGATGTCTCTGAAGAAGTGCGTGGTCCAACTCTGCTTCGCGGTGACAATGAGAGTGCCCTGAAAGTGGTTAATAATCTAGTTTGTCACGCGCAGACCAAGCATATAGAGATTGATCACCACTTTATTTGAGAGAAGGTGTTGGAGGGATCTCTTATGGTTGAGTATGTGCAGATTGAGGACAACATCGCGGACATCGTCACAAAGCCGCTGCCAAAGGGGCCATTTACTCGGTTATGGGGACAGTTTGGTTTGGTCACCACATCTCACTTCAAGCGGTAGTGTTGAAATTGTGAAGTGGAAGTGAGGGGTCGATCAGACAGACCGCGCGGCCTAGGTGGACAGTCTTGCAGACTGATGGTGTGGCCTGGGCGGTCTGATGTTGCGGCATGGTGATGGAGACTAGCCAGTACGGCTAGCTGTTCAGCAGTTGGTTCGTTCTCTGGAGTAACCGTGCGGATAGGTAGTGTATCCGTAGGAGGGGCGGACTCATTCTGAGTTTGCAGAGTCCACTTGTTACGGACAGCTTTTGGAGATCCAGAGATCATCTTTGTCTTGTTCCTTTGCTCTAGTGGTACGGTTAGGAGATAACCGCAGAGTTCACAGTTAGGCAAGCTATTTTGGAGTTGGCGAACTGGGTGGTCAGTGGTTCTTGTCCGCAGAGCTCACACCAGAGGTTCTCCGGTTTGGAACTTGGTCATCTGTGATAAGTTCGGCTTTTAATCACAGAGTCTGTAATGTTCGCTGGTTGACCGGGCGGCTTTTGCCATTGGTAATGGACATTATTTATTGCAGACTGGTGTGGTGTCCGCTGGCATGCAGACTAGCTTCCTGTCCGGCCGCCTTTGATAGTAGGCAGATAGGTTGGTATCCAGCCTTGTCCATGCGGACTGGGCGGACTGCCCTGTGCTATCTGCGAGCTGGGGTGGTGTATCTATCTACTAGGGTGGTGACCACACTCCTCTTCACGCCTATAAATAGGACCCCACTGTGATATCATAACTAACTGAATAAATAGTAAGTCGAATGTTGGTTAATTGTTGCGGCCTCAGATTTTCAGTCCGCGCGATTTGTGAAGGTTAACTGATTTGCTATTTGTATGTTGTGCATCTTGCACTGAGAAGCTAGGTTTTTTGTACTAACGACAGTTAAGTATCAGTGGAGCTTGCGATTTACAATCAGCAGTTTGGTAGCAGGTCGCAATTGCGGCTAGTCTGTCTTCTCTTCAGCTTTCCAGTTCAATAACTTGTCTGCTGGTTTCAGCGGTCTATTCTTATGTTCGGCAACAGCTCTTATTCACGGACTCTGGAAGCTAAGCAACTTCTGTGGTTAGACGGATTATAGAGAGCGGACAAGGTGTTCAGTAAAATAACGAGTAGTGTGCGCGACCTCGCGGTCTCTGCGGAATTCGCTATTCAGTTCGGCAAGGGCGGCAATCTCAGCTTCTGTCCGCTCGACTTGTTTTTTATTGTTTCTTGCTTCCTTGTTTTTACTTGGCGAAATTATGTCTCTCCATGTATACCACTTCCTGTAAAAAAATATTAGTAATACATGACCTGCTTGTTACTTTTCTTGCATCTAGTTTATTGAGCTCGGTTTATGGTTGGAGTGTTCCTGCGCATGGTTCCCATTTTTCCGCTTGATCAAGTTGCTATCTTGATAGCTATGAAAGTTTTACTTGGTATCAAAACTATCTATTGGTCATCTTGATAAATTTCAACAAGTACAGGAAGTCGTGATAGCTTATGAGCGACAGTCTCTCAAACATACCATCTAAGTGAGTGATGCTTAGGATGGAGGTGGGACTTGAATATCAGTACACCGACAATGTGCCCTGAGTGCGCAGGATGTGTGGTCATGTGTGTATGCGTCTATGATGGTTGTATATTTATATAAAATGTCATAATTCTTGCTTACATGGAAGGAGTACCACCGCCCCGTTAATGGGGTGGGGTCATTATAATTGTGGTCAACTAATACTAACCGTTGCTTCGCTTTGCCACATATTTATGGGCTAGAATTGTCCAGGCACTAGCGAGCCGAGCAGGAAGTAGTGGACTGATGCTTTTTTGCTATGTTGGCCCTTGAAGGCCGAAGTGCTTGTTAATTGCTTTCATGTGTGGTCATCCTGTGTGCCGATGTATGCAAACTATTTACTTTCATGTGTTTAAACATATAAGGCCTTAAGGCTGAATCTTTGTGTAAACTATCATTCCAAAGTTTTATATAGTTGACATTCAGTGTTGTGTGTTTTTGTTACTCCTTTGCTTCTGCTAGAATGCAACTCTGTATTAGGCTGCAATGATGTTTGGTATTTCATTTAGTACTGCCTCCGTCTGTTTGTGGAATGTAGCGGAGGGCCCAAGTAGAACCTTCTGTTATATTCTTCATGTCAGGAATGGTGTTACATGGACAGTGGTTGTTTCAGGCATATGACTGAACACAAAGAACTGTTAGAACATTATAAGGCCAAAGATGGTCCTAATGTAATTTTTGGTGACTCTAATTGTGGTCAAACCAAAGGCTATGGTGTGATCAAAATTAGAGACATTTCATTCTCCAAAGTAGCTTATGTTAATGGGCTTCAATATAATTTTATAAGTGTTAGTCAGTTCTGTGATGGTGAATAAAAAGTGGTATTCACTTATAACCTCTATCAAATATATAGTCAACACTAAATTAGATGCAATAGTATTATCTGGTTTTAGTAATGGAAATGTATATATGGTTGACTACAACTCAAATAAATAAAATATGTCTATTCAATGCTAATATAAATAAAAAAGAGCTTTTGTATATGAAGCTTGTTGGGAATAATGTCCACAAGATTCCTAATTTGAAAAAGGCCTCAAGATTACAATAAACATCTTGTTATTGATGGATGGTTTAGTTTTGTTGTGGCAGGAATAACTAAAGTGCATGACAAATGTATTGTTAGACTTATGGTCACTTAAACAGGATTTTTTCCCTTGTAATCCCTCAAGGAGCAAAACACATACTGACCTTTATCCTAATCATATATTAGACATGTCACTATCATGGGAAAGTCACTAAAAATTAAGGAATTTCAAGGTAAGGAATCAAAAATATCTAAGTCAAAAATCGGGTGCATAGGTTATAAGACTAAGTGTTTGGTCGACTGCATCGACTTAATGCTTCAAGGAAAATGTCAATTGCATCGACTGTAGGCTTCATGGACTTTCTTAACTACATCGACTGCATAGCCAAAGAATAGTTCAACTGCATCATTTTTAAGTGAAGTGTTTTATCGAGTGCATCGACTGCATTGTTGAGGAATTTACCGACTACATTAACACATCAATGGGAAATTTACCGACTGCATCAACTGCATCAATGAGATATTTACCGACTGCATCGAATACACTATGACAAAAAGTCTTTAGTAGAGTTAGAAGGATAAGTGCTGAGTGTTTCGAAACAAGTCCTTATGATGAATCATGCTGACTAAATATATATCACTTAAGTTAAAGGACTTTGTCGATTGCATCAATTCAAGTTTTCTTAGAAAATTTTTTGTCAACCTGACGCATAATATAACGGCTCTCTCCTGACTTTTAGCCGCAGATTGCTCACTCAATTTGAATTATTTTAAAAAGTGATAGCAACTGTAGAAATTAAGCCATTGTCAGGGGAAAAGAAATATTCTCATTAAATTAAGAGTAATTACATTTCCAGGATCTTTCACTAAGAAAAAAATCTTTAGCTGTTAGAGGATTGCTAATTCAAAAATTCCTAAGGAGGATTGACTAGCCGTTGGGAATTTCCTTATCAGACTTCTTGCCTTCTATAGACCAAAGTCTAATATAAAAAGGGGACTTCAAAAGATAGAAAAATAAATATAAATGCACAAGAAATAATCAAAGTTTTTATACGCCAACTTTTTCAAAGTTTTCTATGCAACTTCTGAGTAGGGTTCAAGCAGTAAAAGCGATTCAAATTCTCATCCACTACAAGCAACAGAAAGATCTTTCTCCAAGTATAATCTCAACACCATTTCTTCTAAATAATTATTCTTTCTGCCAAGGTGCTCTTGATCAAGCCTTCATTCTTTCCAAGCCAACATATTCATGTGATGATCAAGGAAGAAGAAGAAGCCTACTCAGTGCTTCTATTTGAAGACTCAAGCATTGTCTATTGAGTCAAATCTTGTAAACTTCTCTCATTTGTAAGATCATTGTGATCTGAGTTGTAGGGTTGTTTTTCCTGAGTTATAGGGTTGTTTTGCCTGAGTCGCAGGGTTGTTTTGCCTTAGTTATATGGATATTTTACCTAAGTTGTGGTGTTGTTTTACTTGAGTTATAAGGTTGTGTTTGGCCTGAGCTGTGGGATCTTGTGATAGAAGATTTGAGTGGTAGGACCTGTGTATAGGTTTTAAGGTAGGGTATTGTTGTCCCGAAATTGGAAGATCTGAGGATTTTATAAATATTGGAGAAGTTTGGCCTAAGCTAGCTCTCTACTAGATATGTGAAGGGGGACAGTGGATGTACCTATCTTGGGGAACCATTATAAATCATGGTGCCTATGTAGTGTTTTGATTTGATTATGTTGTATTATTACTGTGTTAAGATCTAAACGGGAAACTTAGAAGAAAACCTAAAAATAAGTAAAACACCTAGACCTTATATTCCTTTGAAGGTATCAACTATTGATGAGAATCTGAAAGTCCCCAAGAAACTTTCAGAAAAAACTAAGGATGAAGTCATCTAGGACACCATGGATAAAAAAGCTAAGAACATCAAATTCGGTGTTATTAATGACTCCACATTTCAAAATATTATACACTTCCAAATAGCTAAAGAAATGCGGGACACCTTGATTGTGTATACGAATTGTATAGAAGAGTTTAGGGATGATAATAAATGCATATTGAATCAATAATATGAAGCTTTTAGGTAAGAGAAGAAGGACAATATTATTGAATGTTATGAGAAGTTCTTAAAAATAGTGAAGGGACTAAAGAGCTTTGGAAGGTCCTTCACCAATTATGAACTAAATGAAAAATTCATGAGATCCCTTAATAAGGAATGGGACATTAAGATTTGTGTCATCAGAAAAATGGGAAATCTTGGGAACAACCAACCTTAATCCTATATGGAAAATTACTATCATAGGAATTTCACCTGAACACCAGGAAAACTAGGGAAGGATATAATAAGATAATTGTTGGGGTTTGTCTCCACAATACCTCAGATTTGTAGGAAGTCAGACCTTGAACTAAGATGAATTAAGATGTATTTGATGTGGTGTTTGAGTTGTATGTGTGCAGGTTCTAATTTCCAAGTGTAGACCAATGTCAGTCTATAATGGGTCACCAAACATAGGACCATGCAATGTAATCCCTCATTGTGTGATCCAAAGTGTTGGCCCATGTATAGCCTCTCTATTGGGATACACTTCTCATTCATGCACTTGGATTGATGGACAGAAGCATTGGAGCTAATTTCCTCAGAAAAATATTTCTAAGTCCAAAATACTCGAGTAACCCCTTTTTTATACTCGAGTATCAGACTTAATACTCGAGTAGCTAGTTAGACATACTCGAGTAGCTAGTTAGACATACTCGAGTAGTTAGTTAGACATACTCGAGTAATCAGTTAGACTTACTCGAGTAGGCTCTGAATACTCGTGTAGATAAATCTATACTCGAGTAGTTAGTTAGTCACTCGAGTAAGTTCTTTTCATACTCGAGTAAGTAACTTAATCACTCGAGTAAATCATGTATCATACTCGAGTAGCTCCATTTCTTCTCTTCTCTGCAAGTTCAAGTAGTCATACTCGAGTAGTTTCTTTTCATACTCGAGTAAGTGTTTCTATACTCGAGTAATTGATTTTCATACTCGAGTAAATTATTCGATACTCGAGTAGATGATTTTAATACTCGAGTAAGTATTCTGATACTCGAGTAGTTGATTTTAATACTCGAGTAAGTATTCTGATACTCGAGTAATTCTCCTTTCACTCGAGTATATCTTGCTGATACTCGAGTATATTTTGCTGATACTCGAGTATATCTTTTCTGATACTCGAGTATATCTCTTCTGATACTCGAGTAGTTCATTTTTCACTCAAGTAAATTTCTCTTCTCATACTCGAGTATACTCCTCTTTGTCACTCGAGTATCTAAATTCCCATACTCGAGTATATCTTCTCTTACTCGAGTATGGCAGTTCTCTATTCTAGAATTTTTCTAAGTTCAAATTCGCCATAAGTATTTTGAATCCGTCATTTCTGATTGGTCCACGTGTCATCCTTGATTAAGATTATGATCGTTGGAGTCCACCTATAAATAGGTCATTTCAGAATTGACTAATTAACAAGATTACAGAGATATTCTTTTTAAGAAAGAGAAAATTCCGTGAACCCTAATTCTCACGCCGCCGCCGCCATCGTTGTTCACGGAAGAAACTCTGGATCGCCGATCTCCATCTTCAACGACTATTTCTCCAGCGATCCAGACAAAAGTGAATCACTCGATCTCGCCGAGCCTCAAAGATTTCAGATCTATCTTCTCGATCGAGGTGGTTCTAGTTTTCAGATTCGTGGATCTCTCTCAAGTCATCTTCAACCTTTTCTGATCAAGCCGAAGTTCCTAAAGAAGAAGACTGTCAAAGATCCAGATCTGAGATTGTTGTTTTGATTTTTTTATTCTCAAACCAAAATTTCTTTGTAGGAGTTTTTCTCCGAGATTTATAGGAAGATCTTTCTTCCGAGTTTTATAGATCCAGTTGGATCGAGTTTTGTAGGAACGTGGTTCCGAGGTGTAGGATTGTTTTCAATCCGAGATAGTGGAGTAGCCGAGTCTAGTGATTTGCTAGATCGGTGAGGAAAGTGGACGTACCCAAGGTTGGGGAACCACTATAAATCTCTTGTCGTCTGTGATTGCTTGATGTGTGCTGTGTTAGTTTTTAATTCCGCATTTGACACGCATTTCACCTATTCACCCCCCCTCTAGGTGATCTAGGCTAACAACTTAGACCTCTCAATTGGTATCAGAGGGAGGCTGATCGTTAAAAGGTTAACACCTTGATCTTATCCTTCTAAGTTGTTTCTTGAAAGGTATCAAGCATGAGTAAGACCAAGGATTTTGCTAAACTCCCTATCTGCACCAAGAACAATTTTCCTATGTGGAAGGAAAGAGTAAAGTTCTTCATGGAAGCAGTAGATCCCCGGATCTTCATGATTGTTGAAGGTCCCCACATTCCCATGACTACTTCCACCATAGATCCCACCAAGCAAGTTCCCAAGAAGTTGATGGATCTAGATAAGGATGAGATTGCACTTGTCTCTCTGGATAAGAAAGCTAAAAATATTATAGCAAGTGCAGTCGATGACTCAATGCTGCAGAATCTGATTCATTGCCAGTCTGCCAAGGAGATGTGGCAATCCCTGGTGACTCTGATGGAAGGCACTGAAGAAGTGAGGGATGATCGGAGATCCCTTCTGAATCAAAAGTATGAAGCCTTCCGGCAAGGTCACAAGGAAGACATAGCTGACACGTTCGAGAACTTTTTCAATATAGTGAATGGCCTAAGAGTTTATGGCCGAGTCTTCACCAATGGGGAACTCAATGACAAATTCTTAAGATCCCTAACCAAGGAATGGGACAATAAGGTATGTGCCATTCGGGAGTTTGGAAGGTTAGCTGAGACGGACCCGCAGAATCTGTTCGGAAAGCTTATGTCTTACGAGCTGCAAATCAACTCAAGAAAAGCTGAAGAAGAGACAAGCAGGTCTGCATCCAAGGAGAAATCTGTCGCTCTAAAGGCAGACAGCTCAAGGAAGATAAAGGCTAGCTCTCCTGCCCCAGTTCCTGAGGCTGATGAAGAAGAATTATCTGAGCCCAGCTCATCTGGCTCAGAACTATCTGATAGAGAGTTCTCCCTACTCTCAAGGCAGTTCAAGAAGTTCTTGAACAAGAAGAAGCAATGGAGAGGCAAGGATGCCTCATATAGAAGATCACGACATGACGGTGATCATCGGAAGAAAGGCTCAAGCAGCCATGACAGGTATAATTCTAAACAGAACAAACAGATCTCAACTGACATCATTTGTTATTGTTGTAATAAGCCAGGTCACGTCATCGCCGATTGCCCTCACAAAAAGAAAGAGGGTGGAAGAAGAGAGGAAAAGAAATCCTCACACCATAAGAACAGGAAAGAGAAAAGCTTAGTAGCCAAGAAGAGCAAAACTCTCAGCGACTCTGACTCATCCGAGTCGAGTGAAGAAGAGGAAGCTTACTTTGGGCTCATGGCTCATTCAGATGATGAACAAGTCCCCCAGTTTACTAGGGAGGTAAAATCTCACACTCCTCTCTCTGATTCTGATGATGACAATGAGCAAGAGGGATATTCCTCTGAAGATGAATCTGAGCTCATGGGTCAGTATAAGGAGTTACTCACAGCTTACGAAAAATGTCGTAGATTAATGAAAACTCAAGCCAAAGAGATAAATACTCTACGAGCTAGTGAGAGCAGCTTGAGAGAAGAAGTCGATAAGACTAACTCTCTTCAAGAGAACCTCAATGTAGCTATAGAGGAATACAATAAAGCTCTCAAGCACATCGACCTTAAAGAGGAAATCATCAAAGAATTGGAACGACAACTCGAGGCTGAAAAGAAGCTTGTTGAGAGTTTTTCTAAGCCTAAGACAGTTCTTCCAATCGTTGCTGAATTCTCTGCTAAGGCCAAGGGTGCTGGTTTAGGCCACATTGTCTCTTCTAGTAAATCCTCTAGGAGAAACAAGGCCAAGAGAAAGAATAAGGCTGCCCGGAAGGCTCTAGCTGAAGAAAAAGGGAAAGCTCCCTTGGAACCTGTTGTGTTCAAGAAAGTTATCTTTCCCACGAACGAACTCGATTATGAGTCCACCTACGGATACTTTTCTAGGCCGATCCCTGAGAAGCCTAAGTCAAGATACCAAGGTTGGACTCGTCCTCGTAACTTTGGCGAGAGTGTCTTCAAGGCACCTTATGAGGAGATTCAGCTTCAAAGCTATGGACCTTATGCTCATGGTCATAATTTCAAAAAGACACCAAAAGTAAAACCCATTGTAGAAAAGCCTATGAAGGAGAAGACCTCATGTAACTGCCATCATCATGAAGCCTCCTCCTCCAAGAGTAAAGCTCCTGCTAGACCTTCATTCCAGAAAGTCAAGCAGGACTACACAAGGCAAAGATACAACAGGTTCAACTGTTGGTGCTGTGGCAGAATTGGTCATTTTGCCAGTGATTGTTGGTTCAATCCTTAAAATGCTACAACCCCTAAAGTTAGCAACGTGAGAGTGACCACTCATGAGGCTAATACTCGTAGGGGGAGTATTCTAACTCGAGACAAAGGACCCAAACTTGTTTGGGTTCCTAAGGCTAAATGATTGTAATTGCAGGTATGTCCAAAGGCCACCAAAACGCCAATCTGGTATTTGGACAGTGGATGCTCTCGGCATATGACCGGGACAAGGAGCCTACTACAGAATTACACCCCAGTCTGCAACGGACCAAAGGTCATCTTTGGAGGTTCAGATCGTGGGACAACGAAAGGCTATGGTATGATTTCTAATGGTAGTGTATCCTTTTCGAATGTAGCATATGTTGAAGGATTGGAACACAATCTCATCAGCATAAGCCAACTATGCGACAAAGGATACGTAGTTGAATTTCATGCTGATAAGTGTTTGATAAAATCGGTTGACAACATGGAAACTATTTTATCTGGCACTCGAAGCAGAAATATTTTCTGTTTAAACTTCATCTGTATAGACTCTTCGACACCAGTGTGTTTGTTAGCAAAAAATAGTGCATCTCTTGCTGACCAATGGCACAAGAGACTAGCACATATTAATTTCAAAACTATTAATAAATTATTCTCTCAAAACTTAGTGCGTGATGCACCTAATGTCAAGTGCGTTACGGACAGTCCTTGTCACGCTTGTATCAAAGGCAAGCAAACAAGAAGTTCGTTTAAAAGCATAATAGGCAAGGATTCCAATAGAAGTTTGCAGCTTCTCCATATGGACTTGTTTGGTCCACTGCAGGTTAGAAGTTTGGGAGGTAAGGAATATACGTTGGTTATTGTGGATGATTACTCGCGCTTTGCGTGGGTTTTCTTTCTGAAACACAAGTCAGATACCTTCGGTATTTTCACTAATTTTGTGAGGCAGATCCAGAATGAATACAACTGTTCCGTAGTCAAAATCAGAAGTGACAATGGAACGGAATTCAAATCTGGAGCCATGACAGAATTTTGTGAAAGTCAAGGTATCTTTCATGAGTTTTCCTCTCCTCGCACTCCACAGCAAAATGGAGTAGCTGAGAGAAGGAACAGAACACTCATAGAGGCTTGTCGGACCATGTTGAGTGATGCCTCACTTCCGGAGTATTTCTGGGCTGAAGCCGTCAACATCGCTTGTCACGTGCAAAATCGAGCACTCATCAACAAGAACCATGATAAGACTCCTTACGAACTTCTAAAAGGCAGGCAACCAACCATTTCATACTTCAGAATCTTTGGCTGTAAATGCTTCGTGCTTAACAACGGCAAGTATCACTCTACCAAGTTTAGCGAGAAAAGCTTTGAAGGTATTTTTGTAGGATATAGTAGCCATAGTAAGGCTTATAGAGTATTCAATAGAAAAACTTTGGTGGTGGAAGAGTCGATACATCTTGTATTTGATGAGACGAGTCTGTTGCAAAGCAACTCGTCTAGTGTGCCTATTGTAGATGCAGGTACAAAGTTGAAAGAACTTAGCTTGGATGAACCTAGTGAAGATAAAGATGAGACATTCATCAAGGTCCCCTCTACAACCACCATTGGAGAGGTGGATGATCAAGATGAAGAAGACATCCCAGTTGAAGATGCAACTCCAGTGGCTGAAGAGATCCCAGATGCAAGGACTTTAGAGTTCAGACACTTGAAGGATCATCCTGTTGACCAAATAATAGGAGATCCTTGGGATGGCGTCAGAACTCGTCGAGGTACAACTAACGAGAATTTACACTTAAGTTTTCTCTCACAGGTTGAACCAAAGAAATTTGAGGAAGCCAACTCCGACGCATCCTGGATTCTAGCCATGGAAGAAGAATTGAATCAGTTCAAACGATGCATAGTCTGGACACTTGTTCCTAGACCCAAGCACAAGAACGTCATCGGGACAAAATGGGTCTACCGGAACAAGATGGACGAAGATGGAACAATTATAAAGAATAAAGCCAGACTTCTCGCCAAGGGATATCGTCAAGAAGAAGGAATCGACTTCGACCAGACTTATGCTCTAGTAGCAAGACTGGAGGCGATCAGGTTATTTCTTGCCTACGCTGCACTTAAGGGCTTTACCGTCTATCAGATGGACGTAAAGTCCGCCTTCCTGAATGGTGACATGAAGGAAGAAGTGTACGTAGAGCAACCGCCAGGTTTTGTTGATTCAACCCATCCTAATTATGTATACTTATTGCAAAAAGCACTATATGGTCTTAAACAAGCTCCTCGAGCTTGGTATGAGACTCTGTCTAGCTTCCTTCTTGAGAACAAGTTCACAAGAGGAAAGATAGACAAAACATTATTTCTTAGGGAAATAAAAGGCAAGATTTTGCTAGTGCAGATCTATGTCGACGATATTATTTTCGGCTCTACGGATAACAACCTCTGCAAGAAGTTTTCTAAACTTATGCAAGGGAAGTTTGAAATGAGCAGTATGGGAGAGCTAAAGTATTTCTTAGGGCTTCAGGTGAAATAATCTGAAGATGGGATTTTCATCTCACAGACCAAGTTCACCAAAGAGCTGCTTAAGAAATTCGGAATGGAGAATGCAACCTCTATGAGGACTCCAATGGCCTCAGCTATGTCTCTGGACAAGGATGAGAAAGGGAAACCTTTTGATGAAACCAAGTACAGAAGCATAATTGGTTCCTTGCTCTACCTCACTGCAAGTAGACCAGATATAATGTTCTCAACATGTGTATGTGCTAGATTTCAGGTGAACTCTAAGGAATCTCACTACATCGCTGCAAAGCGAATCTTGAGATACCTCAAAGGTACACCAAATCTTGGCTTATGGTACCCAAGAAGTAATGATAGTGAACTAATTGGATTTTCAGATGCAGATTTTGCAGGTAGCAAAGATGACAGGAAAAGCACCTCCGGGACTTGCCAATTTCTCGGAAGGAGACTCATTTCCTGGAGCAGTAAGAAACAAAACTGTGTAGCCATCTCAACGGCTGAATCAGAGTACATCTCTGCAGGCAGCTGTTGTGCACAGCTCTTATGGATCAAGAATCAGTTTGAAGACTACAATATGAAGTTCCAGAACATTTCCCTGTTCTGTGACTCTTCCAGCGCAATAGCAATAGCCAACAACCCAGTCTCCCACAGCAGGACCAAGCACATAGAGCTTCGCTATCATTTCATCCAGGAGCATGTGGAAAATGGAGATATAGATCTACAGTATGTCTCCACAGACAGGCAAGTTGCAGATATTTTCACCAAGCCGCTGGACGAGTCCAAGTTCTCGTTCTTCAAAACTGAGCTTGGACTGCTCAACAAAGAAGACCAGTGATGGACTCTCAAATTAAGAAGATATCAGTAATGATGGCTGCTCAGAGGTACAGTTTTTCAGTGGAAATAGATATCTACCAGGGAAATTCCTTCAAGTATTAGAGACTCGAGCATCGTTACACTTACACGAGTAAACGGCTACTACTCGAGTAAAAAGCTTCATATACTCGAGTAATCCAAAAGATACTCGTGTATGAACTTCTTATACTCGAGTATGAAAATTCGTCAAGGACTTAATACTCGTGTATGCTAATTACATACTCGAGTATGAATTATTGATTACTCGTGTATGTTATGCCTACTCGAGTATACTAAACCTCATACTCGTGTATGCTGTCATCTTCTACTCGAGTACTTGGATTTTTTTTTGGATTTTCAAAATCTCTACTCGCACCTAGCAAATTGCCGCCTCGTTCAGGTATGATATTATACTTAATCCTTCTTAAACCTAATTAGGATTACTTATATATATATTCAAAACGAAAAAGTCCTTTCCACTTCTCATTCACTCGAGTAGCCGCCGATTTTTCGTATTCCCGATTCCTGTTCTTCCTCTTCCGTCGCCGCAAGATTCCTGTCTCTTCGTCTCCCAGAACAGTTGCAGAGCTTTGCCTTCCTCGTTCTTGTTTCCTTCGCATTGCAGAATCGTTGATGGCTCCTCCCTCCTCCAAGATTGGAATCGGCTCTAAACTAGTGACAGATGGTATTGAAGATATTTCTGATGACTTCAAGAACTTACTGATTCTCCTGGACACGGCCGGATTGTCCTTCGTTCTTCAAGAACCCTGCCGTCTCCTGCTTCCTGATGTTGAAGAATTCTACAGAAATCTGAAGGTTAGACACAACGGCACAGTTCTGAAATCCAAGGTAAAGGGAGTTGAAATTCGGTTGGATAAAACTTCAGTCGCCACTCTGCTTCGGATGCCAGTGGTCGACGAAGAAGATGACCTAGAAAAGGAAGATGCCGACCGCACCTCTCTATTCTGTGGTCGAGATCCTGAAGGTGGAGGTGAAACCTTGAATCGATCTTTGTTCAATTCATAAGGGAAGTTTCTCGTTGACATCA
This sequence comes from Platanthera zijinensis, assembly GCA_039513925.1. Classification (NCBI taxonomy): domain Eukaryota; kingdom Viridiplantae; phylum Streptophyta; class Magnoliopsida; order Asparagales; family Orchidaceae; genus Platanthera; species Platanthera zijinensis. The sequence goes on from CM077083.1 coordinate 156,567,965, forward strand.
TCGCCAAAATCCAATGGTGCAAGACATACTCCATAAGAGACATCTCCCAAAATCTATTCGACGTTATGCAAGCTATTGTCTGCAGGAAGAAATTCCAGTTCGGAATGATGATACTGGATAAGATCCGAGAAAGCGTCAAACATCCCAGTTTTGCTAGGATTATCTCCCTCCTCCTCCATGAGATCAACCCTATAGTGTTTGACTTCTCAAAAGGGACTCCTCTTCACCACATGAAGAAAGTCACCCTCTCCTCTATACAAAGATACGAGATCAAGCTTCAGAACACTGCTCAATCCTCTAAGGCCTCCCAAACAGCAGATGCTCCCAGACATCAGGCTGTGATCAGGACTCCATCTCCTCCTCAACATCAAATTGCTGGCACTCTGGGTGCAGTAATTGAGGGGGAGCCTGCCTCATCCACCCTTCAGGTACAGATTTCAGAGATACCAGTCCACACTGTCAGAGATCCTTCTCCATCATCCTTTCCAGATCTCCAGATATCCTCAGAAGCTCTAAGTCAGCCAGAAACCCAGGTTCAGGAGGAGCCTCTATCATCAGCTACAGACATAGCCAGCATGATTGAAGAACTGAGAGATACCAGTTCCCCTCCTCCAGCAGATACTGTAAGTCATGATAAAGAACCTGAGCTAACAGAAGAACAGACCCCTGCAGCAGAACCTTCTCCATCCCCTGCTCACTCTCCCTTAGCAGCAGCAGATCTTCATGATGATATCATCCTGTCCGATGACGAGGAGGATTCCCCAGAACCTGTTGACCCTCCTCTAAGGACACTTGACTTCTCTCTCCCCTCCTTCACTGACCCTTGTGATTCCATAGAGATAATTCCAACCAAGAGAGCTGTGAGCTCAGTGATTGTGGAAGAGATCCCCCCTTGGAATACTCCTGCTCCCTCAGTCCCTGCATCAACCTCAGCCCCTCCTTCTTCTTCCTCTTCAGATCTTGTAAGCAAGATTGAGCTTATGCTCAAAGAACAGAGAGATTACTTTGATGCCTCTCTGCAGTCAGTCACCTCCAAGGTCTCTGCTCTTGAAAAGGAGATGAGCAGAGGCTTTGCTGAAATTCAAGCAAACACTGACACACTCAAGCAGCTGTTCAATATTGGAGGCAAAGCCATAGATCACACCATCACCAGCATAGGTGAGCTAAGAAACCAGGCAGAGACAGTAGCTCACAATCAGCTCAAGGTAGATGAGAAAGCTGAAACTAATGTTGTGAAAGTATGTAATGAAGTGGGCACCTTCAGAGATGAAGCAATTGCCCAGCTATCCATAGATATCAGCAAGGGGGAGAAGATCGTAAAAGAACAAGTTGAAAAGCTCTCTGAACAGGCTGAAGCTCAAATCAAACAACTATCTACCCAATCTCAAGATGTTGTAAGTGATCTTGTAAAAGGATTGAAAGAATCCATTCTTTCCCAGCTCCAGTCTGTCAAATTCTATACCTATGACACTGCTGTCTGGCTGCATAATCAAAACTTTCCTGAGTTTCAACTGGACCCTACCATTATACCTCAGCATCTAGATCCTCTTGCAGAACAGCCTCCAGCAGATGTCTCAGCTCAAGCAACCTTTCAAGGAGGTGTGCCAGTCTTCTCACCCAGACCTGAGGGTGATGTGACTGAGCCTCCCCTATCCTATACTGAAGCATGGCAAGATGATTTTCCTTCCAGTTCTCAAGGTCCTTCTAAGAAGAAAAGAAAATATGGTGACGGCGCTTCTGCCAGCCGTTCTGCACCCAGGAAAGAGCCAGCTTCTGAAGGTAGACCACCTGTTGTTCATGCTGAAGTGTGGAGTCCTACCTCTAAGTCCCTAATTCTTGATACTTTGAGGTTAGTGACTGATCTTGGAGAGAACAGAGATAATTACTACAGTTATTCAGAGTGGAAAGCCTATGAAGCATCTCAGATAAAGATCAGGCTACATGACAGGAATTGGGGGCACAACAACCCAGCTGCTCCTCCTAGGCCCAGGACTTACTTTCCAAAACCTTTCAGCTACCTAGAGAGGCAAGAGCTGAAAAGAGAAAGGATGCACAAGGATGCCCCATCTTGAGTTGAACTGAGAATGTGGAATTGGACTTTTGTTTCTGTGCTTAAAACATTTCTATATATATATATTTATTTAATTCTGATTATGGCAATGTTTTGTTTACCCTGCTTTAGTTTAGTTTATTCTCCTGTTATATGCATGTTGTTCTTTTACTCTTAAGTAATTCACCTTAGTATAGAGAGTGCTGACATCTACAAATAGGGGGAGATCGTTGGGGTTTGTCTCCACAATACCTCAGATTTGTAGGAAGTCAGACCTTGAACTAAGATGAATTAAGATGTATTTGATGTGGTGTTTGAGTTGTATGTGTGCAGGTTCTAATTGCCAAGTGTAGACCAATGTCAGTCTATAATGGGTCACCAAACACAGGACCATGCAATGTAATCCCTCATTGTGTGATCCAAAGTGTTGGCCCATGTATAGCCTCTCTATTGGGATACACTTCTCATTCATGCACTTGGATTGATGGACAGAAGCATTGGAGCTAATTTCCTCAGAAAAATATTTCTAAGTCCAAAATACTCGAGTAACCCCTTTTTTATACTCGAGTATCAGACTTAATACTCGAGTAGCTAGTTAGACATACTCGAGTAGCTAGATATACATACTCGAGTAGTTAGTTAGACATAATCGAGTAATCAGTTAGACTTACTTGAGTAGGCTCTGAATACTCGTGTAGATAAATCTATACTCGAGTAGTTAGTTAGTCACTCGAGTAAGTTCTTTTCATACTCGAGTAAGTAACTTAATCACTCGAGTAAATCATGTATCATACTCGAGTAGCTCCATTTCTTCTCTTCTCTGCAAGTTCAAGTAGTCATACTCGAGTAGTTTCTTTTCATACTCGAGTAAGTGTTTCTATACTCGAGTAATTGATTTTCATACTCGAGTAAATTATTCGATACTCGAGTAGTTGATTTTAATACTCGAGTAAGTATTCTGATACTCGAGTAGTTGATTTTAATACTCGAGTAAGTATTCTGATACTCGAGTAATTCTCCTTTCACTCGAGTATATCTTGCTGATACTCGAGTATATTTTGCTGATACTCGAGTATATCTTTTCTGATACTCGAGTATATCTCTTCTGATACTCGAGTAGTTCATTTTTCACTCAAGTAAATTTCTCTTCTCATACTCGAGTATACTCCTCTTTGTCACTCGAGTATCTAAATTCCCATACTCGAGTATATCTTCTCTTACTCGAGTATGGCAGTTCTCTATTCCAGAATTTTTCTAAGTTCAAATTCGCCATAAGTATTTTGAATCCGTCATTTCTGATTGGTCCACGTGTCATCCTTGATTAAGATTATGACCGTTGGAGTCCACCTATAAATAGGTCATTTCAGAATTGACTAATTAACAAGATTACAGAGATATTCTTTTTAAGAAAGAGAAAATTCCGTGAACCCTAATTCTCACGCCGCTGCCGCCATCGTTGTTCACGGAAGAAACTCTGGATCGCCGATCTCCGTCTTCAACGACTATTTCTCCAGCGATCCAGACAAAAGTGAATCACTCGATCTCGCCGAGCCTCAAAGATTTCAGATCTATCTTCTCGATCGAGGTGGTTCTAGTTTTCAGATTCGTGGATCTCTCTCAAGTCATCTTCAACCTTTTCTGATCAAGCCGAAGTTCCTAAAGAAGAAGACTGTCAAAGATCCAGATCTGAGATTGTTGTTTTGATTTTTTTATTCTCAAACCCAAATTTCTTTGTAGGAGTTTTTCTCCGAGATTTGTAGGAAGATCTTTCTTCCGAGTTTTGTAGATCCAGTTGGATCGAGTTTTGTAGGAACGTGGTTCTGAGGTGTAGGATTGTTTTCAATCCGAGATAGTGGAGTAGCCGAGTCTAGTGATTTGCTAGATCGGTGAGGAAAGTGGACGTACCCAAGGTTGGGGAACCACTATAAATCTCTTGTCGTCTGTGATTGCTTGATGTGTGCTGTGTTAGTTTTTAATTCCGCATTTGACACGCATTTCACCTATTCACCCCCCTCTAGGTGATCTAGGCTAACAACTTAGACCTCTCAATAATCCAATTGCTCTGAAGGCTGAGAGCTCCAGAAGAGACAAAGAGAAGGCCTCGTCCCCTCCTAGAAAACCAGCTTAGTAAGTGTAATTTGAACCCAATAACTCTTGGGAAGACCAGTCTGATGGAAACATAACCTTGTTCACAAGACATTTAAAGAAGATGTTGAGAAGGAGGAAGTAATGGAACAACAATAAATCCCCCTCCTCTAGCTCCAAAAATCACAAAAATATTCCGGAGAGATCCAGAAAAGACCCCAAGAGGGATAGGAATAATTCTAAGCAAATTAAATTTACTTTTAATGACACCATTTAATTTGGATGCAAAAAAGTAGGTCGCATGATTGCTAACTTTCCATCCAAGAGGAAGAATAGCAGCAAATCTGAAGAGAAGACACCTCACTCTTGAAAGAAGACTCAAAGGACCTTTTTGTCCATGAAAGAAAATACTTGGAATGATAGTAAATCAATTTCTTCTAAATCTGAAGAGGAGGAAGCCTATGTTGGGCTGACTGCACTATCAGAAGAACTGATACATAGTGCTACTATGACAGGCATCAGGGCCCCACTATAAAAAGTTGATAGTGATACTGAAGATGAAGAGGACATACATTGACTCATGGCTCTGAATGAAGAGGAAGATCAAGATGAATCCCATCCTAATGTGGTATAAATCAAAACTCTTCTTTTAGATTTTGATTATGAGGTTGGTTCTGAGCTAGAGGAAGACTCATCATCTAATGGCGAGGATGACTCTAAGTCAGAGAACCATTTTGAGGAAATGGTTGAGAAGTATGGTGCTCTCCTCAAGGTATTAGGGAAGAGCAAGTAGATTGCTAAGAAGCAAGCTGAAGAGCTTGAGCTCCTTAAACCTCTTAAGGGTCAACTTAATGAAAAGATGGACAAGGTCTATCAGATGAACAATAAAAATAACTGAGCTCAAGCAAATCATAGATGATCTAGCTGAACTATTAATAATTTATAGTTTCTCTGCACCATTTAGAAGTGGTGTAGGGTATGAGAGGAAAAGTAGAAGGAGGACCAATGCAAAAGGGAAGGCGCCTATACAACCCACTATTTTCTAAAAGGTTCTTCTAGCATCAAATAGCTATGACTAGGACAGTGTCTATGGACATTGGAAGAACGATTGTTCCACTAATGGAACTAAGTACATGCATTATAGGAAGAGTGTTCTTAAGGGAGCTCATGAAGATGTTGAAATGAAGTATTATGGTCCTTTTGTATTTGGTACCAACGCCAGCAATGAAAGCAAAGATAAAACTTCTGAATGGAGAACTTCCAAGAAGGGAAAAGTAGTGGTTGTACAGACCAAATCTCATCTAGCACATCTTCAAATGCCATGCAAAGATTCCCATGTAGTACCCCTTAGAAGCCCTACTAATCATAGGAAGAATAATCTTATACCTTTTGTGAGCCCCAAAAGTAGGAACAACAGGTATGAATGCTGGTGTTATGGGAAGATTGTATATTTTGTCATTGACTATTGGTTCAACCCAACTATCTCAAGAGCAATTAATGGCAAGCCAGTATCCACACCTGGACTATTCCATAATGCACATCTGAATGGTCAAAAGTTAAAGTTGTCTATCAATGCTAAAAAGAATCTAGGATCCAACAAGATTGTGGTACTTAAGAAGCAGTAATTTCTTTTGCAGGAATGTCCAAAGATAAATAAAACTCCTATCTGGTATTTGGACAAAGGATGTTCCAGGCATGTGATTGGAATAAGAAGCCTATTGAGAGGCTACTCCATAGTAGTAGATGGACCAGAGATTATCTTTGGAAGATCTGATAGAGGGAAAACTAAAGGCTATGTTAAGATCTCCAATGGTATAGTTACCATCACTAGGGTAGCTTATATTGAAGGATTGTAACACAATCTGATCAGTATAAGTCAACTATGTGATCTTGGCTAGGTGATTATCTTTCACAAGGATGAGTGCTTGATTAAGAAATTTAAAGAGGTCATATTAACTAGAACTAGGAGTGGAAATATTTTCTTCTTAAATTTCTTATGTGCTAGCTTAGATTCTTCTATATATCTTATGGCTGAGAATGCAGCATCTCACTGTGTTTAAAGGCACAAGACGATTGCTCACATCAACTATAAGACTATCAATAAGCTCTTATCAAAAAATCTAGTTAGAGATGGTCTAAAGTGGAAATGTGTCTAGGAAAGCCCTTGTCATATGTCAAATGGGCAAGCAAATAAAGGCTTCATTCAAACCCATAGGGGTTAAGGACTCTACTAGATGTTTGCTCCTGCTGCACATGGATTTGTTTGGTCTTATGCCAATTCACAACCTAGGAAGAAAATTCTAAACTTTTGTGATTGTTAATGATTACTCTATGTTCACTTGGGTGTTCTTCCTTAAACAAAAGTCAGAGCACTAGAGATATTCACCAACTTTATCAGGTAAATCCAGAATGAAATAGGTAGTTCTGTTGCCAAGATTAGAAGTGATCATGGAACTAAATTTTATTCAAGAGCTGTGACCAAGTTATGTGAAAGCTTAGGTATGAATTTTCCACTCCTAGAACTCCACAACAAAATAGAGTTATAAAGATAAGGAATAGAACACTAATAAAGCTTATAGAACAATATTGAGTGACTCTTCACTCCCAAAATACTTCTGAGTTGAGGTTATCAACACAACTTTCCATATACAAAACTGGGCTTTAATCAACAAGAATCACAGTAAGAATCTTTATGAGCTTGTGAAAGGCAAAAAACCAACCTTAGCCAACTTCAAGATCTTTGGAAGTAAGCGTTTTATGTTGAACAATGGGAAGCCCTATCTGACCAGATTTGTTGAAAAAGATTATGAAGGGTTTTTTGTTGGATATAGTTCTAATAGTAGAGCTTACAAGATATTCAACAAAAAGGCCAAAGTAGTAGAAGAATTAATTAATGCTATATTTAATGAGACCAGCCTGATCTACAAAGGTTATTTTAGTTCTTCCAGTTTTGCAGGTATTGAAGAAAGGTTGTAATAGGTTTCCATCAATGAACAATAAGAGAAGGTGAACTGACCTCACTAGATGAACTGATCAAAGATGGATGCCTCCCCTGAGAAGATGTCCAAGATACTAATGAAAGGATACAGCAGACTGAGACTCAAATTGAACTTGAAGTACCAAAACATGGAGACAGGCTGCCAACTGCCACAAGACATCTAAAGGATCATCCATAAAGTCAAATCATTGGTGACTTGGGTAAAGGAGTTTAGAATAGAAGAAGTATAATGAATGAGGTACTTCACCTGAGCTTTCTCTCGTAAATAGAGCCAAATAATTTTTGAATAAGACAACTCTGATCCATCCTGGATCTTGGTCATACAAGAGAATTTGAATTAATTCAAAATATGCAAGGTCTAGAAGTTATTCCTTAGGCATCATGACCACAATCTCATTGGGACAAAGTGGGTATTCAGAAACAAGTTTGATGTACAATGAGTTATAATAAAGAATAAAGCAATACTGGTTGTAAAGGGGTGCAGACAAGAAGAAGGAATAGACTTTGATCAAATATTTGCACTAGTGGACAAACTATAGGCCATAAGGTTATTTCTAGTATATACAACTCATAAAAGATTTAAAGTCTATCAAAGTGTTATGAAGTATGCTTTCCTCAATGGAGACTTAAAAGTATATGTAGAACAACCTTTAGGTTTTATAAACTCCTCTCACCCTAGCTATGTATATTATCTAATGAAAGCAATATATGATCTCAAACAGGCACATAGAGACTAGTATAATACCTTGTCTAACTTTCTCATTAAAAATAAATTTTCAAGGGGAAATATAGATAAAACATTATTTCTAAGGGAAGTTAAAGGCAAGATTTTACTAATGCAAATCTATATAAATGACATCATCTTTGGATCTACAGATGATAGTCTTTATAAAAGGTTTGCTAACCTCATGCAATAAAAATTTGAACAAGAAGCATGGGAGAGTTAAAATACTTTTTAGGACTCCAAGTGAAACTATCTGAAGATGACATTTTCATCTCTCAGGCCAAATTCAAAAAAGAGCTCATTAAGAAGTTTGGAATGGAGAGTCTAACCTCAATGAGACTCCAATGTGCTCCAATATATCTCTAGACAAGGATGAAAAAGGAAAACATTTTAATGAAAGTGTATACAAATGTATTATTGGGTCTTGGCTCTATCTAACTGCTAGTAGACCAGACATTTTTTTTCTACATGTGTTTTTGCTAGGTATCAATTGAACACTAAGGAATCTCACCACTCCTCTATCAAGAGGATTCTAAGATACCTTAAGGGTATACCTTATCTTGGGTTATGGTACCCTAGGAGTAATGATTTTGATCTAGTAGGATTTTTAGATGCAGACTTTGTAGGATGCAAGGAAGATAAGAAAAGTACTTCAAGGACATCGAAGAAGGTATTTCTTGGAGTAGTAAAAAGCAAACCAGTATGGAAAACTCAACTATAGAATCAGAATACATCTCAACTGGAAGCTACTATGCCAAATTACTTTGGATACAGTATCAACTACAAGATTACAACATCCAACTAAGTAGATCTCCTTGATTTTGTGATTCATGTAGTGTTATCTAAATTGCCAAAAATATTGTGTCACACAGCAACACCAATAACATTGAGATAAGGTATCATTTAATTAGAGAGCATGTTGAGAAAGAAGATATTTTTCTTGAGTTTTTCCCCACTGACAAACAAGTGACAGACATCATTACTAATCCTCTAGATGAAAAGAGGTTTAATTACTTTAAAATTGAACTATGCATGTTGAATTTGGAGTAAAATTCATGCTTAGCCTTTCCACTAGATAATAAACCCTTACTATTTTATTATTTTTCAAATATTATGTTATGCTAGTAGAAACTAGGCTCCGAACAAAGATGCAGGCGATAAGCCAAAAATTGGTAAGATGTTGACTTAACGGGGTGATAAAGAAAAAATTAATCCTCTATCCTGAAGGATATATTCACACTTCATTCAAATATATTCTAAAGAGTTATTTATTAATAAAGGCACGCGCCCCTTGGACTTCCTTTTATAAATAAATAAATTATATATAAACTGAAACATTAGGTTAAATAACATAAAACCCCAAATGTCGGCACTGTTAGAATTTGAGTCCTGTCCTTTGGGGTCTGACGGTCTGCCTATGTAGTCTAGTGTTGGCAGTTTGGTGTTGGTTGTCTGGTGGTCTGACCTGGCGATCTAACCTGGTGGTCTGGTTTTGCCGGTTGGGTGGATTGGCAGACTCCGAGTGGTCTAGTTTTGGTTATTTAACAGACTTCCTTGGCAATTTGGTTCTGGGGATCTGGTGATTCTGTAGTTTGGCAGTCTAGCCCTGGTAGTTGTGCAATCTAGTCCTGGAGGTTTGACAAACTACTCTAGCAGACTGGTCTAGTTGTCTGGCTGTCCTGAGGACTTGTTAGACCGCGTCTTCGATATAGTAAGGGAAGCTTGCTGGTTTAACCACTATTGCAATTTAGCGACCAGGAGACTGAAGGTGTTACTGTCTGGCAGCTTTAGTTTTCTAACCGTATATATTACTCCTAATGGTTAGATGGAGTCTGGATTAGAGACCGATAAATACTTCTAAGGTAGTCGCTGTCATTGGGGTGGTTAGCTTGTTTAACTGCACAACTTATTGCGGTCTATATATATCCTTTTGCTCAATTTGTCTGTTATAATTTAGTCACACATTGTCTGTTGTATTCTCTCTCTTTCTCTTCTCCCCTATAAATAGGGGGTCATACCCATGTAATGTTAAGTTTTTGGAGCAAAAAAAACTCAGTTTTCACAGGAACCAAGGTTTTTGCACTCTTTCTCTCGTTCAACCTAGAAGCTTTATCTCCTTTGAATCTTTAACATCTTTAATGGCACCCAAGGAAAGCTCGTCGGACAAGATAAACACTAGAAGTGAAGTTGTGTGAGGAGGATTCAAGAACTGCTCTGATGAAATCCAAAATATCATATTTCTTCAAAGCGTGATAGGATTAGAGGTAATCCACTATGAACCTACAAAAATAGTGCCCACTGCAGTAGAGGAATTCTTCAAGAATGGAGAAATTAAAAGTTTAGGATCAAACATCAAGACCACAATTCTGAATCGCCATCTTTGAGTCAGTGTCAAAAGCATAAGACGTCTACTAGAACTTCCTACTCTCTCGAAAGGAGGAGAAGAGGAAATCTCTAAAGAAGATCATGCAACTGCCCTAGATTGGTACAACTACTCTGTAGAAGAGTATGGATCCCTGTAAAAGAGCAATATGAACCCAAATAGAAAATTTTTAGCTGACATCATATGCATGGCTCTCCTATGTAAGCCTAAGCCACAGGATAGTATCTCTTAGGAGATCTTCAAGATCATGAATATTATAATCCTTACCAAGAGGACTGACTAGAGTCAACTCACCCTAAGAAAGTTTAAAGGATGTTTGACTACCTCTAGTATGGGGAGGATTGTTTCACTTTATCTCTCCAAATGCCTAGGAGGTAAATTATATGAGGCACCTAAAGTACCTCTGCACTACCTCAAGAGAATGGATTATAGATCCATTGAAAGTTGGTAAAAGCCTATTCCCAAACTTGAAAAGGAAGTAGCAAGCTCCAAGTAATCCCAAGGAAAGGAGAAGGAGATAGGTGCAGCTAGTCCTAAGGAAATAAGGTTGATAAGAAGAGAAGATTAAAGAATAAAAAAGAGTCAGCTCAAAGTTCTATACCCTCCCCTTATCATGTTGAGGGGAAGCATACAAGAGAATCTCTCCCTGTAGCTTCTAAACATGTGGTCTCTAAAGACCTATAAAACTCAGCCCCCATGGAAGATTCTAGGGATGTAGCTCAGATTGAAATGGTAGAGATGGGAGAATTTCAATAGGAACTTGCTCCCCAAGACAATATAGAGATGGGCAATGGAGAAGTTCATATGGAACATGCTTCTCAATTTACTAAGGCAAAAGTTCTGGAGGAGACTCACCAAGAAGTATCTACCCTTCATACTACAGTAGTGGAAGAAGAATAAGGCAACCAAGACCTCATTCTCATAGGTATAGTTGAGGGTAACTAGTCCAAGAAGACTCTGCCCAACAAACTAAAGTGATAGAATAAACTAAGGAGATTGAGGGGGAGTTTGATCTACAAGACTCTACCCAAGGTAAGTTAGACGTGGAAGAAGTGGACAGAGTCATCAGCAAGGTGGTAGAACCTACGCCAACAATCCTTCCTGCTCAAGAAATATCTGAATAATATATACTCATAGGGACTGAGCAAGTCCAATAGAAGGGAAAAGGTGTGCTAGAAGAGCCACTCACAGATAAAATCCCCTCACAGAAATCAACTCTTGATTGTCTCTATGAAGATTATGAGCCTCACATGGGCCCCTCCTAGAGACCAATTAAAGAAGAGCCACAAGCCTCAACTCTCCCACCAAATGCAAAACCCTCGTGTTCACTTCTGGTACATCTACAAATTATGATGGACAATCAAAGGAAGAGCAAAGAAAATTTTGTGGATAGGACTGTGCAAGAGTTAAGAATGAGAAGAATAAGAAAATCTCAGTAGTAGAAAAAGAAATGCACCACCTGAATGACCAGACATTGTAATTCTTCATGAAGGTTATAACAGCTATTAACTATATTAACCAAAAAAAATCAAATTACTCACCAAGGGATTTGGGAAGTAATTGAAAATCAAAAATCTACTACTACAAACCTCAATCAAGCCTTCCAGGTCACTGCCAACAACATGGCTGACCATAGGATGTCTATGATGGAAAGAATGGATTTCTAGAATCAGGTGCTAGATGGACATATCCTTCAGACCAAAAACACCATGGTAGTAGGAGTCAACATGCTGGAACAAAACATTGATGAATCTGAAACAGAAATCTTCCAGTAACATTTGAAGAAACAAAAAAGGGGAAGAGATAAATAACCCATCATTCTGCCCAACAAGTAATATGGACATCCAATACAATCCGAGAAGCCATGCATTTGGAACCCATAAACCACTCTCCATAGCTAGCAGTAGCAGACTATAACAGCATTCCATAATCTGATCAAGCAATAAAAATTATGATTACGTTCTTTCTAAAAACTATGAAGAGGCCTGGAATGAGTTTGATCACCCTCCTCCTACTAAACTATGAGAGCCATCTTCATCAAAGAAGAGGAGAACTTATTAGAGTCAAGAATAAATCATGCTGGCTAGACAGAGAAGGAGGATTGAAATTAAGAACATGTCATGCTATGAAGAGTGGATCCCCCATATCTAAAAATATCATTTTATATACAAGGGATAATTTTGGAAAGCTTAGAATAATTATTTCAAGGTATTATAATTTAGTTGAGTGGGAAAAACATGAGAACCAGAAGACTAGGAGGAGGATTCACAAAAGGAATCACCCACATGGACCTCCTCCTCCTCTTAAATACATTCCCAATCCATTGGACTATTTTCAAAGACAAAAGTGGAAAGATGAAGGAGACGAGTTCTGAATGTTGTAAAACCATGGGGCTGACTGACTTGTATTTTGGGATCTTTGCATTATTTAACTTAATGTAAAACTTCACTATTTCTAATTGTTATTTATATTTATTTAGAATTATTTTCTCTATGTAAGTCTATTTGTTTCATTTTATGTATTTATAATTATTATCATTTAAGGTTATGACTTTTCAAATAGGGGGAGATTGTTGGGAATATTATCCACATGATTCATGATTTAAAAAGTCCTCAAGATGACAATAAATATCTTGTATTTGATGGATGGTTTAGTTTTATTATGATAGGATCAACTAAAGTGCATGGCTAATGTATTGCTAGACTTATATATAGTCACTCAAATAGGGTTTTGCCCTTGTAATCCCTTTAGGAGCAAAACTCATGTTGACCTTTGTCCTAATCATATATTAGATATGTCACTATCATGGGAAAGCCACTAAAAGTTATGGGATTTCAAGCGAAGGATTCAAAAATATCTAAGTCAAAAATCATGTGCAAAATTTAGAAGACTAAGTGTTTTATTGACTGCATTGACTTAATGCTTCAAGGAAAATGTCGACTGCATCGACTACAGGCTTCATAGACTTTATTGACTGCATCGACTATATAGCCAAAGAATAGTTTTATTGCATCATTTTCTAGCTAAGTGTTTTTTCGAGTGCATCGACTGCATCGTTGAGGAATTTACTGACTACATCGACTGCATCATTGGGAAATTTACCACTGCATCGATGAGATATTTACCAACTGTATCAAATTAATTTTGATAGAAAGTCATCATCAGAGTTAAAAGGCTAAGTGTTGAGTGTTTCCAAACAAGTCCTTTTGATGAATCATGCTAACTAAATATATATCACTAAGTTAAGGACTTTGTCGATTGCATCAATTCAAGTTTACTTAGAAAAGTTTTTGTCATCCTGACATATGATGTAACGGCTCTCTCCTTACTTTAAGCCGCATATTGCTCAATCAGCTTGAGTTATTTTAAAAAGTGATGGTTGCTACAAAAATTAAGGCGTTACAAGGGGAAATAAATGTTCTCATTCAATTAAGAGTAATTCCTTTTACAGAATCTTTCCCTATGTAAAAATCTCAAGCCGTTAGAGGATTGCTAATTCAAAAAATTTCTAAGGAGGATTGACTAGCCATTAGGAATTTCCTTATCAGTCTTCATGCCTTCTGCCGACCAAAGTTTACTATAAAACGGGGACTTCAAAAGATAGAAAATAGATATGAATGCACAAGCAATACTCAAAGTTTTTACACACTAATTTTTTTAAAGTTCTCTATGCAAGTTTTGAGCAGGGTTCAAGCAATAAAAATGATTCAAATCTTCATCCACTACAAGCAACAAAAATATCTTCTTCCAAGTCTAATCTCTACACCATTTCTTCTGAAGAGTTCTTCTTTCTCTTAAGGTGATCTTGATCAAACCTTCATTCTTTCCAAGCCAACATATTCAAGTACTTATCAAGGAAGAAGAAGAAGCCTACTCGGTGCATCTATTTGAAGACTCAAGCCTTGTTTATTGAGTTAAATCTTATAAACTGTTCTCATTAGTAAGATCATTGTGATCTGAGTTATAGGGCTGTTTTGCCTAAGTTATAGGGTTGTTTTGCCTGATTTATAAGGTTGTTTTGCCTGAGATGTAGGGCTATTTTGCCTAAGTTGTAGGGCATTTTTGCTTGAGTTATAGGGCTTTGTTTGGCTTTAGCTGTAGGATCTTGTAATAGAAGATCTGAGTGGTAAGACCTATGTATAAGGTCTGAGATAGGGGATTGTTGTTCCAGTTATAAGAGCTGAAGATCTGAAAAAGTTTGGACAAGTTTGGCCAAACCTAGCTCTCTACTAGATAGGTGAAGGGGGGACAGTGGATGTACCCATCTTGGGAAACCACTATAAATCTTGCTGTCCTATGTTGTGTTGTGATTTGATTATGTTGTATTATTACTGTGTTGTGCTCTAAACAGAACTTAAAATAAAAGCCTAAAATAAATAAAACACGTATTCACCCCCCCTATAGGTGAGTAGCAACCCTTATATTTCAAGGCTTGGTCATACCATAAGACCATAGCCAAGCTTGTAAATAATAATTTGGTTAGGGGCTCATCAAAAGGTAAGTATATAAAACTGAATCCATATAGAGCATGTCAACAAGGGAAACAAATTTAACATCGTTCAAACTAATTATTAAGAATAATTTGCCTTGAATTCTTTATTTATTACATATGCACCTGTTTGGTCCAATTTCCACTCAAAGCTTAGAGGGAAAATTTTATACCTTAATAATTATGGATGATTTTTTAGATTCAGCTAGGTGTTCTTTCTGAAAGCTAAGTGTAACACCTTTTGGATCATCTCAAGATTCATTAAATAGGTTTAATCTGAATTCAACACTCAAGTGTCTATGATCAAAATTGACTATGATAGAGTTTCAAAACTACTTAATCTATAGATTTTGTAAGGATTGAGGAATAAGAAAATACATTCTTGGAAGAGTCAAACTTGTCTAAGTCCTTTTGGGCTTAAGCAGTTAACACTGTCAACTATGTTCTGAATAGGATTCTCATCTATAAGACAAAGCTGAATAACTCCCTATGAGCTATTGTAGGGAGATCCACCTATAGTATCTTACTTTAAGATATTTGGTTATACTTGTTATATTCTTAATAATGGAAAGATCCATCTTACTATATTTAACAATAATGTTGTTGATGGTATCTTTCTAAGATATTCATCATCTAGCAAGGCCTATAAGTGCTATAATAAAAGGACTCTCAAGATAGAAGAGTTTGTGCATGTAGTGTTTACTGAAACTAATCCATCATCCAAGGGGAGCAAATTTTCACAAAAAGTATTTTATAGGAAGAAGATCCTCTGATTACTGAGATGGAGTAGTTAACCTTGAAGGAAATAAGAAATGAATCATCTAAAGAGCACCATCGTCGGCTAAAAAGTGTTGAACCTAATTTTGATGATGAAGCACTTGTTGGAATAAATACAAGTTCAGCTTTACTCCCAGTTCAGACACAAGAGCAGGTTGTTGAACTTGAGATTGTAGGTGAAGATGACCCAAATAAAGAAGAACTACTTGAAGAGATCATGCCTACACTTATTAAAGCTAGAATAGATCCTAAGAGAGTAATTCTCATAGATCACCCCCAATTTCAAGAGATATGAGATATGAATCTTGGAGTAAGAACAAGGAACCAACCATAAACTAAGTCTATATTACATTTCTTTCTTTCCTAATATGAACCAAAGAAGTTTGAGGAAGTAGACAATTATCCCCATTGGATTGTTGCAATATAGGAAGAGCTAGCTCAGTTTGAAAGGAACATGGTCTGGACCCTAGTAGAATGTTCTAGAAATTACCCAATCATTAGAACAAAATGGATATATATACACAAGTTAGATTCCAATGGAGTAATAGTCAGGAACAAGACCAAACTAGTTGCTCAAGTCCATAGGCAAGAGAAAGGAATATACTACAACCAAACTTTTGCACCAGTTGTAAGTCTGGAGGAAATTAGGTTATTCCTTTCCAACGCAGCTCACAAGAAGATCAAAGTATATCAGAGGATATCAAGAGTGCATTCCTCAATATTACTCTCCAAGAATAGGTCTATGTGGAACTACTTCTAGGTTTTATCAATCCATCTTTCCCCTCATATGTTTATAAATTAAATAAAGTACTATATGGTCAAAAGCAAGCTCCAAAAGCTTTGCATAAGACCTTATTCACTTTCCCACTAGAACACTCATTCACAATAGGAAAGGTAGATAAAATATTATTCACTAGAACACATAAACAACAATTACCCATTGTCCAAATATATATGGATGATATTATTTTTGGCTTAATAAACCCAAGACTTTTCAAAAGATTTGTCAACCTAATGCAATATAGGTTTGAAATGAGTAGCATGTGGGAGCTATCATTTTTCCTTGGCATTAAAGTGAAGCAAAGTAATAAAGGCATCTTCATATCCCAATCTAACTATACAAAAGAACTAATCAAAAAGTTTATAATGGAAAATGCTTCCACCATTAAAAACCCCATGGCGACAAATACTATAATGTATTAAGATGAATTAGGCCAATTCATTATTCAGAAAACTTATATAACAATCATTGGCTCTCATCTCTACCTCATAGTCAGCATGCTATATATATTATTTGTCGTGTGTGTATGTGCTAGATTTCAAGTTTACTTCAAAGAATCACACTTAAGTTCTGCAAAGAGAATTATAAGGAATCTTAAGAGTACACCTAAGCTTTGTTCGTGGTAGTCAAAAAAATCTAGATTTGAGTTATATATATAGTTAGATACAGATTATGCTGGATACAGACTGGATAAGAAAGGTAGTTCAAGAACCTATTAATTCCTGAGTGTTGGACAGATCTTTTGGTTTAGCAAAAAACAAACATCAGTCTCTACCTCTATAACTAAAGTTGAATATATAGCTGTTGGAAGTTGGTACTGATAGATATTATGGATGCAAAATCAGTTACTTGATTATAATTTAAATTTCACAAACTCCATAATTTTTTCTGACCGATCAAGTATAATTTCTATTAAAAAAATCTAGTGATGCGCAGCAGAACAATGCACATAGAAATCAGGTATCACTTTCTCAGGGATAATGTAGAGAAAGAGAAAATTTCACTTGAATATATGTCCACTAAAGATTAAAGGGATGATATTTTCACTAAGCATTTTGATGAAATAAACTACAAACACTTCTTTAATGCATTGGGTATGTTTGATGGTTCTCAATAAATCACATTATAATAAACACAAAAGTGTTGTTCATAATAGTTCATTGTTGGGAAAAACAGCATAAGACTTAAAATTTAAAGTCTATACTCGACGTAATCTCGAATACAAGTCAATGAAACATTGACTTCTATTTGATGCAATGTCTAGAGTTGGCAATTATAAAGATTTTAAATCTTCTTGATGCATTTTCGATATAAATTGATGCATGCGTCGAAATAAAGTTTGAAATGGTATTCTCAAAGATACATTGAATACTAGTCGGCATAACGTCGACTCCATAGGAGCCTATCAAAAAAGCACCCTAAATATTGACATATTATCGATATATATCATACTTCTGTTATAACTAAATACACCTTCAAAACTCTTCATCTTCCTCTCTTTTACTTTCATGCTCTCTGTCTTATATCTAGTGTTTTTGCAGGTACATCAATGGAAACTAAGGCAAACTCTAGATTTAGCATCGACCTAGAAATCTTTTTTTTTGTGGATGATACTTTCAAAGGCATTATACAACTTTTCATCTAATGGAATCTCAAAACTCACCTGAATCATTTTAGAAGTTATCTGAACTTCTTACCTGAGGTAGGAGGTCAGTTTGGGCCTCTGAGGTAGGATAATTTGTGGTTTTAAGGTAGGTTCTTTGTGACCTGAGGTAGGAGGCTAGCTCACGCCTTTGAGGTAAGAGACTTGGTCTCTAAGTTATAGGATCTATGGGTCTGAAGATTAATTGAACTTTTGCTGAGTATAACACACTACTAGATAGACGAAGGGAAAAAGTGTATGTACCCAACTCAGGGAACCATTATAAACCATTCTTGTGTTATTGGTGTGTTGTGCTTTTTTTTCATTTCCTAAAATACTTTAGAAAGTCCAAACACCTATTCACCCCCCCCCCCCCTCTACCCCTAGGTGTGTAGAGATATCCCTTGACTTTCATTAAGAGAGACTAATTTCTCGAATTAAAATCCTCTATTATCTTATGGTTTATTTATATTACTAAATGCATACACTGATGAAGTTTGAGAATTTTACAAGCATTCTTACTATTTTTGGAATTTTAAATTATGTTCTATGGATGTCTACAAATTAATAGAAATTGAATTATCGTATCAAAATGCCTTATATTTTTACCATAGGTCTTTAATGTTCAAATGTATGCACTAAAAATGATTGGGAATTATTAAGGCATTCCAGGTATTTTTAATGATTAAATAAAATGACCTGAGCCTACTTTAAAATTACTAGAGGCTATATAAAACCTCAAAAAAATTGTAATATTTTGAGGAGATAGTATATTGCAATCTAAACTCATTGGCATTATTTGGTGATTTTTGAGAATGCAGGCTTATGAAATGGGAAAACATTTGCTAAATACCTCAGATTTTTCTCTAGAAGGGGATGAATAGAGATTAAAATTTTGTTTCATATATTAAGATTAATTCACAAAATTTGCATATACATTAATTATCAACCTGAAATAAGAGCAGATAAATAAAATCACTATATAGTAACAAGATAACACAGATAAATGCCAAAATAAGAGAAGACATAAAAATTATAGTGGTTCACCAAAATTTGGGTATATCCACTCTTCTACCCCCTTAGACTCACAATGTATGAGTCTTTTGATCAGGAGACTCATAGAATCAAGCATTAGATCTTTTGATAAGGAGATCTTAAACCAATACAATCTGAGTCTTATTAAATCCTTTGAAGAGGGATCTTGATAAGGAGACTCTCATAATCTCTTATTGAATCCTTTGAAGAGGGATTCTCAAAACTCTATTAACAAACTGAGAATGATAATAAAATCAGAAAAATTATTCAAGATCTGAGGATATAATGATCTTCTTGATAAATCCTCTCAATTGAATGTTGAGGTCTATATGGAATTTAGTGAAACTGTAATCTAATGAATCTTGGAATAGGATAATCTCAAAGATTATAAGCCCTTAATCCAAATTTTTCTTTTATCATCATTAAATCTGATGCATCAAATGATTTTCTCTTGGGAAGAAGAAGAAATGATTCTTTGCAGATTCAGCAATAAAATGATCGACTGATTAAAGGAAGAACTTCAATGATGATCTTCCTATCTCTCTGACAAAAATCTATCCTCTAAAAACACGATCTGATTGAAGTTTAAATGATTGATCCAAAATATTCTTCTTATTGATTGCCTCCTTGCTTCCTTGCTTCTATTCATATGTATCTCTCTCTCTCTATATATATATATATATAGCCGAGAAACCATATCATCTAACATCTCAAAAAATCAGTAATAACAACCAAACATTTCTTGAAGAAATTTTGAATTGATCCTCAAAATAATTTTCATTCAGAAGATTAATCGACATAGTATCGAGTTCATATAGACATATCATCGAATTTTGACTTCATTCTATCAATTGTGTTCTGTTATCGATGTTGTTGCGATTTCATATCATATTATGCATCAACTTATCATATTTAGTTTCTCTGACTTGTTCTTGAAGTTGCGTTGACTTTTAATCAAAGTTACGTTGACCTCTAGTACAAGTTGCATCGAGTTTTAGACAAAGTTGTGTCAAATTCCAGTCGAAGTTGCGTTGACTTATAGTCAATGTATGTTAGCATTTCTAACTTTCCTCCTTAATCCAGTGTGTCTTTCTCATGTCCTTTATACCAATGACATCCTAGGACTTCTAAGACCATATTACCCTCAATATACATTATGGGTAATAAAGCTAGGATGCAAAATCACTTAAAGTAATTTGTTAAGATAAGTCATAAGGGTTTTTCCCAATAATCTCCCCTATTTAACTTAACAAATTTTACAAAATTTCAAATGTGATTTTACAAATATAAAGCAGTAAAAATAAAAAAAATGACTTTCATGAACAAGTACTAATCACAGATAAAAATTATAAAGGACATGCATAAGAGGCAACTGAATATATGAGGGTTTCATAAAGATCTCTTTAAAATGCCACCATAGTTTTTAAAAGTTATACCTTCAGAATATATTTACATAAACATCTTTTGACTGACTGTCAACATGTTTTGTTAGCAGATTCAGAGACAAATAATTCATATAGAAAATTGTATAGTTTCTCTAGCAGCTTGTACTTTATCAATTCTGAGTATTGCTTTAGACTTTTGTGTCTCCAATAATCAGGTTTGTCTTTAAGAAATTCCTAAAAAGAAATTAACCTTTCATAGTCTTTCTGAGCATAGTGATATACCTCATTCAGATTTATCTTTCTTTTCACCAGCTCACAAATATTTCTCATAATTTTTTCCATTTTTCCAGTCAAATTTACCATAATTTTTCCTTTTATATACTTTGCTGCAGCATCAAGCTTTTGCTCCATTAATCTTCTGTCAGCTAGATATTTTGGTGATGGAATAGAAGGAATATTATATATTCCCTTGCCCATATAAAGTACATCTAAATCTTCTAGGGGAATTGGGATGACTTGTGGTATAAAGAATGAAGCAGTATTATTGCTTCTTATACTGGTTTTAATGACCTTTTCAGTTGGGTGAATAGTAGTAGTAGCAGATTTCTTTCTTTTCTTTGAAGATTGAAATTGCTGAGTAGATTTCTTTCTTTTCTTTAAATAGTGTAATTGTTTTCCCTTTTGAGTGTATTTGACTTTTACTTCTCTTTTAAAGAATCTTGGAGTATCTTCTTGTTGGGAAAAACCCTTATGATTTATCATAACAAATTATTTTTAGTGATTTTACATCCTAGGTTTATTATTCATAATGTATAGT
Organism: Platanthera zijinensis; assembly: GCA_039513925.1. Taxonomy (NCBI): domain Eukaryota; kingdom Viridiplantae; phylum Streptophyta; class Magnoliopsida; order Asparagales; family Orchidaceae; genus Platanthera; species Platanthera zijinensis. The sequence goes on from CM077083.1 coordinate 156,589,131, forward strand.
AAGGGTAATTTGGTCTTAGAAGTCCTAGTATGTTATTGATATAATGGACATAAGAAAATCATACCAAATTTAAAAGAAAAGTCATACTTTCCAACATGCATCGACTAGAAGTCGACGCAACTTTGATTGAAGATCGATGCTACTTTGAATAGAAGTCGGAGCAATTGAAATTGATAAGTCAACGAAATTAAAGAATTATATCGACACATACTTCAATATGATATCGACGGAATGTCGAGTATATAGATATTCTTACAGATAGTAAGAATTTAATGTTGCTTCGATTAGAACTCGTGTTATGTCGACTGAATTTCTTAACAAAATTTATTTTGAGGTCTTTAATCAGAATTAATTCAAGAATGGGTTTGCATATCATAATCATGGAGATGTTCGAAGATGTCAATCTATATATATGAGATAATATACAACACAAATAAGTGGAAACGATAGAGAGAGGATCATTGATATCTTACATCAATCATCAATTACAGACAATCAAGAAATTCATATCAGATCGTGATAGATTGATTTTGACAGAGAAAGTTTGGAAGATCATCATCAGCAATTGAATTTCTTCAATCAATCAGTCGATTATTAGAGTGTTGCTGAATCTACTAAAGAGAATTAGTTCTTTTTTTTCTCAAAAGGAAACTGTATCATATTCAGAGAACATTCAAGGATAATCTGGCAATTTGGCATATAATCAATGTTAGTCCTCAGAAAGTTGTTGAGATGACACTGAGTGAAGATTAATTCGATCACAAATCTTCTTTCATTTTCTTATAACACTTTGTGAAAAGAGTTTTGAGAATTCCTCTTCAAAGGATTTAGTGAGAAGTTCTGAGAGTCTCCTTGATAAAATACTTAAACTATAATTAGTTCAATATAGTGTTGGTTCTAAGAGTCACCCGATCAAAATACTCAGACAATGTGATAACAAATTACTAACAAGGGATTAGAAGAGTGGATGTATCCAATTTGAGTGGAACCACTATAATCTTGTGTTTTCTGTGATTTACATTCATTTTATTACTGTGCTATAGTTTTATTTATCTGCATCTAAATCTAGTTATTGTTAACATATATACAAATTCTATGAATTAAATTAAGTATTTGAAACAAAATTTTATTCTTTATTCATAACCCCACTCCCTCTAGAGAAAACTCTGAGGAATTTAGCAACTACTCTCCCATTTCAATTAGTATTAAAGGGAGGTTGATCATTATTAGGTTAATCTAGAGGAGATTTATAAAAAAACGTTAATACCTTGATCAAGAGATTATTTCAATTGCTTTAGTATATTTACATTTATATTTTCAAAAATGTCTTCAAATACTTTCAAAGGATTTGCATCTACTAGGCCACCAGTTTATAATCTTGAAAAGTTTATACTATAGAAAACTAGAATCAGATTATACATGAACTCTATTGATGAGGTTATATTTGAATTAATTTTGATAAGACCACCAATGCCTTACAGGAAGGATGCAGAGGGAAATACAACTATAGAACCTTTACCAAGAAGTGAATGGGCAAGCATGGAGAACAGGATAGAATATTGTGATGCAAAAGCTATGAATATACTAGTTTTTACTATGCCTGATGATATATTTCAAAAAGTCAATGATTGTTAGTCAGCAAAAGAGATATGGGAATCACTTTCAAGAATAGTTGATGGAAGTACGGATGAGGGAAAGGATGGAAGATCACTTTTAATCTCTCATTGTGAGAATTTTCAAAACAAAATTGATGAATCTGTGGCAGAAATGTATGACAGATTCATCATGATAATCAATGAGCTGAAGGGATTGAATAAAGACATATCTCTTACTGAAATAAATGATAAATTACTCATGTGCTTCCCAAATACATGAGATTCTAGAATTTGGGCCATCAGAGAAGTAATGTGTCATAAATAAATTACAACAAATGCTTTGCTAGGAAAGTTGAATTCATATGAACAACTACTAAAGAGTAGAGATGAAACAGAAACTAAGGAGAATAGCTTAACTTCTAGAGAAAAATCTGTTGTTTTCAAAGTTACTGAGGATGAGCCTTCTATTTTAGAGAATGAGATGTTTAATCTTCTGGCAAGAAGATTTAGAAAAATGGATAAAATCAGAAGGCTTTAAGAGAAGAGACAGATATCAAGGTAAAACAAGGTTTGATAAGACTCCTAACAAAGAGATAATTTGTTTCACATGTGAAATCCCTGACATATATCAACAGAATGTCCAGATCAGCAAAAGGAAAAATCAAGTAACAATGATAAAAAGAAGAAATATCTAAAAAGAAAAGAAAAGAAAAAGGGAAAAGATTTTATTATTGAAACCTTGAGTGACACAAGTTCTGAATCCAGCTCTTCGTCATAAGAAGAAACTGCTACTAAATAAGCATGTCTTATGGCTCTAGAGACAGAATCAAATCATGATACAAATGAGGTACCTAATTGTTTTTATGATATTGATTTTAGTTCAAGAGATTTTATAGTATGCTTTAGAGAATTTTGTATAGATCAAACTAAATCTGAACACCAAGTAAAACTCCTAAGAAAAGAATTAGATGAATTAAGATGTGAAGGTCATTACTATAAAAATTATAACTATAGGGTTGAACTAAAAAAATTAAAAAAACAAAGATCAAATCTAATTATAAAAGTAAAAAAAATGCAAGCTAAGTTAGTTATGATAAACGGTTCAATTAATATGTTAGAGGATGTTGATCAAAAGCAATATCAAATAAATAAGAATCAAACAAAGAAAGTAAATCATCTAGACTTAGTTAACAAATCTATTAACCTAAATGTAGTATCAATTGATTCAATGTACAATAAATCTATAATTTTGCTTGAAAACAAAGATAATCAATCTATGAATAAAAGAGAAAATAATTTAACAAAACTACTAAGTCTAATGTAAAAAAACATCATTAGAAATCAATAAGAATTTTATGAAAAAGAAATCTCAGGTGATTCAACCTTTGAAAAACACAAATCTTGCTCACTAGAAATAGGAGTCATTTTATCATAAATCAAATTTATCAAAATCAGAATTCAAAATGGATGGATTTAGAGAATATCAAAGAAAACATCACGTATACAACTCTAATAGATTTGATATAAATATTATTTATGATTATCATAACTATGAGAATATATGTGCAAATTGTCAAAGAAAAGGTCATGAAATCAAAAATTGTTGGATTAATAGACCATTTTGTTATCATCCAAAGGGATATTTTAATAAACCTTCATATACCTTTATTACTTCTTATAATGGCAGAATGAGTAATATGCGTAACATAGTTTGGGTTCTAATTAACTCTAAACCTATGAAAACTGTAGAAAATCTTATTATATGAATAATATAAATATACGGTGTTTACTGAGTTTATTACTGGGAAAAACCAGCAGAAGTCTAAAAATTTAAGTATATATTTGACGTAACGTTGAAAAGAAGATGATGGAATGACAAATTCTACTCAACGCAACATTTGGGAGCTAGTTACTATGAAGAGTTCAAAATCTTATTGACGCAACGTTGATATAAATATCAACGCTTGCGTCAACTATGACTAAAATCCTAATATGTCGAACATAACTCAATGTAACGTCAACTACAGAAAGGCCCACTGAATTATTGATGCCTTAATCTGTTGGCATTTCATTTATGTTTATATAATACGTATTTCATTAAAAACTCTTCATCTTCCTGGCTCTCTATTTTTTCTTTCGCATTTTCTTTTGTTTAACAAGAATATTTGCAAGAACATAATGGATCTAAAGATGAATTCAGGATTCAGCAAATTTTCTAGAATCATTTAGTGTAGCGGCTGAGAAGTTCCAAGGAATTCTAAAATTATTCACTGATTCTGGCCTCAATAAACTTATCTCAACACGATGCAGATTATTTGATACAGAGTTATTCGAGTATGTTTCAAATGTTCATTGCAAGGATGACGAATCATTAATATGAAGCATTGTTACACAAAAGGTACATATAACAGCAGAAATGATACAGAAGACATTTGATCTCATGATTGGGTTTGATTCTATTGAACTATCTGTAGAATAGATAAAAGATCTATTAAGAATAATGAATTTTTCAAAGAACAAGGTTAGTGAGCTAAAGAAAGTATAACTATTAGAAGAATATCAGTTCCTGGCTAACATTGTTGGGAAAGTATTGATTTGCAAAACCTCAACACATGATGCAATATCTATGATTCAACTAAAACCTCACTGTCTTCAAAGAAAAAGAAATATGTTATGGTTACTAAAGAGGTTATTAAAACTTCTATAGGAAGATGTAGTACTACTTTATTCTTCATGCCATAAGTCTTTCTCATTCTTCTAGAAAATTTAGATGTGCTTTATATGGGTAGGGGAATTTGCAATATTCCTCCTATTCCACAACCAAAATATCCAGTTGACAGAAGATCAATGGAGCAAAAGCTTGATGCTACAGCAAAGCATATCAAAGTAAAAAAAGTGATAATTTTGATAAGGGAAATGGAAGAAATCAAGAGAAATATTTGTGAACATGTGAAAAGAAAGATAAATCTGAATGATATATATCATTTTTCTCAGAAAGACTGGGAAAGGCTAATTTCTGTTCAGGAATTTATTAAATATAGATCTGATTATTTGAAATAAAAAAAGTCTAAAGCAATATTCTGAATCGTTAAATGACAAGCTGCTAAATAAACTGTACAATTTTTTTACTTAAGTTATTTGTTTCAGAATCTGCTAATAAAACATTTTTATAGTCAGTCAAATATACTCTAAAGGTATAACTTTTGAGAACTATGTTTTAAAGAGATTTCTATGAAAGCTTCATATATTTAGTTGCCTTTTTATATTCTTTATGATTCTTATCTGTGATGAGTAAATGTTTAATCAAAATTGTGTATTCTTACTACTATATATTTGTAAAATCACTTTTGAAGTTTTACAAAATTTATTAAGTTAAATAGGGAGAGATTGTTGGAAAAAACTCTTATGATTTATTTTAACAAATTAATTCAAGAAGGGGTTTGCATAACAGAACCTTGATGATGTTAGAAGATGTTGATCTATATATATGAGATGAGATACAACACAAATAAGTGGCAAAGATAGAGAGAAGATCATTGATATTTTACATCAATCATCAACTACAGACGATCAAGAAATTCATATCAGATCATGATAGATTTATTTCAACAGAGAAAGTTTAGAATATCATCATTAGCAATTGAATTTCTTCCATCAATCAGTCAATTGTTAGAGTGTTGCTAAATCTACTAAAGAGAATTAGTTTTTCTTCTTCTCAAGAGGAAACTGCATTAGATTCAGAGAAGATTCATGGATAATCTAGAAATTGGGCATATAGTCTTTGTGATTTTGATATTCAGATATTCATCAGAAGTTTCATATATCATCACCGCTAGTCCTCATAAATTTGCTTAGAGGACACTAAGAGAAGATTAATTCTATCACAAATCTTCTTTCATTTTTTTGTTACACTTTATGAAAAAAGATTTGAGAATCCCTCTTCAAAGGATTCATTGAGAGGTTCTGAGAGTCTCCTTGAGAAAAGACTCAGACTGTAATTAGTTCAAGATCTTCTTATCAAAATATTTAGTGTTGGTTCTAAAAGTCTCCTGATCAAAAGACTCAGATACTGTGATAGTGGATTCCTACAAAGTGGGTAGAAGAGGGGATGTACCCAATTTGAGGGGAACCACTATAATCTTGTGTTTTCTATGTTTTTGCATTTGTTTTAATTATTGTGCTGTGATTTTATTTATCTGCCTCTAAATCTGATTGATTGTTAATGTATATGCAAATTCTGTGAATTAAAGTAAGTATTTGGAATAAAATTGTATTCTCTATTCACCCTCTTACCCTAGAGAAAACTCTGAGGAATTTAGCAACTGCTCTCCCATTTCTCTTCTTCCAGTTCATTAACATTTATCTTCCTTGATTGAGTAGATACCTCCCCTGAATCTATGGAGGCTTCTGTTCTGTGTTAACAAAAATTGATTCTTTGACCTTCCCCTGGCTTGGTACAGACTCTGGTTCAAACTGTGTTAATACATTCACATTTCCAGCAATTTTAAGTGGATCTGGTCCATGCAATGATGATGTAACATTATTTAAGTCTTCTTCCTCATCCTGACTCTCCCACTTCTTGACCTAACATGCAAGATAGGTTAAGAATGATCTGGTAATGTTGGAAAAAGAAATCTTTACTTGCAAAAACTATACTGAAGCAGTAATTAAATCTAGTTGAGAATGTATATCATCCACTGTGATTTGTATATGAGAAGCATGTTCTTTAAGCATAGAGGATAAGGTAGAAGTGACTAATTCTACTACTTAAGTGATAGTAGTTGAAGAGATAACCAAGCATAGATCTATTATATTAACATCAGCAGGTGTTGAGTGTACTGTTAAGTCAATCTGAGCTTATTGATCAATTGATTCTTGCAGCAATAAAGATTCCTTTGGAATGGATGGAATTGACACATCATTATTGAATGTAAGAGTAACATTTTGTAGAGAAGATGAAGGTATGGACTCCTTTTGAGATTCATGTTTAGCAATTTGTCTATTCCATTTTGAGAAGAGGGTTATTGACAATTTCTTTCTTGGAGGTATTGGTATTCCTTTTGGTACACACAGATATTGGAAATTATACAACAAAACTTGACTCATTATAGCCATGTAAGCTTTTTTCTTCTGATTATACATGTGTAATAAGTCTTATCAACATTTCTCCCTAGTTGATCTTCTTCCCTAACACTAGAATTCCCATCAAATTTAGTTGAACCATAGTATTCCATCATGTGCTGAGGTTTTACAAATCAATACTTTCCCAATAATGTCTGCCAGAAACTGTTATTCTTCTGATATATCTATTTTCTTTAGTTCACTGACCTTGTCCTTTGAAAAGTTCATTATTCTTAATACCTCTTTTATCTCTTCTTAAGATAGTTTAGTAGAATCAAACCCAGACGAGAGATCAAATGTCTTTTGTATTATTTTTGTTGTTAAATATATCTTTTGTGTAGCAATGGTTCTGATTAATGATCCATCATCCTTGCACTAAACATTTGAAATAAACTCAGAAAGCTCTGTATCAAATAATCTGCATCGTGTTGTGATAAGTTTATTGAGGCCAGAATCGATGAATAATTTGAGAATTCTTTGAAACTTCTTAGCTGCTATATTGAATGATTCTGGGTCAACGTTAAATCCCAAATTCATCTTTGGTGCCATTATATTTTCTGCAAGTGTTTTTTCCAAACAAGAACACTCTCGTCCAGAATATACTCTGGTTCTTTCTTACTGTATATATCTATATATGATACTGCTAACTCTTTATGATTTGGTTATTGATGTTTTGTAGAGGCTCACTCTCATCCCCAAGCCTTAGGGAGTTTTGGGAGGAAGTGTGATTCCACTTAGCCTTTTTACTAACGTGTTATTTTACACCATTTTAGGAGATGAAGTAGTGCGGGGCCCAGCGACCGCGTGAGAGTGTACCCTTTTTAGAGCCCCCACGAGCCGATAAACCATTCTTATCTCCATACCATAGAGACGTGAGTCCTTAGCACTTAAGAGCAGTGAGTGAGAGAGTGTAGTTTGTTTAGCCCTATCAAAGCCTTATGTATAAACAACTTGCATTAGCCTTGTTATATATATATATATATGTGTGTGTGTGTGTGTGTGTGTGTGTGTGTGTGTGTGTGTGTGTGTGTGTGTGTGTGTGTGTGTAGTTGGTTTTCGATTTTGCTTATGCGTAATTGGTCTGATGTGTTGTGTTCCATAGCCTAACAAGGCGATCATTCTACACTTGGAAAGTGGGTCTGTTTCTGCATGAAAACATAGGGCGACGATCTTTGGCAGTAAGGCCTATCTCTGACCCGATCGGTTGCGATTCAAGGGGAAGGGTCCTAACACAATCCATCAACCCTAAAAATTCAAATGGTAGCCAAAATAAGTCAGCAAGGGGTAGCCAAACGCCACCATCAAGATCCAACGTAGTAGCTAACCAGCACAAGAAAAAGCAACTAACATTAGCCAATAAAGGGGTAGCCAACAACAGCTCTAAAAAGCCCACAACAGCTATTAACAACAATCCAAATGGCTTTCAACAACCAAGAGGAACAACTTGATAAAGATCAAAGCATCCCCACCAAGAAGCTCGCCAACCACAGATGAAATATGACCATGTAATGAATAACAAAGCTAACAAAAATAGCAGGCCGAGTCCATCTCAGCACAAATACAATGCCCAAATCAAAAATCATGGCAAAATCATCAAAGTCCCCTTATTTGGAATCCCTATCCAGAAATTAAGGGCATCAAAAATCAAATCCCCCCCCCAACATCCCAAGCAATAACATACCATAATTGAACAATTCTAATTCAAATCTGAACCTCCTCAACCGGTCGACCTCCTCTGCCAGCCTTCCTCTGCTGTCAACCAGCCTTCTCCGCCAGCCAGCCTCAATCAGATGACCTTCACTACCTGTTGTCACCCTCCATCAGCCGGCCTCCTCATCCTGGTCGGCCTCCACGACTCAGCCTCCGCTGGCCACTCAGCGCTGCCCTTCCTCCACTACCTTGGCCGGGTAACTTTCGCGCCGCCACCATCACACCCCACTATCTTCGCAACCACTAATTATGTGGTAAATACCAAATTCTTGTAAGGGATGTGCATATTATATATATATATATATATATATATATATATATATATATATGGTTTGGAATATATAAGCTCAAGCTTTTTTAAGCTTAAAAAAATTGAGTTGGTTCTCCCACAATCAAAGTCGGAATTAGGTAAATAATATATGTTTTTATAGCCAAGAACGAGATCTACAACTTTCATGTTGAACATTTTTCCAAAATTTGCACGGTTTTGCCGGAATCCGACCTAAAAGGTTGTTGACTCGAATTTTGAAATTTATTATTATTATATTCATTTTGAGTGAGCAACTGTTCGGGCGAGATTACTGCCAAACCATGCAAATTTTGAAAAACTGTTCAACATGAAAGTTATAGAACTCGCTCTTGGCTACAAAATGCATATATTATTTATCTAATTCTGACATGTATTGTGAGAGAAGCAGCTCAACTTTTTTAAGGTATATATATATATATATATAGATATATATGATTAGAGAATGCATATAATATATTGTACGGAGACAGTGTGCAAATAGTGATCATCCATATGAAGGGCGTGTAAATAATAAATTATATGGTTACGATGTGCGCATAGTCATATAATCCATCATGGGCGTGTGTATAATGATGTAATCCATCATGGATGTGCATATAGTCATAAAATCACCCTTAATGTGTGTGCACATAAAAAATTATATGATTATGGTGTGCAAATACCCAATCTCCCGAGCCACTTAATTACAGAAATGTCATCCCTGAAATCTATAAAAGGGCACACGGGCCTTCATTTGACTGACCTTGTCTCATATGCCCAAGGGACATTTAGAGGATTCCCTTGATGATCCCCCTGCGTGCTCGAAGATTTCTTCAAAGATTTTCATAGCCTTCGAAGATTCCTTGAAGATTTCCCACGAGCCCTTGAAGATGTCCTTGAGCTCCCGACGCCACCTTTCTAGAACTAGAAGTCTGCTTCAACTCCTAACGCCTGCTTCTGTGAGCGAGAGTCCTCCTTCAGCACCTGACGCCTGCTTCCGAGAACAAAGATCTCCTTCAGCTCTTGATGTCTGCTTCCGAGAATATAGATCTCCTTTAGCTCTCGATGCCTGCTTCCGAGAATATAGATCTCCTTCAGCTCCTGACGCTCACTCTTGGGACATGAAGCTCGTTTCCGCTGCACAAAAGTCTCTAAGAGGATAGCTCGAAGACTTCTCCTAACTCTGCCACTAGAGTTCAGAGCAGCTACAGCTCAAGTCCAGATCGCTTCCGAGTGCATCCACCAACATCTCATCCTCGCCTACGCCAGCAGTCAGGAAGAAAAATTGTAACGAGCAGCGGTATGTCACCATCGATAAAACAACTTTTGTAACTCTTTGAGAATATACTGAAATTTAGCTGGCACAGACCCTGTGATTTTTTATCATTCTTAGGGTTTTATCACGTAAAATCTCGCTTGTCAGCTGTCAACATTTTTCTGTGACTGTTTGCGCGCTCGACTCGCTCACAATCTAGGACAGTTCATTTTCGACCGGTTCGCGAGCACCTCTAGTGACCCACAACAATATATATAGGCTCATGTGGCTCCCCTCAGTGGGGTTTTTTTGTGCATGCATGTTATAAAATATAAACTCATGTAGGTCGTTTTTGTATTTTTAAAAGATAGATGGGTTCAACCTATAATTTTGCATACACAACAAACAAATTTACCCATGTAACTTTCTCTAATACAAAAATTCATTAATTTTTCATTTCTAACATCATAACATTACCATTCTAGCGCACACAACAATTGACTTAAATTTATACAATTCTGTATGCACACAACATCCCAAAAGCAGGGACCAGAAAAATAGTGAATTAAAAACACTTGGTCCCCAAGGATAAACTGCTTCTCACACAATAATCTCCATCTGCTTGCAGCTGCTGCTCGATTCTTCTTCTCCGAGAAGAAAATTAAGCCTTGGAGGAATCCTGGGGCTTACAATATTCGACTCCCTCTCGAGGATTGAGCGGTACGACTCGAAGACGGTCGGCGTCACGTTGAGCCTGAAGCGCAAACCGAATAAGAAATCGACCTCTAAATAGTTCAACTCGGTCAGGCTGATCCCTCCAACTTTCGCAAAATAGGCATTATTGTAGTATCTGTAACCATAGTCAAAAAACCAAAACTTTCATTAATTAGCGAAGCATAATTCACCTGAAAAAGAACACAACGAAATCATAATTATGAAAACACTGGAAATTTGAAAGCTGGAAAGGCGATAAGATTGTGTTCTACGACCCACTCCTCGCATCAGAATTTCGTTCATTTTTTCCTCTGTAACCGTACTGTTGTGCCGTTTTTTCCGACCCACAACAAGGCTTGGTTTGGGTCTGTGGAACCCACATCATGGCTAGTTTGGCTCAGCCAATCCGCACAGTCAATTTCGGTGAAAAATTCAGTAGAAATCGAAGGCAGGGCGCATCCCCGCGACCGGATAGTGCGCCCCGTGCGACCTCACATGACCGGCCGCATCAAACGCATCCCATTTTGTATAAGTTTTGCGGTTGAAAAGTATCAATGCCACCTACCCTGAAACTAGTGGCTGACAGAGTGAGGGCCAATGCAGCTTTCTTCTAAAATTTTATTGCCTGTTGGCATCAATGATTGGTTACGAAGTCATATCATGACAACCTATATATATATATATATATATATATATATATATATATATACACACACGAGTGACAGTGCACGGGGGGCCCCCCGTGCCCTCCGCGACAGTACACAGCTCGGGACAGCGGGCTTCGCCCGCCCCCCGGCGGGCTTCGCCGCCCAGACTTTTTGATTCCCAAATAGAAGGTCACGGAGGCTCTAAATCAAAAAATGATCAACATGAAGATTGTTCGGATCGCCATGATCTACAACTTTCATGTTGATCACTTTTCGATTTGAAGCCTCCTTGACCCCCAAAATCTCATGCCCGCATATGAACGGGTCTCGGAGGCTCCAAATCAAAAAATGATCAACATGAAGGTTGTTCGGATCGCCGAGATCTACAACTTTCATGTTGATCACTTTTCGATTTGAAGCCTCCTTGACCCCCAAAATCTCATGCCCGCATATGAACGATTGGGATTACTTTGGAGGGCCTCATTGTTACACCGTGCAATCCTATTGGCTGCCCATATTCTTTTGTATATATGTATAGATATATATAGAAATAGTTGATATATGTCTGTACGTGTGAGCCAACTCGGAGCGTGTTATTGATTTCGTGTCACTCTAACGCTAGCTAGGCTCTACGCTGGAGATACTATACAAAGCTTATTCCAAACTTGATATGACATATGAATTATCTCGAGCAGATTCATCCCAACACACATATATATATATATAGATGTATTTCTCATTAATTTTTATTTGTATTTGTATATAGGCCCTGAGGAGAGAAATTGTGAATATATTGTTACATGGTAAAATTTAGGCGATTTTTTGCACTCGGTATAAATTTGTACACCTATTTGTTATGCTCTAGCATGACATCACAGCAAGTTGAGTCCAATATCCAAGCGCAAGGAGGAATTGTTGTGTACAAGGCGAGCTCAGCCTATACGGTGTGGCCGCATAAGGATCGAACTTAGTTCATACGGTACGCTCAGTGTGCACATAAGTTCTCCTAAGTTGCCCAATAAATCCCACCATCACCGCTCCAAAATGTCATTTTGATCTTTTTAATAGTGCAGCCACCCTCCATTCCTCACTGCTCCATTGTCAACGCATTCATTCCCACTGCTCCAATTCTTACCGTCGAAATGGCACGGCAATGGAGATCACGAGTACGGTAATGAAGCATCTTTCGTGAACGATGGACCTCACCTAAGAAACATACAAATATTTTATGACGGTGACATTTTGTGCGAACTCACCGGAGCATTGTTTCTCGCTCCACGAACATTGTTTCGGGCTTGCCATTTAGGAGTGCCGCGGTGGCCGCAGTTGTCGTAGTTAGAAGAGAAAAATTGTGTCACTACCATTTCACGTTTTATTGCTACCATGAAAATAATCCCATATATCTGCTGTGCCCGAAAGTTGTGGCCGGAAGGCAGCAGCAAAGACAACAAAGTGGCAGATTTCATTTCAAAAAGGGCTTGCAATAAAGACTTTGGCTTCGTTTTGAGGATTTTAATTAAGGTCCGGTTCATGCGGTCGTAACCGCTTGATTGGTGAACATAAGTCCCCCCAAAGAGAGTCATTATTTGAGAAGGAGGTATGCCTCTGCTCCTCCGAGAAATGATGTAGTTCCTTTTAAAATTATATATTTATATATAGGCGCATGCCACCCTTCAGAAAGAGCAACCCTGCGAGCATACATTTTATAAATTGATTTTTTTTATTTAGGAAAAAAACACAAATGAATGCGGGATTTGATGTGATGAAAAGAAATTTGGGAGGCTGATACGAGGATAGAGGAAACTCAATTTATCAATAGATGCTTTCAAGGATTTTGGTCCTACATAAACTTAATAATCTAGCACGAATCTCAAAGATACTATGATATTGTAGGCTCCACTTGGCGTAGTGGCGTCGGTTGCGTACATGGCGGTTATGAACCGTTGTTCGTGAACGCCAGACCTTACCAATGAAACTTCATTCATATTTATGTTCAAAACTAGTTTTCTTTTCTTCTTGGTAGTCATACATTATATGATGATGGTGTTTTCTTCTTGGTGGCCTGAGTTCGGAGCAAACGTCGCCGGACAACGGGTTATAAACAAACGAGTGTCGGCAGCGTTTGCTCCCGCCCGACAGTGAAAAAGTCCCGCAAATGCTGCGTTTTCAGCCCCGCCTGTCTCCCTCCAGTTCCAACTCTCACTTTCCACCCCGCCGGCTATTCCCGGCACCACCACGCCAAATGAAGCCTAATTCTCATATGGCGTTGTTTACGGCTAAGAAAACCAAAGAAATTAATAAAAAAAAATAAGCAAAAGATTACTGATATCATATAATTTAGTAAAATAAAGTAAAATCAAACAAAGCATGTGGAAATTTATCTTTGAAGTTTGAACAGATCAGAGAAGAAAACAGAGCTCACCGGTCATCCATGAACTTAACGGCGGTGAGAACCGCTGTGATGAGGAGGCGGTGGACATTTAAGGAGTCGATGCAGAAGGTAGGATGGAGACGGAGGAAGCGATTGAGGTAGATGTAGGCGACGACGAAGCAGGAGTGGCTACAGCGAGCAAAATGGAAGATTCGCTCGAGGTAGCAGGGGATGGAGATTTCTGGTTTGGCTACCGCGGAGAAAGCCGAAGCGGCAGCCGGTGGCGGGAGCCGGTGGCAGTTGGCGACGGAAAGGGCGTCGTTGCAGTCTGCCACGCGCTGGAGGAGGGAGGAGAAGGTGTAGATAAAGTGAGGAACTGTGTCGTCGTCGCTCACCATGGAGGTCTCTGCCATTTCTTGCTTGCTCTCTTCCTCTTCTTTCTCTTGGCGAAGCGCAGGGGAGAGAACAGGGGAGGCTCTGTTTCTTCTAAATGTAGACATTATTATAGAATTGTATGATTGTATCCTTGCTGTTTGTATTTCTTATATTATTGTACGAGTGAGAGGTACGGTTCAGCCTCCAGGAATACCACAGTATCTCAATTGTGATTGTATGTGTAGCCCTTGGTGCCACACGTGATAGTCCGTCTGCTACTCATTTTTTCTTGTGCATACGAATTTGCGAGCGACGAAAAAAACACATTTTTGACTGCAGGTAAGAAACTTCGTCTTTAGGTGAGCATATGCATCATGCTTTGCGCGTGCGCATGCTCTGGGGCGCCCCTTGGCTTGCTTCAAGTGGGTCCACCCTTTAATTTTACCGTGCAAGACATGCTTTCATACTGCATCTAACTTTTTCTTTCTGGTGACAGGGCTCGAAGCGTACCACAAGACCACTGCGTCTGCGCTCCTTTCTTACCGAGGATCAAATCGTCATTTGTAGAAAGAGGTTCGGGCTACCTGTCGATTTAGAGGTGAAAATTCTGCATGTCGAGGAGAGAGTGCAAAATACCCCCCCACCCCCCATGCTGGCTAACGGTCTGCGAGAGTACTTTGAGGTATGGCTTCTGATTCCCGCCTTGCGAGGAAGTGATCGAGATCTTGAAATTTTGCGGGGTGCCGATCTCCCAGTTTATCTCGTTGAGAGTAGTGCCCCTTATGGGCTTGGTTGTTTTCTTCCATGAGTATGGCGGGAGACTTTCTTTGGAGTGTTTCCGAGATTGGTGCGATGTCTGCTCCGATGGTGGGGAGCGTGTGGAGATTCATAACAACAAGAGTTGGCTCAAGTTCGAGCCTCGAATAGACCGTCGTCATGGGAACACCCTTTTCGGATACATCAGGAACCCTTGAGGCTTAACGGAGGTGTGGAATTCGCTCCCCGATCGTTGTTGCCGTTAGAAGGGGAAGGAGCGGGAATTTTCCCCGGTGCTGGGGTTTTCGGAGCCCAGTGAATTGGCCAATCGCCTGTTCAACGTTTTCTCATTTGTGGAGGAGAAGCGCTTGCTACAATGCGGCATTTCTTTGGATTCTTCGCAGAGTATCGAGGCACCCTCTGGTGGCAATCGTAAGAGAAAAACCAGCGCATCTTCTTCTATTGGTGTCGAAATGACGGATAGGGAGGCTCCTCTAGTTGCTCGAGATGATAGCACCCCTGAGGTGCAGGTGCTTGAGTGCCCAGCCCTTCAGGTTCTTTCTACGGAGGAAGCGACCCCGCGCATGTCTCCCTCTTCGAGGGCAATGAGCGAGGCGGTAAGTACTCTTGTTTGTGTGAAATTTTCAATTTTCATCTTGTGATGCTTATTTTCATTTTCCTTTGTGCAGATTAAGACTAGGGTCGAGACTGTCGTTACTTGGAACGACCACTATGCGAGCCTGAAGGACGGGTATTTGGCCCTTCAGGAGAAGCTCAGATCGACGACGAGCTCACTCGCCTCCTTGAGGGAGGAGAATGACTGTGACGTTTCACGATTTCGTTAGATGGGGTGAAGTCCGAGTTGGAGAATGCACGTGCGGTATTGGAGGTAGAGAAGGCACTGGTGGAGAGGACCACCTAGATGCTAAAGCATTCCCAGGAGGAAACCACCAGCTTAGAGACTCGACTTCGGGCAGCAAGGGCCCAAGTTGAGATGCTATCTTCTGACAACCGCGTGTCAGAGCTGAAGGTCGGTAGACTCGCGGAGTATTTGGATTCGTTGGACTACATGCAAGACCATTGCCTGATTGCGGAGGAGGTGCGAGACGAAATCTGGTCCAAGGAGGTGGAGCCTCAAGTGGAAGATGCTCGTGAGTTAGCCCTCAAGTGTGGAGTGGCAAAGGCCTTCCGATTTTTTGGCTGGCACCTAGGATGTGATACCTCTGGCTTTAGCTTTGATGACGTTTGTGAGGATGAGCGATCTGATGTCGATGCTGATGATGAATAGCGGCCTCATGTTTCTGTATTTGTATGTTTTTGTACTCTTCCTCAAATTATTCGTTTCGTGTGTTGTTTTTTGCTTAGCAATTGCAGTGGACGCTCTTGTGCGCAGATCTGTGTGACATCATTATTTTTTATATCACTTAGCTGTTCTGTTTTTCCTTTTTCTCCTTTGGTACTATTTTTGCGAGTTTGGCTTGCAGGAGAGTGTGGGCGAAGTATTTCACGTGAACTAGATTCGCAACTTCATTATCACAGTTCCATCCCGCGGCTTTGTTTGCACGGTTCTAGCCTGCAGCTTAGTTTGCACGGTTCTAGCCCGCGGCTTTGTTTGCGTGGGTTGTAATCGCAGTTTTGCCGTGAGGGGGGAAGACCCCCACGAGGAATTTGCACGAGTCGGGCTCGCGGCTTAATTTTTGTGGGTTGTAATCGCGGCATAGCCGTGTGGGGGGCAGGCCCCCACGGGGAGTTTGCATGAGTCGGGCTCGCGGCTTAGTTTGCGCGGGTTGTAATCGCGGCTTAGCCGTGAGTGGGGCAGGTTCCGGTGAGCGATGATTGCGTCGTCTTCCCTGTTTGAATAGACAAGATTTGCAGCAACACAATGCGATATTTGGATAAAAATAATTTGCGCGAGATTAGGCTCGCGGCTTACACACATCATAGAGTCTTTATTTTTAAATGCATTACACAATTCGAAAGACACAAAGTAGGAAATCATTGATAAAATCGGCGCAGGTTCTGCGAATTCCAAGTGCGGGGAAGAGTCTTTCCTTCAGCGGTCTGCAGCTTGTACGTTCTTGGTTTTACCATTACTGTGATGACAAAGGGACCTTCCCATGTAGGAGAGAGTTTTTCTCCTTGCGTCCCTTTTCCTGCGACCTCTACAGTGCGGAGGACGAAGTCCCCGACGTTGATCGGTTGGGGTCTCATCTTGCAGTTGTAATACCGAGCAGTCCGTTGTTGGTAGGCCGCAATGCGGAGGGCCGCCGCCTCGCGGACTTCAGGGACCAAATCTAAGTTGTCTCTGAGTGCTTCACCATTCTTCTCGAGGTTGAAGTTGGAAACTCGGGGGCTTGGAACGCCGATGTTGACCAGGATGATGGATTTGGTGCCGTAGCAGAGATTGTACGACGTTTCTCCTGTGAGAGTTCTCTCGATTGTCCGGTATGCCCATAGCACATTGGGGAGTGCATCAACCCACTGCCCACCAGCATCTTGTAGTCTCTTCTTCAACCTTTTTAGATGGTACGGTTGGTCACCTCGATCTGCTCATTAGTTTGAGGATGCGAAACAGCCGTATGTCACAGCTTGATTTTTAAATCTTCGCATAGTTTTGTGAAGGACCTTCCCGTGAACTGAGTACCGTTATCGGTGATTATGATTGCAGGGATTCCAAAATGGCAAACGATGTTCTTCCACACAAATTCTTTTGTATTCTCTTCGATGATCTTGGTCAGCGGCTCCACTTCCACCCATTTAGTGAAATAATCAATGACCATTATTAGGAATTTCCTTTGCCCTAAAGCTCTAGGTAGAGGGCCAAGAAGGTCTATTCCCCACTGTGCAAACGACCATGCTCCTTACAGTGTGGAGAGGGAAATGGGAGGTTGTCGAGGGACATTGACGTGCAGTTGGCAACTCTTACACCGTTGGACGAAGTCGGTCGCTTCCCTCTTCATAGTGGGCCAATAGAAGACTTGACGTAAGATTTTTTGTGCCAAGTCCTTCCCACCTAAGTGCTCACCGCATACCCCTTCATGGACTTCACGTAGAGTATATTTGGCGTCTCTATCTGATAAACACTTTAGGTATGGTCCTAAGAAATATCGCTTATACAATTCTTTATCGATCAACGCAAAGGTGATTGCCCGCATCCTTAAGCGTCGGGCTTCTATTGGGTCTTCCGACAGCTGCTGGTACTTTAGGTAGGTAACCAGTGAACTAACCCAAGATTCTTCTGGCTCGTCAATCTCTACAACCTCCCATGATGAACACTGGGAAAGACAATTTCTTCTACTCGGCGCCTCCTTGACTGATACTGGGAAGGTGATGTGGCCAGTTTTGACAGGGCGTTTTCCAGGGAATTCTATTCCCTGGGGATGTGAAGGATCTGAACCTGCGGTATCCTGAGCAGGATGGACTTTACAAGTGGGAGGTACTGGGCTAGCTGCTCTTTTTTCGCTTCGTAGTCCCATTCTATTTGGGAGATAACGAGCTGAGAATCTGAGTAGACTATCAATCCTCTAACGTGGCAGACAATAACGATCCTGAGTCCCGCAATTAAAACTTCGTACTCGACAACGTTGTTGGTGGCGGGGAACTTCAACCGGAGCCCATACTCCAAAGTGATAAGTTCTGGGCATACGAGAAACAATCCTGCTCCTGCATCTTCGAGCCCAGACGCTCCATCAACGTACAGAGTCCACCGCTGATCGAGTTCGACTTGCGTGCCCCCTGTCTCTGCTGGTAGGGTATTTTCAACAACAAAATCAGTCAGGACTTGTAACTTGATGACGGGGGGGGGGGGGGGGGGGGGGGGTGGTGGCAAAAAGTGGATGTTGAATTCGCCTAACTCGACCACCCACTTGACCAATCGGCCAGACGCTTATGGCTTCTGGAGAATTGCGTGGAGAGATAGCTCGGTCAATACTTTGATTGTATGGGCTTGGAAGTAAGGACGAAGCTTCCTAGATGAGAAGACGAGTGCTAGGGCTGTCTTGTCTACAGCTGGATACCGAGTTTCCGCATCTGATAGGATCTTATTGAGGTAGTAGACGGGGGCTAACTTGATTGAGGTTGGTGTAGTCCACACACATCCTTCACTTCCCGGAAGACTTCTTCACCATGACAACGTTGGCCAGCAAGGCAGGGTACTCTACCTCCCGGATGAACTGGGCGTCGAGGAGCTTTTGTACATCTTCTTCAATTGCTTGGAGCCGTTCCGAGGCAAAGTTTTGCTCCTTCTGGATGACGGGTTTGCAAGCCAAGTTTACGTTGAGGGAATGTTGGATGACTTGAGGATCTATACTAGGCATATTCTCGGGAGCCCAGGCAAAGATATCCTTGTCCTTGCAGAGATAAGTTGTTAGCTTCTCCTTTTCTTGCTGTGGTATGAGGGACCCAAGCTGAACGGTGCGAGCAGGAACTATTGGTGACAATGGGACTTCGACCAATCCTTCGATAGGCATTCTCGGCTGCAGGATCGCCTCGTCACGTAGATCGAAGTCATCAATATTTAGAGTCGTGGCTTTGACATGCTGTGCCTGCTTCGAGTAAAAAGTTCTAGCAGCCTCTTGGTTCCTGCGTATGAATCTGATCCCTCCTAAAGTGGGAAACTCTATCGCAAGATGGGGAATCAAGGGGATGGCTTTGAAAATGGACTTGACAGGTCTTCCGAAGATCGCATTGTAGGCTGAGCTTGAATCTACCACAAAAAACTGGACTTCATGTGTTGCCTGCCTTGGGAACTCTCCCATAATAACTGGTAGGGTAATCATTCCTAACACTTGGACTAGATGGTTTTCAAATCTGTACATTGGTCCCACGACTAGCGTCAGATGTTGTTTGGAAAGCTTCATGTTCTGAATGGTGGAGGAGAACAAGATATCAACTGAACTTTTGTTGTCGACGTGGATTCGCTTGACATTATAGCAGGGATCCCCAATCTCGGCGCTGATTACAAGGGGGTCTTGGTGAGGTGTTCGGATCCCCTTGAGGTCTTTATCTCTGAAAGTTATGGTGGTGTCTTGCCTGCACTTTTTATCTTCATGAGTGCCCCCCTGCGTGCATACCGAGAGTATCTGAGCAGAAAGAACGGGCGATCTGGCGATGGTCTCGATGTTTCCGACCATCTGACTACAACCGGCTCCTCCTTGCGGGGCATTGTCCTGATCTCTGGGCGGCATAGGTGTGTCTTGCTGGTCTTGTAGGCATCCCTATAAAAATCTTTTGAGCAGCCCTAGGTTAACAAGGTGCTCGATTTTCTCCTTTAAGCGGGCACAGTCCTTAGTAGTGTGTCCCGTGCTTCGATGAAACTCGCAATATTTGGACTGGTCGTTCCTGGGGTTATGAGTCGGCTGCTTAGGCTGATGCAGGGCCGGCTCATTCTGGATAGCGTAGAGTATGTTGGTGCACGTGGTATTGAGGGGAGTGTAATCTCTGGGTGGCTGATCTCTCAAATGGTCACGCCAGTATTGCCCGTTCCGACGTTCTTCTCGGAATATTCCTTCTTGGTGTTCAGGGGTTGGCTCCTTCTTCCTCTTGCGCTTGTGGTTTTCGTCGAACTGTTGACGATGAGCTTCAATAGCCTCGTCGGATGCAATCCGCGCCTCTATGCGGTGTACGAGGTTGGGGTAGCTAGGGACGGTTTTCCTCATTAATGCTGAATAGAAGCTGCTAGGACGGATACCCCAAGGAACACTCCTCTTAATAGCTCTGGGTCGACCTCTGGGATTTGGCGAGCTTCTACAAGAAAACTTGTGGAAGAAGTCCTTCAAAGACTCCCCTTCGTTCTAGAGGATACCTGATAAGTGGGAAGGGTCGTGAACGATCCTCCGATTTGCTATAAACTGGTCCACGGACTGTCTTATTAGCTCTGTGAAGTTGGTAATGGTGCCCACCCTCAAGGAGTGAAACAATGTGCGGCCGGCCCCTTAAGAGTGGCTAAGAACACTTGACAGAGTAACTGATCAGGTGCGTTGTAGATCCTTATAATGGTAGTGAAATGGCTGACATGTTCCAATAGATCGTCTATTTCGTTGAACGTATCGATATTGGGTAGCTTGAAACCATGAGGAATTGAATGAGTCAGGATTTATGGTGCGAGGGGGAGCCTTAGCAGAGTGGTGGGCGAGTATGAATATCCTGTCGGCCTGCTTGCCGGTATTCTTCTGCGATCACCTCCTGAATTTCTTCCCAAGTGAACCTCTCGAGTGGGGGAAGTCGGGCCTCGTCTCCCCAGTTATGGCATTGTCGCCCAGTTTCAGTTCCTCTACGAGCCGGGTGAGTGGAGCTGGCGGTGTTAGAGTATCCTTCGGGCGCCTCTTGTCTTGATTGAGCTTCTTGCACCCTGCCATGATTTGGCTGCGGCGGGTTAACTCGTGCTAGAGGAAGAGCAGGTGGGGCACCCAGATTCCTGAGCAGAGCAAGCATTTCAGTTTGCTGCTCTTCCATTTGTCGAACTCGCCCCTCAAGAGCAGTGACTGGTGTGAGTGCGGCTTCTACCTCCAACGGTACGCTCATAAGTGAGCGGGAACGTGTCGGTTCAGTGTGTCCATCGGGGACGGATCCTTCAGCAGTGCTGGCGCTTCTTTTCATCATTGAAGCAGAGCTTGGATGTTGCAAGGAGGGAGGTCTTGACTTCTGAAGGATGTTGGGAATCACGGTTCCCACAGAATGCGCCAAACTATTGCGGACTGACTCGGCGTCCCGGTCGGACCGGAGTAAATCAGACCGCCTTAGCTCTCGGGACTGTCGAACGCGCACACAGTCAATGAAATGGGTCAGATGTACACACGAGGTTTTAACGTGGAAACCCCCCTCAACTGGGTAAAAAACCACATGACCGGGTTCGTGCCGGTCAAAATTCACTATTTGCTTGCGGTTACAGGGCGTTTGGGGAATCGAGGGCGACAGACCGCTCCTCATTACAACATGGTGATGAGAGTGAATTCCTAACTCGCAACGGGCACCAGGCTGCGCCAAGGGAGTGTTGGATGCTGCTTGGTGGCTTGTGTGCTTGAGTGCTGGTGATGGTCGTCTTCTTCCCTTCTCTGCGCACTTGGGGACTTGAGCGTTCCTCTGGCTCGTAGGCGGCTTGAAGATGACCTGAGGGAGGAGTTCGGCAGAGCTCTGGCCTGAGGAAGAAGAAGATTGGAGGAGCAAAAAGGTGAGAAATGAGGAGGTCTGGAGCTCCTTTTATAGCCTCCGGGAGGTGGTTACGGTGGTTAAGCGGTTATCCGCACACCGTAACCACCTACATAAGCATTAATTTCATAATTTAGGTGATTATTTATTTTAATGATGATATGCCCCCCACTAACTTGGTGGTTAGCGGGTGGTTACCGGCGGCGGCGGCGGCGGCGGACGGTGGCGGTAGTTAATGAAAGGGTGCCCCCCCCCCCCCATTTTATCCTCCTATTGTGGAGGAGATCATGGGAAGTGGATTGACCGGTCAAATCCATGATCTTCATAATAAGAGAAATCATGGGGGACGAGTGGTTAAATGCACCCCCAAAACTTTAAATGGAGCTTCATCCCCATCAAACTTCATTTATTTTTTTGGTTCAAAAAGAATTTCTTTTTTTTGTGGAGTTCCTAATCATTGTCATTCTAAACAAACATTCACTGGTGACTGCGTTTTTGCCCAAACTCACACGATGTGCCAAATGTTTCACTAATGGTTACAATTTATTTGGGTTTAAATTTTTTGGGATAAATTTTTTTAACTTTTAAAAATAGCATTCATGACACATCCAAAAGCTATCTGCATTTTTTTTAATCTGAGTTCACCGCACTACTAATAGTGCTATGGGGTTTTTAAACATACCCTAAACATAGCTGCACAAATGCATGCACAATATTGTTCAACTTGGCATCAAAATAAAATTTTGATCTTGCAATAATATATTAATTTGTTAATTTTAAAATTTAAAAAATGTTTACATATTGTTGGACACAGACACCCACGCAGATACAGACACAGACCCAAATGTACACATACATAGAACCAGACAGACACACACAGACACACACAAAGACACAGACACGGGCACATACAGAGGCGGACCTAATAAGGGGCGAGAGTGGACAGCCGCCAACACTGAGAAAAAAAATCACCGAAGTAGGGTTTGGTCGCAACGTGCAGGAGCGTGAGGGGGCGAGGCACTGAGCGCCAAATTTCTTCCACTCTTCGCCGAATCGCCTGGCTCCCATCACACGTCGATCCTCTGCAACCGCAAACCCGCGATTTGGAGGAACCCCTCTTTCAAACCCGCTATTTGGAGGAACCTGCGGCCGCAGGACTTCGAGTATTCCTGTCTTCTGGTCTTCCAGACTTCCTGTTCCAGCCTTCCAGCCTCTAGGTATCTAGTCTTTTGTTCTTGAGGTCCTCCTTCCGCGCCTTACTTTGGCCCTAGCCGTGTTAATGCTTGGTGATGTTTGATCAGAGAGGTTGTGCACCTGTGGCATCATTTGTTATTGTTTTGGTTGATGGATTTTGAGTCTTTGACTTCATTTCTTTCTGATGGAGGTGCTAACATGAGATAAAGGCAATATTTTGTTAATGCTTGTTGATGTTTTTGATTCTCTGGCGTACTTTGTTCATCCCTGTCCAAAATACGAATTCTTCATTAGCAAATCTTCAAATGGTTTGTCTTGTAAAACTTCAAACAACATAGTCACACAAGCGTTCTCCAAATGTGTTTAATTTGCTTGTTCTCATCAGTAATTGATGTGCGTGAGATTATTGAAGAGGATGACACACTTTCAGAGCAAAAAGTTGAATCGAGCGAATTATTCAAAGTTATGCAGTGTTTTGAATTTATATTTAAGCTTCACTTAATGAGAACTATCTTAGGGATCACTAATGATTTGTCACGAGCATTAAAAAGGAACGATCAAGAGCTTGTAAATGTCACGACTCTTGTCAGAATTTTCAAACTACGGTTACAAACATTGAGGGACAATGGATGAGATTCTTTATTTCATGAGGTAACTCTCTTGTTCAACAAATATGAAATTATTGTTCCAAATATGGAAGATAAATTCATTGCTCGCGGGAGATCAATACGTAAATTTGTAGACACTTCAAACCTTCATCTTTATCATGTGAAATTATTTTATGCGGTCATAGATCTACTACTTATCGAGCTAAATAATCGATTTGATGAGGTGAATACTGAATTGCATTTATGTATGGCAAGTTTGAACCAAATAATGGATTTTCTACATTTGATAAGCACAAACTGATTCGATTTGCTGAGCATTATTCCATGAACTTTACTCAAGTTGAATTAATGAAGCTCGATAATTAGTTTGAAAATTATATTTTAGATATTCACTTGAATGTTGGCTTCGCGAAGGTGATTGGGCTTGGAGGATTAGCTATGCGACTAGTTGAATTGAAGAATGATGTTCTTTATTTGTTGGTGTTTTTGCATGTGAAACTCGCACTATTATTACTTGTTGTAACTGCAACTGTAGAAAGAGCTTTTTCAGCAATGAAGATTATCATCATCACTGTGTAATCAAATGAGGGATGAATTGATGAATGTCTGTTTAGTGAGATATATTGAAAAAGATATATTTTCTACAATCAATAATAAGGTGATAATAAACTGCTTTGAAAACATGAAAGCTTGAAGAGAAGTTTTATAATCAAGGTTACTCTGCAAGCTGCTTTTCCTTTGTGTATGATGCTTTTGTTAATGGTTTTTGTTCATTCTGTATGATTGCCTTTTTTATTGCTCTTTATTTCAGCCTAATGGAATTCCTCTTTGTTCATTCTGATGGTGCTGATATTTTGTTTTAAGTCTTGTATATTCTTATTGTGAAATACATCTTCTTATTGATATGTGTATCAGTTATAGATGTGTATTAGTTGTAGATTATCTAGTAAGCTAGGTTTGATCATTCTCTGTTTCGCAAAAAAAAATATTCAAGTTTTTAGGTTTGTCCACACAGGAAAAAATTCTTGCATCTTTCATTGGGCACACACAAAGACACACACAGACACACACAAGAGTGATAGGTATTGGAACCAAGAAAATTATGGTCCCAAAAGTTCGAATTAAATGCTGATCAAATGTTACTTGTCTAGCGATCAACCCCAGCAAATGTAGATTAGATAGAGCTAGAGTGCTGAAATCTTCTTTAACTACATATAAACTAGATTTTGGACTGCAGTGCGGAGGTCGCACCGCTTAGTGGTAAAATTAAAATTTTGATACTGCACAGGCACAAAGTAAATTTTTAAAAAGAAATGACAATAACATTTTTAATGTCAAAATTTTATAAAGTAGAAAATACAAAGAATCAAACACCCCGAAAAAATATAGCGTGTACATATATCTATGTATGTTTGTATATGTAAATGTCTCTTTCACTAGTTGTGTGTCCTTGTATGATCAAACTCTGTGTATCAAGATTTTTTTACCTATCGGTTATGATCTTATGAGGACTTAAATTCTATCACATCGCTCTCTAAATTAGTTTTAGATGACAAATGTGATAAAAACTATTATAAAGCTAGACAAAATTTCAATAAATGTCACATAAAATTATTATTGGTCGGGATAAAATTTTTAAGAAATGTTCGACTAATTTTCATGAGTCTAATGATGTTGATGATTTGATTTATGTTGTAGGCCACTCGCTTTTTCTCCAGTCCAGAGAATCGGCCTGCCTTAGCTCAGAATTGGACCAGGTGCGCAATTAGTTAATGAAAAACAACATCAAATGATAAAAGACTTTTTTTGACGTGTAAAACCCGGAAAGGGTGAAAAACCACGTGGTCGGATCTATGTCGGGCCAAAATCCACTATCTCGTTTGATTTTACAAGAGTTGAGAGATTTTCTCGGAAGGTGATAGATCACCTCTCCATTACAAGTTCTGAATATGAAAATAACAGAAAATAAATTAAGTCCTTGGAGTCATGGTGGGAGCACTCCAGTAGAAAAAAATGTTGAGTCTTTGGAGCCTCGATGTAAGAGCTCCTGTTCAGCCGGAGCCTTGATGAGAGCGCTCTTGTGGAATAGACTGTCATGTTCTTGTAGGCTTGAGATGCCTTCACACTAGAGAGAGAGCAGAGCAAATACCGAGTGGAGGAATAATCTAAGTCACACATCCTCGCCAGAAAACCTCAGAGATCTCTCTAGCCTCTGGAGTTGTTTTCCTTCAAATGAGGGCATATGTGCCCTTTTATAGTTTTCTGTAGGGATTTCGTGGTAATTATGCGGGGACGAATTCTTAGGTAGCGAATGATGTAGCATCGTTTCGGTCACCTGGATCACCAATTTTCATGAAGAGATGAAAGTGCCTCTTGGGCGGTTCAGGCGGCCCGGGTAGGCTGTCCGGCGATGGCGGAGGCCGGCGGCGACCAGAGGTGGCAAAGGCGGGCGCGTGCGCGCCCATGGGGCGCACGCCCAGGGGCGCGTCATTCCTGCTCTGGTTTGCTGCGCTTGAGTACGCTCCTCGCATGGTCGCTTGGTTCCCTTAGTCTAACTCAAAAATACTAATGGGAAATCCCATCAAATGCCCCCAAATTTTCACGAGTCACGATCCACAAAATGATGAGCACTAAAAGTTTTAGCTTTAGCTCGGGATGTCTCAAAATCATGCGATCATCAAGTTTGGTCATGAAATATCATTTGCCAAAGATTAGAATGAAAAAATAATTTTATATTTCTTGTTATATCGTGAAAAATATTTTCTACTATTTCAGCAAGATATTTGATTTGGATATCTTTTCCTCTGCTGCCACTTTTAAGGCGAGAATTTGGCAGAAGATATTCTGGTATTAACGAGGTCTTCCATTATAAGACCTCATGCAAGATTTATAAATTTAAGAGTGTCTTTGATTTTTTTTTCTTACGCTGATGCAGAGTTCTTGGAGTTCTAGCTTAGAGTTTGCATAGTATTGTTGTCGTCGTGTCTCCTTCGAAAAAAGTCAGCATTTTTCATGAAACTATTCTATGTCTCCATGAGGGGGAGTGAGCGAGCAGAAAGGAATGTGTTGGAACCCTAGTTTGGATTTGGGCTAGGTTCACTAATTAAGGTTATTGGCCCATCATGTATAGCCTAGGGTCAAATTTGTTAGTCTAGGTCAGTCTGACTAGGTTAGACAATCTTTGATCCAGCCCTCAGAGACTTCAGAGATTAAGACTTAGAAGAATTGCAGTTTTGAAGAGTTCAGAAATAAGTTCGAAGTTCTTTGAACTTAGCTCGACGATCGTCGATCGCAGATCGACGAACTCAGAGTTTCAACTCTGAGCTGAGCTCGACGATATTTGAGCTCAGGTCGACGAACTCCCTCCTCTACTCAGTTTTTCTGGTCGACGAAATTCTACCACAGGACGACGAACTTGGAGCTCAGCTTTGACAGATACTTTCCAGATTAATTTTCTCTGAGCTCAGCTCGATGAAGATGATTTCTCAGCTCGATGAACTTGGAGTTCAGGTCGACGAAATATGTCCTGAGTTCGACGATTTCTTTCTGTATCAGTTTTGGTGATTTATCTGTCATTTTGATTTCAATTGGTATTATTCTAAGGCAGTAATTCTCTAATAATTAATGCTTGTATTCTCAAGAATATAGCCGTTCCGAGACAGCATTAATTATGGATTTCACAGAGTTAATTACTTGAATTATTTACAGGGACAGTTGAGGAAACACATTAAAGACATTTTCCAGCCGTTTCAACTCCCAGATTCTAAGCAACAAATCAAGGATAATATTCAAAATTCAAAAGCTGGAAATCCTCACAGAATATAAAAAGGCCTTTTTCAAAAAGAAGAACAAAAATTTTTACAAACAATTGATACAGAGAGAAGCACCGCTATCATTCTTACAGGAAATTGAAGAAGAACATCACACACAGATCTTTAGTCTTCTTCAGTTTCTGCTTCAGGCTTCACAAGGACAACTCTTCAACACCAGTCCAAGAAGTTTCTGAAGATCTTCATCAAGACCTATACCCTGTGCAAAGCTCTCATCTTCCTGAACCATTCTTTATCTCAGGGGGAGCTTTGACAACAACATCCACCAAAGTCTTCTCAGTTGTTTGAGAAAGAGAAGATAACAACACTTTTCATTTCCCACTATAAAAATGGTTTCTAACTCCCTTCAAAAGTTATCACATGGTTGACAAGTCTCCTTATCAAAAGACTTGATTTGGTTTTGTGGCAGCTGATCAAAAGCTCAAAGGGTTGTTAGATCTCCTTTGAAATAGATCTTTTGGTGACATGACACCTGAGCAAAAACCTGTGATGGCAGGGCACTTGATCAAAAACCTGTTAGTGGATTCCTACCAGGGTGGTAGAAGAGTGGATGTACCTAATTTTGGGGAACCAGTATAATTTTCTTATGCCATCTGGTTGTTCCTTTCTTTATTTCTGTTGTACTGTGATAGCTTCCTTTTCTTACCTCCCTTTATATATATACTACTATCACTTATTTTAATTCCGCTACAAAAACTAATCAAGTTTTAAAATAATCTATCCACCCCCCTCTAAAGTTAGTCAGATCTATCCCCTCAGTTTCAATTTGTATCAGAGGGTGTGTTCATTTGGTTTCACAGGCTAATACCTAAACCAAAAGTTCCTTTGATAGATCTTAATGTCTTAGTGTCTCTCTTATATCATGGCACATAATAAAGAATATTCAAGAACCAGACCTCCAGTCTATAATCTGAATAAGTTTGCAATCTGGAAGGCAAGAATCAGATTATATATGAACTCAATTGATGAAGATATCTACATCTCCATTATGACAGGTCCTCCAACTCAAGAGGCTACCACTTCAACAAGCACAAATGCAGTCCCACCACCTGAGTGGACTGAAGCTCAAAAGAAGGCAAAGATTGCTGATGTAAAGGCCATGAACATTCTGGCACAAACCATTTCAGATGCCATATTCCAGAAGGTGGCTGAATGCACTTCACCAAAATCCATTTGAGACTCTCTAAACCAAATGGTTGCAGGATCAGTTGA
This sequence comes from Platanthera zijinensis, assembly GCA_039513925.1. Classification (NCBI taxonomy): domain Eukaryota; kingdom Viridiplantae; phylum Streptophyta; class Magnoliopsida; order Asparagales; family Orchidaceae; genus Platanthera; species Platanthera zijinensis. The sequence continues at coordinate 156,617,954 of CM077083.1, forward strand.
TGAGAAAAAGGATAGGAGATAACATCTCATCTCTCAATATGAAAATTTCTAGAAAGATGAATCTTAGTTAGTAGCTGATATGTACAACAGACTCAGCTTAATTATCAATGAGCTGAAGAACCTGGATAAAAACATCTCACTAACTAAGATAAATGACAAGATTCTTATATGCTTCCCAAGCACATGAGATTCCAGTATCTGGCCAATTAAGGAGGCCAAAAGCCTGAATGAAATATCCACTGAGTCTCTACTAGGCAAACTCAAGTCTTATGAGCAGCTGATAAAGAAAAGAGAAGCAGCTGAGCAGAAGACCTCCTTATTAGGAAGGAAAGAGCAAAACATTACTTTCAAGGCATCTGAAAGACTAGAAGCTCCTCCAGCAAATGATGAGTTCATAAGCTTACTGTCCAAGAGATTTTACAAGATGGCCAGAAAAGATTTCCAAAGGAAGTCATCCAGATAAGATGACCGACCAAGATATGACACAACTCCTACCAAGGAGATTGTCTGTTTTGGTTGCAGAAAACCTGAACACATTCTTCCTGAGTGTCCAGAGAACCAGATCAAGGAGAAAAGAAGAGATAAGGACTCCAAAAAGAAGTACAACAAGCCCTCCTCAAGCAAGCATAAGAGGAAGGAGAAAAGTTTTGTTGTTGAAACCTGGAGTGAGACAGAAGAAGAATCTTCATCTTCCAGCTCCAGTGAAGATGTGTAAGAAGCTAAAGCAAAATAAGTTTTCTTGATGGCTATCAATACATCAGGCAGCTTTTCAGAAGCTCAGCAATCTGAAGAAGAATCTGAGTCCGAAGAGGATCAGGTAATATCTTCATTTGATTTTAATTCAAAATATTTCATAACTTAATTTAAATTATTATGTAATGATCTAATCAAATCTGAGAAGAAAATCAAACTTCTCAGAGATAAGCTAACTGAACATGAAAATTTGTTATTTGTAAACATCGAACTAAAAGATAAAGTAGTTATAGCCTCAAAAGAAATTAATTCTTTAAAAACTAAACTAAATGAGGATAAGCAATTTGAAGAATCCCTTAATTAGAGAAGCATCAAATTTATGAACATCACAAGAATAGTAAATGCCAGGCTCAATGGCAAGCTGGGCTTAGGTGCTTCATCAAGCCAACCTCATTTAATTCAGAAAAAAAATTCTTTTTACACCCATTAAATTTATATCTGAAAAGGGTAAAGAAAAGGTAGATGAAAATAATGAACCAACTGCATTAAAACAGAAACTTAAGAAAAAGAGAAGGAATAAGAAAAACCTTAATCATAACAAAGTTCAACAGATTTCGTCAAACTCAGATCGACGAAATGTGTACAGTTCGTCGAGCTCAAGCCGACGAACTCCGAACGCAGATTTCTATTATAATTATTCTTCGAATAACGATCGAAGAAACCAATATGGTTCTTCGAGCCGAGATTGACGATATTGGGGCACAGAGAATGAATATTTCCATTCTCTGAATGGATTTCAACGAACTCATCCCTATTTGTTGAACTTAGATTGACGAACTTATAAGAATTCGTCGATCCCAGTTCAGCCTAACAAAAACTTTAATTATTCTAGAACATTTAATCAAACAAAAGATTTTTTTAACCCATTTACCCAATGGATAATTCCACCTAGAAAATTTCACCCCCTAGGATATAAGAACCAACCTGAATGCTTTTATATTTCTAGCTTTAAAATTAAAAAGAATTAAGAATCCAAGGTTACTTGGGTCAAGAACACCTAACTTTTCATTTTGTAGGTGAAAGACTATCCTACTACAGAGGAACAGTGGTACCTGGATAGTGGATGCTCAAAACATATGACAGGTAGCAAGGATAACTTAACAAACTACAAGTCCAAGCTTGGTCCAAAAGTGATATTTGATGACTCCAACTGTGGTCAAACTGAAGGCTATGAGATTGTCAAGGTTGGAGCTGTCACTTTCAGAAAAGTAGAATATGTGAGTGGTCTCAAACATAACCTGATATCCATAAGCCAATTATGTGATGAAAGTTATCAGGTATCATTTAATCAAACTTCTTGCATTATATCTTTTATAGATAACAAAACTGTCTTAACTGGTCTTAGACAAGGAAATATTTATGTTGTAAATTTCAAATCTTCTAGGTCAAAAATCTATTTATTTAATCAAATTAGTAACAATAATGAACTATGACATAAAAGATTAGAACATGTAAATCTTAAAAATATTGCCAAACTCTCTAGGGACAACCTTATTAGAGGATTGCCTTCTTGCCCCTATAAGAAGGAAAGCCTTTGTAGGGCTTGTCAATTAGGCAAACAAACCAAAAATAGTTTTAAATCTATTAATAAGAGTGATTCACCCAGGATTCTGTATTTGCTACACATGGATCTATTTGGACCCATTGTTGTACAGAGCATGGGAGGGAAATCTTATACCTTAGTCATTGAAGATGACTTCTCTAGGTTCACTTGTGTGTTCTTCTTGAGAAACAAGTCAGATAACTTTAAAGTTCTTACAGACTTTCTTAAGAGCATAAAGATTGAGTACTCTACTCCAATTGCATTGATCAGAAGTGATTATGGTACTGAGTTTGAATCTCTTCATATGCAAGAATTCTGTAAGATGGAAGGTATCAAACATTGCTTCTCTTCTCCTAAAACTCCTCAACAAAATGGGGTAGTAGAAAGGAAAAACAGAACCCTGATTGAAGCTGCAGGAACATTGCTTGCAGATGCTCACATGCCCCTATCCTTTTGGGCAGAGGCTATAAGCACAACAAATTATGTCCTGTGTAAGATCCTGTTCCTCAAATCCGAGGTAACCCGGATCTTATGCCCAGAACCGCCGCCTTACGGTGACACTAACGCACGAGTTAGTCGTCACCGCAAGACGCCGATTCTGCCGGCTAGTACGATCATAACCTGTTCGGCCAATATGAGAATAATTGCATAATAAATCAGAGTAAAAGCAGAAGCAAGTCCACAGCCACATCACATATATATATCAAATGAAATAAAAGCCAGTCCATAATGAGCACAGAAGTGAAAGTAAATAGGGCTTATGCCCAGTACATCATAATCTCTCTCTCACTCTCATACACAGCAGCGGAAAAACCAAAACTCTCTCACATCACACCTGTAGACGTGCTCCGGTAGTAGTAGATGGTATCTTCCCCTCAAGTCCTGCCTCCTCGACGTGCTGGTCCACCTCCTCGAGCTCCTAAAATAGTAAGGTCACCGACCATTAGTCAAAAAAGACTAAGTCGTATCCTCAGCACCTCCTCCTGCAACTCTTAGGCACCGTGCGGGAGGACGAAGCGGAGGACAACAAGGGGTGGCAAAGGCGAGCAGGTGACAGGAAACTAACAGGGTATATATAATCAAAATATAATGAAATGTAACCTCCACTTATGCGGGTACGCATAAGCAAGGGATCTTTTGCAAGGCTCCCATTGTATAGAATGTCCCATACCATTTATACAATGGGGTGTCAGAGTCACAAGCATATATATAAAGGAAAAATAACCTTAACCTATAAACATGCCCACTCAGGCTTATAGGCTAAGGGATCGTATAGCAGGTCCTAATGTATAAGCGTCCCATACCACTTATACATTAGGTGACTTAAGTTGTTATGAAGGTTAATGTTATGCATCTATATGGTGGGTATGATATGAACATGCAGTGCAACACACACACACGACTCCGTGATCACAGACCTTTAGTTCCCACTTTTCGAGAGCTAGCATCACTCTCAGGTACCACCGTTGTGGCTACGGCAGCAGCGGAGCGGGCGTCTCCGCCTTCTAGGCGGGTATACACACTACCAGGCCTAGACCTCTCTTGTACGCCTCTGTACACCGACAAGTGCACTCTAGAGCCTCTGCGTACCACTTTGCTGACTACCTGTCAGTCTTGTTGGGTCGGGTGCGCGTTATTAGGAAAAGTCCTCCAGACTCCAGTATAAACATCCTACTGGTCCTTCTAACCCTCGCACCCGCCTGGTCCACCGTACTGCCGTCGGTGTGACGACCGGCCAGTACCGCATGGCCCGCCACTAGTATATGCACATGCAAGTATTATATATTGAGCCTCCAGCTCAAAGGACTATCCTGTCTCAAATCTCTCCAACCCGCCACGGGTGAGTATATGCTACAAACCCTCCAACCCTGGCCGGGTGAGTGTATATAAGCCAATTTCTTTCCTCCAACTCTGCACGGGTGAGCAAGTAGTCAAAAGACTCCAAGTCCCTCCAACCCGGCACGAGTGAGCACATGTCCAGTTCACTTAACCTATTAGACTACTCTTATCTACAGATTATCATACTTAGAGTCTTAAGGTTAATCCCAGGACTGCCCAAGGTATTCCCGGTGAAGGGCTCTCAGGGGCACTAAGAGCTGCGATGGGCTGAATCCCAAAGCTCCCTTTCTCAAGGATATTTACTTTAGTTGTTTCTTACCCCGAACCCCCTTTTTTTCTCTCTCCTGTTACATAGAGTGACCTAGTGATTTAAGGTATGGATTAAGGAGTGACGGTCTTCCGTCAACTCTTCCTAGGCAAGTCTAATATTGCACTGTTACTCTCGCCTCTAGAATGCAACTGCCATCCAGGGTTATACTTCCGAACTTAGACTCTAACTCAGTTGTTGATTCATCCCCTGGCGGCCTATAGTCCAGCCTACTTTTACTATGCGCACCCCATGACCTAACACCACCCTGAAATCGAACTTCTAAATTCCTGGTCCAACTGACTCCAAACATTTATCCTAGGGTGGTATGGACTACTAAAATGAATATGTGGATTTTATGAATTTTCTACGTTATTAAGGCCCTTAATTAAATCTTATAAATTATTTACTAGGTCATTTTACCCATGAAGAGTCCTCAATTAAAATCCTCTGTCCTAGGGGAATTTTCCTGAGATGCAAATGATTAAAATAACACTGTCTACAAGGTTTCATAATTTTCCTTTTATTATATCTATTCATCCCATAATTAATACAATTCCTACACAAGTGTCATTTTCCAAATGAGGTACAAGAAATGTATTCACCAAAATTCCAGGAAAATTACTAAGCATTCATATTACCATTTTATGGCTAATGACAGAGTTTCATTTATTTCCACTGTGTAATGGTCTACCAAAATTCATTCCTAATTATTTACCAAAATGCCATTTTCCTACCTTAATAATTATCAATGTATACAAAAATTCTGAAATAAATATGCAACACTACTATTGCTATTATACATCTATAGAAATATTTTTACAATTTCCCCACATGTAATTCCATCATTTCTCATATAAATACAAAAGGGGTAAAACAGTAATTTCAAGATTTTTGCCCTAATAATTTCCAAACAGAGGTCTAAAATTTTCCAAAGTCAAATAAGACACCATAAATTAATTTGGCTGAATTTGAGAATTTTCTATAAACAAAATCAAAATTTTCCATTTATTTTCCCAAAACTCCTATATTTTGTAAAATTCCATTAAATGGTATTTCTGATTTCATAAGTCCCAAAAATAATTCTAGGGGTGAATCAGGCCCTAATGTGTCACTGGAATTTATTGCATGGTTTTTGGGTGCCTCAGCTAGGTTAAATACACAAAATACAAATTATTGCTAATTGCACACCAAGGCCTAAATTAGCCTACACAAACACATGGAATAACCCTTCATGCAGGGGTCCAATTGCCTTGAAATTTCTACCAGACACCAATAATGTCCCCAAGGACATACCACCAAAATTTGGGGTCATTTGGGTGCCTAAAATTACAATTATGCCCTTAATTTAATTTTTGATATTTTGATAAAAACTATAGAAAAAGTTCTTCCAAAAATTCCAAATTTTTGGCAGGGCATAGGAATGCCCTAAATACACCCATGACCAAAATTTCAGGTCATGGTGATGCTTGGTTTGTCTTGGGCATCAAATTTGGTTTCTGCCCTAGTTTAGGGGCAGTCCTAGCAAAACAGCCCTACAGGGCAGCCTACTGGTCCAAAAGTCATGATTTCTGTGGCATTTCCAAGTTAACCCATCTACCTAACTTTTTCATTCAGGGTTCATCCTATGGTGGGGCCTCTAAGTACCTCCTAAACAACATGCAAAATATCTGTTACCATGTGACACTATTCCACATTATTCATAAAATAATAATACAGGGAATTACTAATAAAATCGTTGCACGAATCTTAAAGAGATCTAACGGCTACTGTATCTTCTTCTTCAAGCAGTGCATGCAGGGCCAACCGAGCAGGTGTTCCTTGCGGGGCCATTTCTGGCCATCGCCGGCGGCGGGGCCTCCGGCCAAGACCTTCCCCGGCCTCACGGTGGTCGGGGCTAGGGCTGGCCGGCGACTGGGCGGCGGAGGGCGGCGGCGCAACCAAACCGAAAAACCAAGAAAACCGCCATTTTTAAACCTATTCTCAAGCTTTTTGATTCCTATGTCGAGCTCGTTTGAGCTCGACCTCTAACCTAGATGATCTAGGATACTAGTACAGTAAGAGGGGAGGGGATACGGACTTGTGGTTGAGGGTGGCGGCGGCTCTCCATGAGATGGATTTTCCGGCGATCTCCTCGGCTTGCCATGGAAGTATGAGCTCTGGCCTCTCTCTCTCTGTCTCTGGGATAGGGCTGGATGGAATGAGAGAGGGGGAAGGGTTTGGGGCTGAGTTATGAGAGGGGGGCGACTTCACCAAGGCTTGGGGCGGATTCACCAAGGAAGGGTGATTTCACCAATGTGGGGAGGGCTCGGGTTAGTGGATTTGGCCGGCTAGGTGGCTGGTGAGTGGGTCCCACTGGCCATGAAGGCTGATTAGAGCCTAGTGGGTCGGGTTGCCAAGTGTTGGGCCGGGTTGGGTGAGTGAATAGGGAGGGTTGACTCCACCAAGTTGTTTAGGCTATGTTGGGCTTGGGTTGGGTTTGGGCTTGGCCCAAGGCAGCATGGTGGGGGTCCCACACCTCCTAATACTCATGCATGGTGAGCCAACCCATCATGGGTTGGTGGGATGAGCCCAAGTGGCCCAAACCCAACTCTAGGCATCTTCTCTCTCTTACTCCTCTTCTTTTCTCTCTCCTAGATGTTCTCCCAAAAGTACTATTGAGAGGCCCTATTTTTCTCTCCCCTAGGGTTTATAGGGTCACTTTAGGCCCACATGATGAATTTGGGTTGATTTGGGTGGACCCAACCCAGTGAATTGGGCTAGGGCACCATTTTCACTATTTAGGTCAAAGGTGTTGACTTGACCCATCATGGTCAACTGGTTGACCCCCTGACCTACCTTGGGGTCCACTTAGATTGTATTTAGGGTTAGGGCATCATGAGGGGGTCATGGTGTGGCTAGGGTTCCTGTTTAGGCTAGTTTGACCTAGTTTGACTTTGGCCCCATAGTGGGCCCCACCTGGCTACAACCCACTACCTAGGGTCAAATCTAGCTTCTAACCCTAACACCCACCCCATGCCTAACCCAATCTAAGTTAAGGGGTCTAGAAGTAACATTGGGATGTTACAAATCCTATAAACAAAAGAAATAATTTCGTCCCCGAAATTTAAGTTTGGGTCTACGGGTTCCAGTTGTAGAAATTGTTAAGGAAATTTTGAAAAAAAATAACATAAAAGTACCTGATGTAAATAGTTCTGGATGACGCTCCAGCATCAGATCCCTAGGTTCCCAGGTGTGCTCCTCCCGTCCATGGTTGGACCACAGCACCTTTACGAGTGGAACCTTCTTTTTCCTCAACGTTCGGACCGCTGAATCGTCGATCCGGATCGGCTCCAATCTAACCGAACGGTCAGGCTCTACCGGTCCAGCTGCAGTAGGGACATGCTGCTCAGGGCGAAGGAGAGCTCTTCGCAAAGAAGAGACATGGAACACATCGTGTAGGCTGCTCAGCTCCGGAGGTAACTGCAGCCGATAAGCCAAGGGGCCCACACGCTCCAGAACCAGGTATGGTCCCATGTACCGGGGGCTGAGCTTCTTATGTCTTCGAATCCGAGAAATACCGTGTACCGGTCGGATCTTCAGGAAAACCCTGTCCCCAACTTGGAACTCCACCTTCCGGTGTCGTGCATCATAATATTTTGCCTGTCTGCTCTGAGCTTCCAAAAGCCGATCCCTGATCAAATGAATCTGAGCCTCCGTATCCTCTACAAATTCTGACCCAAGGGCTCGGGTATCCACATCCTGCACCCAGGATAGCGGAGTCCGGCATTTTCTCCCATAAAGCGCCTCGTAAGGAGCCATCCCGATGCTGGCCTGGTGGCTGTTGTTGTATGAGAATTCGATCAACGGCAGTAGCCTCTCCCAAGGTTTCCCTGTATCCAAAATACATAACCTGAGCAGGTCCTCCATAGTGCGTATCGTCCGCTCCGTCTGACCGTCGGTCTGCGGGTGGAAGGCAGTGCTAAAGGAAAGTCTGGATCCCAAGTAAGCATGCACTGCCCTCCATTCCCTGGAGGTGAAGCGACCATCCCTATCTGAAACAATAGACCTGGGTACTCCGTGATACCGGACGAACTGCTCTACAAACAACCTCACCAGTACAGCAACCGGGGCATCTTTTCTGACCGGAATAAACCGTGCTACCTTGGTCAACCTGTCCACAATGACCCAGATGGAGTCGTGCCCAGAATGAGAGCGAGGGAGTCCGTGAACAAAATCCATAGAGATATCCTCGAACTTCCACTCTGGGACTGGCAGTGGCTGTAATATACCGCCTGGGCTCTTGCATTCGGCCTTCACTCGCTGGCAAGTCTCGCAGTGTGTCACCAGATGTATGATCTCCCTCTTCATTCCTGGCCAATACATGGTCCGTCGTAAGTCAGCCCACATCTTGGTGATGCCGGGATGCACTGAATATCTGGAGTAGTGTGCCTCTCTGAGGATGTCATCCCGGATCTCACCTCCTGCTGGAATGTACACATGGCCACGGAATCGAAGAAGGTCGTCCTCCAGCGTATAATCCCCATACTTGCCTCCTTTTAGAGCGTCAAAGATAGGCTTTAGATCAGTATCCAATCTCTGATGTGTAAGAATGCGCTTCTGTATATCATCATTGCTGACCAAAGAGTTCAGGTACTCTCGATAGAGCACTGGCTCGGCTTCCGAAACCATGGTAATCTGCATATCCTCCATCATGCGTAGCAGCTCCATAGACATCACCCGGGGCTCCGGTCCAGAAGTGCCGGCTCTCCTGCTCAAAGCATCTGCTACAGTATTCGCCTTTCCCGGGTGATAGTGCATCTTATAGTCGTAATCGCAGAGGAACTCAAGCCACCTCCTCTGTCGCAGGTTCAGAACCTTCTGCGTGTCGATGTATTTGAGATTCTTATGATCGGAGTATATATCACAATGAATCCCGTAGAGGTAATGTCTCCATGTCTTGAGGGCAAAGACTACGGCCCCGAGCTCGAGGTCATGTACTGGGTAGTTATGCTCATGCTTCTTCAGCTGTCGCGAAGCATAAGCGATAACATGTCCATGTTGCATCAGGACTGCACCCATCCCCTGATAGGAGGCATCTGTATATATTTGGAATCCTTCGCTCCCAGAGGGAAGCGCAAGGATGGGGGATGAAGTGAGCCGGTCCTTGAGCTCTTGAAATGCTGACTCGCACCGCTCTGTCCAGTCAAATGCGGCATCCTTTTTCGTCAAGGACGTGAGGGGGAGGGCTATCCTCGAAAACCCCTCCACGAACTTACGATAATAACCTGCCAGGCCCAAGAAGCTACGGATGTCTGACGCTGTCTTTGGCCGTGGCCAATCCCGTACTGCCTCTATCTTAGCAGGATCCACAGCTAATCCAGCTCCGCTGATTGTGTGTCCTAGGAAGGCCACTTCCTGAAGCCAGAATTGACATTTTGAGAACTTTGCATACATCTGAAATTCTCTTAACTTCTGCAATACCAGTGCTAAATGCTCTGCGTGCTCCTCTCGAGATCGCGAGTAAATCAGAATGTCGTCAATAAAGACTATAACAAACCGGTCCAGATAAGGCTCGAATACCCTGTTCATGAGCGTCATAAAGGCCGAGGGCGCATTCGTGAGCCCGAACGGCATCACCGTGAACTCATATAAGCCATAACGGGAGCTGAAGGCCGTCTTCGGTATATCTTCTTCTCTGATGCGGAGCTGATAATAACCCGAGCGCAAATCCAATTTTGAAAACCAGCAAGCTCCTTGAAGCTGATCGAAGAGCTCATCTATCCGTGGCAGTGGATATGTATTCCGAACCGTCAATCGGTTCAGTTCTCTATAATCTATACATAGTCTCAGCGATCCGTCCTTCTTCTTCACAAATAGAACGGGTGCTCCCCAAGGCGAAGAACTCGGTCGTACAAAACCCGATTCCACCAGTTCCTGTAACTGTGTCCTGAATTCTGCCAATTCTCTAGGTGCCATCCTGTAGGGTGCCCGGGACATTGGTCTCGCCCCTGGCACCAACTGAATCCTGAAGTCCAAGTCCCGTGATGGTGGTAGTCCAGGTAACTTCTCCGGAAAGACATCAGCATAATCTCGTGCCACTGGAATATCAGCTATGGAACTCTCTACCACAGCCATCTCGAAACAAATGAGGTATACCTCTTCTCCCTGTTCATAGGCCTTAACGGCCTGTACTGAAGATAAAGAGAGTCGGGGAATGGAACGGATACCTTCAATGATGACATAGGAGTCTCCGTGTCTGAGTGTGATCCTCTTCGAGGGGCAATCTATCTGCGCGTAGTTCCAATGAAGCCAATTCATGCCTAGGATCAGATCATAATCTGGTAGGCTCAGAACTGTTGCCGGAGCTTCAAACGCTTTGCCTCCTACCTCGACATCCATATTGCAGCAGTCTGTGGTTCGAAGTTCCGTACCATCAGGGAGTCGCACTCTCTTTTCCAAACCGGAAAACTTCTCCACTCCTTCTAATCCTTCATTAAACGAGTCTGACACGAAGGAGTGTGACGCACCCGTGTCGAAGAGGGTGTGAGCGGGCTTGCCGCTAATCATCACTATGCCTGGGTTTGTTTGAGTTCAAAGAATAGTATTACTTTTAATGTCTAAGGTACTCTTAAAATTTAAAATTTATAAATTCTAAAAAAAATTTTAAGTACCTGTAATCACCTCCTCTGGGTCCCTCTGTTCCGTGAGATCCAGCGCGTATACCTGCTCCCGGTCTCGGCCTCGGCCGTGATATCCTCGGCCTCGGCCTCGTCCTCGTCCTCGTCCTCGTCCTCGGCCTTGGTGAACTGGAGGGGCCACTGGAGGTGGAGGAGGAGGAAGAGGGTGGACCTGAAGCGGGCACTGCGTCCTGATGTGCCCAGGTTGGCCGCAACCAAAGCAGGTGATCTGCCTCTGACCTCGATCATCCTGTCTCATCGGTCCGGGAATCTGTATAGGTGGGGGAGCCAAAGGTGGAGGAGGCCCCTGATCCTGACTATAGTTGGGACGACGACGTCCCCCACCTCTCCTGTATCCAATCGTCTTGCCCCTCTGAGACGATCTGCTGCTCTCCCCAAACGACTGTCCATCCAACGATCTCTTCCCTCTGCCTTGCACCAACAGCTGGTCAGCCTCCAGCTTCTTTGCCATCTCGATGATCTGCGCCATGGTACCGTGGGCAATGAACAGCAAGGGCTGCCTCAAAGAGTCGCGGAGCCCGTGATAGAATCTCTTCGCGTATTTCTGGTCGTCCCAGTCATGGAAGCCTGCAAACCTCGCCAGGTGGGAGAACTCTCTCTGATATTCAATAACTGATCGGCTCCCCTGCTGGAGGCTCAGAAACCTCGCCTCCAAGGCATCTCGGTCTGTGGAAGATACAAAATGCTCCAAGAAGACGTCGCTGAACTCCTCCCAAGATATGTCCATCAACTCCCGGTCGGCGAATGTAGAGTCCCGCACCGACTTCCACCACCTCTTTGCATGAGCATCTAGTGCCGAGGTGGCAAGGGGAACTGCCTGTCTGACGGGGCAGCTGATGCCGGCTAGCAGCTCCTGGATGGTCTCCAACCACTCCTCTGTCTTTACCGCGTCTTCTGTCCCGCGGTACAGCGGCGGGGACAGACCTTTGAATGCACTCAACCAGTTCGATCCTGGGTTGGGCAGCTGAACCGGGGCTTGCTGAGCTCTGAAGGCATCCAGGATAGCCGTCAGGGTTTGCCCCATCTCAGTCTGCATGAACGGAATGGCAGCCGGAGGGGGAGGAACCGTATCCTGCGGAGGCTGCATAAAGGAAAACTTAACGTCAAAATTGGCCTAACTCATTGTTTGATGGACTGATTATGTGGCTTTTTACGCATGGGCACACCACTGCTTCCGCTGCATAGTTTGTCCGCAAACTAATGCTGGAGCGGGGTGTTCCAGTGTGGTGGACTGTATTCTCATATGATCGTGGTTTCAAGTGATACCAGTTTGTAAGATCCTGTTCCTCAAATCCGAGGCAACCCGGATCTTATGCCCAGAACCGCCGCCTTACGGTGACACTAACGCACGAGTTAGTCGTCACCGCAAGACGCCGATTCTGCCGGCTAGTACGATCATAACCTGTTTGGCCAATATGAGAATAATTGCATAATAAATCAGAGTAAAAGCAGAAGCAAGTCCACAGCCACATCACATATATATATCAAATGAAATAAAAGCCAGTCCATAATGAGCACAGAAGTGAAAGTAAATAGGGCTTATGCCCAGTACATCATAATCTCTCTCTCACTCTCATACACAGCAGCGGAAAAACCAAAACTCTCTCACATCACACCTGTAGACGTGCTCCGGTAGTAGTAGATGGTATCTGCCCCTCAAGTCCTGCCTCCTCGACGTGCTGGTCCACCTCCTCGAGCTCCTAAAATAGTAAGGTCACCGACCATTAGTCAAAAAAGACTAAGTCGTATCCTCAGCACCTCCTCCTGCAACTCCTAGGCACCGTGCAGGAGGACGAAGCGGAGGACAACAAGGGGTGGCAAAGGCGAGCAGGTGGCAGGAAACTAACAGGGTATATATAATCAAAATATAATGAAATGTAACCTCCACTTATGCGGGTACGCATAAGCAAGGGATCTTTTGCAAGGCTCCCATTGTATAGAATGTCCCATACCATTTATACAATGGGGTGTCAGAGTCACAAGCATATATATAAAGGAAAAATAACCTTAACCTATAAACATGCCCACTCAGGCTTATAGGCTAAGGGATCGTATAGCAGGTCCTAATGTATAAGCGTCCCATACCACTTATACATTAGGTGACTTAAGTTGTTATGAAGGTTAATGTTATGCATCTATATGGTGGGTATGATATGAACATGCAGTGCAACACACACACACGACTCCGTGATCACAGACCTTTAGTTCCCACTTTTCGAGAGCTAGCATCACTCTCAGGTACCACCGTTGTGGCTACGGCAGCAGCGGAGCGGGCGTCTCCGCCTTCTAGGCGGGTATACACACTACCAGGCCTAGACCTCTCTTGTACGCCTCTGTACACCGACAAGTGCACTCTAGAGCCTCTGCGTACCACTTTGCTGACTACCTGTCAGTCTTGTTGGGTCGGGTGCGCGTTATTAGGAAAAGTCCTCCAGACTCCAGTATAAACATCCTACTGGTCCTTCTAACCCTCGCACCCGCCTGGTCCACCGTACTGCCGTCGGTGTGACGACCGGCCAGTACCGCATGGCCCGCCACTAGTATATGCACATGCAAGTATTATATATTGAGCCTCCAGCTCAAAGGACTATCCTGTCTCAAATCTCTCCAACCCGCCACGGGTGAGTATATGCTACAAACCCTCCAACCCTGGCCGGGTGAGTGTATATAAGCCAATTTCTTTCCTCCAACTCTGCACGGGTGAGCAAGTAGTCAAAAGACTCCAAGTCCCTCCAACCCGGCACGAGTGAGCACATGTCCAGTTCACTTAACCTATTAGACTACTCTTATCTACAGATTATCATACTTAGAGTCTTAAGGTTAATCCCAGGACTGCCCAAGGTATTCCCGGTGAAGGGCTCTCAGGGGCACTAGGAGCTGCGATGGGCTGAATCCCAAAGCTCCCTTTCTCAAGGATATTTACTTTAGTTGTTTCTTACCCCGAACCCCCTTTTTTCTCTCTCCTGTTACATAGAGTGACCTAGTGATTTAAGGTATGGATTAAGGAGTGACGGTCTTCCATCAACTCTTCCTAGGCAAGTCTAATATTGCACTGTTACTCTCGCCTCTAGAATGCAACTGCCATCCAGGGTTATACTTCCGAACTTAGACTCTAACTCAGTTGTTGATTCATCCCCTGGCGGCCTATAGTCCAGCCTACTTTTACTATGCGCACCCCATGACCTAACACCACCCTGAAATCGAACTTCTAAATTCCTGGTCCAACTGACTCCAAACATTTATCCTAGGGTGGTATGGACTACTAAAATGAATATGTGGATTTTATGAATTTTCTACGTTATTAAGGCCCTTAATTAAATCTTATAAATTATTTACTAGGTCATTTTACCCATGAAGAGTCCTCAATTAAAATCCTCTGTCCTAGGGGAATTTTCCTGAGATGCAAATGATTAAAATAACACTGTCTACAAGGTTTCATAATTTTCCTTTTATTATATCTATTCATCCCATAATTAATACAATTCCTACACAAGTGTCATTTTCCAAATGAGGTACAAGAAATGTATTCACCAAAATTCCAGGAAAATTACTAAGCATTCATATTACCATTTTATGGCTAATGACAGAGTTTCATTTATTTCCACTGTGTAATGGTCTACCAAAATTCATTCCTAATTATTTACCAAAATGCCATTTTCCTACCTTAATAATTATCAATGTATACAAAAATTCTGAAATAAATATGCAACACTACTATTGCTATTATACATCTATAGAAATATTTTTACAATTTCCCCACATGTAATTCCATCATTTCTCATATAAATACAAAAGGGGTAAAACAGTAATTTCAAGATTTTTGCCCTAATAATTTCCAAACAGAGGTCTAAAATTTTCCAAAGTCAAATAAGACACCATAAATTAATTTGGCTGAATTTGAGAATTTTCTATAAACAAAATCAAATTTTTCCATTTATTTTCCCAAAACTCCTATATTTTGTAAAATTCCATTAAATGGTATTTCTGATTTCATAAGTCCCAAAAATAATTCTAGGGGTGAATCAGGCCCTAATGTGTCACTGGAATTTATTGCATGGTTTTTGGGTGCCTCAGCTAGGTTAAATACACAAAATACAAATTATTGCTAATTGCACACCAAGGCCTAAATTAGCCTACACAAACACATGGAATAACCCTTCATGCAGGGGTCCAATTGCCTTGAAATTTCTACCAGACACCAATAATGTCCCCAAGGACATACCACCAAAATTTGGGGTCATTTGGGTGCCTAAAATTACAATTATGCCCTTAATTTAATTTTTGATATTTTGATAAAAACTATAGAAAAAGTTCTTCCAAAAATTCCAAATTTTTGGCAGGGCATAGGCATGCCCTAAATACACCCATGACCAAAATTTCAGGTCATGGTGATGCTTGGTTTGTCTTGGGCATCAAATTTGGTTTCTGCCCTAGTTTAGGGGCAGTCCTAGCAAAACAGCCCTACAGGGCAGCCTACTGGTCCAAAAGTCATGATTTCTGTGGCATTTCCAAGTTAACCCATCTACCTAACTTTTTCATTCAGGGTTCATCCTATGGTGGGGCCTCTAAGTACCTCCTAAACAACATGCAAAATATCTGTTACCATGTGACACTATTCCACATTATTCATAAAATAATAATACAGGGAATTACTAATAAAATCGTTGCACGAATCTTAAAGAGATCTAACGGCTACTGTATCTTCTTCTTCAAGCAGTGCATGCAGGGCCAACCGAGCAGGTGTTCCTTGCGGGGCCATTTCCGGCCATCGCCGGCGGCGGGGCCTCCGGCCAAGACCTTCCCCGGCCTCACGGTGGTCGGGGCTAGGGCTGGCCGGCGACTGGGCGGCGGAGGGCGGCGGCGCAACCAAACCGAAAAACCAAGAAAACCGCCATTTTTAAACCTATTCTCAAGCTTTTTGATTCCTATGTCGAGCTCGTTTGAGCTCGACCTCTAACCTAGATGATCTAGGATACTAGTACAGTAAGAGGGGAGGGGATACGGACTTGTGGTTGAGGGTGGCGGCGGCTCTCCATGAGATGGATTTTCCGGCGATCTCCTCGGCTTGCCATGGAAGTATGAGCTCTGGCCTCTCTCTCTCTGTCTCTGGGATAGGGCTGGATGGAATGAGAGAGGGGGAAGGGTTTGGGGCTGAGTTATGAGAGGGGGGGCGACTTCACCAAGGCTTGGGGCGGATTCACCAAGGAAGGGTGATTTCACCAATGTGGGGAGGGCTCGGGTTAGTGGATTTGGCCGGCTAGGTGGCTGGTGAGTGGGTCCCACTGGCCATGAAGGCTGATTAGAGCCTAGTGGGTCGGGTTGCCAAGTGTTGGGCCGGGTTGGGTGAGTGAATAGGGAGGGTTGACTCCACCAAGTTGTTTAGGCTATGTTGGGCTTGGGTTGGGTTTGGGCTTGGCCCAAGGCAGCATGGTGGGGGTCCCACACCTCCTAATACTCATGCATGGTGAGCCAACCCATCATGGGTTGGTGGGATGAGCCCAAGTGGCCCAAACCCAACTCTAGGCATCTTCTCTCTCTTACTCCTCTTCTTTTCTCTCTCCTAGATGTTCTCCCAAAAGTACTATTGAGAGGCCCTATTTTTCTCTCCCCTAGGGTTTATAGGGTCACTTTAGGCCCACATGATGAATTTGGGTTGATTTGGGTGGACCCAACCCAGTGAATTGGGCTAGGGCACCATTTTCACTATTTAGGTCAAAGGTGTTGACTTGACCCATCATGGTCAACTGGTTGACCCCCTGACCTACCTTGGGGTCCACTTAGATTGTATTTAGGGTTAGGGCATCATGAGGGGGTCATGGTGTGGCTAGGGTTCCTGTTTAGGCTAGTTTGACCTAGTTTGACTTTGGCCCCATAGTGGGCCCCACCTGGCTACAACCCACTACCTAGGGTCAAATCTAGCTTCTAACCCTAACACCCACCCCATGCCTAACCCAATCTAAGTTAAGGGGTCTAGAAGTAACATTGGGATGTTACATCCTGAATAGAAGTTTGATACATAAACTTAAGGGCAAGACTCCCTATGAATTACTCAAAGGGAAGCAACCTAAAATGGATTATTTTAGAATCTTTGGTTGTGTATGTTACATTCATAATAACAACAAGAAACATCTTAGAAAATTTGAAGCCAAAGCTGCAATGGGAATTTTTCTTGGATATTCCCAAGTCAGTAAGGCTTATAGGGTGTTTAATAAATCTACTTTGAAAATAGAAGAATTTGTTCATATTTCTTTTGAGGAAGTTAACATGTATTATATAACACCCATATCCGTCGCATGATATATAACAGTAGGTCCAGCTGGGGCCCGACGTCATATACTACAGACAGACTGAAAGGTTACAAAATGAAACCATTCTCCCAAACACAAACATCCTACACAGAGCAACTAACGGAAGCTTTTAGTAGTTGAAAGAACCCAATAACATATAATATTTATCATGAATGTCCACCAATCACAATAGGAATGAAATACCAAAATACACAAAAGTACTTGGCATTATGGCCTTACAAATGTTCACTTAACAACATAGTGTTTTACAGACATCGGCTCGCAGGCCGACCACAAATGACAAAAATAAAAACAACAGTTCACTTTGGCCTTCGAGGGCCAGCACAGCATCTTGGGCTTCAACCCGCTATTTGGTACTTGGTTCCGTCGCACCTGCAAGCAATATTCCACCGTACGGTGGCAAACAAAGCAACAATAAGCTAAAGCTGACCAAATTATAACCACCCCGCCCTTTAATCGGGACAGCGCTGCTCCTTCCCTGCATTTCATTAGCCCAGCTAAACAATTAAGTGCATAAGTATATTTCGCCACAGGTGTAGGCTCGCTCAGCCCAACACCCCGTCCACTCAGGGCACATTCTCAGTGAACCCGGTCAATTCCGTGGCTTCACTACCATCCAAAAATCCTAGTGAAAGTACAACCTAGCACAGTTCACCACAGGTGGAGGCTCATACGGCCGCCCACCCCGTACACTCAGGGCACATTGACGGTGTACCGTACTTCCCGGATACCACCTCCGTTCAGAGGTCCTTGACTTGAAGGATTACTTTGAGCATTTCAGTCTTTACGGCCCCTGGCCTGAGACTCTCATTATGCCACCGACGAGAGCTAATTTCCACTACTCTCATGTCATAGTCCACATAACGTAGGTATAGCTCCACCATTTCCCATTGCTCAAGTCGCCCTACCGTCTCCGAATACCGTAGTACTCATGGCCAAACCTGCAGGGCATGGGTTGATTTTGTCTTTCCTGTTCGGCTCCCTAGCCTAATAATTCTGAACCCCATGGGCTCACTGTTTTCCAAATAAAGATCCTACATGTCTTCTGGAGACAGGCCTCGCACATACAATCCCAATTTATACAAGGTTGGCCCTAGGCCACCTAGTTGGCAGGAATGTATTTCCGCCAAGTTTTCCGGGTGCATCTTAGAGTTAATCCCCAAGGCTCCCTATTGCAATCTACCGTATAGAAAACCCGAAGAACAACACAATACGGAGTCTTCTCCGACAATCAATGCACAATGCAACATCACCGATCTAGACAAACACGACCGGGTAGGCTTCACTCACAATGCCTATGCCCGTACTTCGATTCCGGACTCTAAACAAGGGGGACTTCACATATCTACCCCAAGGAACACCACGCACTCACCGCGCTCTTGCGGGAGCGGGTTTCCCATGCAGAAAGGAAGAGTACTTCACATGTCCAAGTTGAGAATCGTTACCCTTGAAGTCCGTTTTGGCGCCATGAAAAACTAGCCGGATGGAAAGCTTCGTAACGAGAATGCCTCCGCGGATCCGGTCTCGGTTTTCGATTCGGTGCTCCGATGCTCCGCCGGCGACTGGGATCCTCCTCCTCCTTCTTCCTTGCTTTCTACTCTCTCTAATACTTAAGAAAGAGAAAGGCCAAAAGAAAATGAGGAGTTTAACCCCCACTCCCGGCCTTAAGGAAGGAGGATTAATCTTAAGCCGTCAGATCTGATTTAAAGAAAACGAACGGCTCGGATCCAGCCAAAAATTCACTAAAATATGCCAAACACGGCTTTGCACACGGTCGTGTGCCCTGCTTGCACACGAAGTCGTTGATCCAGAGCAGGACATGGTTCGAGACACGCCCGTGTCTCAACCTGACACGCCCGTTTCGGGTCATCGACACGCCCGTAACCAGGGGCGTGTCACGCATAACCGCCACGCCAACCGTCACGTCCCTTGGTGGACACGGGTGGCCACATGCCCGTGCCAAATTTGACATGCCCGTGTCATATAGTGCACGATCGTGTAACCCGGTCGTGCACTCCTGACAACAGACCCAGGGTTTCAACCCGAGAAGAACACGGGTTGTGATATGGGTGAGGACACGCTTGTTTCACCCCTGACACGCCCGTGTAACTACTGTTCAAAACCGTGTTTCTTGCCGTGTCCTTTCCTGGACATAACCTAGCCAACACAGAAGGACACGACCATAGACACGCCCGTGTCCCAGGCCGTGTAGCTCTATAAAGGCACAAAAAATTCCTTAGGACGCGACCGGCTCATTTATAATTTTTGGGGCATTACAAATCTCCCCCCCTTAAAGAATTTCGTCCACGATATTATGTAAAGTACACAACCTAAGATTAACACAAACGAAATAACTCGGGGTATTCCTCCAACATAATCTGCTCCTGATCCCATGAAAGATCTTCACGACCACAATTATTTCAACGGACTTTAACATACAGAAACTTCTTATTGCATCGTTGTGTGACTTCAAAGTCTTCAATACATACGGGCTTGACCTTTGTCGTCATCCCATAATCAAACGGCGCCTGACCGACCGCAACCACATGCGAAGGCTCTAGCTCTGCCTTCCGCAACCCCGATATGTGGAACACATCATGTAGCCAACTCAAGTTCACTGACAACTTCAGTCAATACCCTGCTTCACCACTCCGCTCCAGGAGCTCAAAAGGTCCAAGGTACCTCAGACTCAGCCTCCTCAGGTGTCGAGCTCGCGAGACACCATTGAATGGCTTGATTTTCAACTATGCTCAATCGGCAACAGCGAACTCCACGTTCATATGCTTTGGCGTTATAGTATTCCACCTGTCTGTCGTGATCGATCTGCAACCATTCCTGAATTGTATGTACCATTGAAGTGGCGTCTTCCACTGTCTATCGTTTGTACAACATCGACTCACCCGTCTCCAACCAAGACGACGGCGTGTGACCTTTTTTCCCATACAAGGTCTCGACAGGCACCATTTATTTACTCGCCTGTGATGCAGGCCCATGGTTTAGAAGAGAGATTTTCTTGAAAACGTCCAACAGTTATATGGGGAGGAGGTGTGGTTGTTGTTAGGTTTTTTTCTTGAAGGAAGAGGGCAAGTGGCAGTTTGAATGGAGCTAGGGTGGCCGGCGGTTTGAAGAGAACCAAGAAAGGGGAGAGGGAGGAGAAGGCCGAATATTGCCTAGGGGAGGAAAGAGAGGAGGTGGCCGAGAGAGATTAAAGTGGGAGAGGAGGTGGCGACTTTGGACTTGGCCGAGCCCTAAGGGGGTGATGGTGGCCGGCGGCTTGGAGGGAAAAGGGAGGCCGATATTTTTTTGGGGAAGTAAAAGTGGGCTTGGGTTGGGGTGGTGGAGGTGAGGGAGAATATTGAGGAGGAGGAGAAGGGAGAAAAGAGGTAGCCGAGATTGAGAAGAAAGGGGAGGGGGTGGCCGGCGGCCAAGGTAGAGAGAGGGAGAGAGGGTTTGGCCGAAATTTGCCAAAGAGGGGGGGGGAGGAAAATTCTCTCAAGAATCTCTAGGTTTTTTCAATTTTTCATTCTTTCAATACTTAATCAAACAAAACATGACTATATATAGCCTTACACCACTCAATCTCCTCCATACATATTTAGAACAAAATAAAAACAATTCCAAAATTAAAATGCATGAAAATGGAAGCAACTATATGATGGTTATAAGTATCCATCATAATTACAAGAATAAAAATATAATAATAAGATTGTTTAAATAAAAACATTGCTTAAATAGAAATTGCCATAAATAGAAATTGCATAAAATGATAAAAGATAAATAATAAAATATATAATTTTAATTTTAATTTATAATTATATATTTTATTTAAAATGGTGCCGGCAGACGTCGTGCAAAATATGAAGCAGCGTTGGCGAAGGAGCGTCACGACATTGACGAAGAAGCATCGCGGCGTTGGCGAAGAGCGTCGTCATCAATTCTCCCACACTTAAAATCACTCATCTCCGATGAGTGGCCCGTGAGGGGGGAACAGTCAGAAGAAATCAGCAACATTGGGGCAAGTCTGGCCATAAAAGTTGGAGGGTGCCAATTAGAAAATTGACATGAACCTCCCTCTGATACAAAATTGATGCAGACCCATGGTTTAGAAGAGAGATTTTCTTGAAAACGTCCAACAGTTATATGGGGAGGAGGTGTGGTTATTGTTCGGTTTTTTTCTTGAAGGAAGAGGGCAAGTGGCGGTTTGAATGGAGCTAGGGTGCCCGGCGGTTTGAAGAGAACCAAGAAAGGGGAGAGGGAGGAGAAGGCCGAATATTGCCTAGGGGGAGGAAAGAGAGGAGGTGGCCGAGAGAGATTAAAGTGGGAGAGGAGGTGGCGGCTTTGGACTTGGCCGAGCCCTAAGGGGGTGATGGTGGCCGGCGGCTTGGAGGGAAAAGGGAGGCTGATATTTTTTTGGGGAAGTAAAAGTGGGCTTGGGTTGGGGTGGTGGAGGTGAGGGAGAATATTGAGGAGGAGGAGAAGGGAGAAAAGAGGTAGCCGATATTGAGAAGAAAGGGGAGGGGGTGGTCGGCGGCCAAGGTAGAGAGAGGGAGAGAGGGTTTGGCCGAAATTTGCCAAAGAGGTGGGGGGGGGGAGGAAAATTCTCTCAAGAATCTCTAGGTTTTTTCAATTTTTCATTCTTTCAATACTTAATCAAACAAAACATGACTATATATAGCCTTACACCACTCAATCTCCTCCATACATATTTAGAACAAAATAAAAACAATTCCAAAATTAAAATGCATGAAAATGGAAGCAACTATATGATGGTTATAAGTATCCATCATAATTACAAGAATAAAAATATAATAATAAGATTGCTTAAATAAAAACATTGCTTAAATAGAAATTGCCATAAATAGAAATTGCATAAAATGATAAAAGATAAATAATAAAATATATAATTTTAATTTTAATTTATAATTATATATTTTATTTAAAATGGTGCCGGCAGACGTCGTGTAAATTATGAAGCGGCGTTGGCGAAGGAGCGTCACGGCATTGACGAAGAAGCATCGCGACGTTGGCGAAGAGCGTCGTCATCAGCCTAGTAGCAGTTGTTATACGCAAACTCCACTATGTACATGTGATCTTTCCACTGTCTTCAATAATCCAAGATGCACATGTGAAGTATGTCCTCCATCGTTTGCTGGCCCATTCGGTCTGAACATCCGTCTGCGTGTGGTGGACCGTACTGAAGCTTAGCTTAGTTCCCAACAATTTATGCACCAGCCTGGTATCATTAGACGTGAAGCGTTCATCTCAGTTACTTATAATACTGTGGGGTGCACCATACAACCGAACAATGTTATCCATGTAGAGTTTGGCTAACTTTTCCACCGGATCATCCTTTTTCAGTCCGGGCCATCAGAACAACTTCTTCAAACCTCTAAACATTTTGTGCACTTCAGGTGAATTGAGTACTTGTATAATGAGCCTTGTACATCACGTCCTACCGCTGACTCTCCACACTTGGGGCGCACAGACGACTGTCCTTCCACAACAGTCCGTCTTCAAAACCATATTGGGGATTTGACCTATCAACAGCATCATCCGTGATCTGCTTGTCCACGCAAGATATTTCCAATATCTCTAAAACTTGCGCCAAAATGTATGTCGAAGGTTTGTCCCCAAATAAATCCATCCACCTCCGCTGCCACAAGTTTAAATCCTTTTGATCCAATAAGTACTTCAGGCTCCTGAGATCAATTAGATACCGACCTTCCCACCATTTAGGTAGTGCCTTTATAGCTTCAGGGCGAATATCACGACCGCTAACTCCAAGTCATGGACCGGATAAATCCTCTTGCGTATCTCCAATTAACATGAGCTATATGTTATTACATTCCCACGCTGGAGCAGAACACCATACAAGTCACTGCCCCAAGCATCGCTGTAAATCTCAACTTCTTCGGTCCTACTCGGTGAACATGGAATAGTTACCGAGGTCAAACGACTTTTTAGCTCTTCAAAAGTTTGCGTGCACTCCAGCGACCACACAAACTTTTGATCTTTCTTCTCCAAAGTCGTGAGGGGTAATGTTATCCGCTAGAGGTTCCCTATGAAGCGTCTGTACTAGCCGGCCAGTCTTATAAACTTCGGACATTTTGCCAACACAGATAACACAAGCAACTCACGTATCGCAAATATCTTTGACGGGTCCACCAAGACACTTTCTCCACTCAAGAAGACCAAGAAACGCTAGTGAGGGTAACCAAAGCTCGCACTTGGAGAATTTGGCATACAACTGATTTCTCCTTAACGTCTCCAATACCGAATCCAGATGCTTGGAATGATCACCCTCATACCAAAAGTATACAAGTATATCGTCGATAAAGGTTATCACGAACTGATTCAGGTACTCACTGAATGCCCTATACCTCAAATCCATAACATGGATGGCACATTTGTCAGCACAAGCGGCATAACGATGAACTCATAATGCCATATCGTGTGCTGGATGCCATTTTGGGAATATCACTTTCCCTTAGCGACAAATAATAGTATCCAGACTTCCGATTCAACTTGAGTACACACTTGACCCATTGAGTTGATCGAACAGATAATCACTCCTTGGGTTGGATACTTAATCTTTTCCCATTAACTTAATCAGCTTCTAGCAACCATTACATAGTTGTAAGCTTCCATCCTCTTTTAACAAGAGGACCGATGTGCTCCAAGGCAATAAACTTGGACGCACATAACCCTGTTTTACCAGCTCTTGAAGTAATACTTCAGTTCTGACATCTCACAACCATAGCTAGTACCAAACTGACCACCTTACATTTGAAATTGATGTACGCACGCTGCTCCGAGAGCCAATCATTCCAAAGATTACATCGAACTCTATATAAAATAGTAGCGACGCTTGCAAGTCAAAACTCCTGACTCCCTAACCGTAACTTCAAACAACAGGCTCTATTCGGGTGTAAAGAGTACTCATTAGGCAGTAGTACTCTCGATTTGACTCTTGTCATCGAAGAAGGAACTCCGATGCATGATACACATCCTTTGGGCAAAAAGGAATGGGAAGTTCCCATAATGAACAGTGTTTTCGCCGGACACTCAGAAAATCAATACAAATCCTATCATAACCAAACATAGGCTAATATGCGTAAGGAAATAAGTATCAAAAACTGACATACCAAAAATTAAACCATACCTGTCACCATGTCAGCATATTTCATAACCTCCTGATGGCCAAAGTTGTATCCTCTAGGTTGGGATGGAGCATATTGAGGTGTAACAGTCTCCAACCCCTTGCCCTTCTCTTCATTAGTCGCTCGTGGCTTCTTCTCGTACTCTAGATGTCCGCTTCGACACTCTCAGGCAAAGTGTCCCAACTTTCCACAGTAAAAGCATGCGTCCGGGTCTCGGCCAATAATTGTTCCAGATGCACCAAAAGAAGGAACTAGACCCGCCCTCCTTGCCTTCTTACACCATCTACGAAAACTGGACTTCGAGGTGGGTAGCGCCTTGATCTCTGTCTTCTCAGCACTGTAGTCTTTCTTCTCTTGGACTCCCTTCATAGCTTTCTCTGTCCCTTGATCATCTTTACGACAATCTCGAGCAAAGTGATCAAACCTTCCACATTTATAACAATAATATGGAGTTTGACTAGCAGATACGTCATGCCTCACTTTACTCCTCTTCCGGTGTACAGGCTTTGCGGGACCTGGGGAGTTTGGTAACCTGCGCACTGACGTCTGGTTGGTTCTTGCCAGATCTGCTTCCAAAGCTCTAGCCGACTCCACTAACGCTCAGAATCCAAGTAACCTTCGTCCTAAGAGTAGTAGTCGTAATTCATCATGCAGACTGTTGTAGAATCTATTAACTATAGTCCGCTCGTTCTCCAAATCAAACCCTTGGTAGCGCCTTATGATAAGAAATGCCTGCAAATACTCCTCAACTGAGTGTGTACCCTGCACTAAAAGCATGTTTAACTGCTGATCCAAAGGTCTTATACATGTCAGTTGTTCCATCACACCACTCGGTGTTGAAGTCACCCCAGGGACATGGGGCTGCACTTGCCCTCCAAGTTATGCTTTAGTCACCGCGAACACCACTTCAACTATACTTCTTATGGTTTCAACAGAAAGCCAGGTCTCATGCACGTTGTTAAGTGCATTACTCTCCGTGAAGTGCTGACCTTGCGACTGCCCCGCACCACTCATAGTCCCCTATAAAGCATAACTATCGATTATGCAACATACAAATTACTAAAAGCAATTATTAGAACACTCAAGTTCCTTAAAAACAAGTGTATTTTCATTCCTAAGTGGACATTCATGGGTTCTTTTTATATTATAACGATGACGCACATACATGTGCTCACCACCCCTTAAAAGAATTCGCCCACGAATTCCAATAAGAAAGACCGGAACTGGTAGTCTGATACCAAATTGTAACACCCCTATCCGTCGCATGGTATATAGAAGTAGGTCCGGCCGGGGCCCGACGCTATATACTACAGACAAACTGAAGGGTTACAGAATGAAACCATTCTCCCAAACACAAATGTCCTACACAGAGCAACTAGCGGAAGCTTTTAAGTAGTTGAAAGAATCCAATAACATATAACATTTATCATGAATGTCCACCAACCACAATAGGAATGAAATACTAAAATACACAAAAGTACTTGACCTTATGGCCTTACAAATATTCACTTTAAAACATAGTGTTTTATAGACATCGGCTCGCAGGCCGGGCATACATGACAGAAATAAAAACAACAGTTCACTTTGGTCTTCGAGGGCCATCACAGCAGCTTGGGCTTTAGCCCGCTATTTGGTACTTGGTTCCGCCGCACCTATAAGCAACATTCCACCGTACGGTGGAAAACAAAGCAACGGTCAGCTAAAGCTGACCAAATTATAACGACCCCGCCCCTTAATCGGGATGGCGGTGCTCCTTCCCTGTATTTCATTAGCCCAGATAAACAATTAAGTGCATAAGTATATTTCTCCACAGGTGTAGGCTCGCTCGGCCCAACACCCCGTGCACTCAGGGAACATTCTCAGTGAATCTGGTCAATTCCGTGGCTTCACCACCATCCAAAAATCCATGTGAAAGTACAACCTAGAATAGTTCACCACAGGTGGAGGCTCACACGGCCGCCCACCCCGTGCACTCAGGGCACATTGACGGTGTACCGGACTTCCCGGATACCACCTCCGTTCAGAGGTCCTTGACTTGACGGATTACTTTGAGCAATTCAGTCTTTACGGCCCCTGGCTTGAGACTCTCATTATGCCACCGACGAGAGCCAATTTTCGCTACTCTCATGTCATAGTCCACATAATGAAGGTACAACTCCACCATTTCCCGTTGCTCAAGTCGCCCTACCGTCTCTGAATACCTTAGTACTCATGGCCAAACCTGCAGGGCGCGAGTCGGTTTTGCCTTCTCTGTTCGGCTCCCTGGCCTAATAATTCTGAACCCCATGGGCTCACCGTTTTCCAAAGAAAGACCCTACATGTCTGCTGGAGACAGTCCTCGCACATACAATCCCAATTTATACAAGGTTGGCCCCAGGCCACCAAGTTGGAAGGAATGCGTTTCCGCCCAGTTTTCCCGGTGCACCTTAGAGTTAATCCCCAAGGATCCCTGTTGCAATCTTCCGTATAGAAAACTCAAAGAACAACACAAGACGGAGTCTTCTCCGACAATCAATGCACAATGCAACATCACCGATCCAAACAAACACGTCCAGGTAGGCTTCACTCACAATGCCTATGCCCGTACTTTGATTCCGGACTCTAAACAATGGGGACTTCACATATCTACCCCAAGGAACACCGCGCACTCACCGCGCTCTCGCGGGAGCGGTTTTCCCATGCAGAAAGGAAGAGGACTTCACATGTCCAAGTTGAGAATCATTACCCTTGAAGTCCGTTTTGGCGTTATGAAAAACTAGCCAGATGGAAAGCTTCATAACGAGAATTCCTCCGCGGATCCGGTCTCGGTTTTCGATTCGGTGCTTTGATGCTCCGCCGGTAGCTGGGATCCTCCTCCTCCTTCTTCCTTGCTTTCTCCTCTCTCTATGACTTAAGAAAGAGAAAGGCCAAAAGAAAATGAGGATTTTAACCCCCACTCCCGGCCTTAAGGAAGGAGGATTAATCCAAAGTCGTCAGATCTGATTTAAAGAAAACAAACGGCTCGGATCCAGCCAAAAAGTCACTAAAATAAGCCGAACACGGCTTTGCACACGGCCGTGTGCCTGGCCGTGTGCCCTGCTTGCACACGAAGTCGTCGATCTAGAGCAGGACACGGGTCGAGACACGCCTGTGTCTCAACCTGACACGCTCATGTCAGGTCATCGACACGCCTGTGACCAGGAGGTGTCACGCATAACCACCACGCCAACCATCACGTCCCTTGGTGGACACGGGTGGCCACACGCCTGTGCTGAATCTGACACGCCCGTGTCATACAGTACACGCCCATATAACCCGGCTGTGCACTCCTAACAACACACTTAGGGTTTCATCCCGAGAAGAACACGGGTGGTGACACGGGTGAGGATACGCCTGTGTCACCCCTGACACGCCCGTGTCACTACTGTTCAAAATATTATTTCCTACTGTGTCCTTTCCTGGACACAGCCCAGCCAACACAGAAGGACACGGCCATAGATACGCCAGTGTCCCAGGCCGTGTATCCCTATAAAGGCACAAAAATTCCTTAGGATGCGACCGACTCGTTTATAATTTTCGGGGTGTTATATATTACAAGGAGAAGGATTCTTCTACCAGCAACTTATTGCAGGTATCCCAATTGTGTGAGAAATTGGATGAACTGAACCTCACCAATGAGGCTGAATCACATCCTTCTCCACATATTTTTGAAGATACTGAAGAAGAGGTCAGTGACATAATTGCTGAACCTTCAACATCAAATTTAATTCCACAAGAGGAATTATTTCCCAATGTTGTTGTTGAACCAAATCCTCCAACTGATCTTATAACACTTAGAGATCACCCTATAACTCAAGTGATTGGAGACATATCAGTTGGTGTGCAAATAAGGCATCAATTCAACCAAAATTTTATGCATGCTTGCTTCATATCTCAACTTGAGCCCCAATCTATAAAAGATGCAGAGCAAGATCCACATTGGATTATTGCAATGCAAGAGGAGCTCAATCAGTTTGAGAGATGTAGAGTTTAGGACTTAGTTCTTAGACCCAAAGACACACAAGTTATTAGAACTAAGTCGGTATTCATAAATAAATTGGATGTACAAGGAGCCATCATCAGGAATAAAGCAAGGCTAGTAACACAAGGATACAGACAGTAAGAAGGAATTGACTATGATCAAACCTTTGCACATGTTGCAAGACTAGAAGCTATCCGAATTTTTCTTGCATATGCAGCCTATAAAAAGTTCAAGGTCTACCAAATGGATGCCAAGAGTGCTTTCTTGAATGGTGAACTCAAAGAGGAAGTATATGTTGAACAACCACCTGGTTTTATTTCTCCAACTCATCCCTCTTTTGTTTTCAAATTGCATAAAGCTCTTTATGGTTTAAAGCAAGCTCCAAGAGCTTGGTATGAGACTCTAGCTAGCTTTCTTTTAGAGCATAAGTTCACTAGGGGCATTGTAGATAAGACCTTGTTTAATAGACATCATAATAATAACATATTATTAGTACAAATATATATAGATAACATCCTTTTTGGCTCTACTGATTCCAAGCTATGCAAAAGGTTTTCTGACCTGATGCATTCCAAGTTTGAAATGAGTAGCATGGGTGAGCTTTCTTACTTCCTTGGTCTCTAAGTGAAGCAATCCCCTAATGGAATTTTCATCTCCCAATCTAAATATGCTAAGGAATTAGTTAAACGATTTGGGATGAATGATGCCTCAGCCAAGAAAACACTCATGGCTTCCAATGTTGTGATTGATTCTGATGAACATGGAAAGCCAGTTGATCAGTATAGGGCTATTGTTGGGTCCTTATTATATCTCATAGCTAGTAGGACAAATATAATGTTTGCTACATGTCTTTGTGCTAGGTTCCAAGTGAACCCTAAAGAATCTCACCTTATTTTCTTAAAAAGAATATTGAGATATATAAAGGGTTGCCCAAATCTAGGACTCTTTTATCCAACTGAGTCAGAATTTGAATTAACTGGATTCTCAGATGCTAACTTTACTGGATGTAGAGTTGACTGGAAAAGCGCATCAGGAACATGCCAGTTCCTTGGTGATTGGCTTGTGTCTTGGTTTTGTAAGAAACAAACATCTGCATCCACCTCAATTGCAGAAGCTGAATATATTATAGCTGGCAGTTGTTGTTCACAAATATTGTGGATTCAAAACCAACTCCTGGATTATGGTTACAATCTAAATAATTCAACTGTACTTTGTGATAGTGCTAGTGCAATTTCCATTGCACAAAATCCAGTACATCATAGTAGGACAAAGCATATAGAAGTAAAGCATCATTTCATTAGAGATTGTGTGGACAAAAAGAAAATTAACATTTTCTTTATCTCTACTGATTTTCAAAGAGCAGACATCTTCACTAAACCTTTAGATGAGAAGAAATATATGTTCTTTTTGAATCAGCTAGGTATGATTAATGGAGAAGGTTAATTTAATTTTCTATCTGAAGTAGAAGAATTGGTCACAGTTCGTCAAACGGAGATCGACGATCTTAGAACTGTTCTTGAGAAAATTCGTCGACTTGAGATCAATGAACTCTCTATGTGAAGTTATTTTCGTCGAGCAGAGATCAATGATCTTGCTTCAAAAAATTATTCGTCGATCTGAGAACGACGAAAAGTTTTCCCCTCTTCAAACTGAGATCGACGATATCATTTCTTCATGAAATTTTTCGTCGACCTGAGAACGAGGATTTGTTTTTCTTTTCGCTGGACGGAGTCTGCCACTTCATATTCCGAAAACCTTTATAACTAGGTTTTCTTCGAGCTCCATCCCGTGCTTTCTATTTCTCTTGCACTTGATCTCTCTTTCATTTTGGAGGAAAATAATGGCGATTCCGACGACTTCCCTCTCCAGCATAAAGTACGACACCGACTTCAACATCGACTTCAATTCTTTACGTCATTCCGACAAGATTTTCATGGACATTCTACAGCTATTTGAAGAACAACAACTGAAGAAGTTCATGACCACTAGGATAAGTTGCCAGCAACTGAAATAAGGGAATGGGTTTATACTTCATCTTCTCCAGATGTAGATACTCTGGATGGAACCATTGCAGGAAATCAGGTTACTCTAACCCCTGCCATTTTAACAGAGATTTTTGGTTTGATAAATGGAGAAGAGGATATTGAAATAGATAGTTCTTAATATGATAATATGCTGATCAAAATGGGTCATTCTGAAGGAAACCCTAATAAACTGCTTAAAAAGAACTTATCTACATAGTATAAATTCCTTGCTGATGTTGTTGGTAAGGTGTTATTGGGCAAACACACTGCCCATGACTACATAACGAGGCTCCAGTTCTTAGTGATGTGTGCTCTGGTAAACAAGAAGGCAGTAAATTGGGGAAAGTTACTGTTTGAGTTGATTAAAAAGAAGAATTCTAAGAAAGAGGTGTGTTATGAGAGGATATTAGGAATTTTCCTCCAGGCCAAGGAATTTAAATTACTGGTTGTTAACCCCAAAATCGGCAATCCTCTCCAAGGTGCCCATTTTTTCTGCTTTTCTCCTACAGATTCCCACCCGCAAGGAGCAGGCTACCCCTGATGTCCACCGTGTCCGCGCAAGGCGGACTGTTGGGTCTAAAGTCGCTCAAGGACAGATGCTCCGCTAGCCGCCCGCCAGGGGAAGCCTCCGTCTGCCAGGCGGACTCCCCCTAGAGTCCACCCAGGCCGCCTGCCAGGGGCGGACTCCGCCTGCCGGGCGGATTCCCCCTAGAATCCGCCCAGGACGCCCACTAGGAAGCGGCCTCCGCTGGCCGCCCTCCAGGGGTGGCCTCCGCCTGCCGGGCAGATTCCCCCTGGAATCCGCCCAGGCTGCCCGCTAGGAGGCGGCCTCCGCCTGCAGGGCGAATTCCCCCTTGAATCCGCCCAGGCCGCCCGCCAGGAAGCGGCCTCCACTGGCTGCCCGCCAGGGGCGGCCTCCGCCTGCCGGGCGGATTCCCCCTGGAATTCGTCTAGGCTGCCCGCTAGGAGACGGCCTCCGCCTGCCGGGCGGATTCCCCTTGGAATCCGCCTAGGCCACCCGCTAGGGGGCAGCCTCCGCTGGCCGCCCGCCAGGGGCAGCCTCCTCTTGCCGGGCGGATTCCCCCTGGAATTTGCCCAGGCCGCCAGCTAGGAGACGGCCTCCGCCTGCCGGGCGGATTCCCCCTGGAATCAGCCCAAGCCGTCAGCTAGGGGGCGGCCTCTGCTGGCCGCCCGCCAAGGGCGGCCTCCGCCTGCCGGGCGTATTCCCCCTGGAATCCGCCCAGGCCGCCCGCTAGGAGGCGACCTCTGCCTGCCGGGCGGATTCCCCCTGGAATCCGCCCATGCCGCCCGCTAGGGGGCGGCCTCTGTTGGCCGCCCGCCAGGGGCGGCCTCCGCCTGCCGGGCGGATTCCCCCTGGAATCCGCCCAGGCCGCCCGCTAGGGGGCAGCCTCCGTCAGCCGGGCGGACTCCCCCCGGAGCTCGTCCAGGCCGCCCGCTAGGGGGCGGCCTCCGCCAGCCGGGCGGACTCCCCCCGGAGTCCGCCCAGGCTACCCGCTAGGGGGCAGCCTCCTCCAGCCGTGCGGACTCCCCCCGGAGTCCGCCCAGGCTGCCCGCTAGGGGGCGGCCTCTGCCAGCCGGGCGGACTCACCCTGGAGTCCGCCCAGGCCGCCCGCTAGGGGGCAGCCTCTGCTCCAGCAAGGGCGGACTCCTCCTGGAGTCCGCCCAGTTAGCCCAGAGTTGCTTGCTCAGGATCCGTCTGCTTGCTCCTCAGGTCGCTCAGTCTGCCTGCCCTCTTCTAGCTGCCAACCGGAAGTCTGCCCCAGCAAAGAAAAGGCCAGTCCGCGGAGTCCGCCGAGGTCGTCGACCTCATTTTCTCAATCCGCCGAGGTCGTAGATGATGACGTCACTTGGCCCCGCTTCTTGAAGATTCTCCCCAGGCCTATAAATAGCCCCCAAGGCCTCTCATTCTACATGCACGGGAGGAGAACTGCCACCTTGATCAAAGGCTGCGGACTCATATTTCTAGTCCATCAAAGTTGATCAAGCAAGATCTGCGGCCTCTAAATCCCCAATCCGCCCAGGTCGTCAAGGGTTGTGGACTTAGTTTTTTTGCCCTCAGTAGGCAGCTTGAGCAGCCTCCGCAGCCTATGATTTCCAGTTCTCCCAGGTCGTCAAGGGTTGTGGACTTAGTTTTTTCCGCCCTCAGCAGGCAGCTTGGGCAGCATCTGCAGCTTCAGTTCTCCAGTCCTCTGCAGCCTCTTTTACTTAGTTTCTGGCACCTTCTTACTTAGCCGCCAGCTTCCCCTATTGTACCATTTACTGCTTTTTCATGTAATGGTGCAATAGCAAGTTGTAACTCTACTTGATTAAAGGAAAAGCCCGTCTCAAGAGTGGCATTCAAGCCGCGGCGGGCGAAGTCTGCTGTTGTCGCTGCTAGCGTCCTCCTCTCTTCTTCTCTCCTCTCTCGGCACCAACCTGCAAAGCTAACCATCAAAGTAGCTGTCCGCTCGACAGTACCTGATCAAGCTCCTTTTCTGCTTGAGCAAGCTTCTCCTCTGCTCAAGCAAGCTTCTCCTCTGCTCAAGCAAGATTCTTCTCTGCTCGAGCAAGCTTCTCCTCTATCCCCGCAACCCTTCTTCCTTCATTCTTAGCTTGTGAGATCGAACAGCCCGTTAACTGGTCGGTGTCGCATTTCGCGCATCAACAGTTAACACGCGACCTTCGGATCTCGATTAGACAGTGAAAGCAGTGGTTACTCATGTCAGACCATCAACCAGCCGAGAATCTTGCTCCAAGTCCCAGCGATGATTCTCTTTGGGAGGACTTAGAGCAATCTTGCAGAGAAACTGCCCAACAGTTTCAAGCCATCAACCGTACTCTAGAAGCTCTCACGCAGCAATTGGCCGCTCAATCTTCAGCAGCGCCAGTTCCTCCAATCAATCCAGCACCAACATCAGAGACTCCTCAAGTCTATCCACCGGCTTATCCGCCGGTCTATCCTCCTCTTTATACTCCAACTTTTCCTCAAGGGCCTGCAGCTCCTTTGCGATCTCAGGATGATGAGTTTGCAGCTTGTCAAAACTTCTTCCGGGAAGCTGCCCGGGGAAGTCCAGCTAGATTTCTGAATTTTCAGGGAAGTCACCCCTTCTCTTCAGCTCCTGCCTTTGCTCCTCCCACAGCAACCTTTTTTTCCTATCCTCCTGCTCCTTTTGCAGCTACTGCTCATGCTCCTTATTTTTCTTATGCAGTAGAACCAGAAGAGCCATCGCCGTTTACGGAGAGTGTTCGGCATGAACTAACTCTAGTCAACTTCAGAGAGCCACGGTTGACCATTTACACCGGGGAGACTGATCCAGTTAAGCATCTTCAAGCTTTTGAATCAGCCGTTGCTCTCAAGACCCTCTCAGAGAGCCACAGTTGCCCATTTACACTGGGGAGACTGGTCAAGTGAGAGATTGGATCTATGGACTACGACCTCAGTCAATCTCTTCCTTTACTGATTTGCGAAGGGAGTTCCTCCTCAGATTTTCCACCTCTTCAAAGAGGAAGGGCGGTTCAGAAGCCCTCTTTGAGATTAGGCAGCGAGATAATGAGACTTGGTCTCATTTTGTGGATCGTTTTCAGAAAGAAATTCTTGACATTGAGATCGTTGATCAAGAAATGTACCGAGTGGCTCTTATTCACGGTCTGCGTGAAGGTCCACTCAAGTTCGAAGCTAACGTTCGAGCACCGAGAACTTATCAAGAGTTGATCGGCTTAGCCAACTCGTATATCCGCGGTGAAAAGAGCAACCCCAGCTTCTTCTCCAGGCTTGTGTTGGAGAAAAAAAATTCTGCTTCTTACAAACAGCCTCCGAGGTCTCCTCGGAAAGACTTTCCATCTCTCTCTAGGAAGGCAAGAATATTTCAGCATCATCATAGACACCCCTTCCAAGGTCATGATCGTACCCAAGAATGACTGCTACCATTATCAGCATTATCTCCGCTAGCAGCTGCAGTTCATCAGCAGCAAGAAGGTGACCTGCCAGAGTTTGAGCTAGATGAGGTCATGTAATAAGTTGGCCAAATCATGAAGGATAAGGCATATTCAAAAAGGCCCTACCAACCGGCGAATCAGAGATCAAGAAATTCAGATCCGTTCTGTGAATTACACAGAGAGAAAGGTCATTAAACCGAAGATTGCAAGGCCCTTCGGCAATTGGTTGAGAGATTGCTCGTCGATGGCAAGATCAATGACCTGGTCAAGAAGATTGATTCTTCGAAACCTTCCACCTCCAAGGGCAAGGAGGTGGTTGAGGGTCAGCTTGAGTGCATAGAGGTAAATGATGAGGGCCGTCTGGGGCCCATTGATATTCCAAGTAAGTGCATCGATGTCGTTGACGAAGGTGACCTTGGAAGACTATTCTGAAGCAATGGGCACACATTTCTTGCGTCATCAGCTATGACCATTCGCAGCTCCTCAAAGCCCCGCGCGATCGTGACCGGTTGCTTTTACTTTACTTTACTCTTCAAACATTTTATTTTTCAACACTTCTAAGTGTTTCATTTTTTATTCAATAGAGCTTACGTCAGAGACCTCATACTGACACAGTTCCCTTTTTGTGATGCTTC
Source organism: Platanthera zijinensis (assembly GCA_039513925.1). Lineage (NCBI taxonomy): Eukaryota > Viridiplantae > Streptophyta > Magnoliopsida > Asparagales > Orchidaceae > Platanthera > Platanthera zijinensis. The sequence goes on from CM077083.1 coordinate 156,653,139, forward strand.
TCCTCCATATTCTTCTCTTTGCCAAAGAGATCACTAAACCAGCGAGATTTTGCCAAGTATTGCTCAGTGCCCCCTCGAGATTGTCCTCTGGCGTAAAACCATTAGGACCATGTATGATGAGGAGTTTCTCATATGTGTAGTGGGGGCTGTTCAACTCTCGTGCGGAGGATGACGGGGCTTCGGATCCCGACCGATGTATAGTGCAGTGTGAGTTCCTAGGGGAGGCCTCCTGTGATAGTTTTATCGTGCTCTGTTAGGGATATGTTACAGTTACGATGATCTTTGCTTGACAAGCAATGGAGATCAAGTGTAGCCTTGTCTCTTCGATCATCTCACAACTATGACGGCCGAACACTCTATGGTACTCTCGATCCGTGCCTCCGCGGGACTCACAACTCCGCTGATCAATCCGCAGACAAGCAATAGGCCACTTGGCGCAACTAGTCTAATTGATCAGCGTTGCTTGTAACCCGAGGCAAGAGAGCAGTGCATCTGTCGATCCTTCCTAGGATTTTTTGTTCTTGTTTCTTTATGCCCTTCTAAAGGATGCGCGACCAGCCCGCTTTGGTTTGGACTACACCCTTGATGACTTTGGCAAGTGATGCATAAGGCCCACGGGGAACACCTGTGGCAGCATTCAACCTTTTTAGTTCATCCCCGGGGTGTAGCCCCTCTTTTCTCTTTTTACCTTCTTACAGGTTAACAGTATAAATTCAACCTATTCTAAGGATCTATAATATCTTTCCTGACTTATGATCATCTTATATGCGCTGTCTGCATAAGCTTTTATCAGATGATGATCAACAAGTTCTCTTATCAGATGTTAACCACACATCATTTATTAAAAGCATATGGTTCTTCTTGATTGACAAGCCGTGCCATTATAAATCTAATTTCAGATTTTCTTATCTTGCTGACCTGGATTTCATGTTGACATTATATCTTGATCACGTGAGACAATCATTATTACAGTTTGATCTCTTTTCAGTTAATAGCAGAATTTATCGAGTATCTCTTCTACTAACCAATTATATCTTATCCTATCAACAGTCGACTTTAGCAAGTCCCCATAAGGTACTTGCAACTTATTTTCTTCTCCTATCTGCTTGCTCACTCTCCTTTTGCAGAGACTAGCAGACATTAGCAAGTCTCCTCTCAGGTACTTGCAGCTTATTTCCTTCTCCTATCTGCTTGCTCACTCTCCTTTTGCAGAGACTAGCAGACATTAGCAAGTTTCGCTCAGGTACTTGCAGCTTATTTTCTTTTCCTACCTGCTCGCTCACCCTACTTTTGCAGAGACTAGTAGATACCAACAAGTCCCCTTCATGTACTTGTAAGATAATTATCCTACTATATTTTCTCTCATCTGTATTTTGGCAGAGTTTAAGGGAAGACGGTTACCCTCTTCCTCATTTACAAAAGCAACTCAGGTACACGCAAGATGTACCTCTTTTTGCCTACATTGACTTTTTCTTCACAGGTAAAGGACAGGCACTGACAGATTTTTTCGAGGAGAGACATCAGGTTCTATCTCTCCCAATCTCTAAATTTTTTCTCTCCTGATTTCTGAGGGGAGGATCACGATTTTTGTGGGTATCCTACTTTTTTGAAGTTCACTTCGGAACTTAAAAAAGTGCTGGGATTATGTTAACCCCAAAATCGGCAATCCTCTCAAAGGTGTCCATTTTTTTTGCTTTTCTCCTACAGGTTCCCACCCGAAAGGAGCAGGCTACCCCTGATGTCCACCGTGTCCGCGCAAGGCGTACTGCCAGGTCTAAAGTCTCTCAAGGACGGATGCTTCGCTAGCCGCCCGCTAGGGGCGGCCTCCGTCTTCAAGGTGGACTCCCCCTAGAGTCCACCCAAGCCGCCCGCCAGGGGTGGCCTCCGCCTGCCGGGCGGATTCCCCCTGGAATTCGCCCAGGCCGCCCGCTAGTAAGAGGCCTCCGCTGGCCGCCCGCCAGGGGCGGCCTCCACCTGTCGGGCGGATTCCCCCTGGAATCCTCCCAGGCCGCCCGCTAGGAGGCGGCCACTGCCTGCCGGACGAATTCCCCCTGGAATCCTCCAAGGCCGCCTGCTAGGAAGTGGCCTCCGCTTGGCGCCTGCCAGGGGCGGCCTCCGCCTGCCGGGCAGATTCCCCCTGGAATCCGCCCAGGCCGCCCGTTAGGAGGCGGCCTCCGCCTGCCGGGCAGATTCCACCTTGAATCCGCCCAGGCCGCCCGTTAGGGGGCGGCCTTTGCTGGCCGCCCGCTAGGGGCGGCCTCCGCCTGCCGGGCGGATTCCCCCTAGAATCCGCCTAGGCCACCCGCTAGGAGGCGGCCTCCGCCTGCCAAGCGGATTCCCCCTGGAATCCGCCCAGGCTACCCGCTAGGGGGCAGCCTCCGCTGGCCGCTCGCCAGGGGCGGCCTCCGCCTGCCGGGAAGATTCCCCCTTAAATCTGCCCATGCCGCCCGCTAAGAGGCAGCCTCCGCCTGCCGGGCGGATTCCCCTTGGAATCCGCCAAGGCCGCCCGCTAGGGGGCGGCCTCCGCTGGCCGCCTGCCAGGGGCGGCCTCCGCTTGCCGGGCGGATTCCCCCTAGAATCCGCCCAGGCCACCCGCTAGGGGGCGGCCTCCGTGAGCCGTGTGGACTCCCCCTGGAGTCCGCCCAGGCCGCCCGCTAGGGGTGCGGCCTCCGCCAGCCGGGCGGACTCCCCCGGAGTCTGCCCAGGCCGCCTGCTAGGGGGCAGCCTCTGCCAGCCGGGCGGACTCCCCCCAGAGTCCGCCCAGGCCGCCCGCTAGGGGGCGGCCTCCGTCAGCCGGGCGGACTCCCCTTGGAGTCCGCCCAGGCCGCCCGCTAGGGGGCGGCCTCCGCTCCGGCAAGGGCGGACTCCTCCTGGAGTCCTCCCAGTTAGCCCAGAGTTACCTGCTCAGGATCCGTCTGCTTACTCCTCAGGTCGCTCAGCCTGCCTGCCCTCTTCTAGCTGCCAACTATAAGTCTGGCCCAGCAAAGAAAAGGCCAGTCCACGGAGTTCGCTGAGGTCGTCGACCTCATTTTCTCAGTCCGTCGAGGTCGTCGATGATGACGTCACTGAGCCCCGCTTCTAGAAGATTCTCCCCAGGCCTATAAATAGCCCCCAAGGCCTCTCATTCTGCATGCGCGGGAGGAGAACTGCCACCTTGATCAAAGGCTGCGGACTCATATTTCCAGTCCGTCAAAGTTGATCAAGCAAGATCTGCGGTCTCCAAATTCCTAGTCCGCCCAGGTCGTCAAGGGCTGTGGACTTAGTTTTTTCTGCCCTCAGCAGGCAGCTTGAGCAGCCTCCGTAGCCTCTGATTTCCAGTTCTCCTAGGTTGTCAAGGGTTGTGGACTTAGTTTTTTCCGCCCTCAGCAGGCAGCTTGGGCAGCATCTGTAGCTTCAGTTCTCCAGTCCTCTGCATCCTCTTTTACTTAGTTTCTGACACCTTCTTCCTTAGCCGCCAGCTTACCCTATTGTACCCTTTACTGCTTTTTCATGTAATGGTGCAATAGAAAGTTGTAACTCTACTTGATTAAAGGAAAGCCCGTCGCAAGAGTGGTATTCAAGCCGCGGCGGGCGAAGTCTGCTGTTGCCGCTGCTAGCGGCCTCCTCTCTTCTTCTCTCCTCTCTCGACACCAACCTGCAAAGCTAACCATCAAAGTAGCTGTCCGCTCGACAGTACCTGATCAAGCTCCTTCTCTACTTGAGCAAGCTTCTCCTCTGCTCAAGCAAGCTTCTCCTCTGCTCAAGCAAGCTTCTTCTCTGCTCGAGCAAGCTTCTCCTCTATCCCCGCAACCCTTCTTCCTTCATTCTTAGCTTGTGAGATGGGAGAGGACCATCATTAAGCCATCCAGGGCTTCCTCCTCTTCCAGGACTTCTGAGGACACAAGGGCAGTTATAGCCACTCCTCCACCTCCAGAAGAAATTACCCCTTCCATCAGGATTCAAATTCATATTCCTTCATCTCCTCAACAACCACAACCATCATTACTTATCCCTTTAACTTCACCTCTTCCACCACCATCACCTCCTCAATCCACAATCATCATTCCTGAGGATGAAATTATGACTGATTTCATTCCTCCTCTATCTCTACCTCAAACTCATCTGGATGACATTCCATCCACATCCCCTCAGCCCAACTTCAATCTGCTATCTCCACCTCCACCATATCCACATCAATCCCCAGTTAGATCACCCATTCAGGAAACCACTACCATAATAATTCCTACCACAACAATTCCTACTACCACAATTCCAACCACATCTACTACCATTCCATCCAATATTCCTTCTAACACTACCTCCACATTCCCTGAATTCCTTCATACAGGCTTCCCTCAAGCTTTCTCTGTATGTTCTAATTGTGGCCATCATACCACTTATACTCATTATGCTCCAGAACCCCTCTATTTAAATTTCTCTGACATTGCAAAAGATCTTCTAAAATTTATCTCTCCTACTCTAGAGCAATTAATAACAAATGTTATTGCTCCTCTATCTGCCTCCATCACTTCTCTATCTACTAGAATTGCTTCCCTCTCTACTATCCCTTCTTTTGGGGGCCTGGCTTCAGGACCCTCTAAAACCAGGCAGGGGGAGATGTCCTATGAAGAAGCTCAAGTTCTAGCAGCTCTAGTTCTAGCAGTAGCAGTAGTTTCTCTTCCAGCTCCTTCTCTAGTAGTTTTTCCAGAAATTATAACATCTCTAGTTCTAGCAGCAGCAACAGTTTCTCCTCCAGCTCCTCCTCCAGCAGTATTTCCAGAAATTATAACTGTTGGTGATTTCATTATTAATCCCACAGTTGACTTGGATTATTTACTTGATTCTTTCAATCAAGTTTATAGAAATGTTTTGCCAAGTTTTGATGTTGATTTCTCTAAGGCTATTGTATGTTATTCTGCTCCAATAAGTCCTGCAGTTGTGGATGAACTAAGGGCAAGTTTTGTAGTTCTAGAAATTACAGATATATTCGTTGCTGAAGATGTTTGAAGTCCTCCTCCTCATATGTGGGTTGAGTCCCCTATGCCAGACATGGATGATATTATGTTTGCAGACATGAAAGAAGAAGAAGGAAATCAGATTGTTACTTAAAGTTCTGCAGAGCCAGCCATTCAAGTACAGCCTCAGGCTGAGAAGCAAATCTCTAAAGAAGCTCTAAAGGAAATTGATGATTTACATGATAATCCTCCTGAATCATCTGATGATGATGAGGATTCTATTGATTCTGATGAATCAAGTTCTAAGAAAAGGATATCTAAGAAGATAAAGGATCCTCCTAAGGCTATTCCAAACCTAATCCTACAACTGACACACCTTATTATGTTTTGCATAATATTACTCCCTATCCAGGAATGCCTCAATGGATGTGGTATTCTAAGAATGAGCTCAAAGAAAGAAAGAAGAAGAAAAGGTACAGCTCCCCACCAAGGCAGTTCAGGAGAGGACCTCCTCCTCCTGCTGTAGGTGGATCAGGAAGTGTTGCAAAGACTCAGAAGCAAGCTTCTAGTAGCTCTCAAACTCCCAGGCTAGCCTCTCATCAGTCTTCTAGACCTAGTGGGAAGTATAGTCAATACAAACCTCCAAGGTCTTACTATTCAGGCCAACCTCAACAGTCTCTTCCTCCAACAAATTTTCTACAACAATCCATTATTTTCAAAAATTCTCAAAAGTCTTCTCAGGATGCTCCTAAAACTGATCTAGAGAGACCTCTCTCTTCAGCTTATGAACCTGAGTTAGATCAAAATTTCAGAATGGCCAGATTTCAAGAACTGATTGGTTTGTCTCAGATGAACAAAGCCAGAGCTGAAGGATCAAATCCATCAAAGTTCATTAAAATGTCTACCTACAGACAGAAAGAATTTGACAAATTTCAGATAGATATAAATTTATTTGATCCCAATGAATATATGCAAGTGCATCCAGAAGCTATTGTTCCCAGAGCTTCAACTGTTACACATCTTGGAGCTCAAGACCTAAAAATGTCTAAGAATGAAGCAGAGAATCCTCCCAGGACAATTATTTTTGCTAAACCATCTTCTGCTCCTCCCTCTGACAAATCTTGAACATTTATTTCTCTGTGATATTTATGTGTATTGTACTTAGCTATATTATATCTACTGAATGATTTTAAAATTCTGTCAGATATTTATATTGTTTTGTGTTTTTATATTTTTCTATTTTTGTTTAGTGACCTCACCCAAATAGGGGGAGATTATATGAACCCTAGTTTGGATTTAGGCTAGGTTCACTAATTAAGGTTATTGACCCATCATGTATAGCCTAGGGTCAAATTTGTTAGTCTAGGTCAGTTTGACTAGGTTAGACAATCTTTGATCCAACCCTCAGAGACTTCAGAGATTCAGACTTAGAAGAATTGTAGTTTTGAAGAGTTTAGAAATCAGTTTGAAGTTCTTAGAACTTAGCTCAACGATCGTCGATCGCAAATCGACGAACTCAGAGTTTCAACTCTGAGCTGAGCTTGACGATATTTGAGCTCAGTTCGACGAACTCCCTCCTCTACTCAGTTTCTCTGGTCGAGTAAATTCTACCTCAGGACGACAAACTTGGAGCTCAGCTTTGACAAATACTTTCTAGATTAATTTTCTCTGAGCTCGGCTCGACGAAAATGATTTCTCAGCTCGACGAACTTGGAGTTCAGGTCGACGAAATATGTCCTGAGTTCGAAGATTTCTGTCAGTATAAGTTATGGCGATTTCTCTGTCATTTTGATTTCAATTGGTATTATTCTAAGGCAGTAATTCTCTGATAATTAATGCTTATATTCTCAAGAATATATCCGTTCCAAGGCAGCATTAATTATGGATTTCACAAAGTTAATTACTTGACTTATTTATTGGGACAGTTGAGGAAACACATTAAAGACATTTTCAAGCCGTTTTAACTCCCAGATTCTGAGCAGCAAATCAAGGATAATATTCAAAAGCTAGAAATCCTCTCAGAATATAAAATGGTCTCTTTCAAAAAGAAGACCAACAATTTTTAAAAACAACTGATACAGAGAGAAGCACTGCTATCATTTTTACTGGAAATTGAAGAAGAACATCACACACAGATCTTTAGTCTTCTTCAGTTTTTGCTTTAGGCTTCACAAGAACAACTCTTCAACACCAGTCCAAGAAGTTTATGAAGATCTTCATCAAGACCTACACCCTGTGCAAAGATCTCATCTTCCTGAACCATTCTTCATCTAAGGGGGAGCTTTTACAACAGCATCCACTAAAGTCTTCTCAGTTGTTTGAGAAAGAGAAGACAACATCACTTTTCATTTCCCACTGTAAAAAGGGTTTCTAACTCCCTTCAAAAGTTATCACCTTGTTGACAAGTCTCCTTATCAAAAGACTTGATTTGGTTTTTGGGAACCTGATCAAAAGCTCAAAGTGTTGTGAGATATCCCTAGAAATAGATCTTATAGTGACAGGGCACCTGAGCAAAAACCTGTGGTGGCAGGAGACCTGATCAAAAACCTGTTAGTGGATTCCTACTAGGGTGGTAGAAGAGTGGATGTACCCAGTTTTGGGGAACCACTATAATTTTCTTGTGTCATTTGGTTATTCTTTTGTTTATTTCTACTGTGCTGTGATAGCTTCCTTTTCTTACCTCTCTTTATATATATACTACTCTCACTTATTTTAATTCTGCTATAAAAACTAATAAAGTTTTTAAAATACTCTATTCACCCCCCTCTAGAGTTAGTCAGATCTATCCCCTCACTTTCAAAATGTGTGATGTAGAGCTCGTATATAGCGGCACGGGCGTGGGGGTGCACTGAGGAGGTGGCATACAATTCCCAACGTGAGCTCGGGTGGAGGAACCCTTACGAGAGTGGGGGTGCCCATGCGGCCGCATGTAGGGGCACCTGCGTGGGTAGTGCCGGTGCGCATGTGGGGTCACCAACATGGGCGTGCGTATGGGGTCGCCCGCACGGGTTCTCGGGCTCGGAGTGTGCGGGGTCGCCCGTGTGGGCATGCGTGCATGGGGTCACCCTCGTGGGCACATATGTGTGGGGTCACACGATCAGGCGCTCACAGGGAGGCCTGTGTGAGTGCGTGCACATGTTCGCTCATACGGGCTCGCACGAGGGCACTTGCGTGGGTGTACGCGGGCGAACCCAATAGCTCATGCCTAGGCTCTTGAGGATGCATGTGGTAGTGTTTATTCCTGGGGCACGTGGGCATGTGTAGGCGCTTTTGTAGGTGCGCGATGCGTGGTTCTTCAGGGATTTTTCCTGGTTGGTGCTTTTTTTAACCTCCATCTTCTTTGTAGGTGTTGAAGGGCGGCTTTCGACTGCGTTCGATGTGCCTTCCCTCGACTCCGAGCCTCTCCCGAGTGAACAGTTGGTGGAAGCACTTTAGGATATTGGCAGACATGGAGGTCGTAATCCCTTCCTCATTGGAGCGTGTTCAAAACCCTTTTCTGTGTCACTTTGCGATTACAGAGATATGTTTGAAGGCATTCATTTGAATCCTACTGAGGAGGTCATCACCATCTTCTATTTTTGTGGCATCCCGGTTAAGCAACTCTCTTTAGTTTGGTTGGCGAGGATTATGGGTATGCTATGCTTCTTTCAAATGCATGGCTCTCGTATGTCAGTTTGACTTTTCTATGATGGTGTGAAGTTTGTCATGGTCCTGCTGAACAAATTGAGGTGCGGAGCAACAAGTGGTTGTTGTCGTTTGAAGAAAAGACCAACTACCATCATGGTGAACACTGCTTGGAATTGTCAGGAACCCGTAGAAGCTGCCTGGGATTTGGAGGGAACTTCTGGAGCGTTATCGTCTTCTGGCGGGACATAAGCATGACTTTTCTCCTCTATTGGGCTTCAAGGATCCATGCGAGCTGGGCGCCGCCCTTTATAAGATTAGAGCGTTCATCATTGAGAACAGATTAGTTGTCACAGGACTCTGAATGGATGCTAAGCAGGGGTGTAATGTACCGCTGGAGCGTTGAAAGAAGAGGAAGCTAGAGTTTTCACATAATTGAGGGGAAAGTGGGTGATCCTCCGCTTCCGTCGAGGCTATTATTGAAGTCATTGATGACTGTCCGGATGACCCAGTCGTTGATCTGCCGCTTGCCGAGACCGAAGAATCCCCGCAGCTACCTATAGATGAGATAATTTCTCGAGAGGACCCCAAGGTATCTTTAGTGATGGTGAAGGGAAAGAGGTAGGAATGATCTTCTTTTTGAACTCTTCTCCCGAAGGCATGTTTTTTGCCCCTATTGTTTCCCCCCTTTGGTTTGTTTTTGCGCATTAAAATAATTTATTTCTTGCGATTGTAGTTGGACGAGATGTGTGAGATCATGCTTTCCTGGGATAACAACTACATGAATATAAAAGATGAGTTTTTCTCCTTGCGGGAGAAGTTGGTTGTGTCTGAGGATTCATCATCAGTTACTATGAAGAAGGAAGAGATGTTTCTTTCCTTGTTGGTTAACGCGGAGTCTGAGTTGTCTTCTTCCAAGGCTGAGACCATAACTATTCGAGAGAAGCTGAGCGCGGATAACGCATAGGTTGAGGTTCTTCACGGGAGGCTGGGTGCAGCCAAAGTGACCCATACAGACTCATTCTGTTGTACTGAGGCAGTAGAAAATGTGATGTTATAGATGGAGGCAGAGGTGTAGAAGATAAAGAAGGAGAAGGCTCAACTGACCGCAGAGCTGAAAGACGCCGAGGTCGTGTGGGTATCCGCGATAGCTGAGTACAATGAGTCTCATGACTTTGAGATGTTGCGATCATGTACCACAGAGTAGGCTCGTTCTGAGATGATGATGACCAAGATTGATTCGCTTGTCGAGGAAGAGTGTGATGTAGCGAACAACATGGGCTTTGACAAGGGTTTTCGAGCTGCTCGGCGGTTACTAGAGCACAATGATTGGGGGGGGGGTCTTGGATGACAACACTGACAATGATATTAAGGGATAATACCAATGTGAAAGTGAGGTGTTACATCTGGAATACTCTAGAGGGGGGGGGGGGGGGGGGTGGGTGAATAGAGTATCCTTAAAAACTATTTGAACTTTTGCAGTAAATAAAAATTGCAGAATGAAAAACTAATTAAGCAAAAACAGAGCAGTCCTAACTAGCACAACCACAACAAGAACAAAAAGAAAAGGGCAACCAGACAACACAAGAACTTATAGTGGTTCCCCAACCTGGGTACATCCACTCTTCTACGACCCTGGTAGGAATCCACTCAGATTTTGATCAGGTGCCTGAGACCAATGAGCTTTTGATCAGGTGCTCAAAAACCAAACCTCAAGTCTTTTGGTTAGGTGGCTTGCAACCATGAATCACTTTTGAAGGGAGTAGAGAACCCTTTATACAGTGGGGGGATGAGAGAGTTATTATGTCTTCTCTTTCTCAATTATACAACTGAGAAGACTCTGTGGATTTGATGGTAGCAAAAGCTCCCCCTGAGATAGTGAATAGATTCAGGTGGTTGGAACTTTGCTTTAGGGTGATAGGCCTTCAGGCTTTTAGCTTCAACTAGAAGATCTTCAGGAACTTCTTTAACTGATGTAGTAGTTGTTGTCCTTTGAAAGTTCCGGAGAGGATGACAGAAGAGGAAGTCTCTTGATTTGAATAGTTGTTCTTCTTCTTCTGAAAGCTATATTTCTTCTGGTCTAGCAATTCTTTCTTTCTACCACTTTTTGTCAAGAAAGAGCGAGAGCAGAGATATCCTTGGTTCGAGACGATGGTGTTCTTCTCTTCCTGACTAGTTTTTTGTGTGTGTCTGTGTGTTGTTTCGAAAAAGAGAGAAAATCTCTTTTATATTTTCCATATTAGTTTGCATTTGAAATTTGAATTTCTTCTGCATTAATTGCTGACAGCCTAGAGAATGATCTGCATTGATTTATTTCCCCAACTGTCCCATGAAAAAAAAACGGCAAGCAATAATCCTGAGGAAGATCATAATTAATGCTCCGTCTAACGGTAATATTCAGAGAATATTTTAGCATTAATTACTCAGGAATTATTGCATTATAATAGGGACAAAAGGATGAAAATAACCAAGTATGGATTCGTCGACATGAGTCCATAGTTCATTGAGCTGAGATCCAAGATCGTCGACCTGAGTTTGATTCTGGACTTAGAATATTGAGATGTTCTCTAGCGTTGAGTGTTGAAGCATATGATCCAGAATTAGTTGACCTGAGACCTGAGAACTGAGTTCGTCGAGCTGAGATCTAAGATCGTCGACCTGAGTTGATTCTGGACTTAGAATATTTGAGATGTTCTCTAGCGTTGAATGTTGAAGCATATGATCTAGAATTAGTCGACCTGAGACCTGAGAATTGAGTTCGTCGAGATCAGCTCAGAGAATCTTTCTCTGATTTCGTCGAGCATAGCACGACTTTCGTCGAGCTGAGTTCGACGAACGTCGAACTCATTTTACTAAGTCTTTGAAATCTCTAAGTCTTGAGTCTCTGGCAGTCTGTTGATGGCTGGTCCAAGTGATGTTGACTCTAAAGACTTGGCCTAGACTCTAGGACACAACCATGACCCTGGCAATACATGTTGGGTCATAAGATCCTAACTTAGTGAACCTAGCCCAAATCCTACTAGGGATCCAACATAATGCACCTTCTTTTTATTTGTTTGTTTGCTTTGCTTAGACTTCATTTTGTAGGTGCGTATTGGTACCATTGCATGTTTTTATTCTACATGATGATGTAGCCTATGGTGCATTTTTTTGTTTGGATGGAGACCCTCATTATTTTTGGATCTTTCACGTTCTAGTTGTGTTTTTGTGCACTTATATTTTGGCAGAGTAGCGCTTAGCTCGAGTGTCGGTATTTTGAATAGGGTGTTAGTGGGAGACATTTGTTTGCTTGTGTTTTGGAAGGACAAGAGGCCTCCTAGAAGTTGGTGGTGAGGAACCCTTTTTTGTTCGTGCCTTAGGAGGGCTGGGATTCTTTTAGGTGGAGGTGGAGAAGAACCACTATTCACTCGTTCCTCGGGAGGACAGGGGTCCGTCCAAGTGGAGGTGGTATAGAACCTTTGTTCGTCCGCGCCTTCAGAGGACTGAGATCCGTCCAGGTGGGGGTGGAAAAGAACCTCTGTTCATTCGTGCCTCAGGAGGATCAGGGTCCATCTAGGTGGAGGTGGCGAAATTTTTTTGTTCATTCTCACTTTAGAAGGACCGGAGTTTGTCTAGGTGGAGGTGGTGAAGAACTTTTGTTTGTTCGCAACTCAGGAGGATATCGGTCTGTATATGTGGAGGTGATGAAAAGCCTTTGCTCGTTCTTGCCTCAGGAAGACTAGGATCCATCTAGGTGGAGGTGGAGAAAAAACTTTGTTCGTTCACGCCTCAGGAGGACCGGGGTCCATCCAAGTGGATGTGCAGAAGGACCTTTGTCCATCTCGCCTAGGAGGTGCGGAAAGGCTTTTGTCTATCTCGCTTAGACTGTTCATCCTCTGATGGGGTTATTGCAGCTGACGAAACCAAAATTAATTAAATCATCATTGACTGAAAGTTCATGAGTGCGCAGACCCAACCATATGGATTTTATTCTGATGATGACGGAAGAGACAACAAATTGTGGCAGAGTTCCCTTGGTGTGCTTTGTACGTCAAGTCTTGACTAAGTCCCTAGAAGATGTGTCCTGCGAGCGGATATCCAATGCAATGCCTTGAGCTAGTGCGTCAATGCGAAGTGCCCTCAATAGTGGCCCTTATAGGATGGTGTTTCATATTGAGGACACATGTACGATAATTAACTGGATGTCATATGTATACAGCATCAGGGGGACTCCTAGAGTCACTAGTAGGATGATACTTCCCAAGATGGGGATTGTTGGGTGTCCTGCGTTGTGAGCAACTCCCTATCCAAGCTGGATGTCTCTCCCCGAGATTCCTAGTTAGATTAGAGTTGACAAGAACTACATGTTGGAGGATACATCAACATCGATCAATATCCTATTCACCGTGACTAGTGGGATTTTGAGGGTTGCCTGAATGTGTTGTCGATTTGACGAGGGTCCTCATGTGTTGAGAACAATTGGCCTGATTGGATTTTTTTGCTTCCTAGGGGTGCTTCTTCATGGTGCTGCCCTCCAATGGGGTTGTTAGATGTTGGTGGCGTAACGACCCTTTTTCCTTGAAACTACTTGAGAAAGTCGTGATGCCAAGCTGCTCAACTCCCTCCTTCAGGCATATCACTCCTCTATGTTATGTCTGAGCCCTCAGTGAAAGTGGTAATTTTTGGACCGATCCTCCCTTCCTAGGGGGAGCACCTTGGGCCTTCGAAGTTAAGGGTTATTTCTGAGGGAGTGCAGGATTTCTGTATAATCGGCACTGAGTTGGGCGAACTATAACTACCCCCCGGCCCGTGAGGTTCTATTGCGGTGCCTGTTGTAATTTTTTGATATTGGGCATAGATTCTGTTGGGTATTGTATCCACAATTGCCCTAGTTTGAATAAGGGGACCTTTAACTAAGATGAATTTAGGGTGTATTTGATGTTGTATTTAGTTATGTATATTGTAGGACATTTTAAGTGCTAAGTACAAATCATTGTTAGATTACAATGGGTCACCAAACACATGTCTATGCAATGTAATTCCTCATTGTATAAAGCATCGTGTTTGCTCATGTGTAATATCTCAAATGGGGTGTACTTCATCTCCAAGTGCAATAAAAGAATCAAGAGTTGTTATTTTCATTCACTATAGATGGTTAGAATTTTCCTAAGTACATTTGTAGAGTAAACACGTGAGTTCTCATCATATTCGTCGAGTCTTCACGTGTGCACTCAAGAAATTCGTCGAATGTACTCAGGAGTTCTCAAGAGTTCTCGAAGACCTGGTTTCGGATTTTGTCCAAGTTAAAAGCAGTTCTATCCATGTGAGCACTCGACTAATTCGTCAAATTTACTCGAGTGGACTCGATCAATTCGTCGAGTACTTCCAATAGTTCTTGTGATTTCTGCTTCAAGTCTTCTTGTAAAGTTCAATCAGTTCAGCAAGTCACATTCGTCAAGCGGGCTCAACTAATTCGTCATAATATCTAATTATATCACGTGAAGTCTTGACAAATGGACTTAACAGTTTTCATTTTCGATCCAGACAGGTTTTCAGATTTAGACCGAGCGTCGTGTATAGTACACGTGGAGGTTTTCTATGGGTTTTAAATCTAGCCGTTAGATAGGAATCACATATATATATATACAAGGGTTATTTTCCAAAAAACGCTAATTGTTATTGCTCTAATTTTCGGGAATTAAGAATACGCTCTCACGAAGAACATGACAACAAAACCTTTCCCAATCAGCAATTCCTCCTGCAAGAAAATCTTTGATTGATTTCTTGTTCTTAGATTCTCCAGAATACTTCCAGAGATTATTTTAAAGCTAAATTCAGATCGATATTCAAGCAAGTCGACCTTTTTTTTCAAGATTCAAGTTAAAGCTTTCACTCAAGGAAGAAGGATAGATTTCAGATCTGAAGAAATTGTAAAATCTTTGCATACCATGTAGGAAGTTGTTTGCTTCTGAGATTTATAGATTCTAGTTGAGAGGATCGAGTGTAGGAGACATTGCTCTCCAAGTTTGTAGGAGTGGGAGACTCCGAGTTGTAAGATTATTTTTAATATGAGTTTTGGTGAAGTAGCCGAGTCTAGCCCGATGCACTAGATAGGCGGGGCGGGATAGTGGACGAACCCATTCTGGGGAACCACTCAAATCCTTATGTTTGTGTTTTGATTGCTCTCTTGTTCTATGTGCTTAATTTTTATTAGATTTTTATTCTACTATAAGTTGAAGGATTCACCTATTTACCCCCATCTAAGTGATTCAGGTTGATAACTAGATACTTTCATTATGTATCAGAGGGAGGTTGTTCGTTTAAAGGTTAGCACCTTGAACAAATCCTAATCTAGTTGTCAAAAGAGACAAGCATGTCTGGAATGCACAAGAGCAAGGATTTATCCTCGATGAAGCTGTCAGTGTGCTCCAAAGAAAATTTTTCTATGTGGAAGGAAAGAGTAAAATTCTTCATGGAAGCTTGTGATTTAAGAATCTTCACAATTGTTTAAGAAGGTCCATATGTTCCTATGACCCCTTCAACAATTGATCCAAATCTGATGTTTCCCAAAAAGATGATGGACTTGAACAAGGATGAGATTGCTCTCATTGCTATAGATAAGAAGGCAAAGAACATCATTGCTTGTGCGGTGGATAATTCAATGCAGCAAAATTTAATCTATTATAAGTCTGCTAAGGAGATGTGGCAATCTCTAATTGTTCTTATGGAAGAAACGAAGGAAGTCAGGGATGATAGGAAATCCCTCCTCAATCAATAGTATGAGGTCTTAAAGCAAGATAAGAAGGACACTATTTCTGACTGCTATAAAAATTTCTTCAAGATCGTCAATGACCTAAGAAATTATGGTCGTGTGTTTATCAATGCTGAACTTAATGGCAAATTATTGAGATCCCTGACCAAAGAATGAGACATTAAGGTTTGTGATATAAGGGAGTTTAGTAATCTGGCTAAGATAGAGCAATATAACTTGTTCGGGAAGCTGCTTTCTCACGAGCTGCAACTCAACACTAGAAAGGCAGAAGAAAAGGGAAGCAGGACTTCAGTTAGAGAGAAATATATAGCACTAAAGGCCGAAGGGTCAAGAAAAGGCAGAGCTATGTAACCAACAAGGAAATGAGACTCAAATGAACATGAAGACTCGGAGGCACGCACCTCCAATTATGAAATGATAGATGGAGAGTTTTCTTTTTTCTTTAGACAGTTTAAGAGGAATCTCGACAAAAGGAGGCAAATGAAACATCAGTCCTCCTCGTCTGATTACAAAAAATCTCATCGTGATGGAGATCATCACAAGAAGAGCTCTAACATCAATGAAAGGTATAAATCTAAACAAAACAAATACATTTCTTCTAATATTCTTTATTATTGTTATAATAAACCAGGACACATGATCGCCGACTGTCCTCACAGAAGAAGGAAGGATCAAAGAAAGAAGAAAAGAGATCCTTCAAAGGGAAAAGGAATGAAGAAAAGAGCTTCATCACGAAGAAGTCAAAGACTTTTAGCAATAGCGACTCAAGTGAGTCAAGTTCGGATGAAGAAGCCTACTTTGGGCTTATGGCACATACAAACGAGGATAAATGTGACTCCTAATATAATGGGAAGGTAAATTCAAACACTAAATCTGTCTTATTCCGATGCAAACTTTGACGGCCATAAGATCACCTCTCTGAGGATTAGTCAGACTTAATGATACAATATCGAGCATTACAAAAGGGATTTGACAAGGTAGTCAAATCTCAGGACAAAGAGATTGTATCTCTCAAGGCATTAGAATTTGAACTGGGGGATGAAATTGAGAGATTGACTCCCCTCATAGATGAAATCCAATCCTTGAATGAGGAACTAAAATGCTCTACTAGTTAGTAAGTCTGAAAGAGAAGGCCATAAATGAATTAGAAGATAAATTATTAATTGAAAGGAAGCTTATAGAAAGCTTCTAAAAACCAAAGACTTTTCTTCCTCTCATTGATGGATTTTTAGCCTCTAAGACAGGTGGTGTTGGATATAAGGCTCCTAGAAATAGAGGGAGGGCTCATTAAAGTCAATCTATATTAAAGAAGGTAATCTTCCCGACAGATCAATATGAATTTGATACATCTTATGGTCATTTTGCAAGACTAACACACATTGCCTCTAGCAAGAATAACCAAAGATGGAGCCATCCCAAAAATCTTGGAACTAGTGCTCTCAAGACACCTTATAAAGAGATCGTTCTGAAGCATTATGGTCCATTTGTTCATGGACCAAGGAGAAGAAAGCACCAAAAGGAAAGCAAGTTGTTAAGTAGCCACATAAGACAATAAATCCTATCACTTGTTGTTCTCCTGAGACTTCTACTTCTAGATCAGTACCTCCAGCTAAACCCCCCATTCAAATTGTGAAGCAGGAGACGAAAAGAAGGTACAACAAATTTGACTGTTGGTGTTGTGGTAAAATTGGTCATTTCTCCATAAATTGTGGATGTAATTCATTTGAATATAAGACATTCCAAGTTAACAATGCAAGAATGACCCCTCGCAATGTTAACACTCCTAGTGGTCTTCATCCAACAAGGAACCAATGACCCGAATTTATTTGGGTTCTTAAGGGTATTTAGTTTGTGAATGCAGATCTGTCCAAAGGCCAACAAAAATCCTATTTGGTATTTAGATAGTGGATGTTCACATGACCGAAACAAGAAGCCTTCTACAAAGTTATACCTTAGTCAAAGCCGGACTAAAAGTTATTTTGACAGTTTTGATAGAGGAATTAAAAAATGTCTACGGTATGATTACCAACGGTATAGTTTCTTTCACAGACGTGGCTTATGTTAAATGATTACAACATAATCTCATAAGCATAAGTCAATTATGTGACAAAGGGTATATGGTTGAGTTCTACAACAATAAGTGTCTGATAAAAAAACATCTGATAAATCAGAAACTATTTTAACAGACATTCAGAGTAGAAATATTTTTTGTCTTAATTTTCTTTGTTTGGAATCTTCTACACCAGCATGCTTTTTGGTAAAAGATAGTGCATCTCTTTGTGATCAATGACACAAGAGACTAGCACATATTAATTTCAAAATTATAAATATATTATTTTCTCACAATTTAGAGTGTTATGCACCCGATATTAAGTGTGTTAAAGAGAGACCTTGTCACACATGCCAGATGGGTAAGCAAATAAGAGTTTCTTTTAAAAGTATCGTCGCTAAAGATTCTTCCAGATGTTTATATCTACTTCATATTGACCTATTTGATCCCTTGTAAGTTTGTAGTTTAGGAGGTAAAGCTTACACCTTTGTTATTGTTGATGATTACTCACATTTTACATGAGAGTTCTTTCTAAAACATAAGTCAAACACCTTTAACTCTTTCACTAGCTTTGTCAGGCAGATACAAAATGAATTGGACTACTCTTTAGTCAAAATTAGAAGTGACCATGGAAAAAAATTTGAATCTTGTGTCATAACAGAGTTTTGGGCAAGCCAAGGTATCTTTCATGAATTTTCCTCTCCTCATACTCCACAACAAAATGGAGTTGCCGAGAGAAAGAACAGAACACTCATTGAGGCTGGCAGAATAATATTGAATGACTCTTCATTATCGGAGTACTTCTAGGCTGAATTAGTCATTACAGCTTATCATGTGCAAAACAGAGCCTTAATCAAAAAAAATCATCGTAAGACACCTTATGAACTTCTGAAGGGTAGGAAACATACTGTGTCCTACTTTAGAATTTTTAGAAGCAAATGTTTCGTACTTAATAGTGGGAAGTATTACAAAACTAAGTTTAGTGAAAAATGTTTTGAAGGTATTTTCATAGGATATAGTAGCCATAATAAGGCATGTAGAATTTTTAGTTAAAAAAACCTGGTTGTAGAAGAATCCATTAATGTTATATTTGATGAGACGAGTATACTTCGTAGCAAATCTTCTAGAATTTTTGTTGAAGAAGCAGTTAAAGAAGATGTCTCAAGTTCCATCAAAATAAATTCTCTAATTTTTCTTGAAGAAGAAGAGCACCAAGATGAAGAACATGCACCAAAAGTAAAGAAACCCCTAGTGGGGCTGCAAGGAATCTAGTTATCAGACAAACAAGATCACCCTGCTGATTTGATCATTGGAGATCCTAGTGATGGAATAAAATAAGAAGAGGTAAAACTAACGAAATCTTGCATTTGAGTTTTCTTTCCCAAATTGAGCCGAAGAAATTTGAAGAAGCAAATAAGGATGCTTCATGGATTATTACAATGCAAGAAGAGCTCAATCAGTTTAAAAGGTGTGAGGTGTGGGAGTTGGTACCTAGACCCAAAGGTCAAAATATTATAGGGATAAAATGGGACTTCATAAACAAGTTTGATGAGAATGGAGTTTTCATGAAGAATAAAGCCATACTTATAGCTTAAGGTTACCGACAAGAAGAAGTGATCGACTTCGATCAGTCTTTTTCTTCGGTGGCCAGACTCAAAGCGATAAGATTATTCCCAGCATATGCTGCTCACAAAGGTTTCAAAGTCTATCAAATAGATGTGGAGTCATCCTTTCTTATTGGTAATTTAAAGGAAGAAACATACGTAGAACAACCCTTAGGTTTTTTAGATTCATCTCTACCTGATTATGTTTATTTTCTACATAAAGATTTATGTGGATTGAAACAAGCGCCTAGAGCATGGTATGAGACACAATCTAGCTTTCTTCTTGAAAAAAAAGTTTTCAAGAGGAAAGATTGATAAGACATTATTTCTTAGGGAAGTAAAAAGTAAGATCATGCTAGTATAAATATACGTCGATGATATTATTTTTGGTTCTATAGATGATCACCTTTGCAAAAAGTTCTCCAACTTGATATAAGGGTAATTTGAAATGAGCAGTGTAGGTAAGCTGATGTATTTCTTAAGGCTTTAGGTGAAGCATTCTGAAGATGGAATTTTTATCTCTCAGACGAATTTCACCTAGGAGTTACTTAAGAAATTCGGAATGGAGAATGCAACCTATATGAGGACTCTAATTGGTTCAACTATGTCTCTTGACAAGGATGAGAAAGGGAAACCTTTTGATTAAACTAAGTACAGAAGCATAATTGGATCCTTGCTCTACCTCACTGCCAATAGACCAGATATAAAGTTTTCAACGTATGTTTGTGCTAAATTTCATGTGAACTCTAAGGAATCTCATTATGTCGCTACAAAGAGGATTTTGAGATATCTTAAAGACACACCAAATCTTGGCTAATGGTTCCCAAGAAGTAATGAATGTGAGCTAATTGGTTTTTCAGATGCTGATTTTACAGGAAGTAGGGATGCCAGAAAAAGCACTTTTGGGATGTGGTAATTCCTTGGAAGAAGGTTTTTTTCTTGGAGAAGCAAAAAAGCAAAATTGTGTGGCAATTTCAACTACTCAGTCAGAGTATATTTATGTAAGCAGTTGTTGCTCACAAATTCCATTGATAAGGAATTAACTAGAAGACTACAACCTGAACATGAAGGAGATTCCAATATTTTGCGATTGATCAAGAGCAATAGTTATAGCTAACAATCCAGTTTCTCACAGGCAGACAAAACATGTCGAGATATGTTATCATTTTATCTGGGAGCATGTGGAGAACAAGGACATCAACCTTTACTATGTCTCAACGGACAAGCAAGTTGCAGATATTTTCACAAAGTCACTTGATGAAAAAAAATTCACCTTTTTCAAAATTGAACTTGTAATGCTCAACAAGAAATCTTGTTGTGGTCAAGGAATCTAAAGACATCTGCCCAAGTGAACAAGCTCAAAATTCTCAAGTTTTCACGCAAGCACTCATGAAATCAATCGAGAGATCTCAAGTTAATTTGACGAATCAGTCGAATTTCACAAGTGTTTTCGTCGAGTATATATGATTCATCTCAATGAATTATACATGTGATCTCGTGATATTTTGACTAATACGTCAAATTTCCTGGTTCTCGTTGAATTTGTCGAGTGTACTCGAATCATCTCAATGAATTTAGAAGTTATCACTTGAGCATTCAATGAATTGGACTTATGTAGAATTTTAATTCTATTTTTAATTATTAGTGAAAGTATCTAGCATCTACCTAAATCACCTAGAGGGGGTGAATAGGTGATGTCTGTGTCTTTTTGTGAAATAAAACAGTTGGGTCCATTGATCCCAATGTCCTAGATTTGTAAGAAGTCAAACAGGTCATGGTATACACAGTTGTATTTGATGTATGTTTAAGTTCATGCATACAAGTTGGTCTTTGTCACAATGATTGGACATATAGTTCAAGAGACAATGACTGGTGGACTCAAGGTGATAGGCTGGAAAGTCAGAAAAATGCCTAAGTCCAGAAGTGTTGAGTAAGGCAAGCTCACTCAACGCTCTCAACTCTAAATGACCAGAATCGTTGAGACAATGATATCATGTCAAAGCCTAAGCAGTGGTAGCCAGAAAATCGACTAATTCTAGAAGCGTTGAGTGAAGCTTCATCACTCAATGCCATGCTGTGTCTGTCAATGCCAAATTTCAGCAAGAAGGCAAGATTGCAGAAAACCAAAGTATAAAAGCATTAAGTGAAGCTTATACACTCAATGCTCTCAACGCCATCCGGAAGAAAGCTGAACAATTTGACTAAGGAAAAAGCGTCGAGACAGCTGAGATAGCTGAGAAGAATGTCTCAGCATAACCGCTGAGACAGCTGAGAAGCTCAACACAAAACATTGAGAGAAGTGTTGGTCTCAGCAAAACCGCTGAGATAGGAGATAGTCTCAGCTATGAAGAAGACACCGCTGAGATGGTTGAGAAGAAATCGCTGAGACAGAAGATAGTCTCAGCTATGAAGAAGAAACCGATGAGAAAGTTGAGAAGGAACCGCTAAGACAAAGCCATACGAAATTCTCTAAGTCCAGAAGCATTGAGTGAAGCAGGCTCACTCAACGCCTCTAAAGAAGAGCTCACGCCAGAATTCGTGAATTCTAAGTTCGTCGAGCTGAGCTCACCTTTCGTCGAGCTGAGTTCTGGATTCATCGAACTAAGTTTTGAGTTCGTCGAACTGAAGGTTTCTGTGATGATGCTTGATTTCATCGAGCTGAGTTCTGTATTCGTCAAACTATGTTTTGAGTTCGTCGAACTAAAGTTTTCTGAGAGGATGCTTGATTTTGTCGAGCTGAACCCTGGATTCGTCGAACTAAGTTTTGAGTTCGTCGAATAAAAGTTTTTTGAAGTATTGCTTGATTTCATTGAGCTGAGCTCTGGGTTCGTCGAATTGAGTTTTGAGTTCGTCGAACTGAGGATTTTTGAAGTATTGCTTGATTTTGGATAAGTCCAGAATGATGTTGGCGTCAACAAAGTCAACAAGTCAATGATTTTCTGATTTGTTATTTAAATGCTGCAAATCAACATTAACATCGCCGTCAGTCTACAGTGGATCTCAATTTGATTAAGCTGAGATTTTAACCGCCGTTAAAACTAGGACACGTGTCAAACATCCCACAAATCGATGGGGTTATAAATAACAGCTTAGATTAAGATCAAAGCAAGGATTCTGATTAACATTATAAAAATGAGAAGCGGGAGTTCGTCATCTTCATCCGCCATTGTTGCAAAACCAAGAACCTCAATTGAAAAATCTGATGGGTTACTGAGTTTGATCAACATCTACTACAACAAGAATATAGGATTTCTCTGAGGAAGACTAATCAGTCTAGGCAAACCCTAGCTGAAGTTGATTCACGATCCAAGCTGAGCCAAATCTTAAGATCTATCTCTGGATCGTTGAAAAAGAAGAAGATATCTGCACAGAGTTTTCTCTGGATAGAAGGAGAGCAGTACAATTCATTTTCCTACCAATAAAGGTTAGCTGATTGAAGATATTTATTCTGAATATTCTCCCTTCATCAGCAAGAACAGGATCAAGGTCATGAGGAACTTCTAGCACA
Organism: Platanthera zijinensis; assembly: GCA_039513925.1. Classification (NCBI taxonomy): domain Eukaryota; kingdom Viridiplantae; phylum Streptophyta; class Magnoliopsida; order Asparagales; family Orchidaceae; genus Platanthera; species Platanthera zijinensis. The sequence goes on from CM077083.1 coordinate 156,675,610, forward strand.
AGCAGCAGATAGTCAAAGATTGTCATCCTTGTTGCTGGGAAGTAGATATGGCTGAGAATTTCTTAGCCCAGGAAGAAATTGACTCAGAGAATAATTTGTCTTGATTCAAATAAACAAACATTTTGAAAATTAGTGGATCTGTGAAAGATCTATGGTGAGGCCTAGATTGATTAGGCTCTGTGTGAGATCTGTGAGATCAAAGCCTAAATTATAAAGGCTTTATGATTGGGTTCCTTTATGAATCTGTGTGAGGCTGTTTCTCTCAGCCTGTGTAAAGGGCATTTGTTCCTGTGTGGTTGTCAGATGATTACTGTGTGGAGGGCTGTGATCCAGTGTTGTATATCTCAGTGGAGACTAACTGATCCAGTGGGATTGTGCTATAATCTCTGAGGAGCCATAGTTTTTGGAGAAGAGCCTTGTCTAACATACTGTTAGAAAGGCGGAGAGTGGCAGTGGATGTACCCATACACTGGGGAACCACTATAAAATTTGGTGTGCTGTGTATTGTGTTTTGCTGCACTAAATATTATTTTCTTGAAAGTTGAAATAAGTATACACTGTAGGACATAAGTCATAAAAGATTTTAAAGACTCAAGAAATGTCTGTAATAACCTATTCACCCCCCCTGTAGGTGATTAGCTACTCTTGTAATCAAATACTTTCAAAAACTACTTTAAACTTTTAGCACACAAACACCGAGATTTATAATGGTTCCCTGAGTTGGGTACGTCCACTTTCCTGCCTCACCTATCTACCTCAAAGGGCTAGATTCGGCTACTTCACCAATCTCAGGTTTCTATAAATCTTACCCCTCCGAGCCACAACTCCTACAACTCGGAGACGACGCTCCTACGACTCGATCCACAACTGGATCTACAACCCGATCCACAAACAGATCTACCACTCGATCCATAAACGGATATACCACTCGATCCACAAACGGATGTACAACTTGGAGAAAATCTCCTACAAAAGTAAATGAATATTTTACAACAATATTTCACTCAAACTTAGATAAGATCTGAAAGCTTTACGCCGTCATTCTTCGAAAATAGATGATCTTGAAAATTTTGGAGAACTTGGAATATGAAATATTGGAAGATCTTGAATCTCGACTCTTGAATCTTCAAACGACTAGGACTAGAGTAATAGAGATCTTTAGAGAGAAGCAATCCAGTCGTATTGGTCGAAGAAGATTGAATCGCACTGCATGTCGGTGGTCGATCGGAAGATTCGCGAAATCCCTGTAGCCGAGCTAACAGAATTTTCAATCTTGGAAAGTTTTCTCGATTTGAATTTGAGAGCAAGAGCATTATTATTCTTGGAAAGGAAATCTCCTTAGGTATTTATAGAGATCCCCCTTCCAATGGATATAAAAACATTTCAAAAATAACTTGCAAAAGTTACTGTACATGGCCCCACAACCCGAGCCTTGAACAAATATTTGTCAGAAAATAACCAAAGTCATATTCGTCGAATATAGTCGAGTATCACTAGTATACTCGTTGAATAATCATTAATATATGACGAATTTGACTTAGAGAAACTCAGCTCAAGCTGGCTGGGTACTCAACGCCAAGGCTCAAGTCATACTCGACGAATTCGACGAGTATCAACTGGTATACTCGACGAATTCGTCGAGTATAGGCTAATAGACTCAACGCTCTCGACGTCATCGACTCAATTCTCTCAACGTCATCGACTCAACGCTCTCGACGCCAAGAAATACGACGAATTTGCCCTAATAAAAATAAGAGAGGTAGCATCGAGATGATTCGATGAATTCGGCGTGTATCATCATGCATATTCGATGAATTTGGCGAGTATCATTAGATACATTCGATGAATTCGACGAGTATACTTGATGATACTCGACAAATTTTACTTAAATGTTTTTCTAATTTTTTCAGAAATTCTATACAAGTATATAAGACGAATTTGACGAGTGATAGTAAGTAAATACGACGAATTAGACAAATATCAATGATACTCGACGAATATCCCTTATGATACTCGATGAATTTTACTTGGGTAAAATTTCTGTTTTTCTGCAATGAAGCTCTTCTTCTTCCTTGAACCTCCTCATATAATTGACATAGAAGTACACCCCAATAGAGAAATTACAAGTGAGTCAACATCATGTCCTTCATAATGAAGGATTACATTGTGTAGTCCTATGTTTACTCACCCACTATAGCCTGACATTAATGTGTACTTAACATTATAAACCTGCAAGTACATAACTACAAATACAATATCAAATACAGTTACAATTCATCTTAGCTTAACTGGACCCTTCTTCAAATCATGGTTATTGTGAATACAATACCAAACAATCTCCCCCTATTTGAAGAAGTCAGAATCCTATAAGCTAAGTTAAATTGCACAACAATTATAACAAACATAAACTTGAGCAGATAATTAAAATTAAAACAGATATATAAAAATTAAAAGACAAAACGCATTTCTAGTCAAAAATATAAATCATATATATATATATATATATATATATATATATATATATATATATATATATATATATATATATATCAATGAGAGTTTTTGGTTTGGAGGGGGGCAACTACAACCACTCAAAATAAAACACATATGAATATCAGGTCTGCTTGCCCTGCCTCTTCAATCGCTGCCTAGCAAAATATGCCCTTGGCTTTGGAATATACTTTGGAGGGGCTGGAGGCATTTAATCAACATCCTTGTGATTTCTGAAATGTATCCTCCTCTTAGTACATGTCAGCTTATACTTGTTCCATTCCTCTTGATTATAGTAGAGGTCTGGTTTTTCTCCTCCAAGATCGACTAAGGAGAAGGTGTCTAAGATAATCCCTCTGGAAGTAGGACTCCACACCTCCTCCATCTCTCTGTTAGGCTCTGACCTGGCTGTCGACCGGACTTCTCCATATCTTCTTCTCTTGTGAACTAGAGCAACAGGAATTTCTTCAACAACTAGAACTCTTAGAGCCTCAGTAGCAGCAGTAGCAGCCTTTGTGTCTGCCCAATATTGAGAGTAATCCTCAGCAGGATGAACCTCATCATGATCAAGCACAACAGGTACTTGAGCTTCCTGGCCTGGTCTACCAAAGATCTCCTTATGAAGCCACGAGAAGATGTCATAACAGTAATTATTTACCACTTCAAAGTTTGCTAGCATGGCTTTAGGGGTGAGGAGAGAAAACCGAAAACCGACAAAACCGATCGAACCGCACCGATTTTGAAACCGAGCCGCCCGGCTCGGTGTCGGTTCGGTCTGGAGATTTTGAAAACCGAAGGCGTATCGGTTCGGGTCGGTTTTCAGGTTGTAAAAACCGACCAAACCGAACCGAACCGATGTTAGTAATTGATATTATAATAATTATAAATTATGTATATATTAAGTTCTATTTTATAATAATTATAAAGGATGTAAATGACCTATATGAACTTGAGTTCAAGTCAAGTTCAAGACCACTTAAATTTTATGACTCGGTCAGAGTCACGAGAGTCCTCCTAAATAAATGAAATAATCCCACTTACGGGTTACAACATGCTTATCTATAGCGAATTAGCTACTTGATGATTGAATGAAAAAGCCTCAAAATTTGAACTCTATTTGGGGCATGTTGTACACCAACTTTTCTGGTAACATTATCTTCCAATGTGACCTCATTCAAATATCTTAATCATTATCTGAATTTTATTGTTCTTGAATTATGTCAATGAGCAACTTTGCCCGTAAATGTGGAGATAGTACTGTTTAATAAACGTTAATATTGATCATCACAAATTCTTCAAGTGAGCAGTCTTAAATGGTGGACACCAAACTTGTGTATATATCTTCACAAATTTCTTCAAGTGAGCAGTCTTCTGGTTACATTATCTTCATAAATTTTAATAGACATTAATTTTTATCATCACACAAAAACATTTTTATATCTTCATGTGTATATATCACATAATATCACATGATCTTATAGTAGAAACTACACCAAACAAGCTTGCAAACTCTTTCTCCATGGTGTTGTCGCAAAAAACCGACACCGAACCGCAAAAAACCGACTAAAAACCGAACCGATTATGAACCGAACCGTCCGGGTTCGATTCGGGTCGGTTTAGACAAACCAAAAACCGAGGCATATCGGTTCGGTTTCGGTTTGGGTCCAAACCGACCCAAACCGAACCGCTCGCAGCCCTACATGGCTTCCTCAAGCACATTCACCTTTGCTACCACCTTAGCTGTCATGGTCTCCTCCCCCTTTCTGACTTCTTCATCCAAAGCATTTTCATAAGCTTCCATGTTTGTGTCATAATGAGCCATTGAGTGATTATGAGCTTCAATCATTATTTTGGCATTTGTATCAACATTCCATAAAACATCAAGATTACTCTTTAATCCTTTCATGACAAAATCAACCCCTTTTCCACCTTATGTAAACCATGAGTCTAGCTTGGCATCTAGCTTGTCAAATCTAAGCTTAACATTTGCTAGGCCGTTGTTCAGATCTTAATTTGTTTCCTTGACCTTTTTGAGAACTCTTTGCATGGAGGAATCAAAATAAGCTTTCTGTTTAGCCAATATTACTTCTATGCTCTGCAGGATTGAATTATTAGCAATAGAACTTAGGATATTGGGAATATGAGTGCTAGGCAAATTCTCACTAGAAGACTCATCTACCGGAGATAAACGAGCTTTAGAAGTTGTACCAAGGTCTTTAGTAGGATTTAGAGCTGTAGTCTGCTCCTCTACATCTCCCTCCTCATCTGAAAGACAACCTCCTCTACAGCAGTATGAGGTGCATCTGGCATCTTGCCTATCCTTTTCTCAAGGTTGCGCATGATTCTAGCAACCTCAGTAGCAACTGATATTGAGGGCCTAGTCTCCTCCCCCTCAGAAGATGATGAAGGAACAATTTTTGGGAGAGGGACAATCAGGTTCTCTAATGACACTAGCTCAGAACCATCATTTACATTATCAGCAGCTTTAGCCTCATCAGCAATCATCAGTACCTCACCGATATCTATCTCATAGTCATCTACATGCAAATCCTCCTCAGCAGCAATATCAGCCTCGACCTCCTCATGTACTAACTATTCAACAGTAGTCTGAGCAATCTTGGGAACCTCTGTCATCATATTCTCTGTCAAAGCAACTGAAGTAACATCGGGATCCCCCTCAACTCTTGCACTCAATCTATCAGGTTCTTCACTAGGGTGTGGAGTAGGAATCCTATCCTCAGGAGCCTGATCTTCCTCCTCCACAGGCAAATCTTAGGCTCCCCCTTGCCGCAAGATCCTCCTATCCCACCTTGAGAAGATAGATGAGCCAATCTTCTTCAGGTGATGGATAGGAACTCCTTTGGTCATATCAAACTTGTCACCGTCCATCTGGTTCAGGTACAAGTTGATAATCCTCCCAAAGTTGGGAGTGCGAAGACTATCCTTGATTTTCTTAAATAGTAGTGCACCCTAGTCCAATCTTTTCCTGCAGATGATAGTTACCAGATCTTTGAACATTTCAGAAGACAGATAGTCTTGTGAACCAGTTTTGCAAAGCATAAATTTTCCAATGATAAATGACAGCAGCTTTCCTTTCTCGTTCATCCCTTTCCTTTTAATGGCTTTTGTACCTTTTGGCAAACCACATAATAATATAGCCCTGGTGATGTCTTCCTCTTTTAGGAGATCTGCTTCTTCACAAGCAGGGAGACTTAAGAGCCTGGTGAGATGAGAGGCCTTCACCTTAATCGCAGTTCCACGAACTTTGCTCTTGATTGTAGAGTCTTCATGTCAGATCTTGGCATTCTGGAAGAACTCAAGAACGTCCTTGTCTAATACTTTGCAAGGATGTTCAAGGACAAATGAGAGGCCGACTATCTCTAGCATTAGGATTACATTTCTGAATTCATCGGAGACTGAGGCAAAGCCTATTCGAACTAATTATCCACCCCCTAGAAATCCACTGGTAGTTCGAGGAGACATGGAGAATCACAGGAAATCTCTGGACTAATCTGACTGTAGAGCTTGTTTGCTGTCACTGACGGTCAGCGAGAGCAAGCAAATGATCGGAGAAGCAGTTGCTAGAAATCGACTAGAACTGTCGTCACTAACCTAATCGAGGAGAACGGGAGCAGGGTCGTGGGATGGATACGACGAATCATTTGTGGGAGCCAAAGGGTTGGGAGAACAGTTCGGCGAGTCTATCTGTCTGGTTTCGATGAAATAGAGTGTGGTTGCCCCTAATACTCCTCAGTATATATATATATATATATATATAAATTTTAAGATATGGAAAGGCGCGTACCTGATTAGCCGAGATTCTTCGGATCCAATATAGGAAAGAAAAGTTGACCTAAGTGAAAATCGGCGAGTTTCACCGAATGTAGAGTCAAATTCGGCAAGTATATCCGTGAATATTTGACGAATTGATGACTTTTGCTGACTGATACTCGTCAATTTTTCCTCAGACAAATTTCTTCCTTGATGAATTTCCTGAGTGATTTCCTCCTGTTGGCCTTCTTCATGAATCCTTATTCAGCATGCCCAGTTCCAATTTGAAAAACGAGAACCATGCCTCGTCTAGTGGCTTCGTGAAAATATCTGCGACCTGCTTATCCATCGGGACATAGTTGAGGGCTATATCCTTGTTCTCTATATGCTCCCAGATGAAGTGATATCACACTTGAATGTGTTTTGTCTGGCTGTGAGAGACTGGATTATGCGCGATCGCTATTGTGCTGGATGAGTTGCAATACACAGGAATCTCTTTGAACTTTAGGTTGTAGTCTTCGAGTTGATTCCTGATCCATAGAAACTGTATGCAATAACTACCCGTAGAGATATACTCTGAATCAGCAGTAGAGGTTGTAAGACCCCCCTCCCGGAACACAACACACGGCACGAGGGGAGTCTTATGCCCGAAATAGCCGCCTTGCGGTAGCACTAACACACGGGTTAGCCTTTACCACAAGACGCCTATTCCGTCGGCTACAATCCATATCACAACAATTATGCCAACCCAACCATAACAGAAAAGTAAAGCTAAAAGCAGTTCAGTTCACAGCTAAGTTAAAGTCCAAAAGTAGCGGAAGATAACAAGCACAACAGGCTTGTACAAAAGAAACAAGAGTCTAGAAATGTTTTGCCAAACGGCTACATGGAAACACTCACTACTGTCACTGACGGTGCCGATGGCACCACCACCTCAGGTCCTATCATCTGGGCCAGGCTGTCCTGCTGCATAGTCCGTTGCCGCTCTACCTGCGGGGTTTCCTCCTAAAAAGGAAGACGTAGCAACCGTTAGTCATAAGACTAAGTGGCTTCACATCCGCTCCCCCGGCGACTCCTCGGCACCGGGCGGAGAAAGGAACACAGGTACAATATATATACATAAGCAAGTAAACAAGCAGGTGACAGTAAGTATGGTGAAGTATAAACTACGCTACACAACTAGCAGTTCTACGAATATCAATAATATATATAAATGACAGCAGGTATAATTAATCAGAATAGTAACTTAACTTATAAGAGTGCCCATACAAACTTATAAGTTAAGGATCGGCTTAACAGTATAGTAACTCATCGTATAAGAGTGCCCATACAAACTTATACGATGAGGATCTTGTGTATGCAATGAATGACATGTTATGAATGTTATGGTATGACCGAATCATGCGCACGCACATGCAAGTTGCTATGTCGACACAGACTAGAAGTTCCCACTTTTCGAGCAGGTAGCTAACCTCTCAGGCGTCGTCCGTCGTGGCCAGACGGCGACAGTGGAGCGGGCGTCTCCACTACTAGGTGGTATCACACTACCTATCCTAGGCCCCCGTACGCCTCAACGCTAAGAACACAACAGCGGAGCTCACATGCGTACTACGGCTCAGAAGGGGTCTTGGGTAAATGTGCACCAAGAACACAGCCCAACCTGGCCTTTGATTTCGAACCGGATGGAACCTCGGAAACGCACGAGGTGCAAGCCAACCCGTTCTCATGGCACGGAGGAGATCTCGGGTTATGGACACCAAGTATCTAACCCTACCGCCCAAGGTCTACCCATTGGCTCCCATCGGTGTGACGACTGGCAAACCCGTAGACCTGCCACAATCATTATCTCAACATCGCGACACGATGAATCGTCGCACATCACATGCCCCAAAACAACTCACTCGATGCTACCCGTAGGGAGACTTCAACTCTAAGCATCGGTTGTTAATAAACCCCCCTTGGGCTCGGATTACAGTTACAAAATACTCTTCACATAGTGTTCATCATGTTCACGCCCACCTATTCAATGGGTTCACCTCAACACTACGCATAATAGATATGTTCAACACCAAATTGTATAAATATATCCTATACCAATCTCAACTCCTAATATCTAACCTTCCCATCCAATCCATTTCTCTACCATTACATGGTTATTCCCCAATACACAACCAAATGAGTAACCATGCTAAATTATAGCAACAACAACATTATAGATATATGGGAGCAAGATATCAAATGAGCAAATCACAATCATTGCAAGAGTGCTAACATTATAAATTAACAAGTGCATTAACATAGGATAGCCCGATACTAAAACTGGGATTCCCGGAGCTACAGGAATCCGATCACAATGCACAACCCCTCGTTGGAAAGGTAATCGCGAGGGCTACGACTTTCGTGTTGAGTCGATCGCCCAGATCTGGTCGCAACATACCAGAAATTCAACTCGAATACGTACAGGAAACAGTTTCCTGTACAGGAATTTTCCCGAACGCAGCGGGCTCGAACCAGCTTTCCCGTGGCTACAGGTATCGCATGGAAACGAGCAACCCCTCGTTGGAAAGGTAATTTCAAGGGCTACGACTTTCGTGTTGAGTCGATCACCCAGATTTGGCCAGAACACCACCGAAATTGGCCACGAAGGTCGCCGCGTGCAGAAATCAGATTTCTGCACGCATCTTAAGGCGAGATGAACGGCATCCGTTCATCTTCTTCCTTGCAACGACCTCGCATAAACTTCTCCAGAAATCACACCCAACCTTATTTCTCCTTTCAAAGCCAAACCCCCAACGAAAACCCCTCTCATCTCCACTTTGAATGATGAGAAGGTTGAGGGAGACTAAGCCTAAAACCTAGGCATGGCTTATCCTAAGAACTCTCCTCCTCACCATCAAGACTCTATGGAGTCGATGTCTCTCCTAAAATAACTATAGATCTAGCACCAAGGGAGAGGGGAGGAAGCTCACCTCAAGTCCAGCGGTACCACCATGGCCGGCCATGAGCCTCGCACTCCTTCGCGGCGGCATTGTTTTTCCCTTGACGGTGGCGGCGTTTTGATTCCTCCAAGGATGGCTCCGGCAAGCTCTTCCTCCTCCTCCAGCCAAGAACCCTCTCAGGAATTTCGGGGCAGAAGAAAGGGGAATGAATGCTAGGGTTTCCAACTTTTTTCCTTTTTATACATCGCAGACACGGGTAGGCACACGGCCGTATTCCTACCCGTGTTCAGGTGACACGGCCGTGTGGCCTGCCGTGTCTAGGGCCGTGTTCATCCCAGAACCACTTTCTGCCGGGTCAGGGTTGCGGCACACGGGTAGAGACACGGCCGTGTCCCGACCCGTGTCCTAGGCACACGGCTAGGGGCACGCCCGTGTCCCAATACCCGTGTACCTCTCTGACTGGTAAGCCTATTTTTATGAGGCACACGGGTATGGACACGGCCGTGTCCATACCCGTGTCAGCCAAAAATGCCATTTTGCCTTGTTTTCCTCATTTCCCGTACGTCCGCACCTGTTCACCCACACCCCCCATTGGGCTCACCACAGCCCCCTTAACTCAAATACGCAATCAAGGGGCCTAGCGCGAATTGGGATGTTACAAATCCTATAAACAAAATAAAAGATTTCGTCCCCGAAATCAGGGTAAGGCTATGGGGGTGAAACACATAAAAGGGAACTATGCTTTCAAATAAAATTTTTACCTGGAGTAAATAATTCCGGGTAGCGCTCTTGCATCAAGTCCTTTGGCTCCCATGTGAACTCCTCCTTCCCATGATTAGACCATAGCACTTTCACCAAGGGAACACTTTTGCGGCGCAAGGTTCTCGTCTCGTTATCAACGATCCGCACCGGCTCCAGTCGCACAGACCTATCAGACGCCACGACACCATCCGCCGTGGGGGTATACTGTTCAGGTCGCAACAAAGCCTTCCGAAGCGACGATACATGGAACACGTCGTGAAGGTTCTCCAGCTCCGGTGGTAACTCCAATCGATAGGCCAGAGGGCCAATCCTTTCCACTACGACATAGGGCCCGACATACCTTAGGCTGAGCTTCTTGACTCCACGTACCCGCGACACTCCGTGCATCGATCGAATCTTCAGGAACACTTTATCACCCACTTGAAACTCTACCATACGGTGCCTTGCGTTGTAATATTTCGCCTGTCGGCTTTGAGCCTCTAGCATTCGATCCCGGATCAACCTAACCACCGCGTCTGTGTCATCAATATACTCATTTCCCAATGTCTTCGGATCTTCGTCTTGCACCCAGGACAAGGGTGTTCTACACCTCCTTCCATACAAAGCTTCATGAGGTGCCATTCCAATACTGGCTTGATGACTGTTATTATAAGAGAACTCCACGAGAGGTAAGAGTCTCTCCCATGGTTCTCCTTTATCTAGCACACACAACCGCAGAAGGTCCTCCAATGTTCGGATGGTTCGTTCAGATTGCCCGTCCGTTTGAGGGTGAAAGGCTGTGCTAAAGGCGAGGCGCGAACCCAAATAAGCCTGTACAGCCCTCCATTCTCTTGAAGTAAACCGACCATCCCTGTCGGAGACGATCGTCTTTGGCACACCATGGTACCGCACAAATTGTTCCACAAAGAGACGCACTAAGACGCCCACTTGCGCCTCCTTCTTCATTGGGATAAAGCGGGCTACCTTGGTCAACCGGTCAACTATCACCCACACAGAATCATTCCCCGAGCGCGAGCGAGGTAACCCGTGGACGAAGTCCATGGAGATGTCCTCAAATTTCCATTCGGGGATGGGCAACGACTGTAGCATTCCACCGGGGCTTCTGCATTCCGCCTTCACCATTTGGCAAGCCACACAATGAGTAACGAAGTACTTGACGTCCCTCTTCATGCCCGGCCAACACATTGTTTTTCTCAAATCGGTGTACATCTTTGCGATCCCCGGGTATACCGAGTACTTGGAGCAATGGGCCTCCTTTAGAATATCCTCCCGAATGTTGTCACCTTCGGGGATGTAAAGCCGGCCACGAAAATGGATGAGGCCGTCTTTTAGGGAGTATTCTTCCGTAGTCCCATCCTCCATTGACTTGAAAGCCGGGGTTAAAGCCGCATCCTTCTTTTGTTCCGTCCGGATTCGGTCTCGTATGTTGCAAACTATACTCATCGCGGCCAAATATTCAGTATACTCTTCCGGTTGATTCTTAAAGACCAAAGTGATTTCCATCTCTTGCAGCGTCCGGATTAACTCCATCCTCATCAAGCGGGATTCCGTGCTCGCTTCCGGCGCTTTCCGGCTCAAGACATCAGCTACGGAATTAACCTTCCCGGGGTGGTAGTTCAAGGTGAATTCATAGTCGCACAAGAACTCCAACCACCGCCGCTGTCTCAAGTTTAACTCCTTTTGGGTGTGAACGTACTTCAGATTTTTGTGATCCGAGTAGATCTCTCAGTGGATGCCATATAAATAATGCCTCCACATCTTCAAGGCGAATACCACCGCTCCCAACTCTAGATCATGCACCGGGTAGCTGGCTTCATGCTTCTTCAACTGTCTTGAAGCATAAGCGATCACATGCCCATTCTGCATCAACACAGCTCCCATCCCTTGATACGACGCATCCGTGTAAACTTGAAAGCCCTCCTTCCCAGATGGAAGAGCTAGGATGGGTGCAGTCATCAATCTGTCCTTCAACTCTTGGAATACAGCTTCGCACTGGGGTGTCCATTCAAACGGCACACCCTTCTTGGTCAGCGTAGTAAGGGGAAGGGCGATCTTCGAGAAGCCTTTCACGAACTTGCGATAGTACCCGGCAAGTCCAAGAAAGCTCCGTATGTCGGCCGCTGACTTCAATGGCGACCACTCCTTCACGGCCCGCACCTTGGCCGGATCTACAGCTAGCCCCGCCCCACTAATCACATGGCCCAAGAACGCGACCTCTCGAAGCCAAAACTCACATTTGCTGAACTTGGCAAACAAAGTGTGCTCCTTTAGTTTCCTCAGCACCAAAGTTAGATGTTCGGCGTGTTCTGCTTCAGTCTTTGAGTAGACTAGGATATCATCGATGAACACGATGACAAAGATTTCCAAATAAGGGCTGAACACCTTGTTCATCAAGCTCATAAAGGCGGAAGAGGCGTTTGTGAGCCCAAACGGCATCACGGTGAATTCATACAAACCATATCTCGAACTGAACGCCGTCTTCTGAATGTCATCTTCTTGTATCCTCAGCTGATAATATCCCGAACGCAGATCTAACTTGGAGAACCAATACGATCCCACCAATTGATCGAATAATTCATCAATGCGCGGTAGGGGATAGGTGTTCCGCACCGTTAACCGGTTCAACTCTCGATAATCAATACATAACCGCAAGGTGCCATCCTTCTTTTTGACGAACAAAACGGGCGCTCCCCAAGGCGACGAGCTTGGGCGAACGAACCCTGCTTCCACCAATTCCTGAAGCTGGACTCTAAACTCTGCAAGTTCCTTCGGAGCCATTCGGTATGGAGCTCGCGAGACGGGCTTGGCACCCGGAATTAGCTTGATTTGGAAGTCCACTTCCCTATGCGGGGGTAGTCCCGGCAATTTCTCGGGAAATACCTCGGGAAATTCTCGCACCACCCGCACATCCTTGACCTCTAATGTCAATTTCTTCAACTCGAAGCAAATTACATAGACCTCGTCCCCTTCCATATGAGATTTCATAACTTGGATTGAAGACAATAATTTACGGGGTGCGAATTTAATACCTTGGAAGATGACTTCCGAGTCTCCATGCCTCAACATAACTTGCTTCTCCGCACAATTGATCCTGGCGTGGTGCCAGTCCAACCACCTCATTCCCAGGATGAGATCGAACTCCGGGATTCTTAACACTGTCGCCGGAGTTTCAAAGAACTTTCCTCAAATAAGGGTGTCGAAGTCGCAACTTGCTGACGACGTCATCTCAGAGCCGTCCGGAAGGCGCACCCTTTGAGTAGTGCCCGTGAAGTGTTGCACTCCCTCCAAGTCCTTCACGAAGTCCTCCGAGATGAACGAGTGAGACGCACCCGTGTCAAATAACGTATAGGCGGGTCTCCCGCTAACCATGACAGTGCCTAAGTTCCAAAAAGGTAATCACTATTCAAAATTGCGCTTATCATTTGTATCGTAAATCCAACAAGTCATATAATATTAATAAATTTTGCACGTACCGGTGATGACTTCCTGCGGATTTCTCTCCTGAGTCATATCCAATGCGAATACATGCTCCCGTGCATGTCCTTGATTTCTCCCTGGTGGTCCTCTTCCTCGGCCACGCATGTGCCCTCGTCCCCGTGGAGCTACTGGAGGGGGAGCAATAGGGGCACCCCCGATCAGTCGCGGGCAAACTCGTCGGACATGCCCCGGTTGGTTGCACTCAAAACATATCATCTCACGTCGGCCCCCAGGTTGTTGATAATATTGCTGCTGCGGTGGTGGTGGTAAAGGTAGTGGTTGCGGAATTGGGTACTCCACCCGATAGTTCCGGTTGACCCACCGACCGCCTCTGTGGTTTCCCCTTCCTCTGCCATGATCATTTCGCCTTCTATTACTAGGGCCGACTTCAATTACTCCTTCCGCAGGTCTCTTGCCACATCCCATGTGGTCCGCCTCCAGTCTCTTTGCCATGTCAATGATTTCTGCCAGGCTTCCATCGGCTATAAACAAAAGGGCCTGCCTCAGGGGGTCCCTTAACCCTTTGTAGAAGCGCTTCGCATAGCCTCTATCGTCCAAATCATAGGAATCAGCAGAGCTAGCGAGGTGTTGGAACTCCCTCTGGTACTCCGTTACCGATTTCGATCCCTGCTTCAGCTGCAGAAATCTTTCTTCAAGTTCATCCCGAGCAGAAGAAGGAATGAAGTGATCCAGAAAAGCCTCGGTGAACTCGTTCCAACTGATGTCCGTATACAACCGCCCTTGGAAGGTGGAGCCCATGAGGGACTTCCACCACCTTTTGGCGTGTAGCTCTAGCAGCGTCACTACCAATGTCACCGCCATGTTGTTCGGACATCTTATGCCAGCCATCAATTCCTGCACGGTATCAAGCCATTCCTCGGTGCGCACCGGCGATTCTGTCCCAAGATAGGCAGGAGGGGACAGGGCACGGAAGGTGCTCACCCAGTTGGAGCCTGGCGCTTGTTGTTGCACCGGAGCTTGCTGGGCTTTAAATGCATCCAATATGGCTGACAGCGTTTGTCCCAGTTCCGACTGCTGGAATTGTGAAGGGACGGAAGGGGTAGGAGTGCCCCCAACCGGCTCCACCTGCGCTGGGACCTATACGCAAGGTACAAACTAGGGTCAGGTTGGCTAAAACTAATGTCAAAGTTGGACAACTTAGTGTGAATTACATATGGGCACACCACTGCTTCCGCTAAGTCGGTTTGTCCCCAAACCGACTAATTGAACGGGAGTGGCCCATTGTTACCTGACTGCTGTAGGTGAAGATCGGCTTAGTCTGATACCATTTGTAAGACCCCCCTCCCGGAACACAACACACGGCACGAGGGGAGTCTTATGCCCGAAATAGCCGCCTTGCGGTAGCACTAACACACGGGTTAGCCTTTACCACAAGACGCCTATTCCGCCGGCTACAATCCATATCACAACAATTATGCCAACCCAACCATAATAGAAAAGTAAAGCTAAAAGCAGTTCAGTTCACAGCTAAGTTAAAGTCCAAAAGTAGCGGAAGATAACAAGCACAACAGGCTTGTACAAAAGAAACAAGAGTCTAGAAATGTTTTGCCAAACGGCTACATGGAAACACTCACTACTGTCACTGACGGTGCCGATGGCACCACCACCTCAGGTCCTATCATCCGGGCCTGGCTGTCCTGCTGCATAGTCCGTTTCCGCTCTACCTGCGGGGTTTCCTCCTAAAAAGGAAGACGTAGCAACCGTTAGTCATAAGACTAAGTGGCTTCACATCCGCTCCCCCGGCGACTCCTCGGCACCGGGCGGAGAAAGGAACACAGGTACAATATATATACATAAGCAAGTAAACAAGCAGGTGACAGTAAGTATGGTGAAGTATAAACTACGCTACACAACTAGCAGTTCTACGAATATCAATAATATATATAAATGACAGCAGGTATAATTAATCAGAATAGTAACTTAACTTATAAGAGTGCCCATACAAACTTATAAGTTAAGGATCGGCTTAACAGTATAGTAACTCATCGTATAAGAGTGCCCATACAAACTTATACGATGAGGATCTTGTGTATGCAATGAATGACATGTTATGAATGTTATGGTATGACCGAATCATGCGCACGCACATGCAAGTTGCTATGTCGACACAGACTAGAAGTTCCCACTTTTCGAGCAGGTAGCTAACCTCTCAGGTGTCGTCCGTCGTGGCCAGACGGCGACAGTGGAGCGGGCGTCTCCACTACTAGGTGGTATCACACTACCTATCCTAGGCCCCCGTACGCCTCAATGCTAAGAACACAACAGCGGAGCTCACATGCGTACTACGGCTCAGAAGGGGTCTTGGGTAAATGTGCACCAAGAACACAGCCCAACCTGGCCTTTGATTTCGAACCGGATGGAACCTCGGAAACGCACGAGGTGCAAGCCCAACCGTTCTCTTGGCACGGAGGAGATCTCGGGTTATGGACACCAAGTATCTAACCCTACCGCCCAAGGTCTACCCATTGGCTCCCATCGGTGTGACGACTGGCGAACCCGTAGACCTGCCACAATCATTATCTCAACATCGCGACACGATGAATCGTCGCACATCACATGCCCCAAAACAACTCACTCGATGCTACCCGTAGGGAGACTTCAACTCTAAGCATCGGTTGTTAATAAACCCCCCTTGGGCTCGGATTACAGTTACAAAATACTCTTCACATAGTGTTCATCATGTTCACGCCCACCTATTCAATGGGTTCACCTCAATACTACGCATAATAGATATGTTCAACACCAAATTGTATAAATATATCCTATACCAATCTCAACTCCTAATATCTAACCTTCCCATCCAATCCATTTCTCTACCATTACATGGTTATTCCCCAATACACAACCAAATGAGTAACCATGCTAAATTATAGCAACAACAACATTATAGATATATGGGAGCAAGATATCAAATGAGCAAATCACAATCATTGCAAGAGTGCTAACATTATAAATTAACAAGTGCATTAACATAGGATAGCCCGATACTAAAACTGGGATTCCCGGAGCTAAAGGAATCCGATCACAATGCACAACCCCTCGTTGGAAAGGTATTCGCGAGGGCTACGACTTTCGTGTTGAGTCGATCGCCCAGATCTGGTCGCAACATACCAGAAATTCAACTCGAATACGTACAGGAAACAGTTTCCTGTACAGGAATTTTCCCGAACGCAGCGGGCTCGAACCAGCTTTTCCGTGGCTACAGGTATCGCATGGAAACGAGCAACCCCTTGTTGGAAAGGTAATTTCAAGGGCTACGACTTTCGTGTTGAGTCGATCACCCAGATTTGGCCAGAACACCACCGAAATTGGCCACGAAGGTCTCCGCGTGCAGAAATCAGATTTCTGCACGCATCTTAAGGCGAGATGAACGGCATCCGTTCATCTTCTTCCTTGCAACGACCTCGCATAAACTTCTCCAGAAATCACACCCAACCTTATTTCTCCTTTCAAAGCCAAACCCCCAACGAAAACCCCTCTCATCTCCACTTTGAATGATGAGAAGGTTGAGGGAGACTAAGCCTAAAACCTAGGCATGGCTTATCCTAAGAACTCTCCTCCTCACCATCAAGACTCTATGAAGTCGATGTCTCTCCTAAAATAACTATAGATCTAGCACCAAGGGAGAGGGGAGGAAGCTCACCTCAAGTCCAGCGGTACCACCATGGCCGGCCATGAGCCTCGCACTCCTTCGCGGCGGCATTGTTTTTCCCTTGACGGTGGCGGCGTTTTGATTCCTCCAAGGATGGCTCCGGCAAGCTCTTCCTCCTCCTCCAGCCAAGAACCCTCTCAGGAATTTCGGGGCAGAAGAAAGGGGAATGAATGCTAGGGTTTCCAACTTTTTCCTTTTTATACATCGCAGACACGGGTAGGCACACGGCCGTGTTCCTACCCGTGTTCAGGTGACACGGCCGTGTGGCCTGCCGTGTCTAGGGCCGTGTTCATCCCAGAACCACTTTCTGCCGGGTCAGGGTTGCGACACACGGGTAGAGACACGGCCGTGTCCCGACCCGTGTCCTAGGCACACGGCTAGGGACACGCCTGTGTCCCAATACCCGTGTACCTCTCTGACTGGTAAGCCTATTTTTATGAGGCACACGGGTATGGACACGGCCGTGTCCATACCCGTGTCAGCCAAAAATGCCGTTTTGCCTTGTTTTCCTCATTTCCCGTACGTCCGCACCTGTTCACCCACACCCCCCATTAGGCTCACCACAGCCTCCTTAACTCAAATACGCAATCAAGGGGCCTAGCGCGAATTGGGACGTTACAGAGGTTGCCACACAATTCTATTTTGTTGAAGTATGACTGGGCGGACTGGCGGTTAAAAATCAGTGGGTTGTTAACCGCGCGGTCAAGCAGCTTATCTCTAGCGTATTGATGTCCAGACTATTTCTATTGGTATCCTTGCGGTCTTGCGGTCTACTATTGCAACATATTCTCTTCTGTCTCTGGTGTTGCCGAGCGGTTAGTGCTGTCTAACCGCGCGGCCTTCTCGGCCTGATCGGTCTCTTTGTTCTAGCCGCCCAGCTCTGTAGTTTGCTTTTTTAGTCCCATATTGTGTATATGTATTCTCTCTTCTCTCCTCTATTCTATAAAAGAGAGGTCATACCTTTATAAATATAACTTTTTGGATAATAAAACTTTCAATTATTCAAATTTTTGGAGTGTTTTTAATCGCCTGTTCGCTACTCTCACATGGTATCAGAGGAAACGACCGTTTCCACCTGAATCCTTCGTCTCTTCTCTCAGTGCGACTTCATTCTCTGTCCGCGCGGTTTCCTTTCTTTGTCACTGCCCTGTTTGCGCGACCTCTTTCCCTCGTGTCTGCGACCTATCTTGGCAGTCTCTCCGCTCTCTCTTCTCTTTCGCTCGAACCCTTTGTGCTCACGTGACTTCTTCTTTGTTCGCCCGAACTCTTTCATATTCGCGCGATCTCCTCTCTTTTTCTCGCGAACTTCCTAGTTCGCGCGACCTCTGCCCCTGTGCTTTGATCTGCTTCCTGGTCGCGGCCCTTCTTGCCGCTGGTGTGCTGACACTGTGACCGTTGCAGTTTCCTCTCTTTTCCACTGCGGTTTCTTCTCTCTTGCCACTGCTGTTGCGGACTCCTTATTCTTGCGCGACCTCTGTTCTACTTGAGCGGCTTCCCTGCTTTCTATCCGCGAGACCTCTATTCTACTCGCGTGGCTTCCCTTCTTTCTATCCGCGCGACCTCTGTTCTGCTCGCGCAACCTTCTTTGTTTCCTCCTTCAAATGACAAACTCCGATATCTCCACCCCCGTAATCTCTACCTCCACCACTCTTGTGGCCCATCCTCCTCCTTCTCCTACTCCTTCCGGAAACCTTGTCACGGTTTCTAAACTAGTTGGTTCCAACTATCCGGATTGGAGTGTTTCTTTCATATTTCTTCTTCGTTCTCAGCGTAAATGTTATCACCTCACCGATGACCCTCCTCCTCCCGACTCTGCTCACTTTGAGGACTGGGATGTAAGTGATGCGCTTGTCCGCACTTAGCTGGCCAACAGCCTCTCTGATGAATGTCTTCCCGTCATACGCCATGATGAGATGGTTAAGGCTGTCTGGCTTCACCTTGCTTCTCTCTACTCGAAGGGGGACCAGACGTCCCGCATTTATACTCTTTATGTGGACCTCTTCAGCCGCCCTTCCATGTCTCCTGCTGCGGCTTATCAGTAGGTTCAAGCTATTAGTGTAGAAATCCTCCAGAATCTCCCCTTCTCCGCGGACTTGGCCGAGCAGCACAAGCACTTCCAGGAACTCCTGGTTGTTTGTTATCTTCTGCGGCTTCCGGATACTTATGATTTGATCCGTTAACAAATCTTGGGCGAGGCGGAGTCTCCAACCTTGGATGCCACCACGGCTCGCATCGCCGCTGTTACTTCGCTGCTCTAGCATCCTTTGTTGTCCTCCCCTCTTCCCCAGGACTCTTATGCTCACAAATCTCAACGGGGTGGCCCCAGTGGCCACAACCAGTCAAGCGGGCGCGGTTCGTCCAGGTTCCTCTACTCTCACTGTGGTCGTACCGGTCATTCTGTTGACTGCTACTGGCAGAAACATCCTCATCTTCGCCCCTCAGGTGATACATCTTCCTCCACCTCCGGCTCCTCTCGGCCCTCTACCTCTGTGGCCACGACTTCAGGTAGTGCCCATGTCATTACCCAAGGTAAATGGCTGATTGACTATGGTGCGACGAATCGCATGACCGGTAACCCTCAATTCTTCTCTCTCCTCGAAACGCATGATCGGTTGCCACCGGTTCTTATTGCAAATGGCTCGCCTTCCCCGGTTCATGGGAAGGGCGTGGTTCAAGTCACCCTGTCACTTTGTTTGGCAGACACCCTTTATGTCCCGAAGTTCCCGCGCAATTTGTTATCTGTTACTACATTATTCAAGCAACTTCAGTGCTCCGTCTTATTCACTCCAACTTCTTAATCTTTTCAGGACCCGAGCACCTAACAGACGATTGCTACTGGGACTGAGAGCGGTGGCCTCTACTTTCTCGACAATGTTTCTGCTCTGTCTTCATTATCCTCCTCTTCTACAGATCTTCTTCAATGACATTTTCACCTTGGACATCCTCCTCCTCGGATTCTTCGTTAGCTTCTGCCCCACCTACCTCCGACCAGTCCTCCGCTCAATTGTGATGCGTGTCAGCTTGGAAAACATCACCGCTCCTCCTTCCCGCCAAAGCAGAGTCATGGCTCCTCTCGTCCGTTTGATCTCATTCATTCTGATGTTGGGGTCCTTCTCCTACCCTTACTATTGGTCGGGGTAGTTCTTACTTTGTAACGCTTATTGATGATTTCTCTCGATGTACCTGGGTGTATCTATTAAAAGATCGCTCTGAATTATTTTCTGTATGATAATCATTTTATTGTATGGTTCGAACTCAGTTTAATGTTTCTATTAAAATTTTGCGCTCTGATAACACTAAAGAATATCTTAGTCATGAGTTATCCTCTTTTTGTATGGAACATGGTCTTGTTCATCAGACCAGCTGTGTTTATACTTCTTAGCAAAATGGGGTGGCGTAGCATAAAAACCGTCACCTCCTTGATGTTGCTCGCACTCTCATGACGCAGATGCAGGTACCTCGCTCCTACTGGGGCTATGCTGTTCTCTTCTCCTGCTATCTTATCAATCGAGTTCCCTCTACGATTCTCCACGACAAGATCCCATTCTCCATTCTCTACCCGGGCAAGGAACCATTTCCTCTCCCTCTCCGTATATCTGGATGCACAGCTTTTGTACATGCTCCTTTCGCTACCTGCAACAAGCTTTCCCCCCGTTCCACCAAGTGTGTCTTTTTGGGTTATTCTACAACTCAGAAAGGCTATTGTTTCTTCGACCCCGTTCTACACAAGCAATTTGTCTCCGCAGACGTGACCTTCTTCAAAAATGTGTCCTACTTCTCTCCTGCATCCCCACTTCTCCCTGCTCTATCTGATTCACCACCGTCCACCTCCATTACTTCCCTGCCTATCGACGTCTCTCCTCCTACTTCATCTCCTCCTCCATCTTCTCCTCTCTCCTTTCCATCCCCTCCACCTTATCCCTCCCCTCCACAACCGTCTCTCTCTAGTCCCGGGTCAACCTTTTCCGCCATGGATGCTCCAGTCAGAGAGGAACGCGTCGACCTGGATCTTCCCATTGTTCTTCGCAAAGGGGTGCGGATGTGTACTCAACACCTGCTTGTGGTAATTGTTTCCAATGATCGGATAACTCCTTCTCGCAAGTCCTTTGCTTTGGCTATCTCGGCTACTACCACTCCTCGCACCTACAAGGAGGCTCTTGTTATTCCCCACTAGAAAACTTCCATGGATGAGGAGATTGCCACTCTTACTAAGACGGGCACCTGGACCCTTGTTCCTCCACCAGTTGGTACTGATGTAGTTGGCTGTCGCTGGGTGTTTGTTGTGAAGTTTTTCCCAGATGGCACTGTGGATCGCTACAAAGCCCGGCTGGTGGCGAAAGGCTTTACTCAGACTTATGGGATTGATTACATTGATACCTTTTCTCCGGTCGCTCGCCTCAACACCATCCGCGTTCTTATCTCTGTGGCCGTCAATAGGGATTGGTCTATTTCCTAGCTTGATGTCAAGAATGCATTCCTCTATGGGGATCTTCAAGAGGACGTCTACATGGAGCAACCTCCTAGGTATGTTGCTCAGGGGGAGACACGTGTATGCCGGTTGAGGAAGTCCATCTATAGCCTAAAACAGAGCCCTCGGGCGTGGTTCGACAAGTTTAGTGGCATTGTGGCTGCTATCAGCTTTACAAGGAGTTCGGCCGATCACTCCTTATTTATTCGCAAAAACGCCTTAGGACTGGTGGTTTTGGCGGTGTATGTGGATGATATTCTTCTTACTGGCGATGACCAGGCTGGTGTGGACTTGACAAATAAACGCCTTCATCAACACCTGGTCACAAAGGATATGGGCTCCACGAAATACTTTTTGGGGATAGAAATCTCTCGAAAGCCTGATTCCTTGGTTCTTTCTCAATGAAATTATGCTCTTGATCTTCTACAAGAGGCAGGATTGACTGGTGCCAAACCGGCCCGGTGTCTTATGGCTACTAGAGAAGACAAAACATGGACAGATGACTCGCCTCTTCTATCTGATGTCATAAGGTACATACATCTGGTGGACAAACTCATTTATCTCACAGTGACTAGACCAGACATCTCCTATGCTGTAGGCAAGGTTAGTCAGTTCATGCAAGCTCCTAGGTAATGCCATCTTCAGTCTGCCTTGAGGATATTAGAGTACGTCAAAGCTGCACCAGGAAAAGGGTTACTTTTTCAAAAGAATGGTCATCTAAAAGTTGAAGCCTACTCGGATTCAAGCTATGTGGATGATAAAGGTGACCGCAAATCTACATCTGGCTTTTGCACTTTTGTTAGAGGAAATCTTGTGAGCTGGAAGAGCAAGAAACAGTCTTTTATCTCCAGATCCAGTGCAGAAGCCGAATATCGGAGTATGACATCAACCAACTGTGAGTTAAAATGGTTGCGTGCTCTCATGCTTGACTTAGGAGAGGTCTACGACTATCCTCTTCCTATGTTTTGTGATAACAAGGCCTCCATATACATATCCAGAAATCCGATCTTCTATGAGAGAACAAAAAAATATAGAAGTTGACTGCCATTTCATTTGGGAAGAGGTCCTGAAGAAACAGATTTGTACTCTGTTCATCACCTCCGACAAAGAATTCGGGGATATCTTCACAAAGTTGGTTTCTACATCCTTCTTCCACATTTATGACAAGCTAGGCATGATTGATATGTATGCTCCAGCTTGAGGGGGAGTGTTGAAGTATGACTGGGCGGACTGGTGGTTAAAAATCAGCGGGTTGTTAACCACGTGGTCAGGAGGCTTATCTCCAACGGATTGATATCCAGACTGTTGTTGTTGGTATCCTTGCGGTCTTGCAGTCTACTATTGCAACATGTTCTCTTTTGTATCTGGTGTTGCAGAGCGGTTAGTGTTGTCTAACCGCGCGGCCTTGTCGGCCTGATCGGTCTCTTTATTCTAGCCGCCAGCTCTGTATTTTGCTTTTTTAGTCCCACATTGTGTATATGTATTCTCTCTTCTCTCCTCCATTCTATAAAAGGGAGGTCATACCTTTGTAAATATAACTTTTTGGATAATAAAACTTTCAATTATTCAAATTTCTGGAGTATTTTTAATCGCCTGTTCGCTACTCTCACATGTTTCTTACTGCTTTATGAAATAAGCCGTCCTCTAAGGAATTGGCACGTCTCGGAAGTACTTTTCCTATCATCCCTGATTCCTGCAAAATCAGCATCTGAAAAACCAATTAGTTTGACATAATTATTTCTCGGATACCATAAGACAAGATTGGGTGTACCCTTAAGGTATCTTAGAATTCGCTTTGCAGCGACGTAATGAGATTCCTTTGAGTTCATCTAAAATCTAGCACAGACGCATGTTGAAAATATTATGTCTGGTCTACTAGTAGTGAGATTGAGCAAGGATCCAATTATGCTTCTGTACTTGGTTTCATCAAAAGGTTTCCTTTTCTCATCCTTCTCCAGAGACACAGTTGAACCCATTGGATTCCTCATAGAGGTTGCATTCTCCTTTCCAAATTTCTTTAGCAACTACTTGGTGAACTTCGTCTGAGAGACGAAAATTCCATCTTTAGAGTCCTTTACCTTAAGGCTTAAGAAATACTTCAGCTCTCCCATACTGCTCATTTCAAACTTCCCATGCATAAGTTTGGAAAATTTCTTTCAAAGGTTGTCTTCCGTAGAGCAAAATATAATGTCGTTGACATAGATTTGCACGAGCAAAATATTGCATTTTACTTCCCTAAGAAATAATGTCTTGTATATCTTTCCTCTTGTGAACTTGTTCTCAAGAAGAAAGCTAGACAACATCTCATACCAAGCTCGTGGAGCTTGCTTTAAGCCATATAGAGCTTTCTTAAGAAAATGAACATTTTCAGGGTGAGTTTATATTACAAAACCTGGGGCTTATGCTACGTATACTTCCTCTTTCAGATCCCCATTGAGGAATGTTGACTTCACGTCCATTTGATAGACCGTGAAGCCTTTGAGGGCATCATACGCAAGAAATAACCTGATCGCCTCGAGCCTGGCCACTAGAGCATAGGTCTGGTCGAATTCGATCCCTTCTTCTTGTTTATAGCCTTGAGCTACAATCCAAGATTTGTTCTTTATGATTACGTCATTCTCGTCTAGCTTGTTTCTGAAAACCCACTTGGTGTCGATCACATTCTGTCCTTTGGATCTGGGCACTAACTCCCAGAATTTTCATCGTTTAAACTGATTGAGCTACTCTTGTATTGCCATGATCCAAGAGGCATCCTTGTTTTCTTCTTCAAACTTATTTGGCTTAAATTGAGACAGAAAACTAAGTTGCAATAACTCGTTAGATGTACCTCTTCTAATTCTAACTCTATCAACTGGCTCTCCAATGATTTGATCAGCTGGGTGATCTCTTAGGTGTCTGAACACTAGATTTCTTCCTCTTCCACAAGCAGGTTCTGCAATATCAGGAGCATTCTTTGGGGTTTGTTCATCTAGCTGTTCTTCATCGACCTGCCTGGATCGACGACCTTCACTGAGCTTGGAGTATCTTCTTTGATTGCTTCATCCAAGCTTAGTTCATTGAACCCGGTACCTGCATCTGCACCAATAACACTAGACGAGCTACTTTGGAGCATGTTTGTCTCATCAAATACAACATTAATAAACTCTTCTACCACAAAGGTTTTCTTATTAAAAATCCTATACGCCTTACTATGGCTACTATATCCTACGAAAATACCTTCAAAATATTTTTCACTAAACTTTGTGCGGTAATACTTCCCATTATTAAGTACGAAACATTTACTTCCAAAGATTATAAAGTAGGGCACAGTCAGTTTTTTTTACCTTCAGTAGTTTATAAGAAATCATACGGTGGTTCTTGTTGATTAGAGCTTTGTTTTGCACGTGGCAAGCTGTGTTGACTGCTTCAGCCTAGAAGTACTCCGGAAGTGAAGCGTCATTCAACATAGTTGTACATTCTTCAATGAGGGTTCTATTCCTTCTCTCAATAACTCCATTTTGCTGTGGAGTATGCGAGGAGGAAAACTCATGAAAGATACCTTAGCTTTCACAGAATTTTTTCATGGCACCAGACTCAAATACTATTTCGTGGTCACTTCTAATTTTGACCACTGAGTAGTACAATTCATTCTGAATTTTCCAGACAAAATTAGTGAAAGAATCAAAGGTGTCTAACATGTGTTTCAGAAAGAAAACCCAAGTAAAATGAGAGTAGTCATCAATAATTACCAACGTATATACTTTCCCTCCTAAACTGTGAATTGGCATGGGACTGAATAAGTCCATATGAAGTAAATACAAACTTCTCGAAGAATCCTTTTCAGCAATGCCCTTGAAGGCATCCCTTGTCTGCTTACCCATTTGGCATGAGTGACACGGACTCTCTTTAAGGCACTTAATGCTGGGTGCATTAAGTGCCTTAATAACATATTTAAGGTTTTGAAATTTATATGTGTTAATCTCTTGTGTCATTAGTCACAAAGATACACACTATCTTTTGCAAGAAAACATATTGGGGTAGAATTGTCTAAACATAGGAAATTTAAACAAAATATATTTCTACGTCGAGTGCCTATTAAGATCGTCTCCAAATTTACAGACAACTTTATCAGACACTTATCCTTGTATAACTCAAGATATAGCCTTCAGCACATAGTTGACTTATGTTTATCAGATTATGATGTAATCCTTCAACATAAGCCACGTCTGTGAAAGAAACTATTCCGTTGAAAATCATACCATATCCTTTAGTAATTCCCCTATCTAACCCTCCAAAGATGTCCTTTGGTCCATCTTTAAAAGGGGTAAATTCTCGCAGTAGGCTTCTTATCCCGGTCATATGCCGAGAGCATCCGCTATCCAAATACCAGATGAGATTTTTGTTGGCCTTTGGACATACCTGCAATGACAAATCACTTTATCTTAGGAACCCAAACATATTTGGATCCTTGGTTCCTTATCAGCTTACCACCACTAGGAACATTAACTTTGTGAGTGGTCTGTCTCACAGGGTTAACTCGTGGAGTTTCAAAATTAGTAGGGTAAAACCAACAATTTGCACCAAAATGACAAATTTTGCTGCAACACCAACAATCAAACTTGTTGTACCTTCTCTTGTATTCCTTCTTTACCTTTTGAACATGAGGTCTAGCAGGGGAAACATACTTGGAGGTGGAAGCCTCCTGATTATAACATACACAAGGCTTCTCCATCTTATTTGTCTTAGGTACAAAAGTTTTGGCTTTTGGTGCGCTCTTATGGTTATGTCTATGAACATAAGGACCATAACTCTTGAGTTCAATCTCTTTATACGGTGCTTTGAAAAAACTGGCATTATAGTCTCGGGGATGGGTCCATCCCTGGTATTGCTTCTTGGGCTCTACATAGGCAGGCCTAGCAAGATGATCGTAGGATGACTCAAGGTCAAACTTGATTGTCGAGAAGATTACCTTCCTAAATGAGGGTTGACCTAGAGGAGTCTTCCCCTTTTCTTTGACATTGGATTTCTTGGTAACCTTACCTTTCCAGCTTTGTGGTCATGACCACTACCCTTGTTCGGAGCTGAAAACTCATCGATGAGAGGAAGAATAGTCTTCGGCTTGGAGTAACTTTCCACAAGTTTTCTCTCCACCAAGAGCATTTGAAAGTCTTGATTTCAAGGTAAAAAAAATACCTAGAGGAGGGGGGGGGGGGTGAATAGGTTTTTGTCCTTCTTTTTGAATACTCTGATTTATATCTGAGTTCTTGATGTTTAGTGATTAATTGATTTATGCTTTCAAGAACAATCACAGATGACTCAGAAATTTTATAGTGGTTACCCAATCTTGGGTACGTCTAGTGTCCCTCTCCGCCTTTCTAACAGTGTGTTAGACAAGGCTCTTCACCAATTCTTCGTCTCCTTCATAGCTTATAGCACGATCCTACAGGATCACTCAGTCTTATCCAAGACCTACAACTCAGGCACTAAACCCTACCACTCAGATACCAACTGGATCCTACCCCGGCCTTTATAACACAGGCCTAAACTCAGGAACTAAGCCTTACCACTCAGATTCTAAAAAAAACCTACCTCGGCCTTTATAACATAGGCCTACATTCATGAACTAAGCCTTACCACTCAGATTCTAACAAGAATCATACCCTCAGATCCAAATTGAATCTTACAGTAAATGTCAAAGAGATTAATTACTCAGACACCAGAAAAATTTTTGTGTCTATCTTCCTAGACTGAGCAGATATTGTAGGACCCCCTTTTTAACAACTCGTAAAAACCGGGGTCTTATGCCCAGAACCGCCGCTTTGCGGTGACACCTTCGTGCCCGGGAAGATCGTCACTACAAAACGCCGATTCTGCCGGCCTTATTGATCACAAAAGTAGCAGTACAAGAGTATAAACATGTAAGTCCACAGCAAATCACATATATATAAAATCTCCACGAAGGGAGTGTCCACAGAATAAAAAAAAGTGTACATGAAATAAGGGCTCAAGCCCGATACATCAATATCCTCACTACAGATCTCTCATGCGGAAGGAAAATAAAACATCTACTACTAAAGATCGGGACTCACGGTCCCAGCTGGCTGTGCTCCTGAGCTAGACTGCCCTGTCTCCAATCGCACCGGTCTCCTGGGCTGCTCCTCCCTGCTGGGCTCCACGATCCCCTAATATGATGTGGTTCGAAAACCATTAGTCTATAAGACTAAGCCCTATCATCCCCCACCCCTTCCCCCATGCTCCTAGGCACCGAGCGTGGAGGAAGAGAGGAAAGGACGTGAAAGTGGAGAGTAAAAATAATAGGTGACAGGGGGACCTAGCTAATAATTTAATAAATAGGTTGTAATAGGTAAGTAAGAAAGGAATTTAACCTTCACTTATGTGAGTACACATAAGCCAATGGATCTTGTACAAGGCTCCCATCGTATAAAGTGTACCATACCACTTTATACGTTGGGGTGTCGGTTATCACAAACAGTATGTATATATTGAAATAACCTTAATTTATAAACTTGCCCACAATAGCTTATAGACCAAGGGGTCGTTTGGCAAGTCCTAATGTATAAGCGTCCCATTAAACTTATACATTAGGTGTCATAGGTTATTATGAATGATTATGATATGCATCTATATGGTGGGTTCATGTTATGTTCAAGCAGTGCAACTCACCCACCCGACTTTGTGTACACAAACCTTTAGTTCCCCCTTTCGGAGTCGTTACCTCCCAGGATACCTCCGTAGTGGTAGACGGAAGTGGTGGGTTGGGCCTCGCCCACCTCAAAACCAGTATAGTACTACCAGTCTGACCTATCGTACGCCTCAACGCTTGGTGCACTAAGCGGACTCCTGCGTACTCTTACCGACTGGACCGTCGGACTGCCGAGTCATCGTACTGGCATCGGTGCAACAATAATCCAGTACCAAAAACCCACCACCTTAGATATTCCTTTTTATGCACATGAAATATTCTTAACAGAAACAAACAAGTCAAGCTCCCAGACTAAACTGTCCGAATTAACCTCAAACTAAGACTAGCTCTCCGGACCAAACTGTCCGGCTCAATTCCAAACCTCATCCCTTTGAACACTGCGGGATGGCGCCCCTTTGAACACCTTGGGACGACTTATCCATTTCCAAAATCCTATCTAACTAGTGTGTGCAGCGTGAAGCCCTATTTTCTACATTACTCTTTCAGTTTATCTTAAGGTTTACGTTAGCCCGGGACTGCCTCCGGATTACACCCTGTGAGGGGTTCTCAATAAGCACTAGGAACTACGATGGTATGACAGACCAAAGTTTCCTTTCGCAAGGCACTTATTATTTTTGGTTGTTTTCCCTTACCCATTTCCTTTTTATATTACATTAAACAAAACCTAGGGTAGTTTTGACCTTCCACTCTCACGGGAACGACGATCTTTCGTCGAACCCGTGCACCTTCTAACCCGCACCAACTCGATTCTCACCACTCCTTAGAACTTCCTATGGTGACACATCTACTTTCATCTAACCAATTCCACAAGACTAACTCTACACTATTCTAAATCTTATCTTAATACAACTTTTTCCCAAATTACTATTTGCAGACCGACCTATACTAGTTGACGTTCATGATAGGATGTCCTTCAAGTTTTCATCCGAATGACTTAGGTTATTTACTGGGGTCCTATCATGATAAAAATGATTTAATTCCAGAATATTGTATTTTCCTCAATTAATCTTCTATTTAAATAATTTCTTAAAAGAGCCAATCATTGTCAAGTTGATCATGAAGTATACATTTTAGACATGAATAATGTTTCATAAATTCATGATAATATTCCATGTCTAAAAGTGACAATTTCCAAATTTGGCATTTTCTACAAACATTTAAGGGTCCTAAAATTATTTTAGCAGTAATTCCCATATTCCAAGATTTGTAAACCAACTACTTGAAATTATCATCCAAATAATTTGAATTAAACATATTACACTACTACAGTCCTAAAATTATCACTGGCCAACTTTCATGATTTTTCACAGAATATTTAATTCTAAATAAATTCAATACAAAAATCTAAAAAGGGCATAATTGTGAATCAAGTACTATGAATATACTTCAAAAATTCATAATTAAACTCCTAACAGTAGCTATCATTCTAAAATTATCTGTGGCCAAAATTCACATTTTTACAAGTAAAATTATTCTTAAAATGATTTATTTATCATGTATGGCCTTTATAAAATTTGTGAAGGAAGCAATATATAAAATCCTTTGAAAATTATTATAAAATTCAGAGACCTCTATTTAGGTCAAAAACCTCTACTGACAAAATTTTACTAGATTCCATTTAAATCAAAATGATCAAATTAAATCAAATACTAAATTGGATACTTTGATACTTAACAAAGAAGCTACCATGAATATCCTCAATAAAATTCCACCAAAAAGATCTAGGAGTTCAAACTACCCTGAGATTCATTCTACCCCATTTTCACAACTTTTAGGTGATGTTTAATTGCTGATTTGACTTATTAGTGTTTCAACCCTAAAACTAGGGTTTTACTTTTGAGGTACTTACGTACCTCTAAATTCCCTACCATTTCAACCAGAGGTTTAATTATACCACATCTACCTCTCTACTAAAATTCCAAGGCCATACAAGGGCAATTGCCCCTATGTCCTTCACAACCCCCAAAAGTCCTTCCTCAGGGTTTGAACTTGGGTCCAAGGGTAAATCAACCCTAATTCATCCATCTTCCCCTAGGGGGGGGGGGTACTTAGGATAACACTAAGCCAATGGTCCAAAAGGGTTGTGCATTCAATATTTCATTTTTGGCTATAAGCATACCAAGCCCTTTACTAGCCAACACATGCAAGGGGATTTACCCAACTTGCTGTTGTCCATATGGGCTGAAAATTTAACCATGCCTTAATAATGTCCCCATGGATATGCCACCAAAAATTGGGGCCTTTTGGAGTTGAACTACTCCAAGAATCGCCTAAACAAGCCTAGGGGTATTTTAGTAATTTCCCCCTAATTTTAATTCCAATTAATGCCATTTTTGGGCAGGGCCTAATTATGCCCTAAAACAGTTACTGCCCAAAATCCCAGGACACTTGGGCCTCTGGATGGGCTTGGGCATCTCTTCCAACTTCTGCATTTTTGTTATTTGTAGCCCAAGATAACTCACCTTTTCAGATCTTGCAAGTGAGATATCTCAACATGCAGAGGGCTAATTTGACTAATATTTCTACAATAGGTCTAATATACCCCTAAGGGCAGGCCACCAAAATTTGGGACCTATTAGAGTTGGTATGCTCCAAAAATCAACATTATTTGATTTATCAAATTTTGGCTAAAACTATAGATTTATTTTCCCCAAAAATTCCCATTTTTGGGGAGGGTTGAGGTATGCCTAATTAAGTCACATGCCCAAAACTTCAATCCATTTGGACTTAGGGTTTGGTCAGGGCACTCCTTTTATTTTCTGACCTACCCTAGGACCAGCCCTAGAAAAATTGATCTATAGGGCAGTATACTTAACCAAAATTAATTTGTAACATATAAAATTAAAGGTAACTCCAAGACCTACAACTTTTAAGTTAAACACTTTTTATGAAAA
This sequence comes from Platanthera zijinensis, assembly GCA_039513925.1. Classification (NCBI taxonomy): domain Eukaryota; kingdom Viridiplantae; phylum Streptophyta; class Magnoliopsida; order Asparagales; family Orchidaceae; genus Platanthera; species Platanthera zijinensis. The sequence goes on from CM077083.1 coordinate 156,706,787, forward strand.
TGTCCAGAAGTGCCCTAAAAATCAACATGCATAACTCTGTAAAAATTACCCTAAATTGTATACTATTCATATATTTAAAATAATAAACTTGCATGGCACGCATCTTAAAGCAATCGGATGGTTGCATGTCATCTTCTCCAAATCGACTGTATAGAGTCCGACGCATGGTGGTTTTCACGGGGCGGTAACCAGCGGCTACAGGCGGCGCAACCCCCGACAAACTTCTCCTCTACCCTCACGGTGGTGGGGGCGAGTCTTTGCCGGCGACTAGGCGGCGGAAGGCGGCGACGCCACCCAACCCGTGACCATTAAAACCGCCATTAATGGAAGAAAACAAAAACTGGGTTCGGGCTCATTCGAGCCCGAACCCTACCCTAAACATTTCTAAGATCTAAGCATGAAGAAAGAGGCAAGGGAGGACTTGAACTCGGGCTTGAATGCGGGTGGAGCGGCGGGAAACCATTTTGACGGTAGCGGCGCTTGGGTTCTTCGGCTCTAGCTCCAGGTCCAAGCCTCTCTCTATCTCTCTCGGGATGAGAATGAATGGGAGGCTGAGAGTGGTCGTGTGGGAGGGGATAATAAGAGGGGCGATGATATCAATGTGGGGGGGGGGCAATACCATCAAGGGGAGTGGTCGGGTTTTCCTTGGTTGCATCACCAAGCTGCATGGGTGGGCTCCACCGGTTCAAGCTTCTCTTAATTTGGCTAGAGGGGCCGGCCAAGGTGTTCATGGGCCGAGGGAATGAGTGGGGAGGAGGGTATGAAGCCATATGGGCTAGGTAGGGTCGGTTTTTGCCTAGGTCTTGTCACCCATGCATGCAGTGGTGGGCCCCACTGCTCACACTCCCCCTAAATGAGATAAAGGGGTCGGCCAACCCATGTGTGGGCTGGTGGCATGAACACAAGTGGTCCCAAACTCAATATCACTCCAAAATATCCTTTCTCTCTCCTATTCTATTCAAATTCTCTCTCCCAGGTTAATTCTCAAATTATCCATGCATGAAACCCATTTTTCTCCTCCCTATGGGGTATGAGTTGTCTTTGACCCATTGGGTGGCATTGGGTTAGTTTGGGTGAACCCAACCCAAGGAATAGGGCTTAGGGTCATTTCTGGCTAATTAGGTCAAAGTGTTGACTGGGGTCAACATGGGTCCTACTGTTGACCCTATGATCTACCCTAGGGTCCACTTAGGTTGGACTTACTTGGCCCTCCAATTCTAGGGTTTCTGGGTTTAACTATTTGCAGACCAAGTGACACTCAACTGAAATCCTAGGTTCACTTGGTCCTTCTTGGTTCTTTAAGGGTTCTTCCTGACCTAGTCAGGACAAAATCACTCCTAGGGGTCTAGTTGGAAATGGAATGTTACAGATACCAACCTTATCTTATTCTTCGCAGCAACAAGTTGAGAAAGAAATCTTCAATTGAATCCCGGCTTGTTCTGGAAGCAACTTGCAGAAAACTCTGCTTCTTCTTCTTCAGGAATCAATCCCGGTCTTGCTGTTACAGATGAGTGTTGCGACAGCTAACTCTCTTCACACTCAGGTTCTCTGATCTAAACTCCTTCTTCTGGCTTGGCGAGAAAACGAGGAAGAAGACATCGTCCAGCCACAAGATTGCGAACCTAGAGAACCCTAATGATATCTCTTCTCGATGTTGATTTTGATTACTCTGATTGATTACTTCTTGTTATTTCGACTTGATTCTGCTACTTTTATAGACAGCCGATTAACGCCACATTGAGCAGTGGGCCCCACCAGAGTTAGTGGCTATGATTCAGCCACCTACTTTCTATTGACGACTGATTCAATGGCTCATTGCTTTGTGTGGGCCCTAGCGAGTAATCTCTTTCTTAGTACAGAAAAATCATGACAACTGCCCCCAGTGCTTCTAACAACATTCCCATAACAATTGAACTTGCTTTGACTTGTTGACTTTGTTGAAAACTGCATCATTCTAAACTTAGACAAAATCAAGCATCATTCCAGAAATCCTCAGTTCGACGAACTCAAACCTCAGTTCGATGAACCTAGAGCTCAGCTCGATGAAATAAAGCATCATTCCAGAAATCCTCAGTTCGACGAACTCAAACCTCAGTTCGATGAACCCAGAGCTCAACTCGATGAAATCAAGCATCATTCTAGAAATCCTTTGTTCGACGAATAAGTGGAAGCTGAGTTCGACGAACTCTGAACTCAGTTCGACGAATAAGTGAAAGCTGAGTTGGACGAATAAGTGAAAGATGAGTTCGACGAATAAGTGACACCTGAGTTCGACGAATAAGTGAAAGATGAGTTTGACGAATAAGTGACAGCTGAGTTCGACGAATAAGTGACAGCTGAGTTTGATGAACTCTGAACTCAGTTCAGCTAACATAAAGCTCAGCTCGACAAAATGCGGATAAGCAATACTCAATGATTTTGGACTTAGAATTTTCTTCAGCTCTGCTAGGAATTGAGAGCATTGAGTGCATATGCCTCACTCAATGCTTTTTGCATTAGTCATATTCTTCTTCCCTTTCTGCTTAAAAGCATTGAGAGAGTTGAGTGTATAAGCTTCACTCAATACTTTTATACTTAGACTAATTTTTTGTAATCTAGCCTTCTTGTTGAAGTTTGGCGTTGACAGACTCAGCATGGCGTTGAGTGATGAAGCTTCACTCAAAGCCTTGCTACTTAGACAAATTTTGTCTAATGACGTTCAGTGAGTGAGCTACACTCAATACCTAACTACTTAGGCATATTTTCTGTCTCATGGAGTTGAGTGAGTGAGCTACACTCAACGCCTTTTCTTATATGGCGTTGAGTGAGCTCAACACACTCAACACATGTGGACTTAGCTGATTTTCTTGCTAGCCAACATGTTTGGCTGACTATACTCAAAAAATTTACTTACCTGGAGTTGAGTGAATAGATTTCACTCAACTCATGTGGACTTAGGCAAATCTTCTTCCCTTCCAGCCATTTCTTTGAGTCCACCTGCCTGATCATTGTCACAAGGACTGTCCTGCACATATGAACTTAGACACACATCAAATATATCTTTCTATCTTATTGACTTGTTTGACAACATCAAATCTGGGCCATTGGGATCAATGGACCCAACAATCTATCCCTATTTGAAGATGTCAAAACCATTGATCAACCTCCTTAGTCAATGAGATACACATCACATAGGCAATAATAATAATAACAACTTATTAAATTCGGTGAGATGAATTTCACCTAGATGAAGTTTTACCTACTCCCCCTATATTGCTGCAGGGTGTGTGTTACCTTAGAGTTTTACCTCTCAGCTTGATCAAAATCTCTATTCCTAGGGTACCATAGGCCAAGATCTGATGTGCCCTTAAGATACCTTAAAATTCTTTTTGCAACAGAATAATGAGAGTCTTTAGGGCATGCTTGATACCTAGCACAGACACATGTAACATACATGATATCAGGCCTACTAGCAGTCAAGTATAGAAGGGAGCCAATTATATCTCTATACAAAGACTCATCAACATGTTTCCCTGCCTCATCTTTGCCTATAGGCATACTTGACCCCATGGGAGTTCCCATGGTGGAGGCATTCTCCATACCATATTTCTTAATTAACTCTCTAGTGAACTTTGACTGGGATATGGATAAGCCATCATCAGTCTGTCTTACTTGGAGTCCCAAGAAGATGGTGAGCTCACCCATGCTGCTCATCTCAAACTTTGCTTGCATAAGTTTTGCAAACTTTCTTCAAAGGTTATTCTCAATTGATCTAAAGATAATGTCATCGACATATATCTGTACAAGGATGATCTTGCCCTTAGATTCCCTTAGGAATAGGGTCCTGTCTATTTTACCCCTTGTGAATTTGTTCTCAATGAGGTAACTAGACAATGTTTCATACCATGCTCTAGGAGCTTGCTTCAACCCATAGAGAGCTTTCCTAAGCCTATAAACAAAATCAGGAAGGTGAGGTTCTGCAAAACCTGGTGGCTGATCAACATATACTTCCTCTTTTAAGTCCCCATAAAGGAATGCTGACTTCACATCCATCTGGTAGACTTTGAATCCTAAATAGGCAGCAAATGCAAGGAATAGCCTTATTTCTTCCAGCCTAGCTACTGGGGCAAAATTCTAGTCAAAGTCTATTCCGTCTTCTTGCCTGTATCCTTTTTCCACCAATCTAGCCTTGTTCTTGACAATAATGTCATTCTCATCTAAATTGTTCATGTAGATCCACTTAGTTCATATGACATTTTGTCCCTTAGGTCTGGGAACCAGCTTCCATACACTACACCTCTTGAACTGGTTCAACTCTTCCTGCATTGCTCCAATCCAGAATGGATCTTTGATAGCCTCTTCAAGCTTTTTGGGCTCTTCTTGAGATAAGAATCTTGAACAGAGAGCTGCATTGATGCTCTTGGTTCTTGTATGGACTCTATTTCTTGCATCACCAATGATTTGGTGTGCTGGATGGTCCCTCAAATGTCTCCCAGCTGGAGGCAATCTTGCTTCAGCTTGTTGTTCTTCATTATCTTCAGCTGGCTGTTCTTCTTCCTCAGCTTGTGAGTCTTGAGCTCCCCCTGGATAGCACCCATCTTCTTTATTATCTTGTACTGTTGGATCACCTTCCCTGATGGAAAGCTTGTCCATTATCTCCTTTAAAACTGCAGAGCTAGAAGAGGAGCTAGGTAGCTCACAGTTAATCAAGTTTGACTCATCAAATACAACATGGACTGATTCTTCTACAACTTGACTAGTCAAGTTGTAGATCCTATATGCCCTACTATTGTTATTGTACCCAACAAATATCCCTTCTTGGGACTTGACAGCAAACTTAGTCACATAGGATTTACGATTGTTTGGTACATAGCACTTGCTACCAAAAATCCTGAAGTGGTTTTCTGCCTTTCAGAATCTCATAGGGAGTCTTCTTGTGGCTTTTGGTGATGGAAGCCCTATTGAGGACATGACATGCAGTGCTTACTAACTCAGCTCAGAAATATTCTGGGAGAGATGTGTCACTCAATAAGGTCCTACCAGCCTCTATGAGTGTTCTATTTTTTCTCTCAGCAATTCCATTTTGCTGGGGTGTTCTAGGTGAGGAGAATTCTTGATGAATCCCATGCTCTTCATAGAACCTTGTCATGCACTCAGACTGAAACTCAGTCTCATGGTCACTTCATATTTTGACCACAGTACTATTAAATTCATTATGAATTTGCTTAACAAATGTCTGGAAGACATCAGGGGTTTCAGATTTATTCCTTAGGAAGAACACCCAGACAAATCTTGAAAAGTCATCAAAAACTACAAGGGTGTTGACTTTCCTACCAAGACTCTGAACTGGCATAGTACCAAATAGATCCATATGCAGAAGGAACAAACACCTCACTGAGTCTTTGGTACCAAGGCTCTTGAAGGAGGTCTTGGTCTGCTTGCCCTTTTGGCATGCTGAGTAGATACCCTCCTTGGTGCACTAAACTTTAGGTCCATTTCTCGCTAACTCTCCACTAAAGATTTTGCATATAGTCTTGTAATTTAGGTGAGCTAGCCTCTTATGCCATTGGACACAATGTGATGCTTTCTCATCTACAACTAGGCATAAGAGAGAGTCCTTAATCTCATAAACAAAATTTAGACAATAGACATTTCCTCTCTTAGTGCCTGTCAAGATGACTCTGAACTGGCATAGGACCAAATAGATCCATATGCAGGAGGAACAAACACCTCACCGAGTCTTTGGTACCAAGGCTCTTGAAGGAGTTCTTGGTCTGCTTGCCCTTTTGGCATGCTGAGTAGATACCCTCCTTAGTGCACTTAACTTTAGGTCCATTTCTCACTAACTCTCCACTAAAGAGTTTGCATATGGTCTTGTAATTTAGGTGAGCTAGCCTCTTGTGCCATTGGACACAATGTGAGGCTTTCTCATCTATAACTAGGCATAAGAGAGAGTCCTTAATCTCACAAACAAAATTTAGACAATAGACATTTCCTCTCCTAGTGCCTGTCAAGATGACCCCTTGGTCACTTGACCTCCTAATTTGGCATTCATCCTTGAGGAAAGAAATGTCATATCCAAGATCACTATAGGATCAAGCGTATACCCAATTGTTCCAAAAGCCAAAACCGTTGGAAAGGGCGCTACTTCATTTCTTAAATAAGTAGCAGAGCGCCACAGGTCAAGTGAAGGAACATCGGACCCAACAATCCCCCCCGGCATCCAGCACAACCCGTCGGCTAAGAGGTGGGGTTACCACATGGCTCAGAGGTGGGGTTACCACATGTCCACGATTGACTGACCTGCCAGACCCACACAGGTAGAAGGGAAAAATTGGTATTTAATAGCGCCCCCTGGTCTTGAACCCGTGACCCCCTCTGATACCAAATGTAGGATCAAGTGCATACCCAACTATTCCAAAATCCCGGACCGTTGGAAAGGGTGCTACTTAATTTCTTAAATAAGTAGCAGAGCGCCATGGGTCAAGTGAAGGAATGTCAGACCAGACAATCACATAGTTGGCTTATGCTTATCAGGTTGTGTTGCAACCCTTTCACATAAGCTACTTGTGTGATAATGATTATGCCATTTGAAATCTTACCAAACCATTTGGTTACACCCTTTTCTTAACAACCAAAGATGACTTTGGGTTCATTCTCTACTGGAGTGTATTCTAATAGCATGCTCCTTGTTCCAGTCATATTACTGGAACAACCACTATCTAAGTACCATATAGGGGTATGACAACTTGGACTCACCTGCAAAAAAATCATCTATCCTTCGGACCCCAATTCTTATTGGGTCCTAAGTGCATGTTAGGCTGAAAATGAATATGCCTGCCTGTAACTCTTCTGACTAGCAAGCCGACATTAGCTCTTTGGACACTATCATTATGCTAGCAATCAATGACATAGTGGCCCACTCTGCCACAACACTAACACTAATAGATGTTGTACCTTCTTTTAAAGGCTGGTTTAACATCATTGTTGTCAGCAGCTCTCAGTCAAGCTGGTACAGCAGCAGCCTTTTTCTTATGTCTTCCAGCCACAGCCTGATTTGGGATATGTTTGGCAACAGAGGTACTTGGGTTATCTTGAGCCCTACCAGCAGCTGTCTTCTTTTCATGGGATGCCTTGTAGGCACTAGCACCCTTGTCATTCCTACCACCATAGTGGTGAACAGCTTTGTTCTTATTGGTGAATCCACCATTTTCCCAGTGACTATAGATGCTCTCTTGGTCACACCTGTTAGATGGTAGCAGCACTTTCCTAAAGGGAATATGAGGTTTGGAGACTAGTGGCAGTACTGGAGCTTTGCCCTTCCTTTTGGAATTGGCAGCTCTAGTGTTCCCTTTAATGCCTAACTCCTTCTTATCCTTTTGGAAGGAGAAGGAATCTATCAAAGGCAACGCAGAACATGGCTTTGAAAATTTAGTCACTAGATCCTTCTCCTTTTGGAGTTTACTTTCAAGATTTCTGATGTGGTTATTCTTGAAGGTTATTGTGCCCATCTGAATAACAATAATGTTTTTCAGCTTGCTGACTTCTTTCATCTTTAGGTCCAGCATGTTTACTGACTTTGAAGCAGCAAGCTGTAGAGAGACAATCTCCTTAGCCTGCTTTTTTGCTAGGTGCCTGCTTTTCTTCAGTGCTTGTAGGAGTTCACCATAATCATCAATCAATTCATTGATGTCTCCTTCAGATTCAGATCCATCTTCATCTCTTGATATAGTTGCCTCTGATTCTGGACCTATCACATAATCTGACACAGAGGGTATGGAATGTACTTTGCTTAGACTAGGTTGCTCCTAGCTGGGTTCTTCCTCAGTCAAAGCCATCAGCCCAAGGCAATGGCTGCCTTTTTCTCCTTCTCCAGTCCTGGCAGCATCATCAGCTTCTCCAATAATAACAACCAAAATCTTTAAGAAATCTGCCTCTACAGCTTCTTCTTCAGCAGTGAATAGCCCAATGTAGGCTTCATATTCCTCTTCTGACTCTGATGATGAGGAGTCAGTCCAGCTCTTTTGCTTCTTAGCAATGTAGGATATCTCCTTCTTGCCCTTTTTCTGTTGTTCCTTCTTTTCACCAGCACCCTTCATTTTGACAGGGCAGTCGTTTATAACATGCACTGGCTTGCTTCAACAATAACAGACTATCTTATAAGAAACATGTTTATTTGGTTTAGATCCATACCTGTCCTCTTTATAGGTTTTCTTCCTGCCCTTTTAGGAGTCTTCTTTGGGATAAGAAGAAGAAGAGGGCCTACTTCTCCAGTGCTTCTTCTTCATGAATTTCTGGAATTGCCTAGACAAGGCAGCAAAGTCTTCATCAGACAGGTGGCAGTCTGATGAGCTGGTTTCTGAACTTTCAGAATCAGATTCAACATCCCTCCTTGGTGGAGAAGGTGTTTTTCTCCCGCTCCTTGTGGCTTCAGCTTTGAAGGTGTAACGCCCCGAAAATCAAAAGGGTGACGAGTGGCATTTTGAGCTAAATCTGGGATTTGGTAGAGGTGACACGGCCAGGGAAACGGGCGTGTCCCGGGCGTGTCGTGCTCGGGTTCGTCATTGGTCGCGTAGATGACGATTTTTGGGTCAACGGTCGTCAGGGAGTGAACACGGCCTGGGACACGGGCGTGTCCGAGGGCGTGTAAGTCACTCAAAGCTTTCCACTCAATGATTGTTGAGTGAGGGCACATGGCCTGAGCCTAGGCGTGTTCGGGTGGGATACGGGCGTGTGAAATTCGACACGGGCATGTCGTATACCCATGTTGTTGGGTACATTGGAAAATGTGTACCAGATTTAGAGAAGCCTCATCTTAGTCAATGATGTGCATCAATTTGTACTTAATAGATATTTGAGTTACATTGTGCAGGTTTAAGCAATTGAAGAAAATTTTCTAAGTACAAGTGTCGACACTTGTTAAGAAGCTGTGTCGACACCCAGAAGCTGTGTCGACATTTATGAAGAACTTGTGTCGACACTCTAAAGTTGTGTCGACACTTATGAAGGTGTTGTATCGATACTCAAGTTGTGTCGACTCTTATGAAGAAGTTGTGTCGACACTCAAGCTCAGTCGACACTTCTGAAGAAGCTGTGTCGACACTCAGAATTGTGTCGACACCTGAGCCAGGAGTTATGTCGACACCAAAAGTAATTGTATCGACACACAGGACTTATGTCGACACACACTCAACGCCGTCTGAATACTTTCAACACTGTCGACATTCATTCAACGTCATCTGTCGACAATAGCTATGTCGAGACCAGAAGTAGCTGTGTCGATACACAGGACTCGTGTCGACACATACTCAACGCCATCTGCCAGCAACAACTGTATCGACACCGGAAGCATTTGTGTCGACACACAGGACTTGTGTCGACACATTCAACAGAAGATGTGTCGAGAAGCAGAAGTATGTCTGTGTCGACACTTGGAGTATTTTGTCGACACCATGAAGACTTGTTGACACTTGGCCAATATGTGTCGACACATATGAAGCAGCCTGCTAAGTGATTTGTACTGAGTTGGAATGACTCTGAAGAATCTACTGACATGTCTGGTGACTTGACAGCTGTCATATCCAACCGGTCTGATACCTCTGACAGATCTGTCAGTAGTTTGTTAGAAACCGGATCAGCCGGTATCCATGAAGCAAACTCTATATAAGAGACAAATCGGAAACTATAAAAAAGGTGGAAAAAAGGAAAAAGAGAATTTTGTGAAGAGAAACAGATTCATAATTGTTCTGCAAGAAAGATTCAGATTCAAATCTGAATTTAAGGAAGAAGCTGACTGAAGATCAACTTCAACAGCAAGAAGATCCACCTTATTTTGTTCTATCAATAAGCTTTGAGAAGCTGAGTCAGGCTAGATCAGAAGGATCAGTTCAGTCAAGAACTGATCAAGAAGGCTACACCAACAGAGGAATCTAGCTGGTGAATTTGTTTGTTTCTTATTACATTCTATTTCTTGTAAAATCTATTATCAGATATGAGTCGTAAGCCTGAAATTATAAAGGCTTAGGTAGGGCTGTTAGCCTGAGGTGTAGGACTTGTGGAAAGTCTGAGTTGTAAGCCTAGTTATAAAGGCTGAGGTAGGGCTGAGGCCTAAGGTAGGATTCTGGGGAAGAATCTGAGGAAGGACTTGTTAAGTTTGAGCTGTAGGAACCATTTTGATTCTGAGATTATAAGATATGTGGATCCGAGCAAGTGGAAGGAAGTTAGGTTGAATCCAGTTATCTACTGGATATGCGAAGGGGGAAAGTGGGTGTACCCATATCTTGGGGAACCACTATAGATCTGGTGTTTGCTGTGATGTGTTTATGTTCGGTGATTTGATTAATCTGTGTTGAATAATTATCTAACTGTTTTCCTAAAAAGGACTTTAAAAGATTAGAACCTATTCACCCCCCCCCCCCCTCTAGGTGTTTAGGCTCTTGAAACAAAATTTTTCAAGTGGTATCAGAGGGAGGTTACTCAAAGATTGACTTAACAGTCAGAGTTATTTTCCAAGGCAAATAATAGATATCAAGAATGGGTTCAAATGAGAATCAAAAGGAATTTGGATCTATGAAATTACCTATATATAGGAAAGAATCCTTTGGCATTTGGAAGGAAAGGGTCAGGTTGTTTATGGAAGCATCTGATCCAAGAATTTATATCACAGTACAGGAAGGCCCCTTCATTCCAATGAAGGTATCAGTTCTTGATGCAAACATTCAAACTCCAAAGAGCTATTCTTAAATGACCAAGGATGAAATAATCCTGGCAACACTAGATAAAAGAGCACAGAACATTATTTTAAGTGCTATAGATGATGCCACTTTTCAGAATCTGGTGCATTGTAAAACCTCCAAAGAAATGTGGAACACATTGATTGTCTACATGGAGGGCACATAAGAAGTCAGAGAGGACAGGAAGTCTATGCTGAACCAGGAGTATGAGAGATTTAGACAAGCTAAATCTGACAGCATAGCTGAATGCTATAAGAAGTTCTTTAGAATAATGAATGAGCTGATGACCTATGGAAGGGTCTTCAGCACTTATGAACTGAATGATAAGTTTCTTAGGTCTCTAACAAAGGATTGGGACACTAAGATATGTGCATCAGAGAAGTGGCCAGGCTGGCTGATACACCTCCACCTATACTGTTTGGAAAGTTGCTATCATATGAAATGCAGCTTACTGCCAGAAAAAAAGAGGAGAAGGGCAGCAGATCTGAGTTTAAGGAAAAGTTAGTGTCCTTCAAAGCTGAAGGCTCAAGAAAGGGTAGGATAAAATCTCCTTCTCCACTCAGAAGAGTGCTGAGGCAGAAGAAGGAATTTCTGACAATAACACATCAGATAATCATACTTCTGATGAGGACTTTGCTGCCTTTACAAGGCAATTCCAAAGGTTTATGAAGAAAAAGAAATGGAGAACCAGGCCATCATCTTCATCCTATTCTAAGGATGAGTACTACAGGAAGAAAAAGACACCCAAGGAGAACAGGTATGCCTCTAAACCTGGTAAACAATCTAATACTAAGATTGTGTTATTACTGTAACAGGACTGGACATATCATAGCTGACTTTCCTGACAAAAGAAAGGAGTCAAAGGGCAAGAAGAAGCAGCAGGTCAAAGGTGAGAAGGAGAAGTCTCTAGTTGCTCAGAAGGAGAAGAGTTGGACAGACTCTTCATCTTCAGAATCTGGAGAAGAAGAAGCATATGTTGGGCTATTCTCAATAAAAGAGGAGTCTAGGGAATTAGAATTCCTACAAATGCTGGACTCCATAAATAGAGTTGAAGAACATTGTTGTAGAGGGCTGATGGCTCAATCTGAAGATGATCAGTGCTAGGATCAGCCTGGACCAAGTAAGGTAAACTATTCTCCCTTAGTTTCAGATTACTTTACTGGATCAGAATCAGAAGCATCTGCTTCAAAAGAAGTGGATGGATCTGAGTTTGAAGTGTATGTACACCAACTCATTGATGAGTATGGTGGGTTGTTGCAAGCTCTAAAGAAGAGCAAGTTTCTTGTTAAAGTGCAGTCCAAAGAGATTGAGCCTCTTAAGCTGGCTGCAGCAGATTCAGCTAAGATGTTGGATCTAAAACTGAATGAGGTTGCCAAATTGAAGAACATTACAGTTATTCAAATGGGCATAATCTCTTTCAAAGAGAATCATATCAAGAAACTGGAGGCAAAACTTCAGCAAGAGAGAGAGCTATTGGCTAAATTCTCCAAGCAAAAATCTGACTTACCCCTAATAGATAATTTTATTTCACAAAAAGGGAAGACTGGTCTAGGCTTTAAGGGAAGAACTAGGACTTTCAATTCATATAGAAAAGGTAAGGGCCCAGTTCAGCCTCTAGTTGCTGAACCCCCTATTTTCTTTAGGAAGGTGGTGAATCCTACTAACAGGTATGATCATGACACTATACATGGTCACTGTGAGCATGAAAATCATATGGGCAAGGTTACAAATGCTTATAGACCACATTATAGGCATGCCCATCAGGTTCAAGAGGATTTCTTGAAGAGTGATGCTCCAGCACCAACACTCAACAAGACTGCTGGCAACAAAGCAGTAAAGTCTTTACCTAAGAAAAGGTATAATAGGTTTGAGTGTTAGTGTTGTGGCAAGGTGGGGCACTTTGCCATGGATTGCTGGTTTAACATTAGTGTTAAAACCAAGAGTAGTTTTCCTGTTAGAACAGTTGCAGGATTTCAAACTAACAAGGCCCTAGGACCCACTAGCAAGTTGGGTTCTAAGGGTAAGTAATTCTTTATGTGTTGCAGGTGAATCCAAGTGACCATACCCCTATATGGTACTTGGATAGTGGCTGTTCCAGACATATGATAGGAACAAGAAGAATGTTGAGGGACTATGTACCCATAGAGAATGGACCCAAAGTTATCTTTGGTGGATCAGAAAATGGTATCATCAAAGGATTTGGTAACATTTCTAGTGATTCAATTACTATCACTAAAGTGGCTTATGTGAAGGGTCTAAAACATAACCTGATTAGTATAAGTCAACTTAGTGATCTAGGTTATGACATCTCTTTCCTCTAAGGGGAGTGCCAAATAAGGAGATCAAGTGATCAAGAGATCATTTTGACTGGTACTAGGAAAGGGAATGTATATTGTCTTAACCTAGATTGTGAGTTTAACATCTCACCCATTTGTCTGGTTGTAGGAGAGAAAGCTTCCCTATGTGTCAAATGGCACAAGAGACTAGCTCATCTGAACTATAAGTCTATAGGACTGCTGTTCAACATGGGATTTGTGAGGAATGGTCCTCAAATTAAGTGCATCAAAGAGGGTGTGTGTTCAGCTTGCCAAAAATGCAAGCAGACTAAGTCCTATTTCCAAGCACTTGACATCAAAGATTAAATGAGATGTTTGTATCTCATTCATATGGATTTGTTTGGTCCTATGCTAGTTCACAGTCTTGGTAAGAAAGTATACACACTTGTTGTTGTGGATGACTATTCCAGATATACATGGGTTTTCTTCTTGAGGCAGAAATCTGAAACCCCATCTGCTTTTCAGACTTTTGTTAGACAAAAACAGAATGAATATAACAGTTCAGTGGTCAAAATCAGAAGTGACCATGGAACTGAATTTTAGTTCGAATGAATGACAAGATTCTATGAAGAGCTTGGGATTCATCATGAATTCTCTTCACCTAGAACTCCTCAGCAAAATGGTGTTGCTGAAAGAAAGAATAGGACTCTAATTGAGGCTAGTAGAACTCTACTAAATGATACTACTCTCCCTGAATACTTCTAGGCTGAGGTAGTTAATACTGCATGTAATGTGCTCAATAGAGTCTCCATCAACAAGAAACACAAGATGACTCCCTACCAGATTTTGAAAGGAAGAAAACAAAACATATCTTACTTCAGAATCTTTGGTAGCAAGTGTTTTGTACTAGTCAATGGTAAGCACTACCAAACTAAGTTTGCTGCCAAATCCCTAGAAGGGATATTTGTTTGGTACAGCAACCAAAGTAGAGCATACAGAATCTATAACTTGACTACCCAAGTTGTAGAAGTATCTGTGCATGTTGTATTTGATGAGTCAAAAATTATTAACAATGAATTGTCTAGTTCTTTTGTTAGCTCTACAGGTATAACAGATAGGCTGGACAAGCTGACCATCAATGAAGATGTTCCTGCTAGGTTGGATGAAGATAAAAATACCAGCTATCTAGGGGGAGAGCAAGTCTCTCTGGATGAAGAAGACAGTATGGGGCATCAAGTTGAGGAAACTGTAGAAGGCCATAATACTGATAGATTTCCTCCAGCAAGGAGACACCTGATGGATCATCCAATTCACCAAATCATTGGTGATGCAAGTCAAGATGTTCTAACAAGGAGAAGGAGCATGAACATAGTTCTATGTTCTAGCTTCCTGTCTCAAATAGAACCCATGAAGATTGAAGAAGCAATGCAAGAAACCAACTGGATTGATGCAATGCAAGAAGAGCTCAGTCAGTTTAAAAGGTGTAAAGTCTTGGAACTGGTGCCAAAACCTAAGGATCACAACATAATAGGAACTAAATGGATCTACATGAACAAGCTTGATGAGAATGGCACCATAGTCAAGAACAAGGCTAGACTGGTAGCAAAAGGCTACAGGCAAGAGGAAGGTATTGATTTTGATCAAACCTTTGCTCCATTGGCAAGGCTGAAGGCTATAAGACTGTTCTTGGCCTATGCTACCTATCAAGGGTTCAAGGTATACCAGATGGATGTGAAATCAACATTTCTGAATTGTGATTTAAAAGAAGAAGTCTATGTTGAACAACCCTCAGGTTTTGTAGACTCTCACTTTCCTGATTATGTATATAGGCTTAGGAAAGCTCTATATGGTTTGAAACAAGCTCCAAGGGCTTGGTATGAAACCATGTCTGCCTTTCTTATTGAGAATAAATTCTCTAGAGGAAAGATATACAAAACTCTATTCTATAGGAAATCAAAAGGCAAGATAATACTAGTCCAGATATATGTGGATGACATTATCTTTGGTTCTACTGAAAACAACCTTTGTAGGAAGTTTGTCAAACTTATGCAAGGGAAGTTTGAGATGACAGTATGGGTGAGCTGAAGTTTTTATTGGGACTTCAAGTTAGACAGACTGAGAATGGAGTGTCCATATCCCAGTCTAAGTTCACCAAGGAGTTAATGAAGAAGTATAGTTTGGACTCAGCTTCTACCATGAAAACTCCAATGGGAACAAGTATGCCTATACACAAAGATGAGGCAGGGAAACCTATTGATGAGTCTTTGTATAGAGGTATAATTGGCTCTCTACTCTATTTGACTGCTAGTAGACCTGACATCATGTATTCAATATGTGTCTGTATTAGGTATCAAGCTTGCCCTAAGGAATCTCATTATACTGCAGTTAAGAGAATTCTGAGATATCTTAAGGGTACACCTAATCTAGGCCTTTGGTATCCAAAGAATAGAGATTTCCTACTAACTGGTTTCTCAGATGCAGACTTTGCTGGATGTAAAGAAGACAAGAAGAGTACCATAGGAACTTGTCAATTCCTTGGTGGGAGGCTGGTGTCATGGAGCAGCAAGAAGCAAACTAGTGTAGCTATATCAACAGCTGAATCAGAGTATATAGTTGCAGGTAGCTGCTGTGTATAATTGATGTGGATAAAGCATCAAGTAGAAGATTATGACATCCAAGTAAGTAGAATTCCTCTATTTTTTGATTCTAGAAGTGTTATTTCTATTGCTAAGAATCCTGTATCACATAGTAGGACCAATCATGTAGAAATTAAGTTTCATTTCATCAGAGAACATGTAGAGAAGGAAAATATTAGCCTAGAATTTGTGAAAACTGATAATCAAATAGCTGATATTTTTACAAAACCTCTGGATGAAAATAAAGTCAATTATTTTAAAATTGAATTTGGAATGTTGAACTTAGAATAGGTTAGCATAAGTATCCCTAAGGTGAATATGTAAGCATTAATTTCTCTGAAAATTTGTCTAAGTACAATGTTTGTGCCGACACAAACAAGCTATGTCGACACACTCAATATGTTGTGTCGACTAAGTAAAAGGAAGTGTCGACACAGAAACAGTATCTGTGTCGACAGGAGAATTGATGTCGACACAACTTTGTCGAGATCATATGTCGAGATGATTCATGTGTCGACACAAAAAAGCATGTGTCGACACAAGTCTGTCGAGACTTAAGTAGTAAGTGTCGACACAGACACAAATGTGTCGACACAGACACAAGTTTGTCGACACATAAATGTGTCGACTTAAGATGAGTTGTTGACTCTAACATTAGTATGTCGTCACATGGTCGTGTCGACTTAAAACACGTATTGTTGAGACCTAGGTCAGTTCTGTCGACACATATGAAAACTTGTCGACACTGGCACGTCTTTTGACCTACCCTTACACTTATACTATAAATAGGAGTAACCAAAATCTGGTCAACTACGCTTTCAGTATTCTTGAATTTCCACCTTCTTTCAACAAAGCTTTTCTTTTCTTTTCTCTTCTCTTCCAAATCTTACGTCAATGGCACCTCGTCAAGAAGACAAAGTCAATAAAGGTTATGAACTAGTCCGGAAGGTTTCACAACAGCTTCAGATAAAATTCATGGTGTTATTGCCCTAATTTAAGAAAATGGATTGGAGTACTTGGTTTCTGAACCAACAAAGATATGGAAGAAGGAAGTTCTGGAGTTTTATTCAACCACCACAGTGGATTCTGCAGGCAAGAAAATTAAAGGGACTGTTCAAAATTCCCTAGTGAAACTCATACTAGAAACTATCAGGAAATCACTTCAGCTTCCATCAGTCAAGGATACAGATGAAATAACCCCTTCCCAGATTACAGAAGCTTTAAGCTGGTGTGGGCTGAGCCCTAATATTAAGATTGGATCGTCTATTACAAGAAAAGGGATGAATTCCCAAGGAAAATTCCTATCTGAAGTAGTTGACAAAGTGATTCTTTGCAAAACTGGTGGACATGATAGAATCTCTGTCCACATGTTCAATCTTATGGTAAGGATCATATTCAAGATAAACACTGACTGGGCATCAATAGTGTTTGATAAAGTTCATGAAGGAACTAAGAAACCAAACATGGGAAGAATTCTGAGATTATGTTTATCTGCTATAATACCATATGTATTGAAACAAGTGGCTGGATCAAAAATAAATCATATGAGGAGGATGGATGTAAGAATTCTATCAAGGTGGGATAGAGTTCTGACCAAGGAAGTCCCTGCTCCTCAGGAGCAAACTAAGAAAGATAAGAAAAAGAAGAAAGTGGTTCCACAGGCTGGATCCTCCAGTGATTCTGAGGAGGAAGTGGTCTTCAGTTCTTATGAAGACCAGCAACAAAAGGATGCACAAGAACAAGTGCAGGGCAGTGTGCCCCAATAACAACAAATGGACACAACTCCAGGGGGAAAACACATAGAACAAGCAACTGAGTTGCCTACCCAAGGGGGATGCATTGATGATGCAGTCTTAGAAAGTGACTTGGCTACAGATACTGTCATGAACATAGCATCTAAAATCAATATTACAGCTCAAGAAACTATTGAGACAGTAGTTCAAAATGAGCCAATACAGCAGGAATTCACCATGGATGACCTATTCTTTGATCTTCCTCCTGCAAGGACTGAGGGGGAGCAGATTGCACAAGAAAAAGATTTTCCAAGGACTGAGGGGGAGCAGATTGCACAAGAAAAAGATATTCTAAGGACTGAGGGGGAGTTGTCTAAGGATGCCCCAGCTGAAAAGAATACAGTTGATATTGAAAGTACAACTGAATCTCTTGAAGATGAAGAAGCCACAATGGATAAGAAAAGGAAATAGCTGCTTTGAAGAAAAAGAGTTCTAGATATAAAAAGGCATTGTAAATAAGCACAGCACCATCTGCACCAAGCTTGGACTTCAGTTCTTTACTGGTCCAGATGCAGATTAAATTGGATGAACAAAGATAATCTATAGAAAAATATGTGGATGAAACTCATAAAGAGTTACAATTTCAATTGGCCCAGGACATCAAATCTATTAGATTTGAAGTGAATCAAAATAAGAATGAGATGACAGATTGCTTCCATAAAGGAGATAATGTTGTGGTGTTCTTGGCCAAGCAATAACAAGCTATCAAAGTTAAAGTGGATGAACTTGAAGTAAAGCAAGGATATGTACTTGAAAATCAGATAAGAATGAATGACAATCTTCAAGATTCACACTTTGCTATACTGTCAAAGATAAATGATTTATCAACTGCTATGAAAGTTGAAGTTTCAAAGAAAATCAAGGAAGATATAGTTGCGGTTCAGGCCCCCTTTCATGCTTCTCAAAAGAATATATATGATTTCTTGATAAAATTCAGAGATTACTTTAAGGAAGGAACTGACCATGTTATTAATCAGGTCAGGTTTCAAAAGGATGATTTGAGAAATCATATTGAAAGAGAAGTCATAAAAGGGGAGAGATTACTAGTCAAAGCTAGCTCTGACCATGCTAAATGGATTTCCAATAGCATCAGAGCCACTCTTGGATATCATCCTCTTTATGATGATGATAATGTAGCAGAATCTGGGATACAACTTGCCTATCTTGAAGGAGATCAGCCTGAAGTTGCTCAGGTGATCTACCCCCCCAGCAGACTTTGAAATGGTTCAAGAAGAAATGCAGAAAATGTATAGTCCTCCACAAGAGGCACAAAATATAATTCTGGAAAAAGTAGAGATGTCAGAAGTTGCCTTAGAAGCTCAGATGGAAGCTCAACTATCCAAGAAGAGATTCAGAGAGCAGGCTGAGCTAAAGCCAGATTTTGAGCATTGGAGCCCAACTTCTAGAAATATTATACTTACTGCCTGGAAAGCTGTAAAGGATAAAACTTATGACAGGGGTAAATGGTATTCAGAACAGGAATGGAATAAATACCAAGCTGGACAAGAAGCCATTCTTCAACATAGAAGAAGAGCTAAGGCAGGGAAGCTACCTGCTAATGCTTAGGAGCCAAGCAAGTACTTTACAAAGCCATTCCACTATTTTGAAAGGCAGAAAATTAAGGCTGAATAACTAAAGAAGAAAGCCCTGAAAGGGAAGAAGCCTGCTGAAGATGCCGAACCTTCTGTACAGGAAAAGATCAAGACTGACAAAGGAATTGTCAATAAGGAGCCTAGTCAATAACAGGATAGATAGGCTTATGTATTAGAACAATGTAACATCTTGTGTTTTTGATCTAGAAAGAAATCCTTGTAAACGTGACTTTTTTTTCTTCTAAAAATTGAATGAAATCAGTCCAGTTTTAATTTCTTTGTTGTTTACAATGATTATGTGTTTACCTGATATAAATTGAATGTTCATCTATTTCTATTTCTGTTTTATTATGAGAGATGTATGTCTTTGACTAAGGGTTATAACTTCTCCAAATAGTGGGAGATTGTTGGGTACATTGGAAAATGTGTACAAGATTTGGAGAAGCCTCATCTTAGTCAATGATATGCATCAATTTGTATTTAATATATGTTTGAGTTACATTGTGCAGGTTTAAGCATTTGAAGAAAATTTTCTAAGTACAAGTGTCGACACTTGTGAAGAAGCTATGTCGACACCCAGAAGTTGTGTCGACACTTATGAAGAACTTGTGTCGACACTCTGAAGTTGTGTCGACACTTATGAAGGTGTTGTGTCGACACTCAAGTTGTGTCAACTCTTATGAAGAAGTTATGTCGACACTCAAGCTAAGTCGACACTTCTGAAGAAGCTGTGTCGACACTCAGAATTATTTTAACACTTGAGCCAGGAGTTATGTCAACACCCGAAGTAATTGTGTCGACACACAGGACTTGTGTCGACACACACTCAACGTCGTCTAGATACTTTCAACACTGTCGACATTCATTCAACGCCATCTGTCAACAACAGCTATGTCGAGACCAGAAGCACCTGTGTCGACACACAGGACATGTATCGACACATACTCAACGCCATCTGCCAGCAATAGCTGTATCGACACCAGAAGCATTTGTGTCGACACACAGGACTTGTGTCGACACATTCATTAGAAGATGTGTCGAGAAGCAGAAGTATGTCTGTGTCGACACTTGGAGTATTGTGTCGACACCATAAAGACTTGTGTCGACACTTGGCCAATATGTGTCAACAAATATGAAGCAGCCTGCTGAGTGATTTGTACTGAGTTGGAATGACTCTGAAGAATCTACTAACATGTCTAGTGACTTGACAGCTATCATATCCAAACGGTCTGACACCTCTGACAGATCTGTCAGTAGTTTGTTAGAAACCCGATCAGCCGGTAACCATGAAGCAAACTCTATATAAGAGACAGATCAGAAACTACAAAACAGGTGGAAAATAAAGGAAAAAGAGAATTTTGTGAAGAGAAACAGATTCATAATTGTTCTGCAAGAAAGATTCAGATTCCAATCTGAATTTAAGGAAGAAGTTGACTGAAGATCAACTTCAACAGCAAGAAGATCCACCTTATTTTGTTCTATAAAGAAGCTTTGAGAAGCTAAGTCAGGATGGATCAGAACGATCAGTTCAGTCAAGATCTGATCAAGAAGGCTACACCAACAGAGGAATCTAGCTGGTGAATTTGTTTGTTTCTTATTATATTCTATTTCTTGTAAGATCTATTATCAGATCTGAGTCGTAAGCCTGAAATTATAAAGGCTGAGGTAGGGCTGTTAGCCTAAGGTGTAGGTCTTATGGAAAGTCTGAGTTGTAAGCCTAGTTATAAAGGTTGAGGTAGGGCTGAGGCCTGAGGTAGGATTCTGGGGAAGAATCTGAGGTAGGACTTGTTAAGTCTGAGCTGTAGGAACCATTTTGGTTCTGAGATTGTAAGATCTGTGGATCCGAGCCAGTAGAAGGAAGTTAGGCTGAATCCAGTTATCTACTATATAGGTGAAGGGGGAAAGTGGATGTACCCATATCTTAGGGAACCACTATAGATCTGGTGTTTGCTTTGATGTGTTTATGTTCTGTGATTTGATTAATATGTGTTGAATAATTATCTAACTGTTTGCCTAAAAAGGACTTTTAAAGATTAGAACCTATTCACCCCCCCTCTAGGTGTTTATGCTCTTGAAACAAAGTCTTTCATGTGTCCTCCTCTAGTCAATTGGCGAGTTGGGCAAAGGTTGCTACACGGCCTGGGACACGGGTGTGTCCCAGGGTGTGTCTGGTACACGGCATGTGACACGGGTGTGTCACATGGTCATATCATGCTCTGGTTATTTTGGACCTGTGTCGTTGGAGGAACACGCCCATTGACACGGGCGTGTACTGGATGATATAGGTGTGTCAAACCTGACACAGGTGTGTCGAGTGCCTGTTTTATTTTTGGGATGCAACGGTTTTGACGGCTAATGAGTTACACGGCCTTGGATACGGGCGTATCGAAAGCCGTGTTCGCCCCAGATCTTGGATTTCATGCCCGGATCGCAGCTGTTCGTTTCCTTATTTTGAGATTCGATGGCTGGGGTTTTTTTCCTTAGGGATATACCCAAGTTTAGGGTTTAGAAAACCTCATTTACTTGGGTTTACTCTCTTTCTAAAATCTAGAGAGAGGAGAGAGCATGGAGGAAGAAGGAGGGCTAGATCCGGTCACCGGCGGAGTTTCAGAGCTCCAAATCGCGAGCCGACTTCAGATCGACGGAGACTAGGAGATTGCGGTGCTTTTCATCCGCATAGATTTCCATGGCGCCAAGGAAAAAAAGCTAGGGTAACGATTTTCATCCTAGGACATGTGAAGTCCTCTTTTCCTTTGCATAGGAAGCCCTCTCCCGCGAGTGTGCAGTGAGTTGGTGGCGTTCCTTGGGGTAGATATGTAAAGTCCCCCTTGTGTAGAGTCCGCATACGAGAATGGACATAGGCATGATGTGTGAAGCCTACCCGGACAAATTGGTCTGGATCGGTGATGTTGCATTGCATAAATGGCCAGAGAAGACTCTGTGCGAATGTTTGTTTTTCGGGTTTTCTATGAGGTAGATAGCAATAGGGAGCCTTGGGGACTAACTCCAAGGTACACCTGGAAAACTGGGCAAACGCGTGGTTTTTCCAACATGGTGGTCGGGGAGCTAACTTGAACATAACCGGGTTATGTGAATTGTGTGATGGAAACAGGACTCAGGGAGTCTTGACCCGCGTATATGTCTTAAATTGACGTTGCGGTATGAGCACGGGTCAGGCAGAACCGAACCTACTCTATGTCGTTCGGCGGAACCGTTGGCATAGATGAGGGTCATCGGTGGTCTATAGATTAAATTGACGTGACCCAAGCCAGAAAGACAAAATGCTAATAAGGATGGCCGTCTAAGGGGCAGTGGTGAGATGGAAACTTCTATGGCTTAAATTGACGTGACATTGGACAGATCGCCGTGAATGTGCCCTGGGTGCACGGGGTGTGTGGCCGTGCGTGTCTACGCTTGTGATGATGTGTGTTTACACTATACTTCTTGGTTATACTAACAAAGTGCAGGGAAAGTGCATCGTCGCCCCGAGTCGGGGGCGGGGTCGTTATAATTTGGTCAACATGGCGACCGTTGCTTTTGTTTGCCACCATGCAGTGGATTGTTGCTTGCAGGTGCTGCGGAGCCGAGCGGTAAATAGCGGGCTAAAGCCCAAGTTGCTGATCCGGCCCTCAAAGGCCTAATTTTGAGTGTTTTCTTGTATTCTCATGTATGACCGGTCTGCGTGCCGAAGTTTGGAAGACACTTATTTTTGAGCAAACTATTGTAAGGCCATAAGGCCAGTACTTGTGTATTGAACATTCCTATTGGTTTGTGTAGTTGACATTCATGCTTGATTCGGTTCTTTATTCTTTGCAACTTAATAAATTGCTTCCGCTAGATGCTCTGTGTAGGATGTTGTGATTGGTTGATTGCTTTCAATGAGTAACCCACCGGTCTGTCCGTGGTATATGGTGTCGGGCCCCGGCCGTACCTACTGCTATATGCTATGTGATGGATAGGGGTGTTATAATTTGGTATCAGACTACAAGTTTCGGTCAAGCTTAAATGAATTCGTGGACAAATTCACTTTAAGGGGTGGTGAGCATATGTGTGTGCGTCATCGTAATAACATGAAAAGAACCCATGAATGTCCACTTAGGAATGAAAATATACATGTTTGAGGAACCTGTATGTTCCTATAATTGCTTTTTGCAATGTTGTTTGGTCGCTTATCGGTGTTTTGCATGATTATAGGTGACCAGGAGTGGTGCTGGGCCGTCGGAGCGGCCAGTTTCTGAGGTGAGCAGCGCACCAAATGATGCGCCTACAACACCTCCTTCAGTCGAGACCATTCGATTGGTAGCGGAGGCTGTGTTTTCGATGATTAATGTGCAGCCTGCGAGGCATGTGCAACAACCTTCTCCTGTTGTGGAGCAAGTACCGCTCCAAGCGTCAGAGCCAAGGAGGGTGGAACAGGTGGTCTTGGAGCCGGTGTTGCCGAGGAGAGAAACGGAGAAGCAGCTAAAGCACGTGATGGGCTTCAATATTCTTGTGTTCTCGGGGACGGGAACCCCAACTCAAGCAGAGGATTGGCTCTCTAGAGTTAATAGAGTGCTGACAGCTACTGAGACTGAAGAGTGGCAGAAGACCACGATTGCGACGTTCTTGATGGACAGGGACGCAAGGTTATGGTGGGAAGGCTTGGAGCTACACCATCTGAGGGGTAAGCAGTTTGCTGATGTCTCAATGGAGGAGAATTCAGGTTGTTCTTGGCTCGATACCTCCCCCCAGCTCAGAGGATTGCTTTGGAGAATGAATTCACGAAGTTGGTTCAAGGAGACAGTACCGTGGACGAGTATCTCCACGAGTTTACTCGTTTAGGACGATACGCAAGCGCTACCTTTGCTGATGAGGATAGCAAGACAAACCAATTCTATGAAGGCTTTATAGATGACTTGAGATTGTTACTTTCGGGGCCTATGGAGCAGGGTTTCATGACCTTGGTCAACTCGGCCCAGTCCTTGGAAAAGGACATGAAGAATGTTCAGACGAAGAAGGAATCCAGTGGCAGGAAATCGGAGTTCAAAGTGTGGACTACTTCGAAGTCTGGATATCGCAGGTTCCACAAGAAGGCTAGGATGTCGGGTCCGACCCCTTCTTCAGGTGCCTCGGGGGAAACTATCAATCGAACCCCGAGCGCTTGTTTTACTTGTGGAAAGTCGAGGCATTTTTCCCGTGATTGTTGGAGCTGACGTCCAAAGTCCGAGAGAAAGCAAGGAGCAACTTATGGAGAAAAGGGCAAGGCGGTGGAGTCAACCACATCCCACTATGCTCCGACTCAACCGAGAGTCTATAATCTAGGCCAGCAGGAGGCCATCAAGTAAGCGGATTTTGTGACATGTACAGTTTAATTTATAGTAAGTTAGCTCTACATACTGTTACCTAGTGCTTGTTACCTTAATACTATTTGTATAGGCTTTGTTCTGATTGGCGATAGTCCGACACGAGCACTATTCGATATGGGAGCTTCACACTACTTTTTGTCCGAAAGTTTCATAACGCGCATCGGAGTCCCTTCTTCGATGGTGAAGGACAAATTAGATATGCTACTCACGAATGGGTGTTCGATGCGCGAGGACAGAGTATGTGCCATTAGGGTTCATATTGGAAGCCAAGAGTTTGACTTGCTAGCGTCATTATTGCCGCTAGTAAGGTTCGACGTCATCTTCGGTATGGATTGACTTTCGGAGCAGAAGGCTTTTATTGATTGCAACCGTAAAGAGGTCAAGCTGGGCGTTGGGCAGGAGACAACGTTTGCGGGATTGAAGTGGTCGAGCAAGACGCTGATGTCTTCTCTTTAGGTGGTGAAGGCGTTTTGTGATGGAGCAGAGATGTTCTTCGCGTTAGTGGAGGCTGTAAAGCCTAAGACCACTTTGGATGGTATCCCAGTGGTATGCGAGTATCTCGACGTGTTCCCGAACTATCTTCCCGGAGCCCCACCACAGCGAGAGATCGATTTCACGATCAAGCTAGTGCCAGGTGCCAAACCTGTGTCACGTTCTCCTTATAGGTTGACGCCTAAGGAGATGGCAGAGTTAAAGGTTCAACTAGAAGAGTTGATGGAGCAAGGGTATGTGCGTCCAAGCTCGTCGCCTTGGAGTGCACCGGTCCTCTTTGTTAAGAAGAAGGATAGGAGCTTGCGGTTGTGTATCGATTATAGAGAGTTAAACAAGCTAACGAAAAAGAACAAATACCCGATCCCAAGGATTGATGATTTTTTTGATCAGTTAGTCGGGTCGTCGGTATATTCAAAGTTGGATCTGAAGTCCAGTTATTATCAGCTAAGGATAAGGGAGAGTGACATCCCGAAGACAGCGTTCAGCACAAGGTATGGCATTTCGAGTTCACGGTCATGTCGTTTGGTCTGACTAATGTGCCATCGGTGTTAATGGATCTGATGAACAGGACGTTCAGAGAGTACCTAGACCGATTTGTGATCGTATTCATTGACGACATATTGGTGTACTCACAGTGCGAGGAAGATCACTTCAAGCATCTTCATCTAGTGTTGGAGACGCTGAGGAGTAACGAATTATACGCAAAGTTCTCCTAGTGTGAGTTTTGGTTATCCTCAGTGGCTTTCCTTGGGCATATAGTCAGTGGAGAAGGGATAGCGGTAGATCCGGCGAAGATTGTTGCGATACGAGAGTGGCCTGTGTTGTCTTCGGTAGCGGAAGTCCGGAGTTTTCTTGGGCTTTCCGGATATTACAGGCGCTTCATAGAGAACTTCTCGCGAATAGCGCTACCTCTCACGAAGTTGACAAGGAAAGATCAGAAGTTCTTATGGACGCAGGACTGCGTGCACGATTTTGAGGAGTTGAAGAGTCGGTTGACCATGGCGCCAGTGCTAAGTTTGCCAAGTGGGACTGAGGGCTTCGAGATTTATAGTGATGCCTTAGGAAGTGGTTTGGGCTGCGTGCTGTTACAATATGGAAGTGTTATTGCGTATGGATCACGTCAACTGAAAGTGCACGAAAGGAATTATCCGGTCATCGACATGGAGTTAGCGGTCGTGATATTTGCGCTTAAGTTGTGGAGACATTATTTGTACGGTGTAAAGGTCGATATTTATACCGACTATAAGAGCCTGAAGTACCTCTTGGATCAGAAGGATCTGAACATGAGGCAGCGGAGTTGGATGGAGTTTCTGGGGAACTATACGTTTATGATTCATTATGTACCCGGGAAAGGCAATCCAGTTGCGGATGCTTTGAGTCGCAGGGATCCCTCCCAAGCCAACTGGTTGTCGGTTCATGATGAGAGGCTAATTCGGGAGTTTGAGGCATTAGAGATCTGTTGTGTGGAGAAGCAGACTAGCGCCAAAGCAATGTTGAACTGGACGGAAGTTCAGTATGACCTGGCTGATCTCATTCGGCAGGCTATGGAGTTAGATGGAACCATGAAGGAGCTCATGGATACAACATTGGATGGGTCAAATTCCCAGTTTTTAGTTGAGGATGGGCTTCTAAGGAAGGGAAATCATTTGTGCGTCCCAAACAGGGGAAATCTACACGCGGAGTTGATGTACGAGGCTCATCATACCAAGTACTCAATCCACCCAGCACGAAGATGTACCGGGACTTAAAGAAGTTGTTTTGGTTGCCAGGGCTCAAGAAGGATGTGGCACTGTTTGTGGCTAAATGTCAAACTTGCGCCTTAGTAAAGGCGGAGTGCCAAAAGCCAGGGGGATTCTTGAAATCCTTGCCTATTCTGGAGTTGAAGTTTGACGACATTTCGATGGAATTTGTGCATGGCTTGCCAAGGTCGCAGAAGGGAAATGACGCCATCTGGGTGATCGTAGACCGGTTAACAAAAGTGAAGGATGATGCTGTGGAGAAACTGGCGAAGTTATATGTGGATAATATTATGCGGCTTCACGGTGTGCCCCGCAGCATCGTGAGTGACCGAGACGGGCGGTTCACATCAAATGATTGGAGGTTGGTGCAACAGATGCTCAAAACTAAGTTGAAGTTCAACACAGCCTTCCATCCGCTGATGGATGGGCAGACCGAGAGGGTCAACAGAACTATGGAAGACATGCTTCGCATGTGTGTTCTAGACTTTGGAAAGCATTGGGAAGACCACCTGTATTTGGTGGAGTTTGCGTACAACAATAGCTACCAGGCAAGTATTCAAATGACGCCCTTCGAGGCCCTATATAGTAGAAAGTGTCGCATGTCATTGTCGTGGCTAGAAACGGGTGAGGCAAGGTTGTACAAAAAGCAAGAGGTGGTAAGCGCTACTTCTTTAGTGTGGATCATTCGAGAGCGTTTGCTGATCGCTCAGGATAGACAAGCTAAATACTACAATGCCAAGCATCGGAATGTAGAGTTCGCGGTTGGCAATTTGGTGTACTTGAAGATAAAGCCGTTCAAGGGTGTTTCACGGGTACGACGCTTGAAGAAGCTGGGCTTGAGGTACCTTGGACCATTTGAGATTTTGGAGCAGATCGGCGAAGAGGCTTATCGTCTGAAGCTATCAGTAGAGTTGAGTGGTCTACACAATGTATTCAACATTTCAGTATTGTGGAAGGTGGTGCAAGAGCCTTCGCAAGTGATTGCAGCTTATCATGTGTCGGTGGACGAAGGGTTGACGACTAGGGTCAAGCCCATTCATATTGTAGACTTTGAAGTTAAGCGACTCCGTAACAAGGAGATCAGGATGGTCAAGGTCTGGTTGGACAATTGTGGTCGGGAGGAGCTCTCTTGGGAACAAGAGCAAACCATGCTGGAGGAGTACCCAGGTTATCCCGCTCAGGTACCGCTATAGATTTTTTGTTTTCTTTCCTTTGGTAATTTTGTTGACGAAATTCTTTTAAGAGGGAGAGATTTGTAACACCCCGAAACTCAAAAGGGTGACGGGTGGCATTTTGAGCCAAATCTGTGATTTGGTAGAGGTGACACGGCCTGGGACACGGGCGTGTCCACGGGCGTGTCATGCTCGGGTTCGACATTGGTCACGTAGATGATGATTTTTGAGTCAACGGTCGTCGATGAGTGAACACGGCCTGGGACACGGGCGTGTCCCAGGGCCTGTCAGTCACTCAAAGCTTTCCACTCAACGATCGTTGAGTGAGGGCGCACCGCCTGAGCCCAGGCGTGTTCGGGTGGGACACGGGCGTGTGAAATTCGACACGGGCGTGTCGAATAACCGTATCCTCCTCTGGTCAGTTAGAGAGTTGGGCTAAGGTAGCTACACGGCCTGGGACACAGGCGTGTACCAGGGCGTGTCTGGTACATGGCATGTGACACGGGCGTGTCACATGGCCGTGTTGTGCTCTGGTTGTTTTGGACCTATGTCGTTGGAGGAACACACCCAGTGACACGAGCATGTACTGGATGATATGGGCGTGTCAAGCCTGACATGGGTGTGTCAAGCCTGACACGGGCGTGTCGAGTGCCCGTGTTCTTTTTAGGATGCGACGGTTTTGATGGAAAATGAGTGACACGGCCTTTTACACGGGCGTGTCGCAAGCCGTGTTTGGCCCAGATCTTGGATTTCAAGCCCGGATCGCAGCCGTTCGTTTTCTTTATTTTGAGATCCGATAGCTGGGGTTGTTTCCTCAAGGATATACCCGAGTTTATGGTTTAGAAAACCTCATTTGCTTGGGTTTACTCTCTTTCTAAATCTAGAGAGAAGAGAGAGAAGGGAGGAAGAAGGAGGGCTAGATCCGGTCACCGGCGGAGTTTCGGAGCTCCAAATCGCGAGCCGACTTCAGATCTACGGAGGCAAGGAGATTGTGGTGCTTTTCATCCGCATAGATTTCCATGGCGCAAAGGAAAAATGCTAGGGTAACAATTCTCATCCTAGGACAAGTGAAGTCCTCTTTTCCTTTACATAGGAAGCCCTCTCCCGCGAGTGTGCGGTGAGTTGGTGGCGTTCCTTGGGGTAGATATGTAAAGTCCCCCTTATGTATAGTCCGCATACGAGAATGGACATAGGCATGATGTGTGAAGCCTACCCGGACAAGTTGGTCTGAATCGGTGATGTTGCATTGTATAAATGGCCGGAGAAGACTCCGTGCGAATGTTTGTTTTTCGGGTTTTCTACGACGTAGATTGCAATAGGGAGCCTTGGGGACTAAATCCAAGGTGCACCCAAAAAACTGGGCAAACTCATGGTTTTGCCAACATGGTGGCCGGGGAGCCAACTTGAACATAACTGGGTTATATGAACTGTGTGATGGAAACAAGACTCGGGGAGTCTTGACCTGCGCATATGTCTTAAATTGATGTTGCCGTATAAGCACGGGTCAGGAGGAACCGTACCTACTCTATGTAGTTCGGCGGAACCATTGGCATAGATGAGGGTCTTCGACGGTCTATTGCTTAAATTGACGTGACCCAAGCTAGGAAGAAAAAATGCTCATAAGGTTGGCCGTCCAAGGGGCGGTGGTGAGATGTAAACGTCTATGGCTTAAATTGACGTGAAGTTGGCCGGATCGCCGTGAATGTGCCCTGAGTGCACGGGGTGTGTGGCCGTGTGTGCCTACGCCTGTGATGAAGTGTGTTTATACTATACTGCTTGGTTATACTAACAAAGTGCAGGGAAAGTGCATCGCCTCCCTGAGTTGGGGGTGGGGTCATTATAATTTGGTCAGCATGGCTGACCGTTGCTTTTGTTTGCCACCATGCGGTGGATTGTTGCTTGCAGGTGCTGCGGAGCCGAGTGGTAAATAGCGGGATAAAGTCAATGTTGCTGAGCCGGCCCTCGAAGGCCTAATTTTGAGTGTTTTCTTGTATTCTCATGTATGACCGGCCTGCGTGCCGAAGTTTGGAAGACACTTATATTTGAGAAAACTATTGTAAGGCCATAAGGCCAGTTCTTGTGTATTGAACATTCCTGTTGGTTTTAGTAGTAGACATTCATGCTAGGCTGGATTCTTTATTCTTTGCAACTTACTAAATTTCTTCCGCTAGATGCTCTATGTAGGACATTGTGATTGGTTGATTGATTTCAATGAGTAACCCACCGGTCTGTCCGTGGTATATTACGTCGGGCCCCGGCCGGACCTACTGTTATATGCTATGTGACGGATAGGGGTGTTACAGAAGGCCACTGACTTGTCCTTGACTTCAAGCTTGCTGAATTTCTCCTCCTCCTTTCTGGCTGTCAGCTGCATTTCATAAGACAGCAGCTTTCCAAATAGAGTTTGTGGTGGTGTGTCTGCAAGTCTTGCCACTTCTCTGTTGGCACATATTTTTGTTTCAAAGTCTTTAGTTAGAGAACTGAGAAACTTTTCATTTAATTCATATGTGCTGAAGACTCTTCCATATGTCCTCAGCTCGTTTACAATCCTGAAGAACTTTTCATATCACTCAGCTATGCCATCTGTCTTGTTCTGCCTGAAGCTTTCATACTCTTGATTGAGCATGGACTTTTTGTCATCCCTAACTTCTTTTGTCCCCTCCATTTAGACAACTAGTATGTCTCACATCTCCTTAGATGTCTTGCAGTGAACTAGGTTTTGTAAGGTTGAGTCATCAATGACACTAACTATTATATTTTGTGCCCTCTTATCCATTCTGGCATGGATGACTTCATCCTTAGTCATTTCAGAGTATGTCTTTGGATTCTGTACATTAGCATCCAAAGATGAGACCTTCATAGGGATGAATGGTCCCTCTTGGACAGTAATAAAAATTCTAGGGTCAGTTTCCTCCATAAACAACCTGAAAGTGATAAGTTGTCTACCTAAATCACCTAGAGGGGGGTGAATAGGTGAATTGTGCGCCTATTTGTGGAATAAAAAAAATTTAATGAACTTGAACAAAAACAATCAAGCAATCACAGATGACAAGAAGATTTATAGTGGTTCCCCAACCTTGGGTACGTCCACTTTCCCTCACCGATCAAGTAAATCACTAGACTCGGCTACTCCACTATCTCGGATTGAAAACAATTCCTACGTCTCGGAACCAAGCTCCTACAATCTTGATCCAAATGGATCTTCACTCAAAAGATGAATACTTCCTACAACTCGGAGAACAAAGCTCCTACACTTGGAGAATAATCTCCTATAAGATTAAAAAGAGATTTGATAATACAAACAGACATTTCTCTCAGATCTGAAAAATTGTTCCTAGGTCTTCTTTCTTGAACTTTGTGGCTTTTTCAGAATTTGTTGAAGAAGACTCTCAGTAGATCTGATCTGAGAGACTTGGACCTACTCGATCAAGGAGAAGATGAAGATTCCTTAAATAGCAAGTCGTTATGGATCGAAAAACAGCCTTGTCGATCTTCAACTTGAGCGGCGGCGGCGGCTTCTGCAAATTCTTTCTTGAGAGAGACGGCCGATTCAGAATTTTAAAAAGTTACATTTCACCGCTTAGGGTTAGTCTTTAATGACAAGACCTTGTATAAGATTTCCCCTAATGGTTAGAATTGACATTAATGACGACACGTGGACCAGTCACGTCATGTCATTTGAAAATCCTGACAATTCTGAACTTAAGCAATTTTCTGAAAAACTGGACTGCATTTCTCGAGAAGTATATATAAGTTCTCGAGAACAAGCTGATTACTCGAGGGCTATACGTTCTAGACTTATCTAAGTACTCGAGAAATAAGCACTAAGTCTACTCAAGAACTAAACTAAGCTTCTCGAGAACTAAAATAACATTACTCGAGAACTAAAAGAGTATTACTCGAGAGCTAAAACTTGTACTCGAGTACTAAGATGACTTCTCGAGAAGTAGAAGCTAAGTACTCAAGAATTATAACCCATCTTCTCGAGAGATGGACTTAGAAAAATTTCAAGGCTAGCTCTGGCTACTCGAGAAGTATAGGCTGAGTCTACTCGAGAACTAGTCTAGGCTTCTCGAGAACTTTAATGATGTTACTCGAGAACTAAGACTTGTACTCGAGTACTAAGCTAAATACTCGAGTTCTGCTAACTCCACTACTCGAGAACTATACTAGGCTTCTCGAGAAGTGGACTTAGAAAAATTCTGAATGTTAGGAAATCTTTCTTCTTCATGAATCCAATCTTCATCCAATGTTCCAAGTGCTTGAATGTGAAGTGTATCCCAATAGAGAGGCTACACTTGAGTCAACACCTTGGATCACACAGTGAGGGATTACACTGTATGGTCCTGTGTTCATGACCCACTGTAGACTGACATTGGTCTACACTTAGCAATGATAGTCTGTAAACACATAACTAAATAAAGAGATCAAATACAACTTAATTCATCTTAGTTCAAGGGTGACTTCATGCAAATCTGAGTTATTGTGGATGCAATACCCAATAATCTCCCCCTATTTGTAGAAGTCAGAACCCTCTACACTAAGTTGAATTATATCAACAAAGAAAGAACCGTATATAAAGACAGGATCAAATGCAAGTAAGGAAAAAAATAAACACAAAATCAGCAAAACTAGAAATTATATATATATAGTGTTTTAGATTCCAAATCAACATTCATTTCATCCTTAATCTCAAAAAGAGTTATCAACAGAAAATCATTCCTTGCTCTGATGTTGCCTGTCATACTTCTCTTGTTGTCTTCTCTGGCAGCTGAAAGGCTTTGGATAGTACCTTGGAGGTTTAGGAGGTGCCTTTGGATTGTTCTTCCCATATTCTCTGTCATAGATTCTCCTTTTAGTCATGGACTTTTCATAGAGTTCCCACTCAGAAGAGCTATAGTGGAGATTCTTGCTTTCATTGTAGTCCATTACTAGCTTGAGAGTATCAAGAATCAAAGCCTTGAAAGTAGGACTCCAGACTTCAGCAAATTCTTGTACTTTCCTTTTCTCTGAGTCTGGCTTGGGAATACTTTTGCTTGCAGAGGGGCCTTCCCCATACTTCCTCTTCTTAGGAATGTGGATTTCAGGTAGACCTTGAGGAATCACATCATACCAAACTTGATCATAGGAAGCAGAAGGAGGAAATTGATCTTCTGGCCTTGGAGAGAAGCATGGAATCTGAGGTTGCATCTGAGCAGGCATCTGACTTGACTGACCTTCAGCAAGGGGGTTTAGGTGATGAGGTATGACATTAAGATCAACCTGGAATTCAGGGAATATTTGGTTATGCATCCAGACTGTAGTGTCATAGTTATGGAATTTCACAGACTGGATCTTTTCTAAAACATTCTTATTAATTTCAGTTATCTCGTCAGACCAGATTGTGTTGGCAGTAGCAGTAAACTTGTCCAAAAACTTGTCTATATGTTCTTTCACTAAACTCTCCCCCTTTCTGAATTCTATAGATAGTTTGTCTATAACATCTTCCTTGAAGGTACCAACCTCTTCACAGATTTTCTTAAGGTTTTCCTGGGCTTTCTTTTCCAAGTAAATTTGGTTTCCAGCAAGAGTTACTGATTGATCCATGGCCTACTAACACTAGAGATAGTGTGGTCTATAGCTTTTCCACCAATCTGAAACAGCTCTTTCAGAGAGTCAGTGTTGTGCTGAATTTCTACAAAGCCTCTGCTCATCTCTTTCTCTAGAGCAGATATTTTGTCTTGAACTAGTCTCAGAGATTCATCAAAATATTTTCTTTGCTCACTCAGCATTACTTCAATCTTACTTAGAATATCTGAACTTACAGGGGCAGCTGCAGCAGGAGCAAGAACAGCAGGAGTAGCAATTTGAGGTGGAGGAGGGACTTCCCATGGAGGGATTTCTTCAACAACTACAGAGCTTTTAGCTCTGGTAGTATGAATGACTATATTTTCTTCTTCCTCACCAACGAGTGTGGGAATAGAGAAATCAAGTATCTTTAAGGAGCTTCAACTGCTTCTGGTTCTGGCTCATCCTCTTCTGATAGAAGGATGGTATCTGGTTTAGATGAGTCTTTGCTTGGAGAAGGAGAAGGAGTTGCTTTGGGAAAAGGTACTGGAGATGGAGAAGGTGCTGGAGATGGATCCTTTGAAGGTTCTTCTGCATTTTCTGAATGGAGGGAAGGAAGATGCTCATCAGAAGTGAGTTCTTTTATCATGTTTTCTATATCTTCTGCAGTAGAGTTGAGGGTTTTCTGAACTTGCTCATCTAAGAATGTCTCATCTGATATGTCTGCCAATGGAGACCTGACTGGATATCTGATTGGACTTCTAACTAGACTTTTGATTGGACTTTTTACTGGTGATCTAGCTGGACTTTTGACTGGTGATCTAGCTGGACATCTAATTAGAGATCTCACTGAAGGAGGAGGAGATGGAATTCTGTCATTTGGAACAGAGGAAGCAGGCTCCCCCTCAGTTGTTGCACCAGATGGTTCAGCAACTTCATGAGAGGAGGGAGATGGGGTCCTGTCTTCTACAGCAGGGTGTGCATGCTCTTTTGTAATCTGTTTGGTGTTCTTCAGTTTTAACTCACACCTATATATAGAAGTTATGGAGATATTCTTCAGGTGATGAATAGGTGTTCCTTTGTAGATGTCAAAGACTGTTGGATTAATTTCATGCAGCATCAAAGAAATTATCCTGGCAAACTTTGGATTCTTTATGTTGTCCCTTATCATATCAAAAATCATCATCCCATACGGAAATTTCTTCTTGCAGATGATAGCAGTCATTGCATCGAATAGGTCATTGGTGATGAAACCAACAGAGCCAGTCCTGCACCATAGGATCTTCCCAACAATATCTACCAGAAGCTTGCTTACATCATTAAAAGTTATCCTTCTGAGAGAGGTGATGTCTACTGGTACTCAACAAAAATGAAAAGTTCTGTCATTATCTTCCTGTGTAAGTTCATCTTCATCATCTACAATCGACAACCTTAGAAGCTTGGACACAATGGTCGGGTTCAATTTGATCTTAACCCCTTTTACTTTTGATTTCAGAACTGTGCTATTTCTCCTAATTTTGACATTTCAATAGAACTTTTCAACTTCTGGGAAAAGAATTTTGCAAGATTCTTGGAGAACGAAGTTCAGACCTGCGGTTTCGAGGAGAAGTAGAAGATTCTTGAAATCATCTGAGAGTTCGGCAATCCTAGCAACCACAAGTTCACTTCCCACTCCTATTCTGGATTGCTGCACCATGGTTTCTGAAGACGGCGACGAACGGAGCGCGAGAGAATGACGGTGTCGAAGCTCTGAGTCGGCGGAAGGCAAAGAGTTTTTGAGAGAAAGGGATTTGAAATGTCAATTGATTTATGAAATCTAAAGTTTTATGTATATATATAAACCTAGTAGCGACGATT
This sequence comes from Platanthera zijinensis, assembly GCA_039513925.1. NCBI lineage: Eukaryota > Viridiplantae > Streptophyta > Magnoliopsida > Asparagales > Orchidaceae > Platanthera > Platanthera zijinensis. Next base: position 156,741,948 of record CM077083.1, read on the forward strand.
AAGTGTCTAATTAACCTCAAATAAGCCTTTGATTAAGGCAGAAATCTGGCGGTTTGAGAAAATGAAGAAATGAATAAAATTTGAAAAGTGATGGGTCATTTCTTGAGAGGGCGATTAGTTCTCGAGAGACAGAGTTAGAGTTCTCGAGAAGTGAATTCTTAGTACTCGAGTACTTATAGTACTTCTCGAGAGACAAACGTGAAGTTCTCGAGAAGTAGACTCTTAGTGCTCGAGAACCAGTTTATTACTTCTCGAGTAGTAACTCTATTTCTCAAGAAGTGACTTCCACTCAGAGAAATTTCTAACCTTTTTGTAGTATCCTCGATTCCTGAGCTTTGAAATGATCCCTTTTGGTCTATCCTTCTTTGTTCAGCATCCCAAGTTCAGTTTTGAAGAAATTGAACTTGGTCTTGTCCAGTGGCTTCGTGAAAATATCTGCAACTTGTCGATAAGTTGGTACATACTGTAGATCCACATCCCCTTACTCCACATACTCTTGGATGAAGTGATATTTGAGCTTGATATGCTTTGTCCAGCTATGCGAGACTGGGTTGTTGGCAATTGTTATTGCGCTGGAGGAGTCGCAAAACAATGGAATGTCTTTAACCTTCATGTTGTAATCTTCTTGTTGGTTCTTCAGCCAAAGCAACTATGCACAATAACTGTCGACAGAAATATATTCTGACTCGGCCATTGATATTGGAACACAGTTTTGCTTTTTGCTGCTCCATGAGATAAGTCTTCTTCCGAGGAACTGACATGTCCTGGAAGTGTGAAAGTGAGGGTAAGATCTATCTCAACTCTAGAGGGGGGTGAATAGAGTTTAATTAAAGTAAATTCACAATTTTAAACTTAGCAAAGCTTTTAAGATTTGATTTATATATATGTGTAGGGTGCCTAGCTATAGAATTAAAAAGACAGTAAAAAGGAAGAGCACAACACACAGCAAAGAGAACACACAAGCAAACCAGAAAACACAAGGAGCTATAGTGGTTCCCCAAAAACCTGGGTACATCTACTCTTCTACCACCCTTGGTAGGAATCCACTGCAGGATGAGTTGATCAGGTGTCCTGGGCACCAATGAGCTTTTGATAAGGTGCTCAAAAACCAAACTAGATTTTTTGATCAGGTGTCTTGCCACCACTGAGTTTTGACAAGGTTCTCAGAACCAGAATCAAGACTTTTGAAGGGAGTTTTAAAAACCCTTTTACAGAGTGAAAAGAAAAGGAAAAGAAAAAGGGTGAAGTTGTCTTCTCTGTCTCAATCAAAGAGAGAAGCACTAGTGGATTTGTATTGTCAAAGCTCCCCCTGAGATGTTGACTAGTTCAGGAGAGGAAGCATTGCTTCAGGATGATAGGTCTTCAGAAGCTTCAGATCTCCAACATAAGATAGTTTCAGCAGAGGCTGAAAGATGAGATGTCTGGAGTCCTTGGGATGAAGCTGTGATCACTTTTTGAGCACACAAAATTATTCAGCTAATTCTTCAGGATGGATCACTTGAGTTTTCTTGGGTTGATCAGATAAATCTGTGAATCACTTCTTTCTTTTCTTTCTTCTCTGTATCTGTCTGTGTATCTGTCTTGTTGTGTTGGAAAAGAGGTGAAGAAGAATATCTTAATTCTCTGAAGATTCTATATCCAAGATAGCCGTTATCCAGACATTAAATGCCTTCCATAACAGATTTTGTCTTCTAGAGGAAAGTCCAGTAAAACATTCTCTGAATAATTCCTTGAAACTTGCTCTAGAATAAATGAAAACGGCTGGCAGATCTCTTGACATAAATGCTGAGATAATTTGAAATACATTCCAAAGTCTGACTAAATTTGAATCCTTAAGATCGTCGAACTGAGGAAAAGCGTCGATCTGAGCTCTACGATCGTCGAACTGAGGAAAAGCGTCGATTTGAGCTCTACAATCGTCGAACTGAGCTCAGAGACTGGAAATGATCATCAGACAGAAAACGTCGAACTGAGCTCGAAGATTGTCGAACTGAGCTCAGCGACCTGGAGAATAAGTGAAGAAGGATCGTCGACCTGAGCTAGAAGATCGTCGAACAGAGCTCGACGTCTTAACTTAGTTGAGCTCAGAGAGCGTCGAACGGAGTTCGACGTTTCGTCGAACTGAGCTCGACGAAAAAGGTCTTAGACTTGGCTCTATCTCTGAAATCTTGGAATGGTCCTGGGGGCAGCTTCAAACCTAAGTTCTAAGCCCTAGACACATTCTAATGTTGACCTTTTCAACTATACATCTAGGTCAACCTGGTTTCCTAAGAAAAACATAGTGATCCTTACCCAAATTAGTAATAGGGTGTTCCAACAATCTCCCCCTATTTGGGTTAGGATTACTATTTACATATTCCAGAAATAAAAATTACAACAACATATAAAAGAGCAACAAACAAAATAACAGAGCAAGAAATCATAGCATCAATCAAGAGGAATTTCAGCAAAAGTTCAGAAAGATTATACTGTCTGCTTACACATGTTACTTCTTCTCATTTCCTTTCTTGAATATAATTTCTCTGTTAGGATTAAGGGCTTCCTTCTTTGACCTTCTGTCATCTTCTGCTCCTAAGGAGGTTTGAGATCTAGCTCTTGGAACCACAGCCTCAGGATGCAGCTTCAGGTAGTCTACTGGGTCAAAGAATTTGCTTGAAGAATACCTTTCCAATTCAACTTTTCTTTGTTCTGACAGAGTGGTAATATTGGAGGTATCTTTTCCTTGCTCTCTTGCTTTCTTCAATTGATCTAGTGCAGCCAATTCTTTCATCCTTACAGTCCATGATAATGGATTGTTCTCTGGGTCTTCAAATGGCACTGCAGGATCATATCTGTTAATAGTTTCTGAAGAAGTAGGAGTTCTGGTCTCAACTTTTTCTCTGAGCTTGTAAGGGAAAGGACCTTGAGAAGAGTCTGTGAACCTTTGTCCTTCCCTAGCTTGAAATCTATGCTCTCTTTGGCTTCCTCTATACTGTCCTCTTCTTGACTGATAACCCCTTTGGTATTGCCCCCTAGGCTAGTATCTCTGATAAGACTGGGAGGAACTTTGTTTGGAAGCTGGGGCTTGAGAAGCTGAGCCTCCACCTGTCCCTGAATCTGGAGGAGGAGGAGGAGGAGGCTGAAAATGAGATGAACCTTTCTCATACTTTTCAAACTTTCTTTTCTTTCTCAAAGCCTTTAGTTGATTTTTAGAAAATTGCATCCAATGTTCAGTAATTTGACAATCATGCAAAATATAGTATGGAATGTCATTTGAATCTTTAGCTTGAGCTGGGGGAACCTTCATCATAGCCTTGCTTCTGGCCTTCCTTTTCTTGGCAATAGTATTAGATGAATCATCAGATTCAGTTTGAAACTGATCACTCTCTGAACTTTGTGGTCTATCATACAAGTCATCAATGCTTTTTATATACTTTTCTTGTTGCTTGATTTGATCAGGGGTAAGGGTTGGAGCAGTAGCAGCATCAATAACAGGAGCAGAGACAGCAGGAGTAGAAACAATTGAAGCAGAAATAGATTCAGATTCTTCTAGGTAGGTAGTAAGTTCTTTAGCAGCAGCAGTATCTTCAATCACAGAGACCATTTCAGTATCTTCTGAAGGAAAACTTATTGTAACAGCAGCAACAACACTTAAAATATCAGCATCCACAGCTTTGAAGGAATTTAGATATATTTCAATCAGCCTGGGATCACAGTAATTGATAGGCACAATGGCCTTAGTGAGGTCTTCAGATTGTTGAACTGGCAGAGAGCTGAAATATACAGTATCAAAAGTAGAGAACAGACTCTGAAGGTCCACTGTAAAAATAGGAGCAGAACTGGAACCTTCAGCGGTCTCAGGCACACCCACTGCTTCATGAGGCATCTCCCCCTGCCTTGGTTCAGAGACAATTGAATCAAGGCACCCAGATGAAGGTGTTGCCTGGGAAGAGATGAAGGAAGACAACTTGGTAGACAACTCCTGAACTTGTTTCAGGAGTGGAGCCAAGGAGGTCTCTAGCAGTCAAGTTAGCCTGGGGGCTAGCAACACATAAAGCTTGTCTGCCAGGTTTGAAATATCTACTTGTTCAAGATGGGCTTGAACAGAGGTAGGAGGTGAAGGTACTGGAATGAGGGTGACTGGGACTAATGGGATGGAGGATGTGGTGGTGGAAAGTGTAGGGATGGATGGCTATGAAGGAGGAATAATGGAGATAGAAGTTATTGAGGTGGAGATGGATGAGATGGAAGAGTCATATGATGGGGTGAAGGATGGTTGAGAGAGGATTTCGTGAAGAAGTTGTTGATAGGAGGATGTTGAGGGAAGCTCAGAAGGAGAGGGAGGAGAATCATCCATAAAGGAGTCATCTATAAGAGAGAATGGTGGAGAGGTGAAGGTTGGATAAGAGAATAGAGGATGGAATTCTTCTGAGGTTGTGGCTGGAGGAGGTGACATTGGTGAGGAAATGGTAATGGAGGAAGAAGCTAAGATTTGAGGAGAGGTTGAGGTGGTGACTGGGATAGAAACAGCTGGAGGAGGAGAGGAAGAGGCAGTCAATTCTTCTGCTGGGGCAGATACCTGAGGAGGAGTGACTTGTGTAGTCATGGTGCCTAAAGCAAGTGGTGCTGCAGCAGCCCTGATTGGGTTGATGATTTGCCTGTCCCATTTGCTGAATAGGGCACAGGTAAGCCTCTTGGATGCATTGATGAACATCCCACTATAGGTCAGCAGCTCAGGGTACCTGGAGTGCAGGTAAACCCCTAATATTCTCCCAAAGCTTACATGGTTTTTGTTCAGTTTCTTCTTGATTAAGCTGAAAAAGATTGATCCCCAGTCTAAATGCTTCTTATCAACCAGTGCTCCCATTAAGCAGAATTGATATCTTGATATAGTGTCATGGGCTGAGTGCTTTGCTAGAAGCACTTTGCCAACCACATCAGCCAGAAATTGGTATTCGATAGACAGATTCTTTTTAAACAGTTTGTTAGGGTTCACAGCAGTGTGACCCATTCTATCAAGCATAGAGGCATACTCTTCTCCAGATAAATCAATGGAGTCATCTCCAGAACTAAGGAGGAAAACTTCAGTCAGAAGGGCCGGGGACAATGGTACCTGAGTCCCTTTTATGGAGCTGATGACAGAATTCTCATTCTCATCTGTCGCGGTAAAACACCATTCTTTTATCTCTTCTGAAGCAATCTTCATTCGGGTGGTCATGATCTGAGATAGCTGCTGTTCTTGGAAGAGGTTGAGAATGTCCTTGAATCACTGATCACTTCCATCGAACGAATTCATATCAATATCAAAACCTGTATCGAATTTCATCTTTGAAATAGCGGCGCTTGACCCAGCCATCTATTCCTGCAACAATGAAACAAACACGACCAAGTGTAGGAGATTTGGAGGGAAAGAGAGAAAGTTGTAGAGGGTATGAAAGCGTAAAAGGCGAACGAAGGCCGAAGAAATGATTTTATATTAGGGTTCGACGGCGAAACAGAAAATCGTGGAGTTCAGTTCGATGAAACTTCGAACTCAGCTCGACGATTTGGGCTACTAAAGGAATCTGAAAAGACGCCAATAGCGTCGAACTCCGTTCGACGATATTGTCGAGCATCGAGCTCCGCTCGACGACCTCTGAACAGACAGAATGGAAGCCTGGAGCTAACGGCGGCGCTGAACTCAGATCGACGATTCAAGAAACGTCGATCTTCGGTCGACGATTTCTGGAAAATCGTCGATCTCTGTTCGACGATTTCTGGGGAAACTTCGAGCGCAGTACAGAGACAAAACCTATTCTATAGACACAAAAAGAGATAAGTTTTTAGCCTAGTCTTGGTCTGTTTTTAGATTTACAAAATCTTGGAGTTTATTTTAAACTGCCTCCATCTAGCATTCCTAACTGATTGAGGAAGAAGTTATGCTTCTTTTCATCCAAAGGCTTGGTGAAAATATCTCCCCTTTGCAAATCAGTTGGGATATATTGAAGTTCAATTTAACTTTTCTCAACATTATCCCTTAGAAAATGATGTCTAATTTCTATGTGTTTTGTCCTACTATGGAGGACTGGATTTTGTGCAATGGAAATAGCACTAGTGTTGTCACAAAATATTTTTGACTTCTCTAAGTTGTAACCATAGTCTAGGAGTTGGTTTTGTATCCACAATATTTGTGAACAACAACTGCCTGCAACCATATATTCAGCTTCAGCAGTTGAGGTCTATACAGATGTTTGTTTCTTACAATACCAAGAGACAAATCTATCACCAAGGAACTGACAAGTTCCACTGGTGCTTTTCCTGTCTATTCTGGATCCAGCATAATCAGCATCTGAGAATCCAGTTAAGTCAAATGCTGAGTCTTTTGGATACCAGAGTCCTAGATTTGGACAGCTTTTAACATACCTAAGAATCCTCTTAACTAAGGTTAAGTGTGACTCTCTAGGGCTAACTTGAAATCTAGCACATATACATGTATCAAACATTATGTCAGGCCTACTGGCTGTAAGTTACAATAGAGAGCTAATCATTGCTCTATATGTTGTCTGATCAACTGGTTTCCCATGTTCATCAGCATCCAATACAGCATTGGTAGGCATGGGTGTTTTCATACATGATGCATCAGACATACCAAATTTCTTAACCAGCTCTTTTGCATACTTGGTTTGAGAAATAAATATGCCTTCAGCATGTTGTTTGACTTGCAATCCTAAGAAGAAGGATAGCTCACCCATGCTACTCATTTCAAATTTAGAGTGCATAAGCTTGGAAAACTTTTTGCACAAGTTTGAATCAGTAGAACCAAATATAATATCATCTACATAGATTTATACTAGTAGGGTCTAGGACTTATGGGTTCTAATAAAAAGAGTTTGGTCTACTCTCCCCCTAACAAAATCATTTTTCAGCAGAAAACATGCTAGGGTCTCATACAATGCTCTAGGAGCTTGCTTGAGACCATATAATGCTTTGTGTAGTTTAAAAACATAATCAGGATGGGTTAGAGAGATAAAACCTGGAGGTTGTCTGACATAGACTTCTTCTTTGATCTCCCCATTGAGAAAAGCACTCTTGATAGCCATTTGATAGACTTTGAATCCCTTGTGAGCAGCATAAGCCAGAAAGATTCTTATGGCTTCTAATCTTGCAACAGGTGCAAAGGTCTGGTCATAGTCTATCCCTTCTTCCTGAGAGTACCCTTGAGCAACTAGCCTTGCCTTATTCCTTACAATGATTCCTTGATCATCCAGCTTATTTCTGAACACCCATTTGGTTCCAATAATGGGATGATCTTTTGGCTTAGGCACTAGTTCCCAAACTTTATTTCTTTCAAATTGATGCAACTCCTCTTGCATTGCAATAATCCAGTGTGGATATTGTTCTGCATCTTGAATGGTTTGAGGTTCAATTTGAGAGAGGAAGCAAGTGTGCATCAGGTTCTGGTTGACCTGATTTCTAGTTTGCACACCAGCTGAGATGTCTCTAATTACTTGAGAAATTGGATGATCTCTTGTTGTTACTAGATCAATAGGGGGTGTTGATGGTTCACCAACCTGTGTTGTTATGTCCTCTTGTGGAACAACAACTGGTTCTTCAAGAAGATTTTCTTCCTGATGGTGAGCAGCTTCTTCATCTTCACTACTGTCATCCTTTTGTGTAACTTGTAATCTGTTCATGTCTTCAGCTAGAGAGTGCACCTGCAAATGTTCTATGGTAGAAGCATTCTTCTCCTTGAAAGACATGTTAGCTTCATCAAAAGTAATATGGACAGATTCTTCTATTTTTTGAGTAGTTTTATTATACACCCTATAAGCTTTACTGATCATGGAGTATCCCAGAAACACTCCTTCATCAGCTTTAGCTTGGAATTTTGCTAGATATTTCTTGTCATTATTATGGATAAAACAAGTGCAACCAAAAACTTTAAAATAGCCTATTTTAGGTTTCTTCCCTTTGAGCAATTCATAGGGAGTCTTACCCTTTAGTTTATGTATCAGGCTTCTATTCAACACATAATTGGAGGTGTTCACTGCCTCAGCCCAAAAGGATAGAGGTAGGTGAGCATCTGTCAATAATGTAGTTGCAGATTCAATAAGGGTTCTATTTTTTTCTTTCAGCTACCCCATTTTGTTGAGGAGTTCTAGGAGCTGAGAAAGTATGCCTGATCCCTTCACTTTGACAGAACTCTTGCATGAGAAGAGAATCAAACTCTGTCCCATGATCACTTCTGATCAGGGCAATATGAGTGTTGAACTCAGTCTCAATGCATTTGAGAAAATCTGTCAAACATTTAAAGTTATCAGACTTCTTCCTCAGAAAGAATACCCATGTGAATCTTGAGAAGTCATCTAAAACCACTAAAGTGTAGGATTTCCCTCCTAAGCTTTGTACTGTAATGGGTCCAAAAAGATCCATGTGTAACAGATACAAAATCCTAGGTGAATCACTCTTGTTAATTGATTTAAAGCTATTTTTAGTTTGCTTGCCTAATTGACAAGCCTTGTAGAGTCCTTCCTTCTTGTAGGGGTCAGAAGGCAGTCCTCTGACAAGGTTGTCCTTGGATAGCCTAGCAATGGTTCTAAGGTTAACATGTCCTAGTCTCTTATGCCATAGAATATTAGGTCTAGATATGGAATTAAACAGGCAAATATCTACCTTAGATGAATGAAAGTCTACTAAGTAAATATTACCTTTCCTGTTACCTGTCAACACAGTTGTGTTGTCTTCTGACTTGACCTTGCATATTTCTTTGTTGAAAGTCACTTGATAACCTTCATCACACAGCTGACTAATGCTTATCAGATTGTGCTTGAGTCCTTCAACATAGGCTACCTTCTTGAAGGTGACTGTCCCAATTTGGACTGCACCATATCCTTTTGTAGTTCCAAAGTTTGAATCACCAAAAATTACTTTGGGTCCAAGCTTGGCTTTAAAGGATGTGAAGTTGTCCTTATTCCCTGTCATGTGCTTTGAGCACCCACTATCCAGATACCATAGCTGGTTTGATGTTGGATAGGTCTTCACCTGCACATAAACAGCTTATATGTTTTTGACCCAGTTAACCTTGGGCCTAGGTTGATAACCCTTAAATTCAGAAATAAAAGACATCCCAGGTTGATCCTTATAACCTTCAGGATGGTATCTCCTAGGAGGTACTATCCATTCAGTATAGGGATTAAAGCATTGGGATGAAGCACTTCTAGGATTGAATTGAGATTTGCCTCTGAAAGAAGGTTCAAAGCTCTGAACTTCGTTCGACAATCGTCGAGCTGGGTTCGACGATCTTGGGTAAAATCGTCGAGCTCCGTTCGAAGATCGACTATGAGGGAGTTCAGAGTTCAGGAAACGTTGAGCTGAGTTCGACATTTCAGCCTGAGATCGTCGACCTCTGTTCGACGATCGTCGACCTCTGCTCGATGTTTTCTGTTGAGCTTTCTTTTTATTAGGTAGATCTGAATTTTTCCTAGCTACCTCTACAACACCCTTTCCTTTATCAGAAATAAATTTGATTGGGGTTGTTAATACTATGGGTTGGCTAGATGAGGCACCCAAGCCCAGTGTACTATTTAATCTTGAGTTCACTGTGCTTGTGATGTCCATTAATTTGATACTTCTCCCATTAAGGGATTCTTCAAATTGCTTGGCCTTGGATAGTTCACTTTTTAGTAAAGCTATCTGCTCCGTATAACATTCTAACTCTTCTTAGAGTTTGAGGTTCTCTGATTTTAAGGTGCTATACTCATACAGTTGATTTCTGAGGGAAATGATTTCCTTCTCAGATTCGAACAAATCTAGGTATAGTACTTTAAATTCATGTTTAAAATCCTCAGAGTTGAAATCAAAAGAATTGATTACCTGATCTTCATCTGGTTGAACTTCTGAGTCTGACTCTGATTCTTCTGCTTCTGAATTTGATTGTGAGGCATTAATAGCCATCATGCAGAATTCCTTTTCATCAGCATCATCCTCATCATCACTGGAACTGGATGAAGCTTCAGACTCCTCTTCAGTTTCACTCCATGTCTCAGCAATAAAACCCTTCCTTGTATGTTTGTTCTTGCTGGAGGAGGGTTTGTCTGAGCTGTTCTTTCTGAAGTCTTTTTCCTTTCTTCTTTCTCTTCTATCTTTCTTGTCCTTGTTCTTATTTTCTGGACAGTCAGGCACAATATGGTCTGGTTTCCTGCAACCAAAACATATAATTTCTTTATTGTTATTTGATTTATCATACCTTGGTTTATCATGACCCTTGTATGATCTCTTTCTGAAGTCTTTTCTAGCCATCTTGTAGAATCTTTTGGCCAGTAGACTTAGGAGCTCATCATTTCCTGTAGCTTTATCTTCAGGCTCCTCCTCTGTAGCTTTGAAGGCTATGGTATTTTCTTTCCTTGTGACTGGAGAAGTAGCCTTTTGTTCTTCTTCTCTATTTTTAATGAGCAGCTCATAGAATTTGAGGTTGCCCAGGAGAGCTTCAGTGGTAATCTCATTTAGACTTCTGGCATCTTTGATTGGCTAGATTCTTGAATCCCAAGTGCTGGGGAAGCACATTAAGATTTTGTCATTCAGCTCAGTCAATGAGATTTCTTTATCCAGAGTCTTTAACTCATTGACAATCAGACTTAGTCAATTGTACATGTCAGCCACTGATTCAGCTTCTCCCTTTTTGAAGTTCTCATATTGGCTTATCAGATGGGATCTCCTATCTTTCCTTTCATCAGCAGATCCTGAGACAATTTTAGAGAGCTTGTCCCAAATTCCTTTGGCTGAGTTATAGTCAGCTACCTTCTGAAATATCTCATCAGACATTGTCTGAGCTAAGATGTTCATGGCCTTTGCATCTGCAGTTTTCCATTTCTTTATGTCTGCATCTGTTCCTGAGGGAGGTGGAATAGTACTTGTACTTATGGTCTCTAGAGGTGTTGGGCACACTGTCAAAACAGAATTAAATATATCCTCATCAATAGAATTCATGTAAAGTATAATCCTTGCTTTCCAAAGTGCAAACTTGGATAGATTGCACACTGGAGGCCTGGTGCTTGCATAATCTTTGTTCTGTGCCATGTCTTTATAAAATTAAATATAATGAAAATAACCCTCTTAAAGGATTGATCTTATCAAGGATCTTTTGGTTCAGGTGTTAGCCTGTATGAACAACCAACCTCCCTCTGATACCAATTGAAAGTGAGGGTAAGATCTATCTCAACTCTAGAGGGGGGTGAATAGAGTTTAATTAAAGTAAATTCACAATTTTAAACTTAGCAAAGCTTTTAAGATTTGATTTATATATATGTGTAGGGTGTCTAGCTATAGAATTAAAAAGATAGTAAAAAGAAAGAGCACAGCACACAGCAAAGAGAACACACAAGCAAACCAGAAAACACAAGAAACTATAGTTGTTCCCCAAAAACCTGGGTACATCCACTCTTCTACCACCCTTGGTAGGAATCCACTACAGGATGAGTTGATCAGGTGTCCTGGGCACCAATGAGCTTTTGATAAGGTGCTCAAAAACCAAACTAGATTTTTTGATCAGGTGTCTTGCCACCACTGAGTTTTGACAAGGTTCTCAGAACCAGAATCAAGACTTTTGAAGGGAGTTTTGAAAACCCTTTTACAGAGTGAAAAGAAAAGGAAAAGAAAAAGGGTGAAGTTGTCTTCTCTGTCTCAATCAAAGAGAGAAGCACTAGTGGATTTGTATTGTCAAAGCTCCCCCTGAGATGTTGACTAGTTCAGGAGAGGAAGCTTTGCTTCAGGGTGATAGGTCTTTAGAAGCTTCAGATCTCCAGCATAAGATAGTTTCAGCAGAGGCTGAAAGATGAGATGTCTGGAGTCCTTGGGATGAAGCTGTGATCACTTTTTGAGTACACAAAATTATTCAGCTAATTCTTCAGGATGGATCACTTGAGTTTTCTTGTGTTGATCAGAGAAATCTGTGAATCACTTCTTTCTTTTCTTTCTTCTCTGTATCTGTCTGTGTATCTGTCTTGTTGTGTTGGAAAAGAGGTGAAGAAGAATATCTTAATTCTCTGAAGATTCTATATCCAAGATAGCCGTTAACCAGACATTAAATGCCTTCCATAACAGATTTTGTCTTCTAGAGGAAAGTCCAGTAAAACATTCTCTGAATAATTCCTTGAAACTTGCTCTAGAATAAATGAAAACGGCTGGCAGATCTCTTGACATAAATGCTGAGATAATTTGAAATACATTCCAAAGTCTGACTAAATTTGAATCCTTAAGATCGTCGAACTGAGGAAAAGCGTCGATCTGAGCTCTACGATCGTCGAACTGAGGAAAAGCGTCGATCTGAGCTCTACGATCGTCGAACTGAGCTCAGAGACTGGAAATGATCATCAGACAGAAAACGTCGAACTGAGCTCGAAGATCGTCGAACTGAGCTCAGCGACCTGGAGAATAAGTGAAGAAGGATCGTCGACCTGAGCTAGAAGATCGTCGAACAGAGCTCGACATCTTAACTTAGTTGAGCTCAGAGAGCGTCGAACGGAGTTTGACGTTTCGTCGAACTGAGCTCGGCGAAAAAGGTCTTAGACTTGGCTCTATCTCTGAAATCTTGGAATGGTCCTAGGGGCAGCTTCAAACCTAAGTTCTAAGCCCTAGACACAATCTAATGTTGACCTTTTCAACTATACATCTAGGTCAACCTGGTTTCCTAAGAAAAACATAGCGATCCTTACCCAAATTAGTAATAGGGTGTTCCAACAAAGTGCTTTTTCTGTCATCTTTGCTACCTGCAAAGTCTGCATCTGAAAAACCAATTAGTTCGCCGTCATTACTTCTTGGGTACCATAAGCCAAGATTCAGTGTACCTTTAAGGTATCTCAAGATCCGCTTTGCAGCAGCATAGTGAGATTCCTTACAGTTCACTTGGAATCTAGCACAGACACATGTAGAGAATATTATGTCTGGTCTACTGGCAGTAAGGTAGAGCAAGGATCCAACTATGCTTCTGTACTTAGTTTCATCAAAAGGTTTCCCTTTCTCATCCTTGTCCAGAGACATAGCTGAGGCTATTGGAGTCCTCATAGAGGTTGCACTCTCCATTCTGAATTTCTTAATCAACTCCTTGGTGAACTTAGTCTGTGAGATGAAAATTCCATCTTCAGATTGTTTCACCTGAAGTCCTATGAAATACTTCAGCTCTCCCATACTACTCATTTCAAACTTCCCTTGCATAAGTTTAGAAAACTTTTTGCATAGGTTGTTGTCTGTAGAACCAAAAATGATGTCGTTTATATAGATTTGCACTAGCAAAATCTTGCCTTTAATTTCCCTAAGAAAAAATGTTTTATCTATCTTTCCCCTTGTGAACTTGTTCTCGAGGAGAAAGCTAGATAGCATTTCATACCAAGCTCAAGGAGCTTGTTTCAAATCGTACAGCGCTTTCGATAATACTTAAACATGATCAGGAAAGTTAGGATCAACAAAACCTGGGGGTTGTTCCATATACACTTCTTCCTTTATGTCACCATTCAGGAAGGCGGACTTCACGTCCATTTGGTAGATAGTGAAGCCCTTCAGTGCAGCATAAGCCAGGAACAGTCTGATGGCCTCCAGCCTTGCCACTGGAGTGTATATTTGGTCGAAGTCGATTCCTTCTTCTTGACGATATCCTTTGGCAACGAGTCTGGCCTTATTCTTTATGATTGTTCCATCTTCGTCCATCTTGTTCCTATAGACCCACTTTGTCCTGATGAAATTTTTACCTTTGGGTCTTGGAACTAGCTTCCAAACTTTGCAGCTCTTGAACTGGTTCAGTTCTTCTTCCATGGCTAAGATCCATGATGCATCTGAGTTTGCTTCCTCAAACTTCTTTGGTTCAATCTGTGAGAGAAAACTTAAATATAGATTCTCGTTAGTTGTACATCGATGAGTTCTGACACCATCTCGGGGATCTCCTATGATTTGGCCCAATTGATGATCCTTCAGATGTCTGAGCTCTCGATTCCTAGCATCTTGAACTTCTTCAGCCACTGGAGTGACTTCATCAACTTGGATGGTTTCTTCATCTTGATCGTCTATCTCTCTAATGGGAGTTGGAGTAGTGATCTTGATGAAATTTTCTCTTTCACCTTCAGTCACTTCATCCAAGCTGATTTCTTTCAGCTTTGTACCTGCATCTACAACAAGCACAGTAGACGATTTGCTTTGCAGCAAGCTCGTCTCATCAAATACAACATGTATGGATTCCTCTACAACCAGAGTTTTTTTATTGAAAATCTTGTATGCCTTACTATGGCTACTATAACCTACAAAAATACCTTCGAAACTTTTCTCACTAAACTTGGTAGTATGATACTTACCATTGTTAAGCACGAAGCATTTACAGCCAAAAAATTCTAAAATATGAAAAAGTTGGTTTCTTGCCTTTCAGAAGTTCGTAAGGTGTCTTATCATGATTCTTATTGATGAGTGCCCGATTTTGCACGTGGCATGCAGTATTGAAGGCTTTAGCCCAGAAGTACTCCGGTAGTGAAGCATCACTCAACATAATTCTGCAGGCCTCTATGAGTGTTATGTTCCTTCTCTCAGCTACTCCATTTTGCTGTGGAGTGCGAGGAGAGGAAAACTCATGAAAGATACCTAGTCTTTCATAGAATTCTATCATTGCCCCAGACTTGAACTCTGTTCCATTATCACTTCTGATTTTGATTACGGAACAGTTGTACTCATTCTGGACTTGCCTGACAAAATTTGTAAAGATATCAAAGGTATCTGACTTGTGTTTCAGAAAGAACACCCACGCAAAGCGCGAGTAGTCATCAACAATAACCAATGTATATTCCTTACCTCCCAAGCTTCTAATTTGCAGTGGACCGAACAAGTCCATATGAAGTAGATGGAGACATCTACTTGAATCTTTGTTAATAATGCTTTTAAAGGTAGCCCTTGTTTGCTTGCCTTTTACGCATGCATGACAAGCTCAATCTTTGACGTACTTAACATTTGGGGCATCACAAACTAAGTTCAAGGAGAATAATTTATTAATAGTTTTAAAATTAATATGTGCTAACCTCTTGTTCCATTGGTCACCAAGAGACGCACTATCTTTTGCTAAAAAGCACACTGGTGTAGAATAGTCTATACAAATGAAATTTAAACAAAATATATTCCTGTTTCGAGTGCCAGATAGAATTATTTCCATATTGTCAACAGACTTTATCAAGCACTTGTCAGCATGGAATTCAACTATGTATCCTTTGTCACATAGTTGGCTTATGCTTATAAGATTGTGTTCTAATCCCTTGATATAAGCTACATCCGAAAAGGATACACTACTGTTAGTGATCATACCGTAGCCTTTAGTGATTCCTCGGTCTGAACCTCTAAAGATGACCTTTGGTCCGTTCAAGACTGGAGAATAGTTCTGAAGTAGGTTTCTAGTCCCGGTCATGTGCCGAGAGCATCCACTATCCAAATACCAGATAGGCGTTTTAGTGGCCTTTGGACATCCCTGTAATCATAATCGGTTTGCCTTAGGAACCCAAACATGTTTGGGTCCTTGGTATCGTGTTAGAACACTCCCTCTGTGAGGATTAGCATCATGAGTGGTCATTCTCATGTTGCCAACTTGAGGAGTTGCAATATTTCTTGGATTAAACCAACAATCGATGGCAAAATGACCAATTCTGGCACAGCACCAACAGTCGAATCTGTTGTATCTTTGCCTTAGGTACTCCTGCTTGACCTCCTGGGATACTGGTCCAGCAGGGGTAGAATTTTTGGAGGAAGAAGCTTCATGATGATGGCAATCACGTGATTTCTTCTCCTTCACAGGATTTTCCACAATGGATTTTACTTTTGGTGCTTTCTTGAAGTGATGACCAGGATGATATGGACCATAGTCGTGAAGAATGACTTCTTCATAAGGTGCCTTAAAGACACTCTCACCAAAGTTTCTAGGGCGAGTCAATCCTTGGTAATGAGACTTTGGCTCTACATAAGTAGGCCTAGTCAAGTGGTCGTAGGATGAGTCAAGATCAAACTCATTAGTTGGAAATATGACTTTCTTAAAGATAGTCTGATCTTGAGGGGCCTTTCCCTTTGCTTTGGCCAAGGCCTTCTTGGCGGCCTTATTCCTTCTCTGAGCCTTATTACTCCTAGAAGATTTACTAGGAGCTTCTACATGGCCTAGCTCAGCACCCTTGGCCTGAGCAGAGAACTCAGCAACAAGAGGAAGAACTATCTTGGGCTTAGAGAAACCTTCAACAAGTTTCTTTTCAGCTTCTAGTAATTCTTCCAACCCCTTGATGATTTCATCCTTCAGATCAAGGTGCTTGATAGCCTTGTTGAACTCATCAATAGTAGTATCTAAGTCTTATCTGAGTGAGTCCATCTTAACGACTTCCTCTCTTAGAGAGCTTTCTATGGCCTTTATAGACTTAATCTCTTTTGCCTGATTTTTCATGACCTTTCGACATTTGTCGTATGCCTTGATCAACTCCTTATACTGGGCCATGAGTTCAGACTCATCGTCAGAGGAGCTGTCCTCATGATCATGCTCAGAAACTTAAGATTCTGAAAGAGGGGTGTGAGATTTTACCTTCCCAGTGAACTGGGGCTCTTCTTCATCATCTGATTGAGCCATAAGCACAAAGTAGGCTTCTTCTTCTTCACTCGACTCAGATGAGTCAGAGTCACTAAGAGTTTTGCCCTTCTTGGCTATCAGGCTCTTCTTTGTCCTCTTCTTATTGTATGAGGACTTCTTTTCTTCTCTCCTGCCACCCTCCTTCTTCTTGTGGGGGCAGTCAGCTATGATGTGACCTGGTTTATTACAACAGTAGCAAACTATATCAGTCGAAATATGTTTGTTCTGTTTAGAACCATACATGTCGTGGCTGCTTGAGCCTTTTCTGTGTCGATCACTGTCAAGTCGTGATCTTCTGTGAGAGGCATCTTTGCCTTTCCATTGCTTCTTCTTGTTCAAGAATTTCTTGAACTGTTGGGAGAGTAAGGAGAACTCTCCTTCAGATAGTTCTGATCCCGAGGTACTTGGCTCCGAGTTTTCTTCTTCACTAACTTCTTGTGCTGGGGCTGGAGAGGTAACCTTTGACTTCCTGGAGGTATCTGCCTTTAAAGCAACAGACTTCTCTTTGGATGCAGACCTGCTCTTCTCTTCTTCAGCTTTCCTTGTGTTAAGTTGAAGGTCATATGACATCAACTTCCCGAAGAGATTCTGAGGATCTGTCTCAGCTAGCTTTCCAAATTCCTTGATGGCACAGACCTTGTTGTCCTATTCCTTGGTTAAGGATCTTAGGAACTTGTCATTCAGTTCTCCGTTGGTGAAGACTCGGCCATATACTCTGAGGCCGTTAACTATATTGAAAAAGTTCTCAAAAGTATCTGCAATGGTATCTTTGTGCCCTTGTCGGAAGGCTTCATATTTCTGATTCAAAAGGGATCTTCTGTCATCCCTTACTTCTTCTGTACCTTTCATCAAGGTGACGAAGGACTGCCACATCTCCTTATTAGACTGGTAGTGGATCAGGTTTTGTAGCATAGAGTCATCGACTACACTTGCTATTATATTCTTAGCTTTATTATCCAGAGAGACAAGTGCAATCTCGTCTTTATCTAGATCCATTAACTTCTTTGGGACTTTCTTTGTTGGATCTATAGTGGAGGTAGTAATAGGAATGTAAGGACCTTCTTCAACAATCATGAAGATCCGGGGATCCACGGCTTCCATGAAAAACTTAATTCTTTCTTTCCATATGGGAAAATTGTTCTTTGTGCATAGGGGAAGCTTGGAAAAATCTTTAGCCTTGTCCATTGCTTTAAAAATTCTCGAGAGACAACTTAAAGAGGAAATTGATAAAGGTGCTAACCTTTTAATGACCAACCTCCCTCTGATACCAATTGAAAGTGATAAGTTGTCTACCTAAATCACCTTGAGGGGGATGAATAGGTGAATTGTGCATCTATTTACGGAATAAAAAATTTAACGAACTTGCACAAAAATAATCAAGCAATCATAGACTATAAGAAGATTTATAGTGGTTCCCCAACCTTGGGTACGTCCACTTTCCCTCACCGATCTAGTAAATCACTAGACTCGGCTACTCCACTATCTCGGATTAAAAACCAATCCTACGTCTCAGAACTAAGTTCCTACAATCTTGATCCAAATTGATCTTCACTCGGAAGATGAATACTTCCTATAACTCGGAGAACAAAGCTCCTACACTCGGATAATAATCTCCTACAAGATTAAAAAGAGTTTTGATCATATAAACAGAAATTTCTCTCAGATCTGAAAAATTGTTCCTTGGTCTTCTTTCTTGAACTTTGCGGTTTTTTCAGAAATTGTTGAAGAAGACTCTCGGTAGATCTGATCTGAGAGACTTGGACCTACTCGATCAAGGAGAAGATGTAGATTCCTTGAACAGCAAGTCATTCTGGATCTTAAAATAGCCTTGTCAATCTTCAATTTGAGCGGCAGCGGCGGCTTCTGCAAATTCTTTCTTGAGAGAGACGACTGATTCAGAATTTTAGAAAGGTACGGTTCACCGCTTAGGGTTAGTCTTTAATGACAAGACCTTATATAAGATTTCCCCTAACGGTTAGAATTGACATTAATGACGACACGTGGACCAATCACGTCATGTCATTTGAAAATCCCGACAATTCTGAAATTAAGCAATTTTCTGAAAAACTTGATTGCAGTTCTCGAGAAGTATATATAAGTTCTCGAGAACAAGCTGATTACTCGAGAGCTATATGTTCTGGACTTATGTAAGTACTCGAGAAATAAGCGCTAAGTCTACTCAAGAACTAAACTAAGCTTTTTGAGAACTAAAATAACATTACTCGAGAACTAAAAGAGTATTACTCGAGAGCTAAAACTTGTACTCAAGTACTAAGCTGACTTCTCGAGAAGTAGAAGCTAAGTACTCGAGAACTATAACCCAGCTTCTCAAGAGATGGACTTAGAAAAATTTCAAGGCTAGCTCTGGCTACTCGAGAAGTATAGGCTGAGTCTACTCGATAACTAGACTAGGCTTCTCGAGAACTTTAATGATGTTACTCGAGAACTAAGACTTGTACTCGAGTACTAAGCTAAATACTCGAGTTCTGCTAACTCCACTACTCGAGAACTGTACTAGGCTTCTCGATAAGTGGACTTAGAAAAATTCTGAATGTTAGGAAATCTTTCTTCTTCATGAATCCAATCTTCATCCAATGTTCCAAGTGCTTGAATGTGAAGTGCATCGCAATAGAGAGGCTACACATGAGTCAACACCTTGGATCACACAGTGAGGGATTACACTGTATAGTCCTGTGTTCATGACCCACTATAGATTGACATTGGTCTACACTTAGCAATGATAGTCTGTAAACACACAACTAAATAGAGAGATCAAATACAACTTAATTCATCTTAGTTCAAGGGTTACTTCATGCAAATCTGAGATATTATGGATGAAATGCCCAACACAACCTAACTCTCTCCTTCCATATGCCAAACTTTTCCTTCCTACAGATAGGAAGCTTCATGTCCACTTGCTCTTTGTGGTTTACTCCTGAACCCATAAGGGTTGTCTTTCCTTGTTGACCTTGGAGATCTACTCAGACTGTTGAGTCTTTAATGAGCAACCTCCCTCTGATATCACTTGAAAGTCTTGATTTCAAGGTCAACTAAATACCTAGAGGGGGGGGGGGGGGGTGAATAGGTTTTTGGCCTTCTTTTTGAATACTCTTATTTATATCTGAGTTCTTGATGTTTAGTGATTAATTGATTTGTGCTTTCAAGAACAATCACAGATGACTCAGAAATTTTATAGTGGATCCCCAATCTTGGGTACATCCACTGTCCCTCTTCGCCTTTCTAACAGTTTGTTAGACAAGGCTCTTCACCAATTCCTCGGCTCCTACATGGATTACAGCACGATCCCGCATGATCACTCAGTCTTATCCAAGACCTACAACTCAGGCACTAAGCCCTACCACTGAGATCCCAACTGGATCCTACCTCGGCCTTTATAACACAGGCCTAACATCAGGCACTAAGCCTTACCACTCAGATTCTAACAAATTCCTACCTCGGCTTTTATAACACAGGCATACATTCAAGCACTAAGCCTTACCACTCAGATTCTAACAAGAATCCTACCCTCAGATCCAAATTGAATCTTATAGTGAATGTAAAAGAGATGAATTACTCAGACACCAGAAAAATTTTCGTGTCTGTCTTCTTGGACTAAGCAGATATCAACCCTATCTTCTTCTTCGTAGCAACAAGTTGAGAAAGAAATCTTCAATTGAATCCCGACTTGTTCTGGAAGCAACTTGTACAAAACTCTGCTTCTTCTTCTTCAGGAATCAATCCTGATCTTGTTATTGTAGATGAGTATTGCGGCAACTAACTCTATTCATATTCAGGTTCTCTGAATTGAACTCCTTCTTCTGGCTCGGCGAGAAAACGAGGAAGAAGACGTCGTCCAGCCGCAAGATTGCGAACCCAGAGAACCCTAATGACGTCTCTTCTCGATGTTGATTGTGAATACTCTTATTGATTACTACTTATTATTTCGAACTGATTCTTCTCCTTTTATAGACAGCTGATTAGCGTCACATTGAGCAGTGGGCCCCACCAGAGTTAGTTGCTCTGATTCAGCCACCTACTTTCTATTGACGGTTGATTCACTGGCTCTTTGCTTTGTGTGGGCCCCGGCGAGTAATCTCTTTGTTAGTGCAAAAAAATCATGACAACTGCCCCTCCCCAGCGCTTCTAGCAGCATTCCCGCAACATTTGAACTTGCTTTGACTTGTTGACATTGTTGACGTCAGCATCATTCTGGACTTAGACAAAATCAAGCATCATTCCAGAAATCCTCAGTTCGACAAACTCAAACCTCATTTCGACGAACCTATAGCTCAGCTCAACGAAATCAAGCATCATTATAGAAATCCTCAGTTTGAAGAACTCAAACCTCATTTCGACGAACCTAGAGCTCAGCTCGACGAAATCAAGCATCATTCCAGAAATCCTTAGTTCAACAAACAAGTGAAAGTTGAGTTCGACAAACTCTTAACTCAGTTCGACGAATAAGTGAAAGCTGAGTTCGACGAATAAGTGAAAGCTGAGTTCGACGAATAAGTGATAACTGAGTTCGACGAATAAGTGAAAGCTGAGTTTGACGAATAAGTGACAGTTGAGTTCGACGAACTCTGAACTCAGTTTGGTGAACACAAAGTTCAGCTCGATGAAAAGTGGATAAGCAATACTCAACGATTCTGGACTTAGAATTTTCTTCAGCTCTGCTAGGCACTGAGAGTGTTGAGTGTATATGCCTCACTCAAAACTTTTTGACTTAGTCATATTCTTTTGCCCTTTTTGCTTAAAAGCGTTGAGAGCATTGAGTGTATAAGCATCACTTAACGCTTTATACTTAGCCTGATTTTCTACAATCTAGCCTTCTTGCTGAAGTTTGGCGTTTACAGACTCAGTATGCTGTTGAGTGATGAAGCTTCACTCAAAGCCTTGCTACATAGACAAATTTTGTCCCATGGAGTTCAGTGAGTGAGCTACACTCAATGCCTAACTACTTAGACAAAGTTTCTGTCTCATGGCATTGAGTGAGTGAGCTACACTCAATGCCTAACTACTTAGTCAAAAATTCAACACAGAAATTTCTATGGCTTTGATAGATAGGGCTACGACGTTGAGTGAGTGAGCTACACTCATTGCCTGTGGACTTAGCCACTTTTCTGCTCATTACTTTTTAGTCTTTGATTATCTCAACCTATCTCACAGCTTTCTACTGTATGGCGTTGAGTGAGTAGACTATACTCAACGCCTTTGGACTTAGCCACATTTTAGTCTATTTCTATTTAGGCTTTAACTATCTCAGCGCCTTTTGTTATATGGTGTTGAGTGAGCTCAACACACTCAACACCTGTGGACTTAGCTGATTTTCTTGCTAGCCAACATGTTTGGCTGACTATACTTAACGATTTTACTTAACTGGCATTGAGTGAATAGATTTCACTCAACTCCTGTGGACTCAAGCAAATCTTCTGCCCTTCCAGCCACTTCTTTGAGTCCACTTGCCTAATCATTTTCACAAGGACTATCCTGCACACATGAACTTAGACACACATCAAATTCAGCTATGTCTATCTCATTGACTTGTTAGACATCATCAAATCAGGGCCATTGGGATCAATGTACCCAACAATATTTCTTCTAGCTCATCAAGGTATTTCTCCTTCAGACTCAATGTTTCAGCAGAGCCTTTGAGTTCCTCTTTCAAGGAGTGGACTTCCTCTCTGAGAGGAAGCAATTTTGCAATTTCCTCCTTCAGACTTGTTTCCACTGCCTTGAGAGAGGCAATCTCTTTCAACTGCATTTTGACTACCTTACGGAATTTGTCAAACGCTTTCAAAAGGTTCTTGTGTTGAATCATTAATTCAGAATCCTCTTCCTTAGAATAATAGCCTTCATGACCATTTGAGGAGGTATCTGACTCAGAGAGTATTGTGTGTGAGTTTACCTTTCCGTGGTACTCAGAGTCGCCACTTCCTCGTCTGATTGAGCCATACGCCTGAAGTATGCATCCTCATTCTCTGAGATGGACTCGCTTGAGTCGCTGTCACTAAGACCCTTGGACTTTTTGGTGACAAAGCTCTTTTCTTCTTTTCTCTTACTCTTGAAGGATCTCTTCTTCTCTTTCTTGGAGCCTTCCTTTTTCTTGCATGGACACTCCACAATCATGTGTCCTACCTTGTTGTAACAATAACACATAACGTTAGAGAAAAAATGTTTGTTTTGTTTAGATTTTTACCTGTCCTCTCGGTTGTAGCTTTTTCTGGAATGATCACCATCATGATGGGATTTCCTAAAGTCATATGAGGATGACAAATTCTTCATCTATCTCCTCTTGCTGAGCAGTTTCTTGAACTGCTTAGATATGAGAGAAAACTCTCCATCTAATAGCTCAAAGCCTGACGTGCTACGCTCGGAGTCTTCTGGAGTGTATAGAGCATGATTCCTTACTGGTGACATGGCTTTAGACTTTCTTGAACCTTCAGCCTTTATAGCTACTGACTTCTCTTTGTTAGAAGTCTGGTTTCTTTGCTCCTCCTTCTTTCTAGTTTTCATCTATAGTTCGTAGGATAATAATTTTCCAAAGAGTTTTTGAGGGTCAATCTCAGGCAACTTAAAAAACTCCCAGATGGCAACCACTTTAGTGTCCCAGTCCTTTGTCAGGGATCTGAGAAACTTGTAATTTAGTTCGCCATTAGTTAATTTGCGGTCATAGTTTCTGAGACCGTTCACAATCTTGAAGAACTTCTTGAAGATATCAGCAATGGTATCATTGAACGCTTCATACTCCTGATTCAACAATGATCTGTGGTCATCTCTAACTTCTTCTGTCCTTCCATCAGAACAACTAGGCAGTCCTACATTTCTTTGGTAGATTTGTAGTGGATAGGTTTTGTGACATCAAGTCCTCCACTTCACTTGCGATAAAATATTCTTAGCCTTCTTTTCCAAGGAGACCAAGGCAATTTCATCCTTTGTGAGATCCATCATCTTTTTGGGAATCAAGATATCTGGGTTCAAAGCTGATGCTTGAGTAGGTATATGCGGTCCTTCTTCCACAATCTTAAAAATTCTTGGATCTGCAACTTCCATGATGAACCGTACTCTTTCTTTCCACATGGGAAAGTTTTCTTTCATGCACACTGACAACTTCATCGAAGACATGTCTTTACTTCTGTCCATAGTTACTAGACGAAATCTCTTGACGTTAGAACAGGGATCTTGTTCAAGGTATAAACCTTATATCGAACAAAACGCCCCTCTGATACCAATTAAAAGTATCTAGCGTCTACCTAAATTGCCTAGAGGGGGGTGAATAGGTGATGTCTTTATCTTTTCGTGGAATAAAACTATGTAAGGGACCTTCTAATTAGGATCGAGCTTCCCAATTGTCGTCGACCTCCCGGTCGCGTTGACCTTCTTAAGAACGAGGTCTCCCTTTACAAACTGCTTGACCTGGATGTGTTTATCAAAGTACTTGGACATTCGGCACTTGAATTTATTTTGTTGAATGGCCGCTAGGTCGCAGAGTTCCTCCATGAGATCCAGAGAGATTCGCAACTTACCTTCATTTTCCACTCCTCGCTTCTCATCCCCTTCTCCTGCGGTGACCACCGGTAGCGATTTTACCTTGAACTCCATTGGTAGCATGGCCTCAGAGCTATGAGAAAGCCTGAAGGGGGTCTCCCATGTAGTCGTGTTTGGTATAGTTCTTAAGGCCTAGAGGATCGGGGGGAGCTGCTCAATCTAGTTGCCCCATAGGTTTGCTACATTCTTTTTTAGATCCCAAAGGACTGAGTGGAGTTGGATGTAGCTCTCATGTGTTCTACCACGGAAAGTCTTTGATGAGATTTCTTTTTTTCATCAAAATGGATCATGAATATACTCCCATTGAGCCTTTGCCTTAATTACGAGTCATTGTGCATGAATATCCTAGGTAGGGATGTTTGTGACACCTCGAGAAGAGAACTCATGGGATAGAGTATAAATGGACTCACAAGCTGGAAACTTGCTAGAAGAGTACTCACGGGAAAGAGGAGGGGATGAGCACTTCGGGGGTGTGGAGTCTTGAAATAAATATGTTCTTGAAGAGAGCGGTGTGAGTGTCTCAAGCGAACTTATGACCCCCCCCCCCTATAAAGAAGATTAGGGGGTTCCGCTGCCCAGTCACCAAACAGGTGTCAAGGGGGTAGCGCCCCAGTAAAAATTTTATTTTCTGTGCCCCTGCTTGCCCGAATTTCATCTCGTCAGGCCTTGAGATCTCCTAGACTCAAGCTGAATTTCATCTCGCTGAAAGCTTCATAGCACTCAACTCAAAAGCTCTCACCCGACATCTTGAGCACTCACATAACACTTGTCTGTCCCTCTCATTTGCACTAGAAAAGGAGAAATCTCCTAGCACTCTCCTGTCACTCGCCTGGCACAAGTCGAGGCAGACTCTCCTGGCATGGGCAGGGGGGACGCGCCTGGCACTCACCTGGCATAGGCGGGGGGGGGGGTCTTATTTGGCACTCGCCTGGTACAAGCCGAGGGGGACTCACCTACCATTCACCTAGAACATGCTGAGGGGTACTTGCCTGACACTTACCTGGCATAGGCCAAGAGGCACTCACCTAGCACAGGCCAAGGGGAACTCGCTTGACACTCTCCTGGCACAGGCCGACGTGCACTCATTTGGCGCTCACAAAGCTTGTCCGGCCCCAATATCATATAAAATAAAATTAGGACTCATCTCGCATCCTGGGTTTTCTTAAGAATGCTTCCGACAAATTTAGAAACGTCATCTTATGCTTGAAACCGCTGGTTTATCATTCATTCTGGATATGGAATGCAGAGTTCTAGACAGAGAGATCTTAGAGTTTTTCAAAAATGCAGAGCTAAGGAATGAAGGTTCCCTAATCAAAAGCAGTGTTCGAAACTTCATCTTAAGGATGAAGCCCAGTTTCCTTAACCAATTTTTATGGTTGCCTGAAGTTGAAGAAGATGAAGTGTGGTGATGAAAGTGATTACATAAGGGCTCTTTAATTTTGTGATTTAGATAGAAAAACTACTTCAATTAGACGCAAAGAAATGAATGATAAGGTAACATTGCATACAGATATTCTCGGGAAGGTTCTACTTTACAAGACAGGATCTCACGACTATTTCTCATGGGACATGTTTCATTTGATCACAACAATTATCTATAGGAAAAGAGTTAACTAGGGCACTGTGTTGTTGATAGAATCAAGGCCAGTGTGTGCACCAAACTTTAGATGGATTATCTCTCTTTATCTCAATCTATTAGATGGAAATTAATACGATGTCTTCTTGTATGGCCATTCATCATCTTAAAAAGATAGACGCATCCTTTTTTAGCAGATGGAAAGGACTCCCAGGCAAGTTAATAGGAGAGAAGTTGAAGGGTATTATATTGTGCAAAGGGATAATTCTCCAAACCATCATATAGCTCAAGAGTTTCATAGTGCAACTATTAAGGGGGAGAGACTACTTGTAGATGCTACTATTGTTCCACCTGTGTAAGTTTACTCTCAACCTCAAGTTCCTAATGTTTAGACTTATGTAGAGCCAGATATTCACACTTTTGTAGAGCCAAGTGTTTAGATATAAGTACAAGAAATTTTGGGATCCAAATCTGGAGGAGTTTCAGAGTTGGAGAAATTTCATGATGAGAAAGAAATCCCAGCTCAGTCTGAGGGGGTGACATTAGTTGAAGACCCACTCCAAGAGGACCTTAATGTTGATAGAGCTTCTGGTGAGGGGGAGGATTTGGTAGTGTCTTCTAAACAAGTTAGAGAGGTTGTGGTAAAGCCTCCTATCTATGAACAAATCTTACTCAAGGACCACTCAGTGGGAGCTATCTCTAGTAGTCTTAAAACTAATGCTGACAATCTTGAAGCTCCTAGATCTCAGCATGCTATTGCCTCTCCTTCAGAAAGTTCTTTGTTAAAGTTTATAGAAGTCATGCTAGTTATGCAGAAGGAACACTTTAACTTCTCCTTGAAACAAGTTTTTGGCAAAGTGGCTGAAGTAGAAAAGGATCTGAACAATAGGTTAGCTGAAATGAAGCACAACATGGATAAGTTTAAGACCTCTTTGACTGAATGGTTGACTTAAGGTGGCAAATCTATAGACCATGCAATTCTGGGCATTGGTCATGTTTACAACGAAGCAGCTCACCTATCTAAAGGACATGATGCTATGATACACTGTCAGGATGAGGGCATGAATTATATTGATAGGAAAATGGGAGAGTATAGTGAGAAAATTATCCAAACCATTACTGAAGAAGCCATAAAGGGGGAGGAAAAGTTAAAGAAAAAAAAGGATGAGCTGAATAGTGATGTGTGTAACTAAATGCACTTTGCAAATGTTTATTGTTATTAGAATATAAAGTGGCTGCATGGGGAGATAACATGGTCTGCTCTAGCTCAATTTGTAGAGCAATTGTCACCTCCAGAGCAACCTTTTTCTAGGTCAGAGCCTGTAGAGTAACTTTTTGAAGAATCAGAGATGTACGCACCTTCCATGCAATACACTCAGGTTTGGTCTGATTTTACTGAGGTAGAGATCATTGAAGAATCTTCCAGAACTCATCTGTAAAGAAGAAGATATGGGGAAGTCCCATCGTCCAACAGATCAGTTCCTAATAGAGATCCTACTGAAGTTTGGAGTCCTATCTCAAAAGGAATTATTTTGGACACCTTCGATTTGGTTGATTTATCGAATAAGGAACCAATGAATTATTACTGTAGAGAAGAATAGAATAAGCATGAAATTTCAAATGTGAAGAGGAGGCTCCACATCAAAAAGCATGACAGAACCAATCCTGATATTGCTCCTCCTCCACCAAGATATTATCCCAAGCCTAATGCATACTTTGACAGACAGCAAGAGAAGAGCAAGGGAAAGGGGAAATTCTATGGCTGTTATTTCTTTATGATCTGTTATATTGTGAATGTCTTGGATTTCCCATAAGAAATACTTATATAAATGTTATTGTTTTGTTGATCTAATTTTGACTTCATTTCATTATAATTATTCTGTATTTCCTTTCTCTATATTTTATTGTCTGTACAATTCAGCTTAGTATATAGGGTTCTGACTTCTTCAAATAGGGGAAGATTGTTGGGTCTTATATCCACAATAGCCCAGATTTTAAGAAGTTCCCCTTGAACTAAGATGAATTGAGGGTGTATTTGATGTTGTATTTAGTTATGTATATTGCAGGAAATTTTAAGTGTTAAGTACAAACCAATTCCTCATTGTATAAAAGATCGTGTTGACTCATGTGTAATCTCTCAAATGGGGCGTACTTCATCTCCAAGTACAATAGAAGAATCAAGAGTTGTTGTTTTTATTCACTACCGCTGGTCAGAATTTTTGTAAGTACATTCGTAGAGTAAACACGTGAGTACTCGTAATATTCGTCAAGTCTTCACATGTGAACTCGAGAAATTCGTCAAATGTACTCGGGAGTTATCAAGAGTTTTTGAAGACTTGTTTCGAATTTTGGCTAAGTTAAAAGCAGTAATATCCATGTGAGCACTCGACTAATTCATCGAGAGTACTCGAGTGGACTCGATCAATTTGTCGAGTACTTTCGGTAATTCTCGTGATTTCTGCTTCAAGTCTTCTCATGAAGTTCAATCAGTTCAACAAGTCACATTTGTCGAGTGGACTCAGCTAATTCATCGTAATATCTAATGATGTCATATGAAGTCTCGACGAATGGACTTAACAGTTTTCGTTTTTGATCCAGATGGGTTTTCAAATTTAGACCGAGCGTCATGTACAGTAGACGTGGAGGTTTTCTCTGAGTTTTAAATCTAGCCGTTAGAGAGGAATTGTATATATATATATATATATATATATATATATATATATATATATATATATATATATATTCAAGGGTTATTTTCCAAAAACCTTAATCGATATTGCTCTAATTTTTGGGAATTAAGAATACGCTCTCACAAAGTACACGACGCCGACAGCTTTTTCGATCAGCAATTCCTCCTGCAAAAAAAGCATTAATTAATTAATTATCCTCAGATTCTCAAGAATACTTCCAGAGATCATTTTAAAGCTAAGTTTTGATCAATCTTCAAGTCGATCCTTCTTCTTCAAGACTCAAGCTAAAGCTTTCACTCAAGGAAGAAGGGTTTATTTCAGATCAGAAGAAATTATAAAATATTTTTTTACCTTATAGGAAATTGCCTTCTTCCGAGATTTGTAGATTCTAGTTGAGAGGATTGAGTGTAGGAGATGTTGCTCTCCGAATTTGTAGGAGTGGGAGACTCTGAGTTGTAAGTGAAAGTCACACTAGTGCCAACTAACTTCACCTAAAGGGGGGATAGGTGATGCGCAGTCTTTTTGCGGAATTAAAATTTTACCTGCACAATAAAACAAAACAAACAAAGCACAGAAAGACACAGGAAGTTATAGTGGTTCCCCGACTTGGGTACGTCCACTTTCCCCCTTCGACCTATCTCCCAACCAGGGACGACTTGGTCACTTCACCAACCAGATTGAAATCCAATCCTCACACTAATGGAAGGACCCTTCCAACCGAAGGAGTCACCACTTCTCCACCACGGGTTGCAACCAACCCTTACAACGCGGAACCAACGTTCCTTTACAACTAAAGAAAAATTAGAATGTATAAAATACAAACTACTTATGGAGTGCTTAGTGTCCCTCTTCATTCGATGTAGATTTCTCGACGAAGACGAAGAGTACACGACCTAAGCGCTCACTTAGAGAGGATCTCCCCGAAATCGGCGGCGGCAAGAAGTGCGGCGGCGGAGCTTTCGGGATCGGCGACGGCAAGGTTTGCGGCGGCGAGCTTTGTAGATCCAACCTTTGTAGCAAAGATAGCAAGGTCTACCAACGATCTTACTTGGATCGATCGTCTCAATCGATTCGGAAGGGGAAGGTATTCCCGTTCAACAAATCAAGAGACGAAGGATCGCAAGATAGACACGTGAGACGCATTGCTTGGCTAAGCTTCTGTTGCCGGGAGATCAGGAAGAACCCACGATCGGCGGCGGAGACAACTTGAGGCGCGGAGACGGAGGCGAAAGAGAAGACGTGATCCGCTAGGTCAAATCCGGCGGCTCTTTCTTTTCGTATGTTTTGATTCTTGGTGATGTTCGAAATACAATAGTATTTATACAGTAGGTCATATATTATGACCGTTGTGGGCCCTACCAGTAGAAACCCTAACTCGGGTTCAAAACAGCACGTGTATACTTGGTCCGGTCTAGCGAGCAGCAGAAATTCGCCTAAGGCAAATTCGATGGGAATCATTGGTGATTCTCGACGAATCGACAAGAATCACTAATGATTCTCGTCGAATTCTACATAGAAGAATTCTTAGTTGAATTGATTGCCAGCCGAAAAGAATCGCTGAGAGTCATCATCCATTCTCGACGAATCGTCGAGAATGCAGAGTCATTCTCGACGATTCTGACTTGGCAAATTCCTTGAAGGCGTTGACTCAGCCTGGTGATTCTCGCCGATTCTGACTTGGAAAAATCCTTGAAGGTGTTGAAGGCATTGAGTCAGCCGAATGCATTCGGCGAGAATCAGCTAGTGATTCTCGACGCTTCGGCGAGAATCACTAGTGATTCTCGTCGAATCGGCGAGAATCACTTAGTGATTCTCATCGAATCATACTTAGACGAATTTTCGTCTATCTTCCCATGAGCTGGTCTTTGACCCATCCTTGCTCCTCTTCAGCTCTACCTCTATCTCGACCCTTTGCTTGAAAGTAAGTACACTCCAATAGAGAGAGCACATGTAGGCCAACACACTGATCTGCTCAACGAAGGATTACATTGCGCAGACACGTGTATATTGACCCACTGCACCCTGACATTGGTGTGTACTTAGCGTGAAATAACTGCAAGCACAACTTAAAGACAAGTGATCAAATACAATATCAATTCAGCTTAGCTGGTCCAGGGGCTTCTTTAAATCAGGTACATTGTGGATACAATACCCAACAATCTCCCCCTATTTGAAGAAGCCTAAACCCTACAAGCTAAGGTGAATATAACGGATGGAAGAAAAACATAAACTGAATAATCAGTTGAGAATGAATTTCCATACCTTTACCTTTAGAGCATTTGGAGCATACTTTGCGTGAGCACCTTAGCACCTTAGCCGAGAGGGTAATCTACCCCTTTTCGGCTTCTCCAAATCTAAGACTTTAGCACTTTCCATAATGCTCCCCTCAGTTCTTGCATCTGTGCTTACTCTTGAGTTTCTTGCGGATGCTCCCCCTTGATCCAAGAGCCGGGAGCCTCTGTATTCTTCATTCCTCAAGGTTTAGCATACCCAGTTCAGTTTTGAAGAGACTGAACTTGGCTTCGTCTAGGGTCTTTGTAAAAATATCTGCAATTTGTTTATCCGTGGGGACATAGCAGAGAGAGATGTCCTTGTTTTCCACATGCTCCCGAATGAAGTGGTAGCGCACTTCAATATGCTTCGTCCTGCTCTGCGACACGGGATTGTTCGTAATGGCTATAGCACTTGAGGAGTCGCAGTACATTAGTATTTCTTTGAACTGAAGGTCATAGTCTGCTAGCTGATTTCTGATCCATAGAAGGTTTGCGCAACAGCTGCCTGCTGAGATGTACTCAGATTCAGCTGTAGAGGTTGCAACACAATTCTGCTTCTTACTATTCCATGATATAAGCCTTCTTCCGAGGAATTGACATGTCTCGGAAGTGCTTTTCCTATCATCCCTGCTTCCTGCAAAATCAGCATCTGAAAAGCCTATTAGCTCGACATCATTGTTTCTCAGGTACCACAAGCCAAGATTAGGTGTACCCTTAAGGTATCTAAGAATTCGCATGTGGAGAACATAATATCCGGTCTACTTGTAGTAAGGTAGAGCAGGGATCCAATAATGCTTCTGTATTTTGTTTCATCAAAAGGTTTCCCTTTCTAATCCTTATCCAGAGACATAGTAGATCCCATTGGAGTCCTCATAGAGATTGCATTCTCCATACCGAATTTCTTGAGGAGTTAATTTATGAACTTCGTCTGAGAGATGAAAATCCCATCCTCAGACTGTTTCACTTGAAGTCCCAAGAAATACTTCAGCTCTCCCATACTATTCATTTCGAACTTCCCTTGCATAAGTTTGGAAAACTTCTTGCAAAAGTTGTTATCCGTTGACCCGAATATTATGTCATCGACATAGATTTGCACTAGCAAAATCTTGCCTTTGAATTCCCTAAGAAACAATGTCTTATCTATTTTTCCTCTAGAGAACTTGTTCTCAAGAAGAAAACTAGACAGAGTCTCATACCAAGCTCGAGAAGCTTGTTTTAAGCCATACAAAGCTTTATTAAGAAAATATACATGATTGGGATAAGTCGGATTATCAAAACCTGGGGGTTGTGCGACATATACTTCCTCTTTAAGGTTGCCATTTAAGAAGGCCGATTTCACGTCCATCTGATAGACTGTGAATCCTTTGTGAGAAGCATATGCCAGGAACAATCTGATTGCCTCGAGCCTTGCCACTGGTGCAAAGGTCTGGTCGAAGTCAATCCCCTCCTCCTGTCTGTAACCTTGAGCCACCAGTCTGGCCTTGTTCTTTATGATGACACCGTGTTCATCCAGTTTGTTTCTGAAGATCCACTTTGTGCCAATCACGTTCTGCCCCTTTGGTATGGGAACCAGCGTCCAGACGTTGCATCGTTCAAATTGATGCAGTTCATCTTGCATGGCCAAGATCCAAGATGCATCCTTGTTCGCTTCGTCGAACTTCTTTGGCTCAACCTGTGACAGAAAGCTAAAATGCAGAATCTCGTTAATTGTACCTCGGCGAGTTCTGACACCGTCACGGGGATCTCCGATGATCTGATCTTTAGGATGATCCCTCACATGTCGAAGCTCTAAGAGTCTTGCATCTGGAGCTCTGACGTCTTCTCGGGCTTCTCTTTCTTCAGGGAGGATAACTCCACTCTGACCATCATCATCTCCGATAGGCGTTGTGGTGGAGACTTTGAGGTACTTGGGAGTTGCATCTTTAGCGGTCTTATCGAGACTAAGTTGTTCAATTCTTGTACCTGCATCTTCAAGAAGACCACAAGAAGAATTGTTGTTAAGCAAGCTTCCTTCATCAAATACAACATTTATTGATTCCTCTACCACTAGGGTTTTCTTATTGAAAACCCTATATGCCCGGCTATGGCTACTATAGCCCATAAATATGCCTTCGAAGCATTTTTCACCAAACTTAGTACGCGGGTACTTCCCGTCATTTAGTAAATAGCATATGCAGCCAAAGATCCTAAAATAGGACATGGTTGGTTTCCTTCCTTTCAGTAGCTCATAAGGCGTCTTACGATGGCTCTTGTTGATCAAGGCCCGGTTTTGTACATGACAAGCTGTGTTGGCAGCCTCTGCCCAGAAGTATTCGGGGAGAGAAGCGTCATTCAACATTGTCGTGCAAGCTTCAATGAGTGTTCTATTTCTCCTCTCCGCAACTCCATTCTGCTGAGGAGTACGCGGGGAGAAAAACTCATGAAAGATACCAAGTTCTTCACAGAACTCTGTCATAGCACCAGACTCGAACTCTGTTCCATGGTCACTTCTGATTTTGACCACCAAGCAGTTAAGTTCGTTCTGAATTTGCTTGACAAAACTAGTGAAGATGTCAAATGTATCAGACTTGCGTTTTAAGAAGAACACCCAAGTAAACCGAGAGTGATCATAAACAATCAATAGCGTATAAGACTTGCCTCCCAAGCTATGAACTTGCATTGGACCAAACAAGTCCATATGCAGAAGATAAAGACATCTGGAGGAGTCTTTGTCTGCAATGCCCTTAAAGGTAGCCCGAGTCTGTTTACCCTTCTGGCATGCAGGACAGGGGCTATCTTTGATGCACTTAATGATGGGAGCATCCCTTACTAAGTTTTTAGAAAACAGCATACTAATTGTCTTGAAATTAATATGTGCTAATCTCTTGTGCCATTGTTCACAAAGAGATGCACTGCCTGTTGCTACTAGGCACATGGGGGTAGATGAATCTAAACTAAGAAAATCTTAACAGAAGATGTTTCTGCTCCTAATGCCAGTTAATACCATCTCCGAAGAGGCACACGATATTATCAGGCATTTATCCTTGCAGAACTTAACGCATAACCTTTATCACATAACTGACTTACACTGATCAGGTTATGATTTAACCCTTCAACATAAGCCACATCGGTGATAGAGACTATACCGTTGGAAATCATACCGTAACCTCTGGTGACTCCTCGATCTGATCCTCCAAAGATGACTTTGGGTCCATTTTCGACTGGAGAGTAATCACGCAACAGGCTTCTTGTCCCAGTCATATGCCGGGAGCATCCACTGTCCAAGTACCATATAGGAGTTTTGGTGGCCTTTAGACATACCTGCAAAATAAAATCAGTTTCCCTTAGGAACCCAATCGAACTTGGGTCCTAGATTCCTTGTTATCATACTCCCCCTCGGATGGTTAACCCTACGAGTTGTCGGTCTCGTATTGCTAAAATGAGGAGTCTCATTATATCTTGGATTAAACCAGCAATCCACGGCAAAGTGACCAACTTTGCCACAGCACCAACAGTCAAATCTGTTGTAGCTTTTCCTAGGCTCCTGCTTCACCCGTGGAATGGTGGGTCCAGCCGGGGCCTTAGATCTGGAGGTAGAGCCATCATGATGACAGCAGTCACATGAATTCTTCACCTCCTATTCCTTTAGTATAACAGGCTTGGCTTTTGGTGCCTGCTTCCTATTATGGCTGCTAGAGAAGTGGCCATAATCCTCCACTTGGATTTCCTCATAAGGTGCCTTGAAGACACTCTCGCCAAAGTTGCGGGGGAAGGCCCAACCATCATACCGGCTCTTGGGCTTTTCAACCGAGGGCCGAAAGAAGTGGCCATAGGTTGAATCAAAGTCCTGTTCATTGTAGGGAAAGCCAGGCTTCCTGAATACAATAGGGTTGAGTGGGGCCTTTCCCTTTTCTGCAGCAGAGGCCTTCTTAGCAGCCTTATTTTTCCTCTGCTTTTTGTTTCTCCTGGAGGATTTACCAGGCACACCCACATGCCCCAAGCTAGCCCCCTTAGCCTGAGCAGAGAAGGTATCAACCAGTGGAAGAATAGTCTTTGGCATAGAGAAGCTTTGGACAATCTTCCTTTCTACCGCAAGTTATTCTTCCAACTTATTGATTTCTTCCTGTTTAAGGTCAAGGAGACTTAGAGACTCTGAGTGCTTAGAGATCAGGTCCAGGTGCTCCTGTCGGAGAGAAATCAAGCTAGTAATCTCTTCCCTTAGGGATACACCCTCGACCTTAAGGAATTTGACTTCCTTTTTCTGAGACCTCAATCTCTTGCGGCATTCCTTGAAGGTGTTGAGCAGAAGCTCATACTTTTCGAGGAGCTCAGCTTCTCGGGCAGATGGGCTGTCCTCGAGATCATTATCAGGAGACTCATAGTCAGAGTCAGAGAGGGGGGTACGAGCCTTTACCTTCCCAGTGAATGGGGGGCATTGTTGGAACACCCTATTACTAATTTGGGTAAGGATCACTATGTTTGTCTTAGAAAACCAGTTTGACCTAGTTGTATAGTTTTAAAGGTCAACATTAGACTGTGTTTAGGGCTTAGAATTTAGGTTTGAGCTGCCCCCAGGACCATTCAAGGAATCAGACTTCAAGCTGAGGCAAAGACAATTATCGTCGAGCTTAGGTCGACGGAACGTCGAACTCCGTTCGACGCTCTCTGAGCTCAACTTTGCTAAAGTCGTCGAGCTTCGGTCGACGTTCTTCGATCTCAGGTCGACGATCTCTGCTCAGCCTATTCTCCAGGTCGCTGAGCTCAGTTCGACGATCTTCGAGCTCAGTTCGACGTTTTCTGTCTGTTGATCTTATTCCATCTCTAAGCTCAGATCGACGATCGTAGAGCTCAGATCGACGATCTTCTGAGAGATCGATGTTTTTACGGACTCAAATTCTGTCAGTCTTTGGAATGTTTTTGAATTCTCTCAGCATTCATTTCAAGATATCTGCCAGCCGTTTTTCTTTATTCTGGAGCATGTTTCAAGGAATTCTTTTTGGAATCTTATATGGGACTTTCCTCTAGAAGACAAGACTTTTATAGAAGACATTTATGACTGCCAACGGCTATCTTTGACAAGGAATTTTGCAGAGAATAAGATCCTCCTTTTTGTCTTCAGTCAACAAGATAGAACATATAGCACAACAACAAAAGATTAACAATGACAGACAACAAGTGATCATTTTTTCTGAAGAACTAGTAGAACAATCCTTTTGGCTTACTGAAAAGTGATCATAGCTTCAACATCAAGAACTCCAGACACCAAATATTTCAGCATCTGCTGGAATCATCTTCTGCTGGAGATCTGAAGCTTCTGAAGACCTATCACCCTGAAGCAAAGCTCTCACTCCTGAACCATTCTACATCTCAGGGGGAGCTTTGACATCATCAACAATCCACTAGTCTTCTCTCATTTGATTTGAGAACAGAGAAGACAACTTCACCTCTTTACTTTTTCTTTTCCTACTGTAAAAGGGTTATCATAACTCCCTTCAAAAGTTCTGAGTTTGGTTCTGAGAGCCTTGTCAAAACTCAGTGGTGGCAAGACACCTGATCAAAAAATCTAGTTTGGTTTTTGAGCACCTTATCAAAAGCTCATTGGTGTCAGGACACCTGATCAACTCATCCTGAGTGGATTCCTACCAAGGGTGGTAGAAGAGTGGATGTAGCCAGGTTTTTGGGGAACCACTATAGTTCCTTGTGTCTTCTAGTTGCTTGAGTATTTTCTTTATTGTGTGCTGTGATTTTTCTTTTTGCTGTCTTAGTTTTGATTTATCTAGTAAGACACCTTACACCTATACATAAATTAAATCTTAATTGTTTTATTTGTTTAAATTGTAAAGCTATTTTAAAAATATTCTATTCACCCCCCTCTAGAGTTTAGATAGATCTTTATCTCACTTTCAATTGGTATCAGAGGCAGGTTGGTTGCTCATACAGGATAACACCTGAACCAAAAGATCCTTGATAAGATCAATCTCTTAAGAGGGTTATTTTCACTATATCTATCTATTTATATAGACATGGCACAGAACAAAGATTATGCAAGCACCAGACCTCCAGTGTGCAACCTTTCCAAGTTTGCACTCTGGAAGGCAAGGATTAAACTTTATATGAATTCTATTGATGAGGATATATTTAATTCTGTTTTGACAGTGTGCCCAACACCTCTAGAGACCATAAGTACAAGTACTATTCCACCTCCCTCAGGAACAGATGCAGACATAAAGAAATGGAAAACTGCAGATACAAAGGCCATGAACATCTTAGCTCAGACAATGTCTGATGAGATATTTCAGAAGGTAGCTGACTGCAACTCAGCCAAAGGAATTTGGGACAAGCTCTCTGAAATTGTCTCAGGATCTGCTAATGAAAATAAAGATAGGAGATCCCATCTAATAAGCCAATATGAGAACTTCAAAAAGGGAGAAGCTGAATCAGTGGCTGACATGTAC
This sequence comes from Platanthera zijinensis, assembly GCA_039513925.1. NCBI lineage: Eukaryota > Viridiplantae > Streptophyta > Magnoliopsida > Asparagales > Orchidaceae > Platanthera > Platanthera zijinensis. The sequence goes on from CM077083.1 coordinate 156,779,048, forward strand.
AATAGACTAAGTCTGATTGTCAATGAGTTAAAGACTTTGGATAAAGAAATCTCATTGACTGAGCTGAATGATAAAATCTTAATGTGCTTCCCTAACACTTGGGATTCAAGAATCTGGCCAATCAAAGATGTCAGAAGTCTAAATGAGATTACCACTGAAGCTCTCCTGGGCAAGCTCAAATCCTATGAGCTGCTCATTAAAAATAGAGAAGAAGAACAAAAGGCTACTTCTCCAGTCACAAGGAAAGAAAAGGCCATAGCCTTCAAAGCTGCAGAAGAGGAGCCTGAAGATAAAGCTATAGGAAATGATGAGCTCCTAAGTCTACTGGCCAAAAGATTCTACAAGATGGCCAGAAAAGACTTCAGAAAGAGATCATACAAGGGTCATGATAAACCAAGGTATGATAAATCAACTAACAATAAAGAAATTATATGTTTTGGTTGTAGGAAACCAGGCCATATTGTGCCTGACTGTCCAGAAAATAAGAACAAGGACAAGAAAGATAGAAGAGAAAGAAGAAAGGAAAAAGAATTCAGAAAGAACAGCTCACACAAACCCTCCTTCAGCAAGAACAAACATACAAGGAAGGGATTTGTTGCTGAGACATGGAGTGAAACTGAAGAGGACTCTGAAGCCTCATCTAGCTCCAGTGATGATGAGGATGATGCTGATGAAAAGGAATTCTGCATGATGGCTATCAATGCCTCTCAAACAGACTCAGAAGCAGAAGAGTCAGAATCAGATTCAGAAGCTCAACTAGAAGAAGATCAGGTAATCAATTCATTTGACTTCAGTTCTGAGGATTTTAAACATGAGTTTAAAGTACTATGCCTAGATTTGTTGGAGTCTGAGAAGGAAATCACTTCTCTCAGAAAACAACTATCTGAGTATAGCACTATAAAATCAGAGAACCTCAAACTCTCTGAAGAGTTAGAATGCTATAAAGAGGAGATAGCTTCACTAAAAAAGTGAACTATCCAAGGCCAAGCAATTTGAAGAATCCCTTAATGGGAGAAGTATCAAATTAATGGACATCACAAGCACAGTGAACTCAAGATTAAATAGTACACTGGGCTTGGGTGCCTCATCTAGCAAACCCATAGTATTAACAACCCCAATCAAATTTATTTCTGATAAAGGAAAGGGTGTTGTAGAGGTAGCTAGGAAAAATTCAGATCTACCTAATAAAAAGAAAGCTCAACAGAAAACGTCGAGCAGAGGTCGACGATCGTCGAACAGAGGTCGACGATCTCAGGCTGAAACGTCGAACTCAGCTCAACGTTTCCTGAACTCTGAACTCCCTCACAGTCAATCTTTGAACGGAGCTCGACGATTTTACCCAAGATCGTCGAACGCAGCTCGATGATTGTCGAACGAAGTTCAGAGCTTTGAACCTTTTTTCAGAGGCAAATCTCAATTCAATCCTAGAAGTGCTTCATCCCAATGCTTTAATCCCTATACTGAATGGATAGTACCTCCTAGGAGATACAATCCTGAAGGTTATAAGGATCAACCTGGGATGTCTTTTATTTCTGAATTTAAGGGTTATCAACCTAGGCCCAAGGTTAACTGGGTCAAAAACATATAAGCTGATTTTGTGCAGGTGAAGACCTATCCAACATCAAACCAGCTATAGTATCTGGATAGTGGGTACTCAAAGCACATGACAGGGAATAAGGACAACTTCACATCCTTTAAAGCCAAGCTTGGACCCAAAGTAATTTTTGGTGATTCAAACTTTGGAACTACAAAAGGATATGGTGCAGTCCAAATTGGGACAGTCACCTTCAAGAAGGTAGCCTATGTTGAAGGACTCAAGCACAACCTGATAAGCATTAGTCAGCTGTGTGATGAAGGATATCAAGTGACTTTCAACAAAGAAATATGCAAGGTCAAGTCAGAAGATAACACAACTGTGTTGACAGGTAACAGGAAAGGTAATATTTACTTAGTAGACTTTCATTCATCTAAGGTAGATATTTGCCTGTTTAATTCCATATCTAGACCTAATATTCTATGACATAAGAGACTAGGACATGTTAACCTTAGAACCATTGCTAGGCTATCCAAGGACAACCTTGTCAGAGGATTGCCTTCTGGCCCCTATAAGAAGGAAGGACTCTGCAAGGCCTGTCAATTAGGCAAGCAAACTAAAAGTAGTTTTAAATCAATTAATAAGAGTGATTCACCTAGGATTTTGTATCTGTTACACATGGATCTCTTTGGAACCATTACAGTACAAAGCTTAGGAGGGAAGTCCTGTACTTTAGTAGTTGTAGATGAATTCTCAAGATTCACATGGGTATTCTTTCTGAGGAAGAAGTCTGATAACTTTAAGTGTTTGACAGATTTTCTCAAATGCATTCAGATTGAGTTCAACACTCACATTGCCCTGATCAGAAGTGATCATGTGACAGAGTTTGATTCTCTTCTCATGCAAGAGTTCTGTCAAAGTGAAGGGATCAGGCATACTTTCTCAGCTCCTAGAACTCCTCAACAAAATGGGGTAGCTGAAAGGAAAAATAGAACACTCATTGAATCTGCAACTACATTATTGGCAGATGCTCACCTACCTCTATCCTTTTGGGCTGAGGCAGTGAACACCTCCAACTATGTGTTGAATAGAAGCCTGATACATAAACTAAAGGGTAAGACTCCCTATGAATTGCTCAAAGGGAAGAAACCTAAAATAGGCTATTTTAAAGTTTTTGGTTGCACTTGTTTTATCCATAATAATGACAAGAAATATCTAGCAAAATTTCAAGCTAAAGCTGATGAAGGAGTGTTTCTGGGATACTCCATGATCAGTAAAGCTTATAGGGTGTATAATAAAACTACTCAAAAAATAGAAGAATCTGTCCATATTACTTTTGATGAAGCTAACATGTCTTTCAAGGAGAAGAATGCTTCTACCATAGAACATTTGCAGGTGCACTCTCTAGCTGAAGACATGAACAGATTACAAGTTACACAAAAGGATGACAGTAGTGAAGATGAAGAAGCTGCTCACCATCAGGAAGAAAATCTTCTTGAAGAACCAGTTGTTGTTCCACAAGAGGACATAACAACACAGGTTGGTGAACCATCAACACCCCCTGTTGATCTAGTAACAATAAGAGATCATCCAATTTCTCAAGTAATTAGAGACATCTCAGCTGGTGTGCAAACTAGAAATCAGGTCAACCAGAACCTGATGCACACTTGCTTCCTCTCTCAAATTGAACCTCAAACCATTCAAGATGCAGAACAAGATCCACACTGGATTATTGCAATGCAAGAGGAGTTGCATCAATTTGAAAGAAATTAAGTTTGGGAACTAGTGCCTAAGCCAAAAGATCCTCCCATTATTGGAACCAAATGGGTGTTCAGAAATAAGCTGGATGATCAAGGAATCATTGTAAGGAATAAAGTAAGGCTAGTTGCTCAAGGGTACTCTCAGGAAGAAGGGATAGACAATGACCAGACCTTTGCACCTGTTGCAAGATTAGAAGCCATAAGGATCGTTCTGGCTTATGCTGCTCACAAGGGATTCAAAGTCTATCAAATGGATGTCAAGAGTGCTTTTCTCAATGGGGAGATCAAAGAAGAAGTCTATGTCAGACAACCTCCAGGTTTTATCTCTCTAACCCATCCTGATTATGTTTTTAAACTACACAAAGCATTATATGGTCTCAAGCAAGCTCCTAGAGCATGGTATGAGACCCTAGCATGTTTTCTGCTGAAAAATGATTTTGTTAGGGGGAGAGTAGACCAAACTCTTTTTATTAGAACCCATAAGTACCATACCCTACTAGTACAAATCTATGTAGATGATATTATATTTGGTTTCTAAGGGATAATGTAGAGAAGAACAAAATTGAACTTCAATATATCCCTACTGATTTGCAAAGGGGAGATATTTTCACCAAGCCTCTGGATGAAAAGAAACACAATTTCTTCCTAAATCAGTTAGGCATGTTAGATGGAGGAAGCCTAAAATAAATTACAAGATTTTGAAAAGCTAAAAACAAACGAAGATTAGGCTAAAAAATCATCTCCTTTTGTGTCTGTAGGATAGTTTCTGTCTCTGAACTGAGCTCGACGTTTTTCCCAGAAATCGTCGAACGGAGCTCGACGTTTTCACTGAACGTCGACCTAAGTTCAGAGCTTGCCAGATAGTTGTATACTATCTCTTTCAGGTCTTTGATCGTCGACCTGAGCTCGACGCTCTCTAGATCGTCGAACTTAGATCTACGATGTTGAAGACTTTTCAGCTTCCCTCAGGAGTCCTGATCGTCGATCTGAGGTCGATGATCCTTCCTTTTTCGCGTCGAACCCTAATATAAAATCATTATTCGGCCGCCGCTCGTCGTTTACGCCTTCATACTCTCTGCAATTTTTTTTCCCTCCAAACCTTCTACACTTGGTCGTGTTTGTTCAATCTTTACAGGTACAGATGGCTCTGACTGTTGCTGCCCTTTCAAAAATGAAATTTGACACAGGATTCGACATCGACATGAACTCTTTCGATGGAAGCGACCAGAGATTCAAGGACATTTTAAATCTGCTTCGAGAACAACAGTTAGTTCAGATAATGTCCATCAGGATGAAGATCGCCGCAGACGAGATAAAGGAATGGTGTTTTTCTGCCTCAACTGAGAATGAGAATTCTGTAGTCGGCTCTATCAAAGGGACTCAGGTACCATTGTCCCCCGCCCTACTAACAGAAGTGTTCAACCTCAGCACTGGAAATGACTCTATTGAATTATCTGAAGAAGAGTCTGATGCAATACTAGATAGAAAACCAACTTTTCGAGGAGCTCAGCTTCTCGGGCAAATGGGCTGTCCTCGAGATCATCATCAGGAGACTCATAGTCAGAGTCAGAGAAGGGGGTACGAGCCTTTACCTTCCCAGTGAATGGGGGGCATTCTCCTTCTGAGTCAGAGCGACCCACCAGCCCGAAGTAGGCTTCCTCATCATCACTGGAGTCTGAGGAATCAGACTCGCTCAGTGTCTTTGAATTTTTGGCGATGTAGCTCCTCTCATTCTTTTTATCTCTAGAGGTTCTGTTCTCTTCTCCCTTGCCCTTCTCTCTCTTGTCTTGATGGCAGTCAGCCATGACATGTCCTGGCTTATTGCACCCAAAACAAATGATGTCAGTATGATGATGTTTGTTCGGTTTTGATTCATACCTTTCAGAAGAATAATTCTTCTTCTGGTTTCTTGAGGAGGAGCCATCTCTCTTTCTTTGATTCCTCATCTTGAGGAACTTCTTGAATTCTCGGGTGATGAGGGAGAAGTCTTCTTCAGACAACTCTGAGCCGGAGGAGCATGGCTCGGAGTCTTCCTCCTCATCCTTTTTCCCCGCATGGGATGAAGCCGCACCCTTGCCCTTCCTGGAGTGAATGGCTTTTAGGGCCACAGTCTTTTCCTTGGCAGCGGCTTTCTCTGCTTCTTCTGCTGCTTTCCTCGTGTTCAACTGGAGCTCATAGGACATGAGCTTCCCAAAGAGTATCTGAGGATCAGTTTCTGCTAATCTGCCAAACTCTCGGATGGCGCAAATCTTCGTGTCCCATTCCTTAGTAAGGGACCTAAGGAATTTATCATTAAGTTCACCATCAGTGAACACTCTTCCATATCCCTTGAGAGCATTGACGATCTTGAGGAAATTCTCGAAGGTAGCTCCGATCTCTTCCTTGGGCCCCTACCTAAAGACCTCATATTTCTGGTTCAGGAGGGATCTCCGATCATCCCTCACTTCATCTGTGCCCTCCATCAGAATAATCAGGCTGTGCCAGATATCCTTGGCTGTCCTGTAGTTGCAAAAGTTCTGCATCATGGAGTCATCGACTGCGCTGATTAGTATGTTCTATGCCTTCTTGTCAAGTCTGACCAGCACCATCTCGTCCTTATCCATTTCAAAAAGCTTCTTTGGCACCATTTTGGTGGGATCAATGGTGGAGGCCTTAGTGGGAATATAAGGTCCCTCCTCCACGATCATGAAGAGTCGAGGGTCGACAGCTTCCATGTAAAATCTAATCCTTTCCTTCCAGATAGGAAAGTTTAGCCTGGTGCACACTGGGATCTTGCCTGAGTACTTGAGTCCGTCCATAGTAGATATCTGCCTTCTTCTTGACACTAGTGGAAGGAACTTACTCAAGGTGTTAACCTTTTTGATGAGTAACCTCCCTCTGATACCACTTGAAAGTCACACTAGTGCCAACTAACTTCCCCTAAAGGGGGGGATAGGTGATGCGCAGTCTTTTTGCGGAATTTAAATTTTACCTGCACAATAAAAGAAAACAAACAAAGCACAGAAAGACACAGGCAGTTATAGTGGTTCCCCGACTTGGGTACGTCCACTTTCCCCCTTCGACCTATCTCCCAACCAGGGACGACTCGGTCACTTCACAAATCGGATTGAAATCCAATCCTCACACTAATGGAAGGAACCCTTCCAACCGAAGGAGTCACCACTCCTCCACCACGGGTTGCACCCAACCCTTACAACGCAGAACCAACGTTCCTTTACAACTAAAGAAAAATTAGAATGTATAAAATACAAACTACTTATGGAGTGCTTGGTGTCCCTCTTCGTTCGATGTAGCTTTCTCGACGAAGACAAAGAGTACACGACCTAAGCGCTCACTTAGAGAGGATCTCCCCGAAATCGGCGGCGGCAAGAAGTGCGGTGGTGGAGCTTTCGGGATCGGCGGCGGCAAGGTTTGCGGCGGCGAGCTTTGTAGATCCAACCTTCGTAGCAAAGCTAGCAAGGTCTACCAACGATCTTACTTGGATCGATCGTCTCAATCGATTCGAAAGGGGAAGGTATTCTCATTCAACAAATCAAGAGACAAAGGATCTCAAGATAGACACGTGAGACACGTTACTTGGCTAAGATTCTGTTGCCGGGAGATCAGGAAGAACCCACGATCGGCGGCAGCTACAAATTGAGGCGCGGAGACCGAGGCGGAAGAGAAGACGTGATCCGTTAGGTCAAATCCGGCGGCTCTTTCTTTTCGTATGTTTCGATTCTTGGTGATGTTCGAAATACAACAGTATTTATACAGTAGGTCATATATTATGACCGTTGTGGGCCCTACCAGTAGAAACCCTAACTCCGGTTCAAAACAGCGCGTGTATACTTGGTCCGGTCCAGCGAACAGCAGAAATTCGCCTAAGGCAAATTCGGTGGGAATCATTGGTGATTCTCGACGAATCGACGAGAATCACTAATGATTCCCGTCGAATTCTACTTAGAAGAATTCTTAGTTGAATTGCTTGCCAGCCGGAAAGAATCGCTGAGAGTCATCATCCATTCTCGACGAATCGTCGAAAATGCAGAGTCATTCTCGATGATTCTGACTTGGCAAATTCCTTGAAGGCGTTGACTCAGCCTAGTGATTCTTGCCGATTCTGACTTGGCAGAATCCTTGAAGGCGTTGAAGGCGTTGAGTCAGCCGGATGCATTCAGCGAGAATCAGCTAGTGATTCTCGACGATTCGGCGAGAATCACTTAGTGATTCTCGTCGAATCATACTTAGACGAATTTTCGTCTATCTTCCCGTGAGCTGGTCTTTGACCCATCTTTGCTCCTCTTCAGCTCTAGCTCTATCTCGACCCTGTGCTTGAAAGTAAGTACACTCCAATAGAGAGAGAACACGTAGGCCAACACAATGATCTGCTCAACGAAGGATTACGTTGCGCAGACCCGTGTATATTGACTCACTACACCCTTACATTGGTGTGTACTTAGCGTGAAATAACTGCAAGCATAACTTGAAGACAAATGATCAAATACAATGTCAATTCACCTTAGCTGGTCCAGGGGCTTCTTCAAATTAGGTACATTGTGGATACAATACCCAACAGTAAGATTATTTTTAATCTGAGTTTTGGTGAAGTAGCTGAGTCTAGCCCGAAGCGCTGATAGGTGAGGCGGGACAGTAGACGTAACCATTCTGGGGAACAACTCTAAATCCTTGTGTTTGTGCTATGATTGCTCTCTTATTCTGTGTGCTTAATTTTTACTAGATTTTTATTCCGCTATAAGCCGCAAGATTCACCTATTCACCCCCTCTAGGTGATTTAGGTTGACAACTAGATACTTTCATATTCTTTTCTTTCTTCCTTCCCTGGTCACCTTATTCTTCTTGGTGGGGTGCCTTGTCGGGAGGGATGCCTTCTATGGTCAGTGCCCCCCGAGCCCATGTGTGGCGCGTGGCGCAGACCACTCCACTAAGCGACCGGTACCCTGAAAGAAATGATGCCTGAATTCCTTCCATAGGGTATGCCCCTGAGGTCTGAGAGGCCTCTAAGTCCCATAGAAGAATGAGTGCTTGAGCTTGGCACTCCTTAATTTGACACATTTGTTCTTCTACAAAATACCCTAGCATGGGGATTACTCCCCTAAGCATGATGTTAGGCTGATAGGCAAGGGTGTGGAAAACCCAAAAAATGTGAAAAATAACGTGACCATATCTATGTCGGGTCAAAATCCACTATCTCATTTGCTTTTATAAGAGTTGAGAGATTTCCTCAGAGGGTGACAGACCACCTCTCCATTATAATATAGAAACAACAGTGTACAACTTATATTTATAAAGGGTGGACCCACTCAGAACCAGGTCAGCAAGCTGTTAAAGTGAACAGGTCAAGGAAGAGGTCAGTGTTAGTTTTCAAGACCGTTGAAGACCTGGGCGAGTATGGCGAGCTCCCCTCGCATACTTACTAGGTGGGTGACAAGGGTAGATACTCGCCCAAGTTTTGTGAATTCCCCCAGAGTTCTCCTAGTCATCGGTGGGGGTTGGGCTATAAATAAGCCCCCACCCCCCCCCCCCCACCCCAATCCCCACCCTTAGTTTTCTGATAAGTAGGACCCCATGAGTGCAAGAATATGGACTTTAGACTCTCGCAAAGGATCTCGACCACCTCTTTTTTTAGACTTCTAGCCGTGTGAGATAGTGATCATCCCCTTGGTCGTCATCCTCTAATAGTCGTCATCTAGTGTCCATCTTGTACCTCGCTCAACCATCTTTGGTTGTGGAGGGGAAGCTTCTTCTAAGCATCTGGGAACGTGGTGGGACCTCCCTGCTGCCTTTTATTGTTGCATTAGTTTTTTTGTCCTTTCCCGTAAAGCTGTCAAGCATGACCGCTAGACCAGTAACCTTAGGCTACCTTGATCTGAATATTTGAGTGAGGATTTTCCTGACTTCAACACTTTGGTGCGGTGAGTGTGGATTGTAGTCAAGGAAGAAAGTTTTGCAAATAGGGAAGATAGTGGATCCAGGCAAGAATGAAGAGATTGTCAGCAACTCGGCAGGATGAGGTGGCTATGTGACCGTGGTGGTTTTGTTCTCCCAAGGACTACACAATGATGGGTTCGTAAGGTACTAAGCGATTTTGTGGGATGAAAGCCCAACACGGCCTTTTCTAAGAAATAAATTTTATAATTTTATAATTTTTTTGTATTTTTGATTAAAATAAAAAGGGAAACAAAATTAAATTTGAGAAACAAAGGAAAATAATTAAATAAAATTTGTTTGCAAAACAAAGAAAATAAAAATATTTTTTGTATTTTTTAAAAGATTTTTCATCATTTTTTTGGATTTTAAAATAAAAACAATAATACGAGATCCCACCCTCATACTTAAAAATAAACATTGTCCCTAATGTTTATAAGTTAAGTAGGAGAGAAATATTTAACAAAGATTTCTCAAATAAATTAACTAGCATTCAAAATTGAGTAATTAGTAAATAAAAAAAAGATTAGAATTATTTGCACCCTTAACCAAAAAGAGACTTAAAGGAAAAATTCAAACAACTACTTCTGCTCTTAGTATTTTAATCTAATTCTAAAAAAATTTTATTGGCTAATAAGGTTATGGGAATTATAAAAACGAAAATGTTGGATCCATTGATCACAATGTCCCAGATTTGAAGAAGGCCTACAGGACAATGGTATACACATGTTTGTATCTGATTCATGATATAAGTCCTATATATGTAGGTGGTTATTTGTTACACTGATTAGACAGGTTGTCTAAGTAACAATGGTATGTGGACACATGAAAGAATGCTGACAAGATAGAAATATGTCCAAGTCCACAGGCATTGAGTGAAGACAGTTCACTCAACGCAAGATGGCCTTAAGCGTTGAGTAAAGACTAGACAATCAAAGCCTCGACATTGCCAAGGCAGAAATCTGGTTAAGTCAAGAAGCGTTGAGTGAAGGCAATTCACTAAACGCCAAGAGCTAGAAGCATTGAGTCAAGCCCATAAAGTCAAAGCTTCTGAAAATCAGAGCAGAGTTCTGGCTAAGTCCAGAAGCATCGAGTAAGGAAAGCTCACTCGATGCCATAAGAACAGTAGAATTGAGTGGAGCTCATGCTGTCAAAGCCACAGAAGATGTATACATAAAATCTGTCTAAGTCTAAACATTGAGTGAAGGCAGTTCACTCAATGCCAAATAAACAAAAATTCAACTAAATATAGAAGCGCTGAGTGAAGGTTGTTCACTCAATGCCTCAGCAAGATGGCAGGTAAAGGCAGAAAGCGTTGGGTGCAGAAGCTTCACTCGATGCCTTCATACAGAAAAAATTGTTGAGTGATGAAGGTTCACTCAACGCCTAATCTATTGGATAGCTAAAATTCTATATTTGTTGAGTGATGACTAATCACTCAATGCTTGTTGTCTGTAAAAAATTGATTAAGGGTTTTGGCATTGAGTGACAAGCCCTAACTCAACGCATATGTTGAATTGTCTGAATTTGACTAAGTCCATAGGTGTTGACGTTAGCAGAACTTTAAATGTTGCTGGAAGCAAATAGTACACGACAAATAGTGACGCTTGCCTGTTGTATAGCATTTAATGCAAAAGTAGAGTTGTAGCTACCAACTCCTAGTGGTCTCAATGCTCAAAGAGCTGTTGGATGGCGGGATAGAAAAGACAAGATTGTAGAAGAAGAACTTTAACTTTTGGAAAGTGCTAAACTTCATCTTCTTCCTCTCAACTTAGTTGTAGAGCTTGGAGAAGTAGTTCATACTTCTGATCTGAAAGTTCAAGAAAAATAGTTGTTGATATTCTGATCTCCAACAGAAAGTTCAGAGAGCTTTCTATCTGAGTTATAAGCTACAACACAAGCAAACCCTAGCTATAGTGTCTTCACAGCCCAAGCAGAACTACTCCTAAAGATACATTCCTGGAGCTGTGAAGAAAGGAGGACTGAGTCATCTCAGTTAAGGAAGAGAAAGACACAGAGTTTGTTTCTATGGAGTCTTACATCAACAATAACCATTTTTATTTTGTAGGATCTAACCAAATCTGAGTTGTAAGCCTAAATCATAAAGGCTGAGTGGTAGGGTATGTGTGCATGAGGTAGGATCTAGTTCAGATCTGAGGTAGGAGAGTCATTCTCTCTGAGTTGTAGGATTATCCTCCTAGCCTGAGCAGTAGGACTTTGAGAAAAGCTTGAGGTAGGTGATCTATGGATCATTAAGATATAGGAGCATTGCTTTCTCTGAGTGGTAGGACTTGGAGGAGTTTGAGAGATCCTCAGGGATCTGAGTTATAAGATCATTAAGCAGAGTTTGGTGAAGTTGCCTTGTCTAACAATCTGTTGGAAAGGTGGGAGGGACAGTGGATGTACCCATAATCTGAGGAACCACTATAAATTTCTTGTGTGCTGGTTGTGTAATCTTGGAAGCTAAGTTAAAATAAACCACAACACACCAAAGAACAGAAAAAGTACAAAAAGTCTTAAAAACCTATTCATCCCCCTCTAGGTGTTTAGCTACTCTTGAAACTAAAGACTTTCAAGTGGTATCAGAGGGAGGTTACTCAAAAAGAACTTAACAGTCTGAGTTGATCTTCAAGAGTAGCTTATGTATTTCCTTATGGTTTTAGGAGAGAATCATAAGGAGTTGGGGTCCATGAAACTTCCTATCTACAGGAAGGAGAACTTTGGTATCTGGAAAGAAAGGGTCAGATTGTTCATGGATGCATCTAACCCTAGAATCTTTATGTTAAAGAGGGACATATCATCCCCATGAAGGTCTCAGCTGTAGATGCTACTATCCAAACACCTAATAAATATTCTAAAATGACCAAGGATGAGGTCATTATGGCTACCATGGACAGAAGGGCACAAAACATAATTTTCAGTGTCATTGATGATTCTACATTCCATAATCTTGTACATTGCAAGACTTCCAAGGAAATGTGGGACACTCTGGTTGTCTATATAGAATGCGCTGAAGAAGTCAGGGATGATAAGAAATCCCTACTTAATCAAGAGTATGAAGCCTTCAGGCAGACCAAGAAAGGTAGCATAGCTTAATACTTTGAAAAATTCTTTAGAGTAGTGAATGAGCTGAGTACCTATGGAAGGGTCTTCAGTAACTATGAGCTGAATGAAAAGTTCCTCAAATCTCTAACTAGAGAACTGGAAACCAAGATCAGTGCCATCAGAGAGGTGGCTAAGCTAGCTGAAACTCCTCCACACACACTATTTGGAAAGCTGATTTCCTATGAGATGCAACTATCTGCCAGAAAGAAAGAGGAGACCACAAGTAGATCTCAAACCAAGGAGAAGATTGTGGCCTTCAAGTCTGTGGGCTCTAAGAAGAGCGAGGAGAGGATTGCCACTCCTCCAAGGAGACCTGCTGATTTAGGCAGCACTGAACCAAACTCATCTAACAGCAACAGGTTTGATGGAGAGTTTGTTGCCTTCTCCAGGCAGTTACAGAAGATGATGAAGAGAAAGAAGTGGAGGAACAAACCTTCCTCCTCTTCACATCACAAGAAGGATCACACCAGTCTGATAAGAAGCTCTCCAAGGGAGACAGGTATAACTCTAAACACAGTAAATAGTTTTCTTTTAAAATTGTTTGTTATGGCTGCAACAAGGCATGACATGTCGTAGCTGATTTTCCTGTCAAGAGAAAGGAGAATGGTGAGAAAAAACACCACCAACACAAGGGCAAGACGGAAAAGAACTTCATTGCCAAGTATGAAAAGATCTGGAGTTAGAGTGACTCAGTTTATTCAGATTCTGAAGAAGAAGCCAATATTGGGATGTTTGATATTGTTACTGATGAAGAGGAATAGGACTATCCTGCTATAAGGATAGGCATCAGGGCCCCTATGTCACACTCAGATAGTGACACTGAGTAGGATAAAGAAGATGAAAGAAGTTATAGTCTCATGGCCATATCAAATGAAGAATCCAGCAAGGATCAGCCTGGTCCATAAAAGGTATATTCACTATCCAGCTCCTCTTCTAGTTCAGTTTATGAGACCAGTCCCAATTCTGATGCATCTTTATCCTGTGCTAAAGATGGATCAGAATCTAAGTAAGATGTCAATCAATTGATTGACAAGTATGGTGCCCTTCTGGATGCTTTGAAGAGAAGCAAGAGGTTGGCCAAAAAAAATAAGCTGAGGAGATTATCTCCTTATAGCTAGCTGCTTCCCTACAGTCTGACTCAACATATTTGCTGGATCAGAAGATGAGGAAGTCAGCTAACTGAAGGTCATCACAATCCCAGATTGGGACCATAAGACACAAGAACACAATTATTATGGATCTTAAAGAGAAGATTCAAAGGGAGAAAATGATTGTGGCTAAATACTCAAAGCTGATGCAATCCCAAGGTTTTGACAGACAATTAATTCAAAATATAATTATGCACAAACATTCATATTTCAAAATAGAGAAAATCCTGACTAAGATTGCTATTTTGAAATAAAGTCTAAAAAACTGTTCCCAAAAACAATTAATTTGAGGGTAAGCCTAACACTCTAATTTATAATATAAATTCCGGATAAAATAACCCTTGAAATTTAGATTTAAATCAAGAACGATTTTCAATATAAATCAGGACCAAATACTAACCTTGTATTTCCACCAAAACTCACAATAGTTTAGAAAGAATCACACGAGAGATGGTATAGGAAATCGTTACCCAAAATCCCACGAGAATTCCGTCTATGAGACAGGTGGAGGATGCGCACACGACGATGGTTGATTCTATTCCCACGCAACTCCACGGTTCTGCACCGGATGATGAAAACGCAAGTTGTCTTCCTTCGCAAAACCCTAGAAGAGGGAGGTCCTTGAAAAATCCAATAGTTATATAGGGAAGAGAGAGAGAAAAGGTGATGGATAATATTTATAATATATGGTGAAAGGGTGGAGGCTAGGGTGAGATGTGGATGGCCGGAATTTGTCTTATTTTTGTGTGAGGATTTGTGGGTCGGTTACGTATTAGAGAGGAGGAGGGGCTACTCGGGTTAGTGGTGGTGAAGGGTGGTCGTAAGTTAGGAGAGTGGGGAAGGGGTGGTCGGCGGCTTGGAGCAAGGAGGGGCTACTCGGGTTAGGATTTGTGGTAGCCGGAAATTATGGGGGTGGAGGAGGTGTGGTTGCTGTTCGGTTTGTTCTTGGAGGAAGAGGGCAAGTGGCGTTTTGGATGGAGCTAGGGCGGCCAGCGGTTTGTGGGGAAGTGAAGAGGAGATGAGAGAAATAGAGAGGGAGTGATAGAAGAGTGGTCGGCGGCCAAGGAGAGGAGGAAGAGGGAGGGATAAGGGTTGGCCGAAAATTTCCTTAGGGGGGGGGGGGAAATCTCTCAAGATTTTTTTTGGTTTTCAAATTTCATTCTTCACTCATGAAATCAACAACAAGCATGGCTATATATAGCCTTGCACCACTCAATCTCCACCATAAATGAAATAGGAAAACAATATAGGCCTTATTTAGGCTACACCACTCAATCTCCACCATTCATAAAATAGGAAAACAATCTAAACATATAATGCATAAAATAAGAATAAAATAAAACATGCATGAAATAAAAGATACTCTTGATGGTTATAGGCACCCATCATATATGAAATGAAATAATAAAATAGAAAATAATAATAAATGATGAAATAATAAAATATATAATTATAATTATTTAATTTATAATTATATATTTTATTTAAAATGGCGGCGGCGGACGTCATGCAAAATAGGTAGCGGCGTTGGCGAAGAATGTCGCGGCATTGGCGAAGGAACGTCGTGGTAGACTCCCATCTTCAAGCTTGCGGCAACGACCGTCCCAATCCACGAACTCTCTATGTCGGGGATCAACAGCTGCATCAGCAATGTCGCCATCAAAAGCCCAATACAGTGTTCCCCCTGATAGAATCCTTCACCTCTCAAAAGGATAAGAGGCGTTTGGGATGCAAGGGGAACCCTAGAGTTGGCCATTCCAAAGGGAAAGGCAAAGCTCCAATTCAGTCTCCCATCTCTTTTGAGAAAGTAGTGTTACCATCAAACATGTATGACCAAGAAAGTATATATGGTCACTGGTTGAATGGAAGATACACAAGTGTAAACAAAAACGTTCATAGCTATGGTGGAAGGTATGGCAAGGGGATGAGTGCTTTTAAGCCCCACATAAGGAAATTTAGATGTCCCATCATGGACAATTTGTCTTTAGTACCCCATCACCCTCATTCAAAAATAAGGCGGTGGCCTATGATCAAGCTATTCTAGCAAACTCTCAGACCATAGGTAAGTCAGTCAGAAGGCCTGAATTGGCTATCTCTGATGCCATCAACAGCTTGTCTATTGCAAAAAAAACTGTTGTTAGTGGTATTCAAAGTAAGCTAAGCACATCTACTGACAGACTTATTTTCAATCAGATCCTTGCTGAGAGAAACTTGAAGAGGGCTGATGCTCTCCCTTCTAAATAGATTGATGTTGGCATGTCCATATGTGCAGTTCAGAAGAGGAGATACAATATCCATGAGTGTTTGTGTTGTGGTAAAGTGGGTCACTTTGCCATAGATTGTTGGTATAATCAAAATATGCCTAGGGCAAGAGTTAGTCTTCCTATCAGAAAAGCTACAGGTAGACATGTTCAATTTTAGACTAACATCCACCAAGGACCCAAACCCTCTTGGGGTCCTAAGGTTACCTAAATTAAGTTTTGCAGGATATTCCAAGTACCCATACTCCTATATGGTACTTGGATAGTAGATGTTCCAAGCACAGGACTGGAACAAGATATCATTTGAAGGACTACACTCCTGTGAAGAATGGACCTAAAGTTATCTTTGGAGGTTCAAACAGATGAGTCACTAAGGGATATGGTATGATTACCAATGGCATAGTCTCACTCTCAAAAGTGACTTATGTGGAAGGGTTGCAACACAACCTGATTAGCATAAGCCAACTGTATGATCTTTGCTATACCATTGTATTCCACAAGGATGAGCGTCGAATTAAGAGGTCAAGTGACCAAGAGGTCATCTTGACAGACACTAAGAGTGGGAATGTTTATTGTTTAAACTTTCTATATTTAAGGAAAGACTCTCATATATGTCTAGTTACTAATGAGAAAGTCTCAAACTATGTACAATGACATAAGATACTTGCTCACTTGAACTATACGACTATTAGTAAGCTTTTTAGTGAAGAGCTAGTCAAAAATGGTCCCAAAATGAAATGCACCAAGGAGGGCATTTGCTCTGCATGCCAACAGGGTAACCAGACCAAAGCTTCTTTTAAGAGCATTGGGGCTAAGAACTCTGTGAGGTATTTATACCTCCTGCATATGGACTTGTTTGGTCTTATGCCAGTTCATAGTCTAGGTAGGAAATTCTACACACTTATAATAGTTGATTAATTCTCCAGGTTTGCTTGGGTCTTCTTCTTGAAGAAAAAGTCTAAAACCCTTGACATCTTCAGGTCCTTTGTCAAGCAAATTTAGAATGAATTGGATAGTTTTGTGATCAAAATCAGAAGTGACCATGGCACTGAATTTCAGTTTGATGGCATGACAAAATTCTGTGATGCATAAGGGATTCTCCAAGAATTTTCTTCTCCAAAAACACCCTAGCAAAATGGGATAGTTGAGAGGAAAAATAGAACTCTCATAGAAGCTGGAAGCACACTACTAAGTGACAAATCTTTGCCAGAATACTTCTGGGCTGAGGCAGTAAATACTGTATGTCATGTCCTGAATAGGGCTTCTATCAACAAATATCACAAGAAGACTCCCTATGAGATCATGAAAGGCAGAAAACCAAACATTGTCTATTTCAAGATCTTTGATAGCAAATGTTATGGGCTCAACAATGGGAAATCATATCTGATTAAGTTTGCTACCAAATCCTATGAAGGAATATTTGTTGGGTACAGCAACCATAGCAAAGCATATAGAGTCAACAATTTGAAAAATCAAGTTGTAGAAGAGTTTGTAAATATAGTTTTTGAAGAATCTTCTATGATTATCAGTGAGCTACCTAGCTCCTCATCTAGATCTACAAGTATAGAATATGTGATGGACAAACTAACCATAAAGGATGCTCCTCCTGCTGCCCATGATGAAGATGAGGGAGTATGCATTTCAGAAGGAGGACAAAGCACACATGATGTGCATGAAGATCAGTAGGATCCAACCATTGAAGTCAATGATGCTTAAGAGAGATTGCCTCCAACAAATATACATCTAAAGGATCATCCCAGACATCAGATAATTGGAGATTCCAGCCAAGGGGTTGTAACAAGGAGCAAAAGCATGAACATAGTTATGTACTCTAGCTTTTTTTCTCAGGTTGAGCCCAAGAGATTTGAAGATGCCAACATGGACTGAAAGTGGAAGGGATAGATCTAACTTTACTCTAGAGGGGGGGGGGGTGAATAGAGTATTTTAAAAATTTTAATTTATTTTTATAGCGGTTTTAAAAATTAATGATATATATAGATAATATACACAGCACACAAATAGAAAGTAACAATCACAGACGATACAAGGATTTTATAGTAGTTCCCTAATAAATCTGGGAATGTCTACTCGTCTACCACCCTGGTAGGAATCCACTATAGGTTTTTTCTCAGGTGCCCTGTCACTAGAAGATCTATTTTCTAATGGAGATCTAACAACCCTTTGGGCTTTTGACCAGGTACCCAAAAACCAAACTTAAGTCTTTTGATCAGGTGACTTATGAACCAAGTGTAAAATTTTGAAGGGAGTTAGAACCCTGTACACAGTTTAAAAGTAAACTAAAAGAGTTAGATGTTATCTTCTCTATCAAGTATCTCTGAGAAGACTTAGTTGATGATGTTGCAAAAAGCTCCCCCTGATTTGAATAGAGATTGTGATCAAGAGAGGAGACTTTTCTTCAGGGTGTAGGCCTTCGTTTATGCTTTTACTCTTTAGTAGATGTTTCTGACAGATATATATTAGGATGTCTTTCAGATTGAAGATATGTCTCAAGAAGAGTCTGAAGCAGAATGTATGTATCTCTATGTATATGTATCTCTCAAGAAGCAGCAATCTTCTATATGTATATATAGACTATTAGGGAAGAGTTCAATCATTGTGTCTTTTTGAAATAAACGATTCTTGAAAGGTATAGAGAATCCCTTGAGAATTGTAACTGCCTTGGAATTAATTAGATTTAAAACCTCCGTGATAAATCCATATTTAATGCTGCCTTAAACGGCTATATTCATTAGAATATTTAGCATTAAATATCAGAGTTTTAACTGACAGTTATCAAGCATTTGAAAACATTCTGCCTTCTGTAATATAGAAACTGCCTAATCATTGAACTCAATAAGGATTTCGTCAAACTGAGCTTGAATTTCGTCGAACTGAGCTTTTACTTCCGTCGAGCTGAGCTCTGAGTTTGTCGAACTGAGCTCTTAGTTGAGATCGGAGTTCGTCAAACTGAGTTCTGAGTTCGTTGAACTGAGCATCTCTGGAATACATTTTGAAATAATAACTCTAGAAATAAAATATGACCTAGTCTATACAAGTTGGGTCAAAATAAAAATCCTAATCAAAGAATAATAATCCTATCCCAAATCAGTAATAAGATGTTCTAATAATCTAGCAAAACCATAAATTTCCAGCAGATATATAAAAAGCTTTGAGAAAGTTATAAATATACAAGGTTCATAATCAGAATTGGGAATCCTTTTAAGGTGCTTCAGATGAAGGATTTGAAGAAGACTTGGTAAAAATCAGTTCCCGTGTTGGATCATCAGACTCCCTTTTGCTCAGCTTTAGATCTTGAGAACTAATAATCGTCTAGGAAGAGATTGTAGGAACAATAGCTTCTGGATACAAGCTTATATATTCATCAACATTAAATAAGCTTCTCTTCTCATATTTTTCCAATTCCTGTTGCCTGTAAGAAAAAATAGTAGTAAACTGAGAGGTATCCTTACCTTCAGTTCTTGCCTTCTTTATCCGAGAAAGTGCAATTATTTCCTTGAACCTAGCCATTCTGTATACAGGATCTAACTCTAGTTCAATCATAGGAGAGGCTAGCCTGTCTTGGCTAAAATATAGTTGACTGCACTAACTGCCATAAGTCTCAGACCTTGTAGGTTTGTCTTGCCTGCACTGAGTTGTTTTAGAATAATGAGAGATAGGCCTCTGAGAAGAAGGAAAAATACCTGCAGATTCTTCTGCTGGAGGAGGAGGAGCTCTCCAAGACATTGGAAGTGAATGAAACCTTTTCACTTTCTTCCTTCTTTTCTACTCATTCTTAGAATACCTCATCCAATTTGTATAGTTTAGAGTAAGAGTTATCTCATGCAAAATATAGTAAGGGATATCAGCTGTAGAAGAAGGTTGAGGAGCAACCTTGGCTTGAGCCTTTTTCCTGGTTTTCCTTTTCTTAGAAATAGAGTTTTCTGATTCATCAGAATCTATATGATCATCAGACGGCACCTCTGGCTATTTATATAATTCATCAATTTGTTTAACTATTTTATCTACCTCTTCCATATCTTCATTAAGCAGATCATAAAAATTAGGCATGGGTGATTCATCCCATACAGGAGGGGAATAAGCCTGCTCAGAAATATTCATTATATCATCAGTCATTATAGTTTATGAGACAGGATTAAGACTGGTAGAAACATCTCTGAAAAGTTGTTCTAAAGCTGAGGCATCAATAGGAGAAGAGTAACAAACTATTGATCTAGAGAGATCCTCTCCCAAATATGGTACGCTAGTAATATGACTGTGCAGTACATCAAAATCTGATAGCAAAGAATATATATTAACTGTGGGATTAATTATGAAATTATCAACAATAATAACCTCTGGAGGATCTGAAAACTCATCCTCAATTGTCACAAAACTATTACAGTGAGCTAGACCAGCTAAAACTGAGATGACTTTAGTCATTTCTGAATTAGGAACTTCAACAAAATCAACTGCTGTAATTGGAGCTTCTTCATGGGGATCTTCTTCATTAAGCATCTTCCCCTGCCTAGATCAAGTGAAAACTGAATCTAGGCCCCCAGAAGATGGGACCGAATGGGAATAGACAATTATAGAAGAGATTTCTAAGATAGAAGACAAAATAGGAGCCAAAGATGAATCTAAGAGCTTCTTGAGTGTAGGAGCGAGGAAATAAAAAAGTTGAGTGGAAATAGAGGAGAAATCAAGATACATAAACTCAGGTGGATTCTGAGTAGATGTAGAGGATGGATTGTAAGAAGAGGGAGTGATCTATTAGCACAGTTTATACAGATAAAGGAAGACTGTGGCATAGATGGAGGATTGATGATAAGGGGAAAGTCATCAGGAATTGTCTCCTGGATGGGTGAGTGAGGTGGAGATAAGTAAGGTGGAGATAAGTGAGGTGATTGTTGAGCTAGAGAATCTGCATGGAAGGCTGAGGATGGAACTTCTACAGATAAAGTAGGCTATAGAGAAGGTGGTGTGGAATGACTAGGGGAATGATGTGGAGATTGTGGAATGGGAGAAATAAGGGGAGAATCTTCTTCTAGAGTAGGGAGAGTAGCTGAGACAGCTCTAGTACTTTCAGAAGCTGCCCTAGAGGATTCAACCCTGGGAGGCTTAGGAATCACCCTCTCCCATTTACCAAACAGAGCAGAGGTGATCCTCTTGGATGCATTAATATGTACAGTCTAAGAGACCAAAACCTCTAGACATTTGTCTTAGAGAAAAATGCCCAAAATTCTTCCATAACACCCATTCTTGTTATTAATCTTCTTATTAATAGAATCAAACAAAACCATCCCCCAATTAATGTTTTTTTGATCAACCAGAGCACTCATCAACAGAAACTGGTGTCTGGTGACATAGTCATGGGCTGAATGTTTGCCCAGAAGAACTTTGCCAACCATATCGGCTAGAAATTTATATTCCATAGAAAAATTCTTTTTCAACAAATGGTTAGGGTTTCCTTGTGAGTGAATCATTCTATCTAGCATAATACGAAAGTCAGTACTAGATAATTTTAAATCATCTTCTCCATTGACAAAACCAAAAATTTTGAATAAAATCGCAGGTGTGAGATAAACCTGATGACCTGATATGGATTAAGTAATGGTTATGAGATCATGAACCTTTGTAGTATGAACCCATTCCTTTATCTCTGCGGCCGAGAGATTGATTTGGGTGGACATAAAATTACGCAGATGTTGTGCCTTAAAAAGTTACAAAATGTCCTAGACGCTCTAATCTAAATGACAAAAAGAGTCCATGTCAATATCAAATCCAGCATCGAACTTCATCGCAGTGAGAATCACATGCGACACAGCCATTATGCTATAAAACAAAGAGATCAAGTGCAAGAGAAATGGAGAATGTGCGGGATAATGCTCGATGAAAACTTAAAAAATATTAGTTTTCAGAAGTTGAAAGGGCAAAAAAACAATTCATCGATCTCCGTTCTACAAAAGGTTCACGAAAGGTTTATTAATTCGTCGATTTCCGTTCGACGAAAGGTTCACAATTCATCGATCTCCGTTCAAAATCAATTTAATGTCTCTCCATCAATCATTCCTAACTGATTTAAAAAGAAAATATGTTTATTTTCATCCAATGGTTTGGTGATGTTGGATCCCTAGTTGGTTTTGGGGTAGGTTCACTAATTTAGGAGGAGTATGACCTACCTTGTATAGCCAGGGTCAAGTCTAGTCGTTCTAGAGTGTAGGCTAAGTCATTAAGTTCAACCTTCTTGTACCATCCAGCACAGGACCTCCTGCTCCAGTGATTGCGTCCACCTCAACATCAAGCACATATACTGTTCCACCACCTGAGTGGACAGATGCTCAGAAAAAGTCTAAGATTGTTGATGCAAAGGCCATGAGTATTCTGGCTCAGAATATGTCTGATGATATCTTCTAGAAGGTCCCTGAATGCACATCAACCAAGGCTATTTGGGATTCTCTTAACTAGATGGTAGCTGGTTCTACTGATGAGAGAAAGGATAGGAGATCCAACCTCATCTCTCAGTATGAGAACATCAAGAAGGATGAGTCAGACACTGTTTGTGATATGTACAATAGATTAAGCTCAATAATTAATGAGATGAAGACATTGGACAAGGACATCACTCTTACAGAAGTGAATGACAAAATCCTCATGTACTTACCTAGCTCATGGGATTCTAGAATCTGGCCTATCAAGGAAGCCATAAGCCTTAATGAGATTTCCACTGAATCTCTATTGGGAAAGCTCAAATCTTATGAGCAACTGATTAATTCAAGATAAGCTGCAGAACAGAAGACTCCTTCATCAAGGAGAAAGGAGCAAATTATAGCATTCAAAGCTACTGAAGATTCAGAAGCCCCAACTATCAATGAAGAATTCCTAAGCCTCTTAGCCAAGAGATTTTACAAAATGGGAAAGAGGGACTTCAGAAGAAAGTCATCAAGGCAAGATGACAAACCCAGGTATGACAAAACACCAACTAAAGAAGTAGTTGTTTTGGCTGCAGGAAGCCTTGACACTTCATTTCAGAGTGTCCAGAGACTGAAAAGAAAGATAAAAGAAGAGAAAAGGAAATCAGGAAATAGCATTATAACAAGCCTTCCTCTAGCAAGCATAAAAGGAAGAAGAAAGGTTTCATTGCTGAAACCTGGAGTGACACTTAAGAAGAATCTTCATCTTCCAGCTCCAGTGAAGATGAAGAGGAAGCAAAGGCTAAGGAAATATGCTTCATGGTTATTGATGCACAAGCACCCATTCTGAAGCTGACCAATCAGACACTAAAGAACCTCTATCTGAAGAGTATCAGGTATTATCTTCTTTTGATTTTGATTCAGAAGAATTGAAAATTGAATTTAAATCTTTATGTCTTGATTTAATTAACTCTGAGAAAGTAATTAAACAACTTAGAGAGAAAGTAAATGAACAAGAAAACCTACTGTTCGAAAATAACAAATTAAAGGATGAAATCACCTTAGCTAATGAACAAATCATTAAATTAAAGACTGAATTATTTGAGGTTAGGAAACTTGAAGAATCCCTGAATGGGAGAAACATAAAGTTGATGAACATCACAAGCACAGTGAATGCCAGACTTAATGGCAAACTGGGCTTAGGTGCTTCATCAAGCCAACCCCAACTTATTCAGAAAAACATTTTATCCACCCCCATAAAATTTGTTTCTGAAAAGGGTAAAGAGAAAATAGAAGATAATCATGTTAAACAAATAGTATTAAAACAAAAGAATAAGAAAAGAAGAAAGAGTAAGAAAAATAATAACCAGAACAATGTTCAGCAGATTTTGTCGAACTCAGATCGACGAAATGTGTACAGTTCATCGAGCTCAAGTTGACGAACTCCGAACGCAAACTTCTACTATAACTATTCTCTGAACTGCGATCGACGAAACCAGTATGGTTCGTCGACCAGAGATCGACAAAATTGGGGCCTAGAAAATGAATACTTTTATTCTCTGAGTGGAGTACGATGAACTCATCCCCGTTCGTCGGCCTCAGATCGACGAACGTACAAGAATTCGTCGACCCCAGTTTATCATAACAGAAATTTTAATTCCTACAAGATTTTTAATCAACCTAGACAGAACATTAATCCTTTTAACCAATGGATAATTCCACCAAGAAAATACCATCCTTTAGGTTATAAAAGTCAACCTGAATATTCATATATTACCAGCTTTAGTTATGTAAATAAACAAGGACCAAAGGTAACCTGGGTCAAGAATATCTAACCTATTTTTGCGCAGATGAAAGACTATCTTACCACAGAGGAATAGTGGTATCTTGATAGTGGTTGTTCAAAATATATGACTGGCAGCAAGGACAATCTATCCAACTAAAAATCCAAGCTAGGTCCCAAAGTTGTTTTTGGTGACTCCAACTGTGGCCAGACTAAAGGCTATGGAGATATAAAGATTGGAGTGGTCACATTCAAGAAAGTAGCTTATGTAAGTGGATTAAAGCACAACCTGATTTCTATTAGTCAACTCTGTGATGAAGGGTTTCAGGTATCATTTGATAAATCCTCTTGCATTATCTCTTCTACTGACAATATAACTGTTTTAACTGGCTCTAGAGTAGGAAATATCTATATAGTTAATTTCAAATCAACAAAAACAAAAAATTTGTTTGTTTAACCAAACCAGTAACTACAATGAACTTTGGCATAAGAGATTAGGACATGTTAACTTAAAAAACATTACTATGTTATCTAAAGACGACCTTGTTAGAGGATTGCCTTCTTATCCCTATAAGAAGGAAAGCCTTTGCAGGGCTTGTCAGTTAAGCAAGCAAACTAAAAATAGTTTCAAGTCACTTAACAAGAGTGATTCACCTAGGATTTTGTATTTTCTCCACATGGATCTTTTTGAACCCATTGATGTACACAGCCTAGGATGGAATTCTTATACCTTAGTGATTGTTGATGAATTCTCAAGGTTCACTTGGGTGTTCTTATAGATTTTCTCCAGAGCATACAGATTGAGTACTCTACTCCAGTTGCATTGATCAGAAGTGATCATGGTACTGAGTTTGAGTCTCTTCTTATGTAAGAGTTCTGTAAGAAGGAAGGTATCAGGCATTGCTTCTCTGCTCCTAGAACTCCTCAACAAAATGGGGTTGCTAAAAGGAAAAACAGAACACTCATTGAAGTTGCAGGAACATTAATTGCAGATGCTCACCAGCCCCTATCCTTTTGGGCAGAGGTTGTGAGCATAGCAAACTATGTCCTGAATAGGAGTTTGATACACAAACTTAAGGGCAAGACCCCCTATAAACTACTCAAAGAGAAGAAACCTAAAGTAGACTATTTTAGAGTATTTGGCTGTGTCTGTTACATCCATAACAATAACAAGAAATACATTAGAAAGTTTGAAGCCAAAGCTGAAGTTGGAATTTTTCTTGGATATTCCCAAGTGAGCAAGGCTTATAGGGTATATAATAAATTAAAAATGAAAATGGAAGAGTATGTTCACATTTCTTTTGTTGAGACTAACAAGTTTTACAAGGAGAAGATAGCTTCTACCAGTGAAACCTTACAGGTACCTAACATGTGTGAGAAGCTGGATGAGTTGACCCACACCAATGAGGTTGTTATACATCCTTCTCCATATATTGCTGAAGAAAGTGATGATGAAGATACTGAATTTAATGGAGAGCCAACAACAGCTAACTTAATTCCACCAGAGGAATTAACTCCCCAAGCTATTGCTGAACCAAATCCACTAACTGATTCTATCATACTTAGAGATCATCCTATATCTCAAGTAATAGAAGACATATTAGTAGGTGTGCAAACAAGGCATCAACTCCACCAGGATGTGATGCATGTCTGCTTCATATCTTAAATTGAACCCCAATCCAACAAAGATGTTGAGCAAGATCCACACTAGATCATTGCTATGCAAGAGGAGCTCAACCAGTTTGTGAGATGTAGAGTTTGGGACTTATTTCCAAGACCCAAAGACTACCCAGTCATTAGAACTAAGTGGGTATTCAGAAAAAAACTTGATGCCCATGGCACTATCGTAAGGAATAAGGCAAGGCTAGTAGCTCAAGGTTATAAGAAAGAGGAAGGCATTGACTATGATCAGACATTTGCCCCTATTACAAGGCTTGAGGCTATAAGAATCTTCCTTGCATATACTGCCTTCAAAAATTTCAAAGTCTATCAAATGGATGTCAAGAGTGCATTTCTGAATGGAGAACTCAAAGAGGAAGTATATGTGGAGCAACCACTAGGTTTCATCTCTCCAACTAATCCCTCTCATGTCTTTAGATTGCATAAAGCTCTCTATGGTATAAAGCAAGCTCCAAGAGCTTGGTATGAGACCTTAGCTAGTTTCTTATTAGAGCATAAATTTTCTAGAGGCATGGTAGATATGACTCTTTTTATTAAGCATCATAAAGATAAAATCTTGTTAGTACAAATTTATGGAGATGATATTATATTTGGCTCAATTGATCCCAAACTATGCAAAAAGTTTTCTGACCTTATGCATTCAAAGTTTGAGATGAGTAGTATGGGTGAACTTTCATACTTCCTTGGTCTCCAAGTGAAGCAATTGCTTGATTGCATCTTCATATCCCAATCCAAGTATGCTAATGAGCTAATCAAAAGGTTTGGGATGTCAGATGCCTCAGCAAAGAAAACACGCATGGCTACCAATACTATGGTTGACTCTGATGAACATGGAAAGCCTGTTGATCAGAAATTATATATGGGCATTGTTGGTTCCCTATTGTATCTCACAACAAGTAGGCCAGACATAATGTTTGCTACATGTTTTTGTGCTGGGTTCCAAGTGAACCCTAAAGAATCTCATCTTATTTTCCTTAAAAGAATTTTAAGTTATATAAAGGGTTGCCCAAATCTAGGACTCTGGTATCCAACTGAATCAGAATTTGAGTTGACTGGATACTCAGATGCTGACTTTGCTGGATGTAGAGTGGATTGGAGGAGCACATCAAGAACATGCCAGTTCCTTGGTGCTAGACTTGTCTCCTAGTTTTGCAAAAAGTAAACATCTGTGTCTACATCAATAGCAGAAGCTTAGTATATAGCAGCTGGCAGTTGCTGTTCACAGATGTTGTGGATTAAAAACCAACTTCTACACTATGGATACAACTTAAATAATTCAACCTTACTCTGTGATAATACAAGGGCAATTTCTATTGCTCAGAATCCAGTTCATCATAGTAGAACTAAGAATATAAAGATAAGGCATCATTTCATTAGAGAGTGTGTGGACAAAAAGAAAATTAATATTGTCTATATCTACACTGATTTGCAAAGAGCACACATCTTCACCAAACCCTTTGATGAAAGAAACCATATGTTATTTCTAAATTATCTTGGTATGATTAATGGAGAAGCTTTAATTTAACTTTCTGTTCGTGGTCGAAGAATTTTCAACAGTTCGTCGACCTGAGATCGATGAACTGAGAAAAGTTCTTGATAAAATTCTTCGAACTGAGATCGACGAACTCTCTATGTGAGTCATTTTTGTCGACCGGAGATCGATGATCTGGCTTCAGACAATTTTTTATCGACC
Source organism: Platanthera zijinensis (assembly GCA_039513925.1). Lineage (NCBI taxonomy): Eukaryota > Viridiplantae > Streptophyta > Magnoliopsida > Asparagales > Orchidaceae > Platanthera > Platanthera zijinensis. The sequence continues at coordinate 156,806,350 of CM077083.1, forward strand.
TGAGAACGACGAAAAGTTTTCTCTTCTTCAGACTGAGATCGACGAAATATTTTGTCGATAAAATATTTCGTTGACCTCAGATTGAAGAATTTTTCTTTTTCGTAGGATGAAGTTTGTCGTTTCATATTCCGAAAAAACGTTATATCTAGGTTTTCTTCGAGCTCTATCCCATGCTTTCAGTTCCCTTGCACTTGATCTCTCTGCTTCTTTGTTGCAGGTGATCATGGCGATTCCAGCAAGCGCTCTTGTAGCTATGAAATTCGACATGGGTTTCGATATAGATTTCAAGTCATTCCAACACTCGGACCAGATCTTCCTTGACATCCTAAAATTGTTTGAAGTTTTACAGTTGAAGAGTCTGGTGACTACCAGGATTAAGATTGCGACGACAAAAATTAGAGAATGGGTCTTCACTCTATCGACTCCAGATGCTGATACGTTGATCGGGACAATATCGGGTAATGCCGTTTCACTTGCCCATGATGTTCTAACTGAAATTTTTGGTTTACTGAATGGAGAAGAGGAATTAGAAATTGACACTGCTGAATATGATGAGAAATTGATTCGAATGGGTTATTTTAGAGACACCCCTAACAAATTGCTAAAGAAACATCTATCTACATACTATAAGTTTCTAGCAGATATTGTAGGAAAAGTACTGCTGGGCAAACACACTGCCCATGATTATATTACTAGACAACAGTTTCTAGTGATGTGCGCAGTGGTGAACAAGAAGGCCGTGAACTGGGCCAAAATCATGTTTGAGTTGATTAAGAAGAAAAACACCAAGAACGAAGTGTGTTTTGGAAGAATTCTGGGAATATTCCTGCAGGCCAAGGCTACTAAATCACTGGTCTCCCCGACCATATTCATTAATGCCTCCAACAGGCTTACCTGTGCCTTATTTGGCAGGTGGGGGAGGAATCTCTCTAAGACATCCAAGGCTTCCTCTTCTAGACCTTCTGAGGGTACAAGGGTTGCTCCAGCCACTCCCCACCCTACTGAGAATGTTTCCATTCCCCCTCCACCTCCTCTTATTCAAACACCCTCAACAACCCTCCAGCTTTCTTTTACATCTCAAGAACATCAACCAACACCTCCTGCTTACCCAATCTATATTCATTCACCAGTTAACTCACCAGTTCATTCACCTACTCGTTCTCCAGTATATCAACCTTCACCACATCAATCCCCTCAATATCAGCATTCACCTATTCAATCTCCAGTACATGCTAATACACAAGAGCATGTTACTCCTCCTCTGTCTCCTCCTCCTTCACATCTTACTGGCATCCCCCTTCATAACCTATCATCCATACCAACATTCAATCTGTTATCTTTCAATCTATCATCACACCTTCATTCCCCATCATCAATAGATGAACCAATGCCAAATTCCTCACCTTCTTATCCATCATCATCCTCCTTCAACCCATTTGTATCCACTCAAACCCCTCTTGAATTCATGGACATAGATTCCTTCCCCATTTCATCTATTTTGCAATCCATTACACCTCTTTTAAAACAACTCATAGCAGAGGCTATTTCACCTCTTGCTGCTTCCATTTCTTCTCTTATTGCCCAACTTTCTGCCCCCTCTGTCCCTCCTTCTTCAGTTAGGGGCCTGGTTCCAGTACTTACTGAAACCAGGCAAGGGGAGATGCTCAATGAAGAAGCAGCTCTAGTAGCTGTAGAAATAGAAGCAACAGTAATAGCAGTAGAGATTGTTGATTCTGATATTATTGATACTGGTATACCAGATGCAGAAATAGCAACAATAGTAGTAAAGATTATTGATACTGATATACCAAATGCAGATGTAGTTAAATCCTTAGTTATTCTTTCTGAAGACTGCTTCATTTCTCTAGCAGTTAAACTAAAGTCAATTCTAGATTCTTTTGACCTCTTATATATAAACATTCTTTTATTTGTTTCTCCTGAGTATTGCATAGATATTATTTGTCATACAACTCTAGTTAGTACAGAAACTCTTCAGGCCATTCAGGCAAGTTTTGCTACTAACATGGTTGTGGAACCTGCTGGCCCAACCTATATAATGGATGATAGTCCAATACCAAGTCTAGATGATTTAATTGCACAGGATGTTGCACTAGAGATTTAACAGATGCAAAAAGATCCTGAGCTAAATGATTTTCTTCTAACTGATAAAGACTTAGAAGATTCTCAGTTGATTATAGAGATTGTTATTCCTCTTGTAGTTGTTCTACCTCCATCTCCTCCTCAAGCAGATAAACAGATTTCAAAGCAAACATTAGAAGAAATAGATGATTTATATGATAACACTACAACAAACTGCACCTGTTGTAAGGACTGAAATATAACTAAAACACAGTTTGTTACTAATAGGTATATTTAGTAACGAATTTTTTCTGTTGTTACCAAAAAATACTTTTTGTAACGAATATTTTATATTTTGTTACAATAAAAATTAATTTGTTACTATAAATGTAAGTATTTGTAACAACACTAATGTTACGTTACGAATAGTAATTTTTTCTCACAATATGTTTGATCATTTTTAGTCCCACACCGCCAGTTAAAACATCAATTTTGGGTTTATATTGTCCATTCCACAATCAATTTTTGAAATATGCTGGGCTGGCGGGCTCGCGGGCGGGCGGCGGCGGGCGGGCGGCGGCGGCCGGCGGCGGGCGGCCGGCGGCGGGCGGCCGGCGGCCGGCGGCGGCCGGCGACGGGCGACGGGCGGCCGGCGGCCGGCGGGCGGCGGCCGGCGGCGGCGGGCGGCGGGCGGCGGCCGACGGCGGGAGGCGGCGGCCGGCGGCGGCCGGCGGCGGCGGAATCTTTTTTACTATTGTAACTAATTTATTGTAACGACACGCATACATTCGTTACAAGAAGTATTAGCGTCGAGCTTTAGAGGACGACCGTTACATAAAGTTTTTTTCGTTACCAAAGAGTTTTGGTAACGATTTTTAGTACTTATTGTAACGATTTATGTCCTTACTATAAGTGCAATTTGTTGTAGTGTAATCCTCCTAGATCATCTGATGATGATGAGGATTCAGAAGATGATTCTGATTCTGATACTTCCAATAAATCCAAATCAAAGAAGAGGAAAGCTATAGGAAAGGCTGTTCCCAAGCTCAATCCAGATAATGATGTTCCATATTATATTCTACACAACATTCCCCGTACTCCAACAACTCCTCATTGGATGAGACTGTCTAGGAACCAGGCTAAAGCTCAGAAGAAGAAGAAGAGGTATGGATCTTCTCCAGTGAAGAAATTCAGGAAAGATCCACCTCCTCCTCCTCCTCCTCCTGCAGTAGCTTCAGGCAGTCTTGCAAGGTTTATCTCCAGTGCTTCTCAACCTCCCAAGCCAGCTCATTATCAGAATTCAAGACAATCTTCTAAACCAGCTCCTTCTTACTCAAGGAAATCTTCCAGACCAGCTCAAAGGCAATCTTCCATTCCTGCTGGAAAATAGAGTGATTGCAGACCACCAAATTCCTATTATGCTGAAAAATCTATAAAGAATTGTCCTTTAACAAATTATCAGCAATAGTCTATTATTTTAAGAAAGCCTCAAAGGACTGCTCCGGATGATTCAGCTGATCCAAGATATGAACCAGAGCTTGATCCAAATTTCAGGATGGCTAGATTCCATGAACTGATAGGCTTATCTCAGATAAACAAGGCAAAGACAGAAGGAACTGATCCATCACAATTTACAACTATGTCTTCTTTCAGACAGAAAGAGCTTGAATAGTTTGAGGTAGACAAAGAATTAATTGATCCAAATGCTTATATGCAGGTTCACCCAGACGTTGTTGTGCCTAGAGCTTCTACTGTAACTCTTCTGGGAGCTCAAGACCTGAAGATGTCTAAGCAAGAAGAATAAGATCCTCTCAGAACAATAGTGTTCACTAAATATCCTTCTGATCCTCCTCCAGACAGGTTCTAAAAACTACTTTAATTCTCTGTGGATATTCTTTCTATCTGCTGAATTGTTTTTCATTCTGTCAGATATTTTCTTTCATGTTGTATGTTTGTATTTTCATTTCTTATGCATTGTACTTAGTGACCTCACCCAAATAAGGGGAGATTGTTGGATTCCTAGTTGGTTTTGGGCTAGGTTCACTAATTTAGGCTGAGTCTGACCCACCTTGTATAGTCAGGGTCAAGTCTAGTAGTCCTAGAGTGTAGGCTAAGTAATTAAGTTCAACCTTCTTGGACCAGCCAGAAGAGGACCTCAGAAGACTCATACTTAGAAGATTTCAGAGAACAGTTTGATCAGTTCGAAGTTCTTCGAACTCAGCTCGACGATCGTCGATCTTAGATTGACGAACTAAGAGTTATTTCTATGAGCTGAGCTCGACGATATTCGTGCTCAGGTCGACGATCAGTTTTCTTCAGACAGAATCTCAGCTCGATAAACTCAGAGTGCAGTTTTCGTAAGCCATTCTCAGTACGCGGTTTGCAAAGCTCAGGTCGATGATCTGGAATTCTTAGGTCGACGATCTTTGATCTCAGGTCAACGAATTCTGTTCAGTGATCGACGATATCTGTCCAGTTCCAGAATGAGAAGTTTTCTTCCTTCTGTTCCTTTATTTCTATATTAATAGCAGTATTATTCCTGAGTAATTAATGCTTATATTTCTCTAAATATAGCCGTTATTGGCAGCATTAATTATGGTATTCAATAGGATATTTACTTGCTTATTTTATTAAGGGACAGTTGGGGAAACTCATTTATGATATATTCCAGTCGTTTGTATTCTTCAGATCAGCCAACAATTAAGGCAGTAATTCAAATTTCAAAGGAGAATTTATTGACTGAGAATATAAAGAGAGATTTTTCTCTTTTTGACAAGAATACAGAAGGAACCACAAGAATTTACAGAGAAAAAATATACAGCATTGAAATAGACTAATCTTTCAGAACTCTCTCTCTCACAGTGAAGAAAATTCTCTGTGTTTCACCTTGTCAAGTCTGAAGACACAAGAAGAAGAATGATCACAATCAAGAGTCTTCTTCAAGCTTCACTTCTAGGAACATCTCGTATAACAAAGATTTATTCAGTCAGAAAAGTTCCGGGACTACTTTCAGACAAGGCTGAAGACCTACACCCTGAAGCAAAGCTCCATTCTTCCTAAACCATCAACATCTCAGGGGGAGTTTTGTCAACATCAAAGATCCACTAGTCTTCTCTATTGATTAGATAAAGAGGAGACACCATCACCTTCTCTCACCTCTTGTAAAAGGGTTTTAACTCCCTTCAAAAGTTAGCTCTTGGTTGTCAAGTCTCCTGATCAAAAGACTTGGGTTGGTTTTTGGGCACCTGATAAAAGCCTAAAGGGTTGCAATATCTCCCTACAAATAGATATTGTGGTAGCAGTCACCTGATCAAAACCTGCTAGTGGATTCCTACCAGGGTGGTAGATGAGTGGATGTACCCAAGTTTAGGGGAACCATTATAAAATTTCTTGTGTTGTCTGGTTGCTCATTTTCTGTTTTTATTCTTATTTGTGGCTGTGATTGTTAGAATAGCTTAGCTTGTTTTTCCTTCAATTATTATATTTGGTATCACTTATTTTCACTATGATATAAAAGTTTAAAATAGCCAAAAAATTTAATACTCTATTCACCCCCCCCCCTTAGAGTAAGCTAGATCTAACCCCTCCTTTCAGGCTAATTTAATTTTTATCCACATTATCTCTGATAAAGTGTTGCCTTATTTTTATATGTTTAGTCGTACTATGGAGGACTGGATTCTATGCAATTGAAATTGCACTAGTATTATCACAGTATATAATACAATTATTTAAGTTGTATCCATAATTTAGTAATTGATTTTGAATCCACAAAATCTATGAACAACAACTACCTGCTGTAATATATTCAGCTTCAGTAGTTGAAGTAGAAACATATGTTTGCTTCTTGCAAAACCATGACAAAAGCCTATCACCAAGAAACTGACAAGTTCCTGATGTGCTTTTTCTATCAACTCTGCATCAAGCATAGTCAGCATCTATGAATCCAATTAATTCAAATCCTTAATCAATAGGATACGAGAGTCCTTGATTTAGACAACCCTTTAAATATCTAAAAATTCTTTTTACTAAAATAATGTGAGATTATTTAAGGTTAACTTGAAACCTAGCACAAATACAGGTTGCAAACATAATATCTGGTCTACTTGTTAAATACAATAGAAACCCAATGATTGTTCTATATGTTTTTTGATCAACAGATTTGCCTTGTTCATCATTATCAACTATAACATTAGTGGGCATGGGTGTTTTCATAGAGGAGGCATCTGATATCCTAAATCTCTTAATTAGCTCGTTAGCATATTTAGATTGAGATATGAAGATGCCATAAGATGTTTGCTTCACTTGTAAACCAAGAAAATAAGATAATTCACCTATGCTACTCATTTCAAACTTTGAATGCATTAGGTCAGAGAACCTTTTGCAAAGTTTGGAATCAGTAGAACCAAAAATTATATCATCAACATATATTTGAACTAGTATAATTTCAGTTTTATGATGTTTAAAAAAATAAATTTTTGTCTACCTGGCCTCTACAAAATTTATTCTCTAATAGAAAGTTAGCAAGGGTCTCATACCAAGCTCTTGGAGCTTGTTTAAGACCTTAAAGAGTTTTATTAAGCTTAAATACATGAGATGAGTGAGTTGAAGAGATAAAACCTAGAGGTTATTCTACATAAACTTCCTCTTTGATTTCTCCATTCAGAAATGCACTCTTTACATCCATCTGATATACTTTGAATTTCTTGAATGCAGTAAAAGCAAGAAATATCCTGATAGTTTCTAATCTTGCAATAGGAGCAAATGTTTGAGCATAATCTATTCCTTCCTCCTGTGAATATCCTTGAGCCACCCGTCTAGATTTATTTCTCACTATAACTCCTTGAGCATCCAATTAATTCCTGAAGACCCATTTGGTTCCAATTACTGGATAGTCTTCTGGTCTTAGAACTAAGTCCCAAACTCTACTTCTCTCAAGCTAATTTAGTTCCTCTTGCATTGCAATGATACAATGAGGATCTTGTTCTACATCTATTATTGATTGAGGTTTAATCAGATATAGAAAGCATATATGCATCTGATTTTGATTAAGTTGATGCCTTGTTTGCACACCAACTGATATTTCTCCAATTACTTGAGATCTAGGATGATCTTTAATAGTGACAAACTAAATAGGTGGAGTTGGTTCTTCAATGATTTGTGTTGTTAAATCCTCTTTTGGAATTTCATTAGCTATAACTTTTTCAACATAAATTTCAGGATTATCTTCATCACTGTCTTCAGCAATCTGTTGAAAAGGATATAATGTATCCTCTTGCTTTAGGTTTATTTCATCTAGTTTCTCACACAGAATTGGTACCTGAAAAGAATCTATGGTAGAGGTATTCCTATCCTTATAAAACATGTTAGATTCATCAAATAATACATGTACGGATTCTTCTATTTTAAAAGTAGATTTATTATAAACCCTATAAGCCTTACTGACAAGAGAATATCTAAGAAATATTCCAGCTGCAGCATTGAATTCAAATTTTCCTAAATGTTTCTTGTCATTATTATGAATATAACATTTACACCCAAAAAAATTAAAATAATTTACTTTAGGCTTCTTATTTTTAAGCGATTCATAGGGAGTCTTACCCTTGAGTTTATGAATGAGACTTCTGTTAAGAACATAATTTGTTGTGCTTACTGCCTCTGCCCAAAACGATAGGGGTAAGTGAGAATTTGCAAGTAATGTTCTAGTAGATTCCATTAGGGTTCTATTTTTCCTTTCTGCCACCCCATTATTTTGAGGAGTTCTAGAAGCAGAGAAACACTATCTTATTCCTTCTTTCTCACAAAACTCTCTCTTTAGAAGAGATTCAAACTCAGTGTCATGATCACTTCTGATCAATGCAATCTGAGTAGAGTATTCAATCTTAATGTTCCTAAGAAAGTCTGTAAGAACTTTAAAGTTATCAGACTTGTTCCTAAGAAAGAACACCCAAGTGAATCTAGAGAAATCATCAACAATTACTAAAGTGTATGACTTTCCTCCCAAACTTTGTATTGTAATAGGTCTAAAAAGGTCCATATGTAGCAAATACAAAATTTTGGGTGAATCACTCTTAGATAAGGATTTAAAACTGTTTTTAGTTTGCTTACCTAATTGACAAGCCCTACAAAGTCCTTCCTTCTTGTAAGATCCAGAAGGTAGTACTCTGATAAGGTTGTCCTTAGACAATTTAGCAATAGTTCTAAGGTTTATATGCCCTAATCTTTTGTGCCAAAGTTCATTTGATTTACTTATCTGATTAGACAAACATATTTCAATTTTAGCAGAATTAAAATTGACTCAATAGATGTTACCCTATCTAACCCCAGATAAAACAACTTTGTTTACATTAGATGTAATAAAGTATAAAGACTTATTAAATGATACCTAATAACCTTTATACATAGTTTACTGATGCTGATGAGATTATGCTTAAGACCTATCACATAAGCTACCTTTCGAAAGGTAACTACTCCAACTTTGACATTGTCATAGCCCTTTGTCTGGACAAAATTGGAGTCTCTAAATATGACTTTTGGTCTAAGCTTTGCTTTGAAGCCTCTTAGATTAGCTTTTCTTCCTATCTTGTGTTTAGAGCATCCACTATCCAAATACTACTGTTCCTCTATGGTAGGATAGTTCTTTTCATGTATTAAAAACAAGTTAGGTGTTCTTGACCCAGATTATCTTGGGTCCTAATTTTTTGTCATAATCAGTAGAAATATAGGAATATTCAGGTTGATTTTTATATCCAAGTGGATGATATCTTCTGGGAGTAATGATCCACTCAGTAAAAGGATTTATCAACTTTTGAGTTTGATTATTATTTTGAAAAGAAATAAATTTCTGTTTGAAAAGTTTAAATTCGACAAATTATTCTGATTTTGTCGAGCCACGTTCGACAAATAATAGTGATTTCGTCGAGCACCATTCACTGAATAGTTATTCTCATTTCCTATGTTCAGCATTTGTCTATCTCTGTTCGACGAATAACTTTGACTATGTCGAGCTCGGTTTGACAAATTTTGTTGAACATTATTTTTCTGGAAATTTTTATTCTGTTTTAGAATAGATTTTGATTTCTTCTCTAGTATATTATTTGACAAAACTTCAGTTTCTTTATCTGTAACTTCTAATATTTATTTTCCTTTAGCTGATATAAATTTTACAAGAGTAGTTAAAATATTTTTCATAAGAATTTGAGGTTGACTAGATGAAGCTCTCAAGCCTAGTCTGCCATTTAATCTGGCATTGACTGTACTTGTAATATTCATTAGTCTGATACTTTTTCCATTAAGAGATTCTTCAAACTTCTTAGCCTCAGATAATGTATTTTCTAGAGAAACTGTTTGTTCCTTAGAAATTTTCAAATCTTCTTTGAGTTTAATGTTTTCTGAAGATAGATTGTTCATTTCAGTTAATTTTTCTCTGAGAAGTTTTATTTCCTTCTCAGATTTTATCAAATCTTTACAAAGCAATTTAAAATCTATTTTGAATTGATCTGATGTAAAATCAAAAGTTGAAATTACCTAGTCTTCTTTGGACTTAGATTAGGAATTAGAATTGTTGTTTGATGCATTGATTGCCATCATACAGACTTCTTTAGCATTTGATTCTTCTTCATATTCACTTGAACTGGATGAAAATTAAGTGTCTTACTCACTCCATGTTTTAGCTACAAAGCCTCTCTCCTTCTGTCTGTGTTTACTAGAAGAGGGTTTGTTTGAATGCTTCATAAAGTCTTTCTCCTTCTTCTTATCTTTCTTTTGATTTTTAGGACATTCTGGAAGAATGTGTCCATGTTTCCTACAACCATAGCAAATAATTTCCTTAATAGGTGCTTTGTCATACCTTGGTTTTTCATATTTCTGGAAAATCTTCTCCTGAAGTCTTTCCTGACCATTTTGTAAAATCTTATAGCCAATAGACTCACGAGTTCTTCATTTTCTAGAAGTTGTTCTTCCTCTTCAGTTACATAGAAAGCAATACTCTTATCCTTCTTCACTGAGGATAAAGTCATTTGTTCAGTTTCTCTTATTTTTATGAGTTGCTCATATGATTTGAGACTGCCCAATAAAGTTTTTGTTGTAATTTCATTCACACTTCTGACTTCTCTAATTGGCCAAATTCTTGAATCTCATGTGCTAGGAAAACACATGAGAATTTTTTTCATTTACTTCTGTCAATGTAATGTCTTTCTCCAAAGTTTTCAGTTCATTGATTATGAGACTGAGTCTTGTATACATATTAGCAACAGATTCAGTTTCTCCCTTTTTGAAATTCTCATATTGAGAAATCATATGAGATCTTCTATCTTTTCCTTCATCTGTTATCTAGCTACCATTGCAGTGAGGGAGTCCCAGATATCTTTTGCTAAGGTGCATTCAGCAACCTTCTGAAAAATATCATCAGATATTATTTGGACTAGTATATTCATAGCATCAGCAGTTTTCAGTTTTTTCTAAGCATCTGTCCATTCTGGAGGTGGTGTAACATTGGTGCTTGTTGTTGCCAGTGATGGAGGTGGACCTGTCAAAATTGAATTGTAGATATCCTCACTAATAGAATTCATATATAACCTAATCCTCTGTCATAGTGCAAACTTATTAAGATTGCAAACAGGAGGTCTAGTCTTGAGTACTCCTTATTTTATGCCATGATAAATTTATCAATGATCTAAAAACAAACTTTTAGGTAAAATAAGATCTATCAGATCTATTGGTTTAGGTGTTAGCTTGTAAAACCAACCCTCATCTGATACCAATTGAAAATGGAAGGGATAGATCTAACTTTACTCTAGAGGGGGGGTGAATAGAGTATTTTAAAAACTTTAATTTATTTTTATAGCGGTTTTAAAAATTAGTGATATATATAATATACACAACACATAAATAGAAAGTAACAATCATAGAGGACACAAGGATTTTATAGTAGTTACCCAATAAATCTGGTACGTCTACTCTTCTACCACCCTAGTAGGAATCCACAACAGGTTTTTGCTCAGGTGCCCTATCACCAGAAGATCTATTTTCTAAGGGAGATCTAGCAACCCTTTGAGCTTTTGACCAGGTACCCAAATACCAAACTTAAGTCTTTTGATCAGGTGACTTATGAACCAAGTTATTGGAACCCAATTACTGATTTAGGCTAGGATCACTATTATTTATTTAGGATAATTAGTTTGACCCAATGTGTTTAGTCTAGGGTCATAGGTTTATTTCTAGGGTTGCTCCTTCAGAAGAATTCCATTTAAATATAGTTCGACAAACGCAGAATTCTGATCGATGAAAGATGAGCTCTGTTCGACGAATGTTGGGCTCAGTTCGATGAACTCAGAGTTCTAACTCTGAGTTTAGCTCGATGAACTCTGGGCTTTGTTTGACGAATGATGATCACATCTCAGAATCTCAGCTCGATGAACTCTAGGCTTAGTTCGATGAAATTCAGGCTCTGTTCGACGAACTCCAAGCTTAGTTCGACGATTTCCAGGCTCAGTTCGACGAATTTCTTGCAGTATTCAATGTTCAAGAAGTTTTATATTCTGAATGCAGAATGATTTTAAAAGGCTTAATTATTGTCAGTTACACTCTGATATTTATGCTAAATATTTTTAAGGAATATAGCCATTTAAGGCCGCATTAAATATGGATTTATCACAGAGTTTTATTCTAATTAATTCCCAGAGCAATTACAATTCTCAGAGATTCTTCAGGCATTTTAGAATGATTTAAATTCAAATGTTTGAATTCTTCTCAGGGATTATATATTTAGATTATTTCTGCTTCAAAGGGTTACATTGTTACACACTCTTACGTATCTCATAAGTTTACAGAGTTAGACTTTCAGGTTGATACACTGTTATTGATTTAGAGACTTACAGATCAACATATTTTTAACAGATTTTTTGCTTTAGTCTCTGCAAGTGAATAGTATTCAACTAGTTGAATAGAAGAAGGCATATACCCAAAAGAAAAGCATCCCTTCCTAATCTTAAATCTCTACTCAAATCAGGTGGAGCTTTTTGCATCTTCATCCACTAAAGTCTTCTCAGAGATATTTGATAGAGAAGACATCTCCAACTCTCTTATTTTATTTCTTTAACTGTGTATATGGTTTTTAACTCCCTTCAAAAGTTATCTCTTGGTTCATAATTCATCTAATCAAAAGACTTAAGCTTGGTTTTTGGGCACCTGATCAAAAGCTTAAAGGGTTGTAAGATCTCCCTTAGAAAATAGATCTTCTGGTGGCAGGGCACCTGATCAAAAACCTGTAGTGGATTCCTACCAGGGTAGTAGAAGAGTAGACGTACCTAAATTTATTGGGGAACTACTATAAATCCTTGTGACGTCTGTGATTGATTGTTTTCTTTATTGTGTGCTGAGATTATTTTATATATATATATCATTAATTTTTAAATCCGCTATAAAAATAAATCAAAGTTTTAAAATACTCTATTCACCCCCTCTAGAGTAAAGTTAGATCTATCCCAATTGGTATTAGAGGTTGGTTCTTTGGTTTTACAGTCTAACACCTGAACCAATAGACTGATAGATCTTATTTTCTCTAGTTTGTTTTTCTTATCATGACACAAAATAAAGAGTATTCAAGCACTAGACCTCCTGTGTGTAAACTAAATAAGTTTGCACTATGGAAGGAAAGGATTAGGTTATACATGAACTCTATTGATGAAGATATCTATAATACCATTTTGATAGGTCCACCTCTACTACTGGCAATAATAAGCACTAGTGTTGTACCACCACCAGAATGGACAGAAGCTCAGAAAAAGCTGAAGATTGTTGATGCAAAAGCAATTAACATTTTAGCCCAAACAATGTTTGATGACATTTTTTAGAAGGTTGTTGAATGTCCTTCAGCTAAAGCTATCTGGGACTCCGTTAATGTAGTGGTAGCTGGATCAGCTGATGAAAGAAAGGACAGAAGATCTCACTTGATTTCTCAATATGAGAATTTCAAAAAGGGTGAAAGTGAATCGGTTGCAGATATATACACAAGACTCAGTCTCATAATTAATGAACTGAAATCTTTGGAAAAAGACATTACATTGACAGAGGTCAATGATAAAATTCTCATGTGTTTCCCTAGCACATGGGATTCACGAATCTGGCAAATTAGAGAAGCTAGAAGTTTGAATGAAATCACAACTAAGACTTTGTTGGGTAAGCTCAAATCTTATGAGCAGCTCATCAAAACAAGGGAAGCTGAACAAAAGACTCTACCCTCAGTGAAGACTGAAAATAGCATTGCTTTCCAAGCAACTAAAGAAGAACAAGTTCCACATAATGAAGATCTTATGGGTATCCTGGCTAAAAGGTTCTACAAGATAGCCAGAAAAGACTTCAAGAGAAGATCATCCAGGAACCAAGACAAACCAAGGTATGATAAAACTCCAACTAAAGAAATTGTTTGTTATGGTTGCATGAAACCAGGACACATTCTTTCAGAGTGTCCTGAAAATTAAAAGAAGGATAAGAAGAAGGAGAAAGACTTTAAGAAGCACTCACACAAATCCTCTTCCAGTAAATACAAAAAGAAGGAGAGAGGCTTTGTAGCTGAAACTTGGAGTGAATCAGACTCTGAATCTTCATCCAGTTAAAGTGAAGATGAAGAAGAGTCAAGAGCTAAGGAAGTCTGTCTGATAGAAATCAATGCATCATGCAGCAATTCTGATAATGAATCTGAGTCTGAAGAAGACCAGGTAATCTCTATATTTGATTTTACTTCAGATCAGTTTAAAACAGATTTTAAATTCCTATGTAAAGATTTGATACAATCTGAGAAGGAAATAAAACTTTTCAGAGAGAAATTAACTGAATCAAATAATCTATCTTTTGAAAACATAAAAATTAAAGATGATTTGAAAATTGCTTTTAAACATATAGTATCTTTAGAAAATACATTATTAGAGGCAAAGAAGTTTGAAGAATCTCTCAATGGGAGAAACATCAAACTGATGAATATCACAAACACAGTCAATGCCAGGCTTAATGGCAAACTAGGCTTGGGGGCTTCTTCTAGTCAACTATAAAATTCACTTCTGCTAAAGGTAAAAAAATTAGAAGATTTAGATAAAATTACCGATGTTTTACAAAATAATAAACCAAAACAAATTAAAAAAAATTCAGAAAAATTATCTTCAAAATAATTCATCGAACCAAGCTCGATGAAATAATTATTACTCGCCGAATAGAGCTCGACGAACTATGAACACGGGATTTGAGTATAACTATTCAGGAAATTTTGCTTGACAAAATCAATATGATTCGTCGAACAGCGATCGACGAAATCTGAACACAGAATATGAATACAACCATTCTGTGAACGGAGCTCAACGATATCACCACTTTTCGTTGAACGCAGCTCGACGAAATCATTATACTTCGTCGAACCCAAATTTTCAAAACAAACATTTTAATTCTTTTCAAAAGTATAATCAAACACAAAAATTTATAAATCCTTTTACTCTGTGGATCATCCCTCCTAGGAGATATCATCCACTTGGTTATAAAGATCAACCTGAATGTTCTTACATTTCTAATTATTATGAAAGAAAACAAGGACCCAAGGTAATCTGGGTCAAGAACACCTAATTTATTCTTTTACAGGAAATGAACTATCCTACCATAGAGGAACAGTGGTATTTTGATAGTGAATGTTCAAACCATATGACAGGAAGAAAGGCTAACCTTAAAGATTTTAAAGCAAAACTTGGACCAAAAGTCATTTTTGAAGACTCCAACTATGGAAAGACAAAAGGCTATGGCAATGTCAAGGTTAGAGCAGTTACCTTCAGGAAGGTAGCTTATGTGAAAGGTCTCAAGCATAACCTTATCTCCATCAGTCAATTATGTGATGAAGGTTATCAGGTATCTTTTAATAAATCATCATTGTACAACCCCATATTCACTGGAGAGAATCTGGGGATGCTAACAGTCAGGATTGGACTAGCTTCGGGCTCAAGACCAGAACCGCTTGCGCCTTGATGAGCTCCCGCCTACGAGCAGGCGGGATCGTTTGCGCCCAGCCTCAACTAAGATCCACGGATGACCAAAGGCGGGCGAGAGGGCATTGAGTCCACTCAATGCTAAAGTCCAAGCAGCAAAGGCGTCGAGTCCACTCGACGCCACATTGAGTGAGCTCCACTCACTCGACGCCAAAGTCAATGCAGCATGGGCGTTGAGTCCACTCAACTCAACGTTGAGTAGGCATCAAGCTCGCTCAACGCTGTGTTTAGCAGTAAAGGCATCAAGCTCACTCAACGCCTTGTTAAGCAGTAAAGGCATCAAGTTCACTCAACGTCGTGTTAAGCAGTAAAGGCATCAAGCTCACTCAACGCGGTGTTAAGTGGAGGTGGGAAGGTTCTCGGCTCAAAGTTCTCGCCTCGGCTCAAAGTTCTCACCTCGGCTCATAGTTCTCGCCGCGGCTCAAGGTTATCGGCTCAAGATTCTCGTCGCGGCTCAAGGTTCTCGGCTCAGGGTTCTCGCCGAGTGGGGCCCAAGGCCCAGGGTAAAATTACCCAATTGTCCTCAGGTAAAATTACCTACATACCCCTAGGGGCTGCATTTAGTATTTTATAAACAGCGGGGTTAGGCTATTGGCATACCAGCTAGGGGTATTTCGGTAATTTCAGGTCAACAAAAGGCTATAAATAGACCCATAAGGGCTCCTTAGAAAGCGAACTCTCATTTTTCTCTAAATCTCTAGTGCTTTCTGAGGAGCTCCTAGCCCAGCTTTTAGCTTTGGAGGGGAAGCTCTAAGAGATCTTCCGGGTGTGAGGTGGGACCTCCCTGCTGAGGCTTTGGGTCAGACCTAGGTCGTTAGCAACCAGTCACAGGGCGTGGCTTGAGAGAAGTAGGTGTTGGCTGCACCCCTGTTTTGAACATTCATTGAGGTCAATTTTGGCTCCAACAGTTCTGGTGCGGTGAGCGTGGAAGGAAGCCGGTACAGGAAAGCCTTGAGTTTGGTCACATGACTGGGGGTGATTGTGAAGCATCTGGCTCAGGGGGTATCCCCACCCCGGGGGAGGAAGCGACGAGGAAGATGTTGGAGGACTTTAAGCGAGAGGTCCTACATACCATCAGCCAGGCCTTCTCGGCAAGGAGTGAGTGGGTGACGCCTCAGGTTCCGGTGGAGGCAGTC
Organism: Platanthera zijinensis; assembly: GCA_039513925.1. Lineage (NCBI taxonomy): Eukaryota > Viridiplantae > Streptophyta > Magnoliopsida > Asparagales > Orchidaceae > Platanthera > Platanthera zijinensis. The sequence goes on from CM077083.1 coordinate 156,822,584, forward strand.
CCGCTTCTGGGCGAGAACCCCCATGGGAAGCGCCCGGGAAGGAGGTCCCGGCGGAAGTTGGTGAGAGAGACGTGGCCACGCGGGAACTCTTCCCAGGACAGCGCCACGGAAAGGAGGTTTCGACAGAAGTTGGCGAGAGGGAGGCGGCAGTGCGAGATCTCTTCCCCGGGCATGGTACCGTGGATCGGGCAAGCCAGCCAAGGCCGCGAGACGTGCCCTCTCGCCAGGAGGGAGGCGAGAGTCCCTTCTGCGAGCTTATCATCTCGGCTCCGGTGCCGGAAGGGTTCCGCGAGCCGATATGTCTTACTACTCAGGGAAGGATGATCCGATGTAGCATGTTCAGTGGTTCGAGGACGTAGTATCGATAAGGCAGATGACGGATGCCTTCAAGTGTTGGTTGTTTGCCATCACGTTGAAGGAGAAGGCTCGGGACTGGTTCCACCAGTTGCCGGCAAGTTCTATATACAGCTTTGAAGATCTGCGCAGGGGGTTCCTATTGAGATTCTCGACATCGAAGAAGCGGAAGAAGGAGGCAGAGTGCCTATTTGCGGTAAGGTAAAAGCAGGATGAGACGCTGGGTCATTACGTTGACCGGTTCCAGGAAGAAATCCTCCTAGTCCAGGAAGTCCCAGGGTATGCGTTGATGCTCGCCTTTACCCTGGGGCTGAGACCAGGTTTCTTTAGCATGGAACTAAAGAGAGTTCCCCCTCTCTCCTTTGAAGAGCTAATGGAGAGGGCGGCAAAAGAGATCGATTTCGAAAGATCCAACCCGTCTTTCGCTAGGAAGTTGGCCCGGTTGGCAGAGGACGATGTGAAGGAACCAGCGTCAGGGAAGTAGAGGGAGCAGAGGGAGCCAAGGGAGGAAAGGAGAAGAGAAGAACCCCGGAGGCAGGGGCAAAACCAAGGTTGGGGGGCTCGGAAGCCACACAATCGGTTGGGTTGGAGGCCTCAGGTTGGTCGCCCCTAGGGTCAAGGATGAGGTCCACAAGGAAGGGATAACCTTCGGGACCCGAGGAGGTTCGATCAGCAGGCATGGAGGCAGGGACTGAGAGACCACGTCCCGCCGCCGCAAGAGGAAATGGAGGTTGGTAGAGGAAGACGAGGAAGAAGAGGAGTTCGAGGGGCTGTAAGAAGGGGAGGTGGAGAAGGAAGAGGAGGCAGGGTGGCGTTGCCCTTCTGCAACTTCCACCAGGAGGAGGGTCACGCGACGGCCACCTGCCCGGAGTTCTTGGAGATACGGGAAGCCAGAGGAATGGGGAGACAGGATTCGCCGGTAAGGATCGTGGAAGTGCAGCAGGGAGGGGAGGAAGATAGATGCGAGGACCGGGTAGACGTGGGGACCCGAGGAGGGATCAGAGTGATCTATGGATGGGTCGGGATTGAGGCAACTCGCAAGGGGAGCTTTTAGACCATATTCCGAATAGGGGTCGCCTGGACCTCCTTAGCTCCCCCTCCGGAAGAAAAATCATCTTTTTATCTGTGCATATGTGGGACTACGAGGATCCGTTCTGCGATGCCCTGGTGACAATGGGAGCTCGGTGAACGTCATCTCCAAGAGAGCCTTCGATGAGATGAATGTTGAGGGGAAGAGGGTCCTAGCCTCAGACGGACCGTTGTTCGGGTTTTCTGGAGAAAGGAAGGAGGTAGAAGGAGGAGTAGGACTGCATGTGAAGCTGGGAGGCGTATCACAGAACTGTAGGTTCGTTATAGTGGATGCCTCAAGTAGTTACAACGCTATATTTGGGCATCCCCTCATCAGCGCCTTTCGCTGCATCCCCTCCTCATTTCATCAATGTCTCAAGTTCAATAACGGAGGGGTGCAGGTCAGGATTAGGGGGATCCAAAGGTGGCAAGACAATGCTATCTGACGGCAGTTAACACTGTGTCCTTGATGGCGGAGGCAGAAGAGCTGGAAAGAGAGCTAGCAGAGCAAGAGGAGGTGAGTCTGGAGGTAGAGGAGCAAGTGGTTGGAGAAGCTGAGAAGGAGGCCCAGAGGGGGGAGGAAGTCGAGCAGCAGCAGGAGGAGAGCCTGGAGGAGGCAATGGAGGTAGAAGAGAAGCTGGTCGCTGGAATCAAACAAGAGGGTCTGGAGGAAGTGATGGATGAAGAGGAGGGTCAAGTGGCGAGAGTTGGGCAGGAGGCCCCGAGGGGTGTGGAGGTTCAGCAGCTCCAGGAGGAGAAGTCGGAGGAGGCAATGGAGGCTGAAGGAGGGGAGGAGTTGGAGTTTGAGGAGGAAGCAAGGGTCGGCTGGGAGCAATCGCGGTTGGAGCCGACCAAAGAAGTGGTGGAGATGGAGGTATCCACTAGAGCAGGGCAGGTGCAGAGGGTGCGGATCAGTGGGGGCCTAAGTCCCGAGGACCAGGAGAAGATGACAGCTTGCATCCAGAGCAATGTCGACATCTTTTCCTGGAGCGCGGCGGACATGCCGGGCATTGACGCGGATGTGTATTGTCATCTCCTGAACTTGGACCCCCGGACTCGCCCCATATGCCAAAAGATAAGGACAATCGCCACCAAGCTAGAGGAGCCCATCCGCGAGGAGGTCAGAAAGCTCTTGGAGGCTGGCTTCATCTCGGAGGTTCAGTACCCAGGCTGGATCTCCAATGTGGTAATGGTTAAGAAAGGGGGTGGGAAGTGGCGCATGTGCATTGATTTCTCTTTATTAAATAAATCGTGCCCCAAGGATTGCTACCCTTTGCCTCGAATCGACGCGCTGGTTGACTCAGCCGTCGGTTTTTCTGTTATGAGTTTTCTTTATGATTTTTCAGGTTATCACCAGATTCGCATGAACCCCCCCCCCCCCCCCCCGACGTCAAAGACGTCTCCTTCATCACTAGGTAGGGGTGCTTCAGCTATAAGATGATGCCCTTTGGGCTTAAAAATGCAGGAGCCATATACCAGCGCGTGATGGATCGAGTCTTCCAGGGGCAGAGAGGGAGAAACTTGGAAGTCTATGTCGATGACCTGATGGTTAAAAGCAAGTGTGTGAGCTCACATCTGTAGGACTTAGAAGAGACCTTTGCCTCCCTCCGGAGGTTCAAGATGAGGCTAAATCCCTTGAAGTTTGTCTTCGAGGCTAGCCGCGGGAAGTTCCTTTGACATCTCTTGACTCCGGCAGGGGTGGAGCCTAACCTGGATAAGGTAAAGGTCATCCTAGACCTGGAATCACCTCGCAATGCCAAGGAGGTCCAGCGCTTGGCAGGCAAGCTGGCTTGACTAAGCAGGTTCCTTTCTCAGTCTGGGGACAAATATTCACCGTTCTTCAAGGTGTTGAGGGGTAACCAGAGGTTTGAGTGGACAACCAAGTATGAGGAAGCCTTCCAAGGGCTGAAGAGACAGCTCTCCCGGGCTCCCCTACTTCAAAGCCCAAAATAAGGGGAGGACCTAGCCCTGTATCTCGGGGTGGGAGCGGAAGATGTGAGCTCTGTTCTAGTCAAGGAAGAGGGGAAGAAGCAGCTACCCATCTACTACGTAAGCCGGATCTTGAGGAAGGCGGAGCTCTATTACCCCATCCTCGAAAAGCTAGCGTGTGCTCTGATCATTTCGGCAAGGAAGCTTCGGCCATATTTCCAAGCGCACATGATTAGGGTGGTAACCGACCATCCTCTTCGCAAGATCTTTGAAGGGGTGGAGCACTCGGGGAGGCTGGCCAAGTGGTCCATTGAGCTGAGCGAGTTGAACATCTCTTTTGTCCCAAGGCTCTCCATTAAGGTGCAAGCAGTGGCGGACTTCCTGGCAGACTATGTTGTTGAAGTCGGGGAAGAGGAGCCACGGCAGCAGGGGGCGTGAAATGTGATGATTGATGTGGCCTCGGGAAAGCATTCCATGGGGGGAGGAGTGGTGTTGGTAAGCCCTCAGGGGGTAGCTATAGAATAGGCGGTGGCCTATCACTTTCCGGTGACCAACAATTAGGCTGAGTACGAAGCCGTGATAGCCGGTCTTCATTTGGCAAAGGATCTTGAGATCCAGGATGTTGAGGTCTTCACGGACTCGATGGTGGTGGCATAGCAGATTCGAGGAGAGTTTGAAGCTCGGGAGCCTACCCTCATAAAGTACCTATCCAAGATAAGGGCAGTCATCGGAGGCTTCCGATCATTCTTAATCCAGCACATCCCATGGGAGGAGAGTGTGGCTGCCGACCGATTGGCGATGTTCAGACCTCGGGGGGAGGGACCCTAACCAAACTATTCCGACCAGTGATCGAAGAAGGGGAGCTGATGGAGATAGGTCGGCGACCCTCGTGGGTGGACCCACTGCTAACCTTCCTGTCAACCGGCAAACTGACAGAAGAGGTGAAGGATGCAAGGAGTTACAGGCGCAAGGCAGCTCACTACCTGATGTTGGAAGGGGAGTTATATCGTAAGATGTCGTCGGGATTCCTAGCCAGGTGTGTGACCGAGGAAGAAGTCCCGAAGATACTTGGGGAGATACACTCAGGCGAGTGCGACAGTCACTCTGGAGGAAGGACTTTAGAGGCAAGGGTGGTCAGGCAGGGGTACTTCTGGCGGACCCTGAGGAAGGATCCGATAGAATTTGCAAGGAGATGTAAAAAGTGATAGCTATACACCCCCCTCTAGCTCTTTCCCGGTCAAAGACTAAGGAGCATAACGTCACCATGGCCTTTCACCATCTGGGGAATGGACTTGGTCAGGCCTTTTCCTCCGGCTAGTGGATAGAGGAGGTTCCTCCTGGTCATGATCAATTACTTCTCAAAGTGGATGGAGGTTAAGGCCTTGGCTAAAGTCACCTCGCAGGTCATAAGGAACTTTCTCTGGGGGAGATCATATGTAGGCACGGGCTGCCTCAAGAGATAGCAACAGACAACGGTCCTCAGTTCGCTAGAGAGGAGTTCATGAGCTTCTACACCCAGCTGGGGATAGACCTCATATTTGCCTCTGTCCACCACCCCCGGAGCAACGGCCAGGTGGAAGAAGCAAACAAAATTATCGTAAACCTGCTCAAGAAAAAAGTGGAGAACCTGAGGGGAAATTGGGTGGAACAGCTCCCCTCGGTTCTATGGGCCTTGAGAACGACCCCAAACATGGCCACCGGCAAGACCCCCTTTAAGCACTCTCACGGGTGTGAGGCGGTCCTGCCAGTGGAATTCGAAGTTCGGTCCCCTCGGGTCGCAGCAACAGGGGAAGGAGATGAGACTTGGAGGTTGGGAAATGAGGAAGGGTTGCACCTCTCGCTGGACATGATGGAACAAGCGCGGGATGTCGCAATCATCAGGCAAGAAGAGATCAAGCGATGCATGGCAATATACTTCGACAAGAATGTCAAGATCAGACAGTTCGTTGAAGGGGATCTGGTGTTGAAAATGGTTGACGCGGCGGGAAGGTCAGCCCCCGTGGGCAAGCTCAACCCGAACTGGGAAGGGCCTTATATAGTAAAAGAGGTCCTTAGAATGGGAAGTTACTACCTCAAGGATGTGGAAGGGAGGACCTTGAGCCACACTTGGAGCAGTGATGATCTAAGGCACTTCTACCCGTGAGAGGGAGGAGGTGATTGTAATTTTTTTCCAAATGTTATCATGTGTTACTATAATACATCCCGAACTTTGATCCACTGTCAACTCTTTTCAAAGGTTAAGATAAGAACAGGTCTTGGTTATGAAATCTTCATCAACACCCCGAGCTCAGCTCGGCCCCAGGTAGACCCGCTGCGCAGGCTCTCATCTAGTTGGAAGGTCCGAAGGCTCGCCTGTGGGGGAGAGGTTTGGTTGTGAATTCTTCATCAACACCCCGAGCTCGGCTCGGCCCCAGGTAGACCCACTGCGCAGGCTCTCATCTAGCTGGCAGGTCCGAAGGATCTCCTGTGAAGGAGATGTTTGGTTGTGAATTCTTTATCAACACCACGAGCTCGGCTCAGCCCCAGGTAGACTCTCTGCGAAGGCTCTCATCTATCTTGCAGGTCTGAAGGCTCGCCTGTGGGGGAGAGGTTTGGTTGTGAATTCTTCATCAACACCCCGATCTCAGCCCGGCCCCAGGTAGACCCGTTGTGCAGGCTCTCATCTAGATGGTAGGTCCGAAGGCTCGCTTGTGGGGGAGAGGTTTGGTTGTGAATTCTTCATCAATACCCCGAGCTCGGCTCGGCCCCAGGTAAACCCGCTGCGCAGGCTCTCATCTAGCTGGCAGGTCTGAAGGCTCTCCTATAGGGGAGGGGTTTGGTTGTGAATTCTTCATCAACACCCTGAGCTCGGCTCGGCCCCAGGTAGACCCGCTATGCAGGCTCTCATCTAGCTGGCAGGTCCGAAGGCTCGCCTGTGGGGGAGAGATTTGCTTGTGAATTCTTCATCAACACCCCGAGCTCGGCTCGGCCCTAGGTAGACCCGCTGCGCAGGCTCTCATCTAGCTGGTAGGTTTGAAGGCTCGCCTATGGGGAAAAGGTTTTGGCTATGAAATCTTCATCAACACACTGAGCTCGGCTCGGCCTCAGGTAGACCCGCTGCGCAGGCTCTTACCTAGCTAGCAGGTCTGAAGGCTCGCCTGTGGGGGAGAGATTTGGTTGTGAAATCTTCATCAACACCCCGAGCTCGGCACGGCCCCGGGTAGACCCGCTGTACAGGCTCTCATCTAGCTGGCAGGTCCGAAGGCTCGCCTGTGGGGGAAAGGTTTTAATTGTGAATTCTTCATCAACACCTCAAGCTCGGCTCGGCCCCCGGTAGACCCGCTGCGCAGGCTCTCATCTAGCTGGCAGGTCTGAAGGCTCTCCTAAGGGGGATAGGTTCGGTTTTTTCAAATATTTCGACACGAATGTTCTAGGCTTGGACCAGAGACACACCCAGAAGGCAGAACAGGAGGATTGAGGATCTTCTTGATTAGGAGGGGTCTCGGCGTGGAGAAATCTCGGCCGAGAGGCCTCAGGTAAGGGGATCTCGGCAAAATAAGTTCCTGGCAGGGAGACTTTGGTGGTGGATCCTTGGTCAGACAGGGAGAAGGTCTAGGCGCGAAGTCCCGACCGACTGCACAAGGTAAGGAAGGGGGTCTTCCCTTAAAAAATGGGGGCCATGGACGACGATCTCGGCAAATGGCTCTCGGCAGAATGCGGAAACGATGTGTCTCGATCTCAAGGTCCCGGTACGTTCCCACCTATGGATCACTAAGGGAGACTGCCCTAGGGGGGTCGTGGGCCTCGGCGGAAGCGTTCTTCAGCAGCATTTGTTTTCAACAGTTAAAAAAAAGGAGAGGGTAGCAATGTTCCAACATTTACATTATAAACTGTTCACAGTATTACAAAAATGGGAACTCTCGCCCATTATAAATTAAAGAAAAGAAGGAAACCCCTCAGGGAGAAGCGTTGTATCCGCTCGAGCTCCCGCTTGAACTTCTGCGGGAGCTCTTTCCCGAGCTCCCCCGGATATCTCGCCAACAGCCGTGGGGGATCTCGGGACATCCGGGGGCGGAGAGTAGGGTGCGCCTAGGGGCTTCGGGACAAGCTCGAAGAGCCAGGGAACAAGCCGGGGAGCGGTTACGACCTTGCCACCCTCGTTCAAACACCCCACCTCCCGCAGCATATCAAGGGTTAGCCTGACCGTCGCTTGGGCGTTGGTCTGCAAGAGCTTGTCAATATCATTTTCCGAGAAGTGACGGCTCCTCGGCCTCTTGTCTAGCGATGGGGGAGGCGGAACCGCAGCCATTTCCGCGCACCGGAGCTAGTCCTTTAACAGGATGTTCTCGTATCTTAGCTCGGTCAGCTCCACGCGAAGGGCCGTATTCTGGGCGGAATCCTGTAGAAAGGAGGATCAAGTCAACACCGAGACGACCCGTGGGTTATAAAGGCGAGAGCGATCCTTGAAAGATCTCGCTTACATCCTCAGCTGGGCATAAGGAAAGGCGTCCCATGGCATCCGCCAGCTGTGCCTTCAGAACCGCCGCCTGGGACACCGCCTGATCCCGTGCCTTAAGAATCTCGTCTAAGTTGCGGTCGATAGTGATGCTTCGGCGTGCGCACATGTGCGCAAGCTAAAACCCACGCATCAGAGCCCTGACGGAGTCAAGGGCCAGAAGCCGTGTGGGCAGCTGATCATAGATATCGGCGAACTCCCGGTTGTAAAGGCCGTAGCCCAGCGTGAAGGCCTCGTCGGTTACCTCATCACGCTCTGCCCAGCTCAGAAGCAGCGTCGAGAGGGATACCCGGTTGGCCTCTGAGTCCCATTGTACAAGGGGGTTCCCTTCAGCGTCCAGGCACTTCACGCCGAGGCCAAAATTCCTGTGCCCCTTTGGCGCGACCTTGGGCGGAGACCAAGTGGAGGTCTCGGCAGCCGCCCCCTTGCCGCCAGCCCTGCTTGCAGCTGGAAGGTTCTCGGCAGGAGCCCCGCCGCTACTCCTGGCAACGAAGGTCATCTTGCTCGCCACCTGCAGGACTTCTTTAAAAGACCGACCTGGCGGGAGAGGTCGGGCGGGCATAGCAGTCACGAATTTCCCTTTATCGGCAGCAGTCGGCTTGGGTCTTTTTAGCGGCTGGGACGAGAAGGCGCTGGGTTTTTGCTTCCCGACGCTAGTTAAAGGAGGTGGGGCAGGCTCGTTCTGGCAAGCCTTGGCCACAGACTACGCGAAAGCCAACAAATCTCTCGTAGCCTGGCCCTCGGTACCCGGAGTCTCGGCAAAAGGTTGGTGCAGAGGAACTTCTCGCTCTCCTGTAAGGGCGACAATGGAATGAGTTTGAAGTTGGGAATGGGAGTATCAGGTTGAAGACGAGACCGTACCTTCACCGGGAGGCATGGGAGTGAGAGAATTGACGTCCCGCCAGAGGAATTGTACGTCAAATTCTTTCATCCCAAAGAACTCTAGAAGGGCGCTCTAGCGAGATCCCATGGTAGGCGGCTTGTAGGGAGCGTCCTCATATTGAACAGGCACGAGAGGGACGCTACCAAAGTCACCAGAGACGAAGATGAACTTCTCGACCCAATGATGATGCTTGTTGGTGAGACCGGTTGTCTTGAGCAGTTGCCCAGAGAAGAAAACTACCCCTCCCTTCGCGCGGAAGATATACAGCTTTCGGAATATCGGGAGGCTGAACTCGATCTTCTCTGATTGCATGTAGTAGATGAACGCTACAAGGATGACGACTGAGTTTGGGTTCAGCTGGGCGGGAACAACACCGTAGTAACGGAGTGCCTGGCGCATCTCGGGCCAGAGGGGAAGGCAAAAGCCCACCTCGAAGTGTTTGAGGGGGATGGCGAGCTCCCCTTCTCTCGCATCGTTTAACCTGTCCTGGTTACCGGGATGTCTCGCGGTGAAGCCGACGGGAACATACTAAGAAGTCATTTGTTAGTACTCTTCAGGGGTTAGGCGACAAGTGGGGAATTGATGTTTTTGGAAGGCTTCCGTGCAATGGGAACGTCCCTCGTTCTCTCCTGGCATTCTGTGGGGAGGATTGAAGACGAAAGGAATTAGCGAGAATGAAAGATAGGCGAGAACAAGGGAAGAAGGCGAAAGCAAGGGGGAGTTCTCGGCAAGCCGCGAAAGCAACGAGGAGAGGAAAGGAGGTTCCGGATCGGAGAAATAAATGCATTTGGTGACTCCTCTATTTATAGGAAATCAGGGTAATGATGTTTTTTCTAAAAAAGAGAAATAAAAAGAGCGGCGGCGGTACAGTCCCCAGGTCGGCGATGACTCGGGTTCCGGCTCGAGATGACAGCAACTGACCGAAGGTTCAGACTCGTGCAAGGCATTTCAAAACGGCCAGGTGGAACATAAAGACCAAAGCAGGGATCGCTCTCGCCGGGCGAGAGCTAAAAAGGACAAAAATAATAAATAATAATATTACAAGTGAGCTGTTCAAAATATATAAAAGAAACAGGGTACATTTCGAGAAGGGAAGGTCGAGAGGCAAGAAGGGGCAAGATTTCTTCAAGTCAATACGGTTCCAAGCGCCATCGTCCTCACTCCCGCCATCTTGTCCTCGGGGGCGCTGATATGTTGTAGTAGGAAGACAGGGTGGTGTACCATAGGTTGATCCGACGGGCCTGGTCTCGAATCTGAGCGATGCATCTCCCAGGAGAAGACTCGATGGAAGGCCCACCCGGTCGCCCCGTCTCGCCGAAAAAATAATCGTGCTCCAGGGCCTCCAGCCTCTGCTCCACCATCTCACGGAATTCCTTCGCCGCAGTGGCACGGGCCCGCTCCCGCCGCATAAGCTTCGACAGGAGGACAGGGGTAAAATTACCTAATTGTCCTCAGGTAAAATTACCTGCATACCCTAGGGGCTGCATTTAGTACTTTATAAACAGCGGGGTTAGGCTATTGGCAGGCCAGCCAGGGGTATTTTGGTAAGTTCAGGTTAGCAAAAGGCTATAAATAGATCCACAAGGGCTCCTTAGAAAGTGAACTCTCATTTTTCTCTGAATCTCTAGTGCTTTCACAGGAGCTCCTAGCCCAGCTTTTGGCTTTGGAGGGGAAGCTCTCAGAGATCTTCTGGGTATGAGGTGGGACCTCCCTGCTGAGGCTTTGGGTCAGTCCTAGGTCGTTAGCAACCAGTCAAGGGTCATGGCTTGAGAGAAGTAGGTGTTTGCTGCACCCCTGTTTTGAACATTCGTTGAGGTCAATTTTGGCTCCAACAATTATGTTTTATTACATCTAGTTTAAACAAAATTGTTTTAACTGGGATTAGACAGGGTAATATTTACTTTGTTAATTTTAACTCTGCTAAAAAAGAATTATGCTTGTTTAATCAAATTAGTAAATCTAATGAATTCTAGCATAAAAGACTAGGACATTTTAATCTTAGAACTACTGCTAAATTATCTAAGGACAACCTTGTCTGAGGACTGCCTTCTGGTTCTTATAAGAAAGAAGGACTTTTCAGGGCTTGTCAATTAGGCAAGCAAACCAAAAGTAGTTTTAAATCCATATCTAAGAGTGATTCACCCATAATTTTTTATTTGCTACATATGGACCATTTTGGACCTATTGCAGTATAAAGTTTGGGAGGAAAGTCATATACCTTAGTTATTGTTGATGATTTCTCAAGATTCACTTGGGTGTTCTTTCTTAGAAACAAGTCAGATAACTTTAAATTTCTTTCAGACTTTCTTAGGAATTTCTAGATTGAATATTCTACTCAGATTGCATTAATCAGAAGTGATCATGACACTGAGTTTGAATCTCTTCTAATGAAAGAATTTTGTGGAAAGAAGGTATCATGCATTATTTTTCTGCTCCTAGAAATCATTAATAAAATGGGGTAGCTGAAAGGAAAAATAGAACTCTAATTGAATCTACTGGAATATTGCTTGCAGATGCTTATTTACCCCTATCCTTTTGGGCAGAGGTAGTAAGCACAGCAAATTTTGTTCTTAACAGAAGTCTGATTCATAAACTAAAGGGTAAGACTCCCTATAAATTACTTAAAAAAAGAAATCTAAAGTAAACTATTTTAAAGTTTTTGGATGTAGATGTTACATACATAATAATGACAAGAAATACTTCAGAAAATTTGAAGCCAAAGCTGCAGAAGGAATATTTCTTAGATATTCTCATGTCAGTAAGGCTTATACAGTCTTTAATAAATATATTCTTAAGATAGAAGAATCAATACATGTATCTTTTGATGAAACTAACATGTTTTATAAGGAGAGAGATACCTCTACTATAGATTCTTTTCAGGTACCAAATCTATGTGAGAAACTGGATGAATTAATCCTAACACAAGAGGATATATTACACCCTTCTCAACAGATTGTTGATGATATCAGTGATGAAAATTCAAAAATCTATTCTGAAATATTGTGGCTAATGAAACTCCACCAGAGGAATTAGCACCACAAATAATTGAAGAACCAACTCCACCTGTTGACTTTGTCATACTTAGAGATCACCCTAAATCTCAAGTGATTGGAGACATATCAATTGTTGTTCAAATAAGGCTCAATTGAATCAAGATCAGATGCATGCTTGTTTAATTTCTCAGATTGAACCTCAATCCATCAAATATGTAGAACAAGATCCCCACTAGATCATTGCAGTGCAAGGGGAACTCAATCAGTTTGAGAGATATAAAGTTTGGGACTTAGTTCCAAGACCCAAAGACTATCCAGTCATTAGAACCAAATGGGTCTTAAGGAATAAGTTGGATGCTCAAGGAGTTATTGTAAGAAATAAAGCAAGATTGGTAGCTCAAGGATACATACAAGAGGAAGTCTTAGATTATGATTAGACTTTTGCTCCTATTACAATATTAGAGGCTATCAGGATATTTCTTGCATTTGCAGCATTCAAGAAGTTCAAGGTATATCAGATGGATGTGAAGAGTGCTTTCTAAATGGAGAGCTAAAAGAGGAAGTTTATGTAGAATAACCACCAGGTTTTATCTCTCCAATTCACTCTTCTTATGTTTTTAAACTTAACAAAGCCCTTTATGGTCTTAAATAAGCTCCAAGAGCTTAGTATGAGACCCTTGCTAGTTTTCTTATAGAAAATAAATTTAGTAGAGGCACGGTAGATAAAACATTGTTTTTTAGACATCATAAATCTAATTTACTAGTTCAAATATATGTTGACGATATAATTGTTGGTTCTACTGATTCCAAACTTTGCAAAAGGTTTTTTGACCTAATGCATTCAAAGTTTAAAATGAGTAGCATGGGTGTATTATCCTACTTCCTTGGTTTACAAGTGAGGCAAACACCTGATGGCATTTTTATATCTCTATCTAAATATGCTAAAGAGCTAATTAAAAGATTTGGGATGTCAGATGCCTCAACTATTAAAACACCCATGCCCTCTAATGTTGTAGTTGATAATGATGAACAGGGCAAACCTGTTGATCAGAAAATATATAGGACAATCATTGGGTCCTTATTATATTTTACAGGCAGTAGACTAGACATTATGTTTTCCACCTATATTTGTGCTAGGTTCCAAGTAAATCCTAAAGAATCTCATCTAATTTTAGTAAAAAGTATTTTAAGATATATAAAAGGTAGCCCTAATCTAGGACTCTAATATCCTACTGAGTTAGGCTTTCAATTAATTGGATTCACATATGCTGACTATGCTGGATGTAGAGTTGATCGAAAAAGCACATAAGGAACTTGTCAGTTTATTGGTGATAGGATTGTGTCATGGTTTTGTAAAAAGAAAACATCTATTTCTACTTCAACTGCTGAAGCTGGATAAATTGCAACAGGTAGTTGTTATTCACAAATTTTGTGGATTCAAAATCAGTTACTAGATTATGGTTATAACTTAAATAATTCAACTATATTTTGTGATAAAACTAGTGCAATAATAATTGCATAGAATCCAGTCCTTCATAGTAGGACTAAGCATATAGAAATTAGACATCATTTTATAAGAGATAATGTAGACAAAACTAAAATTAAACTAGAATTTATTTCTACTGATTTTCAAAGAGCTGATATGTTCACTAAACCTTTAGATGAAAAGAAACATAATTTCTTCTTAAATTAGTTAGGAATTATTAATGGAGAGTCTTTACTTTGATTTTTGTTCTGAGATCTAGGAATTGGACACCTTTCGTCGAACGGAGATCGACAAACTATGAATTGTTCGTAAAACGTTCGTCGAATGGAGATCGATGAACTTTCTTTGAGAAACTTTCATTGAATGGAGATCGACGGATTAGTTTCTAGTACTTTTCATCGAACGGAGCTTGACAAAATGTATTCCTTTCGCAAAACTTTCGTCGAACTGAGATCGACAAAATGTATTTCTTTTGAGAAATTTTTCATCGAATAGAGTTCGATGTTTTGCTTTTCGTCAGACAGAGTTCACCATTTTGACTTCAGAAAACTTATAATTAGGTTTTCATTGAACTCTATCCCGCGCATTTCCCATTTCCCTTGCACTTGATCTCTCTGTTTTGTAGGACTATGGCGATTTCTCAGGCAATTCTCTCAGCAATGAAATTTGATGCAAGCTTTGATATTGACATGGAATCATTTTGTCATTCTGATCAAGTTTTCCAGGATATTCTGAAACTCTTTGAGGCAAAGAATCTGCTATAGCTTATGTCTACCAGGATCAAGCTTCTAGTGGCAGAAATCAAAAAATGGATTTATACTGCCAAATTTCAGGATAATCCAGTCATTATTGGATCTATCTCAGGGAATCAGGTTCCTCTTACCCTAGAAATTTTATCTGAATTTTTTGGTTTTATCAATGGAAACGATGATATAGAGTTATCTAGTTCCAAATTTGAGATAATGATAGATAGATTGGGTCACTCCCAAGGAAACCCTAATCACCTTTTAAAAAATAATTTTTCAATTGAATACAAATTCTTAGCTGATATAGTCGGTAAAGTACTTCTGGGCAAGCATTCAGCCCACGACTATGTTACCAGACATCAATTCCTTATGATGTGTACTCTAGTTGATCAGAAGAACATAAAATGGGGATCAATTCTTTTTAATTCTATTAAGAAGAAGATCACCAGCAAGTCTGGAGGTTATGGCAGGATCTTAGGAATTTTCCTACAGGCAAAGTGTCCAAAACTTTTGGTCTCTTAGACCATTCATATTAATGCTTCCAAGAGGCTGAGCTCTGCCTTGTTTGGAAGATGGGAGAGAGTAATCCCTAAGCCTCCAAGGGCTACTCCCTCTAGGGTTGCTTCTGAAAGCACCAGGGCTGTTCCAGCCACTCTCTCAACCCCAGAAGAGGTCTCTACTCCGCATGCTACTTCTCCTCTACTATCTCCTCACCATTCACCTAGACCTTCAACACCACCTACTCTACATCATACTTTTTTATAGATGTTCCATCTTCATCCCTGAATCCTCTTTCAGGGATAAATCAGTTACCTCTCTTATCTCCACCTCATTCTTATCCACTTCTTTCATCTCCTCTTCACTTTTCTCTACTTGATTCATCTCCACCTCATTCATCTCAACAGTAATTATCTCCACATCAATTATCTCCACCTCACTAATCTATCTAGGATATAGTTCCTTATATCATTCCCCCTATCATCAATCTTACTTCTATACCGCAGTCATCTTCCATATGTCCAAACTGTGCCAACAGTTCTATTCCATCCACTTCTAATCCCTTATCTTCCATTCCATCCTCTTCATCTACTCAGGATCCACCTGAGTTTATGTATTTGGATTTTTCATCCATTGCCAATAATCTATTGGACTTCATCACTCCTACTCTCAGAAAACTAATAAGTGAAGCCTTGGCTCCTCTTGTTTCTTCTATCTCAGATCTTTCTTCCAAACTAGACTCTTCCCAAACTATCCCTTCTTCTGGGGGCCTAGATTTAGGTCTCCCTGGATCTAGGTAGGGGGAGATGCTTCATGAAGAAGTTTCAATTACAGAAGCACTCACAGCCAGTGTAGCAGCAGCAGCAGTTTCAGATTCAGAAATGATTGAAGTTTCAGTTGAAGATGATTTGTTAGCAGAACCAGAGATTATTACTGTTGGTGATGTTTTTATCCATCCCACAGTTAATTTGCAGTCTCTATTATCAAATTTTGACATTCTGCATAGTTCTATTTCTAGTTTACCTATTTTGGAAGAAAATCTTTCTAAAGTAGTAGTTTGTTATACTGTACCTATTGATCCCATTACTCTAGAACAGCTTAGATCTAGTTTTAAAGTTGTTTCTACTAGTATTACTCCAGTCCCTCAGCCAATAACTATTGATAATTGATAGATTTAACTTCAAGACAACCTAAACACCTAGAGGGGGGTGAATAGGTTCTTATCCTTGTTTCAATCTAAGGCAGAATATAACTTAAGTTCTTTAATATAAATCTGAAAACTCTACAGCTAACACAGCATATACAATCACAGAATCTATAATTACACAAATCACAGATTGCACACTGATTAATAGTGGTTCACCAAGGTCTGGGTACATCCACTTTCCCCCTTCGCCTATCCAGTAATATGCTAGATTCAGCCTAACTTCTTTCTTTTTCTCAGATCCACAGATCTTACAGCTCAGAATCCTGAAGGATTCCTACAACTCAGAATGTATCCACACTCCTACGGCTCAGGCTAATAAGCCCTACCTCAGCCTTGCCAGAATGACTACACCTCAGAGAACTGATTCTCATACACTCAGGCTACAACAGCCTTACCACTCAGAGATCTAAATCTCCTACACTCAGGCTCAAACATCCTTACCACTCAGAGATCTAAATCTCCTACACTCAGCTTTTATAACACAGGCTTACAACTCAGATCTTTGAAAACATCCTACAGGATTTGATAAGTATTTTTGATGGACTCTTACCCTTGTTGAGAGAGAAAAGATAAGAAGATTCTTGATCAGCTTCTTAATGAGACTGATGGCTGAAATCAACCTGTTCTTAGCTTTCTTCAAAGCTTCTTGAATCTGAACTCAGTAGGGTTGATCTCCTTTGAAGTTGACTGACTGGCAGCTTCCTTCTTGGATTCCAGAATTAGATCTGGATCTTCTTAGTAGATTAGTTCAGGATCTGCTTCTTGAGAGACTTATGATAGTCTCCTTCTTGACTTCAAAACAGCTGGAGCTCTCTCTCCCCAAATCTTCTTAAGATCCTTCTGAATTCTTGATTGAATTCTTCTTAGACAAAATCTGAGTAGATAATCACTTCAGAATGTCTTCTTAGATCTTCTCACGAAGATCTTCTTCTGTGTGACTTGCACTTTCTTGATCAAATATCAATCTCTCAATAATTGTGTTAGTTATATGTGTATTGTATATCTTTTTTGATTTGACACAGTCCATCTATATATAGGCTTCACCCATGGTAACCTGCTGATCCGGTTTCTAACGAACTCCTGTCAGTATCAATAGCATCAGTAAACCTGTTGTAATTCACAGCTGTCAAGTCCTCAAACAGTTCTTAAGCCTTTGTCTCTGTCGGCTAAGTGTCGAGACTAACTGTCATTATATGTCGAGACAAACTGTCAATATGTGTCGACACAAGTGACTTAAGTGTCGACACAAACTTTGGTGGTGTCGACATAGCTGCCTTGATGTCGACACTGCTTCTGAACACTGCATCTTGAGAATGTGTCGACACTGATTATTTGTGTCGACACAAACACTTCTTCACTCCACAACAATCAATTATATTGAAACTATGTTGTGTGTCGACACAAGTCCTGTGTGTCGACACAATTGATTTAGACTAAGAATTCTGTGTGTCGACACTGCCTCCAGGTGTCGACACAGTTGATGTCGACTCTGCTTCTGTATGTCGACACAGCCTCCTGGTGTCGACACAGTTTATGTCGACTAACTATTCTGTGTGTCGACACTGCCTCCAGGTGTCGACACAGTCGATGTCGACTAACGATTCTGTGTGTCGACACGGCCTTTTCCAAGTGTCGACACAAACTTACTGAAGTGTCGACACAGCTTCCTCTAGTGTCGACACATGAACTTAGAAACTTTTCTCTGCATTTTTGCATATTCTTAACCTGCACATTTAAACTAAAAATAACATCAAATACACCTTGATGTATATCATTGAGCTAAGAGAAGCTTCTCCAAATCAGGTACACATTTTCCAATGAACCCAACAATCTCCCCCTATTTGGAGAAGTTATAACCCTTTTGTCAATGATATACACCACTTATGATAAATAAACATGATGATGTATATAAGCATTATATACCAGGGTAATTTATAAACAACACAAATAATAAACTGACATCGCAGAATAAGGATGCAAATTAAATGAACATGGAACATTATTTTGTTTATTATATCAAAAAGTTTCTTAACATTGTTTATATAGACTTCTTTAAAAACTAAGAATTGCATAGTTCTTGAAAAATCTAGTAAAACTAAACTAAGGCTGGACAGGCTGCTTGATGACTATTCCTTTCTCTGATCTAATCTGAGCCTGCACAGAAGGTTCTGTATCTTCAATGGGCTTCTTGCCTTTCAACTCAGCCTTCTTTTGTGCTTCAGCCTTAATCCTTTGTCTTTCAAAATAATGAAAAGGCTTAGGTAAATACTTGCTAGGCTCCTGAGCATCAGGAGGTAGCTTCCCACTCTTAGCCTTTCTTCTATGTTGAACTATGGCTTCCTGCCTTGCCTCATACTTCTGCCATTCCTGCTCATTATACCATTTGCCTCTTTCATGAACCTGGTCTTTTACAGCTTTCCAAGCAGTTAATATGATATTTCTAGAAGTGGGGCTCCATTACTCAAAATTAGGTTTTAACTCTGCCTGCTCTCTGAATCTCTTCTTTGATAATTGAGCATCTTGCTGAGCTTTCACACCAGCTTCTGGCATATCTACCTTTTCAATAACAACATTAGCAACTTGTTGTGGAGGGCTGTACATAGACTGAACTTGTTGATGTAACATTTCAAAATCTGCAGGGGGGGTAAATGACTTGGGCAACCTCAGGTTGATCACCTTCAAGTAGAGCTGGTCGCACACCTGACTCAGCCACATTATCATCATCACATAAGGGTGGATATCCCAGAGTGGCTCTAATACTGTTGGTTATCCATTTGTCATGATCAGAGCCTGCATATACTAACACCCTCTCCCCCTTTATGACTTCTCTAGCTACATGATCTCTTAAATCATCTTTTTGAAATCTAATTTACCCATCCAGGAAATTGATACCATCTTTAAGGAATGGCTTTAACTTTTGAAGCTTGTTAGTAATTAAATTCTCGAATGAAGTGATAATAGTTTTAACTGAATCTAGGACAGCCAGTAGCTTCTTATCATATTCTTCCATGTGTTTAGCCCTTGCGCCAGTCAATCCAGTAACATATTTTTTAACTCAGTTAAGATTGCATTGTGAGAATCTGTCAGATTCTCATTCATCCTCAGCTGGTTTTCAAGGACATAGCCTTGATTGATGGCAATATCATCCACTTGTTGCTTGATCTCTACCTGTTGTTGTGCTAGAAATACCACAGCATGGCCCCCTTTGTGGAAGCAATCTGTCATTTCTTTCTTATTCTGATTTACCTCAATCTGATTGATTTTATATCTTGTGCTAGATCAAATTGGAGGGCCTTATGGCTTTCATCCATATATTTTTCCAAAACCAATCTCTTATCATCTAATTTCACTTGTAAATCTACCAAAAATTTGTTGTAATCAGTCTTAGGAGCAGGTTGTGGAGGAGTAGTTTGTAGTGCCCTTTTATAAGTTTGGCTCCTTTTCTTAAAGACCAGAAGTTTTATCTTCTTGGCATTCCTGAGTTCTTCAGTCTCTGAATCAGAAGTACTGGCTATCTCAACCCTTTCTGGTGGAGTAGAGGGTGTATATTTTTCAGTGCCAATCTGCTCCCCCTCAAGATTAGCCTGCTCCCCCTCAAACCTCTTCTGTTCCTCCTCAACCCTGATATGCTCCTCCTTATCTACTGCTCCCTCAATCTCAGGAACAAATCTTCCAGAGTGAATTCTTGTTGAGTGTGAGCAGGTGATAGTTCTTTCTCAGCAGCATCAGCAACTCCAGAAGTATCAAGATCAGTTTGTGAATCTATTTCTTCTGATAAGTTGATTCTGTCTTCCTCCTGTGCCTGTGCAGAATGTTGCTCCCCCTGCAACTGTGTAGTAACTGTCTCCTTATGGACTTGGGCATTTTCAGTCAGGTCCTGGACCTGTTCCCTAACTTGCTCCCCCTGTACTTTTGCACTTATTATGTCCTACACATGGTTATGCTTAGTGATAGTCATGTACTGGTGATTTAGCTGTAGTCTCTTATTTTTCCAAATCAGGTATATCCTTTGAGAGGACCCTATCCCATCTGGATATTATTCTGATGTCCATCCTTATCATATGATTTATTTTAGATCCTGGAATCTGATGCATTACCTCTGGAATTGCTCCAGCCAGGTATAAACTCATCAATCTAGCCAAATTAGGCTTTTTGATTCCTTCCTTTATCTTCTCAAACAGAACTGCAGACCAATCTGTGTTAATCTTATAGATTATCCTTGTCATCAGACTGAACATAAAGGCAGAGAGCCTATCATGTCCTCCTGGTTTACACAAAATCACCTTCCCTACCACTTCAGATAGAAATTTTCCTTGTTGATTCATCCATTTTCTGTTAATGGCTGCTCCAATCTTCATGGTTGGATCCAATCCACACCACTATAGTGTCTCCCTTGTCTTTGAGGCTGGGACCTCTTCTTCATCCTGAATTCTAGGAAGGTCAAAAGGTGGGCAAAAACTGTCTAAAAGTGTTGACACTATTAAAATGTGTCGACACATACTTCTATTGTCTCGACAATGGCATTGACTATTATGTGTCGACACCAATTGATGATATGTCGACACTAGACATACTTAGTAGTTCAACAGAAATTCTGTGTCGACTCTTACTGCAAGTGTCGACACAATTTCTGGATGTGTCGACACCACTACTCTGGTTGTGTCGACACCACTAACTGAAGTGTCGACACAACTTCTATGGATGTGTCGACACAGATTTACTGAAGTGTCGACATCACTTCTCTGAATGTGTCGACACAGATTTACTTAGCCAAATTTGTTAGACTAATCTATGTTTAATATTCCTATTTCAATTTTAAATTTATTGAATTTAGTTTTATCTAGAGGCTTAGTAAACACATCTGCAATTTGATAATCTGTTTTGACAAATTCTAGTGAGATGTCCTCTTTCTCTACATGTTCTCTAAAAAAATGGTATCTAATTTCTATATGCTTAGTCATACTATGTGAAACAGGATTATTAGCAATAGAAATGGCACTAGTAGAATCACAAAACAAAGGAGTTCTACTTACCTGAATACCATAGTCTTCTAGCTGGTGCTGAATCCACAACAGCTGTGCATAGCAACTTACTGCTGCCACATATTCAGACTCAGCTGTGGAAATTGCCACACTAGTCTGCTTCTTACTGCTCTAAGACACCAATCTTCCTCCTAGAAATTAACAGGTACCTGTTGTGCTTTTTCTATCTTATTTGCAACCTGCAAAGTCTACATATGAATAGCCTGTCAGTAGAAAATCTCCATTCCTAGGGTATCAAAGGCCTAGATTAGGTGTGCCCTTTAGATATCTCAAAATCCTTTTTACTGCAGTGTAATGAGATTCTTTAGGGCATGATTGGTACCTAGCACAGACACGTGTTGCATACATAATGTCTGGTCTACTAGCAGTTAGGTATAGAAGAGAGCCAATTATTTCTCTATACAAAGACTCATCTACAGGTTTACCTGCATCATCTTTGCATATAGGCATACTTGTTCCCATAGGAGTTTTCATGGTGGAGGATCATTCCATACCAAACTTATTAATTAACTCCTTGGAGAACTTAGACTGGGATATGGAAAAGCCATCATCAGTCTGTCTTACTTGAAGTCCCAAGAAGAACTTAAGTTCCCCCATGCTGCTCATCTCAAACTTCCCTTGCATAAGTTTAGCAAACTTCGTGCAAAGGTTGTTTTCTGTAGACCCAAATATTATGTCATCTACATAAATTTGTACTAAGATTATCTTACCTTTGGATTCCCTAAGGAATAGAGTTTTGTCTATTTTCCCCCTTGAGAATTTGTTCTCAATAAGGAAAGTAGACAGGGTTTCATACCAAGTCCTTGGGGCTTGCTTTAACCCATATAAAGCTTCCCTAAGTCTATAAACATAATCAGGTTTGAGAGAATCAACAAAACCTGAGGGCTGTTCTACATAGACTTCTTCTATTAGATTTCCATTTAGGAATGCTGATTTTACATCCATTTGGAATACCTTGAAACCTTGATATGCTGTATAGGCAAGGAACATCCTAATTGCTTCCAGTCTTTCTACTGGGGCAAAGGTTTGATCAAAGTCAATACCCTCCTCCTGCCTGTATCCTTTTGCAACAAGTCTTGCTTTATTCTTCACAATGATCTCATTCTCATCCAGTATGTTCCTAAAGATCCACTTTGTTCCAATGATGTTATGGTCTTTTGTTTTAGGAACTAACTCCCAGACCTTGCACCTTCTGAATTGATTCAGCTCCTCTTGCATGGCATCAATCTAATGTGGGTCCAGAATAGCTTCTTCAAATCTCTTTGGCTCCAATTGAGATAGGAAGCTTGAGCAAAGCACTGTGTTCAAGTTCCTGCTTCTGGTTTGTACTCCATGTCTTAGATCATCAATTATCTGATTTGTTGGATGATCCTTTAAGTGTCTAACAGCAGGAGGTAGACTATCTTCAGGTTGAACACCTCCAGTCTCTTCAATATGCTGCACCTCTTGGTGTACATCTGCATCTAGAGAGTCTTGTACTCCCCCTGGATAGTAGCCACCATTTTCCACTTCCTGCTCTTCAGTTGATTCTTCTGTAATGTTAAGCTTGTCCATTTTCTCATTTATACCTATAGAACTGCATGAGCTACAAGGCGACTAACTATTAATCAGTCTTGTTTCATCAAAGACAACATGTACAGACTCTTCTACAACTTGTGTAATCAAGTTGTAGACTCTATAAGCCTTACTATTATTGTTGTACCCAACAAATATCCTATCTTGGGATTTGGCAGCAAACTTAGTTAGATAAGACTTGCCATTGTTAAGGACATAGCACTTGCAACCAAAGATCCTAAAATAGGATCAGTTTGGTTTTCTACCCTTCATGATCTCATATGGGAGTCTTTTTGTGGCTTTTGGTAATAGAAGCCCTATTGATCACATGACATGCAGTGTTTACTTCCTCAGTACAGAAATATTCTGGGAGAGAAGTGTCACTCAAAAGAGTTCTACTAGCCTCAATCAGTGTTCTATTTATCCTTTCAGCAATACCATTTTGCTGTGGTGTTCTAGGTGAGGAGAATTCTTGAAAAATCCCAAATTCTTCACACAGTTTTGTTATACTCTCAGATTGAAATTCAGTGCCATGGTCACTTCTGATTTTGACCACTGTACTGTTAAGTTCATTCTGAATTTGCTTGACAAAACTATATAAAACACTTGGGGTTTCTGATTTTTGTCTCAGAAAGAACACCCAGGAATATCTAGAATAGTCATCTACCACCACAAAAGTGTAGACCTTCCTACCTAGACTATGAACTGGCATAGGACCAAATAGATCCATATGTAAGAGGTATAGACACCTCACTGAATCCTTATTTTCAAGGCTATGAAAGAAGGATTTTGTCTGCTTGCCTTTTTGACAAGCTGAGCATATCCCATCCTTTATACACTTAACTTTTGGACCATTCCTTACTAACTCTTTGCTAAAGAGTTGGCCAATTGTTTTGTAGTTAAGATGGGCCAGCCTCTTATGCCATTTGACACAATGAGAGGCTCTTTCATCAGCTACAAGACAAATAGGAGAAACATTGTTCTCACACTCAAAATTAAGACAATACACATTTCTTTTTCTATATCTAGTCAAAATGATCTTTTGATCACTTGATCTTTTGATATGACATCCATTCTTAATAAATGAAATGTCATATCCTAAATAACTCAGCTGACTTATGCTTATAAGGTTGTGTTTCAAACCCTTCACATAGGCCAATTGAGTGATAGTAATCTGGTTATTAGAAATGTTACCAAACCCTTTGATGATTCCCTTTTCAGAACCACCAAAGATTACTTTAGACCCATTTATGATAGGTAAGTACTCCTTCAGCAACCCCTTTATTCCAGTCATGTGCCTGGAACATCCACTGTCCAAGTACCATATAGGGGCATGGTAACTTTGACTCACCTGCAATAAAGAATTACCTCTCCTTAGAACCCAAGTAAGTCTTGGATCCTTGGTTCAAGTTAGCTTCATACTTAACAAATCTACCTGCAGCACTTCTAACAGGTAGACTGTTGTTCTTCCTGACACTAGTGTTGTGCCAGCAATCTATGTCATAATGATCTGTCTTGCCACAGCACCAGCATTCATGCCTGTTGTATCTATTTTTAGATACATTCTTGGTAGTCTGGTTAACAGCAAATCTTTTGTTTTGTGCTGGTACTGCTGCAGCTACACCCACTGTTTTCTTAAGAACATGGTGTTTATGGACATGTGCTGCCTTATTGACATAAACACTCTTGTCATTCAGAACTTCAGTCTTACTATGATCATGAGTATTCTCAAGGTCATACTTGTTAGAAGGAACTTGTACCTTTCTAAAAGCAACGGGGACTTTACAATTCAGTGGCTGGACTTAGGCTTTGCCCTTTCTCTTGAATTGGACAGCCCTAGTGTCACCATTAAAGCCTATTCCAGCCTTACCCTTTTTAGCCACAAACTCATCTATTAAGGGTAAAACTGATTTTGGCTTGGAATAACTAGCCACCAAATCTTTCTCCTTTTGAAGTCTGGCTTCAAGACTTTTAATTAGATCATTTTTGTATGTGATTGTACCCATCTGAATAATAGTTATAGTTTTCAGTTTGGCAACCTCATTCATTTTTTGATCCAACTCTTTCTCTAAATCAAATGCAGCCATCTTAAGATCTGCAATTTCCTTAGCCTGAGTTTTGGCCAGGTTTTTGCATTTCTTTAGTGCCTGCAATAAGTCCCCATATTCATCTATCAGCTGATGAATATCACCTTCAAACTCAGACCCATCCACATCACTTAATGCAAATGTAGCTGACTCTATACCAGTACTATAATCTGAATTACTAGAAAAACATTGTACCTTACTAGGACCAGGCTGATCCTGGCACTTGTCTTCTTCTGACCCAGCCATCAGTCCCATGCACTGATGGTCTTCTTGTTCATAGATAGAATTCAGCACTTGCATAAACTTATCTTCTTCATCTGCTGCATATAGACCAATGTATGCCTCAGCTTCAGATTCAGACTCTGAAGATGATTGGTCTGTCAAGCTCTTCTCCTTCTTAGCAACAAAGGATTTCTCCTTCTTGCTCTTTTGTTGAGTCTTCCTTTTATCAGCAAACTCCTTTCTTTTGTCTGGACACTCAGCCACAACATGTCCAGGCCTATTATAGTAGTAGCAAACTATCTTTGATGTTGTAGATTTGCTAGGCTTAGACCTGCTCCTGTCCTTCCTAGATGACCTCCTCTTTTGATAATAGTCATTCGTAGGCTGAGATGTGGAGGGCCTAGACTTCCATTGCTTCTTCTTCAGGAATTTCTGAAACTGTCTTGTGAAGGCAGCAAAGTCTTTATCTGAGTCACTGCTGTCAAAACTTTGGTTGTATGAATTATCTGAAGTAATTTTAGCAACAATCTCAGGAGGTGATGGAGACATCCTCCTATTCTTCCTAGTGGCTTCCACCTTGAAGGCCACAGACTTTTATTTATGCTCCCCTTTAGCACTTTTCTCTTCCTCTTTCCTAGCCATCAGCTGCATCTCATATGACAGCAATTTTCCAAACAAAGTTGGATGAGAGATATCTGTAAGTTTGGCCACTTCCCTAATGGCACAAATCTTAGTGTCCCAATCCTTTGTCAAGGATCATAGGAATTTATCATTCAGTTCATATGTACTGAAGATCCTTCCATAGGACATCAGCTCATTTACTATTCTATAGAACTTTTTATAACACTCAGTTATACCATCTGACTTTCCTTGTCTGAAACTCTCATATTCCTGGTTCAGCATAGATTTTCTATCTTGTATGATTTCTTCAGAACCCTCCATGTAGACAATCAAAGTGTCCTACATTTCCTTGGAGGTCTTGCAGTGAATCAAATTTTGAAAGGTTGAATCATCTATGGCACTTACCATGATATTCTGGGCTCTTTTATCCATAGTTGCCAGGATGATCTCATCCTTAGTCATCTCTTAAAAATCTTTGGGAGTTCTTTGATTGGCATCTAGAACTGACAACTTCATTGGAACATAAGGACCTTCCATTACAGTAATGTAGATCCTTGGATCAGAAGCCTCCATGAAAAGCCTGACCCTTTCTTTCCATATTCCAAAAATCTCTTTCCTGCATATGGGTAATTTCATAGAACCTAGTTCCTTATGATTTTCTCTTGAACCCATTTTCTTGATCTTTAATCTGCCTTATGGATCTTACTCAGACTGTTAAGTCCTTCTTTGAGGAACCTCCCTCTGATACCACTTGATAGAATTAATTTCAAGATAACCTAAACACCTAGAGGGGGGGTGAATAGGTTCTTTTCTTTTCTTTTTTTTTACTTAAGGCAGAATATTTTTTTCAGATCATAAAATAGAATCTAACTATTCTACAACAATCACAGCACAGAAATCACAGTCACACACACATCACATATTGCACATAGTTTTATAGTGGTTCCCCATGGTCTGGGTACATCCACTTTCCCCCTTCACCTATCTAGCAGTGTGCTAGATTCGTCCTAACTTCTTCCTTTTTCTCAGATCCACAGATCTTACAGCTCAGAACCCTGAAAGGTTCCTACAACTCAGAACTCTATATGGTTCCTACAACTCAGAGTGTAACCACACTCCTACAGCTCAGGCTAATAGCCCTACCTCAGCCTTGCCACAAGGCCTACAACTCAGAGAAAAATTTCTCCTACACTCAGGCTCAAAAGCCCTACCACTCTGAGATTTATATCTCCTACACTCAGCCTTTATAATATAGGCTTACAACTCGAATCTATGAAAAGATCCTACAAAATTTGATAAGTGTTTAGATGGACTCTTACCCTTGTTGAGAGAGAAGGGATAAGAGGTTTCTTGATCAGCTTCTTGATAAGTCTGATTGCTGAAATCAACCAGTTCTTAGCTTTCTTCAAAGCTTCTTGAATATGAACTCAGTAGGGTTGATCTCCTTTAAAGATGACTGGCTGGCAGCTTCCTTCTTTGGATTCAGAAATAGATCTGAATCCTACTTAGTAGATTAGTTCAAGATCTGCTTCTTAAGAGACTGATAAATGTCTCCTACTTTATTTCAACAGTTAGAGATCTCTCTCTCTCACTCCAGAAATTCTGAAGTTTCTTCAGAATTCTTGCTTGAATTCTCCTTAGATCTTCTCACGAAAATCTTCTTCTGAGTGACGTGCACTTCCTTGATCAATGATCAATACTTCAATAGTTGTTCGTGTGGTTGTTATTGTTGTTCACGTTGTTCTCTTGATTTGATAGAATCCATCTATATATAGACTTCATCAATGGTAACTAGCTGATCTGGTTTCTAACCAACTTCTGACAAGTCTGACAACTTCAGCAAACTTGTTGGAATACATAGTTGTCAAGTCTCCAGTCAGTTCTTGAACCTTTGTCTTTGTCAGCAAAGCGTCGAGACTGATTGTCATTATGTGTCGACACAAGTAGATTAAGTGTCGACACAAGCTTTGGTGATGTTGACACAGCTCCTCTGGTGTCGACACAGCTTCTTGACACTGCATCTGTAGAATGTGTCGACACAGCTTCTTTGTGTTGACATAGACACTTCTTCACTTCACAGCAATCAACATTGTTGAAACTCTGCTGAGTGTTGACACAAGTCCTGTGAGTCGATATAGTTGATATAGTCTCAGAATTTGTGTGTCGACACTGCCTCCAGGTGTCGACACAGTTGATGTCGACAAATACTTCTGTGTGTCGACACTGCCTCCCGGTGTCGACACAGTCGATGTCGACTAATATTTCTGTGTGTCGACACTACCTCCCGGTGTCGACACAGTTAATGCCGACTAATATTTTGTGTGTCGACACAGCCTCCCGGTGTTGACACAGTTGATGTCGACTAATATTTTTGTGTGTCGACACTGCCTCCCGATGTCAACACAGTTGATGTCGACTAATAAATTATTTGTGTCGGCACAGTTGCTTTAGGTGTCGACACAGCTTTTCCAAGTGTCGACACAGGCTTTCTTAAGTGTCGACACATGGACTTAGAAACTTTTTCCTTCATTTTAGCATATCCTTAACCTACACATATAAACTCAAAATAACATCAAATACACCATGATGTATATCATTGAGTTAAGTGAGACTTCTTCAAATCAGGTACACATTTTCCAATGTACCCAACACCGAGTCGGGATTTGGAGAGGCAAGGTCGTTGTGGTCGCGTCCATCCATCTAGATCTTGGGCATGGCATCAAAGAAATCTCAAAGGGTAATGATTCTCTACTTGTACATGTTAAGTTCTCTTCCATTTGTATAGGACACCCACTCCCGCAACTGTGCGGTGAGCGTGAGGTATTCCTTCTGGTAGATATGGATTATCCTCATAGTTTTATATATATAGTTTGGAATCGAAGTACGGACATAGTCATGGTGTGTGAAGCCCATCCGGACGGGTTGGTCTTGGTTGGTGATGTTTTCATTATGCATGTATTGTCGGAGAAGACTCCGTGTCATTTGTTTTTCGGGTTTATGCGTGGTAGATTGCAATAGGGAGCCTTAGGGACTAACCCCAAGGAGCACCCGGAAAACTGGGCAGAAACGCATTTTTGTCAGGTACCGTGCGACATTAATGCTACTGCCGGTGGTAGCTCTATGAGAGAGCTGTATGAGGCCTGTCTCGTAGAGACCTGGGGCAAGTATGTGGGGCTAAGAGCTCTGGGAGCCCAGCTTGGTGGCCTGAGAGCCAACCTTATGCATAACCGGGTTATCAATTATTGTATGATCGATACTTCGGGAATCGGGGAGGCTGACCCAAGCTGATGACTTAAATTGACATGGTGATTTGAGCAACGGGTTCAGCTGAACCGTACCCGCTCTATGTGGTTCGGTTAAAGATACCTAATGTACGTGGCACTTACCGGAGGCATAGAGGGCGAGTCTTAGGCTTCAGCAGGAAAGACTTAAATGCTCACGATGGTTACCATCCTAGGGGCGGTGGTGAAGCCTCAGAATGGATCGGATTCACCAAGAATATGCCCTAAGAGCACGGGGTGTGTGGTCGTACGTGCCTACTCCTATGGTGAAGTATGCTTAAATTGTACTTTTAATATCGTGATTGGTTATACTAATGAAATGTAGGGAAGGAGCACCGTCGTCCCGAGTAAGGGGTGAGGTTGTTATAATTTGGTAAGCTTTAGCTAACCGTTTCCTTGTTTTACCACTGCCGGTGGATTGTTCTTATGTAAGAACAGGTGAGCCTAGTAGAAAGTAGTGGGTTGAAGCCCTTGATGTTGTGATGGCTCTTAAAGTCCAAAGCGAAGTGTTTTCTTTTCTATGTTCATGTGTGGCCAGCCTGTGTGTCGAAGTATGTAAAACACTTATTGTCTAAGTAAACGGTTGTAAGTCAATAAGGCCGAGACATTAGTGTATGTTCTTTCATTCCGACTATGGTTGTAGTGTACATTCATGTTATGTTTATGGGTTCTTATAACTGTTTTAAAAGTTCCCGCTAGAATGCTCTGAGTTAGGATTTGAATTCCTATGGTATTATTTGGTATTAGTACGTAACTCTGCTGAGTGTCTGTGGTATATGGCATGGGGCCCCGGCCGGACCTTCTGTTATATTCCATGTGATGGATGGGGGTGTTACATTGTAACTGCCTTGGAATTAATTATATTTAAAACCTCTGTGATAAATCCATATTTAATGCTGCCTTAAATTCCTATATTTATTAGAATATTTAGTATTAAATATCAGAGTTTTAACTGACAATTATCAAGCATTTGAAAACATTCCTCCTTCTGTAAAATAGAAACTGCCTGATCGTCGAGCTCAGTAAGGATTTCGTCAAACTGAGCTTGGATTTCGTCAAACTGAGTTTTTACTTTCGTCGAGCTGAGCTCTGAGTTGAGATCTGAGTTCGTCGAATTGAGTTCTGAGTTCGTCAAACTAAGCTTCTCTTGAATACCTTTTGAAATAATAACTCTGGAAATAAAATATGACCCTAGTCTTTACAAGTTGGGTCAAAATAAAAATCCTAATCAAAGAATAGTAACCTTAGCCCAAATCAGTAATAAGGTGTTCTAACATAGACCAATATTGGATTGTGGCAATACAAGAGGAACTTAACTTGTTCAAGATATGTAAGGTCTGGAAGCTAGTTCCCAGACTACAGGGACATAACATCATTAGAACTAAGTGGACCTACAGGAAAAAGTTGGGTGAAAATGGTGTTATAATTAAGAATAGAGCTAGACTGGTGGACAAGGGTTATAGACAAAAAGAAGGTATTTATTTTGATCAAACCTTTGCACCAGTAGCTAGATTAGAAGCCATCAAACTATTCCTTGTATATGCTGTGCATAAGGGATTCAAAATCTACCAGATGGATGTGAAGTCAGCCTTCCTAAATGGTGACTTAAGAGAAGAAGATTATGTTGAGTAGCCATCAAGTTTTATTATTCCTAACTCTCATAATTATGTTTATAGACTTAAGAAAACTTTGTATGGGTTTAAACAAGCACCTATGGCATGGTATGAGACCATGTCTAGCTTTCTTATTGAGAAAAATTTCTCAAGGGGAAAGATAGACAATACTCTATTCCTAAGGGAATCTAAGGGTAAGATCATTCTAGTCCAAATTTATGTAGATGACATAATCTTTGGGTCAACTGATGATAACCTTTGCAAGAAGTTTGCCAAACTTATGCAAGGGAAATTTGAGATGAGCAGTATAGGTGACCTAAAGTACTTCTTGGGCCTCCTAGTAAGACAGTTTGAGGATGGATTATCCATCTCTCAGTCTAAGTTCACTAGGGAGCTAATTAAGAAATTTGGTATGGAGAGTGCCTCCATAATGAAAACTCCCTTGGGGTCAAATATGTTAATAGACAAGGATAAAATAGGGAAAACTATTGATGAAACCATGTATAGGGGCATAGTTGGCTCCCTCCTCTATCTTACTACAAGTAGGCCAGACATTATGTATGTTACATGTGTTTGTGCTAGATATCAGGCTTACCCTAAAGAGTCTCACTCTTCTACTGCTAAAAGAATTCTGAGATACCTTAAGAGCACACCTGATCTTGGCCTTTGATACCCTAGGAATAGTGATTTTGAGCTAACTGGGTATTCAGATGCAGATTTTGCGGGTTGTAGAGAGGACGGGAAGAGTAACTTCAGACTCCTATCAGTTCTTGGGTTGAAGACTTGTATCTTGGAGCAACAAGAAGCAAAATAGTATTACAATATAAATAGCAGAGTCAGAATATATATTAGCAGGAGGTTGATGTGCTCAGTTGATGTGGATCCAACACCAGCTCCAGGATTACAACCTAAAGCTAAGTAACACTCCATTATATTGTGATTCAACTAGTGCAATATCTATTGCTAGGAATCCTATCTCTCACAGTAGGACTTAGTATATAGAGATTAGGTATCACTTCATTAGAGAGCATGTGGAAAGTGAAGACATCAGTCTTGAATTTGTCCCCACAAATAAGCAAGTGGCTGACATCTTCACTAAGCCACTAGATGAAGCAAAATGCAACACCTTCAAATTTTAATTGGGTATGTTGAATTTATCCCAGCATCAGTAGCTCTCCATATAGTTTTTGCTTGTTATAGGTAGTTTTAATCCCTGCATGATAAATAAAAGAGAAATAGACTAAGTGTCCAGGCGTCGAGTGTGCTAAGACAAGACCAAGCATCAAGTACGATGAGTCTAAGTGCTCAGGCGTCGAGTGTATTGAATGAACTACAAGAACAGAAAGAGATGAGAGCGTCGAGTTCACTCAACGCAAGCTCCCA
Source organism: Platanthera zijinensis (assembly GCA_039513925.1). NCBI lineage: Eukaryota > Viridiplantae > Streptophyta > Magnoliopsida > Asparagales > Orchidaceae > Platanthera > Platanthera zijinensis. The sequence continues at coordinate 156,854,046 of CM077083.1, forward strand.
GTGAGTCTATTTTGTGGCTAAGTATCGGAATCAATCCCAGTCGTTGATCATTTCTTGATCAAAAAAAGGTACGTGCCTATCCACCTTCTAAAAATAGAAATCACTATAAATAGAATGTTTTTGTTGGGTACACTAAAAAATATGTACCAGATTTGGAGAAGCCTCCCCTTACTCAATGATATACATCAGTTTGTATTTGATGGGATGTTTAAGTTCCATTGTGCAAGTGTAAGGTTTGTAAGAAAATTCTCTAAGTACAAGTGTCGAAACTTATGAAGAATTGTGTCGACACCCAGAAGTTGTGTCGATGATGCGTGAAAATCGTCTCACGGACTACAATCCGAATAGGCAAGTGTACCAATCGTTTTATAGTATAGTGATATAAATAAATCAAGGTCATATAAAAACTCGGGGCAGGCAAGTACTATTACTCACAACGAATCTATTATCCTACCGAATGATTGATAGGTTTGAAAATAAAAAATAAACTAAGCTTAATTAAAAGAGAAATAAACTATTGCGAAAGGAGTGCTCGATCAACGATTCACTTTGAAATAAAATAACGAAAAAAAATGAGTTTAGCATTTGTAAATCTATTAAGACCGTGACGGATCTGATATTAAGAAGTAATCTCGCTAGAGCATTAAATCCCCTAACTTATAGACGTTTTGACCGAAATCTCTTTACAAGTCAAAATGGCCTAAAGTCGCATTATCGAAGTGACCCGCACTATTGGATTTGACTCCCATCCAGAGGATTTACGTCATCCTATCTCTAGGGTTGCGTTCAACTCCTTCCTTCCTTGAGTGATCTTTCAAATCAATGAGTCTCTCGACTTCTATGAAATGAGATCAAATGCCTACTACCGTATACCGGAATACGGAGTCGACACAAAATAAATCAAGGAAGAATCAAAAATAGAAAAATACAAGTGCAAACATGAAATGAAAGATATTATTTTATCGCAAAGCTTATCGCGATCGGGCACAAAATAAAGTTAGCTACGCATAATAGAGAAAGAAAACAAGAGAAAAGAAAATTGCATTATCATTAAACTAGGAATAAGAGTACATAAAAAAGATGAAAAATACTAAACTATTGCTTGGAGAAATGAAATAAAACAACAAGAAAGAAAGAAGAAAACTTGAACTAGCACTCCACTAAACTACTCTTCATATCTCTTCCTCCAAAGCTTGAGGGATGGGCTCCTTATATAGGAGAGGGAGGAATGTTCTAGATGGCAATGAAGAGGGGGAAGATGAGAGGATGGCCGGCCACATGCTAGGAGAAGGTTCATGCATGTAATAATGAAGGTGGAGAGAGGGGGTATGGATGCATTGTATAATATTTAATGGAAGTGAATTAAAAATATAAAATAAAGAGGGGGAATGAATGTGAAATAAAATAAAATAGAGGGGGAAAGAGAGTGGAGGGTGGCCGGCCATGTGAGGGAAAATACATGCATGCAATACATTTAATGATGGAGAGAGAGAGGGAGAATATTCAATGTATATGGAGAGGGAAGAAGGTGGCCGGCCAAACATAGGGGGATGAATGTATGCATGTAAATAATGAGGAGAAAATAATTAAAAAAGAGAGACATGATATGGGCGGCCATGCTTGGATTCATAATGGGCTGCTTGGTGGGTTTGTTATTGGGCTCGGGTAGGCTAGGTTATGAAGTGGGCTGCTTGGTTGGCTCGGGTAGGGGGCTGCACCAAGTGGTAGAGGGCTGCATGGTGGGCTGCACATGTAGTGGACGGCTTCTCCAAGTTGGGCTGCACTTGTAGGGATCGGGTAGAGGGCTGCCTTGCACTTGGATTGCATTTGGAAAAGAGATGGGCTGCTCATATAATGTACCTACAAAACAAAGCAAACATGTTAGATAAATTTAATAATATAACATTAATTATTATACTAAATAGAACATAACAAACTTAATACCATATAACAAACATAAAACATTTATAACTTGATATTAAAATTAGACAAACATAAAACATAATACATAACAAGAACAAAACACAAAAGACATATAATAATAATTAGAAATATTTATAATAACAACCATAAAAGACGTTAAGTGATAAATAGCATAAAATAAACAAAAAATGTAAACAAACTTAGGGATTTCTTAAACTAAATTATACCAAAAATGATGACTAAAAACAAGTCATCAGTCGACACTAGAAGAAAGGCATGTGTCGACACCCAGGCATTGTGTCGACAGCTGAAGAAGAAGATGTGTCGACACCCAGAATTGTGTCGACACCTGAGGCAGGAATTGTGTCGACACCTGAAGCAGAAGCTGTGTCGACACCCAAGAGTTATGTTGACACCAAAAGAAAGGCATGTGTCGACACCCAAGAATTGTGTCGACACCTGAAGAAGGTTTGTATCGACACACAGGACTTGTGTTGACACACACTCAACGCCATCTAACAGCAACAGCTATACTGAGTCTGAAGGCTTGTGTCGACACACAGGAATTGTGTCGATACACACTCAACGACGTCTCGTCACACACTCAACGACATCTGGACATACACTCAACGTCATCTGTCAGCATCAGTTATGTCGAGACCAGGAGAAGTTGTGTCGACACACAGAACTTGTCGAGTAGCAGAAGAATGACTATGTCAACACATGGAGTGTTGTGTCGACATCGTCAAGACTTGTGTCAACACTTAGTCTATTTGTGTCGACACATGTGAAGCAGTTTGCTGAGTGGTTCATGCTGAGTTGTAAAGTCTTTGAGGAATCAACTGTCATGACTGGTGACTCAACAGCTTTCATAACAAACAGGTCTGACACCTTTGTTAGAACTATCAAGAAGGTTGTTACAAACCGGATCAGACGGTAATCATGAGGAAACTCTATATAAGGGACAGATCCTTGACAACCAGAGATAACTATGAAAGTGAATCATTCAGAGAGAGAATTCAACAACAAGAAAAAGGGAAACCCTTAAGAAGGCAGATCTAGAATAGTTTGTAAGAAAGATTCAGATCTTATTCTGAATTTAAGGAGGGAGCTATCTGAAGAACAACTTCTACATCAAGTGAAGATCAACCTTATTTTGTTCAATCAAGAAGCTTTGAAACAGCTAAGTCAGGTTGGATCTGAAGATTCAGTTTATTCAAGAACTGATCAAGAAGCTCACACCAATAGAGAGTTCTATCTAGTGAAATTTCTGTACCTTTTAAAAAATTCAATTTCTTATAGGATCTTTTGTAAGATCTGAGTTGTAAGCCTGTAATTATAAAGGCTGAGGTAGGGTTGACTTCCTGAGGTGTAGGACTTGTGAAAGTCTGAGTTGTAAGCCTAGTGATAAAGGCTGATGTAGGGTTGAGGCCTGAGGTAGGGTTCTTGGGAAGAATCTGAGGTAAGACTTGTATAAGTCTGAGCTGTAGGAACCAATCTGGTTCTGAGTTGTAAGATCTGTGGATCTGAGTAAGTGGAAGGAAGTTGGGCTGAATCCAGTTCTCTACTAGATAGGCGAAAGGGGGAAAGTGGATGTACCCATACCTTGGGGAACCACTATAAATCTGGTGTATGTTGTGCTGTGATTATTGTGTTGTGTATTGAATTTTCTGTGCTGAGTTAGAACTAGCTAATTGCCTAAAATTCTTAAAGAAAATTAGAACCTATTCACCCCCCCCCCCCCACCCCTCTAAGTGTCTAGGCTCTTGAAATCAAGTCTTTCAAGTGGTATCAGAGGGAGGTTACTCAAAGATAGACCTAACAGTCTGAGTGAATCCCTAAGGCAATTAATAGATTTCAAGAATGGGTTCAAATGAGAATAAGAAGGAATTTGGATCTATGAAACTGCCTATCTGCAGGAAAGAATGCTTTGGCATATGGAAGGAAAGGGTCAGGTTGTTCATGGAAGCATCTGATCCAAGAATCTACACCATAGTACAAGAAGGTCCCTTCATTCCAATGAAGGTATCAGCTCTGGATGCAAATGTTAAAACTCCTAAGAGCTATTCTGAAATGACTAAGGATGAGATCATCCTGGCAACACTAGACAAAAGAGCACAAAACATTATTGTAAGTGCTATTGATGATGCCACATTTCAGAATCTGGTGCATTGCAAAACCTCTAAGGAGATTTGGGACACCTTGATTGTCTACATGGAGGGAACTGAAGAAGTTAGATAAGACAGGAAATCTATGCTGAATCAAGAATATGAGAGCTTTAAACAAGCCAAGTCTGACAACATAGTTGAATGTTACAAGAAGTTCTTCAAGATAGTAAATGAGTTGATGACCTTTGGAATAGTCTTCAGCACATATGAATTGAATGACAAGTTTCTCAGATCACTAACAAAGGACTGGGACACAAAGATATGTGCCATCAGAGAGGTGGTAAGGCTTGTTGATACACCTCCACCCACACTATTTGGAAAGTTGCTATCATATGAAATGCAGCTCACTGCTAGAAAAGAGGAGGAGAAAAGCAGTAGTTCTGAGTATAAAGAGAAGTCAGTAGCCTTCAAGGCTGAAGACACAAGAAAGGGTAGGAGAAAGTCTAGTTCTCCACCCAGAAAGAGTGCTGAGGCAGAAGAAGAAAATCCTGACAACAGCATATCAGATAGCCACACCTCTGATGAGTACTTTGCTGCCTTTACAAGGCAGTTTCAAAGGTTCATCAAAAATAAGAAATGGAGAACCAGGCCATCAACATCCTTCTCCAAGGATGAGTATTACAAGAAAAAGAAGACTCCCAAGGAGGACAGGTATGCCTCAAAACCTAGTAAACAAACTAATTCTAAGATTATTTGCTATTGTTGAAACAGGCCTAGACATGTCATAACTGACTGTCCAAACAAGAGCACTGAATCTAAGGACAAGAAGATACATCAAGTGAAAGGTAAGAAGGAGAAATCCTTTATTGCTCAGAAGAAGAAGAGTTGGACGGACTCTTTATCTTCAGAATCAGGAGAAGAAGATGATGCAGGAGCATATGTTGGGCTATTCTCAATAGAAGAGGATTCTAGGGAACTAGAATTCCTACAAATGTTGGACTCCATAAATGGAGTGGAAGACTATTGTTGTAGAGGGCTGATGGCTCTATCAGAAAATGATCAGTGCCAAGATCAGTCTGGCCCAAGAAAGTTATACAATTCTCCCTTAGCTTCTGATTATTTTACTAGATCAGAATCAAAAGCATCAACTTCAAGAGAAGTGTGGTTCTAATTCTGAGGGGGATGTACATCAACTCATTAATGAGTATGGTGGGCTATTGTAAGCTCTGAAGAGGAGCAAGTTTCTTGTTAAGGAGCAAGCCAAGGAAATTGAGTCTCTTAAGCAGGCTACATCAGATTCAGCCATGTTGATAGATTTAAAACTGAAGTAGGTTGTCAAACTAAAAAACATTATTGTTATTCAGATGGGAACAATCTCTTTCAAGAAAAATCATATCAAGAAACTGGAGGCAAAACTTCAGCAAGAAAGATAGTTAGTGGCTAAATTCTCTAAGCCAAAATCTATATTACCCTTAATAGACAATTTAATTTCTCATAAAGGAAAGACTGGTCTAGGTTTTAAGGGAAGAACTAGGGCCACCAATTCTCATAGAAAAGGTAAGGCCCCAGTTAAGCCACTAGCTAAAGAGCCCCCTATTTTCTTTAGGAAAGTGATGCAACCTACAAATAGGTATGATCATGATATTACTCATGGTCACTGTGAGTATAGAGATCTCATGGGCAAGGGTGCAAATGCCAATAGGTCACTCTATAGGCAAGCCCATCAGGTTCAAAAGGAATTCTTGGGGTTTGCTGCTCCAGCACCTACACTTAACAGGACTGCTGGCAACAAAGTTGTGAAGTCTGTACCTAAAAGAAGGTACAATAGATTTGAGTCTTGGTGTTATGGAAAGGTAGGCCACTTTGTCATGGATTGTTGGTTCAACATAAGTGTTAAAACCAAGAATAGTTTACCTATCAGAACAGCTGCAGGATTTCAAACTAACAAGGACCTAGGACCAATAACAATTTGGGTTCTAAGGATAAGTGATTCTTTATTTGATGCAGGAGAATCCAAGTGGTCATACCCCTATATGGTACTTGGATAGTGGATGTTCCAGCCACATGACTGGAATAAGAAGAATATTGAGGGACTATGTACCCATAGAGAATGGACCCAAAGTAATCTTTGGTGGATCAGAAAAAGGAATCATCAAAGGATTTGGTAACATTTCTAGTGATTCAATTACTATCACTAAAGTTGCTTATGTGAAGGGTCTACAACATAACCTGATTAGCATAAGTCAACTTAGTGATCTAGGTTATGATATCTCTATACTCAAAGGGGAGTGCCAAATAAGGAGGTCAAGTGATCAAGAGATCATTTTGACTGGCACTAGGAAAGGGAATGTATATTGTCTTAACCTAGATTATGAGTTTAACAACTCACCCATTTGTCTAGTTGTAGGAAAGAAAGCTTCACTATGTGTCAAATGGCACAATAGGCTAGCTCATCTGAACTATAAGTCAATAGGACAGCTGTTCAGCATGGGGTTAGTGAGGAATGGTCCTCAAGTCAAGTACATTAAAGAGGGTGTGTGTTCAGCTTGCCAAAAGGGCAGACAGACTAAGACCTCTTTCCATGCACTTGATACCAAAGATTCAATGAGATATTTATATCTCTAGCATATGTATTTATTTAGTCTTATGTCAGTTCATAGTCTTGGTAGGAAAGCATACACACTAGTTATTGTGAATGGCTATTCTAGATACACATGGGTTTTTTTCTTAAGGCAGAAATCTGAAACCCCTACTATTTTCCATACTTTTGTTAGACAAATTCAGAGTGAATATAATAATTCAGTGGTCAAAATCAGAAGTGACCATGGAACTGAATTTCAGTTTGAATGTATGACAAAATTCTGTGAAGAACTTGGGATTCATCAGGAATTCTCCTCACCTAGAACTCCCCAGTAAAATGGAGTATTTGAAAGAAAGAATAGGACTCTAATTGAGGCAAGTAGAACACTACTTATTGACACCACTCTCCCTGAGTACTTTTGGGCAGAGGCAGTAAATACTGCATGTCATGTACTCAATAGAGCCTCCATCAATAAGAAACATAAGATGACTCCCTATTAGACTTTGAAAGGCAGAAAACCAAACATTTCCTACCTCAGAATCTTTGGTAGCAAGTGTTATGTCCTAGTTAATGGTAAGCACTACCAAACTAAGTTTGCTGCCAAATCCCTAGAAGGGATATTTGTTGGTTACAGCAATAATAGTAGGGCATACAGGATCTACAACTTGACTATACAAGTTGTAGAAGAATCTGTCCATATAGTATTTGATGAGTCTAAGTTGATTAACAGTGAATTGTCTAGCTCTTCAAATAGTTATACAGGTTTAAAGGATAGGCTGGACAAGCTGACTATCAATGAATAAGCACCTACTAGGTTGGATGAAGAAAAGGATGCATGTTATCCAGGGGAGAACAAGACTCACTGGATAAAGGAGACAATGAGGAGCATCAGGTTGAGGAAAATGAAGAAGGGCAAGAGGTTGGTAGATTTCCTCCAGCAAGAAGACACCTAAAGGATCATCCAGCTCATCAAATCATTGGTGATGCAAGTCAAGGTGTTCTAACAAAGAGCAAGAGCATGAACACAGTTCTATGTTCTAGCTTCTTATCATAAATATAACCTAGGAAGTTTGAAGAAGCCATGCTAGACACAAACTAGATTAATGCTATGCAAGAATAGCTGAATCAATTCAGAAGGTGTAAATTTTGGGAACTGGTTCCTAAACCAAAGGATCACAACATTATAAGAACCAAGTGGATCTATAGAAACAAACTTGATAAGAATGGCACTATAATCAAGAACAAAGCCAGACTGGTAGCAAAAAGCTACAGGCAAGAGGAAGGGATAGACTTTGATCAAACCTTTGCCCCAGTGGCAAGGCTGGAGGCTATAAGGTTGTTCTTGGCCTATGCTGCCTATCAAGGGTTCAAGGTATATCAGATGGATGTAAAGTCAGCATTTTTGAATAGTGACTTAAAAGAGGAAGTCTATGTTGAACAACCCTCAGGTTTTGTAGATTCCCATTATCCTGATTATGTATATAGGCTTAGGAAAGCTCTATATGGTTTGAAACAAGCCCCTAGGGCTTGGTATGAAACCTTGTCTACTTTTCTTATTGAGAATAAATTCTCTAGAGGAAAGATAGACAAAACTCTATTCTTTAGGGAATCTAAAGACAAGATAATCCTAGTCCTGATATATGTTGATGATATTATCTTTGGATCTACTGAAAATAACCTTTGTTGAAAGTTTGCTAAACTTATGCATGGGAAGTTTTAGATGAGAAGTATGGGTGAGCTGAAGTTCTTCTTGAGACTTCAAGTTAGACAGACTGATGATTGATTATCCATATCCCAGTCTAAGTTCACCAAGGAGTTGATTAAGAAATATGGAATGGACTCAGCCTCCACCATGAAAACTCCAATGGGAACTAGTATGCCTATAGGCAAAGATGAGACAGGGAAACCTGCTGATGAGTCTTTATATAGAAGGATAATTGGCTCCCTACTCTACTTGACTTCTAGTAGACCTGACATCATGTATGCTATATGTGTCTGTTCTAGGTACTAAGCTTGCCCAAAGGAATCTCATTATACTGCAGGGAGAATTTTGAGATATCTTAAGGGCATACCTAATCTAGGTCTTTGGTACCCTAAGAATAGAGATTTCTTACTAACAGGTTTCTCAGATGCAGACTTTGCAGGATGCAAAGAAGACAGGAAGAGTACTACAGGAACTTGTCAATTCCTAGGTGGAAGGTTAGTGTCATGGTGCAGCAAGAAGACAACAAGTGTAGCTATATCAACAGTTGAGTCTGAGTATGTAGCTGCAGGCAGTTGTTGTGCACAGCTGTTGTGGATAAAGCACCAACTTGAAGATTATGACATCAAGGTAAGTAGAATTCCACTGTTTTGTGATTCTACTAGTGTTATTTCTATTGCTAAAAATCCTGTATCACACAGTAGAACCAAGCATATAAAAATTAAGTTTCATTTCATCAGAGAACATGTTGAGAAGGAAGATATTAGTCTAGAATTTGTGAACACAAATAATCAAATAGTTAATATATTTACAAAACCTCTGGATGAAATTAAATTCAATTATTTTAAAATTGAATTAGGTATGTTGAACCTAGAATAGGTTAGCACAAACTTCCCTAAGTAGAATATGTAAGTATAAAGTTGAATATGTAAGCACAAAATTTCTCAGGAATTTTGTCTAAGTACAAAGTTTATGTCGACACAAGCAAATTGTGTCGACACACTCAATATGTTGTGTCGACAAATAAAAAGGATGTGTTGACAAAGAAACAGTATTTGTGTCGACAGAAGAATAGGTATCGACACAACTATGTCGAGACATGACCAGCCCGTGTCGACACTGACACAAGTATGTCGACACATAGATATGTCGACACATATATATGTCGACTAAAAATAAGTTTTGTCGAGACCTAAGTCTTTTATATCAACACATATACAACTATGTCAACAAGTATTATTACTACATAAGATGCGTCCTTTGACTTACCCTTTACCAGTAGACTATAAATAGGAGGAGACAAAATCTGGTCGACTACGCCTTCAGATTTCTCGACTCTAGACCTTGTGTCGACATAGATATTCACTTCTCTTCTTTTCTCTTCTCTCTCTCTTTCTCTCTCTCTCTCTCTCTCGCGCGCGTCATAGGCTCCCCACCAGGACGACAATGGGAATTAAGGTTATGAGTTGGTTCGTGGGGGTTCACGACAGCTTCACAAGACATTCAGGGTGTAATTACCCAAATTTCGAAAAATGGTTTGGAGTTCTTGGTCTTAGAACCAACTAAGATTTGGAAAAAGGAAGTAATGGAATTTTATTCATCAGCAACTGTGGACACTGATGGGAAGAAAATCAAAGGCATAGTTCAGGATTGCTGAGTGAAACTTACACTAAAGACGATTAGGAAATCACTCAAACTTCCCATGGTTAACGATGATGATGAAATAGTTCCATCCATGACTAAAGAAGCACTAGGTTGGTGCGGGATGTACCCTAATACCAAAGTTGGATCATCCATTACACGGAAAGGGATGAATTCCCAAGGAAAGTTTATGTCTGAAATAGTAGGCAAGGTGATTATATGTAAGACTGATGCACATGAAAGAATTTCAGTCTACATGTTCAATCTAATGATAAGGGTCATATTCACTATAAAAACAGACTGGGCATTAATAGTATTTGACAAGATCCAAGAAGCAGTAAAGAAACCAAATTTGGGTAGGATCCAAAGTTTATGTCTAGCTTTTACAATACCAGATATTATGAACCAACTACCAGGATCAATCATATGAGGAGGATGGATGTAAGGATTCTATCCAGATGGGATAGAGTATTGACCAAAGAGGTTTCTACTCCACAAAAACAGGTCAAGAAGGATAAGAAAAAGAAAGAAATTATTTAGTAAGAAGAATCCTCCAGTGCTTCTAAAGAGGAGGTAGTCTTCAGTTCAGATGAAGACCAACAATAAAAAGAAGCTCAAGATCAAGTTGAGAGCAGTCAGCACCCAAAGAAACAGATAGCCACCACTCCAGGGGGAGAACACCCTGAACCAGCAGTACAAGACACTGAACTATCTGAGCTGCCTACCCAAGGGGGAGGCATTGTTGTAGCTACTCTGGAGAGTGAGTATGCTGCTGATATAGTGATGGACATTATATCAAATATAAACAAAGAAGCACTTGAGATTGCTGAGAATGAAGCACAAGATGTTCATATGAAGGATACAGCTCAAGATGAGCAAGTAAGTATCTCCTTTAAAGATCTGGATGTTCAAGGAGAACCTTTTGTTTCCCAAACTAATCTTATTCCTCCTTTTCAGATGCAGCAGGAGGTAACTATGGAAGAGTTGTTTCCTGATTAACCTACAGTAAGGACTGAGGGGGAGCAGCTAATAGAAGAAAAAGAACTGCCAGGAACTGAGGGGGAAGAGCTACTGGATGCCCCGATTAGTAAAGCAACTGTAGATATAGATAGCTCCTCTCAATCTTCTAATGATGAAGAAGCCTCCATGGCTAAAAAGAGAAAATTGGTTTCTTTGAGGAAAAAGAGCACTGGCTATTAAAAGGCCTTACAAACAGTCACTCCATCACCTGCTCCAAGCATGGACTTCAGTTCATTACTGGTCCAACTACAAGTCAAATTGGATGAACAAAGGCAGTCCTTAGAGAAATATATGGATGAGTCAAATAAAGAACTGCAGTTTCAGCTGGCTCAAGACATTAAATCCATCAGATTTGAAGTCAATCTGAATAAGAAAGAGATTACAGATTGCTTCCACAAGGGAGGTAAGGTTGTAGTATATTTGGCTGAGCAACAACAGCTAATAAAGACTGAAGTTGAGGACATTGTAACCAAGCAAGGATATATTTTAGAAAATCAATTCAGGTCAAATGAAAATCTCAAAGACTCCCATGAAGAAATTCTCAAAAAACTGGGAAGTATTTCTACTCATTTGAAAACTGAAATATCAAAGAAAATATAAGAAGATCTAGCTGCTGTCCAAACAGCCATTGGAGCCTCTCAAAAGACTATTTCTGATTACCTGACTAAATTCAAAGCCTACTACCAAGAAGGTACAGAATATCTTGCTGATCAAATAAGGTTTCAGAAGAATGATCTGAGGGATCATCTAGCTAGAGAAGTCATAAAGGGGGAGAGAATATTAGTCAAATCCGGCTCTGATCATGCAAAATGGGTATCTAATACCATCAGATCTATACTTGGATTTCCACCACTATGTGAGGATGATAATACTGCTGAGTCTGGAGTGCAACCTGCCTACATTGAAGGGGATCAGCAAGAGGTTGCACAGGTCATGTACCCTCCAGCTGACTTTGACATAGTCCAACAAGAAGTTCAGACAATGTATAGCCCTCCACAGGAGGCAAAGAATATTATCATTCGAAAAAGTAGAAATGTCAGAAGCTGCACAGGAAGCTTAGAGGGAGGCACAGCTTTCCAAGAAAAGGTATAGAGAACAAGCAGAACTGAAGCCTGATTTTGAGCAATGGAGCCCTACTTCCAGGAATATTATTTTGACTGTCTGGAAAGCTGTGAAGGACAATACCTATAATAGGGGTAAATGGTACTCTGAGCAAGAGTGGAACAAGTATCAAGCCAGGCAAGAAGCCATTATTCAGTACAGGAGGAGTGCAAAAGTTGGGAAGTTACCTGCTAATGCTCTGGAGCCTAGCAAGTACTTCCCAAAGCCTTTTCACTATTTTGAAAGGCAAAGTATAAAGGCTGAAGAACTGAAGAATAAGGATCTGAAAGGAAAGAAACCAGCTGATGATATTGAACCTACTATGCAGGCTAAGATCATATCTGGGAAAGAAATTTTAATTAAGGAGCCAAGTCAATCTTAGGATAGATAGGCTAATATCTAGAAAAATGTAATCTTTTTATGTTCTAAAGAAAAACATGTAAACCTAGAATTTTCTGATTAATGAATGAAATCAGTTTTAGTATTGATTTTAGTTGTTATCCTGCAGTAAAATGTATGTACATCTATTTTTTCTATGTTTTATATTGAGTGATGTATATCTTTGACTAAGAGTTATGACTTCTCCAAATAGGGGGAGATTGTTGGGTACACTGAAAAAATATGTACCAGATTTAGAGAAGCCTCCCCTTACTCAATGATATACATCAGTTTTTATTTGATGGGATGTTTGAGTTTCATTGTGCAGGTGTAAGGTTTGCAAGAAAATTCTCTAAGTACAAATGTCGACACTTATGAAGAATTGTGTCGACACCCAGAAGTTGTGTCGACACTAGAAGAAAGGCCTATGTAGACACCCAGGCATTGTGTCGACACCTGAAGAAGAAGTTGTGTCGACACCCAGAATTGTGTCGACACTTGAGGCAGAAATTGTGTCGACACCAGGAGCAGAAGCTGTGTCGACACCCAGGAGTTATGTCGACACTAGAAGAAAGGCATATATTGACACCCAAGAATTGTGTCGACACCTGAAGAAGGTTTGTGTTGACACACAGGACTTGTGTCAACACACACTCAATGCCATCTAACAGCAACCGCTATACTGAATCTGAAGGCTTGTGTCGACACACAGGACTTGTGTCGACACACACACAACGACGTCTCGACACACACTCAACGAAATCTAGACATACACTCATCGCCATCTGCCAGCATCAGTTATGTTAAGACCAGGAGCAGTTGTATTGACACACAGAACTTGTGTCGACACATCTAACAGAAGCTGTGTCGAGTAGCAGAAGAATGACTATGTCAACACATGGAGTGTTGTGTCGATATCATCAAGACTTGTGTCGACACTTAGTCTATTTGTGTCGACACATGTGAAGCAGTTTTCTGAGTAGTTCATGCTGAGTTGTAAAGTCTTTGAGGAATAAACTGTCATGACTGGTGACACGATAGCTGTCATAACCAACAGGTCTGACACCTTTGTCAGAATTGTCAGAAGGTTGTTACAAACTGGATCAGCCGGTAATCATGAGGAAACTCTATATAAGGGACTGATCCTTGACAACCAGAGATAACTAAGAAAGTGAATCATTCAGAGAGAGAATTCAACAACAAGAAAAGGGGAAACCCTTAAGAAGGCAAATCCAGAACAGTCTGTAAGAAGGATTCAGATCTTATTCTGAATTTAAGGAGGGAGCTATCTAAAGATCAACTTCTACATCAAGTGAAGATCAACCTTATTTTTTTTAACCAAGAAGCTTTGTAACGGCTAATTCGGGTTGGATCTGAAGATTCGGTTTATTCAAGAACTGATCAAGAAGCTCACACCAATAGAGAGTTCTATCTGGTGAAATTTTTGTACCTTTTAAAACATTCGATTTCTTGTATGATCTTTTGTAAGATCTGAGTTGTAAGCCTATAATTATAAAGGCTGAGGTAGGGCTGAGTGTCTGAGGTGTAGGACTTGTGAAAGTTTGAGTTGTAAGCCTAGTGATAAAGGCTGAGGTAGGGCTGAGGCCTGAGGTAGGGTTCTTGGGAAGAATCTGAGGTAAGACTTGTATAAGTCTGAGCTGTAGGAAGCAATCTGGTTCTGAGTTGTAAGATCTGTGGATCTGAGTAAGTGGAAGGAAGTTGGGCTAAATCCAGTTCTCTAGGATAGGCAAAGGGGGAAAGTGGATGTACCCATACCTAGGGGAACCACTATAAATCTGGTGTATGCTATGCTGTGATTATTGTGCTGTGTTTTGAATTTTTTGTGCTGAGTTAGAACTAGTTAATTGCCTAATATTCTTAAAGAAAATTAGAACCTATTCACCCCCCCCCCAACCCTCTAGGTGTCTAGGCTCTTAAAATCAAGTCTTTCAGTTGTGTGTAAAGCAAAATACATTGTTCCTCGCTCTTCTCTGACCCTTGTGACAAATCGACGAAAGCTTGGAATATCTTCAGCAATTCACAGAAGAAATGGCATCGAAAGGGTTGGATTTCTTGCTCGAGGGTTCGGAGCTGGTGCAAAATGGATTTAAGGATGCACCTGAGGAAGTACAGTTTGTTCTCCACCTGCTTTAGGTCGCTGACCTAGAATTTGTTCTGTCTTGGCCCATTTTACTATAGAAGCGAAGGTACCTGAGTTATACTCAAATGCTAAGGTTGACTCATCATCAAGTAAAATGATGACCTTCATCAGTGGTAGCAAGATTAAAATAACCCCTAAGAGACTGAGCAAGGCACTACATCTGCCCTATTGTGCAAGTCTAGCTTAAAGTGTCAGATGAAGAAGATGAACTAGATCAGACATATATCAAAACTACATTGAAGTGGTGTGGACTCTCTAAGCACACCACTAGATCGATTCTGAGGAAGGAGTTGAATCTATAGGGCAAATTCCTGGCGGATGTAATTGTGAAAGCCTTGTTGTGCAAGTCTGGCTCACATGACAAGATCTCCAAGAAAATGTTCGAGCTAATGGCAAGGATAATCCTATCCAAAAAGACAGATTGGGGAAAGATAATATTTTATAGGATAGTTGACTGTATAGCAGAGTCAAACATGGGAAGGATTCTTTCTCTATTTCTGCTAAAGAGTGTTCCAGGAATCCTTAATAGATGGCTAGGAACAAAAATCCATCGCATGAGGAGGATGGACTTGAAAATGCTTGACAGATGGGACAGAGTTTTGTTGCCACATTCTTAGACTGTTGCCAAGAAGAAGAAGAAAGTAGTTCAAGTTCCAGAGGAAAGAACTGACAGCAACTCTTCAGAATAGGCTGAGGAAAAGCCTCATGATCCTCAACTGCTTGGGTCTACTGAAGAGACTAGAAAGGACATGAGTGCTCAGGTATCTATATCATCTGAACCTACACCAAGGACTCAGGTTAGCAGGACTCATTCTAAAGAGGCTCCAGCTGATGAAATGGAGATGC
This sequence comes from Platanthera zijinensis, assembly GCA_039513925.1. NCBI lineage: Eukaryota > Viridiplantae > Streptophyta > Magnoliopsida > Asparagales > Orchidaceae > Platanthera > Platanthera zijinensis. The sequence continues at coordinate 156,869,507 of CM077083.1, forward strand.
CTTCAGCTGAGATTGCTAAAAGGGTGGCTGAGGAGATAGTCACCAAGATTTCTGCAGTGATTGAGTGGGAGACTGTCAAAACTTCAGCTCCTATTGAAGAAGAAACTGCTCTCATAGACCTAGATCAATAAGGTAGATACAGTCCTATAAGTGAGGGGCAACTTCTAGAGCAAGTCATGGAAGATGCTCTTGCTGAAGGGGAGCATCTACAGATTGTGCAAGAGAATATTTAGAATCCTCATGATATTGATTAACCTGGTGAGTCTATGGAGAAAGATATTGAATTCAACACAACAATAGATATGAATGTCCTTGTGGACATTATAGAAATTGAGGGGGAGATTCATACTGAACTCCCTACTCAAGAACATTCTATGAAATAGACTCATCTGAATCAAAAAAGGACAACAATGTTACTGATGTTAATGAGGATGCACATCATCTGAAAATAGGATGGCTGATTCTGAAGAAAGATCTCCAGGCAAGAATAGAAATGAGGTGGAATGTGACCAAGGGACCTCCACAAGGGCTGATGAAATATCACCCTCCTTCCTAGCCCAGCTAAAAGGATTGTTGGATGACCAGAGAAGGCAACTGGAGAGCTTTGTAGATGACTCCATTAAGAATCTCAGGAATGAGTTATCAACAGAGATAAAATCCATCACATTTGAGGTTAACCTGCTGAAGGCCTAGACTGTCAAATTCTTCCATAGAGTTGCACCTACAGTTACCTTTACTGAGAGCAAGCTAGCTGAAATCAGCAATATTCAGACTGGGATTGTGGAAAATCAAAAAATAACTACAAATTAGCTATCCATAATGCACAAAAGGAAGTGATGGAAATAAATAAAACTATTCTTGATAAAAGAATAGATGCTTGCACCCAAGTCTTAGATGATCACCTGCTCAAGCTTAAAATTCATGTCTAAAAGTCATTGATTTCAAGGTCAGCTAAACACCTAGAGAGGGTGAATAGGTTTTTGTTCTCTTTTGAATCCTCTTCTTACTTGAGTGTGTTTAGTTAGCTTTGTTAGTTTGCTTTCAAGACAATCACAGAAGACACACAAGGTTTATAGTGGTTCCCCATATTATAGGTATGTCCACTGTCCCTCCCACCTTTCTAACAGCTTGTTAGACAAGGTACATCTCCAATCTCGGCACCTAAGAGCTTTTAACTCAATCCCACGTGACCACTCAGTCTCCTCCAAGACTTACAGCTCGGGCACAAAGCCCTACAACTTAGTGATCAATAGATCATCTACCTCAGGCCAAAGGCCCTACAACTCAGGATGGGAGGATAGCCCTACCTTAGATCCAAAGGATCCTACAACTCATTCCAAGTCCCTACACTCAGATCCACACAGGAATCCTACCTCAGATCAACTAATGATCCTACCTCAGGCAAACTGACCTACCTCAGGCACACAGGCCCTACCTCAGGCACACAGGCCCTACACTCAGATCTGCAACCAGATCCTACACTCAGCCTTTATATATTCAGGCCTATAGCTCAGATCCAAAAGGATCCTATAGGATAAAAGTGGGTAGGTGAAATATGATTACAGAGATATAATCTCTGAGTCTATCTTCCTAGACTATGTGAACTCAGCCCAACTTTGACTCCAAGAAAATAGTCCATGAGCCTTCTGCTTCCTGAACTGAGAAAGTATCATCCCTATCTTCTTCACAGCAATAAGAGTAGATCTTCAATAAACAGCTGCTTGTGCTGGAAGTAACCTGCAGAACTCTGCTCTACTTCTTCTTTCCTTCCTGGACTGAACCCGAAGCTCAGTCCTATCTTCTTCATAGCCCCAAGAATGAATCGTCAGGATTAGGCTTCCTTGAACTGTGAAGTAACTGCAGCTTGCCTTGCTGCTACCTAAGCTGAGAAAATCCCAGCCCCAACTTCTTCTTTTTTTTCTTCAGAATATTTTTCTGAACTTGTTATTGAGGATGAGAATCACAATAGCTATCTTCTTTCAACAGATCTACTGCAGCTAGGGTTAGACCTTGGCCGTTTCTACTTTGTTAGAGAATTCTTCAATCTTGTTCTTGTAGATGAATATCGCAACAGCTAACTTGCTGAACATTAGATCAACGACTTATACCAGACCTTCAACCTCTACAACAATGGCGAAAGGAAGAAGATGAAGTACAGAGCTTTTTAAAAAAGTTAATTTTTTTTCCTCGATCTCGCTTTTTTCTATTTCATCGTCAAACGAATATTTTTACCAGTGGGCCTCATTGAAGTTGACAGCTGCAACTTTGCTTTTATAGAAAAAGTCTTCATGTAGACCTGCGGAGCTATTTGTCCTATTTTATAGCTTTCCCGCAACAAATTTCAATCTTGTTGACTGTTGTTGACTTTTGCTGACGTCGGCATTTGTGGACTTAGCCAATTTCTTAGGTTCAATCCAGGTGTTGAGTGCGTTGAGTGAATGTCCTTCACTCAATGCCTCTGGACTTAGCCAATTCATCTGTCTTGCTTAGGCGTTAAGAGCGTTGAGTGAGCCTTCGTCACTCAAAGCTTTTGTCCTTAGTTGCTTCTCTAGAATTTTCCAACTTGCTGAGCCATTGAGTGCATTGAGTGAGCTATCCTCACTCAACGCATCTGGACTTAGATAGATTTTTACTGTCCATCTTTCCGTGAGCTTTGACATCACACGACACTTTCTTCTCTGATGTGGAATGAGCTGTATTCACTCGACCCTTCTGGATTTAGCCAGATTTCTTTGACGGAATCTTCAACTGCTTGAGCTTGGCTCAAGGCTTCTAGTTGTATGGCGTTGAGTGAGTTAGCATCACTCAATGCCTATGGACTTGGCCACTTTTCTCTCTTCCTTATTCAGGCATCGAGTGATCTATCTTCACTCAACGCTTATGGACTTAATTTATTTTCTGCTTGCCACTGCTGAAGCTTTGACCGACTCAGCTATACTTGACTCCTTTTGATATATGGCATTGAGTGAACTGCCTTTACTCAATACTTGTGGACTTAGCCACAGAATTTCTTTGCAAACTGTTGGACTTTGACTGTCCACACCGTACTGAGCACTTTTTGTCATCTGGCATTGAGTGAACTGCCTTCACTCAATGCATGTGAACTTAGGTGATTTTTCAGCCTTTCTAGCATCCTTCTTTGACTTCTGGCATTGAGTGAACTGGCTTCACTCAACGCTTATAGACTTAGACAGATTTCTTTCTCTCCACTTCTCTACCTTGTGACCACCTGTCACAACCACTTAGACAACCTATCTAAACTTGTTCCAAGGAACATCCTGCACATGATGAGCTTGAACAATATCAAATACAACTATGATCTTAGTACTGATTGTGATGCCTCTTCAAATCTAGGGAACATTGAGGGTAATATTTCCAACAATCTTTCCCTATTTGAAGAGGGCAGAACACACAGCAATACTAAGAAGCATTAACATAAAAAAGCATATTAATTTAATGCAGCTTTAAGTTGTAAGCTATATCTACACACTATGCACGTAGTCATGTCAATTATTGCTTCCAAGTAATATGCACTGAGTGAATTACCAGCATGTCAATTCAATGTACTCCATTTAACTACATTGACTCAACATGTCAAGTTAATGCATTCTCATACCACTTGAATAATTTCTCAAGTAATATGCACTCTCCTTATACCACTTAATACTTAAATGGAGCACCACTAGAGCACTTTCTTTATAATATGCACTGACTCAACATGGCTCAACATGTAGTCATTGTATTCCTCATACTACTTGAATCTTTCCAAGTAATATACACTGACTCAACATGACCTAGTCATGTCAAGTATTGCTTCTACATCTCCCCCTTTCCAAGTATTGTCACACATCTCCCCCTTTCTGGCTTCTTCTATAGGCATATATCTATTGAGGGAGGTGATAGGATCATGGGAGAATTTACCTCTTGATCCTAGACTACTTCTACTACACTAGTGATCAAACTAGTTGACTAGAGAACATACCTCTTGTGTTGATACCACTGATACAACACATCACTGCATCCACTTGACACTTGGGTGGTCCATTGATCCACTTGAGCTAGCTATTATCATTGATCTATATGAGCTAATGCCACTCCTCCCCCCTTTTATGACTTCTGCAGACGCAGTTATAGTTAGGGAGGTACTGGTTGTTCCTCTTCTCCTATAGCAGCATTATCCATTCAGCAGCAGCAATGACTTCACAGCAATAATAGTGATGATTTTTGATCCACTATAGCAGCTGCTGGACTTGCTCCCCCTCAACAGGAGCATCTTGAATTGCTCCCCCTCAACAGGAGCATCTAGACTTGCTCCCCCTCAATAGGAGCATCTTATATCATCATCTCTAATAGACACTTTAGTCTATTACAGTCTTGGTATCACTGAAAGTCTTTACAACCTTGATGTTGTATTCCAAGACCTTGATGTTGTATTCCTAGACCTAATGTTGGATACATAGTAACTATGCATAGTTACCTTAACTAGAATGTTCTCTGATCTAAATTTACTTGAAAAGTTATTTGATTACTGTGTTAACCCCCAAAAGAATTTGCTGACTTGTACTATAAAAATCTAGCTATTCTTGAGTTGATAGTACTTGCTCTCTCAGCAGATGCAACTACCTAGGTAGTCACCCCCTCAACCTCAGCATTGTACATAGGGACATTCTTTACTTCATAAGTATTTTTCTAATCTATTTGGTGCAGGAGATTCTCTGACACCAATTCTCTAGGCAAGACTTAAGCTTTCCAGCTTACCAGATTGTACTAACTCCCCCCCCCCCATATACACAATATTTGCACAGATCCTGTCCACAATCCCCACTGAATTAGACATTCTTTATTGCATGTTCAGATGATACTAAAACCTGAGCATCCATTTCTTTTCTGGTTTTCACAGAAGTACCAGACACTGAGGATCAAATGCCTCTTCATCACTACTCTCAGAAGACCTACTTCATGTGCTTTCTACAGCCTTCTTTTTCTTCTCTTCTCATCTCACTGTTCTGCTGAAATGACAGCAACACTTTGTCCCACCATCCAGACATCTTGACCTTCAATGGCTTCCTTATTCCATTCATAAGTCTAGAACATCCTCTGTCTAAGTACTATATGGGGATGGGCACTTTGACTATCCTTCAAAATAGAATTTATCTTTCCTTAGGACCCCAATAGGTATTGGGTCCTAGGTTCTGGTTAGTCTGAAATTTAACTTGCCTACCAGCAACATTTCTGACAGATAGGCTAACTTTTGCTCTGGGCACAATAGGATTATGCCAGCAATATAGGGCAAAATGCCACCACTTTCCTACAGCACCAACACTCATGAATGTTATATCTTTTTTTGTGAACAGGTCCTGTAGTATGGTTAACTACTGACTGAATAAAAGGAAGACGTACAACAGCCTTCTTCAAGTACCTCTTAGCAAGGATCTAAATGAAGGAGAGCCTTTCAGCATACTTCCTTGGCTTGCTCTGAATTTCATTTATAACTGTCTTCCTTGTAGAGGACATGCTATATGTATCATCAGAGATAGCCATATCTGGCCTACTGATAGACTTGCCCTTTGTCTGAGTCCTTGCTAGAAGGTCTTGAGTGATGGAAACTGCCTTGTTCTTGAGGGTGGGGGCTGGGGTACCAAAGACAAATGGTCCATGATGGGCCATTTGAATTTCCACATGGGGAGCCTTAAAGGCACTGATTCCCCTATTATATCTTCCACCAAGGCAGTGAACATTTTTGTTCATGCTTGTGGATCTTCCATTCATCTAGTGACAATAGATACTCTCTTGGTCATACCTATTTAATGGTAACATCACCTTCTTAAAAGGGATGGGAGTTAGTGATGCTAGTGGCTGAACTAGATCCTTGTATTTTCCTTTAGGAGGGGCAACTCTTGCGCTTCCCTTGAATCCCAATACCTTCTTACCCTTTTGAGAGGAGAAGGAGTCTATCAAGGGCAACACTGACTTGGGCTTTAAGAATTCAGTCACAAGCTTTTTCTCCTTAAGGAGCTTCTCTTCAAGATCCAAGATGATCTTATTCTTCTAGCTTATGGTCTCCATGTGAATGATTGTGATGTTCTTCAGTTGGCCCAATTCCCTTATCTTTTGCTCCAGCAAGGATGCTGACTCGGAATGCTAGGAAGCAGCTAGCTATAGGGAGATAATCTCCTTAGCTTGCTTCTTGGCCAACTTCTTACTTCTCTTGAAAGCCTCCAAAAGTGCACCATATTGGTCAATCAATTGATTAACATCATCATGATATAGATCCATCATCATCTATTGATGTTGAAGCATCAGTGATTGGACTAGTCTCATAACCAGATTCTGAGGATGAGCTAGATAGGGAATGTACCTGATCTAGTCCAGGCTGATCCTGGCAGGATTCTTCTTCTGTCATGGCCATTAACCCATAACTTCTGTAGTCATCTTCCTCATCAACATCCTCCTCTGAATCACTGTCTGAATATGACAAAGGGGCCCTGATTTCTATCCTGGCAGCAGAATGTTCTTCTTCCTCATCAGCTACAGCAGCAACTAGCTCAATATATGCTTCCTCTTCTTCTTCAGACTCTAAGGAAGATGAGTCGCTCCAGCTCTTCTCCTTCTTTTCAATTAAGAACTTTTAGTTATTGCCCTTGTACTGGTGGTGCTTCTTCTCATCAGCCTCCTTCCTCTTGACTAGGTAGTCAGCTATAACATGTCCTAGTTTGCTGCAGTAATAACAAACAACTTTAGTAGAAATCTGTTTACTGGGCATTGATTCATATCTGCCTCCCTTAGAGTGCTTCTTCTCTCCCCTGTGGTAGTCCTCCTTGTGATAAGAGGAGGATGTAGGTCTGCTCCTCTACCTCCTCCTCTTCATTAGCTTCAGAAACTGCCTAGAATAAGCAGCAAACTCTTCATTAGACATGTGGCTGTCTGAGGAACTTGTCTCTGAGCTATCTGATTCAGCTTGCCTCCTTGGAGGAGAGGGAATCCTCTCCTTTCTCTTCTTAGAGCACTCTGCCTTGAAGTCGACAGCCTTCTCCTTGACCTGAGAACTGGCATCATCCTCTTCAGCCTTCCTAGAGTTCAGTTGCATCTCATAGGACAGCAGCTTCCCAAATAATGTGTGAGGAGAAGTATCAGCCAACTTTGCCACTTCCCTGATGACACATATCTTTGTGTCCCAGTCTCTAGTTAGAGACCTAAGGAGCTTGTAATTTAGCTAATAATGGCTGAAGATCCTCCCATAGATCCTCAGCTCATTCATAATTCTGAAGAACCTTTCATAGCATCCAGCTATGCTCTCTTCCTTGTCCTGCCTAAAAGCCTCATACTCTTGGTTGAGTATGGACTTCCTGTCATCTCTGACCTCCTCTATACCTTCCATGTAGACAATTAATGTGTCCCATATTTCTTTGGCAGTCTTGCAGTGGATCAAATTCTAAAGGGTAGAATCATCAATAGCACTAATTATGATGTTCTGAACTTTCTTGTCTAAGGTGGCAAGAATGACCTCATCCTAGGCCATCTCTGAATATGTCTTTGGTTTCTGGATTGTTGCATCAATAACTGAGACTTTTATAGGGATGAAAGGTCCCTCTTGGACTATTATATAGATTCTAGGGTCAGTAGACTCCATAAATAATCTGACCCTCTCCTTCCAGATCCCAAAGCCTTTCTTCCTACAGATTGGAAGCTTCATGGCACCCAGCTCCTTATAGTTCACTCCTGAACTCATAAGGACAATCTTCTAGCTAACCTTGGAGATCTACTTAGACTATTAAGTCCTTTTTGAGCAACCTCCCTCTGATACCACTTGAAAGTATTTGATTTTAAGGTCAGCTAAACACCTAGAGGGGGTGAATAGTTTTTTGGTCTCTTTTGAATCCTCTTCTTACTTGAATGTGTTCAGTTAGCTTTGTAAGTTTGCTTTCAAGACCACCATAGAAGAAATACAAGGTTTATATTGGTTCCCCAGATTATGGGTACGTCCACTATCCCTCCTACCTTTCTAAGATCTTGTTAGACAAGGCACATCTCCAATCTCGGCTCTTAAGAGCTTACAACTCGATCCCGCAGGACCACTCAGTCTCCTCCAAGACTTACAGCTCGGGCATAAATCCCTACAACTCAGAGATCAATAGATCACCTACCTCGGGCCAAAGGCCCTACAACTCAGGCTGGGAGAATAGTCCTACCTCAGATCCAAAGGATCCTATAACTCAGGATAAAGCGCTACACTCAGATCCACATAAGGATCCTACCTCAGATCAACAAATGATCCTACCTCAGATCAACAAATGATCCTACCTCAGGCAAACTGCCCGACCTCAGGCAAACTGCCCGACCTAAGGCACACAGTCCCTACCTCAGGCATACAGGCCCTACACTCAGATCTGCAACCAGATCCTACACTCAGCCTTTATATATTCAGGCCTACAGCTCAGATCAAAAAGGATCCTACAGGGTAAAAGTGGGTAGGTTAAATATGACCACAGAGATATGATCTTTGAGTATACCTTCCTGGACTGTGTGAACTCAGCCTAACTTTGACTCTAGGGAAATAGTCCCTGAGCCTTCTGCTTCCTGAACTGAGAAAGTCTCAGCCCTATCTTCTTCACAGCAACAAGAGTAGATCTTCGATAAATAGCTGCTTGTGCTGGAAGTAACCTGTAGAACTCTGCTCTGCTTCTTCTTTCCTTCCTGGACAAACCAGAAGCTCGGACCTATCTTCTTTATAGCCCCAAGAATGAACCGTCAGGATTAGTCTTACTTGAACTGTGAAGTAACTGTAGCTTGCCTTGCTGCTACCTAAGTTGAGAAAATCCCAACCCCAACTTCTTCTTTTTTTTCTTCAGAATATTTTTCTGAACTTGTTGTTGAGGATGAGAATCACAACAGCTATCTTCTTTCAACAGATCTGTTGCAGCTAGGGTTAGACCTTCGACGCTTCTTCCTCAGAGATTTCTTTGATCTTGTTGTTGCAGATGAATATCACAACAGCTAACTTGCTGAACTTTACATCACCGACTTGGACTAGACCTTCAACCTCTGCAATAATGGAGAAAGGAAGAAGACGAAGTCCAGAGCTTTTTCCAAAAGTTATTTTCTTTTTCCCGATCTCGCCTTTTTTTATTTCACCTTCCAACGGTTATTTTGACCCGTGGGTCCAACGGAAGTTGGCAGCTGCAACTTTGATTTTAAAGAAAAAGTCCTCTTGTAGACCTGCGACGTTATTTGTCTTGTTCTGTAGCTTTCCCGCAACTAATTTGAATCTTATTGACTTTTGTTGACCTTTGTTGACTTTTGCTGATGTTAGCATTTGAGGACTTAGCCAATTTATTAGGTTCAATCAAGGCGTTGAGTGCGTTGAGTGAATGGCCTTCACTGAATGCCTCTAGACTTAGCCAATTCATTTGCCTTTCTTAGGCGTTTAGAGCATTGAGTGAGCCTTCATCACTCAATGCTTTTGTCCTTAGCCGCTTCTCTAGAATCTGCCAACTCGCCGAGGCATTAAGTGCGTTGAGTGAGATGTTCTAACTCAACGCATCTGGACTTAGATAGATTTTTCTGTCCATCTTTCCTTGAGCTTTGACATCACACGACGCTTTCTTCTCTAGCGTCGAGTGAGCTGTATTCACTCGATGCTTCTGGACTTAGCCAGATTTCTTTGACAGAATCTTCAACTGCTTGAGCGTGACTTAACGCTTCTAGTTGTATGGCATTGAGTTAGTTGACATCACTCAACGCCTGTTGACTTGGCCACTTTTCTGTCTTCCTTCTTCAGGCATCGAGTGAGATGTCTTCACTCGACGCTTTTGAACTTAGTTTTTTTTTTCTTTACACTACTGAAGCTTTGATAGACTCAGTTATACTCGACACCTTTTGATATATGGCATTGAGTGAACTGCCTTCACTCAACGCCTATGGACTTAGCCGCAGAATTGCTTTGTAGACTATTGGGCTTTAACTGTCAACACCTTACTCAACACGTTTTGGCATCTGGCGTTGAGTGAACTGGCTTCACTCAACGCCTGTGGACTTAGGCGATTTTTAGCATTTCCAGCATTAGGCGATTTTTCAGCCTTTCCAGCATCCTTCTTTGACTTCTGGCATTAAGTGAACTTGCTTCACTCAATGCCTGTGGACTTAAACAAATTTTTGTCTCTCCACTTCTCTACCTTGTGACCACCTATCACAATCACTTAGACAACCTATATAAACTTGTTCTATAGAACATCCTGCTCTTGATGAGATTGAACAACATCAAATACAACTATGCTCTTAGTACTGATTGTGATGCCTCTTCAAATCTAGGGAACATTGAGGGCAATATTCCCAACAATGTCACCATTTGTGTCAACTATCTATATGATAAACTATAAAAGGCCAGCACCTCCCTGACTAAGAATATCTATGAAGAAGTCAAAAAGGGGCAGAAGGGTATGAGAAAGGGCAATATTAAAAATGCAGTTTGGAGCACAAATGTTATCTCAGGCTCACTGCTTATTGAGCTATTATCATTTGAAAACATTGGCACGGCTCCTATCCCTGAAAATTTGTATAATAGTCAATATGTTAATCAGTATGATGGCCAATACTATGATTAGAATGTAGAACATAATAATACTCAACATGATGTTTAGAATGACATCCAAGATGGTACACAGTAGGCTGATCCTTATATAGCAGCTGACATTCCTACAATTCCAACATTCAGCCCTACTGTTGACCAAGTGACAAGAGCCAGAGGAAAATCTATTGCTGAGAATGAGGATGAGGTCGGGATGAGCAAGAAGAGATATAGGGAAGAGATGGAAATAAGGCCTAATTTTGAAAAGTGGAGCCCTCAATCAAGGGCCATAATTATGTTTGCTTGGGATCTTGTCAAGAACAAGAACACTGAAAGGGGAAAGCTCTACAGCTCCCTAAAATGAGCCAAGCTTGAGAAGAATGAAAAGTGCAAAAGAAAGTTTAGAAAGGACAAGTGGCTAAGCACTTTACCACCAGATGCTGTAGAGCCCGCCAAGTATTTCCCAAAGCCACATAGTTGCTTTCAGAGGCAGAAAGAAAAAAATCAGAAGAGAAAGCAGGAAAAGCAGCCAAGGAGCCAAGCAGGGGTATAGTGATAAGAGAACCTGAAACTTATAAAAGTGTCTTGTCTTTCTTAAAGGGTTGTAGGAATTGTGTTTGAAAGATGGGGGTTGGATCTGATTTACTCTATAGGGGAGTGAATAGAGTATTTAAAACTGTGGTTATTTTTAAGTATTATATCAGAGTTGAAAATAGGTGATACCAATAATAATATAGAAGGAAATAAAAGACTGGTTAAACTAATCTATCTATCACAGCATAGCAAGAACAGAAAGAAAATGAACACACACAGACAACACAAGAATTTTATAGTGGTTCCCCAACCTGGGTACATCCACTCTTCTACCACCCTGGTAGGAATCCACTATCAAGATTTTGATCAGGTGACTGCCACCACAAGATCTATTTCCAGGGAGATCTCATAACCCTTTAGGCTTTTGATCAGGTGCCCAAAAACAAAGAATAAACTTTTGAAGGGAGTTAATAAACCCTTTTTACAGGAGGTGAGAGGAGGGGTGATGAGGAGACTTGTGGATTTTGTAGTTGTCAAGACTCCTTCTGAAATGTAGAATTAGTTAAGAAAGATGGAGCCTTGCTCAGGGTATAAGTCTTCAGCCTTATCTGAAAACAATCCTGGAACTTTCTGAATGAATCAAGATGAGTTGTCCTTGAATGTTCCTAGAGGAGAAGGTTCAAGAAGACTCTTGATAGTGATAGATGTTCTTCTTCAGTCTTCAGAATGGACAAGGAAGAAAACAGAATGTTTTCTGCACTGGGAGAGAGTTCTGAATGTTCAGTATCTATCTCTTTATATTCTTTGTGTGTTGTATTTTCTCTTGTAAACTCTGGCTCGGTGTATGTAGACTGAAAAGAAAAAATCTCTTTTATATTTTATATTCAATAATTTCTCCTTTGAAATTTGAATTACTGGCATTAATTGTTGATTGCCTTGGAGAAAGAAATGGCTGGAATATTGTCTTAAATGAGTTTCCCCAACAGTCCCTAATAAAATAAGCAAGTAATTAACCTGATGAAGACCATAATTAATGCTGTCAGTAATGGCTATATTCAGGGGAATATGAGCATTAATTACTCAGTAATATTACTGCTAAATAATATAGAAAGTGAGGGGCAAAAGTAAGGAAAACTTCTCATTCTGGCTCGGGACAGGAATCGTCAACCTCAAAATAGAATTCGTCGACTGGAGATCCAAGTTCGTCGACCTGAGAATTCTTGTTCGTCGACCTGAGCTCTGCGAACTGCATATTGAGAATAACTTGCTGATTCTATGCTCTGAGTTCATCGAGCTGAGAATCTGTCTGAAAGATTCAATCGTCGATCTGAGCTCGAATATCGTCGAGCTCAACTCAGAGAAATAACTCTGAGTTCGTCGATCTGAGATAGACGATCGTCGAGCTGAGTTAGAAGAAATTCGAACTGATCATTCTTTTCTATGAATCTTCTAAGTCTTGAGACTACTGATGTCCTCTGCTGGCTGGTCCATGAAGGTTGAACCTAATGACTAGCCTAAACTCTAGGACTACCAGACTTGACCCTAGCTATACAATATGGGTCAGACTCAACCTAATTTAGTGAACCTATCCCAAATTCAACTAGGGATCCAACAATCTCCCCCTATTTGGGTGAGGTCACTAAAAAATAAATAACAAAAACAATCATAAAGCATACACACATATATCTGATAGAAATAAAACATTCAGCAGATATTTACAAATAAGTGTTTCATGATTAGTCACACAGAGTTTTAACAGGAAATAAGAATAAAACATAAACAAAATCACTTGTTCTGCTTAGGCTTTTCTTCTCAGGCTTCTCAGAAGGCTGTCTGAAAATGATTTCTCTATTAGGATTGGCAGCTTGTCTCTTTGACATGGTCATGTCCGATACACCAATTATATTGAGAGATGTTTCTCTTGGAACTACAGCTTCTGGGTGCAATTTCATGTAATCATCAATATTAAAGAATTTGTTTTCCTTGGCAAACCTTTTAAGTTCTTCCTTCCTGTATGAAGACATAGTTGAAATTTGAGAGGAATCCTTTCCTTCAGCCTTTGTTTTGTTAATTTGAGAAAGTGCTATCAGTTCCTAAAATCTGGCCATTTTAGTTGTTGTCTCCTACTCTGGATCTACAAATAGTATTGGAGGAGATGTTGGCCTTTTAGGACTTGAGTCCTTCTGTGAATCATCAAAGGAGTCTGTAGTACTTCTCTTATATATAGCTGGAGGAGGTTGGCTTTGAGATGACTGTTGCTGACTGCCTGGCTTAGAATGTCTCTGATAAGTTTTTGTGATAGGTGCAGATCTTTGAGATACGTTTCCAGAGGCCCCTGAAGATGGAGGAGGAGGAGGAGGTTCTTTCCTAAATTGATTAGGAGGATACTTCTACCTCCTTTGCTTCTTTCTTTCTTTCTGCTCATTCTTTGATAGCCACATCAACTATGGCATCACTGGGTATGGAGTAATCTTTTGCAAGATATGGTATGGAGTATTATTTATGGGATTTGGCTTAGGATCAGCCTTTGGAATAACTTTCCTCTTCTTAGCAACCTTCTTTCTATACTTGGAATCATCAGATTCGTCAGAATCTTCTCATTAATATCATTAGAAGTTCCTTGAGGATTATCATACAAAGCATCTATCTCTTTTAAAGTTTCCTTTGAGATTTGTTTTTCAGCTTGAGGAGGTGCTTGAGGTTCAGCAACTTCAGGTGGAGCAAAATTCTCAGTGATCATCTGATAATCTTCTACATCTTTGTCAGTCAATAGAAATTCATCCAAAGCAGGATCATTCTGAATATGGGCAAGTTCTTGTGCCACATCTTGAGCAATCAAATCATCTAAATTTGGGATTGGGATATTATCCATAATATAAGTGGAATCTGATGGTTCCTCAATTATTATAATAGCAAAACTTGTCTTCAGTTGATTAACAACTTCAGGACTTATTGGAGGAGTGTAACACACTATAGCCAAAGATGGCTTTACTGCTCGAAGAGAAGAATTCAAATAAATTATATTGAAAGAATCTAATAACCCAAAGATGTCTACTGTGGGATTGATGCAACAATCACCAAAAGTCAAAATATCAGCATTCAGCATATCTAAATCAATTATTTCAGCCTTTGTAACCATCTGTACATCTAGTGACTCAACTATCTGCAATTGTTGTTGCTTCTTTGGCTGCTGCTGCTGCTAGAGGGGACACTGGAGCTTCTTCATAGAATATCTCCCCCTGCCTGGATTCAGAGGGTTCTGAAGTCAGGCCTCCAGAAGAAGGAATAGAAAGGGCAGTAGGCAGAAGAGCATAGAGGGTGGAAATGGATTCAGCAAGAGGTTTAATAGCCTCTGCTATGAGTTGTTTGAGTAGTGGAGTGATGATTTGCAGAAAAGAGGAAATGGAAGGGGGATCCATTTGCATGAACTCAGAGGGTGTCTGAGTTGATACAGAAGGATTGATGGATGAGGTTAAAGGGAAGTGTTGGGTACATTGGAAAATGTGTACCAGATTTGAAGAGCCCAACTTAGCTCAATGATATACATCAAGGTGTATTTGATGTTGTTTTAAGTTGATATGTGTAGGTGAAGAAGTGTTAAAGAATGCAGAAAAATATTCTAAGTCCATGTGTCGACACCTGAAGAAACAGTGTCGACACTTCAGAATATTTGTGCCGACACTTGAAGGAAGCTGTGTCGACACAGAGAAAGAGAGTCGACCACATTTGTGTCGACACTGGGAAGCAGTGTCGACTCACAGGAAGATAGTCGACCACATTTGTGTCGACACTGGGAGGCTGTGTCGACACAATGAGACAGAGTCAACACACATTGGCAGAAGTCGACAATACTTGTGTCGACACCAGAAGACTAAGTCAACACATACTGAGTTCTGAATCTACAACAACTGTGTCGACACACAGGACTTGTGTCGACACACTGCAAAGTCAAGACCAAGTTATTCTCTGAAGAAGCTGTGTCGACTTAAAGGCAAACTTGTCGATATCATCAAAGGCTGTGTCGACACCAAAGTTACTTGTGTCGACACATACAGACAGTTGGTCTCGACACTTCCTGACAGTCTGTCTCAACACATTGCTGACCAAGACTAAGGCACAGGATCTGTTTGAAGACTTGACAGTTGTGGGTTGCAGCCAGTTAACTGATGTTGTCAGACTTGTCAGAAGACAGTTATAAACCGGATCAGCCAGTTACCATTAAGAAGATCTATAAATAGACAGATTCAGAGAGAAGTAAAAAAAAGATGAGAAGATTGAACTTTGGCAATCAAATTGAGAAATCAAATCAAGAAGGTGTAATACACTAAAGAAGATCTTCATCAGAAGATCTAAGAAGACGATCTCAGGACCGATCTAAGAAGAGTTCTAACAAGAATTCAGAAGTATCATCAAAGGTGTTGGATAGAGAGGGATCCACCCATTTTGAAGAAGAAGAAGGAAGCCATCAGTGGTTTCTCAAGAAGCTGTTTGGAAATCAACTCAGCTAAGTTCAGATTCAAGAAGCTTTGAAGAAAGCTCAGATTCAGTTGATTTCATCAGCTGATCAAGAATTGTCTTGTCCTCTTCTCTCTCAACAATGGCAAGACATTAAAACTTCTTTTCTGAATTTCTGTAGGATCTGTTTTACACAGATCTGAGTTGTAAGCCTGTGATATAAAGGCTGAGTGTAGGAGAGTTGATCTCTGAGTGGTAGGGCTGTTTGCCTGAGTGTAGGAGAAGGTTCTTCTCTGAGTTGTAGGCCTTGTGGCAAGGCTGAGGTAGGGCTGTTGTGCCTGAGTTGTAGGAACCTATCCAGGTTCTGAGCTGTAGGATCTGAGGATCTGAGAATAGTGGAAGTTTGGCCGAATCTAGCATACTGCTAGATAGGTGAAGGGGGAAAGTGGATGTACCCAGACCTTGGGGAACCACTATAAAACATTGTGCAATCTGTGATGATTAAATGTCTATGAATGCTGTGCTGGATGTTTTAATTTTTGTAATTGAATTCTGCCTAAAAATTTGAACAAGCAATTAGAACCTATTCACCCCCCCCCCCCCTCTAGGTGTTTAGGTTGTCTTGAAAGTAAAACTATCAAGTGGTATCAGAGGGAGGTTCCTCAAAAAGGACTTAACAGTCTGAGGTAGATCTGAAAGGCAGAATCAAGATTCAAGAAAATGGGTTCTGGAGAGAATCATAAGGAGCTAGGGTCTATGAAATTACCCATACGCAAGAAGGAAATCTTTAGAATTTGGAAAGAAAGAGTCAGGTTGTTTATGGAGGCATCTGACCCAAGAATATACATCACAGTTCAGGAAGGACCCTTCATTCCAATGAAGGTATCAGTTCTTGATGCTAATATTCAAACTCCAAAGAGTTATTCTGAAATGACCAAGGATTAAATCATTTTGGCAACCATAGATAAAAGAGCACAGAACATTATTGTAAGTGCCATAGATGATTCAACATTTCAGAATCTGATTCACTGCAAGACCTCCAAAGAAATGTGGGACACATTGATTGTCTACATGGAGGGATCAGAAGAAGTAAGACAGGACAGGAAATCTATGCTCAATCAGGAATATGAAAGTTTTAGACAAGGAAAATCTGATAGCATAACTGAGTGCTATAAGAAATTCTATAGAATTGTGAATGAGCTAATGTCCTATGGAAGAGTCTTCAGTACTTATGAACTGAATGACAAATTCTTGAGATCCTTAACAAAGGATTGGGACACAAAGATCTGTGCCATAAGAGAAGTGGCTAAATTGGCAGAGATCTCTCCTCCCATCTTGTTTGGAAAGCTGCTATCCTATGAAATGCAACTTTTGGTGAGGAAGGAGGAAAAGAATTCAAGAGGAGAGCATAGAGAAAAAACTGTGGCATTCAATGCAGAATCCATCAGAAAGAATAGGAGGATATCGCTATCCCCTCCTAAGGAAATTGCAGAAGTCAGTTCAGAAAATTCAGATAATCAGGGTTCAGAAAGCTGTGATTCAGATGCAGACTTTGCTGCATTCACAAGGCAATTCCAGAGGTTCTTGAAGAAGAAACAGTGGAAGTCTAAGCCCTCTACTTCACAGCAAGTTGATGACTATTATCAGAAGAAAAAGTCATCAAGGAAAGAAAAGAGCAGATCAAAGCCCAGCAAGGCTACTACTTCAAAGATTGTCTGCTATTGTTGCAATAGACCTGGACATGTAGTGGCTGACTGTCCTGATAAGAGAAAGGAGTCTTCAGACAAGAATAAGACTTATAAAAAGGGAAAGAAGGAGAAATCCTTTGTTGCAAAGAAGGATAAGAGCCTAACAGATCAGTCAACTTCAGAGTCAGAATTTGAAGCAGAAGCATATATTGGACTATGTGCTGTATCTGAAGAAGAGGAGTTTCTGCAGTTGCTAGACTCCATCTATGATCAAGAGGATCATCAGTGCATGGGACTAATGGCAAGATCAGAAGAGGACATATGCCAGAATCAGTCTGGTCCTAATAAGGTACAATGTCCTTCTATGAAATCTGTTTGTAGTACAAGTACAGAATCAGCTACATCTGCATCAAGTGATGTAGATGCATCTGAATCTGAAGGAGATGTCTATCAATTGATAGATAAGTATGGGGACTTGTTGCAGGCCCTTAAGAAAAGTAAGAACCTGGTTAAATCTCAGGCTCATGAAATTGCTGAACTAAGGGTAGCTGCAACTGAGTTAGAGAAAGTAATTGATCAAAAGTTAAATGAAATTGCCAAGCTGAAGAATATAACTATTATTCAGATGGGCACAATTAATTATACCAATGATCAAGTGAAGAGTCTGGAGGCCAGACTAAGAATTGAAAAAGATTTAGTGGCTAGTTACTCTAAGCCAAAGTCTGTCTTACCCTTGATTGATGAATTTGTGAATCAAAAGGGTAAGGCAGGATTAGGATTCAAAGGTAACTCCAGGGCTGGCCAATTCAAGAGGAAAGGCAAAGCTCCTGTCAAGCCACTGAACTTTTCAGTCCCTATTAAGTTTAGAAAGGTGGAAGTGCCTTCTAACCTATATGATCATGAAAATATTCATGGTCATATTAAGTCTAATGTTCTGAAAAACAAGGGTGTAAATGCCAACAGGCCTACCCATGTTCATAAACCCAATGGTTATAAAAAATCAGTGGGTGAAGCTGCTGCAGCACCAGCAATGGACAGAAATTCTTTTGTTAAGGATGTATCTAGAACTAGATACAATAGGTTTGAATGTTGGTGCTGTGGCAAGAGAGGCCATTTTGCACTAGACTGCTGGTATAACACAAGTGTTAGAAAGAACAATAGTCTACCTGTTAGAAGAAATAATGGTAGCTTTGTTTATGCTAACTTGAACCAAGGACCCAAGACTTGCTTGGGTTCTAAGGGTAAGTAAATCTGTGTTGCAGGTGAATCCAAGTTACCATGCCCCTATATGGTACTTGGATAGTGGTTGTTCCAGGCACATGACTGGAACAAAGGGGCTGCTGAAGGAGTATTCATCTGTCAAAGATGGACCTAAAGTGATCTTTGGTGGATCTGAAAAAGGAGTCATCAAAGGGTTTGGTAACATTTCTTCTAACCTAATTACTATCACCCAAGTGGCTTATGTAAAAGGTTTGAAACATAATCTAATAAGCATAAGCCAGCTGAGTGATTTAGGATATGACATTTCATTTGTTAAGGATGGATGTCATATCAAAAGGTCAAGTGATCAAGAGATCATTTTGACTGGGTATAGGAAGAGAAATATATATTGTCTTAATTTTGTATGTGAGAATAAAGCTTCTCCCATCTGTCTTGTAGCTGATGACAATGCTTCTCATTGTGTTAAGTGGCACAAGAGATTGGCTCATCTTAACTACAAGATAATTGGCCAACTCTTTATCAAAGAGTTAGTGAGGAATGGTCCTCAAGTTAAGTGTATGAAGGAAGGGATATGCTCAGCTTGTCAAAAGGGCAAGCAGACAAAATCCTCCTTTCAAAGCCTTGAAAACAAGGATTCTGTGAGGTGCTTATACCTCTTGCATATGGATCTTTTTGGTCCTATGCCAGTTCATAGTCTAGGTAGGAAGGTCTACACTTTTGTGGTTGTAGATGACTATTCTAGATTTACATGGGTGTTCTTTCTGAGACAGAAATCTGAAACCCCAAGTGTCTTACTTAATTTTGTAAAGCAAATTCAGAATGAACTGAATAGTACAGTGGTCAAAATCAGAAGTGACCATGGTACTGAGTTTCAATCTGAAAGCATGACAAAGTTATGTGAAGACTTTGGGATTTTCCAAGAGTTCTCCTCACCAAGAACACCTCAGCAAAATGGAATTGCTGAAAGAAAGAATAGAACATTAATTGAAGCTGGTAGAACTCTATTGAGTGACACCTCTCTACCAGAATATTTCTGGGCTGAGGCAGTAAACACTGCTTGTCATGTGATCAATAGGGCTTCTATCACCAAGAGCCACAAAAAGACTCCCTATGAGATTATGAAAGGTAGAAAACCAAATCTATCCTACTTCAGAATCTTTGGTTGCAAATGTTATATACTTAACAATGGTAAGTCATATTTGACTAAGTTTGCTGCCAAATCCCAGGATGGGATATTTGTTGGGTACAGCACAAATAGTAAGGCCTATAGAATCTTCAACTTGACTACTCAAGTTGTTGAAGAATCTGTGCATGTTGTGTTTGATGAAACAAGATTAATCAACTGTGAGTTGTCTTGTAGATCAAATGACTCAACAGGTATAGCAAAGGAATGGACAAGCTCTCCATTGCTAAAGCTTCAAGGGAAGATGGAGTATTGGAAAATGAAGGATATTGTCCAGGGGGAGTACAAGACACAATAGGAGATGAAGAAAACCAAGAGGTTCAGCATAATGAAGGAGCTGGAGATGTTCAACTAGAAGGGAATCTTCCTCCAGCTACAAGACATTTAAGAGACCATCCAACTGATCAGATAATAGGTGATCCAAGACAGGGATTGCAGACTAGAAGCAGAAGTCAAAGCACAGTTCTGCATTCAAGTTTCCTGTCACAAATGGAGCCTAAGAAGTTTGAAGAAGCCATCCAAGACCTGCACTGGACTGATGCTATGCAAGAGGAGCTTAATCAATTCAGAAGGTGCAATGTCTGGGAGCTTGTTCCTAAACCAAGAGGCCACAATATAATTGGGACAAAATGGATCTACAGGAACAAGTTGGATGAGAATGGAGTAATAGTGAAAAATAAAGCAAGATTGGTTGCTAAAGGATACAGGCAGGAAGAAGGGATTGACTTTGATCAAACCTTTGCCCCAGTAGCAAGGCTGGAGGCAATCAGAATGTTCCTTGCCTATGCAGCCTATCAAGACTTCAAGGTATACCAGATGGATGTGAAGTCAACATTTCTGAATGGTGATCTTAAAGAAGAAGTATATGTAGAGCAGCCATCAGGTTTTGTAGATCCTCTTAAACCTGATTATGATTATAAGCTTAGAAAAGCTTTGTATGGGTTAAAGCAAGCCCCAAGGGCTTGGTATGAAACCTTGTCTACTTTCCTTATTGAGAATAAATTCTCAAGAGGAAAAATTGACAAAACTCTATTCCTTAGGGAATCCAAAGGCAAGATCATCTTAGTTCAGATCTATGTTGATGACATAATCTTTGGATCTACTGAAAACAACCTTTGTAAAAAGTTTGCCAAACTTATGCAAGGGAAGTTTGAGATGAGCAGTATGGGGGAACTGAAGTTCTTCTTGGGACTCCAAGTAAGACAGACTGATGATGGCCTGTCCATATCCCAGTCAATGTTTACTAAAGAACTAATCAAGAAGTATGGTATGGAGTCATCCTCCATCATGAGAACTCCTATGGGGACAAGTATGCCTATATGCAAAGATGATGCAGGTAAACCTGTTGATGAGACTTTGTATAGAGGAATAGTTGGTTCTCTACTATATCTCACAGCTAGTAGACCAGATATTATGTATGCTACATGTGTCTGTGCTAGGTACCAAGCCTGCCCTAAAGAGTCTCATTATACTGCAGTCAAAAGGATTCTGAGATATCTTAAGGGCACACCTAATCTAGGCCTTTGGTACCCTAGGAATAGAGATTTTCTACTAACAGGTTATTCAGATGTAGACTTTGCAGGCTGTAGAGAGGATAGGAAGAGTACAACATGTACATGTCAATTCTTGGGAGGAAGATTAATATCTTGGAGTAGTAAGAAGCAGACCAGTGTGGCTATATCTACAGCTGAGTCAGAATATGTTGCTGCTGGCAGCTGCTGTGCACAACTATTGTGGATACAGCATCAGCTTAAAGATTATGGTATTCAAGTAAGTAGAACACCTCTTTTGTGTGATTCTAAGAGTGCAATTTCTATTGCTAATAATCCTGTTTCTCATAGTAGAACTAAACATATAGAAATTAAATACCATTTTCTTAGAGATCATGTAGAAAGAGAAGACATCACATTGGAATTTGTTAAAATAGATTATCAAATAGCAGATGTATTCACTAAGCCTCTGGATGAAATAAAATTCAATAAATTTAAAATTGAATTAGGCATGCTGACCATTGATTAGATTATCAACAAACTTACAAATAACATATTAGATTATCAAATAGTCTTAAGTGGTGTAGACAGAAACAGAAATTGGCTAAGTAAAATAGTGTCGACACATTCAGTGATAATGTGTCGACTCAGAGAAGTAATGTCGACAAAGTCAGAAATATTGTGTCGACACAGAGAATATGTGTCGACACTTAAGAATTAAATTGTCGACTTATCCAGGAATGTAGTGTCGACTTCACCAGAATAGTGATGTCGACACTTACAAATTTTGTGTCGACACTTATCCTAAGAGTCGATACAGATTTTTTGATACTCTACTATATCTCTCAGGTGTCGACATATCCACATTTGGTGTCGACACATAGTAGACAGATTTGTTGTCGAGACAATAGAAGTTTGTGTCGACACATTCCATCTGTGTCGACACATATAGACTGTTTTTGCCCGCCTTTTGATCTTCTTTCAATAGAAGGTATAAATAGGTCAAGAACTTATTCAGTCGACACGCTTACAAGGTTTTCGAGACTGAAACCCTGTGTCAACTTTCTCTCTCTCTCTCTTCTCTCAAGCTTTCTCACCTGAACAATGGCGCCGAAGATTGAAGACAACGTCAATGAAGGTTATGAGTTAGTAAGGAATGCCTTTGCCGAAGCCCCAACAGATGTTCAACGAGTATCTCTCTTATTTCCGAATCCGGATTAGAGTTCATAGTTTTTGAACCTTCCAAGATATGGAAGAAGGAGGTGCATGAATTCTTTAACTCTGCATCAATAGGTTCAGATGTTCTCAAGATAAAGTCCACTGTGCATGGGTCGATAGTGAAGATTACCCCAAGAAGTCTAAGGAAGATTCTACATTTACCAAAAATTAAGAATAAAGAAGAAGTCCCTGCTTCTAAGTTAAGGGAGGCTATCCAATGGTGCGGATTGGATCCCACTCTGAAGATTGGAGCTGCTTTCAACAGGAAAGGGATGAATCAGCAAGGGAAATTTCTGTCTGAAGTAGTTGGCAAGGTGATTCTGTGCAAACCAGGGGGACATGATAGGATTTCAGCCTATGTGTTCAGCCTCATGACCAGAATTGTGTTTACAATTCCAACTGATTGGTCAGCTGTAATCTTTGAAAAGATCAAGGAAGGAATAAAGAAGCCAAATCTGGCTAGAATTATGAGTTTATATCTGAATGGAGTGATCCCTGAGATAATGCAACACCTGCCAGGAACAAAGATCAATCACATGAGAAAGATGGACATGAGATTGTTTTCTAGGTGGGATAGGGTGCTGTCTAAGGATGTGCCTGATGAGAGCAGGCAGGACACCCCAGTGAAATCCTCTTCTCATGCTCAAGATACTGAGCAGCTTCAAGAAGAACAAGAGAGGAAGCAGGATGAAGATCACCATGTGTCTACTCCAGCCCAGCAAGACACTATACCTGCACAGATGCAGGGGGAGCAAGCTCATTCACCTGCCCAGATTGTATCTACTCCTGACCAGGTACAGTTGCAGGGGGAGCTGGTGTATTTCCTTACTAAAGACATTTCTAATATTTCTATTTCTGCACAGGTGCAGGGGGAGCAAGTATACTCACCTGCCCAGGTCATTACCAATACTGAACAAGTACAGGGGGAGAAGATGTCTGACCCAGTGCAAGAGGCAGTCCAAATTGATATCTCCAAAGATCTGAATATAGAAGATCTAATTGATACATCTTATGTTCAAGCTCAGAAGGAATATACTCTAGATGAGTTATTCCCTAATGTTGATATGGCTACTGATAGAGTAGAAGAGGGGCAAGAGATTGAAAAGGCCCTTGACATGGAGATAGAAATTGAGAAGGAGCAAATGGTTGAGGGGGAGTCTGTGCATGTTGAGGCTGAACAACATGGCACTGAGACAGATATTCCTCCTCCTCCTCAAGAAAGAGTTCAAGTTGATAGTTCATCTGAATCTGAGACTGAAGAAGCCAGAATGGCTAAGAAGAGAAAACTTGTAGTCTTTAAGAGACGGAGCAAAGGTTATAAGCAGGCTCTACAGACTATAACTCAACCATCCCATTCTGAATTTAATTATAACAAGTTTATGGTTGATTTGCAAGTTAAGTTAGATGACCATAGAGTGGCAGTTGAAAAATATGTTGATGAGAGCAATAAGGCCCTTCAATTTGACTTGGCTCAGGATATAAAGTCAATTCGATTTGAAGTCAATATGCATAAGAAGGAGATGACAGATTGCTTCCATAAGGGAGGTAATGCTGTGGTGTATTTGGCAAAACAACAGCAGTCCATCATCCCTAAAGTGGATGATATTGCTTTAAAGTAAAGCTATGTTTTGGAGAATCAGCTAAGAATGAATGACAATTTAACTGAATCTCATCAAGAGATTATTGATGAATTGAAAAAGACTACTCCAGGCCTGCCTGCAGCTAGAGCAAAGGAGATGGAAGAATTTGATAAGAAATTTCAAACTGCTATTGAATCTGTTAAAACTGCTATCACTACCTCTCAAAAGGACATATCTGACAAGCTTCAAAAGTTAAAACCATTTTTTAAAGAGGGTGTGAATTATCTGGATGGACAGATCAGATTTCAGAAGGAAGATCTAAGAGATCATATTACCAGAGAAGCCATAAAGGGGGAGAGGTTGTTAGTTCATGCAGGCTCAGAGCACACCAAATGGGTGACCAATAGTATTCGAGCCACATTGGGATATCCACCTTTGTGTGATGATGCTATGGTGGCTGAGTCAGGAATACAAACAGGTCTACTTGAAGGCAATCAACCTGAGGTTGCCCAAGTCATTTACCCTCCTCCAGATTTTGATATGATTGATCAGCAAGTTCAAGAAATGTATAGTCCTCCAAAGGAGGTTAACAGGGTTGTTATTGAGAAAGTGGATAAGCCTGAGGCCACTTTGAAAGAACAGCAAGATGCTCTACTATCTAAGAAGAGATTTAGAGAGCAGGCTGAACTTAAGCCAGATTTTGAGCAGTGGAGCCCTACTTCAAGAAATATTATACTCACTGCATGGAAGGCTGTGAAAGACCAAGTTCATGAAAGAGGAAAGTGGTATAATGAAATAGAATGGCAAAAGCATAAAGCTAGGCAGGAGGCAATAGTACAGTTCAGAAGAAAAGCCAAGCTGGGTAGGCTGCCACCAGATGCTCAGGAGCCGAGCAAGTACTTTCCAAAGCCCCTTCATTACTTTGAAAGGCAAAGGCTCAAGGAAGAAGCAAAGAAGAAGGCTGATCAAAAAGGCAAGAAGCCAGCTGAAGATGCTGAAGCTCCTGTGAAGGCTCAAATCCAATCTGGCAAAGGGATTGTCATAAGAGAGCCTGATCAGTCTTAATTTTAAGTTCTTTCAAAAGTATTTTGTAATGTTTTGATTAAATCATTCAATGTAAAACTATGTAATCAAACATTATCAAGTTATAAACAATATTTTGTTTGGAATCATATAATGTTCACTCTGTGATGGATTGTTCATATTTTGTTTGGAATCATATAATGTTCACTCTGTGATGGATTGTTCATATTTTGTTTGGAATCATATAATGTTCACTCTGTGATGCATTGTTCATATTTTGTTTATATTAAGTATTCCTGTTATGTCATATATCATCATATTATACTTTTTATAAATGGTGTATATCATTGGCTATAAGGGTTATGACTTCTCCAAATAGGGGGAGATTGTTGGGTACATTGGAAAATGTGTACCTGATTTGAAGAAGCCCAACTTAGCTCAATGATATACATCAAGGTGTATTTGATGTTGTTTTAAGTTGACATGTGTAGGTGAAGAAGTGTTAAAGAATGCAGAAAAATATTCTAAGTCCATGTGTCGACACCTGACGAAACAGTGTCGACACTTCAGAATATTTGTGTCGACACTTGAAGGAAGCTGTGTCGACACAGAGAAAGAGAGTCGACCACATTTGTGTCGACACTGGGAAGCAGTGTCGACTCACAGGAAGATAGTCGACCACATTTGTGTCGACACTGGGAGGCTGTGTCGACACAATGAGACAGAGTCGACACACATTGGCAGAAGTCGACAATACTTGTGTCGACACCAGAAGACTAAGTCAACACATACTGAGTTCTGAATCTACAACAACTGTGTGGACACACAGGACTTGTGTCGACACACTGCAAAGTCAAGACCAAGTTATTCTCTGAAGAAGCTGTGTCGACTTAAAGGCAAACTTGTCGATATCATCAAAGGCTGTGTCGACACCAAAGTTACTTATGTCGACACATACAGACAGTTGGTCTTGACACTTCCTGACAGTCTGTCTCAACACATTGCTGACCAAGACTAAGGCACAGGATCTGTTTGAAGACTTGACAGCTGTGGGTTGCAGCCAGTTAACTGATGTTGTCAGACTTGTCAGAAGACAGTTATAAACCGGATCAGCCGGTTACCATTAAGAAGATCTATAAATAGACAGATTCAGAGAGAAGTAAAAAAAAAGATGAGAATGTTGAACTTTGGCAATCAAATTGAGAAATCAAATCAAGAAGGTGTAATACACTAAAGAAGATCTTCATCAGAAGATCTAAGAAGACGATCTCAGGATCGATCTAAGAAGAGTTCTAACAAGAATTCAGAAGTATCATCAAAGGTGTTGGATAGAGAGGGATCCACCCATTTTGAAGAAGAAGAAGGAAGCCATCAGTGGTTTCTCAAGAAGCTGTTTGGAAATCAACTCAGCTAAGTTCAGATTCAAGAAGCTTTGAAGAAAGCTCAGATTCAGTTGATTTCATCAGCTGATCAAGAATTGTCTTGTCCTCTTCTCTCTCAATAAAGGCAAGACATTAAAACTTCTTTTCTAAATTTCTGTAGGATCTGTTTTACACAGATCTGAGTTGTAAGCCTGTGATATAAAGGTTGAGTGTAGGAGAGTTGATCTCTGAGTGGTAGGGCTGTTTGCCTGAGTGTAGGAGAAGGTTCTTCTCTGAGTTGTAGGCCTTGTGGCAAGGCTGAGGTAGGGCTGTTGTGCCTGAGTTGTAGGAACCTATCCAGGTTCTGAGCTGTAGGATCTAAGGATCTAAGAATAGTGGAAGTTTGGCCGAATCTAGCATACTGCTAGATAGGTGAAGGGGGAAAGTGGATGTACCCAGACCTTGGGGAACCACTATAAAACATTGTGCAATCTGTGATGATTAAATGTCTGTGAATGCTGTGCTGGATGTTTTAATTTTTGTAATTGAATTCTGCCTAAAAATTTGAACAAGCAATTAGAACCTATTCACCCCCCCCCCCCTCTAGGTGTTTAGTTTGTCTTGAAAGTAAAACTATCAGGAAGGGAGTGGAATATAGCATTGAGTGAAGGCATTTCACCAAATGTCTAGAGCTAGAAGCGTTGAGTCAAGCCTAGAAAGTCAAAGCTTCTGAGAATCAGATCAAAATTCTAGCTAAGTACAGAAGCATTAAGTAATGACAGCTCACTCGACTCCAGAAGAGCAGTATCATTGAGTGTCAAAGCCACGGAAGATGTAGATTGAAAATCTGTCTAAGTCTAGAAGCATTGAGTTAAGGCAGTTCACTCAACGCCAACTCAACAAAAAATCAACTAAGTATAGAAGCGTTGAGTGAAGACTGTTCACTCAATGCCTCAGCAAGATGGCAGGCAAAGGCAGCAAGCGTTGAGTGGAAAAGCTTCACTCGACGCCTTCATACAGAGAAAATCGGCTAAGTCAAAATGTGTTGAGTGATGAAGGTTCACTCAATGCCTAATCTATTAGATAGCTAAAAGTCTATATTCGTTGAGTGATGACTGATCACTCAATGCCTGGTGTTTGTAGAAAACTGACTAAGTGTTTTGGCATTTAGTGACAAGCCCTCACTCAACGCCTATGCGGAATTGTCTGAATTTGACCAAATCTACAGGTACTAATGTCAGCAGAAATTCAAATGTTACGAGAAGTGAACAGTACACGACAAATAGCGATGTTTGTCTATTGTACAGCATTTAATGCAAAAGTAGAGCTACGGCTACCCACTCCTGATGGTCCCAATGCTCAAAGAGCTGTTGGATGGTGTGATAGAAAAGACGAGATTGTATAAGAAGAAATTTAACTTTTGGAAAGTGTTGGACTTCATCTTCTTCCTCCCAACTTATTTGTAGAGCTTAGAGAAGTAGTCCATACTTCTGATCTAAAAGTTCAAGAAAGATAGTTACTGATATTCTGATCTTCAACAAAAAGTTCAGAGAGCTTTCTCTCTAAGTTAAAAGCTGCAGCACAAGTAAACCCTAGCTGTAGTGTCTTCACAGCCCAAGCAGAACTACACCTGAAGATACATTCCTTGAGTTGTGAAGAAAGGAGGACTGATTCATCTCAGTTCAGGAAGAGAAAGGCAGAGTTTGTTTCTCTGGTGTCTTACATCAACAATAACCATTTTCATTTTAAAGTATCTTAATAAATCTGAGTTGTAAGCCTAAATCATAAAGGCTAAGTGGTAGGGCATGTGTGCTTGAGGTAGGATCTGGTTCAGATCTGATGTATGAGAGTCATTCTCTCTGAGTTGTAGGGTTATCCTCCTAGCATGAGCTGTAGGACTTTGAGAAAAGTCTGAGGTAGGTGATTTGTGGATCACTGAGCTATAGGAGCATTGCTTGCTCTGAGTGGTAGGTTCTTGGTCCTGAGGTAGGACTTGGAGGAGTCTGATAGATCCTGAAGGATCTGAGTTGTAAGCTCATTGAGCCAAGTTTAGTGAAGTTGCCTTATCTAACAATCTGTTGGAAAGGTGGGAGAGATAGTGGATGTAAACATAATTTGGGAAACTACTATAAATTTCATGTGTATTGGTTGTGTAATCTTGGAAGCTAAGTTAAAATAAACCACAACACACCAAATAATAGAAAAAGTACAAAAAGTCTTAAAAACTTATTCACCCCCCCCCCCCCTCTAAGTGTTTAGCTACTCTTTAAACTAAAGACTTTTAGAAGAAGTTTTTGATTGGAGGTGATGAATTTTATCCTCTCACCTAGCACATTTTTTTCTTTTGATATGCATATGTTTACTAAGAAAATGATGAATTTTATTCTCTCATTTTCCATGACATATGAACAAATATATATATATATATATATATATATATATATATATATATATATATATATATATATATATATATATATATATAGATAGATAGATAGATATATCTCTTCACATAAAAAAATGATTTGGAGTGATGAATTTTATCCTCTTACTCCATTTTTTATTCTTGGGGGTGTATATGTATATCAAAGAATACTTGATTCTCATGACATATGATCAAACCATAAAAAATTTGCATATGTTTAATAAGGGATAATGAATTTTATCATCTTATCCC
Organism: Platanthera zijinensis; assembly: GCA_039513925.1. Taxonomy (NCBI): domain Eukaryota; kingdom Viridiplantae; phylum Streptophyta; class Magnoliopsida; order Asparagales; family Orchidaceae; genus Platanthera; species Platanthera zijinensis. The sequence goes on from CM077083.1 coordinate 156,898,501, forward strand.
CATGACATATGATCTAAGCAAAAAGATAAAAATAACAAGGGAAAGGCTAGAAAATATTTAGATTAAATTAAAATGCTTAGAGTGTAACTATAATAAATTAAAATTTCCTAAGTATCTTAAACCATAAAGTTTATATAATTAAAATCTAAAATTATTAATCTTGGTACAACAAAGTTGAAACTAATTAGAATTGAAAGAGAAAAAGAGCTAAATAAAACACCATAAACAAATTTAATTCATAAAGTATTTCTTAAAATTAAATCACTTAAAAAGTAAATCTAACTAACAATGATGAAATAAAAGATTAGCAAATCAAAAATTATAAAAATTCTTATAAATAAACTTAAAATAAATTTCTAAAAATAACAAAGAAATTAAGCATGACTTTATTATATTTTTGGATTTTTTTAGTATATTTTTTTTAAATTATAATCCTAATTTTTTTTTGTTTTATTACTTGGACTTCTCAAGGACTACCCAATGACGAGTTTGCAAGGTACTAGGCGGTTTTGTAGGATAAAAGCCCAATACAGCCCTTTCCAAGAAATTAATTTTTTATTTTTTATTTTTTTTATTTTTGATTAAAATAAAAAGGTGAACAAAATTAAATTTGAGAGACAAAGGAAAATAATTAAATACAATTGGTTTGCAAAAGAAGAAAAAAATTATTTTTTTGTATTTTTAAATGATTTTCATCATTTTTTAGATTTTTAAATAAAAATAATAATATGAGATCTCACCCCCATACGTAAAAATAAACATTGTTCACAATGTTTATAAGCTAGGAGTGGGAAAAGAAAAACAAATTAAAAGAAAAATGCATATAAAAAGAAATGCAAGAAATTAAAACATAAATAAGGGGTATCTCCCAAAAGCGCTTTTCTTTTTCCCATCTTTATGCTAGACGATTATGATTAGGAAAAAGGAAAATAAAAATTAAAGTGCAGAAGCAACTCACTTAATTCACGCTTATGTGAATCATTCAAAGTCGATCGCCCGGCTACTCCTCCGCTTATTTCATGATTCTCCTTATGGCGGTCGGCTTGAAAATGTAAATCCAAATCACTTGTACATATCTGAGGTGATTTGATTTTTTGTAGATAAACGGCAAATGGATTGTGGACGAAGTTTGATTGCAACAGCTCATCTTCTACATGATATTCATTAGTATAAGAAAATTCAAAAAGAAAGATGTCAGAAAAATTTTCGCAAGAAGGAGGCTCTTGCGAAACTACATGATCAAGTTCCGGTTGTTTATTTTCTTAAATAAAATTATTATCTGAAAATTGATTTAAAATAAAATCATTGGACGCATCATGTTCATGAATTTGAATTCCTAAGTATTTATGTGTTGTGCTTGAAAATTCATGAAGAGGAGGAGAAAACTCGGGAGTAATAGAGGAAAAAACATGTTCTTCTTCTAACTCATCCGGTGCTTTCATACAATAAATAAATTCTTGAAATAATATTTTTCTTCTTCTTCGATATAAGAAACTAAGGGGGTACATGAAGATGCATGTTTTTCCATAGGAGAAAAATTTTAAGACGGAGAAAAATCATTAGAACAAGTATTAATAATTTCTAAATTTTGGGGAGCAAAAAGAAATTGAATTTGCGAAAATTCCCCAAAATTAGAATAAAAAGCTTGTTGTGCGGAAATGGAAGAATAATAATTCGAATCTAAAGAATTATTCTCATTACTCGGGAATCTTTCAGGGGGATCTTGCGAACAAGAAAAATCAACATCTTAGTTGGAAGAAAAATTATTTAAATCAGAAATAATATTCTCGTTAAAGTTCAAAAAAATATTTTCATGAAAATTAGTAAATTCTAAAAAATTGTTTTCATGATAATTTGATAAATAATTATTTGTAAAGTGAGAATAATTAGTTTCATAATTATTATCAAAATTATTTTCATAAGAAATTTTTTGATAATAATAATAAAGATAGCACTCCTAACTTCGATGAGAAGCATCGCAATAATAACAATAAATTTGGCGTTTTCATGGGGGTCATGCGGCTTCCAAAAGATGTACTTTAGTTTGAAGCTCGACAACCTTAGCGACCAAATTAGATATCATTTTTTTAAGAAAGAAAACAAATAACAACCTTTGCTTAATGGAATTGAATTAAAAAAGAAAATTAAAAAGAGAAATGGAGGTAGAGAAAGAGAATGATAAAATTAATAAAATTTGCGCTTTCAAAATATCAACAAAAATAACTCCCCGGCAACGGCGCCAAAAACTTGATGAGAAAAATTTAAGATTAAAAATATTTCTAAATTCTACGAACTATAGGCAAGAGCATTTATCGTTCATAGTACATGATATTTTTAAATAAAATATCAAGTGTCATATTTTTTAAGGTCTGTTGATTACTTCTACTCACACAAATTAATATTATTTTATTGGAATATAAAAAGAGGTTAATTAAACTTTAGAAAGAATTGAAGTAAAATATAACACTTGATCTAGAATTCTTTTGGATTAAAATAAACTTGTATGAAATAATAAAATACAAGCTTCTAATTACTTACTTTGACCGTGGAGGTTCCACAAATACAAAAGCATCTCTCTCGAGAATATGCTCTTGAATTTACTTAGGTTGATCGATTAAGACCCCTCGGCCAGTCGAAACCCCTAAGCTTACTTTAGAAGGCGAACCCTACTATTGGATTTAACTCCAATCTCAAAGATTTATGTCATCCTCTCTAGAGGAGTGCATGCAACTCCTTTTATCTTTGAGTGATCTCCTCGTATCGACAACCTCTCAATAAAATCTAAGATACAGATCTAGGATCGATGAATATATTTGTGATATATGAATTCGGCACAATTAAATTCAAAGATAAATCGAAATGAGTAATAGAGAGCTTGATAATTTTAAGAAAAATAGAGAAAGTTTATTTCATTTCAAAGTTCGTCATGATCAAGTGCTAATAAAATTTAGTTATTTATAATTGAAAAAGATATTCTATCACTCTGAAATAAAAAGAGTGCAATTACATGAAAAGTAAAATCTAAACTCTATTACAAATAAAATTAAATTGCTTAAAATAAAACTAACTCCAAAAAATCCCAGAAATGAGCCACCCAACCTTATTTTCAACCTCAATGGTAGACTCCTCTCATCATTCCCCCTTGGTCATTATTTATAGGAAAAATAGAAAGGATGAAAGGCACATGAAAGGTTAGAAAGCCAAAAGTAAGAGGAGAAAAATAAAGTGTAAATATTAATTAAATATTAATGAAATATATGAAAAGGCAACCAAATAAATGGGGGAGTTTCATAGGTTGTAAAGAGGAGATGAATGGTGGCCATAATAATTAAAATTAAAGTGGAGTTGAAACATCAATATCAAATATTTAAGAAGAGATAAATGGAGGGAGGAGATAAATGTAGAAGAATATGAAGGTGGCTAGTGTCATCTCTTTTAAGAGAGAGAGACATGCATAGGTCGTGATTTTTAGAGAGAGAAAGGGGTGGCCAATTTTGATAAAAATAAAAAGGAAGAGATGAGGTGGCGGATTTAAGTGGTTTTCATGAAACGACTTGGACTTGTATTTAATAAATATATGAATGGGTTTAAGAAATATTAATGAATTATAGGGGCTAATGAAGAGGGTGGCGGTTATGCATGGAAGAAATGAAGAGGGGAAGTAAAAGGTTATAGTAATAATAAAAATAAGGGAATTGTTATTGGTACCTCATAAATAGATATTTGTAACTCATTGATATTTGTATCCGAATTAGATATTTATGCCCATAATTGATATTTGTACCCATACATAATAATATTGAGAAAAAAGATGAGATCTCCTAAGAGGCATTAGTCGTGCCCGCACACCATGCATGAGGTGTGGATATCCAAATTTTCCCCGACGTACCCAAAATCATCATCGCCCCAAACTGCCTTCGCCGCCACCGCGCCAACAGCCATCATCGCCGCTGCCGCGCTAACCACCATCACCGTCCCCGCAAACCGTCATTTCCGTCCCCGCAAACTGCCATCGCAGCAAACTGTCATAGCCGTCGGCGCAAACCGCCATCGCCGATGCTGCACCGAAACCGCCACCGCCGCAAACCGCCGTTGTCGTCGCCGTGAACTGCCGTCGCCACAAACCGTCGTCACTGTCACCGCAAACCGTTGTCGCCGTCGCCGCAAACCGCCATCGTCGACGTTGCTCCGAAACCACCACCGTAAATACCGCCATCGCCGACACTGCACCGAAACCGCCGCTGCCGTAAACCGCCATCACCGCAAACCGTCATCATTGACGCTGCACCAAAACCTCCGCTGCCGCAAACGGCCATCGCCGCAAACCGCCATCGCCGCAAATCGCCATCGTCGCAAACCGCCATCACCATCGCCGCAAACCACCATCATCGACGCCGCACCGAAACCTCCATCATCGCTGCCACGCCAACCGGTATCATGTGTTTTCGGCTTCTAACTCGTGGACTTAGGCGTGGGTTATTATTAGACTTAGTCTACTCTGTTGTTATGCAAGAACATACACATACGACCTAAAATGAACTGTTTATAGGTTGACCGACGGCGAGGAGATGGGCGGAAGGCGCAACGGAATAGAGGGCGCCACGGGCGGCGAGATATTATCTGACTGCCAACAAGAGACTACAAGCGAAGAGTTGAAGATTCGGCTGCGGGAGTTTAGGGCTTGAGAGAAACAGAAACGAATTTTGTGTTGGGTACAAATATCAGTTAGGTTTAGAGAAAAAAATGTTATAATTTGTATTATTCTGGGTATGAATATCCAATTGTGGGATGTGAATAACAATTCCCTTAAATAAAGTGCATGTATTTAAAGGTGACAGTTTTGAATTAGGAGGAAGAATATGAAATTATGTTATGAGTCATAAATGATGGTGGTTGCATGATGAGATGGTTTTTAAAAAAGAAATATGCTGGTTTTAATATAATATGGGAGTAGTAAAATATTACGATATATGAGCTTGCATGGTGCATATATGGATTTAGAGGTGGCGGCGGCAACATGCAAAGGTGACGGCGATGGCGTTGTGCATGAGAATGATGTGAATGAAAATAGGTGAATGTCATAGACTTTGATGGCGCCGACCATATTGAGTGTGCGGGTAGCATCAATACATATTAATATATTTGTCGTGAGCTTGCATGAAGAAGAGTTGAATGGGTGGTTGCAACATGAGACACTTGATCAGCTTGAACGAGTGCAACGAGATTTTGACTTGGTTTCCTGTAGACTGCATGAATTACTCGACCAACGTGGCAACTTCGGTAAATATTTCTTTTACAAACATCGGGGGTGCGACCACAATAATAAACCTACAAAAATAAATATAATTTAAATTAGTAAACTAAAATCTAAAATAAATGATTTATAAATAAAAATACATAAATTATTATTAATTTATATAAATTATTAAATTAAAATAGGTATAAATCCTACAAAAATAAAAGATATCAAAAAGATATCATTTATTAACCAGAATAAATAAAATATGATTAATAAAACTAAATATTATAGTATAAAAACACGTAAATATTACTTATCACTACCCATAACGAACATGAGTACACTCACAGCAAAAACAAAAAACAAACTCTAGAAGTTGTTTATATCTTCATAGGAGAGATCCGGTCTTATAGCCTTACAACATGAATGTTCAGATCATCAATACATCACATCAAAAAAATAGATCAGCAAAGAACCTAAGATGCCTCAGCATGCAAGCCAGAAAGATGTAAAATGAAAGTAAAGCAGTAAGACAGGAGGAAGTGCACTTCATATGGATTAGGCCATTTTGGCCAGCGACCTGGCTCCAGCTTGTGATCATTACCCTGTAACCAACAAAGAAGATGTGGTATAATAAGGGTCAACCATGGCTAACATAATTATGTAATAATACCCTTCCCCCTGTCGCCCTAGCGGACCTCGAGGAACTACATCACCCTGCAATTCAGCACTTTTTATGCAAATGATATAAATCTTCATGTAGTATCAAGCACTTATCCAACTCCTCCAAAAAGTTGGACTAATGGAAAGGGTGCTTCTTTTCCCTTAATGAAGTAGCAAAATGTCACAAGTCAAGTGAAGGAATATTGGACCCAACAATCCCCCCCCCCCCCCAGGGTCCAGCATGAACCATCAGGCTCAGAGGTTGGTTTACCACATGGTCAGGGCCGCCTGGCCCGCCAGACTGGCATTGGTAGAAATAATTAAATCGGGATAAATAGCACCCTCCCCCATCCTTGAACTTGTAACCTAACTATGATACCATGTATAGGATCAAGCGCTTAATCAACTATTCCAAAAGCCCGGACTAATGGAAAGGTCATAACTTTTTCCCTTACGGAAGAAGCAAAGCACCGCAGGTCAAGTGAAGGAATGTTGGACCCAACAATTTAAATAAAATAAAAACTAGCAGTTTATGTGTTACAGGCATCAAAAACATTTCTAACTTGAGTAAGAAAAAAAATGAGGCCTAACAATACAACATGTATACAACCTGGGTTTCACCTAAGGCATCATATCGCATGTATGAGTTTAGCACAACATCACACATCATCATAAAACAATAACCACAATAATATGGATACTCTCATTTCCCCAACAATATATAAACTTATTCTGATAACTCCCGCTAAGACCCCACCCACATATGGATCACTACATCATCGAACCTGTCTATTATCTTAGTCATTCTCGTCCATTTCACCAAGCCATCACAATCGATTCTAAGAACCCTTACTTAGACCCCACCCACACATAGATCACTACACCATCGAGCTTGTGCATAAGCATAGCCATTCTCATCAGTTTTATATAAGGAAACTTGTCTTGGCGGGACACCACACATGTATCAAAACATCACAGGGCTATCCAACCGACCATAAAGACGAAGTCACGCTTTAACCTACTAGCTGACACAACAATCCACCAACCATTCCTTAAGCACATTTTCCACCCTAAAATCACCATTCGTTCTCACATGAAAATTAAGGGCATCACAATGATTTCTTTATGACAATCGCATTTCTAGCACAAGCCCTAAATGCACATCAAACAACATCACTGAATCAGACCACCAACCATGATTTCGGCCTCACCCATAATGTCTAATCTTCAAAAAGAGCATATCTCTAATGCAAATAATATTGTGGATAGGCTAAATTAAGTAAGTGGTTCCTCTTGGACCAAGTCAACCTGAATCCCTCTCACTTCAGAGACACGGTGCCATAAATTTTAGAAAAGAAGGCATAAAAGAAAGAGATGACATGCACGCATCCTAAGACCGGAAGGACAAATCTTGTTACCTTATGGAACCTATTCCTTGCCATGGATAACTTGAATAACGCAGATGGAAACACAAGCCTTCAGTCCTTTTCCGCGATGATTGTCATGGATCGCTAAGTGGAGCGTTGAAGCTCCTATAATAGAGGATTCTTGGTTGTCTTCCTCCGCTTCCTCTCGCTCACTCTAGCAGTAAAAGAACGATGGACTTAGAATATGAAGGATAAGGTCTATGTCCTATTTAGTGTTCGCAAACGAATGTATGTATGCCATTGGATCAAGTTTGAAAGAGATCAAATAGTCAGAAGTCACAGATTTATAGATCTATTTTCATACCTTAACGTACAGCAGTACCTACTACCGTGTCACGGTAACACTAGTTGACATAACCTGTCAACAATGCCTCTAGTCGAAATTTTCTATGTTGACTGGAAAAAGCAGAAAGGCTATTATCAGTAGTAATAGGGTTATAATCGAGTTGAGCTCGGTTCAATCTTGGAAAAATTCCCAAGCTCAAGCTCGACCTCGAGCTAAACATTTCAAGCTCGGGCTCGACGAGCTCATTTTGCATAGCTCGAGCTCAAGCTCATGACCAATATATTGAGCTCGAACTCCAGATTTCGAGCTTGTGAGCTTGAGTCGTGCTTATGCTTCTCACAAGCTTTTCATCTCAGTAGTTGAAAAAGCTCGAGTTCGAGGCGATAACATACCACATCGCACTAGCTTTCTTCTACAACTTGCCATGCCATTTCAAATTTACAACCAATGAAAATTGGGGTGTAACAACTCTACCCCCCTAAAAGAATTCATCTCGAAATTAAATGACTTAACAAGCTAAATCACACCTAACTCAAATAGTTCTGGGAAGTCTTCCGCTCCCAAAAGAATTTGTCTCGCCCGCAAATATTCTAACGCACTTTCACAAGCTTGACTTCTTTATTTTGAAATGCAAGATTTCCAAATCCTCTGTGTAAATTGGGTGAACTATCATCCTTAGATCCTCTTCTACCAGCACCGTCGCTAACTTAATCACCGTACTCGACTCCACCAAGGCTTTCCTCAACAACGAGACATGGAAAACATTATTCAATTCACTTAGCTCTGCATATAATGCCAATCGATAAGTTGTTTTTTCTATGCACTCTATAATCTCGAACGGCCTCAAATACCTTGGACTCAACTTCTTGAGTCGCCAAATTTGTGAAATGCCTTTGAATGACCTGATCTTCAAATAGACCATATTACACACTACAAACTCCATATTTTTGTGGCGCTCAATGAAATGCTTCGCTTGTCGATCCTGAGAAACCTCTATATGCTCATGGATCGTATGCACTAGCACACAAGCATCGGTCACTATGAAATGGGAGACCAGTTGCTATTTACCTCAGAGTTTTCTCTAGAGGAATGAATAGAGATTAAAATTTTATTTCAAATACTTAGTTTAGTTCACATAATTTTCATATACATCAACAATCAACTAGAAATAGATGTAGATATATAAAATCACAATGCCGAATTGAAAATAAACACAAAAACATAGAATACACAAAGATTATAGTGGTTTCCCCTCAATCTGGGTACATCCACTCTTCTACCCCCTTGGAAAGAATTCACGATCACAGTGTTTGAGTCTTTTGATCAGGAGACTCTTAGTACCAACACCATATCTTTTGATAAGGAGATCTTGAACCAATTACTGTCTGAGTCTTTTCTCAAGGATACTCTCAGAACCTCTCACTGAATCCTTTGAAGAGAGATTCTCAAAACTCTTTTCACAAAGTGTAAGAAAAAAATTAAAGAAGATTTGTGATAGAATTAATCTTCTCTCTATGTCCTCTCAGTAGATTTCTAAGGACTAATAATGATGATCACTGGAGCTTCTAATATCAATCTCTAAATAGCAAAACACAAAGATTATGAGCCCTGTTTCCAGATTATCCTTAAATCTTCTCTGAATCTGATGCAATTTCCTCTTGAGAAGAACTAATTCTCTTTAGCAAATTCGGCAACAATCGACAAATTGATAGAAGAAATTCAATTGATGATGATGATCTTCTAAACTTTTATTATTGAAATCAATTTATCACAATCTGATATGAATTTTTTGACCGTCTGTAGTTGATGATTGATGTGTGGATTCAATAATAACTCATGATTGTTGTTTCTCTGCTTTATCTCATCATATATATGGATCGACATCTTCTAATGTCTCCAAGATTCTATTATGCAAACCCCTTCTAGAAATAATTTTGATTGAAAATGTCAAAATAAATTCTGTTAAGAAATTCAGTTAATGTAACGCTGAGTTTTAATCGAAGTAACAAAGAATTCATACTATTTGTAAGAATATCTTTATAGTAGACGTTCCGTCAATATCATGTCGAAGTATGCATCGATATAATTCTTTAAATGTCATCAACTTATCAATTTAAGTTACTCTGACTTTTATTCAAAGTAGCGTCGAATTTCAATCAAAGTTGTGTCGACTTCTAGTCGACGCATATTTGCAAATCATGGCTTTTCTCTTAAATTCAGTATGTCTTTCTTATGTCCTTTATATCAATAACATCCTTGGACTTCTATGAACAAATTAGCCTCACCATATATTATGAGTAATAAACTTAGGATGTAAAATCACTAAAAATAATTTATTAAGATAAATCATAAAGGTTTTTTCGAACAATCTCCCCTATTTAACTTAACAAATTTTACAAAACTTCAAAAGTGATTTTACAAGTATACAGTAGTAAGAATACAAAACTTTGACTAAATATGTAATAAATAAAAATTAGATTGAGAAAGGAATATGAAAGGAAACTGAGTATATGAGGCTTTCATAGAAATCTCTTTAAAAACGTAATTCTTAAAAGTTATACCTTCAGAGTATATTTGACTGAATATCAACATGTTTTATTAACAAATTTTGAAACAAATAATTCAAGCAAGAAATTGTATAGTTTATTTAGCAGCTTGTCCTTCAATAATTCTGAATATTGCTTAGACTTTTGTATCTCTAATTATCAGATTTGTCTTTAATAAATTCCTGAACAAAAATTAGCATTTTCCAGTCTTTCTGAGCAAATTGATATATATCATTTAGATTTATCTTTCTTTTCACCAATATTTCTCTTGATTTCTTCCATTTCTCCTATCAAATTTATCACATTTTTTCATTTGATATGATTTGTTACAACATCAAGCATTTGCTCTATTGATCTTCTATCAACTGGATATTTTGGTAGAATAGGAGTAATATAATTGCAAATTCCCCTACCCATTAAAAGCATATTTAAATCTTCTAGAGGAATGAAAATGACTTGTGACATGAAGAATAAAGTAGTACTACAGCTTCCTATATAAGTTTTAATGACCTCTTCAGTAATCATGGAAGATTTCTTTTTATTTGAAGACTGTGACTGCTTAGCAGATTTCTTTCTTTTCTTTGAAGAATATAATTATTTTTCTCTTGAAGTGTATCTGGCTTTTACTGCTCTTTTAAATATTGGAGTATTTTCTTCCGGTTTATTAACATTAAACTTCCCTGGTTGAGCAGATATATCCCCCTGAGTCTGTGCAAGCTTTTGTTCTGTGTTAACAAAAATTGATTCTTTAACCTCCCCTGGCTTGATGCAAACTCTAGTTCAAATAGTGTTAATACATTCTCATTTCTAGTAATTTTAAGTGGATCTGGTCCATACAATGATGATGAAATTTCATTTAAATCTTCTTCCTCATCTTGACTCTCCCCCTTCTTGACCTCACAAGCAAGAGAGGTTATGAATGATCTTATAATGTTGGAAGAAGAAACCTTTGCTTGCAAAAAATGCACTGAAGCAGTAATCAAATCTAACTGAGAATATATATCATCCACTATGATTTGTATCTGAAAAGCATGCTCTTTAAGCACAGAAGATAAGGTAGAAGTGACTAATTCTACTTCTTGAGTGATAATAGTTGAGGAGATAACTAAGGTGCCGTTTGGCGCGGCTTATTGAGGCCGGTGCGGTTCCACCGCACCGGTAATTTCGCTTAAAGCTGTGTTTGTTTCAGCTATTCTCCAATCCGGCGTCTCATAAAATCCGATGTTTTCTTATATCGTCGGGACGCACCTAATTTCTGCGGTGAAACACAAAAGCAGCAGCGATTTGCCCTACCCCGACGACAGCGGAAGAGCATCTCTCGATTCGCCCCACCCCGACGACGACGCAAATCCCTCCCGATTCGCCCATTTCTGTCGACGTCGTTTCTCTCCCGGCGACAACGGAAGAACTCCTCCCGGCCGCGTCTCTCTCGGCGGCGTTTCTCTGGTATGTTTTTCTCCCGGCGACAACGGAAGAACACAAAAGCATCGCGATTTTGTCCTCTGGTTTTTTTTTTCTGATTTCCTTCTTCCTGATGGCTTATTCCTCTTCGTATAGGAGGAAATCGCATTTTCCGGAGGAAATCGATTTGTCCTGATGGCTTATTCCTCTTCCTGATTTCCTGATTTAGGGTTGAGGGCTGCAGATTTTCTGAAGTTTTTTTGTGGCGGCCACTGATTTTTCGTTAGGTATTCTTCTTCCTCATGTTTCGTTATGTCAAACAATGTTTTGAATATAAATTTTTTTGTATAGATAACACTACACCTTGCAATTTTGCTGTGAATTTCTACAGTTTCAATGATTTTTGTGTGTGAGTTGTTTTTGTGCTTGTGTGTGTGTGTGTATATGTATTTGTGTGTTCTGTGTGTGTGTGTGTGTGTGCGTGTATGTGTGTGTGTGTGTGTGTGTGATTGTGTGTGTGAGTATATGGGTATGTGATTGTGTGTGTGTGAGTTGTATGTGTGTGTATATATATGTGTGTGTGAGATATATGTGTGTGTGTATATGTGTGTGTGATTGTGTATGTGAGAGTTGTATGTGTGTGTGATTGTGTGTGTGAGAGTTGTATGTGTGTTTAGGAGTTGTATGTGTGTGTGTGTGTATATGTGTGTGTGTGTGTTTATATGTGTGTGTGTGTAGGATGTGTATGTGTGTGTGTGTATATGTGTGTGTGTGTTTAGGAGTTGTATGTGTGTTTAGGAGTTGTATGTGTGTGTGTGTGTGTATATGTGTGTTTTGGTGTGTGTTATTGTGTTTGTATATATGTGTTTGTGTGAGTATATGTGTGAGTATATGTGTGTGTGTGTGTTTATATGTGTGTGTGTGTAGGATGTGTATGTGTGTGTGTGTATATGTGTTTGTGTGAGTATATGTGTGAGTATATGTGTGTGTGTGTGTTTATATGTGTGTGTGTGTAGGATGTGTATGTGTGTGTGTGTATATGTGTTTGTGTGAGTATATGTGTGAGTATATGTGTGTGTGTATATGTGTTTATGTGTGAGTTTGTGTATGTGTGAGTGTGTGTATATTTGTGAGTGTATGTGTGAGTTTGTGTATGGCAGAGTTTGTGTATGTGTGAGTTTGTGTATGTGTGAGTGTGTGTGTGTATGTGTGTTTGTGTGTGTGTATGTGTGAGTGTGTGTGTGTATGTGTGTTTGTGTGTGTGTATGTGTGAGTGTGTGTTTATAAAACTTGAGTGTTTTATTTTTTGAATATATGTATATGTGTATTTATTGATTCTGAATATTGAATTCATATTTATATATTGCCTTGAAAAGATGGGCAAACCAAAAGACGGTGGGGTGGCAGCAATGTGGGACAATTCCGACGTTCTACTCTTTTGTGATATATGCATAAGAGAGATAGAACGTGGGAATCGTCCGACAACACATTTCAGTAAAGAGGGATGGTCCAATATAATGAGAAAGTTTGAAGAGTCGACTGGAAAGAAGTACGATAAAGTGCAATTAAAAAATAAGTGGGATCATCTGAAGAAGGAGTGGAAACTGTGGACGGAGTTAAAACGAGGTGAGACTGGCTTGGGTTGGAACACTTCAAGGAAAACGATAGATGCCTCGGATGAGTGGTGGGACGAGCGCTTGAAGGTATTTGTGTGTGTTTAAATTCAATTATTTCCCTTAAATATCTTTTATATACCCGTTTTAAATAATTGTTTTTGATATTTCAGGTTGTTCCTGCGGCAAAGAAGTTCCGTTATTCCGGAATACAGCCGGAATTGGAGGAGAAAATGAACATGATGTTCAGCTCTGTTGTAGCGACTGGGCATCATGCTTGCACCCCTCATTCGAGGAATGTTGGCCCCGAGTCTACGGAGGATAGAGCATTTTCAAACGGTGGACAAGAAGACGATGATGTCACTGGAGTACCTCCTGTACCTGAGAACACCGCAACATCCGAGGTTGGCCACAGAAGGAGGAAAGGACAGAAGAAAGACATTACAGCGGTGTTAGAGGATATGGCAGAGTCTTCTAGGACCATGTGCCGATTCATGCAGGAGCCACCGAAGAGCAATTCCTCGTTCCCCATTGCACAGGCGCTTGAGAAGTTAGGAACTTACCATGAAGTGCAGTCAGATAAGGCCTTCCACTTTTTTGCCATCACTTATCTGATGGACAAAAATCACAGGGAGACCTTCATGTGCCTGCCAGAAGGTCTGAATGTTGAGTGGCTAGCCGATTTTTCTCAAAGGGTATTTGTGCTTTGCTGCGGCTAGGGGAGGAAGTTATCCAGCCATTAGACAGGTCTTTCGGAAGCACACCACCAGAAATTACGTACGACAGACGCTATATGCCTTTCTTCAAAGATTGTGTTGGAGCTATAGACGGGACACATGTTGACGCGTGCATAGCAGTTGGACAGCAGGTACCCTATATTGGCAGACGGGGCAATCCAACACAAAATGTCATGGCTGCTTGCGATTTCAACATGTGCTTCACTTTCGTCATGGCGGGTTGGGAGGGATCTGCACACGATAGCCGCATATTCAATTATGCGTTAAATGATCCTCAATATAAATTTCCTCATCCACCTCGAGGTAATGTTAACTGATCCTTTACTGTATGTCTCGCTTTAATTAATTTGGGTGGTTAATTAATTTTTAACAAATTAACAGGAAAGTATTACTTGGTCGATTCTGGATATCCGTTGCAGAGAGGATATTTGAAACCTTATCAAGATACCAGATATCATCTGCCAGACTTTGCACGTGGTGGCCGTCGAGCAGAGGGACGTCGAGAGATGTTCAATCATGCACACTCATCGCTAAGGAGCGTGATAGAACGATCGTTCGGCGTTTGGAAGAAGAAATGGGCCATACTGCGGGACATGCCGAGCTATAGCTTCGCGAAGCAGGGGGATATTGTGATGGCCACGATGGCATTACATAATTTCATTCGCCGACACCCTTCCCGCAACGATATAGATTTCAATGAGTGCGAGCAGGAAGGGCAAGAAGTTAGGGTGGCCTCGCAAGGGCGACAAGAAACCTGCTCTGACACTGCAGGTGGAGTAGAGGAGATGATCGCGCTACGTGATAGTATAGCGGATCAGTTGTATGAATCGAGAGCATAGCTCGAGATTGCGGGTGTACTCGGATTTGTTGTGTTTTGTTTTTATTTAGACTAAAGTTTTTTTTTTGGAAAAAAAAATTTCAACTCAAAACTCCGTTTTGAATCCAAACAACTTATTCAAAACTCTGTTTTCAAAACTCCATTTCATCCAAACAGTTTTTTAACAAAACTCCGTTTTCCAGAATCAGCACTTTTTCCATCAGCAGCTTCTCATCAGCAGCTTTCCATCAGCAACAGCCCAACCAAACAGACCCTAAGTGTAGACTTGTTGAATTAACATCAGCAGGTGTTGAGTGTAATGTTAGGTCAATCTGAGCTTCTAAATCAATTGATTCTGACAGCATTAATAAAGATTCCTTTGGAATGGATGGAACTGTCACATCATTATTGAATGGAAGAGTAATATTTTATAGATAAGATGTAGGTATGGACTCCTTTTGAGATTCAAGATTAGTAATTTGTCTAGTTCGTTTTGAGAAGAGAGCTTTCAACAACTTCTTTCCTTGAGGTATTGGAATTCCTTTTGATACACAGAGAAGTTGAAAATTGTACAATAGAATTTGTGTAACATCTCCCATAATTCTAGGCCACCTAAAGTTAGGGTTAGGGCTTGAGTGGTGGATACAGGCCCTAGTGTGACCCTAGCTCAGCTTGAACTTAGGGAAACTGCTATGTGTACCCCCAATATGCATAAGTCAATGTAGGTCAATTCTCACTCACATGAACTCACCACCTCAAGATAAGCTCACTAATAGCTCCCTAACCCTGAGAGAGAGGCGAATGAGTGATGGACTCAATGCTAGGTCAATCTAGTGGGTCAAATTGACCAAAGTCAACCTCAGGTCAATATAGGTCAAACCTTCCCCTAAGAGGTCCTAATGGCCTCAAAACCTAAAGTCGACCCGAACCCCTAGCCTTGTAATGTCATTAGGTGCCAAGTGGACCCAAAAGCCCTATCATGGGGTCACTGAGTTAAGCAATTGAACCAAAGTCAAACTTGGCCCTATTTAGGTTAAAATCACGTTATTTGGCAAAGTGGGCCCAATTAGGGCATCACCATGACCCAAACAACATTAGGTTGTGTCAAGGGACACAAGACACACCCCTTTGACCAGTCAACCCATCAAGTTGACCAGAGTCAACCCCAAGGTCAACCATGGTCAAATTAACCCCTAAAGGCTAAATGAGAGCCCAAGCCAATTCATGTGGGCTAAGGCCTAGCCCAAGGCCCAACTTAAGGCCCACTAAGTTTATCAAATTTATTTAATCTGAATTAGGTGAATTAATTAGAGTTT
Organism: Platanthera zijinensis; assembly: GCA_039513925.1. Taxonomy (NCBI): domain Eukaryota; kingdom Viridiplantae; phylum Streptophyta; class Magnoliopsida; order Asparagales; family Orchidaceae; genus Platanthera; species Platanthera zijinensis. Next base: position 156,914,546 of record CM077083.1, read on the forward strand.
AATGGGGGTAATTAAGGGGGAAGTTTCATTTGGAGAGGGAGAATAATAGAGGGTGGACACGTGACACTCTCTTCTTCCCCAACCCCTCCTTTCATCTTCCTTGATGAAGAGGATGAGTTCCTAGCTGTTATAGGTTAGTCACTGTCAAGGAGGGCAATTAATGGTAATGGCCTACCACCTCCCATTCATGTATCTCCTATATAGAGGTCCCCAAAGCTCATAGCCACCTTTTGAGATCGAGAGAGGTTCGCTGGAAAACACCAAAACCCATGGCCACCGGCCGGAGTAGTCTCATCCAAGCCCAAAATCAGGCATGCTTCTCACCCCTCTCCCCATGTGCTAGCATCTTAGATCATTAGGGATTGAAATTGGGCTCAAAGGAACCGGTTTCCATTTTGAAATTCCATGGAAAAAACCATTTTGGCTCCTCTCGGGTTCGCCGGAAACCGCCATCTCTGGCGGCCAAACCACCGTCGAGCAATAGCCACCACGGAGGTGGTGGTCATGGTGGCCGGCCAAGGAGGGCGTTGGATCGCCGACAAATGACTTAGAAAAATGCTCCAGGTTCGATTAATACCATCCCTTGGCTGGAGGAGGAAGACACAATCACCACCGTTGATCTTTTGTTATATTAATTATTATATATAATTTAGTGTATTTATTTCTTTAATATACATATTTTTAATCAGAAAAATGAGGCCATTAGTGTCTGAAACATGACAAGTGCCCAACATAAAAATGGTATCTCTGTGAGTCTACTTTAATTAGAAATTGAAATATGGTCATTTGAATCATTGTAGCTCCCTGTAGGGCAATTCTTGTGGGACTGGTCCTTAGGGTAGGATAGTCAATATTTCCTTAATAACTTTTATTTAGCAAAATGGATTGACATGAAATTTGGCTCAAGTATGAAAATACCATAGATACACCTACAGTGCAAAAATGGGAATTTGTGGACAACATTTTCTTATGGTTTTAGGGAAAATGTGATATTTCCTAAAACTGAAATATTTTGGTGAAAAATAATTAATTTAACCCCAAATTTTGGTGAGAGGTTCATTAGCTAGGTATAAGGCCCTGGTAAAAATTTCAAGCCCTTTAGACTCATGTAGTTTGGTGAATCTCACTTGCAAGTTGTCATGTTGTTTGTGTTGTGATGTGTATTTAGCCAAAAATGTGTATCTTGTGAATTTAGCAAAATTGGCTTGGTCAAATCTAGTGAAATTTTATACATGAAATTATTTAGTTAATTTACACCTCCTCAAGAAGTTTTAGAATATTTGGAGTTGATTTGCTTAGCAAATAAATTAATTAGTATTTTTGTTACATAAGTGTATTTGTGAAATTAGGGTGACTAAAATAGTTGCAAGAATTATTCAAGCTTGCCAATAGCAATTATTTGGTATGTTACACACTGGATATATTAATTGGAATTTTTAAAAGTCAGAATCTTAGGGTTGCAGTTATAATTACCATTTTTCCCCTTCTATATTATCAAGATAATTGTGCTCAAATTGAGTTATAAAATTATAAATTTTTGGAATAAATAATTATTTACTATTTGTAACCTCTAGTAATTTTTCTGTAATTATTTCATGAATATTTATAGTACTTCTAGTGTAACATGACCTAGTGGATCAGATTTTTGTAATTAGAAATTAAATATCAAATATTATTGGAATGATGTAAAAGTTGGTCCAGAGCCATTATTAATCAAGATGATGTTAGAATAATATTATCTTTTTGGTTTGATAATAGAAAGTGACACTTTATGTTCAAAATCACATGTAGCAATAATTCTGAAAATTATAATAATTGCTGATTATTTAGGAAATTATAAATCTCTGGAATTAAGTCTAAGATGTCATGATAGGTCTCATAAAATAATCTTAGGTCCTTATGTCAAGTGTTTGGAGAATTCCTATTCATACACACATACAAGATCATATGGTCTGCATTTAACAATTTTGGAAAATTAGTGTTCTCAGCAGTTCATACTTTGGAGAGGTCACACACTTAGTAACTCTAGGAGTGGATTTTGTTAAGGGTAGTATAACTCTACTAAGTGCATTGAGAAAGGGAATGATGGGGTTCGGCCCATCATAGTTCCTAGTATCATTGCGAGCCCCTCACAGGGTAGACCTCGGGAAGTGCAAGGTAAACCATAAATCTCTAAGTAATTCAGAAGTTAGACAAGTGTAGTCTGATAGGATTAAGGAATGTTATATAGATCTCACCCATGTGTGGGTTGGAGTGATATAGGGCTTGTTAGTCCTACGAGATGGTGGCTCAGGTTGTTGGTCGATATCAAGACGGGTTGGTCCTGCGAGCTGGAGGCTCGGGAGGGTATTGTTATACCTAGTTTGTGATTATGTGGTGGGTCACTTGGTACTGGTTCAGTCGGCACACCGACGAAAGTACGATGACTCTGGTGTAGTGTGTAGACCTTTGGGGAGACCAGTAGGATGTTTATACCGAGGTCTGGAACACTATGTCCCTTAAGAGAGCACCCGACCATGGAAGACTGGTAGTCGCCAGCAAGAGTACGCAGGGGCTCCGCTATTTTGTTCTTAGTATTGAGGAATATGAGAGGTCTAGGCCTGGTAGTTTGTCTGCCCGCCTAAGAGTGGAGACACCCACTCCACTACCACTATGAGCCATGACAGTTGGTACTTGAGAGGTTGGCCACCTCCAAAAAGTGGGGATGCATGAAAGGTCTGTGCACAGAGTTGTGTGTGAGAGTTACATAATAAACATTGCATGGCATAGCATACGCACTTGTAGACCCTCTTCATATAAATTAGTATAAGATGAGTTATATGAGTTATAATTTTGGAAACCTTAACTTATATATTTGTATATGCATTCATATAAGTTAGGGTATGCTTCTATGATGGTAGTGTAGCTGTTTTACTTTACTAGTTTTTCTTAGCTCCTCTTACTGTACTTTTATACTTTTGTTATTACTCACACTGATATAGAACTGCTAAAGAATCGAGTATATATACCACTGTCACCTGCTTGTACATTTTGTTATTATTGGTCCTCTGCTTCCTTCCTCTCGTGCGGTGCCTAGGAGTCCTGGGGGTGAGGCGGGGATGAAGCAGCTGCGTCTAGTTTGACTAACAGCCGTTTGACCACATCATTTTAGGGACACGTGGAGATGCCACCGCAGTTCAACTAGGTGGAGCTAGAGATTGAGACACCAGGATTTGAGGAGCCGGAGCCGTGCACTACCACTATTACTATCCAGCATCAGGTTGATGATTATATGGTTTAGCTTCCACATTGTTAGTCAAGAGAGAGTGATATTTTATGATGTTCATGTACTGGATATAAGCCCTTTTTCTTGTACTCTTTTATTATCTTATGTGGACATTTAGGTATGTATATATCTATGATTTGATGTGTGGACTCATTTTATTTCTTCTTTCGTTGGATGTGTGAATGATCGTGCTTGCCGGCAGGGTCGCTATCTTATGGTGGCAACTAACTCGTAGTTTGTTTCATTGTAAGGCGAAGGTCCTGGGAATAAAATCTCTTCTCGGTCGTGCCCAATTCCTGAGAGGAGAAATTTTACAGTTGGTATCAAAGGGAGGTTTTAATCATCCAACATGTGGGTTATGGGCCCACCACGCTTCCACTGGTATAACCGTACCATGATCATAAGCGAAATAAGTCCACAAACCACTAGGTCACCCCGCTCAAGCTTCAGTTTGCAGACAAACTAAGTTGCGGAAGCTATGGTGTACCCATGTGAGAAAACCACATCTTTTATCCACATAAATGAGATGAGGCTAACCTTATTTAACTATTGAAGTGTTTCAAACTACAAGCTACGGTCCCCCATTTTCCAGTTATTGTTCCTTTTCAGTAGTCAAAGTTGGACCAGACTCTCATGGCCATCCTAGATGCCTTTAGAGCTCAGTAGGTTCCAGCACCACAGCCGAACCCGAGCTCAAACTGGTTGACTACCTTCTGAGGCCTCTCCCCTCCAAATTACTATGGGACAGAGATGGCAAAAAAGATGGAGTGGTTGGACACTATCCAGGAGATGCTAGCGGGGATCCTTTGCCCTAGCAACCAGGCAGTAGCCTTTGTAGTTACGATATTAGCGGGCCATGCCAAAAGGTGGTCAAAGTCCCTCATGGACTCCACCTTTGCTGATTATGAGTATTCCCAGATCAGCTAGAACCAGTTTAGAGAGGCTTTGTTGGAGAATTTTGTGTACCCGACAGACAGAGAAGCACTGGAGGATCGGTTTCTGTACCTCAGACAAGGAAACCGTTCAGTGCTGGGAGTTTTCACACTTGGCAGGATTCACTAATCACCTAAGTGAGAAGGACTATGCGAAGAAATTCTATAGAGGGCTTCAAGACCCGCTCAGGCATGCTCTTTTATTCACCTCAGAGGACAGTTTGGCGAAGATTATCGAGATGTCGAAGAAGTGGGAGGCGGATCATCTGATTGTGCAAGGCAGAGGGAAGAGAATGGCTGAGTGGATGTATCATGGTGAGAATAATAGTATGTCACTGTGGGTCAAGTTTATGAGGCACATGGGAGGTAGAGGACTTCCCCATCCTGGTGCCAGGCCAGAGCAGTAACCTCTCGTAGTGTGATCCCCGCCACCACACATCCAGGAGCCGCGGAGATTTGATGACAGATAACACCCTCCAGTGGTATGCTTTGGATGCCACCAACCTGTGCACATCAAATCCCACTGCCCATAGCTTTTTCCTCTACCATCTACACCTCCATCAGTCCCTCTGGCATAGTAGAGTAGAGTTCGAGGACGAGGTCATGGATGACGACCTCATGGAGGCAGCCGAAGGTCGGAGTAGATGTATGCCCTGGATATTGGCCAGCCTAGGAATCCTGAGGAGGTCATCATAGGTACTTTACAATTTTGTACTTTGAATTATTTATATAGTATCTTAGCAACCCTTTATATAGATAGTTGATAAAAATCGAAACAAACAACCTCAGGCATAGTACATGTGTGCGGTAAGCCCGCCCTCACCTTATTTGATACAAGAGCATCATACTCTTTCATCTCAGAAGATTTTGCGACTGACTTGGATGGATGCCAACGTTTCCCCGGACTTCTCAGGATAGTCTGACTTCCAAATAGATCGGAGGTGCAGTCTACTACAAAGTGTGGTATGTCCGTAGACATTGGCGAGAAGCTGTTTGATACGCCAACGACGATCTTATTGCTACCGGACTATGATCTGATTCTGGGCATGACGTGGCTACAATGGCACCATGCAAAGATTGACTACCCAGCTAGAAGGATCACATTAAAACACGGAGACTCGGAGGTGGTATTCGAAGGTATTATGCCTATCTCCCGATTATTTTTATCAACTGTACAGGTTGTTAAGGCCTATGAGCAGGGATATGAGGTATACATGATTTGTTTCGAGATGGCGGAGGCAGGGGCCTCTATTGGTGATATTCCGGTGGTTCAGGATTTCCCTAACATATTTCTGGAGAAGTTGCCCGGACGACCCCGCATAGAGGGTTAGACTTCTAGATACAACTAGTACCAGGTGCAAGGCCTGTCTCTCAGGCACCTGACCAGATGGAACCAAAGGAGCTTGTGGAGTTTCGAACTTAGCTATGGGAGCTGGTGGATGCAAGATTTGTTAAACTGAGTTCTTCACCATGGGGAGCTCCTGTCTTATTGGTAAAGAAGAAGGACATATTGCTCCAACTATGCATTGATTATCGGGAGCTCAACCGATTGACAGTGCGGAATACTAATCTGTTACCAAGGATCGACGAGCTGTTTGATTATCTAGAGTGAGCACACTGGTTCTTTAAGCTTGACCTAAGGTTGGGCTACTATCAACTGCGGATTCAAAAGGAGGATATACCAAAGGAGGCATTCATCTCACGCTACGGTTTGTTTGAGTTTACAGGGATGCCCTTCGAGCACACGAATGCCCTCTCCGCATTCATAAGTTTGATGAACCAGGTGTTTGATCCGTTCTTGGATGAGTTCGTCATAGTTTTTATAAACGATATCTTAGTCTACTCCAGGACCAAGGAGGACCATGCCCGTCACTTGGCATTAGTCTTGGGGAAGTTGCGGGAGCACAAGCTATATGCGTAGTTTTCGAAGTGCCAATTTTGGCTACAAGAGATGGCATTCCTCGGGCAAATTATCAGTGGAGCAGGGTTGGCAGTGGACCTGGCCAAGGTTCATGCTTTGAGGGATTGGCACCAGCCAAAGTCGGCTTCGGATATTCGAAGCTTCCTTGAACTTACAGGCTATTACCGCAAGTTTGTGCAGGGGTTTTTGAAGATAGCTCTTCCCCTCACATCCTTGATAAAGAAGGACCTTACGTTCACTTGGACTGAGCAATGTGAGTCCGCATTCTAAGATCTGAAGGGTAAACTCACCCCGGCTCCCATCCTTGCCTTTCCTTCAGGAAAGGAAGTATTCCAAATTTATACAGATGTTTCATACCAAGGCATGGGTGTTGTACTGATGCAGCACGGGCATGTTATAGCATATGCTTCAAGGCAGTTGAAGAAGCATGAGCAGAACTACCCGGTGCACGATTTGGAGCTCGGGGCTATAGTCTTCTCCTTGAAGGTCTGAAGGCACTACCTATATGGGGTTCATTGTGAAATCTTCTCAGATCACAAGAACCTCAAGTTTATTGACATGCAGAAGGACCTGAATCTATGCCAATGGAGGTGGTTAGAGTTCCTCTGCGACTATGATTATGCCATAAACTATCACTCAGGTAAGGCGAACACTGTAGCTGATGCTTTGAGCAGGAGAGTCGGCACTACTATACCGGAGTCCCGGGTGATGGCCATGGAGATAGAGTGGATGATGGAAGACATGCAGATTACAATGGTGTCGAGGTCTGATCAAGAGGTTTATGCGGTGAACTTGGCAGCTCTGAGCATGGAGTACAATATCTGAGACTGCATCAGGGCAGAGCAGAGGTAGGATGCAGTGCTAGAGCCTATATTTAGAGCCTTGGGAGAGGGCAAGTCAGAGGAGTATTCACTACGTGGTGACCTCATTCATTTTCAGGGCCGTATTTATATACCCATAGGAGGTGGGATCCGGAGAGACAAACTCAGGGAGGCACATTACACACAGTATTAAGTGCACCCCGGGATCACCAAGATGACGGCGGATCTGCAAAAGAGCATGAATTGGCCCGAGATGTAGAGGGATATCATTGATTTTGTGACACACTACGAGGCATGCCAGTGGGTGAAGGCCGAGTGCAAGAACCCTGGAGGATTACTGCAGCCACTGTTGGTGTTAGAGTGGAAGTTCGAGGATATTTCGATGGATTTTGTACACGGGTTGCCTCACTCTCACTCCGGGCACGATTATATATGGGGTCATCATGGACCGATTGACCAAGGTAGCCAAGTTCATCCCGGTCTGGAAGGATACTCCAGTTGATTTATTGGTGATGCTATTCGTGGAGCAGTTTGTGAGGTACCATGGCGTACCCAAGATAATTATATTGGATCGAGATGGTCAATTTAATTCCAGAGAATGGAGGGTGGTGCTGGAGTACTTAGGTTCCAGTTCGCATTTAGAACTATCTTTCATCCACAGACTGATGGAAGATGGAGCGGACCAACAAGACCATGGAGGATCTGCTACGGTTGTGTATAATTGATACGGGGAATCCTTGGGAGCGGCTATTGCCATTAATTGAGTTCTCTTACAACAATAGCCATCAGGCTAGCATTGGCATGGCTCCCTATGATGCTCTATACGGGAGGAAGTGTTAGACACCGCTATCTTAGGTTCAGGATGAGGACCTGAAGGTGCTTGGGTCATATTACATCGAGGATACGGACGCGCTTATTCGGCTGATCAGAGACAGGATGCTAGAGCCTCGGAGTTGGCAGGCGAAGTATTACGATGCAAGGCATCACAAGGTAGAGTTCTAGGTGGGGGCAAGGTGTTTTTGAAGATACGCCCAATGCCCGGTGTTTCTCAGGTGCGTAGACATAAGAAGCTCAGCCTTAGATATATGGGACCTTATATAGTTCTGGAGAAGATCGGCCCCTTGGCATACAGGCTGGATCTACCGCCAGAGTTGGCAAACCTGCATGACATCTTCCATGTCTCCTCACTTTGGAAAGCATCACTTCAGTTGGAGCAGCATATTACTTCTACCTCGGGCTCGGTTGCATCTGATCGGTTTGTTCGTTTAGAGCCAATCAAGATCAACGATACAGCTATCCGAGTTTTGCGAAAGAAAAGCATCCCTTTGGTCAAGGTGCTGTGGTAAAATCATGGGCAAGAGGAGCACACTTGGGAGCTATTGGACCTCATGCAGAAGAAACACCCAGAGCTCTTCACCTCAGGTACAAACTAAACCTCCTACCAGTTAATCTATTCTTCATTCTTGAAACCTCGTAGACCCGAGCTTGAATTTCGAGGATGAAATTTTTGTTTTATTTATTTGTAACATCCCCCACACTTCTAGGCCCACTAAAGTTAGGGTTAGGGGTTGAGTGGTGCATGGAGGCCCTAGTATGACTCTAGCTTAGCTTGAACTTAGGGAAACTACTATGTGCACCCCCAATGTGCATAAGTCAACGTAGGCCAATTCACACTCACATGAACTCACCACCTCAAGGTAATCTCACTAACACTTTCCTAATCCTGAGAGAGAGGCAATTGAGCGATGGACTCAAGGCTAGGTCAATCTAGTGGGACGAATTGACCAAAGTCAATCTTAAGTCAATATAAGGCAAACCTTCCCTTAAGAGGTCCTAATGGCCTCAAAACCAAAAGTCAACCCCACCCCTAGCCTTGTAATCTCATTAGGGGTCAAGTGGACCCAAAAGCCCCATCATAGGGTCACCAAATTGACCAGTTTGACCAAATTAAAACTTGACCCTATTTAGGTCAAAATCACGTTATTTGGCAAAATGGGCCCAATTGGGGATCACCATGACGCAATCAGCATTGGTTGGTGTCAAGGGACACAAGACACACCCCTTGGACCAGTCAACCCATCAAGTTGACCAAAGTCAATCCCAAGGTCAACCGTGGTCAAATAAACCCCTAAAGGCTAAATGAGAGCTCAAGCCAATTCAAGTGGACTAAGGCCTTGCCCAAGGCCCAACCTAAGGCCCACTAAGTTTATCAAATTTATTTAATCTAAATTAGGTCATTTAATTAGGGTTTAATGAGGGTAATTAAGGGTAAGATTCATTTGGAGAGGGGGAATAATTGAGGGAGGCCAAGTGATACTTCATTCTTCTTCCCCAACCACTCATTTCATCTTCTCTGATAAAGAGGAGGAGTTCCCAGCAGTTATAGGTAGGCCACCATCAAGGAGGGCCATTAATGGTCATGGCCTACCACCTCCCATTCATGGATCTCCTATATAGAGGCCTCCAAAGCTCAATTCGACCTTTTCATCACCTTCAGAAGCCCTCAAGCAGTCAAAATCGACTCTTGGATCAAAGATTTTGGTGGAGAATCGGGATCGGGAGAGGTTCGCTGGAAAACACCAAAACCCATGGCCACCTGCCGGAGTAGCCACATCCAAGCCCAAAATCAGGCATGCTTCTCCCCCTCCCCCCCCCCCCATGTGCTAGCATCATGATCATTAGGGATTGAAATTGGGCTCAAAGGAGCCGGTTTGCATTTTAAAATTCAACAGAAAAAGCCATTTTTGGCTCCTCTCAGTTTGCCATAAACCGCCACCAACTCAACGGAGGTGGTGGTGGTAGCCAGACGGGGAGGGGTCTGGATTTTCGGAAAATGACTTGGAAAAAGGCTTTAGATTCGGCCAATCTCGTCCCTTGGCTGGAGGAGGAAGACACAATCACCACCGTTGATCTTTTGTTATATTAATTAGTATATATAATTTAGTGTATTTATCCCTTTAATATACACATTTTGAATCAGAAAAATGATGCCATTACGGGCTGAAACATGAAAAGTACCCAACATAAAAATGGTATCCTTGTGAGTCTACTTTAATTAGAAATTAAAATCAGGTCATTTGGAGCACTATAGCTCCATGTAGGGTAATTCTTATGGGACTTGTCCTTAGGGTAGGAGTCAATATTTCCTTAATAACTTTTATTTGTCTAAGGGGATTGACATGAAATTTGGGTCATGTAAGAATATACCATAGATACACCTACAATCAAAAAATGAGAATTTTAAATAACATTTTCCTGTGGCTTTAGGAAAAATGTGATGTTTCCTAAAACTGAAATATTTTGGTGCAAAATAATTAATTTAAATCCAAATTTTGGTGAGAGGTTCTTTATGGAGTTATAAGGCCCTGTTAAACAAATTTAGGTCCTTTAGACCCCTGTAGGTTTGTGAATCCCACTTGAAATTTGTCATGTTGTGTGTGATGTGGTGTGCATTAGCCAAAATGTGTATCTTGTGAATTTAGCAAGATTGGTTTGGTCAAATCAAATAAAATTTTATACATGCAATTATTTAGTGAATGTACACCTCCTCATGAAGTTTTAGAACATTTGGAGTTGATTTGCTTAGCAAAAAAATTAATTAGTATTTTATTACGCAAGTGTATTAGTGAAATTAGGGTGACTAAAATAGTTTGTTGGTACCCTAGTTTGGATTTGAGTTAAGTCTTTCCTGTTAGTCTCTTGACCCAAGATTTATCTTTGGTCAAAGGTTAGTTTTAGTGTAGTCACTTATCCAGTGAAATCTGGCTAAGTTAGTTTTTGGTTCGACTATCGTCGAACGCCGATCGACTATCGTCGATCAGCCGGTCGACGATCGTCTGTCTCTTGCCAGCTCGACGTTCTGCTAGATCGTCGAGCTCCGGACGACTATCTCTTGATAGTTCGACGTTTTCTGTCTTGCCCGAGTCGGTCGACTATCTTCCTGATAGCTCGACTATCTCAGTGGGCCGTTCGACGATCTCTAAGGATCGGTCGACGCTTTCTGTTTTGTTTTGAGTCGGTCGACTATCTGACTGATAGCTCGACGATCTCAGTAGGTCGGTCGACGATCGTCGAGGATCGTTCGACTATCTTTTGGTCTGCATATGTAATATTATATGTGTTTTATTCTTTGTTTTATTTCCTATATTTCTAGCATATCTTTATTATAGATTATTTAATTGATCTTATGCATATATCTAAAAGATAAAGATGCTTATACCTTTATGCATAAGTCAATTCCTTTCTGACATATCTTTTGTCTTATTATCTGACTTTACTTTTGCAAGCTGTCCTTTATAGCCGTTGGCTTTAAAGAGTTATCTGATGTGACATTATTTATCAGATTTAATATTACAGCTGCTGTAGCTTTATCTTTATATAGAAATATATATCTGCAAGACTTGTTTTGTCTTTGTGATAATTGCAGCCCAGATTCAAGATTCCAGATAAAGACAAAAGCTCATCTCAAATAATAGAGCCGTTGCTGCTGTTATTATATAAAGAGTTCTTTTGGAAGAACAAGCATAGGAATAAGAGTGAAGGAGTTCAACCTGTACAACATACAGAGAAAGAACCAGCTTACAGCACAGCTGCTCTCAGCAATCTTCATTCAACTGAGAAGTTATCTCTTCTGCTCTTCTTCAACCTGAGTGCTCCTGTTCCAGGAAGATTACACTCAGAGATATTGAAGAAGAAGAAGAAGAAGGAAGCTGCTGAAGAAGATCCTTTTATTTTATATTCTATTATCTTCTTCTTAGCTTTATTCCTTCAGAACTTCAAGACAGTATTCTGTCAGAAGTTCTGAAGAGACTCTTGTGCTTCTCTAATCTATTGTAAAATAGAGAAGACATCTTAACCTTCTTCCCCCTCCTGTACAGGGTTATTACTCCCTTCAAAAGTATCCCTTGGTGGCAGGGCACCTGATCAAAAACCTGTGCTTGGTTTTTAGACACCTGATCAAAAGTCTAAAGGGTCTGTTTGATCTACCTGAATCAGATCATTGATGGCAGGGCACCTTAGCAAAAACCTGTAGTGGATTCCTACCGTTTGGGTAGAAGAGTGGATGTACCCGGTGTTTGGGGAACCACTTTAATATCTTGTGTCGTCTGGTTTCCTTGTTTAATTAATTATGTTGTGCTGTGTATGAAAAATATCTAGAACAAGGTTTAGGTCTCACTTTCAATTGGTATCAGAGGGAGGTTACGGGTTCAAGACCGGGGGAGCGCTATTAAATCCTGATTTTTCCCTTCTACCTGTGTGGGTCTGGTGGGTCAGGCAACCGTGGACATGTGGTAACCCCACCTCTGAGCCGTGTGGGCCATGTGGTAACCCCACCTCTGAGCCGACGGGTTGTGCTGGACGCCGGGGGGGGGGATTGTTGGGTCCGGCGTTCCTTCACTTGACCCGTGGCGCTCTGCTACTTATATAAAAAATTAAGTAGCGCCCTCTCCAACAGTCCGGGCTTTTGGTGCAGTTGGGTATGCGCTTGATCCTTCAATTGGTATCAGAGGGAGGTTGGTTAAAACCACAGGCTAACACCTGAACCAAAAAGATCCAACAGACCTTACTTCACTCTAGAATTTTTTTTACTCATGGCAGAACTTCCTATGTGCAACCTCAATACATTTGCACTATGGCAGTCAAAGATAAAATGTTATATGAAGTTATTTGATGAAAGCATTTTTAATGTTATAATGACAGGTCCTATAGCACCCACAGTATCAAACAAAGATGCACAAAAGTTACTTAAGGATGCTGATGCTAGAGCAATGAACATCTTGGCACAATCCATGCCAGATGACATCTTTGAAGATCTGATGCACTGCACCACAGCCAAGGAGCTATGGCAATCCCTCATCAAGATGGCTGCAGAATCAAGTGAAGAAGAATCAGGATCTGAATCTTCACCAAAATCAAACACAGATGAACCACAATATGACTCATCTTATTTAAGTGATGAAGAAGATGATGCTGATGAAGTAGCCTTCTGCTTAAAAGCCATAAATGCATCAAACAACAAGGAAAAGCCTGAATCAGAACTTAGAAAATATCAGGTGATATCCCATACTAACTACATTTCAAAATATCCTAAATCACTTTCTAACTTGGATGCAACTAAACCTAAAGAAAATATGAATTTCCTTAAAAGTATACTCCCATTCGTCATCAATCCACATACAGACCACACTCATTTTAAGGAAACAATAAGAAAAACTTCAAGAGAAATATTAAGAAAATTCAGCAACATTGATTTTGTTTTTCAAAAGTTTTCTCAAATTTTTCAAACATACATGAAATATTTTTTGAAAAATTTATTTAATAAACCAATAAAACCTCATTACATTTATGGTCTGAAAATTTTCCTTTTTGATGAATCTTAGATCTCAAAGAGGCATAGTAAGATAATTCTACATCCTTACAGATTTTTCACAAAATTATCTACACTAAAACTCAACACAGACTTGATCCAGTGGATCATCACACTGTGTTGAAGTTTTTATTTGTGATAAAGTGATTCTATAGGAAGGGAATTATCAGACAGTGCCGTTCTGATTTTAAAGATTTTCTCCAAAATCTTTTTCAGATAATCCTAATGAGTGCTGTGCTCATTAAATTGCATTCCCCTGCCATCCTCTCTGCCCTCACTCTTTTCTTCTTCAAGATTTGCTTCATTCATTTGTTCATGCACAAAAACAAAAACTGCATCTCTTCTTGTTCCCTTTGCACTTGATCTGTTTTCTGTCTTGCAGGATTACAGACTCAAAATTTCCAACATGAAGAGATGATCAAAAACAGGGCCAAACTCTACAAAACATTCATCAAATGGCTTCTGAACCCATGGATGCAATATCAGAAGGAAGCCACATCATCTCATCTGAAGGAGAAGAATCAACATCCCTAGATGTTGTCTGGGAAGTCTCAGATGATGACTCATCATTTGAAGATGAAGAGGAGGAAGCAAGGGCCAAAGAATTTTGCTTAAAGGCCATCAATGCCTCCTGCAGCAATAGAGAAGCTGAACTAACAGAAGGAAAATCAAAACCTGAAAAGGTTCAGGTATTATTATCTAATTCTGTTTTTAGTTCAGTTAAATTAGAAAAACAATATTGCTGTCAAGACTTAACAAAACCTGAGAAGGAACCAACACTCCTCAGAGAAATGTTTTATTTATCTTTTAATAAGTTCAAATCTGAGAACTCAGTTTGTTTCTTCATAAATTTGTTTTATAAACAAAAGGATAAATTACTTAAAATATTTTTGAATCCTTCTGCCATCTGGAACAAAGTTATTAGGAAGCATTTCCTTTTTCTTAAGGCTGTTTATTATATCTGATTGATATTCTGTTCAAAAATTTTGTTTGGATTTCTGTATAAGAAATTCTCTGTCAGATAACTCTATTTCTTATAGATCCTTTTCTAATTTCATTTAGATTGAGTCCTCTACTCTAGTTGCATTGATCAGCTGAGTTTGAATCTTGTCTAATGAAAAGAAATTCTATAGGAAGGAAGATATCTGATTTTGTTTTTCAGATCCAGAATCTTAATCAAATTTGCTGGACAAAATATCATTTTTGCTGCTAACATACCCTTTTTCAAGGAAAGAGCAATCTCTACCATAGCTTTCTGCAGGTACTACTTACAAGAGTTAGCTGGATGACTCAATCAAAATTCAAAGTCATCTCAGCCTTCTTCAATCACATGTACTGCATCAACATAGGGGGAGATTGCAAATGCCAGCAAGCAGCCAGCTTAGCAAAGCTTTTCTTTATATATTTTATGCTTTGCATTATTTTGCTAATAGGATCCTCACCCAAATAGGGGGAGATTGTTGGAACCCTAGTTCTGATTTGGGCTAGGATCTCTATTAAGTTGTTTTAGTTTAGTTTATTTATTTCCAGTAGTTTTAATTTTTGAAAGACTTAACCCAAATAGGGGGAGATTGTTGGTACCCTAGTTTGGATTTGAGTTAAGTCTTTCCTGTTAGTCTCTTGACCCAAGATTTATCTTTGGTCAAAGGTTAGTTTTAGTGTAGTCACTTATCCAGTGAAATCTGGCTAAGTTAGTTTTTGGTTCGACTATCGTCGAACGCCGATCGACTATCGTCGATCAGCCGGTCGACGATCGTCTGTCTCTTGCCAGCTCGACGTTCTGCTAGATCGTCGAGCTCCGGACGACTATCTCTTGATAGTTCGACGTTTTCTGTCTTGCCCGAGTCGGTCGACTATCTTCCTGATAGCTCGACTATCTCAGTGGGCCGTTCGACGATCTCTAAGGATCGGTCGACGCTTTCTGTTTTGTTTTGAGTCGGTCGACTATCTGACTGATAGCTCGACGATCTCAGTAGGTCGGTCGACGATCGTCGAGGATCGTTCGACTATCTTTTGGTCTGCATATGTAATATTATATGTGTTTTATTCTTTGTTTTATTTCCTATATTTCTAGCATATCTTTATTATAGATTATTTAATTGATCTTATGCATATATCTAAAAGATAAAGATGCTTATACCTTTATGCATAAGTCAATTCCTTTCTGACATATCTTTTGTCTTATTATCTGACTTTACTTTTGCAAGCTGTCCTTTATAGCCGTTGGCTTTAAAGAGTTATCTGATGTGACATTATTTATCAGATTTAATATTACAGCTGCTGTAGCTTTATCTTTATATAGAAATATATATCTGCAAGACTTGTTTTGTCTTTGTGATAATTGCAGCCCAGATTCAAGATTCCAGATAAAGACAAAAGCTCATCTCAAATAATAGAGCCGTTGCTGCTGTTATTATATAAAGAGTTCTTTTGGAAGAACAAGCATAGGAATAAGAGTGAAGGAGTTCAACCTGTACAACATACAGAGAAAGAACCAGCTTACAGCACAGCTGCTCTCAGCAATCTTCATTCAACTGAGAAGTTATCTCTTCTGCTCTTCTTCAACCTGAGTGCTCCTGTTCCAGGAAGATTACACTCAGAGATATTGAAGAAGAAGAAGAAGAAGGAAGCTGCTGAAGAAGATCCTTTTATTTTATATTCTATTATCTTCTTCTTAGCTTTATTCCTTCAGAACTTCAAGACAGTATTCTGTCAGAAGTTCTGAAGAGACTCTTGTGCTTCTCTAATCTATTGTAAAATAGAGAAGACATCTTAACCTTCTTCCCCCTCCTGTACAGGGTTATTACTCCCTTCAAAAGTATCCCTTGGTGGCAGGGCACCTGATCAAAAACCTGTAGTGGATTCCTACCGTTTGGGTAGAAGAGTGGATGTACCCGGTGTTTGGGGAACCACTTTAATATCTTGTGTCGTCTGGTTTCCTTGTTTAATTAATTATGTTGTGCTGTGTATGAAAAATATCTAGAACAAGGTTTAGGTCTCACTTTCATAGTTGCAAAAATTATGAAACCTTGTCAATAGCAATGATTTAGTATGATGAACACTGGATAAATAAATTGGAATTTTTGAAAGTCCGAATCTTAGGATTGTAGTTATAATTACCATTTTTGCCCCTTCTATATTATTAAGATAATTGTGCTCAAATTGAGATATAAAGTTATAAATTTTTTAAATAAATAATTATTTACCATTTTCTCCCTTCAATAATTTTTCTGGAATTAATTAATAAATATTTATAGTACTTCCTGTGTAATATGACCTAGTGGATCAGATTTTTATAATTAGAAATTAAATATCAAATATTATTGGAATGATGTAAAATTTTGTCTAGAACCATTATTACTCAAGATCATGTTAGCATAATTTTGTCTTACTGGTTTGATAATAGAAAGTGACACTTCATGTTCAAAATTACATGTAGCAATAATTTGGGAAAATTATAATAATTGCTGATTATTTTAGGAATATTATAAATCTCTGGAATTAGGTATAGGATGTCATGATAGGTCTCAGAAAATAATCTCAGGTCCTTGTGTCAAGTGTTTGGAGGACTCCTATTCATACACACATACAAGATCATATAATCAACATTTAACAATTTTAAAAAATAAGTGTTCTCAGTAGTTCATACTTTGGAGAGGTCATACACTTAGTAACTCTAGGAGTGGATTTTTTTAAGGGTAGTATAACTCTGCTAAGTGCATTGAGAAAGGGAATGATGGGGTTCGGCCCATCATAGTTCCTAGTATCATTGTGAGCCCCTCACAGGGTAGACCCCGGGAAGTGCAAGGTTAACCATAAATCTCTAAGTAATTCGGAAGTTAGACAAGAGTAGTCTGATAGGATTAAGGAGTGTTATAGAGATCTCACCCATGTGTGGGTTGGAGTTAAATAGGGCTTGTTAGTCCTACGAGATGGTGGCTCAGGTTGTTGGTCGATATTAGGACGGGTTGGTCCTGCGAGCTGGAGGCTCGGGAGGGTATTGTTATACCTAGTTTGTGATTATGTGGTGGGTCGCTCGGTACTGGTTCAGTCGGCACACCGACGGAAGAACGATGACTCTGCTGTAGTGTATAGACCTTTGGGGAGACCGATATGAATTTTATACTTGGTTTGGAAGACTATGTCCCCTAAGAGCGTACCCGACCATGGAAGACTGGTAGTCGCCAGTAAGAGTACGCAGGGGATCTGCTGTTATATTCTTAGCCTTGAGTCATACGAGAGGCCTAGGACTTGTAGTGTGCATGCCCGTCTAGGAGTGGAGACACCTGCTCCACTACCACCATGAGCCACAACGGTTGGTACCTGAGAGGTTGTCCATCTCCAAAAATTGGGGATGCATAAAAGGTCTGTGCACAAAGTCATGTGTGTGAGTTACATAATAAACATTTCATTGCATAGCATGGCATATCATACGCATTGGCAGACCCTCATCATATGAATTATTATGGGCTCTTTTATATGATGAGTTATAATTTTGGAAACATTAACTTATATGTTTGTATGGGCATTCATATAAGTTAAGGTATGCTTCTGTGATGATAGTGTGTCTTCTTTACTTTATTAATTTTACTTAGCTCCTCTAACTATACTTTTATACTTTTGTTATTGTTCACACTGATATAGAACTGCTAGAGAATTAACTATATATACCACTGTCACCTACTTGTACATTCTGTTATTATTAGTCCTCCATTTTCTTCCTCTCACACAGTGCTACTTTGTCCCCGCCTAACTCCCATGACTCCTAGGCACCAGGATCTAGTTTGACTAACGGTCATTTGACCACATCATTTTAGGGACACATGGAGATGCCACCGTAGTTCGACCGGGCAGAGCAAGAGATTGAGACACCAGGATTTAAGGAGCCGGAGCCGCGCACTACCACAACTACTACCCGGCATCAGGTTGATGATTATATGGTTTAGCTTCCGTGTTGTTAGCCGAGAGAGTGATATTTTATGATGTTCATGTACTGGGCATAGGCCCTTTTTCATGTACTCTTTTATTATCTCATGTGGACCTTTATTTGGGTATTTATATATCTATGATGTAATGCGTGGACTCATTTTATTTCTTCTTTCATTGGCTATGTGAATGATCGTGCTTGCTGGCAGGGTCACTATCTTATGGTGGCAACTAACTCGTAGTTGGTGTCATTGTAAGGTGACGATCCTTGGCATAAAATCTCTTCTTGGTCGTTCCCAATTCCTGGGAGGAGAGATTTTACAACTTGACTCATTATAGTCATGTACACATTCTTCTTCTGATTATATTTATGTGCAATAAGTCTGGTCATCTTTTCTCCCCAATTGATCTTCTTCCCTAACACCAGGATTCCCATCAGATTTAGTTGAATCTTAGGCATTCCATCATGTGCTGAGGTTTTGCAAATCAATACTTTCCCAACAATGTCATACAGAAATTGATATTCTTCTGATAGATCTATTTTTGTTAGTTCACTAACCTTGCTCTTTGAAAAATACATTAATCTAAATACCTTTTTTTATCTCTTCTTCAAACAGTTCAGTAGAATCAAACCCATTCGAGAGATCAAATGTCTTATGTATGATTTCTGATATTATATGTACCTTTTGTATAGCAATGGTTCCGATTAATGATATGTCATCCTTGCACTAAACATTTAAGACATTCTCGGATATCTCTGTATTAAATAATCTGCATCGTGTTGAGATAAGTTTATTGAGGCTAGAATTAATAAATAATTTGAGAATTCCTTGGAACTTCTCAGACGCTATATTGAATGATTCCAGATAACCGATGAATCCTTAATTCATCTTTGGCATTATTATATTTCCTGCAAATGTTCTTGCTAAACAAGAGAAAACGTGAAAGCAAAAATAGAGAGCCGAGAAGATGAAGAGTTTCAAATGAAATACGTATTATATAATCATAGATGAAACATCGATATATTAGGGCATTACTAATTCAGCGGGCCTTTCTGTAGATGACATTACGTCAAGTTATTTTTGACGTATTAAGATTTTAGTCATAGTTAACGGAAGTATTGATATTTATATCGACCTTGCGTCGATAATATTTTGAACTCTTCATAGTAACAAACTCTCAGACGTTGCATTGAGTAGAATTTCACATTCCGTCGACTTCTTTTCAACGTTACGTCGAATACAGACTTAAATTTTAAGTCTTTTGCTAGTTTTTCACAGCAATAAATTTAATAAATATCGTATGTTTATATTATTCATATAAGAAGATTTTTTGAAGTTTTCATATGTTAAGAGTTAATTGGAACCCAGATTATCTTAGGAATATTACTCATTCTACTGTTATAAGAAGTAATAAAGGTATATGAAGGTTTATTAAAGTATCCTTTTGTACGATAATAAATAGGTCTATCAATCTAACAATTTTTGGTTTCATGACCTTTTCTTAGATAATTTGTACACATTCTCATAGTTATGATAATCATAAATTATATTTGTATCAAATCTATTAGAGTTATATACTTGATGTTTTCTTTGGTATTCTCTAAATCCATCCCTTTTGAATTCTGCTTTGATAAATTTGATTTATGTTTAGATGACTCATATTTCCAGTGAGCAAGATTTGTGTTTTTCAAAAGTTGAATCACCTGAGATTTCTTTTTCATAAATTTCTTATTGATTTCTAATTATGTTTTTACATTATACTTTGTAGTTTTGTTAAATCATTTTCTCTTCTATTCATAGATTGATTATCTTTATTTTTAACCAAAATTATAGATTTATTGTACATTGAATCATTTAATAATATATTTAGATTAACAGATTCGTTACCTAAGTCTAGATGATTTACTTTCTTTGTAGGATTCTTATTTATTTGATATTGCTTTTGATCTATATCCTCTAACATGTTATTTGATCCTTTTATCATAGCTAACTTAGCTTGTATTTTATTTTTTTTATAATTAGATTTGATCTTTATTTCTCTAATTTTTTTGGTTCAACCATGTAGTTATAATTTCTATAATAATGACTTTCACATCTTAATTCATCTAATTCTTTTTTAAGACTTCAACTTGGTGTTCAAATTCAATATGATCTATATAAAATTCTTTAAAACATACTTTAAAATCATTTGAGGTAAAATCAATATCATAAAAACAATCAGGTGCCTCATTTTTATCATTGTTTGAGTTTTTCTCTAGAACCATGAGACATGCTTCTTCAGCAGCAGTTTCTTCTTCTGATGAAGAGCTGGATTCAGAACTTGTGTCACTCCAGGTTTTAGTAATATAACCTTTTTCCTTTTTCTTATTTTTTCTATTCAAGTATTTCTTCTTTTGATACTTGTTACTTGATTTTTTTTCTTTTGCTGATTTGGACATTCTGTTGATATATGTCTAGGTTTTCTACATGTGAAATAGATTATCTCCTTGTTAGGAGTCTTATCAAACCTTGGTTTGCCTTGATATCTATCTCTTCTCCTAGAGCCTTCTGATTTTATCCATTTTCTAAATCTTCTTGCCAGAAGATTAAATATCTCATTCTCTGAAACAGATGGCTCATCCTTAGTAACTTTGAGAGCAACTGATTTTTCTCTAAAAGTTAAGCTATTCTCATTATCTTTTATTTCAGCTCTACTCTTTAGTAGTTACATATGACTTCAACTTTCCTAGCAAAGCATTTGTTGTAATTTCTTTGTGACACCTTGCTTCTCTGATGGCCCAAAATTTAGAATCACATGTACTTGGGAAGCAGATGAGTAATTTATCATTTATTTTAGTGAGAGATATGTTGTTATTAAATCCCTTCAGCTATTAATTATCATGTTGAATCTATCATACATTTATGCTACAGATTCATCAGTTTTTTTTTGAAAATTCTCATAATGAGATATTAAAAGTAATCTTCTATCATTTGTCTCATCTGCACTTCCATCAACTATTCTTAAAAGTGATTCTCATATATCTTTTGCTGACTAGCAATCAACAACTTTTAAAATAAATCATCAAAAATAGTAGATACTAGTATGTTCATAACTTTTGCATCACAATCTTTTATCCACTTCTCCATGTCAATCCATTCACTTCTTGGTACAGGTTCTATAGTTGTATTTCCATCTGCATCCATCATATATGGCATTGGTGGTCCTGTCAAAATTTATTCAAATATACCCTCATCAATAGAGTTCGTGTATAATCTGATTCTGGTTTTTCAGAGTGTAAACTTTTCAAGATTATAAATTGGTGGCCTAGTAGATGTAAATCCTTTGAATGTATTTGAAGACATTTTCGAAAATATAAATTTAAATATACTAAACCAACTGAAATGTTCTTTTGATTGAGGTGTTAACCTTTTATTGATTAATCTCCCTGAGATTAACCTAATAATGATCAACCTCCCTCTAATATCAATTGAAATGGGAGACCAGTTGTTATTTACCTCCGAGTTTTCTCTAAAGGGGGTGAATAGAGATTAAAATTTTGTTTTAAATACTTAGGTTAATTAATATAATTTGCATATATATCAACAATTAACTAGAAATAAATGCAGATATATAAAATCACAACACTAAATTGAAAATAAACACAAAAACACTGAAGACACAAAGATTATAGCGGTTCCCCCACAATCTGGGTACATCCACTCTTCTACCCCTTGGTAGGAATTCACTATCACAGTGTATGAGTCTTTTGATCAGGAGACTCTTAAAACCAACACCAGATCTTTTGATAGGGAGATCTTGAACCAATTACCGTTCGAGTCTTTTCTCAAGGAGACTCTCATAACCTCTCACTGAATCCTTTGAAGAGGGATTCTCAAAACTCTTTTCACAAAGTGTACGAAAAAATGAAATAAGATTTGTGAGAGAATTAATCTTCTCTCTATGCCCTCTTAGCAGATTTTTGAGGACTAGTAATGATGATCTCCAGAGCTTCTGATGAATCTCTGAATATCAAAATGACAAAGATTTTGAGCCCTGTTTCCAGATTATCCTTGAATCTTCTCTGAATCTAATACAATTTCCACTTGAGAAGAAGAAGAACTAATTCTCTTTAACAAATTTAGCAACAATCGAACAATCGACTGATTGATGGAAGAAATTCAATTGATGATGATGATCTTCCAAACTTTTTCTATCGAAATCAATCTATCACAATCTGATATGAATTTCTTGATCGTCTGTAGTTGATGATTGATGTGTGGATTCAATAATAACTCATGATTGTTATTTTTCTATTGTATCTCATCATATATATATAGATCGACATCTTCTAACATCTCCAAGATTTTGTTATGCAAACCCCTTCTTGAAATAATTTTGATTGAAAAGCTCAAAATAAATTCTTTTAAGAAATTCAGTCGACATAATGTCAAGTTCTATTCGAAGCAACATCGAATTCTGACTATCTGTAAGAATATCTCTGTAGTCGATGTTCCATCAATGTTCCATCGATATCATGTCGAAGTATACATCGATATAATTCTTTGACTATCTTCGACTTATCAATTTCAGTTGCTCTGACTTCTTATTCAAAGTAGCATCAAATTCTAGTGGAAGTTACGTAAACTTCTAGTCGACGTATGTTGGCAAATCATGACTTTTCTCTTAAATTCAGTATTCCTTTCTTATGTCCTTTATATCAATAACATCCTAGGACTTCTAAGACCAAATTACCCTCACTATATATTATGGGTAATAAACATAGGACGTAAAATCATAAGGGTTCTTCCCAACACACTACCTCCTTCCCCAAAGGTTGGGTGTCTCCCGCTTCTATCTAAGATATTAGTGTTCGGCACTGCCTGCCATACACCGCTTTGTATGGCCACATATTCATACTTGTCTAGAAGCAGTTATTATTTGTAAACTCCACCATGAATATGTGGCATTCCCATCTCCTACTAAAGTCGACTGTACACATTCTAAGCATATCTTCCAATATATGATTCATTCTCTCTATTTGATCATCGGTCTGTAGATGGAATGTCATACTGAACTTGAGCTTAGTACCTATACTTTTCTACACTAGCCTTGTAAAACCCCATTTTTCCTAATTAAAGAAGTTGGGGGTTCTGGAAGCAACCATGTGGAAGTAGTTAGCTACTGCCCGGCAGTAGCCCTTTTTCGTTGAGTGTGTGAGGACGAAAGCGTCGAGATGAAAGCATTAAGTAGCTATCGTGCAGCGATAGCGCTACTGCTGGCGGTATAGTGGCAGTCTGCGGAGGATAGCGGATCTGTGAACTACCATGGCGTGGTTCGTAGCTACCACTCGGTGGTAGCAGGCAGAATAGTTCTGTGACCGGTGATTTTTGGCCGTCCGATCTTCTTAAAACTTGATGATGTGGCCCAAAATCCCCTGTCTGTAAGCCCTAAGTAGGGCTGAGGGGTTCACTCCTCCTATTTCTCATCTTTTAGGTTGATAAGTTAGGGTTGTAGAGAGAGAGCTTAGAGGAGGAAGAAGAGGCATCTTGAAAGTCTTGATTTCAAGAACAACTAATCACCTAGAGGGGGTGAATAGGTCCAATTTAAAAAATTAGGCAACTTATTGATTAAAATCACAGCACAACAATCTTATCATAATCAATACCAGCACTGTACACAGCAATTTATAGTGGTTTCCCAATTGATGGGTACAACCACTTTCCCCCTTCGCTTATCTAGTAGTATACTAGATTTGGCCAAACTTCCTTCTATCTTTCTAAGATCCTCAAATCTTACAGCTCAGAGCCCAACCGGCTCCTACAACTCAGGCGTAAGCCCTACCACTCAGATCACCAAGATCTTATAACTCAAGTTCTTCCCAAGAACTCTACCTCAGAGTGACTCCACACTCCTACAGCTCAGGCAATCCTGCCCTACCTCAGTGTGAATCCACACACCTATAACTCAGGAAAATCCTGCCCTACCTCAGC
The DNA here is from genome assembly GCA_039513925.1 of Platanthera zijinensis. NCBI lineage: Eukaryota > Viridiplantae > Streptophyta > Magnoliopsida > Asparagales > Orchidaceae > Platanthera > Platanthera zijinensis. Next base: position 156,938,750 of record CM077083.1, read on the forward strand.
CTTTATAACACAGGCTTACAACTCAGGCCTTAGCCTTACCACTCGGATTCAAAATGAATCTTACACAGAAATATTCAAGATAATGAATTACAGACACCAGAGAAAATTCTTTGTGCCTGTCTACCTGGACCGAGCAGATGTCAGCTCTAACTTCGTCTTCACAACAACAAGATGATACAATGATCTTGAAATGATGCCCGGCTTGTTCTGGAATCAGCTAGCAGATGAATCTGCTTCTTCTTCTTCAGGAATATCTCCTGATTTGGACTGAGCAGATTTCAGCACTTCCTTCTTCTTTGATCCAGTGAATTGGTCTTAAGATTCTGGCTCGGCTTGGATCGAAAAGATAACTTTAGCTAGGGCACGCCTAGGCTGATTCGTCTCTCTAAGAGGATTACTCTAATCCTGCTAGAGTGGATATTGATTGCACCAGCAAATTAAGAAGCCCTTCATATTTGAACTTGAGGTTCTTGGCTTCTGCAATAATGGCGGATGAAGACGATGAACTCTGCTTCTCGTTTTTTCAGAAAGTTAATCAGAAATTAATCCAATCATTATTAATAGATCTTGATATCTTCTGCTATTTATAATCCTGTCACATTGGCTAGATGATCGACACATGTCTCAGTTTTAACGGTGGTTAAAACCTCAGCTTCATTAACTTGAGATCCACTATAGACTGACGGCGACGTTAATGTCGATTTGCATCGAATCTGAACATTGTTGACTTGTTGACTTTGTTGAGTTAGCATCATTCTGGACTTAGCCAAAATCAACTAACTTTTCTGAAATCCTGTGTTCGACAAACTTCAAAGCTCAGCTCGACGAACTCTGAGCTCAGCTTGACGAAACAGTGAAGCTGAGATCGACGAATTCTCTTAGCTCAGTTCTTTCTTTATGTGAAAGATGAGGTCGACGAACTTCGAGCTCAGATCGACAAAACCTGAGCTCAGCTTGACTAAACAGTGAAGCTGAGATCGACGAATTCTCTCAGCCCAGTTCTTTCTTCAGGTGAAGGCTGAGGTCAATGAACTCTGACTCCGGTCGATGAAATCTAAACTCAGATCGACGAAATCTGAACTCTGGTCGATGATTCTGATAGTTGAGTCCTTCTTATAGATAAAAGCTGAGATCGACGAACTCTGAACTCCGGTCGATGAAAGTTAAGCTCAACTCGATGAATGGTAGACTCAGTAATTCTGGACTTAGAAATTTTCTGGATTCTTCAGCTTTGCTTAATGGCGTTGAGAGCGTTGAGTGAGCTTGCCTCACTCAACGATTCTGGACTTAGCCAATTTTATGGATTCTTCATAGTAAGGCTATGACAGGATAACCTTGACTCAACGCTTCTAGCTGTATGGCGTTGAGTGAGTTGAGCTCACTCTATGCTTCTGGACTTAGAAATTTTCTGGATTTATAATACTGTCAGTTGTGACTGCCTGCCTTCTCTCAGCACTATTGGCTAAATGGCGTTGAGTGAGCTTGCCTCACTCTATGCTTTTGGACTTAGGTAGTTTTCTTAGTTTCCACCTCCACCTTAACTCCACCTGTCATTGTCTTTTGAACTAGTTGTCCAATCATTGTGATAAAGACTAACCTGTATGCATGAACTTAACCATACATCAAATACAACTATGTCTATCTCATTGACACGTTTGACATCATCAAATCAGGGCCATTGGGATCAATGGACCCAACAATCTCCCTCTATTTGAAGATGTCAAAACCACTGATCAATTACCTTAGTTAATGAGATACACATTATATAGGAAATAAAAGCATATTCATATTATATTCTGTGAAATGAATTTTACCTACTCCCACTGGATTGTTGCAGGGTGAGTTACACCTTAGAGGATTACCTCTTAGCTTGATCCTTTCTTGCTTAATCAACCTCGTCTCCCCATGACTTTCTCCCCTTTGTTTCTGCCATGAAGGAGCTTGATCATTTTTGATATTCATCTTCTATCTCTCCCCCTATTTGACCTCTTCAGATAGTCAAGAAGGAGCATCAGGTCTTTTTCTCCCCTTGTGTTCTCCCCCTAGCTGATGTAGATGAAGCCAGGATTACAGCTGCCAACATGCCCCTTATACAGGACTGACTTGTATATCACTTGATACCACTTGATACCACTTGATAGCACTTGATAGCACTTGAAATTCAGTATCACTAAAAATTCTCTACACCACTTGAAAAGAATACTTGAAAGTCTCTGGTCCTGCAGCTGCTGATACCACTTGAGAAGAAGTGTATTCTCTCATCTTACTTTCCACTAGGTTTGCAGCACCTACAAAAAGAACAAACCTGTACCAAGCATAATACCTTAGGGAGTACCTGAAGCTATTCTAAGTTAAACATACCCAAATAAATTTTGAAGGTGTTGAACTTGGCTGACTTAGTGAAGATATCAGCCACTTGCTTGTCAATGGAGACAAACTCTAGGAAAATGTCTTCTTTCTCAACATACTCCCTAATAAAATGATACTTAATTTTTATGTTCTTAGTCTTGCTATGTGAAACAAGATTCTTAGCAATAGAAATTGCAATAGTAGAATCACAATATAGAGGAGTTCTACTTATCTTAATGTCATAGTCTTCAAGCTGATATTGTATCCATAGTAATTGAACACAGCAGCTACCTACTGCAATGTACTCTGACTCTGCAGTGGAGATAGCAACACTAGTCTGTTTCTTGCTACTCCATGACACCAGTCTTCCACCTAGGAATTAACATATACTAATGGTACTTTTCCTGTCTTCATTGCAGCCTGCAAAATCTGCATCTAAAAATCTAGTTAGCTCAAAATCTCTATTCCTAGGGTACCATAGACCAAGATCTGGTGTCCCCTTAAGATACTTTAGAATTCTCTTTGCAGCAGAATAATGAGATTCTTTAGGGCATGCCTGATACCTAGCATAGACACATGTAGCATACATGATGTCAGGCCTACTAGCAGTCAAGTATAGAAGGGAGCCAATTATCCCTCTATACAAAGACTCATCAACAGGTTTCCCTGCCTCATCTTTGCCTATAGGCATACTTGACCCCATTGGAGTTCTCATGGTGGAGTCATTCTCCATACCATATTTCTTAATTAACTCTCTTGTGAACTTAGACTGGGATATGGACAAGCCATCATCATTTTGTCTTACTTGGAGTCCCAAGAAGAATTTTTGCTTACACATGTTGCTCATCACAAACTTCCCTTGCATAAGTTTGGCAAACTTCCCGCAAAGGTTGTTTTCAGTAGATCTAAAGATAATGTCATCGACATATATCTAAACTAGGATGACCTTGCCCTTAGATTCCCTTAGGAATAGGGTCTTATCTATTTTTTCCCTTGAGAATTTGTTCTCAATGAAGAAAGTAGACAATGTTTCATACCATGCTCTATGGGCTTGCTTTAACCCATATAGAGCTTTCTTAAGCTTATAAACAAAATTAGGAAAGTGAGGATCTACAAAACCTGGTGGCTGATCCACATATACTTCCTCTTTTAAGTCTCCATTCAGGAATACTGACTTTACATCCATCTGGAAGACTTTGACTCCTTGATAGGCAGCAAAAGTAAGGAATAACCTTATTGCTTCCAGCCTTGCTACTGGGGCAAAGGTTTGGTCAAAATCATTCCTTCTTTTTTCATGTATCCTTTTGCCACTAATCTAGCCTTATTTTTGAAAATAATGTCATTCTCATCTAGCTTGTTCCTGTAGATCCACTTTGTTCCTATGAAATTATGTCCCTTTGGTCTGGGAACCAGCTTCCAAACTCTACACCTTTTGAACTGGTTAAGTTCTTCCTGCATAGCTCCAATCCAGTAAGAGTCTTTGATAGACTCTTCAAGCTTCTTGGGCTCTATTTGTGATTGGAAGCTTGAACATAGAGCTGTATTGATGCTTTTGCTTCTTGTCTGGAAACCATGTCTTGCATCACCAATGATTTGGTGTGCTGCATGGTCCCTTAGATGTCTCTCAGCTGATGGCATTCTTGCTTCAGCTTGCAGTTTTGCATTGTTATCAGCTGACTTAACTTTATTATCTTCAGCTGGCTATACTGCATTATCTTCAGCTGACTGTTCTTTATCCTCAGCTTGTGAGTCTTGAGCTCCCCTTGGACAACACCCATCTACTTTCTTATCTTGTCTTTTTGGATCCATTTACCTGATGGTAAGCTTGTCCAACACATCCTTTAAACCTGCTGAACTAGAAGAGGTGCTTGGCAAATCATAGTTAATTAGGTTTGACTCATCAAAGAAAACATGTACTGATTCTTCTACAACTTGAGTAGTTAAGTTATAGATCCTATATGCCCTACTATTATTGTTGTACCCAACAATTATCCCTTCTTGGTACTTGGCAGTAAACTTAGTCACATAGGGCTTACCATTGTTTAGAGCATAACACTTGCAACCACAAATCCTGAAGTAGGATAAGTTTGGTTTTCGGCCTTTCAGAATCTCATAGGGAGTCTTCTTGTGGTTTTTGGTGATGGAAGCTCTATTAAGGACATGACATGCAGTGTTTACTACCTCAGCCTAGAAATATTCTGGGAGAAATGTGTCATTTAACAAGGTTCTACCAGCCTCTATGAGAGTTCTATTTTTCCTCTCAGCAATCCCATTTTGCTGGTGTGTTATAGGAGAGGAGAACTCTTGATGAATCTCAAGCCCTTCGCAGAATCTTGTCATGTATTCAGACAGAAACTCAGTCCCATGGTCACTATTGGGTACACTAAAATATATATACCAGATTTGGAGAAGTCTCATCTTACTCAATGATATGCATCAATTTGTATTTGATGGATGTTTGAGTTTCATTGTGCAGGTGTAAGGTTTGCAAGAAATTTCTCTAAGTACAAGTGTCGACACTTGTGAAGAATTATGTCGACACCCAGAAGTTGTGTCGACACTAGAAGCAAGGCTTGTGTCGACACCCAGGCATTGTGTCGACACCTGAAGAAGAAGCTATGTAGACACCCAGAATTGTATCGACACCTAAGGTAGGAATTGTGTCGACACCTAAAGTAGAAGTTGTGTCGACACCCGGGAGTTATGTCGACACCATAAGAAAGGCATGTGTCAACACTCAGGAATTGTGTCGATACCTGAAGAAAGTTTGTGTTGACACACAGGACTTATTTCGACACACACTCAACACCATCTTACAGCAATAGCTATACTGGGTCAGAAGACTTGTGTCGACACACAGGACTTGTGTCGACACACACTAAACGATAGCTAGACATACACTCAATGCCATTTGTCTGCATCAGATATGTTAAGACCAGAAGCAGTTGTGTCGACACACGGGACTTGTGTCGACACACACTCAATAATAGATGGACATACACTTAACGCAATCTGTCAGCATCAGTTATATCAAGACCAGGAGCAGTTGTATCGACACACTAGACTTGTATCGACACATACAAACAAAAGTTGTGTCGAGTAGCAGAAGAATGACTATGTCAACAAATGGAATGTTATGTCGACATCATCAAGACTTGTGTCGACACTTAGTCTATTTGTGTCGACACATATGAAGCAATTTACTGAGTGGTTCATGCTGAGTTGTAAAGTCTTTAAGGAATCAGTTGTCATGACTGGTGACTCGACAGTTGTCATAACCAATAGGTCTGATACCTTTGTCAGAACTATCAGAAGGTTATTACAAACTGGATCAGCCAGTAATCATGAGAAAACTCTATATAAAGGACTGATCCTTGACAACCAGAAGGGACGGATACAAAGATATAAAAAAAAGGTGAATCATCCAAAAAGAGAATTCAACAACAAGAAAAGGGGAGACCCTTAAGAAGGCAAATTTTGAACAGTCTGCAAGAGAAGATTCAGATCTTATTTTGAATTCAAGGAAGAAGCAGACAGGAGATCAACTTCTACATCAAGTAAAGTTCAACCTTATTTTGTTCTATCAAGAAGCTTTGAAACAGCTAAGTCAGGTTGAATCCGAAAATTCAGTTTATTCAAGAACTAATCAAGAAGCTCACACCTATAGAGAGTTCTATCTTGTGATATCTTCATATCTCTTAAATAATTAATTTCTTGTAGGATCTTTTGTAAGATCTAAGTTGTAAGCCTTTAATTATAAAGGCTGAGGTAGGTCAGAGTGCCTGAAGTATAGGACTGGTAAAAGTCTGAGTTGTAATCCTAGTGATAAAAGCTGAGGTAGGGTTGAGGCCTGAGATAGGATTCTTGGGAAAAATCTGAGGTAAGACTTGTATAAGTCTGAGCTGTAGGAACCAATCTGGTTCTTAGTTGTAAGATCTATGGATCTGAGCAAGTGGAAGGAAGTTGGGCTGAATCCAGTTCTCTACTGGATAGGCAAAGGGGGAAAGTGGATGTACCCATACCTTGGAGAACCACTATAAATCTGGTTTATGTTGTGCTGTGTTTTCTGTACTGTGATTTGCATTTTCTGTGCTAAGTAAAAACTAGTTAATTGTCTAAATTATTAAAGAAAATTAGAACCTATTCACCTCCCCCCCCCCCCCTCTAGGTGTCTAGGCTCTTGAAATAAGTCTTTCAAGTGGTATTAAGGAGAGGTTGCTCAAAGATAGACCTAACAGTCTGAGTGAATCTCCAAGGCAATTAACAGATTTCAAGAATGGGTTCAAATGAGAATCAAAAGGAGTTTGGATCTATGTAACTGCCTATCTGCAGGAAAGAATGTTTTGGCATATAGAAGGAAAGAGTTTGATTGTTTATGGAAGCTTCTAATCCAAGAATCTACATTGCTGTACAAGAAGGACCCTTCATTCCAATGAAGGTATCAGCTCCGGATGCAAATATTAAAACCCCTAAGAACTATTCTGAAATGATAAAGGATGAGATCATCCTGGCAACACTAGGCAAAAGAGCACAGAACATTATTGTAAGTGTTATAGATGATGCACATTTCAGAATCTGGTACATTGTAAAACCTCCAAGGAAATGTGGGACACCTTGATTGTCTACATGGAGGGAACAGAAGAAGTTAGAGAGAACAGTAAATCTATGCTAAATCAAGAATATGAGAGCTTTAGACAAGCCAAGTCTGACAGCATAGCTGAATGTTATAAGAAATTCTTTAGAATAGTTAATGAGTTGATGACCTATGGAAGAGTCTTCAGCACACATGAACTGAATGACAAGTTTCTTAGATCACTAATAAAGGATTGGGACACAAAGATATGTGCCATTAGAGAGGTGGCCAGGCTTGCTGATACACCTCCACCAATACTATTTAGAAAACTGTTATCCTATGAAATGCAGCTCACTGCTAGAAAAGAGGAGGATAAAAACAGTAGGTCTGAGTACAAAGAGAAGTCAGTGGCCTTCAAGGCTGAAGGCATAAGAAAGGGTAGGAGAAAGTCTCCTTCTCCACCCAGAAGGAGTGCTGAGGCAGAAGAAGAAAATCGTGACAATAGAATATCAGAGAGCCACACCTCTAATGAGGACTTTGCTGCCTTTACAAGGTAGTTTCAAAGGTTCATGAAAAAGAAGAAGTGGAGAACCAGGCCATCTACATTCTTCTCTAAGGATGAGTATTACAAGAAAAAGAAGACTCCCAAGGAGGACAGGTATACCTCAAAACCTAGTAAACAAACTAATTCTAAGATTATTTATTATTGTTGCAACAGGCCTGGACATGTCATAACTGACTGTCCAGACAAGAGAACTGAATCTAAGGATAAGAAGAAGTATCAAGTGAAAGGCAAGAAGGAGAAATCCTTTGTTGCTCAAAAGCAAAAGAGTTGGACAGACTCTTCATCTTTAGGATCCGGAGAAGAAGATGATGCAGAAGCAAATGTTGGGCTGTTCTCAACAGAAGAGGATTATAGGGAATTAGAATTCCTACAAATGCTAGAATCCATAAATGGAGTGAAAGACTATTGCTGTAGAGGGCTGATGGCTCTGTCAGAAAATGATCAGTGTTATGATCAGCCTGGTCCAAGCAAGGTATACAATTCTCCCTCAGCTTCTGATTATTTCACTTGATCAGAATCAGCAGCATCAACTTCAAGAGAAGTGGATGATTTTGATTCTGAGGGGGATGTACATCAACTCATTAATGAGTATGGTGGGCTATTGCAAGCTCTGAAGAGGAGCAATCTTCTTGTCAAGGAGCAGGCCAAGGAGATTGAATCTCTTAAGCAGGCTGCATCAGAATCAGCCAAGCTGATTGATTTGAAACTGAAAGAGGTTGCCAAACTGAAGAACATAACTGTCATTTAGATGGGCACAATCTCTTTCAAGGAAAATCACATCAAGAATCTGGAGGCAAAACTTCAGAAAGAAAAAGAGTTAGTAGCTAAATTCTCTAAGCCAAAATCAGTCTTGCCTTTAATAGACAACTTCATTTCTCATAAAGGAAAGACTGGTTTAGGATTTAAGGGGAGAACAAGGGCCACCAATTCACATGGAAAAGGTAAGGCCCCAGTTCAGCCACTAGCCTCTAAGCCCCCTATTTTCTTTAGGAAGGTGATGCAACCTACAAACAGGTATGATCATGAAATTACTCATGGTCACTGTGAGTATGGAGTTCACATTGGCAAGTGTGCAAATGCCAGTAGGCCACTTTATAGGCAAGCCCATCAGGTTCAAAAGGAATTCTTGGGATTTGCTGCTCCAGCACCTATACTTAAAAGGATTGCTGGCAACAAGGTTATAAAGTCTGTACCTAAGAGAAGGTACAACAGATTTGAGTGTTGGTGTTGTGGCAAGGTAGGCCACTTTGCTATGGATTGCTGGTTTAACACAAGTGTTAAAACCAAGAATAGTTTACCTATCAGAAAAGTTGTAGGTAAACATGATAATTTTAAAACTAACAAGAACCTAGGACCCAAAACTAATTTGGGTTCTAAGGATGAGTGATTCTTTATTTGATACAGGTGAATCCAAGTGGCCATACCCCTATATGATACTTGAATAGTGGATGTTCCAGACACATGACTGGAACAAGAAGAATGTTGAGGGACTATGTACCCATAGAGAATGGACCCAAAGTAATCTTTGGTGGATTAGAAAAAGGAATCATCAAAGGATTTGGTAACATTTCTAGTGATTCAATTACTATCACTAAAGTGGCTTATGTGAAGGGTATAAAACATAACCTGATTAGTATAAGTCAACTTAGTGATCTAGGTTATGACATCTCTTTCCTCCAAGGGGAGTGCCAAATAAGGAGATCAAGTGATCAAGAGATCATTTTGACTGGTACTAGGAAAGGGAATGTATATTGTCTTAACCTAGATTGTGAGTTTAACATCTCACCCATTTGTCTAGTTGCGGGAGAGAAAGCTTCATTATGTGTCAAATGGCACAAGAGGCCAGCTCATCTAAACTATAAGTCTATAGGACAGCTGTTCAGCATGGGGTTAGTGAGGAATGGTCCTCAAGTCAAGTGCATTAAAAAGGGTGTGTGTTCAGCTTGCCAAAAGGGCAAACAGACTAAGTCCTCTTTCCATGCAATAGATACCAAAGATTCAATGAGATGTTTATATCTCTTGTATATGGATTTGTTTGGTTCTATGTCAGTTCATAGTTTTGGTAGGAAAGTTTACACATTAATTATTGTGGATGACTATTCTAGATTAACATGGGTTTTCTTCTTGAGGAAGAAATATGAAACTCCTATTGTTTTCCAGACCTTTTTTATACAAATTCAGAATGAATTTAACAATTTAGTGGTCAAAATCAGAAGTGACCGTGGAACTTAATTTCAGTCTGAATGTATGATAAAGTTCTGTGAAGAACTGGGGATCCATCAGGAGTTCTCCTAACCTAGAACACCCCAGCAAAATGGTATTGCTGAAAGAAAGAATAGGACTCTAATTGAGGCAAGTTGAACACTACTTAGTGACACTACTCTCCCTGAGTACTTCTGGGCAGAGGCAGTAAATACTGCAGGTCATGTACTCAATAGAGCATCCATCAATAAGAAACATAAGATGACTCCCTATCAGATTTTGAAAGGCAGAAAACCAAACATTTCCTACCTCAAAATCTTTGGTAGCAAGTGTTATGTCCTGGTTAATGGTAAGCACTACTAAACTAAGTTTGCTGCCAAATCCCTAGAAGGGATATTTGTTGGGTACAGCAATAATAGTAGGGCATACAGGATCTACAACTTGACTACACAAGTTGTAGAAGAATCTGTCCATGTAGTATTTGATGAGTCTAAGTTGATTAACAGTGAATTGTCTAGCTCTTCAAATAGTTCTACAGGTTGAAAGGATAGGCTGGACAAGCTGACTATCAATGAAGAAGCACCTGCTAGGCTGGATGAAGAAAAGGATGCATGCTGTCCAAGGGGAGAACAAGACTCACTGGATGAAGAATACAATGAGGAGCATTAGGTTGAGGAAAATGAAGAAGGCCAAGAGGTTGGCAGATTTCCTCCAGCAAGAAGACAACAAAAGGATCATCCAGCTCATCAAATCATTGGTGATGCAAGTCAAGGTGTACTAACCAGGAGCAAGAACATAAACACCGTTTTATGTTCAAGTTTCTTGTCACGGATAGAACCTAGGAAGTTTGAAGAAGCCATGCTAGACACAAACTGGATTAATGTTATGCAAGAAGAGCTGAATCAATTCAGAAGGTGTAAAGTCTGGGAACTAGTTCCTAAACCAAAGGATCACAACATTATAGGAACCAAGTGGATCTGCAGAAACAAACTTGATGAGAATGGCACTATAATCAAGAACAAGGCCAGACTGGAGCAAAAGGCTACAGGCAAGAGGAAGGGACTGACTTTGATCAAACCTTTGCCCCAGTGGCAAGGCTGGAGGCTATAAGGTTGTTCTTGGCCTATGTTACCTATCAAGGGATCAAGGTATATCAGATGGATGTAAAGTCAGCATTTTTGAATGGTGACTTAAAAGAGAAAGTCTATGTTAAACAACCCTCAGGTTTTGAGATTCTCATTATCCTGATTATGTATATAGGCTTAGGAAAGCCCTATATGGTTTGAACAAGCTCCTAGGGCTTGGTATGAAACCTTGTCTGCTTTTCTTATTGAGAATAAATTCTCTAGAGGAAAGATAGACAAAACTCTATTCTTTAGAGAATCTAAAGGCAAGATAATCCTAGTCCAGATATATATTGATGACATTATCTTTGGATCTACTGAAAACAACCTTTGTAGAAAGTTTGCCAAACTTATGTAAGGAAAGTTTGAGATGAGCAGTATGGGTGAGCTGAAGTTTTTCTTGGGACTTCAAGTGAGACAGACTGATGATGGATTGTCCATATCCCAGTCTAAGTTCACCAAGGAGTTGATTAAGAAATATGGAATGGACTCAGCCTCCACCATGAAAACTCCAATGGGAAAAAGTATGCCTATAGGCAAAGATGAGATAAGGAAACCTATTGATGAGTCTTTGTATAGAGGGATAATTGGCTCCCTACTCTACTTGACTGTTAGTAGACCTGACATCATGTATGCTACATATGTCTGTGCTAGGTACCAAGCTTGCCCAAAGGAATCTCATTATACTGCAGTTAAGAGAATATTGAGATATCTTAAGGGCACACCTAATCTAGGTCTTTGGTACCCTAAGAATAAAGATTTCTTACTAACAGGCTTCTCAGATGCAGATTTTGCAGGATGCAAAGAAGACAGAAAAAGTACTACAGGAACTTGTCAATTCCTAGGTGGAAGGTTGGTGTTATGGTGCAGTAAAAAGCAAACAAGTGTAGTTATCTCAACTGCTGAGTCAGAATATATAACTGCAGGCAACTGCTATGCACAGTTGATGTGGATAAAGCATTAACTTGAAGACTATGACATCAAGGTAAATAGAATTCCACTATTCTGTGATTTTACTAGTGCTATTTCTATTGCTAAGAATCATGTATCTCACAGTAGAACCAAGCATATAGAAATTAAGTTTCATTTTATAAGAGAACATGTGGAGAAGGAATATATTAATCTAGAATTTGTAAACACAAATAGTCAAATTACTGATATTTTTACAAAACCTCTGGATGAAACTAAATTCAATTATTTTAAAATTGAATTAGGTATGTTGAACCTAGAATAGGTCAGCTCAAGCATTCCTAAGTAGAATATGTAAGCACAATATTTCTCAAGAAATTTGTCTAAGTACAAAGTTTATGTCGACACAAGCAAATTGTGTCGACACACTCAGTATGTTGTGTCGACAAAGTAAAAAGATGTGTCGACACAGAATCAGTATCTGTGTCGACGGAAGAATAGGTGTCGACACAACTATGTCGAGACATGACCAGCCCGTGTCGACACTAACACAAGTATGTCGACATATAGATATGTCAACACATAGACATGTCGACTAAAATTAAGTTTTGTCGTGACCTAAGTCTTTTATGTCGACTCATGTACAACTATCTCGACATGTATTTTTACTAAGGTGCGTCCTTTGACCTACCCTTTGTTGGAACATGGTTTCACACTCCTTAGGTTTGAGAATATCAACTCCCTGCTTGTATTTGATGAGATTGGTTGTGTGATAGAGTGTGCAGGCTAACAGGTGAAAGGAAAGGAGAAGAGCTTCAAAAGGTTACTACCGCCCGGCGATAACCTTATCGCAGCGCGGTAACCATCTCGATCGACGCATATCGGTTCGATGGTCGACGGCCCAATTATCAGCTAAGGAAGGATCGTCGACAATCAAAAGCTACCGCCCGGCGACAGGACGCTACCGCCGGCGGTATCCGGTCGACGTGCATCAAGGGGACGATCGTCGACGATGGTACCTACCGCTCAGGCGATAGTCTTATCGCAGGCGGTAGAATTATTTGGCGAAATGGCGCTATCGCTCTGACTGGGCGCGGTAACCATTACCGCCCGGCGATAGCTCTCTTGAAACGGCAGTTTCCTTAATGAGCAGTTATAGTTGCCGTTTCGGGAGACGTGTGGAGACAGCTGGCAGGCGTTACGCGCGAACTTACTGCCCGGCGATAGAGTTATCGCAGGCGGTAGTCTATTTTCTCCAAGACGTATAAAAAGCAGCGCCGTTTCCTCAAGACCTAAGCCTCCAGAGATTATTGACGAAGTGCTCCAGGAATACCAAGTTCGGCCGTCTTCCTACGTCCGTTCTACTCGTCTTCGTCAAAGAAAAAGCAAGGCTTCTTCCTCCCGTTCGAGATCGAAGAACTCCGGCGATCAAGGCTTCGCATCGTCTACGTCTAGCGACCGGGTGCTTTCCATCGAAGATCACAAGCACCGGCCGTAGATCTATCCGGAGAACTTCTCAAGAGGGAGAACCTAAACTTTAACGAATATATTTTGTAATCTCTTTTTGTATCTTTTTCTTCTTCTATTGTTGTAAGTGGTAAGGGAAATCGACCGGGGAAGGTCGTCGGAATCCGGGTTGGATTCCGTGGAAAATCGTCCCGGGATTTGGGGCGTCTAGATCGGGGATCTAGCGGTGCTCTAAGACCCTTCCGGGTGTGGAGGTGAAGAGCGGCTCTAAGACCTTTCGGGGAGAAAGTGAGAGAGCCAACCGGTCCGGGTTTTGGGTCGGTATAGAAAACCCAAAGTTTTCTTCTCTTCGTCTTTGATCTTCGACGTCATGAAGATCGTACTGTAAAACATTCATCTTGTACTTGTATGAAATTGATTGTTATTGAATTTAATACTTGTGTTTTAAATCTTCACTTGTGGTGTGGTTTACGTTAAGATTCCGTTTATTCAAGCGAAATTTATAAAACCTTATTCACCCCCCCCCCCCCTCTAAGGTTGGCCTCCGGATCCAACAAGTGGTATCAGAGGGAGGTTACTTCGAATAGGCTTAACCACCTGAAGTAAGATGGCCAACCCAGTGCATGCTTTCACTGAGGGACAAGGTGTGAGTCGTCCTCTACTCTTTATGGGTAGTGACTATAGTCACTGGAGGACAAGGATGAAAATCTTTCTGATGACGCACAGCATGGACGTATGGGCCATGATAGAGACTAAGTACACCACACCTACTACCACGGTTGGAGAAGTCGTTCTTGAAAAACCGCGCGATAAGTGGGACGATGCGGACAAGCTTAGATGTACTAATAACGCCAAGGCTATGAATTCTCTATTCTGTGCGTTAGATAAGACGGAATTTAATAGAATATGTAACTGCGAAACTGCCTTTGATATTTGGCGACTTCTTGAACTTACTCATGAGGGTACCTCGCAGGTGAAAGAATCAAAGCTGTTTCGGCTTGAATCCGAGTATGAACAGTTCCGGATGGAGATCGATGAAGATGTTGACAGCATGTACACAAGGTTCACCAAGATCGTCAACGCATCAAGATCTCTTGGAAAGAACTTTCCAAATGGTGATCTAGTGAGGAAGATACTGCGATCTCTACCTCCCCGCTTCAACCCCAAGGTGACTGCTATCGCTGAATCTCATGAAATCAGCGCCTTGGAGATTGAGAGTCTTATCGGAAACCTGAAGACTCATGAAGTGGAACTGAAGATACAAGCCGAGGAATATCCCAAGGAAATGAAGAAAAAGGGATTGGCTTTGAAGGCTTCAAAAGAGAGGAAAACATCTGATTTCTCTGAAGAAGATGAAGAGGAAAGTCTCTATGTAAGGGAATTCAAAAAATTCATGAAGAACCCCAGAAAACAAGGGAAGTTCAAACGGTTTCTGAAGAAGGGAGTTGAAGAGGGTAGGAAGTGGAACAAGTCGGTAAAGGAGACCGATAGCGATGATGAAAAGTATCAGCCTGAATGCTTTCATTGTCACAAGCTGGGACATCTAAAAAGAGACTGTCCAAGACTCCAGAAGGAAGAGAAAGGAAAGGACAACAAGTATAAAGGGAAGAAGAAAGTACTGAAGGCTCTGACCTGGGATGAGGATGGATCGGAAGATTCGAGTAGCACCGACTCGGGAAGTGACAACGAAGCAAATCTGTGCCTCATGGGAAAAGGTCAAGAGGAATCTGAATCTGATGCTGAGTCCAGTGTCCAAAGCGACACTGAGGTAACTCCTCCTACTTACTCTGAATTACTTGAGATTTATGATCATGTAGTTGGTAGGTTAGAAGAAGTAACATCTAAGAAAAATTTCTTAAGAGCTGAAAATAAACGTCTAAACAAGAGTTTAGAAAAGCTGAAGAAAGAAGTAATTAAAATTGGGAAAGAGAAGGTGGAATGCCTTGAATGTCCTCACTTGGTAGCATCCATCGAGGAGGGTAAAGCAAGTCTCTCCAAGACATCCTTGAGATTAGTATCTCTCAAAAATGAGAAGAATGTCTTGGAGAAGAAGCTTCATATCTCCCTTGCTAAAGTTGAGGAAGGAAAGAAACAGTTTGCTAATCGATGTGTGATGTTAGTAACTGAGAACACCGCTCTAAAAGCGAGGATCCATGATCTCAACTGTGCGGTTCAAAAATTTGGTGTAGGCCAAAAATCTCTAAACATGCTATTGGGCGCACAGTGTCATGGGTCTGGAAAGTTTGGCATCGGCTATGTAAGTCCATCATCACCATTGGAGGACTATAGCACTCTGTCCACGCCTAAGTCAACAAATAAGATCAAAAATCTGAATACATTATCTCCTTCCTCTAGCAAGAGATCGAGTGAGGTGATGAAAGTCATTTCCTCAGCTTATGCTCTATGTGCCAACTGTAATAAGTTCGGACATGCTTCAAGCTCTTGCGGGAGGAAAGGTGCTAAACAAAACGCGCAAGTCTGGCTACCAAAGTCTACTACCTACAAAATAGGTGGAACAACTTGGGTAACCAGATCTTTACTCTCATCTCCTTTTTAGGTATGTTGGCAGGCAAGGGACACAAAGAACGTGTGGTACTTGGACTCTGGATGCTCCAAGCACATGACGGGTGATAAAGATAAGTTCCTTAGCCTGGAAAAGAAGAGAGGTGGAGTGGTCACGTTTGGAGATAATGTTAAAGGAAGAATTCTGGGAATCGGCACAATAGGTAACAAGTTTTTCTCTATTTCAAATGTGCTGTTTGTTGATGGTTTAAAACATAACCATATTTCTGTAAGTCAACTAGGAGATAAAGGTATAGATGTTATTTTTGAATCATCATCGAACACGTGCAAACTCATTGATGCTAAAACCTCTAATGTATTGCTTGTAGCCCATAGAAATCACAATGTGTACACAGTTAATTTTGATGATTTCTCTTCGTCCAATCTAAAATGCCTAGTAACTAAGAATGAAGAACTAGACCTTTGGCATAGGAGATTAGGACACTCGGGTAGCAAGCTAATTATTAAGTTATCTAGAAAGAAACTTGTTAGAGGAATTCCGTCTCTAAGCGGTAGTTTTAACGTTATGTGTGGGCCTTGTCAAAAGGTAAAATTTGTCAAAAACTCGTTTAAAAGTAAAACAGAGATTTCCACCTCTAGACCATTAGAACTTTTGCACATGGATTTGTTTGGACCGCTTTCCACATGTAGCCTAGGAGGAAAGCGATATACATTCGTCATCATAGACGACTTTTCTCGTTATTGTTGGACAATATTTCTTGCCAACAAATCTGACACGTTTAGGGAATTCTCTACTTTATGCACGCGTATTCAAAATGAGAAAGAACTAAACATTAAGTGTATCAGATCAGATCATGGTGGAGAGTTTGAGAATGAGGATTTTTCGAAGTTGTGTGAGACTTTAGGGATTAAACACGAATTCTCCGCTCCTCGCACGCCTCAACAGAATGGAGTGGTAGAAAGAAAGAATCGCACACTTCAAGAGCTAGCACGTACGATGCTCGCGGAGTTCAGCTTACCTCGATCGTTTTGGGCCGAAGCGGTCAACACGGCAAGCTACGTGATGAACCGTGTCATGCTTCGCCCACTTCTTAAGCGAACCCCTTACGAGCTCTACTTTGATAGAAAACCCTCCGTCTCGTACTTTAGAGTTTTTGGGTGCCCATGCTATATTCTGAACACTAAGGATCACTTAGGAAAATTCGATGAAAAATCCGATCTAGGCATATTCTTAGGATATTCTAGCAAAAGTCGAGCCTATAGGATTTATAATAAGAGAACCTTAGTGGTTGAAGAATCGGCTCATGTGCATTTTGATGAGAGTCCACCATCTAGTGAGCCTAGGATGTCCGAAGAAGAGGTTGAGGAGAGTGTTCCGGTTGAGAGTAACGAGGAGAGTGAGTCGCACGCATATGTGCCTCCTAAGGATCTAACGTTTACGAAACAACATCCTCGTGATCTAGTTATTGGAGAACCATCCCATGGAGTTAGAACTCGATCTGCTCTTCATGAGGCGTTCTCCAACTTATGCTTTCTATCGGATATTGAGCCCAAAAACGTGTCCGAGGCTCTTCAAGATGAATCATGGTTCCTTGCCATGAATGAGGAATTGAGCCAATTCGAGCGTAGCAAAGTTTGGATTCTAGTTGATCGTCCGGACAACCATCCCGTGATTGGTTTAAAGTGGGTGTTCAAGAATAAACTTGATGGTGAGTCTAGGATCACGAGGAATAAAGCTCGGTTGGTAGCACAAGGATATTCACAAATTGAGGGTGTGGATTTTGAGGAGTCTTTTGCACCGGTTGCTCGTCTTGAGTCCATTCGAATGTTTTTGGCATTCGCAAGCCATAAGAAAATAAAGTTGTTTCAAATGGACGTTAAGAGCGCATTTTTAAATGGTTATATAAAAGAAGAAGTGTATGTCGAGCAACCACCCGGTTTCCTAAATGCCGCCCACCCTCATCATGTGTACAGATTAGTAAAGGCCTTGTATGGATTGAAACAAGCACCCCGTGCTTGGTATGATAGGCTAACTACGTTCCTCTTAGATCATGGGTTCAAGATGGGTAGTGCGGACACAACTCTCTTTGTACAAGCCAAAAATTCGGATCTCGTTATCCTCCAAATTTACGTTGACGATATTATTTTTGGAGCGACTAATGAGAGGTTGGTTGAAGAGATTGTGAGTTTAATGAAATCTGAATTTGAAATGAGCCTTGTGGGAGAACTCAATTATTTTTTAGGATTTCAAATCTCTCAACGACAAGACGGAATTTTCATAAATCAATCCAAATATATAAAAGATATGCTTGTACGTTTTGGTTTTGAGTCTTTAAAACAAGTCAAAACTCCGATGAGTGTGTCCCTTAAATTAGGAAAAGACGAGAGTGGAATCTCTGTGGATCAAACAATGTTTCGGGGCATGATTGGATCTTTGTTATACTTGAGTGCGTCACGGCCCGATATCACGTTTGCGGTAGGTATGTGTGCCCGTTATCAAGCTGACCCTAGGGAGTCTCACTTTAAAGCGGTAAAACATATTTTTCGCTATCTCTTTGGCACGCAACACCTCGGGTTGTGGTACCCTCACTCGGATGATTTTACCCTTCATGGATATTCTGACTCCGATTATGCCGGTTGCTCTCTTGACCGCAAGAGCACTAGCGGTACTTGTCATTTTTTAGGCCCGGCACTTGTCTCGTGGTCAAGTCGTAAGCAAAACTCGGTGGCTCTTTCGACCGCCGAAGCCGAGTATATCGCCTTAGGAAGTTGCTGTGCACAGGCACTTTGGATGTCGCAAACTTTAGAAGACTTTGGTCTTTCTTTTCGCAACATTACACTTAGGTGCGACAACAAGAGTGCGATAGACTTAACGTATAATCCGGTGCATCACTCTCGGTCCAAACACATAGACGTTCGACATCACTTTATTCGCGACCACATTAAGAAAGAGAATGTGAGTGTCGTCTTTATTGGGACCGATGATCAACTCGCGGACATTCTTACTAAACCGCTTCCGGATGCTCGTTTTTCACTTCTACGACTCGAACTTGGGATTCTTGATTTATCGTCCTAATTTTTTTTGTTATATGTGTTTTTTTTTTGTGTTTGTAGTTTTGTTTTTTTTTTGGTTTCGTTTTTGTTCTGTTCGTTTTTTATTCCCTGCTCGTGTTGTTTTTGGTTGTTCCCTGTTTGTGACTAAAATTGTTTTCAAAAATTAAAAAATTAAAAAAAAAAAAAAACTGACAAGTTGGTTTGGGGCTCATATGACCGAGTCGTGGTATATTTTCAAGTATATACAATGTTTGCTAATCTTCTTGTCAATTTGTACGGCACATTGGTATCCGGTCATGATGAGTGAAGTTAAATTTTTGTCTAGCTATTGAGTGCGAAAATTAATGTGGGTGTACGTTGTCTACGCCTCTAAGTATGTGTGAGGATTTATTTACGATAATGACTACACCACTCACACACCACTTGATCATGCACTCAACCTGAGATAATAAGCTGACATGTTATAAATCGTGACACTAAATTTAACATATCTGATATATCTTGAACAATCAATGTCATGAAATCAAATTGCGCGTGTTTATGCTAATTAAATTTTTGGGCCAAAACTAGAAACGCATATGTCCAATGTAAACAAGTTAAAGTGGATCTACCTATGTGGGTAGATTTCGATTGACTTGGGGTCTTGTTCTGCTTTGATTATGTATAAAATTGATGGCCTAACTCAAAATAAAATGATGGCCATCAAATCCCGCTTACAGACCCCCCAAGCACTACTCATCCCTCCTGATAAGTCTTCATAAGCGTTGTGAGGGTGAGCACCTTGGATTACAAAGTCGTTTCGATCTTGTGCATGGACTACACTTTATGATTTGTGCCCTTGATTTAATTTCTTTATGCCACACTATGTCATGTGACGTGATTTTTCACTATATCTCTTTGGTGTTAGTATCGTTAGTTTGCTTGATATAAAACATGTCTGCATGATATCTCTATTGAATGTTTTGTCTCTTGATGCTACACGTGCACATGTCATTATCTTATTTAAATCTTCTGCGCATAAGAATTGGACCTCAACTACATTCGATGCTTTTCGCACAATACGTACTGGCACATTTTTTTCTCTCATGACGATATTTGTGTTTGCCTATTTTTCTCTCTATTTATCTAAACCTTGCAAACATTCATGTCATACTTGATGTGTGCTATGTCTCGTGCATATAGTCCAATTTCTTCACTCTGATTAGCGTTTGCTCCTGATTTTGACCCTGTTTTACAATTCTCTGATTTCAAGTGCTTTGTGGATCTATATTACGTTATCTCTCGCCTACAATTTTCATCCTCCTTGGTCGGTTGGCCTCGCCCATTCTTTTGATATTATCAAAGGGGGAGAAGGTATTGGAGGTAGTGTTCATGATAGGGGGAGCGTATTGAGGTGTGTGTGTGCTCATAGATAGGGGGAGCGTCCCACCGATAGGGGGAGTATGTAGTAGGATAGAACAGGATTGAACGGGATCGATATAGGTGTGTATTGCTTATTTGTTCAATATCATTTTACTCTGATACTCTACTTTATACTGTTCTACGTTGCTACATACATCTATTCTGGCACTCTATCTACTTGATTTTGGTTTATCATGAACGGGATTGATATTATCAAAAGGGGGAGTTTGTTGGAACATGGTTTCACACTCCTTAGGTTTGAGAATATCAACTCCCTGCTTGTATTTGATGAGATTGGTTGTGTGATAGAGTGTGCAGGCTGACAGGTGAAAGGAAAGGAGAAGAGCTTCAAAAGGTTACTACCGCCCGGCGATAACCTTATCGCAGCGCGGTAACCATCTCGATCGACGCATATCGGTTCGATGGTCGACGGCCCAATTATCAGCTAAGGAAGGATCGTCGACAATCAAAAGCTACCGCCCGGCGACAGGACGCTACCGCCGGCGGTATCCGGTCGACGTGCATCAAGGGGACGATCGTCGACGATGGTACCTACCGCTCAGGCGATAGTCTTATCGCAGGCGGTAGAATTATTTGGCGAAATGGCGTTATCGCTCTGACTGGGCGCGGTAACCATTACCGCCCGGCGATAGCTCTCTTGAAACGGCAGTTTCCTTAATGAGCAGTTATAGTTGCCGTTTCGGGAGACGTGTGGAGACAGCTGGCAGGCGTTACGCGCGAACTTACCGCCCGGCGATAGAGTTATCGCAGGCGGTAGTCTATTTTCTCCAAGACGTATAAAAAGCGGCGCCGTTTCCTCAAGACCTAAGCCTCCAGAGATTATTGACGAAGTGCTCCAGGAATACCAAGTTCGGCCGTCTTCCTACGTCCGTTCTACTCGTCTTCGTCAAAGAAAAAGCAAGGCTTCTTCCTCCCGTTCGAGATCGAAGAACTCCGGCGATCAAGGCTTCGCATCGTCTACGTCTAGCGACCGGGTGCTTTCCATCGAAGATCACAAGCACCGGCCGTAGATCTATCCGGAGAACTTCTCAAGAGGGAGAACCTAAACTTTAACGAATATATTTTGTAATCTCTTTTTGTATCTTTTTCTTCTTCTATTGTTGTAATTGGTAAGGGAAATCGACCGGGGAAGGTCGTCGAAATCCGGGTTGGATTCCGTGGAAAATCGTCCCGGGATTTGGGGCGTCTAGATCGGGGATCTAGCGGTGCTCTAAGACCCTTCCGGGTGTGGAGGTGAAGAGCGGCTCTAAGACCTTTCGGGGAGAAAGTGAGAGAGCCAACCGGTCCGGGTTTTGGGTCGGTATAGAAAACCCAAAGTTTTCTTCTCTTCGTCTTTGATCTTCGACGTCATGAAGATCGTACTGTAAAACATTCATCTTGTACTTGTATGAAATTGATTGTTATTGAATTTAATACTTGTGTTTTAAATCTTCACTTGTGGTGTGGTTTACGTTAAGATTCCGTTTATTCAAGCGAAATTTATAAAACCTTATTCACTCCCCCCCCTCTAAGGTTGGCCTCCGGATCCAACACCCTTTACCAATAGACTATAAATAGGGGAAGACAAAATCTGGTCGACTACGCCTTCAGATTTCTTGACTCTAGACCTTGTGTCGACATAGATATTCACTTCTCTTCTCTTCTTTCTCTCTCCCTTTCGTCAATGGTGCCCCTCAAGGACGAAAAGGTGAATGAAGGGTATGAGCTTGTTCGTGGTGGATTCACAACAGCATCGCAAGACATCAAAGGAGTAATTACTCTAATTTTGGAAAATGGGTTGGAGTTCTTGGTCTTAGAACCAACTAATATTTAGAAAAAAGGAAGTAATGGAATTTTATTCATCAGCAACTGTGGACACTGATGGGAAGAAAATCAAAGGCACAGTTCAGGATTCTCGACTGAAACTTACACTGAAGACGATCAGGAAGTCACTCCACCTTCCTAAGGTTAAGGATGATGATGACATAAGTCCATCCATGACAAAAGATGCATTAAGCTGGTACAGGCTAAGCCCTAATACCAAAGTTGGATCATCCATTACCAGGAAAGGGATGAATTCACAAGGAAAGTTTCTGTTTGAAATCGTAGGCAAGGTGATTCTGTGTAAAATAGATGGACATGACAGAATTTTAGCCTCTATGTTCAATCTAATGACAAGAATAATATTCAGGCTAAAAATAGACTGAGCATCAATAGTATTTGACAAAATACATAAAGGAATAAAGAAATCAAATCTGGGAAGGATCCTCAGCTTATGTCTAGCTTCTACAATACCAGATGTTATGAACCAACTGTAAGGATCCAAGTTTAACCATATTAGGAGAATGGATGTAAGGATTCTATCCAGATGGGATAGAGTATTGACCAAAGAGGTTTCTACTCCACAGAAACAGGTCAAGAAAAATGAGAAAAAGAAAGAAATTGTTCAGCAAGAAGAATCCTCCAGTAATTCTGAAGAGGAAGTAGTCTTCAGTTCAGATGAAGACAGGCCACAAAAAGAAGCTCAAGATCAAGTGGAGAGCAGTGTGCTCCCAGAGCAACAGATAGTCTCCACTCCAGGGGAGAAAATCCTGAACCAGCAGCACAAGATACTATACTTTCTGAGCTACCTGCTCAAGGGGAAGGAATTGATGCAGCTACTCTAGAGAGTGAGTATACAGCTGATACAGTAATGGATATTGTATCAGATATAAATAAAGAAGCACTGTTAAATGTTGAGAAGGAAGCACAAAATGTGCAGATAACAGATACAGCTCAAGATGAGCAAGTAAGTATCTCCTTTATAGAGAATGTCCTGGACAAAAATATGGATGTCCAGGGAGAATCTTTTGTTTTTCAAACTAATCTTGTTCCTCCTGTACAGATGTAGCAAGAGGTAACTATGGAAGAGTTGTTTCCTGATTTACCAGCTACAAGGACTGAGGGGGAGCAATCATAGATAGAAAAGGACCTGCCAAGAACTGAGGGGGAGGAGCTACTGAATGCCCCATCTAATAAAGAAACAGTTGAATTAGAAAGCTCATCACAACCCTCTGATGATGAGGAAGCCTCTATGGCTAAGAAGAGGAAGATGGTTGCAATAAGGAAAAATATCTCAGGCTACAAGAAAGCCTTGCAAACAGTCACACCACCCCCTGCTCCAAGCATGGACTTCAGTTCATTACTGGTCCAACTACAAGTAAAATTGGATGAACAAAGGCAGTCTTTAGAGAAGTATGTGAATGAGTTAAATAAAGAACTGCAGTTTCAGCTGGCTCAGGACATTAAATCAATCAGATTTGAAGTCAATCTGCATAAGAAAGAGATGACAGATTGCTTCCATAAGGGAGGCAATGTTATAGTATATTTTGCTGAGCAACAACAGCTACTGAAGACTGAGGTTGAGGACATTGCCACCAAGCAAGGGTATGTTTTAGAAAATCAATTCAGGTCTAATGAAAATCGCAAAGACTCCCATAAAGAAATACTCAAAAAACTGGGAAGTATTTCCACTGATTTGAAAACTGAAATATCAAAGCAAATACAAGAAGATCTAGTTGCTGTCCAAACAGCTATTGGAGCCTCTCAAAAGACTATTTATGAATACCTAGCTAAGTTCAAAGCCTACTATCAAGAAGGTACAGAATATCTGGCTGATCAAATAAGGTTTCAAAAGAATAATCTAAGGGATCATATAACTAAAGAAGTCATAAAGGGGGAGAGATTATTAGTCAAAGCTGGCTCTGATCATGTAAAATGGATCTCTAATTCCATCAGAGCTACACTTGGCTTCCCTCCTTTGTGTGATGATAACAATGTTGCTGAGTCTAGAGTGCAACCTGCTTATATTGAAGGAGATCAGCCTGAAGTTGCACAGGTTATTTACCCTCCTGCTGACTTTGACATGGTTCAACAAGGAGTGCAGATAATGTACAGCCCTCAACAGGCGGCACCAAATGTGATTATTGAAAAAGTAGACATGTCAGAGGCTGCTAAGGAAGCTCAGAAGGAAGCACAGTTATCCAAGAAAAGGTTCAGAGAACAGGCTGAGTTGAAGCCAGATTTTGAGCAATGGAGCCCTACTTCCAAGAATATTATTTTGACTGCCTGGAAGGCTGTAAAGGATAAGGCCTATGATAGGGGTAAATGGTATTCTGAGCAAGAGTGGAACAAGTATCAAGCCAGACAAGAAGGCATTCTTTAGTACATAAAGAGTGCAAAAGCTGGGAAGTTAACTGCTAATGCTCTCGGGCCTAGCAGGTACTTCCCCAAGCCTTTTCACTATTTTGAAAGGCAAAGGATAAAGGCTGAAGAACTAAAGAAGAAGGATCTCAAAGGGAAGAAACCTGCTGATAATACAGAACCTACTATGCAGGCAAAGATTAAATCTGGAAAAGGCATTGTAATTAAGGAGCCTAGTCAATCATAGGATAGATAGGCTTATGTGTAGAACAATGTAACTTTTTGCTTTTGTTATAAGGAAAAACATTTAAACCCAGAATTTTTTGATTATTAAATAAAATCAGCTTCACTATTAATTTTAGTTGTTTACATTGTTTGTATGTTATATTGCACTGAAATGTATGTACATCTATTTTTATGTGATTTATTATGAGTGATGTATATCTTTGACTAAGGGTTATTACTTCTCCAAATAGGGGGAGATTGCTGGGTACACTGAAAAATATGTACTAGATTTGGAGAACCCTCATCTTACTCAATGATATACATCAATTTGTATTTGATGGATGTTTGAGTTTCAATGTGCAGGTGTAAGGTTTGCAAGAAATCTCTCTAAGTACAAGTGTCGACACTTGTGAAGAATTGTGTCGACACCCAGAAGTTGTGTCGACACTAGAAGCAAGGCTTGTGTCGACACCCAGGCATTGTGTCGACACCTGAAGAAGAAGCTGTGTCGACACCCAGAATTGTGTCGACACCTAAGGCAGGAATTGTGTCGACACCTAAAGAAGAAGTTGTATCGACACCCAGGAGTTATGTCGACACCAGAATAAAGGAATGTGTCGACACTCAGGAATTGTATCGACACCTGAAGAAAGTCTGTGTCGACACACAGGAATTGTATCGACACACACTCAACGCCATCTTACAGCAAAAGTTATACTGGGTCTGAAGACTTGTGTCGACACACAGTACTTGTGTCAACACACACTCAACGACGGCTGGACATACACTCAACGTCATTTGTCTGCATCAGCTATGTCAAGACCAGAAGCAGTTGTGTCGACATACAGGACTTGTGTCGACACACACTCAAAGACAGCTGGACATACACTCAACGCCATCTGTCAGCATCAGTTATGTCAAGATCAGGAGCAGTTGTGTCGACACACAGGAATTGTGTCAACACATACAAACAGAAGCTGTGTCGAGTAGCAGAAGAATGACTATGTCAACACATGGAGTGTTATGTCGACATCATCAAGACTTGTGTCGACACTTAGTCTATTTGTGTCGACACATGTGAAGCAGTTTACTTAGTGGTTCATGCTGAGTTGTAAAGTCTTTAAGGAATCAGCTGTCATGACTGGTGACTCGACAGCTGTCATAACAAATAGGTCTGACACCTTTGTCAGAACTGTCAGAAGGTTGTTATAAACCGGATCAGTCGGTAATCATGAGAAAACTCTATATAAAGGACTGATCCTTGACAACCAGAAGGGACAGATACAGAGATATAAAAAAAAAGTAAATCATCCAAAAAGAGAATTCAACAACAAGAAATGGGGAGACCCTTAAGAAGACAGATTCTGAACAGTCTGCAAGAAAAGATTCAGATTTTATTCTGAATTCAAGGAAGGAACTGACAGGAGATCAATTTCTACATCAAGTAAAGTTCAACCTTATTTTGTCCATCAAGAAGCTTTGAAAAACCTAAGTCAGGTTGAATCTGAAGATACAGTTTATTCAAGAACTGATCAAGAAGCTCACACCTATAGAGAGTTCTATCTGGTGATATCTTTATATCTCTTAAACAATTAATTTCTTGTAGGATCTTTTGTAAGATCTGAGTTATAAGCCTGTAATTATAAAGGCTAAGGTAGGGCAGAGTGCCTGAGGTGTAGGACTGATAAAAATTTGAGTTATAAGCCTAGTGATAAAGGCTGAGGTAGGGCTGAGGCCTGAGGTATGACTCTTGGGAAGAATCTGAGGTAAGACTTGTATAAGTCTGAGCTGTAGGAATAAATCTGGTTCTGAGTTGTAAGATCTGTGGATCTGAGCAAGTGGAAGTAAGTTGGGTTGAATCCAGTTCTCTACTGGATAGGCGAAGGGGGAAAGTGGATGTACTCATACCTTAGGAAACCACTATAAATCTGGTGTATGTTGTGCTGTGTTTTCTGTACTGTGATTTGCATTTTTTGTGCTAAGTAAGAACTAGTTAATTGCATAAATTATTAAAGAAAATTAGAACCTATTCATCCCCCCCCCCTCTAGGTGTCTAGGCTCTTGAAATAAGTATTTCAAGTGGTATCAGAGGGAGGTTCCTCAAAGATAGACCTAACAGTCTGAGTGAATCTCCAAGGCAATTAACAGATTTCAAGAATAGGTTCAAATGAGAATCAAAAGGAGTTTGGATCTATGAAACTGCCTATCTGCAGGAAAGAATGTTTTGGCATATAGAAGGAAAGGGTTAGATTGTTTATGGAAGCTTCTGATCCAAGAATCTACATCACTGTACAAGAAGGACCCTTCATTCCAATGAAGGTATCTGAAGGAAATGTTCGCCTGGGCAGAAAAATGTGCGTCCGGGCGAAAAAATACACGACCGGGCGAAAAATGCGCGCCCGGGCAAAAAAAACATCGCTCGGGCAAAAAATGCCCGTCTGGGAGAAAAAATGCTCGCCCGGGGGAAATGCGCGTCAGGGTGGAAAATGATAGCCCGGGCAAAAAATGCGAGACCGGGCGAAAAATGCACACCCGGGGGAAATGCGAGGTCGGGCGGAAATTGATCGCCAGGGCGAAAAATGCACGCCCGGGCGAAAATTGCGCGCCCATGCAGAAAATACACGCCCGGGCAGAAAATGCGCGTCCGAGCGAAAAATGCACGCCCAGAAAAAATATACGCGCCCAGGCGAAAAAAATTATAACCCGGGCAAAAAATGTGTCCGGCAGAAAAAATGCGCCCCCGAGGGAAATGCACGTTCGAGCGAAAAATGCTCGTCCGGACAGAAAATGCACGCCCGGGCAAAAAATGCGCTCCCGGGCGGAAAAATGTGCGTTCGGGCGGAAATTTTGCCCCCGGGCGAAAAATCCGCGCCCGGGTGAAAAATTCACGTCCGGATGAAAAATGCGCTCCCGGGCAAAAAATATGCATCCTAGTGAAAAAACTCACGTCCGGGCGAAAAAATGCATGCAACAGTATATTGGGATGAGAAAGTGCTTTTCGAAAATGCTAAAAAGTATGAGACATAGCTTTTAGGGAGAAAATGAAGTTTTTGGCGGTAGCTTTTCCCACCGGTATACAATTCAAACGGTTACTCAAGTGCGTTAGCGTTTTCCAGAAAACGGAAAGTAGCTAAAAAGCCCTCCCAAACAGGCCCTTTAGGTCTAGTTTAGGTTCCGTTTGGCACGACGCCTTTGTTACAGTGAGTTTGGACAAAAATGTCATTATTATAGAATGTATGTCTGACATAATGATTATGACCGCCACTAAGAATAAAAAAAATAATTTTGAACGTAAAAATAAATGAAGTTCTCATGTGAGGTCAAACTATCACGAACTATTTATAATCGCAACATCCACGACCTCTGCCACCGTGCCAAACAAGGAGAAACTATGACTTCGTTTGGGAGGACTTATTTTCACCGGTCAAGCGGTCACGATCGCATGAACCGGATTTTAATTAAGGTCCGGTTTATGCGGTGGTTCATGCGGTCGTGACCGCTTGACCGGTGAAAATAAGTCCTCCCAAACGGGACCTATGGCTCCGTTTGGCACGGTGGTGGCGGTCATGAACATGAGGGCTAAATTATCATTCGTTAACGTCCATCTAAGGAACTTCATTCACTTTTATCTTCAAATGGATGATGTTTGTTAGGTGATCCTTAACAAACGATGATTTAACCCATGCTTTCATGACCGCCACTATCGTGCCAAACGGAGCCTATAAATCCCAGTAAAAATGAAGAAGAGAAGTTACTGAAAACTTATGACTAATCTTTTTCCATCGGATGTAATTACAAAATGGTTCATCATAATCCTAAGAGGCCGACAACCACCCTCAGCCAACCTCGATTTCCCGGCAGCCACCATAGCTGCTAAACCTTCTCCAGTTTTTAGGAACTATCAACCCAAACAATGGATCATTGCACCAAGAGCCATATATTACAGCTACAGCCATATACAAGAAAACAAAAAGTTTTCACATCCAATTCAAAGCCAATTTAAATGAAAACTGCCGGCACTCATGCTCCATCAAACAATAAGAGCCTATGGTGTCTGATTCAGTTTTTCGCCGGCGAAGCTCGAATCTGGGAAGCTGCAGAGACTCTCTTCCTCGGCGTTGGCGCAGCTCTCGGCATGAGAATTGTTCGAGGCGGCCTTCTGATCCCAGGGATGGTGATAGAGGAGCTCTGCCTCCGGGAACGGGGCGCTGCAGCGCACGTCGAGCAGCACGCCTTGATCAGAGCTGTCATCGGCAAATTGCAGGAGCGAGCTCCGATCGGGAAGCGGCGCAAATAAGCTTCTCGGACTGAAGCAAGTTCCTCCGTTGTCGAGAAAAGATTCGGTGTCGGCGAATTCTAAGGATTCTGATTGGTTGGGCAGCAGCAGTGAGGATTTTGTCAAAGAATGTTTGGTGCTGTTGGATCTGCACACTCTTTTGGGGCTCCTCATGGTGCCTTTAGACTCTGAAATTAAAAGATATTCATAGTCAGCCAAGCATCAAACAATTCCCTAAATAAAATTTGTTCAATATAATCTTTTGATATTTCTTCAACAATTAAAGGGGAGCAAAATGCACAATTCTTTTGCACAAAGTAATCATCGCTAGCAAGAATTCGTCTTCTAATTGTATACTTCTCGCATTTAACGTGTAATGCAATGTCCCATTCGGTAACAGCTTAAGTATAGGACTTAGGATAATGCAAGGTTCATGTAGAGATGTCAAAGTCCATATGCACCTGATATACTGTTGAGATGTTTTGAATTCTAATCTATCTGAAGCTCGTTTGGTCGACCCTCTTCAAATTCATGTCCCTAAAACTGACTGTTTCAGTGCATTTTGTTTGGGTTTCTTTTTAAATTTGTGATTCTTGGGTGTCTTGAGAACTTCAGCTGCATATTGCCAGGTAATATATAAACTCAGATAACCCTAGAACGTGGCAGAATAAAAACGCAAACTTGTTAAAAACGGAAAAACAGTGTATTCGGAACGCATCTCCGCGCCCGCTTTTGCAGATCTAAAATCACGGTTCATCTTTTTCTCTTCCTTGTGCGGTTCCCTGCTTCCGGAAAGCTTCCACGATGCCGCTCCTACAGATCGACGATGGCGCTCACCCAGAAGATCGACACAACAGCTCCCATTGAAGGTCGACAATGTTGCTCCTCCTGCGGATCAACGATGTCGTTGTATCCTGGACTGTAGACGGAAGTCTCGCTGCTCCCTCTCAGGTACACCCCTTCTTGAAGAACTAGGATTTTCCATGTCAAACTATAATCTGAGAAACTGTCTTCTCAGAATGTACATCAGCTCATTGCTTGTTATGATTAGGGTTCCTGTTTTTTTTATTGAAATTAGGATTAGGGTTCTTATGCTAAAATTTTGTATGATAATGAAAATTTTGTATGGAATTGCTACCAAAGTTTTGTGCTCATAAACAGCACAGCTACGTTCATGACTACAGTTTCTAACCACTGCATTTATGACCACCACCACCAACCCTTGCATTCCTAATCGCCACCGCCGTGCCAAATAATAATCATGGTGAATATCTATTTTGCAGGTAGTGAATGTAATTTCTTGCGTTTTGTGATACATTTCAGATTCTTCTTTCTTTTGCTCGATATTACCATAACATATATAGATTAGGGTTCTGTTTGGCGGAACTGTTTTTGCTCCGGCGAGTTTGGAAAAAAATGTCACCGTCATAGAATGTTTTTGGCATGACAACTGTTATGACCACCATCAAAAAAGAAAACTGATTTTGAACATAAAATTGGATGAAATTCCTTAGTTGAGATGGGACGTTCACAAACGGCTCATAACCAGAGTGTTTGTGACCACCACTAACGTGCCAAATGGAGCCTAAATCACCAAAATCTTAAAAACTCTACAAATTCTAAATATAAACAACACCAATATTTAGATTACTACTGTCTATAGATGATATGAAAGTGTGCAATTATTATGAGCACTTTGTTGGAAGTGAATATGTCCCATCTAGTTTCTAAACACTACACCATCAAACTCAAAATGTCTTACCTTCGCTCCATTTGGCACGGCAGTGAGTTTGGACAAAAACATCACCGTCATAGAATGTATGTTTGGCATTACAATGATCATGATCGCCCCCAAGAAAAGAAAACTAATTTTGAACATAAAAGTGGATGAAGTTGTTGTTATATTATAAATAATTAGGTTTATTCTTGTAGGCTATATATAGCAAAAATATAGTGGTAATTAATAAAAGTTCGTCGAGTCGTTTAGCGTATCTTATCCATTCAGGATTATTTGTCTTTTTGTCCTCCCTTGCTCTATATATGTATGAGTAAAGGGATCTCTTTTATCAAAATAAAGTATTTTAGCTCTTTCAACTTGGTATCAGAGCAATAACCCTAATTTATCGCCGCCAAACCTCTCGTTCGCTCTCTAGCCCGATCTCATCTCGCCTGCCAGCATCCGTTCCTCCCATCCGCTGGTTTGACGTCCTCGAGATGCTGATCCGCGGTGCTCACGTCGGTGGTTGCGCGTGCTGAAGAAGACCGCCGCCCCTCCTTGTGACGCATGCTAACTCATTGTCGACGCTCCTCTTCTTCTGTTGCTTGCGTCAGAGTGTTCCTCATCGTCTTCGACGCTCGGCTTTGCCTGCTTCATCGTTGTTGCCTCCTACTAATTTGTCTCGTCTTCATCGGCTTCCAGCGACTAGAGACGGCTTCCAGCGACTAGAGACCGCTTCCAGCGACTAGAGACCGCTTCCAGCGACTAGAGACCGCTTCCAGCGACAAGCGTCTTCATCGGCTTGCTTCTCCAGTCGATTTCAGCAATTTCCTCCGGTCGATTTCAGCAATTTCCTCCGGTCGATTTCAGCGACTTCCTCTGGTCGATTTCAGCGACTTCCTCCGGTCGATTTCAGAGACGACTGCTTACAGTGAATTTCCTCTAATAGATTTCAGCGACGACTGCTTACAGTCGATTTCTTCCAGTTGACTACATCCAATCGATTTTAGTGACGATTTCTTCCAGTCAATGTCTTCTAGTCAATTTTAGTCGACGACTGCTTTTTGATTCGAACCATTTTGATTCGATTCATTTACATCGATTTTGATTCAATTAAAAATTCGAGCGACTATCGAGTTTCGATTATTATGTTCAGACTTAGTGTCTGCTTGTTAGGTTTTCTCTAGTGGAATGCACATCAGATGTACGCAGCGAAATAAATTATTAGAAAACCCTAACGGTAATAGGATCTTGTGATAATCATAAATTAAGAAGTTAAATACAGCAAATATGCAGAGGTACCTATGTGGAATCGATCCCTATCGATCAAGATGCTCCAGAAAAAAATTTGCTACCTCGATATGCGTCTAAACAGTAGGTGATTGAGTCTCGAGCGCAGAAGTAGATCTGCGTCTCTATAGGAGTTCACACGAATGATGGAGAACCTCAAGCTCTTGTCCAACAAGATATGGGTCGGAGAAGGAGTGCCCTCAGCATCTCCATGAATTGCTAGATTCGTTCTAGGAAAGGGGGCAGCAGCCGAACGTGGTCTCGCAGAAGAGGCAGCGGGATTTCAGGAACTCAGAAAAACCCTTTTCCAGTCTGATCTTAAAAGAAACACGTCTAAAAACCTAATCATCTGTCTATTTATACCATGGGGATATAAGACAGACGAGCGCCTCCGCTATCCACAGACCCGGGACTTAATTGGAGTAAACACATAATGTCGTCGTGTTGATACGACGGTATTCAAAATATCGTCGTATCAACACGACGATATCAACGTGAAGAACCATATCGTCACAATGATATACTCAATGTAGACAGTCAGTTGTGTCGACTTGTCATCACGTCGATACGTCTTGTCAACACGACGATGCCTTGTCAACACGACGATATGTCTTGTCAACACAACGATATTCACAATATTGTCTTGTTAATAGAGACAAGAAGATCTATCGTGTGTCGCTTTGTCTACTCGATGATATTCACAATATCGTCTTGTAGTCTCGACGGTACACCAGCCGATAAACACAACTCCAATGAGTCAAAGGATTGATCTTTCACTCATATCCAATATGAGTAAGGCCAACACAATTCTTTATTCAACTTCTCCAAACACTCTTTTGTGTGACCCTATAGGCTCATATTGTGTTGGCAGCGAGACTAAATACTTGACTACTTCCAGATCACAATAGAAACACCAACACTGCTTTGGACTCAGATTCTGGTGATGATCTACATGTCCTCCTTGCGTTGCTAAAAGCTAAAGTTGTGTGTCGCAACACCATATTTCTAACCATGTTGTCAATAATCACTTTAACCATGCTCATCAGGGCTTTATATCTTCTTTGTCCTTGATTACTATTCCAAAAACGTGGCAAGAGGCTGTGAGCATTCTGATATGGGCACAAGAGATGGAGGAGGAAATATCTGCTTTGGACAAGAATCACACATGGGATGTCTCTCCCCTTCCTCCTAACAAGAAAGTTATTAGTTCAAGGTGGGTCTTCTCTGTTAAGCAAAACCAGGATGGTAAGTTGAGCGCTACAAGGCTCGCCTCATAGCTCGAGGATACACCCAGATTCAGGTAGTCGACTACAAGGAGACCTTTGCTCTTGTAGCTAAGATGGACTACGTTTGTGTTCTTTTGTCTTGCGCTGATTGCATGGGATGGGATCTTCACCAATTGGACATCAAAAATGTATTCCTGCACGGCGAACTTGGCATTACCTCCTAGATTTGTGAAGAAGGGACAAGAAGGGCTTGTTTGTCACTTAAGGAATTAGTTGTATGGTCTGAAACAATCTCCTAGAGCTTTGTTTGACAGATTTCTTAAGCTCATGATCAAATTTGACTACAAGCGGAGACAGTCTAATCACACTTTGTTTATCAGTAAAAATGAGAAGAAAATTTGTGAGACTTATTGGTATGTTGATGACATTGTGATCAAGGGCGATGACCCAGAGGAAATCTCAAATCAAAAGGCTCTCCTGTTTGTTGGGTTTGAAGTAAAGAACTTAGGTAGATTACGTTACTTACTGGGAATTGAAGTGACCAGATCAAACCAAGGTATCTTTATCTCTCAACATAAGTATGTTTTGGATCTGTTAAAAGAGACGAGTATGCTCGATTGTGTTCCAGCTAACACTCCTAAGGAGGAGAATCATGGGATTGGTGAAGACAGTGATGGAGACCGCACTGATGCCTCGAGTTATCAGAGATTGGTTGGTATGCTCTTATATCTATCTCACACTCGCTCTGACATTACATATGCTATAGGAATCTTGAGTTGATATATGCATGCTCCCAAAATCAGACATGAGGATGTTGCTTATCGTGTACTACGGTACTTAAAGAAGGCGCCTGGTCGTGGGCTTATGTTTTCCAAGAACAACCACTTAAGAATTAAAGTCTTTATTGATGTTGATTGGGCTAGAAGTCGTGATGATAGGAAATCCACAACGGGATACTGCACCTTTGTTGGTGGAAATTTGGTGACATGACATAGCAAGAAGCAAAATGTGGTGGTCAGATCTAGTGTTGAAGCCGAGTATCAGTCAATGCCTAAAGATCTCTGTGAAGGACTATGGCTACATATTATGTTACAAGATCTAAGACTCTAGGAGAATGTTCCCTCCCCCCTCTCTATATTGTGACAACAAAGCAGCAATCCTGTTCAATATGATAAAACTAAGCAGACTGAGATCGATCGTCATTTTATCAAAGACCATCTGGATAAAAGAAACTTGGTCACTCATTTCGTTCACTCTAAAGATCAACTGGCTAACGTCTTCACCAAAAACTTGGGTTGTGATGTTTTTACTGATGACGTCCATAAACTCGGAATGACTGATAACTTTCATCTGACTTGAGGGGGAGAGTTGTAATTAATATAAGTTCTTCAAGCCGTTGTTTAGCATATTTTACCCATTTGGGTTATTTTAGTCTTTTTGTCCTCCCTTACTTTATATATGTACGAGTAAATGGATCTCTTTTATCAAAATGACATATTTTAGCTCTTTCAACTAATATTACTCCTAATAGAATCACATCATTATTCGCAACTTGGAATCAAAGTCGTGGAAACAAAAACCTACTTGTGCGCCCCTTCGGTCCCACCTGTGGCGCCGCGTGGTTCGTCAATCTTCTATCGTCGATGTCGTTGACGCCCCCTTCCGCTCCCGCCGCTGCTGTCGGCGACCCCCTCCTCTACTGTCTCTGCCGCTCAAGGCAGCCTTTCCCTCGCCTCTCGTCGATCTTGGCTGTGACCAAGGAAGTCGCAGTAAGTCTCCGCCATAGCCGCACGTTGTGGTCGTTTCCTTCTAGTCGGGGGGCGGTGTTCTCGTACAGTGCACACCTGCGGTACGTCCTGCGCGCTCCGACAACAGGCTGTGATGACCGGATCTACAAAAGGAGGTATCGCTTGATTTGGTATCATGATGTGATGATCCGTGCAGAAGCCGATCCATGACAATGAAGGGCAGTACGATGGATGATGTCATCAAAATGTTGTTACCTACTGAGATGGCCACATTGTTTAGAGTGTTGGGTTCATCGCATAGGCTAACGAAGTTGGAACTGACACTACAAATATAGGGTAGACTACGTGAGTGTGCGACCAACATGCAATCCTATGTGAAGTGCAAAAGATAATTTTAGTACACACATGAACTCTATATAAACGCACTTGCACGAACCGACGACAAAATAAATTAAGCAATAAATAATAAAATCGTGTTTAAATAATTGAAACAATGCAAAATAATTTCATTAAGCGAACAAGCTTAGTCTTTCCTACGCGTGGAGGGCCAGAGCCAAAAGTGCACTGCGAATTGATCCTGCAAATTTCAAGAATAATCAAAAATAAACAACCACAATCCAAGAGATCCAAACAAGTATAAGAACACAACACAATATTTTAATGATGAAAAAAAGAGTCCGTGGAACAATAAACACTCACAAAATATGGGGTCTGCCATTGGAAGGGAGATCCAGCATGGGATGATGAGGCGCCGAATGAAATCTGAGTGGGGTGGCTATAATAGGATGGTAGGGACTGGATCTGGGGAAGAGGCAACAAGGGGAGGGGTCGGATGTAGGTTTGGGGCACGAGGAGGGGTCGGTGGAGCTGGGTGGTAGTTTAACTGCATGAAGGGGATGTGAACAATGGTCTAGGTAATGACTTTGTTGCAGGAAAAGAGATTGGTGGAGGGCATAGGGCGGTTGGAGGTGGCGGCAAAGAGGCTGGGGAAGGAACATGGAAGGCAGAACATAGATTAGCCTCTTGGGTGTGGAAACAGTGGGGACAAATTCGGATTTGGGCTTGCTAGGTGGGAAACAACAAGGTAAGGGCGGCTGGACCTTGGGAGAACTTTGGAGGTGGTGGCTAGGGTTATGGGAGGATTAAAATATAATGCCCCAATTTACTGTGGGCACACAGCAGGTCTGCAGATCAGTGACCCCAACCCATCTCCACGGATTTGATTGGCCGCAGGTCTGGAAATATAATGCTCCCTTATCTAGGAGGCTGGAACTTGAACCCCTAACCTCCTAGATAAGGGAGCTCTAAACTGGTCCTCAACACCAGACCGGGGCGTTACAGAAACATGAAAGTTATGGATAGATAATACATTAGGGAGAAAGAAAACCACATAGGAGTTGTCACCTAAGCCTCACAGAGTCGTCACTGTGAGAGGATCGCCAGATTTAGGGAGTGATCTCTCCAAAATATGCAATAGCTATGACAACTGCCCCTACCCTCTTATTTATAATAAAACATTACTTAGGGCAACCATCTTAGATGGCTATGATTGATCGTATACGATGGTTGTCCGATCTCACTAAATATAACACACACAAAATAAAACGACAACACTCAAGCCTTTATCCCACTATAGCCTGTCAGCTATATGGATCCTTTGTCGCCATTGTACCCAATCTTTAGTCATAATCTCACTAATACGTAAGTACATCGTGTCTTTCCTTATAGTTTCATTCCAAGTTTTTATTGGTTTACCCCACCCCGTTTAACATGCCTAGTAACTAAACTCTCACAATGTCTAACAGGTGCATCTAATGGTCTTCTTTGTACGTGTCTAAACAATCTTAGTCGAGTTTCTTGCATCTTCTCTGCAATTGGTGTCACTCTTGTCTTATCTCTGATACATTCATTCCTAATTGTATCCAGTCTTATGTGTCCAAACATCCACAAAAGCACTCTCATCTCCGCAACTCCCATTTTTTGCACATGTACACAATTCACTGTCCAACACTCAAAACCATAGAGCATCGCTGGTCTAATTGCAGCGGTAAAACTTTCCTTTAAGTTTTGATGGTCTTTACGATCACATAAGATCTCTTACGTGCCTCTCCAATTCAACCAACCTGCTTGGATTCTATGTATCATATCTTTATCAACACCTCCATCTTTTTAAACTATCGATCCAAGATATTTAAAGCACTAAGGGAAATTTCTTGATAACCCAACTTAATAACGAAGTCATCCGTCCTTCTTGCACTGCTAATTTTAAGCTCCATATACTTGATCTTTTCCCCACTCAACCTAAAACCCTTATTTTCTAAAGTGTCATGCCAAAATTCAAGTTTTGCATTTACACCCTCGTGCGTCTCATTGACCAAAACGATATCATCCGCAAACAATAAACACCAAGGTATTGCTTGTTGGATATGTCCGGTGAGCTCATCTAAGATAAGGGTGAAGAGATAAGGGCTTAAAGGTGAACTTTGATGTAAGCCAACAACGATTAGAAATTTTTGTGTTAATCCTCTAGATGTTCTCATCCACATCACTGTTTGTATGCATATCTTTGATTATGTCAATGTATGATACATTTATACTTTTCTTTTCAAAGATAGTTCATAAGATCTCTCTTGAAACTCTATCATAAGTCTTCTCAAGAACAATAAACAACATATGCAAACCTTGTTTTCTTTCGCGATAGTTGTCAATGAGACTCCTCAAGAGATAGCGTCTTACATACTCTTTTTTCTATTACTCGCTTCCATAATTTCATAATATGACTCATTAATTTAACTCTTCTATAATTAACATAATTTTGTGTATCTCATCTGGTTTTATACAAAGGTACTAAGATATTTTCTCTCCATTGACCTGATATCCTCTTTGACTTCAACATCTTATTGAAGAAACATGAAAGCCACAAAATTCTTTCTTTCCCTAAATATTTTCATACTTCGATGAATATATATTTCATTTTTCATCTTCTTTAGAACACCATTTACCACGGATACTTGAAATTTACGATAAAGTCTTATGTTCATATACTCCTCTAAATTTTTAACTCTTCCAAGTTCAATTAATTGTTTTTTGTTTTATTATAGAATTGATAAAATTATATTTTTCATTGCTTTTTAATAGTTACGTCATCCGTCAAACAAGTTTTTGTTTCATCTTTTATGCATTCAACTTGGCTTAAATCTCTTGTATTCTTCTTTTTAACTCGATTAATTTTATATATGTTACACTCTGCATCTTTGGTATCTAGTCGCTTATAAAATTCTTCATCAGTTTGACTTCTTGTTTTACTTGTTGTATGTATAGCTTTTTTCTTGATGACAAAACTACCTTATGGTCAACTTCTTTTAGGTACAAACTAGAAATCAATATTACAAAAGTATGTCATAACTAAGTCATATGTTCTTGGCTTCTTGCACTGCTAAATTTAAGCTCCATATACTCTGTTTTTTCTTTGCTCAACCTAAACCCCTTATTTCTAAAGTGTCTCGCCAAGATTCAAGTTCTGCATTCATACCCTCGTGCGTTTAATCGACTAAAACGATATCATCCGCAAATAATAAACGCAAAAAAAATAAAACAAATACACAAAGATATCGAAACATCGATCTGAATGCATCCGCGGAGTCAGATTATCGATCCGGAGGCATCATATATGACAGGCGGTCAATCATCCCTGAACAAACCCAGAACTCGTTCTCCGTCGCAGGTCCGCGTCGTTGTTCCACATCAGTTATTCAGAACTCTTATATATTATTTTCATATAAACGTACATGTATATTGTTCTGAATTTTATAACATTAATTGACGAATTATCGCCAATAAGCAGAATTATCTTCATCCACAAGTCAAGATTATATAATCCGATTAAATCCACATCCTTCATTATTCTGGGAGTAAAAAAATACATGATTATCTGAATGTTATGGTTTCCGCTACAGTAGTCGCAGATATTATTGTAGTACTTAAGTAAAGATGTCGTTCATCCAACATCAAAGCTATCATCTAAGATAAGCAACCGCGAGTGGCATTCACATCACTTATATGGGTACATGTTATTTCATTTGTTCTAAGTGTATGGATGAAACAAATATCAATGAGTCCTCCTGAGGTACTCACACCTTCTCTTTTATGTATCCAGTACAAGAAGTACACAGGTACCAGAAAGTTCGCCTTAGGTACCTGACATCTCATTTTACATGCACACATGTTACTTCCTGTATTTCCTAAATGCATGATGAAACAGGTGTCCGCAAGTTCCCCTCTCCTTAGGTACTCGCACTATATGATTATATTATACTTGTTTTAACATCTCTTGCAGAAATAAAACAAGTGTGCGAGTTCTCTTCTTAGGTACTCAGATTTTATGCTTCTGCTATACTTCACATTCCTCTTGCAGAAATAAAATAGGTGTATGCGAGTTCTCCTACTCAGGTTCTCGCGTCTTACGTTTACATTATACGTATTTTTGACATTCCTCCGCAGGAATAAAACAGATGCATGTGAATTCTCTTTAGGTACTCGCGCTTTATTTTTCTTATATACCTGTTTTAACATTTCAATGCTAAAATTAACAGGTGTCCGCGAGTCCTCCTCAGGTACTCGTGCTTTGCATTTCTATTATACATGTTTTAGCATTCCTCTCCTCCGCACAAATAAAACAGGTTTTCACAAGTTCTTTTCAGGTAAACACGCCTTGCATTTCTATTATAGTTGTTCTAGCACTATTTTAGCCTTTCTCATATCTTGCAAAAATAAACAGGTGTCTGCGAGTTCTTTTCAGGTACTCCCGCCTTGCATTTTTATTATATACATGTTTGACATTTCTCCTCTGCAGAAATTAAATAGGTGTTCGTGAGTCCTCCTCAGGTACTCACACTTTACATTTCAATTATACCTATTTTGACATTTCTCTTTTACAAAAATAAAACATGTGTCCACGAGTTCTCTTCAGGTACTCGCACATTATGTTTTTGTTATACATGTTTTAGCATTTCTTCTCTGCAGAAATAAAACATGTGTCTGTGATTTCTCTCCTCAGGTACTCACATATTTCCTTTGTTTTTCATTTACTACT
Source organism: Platanthera zijinensis (assembly GCA_039513925.1). NCBI lineage: Eukaryota > Viridiplantae > Streptophyta > Magnoliopsida > Asparagales > Orchidaceae > Platanthera > Platanthera zijinensis. Next base: position 156,978,673 of record CM077083.1, read on the forward strand.
TATGTACCCTCTAATGAAGGAATGTAGGCACCACCAAGTCCCCACAGGTACTTCCATACTCTTTCTACTGATTTTTCCTAACTTCGGAGGAGGTCGATCACGACATTCCTGAGTATTTTTATTTTCTCGAAGTTTTATTTAGAAACTTTAAAAAAATGTGGGGATCAGTTTACCCAGATGTCTGCAATCACCTCCTCCAAGACGACCACTCCCGGTGACCGCCGAGGTCGTCAGACCTCCCCTTCCGGAGTGTTTGCGGACTCGTGCTGGTGTTCGCCGTGTATGATAGACCTCGCCTCTGAGAGTGTACGCGGACACTCTTCGGTGTCCTCCGTGTTCGCAAGACGTCCCCTACAGGAGTGCACACAGACACTTTAAGTTTGCCACATCCGTGAGACCTCCCCTCCAAGAGTGTTCACGGACACTCTCAAGAATCTACAAGACCTCCCCTCCAAAAGTGCTCGCGGACACTCTCTAGTGTCTGCCATGTCCGCGATACCCCTCTGGATGTGCTCGTGGACACTCTCCGTTGTCCTCCATGTCCACGAGAGCTCCCCTCCGAGAGTGCTCGTGGACTCTCCGGTGTCCGTCGTGTCCGCCGTGGCGAGACCTCCCCTCCGGGTGTGCTCACAGGCACTCAAAATTTCGTCGTGTCCGCGAGACCTCTCCTCCGAGAGAGCTCGTCGCGGATACACTTTGGTGTCCGTTGTGTCCACGAGACCTCTCGGGGAGTGCTTGCGGACACTCTCTGGTGTCTGCGAGACGTCCCCCTGGGTGTGCTCGCGAACACTATCTGGTGCCTGTCATGTCCGCAAGATCTCCCCCCCCCCCCCGGGTGTGCTCGCAGACACTCTCTGGAGTCCACCGTGTCTGCGATGCCTCCCCTCCGAGAGTGCTCACGGTCACTCTCTGGTGTCCGCGGTGTTCGTGAGATCTCTCCTCTGGGAGTGCTCGCGGACACACTCCAGTGTCCGTTGTGTCCGCGAGATCTCCCCTCCGGGCGTGGTCGTGAACACTGATGTCTGCGAGACCTCCCCTTTGGGTGTGCTCTCGGACACTCTCCGGTGTTCGTCGTGTCCATGAGACCTCCCCAATGGAAGAGCTCGTGGACACGCTCCAGTATCCAATGTGTCCGCGCGATCTCTCGTCCGGGAGTTCATGTGGGCTTGCTTTTGGTGACCACTTGGCCTCTCTTACGGGCATCCCGAGATTCCTGAGTCAGCCTGTCCAGGAAGCCCCTGATTTTTATAAATAGTAGCCAGATCCAGACCAAAAGGGGGCAGAGACGACGGGGCAAGGAGCAACGAGCTCTATACATATGCGGGCGAACTCTATAAAAGAGTGTAGGAAAACACTCCTTTGAGGCTGTGAGGGCTAGGGCGAACACACGACAACAGGGGTGAACTCCCCTTCCTGAGACCGCACGCTCTCCATCTACAGGCAACTTTTTACTACTTTTACATGTAACTTGATATAACTTTGATGTAATCAAAACACTCAATTAATAAAATCACACCACAACAATGAATTGCAGTTACGGGAAATCTTGGCCTCGCCATCCGCGGCGCCCCCTCTCCCTATGTTGCATTGACACCGACATGACACGCGACTCATCAATTCTCAAAAAATATCATATCCTGGTATGCTGGGATACGTATATTAAATATTTATTTTTTATAATTATGAAAATACTAAAACATTTAACAAAAAATGAATAATTAACAAATATTCAGATAAAATACATGTTTAAATATTACTCATCAAATATTCAAATGTAAAACTTAACAAAATGCCAAAAAATGATAAAATATTAACACATTACCATTATATATCATCAGTAAAAATAATGGATTACATATCAGGTGTTGAAACCGAAATCCGGTTCCAAAAGGAGTTCGGACCCTAGGGGGTAACTTACACCTATTTCTCCCAAGTAAGAGCACTTGACCGGTTGTTTGGGACAAAGAAACAGACCCTGAGTTGCAGTGAGGAGGTCCCGCCACACACCCGGAAGATCAAAGAGAGCTTCCCCTCATTAACCAATGCTGAGTTGGGCACCTTGGAGGCCGCTTGGGGCCAACTACGATCAACCAGAGGAGGAGAAAATCAAAGAGAATCCCCCCTCCAAAGGTGGCCATGGGCTCTATTTATAGCTTTTCAAGCCTGTCTTGCAAATAGCGGAATCCCGTCTTTTGGTTTTACTATACGCAGCCCCAATTGGTCTGCCAACAGCAAAACTTCGCTATTTGGAGAGGTTATTAGCAGGCCAAAATGAATCCCCTGAAGCCTGGATCTCCCCTTTGGAGCTTGTATCTCGCATCTGGACCTTGGATCTCGTCCCTGGAGCCTGGATCTAGCCACTGGAGCCTGGATCTCGCCTCTGGAGTCTGGATCTTGTCTCTGGACCCTGGATCTCGCCCATGGAGCCTGGATCTCGCCCCTAGAGCCTGGATCTCGCCCCTAGAGCCTGGATCTTGCCTCTGGACCCTGGATCTCGCCCCTGGAGCCTGGATCTCGCCTCTGGACCCTAAATATCGTCCCTGGAGACGGGATCTCGTCTCTGGACCCTGGATCTCGCCCCTGGAGCCTGGATCTCGCCTCTGGACCCTGGATCTCGCCCCTGGACCCTAGATCTCGCCTCTGGACCCTAGATCTCGCCCCTGGACTCTGGATCTCTCCCCTGGAGTTGACTTCTCCTACACTCGCCCTAGGTGGGCGAGATCCTCTACGTCATCCTCGGTCATCTCTGATCTCGACAAATTACGGGTTATACATCAGGCTCATCCAGTGAAAGATTTGCAATTTCAAGCATGCCAACATCTTCAAACGTATCAAATTAATCTCCATCAATATCCCTGTATCGGACGCATGACAAAGAGTCTGAAATCAATGCACTGGGCAATTTGAAGTGTCGGTGCTTCATAGCCCTCTCCATCAATATCCCTCTTGTTCATTCGTGACCTGAAGTAACAGTCTATTCAACAGCACCCCATACCCTTTCATTTAAGCGAGATGGACTTGATGGCATTTTTGGAATCAACATTAGAAGTGTGTGAATGTTATATCTTCGTATACTATTTCTCTCTGTAATTCTAATTCCTTAAAATAAACATGAACTAATGAACCAAGCTTAAAGAATGCAAATATTAACTTATAAAAGATGTTATTTGTTGGTTCCTTAATAGTGTTGATCTTTCTATCAGTAAGACTCTCGTCTGTCTTGAAACTGCAAAGGCAATCTGGAATCATCTTGCAAATTCCCTCTCGAATAATTGGTCTACATCAGTGACTGGGCACTATGAGCCTCGACGATCTGTCCTCATCGACAAATCACTATTCCATTTTCAAAGTACTCTGTGATGAGCAAAGTGTTTATCACCCTCTTAGCACATATATGACTATTCTGCAACAATAATGGGATCAACTGACGCATATTCATTTTTTGGCTACACTAGCACCATCTTGACTACATCAAGCATCACATTCTCACATCTAATCCACTTCCTAGCTTGTCGAAAGTTTATGCTAAACTTTCCCCCCTATTTATCACATCGACTACCCTTGGAGATGCTTCCGCTTTGACTATTACTTCTGGTGGATGCGGTCGTGGGAGAGGACGCGACAGAACTACTCGTGGTCGAGTTGTCCTACAAAACGCCTCTCGGCTCCTTAGGTATTAAAGGTGCAAGGCACGTCAAGGCGTAAAGTAGTCTTGGAGCCTAGGTGCAAGGCTCAAGGCGCAGGCGTGCGCTTGACGAATGTAAGGCGCAATCACATCAATTTTAAATAATTAACATTAAACACCAATTCATTTTCCTGATCAGATCATCATCTATTCTACTCATTTAATCATTCATTACTATCATTTATATCTCTTACAAAATAAAATCAATGTAGTCACTAGAATCATATTTATGTCCCAACGCTCGATTATATTTCACAAACACTACATCACAACAACAACACTCAAAGCCTTTATCCCATTATAGTGGGGTCAACTATTTGGATCCTTTGTCGTCATTGTGCCCTATCTTTTGACATAATCTCACAAATGCCTAAATACATCATGTCTTTCCATATAGTTTCATTCCAAGTCTTTATTGGTCTACCCCTCCCTCGTTTAACATGTCAAGTGACTAGACTCTCACAACGCCTAACAGGTGCCTCTAATAGTCTCCTTTGTACGTGTCCAAACCATCTTAGTTGAGCTTCTCGCATCTTCTCTGCAATTGATGTTACTCCTGTCTTATCCTTGATACATTCATTCCTATTTTTATCCAATCTCGTGTGTTCACGCATGCACCTAAGCATTCTCATCTCCGCAACTCCCATTTTTTGCTCATGTACACAATTCACAGCCCAACACTGAGAACCATAGAGCATCGCTGGTCTAATTGCAGTGCGGTAAAACTTCCCCTTAAGTTTTAATGATACTTTACGATCACATAAGATCTCTGACGCGTCTCACCACTTCAACCAACTCGCTTGGATTCTGTGTCATATCTTTATCAATACTTCTGTCTTTTTGAACTATCGATCCAATATATTTAAAACACTCACTACGAGAAATATCTTGATCACCCAACTTAATAACGAAGTCATGTGTCCTTCCTGCACTACTAAATTTAAGCTCCATATATTATTTCTTTGCCCTGCTCAACCTAAAACCCTTCTTTTCTAAAGTGTCATGTCAAGATTCAAGTTTTGTATTTACACTCTCGCGCGTCTCATCGACCAAAACGATATCTTCCGCAAACAATAAACACCAAGGTATTGCTTGTTGGATATGTCTGGTGAGCTCATCTAAGATAAGGGTAAAGAGATAAGGGCTTAAAGCTGAACATTGATGTAAGCCAACAGTGATAGGGAATTCCTGTGTTAATCCTCCAGATGTCCTCACACTTGTCATTGAATTTGTATACCTATCTTTGATTATGTCAATGTATGATACATACACCTTTCTTTTTTGAGACTCTCCATAAGATCTCTCTTGGAACTCTATCATAAGTCTTCTCAAGATCGATAAACACCATATGCAAATCTTGTTTTCTTTCTCGATAGTTGTCAATGAGTCTCTCCAAGAGATGTATAGCTTCCATGGTTGACCGCCCTGACATGAACCCAAATTGATTCTCCGAGATGTTAGTCTTCTGAGTTACTCTTCTTTCTATTACTCATTTCCATAGTTTCATGGTATGACTATCAATTTAATTCCTCTGTAATTAACATAATTTTATATATCTCATTATACAAAGATACCAAGATATTTTCTCTTCATTGGTCTGACATCCTCTTTAACTTCAATATCTTATTGAAAAAACATGTAAGCCACACAAAAAAAATTAATTCTAACATTATTTTTTTCTTTATTTTAGAAAAAAAAAATTTATAACAGAAATTTCACTCAGGTGCGCCTTTTATGATCCAAAGGCGCAAAAAAGTGCACGAAGGCGCAATCATCTGAGTCTGTTGAGCCTGGAGCCTGAGGCGCGCTTTTAACAACTGTGGCTATTGTGGTCAAACAAATCATTAAGGAAAAATGTCGGGAAAAACATGGAAAATCGGAATGGGCCATAGAACCAACTACCCTTAGAATGCTTCAAAAACAATAGTCTCACTCAATGCTTTGGACATGGAAAAACTTGAATGTTTTCTCCGTGCATGGGACTCTACCCAGATTTCTCCAGCTCAAGTCGTTGTTTCCTGTTTAAAAGGAAGTACAGATGGCTGCTCTACCTCTGAAAAAAATTGTAATGTGAAACTTTGATTCCGAGGCTTTGTATCATATCTCGGGTAACAAATTACTCATCAACAAATTGTGCAAATCCTCTAGGGATTCTCCTGCGATGCACGCCAATGGATCCAAATCCGTTGTCATTACCATTGGTGATATTGACACCCCATGCCATCGACTTTTGTTCTTTATGCTCCTAAGTTCCCTTGAACTTTGTCTTTGATAGCCAATCAACAAAATCTTTACACTGCAGCATAACCTACTATCAAAGTCGTCGAAATCAAGATCCTAGGTGAGATTTTTTCGATGTTGGATCGGATAGGATCGTAGAATCGTATCGAGAATTGCAAGACTTTACAATATTCATAAATTAAGACTAAAAATATAAAACAGAACTTTGTATCATCCAATTGCGTGCTCAATTAATAAAAAAAACATTAAATTGAGCAATATGTGAATAATTCTATCAACAAATAATTGAATAACTAAATCAGTTGGATTGTTGGATTGCTCATATGCTGGAAGCGGGAAACCTCGATTGCTCGTACGCTGGAAGCAAGAAGCCTGGATTGCTCATATGCTAGATTTTTAGCCGCTGGATTGCTCGTATGTTATAAAGGAAGAGAAAACGTCGGTTTGGAAGCAGGAAGGCATTGGATTGCTGACGACAGGATTGCTCATGCACTGGAATGGAAGAGAAGACACAGTCACCACCAAAAATGAAACTAGGTAAGGAAGGAAAGGGAAGGCGTTTTCTGGACAGGAAGCGATCGAAGAAGTTACCCTCAGCCTTCGTCAGCAGTCGACACTTGAGATAGGGTAAAGCGGCAAGATATGATTCTGTGATGGGGTATAGGGGTCAGGATTGGGATAAGGTTAAGCGATAAGATATGGGTGTAGGACCAGTTGAATGGGGTAAGGATAGAGTTGGACATGTTTCTAGTTCCGTTTGGTTAGACTTATAGAATCAGGTCGGGATCGCAATCCTAACGATCCTAAGATCTGGATCATGATCTCAGTCGTAGAGGTGTCGATTTAAATCCTAGGAAAGATCCGGATCGATCTACAAAATCTGTAAGATCCTACGATCTGGATCGCGGTCCTGTTAACCATGCCTACTTTCCTTGTGTTCCATGCAGGATCTCAAGATGAGAAAAACGATTGGCGAGGGATATGCAAGTGGAAATGATCTCCACTATTTCAAGAGAACCGGATAGTCTCATGTTGAAACCTTGCTTTCAACTTCAATGTATCTTTACCAATGGCACCTTCGTCTCAGTCATCCATCCATCCATAAAATCTGGACCTTATTCCCGTCTACTACCTGCAAGCCATTTCAATGTGGAAGCTGCCAACTTGGGAGACTATGGTCTACTTTTTCTCCAAGTACTAGTCGTAGTCAACGTCATTTTTCTTTAGTTTATTTTGATGTTTGGGGGGCTCATAAAATTTCATCTCATAAAGGGATAAATATTTTGCATCTTTTATTGATGATTGGTCTAATGTAATATAAATTTATCTTTTAAAAGATCATACTGAAGTCTTACCTATTTTCTGGTCCTTTTATAATGAAGTTAAAACTCAACTATCTTCCTCTTTTCGTGTGATACATACTAACAATGCTCTTGAACACATGCGACATGATTTGAAATTCTTTTGCTCACACATGGGATTGTTCGTCAAACCTTGTGTCCATATACACCACAACAAAACAGTGTTGCCAAAATAAAAAAATCATCATTAATGGGCATTGCCCGCACTCTTCTTTTTCATGCATATGTGCCAAAAACCATTTGACAGGATATGATTATAATGGTTAGCTATTTACTTAATTGTCTGTCATTCTTCATTATTAAGGATGAGTGTCATATCAACATCTTTTTCCTCATGAAACATCTTTCTCTCTTCTACCCAAAGTTTTCAAAAGTCTCTGTTTTGTCCATGACTTACGCACTGATATCAATAAACTGTCGCCTTGGGCCTTTCGCTGCATTTTTTTTGGTTACTCTCACACTTCTTTCTTCACCCAAAATAAATTCCTACCACTACACAGACCCCTTTCCTTATTCTCGTCTTCCCTGCACAATCTACTGCTCCTAACCCACCTCTACAGGTATATGTGCGACAACATGGGTAATCGCCTTCGGTTGAATTACCCCTCATTACTATCTCTTCTTCTCCTGAAAATTCTGAACATGGTAATCACTACTCTTAACTGGTTTTCTTCTATGACCTTGATTTACCTATTGACTTATGGAAACAACGACGTCATTGTCCTAAATACCCTAATTCATATTGTCTCTATTGATCATCTTACTCATATCATGAAGTCTTTTACTGCAGTTTTATATTCAATCACTATAACCAAGATTGTTGTTGAGGCTCTGGTGCATCCTACCTGGAAGACAACAATGCAAGAAGAGATGAATACACTGCAAGCACGCCATAGTAGGATCTTGCACATCTACCTCTGAATTCAGAGCCAGCTGGGTGTTGATAGTCTTTTCCATGAAATATCTACATGAAGGCTTTGTGAAGCGGTTCAAATCTTGTCTTGTGGCAAAAGGTTACACACAAACATATGGTGTTGAGTATGCTCGATTAAACTTCATCCGCATTTTGATCTTTGTTCCGATTAACAAAGGGTGTCCATTGTACCAGCTCAATATCAAGAGTGCATATCTTTATGGGGATCTTCTTGAAACTGCCTATATGAAGAAACCTCCGAGGTTTGTTACTTAGGGGGAGTATTCCAGGAAAGTATGCAAGCTGAACAAACTCATTTATGGATTAAAACAAAATCCACATGCTTGGTTTTATAAATTCTCTCATGTATTAATCCAATTTAGGTTTTGACATTCACAATGTGATCATTTAGTATTTGTGATAGTATCTACAGTTAACATTGTTAGAGTTAGTAGTATTTATATTATTGAGTTTAGTCTCACACCGCCTATCGGTGTTGGGTGTCTTGTTGTACCTCTTATATTATGTCCCTTTATGGAAGAATAAAATCACACCTTTCATTTCTCTTTACATGGTATCAGAGCATCGATCTGAAGCCTAAAATAATTTTCCCAATTCCGCTTCCGCCACTGTTCCCCTTCCCCCCCCCCCCGACCCGCGCTTCCATTTTCGCGCCCTGCTAGGGCTCACGCCCGCCGCTCCTGTCGACGAAGTCGATAGCTGATCTCGTCGACAGGAGCGGCTCCGATTCTGCCACCGCTGTCGTGCGTCATCGTCGTGTGTTGCTTCTGCCGCTGTTGCGCTGCATCTCTGCGCTGCTCCTCTGCTTCCATATTCTCCCGTCGAGCTCTCTTCTTCTCTTCTTCTTCTCTTGTTGCACCTGGCGCAGCTCTTGTCAGCGCCGGATCCTGCTGATCCTATTGGCTCTTTCCTCTCCTCAAGTCGGCAGGTGGTGCTGCTCCGTCCTCTGCTTCTCCTCTAATATCAGCATGGAGGTCCTCCTCTTCTCCTCCCCTCTCTTTCGCTGGCAGGAGAAGTGTTTTCCCCCTCGTTCTCATCGATGGAGAAAGGGTCTAGGCCGGCTTCTTCTCTGGCCCGGATGGTTCTCTGCATTGCTCATATGCGTTGTCGTGCTGCTTCTCCGCGCTGCTCCTTGCCGGCTGCGACAACTCTGGCTTGCCGCCTCCTCTTCCGGCTTGGTGGATCCATGCTGCTGTTGCGCATGAGCTTCTTCTACCCGGTCTAGCTTTTTCGTAGCTGTTTTTTTTTAAGTTGTTTGTGGTTGTTGTTTGTGTCTCTTTTCAATTTCGGTCTTCTTCCACGTAATCTGGGTTCATGTACCTGACGAGGGTCCCACGCGTGCACGTGGTCTACGTGAGGGGGAGTGTACGTCACGGCTTCCAGGCATAGTCTATGCCTTCTTGCACGTATTCCACGTGAGGGGGAGTGTTTGTGATAACGGCGAGACGGATGCCTCTTTCCCGACTCCTATCTTAGTCACATATGGCCCCCAGGTTGATTTTGTCTGTTGTTTGTGTCTCCCCGTTTCTTTTCTTCCCGGCTCCAGGTGTATCTTGTGTGATCATGGTCGGTTTGTGGACAAACGTCGTGTGGCCTTTGCTCGGTTGTAGTATCCCCGGTGACACACGGTTGGGCCTCGGTGGCTGCTGTTTTGTCCCTTATTGCCAACTTTTTTTACCTTCCGTTTTATGTTGTGATCAAGTTGTAGGTTTCTCCTCCATCTTGAGGGGGAGTGTTAGAGTTAGTAGTATTTATATTATTGAGTTTAATCTCACACCGCCTATCGGTGTTGGGTGTCTTGTTGTATCTCCTATATTATTCCCCTTTGTGGAAGAATAAAATCACACCTTTCATTTCTCTTTACAAATATTATTATTTTGATTGTATATGTGAATGATATCGTCCTTTCGGGTGACAAAAATACAAGCTACAAATGAGAACCTTACAAAAAATGTTGTAACTATTGATTTGGATAAACTCCCCTATTTTCTAGCAATTGAGGTAACACACAACAAATTTGACAATTATTTCAGTCAATAAAAATATGTCCTAGACTTTCTTGAGGAAACATGACTACAAAGGGCTAAACCTACGATTTTTTGCATGATCAAACCAACTCTCTATGGGAAATTGATTCATGGTTTAGGGTCAAATAGTACAGGAGATTAAGTCAATATACTTAATAGTTACAATTCCTGACATCTGATTTGTTGTTGGAGTGTTCAGTCAATTTATGAACAAACCTAGAAAATGCTGCTGAGATGCTATAATCTAGCTTCTTTGGTTTCTAAAAGGATCCTCGGGAAAATGACTAATCTATAAATAAAAAAAATCATGTTGATATTGCCGGATATTCTGATGCTGACTATGTCGGTTGCCAACTACTTTAGGTTATTGTACTCTAGTTGGAGAGAATCTGGTCACATAGCATAGCAAAAACCAAATGTTGTTGCAAGGTCTAGTGTTGAAGCAAAATATAAAGTGATGAACCAATACACCTATAAGCTACTCAACGCCAAATCACTTCTAGAAGGATTTGGGCACACTACTCCTACCGCACCCTTATACTATGATAGTCGTGTTGCTACATCCACTGCCAGTAATTCAATTTTTTACAAATGTACTAAACATATTGAAGTAAATTGTCATTTTGCAAAAGATGACATCTTTCCAAAAAGATTCATACTCCATTAATTAAATCTGAAGAACAAGAGTCTGACCTCCTCACCAAAGCTCTTAATGGGAGAACTCATTAATTATGTAACAAGTTGGGCTTGATTGATATATACACTCCAGCTTGAGGGGGAGTACTAAAGCTCAGGATAGCTAAGCCCATATTTGGGCCCATGTAGTTCATCTCCCTCTTTTTCTTCTTTAATCCCATATCTCCAATGGAGTATTTGACGGACCTCATCTCTTGTTTAAATATATATGAACATTGTACTTTTTAAAACTTAAATAAAATAGAAAATTCTAAATAAACAAAAGAGCTTCTTAATGCCCAATGATTGAAGTCACCAGTCTTTACTAAACTTAGTGCCTTATCATCATCATTGGCAAGATTCTAGTGCCTCTTTGAGGTGCTTTCCACTCATTTCTATTCTTTGTAGTGGAAAATATTCTTTAGGTCACTTCTAGTTGCTTCTAATAAACTTTTATCTCCATCACTTAAAATTCTTTTGATGCACTATTTTTGGTAAAATTTGCATTCATTCACTTGTTGGATATGCACCTTGTCCTTACTTTTAAAATAAGAATAAGCAACTTTTGATATCATCCAATGCTACAACTCTCCTGTAATGATATTATCAAATCTCTCGTATCCTACTCTATGTCCAAGTTAGTCATTCAACCAAGATTTGCATGTAAGTATCTTTAAAGGGGTAGTTTGGTTCAGGGTTATTAGATACCAACATTATTGCATTTAAAGATGTGGGTGTTATCAGAATATAATTGTAGTTGAGAAATCTCTACATACAAACAAGGTAAATTGTTACATAGTTGGGGTTCCAAGATAGAGAAGGGGAAAAGGAGAGAAGAGGACAAGGAAAAAGGGAGAGGAGGAGAAGTGAAAAATCTCTAAGGTTCCATTTTCATCATCATTCCAAGATAGCTCAAATGAAGAGTCTTATATAGTGCCTCATTTCAAAGTACGCATGGACAAACGGTAGACAACCCACGATCCAAAATACACATGCGATAATAAAAGATAAGAATGACGGTTGCGCTACACCTGTGCGCCCTACTAGTGAACATTCGTCGTTGAGTTGGGATTTGTGTCCACGTCGACTTGTCCCCGACATTGACTTATGTGTCGTGTGCTCGTCTCTTTCCATTTTCCGTTTTCGTAACAATGTCTCCCTCTCAAAAAATCGCCTTCTTCTCAAGGCAGGATGAACTATTGGGATGCACTGCAGCTGAGATGGTGGAGGTGCAGCCGGGCAAGTCGACTCGACGTTGCGACACATGTATGCGGCAGAATCTATTGGCACATGCTGCTGAGGAGGATGGCGTGCCGCCGGAAGATAGGAAAAAGACGCCGCCCCTGCTAAGAGGAAAAAAGACTCCCGCTTGAGAGAATTGCATTTTCATGCGGGCCCAATTGATATGCACATCCCCGAGTGCACAAAGCCACGCAACGTCGAGTATGGCATCAATACCACGAGTTCAAAAGTGTAGAAATCTGCCCGGAGAGGGCAGGGCTTCACGCTCATCTAGAGGTTTGCTCAGAGACCCTCAGTGGTAGTGTGGCGGTCGTCTCCCAAGCAAACAGTGAGAGGGGACAAAGATGGGTGGATGTTGAGTCGTATCGTCACTCGTCAGACACGATGAGATGAAATTGTGGCTGATCCTACTATCAATCATCACGGTCAGGGGAGCGCCAACCAGGGAACTAATGATCATCATAGTGAGGGGCCAAATGTGCCGCCCACCGCAGAGCACAGAAGTTTGAGATGATGCAGACGTGCAAGGGGGCCCTGGAAGCAAGTGAGTCATCACCCTCTAGGGATTTGAAATCCCCAAGTGTGATTTTTGGGTCCTCACCAATGGTGATGTGGAGCTCCTTCAGAGGACAGTTATGAGTCGGGGAGTAGGGTTGTTTACAACAAAAACAGAAAGCCCTAGTGCGAAGATCATGGTACTCGTGGTTGGCCATTAGGGGATCGTTTGATGGTTGGGGCAGTTGGAAAGGTGGTTCGAGATGCGGGGGGGGGGGGGGGGGGTATGCATTTGGGGTGGTGGCTGCAAGGGTGGGGGAGGGTAGGCAATCGTTGGGGGCGTAGAACTCCCGGGTGGTTGGACGGTATCGATGGAGGCGACCTTGAAGTTTGCTTCCACCAAACAGGCTAGCTGCATAGTATCAATAATCATCCTAGGGTGGTGGGTGTGAAGGTGGGATAGAATGTAGGGGAGGAGCCCCTACATGAAAAATTCCAAGTAGTGATCTGGCAGTAAGCCTGAAACATGCATCGCCAAGGCAACGAACTCATCGATGTAGTCGTCAAAGAAGCCTGATTGGCGGACACAACACAAATGTTCAACTCATCGATGAATGTTGAAAAATTGTTTTGTGTGGGCAATCCATCCCATGAGGTCGGTGTCGTTGAAAGAAGAGACGTAAAACAAATGGAGTGGAGGTGGGAAGCATGTCGGCTGTGGGATAGGGTCCTGAAAAGGGTTCGGGTGTGTCCCGAGAAGCGATGGGGACTCCCTGTTGGAGGACGATGAAGCACTCGGTCTGTCGACCTGGAGGGCATCAAACTTAGCATCCGTTCGTAGTATTAGGGCCTGGAGTGAGGCAATGGCCGCCTCATGAGTATCAAGATGGCAGGAGATGGTCGAATCCATAGAAGGTTGAGGCACGGGTGTGTCGGAGTGCACCATAGAGCGGAGCCATGCGGGCATGCACGCGAGGAAGGGCAGAAGAACAATGGAGGCGCTGTCGGTCTAACGTTCGCTGGAACAACGAACGTTCGTTGGGAGCAGCTGGGAGGACCCGATTGGTCGTTGGGAGGGGCGTCGAACATTCATTGGAATGTTCGTGGATGCGGTCATTGGCAGCAGGGACGGAAGGCGTAATGGACCCAAACGTAACCGACGCATGCGGCTGGAACGAGGACTTCGGGAGACAGAAACCGTGGCGAAAGCGAGATTGGTCAGACCAAATGTTACGTGGTCAGGGATTCCAAGATAGAGAAGGGGGGAAGGAGAGAAGAGGAGAAGGGAAAGGGGAGAGGAGGAGAAGAGAGAAACCCCAAAGGTTCCATTTTCATCATCATTCCAAAATAACTCAAATGAAAAATACATAAATTACGCAGGGCAGACGGTAAATAACACACGACTTGAAATACAAGTGCGATAATAAAAGATAAGGTTGGCGGTCGCTACACCTGTGCGCCCTACTAGCAAACATCTGTCGTTGAGTTGGGATCTGTTTACAAGTCTCCTTGGCCCCGATGTCAACTTATGTGTCGTGTCCTCATCCCTTGCCCTTTGCCGTCTTCGTAACACCAACTTTGGCAACATATTAGTTATTTGAGAAAATGATTTGCTACTGACTTATGTGTCCCCAATTTGGTCATCGACCCATCCGAATGTTGCTTTTTTGGTCCATCTTTACTCCTAAAATCCATCGGAGGTGGCTCACACGAGGCACCCAAAATTGGGATTTTGATAGGAAAGATGACAGAATGACCAAAAGTTGAGGGACCTTTGGACAAATTAGCTTGAGAGATTATTATTACCACTGAAAGGGGCTAGGTTTTAATGTGTTGTAAACACAAAAACAATTACTAGCTTTGTGTTATTGTTAAAAGTATTGAAACAACACAAAGTGGCAAGTCATATAAACATTCATGAACATTTTCTTTTGTTAGCACATAAAAGTCACATTAAAGTGAGGTTATTGTTAAAAGTATTGAAACAATACAAAGTGCAAGTCATATCAACATTCACAAACATTTTCTTTCATTTGCACATAAAAGTCACATCAAAGTGAGTTTGTACGAAGAATAAGTGCGACGGCATTCAACAGAGTAGTGGGAAGAAAACAAACCTTCTGATTGTTGGTACTGGCATTCATGAGACCTCTTGATGGGTTTCAAATTGGAATGTCGAAGAAAGTTTGTCCTATCTCCTTTGTTTAAACCAGTAGATTGCTTGTGCGTTGTATCCTAATTGCAAATGGGATGTTAGATTCATTAGCTTAATATAGTTATTTGATTTGCATCATGAGGTATCGAGGGAAATTCTCTTTCCAATTTCCAGAAAACAAACAAACTTTTACAGTATTATTGGATACCTTCATCTCATTGTAGTGCTCAACCCATCTAGATTTTGTAAAATTAAGCAAAAGGAGCCTCTTCAAATTCCCGTTTTCTTCAGCATTCATTTGAGAAGAGGACAGATCAAAAATTCCATTTTGGAGATGTTGCTGGTAATATGATAGGTTCTCTAAGAACTGAGGACTAGAAAACATGTTTCCAATGCTGCAAATGTTAAAAGGAACTATTAATACTGAAGGGTATATATTAATTAACCCAAAAAGCGAGGAAGACTAACCTCTCCGGAGGGTTAGCAGTATCAATGGAAGGTAGATATTTCAATAGTTGCTGTTGTTCATCATTTTTCAAATGTTTCATGAAAACCTCGAGATTGATAATGTCCTGTTATGATAGACAAAAAATGTGAGTTATCCAAAAGAGGACAAACAAGGACACAAGGAGACATCTGAACAACCTTGCTCTAAGGGCCATTTTATTCACTGTAACACCTTGATTGGGAGTTAAAATTTAGATAAAAGAAAGAAATAAAAACAATGTTATTATCTCTTTTATAATAAAAGTTGTTGAGTGAGAAAGAGATATTTTGTCCAAATGAGAAATCCTCTGGCATAGTGGTTGTACAAACCGTGTAATCAAGATATCAAGGGCTGAATGACTGTGGGAAAGTAATTCGATGATAATGACATTCTTAAAACTAATATTTTTGCCATATATTAGTTAATACCAGCTTAAGTACATACATTTCAGAAAATTAAAGTCGGCCAAGTGTTTGGAAAAGATGACTGCAATCTGATATGAGCTGGAGACGCAGAGTAGCAATCATTTTAGAGAGAACAACAACCCGAATAAAATGTCAGCCAACTTCAGTATGTTGTCCATTTCAGGCAGCAAGAAATTGTTGGCAATATAGATTGCAGCTCATTTATTGCAATAGTCATAGGCTGAAAAAACACTTCTAAAAGAATTTTTACCCGCTTATTGTAATATATAGTCATGGGCTGAGAACACTTCTAAAAGAATTTTTACGTGTTTATTGTAATATATAGTCATGGGCTGAGAAAACGCTTCTAAAAAAAATTTACCCTGGTGATTTAACATGAAGAATGCTCATAGCTTATATTCAACTTCAGATGACCAGATTGCTCCCAACAAAGATGAAATAACCTGATGTGAAGTTCCGGTTAGCAACTGAGTTGTCATAACTACAACTAAGAAGATTTCCGCCTTTAGGTGCTCACCTTGATATACATTAATCCTTTTCAATGATCTTTTTGATATACCTAATAATTTGCATATCTCCATGTGACAGAGATATGAAGAACAGAAATGATAATCTGTGAGAAAGTAATTCAATGATAATTATAAGAATTTTTTTTCAAATATAACACTCCGTTGTTATTTTTCTTTTCTCAAAACTGTACAACATCCTGAATAAAGTGCAGTCAACTTCAATATGTTGGTCATGTCATGAAATATGAGATTACTGGCAATACATGCTGCAACTCGATTATTGAAATATAGTCATAGGCTGAGTAACTCTTCTAAAAGAGTTCTTACTACTATCATTTCAACTAAGAATGCCCATAGCTTATATTCAATTTAGTTTGAGGCACAATAATTTACTTTTTTAAAGGCGATCAAATTGCCCCCAACAAAGATGGAATAACCTGACATTAATTTCCTGTCAGAAATTGAGCCATCATAATCCACAACTAAGAAGATTTCTCCATTCAGGTACACATCTTGATATCTATTAATCCTTTTTTTCATGAGCTTCTTGATATATCTAAAAATACACATAACTACTTCCCAATGTTTAAATTTCGGAGTTTGCATGTGGAGAGTTACAACTATGATATATGTCAATTCTAGTGACAGATATATCAATTTATCGTAAAATATCTACAAATTGTATTATCAAAGGGCTCCTCACTGTCAAATTCCATTTGTTGTATATACACAAGATTTTCACCTGATAGGCGAATAAGGATACTAGTTTCTTCAAGGATATTACCAACATATTTTCTAGAGGAAAATCTTATTTGTTGTAGGAAAATTCTACTCCAAAAAAGTATTTAAGTCCCAAGTGATAGTACAAAAAAAATATATATAAATAATTGATTATCTCAGAAAAACTGTGTTGATCACTTCCAATGAGCAAGATATCATCTACATACATAACTAGCATAAATGATCCCCATGGTGTAAGCCTACCAATGATGGAGTGGTTCAAGGTGCTACTGCAATGTCCAATATTGTCTAGGACGTGCAAAGCTTGTCAAAGTAACCCAAATTACTTTGTTTTAGAGTATAAATAAGTTTACTGTTGTTGAAATTATTAAGCAGAAATAAAAAGTGCAATTTATTCATCCCTCGAAGGGGATATTTAAAGGACAACAAGGACTTCAAAACAACAATGTGAGATTAAACTCAAACACTCCTAAAGGACTCTAATAATGTGATAACTTTAACACTCCCCCTCAAGTTGGAAGGGAAACCTTTAGCGTGGACGTCATATAAAGGTAATAGAGGTAGACTAAGTGGGACAAAACATCAGAAGGGTCCGTCTGTCACCGGGAAAAATAAACATCGGGGATAATCCGCACAAATGGGGGTCCCACACGATATGGTCGCACACAACACAAACTCACACGACACAATCCGCTGGAATACAGGCGGGCCACCGGGGACACAGCCTCGCGACACAACCCACTGGAATAAGTCAACAAATGGGTCATCGGGGATAGTTCCACACAACACAGCCTGTTGAAATATAGACGGGCCACCGGGGATACAGACCCACACGACGCAACCCGATAGAATCAAGTCAATAGACGGGACACCGGGGATACTCGCACACGACACAACTCGTTGGAATACAGGTAACCCAACAAAGACCATACTACATGCCAATCAACAAAAAAAATTGGGGAGGCCCAAACAACACAAAGCATAAGCCTGGAGAGTCGTGTGGGAATAAGGAGAGAGTCGGGAAATACTATTTGAGTCGCCTTCGTCCCAAAGACTTCCCCTCACGTGGAACATATGTGCATGCAGACATGAGGACAAGACACAAAAAGACTATCGAATAAGCAAGAAACTCCATCGATGAGAGATGAACACCCTGAAAAGAGGTGTAGTGGTTGGTGTTATAATATGTTTTATTCCTATTTTATTCTGGCATTTCTATTTCTATATTATTCCTTGTATTATTAGTGTGTCTGCCTCCATATATAGAGGGGACAAGCTTCTTTTAGTTATACAAACAATTTACGGTTCTTCAATATGGTATCAGAGCCCGAAAGAAATTTGGTGACCTAACTGCCTCTTTCCCGTGTTCGCTCTTCCGCCGCACGCCTCCCCGCTCTCCGTTCTTCCATCGCCGCATCTCTCTCATCCAGCGCCGCCCTCTTCGCTCGTCCCTTCTCCAGCGCCGACTCCGTCCAATGCAAGCAATCCCGCGCGTTGATCGTCGTCAGCCTTTCCTGCGCAGCGCACCCTGCGACTCTTCCAACGTCGGTTCCAGCGCCAGTTCTCACGGCGGTCTTCTAGGCTTCGCAAGTCTCCTCTCTTCCAACCGGCGCCGCCTCCTCGGGGTTGTAGCCTTTCTTCCGGCGCAGGATATGTGGTGAGGTGAGTCCCGTACTTACTTCCAGCGCCGCCTCCTCGGGTTTGTTGCCCTATTATCAAATGGAGTTGATTTTTATTCCTCCTCTCTCCTACTTCGATCGTTGCTTGGCGTGATTGGTCGCCCCTTGTTGCCTTGTGTAGCGTGTGACCTCCAGATTTCTATTTTAAAACTATTATGTCTTCGCTTAGTGATTCTACCTCCACGCCGGTTCCTCCCCCTGCAAGTTCTCTGTGTGGGAGCCATGATCACAATACTCCGCAAATTACTACTCTCTGATTAGATGATTCTAATTATCTGTCCTGGTATCGCTCTATCACTCTTGCTCTCAAGAGCCTTCGCCTCTTGGTTATGTCACCAGACAAACTGAGGAACGAAGAAGACTCTGCCCTGAGTGGCCTCAATGAGATTCGTAAAATTCCTTAGTCACGTCTTGGCTAATGAATTCCATGCAGGAGTCCATCGCTCGTCAACTACCCTATTTATGGATACTACAGTGATATTTGGATGCGCGTGCATAACTACCTATTCTCGAAAGGGCGAATGTATTACCAGATCTCCACGTGCGGCGGAAGATATCCCTACTCCGGCCAGGGTGATCGTCATCCTCAAACTTTGTTAGCTGTTGATGAGGCATGGTCCGTGCTTGGGAGGATTTCAACCGGACTTGAGTTCTTTATTGTCTCTCGGGATTTGGATGATAGGGATGGATCTAAGTGTTCATATTTTGGGACATTTGTCATTACTGTCCCTTCCAGAGGTTTATAGCATTGTTCAACACGAGTTTGATCGTCGTCTGACTCTTCTCCTCGATCCTGCTCCTGAGAGTTCTGCTCTTACTTCCAGTGGCCCTTCTTTGTTAGGGGCTCGTCCTACCCATGATTCTAAGTTGAAGGGTACTGATAACGACCACCTCCTCTATGATTATTATGGGAAGGTCCATCATACCAGAGACACCTGCTTCAAACTCCATGGTTTTCCCCCACCAAGAGGTGGTGCTCCTCCTCATGGGAGTCGTGGCTTCGGGCGCTCCACTGGCCGCACACAATCTCATTCTGCCCACCTCACGGATGTTGCTATGGATAGTTCTCCTGCTCTGCCTAGTGATGATCCTTTTGTCCTCCCTGGTGCTTTCTCAGCTAATGAAGTCCTCGCTCTTCGCCGCATGATGCAAGGTCTTTCTATGGAGCCTTTGGCCTTGTCTTCGTATGCCCACACTGGGACTCCAGATGCTCACTCTGTTGTTGCTCATCCTTCCACTCATTGGATCATTGACTCTGGAGCCACGGACCATATGTTGATGATTCTCTTTCCTCTATTGCTGGAAAGGGTTCCATCTCTTGTTCTTCTCTCACCTTATCGTCTGTGTTACATTTCTCGAATTTCACTCGTAATTTGCTCTCTATTAGTCATTTGACTAATTCCATGAATTGCTTTGTAACCTTTTGTCCTTCCTCTTGTGTATTTCAGGACCTAAAGACGAGGACGGTGATTGTCTCTGGTAATCCGGTCAATGGTCTGTGCATGCTCGACTCCAACCCAATGGTATCTCATCTGGCCCTTCACTTCAGCACATCCGATCTCTACTCTTGGCATTGTTTCTTAGGACACTCGTTTATCCCTGTTATGAAACTATTGTTACATGTTATGTCTATTGTTATCTTTACTTCCTTTATTTATGATGTTTGTGTTGTTAACAAAACATTATCGTACTACTTTTAATAATGTTTCGTTGCCCAGTTCAGTTCCCTTTACTGTGATTCACTCTGATGTTTGGGGACCTTATCCCATTTCCTCTATTTCTAACTGTGTTTGGTTTGTCACTTTTATTGATTATTTTTCTCGCACTACTTGGTTATATTTACTGTTAGAAAATGTGATGTTTTTCCCACCTTCAAAAAGTTGCATAACATGATTTTCACACAGTTCAATGCTAAAATTCAGATCATTCGCAGTGATAATGGTCGTGAATATCTGGATTCACACTTTGCTGAATATCTGGCTGATTATTGTTACACCAAACCATGTGTGCCTTTCTCCTGCTCAAAATGGGTCACAGAGGCGTTAAGAATCGGCACCTTTTGGAAGTTGCTAGCTGTCTCTTGGAAACCATGATTCTCAAGTATTACCGGGGGATGCGGTCCTTATGGCCCATTCTTATCAAATCGCATGTCATCTCGTATTGTGGGAAACACCCCTTGGGGCTCTACGGGTACCGTGCTTTCATCTCACTCCTAAGGTGTTTGGTTGTGTCTGCTTTGTTCACATCCATCATCCTCCTCCCACCAAGCTTGATCCTCGAGCTCTCAGATGTGTGTTTATCGGTTACTCACCTACTCAAAAGGGGTAAAAATGTTTTCATCCTCCTACGAAGAGGATTTTCGTAACCATAGATGTCACGTTTCGTGAAACTGAGGCCTATTATCCTGCCCTGGGCGCCTCTACCCATTTGCCCCCATCCTCTTTGCCCTCACCGTTTGTACCTCTGCCCATTCTGCCTTCGTATCCCTCACTTCGGGGGGAGCTTCTACCGTCGAAAGTGAGTGATATTCCTGTCCATACTACTCCTCCTACTGGTCCTACTTTGAAGGTGTACACTCAGAGGAGAGAAATGCCCAATGACACGCTTGACCGACAACCAGATCAATCATAGGACCCGGACTCAGGGCCCTCTGAGCTTCAAATTGCTCTCTGCAAAGGTATACGGTCCTGCACTCAACATACTCTTTTTAATTTTGTTTCTTATGACCCATTCTCCATATCTCATAAGACCTTTGTGTCTTCCCTTGCGTCCATATCCATACCAACATCCTAGCAGAGTGCTCTGGAGATTCCCGTGTGGAGACAGGCAATGTTTGAGGAAATGGCTGCGCTTGAAAAGAACCACACATGAGATTTAGTGTCTCTTCCTCTTGGAAAAAAACCGGTTGGATGCAAATGGATGTTCTCTGTCAAGAAAAATTCACAGTGTGTGGTTGAAAGGTGTAAAGCAAGATTGGTGGCACGAGAGTACACTCAAACACCTGGAATTGACTATCAGGAAATGTTTGCGCCTATAGCAACAATGAACACTATCAGAGTCCTCTTATCCTGTGTTGTTTATAAAGGGTGGGATCTTTGGCAACTTGATGTGAAAAATGCATTCCTCCATGGGAATCTAGAAGAGGAAGTTTATATGTCTCTCCCACCATGTCTTACTCCTAGGAATTCAGTGGGACACGTATGCAAGTTGAAGAAAGCCCTATATGGACTGAAATAGTCTCCAGGGGTTTGGTTTGGGAGATTTCACAAAGCTATGTTGTCCTTTGGGTATCACCAAGGCAATTCAGATCATACTCTATTTGTCAAGCATAAGACTAGTAAACTTACAGCTCTCATTGTTTACGTTGATGACATTGTCATCACAGGCGATGATGTGAAAGAAAACACACGTCTAAAACAAAAACTGGCTACTGAGTTTGAGGTAAAGGACCTGGGCGCTCTCAAATAATTCTTGGACATTGAAGTGGCAAGGTCCAAGCATGGGATCTTTATCTCTCAGAGGAAGTATACTCTGGACCTCCTTGAGAATACTGGGGTGAGTGGCTACCAACCAACGGATACTAATATTGAAGCGAACAACAGAATGGGTAGTGACGATGGAGAGGAGGTTGAAGACATACCTGAATTTCAGAGGCTTGTAGGGAGACTGGTCTACCTGGCTCATACCCGTCCAGATATTGCTTATCTTGTGAGTGTTATCAGCCAGTTTATGCACACTCTGAAGACTCGTCATGCTGGTGCTGCCAACAGAATACTCAGATATTTCAAGTTATCACCTAGGAGTGGGGTCTTGTTTTCCTCTAATTCTGCTCTAAACATTGAGGTGTACACCGATGCTGATTGGGCTGGATCTATCAACGATCGATGATCTGTCTCAGGTATTGTTCTCTGGTTGGAAATCTTCTTACCTGGAAAAGTAAAAAACAACAGGTTGTGGTAAGATCAAGTGCTGAAGCAGAGTATCGAGCTAAGGCCCATGGTGTTTGTGAAGGTCTCTGGTTGCGATCGTTGTTGAAGGACCTCGGACTCTCTGGAAATGAGCACATTCGGTTGTATCGTGATAACAAAGCAGCTATTAGCATTGCACACAATCCTATCCAGCATGATCGTACAAAGCATATTGAAGTGGATCATCATTTCATCAAGGAAAACATTGAAAAGGGACTTGTGTGTACTCATTTTGTTCCCTCAGATAGACAACTTGTTGATATTCTCACGAAAGGTCTAAGTGGAAATACCTTTGGATGAATTGTTATCAAGTTGGGCATGATCAACATCTCACGCCCAACTTGAGGGGAAGTGTTACAATAAGTTTTATTCCTATTTTATTCCGGCATTTCTATTTCTATATTATTCCTTGTATTATTGATGTGTCCACCTCCATATATAGAGGGGACAAGCTTTCTTTTAGTAATACAATTAATTTATGGTTCTTTAACAGTTGGAATTGAAGAGCAAGAAGGAAGGCTACGGCTGGAATTGACAGGATCTGAACCTCTGGAAATCCATTGGCAGTAGAAGTCATCTCCAGTTAGAAGAGATACAACAGTGACAAGATAATCTCCTATAGGAAGGGAACATCGACTGGAACGTCAATTGGACTGGTAGACAGAAACATCGACTGGAAAGTCAGTGGGAACATCGGTAGTAATTTGGAAGGAAGGTCTGAAGCAGTGGAATGGGAGGAGAATTCCAACTGGATCGTCGACAAAACCGCAGACAGGAACGTCGGCTAGAAGAAAAACGTCGACGAGATCGGCAGAGGGAAACATCAACGAGATCTGGCTCTTCGTTGATAAGCAGTGTTAGCGAAAACAAGATCAGTAGAGGGAGCCATCGATGTTGTGGATCAGCGACAGAAAAAGGGCCTCAACAGCTACGGAAGAATATCTCAGGAGCAGGAGAAGAAGCGGAAGACTTGACAGTAGCGGGAGTCGAAGCCTTCTTCGTTGCGAAGAGGCCGTAACACATACGTTATCGAGAGATATTTTAGGGAGGTTATACGTTATCGAGAGAGATTTTAGGGAGGAAAATAACCTCCCTCTGATAACTTGTTGAAATTATTAAGGAGTAATAGAAAGTGCACTTTATTCATCCCTCAAAGGGGGTATTTAAAGGACAACAATGACTTACAAACTTCAAAACAACAATGTGAGACTAAAGTCAAACTCTCCTAAAGGACTCAAATAATGCGATAATTTTAACAACAGTGAAGACATAAGGTTCTCCTAAGAACACATCCAGGTGCTTTCTCCATGTAAAATGTTCATCAAGATAATCATAGAGAAGTCCTTTATATATAACACATATACAATTCATTGCCAAAAAAATTAAAGACTGAGATGATAATCCACGGAAAAATAATCCAACGGTAATATAAGGCATTTATAAATGTAAAAAAGTCAGGAAAGAGGTACAACATGCTTTCTTCTCTAAATACTTGCTCCAACTTTGTTTTAACAAAAAATAATATTCACACCCTTGTCAATCTTTCTTCCAATGATGATATATGTCAAGCTATTGAGATACATATTAACTTTCTTTTTTTTTCTCATTTATCTAACGAGTGAAAGTGCACGGGGAACCCCGTGCCGCCGTGACAGTACCCCTATCACGATGGTTTGCGATGCCACGACGCTGCCTTCACTCACACCCCTAGAGTGCATTAGAAGATTGACTGACAGTCGGAGTAGTGAACTCTGGGGGTGTGAGCGAAGCCGCCCTGCGACACCGTCGTGGTTGAGGTACTTTCGCGGCGGCACGATGTTCCCCCGTATACTGTAACTCGTAATATTATAAAATTATATTAATTAGAACTTAAAATCTTAGAGTATATATATATATTTGTATATTTATATATATCATAAAGTTGTGCTTGTTGCATAAAAGTTGTTTGATTTGGTTGGTTAAAGATATTGTATTAATGTTGTAGGCCAGTAGTTCGGTTAGATTTAATTGTTTTTTATTTCTTTTTACCTTTATTGTATTCCTTATATATATATATCAGGGAACCCTCCTTTTATTTTAATTAATCAATATTCACCCACTCGGTTAACATGGTATCAGAGCGAAAACCCTAATCCCGCTCCGCATCATTCCTTCAACCTCCCTTCGTCGCTCCGCGTCGTTCCATCCCCGCAGGCCACCGCCGCTCTGTGTCATCTCTTCCCCGCAAGCCACCGCCGCTCCGCGTCATTTCTTCCCGCAAGCAACCTCCGTTCTGTGTTGTTCCGTCCTCGCAAGCCCCGCCATGTCTCAGCTCTCCACTTCTTCCTCTTCAGCGGCGACCGACTCCAACGTTTCCTATTCTTCTCCGACGATTCTTCTTCTTCTCCCGCTCCCTCTCCGTCCCGCTCCCTCTCCGGTCAGCGGCGTTTCTTTCTCCCTATCCCGCCAGCGGCGACCAGCGTCCTAAGCCTTCTCATGGTTGTTTGAGTCCTTCGACGTCGGATCGATGCAGGGATTGCTTCTCCGGCGTCTGTTTCCCCTCCATGTAGGGATGTCTCTTCCCCTCTTGGCGTGATTTCTCTCCTCCAGGCTTCTCCTCTTTCTATGAGTAAGATCTCCCTCCATTGGAAGCCCGGTGTTGTTCGGTTACCTTTCCTATGATGTCGGACAGTGGTGAAACTCCGGATATTTCCTTCGGTGGGAGTGCTCCTCTCGATTATATGCCTCATGTTGGATCTCTTCGTGTCTCCCATGATCATGAGACCTACTATTCAGTTGGATGGAACAAATTATCTTCTGTGGGCTCATTCTGTTACTTTGGCCCTCAAGAGTTGTCATCTATTTGACTATCTTAGCGGTACTACTGGGGCACCTCCGCCTACCTCTCCAGATTGGCTGCAATGGGACTCCGAGATTTCTTGGTTAAGTCTTGGCTGACCAACTCCATGCAGGAGTCTATTGCCCGCAATTATCTTTTTTTGGACATTGCGGACGACATTTGGAAACGCGCCAAAATTACCTATTCCTGTCGCGGCAATACGGCTCAGATCTTTCAGTTACGGCGACGTCTCTTTCTTTTATGTCAAGGGGATCGTCCTCCGGCTGCCTACTACTTAGAGTTTACCCATATTTACTAGGAGTATGATCATTTGGATTCTCTTACTCTCGTCTCTCCTGACGATGAGGTGATGGTCCGTGCCCGGGAGGAGCACAACCAGATTTTTGAGTTCCTTCATGGTCTCCATCATGACCTCGATCCCATCAGTGTTCAGATTCTTGGTCACTATCCTCTGTCGTCCTTACCTGAGGTATAGAGTTTGGTTCAGCAAGAATATATTGCCAGCAGATTCGTCTTCTTGACACTGTTGCTGATGGCTCTTCTCTTGCTGCTCGGTTCAGTTCTGGAGGCCGCTCTTTCCGTGACACTAGGGTCAAGTGAAAGTATCTAGTGTCTACCTAAATCACCTAGAGGGGGTGAATAGGTGATGTCTGTGTCTTTTCGCGAAATAAAAATACTTGAAAAATTAAGTACACAAACACCGAGATTTATAGTGGTTCCCCGAGTTGGGTACGTCCACTTTCCCGCCTCGCCTATCTACCACGAAGGGCTAGATTCAACTACTTCACCAAACTCAGATTTATTCAAATCTTACACCCCGGAGCCGCAACTCCTACAACTCAGAGACAAACCTCCTACCACTCAGAGAACAACTTCTCCTACAACTCGATCCACAAACGGATCTACGACTCGATCCACAAACGGATCTACAACTCGATACACAAAAAGATCTACGACTCGATCCACAAACGGATCTACAACTCGGAGAGAAATCTCCTACAAATGAAAATGAATATTACAAAGTAATAAAGATTACAAGTTTTCACTCCGACATTCTTCGAAAAGGTAGATTTTGAAAATTCTAGAGAACTCGGAAAGTAGAAATTATTGGAAGAACTTGAATCTGCAATCGACTAGATATGAAAGAATAGAAATCTTCAGAACACTTGGATCCAGTCGAATCGGAAAACAGAAGATGAGATCCTGCTTGCTTGCGGGTGTCGGCCGAACGGATTTCGCGAATCATACAGAGGCCGACGGCTTTGCTCTTTTTGGAAAGATTCTCAATTTGAAAATGGGAATGATTTGCAAGATTAGGGTTGAAGAAAAATCCACCCTAAATATTTATAGGCATCTTCAAATGCAATGGCTAGAGAAGAAATTCAAAAAATAGCTTGCGAAAATCACTGTGCATGGCCGCCGCAACCCGAGCATGGTTTTGAAAAATTGTCGGAAAAATGACCTAAGTCAAATTCGTCGAGTATCACTGGTATACTCGCTGAATAGTCATTGATATACGACGAAAATGACTTAGAGAAATCCAGCTCAAGCTAGCCAGCCACTCAACGTCAAGGCTCAAGTCATACTCGACGAATTCGTCGAGTATAGGCTAGCAGATTCAACGCACTCAACGCTGTCGACGCTCTCAACGCCATCCATACACTCAACGCACTCGACGTCATCGCAGTCAACGCACTCGATGTCATTTAGGCAGTCGACGCACTCGACGCCAAGATATACGGCGAATTTTCCTTAAGAAAAATCAGAGAAGTAACGTCGAGATGATTCGACAAATTCGGCGTGTATCGATAAGTATATTCGACGAATTCGGCGAGTATCGTTAGATACATTCGACGAATTCTACAAGTATACTTGATGATACTCGACGAATTTTACTTAACTGTTTTTCTAATTATTTCAGAAATTCTACACAAGTATATAAGACAAATTTGACGAGTGATAGTAAGTATATACGACGAATATCAATGATACTCGACGAATTCGACGAATATCCCTTACGATACTCGACGAATTTTACTTTGATAAAATTTCTGTTTTTCTGAAATGAAACTCTTCTTCTTCCTTGAACCACCTCATGTACTTTGCATAGAAGTACATCCCAATTGAGAGATTATACGTGAGTCAACATCATGGCCTACACAATGAAAGATTACATTGTGTAGTCCCGTGTTTACTAACCCATTGTAACTTGACATTGGTGTGTACTTAGCATTGTAAATCTGCAAGTACATAACTACAAATACAATATCAAATACAGTCACAATTCATCTTAGCTTAACTGGACCCTTCTTCAAATCAGGGTTATTGTGGATACAATACTCAACAATCTCCCTCTATTTGAAGAAGACAAAATCCTATAAGCTAAGGTGAATTGCACATAACAAATAATAATAAGATATAAAATTGACAAGATGAATAAATTTAAGAAAGTAACAAATAGCGCACATTCCAGCCAAACATTTAAATCATATATATAAGAGTTCAAAGTTTTTAAGGAAACCACAACCACATCTTAATAAAAAAAGCATTAACATCAGTCCTGCCCGCCTTAATTCTTCTGACGCTGCCTAACAAAATAAGCCTTTGGCTTAGGATAATACTTTGGAGGGGCTGGAGGCGCAGACTCGTCATTCTTGTGGTTTCTGAAATGTATCCTTCTCTTGGCAGAGGCCAATTCATACTTATGTCATTCTTCTTAATCATAATGATTCCATCTGTTCTCTTTCCGAAGATCAACCAGGGTGAAAGTGTTTAAAATGATTCCTCTTGAAGTAGGACTTCACACTTCACCAACTTCTCTGTCTCTGGCAGGGTCTGACCTTGTACCAGAAGAGTCTTCACCATACTTCCTTTTCTTGTGCACTGGAGCAGGAACATCTTTAACCACTTGAACTTCAGCAGCAGCAGTAGCATCCTGAAAGACTTCCTGTGCGCCTGTCCAGAGTTGAGAGTAATCCTCAGCAGGATGAACTTCAACCTAAGCAGGCACAGCAGGTGCTTGAGAGCCAAACATCTGACCATGCAGTCACATAAAGTTGTTATAGCAATATTCATTTGTCATTTTGAAATTTTCTATCATAGCAGCTTCAACTGCAACCACCTTAGCTTTCATAACCTCCTCCCCCTTTCTAACTTCAGCAATGACAGCATTAGAATAAGGAGGAATAGTGTTGTCAAAGTGAGTCATCGATCTGTTGTGGGCATCAATCATTGTCTTTGTGTTCGTATCCACATTATCAAGAATCTCTGAAGCATACTTGAGTCCTTTCATATTAAGCGTGATAGTTTTTCCACCCTCGGCATACAATGCATCAAGCTTGGTATCAAGCTTGTCAATCTGAATTTTAACTTCGGCAAGGCCGTTGTTAACATCTTGCTCAGCTTTTATTACCTTGTCCAGAACTTTCTTCATTGTTGCTTCAAACTGCGCTTGTTGTCTTGTCAACATGACCACTATTGTCTTTAGAATTGAACTATCAGCACTGGAGGTGGCAACTGTTTCAGAAGCAATACTTGGGAGAGAAGACAGATCTTCACTGGTGGACTCATAGATCGGAGATAATCTTGCTTTAGAACTCAGCAAAGGCACTGCAGCTAGGACAGGAGGATGCTCCTCTGCATCTCCTTCCTCATCAGAAACATTAACTACCTTCTCAGGAACAACTGGAGGAATACCTGTCGCCTCGGCAACTCGTTTCTCAAGGTTACGGATAAACCTATCAACCTCAGTAGCAACTGATATCGAGGGCCTAGTCACCTCCCCCTCAGAAGATGAAGCAGGAACAATTTTTAGGAGAGGGGCAATCAGGTTTTCAACAGAACCTTGCTCAGAACCATCATTTGCAATATCAGCAGCTTTGGGCTCATCAGCAACAATCATTTCTTCATCAGCATTTATCTCATAATCATCAACATTCAGGTCATCAGCAGCAACATCATCCAAAACATCAGCAGGCACTAACTCCTCAACAGCAATCTGAGCAATCTGAACAACCTCTGTCAGAAGATTCTCTGGCTCTGGGACTGGAACTGGACTCTCTGCAACTGAAGTAACAGTTGGCTCCCCCTCAGCTCCTGCACTCAATCTATCAGGGGTCTCACTGGGGTGTGGAGTAGGAATCCTATCCTCAGGAGCTTGATCTTCCTCCTCCACAGGCAAATCTGGGGCTCCCCCTTGCCCCAAGATCCTCCTATCCCACCTTGAGAAGATAATTGAGTCGATCTTCTTTAGGTGATGGATAGGCACACCTTTGGTCATATAGAACGTGTCACCGTCCATTTAATTCAGGTACAAGCTGATAATCATTCCGAAGTTGGGAGCGCGGAGACTGTCTTTGATCTTCTCAAACAGTAGTGCACCCCAGTCCAATCTTTTTCTGCAGATGATTGTTACTAGAGTCTTGAACATTTCTGAGGATAGATAGTCGTGTGAACCAGTCTTGCATAACAGCACTTTTCTGATGATATCTGACAGTAGATTTCCTTCTTCGTTCATTCCTTTCTTTTTGATGGGTTTTGTACCTCTGAGTAAACCACAGAATAACATAGCCCTTGTGAAGTCTTTCTCGTCGAGGTGATCTGCTTCTCCACAAGCTGGGAGCCTCAAGAGCCTGGTGAGATGAGAGGTCTTCACCTTAATGGCAGTTCCACGAACTTTGTTCTTGATTACCGTATCTTCATGTCGGAGCTTTGCATTCTGAAAGAATTCAAGGACATCTTTGTCCAATACCTTGCAAGGGTGTTCTAGAACAAAGGATAGTCTGGCTGTCTCAAGCATGAGAATAACATTTCTGAACTCATCAGAAGCCGAAGCAAAACCTGTTTGAACTAATTCTCTACCCCCTAGCAACCCACTGGTGGTTCGAGGTGCCATGGAGAATCAGAAACTTACAGAAATCTGGATTGAACTGTAGGCTGAATCGGATGGCTGTCACTGTCGGAACGGCGATAACAATGCGTTGGAATCGCACCACTGAGTGAGATCTTTGCCGGAAACTGGAAAGTTTTGCTAGAAACTCTTGCTCTGACCTAATCGAGGAAAACGGGAGCCTGGGCACGGGATGGAGACGACGACACTATCGCTGGAGCCGAAGGGTCGGGAGGATAGTTCGGAGAATATAGCTGTTGTTGTTTCGACGAAGTGTGTCGTGGTTGACCGACTCTTGATTATTTTTATATATATATAATTTTAAATTTACCTAGAAAGGCGCGTACCAGATTTTCGGCGACTCTTCGGATCCAATATAGAAATAGAAATTTTGCCCTAAGTGACATTCGGCGAGTTTCACTGGATGCAGAGTTAATTTGGCGAGTCTCGGCGTAAATATTTGTGAATATCCGACGAATCGGCGACTAGGGCTGACCGATACTCAACGAATTTTCCTTGGACAAATTTATTCCTTGATTAATTTCCAGAGTGATTTCCTCTTGTTGGCCTTCTTGATGAATCCTTGTTCAGCATGCCCAGTTCCGTTTTGAAAAACGAGAACTTGGCCTCGACCAGCAGATTCGTGAAAATATCTGTGACCTGCTTATCCGTCGATACATAGTTGAGGGTTATATCTTTGTTCTCCACATGCTCCTGGATGAAGTGATATCGCACTTCAATGTGTTTTGTCCGGCTGTGAGAAATTGAATTATGTGTGATCGCTATTGCGCTGGATGAGTCGCAATACATAGGAATCTCTTTGAACTTTAGGTTGCAGTCTTCTATTTGATTCCTGATCCATAGAAGTTGTGCGCAAAAACTACCCGCAGAGATATACTCTGACTCGGCAGTAAAGGTTGCCACACAATTCTGCTTCTTACTGCTCCATGAAATAAGTCGTCTTCTGAGGAATTAGCACGTCTCGGAAGTGTTTTTTCTGTCATCCCTGCTTCCTGCAAAATTTGCATCTGAAAAACCAATTAGCTCGATATCATTATTTCTTGGGTACCATAAGCCAAGATTTGGTGTACCCTTAAGGTATCTTAGAATTCGCTTTGCAGCGATGTAATGAGATTTCTTAGAGTTCACCTGAAATCTAGCGCAGACGCATATTGAGAACATTATGTCTGGTCTAGTTGTAGTAAGGTAGAGCAAGGATCCAATTATGCTTATGTACTTGGTTTCATCAAAAAGTTTCTTTTTCTCATCCTTGTCCAAAGACATAGATGAACCAATTGGAGTCCTCATAGAGGTTGCGTTCTCCATTCCGAATTTCTTAAGAAGCTCCTTGGTGAACTTCGTCTGAGAGATGAAAATTTCATCTTCAGATTGTTTCACCTGAAGTCCTAAGAAATACTTCAGCTCTCTCATATTGCTCATTTCAAACTTCTCTTGCATAATTTTAGAAAACTTCTTGCAAAGGTTGTCTTCCTTAGAGCCAAATATAATATCGTCGACATAGATTTACACTAGCAGAATCTTGTCTTTTACTTCCCTAAGAAATAATGTCTTATCTATTTTTCCTCTTATGAACTTGTTCTTAAGAAGAAAGCTAGACAACGTCTCATACCAAGCTCGTGTATCTTGCTTTAAGCTTTATTTAAAAAAATAAACATGTTCAAGGAGAGTGGGATTTACAAAACCTGAGGGTTGCGCTACGTATACCTACTCTTTCAGATTCTCGTTGAGGAATGTTGACTTCACGTCCATTTGATAGACCGTGAAGCCTTTGAGGGCAGCATACGCAAGAAACAACCTGATCGCCTCGAGCCTGGCCACTGGAGCAAAGGTCTGGTCGAAGTCGATCTCTTCTTCTTGTCTATATCCTTGAGCTATACACCGGGCTTTGTGCTTTATGATTACGCCATTCTCGTCCAGCTTGTTTCTGAAAACTCACTTGGTGTCAATCACGTTCTGTCCCTTGGGTATGGGCACCAACTCCCAGACTTTACATCGTTCGAACTGATTGAGCTCCTCTTGCATTGTCATGATCCAAGAGGCATCCTTGTTTGCTTCTTCAAACTTCTTTGTCTCAACCTGAGACAGAAAACTAAGATGCAATACCTCGTTAGATGTACCTCTTTTGATTCTAACACCGTCGTCTGGCTCTCCAATGATTTGATCAGCTGGGTGATCTCTTAGGTGTCTGAACACTAGATTTCTTCATCTTCCTCCAGCAAGTTTTGCTGCATCAGGAGCATCCTCTGGGGTTGGTTCATCTAGATGTTCTTCATCCACCATGTCTAGATCGACGACCGTGACTGAACTTGGAGCATCTTCTTTGACTGTTTCATCCAAGCTTAGTTCCTTGAACCTGATACCTGCATCTGCACCAATAACACTAGACGAGCTGCTTTAGAGCATGTTTGTCTCATCAAATATAATATTAATAGACTCTTCTACCACAAGGGTTTTCTTGTTAAAAATTTTATATGTCTTACTATGCCTACTATATCCTACGAAAATACCTTCAAAACATTTTTCACTAAACTTTGTGCGGTAATACTTCTCATTATTAAGTACGAAGCATTTACTTTCAAAGATTCTAAAGTATGACACAGTCGGTTTTCTGCCCTTCAGTAGTTCATAAGGAGCCATACGGTGGTTCTTGTTGATTAGAGCTCTGTTTTGCACGTGGCAAGCTGTGTTGACTGTTTCAGCCCAAAAGTACTCCGGAAGTGAAGCGTCGTTCAACATAGTTATCTATGCTTCTATGAGGGTTCTATTCCTTCTCTCAGCAACTCCATTTTGTTGTGGAGTGCGTGGGGAGAAAAACTCATGAAAGGTACTTTGGCTTTCACAGAATTTTGTCATGCCACCAGACTCAAATTCTATTTCGTGGTCACTTCTGATTTTGACCACTGAGCAGTTCAATTCGTTCTGAATTTGCCGGACAAAATTAGTGAAAGAGTCAAAGGTGTCTGACTTGTGTTTCAGAAAGAACACCCAAGTAAAACGAGAGTAGTCACCAACAATTACCAACATATATACTTTACCTCCTAAACTATGAATTAGCATGGGACCGAATAAGTCCATATGAAGTAAATACAAACTTCTCGAAGAATCTTTTTCAGCAATACCCTTAAAGGTAGTCCTTGTCTGCTTACCTATTTGACATAAGTGGCATGGACTCTCTTTAAGGCACTTAATGCGGGGGGCATCGCGCACTAAGTTGTGAGGAAATAACATATTTATCGTTTCGAAATTAATATGTGTTAATCTCTTGTGTCATTGGTCACAAAGAGACGCACTACTTTTAGCCAAAAAACACATTGGTGTAGAATTGTCTAAACATAGAAAATTTAAACAAAATATATTTCTACTCCGAGTGTCTGTTAAGATCATCTACAAATTTGCAGACGACTTTATCAGACACTTGTCCTTGTAGAACTCAACGATATAGCCTTTGTCGCATAGTTGACGTATGCTTATCAGATTATGTTGTAATCCTTCAACATAAGCCACGTTTGTGAAAGAAACTATGTCGTTGGAAATCATACTGTAGCCTTTAGTAGTTCCCCTGTCTGACCCTCCAAAGATGACTTTTGGTCCGTCTTTGACTAGGGTATAATCAAGCAATAGGCTTCTTGTCCCGGTCATATGCTGAGAGCATCCACTGTCCAAATACCATGTCGGAGTTTTGTTGGTCTTTAGACATACCTGCAACCATAAATCATTTTACCTTAGGAACTCAAACATATTTGGGTCTTTGGTTCCTTGTCAGCTTACCACCACTAGGAACATTAACCTGGCGAGTGGTCGGTCTCGCACGGTTAACTCGTGGAATTTCAAAATTTGCAGGGTTAAACCAACAATCTGCGCCAAAATGACCAATTTTGTCGCAGCACCAACAGTCAAACTTGTTATACCTTCTCTTGTACTCATGCTTTACCTTTTGAATATGAGGTCTAGCTGGGGCAACATACTTAGAGGTGGAAGCCTCTTGATTGCAACAGACACAGTGTTTCTCTATCTCTTTTACCTTAGGTACAATAGTCTTGGCTTTTGGTGTCTTCTTATAGTTATGTTCATGAACATATGGACCATTATTCTAAAGCTGAATCTCTTCATAAGGTACTTTGAAAACACTGGCACCATAGTCTCGGGGACAGGTCCATCCCTGGTATCGCTTCATGGGCTCTACATAAGTAGGCCTAGCAAAATGACCGTAGGATGATTCAAGGTCAAACTTGTTCGTCGGGAAGGTTACCTTGTTAAACGAAGGTTGACCTAGAGGTGTCTTCCCCTTTTCTTTGGCACTAGCTTTCTTGACAGTCTTACCTTTACCAGCTATGTGGCCAAGACCACTACCCTTCTTCGGAGCTGAAAACTCATCGATGAGGGGAAGAATAGTCTTTGGCTTAGAGTAACTTTCCACAAGTTTTCTCTCCACCAAGAGCTTTTCCTCTAGCTCATCAAGATATTTCTCCTTCAGACTCAATGTTTCAGCAGAGCATTTGAGTTTCTCTTTCAAGGAGTGGACTTACTCTTTGAGAGGAAGTAATTTTGCAATTTCCTCCTTCAAACTGGTTTCCACTGCCTTGAGGGAGGCAATCTTTCAACTGTGTTTTGACTGCCTTGCGACATTTGTCAAACGCTTTCAAAAGGTTCTCATGCTGAACCATTAATTCAGAATCCTCTTCCTCAGAAGAATAGTCTTCATGACCATTAGTTGGCGTTTTTTATTTTGAGAGTATCGTGTGCGAGTTTATCTTCCCGTGATACTCTACGTAGCCAACTTCCTCGTCTGATCGAGTCATAAGCCCGAAGTAAGCTTCTTCATCCTCAGAACTGGATTCACTGGAGTCGCTGTCACTAAGAGTCTTGGACTTCTTGGCGACGAAGTTTTTCCCTTCCTTCTTTTTGCCTTTGAAGGATCTCTTCTCCTCTCTCTTGGATCCTTCCTTCTTCTTGTAGGGACACTCCGCAATCATGTGTTATGGCTTGTTACAACAGTAGCAAACAACGTCAGAGAAAAACTGTTTACTTGGTTTAGATTTATACATGTCCTCCTTGTTGTAGCTTTTCTTGGAGCGATCACCATCACGACGTGATCTTCTGAAGTCAGTGGAGGATGACTGATTCTTCATCTGTCTCCTCTTGCTGAGCAGTTTGTTGAACTGCTTAGAGATGAGGGAGAACTCCCCATCAGATAGCTCAGAGCCTGATGTGCTTGGCTCAGAGTCTTCTAGGGTATCTGGAGCACTTGTCCTTACTGGTGACACTGCTTTAGACTTCCATGAACCCTCAGCCTTCAAAGAAACTGACTTTTCTCTGCTGGAAGTCCTGCTGCTTTGTTTCTCCTTCTTTCTGGTGTTCATTTGAAGCTCGTAGGAGAGCAGCATTCCAAACAAGTCATGAGGGTCAATCTCAGACAGCTTCCCAAACTCCCTAATGGCTACCACTTTAGTGTCTCAATCATTTGTCAAGGATCTAAGAAACTTATCGTTCAATTCACCATTACT
This sequence comes from Platanthera zijinensis, assembly GCA_039513925.1. Lineage (NCBI taxonomy): Eukaryota > Viridiplantae > Streptophyta > Magnoliopsida > Asparagales > Orchidaceae > Platanthera > Platanthera zijinensis. The sequence continues at coordinate 157,014,549 of CM077083.1, forward strand.
GAAAGTGTGGCAGTAGTTTCTGAGACCGTTGACAATTTTGAAGAACTTCTCAAAGTTGTCTGCAATGGAATCATTTGGTCCCTGCTTGAACGCTTCATACTCTTGATTTAGCAACGATCTACGATCATCTCTAACTTCTGCTATTCCTTCCATCAGAACTACAAGGCAATCCCACATCTCCTTGGCGGATTTACAGTGGAATAGATTTTGTAACATTGAGTCGTCCACCGCACTGGCTATAATGTTCTTTGCCTTTTTGTCCAAGGAGACTAGAGCAATTTCATCCTTGGTGAGATCCATCATCTTCTTAGGAATCATGATGCCAGGGTTCAGGGCTGAGGCTTGTGTAGGGATATGTGGTCCTTCTTCCACTATCTGAAGGATTCTCGGATCTGTTGCTTCCATGAAGAATCGGACTCTTTGCTTCCACGAAGAATCGGATTTTTTGCTTCCACATAGGAAAATTTTCCTTGGTGCACACGGGTAACTTCATAAAAGACATATCCTTGCTTTTGTCCACAGCTACTAAGCGGAATCTCTTGACGCTAGATCAGGGATCTTGTTCAAGGTGTTAACCTTATATCGAACAAAATGCCCCTCTGATACCAATTGAAAGTATCTAGCGTCTACCTAAATCACATAGAGGGGGGTAAATAGGTGATGTCTGTGTCTTTTCGCGAAATAAAAAAACTTGAAAAATTAAGTACACAAACACCGAGATTTATAGTGATTCCCCGAGTTGGGTACTTCCACTTTCCCGCCTCGTCAATCTACCACAAAGGGCTAGATTCGCCTACTTCACCAAACTCAGGTTTCTTCAAATCTTACACATCGGAGCCGCAACTCCTACAACTCGGAGACAAACCTCCTACCACTTGGAGAATAACCTCTCCTACAACTTGATCCACAAACTGATCTACGACTCGATCCACAAACGGATCTATAACTCGATCCACAAACGGATCTACGACTCGATCCACAAACAGATCTACAACTCGGAGACAAATCTCCTACAAATGAAAATGAATATTACAAAGTAATAAAGATTACAAGTCTTTACTCTGACGTTCTTCGAAAAGGTAGATCTTGAAAATTCTGGAGAACTCGGAAAGTAGAAATTCTTGGAAGACCTTGAATCTTGAATCTTCAATCGACTAGATCTGAAAGAATAGAAATCTTCAGAACACTTGGATCCAGTCAAATCGAAAAACAGAAGATGAGATCTTGCTTGCTTGCGGGTGTCGGCCGAATGGATTTCGCGAATTGTACAGAGGCCAACGGCTTTGTTCTTTTTGGAAAGATTCTCGATTTGAAAATGGGAATGATTTGCAAGATTATGGTTGAATAAAAATCCACCCTAAGTATTTATAGGCATCTTCAAATGCAACGGCTAGAGAAGAAATTCAAAAAATAGCTTGCGAAAATCACTGTGCATGGCCGCCGCAACCCAAGCCTGGTTTTGAAAAATTGTCAGAAAAATGACCTGAGTCAAATTCGTCGAGTATCGCTAGTATACTCACCGAATATTCATTGATATACGACGAAAATGACTTAGAGAAATCCAGCTCAAGCTAGCCAGCCACTCAACGCAAAGGCTCAAGTCATACTCGACGAATTCGTCGAGTATCAGATAGTATACTAGACGAATTCGTCGAGTATAGGCTAGCAGACTCAACACACTCAATGCTGTCGACGCTCTCAACGTCATCCATGCACTCAACGTACTCGACGTCATCGCAGTCAACGCACTCGACATCATCGCAGTCAACGCACTCGACGCCATTTAGGCAGTCGATGCACTCGACGCCAAGATATACGACAAATTTGCCTTAAGAAAAATTAGAGATGTAGCGCCGAGAGGATTTGACGAATTCGGCGTGTATTGATAAGTATATTCGACGAATTCGGCGAGTATAGCTAGATACATTCGACGAATTCGACGAGTGTACTTAGATGATATTCGACGAATTTTGCTTAACTGTTTTTCTAATTATTTCAGAAATTCCACACAAGTATATAAGACGAATTCGACGAGTGATAATAAGTATATACGACGAATTCGACGAATATCAATGATACTCGACGAATTCGACGAATATCAATGATACTCGACGAATTCGACGAATATCCCTTACGATACTCAACGAATTTTACTGGGTAAAATTTTTGTTTTTCTGAAATGAAGCTCTTCTTCTTCCTTGAACCTCCCCATGAACTTGGCATAGAAGTACACCCCAATAGAGAGATTACACCTGAGTCAACACCATGGCCTACACAATGAAGGATTACATTGTGTAGTCTCATGTTTACTGACCCACTGTAACCTGACATTGGTGTGTACTTAGCATTATAAACCTGCAAGTACATAACTACAAATACAATATCAAATACAGTCACAATTCATCTTAGCTTAACTGGACCCTTCTTCAAATCAGGGTTATTATGGATACAATACCCAACACCAAGTCTGTGAACAAGGATAATTTGGCGTGCAAGTATTGTGGAAAAGCCTGCCATACTCGGGACACCTGTTTTAAGCTTCATGGCTTTCCTTCTCCTCGTGGGGGTCTTGCCCCTCGTGGTGGTCGTGGCTCTAGCCGCAGCTCGAGTCAATCTTCTTTTTCTCGCTCAGCTCATCTCTCCGATGTTGTTGATGATACCGCCCCTTATGGGGCTCCTGCTACACCTAAGGTTCCTTCTGCTCTTTCTGGTGAGGAGATTCTCGTCTTCCGCCACTTTATGCTTGGACACTCCTCTAAGTCAGCTAGCTCCTCATTTGCCCATCAGGGGGTTCCAGGTGCTCACTCTGCCGCTGCCTGCTCTCCCTCCCAATGGATCATTAATTTTGGTGTCACCGACCACATGACGGGTTCCTCGACAGGTTTTGTGTCTTATACTCATTTGTTTGGTAGAGACAAAGTGAGCATTGTTGATGGATCTTTATCTCCCATTGTCGGGAAAGGGTACATTCCTTGCTCTTCCCTCACCCTCTCTTCAGTGCTTCATGTGCCTAAATTTACTCGCAACTTGCTTTCCATTAGTCATATCACTAATTCTATGAATTGCTCTATGACTTTTTTCCCTTCTCGTGTGTCTTTCAGGACCTGAAGACGAGAACGGTGATTGGCTCTGATAAACTGCGGGATGGCCTCTGCCAAATTGACCCCTCCTGCTTGCCCTTTGCTCCGAAGGCTCTTTCTGCTGCCCAGCCCTCTATGGACTCATGGAACTGTCGTTTAGGCCATCCTTCTTTATCTACAATGCATCTTTTATTTCCAAATATGTTCAATGTATCTTTGAAAACTTTGCTTGTGATGTGTGTGTTTGTGCTGAACATCATCGTACTTCTCTTACTCATGTCTGCTCCTAGTGCTTTTCCTTTTGATATGGTTCATACTGATGTTTGGGGTTCATGCCCTATTGCCTCTGTTTATGGTTCTCACTGGTTTGTTACATTTATCGATTGTTTTTCTCGTTATACGTGAGTGTATTTGATGAAACACAAAATTGAGGTTTTTCCTTTATTTCAGTGTTTCCACAAAATGGTGGCTACTCAGTTTAATGCTACCATCAAGGTTTTGCGCAGTGATAATGGTTTTTGAGCAGTATCTTAGTGATCAAGGCATTATCCATCAGACCTCTTGTGTCTATACCCCTGCTCAGAATGGGTTGCCGAACACAAAAATCGTCATCTTTTAGAGGTGGCTCGTTGTCTTCTCCTAAAGATGCACCTTCCTAAGTATTTTTGGGATGATGCAGTTCTCACTGCGGCATACCTCATTAATCGTTTATCAACTCGTGTTCTTGGCAACCAATCTCCTCTCCAAGCCCTCTTTGTCTCTCCCTCACCTCTTCTTCCCCGGATCTTTGGATGTGTATGTTTTGTAAATGTGCATCCTTCGTCCAAACTTGATCCTTGTGCCCTCAAGTGTGTCTTTATTTGGCATTCTCCTACCCAAAAAGGATACAAGTGTTTCCATTCAACTTCCCGAAAGACCTTTGTTACTATGGATGTTACTTTTCGTGAGTCTGACTACTACTACGAGCCTTCACTTCAGGGGGAGTCCTCACTTCGGGGGGAGTCTCATCCATTGGAAGTAAGTTCTCTTCCTCTTCCTATTCCTCTTACTGTGGTTATTATCGCGCTTGTTCCTCCTCCTGTCACCACTTATGTGCTCCCTTTTGTGGCTACTCCCCCTTTACAGGTGTATACTCGGCGAAAAAGGGGTCCAGGTACATCGGCATTCTCCAGGCTACCCGCTCCAACATTGGACCCTTCTTTGGGCCCTCAAGGTACCTCTACCCGGACCCACTATGTGTCCTACAGCTCATTATCTCTCTCACATAAACTCTTTATTCCATCCCTTTTCTCTGTTTCTATCCCCTCAACTTGGCAGGATGCTATTGCTCATCCAAAGTTGCAGGATGTTATGCGTGAGGAGATGCTAGCCCTGGAAAAGAATTCTTGGGATTTGGTCCCCTTGCCACCGGGTAAGTCTGTGGTTGGATGTAAATGGGTGTCCTCCGTCAAGCAAAACTCAGAAGGTGTTGTTGAGCGGTACCAGCCTGGTTAGTTGCTAGGGGCTACACCCAGACCATGGAAATTGACCACAAGAAACATTTGCCTCTGTGGCAAAGATGAATTCCATAAGAGTCTTACTCTCATGTGCTGCCTGCAAAGGGTGACCTCTGACTCAGTTGGATGTGAAAAATACATTCCTCTATGGGGACCTGAAAGAAGAGGTCTACATGTTGTTACCGCCTAGTCTTACTCTGGCAGGATCTAGGGGAAAGGTATGCAGGTTAAAGAAAGCTTTATATGGCCTAAAACAGTCTCCTCGGGCCTGATTTGGGAGATTTCATAGGGTTATGGTTGCATTTGGTTACTCCTAGAGCAATGCTGATCACACTTTATTTGTAAGGCGCAAAAATGGGAGGCTTACGGCCCTCATTGTTTATGTGGATGATATCATTATCACGGATGAAGATGCCGAAGAAATCTAGTCTCTAAAACAAAGATTGGCAAAGGAGTTTGAGGTAAAAGACCTAGGAAATCTAAAATATTTCCTAGGAATTGAGGTCACTCGATCGAAGCATGGAATATTCATATCCCAGAGAAAGTATATTCTTGACTTGCTCCAGTCATGTGGATTGAGTGGGTGTAGACCTGCAGACATCCCAATTGAAGTCAATCACAGATTGGGTAGAGATGGAGGGGAAGTGGTTGTTGATATTGCTGGATTTCAGAGACTAGTTGGCCGCCTAATCTACTTATCTCACACTCGTCCAGACATTTCATATGCGGTGGGTGTCATCAGCCAGTTCATGCATGCACCCAGACCTCGTCATGTTGAAGCTGCCTATCGTATTCTTCGGTATCTCAAGTCATTTCCTGGAAGGGGTATCTTGTTCTCCCCTAGCAAAGAATTGACTGTTGAAATCTACACTGATGCTAATTGAGCCGGTTCAGTTGATGACAGGAGGTCCACCTCTGGTTATTGCTCTTTAGTTGGCGGTAATTTGGTAACATGAAGGATTCAAAAACAACATGTGGTTGCTAGGTCAAGTGCAAAGGCAAAATTTAAAGCTATGGCTCATGGGATCTGCGAAGGGCTGTGGATTAAATCCTTGTTGAACGATCTTGGCATGGGAAGTGAAGATCCCATAAGACTCTACTGCGATAGCAAAGACGTCATTAGCATTGCTCACAATCCCATCCAACATGACCGCACAAAGCATGCGGAGGTTGATCGTCATTCATCAAAGAGAATATTGAAAGAGGAGTTGTGAGCACAGCATTTGTCCCTTCGGATCAACAGCTTGCAGATGCGCTCACTAAGAGTTTAAGTCAGACTGCGTTCGAAAAAATTACGTGCAAGTTGGGCATGCAAAATATCACTCGCCCAACTTGAGGGGGAGTGTTAGATTTACTTGTTTTTTTATTTCTTTTTTACCTTTATTGTATTCCCTTATATATATAAGGGAAACCTCCTTTTATTTCAATTAATCAATATTCACTCACTCGGTTAACAAGTTCAAGTCTCATTATCTTTCTTTTTTATATAATTGTGTGAGAGCAAATGAAATTTTTTAAATAAAAATCTATATACCCAATGTGATGAACGGCTAGGATTTCTTTGATGGTCCTCCACGGTTACACCATGGGCCTCACAAGTATTTCTTTGTATAGTATAGATAAAAAACAATCAAAATCCTTTGTTTATCTTTACTCATCTAACCCTTTTTTCTTCGATAACTTCATTCCAAGTGTAAGGGTCTTTTTTTCTCAATAATGGATGTGTTGAGATGATGTGTTTGCTAGCAAAACTCGTGTACTCGATTCCATTCTTTGGTCCATTTTGGGGGAATTTTAAGAAGGCGCCCCACTACTATCGCTACCCACCGTCTGAATGTAGAACACCCTTTGTGCTATAATCAGTGCAAAACAATCATGCTCGGCTGTTTCGTGCCACGGATGGTAACCACCAAGCCTGCCCCAAATGTTTCGGGCACCACAATAGCAGTCGGGGGGCATCCCAGAGAATCGAAACATCTTCGTCAAACAGACTCTTTGACCAGAATGAGTCATAGTTTTACCCATACACAAAATTTTCATCACTCTATTAGCATTGTAAGTTACTATCCTAACTCAGCATCCGCTAGTCAAGTATTTTTCTCTTGTTATTAAAAGTAAAAAAAATAGGTAAAACTAAACTTGACTTCCTAACCAATAAAACTGAAGCCAATTTTTATTTTAAGGTGAGTTTCAAGAACAATAAATCAAATTCATCCATAGCTTGGACTACTTCTAGAAGCAAGATACAATCACTTGCAGACCCTTACAGTCAAATAAATTGGCCCTAGAGTTACTCAAATAACTGAAATGGCCCAAATTAATGAAGAACCACATGACTTTTATGCTTACTTTAAGATCAGTAAATCTCAGAAGTGATTCTCTATTCTGCAGCATATCAAGGCACTCTGCTGAAAACCTGTCTCTGCAAATATAGATTTGACTTATAACCATAAATTATCATCACCAAAAACAGAATAAGAACTATTATCTATCAAAAAATTCTCGGGAGTGAAAATGTAAATGAACTGAATCAAGTTGGAGCAAGAAAAAATTAAATCAGTAAGCGCAAACCTTCTAGCATGATCTTGTGTCACATTTCCCATGAAATTCTTAAATTTGTCTACGCTAGAATTAGACAAACTAGTTCTTCTGCTTTCACTATCTACAAGAATAGAAGATCTTGAAAAGGGCCCACCCACCAACTTGTTATCAGCAGGAAGCGAGCTTGCCTCGGATTCCTCCTCCGTAGCTTTTGAACTTGGATACCGAAGAAGAACACCTCCATGCCCAATCTCAGCTGAGCCCATCGGCATTTCACCTTCAAAGAGTAATTCTTCTTCTAAGGATCCAGACAGGTTAGACGATTGTTGTTCATGCCAGATGGAATACAAGTCTTTGGTAAGTTTCTCTACTGGAGAAGGTTTTAAATTTATGATAGTTCTCTTCTTCGATGGCACCGGCAATAGTGGAACACAGGTGTTCGATTGTGCTGAGCCTGAAATTATGAACTTATTGGTAAAATGTGTATAAAATTAGTATATCCATCATAAATCCTTAATAATTCATAGAATAATATGAAAGAAAAAATATAATGCTTGTTTCTGGGTGAAAAAAACTGAATTAATGCATGATGGATGCTGAAGCGGTAAGAATGAGTCAAGTATACAATGGAGTTTATGAAAGAAAAAAAATTATATGACAGTGTGTATAAGAACAGTAGATAATAATGTTTTCATGCTTCTTGCGGATCGCTCAAGGCTCCTGGTAGACTGGGTCTTCTGAACCGTCTTATCCCGTCGAGCAGTCAAGCGTGCAAGCAGTCAAAGATTTAGAGGATTGTGATAGAGAGACTTGATTATGTGGAAAACCCACAATCGGGGTGAAAAACCACGCGGTCGGTTCGGTGATGACTTAACTTCCACTATTTCTGAGTTTATTACAGGGGTTTTCGGGTGAAGGCGAGGGCGACAGGCCGCTCCTCGTTACACTTGGAGAGATGAGAGAAGGTGGGTTCTGGGCACGGCAGGCTTTCATGCTCTTCTGGCGATCTTGCTCCCTTTGTTCAGAGGGGAGTGGACAAACTTTGTCGTCTTGACGGGTCTGGCGTGAGGGCAATGTGTGAATCTGTCGCTTGCTTCCAAACCTTGCGGCGACAAGAGGTCGCGTGAGACGGGCGTGAGTCTGTGCATTTCCCAGTGCTCGTCTTGTCTCCGGGTAGACTCCGTTTAGCTAGACGATCTTTGGCGGAATTTCTTGGGACTTGGGAGCGATCTTTGGTGGAAGTCCTGTAGAGAGAGAAAGGAGAGAGAGTGCAGAGAGAAAACAAGGAGAGAGTTTAGAAAATCGGAAAAATGATACAAATGAAGTTGAAATCCGGTCTATTTATAAATTTTCACGGGACGGTCTAGTAATTTTGCACAATACCTACCGGACCGGCGAATAGGAACGCTCGAATTTGAGCACGCGGATCGCCATTTTTGATAAATGGCGATCCTGCCCCCGGCTCGAGAGAAAACAAGGAGAGAGTTTAGAAAACCGAAAAAATGATCCAAAAGAAGTAGAAATCCGGTCTATTTATAAATTTTCACGGGGAGGTCTGGTAATTTTTCCCAATAACTACCGGACCGGCGAATAGGAGCGCTCGAATTTAAGCCCACGGATCGCCATTTTTGAGAAATGACGGCCCGCCCACGAAGAACGGCGGTCTTAGGCCGGCGGCCAAGGCGGCGGTCGCCCTTCCCCTTCCTGAAAAGCGGTCGGGAGGGGACGACTGGCCTTGGAGAGGCCGGCCAAGCGCTCCCCTGGCCTGGGCGGCGAAAGGGGTGACCGTCCCCCTTGAGGGTGGCACGTCTGAGCCCGGCCGGTCCCCTGCGGGGTCGGCCACGGCAAAGGCCGCCCGTGCTGGGCGGCCGAAGGGGCGGCTGGCCCTTGCGGGGCCGGCCGAGGCCGCCAACGCCGGGCGGCCGAAGGGGCGACCGGCCCTTGCGGGACCGATCGCGGCCGAGGCAGCCCGCGTCGGGCGGCCGAAGGAGCGGTCGGCCCTTGCCGAGCCGGCCGCAGGCGAGGCCGCCCGCGTCGGGCGGCCGAAGGAGCGGCCGGCCCTTGCGGGGCCGGCCGAGGCCTCCCGCGCGGGCCGAAAGAGCGGCCGGCCCCCGCAGGGCCGGCCGCGGCTTAAGACGCCAGCGTCCGGGCGGCCAGAAGGGGGCAGCCGGCCCTCGCGGGGCCGACCGTGGCCGAGGTCGCTCGCGACCGAGCGGCCACAAGGGGGGCGGCTAGCCTTGCGGGTCGGGCTGGCGATGGGCGGACCGACGCACGGGATCCCGCATGGCATTTGAGATCCTGTGCGTGGTAGTAATCGCGTAGATCGGGCCCGCGGATCAGGCGTGTGGTGGTTATGTGCGTAACTTCCCATGACGTGAGTGGGGGAGAGGGAAACTTGGCTATTTGCAACCCTGTTTTTCTATAAATTGGTGTCAAACCCATCATTTGTCCTGCAAAGCCACCGGAGACCAGAGCCGGAGCGAATTGAGTGCAGGGGCTTTCATTCTTCAACGGATCTCTAATCCTCTTGGAGGAAACGGATGAAAAAGCGCGGAAAGAGGCGGTCTCGTCGGAAAAAGTGTGGCGGGTTTGGTGGTCAGAGATGTGGAGAAGAGTGATGCCCAAACGCGGCTATACGTGCGCAAACGAGGTGTGCACCCCCGCGCGTTGAGGTCGCGCGCGGGGGCACTTCGGCGGGTGCGCGAGACTCATGACGGGCGCTCGTGTGCAGCCTGCGCACGGGTTGCATCCGTGCGCAGTGCGCGAGACGCGTGTTAAAGCAAGGGGCGCTTCCGCGCGCAACCAGGCGGGGTGTACCCATGCGCGCGCGCGAACGGGGATCGCCCGCGCGGAGCGGTCGTCGGTGAGGGGTGCGACGGCGCGCTTCGCCTGTGCGGGGCGCGACCGCGCGCTTCGCCCGTGCGGGGAGCGACCGCGCGCTTCGCCCGTGCGGGGCGCGACCGCGCGCTTCGGCCGTGCGGGGCGCGACCGCGCGCTTCGCCCGTGCGGGGCGCGACCGCGCGCTTCGCCCGTGTGGGGCGCGACCGCGCGCTTCGCCCGTGCGGGGCGCGACCGCGCGCTTCGCCCGTGCGGGGCGCGCTACGCCCGTGTTGGGCGCGCCCGCGCGCACGGGCTGCTCACGCACGCTATGCACGTGCGCGGGGTGCTTCGCTCAGGGTGTGTCTGTGTGTGTTATGTGTGTGCATGCGTGGGTCGCTCCCGCACGTGCTGTCTATGCAGTCTGCTCCCGTGCGTTATGTGAGTCCCCGTGATTGTGGCTTTGTGACCGCTCGTGTCTCTCTCGGGCTTTGAGCGTGGGGAGTTTGGGTGCTCTGCGCTCCGTCTTCTCATTGTGGGCTTCGACGGTGCTTCGGGTCGTCCTTTTCTCACTTTTCGGTTTATCCATTTGCTACTCTGACGCACTTCCCTGCTCAGGTTTCTAGGTGCGTCGTTCAAGGTCGACCTATGCGGATGCGTTGCACTCGTAGTGCGGAGCAAGTTGCCTCATGGAGGGGGCGCTTCAACATTCCCTCCAACCATGACATCAGGATTCCGAAGGCCGAGCAGTGGGTGCAGAATCCCCCAGTGGGGTTTATGACATTATGGGAGTCGTTGCTGAGGGTCGGGCTCCGGCTGTCACCGTGTGATGAAGTTATAGAGATCTTGAAACATTACGGAGTTCTAGCATCGCAATTCACTCCTCTTGCCATGACTCGTATCATCGGTCTCATAGTCTTCTTCCAGGAGCATGGTTCGAGATTCTCGTTGAATCTCTTCAGAGATTTGTGCGACGTTTGCGCCGATAGTGGGGGTCATATTGAAGTACACAGCAACAAGACTTGGTTGGTGTTAGAGAGCCTGATTGACAGACGTCGTGGGAATACGGTGTTTGGATATGTCTGGAACTGCTGGAAGTGGCCCAAGTTGTGGAGCACTTTTCCCGATCGATGTCGTTGGGTGAAAGGGAACGAACGCAACTTTACGCCTGTGTTGGGATTTACTGAACCTTACGAACTGGCGTATCAACTCTTCAACATCTCTTTGTTTGTGGAGAAGAAATGTTTATTACTGTGCGGCCTTTCTGTTGACCAGAAGCGTTCTGCCGCCGTCCCCTTGGGTCGTGATCGAAAGAGGAAGCTGGTCTTTGAAAGTTGTGGTGACTCGTTCCTGGACGTCACCCTCTGCACCATTGAAGGGGAGCTCAGAGGTAGTAGCTCCTTGTAGCTCCAGGGCGGACGGGTCTCTACCGGAAGACCCCCACGAGGATCCTCCTGCCCCGTCACAGTTGAAAAGAAAGCTTGCTTCCTCTTCCTTGGCGGCGATGAATACTGCAGTGAGTAGGCTATTTGGGCTCTAATCTGTCTTGTTGTTCTTGACTTGACTCTTTTTGCTTCTTTTTTGCAGATTGGCGCTCAGGCTCAGATTGCCCTCACTTGGAACGATCATTACATTGGTCTGAAGGACGAGTACTTATCCCTCCAAAGGAAGCTTCGGGATGCGGAGGATTCTCTTACTGACTTGAAAGGGAGGCGAGATCGCGGCATCTCTCGCTTTCGGCAGGCTGAGTTTGGGTGGAAGACTGAGATGGCTCAGTTGCGCGAGGAGCTTCAGGCGGGGAAATCTTTGGTGGAGAAGACGGTTAGTCTCTTGGAGAGTTCAAAGGAGGAGGTATCCCGTTTGCAATCCGAGGTGGAACACCTTTCTTCGTAGGAGCGCCTTGCCGGACGGAATGGAGGAGTATAAAGACTCTCTTGACTTCAAGAGGAGAGATCGTTGCCAACTTTCGGAGGAGATTCGGGATGAAATCTGGACAAGGGAGGTGGAGCCTGAGTTGTCTGACGTGCGGGAGGTGGCGTTCCGCCGCGGGATGGCGAAGACACGTCGGATGGTATCTCGGAAGCGTGAGTGTGATATTGCTGATATTGGCTTTGATGACCTTTCTGAGGACGAGTGTGTTGAGTTTGATGTTGATGAAGAGGAGTAGGATCCATAGTTTGTTGTGTCTGACATGGTCTTGTACATTTGTTGCCTTGGTGGCGTTCTTGTTTTTTGTGTGCTTTTGTCTCTTTTTGCGGTTTTTTTATGGCTTTATGCGTTTTCTTGTAAAGCTCGTTGTCTTACCATCTGGGGTTGTCTCTGGCACACTCCTTCGGAGTTTGAGGTTGGGGATTGAGCCCTTTTGGTTTCGTGATCTACTATCAATGTTAAGGTCGAACCCTTCTAGTCGGGTAGTGAGAGGTTCACCTTTCCGAGTCTCAGGATGTTGTTGGAGATTGTGGTGAAGGGCGCACCTTTGAACCTAGGCAATCGTGAGGGGGGTAGACCCTAGCGACGTCGCGACCTGCTGCGGTGGATAAGGGTGAAACCTTTGATTTGCAGCAGTGAGAGGTCACAGGGATGTGGTCCCAAAGAGACGGTGAAGATTAGACACTTCGAGCCACTGGCGAACGCGAGGGGGGCAAGCCCTGGCGGCGGCGCGACCTACTGCGACAGATAAGGGCCAAACCTTTGATAGGTGACAGTGAGAGCTCACTAGGGTTGGCGGCCCTGAGAGACGAGAAAGATCAGAAACTTCGAGCCGTTGGCGAACGCGAGGGGGCAGGCCTTGGAGACGCCGCGACCTACCGCGGCGGATAAGGCCAAACCTTTGATCGGCGACAATGAGAGGTCACAAGGACGTGGTTCCAAAGAGACGGAGAAGATCGGACACTTCGAGCCGCTGGAAAAAGCGAGGGGGCAGGCCCTAGCGGCGTCGCGACCTATTGCGGCGGATAAGGGTGAAACCTTTGATCTACGGCAGTGAGAGGTCGCTAGGGCTGGGGGCCCCGAGAGACGGTGAAGATCGAACACTTCGAGCCGCTGGAGAACGCGAGGGGGGAAGCCCCTGGTGGCACCGCGACCTACCGCGGCAGATAAGGGAGAAACCTTTGATCGACGGCAGTGAAAGGTCGTAGGGACGTGGTCCCAAAGATACGGCAAAGATCAGACACTTCGAGCTGCTGGCGAACGCGAGGGGGCAGGCACTGGCACCGTCGCGACCTACTGCGTCGGATAAGAGTGAAACCTTTGATTGGCGGAAGTAAGAGGTCACTAGGGCTGGGGTCCTGAGAGACGGTGAAGATCGAACACTTCAAGACGCTGGAGAACGCGAGGGGGCAAGCCCTGGCGACGCCGCGACCTACTGCGGCGGATAAGGGTAAAACCTTTGATCGGCGGCAACGAGAGGTCGCTAAGGCTGGGAGCCCCATGACAAGGGGTGATTCCTGGCGTAGGCTTCTACCCATTGCTGGGGGAAGGACTAACCTTCAATCCACGACGGTGAGGAGTTCACGAGGGGTCGTCCTTACTGCGACGTCGAGGGGGCCGAACGCTAGCGTAGGCTTCCACCCACTGCTGGGGAGAAGGACAAACCTTCAATCCACGACGGTGAGGAGTTTGTGAGGGGTCGTTCTTACTACGACGTCGAGGGGGGCGAACCGTAGCATAGGTTTCCACCCACTGCTGGAGAGAAGAGCGAACCTTCAATCTACGGAGATGAGGAATTCGTGAGGGGTCATCCTTATTGCGACGTCGAGGGGGCGAACCCGAGTGTAGGCTTCCACCCACTGCTGGAGAGAAGGACAAACCTTCAATCCACGGCGGTGAGGAGTTCTCCAGGGGTCGTTCTTATTGTGACGTCGAGAGGGCGATCCATGGCGTAGGCTTCTACCCACTACTGGGGAGAAGGACGAACCTTCAATCCCCGGCGGTGAGGAGTTCGCGAGGGATCGTCCTTATTGCGGCGCCAAGGGGGCGAACCCAGGCGTAGGCTTCTACCCACTGCTGGGGAGAAGGACGAAACTTCAATCCCTAGCGGTGAGGAGTTCGCGAGGGGTTGTCCCCGAGATTGTTGGTGAGGTTCCAACCCTTAGTTGGCGTAGGCACCGATTGTCGGGACTTTTCCCGACTTCTTCCTGTGATAACAGTGTTAGAAGCAAACACAATATTCACAAGTCTAAAGTAAAACAAAGATAGTCCTTGCACGAGTTTTTGCTCGCGACTTTATAACATTAACAGTGGTTGTTGATCTAAATAACCAGAGTAAAGTTACTGGTAAAACTGACGCAAGTTTTGCGCATTCCATGTGTGTGGCAAGGCCTTTCCCACCGTTGTCCGGAGCTTGAATGTCCCGGGCTTGATGACTGCAGTAACAATGAACGGTCCTTCCAATGTTGGAGAGAGTTTATACTTATACAGTCCTTTGCCTGCTGCCTCAACGTTTCGCAGAACCAGGTCTCCGATGTTGATCGGCCTTGGTTTGATCCTTCAATCATAGTATCGGGCTACCCGCCTCTGGTATGCGGCGATTTGTTGAGTTGTCGTGTCTCTTACTTCGGTGATCAAATCTAGATTTTCTCGGAGTTGCTCGTCATTTCTTTCTAAGTTGAAATCCTGGACTCGAGCACTAGGGATTCTAATGTCCACCGGGATAACTGCCTCTGATCAGTAGCACAGGTTGAATGTTGTTTCGTCAGTCAAGGTCCTCTCTGTGGTTCGATACGGCCATAACACATTTGGTAGTTTGTCTACCCACTGCCCCTTGCCTCGTGGAGGCGCGTTTTAAATCCTTTGAGGATGGTACGGTTTGTCACCCCAATCTGCCCGTTCGCCTGCAGGTGAGCTACGGAGGAGTGACGGAGATTGATTTTTAATTCCTCACACATCTTGGTGTACGACTTCCCAGTGAATTGTGTTCCGTTATCTGCTATGATGACGGTCGGTATTCCAAAGCGACAGATAATGCTCCTCCAAACAAACTTTTTTGTATTTTCCTCAGTTATCTTAGCAAGAGGTTCCGCTTCCACCTATTTGGTAAAGTAGTCGATTGTCATGATAACAAACTTCATTTGCCCTGTCTCCATGGGGAGGGGCCCAAGATGCCAATCCCCCATTGGGAGAACGGCCAGGGACTTTGAATTACAGCAAGGGAGACTGATGATTGGTGCGGCGCATTTGCGTGAAACTGGCAACTGGCTCATTTTCGGACAAACACTTTTGTGTCCTTTACCGTTGGCCAGTAGAATCCCTGACGGAGAATTTTTTGTGCTAGAGTCTTTCTCCCGAGGTGCTCTCCGCAGACCCCTTCATGGACTTCGCGGAGGGAATATTTTGGCTCAGGCTCAACTAGGCATTTTAGGAAAGGGACAGTGTACGCTCGCTTGTACAGTTCCCCATTTGATCATGGCGAATGATGCGGCCCTTATTCGAAGCCGTCGCGCATCCATGTGAACGTCTGAGAGCTGTCCTTTCTCTAGATAGGCCTTCAAGGGGTCCATCCAGGATGGCCCCTCACTGCTAATGGCTGCAATTTCCCACGGCCCTTGAATGTTGGGTGCCACGATGTCCTTGATCCTTCGTCTCTGATACTGGTACCCTTTCGGTAAAGTAGCGAGTTTGTAAAGCGCGTCGGCCCTGGAGTTCTGCTTCCACGGGATATGGAGGATCTGGTGCGAGGGAATCTTTTGCATAAGGTTTCTAACGAACGAGAGGTATAGGGCCAGCTGATCTTTTCTTGCCTCGAAGTCTCCTTCGACCTGGGATACTACCAGCTGTGAATCGGTGCAGATTGTTAGATCTCCTGCCCCGCAGCTGATGGCGAGGCGGAGACCAGCGATCATGGCATCATAATATCCCATCCCATGCATCCTCTATGCTCGAGGCTCCGTCGACGTAAAGGGTCCAGCAGGCGGAAAGCGATCCTTCCCGGGGAGCGGGCTCCGGAATGGTGCTTTGACAACAAAGTCGGTCGGGACTTGTGATTTTATGTCCGGCCGTGGGAGGAATTGAATGTCGAATTTGCCTAGCTCGACCGCCCATTTGACAAGTTTTCTGGAGACCTCGGGATTCTGGAGGATGGTTCGGAGGGGCAACCGTGTCGGCACCTTTATCGTATGCGCCAGAAAATAAGGTCGGAGTTTTCTGGCCGAGAAAACGAAGGTCAGAGCCATCTTGTCCGCAACTGGGTACCGGGTCTCGGTGACGGTAAGGATCTTGTTGATGTAACAAATAGGGTGTTGTACTCCGCCCTCATCCTTTACAAGGACTGAACTTAGGGCAACTAGTGATACTGCCAGATATAAAAACAAGGCCTCGCCTGAAACTGGTTTCGACAATAGAGGAAGGGTCGCCAAATACTGTTTGAGGTTCTCGAATGCGACCTGACATTCATCCGTCCACTGAAAATCGGTGATGCGCGCTCCTCGAAGGATATTGAAGAAGGGCAGATATTTGTCTCCCGTCTGCTCCAGGAAACGAGAGAGTGCGGCAATCCTGCCGTTTAGCCATTGAACTTCCTTGATTAAGTGTGGAGGCATCATGTCTTTGAGGGCTTTAATCTTCTCAGGATTTGCCTATATTCCACGATGAGTCACCAAGAAGCCCAAGAATTTTTCGGCCGTGACACCAAGCGTGCACTTTCCCGGGTTGATCCACATTTTGTAGTGGCGCAATACATGAAAGCACCTTTCCAAATCTTCCAAATTGTCGTGACGGCGGACGCTCTTTACCAGCATGTCGTCTGCATACACCTTCATCGTCTTTCTGATGAAGTCTCTGAACACCTTGTTCATTAGCCTCTGATAAGTTGCGCTAGCGTTCTTGAGGCCAAAAGGCATCACCTTGTAGCAGTAGACGTCTTTGTCGGTCCGGAAAGTCGTGTGCTCCTCGTCGTCAAGGTTCATTTGAATCTAGTTGTACCCGGAGTATGCATCCATGAAACTCAGAAGCTCGTGCGCGGCAGTCACGCCCACGAGCTGGTTGATCCTAGGAAATGGGAAGCCATCCTTTGTACAAGCCTGGTTCAGGTTTCTATAGTCGGCAAACATCCTCCACTTCCTGGAGGCCTTCTTTACCATGACCGCGTTCACCATGTAGGATACTCTGTTTCCCAGATGAATTTCGACTCCAAGAGCTTGGTCACTTCCTCCTCTATCGCATGTAGCCTGTCAGGGGCGAAGTTTCTCTTTTTCTAAACGACTACCCAGCAGGAGGGGTTGATGTTCATAGAGTGGGTGATCACTTCTGGATCCACCCCGGGCATGTATTTCGGGCTCCAAGCAAAGATCTCTATTCCTGCGGAGCAGGTACGTGTACTCCTCTGGGGTTAGCAGCATCCCGATTTGCAGTCTAGGTCAGGTCTTGCTGAGAGAGGACAATTTCTACGAGCCCTTCTACCGAGGCTCCTCGCTGAACTGAGGCCTCCTCACGAAGATCAAAATTATCGATGTTGAGAGCCACTACCTGGGTTGGCTTTACGGGCTCTGTACAGCAAGAGCGGGTTGCCTCTAGGCTTCCCCAGACGATCGTAATCCCGCCCAGAGTTGGGAACTTCATTCTGAGGTGCGGGATTGACGGGATAGCCCCGAAATCTGCTTGGGATGGCCTCCCCAGTATCGCATTGTACGGAGAACTAGAGTTTACGACGACAAATTGAAAGAGACGGGATGCCTGCCGTGGTGGCTCGCCGATTATAACAGGGAGCGTGATTACTCCTTGGACTAGAACTGGATGATTATCGACGTCGAGAAACGTTCCCTACACAAGGATTAAGTGCTCCTCGGTGAGCTTAATCTTCCACGGAGTGGAAAGGAAGAGGATATCGGCTGAGCTACCGCAATCCACTAAGATCCGCTTTTTACTCAGAAGCTGGGGTCCCCAATTTTTGCGCTGATTACCAGCGGGTCCTAGTGTGGCACTTATAACCCTCCTAGGTCCTCTTCTCCAAATGTGATGACAGAGTCTTCATGGGGCCTCTTTTGCCCATGTCCGCACTTGATGGCAGGAGGAACTTGAGTAGCAAGGTTTGGGGATCCCGCGATGGACTGAGCACTCTCTGTCATCCCTTCCTGCCTGTTTATGCAGTGAACTTTCTAGGGATGTTTCGCGCAGACGTTGTCAAACTGTTGTGGATCGCTCGAGGCTCCTGGTAGACCGGGTCTTCTGAACCGTCTTAGCACGTCAAGCGTTCGAGCATGCAAGCAGTCAAAAATTCATGGGATTGTGAGAGAGAGACTTGATTACGTGGAAAACCCACAATCAGGGTGAAAAACCATGTGGTTGGCTCGGTGCCGACCTAACTTCCACAATTTTTGAGTTTATTACAGGGCTTTTTGGGTGAAGACGAGGACGACAGGCCACTCCTCATTACACTTTAAGAGATGAGAGAAGGTGGGTTATGGGCGCGACAGGCTTCCATGCTCTTCTGGCGATCTTGCTCTCTTTGCTCAGAGGGGAGTGGGCAAACTTTGTCGTCTTGACGGGTCTGGCGTGATGGCAATGTGTGAATCTATCGCTTGCTTCCGAGCCTTGCGGCGACAAGAGGTCGTGTGAGACGAGCGCAAATCAGTGCACTTACCAGCGCTCGTCTTATCTCCGGGCAGACTCTGTTTGGCTAGACAATCATTGGCGGAATTCCTTGGGAGCGATCTTTGGTAGAAGTCCTACAGAGAAAGAAAGGAGAGAGTTTAGAAAAGTGGAAAAACGATCCAAATGAAGTAGAAATCCAGTCTATTTATAGATTTTCACGGGGGAGGTCCGATAATTTTGCCCAATAACTACCGGACCGGCGAATAGGAGCGCTCGAATTTGAGCACACAGATCGCCATTTTTGAGAAATGACGATCCTGCCCCCGGGCCGAGAGAGGGCTCGGCCTGCCCAAGAAGAACGGCGGTCCGAGGCCGGCGGCCAAGGCGGCAGCCGCCCTTCCCCTTCTCGTGGATCGGCCGTGAGGGGGCGTCCGTCCTTGGCGAGGCCGGCCAAGCGCGCCCCCGGCAAGGCCGGCCAAGCGCGCCCCCGGCCCGGCCGGCCAAGCGCGCCCCCGGCCCGGCCGGCCAAGCGCGCCCCCGGCCCGGCCGGCCAAGCGCGCCCCCGGCCCGGCCGGCCAAGCGCGCCCCCGGCCCGGCCGGCCAAGCGCGCCCCCGGCCCGGCCGGCCAAGCGCGCCCCCGGCCCGGCCGGCCAAGCGCGCCCCCGGCCCGGCCGGCTAAAGGAATGGCCGCACCTTGAGGGCGTCTACGCTCGAGGCCGGCCGACCCACTAGGGGTCCCACGGCCGAGGCCGGCCGGCCCCTCGCGGGGCCGGCCGCGGCCGAGGCCGCCCACGCTGGGAGGCCGAGGGACGGCCGGCCCGTCCCTTGCGGGGCCGACTCGTCCAAGGTCGCCTGCACCTGGAGGCCGAGGCCGCCCACCTCGGTCGGCCGCGCTAGGCGGCCGAAGGAGGGGCCAGCCCTTGCGAGGCCGGTCGAGGCCCCCGCGTCGGGCGGCCGGTTTTTCTATAAATTGGGGTCAACCCCCATCAATGCTATCTGAAAAAACTAAGTTGGAATATGCATATATGTTGTAGAAAAGAATGCTCGAACGCTCTAACATTCTTAATTGAATGCTAAATATTTCGTTGATCCTTAATTGCATATTATCTCAAAGAAAATGAAGGATTCACTCTCTTAATTAAATCAGATACTTGAAGAGCTTACAAGTAACATTCAAGTTCGCACATAGGTTGACATGAAACACCTCAATTAAATTCCCCATGACCATTTAAAGGTGGGGTCTTACAATTTTACAAGGAATATGTAGAATAGTTGATTGAACTAAAGAAAATATTTGATGACATGGAGGAAAACAAGAAGAGGAAATCAAGATCTGGTTATCCACTAAAAAATAGTAAGTTTGATGGTCGAAAATTTGAAATATTTTAACTTCATAGGCTTGCAAACAAGAGAAGGGAAGAAAATATATTAGCTAGTGTTCAAGTATATTGAATTCCTCGGATCAATGCTTCACACATCCTATTCAACTACCTAGGGGGTGCAAGTAGAGCTAAGCTGGCACGCACGCGACTCAAGCTCGAGTCTGTCGGGCTCTTTTTTGCAAGGCGAAGTCGACCTAAACAGTCTTTGTTGATCAACTCACAAGTTTTTTTTATAAATTTCATTGTATTAACTTAATATACAGAATACATGGCATGTGAGTACCAGAGCTCGTAGGAAGCGAGTTTGAGCTAAATTTATAGGCAAGCTTGAGCTCGCAAATTTTATTGAGCTAGGCTCGTTTGCACCCCTGTCAATGACCAAACATGTTGGACAAACAAGATCCTTATTAAACTACAAAAATAAATAGAAAAGAACAATTCCAATGTGATTCAGGTAACCGGCATACTTACAACATCATCTGATCTAGTTCAATACCATCATCTTGACTATAGGCATAGTGAGTGGTATCTCCTATTGATCATGAAAAAACGTCGGTTGTCTATCAACATAAAAGGGGCAGCCCGGTGCACAAAGCATCCCCACGCAACAAGGGTACGGGGAAGGGTCCCACCATAAGGGTGAAATGTAGACGAACCTTACCCTGCATTTTTGGAAGAGGTTGCTTTCAGGACTTGAACGTGAGATCTCAAGGTCACAAGGCAACACCTCAACCGGTTGTCTATCAACATACTGAAAAAAATTCATTCCTATATTCTAAACAGAAATAAGATCAACTTTTTTAAAACCACTTCCAATATCTTCAAGGCCTTCATCAGTCATTATGAGATGTAGGGTCTGTTTGGGACAGCTCTGGAGGATTGAAAAACTGTTGTCCGGATAGAGCTGTTTTAAAATAGATCTCTGGGGAGCAATTTTGAAAAGCTGCAGACTGTTTGGGTGTTGTGTGCAGAAGTGCGCTTTGAAAAGTGATTTTCTAATTTGCTGTTTGAAGAAACAACTTTTGAAAGTTGTTTTTCTAATTTGTCCGGGAGGGAAGCAGACGAAGCACGGAAGCAGGGAGACGGGAGCAGGGAGGAGGCGGGCGGGAAGCAAACCTGCTTTCTCGTTTCGCGCACGGGAGGGAAGAAGGCGGAGCTGAGAGGCAGCGGAATTTTTTAGGATCAGGGAGACGGGAGGAAGCAGTGGGATTGTTCGGGAAGAAAAAAAATACAGCAGCAGCACTTCTCAAGAAGCTATACGCGACAAATATGAAGCCCTCAAAAAAGCTCGGAATATGGCATTTTTCAAATCGGGATTTTGAATCCGCACCTGAAACAAACAGCAAAAACAGCTGCTGTGGATCAGAGAGCAGCTTTCTGATCCACAGCCGCTGTCCCAAACATGCCCGTAAATTTAAAAAAAAAAACTTAGCACTTCAGGACATAACTACTAACTGAGAATGGTCCATGTTAGAGTTCAATTGTTAGACTAATACAAAACCTATAGTTAATACATGAATTTAAGCAATCCAACCTAGACAGGCCCTCAATACTTCTGCAGTATTAAAAAGTTGTGTGGAAATGAGTTTTAATAAGTAAATACATACAAATATAAAAACCTAAGGCCTAACCTAACTCGTACAAGACATGTGGGATTAATATATAAATTACAATATATACACAATATAAGACTACAATATGCAAAGATGGAAGAAGATATGAGAAGAAGGCTAGTAGAAGGAATCATAAACATCTTATTAAGTCCATGTTTTTTAATTCCTTATTGACATAAATCAGACAATATAATTGCACTAGATAATTGATTCTATGGAAAGTAAACTACCTTCAAAGAACTTCAAATATTATGCATACAATGTAACCAAACACAAAAATCAGAACAAAAACAAACTGATGTCAGAAACATTTGACAGAAAAAAACAGTAGAAGGATGTTGAAAAAGTAATCATCAACTATTCATAGGTCAGAAACAGTGTAAACCTGTCCAATCACTTGCATCGAACACACCAAAATTTGCACAGCTTTCTGAGTATGAGATTGCAGATCCAGAGCTAGATCTGTTGCTAAAATCTCCCTCAAAAGTTCTTATGTAATTTTGGCCTGATTCTGAAAAAGGCATTTCACAAACATTTTCTACCATACGCTTTCTTTTCTGGAGTTTCTGTTCCGTGTTCTTAAAATGAAGATTTTTTGATTTTGTAATTTTAGGTTCTTCCCATTCGAATGGTTCACGAGCATGCAAAGGGGTGTAGTTTACCAAAGAACCCTTAGTCCTCCACCGCGAACCGCATGCATTACATAAAACTGGCTTTTCTGGCGGCCCATTTCGCCAAAGAGGTGTGCCTGTTGCATCATTTACAATTAGTAACTAGATATAAATGCAATTATTAGAAAACATTTCAGATATTTATCTCAATTCCAAGTTTGTCAATCCAAAATAAGTCTAGTCATGGTGCTTTTTGCGAGTCTGAATTCAGTCAATATTTAAACTATATACAAGTCCAACATTTGATACAAATAACATAATCATTAATTGTCAAGCTTGTTTAGATAACCAACTAACATTGTCATATCTTAATTGCATGGTACTAGATTCTTTTCTACATGCGCAGTCATCATTTGGTGGAGTAGAAACATTTTAAAGGTTATGTTATCTCCACAATAAAAAAAAGTACCTTACAATCAAGCATCAAAATTCTAAAAAAGGGGGAAATGGACATTGAAATATAAAGTTACAGTCAACTAAATACATGGAAAAATGTCATCGGCTTTTCCTTTATATCTGGCAGATGAAAAGGCTCAAAGAGCTCTCAAATCAAAGAGCATCCCACATTTTTTCAGAATATCAAGTTATTTTGGTAAAGGAACTTAACATAATGATGATAAACTAGAGCTTTTTAATGCCAAAGAGAAGCAATGCTAAGTGCTCAAACATTCATTGCTTGATATATTATAGGGTAGAAGAATATGCACTGTTAAGGTTATGATTTCCACAATAAATAGTGGACATCTAATATGAAAGCACCTTCTACAAGTGTGGTAAATATAGGAAACATGATTATATACATAAGTCAAAATTTAACTATGTAATGTTTGGTTCGGAAACATCAGTAATACTATGTAATATCATTTAAAATTTTCAGGTTCCTGGTTTATTGGGCAGTTTCTTTTTTTAAAAGATGCCACTGAAAAAGTTCCTGAAATTAAAAAATATATATTGCTGAATAAGTTCCTGAAATTAAAATAAGGTCCTGCCTACTAGTACATTAAAATAAGTTCATAAATAACGAATTCAATAAGTTATACAGATGTTATGCAGGGGCATAGAGGGGAAATTGGGGGTACTTGGGACTTTTCATATAAATTACTTTTATGTAATATCTTATAAATGACCATTATGTTTTGCTTGAGTTACATTAGCTGTGAGTAGCAACATTAAATGTCATTTAAGAACAATTAAATTCTCATAACGCCGACATCTTTAAGCATAATATTCAACTCTCAGATTGCACATTGCAAGCAGTAAAATCTAATATCAAATCACCTTCTACAAGTGCAATAAAAATAGAAACCATGATTATCTAACTACATGATGTTAGATAAATGACCAATATGCCGCTGAATAAGTTCCTGCCTACTAGTACATTCAAATAAGTTCATAAATAAAGAATTCAATAAGTTATACAGATGTTATGCAGGGGCATAGAGGGGAAATTGGGGGTACTTGGGACTTTTCATATAAAATGACTTTTATGTAATATATTATAAATGACCATTATGTTTTGGTTGAGTTACATCAGATGTGAGTAGATACATTAAATGTCATTTAAGAACAACTAAATTCTCATAACACAGATATCTTTAAGCATAATATTCAACTCCCGGATTGCAAACTGCAAAAACTAAACAACTAAAGATCAAATCACCTTCTACAAGTGCGATAAAAATAGAAAACGTGATTATCTAACTACATGATGTTGGGTTCGGAGGCATCTGTAATGTTATGCAATATCATTTAAATATGTCGATTGGTTTGTCAACACTTTTATATAATCTCTAATAAATGACCAATATGTCCAATTCAATTTTACATTAGATGTCGTGAATTAGAGTTCACAACATCTTAATAACAATTGCGCACTTTAACACAGATTTAATTATAGAAAAAATGCAATTGTTAACATCAATGCTGTATTAAACAGCCATTAGAGAGATGCACAACCAAATGTGTGCACTCCAAGCATTATTTCAATTTAACAAGAAGATGCAGGTGTTCACTATAATTTTCCTGAACAATTCAAAATCAATTAGAGCCACATATCCTACAATTTTCTAAGAATTTGAGCTACTTATGTTCTTCTATTCAATATATTTGGCATCCCAACACAGAATACTGACACCAAAACAACAAGCAGAAGTAACAAGATCACAGACCAACAATTCAGGGAAAGAGCGATGCGCCTTTTGTAATCCTTGACCCCGTTCGATTACTCGGTGTCCCCAATTTGGGAAACATGCATAGAATCAAGCAAAAAGTGATGATGCATGAAGAGGAAGAAGAGCAGAAAGTCAAACACAGATTCAGCAGAAGTTTATTTAATTCCAGAACACCTATAAGATTACAAACACCATATATCCAGTTCTACAATTCTCCAACAACAGGAAAAGCAAGAACAAAACCAAAGATCCATGGCATGAAAAACCCAAAAAATAAATAAATAGAATAACATATAAAGCATCAGAGGCATGCACAGGAGCTCACTTGTAACTCCGCAATGGCGGCAGGGTCCATGTTTTCCCATGCCTCTTTGTCTATTCTCCCCGCGTATTAATCCCAAACAGATTTAAGACCAAGTTTTTTTTTTCTATCAAAATTCACAGAAACTTTAAAAACAGCTGAGTTATATAGCTTATATTCATCCTCAGACCCCCTTTGTAAAACAGAAATCACTGGAATATTAATGGAAAACACTGTTTCGCGGTATCAAAATCACATCACAGAGACCCAACAGAAACCCTGGGTCCTCTTTATCCAGAGGACGAAAAGAGAAGGAAGAGAGAGAAAGGGGATGAAGAAGGCATGGGGAAATACAGACTGAGAAGAGTTTTTTTCAGATGGGAATCTGTACAATCCAATGAGGAAGAAGAAGACCATTGGGGGAATCAAATTAATTGTGGGGGAAAAGGAGAGGAGGTGAATAGGTGAGAGAGGCCATTTTCTATCTCGCTCTCTCTCTCTCTTTCTTCCTTTCTCTCTCTCTCTTTTTTATATTTTTGGAGCAAGTCCTCGACTGGTTCTGGTCCTGGTCACCATTTGTATATTTATACGCACGAGTTGAGAAATGACTCGGCTCCCCTTTGATAATTCTTATTTATTATTTATAGAAAAATATTTTTATTTTTTCTTGGGGACTTTTATTTTTGTCTATTATGGTAATTTATCAATTAGGTTAATCGGCTCCCTTCTGGAATTTGAAATTAGTATTAGCTAAAATGTAATTAAGGCTCCGGGAGTTTGGGGGACTTATTTTCACCGGTCAAGCGGTTACCACCGCATGAACCGAGTCTAAATTGCGTCGAGTATATGACTCTGTTTGGCTCGGCGTTTTTGCTCCGATGAATTTGAACAAAAATATCACCAAAAGAAAACTTGTTTTGAACATAAAATTGGATGAAATTCTTTAGATGAGGTCGAGTGTTCAGGAACGACAGTTTATGATCACCACGTTCACGACCTAACACCACCATGCCAAACCGGGTCATACTTTGTTGAGGGGGAGAAGTTGAGGATGGAGATGAATAATATAAATATATTCCTCTTTCTGCATCTTTATTTTTACCGTTTTTAAAATTTATATTTATTTATTTATTTTGAAAATCCTATATTTATTAATTTGAAATAAATTGCTTTTCCATATATGAACATGCTATAGAATCACAGAAAAGAAAAAAGATATATTTTATAAATATTTTTATTAAAAATGGGGTTCCTTTTGTAAAATTTTGTGCCGGGTATTTGGCTTAGGCTCACTTTAGCATTGACAACGTGATGATTGTGAACTGTCGTTCGTGAATTCCTGACTTCACCTAAGTCACTTCATTCGCTTTTATGTTAACAACTTTTTTTTATTGATGGCGATCATAACCATTATCTTGTCAACCATACATTATATGTTGACAGTGTTTTGTCCAAACTCACCAAAGAAAAAAAGACATGTCAAAACGGGGCAGTAACTTTGATCATTTTTTAATTTTCTCTTCCTTGAGTAATAAACGAGCAAATCAATCGGTTAATCGTAGACATGTTCATGTAATTTATTGCTTTATAGGTCTTTTGCCTTCGACCATGGTTGAATTATTACTCCACGTAGTTTGTGACTCAATACCTTAATTAATGTAGTTTTGAGCAGACTGTCACGGACTTGTCTCTTTCAAAGCTTCTGTGCGGCCTTAGCTCGTCCTTACCACTCCGCGTAACCAAGCTAAGTCAGCCTTCCTTGCAAGAACTAAGTGGTGAACTCAAGTGGATGCTCACGAGTTAAAGATCTCAAGAACTCTCTATTGCTTGTCCAAATCTGAAGTGAATACAAAACGAGGGGGTCTTCCCCCTTTATAGACCCCAAGGAAGTTTCCCTCCAAAGTATAGAACATTCTAAATTCCTACTATTCTAGATTATTCTATACATCTCTAGTGTGTACATGATACATGAATTCTCTAGAAGTTTCATGACTCATCTCATAAACAATACTCTAGATTTCTCTAGAATCATCTTCAAAATTAACCCCAAAGATGATGGACAGTGACATCCTCTCCCACCTATTCTAGCAACGTCCCCGTCGCCTCGTACTGCTAAAGGATATCCTTGAATTGCCACAAGTCATCTAATGTCTCCCATGTAGTCTCAGACTCTGGCAATCTCTTCCATTTGATCAAGTACTGTATGTATGGCACACCTCTTCTTTGGACCACTCTTTTTGTCAACACCTCTTCAATATCTTTGTCAAAAGAATTTGTTAACACGGGAGGTGTCCGTTGAGATTCTCCTCTTTGAAGCTCCTCATCATCTTCATAGTATGGCTTGAGCATACTCACATGAAGCACCGAGTGTATCTTCAAAGAACTTGGTAAGTCAAGACGATAAGAAACCTTACTCATCCTAACTGTAACTAAAAATGGGCCTTCATACTTCTGCACCATGCCTTTGTGTACACTACGCGAGGCCTTGAACTACTGTAGTAGGAGCTTCACCATTGCTTTATCTCCCACTGAGTACTTCGTTGGTTATCTCTTTGTATCAATCCACTTCTTCATCTTCTCGTGAGCCTTCTCTAAGCACAATCTAACCAAGTCGGCATGTTCCTCTCATGACTTGGCCATCTTCCATACTCCTAGGCTCCTTCCATCCTCTATAGTGGATGTCAATGTGTGGGGTGTGTGGGGTTGCCACACGGTAGCAAGCTCGAATGGACTCTGACCTATAGCCTCACTCTACTGTAAGTTGTAAGAGAATTGTGGCACATCCATAAGTTTCGCTCAATACTTTTGATTAGAACTCTCAAAGTGTTGTAAGTACCACTCCAACACTGTATTCACCCTCTCGGTCTGTCCATCTGACTGAGGGTGGAAGTTGGTAGAGAAGTTCAATTCTAAACAAAGTAGCTTGAAGAGCTCAGTCCATAGCTCACAGTAAAGCGGGGATCCTGATCACTCACAATGCTCTTGGGCAATCCACATTCACCAGAAGTTTGAAAAAGAGTCATGCTGCCTCTTTTGTTGTTGCATCCTTAGTACTTAGCACGAAAGTATTATATTTGGAGAAGTGGTCTACCACCACCAGGATAGACTCGTACACTTCAGACTTGGGCCATGCATTGATGAAGTCGAGTGTTACCGTCTCCCATAGGAATTCTGGTATTGTTAAGTAGCTCCAAAAGTCTCGTTGGTTGCTTGTTCTCCACACTGTCTTGTTGGCAAACAAGACATGTCTTCACGTAAAGCTTGATGATACCCCTCATCTGTAGTCAGTAGTAGGAATCTTCCATCAAGGCTAATGTGTGTTTCTGCCCTGGATGTCCATCCCACTTTGTATCATGACACTCTTTGATCAAGTCACTATGTAGCTTACCCCATTTTGAGATGTATAACCTTCTTCCTTTGGTGTAGAGTAGCCTGTCCTATACCCAAAATCTCTTGGCTCGTCCTTCTTTAGCAAGTTGTATGAGTTGCTTTGCAAGGGGATCCTCCTCAAGTCCCCCTCTTCACTTGCTCAACTAAGTTGCTCTTTTACATAGATATTGCTTCTAACTCCGCCCTGCGACTAAGTGCATCTTCCACAACATTGACTTTGCTCGGTTTGTGTTTTAGGACATAGTAAAATTCCGCCAAGAAGTCATGCCATCCTGCTTGCTTTACCAAGAATTTCTTCTAATTTTGAAAGTAGGTTGTTATGTTGTCGGTCTTAATTATGAATTGTGCTCCAAGAAAATAGTGTCTCCATACCTGCAAGCAATGGATGATGGCAGTCATCTCCTTTTCTTGCACTATATAACGCCGCTCTGCCTCATTTAACTTGTGGCTCTAGAAAGCAATATGGTGTCTTTATTGCATTAACACCCACTAATAGCAAGGTCAGAGGCATCCTTATGTAGTTCAAACAATTTTGCAAAAGTCGGGTAGTGCAAGCATTGGCTCTGTGTTCACCGTCCTCTTTAAATCTTCAAAAGCTTGTTGGCATTCCTCCGACCAATTCCAAGCTTTTTCCTTCTTGATCAAGTCACTAAGTGTTATTGTCCTCTTTGAATATCCCATGATGAACGGTCTATAGTAGTTCACCAAGCTAAGAAATGATCACAACTCTATCACCATTGTTGGTGGCTCCCATTCGATGATTTCTAGCCTCTTATCCATGTCCATTCGTAGTTGTCCATGCCCAATGACATGCCCAAGGAAATGCACCTCCTCTTGTATAAAGGAGCATTTTGACCGTTTGACATAAATTTCATTCTTACTTAGCACTTTGAACACTAAACGAAGATGGTATGCATGCTATTCCAATGTGTTACTATATATGACAATATCATCCAAGTATACCACCACAAGCTTGTCCAAGTAGGAGTGAAAGATTTGATTCATCAATGTGCAAAAGGTTGTGGGTGCATTGTTAGGCCGAATGACACAACCACTCAAATGATTCGTACCTTGTTACACATGTAGTCTTTAGCTCATCCCCTTCTGCGATCTGTACTTGGTGGTAGACATTTTGTAGGTCCATCTTTGTGTATATCATTACACACCTGAGTTGATCGAGCAAGTCATCAATCAATGGTACGAGGTACTCATTTTTTATGGTTACCCTGTTCAGCGCCCGATAGTTAGTACATAACCGCAATGTCTCATCCTTCTTCTTTTGAAAGAGCATCAGTGCACCAAATGGTGCTTTCGATGGTCTAATCATTCCCTCTTCAAGCAGTTCATGAAACTGCTTTCTCAACTCCTCAAGCTTTGGTGGAGCCATCCAATATGGTGCCTTTCCCGGTGTCTTGCTCCACTCTTCAACTCAATCTTATAATCCACCTCCCTACGAGATGGAAAGCTTTTTGGTAGCTCCACCGACATCATATCCTCATTCTCCTTCAGTACTTCTAAAATAATTAAAGGTACCTCCTCCATAGTCTCATCAGCTTCCTCCATCAGAGTTGCCAAAAAATAGGCTCTCCTTTCTTGACTCCTTTTGTGATCTACATCGCCGAAATTTGGTTGGATCCATTATTTGGTGGACCTTCTACCGTGGGAACCATGCAATTTCCACTTTTCTTCATGTTGGCATGACGAGTGCACTCATCATATCAAAGAAGTCCATACCCAACACGACCTTGTAATCATTCATTGTCGTGAGTGAGAAATTCACTTGTGCCCTTAATTTTCCCTAGCGAAGCTCCATGTCACGAACCACCCTGATAGCGGTCTCGTCTTTCCATTCACGGTTTTGTGCCATCCAACGTATTTTGTCCCTTAAAGGCCAAGCCTATGTGCCTCTTCATCCATCATAAAATTTTGTGTTACTCTCGTGTCCACCAAGGCTTTGAGCTATGTTGTTAATCATGGACTCAATGCATATGAGCCCATTTCTAGTCTCCTTCTCTATGAATTTCAAATTCAAGGCATTTAGAAGTTGCGAAAAACAGATTTGCATTATACCTTCTTCATTCTCGAGTTTACTTGCATTCTCCTCTTGTAGCGTCGAGAGCAAACCGAGTTTTGGGCACTTGTTAATCTTGTGTGGTCCCTTGCATAGATAGTATCCACCTTTTGATGTAAAGGCCTTGCTTTCGTCATCCTTGTCCTTCCCATAAGGAGGATTTCGATCCCCTTTAGGCGGTATCCACAACCCTTGCCTTTCTTCCCCTCCTTTGGTGTAGTCACTCTTAAAGACTTTCTTTGGATCATCAACTGATGGTCGTTGAAATTATGTCATGGCTTCTGCTGCTGGAATTACTTCATCTAATGTATTCGTATCCCGCCTATGCACTTCTTGTTTTATCCAATTTTGAAGACCATCTTTGAAATTAAAGAGTTAGTCATCTTTCGACCTACCTGGCATCATCTGCATCAATGTTTAAAACTCCTTCACATACTCCGTGATTGAACCATTTTGTTTCAGCTCCTTCAACATCTTCCTTTCCTTATTATCAACGTTCTCCGGGTAGAAGTGTCTCTTGAGTTCAATCTTAAACTCCTCCCATATATCAAGGTTGCATGTTCCTTTCTTGATATCTGTAAGCTTCCTTTGCCACCAAAGAGATGCAATGCCTGAAATATAGTAGCTTGTAGCCTTTACCTTAAGCGCCTCCTCCGTGAGGTTACATCCTTTGAAGTAGACCTCCATTAGATAAAGGAAGTGTTCAACTTCTGTAGCGTCCCTCTTTTTAGTGAAGGTATTTGGTTTATGCACATTGATCCTTGAGTTTGTCACAACCCCACCGTTGCCACCATTTATGATGCACTTCCTGCAGACAACCAATTCCTCCTCCAATGTGGCGATTTGCTCCTCATAGTCATCCACAAGCTGATCTCACCTTTGTGTAAGCTCCATATTTGCATTAAGACAAGTTGGATTTGAGCTTTCAATAGATCCAACTCTCCGCAAGCTTGTGTCACCTACTTGACGACCTCTAGTTCTCTGCAAACATGTAGGTGGTCTTGTTCTACCGTCGTCATGCGCTTGTCCCAATCCACCAAGGCAAGATCTAAGTGTCTGGGCTCACGAGATTTGCTTTGGCTTTTTTTTCATGTTGGTTCCTCGCCTCCCGGCCATGCTTGTCCATGTTCAAATGGTCTACTTTACTAGCCATCTAGTCTTCTCTTGTACCAATCACAGACTAGGGTGAACCTGACTCTGATACAAACTTTCACAGAATTGACTCTTTTCAAGCTTCCGTGCGGGCTTAGCTTCTCCTTGCCACTCTATGTAGCCAAGCTAAGAAAGCCTTCCTTGCAAGAACTAAGTGGTGAACTCAAGAGAATGTTCACGAGTTAAAGATCTCAAGAACTCTCTATTGCTCGTCCAAATCTAAAGTGAATACAAATGTGGGGGGTCTTTCCCTTTTATAGGAGATTTCCCTCCAAAGTACAGAACACTCTAAATCCCTACTATTCTAGATTATTCTATACATCTCTAGTGCGTACATGATACATGAATTCTCTAGAAGTTTCATGACTCATCTCATAAACAATACTATAGATTTCTCTAGAATCCTTTTCGAAATTATCCCCAAAGATGATGGACCGTGACAAGGCGCTTGATATATAATACTTAATAATATTGAAAAACTTTTGCGCACGAGAGAGAGAATATTAATGGCTAAAATATTTATATAATTATTTCTAGCCGAACTTTGATCATACTTCAATTTTTATTCTTTAACCATTAGTATCAGAGTCAGTGGTTTGGTTAGAGACAAATATATGTTCATGTTGTAATGATTGTGTTTGGTGAATAAGATATTTGACTTATAATGTTAAAAAACTTCTTATTTAAAGGGAGAGTAATTGTCAATATAAAGAACTCTCATATGGGAGAGATAATTAGGTACGGATAACACATGGTTCTCATCATGTGGGATAAAATACATTCCTTAGATCCGCGATTCAACGGTGAAGATTCTTTGCGAAAACACAGGCGTATTAAAATACGGACGTATTTTTGATCAATCATGCTTACAAAATTGTGTTTGCAGAAAGCAACAGTTTGATAACGTATAGCACACTATGATATTTGGTGCTTGGTGCATTATAATATGTAGCCAAAAAAATTTTATATCTTTCACCATTTTGTGTTCATTTCTTTATAAAACACAAAATGATTTCTTCCATCCAAATGGTTTTTTATAATCATTCAGTACTTCTATTTAATGATTATTTTATATATGTTGAATGTTGCGTATACACCTAAATACTATTTTTTTAATTAATATTTATTATCAATATTTTTCTCGTCCGCATGCGTTATTATAAAAAATGACTTTTTATCTTTTATTTAGTCTTCAATCATCGTAAGAATTCAGAGGCTAATCTGGGACGGGGGGTTGCACCCCCCTCCCCCCATGAATTTTGAAGAGTGGATAGTGAATTTAGATTCCTCTCATCGAGGAAATGAATTTGAACAATTTAAACGTCAAAACAGTGGTCGGTTTAAAGAAATCGCTCTCGTAAGATGAAGACGTGTTCAAAAAAATCACTAAAATTTTTTTGGT
The DNA here is from genome assembly GCA_039513925.1 of Platanthera zijinensis. Lineage (NCBI taxonomy): Eukaryota > Viridiplantae > Streptophyta > Magnoliopsida > Asparagales > Orchidaceae > Platanthera > Platanthera zijinensis. The sequence goes on from CM077083.1 coordinate 157,047,162, forward strand.
CTTTAGCAACACTTGAAAAATGTTGCCTAAAAAATAAACTGTTGCCAAAATATTGAAAACTTTTGTCATAGGGTGTTGCATATACCCGTGTTACCAAAGATCAAAGACAACAATTTTCATACATTTAGGCAATACTATACAAAAAAATATTGCCTAAATCCTTAATATAGGCAATAGTTCTTTGATGGACATATTGCAACATTTTAATAATATTGACTTGTAGCTTTATAATTAAAAACTGTTGTCAAAAAGTACAGAGACAACATTTCAAAACTGTTGCAAAAAATTGTGACATTTTAATAAAAAAAGTCTGTCAATGCAGCAACATTTTGAAAAAGAATATGATGAAATGGTGCAAATTATAGAGATAATCATCAAAATCACGAGAACTTAAAAGAAAATTTTTATAATATCAAAATTAAAACGATAATATCACTGAATTTCTTCCATTCTTTTGTGCAATATAAAATGATGAAATGAATGAAAGTGGGAGAGACAAGAGTCTCACTTGATTTAGGGTGAGATGATGTAAGCAATAACATGTAGAGAAGAAACTATAATTGCGCACATTAAATTGATTTTAAAGAAAGGCTAATGGATTGTTGTTTGTTCTTACCTACATATTGAGAATTTGGGCTAGTTAATAATTTTTAGGTCTCTCAAAATAATTAGGGTGAAAATTATAATCTCGGATGATATATTACATTATAACAGTTGCATAATGTTTAACCCAAAAGTATAATGAAATTTACACAAAGGAAATCAACATCACCACTAAGAAATGCTAGCTGGGAATAGGACAGCCTAACTCCTTTGCCACGGAGTCAAGGAAGGTGAGCTTCATGCTAATTGCTAGTCTACTCCGCGCTTCTCATTGATACTTGAGATTTCGTTTGACAACCCAAATACTGCATTTCAAATAATCACATTGTAAAACTATTAAAAAGTGCACAATTCATAAGTGAAAGTTGACTAGTTGTCTAAATTATCACCTAGAGGGGGGTGAATAGGTGATTGCGACGTCTTTTGCGGAATAAAATAAAACTAATCGCAGCACACACAAAAAGAACACAAGCACAGACGACACAAGATTTATAGTGGTTCCCCTATCTTGGGTACTCCACTTTCCCTCTCACCGATCTAGTAACGCACTAGACTCGGCTACTCCACTTATCTCAGATTAAAGAAATCTTACAACTCGATCCAACCCGGATCTACACTCGGAAGCACAATCTTCCTACAACAAATACTCGGAGTGAAAACTCCTACAACTCGGAGAAGAATCTCCTACAGAATAAAGATTTACAGAAAATGATAAAACTGTGACAGATCTAGAAAATCTTGACGTCTCTTCTTCCTTCAACAATGGCGGCTCTGTCAGGAATCAGTCGGAGAAGATACTGTCGTCGATCTTGAGATCTGGTTCTTCGGAACACACGGAATCAAGAGATTCGAAAAAAAATCGAGGTCGATCTCGATTCTATGTGTCACTTCGTCGATCTTTCTTCGTCAGCGGCCTTCCAGATGGAAACAGTGAGCGGCGGCGACCGGGAAGACGAATCGAGAACTTAGGGTTTTTCGGCCCTTTTTCGTTTCACGTTCTTGAAGAGAGAGAAAAGATAAACGATGATAAAAGTTCTTCTTAATGAAAAGAGAGACTGATTAGACCTTTTATAGGGAGCCTAATCGGTCAGAAATCAAATCGTATTGAAAGTAATGCCACGTGGGCCAATTAGATGATGACAGATTAAGGATTGGAAAAATAGAACAAATAGTGGGTCAACGATTTTGACAATTTCAGAATTAGAAAAAGTTTAAGTCAGAAGTACTCGAGAACTGAAGGTTGTTCTCGAGCACTGAATCAAGGAGTTCTCGAGAATAGAAATGATTGTCTCGAGATCTGAGACTCAGAAAAATATACTGTCAAAAAATAACTTTCTCGAGCACTAATTGTACTACTCGAGCACTTATACTTAGAAGAAAAAGTATATCTGGATTACTCGAGCACACAGTAAACTTGCTCGAGTACTGGAAAGAAAGTATTCGAGAACTTGAAACTTCTCGAGCACAAAGACTTAATCAAAATCCTGAAGACTAGAGTACTCGAGCAAATGGATTATTTCTCGAGTACTTGAACATAGAGGAAAATCTGGAGGAAAGTACTCGAGAAGCTAAAGCTGTTCTCGAGCACAGGAACTTAGAAATATAACAACAGAGAAATAGATCTCGAGAAAGGTAGACTTTTATTCGAGAAGAAGAGTTATATTTCTCGAGTACTTTTCCTTAGAAATATTTTTGCACAGCATTCTAGTTCTCGAGCAGCAAAGTCATTTTCTCGAGAAAGGAAAACTTTCTCTCGAGCATTAATGACAGCCAGATTTGAAAGAAAAAGTTCTCGAGTAAGCTGAGCTTTTTCTCGAGCACTTTAAAAACTTCTCGAGACCTAGAGTTGTAATTTACTCGAGCACTATTGTACTTCTCGAGCAAAAATGACTTAGCAAAAATTCTAAGTTACAGAAAAATATTTTCAAATAAAACTTCTTCAGCTTCAGCTTTTGTCCTTTTCTCCAAGTGATTTGAGGTTAAGTATATTCCAATAGAGAGGCTACACATGAGTCAACACCTTGGATTACACAGTGAGGGATTACACTGTGAAGTCCTGTGTTTGATGACCCATTGCAGACTGACATTGGTCTATACTTAAAGTGTACACCTGCAAGCATATGGCTAAAGAGAAATATCAAATACAACTGGATTCAACTTAGTTCATGGGTGACTTCATGCAAATCTAGGTGAGTGTGGATACAATACCCAACAATCTCCCCCTATTTGCAGAAGTCAGAACCCTATACACTAAGCTGAATCCCTTAACAAATAATACATAACAACAAGTAAGCAAGACATATGTGACATAATCAAAATAACCTAGAGCAGGAATAACAGAAATGAATCACAGCACAATCAGAAACATATAGGTATATAAGTAATCAGATTTTTCAGATTAATGTTTTTAAATCCCACTATTCCCAAAGTTACAAAGGCTGTTATGAAATAGAGTGCAGGTTACTTCTTCTTGCCATCAGCCTGTCTCTTTTGTCTTTCACCCTCTTGCCATCTCTTCTGCTCTTGTCTCTCAAAGTAGCTGAAGGGCTTGGGAAAGTACTTTTCAGGTTTAGAAGGAGCTGCAGCATTGTTAAATCCATACTTAGACTCATGCAGCCTCCTCTGAATGCAGTTCTTGTCATACTTTCTCCATTCCTCATGGCTGTAGAATTCTTGTTGTCTTTCACTGAATTGAGTTACCAGCTTCAGAGTTTCAAGGATTAAAGTCCTGGAGGTGGGGCTCCAGACTTCAGAGTGTACTGGATACTGCCTTGGTTCATCCTGATGTCTTCTGTAGCCTTGATCATGTTCAGGTGCAGATCTCCTTGCAGAGGGCCCTTCCCCATATTTCCTTTTCTTTGTTTGGATATTAGGTGGCTGGTTAGGTAGATCTTCCCACACCTCTCCAGTTGGCATGAAAGTTTCTTGAAGTTCAATGTATGGAGAGAAGGCCTTCTGAGCAAGGGCAGCAGCAGCAGCAGCATCTTCTTCAGCTTGGACAGCAGCCAGTGCATCAGCAGCAGCTTGGGCAGCAGAGGCTTGAGTGCTTTCAGCAAGGGCTGCTCTGACTGCAACTGGGTTCAGATGATAGGGAATTGAGTTGGAGTCAATCTGATGGTCAGAGAATATATTGTTGTGCATCCAGACAGAGGTATCAAAGGCATGAAACTTGACAGAGTCAATATGTTTCAGCACATTTTCTTTCAGGGAGGTGTGGAATGCATCCTGAGCCTTGATGACTTTGGCTTCTATGTCAGCTTGGGTTTCAAGGCTGGCATTGGTAATTCTGGTCAAGATGGATTCAGCATGTTTAGCTGAGATAGTCTTGAAAATCTCCTCCCCCTTTCTGACTTCTGTAGTAAGGGTTTCAATAGCATCTTCCTTAAAGGTGCCAACCTCACCTGTCAGCTGAAAGAACTTGTCATCTGTCCTTTTATCCAACTGAATCTGATTATTAGCCAACACAACTGATTGATCCATGAGGTGGCCAATACTTGTTATAGTATGATCCAAGGCCAATCCTCCTTTGTGAAATGCTTCTTTCAGGGTATCTGTGTTCACCTGGATTTCAGCAAAGCCTTTGTGCATGGCCTTCTCAAGTGCAGTCACCTGGTCTTGAACCTTCTTGACAGCAGTGTCTATGTAGGTTTTCTGTTCAGCAAACAACTGTGTTAACAGTGTTATGATGGAATCAGTAGCAGCAGGAGCACTTGCAGGAGCAAGACTGGATGGAGGTGGTTGAGCAGCAGCAGGTGGAGAAGGTGTATTGGAGGGGCTGGGGGTGATCTCTTCAATTACAACAGTAGAAGTGGATGGCTGTCTTCTCAGAGGGATGTTGTAAGATCCTGTTCCTCAAATCCGAGGCAACCCGGATCTTATGCCCAGAACCGCCGCCTTACGGTGACACTAACGCACGAGTTAGTCGTCACCGCAAGACGCCGATTCTGCCGGCTAGTACGATCATAACCTGTTCGGCCAATATGAGAATAATTGCATAATAAATCAGAGTAAAAGCAGAAGCAAGTCCACAGCCACAGTATATATATATCAAATGAAACATAAGACAGTCCATAATGAGTACAGAAAATGAATGAAAGAAGGGCTTATGCCCAGTACATCATATCTCTCTCTCACTCTCATACACAGCAGCGGAAAAACCATAACTCTCTCATCACCTGTAGACGTGCTCCAGTAGTAGTAGTAGGTATCTGCCCCTCAAGTCCTGCCTCCTCGACGTGCTGGACCACCTCCTCGAGCTCCTAAAAATAATAAGGTCACCGACCATTAGTCAAAAAGACTAAGTCGTATCCTCAGCACCTCCTCCTGCAACTCCTAGGCACCGTGCGGGAGGACGAAGCGGAGGACAACAAGGGGTGGCAAAAGGTGGGCAGGTGACAGGAAACTAACAGAGTATATATAATCAAAATATAGTGAAATGTAACCTCCACTTATGCGAGTACGCATAAGCAAGGGATCTTTTGCAAGGCTCCCATTGTATAGAATGTCCCATACCATTTATACAATGGGGTGTCAGAGTCACAAGCATATATATTTATAAAGGAAAATAACCTTAACCTACAAACATGCCCACTCAGGCTTATAGGCTAAGGGTTCGTATAGCAGGTCCTAATGTATAAGCGTCCCATACCACTTATACATTAGGTGTCTTAGGTTGTTATGCAGATTAATGTTATGCAACTATATGGTGGGTATGATATGAGCATGCAGTGCAACACACACACACGACTCCGTGATCACAGACCTTTAGTTCCCACTTTTCGAGAGCTAGCATCACTCTCAGGTACCACCGTTGTGGCTACGGCAGCAGCGGAGCGGGCGTCTCCGCCTTCTAGGCGGGTATACACACTACCAGGCCTAGACCTCTCTTGTGCGCCTCTGTACACCGTCAGTGCACTCTAGAGTCTCTGCGTACAACTTTGCTGACTATATGTCAGTCTTGTTGGGCTGGGTGCGCGTTATTAGGAAAAGCCTTCCAGACTCCAGTATAAACATCCTACTGGTCCCTCTAACCTTCGCACCCGCCTGGTCCACCATACTGCCGTCGGTGTGACGACTGGCCAGTACCGCATGGCCCACCACTAATATATGCACATGCAAGTATTATATATTGAGCCTCCAGCTCAAAGGACTATCATGTCTCAAATCTCTCCAACCCGCCACGGGTGAGTATGTGCTACAAACCCTCCAACCCTGGCCGGGTGAGTGTATATAAGTCAATTTCTTTCCTCCAACTCTGCACGGGTGAGCAAGTAGTCAAAAGACTCCAAGTCCCTCCAACCCGGCACGAGTGAGCACATGTCCAGTTCACCTAGCCTATTAGACTACTCTTATCTACAGATTATCATACTTAGAGTCTTAAGGTTAGTCCCAGGACTGCCCAAGGTATTTCCGGTGAAGGGTTCTCAGGGGCACTAGGAGCTGCGATGGGCTGAATCCCAAAGCTCCCTTTCTCAAGGATATTTACTTTAGTTGTTTCTTACCCCGGACCTCTTTTCTCTCTCCTGTTACATAGAGTGACCTAGTGATTTAAGGTATAGATTAAGGAGTGACGGTCTTCCGTCAACCCTACCTAGGCATGGCTAATGTTGCACTTTTACTCTCGTCTCTATAATGCATCTGCCACCCAGGGTTATACTTCCGAACTTAGACTCTAGCTCAGTTGTTGATTTATCCCCTGGCGACCTATAGTCCAGCCTACTTTTACTATGCGCACCCCATGACCTAACACCACCCCGAAATCAAACTTCTAAATCCTTGATCCAACTGACCCCAAATATTTATCCTAGGGTGGTATGGACTAATAAAATGAGTGTGTTGATTTTCATGATTTTCCTAGGTCATTAAGGCCTTTAATTAAATCTTTTACAGTTATTCCTTAGGTCACTTTGCACATGAAGTACCATCAATTAACATCTTCTGACCTAGGGAATTTTTCCTGAGTTGCATATGAATAAAATATTACTGCCTACAACATTTCATAATTTCTCTTTTTATATTTCTATTTTTTTCCATAATTAATACAAATTCTACCTATTTGTCACTTTCCAAATGAAGTACAAGAAATATATACACCAAAATTCCAGGAAAATTGCTGAGCATTTATATTACCATTTTATGACTAATGGCAGAGTTTTATTAATTTCTACAAGGTAATGGTCTATCAAAATCCATTCTTAATTATTTACCAAAAATGCCATTATGCTAATTAATAATTAATATTGTACCCAAAAATTCTGATATAAATCTACAAGACTAATATAACAATTATGCAACTCTAGGATTATTTTCACAATTATCCAACAAGTATTTATACTAATTCATAAACATTTACAAAAAGGGTAAAATGGTCATTTCCATGAATTTTTGCTCTAACAGTTGCCAAACAGAGATAAGAAATTTTCTTAAGTCAATTAAAACACCATACTTTGACTTGGCTGAATCTGAAGGTTTTCTATAGCCAAAACCTATTTTTCCCATTTATTTTACAAAAGGACCTATAATTTGAAAAATTCCATTAAGTGGTATTTTTAATTCCAAAAATCCCAAAAATTATTCTAGGGGTGAAACATGCCCTAAAGTATCACTGGAATTTATTGCATGGCTTTTGGGTGCCTCAGTTAGGTTAAATACACAAAATATAAATTATTGCTAATTGCACACCAAGGCCTAAATTAGCCTACACAAACACATGGAATAACCCTTCATGCAGGGGTCCAATTGCCTTGAAATTCCTACCAGACACCAATAATGTCCCCAAGGACATACCACCAAAATTTGGGGTCATTTGGGTGCCTAAAATTACTATTATGCCCTTAATTTAATTTTTTGATATTTTGATAAAAACTATAGAAAAAGTTCTTCCAAAAATTCCAAATTTTTGGCAGGGCATAGGCATGCCCTAAATACACCCATGACCAAAATTTTAGGTCATGGTGATGCTTGGTTTGTCTTGGGCATCAATTTTGGTTTCTGCCCTAGTTTAGGGGCAGTCCTAGCAAAACAGCCCTACAGGGCAGCCTACTGGTCCAAAAGTCATGATTTCTGTGGCATTGCAAAGTTAACCCATCTACCTAACTTTTTCATTCAGGATTCATCCTAAGGTGGGGCCTCTAAGTGCCTCAAAAACAACATGCAAAATATCTGTTAAAGTGTGACATTTAATACACTATGCATACTATAGAAAATACAAAAATAATAAAAATCTGTTGCACAGATCTTGAAGCAATCTGACGGCCATTATATTTCTTCCCCATGCAGTGCATGCAAGGCAGCCGAGCCCATGGAACTTGCATGGCCGTTTCCGGCCATCACCGGCGGCGAGGCCTCCGGCCAATTGCTCCCCCGGCCTCACGGTGGCCGGAGCTTGATCTGGCCGGCGACTGGACGGCGGAGAGCGGCGGACGGCGGCGGCGCAACCAACCCGAAAACCTCCAGGCCGCCATTTTTAAAGCTTTTTCCAAGCTTTTGGATTCCTATGTCGAGCTCGTTTGAGCTCGACCTCTAACCTAGATGATCTAGGATGCTAGCACAGTAAGAGGGGAGGGGATACGGACCCTTGGTGGTTGTGGTTGAGGGTGGCGGCGCTTCCCCTAGCTTGCAAATTCCGGCGAGCTCCACGGCCGTCCATGGCTTTCTTCTTCTCTCTCTCTCTCTCTCTCTGGGATAGGGCTGGATGGAATGAGAGAGGGGGAAGAGTTTGGGGCTGAGTTAAGAGAGGGGGCGATTTCACCTAGGTAGGGGGGCGGATTCACCAAGGTAGGGGTCGGGTTGGGTGTCTTGGCCGGCTAGGTGGCTGGTGAGTGGGTCCCACTGGCCATGAAGGTTGTCTAGACCTTAGTGGGTCGGGTTGCCAAGTCTAGGGCCGAGTTGGGTGAGTGAAGAGGGGGAGTTGACTTCCATGAATGGGTTAGGTCATATTGGGCTTGGGTTGGGTTTGGGCTTGGCCCAAGGCTGCATGGTGGGGGTCCCACACCTCCTAATACCCTTACCTGGTCAGCCAACCCATGGTGGTTTGGTGGGATGAGCCCAAGTGGCCCAAATAATTTCCTAGGCACTTTCTCTCTCCTATTCTCTTCTTTTCTCTCTCCTAGATGTTCTCCCAAAAGTACTATTGAGAGGCCCTATTTTTCTCTCCCCTAGGGTTTATAGGGTCACTTTAGGCCCACATGATGAATTTGGGTTGATTTGGGTGGACCCAACCCAGTGAATTGGGCTAGGGCACCATTTTCACTATTTAGGTCAAAGGTGTTGACTTGACCCATCATGGTCAACTGGTTGACCCCCTGACCTACCTTGGGGTCCACTTAGACTGTACTTAGGGTTAGGGCATCATGGTGGGGTCATGGTGTTGCTAAGGTCCCTGTTTAGGCTAGTTTGACCTAGTTTGACTTTGGCCCCATAGTGGGCCCCACATGGCTTCAACCCACTATCTAGGGTCAAACCTAGCTCATTACCCTAACACCCACCCTATGCCTAACCCAATCTAAGTTAAGGGGTCTAGAAGTAACATTGGGATGTTACAAATCCTATAAACAAAAGAAATAATTTCGTCCCCGAAATTTAAGTTTGGGTCTACGGGTTCCAGTTGCAGAAATTGTTAAGGAATTTTTGTAGAAATAACATAAAGGTACCTGATGTAAATAGTTCTGGATGACGCTCCAGCATCAGATCCCTAGGTTCCCAGGTGTGCTCCTCCTGTCCATGGTTGGACCACAGCACCTTTACGAGTGGAACCTTCTTTTTCCTCAACGTTCGAACTGCTGAATCGTCGATCCGGATCGGCTCCAATCTAACCGAACGGTCAGGCTCTACCGGTCCAGCTGCAGTAGGGACATGCTGCTCAGGGCGAAGAAGAGCTCTTCGCAAAGAAGAGACATGGAACACATCGTGTAGGCTGCTCAGCTCCGGAGGTAGCTGCAGCCGATAAGCCAAGGGGCCCACACGCTCCAGAATCAGGTATGGTCTCATGTACCGGGGGCTGAGCTTCTTATGTCTCCGAATCCGAGAAATACCGTGTACCGGTCGGATCTTCAGGAAAACCCTGTCCCCAACTTGGAAGTCCACTTTCCGGTGTCGAGCATCATAATATTTCGCTTGTCTGCTCTGAGCCTCCAGAAGCCGATCCCTGATCAAATGAATCTGAGCCTCCGTATCCTCTACAAAGTCTGACCCAAGGGCTCGAGTATCCACATCTTGCACCCAGGATAGCGGAGTCCGGCATTTTCTCCCATAAAGCGCCTCGTAAGGAGCCATCCCGATGCTGGCCTGGTGGCTGTTGTTGTATGAGAATTCGATCAACGGCAGTAGCCTCTCCCAAGGTTTCCCTGTATCCAAAATACATAACCTGAGCAGGTCCTCCATAGTGCGTATCGTCCGCTCCGTCTGACCATCGGTCTGCGGGTGGAAGGCAGTGCTAAAGGAAAGTCTGGATCCCAAGTAAGCGTGCACTGCCCTCCATTCCCTGGAGGTGAAGCGACCATCCCTATCTGAAACAATAGACCTGGGTACTCCGTGATACCGGACGAACTGCTCTACAAACAACCTCACCAGTACAGCAACCGGGGCATCTTTTCTGACCGGGATAAATCGTGCCACCTTGGTCAACCTGTCTACAATGACCCAGATGGAGTCGTGCCCAGAATGAGAGCGAGGGAGTCCGTGAACAAAATCCATAGAGATATCCTCGAACTTCCACTCTGGGACTGGCAGTGGCTGTAATATACCGCCTGGGCTCTTGCATTCGGCCTTCACTCGCTGGCAAGTCTCGCAGTGTGTCACCAGGTATATGATCTCCCTCTTCATTCCTGGCCAGTACATGGTCCGCCGTAAGTCAGCCCACATCTTGGTGATACCGGGATGCACTGAATATCTGGAGTAGTGTGCCTCTCTGAGGATGTCATCCCGGATCTCACCACCTGCTGGAATGTACACTCGGCCACGGAATCGAAGAAGGTCGTCCTCCAGCGTATAATCCTCATGCTTGCCTCCTTTTAGAGCGTCAAAGATGGGCTCTAGATCAGTATCCAATCTCTGATGTGTAAGAATGCGTTTCTGTATATCATCATTGCTGACCAAAGAGTTCAGGTACTCTCGATAGAGCACTGGCTCGGCTTCCGAGACCATGGTAATCTGCATATCCTCCATCATGCGTAGTAGCTCCATAGACATCACCCGGGACTCCGGTCCAGAAGTGCCGGCTCTCCTGCTCAAAGCATCTGCTACAGTATTCGCCTTTCCCGGGTGATAGTGCATCTTATAGTCGTAATCGCAGAGGAACTCAAGCCACCTCCTCTGTCGCAGGTTCAGAACCTTCTGCGTGTCGATGTATTTGAGATTCTTATGATCGGAGTATATGTCACATTGAATCCCGTAGAGGTAATGCCTCCATGTCTTGAGGGCAAAGACTACGGCCCCGAGCTCGAGATCATGTACATGATAGTTATGCTCATGCTTCTTCAGCTGTCGCGAAGCATAAGCGATAACATGCCCGTGCTGCATTAAGACTGCACCCATCCCCTGATAGGATGCATCCGTATATATCTGAAATCCTTCACTCCCCGAGGGAAGTGCAAGGATGGGGGACGAAGTGAGCCGATCCTTGAGCTCTTGAAATGCTGACTCGCACCGCTCTGTCCAGTCAAATGCGGCATCCTTTTTCGTCAAGGACGTGAGGGGGAGGGCTATCCTTGAAAACCCCTCCACGAACTTACGATAATAACCTGCCAGACCCAAGAAGCTACGTATATCCGACGCCGTCTTTGGCCGTGGCCAATCCCGTACTGCCTCTATCTTAGCAGGATCCACAGCTAATCCAGCTCCACTGATTGTGTGTCCTAGGAAGGCCACTTCCTGAAGCCAGAATTGACATTTTGAGAACTTCGCATACATCTGAAATTCTCTTAACTTCTGCAATACCAGTGCTAAATGCTCTGCGTGCTCCTCTCGAGATCGCGAATAAATCAGAATGTCGTCAATAAAGACTATAACAAACCGGTCCAGATAAGGCTCGAATACCCTGTTCATGAGCGTCATAAAGGCCGAGGGAGCATTCGTGAGCCCGAACGGCATCACCGTGAACTCATATAAGCCATAACGGGAGCTGAAGGCCGTCTTCGGTATATCTTCTTCTCTGATGCGGAGCTGATAATAACCCGAGCGCAAATCCAATTTTGAAAACCAGCAAGCTCCTTGAAGCTGATCGAAGAGCTCATCTATCCGTGGCAATGGATATGTATTCCGAACCGTCAATCGGTTCAGTTCTCTATAATCTATACATAGCCTCAGCGATCCGTCCTTCTTCTTCACAAATAGAACAGGTGCTCCCCAAGGCGAAGAACTCGGTCGTACAAAACCCGATTCCACCAGTTCCTGTAACTGTGTCCTGAATTCTGCCAATTCTCTAGGGGCCATTCTGTAGGGTGCTCGGGACACTGGTCTTGCCCCTGGCACCAACTGGATCCTGAAGTCTAAGTCCCGCGATGGTGGTAGCCCAGGTAACTTCTCCGGAAAGACATCAGCATAATCTCGTGCCACTGGAATATCAGCTATGGAACTCTCTACCACAGCCATCTCGAAGCAAATGAGGTATACCTCTTCTCCCTGTTCATAGGCCTTAACGGCCTGTACTGAAGATAAAGAGAGTCGGGGAATGGAACGGATACCTTCAATGATGACGTGGGAGTCCCCGTGTCTGAGTGTGATCCTCTTCGAGGGGCAATCTATCTGCGCGTAGTTCCAATGAAGCCAGTTCATGCCTAGGATCAGATCATAATCCGGTAGGCTCAGAATTGTTGTCGGGGCTTCGAACGCTTTGCCTCCTATCTCGACATCCATATTGCAGCAGTCTGTGGTTCGAAGTTCCGTACCATCAGGGAGTCGCACTCTCTTTTCCAAACCGGAAAACTTCTCCACTCCCTCTAATCCTTCAATAAACGAGTCCGATACGAAGGAGTGTGACGCGCCCGTGTCGAAGAGGGTGTGAGCGGGCTTGCCGCTAATCATCACTATGCCTGGGTTCGTTTGAGTTCAAAGAATAGTATTACTATTAATGTCTAAGGTATTCTTAGAAAGAGCAAATTTAAAATTTATAAATCTTACAAAATTTTAAGTACCTGTAATCACCTCCTCTGGGTCCCTCTGTTCCGTGAGATCCAGCGCGTATACCTGCTCCCGGTCTCGGCCTCGGCCGTGATATCCTCGGCCTCGGCCTCGTCCCCGTCCTCGTCCTCGTCCTCGGCCTTGGTGAACTGGAGGGGCCACTGGAGGTGGAGGAGGAGGAAGAGGGTGGACCTGAAGCGGGCACTGCGTCCTGATGTGCCCAGGTTGGCCGCAACCAAAGCAGGTGATCTGCCTCTGACCTCGATCAACCTGTCTCATCGGTCCGGGAATCTGCATAGGTGGGGGAGCCAAAGGTGGAGGAGGCCCCTGATCCTGCCTATAGTTGGGACGACGACGTCCCCCACCTCTCCTGTATCCAATCGTCTTTCCCCTCTGAGACGATCTGCTGCTCTCCCCAAACGACTGTCCATCCAACGATCTCTTCCCTCTGCCTTGCACCAACAGCTGGTCAGCCTCCAGCTTCTTTGCCATCTCGATGATCTGCGCCATGGTACCGTGGGCAATGAATAGCAAGGGCTGCCTCAAAGAGTCGCGGAGCCCGTGATAGAATCTCTTCGCGTATTTCTGGTCGTCCCAGTCATGGAAGCCTGCAAACCTAGCCAGGTGGGAGAACTCTCTCTGATATTCAATAACTGATCGGCTCCCCTGCTGGAGGCTCAGAAACCTCGCCTCCAAGGTATCTCGGTCTGTGGAAGATACATAATGCTCCAAGAAGACGTCGCTGAACTCCTCCCAAGATATGTCCATCAGCTCCCGGTCGGCGAATGTAGAGTCCCGCACCGACTTCCACCACCTCTTTGCATGAGCATCTAGTGCCGAGGTGGCAAGGGGAACTGCCTGTCTGACGGGGCAGCTGATGCCGGCTAGCAGCTCCTGGATGGTCTCCAACCACTCCTCTGTCTTTACCGCGTCTTCTGTCCCGCGGTACAGCGGCGGGGACAGACTTTTGAATGCACTCAACCAGTTCGATCCTGGGTTGGGTAGCTGAACCGGGGCTTGCTGCGCTCTGAAGGCATCCAGGATAGCCGTCAGGGTTTGCCCCATCTCAGTCTGCATGAACGGAATGGCAGCCGGAGGGGGAGGAACCGTATCCTGCGGAGGCTGCATAAAGGAAAAACTTAACGTCAAAATTGGCCTAACTCATTGTTTGATGGACTGATTATGTGGCTTTTTACGCATGGGCACACCACTGCTTCCGCTGCATAGTTTGTCCGCAAACTAATGCTGGGGCGGGGTGTTCCAGTGTGGTGGACTGTATTCTCATATGATCGTGGTTTCAAGTGATACCAGTTTGTAAGATCCTGTTCCTCAAATCCGAGGCAACCCGGATCTTATGCCCAGAACCGCCGCCTTACGGTGACACTAACGCACGAGTTAGTCGTCACCGCAAGACGCCGATTCTGCCGGCTAGTACGATCATAACCTGTTCGGCCAATATGAGAATAATTGCATAATAAATCAGAGTAAAAGCAGAAGCAAGTCCACAGCCACAGTATATATATATCAAATGAAACATAAGACAGTCCATAATGAGTACAGAAAATGAATGAAAGAAGGGCTTATGCCCAGTACATCATATCTCTCTCTCACTCTCATACACAGCAGCGGAAAAACCATAACTCTCTCATCACCTGTAGACGTGCTCCAGTAGTAGTAGTAGGTATCTGCCCCTCAAGTCCTGCCTCCTCGACGTGCTGGACCACCTCCTCGAGCTCCTAAAAATAATAAGGTCACCGACCATTAGTCAAAAAGACTAAGTCGTATCCTCAGCACCTCCTCCTGCAACTCCTAGGCACCGTGCGGGAGGACGAAGCGGAGGACAACAAGGGGTGGCAAAAGGTGGGCAGGTGACAGGAAACTAACAGAGTATATATAATCAAAATATAGTGAAATGTAACCTCCACTTATGCGAGTACGCATAAGCAAGGGATCTTTTGCAAGGCTCCCATTGTATAGAATGTCTCATACCATTTATACAATGGGGTGTCAGAGTCACAAGCATATATATTTATAAAGGAAAATAACCTTAACCTACAAACATGCCCACTCAGGCTTATAGGCTAAGGGTTCGTATAGCAGGTCCTAATGTATAAGCGTCCCATACCACTTATACATTAGGTGTCTTAGGTTGTTATGCAGATTAATGTTATGCAACTATATGGTGGGTATGATATGAACATGCAGTGCAACACACACACACGACTCCGTGATCACAGACCTTTAGTTCCCACTTTTCGAGAGCTAGCATCACTCTCAGGTACCACCGTTGTGGCTACGGCAGCAGCGGAGCGGGCGTCTCCGCCTTCTAGGCGGGTATACACACTACCAGGCCTAGACCTCTCTTGTGCGCCTCTGTACACCGTCAGTGCACTCTAGAGTCTCTGCGTACAACTTTGCTGACTATATGTCAGTCTTGTTGGGCTGGGTGCGCGTTATTAGGAAAAGCCTTCCAGACTCCAGTATAAACATCCTACTGGTCCCTCTAACCTTCGCACCCGCCTGGTCCACCGTACTGCCGTCGGTGTGACGACTGGCCAGTACCGCATGGCCCGCCACTAATATATGCACATGCAAGTATTATATATTGAGCCTCCAGCTCAAAGGACTATCATGTCTCAAATCTCTCCAACCCGCCACGGGTGAGTATGTGCTACAAACCCTCCAACCCTGGCCGGGTGAGTGTATATAAGTCAATTTCTTTCCTCCAACTCTGCACGGGTGAGCAAGTAGTCAAAAGACTCCAAGTCCCTCCAACCCGGCACGAGTGAGCACATGTCCAGTTCACCTAGCCTATTAGACTACTCTTATCTACAGATTATCATACTTAGAGTCTTAAGGTTAGTCCCAGGACTGCCCAAGGTATTTCCGGTGAAGGGTTCTCAGGGGCACTAGGAGCTGCGATGGGCTGAATCCCAAAGCTCCCTTTCTCAAGGATATTTACTTTAGTTGTTTCTTACCCCGGACCTCTTTTCTCTCTCCTGTTACATAGAGTGACCTAGTGATTTAAGGTATAGATTAAGGAGTGACGGTCTTCCGTCAACCCTACCTAGGCATGGCTAATGTTGCACTTTTACTCTCGTCTCTATAATGCATCTGCCACCCAGGGTTATACTTCCGAACTTAGACTCTAGCTCAGTTGTTGATTTATCCCCTGGCGACCTATAGTCCAGCCTACTTTTACTATGCGCACCCCATGACCTAACACCACCCCGAAATCGAACTTCTAAATCCTTGATCCAACTGACCCCAAATATTTATCCTAGGGTGGTATGGACTAATAAAATGAGTGTGTTGATTTTCATGATTTTCCTAGGTCATTAAGGCCTTTAATTAAATCTTTTACAGTTATTCCTTAGGTCACTTTGCACATGAAGTACCATCAATTAACATCTTCTGACCTAGGGAATTTTTCCTGAGTTGCATATGAATAAAATATTACTGCCTACAACATTTCATAATTTCTCTTTTTATATTTCTATTTTTTTCCATAATTAATACAAATTCTACCTATTTGTCACTTTCCAAATGAAGTACAAGAAATATATACACCAAAATTCCAGGAAAATTGCTGAGCATTTATATTACCATTTTATGACTAATGGCAGAGTTTTATTAATTTCTACAAGGTAATGGTCTATCAAAATCCATTCTTAATTATTTACCAAAAATGCCATTATGCTAATTAATAATTAATATTGTACCCAAAAATTCTGATATAAATCTACAAGACTAATATAACAATTATGCAACTCTAGGATTATTTTCACAATTATCCAACAAGTATTTATACTAATTCATAAACATTTACAAAAAGGGTAAAATGGTCATTTCCATGAATTTTTGCTCTAACAGTTGCCAAACAGAGATAAGAAATTTTCTTAAGTCAATTAAAACACCATACTTTGACTTGGCTGAATCTGAAGGTTTTCTATAGCCAAAACCTATTTTTCCCATTTATTTTACAAAAGGACCTATAATTTGAAAAATTCCATTAAGTGGTATTTTTAATTCCAAAAATCCCAAAAATTATTCTAGGGGTGAAACATGCCCTAAAGTATCACTGGAATTTATTGCATGGCTTTTGGGTGCCTCAGTTAGGTTAAATACACAAAATATAAATTATTGCTAATTGCACACCAAGGCCTAAATTAGCCTACACAAACACATGGAATAACCCTTCATGCAGGGGTCCAATTGCCTTGAAATTCCTACCAGACACCAATAATGTCCCCAAGGACATACCACCAAAATTTGGGGTCATTTGGGTGCCTAAAATTACTATTATGCCCTTAATTTAATTTTTTGATATTTTGATAAAAACTATAGAAAAAGTTCTTCCAAAAATTCCAAATTTTTGGCAGGGCATAGGCATGCCCTAAATACACCCATGACCAAAATTTCAGGTCATGGTGATGCTTGGTTTGTCTTGGGCATCAATTTTGGTTTCTGCCCTAGTTTAGGGGCAGTCCTAGCAAAACAGCCCTACAGGGCAGCCTACTGGTCCAAAAGTCATGATTTCTGTGGCATTGCAAAGTTAACCCATCTACCTAACTTTTTCATTCAGGATTCATCCTAAGGTGGGGCCTCTAAGTGCCTCAAAAACAACATGCAAAATATCTGTTAAAGTGTGACATTTAATACACTATGCATACTATAGAAAATACAAAAATAATAAAAATCTGTTGCACAGATCTTGAAGCAATCTGACGGCCATTATATTTCTTCCCCATGCAGTGCATGCAAGGCAGCCGAGCCCATGGAACTTGCATGGCCGTTTCCGGCCATCACCGGCGGCGAGGCCTCCGGCCAATTGCTCCCCCGGCCTCACGGTGGCCGGAGCTTGATCTGGTCGGCGACTGGACGGCGGAGAGCGGCGGACGGCGGCGGCGCAACCAACCCGAAAACCTCCAGGCCGCCATTTTTAAAGCTTTTTCCAAGCTTTTGGATTCCTATGTCGAGCTCGTTTGAGCTCGACCTCTAACCTAGATGATCTAGGATGCTAGCACAGTAAGAGGGGAGGGGATACGGACCCTTGGTGGTTGTGGTTGAGGGTGGCGGCGCTTCCCCTAGCTTGCAAATTCCGGCGAGCTCCACGGCCGTCCATGGCTTTCTTCTTCTCTCTCTCTCTCTCTCTGGGATAGGGCTGGATGGAATGAGAGAGGGGGGAAGAGTTTGGGGCTGAGTTAAGAGAGGGGGCGATTTCACCTAGGTAGGGGGGCGGATTCACCAAGGTAGGGGTCGGGTTGGGTGTCTTGGCCGGCTAGGTGGCTGGTGAGTGGGTCCCACTGGCCATGAAGGTTGTCTAGACCTTAGTGGGTCGGGTTGCCAAGTCTAGGGCCGAGTTGGGTGAGTGAAGAGGGGGAGTTGACTTCCATGAATGGGTTAGGTCATATTGGGCTTGGGTTGGGTTTGGGCTTGGCCCAAGGCTGCATGGTGGGGGTCCCACACCTCCTAATACCCTTACCTGGTCAGCCAACCCATGGTGGTTTGGTGGGATGAGCCCAAGTGGCCCAAATAATTTCCTAGGCACTTTCTCTCTCCTATTCTCTTCTTTTCTCTCTCCTAGATGTTCTCCCAAAAGTACTATTGAGAGGCCCTATTTTTCTCTCCCCTAGGGTTTATAGGGTCACTTTAGGCCCACATGATGAATTTGGGTTGATTTGGGTGGACCCAACCCAGTGAATTGGGCTAGGGCACCATTTTCACTATTTAGGTCAAAGGTGTTGACTTGACCCATCATGGTCAACTGGTTGACCCCCCGACCTACCTTGGGGTCCACTTAGACTGTACTTAGGGTTAGGGCATCATGGTGGGGTCATGGTGTTGCTAAGGTCCCTGTTTAGGCTAGTTTGACCTAGTTTGACTTTGGCCCCATAGTGGGCCCCACATGGCTTCAACCCACTATCTAGGGTCAAACCTAGCTCATTACCCTAACACCCACCCTATGCCTAACCCAATCTAAGTTAAGGGGTCTAGAAGTAACATTGGGATGTTACAGATGTTGTCATCTTCTTCATTTCCTGAAGGAAGGAAAGTTGGGATGGAGTAGTGTGGCCTTGAAGGAATCCTGGACTCTGCCTCCTGAACATCCTCATCAGTTTCTTGGATGTCAGTCATTGGCTCAAAAGAAGAGGGAGTGGTTGTGGAGGAAGCAGCAGCTTGCTGTCCTTGGGTATCAGCTGGGTGAGAAGGTGATGGGGGAAGTGAACTGGAGGGCTGAACTGGTTCTGGAGAAGCATGTTTCTTAGGCAGTTCTGGAACTGGTTCAAGTGGAGCTGGGTCCTGAGCAGTGGCTGGAGCAGAATCTGGAACTGAGTCTGGAACTGAGTCTGGAACTGAGTCTGGAGCTGGGTCCTGAGCTGTTGATGCTAAACTGGGGTGCTCAGAAGTGAGTTCAGTGATCATTGCATCAATTTGTTCTGAAGTGGCAGTCAGATCTATATCCATTGAGGCAGGCTCCCCCTCAAGAGAAGCATCCTGGATGACAATCTCTGGGTTTGGAGGGGGGGATGGAATCCTGTACTCTGGAACATCCTTTACCACAACTGTTGTAGCAGGAACTGGGGGAATTTTTGAAGCTGGGGAAGGTTGTGCAGGCTCCCCCTCAATTGCTGGATGAGGAGAGGGAGATGGAGTCCTGACAACCTCTTCCTGAACTTGTTCTTGAGCCCTGGTGGCCTGGGTGGTATTCTGCAATTTCAACTCCCATCTGTTAATGGAGTCCACTGTGAGCCTCTTCATGTAGTGCAGAACACTGCCTTTGGACATTGAGAACACTGCTGAGTCAAGTTTACTGAGTAGAAGGGTTATAATTCTGGCAAATCCAGGCTTCTTGAGACTGGACCTGATGTGATCAAGAATCAGTCTGCCAAAAGGATATTGCTTCCTGCAGATTATGGAGGTCATCACATCAAACATCTCTCCTGTAGCATGTTTGATTGATCCAGTAGCACAGAGAAGGCATTTGCCGACGATGTCCAGAAGGAATTTGCTCTCTGGGTTCAGCTGGGGGCGTCGAATACCAGAGGGTATGCCGGCGATTCCACAGTAGGAATAGGCACGGTCATAGTCTGCATGGGTTAGGTCTTCTGGTTCTGTGACTGGAGGTAGATGAAGCAACTGATTGATGATGGAGGCGGTGAGTTTGACCTTGATGCCAGAAACGGTAGATCGGAGAACATGACCACTGGTGCTGACTGTCAAATTCTGGTAGAATTCATGAACCTGAGGAAGAAGGAGACGACACTTCTGTTCTAGGACAAAAGTGAGGCCGGCTATATCCAGGAGGTTCAAGAGGTTCTGAAAGTCTGGGGATATGTCTGCAATGCCATCTCGAAGGAGTTCACTGCCGATTCCGAGCTTGGCGATGGAAGAAGATGAAGCCATTGAAGAAAAACGGAGAAAAACTGTGGGGTTTTCCTGGTTTTCACGGCACCGGCGGAAGGCGAAGGGTCTCAAGATATTTGGGGATTTTGGGATTAGTGGATTTAACGATTTTAATCTGACTATTTATATACATATTGTAAATGAGCGGCAGAAATGATCTGGACTGCTACTAGGCATTTCGAAAAATAATAAAAGCTAACAAAACCTGTACTCGGGAAATTAGGGTTAAGAATTTTCGTAAGTATCAAGTGCTCGAGAAGTAGGCTCGAGTACTTTATTAAGTTCTCGAGTACCCCGAGTGAAGTTCTCGAGACCAAAGAACTTAGGAAATTTTCGTAACCGAAAGTTCTCGAGAAGTTTTCTCGAGCAGAATAAAGAGTTCTTGAGAAGCTTGCTCGAGAAGTAGACAGTTCTCGAGCATCGTTCTCGAGCAAAAGTAAAGTTCCCGAGAAAGAATTACTTGCTTTTTTCCTTAGTCCTCTTTGTTGAGCATCCCAAGTTCTGTCTTGAAGAAAGAGAACTTGGCCTCATCCAGTGGCTTTGTGAAAATGTCTGCAACTTGTCTATCTGTTGGAACATATTGAAGGTTGATATCTCCTCGCTCCACATGCTCCCGTATAAAATGATATCTCAACTCTATATGTTTTGTTCTGCTGTGTGACACTGGATTGTTGGCAATGGCAATTGCACTTGATGAATCACACATCAGAGGAATGTCTTCAAACTTCAGGTTGTAGTCTTCAAGCTGATTTTTGATCCAAAGCAGTTGTGCACAACAACTGCCTGCAGAGATGTACTCTGACTCGGCTGTTGAGATTGCGACACAATTCTGCTTCTTACTACTCCAGGAAATAAGCCTTCTTCCTAGGAATTGACATGTTCCTGAGGTGCTCTTCCTATCATCCTTGCTACCTGCAAAATCTGCATCTGAATAGCCAATCAGTTCATTGTCATTACTTCTTGGGTACCATAAGCCAAGATTTGGTGTACCTTTAAGGTATCTCAAAATTCGCTTTGCAGCAGCGTAATGAGATTCCTTACTGTTCACCTGAAATCTAGCACATACACATGTTGAGAACATTATGTCTGGCCTACTAGCAGTAAGGTAGAGTAGTGACCCAATTATGCTTCTGTATTTGGTTTCATCAAAAGGTTTCCCTTTCTCATCCTTATCCAGAGACATAGCTGAGGCCATTGGAGTTTTCATTGTAGATGCGTTCTCCAATCCAAATTTCTTAATCAACTCCTTTGTGAACTTCGTCTGAGATATGAAAATTCCATCCTCAGATTGTTTCACTTGGAGTCCCAAGAAATACTTCAGCTCACCCATACTGCTCATTTCAAACTTCCCTTGCATTAGTTTAGAAAACTTTTTGCAAAGGTTGTCGTCAGTTGAGCCAAAAATAATGTCATCGACATAGATTTGCACTAGCAAAATCTTGCCTTTTATTTCCCTAAGAAATAATGTCTTGTCTATCTTTCCTCTTGTGAACTTGTTCTCAAGAAGAAAAGTAGACAATGTCTCATACCAAGCTCGGGGAGCTTGCTTGAGACCATACAGTGCTTTAAATAGAAAGTAGACATGGTTAGGAGAGTTTGGATCAACAAAACCTGGAGGTTGTTCTACATATACTTCTTCCTTTATGTTTCCATTAAGGAAGGCAGACTTCACGTCCATTTGATAGACGGTGAAACCTTTTAATGCAGCATATGCTAGAAATAACCTTATTGCCTCCAATCTTGCCACTGGAGCATATGTTTGATCGAAGTCTATTCCTTCTTCTTGTCGGTATCCTTTGGCGACGAGACGCGCCTTGTTCTTTATTATTGTACCATCTTCATCTAGCTTGTTCCGATACACCCACTTGGTTCCTATAACGTTCTTATCTTTGGGTCTTGGTACAAGCTTCCAAACTTCACACCGTTTGAATTGGTTCAGCTCCTCTTCCATGGCTAGTATCCATGATGCGTCGCAGTTTGCTTCCTCAAACTTCTTTGGTTCCACCTGAGATAGAAAACTTAAATATAAATTTTCATTAGTGGTACCTCTACGAGTTCTGACACCGTCTCGAGGATTTCCAATGATCTGTTCTATTGGATGATCCTTCAAGTGTCTGAGCTCTAATGTCCTAGCATCTGGAACATCTTCAGCATCTGGAGTGACTTCATTTCTTTGAACTGCTTCAATATCCTGATCTTCATTCTCAATTGTAGTTGGAGAAGTGATCTCGATGAAGGTATCACCCTTCTCTTCACTTGGTTCCTCCAACTTTATTTCATTTATCTTGGAACCTGCAGCTTCAAGTAACACACTAGACGAGTTGCTTTGCAACAAACTCGTCTCATCAAAAATAACATGAATTGATTCTTCTACCACCAAGGATTTCTTGTTAAAGATCCTATATGCTTTACTTTGGCTACTATAGCCTACGAAAATGCCTTCAAAACTCTTTTCGCTAAACTTAGTGGTATGATACTTGCCGTTGTTAAGTACAAAGCACTTACAACCAAAGATTCTAAAGTAAGATATTGTTGGCTTCCTGCCTTTTAAAAGTTCATAAGGAGTCTTATCATGGTTCTTGTTTATGAGTGCTCGATTTTGCACGTGACATGCAGTGTTGACGGCTTCAGCCCAGAAATATTCCGGTAGTGAAGCATCACTCAACATAGTCCTGCAAGCCTCTATGAGTGTTCTGTTTCTTCTCTCAGCTACTCCATTTTGTTGTGGAGTCCGAGGAGAGGAAAACTCATGAAGGATACCAAGGCTTTCACAAAATTCCGTCATGGCCCCAGATTTGAATTCCGTTCCATTGTCACTTCTGATTTTGACAATGGAGCAGTTGTACTCATTCTGTATTTGCCTGACAAAATTAGTGAAAATATCAAAGGTATCCGACTTGTGTTTCAAAAAGAACACCCACGCAAAGCGCGAGTAATCATCAACAATAACCAACGTATAATCCTTACCTCCTAAACTTCTAACTTGCAGTGGACCAAACAAGTCCATATGAAGAAGGTGTAAACACCTGTCCGAATCTTTGCCAATAATGCTTTTAAAAGTAGCCCTTGTTTGCTTGCCTTTAATGCATGCGTGACAAGGTCTTTCCTTTTCGCACTTAACATTTGGAGCATCACGCACCAAATTCTTCGAAAACAATTTATGAATGGTTTTGAAATTAATATGTGCTAATCTCTTGTGCCATTGGTCACTAAGAGATGCACAATCTTTAGCAAGAAGACATACTGGGGTAGAGGAATCCAAGCAAATAAAATTAAGACAAAATATGTTTCTGCTACGAGTGCCGGATAAAATGGTTTCTTGTTTATCAACCGCTTTTATCAAACACTTGTTGGCATGAAACTCAACAACGTATCCTTTGTCGCATAATTGACTTATGCTTATGAGATTATGTTCTAATCCCTCAACATAAGCAACATCCGAGAAGGATACGCTACCGTTAGAAATTGTACCATATCCTTTTGTAACTCCCCGGTCGGAGCCTCCAAAGATGACCTTTGGTCCGTTCTCGATTGGAGAGTAATTTTGAAGTAAACTTTTTGTTCCGGTCATGTGCCGAGAACATCCACTGTCCAAGTACCATATTGGCGTTCTATTGGCCTTTGGACATACCTGCAAACACAAAATCATTTTTCCTTAGGAACCCAAATTTGTTTGGGTCCTTGGTCTCTTGTTAGATTGCTCCCCCTACCGATGTTAGCATCGTGAGCGGTCTTTCTCACATTGATAACTCTTGGGGCAGCATAAACACTTTTGTTGAACCAACAATCGATGGCGAAGTGACCAATCTTGCCACAACACCAACAATGAAATCTATTGTATCTTTGTCCATTCTTCTCTTGCTTGACCATCTTGACATGAGGTCTAGCAGGAGGAGCTGCCATGGAGGTGGATGCTTCATGTTGATGACATGAACATGCTTTCCTCTCTTTGGTGGACAAGACTTCAATTTCTTTCACTTTCGGTGCTTTCTTAAAGTTATGACCATGATTATATGGACCATAGCTCTGAAGACTGATTTCTTCATAAGGTGCTTTAAAAACACTTTCGCCAAAGTTTCTAGGACGTGCCCATCCTTGGTATCTAGACTTTGGCTCTACATAAGTAGGCCTAGACCAGTGTCCATAGGAGGACTCAAGATCAAACTTGTTTGTCGGGTAGATTACCTTATTAAAGGTAGTCTGTTCTTGAGGGGCTTTCCCTTTTTCTTTGGCTAAGGCTTTCTTGGCTGCCTTATTCTTTCGTTGAGTCTTATTCCTTCTAGAAGTCTTACTAGAAGAGGCTACATGGCCTAGTCCAGCACCATCAGTCTGTGCTGAAAATCCAGCAATCAGTGGAAGAACTGTCTTAGGCTTGGAGAAGCTCTCAACAAGCTTCTTCTCAGCCTCAAACTGCTCTTCCAGTTTCTCAATGACTTTTTCTTTCAGACTGACGAGACTAAGTGTCTCATTCAATTCTTTTATGGCAGAGTTAAGCTTACCTTTGAGTGATTCCATCTCAAGAACTTCTTCTCTCAAAGAGCTTTCACTTGCCTTAAGAGACTTAATCTCTTTGGTTTGAGCTTTCACGACCTTTCGACATTTGTCGTAGGCCTTGATCAGCTCTCTGTACTGAACCATGAGTTCAGACTCATCGTCATAAGAGCTGTCCTCATTCTCATGTTCAGAACTCTCAGATTCAGAAAGAGGTGTGTGAGAGTTTACCTTCCCAGTGTACTGGGGTTCTGTCTCCTCATCAGTTTGAGCCATCAGCCCAAAATATGCTTCTTCTTCCTCACTTGACTCCGAGGAGTCTGAGTCGCTGAGGGTCTTTGTTTTCTTAGCCACGAGGCTCCTTTCATTCTTCTTTTGGTGAAAGGGTTTCTTGCTTTCCTTCTTTCCTCCTTCTCTTTTCTTATGAGGGCATTCAGCAATCATATGACCTGGCTTGTTGCAACAATAGCAAACTATGTCAGATGAAACATGTTTGTTCTGTTTAGGAACATACCTGTCATGGCTGCTTGAGCCTTTCTTTCTTCGATCACTTTCATAATGTGATCGTCTATGTGAGGCATCCTTGCCTCTCCAATTCTTCTTTTTGTTCAGAAACTTCTTGAACTGTCTTGATAAGAGAGAGAACTCTCCTTCAGATAACTCTGAGCCTGATGAACTGGGCTCTGAACTTTCTTCACTCTCAATTGTTTCCTGAGCAGGAGTAGATGATTGAGCTTTGACCTTTTTTGTGCTTTCTGCCTTCAAGGCAACAGTCTTATCCTTTGAAGAGGATCTGCTCTTCTCTTCTTCGGCTTTTCTTGTATTTATTTGCATCTCATAAGACATCAGCTTTCCGAAGAGATTCTGTGGGTCAGTCTCTGCTAGTCTGCCAAACTCCCAAATGGCACATACTTTGGTATCCCACTCTTTCGTCAGGGATCTGAGGAATTTGTCATTTAGGTCACCATTAGTGAACTTCCTGCCATACCCCTTCAGACCATTAACAATTTTGCTGAAGTTCTCAAAAGTATCTGTGATTGAATCCTTTGGTCCTTGTCTGAAGGCTTCATATTTTTGATTCAGAAGGGATCTTCTGTCATCCCTTACTTCTTCAGTGCCTTCCATCAGGACTATCAGACACTGCCACATTTCCTTAGCACTTTGGCAATGTATCAGATTCAGTAGCATAGAGTCATCAACTGCACTTGCTATGATGTTTTTAGCTTTCTTGTCCAACGAGACAAGTGCAATCTCATCTTTGTCAAGATCCATCAGTTTCTTTGGTACCTTTAGAGTAGGATTTATTGTGGAGGTTGTCATGGGAACATAGGGACCTTCTTCAACTATCATAAAGATCCTTGGATCCACAGCTTCCATAAAAAATTTAATTCTTTCTTTCCACATGGGAAAGTTTGTCTTGGTGCACAGTGGAAGCTTTGCAAAATCTTTTGCCTTATCCATGCTTGGCTAACTTCTTAGACAACTTAGGGCAGATCTGATCAAGGTGTTAACCTTTATATGATCAACGACCCTCTGATACCAATTGAAAGTTGACTAGTTGTCTAAATTATCACCTAGAGGGGGGTGAATAGGTGATTGCGACGTCTTTTGCGGAATAAAATAAAACTAATCGCAGCACACACAAAAAGAACACAAGCACAGACGACACAAGATTTATAGTGGTTCCCCTATCTTGGGTACTCCACTTTCCCTCTCACCGATCTAGTAACGCACTAGACTCGGCTACTCCACTTATCTCAGATTAAAGAAATCTTACAACTCGATCCAACCCGGATCTACACTCGGAAGCACAATCTTCCTACAACAAATACTCGGAGTGAAAACTCCTACAACTCGGAGAAGAATCTCCTACAGAATAAAGATTTACAGAAAATGATAAAACTGTGACAGATCTAGAAAATCTTGACGTCTCTTCTTCCTTCAACAATGGCGGCTCTGTCAGGAATCAGTCGGAGAAGATACTGTCGTCGATCTTGAGATCTGGTTCTTCGGAACACACGGAATCAAGAGATTCGAAAAAAAATCGAGGTCGATCTCGATTCTATGTGTCACTTCGTCGATCTTTCTTCGTCGGCGGCCTTCCAGATGGAAACAGTGAGCGGCGGCGACCGGGAAGACGAATCGAGAACTTAGGGTTTTTCGGCCCTTTTTCGTTTCACGTTCTTGAAGAGAGAGAAAAGATAAACGATGATAAAAGTTCTTCTTAATGAAAAGAGAGACTGATTAGACCTTTTATAGGGAGCCTAATCGGTCAGAAATCAAATCGTATTGAAAGTAATGCCACGTGGGCCAATTAGATGATGACAGATTAAGGATTGGAAAAATAGAACAAATAGTGGGTCAACGATTTTGACAATTTCAGAATTAGAAAAAGTTTAAGTCAGAAGTACTCGAGAACTGAAGGTTGTTCTCGAGCACTGAATCAAGGAGTTCTCGAGAATAGAAATGATTGTCTCGAGATCTGAGACTCAGAAAAATATACTGTCAAAAAATAACTTTCTCGAGCACTAATTGTACTACTCGAGCACTTATACTTAGAAGAAAAAGTATATCTGGATTACTCGAGCACACAGTAAACTTGCTCGAGTACTGGAAAGAAAGTATTCGAGAACTTGAAACTTCTCGAGCACAAAGACTTAATCAAAATCCTGAAGACTAGAGTACTCGAGCAAATGGATTATTTCTCGAGTACTTGAACATAGAGGAAAATCTGGAGGAAAGTACTCGAGAAGCTAAAGCTGTTCTCGAGCACAGGAACTTAGAAATATAACAACAGAGAAATAGATCTCGAGAAAGGTAGACTTTTATTCGAGAAGAAGAGTTATATTTCTCGAGTACTTTTCCTTAGAAATATTTTTGCACAGCATTCTAGTTCTCGAGCAGCAAAGTCATTTTCTCGAGAAAGGAAAACTTTCTCTCGAGCATTAATGACAGCCAGATTTGAAAGAAAAAGTTCTCGAGTAAGCTGAGCTTTTTCTCGAGCACTTTAAAAACTTCTCGAGACCTAGAGTTGTAATTTACTCGAGCACTATTGTACTTCTCGAGCAAAAATGACTTAGCAAAAATTCTAAGTTACAGAAAAATATTTTCAAATAAAACTTCTTCAGCTTCAGCTTTTGTCCTTTTCTCCAAGTGATTTGAGGTTAAGTATATTCCAATAGAGAGGCTACACATGAGTCAACACCTTGGATTACACAGTGAGGGATTACACTGTGAAGTCCTGTGTTTGATGACCCATTGCAGACTGACATTGGTCTATACTTAAAGTGTACACCTGCAAGCATATGGCTAAAGAGAAATATCAAATACAACTGGATTCAACTTAGTTCATGGGTGACTTCATGCAAATCTAGGTGAGTGTGGATACAATACCCAACAATAAGGCTTAACAAAGGTGAGTAATTGCAAGAATCTTTTAAACATAAATAATACAATACATAAATATTAAAGATAAGAAAAATGCAAAAGAGTTTGCTCAATTCGTGCACGACTTCCCACGTCGCTGATAACTTTCTCAAACCATGGACTCACATATTCATTACAATTCATGTACATTCATACAGAATGTATTAACTAAGTAATTAGAAGAGATATATTGGACTAACTCTTGCATTTTATCAAGTATTGGATGTCTCTGGTGGTATGATAATGCACTTTTCAAGTCATCCAATGTAAGCAAATCTATCTAGAAATACATGAAACTTATAGCCTGATATTTGTTCCCATTATTAATTTTATAAAGTCAGCATAAACTTTGCACTTAAAAGAGTTGATTCAAAAGTATTGAGGGTGCACTTTCAAAAATTTCTGAATATTGCTTATTGAGTTGTCAACCGTCGATAACAAATCAAGATTTCTTTGAAATTGTTGCCACTAAGGACAACATGTCAACAATTTCAATTAAATAAGTTGATATATGCAACAACACAATGAAACATATTTTGAACTAGGGTAATGAATGAAGAACATACTATTTTGTGATTAGTGCTACTTCCGAGAGTTAATAAATGAGAATTTTATAGAATATAATATTTGGAAGGGCATAATTATAAAGAAAATAATGAAGTATATCATAATTGATCATATAAAATGTTTATAAAATAGAAATTGACATCTTATCATCAACTATTGGAATTATCACATAATTACTTCTGATTTGATAACCCATGAAGTTGTCTAATAATGACATAAAAACTCTAAACCAAGATATACATTAAGATTGGGTCTACAACTTACAAAAAATCAGATCACTATAAAGTAGAGCAATTAAATAATAAAATAGTAAGGAATAGAAAATAGAAGTAATGAATCATGATAGTGGGCATAGTATCTTATTAACCTGAATACCTTCCACTTGAGCTACTTGAGCCAATCTTTTGACATCTGCAAGAAGAAAAATCAAGAGATCTAGCAGTTAACTTTCCTGGAGTGTGAATGCATCCTATTGATTATACAATGTGTTTATGCGGCATAACATAGAAGCAGTACGGAGTGAAAATCAAGAATCCAACTATTAATTCAATCACTTTCACAGTCTGGCTTCCAAATTGAGAAGACTATATAGTCAATGTAAAATAAATTCAACAAAACTATACGAATTAGAATATACGTCATGCTCAGACTAAACACCATCGTTATTTATGATTGTTTAACTAAAACTAAACACCATCATTATTTATGATTGTTTAACTAAAAAAGATTTAACTCTTTTTTCAAACTGTGCGGAAATAAGCTTTCATAAATTGCATAACTAATATGTACAACATACTCAAGTTAGCATAAGTATTTGCTTCACAACAGGTTAGAGAAATGAGACCTGATGAAACATATCTGAAAGTGCAAACTAACCTAAAAAAATAAGTATTAAGTAAACAAAGGGACCACCTACTATTTAGTAGGTTTCCTAAAGTTCAGCATCAAGCAATAGTTGACATGGCTCTTCAGCTTTTGATTATAACGATCATTGCATAACCCAATTCAACTACTTTTGTGTTGCTTAATGTTGGGAAAAGTAGCATTGATCGTGCAAGTATACAAAATAGTAAGGCGACAGTGCCAATTGCTCGTAAGAAATGTAAATACATCCAATTTTGAGGAAATTAGATGAAGAAAATCACAATAGTTATTATCTGTGTTTGAGAAAGAGTTACTAACAATAGTTATGAAATTCCATAATTGATTGCTTCTTGTGTTCACTTATAATAATAGAGAATAAGTCAATAGTACCTACTGCATCCATAAATATGATGAGAGAAGATGCATTCACGTACACTTCAGGAAATCGTGAATTTTTGTATAGAGTTTCTCTTTTACATTATCAGGTGTATGAGAACACGCATTAGCTTTCATATACCATCAAGCATGAGTTAGATCCCAATGTGCTAATAAGTTGACTTATTAAGCATATGGGAATTATAATTCTCAGACCTGACATGATTCTGTATAGGCAAGAAACATGATTAACACAAGCTAATTTGTACAATAATTTAGCTAAATAGAAATCTAATTAAACAAAATCAAACATTTAACATATCTGTGAAATAGAGGAAAAATTCAATCCTTAATGAAGTATAGGAAGAGCATCGTGGGCATGTGCATCCTCTCGCTCTCCCTCTCAAAGTATACCAAATGCATTTGATCTGACAATAATAAATAGGCAAGCCTTAATCATCCCTGATATGCACACATAAATACAAATGTAGAATAAACGCACCCCTTATTCTTCAAACTAAAACAATCCACGACTTTCATATAAGATTATTTAACTTATTAATGTACACAAAACCCCAATACACTGTCAATTCCACTTCAAACATGACCATAGACATTGATGCAGGTATAAAAGAACCGCATTAGGTGTAAAAATACAAACATGGATTAATAATTATAACGATACAAGAAAAAATAACGAACGTACTTAAGAGTCATTCCCGAGGATTCTCCAAAGCCTCCCTAAGGAACAAATTGACCTGATTCAACGAATCTTCCGAAACTATGCCGCTCACCTCACCTAGAATTGATGAAGTGGTTGTAGTGGCGTTGATGGCTGCAGGGTCGAGAGCAGGAAAGAAGCCCATACCCAAACCAACCGTAGTTCCGCCGGGGGAGGACGAGGGGAGATCTAGGGCTTCATATTTGATAGCTTCAAAGAAGAGAAGGGTTGGGTTTAGTGGAGAGTGATCGCAAATTTGCGTGCCCTAGGGGTGGTAGCTGACTGCTTCAAGAATGCTCTTATGCCTAGGGGTGAAGGAAGGCCTTCGAGCTGGCGAGTTCTATTGGCCCCAGCGATTGGGGGGTTCCTTCTACGCTCCTTTCACAATTTCAAGCGAAGGAATCAGGAAAAGAGGAAGGTTGCTTGGGCTAGTAAGAGTAGGTTTTTAGAAATTAAATTTTAAGGCTTCGTTTGGTTCGGCATTTTGCCGCCTTTGTTTGAAGCAAACGCTGTCGGACGACGGGTAAACAAACGACCGATGATGGCGTTTGCTCCGTTTGCACTCGTAGCAAGGAAGAAACGGCTCCGATCCGCTCCGTTTCGACCCTCACCTCTCCCCCTCCGGTTTCAAAGTGACGTTTGGACTCACCGGATGCACCCGCCACCGTCGAACCAAATATAACCTAAATCTTAATTTGGTGTGCAAGTAGTGGTTTTGGCCAAGGTTAGATGTAGGAACATTTTAAACATGTTGCAAAACATAATTTTAATAACCAACATAATATAATTGTTGTTTAAAATGAGTTAGCAAATGCAACATTTAGAAAATATTTCTAGTAATAGATAAGAGAACATTTATTAAATATTGGATCAAATATGTTACATAAAACTTTTACTCTATTGCAAATATTAAAAATTATTTCATATTTTACGTTTAGACAACTTCTTATAAATGTTAAGAAATAAAGTGTTTCTAAAAAGTAAAAACCAAAAATATTGTACTGAATTTTTGCTAGAGGAATACAACGTCTAGCACCCTTATTGAGATTCTTCAATTCTTGTCTCTTAGAAATATAATATCATATATAAAATCGTCCAAAAATTTAACTCTAGAATTTCTATTATCATACTAGTTATTTATATATTCATTATATGCCATTATTTTCTTATAAATATTCCTATAGTGAAAGATATTGTGTTACAAAATTTCAATATATGTGTGTATAAAAATGAAAAATAAATAATTAAAATAGGTAAAATATTTGACAACATATTTTTAATGAAAAAAAGTAAAATATTTGGCAACATATTTTTAATGAAAAAACTAGATAAAATAAGGGCTGACAACCCCAATTTGACTATTGACAGCCCAAAGATAATGACAGTCCAAAAAATGATTATTGTCAGCCCGATGGATACTGGCAGACCAAAAATTAAGTGTTTAAAAGACATTTTTAGGAAAATTATTCAACATGAAAGGTGTAGATCTCGACGAGAACTACAACTTTCATGTTGATTTTTTTTTCTAAAATTGTCATACAAAAGGCGAGGCATCGGGTGGAACTATTGCTTTTTGAAAATATGACTACTATATGACATTTTTAGAAAAATTGTTCAACATGAAAGTTGTAGATCTCGTCGAGATCTACAACTTTCATGTTGAACAATTTTTCTAAAAATGTCATATAGCATGCCTATTTTCAAAAGGCTAGTGTTCTGTGTTTTGGGCTGCTATTAGCGGTCATATTATGTGTGTTTTTTATTGTTTTGCCGGACTGCTAATATCCAAAGCTGTACTGCCAATATAAATGCTCATAAATATAAGATGTCTGCAACGTTTTGTCTATGATATAATATTTTTTTGGCGCCTAAAAAAACTAAAACTCTACAGTCTACAACAAAATATTAATGATTTTTAAAGCTCTGAAATTGATTTTTTAAAACCCAAAATTCAGTGATTATTCCTGTCATTCATGATCAAGATTAAGCGCAAATGAATAGTATTTATTAAGGGCAAACAAATAGTATTTATTTCCTGATCAAGATTAAGGGCGCATTTGGCGCGACGTTTTCACACTGGTGGTGGGAGCAGACACAAACGCACGACGGGCAAACAAATGACCCACTGCGCGTTTGCCGCGTCTGTTCCCACCCGCCCCTGAGAAATAGAGCCTTTCGATTCACACCCCTCCCCTCCCGTTTGAACGGCGGCAACGGCTCCTCCCTCCCCGTCTCCTCCGGTCACCCCAAACCAGACCAAATTCTTGGCTTATCTAATTTTAAGCACCCAAAATTTAGGAACATTTGTTTTATATTTTTCATAAAATTGACTATGACATTAATCTGCCCTAAATGACGTCAGAACTGAATTTCTTAAATATTTGTAACTTACTTTTTTTTTATTAAATTTCAAGTTAATTCATTACTAAGAAGTTTTTTTTTAATTATTTTTGCTGTCAAGAACAAGAACCTGCCTTCGTTGAAGTTAATATGGTAATTAATGAGCATTTTAAAGATATAAAAGTCAGGAAAATGAATGCACAAGTAAAAAAATACCAAGTCTGAATTTCTCGAATATTTATAACTTATTATTTTTAGGCTATATTTGATTCGGTGGTGGCGGGAGCATCCGGTGGGTTGAAACATCACTTTGGAACCGGAGGGGGAGAGGTGGGGGTCGAAACGGAGCGAATCGGGGCCGTTTCCTCCTTGTTGCGGGTGCAAACGGAGCAAACGCCGCCGGCGACCGTTTGTTTACCCTCCGTCCGTCGGCATTTGCTCCAAACGGAGGAGGCGAAACGCCACATCAAACAAAGCCTTAATCATTTTTCAAGGTAATATATTACTCTTAAAGTTTTTAAAAATATATTTTTACACTGAAGTTAATTAGTTAATATGGTAATTAATGACCATTTTAAAGATATAAAAGTTAAGGTAGTGAATGCATTGAGTAAAAAAATATTTTTTTTACTCGAGGAAGGAGCGCGGGTAGCGCAGGAGCCGTCCGATGGGACTTTAAATAACGTGTTTTGCTTATTTTTTTTTATTATTTTTTTATTATTGTAAAACACAAACGTTAGATTTAAGGATGGACGGCTTGGATCTCACCCGCTTCCAAAAAAGGGCACGGTTCCCGGAACAATTACTCCGAGTAAAAATATCAAGTATATTTAACATAACTTGCATTTAATAAGGTGATTGTTAAACGCAAACAGCTATTTGTTAGCCGCAAACAAAAATTTCGCGCCTTTTCGAAATACGCCTTATACATGCAATTTCAGGAAAAGTGTTCAACACGAAAGTTGTAGATCTCGACGAGATCTACAACTTTCGTGTTGAACACTTTTCCTGAAATTGCATGTACAAGGCGTACTTTGGAAATATGCTCAGATTTTGCGCATTTTAGAAATACGTCCTGTACATGCAATTTCAGGAAAAGTGTTCAACACGAAAGTTGTAGATATCGTCGAGATCTACAACTTTCGTGTTGAACACTTTTCCTGAAATTGCATGTATAAGGCGTATTTCGAAAAGGCGCGAAATTTAAGTTTGCGGATAACAAATAGCGGGTTTGCGGTTAACAATCACCTTTAATAATAGGTGTTATTATTGACAAATCACATTTAGCTATTACCACCTCAAAAAATCCTCAGTTTGTTTTTTAAAAAATAAAGGTTAGATGTTGGAGGGTCATATGATCTTTTATGAAAATATTGGAGGGTCATATGATCTTGAATCTTCATGAGATTTTGGTTGAAGTAATTATATAGTGTTATTGACCACTGAAATTTATTATAAGATGTTTAGAAAACAATAGCCTATATTTATAGTTATAACCTTCATCTTGCCCCATGTGATGATTTTGGAGTAATCATGGTTAGATTAACTTAGAATGACATGAAACTCTGGCAAGGTAAATTAAATATCAATTAGAGGCACTAGTAAATTATTTGGATCATTTGAGCATTTTCTCTTAGTACTTCATATGTAAAGTAAACTAGTGCACAATATCCTAGTCTGAGAATGGATTGTCATACAAAAGGCGAGGCACCGGGTGGAACTATTGCCTTTTGAAAATATGACTACTATATGATATTTTTAGAAAAATTGTTCAACATGAAAGTTGTAGATCTCCAATTTTTCTAAAAATGTCATATAGTATGCCTATTTTCAAAAGGCTAGTGTTCTGTGTTTTGGGCTGCTATTAGCAGTCATATTATGTGTGTTTTTTACTGTTTTGCCGGACTGCTAATATCCAAAGCTGTACTGCTAATATAAACGCTCATAAATATAAGATGTCTGCAACGTTTTGTCTATGATATAATATTTTTTTGGCGCCTAAAAAAACTAAAACTCTACGGTCTACAACAAAATATTAATGATTTTTAAAGCTCTGAAATTGATTTTTTAAAACCCAAAATTCAGTGATTATTCCTGTCATTCATGATCAAGATTAAGCGCAAATGAATAGTATTTATTAAGGGCAAACAAATAGTATTTATTTCCTGATCAAGATTAAGGGCGCATTTGGCGCGGCGTTTTCACACTGGTGGTGGGAGCAGACACAAACGCACGACGGGCAAACAAATGACCCACTGCGCGTTTGCCGCGTCTGTTCCCACCCGCCCCTGAGAAATAGAGCCTTTCGATTCACACCCCTCCCCTCCCGTTTGAACGGCGGCAACGGCTCCTCCCTCCCCGTCTCCTCCGGTCACCCCAAACCAGACCAAATTCTTGGCTTATCTAATTTTAAGCACCCAAAATTTAGGAACATTTGTTTTATATTTTTCATAAAATTGACTATGACATTAATCTGCCCTAAATGACGTCAGAACTGAATTTCTTAAATATTTGTAACTTACTTTTTTTTTATTAAATTTCAAGTTAATTCATTACTAAGAAGTTTTTTTTTAATTATTTTTGCTGTCAAGAACAAGAACCTGCCTTCGTTGAAGTTAATATGGTAATTAATGAGCATTTTAAAGATATAAAAGTCAGGAAAATGAATGCACAAGTAAAAAAATACCAAGTCTGAATTTCTCGAATATTTATAACTTATTATTTTTAGGCTATATTTGATTCGGTGGTGGCGGGAGCATCCGGTGGGTTGAAACATCACTTTGGAACCGGAGGGGGAGAGGTGGGGGTCGAAACGGAGCGAATCGGGGCCGTTTCCTCCTTGTTGCGGGTGCAAACGGAGCAAACGCCGCCGGCGACCGTTTGTTTACCCTCCGTCCGTCGGCATTTGCTCCAAACGGAGGAGGCGAAACGCCACATCAAACAAAGCCTTAATCATTTTTCAAGGTAATATATTACTCTTAAAGTTTTTAAAAATATATTTTTACACTGAAGTTAATTAGTTAATATGGTAATTAATGACCATTTTAAAGATATAAAAGTTAAGGTAGTGAATGCATTGAGTAAAAAAATATTTTTTTTACTCGAGGAAGGAGCGCGGGTAGCGCAGGAGCCGTCCGATGGGACTTTAAATAACGTGTTTTGCTTATTTTTTTTTATTATTTTTTTATTATTGTAAAACACAAACGTTAGATTTAAGGATGGACGGCTTGGATCTCACCCGCTTCCAAAAAAGGGCACGGTTCCCCGGAACAATTACTCCGAGTAAAAATATCAAGTATATTTAACATAACTTGCATTTAATAATAGGTGTTATTATTGACAAATCACATTTAGCTATTACCACCTCAAAAAATCCTCAGTTTGTTTTTTAAAAAATAAAGGTTAGATGTTGGAGGGTCATATGATCTTTTATGAAAATATTGGAGGGTCATATGATCTTGAATCTTCATGAGATTTTGGTTGAAGTAATTATATAGTGTTATTGACCACTGAAATTTATTATAAGATGTTTAGAAAACAATAGCCTATATTTGTAGTTATAACCTTCATCTTGCCCCATGTGATGATTTTGGAGTAATCATGGTTAGATTAACTTAGAATGACATGAAACTCTGGCAAGGTAAATTAAATATCAATTAGAGGCACTAGTAAATTATTTGGATCATTTGAGCATTTTCTCTTAGTACTTCATATGTAAAGTAAACTAGTGCACAATATCCTAGTCTGAGAATGGATTGTCATACAAAAGGCGAGGCACCGGGTGGAACTATTGCCTTTTGAAAATATGACTACTATATGATATTTTTAGAAAAATTGTTCAACATGAAAGTTGTAGATCTCCAATTTTTCTAAAAATGTCATATAGTATGCCTATTTTCAAAAGGCTAGTGTTCTGTGTTTTGGGCTGCTATTAGCAGTCATATTATGTGTGTTTTTTACTGTTTTGCCGGACTGCTAATATCCAAAGCTGTACTGCTAATATAAACGCTCATAAATATAAGATGTCTGCAACGTTTTGTCTATGATATAATATTTTTTTGGCGCCTAAAAAAACTAAAACTCTACGGTCTACAACAAAATATTAATGATTTTTAAAGCTCTGAAATTGATTTTTAAAAACCCAAAATTCAGTGATTATTCCTGTCATTCATGATCAAGATTAAGCGCAAATGAATAGTATTTATTAAGGGCAAACAAATAGTATTTATTTCCTGATCAAGATTAAGGGCGCATTTGGCGCGGCGTTTTCACACTGGTGGTGGGAGCAGACACAAACGCACGACGAGCAAACAAATGACCCACTGCGCGTTTGCCGCGTCTGTTCCCACCCGCCCCTGAGAAATAGAGCCTTTCGATCCACACCCCTCCCCTCCCGTTTGAACGGCGGCCACGGCTCCTCCCTCCCCGTCTCCTCCGGTCAACCCAAACCAGACCAAATTCTTGGCTTATCTAATTTTAAGCACCCAAAATTTAGGAACATTTGTTTTATATTTTTCATAAAATTGACTATGACATTAATCTGCCCTAAATGACGTCAGAACTGAATTTCTTTAATATTTGTAACTTACTTTTTTTTTATTAAATTTCAAGTTAATTCATTACTAAGAAGTTTTTTTTAATTATTTTTGCTGTCAAGAATAAGAACCTGCCTTCGTTGAAGTTAATATGATAATTAATGACCATTTTAAAGATATAAAAGTCAGGGAAATGAATGCACAAGTAAGAAAATATCAAGTCTGAATTTCTCGAATATTTATAACTTATTATTTTTAGGCTATATTTGATTCGGTGGTGGCGGGAGCATCCGGTGGGTTGAAACATCACTTTGGAACCGGAGGGGGAGAGGTGGGGGTCGAAACGGAGCGAATCGAGGCCGTTTCATCCTTGTTGCGGGTGCAAATGGAGCAAACGCCGCCGGCGACCGTTTGTTTACCCTTCGTCCGTCGGCATTTGCTCCAAACGGAGGAGGCGAAACGCCATATCAAACAAAGCCTTAATCATTTTTCAAGGTAATATATTACTCTTAAAGTTTTTAAAAATATATTTTTACACTGAAGTTAATTAGTTAATATGGTAATTAATGACCATTTTAAAGATATAAAAGTTAAGGTAGTGAATGCATTGAGTCAAAAAATAATTTTTTTACTCGAGGAAGGAGCGCGGTAGCGCAGGAGCCGTCCGATGGGACTTTAAATAACGTGTTTTGCTTATTTTTTTATTATTGTAAAACACAAACGTTGGATTTAAGGATGGACGGCTTAGATCTCACCCGCTTCCAAAAAAGGACACGCTGCCCCGGAACAATTACTCCGAGTAAAAATATCAAGTATATTTAACATAACTTGCATTTAATAATAGGTGTTATTATTGACAAATCACATTTAGCTATTACCACCTCAAAAAAACCTCAGTTTGTTTTTTAAAAAATAAAGGTTAGATTTCAAAGAGCCCTATGTTATATTAGCAAACCAAAGCCCCACACTCCCTACTCCAGACTAATCCCTATTTGCGATTTTAGGTTTCGCTCCCTGCTTTGCAAGAGGCGAAACCACGTGATGCCATATACTGATTTTCACCGGACAAAGCCCAATATCCCGATCGAGGTCGGTGCTCGACATTTCCTATAGGTATAAGTTCATCTTTTTCTTTTTTTTTGATTCCATGTCAATGTGTTCCTTTTAGGGATGTTCGTGGCAAATTTTCTACTACGAGGAATTGAAAGAAGAATAAGACGGAAGACTAACATCTCGAAGAATCAATTTGTATTCATGCCAAGGTGGTCGACCATTGCAGCTATACATCTCTTGAGGAGACTCATTGACAACTATCGAGAAAGAAAACAAGGTTTGCATATACTCTTTATCTACCTTGAGAAGGCTATGATAGAGTTCCAAGAGAAATCTTGGAGAGGAAAAAAAGATGTAAATGTATCATACATTGACATAATCAAAGATATGTATACAAATTTAGTGGCAAGGGTGAGGACATCTGGAGGATTAACACAGGAATTCCCTATCAATGTTGGCTTACATCAAGGTTCAGCTTTAAGCTCTTATCTCTTTACCCTTATCTTAGATGAGCTCACCGGACATATCCAACAAGCAATACCTTGATGTGTATTATTTGCGGATGATATCGTTTTGTTCGATGAGACGCGCGTGGGTGTAAACGCAAAATTTGAATCATGGCGAGACACTTTAGAAAGGAAGGGTTTTAGGTTGAGCAGGGCAAAGACGGAGTATATGGAGCTTAAATTTAGTAGTGCAAGAAGGACGGATGACTTCGTTATTAAGTTGGGTGATCGAGATATTTCCCGTGGTGAATGTTCTAAATATCTTGGATTGATAGTTCAAAAGGACGAAGGTATTGATAAAGATGTGACACATAGAATCCAAGCGAGTTTGTTGAAGTGAAAAGGTGCGTTAGGGATCTTGTGTGATCGTAAGGTACCATTAAAACTTAAAATCGTACTGCGATTAAACCAACAATGCTCTATGGTTCTGAGTGTTGGGCAGTGAATTGTGTACATGAATAAAAAATGGGAGTTGCGGAGATGAGAACGCTTAGGTGGATGTGTGGATACATGAGACCATTAGAGACACCTATTAGGCGTCGTGAGAGTCTAGTCACTAGGCATGTTAAACAATGGAGGGGTAGACCAATAAAGACTTGGAGTGAAACTATAAGGAAAGACACGATGTACTTAGGCATTAGTAAGATTATGACATAAGATAGAGAAAAATGACGACAAAGGATCCATATAGCCGACCCCACCATAGTGGGATAAAGGCTTGAGTGTTGTTGTTGAGGAATTGTGTGTTATCATCTATTTAGTGTTTCTTCCTGCCTAATTTTCACCAGACGAACCCTTGCTTCCTGCTTGAGGTCGGCGCTAGGTATTTACTTTTGATATTAGTTCATTTTTTTTCTTGATAGGGTCTCCCTTAATTTATAATAATTTTGAGCTGCAAATAGCCAAAATTCCCATAATCCCCACTAACTCAGTGGGGATTATGGAGGAAATCACCTCACGCGCGATCACCATAAGCGATCCATGCGCGATTTGTGCACCCAATCCACCGTCACGACAACCACCATCAAGCCAACCATCTGCAGCCTCCCGTTACCGTTAATAACGGCTACACCCATGTGGCCTGAGAGCCAGCGGCCGGCGTCCCCTCTGACCTCCTTCATGCCTTGCGCCAGCGGGCCTACCGCCGTGAGGCCCACGGCTGGTCACTCGCCCGCGGGCGGGGCCACGCCTTATGGCCGCGAGGCCCACAGACCGCCTCCCAATCAGCCGTTGTCGCATCTCGCGGCCGACGCGCCTGCACGTCCGCGACAAGCCTCCCGGCCAGCGCGCCCGCGATCGGCCTCTCGGTCTCTCAACAAGTGCGTCCATAGCCGACCTCCTGGCCGGCTGTACGCCCGCTGCCACGGGGAGTGCGATCTGCCTCTTGGTCAACCGCCTCCATGACTTACAACCGTAAGCCCACAGCCTCCCCACCCCGCCGGTCGCCGCTCCCTTCCCCTGGTTGGCTTCTCGCCGCAGGGGGCTCATCGCCGACCACCACCGCTGGTCAACCCTTCTCCCTCCATCTGATCATCCCCACATGATCTCTACTATTCGATGCGCAAGTAACCACTCACATAACCACACAATATGGGGGTGCAAATAACCGTATGGGTGTGCTTGACTGTTCTCGGGCAGTCCAATCTAGACAAGTTTTTAGGAGCCTCGAGTGACACACAACAGTTTGGCGTTGTCTATGGGAAGGAGTTCCCCAAAGCTCTAAAGATCTAGAAGTCTGTATCCTCTACACATCGATACTTGTGACTAGAGACCATGGTAAGAAGAAGCACTCACATAACCCAATGATCAGTACGCGAGGAGGCTCCAATCTTGGTCCTTCCCACTCCCTCATCAACACACTTCAACTGGAGGAGATAATGATCGAGCCCGAAAATGCACTAGTAGGGTGCGTCTTCCAGATAGAAGAATGGCAAGCTGACGTGCTGTGAGGAACTTTGGAGCTGCTCAGACTCCCGTAGTGTTCTCTGCATTAGTTAATCTGCCTCCTGATGAGTCCTATTTATATAGTGATTTTCGAACTCATCTGGGCTAGTTTTCCTTCGATTGCACTTCACTTTTAGTTCGTATTCGTATATATTTCATCTTATCTTTATTTCCATTGGAAGTGCATTTTCGGCCCGTGGTTGTGTATTTTTTGTACTTTTACAGTTTGTTCTCCTTTTTTGACTGCTTGGAATGTCTGCACATATCAGTGCTTTGTACAGGGGTCGTGTGTGTGTTCCGGGGGTGTTTGGAAGCAGGAATACTGTGCACGATCATCTAATCTATTGCGCACGACCACTAGTCGTGCGCCGATGATCGTGCGCACTGGTATTCTGATTTCCAGATTCTACATGGGATAATCGCACAACCACAGGACATAGTGCGCACAACCACCGGTCGTGCGCCACTGATCGTGTGCATTGATTCCTCTTTTCCTGGAGTTCTATCTGGGGTAATCGCACGACCATTGGACATAGTGCGCACGACCACCGGTTTTGCGCCACTGCTCGTGCGTGTTATCCCAGTTCTTCTTTTAATTCTGCCATGCAAATACGCACGATCACTGGCCATAGTACGCACGACCACTAGTCGTGCACCCGTGATCGTGCGCATTGTTAAATTCTGTTTCTTATAAATACGCAGGTTTCGCCCTAATGCGAGGAGCGCCCGATTTTTTCCGCCATTTTTCGTCCCCGACGAAGGGTTCCGCCGTTCCCCTTCATCTTCCACCCTAGGGAGGTGCTTCGGGCAAGCCTTCACTGCCGAATCCAAGCTGGAGCTTCCTCTCGGCCTCCTCCATCATCTCTTGAGCTCTATTTCAAGTTTTGGCGCCATATCCACCAAGCAAGGGGAAGCTTGCAACTTTCTTCCACAATCGTGACACGAAGAAGACTGGTCAATTGGAAGGTAGTGACAACCCTTCTCTACCCTGGACGCAGTTGAGGACCAAGCTAGGACGTGGATTGATAACCCGACGATTCCTTCCGTTAACCCTCAGCAAGACTTCAGATTCGGTCGATCTCTTGCCTTGTTCTTCCTTTATTGTTGTTTATGTGCTGTAAAACTTTATTTATAGATGATGTGCTCTTAGTTGTAAACATTATTAGATTCATGTCTATGTGATTCTGTGTTGTTTACTGCTTAAGTTGCTTGAGGTGCGCCATATTCCATCCTCCATCCACCCTTGCCGCACTAGCAATTGCTAGTGGCGTGTGTTGCGAAGAAGTGCTCTCGACCTTTATTCTGAAAGCCTACTTGCCCATCCGCCTAGCGATTCGGTGCATAGCGACCCAACTAGTCTTCCATCCCATCTGGCAAAGCATTGCATAGCGGCATTACATAGGAGTAGTTGTTAGTATTTTATTTTCTTTTTATCACAACAATCAAAACCCCCCATCGTAAACTCCGACCTAAGAACTTCAATCTCAAGTCCTCCTCAAAAATTAACTCCACTTTACTGTGTTCCCTCGAGATCGATACTTGGGAAAATTTGCCCATTTTATATTACTTGTGCGACCGGTACACTTGCCGTTCAACGCATCAAGTTTTTGGCGCCATTGCCGGGGAACATAGCCATCTGAGTTGCTGGAGAGGGAGACATGAGTTTGCTTTCCTTTTCCTTTGTAAATCGCTTTTGTTTTGTTCTATTTTTGTTTAGCTTGCCTTTTTCTTGTTTGTTTAGGCAACTGTAGTAATATATTGTTGGATTTAGTAATTTGCACAATTTTTTTTGAATCTGCTATTTTGACACCATGTGGGGATATTCGTATGCCCAATGTCATTGGTGTGGAAAGTCTTCCCACGCTAGTCATGAATGCCCTATGAGAGATATTGAGCATAAGCCTCAACGCACAATGCATGAGATGTTATTTTCGTTCAGCCCTTCAAACACCGTGCCCCGAGCTTATGGTCATTCGTCCTCGCCGCATACACTGTTCTCTTATGCTTCTCTGGTCTCACAAGGACCGCAGAGTACTGGGAGAAAGTGTTTGTATTGTCGTAGAACAGATCATGTCCTGAAGGATTGTGCCGAGTACCTCCGTGTTATGGAAGAGGATGATGAGCCAGACATCCGGATCATCCCGACTCCTACCCTCGGTGGCACACCTTCATCGTCTGGTTATGTGACCTTGTCACCTTCATTTTTTGAAGGGAATGATGCAGACACAACCACCATATGTGTGGCTGATCTAGGCTTCGACGTGGCTGAGCCCATCTCTCCTGTGCATACACCTCCAAGCGTGAAGCCGATTCTTTGTGAGGAACCTGTGCTTGACTATTATCCAAGCAATGTTCTTCCTCCTTTTGTGCATTCTACTACAGTCATTTCTTACGACATTTTCGACGATGCATCGCAAGTTGAGGCTTGTGATACATGGATTGTTTCCACCCCCGTGGAGGAGGACAACCTTCCTGGTGACGAGGATTCTCCCTCAACACCAGAGGAGGAAGTCCAAGTCCTGGTGGAGGCGTCTATGGATCCCGTCGAGCTGTTGGATCCCTAGTTGGATTTGGGTTAGGTTCACTAAGTTAGGATATGACCCAACATGTATAGATCAAGGTCATGGTTGTGTCCTAAAGTCTAGGTCAAGTCCTTTGAGTCAACAGTACAAAGGACCAGCCTCCAACACTGCCATAGACTCAAGACTTAGGAATTCAAGACTTAGAAAAAGGACTTCTACGTTCGTCGATCTCCGGTCGACTAAAGTCGAGCTCAGCTAGACGAACTCAGGGACAATTCTCTGAGCTCAGCTCGACGAACTTAGTTCTCAGCTCGACGAACTCTAGACAAAGTAATAACTCCTCTAAGTCAAACCTCAATCGAAGAACTAAGAACATAAGCTAGAAGAACTCTGTTCTCTGGTAGACTAATTCTAGATAAGGTGATTCAACACTCAACATCAGAAAATATTCTAAGTCCAGACTGTAGACTCAGCTCGATGATCTTGGACCCCAACTGGATTAACTCTGTTCTCAGGGCTCAGCTCGACGATCTTTGATTCAGCTCGAAGAACTTGATGCATAGAAGAAGAAAGTTATCAAGCAGTATCCAGAGGTCGACGATCTTGGATCTCAGCTCGACGAACATCTATTCGACGAACTGTGGACTCAGGTCGATGAATCCAGTCTTGGCTGTTTTCCTCTTTTATCCTTATTATGTGGTAATGATTCCTGAGTAATTAATGCTCTAATATTCTCTGAATATTACCGTTAGACAAGAGCATTAATTATGGTCTTCATCAGGATTACTGTCTGCCGTTTTTATAAGGGATAGTTGGGGAAACAAATCAATGCCAAAAATATTCCAAGGCCGTCAGCATTAATTGTAGAAGGAATTTCAAAATTCAAATGGACATTCACGTTGGAAATATAAAAACTGAGATTAATATTCCTTTGAAGTGGATGAGATACAGAGAACAACATTCTGAGAGACATACATAATTCTTGAGATTGAAAAATCGATCAGTCAAGAATCAACAGCGGCTAGACAAGAAGAAGAACAATTCTGAAGAAGAAGAACAACCATCCAAATCAAGTGTCTTCTTCTGTCACACTCTCAGGAACTCTCTGAAGGACAACAATACTGCATCTGTCAAAATAGTTCCTGAAGTTTTTCTTGTCAAAACTGAAAGCTTGAAGTCCTATCACCCTAAAGAAAAAGTTCCATCCCTCCCTGAATAAACTCAATATTTCAGGGGGAGCTTTTTGTTAACATAAATTCCACTAGTCTTCTCAGTTGTATTTGAGAAAGAGAAGACACCATCATTCTCTCACCCCCCTCTGTAAAAAGGGTTCTCTACTCCCTTCAAAAGTGATTTCTGGTTGCAAGTCTCCTAACCAAAAGACTTGAGATTTGG
Organism: Platanthera zijinensis; assembly: GCA_039513925.1. Lineage (NCBI taxonomy): Eukaryota > Viridiplantae > Streptophyta > Magnoliopsida > Asparagales > Orchidaceae > Platanthera > Platanthera zijinensis. The sequence continues at coordinate 157,092,028 of CM077083.1, forward strand.
TTTTTTTGAGCACCTGATCAAAAGCTCATTGGTGGCAGTCAACTGATCAAAAACCTGAGTGGATTCCTACCAGGGTGGTAGAAGAGTGGATGTACCTAGGTTGGGGAACCATTATAAATTCTTGTGTTGTCTGGTTGCCCTCTTCTTCTTGTTCTTGCTGTGGCTGTATTATTTAGTTTTTCCTGTGATTTCATTTATTTCATTTGGTATTCTGTGATATAGTACCTAAGCTTAGGTACAATTCTTATAGTTCAGAAAAAGTGTTAAATATACCCATATACTCTATTCACCCCCTATAGAGTATATCAGATCTAACCCTTACTTTCAATTGGTATCAGAGGAGGTTCTTTTAGTTGTACAAGTTAAAACCTTGAACCGAAGATCCTAAGTTAGATCTGTTCTTTAACTTTGCTAGACTTATCTATACAACATGACACAGAATAAAGAATATGCGAGCACCAAACCTCCAATGTGTAACTTGTCCAAGTTCACAATCTTGAAGGCAAGAATTAGGCTTTACATGAACTCTATTGATGAAGATTTATTTAATTCTATCTTAATAAGACCACCAGCTCAAGTGGCTTCAACCTCAACTACATCAACTGACCTGAGTGCAGTTCCACCCCCTGGATGGACAGATGCACAGAAGAAGGCTAAGATAGCTGATGCCAAAGCATGAACATACTGGCTCAAACTATGTCTGATGAAATATTTTAAAAGGTTGCTGAGTGTCAATCAGCCAAGGAGATTTGGGATTCCCTGAACCAAATGGTGGCTGGATCAACAGATGAGAGGAAAGACAGAAGGTCAAATCTCATCACTCAGTATGAGAACTTCAAGAAGGATGAAGCAGAGACAGTAGAAGTAATGTACAACAGACTTAGCTCCATCATCAGTGAGCTAAGGACTCTAGACAAAGAATTCACCTTGACTGAAGTGAATGAAAAAAATCCTTATGTGCTTCCCCAGCACATGGGACTCAAGAATCTGGCCCATCAGAGAAGCCAGAAGCATGATAGAGATTTCAACAGAATCTCTTCTAGGAAAATTAAAGTCCTATGAGCAGCTGATCAAAGCAAGGGAAACAACAGCTGAAGTGAAGACTCCTACACCAACTAGGAAGGAGCATAACATAGCTTTCAAAACTACAGAAGACTCTGAAGTCATTCTAGTAAATGAGAGTTGATGAGTCTCTTTGCCAATAGATTCTTCAAGATGGCCAGAAAGGACTTCAGAAGGAAACCTTCTAAATATGAAGATAAGCCAAGGTATGACAAAACACCCTCTAAAGAAGTAGTGCGTTTTGGGTGCAGGAAACCCGAGCACTTCATTTCTGAGTGTCCAGAAGCTCAGAAGAAGGACAGAAGAAAGGATAAGGACTCAAGAAAGAGTCACTATAACAAGTCTTCCTCAAGCAAGCATAAGAGGAAAGACAAGGGCTTTGTTGCTGAGATATGGAGTGATACTGAAGAAGAATCTACATCCTCCAGCTCCAGTGAGGATGAAGAAGAGTAGAAAGCAAAGGAAGTCTGTCTCATGGCTATTGAGGCAGGCAGTAGCAGATCAGATACAGATGAGTCTGATAATGAAGAACCTCTATCAACTGAAGATCACGTAATAGCTTCCTATGATTTTTAGTTAGATGAATTTAAATCTGAATTTAAAAATTTATGCTTAGACTTGATAAGCTCTGAGAAGAAAATCAAACTTCTCAGAGAAAAGTTAGATACCCTAGACAACATCACTACAAAAAATGCAAAATTAACTAATGAACTAATGTCTGCTAATAAACAAATATCCTTTCTAAAAACTGAACTAGGTAAGACAAAACTATTAGAAGAATCACTGAATGGAAGAAGTCTACAATTATTAGATATCACTAGTACTATAAATGCTAGGACCAACAATAGCAAACTAGGACTAGGTGCCTCCCCTAGTGATCCACCTTTGATTCAAAAAAATAATCTTTCCAGACTAGTAAAATTTATATCTGACAAGGGAAAGAGGAACACTGAACAGGTAAATAAAGTTAATAAGATCCTTGAACAAATTGAAACAAAAAAATAAGATCAACAACAAGAAGAATAACAAAAATAATAATGTTCAGCAGTTATCGTCGAACTCAGATCGACGATATACGAACAGATCGTCGAACTCAGAACGACGATCTTTGAACGCAAACATCAGTAATAATCATTCTTCGATCTATGATCGACGATACCAGTATGGTTCATCGACTAGAGATCGACGACTTTGGTACTTCAAGAATGAATACCTTCATTCTTCGAGCAGAGATCGACAATCTCATCCAACATCGTCGAGCTCAGGTCGACGATCCAACCAGAGATCGTCGAACCCAAATCTTAATAACAGGAACTTAAATTCTAATAACAACTTTAATCCCTTCACTCAATGGATAATTCCACCTAGGAGATACCATCCTAAAGGGTATAAAGACCAACCTGAATGTTCTTACATTTCTAGTTATAGCTATGTAAATCAACAAGGACCTAAGGTTACCTAGGTCAAGAATAACTAACTTCTTTATTTGCAGATGAAGACTTGTCCAGCATACAATCAACATTGGTATCTGGACAGTGGCTTCTCCAAGCACATGACGGGCAGCAAGGACAACCTAATTGATTACAAGTCCAAGCTAAGACCAAAGGTCATCTTTGGTGACTCTAACTGTGGCCAAACAAAGGGCTATGGCAAAGTCAGGATTGGAACAGTGACTTTCAAGAGAGTGACATATGTACACAACTTGTGTGAGAAATTGGATGACTTAAACCTTACCCCAAAAGTTGTACCGCATCTTTCTCAACAAGTCAATGAAGAAAGTGATGAAGAAACTGTGGGAGAAGCTGACCTCCCTACAACAAAAGAAGCTACTCCACAAGAAGATTTCTCTCCAAGTGATATTGCAGAACCAACTCCACCCACTGATTTTGTCACACTGAGAGATCACCCCAGATCTCAAGTGATTGGAGACATAACAGTAGGTGTACAGACAAGGCATCAACTCAACCAAGATTTGATGCATGCCTGTTTCCTCTCTCAAATTGAGCCTCAATATATAACTGATGCAGAACAAGATCCCCACTGGATCATTGCAATGCAAGAGGAGGTTAATCAGTTTGAGAGATGTAGAGTTTGGGTTTTGGTTCCAAGACCAAAAGACTACCCAGTCATTGGAACCAAATGGGTATTCAAAAATAAGCTTGATGCCCAAGGAGTAATTGTGAGGAACAAGGCTAGGCTTGTTGCTCAAGGGTATAAGCAAGAGGAAGGAATTGACTATGATCAAACCTTTGCTCCAGTTGCCAGGCTAGAAGCTATAAGGATATTTCTGGCTTATGCTGCATTCAAAAAGTTCAAAGTTTATCAAATGGATGTGAAGAGTGCTTTCTTAAATGGAGAACTTAAAGAAGAGGTTTATGTTGAACAACCTCTAGGTTTTGTTTCTCCAACTCATCCCTCTTATGTGTTTAAATTGCATAAAGCTCTCTATGGTTTAAAGCAAGTTCCAAGAGCTTGGTATGAGACCTTAGCCAGTTTTCTCTTAGAGCATGGTTTTTCAAGAGGCATAGTAGATAGGACTTTATTTACCAAAATACATCATGATAAAATATTGTTAGTACAAATATATGTAGATGATATAATATTTGGTTCTACTGACCCCAAATTATGCAAAAGATTTTCTGATCTAATGCATTCAAAATTTGAGATGAGTAACATGGGTGAGCTCTCCTACTTACTTGGTCTCCAAGTGAAGCAGCTCCCTGATAGCATCTTCATTTCCCAGGCTAAATATGCTAAAGAGCTTATTAAAAAGTTTGGGATAGCTGAGGCCTCAGCAAAGAAAACACCTATGGCTACAAATGCTGTAATAGATTCTGATGTGCATGGGAAACCTGTGGATTAGAAATTATATAGGGGCATTGTTGGGTCCTTACTATACCTTACAGCTAGCAGACCTGATATTATGTTTACTACATGCCTTTGTGCTAGGTTCCAAGTGAACCCCAAAAATTCCCATCTAGTTTTTCTAAAAAGGATTTTAAGATATATAAAGGGTTGTCTTAGTCTAGGTCTCTAGTATCCTACTGAGTCAGAGTTTGAGTTAACTGGATACTCAGATGTTGACTTTGCTGGATGTAGAGTGGACAGAAAAAGTACCTCAGGAACCTGCCAGTTCCTTGGTATGAGATTAGTGTCCTGGTTTTGCAAGAAACAATCATCTGTGTCCACATCAACTGCTGAAGCAGAATACATTACAGCTGGCAGTTGTTGTTCATAGATGTTGTGGATTCAGAACCAACTCCTTGATTATGGGTTAAACTTAAATAATTCAACTCTACTATGTGATAACACAAGTGCTCTATCTATAACACAAAATCCAGTCCATCACAGCAGAACTAAACATATAGACATAAGACATCATTTCATTAGAGAATGTGTAGACAAAAACAAAATCAATCTTCTCTATATCTACACGGATTTACAAAGAGCTGATATTTTCACCAAACCCCTGGATGAAAGAAATCACTTGTTCTTTATAAATCAGCTTGGAATGATAAATGGAGAAGGTTTAGTTTAGTCTATGTCTGCAATCGACGAATTTTTCAGAGTTCGTCAAACGGAGCTCGACAAACTAGGAAAAGTTCTTGAGATTTTCGTCGACCAGAGATCGACGAACTCTCTGCGAGTGAAGTTAGTTTCGTCGAATTGAGATCGACGAACTTACTTCAGAAAACTTTCGTCGACCAGAGATCGACGAAATGTCTTCAAATCTTCATACTGAGATCGACGAACTGTTTAACTCCAAATTATTTCGTCAACCTCAGATCGAAGATCTTTTCATTTTTTCGTGGAACGGAGTCTGTCGGTTCATATTCTGGAAAACCTTATATTTTAGGTTTTCTTCGACCTCCGTCCCGTACTTTCAGTTCTTTTGCACTTGATCGTCGTTTTTTTTCTTTGCAGGTGCTCTCAATGGCGATTCCGCTGGATCTCTTACTGTTATGAAATTCGATACTGGTTTTGACTTGGATTTTGAATCATTCCAGTACTCTGATCAAGTTTTCCTGAACATTCTTCAACTGCTTGAAGATCAACAACTAAAGACTATGCTTTCGACTCGTATCAAGATATCTGCTACAGAAATCAGGGAGTGGGTGTACATAGCTACTACAGACGAGAACACAATGACTGGCACCATCGCGGGTAACACTATTTCTCTTACCCCCGACATTCTAACTGAGATTTTTAGATTGAAAATGGTGAGGAGGAATTAGAAATATATTCTGAAGAGTTTGATTTGATGCTGAGTACAATGAGTTATTCTGGAGACACCCCAAACAAACTACTTAAGAAACTTTTATCTGCCGAGTATAAGTTTCTCGCAGATATAGATGGGAAGGTGTTGCTCGGGAAGCACACAGCACATGATTACATCACCAGGCATCCGTTCCTGGTTATGTGCGCCATAGTAAATAAGAAAGCTGTGAACTGGGGTCAAATTCTGTTTGATTTGATTAAAAAGAATAATAATAAGAAAGAGGTGTGTTTTGGAAAGATCCTAGGGATCTTCCTCAAGAAAAAGGCTGCAGGATCCCTGGTCTCCTCGACCATATCCATCAATGCTTCAAAGAGACTCACCTGTGCTCTTTTTAGCAAGTGGCAGAGGACCATCACTAAGCCAACTAAGGCTACCTCCTCCACTAAAACTTCTGAGAGTACAAGGGCTGCACCAGCCTCTCCCCACCCCACTGAAGGGATCCTCTCCACCCCTCCACCACCTCCTGCCCCTCAAGTTCCATCCTAATCACAAGCCCAACCAACTCCACCCTCCAATACCATCCTAATCCATACCCCAACACCATCAGCCTCTCCATTTCCCTCTTCCCCTACAAATATACCATCCCCCTCCTTCACCTCAGCCTGATACATCCATGCATACACCACCCCAATCCCCTCTTCCATCTCATCTTGCTGATATCCCCCACATCAACCTCTCCTCATTCCCATCCTTCAACCTATTATCATCTCCACTGCACACTCCCTCTCCTCAACATGACTCCCCCCTAGACACTCCCATTTCACCTCCACCTATCACCCCCTCAGCAACTGCAATCTCCACTCAACCAGCTACTGCCCCACCATCCACTTCTCCAAACCTGGATCCATCTCTTGTCACCCCACTCATTACTCTCCTCACACCCCTACTCAAATATCTTATAGCAGAGGCCATTTCTCCTCTAGCTGTCTCCATATCCTCTATTGCTGCCCAGATCTATGCCCTCACTACTACTCCCTCTTCATTTGGGGGCCTGGCTTCAGTTTCTACTGAAACTAGGCAAGGGAAAATACTTCATGAAGAAGTAGCAGCAGTTGCAACAGCAACAACAGAACCAGTTGTATAGGTCTCAGATACAGCAGATACAACAGTAATGGATACAGAAGCAGAAGCTGAAGTAGATGATACTGATTTATTTGATTTGATTAATTTTATTGAAACTGACATGGAAATAGATGAGTCAGTTATACTGGAAATAAATACTGTTGGTGATATTTTTATTAATCCCACAGTAGACTTGATGAGTCTGTTAAGATCTTTTGATACAGCTTATCTAAGTCTCCCTCCAATATAGTGTACTAAGCCATCATTGGCTATTACCCCCTATTCTTCTCCAATAAACCCTGAAGTTGTCAAATAACTCAAGGCCAGTTTTGCTATCCCTGCCACTCCATCATCCCCACAGATTGTTTCTCCCATTGTATCTTCTCCCATAGCTCCAATATTTATAATGGATGATTCTCCAATGCCAGATCTAGATGCTTTGATCTTGGCTGACATAGAGGAAGAAAATAAGTTAGCTGCTCAAAGTACAGATGTATACAGTTCTCCAGTTCCCTTTCCAGTTCCATCTCAGACAGAAAAGAAAACAATTTCTGTGGACACACTAAAAGAAATTGATGATATGTATGATAATCCTCAACCTTCTGATGATGATGATGATTCTGATAAAGATAAAAAGAGGAAGAAAATCTCTAAGAAAAGGAAGGCTCCTCCTCATCCTACTCCCAAGCCTGAAAATACAAATTACACTCCCTACTATATTTTACAAAACATAACTCCATACAAAGGGATGCCAGCCTGGATGTATCTTTCAAAGAATGAACAAAAGGCCAGAAATAAAAGCAGAAGATACTCTCCTCCCCCAGCTCATAAATACAAGAAGGATCCTCTTCCTACTCCAGCTGCTGGTGCTTCAGGAACCACTTCTCAAAGGTCAGATGCACCTTCCAAGCCTACATTCACCAGAACTTATCAGAGGCAAGAAAGGACATCTAGACATCAATCTCATAGAAGCAGCCAACAAAGAAGAATGGGTTGTACAGAGCAGATAAAAGAAGTAGTCTATCAGAAGCCAGAGTTCTCTCCTCCCCAACAACAAGCTGAACAAAGAAGGCATTTAGTATCACACAAACCTAAAGGAAAATATAGTGAAACTGCACCTCCAAAGTCACTATATATTCAGAGTGATGAAAGCCATAAAGCAACAAACTTTCAAGCACAATCAACTTAATTCAGGCCTGCTACTCTGCTACCCTCCCAAGATGATCATTCATCTGTCAGTCAGGATGTTGATCCTAATTTCAGGATGGCTAGGCTTCAAGAATTGATTGGTCTGTCACAAATAAAGAAGGCTAGATAAGAAGGAGAAGATCCAACCAAGTTCACTACCATGTCCTCATATAGAGAGAAAAAACTTGAAATACTTTAGGTGAGCAAGAAGGTATTTAATCCTGCAGATTATATGGCTAGACACCCAGAGGCTGTAGTTCCCAGAACCTCCACCCTGACAGTGATTGGAGCAACAGATATGCACATATCAAAGAAAGAAGCTGCTAATCCTGACAGGAAAATCATTTTTACTCAGCCTGCTTATAAGAGCAAAAAAGGTCAGCCAAAGGAGAAGAAACAGAAAAACTAGAATCTGAACTGCTATTTGGTATATTTTTGATAAACTGTGTTTTCTTGTTACAAAGCTGACTATGTAAATATATCTACTGTATTTATTGTTAAATTTTCTGCCAGATATATATTGTGTTCTTGCTTTGTACATTTTCTTGTATTGAGTCTGTTATTAGTGACCTCACCCAAATAGGGGAGATTGTTTGATCCCTAGTTGGATTTGGGCTAGGTTTACTAAGTTAGGATATGACCCAACATGTATAGATCAGGGTCATGGTTGTGTCCTAGAGTCTAGGTCAAGTCCTTTGAGTCAACAGTACAATGGACCAGCCTCCACACTATCAGAGACTCAATACTTAGAGAATTCAAGACTTAGAAAAAGGAGTTCTACGTTCGTCGATCTCCGGTCGACGAAAGTCGAGCTCAACTAGACGAACTCAGGGACAATTCTCTGAGCTCAGCTCGACGAACTTAGTTCTTAGCTCGACGAACTCTGGACAAAGTAATAACTCCTCTAAGTCAAACCTCAGTCGATGAACTAAGAACATCAGCTAGAAGAACTCTGTTCTTTGGTAGACTAATTCTGGATAAGGTGATTCAACACTCAACATTAGAAAATATTCTAAGTCCAAACTGTAGAATCAGCTCGACGATCTTGGACCCCAACTAGATTAACTCTGTTCTCAGGGCTCAGCTCGACGATCTTAGATTCAGCTCAAAGAACTTGATGCACCAAAGAAGAAAGTTATCAAGCAACATTCAGAGGTCGACGATCTTGGATCTCAGCTCGACGAATAGCTATTCTCAGCTCGATGAATAGTGGACTCTGGTCGACGAATCAAGTCTTGGCTATTTTCCTATTTTGTCCTTATTATGTGGCAATGATTCCTGAGTAATTAATGCTCTAATATTCTCTGAATATTACCGTTAGACAAGATCATTAATTATGGTCTTCATCAGGATTACTGTTTACCATTTTTATAAGGGACAGTTGGGGAAACAAATCAATGCCAAAAATATTCCAAGGCCGTCAGCATTAATTGCAGAAGGAATTTCAAAATTCAAATGGACATTCACGTTGGAAATATAAAAATTGAGATTAATATTCCTTTGAAGTGGATGAGATACAAAGAACAACATTCTGAGAGACATACATAATTCTTGAGATTGAAAAATCGATCAGTTAAGAATCAATAGCGGCTAAACAAGAAGAAGAAGAATTCTGAAGAAGAAGAACAACCATCAAAATCAAGTGTCTTCTTCTATTACACTCTCAGTAACTCTCTGAAGGACAATAATACTGCATCTGTCAAAAGAGTTCTGAAGTTTTTCTTGTCAAAACTAAAAGCTTGAAGTCCTATCACCTTGAAGAAAAAGTTCCATCCCTCCCTGAATAAACTCAATATTTCAGGGGGAGCTTTTTGTTAACATCAATTCCATTAGTCTTCTCAGTTGTATTTGAGAAAGAGAAGACACCATCATTCTCTCACCCTCTCTATAAAAATGGTTCTCTACTCCCTTCAAAAGTGATTCCTGGTTGCAAGTCTCCTAACCAAAATACTTGAGGTTTGGTTTTTTTGAGCACCTGATCAAAAGCTCATTAGTGGCAGTCACCTGATCAAAAACCTGAGTGGATTCCTACCAGGGTGGTAGAAGAGTGGATGTACCCAGGTTGGGGAACCACTATAAATTCTTGTATTGTCTGGTTGCCCTCTTCTTCTTGTTCTTGCTGTGGCTGTGTTATTTAGTTTTTCCTGTGTTTTCATTTATTTCATTTGGTATTCTGTGATATAGTACCTAAGCTTAGGTACAATTCTTATAGTTCAGAAAAAGTGTTAAATATACCCATATACTATATTCACCCCCTCTAGAGTATATCAGATCTAACCCTTACTTTCACGAGCCTTATTGCATTGTCGACAATGCCAACAATATTTTTATACCTCAGCCTTTGGGGAGTGAAACCAGGATCACTCCCCCGATTATTTCCTTATGTTCTTCGTCTCTTTTATTCCTTGATCCTCTTCTTTATTTGAGCCCGTGCAGGTTGAGTATTCGCAGGTGCTTCAGGAGGAATTGGATCTTTCAGCTCGAGTCATCGATGATAGCATCCTATTTCACGAGGAGGTTGATTCCTCCTCTGTTGAGGAAGCTCCATTGATTGCTTTCTCCTCCTTCCGTCTCCCTGTCGTGGACGATACCTTGCTAGGCAAGGATTTTTTTATGGTGAGATGAGCGAGGACCAGCGCTCCTCCTCATCTTACTTCCTATTTCCTCTACCTGTGTTGAGCAAGTATTATTATGTAGGTAGAGGGGTAACTGCTTTATCTCTGTATCGGTACCCGCTACTGCAATAAATAATGGAACAGTTACCTGTGCATTTCTTATTTCATAGGCCCATTTGTTAGAACTATATAGAATTTGTTATCTTACATTTTCTGTACTTTTATTTTCATGTCTATTATAGTTTTAGCATTTCTTTTTGTATATTTTTCTTTTGTTTTTGCGGAGCTCACCCCTGCAGGTATTCATGGTAACATCGTATTGGCGGGGTTGTGATTCTTTGTATGACGGGCCTGCTTCAGGTTTTTCATGCGTCTTCTGGTATACTCACTGGCTGAACATTGGGTAAACTCTTCCCTTGTCTCATTTTGATTTAAATGTATATATCATATGTTGTGTAGTTTCGTTTAAGTCTTGGGGAGAGCTAGTATTGTTACCTTTTGCACGCGCAAATTTCATTTGCATACTAGAAGCTTTTATAGTTTTATTTTGATTATTTCATTGCATCGCACACAACTGCACCCACATGAGCGCGTGCTTAGTTGTTAGCGTGCCGCGAGTTAAACTCATTTCTTTATTAGATTTGGGAAAATTATTGTACTTGCTTAGGATTGTGAGACGGAGTAAAATGTTGACATTACTGTGCTTCTAGTCAACTACTTTCGTCTCGTGTAGAAATTTGAAGAGAATTAATTTTTCTGTATGCTTATAGATTTATATTTTTCTATTTGTTTAAATAATTTTTATTATACTCAAAAATTGGTGAATCCGGTGTGGATCAAACGGTAGTGTAGGGATGTGTGTAGCCGTCACTAGACTCGTTTTGCTCAAGTCGGGAGGAAGGATTATCTTTCTCGGTGGCTAAGAACTTGCCCCAAGCTACTCTCAAAGCATTGGTGCATGGTTAGTCTAGCGTGAGTGTAATGTAGGCCATAATTTTTGCCCGATTGAGCTTTGTACCATTCCTAACGTCTTATCCTCGCTAGCCCCGTTGTGCCTACCCCTTCCTTTGATTCAGCTCCACCATGATTTCACCAAAGCCTAATAGCCGATCCTAGTCGCACACCCAAATAGAGCTTTAGTGTTTTACATTTTCATGTTGGGGTGTGATGTGGTGGTATTATTTGTGAATATGTGGAAGTGCTCCCAAGTTTATATTTGCTGAGATTGTGAAAATAAAATGATGAAAAAGAAAAAAAAAGGGAAAAAATATTTGTAAAGCAAAAAATGAAAAGAAAAGGTTTGATTGGAAATCTTTTTGGAGATGTGATTATATTTGGAGTAGGCGGTGCACACACCCATATATTAAAAGTTAAGTCTGGGGGTGTGGTGTACCTACATGTATTGTGGTTAGCGGCTGGATTCATTTTGTTTAGGCTAGCTCATTTGGGTTAGGTGCATAGCCTCCCTATTTATCTTTGTTTACCTCACCGTAACCCAAGCCCCATGATTATCCTAAAGTCCTACAGATTCACGTTTGAGTCGAACTAGTGCCGTGGAGAGAGTGTAAACGGGCAAGCATATGGTCCCCGATATTGGTGGATTCCTTTGGAGGTGATCCTGAGCCCCGGTCTTTGGCAAAGCTCACCTTGGCGGCCTTCCTACTTTCTTCCTGTGCGTGACCGGATGATTCACCATTATTCCATTTTTGAGTAGTAATAAAATTTTGATACGCATTGTGAAAAGTGTAAACTATTTTGCATACTTAGAAATTTCCTCTATTTATATTTTTATGCGAACGAGCATGCGACTTCGCATGGTACTCCATATCATAATTTCTATGTTAGCTAAATTATTTTTCCCGTCTGCTTAGATTTTGTTTGCTCGGGACGCACAGACAGTTAAGTCTGGGGGTGTGATGAGTCCTATTTATATAGTGATTTTCGGACTCATTTGGGCTAGTTTTCCTTCGATTGCACTTCACTTTTAGTTCGTATTCGTATATATTTCATCTTATCTTTATTTCCATTGGAAGTGCACTTTCGGCCCGTGGTTGTGTATTTTTTGTACTTTTATAGTTTGTTCTCTTTTTTTGATTGCCTAGAATGTCTGCACATATCAGTGCTTTGTACAGGGGTCGTGTGCGTGTTTCGGGGTATTTGGAAGCAGGAATACTGCACATGATCATCGGATCTATTGCGCACGACCACTGGTCGTGCGCCGATGATCGTACGCACTGGTATTCTGATTTCCAGATTCTGCCTGGGATAATCGCACGACCACTAGACATAGTGCGCACGACCACCGGTCGTGCGCCACTGATCGTGTGCAATGATTCCTCTTTTCCTGGAGTTCTGTCTAGGTTAATCGTACGACCATTGGACATTGTGCGCACGACCACCGGTCGTGCGCCAATGCTCGCGCGCGTTATCCCATTTCTTCTTTTGATTCTGCCATGCCAATACACACGATCACTGACCATAGTGCGCACGACCACTTGTCGTGCGCCCGTGATCGTGCGCATTGTTAAATTCTGTTTCCTATAAATACGCAGGTTTCGCTCTAATGCGAGGACGCCCGATTTTTTCCGCCGTTTTTCGTCCCTGACGAAGGGTTCCGCCGTTCCCCTTCATCTTCCACTCTAGGGAGGTGATCCGGGCAAGCCTTCACCACCAAATCCAAGCCGGAGCTTCCTCTCGGCCTCCTCCATCATTTCTTGAGTTCTATTTCAAGTTTTGGCGCCATATCCACCAAGCAAGGGGAAGCTTGCAACTTTCTTCCGCAATCGTGACACGAAGAAGACGGGTCAATTGGAAGGTAGTGACAACCCTTCTCTACCTCGGACGCAGTTGAGGACCAAGCTAGGACGCGGATTGATAACCCGACGATTCCTTCCGTGAACCCTCAGCAAGACTTCGGATTCGGTCGATCTCTTGCCTTGTTCTTCCTTTATTGTTGTTTATATGCTGTAAAACTTTATTTATAGATGATGTTGTAACACCCCAAAAACCCTAAGTCCCAAAATGAGGTTAGGCTGGGTGACACGGCCTGAGACATGGGCGTGTCCCAGGGTATGTCCGATGCACACGGCCTGGTACACGGGCATGTCCCAGTGCGTTTCCTTTGCGGTGTGCGTCGAGTCGAGTTCTCGAGATAGTATGGTCGACGATCGTTGAGAGGAGACACGACCTGGGACACGGGCATGTTCCAGGGCGTGTCCTGCTCGGGTGGGTAACCGGGCGGCGTTGAGTGGCGTTGAGTGGAGTGGCGTTGAGTGTGGAACACGACCTGTTACACAGTCATATTGGTCACACGGCCAAGGACACGGGCGTGTGCCTTAGCCGTGTTTTTCTCGGGTGTTTCGGCCCTGTGTTGATGGGGTGACACGACCAGTCACATGACCGTGTACTTGTTGACACGGGCATGTCAGGAAGTGACACGGGCGTGTCATCGCTCGTGTTTTGATCCAGATTGAGTCGGTTCTGTAACCGTTCAAGGAACACGGCCTGTGACACGGGCGTGTCACAAGCCGTGTCAGCTCTGTTTAGATGCTTTTCAAAGCAGATCGAGGCTGTTCGTTCCCTTCTATTTGGATCCTGTGGTCCAAGTTCATCCCTGCTATTATAAGGCTGAGAATTGAGATGAACATCTCATTCTTATGTTGGCCATTCTCTTTCTAAAGAGAAGAGAGAGAGGAGAGCAAAAGAGGAATAAGGAGAAGCTTTCCTGCCGCCGGTAGAGCGTCAGCGGTCCGAATCGAGAGCCGAGTTCAGTGTTGCGGAGGCAAGGCTGCTGCGGTGATTTCCATCCGGCTAGTTATTTCATGGCGCCAAAGCGATCGTCAAGGGTAGCAGTCTTTCTTCCTTGGGCAGGTGAAGCCCTTTGTTTATGCTTGTATATCTATGGAATCCTCCATCAAAAGATGGAAGAGCGTAAGTGATTCCAGTGGTTGAGTCTGCATTTAGATCCAAAAGTGTGTAGTACGGAATAAGCATGCTGTGTGAAGCCCATCTGGACGTATAGTCTGGATTGGTGATGCTGTGATCCGGAGAAGACTCCGTGTATACAACGAATAGCTTGCGGAGCGTGTGAGGACGCTTGTGAAGTGTGGTAAGGAAGCTTTGCATAGCTCCTTTGGTTGTATGCTCGGTATGAGCCGTATGATGGACTGGAAAGCGGCACTATGTGCCGATGTTGAGAAAGGGATGCGAGAACCTCTGAGTGGGTAGGACACCCACCAAGTTCAATGATCGGATTGTTGTAATTGAGCACCTCTGAGTGGCTGGGTGCGAGAGGTCTCCAATAGGGATTTAGCGGCTGATGCCCATGTCCAACAAGTGAAGAACCTCTGAGTGGGTGGGCCACCCAACAAGTTTAGTGGTAGGATCAGGTGAGCGGTCGATTGGTAGCAATGCAGCAGGGCGATTTCCCTAGGCTTGTTACACTACGTGGGTAGGTCGACTGATAGTGCTCACGGTTGTCGTGAGGTTACTACCTCTGAAAGGGATGGGAGAGAGGGTCTCTAGTCTGCGCGCTGTAGTAGATTATACTCCATCGCCAACAAGTTAAGAACCTCTAGTCGGTGGTGTACGAAGGATATTTCGATACACCGTAAGCGTTCCCTGAGTGCACGAGCATCTGGCACGAAGGCCGGCGTTTGTGATGATATTGTGTATTGATATATATATATATATATACATGTTGTGATTGTATTGCATGCAGGGAAGGAACCACTGCCCCGGGTAAGGGGTAGGGTCGTTATAATTGGTCAGCTGAATGTTGACTGTTGCTTTGTTTATCACCCATGAGGTGGATTTCCATATGGAGGTGCTGTCCTTGTTGATTCTGAAATGAATTGAGCGGCCTGAAGCCCTTTGTGTTGTTGCTACTGTTGGTAGGCCCTTGAAGGCCGTGCGAAGATTTGGGTTTCATGTGTGGCCGGCCTGCGTGCCGATGTATGAAGTCATATATTTGTAAAGAGAAACTTGTAAGGCCTTAAGGCCGTGTGCGGTGAGCTTGTATACATTCCTGGTCTTTTATATAAATGTGTTATTTATATAGTAGTGGACATTCATGGATTGAGTTCGTGCAACTTATAAACTTCCGCTAGAATGCTCTGGGTTAGGGTGCGATGGTATTTTGGTATTAACCTGTGACCTCGCCGTCTGTTTGTGGTATATAATATGGGGCCCCGGCCGGACCTTCTATTATATGTTATTTAACGGGTCGGATTGTTACAGATGTGCTCTTAGTTGTAAACATTATTAGATTCATGTCTATGTGATTCTGTGTTGTTTACTACTTAAGTTGCTTGAGGTGCGCCATATTCCATCCTCCATCCACCCTTGCCGCACTAGCAATTGCTAGTGGCGTGCGTTGCGAAGAGGTGCTCTCGACCCTCGTTCCATAAGCCTACTCGCCCATCTGCCTAGCGATTCGGTGCATAGCGGCCCGACTAGTATTCCATCCCGCATGGCGAAGCATTGCATAACGACATTGCATAGGAGTTGTTGTTAGTATTTTATTTTCTTTTATCGCAATAATCAAAACCCCCCCATTGTAAACTCCGACCTAAGGATTTCAATCTCAAGTCCTCAAAAATTAACTCCACCTTACCATGTTCCCTCGAGATCGATACTTGGGAAAATTCGCCCATTTTATATTACTTATGCGACCGACACACTTGCCGTCTGCGCATCACCTCCTCCACGTCCAGATCATGCCCCAAAGAATGACAAGGAAGAGGACTCCAAGTTTTCCGAAGTAGCTAGCACCGCATACCCTGCTTATCTGTCCAGAGACACAAAAGATGGCCCGCAACACCATCGCCATAGGGCGGGTGGCTCGAGAACCTTGTAGGGAGGTTAACCTGAGATGAGATAAGAGAACTGATAGAAAAAGAGTACGATAAGGTGGGTTGCTGAGCAGCGCACATATATCATCCCATCTGTAATGGTTCACCACTAATGCCTGAGGTCTTAACGCATCCGATCCAAGTAGGATTCAATCTCCCAAACATTATGTTTTATGACGTGATGGAAGATCCCCTAGCACATGTGAACCACTTTTCCACCATTCTCCGAATATACATTGCCCCCGATTAGTTACTCTGTCAGTTGTTTCTAGCCACACTAAAGGGATAGACGAGAACTTGGTTCTACTACCTTCAGAAAGGAACTATCAAAAAATTTGCTGAGCTGACTCAGCAATTCCTGGACTAATTCATCGTCAATCGCTGGATAGTGAAAGATCCCTCTCACCTCTCAAGAATTCATCGAAGTGAAGGGGAAACCATTAAAAAATTCTTTCGCAGGTTTACCACTGAGGACCGAAAAATCCCCGGTGTGGATCCCAGACTACTGCGGGGAGTCTTCTTTGGAGGTCTCCGCCCAAGCGAATTTTACTTTGCCTTGATAAGGAAGACGGTCCCTAGCTATCCCAATCTTGTGCATAGGGTCAAAGCACAAATCGCGGGCAATAAAGTGATCGAGGCCCACCATCTAGAGTTTGAAGGAGGAGTAAAGAGGAATAGAGAAGAGCCAACCCCGCTAGGATCGCCCCCACCCCCATACGAGCCTACCAAGAGTATATACCACTTAACAACTCCCGCGCAAACGTGCTTTATACGATACAAGACAACCCAGTGCTATAAAGGTCGGGCGAGCTCCTATAGAACAAGGGATATATATTAAAGTACCGGGAGTTCCACAGAGGAACAAGGCACACCACTGAGAAATGCTTAAAGCTTAAGGATGAGAATGATCTCCTTATCCGACAAGGCGTTCTTGGGAGGTTCCTACAAGAGAATACTTGAAACCAACCAACACAGGTGAGAAGAGAACAACCACCTGTGCACTAGGAAGGGAAAAGGGGTGGGCAAGTAGTAAGAATAGTAGAGACCATCTGTAACACCCCATCCGTCACGAGTAATATAACAGAAGGTCTGGTCGGGGACCCACGCCATATTAAACGGACAGACAAAAGAGTTACGCAATTAAACCATAATTCATTCTAATCTAATAACGCACCCTAACACAGAGTTGCATTCTAGCGAAAGTTTAAAAAGTTAAGAATCACCCATCTAGGAATGTCCACTATTAAACCATAAAAGGAATGAAAGTTACACAAATAGTTTTGGCTTTAAGGACTTACAACACCATGTTTATGTTTACAAGAATATGATTTGTATACATCGACAAACATGCTGACAACACATGAAAAAATTAAACATAACACTTGGGCCTTCAAGGGCCCGCTCAGCAAAAGGGCTTTAGCCCGCTACTTCCCGATTGACTCTGCAACACCTACACAAAAGCATTCCACCAAATGGTGGCAAATAAGGCAACGATCAACATTAGTTAACCAAATTATAATGACCTCACCCCTTTCTCGGGGTGGCGGTGCTCCTTCCCTGCAAGCAAATAACATGTTCACAATTATCAAGAATGTGCAACTTAAGCACTGATCACCACAGACGATGACACGGCCGACCAAATGTCCCGTGCACTCTGGGCACATTATCGGTGTACCAGATAGCCCAGGGTTCCACCTTTTGCCATCATGGGCAATCACTCGTGCATTAACACCTAAACGGGAAAACTCCACGAGTCCCACCACCATTCTCAGTCCCAGACTAGGTGACCTCACCTAAGCATCACTAGTCTGGCATACAACCACGACTCTCTCCTATGCCAATGACAACTACCATATACTTTAGGTCTGTTTAGTCGAACGACATAGTCCTGGTACAGTTCAGCTCTTTACCGTTGCTCAGAGCGCCGTGCTAATAAATGACAACGATGTGGGTTAGCCTCCCCTTTCCAGTAATCCATAATACAAAGGATTCATCTTACGACTGTCACTCACGACCAATGAGGCTGGGAACTCAAGGCACATAACTCAACAAGTATGCCATTGTGTCCCCAGGACATAGTGAAAGTACTTACTTAAAGGATAGCTAAATCACCTAGAGGAAGGGGAGGGGGGTGAATAGGTTTCTTAGTCCTTAGTGACTATATTTTAGATTTCTTTATTATATCTTATTGTTTTCTTTTTTGCTTCCAGCTTAGGGTGATCTAGAGCTTGTTCTTAACACCTGCAAGTAATAAAAGAAAGAATAACCACAGAAAAGCACACAGATATTGTGCGAATAGACCAAAAATAGTCCGGAAACTGGAGTAATGGAAATTTTATTATCCAAAAAACTAACTATTACAATGGTATAGCCTCCCTTATATAGAATGGAGGAGATGAGATAGAGAAGAGATACCCAATGTGGGACTAAATACAGAAATACAGCATATACAAAGTTAACCGCCTAACCGCCTAACCGCGCGGTTAGTAAGAACACTAACCGCTCGGTTACCACCAGGAGACGAGCCGCCGACCATCGATATCCCAGAGAGTAACCGGCTAACCGCCCGGTTACCAAACCGCCATGCCAACTCGCTGTCGTTGCTCAGATATCAGACCGCCAGAGACAACCCGCCAACCCGCGCGATTACCAAACCGCCCGGTCTTTAACCGCCTGTCCGCCCAGGCCTATACAGCAACACTCCCCCTCAAGCTGGAGCATATATGTCGATCATGCCCAGCTTGCTGCAAATGTGGAAAAAGGAAGCGGATACAGGCTTTGTGAAGATATCTGCTAACTCTTTCTCTGACGTAACAAACAGAGTGCAAATCTGGTTCTTCAACACTTCTTCCTGAATGAAGTGACAGTCAACCTCTATGTGTTTTGTCTGCTCATGAAAGACCGGGTTCTTGGAAATGTAGATGGCCGCCTTGTTGTCGCAAAACATGGGAAGCAGATAGTTGTAGACCTCTCCTAAATCCAGCATGAGAGCCCGCAACCATTTCAACTCGCACGTGGTTGACGCCATACTTCGATATTCTGCTTCCGCACTAGATCTGGAGACACGGATTGCTTCTTGCTCTTCCAGCTAACCAGATTTCCTCCAACAAACGTGCAAAAGCCAGATGTCGACTTGCGATCCCCTTTGTCGTCCGCATAGCTAGCATTGGAGTACACTTCAACTCTCAAATGGCCATTCTTCTGAAAGAGGAGACCTTTCCCAGGAGATGACTTTACATACTCCAGAATTCTTAGAGCGGATTGAAGATGGCATTCCCTAGGAGACTGCATAAACTGGCTGACCTTTCCTACTGCATAAGAGATGTCTGGTCTGGTCACCGTGAGGTAAATGAGTTTGCCAACAAGACGCCGATACCTCGTGGTGTTCGATAAAGGAGGTGATTCGTCAGTCCATGTTTTGTCTTCTTCAGGAGCCATGAGACACCGAGCAGGTTTGGCGCCCGTCAATCCTGCCTCTTTCAATAAGTCAAGAGCATACTTGCGTTGGGAGAGAACCAAGGAGCACGGTTTCCGAGAGATTTCAATTCCCAAGAAGTATTTTGGAGGACCCATATCCTTCGTGACAAGGTGTTGGCGGAGATGGACCTTCGTCAAGGCTACACCAGCTTGGTCGTCGCCAGTAAGAAGTATGTAATCCACATAAACGGCTAGCAAAACCAGACCTGAGGATGTCTTGCGAATGAACAAGGAGTGATCCGCCGAACTCCTTGTGAAACCGATTGCCCCAACTATGCCACTGAACTTGTCGATCCATGCCCGAGGACTCTGCTTTAGACCATAGATGACCTTTTTCAACCGGCATACTTGAGTCTCCTCCTGAGCAACATACCCAGGAGGTTGCTCCATGTAGACATCCTCATGAAGATCACCATAGAGGAAGGCATTCTTGACATCCAACTGGGAAATAGGCCAATCCTTGTTGACTGCCACCGATAGAAGAACTCGAATAGTGCTGAGACGAGCAACCGGAGAGAACGTGTCGAAGTAATCAACACCGTAAGTCTGGGTAAATCCCTTGGCCACAAGACGGGCCTTGTACCGGTCCACGCTGCCATCCGGACGGAACTTGACGACAAAGACCCAGCGACATCCAACCACATCCGTGCCAAAAGGAGGAGGCATAAGAGTCCAAGTGCCCCGCTCAGAGAGAGTAGCAATTTCTTCATCCATGGCCGCCTTCTAGTGAGGAACATCAAGGGCTTCCTGGTAGTTGCGAGGAGTGGAAGTCGCCGAGATGGCTAGGGCGAAGTCCCTGCGAGAAGGTGTTAGCCGATCATAAGAAACAACAGCGGCCAGCGAGTGCTGGGTGCACGACCGAACCCCTTTGCGAAGAGCAATGGGCAGTTCCAGGTCATCTAGTTCCTCAGTCGCCGGTGCATCCGTGGCGGAGAAGGCTGGCCCGGGAGAGGAGAGAGACGGCCGAGGAGAGGAGGAAGATGGCAGGGGATCACCAGACGGAGTGTGCGGTGGAGTTGGTGATGGAGGAATCTCAAGAGGAGTGGATGGGACGGAGGGAATGGTTGGAGAGGGCAAGTCAGCCGGAGAAAGAGTAAGGTCGGAGGAGAAGTATGAGGCATTTTCAAAGAATGTTACATCCGCCGAAACGAACTGTTTGCGATGAACAGGGTCAAAGCAACAGTAACCTTTTTGAGTAGTAGAATAACCCAAAAAGATACACTTGGTGGAACGTGGGGATAACATGTCGCGAGTTGCGGAAGGGTTGTGAACAAAGGCGGTGCAGCCAAAAATGCGTAGAGGTAAGGGAAAAGCATTCTTGGTCAGATAGAGAATGGAAAAAGGTGTTTTGCCTTTAAGAACTGTCGAGGGAAGACGATTGATGAGGAAGCAGGAGATGAGAACTGCATAGCCCCAGTAGCTACGAGGAACCTGCATCTGTGCCATGAGAGTGCGAGCGACATCGAGGAGGTGACGGTTTTTACATTCCACTACCCCATTTTGCTGGGAGGTATATACGCAGCTAGTTTGATGAATGATATCGTGTTGCATACAGAAAGAAGAAAATTCATTACTCAGGTATTCTTTAGCATTATGTGAACGAAAAACTTTCACAGAAGCACCAAACTGAGTTTTAATCATAAAATAGAAGGATTGCCATACAGAAAATAGTTCAGAGCGTTCTTTTAAAAGATACACCCATGTACATCGAGAGAAATCATCAATAAAGGTTACAAAATAGGAACTACCCCGCCCTATGGTAAGGGTGGGGGAAGGACCCCATACATCAGAGTGAACAAGGTCGAACGGCTTAGAAGAGCCACGACCTTGCTTAGGAGGAAAGGGGGAGCGGTGATGCTTGCCAAGCTAACAGGCATCACAGTTGATAGGAGAAGCATGCTGAGGTAGGTGGGGTAACAGTTGGTGGATGAGACGTGATGGAGGATGCCCAAGACGAAGGTGCCACTGAAGAAGATCTGTAGAAGCGGATGAGAATGCTGAAAGAGCGGATACATCATCAAGGAAGTAAAGGCCGCCTCTCTCAGTCCCAGTAGCAATCGTCGCTTGGAGTCCGGGTCCTGAAAAGAACAAGAAACAGGAGTAAACGTTACGGAGCACTGAAGTTGCTTGCAAAGGGAAGTAACCGACAATAAATTGCACGGGAACTTGGGCACATAGAGAGTATCCGCGAGGCGAAGGGATGGAGTGACTTGAACCATGCCCGTCCCGTGAACCGGAGAG
Source organism: Platanthera zijinensis (assembly GCA_039513925.1). Classification (NCBI taxonomy): domain Eukaryota; kingdom Viridiplantae; phylum Streptophyta; class Magnoliopsida; order Asparagales; family Orchidaceae; genus Platanthera; species Platanthera zijinensis. Next base: position 157,113,804 of record CM077083.1, read on the forward strand.
GGAGATCCATCCGCAACGAGAACCGGGGGGCAATCGATCATGTGTTTCTAGGAGAGAAAAACACTGAGGATTGCCCGTCATATGATTAGTGGCGCCAGAGTCGATTAGCCATTTACCTTGAGTCACCACATGGGCACTACCTGAAGTCGTGGCCACCGAGGCAGATGAGTTGGATGAGTGGGGGGCATCACCAGAGGGACGAAGGTGCGGATGCTTTGTCCAGCATCGGTCAATCAAGTGGCCTGTACGGCCACAGTGAGAACAAAGATAGCGAGAAGGGCCGCGCCCGCCAGACTGGTGACCACATCCACCCGAGCCACCACGATGTGCTTGGTGGGCATAGGCATCCAGAGCAGGAGGAGCGGCAAGCAAAGGACGATTGAGCAGAGAGGTAACAGCGGTAATGCGAGCAGCTGTAGCATCCAGGGTGGGAGATTCAGCTTCTCCAAGAATTTGCTGTCGGATCATATCATAGGAATCCGGGAGCCTCAGAAGGTAACAAACAACCAGGAGTTCCTGGAAGTGCTTCAGTTGGGTATCCACGTCAGCAGAGAGGGGACGATTTTGAAGAATCTCTGCTCCAAGGGCTTGGACATGTTGGTAAGCCGCAGCAGGAGACATGGATTGGCGAGCAAAGAGATCCGCATACAGAGTATAGATGCGAGATGTTTGACCCCCTTTGGAGTAGAGGGCGGCTAAGTGAAGCCAAGCTTGCTTGACCGTCTCATCGTGACGGATGATCGGAAGACATTCATCGGACAAGCTGTTTACCAGCCACGTACGAACAAGAGCGTCATTCGCATCCCAGTCATTAAACTGGTCAGAGTCCGCAGGAGGAGGGTCATCGGTAAGATGATGACGCTTGCGCTGAGAGCGGAGAAGAAAGGTAAACGAGACACTCCAATCGGGATAATTGGGGCCGAGAAGCTTAGAAACTGTTCCAAGGTTCCCGGATGCAGTAGGAGGAGGAGGAGGGTAGGTAACGACAGTAGTCGAGGTGGAGACATCAGAAACAGTCATTCTGGAAGGAGGAGATCGCGCGGTTAAGAAAGGAAACCGGGCGAGTAGCAGAAGTAGGAGACCTCAGCGGTCACAAGGGGAACACCAGCGGCTAGAGAAGCACGACCAAGCTGCGGAGAGCAAAGGAGAAATCCATGTGGATAAGGATGAGTAAACCGGGCGAACAGAAGGAGAAGAGCGCAGAGAAGCAGAGGGGAGGTCGTGCGGATAAGGATGAGTAAACCGGGCGAACTGAAAGATAAGAACGCGGTGAGAAGACAACGAAACAGGGGGACTAGATCGCTGCCTTTGATACCATGTGCGAATAGACCCAAAACAGTCCGGAAACTGGAGTAATGGAAATTTTATTATCCAAAAAACTAACTATTACAATAGTATAGCCTCCCTTATATAGAATGGAGGAGATGAGATAGAGAAGAGATACCCAATGTGGGACTAAATACAGAAATACAGCATATACAAAGTTAACCGCCTAACCGCCTAACCGCACGGTTAGTAAGAACACTAACCGCTCGGTTAACACTAGGAGACGAGCCGCCGACCATCAATATCCCAGAGAGTAACCGGCTAGCCGCCCGGTTACCAAACCGCCATGCCAACCCGCTGTCGCTGCTCAGATATCAGACCGCCAGAGACAACCCGCCAACCCGCACGGTTACCAAACCGCCCGGTCTTTAACCGCCTGTCCGCCCAGGGATATACAGCAACAGATATTTATAGTGGTTCCCCAATTAGGTACATCCACTTTCCCTCCCACCTATCCAATTGATTTGTTGGAATAGGCACTTCTCCAAAGCTTGCTCCAAGGAGCTTACACCTCAGATCCCTCAGGATCTCTAAGTCTCCTCCAAGACTTACTTCTTAGCCAAAAAGGCCTATAACTTAGTGGTTAGCAAACTACCTACCTCAAGCTGTTAAGCCCTACACTCAGGCTGGGAGGACAGCCCTACCTCAGAACCACAAAGGATCCTACCCCAGAGCTCTGCAATGCTCCTACACTCAGTGACCCTCAAGCCACCTACCTCAGCCTTATCTCTAAGGCCTATAACTCAGGTTTTTCAGCCCTACAACTTCAGGTACAAGGCCCTACTCTCAGAGTGCTGCAACACTCCTATAGCTCAGTACCTAACAGGTACCTACCTCAGTGCCCTTCCAGGCACCTACAGCTCAGTGACAAGCTTGTCACCTACCTCAGGCCAAAAGGCCCTACACTCAGATCCACACTTGGATCCTACAGGATGAATGTGAGTTAGAGTCTTGATTGGATACATGAGAAATTTCTCTGTGCCAATCTACCTTGACTGAGTTAAACTCAGCCCAACTTTGACTCCAGGAAAGTATTTCCCGAGTCTACCTTACTTGAACTGAGATATACTCAGTCCTAACTTCTTCTTCACAACACCAGGGATTTTCCTGCTGGAGGTGTGAAGTAACTGCAGCTTATAGCTACTACCTGAGCTGAGAATATCTCAGCTCAACTTCTTTATAGTAACAAGTATGCTTATGCTGGAAGCAACTTGTAGAACCCTATTTTGCCCTTCTCTCTTTTCTGGGCTGAGGTGATTCAACCCTAACTCTGACTCTAGAAAATGGTCCCCTGATCCTTCTTTCAGATCTCAGCTTCTTCGAGCTTTCTTCTCTTCACAGCTTCCAGACAAAAGACCTTCAGGTGCTTGAGTTGCTGAAACTACGAAGAACCTGCAGCAAGGGTCGGCCCTTGGCTTCTACCTTATGCTCAGAGAAAATACTTTGAGCTAGCTTGCTGGTGCAGGTGAGAGTGGGACCAGCTATATTATTGTTGAAGATGTAAATTCCAACAACTATCTTGCTCTCTGTCTTGTAGACTTGAGCTTCCTGTTCTTCAGCTCCACAATAATGGCGGAGAGGAAGAACTTCCCTTGATTCTCTTTTCTCAAAAGCTACATGTCTTTGTAAAGGCCTCTATCTTTTATTTGATTGTCCCAATGCCTCTTGCGCAGTGGGCCCCACATCATTAATATCCAACAACAACTTTGCTTTAATGCCAACTGTCATACAGTAGGTCTGCGACAACATTCACTATAACAAACTGCACTTGTTGTAAGAACTGAAATATAACTAAAACACAGTTTGTTACTAATAGCTATATTTAGTGATGAATTTTTTCTGTTGTTACCAAAAAGTACTTTGTGTAATGAATATTTTATATTTTGTTACAATAAAAATTAATTTGTTACTATAAATATAAGTATTTGTAACAATACTAATGTTATGTTACAAGTAGTAATTTTTTCTCACAATATGTTTGACCATTTTTAGTCCCATGCCGCCAGTTAAAACATTAATTTTGGGTTTATATTGCCCATTCCACAATGAATTTTTGAAATATGCTTGGCTCGCGGGCTCGCAGGTAGGCGCGGCGGGCGGGCGGCGGGCGGGCGGCGTGCGGGCGGCGGGCGATAGCGGACAGCGATGGCGGTGGGCGGCGACGACGGCGGGCGGCGGCGGCAGGTGGCGGGCGGCGGCGGGCGGGCGGCCGTCGGAATCTTTTTTATTATTGTAACTAATTTATTGTAACGACACACATACATTTGTTACAAGAAGTATTAGCTCGAGCTTTAGGGATGACCGTTACATAAAGTTTTTTTCGTTACCAAAGAGTTTTTTTAACGATTTTTGGTACTTATTGTAACGATTTAGGTCCTTACTATAAGTGCAATTTGTTGCAGTGATTTGTCGCGTACTGGAGCCATCCCACAACTAATTTGAAATATGTTGACTTATTGACTTGCTGACGTTATCAGTTGTGGACTTAATCAAAAATAAAAAACATTAGCATAGGCGTTGAGTGAGTAAGAAACACTCAACGCCAAAATACTTAGACAGATTTACTGTCTCTTGGCGTTGAGTGAGTAACCTTCACTCAACACCAAACTACTTAGAATATAAATCGGATTCTAGGTATTGAGTGATTCAGCTCCAGTCAATGCCAACTTGCTTTATCAGCTATCTGCTGCTTGGCGTTGAATGTGTGAGCTTCACTCAATGCCAAACACCTTAGACAAAATTCTGTCTTCACTAGGCGTCGACAGCGTTGAATGAGCAACCTCCACTCAATGCTTTTTGCCTTAACCATTTTTCTGCTTAACTTGTCTCAGCGCCTTCTTGTTCTCAGCCGAGACAAACTCTTGTCTCAGCGGTTGTGCTGAGACCAACACTTGTCTTAGCGGTTGTGCTGAGACTAACTCCTGTCTCAGCGATTTTGCTGCGACCAACATTTCTCTCAGCGCTTTTGCATTGAGCTTCTCAGCTGTATTAACTGCTTTTGCCTTAGGCAAAATCCTCCTGCTTCTCTGGCGTAGAGAGCGTTGAGTGTGTCTTCATCACTCAACGCTTTTTTCCTTAGAAAAAGCTTTCTGCAACTTAGTTCAACTAACTGCATTGAGTTCGACGAATGACGAGCTTAGCTCGATGAACTCTGAACTCAGTTCGACGAATTTTTTGAACTGAGCTCGATGAACTTAAAGTATCAAACTCTGAAGTTAGCTCGACGAATGTTGAGCTCAGATAGACGAACTCTGAACTCAGTTCGACGAATTTTCTGAACTTAGCTCGACGAACTTAGAGTCTCAACCTCTGAACTTAGCTTGACAAACGATGATCTCAGCTCGACGAACTCTGAACTCAGTTCGGCGAATTTCTGAACTGAGTTCTTCTCACAGCCTTTTGCTGTATGACATTGAGTGTGTCTTCATCACTCAACACCTGTGGACTTACACAGATTTATGTCAGCCCACAACCTAGGTAAGAGTTTACCTGACTTGGCCACATAGGTTACTTCCTGCCTTTTCAGCAACTTGACTTGGCCACATAGGCTACTTCTTGCCTTTTCAGCAACTTGACTTGGCAACATAGGCTAATTCCTGCCTTTTCAGCAACTTCAGTGTGTGACCACCTGTCACATCACTTAGACCACCTATCTAGACTTGTTTCATGGAACTCCTGCACATGATGAGCTTAAACAACATCAAATACAACTATTTTCTTAGTGTTGATGGAGATGCCTCTTCAAATCCAATCTGGGGACCATTGTGGGCAATGGAACCAACACATAGGCTTTACAATCACAACAAAAGATCATTAGAGCCATTGCCAACAAACCTCTGAAACCATATAATTTCCCCCGAGTCTTATCCGACAAGCAAAACAAAACATCGCTAATTTAGACTAACCTATCTTGATGAACTTCACACAGTATGCCTAATCCGTACTCACGCTTCCGGATACTATATGAAAAACATACTCGGGGGTAGGCATATCAACCAGATGAAAAGCACCTTTTCTCCACCAGTCGGTGAGGGCTTTCATGCAAACATGCTAAAAGAGGACTTCACTTGTCTAAGAGGAGAATCGTTACCCTTGGCACACATTTCGGAGCCATAGATCGATCACAATGACTTTCGTAGCGGCTGTCCATGCATGAATCCGGTTTACACATGCCGAATTAAGCTCCAAATTGACTATCTATAGTGACAACAACCTTCCTCCTATAGAACGGTGGTAGTTCACAACAAAACAAGAGCTTACATGGCTCTAGTTCGATAGATCAGGCTCGACAAGAGAGTTCGAGCTTCTCTTCCTCCTTCCAGGTAGCGTACGTTTGCTCCGAATTGATCCCGCCATAAAGTACGTATAGTCAATCCTGCCGGAAACCACGTACTAACTCTCGACTTTCTTCTTCCTTCGGCTCGGGCAGAGACAAAGAATGCTAGAGAAGTCTCTTAATGATACTTTCTTTCAATACTAGATGGGATGGAATCCTAGCCGTAGGATCTAACCTAGTTAGAAAGGATGGCCGATATCAACCCTAACTCTTAATTTAAATACAATTATAACTTAGCCGATTAAGGGCCAGAATACATGCGTTCGCCCAGACCACTCGACGAATTCATGTGACCACTCGACGAATTCATGTGACCACTCGACGAATTCGTTCAGTACATTCGACGAATTGTACTTTATCACTCGACGAATTTACCTTTGATCACTCGATGAATTTACCTTGATCATTCGACGAATTTACCTTTGTTCACTCGATGAATCCTCTTAACCACTCGACAAGTTCACATGACCACTCGACGAATTCTTTTAACCACTCGACGAGTTTACATGACCACTCGACGAATTCTTTTAAATTACTCGAGACCATTTGATGAATTCACTTAAATCACTCGATGAATTTGACTTGGTCGTTTTCGGCTAGAGCACCAGGGGTGTTACAAATCTCCCCTCCTTTAAGAAATTTTGTCCCGAAAGTAACTATACAGGAAAACAAACAAAGAAGTACAAAATATTCAAAAGTTTGAACCTCAGCGGAACAGTTCGGGGAACTCCTCTAACATGGTTTTCTCACGATCCCATGTAAGTTCCTTACGGCCACAGTTATCCCAACGAACCTTGACCACTTATCACCTTGTTCCGCAACTGCTTGATCTCCGTGTCCTCGATACGAATGGGCTTGACTTTCATCTTTAGCCCACTATAACCTGTCCCTTGATCCACAACAATGACCTGTGTAGGCTCTCGAATAGCCTTTCTTAGCACCAATATATGGAACACATCGTGTAACCCACTTAACTCGTTTGAAAGATCTAGTCGATAGGCAGCAGCTTCACCGATTCGTTCAACAATCTCAAATGGTCCAAGGTATCTCGAACTGAGCTTTTTCAAACATCGAATCCTGGATACACCTTTGAATGACTTTATTTTAAGATATACCCAAACACCAACCACAAACTCAATGTTTCAGTGCTTGACATTGTAGTACTTATCCTGCATATCCTGAGCAACTAATAGTCGCTCCCGAATTAAACGTATCATCGAATTTGCATCTTCGACTTCTTTACGTATATACAGCTTAGTTTTGCCTGTCTCCGCCCAAGCTAATGGTGTACGACACTTCCTACCATAAAGGGCTTCGAAGGGCGCCATTTGAATACTCGCTTGATAGCAGTTATTGTAGGCGAACTCAATAATGTAAAGATGGTCTTCCCATGTCTTCCCGAAATCCAGGGCACGTATACAGAGCATATCTTCCATCTTCCTGTTGGTCCTTTCGGTCTGACCATTCGTTTAAGGATGAAAGTCAATGGTAAACTTTAGTTTTGTACCCAATAGATGGTGCATTAATCTCCAATCATTCGAAGTGAAATGCCCATCTCGGTCATTTATGATGCTACGGGGCACACCGTGCAATCGTACTATATTATCTACATAGAGTTTCGCTAGTTTTTTGAAGTGCGACACCTTTGTCAAACTATCTACGACTACCTAGACGGCATCGTTCCTATACTGCAATCTCGTCAATCCATGCACAAAATCCATTGATATGACGTCGAACTTCCATTCCGGAATCGATAAAGACTTTAGAAATCTGTCAGGCTTCTGACATTCGGCCTTCACTAGTGCGCAAGTGTGATACTTTGCCACGTAGTGAACTGTCCTTTTTCAAACCCGGCCACCAAAACAACTTCTTCAGGTTTTTATACATCTTTGTTCTCCTCAGGTGGATTGTGTACTTGGTAAAATGAGCCTCGTACAATGACTCCTCCCGTAACGTGCCAAACTTGGGGACACACAAACGAACACCTTTTTGAAAAAGATCGTCTTCAAAAGAAAACTCAACATTGGACCCATCTACGGTCTCCGCTACATAGCGCTTCATACTTTCATCAAGCTCCAACGCTTGTCGAATCCTATCCGCAAGGTCACACTGCACCTCCGTCTAGTTCAAGCATGCATTTGCCGTCGCACTCCTCTCGACGCAAGAGATTTCCAAGGATTCTAAGTTGCTGATGAGACGCTCATCGTGCCTCAGAATCCAGTTTGAATGCGCAGAAGTCCTAGGACTCAATGCATCCGCAACAACATTTCCCTTGCCAGGGATATAGTGAATATTGAAGGTGTAGTCCCCTAAGAACTCCATCCACCTCCACTATCGCATGTTTAAGTCTTTCTGATCTATCAGATACTTTAGGCTCTTATGTTCCTTAAAGATATCGATCTTCATGCCATACAGGTAGTGCCGCCAAAGCTTGAGAGCGAATATTACGGCCGCTAACTCCAAATCGTGGACCAGATAGTTCCTCTCATGAAATTTAAATTGACGTGATCCATACACAATAAACTTTCCATGCTGAAGAAGAATGCAGCCTAAGTCGCTTCCTGAGGCGTCACTGTAGATTTTGTAGCCTTCTGTACCATATAGTGAGCATAGAATAGGCACTATGGCCAGACGAATCTTCAATTCCTCAAAAGCTTGTGCGCACGCTGGCGACCAAACAAACTTCTGATCCTTCCTCATCAAGGTAGTGAAAGGTAGAGTTATTCACGAGAAGTTCTCTACGAAGCGTCTGTAGTAGCCGGCAAGTCCCAGGAAACTCCAGACTTCCGCCATCGTAGACAACACAGGCCACTCCCGAATCGCAACTATCTTTGTCAGATCCACCGCAACTCCCTCTCCACTGACCACATGACCAAGGAATGCTACTGATGACATCCAAAACTCATACTTAGAAAACTTAGTGTACAACTAACTCCTTCTTAGGGTTTCTAAAATAGTGTGTAAGTGATCCACATGACCTTCCACTGACTGAGAGTACACAAGGATATCATCAATGAAGATTATTACAAACTAGTCCAAATACTCTTTGAACATTCTATTCATCAAGTCCATAAATACGGATGACACATTTGTCAGTCAAAACGACATGACAGTAAACTCATAATGCCCATAACATGTTCTAAGCACTGTCTTAGGAATATCACTTTCCCTTATTCTCAACTGATAATAACCTGACTTTAGATCTAGTTTCGAGTGCACAGTCGACCAAACTAGTTGATCGAACAGATCATCTATTCTCGAAATCAGATATTTATTCTTCTCCGTCAGCTTATTTAGTTAAAAGTAATTTATACACCATCGCAAGCTTCCATCATTTTTCTTCACAAAAGGATCGACACACTACAAGGTGACAAACTTGGGCACACAAAGCCTTGCTTTAACAGTTCTTGCAACTATACTTTCAGTTCTGCCATCTCCTTTAACGTTAAACGGTATGGAGAGCATGACATAGGCTTGACGCCTAGGACTAGATCAATAGTGAAATCGATCTTTCGCTGATGTGGAGCTCAAGGGAAATCTTCCGAGAATATGTCAGCAAACTCCGATACTACGATAACACTACTCAAACTGAGCCTGGGCTTTGAAGCCTCCACTAGCGTGAAGAATAACTTCGCTCCTTTACGAACTGCCTTAACTACTTAGAGAGCAGACATCAATATCTTGTTCGATCCCTTCATCCCAGAGAAGGTAGTTTTGTAATCTATATTCTTCCCCAGTTTGACCTCCTTAAGATTGCAATCGATGCATGCACGCTGCTCTAAGAGCCAGTCCATGACAAAGATTACCTCAAACTCTACTATCGTCAGCACTGACGCTTCCAAGTCAAACTCTTGACTTCTTATTCACACCTTTACACAACAAACTTTATCCGCGCGCATCAAGCACCCGTTAGACAGCATCACATCCAATCTATCTTTCGATATAAAAGAAGGAACTCCGATACGTAACACGAAGTCCTCAGACATAAAGGAGTGTGAAGCTCCTGTATCAAACAATGCTCTCACCGGATGGTCCAAGATTAGAACAAAGCCTAATACAAACAAGTTATACAACCAATGCATTAGGCATAAGGTATAGAAAGCAATAATGTTATAGTAAAAATCATACATTTAACCACATCGCCTTGCTTAATGACCTCCTGCTGGCCAAGATTGTAAACCCTAGGTTGGGCTAGAGCATAATGGGACGTTATTGACTCCATTGCTTTCCCTTTTTCAGCATATGATGCTCCCGACTTCTTCTCAGTCTTTGGACAACCACTCCAACAATCTCGGGCATAATGTCCCACCATGCCACACGAGAGCAAGTAACAGGGCCTCGCCCAGTAGTGGTTCAAGAAACAATAGAAGAAGGTGGTCCAGAAGTTCTAGCTTTCTTGTTCCACTTTCGGAACCCAGTCTATGTAGAACTCGATACTTTGAACTCGGGCTTCTTCACATCCACATCCTTATTACTCTGAACTCTTATTATATCTTGCTCTAGAGATCGAGCAGTATTGACCAATGTTAGAAAGCCCTACGTCATTGGACTTCTGAGTAGTAACCTTAGATAATCCCACAGACCTTCATGAAATCGGTTGGTCTTGTGCTCCTCATAAGTAAAGGTGGAGCCCGCATACCGCCCTAATCTAGTAAATTCATGCAAGTAGTAGACAATAAACTCTCGCCCTGAGTTAACCTCTGGAATTGATTCTCCATAGCAATCCTCTGTGCTAAAGGGAGATATCGAGCCAGAAAGAACCTCGAGAACACATCCATTGAGATATTAGTCTCCCCGCAAAGTGATGCAACTCCAACTCGTCCCACTATAGCCTTTCCTCTTAGTCCAATAGGAAAGTAGCTACGGTGACTTTCTACCACTCCTCTATTTTTGTTGTCATCATGGTTCTCTTAATCTGAGAGAGCCAATCTTCGTCTTACGTTTGGGTTACAGTCCCTGTAAACACTGGAGGATTAAAGCTCATCACATACTAAAGCTATTTCTCTGCTGCTCTTCTTGCTACAAAAGGATATACAACCACTTGTTTTGCCACTAAGGGCTCAACCAAGTCAGCATGCACCTGGCCCACTACAGGGGCAGAGGCTGCACTTGCCTCCCTGGTTTTGCATTGATCAAGGAAAACACAACCTTAACTACTAGCCCTATCATTTCAGTAGAAGGAGGGGTTGCAGGGACATCATTACGCGCACTACTCTCCGTAGAGTGCTGATGTTGGAATTGCTCTACACCACTCCCAGTCACCTATAATTACGCAATACACAATTTAATAACTTTAAAACTAGCAAACCGTAATAAAAGGAACGCTCAGGTTTCACAAATAATATTTTCTTGCATGTTTCATATGTGTTTTTCATTCATAAGTGGACATTCATGGATTCTTTCTTGTTATAACGGCGATGCACCTAAGTGCTCACCCGCCTTAAAAGAATTTGTCCACGAATTCGAAGAAGGAAATGACACCAGAATCTGATACCAAATTGTGACACCCCATCCGTCACGAGTAATATAACAGAAGGTTCGGATCGGGCTCCACACCATATTAAACAAACAGACAAAAGAGTTATGCAATGAAACCATAATTCATTTTAATCTAATAACGCACCCTAACACAGATTTGCATTCTAGCGGAAGTTTAAAAGATTAAGAATCACTCATCTAGGAATGTCCACTATTAAAACACAATAGGAACGAAAGTTACTGTTGGGTACACTGAAAAATGTGTACCAGATTTGGAGAATCCTCATCTTACTCAATGATATACATCAATTTATATTTGATGTATGCTTGAGTTTCATTGTGCAGGTATAAGGTTTGTAAAGAAATTTTTCTAAGTACAAGTGTCGACACCAGAAGCAAAGTTGTGTCGACACCAAGAAGTTGTGTCGACACTAGAAGCAAAGCTATGTCGACACCCAAGCATTGTGTCAACACCTGAAGAAGAGGTTGTGTCGACACCCAGAATTGCGTCGACACCTAAGGCATGAATTATGTCGACACCTATAGCAGAAGCTGTGTCGACACCCAGGAGTTATGTCGACACCAGAAGAAAGGCTTGTGTCGACACTCAGGAATTGTGTCGATACCTGAAGAAGGTCTGTGTCGACATCTAGACACACACTCAACGCCATCTTACAATAATAGCTATTCTGAGTCAGAAGGCTTGTGTCGACACACATGACTTATGTCGACACACACTCAACGACAGCTATACACACACTCAACGCCACTTGTCTGCAGCAGCTAAGTCAAGACCAGAAGAAGTTGTGTCGACACACAGGACTTGTGTCGACACACACACACTCAATGACGGCTGGACATACACTCAACGCCATCTGCCTGCAGCAGTTATGTCGAGACCAAGAACAGTTGTGTCGACACACAGGACTTGTGTCGACACATACAAAGAGAAGAAGTGTCGAGTAGCTGAAGAATGACTATGTCAACACCTGGACTATTATGTCGACTTCACCAAGACTTTTGTCGACACTTAGTCTATTTATGTCGACACATATGAAGCATATTGCTGAGTGGATCATGCTGAGTTGTTAAGTCTCTAAGGAATCAACTGTCATGACTGGTGGGTTGGCAACTGTCATTACCAACAGGTCTGACACCTTTGTCAGAACTGTCAGAAGGTTGTTACAAACCGGATCAGCCGGTAACCAGGAGAAATATCTATATAAAGGACTGATCTGTGACAACTTAAGAACAACAGAACAGATACAGAGAAAAAAGTGAATCATCCAAAGGAAGAATTTCACAACAAGTAAAGGGGTGACCCTTAAGAAGGCAGATTCTGGATAGTCTACAAAGAAGATTAAGATCTTATTCTGAAGTCAAGGAAGGAGCTGACAGGAGATCAACTTCTACATCAAGAAGAGTTCAACCTTATTTTGTTCTATCAAGAAGCTTTGAAATAGCTAAGTCAGGTTGGATCTGAAGTTTCAGTTCATTCAAAAACTGATCAAGAAGCACTTACCTATAGAGTGATCTAGCTGGTGATATTCCTTAATCTCTCAAATACTCAATTACTTGTAGGATCTTTTGTTAGATATGAGTTGTAAGCCTGTAATTATAAAGGCTAAGGTAGGGCTGAGTGCCTGAGGTGTAGGACTATTGATAGTCTGAGTTGTAAGCCTAGTTATAAAGGTTGAGGTAGGGCTGTGGCTAGAGGTAGGATTCTTGGGAAGAATCTGAGGTAGGACTTGTATAAGTCTGAGGTGTAGGAACCATCTGGTTCTGAGTTGTAAGATCTGTGGATCTGATCTAGTGGAAGGAAGTTATGCTGAATCCAGTTCTCTACTGGATAGGCGAAGGGGGAAAGTGGATGTACCCATACCTTGGGGAACCACTATAAATCTAGTGTATGCTGTACTGTGTTTACAGTGCTGTGATTGTATGTTCTATGTTGTGATAAGAACCTGTTAAATTGTCTAAAATTCTTAAAGATAATTAGAACCTATTCACCCCCCCTCTAGGTGTTTAGGCTCTTGAAATAAGTCTTTCAAGTTGTATAAGAGGGAGGTTGCTCAAAGATTGACTTAACAGTCTGAGTGAATCTCCTATGCAATTAACAGATTTCAAGGATGGGTTCATTTGAGAATCAAAAAGAACTTGGATCTATAAAACTGCCTATTTGTAGGAAGGAATGCTTTGGCATATGGAAGGAAATGGTCAGATTGTTTATGGAAGCTTCTGATCCAAGAATTTACATCACTGTACAGGAAGGACCCTTCATTCCAATGAAGGTATCAGCACTGGATGCAAATGTGAAAACCCCAAAGAACTATTCTTAGATGACAAAGGATGAAATCATCCTGGCAACTCTAGACAAAAGGGCACAAAATATCATTGTTAGTGCCATAGATGATGCCACCTTGCAGAATCTGGTGCACTGTAAAACCTCCAAGGAAATGTGGAACACCCTTATTGTCTACATGGAGGGAACAAAAGAAGTTAGAGAAGACAGAAAATCCATGCTGAATCAGGAGTATGAGAGCTTTATACAAGCCAAGAATGAAAGCATAACTGAATGCTAAAAGAAATTCTTCAGGATTGTAAATGAGCTGATGTCTTATGGAAGAGTCTTCAACACTTATGAACTGAATGACAAGTTTCTGAGATCTCTGACAAAGGATTGGGACACCAAGATTTATTCCATCAGAGAGGTGGCAAGGCTGGCAGATACATCTCCTCCCACACTGTTTGGAAAGCTGCTTTCATATGAAATGCAGCTTACAGCTAGGAATGAGGAAGAGAAGAGCAGCAGATCTGAACACAAGGAAAAGTCAGTTGCCTTCAAGGCTGAAGGCATAAGAAAGGGCAGGAGAAAATCTCTTTCTCCTCCCAGAAGGAGTGCTGAGGCAGAAGAAGGAATTCCGGACAACACCTCATCAGACAGCCACACCTGTGATGAGGATTTTGCAGCCTTCACAAGGCAGTTCCAAAGATTCACGAAGAAGAAGAAGTGGAGAACAAGACCTTCTACATCCTTTTCCAAGGATGAGTTCTACAAGAAAAAGAAGACTCCCAAGGAGGACAGGTATGCTTCTAAACCTAGTAAATAATCTAATTCTAAGATTGTGTGCTATTGTTGCAAAAGGCAAGGACATATCATAGTAGACTATGCAGACAAGAGGGCTGAATCAAAAGATAAGAAGAAACAACAAATGAAGGGCAATAAGGAGAAATCTTTTGTTGCCCAGAAGCAGAAGAGCTGGACAGATTCTTCATCATCTGAATCAGGAGAAGAAGAAGATGCTGAAGCATATGTTGGGCTATTCTCAACTGAAGAGGATTCTGAGGAGTTAGAATTCCTACAAATGCTGGACTCCATAAATGGAGTGGAAGAATATTGCTGCAGAGGGCTGATGGCCCTATCAGAAAATGATCAATGCCAAGATAAGGCTGGTCCTAGCAAGGTATAAAATTCTCCCTTAGCTTTTGACTATTTCACTGGATCAAAATCAGAAGCATCTTTATCAAGAGATGAGGATGGTTCTGAGTCTGAAGGGAATGTACACCAACTCATTGATGAGTATGGTGGGTTATTGCAAGCTCTAAAGAGAAGCAAGCTTCTTGTCAAAGAGCAGGCCAAAGAGATTGAATCTCTTAAGCAGGCTGCATCAGAATCAGCCAAGCTGATTGATTTGAAACTAAAAGAGTTTGCCAAACTGAAGAACATAACTGTTATTCAGATGGACACAATCACTTTCAAGGAAAATCATATCAAGAACCTAGAGGCAAGACTTCAGAAAGAAAGAGAGCCAGTGGCTAAATTCTCTAAGCCAAAATCTGTCTTGCCCTTAATAGACAATTTCATTCCTCAGAAAGGAAAGACTGGTTTAGGTTTTAAGGGAAGAACTAGGGCCACCAATTCTCATGGAAAAGGTAAGGCCCCAGTTCAACCACTAGCCTCTAAGCCCCCTATTTTCTTTAGGAAGGAGATGCAACCTACTAACAGGCATGATCATGAAATTACTCATGGTCACTGTGAGTATGGAGATCACATTGGCAAGTGTGCAAATGCCAGTAGGCCACTCTATAGGCAAGCTCATAAGGTTCAAAAGGAATTCTTAGGGTTTGCTGTTCCTGCACCTACACTTAATAGGACTGCTGACAACAAGGTTGTGAAGTCTGTACCTAAGAGAAGGTACAACAGTTTGAGTGTTGGTGTTGTTGCAAGGTTGGCTACTTTGCCATGGATTGCTGGTTTAACACAAGTGTTAGAACCAAGAGTAGTTTACCTATCAGAAAATCTGTAGGTAAACAGGTTATTTCCCAAACTAACAAGAACCTAGGACCCTAAAATAACTTGGGTTCTAAGGATAAGTAATCCTTTATTTATTGCAGGTGAATCCAAGTGGCCATACCCCTATATGGTACTTGGATAGTGGCTGTTCCAGACATATGACTGAAACAAGAAGAATACTGAGGGACTTTGTACCCATAGAGAATGGTCCCAAAGTCATCTTTGGTGGATCAGAAAAAGGAGTCATCAAAGGATTTGGTAACATCTCTAGTGACTCAATTACTATCACTAAAGTGGCTTATGTGAAGGGTCTAAAACACAACCTGATAAGCATAAGTCAGCTTAGTGATCTAGGTTATGACATCTCCTTTCACAAAGGGGAGTGCCAAATTAAGAGGTCAAGTGATCAAGAGATTATTTTGACTGGCTCTAGGAAAGGAAATGTTTGTTGTCTTAACCTAGATTGTGAGTTGAACAACTCACCTATTCTCCTAGTTGTAAATGAGAAAGCTTCACTATGTGTCAAGTGACACAAAAGGCTAGCTCATTTGAACTATAAGTCAATAGGATTGCTGTTTAGTATGGGTCTGGTAAGGAATGGTCCTCAAGTCAAGTGCATTCAAGAGGGAGTGTGTTCAGCTTGCCAAAAGGGAAAACAAACCAAGTCCTCTTATCCTGCACTAGATACCAAAGATTCATTAAGATTTTTATATTTCTTGCATATGGATTTGTTTGGTCCTATGCCAGTTCATAGTCTTGGTAGGAAAGTATATACACTAGTTATTGTGGATGACTATTCTAGATACACTTGGTTGTTCTTCTTGAGGCAGAAATCTGAAACCCCTAGTGTTTTCCAAACTTTTGTTAGACAAGTTTAGAATGAATTTAACAATTCAGTGGTCAAAATCAGAAGTGACCATGGAACGGGATTTTAGTCTGAATGTATGACAAAATTCTGTGAAGAACTTGGGATACATCAGTTCTCCTCACCTAGAACACCTCAGCAAAATGGAATTGCTGAAAGAAAGAATAGAACTCTTATTGAGGCTCATAGAACTCTACTCAGTGATACTACTCTCCCTGAATATTTTTGGGCCGAGGCAGTAAACATTGCTTGTCATGTTCTCAATAGAGCATCCATAAATAAGAAACTTTAGTTGACTCCCTATCAGATTTTGAAAGGCAGAAAACCAAACATTTCTTATTTCAAAATCTTTGGTAGCAAGTATTATGTCCTAGTTAATGGTAAACACTACCAAACATAGTTTGCTGCCAAATCCCTAGAAGGATATTTATTGGGTACAACAATAACAGTAGGGCATACAGGGTATACAACTTGACTACCGAAGTTGTAGAAGAGTAAGTCCATGCTGTTTTGATGAGTCAAGATTGATTAACAATGAATTGTCTAGTTCTTCGGTTAGTTCTACAGGTCTAAGAGACAGGCTAGACAAAATGACCATCAATGATGAAGCCCCTGCTAGGATGGATGATGGAAAAGATGCATGCTGTCCAGGGGGAGAAAAAAACTCACTTGATGATGAAGATAATGAGGAGCATCAGGTGGAGGAAAATGAAGAAGGCCATGAGGTAGACAGGTTTCCTCTAGCTAGAAGACACCCGAAGGATCATCCAGCTCACCAAATCTTTGGTGATGCAATTCAAGGTGTTCTAACAAAGAGAAAGAACATGAACACAATTTTATGTTCAAGTTTCTTGTCACAGATAGAACCCAGGAAGTTTGAAGAAGCCATGCTAGATACGAACTAGGTTGATGCTATATAAGAAGAACTGAATCAATTCAGAAGATGCAAAGTCTGGGAACTGGTTCCTAAACCTAAGGATCACAACATCATAGGAACCAAGTGGATCTACAGAAAAAAACTTGATGAAAATGGCACAATTATCAAGAACAAGGCAAGGCTGGTAACAAAAGGCTACATGCAAGAGGAAGGGATTGACTTTGATCAAACGTTTGCCCCAGTAGCAAGGCTAGAGGCTATAAGGATGTTCTTGGCCTATGCTGCTTATCAAGGGTTCAAGGTATATCAAATGGATGTAAAGTCAGCATTTATGAATAGTGACTTAAAAGAGGAAGACTATGTTGAACAACCCTAAGGTTTTGTAGATTCTCATTATCCTGATTATATATATAGGCTTAGGAAAGCTCTATATGATTTGAAAAAAGCCCCTAGGGCTTGATGTAACGACCCGACCCGTTAAATAACATATAATAGAAGGTCCGGCCAGGGCCCCACATTATATGCCACAAACAGACGGCGAGGTCACAGGTTAATACCAAAATACCACGCATCCTAACTCAGAGCATTCTAGCGGAAGTTTACAAGTAACATGAACTCAATCCATGAATGTCCAATACTATATAAATAACTCATTTATATACAAGACCAGGAATGTTAACAAGTACATCGCTCACGACCTTAATGCCTTACAAGTTTCTCTTTACAAACATACAACTTCATACATCGGCACGCAGGCCGGCCATACATGAAATCCAAAGCTTCGCACGGCCTTCGAGGGCCTAACAACAACAACAAGGGCTTCAGCCCGCTCAATCCATTTCCACATCTACAAGGGCAGCACCTGCATATATACATTCACCCCATGGGTGACAAACAAAGCAACGGTCAGCATTCAACTGACCAATTATAACGTCCCTACTCCTTACTCGGGGTAGTGGTTCCTTCCCTGCATGTAATCCAATCTCCACACATATGTACAATACACAATATCATCACAAATGCCGGCCTTAGTTCCAGACATTCCGTGCACTCAGGGCATGCTTACGGTGTACCAAGCTCCTCATGGTTCCACGACAAATTTGAGGTGTTTACTTGTTGGTCGGGCCTAAGCCTCCAAACCCCTGTTGAAGACCTCACGCACCCGTCCACTCAGAGGCACGCACCTCATAACAAATTGTTAGCGCTATCAGCCGACCTACCCACATAGTGTAACAAGCCTAGGGAAATCGTCTCGCTGTATTGCTACCAATCGACCGCTCACCCGATCCTACCATGGAACTTGTTGGGTGGCCCACCCACTCTGAGGTTCTTAACTTGTTGGCTATGGGCAACAGCCGCCAAACCCCTGTTGACGACCTCTCATAACCATCCACTCAGAGGTGTTCGCTTATAACCAATCCGATCAATGAACTTGGTGGGTGTCCTACCCACTCAGAGGTTCTCGTACTCCTCCTCAACACCGGCACATAGTGCCGCTTTACATTCCATCGATACAGCTCACGCCGAGCATACAATCAAAGGAGCTATACAAAGCTTCCTGCTCACCATCACAATCGTCCTTACCATCTCCGTAAGGAAACCGATATATACACGGAGTCTTCTCCGGTTCGCAACATCACCAATCCAGACATCCATCCAGATGGGCTTCACACAGCATGCATATGCCGTACTACACAGTTCCAACTCTAGATGCAGACTCAACCACTGGAATCACTTACGCTCTTCCTTCTTTTGATGGAGGATTCTACAGATATACATGCATAAACAAAGGGCTTCACCTACCCAAGGAAGAAAGACCGTTACCCTTGACGATCGCTTCAGTGCCATGGAAAACTAGCCAGATGGAAACCACCGCGGCGGCCTTGCTTCAACAATGCTGCACTCGGCTCTCGAAACAGACCGCTGAAGCTCCACCGGCGGTCGGAAAGCTTCTCCTTCTTCTACCTCCAAGCTCTCCCTTCTCTCTTAACTTAGAAAGAGAAAGAGTAAGAGTAAATGAGATCTCTTTCTCATTTCTCGGATTTAAAGCAGCAGGAAAAGACCTGCACCATTGGATCCAGATAGAAGGAAACAAACAGCCAAGATCTGCTTGGAAAAGCATCTAAACAGAGCTGACACGGCCTGTGACACGACCGTGTCACAAGACGTGTTCCTTGAGCGGTTCAGGAACCGACTCAATCTGGAACAGAACACGGGCCACGACACGCCCGTGTCACTCCCTGAAATGCCCGTGTCAACTTGTACACGGTCGTGTGGATGGCCGTGTCACCTCATCAACACAAGGCTGAAACACTCGAGAAGGACACAACTAAGGCACACGCCCGTGTCCTCGGCCGTGTGCTCAACATGCCCCTGTGACATGCCCGTGTCATAGGCCGTGTACTACACTCAACGCCACTCCACTCAATGCCACTCAACGCCACTCCAAAATTCACCCGAGCAGGACATGCCCTGGGACATGCCTGTATCCCAGGCCATGTTGCCTCTCGACGATCAGTTCTCGAGAGCTCGAGTCGACGCCTACGAAAACAGAACACGCCCTGGGACACGCCCGTGTCCCAGGCCATGTGCACTGGACATGCCCTGGGACACGCCCGTGTCCCAGGCCGTGTCACTCAGCCTAAACCCATTTTTGGGACTTAGGGGTTTTGGGGTGTTACAATCCTCCCCTCCTTATAGAAATTTCGTCCCGAAATTTAGCGCAACATATCCAATAATACAACCAGTCCTTGGTACAAAGTCACACGATGATCCGAAGTTACTCTCCCCACGTTCTCGCACCAACAAAAGTGTTTTCAAAAACACACATACATACAAGATACAAAGTAAATAAAAAGCAATAAAGTGTACCCTCCACTTTATTTCCGCTCCTCCGCGTCTCTAAGCAGCTTTTTAACAGCCTCCTACAAATCCAGGTTAAACACTCAAGGCTGTTGCACGTCAAATGTGAGCTTTGCGTCTCCTGCACTCCGAGATTGTACACTCGCGGTTGCGCCTGGGATGCAGATGATTCCGCCACTACCTTACCCTTTTCCTCATAGGACGCGTCTGGCTTTTGATCACTCTTTGACGGGCATTTCCAACAGTAACGGGCAATATGCCCCTGCTTTCCACAAATGAAACAGGTACGCGACTCAAAACATCCTTGACCAAACGTCGCGCCCGAAGCAACATCCGAAGACGTTTGTTCAGCAGGCTTGAACCTCTTCTTATCCCGTTTCCTGAACTGCGACATTTCAGACTGCGGGACTTTGAACTCCGACTTGTCCGCCGCCAAGTTCTTCTTGTCATGTACTCGTTTCAAATCTTTTTCCAGCGCACAGGCTGTATCTACTAAGGCTTGGAAGCCTTGGTTCACTGAACTCGGAAGCGCCAATCTCAACTCATCTCGGAGTCCCTCATAAAATCTGTTCGTCTTCCGCGCTTCTTCCGCAAAAGTCGACCCCGCATAACGTCCCAGCCTAGTAAATTCATACAGGTAGTCATCCACAGTCTTCTCGCCCTGCACCAGACGTTGAAATTCGGTCTCCATCGCAATTCTCCGCGATACTGGCAAATATTTTGCCCAAAACAACCTGGAGAATTCGTTCATCGAAATCTCTCCCAGGCCTCTGCCTGCCAACTGGTGCATCTCGACGTCATCCCACCATAGTCTCGCCTCTCCTTCCAGTAAGAAAGTGGCTAACGTCACTCTCTACCCCTCATCAATCCTGAGCGCTGTCAGGATCCTCTTCACTCTTGCAAGCCAATCATCCGCCTATGTTGGGGAATGCGCCCCGACAAACGTAGGTGGATGAAAATCCATAAATCACTTCAATTGCTAGTCAGTCACTTGCTCGTCCACTCGAGCGTCCACCCGCTCTTGCCTTGCACCAATCCGAACTGGCTCCACGACAGGCCTTGCCTGCCTAACAGGTTGTGCTTGAATCATGGCAAATACCACCTCCACAACTAGGCGTACATTTTCTACAGAAGGAGGAGGTGTGGGCACCTCGGCTGGTGCCGCACTCTCATCCGAACGCTGGGGCTCAGACTGCCCAACTCCACTTCTTGTCACCTACATGTGAACAAGATATCAATAATCAACCTCCAATCCAAAATGGCAAACATACCGAATACACACGCGCACATTCCTAGTGGACATTCTTGAGTTCAATTATGTTAAAACGGTTCGCACGTACACGTGCTCACCACCCGACAAAAGTATTCGTCCACGAATTCGAAAGCGGAAAACCGAGAGGGCCTCTGATACCATAATGTAAGAACCCGACCCGTTAAATAACATATAATAGAAGGTCCGTCCGGGCCCCCACATTATATGCCACAAACAGACAGCGAGGTCACATGTTAATATCAAAATACCACGCATCCTAACTCAGAGCATTCTAGCAGAAGTTTCCAAGTTACACGAACTCAATCCATGAATGTCCACTACTATATAAATAACTCATTTATATACAAGACCAGGAATGTTAACAAGTACACCGCTCACGACCTTAAGGCCTTACAAGTTTCTCTTTACAAACATACAACTTCATACATCGGCACGTAGGACGGCCACACATGAAATCCAAAGCTTCACACGGCCTTCGAGGGACTAACAGCAACAACAAGGGCTTCAGCCCGCTCAATCCATTTCCACATCTACAAGGGCAGCACCAGCATATAGACATTCACCCCATGGGTGACAAACAAAGCAACGATCAGCATTCAACTGACCAATTATAACGTCCCTACCCCTTACCCGGGGCAGTGGTTCCTTACCTGCATGTAATCAAATCTCCACACATATGTACAATACACAATATCATCACAAACGCCGGCCTTAGTGCCAGACGTTCCGTGCACTCAGGGCACGCTTACGATGTACCAAGCTCCTCATGGTTCCACCACCAATTCGAGGTGTTTACTTGTTGGCTGGGCCTAAGCCTCCAAACCCATGTTGAAGACCTCACGCACCCGTCCACTCAGAGGCACGCACCTCATAACAAATTGTGAGCGCTATCAGTCGACCTACCCACGTAGTGTAACAAGCCTAGGGAAATCGCCCCACTGCATTGCTACCAATCGACCTCTCACCCGATCCTACCACGGAACTTTTTGGGTGGACCACCCACTCAGAGGTTCTTAACTTGTTGGCTATGGGCAATAGCCGCCAAACCCATGTTGACGACCTCTCATACCCATCCACTCAGAGGTGTTCTCTTACAACCAATCCGATCAATGAACTTAGTGGGTGTCCTACCCACTCAGAGGTTCTCGCATTCCTCCTCAACACCGGCACATAGTGCCGCTTTCCATTACATCAATATAGCTCGCGCCGAGAATACAATCAAAGGAGCTATACAAAGCTTCCTACTCACCATCACAATCGTCTTTACCATCTCGGTAAGATAACCGATATATACACGGAGTCTTCTTTGGTTCGCAGCATCACCAATCAAGACATCCATCCAGATGGGCTTCACACAGCATGCCTATGCCGTACTACACAGTTTCGGCTCTAGATGCAGACTCAACCACTGGAATCACTTACGCTCTTCCATCTTTTGATGGAGGATTCCACAGATATACATGCATAAACAAAGGGCTTCACCTGCCCAAGGAAGAAAGACCGTTACCCTTGACGATCGCTTCAGCGCCATGGAAAACAAGCCGGATGGAAACCACCGCGGTGGCCTTGCCTCCACAACGCTGTACTCAGCTCTCGAAATAGACCGCTGAAGCTCCACCGGCGGTCGGAAAGCTTCTCCTTCTTCTACCTCCAATCTCTCCCTTCTCTCTTAACTTAGAAAGAGAAAGAGTAAGAGTAAATGAGATCTCTTTCTCATTTCTCGGATTTAAAGCAACAGAAAAAGACCTGCACCATTGGATCCATATAGAAGAAAACAAATGACAAAGATCTGCTTGGAAAAGCATCTAAATAGAGTTGACACGGTCTGTGACACGCCCGTGTCACAGGCCGTGTTCCTTGAGCAGTTCAGGAACCGACTCAATCTGGAACAGAACACAGGCCACGACACGCCTGTGTCACTCCCTTACACGCCCGTGTCAACTTGTACATGGCCGTGTGGATGGCCGTGTCATCTCATCAACATAAGGCTGAAACACCTGAGAAGGACACGGCTAAGGCACACGCTTGTGTCCTCGGCCGTGTGCTCAACACGCCCTTGTGACATGCCCGTGTCACAGGCCGTGTACCACACTCAACGCCACTCAATGCCACTCCACTCAACGCCATTCCAGAATTCACCCGAGCAGGACACGCCCTGGGACACGCCCGTGTCCCAGGCCGTGTTGCCTCTCGACGATCAGTTCTCGAGAGCTCGAGTCGATGCCTACGAAAACAGAACACACCCTGGGACACGCCCGTGTCCCAGGCCGTGTGCACTGGACACGCCCTGGGACATGCCCGTGTCCCAGGCCGTGTCACTCAGCCTGAACCCATTTTTGGGACTTAGGGGTTTTGGGGTGTTACACTTGGTATGAAACCTTGTCAACTTTTCTTATTGAGAATAAATTCTCTAGAGGAAAGATAGACAAAACTCTATTCTTCAGGGAATCTAAAGACAAGATAATCCTAGTCCAGATATATGTTGATGACATTATGTTGGAACACCCTAGTTTGGATTTGGGTCAGGATCACTATATCTTTAGGACTATTAGATTGATCCATCAATGTATAGCTAAGGGTCATAGGATGTGCTAAGTCAGACGCTCTCAGAGATTGAAGAAATCAGCCAAGAGAAAACAGTCAAGAGAAGGATTCAGAATTCAACCTTGGCGTCGAGCTCAGATTGACGAGATGAGTTCAGGCGTCGAGCTGAGATCGACGAGATGAGTTCAGGCATCGAGCTGAGATCGACGATCTCTAAGCTCAAGTCCACGAGGCATCGAACTCCGTTCGACGATCTCCGAGCTCAGATCGACGTTTTCTATCCCAGACTAGCTCCAATATCTAAAAGATCAGATCGACGATAGTTGAGCTCAGATCGACGATCATCTTGTTGAGATCGATGATTTCTGCCATCACACTGAACGCAAGTTCCCATGCAGATTTTTAGGATAACCTTGGTCCAATCAAAGTGAGCTGTTCATATTCCAACATAGTTTTATTATAGGACAGTTACAAGAATGCATTTATGGAGATTATAGCCGTTGGAGTAACTAAGAGGCAACAGTAATAAATGCAAGAATTCAAATGACCATTGACCTTCTATCAGAATATATACACAAAAATACAGAGGAACATTGTGTAGAGAGGAGAAAGTGGTACAGGAATTAGAGTTCCAGGAAGAACTCAACATCACTTGTACAGCCAGTGCTCTTCTCAGATCTACTATTCCAGAAAGCATGAAGAGAAAACTACTCTACATCAGTCTGAAGGCTTACTGTAAGATCAACATCATCAAGGCTTCATCATTCACACTCCAAGACAACTCACATTTCAGCATCTGCTGAAATCATCTATTGCTGGAGATCTGAAGTAACTGAAGGCCAATCACCCTAAGCAAAGCTCATCTTCCTAAACCCTTACAAATCTCAGGGGGAGCTTTGACAACATCAAAATCCACTTGTGCTTCTCTTTGATTGTTGAACAGAGAAGACAACATCAATTCTCCCTTCCTCACTGTAAAAGGGTTCTTGAACTCTCTTTAAAAGTTCTGCTTGGTTTCTGAGACCTTGTCAAAACTCAGTGGTGGCAAGACACCTGATCAAAAAATCCAGTTTGGTTTTTGAGCACCTTATCAAAAGCTCATTGGTGCCCAGGACACCTGATCAACTCTTCCTGCAGTGGTTTCCTACCTATGGTGGTAGAAGAGTGGATGTACCCAGGTTGTTTGGGAACTACTATAAAATTCTTGTGTCGTCTGGTTTGCTTTTATTTATTTTCTTTATTATTCTTGCTGTGTGTTTGCTCTAATCTCCAGGATAGATCTCACTTTCAATTGGTATCAGAGGAGGTTGGTTATACAACAACTAAACCATCACTAGGTTGGTTGTTTATACAGGCTAATACCTGAACCAAAAGATCTCTCTTTTGATCCATCCTAGTTAGATCAATTATTCTTTTTTTCACATAGCAAGAATATGGAATATTCTAGCACCAGACCTCCTAAGTGCAACATAAACAAATTTGCACTTTGGAAGACAAGAATTAAGTCATTTATGGATAATATTGATGAAGAAATATTTTATGCCATTATGACAGGTCTCCCAACCTCAGCAACAACAACTAAAAGGGCCAGGCTAGCTGATGCCAGAGCCATGAATATCCTAGCACAGTCATTATCTGATGACTTGTTCCAGGAAGTTGTTGAATGCTCAACAGCTAAGGAGATATGGGATTCTCTTCATTAAATGGCTTCTGAACCAGTGGATGGAACAACAGAAAGAAGCCACAACATCTTATTTAAAGGAGGAGAATCAGTATCCCTAGATGTTATTTGGGATGTATCAGATGATGAATCATCATTTGAAGATGAAGAGGTGGAAGTAAGGGCCAAAAAATTCTGCTTAATGGCCATCAATACTTCCTGCAGCAGTTTAGAGGCTTAACAAACAGAAGGAAAATAAAAACCTGAAGAGCATCAGGTATTATCTAACTTCATTTTCAGTTCAGTTAACTCAGAACTTCAATTTTGCTGCCAAGATTCAATAAAACCTGAGGAGGAAACAAAACTTCTCAGAGGAATGTCTTCAAAATATATTCAAAGGAAGAAGAAACATTTTAATCGATGAAATGAGTTCAAATCATCGAACTCAGTCTGCTTTTTCATAAATTTGATTTATAATTATAAGGATAAACTATTTAAAATATTTTTAAATCCTTTTCCTATTTGGAACAAATTTATTAGGAAACATCTTTTCTTAGGGCTGCTTCCATCTTTTTGATATCTTGTTCAAAATTATGTTAGGATTTCTGTATGAGAATTCTCTGTCAGATAAACTTTATATTTCTTATAGATCATTTTCTAAATTCATCTAGATTGAGTCCTCTACTCTAGTTGCATTGGTCAGCAGTGATCATGACACTGAGTTTGAATCTCTTCTGATGAAAAGAAATTCTATAGGAAGGAAGATATCAGACTTTGTTTTTCAGATTCAGAATCCTAATAAAATTTGCTGGACAAATATCATTTTTCTACTAACATATCCTTTTCAAGGAGAGAGCAATCTCTACCATAGCTTTCTGCAGGTACCATCTATAAGAGTTGGTTGGATGACTCAATCAAAATCCTATTTTCAAAGTCATCCCAACCTCCTCAAGTCACAGTTACTACATCAACATAGGGGGAGACTGTAATGCCAATAGCAGTCAGTTTTTTACAGCAAAAGAAGACAACACAACAAAGCTTTTCTTTTTATATCTTATGCTTTGTATTATTTATTGTAATACTTTCATGTAAATAGTAATCCTAACCCAAATAGGGGGAGATTGTTGGAACACACTAGTTTGGATTTGAGTCAAGATCACTATATCTTTAGGACTATTAGATTGACCCATCAATGCATAGCTGAGGGTCATAGGATGTGCTAAGTCAGAGGCTCTCAGAGATTGAAGAAATCAGCCAAGAGAAAACAGTCAAGAGAAGGATTCAAAATTCAACCTTGGCGTCGAGCTCAGATCGACGGGATGAGTTCAGGCGTCGAGCTGAGATCGATGAGATGAGTTCAGGCGTCGAGCTGAGATCGACGATCTCTGAGCTCAGGTCCACGAGGAATCGAACTCTGTTCGACGATCTCCGAGCTCAGATCGATGTTTTCTGTCCTAGACTAGCTCCAATATCTAAAAGATCAGATCGACGATCATCTTATTGAGATCGATGATTTCTTCCATCACACTGAACGCAAGTTCCCAGGCAGATTTTCAGGATAACCTTGGTCCAATCAAAGTGAGCTGTTCATATTCCAACATAGCTTTATTACAGGACAGTTACAAGAATGCATTTATGGAGATTATAGCCGTTGGAGTAACTAAGAGGCGGCAGTAATAAATGCAAGAATTCAAATGACCATTGACCTTCTATCAGAATATATATACAGAAATACAGAGGAACATTGTGTAGAGAGGATAAAGTCGTACATGAATCAGAGTTCCAGGAAGAACTCAACATCACTTGTACATCCAGTGCTCTTCTCAGATCTACTGTTCAAGGAAGCCTGAAGAGACAACTACTCTACATCAGTCTGAAGGCTTACTGGAAGATCAACATCATCAAGGCTTCATCATTCACACTCCAAGACAACTCACATTTCAGCATCTGCTGAAATCATCTATTGCTGGAGATCTGAAGCAACTGAAGGCCTATCACCCTAAGCAAAGCTCATCTTCCTGAACCCTTACAGATCTCAGGGGGAGCTTTGACAATATCAAAATCCACTTGTGCTTCTCTTTGATTGTTGAACAGAGAAGACAACATCAACTCTCCCTTCCCCACTGTAAAAGGGTTCTTGAACTCCCTTCAAAAGTTCTGCTTGGTTTCTGAGACCTTGTCAAAACTCAGTGGTGGCAAGACACCTGATCAAAAAATCCAGTTTGGTTTTTGAGCACCTTATCAAAATCCCATTGGTGCCCAGGACACCTGATCAACTCTTCCTGTAGTGGTTTAATACCTAGGGTGGTAGAAGAGTGGATGTACCCAGGTTGTTGGGGAACCACTATAAAATTCTTGTGTCATCTGGTTTTCCTTTATTTCTTTTCTTTATTATTCTTGCTGTGTGTTTGCTCTAATCTCTAGGATAGATCTCACTTTCACATTATCTTTGGATCTATTGAAAATAACCTTTGTAGAAAGTTTGCCAAACTTATGCAAGAGAAGTTTGAGATGAGCAGTATGGGTGAGCTGAAGTTCTTCTTGGGACTTCAAATCAGACAGACTGATAATGGATTATCCATATCTCAGTCTAAGTTTACCAAGGAGTTGATTAAGAAATATGGTATGGACTCAGCCTCCACCATGAAAACTCCAATGGGAACAAGTATGCCTATTGGAAAAGATGAGATAAGGAAACCTGTCATGAGTCTTTGTATAGAGGGATAATTGGCTCTCTACTTTACTTGACTGCTAGTAGACCTGACATCATGTATGCTGCATGTGTCTATGCTAGGTACCAAGCATGCCCAAAGGAATCTCATTATATTGCAGTTAAGAGAATTTTGAGATATCTTAAGGCACACCTAATCTAGGTCTTTGGTACCCTAAGAATAGAGATTTCATACTATATGGTTTCTCAGATGTAGATTTTGCAAGATGCAAAGAAGACAGGAAAAGTACATAAAAACCTATCAATTCCTAGGTGGAAGGCTAGTGTCATGGTGCAGCAAGAAGTTGACCAGTGTAGCCATATCAGCAGCTGAGTCTGAATATGTAGCTGCAGGCAGTTACTGTGCACAATTATTGTGGATAAAGCACCAACTGGAAGATTATGATATCAAGGTAAGTAGAATTCCACTGTTCTGTGACTCTATAAGTGCTATTTCTATTGCTAAGAATCCTGTATCACACAGTAGAACCAAGCATATAGAAATTAAGTTTCATTTCATAAGAGAACATGTGGAAAAAGAAGATATTAATCTAGAATTTGTAAACACAAATAATCAAATTGCTGATATTTTTACAAAACCTCTGGATGAAACTAAATTCAATTATTTTAAAATTGAATTAGGTATGTTTAACCTAGAATAGGTCAGCTCAAGTTTTCCTAAGTAGGATATGTCAGTAGAAAATTTCTCTGGAAATTTGTCTAAGTACAATATTTGTGTCGACACAAGCAAACTTTGTGTCGACACACTCAGTATATTGTGTCGACAAAGAAAAAGGATGTGTTGACACAGAAATAGTATCTGTGTCGACAGGAGTATAAGTGTCGACACAACTCTGTCGAGACTTTAAGTTAGTTGATTTTTGTGTCGACACACAAAAATCAAAGTCGACACTCTGTGTCGATACTTAACCAGTCAATGTCAACACTGACATAAGTATGTCGACACATAGACGTGTCGACTAAACCTAAGTATTGTCGAGACCTCGTATTATTACTAAGGAGCGTCTTTTGAACTCCCCTTTACACCTAGAATATAAATAGGTGAAGCAAAAATCTTGTCGACTACGCTTTCAAATTTCTCGACTCTAGACCTCGTGTCGACTTCGATCTTCTCTTCTCTTCCATATCTTCTCTCTCTCTCCCTTCCATCAATGACGCCCATCAAAGAAGACAAGGTGAACGAAGGCTATGAACTGGTTCATAATGGATTCACGACAGCGTCTCCAGAAATTCAGGGTGTAATTACCAAAATTTCAGAAAATGGGCTGGAATTCTTGGTTTCAGAACCAACGAAGATTTGGAAGAAGGAGGTCATGTAATTTTATAATTCTGCAACTGTGGACATAGACAAGAAGAAGATCAAAGCCACTGTACAGGATTCCAGAGTAAAACTTACACTGAAGTCAATCAGAAAATCTCTTCAACTTCCTTTGGTTAAGGATACTGATGAAATAACTCCATCCCTGACTAAAGAAGCACTAAGTTGGTGCGGGCTGAGACCTGATATCAAAGTTGGATCATCCATTACTCGGAAAGGGATGAATTCACAAGGAAAGTTTCTGTCAGAAATAATAAGCAAGGTAATTTTGTGTAAAACTGGTGGACATGACAAAATTTCAGTCCACATATTTAATCTAATGACAAGGGTCATATTCAAAGTGAAAACTGACTGGGCAGCAATAGTATTTGACAAGATTCAAGAAGGAGTAAAGAAACCAAACTTGGATAGGATCCTAAGTCTATGTTTATCTTCATTAATACCAGATGTAATGAACCAACTACAAGGATCCAAAATCAACCACATGAAGAGAATGAATGCGAGAATACTTTCTAGATGGGATAGGGTGTTGACAAAGGAAGTATCTACACAACAGAAACAAATAAAGAAAGATAAAAAGCAGAAGAAAGTTGCTCAACAAGCAGAATACTCTAGTGATTCTGAAGTGGAGGTAGTCTTCAGCTCAGATGAAGACCAGCAACAAAAGGAAGCCCAAGATCAAGTGGAGGGCAGTGAGCCTCTAGAACAACATATAGTCTCAACTCCAAGAGAAGAAAACCCTAAACAAACTGAGCTGCCCGCCCAAGGGGGAGGCATTGCTGAGGCTGCCCTAGAGAGTGAATTAGCTGTTGATACTGTTATGAACATAATATCAGAAATCAATAATGAAGCTCAAGATAATGTTGATAAAGAAGCTCAAAATGAGCAAGTAAGTATCTCCTTTAAAGAGAGGGCCCTAGACAAAAATCTCGATGTCTAGGGAAAACCTTTTGCTGTTCAAACTAATCTTATTCCTCCTATACAGGTACATCAAGAGTTCACTATGGAAGAGCTCTTTTCTGATTTACCTGATGTAAGAACT
This sequence comes from Platanthera zijinensis, assembly GCA_039513925.1. NCBI lineage: Eukaryota > Viridiplantae > Streptophyta > Magnoliopsida > Asparagales > Orchidaceae > Platanthera > Platanthera zijinensis. Next base: position 157,144,410 of record CM077083.1, read on the forward strand.
TAGGGGGAGCAATCCCAGATTGAAAAGGATTTGCCAAGGACTGGGGGGGGGGGAGGAGATGCTACATGTCCCATCTACTAAGGAAACTGTTAATATAGAAAGCTCCTCACAACCCTCTGATGATGAGGAAGCCTCTTTAACTAAGAAGAGAAAAATTGTTGCCATTAAGAAAAGGAGCTCAGGCTACAAGAAAGCCTTGCAATCAGTCACTCCACAACCTGCTCCAAGCATGGATTTCAGTTCACTACTGGTCGAGATGCAAGTAAAATTGGATGAACAAAGGCAATCTCTAGAAAAGTATGTGGATGAGTCTAATAAGGAACTGCAGTTTTAGCTGGCTCAAGACATAAAGTCCATCAGATTTGAAGTCAATTTGCACAAGAAAGAAATGATAGATTGCTTCCATAAGGGAGGCAATGCTGTGGTGTATTTGGCTGAGCAACAAAAGCTTATCAAGACTGAGATTAAGGACATTGCTACAAAGCAAGAGTATGTTTTGGAAAATCAATTCAGATCTAATGAAAACCTCAAAGACTCCCATGCAGAAATCATCCAAAAACTGGGCAGTATTTCAATAGATTTGAAAACTGAAATATCAAAGCAGATACAAGTAGATATAGCTGCTATTTAGATAGCTATTGAAGCCTCCCAAAAGACAATTTCTGATACCTTACTGAAGTTCAAAGACTATTACAAAGAAGGTACATAATATCTGGCTGAACATATAAGGTTTCAGAAGACTGATCTAAGGGATCATATTACTAGAGAAGTCATAAAGGGGGAGAGATTGTTAGTCAAAGCTAGCTCTGACCATGCTAAATGGATCTCTAATTCCATCAGAGCTACACTTGGCTTTCCTCCTTTATGTGATGATGACAATGTTGCTGAATCTGGAATACAACCTGCTCATATTAAAGGAGATCAGCCTGAAGTTGCACAAGTTATTTACCCTCCTGCTGATTTTGACATGGTTCAACAAAAAGTGCAGACAATGTACAGTCCTTCACAGGATACATCAAAGGTAATCATTGAAAAAGTAGAAATGTAAAAGGCTGCCAAGCAAGCTTAAAAGGAGGCATAATTGTCCAAGAAAAGGTTCAGGGAACAGGCTGAATTGAAGCAAGATTTTGAGCAATGGAGCCCTACTTCAAGGAATATCATTTTGACTGCCTGGAAGGCTGTAAAGGATAAGACCCATGATAGGGGTAAGTGGTATTCTGAGCAGGAATGGAACAAATATCAAGCTAGGCAGGGAGCCATTCTTCAACATAGAAGAAGTGCAAAAGCTGGGAAGTTAGCTGCTAATGCTCTGAAGCCTAGCAGGTACTTCCCCAAGCCTTTTCACTATTTTGAAAGGAAAAGGATAAAGGCTGCAGAATTAAAGAAGAAGGATCTCAAAGGGAAGAAACCTGCTGAGGATACATAACCTTCTGTGCAGGCAAAGATTAAGTCTGGGAAAGGCATAGTGATTAAGGAGCCTAACCAATCATAGGATAGATAGACCTAAGTATAAAACAATGTAACTTTTTGTTTTTTGTTCTAAGGAAAACATGTAAACTGGTGTATTTTCTGATTAAAGAAATAATAAAATCACCTTCTCTATTAATCTGAGTTGTTTACATTGTTTATATGTTATCCTGCACTGAAATGTATGTACATCTATTCTTATATATTTTATTATAAGTGATGTATATCTTTGACTATGGGCTATGACTTCTCCAAATATGGGGAGATTGTTGGGTACACTGAAAAATATGTACCAGATTTGGAGAAGCCTCATCATAATCAATGATATACATCAATTTGTATTTGATGTATGTTTGAGTTTCATTGTGCAGGTATAAGGTTTGTAAAGAAATTTTTCTAAGTACAAGTGTCGACAACAGAAGCAAAGTTGTGTCGATACCCAGAAGTTGTGTCGACACTAGAAGAAAAGCTGTGTCAACACCCAGACATTGTGTCGACACCTGAAGAAGAGGTTGTGTCGACACCCAGAATTGTGTTGACACCTAAGGAAGGAATTGTGTCGAAACCTATAGCAGAAGCTGTGTCGACACCCAGGAGTTATGTCGACACCAGAAGAAAGGCTTGTGTCGACACTCAAGAATTGTGTCGACACCTGAAGAAGGTTTTTGTCGACAGCTAGACACACACTCAACGCCATCTTATAATAACAGATATTCTGAGTCAGAAGGCTTGTGTTGACACACAGGACTTGTGTCGACACACACTCAATGACAGCTATACACACACTCAACGCCACTTGTCTGTAGTAGCTAAGTCAATACCAGAAGCAGTTGTGTCGACACACAGGACTTGTGTCGACACACACACTCAACGACAGCTGGACATACACTCAACGCCATCTGTCTGCAACAGTTATGTCGAGACCAAGAGCAGTTGTGTCGCTACACAGGACTTGTGTCGACACATACAAAGAGAAGAAGTGTCGAGTAGCTGAAGAATGACTATATCAAGACATGGAGTGTTATGTCGACTTCACCAAGACTTGTGTTGACACTTAGTCTATTTGTGTCGACACATATAAAGCAGATTGCTGAGTGGATCGTACTGAGTTGTTAAGTCTCTAAGGAATCAACTGTCATGACTGGTGGGTTGACAGCTGTCATTATCAATAGGTCTGACACCTTTATCAGAATTGTCAGAAGGTTGTTACAAACCAGATCAGCCGGTAACCAGGAGAAATCTCTATATAAAGGACTGATCCGTGACAACTTGAGAACAACAGAACAGATACAGAGAAAAAAGTGAATCATCTAAAGGAAGAATTTCACAACAAGTAAAGGGGTGACCCTTAAGAAGGCAGATTCTGGATAGTCTGCAAAGAAGATTCAGATCTTATTCTGAAGTCAAGGATGGAGCTGACCGTAGATCAACTTCTACATCAAGAAGAGTTCAACCTTATTTTGTTCTATCAAGAAGCTTTGAAATAACTAAGTCAGGTTGGATCTGAAGTTTCAGTTCATTCAAGAACTGATAAAGAAGCACTCACCTATAGAGTGATCTATCTAGTGATATTCCTTAATCTCTCAAATACTCAATTACTTGTAGGATCTTTTGTTAGATCTGAGTTGTAAGCCTGTAATTATAAAGGCTGAGGTAGGGCTGAGTGACTGAGGTGTATGACTATTGATAGTCTGAGGTTTAAGCATAGTTATAAAGGCTGAGGTAGGGATGTGGCCTGAGGTAGGATTCTTGGGAAGAATCTGATGTAGGACTTGTATAAGTCTGAGGTGTAGGAACTATCTGGTTCTGAAGTGTAAGATCTGTGGATTTGAGCTAGTGGAAGGAAGTTGTGCTGAATCCAGTTTTCTACTAGATAGGCGAAGGGGGGAAGTGGATGTACCCATACCTTGGGGAACCACTATAAATCTTGTGTATGCTGTACTGTGTTTGCAGTGCTGTGATTATATGTTCTGTGCTGTGATAAGAACCTGTTAAATTGTATAAAATTCTTAAAGATAATTAGAACCTATTCACTCCCCCTCTAGGTATTTAGGCTCTTGAAATAAGTCTTTTAGTTACACAAATATTTTTGGCCTGAAGGCGTTACAACAGCAGGTTCATGTTTAAAATAATATGATTTGTATACATCGGCACGCAGGTCGACAACACATTAAAATACTAAACATAACACTTGGGCCTTCAAAGGACCGCGTAGCAAAAGGGGTTTAGCCCGCTACTTCCTGCTTGAATCTACAACACATGCACAAAATCATTCTACCAAACGGTGGCAAATAAGGCAATAGTCATCATTAGCTAACCAAATTATAACGACTTCACCTCTTTCTCGGGGTTGCGGTGCTCCTTCCTTGTAAGCAGACAGCATGTTCACACTTATTAAGAATGTGTAACTTAAGCACCAATCAACACAAATGATGGAACGACCGGCCAAACATCCCGTGCACTCAAGGCATATTATTGGTGTACCGGATAACCCAGGATCCTACCTTTTTCCATCACGGGTAATCACTAGTGCATTAGCACCCAAATGGGAAACTCCACGAGTCCCACCACCATCCTCAGTCCCAGACTGGACGGTCTCACCTGAGCATTACTAGTCTGGCATACAGGCATGACTCTCTCCTATGCAAACAACAACTGTAATGTACTTTAGGTATGTTTAGCCGAATGACATAGTGTAGGTACAATTAAGTTCTTTCCCATTGCTAGATCGTCGTGCCAATTAATGACAATGATGTGGGTCAGCCTCCCTTTTCCCGTAATCCATAATACCAAGGATTTGTCCTACGGCTAGCACTCATAGCCAATAAGGATTGGCACTCCAGGCACACAGCTCAACAAGTAAGCCATTGTGTCCCTAGGACACAAGTTTTACAATCACACCAAAAGCTCACTCAGAGCCATTGCCAACAAAACTCCGAAACCATACAATTTCCATGGAGTCTCCGATAAGCAAAATAAAACATCACCAATCTATACCAACCTATCCATACGGGCTTCACAAAGCATGAATAATCCGTACTCATGCTTCTGGATACTATATACAAAATATACTCGGGGATAGACATATCAAACCAATGAAAAACACCTTTTCTCCACCAGTCGGTGAGGTCTTTCATGCAAACATGATAAAAGAGAACTTCACTTGTCCAAGAGGAGAATCGTTACCCTTGGCGTGCGTTTCAGAGCCATATCTCGATCAAAACGGCTTTCGTAGTGGCTGTCCACTCACGAGTCCGGTTTACACACGCCGACTTGAGATCCAAATCGACTATCCAAAGCGGCAACGACCTTCCTCCTACAGAACGGCGGTAGCTCACGACAAAATAAGAGCTTATAAGGCTCTAGGTTGGCAGATCAGGCTCAACAAGAGAGTTCGAGCTTCTCTTCCTCCTTCCAAGCAGTGTAAGTTTGCTCCAACTTGAACCTGCCGAAAAGTGCGTACAGTCAATCCCTCCGGAAACCGTGTACAAACTCCCGACTTTCTTCTACCTTTGGCTCGGGCAGTGAGAAATAACGGCGGAGAAGTTTCTTAACGATCCTTGCTTTAAATACTAGACAGAATGGAATCCTTGCCATAGGATCTAACCTAATTAGAATGGACGACCAAGATCAACCCTAACTCTTAATTTAAAGACCACCGTAACTTAGCCGATTAAGGGCCAGAAGACACGCATTCCTTTAGAACACTCGACGATTTCACGTGACCACTCGACGAATTCATGTGATCACTCGACGAATTCACGTGACCACTCGACAAATTCACGTGACCACTCGACGAATTCTTTCAGTACATTCGACGAATTGTACTTGATCACTTGAAGAATTTATCTTGGATCACTCGACAAATTTACCTTGATCACTCTACAAATTTACCTTTGATCACTTGATGAATCCTCTTAACCTCTCGACAAGTTCACGTGGCCACTCGACAAATTCTTTTAACCACTCAAAGAGTTCACGTGACCACTTGACAAATTCTTTTAAAATACTCAAGACCATTCAATGAATTCACTTAGATCACTCGACGAATTTGACTTGGTCATTTTCAGCTTGAGGAACAGGGGTGTTACACCATGATCCGGGTCCCCCTTCTCCACCGTCAATTTTATCGCACAATACGAGGGGAACTAAAGGATCAGAATGTGCATCCAACACAAATAATCAGTTTCAGGGATGAGAATATGAAGAGACTGCTCCTGCTATACCAGGACCCACTAGTCATTAGTGTGGAGATTGGCATCCCTAGCTTCCACATTAAGAGGATACTGGTAGACAATGACAACTTGGTCAACATCGTATTCATGCCCGCTCTCTATTGCATGAAAATCCCAAAGGAAAAAACTCCAACCGACTTCCGAACAAGTCCGTGGTTTCAAAGGTAGACCTGTTATAGTTGAAGGAACCATCACTATCTCGGTGACCTTGGTGGAGTTCTCGAAACAGGCCACTCACAAAATCCAGTTTGTGGCGATCAAATCAGAATCGCCTTACAACACAATCTTTGGTCGACCGCTCCTAGTAGCTTTCAGAGCTATCCCTTCCATTCCGCACCTCACGATAAAGTTTGTCACTCCAACAAGAGTCGGAGTCTTCTGTGGGAACTAGGAAATAGTGCGTACATGCTATGTGCAACAGATGCATCCCGGACAAGGAGCAACCCTGTATTCTAGTACAACAGCAACCTGGGACATCGTCAGAGTGCAGCAAGCAAGCAGATCAAGAAAATCCTAAGAGACGCACCTTGAAGAAAATTTAGGAATCAGGAAGGAGTGCCTTACCATTTCCTTCTTCGTTTAATTTACTTATGCTTTACTGTTTGTATTAAAATAATTGTTAATGTCTAGAAAGTCTGAAGTCTGCACTTGCGCACATACTATTATTTATTTTAATTCAACGTGCTTTGTTTGATCCTTTTTCTGCTATCACAGGAACACTTTGGGGCCAGTCCCCCCCGACCTCAATACAGTGGCCTTAACCTTGCTACCCTGGCTCCAAGGTTCGCCCTTCGCTTTGCGTAGCAGGTTATGACATCGTCAGAGGCCAATTCCCCCGGTCATGCACAAACCAAAACACGATGGCCTTGACCTCATTACCCTAGCTCAAAGGTACACCCTTTGCCCGCATAGTAGGTTATGATATTGTTAGTTGTCAGTCCCATCGATCATGCCCAGACCACAACACGATGAACTTGACCTCGCTACCCTAGCTCGAAGGTTCGCTCTTCGCCAGTGTAGTATGTTACGACATTGTTAAGGGCCAATCCTACCTGTCACACCTAGACCGCAACATGGTTTCTTTGACCTCGCTACCCCAGCTTGAAGGTCTGCCCTTCACCCATGTAGTAGGTTACAACATTATTAGGGGCCAGTACCCCCTATCGTGTGCTACCCGCAACAAGATGGCATTGACTTCACTACCCCGGCTCAAAGGCTCGCCCTTCTACTGCACAGTAGGTTACAATATCGTCAGGGTCTAAACATAGTGGCCTCACACTGCCGCGGATCTAAGGTTTGCTCTTCTCCCTCGTAGTAGGTCACAACATTGCAAGGGTCTACTCGCTTGCACTTGCCAACATTTCGAAGCATTTGCCCTTCACTATCTCTCTGGGGCCACATCTTAGTGACCTCCCACTATAGCGTCTCAAAGGTCCATCCTTCTCCCCCATAGTAGGTCACATCACTGTCAGGGCCTGCTCCCTCACAACTGCCCAGGTTTGAACGTTCTCCATTCACTTCCTCAACCAGGACAACCCGCAATACGGTGTCCTAGACCTCTCACTACCTCGACTCGAAGGGTCCTCCCTTTTCCCACGTAGTAGGTTGAGACAACATTAGGGTCGCATCCCCCCGTCTCACTACCATAGCTTGAAGGTACACCCTTCACCCCTATAGTAGGTTCTACCACATCTAAGGATAACCCACAACCTGGTGGCCTCGATCTCTTATTAACCTGGCTCGAAGTGTACGCCCTTTGTCCGCATAGTAGGTTATGAAATCTATTGAGATTAAATTATCCAGCAGGTCACCTGTATGTGGGACCGCATTTTGCTTCCCAACCGCATTCCAGGTCTGGGTGTTGACCCTAGTGGGCCCCTCTGGAACAATATCCCTGCGGGCCTGTGGTTGGGGTTAATCCCACACAGCCTGCAGCTTTCTCCCCTCCGTGTTCATGTACCTTGCCACCCTTCATCTCAATACCTGGGTTTTGAGATGAAATGTTTGGTTGGCGGGTTATTTCAGCGTATCAGAGGGAGGTTGTCCTGCTGTGGGGGTGTGTTGAGATTAAATTATCTAGCAGGTCACGTGTATGTGGGACAACGTTTGGCTTCCCCACCGCGTTCTAGGTCTGGGTGTTGACCCCGGTGGGCCCCTCTGGAGGAATATCCCTGTGGGACTATGGTTGGGGTTAATCCCACACTGCCTGCAACTTTCTCCCCTCCGTGTTCATGTACCCTGCCACCCTTCCTCTAAATACTTGGGTTTTGAGATGAAATGTTGGGTTGGAGGGTTCTTTCATGGTATCAGAGGAGGTTGTCATGCTGCGGGGGTGTTTTGAGATTAAATTATCCAGCAGGTCATGTGTATGTGGGACCGCATTTGGCTTCCCCACCGCGTTCCAGGTCTGGGTGTTGACCCCGGTGGGCCCCTCTGGAGGAATATCCCTGCAGGCCTGTGGTTGGGGTTAATCCCACACCGCCTGCAGCTTTCTCCCCTCCGTGTTCAAGTACCCCGCCACCCTTCATCTCAATACCTGGGTTTTGAGATGAAATGTTTGGTTGACGGGTTCTTTCAACATCGTCAGGGTCTCGAACCCGCACTGCTGGCATCTAAAAACAAACAACACAAAATAAAGTTGCGAATAAAACAAAGTGTCGACACTACAAGAGCTAAATTGCTACACAAGCAATTCTCAAAGCCTATGCAACCCATGAACATCAATACAAAGTGCAAAAAGCATCCAAAGCGCTAAAACCACATCAAAAAAATACAAATACAAGTATGACTCCAAATGGTAAAAAGAACAAGAGACAATAGGGAAGAGCTACTCCACCCTCAATGTCAACATCAGAGCTAGCGCTCTCATTCTCAGAAAGATTCTCGATATCGAGGCTTGCTATATCATAATCTCATGCCTGCACCACCATATGAAGGTTCTTATCCATCTCTCGCTTGAAGGTCACTTCTCGTTCATCCTCAATCTAAGGATCCACCAACTTGGTACAGATCTCCTCGCAGATCTCCTCTGAGAGCAGACAACTATCTCACATATAATCAATGGAGTCCTTGTACTTGGCAACTCCAACGAACTTCAACTCAACAATCCACTCCTGTGAAGAAAGGCGCTCAACCTTGGACTTCAAGGACCCCAGCTCAGTCTCCTAGTGAGCTGCATCCCCCTGCACGCTCTATAGCAACCACATAGTCTTCTCTACAAGGGCCTTCTATGACCGAAGCTCCACCCACAAATGATCCAGCTCTGCTCGCAGCCAGAATCGATCTGGCCTAAAGAAGACGCGTTACGATCCCACCTTCCCCTGGAGTCAGAAATGGAACTCCTCACTCCTCGAAGCTCCTCCTGAAGTGCAAGGTGCTCATCCTTCAGGATCACATAGTGGTCGTTCCATGTTAGATTGATGTTGGCATGAACTCCGATCTACAAAAAAGTGATTCTTTACAAGTAACAAACAAACAAGAGCAAAATGCTACACTTACCACATTGTTCATCGCCTCCAAAGATAAATACACACACTTTTCCTTAGTCCGCGGCGACACAGGAACCCCCAGGGGTGGTACATGGGGGTATAAGAGCACAAAACCATATGGTCAGGATTAGTAGGCATAACATTAACTCTAGAGCAGCTTGTAGCCACCTCATTAGAACATTCTCTCGGTTGAGAGGATGATCGAGGCCCAGAGTCAGAACTGCCACACATGAATACTAGCTTTCTCTTCCTCTTCTTATCCAGTGGCACTACCACAGAGCGCTCAGGATCAGTAGAAAGCCAACACAATAATAAGTGCTTCTACTCCACAAACAAAGAGATGCGGAACAAGGGATTTGTTAGTGCATGAGGCTCAATAAACCCCAACACCGGCTTGAAATCCCACTCACATACCGTCACGCGGTGATAATGACTAGGAAGCATCTTCTACAGCTCTGGAAGGTCCCCGGAGTTCCTGACGTATCCATAAAATGTCTTCTCATGACGTCGATCTACCATATCCTCTAACTCGAGCAAACACTTGTTATTATGCACCTTAACATGACAACCTCCATCAGTGTAACGACCCGGGTTTAGGCCTGTAGCCGCCCCACAACATCGCCCGACCCACCAGGCAGCCCAAGTAAAGACCAAGGCGCCACCGATGTTACAGCCGGAATATACAAGGCCTGCAAGTCGTACACCCCAACACAAATCTTCGTGCCTGTTTCTCAGCAGTTGGTGATGAGCCTGCAGGCCTTGTATATTCTGGCTGTACAACCGGTGGCGCTTTGGGTGTACAGCCTGCAGGCCTTGTATATTCTGGCTGTACCACCGGTGGCGCTTTGGTATTTTCTTGGGCTGCCTGGTGGGCCGGGCGATGCCGTGGGGCGGCTATAAGCCTAAACCCGATTCGTTACAATCAGTGTGCACCTCATGCCAGTCTTTGAAGAGATCCAAGGATAACTCAAGCCATGCTTCCTAATGAATGAAATCAAGACCATGATGTGCGTCATCCCGATAGGGTGAATGAAGACGCCGACATGCCGTAATGCCTGAAGATTTCAACCACCTCCTCGCACCGTGGGAGGCAAAACCCGGATCTTAGCGATGACTTGCATAATGCTATCACCCCCGTCAGAGGATTCTGCACTCGCTCCTCAATGCGCAGCATATTTATCTCCATCCCAGCAGGTATTCCGTCGTACTTCCTCCAGACATTAACTTGTACAATAGTAAAAGAGGAGTGCAGTCATATCAATCACGTCGTCCATGCGAATAGCGCCTCGTTGCCCAAACCAAAAATACATGTCAAATTTTGCAAAATAAAAGCGCCAAAAATCACCGCACAATTCATAAATATGTAGGAAACCCCGCACGTGCAAGCATCCCTACACACGCGAAAAACCGAGCCACGATCCGTGTAAAGCGAGCGCATAGCCCGCACACGCAAGACACACAAGCAACGCTTCCCGACGTGCACACTCTACACTAAGAGTGCCTGACACACACCCTATGCCCGGGTGCGCCCCTGCACACACCCTGCTCGCGCACCCTACGCTCCCAACTGCCGCCGACGCGCATTACCATTGCACCATCACCACTTCCACCAACCTCCTTCCACGTCCCTTCATTCGCCTCCACCATGGCTAGCACAAATGGTTCATGCACAGGAAGTCTCCGCTCTCCTCTCCCTCTGGCATCAAACTCAGGGGACTCTGGGGTGGCGGTGGGGGAAATTGATGGGTCTCCCTTAATTTATAGGAATTCCATGCTGCAAGTAGCCAAAATTCCCATAATCCTCATTAACACAGTGGTGATTTTGGAGGAAATCACCTCACATGCGATCAACACATGCAATCCATGCATGATCCGTGCACCCGAGCCATCGTCGCGATAAACACAGTCAGGCTAACCGTCTGCGACTGGTCGCTCGCCCTACCATTGCCATTCCTCACGGCTGCGCCCATACGACCATGAGAGCACTTGGTCAGCCTCCCGACCAGCTTCCGCCGAGCCTCATGGTCGCGCGGCTGTATCCGCGAGGCTCGCGACTAGCCTCATAGCTGGCAATCGCCGTGCCTCGCGACCGCTCTCCCGCAGCTACAATACCCACGACCAGCCGCTCGCTCGCAGCCAACCGCGTGCCAATGATTAGCCTCCTAGCCGACCGTGGCAGCGAGGCCGACATTTGTCCTCTCGTCTAACCGCGGGAGCATCTCGCGGCCGCAACAAGAGGCCGCACATTAGTGGTCGCGACACACAGACTTACCCTCGCGACCGCGACATGCGACCGACCTCCCTACTAGTGCGCCCATGACCGGGCTCCCAGCCGACTACGAGTGCATCTCACCGCCGCACGCCTGTGACCGACCTCTTAGCCTGCCTCCTCTAACAACCTATTTCCAACAAGACCCCAAAGAGTGGTTTTGTCATGACTAGGTCATGACAAAATCCTAGGAATCCCAAGAAAACCAAGTGAACCTAGGAATGAAGGTGAGATCACCATGGTCTGTAAATAACACTTTCTAATTACCTAACCTATGGTTTGACATTACGGCCTCACCTTGACTCTTTTACCCCACCATAACATCCCTAGCCCCTTTAGAAGGTTCATTGGGTCACAAAGGATCCATTGAGGTCAACCAAAGTGGTCAATTACCAAAGTCAACCCTAACCCTAAAATGGTCAAAGTGGCCTATCTAGGGCCAATAAACCTTCACCTTGACTCCTTGACCCCACTTGAGACCTTCTTAGACCTTAAGGGAGGTTAATTGGCCAACTATGACCCATTGGGGTCAACTAAAGAGGTCAAGTTGACCAAAGTCAACCCGAGCCCTAAAGTGGTCAAAGTACCCTAATTAAGGGTCAAGTGACCTCCAAGGTGTCAAACCAATCCTACCTAAGTCTCCCTAGACCTTAGGGGAGGCCAATGAGTCACCAAGGACCCATTGAGGTCAACCCAAAAGGCCAATTTGTTCAAAGTCAACTCAACCCTAAGTTTGGTCAAATTTCCCTAATTTTACCTAACCAAGCCCAATCCACTTGGGCTAAGCCCAATTTAGGCGGCCCACTAGCCTGATGAGGTTTATAATGACATGATTAGCCCTTTATTTTCTGGAAATAGGGACTAAGAGAGAGAAAGATCCATTTTCCCTTTAATGAATGAGAGAGAAAAAGAGAAAGAGGGACATTCATGGCTTGGAAGGCCAAGGGGCCTCCTCTCTTCATCTCCAATGGCTTGATTAAGCTCCCCCAACAGTTTTGAGAAGATCAAGGGGTTTTCCATGTCATTTAGTGGCTGTGTGCAGTGAACTCCACCATGGCCGAAAATCTCCTTTCAAGACCATTAATGACATTGATGTCATGGCCACTCCCCTCCCCTATTTGGCTTTTTTAAAAGCTTCACTAGGCTGAGAGGAGACGTTTCCACCCTTCCCCTGAAGAAATCGAAGCATTTGACTGTGTGGTTGCAGAGCACCCGATAGCTCCACCGTCGGCCATGGAGCACCACCACCAAACACGTCGGCAAGCCCGGTTGTAGGTCCACTTCTCCTCCTCTCCCCTTGTGCTAGAATCCTAGATCAATTAGAAGAGAAATCAGGCTCAATTGAGCCCGATTGGGTGAGAGAAATTTTGAATTTTTCATGGCTTTTTATGCCTTGCGGGTTCGCTGGAAACCGCCCCTCCAGCGGCCGTGCCGCCTTCCGGCGATAGCCACCACCTCAACGGAGGTGGTGGTGGTGGTGGCTGGCTGGGGAGGGGGTTGGATCACCGGCAAAAGCCGCTGGAATAGGCTCCAGGTCGGGTAGATCTTGGCCATAGGCTGGAGGAAGAAGACGATGCGTGAGCTGTCGGATTGCTGATATTAGGATATAATATTAATTATTATTATTGGTATTATTTATCCCTTTTCTGTACTCTTTTTAAATCAAAAATACAAGGCCCTTAGGGGCTGAACCATAAAAAATGGATAACATGAATATTGTAGTCCTTGAAGTCTACTTTATTTTAAAATTGATTTCAACCCATTTGGGTAAGTGGTCTAAACACAATACTCAAAATGGTGTAGTCTATACATAGTGATAGGTCTTGTAGTGTGAATACCCGTCTAGAAGTGGGGTGGCTCGACCCACTGTCTCCGTTGGCCACAGCGGAGGCTCCTGGGAGTGATGATAGCTTCCAAAATGCTGGAACTAAAGGTCTGTATGCATAGAGTCATGTGTGTGTGTTGCACTTGCATGAATCATGACATAACATAACGCTACACTCATACTTGCATTCAACCCGACACCCCATCTTATAAATTGGTATAAGACTTTTTTATACGATGAGAGCCTTGCAAAAGACCCCTTAACTTATAAGTTCGTATGTGAATTCATATAAGTTAAGGTTACTTATTTCTTAATTTACCTTTCATTCACTTATTGCTCTACTCTACTTGTCTATATTACTGCTTTCTTATTATAGAACTGCTAGCTTGCTTTTCCTTTTATAGCTCTATAGATTTACAATATACCTGCTAGAATAGGTCCGCCATCATCTGCTTTGTTCCTACTCTCCACCATCATAGCTTTCTTATCATTCCTCTTGCACGGTGCCTAGGAGCTATTGGGGGAGGGGTGGGGGGAATTAGGCTTAGTCTTTTGACTAACGGTCGGTGGACCGAACATTTTAGGAACTCCGGATGGGGGACAAGGAGCAGCAGCCGGAGATGCAATACCATGAAAGTGAGGGGATAGATCTGACTAACTCTAGAGGGGGGTGAATAGAGTATTTTAAAACTCGATTAGTTTTTATAGTGGAATTAAAATAAGTAATATTAAAGTATATAGAGAGAAGTAAAAACAAAAATATCACAGCATAGCAAAACAAGAAATGGAACAACCAGACGCCACAAGGAAATTATAGTGGTTCCCCAAAACTGGGTACATCAACTCTCCTACCACCCTGGTAGGAAACCACTAACAGGTTTTTGATCAGGTGCCCTATCACCACAGGTTGTTGTCAAAGCTCCCCCTGAGATGTTGAATGGTTTAGGAAGATGAGAGCTTTGCTCAGGGCATAGGACTTCAAATAGCTTGATGTTTCTTCAGGAAGCTTTTAGACAGATGAATATTGTTTGTCTCTGAAGAATCTTGAAGCCAGAAACTGAAGAAGACTAATGATCTTTTGTTGTTCTTCTTCTTCAATTTCTTGTAAGCACACTAGCAATAAGAATTTCTTCTCTGTGTCGTGTATCAACAGCTGTATGATTGTAATTATTGTTCTTCTTTTTAAAAAAGATCTTTTATATTCTGAGAGGATTTCCAACCTTTGAATTTTTAATAATATCCTGAATTTACTGCTGAGATTCTTGGAGTTGAAACAACTGGAATTCGTCTTTAATGTGTTTCCTCAACTGTCCCAGTAAATAAGCCAAGTAATTAACTCTGTGAAATCCATAATCAATGTTGCCTTAGAACGGCTTTATTCTTGAGAATATAAGTATTAATTATTCAGAGAATTACTGCCTTAGAATAAAAGAATTGAAGTCAAAATGAGAGAGAATGCGTCAAACTGATACAAACAGAATTAGTTGAACTCAGAACAGATTTTGTCGACCTGAACTCCACGTTCGTCGAGCTGAGAAATCTCCTTCGTCGAGCTGAGATCAGAGATAATTGATCTAGAAAGAATCTGACAATGCTGAGCTCCAAGTTCGTTGACCTGAGATAGACTTTCGTTGACCAAAGAAACTTAGTAGAGGAGGGAGTTCATCGACCTAAGCTCGGATATCAATTAGCTCAGCTCAGAGTTGAAACTCTTAGTTCGTCGATCAGCGATCGACGATCGTTGAGCTGAGTTCGAAGAACTTTGAACTAATTTTTGAACTCTTGAAAACTGAATTTCTTCTAAGTCCGAGTCTCTAGAGTCTTCTGAAGGCTAGAACATAAGAGTCTAACCTAATCAGACTGAACTAATCTTAGAACCAAATAAATTGAACCTAAACTATACATAATGGGTCAACAATCCTAATGAGTGAACCTAGCCCAAATCCAAATTAGGGTTTCAATAATCTCCCCCTATTTGGGTGAGGTCACTAACCAACAAAAAAGAAATGAAAAACTGAAAAATACAACAATAAATATCTGACAGACTTCTAAAAACTATCAACAGATATGATAGAGCTATGGTTATACATATAGTTCATATATGAAACAACAAAACATAAAAGATCAAGAATCAGCAGGAGGAGGAGGAGTATAAGATGGTTTTGTAAAAACAATTGTCCTTTTTGGATTTTCTGCTTCCCTCTGAGTCATCTTCATATCTTGGTAACCATTTGTCTTCTGGGAAACAACTCTTAGAACTACAGCTTCTGTATGCAGGTTCATATATGTGTTAATATTAAATAATTTATTTACCTGATACCTTTCAAGTTCTTTCTTTCTGTATGTAGACATTGTAGAAAATTGAGAAGAATCCTTGCCTTTTTCTTTGGCTTTTCTGATTTGAGATAGAGCAATCAGCTCATTGAATCTGGGCATCCTGAAATTTGAGACCAATTTTGGATCATATGCAGGAGATGGAGGTCTTTCGGGACTGATAACTTTCTTTTGATCATCCAGATTCTTTTGAGGACTGATAGGATTTGGAACTGGATCAGGAGTGCTTCTGGTAGATTTCTGATAATGATGCCTGCTGCCATGAGAGTAGGGTCTGTATGACCTGCCCTGCTTTTGATAAGAGGGTCTGGATTGGTGAGATTGTTGAGAAGACCTTTGGGAATGAGATATGTTTCCAAATGCTCCAGCTGCTGGAGGAGGAGGAGGAGGTCCTCTTCAATTCCTTTGAGGAGGAGGAGGAGGAGAGTATCTCCTGCTCTTCTTCCTTGCCTTTTGCTCATTTTTGGAGTACCACATCCATTGAAGCATCCCTGGATACGGAATAATATTATTAAAAATATAATAGGGAGTATCTACAGATGGGTTTGGCTTGGGAACAGCCTTTGGTGGAGCCTTCTTCTTGAGCTTTCTCTTTCTGGAAGAAAGATCATCATCATCATCATCATCATCAGATGTTTCAGCAGTATGGGCATAAAGATCATCAATCTATTTTAGAGCTTCTTCAGAAATGAGTTTCTTGGCCTGAGGCTCAGAAGATATATTAGGAATTGGAATGACATCTGTTGGAACTGAAACTGCTGGCTCTATAGATATTTCTATAACAATCTGGTTGCTTTCTTCTTCCATGTCTGCAAACATAAAATCATCTAAGTCTGGCATAGGGGACTCAACCCACTTGAAGGTTGGAGGAGAGAAAGCCTTGGGCTTAGAAATAGAGACTGGCTCACAAACATCTTTAACAGCTACATTTTCTGTAATCACAGGAACTACAAAGCTTGTCCTTAGTTGGTTCACAACTGCAGGACTTATTGGAGCAATATAACATATAATAGCCTTAGAGTACTAAACATCAAAACTTGGTAAAGCATTTCTGTAAAATGAATTAAAAGAATCAAGTAAAGAATCCAAGTCAACTGTGGGATTTATAATGAAATCACCAACAGTTATAATCTCTGGAATTGCTACTGCTGCATCTGTACAGACCATTTCAATGTCAACTACTGCTGGAAAATCTGCTGGAGGAGGAGCTAAAGGAGAAACTATTGCTGCTGCTAGAACTGGAGCTGTTAGAACTGGAGCTTCTTCATTGAACATCTCCCCCTGCCTGGTTTTAGAGGGTCCTGAAGCCAGGCCCCCAGGAGAAGGGAAAGAATGGTGAGCAGTAATTTGAGTAGAGAGAGAGGAAATTGAGGCAGAAAGATGAGCAATAGCTTCATCTATTAGTTGTTTAAGAGATGGAGTAATAAATGTAAGAAGATCTTTGGTAATATTAGAGAAATTAAGATAAAGGGGTTCTGGAGTGGAGGAAGTATGGGTGGTATGATGGCCACAGTTAGAACATACAGAGAAGGAGTGTGAAAGATCAGTATGGATGTGTTTTGGGAATGTTGAAGGAGGGTTAGAAGGAATGGAGGATGGAGTTGTAGTAGTGGATAAGATTTTTCACCACTACTAGTAGTAGTGGTGAGGATGGAGTTGTAGTAGTGGAGTTATAGTAGCTGATTTAGAAAGAACAGATGTTTCTTCTCATCTAAAGGTTTGGTGAAGATGTCTACTCTTTGTAAATCAGTAGAGATAAATGCAAGATTAATTTTCTTTTTGTCCACACAATCTATAATGAAATGATGTCTAATTTCAATATGATTTGTCCTACTATGATACATTGGATTTTGTGCAATGGAAATTGCACTCGTACTATCACAAAATATAGTTGAATTATTTAGATTGTAACCATAATCCAGGAGTTGGTTTTGAATCCACAATATTTGTGAGCAACAACTGCCAGCTGCAATGTATTCAGCTTCTGCAGTTGAGGTGGACACAGATGTTTATTTCTTACAAAACCAAGACACAAGCCTATCACCAAGAAACCGGCAAGTTTCTGATGTGCTTTTCCTGTCAACTCTACATCTAGCAAAGTCAGCATCTGAGAATCAAGTTAATTCAAATTATATCTCAGTTGGATAAAAGAGTCCTAGATTTGGGCAATCCTTTAAATGTCTCAAAATTATTTTAAGTAAAATATAGTGAGATTCTTTAGGGTCCACTTGGAACCTAGCACAAAAACATGTAACAAACATTATGTCTGGCCTAATGGCTGTGAGATACAATAAGAACCCAACAATAGCCCTATATGTTTTATGATCAACTGGCTTGCCTTGTTCATTAGAATCAATCACAGCATTGGAAGCCATGGGTGTTTTCTTGGCTGAGGCCTTAGTCATCCCAAATCTTTTAACTAATTCCTTAGCATATTTGGATTGAGAGATGAAAATGCCATCAGGGGATTGCTTCACTTATAGACCAAGGAAGTAAGAAAGCTCACCCATGCAACTCATTTCAAACTTGGAATGCATCAGGTCAGAAAACCTTTTGCATAGTTTGGAATCAGTAGAGCCAAAAATGATATCATCTACATATATTTGTATTAACAACATATTATTATTATGAAGCCTAGTAAACAAAGTTTTATCTACAATGCCCCTAGTGAACTTATGATCTATAAAAAATCTAGCTAGGGTCTCATACCAAGCTCTTAGATCTCTAAACCATAGAGAGCTTTATGCAATTTGAAAACAAAAGAGGGATGAGTTTCAGAATTAAAACCTGGTGGTTGTTCAACATATACTTCCTCTTTGAGTTAACCATTCAAGAAAGCACTCTTGACATCCATTTGGTAGACTTCGAACTTTTTGTAGGTTGCATAAGCAAGAAAAATTCTTATAGCCTCAAGCCTTACAACATGTGCAAATGTTTGATCATAATCAATTCCTTCTTCCTGTCTATAACCTTGAGCTACTAGCTTTGCTTTATTCCTTATGATAGCTCCTTGTGCATCCAATTTATTTCTGAATACCCATTTAGTTCCAATGATTTGAAAGTCTTTGGGTCTAGGAACAAAATCCCAAACTCTGCATCTCTCAAACTGATTGAGCTCCTCTTGCATTGCAATAATCCAGTGTGGATCTTACTCAACATCTTTTATGGATTGGGGCTCAAGTTGAGATATGAAGCAAGCATGCATCAAATCTTGGTTGAGTTGATGTCTTGTTTGCACACCAACTGATATGTCTCCAATCACTTGAGATACAGGGTAATCTCTAAGTGTGGAAAGGTCAGCTGGAGGAGTTGGTTCAGTAATAACATTGGGAAATAATTCCTCTTGTGGAAGTAAATTTGTTATTGAAGGTTCAGTAATTATATCACTGACCTCTTCTTCACTATCTTCATCAATATGTGGAGAAGGATGTGTTTCAGCCTCATTGGTGAGGTTCATATCATCCAATTTCTCACACAGTTGGGGTACCTGCAATAAGTTACTGGTAGAAGAATCCTTCTCCTTGTAAAACATTTTAGCTTCATCAAAAGAAATATGAACAGATTCTTCTATATTCAAAGTAGATTTATTAAATATCCTATAAGCATTGCTGACTTGGGAATATCCAAGAAAAAATCCCATTGCAGCTTTAGCCTCAAATTTTCTAAGATATTTCTTATTATTATTATGAATGTAACATACAAACCAAAGATTCTAAAATAGTCTATTTTAGATTGCTTCCCTTTGAGTAATTTATAGGGAGTCTTTCCCTAAAGTTTATGTATCAAACTTCTGTTCAGGACATAATTTGCTGTACTTATAACCTCTGCCCAAAAGGATAGGGGCATATGAGCATCTGCAAGCAATGTTCCTGTAACTTCAATCAGGGTTTTGTTTTTTCCTTTCTGCTATCTCATTTTGTTGATTAGTTCTAGGAGCAGAGAAACAATGCTTGATACCTTCCATCTCACAGAATTCTTATATAGGAAGAGATTCAAACTCAGTACCATGATCACTTCTAATCAATGCAACTGGAGTAGAATACTCAATCTTTATGCTCTTAAGAAAATCTGTAAGAACATTAAAGTTATCTTACTTATTTCTCAAGAAGAACACCCAAGTTAACCTAGAGAAGTCATCTACAATAACTAAGGTATAAGATTTCCCTCCCAAGCTCTGTACAATAATGGGTCCAAACAGATCCATATGTAGCAAATACAGAATCCTGGGTGAATCAATCTTATTAATAGATTTAAAACTATTTTTGGTTTGCTTGCCTAATTGACAAGCCCTGCAAAGGCTTTCCTTCTTGTAGGGACAAGAAGGCAATCCTCTAATAAGGTTGTCCCTAGAGAGTTTAACAATATTTTTAAGATTTACATGTCCTAATCTTTTATGTCATAGTTCATTATTATTACTAATTTGATTAAATAAGCAAATTTCTGACCTAGCAGATTTGAAATTTACTACATAAATGTTTCCTTGCCTAAGGCCAGTTAAGACAGTTTTATTATCTGCAGAAGTAATAATGCAGGAAATTTGATTAAATGATACCTGATAACCTTCATCACATAATTGGGTTATGGATATCAGGTTATGTTTGAGACCATTTACATATGCTACCTTCCCGAAAGTGACAACTCCAACGTTAACATTCCCATAGCCTTCAGTTTAGCCACAGTTGGAGTCACCAAATATCACATTTGGACCAAGCTTGGACTTATAGTTTGTTAAGTTATCCTTGCTTCCTGTCATGTGCTTTGAACATGCACTATCCAGGTACCACTGTTCCTCTGTGGTAGGATAGTCTTTCACCTGCAAAATGAAAAATTTGGTGTTCTTGACCCTGGTAACCTTGGGTACTTGATTTTTTTTCAAATTTAAAACTTGAAATGTAAGAGCATTTAGGTTGGTTCTTATATCCTAGAGGGTGAAATTTCCTAGGTGGAATTATCCATTGGGTAAATGGGTTAACAAATTCTTCTGGTTGAATAAATGTTTTGAAATAATTAGAGTTTCTGTTAGGCTGAACTGTGATTGAAGAATTCTGATAAGTTCGTCGATCTGAGTTCGACGAATAGGGATGAGTTCATTGAACTCCGCTCAGAGAATGGAAATATTCATTCTCTGTGCCCCAATATCGTCGATCTCGGCTCAAAGAACCATATTGGTTTCGTCGATCGCTGTTCGGAGAATAATTATAACATAAATCTACGTTCGGAGTTCCTCGACTTGAGTTCGACGAACTGTACACATTTCGTCGATCTGAGTTCGACGAAATCTGTTGAACTTTGTTATGATTATGGTTTTTCTTATTTTTTCTCTTTTTCTTAGGTTTCTATTTTAATTCAGTTGGTTTATTATTTTCATCTACCTTTTCTTTACCCTTTTATGATATAAATTTTATGAGTGTAGAAAGAATGTTTTTCTGAATTAAATAAGGTTGGCTTGATGAAGTACCTAAGCCCAGCTTGCCATTGAGCCTGACATTTACTGTGCTTGTGATGTTCATCAATTTGATGCTTCTCCCATTAAGGGATTCGTCAAATTACTTTGCCTTAGTTAATTTAGTTTTTAGTGAAATGATTTGTTCAGTTGTTAGAGCTAATTCATCTTTTAACTTAATGTTTTCAGATAACAGATTATCATGTTCAGTTAGCTTATCTCTGAGAAGTTTGAT
The DNA here is from genome assembly GCA_039513925.1 of Platanthera zijinensis. Taxonomy (NCBI): domain Eukaryota; kingdom Viridiplantae; phylum Streptophyta; class Magnoliopsida; order Asparagales; family Orchidaceae; genus Platanthera; species Platanthera zijinensis. The sequence continues at coordinate 157,165,706 of CM077083.1, forward strand.
TTCCTTCTTAAATTTGATTAAGTCATTACATGATAATTTAAATTCAATTTTGAAATGTTCTGAATTGAAATCAAATGAAGATATTACCTGATCCTCTTCAGATTCAAATTCTTTTTTAGATTGCTCAGCTTCTGACAGATGGCCTGAAGCATTGATGGCCATCAAGAAAACTTCCTTTGCTTTAGCTTCTTCTTCATCTTCACTGGAGCTGGGAGATGAAGATTCTTCTTCTGTATCACTCCAGGTTTCAGCAACAAACCCTTTGTCCTTCCTCTTATGCATGCTGGAGGAGGGCTTGCTGTAATGCTTTCTGGAGTCCATGTCTCTTCTTTTCTCCTTGATCTGATTCTCTGGACACTCAGGAAGAATGTGTCTAGGTTTTCTGCAACCAAAGCAGACAATTTCCTTGGTAGGAGTTTTGTCATATCTTGGTCTATCATCTTGTCTGGATGACTTCCTTCTGAAATCTTTTCTGTCCATCTTATAAAATCTTTTGGCCAGTAAGCTTATGAGCTCATCATTTGCTAGTGGAGCTTCTGGTACTTCAGATGCTTTGAAAGCAATGTTTTGCTCTTTCCTTCCTGATAAGGATGTCTTCTACTCAGCTGCCTCTCTTGACTTTATCAGCTACTCATAAGATTTGAGCTTTCCCAGCAGTGACTTAGTGGAGATTTCAGTCAAGCTTATGGCCTCCTTGATTGGCCAGATTATGGAATCCCATGTGCTGAGGAAGCATATAAGGATCTTGTCATTGATATCAGTCAGGGATATGTCTTTGTCTAGTGTTTTCAGCTTATTGATGATTAAGCTGAGTCTGTTGTACATATCAGCCACTGACTCAGATTCATCTTTCTGGAAATTCTCATATTGAGAGATGAGGTGAGATCTTCTGTCCTTTCTCTCATCAGCTTATCCTACAACCATTTGGTTTAGAGAGTCCCAAATGGCTTTTGCTGATGTGGACTCAGCCACTTTTTGGAATATGTCATCTGACATAGTTTGTGCTAGAATGTTCATGGCCCTTGCTTCAACAATCTTTGCCTTCTTCTATGCATCAGTCCACTCAGGTGGTGGAACTGTATTTATACTTATTGATGTTGTTGCAGAAGGTATGGGGGACCTGTCAAGATAGAGTTATAGTTATACTCATCAATTGAATTCATATACAATCTGTAACATCCCATTTCCGGCTAGACCCCTAGGAGTCGGATGGTTGTGGTAGAACCCTAGGGAGCCCAAAACATGAAATAAATCGACTAAGAAATCGGGTCACGGCTTGGTCACGCCCGTGACCGACCCGTCACGCCCGTGACGAAGGGCGTGACACGCTCGACGATCGTCGATCCCAATTCGACGATCGTCGAACCAAATTCGGCCACACGGGCCTGTCACGCCCGTGACCCTCCATGTCACGCCCGTGACAAAGGGCGTGACATGCTCGACGATCGTCGATCCCAAATCGACGATCGTCGAACCAAATTCGGCCCCACGGGCATGTCACGCCCGTGACCCCCTATGTCACGCCCGTGACAAAGGGCGTGACACGCTCGACGATCGTCGATCCCAATTCGACGATCGTCGAACCAAATTTGGCCACACGGGCCTGTCACGCCCGTGACCCGCCAGGTCACGCCCGTGACATAGGGCATGACACGCTCGACGATCGTCGATCCCAATTCGACGATCGTCGAACCAGAGTTGGCCTCCAGACCTGTCACGCCCGTGACCCAAGTGACACGCCCGTGACCGCCCTTCGACGATCGTCGATCTCAGTTCGACGATCGTCGAACTAAGAACTGCTAACCGGACCTGTCACGCCCGTGACCTATGTGTCACGCCCGTGACCAAGGCCGAAACGTCAGCCAGACAGGAAATTTCGGTAACCGACGCCTTAATAAATTCTGGCCGTGGGGATGAAAACCAAGAGTATTTATGGGTCTTTCCCTACTTTAAGTGTGTTAAAAGAATGAGAAAAGTGGGTCCAATAGGAAAATGCCACCTGGCAAGCACCTCTTCATCTCCAACTTTTCAACTGCCATTCGTCATAACCGAAACGTCATAAGGGGTGTTATTAATGGCTGCCAACGTTTCATCTCCAACGTTTCACCCGTTCCCCTCCCCATTTGCTCATCTATAAAAGATTCCTGACAGCAAGAGGAAACGGTTACACTCCCTCAAACTATTCCAGACTTCCCCTTGCTGTTGAAGAATTTCCGGCGACGCCACCACCGCGCAAATGGCTTCCCGACGCTCTGCACGCCTTCAACCCGCGAACAAGGTCCTCCCCTCCCTCTTCTTCTGCGGATAGATCTTAGGAATCGTTAGGAGAGATATCGGGCTCAAAAGAGCCAGATCGGGTGAGCGTAATGGTGGTTTTCCGAAAATTTCATGGTGGCGGGTTCGCCGGAAACCGCCTCTCCGGCGGCCGTGTCGCCGCCCGACGGTAGCCCTCACCTCAGCAGAGGTGGTGGTGGTGGTGGCCGGCCAGGGAGATGGCCGGGTGGCCGGGAAATAGCTTGGAAAAAGCTACAGGATATTAGGTTTTAGGCCTCTGTTTCGGGCTGTTGAAAAAGATGAACAGTGGCATGAGAAATAATTCTAGTTTTTGAATCAATTTCTGAGTGAGATTTCTGTCATGATAAATAATTTGGGAAAAATAGTTAGAGGCTCGTACAGGAAAAGTGGTCAACATAGAAACTGTAGCCCTTGAAGTCTAGTTTTATTCAAAATTAATTTCATTCAATTTGGAATCCTGGTTAGACCACAGCACCCTTTTTGGTGAGGTCTATCCAGAGGGCTGTCTTGACCTTAGAAAAAATTCCCCACTCCAATCCAGTCATCCAAATGACTTGAAATTTAGGGCGTAGTCTAATCTTACATATATCTAGGTGCTATCCAAAAATGAGAATTTTTGGAGAATATTTTTCTATAGTTTTTAGAAAAATTCAATAATCCTAGCCGAATTTAATTAGGTGGCTAAATAATTTCCAAACCCTCCCAAATTTCGGTGAGTGGTCCCTGGGTTCACCATAAGGTTTTGTATAATTTTTCATCTCATTTGGAGATGGTTTGGATTAGAAATGTTCAAACCTAAGTTTTGCCCTAATAAGGGGTCTTAGGTTAAAAGTGCACTTTTGAAGTTTGAGTGGTGAGATCACCTCAACAGAGGCTGAGACTTTTACCACTGGCTAGTAATGTTCTCTAGCACCCCCTCATGGAGTTTGAGGTGGATCGGGGTAAACTTACCCTAAGGACCAAGGCCAAACCCTAAGGATGGACCTTGGTGGTTTGTGAAGGTCATGTGGTCAAATGACCTTGGATTGACCCGAGGTTGGGTGATGAGGACCATAGGGCTAACGTAGTTCTCTGGATGAAATCCTAGTAGGTTTGGAGATCGTTGGGATATCTAAAAATCTAACCCTAGTTTAGGGCGCAAAACTTGTAGAGATAGGAAATGACACCAAATCACATTGAAAAGTGATGAAAATTGGGTAGAGTGGATTATAGGGGTAGTACAAGCTCTGGATATTTTTCTATGAATTTTATGATCACTATTTTGGGTACTTCTTTAATGAATTAGTAGTTGCATGATTTGCTTAGAAAATTTATTAGAGAGTACAAACTTCCTGGAAAATTGATGAAATTTAGGCAGAAAACCTTTATTATGATTTCAAAACTCTGTGAATTTTTATGGGATTTTTAGAAGCTTAATTCTAGGGCTTGCTTTATTAAGTATTATTTATCATGGATATTGGATTAAATCTATTTTGGTGCTTAGCAAGCTGATAAAATTATGATTCTTTGCACAATGACCTTTTCTGTATCATACTATTAAGCAGTAATTTTTTCATAATTTTATGAAGAGTAATTTCAGTACTTCCTTCTTTACATGAGAATAATGGGATTATAATGGATAAATTAATTAGAGGCTAAATATCTTTTGTAAAATCCTGCAAATTAGTATTTGATGATACCTTACTGTTATTTAGTGATCACAATTTTTGGGTGGCCATAACTTAAGTATATCATGTAGTTCATGTTAAAAATTACCCATGGCCAATCCTTGAGAAAAATAAAATAAATATCAGATTAATTAGGAAAATTATAAATTTCTGGATTTAAGCTAATTAAGTCATGATAGATCTCCGGTAAATTTTATAGGAGATTTGGAAGATAATTTGGAGTACCTCCCCTTGTGTACCTCATATAGTTTAGGATGGTCTGCATTTAGTAAAACCACGGAATTCTGATAATCGATGGTTGGTAGGGCAAGTTAAGGTTGAGTTCATTATTAGAAGTCAGGATAAGTAGAATGTGGGACTGGTTAGGGTAAGGGAGTACGGGAACGACGAAAGATCGTTCGTCCCGGGAAGAAGAGGAAGAGTCTTAATACTCTAGGGTTAGAACTAAAGCAACAAAAGGGGATTGGGTAAAGGGTAGACAACCAATAATAATAAGTGCCTTGCGAAAGGGAACTTCGGGCCGTAATGCACCGTCTTGGTTCCTAGTGCCCCTTGAGAGCCCTTCACGGGGTATACCGGGGGCAGTCCTGGGCTAACGTAAACCATAGGAGTAATAAAATTAAAAGAGCAACTAGTATAACTAGGGTTGCACACACTCACTCCCCGGTAGTTAGGAAAGTAGAATTATAGGATTACTTGCCATCAGACAGTAGCTCTGAAGGTAGATGCACGGACAGTACTGTCCGGGGGGCCGCGGGCTCGAGGGTGGAGTACGGAGAAAAGTGGTGGGTCATCGGTACTAGGCGATCGATCACACCGACAGCGGTACGATGACTCGGCGAAAAGTCTGGAGGGTACATCCAGCAGCAGTACGCGGATACTCTAGGTTGTGTTCTTCTAGGGGCGTACGGAAGGGCTAGGCCTGGTAGTGTGGTTACCCGCCTAGGAGTGGGGGGCCCGACCCACTATCTCCGTTTGCCACTACGGAGGTTCCTGGGGGTGAAGCTAGCCTCCCGAACAGGGGGAACTAAAGGTCTGTGCGCATAGAGTCGTGTGCGTGGGTTGCACTTGCATGAATCATGACATAGCATATCACTACACTCATATTTGCATACAACCGACACCCCAACGTATAAATCGGTATGAGACTTTTTATACGATGGGAGCCTTGCAGAAGATCCCTTAACTTATAAGTTTGTATGGGCATTCATATAAGTTAAGGTTACTTACATACTTACTTACTCGTTGCTTACTTTCTATTCTCTAGCAGTCTTTAATGCAATTTGCTATTTATTAATTGTTCTACCTATTACAACATTTATATTGTTCACCTGATATACCTTGCTAGTTAGGTCCACCGTCACTTGCTTGACTACTCTCCACTTTTGTAGCTTCCCTTTCCTCCTCTCCGCCCGGTGCTTAGGAGCCGTGGTGGGAGGGGTAGGGGATGATAGGGCTTAGTCTTTATGACTAATGGTTTTCGAACCAAACATTACAGGAGCTCCGGATGGGAGACAGGGACCAGCACCAGCGGAGTACGGTGCGCATGGAGGTGGGACAGTCTAGCACCGGTGCACCTGCGACCAGCTCCGTGAGTGATTAGCATTTTCTTAGCTTCCGCGATGAGAGACTTGTAGTGAGGACTCAGATGTACTGGGCTCGAGCCCATTTATCTATTTTCCTGATGTTATGTATTGATGGACTTGATATGATTCTCTTTTAATTACATGTTTTCTGTGGACTTGTTTACACTTTTGTATAAATGCTTCTCTCTCTTGTGATCGAAAAGGGCCGGCAGAATTGGCGTTTTGTAGTGGTTGCCTTCCCGAGATGTCGGTGCCACCGCAAAGCGGCAATTCTGGGCTAAGACCCCGGTGGTTGAAAAAAAAAAAGGGGGTCTTACAAGTGGTATCAGAGCAGACCTCGATCGAAAGAGAAGTAGTCCACAGAAACCTTGGGCCACCCCCGTGCGAGCTTAGTTTGCGGACAAACTAGCAGCGGAAGCAGTGGTGTGCCCATAAGGGAAATCACATGTGAAGTCCATCATAACTCTTCTTAAATTCCATTCATTCGCTCTCTAACAAATGGAATTTTTGCTTGTAGCCTGCGACGAACCCTACATCGCAGCAGGGGACACCTCAGGCCCCGGATGTGGTCCTGACTCCGCCAGCACCCGTTCCGTTCCAGCAGACGGAGATGGGGCAAACATTGACGGCCATCCTGGAGGCCTTCAGAGCTCAGCAAGCCCCGGCCCCACAGCCGAACCCCGGGGCCAATTGGATGACTGTCTTCCGGGGACTATCCCCTCCATCCTACCAGGGGACGGAGTCCGCAGTACATACGGAGGAGTGGTTGGACACCATTTACGAGATGCTGGCAGGGATTCGATGCCCCACGGAGGAGGCAGTTGCTTTGGCAGTCTCCTGCTTAGAGTCACACGGAAAGAGATGGTGGAAATCTCAGCTGGACACCACCTTTGCAGGGGTGGATTGTGCCGATATTACTTGGGAGGAGTTCAGAGCAGCGCTCTTGGGACACTTTGTACCTCAGTCAGCGAGAGATGACCTGGAGGATAGGTTCCTGCGGTTGAGGCAGGGGAGCAGGACTGTGGTGGAGTACTATCAGGAGTTCACTCACCTGGCCCGTTATGCGGACGCTTACCAGTTAGACGACGCTGGCTATGCCCGGAGGTTTTATAAGGGGCTGCAGGATGACATGAGGCAGGCCCTCCTTTTCATTTCAGAGGGGAGTCTGGCCAGGATTCTGGAGATGGCTAAGAAGAGAGAGGCGGATCAGCTTACAGTGAGGAGCCGGAAGAGACCGGCTGAGGACACAGTGATTGGAGGGCGTAGAGACCGCCCTCGAGGCCAGATTATTGGAGAGAGAAGGAACGGGGAGCAGCCCCGTCAGGAGTTTGGGCAGGAGCAGGGGACTCAGGGGATATTGGCTCCCCAGCCTATACAGATGCTGGAAATGCCAAGGACGGCAGGGCAGCCACCGGTATGTTATCAGTGCAACCAGCTGGGGCATATCAAGCGGAACTGCCCTATGGGGCGAGCACCCCCACCAGCACATCAGGGCGCTCCACCTCCCCGACAGTTTGGCGGACGAGGTCAGGACCGAGGACGAGGATTTCAGGATCGAGGCCGTAGGCAAGAGAGAGAGCAGGTGTATGCTCTAGACCTGACACAGCCTCGGAACCCGGAGCAGGTTATCACAGGTATGGCAGCACTTTTAAATTTTCTTCATATAAACTACTATTTTAGACGTAACCTGCTTAGAAATTTAAGAGAAGATGAACTGCAACAAAAATACTAAGACACTTAATTACCCCAGGCATAGTTTTCGTTAGCGGCAAGCCCGCTCACACCCTCTTTGACACCGGTGCATCGCAATCATTCGTGTCAGAGGATTTCGTGAAAGGACTGGCAGGAGTGGAGCTGAGCACCGGGAAGATGCTGAGGGTGCGCCTACCCGATGGATCAGAGATTTTGACCTCTACTCATTGTGATATGGAAGCGAGGATCGGCGGAAAGGCGTTTGAGGCACCAGCGACGGTTTTGAGGATGCCAGATTACGATCTGATTCTGGGCATGACCTGGCTGTACTGGAACCATGCCCAGATCGATTGCGTGGCGAAGAGGATCACCGTGCGGCACGGCGACTCCTTCATTGTTATCGAAGGTATTATATCAGCACCCCGTACCTTACTTTCATCTATACAGGCCGTTAAGGCCCACCTGCAGGGGGAAGAGGTTTATCAGATCCTCTTTGAGGCGGTCGTAGCCAAGGACTCCATTGCAGATATTCCAGTGGTGCGGGACTTCGCCGACGTGTTTCCGGAGAAGCTACCAGGGTTACCCCCGCACCGAGAGAGGGACTTTCAGATTCAGCTCGTACCGGGGGCTAAGCCGGTATCCAGAGCTCCCTATCGAATGGCCCCAAAGGAGTTGGTGGAATTCCGGAGTCAGCTTCAGGAGTTAGTGGAGGCCGGGTTCGTTCGGCCTAGCTCTTCACCATGGGGAGCTCCGGTGCTGTTCGTTAAGAAGAAAGACGGGACCCTCCGACTGTGCATAGATTACCGGGCTCTGAACAGGTTGACGGTCCGGAACACTTATCCCTTACCACGGATAGATGAGCTTTTTGACCAGCTGGAGGGAGCTCATTGGTTCTCAAAGCTGGATCTGAGGTCAGGATACTACCAGCTTCGCATTCGGGAGGAGGACATCCCGAAGACGGCGTTCAGCAGCAGATACAGATTGTACGAGTTTACCGTGATGCTGTTCGGGCTCACGAATGCACCCTCCGCATTCATGACTTTGATGAATCGGGTGTTCGAGGAGTACCTGGATGTCTTCGTCATTGTATTCATCGACGACATCCTCATCTATTCAAGGACGGAGGAGGAGCACGCGAGACATCTAGCCTTGACCTTGGAAAAGCTGCGTGAGCACGAGATGTATGCCAAGTACAGCAAGTGCCAGTTCTGGCTAAAGGAGGTGGCCTTTCTGGGCCATGTCATCAGTGGAGCAGGTTGGCAGTGGATCCGGCAAAGATCCAGGCAGTACGGGATTGGCCGCCACTAAAGTCGGCCACGGATGTTCGGAGTTTCTTGGGACTTGCCGGTTACTACCGGAAGTTCGTAAAGGGGTTCTCTCAGATTGCCCTTCCTCTTACGTCTCTGACGAAGAAGGAGTCCCCTTTTACCTGGACGCCGCGATGCGAATCTGCCTTCCAGGAGCTGAAGGATCGTCTCACCTCGGCCCCCATCCTTGCTCTCCCATCAGGGAGGGAGGGATTCCAGGTATATGCAGATGCTTCCTATCAGGGGATGGGTGCCGTCCTTATGCAGAATGGGCGCGTAATAGCTTATGCCTCCCGTCAGTTGAAACAGCACGAGCAGAACTACCCCGTGCACGATTTGGAGATGGGGGCGGTCATTTTTGCTCTTAAGATCTGGCGGCACTATCTCTACGGGGTACACTGTGACATCTTCTCGGACCACAAGAATCTGAAGTACGTCGACACCCAGAAGGAGTTAAACATCAGGCAGAGACGCTGGGTGGAGTTTCTTTCGGACTACCAGTATACCATGCACTACCACCCGGGGAAGGCGAACGTGGTTGCGGATGCTCTGAGCCGGAGAGCGAGTACGACTGGAGCAGGCCTGCAGCTGATGGCCTTGGAGTTGATTAGATCATTCGAGGAGATGCAGATTTCGCTAGTATCTGAGGATGACCCGGAGCTGTACATGGAGTACCTGGGGTCGATGGCTACTACAGATGACATCCGAGACCGCATCAGAGATGGGCAGAGGCTGGACGAGAGAACTGAGCCAATATTCCGAGCCTTAGAGGAAGGCACGACAGGAGATTACACTTTGAGGGATGGGCTCCTGTGTTTCCGGGGCAGAGTCTACATACCAGCAGGAGGACGGATCCGGGAGGATATTTTGACGGACGCTCACTGCAGCCGGTATTCGGTACACCCGGGGATCACCAAGATGGTAAAGGATTTAAAGAGGACGATGTACTGGCCGGGTATGAAGAAAGATATTACATATTTTGTGACGCATTGTGAGGCCTGCCAGCTCGTGAAGGCGGAGTGTAGGAACCCGGCAGGATTGCTGCAGCCGCTTCCAGTGCCGGAGTGGAAGTTTGAGGATATAGCCATGGACTTTATACATGGGCTACCTAGATCCCGTGCGGGGAACGACTCGATCTGGGTAATAGTGGACAGGCTGACAAAGGTGGCCAGATTCATCCCAGTGGCGAAGGACACACCGGTCAGTGTATTGGTACGGAGGTTCATCGAGCAGTTTGTGCATTATCATGGGGTGCCCAAGACTATCGTTTCGGATCGGGATGGGCGGTTTACATCCAGAGAATGGAGGTCAGTCCAGGCCCATCTGGGTTCTAGGTTGACTTTCAGCACAGCTTTCCACCCTCAGACCGACGGACAGACAGAGCGCACAAACCGTACACTGGAGGATCTGTTACGACTGTGTATTTTGGACCGTGGCGAGCCTTGGGAGAGATTGTTGCCACTGGTCGAGTTCTCGTACAACAACGCTCATCAGTCTAGCATAGGCATGGCTCCATACGAAGCGTTGTACGGAAGGAGGTGCAGAACCCCACTATCATGGGTTCAGGATGAGGATCCGCAGGCACTGGGCTCGGAGTTTGTGGGAGATACAGATGCTCAGATTAGGTTGATCCGAGACAGGATGTTGGAAGCCCAGAGTAGACAGGCGAAATACTACGATGCGAGGCATCGTCAAGTGGAGTTCCAGGTGGGGGACCGAGTTTTCTTGAAGATACGGCCGATGCACGGAGTCTCGCGGGTTCGCGGGCGGAGGAAGCTCAGTCCAAGATATATGGGGCCCTACAGGATCCTGGAGCGGGTCGGCCCCTTAGCCTATAGACTGGAACTACCGCCGGAGTTAGCAGGATTGCATGACGTCTTCCACGTCTCCTCACTTCGGAGGGCTCTGCTACGCCCTGAGCAGCTGATTCCCTCGGCAGATGGCCCGGTGGCCTCGGATCGGTCAGTCAACGTGGAGCCTATCAGAATTGACGATACGGCAGTGCGGGTCTTGCGGCGAAAGAAGGTCCCGTTAGTCAAGGTTCTGTGGAACAATCATGGGCAGGAGGAGCATACATGGGAGCCACAGGACTTGATGCGGCAAAAATATCCGGAACTTTTTCGTCAGGTATACCTCAAAACCCCTCTGGACAATCAATTTGCCTTCCTGTTTTAAACCAATGAAATTGAATTTCAAGAATAGAGGCTAATCTTTTGTTTATTGGGGTGTATATACCTAGTTAGGTGGGCGAATCAACCTTAGATTCGAAACCGCACAAGCAAACGTAATGTAGGGAGGTAATCATTCGGTTCTCATGGGATGTTACAAGTTTATTTTTCCCGATTTGAGTCCCGTAGGCTTAACCTTGATTTCGGGGACGAAATCTTTGTTTTGTTTATTGGGATTTGTAACATCCCATTTCCGGCTAGACCCCTAGGAGTCGGATGGTTGTGGTAGAACCCTAGGGAGCCCAAAACATGAAATAAATCGACTAAGAAATCAGGTCACGGCTTGGTCACGCCCGTGACCGACCCGTCACGCCCGTGACGAAGGGCGTGACACGCTCGACGATCGTCGATCCCAATTCGACGATCGTCGAACCAAATTCGGCCACACGGGCCTGTCACGCCCGTGACCCTCCATGTCACGCCCGTGACAAAGGGCGTGACACGCTCGACGATCGTCGATCCCAAATCGACGATCGTCGAACCAAATTCGGCCCCACGGGCATGTCACGCCCGTGACCCCCTATGTCACGCCCATGACAAAGGGCGTGACACGCTCGACGATCGTCGATCCCAATTCGACGATCGTCGAACCAAATTTGGCCACACGGGCCTGTCACGCCCGTGACCCGCCAGGTCACGCCCGTGACATAGGGCATGACACGCTCGACGATCGTCGATCCCAATTCGACGATCGTCGAACCAGAGTTGGCCTCCAGACCTGTCACGCCCGTGACCCAAGTGACACGCCCGTGACCGCCCTTCGACGATCGTCGATCTCAGTTCGACGATCGTCGAACCAAGAACTGCTAACCGGACCTGTCACGCCTGTGACCTATGTGTCACGCCCGTGACCAAGGCCGAAACGTCAGCCAGACAGGAAATTTCGGTAACCGACGCCTTAATAAATTCTGGCCGTGGGGATGAAAACCAAGAGTATTTATGGGTCTTTCCCTACTTTAAGTGTGTTAAAAGAATGAGAAAAGTGGGTCCAATAGGAAAATGCCACCTGGCAAGCACCTCTTCATCTCCAACTTTTCAACTGCCATTCGTCATAACCGAAACGTCATAAGGGGTGTTATTAATGGCTGCCAACGTTTCATCTCCAACGTTTCACCCGTTCCCCTCCCCATTTGCTCATCTATAAAAGATTCCTGACAGCAAGAGGAAACGGTTACACTCCCTCAAACTATTCCAGACTTCCCCTTGCTGTTGAAGAATTTCCGGCGACGCCACCACCGCGCAAATGGCTTCCCGACGCTCTGCACGCCTTCAACCCGCGAACAAGGTCCTCCCCTCCCTCTTCTTCTGCGGATAGATCTTAGGAATCGTTAGGAGAGATATCGGGCTCAAAAGAGCCAGATCGGGTGAGCGTAATGGTGGTTTTCCGAAAATTTCATGGTGGCGGGTTCGCCGGAAACCGCCTCTCCGGCGGCCGTGTCGCCGCCCGACGGTAGCCCTCACCTCAGCAGAGGTGGTGGTGGTGGCCGGCCAGGGAGATGGCCGGGTGGCCGAGAAATAGCTTGGAAAAAGCTACAGGATATTAGGTTTTAGGCCTCTGTTTCGGGCTGTTGAAAAAGATGAACAGTGGCATGAGAAATAATTCTAGTTTTTGAATCAATTTCTGAGTGAGATTTCTGTCATGATAAATAATTTGGGAAAAATAGTTAGAGGCTCCTACAGGAAAAGTGGTCAACATAGAAACTGTAGCCCTTGAAGTCTAGTTTTATTCAAAATTAATTTCATTCAATTTGGAATCCTGGTTAGACCACAGCACCCTTTTTGGTGAGGTCTATCTAGAGGGCTGTCTTGACCTTAGAAAAAATTCCCCACTCCAATCCAGTCATCCAAATGACTTGAAATTTGGGGCGTGATCTAATCTTACATATATCTAGGTGCTATCCAAAAATGAGAATTTTTGGAGAATATTTTTCTATAGTTTTTAGAAAAATTCAATAATCCTAGCCGAATTTAATTAGGTGGCTAAATAATTTCCAAACCCTCCCAAATTTCGGTGAGTGGTCCCTGGGTTCACCATAAGGTTCTGTATAATTTTTCATCTCATTTGGAGATGGTTTGGATTAGAAATGTTCAAACCTAAGTTTTGCCCTAATAAGGGGTCTTAGGTTAAAAGTGCACTTTTGAAGTTTGAGTGGTGAGATCACCTCAACAGAGGCTGAGACTTTTACCACTGGCTAGTAATGTTCTCTAGCACCCCCTCATGGAGTTTGAGGTGGATCGGGGTAAACTTACCCTAAGGACCAAGGCCAAACCCTAAGGATGGACCTTGGTGGTTTGTGAAGGTCATGCGGTCAAATGACCTTGGATTGACCCGAGGTTGGGTGATGAGGACCATAGGGCTAACGTAGTTCTCTGGATGAAATCCTAGTAGGTTTGGAGATCGTTGGGATATCTAAAAATCTAACCCTAGTTTAGGGCGCAAAACTTGTAGAGATAGGAAATGACACCAAATCACATTGAAAAGTGATGAAAATTGGGTAGAGTGGATTATAGGGGTAGTACAAGCTCTGGATATTTTTCTATGAATTTTATGATTACTATTTTGGGTACTTCTTTAATGAATTAGTAGTTGCATGATTTGCTTAGAAAATTTATTAGAGAGTACAAACTTCCTGGAAAATTGATGAAATTTAGGCCGAGAACCTTTATTATGATTTCAAAACTCTGTGAATTTTTATGGGATTTTTAGAAGCTTAATTCTAGGGCTTGCTTTATTAAGTATTATTTATCATGGATATTGGATTAAATCTATTTTGGTGCTTAGCAAGCTGATAAAATTATGATTCTTTGCACAATGACCTTTTCTGTATCATACTATTAAGCAGTAATTTTTCCATAATTTTATGAAGAGTAATTTCAGTACTTCCTTCTTTACATGAGAATAATGGGATTATAATGGATAAATTAATTAGAGGCTAAATATCTTTTGTAAAATCCTGCAAATTAGTATTTGATGATACCTTACTGTTATTTAGTGATCACAATTTTTGGGTGGCCATAACTTAAGTATATCATGTAGTTCATGTTAAAAATTACCCATGGCCAATCCTTGAGAAAAATAAAATAAATATCAGATTAATTAGGAAAATTATAAATTTCTGGATTTAAGCTAATTAAGTCATGATAGATCTCCGGTAAATTTTATAGGAGATTTGGAAGATAATTTGGAGTACCTCCCCTTGTGTACCTCATATAGTTTAGGATGGTCTGCATTTAGTAAAACCACGGAATTCTGATAATCGATGGTTGGTAGGGCAAGTTAAGGTTGAGTTCATTATTAGAAGTCAGGATAAGTAGAATGTGGGACTGGTTAGGGTAAGGGAGTACGGGAACGACGAAAGATCGTCCGTCCCGGGAAGAAGAGGAAGAGTCTTAATACTCTAGGGTTAGAACTAAAGCAACAAAAGGGGATTGGGTAAAGGGTAGACAACCAATAATAATAAGTGCCTTGCGAAAGGGAACTTCGGGCCGTAATGCACCGTCTTGGTTCCTAGTGCCCCTTGAGAGCCCTTCACGGGGTATACCGGGGGCAGTCCTGGGCTAACGTAAACCATAGGAGTAATAAAATTAAAAGAGCAACTAGTATAACTAGGGTTGCACACACTCACTCCCCGGTAGTTAGGAAAGTAGAATTATAGGATTACTTGCCATCAGACAGTAGCTCTGAAGGTAGATGCACGGACAGTACTGTCCGGGGGGCCGCGGGCTCGAGGGTGGAGTACGGAGAAAAGTGGTGGGTCATCGGTACTAGGCGATCGATCACACCGACAGCGGTACGATGACTCGGCGAAAAGTCTGGAGGGTACATCCAGCAGCAGTACGCGGATACTCTAGGTTGTGTTCTTCTAGGGGCGTACGGAAGGGCTAGGCCTGGTAGTGTGGTTACCCGCCTAGGAGTGGGGGGCCCGACCCACTATCTCCGTTTGCCACTACGGAGGTTCCTGGGGGTGAAGCTAGCCTCCCGAACAGGGGGAACTAAAGGTCTGTGCGCATAGAGTCGTGTGCGTGGGTTGCACTTGCATGAATCATGACATAGCATATCACTACACTCATATTTGCATACAACCGACACCCCAACGTATAAATCGGTATGGGACTTTTTATACGATGGGAGCCTTGCAGAAGATCCCTTAACTTATAAGTTTGTATGGGCATTCATATAAGTTAAGGTTACTTACATACTTACTTACTCGTTGCTTACTTTCTATTCTCTAGCAGTCTTTAATGCAATTTGCTATTTATTAATTGTTCTACCTATTACAACATTTATATTGTTCACCTGATATACCTTGCTAGTTAGGTCCACCGTCACTTGCTTGACTACTCTCCACTTTTGTAGCTTCCCTTTCCTCCTCTCCGCCCGGTGCTTAGGAGCCGTGGTGGGAGGGGTAGGGGATGATAGGGCTTAGTCTTTATGACTAATGGTTTTCGAACCAAACATTACAGGAGCTCCGGATGGGAGACAGGGACCAGCACCAGCGGAGTACGGTGCGCATGGAGGTGGGACAGTCTAGCACCGGTGCACCTGCGACCAGCTCCGTGAGTGATTAGCATTTTCTTAGCTTCCGCGATGAGAGACTTGTAGTGAGGACTCAGATGTACTGGGCTCGAGCCCATTTATCTATTTTCCTGATGTTATGTATTGATGGACTTGATATGATTCTCTTTTAATTACATGTTTTCTGTGGACTTGTTTACACTTTTGTATAAATGCTTCTCTCTCTTGTGATCGAAAAGGGCCGGCAGAATTGGCGTTTTGTAGTGGTTGCCTTCCCGAGATGTCGGTGCCACCGCAAAGCGGCAATTCTGGGCTAAGACCCCGGTGGTTGAAAAAAAAAAAGGGGGTCTTACACAATCTAATCCCTGCCTTCCAGATTACAAAATATTAAGGTTTCATACTGGAGGTCTGGTTCTTGAGTATTCCTTATTCTGTGACATGATATAAGAGACACACTAGAGGTATTAAGATCTATCAAAGGATCTTTTGATTCGGTATTAGCCTGGGAAACCAAATAAACAACCCTCTGATACCAATTGAAAGTGAGGGGATAAATCTGACTAACTCTAGAGGGGGGTGAATAGAGTATTTAAAAAAGCTCGATTAGTTTTTATAGCGGAATTAAAATAAGTAATATTAAAGTATATAGAGAGAAGTAAAAACAAAAATATCATAGCACATCAAAACAAGAAATGGAACAACCAGACGACACAAGGAAATTATAGTGGTTCCCTAAAACTGGGTACATCCACTCTTCTACCACCCTGGTAGGAATCCACTAACAGGTTTTTGATCAGGTGCCCTGCCACCATAGGTTTTTGCTCAGGTGTCGTGTCACCACAAATTTTTTTTTAAGGGAGATATCACAACCCTTTAGGCTTTTCATCAGGTGCCCAAAAACCAACACAAGTCTTTTGTTAAGGAGACTTGACAACCAGATGATAACTTTTGAAGGGAGTTAAAAACCCTTTTTATAGTGAGGTAAAGAAAGTGATGGTGTCTTCTCTTTCTCAAATGACTTGAGAAGACAAGTGGATTGTTGTTGTCAAAGCTCCCCCTGAGGTGTTGAATAGTTCAGGAAGATGAGAGCTTTGCTCAGGGTGTAGGCCTTCAACAAGCTTGATGTTTCTTCTGGAAGATTTTAGACAGATTAATATTGTTTGTCTCTGAAGAATCCTGAAGCCAGAAACTGAAGAAGACTAATGATCTTTTTTTGTTGTTCTTCTTCAATTTCCTGTAAGCACACTAGCAATAAGGATTTCTTCTCTGTATCGTGTATCAGTAGCTGTATGATTGTAATTGGTGTTCTTCTTTTTGAGAAAGATCTTTTATATTCTGAGAGGATTTCCAACCTTTGAATTTTGAATAATATCCTGAATTTACTGCTGAGATTCTGGGAGTTGAAACGGCTGGAATTTGTCTTTAATGTGTTTCCTCAACTGTCCTAGTAAATAAGCCAAGTAATTAACTCTGTGAAATCCATAATCAATGCTGTCTTGGAACGACTATATTCTTGAGAATATAAGCATTAATTATTCAAAGAATTACTGCCTTACAATAAAAGAATTAAAGTCAAAATGAGAGAGAATACGTCAAACTGATACTGATAGAATTATTCGAACTCAGAATAGATTTTGTCGACCTGAACTCCACGTTCGTCGAGCTGAGAAATCTCCTTCGTCGAGCTGAGCTCAGAGATAATTGATCTGGAAAGAATCTGAAATTCCGGGCACCAAGTTCGTCGACCTGAGATAGACTTTCGTCGACCAGAGAAACTGAGTAGAGGAGGGAGTTCGTTGACCTGAGCTCAAATATCGTCGAGCTCAGCTTAGAGTTGAAACTTTGAGTTCGTTGATCAGCAATCGACGATCATCGAGCTGAGTTCGAATAACTTCGAACTAATTTCTGAACTCTTGAAAACTGAATTTCTTCTAAGTCTGAGTCTCTGGAGTCTTATAAAGGCTGGAACATAAGAGCCTAACCTAATCAGACTGACCTAACCTTAGAACCAAATAAATTGACCCTAAACAATACATAATGGGTCAACAATCATAATTAGTGAACCTAGCCCAAATCCAAACTGGAGTTCCAACACACCAGCGGAGCACGGTACATATGGAGGTGGGCCAGTCTAGTACAGGAGCACAAGTCTCTGGCTCCGTGAGTGTTAGTTTTACTTAGCTCCCGCGAGAGGGTTGTAGTGAGGATTTGATGTACCAGGCATAAGCCTGATAATATTCCTATTATACTAATCTATTTCGGTAGTTATATTACTATGTGGACTTGCTGTGATTTCTATTTCATAGATTATATGTGATTTATGGATTTGACTTTATAGTCTTTTAGCTGTAACTTCTACTCTTGATGATCATCAATGCCGGCAGAATCGACATTTTGTAATGACGACCTTCCCGAGCGTCACTGTCACCATGAAACGGAGAATCTGGGCGTAAGACCCGGTAGTATAGCAAGAAAAAAAAGGGGTCTTACAAACTGGTATCAGAGCGAACCTCGATCCGAAGAGAAGAAGTACACAAACCCTGGGTACCCTCGCGCGAGCATTAGTTTGGGGACAAACTAAGCAGCGGAAGCTGTGTGTTTGGTATTGCATCCACAATAGCCTAGATTTGAAGAAGCACCTGATCAAGCTAAGGTGAATTGAGATGTATTTGATATGTCTTTTCAAGTTGTGCTTGATGCTATTCCATACCAAGTACACACAAATGTCAGGGTACAGTGGGTCAATATATACGGGCCTACGCAACGTAATCCCTCGTTGTGTGGGCAAGTGTGTTGACTCGTGTGTGCTCTCTCTATTGGGGTGTACTTATTTTCAAGTACAGGCTCAAGGAAGACAAAGAGCAGAAGGAGCAAGAAAGGTCAAAGCCTAAGGCTCAAGAAAGTAGAAGGAAGAAATGGGAAATTTTCCCAAGTAAGAATCGACGGGAATCGTGAGTCATACCCGACGACATCGTCGGGTATCATCACTGATACCCGTCGACTTCATTGGTCATGTTCATCAATAGCCGTCGATCAACCCTAGCTGCCTTGATCCAGAATTCTCCATGGTCAGAAATTATCCAAGTCAAAATCGAAGGGCATCACCAACGATGCTCGCCGATGTCGACGAGTATCGTTGGTGATACCCGCCGATTCTGACATAGCAGATTTCCGCCGCTTCACTGGACCGAATCGGGCCGCCATGCACTGTATAAATCAAAGTTCCGTTACTTCCTTCATAGGTCCCACAATGGCTACTTAGGGTTTGTTTTGGGGTATATATACCTAAGTTTAAATCATATTCAACACAGATCCAGAAATACGAAAAGAAATTTTAAGTCGTGACCTAGCTCTCGCCGATCTCAAGCCGTCGATCGCTCGATTGTCTTCTGTCGCACACAGATCACAGCTTGCCGCAGATCGCTCGAAGGCAGAACCGAGGCAAGCCGCTGGTCCCTCGCTTCTCTCTTGAGATCCTTTGTCTTCCGATTCGTCGACTGAGACTTGTTCTCCATTCCGAATCGGTAGAGACGCTTGATCCAACTGAGATTGATTGGTGACCTAGCTTGCTTCAACAAGAAGTTCAGATATACAACGCATCGCCGCCACACTCGCTTTCCGCCGCCGATCAAGTCAAGATCTGATCCAAGAGAGAAAAACCAAGTGTGGATTCTTCGTCATTTTCGTGCAAGCTCTCAACGAACGAAGAAGGACCTTGGGTTCTCCAAATTGCATTGTTTGTATTTCTTATTTACATTCAATTTTTGCAAGGAATTTTATTCCTAGTTGTAAGGGTTGGGTGCAACCCGTTTTGGTGGAGTGTCGACTCCTTGTTGTAGGAAGGGTTCCTTCCGAGTTGTAGGAGCGTGGCTTTGAGTGGAGAGATTGGATTTCAATCTCATTTTGGAGGAGTTGCCGAGTCATCCCCGTGTGGGATATAGGCGAAGGGGAGAGTGGACAAACCCAAGGTTGGGGAACCACTGTAAATTACTGTGTGTTTTCTGTGCTTGGTTTGTTTAATTGTGCAGGTAAATTTTAATTCTGCAAAAGATGTCACTGCACCTATTCACCCCCCTTATAGGTGGATTAGGCTGACACTAGACACTTTCAAGTGGTATCAGAGGGAGGTTACTTGTCAATAAGGTTAATACCTTGAGTAAAATACTTCGTCTAATGTCAAAAGATTCAAGCATGGACGGGTTCAAGAACACCAGAAAGATTCCCATTTGCACTAAGGCAAGCTTTCCTATTCGGAAAGAAAGGATCAGGTACTATATGGAAGAAGTCGACCCCCGACTTTTCATGATAGTGGAGGAGGGACCCCAAATTCCTATGATCACCTCTACAATTGATCCTACAAGGAAGGTACCTAAGAAGATCATGGATCTGGACAAAGATGAGATGGCTCTCTACGGTCTGGACAAGAAAGTCAGAAACATTCTAGTCAGTGCCGTTGATGATTCTATGCTTCAGAACTTCATCCACTGCAGAACTGCCAAAGACATTTGGCAATCCTTGATAGTGCTGATGGAAGGCACTGATGAAGTAAGGGACGATCGAAGATCCCTTCTGAACCAGAAGTATGAGGCCTTCAGACAGGGGCCCAAGGAAGAGATCACAGACACATTCGAGAACTTCCTCAAGATTGTCAATGGCCTGAAGAATTATGGAAGGACTTTCACTGATGGCGAGCTGAACAACAAGTTCCTAAGATCCTTAACTAAGGAATGGGACAACAAAATTTGTGCCATCAGGGAGTTTGGTAGACTTGCTGAAACTGATCCTCAAATCCTCTTCGGGAAGCTCCTATCTTATGAGCTTCAACTCAATACCAGAAAGGCTGAAGAAGAGGCCAACAAACCTTCCTCGAAAGAGAAGACTGTTGCGTTGAAGGCAAACCACTAAAGGAAAGGCAAGACGGCTGCATCAGCCCGTTCTCGGGGAAAGGCTGAAGAAGAAGATACTGAGCCCAGCTCGTCAGGCTCAGAGCTATCTGAAGAGGAGTTCTCTCTTATCACCCGAGAGTTTAGGAAGTTCCTCAGGATGAGAAATCAGAGAAAAGGAGATGGCTCCTCCTCCAGAAGAACACATCAGTCAGATGATCGTCAAAAGAAGAAGAATTGTTCTTCGGACAGGTATGATTTTAAACCGAACAAATATCATTATGCTGATATTATTTGCTTTGGTTGCAATAAGACAGGGCATGTTATTGCTGATTGCCCTCAAAGAGAAAGGACAAGAAAAAGGAGAAAAAGGAGAGTAGCTACATTGCCAAGAGGCATAAGACCCTCAGTGAATCTAACTCGTCAGAATCCACTGAGGATGAGGAAGCCTTCTTCGGGCTCATGGATTGCTCCGACTCAGAAGGAGAATGTCCCCCATTTACTGGGAAGGTAAAAGATCACACCCCTCTCTCTGATTTTGATTCTAGCTCTGACTCTGAGTCTCCTGAAGATGATCACGAGGACAGCCCATCTGCTCGTGAAGCTGAACTCCTTGAACTGTATGAGCTTTTGCTCAATACTTTTGATCGATGTCGAAAGGAGTTGAGGGTTCAGAAGAAGGAGGTCAAATCCCTTAAGGCCGAGGAGTTTCCTTACGAGAAGAAATCACTAGCCTGATATCTCTCAGACAGGAACACCTCGACTTAACCTCTGAGCACTCAGACTCCCTAAGGCACCTTGACCTTCAGCAGGAAACAATTAAGAAGCTGGAAGAACAGCTTGCAGACGAGAATAGAGTTGTAGAAAGCTTCTCTAAGCCCAAGACTATTCTTCCTCTAGTTAATGAATTCTCTTCTCAGGCTAAAGGTGCTGGCTTGGGTCATGTGTCTGAGCCTAGTAGATCATCCAAGAGAAACAAAGCTCAGAGAAGAAATAAGGCTGCCAAGAAAGCCTCTGCCGCTGAAAAAGGGAAGGCCCCACTCAATCATACCACATTCAGGAAGCCCAGCTTTCCCTATAATAAACATGATTTTGAGTCCTCCTACGGGCACATCTTCCGGCCCTCAGTTGAAAAGCCTAAGAGCCGGTACCTTGGATGGAACTTCCCCCACAACTTTGGCAAGAGTGTTTTCAAGGCACCCTATAAGGAAATCCAACTGCAACATTATGGTCCTTTTTCATCAGGACATAATAGGAAGTAGGCACCAAAAGTCAAGCCTGTTATACCTAAGGAAAATGAGGTGAAGAAATCATGTGACTGCTGTCACCATGACGCTCCCTTATCCAGTGCCCAGGCCCCAGCTAGACCTACCATCTTACGGGTCAAGCAGGAGACTGGGAGGAGAAGGTACAATAGATTTAACTGTTGGTGTTGCGGCAAGGTTGGCCACTTTGCCGTGGATTGCTGGTTCAATCCTAGGAATTTTGAAGCTCCTCAAGTTAACCAAGCGAGGCCGGCCACTCGAAAAGTTTACATTCCTAAGGGGAGTGAACTGACAAGGAATCTAGGACCCAAACCGTATTGGGTTCCTAAGGGAAAATGATTCTGTTTTGCAGGTATGTCCAAAGGCCACCAAAACTCCTATCTGGTACTTGGACAGTGGATGCTCTCGGCATATGACCAGGACAAGAAGCTTGTTGCGTGATTATTCCTCTGTTGCTGACGGACCCAAACTTATCTTTGGAGGGTCTGATCGTGGAATCACCAAAGGCTATGGCATGATTTCCAACGGTGTATTCTCTATCACCGGCGTGGCTTATGTTGAAGGGTTAAACCATAACCTGATCAGTGTAAGCCAGTTATGTGATAAAGGGTATGACGTTAAGTTCTGCAAGGATAAATGCCTAATAATATCGTGTTCCTCTATGGAGACGGTATTGACAAGCATCAGGAGCAGAAATATTTTCTGTCTAAAATTTTTAAGCTTAGATTCTTCTACACCAGTATACTAAGTTGCAAAAGATAGTGCATCTCTTTGTGATCAGTGGCACAAGAGATTAGCGCATGATAACTTCAAAATGCTTAACATGCTATTCTCTAAAAATCTAGTAAGAGATGCACCCACTATTATGTGCATTAAAGAGAGCCCCTGCCATGCTTGTCAAATGGGCAAGCAGACAAGGGCTAACTTTAAGGGCATTGTAGAAAAGGACTCTTCTAGGTGTCTGTACTTACTACACATGGACTTATTCGGTCCAATGCAAGTTCACAGCTTAGGAGGCAAGTCATATACGTTTGTGATTGTTGATGATCACTCCCGTTTCATGTGGGTGTTCTTTCTGAAACACAAGTCAGATACCTTTGAGGTATTCACAAAGTTCGTCAAGCAGATCCAAAATGAACTAAACTGCACCGTGGTCAGAATCAGAAGTGACCATGGAACATAGTTCGAATCTGGTGCTATGACCGAATTCTGTGGAACTTGGGCATCTTTCATGAGTTTTCCTCCCCTCGTACTCCATAATAAAATGGAGTTGCAGATAGAAGGAATAGAACTCTTATTGAAGCTAGCACGACAATGCCGAATGATGCGTCTCTACCAGAATATTTCTGGGCAGAGGCTGTCAACATGACTTGTCATGTACAAAGCAGAGCGCTTATCAATAAAAGCCATCGAATGACTCCTTATGAGCTGTTGAAGGGCAAGAAACCGACTTTGTCCTACTTGAGGATCTTTGGCTGCAAATGCTATGTACTCAATAATGGAAAATATCTACGTACTAAGTTTGGTGAAAAATGTTTTGAAGGTATTTTCGTAGGATATAGTAGCCATAGTAGGGCATATAGGATTTTTAATAAGAAAACTCTGGTTGTAGAAGAATCTATAAATATTGTATTTGATGAAGCGAGCTTGCTTCATAGCAGCTCGTCTAGTGGTACTTTTGGAGATGCAGGTACCAAACTGGAAAAGTTAAGTCTAAATGAGACTGAAAAAGATGACGCTCAATAGTTTGTAAAGATCTCCACTCCTATCTCATTAGGAGAGGAAGACCCTCAGGAGTTGGAAATTCTACAGGAAGAAGAAGTGCCAGAAGCAGTAGCAGCTGCAAATGCAAGACTCCTAGAGCTCAGACACGTGAGGGATCATCCCGTCGATCAAATCATTGGAGATCCGCGGGATGGTGTCAGAACTCGAAGAGGTACAATTAATGAGATTTTGCACTTAAGCTTTCTGTCATAGGTTTAGCCAAAGAAATTTGATGAAGCCAACAAGGATGCCTCGTGGATATTGGCCATGCAAGAAGAACTTCATCAATTTGAAAGGTGCAAGGTCTGGGAGCTCGTTCCCCGGCCTAAGCGACAAAATGTAATCGGCACCAAGTGGATCTTCCGAAACAAGCTGGATGAGAATGGAGTCATCATAAAGAACAAAGCACGACTCGTAGCTCAAAGATACAGACAGGAAGAAGGGATTGACTTTGATCAAACCTTTTCACCAGTGGCAAGGCTCGAAGCCATCAGGTTGTTCCTCATGTATGCTGCTCACAAAGGATTCACCGTCTTTAAAATGGACGTAAAATCTACTTTCCTAAATGTAAATTTGAAAGAAGAAGTATACGTAGCTCAAACCCCAGGTTTTGTTAATCCAACTTTCCCTGAACATGTGTACTTTCTTAATAAAGCACTATATGGCTTAAAGCAAGCTCCCCGCGCTTGGTATGAGATATTGTCTAGGTTTCTTATTGAGAACAAGTTCTCAAGAGGAAAAATAGACAAGACATTATTTCTTAGGGAAGTCAAATGCAAGATTTTGCTAATGTAAATCTATGTCGATGACATAATATTCTGCTCAACCGATAACAACCTTTGCAAGAAGTTCTCAAATCTCATGCAAGGGAAGTTTGAAATGAGCAGTATGGGAGAGCTGAAGTACTTCTTAGGACTTCAAGTGAAACAGTCTGCAGAGGGAATTTTCATCTCCCAGACGAAGTTCACAAATGAACTTCTAAAGAAGTTCAGAATGGAGAGTGCAACCTCTATGAGGACTCCAATGGGATCAACTGTGTCTCTGGACAAGGACGAGAAAGGGAAACCTTTTGAGGAATCCAGGTACAGAAGCATAATTGGATCCCTGCTCTACCTTACTGCCAGTAGACCGGACATTATGTTTTCCACATGTGTTTATGCTAGATTCCAGGTGAACACTAACGAATCTCATTACGTTCCTGCAAAGCGAATATTGAGATACCTTAAAGGCACACCTAATATTGGCTTGTGGTACCCGAGAAACAATGATGTCGAGCTTATTGGCTTTTCAGATGCTGATTTTGCAGGAAGCAGGGATGATAGGAAAAGCACTTCCGGGACGTGTCAATTCCTCGGAAGATGGCTTATTTCATGGAGTAGTAAGAAGCAGAACTGCGTCGCAACTTCTACGACAGAATCAGAATATATATCAGCAGGTAGGTATTGTGCACAACTCCTGTGGATAAGGAACCAGCTGGAAGATTACGATCTGCAGTACAGAGAGATTCCTATGTATTGTCACTCCTCGAGTGCAATTGCCATAGCTAATAATCCAGTATCTCATAGCCGGACAAAACATATTAAAGTGCGCTACCACTTCATCCGGGAGCATGTGGAGAACAAGGACATTGCACTCAGCTATGTCCCCACTGATCAGCAGCTCGCAGATATCTTCACAAAGCCGCTGGATGAGACCAAGTTCAACTTCTTCAAGACTGAACTTGGGATGCTGAACATGGACTGAAGAGGTTTCAGCTGCACATGGACCTTGGATCAAGGGGGAGCTACAGCTCAGAAGTCAAGTCTATGCATGAATGCAGACTTTAAGGGGGAGCATGATGTTCCCAAAGGAGCTCCATATTTGTAGAAGCCAAAAAGGGGGAGAACTCTCTCTCGGCTAAGGAAGCTAAGGGGGAGATTACCCTCTCGGCTAAAGTGGCCCCAAGGTGGCCCCAATGATAGAAATGGTAATGAATTCCAACACATTCTCTTTATCCTTTATGTTATCATTTCTTCTATACAGTTCACCTTAGCTTGTAGGGTTTAGACTTCTTCAAATAGGGGGAGATTGTTGGGTATTGCATCCACAATAGCCCGAATTTGAAGAAGCACCTGACAAGCTAAGATGAATTAAGATATAGTTGATATGTGTTGGTACCCTAGTTTGGATTTGTGTTATGTCCTCTCAATTAGTTTCTTGACCCAAGATTTATCTATGGTCAAAGGTTAGTTGTTAGGTTAGATTCCCTCAGTTGTAGAGTTGTTGCTTATCCAGATGAAATTCTGGTTAAGTTGTTTTTGGTTCGACTATAGTCGAACGCCGCTCGACTTTCGTCTATCAACCGATCGACTATCGTTTATCAATTGGTCAACTATCGTCAGTCAGCAGATCGTCTATCTCTGTGATAGTTCAACCATCTTTAAGCTCGACTATCTGTTGTGATAGTTCAACTATCTGTCTTGATAGCTCAACTATCTTATAGCTTGACTATCTGTTCTGATAGGTCGACTATCTGCTCTGTAGTTAGGTCGACGATCTCTGTAGTTCGGTCGACGATCTCTGTGGATCGTTCTACGTTTGTTTGTCTGCTTTTAGAGATATTATATTCCTTTTCTTCTGTGATCTATTTCTTATTTATCTGGCATATTTTATTAAAGATTGTTTCATTGATTTTATGCTTACATCTCATGGCAATCTTTGCCCCATTCTTTTTGCATAAGTCAAGCTCTACTCTGACAAAGTCTTTTGTCTTATTAGTTAACATATCTTTATGTTTTATCTGCCATGCTGTCCTTTATAGCCGTTAGTCACAAAAGTCTTCTCTGGCCGTAAAGAGTTTGGTATGATGTGACTTTCTCTAGTTTTCTTTTATCAGATTGGATATGCAGCTTCTCAGAAAGCTTTATCCCTTTATAGGATGTCTTTCTGCAGGATATATTTTGTATTGTGCTATTTGCAGCCCAGATTGCAGATCTCAGAAGAAGACAAAGAATTAGAGCCGTTACAAAGGCTAATATATAAAGAGCTCTTTTAAAAGAAGTTCAGAGATACATATATAGAGAGATATACACACAGACACATATACGAATTCATATACAGATTCAAAAGAAGAAGATACAGCTCTCAGATCATTTCACATTCAACTTAGAAGAACTACTTTCTTCAGCATTCTTCTTCAAATCCTGAGTTCATCCTGCTTCCAGGAACATTCACACTCAGTGCCTCAAGAAGAAGAAAAAGAAGAAAGAAAAGCTGATTAAAGAAGAACAACCATTTCACATCAAGAGTCTTCTTCAAGCTGCTCCTTCAAAGAATTTCAAGACAACAGATTATATCTATCAAGAGTTCAGAAGAGATCCTGCACCCTGAAGCAAGACTTCTTCCTGAATATTCTCTAAGCCAGGGGGAGCCTTGATTCCTTAGAGCTTTCTATCTCTGTGCAATCCACTAGCTTCTCTAATCTTGCTTTATAATAAAGAAGACATTCTAACTCTCTCACCCTCCTGTACAAAGGGTTATTACTCCCTTCAAAAGTGAACCTTGGTGGCAGGGCACCTGATCAAAAACCTGTGTTGGATTTTGAGCTCCTGATCAAAAGTTCAAAGGGTCTACTTGATCTACGTGAACCAGATCAGTTGGTGGCAGGGCACCTGAACAAAAACCTATAGTGGATTCCTACCAGGGTGGTAGAAGAGTGGATGTACTTATTTAGAGGGAACCATCATAAACCTCTTGTATTGTCTGTGTTGCTTACTTTAATTATTGTATTGTGGCTATGAGTAGAACTAACTAGGACTGCTAGTTGCTGTGATAGGACTAAAGCTGAAAATATAATTACAGTTAGCTTTGTCTTGTGCACCACACTTTTTGTTAGGCTCTAGGGTTTCAAATATCTATAAACTCATTCCGCAAACTAACTCTAAGGGAGTTGAGTAGAAGCTCAAATGTTTGAATACTCTATTCACCCCCCTCTAGAGTTGTATCTATCCTCACTTTCAATTGGTATCAGAGGGAGGTTTACTGACTGTACAGGCTAACACCTGAGTCACAAGATCTAGATAGATACTAAGTTTATAGACATTCACTTCATGGCCCAGTACACGGATTATTCTAGCACCAGACTTCCAGTATGCAACTTAGCTAAGTTCAGCATCTGGAAGGCAAGAATCAAGTTATATATGAATTCTATTGATGAAGATATTTTTTTTCTATTTTGAAAGGACCTCCAACACCACCTGTTGCAACCACTGCTACAACATCTACAAATCTCAGTGTAGTGCCACCTCCAGACTACAATGATGTATACAAGAAAGCAAAAATAACTGATGCAAAAGCTATAAATATTCCGGCTTAGACCATGTCTGATGAAACCTTTTAGAAAGTGGCTGATTGCACTTCTGCAAAAGCCATGTGGGACTCACTGAACCAGATTGTAGCTTGTTCAGCTGATGAGAGGAAGGACAGAAGGTCCAACCTTATATCTCAATATGAAAACTTCAAGAAGACTGAAGTTGAATCAGTTGAAGCTATGTACACCAGGCTCAGCTCCATCATCAATGAGCTGAGAACCCTTGATAAGGAGATAACATTGACAGAGGTCAATGATAAGATACTGATGTGCTTCCCCAACACATGAGATCTTAGGATCTAGCCCATCAAGGAGGACAGAAGTACTACTGAGATCTCAACAGAAGCCCTCCTTGGCAAGCTCAAATCTTTTGAGCAAGTTCTAAAGTCCAGGGAAGCTGAAGCTGAAGCTAAGACTCCCAATCCAACAAGGAAAGAGCAAACTCTTGCTCTCAAAGCTGCTGATGCTTCTGAAGGAAGCCAATCCAATGAGGAGCTGATGGCACTCTTTGCCAAAAGGTTTCTCAAGATGGGCATAAAGGACTTCAGAAAGAAGTCTTCAAGATATGAAGACAAGCCAAGGTATGATAGATCACCTGCTAAAGAAATTATTTGTTATGGCTGCAGGAAACCTGGACACATTCTACCAGAGTGTCCAGAGGAAAAGAACAAGGATAAGAGAAAAGAAAAAGAACAGTAGAAGAAGCACTCCAAGTCCTCCTCCTACAAAAATAAGAAGAAGGAGAAAGGATTTGTTGCTGAAACCTGGAGTGATTCAGATGAGGAATCTTCCTCCTCAAGCTCCAGTGAAGATGAGGAAGAGAAGAAGGCAAAGGAAATTTGCCTAATGGAAATTGATGCCTGCAGCAATCATTCACCTACAGAGAGTTCTGATGAAGAAGAAATGCCTACAGAAGATCAGGTATTGTCTTCTTATGATTTTACTTCTGTTGAATTTAGATCTGAATTTAAATCTCTATGTTTAGATTTAATTAGCTCAGAAAAGGAAATTAAGGAGCTTAGAAATAGGATAGCAGAATCAGAAACCATCTCTAATGAAAATGCTAGGCTAGAAGCTGAACTCACTAAATGTAGTGAAGAAATCAAATTTCTTAAAACTGAACTAGCCAAATCCAAAAGATTAGAAGAATCTTTAAATGGTAGAAGTCTTAAGCTACTAGAAATTACTAGCATGTCAAACACTAGGACAGGTAATAATAAACTAGGCTTAGGAGCTTCACCAAGTGAACCCCCCTTGGTTCTTAAAAACCATCTTTCAACTCCAGTAAAATTTATTTCAGCTGATGGAATAAAGAATACTGAGCAAGTAATTCAAGTTAACAAAGCTTTAAATAAGGCTAAGAGAGAAAAGAGAAAACAAAATTTTAAAGAACTACAAAAGTCGTCGAACTATGCTCGACGATCGAAGGCTCTATGGTCGAACGATGCTCGACGATCTGAGCATCGATCGTCGAACGATGATCGACGATCTCAATATGATTTTCAAAATAACAACCTGAACCTTAGAAATCCTAATGTAAATAGAAACACTAGGTTTATTGACCCATCAACTGCATGGAGTATACCACCTAGGAGATCCTATCCCTTAGGATATAAACCTCAGCCTGCTTATTCTTTTATTTCAAGCTTTCATTATGTGAAGAATAATGGACCCAAGGTTGTCTGGGTCCACAATGTCTAACTGTTTAATTTGCAGGTGAAGACCTATCTAATTACTAAAGAAAAATGGTATTTGGATAGTGGCTATTCCAAACATATGACAGGAAACAAAGAAAATCTGTCAAGATACAAGGCCAAGCTTGGACCAAAGGTGATCTTTGGGGATTCCAGCTGTGGTCAAACTGAAGGATATGGTAGGTTTACCATTGGAGCAGTAACATTCAAAAGGGTTGTATATGTAACTGGACTGAATCACAACATAATCTTAGTAAGCTAGTTATGTGATGCAGGTTATCAGGTATCTTTCACTGACACTCTTTGCAATATTACTTTAAATAGTAATGTAGTATTAGTAGGCATTAGACAAAGTAATATTTATTTAGTAGATTTTAACTCAACTCAATCTGAAATCTGCCTGTTTAATGAAGTAACAAATAATAAGACCTTATGGCATAGGAGGCTTAGCCATGTTAACCTCAATAACATATCTAGGTTATTTAAATACAACCTTGTTAGAGGTTTACCTTATTGCCCATACAAGAAGGAAAGCCTATGCAAGGCTTGTCAATTAGGCAAGCAAACAAAAACTTCCTTTAAATCTGTAAATAAAAGTGATTCACCTAGAATTCTGTATTTATTACATTTGTACCTTTTTGACCCAATAAATGTATAGAGTCTAGGAGGGAAGTTTTACACTTCACTTGGGTGTTCTTCTTGAGAACTAAGGCTGATAAATTCAAAGTTCTTACAGACTTTCTGCTATGTGTGCAGACTGAGTATTCTACTCATGTGACCTTGATCAGAAGTGATCATGGTACTGAGTTTGAGTCTCTTCTCATGCAAGAATTCAGTGAGAAAGAAGGTATCAAACATAGCTTCTCTGCTCCTAGAACTCCCCAACAAAATGGGGTAGTGAAAAGGAAGAATAGAACCCTAATTGAAGCTGCAGGAACATTGTTGGCAGATGCTAACATGCCTCTCTCTTATTGGGAAGAAGCTATTAGCACAGCTAATTATGTTTTGAACAGATGTCTTATACACAAGCTTAAGAGTAAAACTCCTTATGAGTTGCTTAAAAGAAAGAAACCTAAAATTAATTATTTTAGAGTCTTTGGTTGTGTAGTATATATTCACAATAACAACAAAGAATACCTTAGAAAGTTTGAAGCAAAAGCTTCAATGAGAATTTTTCTTGGATATTCCCAAGTAAGCAAAGCTTATAGGGTGTTTAACAAATCAACATTAAAAATAGAGGAGTCTGTGTATGTTTCCTTTGATGAGTCAAAGATGTTTTATAAGGAGAAGGAAACTTCTCCTTCCTCCACCTCATTGCAGGTACCTGAGTCATGCAAAGATGTCACTCAAGAGATTCTCCCTCTATCAACTCTTCATATCACTGATTTAGACAGTGATGGAGACACTGTGGAAGCAGTTGCTGTACCACCAACAGTTGAACCAATTCCTCAAGAGGAATTAATCCAAACTATTGTTGAAGATCACATCCCACCTGCTGATATTATCACACTTAGAGATCATCCTATATCTCAAGTGATTGGTGATATATTAGCTGGTGTGCAAACAAGACATCAATTAAGACAGGATGTGATGCATGCTTATTTCCTTTCACAGATTGAGCCCCTCACCATAAAAGATGCTGAGCTAGATCCCCACTGGATCATTGCTATGCAAGAGGAGCTCAATCAATTTGAAAGATGTAAAGTATGGACTTTGGTTCCAAGACCTAAAGGCCAACAGATCATAGGCACCAAGTGGGTGTTTAGAAACAAGTCCGATGCCCAAGGAATTATTGTAAGGAACAAAGCTAGGCTTGTAGCTAGGGCTACAGACAGGAGGAAGGTATAGACTATGACCAAACCTTTTCCCCTATTGCAAGGCTAGAGGCAATAAGGATCTTTCTAGCCTATGCAGCCTATATGAAGTTTAAGGTTTTTCAAATGGATGTCAAGAGTGCATTCCTAAATGGTGAGCTAAAGGAAGAGGTGTTTGTTGAACAACCTCCTGGGTTTGTCTCTTCAACTCAACCCTCATTTATTTACAAGTTGCAAAAAGCTCTTTATGGACTTAAGCAAGCACCTAGAGCCTGGTATGAGACTCTAGCTAGTTTCCTGTTAGAGCACAACTTTGTTAGGGGAGTAGTTGATAAAACCCTGTTTGTCAAGCATCATAAGGACACCATCCTGTTAGTTCAAGTTTATGTGGATGATATTATTTTTGGCTCCACTGATCCCAAACTTTGCAAAAAGTTCTCAGACCTGATGCATTCTAAGTTTGAGATGAGTAGTATGGGTGAGCTGTCTTACTTTCTTGGTCTCCAAGTAAAGCAAGATGTTGATGACATCTTCATCTCCCAATCCAAATATGCCAAGGAATTGGTAAAGAAGTTTGGGATGGCTGATGCTTTAGCAATGCATACACCCATGACTACTAATGTTGTTATAGATTCTGATGATCAGGGTAAGCCAGTTGATCAGAAAAACTATATGGCCATTGTTGGTTCCCTATTGTATTTAACTGCAAGTAGACCAGATATAATGTTTGCCACATGCCTATGTGCTAGATTCCAGGTCAACCCCAAGGAATCTCATTTGATTCTTCTCAAGAGAATTTTGAGATACCTGAAGGGATGTCCAAATTTAGGACTGTGGTACCTAGCAGAATCAGAATTTGAGTTAATTGGATACTCTGATTCTGACTATGCTTGTTGTAGAGTTGACAGGAAAAGTACCTCAGGAACATGTCAGTTCCTGGGAGAGAGATTAGTCTCTTGGTTCTGTAAGAAACAGGCTTCTGTCTCAACTTCAACTGTAGAGACTGAATATATAGCAGCTGTTAGTTGTTGTTCATAGATCCTGTGGATTCAAAACCAGCTTTTGGATTATGGGTACACACACAAGAACACAAAAATCATGTGTGACAGTACCAGTGCTATTTCCATAGCACAAAATCTTGTGCACCACTCTAGGACCAAGCACATTGAGATCAAGCACCATTTTCTAAGAGAATGTGTGGAAAAGAACAAGATCAGTCTTGAGTTCATATCCACTGTCCTTCAGAGAGGTGATATTTTCACCAAGCCCTTAGATGAACAGAAGCATCTGTTCTTTTTGGTTCAACTAGGCATGATAAATGGAAAAGACTAAGTGTGACTTCTGCCTTTGTTGAAATCTGTTTGAAGATCGTCGAACGACGTTCGACGATAGTCGAACAGGTTGAGCCTATCATCGCCCTATGGTTGACGCCGGCT
The DNA here is from genome assembly GCA_039513925.1 of Platanthera zijinensis. Taxonomy (NCBI): domain Eukaryota; kingdom Viridiplantae; phylum Streptophyta; class Magnoliopsida; order Asparagales; family Orchidaceae; genus Platanthera; species Platanthera zijinensis. Next base: position 157,198,201 of record CM077083.1, read on the forward strand.
CATTTGCTTGTGAAGACAGAAATAGTCGAACGATTGCTCGACTACTCTGCTTCAGGAAACAATCGTCGAACGACTGTTCGACTATCACTTCTACTATCTGTTAAAACAGGTTGACGATTGTCGTTTTAATATAAAACCGATGGTCGACTTAGGTTAATAGATTGTTCTTTTTATAGTCGACAGAGCTCGTCTTTTCGTATTCTTCATTCCTGCTTGTAAGGTTTGACTTGAGCTCTACCCCGCGCTCTTCGCTCTTCGTTTCTCTCATCTTCTCCGACCAAATCGATGGTGATTTCTCCAGCTCTTCTGACGGTGATGAAGTTTGATGCCGGGTTCAGCGTAGAGTTTGATTCATTCAATGCCTGCGATGCTGAGATTCTAGAGAAACTCCACCTGTGCAATGATCAAGGACTAGAGAAGCTGATGTCCACAAGGATTAAGATTAATATTCCAGATATTAAAGAATGGGTCTTCACATCGTCCTCCAGCGACGAATCGATGACCGGGATAATCGGCGGCGAGGAGGTAACTTTGACTCCTGCCGTCTTGACTGAGATTTTTGATTTGATTAATGGTCAAGAGGAGTATGACCAAGATACTCAAGAGTATGGAAGGATGCTCGTCAAGCTAGGTCATGCCGAAGGCATTCCTTCTAAGTTACTGAAAGAAAATTTTTCGATGAGGATTAAGTTCTTAGCAGAACTAGTTAGAAAAGTGTTGTTGGGTAAGCACTCTGCTCATGACAATATTACCACACAGCAGTTTGCCTTGATGTGTGCCATTGTCAACAAGAAAGAAATCAATTGGGCAGGAATAGTTTTTGATTTGATCAGGAAGAAGAACTCTAAGAAAGAGGTAACCCTTGGAAAGGTAATTGGAATATTTTTAAGAGAGAAGTATCCCCAACTGTTGGGAACAGTTTCTACTTCTATAAATGAAACCAAGAAGATGGATCCCACTTTGTTCATAAAGTGGAGAAGGAATATTCAGAAGCCCTCACCTGCTGGGGTTGCTCTTGTTACATCTGAGAGCACCAGGACTATACCAGTCACTCCCCACCTACCTGAAGAAGGCTCTTCCATTCCCCCCATTCCACCTTCATATGCATTGCCATCTACATCCACTGCCTCTCTTCCACTGGATTCTTCAACTATTCTTCATGCATCACCACCAGCATCTCCACCCCCTTCACATCATGCTGGGATTTCATATCCTAGTTTTGATCTGTTTGCTTCTGAGACTCTACCAACTCCACCTCAGTCACCAATTTCACATCAAGATCATATTGATCTTCATACATCTGCATCTCCATCACCAGCTCATGCATCTGCATCTCATCAGGAGAACATCATCCCTGATGATCTTCCATCTGTTGTGATTCCCCCATCCACCTCTTTTGAAATCACACCAGCATTCATAGACAGCATCTTAGAGCTAATTACTCCTTCAATCAAATCCATGATTGAAGCAGCAATTGCCCCACTTGTCTCTTCCATTTCTTCCCTTACATCATCCATCAATGCCATCTCCAACTCTACTGAGCCCTCTTCACTTAGGGGCCTGAGTTCAGTACCCACTGAAATCAGGCAGGGGGAGATGTTCCAGGAAGATGTCTCGGGACTTCCCCTAGTCTCTCCTCTAGCAGTTATTCAAGTAGCTCAAGTCTCAGGACAGAGGCCAACTGATGTTATCTTGGAAGAAGAATTTGCTTGTAAAGTTTGTCTTGAAGAATCCTCCACTCCCATTGTTGCCCTATACCTGGAAGGAGTCATTACCTCCTTTCTAAATGACTTATGGGAGTTAGGAAATCATGTAGGTAATTCTTTATCTCAATTTACTGACCTGTTAACTGACATGTTAACCTGTGAGTATCTTGAAGGAATGTTTCTAGCCCATTTAGAACATTTTTTTGTCTCCCTTTGGCTACAGATAAAGTTCCAGAAGATCAACTTGTTCAAGAACCAGCTCCAGAATCTGCTCAAGAACCTGCTGCAATAAAAGAACCTGAAGCTGAGCAAGCTCCAAAAGAACTGGTCCTCAAGACAGTTACAGTTGAGCAAGAGAAAGTTACAGATTAACAAGAAGAAAGATCTACAGTCTGGGATGACACCCCAGGACTAGACCTTGATACTCTTCTGGCACAGGATGCCTTAGAAGAAGAAAGAGAGAAAGCTGCCTTAAAAGCAAAAGAAATGGCTGATCAAGATGCCGTAGACCCTTATGACCAACCTTAGTCATCTCACTTTGATGATGAGGATGATTCTGATGATTCAGAAGGTTCAAAGAAGAAGAAAATTGCTAAAATGAAGAGGAAGGCTGTTGCTCCTCCTCCACCAAATCCAGATCATGATATCCCATACTACATACTGAAAGGGATTGATCCCAAATCAAAAGAATACCAACATTGGATGGGACTTTCCAGGAACCAACAGAAGAAAAGAAAGAAAAGTAAAAGATATGACTCTCCAGCTCCAAGGTGGAATCCTAGAGGTCCTCCTCCTCCTCCTAATGCAGGAGCCTCAGGAAATTTTTCTTCAAATCCCTCAGCTCCTTCTACAAGATTCACTCCCTCTCAAGCTCATCAGAGAAGAAGTAATCTAGGTTTCCAAGGAAAATCCCAGTCAGGACAACAAGGACAAGAGGCTGAACCAAGAGAACAAGTAAAGGAAATGGTTCATCAAAGACCAACCCTTTCTCCTCCTCCTTCACCCAAGAGAAAAACTTTACCTCCCAAGGAAAAGAAAAGTATACCATCCAGAAAACCAATTCAGAAAAAGCAAACAGATTCAAAAGGAAAAAGAATTATCTACTCTGAAAAATCAAGTAAGAAATATGCAGAATTTTCTCCTCCATCTTCTCTTGTTATTCAAGAAAACAAAGAGCCAGCTGCAAGCTTATTAGACCTCTCTACTCAATTCAAGACCATAAAACCTCTTAATCCAGCTGATGATAATGAATATGAAAGCCAAGAGCTTAATCCTGATTTTAGGATGGCCAGATTTCTTGAATTAGTTGGATCAGCCCAGATCAGACAAGCCAGAGCTGAAGGCAAAGATGCAACAGGCTTAACTACAATGTCAAAGTTCAGGAAGAAGGAACTAGACAGATTCCAGGTGAGACCTGCGGTTTTTGATGCTTCAAAGTATATGGAAAAGCATCTAGAAGCCGTTGTGCCAAGAGCAGGAGAATCCAAGATCATTGGAGAACAAGACTTGAAGACATCAAAGAAAGATGCTCGAAATCCCTTCAGGAAAATTTCTTTCCTTCCTGGTTCTTCTGTTTCTAAATCAGATTCTGATGCTGTTTGAGTTGTTTATTTTATTGACTGTCTGTTTGATTATTTGTTTGATACAATTGATGCTTATTTATGATATGATACACCTTTGATCCTAACAGGTTAATGTTGTTTTTATTTCTATTTTATAGCATTTGTTGTTGTTTGTTGTTTTGAGAGACTTGACCCAAATAGGGGGAGATTGTTGGTACCCTAGTTTGGATTTGTGTTAAGTCCTCTCAATTAGTTTCTTGACCCAAGATTTATCTATGGTAAAAGGTTAGTTGTTAGGTTAGATTCCCTCAGTTGTAGAGTTGTTGCTTATCCAGATGAAATTCTGGTTAAGTTGTTTTTGGTTCGACTATAGTCAAACGCCGCTCGACTTTCGTCTATCAACCGATCGAATATCGTTTATCAGTTGGTCGACTATCGTCAGTCAGCAGATCGTCTATCTCTGTGATAGTTCAATTATCTTTAAGCTCGACTATCTGTTGTGATAGTTTGACTATCTGTCTTGATAGCTCAACTATCTTATAGCTTGACTATCTGTTCTGATAGGTCGACTATCTGCTCTATAGTTAGGTCGACGATCTCTGTGGTTCGGTCGACGATCTCTGTGGATTGTTCGACGTTCGTTTGTCTTCTTTTAGAGATATTATATTCCTTTTCTTCTGTGATACCCGCCGATTCTGACTTAGCAGATTTCCGCCGCTTCACTGGACCGAACCGGGCCGCCATGCACAGTATAAACCGAAGCTCCGTTCCTTCCTTCGTGGGTCCCGCAACGGCTACTTAGGGTTTGTTTTGGGGTATATATACCTAAGTTTAAATCATATTCAACACGGATCCAGAAATACGAAAAGAAATTTTTCGGTCGTGACCTAGCTCTCGCCGATCTCAAGCCGTCGATCGCTCGATTGTCGCCTGTCGCACGCAGATCGTAGCTTGCCGTCAATCACTCGAAGGCAGAACCGAGGCAAGCCGCTGGTCCCTCGCTTCTCTCTTGAGATCCTTTGTCTTCCGATTCGTCGACCGAGACTTGTTCTCCATTCCATATCGGTAGAGATGCTTGATCCAACTGAGATCGATTGGTGACCTAGCTTGCTTCATCAATAAGTTTAGATCTACAATGCATCACCGCCGCACTCGCTTGCCACCGCCGATCAAGTCAAGATCCGATCCAAGAGAGAAAAACCAAGTTTGGATTCTTCGTCATTTTCGTGCAAGCTCTCAACGAACGAAGAAGGACCTTGGGTTCTCCAAATTGCATTGTTTGTATTTATTATTTACATTCAATTTTTGCAAGGAATTTTATTCCTAGTTGTAAGGGTTGGGTGCAACCCGTTTTGGTTGAGTGTCGACTCCTTGTTGTAGGAAGGGTTCCTTCCGAGTTGTAGGAGCGTGGCTCCGAGTGGAGAGATTGGATTTCAATCTCATTTTGGAGGAGTAGCCGAGTCATCCCCGTGTGGGAGATAGGTGAAGGGGAGAGTGGACGTACCCAAGGTTGGGGAACCACTGTAAATTACTGTGTTTTTTTTGTGCTTGGTTTGTTTAATTGTGCAGGTAATTTTAAATTCCGAAAAGACGTCACTGCACCTATTCACCCCCCCCCCCCTTATAGGTGGATTAGGCTGACACTAGACACTTTCACTTTTGTTTTGTTATGACTAGGTCATGACAAAATCCTAGAAAGTCCAAGAAGACAAAATGAACTTAGGCATGAAGGTGAAAACCACTTTGATCTGCAAATAGTAATTTTTAATTACCCACCCTATAATTTGACTTTGGGGCTTCAACTTGAATCTATGACCCCACCATGGCACCCCTAACCCTAGGGGAGGCCAATGGGTCACCAAGGATCCATTGGGGTCAACCAAAAAGGGTCAAGTTGACCAAGTCAACCCAAACCCTAATTAGGTCAAACTAAGCTCACATATGGTCAATTGATCTCCCCTTAGACAATGGGACCCACCTAGTCCTTCCTAAGCCCTAAAGGAGGCTAATGGGTAACCAAGGACCCATTGGGGTCAACCAAAGAGACTAAGTTGACCAAAGTCAACCCTAGCCCCACAATGGTCAAAGTGCCCTAAATAAGGGTTAAGTGGCATCCAAGGTGCCCAACCAACCCTACCCAACCCTTCCTAGACTTTAAGGGAGGCCAATGAGTCACTAAGGACCTAATGGGGTCAACCCAAAGGCAAATTTGACCAAAGTCAACTCAACCTAGGTTTAAGTCAAACTAGCTCAAGTTGGCCTAACCTAGCCCAATCCACTTGGGCTAAGCCTAATTATGGTGGTCCACTAGCCTCATGAGGTTTAGAATTATCCAAAATGTGACTCATTTTCTGGTAGTGATGACTAGGAGAGAGAAAACTCAATTTGCCCTTTAATGGAGGTGAGAGATGGAGAGAGAATGATGCCATCAATGGTAGGGAAGATGAAGCCCCTCAAGCTCCCCATTAATGGCTGGATTCAACTCCCCTGGGGGAGAGGAAGAGTTTCCAGCCATTTCCCGGCCAGTTAAACCTAGATTCGCCCCCCAAGCCATGACCGAGAACCACCATTCATGGCCAATAATGGCATTGAAGCCATGGCCCTTCCTCTCCCCCAACTGAGTATTTTAAAAGCTTCCCTAGAACCCCAGTAGCCGTTTCCACCTTTTCCCTATAGAATTCGAGCCCTTCTACTGTACTGTTGTAGAGCACCCGAAGCTTCAAAATCCGACAATGGCGTCCCGTCGATCGACAAGGCTTCATGCCTCCCAAAAGGTACTATCCCTCTCCTCTTTCTCAGTGGATAGATCTCTATCCATTGGCCGCACAATTTGGAATCAATTGACCCCAAATAGGCTAAGCTGAAAACTCCAGTTTTAGAGCTTTAAATTCCATGCCTAAATCCCGATTCCGGCCACCTCCGGCTGGCCAACCACCGCATATCGCCGGCCACCACCTCAACAAAGGTGGTGGTGGCATTGGCCGACTGGTGAGGCGCTCAGGTGGCCGGTAAATCACCTCCCAAAACTGCCCAGGATAGGCTGCTGTAAGCCGTCGGTTTCACGGGGACGATGAACAGATCCCGTCCATCCTTGAGCCAAGATTCGTGCATGATCAATTAAATATATTTTCATTTAATTCAATTCTATTACATATAATGTAGTGGATGTTTTGATTTATAAAAAATACTTAGAGGCCTTATATGAAAAAATGTTTTATATGAAATTTATAGTACTTGATGTCTAGTTTAATTTAAAATTGATTTCAACCAATTTGGTTCTCTGGTCTGACCACAACACTCCATATGGTGCAACCTATACATAGGGATAGTCAGAGACTAAATTGAGTTCCTCCACTAAACCACTTGTCCAAATGACTTGAAATTTGGAATGGGAGTAACTCTTACTTATACCTTTGACATATACAAAAATGGAAATTTTTGGAAAATATTTTTCTATAGTTTTTATAAATATTTAATAAATCATGTATGATTTAATTAGAGGGTTTATTGACCTCAAATACCTCCAAAATTTTGGTGGATGCTCCTTAGGGTCATTACATGTCACTCATAAAAATCTCAGCCCATTTGGGGTTGAGTTGAATAGGTATTGGTGTGACCAAAGTTTGGTCCCTTAAGAGTAAATTAGGGCAAATGTGTGTTTGGTGGGTTGAGTGGCCAATATTCATCCAAACTTGGTGAAACTTTGGTAACTGATTTATTGTCACATAAAACACCCCACAAGAGATTTTGGGTGGTTTGGGGATTGAGATGCCCTAGAACTCTAGTGTGAACCCTAGGGATGGATATTGAGCCAATTGAAGGACATGTGACCATATGTCTTTGGAATGTCTTGAAACTTGGTGGTTGAGTTTTTAGGGTGGATATAAGCCTTGGAGATGATATTAGGATTTTTAGAAACTTACATCTCCTATGAAATATCTTAGGACAAAATAGTGCACTTTTGATCATGATTTTATTACCTAATCATATAACCTTGAATGCTCTTGAAATTTAGGCTGTGGTCATATAGTGTTGCTATAAAGCTCTGAAAAATTTTAGTGTGAATTTTAAATCAGTATTTGATGTACTTCATTCACAACCTTTGTAGTTGCCCTATTTATTAAATAATTTATTAAGAGATATTTACTCATTAAAAACTTATGAAATTTTGGCAGAGGACCTTTTGGGCCTTCATTAAGCTCTGAGAGTGTTTATAGAATTATTGAAAGACTACTTTTATAGGATGCTTCACAAGGTGCCTAATACTGAGTTGTTTTAAATGATTTAATTATGTGACTAAATAATCTTATAAATTAGTAATTCTTGGTCACCGATCTTTTATGCATATAATTGTCATCTAGTAATTTTCTTATAATTTTTGGATGATTATTTGTAAAATTTCCTTCTTTACCTTGTCTTTGTGATTATTTGATCAATATCTTAATTGGATGTCAAACACTTTTTTGGAAAATTATAGTTCTCACTATTTACTGTTATTTAGATGATATATACTTGCCATAATTTTGTTGAGGCCATACCAGGTCAGAAAAGTATACTTGATGTTCAAAAACATGGCCGACCTGATTTTGCAAAAAAATAATTAAATACTAACTAAATTATGAAAAATATTATATTTTGTATTTATCTGTAAAATATCATGTTAAACCCTTAGTAATAATCTTAGGTTATTTGGACGAACATTTGAAGGGGGTCACCATTCATGGACACCATATAGCTCATTAAGTCTGCACATAGTAAAACTGTAGAATTAAGGAATCATGTGAACCTTGGAATGGGATAAAGGAGTGGTTGGTGTACCTAATTTGGTTGAGTATATATAAGTTCACCAATGGGAGTCAGGTTGTGAGAGCCTGGTTGACTAGGGGCAAGGTTGTGCCCGGGATCGATGATGGATCGTCTTTCCCTTGGAGAAAATCTAAATACACTTAGGAATAGTTCAAAGATAAGATTAGTAGAGTTGGGACATGGGTAGATACAAATATTATTAAGTACCTTATGAAAGGGAGCTTTAGGCTTCAACCCATCTTAGTTCCTAGTGCCCTGGAGAGCTCTTCACAGGGAATGCCCTAGGCAGTCCAAGGTTAACCTTAAACCGTAAGAATAAATGTTAAAGAACAACTAGTAGAGAAAAACTAGGACTTTACCTTCAGTTACCCCTATGCCTCAGGAGGTTAGCTTGACTAGGTTATCCGAGTGGTAGGCTCAGTGGTTGTGAAAAGGGGCAGGTTAGCACGGCGAGCCGAAGGCTCGGAAGGTAGTTGTAACAGACAGGATAGTTTGGGGAGCCGATGGCTCAGGAAATTCATGATTGCATGTGCATAAAGTGGTGGGTCTTCGATATTTGACGATCGTTCACACCGATGTCGGTACGCTGAATCGGCGGATGTGGTTTACACATAACCAAGGGAAAGTCTGGCGGTGGGTCAGCATAGTACATGGAGACTCTGGTGTGTCCTTTAGAGGCGCACATAAGGGCTAGGCCTGATAGTATGAATACCCTCCTAGGAGTGGGGTGGCCTGACCCACTGTCTCCGTTGGCCACGACGGAGTCTCCTAGGAGTGAAGCTAGCTTCCAAAATGGGGGAACTAAAAGTCTGTGCACATAGAGCTGTGTGCGTGTGTTGCACTTGTGTGAATCATGACATAACATATCACTACACTCATACTTGCATATAATCCTGACACCCCATCGTATAAATTAGTATGAGACTTTTTATACGATGTGAGTCTTGCAAAAGACCCATTAACTTTTAAGTTTGTATGAGCATTCATATAAGTTAAGTTTACTTATTTCATTGTTTATTTTACATGTATTTACTGCTCTACTTTACTTATTTATATTACTGCTTCCCTATTATAGCTCTTTTGTACATACACCTGCGTGGGTAGTTGTCACCTACTTGTTCCACTCAACTTTGTTGTCCTCCGCTTTCATCCTCCCCGCACGGTTCCTATGAGTCGTGGGGGTGAGGCGAGGATGATAGTGGCTTAGTTTTTTGACTAACGGTCAGTGGACTACATCATTTTAGGGGATCAAGCAGCAGGAGCATCAGCACCGACAGGACAAGGAGGCAAGACATGAGGAGCAGTTGCTGTGCACTACCACAACTACACAGTGACGGGTCGAGGATGGATTTCAGTTTGCTTGCACTAGATGGATGAGTTGTGAGAGAGAGATTATTTGTATTAGACATGTACCAGGCTTAAGCAATTCTTCTACTCTCTTTTATAACGTGTAATCATTGTGAACTTTGCTGTGATCTTCATTGCTCTTTAATATATATTGATAGTGAGCTGTGATCTGTGAACTTGTATTAATTACCTCTCTTTGTTGATACATTGTGATGTGATCGTTTTAGTCGGTAGAATCGGCGTCGTGCGTTGGCATCTAACTGGGTAGTTGGAGTCACCGTAAGGCGACGGTTCTAGATGTAAGACCCAGTTGTGAAGGAAAAAAATAGGGTCTTACAAACTGGTATCAGAGCGAACCTCGATCCGAAGAGAAGAAGTCCACAAAACACTGGGTCACCCCGCGCGAGCATTAGTTTGGGACAAACTAAGCAGTGGAAGCTCTGGTGTGCCCATGTGTAAAAATAACAATATATAGTCCATAAATCAATGAATTAGGCCAACACAACTAGGAAACTAGACTCACCAAGACAATTCTTAGTGTATCCTGGTCAAAATTGACTTTAGGTATAATTCAATTAAGGTACGAGGATACCCGAAATGACTAGGGGAAGATTTTTACACGAGAGTAGCTACGTATGGCTTAAACTCTAATGTCTCTACTTCACTTATCATGTAGTACTATCACCTATTACCCAAACTAATAGGGCCACCTTAAGGACAAATGATTCATACAATCCATTAGCGGAATAGTAGGGAACTCGATATGATTAGGTTGAGACAATCATCATACCAAATACCAAGGGTCAGATAAGAATTAAAGATCAGAAGAGACCCATTTGGGACTGGGTCACATATTGACCCTAATAAGGTTTTCATTAATGGTACCCTGAAGAGTCTAAAGGTATGGAGTGTACCAACGAGTTTTAGGATAGAACCCCAAGTCTAAGGTTGCATGCCCTGAGGATGGTGTGCATATCTAGCCCAAATATAACATGGTGATATCGAAGACACTTAGCCCAAGATAGGTAGGGGCTTATCTTTTGTTTATTTGAGGCTTGTTCTTTGTTTATTTGGCAAATTAGTTATTGACTTGGGTTCCCTTAGACCTAATTTAGAAAATATATTGTGCCAATCATAGTGAGATTGAAGTTGATCTTATTCGGCGTTATTCGGGCGAAGATAAGATTTTGCAAACGCGTGTTTGGAATGATGATCTGTAGCATTATCAGGGTGATGCCATGGTAATAAGGAGAAGTAATTATGAGACTTAACTATTATAAGATACCACGTGAATTTGATGATGGGTAGTAAGATTCAGGATATTTGGGAAGATAAGACTAAATCACTATGTTGTAACATCGGAAGTATGATAACACTAGGAAATTTGAAATAAATGAGCAGACAATGTATCGAAGATGTATACCTTAGGTATGACTCTGCAGACATGATTTAGATAGCATCAAGGACCAGAATATATACATTTGATGACATAGTCACGGTTAACAAAGATTTATGACTAAGAAAAATGGACTTTGGATTGTCAAGTGTAACTATGGCAAAATGGAACAAAATTAATGGGTATTAATGATAATCTCCAAATATTTACGAGTACACCCTCTTAAATTTTGAGGACGATAAGTCAATTGACAAAGTGATCATTCCCGTTAATTGATAAGATTAAATAAATTGTAAAAATGAGTTGATTAATTACTCGGGCGTACTCGAAGGAATAAGAACATGATCGTGCAGAGGAAGTGTGTAGAGTCATTGTCTACACTCACAAACGGGAACTCAAATTACCGGAAGAAAATTGTGTTTATCAGAACGTGTATTTCCCCGGAATAAAGAAAGAAGCACGGTGAGGTTTGTCAGCCGGTGCAGCAGGTCCCTAATATAGATGGCTTGGCAGCTTCTGATCGATAGGTCTGCTTAGAGCCGATCAGGATAGATGGTACCACAGTGTGAGTCTTGCAGTGCGAGAAGCTTCCGGTGGTCAAGATCATGAGGGTAAATCATGGACAGGAGGAGCATACATGGGAGCTACCGGATCTGATGCAACAGAAGTACCCGAAGCTCTTTGCGCCAGGTATAACTTCAATTCTTAAGGGATGTTACATTCAGTTACTCTCAGTGGAAACCTCGCAGGCCTAACCTGAATTTCGGGGACAAAATTTTTATTTTTGTTTATTGGGATTTGTAACATCCCATTTCCAACTAGACTCCTAAGAGTGATTTTGTCATGACTAGGTCATGACAAAACCCTAGGAAGCCCAAGAAGACCAAGTGAACTTAGGAATGAAGGTGAGATCACTATGGTCTGCAAATAACACTTTCCAATTACCTAACCTAAGATTTGACTTTAGGGCCTCACCTTGACTCTTTGACCCCACCATAACATCCCTAGCCCCTTTAGAAGGTTCATTAGGTCATAAAGGATCCATTGGGGTCGTCTAGTTGACCAAAGTCAACCCTAACCCTAAAATGGTCAAAGTGGCCTATCTAGGGCCAGTGGACCATCGCCTTGACTCCTTGACCCACCTTGAGACCTTCCTAGACCTTAAGGGGTCAATGAGACACCTATGACCCATTGGGGTCAACTAAAGAGGTCAAGTTGACCAAAGTCAACTCGAGCCCTAAAGTGGTCAAAGTACCCTAATTAAGGGTCAATTGGCCTCCAAGGTGCCAAACCAACCCTACCCAAGTCTCCCTAGATCTTAGGGGAGGCCAATGGGTCACCAAGGACCCATTGGGGTCAACCCAAAAGGCCAATTTGACCAAAGTCAACTCAACCCTAAGTTAGGTCAAATTTCCCTAATTTGACCTAACCAAGCCCAATCCACTTTGCTAAGCCCAATTTAGGTGGCCCACTAGCATCATGAGGTTTATAATGACATGATTAGCCATTTATTTTCTGGAAATAGGGACTAGGAGAGAGAAAGCTCCATTTGCCCTTTAATGGAGGAGAGAGAAAGAGAGAGAAAGAGGACTATTCATGGCTTGGAAGGCCAAGGGGCCTCCTGTCTTCATCTCCAATGGCTTGATTCATCTCCCCCAACAGTTCTAAGAAGATCAAGGGGGTTTACATGCCATTTAAAGGCTGTGTGCAGTGAACTCCACCATGGCCGAAAATCTCCTTTCAAGGACATTAATGGCATTGATACATGACCACTCCCCTCCCCCATTTGGCTATTTTAAAAGCTTCATCAGGCTGAGAGGAGACATTTCCACCCTTCCTCTGAAGAAATCGAAGCATTTGGATGTGTTCTTGCAGAGCACCCGATAAATCCACCGTTGGCCATGTCGCACCACCACCAAACACATCGGCAAGCCCGGTTGCAGGTCCACTTCTCCTCCTCTCCCCTTGTGCTAGAATCCTAGATCAATTAGAAGAGAAATCGGGCTCAATTGAGCCCGATTGGGTGAGAGAAATTCTGAATTTTCATTGCTTTTTATGCCTAGTGGGTTCGCCGGAAACCGCCCCTCCGACGGCTGTGCCACCTTCCGGCGATAGCCACCACCTCAACGGAGGTGGTGGCAGTGGTGGCCGGCCGGGGAAGGGGTTGGATGGTCGACAAAAGTCGCTTGAATAGGCTCCAGGTCAGGTAGATCTTGGCCATAGGATGGAGGAAGAAGACGATATGTGAGCCATCAGATTGCTGATATTAGGATATAATATTAACTATTATTATTGGTATTATTTATCCCTTTTTTGTACTTTTTTTAAATCAGAAAACAAAGACCTTAGGAGCTGAACCATGAAAAATGACCAACATGAATATTGTAGCCCTTGAAGTCTACTTTATTTTAAAATTAATTTCAACCAATTTGGGTAAGTGGTTTGACCACAACACTCAAAATCGTGTAGTCTATACATAGGGCTAGGCCTGATAGTGTGAATACCCGTCTAGAAGTGGGTGGCCCGACCCACTGTCTCCATTGGCCACGACGGAGGCTCTTGGGAGTGATGCTAGCTTCCAAAATGGGTGAACAAAAGGTCTGTGCGCATAGAGTCGTGTGCGTGTGTTACACTTGCATGAATCATGGCATAACATAACACTACACTCATACTTGCATTCAACCCGACACCCCATCGTATAAATTGGTATGAGACTTTTTTATATGACGAGAGACTTGCAAAAGACCCCTTAACTTATAAGTTTATATGGGAATTCATATAAGTTAAGACTACTTATTTCTTAGTTTACTTTTCATTCACTTACTGCTCTACTCTACTTGTCTATATTACTGCTTCCTTATTATAGAACTGCTAGCTTGCTTTTCCTTTTACAGCTCTATAAATTTACAATATACCTGCTAGAATAGGTCCGCCATCATCTGCTTTGTTCCTACTATCCACCATCATAGCTAATTTCCTATCATTCCTCCCGCACGGTGCCTAGGAGACACTGGTGGAGGGGTGGGGGAAATTAGGCTTAGTATTTTAACTAACGGTCGGTGGACAAAATATTTCAGGCACTCCGGATGGGGGACAAAGAGCAGCAGCCGGAGATGCAGTACCAGCGGAGCACGGTTCACATTGAGGTGGGCCAGTCTAGTACGGGAACACCAGTCTCTGGCTCCGTAAGTGTTAGCTTTACTTAGCTTCCGCGAGAGGGTTGTAGTGAGGATTTGATGTACCAGGCATAAACTCGATTATATTCCTATTATACTGATCTATTTTGGTACTTATATTACTATGTGGACTTGATGTGATTTCTGTTTCATAGATTATATGTGATTTGTGGACTTGACTTTATAGTCTTTTAGTTGTAACTTCTACTCTTGATGATCGTCAATGTCGATAGAATAAGCGTTTTGTAGTGGAGACCCTCCCGAGCGTCAGTGTCACTGCGAAACGACAGTTTTGGGCGTAAGACCCGGTAGTGTAGCAAGAAAAAAAGGGGTCTTACACCTCCAACGCGCGTTGCGGCGGCACGCATGCGTCAACGTCCCCCTGGTCACTTGCCGCCGCTCCCTTCCCCCGGGGCGGTCTCCCTCCACCGAGAGCTCGTTGTCGGCCGCCGCTCCCTTCTCCGCGGGCGGCTTCCCGTCGCCGGGGGCTCGTCGCCAGCCACCATTGCCGGTCGACCCTTCTCTCGCTGCCCGATCATTCCCACGTGATCTCTATCGTCCGATGCGCAAGTAATCACATACATAACCGCCGACGTAACCATCCAAAATGGGGGGTGCAAATAACCGTATAGGTGTGCGTGTAGTAATATTATAAAAATGCTATAAAAATATTCATCATAAATTATAAAGTTCCGGCATGTGAAAAGTTATTAAGATGATCAGGTTATGCGGATAGCCGCGTAACCACCCTCGGGGCCTATAAATTGGACCTCATGGACTCCTTCATTTCCATCTTTTCCTCCTCCCGCTTGCCCTCCTACACGATATAGAGCTCCACCAGGAGTCTCCTTCGCTCCACGAAGATCTTCATCCATCTTCATCCATCTTCATGTATCTTCGTGTGACCCCGCGAACGTTCTGCTCCATGCACACACCTCCCGCCACAGCCAGCAACCTGCGCACAACAACTCTCAGCGCCCTCAAATCAACTGAAGGCTCTTTCAGCTCCAGATTCTACTATGCACTGTAGAAGTCAAGCCGCTCACACAAAGACTAGCGGAACGTGCTGCTCTAGCTTCCGGGCACAAGCAGAAGATCACCAAGTCTTCAGTGCTCGGTGTTCTCCACCGCAGTCAAGAAAACTACTCAACTTCGTGAGCGGTGGCCGGTCACCCTCCGAACGCATCTCTTTCTCTCTCCCTATAAGTTGTAACGATGAGTGGCATGTCATCCTCGCATTCTCGAAAAGCTCTGTACAACAATCAACTGATAGTGGAAGCTTGATTGGCACAGTCCTTGCCACAAGGTTTTTCACCCCCTTTTTGGGTTTTCCGTGTAAAAAACCTTCTTGTCAGCCGTCTTATTTCTTTGTAACTGATTAATTGCACGTTCGACCGCTCACAGAATAGGACGGTTCAATCTAGATCGATTTCAGGAGCCTCGAGTGAACTCATAGTTACTCATTGAAATTGATTTAGCTATCGTACAAGCGCATGTTTCATGGTCATGAATTTGTGTTCCATGATCACAAATACACAAGGGTGGTCAAGTGCAATATAAAGCTCAGTTTCATCTTCTGTTGCAAATATCATAATTGTTACCTGCCAGATTTTAGGAATAAACAAAGTAAATACAAAGAAATATCAAATAGACATAACTTATAGGGACGATTCAGTGTCTAGTCCATGCTTACCTCTTGGATTATGGAAAGGCTTCACGTAAAAATGAAAGTGAAAATATATTTATTGATCAAAACTAGTCCTTCAAAAAGAAATAGAAACTAGTTTAAAAATGTATTCAGATGGGATTTGTATGGAAGCAATTCATTGCCAGATAGAACACATTTTCACTTTTTTGCCCTAAAATGTATTCTCACCTTTTTGTTACATTTCAAGCTTGATAGTTGATTTGTTGATTAATAATTTATTTTGGGTTTTGTAAAATTGCATAATGGTTGTTGAGTACGAATGTGCAATTTCTCTCGTGTTAAGGTAATTTGCAATTTGATTTTGTGTTCATGTTTTTGTTTACTATTTTGCTTGGTTGTTTGAGCTTTTCTTTTTAAATTTCATTGCATATTTTTCGAGCATGCACGTCAATGTTGGATCTCATTTTCAAACTGATGTCATATTTCCTTCACGTGAAGAGTTAGATGATTGGGTAAGTAATATCGCTAAATCATTTCGTTTTGTCATCACTATTATTGCTGGTGACCTGGTTTTCCTTCGGCCCGGAGAATCGGACAGTCTCAGCACCAAGTCGAATCGGGCGCGCAAACAGTCAAATGAAAACCAAACAACAATGATAAGAGAGATTTTTAACATGAAAAACCCGAAAATGATGAAAAATCACGTGATCGGATCTGTGCCATGCCAAAATCCACTATTTTTCTTTGTTTACAAGTATTTTTTATCCTTGGGAGGGGGGAGGGGTGACAGGCCACATCTTCATTACAAGCTTTAAGTATAGAGAACAGGAAAAGTATCCAAGTCCACAATGTATTGAGGAGAGCATTCACCGAAGTTTTCACGAGCGTGTTCCTCCGAGTGCTTTCTTGTATCTGCTACTGTGTGCGCGAGAGCACTGAGCGTAAGTGAACTAGAAATGGAGCAGAGTGAATTCCGAGCAAAGGAACAATCTAAGTCCCACGTTCTCGTCGGAAAACTTCAAAACACTCTCTAGTCTCTCAAGTATCTTGCCCTCAAATGAAGGCTTGAGGCCATTTTATTGCTTTCTTGAAGGGACGTGTTGGTAATTTTGTTCGGTTGAACCCCGAGTAGGCGAATGACGATGTTTCGTTTCGGTCACCCGGATCAACAATTTTCCCGAAATGCCGCACTTGTCCCCCGGGTGGCTCGGGAAGGATTCTCGGTGACGGGAGCGGATGGAGGAGGCGGCAATGGTCGGAAGCCGACACACAAACACACACGCCCGCGTAGCACACATACACCTACACACAATGGGCGCACGCGCTGGACGCACGTGACTGTGCTCGTTCGCGGTTGCTGACCGCGCGTACATGCGAGCTAGCCACACGTGCATGAGCAGGCCGCATGCGGTGCATTTGTGCGCTTGGTTTCATCCCCCTTTCTTGGTGATTTTGGTCCCTTCGAGTGGGCACGACTCGTGCATGCGGCTCGCTTGTCCAAGTTTACTTGCTTGAGCACTTCGATCGAAGTCCTAGCGGTTTGGCTCGGGAATCTTTAGGGGAAATCCCATCAAATACCCCCAAATTTTTGCGGGCTGTGATTCGCGAAGCGATGAACACAAAATTTTTTGTCCTTGACCTTTTCTCCTTGGGGTCATGAACTTTGAATCATTTCTCTGTGCGCATGCTACGAATTACTCTTGAGTTTGGTACAATAGGCCCGAGGGTCCATGTTGACCATCTGGCGCAACTTGATGTCAGTTTTGCAAGCTGAAGATCCTGACGATTCTTGCAGTTATTTATTTACTTGTGCACCGCTCTTGCTGCTATGTGACCCTTGCGGTGCTTTGTCGGAAAAACGTTCACAAACTTTGAGCTTGTGTGTCGTGTTGGTTTGAAAGTGCTTTGATTTCCACTTTCCTCCTTGTCTAGACCCATGCGTATGATATTGTGTGTTAGCTTGAGCGATTGCTGATGGGCGTTAGTGCCGGTGGAAAATGCATGGACGCGACGTGGATGGGCGTTTTGCCCCCTTGTCTTGGTGGTGTGGAAGGACTGGCGAGTTCGTTCCTACTAGAGGTAACAGAAGGACTTGGTGTTCGTTCTTATGTGGAAGCATAAAAAGACTCGGTGTTCGTTCTCATCAAGATTTAAGTTAAGGCTGCTTAAGGCGGAGGCCGGTCTAGCGCGAACGGAGGAGGAAAGTACCATCAATGGATGTCACGCCTCAGGATGTCAAGACAACACAAACTTTTCTGCTTGCCGAACACAAGGAGCCATATGTGATGTCTCAGGTGACAAACTTGACGATGGTATCGAGGGATGATTAGATCTTGTTTGTATTGTGCTTGGATCATTATATATCTTATTCGTCTTTTGCTTTTGTTGTTGTAGGTGCAACTTAGACACATAACCTGCTTTTTCTAGTGGCATTACAGGGTCACTCACTTCTTTGATCCTTTTGTATCTTGATGAGAGTGAGTTCTACGCTTCACATTGGGTATATGGCCTCCATTGGGCGTTAGTTCTATTGGTTGATGCTCCGATGTAATGCAAAGGGTCACTCCCCCCTTCTTTGGATGACACTAGGGGACTTTGAGTCCATTTTTAGTTAAGTGGTGCAGGAGGACTGGTGGTTTGTCTTGACTGAATTCCATAGGATGGTTTGTGACTAGCTTTTGCCTTGAGGTGCAGAGGGACCTTTATTTGCTCTTACTCATGCAGAAAAACTTGAGGTCTATTCCGTTGGAGGTGGTGAAGAAAATTCGTTCATTTTTACCTTGGGAGGACTTAGGATCCATCCAATTGGAGGTAGTGAATGACCTTTGTATGTTTGTTCCTTAGGAGGACTCAGAGTTCGTCCTGTTGGAGGTACCAAAGGACCATTGTCTGTTCGTGCCTTAGGAAGACACTAGGTCTATCCAATTAGAGGTGGCAAAGATGATTTGTCCGTTCAGGCCTCAAGGGGACTCGGGGTCCGTTCTGTTGGATATTATAAAGAATATTTGTCTGTTTGTACCTCATGAGGACTTGGGGTGTGTTCGATTGGAGGTGGCAAAGGACCTTGGTCAGTTTGTTCCTTAGGAGGACTCGAGGTCTGTTAGGTTGGAGATGGCGAAGTACCTTTGTACGTTCACTCATTGGGAGGACTATGGGTCCATTAGGTTGGAAGTGGCAAAGGGCCTTTGTCTGTTCGTGTCTCAGGAGGAATCTATGTTCATCCAGTTAGAGGTGGCAAAGGATCTTTAACCGCCAGCTCCTCCATAGGACTCGAGGTTCATCTGATTAGAGGTGGTGAAGGTCATTGGTTATTTCACGCCTCGAAATGATACGGGGTCCGTTCTAATGGAGAAGGTGCAAAAGGATCTTTATCCATCTCGCCTTCGCAGTTGAAACACACTAGACCCATTCTCTTAGGATGTCCAAAATAACTTTCGTCCATCTTGCCTTGACCACAGATGGGCACAAGGTTCATTTTTTTTTCAAAGGTACATGTGCTCGCGATCTTCTCCTCATGGCTTATTCTTGAGCGAGAAAATAAGGAAAAGTAGTAGATAGTACGGAGGTCGATCTATCCAACCCCCTGCCCCCTGAGTTTGGCTCAAGCTTTGTGTGTATCTAGGTGCTCCGGATCTAGGCCAGGGTGTAACTACTACATGTAACAAGTCGTGTTGCTTTATGATTTTCCCATATAATGCTTATCCCTCCAAGAGTGACAAACGTAATAGATAAGTGTGAAATAGAGGGAATTACCTCGAAGAGCATTTATAGCATCAGACCAAAGATTGTGTTATATGTCGATCTTTAGTCAACCATCATGACCTGAACATCTTGGGTGACCTGCCTAGGTAACTCTCCAAGGGTGTCAGGAAGAGTGATAGTGTAAAAATTTGTGAGATGCAGAAAACAGGAAACCAGGTTGTAGAAACACTCAGCCAAACAAAGCCAAGTAAACTAGATGAAAACAGAAGAGCAAGTAAATCATGTACTATCAAAAAACTTTACAGTGCGAGGCATACATAATGATACATGATTCTCCAATGCACCTGATGGAAGCAAAAAAAAACAAGACAAAATCTAGCCACGCAGATAGAAAAAGTGCCCGCCGACTCTGCCAAACTGATCTATGGAGTCCGCTAAAGCCTCTAAGTCGCCAAACTGCAACCTAACCGTGCGGACACCCCGTTATTACAATACTGAAGAACTCTGTCCGCAATCTACTAGCCGCCTAACTGTGAGGTCGCCTAGCCGCCAGATTACCCATGAACAACTGTTGCCTAACTGAACAGACTATCAGAAGCGGACAGCTTTATTGAATTGGGAAATATTGCCAATGAGAAGACCGCCTAATCGCAAGTCGTGACCTGCTGCTAACTGCTGATTGTATCCGCAGAGTCCGCACTGATCCCTGACCAAAGTTAGAACCAAGTCTTTGGATTCTCAACGCTATCCACACAATCTATATAGCAAAAAACTAGTAAACTTCTAAAACCATGCAGATACAAAAACCTGTCTGCAATAATAACCCGAGCTCACTTACTGTTCATTCGGTTGTAATTATGTTGTGACATGGGGTCCTATTTATAGGCGCGGAGAGGAGTATGGTCACCACCCTAGCCGATAGGAACACCACCCATCTTGCAGCGAGAACAAAGTGTATTTGTACAGTGTGGACACAAGGCCAGCCCGTCTTGTCGCCCCGACGACCAAATAAGCCATCCTGCCAAAGCCAGAACACGCGGACACTGAAGATACTGCTTCCAGTCCACAACTTCCTACAGACACTGCTCCAGCACACACTCCGAGTCCGCAATTATACCAAGCTGACAAGCTGCCGAGCTCGGCGGATAGAAAAGCAGTCTGCGTTAACCGCACGAACTCACGCACTGAGCATAATTGGACTTGGTTTAAATCAGACCAAGTCCACACCACCAAGAGTCCTTAGAGCGGACTCCAAACCGACGATCTCAAGAACTAGTTCGCACAACCTGGCAGACTCAACACTAGTCTGCACTAACCGGCGAAATCCGCAGTTGCACCAAACCGATCCACCAAAGCAAGTCCTATGGCACAAGTACATGCCGAACTCGCGAGCTCTAGAAGAGTCCGCAAACATGTAAAACTCGGTGAACTCTAGAAGAGTCCGCACTCCCGTGGGTACTAATCCTATCTGCCTGGTTACATCCTGGGAATAAGCCGACTAAAGAACCGTTGGCTGACCTGGCTAGTCACCAATCCTGTCCACCTAGTCCGCGCGGTCAGTCTGCCCAGGCCGCCAATTTTATCTGCCCAGTCCGCACGGACAGTCCGCCCAGGCCGCCACTTTCACTTCAAAAATTCAACACTCTCCCTTGAAGTGAGAAGTGGAAACCAGCCCTAGCAGTCAGCGCAACTATCCAAATGGCCCCTTCGACAACGACTTTGTGAAGATATCTGCAATATTGTCATCATTCCGCACATACTCGACCATAAGAGATCCCTCCAGCACCTTCTCCCGAATGAAATGATGCTCGATCTCAATATGTTTGGTCCTCGCATGACAAACTGAATTGTTAACCAGTTTAAGGGCACTTTCGTTGTCACCACGTAGCAGAGTGGGACCCTACACTTCTTTATGGATATCCTCTACTAGCCTCCTAAGCCAGATGAATTTCCGAGCCACCAAGGTTGAAGTCTTGTACTCTGCTTCCGTAGTTGAGACGGACACAAAGTCTTGATTTTTAATGCACCATGATATGCTTGCGTATCCATATGTAAAAACATAGCAAGACGTCGACTTCCGATCGTCTGAGTCTCCCCATAATCAGCATCTATATAACTATGCAGGTTGAAGCCCGTATCACTCCCATAAAGGAGTCCCATATTAGAAGTAGTCTTCACGTACTTCAGAATATTCTTCGCCACCACCAGATGAGGCTTTCGAGGCTCCGCTATATAATGACTTACTTGACTTACAACATAAGCAATGTCTGGCCTCGTAATCGTCAAGTAAATAAGGCTTCCAACCAGAGCCTGAAACACCAAGGGATATGGAAGAATCCTCCCCTCATCACATCGAAGCTTAAGGCCAACATCTAGAGGAGTAGAACAACTCTTCCCCTCCCACATGCCTAATCGGTGAACGATTTATTCTTAAAAGACTTAATTCAAGAGCCTAAACACCTAGAGGGGGGGGGGGGGGTGAATAGGTTCTAATTTTTCCTTTAATATTTAAGGTAATTAAACAGATCTTGCTTGACACAAATAAAATAAAACACAGCACAAAACATTCACAACACAGAGAACACAAGATTTATAGTGGTTCGCCAATATATAGGTACGCCCACTTTCCCCCTTCGCCTATCTAGCAGAGTACTTGATTCAGCCTAACTTATTTCCTCTTTCTCCGATCCAAAGATCCTACAACTCAGAACCAAAATGGTTCCTACACCTCAGACTTTTGCAAGTCCTACCTCAGATCCTTCCCAGAATCCTACCTCAGGCCTCAGCCCTACCTCATCCCTTATCTCTAGGCTTACAACTCAGACTTCACAAGTCCTACCACTCAGGCTCACATCCCTATCTTAGCCTTTATAATTATAGGCTTACAACTCAGATCTACAACAGATCCTACAAGAAATTGTGTAATAAAAGAGATTACAAAAGATATCACTAGATAGATCCCCCTATTGATGTTCTTCTTGATCAGTTCTTGATCTTCAGTCCCAACCAGACTTAGCTGTTTCAAAGCTTCTTGATAGAAAAAAATAAGGTTGGACTGTTCTTGATGTAGAAGTTGATCCACTGTCAGCTCCTTCCTTGAATTCAGAATGAGATCTGAATCTTCTCTGCAGACTGTTCTAGATCTGCCTTCTTAAAGGGTTTCCCTTTTTCTTGTTGTGAATTTTCTCTCTCTTAGTTGATGGCTTTTCTGGCCTTCACTATGTTGTTTTTGTTGTTAAGTATCAACCCTTTATATAGAGATTCCTCATGTTTACCGGCTGATCCGGTTTGTAACAACCTTCTGACAGTTCTGACAAAGGTGTCAGACCTGTTGGTAATGATAGCTGTCGACCCACCAGTCACGACAATTGATTCCTTAGAGACTTAACAACTCAGCATGATCCACTCAGCAATCTGCTCCACAGGTGTCGACACAAGTAGACTAAGTGTCGACACAAGTCTTGATAATGTCGACACAGTACTCCATGTGTTGACATAGTCATTCTTCTGCTCCTCGACACATCTTCTATTTGTATGTGTCGACACAAGTTCGGTGTGTCGACACAACTGCTCTTGGTCTCAACATAACTGCTGCAGACAGATGGCGTTGAGTGTATGTCCAGCTGTCGACACAAGCCTTCAAACCCAGTATAACTGTTGCTGTAAAATGGCGTTGAGAGTGTGTCTAGCTGTCGATACAAGCCTTCAGACCCAGTATAATTGTTGCCATAAAATGGCGTGGAGTGTGTTTCTAGCTGTTGCTGTAAGACGACGTTGAGTGTGTGTCTAGCTGTTGACACACACCTTCTTCAGGTGTCGACACAATTTCTGAGTGTCGACAAATGCCTTTTTTCTGGTGTCGACATAACTCATTGGTGTCGACACAGCCTCTGCTTTAGGTGTCGACACAATTACTTCTTTAGGTATCGACACAGCCTCTGCTTTAGGTGTCAACACAATTCCTGCCTTAGGTGTCGACACAATTCTGGGTGTCGACATAACTACTTCATTAGATGTCGACACAATGCCTGGGTGTCAACACAACTTTGCTTCTAGTGTCGACACTTGTACTTAGAATATTTTTCTTCCGCTTCGTAAACCTGCACAAGGAAACTTAAAACATCCATCAAATACATATTGATGTATATCATTGACTAAAATGAGGCTTCTCCAAATCTGGTACATACTTCTAGTGTACCCAACAATCTCCCCCTATTTGGAGAAGTCATAACCCTTAGTCACAGATATACACCTCTCATGACAAAACACATAAGACATAGATGTACATACACTCCAGTGCAAGTAAACATTCAAATAATGTAAAACAATCTAAAATAAATAGTAAAACTGATTTTATTAAGCAGAAAATATTTGTTTTACATGTTTTTTCTTAGAGCAAAAATCAAAAAGTTACATTGTTTCTTATCATAAGCCTATCTATCATAAGATTTATTAGGCTCCCTTATTACAATGCCTTGACCAGACTTTATCTTTGCCTTCACACCTGGTTCTGTATCTTCGGCAGGCTTCTTTCCTTTAAGTTCCTTTTTCTTTAGTTTTTCAGCTTTTATTCTTTGCCTTTCAAAGTAGTGAAAGAGCTTAGGAAAGTACTTGCTGGGCTCTATAGCATTTGCAGGTAGCTTCCCAGCTTTTGCACTCCTTCTATGCTGAAGAATGGCTTCATGTCTAACTTGATATTTATTTCACTCCTGAGCTGAGTACCACTTACCCCTATTATGGGTCTTGTCCTTAACAGCCTTCCATGCAGTCAGAATGATGTTCCTTGATGTAGGGTTCCATTGCTCAAAGTCTGGCTTTAACTCAACCTGTTCTCTGAATCTCTTCTTAGATAGAAATTCTTCCCTTTGATCTTCTTTGGCAGCCTCTGACATTTCAAATTTCTCAATAACCACCTTCTGTGCCTCTTGTGGAGGGATGCATATTTTCTGCACTTGTTCATGAACCATCTCAAAATTAGCAGGAGGATATATAACCTGAGCAACTTCTGGCTGATTTTCTTTAATATATGAAGGTTGTATTTCAGATTCAACCATATTGTCATCATCACATAAAAGAGGGAAGCCAAGAGTAGCTCTGATGGTATTGGAAACCCATTTGGCATGGTCAGAACTAGCTTTGACTAACAACCTCTCCCCCTTTATGACTTCTCTTTCAACATGATCTCTAAGATCATTCTTGTGGAATCTTACTTGACCTTCCAGATGATCAACACCTTCTCTGTAGTAAACCCCAAATTGTGAATTTGAGTAGTAATTGCTTTTTGCGCAGCCTCTATTATAGTTTTTACAGCAACAAGATCGTTCTGAATTTGTTTGGAAACTTCAGTTTTCACAGCAGCTAGATCTTCCTGAATTTGTTTGGAAACTTCTGATTTCAAATCAGTAGTGATACTTCCAAGCTTTGTGAGAATTTCTTCATTGGAGTCTTTGAGATTTTCATTGGACCTGAACTGATTTTCCAAGACATACCCTTGCTTTGTGGCAATGTCCTAAATCTCAGTCTTGATAAGTTTTTGTTACTCAGCCAAATACACTACAATATTGCCTCCCTTATGGAAACAATCTGTCATCTCTTTCTTGTGCAGATTGACTTCAAATCTGATTGACTTAATGTCCTGAGCCATCTGAAACTGCAGTTCTTTACTTGATTCATCCACATATGTTTCTAGAGACTTCCTTTGCTCATCCAACTTAACTTGCAATTGGACCAGTAATGCACTGAAATCCATGCTTAGAGCTAGTTATGTAGTGTTTGATTGCAAGGCTCTCTTGTAGTCTGAGCTTCTTTTCTTAATTGTAACAATTTTTCTTTCCTTAGACATAGTGGCTTCTTCATCACCAGAAGATGAACTTTCTATGTCAACAGTCTTTTTGTTTACAGTATTTTTCAGCAATTCCTCCCCCTCAGTCTCTGGTAGTTCTTTGTCCTGTGGTTGTTGCTCCCCCTCAGTCCTTACTGTTGGTGAGTCAAGGAATAACTCCTCCAAGGTTACCACTTGCCCAATCTGAGCAGTATCTGTCATATGCACCTCAGGTGCCTCTTCCTCTTCATGCAGTAGTGCTCCCTTATTTATATCAAAGACTATATCCATCACAGTTTCAACTGCTAATTCACTGTCTAGTGTAGCAGCATCATTTACTCCCCCTTGACTAGGCAGATCAGTAAGTATTGTGTCTTGTACTGCTGGTGCAGTGTCTTCTCCCCCTGGAGTAGAGATTCTTTGTTGCTCTAGGAGCATACTACTATCCATTTGTCCTTGTGCATCTTGCTGTTGTTGCCTGTCTCCATCAGAACTGAAGATCACTTCTTCTTCTGAATCACTAGACGATTCTTCCTGTGGAGCAACTTTCTTCTTCTTCTGTATTATTTTGGTCTGTGTTTGAGGTGTAGCAAACTCCTTAGTCAACACCCTATCCCATCTTGACAGAATCCTGGTGTCCATTTTTCTTATATGATTGATTTTTGTACCAGCAAGTTGGCTCATTACTTCTAGTATTACAGATGATAGGTATAGACTCAAAATTCTCCCCAGGTTCGGTTTCTTGATACCTTCATGTAACTTGTAGAATACTATGGTTGTCCAATCAGTCTTAAGCTTGAAAATGATCCTGGTCATCAGGTGGAATATGGTGGCTGAGATTCTGTCATGTCCACCTGTTTTGCACAGTATGACCTTTCCTACAATCT
The DNA here is from genome assembly GCA_039513925.1 of Platanthera zijinensis. Taxonomy (NCBI): domain Eukaryota; kingdom Viridiplantae; phylum Streptophyta; class Magnoliopsida; order Asparagales; family Orchidaceae; genus Platanthera; species Platanthera zijinensis. The sequence goes on from CM077083.1 coordinate 157,224,252, forward strand.
CAGAAAAGAACTTCCCTTGTTAATTCATCCCTTTTCGGTTGATAGATGATCCTATCTTAGTATTTGGGTTTAACCCACACCATTTTAAGGCCTCCACGATCATAGACGGCTGTACGTCATCTTCTTCCCTAACCTTTGGGAGTTGGAGTGCTTTTCGGATTGTTTTCAAGGTAATTTTCACTCGGGAATATTGAACAGTAGCTTTCATCTTCTTCCCATCTGCGTCTGTAGTTGCAGAAGAATAAAATTCCAGGACTTCTTTCTTCCATATCTTTGTTGGTTCTGAGACCAATAATTCCAAACCATTGTCTGAAATTAGGGCAATTAATCCCTGAATCTCCGGTGATGCTGTCGTGAACCCACCACAGACCAGCTCATATCCTTCGTTCACCTTGTCTTTTTGATGAGGCGCCATTACCGGAAGAGAGAGATGAAGGTGAAAAGGAAAGATGATTCTCGTCGACTGAGGGTGCAGAGCCAGGAAATCAGAGAGCGTAGTCGACTAAATTTTGGCTTCACCTATTTATAGTCTAAGTGTAAAGGGGAGTTCAAAAGACGTGTCTTAGCACTAGGACTAGTCGACAAAATCTTATATATGTCGACAGAATAGGTCTAGGTCTTGACAATACTGAGTTTTTGTCGACACATGTATGTGGCGACAAACTTATGTCAGTGTCGACATAGATGTCGACATGTCTTGACACAGAGTGTCGACTTTGATTTTTGTGTGTCGACAAAAAAAAATTAGCTAACTGAAAGTCTTGACATAGTTGTGTCGACAGCAACTCTTGCGTGTCGACATAAAAGTCCTCTAGTTATATGGTCTCGATAGAGTTGTGTCGAAACCTATTCTTCAGTCGACACAGATATTATTTCTGTGTCGACACATCCGTTTTCTTTGTCGATACAACATACTGAGAGTGTCGACACAAGGTCTGCTTGTGTCGACACAAACTTGGTACTTAGCCAAATTTCCTATGAAAACTTAAGCTTACATGTTCTACTAAAGGTAGCTTGTGCTATTCTAATCTAAATTCAACATACCTAATTCATTTTTAAAATAATTGAATTTTGTTTTATCCAGAGGTTTTGTAAAAATATTAGCAATTTGATTCTTTGTATTCACAAACTCTAGACTAATATTTTCTTTTTCTATATATTCTCTGATGAAATGGAATTTAATTTCTATATGCTTTGTTCTACTGTGTGATACATGATTCTTAGCAATAGAAATAGCACTAGTAGAATCACAGAACAGTGGAATTCTTCTTACCTTGATGTCATAATCTTCTAGTTGGTGCTTTATCTATAATAGTTGTGCACAGCAGCTGCCTGCAGCTACATATTCTGACTCAGCTATTGATATAGCTACACTGGTCTGCTTCTTGCTGCACCAAGACACCAGTCTTCCTCGTAGGAATTGACAGGTTCATGTAGTACTTTTCCTATCTTCTTTGCATCCTGTAAAATCTGTATCTGAGAAACCAGTTAGTTTGAAATCTCTATTCTTAGGGTACCAAAGACCTAAATTAGGTGTGCCCTTGAGATATCTCAAAATCCTTTTAACTGCAGTATAATGAGATTCCTTAGGGCATGCTTGATTCTTGGCACAGACACATGTTGTATACATGATGTCAGGTCTACTAGCAGTCAAGTAGAGTAGGGAGCCAATTATCCCTCTATACAAAGACTCATCAACAGGTTTCCCTGCCTCATCTTTGCCAATAGGCATACTTGTTCCCATTAGAGTTTTCACGGTGGAAGCTGAGTCCATTCCATACTTTTTAATCAACTCCTTAGTGAACTTAGACTGAGATATGGATAGTCCATTATCAGTCTATCTAACTTGAAGTCCCAAAAAGAACTTCAGTTCACTCATACTGCTCATTTCAAACTTTACTTGCATAAGTTTGGCAAACTTCCTGCTGTAATGCCCCAAAAATACTATAGGTATGGGAAGTGTTTTTATGGATTCTGGAGCCCTAGGATTTCTCCGACTGGAGGTCATGGGCGTGTCAGGGGTGCCGACACGGGCGTGTCATATTTGACACGGGCGTGTCAACATGTCGTGTCCTTCTCTGGAAACTGGGCTGTGTCGAGGGGCGTGTACATGGCTCGGGGCATGGGTATGTCGTGGTCGATACGGCCGTGTCAATCCTTACACGGGCGTGTCAGGACCCGTATCCACTAAGGGTTGTGTCGTTTACAAAGAGCAGTTATGGAACACGCCCAACGACACGGACGTGCCTGTTTGGGCGACACGGGCGTGTCACCTTGGACACAAGCATGTCTCAGCCCGTGTCTTGCTCTAGACCGACGATTCCGTGTGCAAGCAGGTCACACGGCCAGGCACACGACCGTGTACAAAGCCGTGTTTGGCCATCTGAAATGATTTTCAGAGTTAATCTGGGCTGTTCGTTTTTATTAAATACGATCCAACGGTCCTAGCTTGCCTCCTGATGGTTTATGGACGTGAATGGGGAAGTTATTCCTCATTTAATCTTTGGCTTTCTCTTTCTAAGGAGAAGAGAGAGGGGAAAGCAAGAGGAGGAAGAAGAAGATGAATCCGGCCGCCGGTGGTGTTACAGTGGTCTGAGTCGCGTGCTGAATTCAGATTCGCGGAAGCAAGAGCGTTGCGGTTCTTTCCAACCGTGTATTTTTCTCCATGGCGCCAAAACGTGCTGCAAGGGTAACGATTTCCCAATCGGACATGTGAAGTCCTTCTTTCCTGCATTTGCATAGGAATCCTCCACCAAAAGGTGGAACGCGAAGTGATTCCCGTGGGATCGGTGGTTCATCCCTTGTTTGTTGCATTAGAACCGGAAGTGAGTAGTACGGTTAGGAATTCTGTGTGAAGCCCATCCGGGAGAGAGTAGTACGGATTGGTGATGCTTTGTTTGCAATCGGAGAAGACTCCGTGTTAGTTGATTGTTTGTATGGAGTCCCTTGGTGTATACTTGTGTCTTGGTGCAGCAGGAAGTAATGGAGTAAGTCCAGGAAAACATGAGAGTTGATACTTGGTGTTCAACTCGTGTGGTCATGAGTACCATGATATGTGTTGTTGGGTCGTTGTGCTACAACTAAAAGCCTGGTGGCGAACGGGCAAGGAGATGTTGTACCCGCATCGGTCCGGTGTGACGTCTGACGATGATGAGCAACGGGCAAGGCAGATCTGTACCCGCGTTATGGTGTTCTAACCTTGGGTACTTAAGTCCCTGTTAGGATCTCATAGCTAGAGTCTTAGGCCTGCGAGTCGTAAAGACTAGGAATGCTCATTTTTGGACCGTAAGGTAGAGAGACCTTGAAACAGTGGTGGGACCTTGGATTTTCCGGAACACCAATAAGGTGCCCTGAGTGCACGGAGCGTCGGGCCGTCAGGCCGATGTTTGTGATATGTATTGGCTAGTGCGTTTGTGCACGTCCTTGGTGGATTATAGTATACATATGCTGGTTAATGAAATGATTTGCAGGGAAGGAATTCTGCTGCCCGTGCCAGGGGCAGGGTCGTTATAATTGGTCAGCTGAATGCTGACCGTTGCCCTACTTGCCGCCGCTTGGTGGATTGTTTCTTGCAGGTGGAGCTGACCCAAGCGAGAAATAACGGGCTGAAGCCCTGATTGCGCTGCTTCCCTTGACAGCTTTACTTTGCTTTACTTTTGTTCATGTGTGGCCGGCCTGCGTGGCGATGTTTGTAAAGCACACTCCTATTAAGAGTAACTTATAAGGCCATAAGGCCATGCACCCTGTGTATTTGGTTGTATACATTCCTAATTGTTAGTAGTGGACATTTCTGTTGTTATCCTTGAGTTCAAAGTTTTTAACCATGAAGCTTCCGCTAGAAGCTCTGTGTTAGGAATCGTTGGTAGTTTTGATATTATAAAGTGACCTCTTCGCCTGTTCGTGGAATATGGTGTGGGGCCCTGGCCGGACCTTCTACTATATCCCATGTAATGGGTAGGGATGTTACAATTTAGTATCAGATTGTAGGTCTTTCTCTTCCGAATTCGTGGGCGATTTATTTTGAGAGGTGGTGAGCACGTGTTAGTGCTGTCGTTATAACACAAAATGAACTCAAGAATATCCACTTAGGAATAAAAATACACTTGTTTGCAGAATCTGCGTATTCCTTTTAGTTTGCTTGCTATTTTGTTTAGTTGCTAAGTTGTGTTTTCTTAGACATATAGGTGACTAGAAGTCATGTAGGACAATCAGAACCCCAGCATTTCGATGAAAGTGAGGCACCAGTGGAGGTGCCCACACCTCCTCCATCTGCTGAAACTGTTCGTATGATTACGGAGACGGTACTTGCTGTGATGAATGCTCAGCAGGATGGACAGGCGAGGCCTGCAGCAGTGCCCAATCAGGCTGGGCTAAGGCAAGAACCGGTAGAAGTTATGGTTGATCTCCGAGCAGCAGATCAACAACTGAAGCGGTTCATGAGCTTCAATCCTCCAACGTTTGATGGGACCGGTTTGCCTGCTCAGGCGGAGGATTGGCTCTCAAGGATAAGAAGGATCTTGACTGCAATCAGGGTTGAGGAGGAGTAGAAGGTAACGTTGACCACCTTACTACTGGAAAGAGAGGCTCGGCTTTGGTGGGATGAGATTGAACTGCATCACTTGGCAGGCAGGCAGTTAACTGAGGTCTCGATGGTGGAGTTCTCTCGGTTTTTCTTGGCAAAGCATTTGCCGGCGCCGCTAAGGATTGGTATGGAATTGGAGTTTCAACGGCTGACGCAAGGAGAAAAGAGCGTGGATAACTATCTCCATGAGTTTACACGTCTGGGACGTTATGAGGATCTATCTTTGCCGAAGAGGAATGTAAGACCAGTAGATTCTATGAAGGACTGCGTGATGAGCTAAGGTTTTTTCTCTCGAGTTCTGTGAGCCAAGGATTTCAAGCATTGGTCTGTACGGCTAGGTCTTTGGAGAAGGACTTGAAGAGGACATAGGGCAAGAGGAACTTGGCAGTGACAAAGCCAGAGTTCAAGACACTGCATCCGGAGAAGTCTGGGTTCCGTAAGAGATTGGGAAAGAGGTCCAAATCTGCTGGACAAGCCCCTTCAGATGTTATGACAGAGGCATCTTCTGGGTATGGTTCTCGAGCTTGCTACACGTGTGGAAAGATGGGGAACTTTGCTCGTGACTGTCGCTCTGGCCCTCCAAAGGGCGAAAAGAAGGCGGGAGCGTCGTATGCGGAGAAAGGGAAGACAGTGATGGAGTCTTCTGCGTCGCAGGTGCTACCCCGAGTCTTCAATCTCGGGCAACAGGAGGCTATCAAATAGGATGACGTCATCACATGTACGAGTAGTTTGTAGTTTTACTTTGTGCCTTGTGCTGTGCTTGTTTTAATTTTGGTAATATAGGTTTTGTCCTTATACGGGACCATCCGACAAGAGCCCTGTTCGATACAGGTGCCTCACATTCGTTTCTGTCTGAAGACTTTGTCTTACGAATCGGGGTACCTGCACGGACCATGACAAACAGTATTAAGGTGCTCCTACCTAACGAATTTGTGTTGTGCGCGGATAAGTCTTGTAGTGTGGAAGTAAAGATAGGAAGTCGGGATTTCTTGGTGAACGCATCAGTGCTACCGATATCTGAGTTCGATATTATCTTTGGTATGGACTGGCTTTCAGAGCAGCATGCCAGTATAAATTGCATTTCCAAAGAGGTTACACTGGGTCAAGATACCGAACAAGAGACTAAGTTCAATGGCATGCGAGGGATGAGTAGGATACTGTTATCTGCTCTCCAAGTCGTTAAGGCAGTTCGGAAGGGTGCAGAGTTATTCTTCACACTTATAGAGGCTGTGGAGCCTAAGGACAGTATTAAAGTGCCTATTGTATCGGAGTTTGCTGATGTGTTTCCGAAAGATCTTCCAGGGTTACCACCCCAGAGGGAGATCGACTTCGCTATCGAGTTGGTACCAGGTGCGAAACTTGTGGCCCGCTCTCCTTATCGAGTAGCGCAAAAGGAAATGGCGGAGTTGAAGGTTCAATTGTAGGAACTACTAGAGCAAGGCTACATACGTACAAGTTAGTCACCTTGGTGCGTGCCAGTTCTCTTTGTGAAGAAGAAGGACGGTAGCTTGCGTCTATGTATTGACTACAGAGAACTAAACAAGCTGATGGAAAAGAATAAGTATCCGATTCCATGGATTGACGACTTGTTTGATAAGTTAGTTGGATCGACTGTATACTTCAAGTTGGATTTGAAATCAGGTTATTATCAGTTGAGAGTTCGTGGAAGTGACATACCCAAAACAACGTTCGGAACACGTTATGGTCACTATGAGTTCACGGTAATGCCGTTTGGGCTGTCCAATGCTCCATCGATATTCATGGATTTAATGCATCGGGTGTTTAGGGAATACTTGGATCTGTTTGTAATCGTCTTTATCGACGATATTCTCGTATACTCCTAAACTAAAGAAGATCATGAAAATCATTTGCGGTTGGTGCTGCACACCCTGAGGAAGAACAAGCTCTACGCCAAGTTCTCTAAGTGTGAATTTTGGCTGTCGTCAGTGGCTTTCCTTGGCCATGTGGTTAGTGGAGAGGGCATTGCGGTGGATCCGGCTAATATTGTTGCTATACGGGAGTGGCATGTTGTTACTTCTGTGGAAGAGGTCAGGAGTTTTCTTGGACTGGCGGGCTACTACAGGCGCTTCGTAGAGAATTTCTCGCGGATAGCACTGCCACTCACCACACTGATAAGGAAGGATCATAAGTTCGTTTGGACGCCCGAATGTGCATGAGCTTTCGAGGAGCTAAAGAGTCGGTTGACCACGGCGCCAATCTTGATATCGCCATGTGGTTTGGATGGCTTTGAAGTGTATAGTGATGCTTCAGGGAGCGGTTTGGGCTGCGTTCTTCTACAGTTTGGGAAGGTGATAGCTTATGGCTCACGCCAGTTAAAGATGCACGAACGGAATTATCCCGTCCATGATTTGGAGTTGGCGGCGGTAATATTCGCACTTAAACTGTGGCGTCATTATCTATATGGCGTGAAAGTGGACATATTCACGGACCATAAGAGCCTGAAATATCTGTTGGATCAGAAGGATCTCAACATGCGACAGAGAAGATGGATGGAGTTTCTTGGAGACAACACTTTTCAGATTCACTACACTCCCAGCAAGGGGAATGTCGTCGCGGATGCCTTGAGTCGTAGGATATATTCAATTCACCCCAGGAGCACGAAGATTTATAAGGATATGAAGAAAATGTTCTGGTAGCCTGGAATGAAGAAGGATATAACACATTATGTTGTGAAATGCCATACATGTGCCTTGGTAAAAGCTGAATGCCAAAGGCCAGGTGGTCTTCTGAAGTCGTTGCCTATTCCTATATGGAAATTTGATGACATCTCGATGGATTTCGTGCATGGGCTGCCGAGATCGCAATGCGGTAATGATGCAGTTTGGGTGATTGTGGACTGGTTAACTAAGGTGTCACACTTCATCCGAACCGGAAGGACGACTCAGTTGACAAGTTGGCAAAATTGTATGTGGATAATATTGTACGATTGCACGGTGTACTCCGTAGCATCGTTAGTGACCGTGATGGGCATTTCAATTCGGGAGATTGGAGGCTAATTCACCAATTGTTGGGTACGAAATTGCACTTCAGTACGACCTTTCATCCTCAGACAGATGGTCAGACCGAAAGAACCAACAGGACGTTGGAGGATATGCTCTGAATGTGTGCACTAGATTTCAGGAAGAGTTGGGAAGATTATCTATTTATGGTCGAGTTCGCCTACAACAATAGCTATCAAGCTAGTATTAAGATGGCCCCCTTTGAGGCCTTATACGGTATGAAGTGTCGTACCCCTTTGGCTTGGGCGGAGACTGGCGAATCGAAGTTGTACAAGCGAAAAGAAATGGATGTTGCTAACTCGACTATTCGGTTGATTCGAGAAAGATTGTTGGTGGCTCAAGACATGCAAGCAAAGTACTATAATGCCAAGCACCAAAACGTAGAGTTTGCGATGGGCGATTGGGTATACCTTAAAATTAAACCCTTCAAGGGCGTGTCCAGGATACGACGTCTGAAAAAGCTGAGCCCGAGGTATTTGGGACCGTTTGAAGTGGTAGAGCGTGTTGGTGAGGTTGCCTATCGTTTAAGGCTTTCAACAGAACTGAGTGGTTTGCATGACGTGTTTCATGTCTAGGTATTAAGGAAAGCAGTGAAAGAGCCATCTCAGTTGGTTGATGCAGATCGAGTATCTGTCGATAATAGGCTAACGACGAAGGTTAGGCCTATTTGGATCGAGGATACGGCGGTTAAACAACTACGAAATAAAGCTGTCGGGATGGTCAAAGTCCGATGGGACAATTGTGGTCGAGATAAATTGTCATGGGAGCAAAAACAAGCAAGGCATACTGAATTTCCCGAGCTATTTTTTTAGTATTGTTGAAACCATATGTATGGACAATAGTATATTTTTGCATAATATATAAGTTTGTTTTGTGCTTAGTGAATTTCAAGACAAAATTCTTATAAGAGGGGAAGAATTGTAATGCCCCAAAAATACTATAGGTATGGGAAGTGTTTTTATGGGTTCTGGAGCCCTGGGATTTTCCCGGCTGGAGGTCACGGGCATGTCAGGGGTGCCGACACGGGCATGTCATATTTGACACGGGCGTGTCAACATGTCGTGTCCTTCTCTGGAAACTGGGCTGTGTCGAGGGGCGTGTACATGGCTCGGGGCATAGGTATGTCGTTGTCGACACGGCCGTGTCAATCCTGACACGGGCGTGTTAGGACCCGTGTCCACTAAGGGTTGTGCCGTTTCCAAAGAGCGGTTATGGAAAACGCCCAACGACACGGACGTGCCTATTTGGGCGACACGAGCGTGTCACCTTTGACGCAAGCGTGTCTCAGCCCGTGTCTTGCTCTGAACCGACGATTCCGTGTGCAAGCAGGGCACACGTCCAGGCACACGGCCATGTGCAAAGCCGTGTTCGGCCATCTGAAATGATTTTCAGAGTTTATCTGGGCCGTTCGTTTTTATTAAATACGATCCAACGGTCCTGGCTTGCCTCTTGATGGTTTATGGACGGGAATGGGGAAGTTATTCCTCATTTCATCTTTGGCTTTCTCTTTCTAAGGAGAAGAGAGAGGGGAGAGCAAGAGGAGGAAGAAGAAGATGAATCCGGCCGCCGGTGGTGCTACGGTGGTCCGAGTTGCGTGCCGAATTCAGATTCGCGGAGGTAAGAGCGTTGTGGTTCTTTCCAACCGTGTAGTTTTCTCCATGGCGCCAAAACGTGCTGCAAGGGTAACGATTTCCCACCCGGACATGTGAATTCCTTCTTTACTGCATTTGCATAGGAATCCTCCACCAAAAGGTGGAACGCGAAGTGATTCCCGTGGGATCGGTGGTTCATCCCTTGTTTGCTGCATTAGAACCGGAAGTGAGTAGTATGGTTAGGCATTCTGTGTGAAGCCCATCCAGAAGAGAGTAGTACGAATTGGTGATCCTTTGTTTGTAATCGGAGAAGACTCCGTGTTTGTTGATTGTTTGTATGGAGTCCCTTGGTGTATACCTGTGGCTTGGTGCAGCAGGAAGTACTGGAGTAAGTCTAGGAAAACGTGAGAGTTGATACTTGGTGTTCAACTCGTGTGGTCATGAGTACCATAATATGTGTTGTTGGGTCGTTGTGCTACAACTAAAAGCCTTGGTGGAGAACGGGCAAGGAGATGTTGTACCCGCGTCGGTCCGGTGTGACGTCTGACGATGATGAGCAACGGGCAAGGCGGATTTGTACTCACGTTATGGTTGTCTAACCTTGGGTACTTAAGTCCCTGTTAGGATCTCATAGCGAGAGTCTTAGGCCTGCGAGCCATAAAGACTAGGAATGCTCATTTTTGGACCGTAAGGTAGAGAGACCTTGAAACGATGGTGGGACCCTGGATTTTCCAGTACACCAATAAGGTGCCCTGAGTGCACGGAGCGTCGGGTCGTCGGGCCGATGTTTGTAATATTTATTGGCTAGTGTGGCTGTGCACGTCCTTTGTGGATTATAGTATACATATGCTGGTTAATGAAATGCTTTGCAGGGAAGGAATTCTGCTGCCCCGTGCCAGGGGCAGGGTCGTTATAATTGGTCAGCTGAATGCTGACCGTTTCCCTGTTTGCCGCTGCTTGGTGGATTGTTTCTTGCAGGTGGAGCTGGCCCAAGCGGGAAGTAGCGGGCTGAAGCCTTGATTGCGCTGCTGCCCTTGAAGGCTTTACTTTGCTTTACTTTTGTTCATGTGTGGCCGGCCTGCGTGCCGATATTTGTAAACCACACTCCTATTAAGAGTAACTTGTAAGGCCATAAGGCCATGCACCTTGTGTATTGGGTTGTATACATTCCTAATTATTAGTAATGGACATTTCTATTGTTATCCTTGAGTTCAAAGTTTTCAACTATGAAGATTCCGCTAGAATGCTCTGTGTTAGGAATCGTTGGTAGTTTTGATATTATAAAGTGACCTCTTCGCTTGTTCGTGGAATATGGTGTGGGGACCCGACCAAACCTTCTATTATATCCCATGTAACAGGTAGGGATGTTACACCTGCAAAGGTTATTCTCAGTAGATCCAAAGATAATGTCATTAACATATATCTAGACTAAAATTATCTTGCCTTTGGATTCCCTATAGAATAGAGTTTTATCTATTGATGCGTGAAAATACGGCAAGCGCAATGGTCGCACAAGTAATAAAGTTTTAGGGAGTGAATCCCCAAGTGTCGGTCTCTTGAGGAATGCAATTGGCGTGGAACGACGAACAATCCGAAATTATTGCTAATAGAGTTTGTAAAATGAAAGAAGAAACAAAAGGGGCTTTGAGATTTGTGTTCTTACAAACAAAGAAATTAAAGCTAACTATGCGGGTCGCATTCACCGCTTCGCAAGGCGAGATGGGTGTATCAGCCGCTATGCCGTACTTCGGTAGGGCGAGTGGACGGTGAGCCAGTGGGTGAGGTGTTTAGTGTGGAGTGCAATCACATGAAATGACGGAAGTGAGATGGGGAAAGGCGCATCACAACACAAATCCCACAAACAAGTTTAAACAACAAAAATCCAATTACAAATAACCAGAAATTCAAAGTTCACAACAAGCTTGAGTCATTCATACACTACAAGAAAGGTAGAGGAAGAGTAAACCAAAAGAGTGAAGATCCACCGCGGTTGTTGGCCGGAGGTGCGGGTTGTCAATCCGCTTCCACGCGCAGTCCGAGGAGGCTTCCGGTACCGTCGAGCTGTCACCTCGAGGGCCTTTGAGTCCGTTTTCTAGGTCGTCTTCATCATCTTCTACTTCGGTAGAAAGCTTGGAGAAGAGGTCATTAATGGCCGGAGGGGTCACCGGAGGATGCGGAATGCTTTAGATGTGCCGGAAATCACCTCCCGATGGTAGGGATGAAGGTGGAGGTGGATGGAGCGTCTGGAATGCGGAAGGGCGAAGTGGCGGCTGAGTTCGATCCCGGTCTTCTTTCCCTAATTCGCGGAACAGGAGTATATATAGAAACAGGAATAAATAGCGCGCACGACCACCGGCTCATGACCAGTGGTCGTGCCCGAACAATATCAGCGCCCGTGCGGCAACAACCTGTAGAACCTACATCAAGAAATTTAAGTATGCGCACGATCAGCAGTGCACGATCAGTGATCGTGCGCGGAAAGGGTGGTGATCGTGCGATATGGGACAGAAAAATGGAAAAAGATAGCATGACTGCGCACGACCGGCAACGCACGAACAGTGATCGTGTGCGGTATAGCTGATGATCGTGCGATATGGCGGGATAGGATAATAAAACGAGAGCTCAGACTGCGCACGACCAGTGGTCGTGCGCCAAAGAGGTTGATGGTCGTGCGTGGGTAAAAACGCACAACCATTGACTCCTTTGCTACAAAAAGTGAAAGCCCTATCCCGGACGCCCACACGATCCCAGAACCTGCAGGAAAATTGGACGGGATGTCGACATGGCAGTCACAGATAGAAATAAAAATGCATCACACGATGAGAATAAATACACGCACAAAAATAGGCTAAAAGAGTGCACACGACGTGGAATGTCGTAGCTAACCAAAAGGAGTGCTAATGGCGCTAAATGGTAGTGCAAATACATGCAAATGAGCCTAGATGAGTCCGGAATTCGGTATGAAATAAGGACTCATCATCTATCTTTCCCCTTGAGAATTTATTCTCAATAATGAAAGCAGACAGGGTTTCATACCAAGCCCTGGGGGCTTGTTTCAAACCATATAGGGCTTTCCTAAGCCTATATACATAATTAGGATAGTGAGGATCTACAAAACCTGAGGGTTGTTCAACATAGACTTCCTCTTTCAAGTCACCATTTAGAAATGCTGACTTTACATCCATCTGAAATACCTTGAACCCTTGATAGGTTGCATAGGCCAAGAACATCTTTATAGCCTCCAGTATTGCTACTGGGGCAAAGGTTTGATCAAAATCTATTCCTTCCTCTTGTCTGTAGCCTTTTGCTACAAGCCTGGCCTTGTTCTTTATGATTGTTCCATTTTCATCAAGTTTGTTTCTGTAGATCCACTTGGTTCCTATGATATTGTGATCCTTAGGTTTAGGAACCATTTCCCAGACTTTGCATCTCCTGAATTGCTTCAGCTCTTCTTGCACTGCATCAACCAAGTTAGCATCTAGTATTGCTTCTTCAAACTTTTTGGGTTCTATTTGAGACAAAAAGCTAGAACACAAAACTGTGTTCATGCTCTTGCTCCTTATTAGAACACTTTGACTTGCATCTCTAATTATCTGATGAGCTGGATGATCTTTTAGGTGTCTTCTTGCTGGAGGAAATCTGTCTACCTCATGACCTTCTTCATTTTCCTCCACCTGATGCTCCTCATTCTCTTTTGCTTCTAGTGTGTTTTGTTCTCCCCCTAGACAGCATGCATCATCCATCCTAGCAGGAGCTTCATCATTGATGGTCATCTTGTCCAGCCTATCTATTAGACCTGTAGAACTAACTGAAACACTAGAAAATTCATTGGTAATCAATTTAGACTCATCAAAAACAACATGAACTGACTCTTCTACAACTCTGGTAGTCAATTTGTAGATCCTGTAAGCCCTACTGTTGTTGTTATACCCAACAAATATCCCTTCTAGGGATTTGGCAGCAAACTTTGTTTGGTTGTGTAAGACCCCAACCTCGGAGATGATCGCGGGGCGATCAAACGGCACTTTTGGAGGTCTGAACAGGGGCACACGGCCAGGCACACGGCCGTGTGCCTACCCGTGTTCAGTGATTTTATTGTGTTTTGTGCTGTCTCGAGTCAGAGAGGTACACGGCCTGAGACACACGGCCGTGTCTCAAGCCGTGTGTGGAGCACACGGCCTCGAACACGGCTGTGTTCGAAGCCGTGTTCTGGAAGCCCGACGATCGTCTTGAAGCTCCAGGTAACACGGCCCGTGGCACACGGCCGTGTCAGGAGCCGTATCGATCGGCGAATGAGTTACACGGCCAGACACACGGCCGTGTGTCAAGCCGTGTTCGGCCCAGTTTTTGGGATTTTGGATCTAATCTCGGCCGTTCGTTCCTTTGGATCTGGATCCAACGGTGGGGGCTGCTCCTGGGGGGTTATTAGCCGGGATTAGGGCTTTGAATCCTCATTTTTTCTTTGGTCCACTCTCTCTCTAAGTGTTTAGAGAGAAGGGAGAGCAAGAGGAAGGAGGAGCCCAAGATCCGGCCGCCGGAGGAGTCTTGAAGCACCGATTCACGATCCGAGTCCGGATCCTCGAAGGCAAGGGCGAGGCGAAGCTTTCCATCCGACTACATCTTCATGGCGCCGTGGAAAAATGCGAGGGTAACGATCCTCTTCATAGGGCATGTGTAGTCGCCCTTCTTTCCATGCATGGGGAAATCCCCCCTCTCGCGAGTGAGCGTTGAGGCGCGGAATCCCTTCGGGTAGATATGTAAAGTCCCCGTTGTTAGAGCCCGGAATCGGAGTACGGGCGTAGGCATTGTGTGTGAAGCCTATTCGGGTTTAACCCGGATCGGTGATGTTTGCATTGCATGGCCGGAGAAGACTCCGTGCCGATAATTTTAGTTTTCCGAAATTTCTACGCGGTAGATTGCATACAGGGATCCTTGGGGGTTAACCTCGAGGCGCACCCGGAAAGCTTGGGCGGAATCGCATTGCCGCCGCGATGTTGCCTTGGAGGGCAAATCGGTACATAACGGGGTTATGTGCGTGTTTTGATCGATTGTGGGAATGAGGAGAAACTTGGCCCGTACCGATGGCTAAATGGCCGTGGTGAAGTGAGCAACGGGCGGGTGGAACTCTACCCATTCCAAGTGGTCTCGGTAGAAGCGACCTAAAGTACATGGGACTTCCCGGGGGGCTGGAAACGGGCCTAGGCTTCGGCTGAAAGGGCTAAATGCTCACGAGTGTTGCCATCCGAGGGATGGTGGTGGAATCGCGGTGTCGGACTGGGTCCGGACCGGGTTCACCGATTAGTGCCCTGAGAGCACGGAGTGTGCGGCCGTGCGTGCCGACACTTGTGGCGAATAGAATACTCTATAGAATTGCTATGGTAGTTTTATATGCAGGGAAGGAGCACCGCCGTCCCGAGAAACGGGACGGGGTCGTTATAATTTGGTCAGCTTTTGCTGACCGTTGCCCCTTTTGTATTGCCACCTCTTGGGTGGGTTGTTTTCTACAGGTGCTGCTGCGGAGCCAAGTGGCAAATAGCGGGCTAAAGCCCAAGTTGCAGCGCCAGCCCTCGAAGGCTTAGTTATTAGCTTTTTCATATTCATGTATGGCCGGCCTGCGCGCCGATGTATGAAAGACGCTATCTTGTTAAGCGAACACTTTTGTAAGGCCTTAAGGCCGTGAACTCTTTTGTGTATGTACTCATTCCTGGGTTATAGTGGACATTCATGCTCTATGGCAGGGTTCTTATCTTTTTGCAACTTAATTAAATTGCTTCCGCTAGGTGTTGTGTAGGACGCTCTGATTGGTTGTGTGGTTTCAACGCGTAACCAACCGGTCTGTCCGTGGTATATGGCGTCGGGCCCCGGCCGGACCTACTGCTATATGCTATGCGACGGATAGGGGTGTTACAAATTGGTATCAGACTTCTGGTTTCGGTCACGCTTAAATGAATTCGTGGACGAATTCACTTTAAGGGGTGGTGAGCACATTGTGTGCGTCATCGTTATAACATGAAAAAGAACCCATGAATGTCCACTTAGGAATGAAAATACACTTGTTGAGGAACCTGCGTGTTCCTATAATTGCTGTTTGCAGTAATTTTTGGTCGCTTATCGGTGTTTTGCACGATTTTAGGTGACCAGAAGTGGTGCTGGGCCGTCTGAACGGCCAGGTTCTGAGGCGAGCAGTGCGCCAAGCGATGCGCCTGCAACACCTTTGTCTGCTGAGACCATTAGGTTGGTGGCAGAAGCGGTCATGGCAATGATCAATGCGCAGCCTGCAAGGCAGGTGCAGCAGCCTGCTCCTGCTGTGGAACAGGTACCGCTTCAGGCGGTAGAGCAAAGGAGGGTTGAGCAAGTAGTTTTGGAGCCAGAGTTGCCTAGGAGAGCAACTAAAAGACAACTGAAGCATGTCATGGGCTTTCACCCACCGGTGTTCACGGGGGCAGAAACCCTGACCCAAGCAGAGGATTGGCTCTCAAGGGTCAACAGGGTGATGACTGCGACGCAAACTGAAGAGTGGCAGAAGACCACTATAGCGACGTTCCTTTTGGATGGGGACGCAAGACTGTGGTGGGAGGGCCTAGAGCTGCATCAGTTGAGGGGAAGGCCATTGGCCGAAGTCCCGATGGAGGAGTTTGCGAGACTATTTATGGCTCGATACCTCCCCTCGGCGCAGAGGATCGCGCTAGAGAGCGAATTTCAGAAGTTGGTGCAGGGTGATAGCACCGTTGATGAATACCTCCACGAGTTTACTCGATTGGGGAGATATGCCGGCGCTACCTTCGCAGACGAGGAGCGCAAGACGAGCCGCTTTTATGAAGGGCTAAGGGATGATTTGAGGTTGCTGCTATCGGGGCCCAAGGCGCAGGGTTTCATGACCCTGGTCAGTTCGGCCCAGTCCTTGGAGAAGGATATGAGAAACGTGCAAGCGAAGAAGGAGAGGGAATCTGGTGGCAAGAGATCAGAGTTCAAGGCGCCGACTACGTCGAAGTCGGGCTACCGCAGATTCTCCAAGAAGTCTAGGACGTCGGGTCCAGCTTCTTCTGCAGGTGCCTCGGGGGCAACTACCAATCGAACCCCGGGCGCTTGCTTCACGTGTGGAAAGCCGGGGCACTTTGCCCGTGACTGCTGGAGTGGACGCTCAAAGTCCGAAAGGAAACAAGGAGCCACCTACGAGGAAAAGGGCAAAGTGGTGGAGTCGACCGCGTCCCACTATGCTCCGACTCAGCCTAGAGTCTACAACTTGGGCCAGCAGGAGGCCATCAAGCAAGCGGATGTGGTGACAGGTATGAGTTAATTTATGCAAGTTGACTTGAGAATACTATTACCTATTGCTTGTTAAGCTAATGTCTTTTGCTTAGGCTTTGTGGTAATTAGCGACAGTCCGGCACGGACACTGTTCGACACTGGTGCTTCGCATTCTTTCTTGTCCGAACAGTTTATATCGCGTATCGGAGTCCCTTCTTCGATGACAAAGGACAAGTTAGATGTGTTACTACCGAATGGGTGCTCGATGCGTGCGGACAGAGTGTGCGCCGTGAAGGTTCACATAGGGAGCCAAGAGTTCGACTTGCTAGCGTCATTATTGCCGTTGGTAGAGTTCGATGTTATTTTTGGAATGGATTGGCTGTCAGAGCAGAAGGCTTGGATCGATTGCGACCGTAAGGAGGTCAAGCTGGGTGTAGGGCGGGAGACTACTTTCGAGGGGCTTAAGGGGTCGAGCAAGACATTAATGTCTGCTCTTCAGGTGGTGAAGGCGGTTCGTGCTGGTGCAGAGCTGTTCTTTGCGATAGTGGGGGCTGTGGAGCCAAAGTCCCCGTTGGATAGCATCCCCGTGGTTTGCGAATACCCCGATGTGTTCCCGGATAGCCTTCCTGGAGCCCCACCGCAGCGAGAGATTGATTTTACGATCGAGCTCGTGCCGGGTGCCAAACCCGTGTCACGTGCTCCTTATAGGTTGGCGCCAAAGGAGATGGCGGAGTTGAAGGTTCAGCTGGAGGAGCTGATGGAGCAAGGTTATGTGCGTCCAAGTTCGTCGCCTTGGAGCGCACCGGTCCTCTTCGTTAAAAAGAAGGACGGTAGTATGCGGCTGTGCATCGACTACAGGGAATTGAACAAGTTGACGGAAAAGAATAAGTACCCGATCCCGAGGATTAATGATCTCTTTGATCAGTTAGTCGGATCGTCGGTATACTCCAAGTTGGACTTGAAGTCGGGGTACTATCAGCTGAGGATCAGGGAGTGTGATATCCCGAAGACGGCGTTCAGTACGAGGTACGGGCATTTCGAGTTCACGGTCATGCCGTTTGGACTAACGAATGCGCCATCGGTGTTTATGGATCTGATGAACAGGACGTTCAGAGATTTCTTGGATCGCTTTGTGATCGTCTTTATTAACGATATTTTGGTATACTCGCAGTGCGAAGAAGACCACTTCAAGCATTTGCATTTGGTGTTGGAGACTTTGAGGAGGAATGAGCTTTACGCAAAGTTCTCCAAGTGCGAGTTCTGGCTACCCTCGGTAGCGTTCCTTGGTCATATAGTGAGTGGGGAAGGTATAGCGGTGGATCCGGCGAAGATAGTTGCGATACGGGAGTGGCCTGTGTTGTCTTCGGTGGCGGAAGCCCGTAGTTTCCTTGTGCTTGCCGGCTACTACAGGCGCTTCGTGGAGAACTTCTCGCGGATAGCGTTACCTCTCACAAAGTTGACCAGGAAGGATCAGAGATTCTTATGGACGCAAGAGTGCGTGCAGGCTTTCGAGGAGCTGAAGAGGCGGTTGACCACGGCGCCAGTGCTTAGTTCGCCGAGTGGGACCGAGGGCTTTGAGGTGTATAGCGACGCTTCGGGTAGCGGTTTGGGCTGCGTGTTGTTGCAGCATGGTAGCGTGATAGCGTATGGATCGCGTCAGCTAAAGGTGCATGAAAGAAATTATCCGGTGCACGACTTGGAGTTGGCGGCCGTGATATTTGCACTCAAGTTGTGGAGGCACTACCTATACGGAGTAAGGGTCGATATATACACCGATCACAAGAGCCTAAAATACCTGTTGGATCAGAAAGACCTTAATATGAGGCAGAGGAGGTGGATGGAGTTCCTGGGGGACTACACCTTCAAAATACATTATGTACCCGGGAAGGGCAACGCAGTTGCGGATGCGCTGAGCCGTAGGGCTCCCGCCCGAGCCAACTGGTTGTCGGTGCATGATGAGCGGCTAGTGCGGGAGTTGGAGGAGCTTGAGATCTGTTGCGTCGACAAGCAGACGAGCGCCAAAGCAATGTTAAACTGGACAGAGGTGCAGTATGACCTGGCTGACCGGGTTCGGCAGGCATTGGAGTTAGATGACTCCATGAAGGAGCTTTTGGAGGCCGCTCTGGATGGGTCAAATTCCCAGTTCTCGGTAGAAGACGGGTTATTAAGGAAGGATCATCGTTTGTGCGTCCCAAGTGGGGGTAACCTCCGGGCGGAGTTGATGTACGAGGCTCATCATACCAAGTACTCAATCCACCCAGGGAGCACGAAGATGTATCGCGATCTCAAGAAGTTGTTTTGGTGGCCGGGGCTTAAGAAAGATGTGGCGTTGTATGTGGCCAAATGCCAAACATGCGCCTTGGTGAAGGCGGAGTGCCAAAAGCCGGGAGGATTTCTGAAGTCCTTGCCCATACCGGAGTGGAAATTCGACGATATATCTATGGACTTTGTGCACGGGTTGCCAAGGTCGCAGAAGGGGAACGACGCCATCTGGGTGATCGTAGATCGGCTAACTAAGGTGTCACATTTCATTCCGCATAGGAAGGATGACCCAGTCGAGAAATTGGCAAAGTTGTACGTTGACAATATTGTTAGGCTGCATGGTGTGCCTCGTAGCATTGTGAGTGATCGCGATGGGCGGTTCACGTCAAATGATTGGAGGTTGGTGCAGCAGATGTTGGGAACAAAGTTAAAGTTCAGTACAGCTTTCCATCCGCAGACTGATGGGCAGACCGACAGGGTCAATAGAACGATGGAGGACATGCTACGCATGTGTGTCCTGGACTTCGGTAAGCATTGGGAAGACCATCTTTATTTGGTGGAGTTCGCGTACAACAACAGCTACCAAGCGAGTATACAAATGGCGCCCTTCGAGGCCCTGTATGGTACGAAGTGTCGCACGCCGTTATCGTGGCTTGAAGCGGGTGAGGCAAGGTTGTACAAGAAGCAGGAGGTGGAGAGTGCTACCTCGTTAGTGCGGATCATTCGGGAGCGCTTGTTGATCGCTCAGGACCGGCAGGCGAAGTACTACAATGCCAAGCACCGGAACGTGGAGTTCGCGGTAGGCGATTGGGTGTACTTGAAGATCAAGCCGTTCAAGGGTGTCTCACGGATTCGACGCTTGAAAAAGTTGAGTCCGAGATACCTTGGGCCGTTTGAGGTCCTGGAGCGAGTCGGCGAAGCGGCATACCGTTTGAAGCTATCGGTGGAGTTGAGTGGATTACATGATGTGTTCCACATTTCTGTGTTGCGGAAGGCGGTGCAAGAGCCTTCGCAGGTGATCGCGGCTGATCAAGTACCGGTTGAGGAAGGGTTGACAACGAAAGTCAAGCCCATATCTATTGAGGATTTCGAAGTCAAGCGGCTTCGGAACAAGGAAATCAGAATGGTGAAGGTCCGATGGAATAACTGCGGACGCGAGGAGCTCTCTTGGGAGCGAGAGCAGACAATGCGCGAGGAGTACCCCGAGTTGTTCCCCTCAGGTACTCGTTATGTTTATTCTTTTTGTGTAGTCTCTGTTCTTAATTTCGGGACGAAATTCTCTTAAGGGGGAGGGAGTTGTAAGACCCCAACCTCGGAGATGATCGCGGGGCGATCAAACGGCACTTTTGGAGGTCTGAACAGGGGCACACGGCCAGGCACACGGCCGTGTGCCTACCCGTGTTCAGTGATTTTATTGTGTTTTGTGCTGTCTCGAGTCAGAGAGGTACACGGCCTGAGACACACGGCCGTGTCTCAAGCCGTGTGTGGAGCACACGGCCTCGAACACGGCTGTGTTCGAAGCCGTGTTCTGGAAGCCCGACGATCGTCTTGAAGCTCCAGGTAACACGGCCCGTGGCACACGGCCGTGTCAGGAGCCGTGTCGATCGGCGAATGAGTTACACGGCCAGACACACGGCCGTGTGTCAAGCCGTGTTCGGCCCAGTTTTTGGGATTTTGGATCTAATCTCGGCCGTTCGTTCTTTTGGATCTGGATCCAACGGTGGGGGCTGCTCCTGGGGGGTTATTAGCCGGGATTAGGGCTTTGAATCCTCATTTTTTCTTTGGTCCACTCTCTCTCTAAGTGTTTAGAGAGAAGGGAGAGCAAGAGGAAGGAGGAGCCCAAGATCCGGCCGCCGGAGGAGTCTTGAAGCACCGATTCACGATCCGAGTCCGGATCCTCGAAGGCAAGGGCGAGGCGAAGCTTTCCATCCGACTACATCTTCATGGCGCCGCGGAAAAATGCGAGGGTAACGATCCTCTTCATAGGGCATGTGTAGTCGCCCTTCTTTTCATGCATGGGGAAATCCCCCCTCTCGCGAGTGAGCGTTGAGGCGCGGAATCCCTTCGGGTAGATATGTAAAGTCCCCGTTGTTAGAGCCCGGAATCGGAGTACGGGCGTAGGCATTGTGTGTGAAGCCTATTCGGGTTTAACCCGGATCGGTGATGTTTGCATTGCATGGCCGGAGAAGACTCCGTGCCGATGATTTTAGTTTTCCGAAATTTCTACGCGGTAGATTGCATACAGGGATCCTTGGGGGTTAACCTCGAGGCGCACCCGGAAAGCTTGGGAGGAATCGCATTGCCGCCGCGATGTTGCCTTGGAGGGCAAATCGGTACATAACGAGGTTATGTGCGTGTTTTGATCGATTGTGGGAATGAGGAGAAACTTGGCCCGCACCGATGGCTAAATGGCCGTGGTGAAGTGAGCAACGGGCGGGTGGAACTCTACCCATTCCAAGTGGTCTCGGTAGAAGCGACCTAAAGTACATGGGACTTCCCGGGGGGCTGGAAACGGGCCTAGGCTTCGGCTGAAAGGGCTAAATGCTCACGAGTGTTGCCATCCGAGGGATGGTGGTGGAATCGCGGTGTCGGACTGGGTCCGGACCGGGTTCACCGATTAGTGCCCTGAGAGCACGGAGTGTGCGGCCGTGCGTGCCGACACTTGTGGCGAATAGAATACTCTATAGAATTGCTATGGTAGTTTTATATGCAGGGAAGGAGCACCGCCGTCCCGAGAAACGGGACGGGGTCGTTTTAATTTGGTCAGCTTTTGCTGACCGTTGCCCCTTTTGTATTGCCACCTCTTGGGTGGGTTGTTTTCTACAGGTGCTGCTGCGGAGCCAAGTGGCAAATAGCGGGCTAAAGCCCAAGTTGCAGCGCCAGCCCTCGAAGGCTTAGTTATTAGCTTTTTCATATTCATGTATGGCCGGCCTGCGCGCCGATGTATGAAAGACGCTATCTTGTTAAGCGAACACTTTTGTAAGGCCTTAAGGCCGTGAACTCTTTTGTGTATGTACTCATTCCTGGGTTATAGTGGACATTCATGCTCTGTGGCAGGGTTCTTATCTTTTTGCAACTTAATTAAATTGCTTCCGCTAGGTGTTGTGTAGGACGCTCTGATTGGTTGTGTGGTTTCAACGCGTAACCAACCGGTCTGTCCGTGGTATATGGCGTCGGGCCCCGGCCGGACCTACTGCTATATGCTATGCGACGGATAGCGGTGTTACAGGTTGTGCTTACCATTCACTAGGACATAACACTTGCTACCAAAGATTCTGAAATAAGAAATGTTTGTTTTTCTATCTTTCAAAATAAAATAGGGAGTCAACTTAAGTTTCTTATTGATGGATGCTCTATTGAGAACATGACAAGCAGTATTTACTGTCTCAGCCCAGAAATATTAAGGGAGAGTAGTGTCACTGAGTAGAGTTCTACCAGCCTCAATGAGAGTTCTATTCTTTCTTTCAGCAATTCATTTTGCTGAGGTGTTCTAGGTGAGGAGAACTCCTGATGAATCCCAAGTTCTTCACAGAATTTTGTCATACATTCAGACTGAAATTCTGTTCCATGGTCACTTTTGATTTTGACCACAGAATTGTTAAATTAATACTGAACTTGTTTAATAAAAGTCTGGAAAATACTAGGGGTTTCATATTTCTGCCTTAAGAAGAACACCCATGTGTATCTAAAATAGTCATCTACAACAACTAATGTGTATGCTTTCCTACCAAGACTTTGAACTGACATAGGACCAAACAAATCCAAATGCAAGAGATATAGACATCTCAATGAATCTTTGGTATCTAGTGCTGGAAAAGAGGACTTGGTCTGTTTGCCCTTTTGGCAAGCTGAACACACTCCCTCTTTCATGCACTTGACATGAGGACCATTCCTCATCAACCCCATGCTGAACAGCAGTCCTATGGACTTATAGTTTAGATGAGCTAGCCTCTTGTGCTATTTGACATATAGTGAGGCTGTCTCATCTGCAACTAAGCAAATAGGTGAGTTGTTTAACTCACAATCTAGGTTAAGACAATAAACATTTCCTCTCCTAGTACCAGTCAAAATGATCTCTTGATCACTTGACCTTTTAATTTGGCACTCCCCTTTGTGAAAGGAGATGTCATAACCTAGATCACTAAGCTGGCTTATGCTTATCAGGTTGTGTTTTAGACCCTTCACATAAGCCACTTTAGTGATAGTAATTGAGTCACTAGATATGTTACCAAATCCTTTGATGACTCCTTTTTTTGATCTACCATAGATGACTTTGGGACCATTCTCTATGGGTACAAAGTCCCTCAACATTCTTCTTGTTTCAGTCATATGTCTGGAACAACCACTATCCAAGTACCATATAAGGGTATGGCCACTTGGATTCACCTGCAATAAATAAAGGATTACTTATCCTTAGAACCCAAGTTATTTTTGGGTCCTAGGTTCTTGTTAGTCTTGGAAACTTTAGATTTACCTACAGATTTTCTGTTAGGTAAACTACTCTTGGTTTTAACACTCATGTTAAACCAACAGTCCAAGGCAAAGTGGCCTACCTTTCCACAACACCAACACTCAAATCTGTTATACCTTTTCTTAGGTACAGACTTCACAGTCATGTTGCCAACAGTATTTTTGAGTGTGGGTGTTGGAGCAGCAAACCCCATGAATTCCTTTTGAATCTGATGGGCTTGCCTATAGAGTGGCCTCTTGGAATTTGCACACTTGCCAAGGTGAACTCCATACTCATAGTGACCATGAGTGGTTTCATGATCATACCTGTTTGTAGGATTCATCACATTTCTAAAGAAGATAGGGGGTTTTGCAGCTAGAGGCTGAACTGGGGCCTTACTTTTTCTTTATGAATTGATGGTCCTAGTTCTTCCCTTAAAACCTAGACCAGTCTTCCCTTTTTGTGAGATGAAGTTGTCTATTAAGGGTAAGACAGATTTTGGTTTGGAGAATTTAGCTACTAGCTCTCTTTCTTGCTGAAGTTTTGCCTCCAGTTTCTTGATATGATTCTCCTTGAAAGAGATTGTGCCCATCTAAATAACAGTAATGTTTTTCAGTTTGGCAACCTCATTCAATTTTAGATCCAACAGCTTTGTTGAATCTGCTGCAGCCAGCTTAAGAGACTCAATCTCCTTGGTCTGCTCTTTGACAAGAAGTTTGCTTCTCTTTAGAGCTTGCAACAATCCACCATACTCATCAATGAGTTAGTGTACATCCCCTTCAGACTCAGAACAATCCACATCTCTTGATGCTGATGCTTCTGATTCTGATCCAGTAAAATAATCAGATGCTGTAGGAGAGTTATATACCTTACTAGGACCATCTTGATCCAGACACTGATCATTTTCTGTTAGGGCCATCAGCCCTCTGCTGCAGTATTCTTCCACTCCATTTATGGAGTCCAACATTTGTAGAAATTCTATCTCCTTAGAATCCTCTTCAGGCTAGAATAACCCAACATATGCTTCAGCCTCTTTTTCTTCTCCTGATTCAGATAATGAAGAATCTGTCCAATTTTTCTGCTTTTGGGCAACAAAAGATTTTTCTTTCTTCCCCTTCATTTTTTGCTTCTTCTTGTCTTTTTTATTTAGCCCTCTTGTCTGGATAGTCTGCTATGACATGTCCTTGCCTGTTGCAATAATAACACACAATCTTAGAATTAGATTATTTACTAGGTTTAGAAGCATACTTGTCTTCCTTAAGAGTTTTCTTTTTCTTGTAGTACTCATACTTTGAAAAGGATGAAGAAGGTCTGGTTCTCCACTTCTTCTTCTTCTTCATGAATCTTTGGAACTGCCTTGTGAAGGCTGCAAAGTCCTCATCTGAGGTGTGGCTATCTGATGAAGTGTTGTCAGGAATCCCTTCTTCTGCCTCGTCACTCCTTTTGGGAGGAGAAGGAGATTTTCTCCTGCCCTTTCTCGTGCCTTCAGCTTTGAAGGCAACTGACTTTTCCTTGTGTTCAGATCTGCTGCTCTTCTCTTCCTCCTTCCTGGCTGTAAGCTGCATTTCATATGAAAGCAGCTTCCCAAATAGTATGGGAGGAGGTGTGTCTGTCAGCTTGGCCACTTCTCTGATGGCATAAATCTTGGTGTCCCAATCCTTTGTCAGAGATCTCAGAAATTTGTCATTCAGTTCATAAGTGCTGAAGACTCTTCCATAAATCATCAGCTCATTTACAATCTTGAAGAGTTTCTTGTTGCATTAAGTTATGCTGTCATTCTTGGCTTGCCTAAAGCTTTCATACTCCTGATTCAGCATAGATTTTCTGTCTTCTCTGACTTCTTCTGTTTCCTCCATATAGACAATAAGAGTGTCCCACATTTCTTTGGAGGTTTTGCAATGCACCAGATTCTGAAAGGTGGTATCATCTATGACACTTATAATAATATTTTGTGCCCTTTTATCTAAAGTTGCCAGGATGATTTCATCCTTTGTCATTTCTGAATAACTCTTAGGAGTCTTCATATTTGCATCCAGTGTTGATACCTTCATTTGAATGAAGAGTCCTTCCTGTACTGTGATGTAAATTCTTGGATCAGAAGCTTCCATAAACAATCTGACCCTCTCCTTCCATATGCCAAAACATTCCTTCTTGCAGATAGACAGTTTCATTGATCCAAACTCTTTTTGGTTCTCACTTGAACCCATTCTTGAGTTCTTAAAATTGCCTAGGAGATTTACTCAGATTGTTAAGTCAATCCTTAAGTAACTTCCCTCTGATACCACTTGAAAGACTAAATTCAAGAGCCTAAACACCTAGAGGGGGGGGGGGTGAATATGTTCTAATTTTTCCTTTAATATTTTAGGCAATTAAACAGATCTTGCTTGGCACAAACAAAATAAAACACAACACAGAACATTCACTGCACAGAGAACACCAGATTTATAGTGGTTCCCCAAGATATGGGTACGTCCACTTTCCCCCTTCGCCTATCCAGTAGAGTACTGGATTCAGCCTAACTTCTTTCCTCTTTATCAGATCCAAAGATCCTATAAATCAAAACCAAAATGGTTCCTACACCTTAGACTTTTGTAAGTCCTACCTCAGATCCTTCCCAGAATCCTACCTCAGGCCTCAGCCCTACCTCAGCCCTTATCTCTAGGCTTACAACTCAGACTTCACAAGTCCTACCACTCAGGCTCACAACCCTACCTCAGCCTTTGTAATTATAGGCTTACAACTCAGATCTACAACAGATCCTATAAGAAATTGTGTAATAAAAGAGATTACAAAAGATATCACCAGATAGATCCCCCTATTGATGTTCTTCTTGATCAGTTCTTGATCTTCAGTCCCAACAAGACTTAGCTATTTCAAAGCTTCTTGATAGAATAAAATAAGGTTGCACTGTTCTTGATGTAGAAGTTGATCCACTGTCAGCTTCTTCCTTGATTTTAGAATGAGATCTGAATCTTCTCTGCGGACTGTTCTGGATCTGCCTTCTTAAAGGGTTTCCCCTTTTATTATTGTGAATTTTCTCTCTCTTAGTTGATGGCTTTTCTGGCCTTTACTGCATTGTTTTTGTTGTTAAGGATCAACCCTTTATATAGAGATTCCTCATGGTTACCGGCTGATCCGATTTGTAACAACCTTCTGACAGTTCTTACAAAGGTGTCAGACCTGTTGGTAATGACAGCTGTCGACCCACCAGTCATGATAGTTGATTCCTTAGAGACTTAACAACTCAGCATGATCCACTCAGTAATCTGCTCCACAGGTGTCGACATAAGTAGACTAAGTGTCGACACATGTCTTGATAATGTCGACACAGTACTCCATGTGTTGACATAGTCATTCTTCTGCTCCTCGACACATCTTCTATTTATATGTGTCGACACAACTGCTCTTGGTCTCGACATAACTACTGCAGACAGATGGCATTGAGTGTATGTCCAGCTGTCGACACAAGCCTTCAGACCCAGTATATTTGTTGCCGTAAAATGGCGTTGAGTGTGTGTCCAGCCGTCGACACAAGCCTTCAGACCCAGTATAACTGTTGCCGTAAAATGGCATTGATTGTGTGTCTAGCTGTTGCTGTAAGACGGCGTTGAGTGTATGTCTAGCTGTCGACACACACCTTCTTCAGGTGTCGACACAATTCCTGAGTATCGACACATGCCTTTATTATGGTGTCGACATAACTCCTGGGTGTCGACACAACCTCTGCTTTAGGTGTCGACACAATTACTTCTTTAGGTGTCGACACAGCCTCTGCTTTAGGTGTCGACACAATTCCTGCCTTAGGTGTCGACACAATTCTGGGTGTCGACACAACTACTTCTTTAGATGTCGACACATTGCCTGGGTGTCGACACAGCTTTGCTTCTAGTGTCGACACTTGTATTTAGAATATTTTTCCTCCACTTCTTAAACCTGCACAAGAAAACTTAAAACATCCATCAAATACATATTGATGTATATCATTGACTAAGATGAGGCTTCTCCAAATATGGTACATACTTCCAGTGTACCCAACAATTCTATATAGTCTCTTTGAGAAATGAGTATGCCACTTATTCTCCTCTCCACCTCGAGTCAAAGGAAGTGGTAGAACTAACCAAAATCCTTCATCTCGAAACGAATAGCTAGCTCTGTCCTGAGCATAGCTACCTCCTCCTCGTAATTCCCCGTGACGATCATGTCATCAACGTACATCAGCACCAAGACATGAAGCTCCCCCTTCTTCTTTACAAACAGGCTTGAATCAGAATCTGAAGCAAAATATCCGCAGAATTGGAGGTATTCCGCGATCTTCCCATACCATGCTCGAGGTGCCTGCTTCAAGCCATAAAGGGCCTTCCTGAGCTTGCAAACGTGCCCCAAATGATCTTGTGGCTGAACCATGAAGATGTCTTTATCAATTTCTCCGTAAAGAAAAGTATTCTTTACGTCAAGCTGTCATATCCTCCATTCTTGGCAAGCCGCCAAGACAATCACTACTCGTACAGAAGTCATTTTTGCAACAGTACTAAACGTCTCCTCATAGTCTTCTTCGTACTACTGGGATAACCCTCGAGCTACAAGCCGAGCCTTGTATCGATCGATGCTTTCATCCGCCTTCTTCTTCAACTTATACACCCACTTGCATGTCACAGGAGTAAAGCCATCGACCTTGGGTACAAGATCCCAAGTCTCGTTCCTTCTGAGGGAATCCATCTCTTCATCCATGACATCATCCCACTCCTTGACTTTAGTGGTGTATTCAAAGCTAGAAGGCTCTCGCTCGTCCAGAGGGCCTATGAAGAAATAAGAGACAAAGCTCACCATGTTCCCTTCGCTATACCGAGTTTGTGGTTTGATGGTCCGCTTCGATCTTCGAAGAACCTAACCACGGCTCACCACATCCACTACTTCTGAAGCAGCTCCATTCCCATGCATACTTGGAGCATCACTCCCCCTGCTTCCTGAATCGAAAGCCTCTGCCCCGAACTAGAAACACCTGGAGCTCCTGGTGACACTAGTAGCTCCACCAGAAGATTCTTAGCATCTTCCTCCTGCCCGCCATCCGACCTGCTTTCCTGTAGCTCCATAGATGAGACACCTCCATACGACATCAGTTCATCGAAGACCACGTCTTTGGAGACGATGAACTATATCATCGCATGGTCCATACACTTCCATCCCTCTTCCTCTCATCATAGCCCGTGAAGACAAGCTTCCTCGCCTCGCATCCAGCTTAGTCCTAAGAGCATAGGGAACCTGTACATAGCTTGTTGACTCGAACATCCAAAGGTGTACAACGCTAGGCTTCTACTTAAACATCATCTCATGAGGAGACTTCATGTTGATCAGACTGAGAGGCATCCAATTGATGACATATGTTGCGCATGCCATCCCTTCTGCCTAGAAGGCCCTAGGAATGCCTTTGGTATGAAGCCAACACTTACAGGTATCTGTCTGATGACAGAACATCCGCTCTACTAATCCATTTTGTTGTAGAGTATGCACACAAGTGAGATCTCTAGATTCCGTACTTCCTGCAAAAGTTAGAGAACTCATTTGAAACGAACTCACCTCCGTTATCCATTATCCACTTCTTGATCTGTAGGCCAAGCCAGCCCTCCACTAGCTCCTTGAACTCCACGAACAATTGGAACACGTATGACTTCTCTTTCATAAAGTCCACCCAAGTTTACCTCTTATAGTAATCAATCAACACCAACATATATCTGCTGCCTCCAAGACTGGCGGTGATGGTCGGACCTATTAGATCACCTTGGATACACTCTAACAGTGATTTACACCTGGTCTGTGACTTGTCAAATGGTAGGAGATGAGCCTTACCATATTGACATCCCTCACATACATGATCATTGCCGAAGGATGATAATCTTGGTGAAAGTATCTAGCGTCTACCTAAATCACCTAGAGGGGGGGGGTGAATAGGTGATGTTTGTGTATTTTCACAGAATAAAAATCACTTTAAAAAAAGCACACAAACACAGAG
This sequence comes from Platanthera zijinensis, assembly GCA_039513925.1. Lineage (NCBI taxonomy): Eukaryota > Viridiplantae > Streptophyta > Magnoliopsida > Asparagales > Orchidaceae > Platanthera > Platanthera zijinensis. The sequence continues at coordinate 157,253,413 of CM077083.1, forward strand.
ATTTATAGTGGTTCCCCGAGTTTGGTAAGTCCACTTTCCCATCTCGCCTATCTACCACGAAGAGCTAGATTTGGCTACTTCACCAATCTCATATTTCCACAATCTTACACCTCGGAGCCGCAATTTCTACAACTCAGAGACGACGCTCCTGCCACTCGATCCACAACCGGATCTACAAACTTGATCCATAAACAAATCTACAAACTCGATCCACAATCAGATCTACAAACTCGATCCACAAATGGATCTACAAACTCGGAGATAAATCTCCTATAATATGTAAAAGAATATTACAACAACACAAACGATTACAAGTCTTCACCCCAACGTCCTTGAAAGAGTAGATCTTGAATCTTGGAGAAATGAAATCTTGAAGACCTTGAATCGTCAACCTTCAATCGACACTATCTGGAGTAGTATAGATCTTTAGATGGCAGCAATCCAAACATAGAGGTCGATGAAGATGAATCGTGCACTATAGTCGGCGGCCGATCGGGAGAATTCGCGAATCGTACAGAGCATCGACGACGGACGAATGATTTCCAATTTTCGTAATTTTCTAGGTTTGAAATTGAGAGCAAAATCATGATTAGGTTGAAAGGAAATATCCTCAAGGTATTTATAGAGATGTTCCTTCCAACGGTTATAAGAAGCCTTCCAAAAACGAAACCTAGAATTTATTGTGCATGGCCGACTGAAACCCGAAACATCGATTTTAAAATTTTTGGAAAAATGACCTAAGTCAAATTCGTCGAGTATCACTAGTATACTCGCCGAATGTACCTTGATATACGACGAATAAGACTTGGGCAAATCAGTCTCAGGCCAACCATTCACTCAACGTCAAAGCGGAGTCATACTCGACGAATTCGTCGAGCATCACCTGGTATACTCGATGAATTCATCAAGTATTGGCTAAATGACTCAACGCACCCAACGCCGTTGCACTCAACGCCTTTTGTTCACTCAACACCAAAGGAAGCAATCGACGAATATCGTCGAGATGACTCAACACACTCAATGCCTTGATATTCGAGGAATAAGACATGGAAAAACCTAGAGAAGTAACATCAACTAGACTCGACGAATTCGGCTTGTATCACTTAGCATATTCGACGAATTCGGCGATTATCATTAGATATATTCGAAGAATTCGACGAGTATGCACGATGATACTCGGCGAATTTTACTTAATAGTTTTTTCAATTCTTCAGCAAATTTACCCTAAGTATAAAAGATGGATTTGACGGGTATGGGTAGGTATACACGATGAATTCGATGAGTATCAAGCTGATACTCGACGAATTCGACAAGTATTCTAAACCATACTCGACAAATTTTACTTAGGAGAAATTCCTGTCATTTTGAATCTAAGCCTTGACCATCCTTGAGCCTTCTCTTATACTTGGGATAAAAGTACACCCTAATAGAGAGATTACACGTGAGTCAACATATTGACCTACACAATAAAGGATTACATTATGTAGTTCCATAATTACTGAACCACTGTAACCTGACATTGGTGTGTACTTAGAAATGAAAACCTGTAAGTACATAACTCAAAAGGCAATATCAAATACAGTCACAATTCATCTTAGCTTAACTGGGCCCTTCTTCAAATCTGGGTTATTGTGATGCAATATCCAACAATCTCCCCATATTTGAAAAAGTAAGAACCCTATAAGCTAAGGTGAATTGTACATACAAAAATAATAACACATTAAGACTTAAGATGATAAAAGAAATTGAAATTAGAAAGCGCATTCACAGTCAATCATAAAATCATATATATATATATATATATATATATATATATATATATATATATCTTATATATATAAGGGAATATAGATATTTGGAGGCACACCAAAGATTCAATATTGGCCATTAAATCATGAGAGAGAACATGAGGGGGACAATTCTGAGAGAGGGAGAGAGGAGGGAGAGAGAGAGGGCAGGAGAGAGAAGGAGAGAGAGAGGGGTGAGTGATAAAGAGAGAGAAAAGAAGGGATAAATTAATTTTTATAGATTAAAATTTGCAAAATTTTATAAAATAAGAATAATACTTCATTTTTTGTGGTCATTTTAAGCACACATATGTATATGTTTTGAAAAAAAATTGGGTGCGTGCGGAACCTGCTTATAGGTGGGCGGAGCCAGCAGCGATGCATCGAGAATGGGTGAAGCCCGTGCGAAGGCGGGAGAAGCCCGCCTGGATACGGCTGAAGGCCGCCCGAGAGCTTCGAGCACGGGCATAGCCCGTGCGAAGAAGCTTGTATATATATATCAAATTGTTCATTGTTTTTTTTGGGGGGGGGCACAACTCAACACAAAATATAACTATTTGTCCAGCCTGCTCTATCTCTTCTGCCTCTGTCTGTCAAAATAAGCTCTTGGCTTTGGATAGTACTTTGGAGGGGCTGGAGGCATCAGATAAGCATCTCTATGATTTCTGAAGTGTATCCTTCTCTTTATGCATGCCAACTTGTATTTATTCCATTCTTCTTGGTCGTAGTACAGTTCACGTTTCTCACAACCAAGGTCGACCAAGGAGAATGTATCTAATATAATACCTCTGGATATGAGACTCCACACCTCTTCAATTCCTCTATTAGGTTCTACTCGAATAGGCTCTGAGCTTATTGCAGACAGGCCTTCCTCATATCTTCTTCTCTTGTAAACCGAAGGAGCGAAATCTTCAATAAGTTCTAGCCCTAGAGTCTCAGCAGCAGTAGCACTAGCAACACTAACCTGAGAAAAATCCGGTGTGTCTGACCAGTACTAAGAGTAATCTTGGGCAGGATGAGTCTCGTAATATGCTGGTATAGGCACAACAGGTACTTGAGATCTTGTCAACTAACTATGAAGCCACACATAGTTGTCATAGCTGTAGTCATTTACACCTTTGAAATTTGATAGCATCGCTTCTTAAAGTGCAGTGACCTTAGCTGCCACCTTAGCTTCCAAGGATTCCTCTCCCTTTCTGACTACTTCAGCCAGAGCATTTGCATAAGCTTGCATGCTATCATCATAATGAGTCATTGAATTATTGTGCACTTCAATCATTGTTTTGGCATTAGTATCAACATTGCACATAACTTTCTGATTTCTTTCTAATCCTTTCATAACAAACTCAACTCCTTTTCAACCTCGAATAAACCAGGAGTCTAACTTGGCATCTAGCTTGTTAAATCTTGCGTTAACCTCAGCTAGGCCTTTGTTTAGGTCTTTTCCTGTCTCTTTTACCTTCTTCAATACTCTCTTCATTAAAGAATCAAAATATGCTTTCTGCTTGGCTAGCATTGTGTTAGGTACAGTGGGAATTGTGTACATGATTTGAAGGAGCCCTTTCAACTCAATGATATACACAAATTCGTATTTGATATATGCTGAGTTTACTTGTGCAAGTTCTATTTAGAAGAAAATAAACTAAGTACAAAAGTATCAATACACTAGACAAGTGTCGACACCTTTGTAAAAGCAGTGCTAAGACAAGGAATCAAGTTGTGTCGACACTCAGGACTAGTGTCGACAGCTTTTATATAAGTTGTGTTGAGATAAGAAGCTAGTAGTGTAGACACACTCGATTGTTGTCGACACCCCTATAGGAGAAGTATCGACACCCAGGATTAGTGTCGATAGAATCTAAGTACAGAAGTGTCAACACCACGAACTGGTGTCAACACCTTTATGCAGAAGCTCTCAAGACAAAAATTCTTCTAAGTCTAGAATTCGAAGCCTGAAGTTCTGACAACCGACAGAACTGTCAGATGTCAGTGGATTAACTGGGGTAGCCGATCACTCTTGTCAAAGCCTATATAAGGAGATCAACACAACAGAAATAACATAGATTTTCTCATTCTTCTTAGTCTATCAGATCAATTCAAAAGAATTCTGAAGGTGGAGAAGAGGCAGATCGTGGATCAACTCTAATCTTCTCTAGCCAAGTTCAACCCTACCTTCTCCTTCAAGAAGCTTTGAAAAAGCTAAGAAGGGATGAAATATTTCTTCTCAATCAAGTTCAAGGAAGAAGATTACTCATCAAGATCTGATCAAGAAGAAGTCACCTGTACGTTTCTTTCCTGTTGGGTGATTTATCAAATCTCAATTTTTAGTCTACTTTAATTCATTTTTTATAAGATCTGGTAGCAGATCTGAGGGGTAGGAGATATATATATCTCTGAGCTGTAAGCCTAAATTATAAAGGCTGAGGTAGGGCTGAGAGCCCGAGGTAAGAGAAGAAGGACTTTCTCTGAGTTGTAGGAATAGTTGTGTTCTGAGGGTGTAAGGCAAGGGTTTAACTGAGGTATAGGAGTGAAGGTGCACTCTGAGGTAGGATTCTTGAAGGAAATCTGAGTTGTAGGAGCCATCTGGGCTCTGAGGTGTAAGATCTGAGGATCCGAGAAAAAGAAAGGAGGAGTTTGGCCGAATCAAGTTCATTGTTAGATAGGCAAAGGGGGAAAGTGGATGTACTGAGGTGTAAGTTCATGTGTGTTGTGCTGTGGTTTGTGCGGTGAATGTTTGATTAGATCTGTGTTGATCTTAGTTTATCTATTTTCTTGATTGTTGTGGCTATGTTAACTTTCTCACTAAAGAAATTTTTGTGTTCATAAGTAGCCAAGATTTTAATAAATTTGAATTGGACCTATTCACCCCTCTAGGTCAATCAGTTTCCTAAAACAAACACTTTACAATTGGTATCAGAGGGAGGTTCACTGTGAAGGCATAATATCCTAGTGAGAATCCTAAGGATTAACTGAGATATAATCATGGCTCAAAGAGAAAACCATTCTATCAAACTCCCAATCTATTCTAAAGAAATCTTTGAGATCTGGAAGGAAAGGATTAGACTCTTTATGGAGGCTGCAGATCCAAGAATATACATCACTATATTGGAAGGACCTTTCATACCTATAAAAGTGTCATGTCTTGATGCTAATAAGGACACCTAAGACCTACATGGAGATGGACAAGGATGAGATAATTCTGGCCTCTATGGACAAGAGGGCTCAGAACATAATTGTCAGTGACATAGATAACTCCACATTCAAAAATCTGATTCACTATAAAACAGCTAGAGAAATGTGGGAATATTTGATAGTGTACATAGAAGACACTGATGAGGTTAGAGATGACAAAAAATCTCTATTAAACCAGCAGTATGAAGCCTTTAGGCAAGACAAAACAGATATAGTAACTGATACCTTTGAGAAATTCTTCAAAATTTTGAAAAACCTGAGAACCTATGAAAGAAAATTCACAACCTATGAACTGAATGATAAATTCTTGAGATCCCTAAACAAGGAATGAGACATCAAGATACCTGCCATCAGGGAAATGGGTAACACAACCAATATAGACACCTAGGCTCTATTTTGCAAGCTGCTATCTCATGAAATGCAACTGAACCTCAGGAAGTCTGAAGAAGACACAGCTAAAGCTCACAGTAAGGAGAAAACACTGGCTTTAAAGGCTGATTCATCCAAGAAAAACAGAGAAAAGAATGCACCCACAGTCAGAAAAGAAACACAACCAAAAGACTCTGAAATTGCTTCATCTAGAGAAGATATAACTGAAGAAGAATTGTCATTACTCTCTAGGCAGTTTAAGAAGATTCTGAGGAGAAAAAGGCAAGGCAACTAGAAGGTTCTTGGTGGAGATTCTTCTCACAGGAAGACTGATCATTCAGAGAATCCCAGGAAAAAGAAGTCTGGGGACAAGTATGACTCTTCTCAGAACAAATAGTTTAAGACTAAAGTTATTTGTTATTGCTGTAACAGGTCAGGGCATGTCATTGCTGAATGTCCAGTAAAAAGAAAGGAAGTGAAGACTGAAAACAGGAAGTCAAATGTACATAAGAAGGCTGACATGAGTCTGTTAGCTAAGAAGCAGTCAACACTTTCAGAAAGTGAAACTGAATCTTCAGAGTCTGAAGAAGGGGAGGCTCTAATGGCCTTGATAGCCATTGAATACTCAGACATGAGAATAAGAGCTCCACTCTCCACATTTGATAGTGACTCTGAAGAGGAGGGACTCATGGCCAACACTGATGAAAAGGCTCAGGATGAACACCATCCCGATGAGGTAAAATCTCGATCTAGTAGTTTAAATTCTAGTTCTTGTTCAGACTCAGATTATGAACAAGATTCAAAATCTGAGGCTGACATCAACAATCTCATAGAGAAGTATGAGATATTGTTGAAAACTCTTATGAACATCAAAGAACTTGTTAAAAAACATGCAAAGGAAATTATGAATCTTAGAGCTATTGCTTTTCAGTTTAAGGATGCAACTATAAAGTTGGATCATCAAAAACTAGAATTGATAGAGTTAACTCACAGACTAGATGAACAAATTGAAATCATTGCTGAACAAGCCAAGATAGTCAAGAACCTGGAAGAAAAGCTTCTTTAGGAAAGATAGCTCTTGGACAAGTTTTCCAAGCATAAGTCAGTCTTGCCCATTATTGATACATTTTCTGCACCATTTAGAAGTGGTGTAGGATATATTGAGGATAATAAGATCTATAAGAAACATGATCCAAAAGGGAAATCCCCAATAGATTTAGTTAAACCACTAGCCAAGCATCTAACTTCTAATAGATGCAAGGGATCATATGTTCCTGGACACATGATTGTTGAGTGCTCCACCAGTAAGGTCAATAAAGAGCCTTTCTGGAAAGGAACTATATCTAATGGAAACAAGGCCTATAGACCTCCACAAAGTGTGATCAATCCAAGGAGACAAGGAATTTTTGGATCTGGTTCCAGTGCACAACACTCATTTCTGAAAGGGAAAGGTGTAAATTTTGCACCACAACCTTGGAATCTTAAAGCCAACTCTAAGTTGCACAAAAGTTCAACTTCAAAGGTGTAACCTAAGAGAAGGTATACCAGATATGAGTGTTGGTGTTGTGGGAAGGTTGGATATTTTGCTCTAAATTATTGGTACAATCCAACAGGACCCTCATTTAGATCTCAGTCTCATGAATTTAGAAAACCTACTGTGGTACACACAGCTAAGTCTAACAGGAACCAAGGACCCAAAACTATTTGGGTGCCTAAGGTTAACTAATTCTATGATTATATGTGGATTCAAGTGCCATAGAAATTACTATATGGTACTTGGACAGTGGCTATTCCAGGAACATGACTGGAATCAGGAGTCTGCTAATAGATTATAGATCAGTAAAGACTAGATCACAAGTGATCTTTGGTGGCTCAGAAAGTGGATACATAAAAGGATATGGTAACATTTCTAATGGTCTAGTGACTATCAAAAAAGTGGCTTATGTGAAAGGATTGAAATACAATCTGATAAGCATAAGTCAGTTTTGTGATATAGGCTATGAAATAGCCTTCCATATTGATAATTATTTGATAAGAAACACAAGTGATCAAGAGATCATCTTGTCAGGCACTAGGAGTGACAATATTTATTATCTAAATTTCTTATGTATAAATGAGGATTCTCCTGTATGCCTAGTAATAAGTGAGAAAGACTCTGTGTGTGTGCAATGACACCAGAGGCTAGATCACTTAAATTATAGAGCTATGAACAAGTTCCTTCTATGGACTTAGTTAGAAATGGACCCCAGCTAAAATGCTCCAAAGAAGGCATGTGTCTAGCATGTCAAAGATGCAAACAAACAAAATTCTCCTTTAAGAGCATTCAGTCTAAAGACACTGAGAGGTGTCTGTACTTACTTCATATGGACCTATTTGGTCCTATGCAAGTTCTTAGTTTAGGTAGAAAGACTTACACCTATGTGATTGTAAATGATCACTCTAGATTTGCTTGGATATTCTTCCCAAGGTGAAAGTCTGAAACTCTGGACATTCTTGCTAATTTTGTCAAACAAATTCAAAATGAAAAGTGCTATTCTGTGGACAAGTTTAGAAGTGACCATGACAAATAATTTCAATCTGAAAGAATGATAAATTTCTGTAAAGAACTAGGGATCTTTCAAGAATTCTCCTCTCCTAGAACTCCCCAACAAAATAGAGTTATTGAGAAGAAAAATAGAATTCTCATTGAGCCTGCTAAAACTATGCTAAGTAATACATCTCTCCAAGAATATTTCTAGCATGAGGCTGTAAACACTATCTGCTATGTTCAGAATAGGGCCTTGATCAACAAAAGTCACAACAAGACTCCCTATGAACTAATGAAAGGCAGAAAACAAAGTTTGTCATATTTCAAGATCTTTGGAAGTAAGTGTTATGTACTAGACAATGAGAAGACTTATCTAACTAAGTTTTCAGAGAAGTCCTATGAAGCTATTTTGGTAGACTATAGTAATCATAGCAAGACATATAAAATCTACAACTTTAAACATCAAGTGGTAGAAGAATCAATTAATGTCGTTTTTGATGAAACTTCTATTTTACATAATATACTATCTAAAAATTATAGTCTAAGAGATGCTGACTCTAAGATGAAAAAAATCAAATATAGGAGATTCATCTTCTATTGAATTAGAGGCTATAAATAATGTTGTAGTTCCTATAGAAGACACAGTCACTGCCCAGGAGGAGGAAGAGACTCACCCTTCTCTACCTGAAGAACTAGGTGATGGTATAAATCTGCATATAGCTGTTAGACAGATCATCCTATTGATAAAATAATAGGCGATGTCAGGCTAGGTGTTACTACTAGGAGTAGACATCATAATTATGTTCTATTCTCTAGCTTTATCTCTCAGATGGAACCTAAAAATATGAAGAAGCCAATTCATACCCCATTTGGATCATGGCAATGTAAGAAGAGATCAATCAATTTGAAAGATATAAGGTTTGGAGTCTAGTTCCTAGACCTAGAAATCACAATGTCATAGTAACTAAGTTGATATATAGGAATAAATTAGATGAGAATGTAATCATAGTTAAAAACAAGACAAGACTTATGGCTAAGGAGTATAGACAAGAGGAAGGAATAGACTTTGACCAAAACCTTTACACCTATAGCTTGGCTAGAAACCATTAGATTGTTTTTAGCTCATGCAGCTTATAAAGGATATAAAGTCTACCAGATGGATGTTAAATCTGCATTCCTAAATGGTATATTAAAGGAATTGAAGAGGTCTATGTAGAACAGCCACCAGGTTTTGTAAATCCTAAACTTAGCTCTCATGTCTTCAGATTATATAAAGAATTGTATGGGTTAAAACCTGCACCTAGAGCCTGGTATGAGACCCTATCTAGCTTTCTCATAGAGAACAAATTCTCTATGGGGAAGATAGATAAGACACTATTCCTAAGGCACATCAAAGGTTCAAGAATCCTAATCCAGATTTATATAGATGACATCATTTGTTGTTCTACTAATGAGCTGCTATGCAGGAAATTTGTCAAGCTTATACATGACAAGTTTGAAATGAGCAGCATGGGTAAGCTGAAGTTCTTCTTGAGATTCCAAGTTAGACAATCTTAAGATGGTATATCCATCTTTCAGTCTAAATTCACAAAGGAGTTGATTAAGAAGTATGGTATGGAAAATTCTTCTACCATGAGAACCCCAATGGGTTCCTCAGTATCACTACACAAGGATGAATCTGGGAAACCAATGGATGAATCCTTGTATAGAGGCATCATTGGATCACTCCTTTATTTGACAGCTAGTAGATCAGATATCATGTTTTTAACATGTGTCTGTGCTAGGTACCAAGCCTGCCCTAAAGAGTCTCATTATACAGCTACTAAAAGGATACTAAGATATTTAAAGGGCACACCCAATCTTAGGCTTTGGTATCCTAGGAATGATGATTTTGATCTAACTGGATATACAGATACATATTTTGCAGGCTGTAAAGAGGACAGAAAGAGTACTTCAGGAACTTGTCAATTTCTGGGGAGAAGACTCATTAGTTGGAGCAACAAGAAGCAGACAAGTGTAGCTATTTAGACAGCTTAGTCTTAGTATATATTAGCTGGGAGCTGCTGTGCACAGTTACTATGGATTCAACATCAACTCCTGGACTACAGTGTACAACTAAGTAAATCTGTTATGTATTGTGATTCTACTAGTGTAATATCAATTGCTAATAATCTTGTTTCTCACAGTAGAATCAAACCCATAGAAATTACATATCACTTTCTTAGAGAACATGTTGAAAAAGGCAATATCTATTTACATTATGCTCTAACTGAAAATCAAATTGCTGACATATTCACAAAACCCTTAGATGAAAATAAGTTCAATTTCTTCAAGTTTGAACTCGGTATGTTAAACATAGAGTAAATCCTGTTGTTAGGGTACTCAAGAATTAAAGTTCAGAATAAACATTTTCAGTGGTACATAGAAAATCCCTGCTTTCAACTTGTATAAGTTAAGTAAAAAAGTCTACTTACCTAAATAAACAAGTAAGACATTAAAAAGGTCAAGTGACATTAGTTAGAAAATAAGAAAATAAAAATTTGGCTAAGTCCATATAGAATGTGTCGTAACACAAAAGAAAGTGTCGAGACACCTGAGAATGTGTTGAGACACCAACAAATGTCTTGACACCTAGGTAATGTTGAAAAACAATTTCCTGGTGCTGACTTGTGTCAACACCAGTGTCGACAGATGTCGACACAAAATTGTTAGTGTCGAAACTTTATCATTTCTAGACAATTTTGGATTAGTAAACCTTGAGCGCACCCTTTTGTTTTCCCCATATGGAAGCCTGTAAATAGAATGCGTGAGAAGAAGTCCACCATACCTTCTTGTATTTCTTAACTGTTTCTTCCTGAGTATCGAGCCATAGAACTCTGTCAACTCTGCATTCCTCATTCTCTACTCAAATGGCATCCAAGAAATAAGATCATCTTTTCGAAGGATACGAACTAGTGTGAAATGGTTTTAATTCAGCAACTGAAGATATCAAGGATATTATGACCCTAATCACCGACGATGAACTAGAATATATACTTTCTGAACCTTCAAACATTTGGAAAAGAGAAGTTCTTGAATTCTATACCAATGCCAAGGTTACATCTGAGAAAATCAAATCCAACGTCAATGGAGCCAAGGTCCGCATCACACCCAGTCGATTGGCCAAGGTCTTTCATATGACAAAGTTTGGTCAGGATGATGAAGAAGAAGTAGTATATTCAGGACAAACTAAAGATGCCCTGACATGGTGTGGATTACCCTCTATCACCAAGGTAGGAAGTACCCTTGCTAGGTAGGGGATTAATTCTCAAGGTAAATTCTTATCAGAAATAGTGGGCAAGGTACTCTTGTGCAAGACTGGTGCGCACGACAGAATGTCAGCTGCCATGTTCAACATCATGACTAGAATGATCTTCAAGCTAAAGACAAACTGGAGCATGATACTATTTGACAAGATTGCTGAGAGTGTCAGCAAGCCCAATATGGGCAGAATAGTAAGCCTTTACCTTGTCCTAGTATTCCCAAACAATATCAACCTCAAGATTGGTTCAAAGATCAATCATATGAGGAGAATGAATATGTGGATTATGAGCAGGTAGGATAGGAAGCTTACACATGACTCCTCTAATCAGCAGAAGATAAAGAAGCTCAAGTAAGTACCTGAAGTGGATGGTGAGTTTACCAATGACTCAGGGGATCAAGAAGGATCCAGGATAGAGGTTCAAACTGAAGATCTGTGAATGTTAGATTAGAACTATATTGATCATAGTTTATCTATTTTCTTGATTGATGTGGTTGTGTTAACTTCCTCACTAAATAAATTTTTGTGTCCATAAGTAGCCAATATTTGAATAAATTTGAATTGGACCTATTCTCCCCCCTCTAGGTCAATCAGTTTCCTAAAACAAACACTTTACACATTGCCTGTATGCTCTGCAGAAGTGTACTATCAGCAGTAAAAACTAGAGTCTCTAGGATGGGAGTGCTAGGCAGATCCTCACTGTAAAAATCATCTATCAGAGATAAATGAGCTCTAGAAGTTGTAGCATGATCTACAGCGGCAGTTAGAGCTGAAGTCCACTCCTCTGCATCTCCCCCCTCGTCAGAAAGAACCAAAACCTCCTATATACTAGCAGGAGGTTCATCTGGCATCTTGCCTATTCTTTTCTCCAGGTAGCGCATAAGCCTGGAAATCTCAATAGCAATTGATATAGAAGGCCTAGTCACCTCCCCCTCAGAAGATGAAGTAGGAACAATTTCTGGGAGAGGGACTATCAGGTTTTCCACTGGCACTAGCTCAAAACCAACATCAACAGCAGTAAACTTTAACTTATCAGAATCAATCATTATATCTTCAGCAGCAACAACCTTACCAATTAAATCATCAACAACAACAACTCATTAACAGTATCAGTCTCTTCCACCTCAGGAACCAACTCTTCAACAGTAGTCTGAGCCAACTTTGCAACCTCTGTCATCAGATTCTCTGGCTCTAGAACTGGAATAACTGAATCGGGAACTTCTGGCACTGAGTCTGAAGGCACACTCAAGGGCACTATGCTAGTGGCCACTGGAGTGTCAACTGTCTCCCCCTCGATTCCTTCCCTCGAAATCTCAGGAATTTCAATGGGGTGTGGAGAGGTAATCCTGACCTCAGGAGCATGTTCTACCACCTCTATAGCCAAATCTAGGGCTCCTCCTGGCCTAGTGATCCTCCTATCCCACCTTGAGAATATAGATGCGTTTATCTTCTTGAGGTGATGGATAGGCACACCTTTAGTCATATCAAACATGTCACCATCCAGTGGATTTAGGTACAGGCTGATAATCCTCCCAAAGTTGGGAATGCAAAGGCTGTCCTTGATCTTCTCAAACAGCTATGCACCCCAATCAAGTTTCTTTCTGCATATAATGTCAATAAGGGTCTTGAACATCTCTGTGGAGAGATAGTTGTGGGAACCAATCTTGCACAAGAACACTTTACCCATGATGTCGGAAAGAAGCTTGCCTTATTCATTCATCCCTTTACGCTTAACTACTTTTGTACCTCGAGGCAATCCACAGAATAGAAGAGCTCTAGAGAAGTCATCCTTGTCAAGGTAATCAGCCTCATCACATGTAGGAAGCCGCAAGTACCTGGAGAGAAGTGACGCTTTCACTTTTACTTTGGTCTTTTTAACCTTGCTCTTGACGACTGTGTCTTCATGATGGAGCTTCGTATTGTGGAAGAATTCAAGAACTTCCTTGTCTAGAACCTTGCATGGATGTTCTAGGACGAAGGAGAGTACAAAGATCTCCAACATGAGGATAATGTTGCGGAATTTATCAGAGGCGGAGGCAAATCCTGTGCAAACAAGTTCTCCTCCCCCTAGCAATCTGCTGGTGCTTTGAGGATCCAAGGAAAATTGAGAATGCTGTAGCTTGATTTCTGTACTACTGTAGACTGGATTTCGACAACAGTTGGAATTGGCGATATAACAGTTTCGGGAACACACCACGAGAAGAAATCGTCGGGAAATCCTTGTTGTATTGTCGGCTAGGGTTAGGAAGTCATTCACAATCCTATTCGAGAAAGGAATGAACCCTAGTCCACGGGAGGAAGAATATCCAGTTGTTGCGGGAGACGAATGGTCGTGATTTTTGATTCGGCGAGTCAGCTTGTGGGTTTCGTCAAATTAGGCTGTGCGGTTTCCCCCTTGACTATATATATACATATAATTTTAAAATTTCTAGAAGGCGCATACCTGAATTCGTGGCTCTTTAGTTCCAATATAGAAGTTTGTAATTTTGTCCTAAGTTGAATTCAGCGAGAATCACTGGTAGTCGAGTCCGATTCGGTGAATATCGCTTGAACATCCGACGAATTGGCGACTTGAGCTCCGATACTCAACGAATTTGCCTTGGGACAATTTTCTGACTTTATGAAATAATTCCCGAGTGAGTTTCTGCTTGCATGGCTTTCTTCATGGGTAAATGTTTAGCATGCCTACTCCTTTTTTGAAGAACGAGAACTTGGCCTTGTCTAGTGGCTTCATAAAAATATCCACGATCTGCTTATCCGTAGGGATATAGCTGAGGGCTATGTCCTTATTCTACACATGCTCCCAGATGAAGTGGTATCGCACCTCGATGTGCTTTGTCTGGCTATGAGAGACTGGATTATTCGCGATCGCTATTGCCCTGGATGAGTCGCAATACATCGGAATTTCTTGAAACTTCAGGTTGTAATCTTCTAGTTGATTCCGAATCCATAGAAGATGTGCGCAACAACTACACGCATAGATATACTCTGACTCGGCCGTGAAGTTGCTACACAATTTTGCTACCTACTGCTCCATGAGATAAGCCGTCTTCCGAGGAATTGGCATGCCCTGGAAGTGCTTTTCCTGTCATCCCTGCTTCCTGCAAAATCAGCATCTAAAAAATCAATTAGCTCGACATCATTATTTCTCGGGTACCATAAGTCAAGATTGGGTGTACTCTTAAGGTATCTTAAAATTTGTTTTGCAGCGATGTAATGAGATTCCATTGAGTTCACCTCAAATCTAGCGCTGACGTATGTTGAAAATATTATATCTGGTCTACTGGCAGTGAGGTAGAGCAAAGATCTAATTATACTTCTGTACTTGGTTTCATAAAAAGGTTTCCCTTTTTTCCTCGTTGTCCAGAGACACAGTTGAACCGATTTGAGTCCTCATAGAGGTTGCATTCTCCATTCTGAATTTCTTAAGAATCTCCTTGGTGAACTTCATTTGAGAGATGAAAATTCCATCTTCATATTACTTCACCTGAAGTCCAAAGAAATACTTCAGCTCTCCCATACTGCTCATTTCAAACTTCTCTGGCATAAGTTTGGAGAACTTCTTGTAAAGGTTGTCTTCTATAGAGCAAAATATGATGTCGTCGACATAGATCTACACTAGCAGGATCTTGCCTTTTACTTTTCTAAGAAATTATTTCTTGTCTATCTTTCCTCTTGTGAACTTGTTTTCAAGAAGAAAGCTAGACAACGTCTCATACCAAGCTCGGGGATCTTGCTTTAAACAGTATAGAGCTTTATTTAAAAAAATAAACATGATCAGGGAAATTGGGATTAAAAAAACCTGGGGGTTGTGCTACATATACTTCCTATTTCAGATTCCCGTTGAGGAATGCTGAATTCACATCCATTTGGTAGACGGTGAAGCCTTTAAGGGCAGCATACGCAAGAAACAACCTGATCGCCTCAAGCCTAGCCACTGGAGAAAAGGTCTGGTCGAAGTCGATCCCGTATTCTTGTTTGTATCCTTGAGCTACAATCCTGGCTTTATTCTTGATAATGACTCCATTTTTGTCCATCTTGTTTCTGAAAATCCACTTGGTGCCGATCACATTCTGTCCCTTGGGCCAGGGTACCAACTCCCAGAGTTTGCAACATACAAACTGATTGAGCTTCTCTTGCATTACCAATATCCAAGAAGCATCCTTGTTTGCTTCTTCGAACTTCTTCATCTCAACCTGAGACAGAAAACTAAGATGCATAATCTCATTAGTTGTACCTCTTCTAGTTCTAACACCGTCTTCTGGCTCTCCAATGATTTTATCAACTGGGTGATATCTTAGGTGTCTGAACCCTAGATTTCTTACCCTCCCACCAGCAAGATCTGCAACATTTTGTGCATCCTCTAGAGGTTGAGGAAATTCTTCCTCTAGCGATTCTTCATTCACCAAGCCTGGATCGACGATCTTGACCGAGCTAGGAGCTTCTTCCTTAACAGCTTCATCCAATCTTAGTTCCTTGAACTTGGTACCTACATCTGCACCAATAACATTAGACGAGCTACTTTGGAGAAGGCTTGTCTCATCAAATACAACATTGATTGACTCTTCTACCACCAGAGTTTTCTTATTTAAAATCCTATATGCCTTACTATGGCTAATATAACCTACAAAAATACCTTCAAAACATTTTTCACTAAACTTTATGCGATAATACTTCCCATTATTAAGTACGAAGCATTTACTTCTAAAGATTCAAAAGTAGGACACAGTCAGTTTTCTGCCCTTCAATAGCTCATAGGGGGTCTTATGATTGCTTTTGTTGATAAGTACTCTGTTTTTCACGTGACAGGTTGTGTTGACAGCTTTAGCCCAGAAGTACTCCGAAAGTGAGGCGTCATTCAACATAGTTGTACATGCTTCAATTAGGGTTCTATTCCTTCTCTCAGCAACTCCATTTTTTTGTGGAATTTGCGGGGAGGAATACTCATGAAAGATACCTTGGCTTTCATAGAATTTTGTCATGATGCCAGACTCAAACTCTATTGCGTGGTCACTTCTGATTTATACCACTGAGCAGTTCAATTCGTTCTGAATTTGCCGGACAAAATTAGCGAAAGAGTCAAAGGTGTCTGACTTGTGTTTTAGAAAGAACACCCAAGTAAGACGCTAGTAGTCATCAACAATTACTAATGTATAGACCTTACCTCCTAAACTGTGAATAGGCATAGGACCGAATAAGTCCATATGAAGTAAGTATAAACTTCTTGAAGAATCCTTTTCAGCAATACCCTTGAAGGTATCCCTTGTCTGCTTACCCATTTGACATGAGTGACACATACTCTCTTTAAGGCACTTAATGTTGGGGGCATCTCGCACTAGGTTGTGAGAAAATAGCATATTTATGGTTTTGAAATTAATATGTGCTAATCTCTTGTTTCATTGGTCACAAAGAGATGCACTATCTTTTGCAAGAAAATATACTGGTGTAGAATTGTCTAAGCAAAGAAAATTTAAACAAAAAATATTTCTGCTCTGAGTGCCTGTTAAGACCGTCTTCAAATTTACAGACAATTTTATCAAACACTTGTCCTTATAGAACTACTCAATAATGTAGGCTTTATCACATGACTGACTTATGCTTATAAGATTATGGTGTAACCCTTCAATATAAGCCACGTCTGTGAAAGAGACTACTCCGTTGGAGATCATACCATAGCCTTTTGTAGTTCCCCGACCTGACCCTCCAGAGATGACTTTTGGTCCGTCTTTGACTGGGGGTGAAATCAAGCAACAGGCTTCTTGTCCCGGTCATATGCCGAGAGCATCCGCTGTCCAAATACCAGATATGATTTTTATTGGCCTTTGGACATACCTGCAATCATAAATCATTTTACCTTAGGAACCCAAACATATTTGGGTCCTTGGTTCCTGTTCAGCTTAACACCACTAGGAACATTAACTCTGCGAGTGGTCAGCCTCACATTGTTAACTTGTGGAGTTACAAAATTGGCAGGGTTAAACCAGGAATCTACGCAAAATGATCAATTTTACCGCAACACCAATAGTAAAACCTGTTGTACCTTCTCTTGTACTCCTGCTTTACATTTTAAGCATGACTTCTAGCAGGGGCACCATACTTAGAGGTGGAAGCCTCTTGATGACAGTATACATATATAGGGATTCTGTAATGACCCCATCCGTTAGATGACGTATAGTAGAAGGTCCGGCCGGGGCCCCACACTATATGCCACAAACAGACGGTGAGGTCACAGGATAATACCAAACCAAATACGAATCCTAACTCAGAGCATTCTAGCGAAAGCTTTAAGTAGTACTTTGAACTCTCAACCGGAATGTCCAATATATATAAAACCACCTTTATATATAAACCACGGAATGTACATAACCACAAGAGTTTGGCCTTAAGGCCTTACAGTTCCTCTGAACATACATCATGTTTTACAAACCTCGGCGCGCAGGCCGGCCATACATGAGTAAAAAGAGAAAACAAAACAAGGCCATTTGTTGAGCCTTCAAGGGCTAGCCGCAGCAGCAGTAGCAACAGCAGTAGGGCTCGCCAGCCCATCACTTACCACTTGGCTCTCCAGCACCTGCACGGGAACAATCCACCCAACCGGTGGCAAACAATGCAACGGTCAGCATTCAGCTGACCCAATTATAACAATCCTACCCCTCTCTCGGGGCATGAGCATTCTTTCCCTGCAAGCATGGCATCATCAATAGCAACTATGTGCGCGCAGGCACATTCAAGCCATCACAACCATCGGCCACCCGGCCCGACAGTCCGTGCACTCAGGGCACATTTTCGATGTACCGGAATACCAGGGTCAACACCACCGTCTACACGGTATTTGAGCATTTCTAGTCTTTCCGGCGCGCGGGCCTAAGACTCTCATTAGGCGCTCCAACAAAACCTATACCAGGCTTCCAAGTCGGACGGACCTAACGCAGGTACGGATCAGCCACCCCCCATTGCTCAAGCCGCCGAGCCACCTCGAATACGGAAGTATCCATGGCATTTTATAGGCGCGGGTCGGTTTCACCTTTCCTGTTCGGCAATCTGCCTTTTCAACGAGTTGCAGCCCAACGGCTCAACTACTCACAAAGTGGCAACGCACGGCCACAAGAGTTGCCGCCAACCCTCTTCATTTCCTGGACATCGTCCAGTACTTCCTGCCGCACCAAGCAACAGGTAGGAACAAGGCATCACAAGCCATAGGCATCACAAGTCATTATCACGGAGCCTTCTCCGATATGCAAACAAGCATCACCAATCCAGATTACATCCAGATGGGCTTCACACAGCATGCCTAGAGCCGTACTCCAATTCCGGCCTCTAACAAGGGGGACTTCACATATCTACCCCAAGGGACACCACAACCCACCGCACACTCGCGGGGAAGGGCTTTCCCTATGCAATGCAGAAAAGAAGGACTTCACATGTCCAAGGAGGGAGATCGTTACCCTTGTCGATCTCTTCGGTGCCATCGAAAACTAGCCGGTGAGAAAGAACCGCAGCAGCCTTGCCGTCACAACGCCGGCTTCGGATCACGAATCGAACCACGGGAGCTCCGCCGGTGGCTTGCTCTCCTCCTCCTTCTTCCTTTCCTCTCTCTTTCTCTCTTCCTTAAGGATAAAGAAGAATGACTTCTTCATTCTCTCTCACGACTTAATCCAGCCCAAGAAATCACCTGAGCCTTTAGATCAAAAGAGAGGAAACTGAACGGCCAAGATCTTCCCAAAAAATCACTTTTTGGCCGACACGGCCTGTGACACGCCCGTGTCACAGGCCGTGTACCCCTTAAGCGGTACACGCAGGTTGAACCGACTACACAACACGGGTCAACGACACGCCCGTGTCGGACCTGACACGCCCGTGTCAAACCTGAGACACGCCCGTGTCTCCTGCTCCATCGAGCTGCAACCAGTACACGGGTCGGAACACGGCAGCTGACACGCCCGTGTCCAGCCTGACACGCCCGTGTTCCCGGCCGTGTTCAAGGCCGTGTCCGGCTCTGACCTGAATAGGCCAAATTCGCAAAATAAATAGAACACGCCCTGGGACACGCCCATGTCCCAGGCCGTGTACACCCGACAGGCCCTGGGACACGCCCGTGTCCCAGGCCGTGTAACCTGACCTGCTACTCAAACTTCATGTTGAGTCTTTTTGGGCCTTTTTGGGGTGTTACAACCCTCTCCCCCTTAACAAAATTTCGTCCCGAAATTTGCACGGTAAGGAAACAAACCAGCAATGCTATAACTCTGTTATAACAAAAAGTACACGGTCTACAGTTTATACAAATAACTCGGGAAACTCAGCTCGCATGGTCTGCTCTCGCTCCCATGTTAGCTCTTCACGGCCACAATTGTCCCATCGGACCTTGACCATCCCGATCACTTTGTTCCGCAACTGTTTCTCGGCTCGATCCTCGATCCGTATGGGTCTAACCCTCGTCGTTAGCCCATACTCGACCGGTACCCGATCAACCTCCACGACTTGAGCTGGATCCGTTACCGCCTTACGAAGGACTGAGATGTGAAACACATCATGTAATCCACCCAAGTCCGCTGAAAGTGCTAGTCGATAAGCAGCTTCCCCAACTCGCTCCACCACCTCAAACGGACCAAGATACCTCGGACTTAGCTTTTTCAAACGCCGAATCCTGGACACACCTTTGAAGGGTTTGATCTTCAAATATACCCAATCACACACCGCGAACTCCACGTTCCGGTGCTTGGCATTGTAGTACTTTGCTTGACGATCTTGGGCTATCAATAGCCTCTCCCGAATAGAGCGTATGAGCGAAGTAGCTTCTTCGACTTCCTTTTTCCCATTCAGCTTCGATTCGCCTGCTTCTGCCCAAGCTAACGGTGTACGGCATTTCCGACCATACAACGCTTCGAATGGTGCCATACCAATACTCGTTTGGTAGCTATTATTATAGGCAAATTCGACGAGAAATATATACTCTTCCCATCTCTTACCAAAGTCTAGGGCGCACATGCGGAGCATGTCCTCCATCATCCTGTTGGTTCGTTCAGTCTGGCCATCCGTTTGGGGATGAAAGGCCGTACTAAACGCCAATTTTGTACCCAACATTTGATGAACGAGCCGCCAATCATTCGATGTGAACCGCCCATCACGGTCACTAACGATGCTCCGAGGAACACCGTGCAGTCGAACAACTTGCTCCACATACAGCTTGGCCAAGGTTTCCACTGAATCGTCTCTTCTGTTTGGAAGGAAGTGCGCCACTTTCGTCAACCGGTCCACAATCACCCAGATTGAATCATGACCGCGTTGAGATCTCGGCAACCCGTGCACGAAATCCATCGAAATATCATCGAACTTCCACTCCGGAATAGGTAACGACTTCAGAAACCCGCCAGGCTTCTGGCATTCTGCTTTCACCAACGCACAGGTGTTGCATTTAGCCACATAACGAGCCACATCTTTCTTTAGTCCGGGCCACCAGAACAGCTTTTTCATGTCCCTGTACATCTTTGTGCTCCCTGGGTGAACTGAGTACTTTGCAAAGTGAGCTTCGTACATCAACTCTTCCCTCAGTTTACCCACACTTGGGACGCACACTCGACCATTTCTCCGTAACAACCCGTTATCCCAAGAGAATTGATCATCCGGCCCATCTTTAGCATAGCGCTGGAGCCTTTCATCAAGCTCCGTTGCTCGCCGAACTCTGTCCGTAAGGTCATATTGCACCTCCGTCCAGTTCAAGCACGCATCGGTTGACGCACCCTTGTCAACACACGATATCTCCATTGCTTCCAATTCCTGGATCAAACGCTGATCATGCCTCTGCAACCAGCTTGCCCGTACCGGGGTCTGTCGACTCAAAGCATCAGCGACCACATTTCCCTTCCCGGGGGTATAGTGAATCTTGAAGGTGTAGTCCCCGAGGAACTCCATCCATCTTCGTTGTCGCATATTCAGATCCTTCTGATCCAACAAATACTTTAGGCTCTTGTGATCCGTATAGATATCCACTTTCATGCCATATAGATAGTGTCGCCACAACTTGAGCGCAAAGATTACCGCCGCCAACTCCAAATCATGGACGGGATAATTCCGCTCATGCACTTTCAACTGACGCGAGCCATAAGCAATCACTTTCCCAAACTGCAGAAGAACGCAGCCTAAGCCGCTCCCTGATGCATCACTATAGATCTCATACCCATCGGTACCACATGGCGATGTCAACACAGGCGCCGTGGTCAAACGACTCTTCAAGTCTTCAAAAGCTCGCCCGCACTCCGGCGTCCATATGAACTTTTGATCTTTTCTCGTTAGCGTGGTGAGAGGTAAAGCAATCCGTGAGAAGTTTTCCACAAACCGTCTATAGTAGCCCGCAAGTCCAAGGAAGCTCCTGACCTCGGCCACTGAAGACATCACTGGCCAATCTCGGATGGCACTTATCTTCAACGGATCCACCGCGATACCCTCTCCGCTTACCACATGGCCTAAAAAGGCTACTGAAGAGAGCCAGAACTCACACTTTGAGAACTTGGCAAAAAGCTTATTCCTCCGCAGGGTATGCAAGACCAACCGCAAATGGTTTGCGTGATCCTCTTCCGACTGAGAGTATACTAAGATGTCATCGATAAACACAATAACAAACAAGTCCAAATACTCTCGGAACGTTCGATGCATTAGGTCCATAAATACCGAAGGCGCATTACATAGGCCAAACGGCATCACCGTGAACTCATAATGACCGTAGCGTGTTCCGAACGCCGTCTTGGGAATGTCACCTTCCCGAATCCTTAGCTGATAATATCCCGATTTCAGATCCAACTTGGAATAGACCGTTGATCCCGCCAGCTGATCAAAGAGGTCATCAATCCTCGGAATCGGATATTTGTTTTTCTCCGTCAGCTTATTCAACTCGCGGTAGTCAATACACAACCGTAAGCTACCGTCTTTCTTTTTCACAAAGAGAACAGGCGCGCTCCAAGGTGACATACTTGGGCGTATATATCCCTGCTCCAACAACTCTTGCAATTGGACTTTCAACTCAGCCATCTCTTTTGGCGCGACGCGATATGGAGAGCGGGCCACAGGTTTCGCACCTGGCACCAACTCAATAGAGAAGTCAATCTCCCGCTGGGGTGGTAACCCAGGAAGATCTTTAGGAAACACATCGGCAAACTCTGACACAACTGGCACTTCACCGACACTGGCCTTTGGCTCAACAGCCTGAATTAGCGTGAAGAATAACTCCGCGCCCTTCCGCACAGCATTGACGACTTGGAGTGCAGATAACAACGTTCCGCCAACTCCTCGCATACCAGCGAACTTCGTCACAAGCCCGGTATTCTGGCCCAGTGTAATCTCTTTGGAGTTGCAATCAATAAAGGCACGCTGCTCCGAGAGCCAGTCCATACCAAAGATCACATCAAACTCCGATAACGGTAACACAGCTGCACTCAAACCGAAGTCCCGACTTCCTATTTGCACATCCACATCGCAAGCCCTATCCGCAAGCATCAAACAGCCATTCGGCAATAGCACCCTTGTACTATCCACCGTCACATGACTTGGTACCCCAATGCGAGATATGAAATCCTCAGACAGAAAAGAATGCGAAGCACCCGTATCAAACAGGTCTCTCGCTAAAGTATTCCGAATCAGGACAAAGTCTGCAGCACACACACATCATGCACAAGCTAAACATAACCAAAACCAAAAGCACAGCAAGTAAACTAATTCAACTCGTACCTGTGACGACGTCACTTTGCTTAATCGCTTCCTGTTGGCCAAGTTGATAGATTCGGGGCTGCGCCTGGGAAGCAGAGGAATCCACCACCGCTTTGCCCTTCTCAGCATATGACGCACCCGTCTTCTTTTCCCCTTTGGGCTGCACAACTCGACAGTCACGAGCAATATGCCCCACCCGGCCACAGTTATAGCACGTACGAGCATCCGGCCTTGATGTCGCTCCCGACACAACGGTCGTAGTCACTTGCCCAGATGGCTTGGACCTCTTGCCCCCTTTCTTCTGGTAAAACGACTTGCTTGGGCGAGGTGCTTGAAACTCTAGCTTAGACACCACCAAGCCCTTATTCCCTTGCACTCGCCTCATGTCCTTCTCCAACGCGCACGCAGTATCAACCAACGCCTGAAACCCTTGGCTCACAGAACTCGAAAGCAGGAATCGTAACTCATCCCGCAATCCTTCATAGAACCGATTCGTTTTCCTTTGGTCATCCGCGAAGATTGTTCCCGCATATCGTCCCAACCTGGTAAACTCGTGCAAGTAGATATCCACACTATCGTCCCCTTGCTTTAACCGTTGGAACTCATTTTCCATAGCAATACGTTGCGCCGTTGGGACATGTTTCGCCAGAAATATCCGAGAGAACTCCTCAATCGATACTTGTGTTAATTGCCTGCCCGCCAAATGATGTAGCTCAACCTCGTCCCACCACAACCGCGCCTCCCCTTCAAGCATGAAGGTGGCTAAGGTGACCTTGAGAGTTTCCTCCGCCCTGATCGCTGTCATTATCCTCTTGACACGCGATAACCAATCTTCCGCCTGCGTTGGGGATCCCATTCCCGCAAACATAGGAGGACTGAAGCTCATAAATTGCTTCAACTGTCGGTCAGCTGCTCGTGGATCTACAGCCTCAACCGACTCGGGTCTTACATCAACACGAACTGGCACTACCGCCGGCTGCGCTTGCCCGGTCGGCTGAATCATGGCAAATAGCGCCTCAGCCACTAAGCGAACAGTTTCCGCAGATGGAGGAGGTGTTGGCACCTCAGCTGGTGCCGCACTCTCATCAGAACGCTGGGGCTCAGACTGCCCAGCACCACTACGTGTCACCTATAGGTGGACAAGACACACATTAGCGAACGTATGCAAGCAAAACAACACAAAAAGGAACGCGCAGATTCCTCAAACAAGATTTTGTACATTCCTTTGGACATTCCAGAGTTCATTAGCGTTACAGCAGGTCGCACAAACACGTGCTCGCCACCCCACAAAAGAATTCGACCACGAATTCGAAAGAGGAAGACCTGTGGGCCCATAACCCACAGGTCGGAGGATCGAAACCTGGCTTTGATACCAAAATGTAACGACCCCATCCGTTAGATGACGTATAGTAGAAGGTCCGGCCGGGGCCCCACACTATATGCCACAAACAGACGGTGAGGTCACAGGATAATACCAAACCAAATACGAATCCTAACTCAGAGCATTCTAGCGGAAGCTTTAAGTAGTACTTTGAACTCTCAACCGGAATGTCCAATATATATAAAACCACCTTTATATATAAACCACGGAATGTACACAACCACAAGAGTTTGGCCTTAAGGCCTTACAGTTCCTCTGAACATACATCATGTTTTACAAACCTCGGCGCGCAGGCCGGCCATACATGAGTAAAAAGAGAAAACAAAACAAGGCCATTCGTTGAGCCTTCAAGGGCTAGCCGCAGCAGCAGCAGCAACAGCAGTAGGGCTCGCCAGCCCATCACTTACCACTTGGCTCTCCAGCACCTGCACGGGAACAATCCACCCAACCGGTGGCAAACAATGCAACGGTCAGCATTCAGCTGACCCAATTATAACAATCCTACCCCTCTCTCGGGGCATGAGCATTCTTTCCCTGCAAGCATGGCATCATCAATAGCAACTATGTGCGCGCAGGCACATTCAAGCCATCACAACCATCGGCCACCCGGCCCGACAGTCCGTGCACTCAGGGCACATTTTCGGTGTACCGGAATACCAGGGTCAACACCACCGTCTACACGGTATTTGAGCATTTCTAGTCTTTCCGGCGCGCGGGCCTAAGACTCTCATTAGGCGCTCCAACAAAACCTATACCAGGCTTCCAAGTCGGACGGACCTAACGCAGGTACGGATCAGCCACCCCCCGTTGCTCAAGTCGCCGAGCCACCTCGAATACGGAAGTATCCATGGCATTTTATAGGCGCGGGTCGGTTTCACCTTTCCTGTTCGGCAATCTGCCTTTTCAACGAGTTGCAGCCCAACGGCTCAACTACTCACAAAGTGGCAACGCACGGCCACAAGAGTTGCCGCCAACCCTCTTCATTTCCTGGACATCGTCCAGTACTTCCTGCCGCACCAAGCAACAGGTAGGAACAAGGCATCACAAGCCATAGGCATCACAAGCCATTATCACGGAGCCTTCTCCGATATGCAAACAAGCATCACCAATACAGATTACATCCAGATGGGCTTCACACAGCATGCCTAGAGCCGTACTCCAATTCCGGCCTCTAACAAGGGGGACTTCACATATCTACCCCAAGGGACACCACAACCCACCGCACACTCGCGGGGAAGGGCTTTCCCTATGCAATGCAGAAAAGAAGGACTTCACATGTCCAAGGAGGGAGATCGTTACCCTTGTCGATCTCTTCGGTGCCATCGAAAACTAGCCGGTGAGAAAGAACCGCAGCATCCTTGCCGTCACAATGCCGGCTTCGGATCACGAATCGAACCACGGGAGCTCCGCCGGTGGCTTGCTCTCCTCCTCCTTCTTCCTTTCCTCTCTCTTTCTCTCTTCCTTAAGGATAAAGAAGAATGACTTCTTCATTCTCTCTCACGACTTAATCCAGCCCAAGAAATCACCTGAGCCTTTAGATCAAAAGAGAGGAAACTGAACGGCCAAGATCTTCCCAAAAAATCACTTTTTGGCCGACACGGCCTGTGACACGCCCGTGTCACAGGCCGTGTACCCCTTAAGCGGTACACGCAGGTTGAACCGACTACACAACACGGGTCAACGACACGCCCGTGTCGGACCTGACACGCCCGTGTCAAACCTGAGACACGCCCGTGTCTCCTGCTCCATCGAGCTGCAACCAGTACACGGGTCGGAACACGGCAGCTGACACGCCCGTGTCCAGCCTGACACGCCCGTGTTCCCGGCCGTGTTCAAGGCCATGTCCGGCTCTGACCTGAATAGGCCAAATTCACAAAATAAATAGAACACGCCCTGGGACACGCCCGTGTCCCAGGCCGTGTACACCCGACACGCCCTGGGACACGCCCGTGTCCCAGGCCGTGTAACCTGACCTGCTACTCAAACTTCATGTTGAGTCTTTTTGGGCCTTTTTGGGGTGTTACAGATTCTCCATCTCCTTTGCCTTATGTACAACATTTTTTGCTTTTGGTGCCCTCTTATGGTTATGTCCATGAATATAAGGACCATAACTCTTGAGTTCTATCTCTTCATAAGGTGCCTTAAAAACACTGCCACCATAGTCACGGGGACGGGTCCATCCCTGGTATCTCTTCTTGGGCTCTACATAGTTAGGCCTAGCAAGATGACTGTAGGATGACCCAAGGTCAAACTTGTTCATCATAAAGATTACTTTCTTGAACGAGGGTTGACCTAGAGGATCCTTCCCCTTTTCTTTGGCACTGGCTTTCTTGGCAGCCTTACTTTTTCCAACTACGTGGCCTAGACCACTACCCTTCTTCAGAGCCGAGAACTCATCAATGAGAGGGAGAACAGTCTTCGGCTTAGAGAAACTCTCAACAAGTTTTCTCTCCACCAAAAGCTTTTCTTCCAGATCATCAAGATATTTCTCTTTCAGACTTAATATTTCAGTCGAGCTTTTTAGTTCCTCTTGCAAGGAGTGAACTTCACTTCTGAGAGGAGTCAATTATGCAATTTCCTCCCTCAGACTTGATTCCACTGCCTTGAGAAAAGCAATCTCTTTTGCTTGCTTTTTGACTACCTTTCGGCATTTGTCAAAAGCCTTCAAAAGGTTCTCATACAGAACCATTAACTCAGACTTGCCCTCTTCAAAAGAATAGCCTTCGTGACCATTAGTGGACGTTTTCGATTCCGAGGGTATAGTGTGTGAGTTTACCTTCCCGCGATACTCTGAGTCACCCGCTTCCTCGTCTGATTGAGCCATGAGCCCGAAGTAGGCTTCCTCATTCTCTGAGCTAGACTTGCTTGATTCGCTGTCACTGAGAGTCTTGGACTTCTTAGCGACGAAGCTCTTTTCTTCTTTTCTTTTTCCCTTTAAGGATCTTTTCTCCTCTTTCTTGGAGCCCTCCTTCTTCTTGTATGGGCATTCAGTAATCATGTGACCTGTCTTGTTGCAATAATAACACACAATGTTAGAGGAAGAATGTTTGTTCTATTTCAATTTATACCTATCCCCTCAATTGTAGATTTTTCTGGAACGGTCACCATCACGATTGGATTTCCTGAAGTCAGTTTAGGATGACTGATTCTTCATCTGTCTCCTCTTACTGAGCAGTGTATTGAACTGCTTCGATATGAGAGAAAAATCTCCATCTAATAGCTCAGAGCAAGATGTGCCAGGCTCTGAGTCTTCTGGGGTGTCAGGAGCACAAATTCTAACTAGAGAAACAACTTTAGACTTCCTTGAACCTTCAATTTTTAGGGCCACCGACTTCTCTTTGTTGGAAATCCAGCTGCTTTGCTCTCCCTTCTTTCTGGTGTTCATTTATAGTTTGTAGGAGAGAAATTTCCAAAAATGATTATGAGGGTCAGTCTTAGGCAACTTTCCAAACTCCATGATAGCAACCACTTTAGTGTCCCATTCCTTTGTCAGGGATCTGAGAAACTTGTCGTTTAGTTCGCCATTGGTGAAATTACGACCATAGTTCCTGAGGCCATTTACTATCTTAAAGAACTTCTCGAAGCTGTCAGCAATATTGTCATTTGATCCTTGCTTGAATGCTTCGTATTCCTGATTCAACAATTATCTGCGAACATCTCTGACTTCTTCTGTCCCTTCCATCAGCACAACTAGGCAGTCCCATATATCTTTGGCAGACTTATAGTGGAATAGATTCTAAAGCATTGAGTCATCCACTGCACTTTGATGTTCTTTGCCTTCTTATAAAGAGAGACTAAGGCAATTTCATTCTTAGTCATGTCCATCATCTTCTTGGGGATCATGACTGTAGGATTCAAAGCTGATGGTTGATTCGGTATGTGTGGTCCTTCTTCCACAATCTGAAAAATTCTTGGATCAGTAACTTCCATGAAGAACCTTACTCATTCTTTCCACATGGGAAAGTTTTCCTTTGTGCACACTGGGAGCTTCATAGAAGACAGTTCTTTACTTCGGTCCATGGTTATTAGACATAATCTCTTGACGTTAGAACAGGGATCTTGTTCAAGGTATTAACCTTATATCGAACAAAACGCCCCTCTGATACCAATTGAAAGTATCTAGGGTCTACCTAAATCACATAAAGGGGGGTGAATAGGTGATGTTTGTGTCTTTTCACGGAATAAAAACCACTTTAAAAAACAAGCACGCAAACACAGAGATTTATAGTGGTTTCTCGAGTTAGGTACGTCCACTTTCCCGCCTCGCCTATCTACCACGAAGGGCTAGATTTGACTACTTCACCAATCTCTGATTTCCACAATCTTACACCTCGGAGCCGCAACTCCTACAACTCAGAGACAATGCTCCTACCACTCGATACACAACCAGATCTATAAACTTGATTCACAAACGGATTTACAAACTCGAGCCACAATCGGATCTTCAAAATCGATCCACAAACGGATCTATAAACCCGGAGATAAATCTTCTACAATACGTAAAAGAATATTACAACAACACAAACGATTACAAGTCTTCACCCAACATCCTTGAAAAAGTAGATCTTTAATCTTGGAGAACTTGAAGAAATGAAATCTTGAAGACCTTGAATCGTGAACCTTCAATTGACACTATCTGGAGGAGTATAGAGCTTTAGATGGCAGCAATCCAAACGTAGGGGTCGATGAAGATGAATAATGCACTGTAGTCGGCAGCCGATCGGGAGAATTCGCGAATCGTACATGGCGACGGCGGCGGATGGATGATTTCCGATTTTTGTAATTTTCTAGTGCGAGGTCTAAGTTGTTAGCCTAAATCACCTAGAGGGGGGTGAATAGGTGAAATGCATGTCAAAAGCGGAATTAAAATTTAACGCAGCGCACATCAAGCAATCACAGAAGACAAGAGATTTATAGTGGTTCCCCAACCTTGGGTACGTCCACTTTCCTCACCGATCTAGCAAATCACTAGACTCGGCTACTCCACTATCTCGGATTGAAAACAATCCTACACCTCGGAACCACGTTCCTATAAATCTCGATCCAACTGGATCTACAAAACTCGGAAGAAAGATCTTCCTACAAATCTCGGAGAAAAACTCCTACAATGAAATTTAGGTTTGAGAATAAAAATCAATACAACAAATTTCAGATCTGGATCTTTGACATTCTTCTTCTTTAGGAGCTTTGACTTGATCAGAAAAGGTTGAAGATGACTTGAGAGAAAGATCCACAAATCTGAAAACTAGAACCACCTCGATCGAGAAGATAGATCTGAAATCCTTGAGGCTCGGCGAGATCGAGTGATTCACTCTTGTCTGGATCTCTGGAGAAATAGTCCTTGAAGACGGAGATCGACGATCCAGAATTTCTTCCGTGAACAACGATGGCGGCGGCGGCGTGAGAATTAGGGTTCACGGAATTTCCTTTTTCTCCAAAAGAATATCTCTGTAATCTTGTTGATTAGTCAATTCTGAATTGACCTATTTATAGGTGGACTCCAACGGTCATAATCTTAATTAAGGATGACACGTGGACCAATCAGAAATGACGGATTCAAAATACTTAGCGAATTCGAACTTAGAAGAATTCTGGAATAGGGAACAGCTATACTCGAGTAAGAGAAGATATACTCGAGTATGGCAATATGGATACTCGAGTGACAAAGAGACATATACTCGAGTATGAGAATAGAAATTTACTTGATAGAGAAATGAACTACTCGAGTATGAGAAGAGATATACTCGAGTATCAGAAAAAGATATACTCGAGTATCAGCAAAGATATACTCGAGTATCAGCATATGAATCCAGGAAACATTCACCTACTCGAGTATTAAAATCAACTACTCGAGTATAGAATAATTTTACTCGAGTATCAAAATCAATTACTCGAGTATCAACTGCTTACTCGAGTATTAAAACCAACTACTCGAGTATCGAATAATTTACTCGAGTATCAAAATCAATTACTCGAGTATCAATACTTTAACTTGTAGAAAAGAGAAGAAGAAAAAGGATCTACTCGAGTATGATATATGATTTACTCGAGTGATTAAGTTACTTACTCGAGTATGAAAACACCTTACCCGAGTGACTGACTAACTACTCGAGTATAGAAGTATATACACGAGTATTCAGAGCCTACTCGAGTAAGTCTAATTAACTACTCGAGTATGGAAATATATACACGAGTATTAAGTCTGATACTCGAGTATAACAAAGGGGTTACTCGAGTATTTTGGACTTAGAAATTTTTCTGAGGAAATTAGATCCAATGCTTCTGTCCATCAATCCAAGTGCATATAGGAAGTGTATCCCAATTGAGAGGCTATACATGGGCCAACACTTTGGATCACACAATGAGGAATTACATTGTATGGTCCTGTGTTTGGTGACCCATTATAGACTGACATTGGTCTACACTTGGCAATTAGAACCTGCACACATACAACCTAAACACAGCATCAAATACACCTTAATTCATCTTAGTTCAAGGTCTGACCTCCTACAAATCTGAGGTATTGTGGAGACAAATCCCAACAATCTCCCCCTATTTGTAGATGTCAGCATCCTCTATACTAAGGTGAATTATACAGAGTAAAAAAAAACAATGCACATATACTTGAAAAACAAAACATAAGTTAAAACAGGTTAGTTAATGAAATAGCCATAACCAGAATTAAATATATATATATATAAATGTTTTAAGCACAGAAACAAAAGTCCAATTCCACATTCTTAGTTCAACTCAAGATGGGGCATCCTTGTGCATCCTTTCTCTTTTCAAGTCTTGCCTTTCTAGGTAGCTGAAAGGTTTTGGAAAGTAAGTCCTGGGCCTAGGAGGAGCAGCTGGGTTGTTATGCCCCCAATTTCTATCATGCAGCCTGATCTTTATCTGAGATGCTTCGTAGGCTTTCCACTCTGAATAACTGTAGTAATTATCTCTGTTCTCCCCAAGATCAGTCACTAACCTCAGAGTATCAAGAATTAGGGACTTAGAGGTAGGACTCCATACTTCAGCATGAATAACAGGTGGTCTACCTTCAGAAGCTGGCTCTTTCCTTGGTGCAGAACGGCTGGCAGAAGCGCCGTCACCATATTTTCTTTTCTTCTTGGAAGGACCTTGAGAACTGGAAGGGAAATCATCTTGCCATGCTTCAGTGTAGGATAGGGGAGGCTCAGTCACATCACCCTCAGCTCTAGGTGAGAAAATTGGCACACCTCCTTGAAGGGTTGCTTGAGCTGAGACATCTGCTGGAGGCTGTTCTGCAAGAGGATTTAGATGCTGAGGTATAATGGTAGGGTCCAGTTGAAACTCAGGAAAGTTTTGATTATGCAGCCAGACAGCAGTGTCATAGGTATAGAATTTGACTGACTGGAGCTGGGAAAGAATGGATTCTTTCAATCCTTTTACTAGATCACTTATAGCCTCTTGAGATTGGGTAGACTGTTGTTTGACCTGGGCTGCAGCTTGTTCAGAAAGTTTTTCAACTTGTTCTTTTACAATCTTCTCCCCCTTGCTGATATCTATGGATAGCTTGGCAATAGCTTCATCCCTGAAAGTACTCACTTCATCACATACTTTCACAACATTGGTTTCAGCTCTCTCATCTAGCTTGAGCTGATTGTGAGCTACTGTCTCTGCTTGGTTTCTTAGCTCACCTATGCTCGTGATGGTGTGATCTATGGCCTTGCCACCTAGCTGGAACAATCTTTTCAGTTCATCAGTATTTGCCTGGATTTCAGCAAAGCCTCTGCTCATCTCCTTTTCAAGAGCAGAGACCTTGGAGTTGACTGACTGCAGAGAGGCATCAAAGTAATCTCTCTGTTCTTTGAGCATGAGCTCAATCTTGCTGACTAGATCTGAAGGGGAGGAGGAAGAGGGAGCTGAGGTTAATCCAGGGACTGGTAGAGCAGTAGCAGTCCAAGGGGCGATCTCTTCCACAACCACTGAGCTTACAGCTCTCTTGGTATGGACTAACTCAATGGAGTCACAGGGATCAGTGAAGGAGGGGAGAGAGAAATCAAGTGTCTTCAGAGGAGGGTCAACAGGGTCTGGGGAATCCTCCTCGTCATCGGACAGAATGATATCATCATGAAGATCTGTGGCACTCAAAGGGGAGAGAGCTGGAGACTGAGCAGGAGACTTGGCAGCAGAATCATTTTGAAAAGAAGGAGCATCTGAGCTTAGCTCATCAATGAATCTGTCTATATCTTCAGCTGTAAACAGTAGGTGAGCTGTATCTGGAATCTCAGATTCTGGAATTGTTGATTGAAGATGAGCTGGAGTAGGAGAAACTGGAAGAGTAGCAACTCTGACTTCTTCTTGTGCTGGAATTACTGATTCAGAAGTAACTTGAAGCTGAGAAAGAGAAGAGGCAGGCTCCCCCTCAACTAAAGCACCAGAGGTAGCAATAGTTTGATGTAGAGGAGGAGATGGGATCCTGACTTCAGGTAAGCTGCTGTCTTGGTGTTGTGCTGAGATGGCATCAGCCTTGGAGGCTTGGGCAGGGTTCATGATCTTGAGGTCATACCTCTGAATGGAAGATATTGAAACTTTCTTCATGTGGTGAAGAGGAGTCCCTTTAGAGAAGTCAAACACTGTAGGATTGATCTCATGGAGGAGGAGGGAGATAATCCTGGCAAAACTGGGATGTTTGACGCTTTCTTTGATCTTATCCAGTATCATCATTCCAAACTGGAACTTCTTCCTGCAGACAATAGCTTGCATAACGTCAAATAGATTTTGGGATACATCTCTAATGGAGTAAGTCTTGCACCAGAGGATTTTGGCAATGATGTCAACGAGAAACTTTCCTTCTGAATTGAACAAAGAACGATTCAGGGTTTCACCTCCACCTTCTGGATCTCGACCACAGAATAAGGAGGTGCGGTCGGCATCTGCCTTGTCTAAATCATCTTCTTCGTCGACCACTGGCATCCGAAGCAGAGTGGCGACAGAGGTTTTATCTAACCGAATTTCAACTCCCCTTACCTTTGATTTCAGAACTGTACCATTGTGTCTAACCTTCAAATTTTTGTAGAACTCTTCAACATCAGGAAGCAAGAGGCGGCAGGGTTCTTGAAGAACGAAGGTCAATCCGGCCGTGTCCAGGAGAATCAGTAGGTTCTTGAAATCATCCGAGATATCTTCAATGCCATCTGTCACTAATTCAGAGCCGATTCCAAACTTGGAGGAGGGAGGAGCCATCAGCAATTCAGAAATCTTGCGGTGAAGGAAGACGAAGAACAGTAGTCGGGAATACGAGAAGTCGGCGGCTACTCGAGTGAATAAGAAGTGGAAAGGACTTTTTCGTTTTGAATATATATATAAATAATCCTAATTAGGTTTAAAGAGAATTAAGTATAATGGCATACCTGGAGAAGGCGGCAATTTGCTGGGTGCGAGTAGAGATTTTGAAAATCCAAAATACTTCCGAATACTCGAGTAGTAGATGACAGCATACACGTGTATTAGGTTTAGTATACTCGAGTAGGCACAGCATACACGAGTAATCAATCATACATACTCGAGTATGTAATCAGCATACACGAGTATTAAGTTCTTAACGAATTTTCATACTCGAGTATGAGAAGTTCATACACGAGTATCTTTTGTATTACTCGAGTATATGAACCTTTTTACTCGAGTATTAGCCGTTTACTCATGTAAGTGTAGCGATGCTCGAGTCTCTAATACTTGAAGGAGTTGCCCTGGTAGATGTCTATTTCCACTGAGAAACTATACCTCTGAGCAGCCAACATTACTGATATCTTCTTAATTTGAGAGTCCATCACTTGTCTTCTTTGTTGAGCAGTCCAAGCTCAGTTTTGAAGAACGAGAACTTGGACTCGTCCAGCGGCTTTGTAAAAATATCTGCAACTTGCCTGTCTGTGGAGACATACTGTAGATCTATATCTCCATTTTCCACATGCTCCCGGATGAAATGATAGCGAAGCTCTATATGCTTGGTCCGGCTGTGGGAGACTGGATTGTTGGCTATTGCTATAGCGCTGGAAGAGTCACAGAACAGGGGAATGTTCTGGAACTGTATGTTGTAGTCTTCAAACTGATTCTTGATCCATAAGAGCTGTGCACAACAGCTGCCTGCAGAGATGTACTCTGATTCAGCCGTTGAGATGGCTACACAGTTTTGTTTCTTACTGCTCCAGGAAATGAGTCTCCTTCCGAGAAATTGGCAAGTCCCGGAGGTACTTTTCCTGTCATCTTTGCTACCTGCAAAATCTGCATCTAAAAATCCAATTAGTTCACTATCATTACTTCTTGGGTACCATAAGCCAAGATTTGGTGTACCTTTGAGGTATCTCAAGATTCGCTTTGCAGCGATGTAGTGAGATTCCTTAGAGTTCACCTGAAATCTAGCACATACACATGTTGAGAACATTATATCTGGTCTACTTGCAGTG
The DNA here is from genome assembly GCA_039513925.1 of Platanthera zijinensis. Taxonomy (NCBI): domain Eukaryota; kingdom Viridiplantae; phylum Streptophyta; class Magnoliopsida; order Asparagales; family Orchidaceae; genus Platanthera; species Platanthera zijinensis. The sequence goes on from CM077083.1 coordinate 157,288,097, forward strand.
AGATAGAGCAAGGACCCAATTATGCTTCTGTACTTGGTTTCATCAAAAGGTTTCCCTTTCTCATCCTTGTCCAGAGACATAGCTGAGGCCATTGGAGTCCTCATAGAGGTTGCATTCTCCATTCCGAATTTCTTAAGTAGCTCTTTGGTGAACTTGGTCTGTGAGATGAAAATCCCATCTTCAGATTGTTTCACCTGAAGCCCTAAGAAATACTTTAGCTCTCCCATACTATTCATTTCAAACTTCCCTTGCATAAGTTTAGAAAACTTCTTGCAGAGGTTGTTATCTGTAGAGCCGAAAATAATATCGTCGACATAGATCTGCACTAGCAAAATCTTGCCTTTTATTTCCCTAAGAAATAATGTTTTGTCTATCTTTCCTCTTGTGAACTTGTTCTCAAGAAGGAAGCTAAACAGAGTCTCATACCAAGCTCGAGGAGCTTGTTTAAGACCATATAGTGCTTTTTGTAATAAATATACATAATTAGGATAGGTTGAATCAATAAAACCTGGCGGTTGCTCTACGTACACTTCTTCCTTTATGTCACCATTCAGGAAGGCGGACTTTACGTCCATCTGATAGACGGTAAAGCCCTTAAGTGCAGCGTAGGCAAGAAATAACCTGATCGCTTCCAGTCTCGCTACTGGAGCATAAGTCTGGTCGAAGTCGATTCCTTCTTCTTGACGATATCCCTTGGCGACAAGTCTGGCTTTATTCTTTACGATTATCCCGTCTTCATCCATCTTATTCTGGTAGACCCATTTAGTCCCAATGATATTCTTACCTTTGGGTCTAGGAACAAGTGTCCAAACCTTGCATCGTTTGAACTGATTCAATTCTTCTTCCATGGCTAGAATCCAGGATGCGTCGGAGTTGGCTTCCTCAAATTTCTTTGGTTCAACCTGTGAGAGAAAGCTTAAGTGTAAATTCTCGTTAGTTGTACCTCGACGAGTTCTGACGCCATCCCGAGGATCTCCTATTATTTGGTCAACAGGATGATCCGTCAAGTATCTGAACTCTAGAGTCCTTGCATCTGGGATCTCTTCCGCCACTGGAGTTGCATCTTCAGCTGGGATGTCTTCTTCATCTTGATCATCCACCTCTCCAATGGTGGTTGGAGAGGGGACCTTGATGAATGTCTCATTTTTATCTTCACTAGGTTCATCCAAGCTAAGTTCTTTCAACTTTGTACCTGCATCTACAATAGGCACACTAGACGAGTTGCTTTGCAACAGACTCGTCTCATCAAAAACAAGATGTATCGACTCTTCCACCACCAGAGTTTTTCTATTGAATACTCTATAAGCCTTACTATGGCTACTATATCCTACGAAAATACCTTCAAAGCTTTTCTCGCTAAACTTGGTAGAGTGATACTTGCAATTGTTAAGTACGAAGCACTTACAGCCAAAGATTCTAAAGTATGAAATGGTTGGTTGCCTGCCTTTTAGAAGTTCGTAAGGAGTCTTATCATGGTTCTTGTTGATGAGTGCTCGATTTTGCACGTGACAAGCGGTGTTGACTGCTTCAGCCCAGAAATACTCCGGAAGTGAGGCATCACTCAACATAGTCCGACAAGCCTCTATGAGTGTTCTGTTCCTTCTCTCAGCTACTCCATTTTGCTGTGGAGTGCGAGGAGAGGAAAACTCATGAAAGATACCTTGACTTTCACAAAATTCTGTCATGGCTCCAGACTTGAATTCCGTTCCATTGTCACTTCTGATTTTGACTACGGAACAGTTGTATTCATTCTGGATCTGCCTCACAAAATTAGTGAAAATACCGAAGGTATCTGACTTGTGTTTCAGAAAGAACACCCACGCAAAGCGCGAGTAATCATCCACAATAACCAACGTATATTCCTTACCTCCCAAACTTCTAACCTGCAGTGGACCAAACAAGTCCATATGGAGAAGCTGCAAACTTCTATTGGAGTCCTTGCCTATTATGCTTTTAAACGAACTTCTTGTTTGCTTGCCTTTGATACAAGCGTGACAAGGACTGTCCGTAACGCACTTGACATTAGGTGCATCACGCACTAAGTTTTGAGAGAATAATTTATTAATAGTTTTGAAATTAATATGTGCTAGTCTCTTGTGCCATTGGTCAGCAAGAGATGCACTACTTTTTGCCAAAAGACACACTGGTGTCGAAGAGTCTATACAAATAAAATTCAGAAAGAAAATATTTCTGCTTCGAGTGCCTGATAAAATAGTTTCCATATTGTTAACCGATTTTATCAAACACTTGTCAGCATGAAATTCAACTACGTATCCTTTGTCGCATAGTTGGCTTATACTAATGAGATTGTGTTCCAATCCTTCAACATAGGCTACATCCGAAAAGGATACACTACCGTTAGAGATCATACCATAGCCTTTAGTTATTCCTCGATCTGAACCTCCAAAGATGACCTTTGGTCCGTTGCAGACTGAGGTGTAATTCTGTAGTAGGCTCCTTGTCCCGGTCATATGCCGAGAACATCCACTGTCCAAGTACCAGATTGGCATTTTGGTGGCCTTTGGACATACCTGCAATTACAATCATTTAGCCTTAGGAACCCAAACAAGTTTGGGTCCTTGGTCTCGAGTTAGAATGCTCCCCCTACGAGTATTAGCCTCATGAGTGGTCACTCTCACGTTGCTAACCTTAGGGGTTGCACCATTTTCAGGATTGAACCAACAATCACTGGCAAAATGACCAATTCTGCCACAGCACCAACAGTTGAACCTGTTGTATCTTTGCCTTGTGTAGTCCTGCTTGACTTTCTGGAATGAAGGTCTGGCAGGAGCTTTACTCTTGGAGGAGGAGGCTTCATGATGATGGCAGTTACATGAGGTCTTCTCCTTCATAGGCTTTTCTACAATGGGTTTTACTTTTGGTGTCTTTTTGAAATTATGACCATGAGCATAAGGTCCATAGCTTTGAAGCTGAATCTCCTCATAAGGTGCCTTGAAGACACTCTCGCCAAAGTTACGAGGACAAGTCCAACCTTGGTATCTTGACTTAGGCTTCTCAGGGATCGGCCTAGAAAAGTGTCCGTAGGTGGACTCATAATCGAGTTCGTTCGTGGGAAAGATAACTTTCTTGAACACAACAGGTTCCAAGGGAGCTTTCCCTTTTTCTTCAGCTAGAGCCTTCCGGGCAGCCTTATTCTTTCTCTTGGCCTTGTTTCTCCTAGAGGATTTACTAGAAGAGACAATGTGGCCTAAACCAGCACCCTTGGCCTTAGCAGAGAATTCAGCAACGATTGGAAGAACTGTCTTAGGCTTAGAAAAACTCTCAACAAGCTTCTTTTTAGCCTCGAGTTGTCGTTCCAATTCTTTGATGATTTCCTCTTTAAGGTCGATGTGCTTGAGAGCTTTATTGTATCCCTCCATAGCTGCATTGAGGTTCTCTTGAAGAGAGTTAGTCTTATCGACTTCTTCTCTCAAGCTGCTCTCAGTAGCTCGTAGAGAATTTATCTCTTTGGCTTGAGTTTTCATTAATCTACGACATTTTTCGTAAGCGGTGAGTAACTCCTTATACTGACCTATGAGCTCAGATTCATCTTCAGAGGAATATCCCTCTTGCTCATTGTCATCATCAGAATCAGAGAGAGGAGTGTGAGATTTTACCTCCCCAGTAAACTGGGGGACTTGTTCATCATCCGAATGAGCCATGAGCCCAAAGTAAGCTTCCTCTTCTCCACTCGACTCAGATGAGTCAGAGTCGCTGAGAGTTTTGCTCTTCTTGGCTACTAAGCTTTTCTCTGTCCTCTTCTTGTGATGTGAGGATTTCTTTTCCTCTCTTCTTCCACCCTCTTTCTTTTTGTGAGGGCAATCGGCGATGACGTGACCTGGCTTATTGCAACAATAACAAATGATGTCAGTAGAAATCTGTTTGTTCGGTTTAGAATTATACCTATCATGGCTACTTGAGCCTTTCTTCCGATGATCACTGTCATGTCGTGATCTTCTATATGAGGCATCCTTGCCTCTCCATTGCTTCTTCTTGTTCAAAAATTTCTTGAACTGCCTTGAGAGTAGGGAGAACTCTCCATCAGATAGTTCTGAGCCAGATGAGCTGGGCTCAGATGATTCTTCTTCATCAGCCTCAGGAACCGGGGCAGGAGAGCTAGCCTTTATCTTCCTTGAGCTATCTGCCTTTAGAGCGACAGATTTCTCCTTGGATGCGGACCTGCTTGTCTCTTCTTCAGCTTTTCTTGAGTTGATTTGTAGCTCGTAAGACATAAGCTTTCCGAACAGATTTTGCGGGTCCGTCTCAGCTAACCTTCCAAACTCCCGAATGGCACATACCTTATTGTCCCATTCCTTGGTTAGGGATCTTAAGAATTTGTCATTGAGTTCCCCGTTGGTGAAGACTCGGCCATAAACTCTTAGGCCGTTCACTATCTTGAAAAAGTTCTCGAATGTGTCAGCTATGGCTTCCTTGTGACCTTGCCGGAAGGCTTCATACTTTTGATTCAGAAGGGATCTCCGATCATCCCTCACTTCTTCAGTGCCTTCCATCAGAGTCACCAGGGATTGCCACATCTCCTTGGCAGACTGGCAATGAATTAGATTCTGCAGCATTGAGTCATCGACTGCACTTGCTATAATGTTTTTAGCCTTCTTGTCCAGAGAGACAAGTGCAATCTCATCCTTGTCTAGATCCATCAACTTCTTGGGAACTTGCTTGTTAGGGTCTATGGTGGAAGTAGTCATAGGAATGTGGGGACCTTCTTCAACAATCATGAAGATCCGGGGATCTACTGCTTCCATGAAGAACTTTACTCTTTCCTTCCACATAGGAAAGTTGTTCTTGGTGCAGATAGGGAGTTTAGCAAAATCCTTGGTCTTACTCATGCTTGATACTTTTCAGGAAACAACTTAGAAGGATAAGATCAATGTGTTAACCTTTTAACGATCAACCTCCCTCTGATACCAATTGCGAGGTCTAAGTTGTTAGCCTAAATCACCTAGAGGGGGGTGAATAGGTGAAATGCGTGTCAAAAGCGGAATTAAAATTTAACGCAGCGCACATCAAGCAATCACAGAAGACAAGAGATTTATAGTGGTTCCCCAACCTTGGGTACGTCCACTTTCCTCACCGATCTAGCAAATCACTAGACTCGGCTACTCCACTATCTCGGATTGAAAACAATCCTACACCTCGGAACCACGTTCCTACAAATCTCGATCCAACTGGATCTACAAAACTCGGAAGAAAGATCTTCCTACAAATCTCGGAGAAAAACTCCTACAATGAAATTTAGGTTTGAGAATAAAAATCAATACAACAAATTTTAGATCTGGATCTTTGACAGTCTTCTTCTTTAGGAGCTTTGACTTGATCAGAAAAGGTTGAAGATGACTTGAGAGAAAGATCCACAAATCTGAAAATTAGAACCACCTCGATCGAGAAGATAGATCTGAAATCCTTGAGGCTCGGCGAGATCGAGTGATTCACTCTTGTCTGGATCGCTGGAGAAATAGTCCTTGAAGACGGAGATCGACGATCCAGAATTTCTTTCGTGAACAACGATGGCGGCGGCGGCGTGAGAATTAGGGTTCACGGAATTTCCTTTTTCTCCAAAAGAATATCTCTGTAATCTTGTTGATTAGTCAATTCTGAATTGACCTATTTATAGGTGGACTCCAACGGTCATAATCTTAATTAAGGATGACACGTGGACCAATCAGAAATGACGGATTCAAAATACTTAGCGAATTCGAACTTAGAAGAATTCTGGAATAGGGAACAGCTATACTCGAGTAAGAGAAGATATACTCGAGTATGGCAATATGGATACTCGAGTGACAAAGAGACATATACTCGAGTATGAGAATAGAAATTTACTTGATAGAGAAATGAACTACTCGAGTATGAGAAGAGATATACTCGAGTATCAGAAAAAGATATACTCGAGTATCAGCAAAGATATACTCGAGTATCAGCATATGAATCCAGGAAACATTCACCTACTCGAGTATTAAAATCAACTACTCGAGTATAGAATAATTTTACTCGAGTATCAAAATCAATTACTCGAGTATCAACTGCTTACTCGAGTATTAAAACCAACTACTCGAGTATCGAATAATTTACTCGAGTATCAAAATCAATTACTCGAGTATCAATACTTTAACTTGCAGAAAAGAGAAGAAGAAAAAGGATCTACTCGAGTATGATATATGATTTACTCGAGTGATTAAGTTACTTACTCGAGTATGAAAACACCTTACCCGAGTGACTGACTAACTACTCGAGTATAGAAGTATATACACGAGTATTCAGAGCCTACTCGAGTAAGTCTAATTAACTACTCGAGTATGGAAATATATACACGAGTATTAAGTCTGATACTCGAGTATAACAAAGGGGTTACTCGAGTATTTTGGACTTAGAAATTTTTCTGAGGAAATTAGATCCAATGCTTCTGTCCATCAATCCAAGTGCATATAGGAAGTGTATCCCAATTGAGAGGCTATACATGGGCCAACACTTTGGATCACACAATGAGGAATTACATTGTATGGTCCTGTGTTTGGTGACCCATTATAGACTGACATTGGTCTACACTTGGCAATTAGAACCTGCACACATACAACCTAAACACAGCATTAAATACACCTTAATTCATCTTAGTTCAAGGTCTGACCTCCTACAAATCTGAGGTATTGTGGAGACAAATCCCAACATCTAGGTTTGAAATTGAGAGAAAAATCACGATTAAGTTGAAAGGAAATATCCCCTAGGTATTTATAGATATGTTCCTTCCAACGGTTATTATAAGCCTTCCAAAAACGAAACCTAGAATTTACTGTGCATGGTCGGCCACCCGAACCAGCGATTTTGAAAAATTCGGAAAAATGACCTAAGTCAAATTCGTCGAGTATCACTAGTATACTCGCCGAGTGTACCTTGATATACGACGAATAAGACTTGGTCAAATCAGTCTCAGGCCAACCATTCACTCAACGCCAAAGCGGAGTCATACTCGACGAATTCGTCTAGTATCACCTGGTATACTCGAGGAATTCATCGAGTATAGAATAAATGACTCAACGCACCCAACGCCGTTACACTCAATGCCTTTTCTTCACTCAACGCCAAAGGCAATAATCGATAAATATCATCGTGATGACTTATCGCACTCAACGCCTTGATATTCGACGAATAAGACTTGGAAAAATCTAGAGAAGTAGCGTCGACTGGACTCGACGAATTCGGCTTGTATCACTTAGCATATTTGACGAATTCGGCGAGTATCATTAGATATATTTGACGAATTTGATGAGTATGCACGACGATACTCGGTGAATTTTACTTAACAGAATTTTCAATTCTTCAGCGAATTTACCCTAAGTATAAAAGATGGATTCAACGGGTATGGGTAGGTATACACGAAAAATTCGACGAGTATCAAGCTGATACTCGACAAATTCGATGAGTATTCCAAACCATACTCGACGAATTATACTTAGGATAAACTCCTATCATTCTGAATCTAAACCTTGACCATCCTTTATCCTTCTCTTGCACTTGGGATAGAAGTACACCCCAATAGAGAGATTATACACGAGTCAACACATTGGCCTACATAATGAAAGATTATATTGTGTAGTCCGGTATTTACTGACTCACTATAACCGGACATTGGTGTGTATTTAGCAATGAAAACCTATAAGTACATAACTTAAAAGGCAATATCAAATACAGTCACATGTCATCTTAGCTTGACTGAGCCCTTCTTCAAATCTGGGTTATTATGGATACAATACCCAACACTAGGCAAGCCTTTCATAAGGATTTTCACTGCCATAGCTTTCAACTTGTCCATCCCGACTTGTCCCAGCCTCTCGTGCCATATAGCAATGCTATCGTTGGCTCTCATCCGATCAGCATAAAACTCGTTGATAACACAAACAAGTCCTTTACCCTTCTCCCTACATGAGCAATGCCATCCTTCACCGCTGACATGTTGCGGAGAAACTTCACTTATATCGGGCCGAATAGAACGTGATAGCCCACATCTACTACATTGGTCACAAAGAAGAGGTTCTTCTTTATACTCGGTATATGATAAACATTCCTCAAGGTGAGTGGACCCTTATCACTATATAAATAAATTACGCCCTCCTTCTAAACTACATTAACTGTATCATCAATAATAATAATAGCTTCATTACCTGAGTACGCTTGTAAAGAAGAGAACTTTGACTCATCCCTAGTAAGGTGATGACCACACCCCGAGTCCACAATCCAGTCATCTTGGTAATCGATGACAAACAAAGCACGAACACACATGCCCGTCATAAACACATTCCCCCATCCTCCTTCCTCAACACTGGAATCAACTCCCTCTTTATCTGTAACGTGCCCAAACTACAGCTTGACATTACAGTCCTTCTTGAAGTGACCCGGCTGGTTGCATCTATATCACCTTAGCCCTTCCTTCTTCTTCCAATCCCGCTTAGGAGAAACACTCCTCTCTTGCTAATTAGAAGTTGAAGGGCCATCACCAGCAGACTGCTTCTTCTTTTTGTCCCATCTCTTCTTCTTCCCTGAGAAGAGTGCCTCACTACCTCCTTCAGAGATAGTAACTCTATCCATCTACCTTGCTAGGCTTTCCTATGAATCCAGCAGATTCTCCAGCTCCAGTAATGACGGCTGAGTGACCCAGCCTTGAAAAGAAGTAACGAGGGCCACATACTCCTTTTGTAATCCACGGATTATGTACCTCTTAAGCTTCATTTCTGAAATTGGCTCATCAGGGTCCAATGTCGAAATTTCAGCACATAAGTTCTTCATCTTCAGGAAGAACATTGAGATGGACAAATATCCCTGAGTGTCTCTCATCAACTCATTCTCCAGGAATTGTAGTCGTGCTACATTCTTTCTATTGAACACCCATCAAGGAAAGTCCAAATCTTAATAGCAGACCGACATCCTATGATGTGGTCAAATAGCTCTGGTGAGACAGCCCACTTAAGAGTAAACTTCGCCTTTGCGTTTGTCTTCCTCCAAGCTCTCATCGCTTTAGCATTGCTAGAGGTAGCAGTAACTTCTTGCCTTTCGTCTCCATAGACGACCTCCCAAAGGTCCTCGTCTATAAGATAACTTTCCATTCACGACCTCAACTTCTTGAAGTTGGTTGGCGTTAAAACTTTTATTCCAATACCTCTTGTGAATCCTCCTTCCATTGCACTAACACTGGTCTACCTGAACTTCTAGAAGAAAAAAGCAATTCTGATGGTTGATCACTGCTCAAACCTCTGTTCCCTCTAATACCATGTAAAAATTTGTGAGATGCGGAAAATGGGAAACCAGGTCGCAAGAACACTCAACCAAACCAAGCCAAGTAAACAAGATGCAAATAAAAAAGTAAGTAAATCTTGTACTATCAAAAATCTTTACAGTGCGAGGCATACATGACGAGACATGATTTGCGAATGTACCAGATGGAAGCAACAAACAATAAGGCAAAAGCAAGCTGTGCAGATAAAAAAAGTGTCCGCCGACTCTACCGAACTGATCTACGGAGCCCACTGAAGCCGCTAAGTCGCCAGACCGCAACCTAACTGCGCGGACACCAAGTTATTCCAATGCTTAAGAACTCAGTCCACAATCTGCCAGCCTCCTAACCGCGAGGTCGTTTAGTCGCCAGATTATTCGCGAACAACTGCTGCCGAATTGAACAGACCACCATAAGCGGACAGATTTATTGAACTTGGAAAGATTGCCAAAGAGAAGACCATCTGGACGCAAGCTGCGACCTGCTGCTAACCGTCGATTGTATCCGCAGAGTCCGCACTGATCTCTGACTAAAATCATAACCAAGTCCATGGATTCTCAGCGCTATCCGCACAATCTACACAACAAAAAATCGGTCAACTTCTCAAATCGCGCGGATACAAAAACTTGTCCGCAACAATCACTCGAGCTCACTTACTGTTCATTAGGTTGTAATTATGATGTGACAGGGGGTCCTATTTATAAGCGTGGAGAGGAGTTTGGTCACCACCCTAGCCGATAGGAACACCACCCATCTCGCAGCGAGCACAAAGTGTATTCACACAGTGCGGACACAAGGTTAGTCCGCCTTGTCGCCCCGACGGCCGAGAAAGCCATCCTGCCAAAGCCAAAACACGCAGACACTGCGGATACTGCTGCAAGTCTGCAACATCCTGCGAACACTACTCCAGTCCGCACACTCTGATCCCGCAACTATACCAAGCTGACAAGCTGTTGAGCTCGGCGGATAGAAAAGTTGTCCGCGCAAACTCGCATACTAAGCACAACCGGACTTGGTTCAAATCAGACCAAGTGCACACAACCAAGAATACATAGAGTAGAATCTAAACCGGCGAACTCAAGAACTAGTTCACACAACCTAGCAGACTCAACACCAGTCCGCACTTACTGGCAAACTTCGCGGTTACACCAAACCGCTCCACCAAAGCAATTCCAAGGGCACAAGTACATGCCAAACTCGCGATCTCCAAAAGAGTCCGCAAACATGCCGAACTCGGCGAACTCCAGAAGAGTTCGCACTCCCGCGGATACCAATCCTATCCGCCCGGTTACATCCTGGGAAAAAGTCGACTGCAAAACCACTAGCTAACCTGGCTAGTCTCCAATCCTATCCGCCCAGTCCACGCCGTCAGTCTCCCAGGCAGCCACTTCTCTCACCTAGTCCACGAGTATAGTCCGTCCAGGCTGCCACTCTTACTTCAAAAATTTAATAGATAGTCCCTCGTACCAGAACTATGTTTTTTTCAAACCCATATAGAGGTATTGTTGCCGACTCAAGGTGTTCCCGAGGGATCCACATGAAGCATATCGTGGTTGTGAAAAAATCATCCACCAAGCTCCTACGATCAGTGAATTTATAGTGTCTACAAGATCCCTAGTACCTGTGAGGTCTATTGTTGCAGTTGTCTCTCCTTTGGGATGCTAGGGGAGCGGACCCCGACTCTCTCTTCTGCTTGAAGGTTCCCTTGAATTGTTGGCATTGTGCCTCAGTGGCCTTATCTTTCGTGATTTGTGCCCCAACCCGATGAATGAGGTATGCATAGCTTAGCACCCTTTCCTGCATCGAATCAGAGTAGAACTCACTTGGGTGGAGCCCTCTAAGGAAAATACCGTAAAGGAGTTTAGGGTTGACGCACAGGATTTTCCTTGCCTTGAAGGTGAAGCAGAAAAAGAACTCCTTTAGTGTATCCCCCTTGCTCTAGAGAATGCCCGAGAGGTGAGAGGGGTCTCTGACGATCTGGTTGTTTGCTATGAAAAAGTCAACAAAGAGGCACCTGAGCTCCACGAAGTTGTTGATCTTCCCCTCTCTCCGGGAGTGAAACCAGCAGCATGCTTGCCCTTTAGACTTACGGGGAACACTTGACATAACAATTGGTCTGGTGCGTTGAAGAGGTGCATGATCGTTATGAAGTGGTTGACGTGCTCCAAGGATCGCCCGTCCCATCGAAGGTCCTGAAGCGGGGTAGCTTGAATCCATGGGGAATGGGGTGCGCTAGAACTTGAAGAGCAAGTGGGGACCCATGGTGAAACGAGCATCGTGCTTTTGCAAGGCGCCGCCTGCCCTGGACGTATTCTTTCTCGATCATATTCCTCACTTCCTGGTGGGTGAGCCTTCGGTTGTCCCATCCGACGCCCGCCCCCATTTGGCGAGGGTCGAGCAGAGCATTTCCTAGTTGTTCTGGCCATTAGGCGATGTGTGTAGAGCTTGCTGTGTTTGACATCTCATCGGTGGGAGGTCCTCAAGGTAAGCCGTTTCTCAAGGAGGAATGTGCTTCTGAACAATTGTTAGTCGCTCCCCTTGCATGACAGCTGGGTTGGGAGGATTGGAGACTCCTAGATTTCGTATAAGGGTGGGCACTTCTACCTGGCGCTCCTCCATCAGTCGAACGCGGTCCTCCATCGAGTTTGCAAGAACGATAGTTGTGGCTCTTCATAGAAGCAAAGTGTTGCTTGGAGAGGTGTGTGCACTCCTCCTTTCCACTGCAGTTAGTTAGGGGCGCTTGCAATGCACAAGCGTCGTGCTTAGAAATTCCTTAGAGCTTTGAGAACATCTTCCCACAAATGACGCCAAATTATTGTGGGTCGCCCGATTTTCCTCTGGTACGGAGAATTTGACCGCCTTAGCTCCAAGTTGGATCGGACACGCAAATAGTCAAATGAAAACCAAACAGTAATGACAAGAGACATTTTTAATTTGGAAAACCTGGATTAAGCAAAAAATCAACGTAGTTGGATCTGTGGCGGGTCAAAATCCACAATTTTCACTTAGTTTTCAAATATTTAAATTTCTCATGGGGGGGGGTGGCATGCCACCTCTCTGTTGCGAGCTTTAATTATAGAAAATAGGAAAAGTAGCTAAGTCTACAAAGCCTTGAGGAGAGTGTCCGCTGGAGTTTCCACAGACGTGCTCCTCAAGTGCTTTCCTGCTCCTACTCCTGCTTGCGCGAGTGCGCTGGGCATGAGCAAACTTGAAAGAGAGCAGAGTGAATTCTGAGTGAAGGAACGATCTAAGTCCCATGATCGCGTCGGAAAACTTTATAGCTCTCTCTAGTCTCTCTAGTTTCTTGTCCTCAAATGAAGGCTTGAAGCCTTTATTTATAGATTTCTTGAGGGGACGCATTGTTAATTGTGCCCGGTTGAATCCTAAGTTGGCAAATGACGTCGCTGTATTTCGGTCACCCGAACCACTAATTTTCCCGAAATGACACTCATAGCCACCAAGCGGCATGCATGCGTGTTGTCTGCGTGCGTTCGCTAGTCGCGTGCATGCATGTCGTTCGCACACGGTGGGTTTGTTCACTTGGTTTGGTCCCCCCATTCAAGATGATTTTGGTCCCTTCGAGCGAGCACTGCTCACTCAGTTAGATTTACTTATCTGAGCACTTTGGTCGAAGTCTTATTGGTTTGGCTCGGGAATCTTTAGGGGAACCCGTCAACCATTAAAGGTTCTCATAAATTATGTGATTGTAGAAATAGACCACGTGTATTACTGGATTGATTACAATAAAGGAGAGTTTTTTTCGTTAACCAATACAAGAAAGGATGTGTCAAAAAAATAAAGAAAACAACATCTAAATGATGTGATTGTTCATTTTTTTGATAGGCCAAAAAAAGCTTTATGTGAAGAGTGAATACTTGAAGTTAAGCGTGGAACACATAATCACGATGTGATACATATAGAAGCACATATTATAGTCGGAAGTTCAAATATCGAGGAACAAAAAATAGTGTAAGACATGTATGCGTCTAATGTGAAACCCAGGAAGAAACTTTCTACTCCTAAAAAGAGGAAAGTAGGTAATAGTTCAGTCATAAAACTGTATATAATATATGAGAGACTCAGATTGCACAACAAGGAATTAAAATGTGATAAACCAATACAATTTCTATACAAATGTATAAGTGAAATAAGTTATATCAACTTAGCAAGGTGAATGAGACAACACACAATTTTGAGAGTTTTTTTTGCCCATCCAATAACAATTTGACTTAGCAAAATGTTTCCAACTGTTTTTTTGCTCGATTGCACATACAAGGTCGAATGAGGCGACAAATATGCTAGAACTGAAAATGAATTATACATGCACTACAATGACATGATTATCTCATTATATTCTTCTTCATATCCTAATGTCATGACATATGTTAACTTTGCATGAGTGGAATAATATAAAGAGTACTTTGTATCATCATGGATTAACAAGTACTTTTACATGGGTGGAGTAATATAAAGAGTACATATGTTAGACATTGAGATTGAGGGGATCAAAAGAATGTATCGAAACACCTCTCAACATCAACAATCGAAAAAAGAGAAAATTACTTGAAATCATAGATCCGGGTTCAAGCCTTATAATGGAGCCATATTTATCTATCAAGACAAAGGGAAGATCAAAAGAAAGTACAAAAAAAGTTAAAGAAGATATAAAAATTACAAAACACGAGCCTTCACATTTTGAACATGTGTGGTCAAATGCTCCTAAATTGTCAAGAAATTTAAAGAATCATATAGATGTCATATTTTTTTTGACCGGGTGTGTCGACAGCTTCCATTACAATTTGCAGAAAAATATCATAGATGTTTATAATGCGACATTAGACGGACATTATGATTACCATGTTATTACATAAGTTTTGAATATTTCTGATGGATGGATTAAAATTTGAAGTGATCTCTCTACTAAATTGAGTAGAAAGAAAAGTCTTTATGATCACATTTTGGGAGTCTCAAGATGCAAAGAATTGATTGATTCACTATATTGTCATACTGTTTTTGCACCTTTAGAGAAATAGTCTACATGCCGGATATGAGATTGATTATCTCATCATGCTACAATGTTGGAGTAATTTTTGTATCAAATACTCAAAATATAAATTTTTCCTATTGTATTCAACGGTGTCTTCGATTCATATGCTCATTTTCAATGAATTTATAAATAATAATCATTTTGTGGGGGATACAAATAAAAGATGGGTGTCCATTATCTCAAATCTATATATTCTACTTGGAGGAGATTTTATCATTCGTTTTCAAGTTCTTGTGAAAGTTCTTCTGTTTCGCTAATTATCCGGATTTCGGTTTGACTTTTGGAGCCGTGAACAACATTGGTTTGAATATAGTTTTTTCATTTATTATCCGGACCGTAACCGAAACGATAACATACAAGTTTCAAGCGGTTTCAAGATTTTTAGACCCGATCCGAACCGGACCGAAGCAGAACCGAACTGCGACCTGTTTATTATTATTTTTATTAGTATTAATAATATTATAATATTGTTATTTTTTATAGTCTACATATAATATCTATACTTACTATTAATGGTGAAACTGGTGAGATGCGATTTGAACTCAAACCGCAATCGTATCAAAGGGGGTCGGTTTTGGACTTAACAAAATCTCACCGCACCAAAACTGTGCGACGTGGTTTGAACATTGCTTCAACATTACACAATTGTGATGTTTGAATTTTTGAATGGAGATTGGAGGACCGCTATTTATTTTAGCCCTCGGATGTCGGGAATTTAAATTCTGAATATTTTTTAATACTTGTCAAGGAAGATCCAAAAAGAAAGAATAATATCAAAATTGTTTCTAACATAAATACCTGCAATCGATGTCTAGGATGAGTCGAAGAGGAAGGAACCGCTAGCCGAAGAGGAGACGACAAAGCTACGAAAAATGAAGGTAACCAATATTCACTGACGATGATTAGAATGTCAGGCCCTCTTGAAGAAGTCGATATGAACGATGAAAACGGTGTGACACGGTTTTGTAGATTTTGCACTGCCAAAAATCGCACTGCAAACATGCAGTTTGCAACGAACGAAACCGCTCTACAACCAAACCGTTCAGTGCGGTTTAAAATCAGTGTGGTCAGGTATGATTTTGTGGTTTTGAGACTTCAATTTTTAACTTTCAGTTCTACGTACTATATTACACAAAAAGTACTCCCTCTTGCTATAACATGAATTTCTTACGTCCGGGCCCCAGACTTTAAATTCCCTTTGGCAAAAAAATCTAACGGGTTTACTTTTCTACTGAGAGGTTTTATTTTTGACCTCCCTCATTCATTATGTCAAGTTTTATTTTGATTCTGGTTGTAATTGGTTGTAATTGGTTGGAACTGGTTGGAACTGGTTGGAACTGGTTGGAACCTGTTGGAACCTGTTGGAACTGGTTGGAACTGGTTGGAACCGCATATAACTGGACCGAACCGTTAGTGACCGGTTTGATTTTGGTTCTTGTTGAATCGTAATCAGAACCGTTGACACGGTGGTTCCAAAAATTATGCTGCAACCAAAACCAGAACCGAAACCGGTCAAACCAAATAAGGTTTGGTTCTAATTTGAAGGATGGTTAGCTTAGTAGTTTGATTCACGATTTTAGTAAAATTGGACCCGAACCGGAATCATGATAACTCTAATAGTGTTATTTTGAAAAGATTGAAGATTTCCAATCCAATAAGGTGAAAATTCTCATCAATTTATTCAACATGATGAATCTTAATCTCATATTTGAAATTTGAATGACATCTCCTTAATGTTCTAACTATTTTTTTTTTTTTCAAAATGTAGGGTTATTATGGAGGCGTAGAAGATTTTTTGAATCAACTTGGTAGAAAATCTAGTTAAATCAACTATTTTGTTTGAAATTTTGTAATATTTTGCTACAAAAAATGTCAAAAAGATCAATTTTAATGAGGCTTGTTTTGAGTAGAAATATTGCTTAGAAATTTGTTACTTTTAGTTTTTTTCATGATTATGCTAATATCAAAAGTATAGTTATTGACAAAAGTGTGGGTTTGCTAATAGTCAAATATGATTTGTGTATAACAAATTAACATTGTCCTTAATATTTAACTATACAGAAATTAATTAACACTACTTTATATTAATGAAATCTAATAAACTATAAAACTAATTACTATAAGATTGATATCTTCTGAAATCTCCAAATATATATAAAGAAGCCTCTTGACCTTTCTTAGCTATAAAAAACTCCGATTTTTATTTTACCATAATTTATTTTAAAGAAGATCAGAAAAAAAAATCTATATATATACAAATAATCCTTATTTGTATTTTTCCAATTTCCATAATCTTATTGAGAATATTTAGGGTTTGTTTGGGCTGAATTTGGTCTGAAATATCTTTCACTATATCTTTCATAAACTATTTTCACATTAATTTTATCTACAACAAAATGGTAATATACTTGACGGACAAGTCCATTTATAGCATTATTGGGGTGCAGTTAGCCTACTCCTTATGATTACATCATCCAAATTGGAGATCGTGTGGGAACCGCCGCACGCGCGATCACGCGAGGATCCGCGCGCGGGGGATCCTGGACCGCACAGAGCGAGCCACTGAGGCGGGCCCCTCTCTCCCGCCGACGGCGGACCGGCTTTAGCCGGCCCAGCTTGGAGCCGGCCCGGCTCGGAGCCGAACCTAGCGACAAAGTACCCGCGACTGCGAGTGCGGCAATCCCGTCGACCACCCAGGCCAGCGGGGTCCTTCCCTCCCACGGCCTCCGCGAGAGGTGTAGGGCGCGACCAGCCGCGCCCCGCCCCTCAGCGGAGTGTGCTTAGCACCCCCCGCTCATGCAGGGCGCGACCAGCCGCGTCGCGCCCCTCAGCGGAGTGTGCTCAGCCCCCCCCCCCCCCCCCCCCCCCCCCCCCCCCGCTCGGGTCGGTGTCGCGCTTTGCGACCGACGCCTGGTGGCAGGCGCAGGGGGCGCCCCCTGTGCCGGATCCGCACCCGGCGGTGGCCGCCGGGGCTGTGCCCGGTGTGCCGCCCGGCTGCAGCTGGTCGGCCCACTCCGTCTGATCGACCACACCCCCTGCCAGCGTGGCGCCGGCGGCCCGTCGTCCTCGCCGTGGTCGGCTGCCCTTGAGGTGGTGGTCGACCGCCTATATTGCCCTCCTTGGGCGCCTTCCAGTCGTCCGATCGTTCTGCCCCAATCGCGACCATCCAATGAGCAGGTAACCACCCGCGTATCCACCACCAGTAGTGGGGGGATGTTCGAGGTCCTGCACTTAGTAAAATTAAATATAAACGTAATATTCGCCCTAAACTATACTTAAAATTATGATATTGGTGGTTACGGTGTGCGGATAGCCGCATAACCACTGTAACCACCTCTTGGAGGTTATAAAAAGGCCCCCAGATCTCCTCATTTCTCATCTTTCTCTCATCTGTTTTCTTCCTCCTCGGGTCAGAGCTCTGTCAAATTCCTCTAACGAGCCACCGTTGAGCCACCTTCGAGCCACCACCGTTTCACCAAAAAACCCGCCTAAGTCCACAAGTGAGCGGCGAGAAGGAAATTCCTACAACATCAACTGCTCATTTGTCCGCAACGCCCCAACAAATAACCTCACGCGGAACAGCCTGTTGGTCATCGTGAGTCTAAGTAACTCTCTCTCATGTCCAAAGTGTAATGTGGAGCGGTCTGTCGCCCTCGATTCTTCAAACAAGTTGTAACCGGAAGCAGATAGTGTAGTTCGACCGGCACAGATCCAGTCGCGTGGTTTTTTACCCGATTGAGTGGTTTTTCCACGTCAAAACATCGTGTGCATAATCTCTCTCTCATTGACTATGTGCGCGCTCGACTGCTCCGTGGGCTAAGACGGTGTAAGTTAATCCAAGACGACCGGGACAACGAGTTTGGCCGCAACAATACTGTAAAGAAAGACCATCTATCTAGGAGCTAGCTATGAAAGCCACAAACAAGAAAGTAATTCGTTTGGCACTGCATTGGCAATCGTGGTTATGAACGTGAATGTTCGGCCTCACCTAAGGAAGAGTACTTCATTCACTTTTATGTTCAAAATTAATTTTTATATTTGTAACAATTCTAAGTTCCATTATAACATCAAATATATATTTTATGACAATGATATTTTTGCTAAACACGCCCAATGGTTCCTTATTCTCATAGCCAATCTAGGAGAAAAATTACAGCATCGTAGATATGACTGCCATCAAGATTGATTCATGAATTTTAAGCTTCCCTTTAAACTCATATGAGTTTAGTTTGTTACTTAAATATCGTCTCTATTGATTCATGAATTTTAAGCTGCCCTTTATTCTCAAACACATATTTTCAGCTTCCCATTAAGATTGATCCGGTCGCGTGGTTTTTTCTCATAGCCCACCTGCACCTCCCATTTTTGAAGTTGCTCCTCCCAGATTCGCTCTCTGCTCCTCCTATTTTTGGCCGCCGACGCCTTAGACCCCTCCGACGTCTCCAACGATCATCAACCTCGACGTCGCCCACGATTTCCTCTACTTCGATTCCGTCCCTTTTGGAAAGCTTCATCCTCTCCCTTAGATATAGGTTTTTGTTTTTAAACCCTTGGATGACGGAAGTGACCCGGAGAATGTGTTTCTGAGTATGCTAGTAGGGGGAAATTTTTTTGGGTCCGGGCCCCATCTCCAGATTTGGAGATTTTGCCACTTTGATGACACCACGTTGTACAACTCATATTCGTTGAGGGTGGACCCCTCCAGAGCCAGGTCAGCAAGAGTCAAAGTCATCAAGTTAAGACAGAAGTCAGAGTTAACGCGCAAGACGGTAGAGGGCCTGAGCGAGTATGGCAAGCTTCACTTGCATACTCGCCATGAGGCGACTAGGACAGCTACTCGCCCAGCCGAGCAAGCTCCCCCCAAGAAGTCGTCAGGGGTAAGGCTATAAATAAGATCCCCTCTCTCCTTTGATTTGCCAATAAATACGACCCCAAGGGTACGAGGAGACGAACTTCGGAATCTCGCAAAAGATCTCGACCACCCTTCTTCCTAAACTTCGAGCTGAGCCTTTGAATCCTTTTTCAGAGATCTAGGTTGCGAGCTAGCGACTATCCCTATTAGTTGCCGCCTTGACTTAGTCGCCAGCTAGAGTCTACCACGTACCCGGCTCGATCATTTTTCGTTGAGGAGGGGTTGCTTCTTCTAAGCATTCAGGTATGCGGTGATACCTCCCTGCCGCAGCTCCTGTGGTCCTTTTATTTGTCTGACAGTTTACGCGTCCTAGCTTGTTAGCCGCCGAGCCCGACCGCTGAACCGGTAACTTTAGGCGGCCTTGATCTGAATTTTTTGAGTAAGCGATTTTCCCGGCTTCAACACTTTTGTGCGGTACGCATGGATCGCAGTCGAGGAGGAAAGTTTTGCGAGTAGGCGAGCTGGTGGATGGAGGCGATCATGAAGAGATAGTCGCAAACTCGACATAAGCTAGTAACTCTGCGCGTGGGAGCGACTTCGTGAGAGTGGCGGTGGTCGAAGAGTTCACGAGGAGGATAGAGAGGAGCATCCACGCAGGGTTTCCTCCTCGCCCTGATGTCATGGCAATCTCGCCTTGTCGCGTGACACCGTCGGAGGAGGAAGCACCACCTAAGCGACTAGGGAAGGAACAAGCTAGGGAGAGAGAGGAGCGACCGATGCAGTCGCGGCACCATCTAGCGAGCAACCATGAGATAAGGTTTTGAGATGTGTAACAGCCGGCAAGATACCGTGATACTCACTATGATCGCGAGTATGATGTGGATACTCACGAGGATTAAACTTGCCACCGCTAGGGAGTGAGGAGACCCTTCTGTGACAAGATCCTAGCAGCCCCAGTTCCCGAGGGCTTCAGAGAGCCCATCCTGAGCTACTACTCTGGTAGAGATGACTCGGTCAGGCATCTCCAATGGTTCGAGGACGCGGTGTCTATCTGTAACATGACTGATGCCTTTAAGTGCAGGTTCTTCTCCATTACCTTCAAGGGGAATGCGAGAGTCTGGTTCCACTAGTTGCCAGAAGGTTCCATCTTCTACTTCGAGGATCTAGGTCGGGGCCTGATGGAAAGGTTTGCGACGTCCAAAAAGAGGAAGAAGGAGGCAACTGCTCTCTTCAAGATTGCGCAAGGACAACGCGAGAGTCTCAGCCACTACATCGACCGTTTCCAGGAGTCCTGGAAGTTGAGGAAGTGGATAGATTCACCCTGATGCTGGCTCTGATGTTCAACTTGAAGCAGGGTCTCTTCATCCTGGAGTTCAGGTCCAAGCCCCCGAGGTATTTTGAAGATATTATCGAACGAGCGAATACGTTCGTTTAGCGAGAGGAATCAAGACTTCTTAGCAAGGCTGGACGGAGAAGACCAGGGAAGCATAGGCAAATGATGACCTTCAAAGGCTAGATCCGGAGTGGTGCAGGAGAGGCAGGTGGAGAGTAGAAGGGAAGAGCCGAGAAGGAGAGAGAGCCCAGGAGGGCAGAAGAGCCGATGAGGCAGGAAAGGCCTTGAAGGCTAGAGGAGAGGAGGCCCATAGTGACTCCGGAGAGGAGGGAGGAACCGCGACGATTCCAGTATCCAGTGAATCGGCCCCTTTGGAGGCCATTTGTTAGGCCTCGGTTCTATAATCAGGAGAGGAGGAACGCCCATCAGCAGGGTAGAAGACAAGGAAGAGCTCAAGAAGAGGCGATGAACATTGCCCATCAAGTCAAGAAGCATCGGAAGAAGGTTCAGGCAGCGAGGAACCAGGCGGAGGAGATACCCCTCTACTGCAATCTGCATCGAGTAGAGGGGCACGAGACCATGTTCTGCCCATATTTTTGGGTGGCAAAAAGGAAGTTGGAAGTCGGAGCAGCGGAGATGGAGCAACTTAGGCAGGAGGCGCTAGCAGGACCGATACTATTCCAAGCTCCAGGGACGAGGGGGAATGAGGACCGGGTCGACTTGGGGGGTCGCGGAGAAGTATTCCATGGCCCAGGAGGTGGGACGGTTGGAGTGCTCAATATAGGAGCAGGGCTAGGGGCTTCCCGCAAGGGGAGTCTTTATCAGATTTATCGGAAGAGCGTCGCCTCGACCTCTCAATTTCTGCCGCCATTAGGCGAGATAAATTTCTCCGAGAAGGACATGCTGGGTAATGAAAATCCTTTTCACGATGCCCTTGTCATCCAAGCCGCCATCGAGGACTTCACCGTCGATCAAATCCTGGACGATAATGGGAGTTCGGTGAATGTCATTTTCAAGAGAACTTTCGTCGGGTTGCAGGTGGAAGTGTCCAGGATCCAAGCTTAGAATGGCCCCAAGTTGTTATAATGCCATCTTTGGGCGACCCTCATTAACAAATTCAAGGAGGCTCCATCATCGTATCATCAGTGCCCAAAGTACTACCTGGGAGATGTCTAGGTGCAAATTAGAGGCGATCCAAAGGCTACTAGGGAGTGCTACCTGAATGGCGTCAGCACCATCAGCTGGATAGAGGACGTGAAGAGGTTGGAGAAGGAGGAAGGGTTGGGAGCTGTCGAAGAGCTGGAAGAGATGGAGGTGATCTCCCAAAGAGGAGAGCAAGGGTTGTTGAAGATCGGAGGATCTCTGATGCTGGAGAAGAAGTTGGAGATGGTCGCATGCCTACAAGACAATGTGGACATCTTTGCTTGGAGTGCCACAGAGATGTTAGGGATCGATGCTGGTGTTGCCTGCCATCACCTCAACCTGGATCCCAAAGTTGCCCCCATCCGTTAGACGTTGAGGAAGTGCGTTATCGTGCTATCCGAGCTGATCCAAGAGGAGGTGAAGAAGCTGTTAGAGGCAGGTTTTGTTTCAGAGATACAATATCCTGGTTGTGTCTCCAATGTTATAATGCTTAAGAAAGCCGGAGGGGGCTGGAGACTTTGTATTGACTTTTTATTGTTAAATAAAGCTTGTGCAAAGTATTGCTACCCCTTGCCTCAAATTGACGCGCTGGTTGATTCAGCCATCGTGTTTCTTGTGATAAGTTTCCTTGATGCTTTTTCAGGATATCACCAGATTCGGATGCATCCCCCCGACTGTCGCAATGTCTCTTTCATCAC
Organism: Platanthera zijinensis; assembly: GCA_039513925.1. NCBI lineage: Eukaryota > Viridiplantae > Streptophyta > Magnoliopsida > Asparagales > Orchidaceae > Platanthera > Platanthera zijinensis. The sequence goes on from CM077083.1 coordinate 157,310,450, forward strand.
TATGATGACTGCTACAGCTATAAGATGATTCTCTTTGGGCTTAAGAATGGTGGCGTGAACTACCAATGAATGATAGATCAAGTCTTCAAAAAGCAAAAGGGGTGGAATCTACAAATGTATGTAGATGACCTCTTGGTCAAAAGCAGGAGCATTGCGGAGCACACTAAGGATTTGGTGGAGACCTTCACAACCCTGCTAAAGTACAAGATGTGGCTCAACCCTACAAAGTGCATTTTCAGAGCTGGAAGAGGGAAGTTCTTAGACCATCTCCTCACTCCGAGGGGGGTGGAACCTAATCCCGACAAAGTCAAGGCCATCTTGGAGATAGCGTCTGTTGCAACTGGATATTGGTCTCTGTGGAGTTCAGGACCCGAGTAGGTGGCAACTTGCACTTACCTCTCCCAAGCGAGAGATCTTGGCCGGTCTCGCCGAACTAAGGAAAAGACCCTGGGATACAGCGCGGAGTTCCCACCACATACCCGGAAGATCTTAGAGCGCTTCCCATCCCTAGCCAATGCTGATCTGGGCACTTTGGGGAGAAGAAGAAAGCATGAATTTGCCCCTCTCCGAGGTACCTTAAGGGTCTATTTATTATTTTTCAAGTCTGGTCTGCTGATAACAGAATTCTGCTTTTTAGTTTTACTAAATGCACCACAAAGTGATCTGCCAACAACCAAACTCCGCTATTTGTAAGGGCTATTAGCAGACCAAAATGGGCATCATGGGGGTGGTGAGTGCCTGGTGAAGCGAGCACTCGCCGCTCACCCTGATCCTGGATCTCACCCCTAGGGAGCTGATCTCGCTCTAAGGGGGCTTGCACTCTACCCTTGAGGGCTGAACTCGCCTCTGGGGGTCTGGTCTCGCCCCTTGGTAAGTAAGGTTCTCTAGTCCCTCCTTGGTTGTCTTTGGTCTCGATGAATCCCGGGTTATACACAACCCCCACTTTTTTACGAGCTCGGCATGAGGTTGGAAAAAACAATATAGAAAACATAGTTCGGAGAGACGGGTACTAGAAGAAAAGGTCACTCAAAAGCTCTACACCTTCCAGAATCCATGCTAGAGGTGGAGACAAATCAACACCCACCAGGAGCCCAGCTCAACTATAGGTGGAGGAAGCTCGACACCTCCCATGAGCTAGGCTCAGCTGGAGGTGGAGGGATCTCGACACCTCCCAGGAGCCCGACTCAACTAGAGGTGGAGGAAACTCAAAACCTCCCAAGATCCTGGCTCAATTGGAGGTGGAGGAAGATCGACACCTTCCAGGAGCCCGACTTAACTAGAGGTGGAGGAAGCTCGACACCTCCCAGGAGCCTGACTCAACTGGATGTGGAGGAAACTCGACATCGCCCAGGAGCCCGGCTCAACTGGAGGTGGAGGAAAGTCAACACCTCCCAGGAGCCCGACTCAACTAGAGGTGGAGGAAACTCGACATCTCCCAGGAGCCCGGCTCAACTCGAGGTGGATGAAACTTGACACCTTCCAGGAGTCGGGCTCAATTAGAGGGGGAGGAAGCTTGACACATCCCAGGAGCCCAGCTCAACTAGGGGTGGAGGAAACTCGACACCTCCCAAGAGCCCGGCTCAACTGGGGGTGGAGGAAGCTCTTGCTTGCCAAGACCACTTTCCCCTTATTATTTCACATGAGAGATCAACTTGCCCCGCCGGCTAGTGGGAGCCTGATTAGTGGAAACGTCTCAGGGACATCTGTCCACGACATCTTTCTTCAAACTATTACCTGAGAGGTCTACCCACCTTGTCGACTAGTGGGAGCTCGGTCAGTGGAACCATCTCGTGGAAATTGGTCTCTGTGAAGTTCACGACCCGAGTAGGGGGCAACCTTCACCTACTTCTCCCAAGCAAGAGCGCTTGGCCGGTCTTTTCGAACTAAGGAATAGACCCTGGACTGCAGTGCGGAGGTCCCACCACACACTCGAAAGATCTTAGAGCGCTTCCCCTCACTAGCCAATGCTGGTCTAGGCACCTTGGTGGGAAGAAGAAAGTCTGAATCTGCCCCTCTCCAAGGTACCTTAAGGGTCTATTTATAGTTTTTTGAGTCTGGTCTGCTGATAGAGGAATTCCACATTTTAGTTTTACTAAATACATCCCAAAGTAGTCTGCCAACAGTCAAACTCCGCTGTTTGTAGGGCTATTAGCAGACCAAAATGGGCATTATGGGGTTGGAGAGAGCCTGGTGAAGCGAGTACTCGCTGCTCACCCTGATCCTGGATCTCGCCCCTAGGGAGCTGATCTTGCCCTATGGGGGCCTGTACTCGCCCCTGGAGGGCTGAACTCGCCTCTAGCGGTCTGGTCTCGCCCCTAGGTAAGTAAGGTACTCTAGGCCATCCTCGGTCATCTTTGGTCTCGACGAATCCCGGGTTATACAAAATCCCCGAAGAATCCAAAAGAAGTCTAGAGGCTGACATGAAGGCTGGTAGGCCTTAGCCGCTTCCTATCTAAGGCTAGGGAGAAGTGTTCTCCATTTTTCAAAGCTCTTCGAGGTAACCAGAAGTTTGAGTGGACCGCAGAGTGTGATGAGGCTTTTGGAAAGCTCAAGCAACAACTAACTTAAGCTCCTCTACTCCAAGGCCCACAGGGAAGAAAATATCTCCTCCTTTATTTGGGAGTGAGAGCGGAAGCAGTCAACTCTGTGCTCGTCAGAGAAAAAGGAAGGAAGCAGCTCTCCATCTATTATGTGAGTAGAGTTTTGAGACAGGCAGAGGCGAGGTATCCCATCTTGGAGAAGTCAGTTTTTTCCTTAGTAGTTTTGGCTCGGAGGCTCCGCACTTATTTTTCAGGCTCACTCCATCAAGGTTGTATCTGATCATCCGCTGCGAAGTATCTTAGATGGAGTGGAGCATTCAGGAAGGTTAGCAAAGTGGGTAGTAGAGCTCAGTGAGTTCAACATTTCTTATTCGTCAAGGGTGGTGATCAAGGCCCAGGCAGTAACGGACTTTCTGCCGACTTCTCGGCCGAGGTAGGAGGGGAAGAAGGCACTTCCGGCCTAGTCTCTTGGAAGATGTTCGTGGATGGTGCTTCAGGAAAGAATTCCGAGGGAGCCAGAGTCGTGTTGGTAAGTCCACATGGAACTAGGATCGAGAAAGCAGTCGAGATCCTCTTCCCCATCACAAATAATCAGGTGGAGTACGAAGCCATGGTAGCAAGCTTGTATCTCGCCGAGGAGTTTGGGATCTAAGATCTCAAGGACTTCACTGACTCAATAGTGGTCGCGTCGCAAATTAGGGGAGAGTTCAAGGTGTGTGACCCCATCCTGTAGAGGTACTTGGCTAAGGTTAAGGGCTTGATAGGAGGTTCCAATCCTTCTTCGTCGAGCATGTGCCCCCAGAGGAGAACTTAGAGGCAGACTATATCGCCAAGTACGGTCCCAGAGCTGGAGGGACAGTGAGCGAGTTTTTTCGACCGTCCATCGAGGAAGGGGAGATGATGGAGATCGTTATATTCATAACGACAGGTCAGCTTCCTACCATTGAGAGAGATCAGAAAAAGTCCGGGTACAAGGTTGCTTACTACCTACTGCATGAAGGAGAACTCTATCGCAATACCATTTCGGGCCCTCTAGCCAAATGCCTATTAAAAGTTGAAATCCCTCGAGTGCTTGAGGAAATTCATTCAGGAGAGTGCGATAGCCACTCGTGGACTCGTACTCTAGAGTAGATGATTCTGAGGCATAACAACTTCTGGCTGACCATTCGGAAGGATGCAGAAGCCTTCTCAAAGGAGTGTCCAAAGTATCAACTTTTCGTACCTCTTCAGTTACAACCAACTCAATAACTTTGCTCAATCACCGCTCTCTAGCCCTTCGCTATCTATGGAATGGATTTGATTGACCCTTTCCCTCATGCTAGCCAGATGAAGTTTGTTCTCGTCATGATCGACTATTTCTCCAAGTGGATCGAGGCAAAAGCTTTTGCCAAGATCACATCTCAGATTGTGAAGAACTTCATCTGGGGAGAGATCGCCTGTAGGTTCGGGATCCCTCTCGCCATCATCACCAACAATGGCTGATAGTTTGCTAGCCTGGAGCTGGAAGACTTCTGCAAGCAGATAGGGACATATCTTTGATTCGCCTCTTTACATCATCATTGGAGCAACGGACAAGTGGAAGCCTCCAAAAAGTTGATCATCAACCTCTTGAAGAAGAAGGTCACCAATCTGAAGGAAAACTGAGCGGAGCAGCTCCCCTCGATCATATGGGCTCTAAGAATCACTCCTAACTTGGCTATGGGGGAAACACCTTTCAAGTTATCCCATAGGTCTGAGGCACTCATGAATTTGAAGTTTGGAGCCCGAGGGTTATAGCAGCAAGGGAAGGCAGGGAAGAATGGAGCATGAGAAGCTCAGAAGTTCTCACTAAACTACATCGAGGAACTTCTTGACTTGGCCTCCATCCGTCAAGAGGATATTAAGAGGTGAATGACAAAGCACTTCGATAAAAAATTTCGCCCCAAGCACTTCCTTATAGGAGACCTAGTCATGAAGAAGGTGGACACAATAAGAAGGGTAGCTATCGTTGGCAAGCTGAATCCTAACTGGGAAAGACCCATCACCGTCTAAGAAGTGCAAACCACTGGAGGCTATCGCCTATAAAATCAAGAAGGAGAGCTACCGGGATGTACTTAGAGCGGGGATGACCTAAAAGGTTCTACCCTTAGCGGTAACATGTATTGCTTACCTGTAATATTATTTCTATGTTATTTATACATTTCCTCACCCTAGAGGCATGAGTGGTTGCGAGTTATCTTCTTTGTGTTAATCATCTCATGTCAGCTAAAAGTAGTGAAGTCCATCTCCTCGATCGGTTTGGGAAACCAACATCCGACCTAATTCTCCTAAAAAGCTCAGGGCGGACGATGGGACGATGCTTCGAGTTTTAAGTATCCTTGTAAGACCGAGCCCCTGCAATGACAATCGAGATCAACTCCCCCCTTCTATATTGGCTTAGCTACCCCTGATTGCATCTCTCCTTCGACTGGAGGAACTATCAGGAATAGGTCTGGACGCTAACCTCCTAAACTTGATGAACAATAGACCTCACAAAGTGATTCCTTGTGTAAAGGCGTCATCAGTCTTTGAGAAGACTAAAAGGCCCGCTCTTAGCGATTGTTTGTCATGTAGGGAAGGGCGCATCTCGATTGTTGCCAAGGTGGGATAACCCGCCATACTCTTAGAAGCAGTTGGGAAACTAAGCTCTAGAAGGTACGAGTTTGTGGAAGAATGGTGGAATCGAGTGTGTGTCATGTAGGTACCCTCGAGGGCCATTTCCCTTCGCTTGTACACTGACCTTCGTAGCCAAATAGTAGAGCTAGAAGCGATCTCCACGATTGAGTTGGGAAATGAGCCTTTGACCTAAGTCTCCTAAAAATCCCAAAGTGGATGATGGGACGATGCATCGGGATTTAAGCGTCCTTGTAAGACCGAGTCCCTACATTGATGGTCGAGATCAGCACCCCCTTGTATGTTAGCCTAATTACCCTCGATTACATCTCTCCTCCGAGTGGAGGAACAATCAGGAATATGTCTGGATGCCAACCTCCCAACTTGTTGGAGAGAAGATCGTCATCTCTTTAGAAGTTTCCTTCGTCATCAAAGAGGTTGATACATCTAAGTCTTTAGCTATCTCTTAAGTAACTGGGCGAATGACCTCAGCATCGATAAAAGTCCTTGAATCATGGAGTTATCGTAGTCCGAGTCCCTGCATGAGCTCCTCTCCTTCATATCGGCTACCAACCCCCTTAGGTGAGATAGTTTCCTCGTGTGTTTTGTTATCATAGTATGGGCCCCATGAACGAGCTTCTCTCCTGCAGGCTGACTACGAGCTCAACCCAAGTCGACTTCACCTCCAGTTGAGCTCGGATCCTGAGAGCTGTCAACTCCATCTCCAGTTGAGCTCGGCTCCTATAAGATGTTGATTTCGCGTATGTGTTTTTGTCGTAGTCCGGGCCCCCTGTACGAGCTTCTGTCCTGCAGGCTGACTACGAACTCAACCCAAGTCAACTCCACCTCTAGTCGAGCTCGATCCTGAGAGCTGTCGACTCCACCTCAAGTTGAGCTCGGATCTTGAGAGCTTTTGACCCCATCTCCAGTTGAGCTCGGCTCCTGTAAGATGTTTATTCCTCATGTGTGTTGTTGCTGTAGTTCGGTCCCCTATACGAGCTTCCCTCCTGCAGGCTGACTACGAGCTCAACCTGAGTCGACTCCACCTCTAGTTGAGTTTGGCTCCTAAGAGCCATCGACTCCACCTCCAGTTAAGCTCGGCTCCTGAGTGTTGTTGACTCCATCTCCAATTGAGCCCGACTCTTGTAAGATGTTGATTCCACCTCCAGTTGAGCTCAGCTTTTTAGAGCTTTCGACTCCATCTCCAGTTGAGCCCATCTCCTATAAGAAGTTGCCTCCACCTCCAGTTGAGATCGAATCCTTTGAGCTGTCGACTCTCCACCTTCAGTTGAGATTCCTCCTGATTTGGTGTCGACTGTATTCTCCACCTATAGTTGAGCTTCCTCCTGTTAGGTGTCGACTATATCCTTCAACTCGGTTGAGCTCGACTCTTATGAGGTATGATACTATGTAGGTGCGAGAAACAATATGCAAGCATATTACTGCGACCATGCATAAGCGAGTAGCAATGTGCGAGTATGAGATTTTGCATGAGTCATCGAGCGAGTATGCGAGCAATATGCACTCAACCTCTGCGTGCCTATAAGCCTAACGAGTATCATCATCGAGTGAGTACGCGAGCAACGATCACTCAACCTCTGCATGCCTATGAGCCTAGCGAGCATCATCAACAAGCGAGTATTCAAATGCAAAAACAAATGACAAGTGAAAGAACAACATTGTACTATATGACGAGTATTACAAGGTTTTACAATTTTTGTTTACAAAATTTATAACTTTACCTTTGCTTGGGAGGATTTCGTCCAGATCGTTGACATTCAGGAGCCAATGGATGACGTCGAATCGCTAGCCGCGGAAGGCCTCGAAGAGCTTCTCTTGCATGCCTTCGAGGATGGGCGGGAAGAAGGCGATCTCGGCTGGCTAGTGCGGCATGTGCGACACCCCTTCAAAGTCGTCGGCGACAAAGACCAGGTACTCGCCCTACCGGTGGCCCTTATTCATCGTGTCGACCAGAGTGCAGACAAGGCTACCAAAAAAGATGACCCCCTCAAATGTCATGTCAAAGGAGAAGACCTTCCTAAAGACGGAGAGGTCGAAGACGATCTTCTCTTCCCACAGGAAGTCGAGGAATCCCATGATCATCGCCACTCTGTTTGGGTTTATCAGAGCGGGGACTATTCTGAAGTACTGCAGGATCTGTAAGTACTCAGGCCACAACGAAAGTCGCAGGCTGACTTTAAAGTGGCACAGGGGCAAGACTATCTCACCTTCGAGAAAGGTGTTTAATCGATTGGTCCGGGAGAGGAGCCTGGCTGAGTATTACTCAGGCAGGTGCCTTTGGTGGAAGTCTTCTAGATCTCGCTCAGTCGTGACGGACTTCTTAAAGACGGCTTTTGAGAACTTGATCGCGTGGGCTTGTTGGCGAGCATTGGTGTCGTCACTAACTATCTTGAGCGAGAAGCGCGAGAAGCGCGAGAAGATCTAGAGCGAGAAAGCAGGTGCGAGCAAGGACAACTACTCGCGAGAAATGTTCAGAAATTTCAATAGCGTACTAAAGACTCACCTATCCCTTCTATTTATAGACAGAGGCCAGGGAGGGTATATCTACCTCGCACGAGTATTGGCCTAAGTCTCGTGCTAGCCGAGAGATCAACCCTAGTTGCGAACCCTATCTCGCGCAAAGTCATTCAGAAGCTTGCCAGCTTGCCATACTCGCCATAAACTTGCACAGATAGCTCAAGACATCGCATAATGAAGATCAATTTAAAAGTAGAATGTTGGATCCCTAATTGTATTTGGGCTAGGTTCACTAAATTAGGCGGAGTCTGACCCACCTTGTATAGCCAGGGTCAAGTCTAGTATTCCTAGTGTTTAGGCCAAGTCATTAGGTTCAACCTCCTTGGACCACCCAGCAGAGGACCTCAGAAGACTCAGACTTAGAAGATTAAGAGAACAGAATGATCAGTTCGAAGTTCTTCGAACTCAGATTGACTAACTCAAAGTTATTTCTCTGAGCCGAGCTCGACGATATTCGAGCTCAGGTCGACGATCGTTTCTTTCAGACAGATTCTCAGCTCGACGAACTCAGAGCAAAGAATTGGCAAGTTATTCTCTAAATGCAGTTCGTAGAGCTCAAATCGATGATCAAGAAATCTCAGGTCGACGAACTTGGAACTCAGGTCGATTAATTCTGTTCAGAGGTCGACGATTTTTATCCCGCTCCAGAATGAGAAGTTTTCTTTCTTCTGTCCCTTACTTTCTATATTATTTAGCAGTAATATTCCTAAGTAATTAATGATCATATTCCTCTGAATATAGTCGTTATTGACAACATTAATTATGGTCTTCATCAGGATAATTACTTGCTTATTTTATTAGGGACCGTTGGGGAAACTCATTTAAGTCATATTCCAGCCATTTGTATTCTCCAGATCAGTAGGCAATTAATGCCAGGAATTCAAATTTCTAAGGAGAAATTAACTGCAGAATATAAAAGAGATTTTCTCTTTTCAATCGAGATACACTGGGACACTTAGCAATAAATCAGAAAAATACTGAGTCAGAGATTCTTAGAAAACATACATCACACAAGAAAATACAAAGAGACAGTCACTGAACTTTCAGAACTCTCTCACAGTGCAGAAAACAATCTGTTTTCTACCTTGTCATTTCTGAAGACTGAAGAAGAACATTCATCACAATCAAGAGTCTTCTTCAACCTTCTCCTCCGGGAACATTCAAGGACAACAAACCTAGGTTCAGTCAGAAAGTTCCAGGACTGTTTTCAGACAAGGCTGAAGACCTACACACTGAATCAAAGCTTCTAGTCTTCCTAAACCATTCAACATCTAAGGGGGAGCTTTGTCAACATCAAGATCCACTAGTCTTTTCTGTTGATTAGAGAAAGAGAAGACACCATCACCTCCTCTCACCTCCTATAAAAGGGTTTTAACTCCCTTCAAAAGTTAACCACTTAGTTGTCAAGTCTCCTGATTAAAAGACTTGGGTTGGTTTTTGGGCACATGATCAAAAGCCTAAAGGGTTGTTATATCTCCCTACAAATAGATATTGTGGTGGAAGTCACCTGATCAAAACCTGTTAGTGGATTCCTACCAGGGTGGTAGAAGAGTGGATGTACCCAGTTAGGGAACCATTATAAAATTCTTGTGTTGTCTGGTTGTGTTTCATTTTCCTTCTACTCTTGTTGTGGCTGTGATAGATAGAATAGTTTAACCTATTTTCTATTTCTTTCTATATTATTGGTATCACCTATTTTCAACTCTGATATAAATATTAAAAACAACCAAAATTTTTAATACTCTATTCACCCCCCCCCCCCCCTCTATAGTAAATCAGGTCTAACCCCCCATCTTTCAATTGGTATCAGAGGAGTATTCCTTTGGTTGTACAAACTAACACTTGAACCAAAAGATCCTTGCTAGATCTGATTTTCTTTTCCTAGTTTTTCTATTAGCACAATGGCACAGAACAAAGACTATACAAGCACCAAATCTCTAGTGTGTAATTTAAATAAGCTTGTCATCTGGGAGGCAAGAATCAAACTATATATGAATTCTATTGATGAAGACATTTTTAATTCTATTTTGACAGGACCTCCAGTTCCAATGACCATAACTACTGTTAGCTCCAGCACACATGTTGTTCAACCACCTGAGTGGACATATGCATAGAAAAAGGCCAAGATAGTTAATGCAAAGGCCATGAATATTCAGGCTCAGACAATGTCTGATGACATTTTCCAGAAGGTGACTGAGTGCACATCAGCCCAGGCAATATGGGACTCACTTAACCAGATGGTTGTTGGTTTTGCCGATGAGAGAAAGGATAGGAGATCCAACCTCATCTCTCAATATGAGAATTTTAAGAAGGATGAATCAGAGTCTGTTGGTGACATGTACAAAATACTGAGCTCAATAATCAATGACTGAAAACTCTAGACAAATACATCACCCTTACTGAAGTGAATGATAAAATCCTCATGTGCTTCCCTAGCTCATGGGATTCAAGAATCTGGCCTATCAAGGAAGTCAGAAGTCTAAATGATATTTCCATCAAATCTCTACTGGGAAAGCTCAAGTCATATGAGCAAATGATAAAGTCTAGAGAGACTGTAGAATAGAAGACTCCTTCATCAGGCAGGAAGGATCAAAATATTGCATTCAAGGCAACTGAAGAATCAATAGCCCCAACAGTCAATGAAGAATTCTTGAGTCTCTTAGCCAAGAGATTCTACAAAATGGGCAAGAAAGATTTCAGAAGAAAGTCATCAAGGCAAGATGACAAGCCCAGGTATGACAAGACTCCTACTAACGAAGTTGTTTGTTTTGGATACAGGAAGCTTGAACACTTCATCTCAGAGTGTCCATAGAACCAAAAGAAGGAGAGGAGAAGAGAAAAGGAAACAAGGAAACAACATTACAACAAGCCCTCCTCCAACAAGCACAAAAGGAAGGAGAAAGGTTTCATTGCTGAAACCTGGAGTGAAACTGAAGAAAAATCTTCATCTTCCAACTCCAGTGAAGATGAAGAGGAAGCAAAGGCTAAGGATATATGCTTGATGGCCATTGATGCATTAAGCACCCATTCTAAAGCTGACCAATCAGACACTGAAGAACCTCTATCTGAAGAGGATCAGGTATTATCTTCTTTTGATTTTGATTAAGAAGAATTTAAAACTGAATTCAAGTCCTTATGCTTTGATTTAATAAATTCTGAAAAAGTTATTAAACAACTTAGAGAGAAATTAAATGAACAAGAAAACCTACTTTCAGAAAATAACAAATTAAAGGATGAAATCACTTTAGCTAATGAACAAATTATTAAATTAAATACTGAATTATCTGAGGCTAGGCAACTTGAAGAATCCCTAAATTGGAGAAGTATCAAGCTGATGAACATCACAAGCACAGTGAATGTTAGGCTCAATGGCAAGCTGGGCTTAGGTGCTTCATCAAGCCAACCCCCACTGACTCAGAAGAACATATTAACAACCCCTATAAAATTTATTTCTGAAAAGGGTAAAGAGAAATTAGAAGATAATAATCTTAATCAAACAGAACTTAAACACAAGAATAAGAAAAAGAGAAAGAGTAAGAAAAATAATAACAAGAATAATGTTCAGCAGATTTCGTCAAACTCAGATCGATGAAATGTGTACAGTTCGTCGAGCTCAAGTCGACGAACTCCGAACGCAAACTTTTACTATAACTATTCTCTGAACTGTTATCGACGAAACCAGTATGGTTCGTCGACCAGAGATCGACGAAATTTGGGCCCAAAAAATGAATACTTTCATTCTCTGAGTGGAGTTTGACGAACTCATCCTCGTTCGTCTACCTAAGATCTACGAACGTACCAGAATTCGTCGACCCCAGTTTGTAATTACAGAAACTTTAATTCCAACATACCTTTTAATCAACAAAGACAAAACATTAATTCTTTTAACCAATGGATAATTCCACCTAGAAGATATCATCCCTTAGGTTACAAAAGTCAACCTGAATATTCATATATTTCCAGCTTTAGTTATGTAAATCAACAAGGACTCGAGGTAACCTGGGTCAAGAACAACTAATTCCTATTATTGCAGGTGAAGAGCTGTCCAGCTTTTAAACAACAATGGTATCTGGACAGTGGATGCTCCAAGCATATGACTGGCAGCAAGGTCAACATAATAAATTACAAGTCCAAGCTGGGACCAAAGATGATCTTTGGTGACTCTAATTGTGGACAGACTGAAGGCTTTGGAGAAGTCATGGTTGGGGCAGTAACCTTCAAAAAAGTTACATATGTAAGTGTATTAAAGCATAACCTCATCTCCATAAGTCAATTATGTGATGAAGGTTATCAGGTATCTTTTAACTCAAACTCGTGTATTATTTCTTCCAAAGAAAACAAAACTGTTTTAATTGGAAATAGACAAGGCAACATATACATAGTAGATTTTCAATCAGCTATTTCAGATATTTTTCTTTTTAATCAGGTTAGCAATCAAAATAATTTGTGGCATAAAAGACTAGGATATATAAATCTGAAAAATATTGCTAGGTTATCTAAGGACAACCTTGTTAGAGGATTGCCTTCTGGTCCCTACAAGAAGGAAGGCCTCTGCAGGGCTTGTCAATTAGGTAAACAAACTAAATCTAGTTTAAAATCTGTAAATAAAAGTGATTCACCTAGGATCTTGTACTTGCTACATATGAACCTATTTGGTCTTATTGTTGTACAAAGCCTAAGAGGGAAATCCTATACTTTAGTTATTGTAGATGACTTCTCAAGATTCACTTGGGTGTTCTTTCTGAGATCTAAGTCAGATAACTTCAAGGTTCTTACAGATTTTCTCAAGATCATACAGATTGAGTACTCTACTCCAGTTGTATTGATTAGAAGTGATCATGGTACTGAGTTTGAGTCTCTTCTTATGCAAGAGTTCTGTGAGAAGGAAGGTATCAGACACTGCTTCACAGCTCTTAGAACTCCTCAACAAAATGGGGTAGTTGAATGGAAGAATAGAACCCTAATTGAGGCTGCAGGTACATTACTTGTAGATGCTTACATGTCACTATCCTTTTGGGTAGAGGCTGTGAGCACAACAAACTATGTACTGAACAAAAGTTTAATACATAAACTTAAAAGTAAGACTCCCTATGAATTTCTTAAAGGAAAGAAACCTAAAATCACTTATTTTAAAGTATTTGGATGCTTATGTTATATTCACAATAATGATAAGAAATACACTAGAAAGTTTGAAGCAAAAGCTGTAGAGGGAATTTTTCTAGGATATTCCCAAGTCAGCAAAGCTTATAGGGTGTTTAATAAATCCACTTTAAAAATTAAGGAATCAGTCCATGTGATTTTTGATGAAGCTAACATGTATTACAAGAAGAAAGAAATTTCTACCAGTAGCTCAATGTAGGTACCTTACTTGTGTGAGAGATTTGATGATATAAACCTCACCCAAGAGCTTCCATCTAATCCCTCTTCACAAGATATTAGAAGATGATAGTGAAGAAGATAACTCGGATGCTTCTGACACTCTCCAAACAGCTAACCCAATACAATAAGAGGAATTAATCCCTCAAGTTATTACTCAAACTCCTCCCACTAATCTTGTCACACTTAGAGATCATTCCATATCTCAAGTGCTTGGAGACATATCAGCTGATGTGCAAACAAGACATCAACTCAACCCTGACTTGATGTTTGCTTGTTTCCTCTCTCAACTTGAGACCCAATCCATTAAAGATGTTTAGCAAGATCCTCACTGGATCATTGCAATGCAAGATGAGCTCAATAAATTTGAGAGATGTAGAGTTTGGGATTTGGTTCCTAGAAACAAATACTATAAAGTCATTGGAACAAAATGGGTGTTAAGAAATAAATTGGATGTTGATGGTAATATTATAAGGAACAAAGCAAGGCTAGTGGCTCAAGGCTACTCACAGGAGGAAGGAATTGATTATGACAAGACCTTTGCTCCAGTGGCAAGGCTTGAAGCCATAAGAATTTTCTTTGCTTATGCTGCCTACAAAAGGTTCAAAGTCCACCAGATGGATGTAAAGAGTGATTTCCTCAATGGTGAACTCAAAGAGGAAGTATATATGGAGCAACCACTAGGTTTTATCTCATCAACTCATCCCTCTTATGTCTTTAGATTGCATAAAGCTCTCTATGGTTTAAATCAAGCTCCAAGAGCTTGGTATGAGACCTTAGCTAGCTTCCTGTTAGAGCATAAATTTTTTAGAGGCATTGTAAATAGGACTCTTTTCATTAGACATCATAAAGATAAAATCTTGTTTGTACAAATATATGTAGATGACATTATATTTGGCTCTACAGATCTCAAACTATGCAAAAGGTTTTCTGACCTTATGCTTTCAAAGTTAGAGATGGGTAGCTGGGTGAGCTCTCCTACTTCCTTGGTCTCCAAGTGAAGAAGACCCCTGATGGCATCTTCAGATCACAATCCAAGTATGCTAAAGAACTGATAAAAAGGTTTGGGATGGCTGATGCCTCAGCTAAGAAAACACTCATGCCTACAAATGATGTGGTTGATTCTGATGAACATGGGAAATCTGTTGATCAAAAATTGTATAGGGCCATTGTTGAGTCTCTGTTATATCTTACAGCAAGTAGACCAGATATTATGTTTGCTACTTGTTTTTGTACTAGGTTCCAGGTGAACCCTAAAGAATCTTATCTTATTTTTCTAAAAAGGATTTAAAGATATATAAAGAGTTGCCCTAATCTAGGACTCTGGTATCCAACAGAGTAAGAATTTGAGTTAACTGGATACTCTGATGTTGACTTTGCTGGATGTAGAGTGGATAGGAAGATCACATCAGGAACATGTCACTTCCTTGGTGCTAGACTTGTCTTTTAGTTTTGCAAAAAGCAAACATCTGTGTCTATATCAATAACAGAAGCTGAGTACATAGCAACTGGCAGTTGCTGTTCATAGATGTTGTGGATTCAAAACCAACTCCTATATTATGGATACAACTTAAATAATTCAACTATACTTTGTGACAACACTAGTGCAATTTCTATTGCCCAGAATCCAGTGCATCATAGTAGAACTAAGCATATAGAGATAAGACATCATTTCATTAGAGAGTGTGTGGACAAAAAGAAAATTAATCTTGTTCATATCTACACTGATTTGCAAAGAGCAGATATCTTCACCAAACCCTTGGATGAGAGGAACCATCTGTTCTTTCTAAATCATCTTGGTATGATCAATGAAGAAGCTTTAATTTAACTTTCTGTCTGTGGTCGAAAAATTTGCCATAGTTCGTCGACCGGAGATCGACGAACTGAGAAACGTTCTTGAGAAAATCCGTCGACTTGAGATTGACGAACTCTCTGTGTAAGCCATTTTCGTCGACTAGAGATCGACGATCTTACTTCAGAAAATTTTCGTCGACTTGAGAACGTCGAAAAGTTTTCCCTTCTTCAGACTTAGATCGACGAACTCTTTTGTCAATAAAAGATTTCGTCGACCTTAGATCGAAGAATTTTTCTTTTTCACAAGACGGAATTTGTCATTTCATATTCTGAAAAACCTTATATCTAGGTTTTCTTCGAGCTCCATCCCACGCTTTCTGTTCCCCTTGCACTTGATCTCTATGTTTCTCTTTTGCAGGCGATTTCAGAAAGCAATGGCGATTCCAGCAAGCACTTTCTCCGGCATGAAGTATGACACTGGTTTCGACATCGATTTCAATTCCTTTGGTCAATCAGATAAAATCTTCACAGATATTCTTCAGTTGTTTGAAGATCAGAAATTGAAGCAGTTTATGCCTACAAGGATCAAGTTGCCAGCCGCGCCGAGATCAAGGAATGGGTCTACACATTAACTTCTTCTGATACAGAGATGATAGGATCAATTTCTGAAACACTTATTTCTCTCTCTCCTGCTGTTCGTTCTGATATATTTGGATTTGAGAATAGGGTAGATGATCATGAAATGGATAGTTCTGATTTTGATGAGATGCTGATAAGAATGGGTCACTCCGAGGGAAACCCTAATAAGCTGCTGAAGAAGAACTTATCTGCTGAATACAAGTTCTTGGCTGATGTAGTAGGAAAGGTTCGACTGGGCAAGCACACTGCCCAAGACTGCATCACAAGGCACCAGTTTTTGGTGATGAGTGCCTTGGTTGATAAGAAAAAGATTGACTGGGGACAGGTTCTGTTTGACTTGATTAGAAAGAAAAATTCTAAAAAAGAAGTTTGTTTTGCAAGAGTATTAGGAATTTTTCTACATGCTAGGGCTAATGACTTACTGGTCTCTCCGACAGTATTCATTAATGCCTCTAAGAAGTTGATATCTGCTCTCTTTAGCAGATGGGAGAGGACAATTTCCAAGCCATCCAAGGCTTCCTCCTCTTCCTCAAGACCTTCTGAGAGTACTAGGGCTGCTCCAGCCACTCCCCACCCTACTGAAGATGTTTCCACTCCACCTCCACCTCCTCATGTTCAAACACCTTCCTCAACCCTCCAACAAACATCCATATCTCAAGCCCAGACACCAACTCCGCCAGCTTCCCCACTCAAACATTCCTCACCAGTTCATACTCCTAAACATCAACCATCTCCACCTCAATCTCCAGTGCATGCTATTCCACCTCACACCCCAGAGTATGTCACTCCTCCTTAGTCCCCTCTTCCTCCACATCTTGCTGATATCCCCCTACAAATTATATCATCCATACCATCATTCAATCTGCTGTCATCCCCCATCCATACTCCATCACCTCAAGATGAGAACATGTCATATTCCACTCCCTTCCCCTCATCCTCGTCCATCAATCCTTCTGTATCGACTCAGACACCCTCTGAGTTCATGCAATTGGACCCCCCCCCCTTCCATTTCCTCTTTTTTGCAAACCATCACTCCACTTCTGCAATAACTTATAGCAGAGGCAATTAAACCTCTTGCTGACTCAATTTCCTCCCTCTCTGCTTTTCTGCCTACTGCCATTGATGTCCCTTCTTCTAGGGGCCTGGCTTTAGGACCCTCTGCATCCAGGAAGGTGGAGATATTCTATGAAGAAGCTCTAGTACCCTCTCTAGCAGCAGCAACAGAAGAAGCAGTAGCAGAAGAAGCAATAACAGTTTTGCAGACAGTTGAGTTAACAGATGTAAATATGGTTACAGAGGCTGAAATTATTGATGTAGATATGCTGATTGCAGATATTGTGACTGCTGGTGATTGTTATATTAATCCCAAAGTAGACATCCTTAGATTATTACATTCTTTTAATATAATTTATCTGAATTCTTTTCTTCCAGCAGTAAAGCCATCTTTGGCTATAGTGTGCTACACTCTCCCATAAGTCCTGAAGTTGTTAATCAACTGAAGGCAAGTTTTGCTCTTAACATAATTGTGGAACCCTCAGGCCCAACCTGTGTGATGGATGATAGCCCAATCCCAAAGTTAGATGATTTAATTGCTCAAGATGTAGCTCAAGAACTTGCACAGATTCAGAATGATCCTGAGCTGAATGAATTCTTGCTTGCTGACAAAGATATAGAAGATTATCAGATGATTACTGAGAATATTGCTCCACCTGCAGTTGCTGAACCTCAAGTACTTCCTCAGGCTGAAAGAAAAATCTCAAAGGAAACTTTAAAAGAGATAGATGCATTATATGATAACCCTCAAAGTTCTTCTGATGATGACATAGATGATGACTCTGATGGATCTGATGATCCTAAATCTAAGAAGAAAGCTACAAAGAAGATAAAAGTGGTTCCTAAGGCTGCTCCAAAGCCAAACCCCACTCATGAAACCCCTTACTACATCCTGAACAAGATTACTCCATACCCAGGGATGCCTCAGTGGATGTGTCTATCCAAAAATGAGCAGAAAGAAAAGGAAGAAGATAAGGAGGTACATGTCTCCTCCTAAGCAATTTAGGAAAAACCCTCCTCCTCCTCCTCCATCTTCAGGTGCCTCTGGCAATGTATCTCAAAGATCTGCTCCAGTTACCAAAACTTATCAGAGATATTCTAGGCAGGGCAGTCAGCAGCATTCTTCTCAAAGTCATCCTCCTCTAACTTTAGTCAAGAGAAATCCTACAAACTCTGTTGATGAATTACAGAAGGACTCAAGTACAAAAAGGCCAGAATCTCCTCCAATTCCCTTTATAGATTCAGAACAGGAGACTTCAGCTAAAATGGCCAGATTTCATGAGCTGATAGGACTTTCACAAATTAACAAAACCAAAGCTGAAGGAAAAGATCCTTCATAATTCCATACCATGTCTTCATTCAGAAAAGAAGAACTTAAAAGGTATGCACAGGAAAAAAAATTCTTTAATGTTGATGATTATATGAAATTGCATCCAGAAGCTGTAGTTTCTAGAGCAACATCTCTCAACATCATTGGTGCATCAGACATGATAATGTCAAAGAGAGAAGCTGCTGATTCAAACAGAGAAATCATTTTCAAACAGCCTTCTGAGAAGCCAGAGAAAGGAAATCCTAAGCAGAAACAGTGATTTTGTTTGTGTTTTGTTCTTATTTTTGAACTCTATTGTGTTTAATCATGAAGCACCTCATGTAAATATCTGCTGAATGTTTTATTTCTGTCAGATATATGTTTTCATGCTTTATGATTGTTTCTTTTATTTTGCTTTAGTGACCTCACCCAAATAGGGGGAGATTGTTGGATCCCTAGTTGGATTTGGGCTAGGTTCACTAAATTAGGCTGAGTCTGATTCACCTTGTATAGTCAGGGTCAAGTCTAGTAGTCCTAGAGTTTAGGCCAAGTCATTTGGTTCAACCTCCTTGGACCAGCCAGCAGAGGACCTCAGAAGACTCAGACTTAGAAGATTCAGAGAATAAAATGATCAGTTCGAAGTTCTTTGAGCTCAGCTCGACGATCGTCGATCTCAGATCGACAAACTCAGAGTTATTTCTCTGAGCTGAGCTCGACGATATTCGAGCTCAGGTCGACGATATTCGAGCTCAGGTCGACGATCGTTTCTTTCAGACAGATTCTCAGCTCGACGAACTCAGAGCACAAAATTGGCAAGTTATTCTCTGAATGTAGTTCACAGAGCTCAGGTCGACGATCAGGAATTCTCAGGTCGACGAACTTAGAACTCAGGTCGACGAATTCCGTTCAGAGGTCGACGATTTCTGTCCCGCTCCAGAATGAGAAATTTTCTTTCTTCTATCCCTTACTTTCTATATTATTTAGCAGTAATATTCCTAAGTAATTAATGATCATATTCCTCTGAATATAGCCGTTATTGACAGCATTAATTATGGTCTTCATCAGGATAATTACTTGCTTATTTTATTAGGGACAGTTGAGGAAACTCATTTAAGTCATATTCCAGTCATTTGTATTCTCCAAATCAGTCAGCAATTAATGCCAGAAATTCAAATTTCAAAGGAGAAATTAACTGCAGAATATAAAAGAGATTTTCTCTTTTCAATCGAGATACACTGAGACACTTAGCAAGAAATCAAAAAATACTGAGCCAGAGATTCTCAGAAAACATACAACACACAAGAAAATACAGAGAGACAGTCACTGAACTTTCAGAACTCTCTCACGGTGCAGAAAACAATCTGTTTTCTACCTTATCATTTCTGAAGACTGAAGAAGAACATTCATCACAATCAAGATTCTTCTTCAACCTTCTCCTCTAGGAACATTCAAGGACAACAAATCTAGATTCAGTCAGAAAGTTTCAGTACTATTTTCAGACAAAGCTGAAGACCTACACCCTGAAGCAAAGCATCCAGTTTTCTTGAACCATTCAACATCTCAGAGAGAGCTTTGTCAACATCAAGATACACTAGTCTTAACTGTTGATTAGAGAAAGAGAAGACACCATCACCTCCTCTCATCTCCTATAAAAGGGTTTTAACTCCCTTCAAAAGATAACCACTTAGTTGTTAAGTCTCATGATCAAAAGACTTGGGTTGGTTTTTGGGCACCTAATCAAAAGCCCAAAGGGTTTCTATATTTCCCTGTAAATAGATATTGTGGTGGCAGTCACCTGATCAAAACCTGTTAGTGGATTCCTACCAAGGAGGTAGAAGAGTGGATGTACCTAGTTGGAGAACCACTATAAAATTCTTTTGTTGTCTAGTTGTGTTTCATTTTCCTTCTATTCTTGTTGTGGTTGTGATAGATAGAATAGTTTAAACTGTTTTCTATTTCTTTCTATATTATTGGTATCAGCTATTTTCAACTCTGATATAAATATTAAAAACAACCAAAAGTTTTTATACTCTATTCACCCCTCCCCCCCCCCCCCCCTCTAGAGTAAATCAGGTCTAACCCCCCATCTTTCATAGAACACGAGCATCAACATAGAGCGAAAGCATCAACATTAAAAAGTCGATAGAATAAATGTGAGATACAAGCTTGCCTTATTACATCAAAGAATCTGTTCGTTACAATATCGCCAGAGGTGAGTACAAATGGAATAAAAAGAAAAATTTCTAAGTCCTAGGAGGCCGCTGCTCGGGAAGAGGTGAATGTCTCCCGACCCAACCCATCTCGCGTGTACGTTGAAAGTGCTCGCTGGACACCACCATCGCATAATCGCCTCGACGCAGCTGCTCTTCCATCCTCGCAAGTCACCTAGCGGATTTAATACTCGCCCGAATGCCGACCAACTCCTCATGATAGAGCTGGATGTGATGGTTGGTCATCGAATGACGCTGCTCCAGCTTGTGGATAATGTGGAAGCGGGCCTCATAAGTTGTCATCCGGTCCTATTGCCCTTCCATCTTTGCCACCCTCACAATCCAATGCTGAGATCCGACGATAAGGCTTGCAGATTGCGAGTTGGACGAACTTGGACTCCAGCTCGAGGTATGTGCAAGCAGCAGCTTGGCGATATTCATGAGCAGAAAGCCCGAGGGCATCGATGAAAGTCGCCCTAAGAGTTGCAGGGCGACCTGTCAAAATAAAGAAGTCGTCGGGTCAGTTAAAAGCAGATATCAATAGCGAGCAGTTCAGTAGCAAGTGAGATACCTTGACGAGGGGATCGAGATTGCCGAAGGGAAGGGCTGCAACGAGATGATTGTCACGGGCCCGACGATGAACCTCCCGGGCACTCGGAAGCCTGCTCCTGTCCGCAAGCTCCAAGGTCGCGACCTCCAGTCCTCGACGGGAAGTAGTTAGGTTGCCGCCTTTCCTGATCTTGCGACGAGATCTCAGGAGGGATCAGAGGAGCCGTGGCTTCTAGATAGATTTCAGGACGAGCTTCGTTGCTCGTCGGCAAAGGGGTAGGTGGCGGTTTAGAATGCTCTCCCTCGGTTGTAGCAAGCTGGCCGGAAAAGGAGTGTTCTCCATTGGTAGTGATGAGGTGGTCACAGAGTGAGGGGCTTTGCTCGCCCCAGGATGCGAGGTCTTTATTGCCGGAAGATCTTTCCTCCACGCCTCAGGGACTTGTGTTTATAGCCCCTTCTTGGGACCAATATTGATCCAGACGATATGCCTCGATCGAGGATGATGTCGAGCTTTTAATGTGACCAGTGGAGTTGCTCGTAGAGGAATGACATCCAGAGGCTCGCCTGTACTAGTCGGTGGAGGAGCTGCGAATATAGAGAACAATTCAGCAAAGAAAGAGTGCAGATTGATCAACGACTTATTCAGTATTCGACAAGATGACAACCTTGTGAGGAGGCCAGATTTTCCTGCAGTTGCACTTGGGACTCAGTGAGTTCAGAGACAGGAGGAGAAGACAACGGAGAGAGAAAAGAGAAGTCAAGAACGGATAGCTCGGGAATGTTGCTCAGCCCGAGGTCATCAAGGAGCTTCTGGGTATTAATTGAAGATTCAGGATGGATGACCGATGAGGCCACATTCCCGGCAGGCGGAGGCATCCCAGCTTTGGAAGCTAGCGATTTCTTTAGCTTCTTCAATTTCTTCTTCATGAGAGGAGGCATATCGGCACAACCTCGCCTTCATGCGACCTTTTTGTCTTGAAGGCTTGAGGAATCCGGACAAGGCGGCAAGGCTCGTTTGATAGACTTCCTCGGCAGAATTCAACATCGCGTGCAAGTTCAAAAAGCGTGCCGCAAAGACCAGCCACCCCTTATTTATAGAGTTTAGTAGGCATCCATCAGATGCGAGTAACTCAGATACTCGCCCAAGCAACTCGCTGAATAAGTGTTGGATATTTTTTTTCGAGCTCCTACGTCGCTCGGAAAGAGCGGGGATTGTGTGCAACCCATATTCTATTAGTGTTACTATTGTGATCTAGAATTGGTCAAACAAGTAGTCTCACTGCTTACGCAATATGATCCTATGAGGTCGCACATAAGAGTATTGGAGAAGTTGGAAAAGTTTGTGTTGGCCTTGCGCATATGTGATATGAGTGAAGGACCAATCCTATGACGTTCTGGATTTGAAGGTTTTCATTCCGAGACCTATATTGTGAATATGGGTCATTAGGTAAGTTATAGGAAGTCTCAAGGAAATTCGTCAAGTATACTCTTGGAGTTTCGACGAATAAGGCTAAATTCATCGAGTATCGTCTTGAAATTTTGACGAATTGGTCTTGGATTCGTCGAGTATCGTCTTGGTATTTCGAAGAATTGGACTTGGATTCGTCGAGTTTCGGCTTGATGATTTGGATGAATTGGTCTATCCTAATTCGTCGAGTATACTCTAGTTAACTCGACGAATGGGTCTTTGATTCGTCGGATATATACGTGTAAACTCGACGAATGTTGTTACCCCTGGTTTGATCATTTAAGTCCCGATTCAGCGTGGTCTGCGGGTATCGGATGTTTCGATTTTCAGTATATATATGATATAAAAGTAAACTGAAGTATGAGTTAATTTTTCTTGAGCTAATCGTTCGAGATTGAAGAGAGCGAGGTCGACTTCTCCTGACGAAACTGTTCCGCACCGATAGAATCGTTGTCACTGCACCGCGATGCCGACCAACCATCCCGTCGCTGGAAAGTGTTTCCTCAGGCTTCATCTTCGTCTTTGCCGCCTCTCCTTTAACGGTTCTAGCAAACAGTAGAGACGTTGAGGGCATACCTTCTTCCAACCTAGATCTTGTGTGACAAGAGTTTAAGGGTTCTTCGTGCTCGTGTGGACATCCGTAGAGGCATGGACACAATTCTACGCTCGGAACTCCAGTCGCTAGTGTTCGTCGGACTTCTTCAGAGCATCTTGGTTGAGTAGTGACTCAATCTTGCAAAGGTATAATTTTATTAACAACAATGTTACTTCTTGATCAATATTCATCGCAAGATCCGTATTTCTTTTGGGTTTTCGTATTCCCTATTTCGCTGCGCACATGTGATGTGTCGTATAGTAAAACCCAACATATTCGTCGAGGGTGGACCCCTCTAGAGCTAGGTCAGCAAGAGTCAAAGTTAGCAAGTCAAGACAGAAGTTAGAGTCAACGCGCAAGACGGCAAAAGGCCCGAGCGAGTATGGCGAGCTCCACTCGCATACTCTCTAGGTAGGCAACTAGGCCAGTTACTCGCCCAGTCGAGCGAGCTTTCTCTAAGAAGTCGTCTAGTCACCAAGAGTGGGGCTATAAATAAAACCCCTCTCTCTTTTGATTTGCATATAAATAGGACCCCAGAGGTACGAGGAGACGGACTTCAGAATCTCGCAAAAGATCTCGAACACCCTTCTTCCTAGATTTCGAGCTGAGCCTTTGAATCCTTTTTCAGAGATCAATGTTGCGAGTTAGCAACTATCCCTATTAGTCGCCGCCTTGACTTAGTCGCCAGCTAGAGTCTACCTCGTACCCTGTTCGGCTATTTTTGGTTGTAGAGGCGCTACTTCTTCTAAGCATCCGGGTACGTGGTGGGACCTACCTGCCGCAGTGTCTGGGGTCCTTTTAGGTGTCTGACTGTTTCTGCCTTCTAGCCTGTTAGCCGTCGAGCCCGACCGTTAAACCTGTAACTTTATGCTGTCTTGATCCGAATTTTTTGAGTAAGAGATTTTCCCGACTTCAACACACATGATTCTCCTTTCTCGTTTGAATCAGACGCTATTTAAAAAGGTGATGTGATGTTTATTTTGTTCTTAAAAATGATCTCCAGAAGTTCATTTGTGATCTCCAGAAGTTCATTTGTGATCTCCAGAAGATCATTTGTGATCTCCAGAAGATCATTCATGATCTCAGACATATGATTCATGATCTCAGTGATATCAAAAATTGATATCCCGACGAGCATATTAAGTTTATTTTACAATCATTTTTTATGCATTGAGATTATATGAATTGTCTCCGGAAGATTATTTGTGATCTCTAGAATATCATAAATAATATCCAGAAGATCATTTATAATCTTAGGGATATCAAAAATACACATAATATGAAAAAATATACAACATAAAAAAATATGATCATAAAATTAACATAATATAATCGCAATGTGCACAAAATATGATCGCACAATATCATTGCGTACAATATATGCTCGCAATGTATATAAAAACGATCCCAAAACGTACATAATATTCTCGCCGGGATATCAATTTTTGGTATCCCTGAAATCATAAATGTTATCCTGAGATCACAAATGATCTTCTGGAGATCATAAATATTTCTGGAGACCATTTTTTAAAAGTGTCTTTTCAGAAGAAAAAAATAAACGTCACATCACTTTTTTAAATAGTGTCAATTTCAAATGAAAAAGAAGGATCACGTGGCGCCATCAAACCGCCCCTGTCTTGAAATCTGATCAGACGGGCCATACCCAAAAAAATTCCCTATTAGGGAGGATTTTCTAGTCCTCTAACATATGATCAAGGATTCCGCTGGTGGATTCTAGCTTCAAGCTACAAAAAAAAGTTATGGAAGAAGTACAGCTTCCTCCAGGCTCCAGCAAAGGACTGGATTCTGCATCTATTTTGCCTTTCACTACTCTTTAAACTCAAATGCAGTGGAGTTAATCCCGCTCTTTGTAGCAATCAAATCCTAAACTCCTAATTAGTGGATTTGGTTGCTGGGAGCCAGAAATCCTGAGAACAATTTTGTTGTACACATTTTAAGTATGAAAAAATTGAGGGAATGTTACCTCACAAATGCAAATTAGCTATTTGTTTCATGTTGTAATTCAATGATTTGCCTTTTTTTTTACTAAAATTGAAGTGGGGTGCCTTGGACACTATTGTGGTGCAATTATTTTGGGTGCTGTTATTAGCAAACCCACTTTGATTACTAGCAAATCAGAAAAAAACAGATTCAATCGTTTTTTGAATTTTTATCTCTTCCCAAAAAATACTACTAGCAAACCAATCTTATTTTTTTGCATTTTTGTATTTTTGAATTTTGAGTCTCAAATGTTTCTCATTTGAAAAAGTGATCAACATGAAAGTTGTAGATCACATCGAGATCTACAACTTTGATGTTTATCTTTTTTTTATTTGAAGCCGTTTGGACTTCCGATTTGGGCCCGAAATAAGACACGCACGGAACGAGTCGTCCGTACAGATTTTCGGCGTGGATTTTTTCGGGGCCCAAATCGGGAGTCTAAACTGCTTCAAATCAAAAAGTGTTCAACATTAAAGTTGTAGATCTCATCAAGATCTACAACTTTCATGTTGAACAATTTTTAATTTGAAGCCGTTTAAGCCCTATATTTGTCCCCCGAAAAAAGTCACGCGTTCGTACATATGTTCGGCATGATTTTTTTCAGGTGACAAATCGTAGGTCTAAATTGCTTCAAACCAAAAAGTGTTCAACATGAAAATTGTAAATCTCGTCGAGATCTACAAATTTCATGTTGAACACTTCTCATGAAAATATACGTATAATACGCAGTTCAAAAAGACGCGTATATTCTTATATGCACTTAACTCGTATATACAGCACATCACATCCTTATAGGAATTAGAAATCAAATATATTTCTAAATTGGGCAATATTTTGTTTAAAAATTTTGGTGCAGTAAAAGGAGTTTTTGACGTACTAAATAAAATTTTGTTGAAATGACTTATTTGCTCTCTTTTTTAAGTAATAACATATTACATATAGATTTTACTTTTCTTTTGGGAGGAGCTTTCTCTAATGCTAACATAAGTGGTTGAATGAATACTTTTGAAATCATTTATAATGTCATTATATGTAGTGAGTTATTTTGAAAGAATGAATGTTTTAAATAAATTTTAATTTTTTTTTTAAAATTATGTTGATTTGCTAGTAACAAAATGATTTTTAAATAGTCATTTTGAAAAATGAGGATTTGCTAATAGTAATGATTTGCTAGAAACCAAATTAAATTTGCTAGTAACATCACCCTTATTTTTTCTGAGTATCCTTAATAAAGTATTGAAAAGTATGGTGCTTTTAACAAAGTAATGCGATTGGTCAAATATAGGATGACTTTAACAATTTCCTATAAAAATTCACACACTTTCTTAGAAAATGTGATCCAAAAATGGACCCCATTTGTCTTTTCCATTTCCATGGTCCCCATTAATCTTATGGAGAATCTTTAGGCCAAAAGAAATGAATAAAAATATATCAGCAGTTGGATCCATCAGGCATCACCAATTGAGCCACACCATCGGCCGCCCACGCCAAACATCATGGGATTAATTATTAGAACTATTGTCTGTCTGCCTTCACCGCCGATGATCGTCGACGATGAATTCAGAGACAACAATTGACGATCTTCATCATCCGGCCATTAATAATCGACATGGATGACGAATTCACGGAGGATCCAGCATGCTGGCAGCTGCAAGATCGGAATCAAAGAGGGATGACTACCTTCCATTTATTCTTCTTTCCCAAGCCTCAATTTTAATGATAACCAAATCTTCGGCGTGCTCCAGGGGGCTGCAAGCGTGGCAGCACCATCGGGCCACAACACTATTGTGATCGGGATATTGTAGCAACGACATGGGCCTCGTGTGCACCGTAAGAAAGAGCAAATAATAGAGTAAAATTTGTTGTTGCCTACCAAACATCGTTTATTCAGGTATTCGCTAATTTTGGAATTTAGTTTTGACACATCACTGAAATGCATGAGACTGTGGCTTCTTTTGGCGCGGTGGTGGCTGTCGTGAATGCGGTGGTCATGAACATTCGACCTCGCCTAAAAAAGTCGTGCATTTTATACTCAAAAACTAGTTTATTTTCTTGGTAGCGGTCATAATCTTTGTCATGCAAAACATGCATTCTATGACAATTGTTAGGAGCAAATTAGCCGTGTCAAACGAAGCCTGTAGGTGGAAGAATGCGTCAGATTGAGGTTCTGTTTGGGAAGCCGTTTTGACTTCATTTCATTCAGGCGGGACTTGTATAGTAAAATATCACGAGCGTTTGAATATGTCCCTTTTTAAACAGTCACTTGAAAAGGGTAGTTTAGCGCCGTTTTGAAGCCGGTTGTTCGAGCACCGGCGCGTCCCATCGAGAACAGTTGTTCCTCATATTCCCTTCAGCTCTCATTGGATTGTGCTTAGCCCTTTTTTTCTTGGCTCTAGGAGAAGTCATGGCGGTGACCGGCTCCGAGGAGAATATTCGATCCCGCTGCTCCGTGCCTTCCTAGAGAGGTTCACAGGTTGTGTTAAAGGTTTCCTCCGCCGCCTACCCCCACGACGTCCGGAAGCGGGTAGTGGTCAAGCGATCGGCATCTTCTCTCCTATTTTTGTCTAGCGGTGTTTCCCTCAGAATTTCTGCCATGAATGCTGGTACGGCAAATCCATGAAACTAGGCTATGTTCGACACGGTGGTGGAGGTCATGAACATGGGGGGTTAAATTGTCATTCGTTAACGTCCCCCTACGAAACTTCATCCACTTTTATGTTCAATGTTTGTTAGGTGATCTTTAACGAATGACGGTTTTAACCCATACGTCACCACCGTGCCAAACGGAGCCTTATTCCTGGAGGTAGGGCAATTCACGATTCCATGGGCGGTTATTTGTTCCCCTGTTTTTTTATTTATTTATTATGGCTGCAAAATTACATTCTATCAATGCTTCTGAACGTTTATTTATCATCTTCCAATTGCTAAGATCCATTATCTTGCATATGGTTGCTGCCAAACTTTTGCGGGCACACGAATTTTGCTGATAAATTGTTGGCAGTCTACATAGAATTGGGTTGATATAGCAATATCAACAAATTTACATGATTTTCTTGTCACTTTCAATTACTTGGGATTATGCTTAAATATGAATTATTAGCAAATTCGATTTAGTTAATTTAACTGCAATCCGTGTTAAATAAATACAATATTTTTCAGTTTTTAAACAGTAAAATAAATGTTACCTGATCATTTTTCTCAGTTTTAAAAATACAATTTTAAAATTACAATTTAGAATCTTTCTTTAAAACTCTTTTCATTAAAAATGACACGTAGCAATTCAAACCGAGCCCGAGAAGGCGGGAAAGTAGCCCACGAATGATGTACCGTATATAAATGAATATTGATAGGTCTCCTTAGAAGCGCTAACCGCACCTCATGCCCGGGTGCGGATATTCAGATAGCACCCACTAACGGGTTAAGGGCCCAAGGTGCAATCGCTGTGGCGACCGCCGCCATAGCCCACCGCCATCGACGCCGTTGCCGAGCACCGCACTGTAACCGCCCAAACCGGGCGGCTTCTTCGCAATCCAGACCTCCGTCGGCGTGAGAAGGGTCGGCATCCTCGTCGTCCAGATCGGGCAGCAAATCTGCCGCTCGGCTCTGGTCGGGCCTCTTCCTGAGGGAGGGGCCGCCCCAAATCGGCCAGCCACCCTGACTGCCCGATTAGGGCGGTCTCCTCCCCGCCGTCAAGACCGTCCAAGTGCTCCTCCACGTGCTCAGCCGTCAAGAACTCCCAAGCGTTCCTTCGCGTGCCCCGCCGTCAAGACCGTTTCAAGCACGCTTCTGCGTGCTCCGCCGTCCAGACAGTTCCAAGCGCGTCCCTGCACGGTCTGTGTAAGCCCCCCCTTTTTTTTATTTTAAACCATCGGGGTCTTATGCCCAGAATCGTCACTTTGTGGTGACACCACCTCACCCGGGAAGGTCTTCACTACAAAACGCCGATCCTGCCGGCCATACCAATCACAGAAGAGTAGCATAAGTATAAAGAGTAAAGAAAAGAAACTCAAATACTAGCCCAACAAGATCACAGTAATGTAATAAAAATTTTCACGAATGGAGAGTCCACAGTAATGATGAAACAAAGTACTAGAATAAGGGCTCCTGCCCGATACATCATGATCCTCACTACAAGTCACTCAACGCAGTTGGCCTCTTTCGGCCTCGAGTCGTGTGCCAATCAGCCCCAATCCTCTTTGTCATCTCCAACATCCGAGGTATAGGCCCGTCAGATACAAACAAAAGAGCCTCTCCCAGATCCTCTCGCAAGACCTTATTGAACCTCTTGGTATATCCCGCCTCATCCAGCTGATAGGAATTCGCAAACAAGGCTAAGTGATTGAACTCCCGGTGGTACTCCACCACCGTCTTGTTTCCCTGCCTCAGCTGCAGGAACCTGTCTTCTAGCTCATCCCTTGCCGACTGTGGGACAAAGTGCTCCAACAATGCAGCCCTGAACTCCTCCCAAGTGATGTCAGCAACCTCCCGATCTGCAAATGTTGTATCCAGAAGTGTCTTCCACCATCTCTTGGCATGAGACTCCAAGCAGGAGACCACCAAAGGCACCCTCTCCTCCCAAGGGCACCGTATCCCGGTCAGCATATCAAACATGATATCAAGCCACTCCTTCGTCCGTACAGCCGACTCCGTCCGCATGTAAGATGGGGGAGAGAGTCCTCGGAAGATGCTCAACCAATTGGCCCCGGGGTTTGGCTGCGGAGCCGGAACCTGCTGGGCCCTGAAAGCCTCCAGAATGGTCGTCAGAGTCTGCCCCATCTCCGACTATAAAAACGGAGTGGGAGACGGGGGAGGTGGTGCAACATTCAGAGTTTGCTGGACTCTGCCATACGGTAGAGGATGTAACGGGGGTTGCATACAAAGACCATTTGTAAGAAATTGAACCAAACCTAGTTAAAAGTGGACAATTACATGTGATCCCCCATATGGGCACACCATAGCTTCCGCTGCTTAGTTTGTCCCCAAACTAAACTCGAGCAGGAGGTGACCCATGGTTAGTGGACTGCTACTTTTTTCGATCGAGGTTTCCTTTAATACCACTTGTTATCACAATTTCTGCAACTTTACTAAATGCAGACCAGCCTAAGCTATATGATGTACATGATAGGAGATACTCCAATTTTTTTTCCAAATACCCTAAGATAATTATTGTGGCTCTATCATGACATATTTAACCTAAATCCAGAAACTTGTAATTTAACTAACTAATTTAGTATTTATTAAATTTTCCCAAAAGTTTGGCCCTAGGTAAATTTGAACATGAAGTACTAGATTTCCTTAAGTTGTGGCCACCCAAAAATTATGAATACTATATGACATAAAAATGTCAGTGAATACCAAATTTCACAGATTCTTATAAATGTAATAACCTCTAAACAATTAATTCAAAGTAATTCAAATAATTGGAGCTAAAGAAGTGAGTACCATAATTCATAGTCCACAAATTACATAAAAATTACCAAAGTCTTATAATGATCATAAAACACCACTGACTAAGTTTCATGTAATTCTAAGGTCATTGAGATATCTACAAAAATACTTCTAATAATTCCATTAAAGTGCACTTGTGAAGGAACAACACTATAAACTCATCCAATCAACATGTAATAATTTTCTAAGCTTTACTATGCTCTAAAGAGTTCTCTGGCAAAGTAACACAATTTTCTAGCAAGATATGGTATTTAATATCTATTTATCAAAATAAGGTGCACTAGCTTTCCTAACACATAAAGTATTAATAGTAAATGCCCAAATAATCCAAATAATTTACTAGTGCATCTAAATGATATTTAATTAACCTATCCAGAGTTTCATACCATCCTAAGATATTTTAACCATGGTTACTTCAAAATTATCACAAGGGGCAAGGTAATGGTTATAACTACAAGTATGAGCTACTGTTTTCCAAACACCATATAATAAATTTCAAAAATCAAAATCCCCATAAAATTACTCCTACCAAACTCTCATGAAGATCCAAGATCTCATGACCCTTAAATATTTTCATAAAAGGACTAGGCCTAAACTATCCCTACTTGGTTTAAATTGTGTGCCCAAGTCCAAATGCCACCAAATTACTTCCTAGGGCATTTCACCACTCTAGGATCACATGGATTAAACAGCAAGTCCATCCAAAAACATATCCCCCTGTGTCCTTCACAAACCCAAAAAGTTCAACCTTAGGATTTGAACTAGGGTCCTAAGGCAAACTCCACCCTAATTCACCCCAAACTCCATTTGAGGATGTTTAATGTCATATCAAATCATTGGCCTACGTTTAAACCTCTGATGAGGTGATTTGGTCACTCACTACCACAAGAGACTTTTTAACCTAATTAGTCCTTTTTGACCTAGGCTAGGGTTTACCAAATTCCAAACCAAACCATCTCCAAAAGGGATTAACTTTTATACAGAGTCTTATATTGATCCAAAGGAATACTCACCAAAATTTGGGAGGGTTTGAAGGTAATTAGACTTTTTAAATAATTCATACATGGATTATTAATTTTCTACAAAAACTTTAGGAAAATGTTTTCCAAAAATTCCCATTTTTGGATATGTGCTAGGTATTGGTAAGCGTGACCTCCATCCCAAATTTCAAGTCATTTGCATGGATGGATTGATGGGGGCACTCTAAATAATCTCTGGTCTAGCATAAGTATAGACCTCACAAAAATGAGTGATGTGATCTGACCTGAACTCCAAATTGGTTCAAACTAATTTTAAAATAAAATAGTCTCATAGGGATACAACTTTCATGTTGACCACATTTATTGTAGGGGAAACTAGATATTTTGCCCAATAACTGTGACGGAAAACGAAATAAACTGAATTAATAGATTCAATCACTGCACGAATCTTAAAGCAGATCGGGCGATTCCTGGTTTTCTTCTTCCTCCAGCCAATGGATGAGATCAACCCGACCTGGAGCACATTCCAAGCCCATTTCCGGCCCCTCATCCACCTCCCTGGCCGGCCACCACCGCCACCACCTTCGTTGAGGTGGGGGCTATCGTCGGGCGGCGGCACGACCGCCTAAGGGGCGGTTTCCGGCGAACCTGTGAGGTTAGAAAAACCATGAAAATCCGAATTTTCTCTCACCCGATCGGGCTCAATTGAGCCTGATTTCTCTCCTAAAAGATTTAAAGATCTAGCCCCTGAAGAGAGGAGTAGAGGAGGACCTTCAACCGTGCTTGCCGACGGGTTTGGTGGTGATGCGCCATGGCCGTATTTTGGAGCTTCGGGTATGTTACAAATGTATAGTGGGATGGCTCGATTTCTTCAGAAAAAAGGTGGAAACTCCTGCCCTAAGTTTAAGGAATTTTTTAAAACATTAAAATGGGGGAGGGGAAGGGCCTAGCTTGAAGTGGCCATTAATGGACTTAATGGTGAATTTCGTCCAAGGCTTTAGCCCATTGAATCCAGCCTCTGAACAGCCTGTAAATCCCTTTGATCTTCTCCAATTGATGGGGGGAAGATGAACCTAGTGTTTGGAGAGGCCATTGGCCTCCCTTGACCATGAATGACCTTCACTCTCCCCACTTTCTCTCTCCCCATTAAAGGAAAATTGGAGTTTTCTCTCTCCTAGTCACTATGGCCGAATTTGATGTTTATTTCAGCCTAGTTGCACCCCCACTAACCCATATGGATAATAAAAATGAGGTTAGCCCAAGTGGAATTGGGTTTGAGCTTGCGTTAGCCCATTTGAGCCAACTTGACCTAACACTTGAGTAGAGTTGACCTAGGTCAATTTGACCTTGTGGGTTGACTCCAATATGTCCTTAGTGACTCATTGGCCTCTCTTAAGGTCTAGGAAGACTTGAGTAGGGTTGGTTGGGCACATTAGAGGCCAATTGCCCTTAGTTAGGGCACCTTGCCCAATTTAGGCCTATGGTGGTCTTAGGTGAATTTGACCACTTTGGGTTGACACCAATGGATCCTTATGGCTCTAGTGGACCCTCTAATGGGTTAGGGATGTTGTTGTGGGGTCATGGATTCATGGTGAAGCTTATGGTCATCCTAAACTATTGTTTAGAATTCTACTATTTGTAGACCATGGTGGCTCACACCCTAATTTTCATATTCACCAAAACCCTTAGTGCTTCCCAGGGTTTTGTCATGACTCAGTCATGACAAAACCATCCTATGGGTCTAATTTTTTAAGGGATGTTTCAAATCTCAATACATAAAAATAAAAATTCCGTCTTCGAAATTCAAGTTAAGCCTACCGGGTTTCAGGTACGAAGTATAAAAATGTAACATCCCGAGGGGTTAAAGCGGTACCTGACGTGAAAAGTCACGGGTATCTTTGCTGCATCAAGTCTTGAGGATCCCATGTGTGCTCCTCTTGTCTGTGATTCCTCCACAAGACCTTGACCAGCGGAACCTTCTTATATCGCAAGACCCGTATCCCAGAGTCATCTATCCGGATTGGCTCCAGGTGCACCGATCGATCAGAAGCTATAGGCCCATCCGTAGTCATAATATTCTGCTCTGGCCGAAGTAGAGCTCTCCTTAAGGAGGAGACGTGGTAGAAGTCGTGCAAACTTGCTAGCTCTGGCGGCAGCTCCAGTCTGTAAGCCAAGGGATCGATCTTCTCCAGGATCCTGTAAAGCCCCATATATCTCGAACTGAGCTTCTTCCGACCGCGCACCCGCGAGACTCCATGCATCGGTCGTATATTTAGATATACTCGGCCGTCTCCTACTTGAAACTCCATCTTACAATGTTGAGCATCGTAATACTTGGCATATCTACTTTGGGCTTCCAGCATCCTGTCTCGAATCAACCACACCTGAGCATCCGTATCCTCGACCAACTCTGAGCCAAGTGCCTTCGGATCCTCACCCTGGATTCAAGAGGAAGGAGTCTTGCATCTCCTTCCATATAAAGCCTCATAAAGGGCCATGCCAATGCTGGACTGGTGGCTATTTTTGTATGAGAACTCGATCAACGGTAGTGGCCTCTCCCATGGTTCTCCGCGGTCCAGTATGCAAAGACGCAATAAATCCTCAAGTGTCCGATTGGTGCACTCTGTCTGTCCATCCGTCTGAGGGTGGAAGACGGTACTAAAAGTCAACTTGGTCCCCAAATAAGCTTGGACCGACCTCCATTCCTTAGACGTGAATCATCCATCACGATCGGACATTATCGTCCTCGGCACTCTATGATATTGAAAGAACTGCTCCACAAACCTCCGCACCAAGTCACCCACTGAAGAGTCCTTCCTGATCGGTAGAAATATAGCCACCTTTGTCAATTGGTCGATGATCACCCATATCGAGTCGTTCCTCGCATATGACTGAGGAAGACCATGTATGAAATCCATGACGATATCGTCGAACTTCCACTCCGGCACCGGAAGTGGCTGCAACAATCCGGCCGGACTTTTACACTCTGCCTTCACCAACTGACAAACCTCGCAATGGGTCACAAAGTATGTGATATCCATCTTCATGACCGGCCAGTACATCGTCCTCTTCAGGTCGGCCATCATCTTGGTGATTCCTGGGTGCACTGAGTACCTGCTGTAGTGAGCCTCAGTCATAATATCCTCCCGAATCCTGCCCCCAGCCGGTATGTACACCCGTCCTCTAAAGCATAACAAGCCATCCCTCTCTGTATACTCCCCGGCCGTGCCTGCCTCCAAGGTCATGAATACTGGCTCTAACTTGTCATCCCTTCCCTGTTCAGCCCTGATGCGATCTCGAATATCATCGGTAGTGCTCATTGCGGAAACATACTCCTCATAAAGCTCTGTGTCGTCCGAGGATACCAAGGTAATCCGCATATCCTCCATCATGCGTACAAGCTCCATAGCCATCAACTGGGGCTCTGCTCCTGAAGTGGTAGTCTTCCGACTCAGTGCGTCTGCCACCACATTCGCCTTCCTCGGGTGATAGTGTATCGTGTACTCATAATAAGACAAGAACTCCACCCATCGTCTCTAGAGGATGGTCAACTCCTGCGTATCATTATATTTCAGATTCTTGTGATCCGAAAATATTTCGCAGTGCATAACATAAAGGTAATGCTGCCAAATCTTTAGAGCGAACACCACTGCTCCCATCTTCAAGTCATGCACATAATAGTTCTGCTCGTTCTTCTTCAGCTGGCGGGAGGCGTATGCTATCACATGTCCATGCCGCATCAATACAGAACCCATCCCCTGAAACGACGCATTTGTGTACACCTGGAAGCCCTCCTTCCCAGACAGGACAGCAAGGATAGGGGCCGACGTAAGCCGACCCTTCAACTCCTGGAAGGCTGCCTCACACTGTGGCGTCCAGACGAACAGAGTGTCCTTCTTCGTCAAAGGAGTGGGAGGGCTATCTGAGAGAATCCCTGCACAAACTTTCGGCAATACCCGGCCAATCCCAAAAAACTTCGGACATCCGTGGTCGTCTTTAACTGAGGCCAGTCTCACACTGCCTGAATCTTTGCGGGATCCACCGCCAATCATAATGTGGCCTAAAAAGGTCAACTCCGTCAGCCAAAACTGGCATTTGCTAAACTTGGCATACAATTGATGCTCCCTCTACTTCTCCAAAGTCAAGGCCAGATGTTGTGCATGCTCTTTCTTCGTCCTCGAATAAATAAGGATGTCATCTATGAACACAATGACAAACCTGTCGAGGTATGGCTCAAACACCCGGTTCATTAAGCTCATGAATGCCGATGGCGCATTCGTGAGCCAAAAGGGCATCACGATAAACTCGTACAAGCTATATCTGCCGCTAAACGTTGTCTTCGGGATGTCTTCTTCCTGCATCTGTAACTGATAGTATCCCGACCTCAAATCCAGCTTCGAGAACCAATGTGCTCCCTCTAGCTGATCAAATAACTCATCGATCCTTGGTAGTGGATATGTATTCCGGGCTGTCAACCGGTTTAGTGTACGATTTTCGATGCACAATCTAAGGGTCTTATCCTTCTTCTTTACAAACAAGACCGGAACTCCACAAGGAGAGGAATTTGGCCTAACGAATCCAGCCTCCACCAGTTCCATCAACTGACTCCAGAACTCCACCAGCTCATTTGGAGCCATCCGATAGGGAGCCCTAGACACCGGCTTAGCTCCAGGCACCAACTAAATCTAGAAATCCTTCTCGCGATGCGGAGGCAATCCTGGCAGCTTCTCTGGAAACACATCCACAAAGTCCCGCACCACCGATATATTGACAACTGTCGTCTTGGCCTCGACCATCTCGAAGAACACCTGATATACCTCGTCTCCCTATATATGGGCCTTGACGGCTTGAATAGAAGATAACATCCTACGGGAGACGGGAGTAATACCTTTGAAGGTCGCGAAGGTGCCGTCGTAACTCAGTACGACCTTCTTTGCCGGGAAATCTATCTGGGCATGGTTCCAAGTAATCCATGTTATGCCCAGAACCAAGTCAAAGTCCGGCATCCTAAAGACCATAGTCGGGGACTCGAGCGTCAACCAATCAATAGTCACCCTTAGGAGGTACTTAGCAGTAGCTAAGACCTCCGCCCCATTGGGGAGACGCACCCTCCGGGTCTTATGCCAAAAGCGATGACACCAACTCACCCGGGAAGGTTGTCACTACAAAACGCCGATCCTGCCGGCCATACCGATCACAGAAGAGTAGCATAAGTATAAAGAGTAAAGAAAAAAAACTCCAATACTAGTCCAACAAGATCACAGTAATGTAATAAAAATCTCCACAAAGGGAGAGTCTACAGTAATGATGAAACAAAGTACTAGATTAAGGGATCTTGCCCAATACATCATGATCCTCACTACAAGTCACTCAACGTGGAAGCAAATCTACAAAACTACATATGATCGGGACTCACTGTCCCTGCCTTCTGAACTCCCGTGCTAGACAGTCCCGTCTCCAAACACGCCGACCTCTGGGGCTGCATCTCTGGGTTCGGCTCCACGATACCCTAAAATAATTTGGTCAACGACCATTAGTTAAAAAAACTAAGTCCTATCATCCCCCACCCTGATCCTCAGTTGGACTCTTCCGGCCTCGAGTCGTGTGACAATAAGCCTTAAACCTCTTTGCAATCTCCAATATCCGAGGTATAGGCCCGTCGGATACAAACAAAAGAGCCTCTCTCAGATCCTCCTGCAGGACCTTATAGAACCTCTTGGTATATCTCGCCTCATCCAGCTGATAGGAGTTCGCAAACTGGGCTAAGTGATTGAACTCCCGGTGGTACTCTACCACCTTCTTGTTGCCCTGCCTCAGCTGCAGGAACCTGTCTTCTATCTCATCCCTTGCTGACTGTGGGATGAAGTGCTCCTACAATGCGGCCCTAAACTCCTCCCAAGTGATGTCAGCAACCTCCCGATCTGCAAATATCATATCCAGAAGTGTCTTCCACCATCTCTTGGCATGAGACTCGAAGAAGGAGACCACTAAAGGCACCCTCTCCTCCCAATGACACCGTATCCCAGTCAACATCTCGAACATGATATTAAGCCACTCCTCCGTCTGTACAGCCAACTCCATCCCCATGTAAGATGGGGAGAGAGTCCTCAGATGATGCTCAACCAATTGGCCCCCGAGTTTGGCTGCGGAGCCGGAACCTGCTGGGCCCTGAAAGCCTCCAGAATGGCCGTCAGAGTATGCCCCATCTCCGATTGTAGAAAAGGAGTGGGTGCTGGGGGAGGTGGTGCAACATTCGTAGTTTGCTGGACTCCGCCCTGCGGTGTAGGATGTAACGGGGACTGCATACAAAGACCATTTGTAAGAAATTGACCCATACCTAGTTAAAAGTGAACAATTACATGTGATCCCCCATATGGGCACACCACAGCTTCCGCTGCTTAGTTTGTCCCCAAAATAAACTTGAGCGGGGGTGACCTAAGGTTAGTGGACTGCTACTTTTTTCGATCGAGGCTTCCTCTGATACCACTTGTTA
Organism: Platanthera zijinensis; assembly: GCA_039513925.1. Lineage (NCBI taxonomy): Eukaryota > Viridiplantae > Streptophyta > Magnoliopsida > Asparagales > Orchidaceae > Platanthera > Platanthera zijinensis. The sequence continues at coordinate 157,348,074 of CM077083.1, forward strand.
TCACAATTTCCACAGTTTTACTAAATGCAGACCAACCTAAGCTATATGATGTACATGATAGGAGGTACTCCAAAATTTCTTCCAAATGCCCTAAGATAATTATTGTGGGTCTATCATGACATATTTAGACTAAATCAAGGAACTTGTAATTTTCCTAACTAATTTAGTATTTATTAAATTTTCCCAAAATTTTGGCCACGGGTAAATTTGAACAGGAAGTACTAGATTTTCTTAAGTTGTGGCCACCAAAAAATTATGAATACTATATGACAGCAAAATGTCAATGAATACCAAATTTCATAGATTCTTATAAATATAATAACCTCTAAACAATTAATTCAAAGTAATTCAAATAATTGGAGTTAAAGAAGGGAGTTCCATAATCATAATCCAAAAATTACATAAAAATTACCAGAGTCTTATAATGATCATAAAACACCATTGACTAAGTTTCATATAATTCTAAGGTCAGTAAGCTATCTACAAAAATACTTCTAATAATTCCATTAAAGTGCACTTGTGAAGGAACAACACTATAAACTCATCCAATCAACATGTAATAATTTTCTAAGCTTTACTATGCCCTAAAAAATTCTCTGGCCAAGTAACATAATTTTCTAGCAAGACATTGTATTTAATATCTATTTATCAAAATAAGGTGCACTAGCTTTCCTAACACATGAAGTACTAATAGTAAATGCCCAAATAATCCAAATAATTTACTAGTGAATCTAAAGGATATTTAATTAACCTATTAGGAGTTTCATATCATCCTAAGATATTTTAACCATGGTTACTTCAAAATTATCACAAGGGGAAGGTAATGGTTATAATTACAAGTATGAGCTACTGTTTTCCAAACACCCTATAATAAATTTCAGAGATCAAAATCACCATAAAACTACTCCTACCAAACTCTCATGAAGATCTAAGATCACATGACCCTTCAACATTTTCATAAAAGTACTAGGCCTAAACTATCCCTACTTGGTTTAAATTGTGTGCCCAAGTCTAAATGCCACCAAATTATTGTTGAAAATTGTGTAGTGAAAGTGGAGGTTGATCAAGCAGACTGCGCAACCTAGGAGGACTGTCTAGCAGACTGGTGTTGTGGCCTGGGCGGTCTGAGGTTGCGGTCTTGGTGTTGGTTCCCTAATGTAATCGGGAGGATAGGAGGTTTATCCGCAGGAGGTGGCATACTCTTTCTCTGAGTCCGCGCAGTTTGCTCTTGACCTCTGGTGGAGCTGCTTGCTGGCAGTTTGGTTTGAGAGATGGCGGACAAGAGTATTTTTCACTGAGCTCGCGCCAGGATGTTTGGCCTTACTTTCTGTGGTAAGTTCAGGGTTTTCGCAGAGTCCTATGTCCGCTAGTAACCAGGTTGTTGTGTCTGTTAGTCATGGATATGTGGCAGACTAGTGTTTGTTTTGCAGTATGGGCGGACTGCTGCTGTGTCCGTGTATTGCGTGCGGACTGGTGCAGGGTGGTCTTGTTGTGTTTGCATGCTGTGTATGTGGACGAATATGGTGTTCGCTGGGTTGCGGACTGGCTTCATGCCTTGGTGTATGAAGGCTTATTTCCTGCTAAGTCCTTAGAGACTGAGCAAATTGTGATGTGCTAGCTGCGGGCTAAAGCGGTGACCACACTCCTCTTCACGCCTATAAATAGGACCCCCCCGTCACATCAACAGTAACTGAATGAAAAATAAGTTGAGTGCTTGTTAATTACTGCGGACTCAGTTTTGTAGGTCGCGTGGGTTGAGAAGGACTTAACTGGTTTGTTGTTTGCAGGTTGTGAGACTAGCACTGAGAAGCCAGAGGTTTGGTTCTGACTACGGTCAGGGATCAGTGGAGCTTGCGATTAATAATCGGCGGTTTGCTGCAGGTCGCATCTTGTGACCGGCCAGTCTTCTCTTCAGCAGTTCAATAACCTGTTCGCCGGTCTCGGCGGACTAGGTAGTCTGTTCGTCAGTTCGTCAGTTCAGCAGTTGCTTGTAGAGCGGTTGTTCGACAGAATAACGGGTAGTCTGTGCGGTTTGGTGGACTCCGTAGTGTAGTGGTGCAGCATTAGCTTTAGCTGACTCGGAGGTCTTGGAGAACTCGACGGTCTGGGAGGGGCAATCCGCCCGGATTATTCTTCTTGTTTGTTTGCTTCTCTTTTGTACTTGGCGAAATCATGTTGTGCATACCAAGCTTTGTAAAGAAGATAGTTGATAATACAAGATCTGTGTTTGCTCTCCTTTATCTCTGATTACCTAGCTCTGTTATGGTTGGAGTGTTCCTGCGCCTAGTTCTCGCTTTCCGCTTGATCAAGTGATCAGCTTGATAGCTCTGAAAGTGTTTTCTTGATGCTAGAACTTTCAGTTGATCAGCTTGAGAAATTTCAACATGGTATCAGAGGGAACAGTGGCTTGAGCAGTAATCAACCTCAGTTGTGCTCGGTGCTTCTGGAAGCTAGTAGATCGACGGTGTTTCAATGGAAGGAGCTTTCGCAAGGGGTCTTGGTATTGAGCTTCTTACAACGATTAACTTCAAGAAGTGGAAGTCGTGTATGAAGAGCTATCTTATTAGTGAGGAGCTATGGGAGGTCATCGGTGGTGACGACATGCAAGAAGTTACTGCTGCTACTGGTTCTACTGAATAGGTGTGAGCTTGGAGGAGGACTAATGCAAAGGCAGAGTTTGCTCTCAAGCGGGCTGTCTCACCTGAGCTCTTTGATCACATCTTAGGATGTGAGTCAGCTGCTGAGATATGGACAACCATTGATGGCTTGTTTAACATGAAGAATGTAGCAAAACTACAGTTCTTAGAGAATGAGTTAGCCAAGACCACTCAAGGAGATCTATCCGTATCGAAGTTCTTCCTCAAGATAAAGAACCTGTGCACTGAAATTTCAGCATTGGATCCTGATGAGCTCATTTCTGAAGCTAAGTTGAAAAGGCACATAGTACGCGGGTTGCGGAAGGAGTATGTGGCCTTTGTGACTTCTGTATAAGGATGTGCGACTCAGCCATCTCTGCTGGAGCTGGAAAATCTGCTAGTATCACAGGAGAGCTTGGCTAGGCAGATGGCCGGGGTGACTATCTCTGAAGGAGGTAGTGAAGCTCTCTTCACTGAGAAGAAGAAGAGATGGGAGAAGAAGAAGTTTGTTGCTGAGGATGGGCCTTCAACTTCCTATCAGCAAGAGAGGGGCTCTACTCCTAAGAAGAACTGGAAGAAAGAGTTGAAGTGCTAAAGGTGCAATCAAGCAGGTCACTTAAGGCATGACTCCAATGTCAAGCTACAACCTGGGCATGTTGTAGACAAGGAAGGAGCTGTTTCTAGTGCTGAGGAGACCGGGTGGGGAGGAGCTTTTCTAACAAGCATGTGTGTTCGTGCTCTTTCCACCGTAGACTACCAAGATGACTGGATAGTTGACTCGGGGTGTGGTAATCACCTCATTGGAGACGAGTCGAAGTTCTCTTCACTGTAGACGTTCTCAGGTAACGAAGCTATCATTACAGCTGATGACTCTGTTCATACTATAGAGAAAGATGGCGTAGTTTCTTTGAAGAGTGCTCAGGGTCCACTCATGTTAAGGAGTGTGTATCACGTACCTGGTATGAAGAAGAACCTCTTCTCGGTGACCAACGCAGTCGACACGGTCTTTCATGTTCTGTTTGGCCCAACAGAAGTAAGGTTTCTCCGCAACGTATCAACAGTGAAGGTTGATGTTGCTCATGTAGGGAGAAGAGTAAGAGACTTGTTTGTGTTATCAACAAGCTCTTATGTTGATCGGATGAGGGCCAATGATAGCGCTGCTATTTGTCATAAGAGGCTGGGGCATGTAAGGATGGATAAGATGAATGCTATGACAAGCAGGAGCCTTGTGAAAGGCTTGCCAAAGTTGTCATCCTACGGAGATGACCATGTTTGTGCAGGGTGTCAGTTCGGCAAAGCTACTCGCCTTCCATTTGACAAATCTCAAACAAGGAGAAAGACACCATTGGAATGCATCCATGGTGATCTGATGGGGCCAACCATCACTGCTAGTCTTGGAGGCAGCAGATACATGCTGGTGCTGATTGATGACTATTCTAGATACACTTGGGTGTATTTATTAAAGGAGAAGTCAGAAGCTTTCCATCTGTTTGTGGAGTTCAAGGAGCTGGTGGAGGGCCGGCTTGGCCTGTGAGTCAAGAAGTTTAGAACAGACAACGGTGGTGAGTTTGTCTCTTCCGAATTATCTAACTTCTGCAGGAAGCATGGAATCCAGAGAGAGCTCACTTGTGCTCATACTCCACAACAAAAAGGAGTAGCGGAGCGAAAGATTCGTCATCTGACGGAAACCTGCAAGTGATGGCTTCATGCAAAGGGCATTCCAAGGTCTTTTTGGGCTGAAGGAATGACCTGTGCAACTTACGTCATCAATCTGATGCCTCTAAGTCCGATCAATATGAAGTCTCCTCATTAGTTGGTGTTTAAGGAGAAGCCCAGTGTTGAACACCTTCGGGTGTTTCGTTCAACTTGCTTTGTGCATATCTGGGATGCCTCAAGGACGAATCTTGATACAAAGGCAAGGAAGCTTGTCTTTGTAGGATATGATGAGCGGAAGAAGGGATGGAAGTGCATGGATCCCGCGATGAAGAAGTTTGTTGTATCAAGAGACGTTGTCTTTGATGAGCTGACGTCGTATGGAAGAAGCTTAGTTGAGATATCAGATAGCAAGGTTGATGAAGAGCAAGAGGTGTCTGCTGAAGTTTTTCAGGAGGAGCTTGTTGTTTCACCAACAGCTCTTGTTGCTTCAAGCTCTAGGGCAGAGGCTTCTAGTTCAGGAAGCAAGGGGAGCAGTGCTCAATGCTTACCTAGAGACGAAGCTGAGCCTGAAGAAGCAATGAAAGTAGTAAGCAAGGAGCAGCCTCTTCGGATATCAAAGAGGATCATCAAGCCTCCAACTCGTTACTACGAAGGGAATACAGTGAGTTTTGTCACCTATTTCTTTGCAGGCCCTCTGGATGAGCGGGAGCCTTCAAAGTTTGAAGATGCTACTAGAATAAAGGAGTGGGACAATGTCATGGATGAGGAGATGAATGCCCTCAGGAAGAATGAAACTTGGGACTTGGTTCCCAAGGTGGATGGCGTTACTCCTGTTACTTGCAAATGAGTCAACAAGCTAAAGAATAAGGCAGATGGAAGCATCGAGTGTTATAAGGCTCGCCTTGTTGCTCAAGGGTTCTCTAAAAAGGATGGCGAGGACTATGAGGAGATGTTTAGTCCTGTGGCGAAGATGACTTTGGTTCGGGTGGTGATCGCCTTGGCTGCTTGCCAAGGTTGGAAGATGTGGCAGTTGGACGTAAAGAACACCTTCCTTTACGGGGAGATCGACAAGGAAATCTTCATGGATCAGCCGCTCGATTACATATCTAAAGAACATACGGACTACGTCTGCAAGCTCTGGAAGGCTCTTTATGGCTTGAAGAAGGCTCCTCGAGCCTGGTATGGGAAGATTGCAGAATACCTCCAGTTCTGCAGATATTTGGCTTCAAATTCAGACTCGAGCCTGTTCGTCAAGAAGAAGGGAGGGCTTCTTGTCCTAGTGATGTTGTACTTGGATGATATGATTATCACGGGAAATTCCAAAGAGGAAGTAGCTAGGCTCAGGGCAGAGCTAGCTATCAGATTCGAGATTAAGGATCTGGGCGAACTCCACCATTTCCTTGGACTTGGGGTGGAGAGGAGGGAGAGCGGCATACTCATATCCCAGAAGGGCTATGCGGAATGAATCATTCAGCGATTCAGCATGCAGGAGGGAAAGAGTAGCTCTACTCCATTTGATTCAGGCATCAAACTTCGACGAGATGAGGGAAGAATTTTACCAGATCCTCTAGTGTTTGGGCTCTGGTTGGGAGTCTTATCTACTTGACGATTACAAGGCCAGACATTTCTTATGCAGTTGGTCGAGTAAGTCGGTATATGACGGAACCCAGGAAACCTCATCTGATGGCGGCAAGGAATATTCTGAAGTATGTGAGGGCTACTTCTGACATGGGTCTCCTTTATAGGAGAGGCACGAAGTTTGTTCTTCAAGGATACTTGGATGCTGATTACGGGGGAGATTCAGACGATCGGAATTCAACATCCGGTTACGTCTTCTCTTGTGGATCTGGGAGTATTTCTTGGTACAGCAAGAAGCAATACTCATTATCCGTCTCTACTACGGAAGCAAAATACAAGGCTTCAGCCTTGATAGCTCGGGAAGCCATCTGACTCAGGAGGGTAGTAGAGGACATCTATGAAGAAGTAAGCGGTCCAACTCTGATATGCGGTGATAATGAGAGTGCCCTAAAATTGGTAAATAATCCAGTTTGTTACGCGTGGACCAAGCACATCGAGATTGAACACCGCTTCATTCGGGAGAAGGTGTTGGAGGGATCTCTGATGGTGGAGTATGTGTAGAGTGAGGATAACATCGAAGACATCTTCACGAATCCATTGCCAAAGATTTCGTTTACATGATTACGGGTACTGCTGGGCTTGATCACCATTTCTCACTTTAAGGGGTAGTGTTGAAAAGTGTGTAGTGAAAGTGGAGGTTGATCAAGAAGACCGCGCGGCCTGGGCGGACTGTCTGGTGGACTGGTGTTGTGGCCTGGGCGGTCTGAGGTTGCGGTCATGGTGTTGGTTCCCTGATGTAATCGGATGGATAAGAGGTTTATCCGCGGGAGGCGGCAGACTCTTTCTCTGAGTCCGCGGAGATTGCTCTTGACCTTTAGTGGAGCAGCTTGTTGGCGGTTTTGTTTGAGAGATGACAGATTGGATTATTTTCTGCTGAGATCACGCCAGGATGTTTGGACTTGCTGTCTATGGCGAGTTCAGGGTTTTTGTAGAGTCCGTTGTCCGCTAGTGACCAGACTATTGTGCATGTTGGTCGTGGACATGTGGCGGACTGGTGCTTGGTTCGCAGTATGGGCAGACTGTTGCTGTGTCCGCGTATTGCGTGTGAACTGGTGCAGGGTAGTCTTGTTGTGTCTTTATGCTGTGTATGTGGACGAATGCGGTGTCTGCTGGGTTGCGGACTGGATTCATGCCTCGGTGTATGAAGGCTTGTTTCCTGCTAAGTCCTTGCGGACTAAGCGGACTATGTTGTGCTAGCTGTGGGCTCGGGCGGTGATTATATCCTCTAGGATGGTGACCACACTCCTCTCCGCGCCTATAAATAGGACCCCCTGTCACATCAACAGTAACTGAATGAAAAGTAAGTTGAGTGCTGGTTAATTACTGTAGACTCAGTTTTGTAGGTCGCGCGGGTTGAGAAGGACTTAACTGGTTTGCTATTTGCAAGTTGTGCGGCTAGCACTGATAAGCCAGAGGTTTGGTTCTGACTGCGGTTAGGGATCAGTGGAGCTTGTGGTTAACAATCTGCGGTTTTCAGCAGGTCACATCTTGTGACCTGCCAGTCTTCTCTTCAGCAGTTCAATAACCTGTTCGCTGGTCTCGGCGGACTAGGCAGCCTGTTCGTCAGTTCGGCAATGGCTTGTAGAGCGGTTGTTCGATAGAATAACGGGTAGTCCGTGCGGTTTGGCGGACTCTGTAGTGCAGTGGTGCAGCATTAGCTTTGGCAGACTCGGCGTTCTCGGCGAACTCGGCGTTCTGGGAAGGGCAGTCTGCCCGACTTGTTCTTCTTGTTTGTTTGCTTCTCTTTTGTACTTGGCGAAATCATATCTCGTCATGTATATCAAGCTTTGTAAAGAAGATAATTGATAATACAAGATCTGTGTTCGCTCTCCTTTGTCTCTGATTACCTAGCTCTGTTATGGTTGGAGTGTTCCCGCGCCTAGTTCTCGCTTTCTGCTTGATCAAGTGATCAGCTTGATAGCTCTGGAAGTGTTTGCTTGATACAAGAACTTTTAGTTGATCAGCTTGAGAAATTTCAACAATTACTTCCTAGGGCATTTCACCACCCTAGGATCACATGGACTAAACATCAAGTCCATCCACGGACATATCCCCCTATGTCCTTCACAAACCCAAAAAAGTTCAACCTTAGGGTTTAAACTAGGGTCCTAGGGAAAATCCACCCTAATCCACCCCAAACTCCATTTGAGGGTGTTTAATGTCATATCAAATAATTGGCCCAAGTTTCAACCTTTGTTGAGGTGATTTGGTCACTCACTACCACAAGAGACTTTTTAACTTAATTAGTCCTTTTTGACCTAAGCTAGGGTTTACCAAATTCCAAACCAAACTATCTCCAAATGGGATTAAATTTTATATAGAGTCTTATATTGACCCAAAGGACCACTCACCAAAATTTGGGATGGTTTGGAGGTCATTAGACCTTTTAAATAATTCATAAATAGATTATTAAATTTCTTCAAAAAATTTAGGAAAATGTTTTCCAAAAAATTCCATTTTTGGATATGTTCTAGGTATAGGTAAGAGTGACCCCCATCCAAAATTTCAAGTCATTTGGATGGCTGGATTTATGGGGGAACTCAAAATAATCTCTGGTCTAGCCTAGGTATAAACCTCACCAAAATGAGTGTTGTGGTCTGACATGAACTCCAAATTGGTTCAAACTAATTTTAAAATAAAAAGACTCATAGGGATACAACTTTCATGTAGACCACTTTTACTGTAGGGGACACTATGTATTTTTAATAATTAATTTAAAACAGTCCAATAACTGTGACAAAAAATGAAATAAAATGAGTTAATAGATTCAATCACTGCACGAATCTTAAAGTAGATCAGACGATTCCTGGTTTTCTTCTTCCTCCAGCCAATAGCTGAGATCAACCCGACCTGGAGCACATTCCAAGCCCATTTTGCCAGCCCCCATCCACCTCCCTGACCGTCCACCACCGCCGCCACCTTCGTTGAGGTGGGGATTATTGCCGGGCGGCGACACGGCCGCCGGAGGGGCGGTTTTCAGCGAACCCGTGAGGTTGGAAAAACAATGAAAAACTGAATTTTCTCTAACCAGACCGGGCTCAATTGAGCCCAATTTCTCTCCTAAAATATTTAAAGATCTAGCCCACGAAGAGAGGAGTAGAGGAGGACCTTCAACCATGCTTGCCTACGATTTTGGTGGTGGTGCGCTATGGCCAGATTTTGGAGCTTTGGCTATGTTACGACCGTACAGTGGGAGTGCTCAATTTCTTCAGGAAAAAAGGTGGAAACTCCTTCCCTAAGTCTAGGAAAGCTTTTAAAATATTCAAATGGGGGAGGGGAAGGGTCTAGCATGAAGTGGCCATTAATGGCCTTAATGGTGAATTTCGGCCAAGGCTTTAGCCCACTGAATCCATCCTTTGAACAGACTGGAAATCCCTTTATTATTCTTCAATTGATGGGGGGAAGATGAACCTAGTGTTTGGAGAGGCCCTTGGCCATGAATGACCTTCACTCTCCCCACTTTCTCTCTCCTCCATTAAAGGAAAAGTGGAGATTTCTCTCTCCTAGTCACTATGGCCGAATTTGATGTTTATTTAAGCCTAGTTTCACCCCACTAACCCATATGGATAATAAAAATGAGGTTAGCCCAAGTGGAATTGGGTTTGAGCCTGTGTTAGCCCATTTGAGGCAACTTGACCCAACACTTGAGTAGAGTTGACCTAGGTCATTTTACCTTTTGGGTTGACTCCAATATGTCCTTAGTGACTCATTGGCCTCTCCTAAGGTCTATGAAGACTTGGGTAGGGTTGGTTGGGCACATTAGAGGCCAATTGCCCTTAGTTAGGGCACCTTGCCCAATTTAGGCCTATGGTGGTCTTAGGTCAATTTGACCACTTTGGGTTGACCCCAATAGATCCTTATGACTCTAGTGGACCCTCTAATGGGTTAGGGATGTTGTGGTGGGGTCATGGAGTCATGGTGAAGCCTATGGTCATCCTAAACTATTATTTAGAATTCTACTATTTGCAGACCATGGTGGCTCACACCCTAATTTTCATGTTCACTTAAACCCTTAGTGCTTCCCAGGGTTTTGTCATGACTCAGTCATGACAAAACCATCATAGTTGTCTAATTGTTTGAGGGATGTTACACTCTATAACATCCCAAATTTCTTAAGGTAGGAAACGGTTCTTTGGAGGTTATCGCCCGATAGTTGCTAGTTACCGCGCGGTGGTAGCTCCAGGGTTAGCGTCGACAACGGTGAGAGCATTGAGTCAATTCAACGCTGGACTTACCGCGTGACGGAAAGTTATTATCGCGCGACGGTAGTTGGGGAATTAAAATCGCAAAGCTATCGGAAAGCTATCGCCCGACAATATGGTTACCGCTAGAGATAGCTGGGTAAATTTAATTGGCGAGGCTCTCGGGATTCTACCGTGCAGCGGTAGCCGTTAGCGCGCGGTGATACTAACAGGTGTCGTGTCGTAACCGACGACGGCTATCGCGCTGCGTTAACATCCTATCGCGAGGCGAGAGTGAAACCGTAACGGCGTGTCCACGTGTCAGCCTGTGATTGGAGGGCCTGAGCAGTTATAGACGAAAAGAGGCAGTACCGCGCGACGATATCTCTATTTATATGCCCGGTTTGGCCGTTTCCTCTTCATTATTCTGGAGTTGGAGATCTTGGCCTAGTTTTCTGGAGGATGAGCAGCAGCGCCGGGAAGGAGGGTTCATGCCCTCATTCGTGTTTCGGGTCTCGGATTCTCAAGGCGAGTTCAGATTTATGGAGGCAAGGTCGGAGCGATCGTTTTCAACCGTCTAGATTTCTCCCATGGCGCCAAAGCGTACATCAAGGGTAACGATTCTCTTCCTTTGACATGAGAAGTCCTTTCTTTTGGCATTAGAGGGTAGACATTCCACTAAAACGTGGATGTGGTTTTCCCGACGGGTAGAATTGTGTATCCCCGTTAGTTTGCATTTAGATCCAGAATCGAAGTACGGAATAGGCATGCTGTGTGAAGGCCATTTGGACGGGTTAGTCTGGATTAGTGATGTTTGTATGTTTGTATGCCGGAGAAGACTCTGTGATAATCGCGTAGATTTCAGAGTCACGGGATGTGCAGATGACTGCGTTGAGAGTACTGGGGATAGTCTCAAGGAAAACACCCGAAAAATGGGAAGAACCGATAGTTTGTCCCCTATCGTGCGGCGGTAGTTCTACCACCGGCGATAGCTTCCAGTAAACTATGTATTGTTTATGAAGCCTGTCTCTGGGAGACCTGAGGGCTATAATTTGATTGAGCGTGAGCTTAAATTGCTCAGCTTTGGTAGCCATGAGTGCTAGCCTAGGATCCTTACAGAGTTATGGATCATGCGAAAAAGGGAAAGGGGATGCCGACCCGCATCAGGCCTGCGAGCTGGACGATTTGAGCATGGAATATGGCTGAACTGTACCCTCCCCTATGGCGGTCGACTTAGAGTGGTCACGTGTATATCATATGACTTTTCGCAATACTGGGGAGTTGTCTCTGGTCTTGGACCTTGTGAGACTAAAAGCTCAAATGTTGTTAACCGTCACAGAGAATGGTGGTGCGACCCTTGAGGTCATGTGCACCAAGAGTGTGCCTTAAAGCACAGGGCGTTGGGCATTTACGCCAACGTCTGTGGCTAACGGTGCTTAAGTTACACGTTTTGATTGCCAATATGAGTTTATACTAATGCCTGCAGGGAAGGAGTACCGCCACCCCGAGTGAGGGGTGAGGTCGTTATAATTTGGTCAGCTAATGCTGATCGTTACTTTATTTGCCACCGTGCGGTGGAATGTTGCGTTCAGGTGCAGCTGAGCCAAGCGGGAAGTAGGCTGGAGCCCAGAAATTTTGTACTTGCCCTTGAAGGCTAAAGCGAACACTTGTGTTATTTTATCATTCATGTGTGGCCGACCCGCGTGTCGAAGTATGTAACACATTTTAATTCAAGTTGAACATTGTAAGGCCTTAAGGCCAAGACCTTATTTATGTATTTGTTTACATTCCTAGTTGTGGCAGTGAACATTCATGCTATTGCTGGGTTCTATTTATAACCTTTAAATTACTTCCGCTAGATTGCACTCTGTGTTAGGATGCAAAATATTGTATTATGGTTTCAATTTAGTAACTCCTTGGTCTGTCCGTATTATATGGTGTCGGGTCCCGGCCGGACCTTATGTTATATGTTATGTGACGGATGAGGGTGTTACAAGTTGGTATCAGACTCTGGTGTCGATCTTCCTTATTCTAATTCGTGGACGAATTCTTTTAAGGGGTGGTGAGAATTTGTATGTGCGTTACCGTTATAACATAAAAGAACCCATGAATGTCCACTTAGGAATGAAAATACACATTTTTGCGGAACCTGAGTGTTCCAATGAATGCGTTTTGACAATCTATTTATCACCTAATCGAGTGTTTTTACAATTATAGGTGACTAGGAGCGATGCAGGGTAGTCGCATCAACATCACTCCGCGAAGAGTAGTGCGCATAACGACGCGCCTGCAACCCCTCCTTCTGCAAAAACCATACGAATGGTAGCGGAAGCGGTGTTCGCTATGATTAATGCCCAGCCGGGGAGGCAAGTGCAGTCTCCTACTCCTGGGTTAGGTCAAGTACCGCTTGGTGTAGCAGAGCTGTTAGTGGCGGATCAAGTAGCGGAATTGCTTGTAGTGCAACGAAGAGCTACTGAGAAACAGTTGAAGCACGTGATGAGCTTTAATCCACCTGTGTTCTCGGGGATTGGAATCCCAACTCAAGCTGAGGACTGTCTTTCTAGGGTAAAGAGAGTCATGATAGCTATGGAGACTGAGGAGTGGCAAAAGGATACAATAGCCACTTTCATTCTGTACGGGAGAGGCAAGTATCTGGTTGGATGAGTTAGAGCTGCATCATTTGGCTAGGAGACAACTCACCGACATATCGATAGAGCAGTTCTCGAGACTATTTCTGGCACTGTTTGTTTCGACAGTGAGAAAATAGCAATGAAAAATCAATTCCAGAGGTTGACTCAAGGAAAGAGTAGTGTGGATGACTACCTACATGAGTTCACAAGATTGGGACATTATGTTGGCTCCACTTTTTCGGATGAGGAGCGCAAGACCAATCGGTTTTATGAAGGACTGTGCGATGATCTGAGGTTGCTGCTCTCAGGTCTGATGACGCAGGGCTTTCTGACCCTGGTCAATACGACCCGATCTCTTGAACAAGATCTGAAGAGAGTTCAAGGTAAAAAGGACTCAGCGATGAAGAGGTCAGATTTTAAGGTTCCAAGTTCGTCGAAGTTTGGATATCGAAAGTGGTATAAGAAGCCCAAAACTTCTGGACCGACTTCTTCATTGGTTACTACTGGCGCATCTTCTGGGCAAGGAGGCCAAATTCACTGTTACAACTGTGGCAAGTAGGGGCATATAACCCGCAATTGTTGGAGTGGCAAGTCGAAAAAGAAGACATGAGCTTGCTATGCTGAAAAGGGGAAGACGGTGGAGTCAACCGCGTCCCATCAAGCTCCGGCCCAACCTAGAGTCTACAACCTTGGCCAGTAGGAGGCCATCAAGCAAGGCGATGTGGTGACAGGTATGCGTTAGATCTTAGTTGTAATATTTTGCATATCTTACGTCTTATGCTTTGGTCGTATGACTGTCGTATTTTAGGCTTTGTCGTGGTCATGGACTATCTAGCTCAAGCACTGTTTGATATAAGAGCTTCAAATTTCTTCTTATCAGAGGACTTTGTGTCTCGTATCAGAGTTCCTTCGTCTGTGTCTAAGGATATATTGGATATGTTGTTGCCTAATGAGTGTTCGATGCGCACGGATAGAGTCTGTTATGTTAAAGTGCTGATTGGAAGCCAAACTTTTGACTTAGAAGTGTCACTACTACCGATAGTAAAGTTTAACGTGATCTTTGGCATGGACTGGCTCTCAGATCAGGGTGCGTACATCGGTTGTGGTTCTAAGACTATAAAGCTGGGGTTGAATACAAGCCAAAAGACTACTTTCTCTGGTTTGAAGGGTGTGCGCAAGACATTGATGTCTCCTCTCCAAGTAGTTAAAGCAGTTCAGGAGGGTGCAAAACTGTTCTTCACTCTTTTAGAGGCAAAGAAGCCCAAGATTGACTTGGCTAGTATCTTTGTGGTGTCGGAATTTGCTGACGTCTTCCCCAAAAATTTCCCTGGGGCCCCACCTCAGAGAGAGATCAAGTTCACCATTGAGTTGGTTCCTGGTGACAAGCTAGTGTTGCAGTTTCCTTACCGCTTAGCACCAAGGGATATGGCAGAATTGAAGGCGTAGCTTCAAGAATTGATAGAGCAGGGGTTTGTGCGTCCAAGTTCGTCACCTTGGAGCGCCTCGGTCCTCTTCGTGAAGAAGAAGGATGGAAGTCTGCGATTGTGTATTGATTATCAGGAACTCCATAAGCTAACTGAGAAGAATAAGTATCTGATTTCGAGGATCGATGATTTGTTTGATCAGTTAGTTGGATCAACTGTGTATTCAAAGCTGGATTTGATTTCTGGTTACTATTAACTAAGAATCAGGGAGAGTGATATTCCCAAGACGGCGTTTAGTACATGTTAAGTGCATTATGAGTTCATAGTCATGCCTTTTGGGCTGACGAATGCGCCATCAGTATTTATGGACTTGATGAACCGGACGTTCAATGAGTATTTGGATCGGTTCTTGATAGTGTTAATCGATGATATCCTGGTTTACTCCCAATCCGAGGTTGATCATGCGGAGCACTTGTATATTGTTCTGGAGCCTTGAGAAGTAATCAGTTGTACGCCAAGTTCTTTAAGTGTGAGTTTTGGCTATCTTCTGTAGCATTCCCTCGTCATATTGTCAGTGAAGAGGGTATCGTTGTGGATCCGGCAAAGGTTACTGCAATTCGGGAGTGGCCTGTGTTATATTTTTTGGCGGAAGTCTGGAGTTTTTTGGGGCTTGCCGGCTACTACAGACGCTTCGTGGAGAACTTCTTGCTGATAGCATTACCTCTCACAACCCTAACGAGGAAGGATCAGAAATTTGTTTGGTCGCCAGCGTGTGCTCAAGCTTTCGAAGAACTGAAAATTCGTCTGACCATGACGTTTATTCTATGCTCGTCATGTGGGACATAAGGCTTTGAGATCTATAGCGACAGTTCAGGCAGCGGCTTAGGCTGTGTTTTGCTACAACATGGGAGAGTAATAGCTTATCGTTCGCTCCAGTGAAAGGTGCATGAGAGGAATTATCCTGTCCACTATTTGGAGTTGGCGGCCATAATATTCACATTATTTAGAGGCACTATTTGTACGATGTGAAGGTCGACATTTACACAGACCATAAGAGCTTGAAATACCTATTAGATCAAAAGAATTTGAATATGCATCAGCGAAGGTGGATGAAGTTTCTTGGAGACTACGCCTTCAAGATACACTATGTACCTGAGAAGAGTAATGCAGTTGCTGATGCGTTAAGTCGCAGTGTTCCCGCTCAGACCAACTGGATATTGATGCATGACGAGCATCTCGTTCGAGATTTAGAGGCCTTAGAGATCTCTTGTGTTGATAAGATGTCTGGTGATGAAGCACGATTGAACTGGACAGAAGTGCAGTATGACCTGGCTGATCGGATTTGGTAGGTTTTGGAGTTGGATGGCAGCATGAAGCGGTTCATGGCTGAGGTTTTGGATGGGTCAAATGCCCAATTTGCTGTCAATGATGGGCTATTATGGAAGGACAATGGTTTGCGCATCCCAAAGGTGGGTAAAATACGGGAGGCGTTGATGTACGAGGCTCATTACACCAAGTAATCAATCCACCCGGGAAGCACAAAGATGTACAAAGACATGAAAAAGCTGTTCTGGTGGCCCGAACTGAAAAAGGATGTAGCGATTTATGTGGCTAAGTGTAAAACTTGTGCCTTAGTGAAGGCTAAATGATAAAAGCCTGGAGTATTCTTGAAGCCTATTCCTATACTAGAATGGAAGTTCGACGATATATCCATGGATTTCATGCACGATTTGCCGAGATGGCAGAAGGGAAACGACGCCATTTGGGTGATCGTAGATCGTTTGAAAAAAGTGTCGCACTTCATCTCGAATAGGAAGGATAATTCGGTGGATAAGCTAGCAAAGTTGTATATGGAGAATATTATTCGTCTACACGGTGTGCTCTGTAGCATCATGAGTGACCGGGATGGGCGTTTCACGTCTAATGACTGGAGGTTAGCGCATCAGCTGTTGAGGACCAAGCTGAAGTTCAGTACGGCCTTTCATTCACAGACGGAAGGTCAGACCGAGAGAGTAAACAGGACAATAAAGGACATGCTTAACATGTGTGCCATGGATTTCAAAAAAAAGTGGGAGGATCATCTTATATGATTGAGTTCGCGTACAACAACAGCTACCAGGCGAGTATTCAATTGGCGCCCTTCTAGGCCCTTTATGGTAGGAAGTGTCGTACTCTGTTTTCAGGGTTGGAGACTGGTGAGTCAAAGTTGTACAAGCGGAAGGGCGTCAAAGATGCTACTTTGATTGTGCGTACAATCCGGGAGCGATTGTTGGTTGCACAAGATAGGCAAGCTAAGTACTATGAAGCCAAGCACAGAAACGTCGAATTCGCCGTGGGCGATTGGGTATACTTGAAGGTCAAACTTTTCAAGGGTGTGTCGAGGATTCGTCTACTGAAAAAGCTAAGTCCAAGATACCTTGGGACGTTTGAGGTGTTGGAGCACGTTGGTGAAGCGGCTTACCGGCTGAAGATTTCAACGGAACTGAGTGGTCTACATGACGTATTCCACATATCGGTGTTGTAGAAGGTGGTGTAAGAGCCTACACTAGTGATCGCTACAGATCGAGTGCCGGTGGATGAAGGGTTTACAATGAAGTTCAAACCCATTCGTATTGAGGATGTAGATGTCAAGCGACTTCATAATAAGGAAGTCAGAATAGTCAAGGTCTGCTGGGACAACTGTGGCCGCGAGGAGCTTTCTTGGGAGCGGGAACAAAACATGAAGGCCGAGTTTCCCGAGTTATTCAATTGAGGTACACAGTTTAAAGTGGATTTAATTTCTTAGTTTCCTGCATGACTTAATTTCGGGATTAAATTCTTTAAGTGGGGGAGATTTATAACACCCCAAATTTCTTAAGGCAGGAAATGGTTCTTCGGAGGTTATCGCCCGTCGGTAGCTAGTTACCGCACGTAGGTAGCTCCAGGGTTAGCATTGGTAATGGTGAGAGCGTTGAGTCAACTCAACGCTGGATTTACCGCGTGGCAGAAATTTATTACCGCGCGGCGGTAGCTGGGGAATTAAACTGGTAGAGCTCTCGGGAAGCTATCGCGCGACGATAGGGTTACCGATGGCGATAGCTAGGTCAATTTAATTAACGAGTCTCTCGGGAGTTTACCGCTCGACGGTAGCAGTTAGCTCGTGGTGATAACGACAGGTGTCATGTCGTAACCGACATCGGCTATCGCGCGATGTTAGCATCCTATCGCGCGACGGTAGTGAAACCGCAACGACATGGTCACGTGTAGGCCTGTGATTGGAGGGCATGAGCGGTTATAGGCAAAAAGAGGCAGTATCGCGCGTCGGTAGCAAGTTACCGCGCGGCAGTACCTCTATTTATATGCCTGGTTCAGCCGTTTCCTCTTCATTATTCTGGATTTGGAGATCTTGGCCTAGTTTTTCGGAGGAGGAGCAGCAGCGCCGGGAAGGAGGGTTCTTGCCGCCATTCGTGTTTTGGGTCTCGGATTCGCAAGGCGAGTTCGGATTTACGGAGGCAAGGTCGGAGCCGTCGTTTTCAACCGTCTAGATTTCTCCCATGGCGCCAAAACGTACATCAAGGGTAACGATCCTCTTACTTGGACATGTGAAGTCCTTTCTTTTGGCATTAGAGGGTTGACACTCCACGAAAATGTGGATGTGGTTCTCTCGACGGGTAGATCCGTGTATTCCCGTTAGTTTGCATTTAGATCCGGAATCAAAGTATGGAATAGGCATGTTGTATGAAGCTCATTCGGACGGGTTGGTCTAGATTGGTGATGTTTGTATGTTTATATTCCAAAGAAGACTCCATGGTAATCATGTATATTTCGGAGTCGCGAGGTGTGCAGATGACTGTGTTGAGAGTATTGGGGGTAGTCTCCAAGAAAGCACCCGAAAAAATGGGAAGAACTGATAGTCTGTCCCCTACCGCACGATAGTTGTTCTACCGCTGGCGATAGCTTCCAGTAAGCTATACATTGTTTGTGAAGCCTGTCTCTGGGAGACCTGAGGGCTATAATTTGATTGAGCGTGAGCTTAAGTTGCTCAGCTTTGGTAGCCATTAGTGCTAGCCTAGGATCCTTACAGAGTTATGGATCATGCGGAAAAGGGAAAGGGGATGCTGACCCGCGTCAGACCTGCAAGCTAGAAAATTTGAGTACGGGATATGCCTGAACTGTACCCTCTCATATACCGGTCTACTTGGAGTGGTCTCGTGTACATCACATGACTTTTCATAGCACTGGGGCGTTGTCTCTGGCTTTGGACCTTGTGAGACTAAAAGCTCAAACATTGTTAACCGTCACAGAGAACAGTGGTGCGGCCCTTGAGGTCCTGTGCACCAAGAGTGTGCCTGAGAGCACGGGGCGTTGGGAGTTTGCGCCAACGTCTGTGGCTAACGGTGCTTAAGTTGCATGTTTTGATTTCCAGTATGAGTTTATACTAATGCCTGCAAGGAAGTAGCACTGCCACCCCGAGTGAGGGGTGAGGTCATTATAATTTGGTCAGTTAATGCTGACCATTGTTTTGTTTGTAACCGTGTGGTGGAATGTTGCGTGCAGGTGCTGCTGAGCCAAGCGGGAAGTAGTGGGCTGGAGCCCATAAATGTTGTGCTGGCCCTTGAAGGCCAAAGCGAAAACTTGTGTTATTTTATCGTTCATGTGTGGTCGTCCTGCGTGCCGAAATATGTAACACATTTTAATTCAAGTTGAATATTGTAAGGCCTTAAGGCCAAGAACTTATTTGTGTATTTTTTTACATTCCTAGTTGTGGTAGTGGACATTCATACTATTGTTGGGTTCTATTTATAACTTTTAAATTACTTCCGCTAGATTGCACTCTGTGTTAGGATGCGAAATATTGGATTATGGTTTCAATTTAGTAACTCCTTGGTCTGTCCGTAATATATGACGTCGGGCCCCGGCCGGACCTTTTGTTATATGTTATGTGATGGATGGGGGTGTTACACGCTTCCGCTGGGACAACCAAGTCTCCTCAGTGTCAACAGACCAAGCCTGACAGAGTGCACAAAGTTCATGTGCCCCGCACCACAAGCAGTTTACAAGAACAACTTTAGAGCCCTCCAAGGACAGCACAACTGCAGTCCAATGCGCAGAACGCTCATCATTCCCATCAACCTCAACTCAGCAGCAAGCTTGTCGGGTGGCGACATGTCATCCATTTCATGCTCATCCAAGTGCGACAGGAGACAAGCCCCAGTCACCGGGACGAGCGTAGCAAGTCATCCTCACTTTCAATCATCAACAAATGGCTCCAAAGCGCGACCAGTGCATCGTTGCTCACAACTCACAAATAAATACTTAGCTCTAAGAGTGGTGGCTTGTCACCTTACGAGTCCTTCCCACTCTCTCTTTCAACAATTGTAACGAAAGGCGGTCTGTCATCCTCGAATTCTTCAAGAAAGTCCTGTACAACAACCATCAAATAGTGGGTGTTTGGCTAACACAGATTCGACCACATGGTTTTTTTTCACCCAGTTGACGGGTTTTCACGTAAAAAAAATTCTCTTCCCAACTTTTTTCTTACTGTGACTGTTTGTGCGCTCAACCGCTCCAAGGTAAATGCGGTCCAATTTAATCTGGTCTACCAGAGCATTGAGCAATCCCTAACAGTTTGACACCATCTGTGGGAAGCGGTTTACAGCTCCCTTGAGAAGACATAGAAGACAGTGTCCTCAGCCCAACGAAACTCGTAAATAAAAATCATGATGGGAGAAGTTCCCCGCACTCTTGAAAGCTCAGCCAACGGGGTGTGGGGGGGGGGGTGGGGGTGGGGGTGGGGGGGGGGGGGGGGGGGTGGGGGGGCAGGACGATCCAATTCCCCCTCACTTGCTCGAAGGAAGGCTCCCCAATGCAGATACTCAATACCGTGGAGACCGTCTAGATTAAGGACCTGGAGTACAACATCACTGCAACCACCTGGAAATAGCAGACATCAGTCATGCAGCACATGGGGTCACTCATAAAGAAGTTTGTGCCATGATCAAGGAAAATAGGCAAGTCAGACAACGTGTTGCCCACTATCCCCGCTCACCGTTAACATCAAAGGTATTAGCGCATTCAATCCCAAACGACTACAAGCTCTGATAACTCGAAACGTTCGATGAAACGAACGACCCACAAGACCACATCGATCACTTCGTCACCATACTGAGGCTCAACAATGCCCCCGATTAATTGTTATGTCAGACATTCCTGACGACCTTGAAAGGACCAGCTCGCACTTGGTTCTATTCACTAAACGAAGGAGGGATCGACAACTTCGCAGATCTATCTCAACGCATTATCGACCAGTTCTTCGCTAACCACAAGATCGCCCAAGACCCCTCCTACCTTCTGGGGGTCTGTCAACACAAGGGAGAATCCCTCAAGGAATTTTTTCATCGCTTCGCGGTTGAAGAACGATAGATCCCGTGAATCACCTCTATCTCCTGTGCGACTTCCTCCTAGGAGGGCTCTGACCTGGTAGATTTTACTCAGCACTAGTATGGGAAACGATACTTTGCCATGCTGAACTTATACGGCGTATCAAGGCTCAAATTGCAGCCGATGAAGTAGTCAAAACACATTAGTAGCAGTTTCAAGACAGTTCGGAATGGAAAGTGCAACGATGATTGTTGCCTCAAAAGAAGAGCAGTGATCGCCGCAACATGTCACGAGCCCAACAACATCAGAACAATGCTCTTTTCAACACCTCCATGTCCAACATACTCCTTGCAATCCAAGATAAGATACCGCTCCAAAGGCCTAAGCCTATCACCCCAAACAAAAGGTGACCAATCGCAGTATTGTGAGTTTCATCGCGGGTCCGGACACATCACCAAAGATTATACCAAACTGAAGAAAGAAATCAAGCATCTTCTTCGTCAAGGGTTCTTGAAAAGATTCCTCCAGAACAAGACATAGAATTAGCCAGCGACGCACAAGATGACAGTTGAACGACCATCCATCTGCTAGAGAAAACTGGGGGGTAACCCCTAAAGTAATCTTTTCAAGGAAAAAGCTCCCTCCCTGCTCACACAGTTGTATCTACACCTTATCAACACTCCACAAAAACATGCGTTTAAGCTTCTGCACCTTATTTCTACAAATTGATGCTCTGACTATATTTACTTCATATATTTCAGATAACAAACGACAATAGGTAAGGTCACAAGACCTACACCTGCCACAACTATAGGCCTGTCCCCCATAGCGGTCAGTGCCTGCCAATAGGTAAGGTCGCAAGACCTACACTTGCCATCGCCGGAGGCTAACCCCCGTGGCGGTCGGCTCCTACCACTATGTAAGGTCGCAAGACCTACGCCTGTGACCTCCCACTGCCGACGATTGAAGGTCTGCCCTTCTCTCCACAGTAGGTCATTGCTAGGGGCTGCCACCCTCGTGTTCGCTAGCGGTTCGAAGGTCTGCCCTTCACTGTCTCTCCGGTACCACGACCTTGTGTCCTCCCAATGTCGACGATCGAAGATCTGCTCTTCTCTCTGTAGTAGGTCGCATCGTCGTCAGAGCCTGCCTCCCTCGCGCTCGCCACTGGTTCGAAGGTCTGTCCTTCATCGCCTCTCTGGGATCACGTCCCTGCAGCCTCCCACTGCCGACGATCGAAGGTCTTCCCTTCTCTCCGCAGTAAGTAGCGGTGTCGTCAGGGCCTGCTCCCCTCATGCTTGCCACCGGTTCGAAAGTCTGCCCTTCACCGCCTCTCCGGGACCACGTCACTATGGTCTCACACTGTCAACGATCAAATGTATTCCCTTCTCCTGCAATAGGTAGCGACACCACTTGGGTCTGCCCTCTCGCGGTCGCCCAGGTTCGAAGGTTCTCCCTTCACCGCCAGCTACTCAGTGACATCCACCGGACTGGTAAACCCGACCTCTCACTTCCCAGCTAGAAGAATTCGCCCTTCGCCCAAGTACTAGATCGTGGAACCATCTGGGTCACATCCTTCAATCGCCATCCACTCAGCGACATCCCCTGGACTGATAAATCATGAAAGAAAAACAATTCAGTAATGAAAATGAACATTTTTTTCTCTGAAAAATAATTCAGTCAACAAAAAACCAAAGAAATATATTCAGATATTCGATCTTCACTCAGAAACCACGAGGAATGAAATATATTATCTGCTTTTGCGGCAAAAGATCAGAAGTTTCAACACATGGCTCCATGATTCTGTCCAACAAAATGCAGCAGGCAATCCACGAAGAAGCTGATGAAGATGTAAAACTAGGAGGAGAAGATGCACTCTCCTGCTTCAAAAGGTTTAGCTAGAGAAGATTAGGGGAGAAAGCTCGACGTTGACCACAAGGAGGCATGGTACCGTCCGGGAAATGCACGAAATAAAGGCTCCGTTTGGGAGGACTTATTTTCACCGGTCAAGCGGTCATGACCGCATGAACCGGGATTTATTTAAGTCCCGGTTCATGCGGTCATGACCGCTTGACCGGTGAAAATAAGTCCTCCAAACCGAGCCAAAAAGAAGGGAAAGCTTTGTCGCTTCTGCGAGAAGAGTAGGAGTATGAAAACGGAGGGGAAATTTTTTTTGGGCTTTAGATCACGAAAAGAAGAGGGGACTGGACTTTAGGCACTATTTATTACCGTACAGGAGTACTGTGCATAGGCATACCGAAAATTTAGAGAATTGATATTAGCAGTCCATAAATGGCTATACGCAGTCCACTTCTATTCGCAGTCCATAAATTATAATCGTAGTCCAAAATAAAACTTGCAGTCCAAGCAAAGTTCTTAGGTAGAATAAAAAAATATAAAAGTCCAATTATACAAAAATAAAATTTCAAACAACAAAATTTTTAAAATGAGCAAAAGTGTTGATTTAGAGCCCTCGTTGCGATCATCTGCAAGAGAAAACAAACACAAAATAGATAAATACTCGCATCTATTGGACCTTAGAAAACCTTAAAATTTTGGACAGGAAGAATGGAATTAGCGCGGCCCCGTTTTTAAAAAATAAATAATTTTTTTTAAAATAAATAGGCGCCTTTTTGAACTGCGTCTTCTAGGTGCATTTTCGGGAGAAGTGTTAAACATGAAAGTTGTAGATCTCGACGATATCTATAACTTTCATGTTGAATACTTTTTGATTTGAAGCTGTTTAAGCCCCCGATTTGACCTCCGAAAAAAATCACGCGGATCATTTGAAAGTTCCGCATGATTTTTTTCGGGGGCCAAATCGGGGGCCTAAACGGTTTCAAATCAAAAAGTGTTAAACATGAAAGTTGTAGATATCGTCGAGATCTACAACTTTCATGTTGAACACTTCTCCTGAAAATGCCCCTAAAAGACGCAGTTTTAAAAGGCGCGTAGGAGCAGTGTAGGAGCAATGATATATCAAGGAATTTATGGACTGCGAATAGCCATTTATGGACTGCGAAGAAAGAAGGATATTTCCTTACATTTTGGACTGCGAATAGCCATTTATGGACTGCTAATATCAATTCTCAAAATTTATCCTAGTACGCTAAATGAGTGCTGCATTATCCATGAATTCCTTTATTCCTTCCTTTTTTTGGCTAGTCCATGTACATACCAAAGCAGACGTGTTCATAAAGCCTCCCGCATGCACGGGCCTAAACCGGGCCTCCCGGGCCCGGGCTTTCCAAAATCGGGTCCGGGCCCTGATTACAGTCGGGCCAGGCTTCTGGCTCCGGAAGGGGGTCTGCTAAGGCCCCAAGGGCCGGGCCCAGGCTTAGCCCGGGCCCTTTTTTTTTAAATAAATTTTTTTAAAAAAAAGTTTAAATATAAACTAAATAAAAAAAACGTATATAATTTATACCACGTCATTAATTTATAAAGTTCAAAGAAGCAAACCGGTAGAAGCAAACATGAACTCATTTCCTCTCTTTGTTGATGGTGTTTCTTTGTTACAAGGAAAATCAAATTTTATTGGTAGTACAGCTGCAGTTCCTAGTGATAACTCTCGGCTTGCAACCCCTGAAAAAGTTCTAGAAACTTTTATTGTGTTTTGTGTCAGTCTTAGTGATAACTTTCTCCTTTTTTTAGTTAATCTGCGTTTGATACAGTCAGTAAATATTCTTATACAGAATTTCAGGTTTAAGCATATACCAATAATAATAAAAATAATATTATATCTTCAAAATAAATTAATATTATTTAGGATAATAGATTTTATCAACATCAATAGGTTAAGAATATGAAGATTACATCAATACCCCAAATCTCTCATTTGTCCATCCGTGTAAAATAAATTCAATGAAAATAAAGCCTCAAGTAGTTTAGGATCTCTTGATGATAGGGATATTACTGGAGAATCACCACCTTCCCCGCCTCCTGCGCCTCCACCTCTCCTATAACACCAACAACATCTCCTAGTAATGTCACAACACCAGCAACTACAGGTGGCGGAACCCCACCTTTTCCTCCTATATCACCACCAACAACGCTAGAAACCGGGCTTAGCCCGGACCTATAACCGGGCTTTGCCCGGCCCAGCCCGGGTAGCGGGTCAGGCAAATGCTCATATATGAGGCCTTGTTAGGCCCCATACCCTGGCCTGAGCCCGGGGCGGACCTAGCCTGGACCCGGGCCTAGAAGAGCTTTTACCAGGCGCGGCCCGGCCCCCGGGCCCGGTTTTTATGCACACCCCTATACCAAAGTAACTAATTTGAAAATTGTATTTTAATTAGTCTATGATGAATTACTGTTGCCATTTAATATTGTTAATTTTATTAAAAAAACATTAGCTCATAATCCACTAAGGTTTAGGCTTAGTTTGGCCTGGTGGTGGGCCTTCCGCGAAAATCACCGCACCGCCCGACCGCCACCGCGATTCCCGTGGTGCAATTGATTTCCATGGAAATCCCACGGCGGGGCGGAGCCCCACCGCCTGACCGCGCCCATTCCAGCTCTTGAACAGAGGAGGCGGGGCGATGAGGTACGTGACCGGCGCGTATCAGCCCAGCCAAACGAAGCCTTAATTACCACTTCAATTTTCGCACAGATTTTCAAATTTTATGCAAAATCCTTTTTATAAAGTTATATAATAATGTTTCGTCTTCGTATTTTTCTTGGACTATGTTTGACTTTTTGCTTTGGTCTGGTGCCTTTCAAGTTATGATTTAACTTTGGAGAGCAAGATTTTGAGAACCGGACCGAAAATTGAACCGAAACAAGGAGAGGTTCGAGATCAAACCAGTCAAATCTGTCCAACCGGAGTTGAACCGTAATAACGTAGTTCATATTTAAGATTCAAAATTACCTAAATATTGGATTCAAATTTACCTAAATATTAAATACATATTATAATATTTTTAAATCTTAAACCTAATGTTTTTATTTTGAATTAACTATACAATTTTAAAATATTAACTATACAATTTTAAAATATTAACTCTACATATGTATTAATCTAAATCTTAAATATAAATTATAATATTTTAAAAACTGTAATATGATTAATTATTACTATATTACATGTTATAATAATGCTTTTAAATTTAATATAATATTATACATTTATACTAAATTATATGAATGAAAATATAATACATAAATAATATTTTGAAAGTATTCAATAGAATCAAGTTAATCCAATGGGGGGGTCTTATGCCTCCACCCAGGTTGCTTGGGATTGAATCTCACTCAAAGCAAAATTTTAAAAATTTTACGTGGGCCTAGTACTTAGCTGACCTGCCCAGTTACGGAGAACCGATCACGGTTCCCAGTTTTCCGATTAACCCGCCTAGTTCCCCGGTTTTTGGGCGTTCCCTGAATGGGGCGGTCCTCATACCGTGCCGGACCGACCAGGGAACCGATCCGCGGTCCGACCGGTCGAACCGGCCGGTGCGGTCTGATTTTCAAAAGCTTGATGGAGAGCAAACTTTTTTATTTCATATGATTTTTTAAAAAAATTACAGAAAGAAAATATATATATAGAGAGAGAGAGTTGGTTTTCTCCCCCTTAGGGAAAAAATTAGGATTCAGGCTGTCCGATCTCATCTGACAGTCAGGATCATCATTATTTCTAATATTTCCTCCCGTCTCCTCCCGATTCCGCCCCGATCCAGCCAGATCTCTCCCGCTCCTCCGTCACCCTAATTGTCGCCCCCTTTAGATCTCTCCCGCTCCTTCGCCGCCGATGCTGACGACCCCTCCAAATCTCTCTCGCTCCTCCGCCGCTGACGCCGAAGACCCCTCCAAATCTCTCTCTCTCTATCATCCAGTCCGAATGTTCAAGGTTGAGATTTAGAGCGGGATGCTGTCCTCCGATGATGTTGTGTTATGAAATCTTCCGCGTTCGCTTTGGCACCACGGGAACGCAGCGGAATAACAATTGAAAAATAATAGCCGCAAAACTAAGAAAGCAATGCAAAAAACAAGTAAACACAAAAGCACAGACGACACAGAAAATTACGTGATTCTGAGAAGCTCCAACATCCACGGGGAGAGTACCGGAGAAGATCCACTAAAAAATATGATAGCAATGTTCACAATAAGGAAATGAGAACTTGGGAGACCAAGCAACCTCAAAACACCAATAGCCTCAATGCCCAAAGAAAAGGGCCTACCCCTGAGAATCACTTGAGGAGAGGCTTCTCCTTCTTCTACGGGTCTGCAATAGCGAGCTCCGCCGAAAAAATAGTCCTCAGGCGGAGAACCTGTAGATGGAGGTGAAAAAACCTCCAGGCGAACAGTCCTCAACGAGCACTCCGGCAAACGGCCCCCCGCAGAGGAGGAACTCCACCACGTAGGAGATATCACACCTTCTCCTTCACGATTGTAGAAGCAAAGAGGCCGGCCTCTGGATTCACTGGAATAGGGACGCATGACGCCTCCTTTTTCGTGATATCGCGTTGCAGCCACTATTATGCCCTATCGTGGACAGAAGCCGACCCCTGCTCAAAAATTTAACCCTAATGAACTGTGAGCCGCTATTCATTTATATATGTATTTGAATTAAACACATCCAAAAGAACCGCCCGGTTCAGATGGTAAGGGGCGGCAAAACACAACAATCTCCACCATGACGCCCCTTTAAATGCATGCTCCACCTCAATGTTTGGATCTTCTCCCAAAAGAAACACCCCCTCTCCCTGGGATCAACACGATCAGCAAGAACACATGTGAGCCAAGCCAAGGCAGTGCTTGAACTTGACTCTTGTCAGTGTCTTTGTCAACATATCTATAGCGTTGTCCTCTGTGGGCACTTTTAGTAACTGAATGTTGTCTCCTATAACAAACTCCCTCAGCTTGTGGTAGTGCACATCAATGTGTTTTGTCCTTGCATGATAGAATGGGTCTTTTATAAGATAAGCTACACTCTGATTCTCACAGTGTAGCTTCACCGACTCCTACGAAACCCTGAGTTCCTTGATTAGACCACTGAGCTAAATAACATCTTTAGCAGCCTCCACCGCAACAATATATTATGCTTCTGTCGTGAACAGAGCTACTATATCCTGAAGAGTAACTTTCCAACAAATAGGACCTCCACCTAGAAGAAATATGTACCCAGAAGTAGATCTCCTCCTATCGAGGTCGCCTGCGTAGTCTGAATCAACAAAGCCCTCTAGATATCCAACAACTTCAATCCTTTTGAAAAGTAGACCAACGTCTGGCATTCCCTTCAAATACCACAAAATCCACTTGACTGCTTCCCAGTGTTATCGCCCTGGATTTTCCATGAATTGCTAACAACACTTACTGCTTGAGCGATATCTGGTCTCGTGCATATCATCGCGTACATCAAGCATCCTACCGCACTCGCATACGACACTCTGAGCATCTTTTGGTGTTCCTCTTCTGTACTTGGACACTAATGCGATGATAATCTAAACTGTTGTCCCAAAGGAGTCGTAACAGCTTTAGATTCTACCATATTGAACTTTTTTAGTACCTTCTGAATGTAGCCAGTCTGAGAAAGTCACAACATGCCTCACTTTCTGTTCCACTTGATCTCCATCCCAAGAATCTTCTGAGCATGACCAAGATCTTTCATCTCAAATTCAGAATTCAATTTTTGCTTCAGTATCTGAATCTCTCGGGCTGACTTGCAGGCAATCAACATGACATTGACATAGAGCATCAGAATTAGAATATTACAATATGCGAGAAATTTTTATCAGACACAACTGTCGTACTGACTTCTGCTATAACCGTGTGATGTCATGAAAGTGTCAAACCTTTTATATCACATTCTCAGAGCCTGCTTCAGACCATAAAGATACCTCTTCATCTTGCACACATTTTTCTCATCATTGGGTCGAATGAACCCCTTAGACTGCAATTTGTAGATCTAATCCTCTAGGCTGCCGTGAAGAAAAGCAATCTTCAGATCCATTTGCTCTTACTCCATGTCCCACATATCTACCATGGAGAGTAACACCCGAATGGAACAGTGCTTTGCCACTGGTGAGAAGATTTAATCAAAGTCGACTCCTTTCTTCTGCGCGAACCCCTTTGCTACAAATCTAGCCTTATATCTCCATTGATCCTTCCTTGATGCAGACTTTTTCCTCAACACTCATTTGGAACTGATTGCCTTAGACCCTTTAGACAGACTAACCAAGTCCCAAGTCTTGTTCTTCTAAAGGGATTCCATCTCTTCCATCATAGCAGCTTTCCACTAATAACTGTCTCTGCTCTCTATAGCTTCTCAAAAAGAATAACGATCTGAGGATATCACCTGAAAAGCATATACTATAGTATCATGTAGCCTGAGAGGTAGTCTTACCTCTCTCCCTGCCTTTCCTCTAGCAATTTAGTACAATCCCGCTTTGATAAGTTGCACAGTGTCTATCTCCTCTGAGTCGGAGGAATCATCATTATCGTCTACTTTGGCACTTCCATCCAGCTCCACATCCACTAATGAGTCTGGAGTCTTTTCTACCTCTTTAGCATGAGACTGAGACTTCTTCAGCATAGAAGCCTCATCGAAGACGACGTCACGCTTCAACTCGACCTTATTGGTTTCAGGATTCCACAGCTTGCATCCTTTGGTCCCAACCTTCTTGCCTAGATAAATACACCTCTTGGACTTAATATTCAGCTTTGTCCTTATTGAATCCTACAATAATGTGTAGACAGTGTATCCAAAAATATGAATATTAGAATAATCAACTGATTTACCTGACCATTCTTCTTGTGGAGACTCCAGATCTAGTGACATTGATGGAGACTGATTCACTAAATAGCATGTTGTATTGATGGCTTCGGCCCAGAAAGCCTTAGGTAGATCAACAAATAGTCGCATGCACTGAGCTCTTTCCAGCAACGTTCTATTCATCTGTTCTACAAAACAATTCTGTTGTGGAGTACAAGGAATGGTGAGATGTCGAGTTTATTTCTCTACTGTGGTCTTCTAGATTTTGAACTTCTCGAATACTTCATACTTGTGCTTGAGAAAGTAGATCCAAACCTTTCTTGAGAAATCATTAATGAAGGTCACAAAATACCTGACACCTCCAAGTGATGGCTCTAGGGCTGGTCCCCTAAACATATGTATGTATGTACTCCAAAATCTGCTTGCTGCGCTTGCTAGATGTCACAAATTTCACATTGCACTGTTTCCCGAGGGTTCACGTCTCGAAGAAACCAAGCTTGCACATTTTTATTTCTTTCAACAAACCTTTCTTATGCAGCTCCAATAACCCTCTCTCGCTCATGTGGCCAAGCCCGACATGCCACAACAGAGAGAAATGCACATTTATCGACGTAGAAACTATTATATCTCTAGCTATAGTGGCGCCAATTAGTCTGTAGAGAGTATCAACATGCTCTTCTTTCATCACAACTTGAGCGCCTTTCTTGACTTTTAAATAGCCATCATCACCAATGTAGGAATAACCGACTGCCACCAATGTGCCTAAAGAAACCAGGCTCTTCCTTAAATTGGGCACGTATATGACATCTGTGAGTGTTCTGGCGGTAACATCGAACGTCTTGATTCTAATACTGCCAATCCCCATGATTCTGCACTCTGAGTTATTTCCCATCAGAACACGCCCACCATCACATTGTCTAATGCTATGAAACCATTTTATATTCGGGCACATGTGATATAAGCATCCAGTATCCATGATCCATGCATTTGTGGTGTCGAGACTTGGTGAGACATGAAGAACTTCAGCACCGTTCTCATTATCAGATGCCATTGCAGCCTGTTGTGTCTCTTGCGTCCTCTCATTCAGCTTCTTTTTCGGGCAGTTATTTTTCCAGTCTCCCTTTTCCTTATAGTAATGACACCTATTGTTTTTGCCCCTGAACTTAGACATGAGGTTGTTTTCTTCTTACCTTTGTCTCTAGATTTGTCTCTGACCGGGTCGTTGTTCTTCACAAGTAGACCCTCACCGATTTTAGAACCTGATTTGCTTCTCGTTTCATTCGATAGCAGCGTGGTCATCATCTTTTCCATCTTCAGGGTGTCCTTCCATAAAGGATTGTGGTGACCAGATGATCAAATGACTTCGGCAACGAGGACAGTAGAAGAAGAGCCTGGTCTTCTTCTTCAACCTTCACATTTATACCATGAAACTAAGAGATGAGCTTGTTGAACACGTTCAAGTGCTCCGGCAACTGAGTACCTACAGACATCCTCAAACTGTATAACTGGGTCTTAATATACCATTTATTCGTGAGTGACTTGGACATGTAGAGCTCCTCCAATTTCTTCCATAGATTTGTTGTAGTCTCAGCATCAACTACATAGTACATCACTTCGTCAGCTAGGCACAATTGAATTGTGTTAATGACCTTCAGATCCAATTCTTCTCATTCGTCTCCATCTTTCCCGGACTTCTCCTTTCTAAGAAGTGCCTTATGAAGGTTTTGCTGAACGAGGAATGCCTTGATATGTTTCTACCACATAATAAATTGATCTTACCATCGTACTTTGGAATCTCGAATTTTACCACCATCGCGTTGCTTAGAGTTTTCGAGAACCAGAACCTCTCTCTGATACCAATTATTATTAAATCTCTTGTGATCGCTTTGACACCACAAGAACGCAGCAGAATAACAATTAAAAAATAATAGCCGCAAAACTAAGTAAGCATTGCAGAAAAACAAGCAAGCACACAAGCACGAACGACACAAAAAATTACGTGGTTTGGAGAGAAGCCCCTACATCCACGGGGAGATCATCAGAGAAGATCCACTAAAAATATGAGAGCAATGATACAATAAAGAAATCAGAACCTGGGAGACTAAGCAACCTCAAAACACCAATAGCCTCGATGCCTGAAGGAAAGGGCCTACCAATGAGAATCACTGGAGGAGAGGCTTCTCCTCCTTCTACGAGTCTGCAACAACGAGCTCCCCCATAAAATAGTCCTTAGGTGGAGAACCTGTAGATGGAGGCGAGAAAAACCTCCAGGCAAACAGTCCTCGGCTAGCACTCCGGCGAACGGCCCACCACAGAGGTGGAACTACACCAGGTGGGGGCTATCACACCTCCTTCGCGATTGTAGAAACAAAGAGGCTGACCTCTGGATTCGCCAGAATAAGGATGCCTGACGCCTCCTCCTTCACGATATTGCTCTACAGTAGTTGTTATGCCCTATCATGGAGAGAAGTTGGCCCCTGCTGAAAAATCCAGCCCTAATGAACCGTGGGTCACTATTCATTTATATATGTATTTAAATTTAACACCTCCAAAAGAACCACCCGGTTCAGATTGTAAGGGGGCGGCAAAACACAACAATGTTGCGCCTTACAGCATCAACGACCAGTGTGACTGAGCCTCTCACACAGACGTCTGAATAGATCAATGAGAGGGGAGACCACAAGGTGCCTGCACAAGAGGGGAGGAGTTGCCGGATAGGGTGCTTGCACAAGGAGTTTACGAGAGTCGTCTGCGAGAGGGAGGAAACACGACGGTTTCGTTTCTGTTAAGGGGGAGCGCTAGCGGGAGAGGAGGAAAATGTTAGATATATATATATATATATATATATATATATATATATATATATATATATATATATATATATATATATATATATATATATATATATATATATGTTCGTATGTGTGTTAGACTGACTCGGAATAGGTTAACATGTTCGTGTCATCCTAGGGCTTGCTCTACGCTGCAAGTACTATAAATACCCATTCCATACTTAGATGTGGTATTCGTAGAATACTTTGAGCGGAGCACCCTTCTACATTCTCAAAGTAATGCCTTTATGGTTCGCTCCCGTTCTGCGATTTCACAGTTTTTTCCGCCATCGCTGTGATCGGAAAATTTTCTCGTCGCCGCTTCTGTTCTCGGGAAAGAGCCTTGCCGCTCCTGAGTTTTTCTCGCCATCGCCGTCAGGGATCGCAAGGAAGAGGGGAAATGGTTCTCACGGCGCTCCCATTTCTCCTGGATCTATCGCCAATCACGGTGGTTGTTCGCGATTTCCTTTCCTCCCGCTAGTGAATCTCTCGTCGCCATCGAGATTGGAGTCATACGCTGGTTTCCTCCTGTCGCTGTTCCACAGGGAAGCATTTTTTTCTACTTTTGATCTGCACGTTCTGTCCAGATTTATCACCGTCCAAGAATCCCTATTCGTTTTTTTCTCTCAAATCGAAAAGAGGAAGAAGACACAAATCTGAGTTCTTCCGCTAATCTGGAAGAAATCACCAAAAAAAGGAGGAAAAGATTCACTCCTATTAATTCACTATTCTCTGCCGCCGTTGCACAGATCCGTCTGCCCTTGTGTTGATCCATAATCCGTGGAGCGGGGAATTTAATCATCTCCTCATATCTGCACTCCAAAGTTTCAATTGAGTTTTTCTGGAATTCTTGGATCAGAACTCGTGTCTTGGAGAAAACACAAATTTTGTTGGAATTAGATTTTCACTCAACCAAATCATTGTCGTGAAATTCTACTGGATCTATTGCTGCTGGTTTTCTCCTATCCAGGTCTACAAGTGTATTGATCAGATCAAGTCTAAGTCGCTCAACCGGAGAAAAGCAGACAATTTTTTTTTCTGTATTGGATCCGAAGACATCGTCTCAACTTTGCACGATTAGGGTGACTTCTTTCTGGTTGTTACTGTTATAGCTTTAATGAGATGTCGAAGGTTACCTCCTACGACATTGTCAATCTACAGTCGTTCTACCTCTCCGACTTCCACGCTTGGAAGCTGCACGTCCAACTTGGTATGAAGGAACACGAGATTATATATATGGTCCTGGGTGACTTTGCCACTACTGAAGAGGACATGAAAAAATTACAGTGGAGAAAGGATGAAGACTTCTGTAGGGACTACCTCCTAAATTCACTGAACCCTAAGCTCTCCCTGATCTACAACAGTCATAAGACTGCAAAGGAGATTTGGGATCGCTTGAATGCGCACTTCCAGAAGGAAGAAGGGTTGCCGAGGACTCTCCTTGGGGAGAGACTCTTCACTTAAAAATTTAATTTAAACTCGTCAATCACCTCTAAAAAAAGTTGAACTGGAGAGTCTGCGTCTCAAGTTGGCGGATAATAAGTCCGACATCTCGGATAATCTCTTTGTGTGTCTAATTCTTAGCAAGCTACCTCCTGAGTGGTTGACCTTCAAGACTGAAATGCACAGGCTGAAGGAAAAGATCGCATTGGATGAACACAAAAGGTTCATTCATATCGAGGATCAAAACATTGCTGGTAAGAGCTTGGAGAAAGTTGGTCAGTCTTCATAGGCTATCAACTTTGTTTCTCGACCCAGCAAGCCTCGTCGGAAGCCACTAGCACCCAAAGGTGAAGCCTCTACACAGTTGGCGCCTAAAAAGCACTCTTTCAAAAAGAAGAGGGGCAACTGTGACAACTGCAGCAAGTGGGGATACTGAGCGGCTGACTGTAAGGCTCCAAAGAAGAAAAAGGAGGATGCCTCACAAAAAGTGGCGAACATGCTGGTAGATGCCTCAGATCCTGTGAGAAGCGAATTAAAACAAGCCGGAAATGGAATAACTGAAATTTTATTATCAGAAAAAGGTATCTATTACAAAGGTATGCCCTTCCTTATATAGAATGGAGGAGAGATGAGAGAATACAAATAAGAGATGTGAGACTAAAAAATACAGGACTAAGCGGACTATACAGAACAAACCGCACAAGTCGCGCGGTTAGACAGAAGGGCTAACCGCACGGCTACTACCAGAGAGAGAGAGAGACCGCCAGGGGAGACCGCCTGACCGCTCGGCAACCGCACAACAACAGCACAGCAACCAAACTGCTGAAGGGAAACCGCCAGACCGCGCAGTCTCCAAACCGCCAAGACAGACCGCCAGACCGCCCGGTCACCAACTTCAACACTCCCCCTCAAGCTGGAGCATATATATCGATCATGCCCAGCTTGTCACAAATATGATGAAACGAGGCGGAAACTGGCTTAGTGAAGATGTCAGCCAGCTCTTCATCAGAAGTGACAAAGGGAGTGCAAATTTGTTCCCATAAGATTTCTTCACGAATGAAATGACAGTCCACCTCAATGTGCTTGGTTCGTTCATGGAAGACCGGATTTTTGGAGATGTATATGGCAGCCTTGTTATCACAGAACATAGGTAGAGGATGGTTATAGACCTCCCCTAAATCCAGCATTAGATCCCGTAGCCATTTTAGCTCACAAGTGGTCGACGTCATACTCCGATACTCTGCTTCAGCACTGGACCTGGAAACAACAGACTGCTTCTTGCTCTTCCAGCTCACCAGATTGCCCCCAACAAAAGTACAGAAACCGGAGGTTGACTTGCGGTCCCCTTTGTCATCAGCGTAACTCGCATCTGAGTATGCTTCAACCCTCAGATGATCATTCTTTTGAAAGAGCAATCCTTTCCCTGGGGCTGCTTTGACGTACTCCAAGATCCGCAAGGCGTACTGTAGATGGCACTCCCTAGGAGCTTGCATGAATTGAATCACCTTGCCCACAACATAGGAAATGTCAGGCCTAGTCATGGTGAGGTATATGAGCTTACCAACCAGACGGCGGTACCACGAAGCATCTGAAAGAAGAGGCGAATCATCTGTCCAGGTTTTGTCTTCTCCAACAGCCATGGGACATCAGGCAGGTTTGGCCCCAATCAATCTTGCTTCTTTTAAAATATCAAGGGCATACTTACGCTGAGAGATGACTAAAGAGTTGGGCTTCCGAGAGATTTCGATCCCCAAAAAGTACTTCGGAGAACCCATATCTTTCGTGAGCAGATGTTGGCGAAGATGCCGCTTTGTCAAGGCTACCCCTTCCTGGTCATCGCCAGTGAGAAGAATATCATCTACATATACTGCGAGAACCACCAGTCCCGAAGAAGTTTTGCGAATAAATAGAGAGTGATCAGCAGAGCTGCGAGCAAAACCAACGGCCGCCACGATGCCGCTGAACTTGTCAAACCAAGCTCGTGGGCTCTACTTGAGGCCATAGATTGCCTTCTGTAGCCGACATACTCGTGTCTCCCCCTGAGCAACATACCCAGGAGGTTGCTCCATGTAGACGGCCTCCTGAAGATCACCATAAAGGAAGGCATTCTTGATATCCAGCTGGGAAAGTGGCCAGTCTTTGTTGACCGCCACAGAGAGAAGGACCCGTATAGTGCTGAGACGAGCCACGGGAGAGAAGGTGTCAAAGTAATCAACCCCATAGGTCTGAGTAAAGCCCTTAGCCACGAGGCGAGCTTTATAACGGTCCACAGTGCCATCTGGGCCAAATTTGACCACAAAGACCCAGCGACAGCCAACAACATCAGTATCAAAGGGAGGAGGGACAAGAGTCCAGGTACCCCGCTCTGTTAGGGTTGCCATTTCCTCATCCATGGCCATCTTCCAGTGAGGAATAGCAAGGGCCTCCTGGTAGGAACGAGGTGTGGTAGTGGCAGAGATAGCCAGCGCAAAGGCCCTGCGAGAAGAGGTAAGACGATCATATGAAACAACAGCAGCAAGGGGGTGTAGGGTACACGTCTGCACCCCTTTGCGAAGAGCGACAGGAAGATCCAGGTCGGCGGGCTCTTCGGTATCCAGAGCATCCGTGGCAGAGAGAGCTGGCCCGGGAGGAGAGAGCGACGGCAGCAGAGATGAGGGAGATGGAGGCGGAGAGAGAGGCGGAGGGAGAGGAGTGGGCAGAGACGGAGGAGGGGCGGATATCGCAGTAGGAGACGAGGGAACGAACGGAATAACATGAGAATCAGAGGTAGGGAGAAGAGACGAGGAGTCATCCGAGAAGTAGGAGGCATTCTCGAAGAAGGTAACGTCAGTAGAGACGAACTTCTTACGAAGAACATGGTCAAAGCAGCAGTAGCCTTTCTGAGTGGCGGAGTACCCCAGAAAGACACATTTGGTGGAACGAGAGGAGAGCTTATCACGGGTGGCAGATGGGGCATGCACAAAAGCAGTGCACCCAAAGATTCAGAGAGGGAGAGAAAAAGGCTCCTTGCCTGGATAAAGGATGGAAAAAGGGGTTTTTCCCTTGAGAACGAAGGAGGGAATGTGATTGATGAGATAACAGGCAAGAAGAATAGCATAGCCCCAATATGAGCGAGGCACATGCATTTGAGCCATCAATGTGCGAGCGACATCGAGGAGGTGACTGTTTTTGCGTTCCGCCACCCCATTTTGTTGGGAGGTATAGACACAGCTTGTCTGATGAATAACGCCATGTTGCACACAGAAGGAGGTAAAAGCATGACTTAAGTACTCTTTTGCATTATCAGATCGAAAAGTTTTAATACCAACACCAAACTGATTTTTGATTAAATGATAAAAAGAGGTCCATACATTAAAAAGTTCAGAGCGATCTCGTAAGAGATACACCCAAGTACATCTAGAAAAGTCATCGATAAAGGTTACAAAATAAGAACTACCCCGACCAACAGTAAGGGTAGGAGCAGGCCCCCAGATATCGGAGTGGACTAGATCAAATTGACGAGTAGAGCCCCGACCTTGCTTCGGCGGGAAGGAGGAACGATGATGTTTGCCAAGTTGACAGGCTTCGCAGTTGAGAGGAGTATTGGAGGGAGGGAGGTGGGGTAGAAGCTGATGTAGAAGCCGTGGTGGAGGATGACCGAGACGGAGATGCCACTGAAGAAGATCCGTACAAGAATAAGAGAAGATGGACAAAGCGGAAACGTTGTCGAGGAAGTAGAGGCCGCCGTTCTCAGTCCCAGTAGCAATCGTCCGCTGGGAGCCCGGATCCTAAAAAGAACAAGAAGATGGAGTAAACGTTATAGAACATTGAAGCTGCTTGCATAAAGAAGTAACCGACAATAGATTGCACGGAAACTTGGGCACATAGAGAGTGTCCTCTAGCCGAAGGGACGGAGTAACATGAACTACTCCCGACCCATGAACCGGGGAGGGAGAACCGTCTGCAATGAGGACCGGGGCAACCGATCATGCTGTTTGAGGAGAGAGAATCATTGAGGATTGCCCGTCATATAATTAGTTGCTACGGAGTCGATAAGCCATTTACCTTGAGTGACCACATGGGCACTACCTGATGATGTGACCACGGAAGCAGACGGCTTGGAAGAGGAGGCGGAAGAGTCACCCGAGGGACGAAGATGGGTATGCTTCGTCCAGTAGCGGTCAGAAGTATGTCTGGTGCGGCCGCAGTGAGAGCAGAGGTAGCGGGAAGAAGGACGTCCGCCAGACTGATGACTGCGGCTACCAGAGCCACTCCGCTGAGTTTGATGAGCATAGTTATCCGGTGGAAAAGGAGAGAGCAGAAGCGGGCGCTGAAGGAGAGAGGTGACAGCGGCGATGCGAGCAGCGATGGCATCTAGAGTAGGAGATTCCGCCTCACCCAGAATTTGTTGGCGGATCATGTCATAAGTGTCAGGAAGACGTAGCAGATAACACACAACCAGAAGCTCCTGGAAGTGCTTGTGTTGTTGATCCAGATCCGCAGAAAAGGGACGATTCTGAAGAATCTCAGCCCCAAGAGCTTGAACTTGTTGGTAGGCAGCAGCAGGAGACAAGGTAGGCCGGGCAAAGAGGTCCGCATACAACGTATAGATGCGGGACGTCTGAGCCCCTTTGGAGTATAGAGCAGCAAGATGAAGCCAAGCGACCTTCACCGTCTCATCATGACGGATGACAGGAAGGCACTCATCAGATAGAATGTTAGCGAGCCAGGTACGCACAAGCGCGTCACTCGCATCCCAGTCATCAAAGAGAGGTGAAGAGGTAGGAGGGGGGTCATCAACGAGATGATGACGTTTATGTTGCGAGCGAAGGAGAAAAGTGAAAGAGACGCTCCAATCCGGGTAGTTGGAGCCGACAAGCTTGGAAACGGTTCCAAGGTTCCCGGAAGAAGTATGAGGTAGAGGCAGAGCCGGATTGGCAACAGGGGTGGCGACAGGAGTGGTGGTGGAAGCATCAGAAAGAGCCATAAGAGCAAACAACAGGAAGCCGCGCGGTTAGGAAACAAGCCGCGCGGATAGGCAGAAGAAAAACTGCAGCGGTCAGGATGTCAAACACCAGCGGCCAGAAAGACCACGACCAAGCCGCAGTATCAAGCAGAGGGGAAGAAGTCGAGCGGCAAGAAGACAGTCCGCTCGAACAGAAGCACAAGAGAAGGCAAGGCACACGGCGATAGGTCGCGGCGAACAAGGCGACAGATCGCAGCGAACAAGGCAACAGGTCGCGCACACAGAGGGCAACGAAAAGGAAAGAAGGAGACCGCGCGGACAGGGCGCAAGCCGGAGAAGCAAGTCGCGCGGACAGAGAGGGCACACAGAATCAGGAGGAAAGGATCGATTACTCTGATACCATGTGAGAAGCGAATTAAAATAAGCCGGAAATGGAATAACTGAAATTTTATTATCAGAAAAAGGTATCTATTACAAAGGTATGCCCTCCCTTATATAGAATGGAGGAGAGATGAGAGAATACAAATAAGAGATGTGGGAATAAAAAATACAGGACTAAGCGGACTATACAGAACAAACTGCACAAGCCGCGCGGTTAGACAGAAGGGCTAACCGCACGGCTACTACCAGAGAGAGAGACCGCCAGGGGAGACCGCCTGACTGCTCGGCAACCGCACAACAACAACACAGCAACCAAACCGTTGAAGGGAAACCGCCAGACCGCGCGGTCTCCAAACCGCCACGCCAGACCGCCCGGTCACCAACTTCAACAGATCCCAAGTCCTTCATGGCTATGATTGGAAGCAGTCACCGTAGTTCATCCTCTGAGTGGTGGCTAGAAAGCGGTGCTACCTGTCATGTGATGAATGACATAGGTTTACTCGTTGAGGTCAAGGCGGTCTAGGAGAAGGTGGAGAACTACAATGGAGGAGAGACTGAGGTGACCCATGCTGTGATAGTAGAGCCGATCCTCTCATTAGGTAAAATTCTTTTTCTGAATAATGTTAAAGTAGTGTATTATTTAACTAAAAATCTTATTTCAATGAGTCTGTTAGATAAGGATGGGATGTCCTTCATAACTCAAAACGGTAGAATGACCTTAACGGTCAATTCACATTATTTTGGGTGTGCGTACCTGATCAACGGAATGTATAGACTTAGCTTAAATAATGATAACATTCACCAAATTAGTTCGAACCTTATTGATACTAAGTTGTTACATAACAGACTTGGACATGTAAACTATAGAAAAATGCAAGATCTAGCTAAGAATCATAACATCCTCTTAGATCTGTCGATTCGATTTGATAAGTGTGAGGTGTGTGCTCAGACCAAAATCACTAGAAAGCCTTTAAAATCGGTTTATAGGAGCATAAAACTTCTTGAATTGATACATTCATACCTCTGTGATTTTCATAGTCACGTCACTAAAGAGGGAAGGAAGTATCTGATTACATTCATAGACGATTTTTCTAGATATTGTCATATGTATCTATTAAAATCGAAAGACAAAGCTTTTGAGACATTTAAGACCTTCAAGTCTCGTGTTGAAAATGAGTTAAACCTGAAAATTAAGAGATTTAGAAGTGATCGGGGAGGAGAATACACTGTTACTAGGTTCAAGGAAATATGTTCCTCTGAGGTAATAATCCTTGAAACCATAGCTCCTTACTCACCCCAGTCAAATGATGTTGTCGAACGTAAGAATAGAATTTTGACAGAGAGGTTGAATTCTATGTTCCTAACAGCTGGCATACCTAATTCCTTTCGGGGAGAAGCAGTTCGTGCTACAAATCACATTCTGAATAGAGTGCTGTTGAAACCGCGAAACCGGTCCCTGTGGAGTTCGACCCTTGGGGGAAGGGGTGGTCGCGCACTTACTCTGCTTCTGCAAGAAAATGATAAGAAAGTGAAGAACAAAAGACTAGACCAAGGGCCCGGCGCGGAGGTCCCACCACACACCCAGAAGATCTTAGAGCGCTTCCCCTCCTTAGCCAATTGTCGGGCTAAGGTACCTCAGAAAGCGCTAGGAGATCTGAAAATTAGTAAGCATGCCTTTCTGAGGTACCCCTTGGGTCCTATTTATAGAGAACTGAAAACGGCCTACAAATAGCCTACCTCTGCGGGTCTGAAATTACTGAAAACCCCCTTGGGCTGGCCTGCCAACAACAAAACTCCGCCGTTATGAGGGGCCAGGGGAAGACCACCCGGGGCGGGATGGCCACTGAATCCCTTGCTCGGCCAGGGCGGCGAGAACCCGATGGGGGTGGAACTCGCTGATTCTGCTCGGCCAATGGCGAGTGCGAGCTCGCCTGGCGAGCAACTCCAGTTTGGCGCGTGCGGGCTCGGCTGGAAGAACTCTGAGCTCGGCCCGACGATCTCCGAGCTCGGTACGACGATTTGCCGAGCTTGAGCTCGGCAGTGAACCCTGCCCGACCGTGAGGCGGTCTGGACCGGCCGGTCTGGCCTCCGTGGACCCCTCGGCGGATACGGGTTTGTACAATATCCCCGCTCTTTGCGAGGTTGGGACAAGCTCGGAAAGATACATCCAACCCTGCAGGATCCGGCGAGAGGGGGCATGCGCTGAAGGAAGAATCTTCTGGTAGGCCCCACAGGCAGCTATATATATGTACCCCTACGCATTTAACTGACCCTTGCCCTTCCTGGAATCATGCTAAGATGCCGCTTCCCAAGGAAGTCCTAGAGCGGCTCGCATGCACTCGCGATGAGATCGCCGCTCAAGCTACGGGCCTGACCAGCCTAGAGGTCCCTGCTCGCCGCTTCGCTGATTTTGGCTCGGCTAAGCGGGCGAAACCCTTTCCTCCGGGGGCGAGCCCATTCTAGCCGTTTTTTCAGCGGCCTTGGGGAGCGGGGCTTGCTCCTCCAACCAGCCGACTCTTGATTCTCCTGCAAAAGACCTCGTGGAGCTTTCTTCCAGCTGGGAGAATAGTGGCGAGGCGTCCACCCCGCGGGTTAAAAGCATTCCTGACAGCTCGCCAAAATGGGAGTCTGAGGTAAAGGAGCCGGACTCGCAAAAACTGGCGTCGCCGAGTCATCCCCCTTCTCGGCAACCGTCCCCTGGTTCTGTACTCGCGGGGGGAGGCGCCGGGCATATCCCCGTCCCTGGCTATCAACCCATCCATCAGGAATTAATGCATGGTCGTGGCAAGGACCTGCGCCACTTCTCTCCTCGCGTTAACCCGGAGGAGCCAGGCTCGCGCGGTAAGTCTTCAACTCTATACTTTCCTGTTCTGGTGGTGCCCACTCTTCAAATTGTTTCGATTCTTCATGTATACCTTCTCGGCCGGACTGAAGACGGCGAGTCCGTGGATCGACCCCCTTACTCGCCCCTCCCCTCTCCACACGCCCTGGACGCCTTCCTGGACCCCGAACTGAGCAACCCCGAGCGTGCAAAACGGGAGCAGAAGGTTCTCAAGAAGCTCGTGTGCGAGCTCCACGACCTGCGGAAGGACAACAACAGGCTGCAGTGGGAGTGCTCGCGGCTTGCGGACGGGCGGGGGTCAGCTTGGCGTTCGAGGAGGCGTCTTCCTTAGTTCTGATGGATGAGATTGACGAGAACCTGCGGGTGGTGAATAGGAATATGGGGCGGCTTCGCGAGCTCCACGCGCGGCGATCTGCGACGGCGGACCGGGGAGAATAAGACGACTCCTCTGTCGGCCGACCGGTGCTCGCGCTCGCCCTCGCGTGGTCCTCGCGCCTCTACTTTTCCCTGCTTTGAATAACTCAACTGTCTGTAATAATTTAAACAAATTTTATGTGACTTCGTATATATATGAAGATGTGATTTCGATATCCTGATAAGTGTCCTTTCGAATTCCTCCTTCTGGGACCGGGCTAGCTCGCGGGTCTTGGTGAACAGAGGGCGGAGAGGCAGCATGGAAGGGCTGGGCGGATCGATCGGCTCGCCCTTGCCCTTCCCTACCTTACTTTCTTTTTCTATAAATAGGCCATCTCACCTACCCCTTGGATACGCCTTTATTGCTTCCGAACCCTTACCTCCCCTCCGTCACCCCGAGCTCGCGCTTTTTCCTTCGTTTGCTAGAATGGTGAAAACCAATCCTTACGCGGATGGCCGATCCAAGTGCGCCTGACACTACATCGACCACTGCTTCTTCGAGGGGCACATCACAGAGGAGGAGCTCGCCGAGTTCACGGCTGAGTTCGTCCCTCCCGGATTTCAGGCTCGCAAGCCCGCCGAGCACGAAGCTATCAACTCTTTCCCTGAGGGTGAGCTCGCCTTCCCCATCTCGCACTTTGAGGTGGGGTTGCGCCTCCCCCTCTGGCCAGAGATCCGACAAATTCTGAAATATTATGGCACGGTGCCCGCGCAGCTGAACTCTAACGCCATCGCCATAATGGTGGCATTTGCCTGCTTTCTCCGCCGAGAGAGGATCTAGTTCAATCTCATGGTCTTCCGTAAGCTGTTCTCCTACAAGGCCACCCCCGATGGGGTCGCCTACTTCGGCGGATCCCTCATCAAGGTTCGCGAACTCGCGAACAAGAACCATAATTGGATGACCCGGCTCGTCTTTATCAAGGGCGAGCTCGGCAACATCCCCTTCCGGCCTCTGCAGAAAAGCGAGGACATCTACCGTCCTCCTTCCCTGTCCGGCGGCGACGCCGACCTCCAAAAATTTTTCCTTCACAAGGACTTCGAGGTCGCTTACCTCCGCCGCGGCCTCGACTCGCTTCAACCCGTTCTCCCTGGTGAAGGTATACCTTGCCCTGTCTTCTCGCGAACTCTATCAAGGTGAACCTTCAACTTTTCTGATCAAGCCCCTTTTTTTCTTTATTTTCTGCAGGGGAGCGGATTCTGCCGGAGCACCCGCCGTTTGCCGACCCGGGGATATTCTCTGATCCTCTGGAGCGGGCCCGGGCAGCGGCGGAGGCCTGCCGAGACGAGCAAGCGCGGGGCCAATCCCTTAGCAAGAAGCGCTTGGAGACCGGGGGGCCAAGCTCGCGCCCAAATCCCTCAGCCCCGAAGAATAAAAAGGCCAAGGTGGTCTCGCGCGGGCGGCTGCATCTCCCTTCGTCGCCCGCCAAATTCATGAGCTCGCCGGAGGTTTCCTCCGACGAGCCCCCGATGAGTCCGCTGAAAGAAGCATCCTCCCCCCGAAGGGTGAAGAAGAAGAAGGATGGTCCTTCCTCCTCAGATTCTGCCGAGGGGGTCGTCCTTCACGAGCCCGGCCTGCCGAAGGATCACCCCCACTTCGGCAAGGGAGGAAGGAGCATGGATGCGGTCGGCGAGCCTATCCTGAAATGGGATGAGGGGGCCCACCGAGTCTCTGTTTCTACTCGCGCCCCCTCCTGAGGAGCTCGCCGGCCTCCCACTGGCCACGCCTTCGCCTTCGACTTCGGCCTCTACGGCCGTGACAGTGCTGAGTCGTATAAGCAGCTAACCCCCTGCCAGCTCGGCCATGAGGGGTTGCAGGCCCACCTGCGGGCCTTCGAGCTTCACCACATGATGGTCCGCCGCGGCTTCCAGCTCAGCAACGCCTTGCTGACTGCCGAGCAGGAGCGCGACCTGGCGAAGGAGAGCGTGGCCGACACAGAAAGGCGGTTCGGCCTTGCCGACGCTCTACTCGCAAAATCTGCCGGTGGCTTGGTAATCACTGGATATCTCTGCCCATCTTACTTAGGATTATTCTTGTGCTTGTCCTGAACTCTAGTCCCGCAGGATGCCGAAGCCGCCGACGCGCTGCGAGGCGAGGTGGCTCAGCTGCAAGCTCAGCTTGCCGAGCGGGAGACCCAGCTTGCCGAGCAGAGGACGCACTCTCGCGAGCAGGAGGCTGTTGCTGCTCAGCTGCGGATGGAGGCGGCGGGTTTGAAGGAGAATAACAAGGAGCTCCACGACGAGGTCCTCTGCTAGGCTGAAGCTCTCATTCCCCCAGGCGCCAGCGAGCCACCCTTCC
Organism: Platanthera zijinensis; assembly: GCA_039513925.1. Taxonomy (NCBI): domain Eukaryota; kingdom Viridiplantae; phylum Streptophyta; class Magnoliopsida; order Asparagales; family Orchidaceae; genus Platanthera; species Platanthera zijinensis. Next base: position 157,392,458 of record CM077083.1, read on the forward strand.
CCTACAAGAGGCCTCGGGTCTTTGGCGAGGCTGACGTCGCAGAGCGGCTGCGAGTCAACTCCATTGAGTCTATCGAGTGCCTCCTGAAGGCCATGCGGGGGACGGGGATTTTGGCGGAAGGCTGCGAAGGAGTCACCGTCCGGGATCTCCTGCCGACCTTGTTCCCACCCAGCCCGATCAGTGAGAAAGAAGACAGCTTCGACTCGCTATTCGCAGGGGTGGGACAGAAGGATACTCGGCTCGGCGGCGAGGAGGATCGTCACGCAGGGGAGGAGGACGAGAGCTGACTGGGCTCCTCAATCTTTGTTTTCTTCTTTTTTGTATCTTGCCGAGGCAAGCCTTATCTTGTAATCATAATAGTAAAACAAACAATTTTCGCACAATTTTTCTATCTTCTTTTTAAGCTTGCTTGCGACATTGTAACTGTGTGCGCGATATCCCTTTAGGCGATCCTGCCGAGTCCGACCCTGTCTGTAGGATGTCTTTGAGCTAGGACGAGCGCTTGCGGCGAGACTCTAGACGCCGACCATAGCTGGACTCGCTGATGTTACCGGTGCTTGCGGCGAGGTCGGACTCGCTTGAGGGAACTGCCCCCCCTTCTCCCCTGAGTCCAAGATGGGACCAGGACCTCCTTGGTAGCGAGCTGGGGGGAGGCAGAATATCCCAAACTCGTCGTCTTGGCTGGCGAGCTCGCCCCTGGGGCTTTTCTCAGACCCACTCAGTCGTGCCAACTAGGTGGAAACCTGGCGGGGGAGTGAGACGACCTAACCCCAGAGCGAGAAGACTTAGAAACATTCGCCTATCCCGGGTGCTACCACCGGGCCAGTTAGCTAGGTGAGAGCCTGAGGGCGGGTGTTGAACATCCTCCGGGCTCAGCCCCAGGGTCATAGCGATGTCCGTCGAGACTTAACCGTGCCAGCTAGGTGGATGCCTGACACGGGAGTGACAAGACCTAACCCCAGAGCGAGAAGACTTAGAAACATTCGCCTATCCCGGGTGCTACCACCGGGCCAGTCAGCTAGGTGAAAGCCTGAGGGCGGGTTTTGAACATCCTTCGGGCTCAGCCCCAGGGTCATAATGATGTCCATCGAGACTCAGCTGTGCCAGCTAGGTGGAAGCCTGACAGGGGAGTGATGAGACCTAACCCCAGAGCGAGAAGACATAGAAACATTCGCCTATCCTGGGTGCTACCACCGGGCCAGTCAGCTAAGTGAGAGCCTGAGGGAGGGTGTTGAACATCCTCCGGGCTCAGCCCCAGGGTCATAGCGATGTCCATCGAGACTCAGCCGTACCAGTTAGGTGGAAGCCTGGCAGGGGAGTGACGAGACCTAACCCCAGAGCGAGAAGACTTAGAAACATTCGTCTATCCCGGGTGCTACCACAGGGCCAGTCAGCTAGGTGAGAGCCTGAGGGCGGGTGTTGAACATCCTCCGGGCTCAGCCCCAGGGTCATAGCGATGTCCATCGAGACTCAGCCGTGCCAGCTAGGTGGAAGCCTGGCAGGGGAGTGATGAGACCTAACCCCAGAGCGACAAGACTTAGAAACATTCGCCTATCCCAGGTGCTACCACCGGGCCAGTCAGCTAAGTGAGAGTCTGAGGGCGGGTGTTGAACATCCTCCGGGCTCAGCCCCAGGGTCATAGCGATGTCCATCGAGACTCAGCCTTACCAGCTAGGTGGAAGCCTGGCAGGGGAGTGACGAGACCTAACCCCAGAGCGAGAAGACTTAGAAACATTCGCCTATCCCGGGTGCTACCACCGGGCCAGTCAGCTAGGTGAAAGCCTGAAGGCGGGTGTTGAACATCCTCCGGGCTCAGCCCCAGGGTCATAGCGATGTCCATCGAGACTCAGCCGTGTCGGCTAGGTGGAAGCCTGGCAGGGGAGTGACGAGACCTAACCCCAGAGCGAGAAGACTTAGAAACATTCGTCTATCCCGGGTGCTACAACCGGGCCAGTCAACTAGGTGAGAGCCTGAGGGCGGGTGTTGAACATCCTCCGAGCTCAGCCCTAGGCTCATAGCGATGTCCATCGAGACTCAGCCGTACCAGCTAGGTAGAAGCCTGGTAGGGGAGTGACGAGACCTAACCCCAAAGTGAGAAGACTATGAAACATTCGCTTATCCCGGATGCTACCACCGGGCCAGTCAGCCAGGTAAGAGCCTGAGGGCGGGTGTTGAACATCCTCCGGGCTCATCCCCAGGGTCATAGCAATGTCCGTCGAGACTCAACCATGCCAGCTAGGTGGAAGCCTGGCAGGGGAGTGACGAGACCTAACCCTAGAGCGAGAAGACTTAGAAACATTCGCCTATCCCGGGTGCTACCACCGGGCCAGTCAGCTAGGTGAAAGCCTGAGGGTGGGTGTTAAACATCCTCCAGGCTCAGCCCCAAGGTCATAGCGATGTCCATCGAGACTCAGCCGTGCCAGCTAGATGGAAGCCTGGCAGTGGAGTGATGAGACCTATCCCCAGAGCGAGAAGACTTAGAAACATTCGCCATCCCAGGTACTACCACCGGGCCAGTCAGCTAGGTGAGAGCCTAAGGGCGGGTGTTGAACATCCTCTGGGCTCAGCCCCAGGGTCATAGCGATGTCCATCGAGACTCAACCGTGCCAGCTAGGTGGAAGCCTGGCAGGGGAGTGACGAGACCTAACCCCAGAGCAAGAAGACTTAGAAACATTCGCCTATCCCGGGTGCTACCACCGGGCCAGTCAGCTAGTTGAGAGCCTGAGAGCGGGTGTTGAACATCCTCTGGGCTCAGCCCCAGGGTCATAGCGATGTCCATCGAGACTCAGCCGTGCTAGCTAGGTAGAAGCCTGGCAGGGGAGTGACGAGACCTAACCCCAGAGCGAGAAGACTTAGAAACATTCGCCTATTCCGGGTGCTACCACCGGGCCAGTCAGCTAAGTGAGAGCCTGAGGGCGGGTGTTGAACATCCTCCGGGCTCAGCCCTAGGGTCATAGCGATGTCCATCAAGACTCATCCATGCCAGCTAGGTGGAAGCCTGGCAGGGGAGTGACGAGACCTAACCCCAGAGCGAGATGACTTAGAAACATTCGCCTATCCCGGGTGCTACCACCGGGCCAGTCAGCTAGGTGAAAGCTTGAGGGCGGGTGTTGAACATCCTCTGGGCTCATCCCCAGGGTCATAGCGATGTCCATCGAGACTCAGCCGTGCTGGCTAGGTGGAAGCCTGACAGGGGAGTGACGAGACCTAACCCCAGAGCGAGAAGACTTAGAAACATTCGCCTATCCCGGGTGTTACCACCAGGCCAGTCAGCTAGGTGAGAGCCTGAGGGCGGGTGTTGAACATCCTCCGGGCTCAGCCCCAAGGTCATAGCGATGTCCATCGAGACTCAGCCATGCCAGCTAGGTGGAAGCCTGGCAGGGGAGTGACGAGACCTAACCCCAGAGCGAGATGACTTAGAAACATTTGTCTATTGGGGCTTTGAATCGCGAGCCCTCCTGCCATCATAGTTTTGCAAAAGCACAAGATATGATAATGAGATTAATTTTCATTCATGGAATAAGAGTACCTACAATATTTTCAAGGGTAAAAACATTTCAGATCATCGTCATTCCAAGTGTGGTTGTGGGTATCCCCTTTTACATCCTGGAGGCGATACCCCCCTGATTTTAAGACCTCCTGTACAATGTAGGGGCCCTCCCAATTGGGATGGAGTTTTCCTACAGCGGCCGATCTCCCTGCTGCATCCACTTTTTTCAGGATAAGGTCTCCTTCCGCAAACTGCTTGACCCGGACGTGCTTGTTGAAGTACTTGGCCATCCTCCACTTGACCTCCTCCTGTCTAACGGTGGACAAGTCACGCAACTCCTCGACCATATCAAGGGAGAGTCGGAGCTCCTCCTCATTTTCTGATCTCCACTCTTCCCTTCCATCCTCCGCCTCGGCGACCTGGGGTGTCCGGACCTCGAACTCGATGGGTAGAACGGCTTCGCAACCATGAGAAAGCTTAAAGGGCGTCTCTCCCGTGGCCGTATTGGGGGTGGTCCTAAGGTCCCAGAGGACCGAAGGGAGTTGCTCCACCCAGCTCCCCCTCAGATTTTCCACTTTCTTTTTCAAAAGGTTCACGATTATGTTGTTGGCCACCTCCACCTGCCCGTTGCTCCTGGGGTGGTAGACAACGGCGAACCGAAGGTCAATTCCCAGTTGTTCGCAAAAGTGAATGAACTCCGTGCTGGAGAACTGAGGTCCGTTGTCCGTGACGATTGCCTGTGGTAGCCCGTGCCTGTAGATGATCTCCCCCCAGATAAAATTCCTGATCACTTGGGAGGTTACCTTGGCTAGAGCCTTCACCTCCAGCCACTTAGAGAAATAATCGATCATGACCAGCAAAAACCTTCTCTGCCTGCTGGCCTGAGGGAAGGGCCCTACGAGATCCAAACCCCATATGGCGAAGGGCCATGGTGCCATGATGCTCCTTAGTCTCTGAGCCGGCCGTAACTGGAGTGGAGCATAGAGCTGGCACTTATGACATTTTTTTACGAATTCGGCTGTATCTTGACCGAGGGTAGGCCAGAAGTACCCTTGCCTGATGATCCTCCCTTCCAAGGTTCGGCTCCCCGAGTGACTTCCGCACTCGCCGGAATGGACCTCCTCCAAAATTTTATGCACTTCCCTTTCGGCCACACAACGAGCCAGCATCCCCGAGAGGGTCTTGCGGTATAACTCTCCCTCGCGCAGGAGGTAGTATGCTACCTTGTGCTTGAGCCCTCTACGATCCATCCCCCCGGGTACTCTCCTGTGGACAGAAAGGTGATGAAGGGGTCCATCCATGAGGGATGCTGCTCCACCTGCATTAGTTCCCCCTCCTCGATGGAAGGTCGGAAGAGATCTGTGATGGTACCCCCCACCCTAGGGCCGTGTTTTGCCAGCTGGTCCGCCTGCTCATTTTCCTCTCGAGACACGTGCTTGATGTAGAAGGTCTGAAAGGTCCCTATAATTCTCTTTGCCTTTGTCAGATAGAGCTGCAGGGTGGGCTCCCTTACCTCAAACTCCCCATTGATCTGGGAAGCCACCACCATGGAGTCAGTGAGGACCTCCACATCATGCACCCCTAACTCCCTTGCCAGGCGCAGACCTGCGATTACAACTTCGTATTCAGCCTGATTATTGGTGATAGGGAAATGCACTACCACGGTTTGTTCGATTCTTGTCCCCTGGGGGCTTTCCAAGATGACCCCAACCCCCAAAGAATGTCTCCCTGAGGCACCATCCACCATGACTTTCCAAGGGACCGGACGAGTGAGTTGCTCCTCTGCCACCTCAACCACATAATCTGCTAAGAAATCCGCCATAGCTTGGGCCTTGATCGAGAGGCGGGGAACGAAGGAGATGTCGAACTCACTCAGTTCCACTGACCATTTGGCCAACCTGCCTGAATGCTCCACCCCCTCGAAGATGCTGCGGAGGGGGTGGTCAGTCACCACTCGGATCGAGTGTGCCTGAAAATAGGGTCGGAGCCTCCGGACCGAGATGATCAGGGCGAAGGCCAACTTTTCCAAGATGGGATACCGAAGCTCGGCCTTCCTCAATACCCGACTCACATAATAAATGGGGAGTTGCTTCTTCTCCTCTTACTGAACTAAAACCAAGCTCAAGGCCTCCGCCCCGACCCCAAGTACAAAAATAGGTCCTCCCCCCCCCCTTTGGGCCCTTGGAGCAGGGAGCCTGAGTCAGCTGTTTCTTTAAGGCCTGGAAGCCTCCTCGCACTCTGAGGTCCATTCAAACTTCTGATCCCCTCTCAAGGTTTTGAAAAACGAGGATCACCTTTCCCGCCGGAGAGGAAACCTGCTCAACCTGCCAACTTCCCTGTCAACCGCTGTACCTCCTTAGTATTTCGCGGTGACCGTAGTTCCACGATTTCCCTTACCTTATCCGAATTAGGCTCACCACGGCTGGGGTAAGGAGATGTCCCAGGAACTTCCCCTGCTTACCCTGAAGGTGCATTTCAGGGGGTTCAACCAATCTTATATTTACGGAGAGTAGCGAAAGTCTCCTCCAAGTCCGGAGGTGGAATCGACGTCCAGACTTTTGATCATGAGGTCTCCACGTATACCTCCAAGTTTCTTCCTTCTGTTCTCGGAAGACCATGTCCATAATTTTATGGTAGGTAGCCCCCGCATTCTTTAGCCCGAAGGGCATCATTTTAGCAATAACATCACATCCTTCCCCCGTGACAACGAGACATCTTTGACGTCGGGAGGGTGCATTCTAATTTGGTGATAACCTGAAAAGCATCTAGAAAACTCATTACAGGGGGAAACGCGACTGAGTCAACCAGCGCGTCGATCCGAGGCAGGGATAACAATCTTTCGGCATGATTTATTAAGAAGGAAAAAGTCAATACACATCCTCCACCGGCGTCTCCTTTTTAACCATTACAACGTTGGAGACCAGCCAGGATATTGGATTTCGGACACAAAGCCAGCCTTGAGGAGCTTGGCGACTTCCTCCCTGATGGGCTCGGCGAGCTTGTCCGCGATGGGCCTCTTCTTCTGCTGGACGGGGCGGACCTCCGGGTCCAGGTTGAGGCGGTGGCAGGCCACGTTGGGGTCGATCCCTAGCATCTCCGCGGTATTCCAGGAAAAGACGTCCACATTCTTCTGGATGCACTCCAGCATCCTGCCCTGAGCCTCCGGGGTCAATCCTCCGCTGACGCGGACCTTCTCCACCCTGCCCCCGATGGTGAGAACCTCCATCTCCACCACCTCTTCCGCTGTCTCCAGACGAGACTGCTCCCCCCATTCCTCGGTACCTCCCCCTCCGAGGGCGAGGATTTATTCCTCAGCTTCCTCCACGTCCATTGCCTCGACCGACTCTCGGGCCTCTTCCGCGACCCCTGCCTGGGTACGGCACTCCTCCACCTTCATTTCTTCCCTGCCAGCTTTCTGCTCCACCTCCTCCAACCTCCTCCCCATCTCCTCGGCCCCCTCTCGCCAAGAGATGGAGTTCACTGCCGAGACATAGCACTCCCTTGCCTCCTTAGGGTCTCCTCGAATCCGGATCTGGACCCCCTCGACGTTGAACTTTAGGCACTGGTGGAAGGACGAGGGGATGCAGCGGAAGGCGTTGATGAGGGGTCTTCCGAAGATGGTACTGTAACTGCTGGGGGAGTCTACGATGACGAACTTGCAGTTACGGGACTGCCCCCCCCCCCAGAGTGACGTGGAGTCCTACTCCTCCCTCGACCTCTTTCCTTTCTCCCGAGAAGCCGAACAGGGGTCCGTCCGAGTCCAACACCCTTCTAGCCTCTACTTTCATCACGTCGAACGCCCTCTTGAAGATGACATTGACTGAGCTCCCGTTGTCGGCGAGGATCCGGGAGAAAGTAAAATCCTCGATGGCTGTCTTGATGACCAGCGCATCGCAAAAGGGGTCCTCGTGACCTGGCATATCCTCCCTAGAGAAGATGATTTTCTCATCCGGATGCGGGGACTGGGACGTGGAGCAAATGCGCCTACGGTACATGGTGTGGAGGCTTGACTTACGGGAATCCTCGATCCCAGCCCCACCGTGGATTGCTCCAATCCTACCTCGGGTGCCTAAATCAACTCGGTCCTCACACCGATCCTCCTCCACTCGAGACCAGATTTCCTCTATCCGCACTTCCTGATGGTTTCGCGGTTGCTTCTCCTTGTTCCCTCTCATCTCGAGGAACTCCGGGCATGTGGACGTGAGGTGCCCTTCTTCTTGATGGAAATCGCAATAGGGCAGGTCCACCGTGACCTCCCTCCTTCTCCTCAACTGTCCTCTCCTCCTCCCTTTCATGGCGATTGCCATTGCCTCCTCCTGGTCGGGGAGAGGGGGCCTCTGGCCCTGCCTACCTCCCTGGGGGTTGAATTGCCCCCTGCCACCCTGGCGGTTATCCCCTCCCTGATAACCTCTCCGGGGTGCCTGGTCCTGCCACTCCGGTCTCCATCCCAAACGGTGGGTCTGTTCCGGACGCCCCCACCTGGGTTGTGGCTGCTGCTGTGGCTTCTCCCTCTGCCGGGGCTCAACCCTCCACTCTTCCCGAGCTCGACCACCCCTTGGCCTCTCCTCCTCCACGGCCCACTTGGCCAACCTCCGCGCAAACTCCGGATGCGCTGCCTCCATATCAGCCTCTCTGGCCGCCCTCTCTAGGAGTGCCTCAAAAGATACTGGAGGTGATCTCTTCAGTTCCATTGCGAAGAACCCGGACTGGAGACCCAGGGTAAAGGCCACCATCATGGTGTGTCCCGGCATCTCCTGTACTTAGGACAGTTCCTCCTGGAACCTGTCCAGATAGCTTCCCAAAGTCTCCCCCACCCTCTGCTTGATGCGGAACAAAAACTCCGCCTCCTTCTTCCTCTTCTTGGAAGTGGTGAATCTCAACATGAACCCCCATCGCAGGTCCTCGAAGCAGTAGACGGACCCGGTCGGGAGTTGATGAAACTACTCTCTCGTCTTCTCCCTGAGGGTGATGGCGAAGAGTCAGCACTTAAAGCCATCCGACATTTGTCGGATAGAGACCATGTCCTCAAACTACTGGATGTCATGGACTGGGTCCCCCCTTCCGGAGTAGTAGGACATCTCCGGCTCACGGAACCCCTCTGGAACTGGGGCTGAAGAGACGAACTCAATGAAGGGGCTCCCCCCCTCATCCGGGCGAGATGGGAGCTCCCTCCCTGCTGTCTCGCCGAAGTGGTACTCGGCAGCCGAGCCGGGGAATAGGACTCGCCCCTGGAACTCGCGCTCGCCTCTCTCGGCGGGCTCCTTCCCTTGTCGCCTGAGCGGCGCGTCGTCGCCGAGCGCGGGGGAGGCGACCACCGGGACTACTGGCGTCGTGCTCTCGGCTCGCATGCCGAGTGCCGGCCTGACGAGCTCGAGGATCTCCTCCCTGAGCTCCGCTGGCACACCCGGCACTGGGGGAGGAGGAGGGGGTGGCGAGTTGCCCCTGCCTGATCCTTGTCCTTCTTCTCCGGCCATCGAACCTGTAGAAGATTTTCTCTGCTGACCACTCTCCACGCTCACCGCACCAAAATGTTGCATCCGCGAAACCGGTCCCTGTAGAGTTCGACCCTTGGGGGAAGGGGTGGTCGCGCACTTACTCTGCTCCTGCAAGAAAACGACAAGAAAGTGAAGAACAAAGGACTAGACCAAGGGCCCGGCGCGGAGGTCCCACCACACACCCGGAAGATCTTAGAGCGCTTCCCCTCAGCCAATTGCCAGGCTAAAATACCTCAGAAAGCGCTAGGAGACCTGAAAATTAGTAAGCATGCCTTTTTGAGGTACCCCTTGGGTCCTATTTATAGAGAACTGAAAAATGGCCTGCAAATAGCCTACCTCTGCGGGTCTGAAATTACTGAAAACCCCCTTGGGCTAGCCTGCCAACAACCAAACTCCGCCGTTATGAGGGGCCAGGGGCAGACCACCCGGGGCAGGATGGCCACTGGATCCCCTGCTCGGCCAGGGCGGCGAGAACCCGATGGGGCTGGAACTCGCCGATTTTGCTCGACTAATGGCGAGTGCGAGCTTGCCTGGCGAGCAGCTCCGGTTTGGCGAGTGCGGGCTCGGCTGGAAGAACTCTGAGCTTGGCCCGACGATCTCCGAGCTCGGTACGACGATTTGCCGAGCTTGAGCTCGGCGGTGAACCATGCCCGACCGTGAGGCAGTCTGGACTGGCCGGTCTGGCCTCCGTGGACCCACTCGGCGGATACGGGGTTGTACAAGTGCCTCATTCTTAGCTCACTTCTACCCCGTATGAGTTGTGGCACGGTCATCCTTGTAGATATGATACTCTAAAGACTTGGGGTTGTATTGCTCATGTGTGTATACAAGACCTTAAGAGGCCTAAGGTGGGAACTAGAACAACGACATGCGTCTATCTAGGTGTGCAGAAGATAGTGCAGCTGACAGATTTCTCGATCTATCCACGAATACCGTGATAGAGTTTACAGATGTCATATTCTTTGAAGATAAATTTGTCAAGGATCATGGTTTGTCTGTTTACGGATTTAATGATATGATTTCAGAATCTATCGTAGAACCTGCAGCTGGCCCTTATGGCACTGCTCCCCAACCATTAGAGGTGGAACCTATTCCACTTAGAACTTCTATAAGAAAGAGAATCCCTAAGAACTTTGGTGAGAATTTTGCCACCTATCACTTAGAGGATGATCCATTCGCCTACCAAGAAGGTATGAGATCTAGAGATTCGTTGATGTGGGCAGAAGCCATTGATGATAAAATGGACTCGCTACTACATAACAATACTTGGCATATAGTGAAGTTTATTCACCTATGTGTCACCTATCGACTATCAGGATTCTTCTGGCCTTAGCGTCTATCGAGAACTTTATAGTTCATCAGATGGATGTGAAAACAACCTTCTTAAATGAAGAGCTTGATGAAGAGATCTATATGAAACAACCTGAAGGTTATGTGCAGAAAGATCTAAAAGATAAAGTGTGCAAATTGGATAAATCAATCTATGGGCTTAAACAAGCGCCTAAGATGTGGCACATGAAGTTTGACCAGGTGGTAAAGAGCCTTGGATTTCAATCCAGTCTCTCAGATAAATTTCTTTATCACCGCTCATTGTCTAATCAGACAGCCATCATATGTTTATATGTGGATGACATATTGATTTTGGGGTCTAATCTTGCCATAGTTAGGGATATTAAATCTACTCTAGCAGAAGCTTTTGACATGAAGGACCTTGGTCCTGTAGATACCCTGTTAGGTATGAAGGTTAGAGTTTAAAATGGTTGAGTTACTCTTAGTCAGACTCATTATATTAAACAACTTCTTTCTACCTGGGGATATGCTAACTATAGGCCAGCTGAGACACCGTTTGATCATAATGTCAAGTTAAGTCCTAATGAAGAGACCAACATTGATCAAGTTAAATATTCCAAAATAATTGGTAGTCTCATGTATGCCACAAGTTATACAAGATCAAACATTACTTTTTCGGTTAGCATGCTGAGTCATTTTACTAGTAATCCAGGCAAAGAGCATTGAGAAGCCCTAGACAGGCTGTTAAGATACCTAAGAGGTACTAAAGCTCATTCTCTGTGCTACACTGGTTACCCACATATTGTGGAAGGACATTCTGATGACTCGTGGTATTCAGAAGTTGGGAACAATAAGTCTACCAGTGGATATATATTCACCTTGGATGGAGCTGCTATCACTTGGAAATTCAAAAGACAGACCTGTATAGCATTGTCGTCTATGGAAGACGAGTTGTTTGCCTTAGCCTTGGCCGGTGAAGATGCAGATTGGATCAGGAACTTGATTTTAGACATTCCCTTGTCTAAGCTACAAGTCAACTCATTGAGCTTGTATTGTGATAATCAAGCAGCAGTCCAAGTCGTTAAGAATGCCCTCTATAATACTAAGAGGAGACATGTATGACTGAGACATGCCTTATTGAATTATCTGAAAGAATAAGGAATTATCACTTTGCGATGTACGTTCAAAGGATAACCTGACTGATCCATTGACAAAAGGAATGCCCAAAGACCGACTAATCAAAACAGTGGGGGGAAATGGGACTAAAGGCAATTTAGTTCGGCCTTAGTTCATCAATAGGAGATTTAGTTCAGCCTTTGTACAAACGTTTTGATTATTCGGATTTCCTTTGTAAAAGTAAGTATATTATATTCTGTTGATGCTCTTGGTTGTTGAGTTCAGATCTGGTAAGTTATTTCATTCCAAACTTGATGCTAACAACTTCACCTAGATTCGGCTTTTGCCTTAGAGGAGAGTGTTATTCCAAACTTGATAACACAATCTGACTTGATCTTGTCTCTTCTTCTGGAGATTAGTTCCATTCCAAACTTGATGAGTTCTAATTAACTTTAGAAGGACAGTAACCGTGACATTCCATATAGGATCTCAGATATAGCTGCGGTGTCCAGAAGTCTGAAATCATTTCGGTTGAAACAGATATCAGGTTCTGAGGTAAAACTATAATACTCTGTGAACGTGTCCTCCCAGTCAAATTAAGATAATTAATACTAAGTTCTTTTAGTAGAACTAGATATTTGAAGACTTGCAAATGATAGAATTCATTCTAAAATGAAATTCTTTGTTGAAATTGCAGGGACTGCTAGGATAGGAGGAGCACTGGTTGACTAGAATCCAGATCAGGATGATCTCTTGGATGATGAGTTTTAGAGTGTTATTAGTTTATCTTTTGCTACTTTTGTTCAGAGCACTGTTTAGCTCTTCTTTTATGCACTATTTGTTTGGACTTTCTAGCTCTCTGTTGATTTGTGACGCCAGACATATAGAGCCTACGTGTTGTTGTACCTGACTATTTCTGTGTTGCACCTAAGTTTTGTTTTACTTATGCGTGTATACTATTTTGTGTTTAAGTCTAATTTTGTTTGGAACAGGTGCTGGGAACGGTAACGTATGATTCACGATTGGTTGAACTTTGCACAAACCACCCTCTATCCGAAGTCTGAGTTCATAACGAACAAAGGAGGAGATTATTAGATATTTATATATATGTTCGTACGTGTGTTAGGCTGACTCAGAATATGCTAATGGGTTCGTGTCATCCTAGGGCTTGATCTACGCTGGAAGTACTAATGTTGGGTATTGCATCCACAATTACTCAGATTTGTACAAAGTCACCCTTGAACTAAGATGAATTAAGTTATATTTGATGCCTTGCTTTAGTTATGTGTTTGCAGGATGATATTGCCAAGTGTAGACCAATGTCAGTCTACATTGGGTAATCAAACACAAGACCATATAATGTAATCCCTCATTATGTGATTCATGGTGTTGACCCATGTATAGCCTCTCTATTGGGATACACTTCATATTACAAGCACTTCCACTGGTTGGACATAAAAGTGTTGGTGACCTTCATTGAAGAAAAGAATTTCAATGAAGAAAAATTCTCTAAGTCATTTACTCGAGTAGATGTATTCATACTCGAGTAGTTGAATTCTTATACTCAAGTCACCAGTTTCTCCTCTCAGAGTTTTTCTAAGTTAAATACTCGAGTAGTCAGTTTTTACATTCGAGTAGTTAAGTCATTTGTCTCGAGTAACAGAAGTCAGGGACTCGTGTAGATTCTTTCCTCTCGAGTAGTTAAATTCCTATACTCGAGTATTCTATATACTACTCGAGTAGTCCAGAGTTTATACTCGAGTATTTCTCTTTCTCTAACTCAGAAATCCTCTAAGTACTTTACTCGAGTAGTTTATCTTCATACTCGAGTAGGTCATTTTTACTCGAGTAGTTCATTCCCATTACTCGAGTAACCCGTTTTCCATTCTCAGAAATTTCTCAAAGTATTTGACTCGAGTACTTCTTCTATTCACTCGAGTAGTTGAACTCTCTCACTCGAGTAACCCTCTTATACTCGAGTAGTCCAATTTCTTTGTCTCGAGTAATCAGCTTAGCACTCGAGTATGTCTTTATTTACTCGAGTATCTGCTCCTCAATTCTGGATATTTTTCTAAGTAAATACTCGAGTAGTCTCTATCTCCACTCACTCGAGTAATGACTTCAAGTACTCGAGTAGGTATATGATGACTCGAGTATATGAGACAGTTTTTCAGAAATTTCTCTAAGTCCAGATTTGATGGGATTTTCAAATCCGTTGACGTGACTGATCCACGTGTACATCATTATGAATAATTATGACCATTAGGGGATATCTTATAAATAGGTCTTGTCAAGACCGATCTACCCTAATGCTAATAATCATATTCATTCTAGCCGTCAGATTATTCAAAAGTATTCTGAATCGTGTTTCTCTCTCCAAAACGAAAGCTGCTGCCACTGCCGACGATCTCCTTCGCGCCAGGGCTAGGGTTTTCGACTTCAAGATTCAGATCAAGTTTGATTTCCAGATCGAGCTATTCTGTTCTTTCTTCATCTTCTTTCTCAGATCTGGTGAAGTCAAAGTAATTTTTCAGATCTAGTTTTGCCGAGACATCTTCTTCAACTTTTCTGATAAAGCCTCAACGTCTACAAGAAGAAGATCCAGGCAGATCTTTTCAAGATTTGAAGATTACTCTTTGTATTTTTATTTATCTCAATTTATTTCTTGTAGGAGAATTTTCTCCGAGTTGTAGGAAGTTTTACCTTCCGATTGTAGATCCGTTTGGATCGAGTTTGTAGAAACATTGTTCCGAGACGTAGGATTGTCTTTTCAATCTGAGATAGTGGAGTAGCTGAGTCTAGTGGTTTGCTCGATCGGTGAGGGAAAGTGGACGTACCCAAGGTTGGGGAACCACTATAAATCTTTTGTCGTCTGTGAATGCTTGATTGATCTGTGTGTCTAGTCGCTAAATTTTATTCCGCAAAAAGACGCACAACTCACCTATTCACCCCCTCTAGGTGATTTAGGTAGACAACTGAGCTTTTTCAATTGGTATCAGAGAAAGGTTGATCGATAAAAGTTTAACACCTTGATCAGATCTGTCCCTAGTTGTCTTTTGAGATCATCCAAGCATGAACATGACTAAAGATTTTGCCAAGCTTCCAGTATGCTCAAAGAACAATTTTCCCATGTGGAAAGAAAGAATCAAGTTTTTCATGGAAGCTGTGTTTCCCAGGATCTTCATGATTGTTGAAGAAGGTCCTCACATTTCTATGACTACCACCACTATAGATCCAACAAAGCAAGTCTCAAAGAAATGGATGAATCTGGATAAAGACGAGATTGCACTTGTCTTCTTGGACAAGAAAGCTAAAAATATAATAGCAAGTGCAGTCGATGACTCAATGCTACAGAACTTGATTCACTGCCAGTCTGCTAAGGAGATGTGGCAGTCCCTCGTCACCTTGATGGAAGGTACAGAAGAAGTAAGGGATGCCAGAAGATCTCTTTTGAATCAAAAATATGAAGCCTTCCGACAAGGGCACAAAGATACCATTGCTGACACATTTGAGAACTTTTTCAAGATAGTCAACGGCCTAAGAGTATATGGCCGAGTCTTCACTAATGGGGAACTAAATGACAAGTTCCTGAGATCCCTAACCAAGGAATGGGATAACAAGGTGTGTGCTATCCGGGAGTTTGGAAAGCTAGCTGAGACATACCCTCAGAATCTCTTTGGAAAGATAATGTCATATGAGCTTCAATTCAACTCAAGGAAAGCTGAAGAAGAGAAGAGCATGTCTGTATCCAAGGAAAAGTCTGTTGCTCTAAAGGCAGACACGTCCATGAAGTAAAAGGCTACCTCTCCTGCCCCAGCACAAGAAGAAAGTGAAGAGGAATCATCTGAGTCAAGCACTTCAGGCTCAGAGCTATCTGAAGGAGAATTCTCTCTACTCTCACGACAGTTCAAGATATTCTTGAATAAGAAGAAACAATGGAAAGGCAAGGATGCCTCCTACAGAATATCACGACATGGTGGTGATCGTCACAGAAAAGGCTCAAGCAACCATGACAGGTATGGTCGTAAAATGAACAAACACATTTCAACTGACACTATTTGCTACTGTTGTAATAAGCCAGGTCATATCATCGTTGATTGCCCACACAAAAAGGAGGGTGGAAAGAAAGAAGAAAAGAAGTCCTCATACAATAAGAAGAGGACAAAGAAGAGCCTGATAGCCAAGAAGGGTAAAACTTTTAGTGACTTCGACTCATCTGAGTCGATTGAAGAAGAAGAAGAGGCCTACTTCGGGCTTATGGCTCAGTCAGATGATGAACAAGAGCCCCAGTTCACTAGGAAGGTAAACTCTCACACTCCTCTTTCTGAATCATAAGTCTCTGAGCATGATCATGAGGACAGCTCCTCTGACGATGAGTCTGAACTCATGACCCAATATTAGGAGTTGATCAAGGCATACAATAAATGTTGAAAGGTCGTGAAAACTCAGGCAAAAGAGATTAAGTCTCTAAAGTCCATAGAAAGATCTTTGAGAGAGGAAGTCATTAAGATGGACTCACTCAGATAAGACTTAGATACTGCAGTTGATGGGTTCAACAAGGCTATCAAGCACCTTGATCTGAAGGATGAAATCATCAAGGGGTTGGAAGAATTATTAGAAGTCGAAAAGAAACTTGTTGAAGGTTTCTTTAAGCCCAAGGTAGTTCTTCCTCTTATTGTTGAGTTCTCTGCTCAGGCCAAAGGTGCTGGGCTAGGCCATATAGAAGCCCCTAGTAAATCTTCTAGGAGGAATAAGGCTCAGAGAAGGAATAAGGCCGCCAAGAAGGCCTTGGCCAAAGCCAAGGGGAAGGCCCCTCAAGATCAAACTATCTTTAAGAAAATCATATTTCCAACTAATGAGTTTAATCTTGACTCATCCTATGACCACTTGACAAGGCCTACTTATGTAGAGTCAAAGTCTCGTTACCAAGGATGGACTCGCCCCATAAACTTTGGTGATAGTGTCTTTAAGGCACCTTATGAAGAAGTCATTCTTCAGGACTATGGTCCTTATGATCATGGTCATAACTTCAAGAAAGCACTAAAGGTAAAACCCATTGTGGAAAAGCCTGCAAAGGAGAAGAAATCATGTGATTGCCATCATCATGAAGCATCCTCCTCCAAGACTGCAACCCCTGCTGGACCACTATCCCAGAAGGTCAAGCAAGAGTAACTAAGACAAAGATACAACATGTTCGACTATTGGTGTTGTGGCAGAATTGGTCATTTTGCCATCGATTGTTGGTTTAATCCAAGAAATGTTGCAACTCCTCAAGTTGACAACATGAGAATGACCACTCATAATGCTAATCCTCGTAGGGGGAGTATTCTAACCCGAGACCAAGGACCCAAATATGTTTGGGTTCCTAAGGCAAACTGATTATGATTGCAGGGATGTCCAAAGACCACTAAAACGCCTATCTGGTATTTGGACAGTGTATGCTCTCGGCACATGACCGGGACTAGAAGCCTACTTCAGAACTATTCTCCAATCTTGAACAGACCAAAGGTCATCTTTGGAGGTTCAGACCGAGGAATCACTAAAGGCTACGGTATGATCACTAATGGTAGTGTATCTTTTTCGGATGTAGCTTATGTCGAGGGATTGGAACACAATCTCATAAGCATAAGCCAACTATGCGACAAATGATACATAGTTGAATTCCATGCTGACAAGTGTTTGATACAGTCTGTTGACAATATGGAAACGATTCTATCTGGCACTCGAAGCAAAAAATATATTTTGTTTAAATTTCATTTGTATAGACTCTTCTACACCAGTGTGCTTTTTAGCAAAAGATAGTTGTTGGGTATTGTATCCACAATGTACCTGATTTGAAGAAGCCTCTGAACAAGCTAAGGTGAATTGACAATGTATTTGATGATTTTCTATAAGGTTGTGCTTGCAGCTATTCCATGCTAAGTACACACTAATGTCAGGATGCAGTGGGTCAATATACACGGGTCTGCGCAACGTAATCCCTCGTTGAGCAGATCAGTGTGTTGACTCACGTGTGCTCTCTTTATTTGAGTGTATTTATTTTCAAGTACAGGGTCGAGGCAGATCAAGAGCAGAAGAAGGAGCAAAGATGGGTCAAAGACCAAGTTCATAAGAAGGAAGAGAAAAATCGTCTAAGTCAAAATCGACGAGAATCACTAAGTTATTCCCGCCGATTCGACGGCAATCATTAGTGAATCTCACTGAATCATCGAGAATCAGTCAGTGATTCCCGCCGACTTCATTCGGATGACTGTCCTCCTACAAGAATTCTGCTAAGGAAGAATCGACGGGAATCACCAAGTGATTCTCGCCGATTCGACAAGAATCACCTTGCATTCCCGTCGATTCTCTCCGGCTAACAAGGTCCCTACTGGAATTCGGTTAAGGCAGAATCGATGGGAATCGTGAATGATTCCCGCCGACTTCGACGAGAATCACCAACGATTCTCGCAGATTTTGCCTTAGGCAAATTTCGTCTCTCGTTGAACCGAACCAAGACGGGTTACGTTGTTTCGGCCGGGGCTAAGGTTTCTCCTTGTGGGTCCCACAAAGGACTTTAGGGTTGGCCTCAAGGTATATATACATGCGTATTTCGAACTTCAACATCAACTATTCACGCGAAATCAAACAGCCGACGTCGCGCCCTAGCCGATCGCGTAACTCCGCCGATCGCTGTCGCCGCTCGCAAGATAGTCGCCGCTGCTGATCTCAGAGCCTCTTTGATCTTTCGATGACAGGACCGAGACTAGAAGTGTGTCTCACGCATCTCTCTTGAGATCTCTTGTCTTTCGAATCGTTGAACGAAGTTAGTTCTTCATTCCGAATCGATCGAGACGACTGATCCAACTGAGATCGTTCGTAGACCTTGCTAGCTTCGTCAAGAAGATTGGATTCACAAAGCATCGCCGCTGCTACCACTTGCCGCCACCGATCTTGTAAAGATCCTCTCCAAGAGAGTACTCCGGTCGTGGACTCTTCGTCTCTTTCAAGAAAGCATCAACGAACGAAGAGCGACATCAGATTCTCCACAAGTTTGTTTGTATTTCTTGTACATTCAATTTTTGTTTTGTTGTAAAGGAATTTTTATTCCTAGTTGTAAAGGTTGGGTGCAACCCGTGGTGGAGGAGTAGTGACTCCTTTGGTTGGAAGGGTTCCCTCCGTAGTGTGAGGATTGGATTTCAATCCGGTTGGTGAAGTGACCGAGTCGTCCCTTGGTGGGAGATAGGTCGAAGGGGGAGAGTGGACGTACCCAAATCGGGGAACCACTATAATTGCTTGTGTGCTTTTCTGTGCTGTGTTTGTTTATTTATGCAGGTAATTTAAATTTCGCAAAAGGCTGCACGACACCTATTCCCCCCCCCCTAGGTGGATTTAGTTGATATTAGAAACTTTCAAGTGGTGTCAGAGGGAGGTTACTCAGCAATAAGGTTAACACCTTGAGTAAGATCTCGTGTCTAGTGTCAAGAAGATCTCAGAAATGGACGGACTCAAGTATGCAGGAAAAATCCCAGTGTGCACCAAGCTGAACTTTCCCATCTAGAAGGAAAGGATCAGGTTCTACATGGAAGAAGTTGACCCTCGACTCTTCATGGTAGTGGAGGAGGGACCTTATATCCCCACTAAGGCCTCCATAATTGATCCGACCAAGATGGTGCCGAATAAGCTCTTCGAAATGGACAAGGATGAGATGGTGCTAGTCGGTCTTGACAAGAAGGCTCAGAACATTCTTGTCAGCGCCGTCGATGACTCAATGATGCAGAACATCAGCAACTGCAAGACTGGTAAGGACATCTGGCACTGCCTGATCATCCTGATGGAAGGCACAGATGAAGTAAGGGATGATCGAAGATCCCTTCTGAACCAAAAGTATGAGGCCTTCAGGCAAGGTCCCAAGGAAGAGATCGGAGTGACTTTCGAGAACTTCCTAAAGATCGTCAATGCCCTGAAGGGCTATGGCAGAGTGTTCACCGATGGTGAATTAAATGAAAAATTCCTTAGATCCCTTACTAAGGAATGGGACACCAAGATCATCGCCATCAGAGAATTTGGCAAGCTGGCAGAAACTGATCCCCAGATTCTGTTAAAAATATGCGTTGAAGCTTTTTTATGATTCAGCTGCACGTACACCAGAAAACGGAAAGAATTAGCCCGTCAAGCCGCTGCCAAAGAAAAACAGTAGCCCTGAAAGCCAATCACTCAAGGAAAGGCAAGGGTGCAGCCTCATCCCGCTCTTGGAAAAGGGATGAGGAAGAAGACTCTGAGCCATGCTCTTCCGGCTCATCACTCGAGAATTCAAGAAGTTCCTCAAGATGAGGAATCAAAGAAAGAGAGACGACTGCTCCTCCAGACATCAAAAGAAGAATTACTCTTCTGACAGGTAGGAACCTAAACAGAACAAACATCGCTCTGCTAACATTATTTGCTTTGGATGCAATAAGCCAGACCACGTCGTTGCTGACTGCCACTAAAGAAAGAAAGACAAGGGGAAGGGAGAAGAGCACAGGTCCTCTAGAGATAAGAAGAAGGAGAGGAGCTACATTGCCAAAAAGACAGAGACACTGAGTGAGTCTGATTCGTCAGACTCCAGTGATGATGAGGAAGCCTACTTTGGGCTAATGGGTTTCTCTGACTCAGAAGGAGACTGCCGCCCATTTACTGGGAAGGAAAAAGATCGTACCCCCCTCTCTGACTCTTACTTTGAGTCTCCTGATGATGATCTCGAGGACAGCCCATCTGCCCATGAAGCTGAGCTCCTCGAAAAGTATGACCTCCTGCTCAATACCTTTGAGGAAAGCCGCAAGAGGTTGAGGGCTCAAAAAAAAGGAAGTCAAATTCCTTAAGGCTGAGGGTGTGTCCCTAAGAGAAGAGATCACTAGCTTGATTTCTCTCCGATAGGAACACCTGGACCTGACTTCTGAGCACTCAGAGTCTCTAAGGCTCCTTGACCAGAAACAGGAAGAAATCAACAAGTTACAAGAACAACTTGCGGCTGAAAGGAAGATTGTCAAAAGCTTCTCCATGCCCAAGAGCGTTCTTCCTCTGGTTGATGAATTCTCTACTCAGGCTAAAGGGGCTGGCTTAGGGCATGTGAGTGTGCCTGGTACATCATCTAGGAGAAAAAGAAAACAGAGGAAAAATAAGGCTGCTAAGAAGGCCTCTGCTGCAGAAAAGGAAAAGGCCCCACTCGATCCTGTTTCATTCAGAAAGCCTGGCTTTCCTTGCAATGAACAGGACTTTGAGTCAACCTATGGCCACTTCTTCCGGCCCTCGGTTGAAAAACCCAAGAGCCGGTATGATGGTTGGACCTTCCCCCGAAATTACGGTGAGAGTGTCTTCAAGGCACCTTATAAGGAAATCCAAGTGGAGAATTATGGCCACTTCTCTAGCGGCCATAATAGGAAGCAGGCACCAAAGGCCAAGCCTGTTATACTGAAAGAACCGGAAGTGAAGAAATCGTGTGACTGCTGTCATCATGATGCCTCCACCTCCAGATCCAAGGCCCCGACTGGACCCACCGTTCCAAGGGTGAAGTAGAAGCCTAGGAAACGGTACAATAGGTTCGACTGTTGGTGTTGTGGCAAAGTTGGTCACTTTGCCATGAATTGTTGGTTTAATCCAAGATTCAACCAGACTCCTCATGTTAGCAATGTGAGGCCGACCACTCGTAGGGTTAACCACCCGAGGGGGAGTGTGCTAACAAGGAATCTAGGACCCAAGTTTGATTGGGTTCCTAAGGGAAACTAATTCTGTTTTGCAGGTATGTCCAAAGGCCACCAAAACGCCTATCTGGTACTTGGACAGTGGATGTTCTCGACATATGGCCGAGAAAAGAAGTCTATTGCGTGATTACTCCCCAGTCGAAAATGGACCCAAAGTCATCTTTGGAGGATCTGATCGAGGAGTCACCAGAGGTTATGGTATGATTTCCAACGGTGTATTCTCTATCACTGGCATGGCTTATGTTGAAGGGTTAAACCATAACCTGATCAGTTTAAGCCAGTTGTGTGATAAATGATACAACGTTAAGTTCTGCAAGGATAAGTGCTTGATAATATCGTGTGCCTCTTCGGAGACGGTATTAACTGGCATTAGGAGTAGAAATATCTTTTGCTTAGATTTTCTTAACTTAGATTCTTATACCCCTGTGTGTGCCTAGTAGCAAAAGGCAGTGCATCTCTTTGTGAACAATGACACAAGAGATTAACACATATAAATTTCAAGACAATTAATATGTTATTTTCCAAGAACTTAGTAAGGGATGCCCCTACTATTAAGTGCATCAAAGATAGCCCTTGTCCTGCATGCCAGAAGGGAAAACAGACTCGGGCTACCTTTAAGAGCATTGCAGACAAAGACTCCTCCAGATGTCTCTATCTTCTGCATATGGACTTGTTCGGTCCAGTGCAAGTTCATAGATTAGGAGACAAATCGTATACGCTAGTGATTGTTGATGATCACTCTCGGTTTACGTGGGTGTTCTTTTTGAAACGAAAGTCAGATACGTTTGACATTTTCACTAATTTTGTCAAGCAGATCCAGAACGAACTTAACTGCTCCGTGGTCAAAATCAGAAGTGACCATGGAACAGAATTCGAGTCTGGTGCTATGACAGAATTCTGTGAAAAACATGGTATCTTTCATGAGTTTTCCTCCCCACGTACTCCTCAGCAAAACGGAGTTGCGGAGAGGAGAAATAGAACGCTCATTGAAGCATGTACGGCAATGTTGAATGACGCTTCTCTTCCAGAGTACTTCTGAGCAGAGGCTGTCAATACGGCTTGTCATGTGCAGAACCGAGCATTGATCAACAAGAATCATCGTAAGATGCCTTATGAGCTATTGAAAGGCAGGAAACCGACCATGTCCTATTTAAGGATTTTTGGCTGCAGATGCTATGTACTCAATAATGGGAAGTACCTACGTACTAAATTCAGAGAAAAATGCTTCGAAGGCATCTTCATGGGCTATAGTAGCCATAGTCGGGCATATAGGGTCTTCAATAAGAAACCATAGTGTGTAGAGGAGGAGTCCATTAATGTTGTATTTGATGAAGGAAGCTTGCTTCATAGCAATTCTTCCAATGGCATTCTTGAAGATGCAGGTGCAAGGCTCGAACAGTTAAGTTTCAATGAGACTACAAAAGATGCAACTCCCAAGTACGTCAAGGTTTCCACCTTAACGCCAACTAGAGAAGATGACGATCATGATGGAGCAACTCTCCCATAAGAAGGAGAAGCCCAAGAAGTGTTAGAGCTCCAGATGCCATACTCTTGGAGCTCCGACACGTGAGGGATCATCCCAGAGATCAGATCATATGAGATCCTCGTGACGGTGTCAGAACTCGGAGAGGTACAATTAACGAGATTTTGCACCTTAGTTTTCTGTCATAGGTTGAGCCAAAGAAGTTCGACGAAGCGAACAAGGATGCATCATGGATATTTTCCATGCAAGATGAATTGCATCAATTCGAACGATGCAACGTCTGGACGCTTGTTCCCAGACCAAAGAAACAGAATGTGATTGACACTAAGTAGATCTTCAGAAACAAGCTGGATGAACATGGTGTCATCATCAAGAACAAGGCCAGACTGGTTGCACAAGGTTACAAACAGGAGGAGGGGATTGACTTCGACCAAACCTTTGCACCGGTTGCAAGGCTCGAGGCGATCAGATTGTTCCTGGCATATGCCTCTCATAAGGGATTCACGGTCTATCAGATGGACGTGAAATCTGCGTTCCTAAATGGAAATTTGAAAGAGGAAGTATATGTCGCGCAACCCCCACGTTTTGTTAATCCATCACTTCCTAATCATGTTTATTTTCTTAATAAAGCATTATATGGATTAAAACAAGCTCCTCGAGCTTGGTATGAGACTCTGTCTAGTTTTCTTCTTGAGAACAAGTTCTCGACAGGAAAAATAGATAAGACATTGTTTCTTAGGAAATTCAAAGGCAAGATTCTGCTGATGCAAATCTATGTCGATGACATAATATTCGGCTCAACGGACAACAATCTTTGCAAAAAGTTTTCCAAACTTATGCAAGGAAAGTTTGAAATGAGAATCATGGGAGAGCTAAAGTATTTCTTGGGACTTCAAGTGAAACAATCTGAGGATGGAATTTTCATCTCTCAGACGAAGTTCACAAATGAACTACTCAAGAAATTTGGAATGTAGAATGCAACCTCTATGAGGACTCCAATGGGATCCACTGTGTCTCTAGACAAGGATGAGAAAGGGAAACCTTTTGATGAAACCAAATACAGAAGCATAATTGGATCCCTACTCTACCTTACTGCTAGTAGACCGGATATTATGTTTTCCACATGCATTTGTGCCAGATATCAGGTGAACACTAAGGAATCTCATTATGTCGCTGTAAAGCGAATTCTTAGATACCTTAGGTACACCAAATCTTGGCTTGTGCTACCCAAGAAACAATGATGTCGAGTTGTTAGGCTTTTCAGATGCTGACTTTGCAGGAAGTAAGGATGATAGGAAAAGCACTTCTGGGACGTGCCAATTCCTCGAAAGAAGGCTTATATCGTGGAACAGTAAAAAGCAGAACTGTGTCCCAACCTCAACGGCTGAATCTGAGTACATTTCAGCTGACAGCTGTTGCGCACAACTTCTATGGATCAGAAATCAACTCGAAGATTATGACTTGCAGTTCAGAGAAGTTCCTATGTATTGCGACTCCTCGAGCGCAATAGCAATTGTGAACAATCCAGTGTCGCACAGCAGAACAAAGCATATTGAAGTGTGCTACCACTTCATTCGGGAGCATGTGGAAAACAAAGATATCTCTCTCTGCTATGTCCCCATGGATAAGCAGATTGCAGATATCTTTACAAAGCCCCTAGACGAGTCCAAGTTCAGTCTCTTCAAAACTGAACTCGGCATGCTGAACTATGAAGATTGAAGACTGAAGGACTCAAGGCTCTTGGATCAAGGGGGAGCATCTGCTAGGAATTCAAGATCGGATGCAAGAACTGAGGGGAGCATTTGGCTTCAAGTGAAGTCCCAGATTTGTAAAAGCCGAAAAGGGGGAGATTACCCTCTCGGTTAAGGCTAAGGTGGCTGCCAATGTTAAGTATGCTCTCAGGAAAATGGTAATGAATTTTACTCTCAACTGAATTTTTAGTCAATGATTTTTTCATTCCCCATCTTGTTCTGTTCACCTTACTTGTGAAAGTTTAGGCTTCTTCAAAATAGGGTGAGATTGTTGGAATTAGTATCACAATGTACCTGATTTGAAGAAGCCCCTGAACAAGCTAAGGTGATTGACAATGAATATTGATGAAGTTTCTCAAGTTGTGCTTGCAGCTATTCAATGCTAAGTACACACCAATGTCAGGGTGCAGTGGGTAAATATACACGGGTCTGCGCAACGTAATCCCTCGTTGAGCAGATCAGTATGTTAACTCACGTGTGCTCTCTCTATTGGAGTGTACTTATTTTTAAGTACAGGGTCGAGGCAGATCAAGAGCAGAAGAAGGAGTAAAGATGGGTCAAAGACCAAGTTCATAAAAAGGAAGAGAAAAATCGTCTAAGTCAAAATCGACGGGAATCACTAAGTGATTCTGCGATTCGACGGGAATCATTAGTGAATTTCGCCGAATCATCGAGAATCAGTCAGTGATTCCCGCCGACTTCATCTGGCTGACTGTCCTCCTACAAGAATTCTGCTAAGGCAGAATCGACGAGAATCACCAAGTGATTCTCGCCGATTCGACGAGAATCACCTTGCATTCCCGCCGATTCTCTCCGGCTAAAAAGGTTCCCTACTGGAATTCGGCTAAGGCAGAATCGACGGGAATCGTGAATGATTCCCGCCGACTTCGACGGGAATCACCAACGATTCTCGCCGATTTTGCCTTAGGCAAATTTTGTCTCTCGCTGAACCGAACCAAGTCGGGTTACGCTATTTCGGTCGGGGCTAGGGTTTCTCCTTGTGGGTACCAGAAAGGACTTTAGGGTTGGCCTCAGGGTATATATACATGCGTATTTCGAACTTCAACAGCAACTATTCACGCGAAATCAAACAGCCGATGTCGTGCCCTAGCCGATCGCATAACTTCGCCGATCGTTGTCTCCGCTCACAAGCTAGTTGCCGCTGTTGATCTCAGAGCCTCTTTGATCTTTCGACGACAGGACCGAGACTAGCAGTGTGTCTCACGCATCTCTCTTGAGATCTCTTGTCTCTTGAATTGTTGAACGAAGTTAGTTTTTCATTCCAAATCGATCGAGATGACTGATCCAACTGAGATCGTTCGTAGACCTTGCTAGCTTCGTCAAGAAGATTGGATTCATAAAGCATCGCCGCCGCAACCACTTGCCACCGCCGATCTTGTCAAGATCCTCTCCAAGAGAGTACTCCGGTCGTGGACTCTTCGTCTCTTTCAAGAAAGCATCAACGAACGAAGAGCGACATCGGATTCTCCACAAGTTTGTTTGTATTTCTTGTACATTCAATTTTTATTTTGTTGTAAAGGAATTTTTATTCCTAGTTGTAAGGGTTGGGTGGTGGTGCGGAGTGGAGTGAGACTCCTTTGGTTGAAAGGGTTCTTCCGTAGTGTGAGGATTGGATTTCAATCCGGTTGGTGAAGTGACCGAGTCATCCCTTGGTGGGAGATAGGTCGAAGAGGGAGAGTGGACGTACCCAAATCGGGGAACCACTATAATTGCTTGTGTGCTTTTCTGTGCTGTGTTTGTTTATTTGTGCAGGTAATTTAAATTCCGCAAAAGACTGCACGACACCTATTCCCCCCCCCCCCCATAGGTGGATTTAGTTGACACTAGAGACTTTCAATAGTGCGTCTCTTGGTGACCAATGACACAAGAGATTAGCACATATTAATTTTAAAACTATTAATAAATTATTCTCTCTGAACTTAGTACGTGATGTTCCGAATGTAAAGTGCGCTAAGGATAGACCTTGTCATGTTTGTGTAAAAGGCAAGCAAACAAGGGCTACTTTTAAAAGCATTATAGGCAAAGATTCCAATAGGTGTATACATCTACTTTATATGGACTTGTTCGGTCCACTGCAAGTTAGAAGTTTGGGAGGTAAGGAGTATACGTTGGTTATTGTTGATGACTACTCGTGCTTTGCGTGGGTGTTCTTTCTGAAACACAAGTCAGATACCTTTGATGTCTTTACAAATTTTGTCAGGCAGGTACATAATGAATAAAACTGTTCCGTAGTCAAAATCAACAGAATTCAAGTCTGGGGCCATGACAAAATTCTGTGAAAACCTAGGTATCTTTCATGAGTTTTCATCTCCTCGTACTCCACAACAAAATGGAGTAGCTGAGAGAAGGAACAGAACATTCATAGAGACCTGCAGGACTATGTTGAGTGATGCCTCACTACCAGAGTATTTCTGGGATGAAGCCGTCAATACTGCATGCCACGTGCAAAATAGAGCACTCATAAACAACAATCATGATAAGAAACCTTACGAACTTTTAAAAGACAAGAAACCGACTGTCTCATATCTTAGAATTTTTGGCTGTAAATGCTTCGTGCTTAACAATAGTAAGTATCACACTACCAAGTTTAGCGAAAAGAGTTTTGAAGGTATTTTTGTAGGATATAGTAGCCATAGTAAGACATATAGAGTTTTCAATAGAAAAACTCTTGTTGTAGAAGAATCAATACATGTTGTATTTGATGAGACGAGCTTATTATAGAGCAACTCTTCTAGTGTGTTCATTGAAGATGCATGTACGAAGTTAAAAGAAGTTTGCTTGGATGAACCGACTGAAGATAAAGGTGAATAGTTCATCAAGATCACCACTCCAACCCCTATTGGAGAGGTATATGATCAAGATGAAGAAATCATCCAAGTTGATGAAGTCACTCCAGTGATTGAAGACATTCCAGATGCAAGGACTCTAGAGCTCAGACATCTGAAGGATCACCCCATGGACCAAATCATAGGAGATCCCCGAGATGGTGTCAAAACTCGTAGAGGTACAACTAATGAGAATTTATACTTAAGTTTTCTCTCTCAGGTTGAACCGAAGAAGTTTGAGGAAGCAAACTCGGATGCATAATAGATCCTGGCTATGGAAGAAGAACTGAATCAGTTCAAGCGCTGTAAAGTCTGGACACTTGTTCCAAGACCCAAAGACAAGAACGTCATCGGAACGAAGTGGGTCTACAAGAACAAGATGGACAAAGATGGACGAAGATAGAACAATCATAAAGAATAAAGCCAGACTCGTAGCCAAAGGATATCGCCAAGAAGAAGGAATCGACTTCGACCAAACATATTCTCCAGTGGTAAGACTGTAGGCAATAAGGTTATTCCTAGCATATACTGCTCTCAAGGGCTTCACCGTCTATCAGATGGACGTGAAGTCCGCCTTCCTTAATGGTGACATAAAGGAAGAAGTATATGTGGAACAACCTCCAGATTTTGTTGACTCTAAAATTCCCGATTATGTTTACTTACTGCAAAAAGCTTTATATGGTTTGAAACAAGCTCCTCGAGCTTGTATGAGACGTTGTCTAGCTTTTATCTTGAGAACAAGTTCACAAGGGGAAAGATAGATAAAACATTATTTCTTAGGGAAATAAATGGCAAGATTTTACTAGTGCAAATCTATGTCGACGACATCATTTTTGGCTCTACTGACGACAACCTCTGCAAGAAGTTTTCTAAACTTATGCAAGGGAAGTTTGAAAAGATCAGTATGGGAGAGCTGAAGTATTTCTTAGGGCTTCAGGTGAAACAATCTGAAGATGGAATTTTCATCTCGCAGGTTAAGTTCACCAAAGAGCTAATTAAGAAATTCGGAATGGAGAACGCAACCTCTATGAGGACTCCAATGGGTTCAGCTATGTCCCTGGACAAGGATAAGAAAGGGAAACCTTTTGATGAAACCAAGTACAGAAGCATAATTGGATCCTTGCTCTACCTTACTGCCAGTAGACCTGACATAATGTTTTCAACATATGTTTGTGCTAGATTTCAGGTGAACTCTAAGGAATCTCACTACACTACTGAAAAGCGGATTTTGAGATATCTTAAAGGCACACTAAATCTTGGCTTATGATACCCAATAAGTAATGACAGTGAACTAATTGGTTTTTCAGATGCAGATTTTGCAAGTAGCAAAGACGACAGGAAAAACACTTTCGGGACTTGCCAATTCCTTGGAAGGAGACTTATTTCCTAGAGTAGTAAGAAGCAGAACTGTGTTGCAATCTCAACAGAGTATATCTCTGCAGGCAGTTGCTATGCACAGTTGCTATGGATAAAGAATCAATTTGAAGACTACAACATGAAGTTTCAGAACATTCCATTGTTTTGCGACTCTTCCAGCGCAATTGCAATAGCCAACAACCCAGTCTCATACAGCCAGACAAAGCACATAGAGTTGCGATACCACTTCATCTGGGATCTTGTGGAGAATGAAGATATAGATCTACAGTATGTCTTTACAGACATGCAGATTGCAGATATTTTCACGAAGCCGCTGGACGAGACCAAATTCTCGTTCTTCAAAACAGAACTTGGTATACTCAACAAAGAAGATTAGAGATGGTGGACTCATACAAAGGCTCAGAGATGAAGAAATCAGTCAAAAGTTGGAATTTCCCAAAATTCTAAGTCCATGACTCGAGTAAGACAAGACCTACTCGAGTACCTAATGTCATACTCGAGTACTTCCTAGACATACTCGAGTACTCCCCAGATATACTCGAGTACCTCTATACTTATTCGAGTATCTCTAGACCTACTCGAGTACTTCTCATCACTCGAGTACATGGAAGTCTAGGTGATTTATTTCAAATTTCTTTATTCGCAAACCTAGGTCTATGCCGACCCCTGCCAGGTATGAAATCAAAATTTTATTCCTTAATTATAAACAAATTAGGGTTATATAAATCGAAATATCTAGCTTTCCTTCTCTATGCAAATAAATCCTCTCTCGAGTAAGCCACAATCTCTTCGTCTTCCGCCAACAGTTGCAAAGCATTCGTCTTCCCCACTCCAGTTTCTCCTGATTTCTGGATGATGGCTCCTCCATCTAAGATTGGAATTGGTTCCGAACTTGTTCCAGCCGGTATTGCAGATATTTCAGATGATTTCCGCAAACTCCTAATTCTTTTCGACACCGCCGGACTCAACTTCATTCTTCAACAACCGTGAAAAATCATATTCCCAGAAGTAGTGGAATTCTTCAAGAATGCCAAAGTGAAGAGAAATGGCAAGGTTATCAAATCCAAAGTGAAAGGTATTAAGATAAAGCTGGATAAAACCTATGTCCCAACTCTTCTTCGCATGTCCGTCGTCGAAGAAGAAGACAACCTAGGTTCGGAAGAGTCGGACCGAACTTGCTTATTCTGTTGTGTATGTCCTGAATCCATTTCTCTCAATAGGTCAGACTTCAATCCAGAGGGAAAATTCCAGGTTGATGTCATTGCAAAGATTCTCCTCTGCAAAACCTACTCTATCAGAGATATTTCTTATAATATGTTTGACATAATGCAAGTAATAGTCTGCCGGAAGAAATTTCAATTTGGTATGCTTATTCTAGACAAGATTAAAGAAAGCATCAAAGCCCCCAACTATGCTCAGATTGTCTCCCTTCTCCTCTATGAGATAAATCCTAAAGTTTTCAATTTCTCCAAAAGTACTGTTCTACATCATATGAAGAAAGTATCAATTTCATATATTCGGAGATGGGAGCTGAAGCTCCAGAATCCAGTTCAAGCTGCCAGAGCCCATGATCAGCCAACCTCCAAAGAAACCTCATCCTCTGATGACAGGAATCCATCTCCCTCTTTAAATCAAGCTGCTGGCACTTCTGGTGCAGCAGTTGAGGGGGAGCCTACTTCATCATCTCTTCATGATAAGTCACCCACTCCTCCTGCTTCTCCTGAACAACAACAACACAACAACCATACCCCATCTCCAGCTACCTCCATCCCTCTATCTCCATCAGAAGAACTTCCATCAGATACTCAGGTCCAAGAAATCCTCCTCTCAACATCTGATGATATAGATAAGATGATTGAATAACTCAGGTTAGATGAGCCCCTGCTCCAAGAGAACCAAGCTGAAGACCCTGATGCAGATCCTGCTCAAGAAAACCTCCCAGCTCAGTCACCCTCTCCCAAGTCACCCCCTACCCCAACTCCAGAGAAAGTACATGAAACTATTCTGATCTCAGATGAAACTCCTCTATCTCCAGAGCCTGCTGATGCTCCTATGAGAAATTTGAATTTCTCTCTTCCCACTTTCCATGGTGAGGAAGAAGAAGATTTAGTCATCACTACTAGAGCTCTCAGCTCAGTCATTGTTGAAGAAATCCCTCCATGGGTTGCCCCTCCTCCTCCAGCCAGTGTAACAGCTTCTGCTCCTGCTTCTACCTCCACATCTGCCTCAGGCACAGTCTCCTCTTCTGAACTTCTCAGCAAAATTGAGTAAATGATCCTAGACCAAAGAAATCACTTTGATGCCTCTCTGAAGACAGTGCAAGATAAAGTTTCTACTCTTGAACAAGAGATGAGTAGAGGATTTACAAAAATTTAGCACAATACATATCAATTAAAATATATCTTTAAGATTGGTGGAAAAGCACTAGACCACACTATCACTAGTGTTAGTGAAGTAATGAATCAGTCCTTAACTTTGGCTAACAATCAGTTAGAGTTGGAAAAGAAAGCTCAAGAACATATTATGTAGGTATGTGAAGAGATTGACACTTTCAAAACTAAGACTATAGATCAGCTATGTGTAGAATTCAGAAAGGGGGTGGACCTTATGAAAGAACAAATTGCAAAATTTGACACTTGTGTCAGGACTCTCTGGGATGAAAGAATGAAAGAAAACAACAAAGATGTTTTAGCTCAAATTCAATCAGTCAAGTTTCACACCTATGACACTGTTGTATGGGTTCATAATCAGATTTTTCCAGACTTCCAAGTAGACCCAAATATCATTCCTCATAATATGAATCCTCTTGCTGAAGCTCAGCCAGTCCAGATGTCTGCTCAGATCCCCACCTTCTCTCCCAGGCCTGAAGGGGAAGGTGACCCTCCTCCAGATTCCTACTCCCAAGTATGGGAAGCTGATATTCCTAAAGATCTACCTGAAATTCAGATTCCCAAGAAAAGGAAGTATGGAGAGGGATCTTCTGCCAAGAGATCCTTTCCTAATCCAGAGGCAGAGAGAAGGAAGGCCCAGGAGTTTGTTGAAATTTGGAGCCCTACTTCAAAATCATTAATCCTTGACACTTTGAAACTAGTGATGAACTTCAATGAAGACAGGAATAAGCATTATAGTTGAACAGAATGGGAGCTTTATGATAAGTCCATGACCAAAAGAAGAATCTATGATAGGAAATATGGGAGGAACAATCCCAATGCTCCTCCCAGACCTCCCAAATATTACCCAAAGCCATTCTGTTATCAGAGAAGATAGCAAGAAAAACTTGATAGACAGCAACAACATTCTCAGCAGCATCAGAGCAAATGAAAGACATTTTCTTTTGGAATAAGAACTGATTTGTTGTAGAAAAGGAATCTAAAACATTTCTGATTTTATAATCCTAATTTTGTTGATCTTTCCTTTGTTCAGTAGTTTACTGCATTTTAATTTATGCTCAATATTTTTATAATTGCCATTTCTATTTTGGTATAATTCACCTTAGTGTAGAGGGTTCTGACTTTTACAAATAGGGAGAGATTGTTGGGTATTGTATCCACAATTACTCAGATTTGTACAAAGTCACCCTTGAACTAAGATGAATTAAGTTGTATTTGATTCCTTGCTTTAGTTATGTATTTGCAGGACGATATTGCCAAGTGTAGACCAATGTCAGTCTACAATGGCTAATCAAACACAGGACCATACAATGTAATATCTCATTGTGGGATCCATGGTGTTGACCCATATGTAGCTTCACTATTGAGATACACTTCATATTACAAGCACTTGGACTGGTTGGACATAGAAGTGTTGGTGACCCTCATTGAAGAAAAGAATTTCAATGAAGAAAAATTCTCTAAGTCATTTACTCGAGTAGATGTATTCATACTCGAGTAAGTGAAATGGTACTCGAGTAGTTGAATTCTTATACTCGAGTCACCAGTTTCTCCTCTCAGAATTTTTCTAAGTTAAATACTCGAGTAGTCAGTTTTTACACTCAAGCAGTTAAGTCATTTGTCTCGAGTAACAGAAGTCAGGGACTCGTGTAGATTCTTTCCTCTCGAGTAGTTAAATTCCTATACTCGAGTAGTCTATATACTACTTGAGTAGTCCAGAGTTTATACTCGAGTATTTCTCTTTCTCTAACTCAGAAATCCTCTAAGTCCTTTACTCGAGTAGTTTATCTTCATACTCGAGTAGGTCCTTTTCACTCGAGTAGTTCATTCCCATTACTCGAGTAACCCGTTTTCCATTCTTAGAAATTTCTCAAAGTATTTGACTCGAGTACTTCTTCTATTCACTCGAGTAGTTGAACTCTCTCACTCGAGTAACCCGTCTTATACTCGAGTAGTCCAATTTCTTTGTATCGAGTAATCAGCTTAGCACTCGAGTATGTCTTTATCTACTCGAGTATCTGCTACTCAATTCTGGATATTTTTCTAAGTAAATACTCGAGTAGTCTCTATCTCCACTCATTCGAGTAATGATTTCAAGTACTCGAGTAGGCATATGATGACTCGAGTATATTAGTCAGTTTTTCAGAAATTTTCTCTAAGTCCAGATTTGACGGGATTTTCAAATCCGTTGACGTGACTGGTACACGTGTACATCATTAAGAATAATTATGACCGTTATGAGATATCTTATAAATAGGTCTTGTCAAGACCGATCAACCTTAATGCTAATAATCATATTCATTCAAGCCGTCAAATTATTCTAAAGTATTCTGAATCGCGTTTCTCTCTCCAAAACGAAAGCCGCCACCTCTGCCGACGATCTCCTTCGCGCCAGGGCTAGGGTTTTCGACTTCAAGATTCAGATCAAGTTTGATTTCTAGATCGAGATATTCTGTTCGTTCTTCATCTTCTTTCTTCGATCTGGTGAAGTCAAAGTAATTTTTCAGATCTAGTTTTGCCGAGACATCTTCTTCAACTTTTTTGATAAAGCCTCAACGTCTACAAGAAGAAGATCCAGGCAGATCTTGTCAAGATTTGAAGATTACTGTTTGTATTTTTATTTCTCTCAACTTATTTCTTGTAGGAGAATTTTCTCCGAGTTGTAGGAAATTTTACCTTCCGAGTGTAGATCCGTTTGGATCGAGTTTGTAGGAACGTTGTTCCGAGACGTAGGATTGGTTTTTCAATCCGAGATAGTGGAGTAGCCGAGTCTAATGGTTTGCTAGATCGGTGAGGGAAAGTGGACGTACTCAAGGTTGGGGAACCACTATAAATCTTTTGTCGTCTGTGAATGCTTGAATGATCTGTGTGCCTAGTCGCTAAATTTTTATTCCGCAAAAAGACGCACAACTCACCTATTCACCCCCCCTCTAGGTGATTTAGGTAGACAACTGAACTTTTTCAACTATAAATACTCATTTCATACTTAGATGTGGTATTCGTAGAATACTTTGAGCGGAACACCCTTCTACAGAAATTAGGGCTTAGATTTACAAATAATGATGATCCTAGCTGTTAGATGAGATCAGACGACCAAGATCCTGATAGACGTCGCGCAACACGTGAAGAAACAACGGCTGAAAATGGACGACGGAGTCCCAATATCTCAATTGCCTCTCGAATGACAAGGGTTGCAAACTCACCGAGCTTCGTCTGACCTAAAAGATCTCATGGTTTGAAAAGATCCTTGGGCTTGGTTAGATCCTTCACGGAATCCCTAGAAGAATCTTTGGCAGGATCCTTTTCACGCTAGTAGGAGGAATGGCTGCATTCGTCCCGCAAAATTGTCCTTAAGAGGACTTGGGAGAAAATTGTTTATCCTTCTTCGCAGAATCGGCTAGTAATATCCCTGGTTCTCTGTAAACATTGTCTTGTTTCCCAAACTGCTCGTCCTAAAATCCAACACATAATAAATTCCATCCATAAAAAGGAATCGGGCCAGTAATTATAAAGGACACAAAAATAAGTAAATTTTATAAATAGGTGGAAAGTTGGAAAATTTGAAAATTATGCAAGAATCTTAACGCAATTATCATTATTAACAGTCTTATCCTGACTATTTTTGATGGAAATAATGAATTCTCATCTTCCATTCTTTTATGCAGAACGCTGCTTGGGGGATTTATTTTAACCGGTCAAGTCCGGTTCATGCGGTCGTAACCGCCTAATCAATAAAAATAGGTCCCCCAAACAGAGCCTTAAATTGCAATGCTAAGTGGTGAGGTATTGGAGATTATGCTTGAGTTTTGTAAGATCGCATTTAATTATTATTCATTTAGTCTTACATTAAATAAGGAAAAATATGTTGACATCTCCTCTTCACATATTAAGCTTTAAAGTTGAAATTATGTTCTATAATTATTGTATGGTCCGCATCTATGTTCGGACTCTCTCCAACTTACACATCTCAACAAGTGATATTAGGGTTGATGTGCGTCTTTTGGGCAAGGATGAAGGCACTGCTAGACATCACACAATCAAAAAAATTTAGAAGCAAAGAGGCAATTGCTACAAAAACGAGGGTAGAATGAAAAATAAATAGAAAATCACAACACAGAAGGAACATATTTACGTGGTTCACATTAAGATGGGCTACGTTCACAAGCATCATCGACCCCTTTTTTTTACTGGATCAAGAACATAGGCGGTCAAAAAAGTGAGCGGACTTCTGAAGTTCACCCTAAACCCTAAACGACAAAGAATTGTTATAACACTCTCTCCGTACATTTACAAAATATCAAAAATACCTAATGAAAAGAGACTAATCCAGAAGAATGACTAATGCCGGGTGCCAGGTGGCGATCGTAAACGCAAGTGTTAAACTGTCATTCGTTACAGATCACCCAAGTGACCTAACAAACATAATCTGTTTGAACACAAAAGTGGATGAAGTTCCTTAGGTGAGCATTAATGAAAGACAATTTAACCCCTTGTGTTCACGACCGCCATCACCGTGTCAAACGGGGCCAAAGAGTAGGAGCAAGAAGAAAAGTCATTAGTCTGATTTCCTTGATTACAAGCTATAAGACTCTCTAATTATGCTCAAAACAAAACACAACTAATTGTTGGGTTGGCTCATATCCGGTTCAAATGGATCGGGCGCATTAGGAGCAGAAAACAGGTTGCAACGCAGTATTTGAGGTTGCAATCTTTTTTGTGCTGTCTTGAAAATGTCCAAATTAAAAACTGTTTTTCAAATCTGTCCAAATTAAACAGGCTTTAATTTGGAATGTGCCCCGGTGGTTTTAATTGGGAGGTGGTAATGAGAATATAATATACCCATTATTATATTCCTTTCTCTCTCTCCCATGAATGGTAACCGCAACCGCTCTTTCTCTCTCTCTCTCTGCTTGGTGCAGGAGGCTGCTGCCTTGTGATCTCTTGCCGGAGTCGCCGCTGGAGGAAGGCAGCCGCCGGTGTTTGCCGTCGCTGACGTGAAGAGGAGGGCAGCCCGCCGTCGCCGTCGCCGTCGCCGTCGCCGTCCGAGTCCAGTCGGCCGTTGCCGTGGAAGGAAGGCAGAGACGGGGATGTTTTAACCCGGTTGTTTGTGGAGGTTGTGGAGAGGAAAAGTTTTCGTTGAGGACGGGCTACACGTTCGTGGCAAGGTCCGGGTCCGAACTTGGAGTTTCTCTCCGGTGGTGGCGGTGGTTGCGGTTGAACGTCGGAAGTTGACGTTGAAGGTTCGGTGAACCTTGTGCGTCCGTTAGTCGGATTGCAGTCCCAGATCTTCCATTTCCTGCGGATCGTGCGTGTCCGGCGCATCCGCGTGCGTTTCACCGGACGGTTATTTCTTCACTTGTTTCTTCATTGTAATTGATTTATAAATTATATTATAAATTGACATTGTCTGTGTTTGTGATTTCTCCTGCAATTATTGGCTATCCCAACAAGTGGTATCAGAGGGAGGTTCGGTAGATGACCGTGATTTGACGTTCTAGGAAGGGTTTGACTGCGGTGATGAACGACTAGGTCCTCTTTCCACTCTTTCAGATCCGACCTTTGAACAAATCAGGTCTTCTAGTTTGTCGGGAACAGTAATGGCAGGGAAGAACGCAGTTTTGGACAGATTTTCAGTGGAGAAGTTCGATGGTAGTGGGAATTTTAGCCTATGTCAGATTCGAGTCAAGAATATGTTGGTTCAACAAGATTTGATTCAAGTCTTGCGGGGGCGTGACAAATTAATCACGGCGGTGAAAGATGAGGAATGGAAGGATCTTGATGAAAAGGCCACGAGCACAATCAGGATGTGTGTTGCTGACCAGGTGCTCTTCAACATCGGGACTGAAGAGACGGCAGTCGGGCTTTGGGAAAAGCTTGAGCGACTGTACATGGCAAAATCCGTGACGACAAGATTGTTGTTGAAGCAGCGCCTCTATGCGTTGAAGATGCAGGAAGGTGGCAACCTGCAGGAACACTTCAATGTGTTCAACGGTCTCCTGAGCCAATTGCATGTGGTTGGCTCGAAAGTAGAGGAAGAAGACAAAACCCTCTTGCTTCTTACCTCGCTCCCAGCGTCATACAAGCACATGGTGACTACGCTCTTGTATGGGAAGGATACGGTGGGGCTGGAAGAAGTCACGTCGGCGTTGTTATCCAGTCAGATGTTAAAGGACCCCACTCCTAGGGGTGACCAGATCTTGGTAGCGCATGAACGTGGGAGGAGTTTAGAAAGGATCGAGCAGTGCACGAGCTCGGTCGGCGTCGAAGAAGGCAGTGACGTGTTACCATTACAGACAGGTTGGTCACATTAGGAGAAATTGTCCGCCGCGTGCAGGAAGTTCTGGGACTTCGAAGGATGTCCAAGATGCGGCCATGGTGACACTCGACCTGGAAGGAGATGACGGATTTTATTGCGTCACTGAGAGTCAGAGTGACTCTGATAGCTAGATTTTGGATTCTGGTGCCTCGCAGCACATTTGCTCAGATGCGGCGATGTTAAGTTCACTGGAGGTGACGTCTGGGTCGGTCTTTCTGGGTGACGGCACAGCATGTGAGGTCACAGGGATTGGGACGATGAACTTGCAGATGCATGGTGGAGCTGTGCGTAGACTTGAGCAGGTACACCTGGTACCGAAGTTACGCAGGTATCTGATTTCGTTGGGCAGATTGGACACCGGTGGGTGCAGGTTTGCATCGAGAGGTGGAGTTCTAACGGTGAGGCGAGGGCGCACCGTGCTCATGCGAGCTATGCAGCACGGTAGTCTTTACCGGCTGATGGGGACCACGATGCGAGGTGGTGCGCCCATGATTTCTGCGGGCGACAGTGTGGATGGTCGAGGTGGTGCAGGGGATCGCCCTTCTAGTAGTTTGACTAGGCGAGTCAGATTCAGTGATCCAGTTACGTTGACATTCAGGGGTTGAGCTCGAGCATGGATGAGTCGACTGGAGCAGGTCGGCTGACGCCTCAAGTTCTTGAGGTGGTGCTTCGTGCAGACTGGTGCTTTGTGCAGAACGGTTGTTTCGCGCAGTTGGTGTTCAGTGCAGATGATGCTTCGTGCAGGTGGTGGCGGAACCAGGATATGAGCCAAGGTGGTGTTTGTTGGGTTGGCTCATACCCGGTTCAAATGGACCAGACGCATTAGGAGCAGAAAACAGGTTGCAACGCAGTATTTGAGGTTGCAAC
Source organism: Platanthera zijinensis (assembly GCA_039513925.1). Classification (NCBI taxonomy): domain Eukaryota; kingdom Viridiplantae; phylum Streptophyta; class Magnoliopsida; order Asparagales; family Orchidaceae; genus Platanthera; species Platanthera zijinensis. The sequence goes on from CM077083.1 coordinate 157,430,598, forward strand.
CTTTTTTTGTGGTTTCTTGAAAGCTGTCCAAATTAAAAACTTTTTTTCAAATCTGTCAAAATTAAACAGGCTTTAATTTGGAATGTGGCCCGGTGGTTTTAATTGGGAGGTGGTAATGGGAATATAATATACCAATTATTATATTCTTTTCTCTCTCTCTCCCACGAATGGTAACCACAACCGCTCTCTCTCTCTCTCGGCTTGGTGTAGGAGGCTGCTGCCTTGAGATCTCTTGCCGGAGTCGCTGCTGGAGGAAGGCAGCCGCCGGTGTTTGCCGTCGCTGACGTGAAGAGGAGGGCAACCCGCCATCGCCGTTGCCGTCGCCGTCGCCGTCCGAGTCCAGTCGGTCGTTGCCGTGGAAGGAAGGCAGAGATGGGGCTGTTTTAACCCGGCTGTTTGTGGAGGCTGTGGAGAGGAAAAGTTTGCGTTGAGACGGGCTACACGTTTGTGGCAAGGTCCGGGTCCGAACTTGGAGTTTCTCTCCGGTGGTGGCGGTGGTTGCGGTTGAACGTCGGAAGTTGACGTTGAAGGTTCGGTGAACCTTGTGCGTCCGTTAGTCGGATTGCAGTCCCAGATCTTCCATTTCTTGCGGATCGTGCGTGTCCGGCGCATCCGCGTGCGTTTCACCGGACAGTTATTTCTTCACTTGTTTCTTCATTGTAATTGATTTATAAATTATATTATAAATTGGCATTGTCTGTGTTCGTGATTTCTCCTGCAATTATTGGCTATCCCATCACTAATTACATTAAACACTCATATTTGACTTAGATATGTTAACACAAACACTCCGCGACATGTTCTTGTGTTAGGCTCTGAACAATATTGATGAAAAAAATAGTCGCATAAAAGTTGGAGGTCTCCTGCGACCCAACTTTTTTTGGACCTCCTAGGCTTGTCATGAGTATAAAACATTTATCTATAAACATAATTATATAGTAAGCAATATTTGGTGTAATGCCGCATTTAATAATATAAAAAAAACCATATTATCGCTTATATATCTCATCTTTATATGCAATGGTGGTGCTTTCATATTTAATCCTTATTTTGTATGTTTTTACAATGATGAGGTAAGGGGGCCGGGAAGTGAGACGTTAAATAAAATAATATAAAAAGAGTATTTAGTATTTATCGGGTATGGCTGATATCGAGTCGAGTTCGAGCGATTTGGGCGGGCTTGAAATGAAAATTTTCAAGCTGAACTTGACTCGAATTCAAAATCGATTTCGAGCCGAGTCGACTCTACTCAAAATGGCTCGATTCCGAGCCGGTTCAAAACCGAATCAAGTCGGCTCGAAATTTATCAATTTTTCTCTTTATTTCTAGTTTGCTCAAAATTAAATTGGACAACCTCAATATTTAGCAAATGAAACACTTAAAATTTTCAATCTTTTTATTTAGATTTAAATTTTAGTGTTTGTAATTTTTAAAAAAGAATAGATTAATAAATACATATATTTTTTATTCAATTTGAGCTAATTCGAATCATATTTCGATCGTTTCTGGACTAGCTCAAAATCGACTCGCAATCAGATTCGAGTCAAATTGAATCGACTCAAATTGAGTCGAATCAATTTTAACCGACTCCGATTCGACTCACTATTCGAGCGACTTTCGAGTTTCGTATAATATGCTCAACCCTAAACCGGGATCATCCTCCCAAGTTTGAATAATTAAAGCTTGCACCCTTTTAATGTTCGAGATTACAAAAATTAACCTCCCCTCAATGTTAACATTTCATGACATTCCTGCACGAAAACAAGCCTTTGGAGTAAATTTTTTAAGTGATCTTTTTGTGCATCAATGTTATGAAATGTAATCTTTGAAGGAGGGTAATTATAATTTTGAAGCTTAAAGGGGTGCAAGCCAAAATTATACAAACTTTGAGTGGAGGTCCGGGTAAATAACCATAGTATATAGGTTTCGTTTGGCACGGTGTTGGCAGTCGTAAATACATGGATTAAACCCTCATTTGTTACGAATCACCTAACAAATATCATCTGTTTGAACATAAAAGTGGATGAAATTTCTTAGGTGGGCATTAAAGAATGACAATTTAACCTCATGTTCATCATCGCCACCACCATGCCAACCGGAGCCATAATTAATTAGAGGATGACCCGTAGAGCAACTTTAACACAAATTGAAATCTCATAGATAAATTTGACTTAAAACTAAACCCTAGTAATGAAAATAGTTTTTTTACCTGTTAGTAATTAGTAGGGGTTAATTACAGCCCTTGTTTGTCATTTGCCTTCGAGGCTTTGTTCAGTGTCGGTTTTGGGCCTAAAGTTGCTCAAGATCAAATCAAAACACTATCTTAGGAATGTAATATGAAATTGTTTTTTTTTTTGGACTTTAATAAAATGAAAACAAATTAAGCTCACGCTATCATTTTCCCTTAAACTACTAACCTCAAATATTATTCAAATCTAATATACAACAACTACTCCCAGGACAACTACTTTTCTGCCGTCTACTATTGCACCGATGACTTATCTTCTTTCCGCTCAAGATCATTCTCGCTCAAGATAGTTCACAATAGCTCATTAGATTTGAGATGATTATTTGTATTATTTTCAGTGTAGAGACTTGCCCTAGAATGACACGAAACCCAATATGTCTTCCCGAGTCGGTCTCGACACACACAAACATATTACCCAAATATCTAACAATAAATGTTGGGGGTGGCTCCACTCAAGTTTTTCTACAATAGCTCATCAAGTTTGAAATGACTATTTATAGTACCTCCAACGTAAAGTCTAACCCTAAAGTGACACGAAACCAATAACACGCCACACGTGCGGACATATTAATAAATATCTAACGTCCACTCTACCACCGACAACTCTGTTGATCTTACTACTCTTCTATTGACAATTTCGCTAGCATTCGTCCTCAAACATCATTAACGAAAAGCAATAAATAAAATATCTTCTTCAGGCATGTGTGATAGTGAGGAATAGCTAATTCTTTTTTTTCATTTGTTATTGTATAGCTTTCAATGACATCAAAAAGATGAGGACTCAACTTCCAATTACCTCAAAGGCTAAATTATATTGTAGGTTAGGCAGTCCCAATAACATTTTATGCCCCCTAGTTTAGTGTCCACTAAACCTTAGAAAAATATGGTCTGTTAAGGTGAGTTAACTAACAATGCGACACGTGTCCATTCTCTAATTGAACTAATGGGCAGTTGACAAAAAAAAACATGGCTTAATAAGGCAGACCACATCATGCTTTGATGGACGCATTAATAGGAAAAAAATACTATACTCTATTAAAAATATTTCTACTTTAACATTGATTAATCCATCCATCTCCTCCACCACTATTGCATGCTACTTTACTTATTTGTAATTAATTCAACAGTAGTTTTTATATTAATATATTTATTTGTCTTATTAGTAAAACTTAATTATATCCGTCCACTTTGACTCCATTTGGCATGGTGGCGGCGGTCGTAAACGCAGAGGTTAAACCGTCATTCGTTAAGGATCACCTAACAAACATTGTCCGTTTGAGCATAAAAGTGGATGGATTTCCATAGGCAGGCGTTAACAAATGACAATTTAACCCCTTCATGGTCGCAACCACCGTGCTAATTAGAGTCTTTATTTCGGGAAAATCGGATTATGCCCTAATATGATATTAGAGCATATTAAACCAAATTGATCAGTCTCTTTCACCTAGTAAAAAAGCTTCACATGACAATGGTCAAAGATAGTACATGTTGAGAATAACTATCCTACATCAAGAAATGAATGTGGTCATATGCACTTAGGTTCCGTTTGGCACGGCAATGGTGGTCGAGAACGCAGTAATTATGAACCGTTGTTCGTGAACGCCAGACCTCGTATATGGAACTTCATTCACTTTTATGTTGAAAACTAGTTTTCTATCCATCGGGTTATTTTCTCCCCGGGAACATAACCTGAGGTTGTTTAACTTTATAATCTAACCATGGGGTTATTTTCTTTGTATATTCATCATGCTTGTATCATTAATAGCATTTTATTAATCCCCCAATGAGTTATTACTGTTGATCGTTAAGGGTGCGTTCGTTTGGTATGTTTTAATTTGCAGGAATTGGTTTGGCCAAAAACCTGTTGTGCCGAGGTTTTGAAATTGGGTCAAAATCAATTCCCGCATTCGTTTGCAGGAAGTTTTTCGGTCACAAGAATTGAATATTTCAATATTTCTGTTCAGTTGCAGAATGAAATTTAAAAACAGGAATTAATATTTGATGTCATAGCTTGGTTGCCTGGAAGACATTTCACTAGCTAGTTCCACTAATATTTCCCTTCATGTGATGGGGGTATGGGCATGATTTGGACACCTGAAGGATAAATGTATATAATACACATTCACGTGATAAAAATAATATGAGTACTTGCTATAAACATCATTAGCAAACACAAAGAAGTTGAAAAATTGAATTATTTTGCATCAGAAGTTAAACGTTATTAATATGAGAAAAGTTTCATTGGATTGTGCCCTAAGTATGTTGCAAAGTTTGTGAATTGAAAACTTTTGCATGCATAACAAAGTAGACTAAGCTCATATAATCTTGTAAACCAGTGGAAAGAAAATGAAAGAAGGGATGAGAAGGACTCGATATTCCTTTGACGGGGCCATGTGTAATTTATAGGAAGATCGGTGTGCAATTAAACAGAGTCTCATGACTCACACTAACATGGTGGGGATCTTGGAGGTAACCATCGCATGCACGATCGGCACGCCCGATCCATGCATGATCGGCACGCGAGATCCCATCACGCGCACAACTCAATTAAGCAACAGCCCCCGGACGGCTGCCATCGTCGGAATCGGGCGGCCTGGCGACGGGCGCGGTTTGTTTGCCCGAACGACCGACCATCGTAAGGCCGGCGCGGGGTAGCGTTCTCCCGGCCGGCCTCGGTAAGGCCGCGCAGGGCGACCTCCGCCCGACCTGACCTCTGTGAGGCCGGCGCCGGGGCACCAGGCCAGCCTCCTAGAGGCCGGCACTGGGACATCGTTTGCCCGACCGTCATCCGTGAGGCCAGTGTCGGGCGTCGCCCGATCAACCTGTGTGAGGCCAGCGGCAGGCACCGTCGGTCGACCTCCTAGAGGGCGGCACCCGGTCGGCCTCCCAAACGCCGGAGTCGGGCGGTCTCCCATGGTCGGCCTCCTTAAGAGCGGGGGTCACCCGGTCGGCCCCCTCCGATCGGGTCTCCCCCCTTTAATCGCCATCATCTGATTGCCCTCCGACGATCATCGTCGTCCGATACGCAGGTAACCACCCGCGTGACCATCAATATAGCCACCGATAATGGTGGGTGCGAATAGCCGCGATGATGGCGGTCAGTGCATAACAAAATTATAAAAATAATACACACCAAAAACTATAGAAAATATGGTCTTTAATTAGTGATTTTGGTGGTTACGGTCTGCGGATAACCGCGTAACTACCGTCGCCACCCATGAGGCCTAACAATAAGACCCTAGACCCCCTCTTTCTGACTTTCTCCTCAAAGTCTTCTCCTCCTACTAGCCAGAGCTTTACTAAAATCCTCCTATGAGCCTCCTCCCTTTGAGTGCTTCAAGAATTCGTCTAAGTCCACGATGCTTCGGAGAGCAAGGCGTTTCAACGGCCTCTCCAAAAATTCTCTTAAGTGCAAGATGTTCTACGAGGCCTCCTTAACAAATCTCGTACGCACGCCGTTGCAACGCTCTGCGTCCGGGCAACATCCGAGAGCGTCCTCCGCCAATGAAAAGGGACAGATTTTGAGCTTAGCGAGTGACGATCTGTCACTCTTCAAGCGCACCCGTGTTTTCTCTCATCCACAAGCTGTAATGAGGAGCGGCTTGTCTCCCTCGATTTTTTTGACACCTTGTAAACCGCCGCTGATAGTAAAGTTTGGCTGGCACCGAAGCAGTCACACGATTTTTAACCAATTTATGGGTTTTTTACGATAAAAATTATTTTGTGCATTGTTGAAACCGAAAAATTGGTCTTTGTGGAATTCACCCTTGGGGAAGGGGTAATCGCGCACATACTTCTCTCTTGAGAGCAAAAAGACAAGGAAAAAGAACAAAAGATTGACCCAAGGGCCCGACGCGGAGGACCCACCACACACCCGGAAGATCACTGAGCGCTTCCCCTCCTTAGCCAAATGCCGGGCTAAGGTACCTCAGAAAGCGCTAGAAGACTAGGAGACAAGTAAGCCTGCCCTCTGAGGTACCCCATTGGGTCTATTTATAATTTCCTGAAAATGGTCTGCTAAAAGCCAACCTCCACTGTTTTGAACAGCTATGCGCAGCCCAACAAGGTCAGCTAACAATGCAACTCCGCTGTTCTAGAAGGATATTTGCACCCCTTTCAAGGTCATCTTGGTAATTTGGCCTATGGGCCCCACAAAGACGGGGTTCTAAGCCTCTGAGTCAGCTCGCCGCCCTACTGGGTGGGAGCGAGCTGGCGCCCGAACCTCTTGGGTAAGCCAGCTCTCCACCCTATAAACTCGAAATGGGCCTGGCTCGCCCAGGGCGGGCGGGGCTGAGACTGGCTCGCCCAGGCAGGCGCGGGTCGGGGCTGACTCACCCAAGCAGGCGCGGGCCAGGGCTGGCTCGCCCAAGCAGGGCAGGCGCCGGCTTTTGGCGCGTGCCAGGGCTGGCTGGCCAACTGACCTCGTAGGGTTCTGAGGAGAGCGGGACCACCCTCTGGTCTTGCCCTACTATATTGGCGCGGGGCCGATCGTCTTGCCGCTCGCCCAGCTGGGTCCACTCGGCGAACACGGGTTGTACATAGTCCCCGCTCTTTGTGAGTTTTGCAAAAGCTCGGAAAGAAAGAAATCCCCCAACGTGTTCGGTGACAGCCCTGCTGAGCTGGAGGGAATCTTAGGTGGGGCCACCCATGTTATAAATATACGTCAGACCTTTGGAAAAATTCCTCCCTTCCTTACCCTTCTCCGCGATCTGTAGCTGAACGATGCCTATATCCGAGGAGATGCGGGCTCGCCTAGAGGCTGCGAGGGAGGGTACTCGGGAGCTGGCTCTCGGTGTTGCCCTATGGTTGGCACGCGGGTCGCCTGACCCCCTCTTCAAGACAAAGAAAGGTAAGATCATCAGGCGGTCTCCTGCGCGTGACGACCCCATATCTTGTTCGGCCGGCGGTGCCGAGGTCGCCTCTAAGGTATGTGATTGTTCAATCTGAGTCGTTGCTCGACTTTCTGATTTCTCTTTCTGCAGGAGATGCCTTGCGAGGATGGAGAGGATGGGGGAGAGCCGGGGCGTTCCACCCTGCTGATAGCTGATCGGGTCGCTAGCCCCTCAACCCAGAGGCACGTTCCTCCCGCAACGCCACCACCGCCGATGTCCCCTGGTCTGGGGAAACCTTTTGTTACTCTTGGAGGAGAATCCTTCCAGGGGCGGCCGGGTACCTCTCGACTAGCTTCCGATGCGGGCGACGTGCCAACCCCAGGTGAACTTTTCACTTTTGCTCGCTTACCACTGCCTGCTCCCACTGATTTATCTCTGCAGGTTATAACGCGATCTCCTCTTCCGACGTCGAGATGAGCAAGGGGTACTCGTCTCCCCCTGATATGGATCACATTTCAGAGTACCTTGGGGACCCGCTGGATGCCGAGAAGATGAAGAAGCAGGTGGCGCGACTATTTCAGAAACACATGCTATTGTTGCAGGAGGTCTTCAACAGAGTGGACAAAGACAAGGCCGAGGCGGAGGAGCAGTTCGCGGCCTTGGAAGGGGCGAGGCGTCCAGCTGATGAGGACGGGGTTACCTCCCTGGGTGTACACCTCACGCGAGCCGAGGAGCGGCTTAAGCATGCCTCGGAGCAGGTCGATCTGACCCATCGGGAGCTGTTGGCAGTTCGCGAGTATCATTATCCTCGCGTACCGCCCCGATCTGGCATGCGGAGGCGAGAAAGGTGGAAGTGGATTCAGTACTGAGTCGTCTGCCTCCTCCCCTCCGCTGGCTGTCGGGCCCGGGTCGTCTTCGCATGCAAAGACCGAAAAGCGTAGTAGGGTGAACTTTTTGTTCGGGACATTTGAATCTGTAATAATTCAGGACCATCCTCGCCCGCTAATGGGCGAGTACTTGCTGCATTTTTCTTTTACTGCGTTGATGTTTCACTTTCTCTAGGGGGTGCGGGCGAGATGCTCTGGTTCGCCCGACTCCTCTTCAAGCGGGCTTGGCATTGCCGAACCGACTCGCCTAGCCCACATACATAGTTCTGGCGGGAGCGAGCCGGTCGCCCGCAGGTCGCATATCTGGGTGAATCGTGCGGTTATCCAGACGGGCCCGCATCGCGACCGTTCACCTCTCATGCAGACGCGAGTGAGGGCCGTCTGCGGCCGAGAACTTCTCGCGGCCTATCGGCAGGTTGACGAGGACCCGGGTCGGGTTCGAAAGTCGAAACGCTGGGGCTAAATTTGCTACCAGCATTTTCCCGCCGGCGGAATATTTTCCCGCCCTTTTTAATTTTATAAATAGGCCCTACCGACCTCCTTTTCACCTACTGCATTTAAGGCTTCCTCTTCCTCTCAATCCCCTGCGAGAACCTCTTTGTCCCGCTCGGCAAAATTCCTGCGAGATGGGTGGCGGCAGCGGCGAGTCAGATGGGAGAAGCAAGTGTGCTTGGACCTTTTCCGAGCACGATTTCTCCCCTACCGTCATCACCGAGCGCGAGTTCCTAGACGCGGTGGGCAACTTCGTGCTGCCGGGTTTTGTGGCGAGGCGACCCGGGAAGGGGGAGCGGATAAACGACCTTTCCGCGGATGAACTTGCGTTCCCTACGGCTCAATTTGTGGCGGGCCTCCGGCTACCCTTATGGCCGGAAGTCCGCCAAATCTTCAAGTACTTCAGGGTCGTCCCCGGGAAGATGACTCATAACTCCATTGTGGTGGTGGTCGGATTCGCCTGCTTCCTGCGAGAGGAGCGGATTGAGTTCAGCCTCGCGGTATTCTGCAAGCTGTTCTCCTTCCGGGCGAACAAGGACGGGACCTCCTGCTTCGCCAACAGTCATGTAAAGGCGCGGGAGACCGTCAACAAAAGCCACAACTGGCTAAAAAAATTCGTCTTCGTCAAAGGGGATTTTGGCAACATCCCTTTCTCGCCGATCCAACTCAGCAAGGCGAGCCACCGCCCCCTAGCCTGGGGGGCCATGAAGCGGAGCTGTGTGGGTTCTTTGCCAGGAAGAACTACGAGGTTGCTTTCCTCCGCAGGAAACTGGACGATCTCGTACCCGTACCGCCCTGGGAAGGTAAGCGGTTTGCGCTTCTGCCCTTTTTGTACATCTTCTCCATGTTCTAAGTATCACCCTTCTCGCAGGCGAGCGCGACATCCCCCTACACCCTACTTACGAGAGCACGCGACTCGCTTCCAGCGAGCTCGCCCAAGCTGAGGAGGCGGCCTCCTCTCATCGCGAGATCACAGTCCCTGCTGCACCGAAGCGAACCAGTCGCGAGCAGCCTCAGGCCCCTCCACCGTCCAAAAAACTGAAGAAAGCGGGTGGCATACCTCCCTCGGCTCGGGAGAAAGGTAAGGCCCCAGTGGGCAAACCATCTGGGGATCTCGCCCCCACGGCCCCTCCGGCCGACAGCTCTCCCGCCTGGGAGGCCGTCACCTCGAAGCCGCAAGAAGGAGCTCAGCCCGCCGCGAAGCCGGTGCCAAGAGGGCACCACAACTTTGGCTACGACGAGGGGCCTTCGGATGAGCTAGGTGTCCCGCTCCTCCAATGGGACAAGGAGACGAACCAAGTCTTCATCTCCTCGCTGCTGCCGAGTTGGATGGAGCAGGATACCATCGGCGGAGAGGCCTACAACCTCTCATTCGGTCTCTATGCAAGGGAGGATGCCGCTGTCTATGACGAGGAGGCCACGCTGGTGCTGATTCACGGAAGTGCGCGGGCCCAGCTCCGCAGCCTTGAGCTGGCCCACATGGTCGCCCGACGATGCCTCCAGATAGAGAAGAATGACCCCTCACTCAAGAAGCTGATCGACGAGAAGGAAGCAGCCCGCAAGCTTGCCCAAGAGGAGGCGGATGACTAGAGAAAGCAAGCCGACGCAGCCGAGGCTGCCCTCGCTCTGTACCTGGGGGGGGGGGGGTGGTACGCTTCTCAACTCGTACTAATCTTCTATTGCCTTTCCTCAAGCTCATCCAAGTCACCCTTCTTCTCGCAGGACGCGGTGACGGCCAGCCGGCTGGGCATCGAGATCGCCACCCTTGAGCAGGAGAAGCGAGCGCTGCAGGCGTGGGTGGGCGAGTTGGAGACCGCAACGGCCGCTCCACCGCAGTCTAGAAGCGGTTGTCAGCTCGCACACTACAGCGAGTACGAGCTGGAAGTTATGATGCAGAAGAACACTGCCGGCACTACGAAGTACACTCTCCAGACGCTGCGGCGAGCCGACCTGATCAAGAGCGAGGGAGATAAGCTTTTGACGAGCGACGTGGTACCAGAATTATTTCTTCCAGTACCGAAGCCGGGCGAAGGGCCCTACCATCCCATCTAGGGGGGCTCGTCGTTTGGGGCTCGCCCCGCCGGAAGCTAGCGCCTCGCCCAAAATTATTTTTGTTGTAGTAGAGATGCGGGCCGAGGCCCAAGATTTTGTAAATAATGATGATAATGTTTGATCGATCCAATGTACTTCCAAAGATTGCTTTACTGTATTTTGTCTCCATAATGTAAATGTTTTCCCTTTCTCGAACTCGCGATTTGTTTTGCCTCTTCTGATCCGTTGTTGCTTTGAGAGCTAGGTTGCATGTTCATTCCAGTTTTATACTTAGGCTTAAAAGTAATAAGCACGGTAGTTAGCCGTACTGCGAGTCGGCGACCCGCGTCCTCCTCCCGGGCTCGCCACACCATTCGTGGCGTAGATCAGGCGAGCCGACTCAGCTCATACCCATACCGACTAGCTTCGCACTGGCCGACCCCGGGGATCTCGGCGTGGCCGGGTTCTCGCCGCCTAGACCCCTTTCCCGAGGACTCGACGAACCATAGGCCGGAGTTGACGTTTCCAGCCCGCCGACCTGCTAAAGCCACCTTGGCGGCCTTGCGACCCTTGTCTTCGTAATGTGAGCGTCTAGCTCCCCACCTTAGGTGTCGCGTTCACCAAGACTTGTCATTCTTATTGGACAGCGGGGGGGGGGGGGGGGGGGGTCTGAGCGGATTCTCGGAGTGACATCCAACCATGCCAGCTAGGTGGGAGCCTGACAGCGGGATCTGCTCGGGGTCTGGATAGACTCCACCGAGTGACATCCAGCCCTGTTAGCTAGGTGGGAGCCTGACAACGGGATCTGCTCGGGGTCTGGGTAGACTCCGCCGAGTGACATCCAACCCTGCCAGCTTGGTGGGATCCTGACAGCGGGATCTGCTGGGGGGCTGGGTAGACTCCACCGAGTGACATCCAACCCTGCCAGCTTGGTGGGAGCCTGACAGCGGGATCTGCTCAGGGTCTGGATAGACTCCGCCGAGTGACATCCAGCCCTGCCAACTAGGTGGGAGCCTGACAGCGGGATCTGCTCGGGGTCTAGGTAGACTCTGCCGAGTGACATCCAACACTGCCAACTTGGTGGGAGCCTAGCAACAGGATCTGCTCGGGGTCTGGGTAGACTCTGCCGAGTGATATCCAACCCTGCCAGCTTGGTGAGAGCCTGGAAGCGTTATCTGCTCGGGGTCTGGATAGACATCGCCGAGTGACATCCAACCCTGCCAGCTAGGTGGGAGCCGGACAGCGGGATCTGCTCGGGGTCTGGGTAGACTCCGTCGAGTGACATTCAGCCCTGCCAGCTAGGTGGGAGCCTGACAGCGGGATCTGCTCGGGGTCTGGGTAGAATCCGCCGAGTGACATCCAGCCCTGCCAGCTTGGTGGGAGCCTGACAGCGAGATCTGCTCGGGGTCTGGGTAGACTCCGCAGAGTGACATCCAGCCCTGCCAGCTTGGTGGGAGCCTGGCAGCGGGATCTGCTCGGGGTCTGAATAGACTCTGCCGAGTGACATCCAACCCTGCCAGCTAGGTGGGAGCCTGACAGCGGGATCTGCTCGGGGTCTGGGTAGACTAACACTTGTACGATTCATAACAGAGACACAAGTACATCAAAAAGAAGCTTGATTAGAAAATGGAACACCACTTACATGACTCAGGGGAAAAAATGTTTTAAGTCGTCACCACTCTAGATGAAACCTAGGGTCTCTCCCTCCACATTTCGGAGGCGGTACCCTCCTGATTTCAGCGCTTCCTGTACTATGTATGGGCCTTCCCAGTTGGAAGTGAGTTTCCCCACGGCAGCTGACCTCCCTGCGGCATCCACCTTTCTCAGGACCAAGTCCCCTTCCACGAACTGTTTGACCCTGACGTGCTTGTCAAAGTAATTAGCCATTATTCTTTTCACCTCTTCTTGTCGGATGACGGAGAGGTCGCGCAGCTCTTCCACCATATCGAGGGAGAGCCGCATCTCCTCCTCATTCTCGGCTCTCCATTCCTCCCTATCTTCCCCTGCCTCGACCACTCGAGGCGTCCATACTTCGAACTCTACTGGGAGTACTGCCTCGCACCCGTGGGAGAGTTTGAAGGGAGTGTCTCATGTGGCTATGTTGGGTGTGGTCCTAAGAGCCCGGAGGACCGAAGGGAGTTGCTCTACACAGCTGCCCCTTAAGTTCTCCACCTTCTTCTTGAGGAGGCTGACGATGATCTTGTTCGCCGCCTCCACCTGCCCGTTGCTCCTGGGATGATGGACCGATGCGAATCTGAGATCTATCCCGAGTTGCCCACAAAAGATGATGAATTTGACGCTAGCGAACTGAGGTCCGTTTTCTGTGATAATGGCCTGGGGCAACCCGTACTGGCAGATGATTTCCCCCCACACACAGTTCCCAATGACCTGGGAAGTTACCTTGGATAACGCCTTAACTTCTAGCCACTTGGAAAAATAATCAATCATAACCAACAGGAATCTCCTCTGCCCACTGGCCTGGGGGAAAGGCCCTACCAGATCCATTCCCCAAATTGCAAAGGGCTAGGGGCTGTGATGCTCCTGAGGCATTGAGCTTGCTGTAGTTGGAGGGGGGCGAACAACTGGCACTTGCCACACTTCCTTACAAACTCGGTGGCATCATGGCTCAAGGTCGGCCAGAAGTACCCTTGTCTGATGATTCTTCCTTCCAGGGTCCGAATCCTAGAGTGGCTCCCACACTCTCCGGAGTGGATTTCCTCCAAGATCCTCGGGACCTCCCTCTCAGCCACACAACGCGCCAACATAGCTAAAAGAGTCTTTCGGTATAGTTGTCCATCTCGCATGAGATAATACGTCGACTTGTACTTGAATTTCTTCTTGTCCATCCCCTCCGGATACTCCCCTGTGGAAAGGAAGGCTGTGAATGGGTCCATCCACGAGGGGTGTTGCTCCACTTCCATCTGCTCTCCCTCCTCGATAGAAGGGCGGAACAGGTGGGTGATGGTACCCCCCACCTGGGGACCATGCTTTGCCAGTTGATCTACCTGTTCGTTCTCCTCCCTGGGCACGTGCCGGATGGAGAAAGTCTGGAACATACTGATGGGCCCCTTTACCTTCGCCAAGTATAGCTGCAAAGTAGGCTCCCTTGCCTCAAACTCCCCATTGATTTGGGAAGCCGCCACCATGGAGTCAGTGAGGACCTCCACATCATGCACCTCCAGCTCCCTGGCTAGGCGTAGCCCTGCGATCACTGCCTCGTACTCGGTCTGGTTGTTGGTGATGGGGAAGTGAACCACCACCGTTTTTTCGATCCTCGTTCCATAAGGGCTTTTCAAGATCACCCCCAACCCCAGGGAATTCCTCCTTGATGCGCCATCTACAATCACCTTCCAGGGAGCAGGATGAGTGAGCTCTGCCTCCGCCACTTCGACCGCATAGTCTGCCAGGAAATCGGCCATGGCTTGGGCCTTGATCGAGAGGCCGAGGACGAAGGAGATATCGAACTCGCCCAACTCCACTGATCACTTAGCCAATCTACCTGAATTCTCCACCCCCTCAAAGATGTTAAGGAGGGGGTGGTCGGTCACCACCCGGATCGAATGTGCTTGGAAGTAAGGCCGGAGCCTCCGGGCCGAGATGACTAGAGCGAATGCCAGCTTCTCCAAGATGGGATAGCGGAGCTCAGCCTTCCTCAACACCCGACTTACATAATATATGAGGAGTTGCTTCTTCCCCTCTTCTCGAACTAGGACGGAGCTCAGGTCCTCTGCTCCGACACCTAGATACAGAGATAAATCCTCCCCCTCCCTCGGCCCTTGGAGCAGGGGGGGCCTGGGTCAACTGCTTCTTCAAGGCTTGAAATGCTTCCTCACATTCCTTAGTCCACTCGAACTTCTGACCCCCCCTCAAAGATTTGAAAAAGTGGGAGCACTTCTCCCCAGCTCGGGAGAGGAACCTACTCAACTCAGCCAGCTTCCCCGTCAACCGCTGCACCTCTTTTTCATTCCAATGTGATCCCAGCTCCATGATTGCTCGAACCTTGTCAGGATTGGGCTCTACACCTGTTGGGGTGAGGAGGTGGCCTAGGAATTTTCCCCCGCTCGCCCCGAAGACGCACTTCAGCGGGTTCAGCTTCATATTATACTTGCGAAGGGTGGCGAAGGTTTCCTCCAAGTCCCGGAGGTGAGAGTCGACATCCCGTCTCTTGATCATGAGGTCATCCACATACACTTCCAAGTTCCTCCCTCTTTGATCTCGGAAGACCCTGTCCATAATCTTCTGATAGGTTGCACCTGCATTCTTTAGCCCGAAGGACATCATTTTGTAGCAGTAGCACCCATCCCTGGTGATGAAGGAGACATCTTTGATGTCGGGAGGGTGCATCATGATCTGGTGGTAACCTGAAAACACATCTAGAAAACTCATTACAGGAAAACCGACGGCTGAGTCAACTAGCACGTCGATCCGAGGTAAGGGATAACAATCCTTGGGACATGATTTATTAAGTAAAGAAAAGTCAACACACATACGCCACCGACCATCTCTTTTTTTAACCATTACTACATTGGAGACCCAACCGGGGTATTGGATTTCGGATACAAAGCCAGCCTTGATAAGTTTGTCTACCTCCTCCCTGATCGGCTCGGCCAGCCTGTTCGTGGTGGATCTCTTCTTTTGCTGGACGGGGCGAGCTTCTGGGTCCAGGTTGAGGCGATGGCAGGCCACGTCAGCATCGATCCCTGACATCTCCGCGGCACTCCAGGCGAAGATGTCCACGTTCTTTTGGATGCACTCCAGCATCCTCTCCTGGGCCTCCGGGGTCAGCCCCCCGCTGACGCGAACCTTCTCCACCCTGCCTCCCAGGGTAAGAACCTCCATCTCGACCACCTCCTCTGCTGCCTCCAGACGGGACTGCTCCCCCATTCGTCAACGTCCTCCCCTCCTAGGGTAAGGACTTCTTCCCTAACCTCCTCCAAGGCCATTGCCTCGGCCGACTCCTAGACTTCTTCCGCCTCCTCCCGAGTGTGGTTCTCCTCCACCTTCATCTCCTCTCTGCCATCCTCCTGCTCCTCCTCCTCCATACACCGCTCCATCTCCTCGCCCCCCTTATGCCAAGAGATAGAGATCACGGAGGTGACGTAGCACTCCCTCGCCACCTTGGGGTCTCCCCGGACCCCCTCGGCGTTGAACTTCAGGCACCGGTGGAAGTACGAGGGGACGCAGCAGAAGGCGTTGATGAGAGGCCTCCCGAAGATGGCATTGCAGCTGCTGGGGGCGTCCATAATGATGAACCTGCAGGTGCGGGACTACCCCCCCAGAGAGACATGGAGTCCCACTCCTCCTTCGACCTCCTTCCTCTCCCCCGAGAAGTAAAACAGAGGTCCGTCCGAGGCCAGCACCCTCTCGGCCTCCACCTTCATCGTGTCAAACTCCTTCTTGAAGATGACGTTGTCCGAACTCCCGTTGTCAATGAGGATCCGGGCGACGGTGAAGTTCCCGATTGCTGTCTGAATGACCAGCGCATCGCAAAAGGGATCCTCGTGACCCGACATATCCTTGATTGAGAAGGTGATCTTCTCTTCTGGGGGTGGGGTTTGGGATGTGGAGCTGACGCTCCTGCGGTATATGGTGTGGAGACTTGCCTTACGGGAAGCCTCGACCCCCCCTCCCCCCGTAGATCACTCTGATCCCTCCCTGGTTCCCACATCTGCCCAGTCTTCACACGTGTCCTCCTCTGCCCGAGGCAGGACCTCCTCGATCCACACTCCTTGGAGGTCTTGCTACTGTTACTGCTCCATGTTTCCTCTCATCTCGAGGAACTCCGGGCACGCGGCCGTGGCGTGCCCTTCCTCCTAATGGAATTCGCAGTAGGGAAGCTCCACCCTAACCTCCCTTCTTCTCCTCCACACTGCTCTCCTCCTCCCCCCCATGGCTATTGCCATATCCTACTCCTGGTCGGGGAGAGGTGGCCTCTGGCCTTGCCTCCCGCCTGGAGGATAGAACTAGCCCTGGCCTCCCTGGCGGTTTTCCCCACCATGATGACCTCTCCTTGGACCTTGATCTTACCACTCCGGCCTCCAACCTAGCCGATGGTTCGGCTCCTGGCGCCCCCACCTGGGCTGCTGCTGCTGCTGCTGCTCCCTCTGCCGGGGTTCAACTCTCCTCTCCTCCTGACCTCTGCCCCCTCTGGGCCTTTCCTCCTCCGTAGCCCACCTGGCTAACTTCCGGGCAAACTCCGGGTTCGACGCCTTCCCGTCGACTTCTCTTGCTGACCTCTCCATCAGCTGCTCATAGGAGAGGGGCAATACCCTCTTCAGCTCCATTTAAAAGAAACCCTGTTGTAGCCCCAGGGTGAAGGCCATCATCAGGGTATGACCCGACATCTCTTTGACTTGGGTAACCTCCTCTTGGAAGCGATCGACATAGTTCCCCAAAGTATCGTTCACCCCCTGCTTGATGTGGAACAGGGACTCCTTCCTCCTTCCTCCTCTTGGAGGTGGTGAACCTCAGCATGAACCCCCCGACCTAGGTCCTCGAAGCAGTAAATGGAGTTGGCCGGTAGCTGGTTAAACCACTATCTCGCATTCTCCTTGAGAGTGATGGCGAAGAGCCTGCACTTGAATCCATCCGACATTTGTCGGATCGAGACCACGTCCTCAAACCAATGAATGTGCTGAACCGGGTCTCCCTTCTCGATGTAGTAAGACATGGTTCCCTGAACCCCTCTGGAACTGGAGCAGAAGAGACCAGCTTGCTGAATGGGCTGCCTCCCCCTGCTGGGCGAGCTGGGGGGTCTCACACCCCCATCTCGCCGAACCTGCCGCCGCTTGCCGAGCCGGGGAAGAGCACCCGCCAGGGGACCTCGCCGCTTCTCCCTTCCTCGACAACCTCCTTCCCAGCTCGCCTGCTGGGAGCGTCCTTGCCGAGAGCTAAAGTCGCGAGAACCGGGACCGCTGGAGTCGAGCACTCAACACGTGCACCGAGTGCGAATCAGACCAAGCCGAGTACTTCCTGCCTGAAGTCTTCGAACATCCCCATTATGGCGAGAGGGGGAGGGGGTGGTGAGTCGGACCTGTCAGAACCTTGTCCTGATCCTCCCGTCATCAAGCCTGCTGAATATTATCTGTGCTGACGACGTTCCACGCTCACCGCACTAGAATGTTGAAACCGAAAAAATCGGTCTCTGTGGAGTTCACCTTTGGGGAAGGTGATCGCGCACCTACTTCTCTCATGCAAGCAAAAAGACAAGGAAAAAGAACAAAAGACTGACCCAAGGGCCCGACGCGGAGGACCCACCACACACCCGGAAGATCACTGAGGGCTTCCCCTCCTTAGCTAAATGTCGGGCTATGGTACCTCAGAAAACGCTAGAAGACTAAGAGACAAGTAAGTCTTCCCTCAAAGGTACCCCCTCGGGTCTATTTATAGATTCCTGAAAGTGGTCTGCTAAAAGCCAACCTCCGCTGTTCTGAACAGATAGGCGCAGCCCAATAGGGTCTGCTAGAAGCGCAACTCCGCTGTTCTAGAAGGATATTTGCACCCCTTTCGAGGTCATCCTGGTAATTTGGCCTCTGGGCCCCACGAAGACGGAGTTCTAAGCCTTTGAGTCAGCTCGCCGCCCTACTAGGCGGGAGCGAGCTGGTGCCCGGACCGCCTGGGTAGGCCAGCTAGCCACCCTAGAGACTCGAACTGGGGTTGGCTCGCCCAGGCGGGCGCGGGCTGAGACTGGCTCGCCCAGGCAGGCGCAGGCCGGGGCTGGCTCGCCTAGGCAGGCACGGGTCGGGGACAGCTTGCCTAGGCAGGCGTGGGCCGAGGCTGGCTCGCCCAGCTTACCTCGTAGGTCCTGAGAAGAGCGGACCACCCCTCTGGTCCTGCCGACTATATTTGTGCGGGCCGATCGTCTTGGCTCGCTCGCCCAGCTGGGTCCACTCGGTGAACACGGGGTTGTACATGCATTTATCAACGCACTGCATAGAGCCGCCCACAATAGTTTGGCACCATCCGTGGAAAAGAGTTCCCTAAAAACTAAAGAAGACTATAAAGATAGTATCCTCCACCAAGCGATACTCGTGACTGACAACAATGTCGAGGAGGAGCACTCGCACAACTTAGGGATCCTCCTAACAGGGACTTAATAATGTCGGTCCTTCCAATTCACTTATCAACGCACTGCGACAGAAGGAAACCACCACCGCGCCAAATAATGCGCACGCTGGATGAGTCACCTGTATGGAGGAACAACAAGTCAAATTAGTCATGCTCCTCAGGAATCTAGGGGCAACTCAAGCTCCCGTTATACCACCCGCGCCCGTCAATCAGCTACCTCAACCACCAGTTCCCGCCATAGAGAACCAACGTGAAGAAAACTCCGAGGAATACTTCTGAGCAATAAGCACTTCACACCCCGCTCACCTGGCTAGGGACGTCGAAGCCGGCAAGTAGCTACAATTCCAACGAACGGGCACCTCGCGAATCCAGTAGGAAGACCAATCTGAGAAGAGATCAGAGAATTGATTGTTGAAGTGTACAGATAGATCGGCTGGCATGCCGTGTCCTACATCATCCTGTTCAAACTAGATCCCCACTTGCGCCCAAAGTTTTGGCACATCATATACCAACCAGATTCAAACCACCAAATATTGAGTCCTATGACAGGACTGAGGACACTCTAGAACACATAAACCACTTCACCATCTTTCTCTGAATTTATAACGCTCCTGACCAGCTCCTCTGCCAAGTGTTCCCTGCCACACTGAAGGGCCAAGCCAGGATGTGGTTCCATTCCATTCGGGAAGGAAAAATTCAAAACTTCGCTGAATTAAATAATCAATTCCTGGACCAATTCGTTGTTAATCTGAGAATTGTGAAGAACCCTTCTCATCCTTTGGGTATCCTTCAAAATGAAGGGAAAAACCTTAAAGAATTCTTTCGTCGATTTACGACAGAAGCGAGACAGATACTTAAGGTAGACCCCGAACTTCTGCGGGGAGTCTTCCTTGAGGGATTCCGCCTCAACGAATTTTATTTAGCCATGATGAGGGAGATAGCCCCCATTTATCCTGACCTAGTACACATAGTAGAAGTGCAAATCGAGGCAAATTACGTTATAAAATCCCATCATTTACAGTTTGAGCGAGGAGCGAAGAGAGAGAGAGAGAGAGAGAGAGAAGAACCAGCCCGCAATGACAAGAAGAGCGTTAGAACAACGAGCGACCGCGACATTGCCGCGGGGAAGCCCTTCTAAAGCCTATCCAGAGTACATGCCACTCAACACTTCACGTACAAACGTGTTATATGCAATCCAGGGTGATCCAATGCTACAGATACCTAAGGAAATCTCGGAGGGTAGAGGGGATCGAACAAAGTACTGTGAATTACACAGGGGAACCAGACACACCACCAAGGAATGCATCAAGTTGAAGGATGAAGGCGAGCACCTCATCCTCCAAGGAATCCTCAGAATATTCCTCTAGGATCAGACTCATAACCATCAAGCGCAGCCAAGGAGAGAACAACTGTATGCACAGTAGGAAGCACAGGGGGGCAGGCAGGTAGTCGGAGTAGTGGAGACTCTCTAAAGCCCTTTTAATTATCAATTCTATCGTCCAGCCCTTGGAGATAATCAGAAAGCACAACCACTATAAACAATAAGTTATGGAGACGAGGACCTGAAAGGGTTGCCGACTCCCCATCAAGACCCCTTGTCATCAACGGCGTGATCGAAGATCCTAATTTTTGTGGCAAGCGGATTTTGGTCGACAATGGAAGTTCGGTGAATGTTATGTTCATGCCTGCTCTTCTTGGCATGAAAATCACCGAAGATAAGCTCCAGCCAGCATCTGGGCCTGCCTATGGATTTGACGATAGACCTGTCCCAGTCAAAGGCATCAACAAGCTCCCAGTCACCTTGGGAGAATTTCCATAGCAGGCTACTCACAACATCTAGTTTGTGATGGTAAAATCAGAATTACAATACAACACAATCTTCGGTCGACCGTTTCCATTCCATATTTGACAATGAAGTTCGTCACTCCCACAGGAATCTACGTCATATGTGGAGACAAGAAAGCCGCTCGCACATGCTACTTACAACATATGCAACCTGGTTGAGGAACAACTATGTGCCCCAGGGTAGTTAGTACCTAAGAAGCACCTGAAGAAAAGCCAGGAATCGGGCAGGGTTGCCCTACTATATTCTAGCTTACAAATCTTTACCCTTAACCATTTTACCTTTTATTTATGCAAGAACAATGAAGCTACTATGAAGTCACAAGCATGTGCTTGTAAACGTACACTAGCTTTCATTCAATACAATGCGTTTGTTAGTTTGCTCCTCTTTGGTATCATAGGAATGCTTAAAGCTCTTCCAACCAACTGGCTTTCGTCTACATCTCAGTAGTCCTTATTGCCCCAAATCGAAGGTTTGCCCGTCTCCCTCGCGATAAGGGCACGCCACCTGGGCCTTGCCCCAGTGACCTCTCACCGCCCTGGACCAAAGGTGCGCTGTTGTAGGATAAGCTAAATCAAGACAGTAGAAAAGTTGACATCGACACACATGATGTCAACAAAACTTCAAATTAAATCAGTATTTCTATTTAATTATGTATTTTATTTTGAACATACTTATGAGCTCACTCGCATTTTAAATTTTATGTATTTTGGGCTATTACTTATGTAATATGGGTTTTTCATATTGTACGATATATTATAGATCTTGAGCAAGCCAAGCCCAATACCATCCAAACCCAACATTACTTAGCCCACATGTTAAACCATTCCCCTTTTTCTCACATAAACCACCTTTTTTCCATATATCATGATGACCACTATAAACCACCCCTTTTCATACATAAGCCACTTAAATTTCTACATATCATGAATGATCAGCATAAACCACCACCTTTTCACACAGAAATCACTTTATTTTCTACATGTCATTATTAGTCACCATAAACCACCCTCTTTTCACACACAAATCACTTTATTTTCTTCATGTCATTAATAGCCACTACAAAGTTCTCCCCATTCACACATAAGCTATCTTATTTTCTTCATCATGCAAACATGTGACTAAAGACCACCATAATGATGACCCAACCTCCAACCAAATATTATAGTCACTACCTCCTTAATTATTTTTCTCTTAAATTTTCAATAACATTTTTCATTTCTAGATTACAAACATAAATAAGTCGAGACATTTGTCATTTTGGAAATAAAGTAGACGTGTAGTTAATCTAGTGCGCCTTTATCTTGTATTGCCATTTTTTGCATTTAGTTGTATTTTTGCAACA
Organism: Platanthera zijinensis; assembly: GCA_039513925.1. NCBI lineage: Eukaryota > Viridiplantae > Streptophyta > Magnoliopsida > Asparagales > Orchidaceae > Platanthera > Platanthera zijinensis. The sequence goes on from CM077083.1 coordinate 157,452,343, forward strand.
AATTAAACTCAAATCACCTTTGAGATTTGTAATGGACCAAAATGCCCTTCATTTGGGGTCATTTTGGTCTATCCAATTTATGCCAGCCCACCTTGCCCCTAACAACAAAACGATTCTTGGTCTTGGGTCCCGAAAGCTATCCAGGACCAATCAAATTTAAGCATTTCATTGGGCCCATAGTGCACAGGTTCATTGTGCACCGCTGAAACCCGTAAGTCTCACAAAATACATGCATTTGATTGGTGCAGAACGACAGCTGGTGTTTGGAATCCGAACGTAAAAAAAAATCCTAACACGAAGTTTAGGTACTACCGTCGCCACCAAAAACTATAGAAAATATGGTCTTTAATTAGTGATTTTGGTGGTTACGATCTGCGGATAACCGCATAACTACCGTCGCCACCCATGAGACATAAAAATAAGACCCTAGACCCCCTCTTTCTGACTTTCTCCTCAAAGTCTTCTCATCCTACTAGCCAGAGCTTTACTGAAATCCTCCTATGAGCCTCCTCCCTTTGAGTGCTTCAAGAATTCGTCTAAGTCCACGACGCTTCGGAGAGCAAGGCGTTTCGACGGCCTCTCCAAAAATTCTCTTAAGTGAAAGACGTTCTACGAGGCCTCCTTAAAAAATCTCGTATGCACGCCGTTGCAACGCTCTGCGTCCGGGCAACATCCGAGAGCGTCCTCCGCCAATGGAAAGGGACAGATTTTGAGCTTAGCGAGTGAAGATCTGTCACCCTTCAAGCGCACCCGTGTTTTCTCTCATCCACAAGCTGTAATGAGGAGCGACTTGTATCCCTCGATTTCTCTGACACCTTGTAAACCGCCGCGGATAGTAAAGTTTGACTGGCACCGAAGCAGTCACACGATTTTTTACCCAATTTATGGGTTTTTACGATAAAAATTGTCTTGTGCATTTATCTACTTACTCTGTGACTATTTGTGCACTTGACCGCTCCACGACCTAAGGTGACCTAATTTAGTCCAATCTATTGGGAGCATAAAGCCTGCCACAATAGTTTGTCACCATCCGTGGGAAAGAGTTCCCTAAAAACTAAAGAAGACTATAAAGACAGTATCCTCCACCAAGCGATACTCGTGACTGACAACAATGTTGAGGAGGAGCACACACACAACCTAGGGATCCGCTTGACAAGGACTTAACAATGTCGGTCCTTCCCATTCACTTATCAACGCACTACGACAGGAGGAAACCACCACTGCGCCAGATAATGCGCACGCTGGATGAGTCACCTGTATGGAGGAACAATAAGTCGAATTAGTCATGCTCCTCAGGAATCTAGGGGCAACTCAAGCTCCCGTTATGCCAACCGCGCCCGTCAATCAGCTACCTCAATCACCAGTTCCCACCACAGAGAACCAACGTGAAGAAAACTCCGATATACTTGCGAGCAACAAGCACTTCACACCCCGCTCGTCTGGCTAGGGCCATCGAAGCCGACAAGTAGCAACAATGCCAACGAACGGGCGCCCCGAGAATCCAGTAGGAAGACCAATCTGAGAAGAGATCAGAGAATTGATTGTTGAAGTGTACAGACAGATCGACTAGCGTGCCGTGTATCTACATCACCCTGTTCAAATTAGATCCCCACTTGCGCCCAAAGTTTTGGCACATCATATACCAGTCGGATTCAAACTGCCAAATATTGAGTCCTATGATGGGACTGAGGACACTCTGGAACACGTAAACCACTTCACCATCATTCTCTGAATTTATAACGCTCCTGACCAACTCCTCTGCCAAGTGTTCCCTGCCACACTGAAGGGCCAAGCCAGGATGTGGTTCCATTCCATTCGGGAAGGAAAAATTCGAAACTTCACTGAATTAAATAATCAATTCCTGGACCAATTCGTTGTTAATCTGAGAATTGTGAAGAACCCTTCTCATCCTTCGGGTATCCTTCAAAATGAAGGGAAAAACCTTAAAGAATTCTTTCGTCGATTTACGATAGAAGCGAGCAGATACTTGAGGTAGACCCCGAACTTCTGCGGGGAGTATTCCTTGAGGGACTCTGCCCCAGCGGATTTTATTTAGCCACAATGAGGGAGATAGCCCCCATTTATCCTGACCTAGTACACAGAGTAGAAGTGCAAATCGAGGCAAATTACGTTATAAAATCCCATCGTTTACAGTTTGAGCGAGGAGCGAAGAGAGAGAGACAGAGAGAAGAACCAACCCCACAATGACAAGAAGAGCGTTAGAACAACGCGCGACCGCGACATCGCCGTGGGGCAGCCCTTCTAGAGCCTATCCAGGGTATATGCCACTCAACACTTCACGCACATACGTGTTATATGCAATCCGGGGTGATCCAATGCTATAGAGACCTAAGGAAATCCTGGAGGGTAGAGGGGATCGAACAAAGTACTGTGAATTACATAGGGGAACCAGGCACACCACCAAGGAATGCGTCAAGTTGAAGGATGAAGGCGAGCGCCTCAACTGCCAAGGAATCCTCAGAAGGTTCCTCTAGGATCAAACTTATAACCACCAAGCGCAGCCAAGGAGAGAACAACCGTATGCACAATAGGAAGCGCAGGGGGGGTAGGCAGGTAGTCGGAGTAGTGGAGACTCTCTAGAGCCCTTTTAATTATCAATTATATCGTCCAGCCCTTGGAGATAATCAGAAAGAACAACCAATATAAACGATAAGTTTTGGAGACGAGGACCTGAAGGGGTTGCTGATTCCCCATCAGGACCCCCTTGTTATCAACGACGAGATCGAATATCCTAATTTTTGTGGCAAGCGGATTTTGGCTGACAATGGAAGTTCGGTGAATGTTATGTTCATGCCCGCTCTTCGTGGCATGAAAATCACTGAAGATAAGCTCCAGCCAGCTTAGGGGTCTGCCTATGGATTCGATGACAGACCTGTTCCAGTCAAAGGCATCAACAAGCTCCCAGTCACCTTGGGGGAATTTCCAAAGCAGGCTACTCACAACATCTAGTTTGTGACGGTAAAATAAGAATTGCATTACAACGCAATCTTCGGTCGGCCATTTCCATTCCATATTTGACAATGAAGTTCGTCACTCCCATAGGAATCTGAGTCGTACGTGGAAACAAGAAAGTCACTCGCACATGCTACTTACAACACATGCAACCTAGTTGAGGAACAACTATGCGCTCCGGGGTAGTCAGTACCTAAGAAGCACTTGAAGAAAAGCCAGGAATCGGGCAGGGTTGCCCTACTATATTATAGCTTACAAATCTTTACCCTTAACCATTTTACCTTTTATTTATGCAAGAACAATGAAGCTACTATGTAGTCACAAGCATGTGTTTGTGCACGTACACTAGCTTTCATTCAATACAATGTGTTTGTTAGTTTGCTCCTCTTTGCTATCATAGGAATGCTTAAAGCTCTTCCATCCAACTGTCTGTCGTCTACATCTCAGTAGTCCTTATTGCCCCAGATCGAAGGTTTGCCCTTCTCCCCTACGATAAGTGCACGCCATCGGGGCCTTGCCCCAGTGAGCTCTCACCGCCCTGGACCGAAGGTGTGCTGATGTAGGATAAGCTAAATCAAGACAGTAGAAAAGTTGGCATCAACACACATGATGTCAACGAACCTTCAAATTAAATCAGTATTTCTATTTAATTATGTATTTTATTTTGAACATACTTATGAGCTCACTCGCATTTTAAATTTTATGTATTTTGAGCTATTACTTATGTAATATGGGCTTTTCATATTGTATGATATATTATAGATCTTGAGCAAGCCAAACCCATTACCATCCAAACCCAACATTACTTAGCCCACATGTTAAACCATTCCCGTTTTTCTCACATAAAACCACCTTTTTTCCATATATCATGATGACCACTATAAACCACCCCTTTTAATACATAAGCCACTTAAATTTCTACATATCATGAATGATCAGCATAAACCACCACTTTTTCACACAGAAATCACTTTATTTCCTACATGTTATTATTAGTCACCATAAACCACCCCCTTTTCACACACAAAACACTTTATTTTCTGCATGTCATTAATAGCCACCACAAAATTCTCCCCATTCACACATAAACTATCTTATTTTCTTCATCATGCAAACATGTGACTAAAGACCACCATAATGATGGCCCAACCTCCAACCAAATATTATAGTCACTACCTCCTTAATTATTTTTCTCTTAAATTTTCTATAACATTTTTCATTTCTAGATTGCAAACATAAAGAAGTCGAGACATTTGTCATTTTGGAAATAAAGCAGACGTGTAGTTAATCTAGTGCGCCTTTATCTTGTATTGCCATTTTTTGCATTTAGTTGTATTTTTGCAACAAATTCAACTCAAATCACCTTTGAGATTTGTAATGGACAAAAATGCCCTTCATTTGGGGTCATTTTGGTCTATCCAATTTATGCTAGGCCACCTTGCCCCTAACAACAGAACGATTCTTGGGCTTGGGTCCCCAAAGCTATCCAGGACCAATCAAATCTAAGCATTTCATTGAGCCCATAGTGCACAGGTTCATTGTGCACCGCTGAAACCCGTAAGTCTCACAAAATACATGCATTTGATTGGTGCAGAACGACAGCGGGTGTTTGGGATCCGAACGGAAAAAAAACCTAACAACGAAGTTTAGGTACTCAAAGACAGTACAAATTTATACTTTATCAATTAGTAAAGCTCTGTTTGGCACGGTGATGGCAGTCATGAACACACTGATTATGAAGTGTCGTTCATTAACACCCGACTTCGCCAATGGGCAATGGGTCCATCTACTTTTAGGCTCAAAATTAGGTTCTGTTTGGGGGGACTTATTTTCACCGGTCAAGCGGTTACGACCGCATGAATCAGATCTTAATTAAGGTTTGATTCATGCGATCGTAACCGCTTGACCGGTGAAAATAAGTCCCCCCAAACGGAGCCTTAGTTTTCTTTTCTCAATGGTTGTCATAATTATTGTCTTACCAAACATGCATTATATGATGGTGGCTTTTTGTGCAACTGATTGGAACAAAAAAGCCACGTCAAATAGAGCCTTATACATGGTGGTGGCGTTCATGACCATGGAGATTAAATTGTCATTCGTTAATGCCCACCTAAGGAACTTCATCCACTTTTATGTCCAAGCAGATGTTGTTTGTTAGGTGATCCTTAACAAATGACGATTTAATCTATGCGAGGAGCGTGATCTTCTCGTCGCCGCCGGAGTTCTGCCTCTGCCCCGGGCCGCTCGCTGGATTCCAACCTTGCCGAAGGAGTTTTGTTGCCCCTCCCCGTCTATAGATTGTTCGCCGGAGCATCTACCGCTATAGGCCCAGGAGAGTTTTTTCTTTTCTTTTTCTTCGTCCAGTCCATAACGAAGAGGAAGATTGCGGATCTTGTTGCTCCAGGTTATATTGTTTACTGCTCACTTTCTGTACTTAAACTCTCTGATTTATAGTGGATCTTCTCCGACGCTCTCCCCGTGGATATAGGAGCTTCTCTCCGAATCACATATATTTTGTGTCGTCTGCGATTGCGTGTGCTTGATTTTATTTTCTGCATTTTTATCTCGATTTTGCGGCTATAGCTATTGCGTCGCGCGTTCCGTGGTGTTTAGAAATCAGTGTCGATTTCATAATAATTGGTATCAGAGAGAGGTTCCGGTTCTCGGAAAACCCTAAGCAACGCGATGACGGCAAAATTCGAGATTCCGAAGTACGATGAAAAGATTGATTTTGGTCTGTGGCAGAAACGGATCAAAACAGTTCTCGTTCAGCAAGGTCTTCATAAAGCGCTCCTTGGCAAGGAGAAGTCTGGGAAGGAGGGCGACGAATGAGAAGAATTGGATTTGAAGGCCATCAGTACAATTCAGTTGTGCCTAGCAGACGAGGTGATGTATAATGTAATCGACGCTGAGACTACAACAGATTTGTGGAGTTCGTTGGAGGAGGCGAGATACATTTACTGAAAGTGCCCACAGAGGAAAATGTTGCTGATATGTTGACAAAGGCTCTGACAGGAGTCAATTTAAAGCACTGCCTTGAGTTGGCTCACATTTGTACCTGCTGATCGTGGTGACCGCAGGAAGAGGGGGTGATCCATTTGGGAGAAGATCCAAACTGATGGCGGAGCTCAATCGCAAAGAACGTCAAGGTGGAGATTGTTGTTTCTTTGCTGCCCCATTGCTGCCGGCCTGAACCGGGAGGTTCATTTTTCAGCCTCATACATATTTAAGCCAATAAGGAGGGGCTCAGTTTGATTAAAAAAAGGTTAACAGAGGATGAGATTAGGAATCAGAACAGTGCGGGTGCTAGGGTTCTCCTTTGCCAAAAATCGCGAGTAGCGCGATCTTCTCGTCGCCGCCGGAGTTCTGCCTCTGCCCCGGGCCGCTCGCCGGATTCCAACTTTGCCGAAGGAGTTTTGTTACTCCTCCCCGTCTGTAGATTGTTCGCCGGAGCATCTACCGCTGCAGGGCCAGGAGAAATTTTTATTTTCTTTAATCAAATCGAGCCCCTCCTTATTGGCTTAAATATGTATGGGGCTAAAAAATGAACCGCCCGGTTCAGGCCAGCAACAATGGGGCAGCAAAGAAACAACACACCACCACCGTACCGCCGGAGTTCCTATTTTGTGAAATAATGGAGCGGAATCAGAAAAAATGTTTAACATGAAAGTTGTAGATATCCCCGAGACGAATAACTTTCATGTTGAATATTTTTTGATTTGAAGTCGTTTAGACCCCCGATTTGGGCCCCGAAAAAACTCAGTCCGAAAATAATTAATTTCGGACTGAGTTTTTTCGGGGCCCAAATCGGGGGTCTAAACGACTTCAAATCAAAAAATGTTCAACATGAAAGTTATTCGTCTCGGGGATATCTACAACTTTCATGTTAAATATTTTTTTTCTGATTCCGCTCCATTATTTCGCAAAATAGGAACTCACCGCCTGGAGTTCCCGCAGGGGATCCGGATCCCAAATATATTGGCCCTGCAAGGGGAAATTCGCGAATTTCCACCACATGAAAGCGACTGCGGTTGCTTCCGCAAGGATTTTCCTCCGCGGAAAAATTGCCGCGCCAAACTAAGCCTAGACCTATTAGATGTCTTTCCATCTTATAACAAATACCCGATTGGTCCTAAACAGAAAAATCATTTAGGCTCCGTTTAGGAGACTTATTTTTACCGGTCAAGCGGTTACGACCGCATGAACCAGATCATAATTAAAGTCTGGTTCATGTGATCGTAACCGCTTGACTGGTGAAAATAAGTCCTCCCAAACGGAGCCACATGAAAAAATAACCTGAAATAGAAATCATCCCACATGCGGGGGGGGGGGGGGGGGGGCATCTTGCAGCAGTTTTATCATAGGGACGGCAACCACGAGAAGAAGGGGGGGGGGGGGGGGGGGGGGGGGGTAAAGTGCACTTTTGCACTTTACCGTAAAGTGCATTGATCCGACGATAAGCGTGAATCAGTGCACACATCATAAAATGCACACATTTCAAAGTGCATTGCGCTGATCCACGCACACCGTCGGATCAGAGCACTTTACCACCCTTCTCACAACGGGAGTACTATTTTTTTGGATTCGTGAATGGCTGTATATATTTTATAACTTGCCCGTTCCGGTGAGTATACCAGCGGGTCCGGCCGGGACCCCACGCCATACTAACCGAACAAGCTAAAGCCTAATGAAAATAAGTAATCAACACAAACTAGACATCACCGAGTAAACCAAACAGAAGCATTTTATAAAACCAAACCAGAATGTCCACGATACTATAAGAATGAAATATCACTACTATTTTTTGGCCTTAAGGCCATATATGTTTTCACAAGTGTATAAATATGTACATGCTTTACATACTTCGGCGCGCAGGCCGCCGATACATGAAAGACATTAACACTAAAAATTGGCTTTCGAGGGCCAGCACAACAACGAGCTTAAACCCGCTATTTCCTGTTTGGCTCGTCAGCATCTGAACAAGTACATTTCACAAAGACGTGACAACAAAACATCGGTCAACTTTAGTTGACGACAATGGTATAACAACCCACTCCATTCTCAGGGCGGTGGGACTCCTTCCCTGCAAGCAAGCAGAAAAACAACATATATCTACTATCACACACAATCATCCCAAACAATGACACGCACAACCACACATTTCGTCCTCGCAAGGCAATCTTTCGGTATACTCCTCGAGGACCACCTCCATCCATAGTCTTAGACTTAGATGGACATTGCGCTTTTGCCATCAAATGCCACTATTGTCGTACGGACTTCCCCAAGATCAAACGGTGCACCGAGGAGCTACATCTTCACCAACTAGTATGGGACGAGTTCATATCAGCTTTGCCCGTGCTCAAATCATCGGAATTACGCTGTCACGATGCGGGTACAGCTTCACCTCGTCCCGTTAATACGATAACAACCGTTATCGCACACAAAGTGGACACACAAGGCCACCAAAGATAGGCACACCAGACCCTTCAGCTTCTGACACTACACACCTAGTCCCCGAGACTTAGGCTTCACGACCACAAACAATGCTCATTGATTTCCAGCAAGGGAGCTATCACCGACGATATCCATTATAGCCGGGAGATATCAACAGAGCAACCATTTCTTGGAGTTGACCTCTAGTGCTCCCTGTAACATCCTCCAACACCTAGAACATGAAATACAACCCGAATTTCCAGTCTTCTCCGGCATGCAAAATTAAACATCACCAATTCGGATCAACTTGTTGCAGTTGGATTTTTCACACAGCATGCCTACGCCCGTACATCAATCCAGACTATATATGCAATTTCCACCGGAGAAATCCATACCAACCCATTGAAAGTCTCACCTTCCACAAATTAGTGGAGGCACTTCCATGCAATTATGCAATAAACATAGGACTAACATGTCCTTGATTAGGAAGAGGGATTATTACCGTTGAAGATGGCTTCGGCGCCATGAAACAAAATTTGAGCCGAATGGGAAGGATCGCCTCGCGTTCCTCTCTGCGGATCTGAATTCGGCTCACGATTCCAAGCTCGAAGGCTCCTCCAATAACTGAATTCAACCCTCTTCTTCTTCCTCCCTTTCCTCTTTCCTTTCTTTTCTTACTTTGGAGAGAGCGAAAGAGTGTAAAAGAAATGAGAGCTATTCTCCCCATTCATATTCCTCCGCTGCAATGCTCTCAACTTCCGCTGTTGACTCAACACCATCGCAGTTCACTCCTCCGCAAGTTCTCGCAATCTGGCGTCCACTCCTCCGCCAGAAGTGCACGAAAGATCCACAAGTTCTGCAAGTTCCTCTCCCTCTTCGGAAGCTATTTTTTTTCGATTCCTTCCGATTTCTTCCCTGTATTGTATTGTTCTTCCACTTCAACTTCCATCTGCACATTTTAAATTTTGCCCCCTTCCACATATTTCTGTTTTTGGTTTTTCTTCATTAGCACATTGTAATCACATATTATCTCAACTCAAGGGATAAATTTAGGAGATCTCGTAATGATTTCAACTGCAAGAAATGGATCTCTCTTTCTCTCCTAACCACTTACGTATCACATATCAACTACTTTATGAATTGCTTTGTGTTACATTTTCATAGGTTGCAGGCTCCTCTGCTGCAATGAAGAGTGTGTATCCCAATTCTGCTACCTTTCTCCGGCCTCGTCTCCTTCAACGACAAAGGACGTCCATCAGCAATGCTCGCCGTTGCCATGGCAAAAATCATCACGCGGGAAATGGCGTGATGTCGGTAAATTGTATTAAATAGCACAATCCAATTCAATAGCACAATGCATGATCTGAGATAAAATAAATTGTATTCAATTTCAAAGTTCTTGCATAAATTTGTATAAAATTATATGTTTTGAGTATAATTTTGCGGAAGTTGACAATATCAGATGAGGTGTTTAGAGGCCATTTTCAGCAGTATAATGCCTTTCCTCTGTGATTACAGTACTGTATCATGTTGTTTTTTTAGTAAGCACATTATTAATCTAAAATATATATGATTATAGAAGGCATAGATTTTATGTGGCTTATGTTGGATTAGGCTCACATTATTAATCTGAGCCTAATCCAACATAAGCCACATAAAAGGTTTCATATTCACTGTTCAGATTTGCCCCTGCTCATTAATGTCTTGAAGTACAGAAATCGGACACCTCTTGATCTTGGATCCAAGTTGATGGATTATTTAAGTTCTGAATAGTCTAACAATCCATTTACAGTGCCATCTAAGTTTTTCAAGCTTGAATAATACATGCATTTGTATAAATGAAATAATTAAACAAAAAATGAAAATAGAAAAGTATAGTGGCAATGGAATCACACAAATCCGAACATCAAACCAATGATACAACAACATAATTTTAAATAAGCCCTCTGGCAGGTGGCGGGCAAAGCCGCCCGCCTGGCGACGCAGGCCTGGTACTGTCGCGCAGGACACAGAAGGCCCACCGTGCACTATCACTCATGTGTGTGGTTATAGTTATAATTTTAGACAACATGAAAACATGGATCAAGGACAACCTGGCCAGCTTCCAAAGGCAATGTCTTGGTCTCTCATATTTCCATGAATAAAAACCTTGGGCTCTTTCAGCTGCATCAAATTGAATCAAATCTGAGCACGAGGAGGGATTATACCAGACGGGCCGGACCATCCGGGTGATCTCCGCAGATATCACCAGGATGATTCGTGGACCCGGTTCCAAAAACTTCACGAGCATAGACATTTCCAAATAATATATATATAAACCTCCATTTAACTTGAACTATTTTTGAAGACTGAAACCATTCATCTAAGCCCGTCGTCGTGCAGGAAGCCGTGGTTAATTATAGTAATTAAGTTTGCTTGCTAATATTAATTAAGGTTGATGAAATCAAGAGAATGATAAGATCCAATACTTGCAAGTTTCCCCACAAAACGATCACGCCTAGTTTGAGTATAGGAAAAACACCATTAATAAGATGTGCAAGGGTTGAATACTACGACGGCTTAACGTGTTTGAGTGCAATCTTGCTGCCTAAGGGCAGCGTACACGTACCGGTATCAGTACATACCTGATGCTCGCCGGATATAACTGTTACTCTAATTTGTGGATTGCTTGGACTTGACAGATTACTCTGCATATTATGATAGGAGCTGTTTTTTTAAAACAAACAAATGACTTCTCCATGACTTTTAAAAAAGAAAAATTGTGATCCATAAATGCAACTAATCATGTCTGTTTATTATAGTAACAAAATATGTTTCAAATTTAAGTTTTTTTTTATTGTTAGAGCTACTATGAGTTTGATATAAATTTGGTTATTTTATTAATTTATTATGTATTTGAGATTTATGTTTTAAATTAGTGGTTTTTTTGTACTTGTTCAATATAAATTTTATATTTTGCTAATGGGCCATTTACCGAGACCTCCCCTCTAACTTTGTTAATTTACTGACAGCACCCCTCTTATTTTCGAAATTACAAAAACTTCCCCTAATGTTTTCATTTCATTACAAAAACCTCCCCTGAAGTTTTAATTTCATAACATCCATGCACAAAAACACCCCCCTCGGTGAACAGTGTCCAGGGGGGTATTTTTCTTCATGGATGCAATGAAATGAAAAGAGCAGGAGAGGTTTTGGTAATGAAATGAAAACTTAAGGAGAGTTTTTTGTAAATTCGAAAATAAGAGGGGTGCTCTCACTAATTATGCTAGTTTACAGGGGAGGTTTGTGTAATTATTTCTTTTGCTAATTTATTGTGTTTCTCTGTTTTACATTCACACTCTTTATTTTACTAACTGATTTATATAAATTAATTTAAATTACGCCATGCCGTAAACTCACCTGCATTCTTATTTTTTTATTATTTTGACATACTCCCGTGCCAGATACGTATCATACCCGATTTTCGTACCCATACCGATGCTTCCTAAGCTGCATGATACTTTCCGTTAAAAAAACTACTGTTTCAGGGAGTGAAGACAGATGTTTAAAGTTCCAAAGTGAGGAGGAGAATGCGCGTAAGTTTTGGGTTGAAATGAGTTTGATCACGAGCGTGTTGGGCCTAACTTCGATCCCCCCTTCAATTTATGCTTTCTAACCTTTTTGTCGTGCTAGTAAACCCTGATGTTCTAAGAACTTCAAAACATGGCATGGTGTTGATAAAGAAGAAACAAAATAACTTACCAATGAGAATGGAGGAAAACCTCTCTGGAATTGGACTCTTGAAAATCCCTTCACTGCAAATAAGCATTTGTAGCCGTCCACAACAGGAAGCTCGCTGTTTCATCAAACAAGATACATAAAATAGAACGTCAGTCAGCACATTTGAGCCCAATGATAATAAAGTATTTATCTGTGTTGAAAGAAAAGATTGGCCCAAGGGAAAACCAATCTTAGGCTCTCGTCATGTATACGTATTAGTCTCACATCATAGTTTGAGATTCCTTTCTCATTTTTCTATTCCTATATTAATGTACAAAGTCTTGTATTCAAGGACACAAGGAAAATTAATAAATTTTTTTTTCCAATTCTCTTAGGCATTAGTGAGATTATGACAAAAGATAGGGCACAATGGTGACAAAGGATCCATATAGCCGACCCCACTACAGTGAGATGAAGGCTTGAGTGTTGTTCTCTTTTTGTTATTCTTGACATGGTATCAGAGCTATCCGGTCCCTTCTTTTTCCTATTTTGGATTCTCTTGCACGCTATCTAGGGGGGAATTGGATTTGTCTAACCGCAGATCCCGTCTGGTTTATGCACGCCACGGCTAGTGATTTTCTAACTGCTGGCCCCCTCCCTCTGCTTCTCTCTAGTTCTACGTCTTCTATTGCTCTCCCTTTTATAGCTCTTCTTCCCTCTGACGGTGGGACCCTCGGCTGTTACTCGCTGCGAACTTCTCATCTTGACCGCGCAGTGTGCGCCTTTCCTCGCGTATACGGCTCTTCTATTCGAGCCCCTCCTCGTGCTCGCACGGTTCCTGTTCGCCCGGGTGTGCGGTTTCCTTCCTCTGGTGTGCTGTCCGCCAGGCTGCAAGCTCTCCTCTTGTGCCTAGCCGTTCTGCTAAGGAGTTCTTTGCCGCCAGGGTCAATTCGCTGCTTCGTGGGTCGTCCTTATCTCCTGCGGCCTGCATCTTGCGGTCATCCCCTTCTCTTCTAGTGTGTGGTCTCTGCGGCTGCCTTGCTTCTCGCACGAACTGCATGCTGTCGGTCTTGTGTTGTTGGTTGTTCTGCTTCTCGCGCGGTCTGCCCTTCTTGCTTTTGGTTGCTCGACGCCTCTGTCCGTGCGGCTTTCTTGCTATTTTAGTTCGACTGGATCCTTCTTGTCGCCTTCTTTGCAGAAGTTCCTTCTTGCCGCTGCTGCCTGTTCGCTGTTCGCAGAAGTTCCTTCTTGTCGCTGCTGCCTGTCCGCTGTTCGCAGAAGTTCCTTCTTGCCTGTTCGTTGTTCCTTATGATCATTGAGTACGTGTTGTTCGCTGGTCTTACCCTTCCTGCTGGTGTTTTCTCCCCTAGCCGCAATCAGGTGCTGCTTTCTGTGCTTGTGAGGAGTTGCGTGCTTCATGGAGTCCACTGTTGCGTCCTCTCTTCCCGCTTGTGCTGCGGTTCCTATTCTTGAGATATGCAATGAACTGAGGATCACTACTATTTCTCTTAGTGAGGAGAAGAATTTTGTTGAATGGGTGCATTCCGTCCGGGTGTTCTTCAGACAAAGGGTCTCTTGCATCATGTTACTAAGGAAGCAATTTCGACTCACACAGACGACTTGACTTTGTAATGATGGACGTGTCCAAACATGAGTTCTTAACTCACTGGATGGTGAACCTTATCGTGTGGCTATGTATTATGAGACGGCCAAGGCTATGTGGGATGAACTTCATTCCCTTTATTCCGACAAAGACAGCCTATAACATTTGTTTGACATCAACACAGACCTTCAATCGCTCGACTCCGGAGATGCTGGCGACTTAACCTCTTTTGTTGCGTGATCCAAAACGTTGGTTGAGCCAAGGATTCAACATCAACCTTCTACTATTGATCTTGCTGCACAAAGTGCTCAGAAAGAAGTTGTTGGTATTGTCATGATGATGGATCGGGTTCCGCCTCATCTTTATAGTGTTCAGGCTCAGATCCTCTCCTCCACGATTCCTTCTCTCTCCGATGTGTGCTCAATGTTGTTGAAGGTGACACCCCCTGATGCTCCCGACCCTCCCTCTTCGGCTCTTCTCCAGCACTCATCGACCTCTCACCCCCACCGCCCTCTAACCGAGGCAGTCGCACCTGTTGAATTTTCCGGATCTTGAAATGAGCAGGGGTTATCTCAACTTAGAATGCTAAACACAACCAGAGACACATGCAGTAACAAGAATCTTTATTGATCACAACAATCTTCTTACAAGGCGAGACATACATGGCGAGACATGATTTCGCCAATGTACCAAGCAGAACAAAAATACAAGATAAATCTAACCGCGCGGACTCAAAGAGTAGCCGCCGATTCTACTACTTCACTACGGAGTCCACACAGACCGCCAAACCGCGAACTAACCGAGCAGACAGACCATTATTCCAATGCAAGCTCTACTCGCCGATCAACAAGCCCCCTAGCTGCCTGACCGCGCGATCTGCTTCTGCCGAACTGAACAGGCCGCCTGAAGCAGACGACTTATTGAACCCCGAAACAAAGTTGCCAAAGAGAGAACCGCCTGATCGCTGTCCGCGATCTGCTGTTTACCGCCTGTTGCTTAACCGCAGAGTCCGCACTGTCCCTGATCGCAATCAGAGCCAAGTCCTGGCTTTCCAGCGCTATCCGCACAACCTGCACAACACAAACCGGTCAACTCCATTAACCCGGGCGGATACCAAAATCCAGTCCGCAGCAATTGTTTGCGGGCTCACTTACTGTTCATTCTATCTTTTTAATTTAACGTGACGGAGGGGTCTTATTTATAGGCACGATGAGGAGTGTGGTCACCGCCCTAGCCGATAGGATCACGGCCACCATCCCGCGACGAGCACCAAGCAGTCCTCTTAGTCCGCCGCGACCTTGTGCGATAGCCAGCCCGCCTCAGCATCACCAAGGCCGGACTGACTTCCCAGTCCGCCTTGTCGCCAAAGGGCCGTCAGACTTGGTCGGCATCCCGCAAGACTCTGCATCAACATCGCCTGTCCGTCATCCCGCGGAGACCGCACAGTCCGCTCCCCCCAAGTTCGCAGCCAAGGCACCAAGCCAACTGCCGAACTCGGCGGACAATGAAAACAGTCTGCCCGCCTTGCGAACAGAGCATCAGTCTGCATAACTCCGAGTCCACAGCTAGGCATCAAGCTGACAGCTGCCGAACTCAGCGGACAAGGCTCCAGTCCGCGCGCCGAGGCGGACACTTCTCCAGTGAACATTCGCCAAGCAAGCAGCCAACCCACAGGACAACACCTGCCGAGCTTGGCGGACTGAGAAGCAGTTCGCGCACTACTGCGCGATATCCCCGGACTGAGCCAACCATGGACTTGGTTCAGAACCAACCAAGTCCACACCACTGGCCACCAGGGCCAGTCCGCACTTACTAGCGGACACTGGTACCAGTCCGCCAAGCTCGGCGAACTCCAACATCAATCCGCTCTAACCGGCGAACCCTGCGGCTACCACCAGCCGCACCACAAGAGCTAGACCAAGGAATCTGCCATGCCGGTCTGCCGAGCTCCAGTCCAGTCCAGTCCGCACCATGCCGGACTCCGCGGATAAAAGAGCTATCCGCTCCGTTACCATCTGGGAACATCCTGTTGTCTTAGCAAAAACCGGTCTGGTTGGCCGCCTCCTCTGCTCGCACAGACCGCGTGAACAGACCGCTAAGGCCGCCACTTCCAGCACACCCGCTGACTTGATTAACTGCCAGTCCTGTCCGCCCAGTCCACGCGGACAGATCGCCCTGGTTGCCTGACGATCAGCTAACCGCTGCCTTATTGCCGACCTACCTATCCTCCTATCCAAACCGCACAGGCCGCACGGATAGAACTCCCAAGTCATGCAATCTGCCACTTTCAATTCACAATTTTCAACAGTACCGGCTACTGAGGGAGAGGTCGCACTGGCCGCTCTAAATTCAGGTGTACTCATTGTGGAAGAGAGGGTCATTTTGAGGCGACTTGTTACTGTAAACATGGTTTACCTCCTCCATCTAATATCACTATCGCTGCTGATACTTCCTCTACCACACGGGCTGATATTGAGGCTATGTGTCTTCAGCTCCAGCATCTCCAAGATTACTTACTCGTCCTCCTGGCTCCATTGCCTCTATCTCCAATGACGGTATTGCTTGCCTCTCTAATAGTCCATGGTGGATTGTGAACTCTGGTGTCACTTATCATATCACTTCGCAGAAACAACCTTAGTACTTGGCTGCTTCGCAACCCAAGTTTATCACAGTTGTTAATGGTGACACTGCCCCTGTCTCTGGCTTTGCTGATGTGCCACTCAGTGCCTCTATATCTCTAAGCTCGGTTCTTCATGTCCCGGTCTCACCTTTCAACCTTCTTTCTGTTAGTTGCCTTACTGAAAATCTTGACTGCTCTGTGACCTTCACAACTTCTTTTTTGTGGTGCAGGATCGAAGGATGCAGAATACCATTGGTAGAGAACGACTGTGCAACAAGCTCTATCTTCTGGACATGTCTCCCACCATTCTCTCATCCGTCACCTCTGTGGAGTGGCATTGATGTCTTGGGCATGCTCCTCATCCAATTCTCCAGAAGGCACTTCTTGACGTATTTCTTCCTGCTTTTACCTGCAAGTCATGTATCTTTGGAAAACAACATCGTTCTTCTTTTCCTCCTCATTATACTCGGAGCAATGCTCCTTTTGATTAATGCATTTGAATGTATGAGAATCGTATACAATTGATAGCCTTTATGGTTATCGTTATTTCCTTAAGTTTATTGATGACTATTCTCGTATGACGTGATTGTACTTACTTCGTGATCGATCAGATCTCATTAGTGTATTCTGAGCCTTTGTTCTTGACACTCGCACTCAGTTTTCCAGAATAATTAAAACTATCCGAACAGACAATGCTCGCAAATACACAAGTCATGCATTTGATGATCTATATACTGAGTTTGAGATCATTCATCAAATCTCTTGTGCTTATACTCCCCAACAGAATGATGTGGTTAAGCGCAAAAATAGACATTTTCTTGAAGTTGCTCGCTTCCTCATGTTCCAAATGCATGTGCCCACGTCGTATTGGTACTTTGCAGTCTCTACGTCACGCTATCTCATTAATCGTTTACCCTCCTTCGTTCTCAATTATGTCACTCTATTTAGTCTTCTCTTTCCCTCAACACAACACTTCTCCCTCACACCTAAAGTATTTGATTGTACCTGTTATGTCCATAATCTTGGACCATCCACTGACAAATTTGGCCCACAGGCTACTAAGTATATGTTTGTTGTTTACTCCCATACTCATAAAGGATATGTGTGCTACTCTCCCACTGATCGGAAGGTTGTTATGTCTGCTGATGTTACCTTCCTGGAAGAACAACCCTTTTGCTCTGCTCCTCCTCAACCGTCGTTACTGCCACGACCTGTTACCTCACCTCTACCACTAATTCTTCCCACCCTAGTTCTCATTCCGAACAAACCATCTCTTCTTCGTGTTTATACTCATCGTCCTCCTAGCTCTGGAGACCCTCAACAAACCACCTCTTCTTCACGGCTTGCTGATCCGACTCCTATCTTTATGGCTCACCCCCTGGCGAATTATGTCTCTTCCACTGCCTCTCCAATCTCCCCAATACTTCTCAGATTTACTACTTCTTTATCCTCCATTGCTATACCTAACTCTGTGCAGGACACTCTCCAACATCCGGGAAGGCGTGCGACCATAGATGAGGAAATGAATGCTCTCTAGGCTAATCAAACATGAGATCTGGTTCCACTTCCTCCAGGGCAGACGTGTGTTGGCTGTAAATGGGTCTTTACGATCAAACATGCTCCTGATGACACAATTGATCGTCTCAATGCTCGTCTTGTGGCTCGTGGGTTCACTCAATAACAAGCCTTGATTATGATGAGACCTTCTCTCCCGTTGCCAAGTTGAACACCGTTCGTGTCCTCATTTCTTTGGTTGTTCATCAGAAGTGGTCATTACATCAGCTAGATATCAAGAATGCTTTTCTTAATGACGATCTTCAAAAAATTATCTACATGCACAAGTCTCCCGGGTTTGGGATCACGGGGAGTCACTTGTTTGTCACCACAAGAAGTCTATTTATGGTCTCAAACAGTCTCCTTGTGTTTGGTTTGACAAATTTAGTATGGTTGTCCGTGATGTTGGATTTACTCGGAGCTCGGCGTACTTCTCTCTTTTTACTCGTCATCAAACAACATGCACAATGCTGTTCTTAGTTTATGTTGATGATATTCTAATCACGAGATATGACTATAAAAGAATCAAAATGATTAAGCAACACCTGAATTCTTCTTTTCAGACTAAAGATTTGGGGAATCTTCGATACTTCCTTGGCCTGAAAGTTGCAAGACGTCCTGACAACCTTGTTCTATCCCAACAAAAGTACTGTCTTGATCTTCTTTATGATGCAAACTATTCTGGATGTAAGCCTATTGATACTCCTATGAACGTTAATAAAAAGATCTATGCTCAGGCTTTCGATACAGATCTACTTCTTCCAAATCCAGAATATTATTGACGTCTTGTAGGGAAGCTGATTTATCTTACAGTTACAAGACCAGACGTCTCATTTGTTGTTGGAGTTGTTAGCCGGTTAATGCATTCTCCACGGATGTTTCACCTTCAGACTGTTGAGTGCATCCTAAGGTATCTGAAGACAGACCCGGGACAAGGGTTTGTTTACAAATCCTCTTCCTCTCCTACTTTGTTATTGGTTGCTTATTCTGATGCGGATTTATGTTGGCTTAATGGATGATCGATGTTGCACTAGTGGGTTCTGTACCTACTTTCGCGGACATCTTATTACATGGAACAACAAAAAACAATTTGTGGTTGCCCGCTCTTCAGTCGAGGCCGAGTATCGGTCAATGCTGTCTGTTGTATCTGAGATTAAGTGATTAGAAGGTGCATGCTATATGATTTAGGAGTAAAGTTTTACTCACCACCTACTTTATTTTGTGATAGTCAAGCTGTTGAAACAGGAAAATCGGTCTCTGTGGAGTTCGAGACCCAAGAAGAGGGCAACTTGCACCTACTTCTTCCAAGCGAGAGCACTTGACCGGTCTCACGGAACTAAGGAATAGACAATGAGCTGCAGCGCGAAGGTCGCACCACACACCCGGAAGATCTTAGAGCGTTTCTCCTCACTAGCCAATGCTGAGCTAGGCACCTTGGGGGAAGAAGAAAGCCATAATCTCAATCCCCTCCAAGGTACCTTAAGGGTCTATTTATAGTTTTCGAGTCTGGACTACTGATAGCGGAATTTCGCCTCCCGGTTTTACTAAATACACCCCAAAACGGTCTGCCAATAGCCAAACTCTGCTGTTTGTAGGGCTATTAACAGGACAAAATGGGCATCATGGGAGTGGCGAGTGCCTGGTGAAGCGAGCACTCGCCACTCACCTCGATCCAGGTATTGCCCATAGGGAGCTGATCTCGCCCTAAGGGGGCCTACACTCGCCCCTGGAGGGCTGAACTCGCCTCTAGAAGTGTGATCTCCCCCCTGGGTAGCCTGCACTCACCCATGGAGAGCTGAACTCGCCTCCGGAGGTCTGGTCTCGCCCCTGGGTAGCCTGCACTCGCCCCTGGAGGGCTGAACTCGCTTCTGGGGGTCTGGTCTCGCCCCTGGGGGAGCCTGCACTCGCCCCAAGAGGGTTGAACTCGCCTCTGGGGGTCTGGTCTCGCCCCTGGGGGAGCCTGCACTCGCCCCAAGAGGGTTGAACTTGCCTCTAGGGGTCTGGTCTCGCCCATAGGTAACCTGCACTCGCCCCTGGAGGGCTGAACTCGCCTCCGGGGGTCTGGTCTCGCCCCTGGGTAACCTGCACTCGCCCCTGGAGGGCTGAAATCGCCTCCGGGGGTCTGGTCTCGCCCCTGGGTAACTTGCACTCACCCCTGGAGGGCTGAACTCGCCTCCGGGGGTTTGGTCTCGCCACTGGGTAAACTGCACTCGCCCCTGGAGGGCTGAACTCGCCCGTGGGTAACCTGCACTCGCCCCTGAAGGGTTGAACTCGCCTCCGGGGGTCTGGTCTTGCCCCTGGGTAACCTGCACTCGCCCCTGGATAAGTAAGGTCCTCTAGGCCCTCCTCGGTCGTCTACTCGTCTTTGGTCTCGACGAATTACGGGTTATGCACAAACAACTATACATATTGCTAAGAATCGTATTTTCCATGAGCGGATGTGAGAAATGAGCGAGAAGACGACAAAAAGTAAATAAACCGCAAATTTTATTGCTGCAAAAAGATAATTATTACATAGGTATACCCCCCATATTTATATGAAACGGGGAAAATGAGAGAATACAATAAGAGATGTGAGACTAAATATGGATTCGCCACTCCTATCCGCCTGACTGTCAGCTATCCGCCTGTCCGCTATCTAACCGGCGGACTGCTCCAGCTAACCGCCAGTCCGCCTGCTAGCCTCCAACTGCCAATACTAGAAGCCCGAGCTCAGCAGCGGTTAACCATCTAGACCGCAGTTGCGGGAAGCCCTCAGACCGCAACTGCTAAGATAAGCCATCAAACCACTAGACCACTGGATTAACCGCCAGACCACATGAACATCTAGCCGCCTGACTAGAACACCAGACCGCAGTTGCGGGAAGCCTTCAGACCGCAACTGCTAAGATAAGCCACCAGATCACCAGACCTCAGGACTGACCGCCAGACCGCCCAAATAGCTAGCGGCCCGACTAGACTGTCAGACTGCCGATCTCTAACACTCCCCCTCAAGCTGGAGCGTATATGTCAATCATGCCCAGCTTGCTACAAAGATTTGAAGCGGAAATTGGTTTTGTAAAGAAGTCCGCCAGTTCTTTTTCTGAGGTAACAAATGGTGTGCAGATCTAATTCATCAAAATATCTTCTCTGATGAAGTGACAATCCACCTCAATATGCTTCGTTCTTTCATGGAACACCGGATTCTTCGAGATGTATATAGCTGCCTTGTTATCACAGAACATTGGCAGATGATGATCATAAAGTACTCCAAAGTCAAGCATTAGTGTCCGTAACCACTTCAGTTCGCATGTAGTAAGGGCCATGCCCCTGTACTCTGCTTCTGCACTTGACCTGGACACTACATCCTGCTTCTTTCTCTTCCAGCTAATAAGATTTCCTCCAAAAAAGGTACAGAATCCTGACGTAGACTTTCAATCTTCTTTATCATCAACATAGCTAGCATCTGAGTATGCCTCAACCTTCAAATGTCCCCTTTTTTGAAACAGAAGACCTTTCCCTGGAGCACCTTTCACATACTCTAGAATCTTAATAGCTGTCTGGAGATGACACTCCTTAGGTGCTTGCATAAACTGGCTCACTCTCCCCACAGCATAACAAATATCAGGTCTTGTGACTGTCAGATAAATGAGTTTTCTCACAAGACGTCTGTACCTAGTGATATCTTCAAGAAGAGGTAAGTCTTCACTCCAGCCCTTGTCATCCCCAACAGCCATGAGACCGAGCAGGTTTCGCCCCAGGAGACCGAGCAGGTTTCGCCCCAAGGAGACCTGTCTCTTTTAAAAGATTCAAGACATACTTCCGCTGTGACAAAACTATGGAACCAGGCTTCCTGGATATTTCAATCCCCAAAAAGTACTTTGGAGACCCCATATCTTTAGTAACAAAGTGTTGAAGAAGATGCTTCTTTGTCATGTCCATACCCTTTCTGTCATCCCATGTCAGAAGAATATCATCCACATAGACCGCAAGAATAACAATGCCATCCGAGAATCTGCGAATGAAAAAAGAGTGATCTGCAGCACTTCGAGCACACCTAACAATGGAAATCACTTCGTTGAACTTGTCAAACCAAGCCCTGAGACTTTGCTTCAGACCATATATAGCCTTTCGTAGTTTGCAGACCCGAGACCCCCCCTGAGCAACATACCCAGGAGGTTGCTCCATATATACTGTTTCCTACAAATCTCCATAAAGAAAGACATTCTTCACATCCAACTGAGACATTTCTCAGTCTTTGTTGACAGTTACTGAAAAAAGAACACGGATTGTAGTACTCCGAGCAACAGAAGAGAATGTATCAAAGAAATCAATCCCATAGGTTTGTGTAAACCCTTTGGCAATAAGGCGAGCCTTGTATCGATCAATAGTATCATCAGGGAGAAACTTGATAACGAAGACCCAGCGGCAGCTAACCACATCAGCTCCAAGAGGGGTAGGAACAAGTGTCCAAGTACCCAGTTCAGTAAGAGTTTTCATCTCTTCATCCATGACAGTCTTCCAATGAGCAATAACAAGGGCATTGTTATAAGAGGCTGGAATAACGCTTGCCGAAAGAGCAAGAGCAAAGCTCTTAGATGAAGGAGATAGCTGCGCATAAGAGACCACATCTTGAATAGGATGTTGAGTGCACGATCAAATTCCTTTCTGAAGAGTAATCAGAAGATCATGGTCCGTCCTGTCTACTGTATCATTCCAATCTATAGGAGAGACTACTGGCCCAGGAGCTGTTGGCAGCGGCTCAGAAGAAGAAGAAGAAGGGTTAGGAAAAGAATAAGGAGCAGAAGGAGGAGAGAGAAGAACAGTAGCGGGAAGATGTGCTGACACCAGCGGAGAAGACGAAGCATCAGAAGAAGAAATAGCAGAGGGAGAAGAAAAGAACGGGGCATCCTCAAAGAAGGTAACATCTGCAGAAACATACTGCCGGCGAAGAACAGGATCAAAACACCTATATCCCTTCTGTGTCGGACTGTACCCCAAAAAGATGCACTTAACAGAGCGAGGAAAGAGTTTGTCGCGACCAGGGGAAGGAGAGTGGGCAAATGCTGTGCATCCGAAGACACGAGGAGTCAAAGGAAATGGTTTCGCGTTAGGATACATGATAGAGAAAGGAGTCTTGCCACCAAGAACCGAAGACGGAACTCGATTAATGAGAAAGCAGGAAATCAGAACAGCATGACCCCAATAAGAGCGGGGAACATGCATTTGAGTAAAAAGACTACGAGCCACATCTAGAAGATGTCGATTCTTACGCTCCGCAATGTCATTCTGTTGTGAAGTGTAAGGGCAAGTAGTTTGATGGACAAGTCCACGATCCAAACAAAAAGAAGTGAACTGATGACTAAGATACTCCTTAGAATTATCAGTGCAGAGAGTTTTAATAGGAGTATCGAACTGTGTACGAATTTCATTATAAAATGTAGTAAAAACTGAAAAAATCTCAGAGCGTTCATGCAACAGATATAACCAAGTACACCGAGAAAAGTCATCAATGAAAGTAACAAAATATAAACTATCCCACCAACAGTCGAAAGGGGAGTAGGACCCCATACATCTGAATGAACAAGATCAAATGGGCGAGAAGAGCTGCGACCCACCCTCGCGGGAAAATTAGACCGGTGATGTTTGCCAATTTGACAAGCTTCACATTGAAAGGAAGAATCCTCGCGAGGTAAATCAGGTAGAAGCTGATAAAGGAGTCGAGGAGGAGGATGCCAAAGGTGAAGATGCCACTGAAATAAGGAAGAAGAGGCAGAAAAGGCAGAGACAGTATCAAGGTAGAATAAGCCGCCACTTTCAGTCCCAATAGCGATCATCTCCATGGAACGAGGAATCTGAAAAATACAAGTAGAGGATGAGAAAACAGCTTCACATTTCAACTGTCTGCAAAGAGCTGTAACAGAAAGAAGATTGCACAAAAACTTTGGAACATAAAGAGTGTCCTGAAGCTGAATAGGAGTCACATGCACCGTGCTAGATCCACAAACCGGGGATGGAGAACCATCCGCTATAAGAACCGGAGGAAATCTATTACTCTTGTCAAGACAAGAGAACAGTCGAGAATTGCCCGTCATATGATTAGTTGCACCAGAATCGATTAGCCACCTACCCGTAATGACCACCTGAGCAGCTCCAGAAGTAGACTTCTTGGAGGAATCAGTTGAAGCAGGACGAAGGTGAGGATGTTTGGTCCAGCAACGATCGACCAAATGACCAACCCGACTACAATGAGAACAGAGGTGCTGAGAGAAACCCTGGCCACCAGTATGGCCACCGCGGCCACCAGAGGTATCAGAACGAGCTGGATGAGCAACCTGATCAGGAGGAGAAGGAAGCAAAGGACACTGAAGAAGAGTAATAACAACGGAAATTCGAGCAGTAGTAGCATCCAGAGTTGGAGATTCCGCCTCCCCAAGAATTGTTCGCGAATCATATCATATGAGTCTGGGAGGCGAAGTAAATAGCACACCACAAGAAACTCCTGAAAATGTTTGTATTGCTCAGCAAGATCAGCAGAAAATGGCCTATGCTGAAGGAGTTCAGCACCAAGAATCTGAACCTCTTGATAGGCCAACACAGGAGGCATGAATGGACGAGCAAACAGATCCACATATAAGGTATAAATGCGCGAAGTTTGTGCGCCCTTGGAATACAAAATAGCAAGATGATTCCAGGCAGCCTTGACCGTAGGATCATCTCGAATGACAGGGAGGAAATCATCCGACAAACTGTTAGCCAACCAAGTTTAAACCAAAGCATTGGTAGCATCCCATTCATCAAAAGAAGCAGAGTTAGAAGGAGGGTCATTGGTCAAATAATGACGTTTACGCTGAGAGCGTAACAGAAAAATAAAGGACACACTCCAATAAGGATAATTGGGACCGGTAAGCTTAGAAGCGGTACCTAAATTACCAGAAGCAGAGATAGAAGAAGAGGAAATAGGAGGAGCAGAAAAAATAGAAGAAAACGGAGTGTCCAAGAAACAAGACAGAAACCGCGCGGTTAAGCAAGAACAACCCGCGCGAGAAGATAAGAGGCAGCGACAATCAGTGAACAAACCGCGCGATAAGCCCACACAGTCACTGTGCCAAAAACACCAGCAGCAAAAAACAGAGGCCGTGACCAGAATATGGAGCCTGCAGCAGTTAGAAAAGCCACAGCGACCAGAGAAGTTACAGCGAGAAGCAAGAGGAAAGGAAGAGGCCGCACGGTCAAGGTGAGAACACACCAGCGACAAGGACGATGCCGTGACCAAAATGCGAAACTCGAACCAGAGAACAAAAGCAGCGAAGAAAGAAGCCGCGACTAAGCAAAGGAAGCCGCGGGAACTGAACACGCGGAAAAAAGAGAACGCATGAGAGGGATAAGCCAGGGAGGGAAGGGAAGGAAGCATACACCAAGAAACCGGAGCGAAAAGAAACCGGAAGAAGCTGCACGGTTAGAAAAACAAGTCGCAATCTGATTGGAGCAATGAATCAGTTTCCTCTGATACCATGTGAGAAATGAGCGAGAAGACGGCAAAAAGTAAATAAACCACAAATTTTATTGCTCCAAATAGATAATTATTATATAAGTATACCCCCATATTTATATGAAACGGGGGAGATGAGAGAATACAATAAGAGATGTGAGACTAAATATGGATCCGCCACTCCTATCCGCCTGACTGCCAGCTATCCGCCTGTCCGCTAGCTAACCGCCGGACTGCTCCAGCTAACCACCAGTCCGCCTGCTAGCCTCCAACTGCCAATACTAGAAGCCTGAGCTCAGCAACAGTTAACCATCCAGACCGCAGTTGCGGGAAGTCCTCAGACCGCAACTCCTAAGATAAGCCATCAAACCACCAGACCGCTGGACTAACCGCCAGACCACCTGAACATCTAGCCGCTAGACTAGAACACCAGACTGCAGTTGCGGGAAGCCTTAAGACCGCAACTGCTAAGATAAGCCACCAGATCACCAGACCTCCGGAATGACCGCCAGACCTCCCGAATAGCTAGCCGCCCGACTAGACTGTCAGACCGCCGATCTCTAACAGCGGACAAAACATATTGAAGTTGATTGTCACTTCATCCGGGAAAAAGTTTAAATGAAGAAGTTCGAATTGAAACATGTTCCGACTGCTGATAAAGTTGCGGATCTTCTCACTAAAGTCTTGCCACGTGTGTTGTATTATCAGTTCTTGTCCAAGCTGGGTGTTTATGATTTGTATGCTCCAATTTGTGGGGGAGTGTTGAAAGAAAAGATCCATAAAGGCCCAAGGGAAAGCCCATCTTAGGCTCTCTTCATGTATATGTATTAGTCCCACATCATAGTTTGGGATTCCTTTCCCCTTTTCTTTTCCTATATTAATGTACACAGTCTTGTATTCAAGGACACAAGGAAAATAAATACAATTATTTTTTTTCCAATTCTTCTTTTGCTATTCTTGACAATCTGTAACACAAGTAAATCTTAAATAAACAAAAATATGCCGCACGATACACTCGACGACATGCTTGGTTAATATATATGGCTCCGTTTGGCGCGGCGTTTTTGCTCCAATGAGTTTGGACAAAAACGTCAACATCATATAATGTATGTTTGGCATGACATCGGTTATGACCGCCTAAAAAGAATACTAATTTTGAACATAGACACTTCATTTCGTGAGGTCGGACGTTCATAACCACCGTGTTCATGACCGCCACGCCAAATGGAGCCATAACCATATTACTAGCGAAAAATAATTAGCAAAAAAAGAGGTAATTAACTCTAATAAAAACAGAAAAATTCAAATAGACAATATTAATAAAAAATTTACCTAGCCTGCTCACGATTAACATTATGTCTCAACTAGGAAAACAGGAGAAGAGTTATATATGAAAACAAAAACATGGATTCATAGAGTTGGTCAATAAAGAAAGAACACAACACTCAAGCCTTTATCCCACTATAGTGGGATCGGATATATGGATTTTTTGTCGCCATTGTGCCCTATTTTTTATCATAATCTCACTAATGCCTAAGTACATCAAGTCTTTCCTTATAGTTTCATTCCAAGTCTTTATTGGTCTACCCCTCCCTCATTTAACATTCCTAGTGACTAGACTCTCACAACGCCTAACAGGTGCCTCTAATGGTTTCGTTTGTACGTGTCCAAACCATCTTAGACGAGCTTCTCTCATCTTCTCTGCAATTGGTGCTACCCCTGTCTTATCCCTGATACATTCATTCCTAATTTTATCCAATCTCGTGTTTCCACAGATCCACCTAAGCATTCTCATCTCCGCAACTCCCATTTTTTGCTCATGTACACAATTCACTGCCCAACACTCAGAACCATAGAGCATTGCATGAATAATTGCAGTACGGTAAAACTTGTCCTTAAGTTTTAGTGGTACTTTACGATCACAAAAGATCCCTGACGCACCTCTCCACTTCAACCAACCCGCTTGGATTCTATGTGTCACATCTTTATACATACCTCCGTCTTTTTGAACTATCGATCAAGATATTTAAAACACTCACTACGAGAAATATCTTGATCACCCAACTTAATAACGAAGTCATCTGTCCTTCTTGTACTGCTAAATTAAGCTCCATATACTCCGTCTTTGCCCTGCTAAACCTAAAACTCTTCTTTTCTAAAGTATCTCGCCAAGATTCAAGTTTCGCGTTTACACCCTCGCGCGTCTCATCAACCAAAACGATATCATCCGCAAACAATAAACACCAAGGTATTGCTTGTTGGATAACACATGTCCTCAGTTTAAAGAAATGAGGGTAATTATGGGCTAGTTTGCCGCTCTGGCCGCATTCCTATGAGGTGGCCGACGGAGGCGACTGTAGGATTTCCACCATTGCGTGGTTGTTGCGAGCTGGAGCGCCAATAACGTGGTCAATATGCAAGCTGCAGCTGAACGCCTTAAAATAAGACGAGTAGAGTAGGCTTTAGAGAATGATTTCTTCCCACTTTATATGGATTCCATTTGCTCGTTTTAATCGATTGGAATTTGCTCAACTTAAATTTCATTCAGGATTATATATATATATATAGGGTTATTTTCCGGGACCTCCCCTCGAAGATTGCATAATTACAGCTTGCACCCCTCTAATTTTTGAAATTACAAAAACCTCCCCTCAATGATTACATTTCAAAACATCAATGAACAAAAGTAGTCCCTTAGAGTAAATCTTCAGGGGATCTTTTTGTGCATGAAATCATGGATGTTATGAAATGTGAACATTGAGGGGAGGTAATTGTAATTTTGAAAGTTAGCGGGGTGCAAGCTGTAATTATGCAAACATCGAGGGGAGGTTCCGGTAAATAACCCTATATATATATATTTATATTTCTATATATTTTAAGTTGAAAAGTTATTCTGTGCACAATAGTAATCCTTGCAACTTAGACAAAAATGTCGTGTATATTGAACTTAGTTTTTCACTGTAGATATTTAAGGTGACTGTTATCCGCACTACAGTTTTGGTTATTCGCACATGTTTTTTTCCTAATTTTTCGCGCCTTTTGGAAATACGTCTTGTACATGCATTTTTATCGAGATCTACAACTTTGATGTTGAACACTTTTCCTGAAAATGCATGTACAAGACGTACTTTGGAAATACACCCAGATTTCGCGCCTTTTAGAAATACGTCTTGTACATGCATTTTCAGGAAAAGTGTTCAACACGAAAGTTGTAGATCTCGATGAGATCTACAACTTTGGTGTTAAACACTTTTCGTAAAAATGCATGTACAAGACGTATTTCTAAAAGACGCGAAAAATTAGGAAAAAATATGTGCGAATAACCAAAACTGTAGTGCGGATAACAATCGCCATATTTGAACAGGCTGTTATCAAGATTTATTAAAATTTAGGGCGTGCTTGTTTTTTTATCGATATCATTAGGATTTTCAATGTTCACACTTATATTTGGATTTGTTCACAGTTCAATAGATGCAGCAAAGCCTTAGTTCAAATTCAGGGATCCTACATGCTGTAGTTGAGGTTTAAGCAAAGGTCATGGAGTTGAGTCAGTATTTTTTTAGCATGCACAGAGAGACTGTCGGCTGTGAGAGTGTTAGCGACTCCATGATCCGCGACGAAAATGTAGGAATCTGGGCCATGACATTGACATTCGCAGGTTGCATGTGAGCAGCAGTCCAAATTCTGATCTAGGGTGCGTTTGGCGGGCCGAATCCGGCGTGACTGAGCATACCAAACCGACCGGTCGCATCCGCGTCCCATTCGGCGGGGATATGCCCCTCCTATGTTTTCCGCGGATTTAACACCAAAATAAACCGCGCGGACCGCAGTGGCCTCTGTGTGGACTGGTTCTGCGGAAAAATCTGCGGAGCGAAAGCAGGCCCTAGTGTCCTATTACTATTATTACTGCTAGAAGTAGAAGGCGTTTTAACTTTGGCAGGATGGTCACGTACAAAAAAAGATTGCAGACAGTTTGACAGTCGAGCGACATATCTTCTTCGGTCTGAACTAAGGAATAATTAAGATATGATGCAAAAAGGAACTTGTTCTATCACTTGATTAGAGACTTCTATAAGAAAAATATGAATTGAAGATTGAAGGGGTACTAGATCAATGAGGTAAAGGATTGTGTAGGGTAGTAGGCATACCATTCTCATTATGAAATCAATGGGGGTAAAGTGGAATGACCCCGAAAAATAAAGTAATGCTTGCAGAAAACCAACTCTCCCCCAAAAATGCCCAATCATCACTTTTTTTTAGTAAGAAATGTCCACGCACCATTACATTGAGATCATTAAGCATTGATGGTTACATCATTAAACAACAATCAATCCAACAATAAACTACTAAATAAGTAGACAAAGCTCACACACGGTGAGAATCGAACCCATGACCTCCCTGTCATGGGGCCTTAGCTTACCCAACTGGGCCAAGGCTCATTGGCTATCACTCATTAAACATATGAAAGAGAGAACGCTTTTAAAGGCAAAGAAAGTTAACAACTTGAAAGCAATGGTAAGTAGTAACTGCAGCTATAACACTGATGAAATTCTAACGCAGCATATACTACAACAAAAGATAAGTTCATAAAAATTGCATTCCCAATGAGGCTCTCACAAACAGTAGTGTCTGGTATAAAATAAAATTTATTCGCAAATCATTAATTGTGAATACTTACTTTAGCAGGAATGTGAAGTTTTTGCCACGATAATTCTCCATGGCTATCCCTTCTTCTTTAGAATACCTGGTTAACAAAGAAATGTAGAATATATATAATGCCTTTGTATGACAGTAAAAATAATAGTTATGGGTGGTGCGGCATAGGATATATTAAGTGTATAAAACCACATAAATTACTTAATGTGAGATTATATTTCCAACACTTCTTTTACATTCTTAGTCCATGCCAATAAGCATAATGAACTCCCTATATTCGGAAATATCAGAAAGGCTGGGGACGCCAAACTACTCTCTCTCATTTTTATTTCTCCTTAATATTTTACGTATATTTCATTTCTCACACATTTTTGATTGTTTTTTCACATATCTGAAGACGGATTACTAGGTTGACCATTCAGTGAGACCATGAATAAAAATGTTTGGAAATTCAAGATGACTAAGGAGAGAAAGGCAAGCCCTAAATTAATTAGGTAACAACTAAAATAAAAACGAACCTAAATACTTCCATTAATAAGCATGAGTATATGAAGGAAATACATTATATAAGAACGGCAAAACCGGCAGTGTATAATGAGGACCAAAAAGAGAACTTCTATGAAGGAAAAATATTATAAGAGTCAAGAAAGATAGGAAAAGATATTAAGCCGAGTATAAAGTGGATTCAGAAGAGAAGTATCGTGGAGCAGAGGAACGAAATAACTTTCGTTCCCTCTGTCGATCGAATACCAATTCCCGACAGCTGCAAAGAGTCTCTCGAGAAGAAGTGAAGCCTTCGACACCGATCGTGCCCCTGCTAGAGTTTTCGATATCGACGAGTATCGGTTCATTCAGTGCTCAGTTCGATGCCGACGACGCTGCTGCACTGCCATGAGTTCGTCGTTCATCACAGGCTTGCTCATACCATCGGGAAGGCCTTTGGTTCACTGTCGAATATCTTTTCCTTGGAGAGACGGACAATTGCAACCCCATTTTCCCTCCTGATCGTGCGCAAGAGTGTCTTCCACAGTGGCGGTCGCCTTGTCCCAAGTCAATTTCCTTGAGAGCTAAGTTACAGCTCAGTAAAATCCGTAATATCTCACCACTTAATAAGTTAGCGTAATCTTTTATGTGTTCATTTAAATAATCATGTGCTTGACCGTACGTCCTTGAATTATCCGTGAATACCATTATTTGCCACAAGTTTTTCTATGCATTTTTCACTCCTGGAATCAGTGATCCGTGTTATGAATTTGAAAGCGCCAAGGATTGAGTGGAAACCGCATTGTCAACATCAGATTTTTGAAATTAAGATTACATCAATATGAATGTACATATATATAGGAATAATTACCAAAGCTTCCCCTGAAAGCTAGCATAATTACAGGTTGCACCCCTCTTATTATTGAAATTACAAAAATCTCTTGAATGTTACAAAAAATAACGCTGCTCCCTCTGTGATTTGCCTCCCCGATCTGATCTCACGGTCTCCCGATCTCGTAAGCTTCTCTTCTTCTTTGATGTTAACTAGCACAACAACTAAGCATCTATGAAATACACAAAATACCTCCCTCCCCCTCCTCCCCCCTCCTCCCCCCCCCCAAGGTACTCCGAGAGGGATCATTTTTGTGCATGGATGTCATGAAATGTAAACTTCAGGGGAGGTTAGGAATAAATGTGAAACCGCATCTCAGTTTTGTTAACATCAATCAGGGGAGGTTTTTCTGTGCGATCTCATTTCATAACATCTATGTAAATTTTCAAACTTAGAGGGGAGGTCCCAGGGGAGGTTTTTCGTAAATGCCCCCCATATATATATATATATAGAGAGAGAGAGAATAACTCTTATGTGAACTGTACAAGTTACGCATAGTGCGGACTCGCCATTTCCCGGGCTGCCACCGCCGACAGCCCGGGAAATGGCGAGTGCGCACTTTCACCGCCGCCGCCGCTGGCTCGTCGGCCACCGGCCACCCGAGGTTCGTCGACGGCCACGCCGACGAACGCCGGGCGGCCGACGAGCCTACGGCCAGCGGCGGCAGCTGCAGCGGCGAAATCTGCCGTGCCGTCGGATGCCATGGTGGGAGGATTCAATCGAAAAGCCTGGATTCACTGTGCGTACTTTAACAGTGCGTACAGGAGTATCACTCTCTCTATATATCTTTATTATATAAAACAATATAACAATCTCCCTGCTCTTACCATACTTTTAATCACATATGTACAATCTCTAAATATTTTATTTCCACCCATTCGATCTCACCCTCTCAAATATACCGTAGCTTTCCACAGACTCTTACTTCACTCCAACGTATTTGTTCTATTCTCCAAACTCGCGACATTTCCCGATCTCCACATTCTCCCCCCTCCCGACGCTTGAAGCACGATCGATGCTTGAAGACCTCACCTAAAGATGGCGTCTGAAGCCCTACCCATCCTGATGCTGAAATCCTCTCCGTGCTTCCATATATATATATAAGCATTCTCACACAGGTTTTATTATGAGGGCGCAGCCCGCAATGATGCGGTCGAAGGTCCCCCCGAGAGCATCGAGCACGGGTGCAGCCCGTACGAAGATGCTCGTGTATATATATATATATATATATATATATATATATATATAGTGTGTGTGTGTGTGTGTGTTAATTACCGAAACCTCCCCTAGGAGTTTGCAAAATTACAAGTACCCCCTCTATGTTTTAAAATTACAAACCTCCTTATATGCTTGGTCTGTTTACAGACTCACCCATTCTGCTAAAACTCTACAATTTTATAAAAAACCCAATTATCATCCCTCTTGCAATAAATATAAAATAAACTATCTCATATAACCCGAATTAGAATAACACGCCCATTTCTATACCCGAATCTCTCCTTTCAATTTGTCGCGCACGCGACCCGCCGTCATCGTCCTCAAACACGTGGCCTGGGTTCATGATGTAGGCTGGATGGATCACACCGGGTTTTGAACGCGAAATCGAACTCATCACTTTGAACTTTAAGAAATTCGTTAATTTTTGTTCGAGGATGATCTCTTACGTATTTTACGAGTTGAACCTTCTCCGAGATTTAACGTGACCACAAGCAAAATTCGCAAATAATAACTTATGGATAAACAATAATGAAAGGAGGGTGAACGAGATGGCAAGCTCAAGTTATTTAAGAGGGCAACAAAAATTTAAGCTAATAAAAAGTAGCAAGGATACTTCAAGGATATAGCTGAGGAGGTAGTCCATCCCGAGCCGTATTGCAAAAGTGAAGACGCGATCTCCTGCGGGTTGTACGAACTTGAGTTGGCCGCTGGAGTAGGGAGGCGAGGTCGATGGAAGACGTAGTCTGCTTTAGGCCGTTAGAGTATATCGTCGAGGCCGACGACAGTCTGAATCCACGAGGCAGTTCGTCTCGATGACGAAGGGCGGTGCGCATCCGGATGGCTCCGCTTGGGAACGGAAACAGCTGGAGATGTCAGACGAGCAAGCGCCGCTGGTGCTTTAGGCGGAATAGAGGCTGGTGCGGCTGGCAGGGCGAGGATGTCGTCGCGAGAAACCGGGGAAGAGGTGTACCGGCAAGGTAGAGAAACAAAACTTGCATTTCACAGCTGTCTGGGTTCCGCTTTTTCTGTTCATCCTGGGCAGATAAATAAATAGGAGGGCTTCCTTCCTGACAGCTTTCCAAATGAAATTTTCCAAAAAAACTCTCTAAATTGATCTTTTTCCGAATAGGGTTATCAGAATATATGATATGACTGATTTAAAAACTTTCCACAATATTTTTTATCTCCTAATAATTTGTTTCCAGATTTACTATATCCTTAGCTTTGAATTCCTTGGATTTTATTAATGTAAATTTATGTGCCCTTAAATAAAATAAGCTTGTCTTTTTCGTCCTAGCTACCTAAGATTACCAGACCATTTATTTAAGGTCTCATCGGGTGGTCAAACCGATGAGCCGAACAAAACTCTAAATGAAAGCGGGTGCGCGGAAAAAGAAATACATAACATGAAATAAATGAATGCATGATAAAAAAAACTATGATGCGTCGCAGAGTGCATCAGTTTTCTCCCTCTTCACGCGCAATTTGCTTCATTCCTTCTTCCTCAAAGGCTCAGAGACGTGGAAGGAATTTAGCAACAGGGTAGGGCATCGACAACGGAGAAGGATTCGACGACACACGACCAAGTTTCTTTCTTCTTTGTTCCCACTCAACATGTTGTTGCTCTCTTTCTTCTGTTTGCTTTACACTTTTGATTTCAACCTAAAAACAAGTAATATTCTTCGTTCCTGCTCCGTTGTTCTTTGTTCTTGCTTCGCAATGTTCATGCATGTTGTTATTCTTTGTTCAAAAAAATTTCGTTTTAAGGGGTTTTTTCTAAGTTCTTATATCCATTTTCCAGTTGTTGGTGATTAAGCGGTAATCTTTGATGTAATTTTATTTGCGATTGATTATTTGGTATTCATATACTATTATTACTATGCAATCCACTGGTATGGGGAGAAATGAAATACTACAAGCATGATGTTTTTGAATATACTATTATTACTATGCAAATATACTATAGTTTTATTTGCGATTGTTTTTGAAATGAAGTTGTTGTGTTCGCCTCCATTCGGATTCCTCCTCCAGTTCGCAGAAGCTGCTGTGTCCGCATCCTTGCGGATTCCTACAACAGTCAGCAGAAATTGCTACGTCCGCCTCCTTGCAGTTTTTCCTCCAGTTGCCGCACTCGTTGTGTCTATTTCCTGCAATTGCCCTGCTCCTGAATTTGCCTGCTTCCATCACTCGCAAAGCTCGCACGCTCTGCTCCTACTCGCGTACTCGCTGCGTTCGCCCCTCCCCTCATGGGTTCGTTGAGCTCACGCCCGATGACCCTTATGTTGCATATTCTTCTCTCTTTAGAGTGGGCTCCTCCTGTTTTTGCTGGTGCGGTCTCTCTCTGTCGTTGTTGGTCTCTCCTTGTTTGACCACCCTCTTTCATCTTGCCTGTCATGGATATGCTTGCGGGCTCTTTACCATCGTCCCTTTCGGCTCTCGCTTAGGCCCCTCTTGCAAAACTACGAGATGAATTGTAGATCACCACTATCCTCTTTAGTAGAAGGAAAAATTTTGTTGAGTGGGTGCACTCGGTGCGCCGCGTTCTTCAGACCAAGGGTCTGCTTTATCACCTCTCTCGACCCCCTTTGCCAGGCCCATTGAGCCCATTGAGCCCATCGAGCAATGGATCCGTGATAATGGCCGTGTTCAGTCCTGGATTTTGAACTCCATGGATAGTGAGCCCTATTGCATGTACATTTACCATGAGACCGCCAAAGCTATGTGGGATAACTCCACTTTTTCTACTATGGAAAGGATAGTCTCCAACACCTGTTCGACATCTTCATGGATCTTCAAACATTCGAACTAGGAGTGGATGAGGACTAGATCTCCTTTGTTACTCGCTCAAAGACTCTTGTCGAGGCATGGCTTCAAAAACAGCCTCCGACGTCGGATTTTGCTGCCAAGCGTGTAAATGGGTGACGATCGTGAGGAGGGTGGAGATAATGATTATCTTGACTCACTATTGTCAAATCATGACAATCAATCATTCTGATCTTGAATTGTCTAATGAAGAGGTTAACAAATTTACGATTGAAGGAGTTGCTAGAACGGTGGGTTGTCCTAATATGGATGAATTCAAGCCTAAAGCTCAAACAAACCCATAAAACTTCTAAAGGGTATGATGTTTGCAAATATGGATGCAGTCAAGAAAGACATTACTAAGTACGCTATTAGAAAAGACTGTAAGATTCATCAGATAAAAAACGAGAAGTCTAGAGTAACATTTGATGTGATGTTGCAAGTGGAGAGTGCATGCTTCTCCTATGCCTGATGGAATGACATCAAATCCTATTTTTCTAGTCATGGTTGTGCTAGGATTGATAAGACCAGAAAGCAAAGTTAAGAGTAGATGGAAGATGAGATAATTGGCATTTCTGTAGTGTATTATTAGGAACAGTAAGCATGGTTGAGAATATGGGTCTGTGGCGCTGCGTTCGCCCCTCCCCTCATGGGTTCGTTGAGCTCACGCCCGATGACCCTTATGTTGCATATTCTTCTCTCTTTAGAGTGGGCTCCTCCTGTTTTAGCTGGTGCGGTCTCTCTCTGTCGTTGTTGGTCTCTCCTTGTTTGACCACCCTCTTTCATCTTGCCTGTCATGGATATGCTTGCGGGCTCTTTACCATCGTCCCTTTCGGCTCTCGCTTAGGCCCCTCTTGCTAAACTACGGGATGAATTGTAGATCACAACTATCCTCTTTAGTAGAAGGAAAAATTTTGTTGAGGGGGTGCACTCGGTGCGCTGCGTTCTTCAGACCAAGGTTCTGCTTTATCACCTCTCTCGACCCCCTTTGCCAGGCCCATTGAGCCCATTGAGCCCATCGAGCAATGGATCCGTGATAATGGCCGTGTTCAGTCCTGGATTTTGAACTCCATGGATAGTGAGCCCTATTGCATGGACATTGACCATGAGACCGCCAAAGCTATGTGGGATAACTCCACTTTTTCTACTATGGAAAGGATAGTCTCCAACACCTGTTCGACATCTTCATGGATCTTCAAACATTCGAACTAGGAGTGGATGAGGGCTAGATCTCCTTTGTTACTCGCTCAAAGACTCTTGTCGAGGCAGGGCTTCAAAAACAGCCTCCGACGTCGGATTTTGCTGCCAAGCGTGTAAAATGGGTGACGATCGTGAGGAGGGTGGAGATAATGATTATCTTGACTCACTATTGTCAAATCATGACAATCAATCATTCTGATCTTGAATTGTCTAATGAAGAGGTTAACAAATTTACGATTGAAGGAGTTGCTAGAACGGTGGGTTGTCCTAATATGGATGAATTCAAGCCTAAAGCTCAAACAAACCCATAAAACTTCTAAAGGGTATGGTGTTTGCAAATATGGATGCAGTCAAGAAAGACATTACTAAGTACGCTATTAGAAAAGACTGTAAGATTCATCAGATAAAAAACGAGAAGTCTAGAGTAACATTTGATGTGATGTTGCAAGTGGAGAGTGCATGCTTCTCCTATACTTGATGGAATGACATCAAATCCTATTTTTCTAGTCATGGTTGTGCTAGGATTGATAAGACCAGAAAGCAAAGCTAAGAGTAGATGGAAGATGAGATAATTGGCATTTCTGTAGTGTATTATTAGGAACAGTAAGCATGGTTGAGAATATGGGTCTGTGTTCACTTGTATTTGCAGTTGTAGAAGTTGAGAGCACAGAAAGTTGGGTATTTTTTTCCATTATCTCAATGAAATGTTGGGAGGTTTTGTGGAGAGTAAGCCTTAGACATTTGTGACTGAACGACATAAAGTAAAATTCTAATGTATACTCTCAATTTATATTCCTTGTTAATTTGTGATGGTAAATGATTTATCTTACCTTTTTGGATAGTTTCTTGTAGGGTCTAATTGAAACAATAACTGGATTCATTCCTCGAGCTACCAATAGAAAGTGATGCAGACATATATACATATATATAGGATCGATCTCGTGCGAATAAGAAATATTGTCCGTCCGATGGTTGCATCGTCTCTGCGTGATCCTCTTGCACTGTAGATTCCCAGCGCGGCGGCTGTGGGCTCGCCGGCGGCGGATCGGGCGTGAAGAGATACATTCCAGCGCCGCCGCCGCCGGCTGCGGGCTCGCCGGCGACGCGACGGGTGGGAAGCTGCGGGTTATGAATCAGCACGCGGACGTCGCGTATTCGACACGCGGAAGTTGCGTATTTGGCGCGCGGAAGTCGCGTATTCGGGGCGGATCGGCAGAACAACAGGGGATGGCGTGCACAAACACGAGCACCGACGGTAAGATGGCGGGCGGTGAGATAGGTCAAACAAAATTGATACGATCCAGAGAGGAATTCCGCAAGGGGGAGGGCCGACGGAGGTGAGAAAGAGGAAGGAGGAAGGAATGAGAAGAAATAAAAAAAAAAATAACATGAAGGCATATTTGTAAATACGGTTAGGTCTCACCTCTAATACCAAGCTGCTGCCCCTTATCCCTCAAATCTCCACTTTCGGCGGTAGTTTTATTTTCCCCACAAGCACACACCGCCGCTCCCGCCATCCGCTCCTGCAAGCTGCGGCATCCGATCGTCAATTTCCATTCGTGGTTGGCAATTCTTGCTCTCCCTCAGGAGAGCGCGGCTCCTCCCCCGCTGATCTAAACGACAACCCTTCTTCTCTTCAAGAATCGACAATCTCCTCTCCAGGAGCCGACAGTTTTCTCATCCCCAAGCCGGAAGCATCAACCTTTCTCCCTTCCTCAAGGCCGGAAACTCCTCTTCCTCCAACGACCCTCTTCCCCTCTTCTCCAAGGGGTCAGAAGCCCTCTTCCTCTCTGTTTGGGCCGGTGTTTGCGAGAGGGACAACTAGGGTTTCCTACCCTCTCCTCCTTGGACTCGGACTTGGCTTCCTTTGAGTGAGATTCCTCCACCATTATTCAGATTTTTCTTAATCCTTCATGAATTTTTTTGTCTCCATATTTGCATATATTTTATGATTCAAGACTTTTACCCTCTTATAATCGTCTAACTATGTTGTGTTTGTGATTTTTGGCGCCGTTCGACAGAACTATCAGCGGGATCTCTCAAAACCCTCTCGATTTAGGGTTTACATAACCGAAGTGTCGCCAAATTTCAGATTTTTGCGTGGTAACGTCCTCTCCCCTCACCTTTGAGGAAGGTAATTTTGTTAAACCCTCCTTTGTTTAAGTTCCACGATGTAGAATGCATGTGCCAACGTAATGAATTTTGCTAAATCAAATCACTTTTGTCGTTCTTGAACAAGTTTAATTAGGGTAACTAAATTTGTTTGCGCCGCCTAGCCTCCACAATTAGTTTTAGGCTCACTAATTTCTGTCGCTTGCAAACATTGAATTTAATTTCATGAACCCACTTCGTATACTTTTGAATTACTCTTGAATACCTGAATCGTTAAATTAATAGCATGTTTTGATACGTTAGGAATCACTAAATTTTAAATGAATTATTTCATTAATGTCATAAGCGAGCATTGAAAGATAGTGTCTAATTGATGCAACAACCTGAACTTGAATCTCTAATAACTCTTGAATCTGAACTTGAACCTCTGATAAGTTTTGTAACTGAACTTAAATACTTCAAAATTATGAATCTGTGCATCAAATAAAAATATCTACACAGTTCATTCTGTTATAACTTATGAAATTACATGAATGAATATATGTTACACTCTAAAGTAGGCTAATAGTTCTGATTAGTTCTGCTTGACTCTTTTACTTGTCTGTCTTGCTAGCATTGTTTCATGATAAATCAGTACACATACATTTCTGATTCTCTTACTAGTTATGTATTTCTCTTTGCTCACATTTGTCAATGCTCTGAGACTTTTTTCTTCTTATTTTGGAATTTGCCTTAGTGTCTGTGACAACGCCGCATGCTACCTGAGCCCGATCTGCGTCAATCTCCTGTTTCTGGAGGTTTATCTTATTTGTTGCTCTGTCAGCTTCTATGTTGTATTCCTTTACTGTCGGATTTTGCCTGCATGCTTCCCACCCGTCACGTCGAGTCTGCTGCAAGGGGGAGGGTTATGGGCCACTGGGCGGCGGATCGGGCGCAGCAGACTCAACGCGACGGGTGGGAAGCTGCGGGTTATGAATCAGCGCACGAAAGTTGCGTATTCGGCGCGCGGAAGTCACGTATTCGGGGCGGATCGGCAGAACAACCGGGGCTGGCGTGCACAAACACGAGCACAAGCGGTAAGATGGCGGGCGGTGAGATAGGTCAAACCAAATTGATACGATCCCGAGAGGAATCCGGCAAGGGGGAGGGCTGACGAAGGTGAGAAAGACGAAGGGGGAAGGAATGAGAAGAAATAAATAAAAAATAAAAAAAATAACATGAAGGC
Source organism: Platanthera zijinensis (assembly GCA_039513925.1). NCBI lineage: Eukaryota > Viridiplantae > Streptophyta > Magnoliopsida > Asparagales > Orchidaceae > Platanthera > Platanthera zijinensis. Next base: position 157,492,284 of record CM077083.1, read on the forward strand.
ATATTTGTAAATACGTTTAAGTCTCACCTCTAATAACTAGCTACAGCCCCTGATCCCTCAAATCTCCACTTTCGGCGGTAGTTTTATTTTCCCCACAAGCACAGATCGCCGCTCCCGCCATCCGCTCTTGCAAGCTGCGGCATCCGATCGTCAATTTCTGTTCGTGGCTGGCAATTCTTGCTCTCCCTCAAGACGGCGGCTCCTCCCCCGTTGATCTAGACGACAACCCTTCTTCTCTTCAAGAATCAACAATCTCCTCTCCAGGAGCCGACAGTTTTCTCATCCCCAAGCCGGCAGCATCAGCCTTTCTCCCTTCCTCAAGGCCGGAAACTACTCTTCCTCCAACGACCCTATTCCCCTCTTCTCCAAGGGGTCGGTAGCCCTCTTCCTCTCCGTTTGGGTCTGTGTTTGCGAGAGGGACAACTAGGGTTTCCTACCCTCTCCTCCTTGGACTCGGACTTCGCTTCCTTTGAGTGAGATTCCTCCACCCTTATTCAGATTTTTCTTAATCCTTCATGAATTTTTTTGTCTCCATATTTGCGTATATTTTATGATTCAATACTTTTTCCCTCTTCTAATCGTCTAACTACGTTGTGTTTGTGATTTTCAGCGCCGTTCGACAGAACTATCAGCAGGATCTCTCAAAACCCTCTCTGATTTAGGGTTTACATAACCGAAGTGCCGCCAAATTTTTGATTTCTGCGTGGTAACGTCTTCTCCCCTCACCTTTGAGGAAGGTAATTTTGTTAAACCCTCCTTTGTTTAAGTTCCACGATGTAGAATGCATGTGCCAGCGTAATAAATTTTGCTAAATCGAATCACTTTTGTCGTTCTTGAACAAGTTTAATTAGGGTAACTAAATTTGTTTGCGCCGCCTAGCCTCCGCAATCAGTTTTAGGCTCACTTAACGCAAGTAGAGAAATTTCTCTTGCTTGCAAACATTGAATTTAATTTTATGAACCCACTTCGTATGCTTTTGAATTATACTCTTGAATACCTGAATCGTTAAATTAATAGCATGTCTTGATACGTTAGGAATCACTAAATTTTAAATGAACTAATTCATTAATGTCATAAGCGAACATTAAAAGATAGTGTCTAATTGATGCAACAACCTGAACTTGAATCTCTAATAACTCTTGAATCTGAACTTGAACCTCTGATAAGATTTGCATCTGAACTTAAATACTTCAAAATCATGAATCTGTGCATCAAATAAAAATATCTACACATTTCATTTTGTTATAACATATGAAATTACATGAATGAATATACGCTACACTCTAGAGTAGGCTAATAATTCCGATTAGTTCTGCTTGACTCTTTTACTTGCCTGTCTTGCTAGCATTGTTTCATGATAAACCAGTACACATACATTTCTGATTCTCTTACTAGTTATGTATTTCTCTTTACTTATATTTGTCAATGCTCTGAGGCTTTTTTTTCTTATTTTGGAATTTGCCTTAGTGTCTGTGACAACGCCGCATGCTACCTGAGCCCGATCTGCGTGAAGCTCATGTTTCTGGAGGTTTATCTTATTTGTTGCTCTGTCAGCTTCTATGTTGTATTCCTTTACTGTTAGATTTTGTCTGCTATGTAATAGTTATGACCGGTCATTTTCCCTTGTATCATGAACAACTGTTAGGTTGAAATTTATGTATTGGATTTGGATTTGTTACATGTTCATTTTCTTTGGGATTTATTGCAAGAAATTTGTACCAGCACCTTGTATTTTAAGATTTATTAAAAATACATGGGTATTTAATTTTTTCACTGTTATACAATAAAGCCACCGCAAAAAAACAATTGATTTTACTCCAAAGTATTTATTTTAAATCTAATAACATTAAATCAGCTCCCTCCTAACAGACATGGAATTTCTTTCCCCCATGTCTGTGGCATCACGACCCGACAGAAAGCACTCTGATTTTTGCTTTTAGATGGGTCGTGACAAATACAGTCGTAATTACGTTACAACTGTAATTTTGTAAGAAAAAAGGTCCTGGACGAAGGCATTGTGCGAGCAACGTACCTGAAATTATCTCAAAATGGATATATTTCTTTAACATTTTATGCCAAGAGGGATACATTAATGTTAGAAGAATAAGGCATACAAACAAGGCTGTTATATCATTTAAAATTATAATATAAAAAACATTTATTTTTACAGAATTTTTGGATAAATTAATATAAGGAAAATTATCAAGTTAAGAAATCAATTAAGTCTTAGGAACCAAGCTTGGACAAGAACCGATGGTACATTTGCCTTGGTAATGCCTTGACGAGAACGTCAGCAACTTGCTCAGAAGTTGGAACATGCTCTAGCTCTAACTTCTTCAATTGAACCTTTTTCCGAACAAAGTGACAGTCAACTTTGATGCGTTTGGTCCGTTCATGAAACACAAGATTCATTGCAATATGGATCGCAGCCTGACTGTCGCAAAACAGAGTTGCTGGTGGGGATAGAGTGACTCCCAAATCACCAAGAAGATTTGAAGCCAGGTAAGTTCAGATACAACGACCGCCATTGCACGATACTCGGTTTTAGCAGAAGAACGAGCAACAACAGATTGCTACTTGCTACGCCAGGTGATAAGGTTCCCTCTAAAGTAGGTACAGAAACTCGTAGTGGAACGTCGATCATCAAGGGAGCCCGCATAGTCCGCATTTGAATATGCAATAAGAGATATAGAGGAGGATGACTTATATACAAGCCCTTGTCCAGTAGCTGGCTTCAAATATCTGAGGATGCGTTCTGTAACGTGGGTCAGCAAAAGCTGATCTCAAATATGTAACCAACACATCTCCTCCCGGCGGTCCTTAGTGTACCCCGGGGCACTCATCACCCTACAGGTCAGCACTTCATATGCATATGCAAATAAACATAGAAAACAACAAGTTTGAGTATCTCATACATCAAACACGTTTCTATGTTGAGCATTTTAAATAAAGGGGCCTACAATGCAGCAAGTATGCAAGCTTGGGTTTTACCAAAGACACCCTATACCGCGTATGATTATAACACATCATCACATCACATTACATCACACGAGTACATCCAATTTTCCCCATCGGCGTTCAAGCCGCAATACAGAACTCATGCGTAGGCCCCACCCGCTCATGGGTCTCAATACCCGGGCTTGCCTGCAAACTCTGACTCTCACGTTAGTTCTGTCACACAAACAAACCGATGCTAAGAACCCTTGTTCGACCCTGCCCGCTCGTGGGCTTCATCGTTCGGGCTTGTCCAAAAGCTTGACATTCTCGTCAGTTTCTACAGAAGGGGGTTTGTCTTGCCGGGACACTCTCCACACGTGACTTGCAACGTCACGGGCTAGCCAGCCGACCACAGAGACAAAGTCAAGCCTTTGCATAAAATTCAACAATCACATCATTCCCCCACCCTAAATCACCATTCATTCTCACACGAAAGATAGAGCATCGTAAACGGCATATTCGCTACAATCGGATTTCTAGAAAAAATCCTTGTAGTGCTCGTCAAACAACATCACCAAATCGGACCACCGATCGCAATTACGGCTTCACCCACAATGCCTAATCTACTAACGGAGTGAATCTCTAATGCAACAATATGTCGGGGACGGACTCAAACGACCCGGTGGCTCCTCTTGAACCATGACGACCTGAACCCCTCTCACTTGAGAGATCCGGTGCCTAAATGATTGAATAAAGGCATAAAAGAAACGGATGACATGCACACATCCTAAAAACCGGGAGGAGAAATGTCGTTACCTTCTGATTCCTCTTCCTAGTCATGGAGATCTTGATTTGCACGGATGGAAGTGTGCGCCTTCAAGCCCTCTCCACGAATCCGTCCTCGGATCGACAAATGAAGCTCCAGAGCTTCGTCAATGGCGGAAGATGCCTCTTCTTCCTCCTCCAAACTCTCTCTCTCAAATCCCAACTTCTCAACCTAAAAGATGAGAAATAGGAGGAAATGAACCCCTCAGCCCAACTTAAGGCCCATGGGCGGAAGATTCTGGGCCATAGGATCAAATTCTAAGAAGATCGGACGACCAAAAATCACCAGTTACAAAATAGTTTCCACCCGCTACCGCCGGATGGTAGTTACCTACCATGCCGCGGTAGCTCACAGACCCACCAGTCTCTGCAAAACGCCACACTACCGCCAGCAATAGTGCTACCGTCGCGCGGTAGCTACTTAGCGCTTTTGTTTCGACGCTTTTGTCTTGACGCTTTTGTCTCGACGCTCTCAACGAAAAAGACTATCGCCTGGCGGTAGCTACCTACTCAATTCATTCGTCTTAACGGTTTGGTCTCGACGAAAAGAAGACTACCGCCGGGCGGTAGCTACCTACCGCCGCGCGGTAGCTTCCAGAACCTCCAAACTCAAGAAAAATGGGGCGTTATATGTTCTACTGCCTGAAGATGAGAGATCTGAGGAGCATGCATAAACCGGCGACCACTCTAACAACAAATGAGATATCAGGTCTTGCAACCGTCAAATATATCAGTTTTCCTCAAGACTCCGATAGTACTCAGGATTCGTAAGCAGAGAATCTGAGTCAGACCCATGAGCACATTACTTGTGATTGACATCCATCGGGATTTCCACTGGTTTGCACCCTGAGTAGCCTGAATCTTAAAGGAGGTCAAGACAGTACTTTCGTTGTGAAAGAACAAGACCATCAGACTGTCTTGCAACCTCAAGTCCTAGGAAGTACCGGAGAGTCCCCAGATCTTTTGTTTGGAAAACAGAGTTTAAGTATTGCTTGATTTGTTGTATTCCTGTGAAATCATCTCCGGTAATCAAAATATCATTCACATAAATCAGGAGAATGACAGTCCTGGTTGATTGATGACGAGTGAAAAGAGAGAAGTCAGCCGAGCTCCTCTAGAATCCAACTTCGCGAACGGCCAAGATATCCAGCTGATGGAGGGGCAAATTGCGATGAACAGCTAAGGAGATTAGAACCCGAACAGAGTTTAACTTGGCGACGGGGGAAAAAGTTTCATCATAATCAAGACCTTGTTGTTGAGTGAACCCCCAGTCCACAAGACGGGATTTGAGGCGTTCAACTGTCCCGCCCGGAGCATGTTTGACTGCAAAGACCCACTTACAACTGACACAAGGTTGTCCATGAGGAAGAGGAGCCAGATTCCAGGTCTGGTTGAACCAAAGGGCTATCATTTCCCCTTCCATAGCTGCACGCCACCCTGGGTGAAGAAGAGCCTCCTGCACTGAGTTAGGTAAAGAGATGGAAGATAGAGATAGTGCAAACATTAGGAGAGATGGAGATAGGCGATGCAGAGATACATAATTTGTCAGGGGATGAGCTGTAGATGTTGATACAAGATCGTCAAGTCGCGAGATAGCACTGGTAGAAGGTAGCTGCTGTAGGGCTCCATAGGGTGGAGTACGATGAGTGTATACACGAAGAGGTGGTTTAGATGGAACTGGTGCCAGGAGTAGAGTGGGAAGGAGGGGCGGTAGAGAAGACGTGACGAGAACGGTAGGACGAGGTATGGGAGGGGAGAGAGGAGGAGCTGAAGGTGAAGCATGAAATGATTGGTCTTTAAGAAAGGTGACATCGGCCGAGACTACAACTTTGTCAGTGGTGGGAGAATAACACACATAACCTATTGAGTCTGAGAGTACCCTACAAACATACACTTGCTAGCACGGGTGGAAAAATTATCTGTCGATGGACCAAGATTGTGGACATAACAAGTATATCCAAACACACGAGGCGTGAGGGTAAACGGGGATTTGGAAGGAAACAGAAGACTGAACGGAGTGACAAAATCGAGCATGGAGGAGGGCATGCGATTGATGAGGTGACATGTTGCAGACATAGTGAATTCCAGTATAGGGTGGGTACCTACATTTGAAGCATGAGTGACCAAGCAACATCAAGAAGATGACGATTCATTCGCTCGGCCACCCCATTCTGTTGAGGCGTATACGCACACGATGTATGATGTATAATGTCAAACTCAGTGCATAAATTAGAGATTGTCCAGCTAGTGCATTCACAAACATTATCAGTACGAATGATTTTTAAGGGTGAGGAAAACTGAGTACAAATTTCCGTAATAAATGCTCAAAATATAGAGATCAGTTCAGCACGATCGCGAAATAAGCACAACTAGGTCAACCGAGAGTAATCATTAATAAAAGTGACAAAGTAACGATAACCAAACATACTAGTGGTTTTATATAGTCCCCAAATATCAGAATGCACTAAAGATAGAGGAGTATCACTCTGAGTCCAAGTAGGATGAAAAGAAGTATGATGTTGTTTACCAAAGATACAAGATTCAAAAGTAAACTCATGCAGGGAGACATCCGAAAGAGTTTTCTTGAGAATCTGGAGAAGAGCATGCCCAAGACGGCGATGTCAACTGACAGAGGAGACGACCGAGAAGGCAGAAGGTGGAATATCCAGGAGGTAGAGCCCGTTAGACAATCGACCTTTGCCAATGATATTCTGCGTTTTCCGATCCTGCACAATAAAGGTAGAGGGTGAGAATGTAACACAACAATTAAGATCCTGAGTAAGGTGGCTAATAGAGAGCAAATTAAATGGTGATCCCGAAACATGAAGGGCCGAAGGCAGAGAGAGTGGGTGTGAGAGAGATATCAGCAGCGCCGGACACCGGGGTGGTATCACCATTGGCCACGGTGATGAACTTAGGATGGGCAGTCAGCAAGTATTGAGGAGGTCGCTGCGAAGTAATATGGTGTGTGGCTCCTGAATCCACAATCCAATGAGAGTCCTGGGAGAGACAGGATATACCTGCATTAGAAATTGAAGCAGCTGATCCAGATGAGCGAGTAATCACCCCTTAAAGATGTTGGAGCTGGGTGTGTAGAGCATTGATGTCTTCACGAGTGGAAGAGGCGGAGTCTATTGCAGGAGAAGTGAGAGGCTCAGCTTTAGTAGAGGCAGCAAGATGTGGAGGCAGACCATGTTTGTGATAGTAGGTAGCCTCAAGGTGACCATCCCGCCCGCAATACGTGCATTTAAAGGAAGATTGTCTAGTACGTCCTCATCCCCGAGACGTGTTGCGACCCCCACGGGTCGAGGAACCTCGAGTCGTTGGAACATGTGTAGGTTGCTGTAAAAGAGTTGGAGAGAGATGCACATGAGCATCCAGGGGCGGTGTAACCTTCAGAAGCATAATAGAGCAAACATCTGACAGAGATGGAGTTATAGAGAAAAAGAGAATCTGAGCCCGAACGCTGTGCAAATGAGAAGGAACACGAGCCATCATCATAGCAATCCCGACTGTTTATTTTTTGACCTGTTGGGTAACCAAATCTGTGGTAGGAGGTTGATGCTGTATCCAAGCCTCAACGAGGGTCATGACCTTGGCAACAAAGGAGATCATACTGTCTGGTGCCTCGGGATCAAGAGTTTGAAGATCCGAGATAATGTCGAACAAGTGCTGAAGACTGTTCTGCTCAGAATAGAGGGATTGGAGCTCCACCCACATTGCCTTTGCCGTTTCATGATACATATCCATCTTGTATGGTTTGGTCTCCATTGAGTTTAGAAGCCATGGCTGAACCCGACCATCATCATGAATCCACTCATCAGTGGGAGCAGTAGGAGTACCACGTGTCAGATGATGAAGAAGGTCTTTCGTCTGCAACACCCTACGAACAGAATGCACTAATTCCACAAAGTTCCGCATCCGGCTAAGGGAGATGGTGGAAATCCGGAGTTCATCACGATGTTCAAGCGTGGGAGTAGCAGCACGAGCTGGTAGGGTGGAACCATCATCGGGATCTATGGGAAAGCGGACAGGGCGGATAGAACATTGATAGATGCCGCGGACTGAAGAGAGGAGTTGCGGCTAGGAGAGCACGCGGCTAGACAAGGTCTCAGTGGTTAGAAAATATCGCAGGCGGATAAAACAGGCGGATAGAGGCCGCAGACTGAAGAGAGGAGCTGCGGCTAGACACGATCTCAGCGGTTAGAAAATACCGACATTGAAGAGAAATAGGAGACTGGCAGACTGCAATGACAAGAGAAGATCGCAGCGGTTAGTGGCACTACGGTTCAAGGAGCCCGCGACAAGCAGAGCGGCAGTTAGAGAAGATCCAAGGCAGTTGAGAAGAGACCGCAACGGCTAGATTAGAGTGCAGTGGGTAGAGGCACAACAGGTAAAGGCGAGACCGCCACGAGAAGGGTTAAGGCGAGACCGCCGCGAGAAGGGCAAACCACTAGGAGAGTGGTTAGAATACAATGGCAACAGGAAGAACAGACGGACGAACTGAGAAGACCACAATTGAGCAAACTGGAACAAAGTCCGCAGCGGAGAGAGAAAGGCCGCAACGACAAGCAAGCAGATCGCAGCGGAAAGAGAGATCGCTGCGACAAACGAGAAGATCGTGAGCAGATCGTTGTGAGAGCACAACAAGCCCGACAAGCCCGCTAGCAGATAGCAGAGCCGATAGCCGACCAGACCGCGATCAGAAGGCGGTTAGAAGAATCCTAGTCGCAAGCCCGACAGGAGAGCGGGTAGTATAAAAGGGGGCAGAGCAGGGACGGGAAAGAAGGTGGAGGCCACGGGAATTTTTTTAGGAGGAGGCGGTTAGAAGAAGTCTAACCGCGCCCTGCGCGAGAAGGGAAGGCAAATCCAGGCCGGTCGGTTAAAATTCTTAACCATAGGAAGAGATCGCTTGCTCTGATACCATGTATAGAAATGGTGCAAACCTTGTATATACTTCTTAATTCCCAAAATACAAGTATGAGTACAAATATATAGGAGAGAAGGGAGAGAAAGAATCCTATACAAAGGATGTGGGATTAAACAAGAGAGCCAAACAAGCTTTTAAATGGGCCACACTAATGGGTTTTTACATCCTTTTCCCTAATATTCTCTAACAATAAGCAATGTTTATCAATCTATAATTTTAAATAAAATTATAAACAATTAATTAAAGAAAGAGAAATAGCGTCTTAAAACAAATATTCTCAAGATTGCATTTATTTAGTAAAAGAAAGGTGCATGCCATAAGTGATATCACTAAAATTTATCATTGATGTCAATATTCTGGCATTCTATTGTAAGAAAGCTAAGAAATACCTCCATGAATATTCTTCTGAGAAACGGGATATGCCATTCATTGCTGTGAAAGAGTCTATGTGAACCATCTTAGAAGGGAAATGCTTTGAATCGCCTATATGCAACACAATTATCATTCTACGTAGCAAATAAAAATAGAGATCTATGTTTTTGAAGCCCCAAGAAAACTGCAATGGATGATGCTAAACTCAACATGGCACGAAAGTAATTTATGAGACGGCTTACCCCTAAATGGGCTTATGAGGTCAACTTGAGAAACCAATTTTCTCCTCTCCCCAAGTGGTTTAAAAAAGTTAACTTTTTATGGTAGAATAGTGCAATGTTTCAAGACAGACTTGAATTAAAAGCTAACATTAGAGAATTCAATCATGTGCCACAAAGGAAATATTAATCTAGCTTATTGCTAAGCTGAATTCTACTAGAAACTTTACAAGATGCCACCAAGTGGCATTTATCTGCATATTGGACTTGAACTTTCTTTAAGATCTTACTGGAAATTATACGTGTCCGCTTGAGAGATAGTGGATTCGAGTGAATAATTATGTAGTTTATCATAAGAGTCATATTTTAGCCTGAAACATAAATGGAGTATAGATGTTAACGAAACATGAAAGCAACGATTGATTTTTTTTTTAGTCATGCTTTCAGAAACTGTTAGCAATATTAGCCTTTATGTTTTTTATCCTTTGTTTGTCCTCTATATATAGAGGACCCCTTTAATGAAATGAATATACTTTTTCTCCCGCAACATGATATTAGAGGAAAACCGATTTCCCGTGCCCTAAATTCCCGCTCGCGTCCTCCGCACGCCAGCCCGCCGCTCTCCCGCTCGCGTCCTCCGCTCGCCAGCCCGCCGCTCTCCCGCTCGCGTCTCCCGCTAGCGCCAGCGCTCCGCTCGCCTGCTCTCCCGCTCGCTCCGCTCGCCGTCCAGTCACTGTGCTCCGCTCGCTCTCTCGCTCGCCGTCCAGTCGCCCGCGCCCTCTTCTGCTCCTCTCCGCCTCTTCTAATGGCGCCAGAATAGTGCTCTTGCTTCCTCCAACGCCTCCTGTCCTTGTGATGCTTGGATGACTGGCTCCATTTGCCTCTTGATGCCCTAATTTCTTGGGTTTCCTCCCTTTCCGGATTTCTATTCCGGCTTGCTCTTTCTCTCAAGATTTCTATTCCTGTGCTATGGGATCTAGTGGAGCGGATTCTCTCTCCCCTACCGGTGGCACTCCGGCCCCTCTTTCTGGTGGTCCTCCTTCGTCGGTCTTCTACCGTAGAACCACCGATCACAATACCTCTCAGATAACTACTATCCGACTTGATGAATCCAATTATCTCTCATGATCTCGTTCTATTACCCTCTGTCTACTCCCTCATCCTCGGGTGTTCCCTCCGTTTCTTTGCCCATACCTCCACCATATCCCTCGCTTCAGGGGGAGCCTCTACCAGTGGAAGTGAGTCCTCCTCTACCAGTGGAAGTGAGTCCTCCTATTCAGGGCCCTCCTATATCCTCACCACCGACCTTGCAGGTATATACTCGACGTATAAAGAGGACAAGCACACACGAGCCCGCTATGTTGCCAGAACAGTTAGTGGATTCTGACTCAGGACCTTCTGATTTACCGATTGCTCTTTGAAAAGGTATCCGGTCTTGTACCCGCCATCCTCTATCTAATTATGTATCTAATGATTCTCTGTCTACCTCCTACAAGGCCTTTGTCTCCTCTCTTGCTACTTCTTCTATCCCTGTGTTATGGCAACAGGCTCTTGAGGTCCCTATGTGGCGAGAGGCAATGGTTGAGGAAATGAAGGCTCTGGAGAAGAACCATACATGGGATCTTGTCCCTCTTCCCTATGGAAAAAAACCTATTGGGTGCACGTGGGTGTTCTCTGTGAAACAGAATCCACAAGGGATTGTTGAGAGATGCAAGGCACGGTTGGTTGCAAGGGGTTATACCCAAACACATGACATTGATTATCAGGAGACGTTTGCCCCGGTTGCTAAAATGAATACCATCAGGGTATTGGTATATGTTGCTGTTTGCAAAAATTGGGATCTTCTGCAGCTGGATGTGAACAATTTCTTCCTCCATGGTGACTTGGAGGAGGAGGTCTATATGTCTATTCCTCCTGGCCTCACTCCGGCTGGTGCTGAAGGGAAAGTTTGTAGATTGTTAAGGGCTCTATACGGACTGAAGCAGTCCCCAAGAGCTTGGTTTGGCCGGTTCCATAAGACGATGGTGTCGTTTGGATAATCTCAGAGCAATGCTGACCATACGTTGTTCATCAAACGTAGGCTTGGGAAAATTACAGTTCTCATTGTATATGCTGACGACATTGTTATAACTGGTGATGATCATGAAGAAATTCAGAATCTGAAACAAAAGCTTGCCAGAGAGTTTGAGGTCAAGGACCTAGGAAAACTCAAGTATTTCTTGGGAATTGAAGTTGCAAGATCAAAGTAGGGGATCTTTCTCTCTCAGCAGAAATACACGTTAGATCTTCTTGAGAAGATGGGGATGAGTGGGTGCAGACCTGCTGATACTCCGATTGAGGCAAATCACCGATTGGGGCGTGATGATGGAGAGGAGATTGAAGATATTTCAGGGTTCCAAAGGTTAGTGGGGAGGCTGATATATCTGTCTCACACTCGTCCGGATATCTCCTATGCGGTGAGTGTCGTGAGTCAGTACATGCATGCTCCAAAGACACGACACATGAATGCGGCACACAGAATTCTTCGGTATCTCAAGTCTTCATCAGGAAGGGGAGTTCTGTTTTCCCCGAGTTCCGACCTAAAGATTGAAGTTTATACTGATGCTGATTGGGCCGGATCTGTGGATGATAGGCGATCCACCTCTGGATATTGCTCTCTTGTTGGGGGTAACCTTGTTACTTGTAGAAGCAAGAAGCAACAGGTTGTGGCATGATCTAGTGCGGAGGCTGAGTTTAGAGCTATGGCCCATGGGGTCTGTGAAGGCTTATGGATTCGGGCCTTATTGAGCGACCTTGGTCTCGTGGAAGAGGGACCCATCCGCTTGTATTGTGACAATAAGTCATCCATCAGTATCGCTCACAATCCGGTTCAACATGACCAGACAAAACACATCGAGGTAGATCGACACTTTATCAAGGAGAATATTGAAAGAGGAATCATATGTACACCCTTTATGCCCTCCAACGAGCAACTTGCCGACATTCTCACCAAAGGATTGAGTGAGAATTCATTTGACCAGATTGTGAACAAGTTGGGCATGATTAACATTACACGTCCAACTTGAGGGGGAGTGTTAGCAATATTAGCCTTTATGTTTTTTATCCTTTATTTGTCCTCTATATATAGAGGACCCCTTTAATGAAATGAATATACTTTTTTCTCCCGCAACAGAAATCAACCTATGCCGGTCCTAAACCTAGATGAAAAATAGTGAGTGTTGTGTTAGGTAGACGGCCAGCGTAAAATTTAGTCATCCTTATGAATATGGATCATTTGAGAAATTGTGCAAAAACTAGGTTATTTCCCTTAAGGAATGCGTCGCATGGTCCGAATGCGGCGTCTTGTCAAGGACCGTTGCATCTCCAGAACTTGGGTATAATGTTAAATTTGCAAGAGTCCTCGACGTATGATTCGAATGCGGCGTCTTGGCAAGGACCGCTGCACCTTCAAAAGGACTTGGGTGTAGTGTTAAATGGGCAAAAATCCTCACATATTAGACGTCCTAGGGAAATATGTCGTAGAAATTGTGATTGACTTAGATTTGAAAGTTGGAATATAGGTGCGCTAACGAGAAAAACGATGAAAGTTGTGGATACAATGATTAAGAGAAGGATAAATATTTTATGCCTGCAAGAGACTAGATGGGTGGATGAGAAAGCTAAATTTTTAGATAATTCAAGTTTTAAATTATGGTACACAGGAAAAAATAAAACAAGCAGTGGAGTAGGTATTATTATGGATACTACTTAGAAGAATGAAGTTGTTAGGGTAAGTAGAAAATTTGATAGAATCTTAGCTCTTAAATTGGTCATAGAAAAGAAAACTTTTAATATGATCAATGCTAATGCGCCACAAGTAGGATTAAGTGAAGCTATTAAAATGCAATTTTGGGAAGACTTAGATGATTTAGTAAGAGAAATCCCACAAAGAGAGAAGACTTTCATAGGAATAGACTTAAATTGACATATAGGAAAGAAAAATATAGATTATACAGCCGTTCATGGAGGATATGAATATGGAGAAAAATTGAAGAAGGACGAACCATTTTAGACTTTGTCGTAGCTCATGAGCTAATTGTATCAAATACGCTTTTCATAAAGAGGAAAGAACATTTAATTACATTTAAAAGCAGACCAAAAAATCACAAATTAATTATTTTATGCCTCGCAAAATGGATAAAATGATTTGTAAGGATTGCAAAGTCATACCGGGAGAAAATTTGACAATACAACATATGTTAGTGGTGTTAGATGTACAAATTAAATATAATAAATTTAAGATAAGAACAAAAATGTTGCAAAAAATTCGGTGGTGGAACTTGAAGATGAAAAAGCAGGTTGCTTTCAAGAAGGCAGTTATGGAACAACTAATTGATGACCCTTATATTGATCCTAATGTCTCATGGGAAGTTATGTCTTCACATTTAAGGATAAGTGAAATAACGTACTTGGAGTATCAAAAGGTCGTGCGTCCTCAAATAAAGAATCTTAGTGGTGGAAAGAGGAAGTGCAAGACAAAGTGAGGGCAAAGAGAGTGAGCTATAAATCACTCTACGCTTGTAGGAATGATAAAAACTTATCCAAGTATAAAGTCGCCAAAAAAGAGCTAAACAGACAATAAGTAAAGCAAGAATTCAAGCATATGAAGAATTTTATAAGCGTCTAGATATCAAAGATGGAGATCGAGACATATATAAAATTGCTCGAGCTAGAGAAAAAAAGATGAGATTTAAGACAAGTAAAATGCATAAATGATGAGACATACAGTTTTGACGGTTGATGTTGATATTAAAGAACGATGAAAACTTTTATCAACTTTATAATGAAACAAAACACAATAAATTGAACTTGAAAGAGTTAAGTAAATCAGAGAAGTATAAGAACATAACGTTTTATCGTAAAATTCAAGTATCAGAGGTAAAAGATGTTCTAAATAAGATGAAAAATGAAAACGCAGTTGGGTCAAACGGTATACCCATCGAAGTATGAAAATGTCTAGGAAATAAAGGAATTTTGTGTCTTATATGTTTTTTCAATAAAATACTAAAGTCAAAGAGGATGCCAAACCAACGAAGAGAGTTTCTTGGTACCTTTGTATAAGAATAAATGGGATATACAAAATTGTGTTAATTATAGAAGAAATAAATTGATGAGTCATGCCATGAAACTATGGGAATGAGTAATGGAAAGAAGATTAAGACGTGAGACTAATATCTCGGAGAATCAATTTGGATTCATGCCAGGGAGGTCAACCATGGAAGCTATACATCTCTTGAGGAGACTCAATGACAACTATCGAGAAAGAAAACAAGATTTGCATATGTTGTTTATTGATCTTGAGAAGGCTTATGATAGAGTTCCAAGAGAGATCTTAGGGAGAGGCTTAGAAAAGAACGGTGTAAATATATAATATATTGACACAATCAAAGATATGTATACAAATTCAGTGACAAGGGTGAGGACATCTGGAGGATTAACACAAGAATTCCCTATCACTGTTGGCTTACATCAAGGTTCAGCTTTAAGCCCTTATCTTTACAATTATCTTAGATGAGCTCACCAGACATATCCAACAAGCAATACCTTGGTGTTTATTGTTTGTGGATGATATCATTTTGGTTGATGAAACGCGCGAGGGTGTAAACACAACTTGAATCTTAGCGAGATACTTTAGAAAAGAAGGGTTTTAGGTTGAGCAGGCCAAAGGCGGAGTATATGGAGCTTAAATTTAGCAGTACAAGAAGGACAGATGACTTCGTTATTAAGTTGGGTGAATTTAGGAGTGCAACTCGGATCGGTTCCACTCAAAACTAGGAACCGACCCATGTATGTTAGGTTCCAAGTTTTTAGAACCGGAACCGACCCACGGTTCCAAAATATAGAACCGGATCCGAACCGAATTGTTCGGTTCGGTTCCGGTTCGGTTCTCGGTTCTACTCGCCTTCAAAAAAATATTGAACCATGAATGTTTATGTGTAAAATAAAGACGAGTTAATGCTTACCTTAGAGACTTGCTTGTTTAATAAAGTTATAATAAAATCTGAATTAAAATAGGGGACATAGATAATTCAAATTTTAAACAATTAATACTTGCACAACACTACAGCAGAATCAGCAGAATCATATGATATTGAAGGTTCAACAGTATCATCCACTAGACATCTTAGCATGTAAATATTTTCCTGAGTAAAGTAGAGAGTAAACTTGCATACCAGCGAGTCAGCGACGACAAAGAGATGGTCCAGACGGATCACGGCACTGCGGGCAGTGGGCTGCGAACGACGGCGCTGCCACTGCGGGCTGCGACAAATCCAACACTTTCGCCGACGGTTTCTACTCTCCCCGATCTACGAACGACGGCTTCTCCTCTCCCCGATATGCGAACGACGACTTCTACTCTCCCGGATATGGAGATATGCGAACGACTTCTTCTCCCCGATCTGCGATCTGCTCTTGTTTTAATAGGGTTACCGACCAAGACAAGTGCAGGTAACCCTAACCGGCTAAAGCAGTACCCGGTAACCGGTTAAGAGTTAAGAAGAGCAACTAAATAGGGTTAATTTTTTTTTAATTATAGGTTCGGTTTGGTTCTCGGGTACCCGACCACAAGAACCGAGAACCGAACCGAACCGGCGGTTCTAGTATTTTCTAGATCCATATCCGAACCATGCAAAACAAGAACCGATCTGAACCGCCGGGTTCAGTTCGGTTTCGGTCTGGTTCTCGGTTCTTCGGGTATTTTTGCACAGGCCTATGGGTGATCAAGATATTTCCTATAGTGAGTGTTTTAAATATCTTGGATCGATAGTTACAAAGACAGAGGTATTAATAAAGATGTGACACATAAAATCCAAGCGGGTTGGTTGAAGTGGAGAGGCGCGTTAGGGATCTTATGTGATCATAAAGTACCACTAAAACTTAAGGGCAAGTTTTACCGTACTGCAATTAGACCCGTGATGCTCTATGGTTCTGAGTGTTGGGCAGTGAATTGTGTACATGAGCAAAAAATGAGAGTTGCGGAGATGAGAATGCTTAGATGGATGTGTGGACATACGAGATTGAATAAAATTAGGAATGAAAGTATCAGGGATAAGACATGGGTAGCACCAATTGCAGTGAAGATGCAAAAAACTCGTCTAAGATGGTTTGGACACGTACAAAGGAGACCATTAGAGGCACATGTTAGGCGTTGTGAGAGTCTAGTCACTAGAAATGTTAAACGAGGGAGGGGTAGACCAATAAAAACTTGGAATGAAACTGTAAGGAAAGACATGATGTACTTAGGCATTAGTGAAATTATGACAAAAGATAGGGCATAATGGCGACAAAGGATCCATATAGCCGACCCGACTATTGTGGGATAAAGGCTTGAGTGTTGTTGAGTGTTATTGTTATAGTCATGCTTTCAGATGGCTCATGTATTATTTGCAGCTGCTCAACTTGTGATGATAAAGCCGTCACCGGTGATAGGTACCCCCTATATAAATAATAGAAACTGGGCTGCGAATAACCATTTCTCCATCATAACGGGAGTGCAAATAGCTGCACTTCCCCCATTATGAGCAGTACCATTAGTTGGGGATGAGGAAACCGCCCATTATCGTGGCACCGAGACCGCGCACGCACCCCGACCGCAACCATCTCGGGAAGTGCGTCCGGGGTCGCATGGCCACCACCGGTTGTGTGGCCACCGTCGCACGACAACTCCGGCCATGTGGCCTCCACCGCACGACATCTTTGACCGTGTGGCTGCCGGCCCACGATGCCTCTGTCCGCCTCCACACGGTGCCTCCAGCTGTGTAGACGCAGCCGCACGACGCCTCTGGTCGTGCCGCCGCTGTCACATAACTACTCCAGCCGCACGCGCCTCAAACCGCACGACCGCCTCAGACCGTGTGGCTGCCACCGCACATGACCTTACCCATGTGGCCCACGCGGGAGACCTCTCCCACTCGTGCGAGCGCACAAAGTTCCTTCTGCACGCCCACACTCTCGTTCTCTACACTAGCTCCCCCCATCATGGTGAGTGCGCATAGTAAAATCCTCTATCATATGGGCGCGGATAGTAAAATCCCCCAATCATGGGGGGTGCGCATAGTAGAATCCCCTATCATAGCGGCACGGATAGTAAAATATGCCCATCATGGAGGTGTGTATAATAAAATCATCTATCATAGGTGTGCGGATAGATACACCACCTAGTGGCGCACAGTTGCCAAAACACCTCCCTCAGAAGCTATAAAAGGGGACCAGAGCCATCATTTGAAGACATGCCTTCTGCGCCATAGAGAGCTCTTGAGTCTTCCTTCAAAGATTTCTCAGAGTTCTCCTTCGAAGCTTGAAGATTCTTTCGAAGATCTCCGGTGCTCGAAAATCCCCTTCGACATTCGTAAACCTTCTTTTAAGTTCGAAGTTCCTTCGAAAATTTCCTTCGGTTTTTGAAGATTCCTTCTGAGGCTCGAAAATCTTCTTTGCTCCTCGAAGGTCACATCAAAGACAACTCAAATATCTCCTTCAACTCCTTCCTTCGAGCCTAGAGTCCCGTTGCTGCATTCATCATTCCAGATTGCTTTCGAGCACGCTACTCATCTCTCCACTCCAAGCGACTTTCGTAGTCCAGAAGAATTATTGTAACGAGCGGAGGTCTGTCACCCTCGAGAAACAATCTCTTGTAACACTCTGAAAGATAGTGGAATTGGTGCGCACGGATCCAACCCCGTGGGTTTTCCCTTTATGAGTTTTTCCACGTCAAACATCTTCTTGTCATCTGCTGGTTTTATCTGTCTGTTTGTGAGCTCGGATCACTCTCGAGATGAGACGGTTCAATTCAACTGAACGGTACGAGCGTCGAGCAACCTGCATTAGTTTAGCGTCGTTGACTTCATCCTCTACGCCGACATGGGTATCCACTGATTAGGTCTCTGACGACCTCGCAAGTGAATCGGATGACCCACTGATTGACGTCGACATCGACTCATTCATTCCGTCAATCGACTGTTAACCTTTCCTGTGCGTTGAGACTTCTTTGCGCCAACTGGGCTTGGACGGGATTCATGCCTGTAGGGTAATCTCATGCCTCTTGCTACTTATATTAGATTAATTTTATGCGTCCAAATTAATGAATCATAAGCTTGCCTCAAACTTTCTTCCTACCTTAATTTTCGTTTATTCCATAAATTATTGCTTGTTGATTGTGCTTGTGGTTGTATGAATCCCGCTACGGTTCAATTTGTTAGGCACTTAGGCGCTAGGAAATTTCTTTCGAATAACGATTAATGGTTTTTTGAAGTTTATCGTCAAGAGTATTTTACACGCAAAAACTCGTACTGGCCCGGTCGGCCCACTTTTCAAAATTAAAAATAAAAAATTAAAAATCAACTTATTTTTTAAAAATCAATTTTTATTTTACAACAAATAAAATAATTTTCATAAAAAAGTAGTTATTTTGTAAAACCCTAATTGGGGTCTACATCAGTTTGGTATCAGAGGATTTGATTCGCCCATATCATGAATCAACGATCAGGGTTTTTTAAAGAAAACAATTTTATTTTAAATTTTTATAACCTATTTTCAAAAAAAAAGTTTTATTCAATATCCTTTTAATTTAAATCTTATTTTATTTTAAATTTGTTTTAAAAAAATCATCAAATTTTATTTGAGCTTGACTTTAATATATATATATATATATATATATATATATATATATATATATATATATATATATATATATATATATATATATGAATCTATTTTTCTACCCACTCTGGTAATCTCGCACAAAAAAAGACCTTTAAAAATATTTGAGTTATTATTATTTTTTAAAAAAAGAGGGGTTCTCTTTGTTTTAAAAGGATAAAAAAATTCAATTAATATAATTTTTGAGAGATTAAAACAAATTTATTTCAAGGGGAGAAAATGGTCGACCATTTAGAAACTAACATAGGGTTGAAGAATAAAATGAAAAATTTTAATGTTCGAAATAAAAAATTATCTGAAATGATAGCGCTTCTCCCAAACAAAAATAACTTATTGCAAGGAGAGAGAGCTTATCCTAAGAGCATAGAGCGCACACATCCAAGCGATATTTATGGACACCTAGGACCTGATGAATGTTTAGATTGGTGTCGTAGCATGGAATCTTTCATAAGTCAGAGTCAAATACCTTTGAGTAGTCAGATCGAGTATGTGACCCGTAAACTCAAGAGACCCACATTAGATTGGTGGAAACAATTAGAACACATGCGAGATAAGTTATGGATATCTCCCGTAACTACTAGGGTTAAGTTTAAAATGGAGTTGGCAAATACTATGTCCCTCCTAACTATCTCCAAACATTATATTGTAGATTCCATAATCTATAGCAGAGGAGTTTATCGGTGGATGAATACACTGATGAATTTCTAGTCCTTCAGTGTAGGTTAGACATTCAAGATGGCGATATGAAGACTGTATCCCATTACCTAAACGGGTTACACTATTCCATATGGATCAACTAGAGTTTCATAAGTATCACAATTTAGAAGAAGTTTCTAGTATGACTCATAGGATAGAGTCTCTAGTTTCGTCGTTGCCCCCACTTTATGGATATAGATTCCCCTAGTATCTTATCCTCACTTAACTCCACTGTAGCACTCCCTCCAGTCGAGCAGTCTCTTCCTAAGCCCCAGCTTCAGAAAGAAGAGCTTCTTCCTCCTATTTATGTCATTCCGGTTGAAGTAGTGATTCCATTTGACCCCACTGAATTACTAACTGTAGTTACTGAGTTTCTTCCCAAGCCCCTGCTTCAAGAAGAGGAATTTGCTAGCAACGTCTCACTCAGCTTCGATGATACAGGCTCGACCTCAGTATTTATCGAGTCACTTAGTCTACTACAGTTACCTATCCCTGAGCCCACTTGCATTTTGTTCAATGATCACTTGTCACTCACACTAGAGTCGTCACCTTATATCGACTTTGTAGTTGGTGATCACATGTCTGGTCCACTTCACCGTCCGTCGAATCTATGTAAAAACATTGAAGATGATAACCACTTACCCTTGAAAGTAGAATCATCACCATATATTGATTTTTTATTTGGAGAACATCATTTAACGTCATTACATTATCCTATAAATGTGTCAGAAAAAAATATTTTTCAAATTATTCATATATTTAAGAAAACTCGTGTTTTAAGAATAGTGAGAACTTCAAAAAATTTCACCCTTAATAAGAATACACGTTTTAAAGGATTTCCCTCAAAAACATTTAAATGATAAAATTTTGATCAATCTAAAATTTTGTAGTACTAAGTTAGATATAAGCGGATTTGTGGAATTGCAACAATATATTAAATATTTTATTTTATAATTTGTAAAGTACTAAGGGGTCGAATGGACACCAAACTCTAGTTTAGTAGTGATTATCACTCTCTAATTGATGAACTGTCTGAAATCGTTAATAAGAGTTTGAAGAACCTTCTTAAGCGTTTAATCAGGGAGAATCTAAAGCAATGAGACCTTATACCTCCACGGGATAATTTCACTTGTAATAATTCTAAAAGTCGCTCTCTTAATATATCTCATTTTGAGATTTTCTACGCGTTGCTCCGTCCACCTGACCGCCATCATCTCTCGTTCCATGAACGTATTTTATTCGATGCGCATGCTCATATGAATTATTTAAAAGAATTGCATAAAATTACTGCTTATATTTTGCGAGCAACCTTTGAACATTATAAACTCATGGTCGTACATTATCGCAATGAGTTGTACTTTTCAAATGGAGGTCAGGTGATTGCTTATTAAAGGAGGTTTAGTCTAGTTCATGTTCAAAAGCGCATTAGGCCACCCGTCAAGGCCTCAGATATACCACCCAATCTAGCACAAGCGACAACGTCAGTTCTCTTCGTTGTCAGCCTTTGCAAATTCTCGTAGGGGTCAAGCTCGCTCAACTCCGGGAGAATTGATGCATCCTACGTCACATTGAAATAAGTATGACGTTATTATGCATCATGGAACTTTTATTTTTATGCACTTATTTATTGTTCTGCACTTCTTTTGCGCACATGTTTTTATTTGAAATTGTTTGGCTCCTCAGTTTGACCGCCTGATGAGACTCTGAATAAATAGGTTCGGTAATTTTGATAGTTACGACGTTAAAGGTAAGCTTAAATTATTTACGGGGGCATAAATTCAATTGAAAGAGATTTAACAATCATTGGGAGAGAGATTTAACTATTTAAGTAAGAATTTTTGGACAAAAATATTATTTAAAAATAGGAATTTGATTTGAGTTAGATGGAAAAAGTGTCATATTTGGAAAATAAAGAAATCGGATGAAGGCCTTGCCAAAAACGGTCTTTTCATTTCAGGAAATATTATTTGGGAAAAATTTGATTTGGGAAAAAAATCAAAAAAACAAGCTACGTGCTCTTTTGGAATTAATCAACAGCCATCTCTATTAAAGTTGTCGGCCAAAGAAGAAGAAAGGAAATCCCGGACAACAGAGAAATAAGTACTTCGTTTCTCTGCCTTGCCGGTATAGTACTCCTCCAACCTTGAAGCCGCCGCCGATCCTTAGTTCTCTACACCTCTGCCAGCAATGCTACCGCTGGCCAGATGCCGACCCTCCAGACGCTTCCAACAGTTTCTCCAGGCGCCTCCGGTGGTTTTCCACCATAGTTTGATCATGATAAGTGATTAGCTAATACTACATTATAAGTTGAACATTTTTCTTTAGTCAATTTGCAAACCAAGTGTCAAGGATAATTTCTTGTTTTGGGAAATTTTACCTAATAGTTATAATTAAGCAGACAACCAAAATTATTGAGTCTATTTATTTCATGAATTGAGAGGATCTTGAATTATTTGAAATTGATATGTGAACTAGTCCCAAGTATAACTGAACAATTTCAAATAATATTTTGTACGGAATTCTTTTGCAACAGTATATCACAATGAATTTTGCACATTAAGAGGTGAATATGAAAGATTTCCTAAACATGTGAGACAAATTGAACATACGATCGAAATCAGAATCAATATGAGAAGAGTGTCTAAAAATTAGAAGATAATTTGGATGAAGGAATGGGTAAGTTAGATAAAATGTGTAGACTACTCAAGACATACATATTTCAAATGAACTAGTTAAGAAATTGATGCAGGACAGACGTCACATGCCTGCCACCCTAGAGTCTCACCATGGGGCTCACCCTGGAATCCACCGACTTTATCAGGGCTGCAGCTCGTACACCCCAACTCATCTCCGGGCCGGCCACAACCACAGTAGGTTGTTAAAGTCTGGAATCGAACACCCAACCTTCTAGATAAAGAGTTATAAATTGAATTCCCGTCACCAATTGAGTTGCAACTCAGTGATGGGAGTTCATTTTAGAACTCTTTATCTAGGAGGTCGGGTGTTCGATTCCCAGACTCAACAACCTGCTGTGGTTGTAGCCGACCCAGAGATGGGTTAGGGTGTACGGCTTGCAACCCTGATAAAGCCGCCTTGGTGGATTCCATGGTGGCCCTGGTGGGGCTCCGGGGTAGCAAAAAGGTGTGACGCCTGTCGTACATCAAAAATCCTAGCAAATTAGGTTTGCCTAATGATCTCATAGAAATCTACTCCATAGGAGATATTTGGCTCCCTTAGTGCAATGAGCTTAACTAATGCAGGCTCTCAAGAAGAGTTGATCTAAGCAAGCTTGAATCCTCATATTTATAGAGGCTGACTTAATGGCTCAAAAATGAGACTTTTAGAATACACTAGAGGCAATTAGACTCCCTCTCTAACATACCTTCACCTCGCCCATACCCCTTGAATAATTTGGTAAAAGAGGTGCCTGATGTTCCTACGGAATGCTTGCAGGTTGAAAGCATCATCCTCCATCTAATGCCACCTTTATCGACTGCAAAAACTTTCGTCGCAAGTTTCTTGAGTTTTTCTTTGAGGAGAAGACAAAGTTTTCAGATGGAAATATTGTAATGGAGACATATGGTGGAGAGACGGATACGAGGATTTGACGGGTGTTGCGCGGTAAAAATGAAGAATGCATCTGAAGACTAGTGCAATCCTCATCCTCCTTATTTTAGTCTTTAAGCATAATTCTCGATGCTGCATGTATTTATGTTTGTACACTCGTCCCAAAGCTTATATATTCATGTATTATGCTAAGATATGCATGCTTTGTATTTGATTAAGCTTAAAGAAGCCAAAGCAAAAATTGACATTGTGTTCTCACTTCTTCTCTTCCACTCCCTCCTACATTCCTATTGATCGTCGGTCTCATCGGCTCTGCTTCGCAAATATTGATTCGAGCATATGAATGATTGAGATTGACGTCCCACACACGTGTATTCCTGCAGGAGGCGGTTATCCTCTACCCGTTCGGACAATCTGAGTCCACGGATGTATTCGGAATGTCATTCCGAGTCGTTTTCATATATTATTTTACTTATTTCGAGTTGTATTGGACACCTGATAGGTTCAGACGATATGAGTCGTCTGATTCGGGTGTCATATCTTAGTTATGTTATATATATGCACACAACCGCTCGGGGGGTTGGGGGGGATTCAAGGGATTTCTACGTGAAATTGGAAACCGTCGGTATCCTCGATGCGATTTCGGGATCCCACTACTTGGTGCGACTCTAAGGCGACGAAAACCACCTCTCCTGATGCCTTCTCATCACCGTAAGTCCTCCCTCCCTCCATTTCAGACCTTCAAGACACCGTCCTTCTAATTTCCTGCTTTCCCATATTCGCAAACTTCTTGTCCCTCTCTTCCACAAAGCCAAAGGCTCAGACGACCCTACACCCACACAACCAACGACATCTCCCCTCAAACTTCTGAAATCTCCTTGCAGACCCACTCTGTGGTCTTCCCCCACCAAGACAACCCTCCTGGACACTCCTCTACAAGAACCGAACCCCCCAACCCCTATTTGGCCTTCTTGCACAACAAAACCCTTCATTCCCCACCAAATCTCCCTAACTCCCCCTCCCTACAACCAACCATTCTCACAGAAGCCTGTTCGTGATTGATTTCCCTAATCCCCACCACAAAACAGTCCTCCTACAACCTCCAAAGTTCCCCATTGCTACATTTTACTATCCCCATGCACACGTAAGTTGTAGTTTGGTGTTATTATTTTCTATTATTGAGTGTTTGGACTATATTGTGTTGGATGCAAAATTATATGTTTTTGTTTTCGTGAAATAAACTGACTTGAGGACGTATTTAACGCGCATTTAAAAAATTGTGCCTCAGTTGTTTATGGTCTAACACTTGCTTTCCAATTAAATCTTCTGTGAACTATTGTGCACTTGTTAAGTTCTTATATTAATTAATTGCTTATTGCCAATTTAAGTCGGACAGTCATTTACACTTGCATTAAATTGGTATTTTATTTGGATTGCGTGTATGCATTCATATCTTTTAAGGGTTGGTCGTAACGTCATTTGCGCATGTCGTGTTTTTGCTTGCTTAGCATTTAGAGTTAGGGTTGTCTCCGTCACTCACCTATAGATTTTCCTTGCGTCCAAGATGATACAGTGCTGCCCTAAGCATCTACCCCTTAGCCTCCAACAACCACGTCCCAACTGCAAACAACATCGTCATTCACTACATGTTATCTTTGTCTCTGACGCCATATTATATCTCTTCCTTTCTCTTGACAATTTTTCGTTTGCTTCCCCATGCCATCCTTATATCACCAACCATCGAGCACCACCTCCCCAGCCTTGCATTCCACGCTAAATCTTTCCTTCATCCTTTTTACAATCTACGTCAATCATTTTGCTACCATTCCATTCACACGACATCTTCGACACTCTGCTTGAAGCCTTATCCTGATCTAATACCCATTCCATCCATTTGGAAACACATTCACCAACACCCACTTGATTGCACATTCATCAAATTAGTCTGTACACACAAACCCACTTCTTCTTATGGCATTGTCACAATTTACAACCCATCACTTCCACTAGTGCGTGCCCGCAAGCCCTTCACACCATCCAAATACTCTAAGTCGTCAAAATCATAAAAATCCAAACAAATGTAATCGTACATCATGAAGCGGCAAAGAATTTACATTACACAAGTTCCTTAGTTTTGTTTCGCACAAACTGTAGTATGAAACCACACATATTTTTCCAAAGCTCAACCGAAGAGACAAGCTCGATTTTCAGAAAAAAAGTGTATTGATGCATATACGGATCCCCAGAGGATCCATGTAGTCTCTGGGACGAGCCCTCAAGATGATAGAAGATTCCAAGTGTCTATCTCCTGTTAATATTGTATTAGTATTTTCTTCTTTAAATATTTGGTCCTTTTGGTCTTATTATGAGTGCTCCCTCTTCATATAAGGAGGGCATAGGAGTTAAGCATATTATGATGTGGAGTCTTTTGTAACTCTCAAGTTTCAACAGGAGAAAAAATCTTAGAAAGAAACAACACACTAGTGTGGTGACACGTGTACAACCCCGTAATCGCTGAGTGGGTCTTTTGGCCCTCAGGACAGGTAATTCAAGAGCCTTTCATCAGGAAAGGCGGAAAGGCTTCCGCCTGGATAGGGGGAAAGCCCCCGGAGTGGGCAGAACTCTTTGGACCCAAGACGTTGAGTGTAGCCCCCTTCACTCAACGCTCTCAACGCCTTTTGTCCCAAGAAGCTGAGTGTAGCTCTCGCTCTCAACACATCAGTACCTAGACAGATTTCCTTGGGCTTAGGATGGTCCGATCAGATAAGTGAAGCAGGCGGAAGGGCTTCCGCCTAGGTGTACGAGAAGCCTCCCGCCCAGTTTGGTCCAGAGGTAAAATTATCTGGCTGCCCCTAAAGGTCTGCATATAGCCCTTTTGAACAACGAAGTTTGGCTGTTGGCAGATCAGCTTTTTGGAATCTATAAATAAACCCACAGGGTACCTCAGAAGGCAAGCTTTCTCATTTTCTGAAGTCTTGTAGCGCTTTCTGAGGTATCCTTAGCTAAGCATTTGGCTAAGGAGGGGAAGCGCTCTGAGATCTTCCGGGTTAGTGGAGGGACCTCCATGCAAGTTCCTTGGTTCCTTGTGTCTAGTCAGGGGACTGGGCTTGAGAGAAGTAGGTGTTAGCTACACCCCAGGGTCCAAACTCTCGTTGAGGGCCAGTTTTTGGCTCCAACAACACGAGCATGCCTCATAGGTTTGTATCTGTTTTTGTATTTTAATGCAATATTTCATTTCATTATGCATCAATTATAATAAAATTATATTCCAGTCATGGCCTCTGATCTGCCTACTAGATTACTTTAACAAGAGCATTATTATATAAAATAATAAAGTGACGAGCAACAAAATCAATGACTAGCCACTACTCACTACAGAACTTGGGAAATCCTTTTAAGACAAAAAAACTGAGAATTCATTTTTTGTATGACAGACAATATGGAAAGGACCGGAGAAACATGCACACATACTTTCTAGTAACAAATAGAAGTATAAACGTGTAAATAACTATTTACCTATTTGATGAAGAGCTTTCAGCGCATAGCCGCCTGGATAATTATTATAAGATGCCATGAATGTTATGACCGAGCATCCTAGACTACAATCATCAAAGTATAAGCATAAATAAATAGAATTTTGAACCATTAAATTGATGAGCCAACCTTACAAGCAAAGATCCAAGCATCATGAGGAACAACAAGCGCCAGATATTTTTCTTTTGATTATGGTACCTGTCGAGGGGAAAAAAGAGCTTCAATATGCTGTTCAATGAATACATCATCTATATTAGAGACACAATTAGTGTAACCAAGAAATGAATGACTAAGATGAAAATCCAAGGGAAATGATCTTTTTCTTATAACAAGACCTCTCCAACGATACTAATATAACTTAAAAAGGAGCAGAATATTGAACAATATAAATGACAAGATAAGCAAACTATGCTAATACTTGTAAACTCAAAAAGGAGCATATTCTAACTCGGGTTTGGAGCTATGCCTGAGAGAGATGACTGAATGTCAACTTAAGTTTGAAGATGTAATTAGTTGATATGATTATGTGTTACGCCCCCGTACGAATCCGAAGGCGACAACGGGGATGAACCAACTGGTTCAGCCCCCACTTCCTAAATGGCGGCCCTCGGGGGCTGAACCCACCCGGTTCAGCCCCAATTGGGGCCGGCCGGCCCCCTTGGCCGGTCGGCCTTGGTCCGGGTATAAATATACCCGGACCCTCTATTGGAGGACTATGCAAGTATAATCCATGTATTCTTCTAGCCTCCTCTCAAACCCTAAAAATCTCTCCTTCTCACTCAAATCTCATCTAGTTCCTAACAATTGGTATCAGAGGATTCTTCCTCCCAAATATTTTTTTCGTCCCGCTCTCATACACGCTCTACCCGACGGCACCCGCATCGGCCGATCCCGCGCCCATCCCGCGCCGACCCCGTGCGTCGTCTTCCTCGACGACTTCCGCTCCGCTCCCGGCAGCGATCCCGCTTCCTGCTGCCCCCGCCGCATCTTGCTCGCAGCCCCGCGCCGATCCTGTGCCGACTCCGTGAGTCGTCTTCTTCGACGACTTCCGCGCCGTTCCCGGCAGCGATCCCGCTGCCTGCTGTCCCGCCACATCTTGCTCGCAGCCCGGCGTGGATTCCTGCGTCGCTTCCGCGCCCTCTTCATCAACGAATCCCGACAGCGATCCCGCTGCCTCCAGCGCATCCTGCTCGCAGCCCGGCGTCGATTCCTGTTCGCATCCTGTGGCCTTCGCCGCTCTGCATCCGCTGTTTACCGTTGCTGCAGCTGATTGCGGCATCCAGAGGCCACCACCTCCAATTTTCTTGCCATTTCACCATGGTGACTCGCACCCAAGAAGACTCCAATCGGCTTGCACATCTCGAAGAAACCTACACCGGGTTGACTGACACCGTGCCAGCCCTCGCCGACAGGTTAACGGCATCGGAAAAACGTTTCGAAGAGAAATTGGATGCCTGCATGGACGAGCTTAAAAATATAATAAATCAACACCTTAAAGGAAAAACTGTGGTGGGTGAGGCCAACGCAGTCAAGCTTCCCCTTCCCATTCCAGCAGCGGGGCACGACGATCGGGCCTCTAACACCAATGGTAGGCTTGGAATTGACAATGGTCGGGCAGGAGGCTCACGACGACCACAAGTTTGGTCTGAGGCCACCCAGTTTGGCGACATCGCCGCGTCTACCTTGGATTTCCCTCCTTACCGTGAAGACCGCCAGGAGGACCAACGACCCAACGGGATGGGGTACCCACCTCGTGATGGGCTCCTCCCTATTCGAGGAGCACCGGGACACGCCGCGGGCGGACGGGGAGGAGGCGGATGGGAGTTTAGACCGCCAGTCTTGGGAAACCCCTATGGAGAGGATTGGGGCTACCCACATATGGCCGCTGATCGACGGCTACCGCGTCGACACGGGCAAGAGTACGGAGGACTCGGGCAACAACTACCACGCGCTTATATGCCGCCGAAGATTACCCGCATGAACTACCCCAAGTTCAAAGGAGGAGATGCACTCGAATGGGTCCAAAAAACAGAGTTATTTTACAGCTATCAGGAGATACCAGAGGCACAGTGGGTAAAGTTGGCGTCCTTCCATCTTGAAGAGGACGCATGCCAGTGGACCCAATGGTTCCTCCGGGACGGGATCACGCGCCATGACACGAGTTTGTTGACGGATTCACCGCCCGCTTTGGTCCCCTTGAGTATGAAGACTTCGAGGCTCTTCTTCAGAAGTTGCGTCAAAAAGGGACGGTGATGGAATACCGAACCGAGTTTGAACGGTTGGCTAACAGGTGCAGTGGGGCGAGAGGACATTAACAAGTTGTTTTATTTCCGGCCTGAAGGAGGACATCAGAGATGAGGTGCACGCCTATATGCCACGCAGCTTGACACACGCTATCAGTTTGGCCCGGATTCAAGAAGAGCGTCTCATTCGACAGAAGTCCGGGGGGGACGCTCCGAGGAACGCTACACACCTTCCCGACACAAAAAGGGATCAAGCAGCTGCAGAACGGGCAACAATGAAGAAACTGACTTGGACGGAGCTACAGGCTAGAAAAGAGCAGGGATTGTGCTTCAACTGCGATGAAAAATTTACCCCAGGCCACAAATGTCAGAGGATCCAGGTTTACATGTTGCAGGAAGATCCAATGCCGGATGGAGACGGAGGGGAACATGGGCACATTCTGGATACAATCGAGTACGGGGTATCTTCCCTGACCGTGGCGGGAGACTCCGCTCCGCCCACTATGAGTATTGCGGGGAGGATTGGCCAACAGCAGGTGACCATTCTGCTTGATAGTGGGAGTACACATAACTTCATTAGCCCGGCAGTGGCACAGAAGCTGGGGCTAGAGATCATCAAGGATGCCGCTTCTCAGGTTGTGGTGGCCGATGGACACGAGCTGTATTGCGAAGGCATGCTTCCGGACATGGAACTCAGTGTGCAAGGGTACACCGACAACATGGATGTCTACTTATTGCCCATCCAGGGGCCAGATATGATTCTGGGGGACCAGTTGTTGCGACAACTGGGTAGGGTGACTCTGGATTGGGAAATGTTGACTATGGAGTTTGCTAAGGATGGGAGAGAGTACTGTCTGCAGGGAATCCGCATCTCACTAGTGCCAGGGGGCTCTATTTATTGTTTGGAGCGCCTGCAGGGACAAGGCCGCGACGTGGCATGGGTAGGCCTGTGGGGACGAATGGAGCTACCAGATCCCCACCTTGGGGACAAGCTGGGTCTTGATGGGATGGGGAATGTTACGCCCCCGTACGGATCCGAAGGCGACAATGGGGCTGAACCAACTGATTCAGCCCCCACTTCCTAAATGGCGGCCCTCGGGGGCTGAACCGACCCGGTTCAGCCCCAATTGGGGCCGGCCGGCCTTGGTCCGGGTATAAATATACTCGGACCCTCTATTGGAGGACTATGCAAGTATAATCCCGGTATTCTTCTAGCCACCTCTCAAACCCTAGAAATCTCTCCTTCTCTCTCAAATCTCATCTAGTTCCTAACATTATGTTACGCACATGCGGCGACATCGACATAAATCATTTTATTTTCTATGATCACTATGTATTTTTATTTTTAGGAGTATTATGGTAATTGGAAAGCCAGTCATCCTCCCAATATAAAGAGGAAACTTGTGAGCTTTAGGGATCTTTTAGATCATTAGGTTTAGGGATTTCTCATTTTGGAGAGGGACTTCAGGAGGGCAACTAGCCTCCTACAGTTAGGCAGGAGTATACCTCGTAATTTGCATACGGTTTCAAGTTTGATTGCAATCAAATTTTCGTGTTAGTAACATTGGTTCGACCTAGCCATTTATGCATGCTCCTAGCCATCGGCTTCCAATCTGTATATAGACTCATCCTGGAGAGGTGCGAATTGACAAGCAAGCTCGCTCGATTACGCAACTGTGCATTTCCCGCTCTTGGTTCAGCTAGCATCTCCCGCTCTTGGTTCCACTCCCTAGGTTCTGCTTTCGACACCGATTGCTGGAAGGGCAAAATAGGGGAGGAAAGGTAGCTGGAAGGGCCCCCTGGAAGAGCCGGCCAACGCCGGGGATGGTCGATTAGTGGTTGATAGTGTTGGGAAAGGTTAAATGACAACGCCGACGTTGGGAATGGTCGGTGGATGCATGGGGGATTGGTGGCTAAAGTACTAGAGTGGGTTAGGTGGAAACGGGTCCAAAGGAGCAAAGGGTATGACGGGTGGCTTTGCACGAAGCGACGACGGTGGCTGGTGGAGGATGCAGTGGGCACCAACAACGGTGGTGCCGACGCCACCACCACAGTTAGGCATGAGTATACCTCGTAATTTGCAAATGGTTTCAAGTTTGATCGCAATCAAATTTTTGTGTTAGTACCATTGGTCCGACCTAGCCATTGATGCATGCTCCTAGCCATCGGCTTCCTATTTGTATATAGACACATCCTGGAGAGGTGCGAATTGGCAAGCAAGCTCACTCGATTACGCAACTGTGCATCTCCCACTCAAGGTTCATCTAGCATCTCCTGCTCTTGGTTCCACTCCGTAGGTTTCGCTCTTAGCGCCGATTGATGGAAGGGAAAAATAGGGGAGGAAAGGCAGTTGGAAGGGCCCCCTGGAAAGCTGGCCAACGCTGGGGAGGATCGATTAGTGGGTGATAGTGCTGGGAAAGGTTAAGCGACAACACAGACGTTGGGAATGCTCGGTGATGCATGGAGGATTGGTGGCTGAAGTCCAAGAGTAGGCATAGGTGGAAACGTGTCGAAAGGAGCAAAGGGTATGATGACGGGCTTTGCACGAAGTGGCGACGGTGGCTGGTGGAGGATGCGGTGGCTGGCGTCGACACCAGCTATGGTGGTGGGAAACCCCTTGGGGTCGGCACCAATAGATGTGGGCATTGGCACCCACGATGATCGTGCGGCTTGCATCTTGGAAGCCAACTCTCGATCCCTTTTTCCCCAACGATAAGGGAGTTTTAAGTTAAATCATTCGACGACCTCAAACAAACGGAAGATAAATTAATGTAAATCTCAAAATACAAGTTTGAAAAAATTAAAAAAATTCATAAAGATATGAAAAATCACGACGAACGCGGTGTCGGTCTCCGATTGTCAATCTGATGATCCAAAAGTCATCAATCTCATAAATCACTCAAATGAGGCGTGATCGAACTCCATCAACGAGGGGATGTCTCACTTCAGGGTAAATCCATCCTTCCTATGATGGTGGATTGCTTCTCGAATG
This sequence comes from Platanthera zijinensis, assembly GCA_039513925.1. Lineage (NCBI taxonomy): Eukaryota > Viridiplantae > Streptophyta > Magnoliopsida > Asparagales > Orchidaceae > Platanthera > Platanthera zijinensis. Next base: position 157,524,294 of record CM077083.1, read on the forward strand.
GACCTACTTCATCCCCTTGAGCCACCCTTGTATAAATGTTAAGTGTATGCATGCCTACTTCGAGCATATACCACGAGATTCTCGAGATGACTCTTAAAAAACCTACAAGCAAGAGTGCAGCCTCTAGAGCATCTTGGTCAGGCAATATATCCTTAACCATGAAAATATATGTTACCAACCGCGTCTCCATCGACTCGCACTGGGGTTGGACGTATCAGCGTCGCAACAACAATGCGCACGAAGAACTCGACTATGATTGGGGTCATGGCGACATGACGGAGATCACGTCATCCAAGCTAAGTTATAAAAGGCGCAAGACGCACTGAGGCGCAAAGGGCCCCTGGAGCCTATGCGCAAGGCGCAAGGCGCAGACGCGCGCCTGAGACACGTGATGCGCAAAAATGGGGGAAAAGAAAATTGAGCGAATTGGGCGCCCAATTCGCTGAAATTGGGAGAATTGGGAGCCCAATTTGCTGGAATTGGGCGAAGTGGGAGCCCAATTTGCTAGAATTGGGCGAATTTGTTGATTTTCAGTGAATTGGGCGCCCAATTCGCTGCAATTGCAGTGAATTGGGCGCCCAATTCGCTCAATTACAGCAAATTGCAGCGAATTGGGCGCCCAATTCGCTCAATTTCAGCGAATTGGGAGCCCAAGTGCGCCTAGGGGTGCCCCGGGTGCGTCTAAGATCATGTTTTTTCCCATTGTAAATTTTTTTAAAAAAAAACACCTTGAAAGGCCCAGGCGCGCCTGGGAGCCTCTAAGGCTCGCGCCCGGGCGCGCCTGGGGCACATCGCCCGCCTCAGCTGTGCTAATGCACGGCGGGCTGTGCCCGGTGCGCACGGCGCCTCAGGTGCGCCTAGGCGCACTCCTTGACAACTATGCATCCAAGGGAAAGACTTTATGCCCTGTCTTATCCCATGTGTCTTCAGCTTAAATGGGGGGGCATGATGACTCCAGCTTTACTTTTCCCCACTTGTCTAAGGCCTATGTGGGAGGCCCCTTTATTTAAGAACTGTTGTTATCTCTCTTTTGGGTAAGAAGTAAAAGGGCTAAAAGGATCTCTCTCTCTTCTCTTCTGCCTGTTCTAGAGCCAGCCGAACCACCCTGCTTCCTCTCTTTTGCAACTATCTCGACGAGATCCAACAAGGGGAGTCGCAATCCCTCGCGGGACGTAGTCCTCAATCAACCCATTACGCGCTCAAATTCACGAGCCCGTATCAACGTGGTATCAGAGGGACCTCCTCCCTCCCCCGCTGCCGGACTTCTTTGAACCTCCAAGGCGCCAAACTCGCCGGCCTAAGGGTGCACGTGCATGACACCAGACCATCCGGGTCGCACGTTCCTCCGTACGGACCACCACCGCTCCATACTCCTATGAGTCCAACTCTGGAAGAAAGGTGCGACTCCATCCTCCAACGGCTCCCCCCCGGTTACCGGAAGATGAACTTCCCCGTTTATGAAGGTCACGAGGACACACATCCATGGCTCACCCGGTGCGAGCTCTACTTCTCCACCCAGTGCACCCCGCTGGAAGATCAACTCGACCTCGCCTATTTTCACCTCATTGGCGCAACCCAAATGTGGTTCACGCAACTACGTCGTGAACACAACGACCAACTTTGGGACGACTTTGCCACGACCTGTACTCTCCGCTTTGGCCCACAACAAGGGGAAACTTCCTAGGGGACCTCATCGCGCTATGACAAACCGGCCCACTCAACGACTACCTTAAGCGCTTCCAAATTCTCTTGGATCGCACATCCATTGTTCGCCTTGAGCAACAGGTTCCTTTCTTTAAGACCAGCCCCCACGAGCGTCTCCTACAGGACATCGAATTCCATGCTCCACCAAACCTCACAACGACAATGAATCAAGCCCGGGCCTGTGAGCACCGACTTCTTCTAGACTGCCCACTGCTGGGTTGTCGAGAATTCAACAATACCGATCGGGGGACCAAACCCACCAAGGGCAGCGATTTGAGCCTACTCTTGTCCAAGCCTTATGTAGCTAGTCATCCACAGTATCGCCGCGGGTTCTCGGTGCCGAAAATGGCCGACCGCCGCGCTAAAGGGTTGTGCTTCAACTGTGATGAACTCTTCGGTTTGGGCCATCATTTCAAGCGCCTATTTTGGGTTAAGGTGGATGACCCCTTCGATGATGATGAAGACACGGAAGATATGGAACCCTCAGAGGTCTCGTTCCATGCTACTCCGCCATTCATAAGCTCCAAGGCCATATTACCCAAATGAAAGTTTCGGTGGCGGACCACACCATCGTAGCTCTCATGGATTACGGGAGCACGCATAACTTCATCTATTGCCGCACCTCCGAACAACTACATCTCCACATCACCTTGCACTCCCGCCTTCAAGTCGCGGTAGCAATTGACCAAACCATGCAATGCCCAAGCATATGTCATGGGTTGACCCTAACGGTGGCCTCCCATCAATTTCAAATTGATCTCTTGGTGATCGATCTTCAAGGATTCGACGTGGCATTGGGGGTTCGATGGCTCCGCACCCTGGGACCCATAACTTGGACAAATTCCGCAAACTCTCCGTTCAACCTTCTCCCTCCAAGGACCCACTCTTCCGACGGACTCCTCCAATAAGCCCGACCTCGAGCTCCTCCTACAAGAATTCTCGGATATCTTCACTATTCCGGACTCCCTTCCGCCGGCAAGCCATCAGGATCATCATATCTACCTCCTTCCGGACACACACACCCCCGGTCGTAGTTCGCCCTTACCTCTATTCCTTCCTAAAAAAAGATGAGATCGAGCGTCAATGCTCACTCATGCTATAACAAGGCCGTATCTAGCGCAACATCTCCTCATTCTCCTCCCCGGCTCTCCTTGTGCACAAGAAAGACAGCTTGTGGCGCTTCTGCGTCGACTACTGTGCCTTAAATCAACAAACAGTGAAGCACAAATTTCTTATTATGGTGGTCGAAGAGATTCTCAATGAACTGCATGGTGTCAGGTACTTCTCCAAATTGGACCTCTACTCAGGTTATCATCAGGTGCGGATGCACCCTCAAGACGTGGAAAAGACGACTTTTCGCACGCTTCACGGCTACTTCGAGTTTTTGGTGCTACCATTCGGGCTCACCAATGCCCCTCCACCTTCCAAACAATGATGAACGAAGTGTTCCAACAACTACCCCGTAAGTTCGTGCTAGTTTTTTTTTGACGATATTTTGATTTACTGCACATCTTGGGGAGCCCACTTGTGCCATCTCCGCAAGTTCTTAGAGCTGCTACGCCAACATCGCCTCCAGCTCAAGAACTCCAAATGTGTATTCGACAAACAATGTGTGACCTACCTTGGCCATGTGGTCCACTCCCTCGGGGTTGCGACATATCCCGACAAACTAGATGGCATTGTATCATGGCCAATACCGCGCATGGTCCGGGACTTGTGCGCCTTCTTGGTACTCACGAGCTATTACCTGCGCTTCATCCGTGGATATACCACCACCGCCCAACCCCTCACCAACCTGCTCCGCAAAAACAACTACTCGTGGACTGACAAGGCAATCGCCGCCTTCCACAACCTCCAACGGGCGCTCCAAAACTCCCTGGTGCTTTGATTACCGAACTTCACCAAAGAGTTCTTCATTGAATGTGATGCTTCCGCACTCGAATCTGGAGCGGTTTTACAACAAAACCGACATCCTATCGCACATTTTAGCCAGCCCATATCTCGACACCAGCAAAATTTGTCGGCGTACGAACAAGAGCTTATCGGCCTCGCCAAACCCATTCAACATTGGCGGCCTTATCTATGGGGTCGCTCCTTTGTCAAACGGACGGATCATTTTATCCTCAAATAACTGCTCGAGCAACGCCTCACTATCGTCTCACAATAACGATGGGTCTCCAAACTTCTTGACTTTGACTTCCAGGTGGAACACAAGGATGGCTCCCCAAATTGGGCGACCGATGCCTTATTCCGCCGCCTTGTACCGGACGAGCCCAAACATTCCACACCATCTCTCTTCGTCGTTTCCCAACCATGCTCTGCCTTCCTCGAGGATGTCCACCGCAAAATCCAATCCTCACCGAACTTAACGGAACTACTCCAACGCATCATGGACGAGTCACGCCACCAGCTTGGCCCTCCTCTGCCGTTCTTATCCTCTACAAAGAATGCCTCCACCTCAATGCCACCTCGCCACTGATTCCACTGCACTTGGAAGAAACCCATGGCCGGTCTCACGAAGGCACCCAAAAAACCTTGCAACGCCTCCGCCGTGTGTTCTTTTGGCGTGGTCTCTGACACTTAGTCCACCAATTCGTCGCAGGCTGCATCATATGCCAGCAACATAAGTCCGAACATCTCATTCCGGTCGGCCTTCTCTAACCCTTACCAGTCCCCACTTAGATTTGGGTGGATGTTTTCATGGATTTCGTGGAGGGGCTCCATACTTCCCACGGCAAATCCGTCCTCATGGTCGTCGTCGATCGCTTCTCCAAAGGAGCACACTTTCTCGCTCGTAGCCGCCCCATGGTCGCCGAACGTATTGCTCGGACAATCCTTTTGTAGATCCTCAGCCTACATGGCCACCAAGAATTTATCGCCTCCGACCGCGACAATGTATAGAATTCTTCCTCCTATGTGGTACTAAACTAGCCTTCTCTTCAGTCTATCATCCCCAATCAGACGGCCAAACCAAGGTGGTCAATCGCACGGTCGAAATGTACCTCCAATGTCTTGTCGGTGATCGCCCGAAGAGTTGGGCTATGTGGCTTCCATGGATCGAATACTTCTATAATAGCTCGTACCATACGACACTACAAATGACAACGTTTCGTCTCATCTACGGTCGCGATCCCCCGCGCCTTCTCGTTGATGACCAAGGGTCGACCTCCCTATCCGCCCTCGACCAAGAGCTTATGGACTAAGAACAACTCCTTGCTTTCGCATAGGAACACCTCCTCTAGGACCAACATCGCACGAAGACTCGCTACAACCGCGGGCACCACGACCTCAGATTCAACATTGGGGATTGAGTTTGGCTTAAAAATCAGTCCTACTGCCAAATGTCTATTCACCCCCCACCCCCCCCCCCCTGGCGCCCTCTGCCAAATTGGTTCCCCGTTTTCACGGCCCCTTTCAGATTCTTCAATGCATCGGCAACGTCGCTTACAAACTCCAACTTCTGTCTGGCAGCCGCATCCATGACGTCTTTCACGTCTCGCGCCTAAAGCCCTTTATTGGTGAGCTCCCAACAAGCCCAATCATCCCCCTCCCTACCCAGCTTAAGGACAAACTGCCACTCGAAGGGGTGGATGATGTCACCAACCGCGCCACCATCAACTCGCACTTGGGCAGGACGAATTAGCGCCGTAACAACGTGCCTGAAGAACTCGACTATGATGGGGGTAACGGCGACATGACGAAGATCACGTCATCCAAGGAGTAGTCTTTATTCGTTGTCTTTTTAGAATAATGAAAAGCTCAACTCCAAATTGGAGCCTCCCACGTATATAAATAATCTCAAGAATATAAATACAATATTAACACTAATAACAAAATGGTAACTCAATTACTCCCCCTTAAGCTGGAGCAAAGATGTCAATCATGCCCAGCTTGGAAATGGTCAGATCTGAACGAGTAGGAACGACAACTTTAGTGAAGGCGTCAACAAGTTGGTCAGCAGAGGGGACGTAAGATGGAAGGACAGTCCCAGTACGAACGTGGTCACGAAGAAAATGAACATCCATCTCGATGTGTTTGGTGCGCTCATGTAGTACCGAGTCCTGTGTAAGTAAGAAGGCTGACTTATTATCACAGTAGAGCGTCGAGCCATCAACAAGAGATAGGCCAAGTTCAGTCAGCAGCGATCGAAGCCAAACCAACTCAATAACACCGTGTGCCATGGCGCGGTACTCTGACACAGCAGACGAACGAGATACGATAGATTGTTTCTTACTCCGCCACGAAACAAGATGATCACCATGGAATACACAAAAACCGGACGTAGAGCGTCGATCCGTCAATGATCCAGCAAAATCTGCATCCGTGAAGCAAAAGAGACTGGTAGTACTGTCAGCCAGATAGAATAACCCAAGACCAGGAGCGCACTTAAGATAGCGAAGAACACGTCGAGCAGCCTCTAGGTGAGATGCCCTGGGAGAATGCATAAACTGACTCAAAACGCCCACTGAGAAAGTGATGTCAAGTCTGGTATTGGTCAAGTATATCAAACGGCCAACAAGTTGCTGGTACTGGGAGGGGTCTGAAAGAGGATCACCAGATTCAGCATGGAGGCGATGGTTGATGTCCATAGGAGTACTTACAGGACGACACCCAAGTAGACCCGTGTACCGAAGAAGATCTAGGGTGTACTTGCGTTGCGATATAGAGATGCCTGTCGTGAGCGAGCTACTTCAATCCCAAGGAAGTAGCAGAGAGGTCCAAAGTCTTTCACCTCGAAGGCGGAGCGAAGTGTAGCTTTCACCTCAGAGATGCAAGAGGGATCATCACCGGTGAGAATAATATCATCAACATATACCAGGACAATGACACGGCGTCCCTCAGGAGTGAAACGAATGAAGAAAGTGTGATCGGCACGACACTGAGTGAAGCCAGACTGAAGGATGACAGAGCTGAACCGTTCAAACCAGGCACGCGGTGACTGCTTTAAGCCATACAGAGATTTGTGTAGTTGGCAAACTCTCCCCGAATACTCCCCCTTAAGGGCAAACCCCGGAGGAGGAGCCATATATACCTCCTCCGGTAACTCGCCGTGCAGGAAGGAATTTTTGACGTCAAGCTGGTATAGAGGCCACACCCGAGAGGCTTCAAGCGAGAGCAGAAGGAGGACACTGGTCAACTTAGCCACGGGGGCAAAAGTGGCACCAAACTCGTCCGGAGCCTGAGTAAAGCCCTTGGCCACCAAACGAGCCTTGTAGCGGTCAATAGTACTGCCAGCAGTGTACTTCACAGTATAAATCCATTTGCACCCAACTGTACGTTTCCCGGGAGGAAAAGGAACCAGAGACCATGTCCCAGTACGATGGAGAGCAGACATCTCCTCCTCCATGGCCTGAACCCACCGCGGGTCAAGCAGAGCCTCAACAGTCGAGGTAGGTAGCTTGACAGAATCAGCAGCAACCACAAAAGCCTGGTAAGAGGGCGAGAAACGCTGGTAGGAAACAACACTAGCCAACGAGTGCTCAGTAACCGAGGAATGAACACAAGTATGCTTGCCCTTACGAAGGGCAATAAGTAAATCAATAGGAGAAAGAGAGGAGAGAGGCTCAAGAGAGATACCTGCGACCGGAAGGAGCTGCGGATCTGGGACTGGAGGAGAAGGGAGTACACTGTGTGAAGATGGCGGAGGGTGGCGAGAGTAAGTCAGCAGGACAGGCGGAGCGACATAAGGGGTAGCATCTGGTGGAGGAGAGACGACTGGGAGAGGTTGCGCAATAGTGGGAAGCGCAGGAGGGGTCGAATGTGCAGGAAAGAAGGAAACCTCCTCATGAAATGTCACATCCATAGTGTGAATGACACCGCAACTGGGGATCATAGCAGCGGTAACCCTTAGTGGTAGTCGAGTAGCCAAGGAAGAGGCAGCGGATGGCCCTGTCGTCGAGTTTAGTCCGAGAGGGGAGCCGATTCTAGACAAAACACACACAGCCAAAGACCCGGAGAGGGATTGGGAAATGCGGAGACAGATGGATGGATGAGACTATATGGAGTAACGCCACTGAGAGGACGAGAGGGAGTCCTATTAATAAGAAAAGTTGTTGTAAGAAGAGCAGCGCTCCAATAGGACTTAGGGACATTCATTCCCCGAAGAAGGCAACAAACATAGTCTAGGAGGTGGCGGTTTTTGCGTTCTGTCACCCCATTCTGCTCGGGGGTCCCTGGACAAGAAAATTGATGTAGAGTGCCCTCATCGCAGAGGAAGAGATCAAAGGGACGAGAAGTGTACTCACCTCCATTGTCAGAGCGGAGGATATGAACTAGCGTACCATGCTGAGTTTGTATCATACGTGAAAAATGAGAGTAAACTGATAGAACCTCAGATTTATGTTTGAGGAGATAAACCCATAAGTAACGAGAATAGTCATCAATAAAAGTTACAAAATATGAGAAACTATCAAATGACATAACAGGGGCAGGGCCCCACACATTAGAATGAACTAACTCAAAACAAGAAGTAGCACGACTAACAGAAGGAACATACGTGCTGCGTGTGTGTTTTGACAGCTCACATACATCACAGCGAAAAGGAAAAACAAAAGACACATCAGGACAAACAGACAACATCCGCTGAGGGCTGGCATGACCGAGACGTGCGTGCCAAAGCGAGCTCGACGACAAAGAAGGAGAAGCAGCAGAAGAGGTAGGCGCGAAGGTAGTACTGGTGGTGGTAGCAGCGGTGGTAGGACATCCCACTCTTCTCATATCCCGTACCAATAGTCCTCCTGGATCTCAGATCCTGAAAAACACAATGATCAGAGAAGAAACTTACTGAGCAGTTCAAAGTACGAGTAATACTACTAACAGACACAAGGTTGAGAGCCAACTGAGGGACAAGAAGAACAGAGTCAAGGGAGAGAGAAGAAGAGAGAGGGACGTGGCCCCGGCTAATGACAGGAGTAACTGAGCCATCAACAAGGCGCACGTCGCGGTGGGAGCAAGGAACAACCTGAAGCAGATGGGAAGACGTACCAGTCATATGATCGGTTGCACTAGAGTCAATCACCCAGGGTGACGAATCCTGGTCAACCATGGTCGCGGAGCAAGCAAATGGAGTACCTGAGGAAGAAGAGACAGTAGAGGCAGAGACAGTCGTTGAAGGCTGAGACTGCTGAAATTGCTGAAACTGCTGAAACTGGGCCATCATCTGACAGAAGTCGGAGGAGTTGGCAGCCAAGCTGCACTCAACGGGCTCGAAAGACTCAGCAGAAGCAACAGTGTGTCTGGGTACACTGCCAGGAGTAGGACGCTCAGAGCCCCGTAGGTGTGGGTAGAGATGATAAAAACAACTGCGATCATGGTAGAGACGACCACAGTGAGAGCAAGGGCCAGGAGGACCCGTAGAGCCACGACCACAAGAAGAGCCACGACCACCAGACTGAGTAGAAGAACCTCGACCACCGCGACTATGAGTGTTGGAGGTGGGAGGGCGGTGGGAAGCAGCAAGAGCCATCTGCTCAGTAGGGAGAGAGGAGGTAGCACGAAGGCCGGGAAGACTAGATTGCCTCTGCAGACGTTTCTCATGCTCTGCAACAATGGAGTAGGCCTCAAGGAGATCTGACAAAGGTGACATCCCCACAATCTGGGCACGAGTAGACTCATATTCGGGGCGAAGCCCCATCAAGAACTGGTACGTCTCCCGTCTCTGGAGCTGTTTCCGAATAAGGGTGATATCGGTAGGAGACTCCAGGGCACTGAGAGGCTCAAGATCGTTAAGCTCAAGAAAACGGTCTTGAAGGTAAGTAAAGTACTCCAAAACAAAGCGCTCCCCCCGTGTGGCAGAAGCAATGTCTTGAAAGATCCCGAAAATCTGGGCATCAACATGCGTGTGGCCAAAAGTGCGCTGGAGAGCGGATCAAAGCTCGAAGATATCTTCAAACCGCATGAACTGACTGAAGATGTGAGGCTCCATCGAGCACTGAATCCAACCCAGAACCATGTACTTTTCAGTCGACCATTTGACTAATTCCCCTTTCTTGTCATCATTGTCAGTCGGTTTGGGAATCGGCGGGCCGCCGGTCAGCCAGGAAAGCTTATTCCGGCTGACAAGGGCCACTTTCATCAAAGTCACCCATGAAGGATAATTTTTCTTATCGAGAAGGCCGCTAGTAATTCGTCCTGTAGTACCATAAGTATCCTTGGAATCCATGAAGCACAGAGAACAAAAACTGAGGAACGAGATCCCTCCCGCAAAGGAGACCGGGGACCGAAGGACGAAGAAGGACGAGGAATCACATACAACACATCAAGAACGACGTCAGCGAAAGGGGCACTTGAAGGAGGACGGGTGGAGAAACTACAGGAGACGACACCGGCTGGACAAGGCAGCAGGCAGCAGGCACTCTGAGGCAGTAACAAAAGGGCTCGACAGCAGAGGGCTCGGCAGCAGGGCTCAACAGCGGAAGGGCTAGACAGGGTAAGGGCGTAGATTCAAGGCTCAGGCGGGAGATGATCCCGACAAGAGAAGGCGAGACGCGGCAAGGCGACCGACGCAGCAAGGCGGGAGAAGGCGAGAGACGATCCCGACGGGAGACGATCCCGGCGGGAGACGATCCCGGCGGGAGACGATCCCGGCGGGAGACGATCCCGGCGGGAGACGATCCCAGCGGGAGAAGGTGAGACGCGGCAAGGCGACTGACGCAGCAGGAGGCGGTCGAAGCAGCGGAAGGCGGCGAAGCGGCGGATGTCCCGATGTGGGAGTCGGCGAGACGCGGAAAACCCTAGATCGTGCGGAAGTCCTGTGCCTCTGATACCATGTAGAATAATGAAAAGCTCAACTCCAAATTGGAGCCTCCCTCGTATATATATAATCTCAAGAATATAAATACAATATTAACACTAATAACAAAATGGTAACTCCAATAGTCTTATCCCATGTGTCTTAAGCCCAAATGTTGGGAATGGTGACTCTAGCATTAATGATGACTTTAGCATTAATGATGACTCTAGCTTTAGTTTTCCCCACTTGTCTAAGGCCTAGGTGGGAGGCCCCTTTATTTAATAACTCTTGTTATTTCCTTTTGGGTAAGAAGTAAAAAAGGCTAAAAGGATCTCTCTTCTCTCCTCTTCCGCTTGTGCTAGCGCCGGCCGAACCCCCCTCCTTCCTCTCTTCCGCCACAACCTCGACAGAAACCAACCGGGGACGTCGCAATCCCTCGCGGGACGTAATCCTGCATGGACCCATTACGCGCTCAAACTCACGAGCTCGTATCAATATATTAATAATAAAAATAAAGCACAATACCAGGTACATATTAGGTTAAAAATACGGAATAGAAGGGATAACTGTTTGCATGGTGATGTGGAAGTTGTCAGGCATAACAATGTTGATACCATATGCTGATAAAATTATATGAGGTATGAATAATTTCAAAGCATGAATTACAATGTGCATAATCATCATATATCAAAACATCATAATCAAGAATACAATTATTATGACAGTCAGCATACTATCATCAGCTTGATCTTCATGAAATGGTGATATCAATTTTTTTCACTAGGATGATTGCTGGAACCGAATTCCAGCTCTTGATTACCTCCATATCTTGCAACCTCCACTACCACTTAGTCGAAAATTCAAAATAATATGCAGAACTAGGACTCTTAGGTGATAGCTTTAGACGGAAGGAAACAGAACTCCCTTGCTAAAAGAAGAATAAATTCCATAACAAACTCCATAGCACCAGGAAAAGATAAACTAAACCAATCCGTAGAAATTTAGAGCCAAACCTTGTATATACTTTGTCATGACCAAAATACAAGAGAGAGTACAAATATATAGGAGAAGAGAAGGAGAAAAAATCCTATACAAGAGATGTGGGACTAATAGAAGAAAGAAGAAGCGGGCCTATAGATGGGCCTTATACATGGGCTTTTACATCGTTTTCCCTTATATTCTCTAACACTCCCCCACAAGCTGGAGCGTACAAGTCGTAGGCCCCAAGCTTGGACAGGAACTGATGGTACAATTTCAAAGGTAATGTCTTGGTAAGAGTGTCTGCAACTTGTCCAGAAGCAGGAACATGCTCAAACTTTAGCATCTTCAATTGGACCTTTTCTCGAACGAAGTGACAGTCAACTTCAATTTATTTGGTTCGCTCATGGAACACAAGATTCTTTGCAATATGGATGCAACTTGACTGTCACAGAACAAAGTTGAAGGTGATGATAATTTAACTACCAAATCCATAAGAAGAATTTCCAGCCAGATTAGTTCTGATACGACGGCCATCGCACGGTACTCAGCCTCAACAGACAAGCGAGCAACCACTGGCTGCTTCTTACTACGCTATGTGATGAGATTTCCTCCAAAGTAAGTACAGAAACCAGTTGTAGATTGTTGGTCGTCCAGCGAGCCCGCATAATCCGCATCAGAGTAATCAATAAGAGAAAGCTCTGAAGATGATTTATACACAAGTCCTTGTCCAAGAGAAGTCTTCAGATATCTGAGAATGTGTTCCACTGCCTGAAGATGAGAAACTAGTGGAGTGTGCATAAAGTGGCTGACCACTCCAACCGCAAATGAAATATCTTGTCTTGTAATTATTAGGTACCACAAGACGTCAATAGTATTTCGGATTTGGAAGTTGAGAGTTAGACTCAGATCCCTGAGAACATAACTTATGGCTGACTTCCAACAGGATTTCCGCAGGTTTGCACCCTGAGAGGCCAGCATCTTGCAGAAAGTCAATGCAATACTTGTGCTGGGATAAGACAAGGTCATAAGGTCGCCGTGCAACCTCTAGTCCAAGAAAATACCGAAGGTTTCACAGATTTTGATTTGAAAGACAGAATTTAAATGTTGCTTAATATGTTGTATCCCAGCGGATTCATCACCCATGATCAAAATATCTCCCACATAAACCAGAAGTATTACAGTCTCGGTTGATTGGTGAAGAGTGAAAAAAGAGAAATCTGCAAAGCTTCGTTTGAAACCAACCTCACGAACTGTCTTGCTGAATTTTTCAAATCACGCCCGAGGAGACTGTTTGAGACCATAGATAGATTTTCGAAGCAAACATCCACGAGACTCCCCCGTAGTCTCAAACCCAGACGGTTGATGCATGTAAACAGTCTCAAGAAGATCACCATTCAAAAAGGCATTTTCACATCCAGCTGATGGAGGGGCCACTGGCGATGAACAGCTAAGGAGAGTAGAACCCGAACCGAATTTAATTTTGCGACAGGAGAGAACGTTTCATCATAATCAAGGCCGTATTGTTGAGTAAAATCCCGTGCCACCAGTCGCGCTTTTAAGCGATCAACTTTTCCATCCGCCGCATGCTTGATTGTAAAGATCCACTTACAACTGGCACAACTTTGACCAGGAGGAAGAGAGACAAGATCCCAAGTCTGATTACCTCATAGGGCAGTCATTTCTTCATCCATGGCTGCACGCCACCCCGTATGTTGGAAAGCTTCATGCACAGAGTTAGGTATAGAGATAGAGGAGAGAGAGAGATCAAATGTAAAAAGAGGTGGAGAGAGTCGATCTAAAGAGAAATAACTGGCCATGGGATGAGCCGTCGAAGGTGATGCCGAATCAACAAGCCGCGAGGATACACCGATAGAGGGAAGCTGCTGCAGGGCATCTGGACGCAGAGGACGACGAGTGTAAACCAGAATGATAGGAGGTTTGGAGGGGACTGATGGTGGTGTAGAAATTGGAAGCAGAGGAGGAATAGGTAGAATGGGTGGAAGTGGGGACGTAACAGGAACTGTGGGCCGAGGTAGCAGAGGAGGAAGAAGAGAATCAGTAGGACTGATGTGATATGGTTGGTCTTCATGAAATGAGACATCAGCAGAGACAACCACCTTCCCAGGGGTTGTGTAATAATAGACATACCCCTTCTGAGTGCGAGAGTGCCCAATAAACATAGCTTTGGTAGCACGAGAGGCTAACTTGTCATTTGGAGGACCAAGGTGATGGACATAACATATACATCCAAACACACGAGGAGTAAGAGAGAAGAGAGCCTTGGATGGGTAAAGAAGAGTGACGGGAGCCACAAATTGGAAGATAGACGAGGGCATGCGATTGATGAGGTGGCAAACAGTGAAAACCGCAAAGTTCCAGTAGAGAGGAGGAACCTGCATTTGAATCATGAGAGATCTGACAACATCAAGGAGATGACGATTTTTTGGTTCCGCTACGCCATTTTGTGGAGGGGTATAGTGATGTAATCTCGGTAAGGATTTGAATTCTGAAAAGCTTGAAGAGGGCCGAGCGGCCAAAACTGATTTTAGGGTTTTATTTTTGAAAAGTTCCAACGAGGGCCGAGCGGCCAAAGCTGGATTTTCGCGCGCAATAACCGAGTTCGTCACGTTGGACGTTTAGAAGTTCATTAATTTTGCTCGAGTAGATTTCTCATGTGCTCTACGAATCGAACCCTCAACGAGATTATTAGTCAACCACAAGCAGAAATGCACCAAATAATTTATGAATAACGATAAATTAGCAAAATAACGTTCGCGGCAAGCTTAGGATTATTTATTAGAGCACATAAATGTAAACTATGAGATCGGAGCGGGGGTACCCAAAGTTGTGCGGGAAAGTGAGTCCAGGCCAAACGAGTCGGCACAGGAGAGAAGGCACGACTCGACCACTAACTACTTCAATCGCGACTGGGCGAGCAGCGGGGGACCGGAATAGAGCTTTGGGGTCGACGGTGTTCCCACGAAACTGGAACAAACACGCCAGAGAAGAATGGCGGGGACGACGACGTCGGATGGCTAGGTCGCGGCTGGAGCAATTGTCAAGCGCGTCTTCCCTCGCGTCTGGCGATCAGCGTCTCTCACGACACGGTCGAGCGACGAGCGGTGGTGAGCCCGAAATCAGAACCTTCGCAGGCGCGGCAGTTTGAGGCGGGAATTGGCGGTTGTCGGCGATGTGGAATCAGGAGGGTTAGGCCGGCACTTGCAGAGAAACGGGGAAATCGTTTCTCTGCTCTTGTCTGGGATGTCTTTCCTTTGTGCGGCCAAATGATAAATAAGTGAGGCCGGTCTCTCTTTTTTGGCATGATTTTGATTTTCTAAGATAATCTTTTTCTAATATCTTCCTCATACAATTTGGGATTTCATTGATCGATCCAAATTGGGATTTCCTAATAACTCCTTAAATCAATGACTCCCATTTAATTTCAATTTATGTTTTCCTTAAAATAACCTATGTTTGTCGTTAACGTCCAAATTACAATATTACCAGACCTTTTTATTAAGGGCCTCATCGGACGGTCAACTCGAGGAGCCGTAAATGAAAACGGTTACATGAAATAAAAAATAAGAGTATAAGATAAATGAAACAACAAATAAAAAAATTAGACGAAGTTAAGATGCGTCACATGGGAGAATAAATTCCCTCGGGGTTGGAAGAGCTCATTCTAAACGAGGTTTCGCAAATACAGGCGATGGAGAGATCTGGACGTCGGCGTCGTAACTCGTCAGTGGTAATCCAAGAACTGTTGTGATTTCTAGTCCTCTCCCTGAGACCAAATAACGCTGGTATGCACCGTGGCGAGTGCGAAGCTCTCGTACATCCAAAACCTGGTCTATCTCCTCAGTGATGGGTGTCTGCACCAGAGCTAAGTCTGGTGGGATCTCTGGAGCTATCGTCGGTGGACTCGGGCTGGAACTACGTGGATCTCCATAGAAAAGACGTCAGATCTACCACGTTAAATATCGGCGAAGTAACGAATTAGGCGGGCAAATCAAGGAGATATGCATTCTCACCGATGCGCTTCCGGACTTGCAATGGACCAAACTTCCTCTGCTGTAACTTGTGGTATGTACCCAGAGTGAATCTCTGCTTCCTGAAATAAACAAAAACTCAATCTTCTTCTGAGAAGTATAACTCCCGGCGATAACGATCGGTCATGAATTTATATTTTTCAGAAGTCGCTCGCAATTTATTAGCAATAGATTTATGCAATTTCTTTAAATAATCAACATGGGCTTGCGCATCAAAGAAAATACGTTCATGATTCGGGAGGGAGTGGCGATCAAGTAGATGCGGTATAGGGAATCCGTAAACAATCTCGAAAGGAGATTTACCTGTGGAGCGATTAGTAGAATTATTGAATACAAATTCAGCTTGTGGCAGTATAAGATCTCATTGTTTCGGATTCTCTCCAATCAAACACCTAAGAAGGTCCCCCAAACTCCTATTAACGATCTCGATCTGCTCATCGGTCTGAGGGTGATATGCGCTGCTAAATTCGAGTTGGGTACCTAGTCGGGCCCCCAGTATCTTCCAAAAATATCCCATAAAACGAGTGTCCCTATCATACGTGATCGATTTAGGAATCCCATGCAGTCTAATGATTTCTTTAAAAAAAAAGTTCGGCGACGTGTACAACACTAGAAGTTTTTCTACACGGAATAAAGTGGGTCATTTTTGAAAACCGATCTATGACTACAAAAATAGAATCGACCTTTCTCTGAGTGCGAGGCAGTCCTACCACGAAGTCCATCGAGATGTCATCGCATGGCCGTTCAGGTATCGGTAAGGGGGTGTATAATCATGTGTTTTGAGCACGCCTCTTATATAGCTGACAGGTGGTGCAGTGTCTAATGAATTCGGTGACGTTACGCTTCATATTTGGCCAATAATAACGTGCGCTGACGAGATCTAATAATTTGGAATGGCTTACGTGTCCACCTAACCCAGACGAGTGGAGCTCTCTAAGTAGTGTCTCTCGAAGTGGTCCCTCGCAAATGCAAAAATGAGTGCTAAACAAATAACCCTCACTCACGACGTACTGTGTGGTGGGATCTGTCTCACTGTGTTGACATGAAATCCAAATGTTGCAGAAAAAAGGATCAGTGGAGTATAAGTCTCGTTGTGAGTCTAGGTCAGAGATGCACAGCTGCAGCATGACTAGCAGATGAGCGCATCGACTAAGTGTGTCGGCACCTCGATTCGAGACTCGGGGTTTGTGCTTCAAGTGAAACGTGAACTCCTGCAGGTAAGAAGCCCACTTTGCATGGCATCTGATCTCCTTCTGGGAGTTCAGATGCTTCAGAACATCATGATCAGTGTTCAACACAAACTCGCACTGAATCAGATAGTGTCTCCAATGTCAGAGAGCCTGAACGATAGCGTAAAACTCTAAGTCATAGGTGGAATATCTAGTCTTCGACTCGTTCAACTTCTCACTAAAGAATGCGATAAGTCGACTCTCCTGACTCAAAACTGCGTCAATGCCTACGATCGATGCGTCACAGTCAACCTCAAAAAGTTTCTCAAAATCAGGCAGCGCTAACACCGGCGCACTCGTGAGTCTCTTTAACCAAAAGAAACGCTCGCTCAGCTTCTTCAGTTCAAATAAACAATCCCTTCTTTGGACAATCAGTCACAAGTGCTATCATGGTACTAAAGTTCCAAATAAATCGCCGATAAAAAGATGCTAGCCCATGAAATCCTCGAGCCTCAGTAATCGTCCTAGGGCTAGGCCATGATTTTATTGTCTTGACCTTCTCTCTATCAACTCTAATGCCTTCAGAAGAAACGATATATCCTAAGAAGGTCAGGCTATCAGTCAAAAACGTGCATTTTTTCAAATTTATATATATCTTATTTTCTCGAAGGATTTCTAAGACCTGACTAAGATGAATCATGTGCTGATTTTGATCAGTGCCCAAAATATCGTCAAAATACACCACGACGCAAACTCTTATGAGTGGTCTAAGCACTTGGTTCATCACTCACATAAACGTGTTGGGTGCATTGGAGAGACCAAAGGGCATCACCAGCCACTCGTACAATCCTTCCTTAGTCTTAAATGCAGTCTTCCATTCGTCGCCAGGTCGAATTCTAATCTGGTGGTATCAACTTTTTAAGTCAATCTTCGAAAATACACGAGATCCACTAAGGATATCTAGGATGTTATCCAATCGGGGAATCGAAAAACGATATTTGATTGTAATTTTATTTATCGCTAGACTATCCACACAAATATGTCACGTCTCATCTTTCTTAGCAACTAGAAGTGCGGGGATGACGTACAGACTCATACTCTCCCTAACGTGACCCTTCAAAATCAGATCGATCACCTGCCTATGTAGCTCCTCATGCTCTTTCGGACTCATGCGGTAGTGGGGAAAATGAGGTAAACTAACTCCTGGGATGAGGTCTATGCAGAGTTGTATGTCACTCATCGGGGGTAGCTAATCGGGAAGTTCCTCCGACATAATCTCAGAGAACTCATCTATGAGGGGTCGCACCGTTCTAGGGATATTTAATGTAACGTGGGTGGTGTCGATACCAGATAACATATAGAAAACCTCGCTATCCTTCATCTCCTTGTGGAATTGGGACCCAGTCAGTAACATGGTGGCGGAGGGGAAGGATATCGCGGAGACAGTTGTAGAAGGGGCTGAAGTCCTCTCTGGGGCTTTGGGAACAAGACCATTCTTCTGGGAAAGAAGAACGATCTTGCGACCATTGCACTCGAAGGAGTGAGAGTTCTTTAAACCTCGATAATAGCTACATGACACAAAACGACATCCTGATATGTACTGCCTATGGAAAACTCTACGAGACACTGGTGCGTGATAGGAATGGTAGTGCTACTCGTGACCCATGACAGACTGTAGGGTTTTCCTAAGGGCTGCGTTTTTAATTTCAGCTTATCCACAATGCGTTGAGAAACAAAGTTCTCCATACTACCGTTGTCTATAATGATGGAGCGGAACTGTCCTTGTATGCGGGCAGCGGAACGAAAGATATTGTTCTTCAACCAGTCGTCGTCAGTAGGAGTCTTGGGAGTTAGGAGACTATGCTGGAGGACACACACTAACTGCCCAGGTGTTTCTCCCTCAACTTCGTACCCACTCAATAACTCGGTCTCAGGAGTCAGATAAGTCTGGGAGTCATTAAGAAAGACCCCGTACTTGAGTTCTGACCCACTCTCAGAATCGATGATGACGAGAAAGTGGCGTCGCGGACACTCAGAAGACTTATGGTCCGGCTCCATACACTTAAAACATCTAAACGTCTCAGGCTGAGGTCTAGTGCCTATAATCTTCTTGCCCTTGCTGGGAGGTGCAGGGAGTGCTGGGGTGCTTGTGGATACTGCTGGTCGAGGGGGTCCGACAGGAGTGGAAGTGTGAGTCGGGTGAGACCTATCAGTAGACTTGTTCCCAGATGTTCGTTTATGCAGTGCTTCTACTCTACGCGCGTGACTCGACACCTCTCCTAAGTCTTTATAATCAAGGAGTTCTAATTGATCTCTGATGAAATAACGTAACTCGTTCAGGTAACGGGAAACTGTCATATCGTCGTCCTCTCGGAGGTCGGGGCGAGACTACAGGACTAGGAACTCGTTTGTGTACTCATCGACAGATAATTTGTCCTGACGTAGATTATGGAACTTACGATACAAGGTTTGCATATAATCAGACAGAACGTATCTCTTACGCAGTTGAGTTTTGAATTCATTCCATTTTGTGATCGGGGGCATGCCTAAATTGAACCTAGATCGTTCTAACTGTCCCCACCAAACTAGGGTGTACCCTTTCAGTCTAAGTGTGACATACTCAACTTGCCTAGCTTGGGGCAATTGCTTCCAAGCCAAGAAACGATCCATCCTTTCACACCACTCTAAGCAACTCTCGGGCTCTATTCGCCCTTCGAAGTCACCTACATCAAGCTTGATTCACATATCCCAACGGGGTTGGTGACGTTATTCGTTATGTGCTTCCGGGCCGGGGTGTGCAAGTTCCGGAGGTCAATGGTCAGGGTCGTTTTCGACCACTGGGACAAGTGTTCAGTTGATGTGCAAGATTGCTTCGATATTATAAACCGAAGTGCGCAGTCCATTCATGATATGTATGACACTACCCATATCGGTGGTGAGAGTTTCGACTGTTTTCATCAAATCACTCATGTGTCGGGCCAAATCTACTATGTTGTTCTCTAGTTGATCGACCCGCTTTTCCATTGAAAAATTTCAAACTATTTTTTTGTTGATAAAATTCTATTTTAAAGAGAGCGCTTCCGAGCGGGAGGAAAAATGATTTTTATGAGGGAAAACAAATTCCTTTTTTATATATATAAAAAGAAGGATAAAATAAAATTTTAGAATATAAATATTTTTGTTTTATTTTTGTTTTTAATAGAAAATACTCGGAAAATTGTTAACATATAAATTTTTTTTTTGAAAGCCGGATCGCGTGATTCATGATAGGAGCGAATCACAAAACCTCTGATACCAAACTGATGTAATCTCGGTTAGAATTTGAATTCTGAAAAGCTTGAAGAGGGCCGAGAGGTCAAAACTGATTTTAGGGTTTTATTTTTGAAAAGTTCCAACGAGGGCTGAGCGGCCAAAAGCTGAATTTTCGTGCGCAATAACCGAGTTCGTCACGTTGGACGTTTAAAAGTTCGTTAATTTCGCTCGAGTAGATTTCTCACGTGCTCTACAAATCGAACCCTCAACGATATTATTAGTCAACCACAAGCAGAAATGCACCAAATAATTTATGAATAACGATAAATTAACAAAAGAACGTTCGCGGCAAGCTTAGGATTATTTATTAGAGCACATAAAAATAAACTATTTGATCGGAGCGGGGGTACCCAAAGTTGTGCGGGAAAGTGAGTCCAGGCCAAACCAGTCGGTACGGGAGAGAAGGCATGACTCGGCCATTGACTGCTTCAATCGCGACTGGGCGAGCAGCGGGTGTAACAACCCATTTAATAACATATAAGAATAATAATAATAAAAAAATAAAATATAAAAAAAGACCCCAAAATAACCCCGGTCTAAACCTACCCTGCCCCCCTCCTTTTATTAAAACCCCGAGTCCCCGGTCCATTTCCGCATCCCGCAAGAAAACCCGCATGGAAGATCCCGCTTCCGCCTCACGCGTACCCGACGGCCCCGGAACCCGCCGCCAACGCCTCCGGCCGCCCCCGAGACGCCTCCCCGTGGCCGGAAAACGCTTCCTTCTGGTCGGGCGCCCATTCCTTTTGCTTCCCCGACGTCTCCGGTGCTTCCCTTGGCCGGAATCTTCCGCACAAATTCTTGGCCGGCTGCACCCTAGGGTCCAAAGACCTCCTCCAAGGGCCTCCAACTGCCTCCTCTTCTCCTTCTCTGACCAGTGAGGACAAGGACAGCGATCCTTCTCCGGCAACGCTAACTCCTTCTCGTTCCGGCCGATGGTTTTCGTGAGGGACTCCTAGGGTTTCGCTCGAAACTCCTCTTCGTGGATTTCTGAGCCCAAATCTGGACTCATTAGGTAAGGAATTTCATCAATCCCTCATTTTTAGCTTGCCCTAATTTTTTTGGGAAGATTTCCGCCCTCCGATTGGCGTGATTTCGTCAATCCCCCTTGGATTTGTCATAAAGTCATCTAATTTCAATTCTGTTTGCATTTCCCGTGTCGCTCGTTGGGCTTAGGTGGTGGAATCGCGCCAAGCTTGAGATTTTTGCCTCCAGACGCCGCCAAAACTCCCGATCCCTCGCGGTAGGCTCTTCTCCCCTCACTTTCGAGGGATGTAAAAATGTTATTCCCCTCTCCTGTTATGTGGTGCGATTATCTGACATATGTGCTAGCATAGAAAACTGTTAATTCAATTTGGAATGTATTTTTGATCTCGAACAGGTGTAGCTAGAGCTTTTAACACCGCTTACGCCACTTAGTTGACGCGAGCACTGTCGACGTCACTTTAAGGCAAGTAGAGAACCCCCTCTCACTTGCAAAACTTTAGATTTACTCTGCTTATCTGTCCGTTACAAATAATTCCTTTTTACAAAATTTTGAACTCTAAAAAGTATTGATATAACGAAATTTGATAGACAATCCATAAGGACGCACTATAAGACGAATCCATAGTTGTAAGCAAAATTCTTGAATTGTAGCGTCTAACTGGGCATCTGTCTGCTGGCATGGTCACGGCAAGCAGGATTACTTTTCCGATAAGACTTGCACTCAGATCTGATCGTGAGCCATGTGCGCCCGCTATAGTACGTATACACTTCATCGATCGCGACTTACAACTATTAATTTTAGGCTATACTCCGGAGTAGGCTAATATTTCAGATATGTTTGTTTGACCTGGTTTTTGGCATGTTTGGTAGCCTTATACATGATATTTCAGTACTCGGTTATGTCTCTTGTTTTTGCTCTCACTTTAAATTAATTAATTTGCTTATATATAAATCCTAAGTTCTAAGGCATTTTCTTTCTGTCTTGAAATTGCCTTAGGGTTCGTGACTGCGCCGCCTGCTCTCTGAGCTACTTCTCGTTCAGCTCCAGTCTTGCTCAGAGGTTTTTCATTTATAGTTGTCTGCATCAGGTTCTATGATCCCTTTACTGTCTGTCTATCATGTAATAGTTATAGTATGACATTTTCTTTGGTATCATGGACAGCTCATAGGATATTTCTGATGTATTAGATCATCTTATCTATAACATTATTACTACTGTTATTATTGCATTTACTTCTGTTTCAGCACTGTGTGTAGCATTAAATTTTTCAAGAAAATACATGTGCATGAATTACCCACGTTTTAAAACTTTAAGTGCTTCCGCACATTTATACTCAATCAATTGTTCAAACAAAATTACTATTTCTAAGAAACTATTTTCTATATCACCGCATCCGCCTTAGCAGGCATGGTTCCTTTCCGCCCATGCCTGTGGCATCACGGCCCGCCCGAAGCGCACTCTGACTTCCGTCGAGACGGGTCGTGACAGCGGGGCACCAGAATTGAGCTTCGGGGTCAACGGTGCTCCCACGAAATTGGAACGAACGACGCCGAAGAAGAATGGCGGGGTCGATGGCGTCGGGTGGCTAGGTCGCGGCTGGAGCAGTTGTCGAATGCGTCTTCGCTCGCGTCTGGAGATTGGCGTCTCTTACGACACGGCCGGGCGACGAGTAGTGGTGAGCCCGAATTCAGAACCTTCGCAGGCGCAGCAATTGGAGGCGGGAATTGGCGGTCACCGACGATGTGGAATCAGGAGGGTAGGCCGGCACTTGCAGAGAAACGCGGAAATCGTTTCTCTGCTCTTGTCCGGGATGTCTTTCCTATGTGCGCCCAAATGATAAATAAGTGAGGCTGGTCTCTCTTTTTTTTGGCATGACTTTGATTTCCTAAGATTATCTTTTTCTAATATCTTCCTGATACATTTTTGGCATAAAATGAATTTCATTAAACGATCCAAATTGGAATTTCCTAATAACTCCTGAAATTAATGACTCCCATTTAATTTCAATTTATATTTTCCTTAAAATAAGTTAAGATTGTCGTTAATGTCCTAACTACTATATTACCATACCTTTTTATTAAGGGCCTCATCGGACGGTCAACTCGAGGAGCCGTAAATGGAAAAGGTTACATGAAATAAAAAGCAAGAGCATAAGATAAACAAAACAACAAATAAAAATAAAAAATTAGACGAAGTTAAGATGCGTCACAGGGGCGCATCATATAGGCACACGAAGTTTGATGAATAATACCAAACTCGGCACACGGATTGGAGAATTTTTACACACATTGAAAACTAGGTCGAAGTTTCCGTAAGAAACATAAGGAACATGAAGGTGAGTTTGGTACGATCACGAAGTAAGTACAAGGAAGTAACCTGCGAGTAATCATCAATAAATGTTTCAAAATAACGAAAACAAAAAACACTATGGATCTTATATGGTCCCCAGATATCAGAATGCAGTAAAGATAAAGGGGTATCACTCCGAGTAAAAGGAGAAGTAAAAGATACACGCTGTTGTTTGTCAAAAATACATGATTCACAAAAAAACTCCGGAAGGGGAACATGATTCACAAAAATACATGAAGTAAAAGAGATTTCTTGAGAATCGGAAGCGGAGCATGCCCAAGACGACAATGCCAATCAGTGGAGGAGACAGTGGTGAGAACAGCGGGAGGAACATTGAGAAGATACAACCCGTTAGACAGTCGCCCCCTACTAAGTATATTCTGCGTTAGTTTATCCTGCACAACAAAGGAAGAGCGTGAGAAGGTTACACAACAATCAAGGTCTTGTGTAAGACGGCTTACAGAAAGTAGGTTAATAGGGGATCCTAGAACATGAAGAACCGAGGATAAGGAGAGGGAAGAAGTAAGAGGCAGATGAGCTGTGCCAGCAACCGGGACTGTGTCACAATAGCAACAGTGATCAACTTGGGATAAACAGAATCTAAGTATTGAGGCGGCTTCTGCGGAGAGAGATGATGCGTAGCACCCGAATCCACAATCCAGGAAGAGTTGTGTGAGAGACAATATATACCTTCATTGGAGATCGAGGCCACTGAACTAGAGGAGCTACTAACCACCCCTTGAAGCTGATGGAGTTGAGCACGTAGAGAAGCAATATCCTCACCAGTGGCAGAGGGAGGTGTAGGAGTAGCCAAAGTAGCAAGGTGAGGGGGCAGACCATGTTTGTGGTAGCAGGTGGCCTCCAGATGACCATCCTTGCCGTAGTGAGAGCACTTGAAGAGAGTACGGCCACCACGACCCCGTCCCCGAGACTGACGACCTCCACGAGCTGGGTGACCGCGAGTAGAAGGAGCAAGAGTAGCCATGGATTGCTGAAGGAGAGCTGGAGAGAGAGGCGAAGCATCCGGAGGAGGGGTAACTTTCAGAAGCATCAAGTAAACGTCCGAGAGGGACGGAGTAACAGTGGAAGATAGGATATGAGCGCTGACACTATGAAGATGTGGTGGAAGTGTGGAACACGGGCCCTCATTATAGCAATCTCAACTGCTTCTTTCTGTTGTCGTTGAGTAACCATGTACGTGGTGGGTGGCTGATATTGGATCCAAGCCTCCGCAAGAGTTTTAGCGCGAACAACAAAAGAAGTCAAGTCACCAAGAGCTTCAAGG
The DNA here is from genome assembly GCA_039513925.1 of Platanthera zijinensis. Classification (NCBI taxonomy): domain Eukaryota; kingdom Viridiplantae; phylum Streptophyta; class Magnoliopsida; order Asparagales; family Orchidaceae; genus Platanthera; species Platanthera zijinensis. The sequence continues at coordinate 157,548,859 of CM077083.1, forward strand.
TCGAGGGACTGAAGATCGGTAAGAATGTCGAATAAGTGTTGAAGACTATCCTTCCCGAAGTAGAGAGAATTAAGGTCGGTGCACGTAGCATGAGTCGTCTCGTGATACAAGGTCATCCGATACGGCTCAGTGTCGAGAGAATTGAGAAGCCAAGATTGGACACGCTCATCGTCTCAGATCCACTCGTCAGTCGGTTCAGTGGGAGGAGGCCTTGTCAGGTGATGAAGAAGACCATTAGTTTGCAGCACACGACGAACTGAGTGAACCCATTTTACAAAATTTGATTCGCCACGGAGAGAAATAGTGGTTATACGTAATTCATCACGGAGTTCCAAGGGAGCAACATGAGCCGCTCCAGGAAGAGTAGTTGAATCGAAATCAGTAGGCGAGTTGGAAGCCATACGGACAACGCCAAGAATGATGACTCGGAATACTAGCCGAGCAGTTAGAAGACCAGGCCGCTGCGGCTAAAAGGGCACGCAGTAGAGAGGCCGCAACAAAGAGATCGCGCGGCGAGCAGAGCACCAGGTCGCAACAAACAGAGACCGTCGCGACGATCTAGAAGAAGCCGCCAAGGAGACCACCAGGCAAGCGGTTAGGACCGGACCGCGGCGAGAAGGATATGGAAGAGAGGCTGCGACTAAGATAGCGCGCGGCGAGAAGAACACCAGGCCGCTGTGGACAGAAGCAGCGGTTAAGGCGAGAGCGCAACGATTAGAAGAACTTCCCAAGGGCCAGCAGATAGATAAAACCGCGACAAGAAGGAGAGGCCTAACGACCAAACAAAGCAGCCAGGCAGCGAACAGAGGCAGCGACTAGAAGAAGCGGCAACAAGAAGCAGCGACCAGAAGCAGCGACAAGAAGCGGCGACTAGAAGCCGCGCTCAGAAGCAGCGGCAAGAAGCAACGGCAAGAGGCAGCGACAAGAAGTAGTGGCACGGCAACCCGCAGCGGCTAGGCAATCCACATCGACAAGGCAACCGACAGCGGCTAGGCAATCCAAAGAGGCAAGACAAACCACAGCGGGTAGAAGAGCGAACAATGGGAAGGGGACGGGTCCTACCGATCAGAGAGAGGAGGGCTATAAAAGTAGAGAGGAAGGGGAAGAGAGGTGGAAGCCACTGAGAGAGGAGTAGGGGCGGTCAGAAAAGAGGAGGCCGTGGAACAGCAACGGGAAGATGGGAAGAAGCCGCGCGGATAGCTGCGATTACAAATTGGGTATCCGTCCGGGATCGGATAAGCTTTGATACCATGTAGAAACTTAGAGCCAAACCTTGTATATACTTTGTCATGACCAAAATACAAGAGAGAGTACAAATATATAGGAGAAGAGAAGGAGAAAAAATCCTATACAAGAGATGTGAGACTAATAGAAGAAAGAATAAGAGAGCTTATAGATGGGCCTTATACATGAGCTTTTACATCATTTTCCCTCATATTCTCTAACACAATCTACCAGCCCCAGAACTGAATTCCAGCTCTTGATTACCCCCATCACTTGCAATTTCCACTACCAATTAGTCCTCGAAAATTCAAAATAATGCTTATGCAGAACTAGGACTCTTAAGTGATAGCATTAGACACAAGGAAACGGAACTCCCTTGCTAAAAGAAGAATAAATTCCACAACAAACTCTAAAGCACCAGGAAAAGATAAACTAAACCAATTAACCAGCCCCAGAACTGACCGAGCCTGAACCATACCACATGCATATTTACATGACTAATGCATTATGCATATGCATATTTAATGGAGTGAACACCTAGTACTATGTATGCAAATGCCACGCAAGTAAAGACAACAGTTGTATGTAAGCCAAAACCAACGGAGCACCAATGCATACATAAGTATAGCTCACATACACCCATAGTTTAGGCAAATTTTGGGTTTTGATCCATTTGGATCATTAATCCTCTAGATATAATCATTCTCCCCAGCAACTAGAAGGTAGGTGTGCAAAAATCCACACTCCACCTTATTTGACATATCATTCTCCCCTGCGACTAGAATTCTTAAAGATCTTGTAGTCTTACTCCAACTTGCAGTGGTGTGGTCTTAACACAATGATGTTCTCTTGCACCGTCCATCGAGATCAATTTTCAGATCCTCAACTATAACTAATAACTATCCTGTTCATTTCCTTATCCAGCAGCGATGGTTAAAATAACTTCAAATTCCACGCAAACTGATCTCCTCATAACATGATGAAATTTCAAATAGATCTTCATATAAAAAGCATATCCAACAAAAATAATCTTTAAGCATGCCCTCTAAGTGAAACAGAATCAAGTCCTCTTCTTAGACCACGCACTTAATCTTGTGCATATCATGACAAGTTTGCTACAACATTGATTGCGTCCGCAGGTACTATACTAATTGGTGATAGGATGCAAGCTCATCTCCTTTACAAAAAAGTAGTTCCTCCAATATGCATTATCATGTGATGCAAGGAAAAGAGCTCCTCATAAATTGAATAATTCTTCTTGGCACCTTGCAACATTTTTGAATGATTGTCCATAATTTGTCCATCCTAGGCAAGAATGACTTATAAAATTATGGTATAATTGGGTGCATTGACCGATATGGCATGCGACTGCAAATCCCGAAGGAGATGCGACGATAGTGCACCGATCGAAGTAATAAAGTGATACAAAAATATCGAGTATCGTAACCTCAAGGAGAGCGGGACGAAGATTTCTAAGAGGTGAATATCTAAAACTATCTAGGCGGATAAATTGATGATGATTTTAATTCATTTAAAACAACAAAAGAAATTCCTGAACTAAGAGAGCATTTCATCATATCTTCCGCAATCCACAATGCCGCACATCAAATTAAATAAAATATAAATCAATACTACGACGAGGAAAACAAAACAGTACATGATTAAAAGTTTAAAACAATGATCAATCTAATGCTCCCATCGATCCATATAAAGATGAGAGAAAATTTCTCGATCCACTCCAACTTTGCAAAGGAAATGACAAAGAATGCAAACAGTGCAAGAGACTTTGCCACGGTACCAAGAAGAACACCGGTTCGTCAATATGTGCCTCCTTGCAATCCTTGGTGGCATTTAGGGTTGAGGGAGCACTGTCACCAACTCCCCAATACCCATCTTCGCATTGGTTCGCACCATCCACACTCTTCTTCTCCTTCTAGATTTGCGAGCAAACACGTTCAAAAATCACTCCTTTTTAGGTCTTGGAAGATGAGAAAAAGCCTAAGGCAAAGCCCTGCCAGGAAGAGGCGAAGACAAAGTGAAAGAAGCGAAAAAACCCCAGCCTAATTCATCATTCCGTCTTTAAGTAGATTCACAGAAATTAGGTCGCGCACAGCCCGGCGCACAATTGTGCACCCGATCGTGCACGCAAGATGAAAGTATAAGTGGGAAAATGAAAAGGGAAGGTGACTGAATTTTAGCTATTTGCACCCTCTCGTGCGCTTTATGCACGGTCGTGCGTGAAGGAGGCACACAATGTCTCACATGCTTTTGATTCCAATGGGTTTTCAGAAAAGTGAACTCACATGACTTGTGCTATGGAGTTGCACGATCGTGCGGCCTAGTCATGTGTCTCGCGCACAGTCATGCATGAAGGAAGCGCACGATCAAAGACAAGCTTTACAAAATTTTGGCCAGGGAATGACAAAAGCGCACGACTATGAGAATTTAAGGCGCACGATCGTGTGTGATATGATTATGGACAATTTTGTCCCTCAAGTCTTGGGGTTCAAGCCTTCAACCGCTCTGGATGACTGGACCACATGAATATATTGTGAACATTAAACTAAGAATTAGGCAATAAATATTAAAAGAAGTGAGGAGATTATTGGGGTGCGCGGCCCATTGCTAAACCTAGCAAAAGGGCCATGCAGCATGTTCAGACTACAGGATTTGTCTCCCCACAACTCTTAGCAGCACAAAAATTTCCATTTAGCATGGAATACACTCATGTATCAACTTCATGCAAAACTAACAATGACGCGGTTAAATCATAACAATTTGAAGCAATAAGCATGGAAATGCAAACTAAAAAGATGCCAAAAATTCGATATAAACACCTATCATGCACCTATGTTCAACTTGAACAATAATCATAGGAATGATACTATATTGTTTAGTAACAGGAAAGATCCTCATTTACACCCCCATTTTAAAACCTGGATTGCATCTATAAGGCATGCAAAGGGGAGGAACACACGAATAATGTCCAATGAACTTTTAAGAGTGCCTGACCAATATAGATTTTCTCCACCACCTCTAAATTGATATATAGCTCTCCACCGCTTGAAATCAAAGTTGAAATAGCAAGTTCTACAACACAAGTTCTATGACACCGAACTTGTACTTTTCTGAGATCTGGTACAAATTTAGCTCTTGAAATCTGGCATGGACCAATGTTGCTCCTCCCGACTATCATTGTACACCAAGATGCTGCCCAAATAACTTTAACAAAATGATGCAATACATTATGCATCAATCCTAAGAAGGTTATTGACTGGCTGTGGTGTCTAACCAGCAACACCTGCCGTCTGAATAACCATTTCTTCATCTTGAAGGCAGTATCTAAGTATCTTCTTCCTGAACCCAGGTTTGATAATAGCTGCATTTCAGACGTGGCTAAAGAAGTGAATGGATCCAAGTAATGGGTCAGTCAGATAGAGAAGTGCACTGAGGTTATTATGCAAGCAGAGAATATCATGAAGACTTTGAAAGGTAATTTGTTACGATTATGCATCCTCCCGAGCGGACCCCCTCTCATGAGCCACAGGAATACCTATGGAAGGCTCCTTAAATAGCTCAAAAAAATAAATATTTTGTAATAAATTAATATTAATTAGATTATTGTTATTAATTCAAATATTTTGTAAGATATTATTATGTGTGTTCTCCCTTGTTGGAGAATAAAAAAATAGAAGAGATATCTTATTCATCCTCATATAGGGCTTTATATATGAAATACAACAAGACTCAAAACACGGATAGCCGGTGTGGGACTAAATACATGGACACTAATAAAGACATACTTCAACGCTCCCCCTCAAGCTGAAGGGGGAACCTTCAACTTGAACACATCAAATAACGACAATGGAGGTAGGCGATGTGGGACAAAACAACAGACGAGCCACCGGGGAAAAACCAAACCGGGGAATAAAGTCGGGGACATAGCCACACACGACATAGATCCAGACACGGCGCAGGTCCCATACACGATGTGAACTCGCAAGAAAGAAATAAACAGACGGGTGACTGGGGATACTCCTACACGATACACTCCGCTGGATAGGAAAGCAAACCAATGTCACCTACACACATAACATGTGAAGGAGAACGAAAGATGTGGAGCAAATAATCAACCGAGCAACCGGGGATAATCCGTCAGGGATAATCCGCACAAAGGGCGGTCTCACACGACACAGTCCCGCACGACACGGTACCACGTGGTACAATCCGCTGAGATTAGAATAACCAACACAATCGTGCTCCAACATAAGACCAACCGAAAGACAAACATGGGGAGACACAAACAACATAAGCCTGGAGGCCGTGTGAAACAAAGGCAGAAAAGTCGGGAAAGATCATCTGAGTCAGCTTTATCCCAACATTCCCCCTCACGTGAATAACACGTGCATATAGGCAAAAACTAGACCAAACATAGTAAATATGAACAACAGACAATGAACGACACACAGAGACATAACATAAAACAGCTATGGAGAACGACTGCCGACAAGAATACGATTCAAGATGCAGCAAGGAAAGCAGGAGCTAGCGGAGAGCAAAAGGCTCAAGCAGCTGCGAGCAAATAGATCAAGTCGCGGCGAGTGAGAAGGGTGCTCGGGAAGGAAGAGAAGAGCTCGACACGAAGGAAGCCATGGAGGCAGCAACAAGGATCCATGGACGCAAAATCAACACCAGCGGTAAGCCAGAGGAACCACCAAGCCGAAAGAGGAGGCAACAAGCCAAATTTGTCGACGACCGGAGCAGCAAGACCAGGCGGGATCGTCGACGAAAGCAGTAGCCGGGCATGACGAAGGAAGAGATGACTAGATCAGAAGAAGGCAAGTTCATCTGGAGGAGAAGACAAAAATGCCGACTGCAACAGGGAGGAAGACCGCAACACACAAAGCAAGAGTCGGTCCCGTCGAGATCGGAGGAGCAACAAAGACACGACAGGATCAGCGGCCATAATAACATCCAGGATAGACAACGGGAATAGAGATCTGGATCGTCGACGGGTTCGATGAAGCTAGCAACAGACACACGGGAGCAATAGCAGTAGTCGAAATCGAAAAAACGGCGGAGCCTTCTGTTGACGACGAGAAGAGAAGATATCGCATATCGCAAAGGGGACAAGATCCGCTCCTGTCGATGGAATCCGACGTCGATTCCTTCGACTGGAGCGGGATCGAAAACAGGAGACAGGAGCGCCTGCTTGCATCTTGACGGGGGATGAACGAGATGCGGAGGCTACGGCTAATGGGATTACGGCTGGGGTTGAAACAGAAGCGGGGATGTGGCGGTCACGGGAAAATTTTTAGGGTTTTTGATCTTTTGGCTCTGATACCATATTGGAGAATAAAAAAGAAATAGAAGAGATATCTTAGTCATCCTTATATGTAGCTTTATATAGGAAATACAACATGACTCAAAACACTGATAGCCAGTGTGGGAGAGGTATGAGTGTTCTAACTCATCCATATGTGAGTGAGCTTTTTGGAGGACCTAGTCTCCGAGAGTTGATCAAAGCTTGCTTCCAGATTGTTATCACGTATATTTGATAAGGATTTTAATGCAAGTCCCGTTTGAGTGTTCATTCTATATCGTACTGCTTTGAGTTTCCTAGCATCACGTTTGTAGAAGATTCTTGTTAGTAACATAATTTTATAAATGGCAATTACGCAGCAGACTTTGCATGGATCTAAGTAAGAGTAATAATCTAAGTAAGAGTAATAAAAAATCGTTGATATCTAAATTGAGTATGAAAAAAGAAGCTAAGATGATTGACTATATGGAAAAACTAAAAAAACAGATTAAGAAATGATAAGATTAGAGGAACAGTGAGACAAATATTATCAAAGATAAGATGATAAAATAAACTTGGGTGTTTTGGGCATGATCAAAGGTTAAAAATGCACTAATTAAACATGTACATAAAGTTAGTATCAAAGTGTTATGTAGGACGAAGGGTAGAGCAAAGTTACCAAAAAAGGAAGTTATTCAAGATATTTTGCACAGTTTGGATAATTATAATGCAGGCGCCCACATTTGTACAATAACGCATGCATAAACTAAAGAAAATGGATTTAAAGCAAATCCTTTCAGCTTCCTATTTTTTTATTATTTTAGCAAAATGATAATATGACCGAATTTAAAGGTGCGTACATTCTACTAGCAGCAATTGCAGCTGATACATTGAAAATTGGAACAGAACTAATGATGAAACGAAGCTCCTGCAGAAGCCCAAAAAAGGTCCCGACACATCTAAGTACGATGATTTGGCTAATAATAAGTAAACTAAATGACAACAATGGAAATAACCTTGTGTGGGAGTTTTGAATAGAGTAGAACGAATGAAAAAACTGGAACAAAATATTTTATCATTCTCCTGTCAAGTAACACTCCAAGCTGCAGATTACGAAAATTCACACATTCAGTTACAAAATTGTATACTGTAATTAAAGTGCTCTCTTTTATCTGCGGTCAACTAGTTGGTAAATTTATAACACCATATGATAAAACCTTTGATAAAAAAGAATAATGGTGTTGCTTGGTAAAAATCTATATCTTTAAAGGTGCTTGACACCTGCCCAGATAACTACTTCTACAAATATCATAAAGAAAGAAATAGGACTAAGATCTATTTAACTAATGAGTTTCATAAAAGAAATAATGACCTATCCTTAGTTACTTCGCACTAGGACTAAGATCTATTTAACTAGTGAGTTTCAGAAAAGAAATAATGGACTATCCTTAGTTACTTCGCATACATCAAAGATGATGCAAACATATTTTTACACCCCATGCAATTCTCAGCATAGACTAATAGAGATTGAGAATTTACGAAACCAACCAAAATAGAGGGATACGAATGATCGGACAAAAACTATTCATGCTTTCAAGAATTACAAAAAACCCATAAGAGGATTTTTTTTAATTAATCATCAACAAAAATGAAAAATCTGAAAGAAAAAAGAACTGTTGAAGTTTTGTAAAGGCATGAAAACACATGTGTGACATAAAACAAGTAGAAGATATAAAAGAAGCTGAAACTAAGCTAAACAACTTGCAAAGTAAAGTTTGACAACACATTGATATGACTACGCACTGCAGTCAAACTTTGTGGGTAGTTCATCTTATGTATTTTCCCTCCCAAGGGTCATTTTGGAAATTTAGTCTCTAGTGAGTCCTTCCCTGTCTAAATGACGGTAGTGATTCTCAGGAGGAAGTCAAGCAGTCTTGTAAACCTCTATAGGTCGTTGGCAAAAAAATACACCCTACCTACGCTTCTGCAAGGACTTTAAGCATTTTGATGGAGATCGCAATGATCCGCTACTTATTCGGACGATTCAAGTCCACAGATGTGTCTGGATGATTGTTTCGAGTCGATTTCATGCATTTATTTTATGTTTTCATGTTGTTTTGACACCCGATCGTCTCGTACATCCTGAGTTGTCCGATTCGGGTGCCCTAATTTAGTTATGAGTATTTATACATGCAGAGTTTGGTTGGGGGAGGCATCGATGGTTTTGATTCCTACTTGAAACAGCCGATCCCCTTCACTCTCGGTGCACTACGACAAGGACTCCCCTGGTGCGACTCCAAGGCCAACGCTTCGACCTCCTTCCCCAGCTCGTGCAGACCCCGTAAGTGCTCCCTCCTCCTTCTCACCTCCCCCCACTGTCGGCAGCTAAATTGTCGAGACCCCCTTCACCCGTACCTCCAACGACTCATCTATCCCCGACTTCCCCTTACAGACTCCAAACTCCTCCTTAAATACCATTAGCCATCTCCCTCCTTCCCGCAAGTCCCTGCTTACCCCACCCCAGAGCCGACTACGCTCCCTCACCTCTAAACCGCCGATGAAACTCCTTCCCCCTCCCAGATCTACATCTCCCCTCAAAACCCTCTTCCAGCCACTGATTAATCACAACCCCACACCAACCCGCCTCCCCTCATTCCTACCCAAGCCCAACCTTCCCTTCAACACTCCCTCACCCACCGACCACTTCCCAGCCTCAACATCTTCCTGATCCCTTCTTTGCCACTGTCTAGCCGGTTGCAACCCTTGACGGAGTCACCCGTCATTGGATCATCATCAAATTCCACCTCCACTGTCGCCTGCATGTGTAAGTTGGAGTCATTGCTAGCTATTATTGTGTACTTTGAGTGTTATATGTCTCACATGATCACCTAAACACTTGTAGCACATTGATTGAGTTTTTCTACACTTCACCGAGAGAGCCTCTTGATAGGCCACCTCATTTTATAGATTTCCAGGTCATTGTTAGACTTCCCCATAAAAAGCATGTTGTGTTTGTCATGTTTCATTTACATCATTGACATGAGTATGTTGAGTCATTTATTCATCATTTGCATGTGTCTATTGAGGTGTTTGTTCATTTCTTGCATGCGTGTCATGAGTCGGTTCAGTGGAAAATAAATATTGGTGATAAATCTTATAAATCGCCTGCAGATATACACTGACAAGAGCAGGTATTTCATGAAAGCGAGTAGGTGATGGTGAGAATCCACGCTGTAAGGCTCCATGGGAGGCCTGCTAAAAGTTTGAGCGTTGGGCAAATGGATCTCTACGCAATCATGAGACGGATCGGAGCAAATATCTATGATCTTGATATCCCGACAAGCATGAGTTTCCGTCTCCTATTTGATGGTGAGGATTTAACACCGTACTACAAGTCTCACGAGCATGTGAACCCATTTCATGGAGATCCTCTTGAGCATACACCCTGCATCTTTTGGAGCCTACACCTCCACATCCACGGTGCTGAACCCAGTATGCTTCTGAGCCCCATCTGCCGGTTATTATGATTTTAACCCCTCGAAGAACCCGCAAGATTCAAAACTCACTGTTTGTTTTCTTCTATGCCGTCAAATCCGGTTATTGATGCATGTTTGGTTGTAAGTCTTGAGTAAAGTCAGTTTTTCATCTGTTCTTCAACTTTTAAGTGAATTAGTTTCTGCAAAAATTTCTAAAATATAAATCATGTAACTCATAATATCATAAGCAAATATTGAAACGTGTTGGGGTCACTTGAGTTGCAGCCTTCACGGTGCCAGTTGGGACCTACTAAGACTCCTTGAGCCGGGCCTGGGCCATGACGAGGCTCACGACAAGCAGGAAGTTTCCTGATAAGACTTGTATCCGGACTGAGTGTGAACCATGTGCACTACTCAAAACACCTACACACTTCACTGATTGTTGCTTATGGTATTACTTGTTTCTATTATGTGTTATACTCCAAAGTAGTCTAATAAACTAACTTGTTCTGTTTACCTCCTTTAATTGCTTGTCTCGAATAGTTTTGTTTCATGAGAAACTGATACACTTATACATTTCTTCTTCTATTACTGTTCTGTACTTTACTTTGCTCACTCTGCTTATTTCAATGTTCTGAGGCTTTTTCTTTTTTATTTTGAAATTGTCTTAGAGTTCGTGCAGCGCCGCAAAGTTCTCGAGCCCGATCTGCTTAAAGTTCCAGGTTCTATGTTTACATTTCTTTTACTGTCAAATATTTTTTTTATGTAATAATTGCAATCAAACATTTTCTCTGGTATCATAGACAACTGCTATGGTATATAAATACTTTATGTACTAGAATTTGAAAGTAATGCATGTGCACCCTCTTTTGAATCATAATTGCATGAAAACTATAACAATGCCCTATAAAACATGTTTTTTACAAAATTGCATGTGCACATAAAACTCTCACTGATTTAACCCTAAAAGCTTCCGCATAAAAATCAAACTGTATTTCTCTAAATTTAACTACTTTAAAACTATTTTTAGTATTTCTCTACATCCGCCTTAGCAGACATAGTTTCCTTTCCGCCCATGCCTGTGACATTACGGCCAGCCCGAAGCGCACTCTGACTTTTGTCGAGGCAGGTCGTGACAACTACGAACTCATACATCGACTCGATTAATAAAAACACCTAACATGAATACATGACAAAACTAATTAACGACATAGATAACTGGTCGTGTGGAACCATAACACATCCCTGAGCACCCTTCTTTAGTATCCATCATCGTAAACACATTTGTCTATTTTGTGATCCATCGATGCATCGACATTAGAAGCAGCAGAGACCTCCCTATCCAACATCCAGAACCACCAACTTTCGCAGATTCTGCTTATTACAGTCTTTGAACTCATCGATCATTTCCACTTAAGTCGTAACGCCAACCTTTCTCTTCTTCACATTAGAGTTCTCCACTACTTGCACCCAATTCTTCTAGCCATCGATTCTTCTCATCGCAGAATCCCTTGACCAGATCAAACTGATACTAAATGAAACTTCACCGATATTTTAATGAAAATGGTACAAATATTGAAAAAGATCCTTGTAGACTGAGTAGCCACCGAGGAGTGGCATGTGCAGTCGAGGTAATGTGATGGGCAACTGAGGCGTAGTAGTTTGCGAGCCTCATCACCCTCGTGACCAAAACTAACGGTCTCTTTACACCACTGCAAGGCTTCAATGTAATAATGAACGTGCATACCAACAGTTGCATGGGGATTCAACTGGCTCTAGCATGCTTCGTAATTTCAACTACGAGCACTTTGTGGAGGAATTGCAACCCGTTTTAATCTGCGAGAATTCGGTCCTCCCAGACAATATAATATAGGGATTGACCATTACTATGCTCAGTCAGAGGGCCCCTCCATAGCCACGATCCTCGACCCCATCCAATATTCCCATTAGCCACCAAACCATCATGTTACAATCTAGTAGACCTGACTTTAGTTTCCAACACCACACCCATAGTCACCACAGATTCGAGGCGGTCTTTGCTAGTCACAGATCTCACTAATCTTCTACCTAAGCATATAACGAACATTGTGTTGCAATCACCTCTTTCACCATACTAGAGAGAGAATTGCACTTGTTCGGTGGAGACGCCTTGGCTTCAAGGCACCAGTACAAGGAGCACTTCTGAGTATGCTCTCCCCCCCCCCCCGAGGGGGATTGGCGATGCGAACAAGCGGTGGAGTTGGAGTTCTGTTTGCTTGGGGCAAATTGCTTACTTGCTATATTTAACATTTCCGAATTGACAATTCGACTCCGTAGATGCGTCTGGATCGATGTTTCAATATTTCTAATGTATTTGTTTTATTTTTTTGCATTTTTTCAGTGAGACGGACAACAATTGTGTGTCGCCAATCATAGTTGTTCAAGAGGTTGCCCTAAGTCATGTTCTATTATAAATAAACGGGTAGGGATAGTCGTCAAAGCTATTACAGAATTTGGAGAACCTTCTTCCCAGATTCCGGCAATCATCTCGCGGTCACGATTCTGTGAGGGCCTAGGTGACAACCCCAAGGTATTTTCCACATCCTCTTTGTATCCTCCGTCATAACCACAACTTTCCCCTTCTCCCAACCCACGGAAATCCAACAAAAATCCCTGATTGGGCACTCCAGCTGCAGCCCAAAATCAGACATCCACAGCCCCACTGAAATCCAACAGCTTTCCTTCAGGAACCTCACGTCCTTGCCTCAACTAAATCACCCCACTGTACCTAAGTTCAACAGCCATCAACACCCCCCACTCCCTCGTTGTTTCCCCACGAATTCAACTCAGAGAACCTACAAATCACTCCCAGGAACAGCCCGCTACTGCTTTTCCCCAACCATCCACAGAGCCCCTCCGCGTTTTCTCCAATCTTTCACTGATTCCCCAATCTTCTTCCAGCAAGCCCACGTCTCAACCCCACAACCTTCTCCCGTGCAACCCACGCCCCAACCCCACAACCCAGCTACTGAACATAATCTTCTTCCTCCATGTTATCTGATCCCAGCACCGATCCTTCATCTTCCGCCTCCAGACAGCCACCAACTCGCCTTGAATCACCGGATCTCCATTGCACGGCAACCCCCATACTCAGAAAGTGTGATTGTTGTATAAAACAATCACTTAAATATTAAACTATGATAGTGTGATTTCATATTTGCTTGGATCTATACTATCGTGACTGTTTTCTCTTAGATTATTTTGTGATTTGCAGGAATCATTCGCCGAGCGCTTTGCTTTGGCTCTCCACACGGAGGAAATCCGAAACCTGCTTGCCTAAAGAAATAATTTTGCCTCGTTTTAAATTTTTCTACTTGCGACTTAATATTTTATTACTTGACTTGATTACTCCGGCGGCGTGTTGCATTTAGTAGTAAGAATTCGAGTTATCCTGTAACATGTCACATCAAGTTTGCAAGTCTAGTTGTGCTATCACGTACCCTACCGAACTTTAGGTTTAGGTCTCATTGCATTCATTGAATGAGTTTTTACGTCGCATGTAGGGATAGCCGATAGGGCACCTCCCATGCGTCACCTATAGATTCGTCCAACGACCCCCCCCCCCCCCCCCCCCAAACGCACACAAAATTTGTAAAATAGGATTCTACGATAAAGGCTCCACTGTACTTCTTTTCCGACCTTCGGTCACCCCTCTCCTGTGTGTTAAAGTGAAGGACAACAAGAAATGGTTGCTCCAATAATGGGTTAGCAATACACTTTTACAAGCAAATTCTAATGGTAATTACCTAGTGGGTTCGAAGGAAATCAATCCTGATAAAATTCTATGTTTCATTGATAAGGCCTACTTAGATCATTATAGTTGGTAGTTATGGCGAGCATAATGGAAGTCAAGTTTTTCACTATTATGAGAATTGGTTCCCTTAGTCCAAGGAGCCTCACAAATATTTAACACAAGATCAGTGGCTAGTGGCTACACTCAGATACAGGGATTTGGGAAGGGAGGTGCTAATTAATTTGAAAATTAGTATTAGCTGAGGCAGAGGTTCAGCTTTTTTATGAACAATTTCTCCGTAGGGAGCAAATACAAAAGAACATTTTTTCCAAGGTGATTAGAAAGTTAAATTCAGTCTAATTGCTTCTTTTATCATGAATTACCCACAAAATAAAATCAAGTTTAATTGAGCTTATCACTTGATTTTACTTGGAGTGTAATTCGGCAAACTAGGCATAGATGGGGGAGAGAAATTAATTGACTCGCTTGACTAATTAGTTTCTGTTGAGAGGAGAAAATTTCTATTATTATTATTCGAAACAAGAAACACTTCTCAATATATAGGGGTGACAAACACACAAGCATAAAATAAAATAAAGCCAAAAGCTAAAACTCTCCCTCAAGTTCGGCTTGTGATATCTGTCACACCTAACTTGGACATAATGTTACCCAAACACCTATAAGACAACTTTTGTAAGCACATCAGCCAGCTGCCGATCAGAGGGGACAAATTGAGTGCTAACAACTCCCCTCACTATATTTTTCTTGATGAAATGTCGATCGACTTCAACATGTTTACTATGTTAATGCTGAACAGAATTGTCAACGATGCTAATGACGGCCTTGTTATCACGGTATAGTCGGATGGGGCCTTTGCCTTTGTCGGAAAAGCTCATGTAAAGAGGCCCATGATGGAGCACATTTGTTTATTTTTCTTCTTCTCTCCTCTTTGGTCCCACATCATGTATAAGGATCTCCTCTCTTTCTCCCTCGTATAAATGTGTATTATGTTGGGTTTCTTGGGAGGGATGCACATCACATGTGCGCAGCGGAATATCAAGAAAACACAAAGAGAAATGGATCTTGCGATGAACATTGATCAAGAAGTAGAACAACTTTGAATAAAAGTATACCTTAGCAGGATTGAGTCACTACTCAACCAAGATGCTCCAAGGAAGTCTGACGAACAATTGCGGTTAGAGTTCTGAGCATAGAAATATATCAACGCATCTAGGGGTATCCACACGAGCAAGAAGAACCCTTAGACTCTTGTCACACAAGATCTAGGTTGGAAGAAGGAATGCCCCAAACATCTCCACGGACTGCTAGATCCGTTAAAGGAGAGGCGGCGATGACGAAGACGAAGCTCAGGAAACAATTTCCGGCGACGACAATAGATCGGACTGATCGGCGGCAAGGAGCAGCGGTTGCGACTTCGACGTTTCGGAACAGTTCCGTCGGGAAGAAGAAGTCGCCGCACTCGCTATGTATCGATTAGGTCAAGCGTATGAGATAACATGTATCTCGTCTGTATATATACTCCAAGACTAAAGCAGTGGTTACCTACAGACCATACCGGAACCGGACTTAAAGGAACAAACCAGAGTTAACAGCATTCGTCGAAATTACACGAGTGTATACGATGAAACAAGGAACCATTCATCGAGATAACACGAGAATACTCAACGAATGCAGACGGCCCAATTCGTCGAAATGTCAAGAGTATACTCGACGAATCCAAGTCCAATTCGTAGAGATTAGAAGAGTATAATCGACGAATTCAGACGGATTCTTCGAAACACCAAGAGACAATTCGACGAATTTTACTTTGAGTCATTCGACGAATTTTGCTTTGAGTCATTTGACGAATTTCGACAGAACAGTCCATAAAGCGTCAAAACACTTATCACGATTTACCTAGTCATCATATTCACAATATAGGTCCTGAGCTAAAAATCTCCAAATCCAGAATGTCACAGGCTTGGCCTTTTCACTCATATCACATATGAGCAATGTCAACACATACCTTTCCAACTTCTCCAATACTCTTATGTGCGACCTCATAGGCTTATATTGCGTTGGCAATGAGACTACCTGTTTGACCATTTCTAGATCACAATGGTAACACTAACATATTCATACCTTGTATTTGGTTATTGAGAAAGTATAATACAAGTTTCAGGTTTTCTCCATATGGTATCAGAAGAAATAGGTCCTCCGTACGGTTAAGCCTTTTTCTAACCGCTGCTTCCCGTGTGGTTAAGCCCGTCTCTAACCGCTGCTTCTCGCGCGGTTAAGTCTTCTCTAACCACTCCTTCTGCTCTCTCTCTATCGTGGCTTCCACCTCCCTTTCTTCCTCTTCCTCTTGGCCCTCTTATAACTCTCTCTCTGTCAGGTGGGGCCATTTCCCCTTTCCCCATCTAATCGTGTGGTTTCTTTCTGTCTACCCTCTCTTTCTACTCATTGCGGTCTCCTTACGGGATCTCATTGTCTACTCGCATTGCCGCCACATTCTCGCCTTCTCGCCGTGTGCTTACCTTCTCACCGCGTTTTCTACCCGTCTTCTCGCTGCGGTCTCTTCTTTCTTCTCGATGCAACTTCTCAAGTCGCTGCGGCTTCTCTAACCGCTGCGGGCTCCGCATCTTGGTCGCGGTCTCTTTTCTTGTCGCTGGTGTGTTGCCACCGTGACCGTGCGGTCTTCTCGCGCAGTTTCTTCATTTCTTGGTCGCTGCGACTTCTCTAATCGCCGCAGCTTCTCCTCTCTGCCGCGGGCTCCGCATTTTGGTTGCGACATCCTCCTTGTCGCTGGTGTGTTGTCACCGTGATTGTGCGGCTTCTCCTCTTCTCTAGTCGTGGCAGCTTCTCCTTTCTAACAGCTCCGCATTTTGGTCGCGGCCTCTTCCTTGTCGCTGGTGTATTGTCACCGAGACCGTGCGGTCTTCTCGTGCAGTTTACCGTGCGGCCTCTTTCTGCTCGTTGTTCTAATCGCCCGATCTGCTCGTGCGGTCTCCTCTCTATTCGTTGGTCTTCTTGCCGCCGATCTAGCCTCCTGACCGCCTTGCCATGGGGTCCTTTCTTGATTCTACCGGACAGGCGGCTTCCTCTCCTGTAGACCGCCCGACCCTTGTCCCTGAACTCCGGGATGAATTGCGGATCACCACTATTTCTTTAGACGGGAAGAAGAACTTTATGGAGTGGGTGCACTCTATTCGCCGAGTTCTTCAGTCCAAAAGCTTTCTACATCACTTGACCCAAGCTGCTCCCGTTGTTCCTACTAAAGACTGGTTGCGCAACGATGGTCGATTTCAGACCTGACTCTTCAACTCCCGTGATGACGAACCTTATCACATGGCCATGTATCACGAGACGGCTAAGGCGATGTGGGATGAGCTTCATTCTCTCTATTCCGGCAAAGATAGTCTTCAACACCTGTATGACATCATAAGAGATCTTCAGACTCTTGACGTTGGCGGGGCCGCCGACCTAACCTTCTTTGTTGCTCGTGCCAAGACTCTGGTTGAAGCCTGGATTCAACATCAACCCCCCTACGATAGATTTTGCTGCCCAACGTGCCCAAAAAGAAGCTATCGGTGTTGTCATGATGATGGCTCGTGTCCTGCCTCATCTTCAGAGCGTTTGGGCTCGATCCTCTCATCTGCTGCTACTCTGTCACAATCTGATGTGTGCTCCATGTTGCTCAAGGTCTCACCACCTCCTGAAAGTTCCGGACCTCCGTCACCGGACCTCCTTCAGCAGACTTTTGCGGTAAGGACGACCACCTTAAGGCCACTTGCTACTGCAAGCATGGGCTTCCTCCTCGTCCGCTTGTCGTCGTTGCTGCCAACGACTCATCTGTCACTCGTACTGACCTTGAAGAGGTCCGGCTTCAGCTCCAACAACTTCATGGTCTGCTCAGCCGCCCACCTGTCTCTGTTGCCTCCGCTGCCTCTATCTCAAATGAAGGTACCGCTTGTCTCACCACTAATCCACGCTGGATAGTGGATTCAGGCGCCACTCATCACATAACCTCCCTGCGGCCACGTCAGTACTTGTATTCTCCTCATCCTAAGTGTATCACAGTGGTCAATAGGGACATTATTCCGGTCTCCGGCTCTGCTGATATCCCTCTCACTTCTTCTCTATCCCTACACTCGGCACTTTACGTTCTGGGCTCCCCGTTTAATTTACTTTTTGTTAGTCTCCTCACTGCCGATCTAAATTACTCTATAACATTTACATCTTCTTTTCTGATACAGGATCGGCGGACGCGGAAAATTATTAGTAAGGGACGATTGCAGAACAGACTCTACCTTCTTGATGACTCTCCTACAATCCTCTCCTTCGTCTCCTCTATCGATTAACATCGGTGTCTGGGCATTCCCCTTTACCGGTCCTCCAGAAGGCTCTACCAGATATATCCCTTCGTCATTTTCAGTGTGAATCTTGTATTTTAAGCAAACAACACCGTTCATCTTTTCCATCGCATTGTACTCGGAGCTCTGCTCCATTTATTTTAGTACACTCCAATATTTGAGGTCCGTACAAAATTACTAGCCTTTCTAGGTATCGTTATTTTTTAACTTTTATTGATGATTATTCTCAAATAACGTGTCTATATTTACTTCGTGATCGCTCTGAGCTTTCCTGTGTCTTTCGGGCATTCCTCCTTGAGACCCGCATGCAATTCTCCGCGAACATCAAAACTCTTCGCACCGATAATGCTCGCGAATACACTAGCCACGAATTTGTGAATCTCTGCTCTGAATTTGGGGTCATTCACCAAACATTGTGTGCTTATACCCCCCAACAAAACGGCGTCGCGGAACGTAAGAATCGGCATATGCTTGATGTTGTTCGCTCTCTCATGCTTCATACGCAGGTCCCCAAAGCTTATTGGAACTTTGTGCTTTCAACGACATGATATCTGATTAACCGTCTCCTCTCCCCCATACTCCACAATGCCACTCCGTTCAGCCTCATGTTCCCCTCTACTCCAACATTCTCTCTCACACCCCGCATCTTTGGTTGTACTTGCTACGTTCACATTCATGGTCCATCCACGGGCAAGTTGGATCCCCGGGCGGCCAAACACATCTTCGTTGGATATTCACGAACTCAGAAAGGCTACGTGTGCTACTCTCCTGCTACCCACAAGGTGACTGTTTCTACTAATGTTACCTTTCAGGAGGATCTTCCTTTCTTCTCCGCCCCAGATCCAACTCCTCTACCACCACCCGTCCTACGACCTGTCATTCCCGTTACCACTCCACCACCACAAATTCTTGACCGGGCTCCCACTCTTCTCAAGCCGCCTCTTATACATTTCTACATTCGTCGTCATCCTGGCTCCGCTGCCCCAATGCAGTCGGCTTCAACCTCTAACGCTCTGCGTTCTGCTGGTCCGGCACCAGAATCAACCATTCATCCCATGACGAACTATGTATCCTTACATCGCCTATCCCTAGAACTTCAAACATTTGTCACTTAATTATCCTCGATTTCTGTACCTAACTCCGTGCAGGAGGCTCTCCAACATCCTGACTGGCGGGCAGCCATGGAAGAAGAAATGACTGCTCTCTGGGCTAACCAAACATGAAACATGGTACCTCTACCTACCGGCCAGACACCTGTTGGGTGTAAATGGGTCTTTGCATCAAACATGCTCCTGATGAGACAATTGACCGTCTGAAAACCCGACCAGTGGTTCGTGGCTTCACCCAACAGCAAGGACTCGATTATGAGAAAACATGTTCTACAGTAGCCAAGCACAACACCGTTCGTGTCCTCCTCTCTGTGGTCGTGCATCTCCACTACCCCTTACATCAACTGGATATCAATAATGCGTTTCTGAATGGCGACCTCCAGGAAACAGTCTACATGCATCAACCTCCTGGGATTGAGACCACAGAGGAGTCCCGAGTTTGTCATCTTTAGAAGTCCATCTATGGTCTAAAACAATCCCCTCGGGCATGGTTCGATAGGTTCAGTGAGGCAGTTCGGGAAGTCGGCTTTACTCGGAGCTCAGCAGACTTCTCTCTGTTCACTCGACATCGGGCAACAGGAATGGTTCATCTGTTAGTATATGTTGATGACATCTTAATCACTGGAGACGATTCAAAGGGAATCCAAGCGGTCAAACAGCATCTTAACTCCATCTTTCAAACAAAAGATCTAGGCCACCTTCGATACTTCCTTGGTCTTGAGGTCGCGAGACGTCCGAATGGACTTGTCCTCTCCCAATGGAAGTACTGCCTTGATGTCCTTCAAGATGCTGGCTACTCAGGATGCAAGCCGACTACTACTCCAATGGATGCAAATCATAAGTTGTGTGCGCATGCTTCAGATACAGATCTTCCTCTCCAAAATCCTGAAACTATCGACGACTTGTTGGAAAATTGATCTACCTAACGGTCACACGACCGGATATATCCATTGTTGTTCGGGTGATCAACTGGTTTATGCAGTCCCCACGAATATCTCACTTTCAAGCCGTCAAAAGCATCCTAAGATATCTTAAAACAGCTCTGGATCAAGGGCTGGTATACAAAACCTCATCCTCTACTCCAACGTTGGTTGCCTATTCTGATGCAGATTATGTTGGTTCCTTGGATGATCGGCGGTCAATCAGTGGTTTTTGTACCTATTTTGGAGGTCATCTTGTTACCTGGCGGAGTAAGAAACAAGTTATGGTTGCTCGATCCTTAGCAGAAGCAGAATACCGATCGATGACATCAATTGTCTCTGAACTCGCATGGCTTGAAAGTCTCCTCGCCGATTTAGGAGTAAAACTTCCCTCACCAGTCATCCTATTATGTGACAGCCAAGCGACTATACACATAGCAAAGAATCAAGTCTTTCATGAAAGAACAAAGCATATTGAAGTGGACTGTCACTTTATCCGAGAGAAAGTTCAAATGAAGAAGATAGAATTGAAGCATGTTCCGGGTACTGAACAAATTGATGATATCCTCACAAAGGACCTACCAAGTACCCTATTTTATCAGTTCCTGTCCAAGCTGGGTGCCAATGACTTGTACGCTCCAGCTTGCGGGGGAGTGTTGGAAAAGCCCAAGTAAAGATGCCCATGATGGAGCTCATTTGTTTATTTTTCTTCTTTATTCCTCTTTAGTCCCACATCATGTATAGGGATCTCTTCTCTCTTTCTCCTTCCTATAAATGTGTATTCATACCTTGTATTTGATTATTGAGAAAGTATATACAAGTTTCAGGTTTTCTCCACAGCTTTGAATCCCAAGTTCAAGCAAAAGGGATCGAATTCACATTCCTTCACATATTCCTTGGGCCATAGCCCAAAATTCAGCTTCGGTACTGGATCTGACAAAAACATGTTGATTTTGCTCCTCCAAGTCACCAGATTTTCCCCAACCAAGGTACAATACCCGGAAGTGGATCTACGATCATCAACTGACCTGCCCAATCAGCATTTGTGAAAACTTTATTGGATAATTCTTTGTTTGGAGAGAACAAGATACCACGTCCAGGAGAGGTTTTGAGATATCTGAGAATCCGATGGACAACATCAAAGTAGTGTGATTTGGGAGCGTGCATGTACTGTCTAATAACTCCAACAATATAAGAGATATCTGGGAGAGCATGAGATAAGTAGATGAGTCTCTCCACTAGCCGTTGAAAGCCATTGATATCCGTGACAGGTTCTCCACCATCCATCCCCAATCTATGGTTATCTTCAATGGGGTGTCAAAAGATCTACACTCACTCATACCCATAGTTTCCAGCAGATCAAGGATGTACTTCCTCCGTGAGATAAAGAATCTGTGCTTAGATCTGACAACTTCAATGCCAAGAAAGTACTTAAGGTTCCCAAGATCCATTACCTCAAATTCACTAGTCAATCTTGTCTTCAGATTTTTGATTTCTTCCATATTATCCCCAATTATGACAATATCATCCACATAAACTATCAATACCGTTAATTTTCCTTATTTGTGCTTTACAAATAGGGTGTGGTCAGCAGTACTCTGAGTATACCCAAATGTCACTATTGCTCATTGGAACCTCCCAAACTACGAAGCACGGATACGTCAAAAATAGGCTCGTACTTTCCGGTACGGATACGCGTACCGCACGCCCCGCTACCGATCCCAGCTGCCGTCCCGCTCCTGATCCCTGTAAGTTCTTCTTCTTCTGCACATGGTTGTAATCTACCTTTATCTTTTACTCCAAATCTCTGTGGATTTCTTCTTCTTCTTCTGCACATGGTTGTAAATGTCCCACCTTTTGTAACTGCCTTTATCTTTTAGTTCAAATCTATGTGGACGAAATACCTGTAAATACATAAATAAATTGTCAAAATAAATAAAAAACACATTTGATTCATTACTGTAGGAAAATACCCATGTTAAACGTACCGGTGCTTTTACTAGCCTGCTGATATTTGTATCCAAAATTACTACATTATCTTACAATTTCAATTTGATTTGGAGAAAGCTAACTTTGATTTCTTATACGGTCATTTTATTATTAGCTTTTTACAACTATTCGGGATCGACCTAGCAAATCCTCCTTTTTTCACTCTGTTTGATTGCTATATGGCATGCAGATTATTTTGCACAAGCATTTTCTACAACTTGATTCAAGTTATTTTTGGCATACTTCTTCTTCTTCAAGGAATTAATCATCCCTGTTGCTTTAGTATTATTAAATGAATGTGTAGTTGGATATGTTAATGATTCCCTTTTTAGTATTATTCATGTCTGTTAGAGAGTTAGTTCATTCATGTATTATAGTTCATTCATATTCAGTAATTTGTGAATACTAAATAATGTTCATTTCAATTTTTTTCAACTTTTTCTTATTACAGCAATTATGTCTCAATCACAATCTCCTATTAGTGTCACTGGTTCAACTTCTACCTCAACAAATAGATTTATTTTTTATGATGCAAATAGGGATGATAATGCGCCACTTTAGGATTATGTATCTCTTATCCATAGTAGAGAAGTTGGTGGCGGAAACAGAAAATGGAAATGCAATTTTTGTGAGATAGATTTCAGTGGCTCGTATTCTAGAGTAAAGAGTCACTTGCTGAAAATATCCGGGAATGGTACTAGGGTATTTCCAAAAGTAACTAAGAGTATTTAAAAGAGCTTCAAAAAGTGGTTGCTACATTACAAGAAAAATGCAAACCGGCTCCCAAGGTATTATCGTTTCATAATGCAAGTCAAGCTTCTCAATTAGTTGCGGAAACGAAAAAAAGAAGAGGGAGACATATTGATATGGCTTTTCAAAATAAAGCTAGAGATGAGTTAAGGAGTCACATAGCAAGGATATTCTATTCTGGTGGTTTGCCATTTCATCTAGCTAGAAATCCATATTATGTTAGGCTTCGTTTGTTTCGGCGTTTTTGCCGGGCGTTTGGAGCAAACGCCGCCGGATGGCGGGTAAACAAACGGGGCGTCGGCGACGTTTGCTCTGTTTGCACCCGCCGCAAGAAGAAAAGGCCCCTCAAACGCCGCTTTTCCAACCCCGCCTCCCCCCCTCCGGTTCCAACTCTCCATTTCGACCCGCCAGGAGAAAACGCCACCGACAAACCAAATAAAGCCTTGGTTCATATAAATTTGCTGCTAACAACAATCTTGATGGATTTGTTCCTCATGGATATAATGCTCTCAAAATAACACTTTTGCAAAAAGAAAAATCAAATATCACTAGAATGCTTCAGCCAATTAAAGATATTTGGCCCCTAAAGGGAATCAACTTAGTAAGTGATGGTTGGACAGATGCTCAAAGAAGACCTTTGAGTCATTTTATGACGGCCTCCGAGGATGGTCCTATTTTTTTAAAGGCAGTTGATGCATCAGGTGAGTATAAGGATAAACATTATATTGCAAATTTGATGATTGAAGTTATTAATGAAGTTAGTGCCGAAAATGTTATACAAGTTATCACTGATAATGCACCGGTGTGTAAGGCAGCATGAACAATTGTGGAGGCACGATTCCCACATATTTTTTGGACACCTTGTGTTTTACACACTTTAAATCTAGCATTAAAAAATATTTGCACAGCCAATAATACTGATCGTTGTGCAACAGTTAGAGAACAATGTGGATGGATAACTCAAGTGGCTAATGATGCTCAATCAATCAGGACTTTCATAATGAATCATCAATACAGGTTGAACATGTATAACTCTTTTGTTTCACTGAAGTTACTTGCAGTTGCTGAGACACGATTTGCTTCCACTAAGTGATGTTGAAGAGGTTTAAACTTGTGAAGATGGAATTGCTTGATATGGTTAGATGTCCCGAATGGACTATGTATAGAGCAGATGATGTTGAGAAAGCTCTAAAGGTTAAAAACATCATCTATAGTGACAAATGGTGGAATGATGTGGACAAGATCCTTGATATAACAAGACCCATATATGATATGCTTAGTGTTTGTGATACAGACAAACCTAATCTTCATCTGGTATATGACATGTGGGATTCAATGATAAAAAATGTGAAGCTTGAAATATATAAACACAAGAAGTTGATGGACTTGGAAACACATTGCTCTCTTTATGAGGCAATTTATGATGTCAACGCTGATCGATGGACAAAGAGTTGCACACCACTATATTGCATGGCTCATTCTCTTAATCCAAGGTAATTTTTTTTCTTATTTGATATTAAACATTTACTATGATTTATTTATTTACTATATATTTTTATTTGTAGGTATTATAGTCGAGAATGGCTTGAAGGAGGGCCAAATAGAGTTGCTCCAAATACGGATGAGGAGATTTCTTTAGAGAGGAATAAATGCTTAAGAAGATATTTTCCTGATGTGGTGGAGAGGAATATAGTAATCAATGAGTTCTCTAGGTTCACGGGATTTGGTCAAGCTTTTAGTGAGTCAGATAGTTCGGAAAGTAGAGCTTCATTATTGCCCAAGAATTGGAGTTACTATGGAACTTTGACACCTAAATTACAAAAAATTGCTTTGAAGTTGTTAGGTCAATCTTCTTCATCGTTCTGCTGCGAGAGAAATTGGAACACATACTCATTCATTCACTCATTGAGAAGAAACAAAATTCTACCACAACGAGCTGATGATCTGGTGTACGAGCATAGTAATCTACGCTTATTATCGAGGAGAAACGAAATCTACAGTCAAGGAAGGAGTAGAATGTGGGATATAGGAGGAGATGCATAGGCAAATCCTTTTGATGGAGTTGGCATGCTTACGGTTGCCAACTTATCTTTAGATTAGCTAGAAATTGAAGATGCCTTGGTCTCCAATAATATGGAGGAAGATGAAGAAAATGAGTGATGAACATCGTTTTATTTGAAATAATTATGAATAGTTTATGTCTAAGTACTTTATGTTATATTACAATAGTTATGAACTTGTACTTCAATTGATTATTTATGCCTCATGTTTTATTGTTTTGAGAATTTATAATTGTATTTGTGATATATGCATATATATTTATTAAATTTAATACAACGTCCCGCCGTACTCGTATCTTTGATTTTAAAATTTTGTCGTACCGCCGTACCGGATACGTATCGTACCCGGTACCCGTACCGGTGCCTCCTAGCTCCCAAACCAAGTAATGTAAGGGTAGGCTACAAGTGCACAAAACCTACAATGCTAGGTGTGAGTGCAAGGGTGACACACTAATCCAAACCTACATGCGATGCAATGTTCGATGTTTCAACAAATAAATATAAGCAATGAAAAATTCAGCACCACGGATATTAAAATAGAAAAACAAATATTTATTTTGGCAATATTATAATGGATTTCCTCCACTCGGAGGGCCGAAGCGAAGCGCGCGGCGAATGTTTCCTCCTGCAAGTTATTAGATCACCAAAACAAAGTTCACAAACGGGAATCGCAGCAAAATATGAAAAATCACCAAATGAAAATGCTGAATCAAATAGTACAATACTATAAAAGCTCACAAGTAGAGGGCTGAACCGAGGCATTGAAGAATTACGGTCCGGATGTGTAGATCGGTGATCGGAGGTGGAACCGGCGGCGTGAAAATGATGAAGGTGGTTGTCCTCAGCGGTAAATGGTGAGATCAGACGTGAAATGGGTAGATCCGGTCGCGTACGAGTAGATCCGGGCCGGGGAAGGGTGGATCCGCTAGTTAGGATCGGATCCGGGTGGAAGGGTGAAGAATGAAAGGTGGAAATAACGGATCGGGGCTGAAATTCCTAGATCTGAATTAATCCAAGAAATTAAGGCTAACAGAGGGTGGATCCACGGGAGGGAAGAAGTGGAAGGGCGGTGTGAATAGTGTTTCGGTGAATAGTGTTTCGGTGAACAGTGTTCAGCAAACAGTGTTCCGGTGAACATTGGTTTTCGTGAACAGTCCTCGTGAACAGTGTTAGCGGTAGGGGGTAGGGATTTGAGGGTTGTAGGGGTTGCGGATGAGGGTTTCGGAGGGGGAAGAAGAAGACTATGGATGGGTAGTATCTTGGGGGGGAGTTTGAGCGCCTAGGAGTCGTCACCTAGGGTTCCACGACGTCGGCACCGGGGAGTGATCGCTGGAATCCGGGAATAGAAGTCTCCAAATTCTGCAATGGTTAAATTCAGCCCTCAAGACTCCTATTTATAAGAAAAGAAAAGCTAGATCTTCCCCATCAAAGGCTATGATCGCCCGGTGGGTTCGGCCCTTAAATACATCAATAATAAATAGAGAAATATAAATTAATAGTGTTTTGACTCACGACGACGTCCCGGACGCAACCGCAGAGTCCGATCGGCGATCCAATCAAGACTTCTTGAGCGAATAAATGAACGTGGGTCCCGCCTTGCGGCGAACCCCTCCTGGTGCATGATTCAATGGATTCCCATCAACTCCCCCGACTGAAAATCCTTCATCCCCGATGAATGGAGATGATCGTACTGAGGTCGAAGTCCAGGGGCGAGTCGATCAAGCTCAGCCGGTAGTATCCAAGAGTCGTCCGCGTCGGGGTGGCCCTGCCAGTGTACCAAGTAGCGATATCATGGTCCATTCGTGGTGGGAACAAACTGATGGGATCTGATCTCTATGATGCACTCATCTCTCATCTCTCGAAGGGTGGATCCCGGTACGATCGGTGGTGCCTGCGGTGAAACCAAAGAAGACGAATTCCCAGGTGGGTAGATGTCAACAGTGGGTGGGTTGGGGTGGCCATCAGACGGTGGGGACGTATGAGGGTGGTACGGTAACGAAAGTGGGGGTGGGGGTGGCTGGGCATCTCCACTGCTTGGGTCCACATACTCATGAGGCTCGTAGTATGGAGTCAGATCCTCAACATTAAACACCGGGAGAATTCCCATACTAGCCGGGATATCGAGTCGGTAAGCATTCGTCCCAATACGACTAATAACAGAGTACGGACTCATTCGCCCGACACTTAACTTCTTGGCAGGCCCCGAAGGGAGCCTGTCTGGGCGGATTCGTACCATTACCTTTTCGCCTTCATGGAATATTTGTTCTCTCCTTCGCTTATCTGCATGGGCGTTATAATGTTCATTGCTTGTTATTATTCGTCGGTGAACCGACTCAGGCAACTCATGCAAATGTTGTGCAAATGACTCAGCAGATTCACTAGGGCGCGACTCCAAAAGGACTCGGGACGAGGTCTATAGGTTTCCTAGGGTCATATCCTGATACTACATGAAATGGACTCAACCCGGTAGACCTATTGACTGAGTTATTGTAGGCAAACTCTGCAATAGGGAGATCTAAGTCCCAACTACCTACATGCTCTCCTATCAGACACCGCAAAAGATTCCCAAAACTCTGATTCACTACCTTGGTCTACCAGTCTGTCTTTGAGTGATATGCCGAGGAGAACCTAAGAAATAGTGCCCGTCTTATGCCACAGGGTTTTCCAGAAGTAACTCATGAATCTCACATCGCAGTCTGACACGATCGACTTGGGCATACCATGTAGTCAAAAGACATCCCTCATGAATATAGATGCAATGTGAGTCGCATCTGCCATTTTGCGGCAGACAATGAAGTGCGCCATCTTCGAAAACCGATCGAACACCACGAAGATGGAGTCGTGTTTCTGTAAGGTGCGGGGAAGTACGAGAACAAAATCCATGTTAATGTCCTCCCAAGGGCGGTGTGGGATGGGTAAAGGCGTGTACAGACCCGTGTTCTGCTTAGTGCCCTTTGCCGTCTGGCAGATACGGCAGTGGCGAACAATGCGAGCTATGTCCTTCTTAAGGCCGGGCTAGTAGAGGCGGTCCTCGACAATGACTATGGATTTATCTCGCCCGAAGTGGCCTGCGGCCCCGCCCACGTGCAGCTCCCAAATCAGATAATCACGGTAAGATGTCTGGGGAATACACAGGAGGGAGCCCCGGTACAGATATCCCTCATAGATCTGATATCACTCAACAGAGTCGGGTGGGTCTCGGCACAGGGCGGTGTAAATCTCACCAAAATCAGGGCATGTCGGATAGTCCGGTATCAATCTCTCCAGTCTCTCTACGCTCGCAGTCATCGTCTGCAACAGGGATACGCGACGACTCAACGCATCAGCCGGCTTATTCTCAACACCAGCTCGGTGCTTGAGAACAAAATGAAAGTCCTGTAGATATTCGACCCACTTCGCATGTCGGTGTCCCAGCTTGCGTTGCGAGTCGAGGTAGCATAGCGTCTGGTGGTCGAAATATAACACAAACTCCCGGAGAAGGAGATAGTGCCTCCAGTAACACAGAGACTGGACTATGGCATAAAATTCTTAATCATAATTCGAGTATTTCTGCTTAGCTTCATTCAGCTTCTTACTAAAGTAAGAAACTGGGTGTCCCTCTTGACTCAATACGCCACTTATACCAACTCCTAACGCATCGCACGCGACCTTAAGGACGCGGCTAAAATTCGGCAATCGTAGGACAGGAGCCGTCGTCAATCTCTCCCTAATTTCTTCGAAGGCTCTAGTGGTTGTGGGGGTCAACTGAAACTCTCCCTTCTTGAGATAACTCGTGAAGGGGTTCATGATCGTACTGAACCCCTGGACAAACCTCCTATAGAAGGTGACAAGTCCGTGAAAGCTTCGAGCCTCGTGAATATTCGCGGGCACAGGCCACTCCCAAATGGATTTGACCTCTCGGGATCTATGGATACAACAGTAGACGATATAATAAATCCAATAAAGTGAACAGACTCGAAAAGGAACGAACACTTTTTCAGGTTCACATACAGTTTCTCTTGGCGGAGGGTGCCAAAGAGAAGTCTCAGATGATCGAGGTGAGAAGCCTAGGTCTGGCTATAGACCAGTATGTCATCGAAGTATACCACCAGAAACTTGCCCATGTAGGGCCGCAACACCTGCGTCATAACTCGCATACACGTGCTAGCTAAGTTATCAAAGGTGCAAGGTGCATCGAGGCGTAAAGGGCCCCTGGAGCCTAGGCGCAAGGCGCAAGCGCGCGTCTGAGGCACATGAGGCGCAAAAATAAGGGAAAAGGAAATTGAGCGAATTGGGCACCCAATTCGCTGGAATTGGGGGAATTGAGCACCCAATTCGCTGGAATTGGGTGAACAGTGTTTCGGCGAACAGTGTTCGACCAACAGTGTTCGGTGGACAGTGTCGGTAAACAGCGTTCGGCTAACTGTGTTCCGATGACCGGTGTTCCGGTGAACAGTGGTTTCGGTAAACAGTGCTCGTGAACAGTGTCGGCGGTAGGGGTTGGGATTTGGGGTTGTAGGGGCTGCGGATGAGGGTTTCAGAGGGGGAAGAAGAAGGCTATGGATGGGTAGTACCTTGGGGGGGGGGGGAGTTTGAGCGACTAGGAGTCGTCACCTAAGGTTCCACGGCGTCGACACCGGGGAGTGATTGCTGGAATCCGGGAATAGAAGTTTCAAAATTCTACAATGGTTAAATTCAGCCCTCAAGACTCCTATTTATAAGAAAAGAAAAGCTAGGGCTTCCCCATCAATGACTATGATTAACTGGTGGGTTCGTCCCTTAAATACATCAATAATAAACAAAAAAATATAAACTAATATAGTGTTTTAACTTGCGACGACGTCGCGGACACAACCGCGGAGTCCGATCAGTGATTCGATCAAGTCTTCCTGCGCGAATAAATGAACGTGGGTCCCGCCTTGCGTCGAACCTCTCCAGGTGCATGATTCGATGGATTCCCATCACCAAGCCCTCTGTGAGTGTTTTAGGTCGTATAGAGCCTTTTTCAGTCTGCATACCTTTCCCTTAGATTCCTCAGAGGTGACACCAGGAGGTAGAGACATATAAACTTCCTCTTCCAAATCTCCATGGAGGAAGACATTCTTCACGTCCAACTAGCTGAGACTCCACCTTTTGCAGGTAGTACACGAGAGCAGAATACAGATAGAATTCATTTTTGCAACTAGAGCAAAGGTTTTCTGAAAATCAATCCCGGTCGTTTGTGTATCTTCTGGCCACCAAACTAATCTTGTAATGGTCCACAAGACCTTGGGAGTTTTGTTTCACCGAAAAAATCCACTTACCACTAACCACGATCTTGTCATGAGGAAGATAAACAAGGTCCCATGTGTAATTCTTCTCAAGGGCTATCATCTCTTCCTGCGTAGCATCTTTCAGCTTTTGATGCCTCAGAGCTTCCTGCCACGAAGAAAGTATGGAAATGGAGGACAGAGAAGTGACAAATGCTCTTTATCGGGAAGACAATGAGTCATAAGTCATATAATGAGATAAGGGATATCGAGTGGAAGCACAATTATCTTGAGGACCGGAAGACAGATCGGGCGTGAATTCTGGTATAGTGTGCAAAAGCTGGCTGTTTGTTCCCCTTCGTCGACGAGTATAAACCTGCAAAGGAGGAGTAGGGCGAGGAGGCAAAGCCAGTGGCAGGACACCTGGTGTGATAGTAGGCTGATATGGAGAAGATATAGGCAGGGGAATAGCGAGGGAGCTCACTTTCATGGTAACAGTCTCCCCCTGAAGAGAGCTCCCGTAATAGGACTCGAATTCATAGAAAGTGGCATCCATGGATACAAAAGTCTTTTGGGTCACGGGATGAAAACACTTAGTACTCTTTTTGGGTGTTCGAGTATACAATGAAGACACACTGAAGCGCCCGAGGATCAAGCTTGGAGGTGTGGTGCGCATGGACAAAACACATGCATCTAAAGATACGAGGGGTGAGCTTAGTAGGAAGAATATTAAGAGCTTTTAACGGAGTTTTGAGGTTTAAGATACGGGTTGGCAGACGATTAATAAGATGCGTAGCCGTGAGGACAGCGTACCCCAGTAGTATTTGGGTAGGTGCATCTGAAGTAATAAAAAACGAGCAACCTCCAGGAGTAGTTGATTCCTTCACTTGACGACCCCATTATGGGCAAGAGTGTACACACAAGAAGTTTGGTGGATGATACCCAATTCACAAAGGTAGAGTTCAAAGTAAGAGTCAATGTACTCACAACCATTATCACTTTGCAATACTCTCAAAGTGGCATTGAATTGGATGGTAATCATTTTATGAAAACACTGAAATAAAGGAAAAAACATCAGATTTGTTTTTCATCAGATAAACTTATGTGCACCTAGAAAAATAGTCAATAAAAGTGACAAACCATTTGCACCAAGAAATAGAAGCAACCGGGTTTGGGCCCCAAACATCAAAATGAATAATCTCAAAAGGAGTAGCACAAGAAGAGGACATTTGAGGAAGAGATGCCCACTTATGCTTACCCAGTTCACATACATCACAACGAAGTGTTAAAAACAGAGGTCAACATAGCAGAAAAAAATAATTTCATAACAGAGATAGAGGGATATCCAAGGCGACAGTGCTTGGAATCCAAAGTAGAAGACGAAGCAACATGAAGAGCACGCGGAGGAGGAGCCAAGGTGTAGGGGTCAAACAGATATAATCCATCGCACAGTTTACCAGAGCCAATCACCTTCCGCATCATCAGGTCCTGAAAGATACAAGAAGATGGAGAAAAAGTAACTGAACAATGCATAGAGTTAGTCAATTGACTAATAGAAAGAAGATTTCCAGTAAATTTAGGAACATGAAGAATGGACGAGAGAGTGAGGGAAGACCAGAGAATGATTCTTTTGCCAGCAATAGAGGAGAAGGAACCATCAACAACACTCGCTTTGTCACGACCCGACAAAAGAGAGTAAGATACAAAACCTGAAGTAGTGCCAGTCACATGACCGATGGCTCCGCTATCGATGATCCACCAGGTGGAGGGGCGGCTAGTAGAAGAATGAACACCTGAGGGCCCCTAGTGGGCATATGAGGAGGATGTAGTAGAAGTCTCTGAAGGATGGTCGTGCATCAGACGACGAAAGACAAGAATTTCGTCTG
Source organism: Platanthera zijinensis (assembly GCA_039513925.1). Classification (NCBI taxonomy): domain Eukaryota; kingdom Viridiplantae; phylum Streptophyta; class Magnoliopsida; order Asparagales; family Orchidaceae; genus Platanthera; species Platanthera zijinensis. The sequence continues at coordinate 157,580,948 of CM077083.1, forward strand.
AAGAGAGAGCTGGAGAGGCTGTTGGAGAGGACGCATCCTCAGAAGCATCAGAGAGATGAGCAAAGCAGGACTGGGGATGACAGCCCGAAGAGAGACCAGAGCCATGACCACCACGAGTAGTAGGACCCCCTCTGGGCGGAGGAAAGTCGTAAAGCTTGAAACATGTGTCCTATGTATGATAGGCCTTCCGGCAATAATCACAGATTAAACGATCCTTCTCCACAGACTTAGGCGGGAAGTCACGAGGAGGACACCCACCGGGGAGAAAATGAGCGGCTAGAGCAGAACCTTTAGAGGTAGGATCGGAATGTAAAGTCTGGCGACAATCGAATTCTTGTTGAACAAGACTGTAAACCTTTGGCAGAGAAGAAAGAGGCGACCGCCCAAGAATCTGGACACTAATTTGATCAAAGTCACGATGCAGGCCATGGAGAAACTCAAAGATCTGATTACTTTCTTCACGGGCCCGAACAAGAACTTCATCTTCAGGGCGGACAAGAGTGAGCTCATCAAAGTGATCATACTCTTGATATATCTGAGTAAACTCCAGGTAATAGGACGACGGAGAGCGATCACCTTGTCGCAACAGGAAAATCTGGCGGCGAAGTTGCAAGATCTAAGCAGCATTGTTCCGGCAGGAATAAGTAACTTCGGTATGTTGCCAAATAGCAACGGCAGTGTCCAAGAATAGATAATTTCGAGCAATGCATTCCTGCATGGAGTTGAGCAACTAGGATATCACCTGAGAGTTTTCAGACTTCCATTGAGACCACTCAGGAGAGGCCGAAGCAGGAGCAAGCGTAGTGCAATTTACATATCCAAACATATGACAGTTTTTTAGGGCAAGAGTAATAGAACGAGCCCATGGCAGATAGTTGATGCCATCAAGTTTCATGGTGGTGATCTAAGGAGTTCCATGATCATGAATAGGTGGCCGGAGCCCAATGCAGATACCAGGGACGAGCCAGACGACAAAGGGGAGATTCCACACTCCCATCCATATAAATTTGAGAATAGAAACTGCGAAAAAGCACACAAGAGAACAAAGGTGCATAATACTAAACGCTACTCATAGAAAGAGACAAGTGAAACAAGCCAAACAAAGTTTCCGGGCCAAGAACACCAATAGAGGGACCAAGGAGGGGTTGACACCTACAAGAAGAAGGATTCGACGCCAGGAGAAGAGATTGGGCCTACGAAGGCATTCGAGGAAGCACAACGACGTCCAATGCCCAGGCGGAGAGAAAAGGAAGAAACGGGAGAGAGGGAGGCGGGAACTGGAGCCTGCTGGCTGGCGACGGGGCGAGAGAGAGGAGAGGCGAAAACGGGCGATGGGATCGGAGGGTGGCGCGAGGGCGGCAAGATCAGACGGGACCGATTAGGGCACCGCAAGCTCTGATACTATGTTGAGAGGAGAGAGATTCTATTTTTATTATCGGAAACAAGAAACACTCCTTAATATATAAGAGTGACAAACATACAAGCATAAAATAAAATAAAGTCAAAACCTAACAGTTTACTATAAACTTTTTGTGATGGTTGATAAACGAATAGGACATGCTCTTTCCCGCTCATATGAAGGGAAACACAAAACAGACTCATGCTTTTATTGGCCAGTTACAGCTGGACCTGAGTTAAGGTTCACACAGACCCATTATCTAGCAATGAGAAACTGTCCCAGCTTACATACAATCATATCTATTGAAATTTCAGTTGACAGATATTTACAAGTCGTGTTTTTTATGGAGTATTAGTGTAATAACCCAGGAGGTTAATTTTGTCATGTGGGAGGTTAATTTGGTCATGTGGGATTTTTTTCCTCCACTCATGTATATGTACGAGTCTTTTGTAATGAAAAGGTAAATAATATTTCTTTGTTTTTTCCTTTCTACTTGGTATCAGAGCGGGTTCAAATCTTTGTGTTCCGTCAAATCTAATCTCTCGTTGTCGACCTCCGTGTTTGTGTCCATCTCAATCCCTTGCCACATCTTCATCTCGATCGCTAGGGTTGCTTCCGGCCTTTGGCGGGCTCGGGAATGAAGCCAAGCCTGCACATCCCGTAAGCATGTGGACCCCGTTGGTGCATTCAGTGGGATCTTTGATCATCGTCTACAGTGGATACGATTATTTTATTCCAGTTCATGACAATGGGAAAGGAAATTAAGTGTGACCCTTCCAGACGCATTCCAGTGTGACTCATCAGTGATCTTCCAGCCACATTCCAGTGACCTTCCAGACGCATACCATCAGAGATTTTTTCGCCTCTTTAAGTCGATATTCAACCACTGCAGTTTTACCAGTGATAGGGTTGGGTGCTAGGGTTGAAGAGGAGAGGCAGGAGCCGAGAAGAATGAGGAAGAAGAAAAGAAACAAATTTCAGCCCCCAGAGCTCCTTTTCTATCATACTTTCAAGCTAGCTCAAATGAAAAATACATATAGGCTTATATAGCGCCTCATTTCAAAGTACGTACGGACAAAAGTTAAATAACCCATGTCCCGAAATACACGTGTGATAATAAAAGATAAGGATGACGGTTGCGCTACACTAGTGCGCCCTACTAGCGAATGTCTGTCATCGAGATGAGGTATGTGCCCACGTCGTCTTGGAACCGAGGTCCCAATTGGACTTATGTTAGATTATGGAGAGAGAATTTTAAATAAAAAATTGGGCAATTGTAATTTGAAATAGAGGAGAAACTGATCAAAAATTGCAGAAGATAGTAGATTTCAGAAATTGAGGTTATCTGAGGATTTAGGAAGACAAGCGGCCAGAGAAACATGAGTGTGTGCCCCGACCATGTGTTGCCCAAATGACGTAGGACTCCTGTGATCGTGGAAAGTTGTGGATCGAGTTTCAATGACACATGACTGTGTGTTGTCGACTGTGTGGAAGTTTTTCTTCTTAATTCATGATATGCCCCTCTCTAAACCTCACCACTATCAGTTTCTCCCCCGAATTCCCTCCTACTTCTGAGAACAATCAATCTCCACCATTTTTCGCAATCCCAACTCTAATTCAAGATCATTTCTTTCCACTTCACGAAATTGAACTCCTCAACTTCATATATCAGTCTCAAGGTGTGCTCATTTTCAAAATTTTCTCTAAATTTATCAACTTTTCTCAATCCTCTATTTTAGAATTCCCGTAATTTTGATTGTTTTCTGATCGATTCTTCTTAGACTCTTCATGATCATTTCTAAACGTTTAATTTTTACGTTTGCAAATTTTCTAAAGCCATTTATTCAGAAATCATGCCAAATTCATGGCAAAATTTTCCTTACAAAATTTCCTACCTTCTTCAATCAAGTTGATTTTTGAATTGTGTTTGCATTTGCTTTCTTCCACGGAAGCAGCCTCTTGCAAAAATGCGGGGAGAGGTTTGCTTACATTTCACCCTTGTCATGAGACCCTTCCCAGGATCCTCGCAATGCGGGGATGATTTGTGCACGGGGTTGCCCATTTTTCATTTGCTTTATCCCAAATAACCAAAAAAACATTTTCTAATTTCAAAACAAATTTTGTTATGTTTTGTTCCATCCAATATGTAGAGGAGAGAGTCATGAGACACTTTGTTAGGATTCTATTAAAACTAAATAAATTCCTTAACGTAGCATGCTTTGCCTAGGAATGACAAAAGTTAAGTGTGGGGATATTTGATGAAGCCAAATTATATATGATAATCTTATGCTTCATCATTGTTTATTTCCTTTAATACGAATTAAATATGTGTTTTTATATAATATTTGGTATCTTAAACATTTTTTAAGTGTGTAGGGTAAGGATAATTGATTTAATCAAAATAGGGAAAGTTGTGCATGTTTGGATAGGAAGAACAAAGGAATCAGAATCAATTTCAACCAATAGACGACCATAATTCATGTCCTAACATGTGGTAGGCAGTTTGGGGTGAGAATGCGCGGTTTTTGAGGCACACGGTCCAAGACACACGACTGTGTGTCATGGCCATTTGTCTGTTTTATTCAGGTTCTGGCATCCACACACGTAAGCAGTGAATTGGCGCGATTATTAAGGGAGACGGTCAAGACACACAACCGTGTATCGTGGATCGTGTGCATTGTAAACCATTGCGGACAGAATTGCTCATTAAATTGAAGATTTCAACCTGAAGAATGCATGCTTGATTTGATACAGAAATGAAAGAAAATCCAGATTATAGAGAAACAATATGAAGAGAATGGGAGGAGGACAACCCAAGGAGAAAGGAGACTTCTTTAGTAAGTTTCCTATATTTTTATTCTTCTTTCTTTCTCCTCCCTTTTCATATGTATCTTGTGTGTGCTTGATCATATAATCATACTTATAAATGTTTGAATGATATAAATATTACTTTGTTTATTAAACTTTAAATCTTCTCTGATTTTCTTATTCCCAAGAGTTTTATCCAAAGTTTATAAAAAAATGAATCGTTGTTCTAGAATTTTGAATTCATAATAGTTACTAGTAACTAAATCCATATGATTTTGGGTATTGTTACTATGTGTTAACACACTTAGGGATATAAAGGTTAGGTTGATTTCCTGAAAAAATAGGAAACCTTGCTCTTTCGTCTAGGACGTAGTAAAACCTAGTGACAGAGTTCATAGTGCGAAAGGGCGATCTTTAGATCACTACTCATAGTTCAAATCTAAGGTAGATCAATCTAAAATCAATCAAAGAGGTGTGGAAACCCAACGGCCTAGAAAGTACAAAAAAGAGGGATAAATCATTATTTTTAAAATAAAGATATTTATATTTTATTATATCATGAAAACACTTATTTTTGAGAAAAAGACTACTTATTTCATTAAAGAGGCCCTCCATATATAGAGGACAAACAAAGGATAGAATACATAAAGGCTAATATTGCTAACACTCTCCCTCAAGTTGGACGTGTAATGTTAATCATGCTCAACTTGTTCACAATCTAGTCAAATGAATTCTCACTCAATCCTTTGGTGAGAATGTCGGCAAGTTGCTCGTTGAAGGGCACAAAGGGAGTACATATGATTCCTCTTTCAATATTCTCCTTGATAAAGTGTCGATCCACCTCGATGTGTTTTGTCCGGTCATGTTGAACCGGATTGTGAGCGATACTGATGGATGACTTATTGTCACAATACAGGCGGATGGGTCCCTCTTCCACGAGACCAAGGTCGCTCAATAAGGCCCGAAGTCATAAGCCTTCACAGACCCCATGGGCCATAGCTCTAAACTCAGTCTCCGCACTAGATCGTGCCACAACCTGTTGCTTCTTGCTTCTCCAAGTAACAAGGTTACCTCCAACAAGAGAGCAATATCCAAAGGTGGATCGCCTATCATCCACAGATCCAGCTCAATCAGCATCAGTATAGACTTCAATCTTTAGGTCGGAACTCGGGGAAAACAGAACTCCCCTTCCTGATGAAGATTTGATATACCGAAGAATTCTGTGTGCCGCATCCATGTGTCGTGTCTTTGGATCATGCATGTACTGACTCACGACACTCACCGCATAGGAGATATCCGGACGAGTGTGAGACTGATATATCAGCCTCCCCACTAACCTTTGGAACCCTGAAATATTTTCAATCTCCTCTCCATCATCACGCCCCAATCGGTGATTTGCCTCAATCGGAGTATCAGCAGGTCTGCAACCACTCATCCCCATCTTCTCAAGAAGATCTAACGTGTATTTCTGCTGAGAGAGAAAGATCCTCTGCTTTGATCTTGCAACTTCAATTCCCAAGAAATACTTGAGTTTTCCTAGGTCCTTGACCTCAAACTCTCTGGCAAGCTTCTGTTTCAGATTCTGAATTTCTTCATGATCATCACCAGTTATAACAATGTCATCAACATACACAATGAGAACTGTAATTTTCCCAAGCCTACGTTTGATGAACAACGTATGGTCAGCATTGCTCTGAGAGTATCCAAACGACACCATCACCTTATGGAACCGGCCAAACCAAGCTCTTGGGGACTACTTCAGTCCGTATAGAGCCCTTAACAATCTACAAACTTTCCCTTCAGCACCAGCCGGAGTGAGGCCAGGATGAATAGACATATAGACCTCCTCCTCCAAGTCACCATGGAGAACGGCATTCTTCACATCCAGCTGCAGAAGATCCCAATATTTGCAAGCAGCAACAGATACCAATACCCTGATGGTATTTATTTTAGCAACCGGGGCAAACGTCTCCTAATAATCAATGTCATGGGTTTGGGTATAACCCCTTGCAACCAACCGTGTCTTGCATCTCTCAACAATCCCTTGTGGATTTTGTTTCACAGAGAACACCCACTTGCACCCAACAAGTTTTTTTCCATAGGGAAGAGGGACAAGATCCCATGTACGGTTCTTCTCCAGAGCCTTCATTTCCTCAACCATTGCCTCTCGCCACATAGGGACCTCAAGAGCCTGTTGCCATGACACAGGGATAGAAGAAGTAGCAAGAGAGGCGACAAAGGCCTTGTAGGAAGTAGACAGAGAATCATAAGATACATAATTAGATAGAGGATGGCGGGTACAAGACCGGATACCTTTTCGAAGAGCAATCGGTAAATAAGGTCCTGAGTCAGGATCCACTGACTGCTCTAGCAACATAGCAGGCTCGTGTGTGCTTATCCTCTTTATACGCCGAGTATATACCTGCAAAGTCGGTGGTGAGGATATAGGAGGGCCCTGAATAGGAGGACTCACTTCCACTGATAGAGGAGGACTCACTTCCACTGGTAGAGGCTCCCCCTGAAGTGAGGGATATGGTGGAGGTATGGGCAAAGAAACGGAGGGAACACCCGAGGATGAGGGAGCAGACAGAGGGTAATATGATTTGGATTCACGGAAAGTGACATCCATGCTAATAAACACCTTCCTAGTAGGGGGTGAAAACACTTGTACCCCTTTTGCATAGGGGAGTAACCAATAAATACACACTTGAGGGCACGAAGATCAAGTTTGGAAGGACGAGGATGATGGATGTGAACAAAACAAGCACAACCAAACACCTTAGGAGGAAGGCGAGTAGGAGGCACACCAAGCGTATCCAGAGGAGTAGAGTTTCCGAGGACACGTGAGGGCATCCGATTGATGAGGTATGCAGCAGTGAGGACGGCATCTCCCCAATAGAATTTTGGGAGATGCATTGTGGACAATAGGCACCGAGCAACCTCCAACAGATGGCGATTTTTTCGCTCAGCAACGCCATTTTGAGCAGGGGTATACGCAGAGGTAGTCTGGTGTAGGATGTCGTGATCAGCAAGGTAGCGCTCAAACTGTGAATCCATGTATTCACGGCCATTGTCACAGCGAAGAATTTTAATGTGGGACTGAAATTGGGTAGAGATCATGACATGGAATTGTCGGAAAACAGAAAACACATCGTTCTTGTGACGTATCAAATATAACCATGTAGTGCGTGAGAAACAATCAATAAATGCAACAAACCACGTACAACCGAAAATAGAAGGGAGCGAGCATGGGCCCCAGATATTAGTATGAATAACAGCAAATAGAATAGAACTAGGAAACGAAACATGTTTAACTGAAGTACGATGATGTTTGTTGACACTACAGACATCACACACAAAAGACTCAAAAAAATAGCAGACATTGCAGGAAACAACAATTTCAAAACAGAAGGAGAAGGGTGTCCCAGGCGACAGTACCAGGAGTACAAAGGATGAACTGTGTTGGAATGAAGAGCCAGAGTAGAGGAAGCTGCGCCAGAGTCAAGCACATAGAGTCCATTCACCAAGCTACCAGAGCCAATCACCTTCCCCGTCGTCAGGTCCTGAAACACACAAGAAGATGGGAGAAAGGTCACAAAGCAATGCATGGAGTTGGTCAAATGACTAATTGAAAGCAGATTACGAGTAAAGGAAGGCACGTGAAGAACAAAGGACAAGGTGAGGGAGGAGCAGGGGATGGTTCCCTTGCCAGCAATGGAGGAAAGAGAACCATCAGCAATGCTCACCTTATCACGCCCAGAAAGAGGAGTATAGGAGACAAAACCTGTAGAGGACCCGGTCATATGATCCGTGGCCCCAGAGTCAATGACCCATTGAGTAGATGGAGAGGAAACAGCAAAATGAGCACCTGGCAGTCCCGTATGAGCGTAGGAGGAAGAGGCGGAAGGCTCCGTAGAAAGACCATGCATCAGGCGTCGAAGAGCAAGCACCTCATCCGCAGTAAAAACAACAGGGGTAGCAGAGGCATCAGTACTAGAGTATCCAGGAGAAACATCGGCAGTAGCGTCAGTAAGATGGGCCGCACGGGAGACAACATGACGACCCGAGGAGCGTCCAGAACCACGACCTCCACGAGGCGGGGCACCCCCTCTCGGGGCAGGGAACCCATGAAGCTTGAAGCAGGTATCCCGAGTGTGGCGACTCTTGCCACAGTAATCACATAGGAGATGATCCTTATTTGAGCTCCTCAACCTGGGATCCCGGGATGGACGAGTGCCAAGAAGGGAGGGGATGGTAGCATCCAGAGCAGAGCCCTCTGGAACAGGGTCCGGAAGAAGGGTCTGACGACGATCAAACTCCTGTTGCACGATGTTATAGACCTCAGAAAGAGAAGGGATCGGCAATCGCCCCAGAATCTGAACACAGATATGATCAAAGTCGCGGTGCAATCCATGAAGGAACTCAAATATGTGATTGCGGTCATCCCTGACCCGAACCATCGCCTCATCAACAAGACTAACAAAGACAAGAGGATCAAAATGATCATACTCTTGATAAAGCTGTGTGAACTCTAAGTAATACGCTGAAGGAAGACAGTCACCCTGACGGAGTAAGCTGATCTGGTGGCGAAGCTGAAAGATCTGAGCAGCATTGCCGCGGCGAGAGTATGTAGACTCTGCACGACACCAAATAACAGAAGTACTGTAAAGAAAGAGATAGTTGCGGGCAATGGACTCTTGCATCGAAATGGTTAGCCAAGACATGACCAAGGAATTCTCGGATTCCCACTGCGGCCATTCAGGAGAAATCCTATCAGGTTCCGTCATGTGGTCGGAGACATAGCCAAAGAGCCGCCGACTTTTAAGCGCCAGGGTAATAGATCGGGACCATGAGAGATAATTGGATTCATCAAGTCGGATAGTAGTTATCTGAGAGGTATTGTGATCGGTGGTTCCACGATAGAAGACCGACGAAGGAGGACCACCAGAAAGAGAGGTTGGAGTGCCACCGGTAGAGGGAGAGAGAGAATCCGCTCCACTAGATCCCATAGCACGGGAATAGAAATCCTGAGAGAAAGAGCAAGCCGGAATAGAAATTCGGAAAGGGAGGAAACCCAAGAAATTAGGGCATCAAGAGGCAAATGGAGCCAGCCATCCAAGCATCACAAGGGCAGGAGGCGTCGGAGGAAGCAATAGCACTATTCTGGCGCCATTAGAAGAGGCGGAGAGGAGCAGAAGAGGGCTCGGGCGACTGGGAGGCGACGGGTTGGCGACGGGATGGCGGTGTCGAGCGGAACGCGCGAACGGGCCGACGGTAGGAGCGGAGCGCTGGCACTAGCGGGAGATCGGAGGGCTGGCGCAAGCGGGAGACCGGCGGGCTGGCGCAGGCGAGCGGAGGACGCGAGCGGGAAGTTAGGTCACGGGAAATCGCTTGGCCTCTGATACCATGTTGCGGGAGAGAAAAAGACTGCTTATTTCATTAAAGAGACCCTCTATATATAGAGGACAAACAAAGGATAGAATACATAAAGGCTAATATTGCTAACATTTTTTATAGAATAAAACCAATATTTGTTAATTCTAAAAACCTCCCTTTTTCAGATCTATCATTTCAGTAAAACTATCTTGGTTTAGGGCAATCATATCCTAGATTAAGAATATCTATATTAAAATTGATGTGATAATAGAATGAACAGTGAAGAAATTTATGAAAGCTTTGTGGAATATGACTTTGATATAGTGAATCAACTACTACAAACGATAGGTGCATTTGCCTAAAAATATGCACTCTATCTATATACTAAATTCCTGACATGACTCGTGTGTACCAGGAAGAGTTGACGTTATGATATTTACATTGTATTTTTATGCCTGTTACAAGTTGTGTTTTTATGCCTGTTACAAGTTGTGTTTTTATGCCTGTTAGAAGAAAATCCAATACAGGCCCAAAGAAAGGCTCATCTTAGGTCATCTTCCTCTTTATGTTTTAGTCCCACATCTTGAATGAGGATCTTTCCCTCTCTTTCTCTTCCTATATAAGTGTACAAATGCTTGTATTTAGATATTAGAAGAGGATTAATAAAGTTTTTAGATTATTTCCCAAAATCTTGGGTGTTTTTCTACAGGTTATCAAAGCCTACCAATCCACCTCTTGTTTTTGGTGTGTGAGGCTAGCCGTTTGCTAACCGCCTCTCTCTTGTCGCCAGGGGGTTTGCGGTTAGAATTTTTTCTAACTGCCTCCCTCCCTTCTCCCCTCCCTTGCCTCCGGTTTCACCCCTCTTGGCCTTTTATAGCCTTCTCTCTCATGTCACGTGGGCCCCCCATTCCTCAGCTCACTGCAGTCTGCCTGGTTTTGTCGTCGGCCCTGTTGTCGTGCGTCTTGTCGCGGCTTACCAAGTCGCAAGTGTTTCCCGCTGCGGTCTGTTCTCAATCCGCTGCGATCTACTCTCAATCCACCGAGGTGTACTCTCTAGCAGCAAACTGCTCTCTCCCCGCGGTCTGTTGTCTAGCTACGGTCTGCTCTCCATCCGCGGTCTCTAGTCGTTTGTTGTTCGCCGTCTCTAGCCGCTCTTTGCTTCATGCCGCATCTCGCAAAATCTAGCCGCTATCTGCTCCTTCCCACATCTCGTCGGTGCTTCTTGTATTCTAGCCGCTATCAGCTCTCTGGACGCAATGGCCGCTCTTTGCTCCTTGCCGCTAGCCCCTCTTGTTCCTGGCCGCTATCCTTCTGCTCCAGGCCGCTAGATGCTCCTGTTTTCTAACAGATAACTGCTCCTGCCCGCAGCCCTATTCCTTGCTGCTCAGACTGCACCTACAGTTCGTTGTTGTCCTGTGTGGTGCCAGACCGCCGGTGTTTCCCTCTGTTGCTTCCTTCTCTTCACGGATCTTCAATCTGTTCTTGTTGCCCTATTTATTGCCAGTCCGCCAGTGTTATTGCCATACCGATGTTGTTTGCTTGTTGTCAGACCTCCAATGCTACCGCAGCTTCCTGTTTGTTGCCAAACCGCTGCTGTCAACTTGTTTCCAGACCGCCAGTACTGTTGTTGCTGCCTGTTTGTTGCCAGACAGCCGGTGTTGCAGTTGCTTCCCTGTTTGTTTCCATTGTTGTCTAGTTAGTGGCATGACCGCAAGTGTTTACCTCTAGCCGCCTCTGAGCTTTATGGCGTCTTCTGAGGCGCCTTCTCTTCCTGCACATGCATCTTCTGAGGTCCGAGATGAGTTGCGAATCACCACCATATCTCTTAGTGGGAAGAGGAATTTTGTTGAGTGGGTGCACTTTGTCTGCCGGGTTCTTCAGGGTCTTCTGCACCATTTGACTAAGGACACCCCTTCTGCACCCACTGATGACAGGATTCGTGATGATGGTCATGTTCAAACTTGGCTCCTTAACTCCCTGGATGGAGAACCCTACTGTATGGCCATGTATCATGAGATGGTCAAGTCAATGTGGGATGAGCTTCATTACCTTTACTCCGGCAAGGACAGTCTCCAACACTTGTTTGACATCATCACTGATCTTCAAACCCTTGACTCAGGTGGTGTTGTTGACTTAACCTCCTTTGTTGCGCGATCCAAGACTCTGGTTGAGGTCTGGATTCAGCATCAACCCCTATTACAAATGTGGCTGCTCAGCGGGCTCAAAAGGAAGTTGTTGGTATTGTCATGATGATGGCTCGCGTTCCACCTCATCTTCACAGTATTCGGGCTCAGATACTCTCTCCCTCTACTATTCCCTCATTCTTTGATGTTTGCTCCATGTTGTTAAGGGTTACACCACCTCCTGAAGCTCCCGGTCCTCCATCGCCGACTCTTCTCCAACACTCTACTGCCCCACCACCTACCCCCTCCTCACCTTACCCGAGGTGGTCGCTCTGGCTCCAATGGGAGGGGTCGTGGTAGTCGGCTAAGGCCTAAGTGTATCTACTGTGGTAAGGATGGACATCTTGAGGCAACTTGCTACTGCAAACATGGTCTGCCTCCTCTTCCTAATGCCTCTGTTGTTGCCGACACCTCTTCTACCACTCATACTGATCTTGGTGCAGTGCGCCTCCAGCTCCAGCAACTTCAAGTATTGCTCAACCGCCCGCCTGTCTCTGTTGCCTCTGTTTCTAATGAAGGTATCGCTTGTATCTCCACTAGTCCACGCTGGAAAGTGGACTCGGGTGCTACTCACCATAACACTTCGTTGAAACCACCTCAGTACATGGACTCTCCGCATCCCAAGTTTATCACAGTAGCTGTAAAACCCCGTATTCGCGAAGAGAGGGCCCCAAAACAAGGCATGAGACTAGCTATGCATTTTTTAAGCTTTTGAAGAAGTTTTGCACTCTTGGTGGCCAATTTAGGCTTGAACCTTGTAATATACTAGTAGGGGAGAAAAAATCTACCTCTCCCCCTGGCCCCTTTTGGGAGGCGGGTGCGGCAAGATGGCCGGCACCCGCCCCGACTTGCTAGGTGCGAGGTGGGAACAACGGGACTGGTTGGAGGCCAGGGTCCCGCCCCCTGCACCCTAGCCCTGGGTTTACCGTTGTGCCCTCGGGGTGGAATTACCTCTTTACCCCCCGGCGTGGATGTTTTCTATTGGCTCAGGGCCTATTTGTCCTAGGGATATTTGTGACATTTTGGTCCATAGGCTTGGAAAAACTATAAATAGACCCCCTTGGGTACCTTTGGAGGGATGAGTTTTTTGCCTTCCTCCTCCTTAGGCTTCTTCTTGGTTGAGTGAGAGAGCTCTCCAAGGTACCCAGCTTAGCCATTGGTGAGGGAGGGGGAGTGCTCTTGTGACCTTCCGGGTGTGTGGTGGGACCTCCACGCTAGAGCCGAGGGTCTGTTCCCAGTTTTCCAAGTCTTCAGTCAGTGACGTTCCCCCGAGTGTAGTAGGTGTGAGGTCACCCCTCTTTTGGGACCTCGAACTCCACGAGAGGTCAATTTTGGCTTCAACATTTTTAATGCGGTGAGCGTGGAGAGTGACCAACACAGAAGATCTCTGGAGAGTGTCATGGATGAAGATCAGGGAGATAGTGATGATCTCGGTGAGCTCCCCAACCCAGGACCCTTCGTAGGAAGAGAGGAGTTCATGGTTTCCATCTCTGACATCATGGAGATGCTGCGAAGTATTGCCCCTAGGGCTGACAGCTCAACCCCCACCCCCCAGGGACTAGCTCCCAGGGGTCTCGGCGAGCTGACCCAGAGTGGTCTCGGCGAGTTGTCTCCCAGGGGCATAGGCGAGATGACCCCAGCAGGGGGAGAAGGAAGTGCACCAGGAAGAAGGCCTGGGAAGGAGAGGATGGGAGAGGGGGTCGAGCGAGACCTCACCGGCCGGGAGTTGTTCCCTAGCCCAGCGAGTGCTAGCCATCCAGGCGAGCAGGTCGCGCGAGTAGAGGTTGCGAGAGCACCCCTCAGGGGGTCACCCTTCAGCGAGCTGATCATCTCAGCTCTTGTTCCCGAGGGATTCAGAGAGCCTGACATGGCTTACTATACCGGGAAGGATGACCCCGTCCAGCACCTGCATTGGTTCGAGGATGTCATCTCCATCAGGCCGATAACGGATGTCTTCAAGTGTCGCCTCTTTGCGATCACGTTGAAAGAGAAGGCAAGGGACTGGTTTCATCAATTCCCTCTGAGGTCGATCTATGGGTTCGAGGACTTGAGCCGGAGCTTTCAGCTTTGCTTCTCCACCTCCAAGAAGAGGAAGAAGAGTCCTGAGTCCATCTTCCTGATAAGGCAAAGGGTCGAAGAGTCGCTGACCCATTACGTTGACAGGTTCCAAGAGGAGATCCTGGATATCCAGGAAATGTCGGGGTATGCCCTCCAGATGGCATTCACGATGGGGTTGCGCGAGGGGTTCTTCAAAATGAAACTGACCTGAAAGGCCCACCTTTCCTTTGAGGAGCTGATGGAAAGGACGACAGAGAAGATAGCCATGGAGGCGGCCAACCCGGCATTTGTCAAGAAGTTGGCGAAGCTAACAGAGGCGGAGTCGAAGGAGCAAGGTGGCTCGAGACATCAAGAGGGAAGACGAAGAGAGGAGCAGAGAGCTCAGGGGGTCCAGGGGCAGGAAGGCCCGGAGCCAGGTTGGAGGTAGCAGGGAGGACCTGCCCAGGGTCCAGGAAGATCTCTCATCCAGGGTGGGGGAACTTTCACGGGGGCCAAGGGAGTTTCAACTTCCAAAGGCAAGCCCCAAGACAGCTCCTGCCCCTACCCCAGCAAGCCTTGGCGATAGGCGGAGGAGGAAGCAACGGGAGAGACCGCCGAGCCCGCCGAAGGAGGGGAGAAAGAGCAATGTCATACTGTGACTTCCACCAGTTGGAGGGTCACATCACAGCTACCTGCCCCGAGTTCCTGGAAGTGAGGGGGGAGAGAGATCCAGCCCAGCAGCAGCCGCCAGAGCGGATTGAAGTTCTGCCCCAAGGAGGGGGAGGAGATGATATATGTGAGGATCGGGTCGATGTAGGACCCCGAGGTTGTATAGCCATGATTCACGGTGGAGTGGGAATCGAGGCCACTCGGAAGGCGAGCCTCCATGTAATGTACCAACGGAGCGTCGCTTCGACATCCCAGACCCCTCCCCTAGAGGAGAAGATCACCTTCTCGACGAAGGACATGCCGGATCATGAGGATCCATTCTGCGATGCGCTGGTCATCCAGATAGTCATCGAAGGCTACACCGTCTCCCGGATCTTGGTTGACAACGGAAGCTCCGTCAATGTTGTTTTCAAGAAGGCGTTTGACGAGATGAAGGTAAAGCCAAGGAGGGTGTTGGCCTCGGACGGACCCCTGTTCGGATTTTCAGGGGAGAGGAAGGAGGTAGAAGGTGAAGTAGGACTCCAAGTAAAATTGGGGGGTACTTCAAGGAACTGTCGGTTCGTCATTGTTGACGCTCCAAGCAGCTACAACGCCATCTTCGGAAGGCCCCTCATCAGCGCCTTTCGTTGTGTGTCGTCATCGTTCCACCAGTGCCTCAAGTTCAGCTCAGGAGGGATCCAGGTCAGTGTCAAGGGAGACCCCAGGATGGAAAGGCAGTGCTACGTCACGGCCGTTAACACCATCTCTTGGTTGGCCAAGGCAGAGGAGATGGAGAAGATCATGGAGAGTCTGAGCAGGATGGAAGTGTCCGAGGGGAAGGAATCGGACGACGGCCATCATGCCAAAGCCCCCTGAAGGAGCCTTGCCTCGGCAGAGTCCTATATTTTTCTTATGGTTTTATTGAGTCCAGCCCCCGACCAGCTGATTCGGGGGGTCATGTAACCAATCTTTTTTCCCCGTTTGAGGATGTTGGAATTAATAAAGCTTAGGTGACATGCCCAGTCCCATCACCCAAGAGGATCTCCTCATGTCAGACTCTCACTAGCTGGATGGGTCGAAGGTACCTCGGGGAGGCTAAGTCCTCTTTGCTCCGAGACGGTCCCGCTGTCAGGCTCTCACTAGCTAGCAGGGCCAGAGTACCTCTCGTGGATGCCCATGTTCTCTTTGCTCCGAGACGGTCCCGCTGCCAGGCTCTCACTAGCTGGCAGGGTCGGAGTACCTCTCGTGGATGCCCTGTTCTCTTTGCTCCGAGACGGTCCCGCTTCCAGACTCTCACTAGCTGGCAGGGCCGGTGGTACCTCTCGTGGATGCCCATGTTCTCTTTGCTCTGAGACGGTCCCGCTGTCAGGCTCTCACTAGCTGGCAGGGCCAGAGTACCTCTCGTGGATGCCCTGTTCTCTTTGCTCCGGGACGGTCCGGTTGTCAGGGTCTCACTAGCTGGCAGGGTCGGAGTACCTCTCATGGATGCCCTGTTCTCTTTGCTCCGAGACGGTCCCGCTGTCAGACTCTCACTAGCTGGCAGGGCCGGTGGTACCTTTCGTGGATGCTCATGTTCTCTTTGCTCCGAGACGATCCCGCTACCAGGCTCTCACTAACTGGCAGGGCCGGTGGTACCTCTCGAGGACCCCAAGTATTTCCTACCCCGAGGTCGTCTCGTCACTCAGGCTCCCATTAACTGGCATGACAGGTTGACCCCTCGGTGTGGCGAAATGTTTCTTACCCCGAGGCCGTCTCGTCACCCAGGCTTCCATTAGCTGGCATGACAGGTTGACCCATCGGGGTGGCCAAGTATTTCCTACCCCGAGGCCGTCTTGTCAGTCAGGCTCCCATTGGCTGGCATGACAGGTTGACCCCTCGGGGTGGCTAAGTGTTTCTTATCCCGAGGCCGTCTCGTCACTCAGGCTCCCATTAGCTGGCATGGCAGGTTGACCTCTCGGGGTGGCCAAGTGTTTCTTACCCCGAGGCCGTCTCGTCGCTCAGGCTCTCATTAGCTGGCATGACAGGTTGACCCCTCCCGGTGGCCAAGTGTTTCTTACCCCGAGGTCGTCTCGTCACCCAGGCTCCCATTAGCTGGCATGACAGGTTGACCCCTCGGGGTGGCTAAGTGTTTCTTACCCCGAGGCCGTCTCGTCACCCAGGCTCCCATTAGCTGGCATGGCAGGTTGACCCCTCGGGGTGACCAAGTGTTTCTTACCTCGAGGCCGTCTCGTCACCCAGGCTCCCATTAGCTGGCATGGCAGGTTGACCCCTCGGGGTGGCCAAGTATTTCTTACCCTGAGACCGTCTCGTCACCCAGGCTCCCATTAGCTGGCTTGGCAGGTTGACCCCTCTGGGAGGCTGTGTTTTCTACTCAGAGTGGCTAAGTATCTTTGTAACTGCGCGAGAGGGTTGCACTCAGTGAATACGTTGGGTTGGATGTTTCTTTCCGAGCGTGGAGCCCTCTCGAAAAGAGCGGGGATTGTGTACAACCCCGTATTCGCGAAGAGAGGGCCCCCAAAACAAGGCGTGAGACTAGCTATGCATTTTTTAAGCTTTTGAAGAGGTTTTGCACTCTTGGTGGCCAATTTAGGTTTGGCCCTTGTAATATACTAATAGGGGGAGAAAAAATCTACCTCTCCCCCTGGCCCCTTTTGGGAGGCGGGTGCGGCAAGATGGCCGGCACCCGCCCCGGCTTGCTAGGTGTGAGGTGGGAACAGCGGGACTGGCTGGAGGCAAGGGTCCCGCCCCCTGCACCCTAGACCTGGGTGGGGCGAGACCGGTCTGCAGCCTCTCGCCCCGGGCAGCTTGCTCACGGGGGCGAGACCGGCCTGCGGCCTCTCGCCCTGGGCGGCTAGCTCGCGGGGGCGAGACCGGCCTGCGGCCTCTCGCCTCGGGCGGCTAGCTCGCGGGGGCGAGACCGGCCTGCGGCCTCTCGCCCAGGGCGGCTAGCTCGCGGGGCGAGACCGGCCTGCGGCCTCTCGCCTCGGGCGGCTAGCTCGCGGGGGCGAGACCGGCCTGCGGCCTCTTGCCCCAGGCGGCTAGCTATTCTGCGGGGTTCACCTGCTCGCCTCGGGTATCCGGGGGGGCATGGATTAGCCTCCGTTCCCCCTTAGACCTCTTTTGGCCATGCTTTTATCGTTGTGCCCTCGGGGTGGAATTACCTCTTTACCCCCCGGCGTGCATGTTTTCTATTGGCTCAGGGCCTATTTGTCCTAGGGGTATTTGTGACCTTTTGGTCCCTAGGCTTGGAAAAACTATAAATAGACCCCCTTGGGTACCTTTGGAGGGATGAGTTTTTTGGCTTCATCCTTCTTAGGCTTCTTCTTGGTTGAGTGAGAGAGCTCTCCAAGGTATCCAACTCAGCCATTGGTGAGGGAGGGGAAGTGCTCTTGTGACCTTTCGGGTGTGTGGTGGGACCTCCACGCTAGAGCCGAGGGTCTGTTCCTAGTTTTCCAAGTCTTTGGTCTGTGACGTTCCCCCGAGTGTAGTAGGTGTGAGGTCACCCCTCTTTTGGGACCCCGACCTCCACGAGAGGTCAATTTTGGCTTCAACAGTAGCCAATGGTGACACCGCCCCTATCTCCGGCTCTGTTAATATACTACTCAACCCTTCTATTCTCTTCGCTCGGTCCTTGATGTCCCGAGCTATCCGTTTAATCAACTTTTTGTTAGTCGTCTCATTGCCGATCTTGATTGTTGTCACATTCACCTCTTTTTCTTTTATAATATAGGATCAACGGGCGTAGAGTATCATTGATAAAGGACGACTGCACAACAGGCTCTACCTTCTTGATGTCCCTCCTACCATTCTCTTCTTTGTCTCCTCTGCAAACTGGCATCGGCGTCTTGGGCATACTCCTCTTCAGGTCCTCAAGAAGGCTCTTCCTGATATTCCTCTTCCAGCATTTACTTGTCATTTATGTATTTTGGGAAAACAACATCGTTTATCTTTCTCTCGTCATTGTACTCGGAGCGCTGCTCCTTTTGATCTAGTGCATTCAAATATTTGGGGCCCGTAAAAAATAGCTAGTATATATGGATATCGCTACTTTATAACTTTTATTGATGATTATTCTCATATGACATGATTATACTTACTTCGCAATTGCTCTGAGCTTACACGTGTGTTCCGAGCTTTTATTCTTGAGACACGCACGCAATTTTCCTGCACAATTAAAACACTTTGAGCAGATAATGCTCGTGAATACACTAGTCATGTGTTTGATAATCTCTGCTCTGAGTTTGGGATCATTCATCAGACCTCGTGTGCTTATAAAATAGACATCTTCTTGATGTTGCGCGCTCCCTCATGTTTCAAATGCAGGTTCCCCGGGCTTATTGACACTTTGTTGTTTCCACGACGTGTTATCTCATCAACCGTCTACCCTCCTCCGTTCACAACTATGTCACCCTGT
Source organism: Platanthera zijinensis (assembly GCA_039513925.1). NCBI lineage: Eukaryota > Viridiplantae > Streptophyta > Magnoliopsida > Asparagales > Orchidaceae > Platanthera > Platanthera zijinensis. Next base: position 157,599,813 of record CM077083.1, read on the forward strand.
TTAGTCTTCTCTTCCCCTCCACACCGCCCTTCCCTCTCATGCCTCAGATATTTGGTAATATCTGCTACATCCATATGTTTGGCCCTTCCACTGACAAGTTCGCTCCTCGGGCAACCAAACATAGGTTCGTTGATTACTCTCATACTCAGAACGGATATGTGTGCTACTCTCCCACCATTCGTAAGGTGATTTTCTTTGTTGATGTTACTTTTCTGGAAGAACGACCATTTTGCTCTACTCCAACCCCCCCCCCCCACCCCACCCCCTCTTCCACCACCGATATTACCACGACCTATCATCCCCGTTATGTCTCCTCTCCCACCACTCCTTCCAAACCTGGTTCCTGATCCGCACAAACCACCTCTCCTTTGTGTCTATACTCGTAGTCCTCGCTCCGCCGCTTCTCCGCAATCGCCTTCAACCTCTAGCACCGTGCATCCTGTTGATCTGGCTACTGTCTCAACGGCTCATCCCATGGCGGATTATGTATCGCGCTTCAAAACTTTGCAAATTACAACTTCATTATCCTCCTTCTCTATACCTAACTCTGTGCTGGAGGCTCTCTAAAATTTGGGCTGGTGGGCGGCCATGGAAGAAGAAATTACTGTCCTCTGGTCTAATCAAACGTGAGATCTGGATTCTCTTCCTCCAAGAAAAAGTTGTGTTTGATGTAAATTGGTCTTTGTGATCAAGCATGCTTCAAATGAAACGATTGACTGTCTCAAGGCCCGTCTTGTGGCTCGTTGTTTTACTCAACAACAAGGCCTCGACTATGAGGAAACTCTCTCCGGTGGCCAAGCTCAACATCAAACTCAACATGGTTTGTGTCCTTCTCTCGGTTTTCCATCATCAATGGCTCTTACATCAACTGGATATCAAGAATATCTTTCTCAAAAGCGACCTACAAGAAACTGTCTACATGAAATAGTCTCCCGGGTTTGAGACCACAGGGGAGTCCCGAGTTTGTCACCTCAAGAAGTCGATTTATAGTCTTAAACAATCTCCTTGAACATGGTTTGACAAATTCAGTAGGGTTGTCCATGAAGTTGGATTTACTCGGAGCTCGGCGGACTTCTCTCTATTTACTCGTCATCAAACAACAAGCACTGTTTTACTTTTAGTTTATGTCGATGACATGCTAATCACGGGATAGGATTCAAAGGGAATACAAATGATTAAGCAACACCTGAATTCTGTTTTTCAAACAAAATATCTAGGGAATCTTCGGTGCTTCCTTGGCCTAGAGATCGCAAGACGTCATGATGGTCGTGTCCTATCTCAACGGAAGTACTGTCTCGATCTTCTTTAGGATCCTGGCTACTCTAGATGCAAGTCGATTGATACTCTTATGGATGTCAATCACAAGCTATGTTCATGCCTCTGACGCTGATCTTCTCATTCCAAATCCAGAATACTATCGACGTCTTGTTGAAAAATTGATTTAGCTTACAGTTACAAGACCAGACATCTCCTTTGCTGTTGGGGTTGTCAGCCGATTTATGCACTCTCCTCAAGGGCTGGTATACAGGCTATCGAACGCAGCCTAAGATATTTGAAAACAACCCCTAGTCAAGGGCTGGTATACAAAACTTCTTCCTCTTCTACTCCAATGTTGGTGGCGTATTCGGATGTTGATTATGTTGACTCCCTGGATGATCAACGTTCCACCAGCGGATTCTATACATACTTCGGAGGTCTTCTTGTTACTTGTCGCAGCAAAAACAATTTGTGGTTGCACGCTCTTCGGTAGAAGCTGAGTACCGTTCGATGACATTTGTTGTATCTGAGCTCACATGCCTAGAAAGTCTCTAAGGTGATCTGGAAGTCAAACTTTTCTCACCAGCTACTTTACTTTGTGACAGTCAAGCGGTATACACATAGCTAAGAATCTGGTTTTTCATGAACGGACGAAACACATTGAAGTTGACTGCTACTTCATTCGGGAAAAAATTCAAATGAAAAACCTAGAGTTGAAACATGTTTCGGCTACTGATCAAGTTGTTGATCTCCTCACGAAGGCCCTGCCTTGTGTTCAATATCATCATTTCTTGTCCAAGTTGAGTGCTTACGACTTGTACGCTCCAGTTTGTGGGGGAGTGTTAGAAGAAAATCTTGTAAAGGCTCAAATAAAGGCTCATCTTAGGCCCTCTTCCTCTTTATGTTTTAGTCCCACATCTTGAATGGGGATCTTTCTCTCTCTTTCTCATCCTATATAAGTGTACAAATGCTTGTATTTAGATATTGGAAAAGGATTAATAAAGTTTTTAGATTATTTCCCAATATTCCGGGTGTTTTTCTACAATGTCATATGAGTGTAATCCCACTTAAGGGTAATTTGGTCATGTGAGATCTTTTGCTCCACTCATGTGTATATATATGAGTATGAGTCTTTCGTAATGAACAAGCAAATACTATTTCTTAGTTTTTTTCCTTTCTACTTTTTCTTGATTCAAAATTTCAAATCGAATTCCGGTGTTTTACTCATTTTATCTGTTTTACCAGATGCAATCTCTTGGTTAGAAGAAATATATGCCCCATTGGTGAAGATAAACATTCAATTAACAAAAAATGGTATGACATCAACAAATTTTGTAATTTATGAACTTACCAAGCTTAGAGGATATGCTACCAGAAGAGAGCGGGGAAGTGCCGAAGTAAAGTACCAATGAAATGCATGTGTCTAAACTAAGGATCAAGGAAAAAACGAAATTTGGTAATGAAAGGTTCTGAAAAAAGGAAAAAAAATGAGTTCCTAAGGAAATGAAAAATGTAATATGAACCAGAAATTGATACATTAAAAGTCAATGTATAAAAGTGAAACATCAAAAACATTTTTGATTGCTAAAGCCATTTAAGTGCGCAGAAAATTCAGGTTGATAAGTTTTTAGAAGTTCCACAAGGTACAAACTTAAGAATCTTACAAAAGAATAAAATATACCTTCAGATGAACGAAAAGGTAATAAATTATATAGTGTGCACTAGGAAAGTTTTATTAAACATTCACAAATCACACATTTCTCAACTAATTTGCAATTTAAATTAAAATTTTGAAAAGAAAAAAAGAATGTGATCACTAGCTTCTTTGATCAAATATGACAAATGAAGCTACGAGATGACAAATGAAGCTACGAGATGACAAATGAAGCTACGAGATGAAAAATGAAGCTACGAGATGAAAAATGAAGCTACGAGATGACAAACACGGGAACACACAAAATGGATACGCGGTAGCACGAAAATAAAAGATACAGTCTGGAGACATGCTCCAGCCAATCACATGAAAAATGGGTTCTCCAGAGCACTCCTCTCTCCAAAGAAAGCCCAAGACACTAAGACTCCAAACATGTCATAACTCGCACCCTAAGCTCCTTATATAGATGAAGCCTCCTACTACAACAACACTCAAGTCTTTATCCCACTTGATGAAGCCTCCTACTAAAGGAAAAAATACATAATCTGTAGCGGTTGTCGTGTCTCTACTAGTCAGGCATATGCGTTTCAACACACCCGTCCTGAAAACGACATTGTCCTCAAGGTCGAGCTAGGAAGGGTCCCATGAGCGTGTCGAGGAGAGTCGGGCGGATCCTCTAGTGGGCGGGTCCGATCTATGAAGCACCGACACTTCAAAATGCCCGGCGTGTCAGTGTCGGAGAGTCCGACACTCGTCCGACTCTCCTACACTCTCCGACACTCGAGTCGGAAATCCGACACTCGAGTCGGAAATCCGACACTCGAGTCGGAAATCCGACAATCGAGTCGGAAATCCGACACGCTGGCTCACGCGGGACTCGCGTATCCCGCTCAATCAGACGCGTGTGTCCCGCTCAATCGGACGCGCGTATCCCGCTAAATCGGACGCGCGTGTCCCGCTCAATCGGACACGCGTGTCCCTAAGTTAGATACTCATGGTGAGGCGGGTGGCAATTTGTCTTGGAAGTGTCTTTACCCCTTTCTAGCATTTCAAGTAGTGAAAGTGGATCTACTAGTGACGTAGATATTTTCTCTAGAAAAAGAAAGATTGAAAATGAGGAAAAAAGTTTGCATGTGAATCGATTATTTTTACATGACTTAATTTATTTTCTCTAGATCATTTGTTAAGTTTTGCATTTGAATATTTGATTAGTAATATTTAAACATGACTTAATTTATTTAAATGTTTGTTAATTGTTAATTATTTATTTTTTGTTAAATGTTTTAGGATTTTCATAATTATAAAAAATGAATATTTAATATACGTGTCCCAACGTGTCGGAATATGGTATTTTTTGAGAATTGACGAGTCGCGTGTCGTGTCGTGTCGTATCGCATGTCTCGTGTCGGTGTCGGTGCAACATAGGGTCCGATGAAACATCAAGAGCGTGGTGACGCCATGTCGGACAGGGAGTTGCAGAACTGAGATAAAGTTGACCACAACTTGTGTAGATCTCGGCATGCTACTACACGATAGGTGAAGCATTGTCATGAACCCAAAAGAACTTATTAGCAAGGTCGAGTGAGGTGCATGTCAGTTGGGCTAGGTCGAGTGAGGTGTATGCTAATTGAGCCAAGGCCTTGGTAGGATGCCAGATGCTATGAAGATTGATGACAAAAATCTATCCAGAGACTGAACGGGTGTGGTGGGGCCAAACAGAGAGTGATAAAATGTGAGGGTGGGGTGATAGTGGGCGCGAGACATGTTGGAAAATAGAAGTGGGAAGATAAGAGAGTTAATAGGAGGGCGAGGGTCTCGAAGAAATGACAGGGAGCAAAAAAAGCCTGGAAAAGCTGAATTGTAAGGCGGAGTCTCGTCCACGGAGTTGTGGGAAGAAGAGCGTATTGGAGGACAGTCCGTGCAAATCGGAAGATGGGAGGGTATTAGGGGGTTAGTGTTGCGATCGGCGGTGGGAGAACAAAGCGGGTGTTGGGAAAGAAGGAAGTTGCAAATTCTCTGATGGTCAAAAATCCACTAGGGATGGCGGTGGGATGCATGGAGGAGGCCTGACGGGAAGCAGAGAGACGGGCATGGGCAGCTATGAGGGTGTGGAAGAATCTGGCAACGAAGCGCAAGCTACATGGCAAGGATGTCATCGATCGCAGCTTCGATTTGATTGTATCGATCGTGTACTGAGGTCGGAATGGGGGAGAGGGTGGACAAAATGCAACAGGAGGCGTTGGAGGGTCATCGGAAGGCTGCAGAAACCGCGGGAGAACCTCTAAAATGCGGAAGGAGGTGCTGGAAGGCTGTTGGAACCAGAAGGAGCACATGCATTCAGTTTGCCCTGAGAATTTGAGTCCATGTGCGGTACCTACCCCTTATCCCGAATAAAGATGGGAGTTGGTGCATGTGTATTGATAGTTGTGTTATTAATAAGATAACGGTGAAATATTGTCTTCCTATATACAATCTCGATGACCTTCTAGACGAGATTACTGGTGCCCAGATATTTTTGAAGATCGATTTGTGTAGTGGATACCATCAAATTAGAGTGAGAGAAGGGAATGAGTGGAAGATGGTCTTCAAAACGAAGGATGGTCTATATGAGTGGCTAGTTATGTCATTTGGATTATCGAAAGCACCCAGCACAATCATGAGGGTAATGACGTGAATCATGCAGTCTTATATGGATAATTTCTGATAATACATTTTGATGATACTGATATACAGTCAGGGTCACATCGCGTACTTGCACCATCTTTGTTTGATATTTAATCTCCTCCTAAAGAAGTATCTATATATCAATTTGAAGAAGTGATCCATCTTATTTGCGTTTGTCCATTCCTTAGGTATATTGTGTTCGCATCTGGTATATCGGTTGACCCTGATAAGATGAAGTCCATTTGTGAGTGGCTCATCCCGACGAATATTCATGAGGTTTGTAGTTTCCAAGAACTTGCCACCATCTATTGAAGGTTCGTCAGAGATTTTAGTTCGATTAAGGCCCCCTTACAAGCTGCCTCTAAGGACGATTTTGTCTATAAGAAGGCATCAACACGAGCAACAACAACACTCAAGACTTTATCCCACTATAGTGGGGTCGGCTATATGGATCTTTTGTCGTCATTGTGTCATATCTTGTGTCATAATCTCACTAATGACTACGTACATCATGTCTTTCCTTATATTTTCTATACAATCCATATTCGTCGAGGGTGGACCCTCCCAGAGCCAGGTCAGCAAGAGTCAAATTCAATAAGTCAAGACAAAAGTCAGAGTCAACGCGCAAGACAATAGAAGGTCTGGGCGAGTATGGCGAACTCCCCTCACATAATCGCCGGGTAGACGACGAGGCCAGTTACTCGTCCAACCCGAGCGAGTTCGGCCAAGAAGTCGCGTAGTTGCCAGGGGTGGGGCTATAAATAACACCCCCCTTCTCTTGGATTTGCCTATAAATAGGACCCCAGGGATACGAGAAGATGGACTTCGGAATCTCACAAAAGATCTCGACCACCTCATTTCCTAGACTTCGAGCTGAGCCTTTGGATCATTTCTCCAGAGAGACAGGTCGCGAGCTAGCAGTTATCCATTTTAGTCGCTGCTTTGACTTAGTCCCCAGCTAGAATCTACCTCGTACCCTGCACGGTCATCTTTTGTTGTGGAGGGGAAGCTTCCTCTAAGCATCCGAGTACGTGGTGGGACCTCCCTGCCGCAGCACCTAGGGTCATTTTTGTTTCTTGTCTGTTTTTACGTCCTAGCCCGTTAGCCGTCGAGCCCGACCGCTAAACCGGTAACCTTAAATTGTCTTGATCCGAATTTTGGAGTAGGAATTTTCTCGACTTCAACAGTTTCATTCCAAGTTTTTATTGGACTACCCCTCCCTCGTTTAACATGCCTAGTGACTAGACTCTCACAATGCCTAACAGGTTCCTATAATGGTCTCCTTTGCACGTGTCCAAACTATCTTAGTCGAGCTTCTCGCATCTTCTCTGCTATTGGTGCAACTCCTGTCTTATCCCTGATATATTCATTCTTAATTCTATCCAGTCTCGTGTGTCCACACATCAACCTAAGCATTCTCATCTCCGCAACTCTCATTTTTTTCATGTACACAATTCACTGCCCAACACTCAAAACCATAGAGCATTGCTGGACTAATCGCAGTACGGTAGAACATGCCCTTAAGTTTTAATGGTACTTTGCGATCACACAAGATCCCTGACGCGCCTCTCCACTTCAACCGGCCCGCTTGGATTCTATGTGTCACATCTTTATCAATACCTCCGTCTTTTTGAACTATCGATCCAAGATATTTAAAACATTCACTACGGGAAATATCTTGATCACCAAACTTAATAATGAAGTCATCCGTCCTTCTTGCACTTCAGTTTTGTGCCTTCTTGATTTCAATAAGGAGTTTAAGGTTGCTTGTGATGTCTCAGGAGTAGGTATAGGAGGAGTGCTTAGTTAGAAGGGTTATTCAGTCGCTTACTTTAGTGAGACGTTGAATGACGCCTGATAAAGGTACTCAAATTCTAATCATGATTTATACATCATAGTGTAGGTCTTACGCTATTGGCGTAATTATTTCCTACATAAATATTTTTTCCTCGACTCGGACCACCAGGCACTGTGATACCTTTATTAACATAAAAGGTTATGCCACCAACACACGAAGTGGGTAGAATTCATGCAAGACAATCATTATATTAAGAAGCACAAACCTGTTGATGCCCTAAGTCACCGAGTCAGCCTTCTACATAATATGGTCACATGGGTTGAGTGTTTCAAGTGTTTAGTTTATGGCAACCCAGAGTACCCAGACATTGGCGAGATCCATGACACGCTGATGAGAGACCCCCTGAGCCCCATGAGGGTATGTGATCTATGATGATTACATATTCTTTGGCCCCCAACTCTACGTACGACACATCCCTATGATATTTCCTCATCAGGGAGCTACATGTTGCAAAGCCGCATGACATTTCATTCAAGACAAGATTGTTGCCTAGCCTAAAGAAGGATGTTGTGAGAATTATTAGACATTTTTGAGTCGATTACCGCCAACCCACTGGTTTGTATACTCTGCTACCTATCCCACATAGGCCCTGTACTGACATTAACATGTATTTCAAACTCGGGCTCCCTCACACTCTGAGGAAGCACGATTCACTATAGTTTCTAACTACGAGATTCAATTCATGAGCTATTTTTGGAAATCATTGCGGAAACAATTGGCACGACACTAAAGTTTTCCACCTCCTATCACCATAGATGAATGGACAAACCGAAGTTGTTAACTGTAGCACAGAGACCCTTCTGCAATGTTCTGTTGGAGATAGCTCCTCCTCCTAGGATTCTATTCTGCTCATTGCATAATTTGCTTATAATATTTCATTCAATAAGATCACGGGTCTGAATCCATTTTGCATCATGTTAGGTTATGACCCTAGGAAACTCATTGACTTGATCCGCATCTTTATAGAATTCTAGTCCAGGGCATAAGTAGAGTCTTTCATTCATCATTTGCATAAAATTTATGAAACAGACAGAAAGAAAATTGCAAAGAGTGATGATTACTATACGGCCAGGTAGATCTGCACAGGGGGGACGCATTTTTGAAGATGGAGAGCATGTAACGATTTGCATGCGATTTGAGAGATTTCCTCTGGGAACAACAAAAAAATCAAGCGCTCGACAAATGTGCCAATACATAGTCATACGAAGGATCGGTATGAATGCATATGAGCTTGCATCCCTCAAAATATAGGGATAAACTGAGTATTCAATTTAGAGGAACTGACTCCTTACTACGTGAAGTGTGCGTATGTAGATCCTTTCTCCATTCCCATGCATGAGTAACATCATTTCTTACTCCCTCCCATTCCACCCCAATCTCAGCATGATGAGTCACGCCATGAGGGCCACCTTGTACCAGTGACAATACCAACCAACAAAGATTCCAGACCGAAATACATTTTGCCCATAGAAGTCAGTGATAGTAGAGAGAATAAATGCACACGAATTCCTTAACACAGAGGGGTGAGATAAATTAAGTTATCCCATTTGTTGGAGCGGCCGCCCGATTTCAGATGACGCATGGATCTCCCCAACAGAGCTTGAGTGGCTCGCCTTAGGCTATGCCAAGAGTATGAACACCTTCATTCATCGGAAAAAAATGCTTTCAAGCCGGGGTGAGTTGATGAGGATTGATGATCCACACACGTTTATTCCCGCAGTTGACAATGATACATAGTCCTCCCAAACGATTTGAGTCCACAGATATGTTCGTATGGTCGGTTTGAGTCAATTTCATGTATTTACTTTTATTTTTTTAGTTGTACTTGACATCGGATCTGATCGGACATTATGAGTCATTCGATTCGGATGCCCTAGCTGTATTCCCCTATAAATGGGTGCAGGCTATGTTTTGTGATATCGAGGTTTTGATTTATTTTTCTGAAACAGTCGGTCTTCCTGCCCGTGCGACTCTGAGAGGCCCCCTTGGTGCGACTCCTAAGCTTTGTTTCCCATTACGCCTTCTATCGCCGTCACCCAGCTATTATCCTGTGATTTCCAACGAAATCCCACGCATCTGCCTCCGACGATCCTATCTCGTCCACAAAAATCCCTTCCCGCTGCAATGACTCTCGATTCCGCTGCTACAAATCCCGACTCCTTCCATCCACCGTGTCTCAAATGTTCTTAAGAGACCATGTAAAAGACATAATAATCAAGCATTTACTGTTCCCAACATCAACAATGATGAAATTTACAGCTATTTCAGAATGGAGAATATTGCAGAGCATATGAACGGGAAGTTTAAAATACAGGATGAAATTTAAGGGAAAGTGCACAAAATAATAGTTAGGAAAATAAATATGCATATAGGTTCGGCTCTGGACGATCTATAACTAAATCATATTAACAAGGCAGGGGTACTTCATAAACTAAATCATATTAAAGTAAAGGATACACCCCATTCTGAACTCCGATTCAACACAGAGTTGAACCAGAAAACTTCTAGTTCAGGCCATAATATTCTCTGCCAAAACATTGAGTCGACCAACAAAGTTAAAGCTGCAATAAGAGTGTTATGAATAGTAAGACATTCACAATAGGTAAAATAACTAATATATTTTTCACAGTGCCAGTCTCATTTACAAGCTCACCTATGCATACAAAAGAAGTACTTATGCAACATCTTATTGCTTGCAGCAATGAAATTGATTTACTCTGGAAACGTTATTGAAATCATCAAATCATATAAATTCAAATGATGATTAAACAGTCACAAAGTTTCTGCAACAAGAATTAGGATCAAATTGCTCAAAGCACAATATCACACAAAAAGATTGTAGGCAATAAGAAAAGAGTAGACCAGATCAGGAACTATATTTAATAGTATCATATTATTATTCTAATTATAATTTATCTTTGATAAAAAAATATTATTATTTTAAATGGGAGAATCTTAAAAATTATATTAAATAAGAAACAAAAAAAAGAACGGTGCATAAGGTACATTCAGTCATTTTGATTTACATAACCATCACATTAGTGCTCCCCCAAATAGTTAATACTGTTTCATTGTTCAGCACAGCACTGAAAATGAAATTCTTCCAAATAATTCTCATATTTTCCCACCAGTTTCCCACATCTCATTTTTCAATAACTGATTCACACCACTATTTTTATCAGCACTGCAGCTGTCCCAAACAGAACCTAAACCTCAGTTGAATCACCTTCTTGTTAATCAAGTTTCATGTAGAAAATGTGCTTATAGTTGACAGAACAAGCACTAAGAATTTAAAATGTAAAGAAAACTTCAATTGTATTCAATGCTATCACAACATACAAAGACTAAAAAAGCACAGAAATAGAAATTTATCAAAATTGCAACAGAAGAATTCGATAAAAGAATCTTCTCAATGTTCAGGTGAACTATGATATAGGCAGATGAAAATGAGTTGGTTATAGAAAATCATGATATTCAAACAAGAGCTGTCGAATTAGAAGAAATGCATGTCACATAAATATTGGCAATGAGAAAGGTTTGCAAATGTCTCAAACCAATCATACTACACTCTCTCTGAATAATATATTGCATTCGCATTGTATATTGCTGATGCGGCACACCTGCTCGCCACCCTGGAGTACCACCAGGGGGCCCACCTGGAGTCAGCACTAGGCGGCTTTCATCAGGGCCGCGGCCCGTACACCCCAACCAGCTCTCCGTCATGGAATCACCACCATGCGGCAGGTTGTTGAGGCCGAGGCTCGATCCTCTGACCTCCTAGATAAGAGGCCTTCACCAGCGCTCTTATCACCAACAGATCCGCGGATCAGTTGGTGATGAGAGCTCGCCTGAGAACTCTTTATCAAGGAGGTCGGGGGATCGAGCCCCGACCTCAACAACCTATTGGCCCTGTGGTGGAGCTGGGGATGGGTTGGGATGTATGGCCCGCGGGCCTAATAAAGCCTCCTGGTGTTGACTCCAGGTGGGACTCCAGGGTGGCGGACAGGTGTGACGCCTGTCCCGCCTTACATGTTCCTGTTTTTGCAAAGAAACTCTTATTGTTAGACAATCAGCTGAGTTAATAATGTCTACATTGAGTTTCATCCCTCCTCTTTTTGTGTTAAGGACTACAAAAAAAGGAAATGCTCTAATGCAAGGGTGTGTTAGAGATAGTTTACACCAAATTAATGTCTCAAAGAATGCAAGTGTATGGCAGTGGTATAGTGTATCACAGCCGTATCATCAGGATAGAATTCCACCTCAAGTTCATGTTGGAGAGGCAAAGGTAGTTTCCTTAGATACATACTTTGTTTTTCAAGCCATGTTACTTCTCTTATGGCCCCTAGAATTGTGAACATATTCCATCTTCCTCTAGCTAATACTAACTATGATTTTACGTATGCTGTCGTTTTGAAGTACAAATGTGAGATTATTTATAGAAAAATACTAATTCTATTAGTTGACCATTTGATGGAGATAGATCGTGCTGCATTTAAGAGATTTACAAGATCGACATTTTTGGATTGTCAGATGGATGACCAGAATCCGTGATCGCGTCAGACTTAGTTATTAAAGTGCAGTAAGGCGCAAAGGGGTCATCGAGTCTAGTCTTAAGGCGACGTGGGCCTCACGAGAGCAAGGCGCGCCATGCATTTTAAATAATCAGCATCAAACATCATTTCATCTTCTTGATCTAATTCTTCATCTATTCTACTCATTAATCATTCTTTATTATCGTTTATCTCTCTTAAAAATAGAATCAATGTGGTCGCTTGCATCATATATAAGTCTCAACGCTCAAATATATTTTACAAACAATAAATCATGCAAAAACTATTTGAGTTCCTACATTTTTTTATTTATTTTGAAAAAAACATGTTCGCAACATAAATCGCCCCCATGCGTGTCTTTTATACTCCAAGGCGCAAAAAAAGCGCACAAAGGCACACGAAGGTGCAAACCTCTAGCCTAGTGCGTCTTGAGTCGTAAGCGCGTCTTTAACAACATATGTGGCAGGTACATTTTTCTATATTTTTTCATGTATTTATTTTTTTCAAACGTATATTTTGGGAATTAGGTCAAGTAATATGATCGTTTGATTTGGATTATCGGATCATTTAACCTAATCCCCCCTATCATGATATCAACTAGCTAGGGAAACGCATAGAGAGTTTGAAAATTTTTTGTAGAAAAGCTCGATCACGCTCTCGATGTGATGTAGAAAGCTGTCTGCGGTGCAACGTCGCGGGCCCACGCCTCAGGGGCTGCTGAATCCCCCATCCTCCGCCACTCCAGTCGTAGATGAGACATTATCCTATAGTGTCGATCTTCGACGAGCCTTCCCCAGCAAGTCATCGACCCTCCCAACACCAAGAAACCGTCGACGGCTACTTTCTCTCATCCACGGTCCCCAGCCCCACCAATAACCAACTTTCCACACTTCACAGACCTCACATGAATCTCCAAACGCAGGATTTCCCTTTCCCAGCCACCGTCAATCCCCTTCCCACCACTAGTTGACGTTATTCCCCTCCCTAGCCCCCTTCTAATCCTCTCACAGCCTCTTTGCACCGTCTACATCCTCCACCAGCCTTCCTACAACCCTCCATCGTCATTGCATCTCCTCCTCGTGCCCATTATAGCTGCCATCAAACCTCGCAAAACCATCAAACAACATCCCAATTTGGAAATCCGTCAACATACAACCCATATTCTCTTCGAGCGGCCATCATACAACAATTTCCCTTACATCTCGACAGATGTCGATGTATAAGCGAGTTTCAATGTTTATTTCATTTCTCGCATCATATGAATGTACTTATAATCTCAGTGAAAACTTGCTTTAATTTATTGGACTCTATTAATTCCAGTTTGTGTGTGCCCTCTTCAATAAGTACTTAATTCCAATACTCTAAATTAATTTTCAATCATCCCTTGCTTAATTTGAGCATATATGGCTAGTTGTGATTAAATGAGTTTAACGTTATTGTTTAATTACATGCACGTCTGAATTATTCGCATGATGACTCATGAGCATTACATTAAAATTTAGGGTTAACTGTCATAAGTTCATCGAGTTGTGTTCGTGCATTCATTAACAACTTTATTTTAGGGTTCAATATTGGTTCCATTCCATTCGTCGTGGTTGTTTGCATTTCATCTAGGGTTAGGGCATCATGTGCTCATCACCTATAGATTCGTCCAACGTCACCATGAGATTCAATATTCTTGGATGTGTTGTGCACGGTAAATTCAGTTGATGGATATTGATACCATGCATTCATGATAACACTAAATATATGTGGATTTATCATCTCCATACAAAGAATGATGCATACTACTTTCTTGCAACTTAGAAATCTTTTAAATACCAGATTTGATGGTGCCATTCTTCATTTTCATGTGTATTGGGGATGTGAATATATAAGACATTCACAATTTTCACAATGTAGAAATTCATCATAGAGTGGCATTATACACCTTGAATAAAATGGATCAACAAAAATGGGGGAAAATAAGCATATTACCGGTACTGGTCCGGCTCTCCTAGCTTAAATTGGTGTGTTCTTTACTTTTGGTCTACAACATTCCTAACGGATGTACATATCATTAACAAACTCCCTTCAGTTGTTCTTAAGTTGCAATCATCTCTTGAGTGTAAGAATGGTTAAGCTCTAGTGTACTCTTTGTTGAAAGTGTTTCCTTTTCATGCTATCAATATCATAGACCCTGCCACACAAAGTTTAACCAAGATCCCTTCCTCATGCCTATTTTGGCTATAATCTGCATCTTGTTATATGTATTTCAAAATATCAATAAATAAGATAATTTGGTCAAAGTATGCTGTCATTGATCAACAAAATTTTCCTTAATTATAATTCCTACCAATGATGAACCTTCTCTACCACCAACCAGCCCTATTATTTTGTTTAATCCTATTATTCTTACTTCAACCTCAGAAGATTTAAGATATATACCTCCTTTCCAGTCTTATTTAAATCAAGATATTTTTTTAATCTGAAACCTAGGTGTTACCTACTTGACAACAACTTTTCATGCAAGAACTAAGCATATTGAAATTGATTTTCAAGAAAATGGGGATCAAAGTTCGTGAACGGAGGAGCCTGTTCGAGTTTACACTCACAGGAGTTAGGATCGTCATGTGGACAATCCAAGTAAATAGTTGTGTTCAAAGTCACGATGAGACATTTACATGTATTTTTTAATTTTTTGTAATCTATTTACACACATTTCATATACATTTTGTACCAGCCAATCGTACTCGGTCATTGTTTTTTCTCTAGCCGATTTATAGAATTTTAGGAGCCATACAATTTGGACAGAAATTTCAATCCCTCTGTGGTGCCAAAGCATAGAATCTATGTGTCGAAGCCTAGACCCCGCACCTCCCTTGCTTTGGCTGTCCACCCTCCATTCCCCTCACCAAACAGCAGGAAAACACCCCCAAGGGGCCGGCCAGACATCACTCAATTTCACCTCGACATTCACTCCAGTAAGTACCTTCATTTCCAAGTAACTACCACTTAACTTCCCAAAAACTATGTGCAACTACCGTAACCGCCAACTACCAAAGTAGTTATTGACGGTTACTCCTTCCTTCCAACCCAACAGCAGCGCCCGACCTTCCTTTGCCCCGGACAATAATCTCCGGACAAAATTCCAGCAGCAGTCCAGACCATCCAGCTCGCTAACTGCTGCCTGCCTCCACCTGTCACAGTTTGGATTTCCTGCTCATGCCAATAGCCTCCTAACTCCACTCCAGCCACTAATTCAATACCCGGCACCTCCTCCTTTGCCTCCTTCCGCACCACAGCTCTCCCCAATCATGGCAAGGCTCCTTGGGAACCAAAATCTGTGCAGGAAACTCTGGGGTCAGCAACGTATCTGCCTTGAAACTGCAATCAAGCCAGAAAACTGTAGCAAATCTCTCCATTGGACCATAACTACTTGTGCAAGTCCTTATTCGGAAGTCTATTTTACTTTGTGTTGAATACTTGTTGGAACGAATACGATTTGGAATATAAATTATATTTGTAACTAAATTATTTTTCAATCGCCATTGACATGTACCTTTTTTGCATCAAACTTTATATATACGAGTGCCAATGCACGAGGGGACCCCGTGCGGCCGCGACAGTGTTTCCGTCCATGCTCACGAGCGCACGGGCTTCACATGACGGCACTCCCGCGTGCGCCCATGGGAGTGCGAGCATGGGCGGAATATCGGTAGTGCCTGAGGTACTCTCGCAGCCACACGGGATCCCCCGTGCACAGGCACTCATATAACTATATCAGTTTTCCTCAATATATCCTCCTTTACAAGATTAATGTAAAACCAATGCTTCACAATTGGCATCTTTCATAGTGATAGAATTTGAGAAGTAATAATTTACATCAACAATAGGGCATAAATATACATGAGAAGGTGACCACAACACTCAGGGTGAGACTAAGCGATAATTATCAAATAGGATACACGGTAGTGTGTAAGTACAATATTTCTAACACCCCCCCCCCCTCAAACTTACAGGGGATCATACACCGAGAGTTTGGGCAATAGATAGGCATGTTGGGTCTGTGGCTTATTCATCAAATCTGCAAGCTACGGCTCGGAAGGAACAAAGTAAGGAGCAAGAGTACGACAATCACACTGCTGGCGTAGGAAGAAAGCGTCCACCCTGATATGCTTGGAAAGAGAGTGTTTCACCGGGTTCAGAGAAAGCTGAATGGCACCGGTGTTAGCACAGTGGAGTGGAGTGGGATCTGAAGAAGAGACGACAAGGTTCTCAGAAAGACAACGGAGTCAAATAATATCCTCAACGGCAGAAGTCATGCCTCGAAGCTCAACCTCGGTGCTGGAATGAGAAACAACAGTATGTTTCTTATACTTCCATGCTATAAGGGAAGAACCCAAGAACAAACTGAAATCAGTGACAGATCAACAGTCAACAAAATCACTGGCCTAGATAGCATCCGTAAGCACGGAGCTGCAAAGAACTACAGCTGGATAAGAAGTGACCACGTGAAGACGTCACCCGGAGATAGCGCAAGAGCCACAGCAGGTGACCATAATGCACAGAGGTAGGGGTGTTAACAAACTAGCTCAACACATAAACAGCATGGGCAGTGTCGGGCCGAGTAATAGTGAGGTAGATGAGACTCCCAACAAGGTGTCGATGGCGAGTAGGATCAGAGAGTGAAACCCCATCATTCAGGCATAGCTGAAGGTGAAGCTCCATAGTGGTGTCCACTATGCAAGAGTCAGAGAGAGGAGCTCGAGCTAAGAGAACTGATGTGTAACGTTGTTGAGAGAGTTGAAAACCGTGTTTTGTAGAGGTGACCTCAAGGCCCAAGAAGTAGCTCAACTATCCAAGGTCAGTCATATGCAATTGTTGTTGAAGGTGATGTTTGACAAAGGTCATATGAGAAAAATCATCGCCAGCAATAATCATATCATCCACATATAGTAACAAAAGAATTCGGTCAAGAGAGGAGTGCACAAACAGGGCTGGATCATGTGGACTCGACTGAAAACCAGTGCCTGTAATGGCTAAGATGATATGTGCAAATCACACGCGGGGTGCCTGCTTGAGCCCTTAAAGAGCCCGTCGTAAGAGATAGACAAGATATGAAGAAGAAGAGAGACCAGGAGAAGGAAACATGTAAACCTCCTGCTGAAGATCGTCGTGCGTAAAGACATTCTTCACGTCGAGCTAAAACAAAGACCAGTGGAGAACAGTTGCAACTGTAATAAGAGTACGAATCATAATCATGTGAGCGGCCAGAGTAAAAGTCTCGGCATAGTCTCGTCCATGCTCCTGCTGAAAACCGCGAGCCACAAGTCGAGGCTCGTACCTCTCCACAAAACCATCAGAGCGAGTCTTGTCCTTAAAGACCCACTTACAAGTAATAGAAACAACACCAGGTGGAAGAGGAACAAACTCTCAGGTACGAGTGCACTCAAGTGTCTCCAACTCATCAGACATGACAGCCTGCCACTCAGGTATCTAGGCAGTCTCATGGTAGGAAGTCAACTCTGAAGTACCGCGGGCAGCAACAGGAAGGACAGACAGATCCAGTGGTAGTGTAGCAAGGTTATGGCAATCGGGAAGATGTCTCTCAAGAAATGGGTAGCGACGCGCAGGAGGATCATTCACAAAACACTCACTGGAAAAGACAAACACTGAGTCCGTGGATAATGAAGGTGAGGGAGCAAAAGGAAGATGATGAGTGTAGTGATATGGAAGAGGAGGTACACGGTCATCAGAGGGAGAAGTGGGTGACGAACGGGACTGCTCATCAAAGGGAGAAGTAGGTGACGAAGGGGAGGAGTGAGGAGGTGAGACAGGAGAGATCGGGGACAGTGCTTGTGGCAAGGGGAGAGGAGGTGGACATACCGGTACCGGAGGAGAAGATACATGAGGCGGGTAGATGGGAAGGGTGAAAAACTGCACATCAGAGGGAGTAATAAATGAGTACGATGTCAAGGAGGCAGAGGACACAAAGAAAGAGTGAGACTCGTCAAAGATGGCATCGCGTGAGATCACTGAGATGTGAAGTCGACAGACAACGGGATCATATCATCAGTAGCTCTTGTGCACAGTACTATAGCCAAGAAAGACAAAAGGAACAGACAAAGCAGAGAGCTTAGTACGCTTATGTGAAGAGAGTAGAATATAACGCCGACAACCAAAAACATGAAGATTAGTGTAACGGGAGGGTCAAGAGTACAGACACGCGCCAGGACTCTGGCCCTGAAAAAAGTGGAAGATTGCAGGTTAATAAGGTAGATAGCAGTGGAAACATCCTCAGCCCTAAAATGAGGTGGAACATGGGAGGAGATGAGAAAGGTGTGGGCTGTCTCAATAATATAGCGATGCTTCCTTTTTGTGGTGTCATTCTGAGCGTGAGCTTCGGGACAAACAAGCAGAGGGGAAGTGTCGTGGGTAGTTAGCAGATCGCGAAAAGTATGAGAGAGGTTGCGAACCTTCTTTGGAGTGTTGTGGGTTTTCGCCCGGATTTTGTTAGCAAACGCTACGTCAAAAATTCCAAATAGAAACGTATTTGGAGTTCAAGATTTTTTATTTGCTATGAGAAAGGGAAAGAACGAAAGTTGCGAACCTTCTTTTCCCGGATTTATAATTGAACTATTTTTTTACGAAAATTCATTTTAAAAAAAATAGTTATTTTGTGCTTAAACAAAAAATTAAAGTTGTTTATTTTCAAAGTTCGTGAACAACCGCTCAAATCGTTTGCATACATTTAGGGTTTCCTAAAAAAGCTGACAAACGCACAAACCCTACGCGTCGTCCTGCATCAATTTGATATCAGAGCTAGGTTCCGAAATTTTCTATGTTTCGGAATCCGTCCTGCGTAGAATATGAACCTCACATATTGAACTATTTTTTTAAGAATATGAACCTTCTTTTCCCAGATTTAGAATTGAAGTATTATTTTAAGAAAATTCATTTTAGAGAAAATAGTTATTTTGTGCTTAAACAAAAAATTATAGTTGTTGATTTTTCAAAATTCGTGAACAACCGCTCAAACCGATTGCATACATTTAGGGTTTCCTAGAAAAGCTGACAAGCGCGCAAACCTTACGTGACGTCCTGCATCAATTTGATATCAGAGCTAGGTTCTGAAATTTTCTATGTTTTGGAATCCGTCCTGCGTAGAATATGAACCTCGCATAGCACTTTTTTAATTGTCAAAAAAAAAGAATTTTTTTATCATCAATATATATTTGCATTTAATTGTTTGTTTGCATGCATCTGCGTAGTGGTAGGTTAGTGAGTATGAGTTCACCACACCACAAATCATCACCTGAACACCCTCCAAAGGTAAACTCTGAGATGCGTCGAGTTGAATGTGGTCAAGCGGGTCGTGTGAATGAAGGGAATGAACCACCCCCATGATTTCTACCTTTTGCCCACAAAATGACAGCGTTAACCGAGAGCGTCTATCAAATGAGAGAAGAATTTGAAAATCTTAGCGTTATGGTGAATAGTTTAGAAGTACCCCCTCGAGTTTCAATGTCACCTCCAATTCGAGATGAGCATTCCATGCGACCCCATTACGATGTCCCACCTCACTACGTAGAAAGGTCTACACTTAGAAAGAATCCTCTTTTTGAGGAAGAGGATAGAAATCCCTTAGATAGGTTTGAGTTTGAGCACAACCGAGGTTACGCCAAGGTATTTTTCTGAACCCCAATGAGAACCTTTCCTAGGTACATGAGATCATTATAAGGAGAGACCATATAATGACGTAGCTAGAGAAGAGCGTCCTCGACACCATCATCGGCCTATAGCGGCCATGCATTGTGATGATCAACATAGAGATTGGCATCGACCGCCACCCCCACAGCGTCGAGACATTCTTGATCCTTACAATGACGATTACGACTATACTCCCCGGGATAGGCGACCAGATCTCACACAAGTTGTGAAGCTAGATCCGTCACTTTATGATGGTTCTATGGATCCCAAGGTCCTTTTAGACTAGGTTATAGATAAAGAGACCTACTTTGAGTGGTATCGTACGATGGAGAACCAAAAAAATCAGTTCGCCAAAATGAGATTGTTTGGGCGAGCGAAAATCTTTTGGATAGGTGAAAAGCGTAGTCTAGAGAGGAATGGATTCACTCTCATTATATATTGGTCACATATGAAAGTCATATCGGAGGAGCAGTACATTCCCCAGCACTATCAGACCCGTCTACGAGACGAGCTGACGTCTCTACGTCAAGGGTCCAAATCAGAAGTTGAGATGAAGGACCTTATGATTAGGTGCAACATGGTAGAACACCCACGTGACACCTTATCCAAATTTAAGTATGGACTACGACTTGAGATCTGAGATGAGTTGATTCAATATGACTACTATTCCCTAGCAGAGACCATATCTATCACCATTGATATCGATGAACACCAAAAATACTAGGTGCAAATCATAGCAGAAAAAGTAACATAGATTTGAAAAAAATAAGAACGAGAATGCATAAAGTAGATTCAACTATAACAATCATCAACAGAGAGAACATAGTACCGGTGTCTGCCCTTTGATACAAAAGATGCGGGACCCTATACATTAGAATAAACTAAATCAAAAGGATGTTGAGACCTGGACTCACTAGACTGATAGAAGAGTTGTAGCTGTTTACCAAGATTACAACTCATATAAGAGTGGGACCGGTCAACAGAAACACGATCAAGGAAACCATGAGTGATAAGAGACGCTAAATGCGAACCGCTAGGATGACCGAAAAGGTGATGCCACAGAGAGAAGCCCGTTGAAGGAAGGCAAAGGGTAGAAGTTGTCGGTGACGATGGAATGGATGGAAGATGGAGACGATCAAGGACATACACCTTGTTATGGCGACGACCAGCTCCAAGGAGTGTCCCTATCAGACAATCCTACACACGACATGTAAACTCATAAAAATAACAAACAGTCGTGGCAGTGAGTTGGCTGGCGGATATAAGATTCATGGATAACTTGGATATGTAAGAAACATCAGGAACATGGAAAAGGCTAGTATAAAAGAGGCCACGGTTGGTGATGGGGAGAATAATATCATTTGCTACCATGATGCGAAGATCAGAAGAGACGGGCTGACATGAAAAGAGATGAGTGGCATCATAGGTCATGTGAAAAGAGTTTCATAGTCAAGCAACCAATCGGAGGGAGAGATACTTGCAGGGGCGGAGGCAGTCGGCTGAGAGCCTGAGGCATTCGGTGGGAGCTTAGAGGTAGAGGAGCGAGGCAGTGAACCGAGAGAGACCAGTTGAGCACTAGGAGCACGTTGCTGACTAGACTGCTAAGCCCTCTGAAGCTTGCGACACTCGGACTTGACATGACCAAGGCACAGACAGTAGTGGCAGCGGAGAGGTGGGCGACAAGGTGCACCAGACTAAACGGCAGACGACTTGATCGTTGATGAGCACAGGAGTCGGGATCAACAATGGAAGAGTAGTCAGGATCGTCGACAGAAGTTGACGACAGAATCTGCGATGGACATGACGGGAGTCGCCGGAAGCAAAAGTCAACTGGAAGCGGAGACGCGCGATCTTGCGGAGGGGATCCACGATGAATAAAGCATAGTGAAGCATCGACAAGCTTAGTGGCTTCCTCGTTGAAGAGCAGCGGAGGGATCGACTCGACTGGCTTGATCTGAGAAGAAAAACCTTCATCGCGAATAGAGGAAAGCTTGAGCTGACTGGATCGAGAGGGATCAGCGACAAAAGCTTGGGCAAATGGGATCGGGAGCCATCAAAGAGAACGTCGAAGTCGTCATGAGAGCGCAATGAGATCAATGACAGGTTTGACAAAAAGCAGACTGGAGTTGCGACAGGTTCGACGAGCTGCAAAAGGCAGCCGAGGAGGCCGACGGTGATCGACAGGCTGCGTGATGGGCCGAGGAGAAGACCGGGGCTGCGGAAGCAGCTGGAGGAGGAGGCGGGAGGCCCTCGGCTTTGAACAGCAAGGAAGAATGATAAGAGAAGATCGCACCAGAGAGTGAACGAGCGGAAGGACTCCAGCAGGGGAACGAGCAGATTAGCGTTCTGGCTCTGATACCGTGATAGAATATGATAAGAAGTAATTATTTACATCAACAATAGGGTAAAAATATACATGAGAGAGTGACCGCAACGCCCAGGGTGAGACAAAGCGATAACTACCATATAGGATACACGGTAGTGTGTAAGTACAATATTTCTAACATAGAAGATAACAACATAATCAATTGAATCAAATTGCAGTCATGGAGGACATAGTATTCTGTATTCGAAGAGTAATTATGATGTCTTACTTAACTACTCTAAATAATTAAAGAGGCACAAACTCCAAACAATAAAATTGTGCCCATCAAAATTAGGGATAACGTTAAATTATTTATATACACAAACACACACGTGCACAATGTCCCCCTCAGGGCACATCGTGTGGTATTAGGCCGCATTTTAAATATTTTAACAAAGATAAAGTATTTAATAAAATAAATATATTGAAAATTTATGATTCTCAAACATTTATGAAAATGACTAATAAATGTAGTAATTTTAGGGCAATTTAAAGAAAAATTAATTCTGAACAATCAAAATCAAAAATAAAAGTAAAATGATGATTACTTTGACTTTAAAGCATTTCATCACTCACATTTTCATCATGATACTAAATGATGGAAATAAGTAGTAGCCTTGACGCAGGATCGACGATGGAGACCGGCCATAACATGACGGGACCAATTTTTGGATATTCGCGCAGGAAGCATTGATCAGATCTTTAATCCGATTATGCTAGCTTGTCTGGAGCACTACTTTTTTATTATCCATGTATTTTCAGAATTTTGAATTATAATTTAGTAGTGATCGGACACCCACGACCGATCATAATCGTTCGCACTGGGTGTCATAGTTAGTTTTCTCTATAAATATAAGGTGAATGAAGTTATGATGGCATTGCTTTATCTGTAGAAGAAATATAGAGTCAGGTGATCTTTTGGGGTGCGAGGTTGTGAACAAAGGGTTGTTGAAAATTATGAAGTGAAAGTGGGGGTTGATCAAACAGACCGTGCGGCCTGGGCGGACAGACCTTGCGGTCTGGTGGTAGCGGTCTGGGCGGTCTGGTGTTTGCGGCCTATTGGTGGCGACCAGCCAGGTTGGCCAGTTCCCTGAAGTTCCTTGCGGATAGGGGTGAACTCGCGGGTAGGGTGGACTCATGATGAGCTCGCGGAGTCCGCTTTTCTTACGGACTGTTATCAGAGTTCTTCTTTGGCTTTTGTTTGCGGTTAGGAGCTGTTATGGAGCTGGCGGTCTGGGAGGACTGATGTTAGTGTCCACCAAGCTCGCGCCAGATGTTCCCCAGGTTGTCCGCTGGGATGCGGGCTGGTTTTCTGTCCGGCTTTTTTGGTAGCAGGCAGTTAAGCTGTTGTCCGCCCTTGACTATGCAGACTGAGCGGACTGCGTTGTACTCGTCGTGAGCTCGGGTGGTGTCTCTATCTCTAGGGTGGTGATCACACTTCTCTTCGCGCCTATAAATAGGACCCCCGACACTTCATTTGTAATTGGATGAACAATAAGCCAACTCGCGTTTAGGTTATTGCGGACTGGATTTTGGCATCCGCGAGGGTTGAAGAGTTTAACCGTTTCTTGTTGTGCAGGTTGTGCGGACAGCACTAAAGGCTCAGGGACTTGGTTCTGAGGCTAGTGCGGACTCTGCGGCTACAACAGGCGATTTACAGCAGGTCGCGTGCGACCAGCAGCGGTTACTCTTCTGCAACTTTCTCTTTTGTTCAATAAGTTGTCCACCTCTAGGCGGCTACTTCAGTTGGTGGCAGCAGTCCGCTTGTTCTGGCGACTAGGCGACCTCGCGGTCAGGCAGTTGCAGTTCGGCGGACAGAGTTCCTTTCAGCACTGGAATAACGGGTAGTCCGCGCGGTTTGTTGCGGTCTCGCGACCTGGCGACCTGAGCGGACATCTTCAGCAGTTAGCAGCAGTTCCGGCGGTTACTCATTGAGTCCGTGCGGTTTGTTTGAGTTGTATTTTCCGGATTTTCTCTAGATTCTTTGGCAAGCATGTCTCGTCATGTATGCCCAGCATTGTAAATAAGTTTTCTTAATACAAAATTCTTGTTTTAGTTCTTTGCATCTGATTTACTTGCTCAAGAGTGTTGAGTGTTCCTGCGTCTGGTTCCCGCTTTCCGCTATATCAAAATTTCAACATGGTATCAGAGGGAACAGTGACTTAAGCAATGAATTCACCCTCAGTTTGCTTTGTTGCTTCTGTGAGTAAGTAACCAGAGTTGTTGCAATGGAAGTTGGGTATGCAAGGGGTCTTGGAATCGAGCTGCTCACATCGACCAACTTCAAGAAGTGAAAGTCGTGTATGAGATGTTATCTTCTTGGTGAGGATCTGTGGGATATTGTCGATGGTGACAACAAGCAGGAGGTTACTGTTGCTGTTGGTGCCAACACTGATGAGGTGAAAGATTGGAGAAAGACTAACGCGAAAGCGGAGTTTGCTCTCAGGCGAGCTATATCACCGGAACTCTTTGATCACATCCTTGGATGTCAATCTACTGCGGAGATCTGGACGTCCCTTGATGGGTTGTTCAACAGGAAGAACGTAGCAAGACTACAGTTCTTGGAAAATGAGTTGGCCAGAGCAACTAAAGGAGATCTGCCCATCTCCAAGTTTTTTCTCAAGATGAAGAATCTCTGAGCTGAGATCTCAGCGCTTGACCCTGATGAGCCTATCTCTGAAGCCAGGTTAAAGAGGCACATAATCCGCGGCTTGCGGAAGGAGTATGTGACCTTCGTAACCTCTGTTCAAGGCTGGGCTACTCAGCCACCTTTGCTGGAGTTGGAGAACCTGCTGGCTTCGCAGGAGAGCCTAGCTAGGAAGATGGTTGGTGTTACTATCTCTAAAGGAGGTAGTGAAGCTCTCTTCACAAGGAAGAAGAAGAAAAGGAAGAAGAAGAAGAAGAAGATTGTTCATGGTGATGAGCCTTCAACTTCGTATCAACAAGAGGGGAGCGCTGCTCCTAAGAATAATTGGAAGGAGTGGCTTTAAGTGCTACAAGTGTAACCAGCCAGGACACTTCAAAAAGGATTGCAAGGTCAAACTGCAGCCTGGGCATGTTGCAGACAAGGAAGAAGCTTGCTCCAGTTCTGAGGAAGCCGGATGGGGAGGAGAATTTATGACCGACACTTGTGTCGGTGCCTTGTCCCCCATCGACTACCAGGATGACTGGATCGTGGACTCTGGGTGTGGTCATCACCTCACCTGAGACAAGTCCAAGTTCTCCTCTCTGCAGACATTCACAGGTAATGAAGCTATTATTACAGCTGATAATATTGTTTATGCAGTAGAGAAGGAGGGTGTTGTGTCTGTGAGTAGTGATCAGGGTCCACTCACGTTAAGGAGTGTCTATCATGTACCTAGCATGAAGAAGAACCTCTTCTCTGTGACCAATGCGGTTGACGCAGGATATCAAGTTCTGTTTAGTCCAACATAAGTGAAGTTTCTCCGCAACGTTTCAGCGGTGAAGGCTGATGTTGCTCATGTAGGGAGAAGAGTAAGAGACTTGTTTGTTTTTTCAACGAGCTCTTATGTTGATCGGATGAGGGCTAACGATAGCGTTGTTATTTGGCATGAAAGGCTAGGGAACGTAGGGATGGACAAGTTGAAAGCTATGGCGATGAGAAGCCTTGTGAAAGGCTTGCCGAAGTTGTCATCCTACGGAGATGGTCATGTTTGCGCGGGGTGTCAGTACGGAAAGGTTCATCGCCTTCCGTTTGACAAGTCACAAACAAGGAGCAAGGCACCATTGGAGTGTGTCCATGGTGATCTGATGGGGTCAACTTTTACCGCTAATCTTGGAGGCAGCAGATACATGCTGGTGTTGATTGATGATTACTCAAGATACACTTGGGTGTATTTCATGAAAGAGAAGTCAGATGTCTTCCGGTTGTTTGCGGAGTTCAAGGAGCTGGTGGAGGGTCGGCTTGACCTGCGGAACAAGAAGTTTAGATCGGACAACGGTGGTGAGTTTATTTCATCCGAGTTCTCTAACTTCTGTAGGAAGCACGGGATCCAGAGAGAGCTTACTTGCGTTCATACTCCACAACAAAATGGAGTGGCGGAGAGGAAGATCCGTCATTTGACGGAAACCTGCAAGTGCTGGCTTCATGCAAAGGGCATTCCCAGGTCTTTTTGGGCGGAAGGAATGACCTGCGCAACTTATGTCATCAATCGGATGTCTTTGAGTCCGATCAACATGAAGTCTCCTCATTAGCTGATGTTTAAGGAGAAGCCCAGTATTGAACACCTTCGGGTGTTCGGATCAACCTGCTACGTTCACGTCACGGATGCTCTGAGGACCAAGCTTGATGCAAAGGCGAGGAAGCTTGTCTTTGTGGGCTACGATGAGCGGAAAAAGGGATGGAAGTGCATGGATCCTGCGACAAGGAAGTTCGTTGTATCAAGAGACGTTGTATTTGATGAGTTAACGTCATATGGAGGTAGCTCATCTGTGAAGTTAACAGAGAGCAAGTCTGATGAAGGTCAGAAGGAGGCTGCTGAAGATCTTCAAGTGGAGCAGCCTGTGTCACCAGGAGCTCCAGGTGTTTCAAGATCTGGGGCAGAGGCTTCTGGTTCAGGAAGTAGGGGGAGCGACGCTCCAAGTGTGCCCGGGAATGGAGCTGATTCTGAAGAAGCAGCAGAGATGGTAAGCAAGGAGCAGACTCTTCGGAGATCGAAGAGGACAATCAAGTCATCAACTCGTTATTGCGAAGGAAACATGGTGAGCTTTGTCTCTTGTTTCTTCGCAGGCCCCCTGGATGAGCGGGAGCCTTCTAGTTTTAATGAAGCCACTAAAGTCAAAGAGTGGGAAGATGTCATGGATGAGGAGATGGCTGCTCTCAAGAAGAATGAAATCTGGGACCTTGTGTCCAAGATTGAAGACATTATTCCAGTGACTTGTAAGTGGGTTTACAAGATGAATAAGAAGGCGGATGGGAGCATCGAGAGGTACAAGGATCGCCTTGTTGCTCGAGGGTTCTCTCAACAGTACGGAGAAGAATATGAAGAGACGTTCAGCCTAGTTGCGAAGATGACTTATGTTCGGATGGTGATGGCTTTGGCAGCTTGCCAAGGTTGGAAGATGTGGCAGCTGGACGTAAAGAATGCTTTTCTTTACGGGGAAATAGACAAGGACATCTTCATGGATCAGGCACTCGGATATATTTCTGAAGAACATCCTGGCTACGTTTGCAAGCTCCGGAAGACACTTTATGGTTTGAAGCAGGCACCTCGTGCTTGGTATGGGAAGATAGCAGAATACCTCCAGTTCTGCGGCTATCCTACTTCAAATTCAGACTCAAGCTTGTTTATCAAGAAGAAGGGGGAGCTCTTGGTCTTGGTGCTGTTATACGTGGACGATATGATCGTCACGGGAAACTCCAAGGAGGAGGTAGCTAGGCTCAGAGCAGAGCTAGCTATAATATTCGAGATGAAGGATTTGGGTGAGCTCCACCACTTCCTTGGACTTGAGGTGGAGAGTAAAGAGAGTGGCATACTCGTTTCCCAAAAGGGTATGTAGAGCGAATTGTTAAGCGATTCAGCATACGGAAGGGAAGAGTAGCTCTACTCCTTTTGACTCTGGGATTAAGCTTCGGCGGGATGAGGGGAGGATTATTCTTGATCCTCTTGTGTTCCGGGCTCTGGTTGGGAGCCTTATTTACTTAACGATTACAAGGCCAGACATTGTTTATGGCGGAGTAAGTCGGTATATGGCGGAACCCAGGAAGCTTCATCTGATGGCGGCGAGGAACATTCTGAAGTATGTGAAGTTCACTTCTTATATGGGTCTCCTTTATGGGAGAGACACGAGCTTTATTCTTCAAGGATACTCTGATGCTGATTATGGGGGAGATTAAGATGACCGGAAGTCAACATCCGGTTATGACTTCACATGTGGATCAGCCGGCATCTTTTGGTGTAGTAAGAAACAGGACTCGGTGTCCGTCTCTACTACAGAAGCAAAGTACAAGGCATCGGCCTTGGCAGCTCGAGAAGTCATTTGGCTTAGGAGGCTAGTAGAAGATGTCCACGAGGAAGTTCTAGGTCCCACTTTGCTCCGCGGTGACAACGAGAGTGCCCTCAAACTAGTGAACAATCCAGTTTGTCACGCAAGGACTAAGCATATTGAGATCGAGCATCATTTCATACGGGAGAAGGTGTTGGAGGGGTCTCTTATGGTTGAGCATGTGCGAAGTGAGGACAACATCGCAGACATTTTCACTAAGCCATTGTCGAAGGGGCCCTTTACTCATTTACGAGGATTATTGGGGTTGGTCTCCACTTCTCACTTCAAGGGGAAGTGTTGACAATTGTGAAATGAAAGTGAGGGTTGATCAGGCAGACCGTGCGGCCTGTGCGAACAGACCTTACGGTCTGGTGGTAGCGGCCTGGGAGGTCTGGTGTTTACGGCCTGTTGGTGGAGACCAGCCAGGTTGGCCAGTTCCCTGAAGTTCCTTGCGGATAGGAGTGAACTCGCGGGTAAGGAGGACTCATGATGAGCTCGCGGAGTCCGCTTTTCTTGCGGACTATTATCAGAGTTCTGCTTTGGCTTTTGTTTGCGGTTAGGAGCTGTTATGGAGCTGGAGGTCTGGGCGGAGTGATGTTAGTGTCCGTCAAGCTCGCGCCAGATGTTCTCCAGGTTGTCCGCTGGGATGCGGGCTGGTTTTTTGCCCGACTTTTTTGGTAGCAGGCGGTTAAGCTGTTGTCCTCCCTTGTCTATGCGGACTGAGCGGACTGTGTTGTGCTCGCCGCAAGCTCGGGTGGTGTCTGTATCTCTAGGGCGGTGACCATACTCCTCTCCGCGCCTATAAATAGGACCCCCTGACACTTCATTTCTAACTGGATGAACAGTAAGCCAACTCGCGTTTAAGTTGCTGCGGACTGGATTTTGGCATCCACGCGGGTTGAAGAGTTTAACCGTTTCTTACTGTGCAGGTTGTGCGGACAGCACTAAAGGCTCGGGGACTTGGTTCTGAGACTAGTGCGGACTCTTGGTTCAGTTACAAAGGGTAATGTTAGATAAACACAGAACAGATCTTGAAAAATATGTGGATGAAAGTAAAAAGGATTTACAGTTTCAGCTGGCCCAAGATATAAAATCCATAAGATTTGAAGTGAATTTACTGAAACAAGACAAGACAAACTTCTTTGAAAAAGGTGCAAATGTTGTGGTCTATCTTGCAAAACAGCAAGCAGAGTCAAAGAAGATTTTAGAAGACACTGCAGTACAACAAGGCTTTGTTCTGGAAAATCAGAAGAGATTGAATGATAATCTCATAGATATGCATGACATTTCTCTGACAAAACTTGCTGAACAAACAACAACTTTGAAAAACAAAATTACCTCTACATCAGCTGCTACTGAAGTCAAACTCTCAGTAGCTTCTCTAAGTACAGCCATAAAGGATTAAGAAAAAGGCATCAATAATGAGATTAAGAAATTAAAAACATATTACACCGCTGGGACTCATCATGTGGTTGATCAAGTAAGATTTCAAAAGGATGATTTAAGAGATCACATTGCAAGAGAAGTCATAAAGGGGGAGAGGGTTATGATAAAAGCCAGTTCTGATTATGCTAAGTGGACTTCCAATAACATCATAGCTACTCTTGGCTACCCTCCACTATGTGATGATAATCAGACAGCTGAGTTTGGCTGCCAACCAACTCAGTTGGAAGGGATTCCTCCAGTTGCAGGACAGATAATATATTCTCCACCAAATTTTCAGGATATTCAAAGTGCAGTTCAGACCATGTACAATCTTCTACCTAATGCTCAAAATGTTGTTTGTGAAGAGGTGGAGATGACTGATGTTGCACTGCTGAAAGAAAAAGAAGTCCAAATGTCTAAGAAAATATTTAGAGAACAGACAGAGGTTAAACCTGATTTTGAGCAGTAGAGTCCAACCTCTAGAAATATTATACTCACTGCTTGGCAAGCAATTAACAATAATAGACATGACAGGGGAAAGTGGTACTCTGAGCAGGAATGGAGTTAGCACCTCAAGCAACAAGATGTTATCGATAAGTTCAGAAGAGATCAGAAAAATGGGGTGATTTCAGCCACAGCTGTTGAACCAAGCAAATATTTCCCCAAGCTCTTCCATTATTTTGAAAGACAAAGATTTAAGACTGAACAACTTTCCATTATCAAAGACAAAACAGGCAAGAAGGTAGCTGATGACAGTATGCCAGAAGTTAAAGCCAAAATTCAATCAGGCAAAAGCATTGTCATTAAGGAGCCAGATCAATCTTATATTATGTTATATTGTCTAGGAATTATGTAAATCTATTATAACATTTTGTAATCTTTGAAATGGTTAAGTTTTGTTAAATGAAATGAAAATGTTCATTTTATTTTATTTTGTTTCTGTTATCTTAATATAAATTTGTTGTTATACTAAATCTTTTACATAATATTTGGTATTGTGGTGTATATCATTGAATTGGGGTTATGACTTCTCCAAATAGGGGAAGATTATTGGGTATATTAAGAATTGTGTACCTGATTTGGAGAAGCCCCTTGTCAACTCAATGATATACACAAAGTTATATTTGATGCATGTTAAGTTTACATGTGCAGGATTTAAAATGTAGAAATTGTCTAAGCATATATGTGTCGACACAGTTCAATTGTGTCAACACCTCAAAGACAGATTGTGTTGAGACAATCTCACTGTCTCGACAAAAGGCAAAATCAGAAGATGTCGACACAGCAGACAGATTGTGTCGAGACAATCTCAATGTCTCAACACAAGACAGAATCAAAAGATGTCGACACAGAAGACAGTTGTGTCGAGACAATCTAACTGTCTCGACACAAGGCAGTATAAAGAGATGTCGACACAGATTACGGGTGTGTCGAGATAAGTCAACTGTCTCGACACTTTCAGCTTCTGATGAAAATTATTCAAGTTAGATTGTGTCGAGACTACTAAGATATCTCAACACATGTGTTGAGACATCTGGAACAACTCGACACTTATGGTTCAGAATATGCTGAGTCAACACTAAACATGTCAAGACAAGTCAGGACTGTCAAGTCTGTTGCAAAAAACTCATACTTCAACATAAACTGGTCAAGGAAGGATTTGATGTATGTTGCTGACGTCATCAAACTGGATCTAGTCATCTGCGAAGTATATAAATAGAAGGTCTTGTCTTCTTAAAAAAACAACAGGAACAACTGATAGATCAAATAAAGCAATCAGAATTTCTCGTTCTAATTTCTTCCAAGTCCTAACAATGCGACATTTCCGAGAAAGAGGAAGAAGACGAAGGTCTTCAAGAAGATCTTCAGATCCCTTTTACTAGGTTGATCTGAAGATCAATTTGTATCTGATCAAAATCTTTAAGGTATTAACGCTGATCAACATCAAAGAAGATTGTTGATTCAGAGAAGGAACTTTTCAATTTGCAGATCTATCAAGAAAAAATCCAATTGCAGTTGATTTGAAGAATCTGTGTAAACAGATATAACAGATTACAGGTTTTTTGTTATCTGTGTTTTATATTATCACTTTATATTGTAAGATCTCCTAGAGATTTGAGTGGGTAAGAGAATCTTTTCACTGAGTTTGTAAGCCTTAATTATAAAGACTGAGGTAGGGTTCTGGAGGGGCCTGAGGTAGGTGGTTTGGGTAAATCACTGAGTTGTAGGCCTATTTTATAAACGTTGAGATAGGGTTCTTGAGAGGGCCTGAGGTAGGAGATTGAGGAAATCTCTGAGGTAGGACCAGTTAGTCTGAGTGTAGGTTTCTTGACAGAAACTGAGCCTATAGGATCTTTAGATCTGAGTTGAAAATGAGGAGTTATAACCTTATCTAACACATTGCTAGTGAGGAAGAAGGGGGAAACTGGATGTACCCTAGATAGGGGAACCACTATAAATTTTGTGTGCTATATGATGTGAACTGTTCTTTATTTATGTTGTGTGTGTGTTATAATCTGTGATGTTATTATTGCTGTTAAATTAGAGACAAAGAATTGCAAGGAATCTTTAAAAGGGTCACCTATTCACCCCCCCCCCCCCCCACACCCCCACACCCTTTCACTGACCCCCTCACATTTCCCTTTTCATTCTCACCACGTGACGAGAGCTTCCGTTGGCGCTTCCTTCGATCTAAGGTAACCCCCCCCCCCATTTTTTCCCTCTTTGATTTATGATGAGATTAAGGTTGTATTCATGGAAGGTTTACATGTTAGGGCAAGATCCATGGAGGTAGGTTAGGGATTTGAAATTTCAAAGTAATTAGAGTTAGGGTCTTCATTTTTCTCCATAGATCAAAGGTTGAATCTTTTATATCTACGTTATATGTGGTTAGATAGCCCTGTCTCACTAAACTTTGCACTATAATCGTTAAAACTTGAGATTTGGGGGGAGATTCAGAGGAAGAAGACGAGTTGCAATTCATCAGGCTATAGCGCGACGGTAACACATTACCGCGCGGCAGTAACAGATAGAGTTCAGTTTTCTTATCAGTTTTTTTTTCAGGATATGACATCTTCCAGTTCACAACCACGACAGAGTTTTTCAGAGCGTTCCCGAACTCCTACACCAACCCACCCTGCGGTGGAGAGTGTCACTGTGAGTGTGGCAATGGTCACAGAGATCGATGTGGGTTGGTATCCCCATAAATATGCATATTTGGACGATGCGGGAGTTCTATCGATGCTTGTATCGGAAGCCCCTTTTTCATCAGTACTCGTTCATGAATTTTATAGCAATCTCCGGGATCCAGCAACACGGCACTAGACAGAGGGGTGCAGTCCAGCATAGGCTCACACATTGTGACCATTGAGCATGAGGTCTTGGAGAAGATGTACGACTTGACTCTAGGCTCTGAATGACTCGACATCGTCGAGTCCTTCAGAACTTCTGAAAACTGGATTTTAATAAATCAATTTTTCCATGATGAGGAAAATCGCAGAGACCTCATCACTATTGTGTCTACGCTCACTCCAGATGCTCTCATTATCCAGGACATCTTGCGTCTCTCCCTCATGTACAAATCAGGAGACACGAAGAAGATAACCGCTCAGCTCTCCATGGTGACATACTGTATCCTGGCAGGTATATCATTCAGTGTTTCAGATTTGATTTTATCTATGATGCGTTATACTTTTTGGCTGAAAGCTCCCGAGCGCCAACGATTGAACACTCTTCCATTAGGCGGCGTGATTCAAAGGATTTTGGTGCACAAATATCCGACTATCGATCGGACACCGTTTCCAAATGATATTCGACCTCAGACATATAGGATATAGGAGATCTCTACAGCACCGAGCGCTCGACCATCTACTTCATAACCTCCTCTCTGTCGTGGAGAATCACTCTGGGAATCTCGTCGAGATCTTTATGAGGTGGTTGAGGAACAGGGTCGGGAGATAAAGGAGACGAGCAAAGCAGTTAGAGGATTGAAGAAGATGATGCAGAAGTTCAATATTTTTTTGATTTCCTTCGAGTAGCATCAATGAATAGGTAGTCATTACTCGTAGTCTAGAGGCACTATCTTCCCCCCCCCCCCCTTCCCTTTTTTTAAAATATATTAAGACAGGTTGAACATTATTATACTTATTGTGAACTATCGTCAGTAGGGGTTCTGTTGGTGATAACTAACATGTTTTTACCTGTGTTTGTTGTGATTGGTTTTGAGACAATAACCTGCTTAGCTTGACATTTAACGTTTTTCAGATTTTTGTGGCCAGCTAAGTATAGTTTCAAAGTGACATGCCGCAAGAGTTCTTTTTAGTTTGCAGGACATGAGTTAACAAATACCTAACGAACCCATATATTGTGTTGGCTTAAACAAACAAATGAAAAAACAAAAAAAAAATGATAAGCATATCGTGAAGTAAAATATAGTGTAGTTCGTTTTGATCTTACTTCACGCAATTGGAAGATATTAATGGATATGAGAGTTAGGTATCCAAGTGAGACCGTGTGAGGCGGTTCCCTTAGGTACCCAAATACTTCGTGTTGGTTTATGGGGAGGCAGAGACGAATGACCCATTTCTATTGAAAGTCGTGTGTCATTCTTATTAATGGGTTTTCACTCATACTTTGGTTGAATGTTCTTTTTATACACAAAATTTTCATACAAATTAGTTTGAGTCCTCTTATTGTAATCTTTACTTAAAACACCATGCGTGGGAGATTTAGTTGTGATAAATTGGTTTTTCAAATTAGATTTACGTTATTTAACACAAAGACTCATAGCATAGTGATTCTTTAAAGGAAATTTGTGTTCATTTGATTTTAAGTTGGGAGTGATTTGAGTGGTTAAATGAGGAAGATAATTATGTTGTGGGGTTTCATTTGCAGACACTTGATTTTTCTTACTCCCTGGTTTTAGTATATTCATGTTATGGAATTTCATGTTCAACTTGCACTTGGAAATTAGTTGATTTTGTAAATTTACATTCTCTGAATTTTTCTTCATTATTTCCTGAAGCAGGTTAGATATTGTGTTAAATAGGCAAACGTTCTCACATATTAGACGTTCAAGGAAAATATATCGTGAAAAGTGTGACCGACTTCGGTTTAGAAGTTGGAATATAGGTACGTTAACGGAAAAAATGATGAAAGTAGTGGATATAATGATTAGGAGAAAAATAAATATTTTATGCCTGAAACAGATTAGATGGGTAGGTGAGAAAGCTAAATTTTTAGATAATTCAGGTTTTAAATTATGGTACACGGGAAATAATAAAACAAGCAGTATGGTACGAATTATTGTGGATACTACTTGGAACGATGAAATTGTTGAGGTACGTAGAAAAGGTGATAAAATCTTAGCTCTTAAATTGGTCATAGTAAAGGAAACCATTAATGTGATCATTGCTAATGCGCCACAAGTAAAATTAAATGAAGATATTAAAGTGCAATTTTGATAAGACTTACATGATTTAGTAAGAAAAATCTCACAAAAGAGAGAAGATTTTCATAGGAGTAGACTTAAATGAACATATAAGTAAGAAAAATGTAGATTACACAGTCGTTCATGGAGGATGTGGATATGGAGAAAGGAATGAAGAAGGACGAATCATTTTAGACTTTGTCGTAGCACATGAGATAATTGTATCAAATACGTTTTTCATAAATAGGGAAGAATATTTAATTACGTTTAAAATCGGACCAAATAAATCACAAATCGATTATTTTATGACTCGCAAAATATATAAAATGATTTGTAAGGATTGCAAAGTCATACCAGGAGAAAGTTTGACAACACAACATAGGTTAGTAGTGTTAGATGTACAAATTAAATATAATAAATTTAAGACAAAAATAAAAATGTTGCAAAAAATTCGGTGGTGGAACTTGAAGATGGAAAAGAAGGTTGCTTTCAAGAAGACATTTATGGAACGACTAGTTGATGACCCTTATGTTGATCATGGGAAGTTATGTTTTCACATTTAAAGATAAGTGGAAATAACGTACTTGGAGTATCAAAAGGTATTGCGCCCCCAAATAAAGAATTTTTGTGGTGGAAAGGGGAAGTGCAAGACAAAGTGAGGGCAAAGAGGGTCAGCTATAAATCATTCTAAGCTTGTAGAAATGATGAAAACTTAGCCAGGTATAAAGCCGCAAAAAAGAAGCTAAACAAACAGTAAGTAAAGCAAGAAGTCAAACTTATAAAGAATTTTATAAGTGACTAGATATCAAAGATGAAGAGCGTGACATATATAAAATTGATCGAACTAGAGAAAGAAAGACAAGAGATTTAAGTCAAGTAAAATGCATAAAGGATAAGACAGATACAGTTTTGACAGTTGCTGTGGATATTAAAGATTAAAGGAAAAGATACTTTTATCAACTCTATAATGAAACAAAAGACAATGAGTTGAACGTGAAAGAGATAAGTAAATCAGATAAGTATAAGAACATAACATTTTATCATAAAATTCAAGTATCAGAGGTAAAAGACACTCTAAATAAGATGAAAAATTGAAAGGCGGTTGGGCCAGACGATATAACTATCAAAGTATGAAAATATTTAGGAAATGAAAGAATTTTGTAACTTACATGTTTTTTCAATAAGATACTAAAATCAAAGAGAATGTTAGAGCAATGGAAAGAAAATATCTTGGTCTTTTGTATACAAATAAAGGCAATATACAAAATTATGTTAATTACAGAGGAATTAAATTGATGAGTCATAACATGAAACTATGGGAACGAGCAATAAAAAGAAGATTAAGACGAGAGACTAACATCTCGGAGAATCAATTTGGATTCATGTCAGGGAGGTCGACTATGGAAACTATACATCTCTTGGGGAGACTCATTGACAACTATCGAGAAAGAAAACAAGATTTGCATATGTTGTTTATTGATCTTGAGAAGGCTTATGATTGAGTTCCAAGAGAGATCTTATGGAGAGTCTTAGAAAAGAAAGGTGTAAATATATCATATATTGACACAATCAAAGATATGTATACAAATTCAGTGACAAGTGTGAGGGCAACTGGAGAATTAACATAGGAATTCCCTATCACTGTTGGCTTACAAAAAGGTTCAGCTTTAAGCCCTTATCGTTTTACCCTTATCTTAGATGAGCTCACCAGACATATCCAACAAACAATACCTTGGTGTTTATTGTTTGCGGATGATCTCGTTTTGGTTGATAATACGCGCGAGAGTGTAAACGCAAAACTTGAATCTTGCCGAGATACTTTAGAAAAGATGAGTTTTAGGTTGAGCAGGGCAAAGACGGAGTATATGGAGCTTAAATTTAGCAATACAAGGACAGATGACTTTGTTATTAAGTTGGGTGATCAAGATATTTCCCGTAGTGAGTGTTTTAAATATCTTGGATCGATAGTTCAAAAAGACGGAGGTATTGATAAAGATGTGACACATAGAATCCAAGCAGGTTGGTTGAAGAGGAGAGGCGCGTGAGGATCTTATGTGATCGTAAAGTACCACTAAAACTTAAGGGAAAGTTTTACCGTACTGCAATTAGACTCTTGATGCACTATGGTTCTGAGTGTTGGGCAGTGAATTGTGTACATGAGTAAAAAATGGGAGTTACAGAGATGAGAATGCTTAGGTAAATGTGTGGACACGAGATTAGAAAATTAGGAATGAAAGTATTAGGGATAAGACAGGAGTAGCACCAATTACAGAGAAGATATGAGAAGCTCGTTTAAGATGGTTTGGGCACGTACAAAGGAGACCATTAGAGGCACCTGTTAGGCGTTGTGAGAGTCTAGTAACTAGGCATGTTAAACGAGGGAGGGGTAGACCAATAAAGACTTGAAATGTAACTGTAAGGAAAGACATGATCTACTTAGGCATTAGTGAGATTATGACAAAAGATAAGGCACAATGGCGACAAAGGATCCATAAAGTCGACCCCACTATAGTGGGATGAAGGCTTGAATGTTGTTGTTGTTATGTCCTGAAGCAAGTTGATTCTAATTTTCAAATCATTGTTTTTACTTTTTAAGTTTTGTCTAGTTTTATTATAAGCAATTGTGTTATTTTTAAGAATGGAAACTATAGATTCAATCTGAGCTTCATACTTACTCCGAATTCTTCAAAAGTCTCATTCATTTCTTTAATTTCTATTTTATAATTATTGCATCTAGCACAATCACTTTTCAATAAAGAGTTTTTTAAACATAATTTCTCATTTTGTTATTTTACAAAAAAAATCGCTTTTCAAAAATCTTACATTTTTTCTTTTAATTCATTACAATCTATACACGGTGTAGAAATGTTAACTAAAGAGCAAGTAGGAGAACTAGACACATCAAAAACAGATTTTTCATGAAACTGTGCTTTTAATTTTTTATTTTCTAAACGCAATTTTGAATTATTATTTTTTAGTTTCTTAATTCTGCGTTTAGCAGCATCCAGCACATGTAATGTAGAAATAGAATTAACAACAAGAAGAGAATTTGATTTTCTTATAGCGTTTTTGGAGGCAAAATTGAAGCAAAGAGTTTCTTTGACTTCTTCATGTGATTCCTTATCCATAGTTGAGATTTCATCTTTCCTTTCTCTTGATGTGGTTGACATGTCTTCTTCCAAGAATAAGTCTTAATTGGATTCTTCACTTGGATCCATAAGGAATCGCTCAGATTCATTATCTGCAAAAGAAAAACTATAAGTAATCTCGAGAAATTTTCATATATCGTAGGCAGTAGGTAAAATGTAGATGAGTTTGAAAATCTCATGTCCAAGCCCACAAAATAGATTATTCATAACTTTAGCATTTAAATAACATTCATTTCTATTTAACTTATTTGGGGGCTTGACAATAGTCATATTTCGCGCCTCTACGTCTAAAGAAATAAGGAATTTTCTCATTAAGTTTTCCACCCAATATAGTTCACACCTGTAAACAGAGGTGGTGCTAGTGATTTTTCAGTGTACAAAGCTTTATCCCCACTAGTCGATTCCAGAACAGGGTTGGTCATTACTCCCGGTGGTGGAACTGTTTTGGAATAACCTAGCTCTGATACCACTTGTTGTAACTGGTGGTCAACCTTAGATGGGGGGTGAATAAAGTTTCCAATTAAAATTCAGAATTAAAAAGAATTTCACCAAGGGTAACCTGTTATGGATGCTACCACGGGGCGGTGGGCTACTACCGCGT
Organism: Platanthera zijinensis; assembly: GCA_039513925.1. Classification (NCBI taxonomy): domain Eukaryota; kingdom Viridiplantae; phylum Streptophyta; class Magnoliopsida; order Asparagales; family Orchidaceae; genus Platanthera; species Platanthera zijinensis. Next base: position 157,638,462 of record CM077083.1, read on the forward strand.
GGCGGTAGGCCATAGAAAACACAAGTTCGCCAGGGCAACCTGTTCTTGAAACTACCGCGGGGCGGTAGCTCACAGAACCACTTTTCCTTGTGAAAGTTTGTTTTCTGAATTTCCACACACCCCTTAGAACCATAGAAACATGCAAACACGAATACGAGATAAAATAAGAGAAATATAATTTTATTCAAACTAAAAACAAGGGTTTACAACAATACAACTAGATCTTCGTGACGCCGGAGATCGGAGGCGGTGAATCAAACAAATCTCTATTGGTTTCCATACCGACCCTCAATCAGGACCAGTTGGCTCTCTCTCTCTTCTTCCCAAGAAGATTGACGAGTCGGCTCCTCGCCTTCCTCTCAAGAAGGGTCTTAGAGCCCACTAGATCTCCCAAATCTAGATGTTCTCCCAGGACGATTTCCTACGGAATACTCCCCGAATTCCAACGACCTCCCCGGTCGGTTTTCCACACACACAAAATGATTAGAAAAGATAAAACGTACAAATACAGATAAAGAAGTTTGAAGTTATTGTTCCCTCAAAAGAAAGGAATTCCTCTGTAGAACGGTGCGCGATCGACGCTTCTGAATGTCGTTCTTCTTGCACTCAATCAATTGTTGATCGTCGTTGGAGATTTTGCTCTTCAGAGTTCTTCGATCACGAATGGGAGGGAGAGATTTCGTTTTTCCTTGCACGGAGACGGTGGTTCGCAACAGCAGAGGCGGTGGTCGAACCCTAGGCTTGTAAATCTCCTACTTCTCTTTTTCAAAAAAAGAAACGCGCGCATTTATAGTCTTTTTATAAATAAGCAACCGCCGACGGTAGAGCTAGCGTCTGGCGGTAGATCTTCTTACGCGGTGTCGCAAACTGTGCACCAAATTAGGAAAAATATCCGAAAATATTCTCGCCACTTTTGAATACCGCGGCGTGGTAAGGCTAGCGCCCGGCGGTAGCATTTCTTCTCCACGCAGTTGACTAGACAGTCGTCGAGATGGCTAGCGCCCGGCGGTAGAGGTTTCTCCTTGATGTAGTCAAATTGGCTAGCGCCCAGCGGTAGCGATTTCTTCTCGATGCAGTCGAATTGGCTAGCGCCCGGCGGTAGGTCACAGAGAGAAGTGTTTGCGCGCTCACTTTAATCCTGCGTCGCTAGCGCCATCGGTAGAGCTAACGTCCGGCGGTAGGTCACAGAGACTGAAAATCTCATTCTTCACACTTGTAAACCTGCAAACTATACCCAACACAAGTATGATCAAATACAGCTTGGGATTTGATATTATCAAACTAAAGAGATGTGGACCATTGTTCCAACAACATCCTCTAATGATATCCTGGCATCCTACCAATAATTGTTCCCACTAACAACATAACCAAATTTTACTTGTAATTTGCTTTCTATTAGTCATCTCATTAACTTCATGAATTGATCCGTGACTTTTCTTCATTTCTCTTGTGTTTTTCAGGACCTGGTGACGGGAAAGGTGATTGGCTCTGGTAGCATAGTCAATGGACTCTATGTGCTCGACTCCAGCCTAGTTATGCCTCCTCTGGCTCTTCATTCCAGCACTACCCATCCATTGCATTCTTGGCATTGTCGTATGAGCCACTCGTCTACTTTTGTTATGAAATTGTTGTTTTTGTTATGTCTAATATTATTTTTGATTCTCTTGTGTATGATGTATGTACTATTAACAAACATCATCGTGCTCCGTTTAATCATGTTTTATTATCTAGTTCTACACCTTTTTTTGTTATTCATACAGACATTTGTGGGCCCTGCCCTATACCTTCGATTTCTGATTGTGTGTGGTTTGTTATTTTTATTGATTGTTTCTCATATAGTACTTTGTTATATTTGATGCACAACAAAGTGATGTTTTTTCTGTTTTTCGGCGATTTCATGGCATGATCTCCACTCAATTTCTTACCACCATTAAAACTCGTCGCAGTAACAATGGCCGCAAATACATGGATTCACAGTTTGAGTGATATCTTGTTGATGATGGCATCCTCCACCAGACTACCTGTGTTTATTCCCCAGCACAAAATGGTGTTGCTGAGCGGAAAAATCGTCATCTCCTAGAAGTTGCTCGTTGTCTCTTGTCCATCATGCATCTTCCCAAATTTTATTGGGGTGATGTGATCCTTACTGCGGCATATCTTATTAATCATATTCCCGCTTGTGTCCTTGGGAATGTTACTCCACTTAGCACTCTCCATGTTCCTCCTGCTCACCTTTCCCCTATGGTGTTTGTATGTGTCTGTTTCGTTCACATTCACCGCCCTTTCCCTTCTAAACTTGATCCACGCGCACTCAAGTCTGTTTTAATTGGTTACTCTCATACACAGAAGGGGTACAAGTGTTTTCACCCACCTACAAAGAAAGTGTTTGTCACTATGGATGTCACGTTCCGTGAATCCGAGGCATACTACCCTGCTTCGGATGATGCTAGCTCGGGTGAATTCCCTCTTGTACCTATTCCTTTTGTTCCTCTGCCAATACCTTCACTGATCCCTCACTTCAGGGGGAGTCTACACCAGTGGAAGTGAGTTCTCCTCCTATGTCCCAACCTCTTCCCTCTATGGATCCGAGCTTCCAAGTATATACTTGGCATACAAAGAGGACAAGCACACAAGATCCGACTGCCACCAGAACAGTCATTGGATCCTGACTCAGGGCCTTCTGATCCGCCAATTGCACTTAGGAAAAGTATCCGCTCTTGTACTCGTCATCATCTCTCATATTATGTATCTTATGACTCTTTTTCTACAACCTATAAGGCATTTGTGTCTTCCCTTGCTTCTATTTCCATACTTGTATAATGGCAACAGACTCTGGAGGTCTGTATGTAGAGAGAGGCGATGGTTAAGGAAATGACTGCTCTTGAGAAGAACCATAAATGGGATTTGGTGCATCTTCCCTATGGAAAGAAAACTGTTGGGTGTAAAAGGGTGTTCTCTGTTAAACATAACTCTCAAGGGATTGTCGAGAGGTGCGAGGTAAGACTGGTTGCAAGAGGTAATACGCAAACCCTTGGTATTGACTATCAGGAAATATTTGCCCTGGTGGCTAAGATGAACACAATTCGGGTCTTGTTATCATGTGTTGGCTGCAAAGGTTGGAATCTTTGGCAACTTAATGTGAAGAACGCGTTACTCCATGGGGATCTGAATGAGGAGGTCTAGATGTCTATTCCACCAGGTCTCACTCCAGGAGGTCTACATGATCATTGCCAACGATAATGTGAAGAACGCGTTACTCCATGGAGATTGACCCTGACGTCACTCTTACCAACCATGCAGGAATGATCATTACCAACGATCACATCATCCAAACAAGGGGGTGGAGGGGGCACACGGAAGTTCTGTGGTGTGGTGAATATTCTCATCCGAAAATGAGGGGGAGACCTCATCACCGGTGAAAATATCCTCCACCGCGCACATCACCTCTGCAATAGGCCCCACCTCCGCTTCATAAGGAGTGATCTCATAAGCAGTCATCCTGCAATGGTAAAGAAGGCGGGGAACGCAGTCTCACTTCCCTCAGGTACCACTAGAGGGATGCTATCGAGATGTGTTGAGATCGGGCAAGAGACAAAAGAGCTAAAAGGGGTTTTGGAAGGGGTTGTAGTTTCCTCCGCTAGTGATGAGGGGAGTGAACAGTGTTGATGATGAAATCATAAAGTGTGTCTAGTTCCTCCAAAAAGAAAGAATCCACAGATGATGATGAGTCAATTTGGGAGGAAGACTCCACCCTGTCAAAATACGGATCAGACGCAACTCTAATAGGAATATCCGCAGCGGACCCTCGTAGAAAGGGGGTATACTGTGAATAAATCAACAGAATCTGAAGGATGATGGCACGATACTAATATCTTGTTCATCATCCTCCTCCATGTGACGTTGAAACGCAACGCAATTCCTCAACACATGATCAGTGCTCCGACAAAACAAACATTGTTTTTCATTTCCTCTCGTCCTCTGGGGGCGAGTTGAAATATAAAGACGATGCTTGTGGTGGTGGTGAATAGTTATAATATTTGGGTGCACTATATGAAGAATCGTAGGATGTCGGTGCTCCATAAGGTGAGTCGTATGAATTATAACTACGGTCTCTTGAATAGCATTCATCGCTAGAATGATTATAGTCCTCGCCCATCGGCATCGAGATAAGAATACATGATGTTATGGGGGTGGATTCAAATAACTTAATAAATTTATTTTGTACAAACTACTACACCCATTACAAATTCACACTAGGGTAACCTAAAATTGCAAAGTGAATTGAGTTAAAGAAATACAAAAATTGAATGACAAAAGAAAAGAAAACCTTACAATCAATTTCTCAAACAAAAAATATCACAACTATATTCCTGACAACGAAGCCAAAAACTTGATGTGAACTTGACAAGTGCACTGGTCGTTCAAGTAATATAAAATTGAGAGTAAATCCCCAAGTATCGATCTCCCAAGAAATGCGATGGGGGATGTTTCGCATTTGAGAAACTAGATTGTAAAGACAAAATCATAAAAAGGTTGACTTGGTTTGGTTGGTTCTATAGACTAAGTGCAATAAAAAGAAAATGCAGATCGTCGGCATTGCGTCGCAATCACAAGTACAAGTGTGGGTCGCCTTCACAACTTCAATTACACACGAAGATCTCAAACCACAACCTATTTTAGTAAATCACACACTTCCAAGCATAGCGATTCCACACACCAAGCATGAACACAAAAGAATTTCCATATACATAACATGAAAGTGAAATAGGGTTTAAAACAATTGTTCATCCAAAGTTCATCATCAACATATAGAAATATTTTACCACCGATCCTAAGGAAACGGAGAGAAAGGGGAGAGATACAACTAGCGGTCAAGACTTTGTCGTAGAGAGGGAAAGAGATCACCGGACTGTCAATCCGTTCCCTTCACACCTTCATCGGTTGTCTCCGGGGTACGGGAAGGCTGCCACTTCTTCCTAATGAGTCCGTCTTCTCGAGTGTATACGTTGACCACGTCAACCCCTAGACTTCCTTGCTTGGCGGAGAGGATGGAGAGAAAACTCATTCTTGAATGCTTAGGATGATGGGGAATCACTAGTGAGTGAATTCCTAGCTTGGAGGAGATCTTGTGCCAAAAAAATGGCAAAAAAAATTGAGCGCTCTGCTAATATTGCAAGAATCTACTATATAGAGAAACAGGGCGCACACGCGTGCTTGGGTTAAACAGCTACTAGAAAACTGGGTGTCCAGGTCGCACACGTGCATTTACGCACGTGCATTTACGCACGTGCATTTACGCACGTGCATTTACGCACGTGCATTTACGCACGTGCATTTACGCACGTGCATTTACGCGCGTGTGCGTAAATTACACGCGCACAAACTCGGATTCAGCCAATTTGCATGAAAAGCACAGAATGACCGCACACATGCAATTGCGCGTGCGTGCACGCGCTTGCGAAAATAACGCACACGCAAATTAGGATTAATAAAAATTGCGCAGTAAGAGAAGAAAGAGGCACATGCTCGTGCGGAAATTCCGCACGGGCGTGCATGATCCAAATTGAACAAAACTTTCCCTAAAGAGCACAAAAATCCACACCAGCTTAATAGAATCATCCCAACGGACTATATGAGCAATATATATCAAAATGAACAATAATCTTACACATCTAGCACAGAAATGGGTGAAAATGATAAAAACAGCACAGTGAAAAGTGAAAAAACTATATAAATAACACTCATCAAATTTGAAAAAAGATCGAGGAAAATGGGGACGCCTAATATTTTACGAATGAGAATTTTGCCCTAATAAAGCAATGGTAAATAGATAACAAATATTCATACCAGTAGAAGCTCTATAGCAATAGGTCCAAAGAGCAGTATTGTATCACATCTAAAAATAGCCGTCGCTACAGTCTGCAAAGAAACAGATTGCTGTTATAAGCCATCAGCCTGACACCATTAAGTGAGAAACATGTAGCTTTGGCATAATTATGACTAATAAGAAAACTGATGCGGCAACATTTTTAAAAAGTTAATGTATAAACAACGTGTGCTATTTATTCCTATTCATATCAATTACAGTGTCTTGTATTAGTCTCCCGAGCGATTAGCTTCCAAAATGGTAATAACAAAGTAATTGATACATAATAATCTACTATCAGACTCCCATTCTATAGCTGAACTTTCCTGTTATTAATTTGTTCTTCACAACTCTCACCTCAAATAAATCTTAGGTACAGGTAAAACTAGCCAACAAAAAATAATGCATACAGAAAATCCTGTGATGAGGAAGGGTAGACAAGTTGGTCAAGCACAATATTCTTAGTTAACCTCACTCTTCAACAACTTGATTAATATTATTAGCATCTTTAGCTTCATCCCATTTGGGTCAAATTTGTGAATCATATGTATAGGTAAAACTAGCTAATAAAAAATAATACATACTGTAAAGAGAGACCTCAAACCTTGTATATAATTCTTGAATTAATAATTACAAGTATGAATACATTTATATAGGAAGAGAGAAAGGAGAGAAATCTCAATTCAAGATGTGAGACTAATACAAAGAAAGAGAAAAGAGAGAAAATTGGGCCCCTAAATGGGCTCTTAAGTAGGCTTTTCTAACACTCCCCCGCAAGCTGCAGCGACAAGTCGTAGGCACCAAGCTTGGATAAAAACTGGTAGAGTATAGCGGCCGGGAGAGAGCTTTAGTCAGGATGTCAGCAACTTGGTTTGTAGCAGAAACATGCTCCAAATCAATCTTCTCTGACTGTACCTTTTCCCGGATAAAGTGACAGTCAACTTCAATATGCTTTGTGCGTTCGTGAAAGACCGGATTCTTGGCAATATGTATTGCTGCTTGATTGTCACAAAATAGAGTCGTCGGTGATGAGAGACGAACACCTAAGTCTCCCAGAAGGCTCTCAAGCCAGGTTAACTCGAAAACAACAGCAGCCATAGCCCGGTACTCGGCTTCAGCAGAAGAGCGAGCAACCACAGTCTGTTTCTTGCTACGCCAGGTTATGAGATGTCCACCAAAGTAGGTACAGAAACCAGTTGTGGAACGTCTGTCGTCAATGGATCCTTCATAGTCAGCGTCAGAGTACGCGACAAGAGATAGAGATGTGGATGGCTTGTACACAAGCCCTTGTCCTGGAGCGATCTTGAGATATCGAAGAATGCGCTCGACAGCTTGAAGATGAGATTTCTGAGGCGCATGCATAAAACGACTCACGACTCCCACGGCAAAAGAGATGTCTGGTCGAGTAACTGTAAGATAGATCAGCTTCCCAACCAAGCGTCTATAGTATTCCGGATTTATAAGCAGCTTGTCGGAGTCAGAGCTGTGGGCCGAGAGCTTGTGATTGGCGTCCATAGGAGTATCCGCAGGTTTGCATCCAGAATAGTCGGCATCATGAAGGAGGTCCATACAATACTTCCTTTGGGATAACACAAGACCATCATGGCGACGTGCAACCTCAAGGCCAAGAAAATACCGAAGGTTGCCAAGATCTTTGGTCTGAAAGGCGGAGTTTAACTATTGCTTGATATGTTGTATCCATGTAGTATCGTCGCCAGTAATGAGGATATCGTCAACATATACAAGTAGGATCACAGTTCCGGTTGACCGGTGTCGGGTGAAGAGAGAAAAGTCAGCCGAGCTCCGAATGAAGCCAATATCACAGACAACCTTGCTGAATTAGTCAAACCAAGCGCGTGGGGACTGTTTGAGACCATAAATAGATTTTCGAAGATGACAGACCCGAGACTCCCCCGTGATCTCAAACCCGGGAGATTGGTGCATATAAATAGTCTCCTGTAGATCGCCGTTGAGGAAAGCATTCTTAACATCCAGCTGATAAAGGGGTCAATGATGATGAACAGCCAAGGAGAGAAGAACGCGGACCGTGTTCAATTTGTCCACCGGAGAGAAGGTCTCCTCATAATCAAGGCCATGTTGTTGAGTAAAACCCCGGGACACGAGGCGAGCCTTTAGACGCTCAACGGTGCTATCCGCCGCATGTTTAACAACAAAGACCCATTTGCAGGTAACACAGTGGTGTCCTGCAGGAAGAGAAACCATATCCCAAGTCTGGTTAGCCCAGAGAGCCCGCATTTCATCGTTCATGGCCGCCCACCACTCCGGGTGTTGAAGCGCCTCCTGCACAGTGTTAGGAATAGAAATAGAGGAAAGAGAGGTGGCAAAGGCGTAGAGAGGTGGAGTCAGCCGATGGAGAGAAATGTAGTTGGCCAAGGGATGAGTTGTAGAGGCGGGAGCTGGATCTGCCGTTGTCGGGGTGTCGTTGGGAGCAGGGAGCTGGTGCAGGGAACCATCCTGGGAGCGACGACGAGTGTAGATACGGATAACGAGCGGAGGAACCCGAGAGGGGTCGGGAGAGAGGAGGAAGTAGATGGCAGATAAGAGGGCGTGACCGGTGCAGCAGGACGGGGAAGAGGAGGAGAGGAAGACGGGGTGGGGGAAGGTAAGTGGAAGGGCTGGTCTTCGCAGAAGGTGACATCCGTCGAGACGACCAGCTTGTCATCAGAAGGAGAGTAGCAAACATACCCCCTTTTGAGTACGGGAGTAGCCAACAAACAAATATTTGGCCGCACGAGGAGCAAGTTTGTCGGTAGGGGGGCCAAGAAGATGAACATAACAAACACACCCGAAGACTCGCGGGGTGAGAGAGATGGGGTTGGTGGAAGTATAGAGGAGTTGGATAGGTGAGGCAAAGTTAAGAACATACAAGGGTAGACGATTGATGAGATGACAGGATGTGGAGACTGCAAAAATTCCAATATTCGATCAGAACCTGCATTTGAAACATGAGGGACCGAGCAACATCGAGAAGATGGTGATTCTTCCATTCGGCCACCCCGTTTTGCTGAGGGGTATACGCACACGAAGTTTGATGGATGACGCCAAATTCGGTGCAGAGATTGGAGAAGGTGCGACCAGTATACTCGCGAGCATTATCGGTGCGGATGACTTTGAGGGGAGTGGCGAACTGTGTAAGCATCTCAGATAAAAAAACATGAAACACAGAGATAAGTTCAGTACGATCATGCAGTAAATATAGGCACGTAACACGCGAGTAATCATCAATAAAAGTTATAAAATAGCGAAAACCAAAGATACTGGGGACTTTATAAGGACCTCATACATCAGAATAAACTAAAGATAAAGGAGTACTACTCCTGGTACAGGCAGGGGGAAGGAAGAATGATGTTGTTTGTCGTAGATACAAGATTCACAAGAGAACACCCGTAAAGGAACATCAGGAAGAGCCCGCTTGAGAATCGGAAGGGGAGCATGCCCAAGGCGGCGATGCCAATCGACAGTGGAGACGGCGGAGAGAAGAGTGGGTGGGATATCCAAGATGTAGAGCTCATTCAACAGCTGCCCCTTACCAATGATACTCCGGGTGCGGCGATCCTACATAAGAAAAGAAGGAGAAAAGGTTATGCAACAATCAAGGTCGTGCGTCAGGCGACTAACAGAAAGTAAATTGAAAGGAGACCCCGGAACGTGAAGAACCGAGGAAAGAGAAAGGGTCGGTGTAAGCTGGAGAGTAGCGGCGCCAGAGACCGGTAGGGTGTCACCATTAGCCACAGTGATATACGGAGGATGAGCCGTCTGGAGATACTGGGGGGGCTTCTGGGAGGTAATATGGTGAGAAGCGCCGGAATCGACGATCCAGCGGGGGCTATGAGAGAGACAGGTTATACCTTCCGCATAGAAAGACGCAACCGAGCCGGAGGAGCGGCCGAGGGCACCCTGTAGTTGTTGGAGTCTAGTGCGGAGCTCATTTAAATCTTGGCGGGTAGTGGACGCCGGATCTTGGGCAGAAGCCCCAGTGGGAGCAGGAGCAGCAGTAGCAGCAAGGTGAGGAGGTAAACCATGCTTATGGTAACAGGTAGGCACAAGATGACCATCTCGGCCACAATATGTGTATTTCATAGAAGAACGACCACTACGTCCTCGTCCCCGAGACAGAGGTCGGCCCCCTCGAGTGGAAGATCCACGAGCAGGAGGGGTCGGAAGGAGAGGTTGTTGAAGAAGAGTTGGTGCAAATCCGGGAGGAGCCTCAGTAGGAGGCGTAACTTTAAGCAGCATTGAGCAGACATCAGACAACGAAGGAGTCGTTGTGGAAGAGAGGATCTGGGCCCGAACACTATGCAGGTGGGGAGGAACACGGGACATCATCATCGCGATGGTGACAGCCTCTTTTTGGGCCCGTTGAGTAGCTAGATCAGTAGTTGGAGACTGATGTTGAATCCAAGCCTCAAACAGTGTCTTGGTCTGGGAAACGAAAGAGATCATATCGCCGAAAGCACCAGGAGCAAGATTCTTAAGGTCGAAGAGAATATCATATAAGTGCTGAAGACTGTTGTGCCCAAAGTAAAAGGAGTGGAGCTCCTCCCACATGGTCTTGGTCGTGTCATGATATATGGTCATCCTGTAGGGCTCGGTGTCCATAGAGTTGAGAAGTCGAGACTGGACCCGACCATCATCGCGAAGCCAGACATCGGAGGGAGCAGCGGGGGTAGCTCGGGTCAAGTGGTGAAGAAGACCCTTTGTCTGCGGAACACAACAAACAGAGTGAACCCATTCGACGAAATTCCGTTTCCCGGTAAGAGAAATGGTAGTAATCCGTAGCTCATCACGAAGTTCAGGAGCCGCAGCAGGCGCGCGAGCAGGAGGAGAAGATGTAGCAGCAGAATGTTCGGAAGCCATGCGGCTATCCAGGTCGGGCGGCGCGCAAAGGAATTTGGGTGGTTAAGCAAAGAGAGAGATCAGGCGACTAGAGAAGGAGGCCGGGCGGCTAAGCAGAGAGAGGCCGGGCGGCTAGAGGAGGTCGGGCGGCTAAGCAGAGAGAGAGGTCGGGCAGCTAAGCAGAGAGAGAGGTCGGGCGGCTAGAGAAGGAGGCTGGGCGGCTAAGCAGAGAGTAGAGCTGTCACTTAAAACCGAAAACTGTAAACCGAACCGGAACCGAACTGGAACCGCAAAGAACCGGACTGAACCGTTTGCAAATTATTCGGGTTCTGGTTTGAATTTTGGAACCGTTAACAACTTTTGTTCGGGTGTGGTTCTTACATTTTATTATCTGAACCGGAACCGGAATCGAAACCGCAACATACAAGTCTCAAACGGTTTCAAGATTTTTGGACCCGATCCGAACCGGACCGAAGTAGAACCGAACCGCAACCCGTTTATTATTATTAATTTTATTATAATATTGTTAGAATTCTATAATCTATCTATAATATTTATGTTAAAAAAATTAAGGTGCGTCGCTACGCAATTGTATTATCAAAAATTTAGGATAATTACAAAACGCTGAATGTAGCGATGACGGATGAAAGATAGTCTTATTTAAAATCTAATAATCTCTATTGGAGTAATATGTAAGATTAACTTTTCTAATTAGTCAAATTAATTTAAGAACACACAAATGAAATAGAGCTCGAATAAACGGAAACTGAAGTGCCGAAAATGTATACTGACGTTTGTTCTGAGCTCATACTTCGTGATAGCGGATGTTCGCAACAGTTGACATGTATTTTCTTTATGAATTCTGCGGCGCTAGCATATCTCGTTAACATACAAAATTATATGATGTTTAGATTACTGCAACAAGAGATAATTATTATAATGTATGCATATAAAATAATCTCTTCACCCGAGTCAGTAATTTATGAATATGCTAATAAAACTTTTGATCAAACATTAGTAGTTGCAATTTAATGAATGATAGTATTCAGAGCTTGCACACCCTTAAGAATCTATTACCAAAAACTAAATAACAGTGAACATAATGTCTGGAATTTCGGATCATTGTGATCTGTAGTTTTTTGCTACTGTGTATGTATATCCATATCAATTCAAAGCCTAGATTTTGGTCAAAAATTGAAGACGTGTATAGGTATAGGTGTGCATACCTTTTCATGGTCAAAAACCTCCACCAATGAAAAGGCGAGATATACTAGCCCTCCGATCGTGGAAGAGACCGTCGAGGAGTGTGCAACTTAATTATTTCTATTTTGAAGGTGTTTTGAGTTTTTTGCAAACCGCTTTTATTTCATTCTGTCAAATTTGGTTTTAGTTTTAGTTGGAACCGATTAGAACCGGACCGAACCGTTAGTGACCGGTTTGGGTTTGGTTCTCGTTAAATCGGAACCAGAACCATTTACACGACGGTTTCAAAAATTATAATGGAACCGGAACCAGAACCGGTCAAACCAAATAAGGTTTTGGTTCTAACTTGAAGAACCGTTACCTTAGCGGTTCGGTTCATGGTTTTAGTAAAACCGGAACCGAACCGGAACCGTGACAGCTCTAGCAGAGAGAGGTCGGTCGGCTAGAGAAGGAGGCCGGGCGGCTAAGCAAAAGAGGCCAGGCGATTAGATAAGGAGTCCGGGAAAATAAGAAGAGGGGGTCGAGCGGCTAAGCAGAGGAGGTCGGGCGGCTAGAGAGAGAATGAGCCCGAAGAGAGAAGCCGGTCGGGCGGCTAGCAAAAGAAGCCCGGGCGGCTAAGCAGAGAAAGAAGGCGCACGGTCTCGGTAAACACACCAGCGACCAAAAATATCGCGACCAGGATGCGGCTAAGAGAGGGAGAAGCAACACGGCTAGATAGAAGGCAAATCCAGCAGCAGAGAGAAGAAGGAAACCGCACGGTCACGGTGAGGCACACCAGCGACAAGAGAGGTCGCGACCAAAGATGCGGAGCCCGAAGAGAGGAAATAGGCCGCGACGATCACAAAGGCAGATCGCGCGACGAGCAAGCCGCGGTTAAGGAAACAAACCGGGCGGAAAGGGAAACAAACCGAGCAACTAGCAAGCCGCGGTGAAGAAAACAAACCGCGTGACTAGATAGGCCGCGGTGAAGGAAACAAACCGCGCGACTAGATAGGCCGCGGTTTAGGCGAGCAGGCCGCACAAACTGCAGCGAGCAAAACCAAACCGGGGCCCACGGTGGTGTGAGGGAAGGCTATAAAAGGAGAGGGGAAGGAGGTGGGTGGAGCCACGGAGCAAGATGCGGGTAGAGAGAGAGAGACCGCGGAAAGGCCGCGAGTAGGACGGGAGACCTCCAGAGGAAGCCGGGCGGCCAGAGAGGAGCTCTGGGTGGTCAGAAAAAAAGGAGAGACCGCAGCTCGGGGCGGTTAGAAAGCAGAAACCGCGGACAGACCGGGATACCCAAGGAGAGGACCGGTCGCTCTGATACCATGTAAAGAGAGGCCTCAAACCTTGTATATACTTCTTGAATTAATAATTACAAGTATGAATACATTTATATAGGAAGAGAGGAAGGAGAGAAATCCCAATTCAAGATGTGGGACTAATACAAAGAAAGAGAAAAGAGAGAAAATTGGACCCCTAAATGGGCCCTTAAGTAGACTTTTCTAACACATATGAAATGATCAAGTGTTGAGGATGGGTCGACAAGTTGGTCAAGCATAAAATTCTTAGTCAAACTCGTCATCATCATGATTATTATTATCAGCATTAACTTTAATCGAATTGGGTTGCATTTGTCAATCTTCACCATTCTTTCCTATCAATAGTTGCATGTGTTTATGGATCTTTATGGCTTATGTGAACACTATTGCATTTCTACCTATGTTACTGTTGCAGATGCACTTTAGGGGAGCACATACAACCATTGTCCCAATATAAACACTCAATGCGCGCGAAGGAGTAGAATTTGATATTTGAAATTAGCACCACTTAATTTCAAATTTATTATCTTTTATTTTTAGCAAAACTTTATATTTTAGCTTTTCTAAAAATTTCAGCATTTATTATATTACTTAATATGTTGGAAAGGGACTAATAGGGGATGAATGAAAGGAAAGGAATGCTTTTGCCCAAATCTCTACTTTCACCTCTTCCTTCTATCTTTCACTCTTTCCCCAAGCGGTGACTAGGGTCAATACACCCAAGGGATGAGCTCCTGTCTTCTCTTATTCCTCCCTTGATCTTTCATAGAAGGCACCATTGGGGACAGGAAACCGTGGAAACAAATTTACTTCCCATCGCTTTGATCCATCTCCGGTGCAACTTGTGTTGCACCAGCTTCGATGGATGGACCACCCCCAACATTAGAGATATGCTTAACGATTTTTATTCCATTTTATGCAACTTCATTTTTTTCTTGACGTTTTCATTTTTGATAGTTTCCATCATTGATGGCAGTACACCATTGCATGATAGTTCTACAATGCATTTGGCATTATCTGCTCATTGGAATCGTCCGCCAACAAGTCCTTATATAAAAATGTTGGAAATAAATGTGGAATATTATAATTAGGTAAGCAATATCATCAAATAAAAAAAGATCTTGTAAAAGGAGCAAGAAATTATTCTTGATTTTTTCTAGATATTATTTCAGATTCTTTTCTATTTTCCCTGCATGTGGAATCTATTTAAATAGGAGAAGTCTCAGACCATCGGAGGCTGAAATTAGTACTTGAAGAGGAAGAAATCCCCTCTCCAAGACCTAGTGATGCGGAGCAGAGACGAGCACGGGCTTTGGGCCCGCTCGGGACAGATTTGGCGATTAACCATATATGTCGTGCACGGATCGACGATCAGACTCCGCGGTTGCGTCCGGAATGTCGCCGCGAGTCAAATTCATATATTCGTTTATTATTTTTGGTTCATTATTCATATATTTTAGCGGCCTCTCCCACCGGTCAATCATAGTCGTTGATTGGAATGCCCTGGTGTTTCATTTTATTATAAATAGGAGTCTTGTGGGCTGAATAAAGGGTTGCGGAATTTGGAGAAAACAAAATCCCGGATTCCAGCGATCAAGCCACGGTGCCGACTCTGTGGAACCCTGGGTGACGATTCCTAGGCTTGTATCTTCTTCCCCAAGGTAACCCCTAACCCTAAGCCTCTTTTTCCCCCTCCAAAAACCCCTTGCCGCCTCCTACCAGTCCCTCCAAGTGAGTCGCAACCTGCTGCCCAAAATTCCTCTTCCCTTGAATTTCACTATTCTAAAATGAAATAAACTATTCACAACATAGAGTTTTTTTCCCCTAAACCACCGCCACTCCCATCCCGTGGAGCCACCAACAGCACCACTGAACCACCGCCATTCCCATCCGGTGGAGCCACCAGCAGCACCCATCCGGCCTCCCTCCTACCGGCCTGCACCCTTCCAGGCGCCACTTCCATAGCTGCCACCCTCATCCCCGCCCCTCTCCACCGCCGGCAACAGCCACCCAAGCCCCCGGCCAAGTCCCTTCCCCATTCCATTTTGTGGATCCACTTCCCCCGCCACCGTTTCCTTCCTAAAAAGCCCCAGTTTCCAGATAAGTCCAGATCTGGAAATTTTACCCCCGATCCGCTATTTCCACCACTCATATTTCTTTTTTAGCCCGGATCCGCTCCCAAACATCAGATCCACCCTTCCCTTGCCCGGATCTACCCCCTTGTGCCCGGATCTATTTATTTCCGGCCCGATCTCACCATCCACCGTCGAGGACAGCCACCGCCATCATTTCCACGCCTCCGGTTCTACCTTCGATCGCCGATCTACGCATCCAGATCCAAAATCTCCAGTGTCTCAGTCAACCCATTATTTAGTGAGATTTCGTTGTACTAGATTAATATTTTCAGCATATTTATATTGGATTGGAACTTGTACTTGTTTTGGATCTCGTATGGTAGTAGTTTGTTAGATAAATATTGTGATTTGCAGGGTTCATTCGCCGCACGCTCTCGCTTTGGCCCTCCATGCGGAGGAAAGCCTAAGCATGCTTTTACCATAATAAAATATTTTGCCTTGTCGTGAATTTATCTGCGTTGGATGATATTGTTTAATTTAATTATCTCGTTTGTGGCTTAACCGTCGGATTTGCATAGCATGTAGGGTTAGGTCACCGCATTTCCCTCCGCCTATAGTTCGCCCTGCGTCAATTGGTATCAGAGGGGGATTTCGCGCAGCCAGGTTGCACGCACTTTTCAATACGCAGTCGTAGAGTCTATAGGTTTTTTCATTATGTCTAGGTGTCACAATTATTCTCCTCCTCAATTTAGAGGTCTCGAGCCCACTTGCACCCACTCTCACAGAACCCCGTCAGGGAGATCCTCACATTATTACGACGATCATTCTAGATCGCAATACACCACTTTCAGAGATCGTGTTGGCCCACCGATACGATCTCATTATGCTAGAGACGATCAGTATGATGATTGTCATCGTTCTTATACGTACACGCGAGCGGATGGTATTGATCCTTCGACACGACTCGATTACCTTAGGAATGATTATAATAAGGATAGTCGTTCCGAGAGAGATCTTGAGAGTCAGTTTCGTACTGATGCCCCTTCCTTTGACGGCTCATTGAGTCCTGAGTCTTTCAGCTATTAGCTCGTGGATATGGAGTATTATCTAGATCATTTTGAGTTATTCGGTGAGCATCGCGTCAAGTTTGCGAAACTTAGACTCTTAGATCAGGCGAGGGCATATTGGTCTAGCGTTGAGAGGGCCCGTGAGCGAGACCGTCTACATCGCATCACTAGTTGGGTGGACATGAAGCGTACTTGGTGTCAGAGATTTCTACCTTCATCGTATCGGAGTCGCTTGCTCGACCAATTATTTTCCCTTCAGCAAGGATTCATATCTGTCGCTGAGTACATGGATTGCTTCGATGAGTTAATTGTGATGAGTGATATCCGAGAGGAGCCAGTCATGACCACTTCTAGATTTAGGTCTGGGCTTCGATCTAACATTCGTACTGAGGTGATGTATCATAGCTCGAAGTCCCTCGAGTCGACACATCAGCTCTCCCTTCGTTATGATTAGTCGATTGGATCCTCACCTTGACCTCCAAGGTACGAGCTCCTCCCACACCAAGGACACCACTTTGTGTATCATTGTTCTGTCAGACATGAATGAAGTGATACTTGGTACGGATTGCTCTCAACCTTGTGAGGTGCTTAGTCCGGTGAATGATCTATCTTTTGTTTCTGATTCTCCTCTGGTGACCCCGACTGAACGTGAGCAACCTATTGAGTTTGTAGTATTGTGCCCCTCACCCACACCTTTTCGTCTGTCATGCACTTGGTTAGTTAGCGCCCAAACCACAGACTCATTTCTTGAAAATGCACCCGCAGACCCATTCTCGAGTGTAGGTCGATGTTGCCCTCCCATTGTTGTTGCTATGAGTCACATCACAATCGAGAGCCCAAAGACTGATGTTGATCTCGTAGTGGCTATGACATTCATTTATAGGGACACTACCCACACGGGGGTACTCATATGGAGGATCATGACCCTATTGACGAGTTCTATGAAGACCTCCCTATTGAGTCTCCTGATGAGTCACCTCATCCTTGTGAGGATGCGACTCAGGTGAGCCGCTTGTTTACGAGTTCTGAGTTATTAGCGCCTCTTCCATTATCGTCCCTGGCTTTGCCCCAGAGGATGGATATTGTGTGGAGTATCGAGTGTCTAGGGCACCACCTGTTGACACACCGCACTCTAGATGAGTTTTGGAACGCACCACCTGCTGACCCACAAGGAGAGTACTTCATTTTCAGGGATACTCCCCACACTATAGAGTCACGTCTTGTAGTCTGTGTACACGATTTTCATTCAGGTGGTCATCTCATACGCAATGACTTTTCATACACACCTCCTGGTGAGCCCCCTAATGTGCAACGTTCCCTGAGAGACATTTGGCTCGCTACGAGCTCGTACTTGAGTGTAGATGTCTCACGCAGTCATCTAAACACTCGTCACACACATGATGAGTTTTTTTACACTCCACCGAGAGAGCTTCCTGATGTCACCATATTTTAGAGACATCTCGGTCATTATTAGACTTTCCCGTAGCAGACATGTAGCGTCTGTCGTGTTTCATTTGCATGAGTCTGGTGAGTCGTTTCTTCGTCATTTGCATGAGTCTGTTGTGTTGCATGTTCATTGTTTGCATGCGTGTCATGAGTCGGTCCGACGAATAATCCATATTGATAATAAATTTTGTAAATCACATGCAGATGTTCATAGACAAGTGCAGGTAGTTCATGAAGGCGAGCAGGTGATGGTAAGAAACTGCGTTGTGAGGCTCCGTGCGAGGCTTGCTAAAAGCTTGAGTGTTAGGCAAATGGATCCCTATATAATCATGAGACGGATCGAAGCAAACACCTACGATCTTGATATCCCTGCAAGTATGGGTATCCACCCGATATTTAATGTTGAAAATCTGGTGCCATACTACGATCCTCGCGAGCATGTGGACCCAAGCAATGGAGACTTCCAGCCGCCCACACCTCCACTTTTGTTGTCTTACCACGCTCATACTCCACCTACGTCAGATAGCCACTATAACCCATCCACTGCTAACACCCTTCCGCCTGGAAATTCGCCTTCTTTGATTTCACCACCGGCACCGCCGATCGCACCGAGTTCCACCCTTCGAGAGATTAGAGATGAGAGCATCACAGAGGTCAGATCCCACCAGTTCGTTCCCACCACGGACGGGTCGCGATGTCGCTACTTGGTACATTGGCGGGGCCGCCCCGATGCAGAAGCCGTTTGGATACTTGCAGCAAAGCTTGATCGATTCGCTCCTGGACTTCGACTTCAGCACGACCGTCTCCATTCACCGGAAATGACAGCTTTTCAGTCAGGGGAAGTTGATGGGCGAGGACACTCTTCCGTCGACGACACTTGGACGACTCCCAGCGGACCTCTTCGAGTTGTACCTGGCATTCATCGAGAGAATTCTGATCCCACTTCATTGGGAGATGAATTCTTTCAAGCAGGGGAGATTGATGCGAAGCAGAGACGAGCACGAGCTTTGGACCCGCTCGAGGCTGATTTGGCGAATAACCATATATGTCGTGCACGGATCGACGATCAGACTCCGCGGTTGCGTCCGGAATGTCGCCGCGAGTCAAATTCATATATTAGTTTATTATTTTTGGTTCATTATTCATGTATTTTAGCGGCCTCTCCCACCGGCCAATCATAGTCGTTGATTGGGATGCCATAGTGTTTCATTTTATTATAAATAGGAGTCTTGTGGGCTTAATAAAGGGTTGCGGAATTTGGAGAAAACAAAATCCCGGATTCCAGCGATCAAGCCACGGTGCCGACTCCGTGGAACCCTAGGTGACGATTCCTAGGCTTGTATCTTCTTCCTCAAGGTAACCCCTAACCCTAAGCCTCTTTTTCCCCCTCCAAAAACCCCTTGCCACCGCCTACCACCCCCTCCAAGTGAGTCGCAACCTGCTTCCCAGAATTCCTCTTCCCTTGAATTTCACTATTCTAAAATGAAATAAACTATTCACAACCTAGAGTTTTTTTCCCCCTTAACCACCGCCACTCCCATCCCGTGGAGCCACCAGCAGCACCCTCGAACCACCGTCATTCCCATCCAGTGGAATCACCAGCAGCACCCACCCGACCTCCCTCCTACCGGCCTGCACCCTTCCAGACGCCACTTCCATAGCAGCCACCCTCATCCCCGCCCCTCTCCACCGCCGGCAACAGCCACCCCATCCCCCAGCCAAGTCCCTTCCCCATTCCTTTTCGTGGATCAACTTCCCCCGCCACCGTTTCCTTCCCAAAAAGCCCTAGTTTCCAGATCAGTCCAGATCTGAAAATTTTACCCCCGATCCGTTATTTCCACCACTCATATTTCTTTTTTAGCCCGGATCCTCTCCCAAACATCGGATCCACCGTTCCCTTGCCCGGATCTACCCCATCGTGCCTGGATCTATTTATTTCCGACCCGATCTCGCCATCCACCGCCGAGGACAGCCACCGCCATCATTTTCACGACTCCAGTTCCACCTTCGATCGCCGATCTACGCATCCGGATACAAAATCTCCAGTGTCTCAGTCAGCCCACTATTTGGTGAGATTTCGTTGTATTGGATTATTATTTTCAGCAAATTTATATTGTATTGGAACTTGTACTTGTTTTGAATATCTCGTATAGTAGTAGTTTGTTAGATAAATATTGTGATTTGCAAGGTTCATTCGTCGCATGCTCTCGCTTTGGCCCTCCACGCGGAGGAAATCCTAAGCTTGCTTTTGCCCTAATAAAATATTTTGTCTTGTCGTAAATTTATCTGCGTGGGATGATATTGTTAAATTTAATTATCTAATTTGTGGCTTAACCGTCGGATTTGCATAGCATGTAGGGTTAGGTCACCGCATTTCCTGCCGCATATAATTTCGCCCTGCGTCACCTAGCCAACCCTAACTCCTCTCCTCCCCCAACCGGCCCGGCTGCTTCCTTATTCCAGTCATCTTGTGGCTATCCTACGCCTAAACAAGCCGCTACCGAGCTGCTGTCAAGCCCCAATCCTGCATCCAAGTTGCTTTCAAAACCCCTACAAACCTTACCCTGCATTCCCAGCTGCTACCCAGCCTTCCTGAAGCCTTCAAGCCCCTCCAGGTGGCTGCTGGAGCCTTCCAGACCCTCATAGGTCACCATCATTCCATTACATCAATCTCTCTCTAGGTCGGTGACTTGATTTGTGTCGCAGGCATACAAATTATCTTTTATCTACTAAATCAAGCCATTAGCAAAAAAGTTGAAACATCAATGCGGTAAAAAGGATTCTCAGATCACTGTATAGATCAAGGTTGTCAGGATCGCGATTCAAATCATAGGATCTTACGATCCTACGATCCAGATTTTGTAAATCGATCCTGATTTTGTAAAGCGATCCTCGATCCGACCTTACTATCTGATCCGATCCTACTTCAAAATGATCTCATCTAGGATCTCGATCCTGACAACCTTGGTATAGATTATACAAGTTTTATATGGCACTAATGCATTCATCGCCACAACCGAGGACGCGTGATATCATCATGCATCGATTATATTATTATTAGTCATTATTTTACTTTCTGTCAATTTTCTTATGCATCGATGTATTTTGAGTTCCGGCTCATCGCTTTGACCACCCGATAAAACCTGAATAAAAAGCCCGTTAATTTTAGTAATTAGAATGTAAGAGGCAAGCTTATAATTATTTAAGGCCGCATAAATTAAGTTGGGAGGAAAATCTAAATTCAACCAAGAGATATCTTAGTTTTTGGCAAATAACTGATTTGGGATTCAATTTAAAAAAGAAAAAAAATTCTTTCAATAAAGATTATCATAAATCAATTTGGAAAGAAATACTTGGAACAGGGGTAATTGGCAAGACATTTATGGAGGGATTGAAAAAAGGGCCAATTATTGCTATGTTAAAATCAATCGCTGCCAAAGGAAGAAGGCGGGCCGGATTTTAGAGAAACTAATTATGTTTCTCTGAGGTGCCGGCCGAAACCCCTTCTCCATACCTCTCCAATCTCGCTCTATTCGGATACCAACAAGGAGGCGCGAACCCGAAGTCGCCGCCGCTCCAGCATCGTCGCTAACATCTTGTGAAGCACCACCCTAATTGCTTCACGATTTCTCCATCGTGTGACCCGTCGCTGCCGTGCTGAAGTTCCGCCGTTGTCTCTCCTTCGAGACCCGCCGACGGGAAGTCCCTTATTCCGGTCTGTCGCTAGGTTGTTGTCGACACCAACAAACCTCTCTGGCAACCTAGTCTCTTGTGACTACTTCCTTCCGCTGGAATGTCCGATAGTTACTGACTCCCAATCCAGCAATCCTTGAACGGTCACGACAACAGTGCCACTCCCTGTGTAACTGAGTTGGAAGTGGCCACCACCACGCAGTTTGCATATGTTGGCTCCGGTAAAACTCCATCCCTTCTTATTTGCTCCATCAAGTTAGGTTAATTTTATGCAATTCAATTAAATATTGATAAGCTTGCTCCGAACGTTCAAATTATTTAAATTACCGTTATTTCATAAATTATTGTGTTTATATTGTGGATGTGCGGATCTCGATTTTGGCCAACTCGGTGAAACGTGCGGGAAATCACTTTCAAATGAAATTAACGGCTTAGCGAAGTTCAGCGATCGAAGGTTATTTGCGCGCAAAAAATTCGAAATTGGCTTGCTCGGCCTACATAAGTTGGATTCAAACGCATAAAATTAACTGATTTTCAAAACCCTAGATTTGACTTACATCAGGCACTCTCCTATCCCTCTCTACCTCTCTCTATCTAAAAAAGCATTTGCCTCCTCAACTCCAAGTAAATACATTAAACAAATTATTCTTTCTGATATTGCCAAAAAAATGTGTTGAGTTTTGACAGTCAAATAACCAGGGTAAAGAAACACGTTGAAAAGAGAAGCATACCAAACATTTCAAAGTGCTTGAGGCATTTCCCTTGAACCAAAATCCATATGCCAAGTTAACTACAAGTAATCAACAAAGAAAAATCGCAAATCATCATTAGTTTCAGCAGGAAAACACTAATCCAGGCAATAGCACTGCAAGTTGAAAAATTGCAAGATTAATGAGACAGTTTTGTTTTCATGTGGAGGACTTTTTAGGTGAGTAGAGTAATTGGGCATTAGAAAAACAAACGATGTCAACGTATTTTTTTTCTTGCAACATACACTGGTACACCACACAAGGAAAATACAAGTACTTGTGCATTATTTAGAGGTTGAGAGTAACACCCATGCGGAAATGTAAATGTTTTCAATTGGTATTCTTCCACAAACATGAGTTGAACTCAAATATAGTATCCAAAGCATTAAGGACCTGTTTTAGGCGCCGCTAGTGCTCTGATGGCAGCACAATGTTTAAGGACGGTTGCGCCTCAAACAGGTAGTCAGCTTATGGTGGTGTTCTGCCTATGGTGGCAAGGAAGAAAAACTCCATTGCAACTCCATTTCGTACCAACCCCCCCCCCCCAAACTCCCAAACGTTGTGGTGGCATGTCACCTCCAGTTCCTCCCACCTCACCAAACCAAAACCTATGTTACACCGAGCATAAGTTCAAACATGCAGGCATGAAACAAATCTAAATTTTAGAGGGCACTACCAAAGACTGAGAAAATAACCTCATAAATAAGTGAACTATTGAACATAGTCAGTATACCAATCACATTGCCAAAGAGGGATTGCTGGATTTGCCAAGTAATTAATAACTTCAAAAATGAGCATAAATTATCTTTATTTAAACATACTTGATTCCACAAAACTTACAATTTGAATTGGTGAATCAATTATCTTTATTTAAGACAACTAATCCCCGATTTCATTATATTCTCAATTATTCAACTTCCAAGTTTAAAAGCGATGTGTAAAGTGAGCACGGATCCATGATGATAAAGCTACAAAAGTCATAAACTAATCAAAAAACTGTTTATTCCAGTATTGATCTCAGCAGATAAGGACAAGGCCCTGAACAGGATGGACCCACTGAAATTTGACTATATTAAAAGTGATGCAAAGTGAAACAGATGGTGATTGAAAGAGAAAGATGATATGTGAAAGTCTTTAATTCCAAGGTATCTAATCAGCTAAAGAGAGGGTGAATAGTTTTTGGTCTTTTATAATTTTCCCTCTACTTAGTGTGTTGTGGGCTAAGTTGTCAAGGCGCGCGCCTAGGCGCGCCTGAGGCGCCGGGCGCACCAGGCGCAGCCCGCTGCGCCTCAGCTGTGCTGAGGCGGGCGATGTGCCCCAGGCGCGCCTAGGCGCGCGCCTTACAGGCTCCCAGGCGCGCCAAAGGCGCGCCCGGGCCTTTTAAGGTATTTTTTTTAAAAAAAAAAATTTTATGTTGGCAAAAACATGATCTTAGACGCACCCGAGGCACCCCCTAGGCGCACTTGGGCGCCCAATTCGCTGAAATTGTGCGAATTGGGCGCCCAATTCGCTGAAATTGAGCGAATTGGGCGCCCAATTCGCTGAAATTGAGCGAATTGGGCGCCCAATTCGCTGAAATTGAGCGAATTGGGCGCCCATTCGCTGAAATTGAGCGAATTGGGCTCCCAATTCCCTGAAGTTCAGCGAATTGGGCGCCGAATTCGCTCAATTTCAGCGAATTGGGCGCCGAATTCGCTCAATTTCAGCGAATTGGGCGCCGAATTCGCTCAATTTCAGCGAATTGGGCGCCCAATTCGCTCAATTTCAGCGAATTGGGCGCCCAATTCGCTCAATTTCAGCGAATTGGGCGCCCAATTCGCTCAATTTTCTTTTTCCCCAATTTTTGCGCCTCACGTGCCTCAGGCGCGCGCCTGCGCCTTGCGCCTTGCGCCTAGGCTCCAGGGGCCCTTTACGCCTCGGTGCGCCTTGCGCCTTTGATAACTTAGGTTGTGGGTGAGTTAAATATTGTTTTCAAGACAATCACACAAAGCACACACAAGGTTTTATAGTGGTTTCCCAGATTATGAGTACGTTCACTTTCCCTCACCTTTCTAACAGCTTGTTAGGCAAGGCCCCTTCTCCAAAACTCGACTCAGAGCTTACAACACAGATCCTTCAGGATCTCTCAGTCTCCTCTAAGACTTATAACTCAGGCACAAGGCCCTACCTCAGAGCAAACTGTTCCTACAGCTCAGTGATCAGCAGATCACGTACCTCAGACTAAATCAATAGTCCTACAGCTCAGGCTATGGAGGTTAGCCCTACAACTCAGAGAGTAACACTCTCCTACAGCTCGGATCTGTTAAGATCCTAACTCTGGAACAAAGATCCTACACTCAGATCCACACAAGGATCCTACAAACTCAGGCTCAACAGCCCTACACTCAGATCCACACAGAGATTCTACAAACTCAGACTTAAAAGCCCTACACTATGATCCACACAGGGATCCTACCTCAGCCTTTATAAATCAGGCTTACAACTCAGATCCAAAAGGATCCTATAGGAAGAGTAGTTGGTTAGTGTGGTTGATTTGACACCAGAGAAATTTCTCTGTGTCTGCCTCCTGAGCTGAGTTAACAGCCCTAACTTTCTTCACAGCAACAGAAAATAAATGTTCAGTAAGAAGCAGTCTGTGCTGAAGAACCTCAGAAACTTGTTTCTGAACATGTTGAAGAAGACTGAAGGTTTGACAGTTTTTGTGTTCTTCAATCAGCTAACCTGTACTTGTAGAAATCTGAAAGCTCTGTTCCTCCTTCTTTATCAGAACCTTATCTGAACTTGCTGTAGCAGAAGAAAGTAGCTACAGCAACTTGAAAAAACTTTTAGATCAGCTGATTTAACTTCAAGCTTCAAACTCGGCAACAATGGCGAGGAAGAAGAAGTTCAGCCGCAAATTTTCGAAATGAGAAAACCCTAAAAGTTAAAGTTCCTTCAGTCCATCTTATCCCTTTTATCTTTCGCCGATTAACGGCTCCAAGAAGGAGTGGGGACCACCTATGGCTGCCAGCTGCACCTTGCTTTAACAGAAGAAGACGTACAGTAGGCCTCCGGCGCTATTTGTCGTGTTCTGTAGCTTTCCCGCAACTAATTTGAACTTTGTTGACTTTGGCTGACGTCAGCATTTGTGGACTTAGCCAAATCTTCATATTCAATCCAGGTGTTGGGTGAATGGCATTCACTCAACGAATCTAGACTTAGTCAAATTCTCTGCACCATCAGGCATTGAGTGCGTTGAGTGAATTGGCATCACTCAACGCCCCTAGACTAAGTTGTAACTGTCTTTGTCTGCTAGGCATTGAGAGCGTTAGTGAAGCTTCATCACTCAACGCTTTTGTACTTAGCCGCTTCTCTGGTCTGCCAGCTTGCTGAGGCGTCGAGTGTGTTGAGTGAGCTGGCATCACTCAACGCTTCTGGACTTAGACAGATTTTTCTATCTATCTCTTTTCTTAGGCTTTGACCTCTGTCGACGCCTTCTGCTTTGGCATTGAGTGAGCTGTCCTCACTCAACGATTCTAGACTTAGCCAGATTTCTTGACAGGATCTTCAACTGCTTGAGCTTGTCTCAACGCTGCTTGGTATATGGCATTGAGTGAACTGGATTCACTCAACGCCTATGGACTTAGTCGTTTTTTCAGCTTGCCAATACTGAGGCTTTGACAGACTCAGCTATACTCGACGTCTTTTGATATATGGCGTTAAGTGAACTGCCTTCACTCAACACTTGTGGACTTAGCCGCAGAATTGCTTTACAGACGGCTAGGCATTGATTGTCCACACCTTACTCAGCGCTTTTTGGCATCTGGCGTTGAGTGAACTGGTTTCACTCAACGCCTGTGGACTTGGCGATTTTCAGCCTTTGCAGCATTCTTCTTTGGCATCTGGCGTTGAGTGAACTGGCTTCACTCAACGCCTGTGGGCTTAGAAAGATTTTTATCTCTCCACATCTCTATCTTGTGACCACCTGTCACAACCACTTAAACACTCTGTCTAAACTTGTTTCATGGAACATCCTACACATGATGAGCTTAACAAACATCAAATACAATTATGCTCTTAGTGTTGATGGTGATGTCTCTTCAAATCAATTCTAGGGAACATTGAAGGCAATATTCTCAGCAATCTCCCCATATTTGAAGAAGGCAGAACACACAGCAATACTAAGAAGCATTAACATAAAAAGCATATTAATTTAATGCATCTGTAAGCTATATATGTTACATCCGCTAGCTTATGTTACTTGAATTACTAGCATATCAATTCAATGTACTTCATTTAACTGTATTGACTCAACATGTCAAGTCAATGCATTCAAATACCACTTGAATAATTGCTCAAGTAATATGCACTGACTCAACATGACCTAGTTATGTCAAGTATTGCTTATACATCTCCTCCTTTCCAAGTATTGTCACACATCTCTCCTTTTCTGGCTTCTTCTATAGGCATATATCTATTGAGGGAGGTGATAGGAGAATTTATCTCTTGATCCTAGCCTACTTCTACTATACTAGTGATCAAACTAGTTGACTGGAGAACATACCTCTTATGTTGATACCACTGATACAACACATCACTGTAGCCACTTGACACTTGAGTGGTCCATTGATCCATTTGAGTTAGCTGCTATCATTGATCCACATGAGCTAATGCCACTCATCCCCCTTTTTATGGCTTCTGCAGAATCAGCTATAGTCAGGGAGGTGTTGGTTGTTCCTCTTCTCCTACAGCAGCAGCTTTGATATCGCATTGTTCTTTCAGCAGCAGCAGCAGTGATGATCTTTGATCCACTGTAGCAGTTGCTGGACTTGCTCTCCCTCAACAGGAGCATCTTGACTTGCTCCCCCACAACAGGAGCATCTACTAACATCCATCCTGGTAGACACTTTAGTCAATACCAGTTTGGATAGCACTTGAACAACTTGATATCAATGAAGGTATACCACTTGAAAACTCTTCATACCACTGAAGGTCTTTTCCACCTGCAAGAAGTAGCGCAATCTGCAACAATAACAACACAAGGAGCAACTGAAGTTATACTAAGTTCAACATACCCAGCTCAAACTTGAATGTGTTGAGCTTTACTTCATCCAGTGGCTTAGTGAAGATGTCAGCCACTTGTTTGTCTGTAAGGACAAACTCAAGACTGATATTTTCACATTTCACATGCTCCCTAATGAAATAATACTTAATATCAATGTGCTTAGTCCTGCTATGAGAAACAGGATTCCTAGCAATTGAGATTGCACTAGTAAAATCACAGTACAAAAGAGTTCTACTTATCTTGAGGTTATAGTCCTGGAGATGATGTTGGATCCACAGCAACTGTGCATAGCAGCTACTTGCTGAGATATATTCTGACTCAGCTGTTGAGATTGCAATACTGGTCTGTTTTTTGCTGCTCCAAGACACTAGTTTTTCTCCCAAGAACTGACTGGTGCCTGAAGTGTTCTTCCTGTCCTCTTTGCGGCCTACAAAATCTGCATCTGAAGAGCCTGTTAGTTCAAAATCCCTATTTCTAGGGCACCATAGGCCAAGATCTGGTGTGCCCTTAAGATACCTCAAAATCCTCTTAGCAGCAGAGTGTTGAGATTCTTTAGGGCTAGCCTGATACCTAGCACAAACACATGTAGCATACATGATGTCTGGTCTACTTGCAGTAAGATATAGAAGGGAGCTAATTATCCCTCTATACAAAGTTTCATCAACAGGTTTCTCTGTCTCATCTTTGTTTATAGGCATACTTGACTCAAGGGGAGTTTTCATGGTGGAGGCATTCTCCATACCAAAGTTTTCGATCAACTCCCTGGTGAACTTAGACTGGGATATGGATAATCCATCATCAGTCTGTCTTACTTGGAGGCCCTAGAAGAACTTAAGTTCACTCATACTGCTCATCTCAAACCTCTCTTGCATAAGTTTGACAAACTTCCTGCAAAAGTTGTCATCAGTAGATCCAAAGATTATGTCATCTACATATATCTGGACTAGGATGATCTTGCCCTTAGATTCTCTTAGGAATATGCTCTTGTCTATCTTCCCCCTTGAGAATTTGTTCTCAATGAGAAAGCTAGACAATGTCCCATACCATGCTCTAAGGACTTGTTTTAACCCATATAGAGCTTTCATAAGTCTATAAACAGAATCAGGTGAGTTAGAATCAACAAAACCTGAAGGTTGTTCAACATAAATTTCTTCATTTAAGTCACCATTCAGGAAGGCTGACTTCGCATCCATCTGGTAGACTTTAAATTCCTTGAATGCAGCATATGCAAGGAAGAGTCTGATGGCTTCCAATCTTTCTGCAGGGGCAAAGGTTTGATCAAAGTCAATACCTTTTTCTTGTCTGTACCTCTTAGCTACTAGTCTAGCATTGTTCTTGATTATAACGTCATTTTCATCAAGTTTATTCTTGTAAATCCACTTGACTTCAATGAAATTATGTCTTTGTGGTCTGGAAACCAGCTTCCAGACTTTGCATCTCTTAAATTGGTTCAATTCCTCTTGCATAGCTACAATCCAGAACTGATCTATGTTGGCCTCTTCAAATCTCTTGGGCTCAACCTGTGATAGGGAACCTGTATACATTGTTATATTAAGACTCTTGCTTCTTGTCACCACTCCTTGGTTTGCATCACCAATTATCTGGTGTCTTGGATGATCTCTTAGATGCCTGACACCTGGAGGCAGTCTTCTTTCAGCATCAGCTTCAGTAGCAGCTACTTGCTGATCTTCATCCACTTCAAGTGTGTCTTGCACTCCTTTTGGAATATCCACTCCATCTTGGATTTCTGGAGCAGCTTTTTTGATGGTTAGTTTGTCCATCATCAGTCTTGTACCTGCAGTACTAGAAGAGGAGCTTGTTAGCTCACTGTTAATCATGGTAGATTCATCAAAGACAAAATGTACAGACTCTTCTACAACTTGGCTTTTCAAGTTGTAGATCTTATAGACTTTACTATGATTGTTGTACCCAACAAAAATCTCATCAAAGGACTTGCCAGCAAACTTAGTCACATAGAACTTACCATTATAAAGCACATAGCACTTGCTACTAAAGATCCTTAGATAGCCCGTGTTTGGTTTTCTGCCCTTCAAGATCTCATAGAGAGTCTTCTTGTGGCTCTTGGTCATAGAGGCTCTATTAAGGACATGACATGCAGTATTCACTGTCTCAGCCCAGAAATATTCTAGGAGAGATGTATCACTCAATAATATTCTTCCAGCCTCTATGAGAGTTCTATTTTTCCTCTCAACAATCCCATTTTACTGGGGTGTTCTTAGAAAAGAAAATTCTTGATGAATCTCTAGCTCTTCACAGAACTTTGTCATGCTATTAGACTGGAATTCAGTCTTATGGTCACTTCTGATTTTGACCACAGTACTATCAAACTCATTCTGAATTTGTTTGATAAACTTCATGAAGATATCAAGAGTTTCATTCTTTTTCTTAAGGAAGAACACTCAAGTAAACCTGGAATAGTCATCAACTATCACAAGGGTGTAGACTTTCATACCTAGACTATGAACTGGCATAGGACCAAACAAGTTCATATGCAAGAGGTATAAACACCTCACAGGGTCTTTGGTCTCAATGCCCTTGAAAGAAGCTTTGGTCTGCATGGCCTTTTGACATACTAAACAAATGTTTTCCTTGGTGCATTTCATCTTGGGACCATTCCTAACTAGTTCTTCACTAAGGAGCTTGTCAATAGTCTTATAATTCAAATGAACTAGTCTCTTGTGCTATTGCACACAATAAGAAACTTTCTCATTTGCCACTAGACAAATAGGAGAGTCTGTATCTAGACAAAAGAAATTTAAGCAATAAACATTTTCATTCCTAGTATCTGTCAAGATGACCTCTTGGTCACTTGGCCTCATAATTTGGCATTCATCCTTGTGGAAGACAATGACATAGCCAAGATCAGAGAGTTGACTTATGTTTATAAGGTTGTGTTGCAACCATTCAACCTAAGCTATTTTTGAGATGGTGACTATGTCATTGATAATTTTACCATAGTCTCTTGTCACTCCTCTATCTGAACCACCAAAGATAACCTTGGGTCCATCTTTTACTGGAGTATACTCCTTTAAGTTGCTCATTTTCCCAGTCATATGCCTGGAACAACCATTGTTCAAGTACCATATAGGGGTATGGGCACTTAAACTAACCTGCAGCACATTAATTATTTTACATTAGGACCCCAATATCTATTTGGTCCTAGGCGTCTGTTAGTCTGAAAATGGACTTGTCTACCAGCAGCTTTTCTGACTGGCGGACTAACATTAGCTCTGGCATAGTAGGACTGTGCCAGCAATCTAAAGCAAAATGCCTCACTTTCCTACAGCACCAGCACTCATGAATATTTTATCTTCTTTTCTAAGCAGGTCCTGCAGTATGGTTAACTGCTGACTGAACAGAAGGAAAAGGTACAACATCTTTCTTCAAATTCCTTTCAGCAAGGATCTAACTGAAGGTAAGTCTTCCAGCATGCTTCCTTGATTGGCTCTAACTGTCATTTGCAGCAGTCTTCTTTGCAGATGACATGTTGTTTATAGCATCAGAGATAGCTAGATTTGGCTTGCTAACAGATTTACCCTTGGTCTGAATTTTTGTTGGATGGCCTTGAGTGAAGGCAGCTGCCTTGTTCTTGAGAGTGGGGGCTGGGGTACCAAAAACAAATGGTCAAGGATGAGCCATTTGGATTTCCTCATGGGGAGCCTTAAAGACACTTCACTCCCCTACTGTACCTTCCACCATAGCTGTGAACTTCTTTGTTAACACTAGTGGATCTGTCATTCATCTAGTGATAATAGATGCTTTCTTGGTCATCCCTGTTTAAAGGCAACATCACCTTCTTAAAAGGGATGGGAGGCTTGGAAACTAGAAGCTAGACTGGAGCTTTCCCTTTCCCTTTGGAAGGGGCAACTCTAGTGTTTCCCTTAAACCTCAATCCTTTCTTACCCTTCTGAGAGAAGAAGGAGTCTATCAAGGATAACACAGTATTGGGCTTAGAGAAACTAGCCACAATTCTCTTCTTCCTCTGAAACTTCTCTTCAAGATCTCTGATGAGACTATCATTGTACTTGATGGTGCCAATCTGGATGAGAGTAATGTTCCTGAGTTGGCTAACTTCCCTGGCCTTCTGATCCAGCAAAGATGTTGTCTCAATATGTTGGGAAACAGCAAACAGAAGGGAGATTATCTCCTCAACTTGCTTCTTAGTCAACTTCTTGCACTTCTTAAAAGTATCTAGAAGTTCATCATACTTGTCAATCAATTGATTGACATCTCCTTCAGATTCAGAATCATTTTCACCACTGGATGAAGAAGCTTCTGTACAGGGACTAGTCTCATACCCAGACTCTAAAAAAGAACTAGATAGAGGAAGGACCTTTTCTGGACAGACTGACCCTGGCTGGATTCTTCATCAAACATTGTCATCAGCCCATAGCAACTGTAGGCATCTTCTTCATCTTCATCCTCCTCTGAGTCACTGTCTGAATGTGACAGAGGGGCCCTGATACCTATCCTAGCAGCAGGATAGTCTTCAGTTTCTCCAGCAGCAACTAGCCCTATATAGGCTTCTTCATCTTCAGACTCTGAGGAAGATGAGTCTGTCCAGCTCTTCTCCTTCTTAGCAATAAAAGACTTTTCTTTCTTGTCCTTGTGCTGGTGGACATTTTTCTCACCAGCCTTTTTTCTCTTCACTGGGCAGTCAACAATCACATGTCTTGTCTTGCTGCAACAATAGCAGACAACTTTAGAGGAACTATGTTTACTAGTTTTAGAATCATACATTTCTCCCTTAGAGTGATTCTTCCTGTGATGAGAGGAGGAGGAAGGTCTGCCCCTCCACTACTTCTTCTTCATCAGCTTATGAAATTTCCTGGAGAAGGGAGCAAAGTCTTCATCATACATGATGCAGTCTGATGAGCTTGACCATGTGTTGTCTGAATCAGCTGGTCTTCTTGGAGGAGAGGGAATCCTCTTCTTGCTCTTCTTGGTGCTTTCTGCTCTGAAGGCCAAAGACTTTTCCTTGGTCTGGGATTTGCTGATGGTCTCCTCCTCTTTTCTGACAGCTAGCTGCATCTCATAAGAGAGCAGCTTTTCAAACAGTGTATGGGGAGGAGTATCAGCTAGCTTGGTCACCTCTCTGATGGCACATATCTTGGTGTCTTAGTATCTGGTGAGAGACCTCAGGAACTTGTCATTAATCTCATAATGACAGAAGATCCTCCCATAGGTCCTCAGCTCATTTACTGTGCTGAAGAATCTTTCATAGCAGTGAGTTATGCATTCTCCCTTGGACTGCCTGAAAACCCCATACTCCTGGTTGAGCATGGACTTCTTGTCATCTCTAACCACTTCAGTTCCCTCCATGCAAACCACAAGAGTTTCCCACATCTTCTTGGAGGACTGGCAGTGAACCAGATTCTGAAAGGTAGAATCATCTATGGCACTAACAAAAATATTTTGTGCCGTCTTATCCATGGTGGCCAAGATGACTTCATCCTTGGTCATCTTTGAGTATTTCTTTGGTGTCAGGACTGTTGCATCCAGTACTGAGACCTTCATGGGGATGAAAGGTCCCTCTTTGACTGTCATAAAGATCCTTGGATCAGAGGCTTCCATAAACAGTCTGACCCTCTCTTTCCAGATTCCAAAATTCTCCTTCCTGCAGATGGGGAGTTTCATGAAACCTAGCTCCTTATGGTTCTTTCCTGAACCCATAAGTATACTTGTTTCAGCTACCCTTGGAGATCTACTATGACTGTTAAAAAATTTTTGAGCAACCTCTCTCTGATACCACTTGCAAGTCTTTAATTCTAAGGTAGCTAATCACCTAGATGGGGGTGAATAGGTTTTTGATCTTTTATAATTTTCTCTCTACTTAGTGTGTTGTGGATGAGTTAAATACTTAAATATTGTTTCCAAGATAATCACACAAAGCACACACAAGGTTTTATAGTGGTTCCCCAGATTATGGGTACGTACACTTTCACTCACCTTTCTAACAGCTTGTTAGACAAGGCCCCTTCTCCAAAACTCAGTTCCTTAGAGTTTACAACACAGATCCCTCAGGATCTCTCAGTCTCCTCCAAGACTTACAACTCAGGCACAAGGCTCTACCTCAGAGCAAACTGCTCCTACAGCTTAGTGATCAGCAGATCACCTACCTCTGACTAAATCAATAGTCCTACAGCTCAGGCTATGGAGGTTAGCCCTACAACTCAGAGAGTAACACTCTCCTATAGCTCAGATCTGTTAAGATCCTACCTCAGGCCAAAGGCCCTACCTCACGCACAGAGTCCCTACACTCAGATCCACACAAGGATTCTACAAACTCAGGCTTTACATCACACTCAGATCCACACATAGATCCTACAAACTCAGGCTTAACAGCCCTACACTCAGATACACATAGGGATCCTACCTCAGCCTTTATAAATCAGGCTTACAACTCAGATCCAAAAGGATCCTATAGGAAGAGTAGTTGGTTGGTGTGGTTGATTTGACACCAGAGAAATTTCTCTGTGTCTGCCTCCTGAGCTGAGTTAACAGCCCTAACTTTCTTCACAGCAACAGAAAATAAATGTTCAGTAAGAAGCAGTCTGTGCTGAAGAACCTCAGAAACTTGTTTCTGAACATGTTGAAGAAGACTGAAGGTTTGACAGTTTTTGTGTTCTTCAATCAGCTAACATGGGCTTGCAGAAATCTGAAAGCTCTGCTCCTCCTTCTTTATCAGAACCTTATCTGAACTTATTGTAGCAGAAGAAAGTAGCTACAGCAACTTGAAAGAACTTTTAGATCAGCTGATTTAACTTCAAGCTTAAAACTCGGCAACAATGGCGAGGAAGAAGAAGTTCAGCCGTAACTTTTCGAATGAGAAAACCCTAAAAGTTAAAGTTCCTTCAATCCATCTTATCCCTTTTATCTATCGTCGATTAACGGCTTCAAGAAGCAGTGGGGACCACCTATGGCTGTCAGCTACACCTTGCTTTAACGGAAGAAGGCGTACAGTAGGCCTCTGGCGCTATATGTCGTGTTTTGTAGCTTTCCCGCAACTAATTTGAACTTTATTGACTTTGGATGACGTCAGCATTTGTGGACTTAGCCAAATCTACAGATTCAATCCAGGCGTTGAGTGCGTTGAGTGAATGTCCTTCACTCAACGAATCTGGACTTAGTCAAATTCTCTGCACCATCAGGCGTTGAGTGCGTTGAGTGAATTGGCATCACTCAACGCCCTGGACTTAGCTGTAATTGTCTTTGTCTGCTAGGCGTTGAGAGCGTTGAGTGAAGCTTCATCACTCAACGCTTTTGTACTTAGCCGCTTGTTTGGTCTACCAGCTTGCTGAGGCGTTGAGTGCATTGAGTGAGTTGTCATCACTCAACGCTTCTGGACTTAGACAGATTTTTCTGTCTATCTCTTTTCTTAGGCTTTGACCTCTGTCGACGTCTTTTGTTTTGGCGTTGAGTGAGCTGTCCTCACTCAACGATTCTGAACTTAGCCAGATTTCTTGACAGAATCTTCAACTGATTGAGCTTGTCTCAACGCTGCTTGGTATATACATTAAGTGAACTGGCTTTACTCAACGTCTGTGGACTTAGTCATTTTTTCAGCTTGCCAATACTGAGGATTTGACAGACTCAGCTATACTCGACGTCTTTTGATATATGGCGTTGAGTGAACTGCCTTCACTCAACGCCTATGGACTTAGCCACAGAATTGCTTTACAGACTGCTAGGCTTTGACAGTACACACCTTACTCAGCGCTTTTTGGCATCTGGCGTCGAGTGAACTTGCTTCACTCAACGCCTGTGGACTTAAACAGATTTTTGTCTCTCCACATCTCTATCTTGTAACCACCTGTCACAACAACTTAGACACTCTGTCTAAACTTGTTGCATGGAACATCTTGCACATGATGAGCTTAACCAACATCAAATAAAACTATGCTCTTAGTGTTGATGGTGATGCCTCTTCAAGTCAAGTCTAGGGAACATTGAGGGCAATATTCCCAACAATATGTGACCGCAGGGATCGCGCGGTGCAAATCTCGAAAGAAGTGCAATGATAGTGTACTGGTAAAAGTAATAAGAGTGTGATACGATACCGGAGAGGAACCGGGCGAGGGGGAGGGTCGGCGGAGGTGAGGGAAAAGAGGATTAAGGTTGAGAGAAAATCTTAGGGAGCAGCCCTAATTTTCATTCATCCAAGCATAATGAAAAAAGAGTGCAACTCCACCGCGAGGTGTGAATAGCAAGTGCAAGGAAAATAAATGTGTACACAACATAATACGAAATAGCATAGTGCAAAGAAATAAAATAGTCACGCCGGCATCGCGTCTTCGATCTCTCCTCCTCCAGACAGACTCGTCGTTGTCGTCCTCTGCATGTAGACTCGCAACGGCGTCTCGTCATCGTGCAAATCAGTAACAATAACACCGTCTGGAAAATGTGTTTTGTTCTCAAGGAAGTAGTTAGCAAACTGACGGCGGAAGTAATCCCGGGGAAGCCAGGTAGCATCGGAGTATGGGTGATTTGCCCAGGCGGACAAAATTACCTCTGAAGTGAGGTCTCCTGGCTAAAGGCAGCGGTGGTCGAGTATCTTGGTCAGGTAGTACGGTGCCTCGCCGGCGAGATCGACGTCGGTCAGAATGTAGTATGTGGTGGAGTGGTTGCCCACCACACGGCGCATCTAAGAAACGTGGAAGACCGGGTGAATGCGGCTCTCGGCGGGGAGGCGTAGGCGATAAGCGACAGCACCGATACGTGTTAGCACCTCAAATGTCCCAAAGAACCGTGGTGTGAGCTTCAGGCAGGGCCTTCGGGCCACTGACAGTTGGTGCTTTGGGTGCAATTTGATGAACACCTTCTCCCCCACATAGAAGGAAAGGTCGCGCTGCTTCCTGTTCGTTGAGGAGGACATCTTCTGTTGGGCCCGTAGGACGTAATGCTTCAAGTGATCCAGGATGGTCACGGTCCTGCAGGCTGCAAGGCGATGGCCAAACTCTCGACCTGGCACTCTCACGGCAGGTGGCGGAGAATGGAGGGTGGCGGACGGCCATAAACAGCCTCAAACGGGGTGGTACCTGCTGCGTTGTGGTAGGCAGTGTTGTACGAGTACTCGGCCCAACAGAGCCACTTGGACTATCCGCGGGGTTGCTCCTCCATGAAGCAGCAAAGGTATATCTTCAAACAGCGGTTGAGGACCTCGGACTAGCCATCCGTCTGCGGGTGATAAGTCGTGCTCATACGGAGGCACCTGTAGCCGGAAAAGTGTGGTCCAGAAGGTGCACAAGAAAAGCGGATCACGATCGCTCATGATCGACAGAGGAAACCCATGAAGGCGTACAACGATGTTGATGAAGCTGTTTGTGACTGTGGCGGCAGTGTAGGGGTGACAAAGGGGAATGAAATAGCCATATTTGGATAGTCTGTCCAACATGACCAAGATACAATCAAATTTCTGGGAGCACTATAGCCGAGTAATGAAGTCCATGGCCACGTCCTCCCAAATGCGGTTTGGAATGGGAAGAGGCTGAAGGAGGCCGGCTGGAAACGTTGTCTCGTACTTGGCATTCCGGCAAACCAAACAGGCCGCCACGAATGCCTCGACCTGTCGGAACATGTGGGGCCAGTAGAAAGAAGTCGATAAACAGTGGTAGGTACGGAAGGCCCCGACGTGCCCTCCGGAGGGCGAAGCATGAAACTCGGCGAGGAGGAAGGGGATTCTCGAAGAAGATGGTGCAAGAGCAAGGCGGCCCTTGAAGAACAGACGCCCCCCTACGAGCAAGTATGGTGGGTGGGCGGAGGTGTCCGCGATGAGCGTCGTCCGGATCCCAAATAAAATAGGGTCGGCCTCGAACTAGTGTTGGATGGTCGTCGCGTTTTCCCACACCGGCCGAGAGATAGTCGTGAGCTTTGGCGACTGGCTCTGCTGAGAGAGGGCATTGGCCGCCCGATTTGCCCTCCTCGGGCGGAACTCGATGGTGAAGTCATAGCCCAGGAATTTTGCCACTCACATCTGTTGGGCGGGCGTTGCGATCTTCTGCTGGAGTAGGTAGCGGAGGCTGTGGTGGTCGGTGCGGACCACGAAGGGGCGGCCCGGTAGATATGGGTACCAATGCTGAACAACGAGAATGAGCCCTATGACGTAGTTCTCATACGCGGAGCGGCTGCAAACAGTGTTGGAGAAAGCGCGGCTGAAGTAGGCAATCGACCGTCCGGCATGCATAAGTACGACTCCCACCCCAGAGCCCAATGCCTCACACTCCACTGAGAATAGCAGAGAGAAATTTGGCATGGCCAGCACTAGCCCGCGAACTAGGGTCTGCTGAAGGGCGGAAAAGGCGGCGGCGGCCATCCACTGAAAGGAACCCTCCTTTGACTTCTTCAGGAGCTGCTTAAGTAGTCAAGCTAGAGCCCCATACCCTTGGATGAAGCGGTGATAGTATCCCGTCAAGCCGAGGAATCCCTGGACTTCCCGCAGAGATGTAGGAGTTGGCCAATGAAGGACCGCCGCGATCTTCTTCTCATCCATGGAGACCCCCCGGGCCGAGATGGTGCGGCCGAGGTAGCTCACTTCCGACTCCCCAAAGGAGCACTTCTTCAGATGGACCTTGAGGTGATGGCGTCGAATGGTAGTCAGAGTGAGGCGGACGTGCTGAAGGTGATCCTGTCAGGAAGAATTATATACCAAAATATCATCAAAAAAACAAGAACGTGTCGACGAAGTACCGCCTGGAAAATGTCATTCA
Source organism: Platanthera zijinensis (assembly GCA_039513925.1). Classification (NCBI taxonomy): domain Eukaryota; kingdom Viridiplantae; phylum Streptophyta; class Magnoliopsida; order Asparagales; family Orchidaceae; genus Platanthera; species Platanthera zijinensis. The sequence continues at coordinate 157,676,490 of CM077083.1, forward strand.
TCGTCGCCTGGAAGATGGTCGGTGCGTTGGTGAGGCTGAAAGGCATGACCAAGAACTAGCTGTGGTCGTCGTGCGTCCGGAAGGCGGTCTTGGGGATGTCCTCGAATCGTACCCGGATCTGGTGATAGCTTGCTCGAAGGTCCAGCTTAGTGAAGAATATGGAGCTGCGGAGCTCGTCCAAAAACTCTTGAATAACTGGGATCGGGTACCTTCCCGGAATGGTGACCATATTGAGCTCCTGGTAGTTCATACAGAAACGCCAGCTACCGTCCTTTTTCCAGACAAGGAGGACCGGGCTGGAGAAAGGGCTCGCACTGGGGCGGATGAGGCCCCCCATCAACATCTCACGAACCAACTGCTCGATCTCGTCTTTTTGCACATGACCGTAGCAGTAAGGACGGACTGACACCGCCGCCGCACCGAGATGGAGGGGAATGGCGTGATCAGTCAGGTGAGTCGGCGGTAGGCCAGTCGGGGCCTCAAAAATGTCGGCGAACTCGGCGAGTAGTGCCTGAAGGTCGGTCAAGTGTGGAGGAGGCGGCTATGTCGGAGCATATATCGGCCAAAGCCATGCAGAAAAGTCGACGTCGGCGGTCTGCTGAATCGCACGGGCTGAGACCGGAGAGCGAAGCAGAGCGGAGTCGCCCACCAAGCAGCACGTTGGGCCCTCATGTAGGAACTGCATAGTCATACTCTCCCAGTTGACCCGCACTTCGCCCAGCGTGCAGAGCCAAGTCACTCTCAGAATGGCGTCAATACCGTCGAGCCAGAAGGCGTAGAAGTCAGCAGTCACCGGACAGGACCCCACCATCAGGGAGAGAGCGGCACAACACTCACGGGTCGGCCGGCGGCGCCCATCGCCTAGACAGACCGTAAAGTCAGGGGAGGGAACCAAGGGAAGGTGCAGCTGGAGCACCAGCTGGGCTGAGAGGAAGTTGTGGCTCGCACCACTGTCTACCATGACCACAATGGAACGATCGCGCAATGTGCCTGCCAACTTCATGGTCTGCGGGCTCGAAATGCCGATCACCGAGATACAAGGTAGCTCCAAACGGTGAAAAGTAGGCGAGGTGGTGTCCACTGCGCCATCACCCTCGGATAGCTCTAGGACCTCGAAGTCCTCCAAGGTGACCTCCGGGTCGAAGTCGTTGATGATAGCGTGGAACTCCTTGATGAAGCAAACATGCGTAGGAGAGTAGGGTTGAGGGCACCGGAAATATAATCCATTATTGTGGTATTCATTGTAGGTATTGTTGGAGATGTGCTGGGGAACCACCGGTCGGCTGGGTTGGTCTCCCCTAGGGGGCTGCCGCTGCGGGGCAGTCGAAGGAGGGGGCCGCCTGGGCAGCCGAGGCGGGTGGTGACTGGCTGCAGGCGCAAGCGCCCTGGGGGCGAGGTCGGCCTCCACCAAACGTGTCATGTCAAGGGAGTCTGAGACTGTACGGGGATGGTGCGTGCGAAGCCGGGAGTAGATATGGAGCAATAGCCCCTACATTAAGAAGCCCAGGTAATGGTCGGGTGGCAAGCCGGGAACATGAGTGACCAACGCTACAAACTCGTCAATGTAGTCGTCCAGGTCAGCTATCTGGTGGACGCCGCATAACCGCTCGATAGCGAAAGAGCAAGATTAGTGGGTTTCGTACCGCCGAATCATCTCTTGTTCAAGCTAGAAGCAGAAGAGGCTAGGGTTGGATTAGCGGAGCCACCGAGCCCAGTGGAGGGCCGAGCCATTCAGGCCAACCACAGTCGTAGACACCTTGTGTGCTCTGAGGTGTAATTGAGGTCGAAATATTGCTCGGCCTTGGTGATCGTCCCCATCAAGTCTACGTCAGCAAACGAAGGAATATCGAGGGAGAGGGTGGGCCAACCTTGAAAGGCCGGAGGAGGGTGTCTGAAGGAAATGGTCGGCGGCCCGGCGCCGAGGAGAGAGACTCCATCCACAGGCGAGTTGATGTCGGACGCGGCGGGCACGGCGATGGCGGACACTTGGAGGGAGTCAATATTGGAGTGGAGGGCGAGAGGGAGGCGTGCATGGAGGAAAAAAGTTGTTCCTGATCCTCCACGCGACGGCTAAGAGCTTCGGAGGAGGAATCCGGAGTGGGGTCCCCGGAGGAGCGAGTGGTGGGAGTCATGGAGCTGGCGACGTCGGACGGCGGTTGGATAGGGAGGATTTGGCCAAAATCGACAAAAACTGGGGGTCCTGCGAAAGGTCGGCGCCGATCGGCAATCGCACAGGAATCAGGTGGAATCAGACAGCAACTCTGGCCGCGAACGAGCAGAAGCGGGAGGATTTAACAATGAACCAGCGGAAGCAGGCGGCGACTAGCGCGGCCGGCCAAATCGGACGCGACGCGCAAACAGAGGACGAGCGGAGTCGCGCTGTAGCGAAGCGGAAACCGGATGAATTTGCTTGCGGAGGAGTTTGCACGGACGATCACGAGCACCGGCGGCGAGATGGCGGGCGGTGAAGCAGGTCGAACCAAATTGATACGATCACGAAGAGGAGTCCGGCGAGGGGGGGCGGCGGAGGTGAGAGAGTAGAAGAGGATTAGGGTTGAGAGAAAATCTTAGGAAGCAACCCTAATTTTCATTCATCCAAACATAATGAAAAAGGAGTACAACTCCAGCCCTTATAGGCGCGGGGTGCGAATAGCAAGTGCGAGAAAAATAAATGCGTACATAACATAATAAGAAATAACATAGTGCGAAGAAATAAAATAGTCACGTCGGCATCGCGTCTTCAATCTCTCCTCCAGAAGGATCCGTTGTTGTCATCCTTCGCGTGTATACCCGCCACGGCGTCTCGTCGACATGAAAATCCGTAACAGAGTGTGTGAGTGAGTTGTCGTATCTGCAGGGAACACTGAGTGAAGATATCAAAATTCCAACATTAAATACTAGATAAGAGAATTGAAACTTCGCGTGAGAGATTTCTCCAAACTACTTCTAGAGCGCATCAAAGCAAAAAAGGGAAAAATCCATCCAACCACAATATTCAAACAAAATAGGTGAATACGTGAGCTTCCAAGGTTAGGGTGAAGGGAGAATGAAGATACAAAGGTAGAAGAGAGTATATTCCTCAGGTATGAGAGAAGTGTCACAGATCGTCAATTTGGCTCCCACTGCAATCCTCGTCTACCATCTGGGGTCAGGGAGGAGCTATGGCCAACCACCTAAATGACTTGTTATATCTCCACGTGCTTCCGCCTTCACGTCTTCGTATTTATTACTTCTTGCTTCCATAGTCTCTTAAAAACATTTAGTACTAAGTCCTTGAGTGGTTGGAGGAAGTCCCTTTGAGACTGAGAAGAATAGCCAAGAGAATGGAGAAAATTCCTTAAAACAAACCAGAAATCGATATTTATAGGCTTCAAAACATGGTCACTCACGAACAGGTGCATGATCGTGCGTCCGATCATCCACAGTCAATAAATGTTTTGACGGGAAAACTTGCACTGCCAAAAAGTAAGGAGTGCTAGGATAATGCGCACAATAGTATTGCTAAATGCACACCACCCCGACCATCAAAAATTGTCAACAACCAACCTCTGCGCGGGCGCACGGTCATCTGCCTGACCAGTTGACGCTTGACTAATCGACGGACATTGACTGATGAAAGCGCACGGGCATGCGCAAAATAGCGCATGATCGTGCGTGTTTACAAAAAAACTCTTAAACAAAAAAGAAGGGGGAAACCTGGTGTGCACGATCGTGCCCCACGTGCCCTATATGCAGAGGTCTAAAACTTGTCTCAATCACTTCCAAACAATGTTTTAAATGTCCTCCGAGTCTCCGACATGTCCGACATATCGACAGACATGTCTGACATGTTTGCCGACATGTCGTTTTTAAGGGAAAATGATGCGAAGCTACACCGAAAAACTAGAAGGAACGGAAACTAGAAAGAAGAAAACGGCTAGGGTTGGCAAGGAAAAAGAAGATACCTGAAAATAGAATTGCTTGCCGTCAAAAGATGGGGGAAGAGGGTATTTATGTGACCCCTCTTCCCCTAGGGCCGGCCGGCCCCCAGTGAGGGTTGAACCAGTGTGGTTCAGCCCTCCTCATCTTATTTAATTAATTGCGGGCTGAACCGGATGGTTCAGCCCGGTCTTTTCCCGGCGCTCTTTGTGGTCTTCTGGCGTATTTGAATCCTCGGAAACGCAGATCGTCCGGGGGCATAACATTCCCCTCCCCATCAAGAGGCAGCTTGTCCTCAAGCTGAAAGTCGGGAAAGAGCTCCCGGAACTCCAGTAAATCCACCCAGGTGTTGTGTGTCGCGGAAAGATCCTTCCACTTGACCAGAACCTCTGAACGGTATTCCGTGCCATGTTTCTTCCATCTGGACAGCAGTATATCCTCGGGGTTGGGGCGTAGCTCGCCGGTCGTAGTCGCCTCCGGGAGAAAGGGGGTCACCGTGACTGTCGCCCCCAACTTTTTCTTCAACAGCGACACATGAAACGTGGGGTGAATACGGGATCCTTCAGGCAGAGCCATAGTATAAGCCACCGGTCCCACCCGGTGAATGATGTGGAACGGTCCATAGTACCGAGGAGCTAACTTCTGATTGGCCCGGCGAGCAACTGAAAGCTGTCTGTAAGGCTGGAGACGGAGAAAGACCTCGTCCCCGACCTGGAAAGTCCGCTCTGTCCTGTGCTTGTCAGCCTGTACCTTCATCCGATCGTGGGCGGCCCGGAGATTGTCCCGCAGGAGGACCAAAGTCTGATCCCGGTCCCGTAAAGCCTGATCCACTGCGGGAAGAGTTGTACTACCCGGCTCGTAAGATAGAAGAGAAGGTGGCGGTCGCCCGTAGACAACCTCGAACGGTGTGATTCTGCTGGTCGTGTGATACGAAGCATTGTAGCAATGCTCCTCCCAATGTAACCACCGTGTCCAAGAGCGTGGCTCATCCATAACGAAGTAGCGGAGGTATGTCTCTACCCCCCTATTGAGGACCTCGGTCTGGCCATCCGTCTGCGGGTGGTTCGCAGTGCTCATGCGCAACCTAGTGCCTTGTAGTCGGAACAACTCCTGCCAGAATTTGCTGATGAAGACCGGATCGCGATCAGAGATGATCGAGCTAGGAAGGCCATGTAGGCGCACCACCTCCCGTGCAAAAAGATCGGCAACTGTCTCCGCGGAGTACGGATGGCTGAGAGCGAGAAAGTGGCCGTATTTGGACAGTTTGTCCACTATGACGAAGATCACGGACTTGCCCTGCGAGCGGGGTAAGCCCTCAATGAAGTCCATCGAGACCGTCTCCCAAATATGTTGAGGGATCTCCAAGGGCGTGAGCAGCCCCGCTGGTGAGGTCGTCTCGTAGTTCTGGCGTTGGCATACATCACACTGCTGCACAAACCGTTGAGCGTCCCTGCGGAATCCCTTCCAAAAAATATTGGCCCGTAGCCGCTGTAGCGTGCGAAGCACCCCTGCGTGGCCTCCGGTCGGAGACGAGTGGAACTCCTGTAACATGACCTCCTTCCAGGTGGACGAAGCGGGAATGACTACCCTCCCGTGGTAGTACAAATGTCCCCCAATCAGCTCGTAACCCGGAGGAGAAGGTTGGCCCCGTAACAAGGCCTCAACAATAAGCTGGAGCTCCGGATCGTCGGCGATCTCCTTCTGAATGTCATCTAGGGACTCGATCAATGGACCCAAAAGGTGAAAAATGGTGCCCTCCGGTAGGCGGGACAAGTCATCGGCCACCAAGTTCTCCTTGCCCTGCTTGTACACTATCTCATAATCATACCCCAGCAACTTGGTCAGCCACTTCTGCTGGAGAGGGGATGCCAGCCTCTGATCCAAGAAATGTTTCAGGCTCTGGTGATCGGTGCGAACCTTAAAATGGTGGCTCAGCAGGTATGGGCGCCATAGAGTCACGGCATGTAAGATCGCTAGCATCTCCTTCTCGTACGTGGAGAGACCCAAGGTCCGAGGAGCTAAGGCCTTGCTGAAGTAAGCCAACGGCCACCCCTCCTGCATCAAAACTGCCCCAATGCCAACTCCTGAGGCGTCCGTCTCCAACACGAACTCTTTGCTGAAATCCGGTAAGGCGAGGACCGGCGTAGTCGTCATAGCCTCCTTGAGAGCAGAGAAGGCCCGCTCTGCTTCATCATGCCATGTAAAAGACTCCTTGTGGAGGAGTTACGTAAGAGGCCGTGCCAACTTACCATAGTCCTTCACAAACCGCCGGTAGTATCCTGTGAGGCCCAGGAAGCCCCGTAGTGCCCGCACTGTAGTCGGTCGCGGCCATGACACCATGCTCTCAATCTTCTTTGGATCCGCCCTGACCCCCTGAGCTGAGACCAGATGGCCCAGGTACTCCACCTCTGGTTGCCCAAACGAGCACTTCGATAGCTTGGCGTATAACTGATGCTGCCGCAAAAGGGTAAGGACCTGCGCCACATGTTCGATATGCTCCTCCCAACTCCGACTGTATATCAGTATATCATCGAAGAAAATGAGTACCGATCGCCGTAGGAGAGGCCGAAAGGTCTCATTCATCACCGCCTGGAAGGTCGACGGGGCATTGGATAGCCCAAAGGGCATCAACAAGAACTCGTAATGCCCATCGTGCGTGCGAAACGCGGTCTTGTGGATGTCTTCAGTCTTCATTCGTATCTGGTGATAGCCGGACCGAAGGTCCAACTTGGTAAATAAGCTCGCCCCGTGCAGCTCGTCCAGAAGCTCCTCAATCATAGGAATCGGAAACTTGTCCTTGATCGTAGAATCATTCAAGTTCCGGTAGTCCACGCAGAAACGCCACGACCCGTCCTTCTTCTTCACCAAGATAATAGGAGAGGAGAAGGCACTGGTACTCGGTCGTATGATGCCCGTCGCCAACATCTCCTTCAAGCTCCTCTCGATCTCTGCCTTCTGGATATACGGGTAGCGATAGGGCCTGGCGTTTGGGGGTGCGGCCCCCTCCTTCAGCTGGATGCCATGATCCCTGAACCTGGGCGGAGGAAGGCCCTGAGGCTCCTGGAACACATCCTCGAACTGGGACAGAAGTGTCTGTATCTCCTCTAGAATGCCTGGAGAGCCTTGGACCAACGCCTCCACTCCCACCACCATGGCCATCAGAGAGCCCTGCTCCTCCAGCCGCTGCAAACTCCACAACGAGATCTCCCTCAGAGGAGAGGATCGAATACCCTGTAGGCAGTAGTCCTTCCCCTGCAGGGTAAACTCCATAGTCAGTCTAACCCAGTCGGTGGTCACCCGCTGTAATTGCCGCAACCACCGGACCCCCAACACCATGTTCGATCCTCTGATCGGAAGCAAGTACATGTCCATGTGGCACAAGTAGCTCTGCATGCGGATCTCCACCCCCTTCATCACCCCCTCGTACTTCAGCTTGCTCCCATCTGCTACCATCACCTGGAAGGCGGCCTCCCTGTCGATCGCCTGCCCCACCTTCAAGGCCACTGTCGGATTGATAAAATTGTGGGTGCTCCCACTATCGATCAGAATGGTTACACGCTCCCTGCCCACCAACCCTGTGAAACGTAGTGTCACCGGAGCCGTGCATCCCTCCATAGCCTGCAGGGAGACCCCAAACTCTGCCAGATCAAGGTCCTCCAACTCGACGCCCTTCAGTAGGTCCTCCTCCTCGTCCTCCTCTCTCAACATAAACACCTGGACCTTCTGGCAAGTGTGCCCCCGGGTATATTTCTCATCACAGTTAAAGCACAGACCCTTCTCCTTCCGGGCCTGCATCTCCGGCCATGTCAACTTGGTCACCGTCGGTCGTATGGTGGTGGGAGGGTCTCTCCGTACCGCTGTAGTAGCCGCGGGTGGCTTGGTTGCCGTCCGACCCCGCTTCCTGTTGAAGCGCTCCTCCAGAATCCGAGCGATGCTAATAGCATGACTCAAACTGCGCGGTAAGTATGCATGAACCTCATCTCGCAGGTGGTCCTTCAGCCCAGAAACGAAGCAGCTCATCATCATCTGTTCTCCCCACGTCACCCGATTTGTCAATCTTTCAAACTCCGGCCGATACTCCGTGACGGTGCCCTTCTGACGCAGCTTCTGAAGAGTAGCCTCCACGTCCTCATACTCCAGTGGCCCAAATCGGGCCGAAAAGGCCTCCGTAAACTCGGCCCAAAGGGCGGTGGTGCGTCCACTCAGAAACCACTTCGTCCACTGATACGCGTCCTCTTCCAGATGGAAGGCCGCCAACTACACCCATTGAGCCTCGGGAATCTCCTGGTACTTGAAAAACAGTTCCGCCTTCTGGATCCACTCGAGCGCGTCTCCTCCCCTAAACTTAGGGAAATTCATCCGGGTCAGCTTCGGCTGCATGTAAGGGCACTGATATGCTCCGCCAAAACAACCACCCTCTTGGCCCAGCGGCCCCAAATGCTCCTGTCTTCCATGTTGCCCTCCTGGAACCCATCCCTGAGGCCTCACTGGCCCCATATTTGCGTTCTCGTACCCCACGTTATGGGCCCCCGCTGGTGGATGATGAATAGCCCCTCCTGTACCCCCTAGCGGAGGCGGGAAAGCCCCCGCCGTGCCTCCGAGAGGGGCAGCATTCGCCCCTGTCGGACGAAACAACCTGAAACCTTGGTGTTGCGGCCTCCATGGTTGTCCCGGTGGTTGCCAGCTTCAAAATTGGCCGGCCCCTCCTTGCTCCGCGGCCATTCCCGACCTCAGGACCCCTCTCGGCCCTAGGGAAGTTGGGCCGGATCCCCAGGCAGCCGCCGGCGTCGCGCTGTAAGGCTGCTGCGTGCCGTCCCAGCGTTGGACGCCTCCGCCGATCCCTCCTAAGGGGTTTTGAGAACCTGTCGAGCCTTGGAATCCCCTTCCGGCTCCTCCCTGGAAGTTCTGTGCACCGTCCGTCGCTTGCAGGTCCTGGACGAAGCCTCCGACCGCCGCGTGAGGTCTGTGCGGTCCGTGAAATCCTCCGGGCGCTTCCCCGCCTCTGCTGGAGCCCGCCTGGATCCCGTGGGAACCCCGCTGTCCTCCTGTACCCCAGCCGACAGCCCCCGTGCCCTCTATCATGCCGCTGTGAGGCCGCCCGCCCCTATATAGGGTTCCGGCTGCCCCTTCTCCTCCCGTCTCCTCTATTCCGTCGTTTTCCCCTCTGAATCCCTCTCCGTGAGAGGTGTTTGACGCTTCGTGGTCGGAACCATCACCGGCTATCCCTTTTCCTTTCAGATTTTGCAAAAGGAGGGATTTTAACTCCTCCATCCTCGTCTCGAAGCGCTCTTCCAGATTTTGTTGGGAGTTCTTCATGGTTTCTTCGAACGCCGCCACCGTGTCCGCCAAGGCGACGTAGTTCTCCTCGATGGCGGCCAACCGTGCTACCTCCGCCTCCGTGCGTGTCACCATGGTCGCAGGAAGGAGGCTCTGATACCAAATGATACGAAGGTACACCGGAAAACTAGAAGGAACGGAAACTAGAAAGAAGAAAACGGCTAGGGTTTGCAAGGAAAAAGAAGATACCTGAAAATAGAATTGCTTGCCTTCAAAAGATGGGGGAAGAGGGTATTTATGTGACCCCTCTTCCCCTAGGGCCGGCCGGACCCCAGTGAGGGCTGAACCAGTGTGGTTCAGCCCTCCGCATCTTATTTAATTAATTGTGGGCTGAACCGGATGGTTCAGCCCGGTCTTTTCCCAGCGCTCTTTGTGGTCTTCTGGCGTATTTGAATCCTCGAAAACGTAGATCGTCCGGGGGCATAACAGAAAACTATATATTTTTTCTAAAAAAATAGTCATTTTGCAAAATTTTAACGGACTAGCAGTATATGTCTAAATCACATATATGTACTATATTATTTATTCTTAAATAAATTAGACAATATGTTTCATTTTGTGTTACTAATAATTATTATAATCAATTTTATAAAATTATTTTAAATTATATTTTTCACATTTCTTATCCCAAAAATGTGAAAAAAAATCAACACATTTATTAGTTATTAGTTGTTATTTATATGATATTAACATAATTTATTAAGCTTGAAAAGATTTATAATCAATCAAAAAAATTAGCTTTAAATTTTTATTATTTACTATAAACTTAGTGTAATCAAATTAAATTCTTATATAATATTAAATCTATTTTTCAATGTACCAATTTGTACTTATTAATAATATTTAATTTTAGATATTCGTTGAGTTTATTTTAGAATATACATGACTCATTGTTCGTGTACTTGTTATGTTAATTTTTTTAATTTTAAAACTTGTAATTATACTTAATATGCATAAAAATAATTTTTATTTAGTTATATGATATAAAATTCTGATATTTTAAAATAAAGCCGACATGTCTCTGACTTCCGACATCCGACGTTTAAAAACCGAAACCGATATTTACAACCTTGCTTCCAAATGAGTCGGAAACATGTCATTTGCTCCAGATGAGCACCAACATCAAACATTAACAAATAAATGTAATATCCAATGATAACGTCGTAAAATAAGGAAACTAGGAGATAGAATAGAGCAAATGACAATAAAAAAATACTATATAAAATATACGTATCAATATGCACATGCACTAATTTTATTTATTTCCTTCTTTATGATATTTTGGTAATTTCATGTAAGCCTTGCTGCTTCCCTACAAAAAGGAGCATAGTGTGAGTCTTGGGGAATTTTTGTATCATTTTAGTGTCTCTCTTAGAGAGAAACCTTTATGCATGTGTCATCCCATGGGAGTTGGACAAGAGCTTGCCAATTATTACTGTCTTGCATCTTGTAATTTTTGCATTATATTTTTTAGTGAAGTTCTCTAGCTTTCGTTCATCCTCGGATCCTCGGTTCTATCAATTGGTTTGTTTGCTACCACTAAACAGACATCCACGCTGCAATGCCGGATCTACATCATTCAACCCACAAAACGACATGCCTAACTCGTTTCTAGGGATGACGATGCTCGTCGACGCATTCGTAGAAAAACCATCCACAACTCCAGCTCCCAAGCATCGCCTAAGGATTCACGCAGTAGTCGTTCGATTGTTCCAAGCACGACAATGTCATCCTCTTGGTTGATCCAGTCTATCATCATTCCTATTTGCAGAAGTGACCGTATTAAGAGCTTACATCAAGGAGGTCGGGGGATCGAGCCCCCGCCTCAACAACCCGTCGCACCGAGAACACGTGCGGAGAAGGGTTGGGTGTGCTGGGCCGCAGCCCATGTTGTGGGCTCGACCGGCGAGATTAGGCCCGTGAATGAGCCGGTCCATAACAGACTGTTTGTTCGGATGACCTCCCATTTGCAACCACCATGCCTCTCCACGATTCAACTGCAACCCTGAGCCTCGACGATATCATACACAACCCAAGTCAAATTCCTTTCCACTGGTCTTGGCATCGTACTTCTCCAGCATTCATCTGCATTGCATCTGACTCCCTCTTCCCTCAACAATCAGAGCATGCCAACTAGTTGACTATGACAATCTACAAGTAAAAGGAAGTCAGTGCCACCTCCACTTACTCCAACTGCACGGACTGTATCAAACAAAGCATTCCAGACCTTCAATTTATGTTCTAGGAGTAGGTTGCCGACTATACCAGACAATAATCACCACCATCACTAAAACATTGAAATATTGGCGTTCAACGACACTTATCATCCCAAATGGATCGCTCGCGCAAAATAATTTTTCAAACCACATGCCACTCAAATATTTAGAAGGTTCCTTTGCCAAAAAAATTATATGGAATGGTCAGTTTTCTATTGAGTTCGCTAGACATGGTAGCCTCTTTCTTCTCTCTCTTGAATCTTGATCAATGCTCAAAGAGGAATAACTTCACAAATATGATATCAGGCATACATGAAGTGCATAAGAGCGACTTGGATCTGTTCACAAAACAGACACAGTCATCGCCTACATTGTCGATTTCATCAAGGTCACCACCTGATCAACACAGTTATTGCCATGAGCGATTACAGTCTCACATCGTGCCCATTTGTATGTGCAACCCCACACCCACACCACATTGTAGCTCTAGATATGGAGCAAGCTTGCTATCCCGAAGGTGAGTTGTTTGCCATACCTACACTCCATTCACACAATTCATCTATTCGCCCCTTCAAATCATCTAAACGACCATCGTCAAATATCCTCCCTCGCAATAAAACCTCAATGCTCCTCTGTCTAAAACCAACTTCCCCCTCCCCCACCCATATCTCCACCAAACCCAAACCCACGACCCCATAGCTTATCCCACCAAGAGTACCTCAGCCTATGTCTCCATGGACTTCATTTACGCAACAAGCAACCATATGCCCTACCAAAAATATTTCAGTAAAGAGTTGTACGTGCTCCTGGGCATTGAAGATAAAGACATCACCCTCTCTGATTTTGAAGCTATTTGAGTGTGATAATGGTCACACTTGAATCGAACTTGAGGACAAGAATGATTTTCAAGCAATGCATTGATACGCGCACTAGATTGTTTTATGTATTTTTTCTTGTGATATTTTGGTAATGTCATGTAAGTGATTTTGTTTCTTCTGGCCATATAAGCCTATAAGGGAGTGTAGGATGAATGTTAGAGAATCAATTGAGTCTCTTTTGGAGAACCAGTCCAAAGAATTTAACATGAGTAAATCTCTTGCTACGGTCTTGATCTTGTTTCACATTATTAGTGAAGTTCTCCATCTTTTGTTCATCCGCGTATCTTTTGCTCTATCACAAGATCACTTTAATCTCAATATTTTGGTCGCGATTTTAGCAGCCAACATATTATTAATATAAAAGAAAACTGAGAAAATTTTCCACAAAATAAACTTTAATCTCATCTTTATATGCATCACCATACATTTAATCAGCAATGCCGAAAATGGCCATTTTGGCTGACAATGTCATTTTATCATTAAAAAAATGATTACCTAAAATGAAAGAAAATATGTTCGGTAGAGGGCGTGTTGAATAGAACAGCAAATGAAACTGCACTGAAGCTAATATTGCAAAGAATGCTTCTACTAGAAAACCAAATTTCTTTCTAACCTGTACATCATAAAAAAGAAAATATATCTTTAGTCACATTTTAATATATTACTAATTCAAGTTTAAGAAATCAAAAGAAGCCAAAAGGTAGAAACTTTGTTAGAAACTATCCATCCAAACCAAAACCAATTAGTAAGAAAATAAAAGAAATAAAAAAAATTAAAAAAAATAAAACTATTTGGTTCTTGGTGGAAGATCCAGGCATCTATATTATGTTACGGATCCGCCATCAGTTATCTTGCATTATTATTGTTATCTATATGTTGAGTCGTGTTGTGTCGAGACATATCGTAGCATTTAAGTGTTTTAATATTGTTGCATATTTGTGTTATTTACAATTATGTCATCGGCGCCTATATATAGGGCCTTTGAGGTCTTGTAATTCTCATGGAAGAATGAATATAAGGTTCTCTTTATCTCTCTAATCTCCTCTCTCCCTCTCTCTAGTTCTTCCCCCCTCCCTTCTAGGGTTTTCTTCTCTCCTTCACCTCCGCCGGCCTTTCCCCTTGCCGGATTCCTCCTGGAATTTATCTGTGATCTAACAATTGCTCCGACTTGCCTCATCGCCCACAAACTCGCCACCGGTGCTACGGCTGTCCGCCTCTGAGTTCCCCTGCTTGAGTCGGTTCCATTCCGCACGACCCGGTCCCGTGACGCCGCTTTCCGCCAATCCGCATTTAAGGATTTCGATCGACCTGTTCAACCGCTTCCACGTCGCGACGATTCCGCTCTGCGATGTTCGTCGACCGCCTGCTGCAGGTTGCACCTTGTGGGTCCGACTCTTCCGCGCCTTCGATCGGCCAGTTCGGTCGGTTCCTCCGCTTCCAAACGGCCAGTTCCGCGCCAACCCGCCATTGAAGCTCCTAATCCGCCGATCTACCCCAGGATCCGCTGGTCCAACCGCATCCCAGCCCCAGAACCGCTGTCTCCTCCATTCCAGATCAGCACATCCCTCGCATCCGACTCCAGTCTGATTCCTTCCAGCGCAAGCATCTGCCGCTTTCAGTGCTTACTCCGCCGACCGCACAGATCTCCCCGTTCCTCCAACCAGCCGTCGTCGGCCTACCGTGCCGCCGCCAGATCATCTCCAATCTACATCCTTGGCACCATGGTTGCCTCCCAATCGGCCGCTCCCAAGCCGTTGTTCTTGCCATCGCCGGACACCAGCCCTAGGCTGGATTTTTCTGCCCTCGCGGCACAAATCTAGGTGGCATGTGCTTCCCTCTATGCCAAAGTTGATCGTCTCCTCGCCCTCGACAGACGGACCTTTGCAACCTCCCAGGAGGCTCCCTGCCCTAGGTCGCCTCCACCACGGCCGCCTCCTGTCATGTCGCCCCAAACATTCCTCTACGACACCAACCTGCCCCTCCGCCCCACAGTCGATCCTCCCGTCGAAAGAGCAGTGGTCGCTGATGTACCACCTCTTTCCACGGTGGTCGTTCCTCCACCGCTTCTGCCACCTCTCCGGTCACCCACTCTGCCACCTCCGGTAAACTCGCCGCCTCCTCTACCGGCTCTTACTTCGCCGGCCCCGGTCTTGCCGCCTCATCCGGCCATCTCACCGCCTCCTCTCTCAACTCTTGCACTGCTGGCCCTTGCCTTGCTGCATTCGTCGGCCGGATCGCTGCCACTTCTGCCGCCCCGTGCCCCGCTATCCACGACGGATCCGTTCCTCCTGCCGGCTGTCACATCTCTGACATCCTTGTGGTTGCTGCTCACCACCGCTCCACCGACCTTGCGGAAGCCATTACTTCTACCACCCGTCTGTCTGATGGCGCCGCCGCTACTCGCCAACACCATCGCCGCTGCTACGCGCTACTGGGTCTTGTTCTGGCGGGAGGTCGAGGTACCAGATGATCCGGCCACCCACTTGATACACGAGCTTGAGGGCAAGCTCGTTTTGAAGGACGGATGGAGTTTTACTGATCCGCCATCAATTATCTTGCATTATTATTATTTATATGTTGAGTCGTGTTGTGTCGAGTCGTGCTGTACCAAGTTGTGTCGTAGCGTTTAAGTGTTTTAATATTGTAGCATGTTTGTGTTATTTACAATTACGTCATCGACGCCTATATATAGGGTCTTTGGGGTCTTGTAATTCTCATGGAAGAATGAATCTAAGGTTCTCTTTATCCCTCTAATCTCCTCTCTCCCTCTCTCTAGTTCTTCCCCCACCCCCTTCTAAGGTTTTCGTCTCTCCTTCACCTCCTGCCGGCCCTTTCCCATCCGGATTCCTCCTGGAATTTATTCGTGATCTAACATATTACGTGCACAATATTATATGAGTTTTCCAATGTGATATTATATTATCAACAAAATCATATGTATATTACACTTCAAATTGATGGTAGACAAAATTCATCCTTAAAAAACAACAATCAACATTTAAAGACAGCTAATGAAAGCCTTTTACATTTGTATCACAAGTAAAAAAGAATATTTTTCCTAATACTTCAACAACCAAATATTAATTAAGAGCTTTAGACAGATCCCTTGAGTTCTCATTTTTTCCAACAATTTGATTCATGCGTTATGGAAGAACAGGTTCATATATAAAGTGAATTGGCTAAATGGATAATTTTAATGATTTCAGATACCATTTCTACCATTGGTCTCAGTGCACTTAGCTTTTAATAACGAGAAGGGCTTCTACTTAGGTATCAATTGCATGAGTTAATTATAATGATGTTATATTTGAAATATGAAAAAAATTGGGAAAGAAAGCATACCTGAATCCTAAAAAATCTTAAAGCTGACAATACCATGCAACCAAACACCAAGCGTACTGGAAAATCATAAAGAAAATATCAGTAGTTTCCTAAAAATCCCGTACCGCAGTTTGTGTCACAAGTACATAGATCCTTCTTTTACATAAATATTCCAGAGGCCTCTCCAATTCAACGATCAAAAAGAACCATTACAAGTAAAACTACCAGCGCCAAACAAATGCAATAACTAGAATGGAAGGGGAAAATGCCAATAGAGATGGAAAAAAAATTGAAACAATCACCAACTTAATTAATTTAAAAGAAGACACAGATGATTATCATAAGAGCACTTCATACCCAAAACGATTAAAAAAACTAAACCCACCTTCATCTACCACATTTAATAACACAAAGCTAGCAATTTTTAAACCATAGCTCCATCTTCGTCATTTCACTAGTTTACCACAAATTCTTCAAATAACACATTTAGATAAGCCTCCATAATATCAAAAGAAATACATCCACATGCAAACATCTCCACGCATAATTTTGAAACAAACATTCAATCATCGATTAAATCTGTGATGTTGAAACTTCTTCTATCTTGTACATATCATTTCAAATGTAGAAAACAAACAACAATCATACGCATGATTATCATGACGTGTTTTCCATGATTATGATCTAGAATTAAATCGAACTGTACGCAAATTTTAGGCTCCATTTGGCATGGTGGTGGCGGTTGTAAACGCATGGGTTAAACCGTCATTCATTAAGGACCACCTAACAAACATCATCCGTTTGAACGTAAAAGTGGATGAAGTTTCTTAGGTGAACGTTAACAAATGACAATTTAAACCCCATGTTCATGACCGCCACCACCGTGCCAAACAAAGCCTTAATTGAGCAGAAAAAGTACTTAACATAACTAAGAATAAGAGCTAAATATGCATAAACAATCACTAAGTTCTAGCCCTCTGAGTTATGTGTGAGAAAGTCAAAGGAACCCTTCAGTGGCATGAAATAGCATGCTTGGAAAGAATTCAGGTGGCTGAGTACATCAAACAGAACGTAGGAAATGTTGGCAAAAGAAAACAACTGTGAAGTTGCGCATATCGTAAGATGAAAGCAAATTAAAATTATTTCATACACAAATACACAAAAATGCTGGAAAGTATTAAATGAATTTTAAATCATGTTAACAGATGAACATGTGACTTAAGAGAGTACCTGTAATTAAACTATAGACCTTTGGTACATTGAACAATTGCATCACTACAATAGCCGGTGATGCAAGAATAGCTATTATAATAGCTCCTGAAAAGAGCATATGAGTAGTGGCAACGTCAATGATGATTAACAAGAAAAATATTTCACAGAAATTGAAATTCCTTTGTCTATTCAAATGGACATTTTTCAATCCTTCAAAAAATGGAAGAAGTACAAAGATAGTCAAAGAAATTAATGAACCATACAATTAGAGTGAATGATGGTGATCAACTGATCATCATCTAAAAAATAAAATATTGTATGAGTAAAACTAGAGGTACTATCATAATCTATTATATCAAAGCACTTTTGTCAGTTTTGTGACCAATACAGGTTTTTGAAACAGAACTAAATAAAAAAATTGGTTCTGAAATGCTCCACTGCAAACTTTGTCATATTACTCTCTTCAAATGAACAATAAAATAGAAAAAGATATGATCATAACAAAACATATATCTTAGGGAAGAAATACTTGAATAATTAGCACAGTGACCCAAATAGTGTTTACAGGACGTTAAAATAAGAAGTAAATCCAATTCTAGCTGATGTCTTTAACTAAAGAATTGATGCTAGAACTTGTGTATATTCCATCTATAATAACCTTTCACATTAAAGTAGAGATAGCTATGACATCATAGAGAAGTTAATTCAGCTTTGAGATCTAGTACTTCCTAATAGGGATCATGTCATTGGAGCTGAGTATCATTCATTGAGGCCTGTATGTGTCTACCCTCTTTAGAGACAATCAAAGCCCACAATCACGTCTGAATCGACCGCAGAATATTTTTAGGTACGTGTAGCGAACATTATGATCGGACGATCATGATTGTCCACAATGGTCGCTCACACCACTCTTTTATTGATACATCCTGATGGGGAGCAGAGACGGGCACGAGCTTTGGGCCCGTTAGGGGCTGATTTGGCGACTTACCATATATGGCGTGCCCGGATCGACGATCGGACTCCGCAGATGTGTCCGGATCCGCGTCGCGAGTCAAAAACATATATTAGTTTATTATTTTTGGTTCATTAATCATGTATTTTAGTGGTCTCTCCCACCAGCCAATCATAGCCGTTGATTGGGATGCCCTAGTGTTTCTTTTATTATAAATATTGGTTGAAGAGGCTGAACCAAGTCATTGCAAATTTTGGAGACATTGAATCCCGGAATCCCGCGATAAAGCCACGGTGTCGACTCCGTGGAACCCTAGGTGACGACTCCTAGGCTTGTATCTTCTTCCCCAAGCCTTCCCCTAACCCTAACCCTTATTTTCCCCCTCCAGAACCACCTTGCCGCCGCCCAGCCACCCCCAGAAGCCAGCCCCGCTGATGGTCCAGCAATCCCTCCAGCCACCTCTATTCTTATTCTCATTTCAAATCACTGTACATTAATGAAATGTACTGTTCAATACTATAGTTTGCTGCAGCTCTATCCCCCTGTCGGCCAGCAATTCCTCCGCTCCCAAGATTCACATCACCGGCCGTCCCTTCCCAGACACACCTCCACCCGATCCATTCTTCCTGCCCCTGCTACAGCCCCGACGCCCCCTCTTCAGCCCCCCGCAACCCCATTCCCTCTTCCCTACGGCCGGCCATGCCTTCCCATACCACCGGTCGGCTTCTCCACTCACTCCTTTTTCGTGGATCCACTTCCCCACCGCCGATCCTGCCCAAAACAGTCCTGATTTGGATTGTCCAACCCCGATCTGTTATTTCTACCTTTCGTTCATCACTCCTCCACCCGAATCCGACCCTAAATATCGGATCTACCCCTCCCCAGCCCGGATCTACTTGTACGTGGCCGGATCTACCCATTTCTCACCCGATCTCATCATTTACCGCCGAGGACAGTCACCGCCTTCATTTTCACGCCGCCGGTCCCACCTCTGATCGTTGATCTACACGTCTGGATCCATAATCTTCAGTGTTTCGGTTCAGCCCTCTACTTTGTGAGTTTTCTCGTGGTATTGGTTTATGTGAATTGACACTAATCATTGATGAATTAATATACATCGCTTTGATTCTTGCTAGTAGAGATTTGTTTCGATACACTACTAACTTGCAGGAGAAATTATTCGCTGCGCGCTTGACCTTGACCCTCCGAGCGGAGGAACGTCATATAAAATTGCTAAATTAAATAATTGTTTCACTCTTGATTATTTACGTGGTGTTAAAAAAATTATCATTGCTCAATTTATTAGCCGTCACTTCCGACGATCACATTGCATGTGGTTTAGAACTAGCGTGTCACATTTGCATTTCGTCCATTATAGGTGAGGTTTTGTGCACCCCGTAGCCTACCCTACATCAATTGGTATCATAGGGAGATGTTTGGGCCACATTTATATATGTAGTGGTAGGTCATATAGAGTCTTTAGGTTCATCCATGACTAATTATCGTTGTCGTTCCTCTTCTCTCTTTGGAGATTCTGAGTCCGCCTATACCCAATCTCATAGAGCAACTTCAAAGAACTCCTCACGTTATCATGATGATTATTATCGTCTACGGCACACTACTTCCCGAGATCGTGTCGACCCACCGACACAACCTCACTATGCCAGAGACGATCAGTATGATGATTATCGTCGTTCATATCCTTGCACGCGAGCGGATCGTGTTGATCCTTCGACTCGACCCAATTACCTTAGGGATGACTATTATGAGGATCGTCACTTTGAGAGAGATCTTGAGAGTCATTTTCGTATAGTTTCTCCTTCCTTTGACGGCTCATCGAGTCCAGAGTCTTTCAGTTATTGGCTCGTGGATATTGAGTACTATCTTGATCATTTTGAGTTATTCGATAAGCGTCGCGTTAAGTTTGCGAAACTTAGACTTTTAGATCAGGCGAGGGCATACTGGGCTAGCGTTGAGAGGACCCGCGAGCGAGATCGTCTTCGTCGCATCACTAGTTGGGTGGACATGAAGCGTACATTGTGTCAGAGGTATCTGTCTTCATCATATCGGAGTCGCTTGCTCGACCAATTATTTTTCCTTCAGCAAGAATCTATATCTGTCGTTGAGTACAGGGATTGCTTTGATGAGTTAGTTGTGAGAAGTGATATCCGAGAGGACTCAGTCATGACCACTTGCAAATTTCGGTCTGGGCTTCAATCTGACATCCGTACTAAGGTGTTTTATCATAGCTCGAAGTCCATCGAGCAGACGTATCGGCTTGCCCTTCAATACGAACAGTCTTTGAGATCCGCCAGAGCTGGTCGGTTGGACCCTCACCTTGACCTCCGCAATACGAGTCCTTCTCATACTGAAGTCACCACGATGCCTACCACTGTCCTGTCACCCACGACGGAAGTAATACCTGATACGGATTGCTCTCGCCCCAGCGAGATGCTTAGCCACGTGAGTGACCTATCTCTTGTTTCTGACCCGTCTCTTGTGACTCGGACAGAGGGTGAGCCTAAGCGACCTATTGAGTCTGTAGTGTTGTGTCCCTCACCCACACCTCCACTTTTGGCATGTCCGGGGTTGATTAACACTCATACCCTAGACTCATGTCTTGACACCGCACCCGCAAACCCATTCTTGAGCGTAGGTCTATGTCGCTTTTACCTTGGCATTACCCTGAGCCACGTTACGATCGAGAGCTCTGAGCCTGGTGTTGATCTCATAGTGGCTATGTCACACATGCACGGGGGCACTACACCTTTCGATGGCACTCATCGGGAGGACCTTAACCTTAGTGACGAGCCCTATGATGAGCCCCATGTTGAGCCTCATGATGATCCGCCACATATTGGGGAGGATGAGACTCGGGTGAGCCACTCAAGTATGGCGCCTCTTTCATTATCATCTCTGGCCTTGCCCCAGAGAAGGGACCTTGAGTGAAGCATGACATATGTAGGGTCTACCTTGAGTCCACTTGAGCATACTCATATTGTGAGGACCTACCTTATGACACCTCACACTTTGGATGAGTTTTGGGACACGCCACCCGCTGAACCACCGGATGAGTTCTTTCTTGTCTAGGATGCTCACCATATTCTAGAGTCACAACTTCTAGTCTGTGTGCATAGTTTTCACCCAGGTGGTCATCTTATACGAGATGACTTGTCGTTCACACCTGCTCGTGAGCCCCCTGATGTGTTACGTTCCCTGAGAGACATCTGGCTCGTTACGAGCTTGTATTTGAGTGTACTCTCTCAAGATCATCTGAGCATTCGTCTCACACTAGATGAATATTTTTATATTCCATCGAAAGAACCTCCTGATAGGTCACTACATTTTAGAGACATCTCAGGTATTATTAGATTTTTCTATAAGGAGTGTACTGTGTCTGTCGTGTTGTCTTTGCATCATTTGCATTACCTGCACTGAGTCTGCTGAGTCTTTTACACGACATTTGCATGATTTGCATGAGCTGGTCCGCCGACGGATAATAACGAGCAATGAAAACTATAAAACTCATGCAGATAAGCAGAGGCGAGAGCAGATATTTAATAAAGGCGAGAAAGTAATGGTGTGAATCCGCCCTGAGAGGCACCCCTCGATGCATGCCAAAAAACTAAGTGTCAGGTGAATGGTGTGAATCCGCCCTGAGGGATGCCCTGAGAGGCACCCCTCGATGCCTGCCAAAAAACTAAGTGTCAGGTGAATCCGCCCTGAGAGGCACCCCTCGATGCATGAGTCGGTCCGCCGACGGATAATAACGAGCAATGAAAACTATAAAACTCATGCAGATAAGCAGAGGCGAGAGCAGATATTTAATAAAGGAGAGAAAGTAATGGTGTGAATCCGCCCTGAGAGGCACCCCTCAATGCCTGCAAAAAAACTAAGTGTCAGGTGAATGGGTCCTTACTCAATTATTAGTCGTATTGGGGCAAACACATACCGGATCGATATCCCGTCAAGTATAGGAATTCATCCAGTGTTTAATGTTGAGGATCTGATGTCATACTACAAGCCTCACGAATATGTGGACCCGAATAGTGGAGATGCCCAGCACCCCCACCCTCACTTTCGTTGTCTTACCACTCTCATACATCCCCCACATCTGATGACCACTACAGCCCACCCATTGCTGACACCCACCGACCAGAGGATTCGTCGTCTATGGTTTCACCGCAAGCACCACCGATCGCACCGGGCTCCACCCTTCAAGAGATGAGAGATGAGAGCATCACGGAGATCAGATCCCACCAGATTGTTCCCACCAAAGATGGGCTGCGCCGTCGCTACTTGGTACATTGACGGGGCCGCCTCGATGCAAATGACGCTTGGATACTTACAGCGGAGCTTGATCGATTCACCCATGGACTTCGACATCACCACGGCCTTTTTCATTCACCGGAGATGACAGCTTTTCAGTCAGGAGGAATTGATTGGCGAGGACACCCTTATGCCGACGACACTTTGACGACTTTCGATAGACCTCTTCGAGTTGTACCTAGCGATCAGCGAGAGAATACTGATCACAATTCATCGGGAGATGAATTCTTTCAAGCCGAGGAGATTGATGTGGAGCAGAGACGAGCACGAGTTTTGGGCCCGTTAGGGGCTGATTTGGCGACTTACCATATATGACGTGTCCGGATCGACGATCAGACTCCACAGATGTGTCCGGATCCGCGTCGCGAGTCAAAAACATATATTAGTTTATTATTTTTGGTTCATTAATCATGTATTTTAGTGGTCTCTCCCACCAGCCAATCATAGTCGTTGATTGGGATGCCCTAGTGTTTCTTTTATTATAAGTATTGGTCTAAGAGTTTGAACCAAGTCATTGCAGATTTTGGAGACATTGAATCCCGGAATCCGGCGATCAAGCCACGGTGCCGACTCCGTGGAACCCTAAGTGACGACTCCTAGGCTTGTATCTTCTTCCCCAAGCCTTCCCCTAACCCTAACCCTTATTTTCCCCCTCCAGAACCACCTTGCCGCCGCCCAGCCACCCCCAGAAGCCAGCCCCGTTGCTGGTCCAGCAATCCCTCCAGCCACCTCTATTCTTATTCTCATTTCAAAATACTGTACATTAATGAAATGTATTGTTCAATACTATAGTTTCCTGCAGCCCTATCCAATCGCCGGCCAGTAATTCCTCCGCTCCCAAGCTTCACATCACCGGTCGGCCCTTCCCAGACACACCTCCACCCGATCCATTCTTCCTGCCCCTGCTACAGCCCGGACGCTGCCTCTTAACCCCCCCCCCCCCCCCCCCCCGCAGCCCCATTCCCTTTTCCCTATGCCGGCCACGCCTTCCCATACCACCGGTCGGCTTCTCCACTCACTCCTTTTTCGTGGATCCGCTTCCCCACCGTCGATCCTGCCCAAAACAGTCTTGATTTGTACTGTCAATCCTTGATCCGTTATTTCCACCTTTCGTTCATCACCCCTCCACCCGGATCCGACCCTAAATATCGGATCTACCCCTCCCCAGCCCGGATCTACTTGTACGTGGCCGGATCTACCCATTTCTCACCTGATCTCATCCTTTACCGTCGAGGGCAGCCACCGCCTTCGTTTTCACGCCGTCGGTCCCACCTCCGATCGCCGATCTACATGTCTGGATCCATAATCTTCAGTGCTTCGGTTCAGCCCTCTACTTTGTGAGTTTTCTCGTGGTATTGGTTTATGTGATTTGACACTTATCATTGATGAATTAATATACATCGCTTTGATTCTTGCTAGCAGAGATTTGTTTTGATACACTACTAACTTGCAGGAGGAATTATTCGCCGCACGCTTGACCTTGGCCCTCCGAGCGAAGGAACGCCATATAAAATTGCTAAATTAAATAATTGTTTCACTCTTGATTATTTGTGTGGATATAAAAAAAATTATCATTACTCAATTTATTTGTCGTCACTTCCGACGGTCACATTGCATGTGGTTTAGGACTAGCGTGTCACATTTGCATTTCGTCCATAATAGGCTAAGTTTTGTGCATCTCGTAGTCTACCCTACATCACATCCTCCATCGCATCCAAATATGCATGATGTCATCATGTGTCGAGCATCTTTTATTACTATGCATTTATTTGTTGTAATACATTTCTTTCCTCAAACCAGCCTATGTCGGTCTCAAGCTTGGATGAAAAATGGTGAGGGTTGTGTTAGGTAGACGGCCAACGTAAAATTTAGTCACCTTTATGAATATGGATCATTTGAGAAATTGTACAAAAGCTAGGTTGTTCCCCTTAAGAAACGCGTGGCATGATCCGAATGTGGTGTCTTGGCAAGGACAGCTGCATCTCCAGGACTTGGGTATACCGTTAAATATGCAAGAGTTCTCGTCGTATTGTACGAATGCGGCGTCTTGGCAATAACCATTGCAGCTCAAAGAGGACATGGGTGTAGTGTTAAATAGGTAAAATTCCTCACATATTAGACGTCCTAGGGAAGTATGTCGTAGGAATTTTGATCGACTTAGGTTAGTAAATTGGAATATAGGTACGCTAACGGGAAAAGCTATGGAAGTAGTGGATACGATGATTAGGAGAAGGATAAATATTTTATGTCTACAAGAGACTAGATGAATGGGTGAGAGAACAAAATTTTTAGATAATTCAGGTTTTAAATTGTGTAAATAAAATAAGCAGTGGAGTAACTATTATTGTAGATACTACTTGAAAGGATGAAATTATTGGGGTAAGTAAAAAAAAATGATAGAATCTTAGCTCTCAAATTGATCATAGGAAAGGAAAATATTAATGAGATCAGTACTTAGGCGTCACAAGTAGAATTAAGTGAAGCTATTAAAGTACAATTTTGGGAAAACTTAGATGATTTAGTAAGAGAAATCCCACAAAGAGAGAAGATTTTCATAGGAGGAGACTTAAATGGACATATAGGGAAGGAAAAAAATAGATTACACGGTCATTCATGCAGGATATGGATATGGAGAAAGAAATGAAGGACAAATCATTTTAGATTTTTTCGTAGCACATGAGCTAATTGTATCAAATACGCTTTTCATAAAGAGTGAAAAATATTTAATTACGTTTAAAAGCGAACCAAATAAGTCATAAATTGATTATTTTATGACTCGCAAAATAGATAAAATGATTTGTAATGATTGCAAGGTCATACCAGGAGAAAGTTTGACAACACAACATAGGTTAGTGGTATTAGATGTACAAATTAAATATAATAAATTTAAGACAAAAATAAAAATATTACAAACAATTCGGTAGTGAAACTTAAAAATGGAAAAGCAAGTTGTTTTCAAGACAGTAGTTATGAAACAACTAGTTGATGACTTAATGTTGATCACTATGTCTCATGGAAAGTTATGTCTTCACATTTAAGGATATGTGGAAAAAACGTACTTGAAATATCAAAAAATCATGCGCCCCCAAATAAAGAATCTTGGTGGTGGAAAGAGAAAATGCAAGACAAAGTGAGGGCAAAGAAAGTCAGCTAAAAATCATTCTACGCTTGTAGGAATGATGAAAACTTAGTCAGGTATAATGTCGTCAAAAAAGAAGCTAAACAGACAGTAAGTAAAGCTTATGAAGAATTTTATAAATGACTAGATACCAAAGATGGAGAGCGTGACATGTATAAAATTGCTCGAACTAGAAGAAGGAAGATAAAGAGATTTAAGTCAAGTAAAATGCATAAAGTATGAGACAGATACAGTTTTGACGGATGATGCGTATATTAAAGAGCGATGGAAAAGATACTTTTATCAACTATATAATGAACAAATGTCAATGAATTGAACTTGAAAGAGTTAGGTAAATCACAGCAGTATAGGAATATAACGTTTTATCGTAAAATTCAAGAATCAGAGGTAAAGGATGCTCTAAATAAGACGAAAAATGGAAAGTCGTTGGGTCAGAGAATATACCCATCGAAGTATGAAAATGTCTAAGAAATGAAGCAATTTTAAGTCTTACATGTTTTTTCAATAAGATATTGAAGTCAAAGAGAATGTCAGACCAATGGAGAGAAAGTATTTTGGTACCTTTGTATAAGAATAAGGGTGATATGAAAAATTGTGTTAATTACAGAGGAATTAAATTGATGAGTCATACCATGAAATTATGGGAACGAGTAATTGAAAGAAGAGTAAGACAGAAGACTAACATCGCGGAGAATCAATTTGGATTCATGTCAGGGAGGTCGACCATGGAAGCTATACACATCTTGAGGAGACTCATTGACAATTATCGAGAAAGAAAACAAAATTGCATATATTGTTTATATATCTTGAGAAGGCTTATGATAGAGTTCTACGAGAGATAATATGGAGTCTTAGAAAAAAAAGGTGTATATGTATCATATATTGACATAATAAAATATTTGTATACAAATTCAGTGACAAGGGTGAGGACATCTGGAGGATTAACACAGGAATTCTCTATCATTGTTGGCTTACATCAAGGTTCAGCTTTAAGCCCTTATTTTTTTACACTTATCGTAGATGAGCACACCATACACATCCAACAAGCAATATCTTGGTGTTTATTGTTTGTGGAAGATATCGTTTTGGTTGATGAGACGCGCGAGGGTATAAACGCAAAACTTGAATCTTTGCGAGATACTTTAGAAAAGAAGGGTTTTAGGTTGGGCAGAGCAAAGACAGAGTATATGAAGCTTAAATTTAGTAGAACAAGAAGGACGGATGACTTTGTTATTAAGTTGAGTGATCAAGATATTTTTCGTAGTGAGTGTTTTAAATATCTTGGATTGATAGTTCAAAAATACGGAGGTATTGATAAAGATGTAACAAATAGAATCCAAGTTGGTTAGTTTAAGTGGAGAAGCGCGTCAGGAATCTTATGTGGTCGTAAAGTACCACTAAAACTTAAGGGCCTGTTTTACCGTACAGCAATTAGACCCGCGATGCTCTATGATTTTGAGTGTTGGGTAGTGAATTGTGTACATGAGCAAAAAAATAGGAGTTGTGGAGATGGGAATGCTTAGGTGGATGTGTGGACACACGAGACTGGATAAAATTAGGAATGAATGTATCCGGGATAAGATAGGAGTAGCACCAATTGCAAAGAAGGTGTGAGAAGCTCGTCTAAGATGGTTTGGACACGTTCAAAGGAGACAATTTGAGGCACCTGTTAGGCATTATGAGAGTCTAGTATCTAGGCCTGTTAAACAAGAGAGGGGTAGACCAATAAAGACTTGGAATGAAACTATAAGGAAAGACATGATGTACTTAGCCATTAGTGAGATTAGGAATGAAGATAGAGAACAATGGCCACAAAGGATCCATATAGCTGACCCCGATATAGTGGGATAAAGGCTTGAGTGTTGTTGTTGTTTATATTTCTTTCCTCACGCACCTGCTTTTATTTGAAGTTGTTTGGTTCGTCGATTTGACCACCCAATGAGACCCTGAATATAAAAGGTCTGATACTTTAGGTAATAAGGACGGAAAAGGCAAGCTTATAATTATTTAGGGATGCATAAATTTAATTGGAAAAAAATCCAAGATTAATAAAATAAATCCAAAGACATTTAGGGAATTGTTATTTTGGAAAGATTTGCATAGAATATTGATTATGAAGATAATTGGAAAGCTCCCACCAATGAAGAAAATCAAAAATCAACTTTGAAAAAACAGTAAATCAAATTAAAATTATTTGGCAAGAGGATTAAGGAGTCAAGGCTATTTAATAAGACTCCATCAAGGAAGAAGGGAGCCGAAAAAATACAGGAGAACCAAACCTCTATTTCGTTCCCCTGTTGACCAGACGAGACCAGCCAAATCAGACCCAAGCTCATCCCGACGCCAATTCCCGTCAACGGTTAACAGATCCGAGGTCGGAGCCCTTTCCGCCATCCAGAACGAGGAGCTCGGTCGGCGTATCCCATGGTCGACGTTATCATCGTTGATCTCCAGCGAATCAGCGATGTTACTGCGAATATGGCCTTTCCAACATCGTCGATCCCGACGCGGCTTGAACGACAGGCTGTCGTCGACCTCAACACCCACTTCTGACGGTCAGGTGTACGACTCTCACCATCGACTTCGACTCCCAACTCTGTCTTGAGGGTTTACTGTTGGAGATCGGTTTGTCACGGGAGGTTAATTCTTTCCTTTGCCATCGGACTCGGGATGGACCATACCTTCTGCAATGTCTTTCAAGTATCTGTTATGATACCTGACGAACCTGATCCGTGTTGGGGTCGCACTTACCAGCGCTGACCACCGACCACCAACCACATCCGCATGAGGGGTGCTTCGTCTATTTTGTTGGCTACGTGATATCGTATTTTTATTTAGTATTGTGTTTTAATTATCTCATGTGTTTAAGCCTAAGTGGGGGGCGCGTTTGCGGAACCGGGGTTTATGAACCGGTTGGACTTGGAACTAAGGGAAGCAAGAAGTAACTTTCCCCCTTTGCTCTCTCTCTAACTCTCTCTCTCTACCCTTCTCGTTTCTTCCAAAGGAAAGCCCTAGCCGCCCACGGGTTCCGCCGAAATCCCGCGATCGAGCCGCCAGACGGGGTTCCCGCCTCCCTTCTTCCACCGTCTACCACTCTACCTTTCTTCTCCTCTCTTCTCCCTTCTTCTTTCCCCAATTTTCAACCATAGCACCGACCGGATCCAAGACGGGTTCCTCTAAACCTTGGATATCGTCATCATCTTTAGGTCCCATCACAAGATTGAGGTCGGGGGACTATATCAACTTGGTATCAGAGCCAACCGTCGGCACTTACCACACCGCTCTCACCACGCCGCGCCGCCTACCCGTCGTTCCGCCGTTGTCGAGCCAAGTCACCGACCTTCTTCCTGCCCCGACAATCTCCCTCTCTCCGCCACAAGCCATGGTCGAGGGACCCCCCTCTCTCAACCAAGTCATGGAACTATTCCAATCCATGCTCGCCGCACAAAATGACAAGATGGACGCTCAAAACTGCAAGATGGATGCCCTCAACGCGCGCTTGGACTCCATTCAAGGAGCTCTGCCACCGCCGTTTCCAGCACAAGCGACCTCGCTGACAACTAACCGGGTCGACTCGGCCCCTCCTCGCGGGGGCTTTGTCCAGTTTCCGCGCTCCATCCGTATGGATTTTCCAATCTATGAAGGTCGCGATGATCCCCTTCCGTGGATTACACGTTGTGAATGCTTCAACAATCAACACGTTCTGGCGGATGAACATGTTGGACTAGCCTCCTTCCACCTCCTCGGACCGGCACAACTGTGGGTGACCCAATTCCTCCGCGAACACCCTGACGCCTCGTGGGACGAATTTCGGGCGTCATGCACTCTTCGTTTTGGACCGGCGATGTCGAGCAATCCCCTGAGCGTTCTCATTGCACTCAAGCATACCGGCTCCAAAGAGACATACTTGGAGCAATTTCAGATGATGTTATCTCGTGCCTCTTCAGTGTTACCTTTGCAACAAGTTCCTCTCTTCACAGTCGGGTTACCCGACCGGTTACATTGGGGTGTTGAGTTTCAGAAGCCACCTGATCTCTTAACAGCCATGAGCCTTGCCCGTGCATTTGAACGCCGATTTGCACTTGAGCGACCGCCTCCAGGCCGCCGCGATATTTTCAGCCCGTGACCATCATCCAGTTCTTTGCCTCCCAAGCTGCCGGGCGCGGACGATCCTCAGTGGTCTCCTTTCTGTCGTCGTTTGTCACGACTAGAGATGGCCGCCCACCGCAAGAAGGGGCTATGTTTCAATTGTGAAGAGATCTATACAACTAGCCATCGATGTTATCGCTTATTTTGGTTGGAGGTCGACGACCCACCGGACCATGATGATGAGGAGTTCAAAGATTCTGGCACGCCGTAGCTCTCTTTACATGCCCTCGTCGGGCCGCAGGAGGGGTATACTATTCAGCTCTACATTATGGTGGCGGGCACGCCCCTCTTAGTTCTCATGGATACAGGTAGTAGCCACGGCTTCATTGGGCAGGACAAGGCAATCCGGCTTCACCTTTTGTACGTTGCTCGTAGTCACGTTAAGGTGGCGATCGCCAACGGCCAACAGATGACATTTTCGGGCGTATGTCGGCCTATAGACTTCATTGTGGAGGGATACTCATCCCAAACCGATTTATTCGTGGTGGATCTTCGTGGTTTTGACATCGTGTTGGACGTTCGATGGTTGCGCACGTTGGGGCCCCTCACGTGGGACTTTGACCGTCTGACTATCTCATGGCAGGAGGGCTCACGTTTGATACAGTGGCAGGGGCAAGCCACGGGACAGTCCCCCGCATCCTTTTTGGTTCACAGAGAGTCGCTGGCCGTTTCCTCCAACCCGTAGGGGGACCACCCTCCAGCTCTTACACATATCCTACAGTCATTTCCCAAGATGTTTAGCCCGCATTTGGGCCTTCCTCCATGGCGACTACAGAACCATCGCATTTGCCTCCTTCCCGGGGCGGCTCCAGTAGTGGTGCAGTCATACCGTTAGCCCTTCCTCCAAAAGGACGAAATCGAAAGGCAATGTGATCTCCTTCTCCAACAAGGACTCATTCGGCGGAGTGTGTCTCCCTTTTCCTCTCTGGTATGGCGCATGTGCGTGGACTACCAGACATTAAACGCCGTCACGGTCAAGGACAAGTTTCCCATACCGGTGATCGAGGAACTTCTTGATGAGTTACATGGAGCGTGTTTCTTCACTAAACTTGATCTATCTTCGGGTTATCATCAAGTTCGGATGGCAGAGGCTGATGTGGAGAAGACCGCTTTCCGCACCCACCATGGCCATTTTGAGTACCTGGTCATGCCGTTCAGCCTAATTAACGCGTCTTCGACCTTCCAAGCATTAATGAATGAGGTATTCCAACCACTCCTTCGAAAATATGTTCTCATGTTCTTTGACAATATTCTTATGTATAGCCAAACTTGGGAGGAGAACCTACAACATCTCCAGGACGTCCTTAGCTTGGTGCGGACACACCACTTGATTCAAAAGGCTTCCAAATGCTCTTTCGGGCAGCGCTCCGTCGCTTACTTGGGACATGTCGTTGACAGCTCGGGCGTCTCGACCGACCCGGCAAAACTCCAAGAAGTGGCGTTGTGGCCTGAGCCGCAATCTATTACAAATTTATGGGGTTTTCTTGGGCTCGCGCGATACTATCGCCGCTTCATCCGGGACTACGGCACCATCGCCGCCCCTTTGATTGCGCTGCTCTGGAAGAACGCTTTTGCGTGGACAGACACCGCTACTCAGGCGTTCCACTCCCTCCAGGCTGCTTTACTGACCACCCCGGTCCTTTGTCTACCGGATTTCACCAAACCCTTCTTTGTGGAGTGTGACTAGAGCTGTCACTTAAAACCGAAAACCGCAAACCGAACCGGAACCGAACTGGAACTGCAAAAAACCGGACCGAACCGTTTGCAAATTATTCGGGTTCCGATTTGAATTTTGGAACCGTGAATAACATTGGTCTGGGTGTGGTTCTTACATATTATTATCCGGACCGGAACCGGAACCGGAACCGCAACATACAAGTCTCAAGCGGTTTCAAAATTTTTAGACCCGATCCGAACCGGACCGAAGTAGAACCGAACCGCAACCCGTTTATTATTATTTTAATTATTTTTATATTGTTATTATTTTATAATTTATCTATAATATTTATACTTACTATCATAAGTGAAGCTGGTGCAGTTTGAGCCTAAACCGCAATCACACTAAAGGGGGTCGATTTTGGACCGAACAAAACTTCACCGCATAAAAATTGTTGGTATGCTTTGACATTCTTACGGTTTTAAGTCAATTTTTGCAATGCATTTTTTATTTTTATACAGTTATATAATATATTTTCAATTTTACTTACATATTTTTTTGAAATATTTTATTTAAAAAATATAGAAGATATACAACTACTATTTATTAGTAATTATGAAAGACAACTAATTGTAGACAGTTGTTACGGTTGAGCATGTCGACGAGACGTGCGCAGACCAACTAGAATTCGTGACAAGTCTACACACGTAGGAAGACAATTGATACTATCCCACCAATCGTGGAAAAGACCGTCGAGAAGTGGACAACATAATTATTTCTATTTTGATGTTGTTTTGAGTTTTACTATTTGCAGCCCGTTTTTATTTCATTCCGCCAAGTTTGATTTTGGTTTTAGTTGGAACCGATTGGAACCGGACCGAACCGCATGGAACCGGACCGAACCGATAGTGGCCGGTTTGGTTTTGGTTCTTGTTGAACCGTAACCGGAACCGTTGACACGACGGTTCCAAAAATTTAGCTGGAACCGAAACCAGAACCGGAACCGGTCAAATCAAATAAGGTTTTGGTTTTAATTTGAAGAACCGTTACATTAGTGGTTCGGTTCATGGTTTTAGTAGAACCGGAACCGAACCGGAACCGTGACAGCTCTAAGTGTGACGCCTCCGGCGTCGGCTATGGAGCTGTTTTGCCACAGGAGAGGCACCCTATAGCCTATTTCAGTCGTCCGACCACTATACATCATCGCAAATTGCCCGCTTGTGAACAAGAGCTCATTGGCCTTGCCAAGGCCGTTCAGCCTTGGCGCCCTTATCTGTGGGGGGGCATTTCATCATCGGGACGGACCACTACAGTCTCAAATATTTGCTAGAACAAAGGCTCACTATCATTCCCCAGCAAAGGTGGGTGAGTAAATTGCTCGGGTTCGACTTTCAAGTGAGCACAAAGCCGATGTGCAAAACCGCGTCGTTGATGCTGTCTCGTCGCGACACACCATCGGATGCCTCCCTTCACGCCATCTCCTTTCCAACGACACACCTCCTCACCACCCTTCGCCAGGAGATCCAACGATCCCCCAGTTTGGCCGAACTTCTTCACCACGCGGACCAAGGGCTCGCGGGCCCTGTATGGACAGCACAAAATGCTTTGATCTTTTACCGCACTCGGGTGTATGTGGATGCGGTGTCTTCTCTCATTCTGACTATTATAGAGGATGTTCATGCTCGCAGCCACGAAGGCGTTCATTGTACTCTTCAACACCTCCGCGTGGAATTCTTTTGGAAGGTATGTGCAAGCATGTCCACGACTTCATCGACAACTGCATTGTTTGCGAACAAAATAAATCCAACCAACTCCTTCCGGCTGGTTTACTTCAGCCCCTACCGGTGCCCATACAAATTTGGGCGGATCTCTCCATGGACTTCGTGGAAGAGCTGCCCTCGGTTCGCGGGAAGTCCATTTTGATGGTGGTGGTGGACAGGTTCTCGAATGGGGCCCATGTTATTGCTTTGGCTCGGCAACTCATTGTCGAGAACGAGGCGTGGGTCTTCTTCCAGGAGATCTTCCAGTTACATGGCAAACCGAAAACTCTTGTCTCTGACCGTGACCGGGCGTTTACCAGTTATGATTGGCAGGAGCTGCTCGCCCTCAGCGGTACCAAGCTTGCTTTTCTTCAGCCAACCATCCTCAGTCTGACGGACAAACTAAGGTGGTTAACCGGACCTTGGGAATATATTTGAGGTGTGCCACCGGAAACCGACCCTGCGATTGGTCGCGCTGGCTTCCTTGGATCGAATATTGTTACAACACCGCCTATCACACCGCGTTGCAAACCACCCCGTTTCGCCTCGTCTTTGGTCGGGAACCCCCCCCCCCTTTTGTGAGACACGAGAGGCTCGGCCCGTTTGAAGGCCGTTGACCAAGAACTGGAAGACCGCGACAAATTTCTACATGAAGCCCGGAACCGTCTCCTGCATGCCCAACAACGCATGGAAGTTTTTTATAATCGGGGACATCGCGAGCTCGCCCTTGTCGTGGGTGATTGGGTGTGGGTCCGGCGCCACCCTTTCTGCCAAGTGATCGCCGTCTGACCGACCTCCAACAAGTTGGGGCCAAAGTTCTTTGGCCCTTTCCAGATCACGGAGCGCATTGAAGACGCAGTCTACCGTCTCGCCTTACCCACCCCCACCCCCCCTCCAAAGCCCAAATTCATGATGTTTTTCACATTTCACAGCTCAAGTTGTTTGTGAGACCGCCGATGTTTGCTCCACTAGTTGACATTCCACCCCAGCTTGAGGACAAGCTGTCTTCTGCCGAGGAAGTTGATGTTATGATACCTGACGAACCTGATCCGCGTTGGGGTCGCACTTATTAGAGTCGACCACTGACCACATCCGCATGAGGGGTGCTTCGTCTGTTTTTTTGGCCATGTGATATCGTATTTTTATTTCGTATTGTGTTTTTAATTATCCCACGTGTTTAAGCCTGAGTGGGGGGCACGTTTGCGGAACCGTGGTTTATGAACAGGTTGGACTTGGAACTAAGGGAAGCAAGAATTAATTTTCCCCCTTTACTCTCTCTCTCTCTACCCTTCTCGTTTCTTCCGCAGGAAAGCCCTAGCCGCCCACGGGTTCCGCCGAAATCCCGCGATCGAGTCGTTGGACGGGGTTCTCGCCTCCCTTCTTCCACTGTCTACCTCTCTACCTTTCTTCTCCTCTTTTCTCCCTTCTTCTTTCCCCCATTATCAACCATAGCACCGACCAGATCCAAGACGGGTTCACCTGCACCTTGGAGATCGTCATCATCTTCAAGTCCCATCACAAGGTCGAGGTCAGGGGGCCATATCAGTATTCTTGCTTGAGTGATTATCACTGAATTTATGCGACCAATTAAATAATATTTGAGCTTGCCCCAACATTTGCACTGCTTTTATTGTGGCTTATTCATTAATTGTTACTTGTGATTTTGCTCATGGATCTACCAATCTCGTCACGTTTCAACTAGTGAAACGCTCAAAATACTCTTTCTCAAATAACAATTAATGATCATTGAAGTTTAAACGTCAAGAGTGAATTCGCGAGCAAAGTTTGATTTGGTTCACTCGGCCTTCTTTCAAAATTAAAATCAGTCACTTAAAGTAGCATATTTTCAAAACCCTTGTTTTAGTTTACATCAGTTTGGTATCAGAGGGATGTTCAAGTCGCTCCCAACACGAATCGATCGATCCGTGTTTCAAAAATAATAATAATAACAACTTTTAATATATTTGAGTCTTTATTTATTTTAAGCATTAAGGGTCTCTTTAAAAAATGATTTAAAATTACAACACAACAACATTCAAACCTTTATCCCACTATAGTGGGGTCGGCTATATGGATCCTTTGTCGCCATTGTGCCCTATCTTTTGTCATAATCTCCATAATGTCTAAGTACGTCATATCTTTCCTTATAGTTTCAATCCAAGTCATTATTTGTCTACCCCTCCCTCGTTTAATATGCATAGTGACTAGACTCTCATAGCGCCTAACAGGTGCTTCTAATGGTCTCCTTTGTACGTTTCTAAAGCATCTTAGTCAAACTTCTCCCATCTTCTCTGCAATTGGTGCTACAAAAATGATATAAAATTAATTTAAAAAAATTAAGATCATCATTAAAAATTATATATATTTTTCGTTTTACTTTGAGTTTAAAAAAAAATCTTTTCTCTCATTATAAAATTTATATAATTAGGTTAAACAAAAAATTATCTCAAAAATTTTGAGTTGAATATCACCTCCTATAAAAAAAAGTCAATTATTTTAAATACTAAACATTTTATAAAATAATAATAATAATTTTGAGTTGTGGTTTTAAAAAAAGTTAAAGTTATTTTAATCTCTAAGTATTTAACAAATTTTAATGGAGAATTACATATGTGCAGAAAATAATATGAAAGATATAAATGCTCAAATAAAAAGATTATCAGAAATGGTAGCATCTCTTGCCAATATAAAACACTCATGGCATGACGAGTACATTAATGCTAAGCGCTTAGAGCACAGACCTCGTATGAATTTGACGGACATTTAGGGTCTGAGGATTGTTTAGACTAGTGTCATGATATGGACTGTTTTATGAGAACTACTCAGATACACATGAGGAGACAAGTAAAATTCTCAACCCATAAACTTAAGGACCCCACACTAGACTGGTGGAAACAACTAGAACGAATGAGAGATAAGTTATGATTTCCTCCCATAACTACTTAAGTTGACTTTAAAATTGAGATGCGCAAACACGATGTCTCCCCCGACTACCTCCAAACTTTACATCGTATATTCCATAATCTACAACAGAGGAGTTTATCGGTGGATGAATACACTCATGAATTTCTAGTCCTTTAGTCGAGGTTAGATATTCAAGAGGGCAATATGATGAACGTATCCTGTTACATTATGGGTTTCATTATTCAATTAGGGATCAACTAGAGTGACACAAATATCGAAATTTAGAAAAAGTTTCTAGTATGGCTCGAAGGGTGGAGTATGAGTTTAGGTCTACTGATAGACCTCTCTCTACTCTCGTCGTGGCCCCCACTTTTATGAACATAGACTCCCCTAGTGTTATCGCCCCCATGAGCACCCACCCAACTCCACTATAGCATTCCCTCCAGTCGAAGAGTTTCTTCCCGAGCCCCAGCTCCAGGATAGAGAGCGTCTTGCTTGTCATCCTCTCATCCTGACTGAAAATGTGACTCCACTCACCCCCATTGTATTACAACCTTTAGTCACTGAGTTTCTTCTTGAGCTCCTGCTCCAAGAAGAAGAACATATTGGCGACATGTCACTCATCTTAGTTGACACGGATTTGAACTCAGTAACTCTCGAATCACCTAGTATACTATAGCTGCCTCTCCCTAAGCATGCAAGCATATGGTTTAATGATCACTTGCCATTCACACTAGAGTCATCACCTTTTATTGACTTTGCATTTGGTGATTGCACTCTTAGTCCACTACATTATCCTCTGAGTCTAGGCTTGCACATTGAAATGTATCGTCACATTTTATATCTGTTTAGGAAGATTCATGTTAGGAGGTTACTAAAGATTTCAAAAAATTTCACTCCTAGAGACGCACTTTAAGTGGTTTCTCTGAAAAATTTTAAATAATAAAATTGGAGATCACGTTATTATTTCACTGAGTTTTCATTTGGATATAAATGAACGTGTTAATTTGCAACAATATTATAAATATTTTATGTCGAATTTTTGGAACATATTATGAGGCCGAGAGGGCGCCAAACTTGAATTTAGTAGCAGTTATCACTCTTTGATCGATGGACAGACCAAGGTCGTTAATATGAGTTTGGAGAACTTTCTTAAGCGTTTAATCAGTGAGAATTTAAAGCAATAGGGTCATGTATCTCCACGGTAATAATTTACATTAAATAATTTTAAACATCGCTCCCTTAATATATCTCTGTTTGAGATTGTTAGAAAATACTAAGAAAAATGATGTATTGACTCATGTAGGAGTTAGTGTTTAGTCCCACATTGTTTGTATAGCTAGATCTTACTCTCTCCTCTCCTATATATTTGTACTCATACTTGTTTTTCGGTATTCAAGAAGTATATACAAGGTTTGGAACTTTCTCTATATGGTATCAGTCATACGGTCCGGCCTGGATTTTTCTAACCGCCTTCTCTGCCTGCTTACCAAGCGCCTTGTTCTCCTGCTTAGTCGCAGTGTCTTGCGGCCTGCTCCCTTTCTAACCGCTTCCGGGTGGTTAGAATTTTTGTCAACCGCGGCTTCCCGCGCGGTTACGGTCGTTATAACCGCTACCTCTGCTCTGCTCTCTCTCTCTCTTTCTCTCTCTCTCTCTCTCATGGCTTCCACCCCTTCTTCTCCTTCTCCTCCCTTTTATAACCTTTCTAACAAGTGGGGTCTTCCCTCCCGTGTTTCCTCTGCCCGCGCGGTTCCATCCCGGCTAACCGTTTCCCTCTACTCGGTGCGGTCTCCCTGTCTACCCGTCAAGATCTTCCCTTCTCGCTACTCTCCACCCTCTCTCCGCGACTTCTCTTAGTCGCTACTCGTTGCGGTCTCCTTGTCCACCCGCCGAGTTCTGGCCTTCTCAGCTGCTCTGCTCCCTGCTCGCCGTGACTTGTATTTAGTCGTCGCGACTTGTCTTTCGTCGCCACGTCTTCTCTTCTCGCCGCGATTTGTTCTCTTAGTCGTTGCGGCTTCACTCATCCCGGCGAGCTCCGCATCTAGGTCGCGGCATCTTCCCTTGCCGCTGGTGTGCTCACCGTGACCGTGCGGCCTTCTCGACCAGCTTGATCTCTGCTTAGTCGTTGCGGCTTATTTCCTCGAAGGCGGCTTCTCCTCTCTGCTGTGGGCACCGCATTTTGGTCGCGGCATCCTCCTTGCCGCTGGTGTGCTATCACCGTGACCGTGCGGTCTTCGTTGTTTTGTCGCTGTGGTTTCCTTACACGTCGTGGCTTCCCTTCCCGCTGCAGTTCCCTTGTTGTTGCGTGCTTCTCGTGCGGGCTTCGCTTAACCGTTGCGGCCTCCTTAGTCATTGCGGCTTCTCTACCCGACGCGGGCTCCGCATATTGGTCGCAGCCTCTTGCCGCTGGTTTGTTGACACCTAGACCATGTGGCTTCTCCTTTTCTCTCTCCAGGTGGCCTCTCTTCTCTAACCGCTTTGGGTTGTTGGTTGCGGTCTGCCTCTATCCGCCCGGTCTAGTACCTGTTCGCCGGCTTGTGCTCTTGTTGCGGTCTGCCTCTAACCGCCCAGTCGAGTACCTGCTCGTCGGCCTCTGCCTTGTTTTCCCTGGTTGTTGTCCACCCAGGTGTCTTGCCCTCTCGACTTGGCTGTTTGCGCGGTCTGTCTGCGGATTCTCGTTTACGCCGCTCTTCGTGTTGCGGTCTTCTCCTAATCGCACTACCTGCTCGGTTTTTTTAACCGTCGTGGCGTGTTTCTATCCGCTGCGGGCTCCTTTCTTACCGCGATGGTCGTGGTCGTTTCTTGTCGCTGGTGTATTGTCACCGTGACCGCTGCGGAATGTTCCTTGTAAGATGCTCAGCTTTCCTCCACTCCTCCGGGCTCTGTGGTGTTTATTTCTGATGGTGGTACCACCTGTCTTGCTCATAGCTCATCCTGGATTTTGGATTCTGGGGCCTCTCACCACATTACCTCAAGGAAACCACCACAATATTTGAACTTTGTATATCCCAAGTTCATTACTGTTGCTAGTGGGGACACAATTCTCGTTTCTGGCACGGCAGATATTCACCTCACTCCCTCCATTACTCTTCGCTCTGCCCTTCATGTTCCGGGCTCTCCTTTCAACCTTCTCTTTGTTAATCGACTCACTACTGACCTCGATTGTGATGTT
Organism: Platanthera zijinensis; assembly: GCA_039513925.1. NCBI lineage: Eukaryota > Viridiplantae > Streptophyta > Magnoliopsida > Asparagales > Orchidaceae > Platanthera > Platanthera zijinensis. Next base: position 157,715,434 of record CM077083.1, read on the forward strand.
ATTTTTTCTTTTAACTTGTGTGTTGTGCAGGATCGCAAGACGCAAACTATCATTGGAAAAGGGCATCTGTCGAATGGTCTCTATATCCTTGACCCCTCTCCCCCAACGATGTTGTCCTCTATTATCTCTGTTGATTGGCATCGACGTCTGGGTCACGCTCCTCTAAACATCCTCAGAAAATCTCTCCCCAACGTGTCCCTCGAAGAGTTCACGTGTGAGTCTTGTATCTATGGGAAACATCATCGGTCTATGTTCTCACCACATCCTACTCGGAGTCCTGCTCCCTTTGATCTAGTACACTACGATATTTGGAGACCCTACAAAATTGCGAGTGTTTTTGGATATCGTTACTTTGTCACATTTGTAGATGACTACTCTCGGGTGACCTGGCTGTATCTCCTTTGTGACCGCTCTGAATTGTCTAGTGTATTCTGTACCTTTTTCATTGAAACTCGCAACCAATTTTCCACTACAACTAAAACTCTCCGCACCGATAATGCTCATGAATACACGAGTCATGCCTTCGCTCTCCGCTATGCTGAGTTTGGGATCATCCATCAAACCTCATGTGCTTATAGCCCCCAACAAAATGGCGTTGTTGAACGCAAGAATCGACATCTGCTTGAGGTCACCCACACTCTTATGATTCAAATGAATGTTCTCAAACAGTATTGAAATTTTGCGGTCTCTACCGCCTGCACTCTTATTAACCGCATGTCTTCCTCCATTCTCAATTTTGCGGTTCCCTTCAATCTTCTTTTTCCCTCCAAACCTCCTTTCTCCATCACACCTCGTGTGTTTGGTTGTGTGTGCTTTGTTCATCATCTTGGCTCGTCCACTGACAAACTTGCTCCCCGTGCCACTAAACATATGTTTATGGGTTATTCTCGAACTCAGAAGGGCTACGTTTGTTTTCTCCCAAGGATCTCAAGGTGGTTACTTCTGCTGATGTCACCTTCCTCGAAGATCAGTCATATTACTCTCAACCAGCTGATTCTCCTCTTCCCCCACCTCTCCCGCGGCCTGTTATCATTGTTCATTCACACCTTTCTCCTCTTCTTCCCACACCAATCCCACCTAAACAACCTACATCACTTGTCATTCGTGTGTACACTCGACGTCCTTCTTCGTCTACTGCCCTACGGGAGCTGCCCTGCTCTAATGATGTTTTACAGCCTGTGGATCCAACAACAACTTCCACTGCCCACCCGCTGGCCAACTATGTCTCTTTTCACCGCCTCTCTCCGGAACTCCGACAAAGTGCTCTTTCTTTATCCTTTATCTCCACCCTTAATTCTGTACAGGAGGCTCTCCAGCATCCCGGATGGAGGGCGGCTATGGACGAGGAAATGTCTGCCCTTTGGGCAAACCACACTTGGGATTTGGTCTCGCTTCCTCCTGGACAATCTTGTGTGGGATGTAAGTGGGTGTTTGCCGTCAAACAGAATCCGGATGGGACGGTTAACCGTTTGAAAGCTCTTCTTGTAGCTCGCGGCTTCACTCAACAACAAGGCTTGGATTATGATGAGAATTTTTCTCCAGTCGCTAAACTCAATACTGTTCATGTGTTGATCTCCCTCGCTGTTCACCGCCACTGGCCCTTGCACCAACTGGATGTCAAAAATGTCTTTCTTAATGAAGATTTATAGGAGACCGTTTATATACAGCAACCTCTCGGGTTTGAGACCACGAGGGAGTCTCTTGTCTGTTGTTTGAAGAAGTCTCTTTATGGTCTCAAACAGTCTCCTCGGGCATGATTTGACAAATTTAGCAAGACCGTCAGTGCTGTTGGGTTCACTCGGAGTTCGGCCGACTTCTCTCTGTTTACTCTTCATCGTCCAACGGGCACAGTAATTCTTTTGGTTTATGTGGATGATATTCTGATTACAGGAGATGATCTTTCAGGAATACAGATGATCAAACAGCATCTAGCAACTGTGTTTCAAACAAAGGACTTGGGAAGCCTTCGATATTTTCTTAGTCTCGAAGTGGCTCGGAGACCTAATGGGCTTGTGTTATCTCAAAGAAAGTACTGTCTTGACCTACTTCAAGATGCGGGCTACTCTGGATGCAAGCAGACACTCTCATGGATATCAATCACAAGCTTTGTGCTCATGCCTCAGACTCTAATTTGCTCCTTCCGAATGCAGAGTATTATCGTCGACTTGTGGGAAAGCTGAGATACTTCACTATTACTAGACCTGATATATCATTTGTTATTGGAATTGTCAGTCGATTCATGCATGAGCCACGTATCTCTCATCTTCAGGGTGTCGAATGTATTCTTCATTACTTGAAGACTGCTCCTGGACAAGGGCTTGTATACAAGCCATCTTCGTCTCTCTTATCTCTGATTGCATATTTTGATGTTGATTATGCTGGCTCTTTGGATGACCGTCGTTCCACAAGTGGATACTGCACTTACTTTGGAGGACATCTTATTACATGGCGCAGCAAGAAATAGTTCATGGTTGCTCGATCATCTATTGAGGCTGAGTATCGATCTATGGTAGCTGTTGTGCCTCAGCTCACGTGGCTTGAGGGTCTCCATGATGATCTAGGAGTCAAGCTCTTCTCACCAGCAACTTTATTGTGCGACAGTCAAGCAGCTATACACATTGCCAAGAATCCGGTCTTCCATGAACGGACAAAACATATTGAAGTTGACTGTCACTTCATTCGGGAGAAGGTTCAGTTGAAGAAGATAGAGTTAACACATGTTCCTACTGCTCAGCAAGTTGCGGATATCCTCACCAAGGCCTTACCTTGGCATCTCTACTATCAGTTCTTGTTCAAGCTTGGTGCTTACAATTTGTACGCTCCAGCTTGCGGGGGAGTGTTAGAAAATACTAGGAAAAATGATGTATTGACTCATGTAGGAGTTAGTGTTTAGTCTCACATTGTTTGTATAGCTAGATCTTACTCTCTTCTCTCCTATATATTTGTACTCATACTTGTTTTTCGGTATTCAAGAAGTATATACAAGGTTTGGAACTTTCTCTACAGAGATTATATATGTGTTACTCCACCTACCTAATCGTCATCATCTCTCATTCCATGAATGTATTTCATTTGACGTGCAAGCTCATATTAATTATTTAAAGGAACTGCATAAGATTATTGCTAATATTTTGCAAACAAACTTTGAATATTATAAACTCATGGTCGATCATTATCGCTGTGAGTTGTACTTTTCAAAGAGAGATCAGGTGATTGCTTATTATAGGAGGTTGGTCCATTTCATGTTCAGAAGTGCATCAATCAACCTGTCGAGGCTCCGAAAATACCACTCGATCTAGCATCAACGACGACGTCAGATCACTACGTTGCCAGTCTTTATGAATTCTCGTCGAGGTCAAGCTTTTTCAACCACAGAGGAATTGATGCATCCTCCATCGCATCAAATATGCATGACTTCATCATGCGTCGTGAATCTTTTATTATTATGCATTTATTTATTGTCATATATTTCTTTCCTCACGCATCTGCTCTTATTTGAAGTTGTTCGACTCGTTGGTTTGAGTACCCAATGAAACCCTGAATAAAATGGTCCGGTAATTTAGGTAGTAAGGACGGAAAAGGCGAACTTATAATTATTTACAGACGCATAAATTTAATTAGAAAAGAATCAAAGATCAATAAAATAAATCCAAATAAATTAAGTAGAGAATTGTTATTTTGGAAAGAGTTGCACAGAATATTTGATTTTGAAGATAATTAGAAAGCTCCTACTAATGAAGAAAATCAGAAATCAATTTTAGAAAGGGATGAAATCAAATTAAAATTATTTGGCAAGAGAATTAAGGAGCCAAGGCTATTTAATAAGCCTTTATCAAGGAAGAAGGGAGACGAAAAATACCGGAGAACGAAACCTCTGTTTTGTTCCCCTGTTGACAGGATGAGACCAGTGAAATCAGGCCCCAACGTTCGAACTATTTTTATTGCCGCTTATTCATAAATTGTTACTTGTGATTTTGCTACTGGATCTACGAATCTCGTCACGTTTCGACTAGTGAAATGCTCAAAAAACTCTCTCAAATAAAAATTAACGATCTTTGAAGTTTAAACATCAAGAGTGTGAATTCGCATGCAAAGTTCGATTTGGCCGGCTCGGGCTTCTTTCAAAATTAAAATCGGTCACTAAAATAGCGTATTTTTAAAATCCTAGTTTTAGTTTACATCGGCTATGTGCCTAGAGGTTCATTTTCCGCCATCGAAGATTTAGGACAGAATTCTAGGATGACCTGGCCTCTCCACGATGTTGTGGAACTTAAGTGTCGAAGTCTACGTATTTTCCCCTCCCATGACTTGCCCGACGATCCTCTCCTTCACCTAGCCGGCTGCCATCCATCTCCACCAGCTTTGGCGATCTCCCCTAACCACCAACCAGTCACCGCCTCCTGCACCCATAACTACCCGCTATTCTTCTTAAAACTACCTTAACCACTGATTGCCATCCTATAACAACCAAAACCACTACTATCCTTCCAATAACAATCATAAGTATCCACTTCCCAATTCATAAACAAGTCACTTCCCACATTTAATTCATAAAAAACTAACCAACTACCATCCACCACAAATAACCATCCAATCCACCCAAATCTAATCAAAGTAAACTGCCTCATTCTCCATTTAGACCACTCCCCCAATTGCAGAAAATTACTTCTTGTTCCATGTTCACCAAATAACCGCAGGAGCCACCTTTCCTGCAGTCAAACTCCCTCCAACTACCTCCCAGCACCTTTAGAGCACCTACCAACTCAATTTGGCGAACATACTGGTTTTCTCTAAAAACCAGCGATAGGAGAAGATTTTGGTAAAGACCATGTCCCAATATGGAAATGTCACATTGTGGTGACATTTATTCACATGGAGGCCAATATGTTATTGAGCACGCAAAAAGTTGAACGTTAATTGACTAAGGGCCTCATTATAACTTGTAGGATTGAAGCTAGTGCAATGACTCGATACTCACCCCCATAAAATGAGCAACTTGAGGAGGCGGTTGCCCGTAAACCATCTGAAATGGAGTTACACAAAAATTAACAAGTAAAAAAAGTTGTAAGAGAACTCAGCCTAAGGGAGAGATGTCTATAAGTGGTGTTGCTGATTGGAGGCAAAACAACAAAAGTCTTGACACTGAAATTAAGCATCTTCGTCTAGCCATCCATCTTGGGGTAGTAAGCGGAGCTCAAACTGTACCGCCCCAAATTTACCCATAAAACCTTGTTGATGTTGTGCACATGCTTGACACGCATGTGGAGGGACTTTTGAGAGGATCAAGGGTAGTAGACATGTTTTTCTCTTCACGCACGACTGTGCTCTTCAAAAATGCATGACCATGCATTTCTGTAGAATTAAGAAAAGCATAATACCAAAGTTCTGAAGATCGTGCGTCATAGAGCACGACCGTTTGAGACATCGTGCGTGAAGGCATACATAAATGGATAAATTCCAGAAGCCCCGAAGATGCTCTCCATACGCACGATCGTGTGCACATCCCCTGCATGCTTTGAGATGCAGTTAGCAAATAGTGACACATGACAGTGCGCATCGAGCGCACGACAATGCGATCGACGTAAAATACAATTATTCCCTTTTAATTAATCCACGCCGTAGATATCAATACGATGGACCGGATTTTTTCACCATAACCAATCTTGACGTGGGAGAGAAGAAGAGAGGAGGAAGGGATAACCTATGGCATTGAGGAGGGATTCCTCCGTTGGAGGAGATTCGGAGCCCCCATCGGCGAACCGAGGCCGTAGAATCGAAGAGTGTCTTCCTTCGGTCCTTCTCCTCTTTCTTACGAAGTTTCATGGCCCCAAAGAGATCTTCAAGGATAACGGTCTCTTCCTCCAGTCTTCCTCCAGTATTAGAGATCCGAAGTTCGAGTCCAGATTATGATGGTGTGTGAAGCTTATTCGTGGTTGTAAGCCCGGATCGGTGATAATATTGTGACGATTGCATTTAGGTGAATCCTAGTTTGCGTGGCAAGAGAATAGTCCGCAAAAAATGTTGTTATGTATACGGGGATGTGGGATTTTGGAAGGTTCAGTCATCCCTAGGGTAGCCCTATGTTGGTGACGCTAGATTGTTGTTATGGAATTCCAAGGTGTGGTGGTAACTAAGGTGTAGTTAGCGACTGTCATCTGTAAAGAAATGAATTTTACTAATATTAATTGTATGAGTTGGAAGCCAGTTGGGCTCTATTGAGTGATATGAGAATTCGGCGTGGAGGTTATCGTACACCTCCCGCTATGGCGAGGATTTGGCGTGGAGATGATCCTCCACCTCCCGCTATGACGAGCTTTCGGCGTGAAGACGAGCCTTCCACTGGGATGAGATTTGGCGTCAAGTGAGCCCGTCGGGGCAATCCTTCCGTCATGATTCTACATAGTAGCCTAGTAGGTGAAGAGAACGCTAGAGTTGGGTGCGTCTTACTTATGATGTAGGGTGTTCGTGTTGCTGCTTTAAGGCTTCTAATTGGGTGGTCTTGACTGCCCACAATTCATGTGTTGCTTTTTTTATTGATATGCTAGATTCATGTGATGATGTGATAGGGATTGTGGTGAACCTTCGTGAGAACCTAACCATCATGTACAATGCATATATTGCTCCCTTTTATTTACTACTCAACATATTAAGTGCTTTATGTCTGAGCTTTTGCATATGTAGCATAGCTTTGATGTTTTTCTGCTTTAATATACATATTTCATGTTCCACGTGATGGGTAAATGCAAGTGTGCAATGACTCGCCCCGGAGTCAGCTAGGACGGACAGGGAATGGGGTCATTATACAGTTTGTGAGCAACTAATAGTTGGCCCTCGTTATTTCTTATATGTATTTCATTGCAGGTAGCGTAGCTTGCGACAAGTCAGAGCGGGTCAAGCCCTAAGCTGAACATGAAAGAAAAAAGAAACGGATGCATAACTTTCCTTTCATTTCAGGTATATTAAGAAAAAAGAAACTGATGCAATCTTGGGTTTGCGTGCCCCAAGATTTATATTGAGATGTATTTATGTCATGGTTGTATGAACATTTATTTGATGATGAGGGAACGAGAAGAAAATCTAGTGAGCAACCATAAATCACACCCATTCAAGTATAATGAAAGAGAGTACAGCGCAACCCCTTATAGGTGTGGGGTGCGAATAAAGAAAAGGCAGAGAGAATAATAAAGTGTGCACATAACAAAATATAACTGATGTAGGCTCACATTAGGGTTTTAAGAATTAAATATTTTTAATCAAAATGTTTTATTTGTTATAAAATAAAATAGGTTTCGAAAAATATATGGTTTTTTTATTTTTACAAGAAGCTGAGCGGGCCAAATCGAGCTTTCGCGCACAAATCACCTTCCCACGTTGAAGTTCGCAAATCACTTAATCTTTATTTGAGAGAAACTCCCTCGAGCGTCGAAAGAGTCGAACCGTGGTGAGAGTTGTAGATCCACAAGCAAATACACAACAATTTATGAAATATGGTAATAAAGGCGGCAAGAACGTTCGAGGCAAGCTTATATTTAATTATTTGAAACGCCTAAAATTAAGTCAATATAAGTAATAAGGAGGAGATGAAAATTACCCAAGGGCTTGGGCCATTTCAAGCCCAGTCAGTGCAAGGAGGCCTATTGAGTGGCTTATCGGCTTCTAGAACTGGGCTGAGTAAAGGAGGTGGCCATGACCGAGCTTGATTTCGACTAGAGGCCTGAACGGAAGGGTAACAAAAGGAAATGGGAATCGCGGCCGATTGACGGAAGAATCGTCTCGAGGTCGACATCAATCGAAAAAGCCGTTGGGCAACCGTGAGGTCGATGGAGACCTAACGGAGAGGACCGGCGTTGGAAGCTTTGGCGGCGCTAGACCGGGGTGTCGCCGGTGATTGCGGGAGGCGAGCGGTGGGAGGAGGTATGGGGCTTCAGGACTCCTTCGGGTTGATCGCACTGAGCGGCTTGGGGGTGGCGACAGCAAAGTCGGGGCGCACGGCTTGTTTCGGCAGAGCTATGGCGGTAGAAACGGAGCTCGATGGCGGCGATGGATTTGGGGCTCGGCCGGCAATACAGGGGAACAAAATAAATTGTTCCCTGTAATATTTCGGCTCCTTCTATTCGTAATAGTGTATTCATTTTATAGCCCGTGAATACTTTGGCTATTTCCTTTTTTTCTCAGATTCCAGCAATTGCTCTTTTATTTTTTCCTAAACTTAGCATTATTTCTTTTAATACGTGTTTCCTGATTGACATCTCGGGAATAGACTTCCTACTAAAATATTTTTTAGAGTATTTTGACTTACTTTTTTGGGATTAATTTTATACGTTCCGTTAAATAAATTAAGTTTGCCTTTAACGTTCCTACTACCTAAATTACCGGATCTTTTTATTCAGAGTCTCATCTGACGATCAAACCGAGGAGCAAAAACGAGTACATGAAATGAGAACGAGTACATGAAATGAAAAATGGGTACATGAAATGAAATACAAAAATAAATATATATGAAAGAACTACGATGCGACGAAGGATGCATCAATTCTCCCGGGGTTGAAAAAGATCGACCCCGACGAGAATTCGCAAAAACTAGCAATGGAGAGGCCTGACATCGGCGTTGGTGCTAAATCTGGTGGTATATCTGGGGCCTTGACGGGTGGCTCAACTGGTGGCCCAATGCGTTGTTGAACATGAACTAGACCAAACCTCATGTGGTAAGCAATCACCTGACCTCTCTTTGAAAAGTACAACTGTTACGGACAATCACGGCGAACGTGGCGCGGACCGAGGAAGATGAATCGGGGGCGTTGGGAGCGGTTTGGAATGACGAGGACGACCCAGGCGGGGTCGGCGTGAAGGATAATTAAAATTCAATTTATATTTTATGTTATGTTATTTTATATTTCCTGTTTTTGACACCCCTCTTGTTATTGGCACGCCTCCCCTATAAGAGGGGTTAATTTGGACTTATAATGTATCATGGATGAATGTTGTGTTTCCTCTCTCTCCTGACCCTAATTCTCTCCCTCTTTCTCTTCTCTCTCTACCGTCGGCACCTCCCCCCCCCCCCCCCCGCTATCGCTGGATTCCCTAAATACTACCAATTTGGTCCGACCTGCTGCGCCGCCCACCATCTCGCCGCCGGTGCCCGAGATCATCCGTGTTATTGCTGGTACAGGCGATTTCTGAGCCGAAGCCTCTTTCCGCTCAGCGTTGTGCGGCATCTATGATTCCGCACGCGTTTGGCCGATTCCGTGGACCAAATTCCTCCCACGCTGCGGCGTCCCCGTCGACTTCCCGATCTGTCGTGTAGAGCCTGCCGATCTACCACATCCCACGCCGAACTCCCGTCACGAATCGCGGCTCCCGCGCTTCGTCGGGTTCGGCCGATTCTGCTTAGCGACGGGCCGTCCGCTTCACGATACGCCAGATTCGCACCAAGGGCCCCTCTCCCGCCAATCTACAATAGATCTGGCCCTTTCCGGCCACCCTCCGTCGTCGCCAGCCCCATGTATCCCACCACTCGCTCCTCCAGCGACCCCGCTCCGGATTCCGCCTCCGAAGCACTTAGTGGTCGGGTCGACGCTCAGGAACAACTTGTCGCCTCCCTACATGCCTCCCTTCTCACCCTTCATACCAAGCTCGATGCCCTACAGCCCTCCGCCGCCTCTTCCGCCAACGGATCCACGTGCCTGGTCGTCGGAGCGTCCATCCTCGAAGCGGCACCCCTCCCGTACATAGGGGAATCCGCGGTCCCGCTTCTTCCAGACCGTCTCGCCCTCACTTTGGACCTCCTCACCTTTGTCGGTGTGGACCTGATTGGGTGGATTGCCAAGGCGGAGCAGTACATCGACCTCCACCATACTCCCAAGCAGGATAAGGTCTCTACTGTCGTCATGGGACTCCACGGCTCTGCAGCTTATTGGGCCCGGTGGCTCCAACAGTCCAACCCGACGATCTCTTGGTCGGAGATCAAACAGGAGATGATCCGCCGCTATTCCAGATCCGCCATCGAACGGCTGTGTGGGGTCCGCCAAACCGGTGCATTGGATGATTACATCGATGAGTTTGTGGCCCTTGTCACCCATGTTCTGGGCTTACCGTCGGATCATTATCTCGACTTCTTTATGCAGGGCCTCTTGCCCCACATCCGCTCTCGACTCCGCACTCACCACCCCCGGACGGTTTCCGATGCCCTCGACATGGCCCACCTCGTGGAGACGGTTTTGTCTCCACGTCCACCGCCGTCGTTAGGCGGACCACCGTCGGGGGGCCGACCGTGGCAGACTGTTACTCTAGAGACACCAACTCCTCAGCCTCCTCCAGCCGCTCCGCGAGGCCCCTCCTCAGCGATTCTCCAACCGCGACTTGGATGAGCTCCATCGAAAGGGGTTGTGTTTCATCTGTCGTCGGTCCTATTCTCCTACCCACGTCTGCGCAGTCAAGGAGTTTTGCGCCATCATCGGCGACGTCGACCCTGAGGTTACCTTAGCTGACTTTGAGGCCCTGGAGCTCTCACCGGAGGATACCCCTCTCGACCCCACCACAGCTACATTTCACTGGTTGAAGCTATTTGGCACCTCGACGGGCGGGATCTTCGTCCAGCAGACCATACAGCTTCTAGACACACTGCGGGATCGCCCAATTATCATCATGGTGGACAGCGGCGCAATCCACAACCTCATCTCTGAGCACTTGGTGCAGCAGCTCCGTCTTCCCTCGGTCCCCACCCCGGATGTTGCAGTTCGCATGGGCGATGGGCGCCAACGCCCGACTCAGGGTTGTTGCACTATCGTCTCTCTCTACGAGGCCCTATTCCATGACCGCAAACTTCTACACCATTGGCTTAGGCGGCCTCGACGTCGTGTTGGGAGTGGCGTGGCTCTGCACGCTCGGCGAGGTATGCGTCAACTGGGAGACTATATCCATGTAGTTACTACACGAGGGACAACCATGTCGCGTCCACGGTAACTCTGCCCCCCCCCCCCCATGCTCTCCGTTCTCCATTGACAAGGAACCAGTTTCCTCTCTGGGATTGCCACCTGCCAGCTTTCTCTGGTCCGTAAGAAAGACGGCAGTTTGGCGCCGAACTACCAAGCCAAGCAAATTGGTTGTTGCTACCACCTTCAGGGGGACTCTAGCCCGTAGGAGGTCCCGGTTATTGGGTCTTACCGTCTGGAGTCCGAAGCCACGGGGTTGTTCCAGGATCACTGTTGTCGTCACCACTCAAACTACTGTCTTGGGGACAAAGCATATTCCCTGGTGGCGGCATTGTTACGGGCATTCGCGGCGGACGTGGCGCGGGCCGAGGAAGATGAACCGGGCGCGTCGGGAGCGGCTTGGACCAACTAGGACTACCCGGGCAGGGTCGGCGTGGAGTATAATTAATATTCAATTATTATTTTATGTTATGTTATTTTATATTTCCTGTTTTTAGCACCCCTCTTATTATTGGCACCCCTCCTCTATAAGAGGGGTTGATTTGGACTGGTAATATATCATGGATGAATGTTGTGTTTCCTCTTTCTATCCTAACCCAAATTCTCTCCCTTTCCTTCTCTTCCTCTTTCTCTTCCTCTTTCTCTTTTCTTTCTCTACCGCCGGCACCTCCCCCACCCACCCACCCTCCCTCTACCGCCAAATTCCTTAGTTACTATCAACAACTCATGGCAATAACGACTGACCGTGAGCTTGTAATGTTCACAGATTGCTCGCAAAATATTAGCAGTAATTTTATGCAATCCATTTAAATAATTAATATGAGCTTGCGCATCGAAAGAAATACGTTCATGGAATGAAAGATGAAGGCGGTCATGTGAGCGGGACAACGCATAGAAAATCTTGAAAAGAGATATATTAAAAGAGCGGCTTTTAAAATTATTACAAGTGAAATTTGTTTGGGAGGTATAAGGTCTCATTGCTTTAGATTCTCTCCGATTAAACACCTAAGAAGGTTCTCCAAACTCTTATTAATGATTTTAGTTAGTTCATCGGTTAGAGAGTGATAAGTGTTACTAAACTCGAGTTTGGTGTCCATACGACCCTTTAATATGTTCCGAAATTTTGATATAAAATATTCAATATATTGTTGCAGCTCCACAATTCCGCTTACATCGAACTTAATATTACATATTTTTAAATTGATTCCAGATTTATCTTTTAAATATTTCTAGAGAAATCCTTTAAACCGTGTATCCTTATTGGAAGTGAAAATTTTTGGAGTTTTTATTATCCTTAAAAGACGAGTTCTCTTAAATATATCAATAATTTGATAATAAAATTTTTTAAACACATGTATATCTATAGGATGATGTAATGATATAAAATGATATTCCCCGAATATAAAATCAATATATTGTGATGACGCTAATGTGAGTGACAAGTGATCATCAATCAACATGCTTTCAGCCTCAGGGATAGACAATTGTGGACCTGTGGTAGACTAAGTGACTCGAGGAGTACTGAGATCGAGTCTGTGTCGTCTAAGGTGAGTGACATGTAACTAAAAGTCCTTCCCGGGGTGGGGACTCAGAAATAATCTCAGCAACTAGAGGTGGTGCTTTAGTGTGAGCAAGTGCAAGCACCATTTCAGTCGGGCTGACGGGATGAGGAAGAAACTCTTTGTCCTTAAGTTGTGGCTCAGGAAGAGACTACTCAACTGGAGGGAGTGCTACTGTGGAGCTAAATTGAGATAATGTGCTCATGGGGGTGACAACACTAAGGGAATCTATGTCCTTAAAAGTAGGGGCAACGACGAAACTAGAGAGAGGTCTAACAGTAGACCTAAACTCAGACTCCACCCTACGAGCCATACTAGAAACTTCTTTTAAATTGCAATAATTGTGAGCCTCTAGTTGAACCCTAATGGAGTAATGTAACCTGTACAGGTAACGGGATACGGTTATCTCATCACCCTCGTGAATATCTAATCTAGACTGAAGGACTAGAAATTCTCTAGTGTACTCGTCAACAGACAAATCCCTTTGTTGTAGATTTTGAAAGCTACGATATAAAGTTTGGAGGAATCGGGGGAGACATAATGCCTGCACAACTCTGTTTTAAACTCAACCCAAGTATTTATTGGAGACAACCATAATTTTCCTCTCATGCTTTCTAGTTGTTTCCACCAATCAAATGCAGGTCCCTTAAGTTTACGGGTCACAAACTCGATTTGCGTACTCAAAGATATTTGACTAGTTCTCATAAAACATTTCATAGTTTGACACCAATTTAAACAATCTTTGGGTCCTAATCGTCCATCAAAATCGCTTGGATGTGTGTGCTCTACGCTCTTAGGATTAGCATTCTCTCCTTGCAATAAGTGATTTATGTTTGAGAGAGACGTTATCATTCAATTAATTTTTTTATTCGAACATTTAAATCTTCCATATTATTCTTCAACCCTATGTTAGTTTCTAAATGATCAACCATTTTCTCCCCTCGAAATAAAATTTTTTAAACCTCTCAAAAACTATAGTAATTGATTTTTTAAAATCCCCCACTCTTTTTTGCAATAAAGAGAACTCTCTTTTAAATAATAATAACTCAAATATTTTAAAAAAAAAATTAAATGCGGGATTACTCAAGTTCATGTACTTGATTTGGAAACTGATGTAGGCTCAAATTAGGGTTTTAAAAATAAAATATTTGTAATCAAAATATTTTATTTGTTATAAAATAAAAGTATGTTTCGAAAAATAAGTGGATTTTTTTAATTTTTACAAGAGACCGAGCGGGCCAAATCGAGCTTTCACGCGCAAATCACCTACCCACGTTGAAGTTCGCAAATCAGTCAATCGTTATTTGAGAGAAACTCCCTCGAGCGACAAACGAGTCGAACCGTGGCAAGAGTTGTAGATCTACAAGCAAATACACACATAGCAATTTATGAAATACGGTAATAAAGGCGGCAAGAATGTTTGAGGCAAGCTCATATTTAATTATTTGGAACACCTAAAATTAAGTCAATATGAGTAGCGAGGAGGAGATGAAAATTACCAAAGGGCTTGGGCCAGTTCAAGCCCAGTCAATGAAGGAGGCCCGTTGAGTGGCCTATCGGCTTCTAAACCTGGACTGAGTAAAGGAGACAGCCTTGACCGAGCTTGATTTCGACTGGAAGCCTGAACGGAAGGGTAACAGGAAGGAATGGGAATCACGGCCGATTGACGGAAGAATCGTGTCGGGGTCGACGTCAATTGGAAAAGTCGTCGGGCAACCGTGAGGTCGATGGAGACCTAGTGGAGAGGAACAGCGCAGGAAGCTTTGGCAGCGTTGGACTGGGGTGTCACCGGTGATTACGGGAGGCGAGCGGCAGGAGGAGGTACAGGGCTTCAGGACTCCTTCGAGCTGACCGCACTGAGCAGCTTGGGGGTGGCGACAGCAAAATCGGGGCGCACGGCTTGGTTCGGCAAAGCTCTGACAGTAGAAACGAAGATCTATGGCGGCGATGGATTTGGGGCTCGCCCGACAATATAGGGGAACAAAATAAATTGTTCCTTGTAATCTTTCGGCTCCTTCTATTCAGAATAGTGTAATCATTTTATAGTCCGTAAATACTTTGGCTATTTCCTTTTTCCTCAGATTCCAACAATTGCTCTTTTATCTTTTTTTCCTCAACTTAGCATTATTTCTTTTAATACTGGTTTTCTGATTGACATCCCGTGAACAGGCTTCCTACCAAAAGATTTTTTAGAGAATTTTGACTTACTTTTCTTAGGATTAATTTTATACGCTCCGCTAAATAAATTAAGTTTGCCTTTAACGTTTCTACTACCTAAATTACCAAATCTTTTTATTCAGGGTCGCATCGGACGATCAAACCAAGGAACCAAAACAAGTACATGAAATGAGAACGAGTACATGAAATGAAAAATGGGTATATGAAATGAAATACAAAAATAAATATATGGGAAAGAACTACGATGCGACTAAGGATGCATCAATAACATAACAAAATGCAAATAAGATAATCATGTCGGCGGCGCGCCTTTGGTCTCTCCTCCTCCATACGGACTCATCATCGTCTTCCTCCGCGTGTGGACTCACCACGACGTCTCGTCAACGCGTGTGTTGAACATAGCAAAAATGAGAATGTTAAACATAGATTTATAGTAATACTATGAAAAATAAGTTAATGAATAAGTACAATAAAGGGACAAATGAAGGGGAAGTTTGGCTTCGCAAATGCGGAGCAAATCCATGCAGAAACCGCCGTAACGGCAGTGGCCTCTGCACAGTGGAATTTCACGGAATTTCTACGGAAATCCAAGGGCGGGTGGATCAACTTCGCATGGTTGCGGCACGACCAAATGAGTTGCGACCGAGCGGAACGGCCCACCAAAATGGGGCCAAATTAACAACTACTAAGGATAAGATAGTTAAATATACACACGATAAAAATGCACCTATTAAAAAGTTGGATAAAATGGGATCCCAACAACTAGGAAGGGAGTAAACCACCCGTAAAAGTTGGATAAAAATGCACCTATTACAAAGTTGGATAAAATGGGAGCCCAACAACTAGGAAGGGAGTAAACCACCCGTAAAAGGAATGGAATTTGTTCAGAAAAATTTAATAGATTTAACATCCATGCCGCTCTCAATAAGAAGAAATGGAAATAATGGTTCATAAAGCCAACCTTCAAGTACATGGATATATAACTATTACTCATTTTTAGTAATAATTATTGTAAATTACTTATTTTTATTAACAATTACACCAAATTACTTATTTCTAGTCATAATCGTATTGCTTAAAGACTAAAACCATGCTAAGTAAATATGTCACTAGCACATATTTAGTTAATCTATTTCCTCAATTATCCCATGCTTGTGCAATGACGTTTTGAAAGAAATTAAGGAATCACCTAAAGTAGTATTAATTAAGTAATTAAAGATGCAATAAAAGTTTACCTGTGAAAGTTCGAGGAACAACGCCGGGAAATTCAAGATGGTCATACTGTAACAAGAAAGTAACTTTATTATACACGGTACGAATATTTTCAATAACTCGTAAATATCAACTTTTAAGAACCAAAAGTTGCTCAAGGTAATATGTGCACTTACCCTGCCCATATGTTGTCGGTGATATAGAATATCATGGACTGCCTAATAACATATAGAAGAATATTTATGGTCAAAGAGTGATGTACATTGATTAGTAGACGATCAAATCAAATAATTCAAGATTCAACACCAATGATTGCACGAGTGCTTTTTAATCAAATATTAATGGCATGTGTAGCAGCATAAGTATTTAATCAATAAACATGGGGTTTTCATGCTTCTAGGTCATATTTTCTAACATAATACATTTTCCAAAAACTAAGAGCTATTACATCTGCAGCAACCCCACTATAGTGGGATAAAGGTTTGAGTGTTGTTGTTTTACATATGCAGCAACCCTAATCAATCGTATCAATTAGAAGATCAAATGCAATAAAAATAGCCCTAAATACCTGAACATTGAAGCTCTCTTCCACTTTAGTGTAAGGAGACATGATTAGATAGAAGGCTGCTATAGATCCCAGAACTAGATCCCAACCTACAAATAATTATCCTACCTATCAGCATTTGAACTGTAGGAAAAAACATAGAATCAAGCAGATCAGTACAAAGGGGTGGTAATCGAGCAAGAATCATACCAAAGTTGCAGAAAAACTTAGAGAAGCTTGTATTGGAGTTAACCACTGGCCTACTCGCCATTGCTCTAGAATCTTGATAGCTGAGCTAGTTTACTTTCAATTGATGCAAACCTGAGAGAAGAGACAGAAATTTGAGAGGTCTTTACAAAACAAGCCTCATTTATCATTTAAGAAAAATTTGGCACCAAGTATACCCATGCCCTAGAAGCACCCCCGTCGCGCGGCAATTGAACTAAACCGTAGCTCGATATCTCGTGTTCACAGTGTATGGCAATAGCAATTTGTATTTTGTGCTCGCTGGCCCACATCGCTTGTCATCTCCCAATTTGTACTAGACAAAACAACATATTCTACAAGAATTGTGTGTGGTTGCAGTCAAGCACTGTGTATGGGCATATCGAGTAAAGATTGTGTGCGGTTGCAGCCAAGCACTGCGCACGGGCATGTCGAGTAAAGATTGTGTGCGGTTACAGCCAAGCACTGCGCACGAGCATATCGAGTAATAGTTCCATACAATCGCCATCGTACGTTACCCGATGGGAGGCGAGCAACGGATATACTATCGCTATCAGGGAAAGGGGTGCCTAGTGCCAAGCTAGTCGTATTAAAGTAATCTAAAAAACAAAATTAAGCGACTCGAAGGTTGTCCATCGGAGATCACTGAGCGAATAGCCAATCATTGAGTCGATTGTACATAAAAAATGTAAAGCTATTCGGCGATAGCCAAGCGACTTCTCGATGATCGCAAAGCAGCTTCTCGATAATCGTCAAGCGGCTTCTCGACGATACCCAAGCAGCTTCTATCGTCGAGTGGCCGCTGAATTATTGTCATGCAAGTTATAAGTAGATGCGGGAAAACTAGAAACTAGAGGATCATCAAGGAGAAGGCGGGGATTTCATCCACCACTTCTCACCAAAATGTACACCAATCAATGTTTTTGTATTTTAAATTTTATTATATATATATATATAATTAAAAGTATCTTGAGAAGGCTTATGAAAGAGTTCCAAGAGAGATCTTATGAAGAGTCTTAGAAAAGAAAGGTGTAAATGTATACATTGACATAACCAAAGATATGCATACAAATTCAGTGACAAGGGTGAAGACATCTGGAGAATTAACACGGGAATTCTCTATCACAGTTGGCTTACATCAAGGTTCAGTTTTAAGCCTTTATCTCTTTACCCTTATCTTAAATGAGCTCACCGGACATATCCAACGGGCAATACCATAGTGTTTATTGTTTGTCGGTGATATCGTTTTGATCGATGAGACGCGCGAGAGTATAAATGTAAAACTTGAATCTTGGCGGGACACATTAGGAAACACGGGTTTTAGGTTGAGCAGGGCAAAGACGGAGTATATGGAGCTTAAATTTAGCAGTGTAAGGATGTATAACTTCGTTATTAAGTTGGGTGATCAAGATTGTTAGAATATGCCTTTTATGCTTTATTATTTTATGCCTCTATTATTGAGCTCTGTTTGGCGCAGCTCTGGCAGCTGGAAAATCTCTATTCCAGCCGTCATAGCTGCTTTTACGTTGTTTGGGCGGACAGATTTTTGAAAATCGCAGACGCCAAAAAACCTTTTTATCAGATTTTTGGAGCACTGCCATCCCCTCCCCCCCCTACCCAGCGTCTGCTCCCATAAAAGTGATTTTTGGATCCCGCATCATGTGTCTTCTTCCCCAGCCGCCAGATCGAGTCTGCCTTTCGTCGCCTTCCCCAGCCGCCGGATCAAGTCCTCTTCCCATCGTCTTCCCCATCCCGCCTCCCGTCGATTCCCAACCCTAGTCGCTGGATCGAGTCCGCCTCCCGTCGTCTTCCCCAGTAAGCCTCTCGTCGTCTTCCCCATCCTGCCTCCCGTTGATGCCCAACCTTAGCCGTCGGATCGAGTCTACCTCTCGTCGTCTTCCCCACTCTGCCTCCCGTCGCCTTCCCCAGCCGCCAGATCGAATCCGCCTCCCATCGTCTTCCCCATCCTGCCTACCGTCGATTTCCAACCCTAGTCGCTCCATGTTTTGCTCTACCAAACAGCAAACAGCTTTTCAAAAAAACTTCTCAAAGAGCTCTATACAAGTAGCTCCATTGGAGCAACAGATTTTCAATCCGCCGGAGCTCTCCCAAACAGAGCCTGTATCACCTCTATATAAAGAGGGACTTAATAATGAAATGTAATGAATTTCATTCTGCCGTCCAACATGGTATCAGAGCTCAACAAGTTCCCGGTGCCCTAAATTTTTGTCCGTCGTTCGCACTCGCCTGCCATCTCACACAACTCCTGCGCGTCGTTCGCCCGCCATCTCTTCTTTTGCTTCGACCAGGTCTTCTTTCGTCTCTCCTTCCGCCAAGTCTTCTTCCGCACTCGCCCGCCGTCTCTACTTCTGTTGAGTCTTCTTCCGCTCGGGACTTCTCCGCCCGACCAGGCCTACCTTCTTCTTCAACCCTCTTTCCGGCGTCGAATCCTCAATGCAGTGAGTGGACTGCTTCTTCTGGCGTCGTCAGCCCTTATTGGTGTTCTTACTGAGTGGATTTATCGTCCTCCCCCGTTTGTTCTGTTGCCCTAAATCTTGGGTCATCTCCGAATTTCTATTCCTGAGTTATTATGTCTAGCGGAGCTAATCCTCCCGCTCCCTCATCAGGGGTTGTTCCTCTGAAAGTTTTTCTCCATAGAAACCCTAATCATAATACTCCTTAGATCACTACCATTCGTCAAAATGACTCCAATTACCCTTCATGCTCCTGGTATATCACCCTGGCGCTCAAGAGTCGTCGTCTCTTTGGCTATGTCACTCGCCAAATGAAGGAACCAAACAGGACCTCTTCTGAATGGGTGTTGTGGGAGTCGAAAAATTCCTTAGTCATGTCCTGGCTTACTAATTCGATGCAGAAATTCATTGCCCGTAACTATCAATTCCTCGACAATGTTGCGGACATTTGGCGACGAGCGGAGTCTACCTACTCTCGTCGAGGCAATGCTGCTCAGATCTTCCAGTTGCGTCGGAAGATCTCCTTACTCCGATAGGGTGACCGTCCTCCTTCTGCGTACTGCTTGGAGTTCACGTAGCTGTATCAGGAATATGATCATTTTGATCCTCTTACATTTGTTAGCCCTATTGATGAGGCGATGGTTCTGGCCAAAGACGACCCCAATCACATATTTGAATTTCTCCATGGCCTGCATCGAGACTTTGATCAAATCAGTGTCAGATTTTGAGGTCTCCATGGTTATCTTCCCTTCCTGAGGTCTACAGCATTGTGCAGCAGGAATTCGATTGTCGCCAGACCTACTTCCTGATCCTTTGCTTGAGGACTCTACTCTGGCTACTACATCCCCTTCTCTTCTTTGTAGTCATACATCCCGTGACTCAAAGTTGAAGGGCTCCGATCAGGATCATCTCCTCTGTGATTATTGTGGCAAGAATCGCCACACTCGGGATACTTGCTTCAGGATATATGGGTTCCCTCCGCCGAGAGGGGGGTGCTCTGCCTGTAGCGGTCGTGGTTTTGGGCACTCCTCTGGTCGGCACGCTTCTCCTTGTGTTGCTCATCTCACTGATGATACTACCGATATCCCTCCTAGCTATTCCAATTCTGATGGCTCTACCCCTCCTGGAGCAGTTACTACGGATGAAATGTTATCCCTCCAACGCTTGATACAGGAACTTTCTACGGAGCCTTCTGCCTCTTCCTCCTACGCTCACATGGGACTTGCAGGTGCTCATTCTGCTGCCTTTCATCCTTCCATCCAGTGGATTATTGACTCTAGGACCACTGATCATATGAATGGGTCCTCTAAAGGTTTTATCTCCTATACCCCTCTCTCTGGTCGTGATAAGATGAACATTACAGATAATTCTCTTTCCACTATTGTCGAAAAGAGTTCCATCTTCTGCTCCTCTTACCATATTCTCTATTTTTCATGTTCCCAATTTTACTCGTAATTTGCTTTTTATTAGTCATCTACTAACTCCATGCACTGCTCTGTGACCTTTCTTTCTTCCTCTTGTGTTTTTCAAGACCTGACTACGGGGAGGGTGATTGGCTCTGGTAGCATGGTCAATGGACTATGTGCTTGACTCCAGTCCAGCTCCACCTCCTTTGGCTCTTCATTTCAGTACTACTCATCCTTTGTATTCCCGGCATTGTTGTCTGCGTCACCCGTCTACTTCTGTTATGAAATTGTTGTTTCCCGCTATGTATACTGTTGTCTTTGATTAATTTGTGTATGATGTCTGTAGTTTAAACATAAATCATCGCACTTCATTTAAGCATGTTTCGTTGCCTAGTTCTACACCTTTTGTCATTATTCATACTGATATCTAGGGGTCTTGCCCCACACTATCTATTTTTGGTTGGGTGTGATTTGTAAATTTTATTGATTGTTTCTCTCGTACTACTTGGTTATATTTGATGCGCCACAAAAGTAATGTTTTTTTGTTTTTCGACGATTTCATAACATGATCTCCACTCAATTTCATACCACCATTAAAATTATTCACAGTGACAATGGTCGAGAATACATGGATTCGTAGTTTGAGCGATATCTTGATGATCATGGCATCTTCCACCATACTACATGTGCTTATTCCCCAGCACAAAATGGTGTTGTTGAGTAGAAAAATCGTCATTTCCAGAAAGTTGCTCGTTGTTTCTTGTCCACCATGAATCTTCCGAAATTCTATTAGGGTGATGCAGTTCTTACTGCGGCATATCTCAATAATCGTATGCCCTCCTGTGTCCTTGGGAACGCTACTCCTCTTGGCAATTTCCATGTGCCCCCTACTCAGCTTTCCTCTAATGTGTTTGAATGTGTTTGTTTCGTTCACATCCACCACCCTTGCCCTTCCAAACTCAATCCACGCGCACTTAAATGTGTTTTATTGGCTACTCTCCTACGCAGAAGGGGCACAAGTGTTTTCACCCACCTACAAAGATAGTGTTTGTCACCATGGATGTTATGTTCCGTGAATCTGAGGCATACTACCCTGCTTCGAATAACCCAGCCTCGGGTGAATCCTCTCCTGTTAATGTTCCCTTTGTTCCTCTGCCCATACCGCCATTGTATCACTCACTTCAAGGGGAGACTCAACCAGTGGAAGTGAGTCATCCTATTGTGTCTCAACCTCTTCCCTTTACTGCTCCGATCTTGCAGGTATATACTCGGCATACTAAGAGGACAAGCACACAAGATCCGACTATGCCACCAGAACAGTCGAATTCTTTTGGAAGACATGTTTTAAGCAACCAACTAAAATGCAAGAAAGAACTCAAATTTACTAGGTAACTCCCTTTGACACAATCAGAATACGATAATGGACTATATTGATCCCTAACTCTCTTTGAATCAAAATTGCAAGTACAAATTTAAGGACAGGAACTGTCGAGATGAATACGGTGGACGACTTATCAGCATGAGAAGGAATATGGTTAAAAAATTATCTGCCGCCTCTGACCAATGTCGCCGCCCCCGACCAATGTCGTTGCCCCCGACCAATGCTGTCGTCCCAGACCAATGCCGCCTCCCCAAACCAATGCCTCCGCCTCAGACCACGCCGCCCACGACCAATGTCGTCGCCCCCGACCAATGTCGCCGCCCCCGACCAACGCCGCCGCCCCCGACCAACGCCGCCGCCCCCGACCAACGTCGCCGCCCCCGACCAACCCCGCTGCCCCCTACCAATGTCGCCGCCCCCGACCAACGTCGCCGCCCCCGACCAATGTCGCCGGCCCCAACCAATGTCGCCGCCCCCGATCAATGTCACCGCCTCCGACCAATGTCGCCTCCCCGGCCAATGTTGCCCCCACGACAAATATCGCTTGCACAACAAATGTCACCCCTCACGACAAATGTCGCCCCGCACGGGGTCCCCTGTGCACGACTTCTTGTATATATAAGCATGTACCTGATTAAAAATCCAACAACATTTCATCGTCTCACCCATTGTCCATGCCTCTCCTCCAGAAATAAGCATGTACATGATTAAAAATCCAACAACAATCCATCGGCTCATCAATTGTCCATGCCTCTCCTCCAGGACGTCAACGTCACTGTTGCACCTGCTCCTCAAAGCCCAACACCCAAAACACCCCACTACAATAGTCGAGTTACTCCCCCACCCCTACTTTGTACCCAAACTAAGCCTACAATCGATCCATCGTGCTATCTAGCACAATTCCATTTCCTCCAAAACAAACTAATTTCTTACAAACCACTACGCCCCACTCCATCTTCCTCTTCTTCACATATGGCAGAACCAATCCATCTCCCTGTGCATATAATCGTTTGGGCCGCACAGCTAAGCCCATTCCAGAGTCGTGCCCATGCCCATCTGCTCGTCCAAATAGAACAAACACTAAATCGACACTCCTCTCTCTCTGGTTCAATCTCCGCCTGGCCCGAGGAAACCTTAGCATGGCTCTGTTAACTTTTGTGAGGCTTATGCCATATAGAAGTTGTCTACCTAAAACTGTCCATTGGCCCGTAAGTTCTGACACAAGTTAAAATTCTAGTACTTCCAGAGTTTTATTTCACTGATGGCTCACCCCCCCCCCATCAAAGGTTCCTTCTTCGCTCTCCATCTAAGCTGCGCGGGAAAGGCTCAAAGCCAATTTCAGAGACCAAAAACGCTTTATAGGGTCTTTCTGCCCAGATGCAGGTAGTCTGCATCTTCCCTGACATGTCTATTTCACTGAGCCTCTCACCGAGATAGTGTTCAGATTGTCACGCCTTTCGTGCAGATTGGAAGATAGCCGATAGAATTTTGCTACCTTAGGACCGTTATAGTGTTCGCCGGATCTTTGGTCGTCGACTCTCCTGTCATCAAGTCACCAACATCTTTGACCTACCAGCGCTGAGCAGGCGTCAACCCGCATGCATGATCATAAGACTTTGCAGAGACTTGTGTTTTGGGTAAACAGGCGCCTGGGCTTGGTCACTGTGATCCCCTTCTTGAGGAGGTGCCCCTTCTCCAAAATTTACGAGATTATTTTGTCGAGTTCCTTAGAGAGACTTGTCTTGCAACCAAGGCATTCTCTACCTACCCACTTGTATCTAGGGGTGAGGAGCGAAAATCGAAAACCAACCGAACCGCCCGATTTTGAAACCGAGCCGACCGGTTCGGTGTCAATTCGATTTGGAGCTTTTGAAAACTGAAGTCATATCGGTTCGGGTCGATTTTCAAGTTGTAAAAACCGACCAAATCGAACCAAACCGACATTAGTGATTGATATTATAATAATTATAAATTATGTATAGATTAAGTTTTGTTTTATAATAATTATAAATAATGTATAGGGCTTATATGCACTTGGGTTGAGTTCAATTGTATTGGTCAGGGATAGAGGGCGAGGGAATGAGTTAAAAGATAAGAAATTATTCATGTATTCATCTATTTACAGCTCACCTGCAATCAAATCGGTTGTTTCCTGTGACTTTCCTGTAAGTGGTTACGATGATTTCTTGCTTTTTGCTTAATGTGGATAGCGGCTCTCATTTTTTCCTGAGAAATTTGATTCTCTATGGCTTCCACCGTTAATAGGCTCTCATGACTTTTCCTTTTATATCTTTGTGTCACTCTTTTGTTTCTTTAATTTAGGTATTTGTATTTGATTAAAAGATATTTTCATTTGGTTTAGTGAATATAAACATGGGTTTGAGTGATGCATATACTATTTCTTTAAGAAACTTGTAGTTCTATACATTTATTCTTTCGACTCGGGATTCAAATCAAGCGGCATACCCAAAAAAATCTTTTTTTCTTTGTTTCCTTTTTTTTTCAGGTGTCAATGGAAGTGTTTTGAGACTATTCAAGCACATATTCCAAACTAATAAAATTTGACCCACAATTACTCTCACAAGTGAGAATCATGCTTGCTTATTTAAAAAAAACTGACACTGAACCGCCAAAAACCGATAAAAATTCAAACCGACTTTGAACCGAACCGAACGGATTCGGGTCGGGTCGATTTGGACAAATAGAAAACCGAGGCATATCGGTTCGGTTTCAGTTTGGGTCCAAACCAACCCAAACCGCACGCACCCCTACTTGTATCGGTTTCGAGTACAGATACCCTTTTATTGAAGGTCATTTGAGCTTTTCTCGAGAGTATGGGATGGGTTACTTCAGCATCGTAGCACCTAGCACTCAAACATTGGCTAGAGGCATTTTTGCTACCCCTTTTTACTCTGAAAAAGTAGGGCCACCTTGTATCCATTAGCCGATAACCATCTTTTAGCAAACCTAGCCTCCTCCGTCCCTCTGGACCAAGTAACCATTAAGGGGTACTATAAGAATATTTACATGGCATCCATCGATTACGCCTTTCAGCCTGATCTTAGGCCCTAACTCACGCTCTGTGGATGAATCTTGCAAAGGAATCCTTAGGTTGTCAGGGCATTGGATTCTCACAAATGTATGTGTTTCTCAAGCCGACATTCTCGCTTACACTTCGTCCACACCTGCTTGCATGGGCTATTTCCTTTAAGGCAGAACGCTCCCCTACCAATGCGCATTTACATCACATGACTTCTTCTAGGTAGACCTCGTGGTTGTCTCTGCACCTCTACCTCCTTTATCATTGAGCCATTATTTAGGGTCTCTCTCTATATATAGAGAGAGAGACACACACACACAGACAAGCATAGAGCACCAACAAATGGGTTCACGACCTCCATTTCACCTAGTTGCCACTGCCACCCTCCATGTCCAATGTTGGCAACCTCCATCTCCACAATTGACACCATCTCAACTTCTATAACAGCTTCATACCATGATAGAGAGACAACACACTCCACCCTATCCTCTCGGGTTCACCAACGTGATGTCATTGCCATAGCTTCATGCCCGCGGAGTCAACACAATTTTGTCCCCCCCCCCCACGCACACACGCAATCCTTCCTTTTAAGAATTTATATTATTCTCCTTTTATTAGACCGACTATCATAACATAATGTATAGTAAACATCTAATCATTCTTCTAATACTCTCTTTTTTTCACTCTTGATTGTGTTGTTTTATTTTATTGTATTATTCACTTATGTTATTTGAAGGGGAGCCTTGGTGCATCGGTTGAGGTGTTGTCATGTGACCTTGAGGTCACGGGTTCGAGTCCTGGAAGCAGCCTCTTGCAAAAATGAATGGTAAGAATTGCCTACATTTCACCCTTGTGGTGGGACCCTTCCCTGGACCCTCACTGCACGGGGATGTCTTTGTGCACCGGGCTGCCCTTTTTTATTCATTTATGTTATTTTGCTAAATTCTTCAAAACATTTTTCAAAATGAGATTGTCATGACAATGAAAACATTGTTGAAAAATGGAATTTTCTCTATGTTAATTGGATCTCATAATATTTTAGAATAAGAAGAATGATGCTAGGGAAAAATTGATTTTTCAAGAGATCGTTCATCAAATAAACATCTTCCTCAACCGCTTGAATGTATTCATGAAAAGGCCGTCCTCTGCCAGTCCACAATCACCTTTCGTGAAGGCTTCTTTTCACACCAGTGAATAAAAATTGAATCTTCTGGAATCAGAAATGTGATAGAAATGACTTACGAGAATTGAGACAAGGGGAAGAAGGAAAGGAAAATGTAAAAAACTCAAAGCTCCGGGTTTTATAAGTGAGAATTAAGCAGAAAGCTGAGTAAAAAGCATTGACAACATTTAAAGCGTGATTGGGAAAGAGGTCGAAACCAAACTTTTTGCGGATTTTGGCACTTAACACACTTTAATTGAGGGTGTTTGGCACATTGCACTCTCAAATTGAATTTTTGGCACTTTGCACCATCTAAAATCCTAAATGCATCCTCCTTTCATTTAAAACATGTATTATAGCAATAATAAATGTCAGAATAACAATAATAAAATGCAAGGAGGGTGCATTTAGGTTTTTAGAGGGTGCAAAGTGCCAAAGATTCAATTTGAGGGTGCAATGTGCCAAACACCCTCAATTGGAGGGTGTTAAGTGCCAAAAATCCAAACTTTTTGCATTTAA
The DNA here is from genome assembly GCA_039513925.1 of Platanthera zijinensis. Taxonomy (NCBI): domain Eukaryota; kingdom Viridiplantae; phylum Streptophyta; class Magnoliopsida; order Asparagales; family Orchidaceae; genus Platanthera; species Platanthera zijinensis. The sequence goes on from CM077083.1 coordinate 157,742,065, forward strand.
ATACTGTATAGATATAGATTGCATGCGCAAGTAATAATCTAAATTAATATGTGTAGTTGTGTTCAATTTGTAAACAAAACAGTCATATTAGAATCTCCAATGATGTGACATTAGAATTAAGTGCTACATCAACGAAGTCTATTTGTTCTGCTGTACCAAAAGAATTACATTATATCAGCGAAACATGACAACGAAGCAAAAAAAAGGGGAAATTTTTATAGCGAGAAAGAGAGATATACACCGGTAAGTGTGAAAGATCGGCGGAGAAAAGGATATGCCGAAACTTGCCTGATGGATGAACTGGCTCTATCCAGCTAATGCCCCGCTTGCAACTGATGCCCTAGGTTTCCTACAAGAAGAAGAACGTTCAGTGCAAATTTCACCGTCAGCGATAGTTTTGCCGGAAGATGAAGCGTGCACCATGCAGTGAGTTTCCAGCTTCAAGGAAAGAAAGAGTCGGCTAGGACGCCGTTTGTTTTAAGAGGAAGGCCGCCGGCCGAGGCAAAATTTTTTGGTTTGTGTTCCCGACCAAGATCATTGTCCGGGGGCTTGGTGATTCTCATATGTGGTTTTTAAAATTTCTATCTTAGGGTTCCTTTGATTTAGTGTTTGGAGGCGTCGGCGGGATGAGAAGTGAGGTTGATCGAAACGGAGGGGGAAGGTAGCGGTTCGAATAAAGTCGGTTTCCTCCGTTTTCTACGGCGTTGCGGGCTCAAATGCGGCAAATACCGCCGGAGGGCGTTTGTTTACCCGTCGTCTGACGGCGTTTGCCTCAAACAACCTGAGAAAACGCCACCTCAAACAACCTGAGAAAACGCCACGCCAAACGAACCTTTAGTCATTTGAAATTTCTATGTTAAAATATGCATGCATATTATATTGTATATGTAAGTAGTGTATAAAAAGACCGGGTCAAGTGGGTCGGCCCGAGCCCGGCCCGGAAATAGCCCATTTAGGCCTGGCTCGGGAAAAGTCCGACCAGAGCCTGGGCCGGGCTAAGGGCCCTTGCAGGGCCCAAGTATTGGGGAAATGTCTGGCCCGATACCTGGCCCGAGCCGAGCAAAGCCCGGTTTTCGGGTCCGGCCGGGCCCAAGCCCAGGCGGCAACCCAACCCAGAACCGTTAATCAACGGCTCTTATAAGAGCCGTTAATAATCAACGACTCTTATAAGAGCCAGTGGTCAACCTTGGCATGTTGGCCACTAGCCACTGGCCGTCTGCTGCAGCAGAGCCTAGGGACTAGGCTATTTTTTAATAAAAAAAAAATTATATAACCCCCCTTCTACCCAGCCGACCCCCTCTCTCTCACTCTCTTATCTCTCTCACACACACACTCTCTCACTTGCTCTCTCACACACTCTCTCTCTCTTAATTTATTTTCACTTAACGTCGGTGTCCTCCTCAACGTTAGCATGACATCGTCCTCAACGTCAGGGTCGTCTACTCAAAGTACGCCTGTAGTGGCAGAGCACAATCATACGGCGCCAGTTTGGGAGAATTTTGATAAGGTTCAAGTTGGCGCTGAATTCATGGCGTGGTGCAAATTATGCTCGAAGTTGTTGGCTCTTACTAGCAACTCGACACCAACAAGACACCGTAAGTCTGCGTTTCGAAACAAACTCTCGAGTACAGTCAGACCCAAATTTCAGGAGCAGGGCAATTTTGAATGTACAATCAACTTCGACAAACGAGACCTACAAGATTAAACATGTCATCAAACGTGAGTTGTCATTCAACCACTATGACAACGAGAATGCGACGGAATACATACATGCATGGCTTCAGCTCAAATATTAACAGTTAAGTAGATCTTCTCTTAGGCGCGATAATATTAAATCTTATTTAGAATTACAAAATCACTATTAAATTATTTTGAAACTTTCGAAAATCATGTAAGTTTAACGAGTGACGTTTGGAACAATACCATAAAAGTTGGATTTTTGCATATTTGTATCACGTGTCATTGGATCGATCCTGTTTCATATGAGTTAAATAAGCGCGTAATATATTTTGAAGTTTTCGAATATCCGCACACATGTAAAACTATATATCAAATAATTATTAAATGTGTGCGAGAATTTAAAATAAAAGATAAAATAATGAGTATTTTTTTTTGATATTACCTCTAACAATACCGTAGCTATTGAGCGGTTAAAACACGATTTAAAACCAATGTTAAGCGATGTGTTTTTTCACACTCGGTGGATTTGTCACGTTTTAAATTTAGGGGTACAAGAAAATTTAGCCATTATGGAATCTTATATTGAGAAAATTCATCTAATGTTAAGAGTTATTTATAGTTCTAGGCAACGATCTCAAGATTTTAAAAAATTTGTAAACACACAGGGTAAAAAATATTTTAAACCTCAATTTGATATGTCTATTAGATGAAACTCAACATATAAAATATCAAAAAAAGCATTTCAACAAAAATCAATTCTTATGCAATATTATAATATGGTAAATACTCATGATTTGACGGATGCAGATTGGGACGTATTAGTAAATTAATTTATTAAAATGTTTATATAAGGCGATTATTTTTTTATCTTGCATTTACTATCCGACCATCGCGCTAGTAATTGAAAATTTTATAAATATCACACCAAAATTTAATTATTATAAGCAACATGATGGATGGTTTCCATTAATGGAAGAAATTTTTAAAAAATATTATAGAGAAATGTCTGCTAAGTTTTCATGCGCCGCCGCTTTAAATCTGTTATTCGAAGTAAAAAATTTGATAGATGAAATCAATACTAATTTAAACTTTAATTTAAATTTTGATGATTATGATGACGTTAGTACTCCAAAATTTACTTCTCTTTTTACCAAGTGTTATAATTATTATGATAATTTATGCGACTCGCGACCTCGTGATGAAATATCGCAACTCAAAACAAAGAGTACTTTTAAAAACAAATTTTAAATTAGCTTCCAGAAAAAAAACGGGCACATCTAGTGGTTTAAAATAATTAGGATTGTACACTAAAACACAATTCCGCAATTTTATGAGCATGAAGAAGATTGAAAACTTCGATCTCTTAAAATGGTGGAAATGTAAAATTAATACATATCCTATTTTGGTCTATATGACCCGTGATTTACTAATAGTCCAAGCTAGTGCGGTAGCTTCGGAATCCACTTTTTCTCTTAGTGGCAGAGTTTTAAATGAGCGAAGGAGCAGACTCAACGAAGAATTTTTGAAAATGTACATCTACTACAAGGAATACTTGGAAGCTATGAATAGTAAGCAACACATTACACATTAGAGGATAGCTCGGAAGAGATAGAAGACGAGATGGAGACAATGAATTTAAAAGATGATTAAGCGCGTCCTACATTCATCACATGACCAATAAAAAATTGTATTTTATGTGTTTTGTTAAATTAATGAAATTTGTAAAAAAAATTTATTTAAAATTAATAAAGATAATAAATTTCATTTTTTTTCAATCAATGTAAATTGTAAATATTATTTATTTTTATTCAATATTAATAAAAATTCATTTTTCTTGTGCATGAGATTTTTTTTATCGTAATAAAGTAATAATTATAAATTTTTAATGTATTATTTTATAAAAAATAATTCAATATCTATAAATATTTTAATTAATAATTAAAAATATATAAAAGCCCGGCCCGGCCTAGCCCAGCCCTGAGGGTCGTATCAGACCCCTTCCCGGGGCAGCTGCCCGAGCCTAGCCCGAGCCCGATTTAAGGAAAGCCCAGGCTCGGGCAGGTTGACTAAAGCCCGGGCCCGGTACCGGGCCGACCCAATCGGGCTTTATGCCCACAACTATATGTAAGTGGCAGAGTGATTTTATTTTTATCTCTAATATACAAAAAATAGTTTACAGATTACTTTTTTATCTTGAATATTACAAAAAATAGTTAAGAGATTACAATATTAACTAAAAGAATATTAAATTTGGTCAATCAAAAAAATTAATTTCAGATATTTACTGAAGGATCCACCAAGATATCTGAAATTAATATGTAATCAATGTTCTGTTACAGACATTTCATGTTTTTAATCCGTTAGATACACTATAATACAACTAAAATTTCTAAGTTAAGACTATATTGCTCAGTTACACTATAATATAACTCTGAGATACAACTATTTCAATCTCAGATATAATTAAAATCTGTAAACAAATACTATAATCACTCAGATACACTATAATACAAACTTTCATATACAAATTTATCCAAACCAGAAATAACTAAAATCTCTAAGACATGGCTAAAATCGCTCTGATATGACTAGTACAATCTCGGATAGAAAAAACTATCTAGGATACAACAAAGTTTTCTCGGTCGTAACTAGAACTACAAAGATTTTATCTCATAAACAAAGTTAAAAAATAGCCGAGAGGTTATATTTTTCTCACATATATTATAAAAAATAGTTGGCATAGAGAGATTTTCCAAAGAAAACAAACGAAAAAAATCTCGTATTATTTGAGTTTAAAAATATTATCTTTCTTTTTTCTTATAATATCTGAGATAATAATGTAATCTTTCAGCAATTATTTTTAATATCTGAGATAAAAATACAATCACTCAGCCAGTCCTACACAAAAAGACTACCCAGCAGTCCCGGACCGGTCTTTTTAAAGACCGGTCTTTTGCCTTGCCGGTCCCGGACCGGTTTCAGTCAAACCAGTCCCGGTCCGGGACCGATTTTCCTGCTCAAGAGGAGGACCGGCCGGGACCGGAGGACCGGTCCTAACCGGTCCCGGACTGTTTTTTTGTTTAAATTTTTTTTTATTAAAATTTTAAATTCTATATTTATATTAAAAATGGAATAAAATTCAAAATTTCAAAGTGAAATAAAATTTAATTTTTATTAAAAATGAAATTGAATTACAAATTGATATTTTACAATTTACATTATGACAAAAATAAAATAACATTGAACGAAAATAAAAATTACATTTAAGTTAAAATAAAATATGAAAATTACATTTAATTATTCAAAATTGAAATAAAATGAAAAATAAAATACATTTGCCTAATTATTCTTCGGTCGCGCTTCCCAAACTTAAGCTATTCATCTTGTCTTCCACTTCGGACTCACTATCTTCAATAGACGAGACGTGTTGCCTCCTCCTTATAGCATCCAAATTATCCTTGTAGCAAATGCAAATCTCCAAAGATTCCTCGTTCAAACGGCTTTTTCGCTCGTTCAAAATTTTGTCACTCAAAGAAAAAGCAGACTCCGAAGCTACCGTACTAGCTTGGATTGTTAGTAAATCACGGGTCATTAAGGCCAAAATAGGATAAACATTTGTTTTAGTTTTCCACCATTTTAAAATATCAAAATTTTCTATTTCGCTTGCGGTCATATAATCTTGAAATTGTGTTTTTGTATATAAACCTAATTCATTTAAAGTACTCGAAGTTCGTTGTTTTTTTCTAGAGGCTAATTCTAAAAGTTCGTTTTTTAAAATATTTTTTGTTTTAGGTTAGGTGGATTCTTCACGAGGTCGCGATCCATACATATTATCATAATAATTATAGAAATGAGTAAAATCAGAATTAAATTTTAAAACGCTTAAATTAATAAAATTAATAGCCGTTTCGTTTAAATTTAAATTTCGATTAATTTCTTCTATAAAATTTTATACCTCGTCCACACCCATTAAAGGGTTTAAAGCCGCGGCGCATGAAAACATGGGTGACATTTCTTGGTAATATTTTAAAAATTTCTCCTCCATTACTAATATTAACGGACGCCACATTTCATTTGTTTTGTATGTTTTAAAAGTTTCAGTAATTAATAAAATATTTTCAATAACTAAACCTGAAGTAGGATAATAAACTCCGGATAGAATCGTTGTTGATCGATAAAAACATTCTAATAAATTTACGTAATCTTCGAGGACCTCCCAATCTGACGCACCTAAATCATGTGATTCTACACTATTATAAAATTCTATTAATAAATTTTTTTGTGTCAAAGCTCGCTTTAACATTTTATAAGTTGAGTTCCAGCGTATAGGCATATCATAAGAAGGACCTAAATTTTTTTTACCTTGTGAAATAACAAATTTTTTAAAATCTTGTTTTCTTTTTTTGAACTGTAAATAACTCGTAACATAGTTCGTATTTTAATTACGTACTTGTTCATATAAATCAAACTGTCTTGTACAATTAAATTTAAAATGTGACAGACGCAACGTGTATGAAAAAAAATTCCCTGTAACATTGGTTATAAATCTGAAATCAAATATCTTATCGCGGTCGCATTATTGGAAGCGTTATCATAAGAAATACTCATAATTTTTTCTTTTATTTTAAATTCTCTAATACACTTAATTATTACCTGATAAATAGCTTTACCAGTATGCGGATATTCAAATCCTTCAAAATAAATTATTCTTTTATTTAGTTCCCAACTATTGGGATCGATCCAGTGAGCGGTAATGCAAATATATGAGTGTCCCTCAGATATACCGCTTGTCCAGACGTCGCTCGTTAAGCTAACGCGACCGTCAAATATTTCAAAATATTTTTTTAAATATTCTTTAGATTGTATATAAGCAGCTAAAGTATCGCGTCTAGTAGTAGAACGACTTACCTGCTGATATTTGGGTTGGAGTACCTCGTGTATATATGATGTCATCTCTTCATCGTCGTAGTGGTTGAATGGAAATCCTTTTTTGATGATGTTCTCCATTTGTCGCTCCCGCTGCCGAGCTTGATCGTATGCCCAAATGTGCCCGGACGTCGAAATTTGAGCTTGAGTAGACTCCGGGGCTTGTTTTGAAATGCACGATTTCACATGCCGGACGAGCGTTGTATTGCTGCCAACGGCCATTAGCTTCTCACAAAGTTTGCACTTCGCCTTCAATTCACCGTCGATCCGCACTTTGTCGAATTTCTCCCAGACCGCCGCCTTGTGGTGGTGTTCTACTACTTCGTGCGCGACGGATGCAGAGGAAGAAGCCGGCATGGATGAGGAAGACGCCATTTGAGACTTGAGAGTGAGTGAGAGTTGAGAGAGAGAGAGGGAGAGTAAGTGAGAGAGAGAGATGAAAAAGAATTTTTAAGAAGGGGGGGGGGGTATTTATAGGATTTGATTTTTTAAATTTTTTAAAATTTAAATTTTATAAAATTAATTATTTAAATAATTAAATTAAAAATAATAATAAATTAAAAAAAAACAAAATTGGTGGCTGGCATGGCCGGCCGGCCATGGGCCGGCCATGCCAGCCACCAATTTTGGTCAACGGCTCTTTAAAGAGCCGTTAAAAACGGCTCTTTAAAGAGCCGTTAAAAACGGCTCTAAAAAGAGCCGTTAAAAATGGCTCTTTTTAGAGCCGTTATGGCTCTTTAATTACGGGACCGGTCTTTTTACCGGTCCCGGGGCCAGTCCCAGTCCGGAACCGGTAAAAGACCGGTCTTTGACCGGTCCCGGCCCGGGACCGGTCTTTTACCGGTCCCGGTCCGGGACCGGTCTTTGAAGTAAAATAAGAGACTTTTGGGACTTCTGGGACCGGTCCGGGACCGGACCGGTCCCGATCAGGACCGGTCTTTAGCCGGTCCTAACCAGTCCGGTCCCAACCGGACCGGTTAAGACCGGTTTTTTTGTACACCACTGCACTCAGCTATTACATGAGTAATATATATGTTACATATTTTAATAGCTTCTTCCGGTTTGTTCGGTTTCTCTCCCTTTCCTTCTCTCCCTTGCTTCTCGCTGTGCTTGCAGCTTGATTCCTTCCGGGCTTTTCTGTTCGCCCGGCTTTCTTTGCTAATCGCGCCTCTTTGTTGTTCTCGAGAGGTCCGTTTCAGCCTGCGTTCGGGCGCCGTTTTGAGTGTCAAAACGGCGTTGTATCAAAAATGGTAAACATGAAATTTGTTTGTCTCGATGATATCTACAACTTTTATGTTGACTAATTTTTGATTTGAAGCCATCTTAGACTCCTATGTTCAATTTGCCCAAAATTGCTCGTAAATAAGCTGCATTATTGATTTCTACCTATGAACCCTTGTTGTTCTCGAGAACTACTGTTTATTCTCGAGAATTATGGTATTATTCTCGAGAAATACTTATTTCTCTCGAGTTTTGCTGTTTGGTTCTCGAGAACTATGATGTTTCTCTCGAGAACTATGAGTTTCTCTCGAGAACTTTGCTCTATTTCTCGAGAAGCCCCCTTTCCTCTCGAGTATTCCTGTATAGTCTGCGTTCGGGCAAGCACACTGCCCATGATAGCATGAACGCCCAATTTTACCTCCAGAAAATGCGCTCTCTCTACGAACGCGAGCCCGAGGGTACCGCTACGCGAACTTTGCGGAATTTTCGGAATCAACAGGGCGGACACGTGGCCTTAACATCCTGCGCAGGAGACGGGCAGGAAATCAAAAGAAAGGCGTGACTTAGTTTCCAAATGCAAGGCACTTTAAACGGTCATAACTTTTGATCAGACCATCTGATTTTTGCGCACAATACCATTTCGGAAAGCCACTGCCGGAATCAACCAGTCAGCACAGTCTGCAGAAACCAAACCGCAATAGCCACGCAGGTCGCCAACCACCAGCCCGCCGGGCTAACACCAGTCTGTGCGGTCAGTCCGCCCAGGCCGCCCAGACTGCCTGATCACCCACTTTCACTTCACAAAATTCAACACCTTCCACGCATCAGAATCAAGAAGGCCCATGACGATGATCTTAGTCCGAGGCTCGGACCGAAAAATTTCGCCCGAGATGTTCGCCTCTATGGCTCTATCCCATGGATGTCGTAAGTTTGTCAGCAACACTGTTTTTTAGAGAAATTAATGAGTTGTGAAAATGGAGGAATTTTTTAAGTCATTTTGCATTGTCTAAAACATCAAATCCACTCTCCTTTCATTTAAATCCTTTATTTTAATATTAAAACACGTGATTATTAGAATGAAGGGTATTTTGGTCTCGATTTAATAAATCGCTTAATTTATTTTGGGCGGAACTCTCTCTATTCATTTCTTCTGTTTCAATTTGCTAAGACAACACATCACATTATGCCTAATTTTAGAAATCCCATTTCTGCATAATTTCTCTCCATTAAAAGTAATTTAATCATGAAATTAAGTTAAGGGAATTGTTAAAAGCACTATATAAATGGCTAATCGCACCGCATTTAGGTGTTTTGACACTTAAAATCTACAAATCTAAAAATCTACTCGCACTGCTCCTAATTCGCACGTTGTAAATCACTCCTTTCTGTGACTCCCTCAACCCGACGCCACCCCGCTCCTCCTTCCGCTTCTAATGCCTGCAAAGATCACTGTCGACACCCCTCCTCCCGCCCCCTCCAACCCCCTCCATCCATTCACGGGTATGCCTTATTAGAGTTTTTTGCACCTCCGGCCCCTTCATCGTGTTGAGTTCTTTCTCAACACAAATGCAGTTTGCTCCAGCCATGTCTAATTAGGGTTTTTCCTGTATTTTACTTATATGCAGTTTGCTTCAACTTTCCCTTCGTCTCCAACATCTGGTTTGCAACCGACTACCTCAAGGCAATGGTAGAATATAGATTATTTTTTAACTGGCTGATTCCTCATATTTGTTGAAGTTCATTGTGTTGAGCTCCTTCTCTAGCCTTAGGTATTACCTTATAATTTTAAAATCAATATGATTGTTTCTTTTTTATTGTTGAATGATTGAATGGTTATTATTTGGGAAAAAATCCAAAATCATTGTGTTGTCTTTTTGAGTAGATGAATGTGTTTTCCTGCAATACAGAGGGTAGTAGTATGGATATTTCTCTTGAAATTACCCCTTATGAAGATATTCCAAAAGTTATTGAAGTGGATGTGGGTTCCCACTTTGCAACAGATCAATTATTCTCAACAAGAGAAGCATTAATTGAGTGAGGTCGGAAAATCATGAAAAATTTGGGTTTGGTTAACACCATTACATGTTCAAATAAGCTAGTTGTTGGCTCACACCCCGTGTTCTCTTAGGCTGTGATAGTGGTGGTCATCCACGCGACAATCAAAATAATAAAGAATTTGTAAAGAAAGGCATTCAGAAATCATCAAGTAAAAGATGTGGTTGCCATTTTCTATTTCCGGGAAAAAAGGTAGCACATGTAGAGGAGTGGAAGCTAATTATTATTTGCGGTTTCCATAATCACGACCTTGTTCACTTGGAGGTGCACGCACATGCTGGGCAATTACATCGTAGGAAGCAAAGATGGTGGAGGATATGTATGCTTCAGGAGTAAAACCAAGAAAGATTTTAGCCGTGGTTAAAAAAAATCATTCTACGAACAAAACAGTCATAAGAACTATTTATAATGAGCGAGTACAATTTGAAAGAATAGGTTTCAAGAATGTCTAAAAACCTAGGGGGGGGGGTGAATAAGTTCAATTCTTGATTCCTTGGGCAGTTAATAGTTTATTCACAAAATGACTAAAATTCTATAGCAATCACAACATATAACACATCAATCACAACAGACACACAGATTTATAATGGTTCCCCAAGAGATGGGTACATCCACTTTCCCCCTTCGCCTATCTAGCAATACACTAGATTCGGCCAAACTTCCTTCCACCTTCTCAGATTCTCAGATCTTACAACTCAGAACCCAAACTGGTTCCTACAACTCAGGCTTCAACAAGTCCTACACCTCAGGTTCTTCCCAAGAACCCTACCTCAGCGTGAATCCACACTCCTACCACTCAAGCTATCAAGCCCTACCTCAGCCCTTATCACCAGACCTACAGCTCAGAGAACCTAATCTCCTACCTCAGGCAAACATCCCTACCTCAGCCTTTATAAATACAGGCTTACAACACTCAGATCTATAAATAGATCCTATACAAAATTATATAAAGAATTACTTTTCTTCCTTCACCCTGATAGAGAGAAAAGAGGTTTGAAAGAATCTTGATCAGATCTTGATTAATCTGCTTCCTTCAGATCATTACTGCAATGGATCAGATTCAACCTTACTTAGCTTATTCAAAGATTCTTGAAAGAAGGAACCTAGGTTGAATCTTCTTGAGGAGTTAATGTAGACACAGATTCTTCTTTTTTGCTGACTTGATTCAGCAAACATTGACAGATCCAAAGAGATACTATCTCCTACTCTGAATTAGAATCAGAACTATGTATGTTACTTTTCTTTAAATGCTCGGCTCTATTTATAGATCACATCATAGGCAACCAGCTGATCCGGTGAATGACTGACATCTGACAGTTCTAATATGTCTAACCGGCCTTATCAATCCTGGCAGCTATCAAGTCTTCTGTCTGGAGATCTGACACTTAGAGTTATTTAACTCAGTTGAATGTGTCGAGACACAAGAATAGTATGTGTCGACACAATTACCCGGGTGTCGACACACTTCCTCTGGTGTTGTCGACAAACTTCAGAAACTGTCAACACAGCTTTTATACAATGTGTTGACACAATTCCTTTGATGTTGTTAACACTCTTCAGAAACTGTCAGCACAATTGATGAAGACCAAACTTTTGTATGTCGACACAAGTCCTGTGTGTCGACATAGCTATTGTTGACTTGAACTCTGAATGTCGACACAAGTCCTGAGTGTCGACATAGCTGTTGTAGACTTGAACTCTGAATGTCGACACAAGTCCTGAGTGTCGACATAGCTCCTCCTACTCATGTCAGCACTTCAAATCAAATTGTGTCGACACTAGTTTATGAGTGTAGACACAGTTGATGTAGACTTAAACTCTGTGTGTCGACACAAGTCCTGTGTGTCAACACAGTTGATGTCAACTTCAACTCTGGGTGTCGACATAGTAGATGTCGACTTAAACTCTGTGTGTCGACATAAGTCCTGTATGTCGACACAGACTTTCTTCTTATCTCGACACACCTCCTTCAAAGGTGTCGACACTAAATAAGTGTCTCGACACTTTTTTACTTAGAATAATTTCTACAATCTTTCTCTTGCACAAATAAACTCAAAATACCATCAAATATAAACTGACATATATCATTGAGGCTCTATTTGTTTGGGCATTTTGATATTCCGTTTTGGGCAAACGCCGCCGGAAGGAGGGTAAACAAATGAATCTCCGACGGCGTTTGCTCCGTTTCCACCCGCCTGCCTTGCGAAACGCCCCAAAAAGCTCCGTTTGGAGCAGCCACCTCCCCCCTCTGATTCGAACACTTTGTTTCCACCCGCCGGATCGATCCGCCACCACCGAACCAAATGAAGCCTGAGTTATGTGAGGCTTCTTCAAATGAGGTACACAATCTCCAATGTACCCAACAATCTCCTCATATTTCGAGAAGTCATAACCCATAGTCAATGATATACACCAATATAAAAAAAATAAGTATGATGTATTTAGCATTTTCAAATTAATTCATTAGTAGTTCTAGCATATCATACACAAATATTCAATTATGAAATATCAGAAGAAACTATGCAACTCAGAAACATAGGTATATGAATTGTTGGCAATCAATAATTCCTTCATCATCAAAGTAGGAATACAAAGTTTATGTGTTACAACAAAACAACAAAAGATCTACAAAGTTCTCTCAGAACTAAGTCAGTATAAAATTAGGATTGATCAGGTTCCATGATTACAATCCCTTTTCCTAGTTGTATAGTAGCTTTGACTTCAACTTCAGCATCATCAACAAGCTTCTTTCCCTTGATGTCTTTGACTTTAAGTTGAGCTTCTTTCAGCTTTTGCCTCTCAAAATATTGGAATGGTTTGGGGAAATACTTGCAAGGCTCTATGGAGTTTGCAGGAATTCTACCAGCCTTCAAGTCCTTCCTGAATTTGTAGATTTTTCATGTTGTGCAAGATACTTATCCCATTTCTGTTTGGAGTACCACATGCCCATATCATACTGATTTTCAGCCACTGCATTCCATGCAGTTAGGATGATGCTTCTGGAGGTTGGACTCCATTTCTCAAAGTCAGGCCTAGCTTCAGCTTGTTCTCTGAATCTCTTCTTGGATATTTGTGCATCATGCTCTTTAAGCAGAACTGGATCAAGCATTTCCACTTCTTCAGAGATTAAAGGTACTTTATCTTGTGGAGGGCTGTATATATCCTGGACTGCCTGATGAATTTCTTCATACTCATAAGGGGGATATATGACTTGAGCCACTTCAGGTTGCATCCCCTCCAAGATTGCAGGTTGACATCCAGATTCAGAAACATTATCATCATCACATAGAGGTATATATCCCAAGATAGCTCTGATACTGTTAGATACCCATTTGGCATGATCAGAGCTAGCCTTGATAAGCACTCTCTCCCCCTTTATGACTTCTCAGGCAATGTGATCTCTTAGATCAGTCTTCTGAAAACATACTTGATCTACCACATGATAATTTCCAGTAGTATAATAGTCCTTGAACTTTTTCATTTGAGCTGAAATAGCAGTCTCAGAACTCTTTTTGATAGTATTGACTACTGTCAAATCTAGTTTTATTTGAGCTGCTATGGCAGATTCTTTGGTGTCCATATGTGTCTTTATGGCAGTGGTCTGTTCAGCCAATTTATTCAAAGTGATGGAATGTATGTCCATCAAATTCTCATTCATCCTTGTCTGATTTTCAAGAACAAAACCTTGCTTGACAGCCAGGTCATCCACCATAGTTTTGGTAGTTTGTTGCTGCTGGGCAATATATAGCACAATATTGCCTCTCTTATGGAAATAGTCTTTCATTTCTTTCTTGAGCAAATTGACCTCAAATCTGATAGATTTGATGTCCTGTGACAGGCTAAACTGCAACTCCTTGTGACTTTCATCCACATATTTTTCAAGTGTAAGTCTTTGCTCATCAAGTTTTTCTTGCAGTTTCACCAGTAGGGAACTGAAATCTACTTCTAGAGCAAGAGATGTTTTCTCAGCCTGTAATGCTTTCTTATAGTCTGCATTCTTCTTCCTGAGGTCCAATATCTTCCTTTTCTTTAGGACTGGGGCTTCTTCCTCACTTTCAGAATCTGATGATATTTATAGTTCCATTGGTGTGCCTTGAACATCTATATCTAGTCTTGGGGCTAGGTCTTGCACCTCCCCCTCAACCCCTGCAACAGCGTGTTGATCAGCAGAAATGTATTCCATATGAACCTCTTCTTTTTCTTCTTCATAGAAGTTAGTTTCTAATCCATGAATTACATCATTCTCAGGAGTTTTAGGTTTCTCTAACAGATCTGGAGTATGCACATCATGTGCCTCTTTTTCAGAAGTTTCTGTAGCTGTGTTGATGTCCTGAACCACATCCATCACAGTGAGGTTTGCAGTCTCACTATCTAACTCAGCTATATTATTATCTCCCCCTGGGATTGATAACTCTTGAAGATCTATTTGATTCATAGTCTCTTCCTAGACTTGGGCTTCTGTTCCAGTTATGAGAACTGGAGACTTCCTGGGTAATTCAGTATTATCTTCATCTGAACTGAATTCAACCCTTTCTTCTGAATCACTAGAGGACTTCTCAGCTTGCACAATATCTTTCTTAGATTTTCTTACCTGTTTGGTCTTCTGCTTAGGTGCAGGGTCTTCCTTGGACAAAACTCTGTCCCATCTAGATAGGATTCTTATATCCATTCTCCTCATGTGATTAATATTTGAACCAACAGTTTGGTTCAGTACCTCAGGTATGTTTCCAGCCAGATACAAAATCAGTATTCTTCCTAGGTAAGGCTTCTTAATGCTTTCCTTAACCCTGTTGAAGATAACAGTACTCTAGTCATCCTTTATCTTGAAGATGATTCTGGTCATTAGGCTAAACATGTAGGAGAAAATCCTATCATGTCCCCCAGTTTTGCATAGGATAACTTTCCCTATAACTTCGGACAGAAACTTCCCCTTGGAGTTCATCCCTTTCCTGGTCATGGATGATCCAATGTTTGTGTTTGGGGTTAGCCCACACCATCTGAGGGCTTCTACAATTAGTGCATAATCAATCTCCATATCTTCTTTAATCCTTGGTAGTTGAAGGGATTTGCTCAGATTTTTGAAAGTTATTTTGACAGTTTCTTCCTGAATAGTAGATTTAATCTTGTTCCCCTTCGAATTCGTTGTTATGTTGGAATAGAATTCTAAGACTTCTTTCTTCCATATCCTTGTCGGTTCCGAAACTACATAATCCAGACCTGCTTCCTGGATTAAGTCCACTACTGCTTTAACATCGGGTACTGCATCAGTGAATGCACCTCGAACAAGTTCATAACCTTCATTGATGTTGTTGTCTGTCTTGGGCGTCATTGGAGATGAGCGAAGTGGAAGTTGAAGAGAGAGAAATAGAATTTATTGGTCGACACAAATGGTTTAGTCTCGAAAGTTCAGAGAGCGTAGTCGACAAGGTCTCTCTTCCTCCTATTTATACTTTTCTAAATAAGGAAAGCCAAAAGACGGGCTGAAATTAGAGTTTTCTATGTTGACAAAAATTTGTTTATGTCGACACTGACCGCTAAAAGTGTCGACTAAGGGTTTTGAATCTTGACAACTCCATGTGTCGACACAATTTTCTGTGTGTCGACACAGACTTCTAAAGTCTCGACAGAGGGTTTAGTGTCTCGACAACTCTATGTGTCTCAAGCTCTATGTGTCGACACCTGCTTCTGTGTGTCGACACACTAGCCAACTTTGTGTCGACACCAAATTCTGTGTGTCGACACAAACTACTAAGGACTCGACACTTATAACTTGTGTAGTCACTGAGTCATGTTGAAGATAAAATTTCTTTTGACCTGTCATCTCATTCTAGATTCAACATACCTAATTCAATTTTAAAATAGTTGAATTTACTTTCATCCAGAGGTTTAGTGAATATGTCAGCTACTTGATTTTTAGTAGAAACAAATTCTAGGCTTATGTCCCCTTTCTCAACATGTTCTCTAATAAAGTTATATCTAATTTCAATGTGCTTTGTTCTGCTATGTGAAACAGGGTTTCTAGCAATTGATATAACACTAGTTGAATCACAATATAAAGGAGTTTTACTTATCTTGATGTCATAGTTTTCAAGTTGATGTTGTATCCAAAGCAACTGGGCACAACAGCTTCCAACTGCTATGTATTCTGACTCTGCTGTGGATATAGCAACACTTGTCTGTTTTTTGCTGCTCCATGACACCAGTCTTCCACCTAGGAATTGGCATGTACCAGTGGTACTTTTTCTGTCTTCCTTGCATCCTGCAAAATCTGTATCTGAAAAACCTGTTAGAAGAAAATCTCCATTCATAGGGTACCATAAAACAAGATCTGGTGTCCCCTTAAGATATCTTAAAATTCTCTTTACAGCAGAATAATGAGACTCTTTAGGGCATTCTTGGTATCTAGCACAGACACATGTTGCATACATGATATCAGGTCTACTTATAGTCAAGTATAGTAAGGAGCTAATTATCCCTCTATACAAAGACTCATCAATAGGTTTCCCTGCCTCATCTTTGCCTATAGACATACTTGATCCTACTAAAGTGTTCATGGTAGAGGCAGTCTCCATGCCATATTTTTTAATCAACTCCCTGGTGAACTTAGACTGGGATATGGATAATCCATCATCAGTTTGTCTTACTTGGAGTCCCAAGAAGAATTTTAGCTCACCCATGCTGCTCATCTCAAACTTCCCTTGCATTAGTTTTGCAAACTTTCTACAAAGGTTGTTCTCAGTAGACCCAAAGATTATGTCATCAACATAAATCTGAACTAGGATGATCTTGCCCTTTGATTCTCTTAGGAATAGGGTCATGTCTATTTTCCCCCTTGAGAATTTATTCTCAAAGAGGAAAGTAGACAGAGTTTCATACCATGCTCTAGGAGCTTATTTCAACCCATATAGAGCTTTCTTAAGACTGTAAACATAATCAGGAAAGTGTGGATCTACAAAACCTGATGACTGATCCACATTTACTTCCTCTTTTAGATCTCCATTTAGGAATGCTGACTTGACATCTATCTAGAAGACCTTGAATCCTTTATGGGCTGCATAGGCAAGGAATAGTCTTATTTCTTCCAGCCTTGCTACTGGGGCAAAGGTCTGATCAAAGTATATTCCTTCTTCCTGTTTGTAGACTTTTGCCACCAATCTGGCTTTGTTCTTGACAATAATACCATTTTCATCTAACTTATTCCTGTAGATCCATTTAGTCCCTATGACATTATGTCCCTTAGGCCTGGGAACCAGTTTACAGACTTTGCATCTCTTGAATTGGTTCAGCTCTTCCTACATAACACCAATCTAGTGTGAGTCTTGGATAGCTTCTTCAAACTTCTTTGGTTCCATTTAAGACAGTAAGCTTGAGCATAGTGCAGAATTTAAGCTCTTGCTTCTGGTCATCACACCATGACTTGCTTCACCAATGATTTGGTGAGGTGGATGATCTCTTAAATATCTCATAGCTAGTGGCAATCTTTGTTCAGCTTGATATTCTTCATTTTCTTCAGCTTGTTGATCCTCAATGTCTTCAGCTGGTTGTTCTTCAGTCTTAGTTTGTAAGTCTTGAGCTCCCTTTGGAAAACATCCATCCTCTTCAATCTCTTGGCCTGCTGGTTTATCTTCCCTGATGGTCAGATTTTTCATCTTGTCTTTTAAACCTGCAGAACTTGAAGAAGTACTTGGCAGCTCATAGTTAATCAACTTAGACTCATCAAAGACAATATGGACTGATTCTTCTACAACTTGAGTAGCCAAGTTATAGATTCTATATACTTTACTATTGTTGATGTACCCAACAAATATCCATTCTTGGGATTTGGCAGCAAACTTTGTCAAATGAGACTTACCATTGTTTAGTACATAACACTTGCTACCAAAAAATACTAAAATAGGATAAATTGGGTTTTCTGCCTTTTAGAATCTCATAGGGAATCTTTTTGTGGCTTTTGGTGATGGAAGCTCTATTGAGAACATGACAAACAGTATTTACTGCCTCTGCCTAGAAATATTCTGGGAGGGAAGTGTCATTTAACAAGGTCCTACCTGCCTCAATTAGAGTTTTATTCTTCCTTTCAGCAATTCCATTTTGCTGTGGAGTTCTATGTGAGGAGAATTCTAGATGAATCTCAAGCTCTTCATAGAACTTTGTCATGCATTCAGACTGAAACTCAGTTCCATGATCACTTATGATTTTGGCCACAGAACTATTAAGTTCATTCTGAATTTGCTTGACATAAGTCTGGAAGATTTCTGGGGTTTCAGATTTTCTCCTTAGAAAGACTACCCAAGCAAACTAGGAAAAATCATCAACCACCACAAGAGTATAGACTTTCCTACCTAGACTATGAACTGGTATATGACCAAATAGATCCATATGCAGGAGGTATAAATACATCACTGAGTCTTTGGTATCAAGACTATGGAAGGAAGACCTGGTCTGCTTGCCCTTTTGACAAGCTGAGCAAATTCCCTCCTTAATGCACTTAACTACAGGACCATTCCTTACCAACTCTTCACTAAAGAGTCTATCTATGGTCTTGTAGTTCAGGTGAGCTAGCCTCTTGTGCCATTTGACATGTTGGGTACATTGGAAAATATGTACCAGATTTGGAGAAGCCTCATTTTCGTCAATGATATGCATCAATTTGTATTTAATAGATGTTTAAGTTACATTGTGCAGGTTTAAGCATTTGAAGGAAATTTTCTAAGTACAAGTGTCGACACTTGTGAAAAAAACTATGTCGACACCCAGAAGTTGTGTCGACACTTAAGAAGAACTTGTGTCGACACTCTGAAGTTTTGTCGACACTTCTGAAGGTGTTGTGTCGACACTCAAGTTGTGTCGACTCTTATGAAAAAGTTGTGTCGACACTCAAGCTAAGTCGACAATTCTGAAGAAGCTGTGTCGACACTCAAATTGTGTCGACACCTGAGCCAGGAGTTATGTCGATACCAGAAGTAATTGTATCGACACACATGACTTATGTCGACACACACTCAACGCCGTCTGGATACTTTCAACACTGTCGACATTCATTCAACGCCGTCTGTCGACAACAGATATGTCGAGACCAGAAGCAGCTGTGTCGACACACAGGACTTGTGTCGACACATACTCAACGCCATTTGCCAGCAACATCTGTATCGACACCGGAAGCATTTTTGTCGACATACAGGACTTGTGTCGACACATTCAATAGAAGATGTGTCGATAAGCAGAAGTATGTCTGTGTCGACACTTGGAGTATTGTGTCAATACCATGAAGACTTGTGTCAACACTTGGCCAATATGTGTCGACACATATGAAGCAGCCTGCTGAGTGATTTGTACTGAGTTGGAATGACTCTGACGTATCTACTGACTTGTCTGGTGACTTAACTGCTGTCATATCAAATCGGTCTGACACCTCTGACAGATCTGTCAGTAGTTTGTTAGAAACCAGATCAGCCGATAACCATGAAGCAAACTCTATATAAGAGACAGATCGAAAACTTCAGGGTGGTGTGGTGAAAAAAGAAAAAAAAGGAAAACAGACTCAGAGTTGTTCGGCTAGAAAGATTCAGATTCCAATATGAATTTAAGGAAGAAGCTGACTAAAGATCAACTTCAACAGCAAGAAGATCCACCTTATTTTGTTCTATCAAGAAGCTTTGAGAAGCTAAGTCAGGCTGGATCAGAAGGATCAGTTCAGTCAAGAACTGATCAAGAAGGCTTCACCAACAGAGGAATCTAGCTGGTGAATTAGTTTGTTTCTTATTACATTTTAATTCTTGTAAGATCTATTATCAGATCTGAGTTGTAAGCCTAGTTATAAAGGCTGAGGTAGGGCTGAGGCCTGAGGTAGGATTCTGGGGAAGAATCTGAGGTAGGACTTGTGGAAAGTATGAGTTGTAAGCCTAGTTATAAAGGCTGAGGTAGGGCTGAGGCCTGAGGTAGGATTCTGGGGAAGAATCTGAGGTCGGACTTGTGGAAAGTCTGAGTTGTAAGCCTAGTTATAAAGGCTGAGGTAGGGCTGAGGCCTGAGGTAGGATTCTGGGGAAGAATCTGAGGTAGGACTTGTTATGTCTGAGCTGTAGGAACCATTTTGGTTCTGAGATTGTAGGATTTGAGGATCTGAGCCAGTGGAAGGAAGTTAGGCTGAATCCAGTTATCTACTAGATAGGCGAAGGGGGAAAGTGGATGTACCCATATCTTGGGGAACAACTATAGATCTGGTGTTTGCTGTGATGTGTTTATATTTTGTGATTTGATTAATCTGCGTTGAATAAATATCTATTTGTTAGCCTAAAAAGGACTTTAAAAGATTAGAACCTATTCACCCCCCTCTAGTTGTTTAGGCTCTTCAAACAAAGTCTTTCAAGTGGTATCAGAGGGAGGTTGCTCAAAGATTGACTTAACAGTCAGAGTTATTCTCCAAGGCAAATAACAGATATCAAGAATGGATTCAAATGCGAATCAAAAGGAATTTGGATCTATGAAATTACCTATATGCAGGAAAGAATCCTTTGGCATTTGGAAGGAAAGGGTCAGGTTGTTTATGGAAGCATCTGATCCAAGAATTTATATCACAGTACAAGAAGGCCCCTTCATTCCAATGAAGGTATCAGTTCTTGATGCAAACATTCAAACTCCAAAGAGCTATTCTGAAATGACCAAGGATGAAATCATCCTGACAACACTAGATAAAAGAGCACAGAACATTATTGTAAGTACTATAGATGATGCCACTTTTCAGAATCTGGTGCATTGTAAAACCTCCAAAGAAATGTGAGACACATTGATTGTCTACATGAAGGGCACAAAAGAAGTCAGAGAGGACAAGAAGTCAATGCTGAACCAGGAGTATGAGAGCTTTAGACAAGCTAAATCGGATAGCATATCTGAATGCTATAAGAAGTTCTTTAGAATAGTGAATGAGCTGATGACCTATGGAAGGGTCTTCAGCACTTATGGACTGAATGATAAGTTTCTTAGGTCTCTAACTAAGGATTGGGACACTAAGATATGTGTCATCAGAGAAGTGTCCAGGCTGGCTGATACACCTCCATCTACACTGTTTGGAAAGTTGCTATCATATGAAATGCAGCTTACTGCCAGAAAAGAAGAGGAGAAGGGCAACAAATCTGAGTTTAAGGAAAATTCAGTGGCCTTCAAAGCTGAAGGCTCAAGAAAGGGTAGGAGAAAATCTCCTTATCCACCAAGAAGGAGTGTTGAGGCAAAAGAAGGAATTTCTGACAATAACACATCAGATAGTCATACTTCTGATGATGACTTTGCTGCCTTTACAAGGCAATTCCAAAGGTTTATGAAGAAAAAGAAGTGGAGAACCAGGCCATCATCTTCATCCTATTCCAAGGATGAGTACTATAGGAAGAAGAAGACACCCAAGGAGGATAGGTATGCCTCTAAATTTGGTAAACAATCTAATACTAAGATTGTGTGTTATTGCTGCAACAGGACTGGACATGTCATAGCTGACTGTCCTGACAAAAGAAAGGAGTCAAAGGACAAGAAGAAGCAGCAGATTAAAGGTAAGAAGGAGAAGTCTCTAGTTGCTCAGAAGGAGAAGAGTTGGACAGACTCTTCATCTTCAGAATCTGGAGAAGAAGAAGAAGCATATGTTGGGATATTCTCAACAGAAGAGGAGTCTAGGGAACTAGAATTCCTACAGATGCTGGACTCCATAAATGGAGGTTAAGAACATTACTGTAGAGGGCTGATGGCTCAATCTGAAGATGATCAGTGTCAGGATCAGCCTGGACCAAGTAAGGTAAACTATTCTCCCTTAGTTTCAGATTACTTTACTGTATCAGAATCAGAAGCATCTGCTTCAATAGAAATGAATGGATCTGAGTCTGAAGGGGATGTACACCAACTCATTAATGAGTATGGTGGATTGTTGCAATCTCTGAAGAAGAGCAAGTTTCTTGTTAAAGTGCAGGCCAAAGAGATTAAGTATCTTAAGCTGGCTGCAGCAGATTCAGCTAAGATGTTGGATCTAAAACTGAATGAGGTTGCCAAATTGAAGAACATTATAATTATTTAAATAGGCACAATCTCTTTCAAAGAGAATCATATCAAGAAACTGGAGGCAAAACTTCAGCAACAGAGAGAGCTAGTGGCTAAATTCTCCAAGCCAAAAATCCGTCTTACCCCTAATAGACAATTTTATTTCACAAAAAGGGAAGACTGGTCTAGGCTTTAAGGGAAGAACTAGGGCTTTCAATTTACATAGAAAAGGTAAGGGCCTAATTCAGCCTCTAGTTGCTGAACCCCATATTTTCTTTAGGAAGGTGGTGAATCATACTAACAGGTATGATCATGACACTACACATGGTCACTGTGAGCATGAAAATCACATGTGCAAGGGTGCAAATGTTTATAGACGACACTATAGGCATACCCATCAGGTTCAAGAGGATTTCTTGAAGAGTGATGCTCCAACACCAACATTCAACAAGACTGCTGACAATAAAGCAGTAAAGTCTTTACCTAAGAAAAGGTATAATAGGTTTGAGTGTTGGTGTTGTCTCAAGGTGGGGCACTTTGCCATGGATTGCTGGTTTAACATTAGTGTTAAAACCAAGAGCAGTTTTCCTGTTAGAACAGTTACAGGATTTCAAACTAACAAGGACCTAGGACCCACTAGCAAGTTGGGTCCTAAGTATGTTGCAGGTGAATCCAAGTGACCATACCACTATATGGTACTTGGATAGTGGCTGTTCCAGACATATGACAGGAACAAGGAGAATGTTGAGGGACTATGTGCCCATAGAGAATGGACCCAAAGTTATCTTTGATGGATCAGAAAATGGTATCATCAAAGGATTTGGTAACATTACTAGTGATTCAATTATTATCACTAAAGTGGCTTATGTGAAGGGTTTAAAACATAACCTAATTAGCATAAGTCAACTTAGTGATCTAGGTTATGTCATTTCTTTTCTCAAAGGGGAGTGCCAGATAAGAAGGTCAAGTGATCAAGAGATCATTTTTACTGGCACTAGGAAAGGAAATGTGTATTGCCTTAACCTAGATTATGAGTTTAACAACTCACCAATTTGTCTGGTTGTAGGAGAGAAAGCTTATCTTTATGTCAAATGACACAAGAGACTCGCTCATCTAAACTATAAGTCTACAGGACTGCTGTTCAGTATGGGATTAGTGAGGAATGGTCCTCAAATTAAGTGCATCAAAGAGGGTGTGTGTTCAGCTTGCCAAAAAGGCAAGCAGACTAAGTCCTCTTTCCAAGCACTTGACATCAAAGATTCAATGAGATGTTTGTATCTCATTCATATGGATTTGTTTGGTCCTATGCCAGTTCACAGTCTTAGTAGGAAAGTATACACACTTGTTGTTGTGGATGACTACTCCAGATATACATGAGTTTTCTTCTTGAGGAAGAAATCTGAAACCCCATTTGTTTTTCAGACTTTTGTTAGACAAATACAGAATGAATACAACATTTCAGTGGTCAAAATCAGAAGTGACCATGGAACTGAATTTCAGTCTGAATGTATGACAAGATTCTTTGAAGAACTTGGGATTCATCATGAATTCTCTTCACCTAGAACTCCTCAACAAAATGGTGTTGCTGAAAGAAAGAATAGGACTCTAATTGAGGCTAGTAGAACTCTACTAAATGATACTACTCTCCCTGAATACTTCTGGGCTAAGGCAGTTAATACTGCATGTCATGTGCTCAATAGAGCCTCCATCAACAAGAAATACAAGATGACTCCCTACCAGATTTTGAAAGGAAGAAAACCAAACATATCTTACTTCAGAATCTTTGGTAGCAAGTGTTTTGTACAGTCAATGGTAAGCACTACAAAACTAAGTTTGCTTCCAAATCCCTAGAAGGGATATTTGTTGGGTACAGAAACCATAGTAGAGCATATAGAATCTATAACATGACTACCCAAGTTGTAGAAGAATCTGTGTATGTTGTATTTGATGAGTCAAAATTTATTAACAATGTATTGTCTAGTTCTTCTATTAGCTCTACAGGTCTTACAGATAGGCTGGACAAGCTGACCATCAATGAAGATGTTCCTGCTAGGTTGGATGAAGATAAAGATGCCAGTTATCCAGGGGGAGAACAAGTTTCTCTGGATGAAGAAGAAAGTGTGGAGCATCAAGTTGAGGAAACTGGTGAAGGCCATAATGCTGACAGGTTTCCTCCAGCAATGAGACACCTGAAGGATCATCCAGTTCACCTAATCATTGGTGATACAAGTCAAGGTGTTCTAACAAGGAGCAAGAGCATGAACACAGTTCTATGTTCTAGCTTACTGTCTCAAATAGAACCCAGGAAGATTAAAGAAGCAATGCAAGACACCAACTGGATTAATGCAATGCAAGAAGAGCTCAGTCAGTTCAAAAGGTGTAAAGTTTGGGAACTGGTGCCAAAACCTAAGGATCACAACATAATAGGAACTAAATGGATCTACAGGAACAAGCTTGATGAGAATGGCACCATAGTCAAGAACAAGGCTAGACTAGTAGCAAAAGACTACAAGCAAGAGGAAGGTATTGATTTTGATCAAACTTTGCTCTAGTGTCAAGGCTGGAGGCTATAAGGCTATTCTTGGCCTATGCTGCCTATCATGGGTTCAAGGTATACCAGATGGATGTGAAATCAGCATTTCTGAATGGTGATTTAAAAGAAGAAGTCTATGTTGAACAACCCTAAGGTTTTGTAGACCCTCACTTTCCTGATTATGTATATAGGCTTAGGAAATCTTTATATGGTTTGAAACAAGCTCCAAGGGCTTGGTATGAAATCTTGTCTGCCTTCCTTATTGAGAATAAATTCTCTAGAGGAAAGATAAATAAAACTCTATTCTATAGGGAATCAAAAGGTAAGATAATACTAGTCCAGATATATGTGGATGACATTATCTTTGGTTCTACTGAAAACAACCTTTGTAGGAAGTTTGCCAAACTTATGCAAGAGAAGTTTGAGATGAGCAGTATGGGTGAGCTGAAGTTCTTCTTGGGACTTCAAGTTAGACAGA
Organism: Platanthera zijinensis; assembly: GCA_039513925.1. Classification (NCBI taxonomy): domain Eukaryota; kingdom Viridiplantae; phylum Streptophyta; class Magnoliopsida; order Asparagales; family Orchidaceae; genus Platanthera; species Platanthera zijinensis. The sequence continues at coordinate 157,766,973 of CM077083.1, forward strand.
CTGAGAATGAATTGTCTATATCCTAGTCTAAGTTCACCAAGGAGTTAATTAAGAAGTATGGTTTGGACTCAGCTTCTATCATGAAAACTCCAATGGGAACAAGTATGCTTATAGGCAAAGATGAGGTAGGGAAACCTATTGATGAGTCTTTGTATAGAGGGATAATTGGCTCTCTACTCTATTTGACTGCTAGTAAACCTGACATCATGTATTCAACATGTGTCTGTGCTAGGTATCAAGCTTGCCCTAAGGAATCTCATTATACTGCAGTTAAGAGAATTCTGAGATATCTTAAGGGTACACCTAATCTAGGCCTTTGGTATCCTAAGAATAGAGATTTCCTACTAACTTGTTTCTCAGATGCAGGCTTTGCTGGATGCAAAGAAGACAGGAAGAGTACTACAAGAACTTGTCAATTCCTTGGTGGGAGGCTGATGTCATGGAGCAGTAAGAAGCAAACTAGTATAGCAATATCAATAACTGAATCAGAGTATATAGCTGCAGGTAGCTGATGTGCAAAATTGATGTGGATAAAGCATCAACTAGAAGATTATGACATCCAGGTAAGTAGAATTCCTCTATTTTGTGATTATACAAGTGCTATTTCTATTGCTAAGAATCCTGTATCACACAGTAGGACCAAACATATAGAAATTAAGTTTCATTTCATCAGAGAACATGCAGAGAAGGAAAATATTAGCTTAGAATTTGTGAAATCTGATAATCAAATAGCTGATATTTTTACAAAACCTCTGGATGAAACTAAATTCAATTATTTTAAAATTGAATTAGGAATGTTGAACCTAGAATAGGTTAGCATAAGTATCCCTAAGGTGAATAAGTAAGCATCAAATTTCTCTAGAAATTTGTCTAAGTACAATATTTGTGTCGACACAAACAAGCTGTGTCGACACACCCAATATGTTGTGTCAACTACATAAAAGGAAGTGTCGACACAGAAACAGTATCTGTGTTGACAGAAGAATTATTGTCAACACAACTTTGTCGAGAGGATTCATGTGTCGACACACAAAATCATGTGTCGACATAAGTCAGTCGAAACTTAAGTAGTAAGTGTCGACACAAACACAAGTTTGTCGACACATAAATGTGTCGACTTAACATAAGTTGTCGACTCTGACATTAGTTTGTCGACACATAGTCGTGTCGACTTAAATCACGTATTGTTTAGACCTAGCTCATTTCTGTCGATACGTTTGAATACTTGTAGACTCTAGCACGTCTCTTGACCTGCCCTTACACTTATACTATAAATAGGTGAAACCAAAATCTGGTCGACTACGCTTTCAGTATTCTTGACTTTCCACCTTCTGTCGACTCAAGTTTTCTTTTCTCTTCTTTTCTCTTCCAACTCTTGCATCAATGACGCCTTGTCAAGAAGACAAAGTCAATGAAGGGTATGAACTGGTCCGTGAAGGTTTCACAATAGCTTCAGATGAAATTCAGGGTGTAATTGCCCTAATTTCAGAAAATGGATTGGAATACTTGGTTTCTGAACCAACAAAGATATGGAAGAAAGAAGTTCTGAAGTTTATTCAACTGCTACAGTGGATTCTGCAGGCAAGAAAATTAAAGGGACTGTTCAAAATTCCCTAGTGAAACTCGTAAAAACTATCAGGAAATCACTTCAGCTTCCATCAGTCAAGGATACAGATGACATAACCCCTTCCCAGATTACAGAAGCTTTAAGCTGATGTGGGTTGAGCCCCAATATAAAGATTGGATCATCTATTAACAGAAAAGGGATGAATTCCCAAGGAAAATTTCTATCTGAAGTAGTTGGCAAAGTGATTCTTTGCAAAACTGGTGGACAAGATAGAATCTCTGTCCACATGTTCAATCTTATGGTAAGGATCATATTCAAGATAAACACTGACTGGGCAGCAGTAGTGTTTGATAAAGTTTGTGAAGGAACTAAGAAACCAAACATGGGAATAATTCTGAGTTTATGCTTATCTGCTGTAATACCAGATGTATTGAAATAAGTGGCTGGATCAAAATTAAATCACATGAATAGGATGGATGTAAGAATTCTATCAAGGTGGGATAGAGTTCTGACCAAGGAAGTCCCTGCTCCTCAGGAGCAAACTAAGAAAGATAAGAAAAAGAAGAAAGTGGTTCCACAGGCTGGATCCTCCACTGATTCTGAGGAGGAAGTGGTCTTCAGTTCTGATGAAGATCAGCAACAAAAGGATGCACAAGAACAAGTGCAGGGCAGTGTGCCCCAAGAACAACAAATGGACACAACTCTAGGGGGAGAACACATAGTACAAGCAACTGAGTTGCCTGCCCAAGGGGGAGGCATTGATAATGCAGTCTTAGAAAGTGACTTGGCTGCAGATACTGTCATGAAAATAGCATCTGAAATCAACATGCAGCTCAAGGATCTGTTGAGACAGAAGCTCAAAATGAGCAAATTCAGCAGGAATTCACCATGGATGACCTATTCTCTGATCTTCCTCCTACAAGGACTGAGGGGGAGTTGATTGCACAAGAAAAAGATATTCCAAGGACTGAGGGGGAGTTGTCTAAGGATTCCTCAGCTGAAAAGAATACAGTTGACATTGAAAGTACAACTGAATCTTCTGAAGATGAAGAAGCCACAATGGCTAAGAAAAGGAAACTAGCTGCTTTGAAGAAAAAGAGTTCTGGATATAAAAAGGCATTGCAAATGAGCATAGCACCCTATGCACCAAGCTTGGACTTCAGTTCTTTACTTGTCCAGATGCAGATTAAATTGGATGAACAAATACAATCTCTAGAAAAATATGTGGATGAAACTCATAAAGAGTTACAGTTTCAATTGGCCAGGACATCAAATCTATTAGATTTGAGGTGAATCAAAATAAGAAGGAGATGACAGATTGCTTCCATAAAGGAGGTAATGCTGCAGTGTTCCTGGCCGAGCAACAACAAGCTATCAAAGATAAGGTGGATGAACTTGAAGTAAAATAAGGATATGTACTTGAAAATCAGATAAGAATTAATGACAATCTTAAAGATTCACACTTTATTATACTGACAAAGATAAATGATTTATCAACTGCTGTGAAAGATGAAGTTTCAAAGAAAATCAAGGAAGATATAGCTGCGGTTCAGGCCACCTTTCAGGCTTCTCAAAAGAATATATCTGATTTCTTGATAAAATTTAGAGATTACTTTAAGGAAGGAACTGACCATGTTGTTAATCAGGTCCGGTTTCAAAAGGATGATTTGAGAAGTCATATTGAAAGAGAAATCATAAAGGGGGAGAGATTACTAGTCAAAGCTAGCTCTGACCATGCTAAATGGATTTCCAATAGCATCAGAGCCACTCTTGGATATCATCCTCTTTGTGATGATAATAATGTAGCAGAATCTGGGATACAACCTGCCTATCTTGAAGGAGATCAGCTTGAAGTTGCTCATGTGATCTACCCCCTGCAGACTTTGAAATGGTTCAAGAAGAAGTGCAGAAAATGTATAGTCCTCCACAAGAGGCTCAAAATGTAATTCTAGAAAAAGTAGAGATGTCAGAAGCTGCCTTAGAAGCTCAAAAGGAAGCTCAACTATCCAAGAAGAGATTCAGAGAGCAGGTTGAGCTGAAGCCAGACTTTGAGCAGTGGAGCCAAACTTCTAGAAACATTATACTTACTGCCTGGAAAGCTGTAAAGGATAAAACCCATGACAGGGGTAAATGGTATTCAGAACATGAATGGAATAAATACCAAGCTGGACAAGAAGCCATTCTTCAACATAGAAGAAGAGCTAAGGCTGGTGTTGGGTACATTGGAAAATGTGTACCTGATTTGAAGAAGTCCAACTTAGCTCAATGATATACATCAAGGTGTATTTGATGTTGTTTTGAGTTGACATGTGCAGGTGAAGAAGTGTTAAAGAATGCAGAAAAATATTCTAAGTCCATGTGTCGACACCTGAAGAAACAGTGTTGACACTTTAGAATATTTGTGTTGACACTTGAAGGAAGCTGTGTCGACACAGAGAAAGATAGTCGACCACATTTGTGTCGACACTGGGAAGCAGTGTCGACTAACTAAAAGATAGTCGACCTCGACACAGAAGAAGATAGTCGACCACATTTGTGTCGACACTGGGAGGCTGTGTCGACACAATGAGACAGAGTTGACACACATTTTGGCAGAAGTTGACAATACTTGTGTCGACACCAGAAGACTAAGTCGACACATTTTGGCAGAGTCAACAATTGATGTGTCGACACCTGAAGCCAGTGTCGACACATACTGAGTTCTGAATCTACAACAACTGTGTCGACACACAGGACCTGTGTCGACACACTGCAAAGTCAAGACCAAGTTATTTTCGGATGAAAGATGAAGTGTTGAGTCGACATAAATTCTCTGTGTCGACTCATTCTCAAAATAAAGTTCTGAAGAAGCTGTGTCGACTTAAAGACAAACTTGTCGACATCATCAAAGGCTGTGTCGACACTAAAGTTACTTGTGTCGACACATATAGACAGTTGGTCTCGACACTTCCTGACAGTCTGTCTCAACACTTTGCTGACCAAGACTAAGGCACAGGATCTGTTTGAAGACTTGACAGCTGTGGGTTGCAGTCAGTTAACTGATGTTGTCAGACTTTTCAGAAGACAGTTATAAACCGGATCAGCCGGTTACCATTAAGAAGGTCTATAAATAGACAGATTCAGAGAGAAGAAGAGAGATTGAACTTTGGCAATCAAATTGAGAAATCAAATCAAGAAGGAGTAATACACTAAAGAAGATCTTCATCAGAAGATCTAAGAAGACGATCTCAGGATCGATCTAAGAAGAGTTCTAACAAGAATTCAGAAGTATCATCAAAAGTGTTGGATAGAGAGGGATCCACCCATTTTTGAAGAAGAAGAAGGAAGCCATCAGTGGTTTCTCAAGAAGCTGTTTGGAAATCAACTCAGCTAAGTTCAGATTCAAGAAGCTTTGAAGAAAGCTCAGATTCAGTTGATTTCATCAGCTGATCAAGAATTGTCTTGTCCTCTTCTCTCTCAACAAAGGCAAGACATTAAAACTTCTTTTCTAAATTTCTGTAGGATCTGTTTTACACAGATCTGAGTTGTAAGCCTGTGATATAAAGGCTGAGTGTAGGAGAGTTGATCTCTGAGTGGTAGGGCTGTTTGCCTGAGTGTAGGAGAAGGTTCTTCTCTGAGTTGTAGGCCTTGTGGCTAGGCTGAGGTAGGGCTGTTGTGCCTGAGTTGTAGGAACCTATCCAGGTTCTGAGCTGTAGGATCTGAGGATCTGAGAATAGTGGAAGTTTGGCCGAATCTAGCATACTGCTAGATAGGTGAAGGGGGAAAGTGGATGTACCCAAACCTTGGGGAACCACTATAAAACATTGTGCAATCTGTGATGATTAAATTTCTGTGATTGCTGTGCTGGTTGTTTTAATTTTGTGATTGAATTCTGCCTAAAAGTATAAATAAGCAATTAGAACCTATTCACCCCCCTCTAGGTGTTTAGGTTGTCTTGAAAGTAAAACTATCAAGTTGTATCAGAGGGAGGTTCCTCAAAAAGGACTTAACAGTCTGAGGTAGATCTGAAAGGCAGAATCAAGATTCAAGAAGATGGGTTCTGGAGAAAATCACAAGGAGTTAGGGTCAATGAAGTTACCCATCTACAGGAAGGAAATCTTTGGAATTTGGAAAGAAAGAGTCAGATTATTCATGGAAGCATCTGACCCAAGAATATACATCACAGTTCAGGAAGGACCTTTCATTCCAATGAAGGTATCAGTTCTTGATGCTAATATTCAAACTCCAAAGAGTTATTCTGAAATGACCAAGGATGAAATCATTTTAGCAACTATGGACAAGAGAGCTCAGAATATTATTGTGAGTGCCATAGATGATTCTACATTTCAGAATCTGATTCACTGCAAGACCTCCAAAGAAATGTGGGACACCTTGATTGTCTACATGGAGGGATCTGAAGAAGTAAGACAGGATAGGAAGTCTATGCTCAACTAGGAATATGAAAGTTTTAGACAAGGAAAAACTGATAGCATAACTGAATGCTATAAGAAATTCTATAGAATTGTGAATGAGTTAATGTCCTATGGAAGAGTCTTCAGTACCTATGAACTGAATGACAAATTCTTAAGATCCTTGACAAAGGATTGGGACACAAAGATCTGTGCCATAAGAGAAGTGGCTAAATTGGCAGAGATCTCTCCTCCCACCTTGTTTGGAAAGCTGCTGTCCTATGAAATGCAACTTATGGTGAGGAAGGAGGAGGAAAAGAATTCAAGAGGAGTGCATAGAGAAAAGACTGTGGCATTCAATGCAGAATCCATCAGAAAGAATAGGAGGATATCACCATCCCCTCCTAAGGAAATTGCAGAAGTCAGTTCAAAAAATTTAGATAATCAGGGTTCAGAAAGCTGTGATTCAGATGCAGACTTTGCTGCATTCACAAGGCAATTCCAGAGGTTCTTGAAGAAGAAGTAGTGGAAGTCTAAGCCCTCCACTTCACAACAAGTTGATGACTATTATCAGAAGAAAAGGTCATCAAGGAAAGAAAAGAGCAGATCAAAGCCTAGCATGGCTACTACTTCAAAGATTGTCTGCTATTGTTACAATAGACCTGGACATATAGTGGCTGACTATCCTGATAAGAGAAAGGAGTCTTCAGACAAGAATAAGATTCATAAAAAGGGCAAGAAGGAGAAATCTTTTGTTGCAAAGAAGGATAAGAGCCTAACAGATCAGTCAACTTCAGAGTCAGAACCTGAAGCAGAAGCATATATTGGACTATATGCTGCATCTGAAGAAGAGGAGTTTCTACAGTTGCTAGACTCCATCTATGATCAAGAGGATCATCAGTGCATGGGACTGATGGCAGGATCAGAAGAGGACATATGCCAGAATCAGTCTGGTCCTAATAAGGTACAATGTCCTTCTATGAAATCTGTTTGATAGATAAGTATGGGGACTTGTTGCAGGCCCTTAAGAAAAGCAAGAACCTGGTTAAACTTCAGGCTCATGAAATTGCTAAACTAAGGGTAGCTGCAACTGAGTTAGAGAAAGTAATTGATCAGAAGTTAAATGAAATTGCCAAGCTAAAGAATATAACTATTATTCAGATGGGCACAATTAATTATACCAATGATCAAGTGAAGAGTCTGGAGGCCAGACTAAGAATTGAAAAAGATTTAGTGGCTAGTTACTCTAAGCCAAAGTCTGTCTTACCCTTGATAGATGAATTTGTGAATCAAAAGGGTAAGGCAGGATTAGGATTCAAAGGTAGCTCCAGGGCTGGCCAATTCAAGAGGAAAGGCAAAGCTCCTGTCAAGCCACTGAACTTTTCAGTCCCTATTAAGTTTAGAAAGGTGGAAGTGCCTTCTAACCTATATGATCATGAAAATATTCATGGTCATATTAAGTTTAATGTTCTGAAAAACAAGGGTGTAAATGCCAACAGGCCTACCCATATTCATAAACCCAATGGTTATAAAAAATCAGTGGGTGAAGCTGCTGCAGCACCAGCAATGGACAGAAATTCTTTTGTCAAGGATGTATCTAGAACTAGATACAATAGGTTTGAATGTTGGTGCTGTGGCAAGAGAGGCCATTTTGCACTAGACTGCTGGTATAACACAAGTATTAGAAAGAACAATAGTCTACCTGTTAGAAGAGATAATGGTGCTTTGTTTATGCTAACTTGAACCAAGGACCCAAGACTTGCTTGGGTTCTAAGGAAAAGTAAATCTGTGTTGCAGGTGTATCCAAGTAGCCATGCCCCTATATGGTACTTGGATAGTGGTTGTTCCAGGCACATGACTGGAACAAAGGGGCTGTTGAAGGAGTATTCATCTGTCAAAGATGGACCTAAAGTGATCTTTGGTGGATCTGAAAAAGGAGTCATCAAAGGGTTTGGTAACATTTCTTCTAACCTAATTACTATCACCCAAGTGGCTTATGTAAAAGGTTTGAAACATAATCTAATAAGCATAAGCCAGCTGAGTGATTTAGGATATGACATTTCATTTGTTAAGGATGAATGTCATATCAAAAGGTCAAGTGATCAAGAGATCATTTTGACTGGGTATAGGAAGAGAAATGTATATTGTCTTAATTTTATATGTGAGAATAAGGCTTCTCCCATCTGTCTTATAGCTGATGACAATGCTTCTCATTGTGTTAAGTGGCACAAGAGATTGGCTCATCTTAACTACAAGACAATTGGCCAACTCTTTATCAAAGAGTTAGTGAGGAATGGTCCTCAAGTTAAGTGTATGAAGGAAGGGATATGTTCAGCTTGTCAAAAGGGCAAGCAGACAAAATCCTCCTTTCAAAGCCTTGAAAACAAGGATTCTGTGAGGTGCTTATACCTCTTGCATATGGATCTTTTTGGTCCTATGCTAGTTCATAGTCTAGGTAGGAAAGTCTACACTTTTGTGGTTGTAGATGACTATTCTAGATTTACATGGGTGTTCTTTCTGAGACAGAAATCTGAAACCCCAAGTGTCTTACTTAATTTTGTAAAGCAAATTCAGAATGAACTAAATAGTACAGTGGTCAAAATCAGAAGTGACCATGGTACTGAGCTTCAATCTGAAAGCATGACAAAGTTATGTGAAGACTTTGAGATTTTCCAAGAGTTCTCCTCACCAAGAACACCTCAGCAAAATGGAATTGCTGAAAGAAAGAATTGGACATTAATTGAAGCTGGTAGAACTCTATTGAGTGACACCTCTCTACTAGAGTATTTCTGGGCTGAGGCAGTAAACACTGCTTGTCATGTGATCAATAGGGCTTCTATCACCAAGAGCCATAAAAAGACTCCCTATGAGATTATGAAAGGTAGAAAACCAAATCTATCCTACTTCAGAATCTTTGGTTGCAAATGCTATATACTTAACAATGGTAAGTCATATTTGACTAAGTTTGCTGCCAAATCCCAGGATGGGATATTTGTTGGGTACAGCACAAATAGTAAGGCCTATAGAATCTTCAACTTGACTACTCAAGTTATTGAAGAATCTGTGCATGTTGTGTTTGATGAAACAAGATTAATCAACTATGAGTTGTCTTGTAGATCAAATGACTCAACAGGTATAAGCAAAAGAATGGACAAGCTCTCCATTGCTGAAGCTTCAAGGGAAGATGGAGTATTGGAAAATGAAGGCTATTGTCCAGGGGGAGTACAAGATTCTATAGAAGATGAAGAAAACCAAGAGGTTTAACATAATGAAGGAGCTGGAGATGTTCAACCAGAAGGGAATCTTCCTCCAGCTACAAGACATTTAAGAGACCATCCAGCAGATCAGATAATAGGTGATCCAAGACAGGGAGTGCAGACTAGAAGCAGAAGTCAAAGCACAGTTCTGCATTCAAGTTTCCTGTCACAAATGGAGCCTAAGAAGTTTGAAGAAGCCATCCAAGACCAGCACTGGACTGATGCTATGCAAGAGGAGCTGAATCAATTCAGAAGGTGCAATGTCTGGGAGCTTGTTCCTAAACTAAGAGGCCACAATATAATTGGGACAAAATGGATCTATAGGAACAAGTTGGATGAGAGTGGAGTAATAGTGAAAAATAAAGCAAGATTGGTTGCTAAAGGATACAGACAGAAAGAAGGGATTGACTTTGATCAATCCTTTGCCCCAGTAGCAAGGCTGGAGGCAATAAGAATGTTTCTTGCCTATGCAGCCTATCAAGACTTCAAGGTATACCAGATGGATGTGAAGTCAGCATTTCTGAATGGTGATCTTAAAGAAGAAGTATATGTAGAGCAGCCATCAGGTTTTGTAGATCCTCTTAAACCTGATTATGTTTATAAGCTTAGAAAAGCTTTGTATGGGTTAAAGCAAGCCCCAAGGGCTTGGTATGAAACCCTGTCTACTTTCCTTATTGAGAATAAATTCTCAAGAGGAAAAATAGACAAAACTCTATTCCTTAGGGAATCCAAAGTCAAGATCATCTTAGTTCAGATCTATGTTGATGACATAATCTTTGGGTCTACTGAAAACAACCTTTGTAAAAAGTTTGCCAAACTTATGCAAGGGAAGTTTGAGATGAGCAGTATGGGGGAACTGAAGTTCTTCTTGGGACTCCAAGTAAGACAGACTGATGATGACTTGTCCATATCCCAGTCAAAGTTTACCAAAGAATTAATTAAGAAGTATGGTATGGAGTCATCCTCCATCATGAGAACTCCTATGGGAACAAGTATGCCTATATGCAAAGATGATGCAGGTAAACCTGTTGATGAGACTTTGTATAGAGGAATAGTTGGTTCTCTACTATATCTCACAGCTAGTAGACCAGATATTATGTTTGCTACATGTGTCTGTGCTAGGTACCAAGCCTGTCCTAAAGAGTCTCATTATACTGCAGTCAAAAGGATTCTGAGATATCTTAAGGGCACACCTAATCTAGGCCTTTGGTACCCTAGGAATAGAGATTTTCTACTAACAGGTTATTCAGATGCAGACTTTGCAGGCTGTAGAGAGGATAGGAAGAGTACAACAGGTACTTGTCAATTCTTGGGAGGAAGATTGATATCTTGGAGTAGTAAGAAGCAGACCAGTGTGGCTATATCTACAGCTGAGTCAGAATATGTTGCTGCTGGCAGCTGCTGTGCACAAGTATTGTGGATACAGCATCAGCTTAAAGATTATGGTATTCAAGTAAGTAGAACACCTCTTTTGTGTGATTCTAAGAGTGCAATTTCTATTGCTAATAATCCTGTTTCTCATAGTAGAACTAAGCATATAGAAATTAAATACCATTTTCTTAGAGATCATGTAGAAAGAGAAGACATCACATTGGAATTTGTTAAAACAGATTATCAAATAGCAGATGTATTCACTAAGCCTCTGGATGAAACAAAATTCAATAAATTTAAAATTGAATTAGGCATGCTGACCATTGATTAGATTATCAACAAACTTACAAATAACATATTAGATTATCAAATGGTCTCAAGTGGTGTTGACAGAAACAGAAATTGGCTAAGTAAAATAGTGTCGACACATTCAGTGATAATGTGTCGACTCAGTGAAGTAATGTCGACAAGTCAGAAATATTGTGTCGACACAGAGAATATGTGTCGACACTTAAGAATTAAATTGTCGACTTATCCAGGAATGTAGTGTCGACTTCACCAGAATAGTGATGTCGACACTTACAAATTTTGTGTCGACACTTATCCTAAGAGTCGACACAGATTTTCTGATACTCTACTATATCTCTCAGGTGTCGACATATCCACAATTGGTGTCGACACATAGCAGACAGATTTGTTGTCGAGACAATAGAAGTTTGTGTCAACACATTCCATCTGTGTCGACACTTATAGACTGTTTTTGCCCGCCTTTTGATCTTCTTTCAATAAAAGGTATAAATAGGTCAAGAACTTATTCAGTCGACACGCTTACAAGGTTTTCGAGACTGAAACCCTGTGTCAACTTTCTCTCTCTCTCTCTTCTCTCAAGCTTTCTCACCTGAACAATGGCGCCGAAGATTGAAGACAACGTCAATGAAGGTTATGAGTTGGTAAGGAATGCCTTTGCCGAAGCCCCGACAGATGTTCAACGAGTTATCACTCTTATTTCCGAATCCGGATTAGAGTTTTTAGTATCTGAACCTTCTAAGATATGGAAGAAGGAGGTGCATGAATTCTTTAACTCTGCATCAATAGGTTCAGATATTCTCAAGATCAAGTCCACTGTTCATGGGTCGCCAGTGAAGATTACCCCAAGAAGTCTAAGGAAGATTCTACATTTACCAATAATTGAGAATGACGAAGAAGTCCCTACTTCTAACTCAAGGGAGGCTATCCAATGGTGCGGATTGGATCCCACCCTGAAAATTGGAGCTGCGTTCAATAGGAAAGGGATGAATCAACAAGGGAAGTTTTTGTCTGAAGTTGTTGGCAAGGTGATTCTGTGCAAACAAGGGGGACATGATAGGATTTCAGCCTATATGTTCTGCCTAATGACCAGAATTGTGTTTACAATTCCAACTGATTGGTCAGCTGTAATCTTTGAAAAGATCAAGGAAGGAATAAAGAAGCCAAATCCGGCTAGAATTATGAGTTTATATCTGAATGGAGTGATCCCTGAGGTAATGCAACACCTGCCAGGAACAAAGATCAATCACATGAGAAAGATGGACATGAGATTGTTTTCTAGGTGGGATAGGGTGCTGTCTAAGGATGTGCCTGATGAGAGCAGGCAGGACACCCCAGTGAAATCCTCTTCTCATGCTCAAGATACCGAGCAGCTTCAAGAAGAACAAGAGAGGAAGCAGGATGAAGATCACCCTGCGTCTACTCCAGCCCAGCAAGACACTATACCTGCATAGATGCAGGGGGAGCAAGCTCATTCTCCTGCCCAGAATGAATCTACTCCTAACCAGGTACAGTTGCAGGGGGAGCTGGTGTATTTTCTTATAAAAGACATTTCTAATATTTCAATTTCTGCACAGGTGCAGGGGGAGCAAGTGTACTCACCTGCCCAGGACATTACCAATACTGAACAAGTACAGGGGGAGAAGATGTCAGACCCAGTGCAAGAGGCAGCACAAATTGATATCTCCAAAGATCTGAATATATAAGATCCAATTGATACATCTTATGTTCAAGCTCAGAAGGAATATACTCTAGATGAGTTATTTCCTAATGTTGATATTGCTACTGATAGAGTAGAAGAGGGGCAAGATATTGAGAAGGCCCTTGACATGGAGATAGAAATTGAGAAGGAGCAAGTAGTTGAGGAGGAAACTATGCATGTTGAGGCTGAACAACATGGCACTGAGATAGATATTCATCCACCTCCTCAAGAAGAGTTCAAATTGATAGTTCTTCTGAATCTGAGACTGAAGAAGCCAGAATGGCTAAGAAGAGAAAACTTGTTGTCTTCAAGAGAAGGAGCAAAGGTTATAAGCAGGCTCTACAGACTACAACTCAACAATCCCATTCTGAATTTAATTATAACAAGTTTATGGTTGATTTGCAAGTTAAGCTAGATGAACATAGATTGGCAGTTGAAAAATATGTTGATGAGAGCAATAAGTCCCTTCAATTTGACTTGGCTCAGGATATAAAGTCAATTCGATTTGAAGTCAATATGCATAAGAAGGAGATGACAGATTGCTTCCATAAGGGAGGTAATGCTGTGGTGTATTTGGCTAAATAACAGCAGTCCATCATCCCTAAAGTGGATGATATTGTTTTAAAGCAAAGTTATGTTTTGGAGAATCAGCTGAGGATGAATGACAATTTAACTGAATCTCATCAAGAAATTATTGATGAATTGAAAAAGACTACTCCAGGGCTGACTGAAGCTAGAGCAAAGGAGATGGAAGAATTTGATAAGAAACTTCAAGATGCTATTGAATCAGTTAAAACTGCTATCACTACCTCTCAAAAGGACATATCTGACAAGCTTCAAAAGTTAAAACCATTTTTTAAAGAGGGTGTGAATTATCTGGATGGCCAGATCAGATTTCAGAAGGAAGATCTAAGAGATCATATTACTAGAGAAGCCATAAAGGGGGAGAGGTTGTTAGTTCATGCTAGCTCAGAGCACACCAAATGGGTGACAAATAGTATTCGAGCCACATTGGGATATCCACCTTTGTGTGATGATGCTATGGTGGCTGAGTCAGGAATACAAACAGATCTACCTGAAGGCAATCAACCTGAGGTTGCCCAAGTCATTTACCCTCCTCCAGATTTTGATATGATTGATCAGCAAGTTCAAGATATGTATAGCCCTCCAAAGGAGGTTAACAGGGTTGTTATTGAGAAAGTGGATAAGCCTGAGGCCAATTTGAAAGAACAGCAAGATGCTCTACTATCCAAGAAGAGATTTAGAGAGCAGGCTGAACTTAAGCCAGATTTTGAGCAGTGGAGCCCTACTTCAAGAAATATTATACTAACTGCATGGAAGGCTGTAAAGGACAAAGAACATGAAAGAGGAAAGTGGTATAATGAAATAGAATGGCAAAAATTTGAAGCTAGGCAGGAATCCATAGTACAGTTTAGGAGAAAAGCCAAGATGGGAAGGCTACCACCAGATGCTCAGGAGCCAAGCAAGTACTTTCCAAAGCCCTTTCATTACTTTGAAAGGCAAAGGCTCAAGGAAGAAGCACAGAAGAAAGCTGAGCTAAAAGGCAAGAAGCCAGCTGAAGTTGCTGAAGCTCCTGTGAAGGCTCAAATCCAATCTGGCAAAGGAGTTGTCATAGAAGAGCCTGATCAGTCTTAGTTTTAAGTTCTTTCAAATGTGTTTTGTAATGTTGTGTTTAATCTTTCAATGTAAACAACTGTAATCAAACATTACCAAGTTATAAACAAAATTTTGTTTGGAATCACATATTCATGTTCACTCTGTGTTGAATTGTTAATGTTTTGTTTATAAAGTATTCCTGTAATGTCATACATCATCATATTTTTTTTATAAATGGTGTATATCATTGGCTCTAAGGGTTATGACTTCTCCAAATAGGGGGAGATTGTTGGGTACATTGGAAAATGTGTACCTGATTTGAAGAAGTCCAACTTAGCTCAATGATATACATCAAGGTGTATTTGATGTTGTTTTGAGCTGACATGTACAGATGAAGAAGTGTTAAAGAATGCAGAAAAATATTCTAAGTCCATGTGTCGACACCTGAAGAAACAGTGTTGACACTTCAGAATATTTGTGTCGACACTTGAAGGAAGCTGTGTCGACACAGAGAAAGATAGTCGACCACATTTATGTCGACACTGGGAAGCAGTGCCGACTAACTAAAAGATAGTCGACCTCGACACAGAAGGAGATAGTCGACCATATTTGTGTCGACACTGGGAGGCTGTGTCGACACAATGAGACAGAGTCGACACACATTTTGGCAGAAGTTGACAATACTTGTGTCGACACCAGAAGACTAAGTCGACACATTTTGGCAGAGTCAACAATTGATGTGTCGACACCTGAAGGCAGTGTCGACACATACTGAGTTCTGAATCTACAACAACTGTGTCGACACACAGGACTTGTGTTGACACACTGCAAAGTCAAGACCAAGTTATTTTCGGATGAAAGATGAAGTGTTGAGTCGATATAAATTCTCTGTGTCGACTCATTCTCAAAATAAAGTTCTGAAGAAGCTGTGTCGACTTAAAGGCAAACTTGTCGACATCATCAAAGGCTGTGTCGACACTAAAGTTACTTGTGTCGACACATATAGACAGTTGGTCTCGACACTTCCTGACAGTCTGTCTCAACACTTTGCTGACCAAGACTAAGGCACATGATCTGTTTGAAGACTTGACAGCTGTGGGTTGCTGTCAGTTAACTGATGTTGTCAGACTTTTCAGAAGACAGTTATAAACCGGATCAGCCGGTTACCATTAAGAAGGTCTATAAATAGACAGATTCAGAGAGAAGAAGAGAGATTGAACTTTGGCAATCAAATTGAGAAATCAAATCAAGAAGGAGTAATACATTAAAGAAGATCTTCATCAGAAGATCTAAGAAGACGATCTCAGGATCGATCTAAGAAGAGTTCTAACAAGAATTCAGAAGTATCATCAAAAGTGTTGGATAGAGAGGGATCCACCCATTTTTGAAGAAGAAGAAGGAAGCCATCAGTGGTTTCTCAAGAAGCTGTTTGGAAATCAACTCAGCTAAGTTCAGATTCAAGAAGCTTTGAAGAAAGCTCAGATTCAGTTGATTTCATCAGCTGATCAAGAATTGTCTTGTCCTCTTCTCTCTCAACAAAGGCAAGACATTAAAACTTCTTTTCTAAATTTCTGTAGGATCTGTTTTACACAGATCTGAGTTGTAAGCCTGTGATATAAAGGCTGAGTGTAGGAGAGTTGATCTCTGAGTGGTAGGGCTGTTTGCCTGAGTGTAGGAGAAGGTTCTTCTCTGAGTTGTAGGCCTTGTGGCTAGGCTGAGGTAGGGCTGTTGTGCTTGAGTTGTAGGAACCTATCCAGGTTCTGAGCTGTAGGATCTGAGGATCTGAGAATAGTGGAAATTTGGCTGAATCTAGCATACTGCTAGATAGGTGAAGGGGGAAAGTGGATGTACCCAAACCTTGGGTAACCACTATAAAACATTGTGCAATCTGTGATGATTAAATTTCTGTGATTGCTGTGCTGGTTGTTTTAATTTTGTGATTGAATTCTGCCTAAAAGTATAAACAAGCAATTAGAACCTATTCACCCCCCCTCTAGGTGTTTAGGTTGTCTTGAAAGTAAAACTATCAGCTGGGACACTACCTGCTAATGCTCAAGAGCAAAGCAAGTACTTCCCAAAGCCATTCCACTATTTTGAAAGGCAGAAAATTAAGGCTGAAGAACTAAAGAAGAAGGCCCTGAAAGGTAAGAAGTCTGCTGAAGATGCTAAACCTTCTGTACAGGTAAAGATCAATGCTGGCAAAGGAATTGTCATTAAGGAGCCCTAGTCAATAATAGGATAGATAGGCTCATGTGTTAGAACAATGTAACATTTTGTGTTTTGATCTTGAAAGAAATCCTTATAAACTTGACATTGTTTTTCTTTTCTAAAAATTGAATGAAATCAGTTCAGTTTTAATTTCTTTATTGTTTACAATGATTATGTGTTTACCTGCTAAAAATTGAATGTTCATCTATTTCTATTTCTATTTTATTATGAGAGATGTATGTCTTTGACTAAGGGTTATGACTTCTCCAAATAGGGGGAGATTGTTGGGTACATTGGAAAATGTGTACCAGATTTGGAGAAGCGTCATCTTAGTCAATGATATGCATCAATTTGTATTTAATAGATGTTTAAGTTACATTGTGCAGGTTTAAGCATTTGAAGGAAATTTTCTAAGTACAAGTGTCGAACCTTGTGAAGAAAACTATGTCGACACCCAGAAGCTGTTTCGACACTTATGAAGAACTTGTATCG
Source organism: Platanthera zijinensis (assembly GCA_039513925.1). Classification (NCBI taxonomy): domain Eukaryota; kingdom Viridiplantae; phylum Streptophyta; class Magnoliopsida; order Asparagales; family Orchidaceae; genus Platanthera; species Platanthera zijinensis. The sequence goes on from CM077083.1 coordinate 157,783,881, forward strand.
ACACTCTGAAGTTGTGTCGATACTTCTGAAGGTGTTGTGTCCACTCTCAAGTTGTGTCGACTCTTATGAAGAAGTTGTGTCGACACTAAAGCTAAGTCGACAATTCTGAAGAAGCTGTGTCGACACTCAAATTGTGTCGACACCTAAGCCAGGAGTTATGTCAACATCAGAAGTAATTGTATTGACATACCGGACTTGTGTCGACACACACTCAACGCCATCTGGATACTTTCAACACTATCGACATTCATTCAACGCCGTCTGTCGACAATAGATATGTCGAGACTAGAAGCAGCTGTGTCGACACACAGGACTTGTGTCGACACACAGGACTTGTGTCGACACATACTCAACGCCATTTGCTAGCAACATCTATATCGACACCGGAAGCATTTGTGTCGACACACAGGACTTGTGTCGACACATTCAACAGAAGATGTGTCGAGAAGCAGAAGTATGTCTGTGTCGACACTTGGAGTATTGTGTCGACACCATGAAGACTTGTGTTGACACTTGGCCAATATGTGTCGACACATATGAAGCAGCCTGCTGAGTGATTTGTACTGAGTTAGAATGACTCTGACGTATCTACTGACATGTCTGGTGACTTGACTACTGTCATATACAATTGCTCTGACACCTCTGACAGATCTGTTAGTAGTTTGTTAGAAACCGGATCAGTCGGTAACCATGAAGCAAACTCTATATAAGAGACAGATCGGAAACTTCAGGGTGGTGTGGTGAAAAAAGAAAAAAAAAGGGAAACAGACTCAGAGTTGTTCTGTTAGAAAGATTCAGATTCCAATCTGAATTTAAGGAAGAAGCTGACTAAAGATCAACTTCAACATCAAGAAGATCCACCTTATTTTGTTCTATCAAGAAGCTTTGAGAAGCTAAGTCAGGCTGGATCAGAAGGATCAGTTCAATCAAGAACTGATCAAGAAGGCTTCACCAATAGTGGAATCTAGCCGATGAATTAGTTTGTTTCTTATTACATTTTAATTCTTGTAAGATCTATTATCAGATCTGAGTTGTAAGCCTAGTTATAAAGGCTGAGGTAGGGCTGAGGCCTGAGGTAGGATTCTGGGGAAGAATCTGAGGTAGTACTTGTGGAAAGTCTGAGTTGTAAGCCTAGTTATAAAGGCTGAGGTAGGGCTGAGGCCTGAGGTAGGATTCTGGGGAAGAATCTGAGGTAGGACTTGTTATGTCTGAGCTGTAGGAACCATTTTGGTTCTGATATTGTAAGATTTGAGGATCTGAGCCAGTAGAAGGAAGTTAGGTTGAATCCAGTTATCTACTGGATAGGCAAAGGGGGAAAGTGGATGTACCCATATCTTGGGGAACCACTATAGACCTGGTGTTTGCTGTGATGTGTTTATGTTCTGTGATTTGATTAATCTGTGTTGAATAATTATCTATCTGTTAGCCTAAAAAGGACTTTAAAAGATTAGAACCTATTCACCCCCTCTAGGTGTTTAGGCTCTTCAAACAAAGTCTTTCATGACACAATGAGTAACTTTCTCATCTGTAACTAGGCATATAGGAGTATCCTCACTCTCTCACTCAAAGTCTAGACAATAAATATTTTCTCTTCTAGTGCCAGTCAAGATAACCTCTTGGTCAATTGACCTTCTAATTTGACACTCATCCTTGAGGAAGGAAATGTCATAGCCCAGATCACAAAGTTGACTTATGCTTAAAAGGTTATGTTTCAAACTTTTCACATAAGCTACTTGTGTGATAGTTACTATGTCATTTGTTATCTTACCTAAACCTTTAGTTACCACTTTTTCTGAGCCCCAAAGATAACTTTGGGACCATTCTCAATAAGAGTGTACTCCTTTAGCATGCTTCGTATTCCAGTCATGTGTCTGGAACATCCACTATCCAAGTACCATGTAGGGGTATGGCCACTTGGACTAACCTGCAATAAATATATTATCTAACCTTAGGACCTCAAATTTTATTGGGTCCTAGGTGCAAGTTAGATCTAAACTGAATATGTCTATCATCAGTTCTTCTAACAGATAGGCCACCATTACTCCTCTGGACACTCTTATTGTGCCAGCAATCAATGGCATAATGGTCCACTTTGCCACAGCACCAGCACTCATGCATATTGTACCTTTTTTTAAGAATTGGCTTAACAGTAATGTTGTTTGTAGCTCTTAAATCAGCTGGTACACTAACTCATTTCTTAAGTCTTTCAGCCAGGGCATACTTAGGGACTTGTCTGGCAGCAGAAGTACTAGGGATATCTTGAATCCTATCTGCAGCTGCCTTCTTTTCAGAATGCATACTTCTGATAGCTTCATATATTCTTAAGTCTGCTTTGCTAACAGATTTTCCCTTAGCTTGATGATAGACTGACAGACTTTTTGAGTAAGCTGATACCTTGTCCTTGAGTATTGGGCAGGTGCACCAAACACAAATGGTCCATTATGGGCCATTTGGGTTTTCTCATAAACTGCCTAAAAGGCACTAGCACCCTTGCCATCTCTACTACCTTGCTCATAGTGACCAAATATACTATCATGGTCATACCTATTAGAAGGTTGAACCACTTTCTTAAAAGAAATAGGAGGCTTGGAAGCCAATGGCTGAGCTGGAGCTTTGCATTTCCTTTTAGAATTGACAGCTCTTGTTCTTTCTTTGAAACCTAAGCCCTTCTTACCCTTTTGGGAAGAGAAGGAATCTATCAAAGGTAACACAGATTTTGGTTTTGAGACCTTAGCCACCAACTCCCTTTCCTTTTGGAGTTTAGTTTCAAGATTCCTAATATGATTATTTTTGAAAGTAATGGTATCCATCTGAATAAAAATTATATTCTTCAATTTGCTAATTTCTTTTAACTTCAGATCCAACACTTTTGCTGAGTCTGAGGCAGCCAACTTCAAAGTGGCATTTTCCTTTGCCAATTTTTGGCTAGGTGTCTGCTTTCCTTAAAGGCTTGCAGGAGCTCTCCATAATCATCAATCAGTTGATTGATGTCTCCTTCAGATTCAGAGCCATCTTCATCTCTTGATGAAACTGCTTTTGACTCTGGGCTAGTAACATAATCTGACACTGAAGGTGATAATTGTACCTTACTAGGACCAAGCTGCTCCTGGTTGTGTCCATCCTCAACTATGGCCATCAGCCCTATGCATTGGCTGTCTTTTTCTTTATTGATATCATTCAACAACTACAAGAATTCTATTTCTTCAGAATCTTCCTCAGTTAAGAATAGCCCAATGCAGGCCTCATCATCTCCTTCATTTTCTAACTCTGATGAAGAAGAGTCAGTCCAGCTTTTCTGCTACTTGGCCACAACGGATTTCTCCTTCTTGCCTTTATGCTGGTGTTTCTTTTTCTCACCAGACTCCTTTCTTTTGGCAAGACAACCTGCTATTACATGTCTTGGCTTGCTACAACAATAACAAACAATTTTAGTAGAAGTTTGTTTACCAGGTTTAGAGCCTTACCTTTCCTCTTTAGAGGTTTTCTTCTTTCCCTTATAGTAATCACCCTTGGAGTAAGAAGAAGAAGAAGATGGCCTGCTCCTCTGGTTCTTTTTCTTCAGGAATCTTTGGAATTGCCTAGAAAAGGCAACAAAATCCTCATCAGAGTTATGGCAATCTGATGTACTTGAGTATGAACTTTTTGAATCAGTATCATCAACTTTTCTGAGAGGAGAAGGACTCTTTCTCTTGCCCTTCTTTGTAGCTTCAACTTTGAAAGCCATAGATTTATCTTTATTGTAAGACCTGCTATTCTTTTCCTCTTCCTTTTTGGCAATCAACTGCATTTCATAGGACAATAATTTTCCAAACAAGGTTGGTGGAGGAGTATCTGCAAGTCTGGCCACTTCTCTGGTTGCACAGACCTTGGTTAAAGACCTGAGAAACTTATCATTCAGTTCATAAGTGTTGAAGACCCTTCCATAAGTCATCGGCTCATTAACAATTCTGAAAAACTTTTCATAACACACAGCTATGCTATCTGTCTTAGTTTTTTTGAAGCTTTAATACTCTTGATTGAGCATGGACTTCCTATCCTCTCTTACTTATGCTGTCTCTTCCATGTCGACAATCAATGTGTCTTATATTTCCTTTGAGGTTTTGCAGTGGACCAAATTTTGAAATGTGAAATCATTTATGACACTAACAATTATGTTCTGTGCCCTCTTGTTCAAAGTTGCTAAGATGATCTCATCTTTTGTCATCTCAGAATAATTCTTTGGAGTTTGTAAATTTGCATCAAGAACTGATGTCTTCATTTGGATGAATGGACCTTACAGAACTATGATGTAAATTCTTGGATCAGATGCCTCCATGAATAATCTAATCCTCTCTTTCCATATGCCAAAGGTTTCCTTTCTACATATAGAAAGCTTCATGGATCCAAGTTCTTTATGATTTTCACCTGAACCCATCTTGGCTATCTTATTACTGCCTTGGAGATATACTCAGACTGTTAAGTCTATTTTGAGTAACCTCCCTTTGATCCACTTGAAAGAATAGGTTTTAAGAATGTCTAAACACCTAGAGGGGGGGGGTGAATAGGTTCAATTCTTTATTCCTTGGGCAGTTAATAGTTTATTCACAGAATGACTAAAATTCTATAGCAATCACAACATATAGCACATCAATCACAGCAGACACACAGATTTATAGTGGTTCCCCAAGAGAAGGGTACATCCACTTCCCCCTTCGCCTATCTAACAATACACTAGATTCGACCAAACTTCATTCCATCTTCTCAGATCCTCAGATCTTACAACTCAGAACCCAAACTTGTTCCTACAACTAAGACTTCAACAACTCCTACACCTCAGGTTCTTCCCAAGAACCCTATCTCAGAGTGAATCCATACTCCTACCACTCAGGCTATCAAGCCCTACCAAAGCCCTTATCACCAGGCCTACAGCTCAGAGAACCTAATCTCCTACCTCAGGCAAACAACCCTACCTCAGCCTTTATAAATACAGGCTTACAACACTCAGATTTATAAATAGATCCTACAAAAAATTGTATAAAGAATTACTTTTCTTCCTTCACCCTGATAGAGAGAAAAGAGGGGTGAAGGAATCTTGATCAGATCTTGTTTAATCTGCTTCCTTCAGATCATTGATACAATGGATCAGATTCAACCTTACTTAGCTTATTCAAAGCTTCTTGAAAGAAGGAACCTATATTGAATCTTCTTGAGGAGTTGATGTAGACACAACTTCTTCTTTCTTGCTGACTTGATTCAACAAACATTGACAGATCCAAAGAGATACTTTCTCCTACTCTGAATTAGAATCAAAACTATGTCTGTTACTTTTCTCTGAATGCTCGGCTCTATTTATAGATCACATCAGAGGCAACCAGCTGATCCGGTGGATGACTGACATTTGACAGTTCTGACATGTCTAACCGACCTTGTCAATCCTGGTAGCTGCCAAGTCTTCTGTCTGGAGATCTGACACTTAGAGTTATTTAACTCAGCTGAATGTGTCGAGACACAAGGATAGTATGTGTTGACACATATGAAGTATGTGTCTATACAATTACCCGGGTGTCGACACACTTCCTCTAGTGTTGTCGACAAACTTCAGAAACTGTCGACACAGCTTTTAAACAATGTGTTGACACAATTCCTTTGATGTTGTCAACACTCTTCAAAAACTGTTGGCACAACTGATGAAGACCAAACTTCTGTATGTCGACACAAGTCCTGTGTGTCGATATAGCTGTTGTTGACTTGAACTCTGAATGTCGACACAAGTCTTGAGTGTCGACATAGCTGTTGTAGACTTGAACTCTGAATGTTGACACAAGTCCTGAGTGTCGACATAGCTCCTCCTACACATGTCAACACTTCAAATCAAATTGTGTCGACACTAGTTTATGAGTGTCGACACAGTTGATGTAGACTTAAACTCTGTGTGTCGACACAAGTCCTGTTTGTCGATACAGTTGATGTTAACTTGAACTCTGGGTGTCGACATAGTAGATGTCGACTTAAACTCTGTGTGTCGACATAAGTCCTGTATGTCGACACAAACTTGTTTCTTGTCTCGACACAGCTCCTTCAAAGGTGTTAACACTAAATAAGTGTCTCGACACTTTTTTAATTAGAATAATTTCTGCAATCTTTCTCCTGCACAAATAAACTCAAAATGCCATCAAATACAAACTGACATATATCATTGAGTTATGTGAGGCTTCTTCAAATCAGGTACACAATCTCCAATGTACCCAACACAATTACACACAAAGGAGTTAGCTGGAGGTACACCAATACAGTTCATATATAACAGTATTAGGTTAGAGGGTTATGTCAGCTTCAATAGGGTTGTTGATAGTACTTATCATCTGCAAAGTCTATTTTTTGCTCACATTGTCTCCATCAAATTGAGTAACATGTTTTCGACCTTTTTCAACTTGATTGCACCTACAAAACAAATCAGTACCACATGCCATTATTTTGTATTGTAGACATTACTTTAACATATCAGTCATTCTTCTCATGTTTTTGTTTTATGTTCGATGAAACCGAAAGTAGTTACAGATGGACACTTGAATGTTTTCAATCATTGCTTGATACATTATCAGAATCGGTTATACTTGTTACAGATAGGGAACTCTCTCTTTTGAACACTATCAAAGTTACATTTTCAAGTGCAAAAAATATATTGTGTTAGGTACACATTAACAAGAATGTGTTGGCAAACTGTAAAAAATATTTCAGCAAAGGTTAAGAATTTGATCGGTTTATGTGTGCATCACAAAGTTTGATTGATGCAACAACAAAAAAAGATTTCACTATGACATTCAACACTTTATTGGCTGATTTTACTTCTATTTACACAAATGCATTAGGTTATTTCACCACTTCATGGGTTGAGCCATACAAACAATATTTTGTTTCCGCACGGGTTAACAAATTTCTGCATTTGGGTAGTATGACTACAAATAGGGTGGAGAGTGGGCATAGTATGTTAAAAAAAATCTTGAAGTCAGTGTTGTAGATGTCGTTGATGTTCAAGGGGATGATCACTGTGGATTTCGGGTTATAAGTCAAGGTTTTAATTTTGGTGAAGATTGGATACAAGTAAGGAATAATCTCCAACATATAATTTTAAATCACTCACCTTTATATGATGAGATGTACGACACCAAGAGGTGACAATAACTCATAGATTCTCTTGATTGCACAATTATGCCTGCCCCGATTGAAAATAGGATCACTACCTGATATGGGTTTACTAATTGCATTCTGTAATGTTGTCATAGTTCAGCTGTCACGTGATCAGTGCTTCATATTTCTTCCACTGAATTCAATTCCACCGATGGAGCCTAAACAAATCTCCATTGGATTCATAAATGGGAATCATTTTGTGTTGCTAACTCTAAGTGAGAATTGCCCATTGCCACCATTATTCTCGCGATGGAGAAGGTTTCATGAGGAATTTGCAAAAATGTAGACATCTACATATATGCCACGGATTACCCTTCCACCAATGAATATAAAGAACACTTATGCTATCTGCTTAGAGGACTTCTAATAATCATTAGAAAATAACTTTATGTTATTATTATTTTGACCTTTATAAATTTACATGTCAACATATACTTAGGAACATATAATACAACAACATCAACAATTTGTTGTAAGGGTTGGTGAACTAATGAAGCAGAATTGCAAGTACATGAACATTTTTCAAAAACAACAACAAAATTGAACATGTGGTCATAAAATAGAATTATATCAAACATTCATCATAAGTTACAGATTCAACTTATATAAGGCAAATTTTGTCATCTTGTTCATTCTTTAATGTCACAAAAATAGCAATCGTAAACTACATACAAAATATGATTCTTCAGAAGCTGATCATACCAATTAAACATACAAAATTGTAGAAATCATAAAATTACAAAAAAATGTCACGATCATATAAATCTAGTGTTGTCTTCATAACCTTCCGACTCACCTATGCAGAACAAAAATTATTTATGATAATAATTTTAATTAAATTGCATTAATTTAAAATATTTATTTGCAAGTACATTCTTGGAAAAGTGAAATGTGATGGTACACTTAATGCATCTTTCTCGATAACGACATTTGAATGTGCGACCTTCTTCACCTAAATGGAAGAAGAAAATAATCAACATATTTTTCCAGCATTGATTGTAATATGTAATAAAACAATGTAATTGAACTAACTGGTAGCTTTAATTTGGAAGTTGATTTTGTGGGCAATGTTAGTTCGTTGTTTTTGGAGGATTCACCAAAACGTTTTTGTTATGTCCCATAATTCCACACTTGGAATAAGAATATTTTTTACCAATTATATTTATACCATATTTCTTGTTAGGTAGCTCGTCTTCCTCTTTTCTTCTTTCATGCTTTGAAGGTCGTCTCGCCATTTTGGCTGATATACTCTACGACACCACATGATTTAAGTTACATTGAAGCCACTCTCCTTGTCCACCGATAGGATTCAATATGTGCTCATAAGCTTTGAAGAATGCAGTTTTATTATATCAATAGTCAATGTAGTCTTCGACCTTCTCCCTTTTATAGAAGATGTAGGTTATAGCATGCACACATAGAATTCCACTAAGATCCCACTTCCTGCAAGTGCATTCCTGGAATTCTAAATCAACTATCCATTTAACCTATGCCCAACCCTTCACCTCAAATTTATTCCTTCCATTCCACTACGGTTGGCTCTCTCCCTTTCTCTCAAAGAAGGGCCTTCGAGCCGGCTCTTCACCTCCATGCAAGGAAGGGTCTTAGAGCCCCGCTAGATCTCCCGATGTAGACGTCCTTACCCCGAGACGATTTCTCATGGAATTCTTCCTGGATTCTGACGACCCTCCGGTCGATTTCCCTCACACAAACAAGTAGATAAAAAGTTGTTAAAAGTAAAATACACATAAGAAGAGAAAACTCCCCTCTAACTCAAACCCTTGATGTGGATGACGATTTGCTTGCAAAGATTCGATCTTTGTGTCTTGAGAGTCTTTCTCTTCGATGTTCTTCAGATCCGTGAAGATGAGCGCTTGATGAGAGTTTTTTGTAGTGAGGATCCTTCACGAGAGTATTAAGAAAAAGGCTTCTTGATCATCGTGTTGGTACTCTTCGATCCTTGCGCATGAGTTCCTCTTGATCTCCTCTGAAGAACACTCCTTCTCAATGAGTTGGGATGAACCCTTCCTTCCATTTAGACAGCTAGGGCAAACTCCACTTTCAAATTTCGTGAAATACCGTCGCACGAAACTCAAGTTTGAACTGTTTTAAATAGATAAGACATTGTAGGAAGCTACTGCGGGGTGGTAACTAGTTATAGCTCGGCGGTAACTTCCAGAGAATGAAATCCTTCCTTTTCTTTGAGTGCTTGCTACCAAATAACTCCTCGTAGTCATTGTAGTCCTTGGCTTGCCAGATATCTTTGTGCACTTGCAACCAATCGACTCTTTTGGAGTCGTTGTCTTTCTTGGCTCATTGGGGTTCTTCGTGCGCGAACGGGAGGGAGGCAGTTTTCCTTTTTCCTTCGATAGAGACCTTTTAGACAAAACGCAAAAAAGGCGGCCCAACCCTAGAATGCCAGAAATTCTGTCTCTTTTCGTCGTGGTGCCTCAGAGATCCCAGGCACAAAAACCAAGGCGGCCTTTTATATGTTTTCAAGAAAATAGGCTACCGCCGGCGGTAAGACTAGCGTCCGGCAGTAGGTTCGCGCGCTTGATGTGCCAACTGTCATCCGAATCTGGAATAATAATTAAAACGAATATTTTCCATTTTATCGTTGTTAGCGCTGCGTGGTTACAGCTAACGCAGCATGGTAATATAGTACACGACGATTCAGAAACAGCGTGTCGATATTAGTCGATCAGCTAGCACATCGCGGTAACTGCTATCGCATGCGGTAGTTTGATTTCTCGAGAAATCACTCTCATCACTCATCGAGAGGTTAGCGCGGCGCGGTAACTACTATCGCCTACGATAGTTTGATTTCTCGAGAAATCTTTCTCATCATTCATCGAGAGGTTAGCGTTTCTCAAGAAGTCCTTCTCGACATTTGCCGAGAGGCTAGCGCGGCGCGGTAAGCACTATCGCCTGCAGTAATTTCCCGAGAGCCAGGCCAAATTAATTCCATGCATTAGCATGTGCAGTAGGACTAGCGCGATGCGATAGTTTCCCGAGAACTCTGTCCAATTAATTCACGGCTACCGCCTGGCGGTAACTTTTACCGCTCGATGCTAGTTTCTATATGAGTCTTCTTCTTCACTTGTACCTGTCAACCTGCACACTCTATCAACACAAGACATGATCAAATACAACCTAGGAGTTGATATTCTCAAACATAGGGCATGTGAAACATCTGTTCCAACAGGTTGGACATATATCTCCACTAGATTTAAATATTTTATTTCTCTGCATATGTATCCTTTTCATAAGAATAATTCTTATAATCTTAAGCATTATGATAATGGGTTTGTCTCTGGCCTTAATTATTACATTATTTAAGTCCTCACATAAATTACTAAGCAACATATCACATCTTGGTCATCTACTAAAATGTAATCTTGCCCAATTTTTGGGATCTCTGTCTCTTAACCATTCATAAGTCGCAATGTTGAATTCTTTCATCTTTGCCATCTTCCTATTAAAATCAACTAATCTTGTTGCGAATTCTGCCTTCCACAACAAAGATTTGAGTTGTAAGCCATTATTAATTTTCTTAAAGTTACTATACTTATACCTCAAACAAAACAAGTGTTCTGCATGTGGTAATAATTCCTCAACTGCCCGTGTCCTTTTTGGAAGATAAAGAACATACAGTGAGTTTCCCCACCCTGAAAGAAAGTGTTGGCTATGACACCATAGGTTTTAAGAGGAAGGGCGCTGACCGAGACGTTCGCCTCTATGGCTCTAACCAGTCGTTATCGTAAGATGCATACGAAGACGAAGGACGTGCGCCAAAAGTTTTGCCTGAGATGTGTAATGAACAACACTATGGTTTTGAGAGAAAAATTAATGAACTGTGAAAATGGAGGAATTTTTCCTTCCCCTCTCCTTTATAACTTTTTAGAATTCAGTACGAAACTTATAATAAAAGTTTCAATTCCCTCAACTGCATTAATGAAGTTTTTTGTGCATTTCTCGTGCGAGAATAACGTGCTTCCTTCACTTGTGGGCCCCATTTAGTAAATATTTTGAAATATGTCGGGCTTTTTTTTCCTCCCAAAAACACCTTTCACAACCCCTGAAAAGCCCAGGCTTAAGGAAATGAGAAGTCACTTCTGAATTATCGACCACTTCAAATAAGCCCCCCTTCTTCAATGCATTAGAGGATGCTCCAACGTACTTTGCCCTAAATTTCCTCTCCATAGCTTCTTCATTTGCCATGGACAGAAGTGGGGAGAAATGTTACGCTAGGTAGAAGGTTGAGGAATTTCTACCGCCGAAAGGAAGCGCCCGCCCTAACACTGAAACAATAACAAATCCCATAACTGTAAGAATGATCTCTAGTTTTGAACTTTTTTTCTGCTATACGACAATTTTTCTCATCTTTTGCGACAATATTTTTACATAATGGTTCAAACAAATGTCCGTAAGAGTTGTAAGTTCAATGGTTAACTTGCTATATACAGTCGTATCGCAAGGAAATGTATGTATGATCAAATTTGTAGGTTGCATCATAAATTAAATCATTTATTGTTAACGAAGTGCATGTATGGTCGTATTTCACTCAAATTTTGATTTTTATATGGTCATATTTCATCCTAAACTATCTCTAATACAGTCGTCAATTGTTATGTATGACTGTATTTTTCATTACAATAACTTATATGGCGACAAATTCACTCAACTTTGATGTTAAAGTATTTTATTTTTTGTAGATAACTCGCACTCCAATTTTAAATTGTATGTGTGTTATATCTTATTTCAAGGAACGTGCAAAGCCCTGCTTTATGTCATTAAAAAACCAATCTAAGAGTAACTTACATGATGTAGGGCTACTTCGTTCTCAATCCCAGACACCGTCCTTCTTTTTCACAAAAAGAACTGGTGCGCTCCAAGGTGACATACTTGGGCGTATATATCCTTGCTCTAGCAACTCTTGCAATTAAACCTTAAGTTCTGCCATTTCCTTTGGCGCTACTCGGTACGGCGAGCCGGCCACAGGTTTAGTACTTGACACCAACTCGATAACGAAGTCTATTTCCCGTTGGGGTGGTAACCCAGGAAGTTCAGTCAGAAACACATCTGCGTACTCCGATATAATCAGAACGTCACTCAAACTAGTCTTTGGCTCAACAGCCTCTAAAAGCATGAAGAACAACTTCGCACCCTTCCGAACAACCTTGATTACTTGGAGAGCAGATATCAATATCTTGCTCGATCCTCGCATACCATCGAATTTAGTCTCTAACTCGGTATTCTGACCCAGTGTGACTTCCTTTGAGTTGCAATCAATACAGACACGCTACTCTGAAAGCCAGTCCATACCAAAGATCACATCGAACTCAGATATCAGCAACAAGGATGCTTCCAACCCAAAATCCCGACTCCCTATCCGCACATCCACAAAGCAAGACCTATCTGCACCCATCACGCAACCGTTAGGTAATAAAAACTTCACGCTATCTGTCATCATGCGAGTAGGCACCCCGATTCATGACACAAAGTCCTCAGATAGAAACGAACGCAAAGCACCTGTATCGAACAGTGCTCTCGCCGGACAGTCCCGAATAAGGACAAAGCCTAATATAAATAATTCATGCACAAGTAACACACAAGGTACTAAGTATGGAAAGCAGTAAAAACTGTATCTTAACTCATACCTGTGGCTACATCAGCCTATTTGATGGCCTCTTGTTGTCCAAGGTTGTACACCCTTAGTTGGGCTAGAGCATACTGGGACGCCGTGGATTCCACCGCCTTTCTCTTTTCAGCATAAGTAGCTCCTGCCTTCTTATCAACCTTTGGCGGACCAACCCGACAATCACGGGCTAGATGACCCACCTTTCCACATGTATAACATGCATGAGGGTCGTGCCTAGAAGTTGCTCCAGACACAACTGTGGAAGGAGCCTGTCTAGAAAACTTTGACCTCTTACCCCATCTCTCGCGGTAGCTCGACTTTTCAAGATGCGATGCATTGAACTCGGACTCTTGTCACCGCTAAGTACCTCTTGCCCTGTACCCCTTCATATCTTTTTCCAATGCACGAGCCGTATCTACTAACACTTGAAAGGCTTGGTTCACTGAACTCGAGAGCAGAAATCTCAGCTCATCCCGCAATCCTTCGTAAAACCTATTGGTTTACGCTCTTATTTCACAAAATAGACCCTACATAGCGTCCAAATCTTGTAAAGTCATGCAAGTAGGTATCAACGCTACTTTCTCCCTGAGTTAGACATTGGAACTCATTTTCTATGGCTATGCGCTGCGCGCAGGCCGACCACACATGAAAACAGTAAAACTATTCCTCTTGACCTTCGAGGGCCAACAAAGCAGCAATGACAGATATATCAATTTATAACGACCCTACCCATTTCCCAGGGCAGTAGTAATCCTTCCCTGCAGACATAGTATTTTCACTAGTAGATATATCAGAAAACGCGTACTCACGCAAAGTTTAATATATCACAAACGTCATTCGCACGACCCGATGCTCCGTGCACTCAGGGTATATTATTGGTGTATTGGAAAACCAGGGTCCCACCACCGTTCCTATGGTCCCAAACCCAATGGTAAACATTGAGCGTTCATGCTCCACGGCCTACGGCCTAAGACTTTATTCTTGATGGCGAACAACCCAAGACTCTTATTATGTGATCCTAACGAATGCCAATAACTTAGGAACTCAAGTTAGACAACCATAACACGAATACAGTTTAGCCCTTTCCTGTTGCTCAAATCGCCAGTTGAATGTCTAGACTTACGCGGGTCGGCTTCCCCTTGTTCGTTCGGCTCGATGGCCTTTAAGAGCTCGCAGATCACAATAGACACTCTGTCCTCCAAGGACCAGCTTCACAAACAAAAATGGAGTTAGTGACAGCGTTCGTCACGATCGCTTGGCGGGGCCAACTGAAGCTCTCTTTATGCACCCAAACTCAACCCAAACCCTACAGCTTCTTGCAGTGCCAGAAACACTGGTCTTTCCATGATATACAACACATGAATTTCGAGGGTATTTTCCTGGAACTCCACTCCAGTACTTCCTGTTACTCCAATTCACAAGAACAATCCACAGAATCTGTAAAATACTCATTTATACGCGGATTCTTCTCCAATTTGCAAAATAAAGCATCACCAATTTAGACCAACTTGTCCGGACGAGCTTCACACAGCATGCCTATTCCGTACTACACATTTTCAGATCTATATGCAAATGTAATTGGGGATAATACGTATCAACCCACAGAATTCTCTTAACAATTCCACCTTTTGGTGGAGGATTCCATGCACATGAAAAATTAGGCCTTCACTTGTCTAAGCAGGAGGTCATTACCCTTGTAGTTCTCTTCGGAGCCATGGCAAAGCTTTTCTATGCGGATGGAAATGAGCGCCTAACTTTACTCTTCACGGATCTATCCTCGGATCCCACTTCTGATGAGGGAATCTCCTTCAGCACCTTCAAAAATGTAAGCCCAAACCCTTAGATCCAGCCTTTAGTTCTCTTCTCAAGAACTTGGATGAAATGAAGAAAGAGAGAGAGAGTGAGATGGAAATAATGATTTCCTCATCCCAAACCCTCTGCATATGTGGCCTCGAGTTTAACCCCAGCCACACTATTAATCCATCAAAATGAAGCACTGGCCTGGATTTAATTTGAAACCGCTTTGACCAGCAAGCCGATGCTACTGTTACTCAAGAAATCCTTTCGATGTTCGTCGAAAGGATACAACATGACATTCTCGAAATTTGTTCGACGTTCATCGAACTCTGTTCGACGTTCGTCGAACTCCATTCGATGTTCGCCAAAAGAATACTAGAAATATAATAGAACCACACTCGTCGAACTCCGTTCGACGTTCATCGAACTCTATTCGACATTCGTCGAACTCCGTTCGACATTTTTGTCGAAATCTGTTCGATGTTTTGTCGATCTCCGTTCAACGTTTTAGCCTGTTACTTCCTACACCTTTTTAGGGGTGTTACACTATGACCTATCGCTAGGCGCTTGGATTGCCGCGCCACGCTAGCCACATTGACGACCATTGAGTCAGCAACATCGAGAAGAATTAGTAGCATCGAGAAGAGACTGTTAAGCAGACTACTGCACTGCGCTATCCGAAAGTGGCAAGAGAATATTTTAGGATTTTTCCTAATTTGGTGATGGACAACTGGCAACAACGCGTGAAAAGACCTACCGCTGCATGGTAATATTAGCGTCGACGGTATCTTATTTTAAAATGACTATAAAAGTGCGTGTTCCTTTTCCCGAGGAGACAAGAAGAAGAGACACACACGATTAGGGTTCTACCGCCGCTTCTATTGTAGTGAACCATCGTATCCAAGCAAAGAAAAGAGAAATATCTCCCTCCCGTTCGTGATTGAAGATCTTTGAAAAGCCAAGTCTATAATGACCATCAACAATTTATCATGTGCAAGAAGAACGATATTCAGAAGCATCGATCGCCCGCCACTCTATGGAGGAAACTGATTTAGAGAAAGCAATAATTTCTAACTTTTATTTATCTGTTTGTATTTTTCTTTTTTCTAAATTTTTGTTTGCAAGGAAAATCGACCGGGGAGGTCGTTGAAATCTGGGAAGAGTTCCATGGGAAATCGTCCTGGGTGGATGTCTAGATCGAGGAGATCTAATGGGCTCTAAGACCCTTCCGATGAGAAAGGTGAGGAGCAAATCGTCTTGGGATGACATCTAGATCGGGGAGATCTAGTGGGATCTAAGACCCTTCTGTGGAGGAAGGTGAGGAGTCGACTCGTATACTTTTTCAGGAAGGAAAGGGAGAGAGCCAATCGGTCCTAGGATGAGGGTTGATATAGAAACAAAATGTGTGTCATATTCATCGCCTCCGATCTCCGGCGTCATGCAGATCTAGTTTTGTTTTCTTTATAAACATTTTATTAGTTTTGAGTAAAATCAAGTTTCAATGTTTATCTTATTTTTCATGACTGTATGTTATTGGTGCATTGAGTACTGTGTTAGAAATCTCAAAACGATATTCTGCAAACAAAATAGTGTCTGTGAATTAATGCCAACGGTAGGGGTGCGAGTTGAGTTGAGCCAGCTCAAAAGCTTAATGAGCCATCTCAAAAAAGCACAACTCGAGCTCGAGCACGATGAGCTCGAGCTCGATTATGAGCTCAATCTTGAGCTCCAAATATTATTGTTCATGAGCTGGTAAGCCAGCTTGTGAGCTTTTTATTCCTATATTTTTTTAAAAAAATAAAAAATATAAAGAAAATCAGGCTTATGAGCAAAAAAGCTCGTGAGCAGCTCTAGCTTGACTTGAGCTCGTGAGCTCTAAGCTCGAGCTCAGGCTCGATAAGCATGCATTGAGCTTGAGCTCAAGCCAGGACAAAATACGCTCGACGAGCTCGAGCTCGAGCTCAAAATGATTAGCTCGAGCTTGGAAATTTTGCCAAGCTCGACACTTTTGCACCCCTAGCCGGCAGTAGCCTTATCGCCCCGCAGTAGCTTCCAAAAAAATCTATCCTGATTCTGAATTAATTTGAGAACCTTATTCACCCCCTCTAATGTTGGCTACCTGATCCAACTAGTGGTATCAGAGCCAGGTTATTCCAAAAATGGTTTCACCACCAGGAATAATGACCAACCTCAATCTCGAATCTACTAGCAGGAATGAAAGTTTGTACACAAAAAATTCATTTGCACCACCTTTGTCTACAAGTGTGAACTATAACATATGGAGAATACTAAAAAGAAAATTCTTTATATTGTTAGATAGAGAAGTTTGGAACATAACTAGAATCAAGCCCCCGTATAATTTAAATAAGCGTGAATGTTATTTAAATGCTAAAGATATGAATAGTATATTTTGGTGGCTTGGTCAAGAAATTTTCAAACTCACATACACGCTTCCTACTGCTTATGATATATGGAAATTTCTTGAGATTACTTACAGTTCCCTTTCTGTAGATGATGAATCAGAGTAACTTATTATGGACCCAAGTGAGGAACCAAATGAAGATGTGCTCTTAGAGGAATACATATCGAACACTTGTAGCAAAAGGGAAGAGGCAAATGCAACCATTGAAGAGGAATGTGAGGTTGCACGATCATGCTTAGATGGGGACACAGTAAGTTCATCGTGCTTATGTGAAGACGTTAAAGGAACTTTATATTAAAATAAAGCCTTATCCGAGAACATTGTAAGTAGAAATTCCTTATTTGTTGTGACATCTCTATCTACATTGCACTGCTACAAAATAGTAGACGTGGAATTAATAAATTGAAAAATATTAATTCAAATCTACGGCTAGAAAATAAAAATTTAAAAGCATAACTTAATGTAGAATCTAATTATGATGTATCTAGTTCACTTGCAAGCTCCTTAGTTGAAAATTCTACATCATGTACTTATTATAATATTTTAGAAGAAAAATACAAGGATCTTGAAAAAGACCTTCTTTTTGCAAAATAACAAAATGAGAAATTATGTTTAGAAAATTCATCACTGAAAAGTGGTTGTGCTAGATGCAAAAAATACAAAATAAAAATTAATGAAATGAATGAAACATTTATTTGAAGATATGATAAATGACTACAAAACACATTAATTCATTTACCTCAATTCTTAAAAATAGAACAATCGCGTACAATAAAATTATACATAATCTCAAAATTAAAAATAAAATATTGGAAATAAAAATCGATATACTTAAGAACTTATGATTAGAAACTCACAAAACATAACTACAAAATTTCAAGCAAAACACAAAAGCACGTTGAATTATTATGAATTTTCATATAATAACTAAGCCAAATAAAAGGAGTGAAATACATCAAGCTTGTGTAAATGAAATTCCAAAACATAAAAATCATCTTCATTTGCAAAATCAAATCACTCCCAATTTAAAATCAAATAAACGAAAATTCCTTTTAAAGAATCACTATGGTATGAGTATTTATGTTAAGCAATATAATTCTAACTTGGAAAACAATTTCAATATATCTGAATCTCCAACGCAATGTTGTTCAATTGAAGATCATCACATAAATATTATTAAAAATCATAATGAAAATTTGCAACATAAAAATGATATTAAACCAAAGTATGAATGGAGACCCATTAATAAAAATAACGCACCACTTCCAAAAAAAATGAGTCATTCATCCTTGCCTCCCCATAAGCCAACATGAAGTATTTGGGTACCCAAGGGATCCGCCTCTCACAGTCTCACTTAGATACCTAAATGTCCTATCTATTAGTATCCACCATTTACGTGAAGTAAAATCAAAAGGAAATACACTATTTTACTTCACGATATACTTATCATTTTTTGTTTTTTTATTCTTGTATTTTTGAGCCAACACGATATATGTGGTCACACTAGGTATATGATGAGACATGACTTGCACAAGTTAACCCTAATTTCTTAACAAATCAAATTGAATAAATAGTAATCATTTCAAGTGACCGACTTTCTCTATATATTAGCATCAACTATAATGAAGTCTATCGTCAATGCCAGTTAAGTATCTTTCATAATATCACTAAAAATTAAGTGTTCAATTTTTAATTGATATTATCAAAATTAATGAAAATTTAATAACCCTTTTGAACTCCTTATGCTAAAAATCTACAATCCATAAGTTGTCTGAAATGACTATTCAAAAGTTGCTCTTAATTCACAATAGTAATGTGGAGTATATGAGTTGTGCAAGATTGGTTATTTAAAAGAATTGAATTCAAGTAGGTTATTAGAGGTCTTAAGCTACAAATATTTAGTGTAGAACTTTATGATTATTTCACTGATTTTACTGCTATATTAGATAGCCCCCAGCGTGCTAAGATATAATCAGGAAAAATCGGACTCTAGAAATCACAAAAATCATGAGTTTCCATGGCCTTTCAATGTTCTATTAATATCGCCTGGCAATAATTTTTACTGCCGGCGATAGCTCAAGTTACTTGAATATTCCAATTTCTTTAAGAAATTATATATATTTTGAAAAAAATTTGATTATTTCTAAAGGCAATTTCTGAAATATATTGTATTGTGCTTCACTCTAATTTGTAAGCATAACATTCTTATTTAAACAATAGAATCAATAATATATTTATGATCATAAATCATGTATCTTAATCACATTACTATAGGTCTATGAATTTTGAGGTTGAAAGTCCATCTTGGGTGCATGCAAATTAATTATATACATGTTAAACCTTATATAATGTTGCACATGGTTACCCTAACTTATCATTCTTGCATCATCTCTAACTATGGGAAAACCTCATTGTTCATGCTAGTTATATCATATCTTGATTTGCTAATGTAAAACTAAATGTGCTCTATATATTAAATTAAAAAAGATGAATATGAACATCACATACACTGCAATGATTTAGTATGATCAATTGACATCCTAAACTAAAATTCTATCTAATTCAATAACAAAATTCATAAGAGTACTTAAGAATAATCTTAAATTGGCCATGTCTATCAATCTTAGGAATTATAAATCATGTGATAGATATTGGTATAATTGTATCGTACTAAGTTTGGTGTGTTGTGTATGTGAAGCGCTTCACTTGTATTTGTATGTGTTTCTTTATTATGAGGGCCATAAAATCAATTGTGCACAAATTGAAATCAAACCACACAATCTTTATCACACCATTCTTAGTCTATGAAATATATTTGTACTGAAAACATGCAATATCTTTGTAATGTAAATCAATTCTTTTTAGGGAACATAACATTGCTTTTTGTATTCATACTCATCACTCTAGCTTCACCGTATGGTGTATGTTAAATTTAATATCTATGTTAGGTACTTATGGCATGCCATTCTAATTCCTTAAAAAACTATAATATTAAAATTGAAAAATTGTGATATCTATCTAATTAACTGCACGAATATAAAATTAGAAATGGATTTAAAATCAACAATCAAAAATAAATCCAAATTCTTATCATGTATTAGTACCATAGTTTTATATATGTATCTTTAGGACTAAATGCTTTAGTATGACCATGATCATTCACTCATTCCGTGTCTCAAAATAGCGGAGGTGTTGGGTTGTGTGTAGTAGAGACGCTAACCTATAAACCATGTCTTGTCCTTAACTAGGGAGGGTTCCAGTGGGGGCCTTGAGAGGCACTGGGGGAAAAGAGCATTAGGTTGAGTGGGTTCTTTTGTATGCATATGGGATTAACACCCTAACCTACGATATTTGTGTATCTATTCATGCCCATCTGTCACTTATTATTGGGCTAGGGTTTAGACACATAGCTTGGGGTCTTATAATCTTAAACATGCTTATTGTATCATATGCATGACTAGTATCTCACTATAGGTCATGATCCTCTATTTCATGCATATTTGGCCAGTACGAACTTGTGAACCTTGTGTATTTTGCATACTATATATTTTTGAGTTGTGATGTTTTTGTAAAACACATGTATTTTCAAAAAATTGGAAGAAAAACTGTCAAAATCTGGGCTATTTTTCATGAAATTGAGTCTCTATGAGCTACCATCATGTGTTAGCATTAGCATTGACTGAAAGTGTTTTTCAAGCGTACTTCATTTTTCTTTTTTGATTCTGATTTCTTTAATCTTCTTGTTTGCCTGTCCATAGGCAGTTTGCTTTCTAATTTGCTTTAAAACCACAAAAACCACAAAAAACATTGTTTGATTTTTGTGTATGTTTGTTGTTATTTGCATTTGTTTGGTATTTAAAATTATTTTTTTAAAAATAAGTGGCATGCATGACAGGAACTTAAAGCATAAAAATTACGTGCAATATTAGATTTAGGATTGCTAAATTTTGTTTAGTATTGTATGTTTGTGTCATGATGTGTCTAATCTGTTGGTATTTAGCTACTGAGTGTGAGTAAATATGAAAATGTATGTTTAATATGCCTTTAGGTGTGTCTGAGGATTGAGATAGAATAATGAAATTTCACCTATCACACATCTCTAGAAAATGTACTCATGTAGAAATTTCTAAATTTACATGTTATAACTCGTGATGTTGTGTCTAATATGCTAGGAATGACTTGAAAAATAAATATCACGTTATTCTTTTTCATATAGAGCTTAGACTGTTGGGCCAAAATTATCTGAGTAAAGTCTTTATATACAAGTTAAAGTGTATCTATCTATGTTGGTAGATTTGATTGATTCGGGGACCTTGAAAAAATTAGTATAAAATTGATAGTAAATAAAAAAAAACTCATATATATGTTATCAAAATATGTGCCAAGGATACCGCCCCGAGCACTACTCCTTTCTCCTGATATGCCTCTATGAGCATTGTGAGAATGAGCACCTTGGTCTATTGAATTATTTCAATCTTGTGCAAAGTCAATCAAATGAGTTCGTGACCTTTGTTCTATTCTTGGTATTGTGTAGATAAAAAATGTGACATGATTGTTCACTTCATCACTTTTGTGTTATCATGCATATAGATTTACTGAGATATAACATGTGCTACTGATTATTTTTACCTGAAGCTTTTCTTTGATGCTACACTTACACCTGTTATTGTTCTATTTAACACTTCCATGCATAAGAATTGGACTTAAACTTCACTTCTTATTTACTGCACGATTGTACTAATATGTGATTGCTAATCATGATGCTTATAATGTTACACTGCTTTAACTCTATAAATCACCTAACATTGTATGATAAATCTAGTGTATTTAGTTTCACATGCTTTGTCCAAAATTTAACTGCTCTACTAGTCTATAAATAAAATGATCTTTTCACAAGCTATCAAGTTATTAAATCTTTGTGACTCGCTCGTACTTTTGACCCAAATGTTTAAATTCCCTGATGTGTTTTGGTCACTCCTATATCTTTCATGTTTATATTTATCACATGCATTGTTCTTATTTTTCATGCTTATTAAGCACTACATCTCTCCTTTTAAACATAAACCATTTCTGATCATTCCCCATCCCCTTTTCGATGATATCAAAGGGGGAGATTAGAATGTTCATGAACTAGTCTTATGCTAGTCACCTAGGGGAGATCACATACAGGCGGAGTTATGTAGCTTTCATGCACATCAATAGGGGGAGAAAACATGTAGGGGGAGTCGTACTACTTTCACACTGTGTTATCTTGATATATAAACCAATTTATGTTTCATGATTATTGTTGGATTACACTATACCATGCTACTAATGACTTATATCTCATGAACAGAATTTGATATTATCAAAAGGGGGGAGTTCGTTGGAACATGTATTCTGCATCTATTTATTTTGATAATATCAAATCCCAAGTTGTATTTGATCATACTTGTATTGGGTATAATGTGCAGGTTTATAAGTATGAAGACACCATGTTTCCACTGGCTGTGATCTATTGCCAGGAGCTAAAACTATTGCCTGCACTAGCTATGCAGGCTTACAAGTTGAGGACGACATATTTCCACTCTATGACTACCGCCAAGCGCTTGGACTACTGCGACGCGCTAGCCATGTCAATGATCATCGAGTCGGTAGAGTCGAGAAGAATCGGTAGTGTAGAGAAGTGACTGTTGACAAGTCTAGTGTACCATGCTTACAACCTCGCCACGCTATCCAAAAGCGGCAAGAGAATATTTTAGGATTTTTCCTAATTTGGTGATAGACAGCTAGCAACAATACGTGAAAAGACTTACCACTGCGCGGTAACCTTAGCACCAGCGGTAGCTTATTTTTAAACGACTATAAAAACGCGTGTTTCTTTTCCTGAGGAGACAAGAAGAAAAGACACACATGATTAAGGTTTCGCTGCCGACTCTATTGTAGTGAAGCACCGTGTCCAAACAAGGAAAAATTAACTATCTCCCTGCCTTTTATGATTGAAGATATCCAAAGAGCCAAGTCTATAATGACCATCAGTTGTTGATCGTGTGCAAGAAGAATGATATTAAGAAGAATCGACCGCTTGCTTCTCTAAACTCTTTTTGAGGGAGCAATAATTTCTAACTTCTATTTCTCTATTTTCTAACTTTTTGTTTATGAGGAAAATTGATTGGGGGAGGTCGTCGGAATCTGGGAAGGGTTTCGTGGGAAATCATCCTGGGAGGACGTCTAGATCCGGGAGATTTAGTGGGCTCTAAGACCCTATTGGGGAGGAAGGTGAGGAGCAAATCGTCTTGGGAGGAAGTCTAGATTGGGGAGATCTAGTGGGATCTACAACCCTTCCAGGGAGGAGGTGAGGAGCTGGCTCGATGACCTTTCCGGGAAGGAAAGGGAGAGATCCAACCTGTCCTCGGATAAGGGTCGGGATAGAAACCAAAAGGGTATCATATTCATCTCCTCTAATCTCCGAAATCATGGTGATCTAGTTTTGTTTTCTATGTAAACATTTTATTAGTTTTGAGTAAACTCAAGTTTCATTGTTTCATCTTATTTTTCATGATTGCATGCTGCTGGTGTATTGGGTAGTGTATTAGAAATCTCAAAATAATATTCTGCAAAACAAAACTATGTTTGTGAATTAACGCCGACAGTAGCCTTACCGCCCCGTGGTTGCTTCTAGGAAAAGCTATCTTGTTGAAATTAATTTAATTTTGAATTGATTTGAAAACCTTATTCATCCCCCTCTAAGGTTTGACACCCGATCCAACAATAAAGTGGGTCACTTTGCCATTGACTGTTGGCATGCAAAGAAGAGCTTTCCTGCAATGGTAGCTCCCAGCAAAAATATTGCTTTTAATGCTAACAAGAATGCAGGACCCAAAGTTTATTATTCTTTTAAGGTAAAATGAACCTTATCTTACAGAATTGTTCAAGTACCAACCTATAGCAAATTTGGTACTTAGATAGTGGGTATTTCAGACACATGACTAGGATAAGGAGTCTTCTAAAGGATTACATTCCTGTTAAGAATGGACCAAAGGTTATTTTTGGAGGCTCTGACAGGGGAGTCACTAAAGGATATGGTATGATATCCAATGACATAGTCAATTACAAGGGCAGCTTATGTGGAGGAATTGCAACACAACCTTATAAACATAAGCTAACTATATATCTTAGGTTATGTCATTAAATTCCACAATGATAAGTGTCTGATCAAAAATTCAGTTGACTTAGAGACTATTCTCATACGCACTAGGAGTAGGAATTTTCATTATTTAGATTTTATTTGCAATAATTCTTAAACTCAAGTTTGTCTAGTAGCTAATGACAAAGAGTCTATTTGTGTATAGTAGCACAAGAGACTTGATCACATTAATCACAAGACAATTAACAAACTATTTTTTGAAAAATTAGTTAGAGGTAGTCTAACTTTAAAATATATTAAAGAGGGTCCTTGTCATGTATGACAGATGGGCAAGCAAACAAGGGCCACCTTTAAGATTATTGGCTCTAAAGACACTGTAAGATGCCTTTATCTATTACATATGGATCTATTTGATCCATACACATTCGGAGTTTAAGAGGGAAGTTGCACTCTTTTGTGATTTTAGATGATCACTCAAGGTTTATATGGGTCTTCTTCCTTTGGAAGAAGTCAGATACCCTGGATGTCTTCATGACTTTTGTCAAGGTAATTCAGAATGAGATGGAATGTTCTGCGATCAAAGTAAGAGGTGACCATGGTACAAAATTTCAATATGGGGCCATGACAAGTTTCTGTCAAGAGCAAGTTATCTTCTATGAGTTCTCTTTTTCTAGAACTCCACAACAAAATTGAGTGACTGAGAGAAATAACAGGACTTTAATAGAGGCTGACAGAACATTGCTTAGTTATTACTATCTACCAGAATATTTCTGGGCTAAGGCAATCAATACAACATGTCATGTTCTGATCAGGGCCTCAATCAACAAGTCTCTTGGGAAAACTCCCTATGAACTTCTGAAGGGCAGAAAACCAACCATTTCATATTTCAAAATCTTTGATTGCAAATGCTACATTCTAAACAATGGAAAGTCTCAGTTAACTAATTTTGCCGAGAAATGTAGTGTGGGTCTCTTGTTGATATAGCTCCCATAGTAGAGCATATAGAGTATTCAACAGGAAGAACCATATAGTTGAAGAATCCATGCATATTATTTTTAATGAGACTAGCCTGCTATATAAGGGCTGGTCTAGTGTTCCAAATATTATAGGTACTGAGCTTAACATGCAAGATATATCCATATAAGAAAAGCCAAGCTTAAGAAATATTTCTTCTCCAATTGAAGTACTCAGTGAAGAATTCAGCTAGGTGATGGAAATCAGGATACTATTGAAGAGGACCAGCTAGTTGGAAACATTCCAGTAGGTCAGCCTGCTATTGACAGAATGTATACAATAACCAGGCTCCTGAGAGATAATCTAAACACTCTTATAATTGGAGATGCCAACAAAGGAGTCACCACCAAGAGCACAAAACATAATGAAGCTCTATATCTAAGATTCTTGTATTAGGTGGAGCCTAAGATATTTGAAGATGTTAACAAAGATCCATCCTAGATCAATGCTATGCAGGAAGAGCTACTACAATTCAAAAGATGAAAAGTTTGGATGCTTGTGTCAAAATCTCAAGGAAATAACATTATTGTCACCAAGTGGATTGCAGGAAGAGCTACTGCAATCCAAATTAGTAGCCAAGGGATAAGAGCAAGAGGAGGGCATTGATTTTTATCAAACTTTTGCCCCTGTTGCAAGGCTGGAAGCAATAAGGATGTTCCTGGCCTATGCTGCAATCAAAGTTTCAAAGTATACTAGATGGATGTCAAATCAGCATTCCTGAATGATAATATCATGGAAGAGGTATATGCAACTCTCAGGTTTTGTGCATCCAACTATAACTAGTCATGTTTATTTTCTTAAGAAAGCTTTGTATGAGTTAAAGCAGGCCCCAAGACCTTGGTATGAAACCGTGTATACCTTCTTCATTAAGAACAAGTTCTTAAGGGAAAAGATATATAACATATTATTTCTAAGGTAAACATAGGGCAAGTGTCTCATAGTACAAATTTATGTTTATGACATAATATTTGGGTCTACTGATGACAACCTTTGCAAGTGGTTTTGCCAACCTTATGCAGGGGAGTTCTAGATAAGTAGTATGAGAGAACTAAAGTAATTTTTAGGTATCCAAGTGAAATAGTCTGATGAGGGAATTTTTATCTCTCAAACTAAGTACACTAGAGAGCTAATTAGGAAATTTGGTATGGAGTCAACCTCCACCATAAAAACTCCTATGAGATCAAATATATCTATGGACACAAATGAGAAATGGAAACCTTATGATGAATCCATGTATAGGTGTATCATTGGGTACCTACTTTATTTGACTGCTAGTAGACCAGATATAAGGTATGTTATATGTGATTATGCTAGGTACCGAACATGCACTAAGGAATCTCATTACTCAGTTGTAAAAAAGATTTTGAGATGCCTTAAGGGCAGCCAACATATTATCCTGTAGTACCCTAGGAATAATGATTTTGAACTAATTGGATATTCAGATGTAGATTTTGTAGGGTACAAGGAAGATAGGAAAGTACAAGTGGGACATACCAGTTCTTAGGAAGGAGGTTGGTGTCATAGAGTATCAAGAAGCAGACTAGTGTGGCTATATCCACATCTGAGTCAGAGTACATATCAGTAGGGAGTTGCTGTGCTCAGCTTCTGTGGATTCAACATCATTATATGACTATAACCTACAGGTAAGTAAAACCCCTATGTATTGTGACTCATCCAGTGCTATCTCTATTGCTAAAAATCTTGTGCCACATAGTAGGACTAAGCATATAAAGATTAGATATCATTTTATTAGAGAACATGTTGAGAAGGAAGATATATGCTTTGTGTTTGTTCCCACAGACAATTAGGTGGACGATATCTTCACCAAGCCAATGTATGAGACAAAGTTTAATTCTTTCAAACCTGAGTTAGGAATGCTTAACTTAGAATAATTTTATCTCTCTTATAGTATTCAAGTTTTATTGTTTCAATATTTCAAACATTATCAGCATAATTTTCTTGTGCTATAGTTGCTGCTAGAACAAATGTCTGGCAACATGTTAAGTAGAAAACCTTGGTTGAAAATTCTCATTAGTATGAGTCAATTGACTCATTTTCTGTAGTTTTCTATCATTTTGATGGAATGTTTGTCCTAGCAGGTCAGAGGAGTTAAGCTGAGAAATTCTCAGCTATATCATTGAGATCATTGAGAAGAAGCTCAACAATCCCTCTTCGTCACAACAATATCATTGAGATGGGCTGCTATCTTTATTTTAAAATAGTTTTCAGCAGTTTGATCTTTTATGCTTGATCAACCAAGTGTTAGATCTCGTGGCCAACCTTAGAGGGGGGGGGGGTGAATAAGGTTTTTCACGTTAAATGAAATTTAAGTGATTTTGCCACAAAAAATTGAGTTCTGGAAGCTACCGCGGGGCGTTATGTAGCTAACACACAATAGTATGTCTATGAACTCATTTTCCTATGCAGTTTTGGTTATATACCCCATAGAAGAATACCAACTAACTATCACAGCAGATGATAGAAGTAATAAAGCAGAAAATGAATTTCATTGCAAGAATTAGAATAACAAATGTTTTTGACAATTACAAAATTGTGATCCCCGTGACGTCGGAGATCAAAGGCGGTGAGAAAGAAGAACTCTTTTGTTTTCTATACCGACCCGCTCCACGGACTGGTTGGCTCTCTCCCTTTCCCTCCAAGAAAGGTCTTCGAGCCGACTCTTCACCTCCACGCAAGGATGGGTCTTAGAGCCCCGCTAGATCACCCGATCTAGGCGTCCTAACCCTGGGATGATTTCCCACAGAATCCTTCCCGGATTCTGACGACCTTCACCAGTAAATTTTCCTCACCACAAGAATGAAAAGAAAAGAAGATTACAAAACAAGTTTTAAAGAATATAAAGACTAAAGTCTCCCTCTTGACGATTTCTCCGTAGAGCGGTCCTAGGTCGGTGCTTGAGATCTCTGTTTTCTTGCAATAGGTCGTCTCTTCATAATCGATGTAGTCCTTGGATCGCCGGAGTTCTTCGTTCATGAACGGAAGGGAGGCAGTTTTCTTTTTCTTCATCGAAGATGATTGGAAAAAAATGCAGAGGAGCGGCCGAACCCTAGAATGCATGAACTTGATATCTTTTCATCGTAGTCTTGAATTCATAACACGAGGCACCTATATACATCTTTAAGAAAATACGCTACCACCGACGGTAAGACTAGCGCCCGACGGTAGGTTCGTGCGCTATATGCTGATAGCTGTCCTGCAAAAATGGGAAAATATTTAAAATAAATATTTTCCTTTTCATCATACTAGCGCGACGCGTTAGGTAGATAGCGCCTAACGGTAACTCTGCCAGCTGACCTCCAAATTTGGAAAAATATTCAAAACGAATATTTTCCTTTTTCCAATGCTAGCGCGACGTAGTAGGTAGATAGCGCCAAGTAGTAGTCCTGTCTCAACGCACTTGACGCCTTGAGCATTGAGTGAGTTACCGTGGCGCGGTACCAAGCTAGCGCATGGCGGTAGTGCTATCTCGACGCTCTCGACGCCACTGTCTTAATGCTCTCAATGCCTCTAGCTAGTGCGTCGCGGTAGAAAGTTAGCGTCCGCGCGGTAGGAACCCGAGAGCTTGGCAAATTAATACATTGATCTAATGAAGCGGTAGGACTAGTGCATCGCGGTAGGTTCCCGAGTGCTTTGTCCCTTTTATTCAGGCTACCGCCATGCATTAGCTACTACCGCTCGACGGTAGGTTCCATAGGAGGGCTAATTAAATTTCTTGGACCTGTAAACCTGCACACTCTACCAAACACAATATGTCAAATACAACCTGGGAGTTGATATTCTCAAATATAGGGAATGTGAAACATCGGTTCCAACAAACTTCCCCTTTTGATAATATCAAATCCCATTGATGAGAAATAACATTGAAATTCATGATAGGGTGAATATATATAAAAGATAATCTTTAAAGTTCAGGTTCTCTATATAGCTCCCCTACACACACTCCTCCTATCTACATGTTCTACACGCTCCCCTATCTATGTGCACATACTGTAGCAACCTCCCCCTACATGTGATCCTTCCTAACCCGTGACTCATACTCATGAACAATCTCTTTTCCCCCTTTGATAGTATAAAAAAGGGCGGGTCAGACCAAACATACATGTGGGGTGAGAAACCGTATATATGATGAGCGTGATATAGATGACAGACAATGTACAAAATAAGTAAAGCAAGAGGTGAGAAACATAGGGGTGACCCAAAAAATGCAAATCAGAGAATATGAAGCACATGGATCACACCAAAGACAGAGGACACGAAATTAGAGTAAATCATTTTGCAGAGTTTATATGGATTGGAAAATATAGAGTGGACTAAGCATGCAACGAGTAAGACTACAATGCTACAAGAGTTATAGAGTTAATCACATTGAAACATTGTAAACATCAAAAGTATAAATCGTGTGCTAGTACCTATGTGCTAAAACATATAGTGTTGTTTCGATCCAATTCTTATGCATAGAAGCGTTAAATAAGGCAATGACATGTGTACGTGTAGCATCAAAAGAAAGAAAACACCAAGTAGAAATATCATGTTTTACATGTTTTATCTCGAGTCTTTAAAATGCTAACATAAGAGAAATAAAGTGAACGATCACATCACATGTCAATCTATATACCAAGACTTGAACTAGGGGCACTAAGCTTAAGGTATATACTATGAACAAGATTGAAATGACTCTTTGAACCAAGGTGCTCATCCTCATAATGCTCATGAAGACTTATCGAGAGGAATGAATATTGCTTGGTGGTCCTTGACATGATTTGTGATAGCTTGCATAGGTTCTTTTTAGTTTGCTGTGAGCTATCACTTTAATACATTTTTGAGTTCAAGGAGCCCTGAGTCAATTGAAACCTATCCACATAGATAGATACACTTTAACTTGTATACATTAGACCGTAACACTAGAAATTTGGCCCAAAGTTTTAATCTGTATATAAGCACATATATATCGTGACATTGATTATTCAAAGTATTTCTAACGTGTTAAGATACAATGTCACGAGTTATAGCATATAAGCCTAGTATTTGTACATGAGTGTTTCGTCTACGAATGTGTGAATAGTGTGAAGCCATTCCCCTATCTAAGTCCTCACACATACCTAGAGGCATAGTCAACATACACTAACATGCATTGTCTCACTCAGTGGCTAAGCACCTATAGATTCGACACACCATGATCGGGGACAATGTTCACACGGATTAGCACTCTTAACTAAAACATTGTATCTACTCGTTATGGTCTAAGTTCAAGTCATGTGTGCCCGTAGACATGATTAAATTTCAGTTTTTGTGTTTTTTTGTTATTATTATGGGTTTAAATTTTTATTTTTATTTTTTTTGATTTAGTAGCAACTAAAAAACGTAAATAGAACAAACAAACAAAGAAGTAGAATGAAAATAGCTAAATACATATATTTTTTAGTTTTTTTGTTTGTTATTTTTATAAAAATTTAAAAAAATGGAAGTAAAAACACACACAACAAGCAAAAAAACAAACAAATAGATAAGATTGATTATGCAGAAAGATCCAAAACCCCCAGCTTGAGTCGAAGTAACGAGAAACGTGCATCTGGGAGTAGTTTTGTAAAAATGTCAGCTAGTTGATCGTCGGTGCCAATGAAGCTTACTTGCACGTTTTATTTCTTAATATAATACCGAATGAAATGGTGTCGTACGTCAATGTTTTTTGACCTTGAATGATGCACTGGATTGTTCGTCAAGTGTATAACACTCTTGTTGTCGCACCGAAGATTAATGTTCCTAAAGACTGTGCCAAAGTCCTCCAATGTTTGTGACATCCAAAGTGCTTGTGCGCAATAGCTTCCTAAGGCGATATACTCAGCTTCAGCAGTAGAGAGGGTAACCGAGTTCTGTTTTCTACTAGACTAGGAGACTAGTGCATGGCCTAAGATGTGACATGTACCACTTGTGCTCTTACGATCAAGTGAACATCCAGCATAACCCGAGTAGGAGTACCCGTGAAGTATAAATTCAGTGGTGTGTGGGTACCAAAGTCCAAGAGTTTGGGTGCCTATAAGATACCTAAAGATATGATTTACTACTTTTAGATGTGAATCCTTAAGGTCGTCTTGATACCTAGCACAAAGACACACCGCAAATGTGATGTCGGGCCTAGACACACTCAAATACAACAATGATCCTATCATACCTCTAAAAATAGTTTAATCAACCAAAATGCCACTTTCATCTTTTCCTAACTTGAGAGACGCACTTATAGGAGTTTTGACTTGTTGCAGATTCTTAAACCCAAATCGTACAAGCATATTTTTGATGTATTTCGATTGACTTATAAAAAATTCCGTCATTGCGTTGAAAAATCTGAAATCCTAAGAAATAGGTGAGTTCTTCGACTAGGCTCATTTCAAATTCGGATTGCATTAGAGTGACAATATCCTCACAAAAATTTTCATTTGTGGCCCCAAAGATGATATCATCCACATAGATTTGTAAAATAATTATATCTAAGTTTTCAATTTTTACCAACAGGGTGGTGTCCGCACTACCCATCCTAAATCCATGACCTAGGAGAAAAGTTGTGAGCCTGTCATACCAAGCATGGGGTGCCTACTTCAGTCCGTATAAGGCCTTCACTAACTTGTATACATGGTTTAGGTAGGTGGCATTCGTGAATCCGGGTGGTTGCTCGACATACACCTCTTCTTTAATATATCCATTCAAGAATGCACTCTTATCATCCATTTGATATAATTTCATTTGTTTATAACTTGCAAATGCCAAAACATACGGATGGACTCAAGACGTGCAACCGATGCAAATGATTCCTCAAAATCCATGCCCTCAATCTGAGAGTACCCTAGTTCCACCAACCTAGCTTTATTTCTTGTTATCCTAGATTCACCATCAAGTTTATTTTTGTAAACCCATTTCAAACCTATAACTGGATGGCTATCTGGACGCTCCACTAAAACCCAGACTTTAATCCTCTAGAATTGATTTAACTCCTCATTCATAGCCAAGAACCATGATTCATCCTTTAAGGATTCTGAGACATTCTTGGGTTCAATTTCAGATAGGAAGCATAAGTTTGAAAATGATTCATGTAGTGCAGGTCGAGTTCTAATCTCCATGAGTGGGCTCTACTATTACTAGTTCTCGTGGATGCTGTCTTGAAAAATTTAAGGTACTTGGAGGCCTATATCCTTGTATGAGAGTTGGAGTTTCACTCGCCACTATTCTCTCCTCACACTTATCTCCTATCGGTACATTGTCATCAACTTCCTCTTCATTCGGCCTAGGTACTTTGGTTGGGGTATTTTGTCAAAATGCACATGAGCCGATTCTTCAACAACTAAGGTTCTCTTATTGTAGACCCTATAGGAACGAATCTTACTCGAGTATCCTAAGAAGATGCCTAGATCAAATTTTTGGTCAAGTTTCCCTAAGTGATCCTTAGTGTTTAGAACAAAACATGGGCAACTGAAGACCTTAAAGTACGACACAGACGGTTTTTTTTAATCAAAATATAGCTTATATCGAGTTCTCTTAATAAGGGGGTGAAGCAGGACTCGGTTCATCACATAGCTTGTTATGTTAACAGCTTCGGCCCAGAAAAATCGTGGTAAACCGAACTCGGAAAGCATTGTGCGTGCTAACTCTTTAAGAGTGCGGTTCTTTCTTTCTATAACCCTGTTCTGCTGTGGAGTGCGAGGGAAAGAGAATTCGTGCTTTATTCCTAAGGTGTATCACAGGTTTGTGAAGTTCTCATTCTCAAACTCTCCTCCATGATCTGACCTAATGCATTTTATTTTTAGGTCCTTCTCATTTTGAAGTCTTGTGCAAAAATTTGAGAATTCGCTAAACGAGTCAGATTTATTCGTGAGAAAGATTGTCCAGCAATAGCGTGAGTAATCATCTATAAGAACAAAAGTGTATCATTTTCCACCTAGACTACGCGTACTAAGGGGACCAAACAAATCCATGTGAATGAGTTCAAGTGGTCTAGTCGTGGAAACATCATTTTTTCTTTTGAAAGAGGTTTTAATAAATTTACCTTTTTGACAGGGAGCACAAAAGGAGTTTAAACTACTGCTTAGTTTGGGAAGTCCACGAACAAGTTTGTTTTGTGATAGTTTAACAATTAATTTGCTTCCTGAATGTCCTAGTTTCCTATGCCAAAGATCTAATTCTTCATTCTTAGTGACTAAGCATTTCAAATTAGCCGCAAATATATCCTCAAAGCTAGCAGTATGAACATTATGAGTTCTATAAGCAACAAGTAAGACACTAGTAGTTTTGGCATCAATGATTTTGCATGTATTTGTAGAGGACTCAAATATAACATTTAGACCATTATCACATAGTTGGCTAATAGAAATTATGTTATGCTTAAGTCCATCTACAAATAGAACATTGGAAATTGAAAATGCCTTGTTACCCATGGTTCCGACTCCAAGTATGCATCCTTTGCTATTGTCCCTAAATGTCACCATGCCCCCTTCTTCTTTTCCAGGCTAAGGAACTTGTCTTTATCTCCTGTCATGTGCTTGGAGCAATCAGAATCCAAGTACCACACTTTTTCCTTATCCCTAGCCTACCAACACACCTAAAAAGAAGATGAGGGTAAGATCTGGTTACCCAAGTTGTCCCACCCAGATGATAGGTAGAAGACTTTGGTAGCCAGACTTGCATATTTTTCTTGACACCTTTCCTCAGACACGAGCCATATGTGTGACCAAACTTATGACAGTTTGCACACAAAGTGTAAGCAGTGGATGCTGCCTTTATCATGTTGCTAGAGCTCGTGCTTGAGGATGGGGATATCCTTCCAGAACTTTTGACCTTATTTTGAGACTTGTTAACGTTAGTCCTAGGCTTGACATGATGGTGATTTCTGCTTGGTGGTAACATTGGACTTACATACCCTAGTCCAAATTTCCCAGATCCATGACACTGTGCTCCCAATAGTATATCCAACGATTTTTGGCCTATTCCAAATTTTTGGATAGTACAGTTGAGATCATGGATCCCCGCCTTTAAAGCGGTGTTTTTAGTAACTAGCATTACGCACTGATTGGCAAATTGCGTTTTGCCTTCCTCTATCTTGGCAAGAGACATTTGAAGTCTTTTCTCCAAGACGTTCCTTTCATTGATGAGACTAGTTATTCTCAATGATGCCTTGGAGAGACTTGCTTTTTGTTCTTTGATCATTTTCATCGAGTGAGGACACTCTAGACACTCGATCTTCTATATGCAACTTTTTATTAATTCAGTTTTTAAGTTATCTAAGCCCTTTTTGATTTTCTTGTTATCATTTCGAATGGACTTCTTCTCCTGTATAACACTATCTAACTTCACACAAATGTTCATAAATTTCAAAAATTTCAATATAGGTGGGTGGAGTTACCTCAGTATCGCTCTGGATACTAGACTCGTCATCAGATTCCTCTTGATTCCTACCCATGAGGTACAGATTTGCCTCATCTTCTTAGCTCGAGTCTGAGGATCTAGACTTGTCAAATCCATCCTCGTCCCAAGTCAGCTCCTTCAGCACCTTCTTCTTCCCTTTATGTCGGCTTTGCTTCTCTTTTTCCTCCTTCTGGAGTCTTGGGCATTCCCTCTTTAAGTGCCCAGGCTTGTGGCAGTGATAACACTTGGGCTGGGACTTCTCATCATCGCTTTTTGTATCCTTCGACGGCTTGTTCCACCTTCTGACTTATCCAGCTCCTCCCTTCAAGAATTTCTTAAATTATCCCTGCTTCTTGGGATTATTCATGAATTTTTTGAATTCCCGAACATAAAGGCTTTCCTCGTCGTCTTCCTCGGATTCTTCAACAGCCTTTCTCTCCCTTGTGGCCTTCAGCCCAGTCCCTTCTTCTTTATTTCCCTGGGATACTCCTCCGCTTGAATATTTAGTTCAAGTTCGTGTGTATTCAGATTGCCAATGATGCTCTCTATCTCTAGGGTGTTGATATCATGAGATTTAGCAATAGCAGTCACCTTCGAGTTAAAGTGAGGGGGTAAAGATCGCAAGATCTTTCTCACCAGATCTCCATTTGAGAAACTCTTCCTGAGGGATCGTGAGGCATTGATGATCTTGGTGAAACGTGTATACATGTTGTCCACTTCCTCACCGATCTCCATCCAGAATTGTTCGTATTTTCAGATTCGAGTCGGAATAGCTTCGACTCTTTCACCTGCGAGGTACCTTCATGAGTAAGCTCAAGTAGACACCATATATCATAAGCAGTTTTACAGTTATATATTCTATTAAATTTAGTTTTGTCCAAAGTGCAGAATAAAGAATTCATAGCCTTAGAATTGTTCGTACAACTAAGCTTATCAGCTTCATCCCACTTATCGTGTGGTTTTTCTAAGACGATATCCCCTATTGTGATAATGGGTGCAGTGTACTTCATCTCTACCATGGCCCATACATCCAGGCTTTGAGTCATTAGAAAAATTTTCATTCGGGTTCTCCAGTGACTATAGTCACTCCCCGTGAACATTGGAGGTCTACTCACACCTTGTCCCTCAGAAAATGCATGAATAGAGTTGGCCATCTTACTTTAGGATTTTAAGCCTTTTGAAGTAACCTCACACTGATACCACTTGTTGGATCTCGTGGCCAACCTTAGAGGGGGGGGGGGGGTGAATAAGGTTTTTCGCGTTAAATGAAATTTAAGTGATTTTGCCCCAAAAAATCGAGTTCTGGAAGCTACCACGGGGCATTATGTAGCTAATGCATGGCGGTATGTCTAAGAACTCGTTTTCCTGTGCAGATTCGGTTGTATACCCCATAAAAGAATACCAACTAACTATCACAGTAGATGACAAAAGTACTAAAGCAGAAAATGAATTTCATTGCAAGAATTAGAACAACAAATTTTTTTGACAATTACAAAATTGTAATCCCCGTGATGCCGGAGATCGAAGGCGGTGAGAAAGAAAAACTCTTTTGTTTTCTATACTGACCCACTCCACGGACTGGTTGGCTCTCTCCCTTTCCCTCCAGGAAAGGTCTTCAAGCCGGCTCTTCACCTCCACACAAGGAAGGGTCTTAGAGCCCCGCTAGATCACCCGATTTAGACGTCCCAACCACGGGATAATTTCCCACGAAATCCTTCCCGGATTTTGACAAACTTCACCGGTCGATTTTTCTCACCACAAGAATGAAAAGAAAAGAAGATTACAAAACAAGTTTTAAAGAATTTAAAGATTAAAGTCCCCCTCTTGACGATTTCTCCATAGAGCGATCCGCGCCCGGTGCTTGAGGTCTCCATGTGCTTGCAATCGGCCGTCTCTTCGTAATCGATGTAGTCCTTGGATCGCCGGAGTTCTTCGTTCACAAATGGAAGGGATGCAGTTTTCTTTTCCTTCGACAAAGACGATTGGAATGGAATGCAGAGAAGCGGCCAAACCCTAGAATGTACGAACTTTATCTCTTTTTGTCGTAGTCTTGAATTAAGAACACGAGGCGGCTTATATATATCTTAAAGAAAATACTTTACCATCGCCATAGGACTAGCGCCCGACGGTAGGTTCGCGCGCTACATGCTGACAACTGTCCTGCAAAAATGGATTTTTTTTTAAAATAAATATTTTCCTTTTCATCGTGCTAGGGCGACGCGTAAGGTAGATAACACCTAGCGGTAACTCTGCCAGCTATCCTCTAAATTTGGAAAAAATATTCAAAATGAATATTTTCCTTTTTCCAATGCTAGCGCAGCGCGGTAGGTAGATAGCGCCCGATGGTAGTCCTATCTCAACACACTCGATGCCTTGAGCATTGAGTGAGTTATCGCGGCATGGTACCAAGATAGCGCCCGGTGGTTGTGCTGTCTCGACACTCTCGACGCCACTATCTCAATGCTTTCGATGCTCTCAATGCCTCTGGCTAGCGTGGCGCGGTAGAAAGTTAGCGCCTATGCGGTAGGTTCCCGAGAGCTTGGCAAATTAATTCATCGAGCTAACGCGGGTGGTAGGACTCGCGCAGCGCGGTAGGTTACCGAGCGCTTTGTCCCTTTAATTCAGGCTACCACCCGACATTACCTACTACCGCTCGGCGGTAGGTTCTAGAGGAGGGCTCCTTGGATTTCTTGGACCTGTAAACCTGCACACTATACCAAACACAAGATATAATCAATACAACCTGGGAGTTTATATTCTCAAACACATGGAATGTGAAACATCAATTCCAACACCAAGACATTTCCTGAGACCGTCTATAAAAGTCAAGGGTAAAAAGAGGATATGTTAGGGTAATGAAAAAGTGTCATTACCATCACACAAAGAGGAATCATGAAACTAGAAACGATGCCCTGTTGAAGCACGTTAGTTCTTTTTGAAGACTTTCAGAAGAACAGAGAGGAGTTAATCAACTTGACTCACGACCAGGTCTTCTTCTTGTTGAAGAAGAAGATCAAGAAGGAGCCCTAAATCTATTCTACCTAAAGATACATGCTACAGGGGCTCCTTCTTGAAACTTGCTTTCACAACAAGAGAAACATAAGACTCTGAAGATCCAAGGTCTAATTAATTTAGTCTTTTGTTGTAAAATTTACTTCAACTATTTCTATAGGATCTCTAAGGAGATCTGAGCTATAGGGTTGTACTCCCAGCATGAGTGTAGGGCTTTATGAAAAGCCTGAGTGTAAGAATTGGGTCAAGTCTGAGGTAGGAAACCAGCTGTGTTTATGAGGTATAGGAGTTGGAGGACTCTGAGTTGTAGGGCTTTTATTCCGGAGTGTAGGACTTCTTGATAAGTCTGAGTGTAGGGCCTTTATGCCTTAGGTAGGGTCTTGGAGGAGACCTGAGAGATCCTGAGGGATATGTGTTATAAGATTTGAGGATCCAAGTTTTTGAGGAGTATGACGAGTCTAGCTCTGTGCTAGATAGGTGTTGGAGGAAAGTGGATGTACTCATACTCTGGGGAACCACTATAAACAACTATGTGTTGATCTATGCTTGATGGTTGTGTTTTATATTGATTATATCTATTGATATCTGAAAAGAAACCAATAAAGTACAAGTCCAACTACTCACCCCCCGTTTAGGTGATTTAGACTACCAAAAATAACAAACTATCAGATTTGATACACAGAACCTTTTGAGAGTACTTGGATTGGTTTGTTGTAGTCTTTATAGATGATATACTTGTGTATTATTAGACAGAAGAGGATCATGCGAACCATTTAAGTGTTATTTTGCATATCCTATGGAGGAGTCGACTCTATGCCAAGTTCTCTAAGTGTGAGTTTTGGCTAGCATCAATGGCATTTCTTGGTCATGTAATTAGTGAAGAGGGTATTGCTGTAAATCCGACAAAGATTGTTGTGATACGGGAGTGGCCCATTTTGACTACTGTGGCGGACCAAGAGTTTCCTTGGACTTGCCAGCAACTATAAGCGCTTCGTAGAGAACTTTTCACGAAAATATCTACCTATCACTACATTGACGAAGAAGGATCTGAAGTTTATTTGGACACCAAAGTGTGCGTGAGCTTTTGAAGAGTTGAAGAGTCGTCTGACCACGATGCTAATTTTGTGTTTGCCAAGAGGTACAAAAGTCTATGAGATATACAATGATGCCTCAGGGAGCGACCGAGGTTGCATTCTTCTTCAATTCAGAAAGGTTATTGTATATGGCTCTCACCAGATAAAGGTGCTTGAGAGGAATTATCTGGTTCATGACTTGGAATTTGCAGCCGTAATATTCACTCTTAAGCTGTGGCGACATTATTTGTATGGTGTGAAGATTGATATCTTTACAGACCATAAGAGCCTGAAATATCTATTGAATCAAAAAGATCTGAATATACGATAAAGGAGGTTGATGAAGTTCCTTGGGGACTAAACCATTGAGATTCACTACACTCCCTAGAAGGGAAATGTTGTCGCTGATGCATTAAGTCACAGGGCTGCAACACCGGTAAACTGGATTTATATGTATAATAAGCATCTAATTAGTGATTTGGAGGCCTTAGAGATCTCTTGTGTGGATAAGTGAGCAAGCACGAATGCATGCTTAAACTGGACGGAGGTACAATATGACCTTGTGAATAGAGTTCGACGGGCAATGGAGCTTGATAAAAGCATGAAACACTGTATGGCAAAAACTTCAGATGGGTCAAATTCACAGTTTTCTATTAATGATGGTCTTTTATGAAAAGAAAGTCGATTGTGTGTCCCCAATGTGGGCAAACTACAAGAAGAGTTGATGTATGAGGCACATTTGATGAAGTACTCAATCCACCTAGGGAGCACAAAGATGTTTAAAGATATGAAGAAGTTATGAAGAGTTATGTCGGGTTTCAAGAAAGACATAGCCCTCTATATGGAGAAGTGTCACACTTGCGCACTGGTGAAAGCGGAATGTCAGAAGCTTTGTGGATTTTTGAAGTAATTGTCGATTCCAGAATGAAAGTTTGATGATATTTCGACGGATTTCATGCATTGTTTGCCGAGATCGCAATACAGGAACAATGTCGTTTGGGTGATCGCAAATTGCTTAATGAAGGCATCACACTTTATTATAAATCAGAGGGGCGATTCAGTTGAAAAATTGGCCAAACTTTATGTTGATACTATTATACGATTGCACAGTGTGCCCCGTAGCATTGTAAGTGACCAAGATGGGCACTTTACGTCGAATGATTGGCCGCTAATCCACTAGCTGTTTGGTACCAAAATGAATTTTGGTACGACCTTTCATCCGCAAATAGATGGTCAGACCAAAAGGCCTAACAAAACAATGGAGGATATGCTCCGTATATGCGTCTTGGATTTCGGTAAGAGGTGGGAGGACCATCTCTATATAGTCAAGTTCGCCTACAATAGCAGCTACCAAACAATTATACAAATGGTGCCCTTCGAGGATCTTTACGGTAGAAAGTGTTGTACTCCCTTGGCTTGGGCAGAAACAGGCGAAATGAAGCCGTTTAAGCAGAAAGACGCTAATGATGCAAATTAGACGATACAAACAATCCGGGAGTGGGTGTTGATTGCGCAAGATAGGCAAGCTAAATACTATAACACCAAGCACAGAGATATCAAGTTTGCTATTGGTGATTGGGTATATCTCAAAATCAAACCTTTCAAGGGTGTGTCAAGTATTCGACACTTGAAAAAGCTAAGTCCGAGATAACTTGGACCGTTTGAGATAGTGGAGCACATTTGTGAAGTTGCCTATATG
Source organism: Platanthera zijinensis (assembly GCA_039513925.1). Taxonomy (NCBI): domain Eukaryota; kingdom Viridiplantae; phylum Streptophyta; class Magnoliopsida; order Asparagales; family Orchidaceae; genus Platanthera; species Platanthera zijinensis. The sequence goes on from CM077083.1 coordinate 157,824,240, forward strand.
TTAGCTCTTTCAGCAAAATTGAGCTGTCTGCACAATGTGTTTCACATATCAATGCTAAGAAAGGCTATACAAGAGCCTACTCAAATGGTTGCTGTGAATCAGGTGTCGGTTGACAGTAGGTTGAAGACGAAAGTCAAACCCATTCATTTCGAAGACATGGAGGTCAAGCAGTTGTAGAATAAAGCAATCAGAATGGTTAAGTCCATTGGGACAATTACGGTCGTTAGGAACTTTTGTGAGAGCATGAGCAAACCATGATGGAAGAATTTCCCGACATTGAGGTATATTTTGTGTGTATGTACTTCTTTGTTGTTTTCTTTCCTGTATAATTTTGGAATGAAATTTCTTAAAGGAGGGGAGATTTGCAACACTTCATGTATCCCTATTGAAAAGCAAATAAACTGAATTTTGGAGCTACCGCTAGAGATAGCTTGATATTGCTGGTGATAGTGATCAAGACAATGCAGTCGAGAAAACAATGCAGTCGACAAAATGATGAAGTTGACATGCAACCACTAGCAATAATGATATTGCGAGGAAATAGTGTGCTGCATGGCAGACATCTACATGCTAGTTGGTTGTGAGGCGATTGTAAAACGGCGCTGACTTGGTTAAGCGGCTACCACTAGAGATATAGCCTGGCGATAGGGATATCGATTAGTGATAGCGTTTTAAATAGATTTCTCCATGAAATCAAGGCCATACATTCCTTTTAGCTTGGATATTCTGTGGCTGAGGTTAGACCTGAGATTGTTAAGCTGACTGATGAGATTTCATTCTTCTCATTCTCTCTCTATCTAAGTTAATAAAAGGAAGTGGAAGGAGGAAATAAAGGAAGAGGAAGAGGAGTGGCCAGCCTCTGGAAGAGCTTTGGAGTAGTCTTTGAGCTTGGATTCGCGAGCTGAAGGAAGATCTGCGGAGAGAAAAGCAGTGCGAGTGTTTCATTCTGGATCAACTGCAACTTCATGGCTCCATAACGATCTACGAGGGTAACAACTCTCCTTCTAAATACTAGGACATGTTAAGTCCTTTATTTGTCATGTTTGTGTGGAGGTTCCCACCAATTGGTGGAGGAAGAGACTTCCAACGGGTTGATATGATTTATCCCCGATAGAACTACTTGCATATAGAGTCTGGATCAATGCACAGACATAGGCATGTTGTTTGAAGCCCATTTGTGACAAGTTAGTCTGGATTGGTGATGTTTTGATTTGCTTATCGGAGAATACTCGGTGGAAAAAGAGTAGTTTTTGGGATTTTGGGGTGTTGTAGGTTACTGTAGTAGTACTGGAGGGTGTCTCTAGGAAACACCCAAGATTGCAAAAGAAAACGAGATTTTGTTGCTATTGCCCGTAATATCGTTATCACTAGCGATGACTCTTTTGGTAAAGACTAGTGAGCAGTTATATGTTCTGGGTGTGAACCTGAGATTGAGACAAATTGGTGGTTCTATCGATATTGCACAGTGATAGTGATATTGCTGGGGATAGCTCCCAGTAAGCTTTGTTGTGATGGATGTGAAACCCAGGACTTGAGGATCGGGTGCATAACATTAAGTTGTGAGGCCTACTATGCCTAGATTGGTGGCCTTGTGTGCCAACTGCGAGAGATAATGTTGGTTATCATATTAACGGACCAAGGTAAATCAATACTCGCGTTGTGATAATATGATTATGATAATTTGAGCATAGTCAAAGCTGATTCGAACTCGTCCCATGCTTGTAGGTGAAGAGGTAGCTCCTCGATGTACCTTCAGATTGTAACACCCCAGTTTGCAGACCTGGAGTCACTAGAAGTTAACGTCCGATGATAGGGATGCCACGGGCGATGGGTCGCTGTTTTTGGCTGTTGTTTAAAGCGCACGATCACTGGATCTAGTGGTCGTGCGCACTTTTCTTCGGTTAGCCAAGTTTTGTTTGGGTAAATGCACGATCTTTGGTCAGAGTGCGCATGACCACTGGTCTTGCGCCGCTGCTTGTGCGCGTTTATCCCTTTCTTTCTAGAGTTGTGCCAGAGGTAATCGCACGACCATGGGATCTATTGCGCATGACCACTAGTCGTGCGCCACCGATCTTGCGGTCGGGACGGTTCCGCCAATTTTGGTTCGTTGCCGTCCGATGCTTCCCCAAATTAGATCCAAAGGCTAGCATCTTCCGCCCAAATGATCTTATTAGGGCTGAGAGGGTTTTTGCTCTCATTATTCTCACCTTTAGGGTTTGAGAGAGGGGTTGGAGAGGAAGAGGATGGAAGAGGAAGGAGAGAGATCCTTCCGCCATTGACGGAGCTTCGGAGCTCCGATTGCCGTTCCGAGACAAGATCCGCTGAGAGGGGGTGGAGGCGCTCGTGTCAAGCCGTTCAAAGCAAAGCTTCCATGGCTAGGAAGAGGGGTCGTAAGGTAACGACACTTATCCTCTTTGTTTTAGGATGCACGTTTAGCATCTTCTCTTATTCTCATTTCTTTTGGGCTCTAGATCTCTCAAATGAGAGGGGTTTGGGTTGCCATGGTTCAAGATGAACCTCCAGGTCAATTGTGTCCATCCCTGACATTTTTTTTGCATTAGAGATCCGCTCCATTAGTGGATTAGGCATTGTGGGTGAAGCCGAAGTCATGACCGTTAGTACGAATCAGTGATGTTGTATAGCGAGCTTTGAGGATTCGGTAGAAATCTGTTACGGCTAGATGTCGTTATGATTTATGCGTTTTTCCCCTTTTTCTTGAGTGAGTACTCATAGCCGGAACCGGGCAAGGTTAGCTCCGCTTCGGCGGTAGATGATTTCCTTGGTGTGCGGGAATGTTGCGGTACGAATGATGGATTAGGGTGGGGAATTCTGGTTGTGCTGTGCTAAAGCATTGCTACGTCTCTGTGGTCGGCTGGCTATCCCGTGGCGTGCATGTCACTTGGGGAAAGTGTCCCAGCGAGACTAGTCCCCTTCTGTGAGACTGACGAGAATGCCGAGCGTAGGGCAAGCCAAGGCAATGAAGCCATGAGTGGGTGGGGTCCAGCAAGGGTTCTTAGAATCGGTTGGGTGTGATACGGAATCCTGACGTGAGAAGTCAGAATTTGCAGGCAAGCCCGTGGTTTAAGACCCATGCGCGGGTGGGGCATTTGCAAGATTTCTGTATAACGGCGCTTGGGCCGTTAGGGACAATGTAGTTCCCTTTTGATTGCGGCTTTATTCCAATGGGGAAACGGAAGTACCCAGTGCTTGATGATGTGTTAGATGCATATGAGATAGGGTACCTTGGGCGAAGCCCGGGTTTGCATACATGTTGCATAGTAGGCCCCTTTCACTCTATTCTAAACCTAGAAAACGTGTTTGTTGTATGAGACATCCAAACCTATTTTAAAGCTTTATATATATTTGCATTTGGTATACGAAGTGCTGGCTTGCAGGTTGGAGGGGTACCTCGGGTTCCGTTAGGGGCGGCCGGGAGGAGATTTGTTGGTTACACAGTAGAGGTCAGCCTTTGCTGACCCACATTACTTAAAATCTTTACAGGGCAAGGATTGCAAGTAGGAGCTAGTGCACCGGGCGAAAAGCCCTAAGCCGCATGAAGTGTTGTTGTACTTTAGCTTGTTTCCTTTTCTTGTCTTGTATGATCCATATTTTGGACATCATCCAGCTTGCACGCCGAGGTAGCTTAGGAGTGCATTTGCACGTTCATGTTTGACTTTGTGGTCTTTATTTGATGGACTCTTTTTGTGTAAGGCCTTAAGACCATTTGATACTCCTGTTTGTGGTGGATAACTTCTATTTGTTTTGCTTTGTTTCTATTGTGTTTAGTTTTGAGTTTTGAGTTTGGGTAGTAAATATCATCTTATAATGCTGAAGCTGTGGCGTCTGTATGTTGTGGGGCCCCAACCGAACCCATATTATACGGTCATTATAGGGGAGGTGTTACAATTTGGTATCAGAGCCAGGTTTGCGTTCCAAGGAAAGGATTCATGGTCGAAAGTCAAAATCGAGTCGCGTATAAGAAGTTATCCACATAGGAGTATCACGGGACCATGAGTGTCCTTGTGTTTGAGACTTGCGATTAGATACTGATTTGTGTTTTCTTTGCTTGTGTTAAGAGTGCAAGCAATGAGGCGGGAACGTCGAGGCCAGGAGAAGAGCTCTCGGCGAGTAGCGCTACTGCGCAAGGTCCGTTAGGCATGGGGGTAACTCTGGCCGACTTTTGCCGCATGCTTGCAGAAGCGATGGTGGCGGCCCAAGCTGCAGTGGCAATACAAGTAGCAGCCCCCATTGCTCAGGTAGCAACTCCTGCTACCCCGGATACGGCGACGACCATGCCGGGCGAGGAAGCAAGGCGGGCAGAGCCGTTGGCCAAAAGGGTGATTGTCGGGCATGGTGACCGGCAAATGAAGTATTTCCTGAGCTTCCACCCTCCAACCTTTAAGGGAGTCAGCATGCCAATAGATGCAAAGGATTGGTGGGCTCGAATTCAGGAGCTTTTGAGAGCGGTAGAGACGCCAGACGAGAAGAAAGCAGAGTTTGCAGCCTTCATGTTGGAAGGATACGCCAATTTATGGTAGGTGAGCCACAGTGGCCGGCAGTTTCCTGGACATACCCCGTCCATTGATGAGTTTGAGAATGCTTTCCTGAAGAAGTACATTCCTACGTCGACAAGGTTAGCCCTCTAGAGACAGTTTCTGCACTTGGTTCAGCGAGACAAGACCATGGATGAGTATGTTCAATAATTCACTCGTTTGGGTCATTATGCGGGAACAACCATGACGGATGATGAGGAGAGAGACAATCTCTTCTACCATGGATTGAGGGATAATCTGAGACAGCCCCTCATATCTATGAAACGCGCGGGTTTCAACGAATTGGTTGAGGCGGCCAGGATTTTGGAAAGTGATATGGAGTGAACCCAGCGCCGCAAGGGTTTCACACCCAAGTAAGGGGAAGGGAAGGCTTCTCAGTCCCATGGGAAGTCGGAAGGGAGCATATGGAAGAAGAAGCCTCACCCATACAAGTCTGGTGAGAAAATTAGCTGGACGTCTGGAGGGTCTCGCTCTAATGGATCTCTGACGTGCTATAATTGTGGCAAGGCAGGGCACATAACAAGATTTTGTACTCAAGGGGGGCATTGAGCAAGAACCAAGATAGGAGCAGACTGTGCGCTCGGGCCCCAGTGCCGCAGAGAAAGGTAAGATGGCGGAGTCGAGCGCTTCTCGGTTTCAACCAGTGCAGCCAATGGCATATAACCTTGGGCAACAGGAAGCGATCCGTCAACCCGATGTGGTGACAGGTATGAGAGTTTAACTTCCACCTTGGGTTTTCATGAATTCAAGCCGTTTATGTTTGTTGCATGTGTTTAGGCTTAGTGATAGTTTTTGGGTACCCCGCTAGGGTACTGCTTGATACGGGAGCGTCGCACTCCTTCCTTGTAGAAAGCTTTATCCGGAGGATTGGAGTTGAGTCTTTCTCAACGGATGCAGAATTGAAAGTGCGCACGCCCAATGGGTCATCTATGACTACCAGGGCTAAAGGACGTATATGTTGGAGTCTAGATGGAGTCAACTTCATGTTGATGGCGGCAGTCTTACCATTGGCAGAGTTTGACGTAATATTGGGGATGGACTGGCTAGTAGAGCAGCGTGCCAGTATTGACTGCCTGTCCAAGCTGGTTGTAACGACCCCATCCGTTCGATGACGTATAGTAGAAGGTCCGGCCGGGGCCCCACACTATATGCCACAAACAGACGGTGAGGTCACAGGAGAGTACCAAATCAAACACGAATCCTAACTCAGAGCATTCTAGCGGAAGCTTTAAGTTACAACTTTGAACTCTTAACCGGAATGTCCAATATATAAAACCACATTTATATATATACCACGGAATGTACACAACCACAAGAGTTTGGCCTTAAGGCCTTACAGTTCCTCTGAACATTCATCATGATTTACAAACCTCGGCGCGCAGGCCGGCCATACATGAAGAAAAGAGAAAACAAATCAATGGCTTAGCCTTCCAGGCTCGATCCTCGATCCGAATGGGTCTAACCCTCGTCGTTAGCCCATACTCGACCGGTACCCGATCAGCCTCCACGACTTGAGCTGGATCCTTTACCGCCTTACGAAGGACTGAGATGTGAAACACATCATGTAATCCACCCAAGTCCGCTGAAAGTGCTAGTCGATAAGCAGCCTCCCCAACACGCTCCACCACCTCAAACGGACCAAGATACCTCGGACTTAGCTTTTTCAAACGCCGAATCCTGGACACACCTTTGAAGGGTTTGATCTTCAAATATACCCAATCACCCACCGCGAACTCCACGTTCCGGTGCTTGGCATTGTAGTACTTAGCTTGACGATCTTGGGCTATCAATAGCCTCTCCCGAATAGAGCGGATGAGCGAAGTAGCTTCTTCGACTTCCTTTTTCCCATTCAGCTTCGATTCGCCTGCTTCTGCCCAAGCTAACGGTGTACGGCATTTCCGACCATACAACGCCTCGAATGGTGCCATACCAATACTCGCTTGGTAGCTGTTATTATAGGCAAATTCAACGAGAAATATGTAATCTTCCCATTTCTTACCAAAATCTAGGGCGCACATGCGGAGCATATCCTCCATCGTCCTGTTGGTTCGTTCAGTCTGGCCATCCGTTTGGGGATGAAAGGCCGTACTAAACGCTAATTTTGTACCCAACATTTGATGAACGAGCCGCCAATCATTCGATGTGAACCGCCCATCACGATCACTAACGATGCTCCGAGGAACACCGTGCAGTCGAACAACCTGCTCCACATACAGCTTGGCCAAGGTTTCCACTGAATCATCTCTTCTATTTGGAAGGAAGTGCGCCACTTTTGTCAACCGGTCTACAATCACCCAGATGGAATCATGACCGCGTTGCGATCTCGGCAACCCGTGCACGAAATCCATCGAAATATCATCGAACTTCCACTCCGGAATAGGTAAAGACTTCAGGAACCCGCCAGGCTTCTGGCATTCTGCTTTCACCAACGCACAGGTGTTGCATTTAGCCACATAACGAGCCACATCTTTCTTTAATCCGGGCCACCAGAACAGCTTTTTCATGTCCCTGTACATCTTTGTGCTCCCTGGGTGAACTGAGTACTTTGCAAAGTGAGCTTCGTACATCAACTCTTCCCTCAGTTTACCCACATTTGGGACGCATACTCGACCATTTCTCCGTAACAACCCGTTATCCCAAGAGAATTGATCATCCGGCCCATCTTTAGCATAGCGCTGGAGACTTTCATCAAGCTCCGTTGCTCGCCGAATTCTGTCCGTAAGGTCATACTGCACCTCCGTCCAGTTCAAGCACGCATCGGTTGACGCACCCTTGTCAACACACGATATCTCCATTGCCTCCAATTCTTGGATCAAACGCTGATCATGCCTCTGCAACCAGCTTGCCCGTACCGGAGTCTTCCGACTCAAAGCATCAGCGACCACATTTCCCTTCCCGGGAGTATAGTGAATCTCGAAGGTGTAGTCCCCGAGGAACTCCATCCATCTTCGTTGTCGCATATTCAAATCCTTCTGATCCAACAAATACTTTAGGCTCTTGTGATCCGTATAGATATCCACTTTGACGCCATATAGATAGTGCCGCCACAACTTGAGCGCAAAGATTACCGCCGCCAACTCCAAATCATGGACGGGATAATTCCGCTCATGCACTTTCAACTGACGTGAGCCATAAGCAATTACTTTCCCAAACTGCAGAAGAACGCAGCCTAAGCCGCTCCCAGATGCATCACTATAGATCTCATACCCATCGGTACCACATGGCGATGTCAACACAGGCGCCGTGGTCAAACGACTCTTCAAGTCTTCCAAAGCTCGAGCGCACTCCGGCGTCCATATGAACTTTTGATCTTTCCTCGTCAGTGTGGTGAGAGGCAAAGCAATCCGTGAGAAGTTTTCCACAAACCGTCTATAGTAGCCCGCAAGTCCAAGGAAGCTCCTGACCTCGGCCACTGAAGACATCACTGGCCAATCTCGGATGGCACTTATCTTCAACGGATCCACCGCGATACCCTCTCCGCTTACCACATGGCCTAAAAAGGCTACTGAAGAGAGCCAGAACTCGCACTTTGAGAACTTGGCAAAAAGCTTATTCCTCCGCAGGGTATGCAAGACCAACCGCAAATGGTTTGCGTGATCCTCTTCTGACTGAGAGTATACTAAGATGTCATCGATAAACACAATAACAAACAAATCCAAATACTCTCGGAACGTTCGATGCATTAGGTCCATAAATACCGAAGGCGCATTACATAGGCCAAACGGCATTACCGTGAACTCATAATGACCGTAGCGTGTTCCAAACGCTGTCATGGGAATGTCATCTTCCCGAATCCTTAGCTGATAATATCCCGATTTCAGATCCAACTTGGAATAGACCGTTGATCCCGCCAGCTGATCAAAAAGGTCATCAATCCGTGGGATCGGATACTTGTTTTTCTCCGTCAGCTTATGCAACTCGCGGTAGTCAATACACAACCGTAAGCTACCATCTTTCTTTTTCACAAAGAGGACAGGCGCGCTCCAAGGTGACATACTTGGGCGTATATAACCCTGCTCCAACAACTCTTGCAGTTGGACTTTCAACTCAGCCATCTCTTTTGGCGCGACGCGATATGGAGAGCGGGCCACAGGTTTCGCACCTGGCACCAACTCAATAGAGAAGTCAATCTCCCGCTGGGGTGGTAACCCAGGAAGATCTTTAGGAAACACATCGGCAAACTCTGACACAACTGGCACTTCACCGACACTGGCCTTTGGCTCAACAGCCTGAATTAGCGTGAAGAATAACTCCGCGCCCTTCCGCACAGCATTGACGACTTGGAGTGCAGACAACAACGTTCCGCCAACTCCTCGCATACCAGCGAACTTCGTCACAAGCCCGGTATTCTGGCCCAGTATAATCTCTTTGGAGTTGCAATCAATAAAGGCACGCTGCTCCGAAAGCCAGTCCATACCAAAGATCACATCAAACTCCGACAACGGTAGCACAGCTGCACTCAAACCGAAATCCCGACTTCCTATTTGCACATCCACATCGCAAGCCCTATCCGCAAGCATCACACAGCCATTCGGCAATAGCACCCTTGTACTATCCACCGTCACATGACTCGGTACCCCAATGCGAGAGACGAAATCCTCAGACAGAAAAGAATGCGAAGCACCCGTATCAAACAGGGCTCTCGCTAAAGTATTCCGAATCAGGACAAAGCCTGCAGCACACACACATCATGCACAAGCTAAACAAAACCAAAACCAAAAGCACAGCAAGTAAACCAAATCAACTCGTACCTGTGACGACGTCACTTTGCTTAATCGCTTCCTGTTGGCCAAGTTGATAGATTCGGGGCTGCGCCTGGGAAGCAGAGGAATCCACCACCGCTTTGCCCTTCTCAGCATATGACGCACCCGTCTTCTTCTCCCCTTTGGGCTGCACAACTCGACAATCACGAGCAATATGCCCCACCCGGCCACAGTTATAGCACGTACGAGCATCCGGCCTTGATGTCGCTCCCGACACAACGGTCGTAGTTACTTGCCCAGATGGCTTGGACCTCTTGCCCCCTTTCTTCTGGTAAAATGATTTGCCTGGGCGAGGTGCTTGCAACTCTGGCTTAGACACCACCAAGCCCTTATTCCCTTGCACTCGCCTCATGTCCTTCTCCAACGCGCACGCCGTATCAACCAACGCCTGGAACCCTTGGCTCACAGAACTCGAAAGCAGGAATCGTAACTCATCCCGCAATCCTTCATAGAACCGATTCGTTTTCCTTTGGTCATCCGCGAAGATTGTTCCCGCATATCGTCCCAACCTGGTAAACTCGTGCAAGTAGACATCCACACTATCGTCCCCTTGCTTTAACCGTTGGAACTCGTTTTCCATAGCAATACGTTGCGCCGCTGGGACATGTTTCGCCAGAAAGATCCGAGAGAACTCCTCAATCGACACTTGTGTTAATTGCCTGCCCGCCAAATGGTGTAACTCTACCTCATCCCACCACAACCGCGCCTCCCCTTCAAGCATGAAGGTGGCTAAGGTGACCTTGAGAGTTTCCTCCGCCCTGATCGCTGTCATTATCCTCTTGACACGCGATAACCAATCTTCCGCCTGCGTTGGGGATCCCATTCCCGCAAACGTCGGAGGACTGAAGCTCATGAATTGCTTCAACTGTCGGTCAGCTGCTCGTGGATCTACAGCCTCAACCGGCTCGGGTCTTACATCAACACGAACTGGCGCTACCGCCGGCTGCGCTTGCCCGGTCGGCTGAATCATGGCAAAGAGCGCCTCAGCAACTAAACGAACAGTTTCCGCAGATGGAGGAGGTGTTGGCACCTCAGCTGGTGCCGCACTCTCATCAGAACGCTGGGGCTCAGACTGCCCAGCACCACTACGTGTCACCTATAGGTGGACAAGACACACATTAGCGAACGTATGCAAGCAAAACAACACAAAAAGGAACGCGCAGATTCCTCAAACAAGATTTTGTACATTCCTTAATGGACATTCCAGAGTTCATTAGCGTTATAGCAGGTCGCACAAACACGTGCTCGCCACCCCACAAACGAATTCGACCACGAATTCGAAAGAGGAAGACCGACGAAAAGCTGATACCAAAATGTAACGACCCCATCCGTTCGATGACGTATAGTAGAAGGTCCGGCCGGGGCCCCACACTATATGCCACAAACAGACGGTGAGGTCACAGGAGAGTACCAAATCAAACACGAATCCTAACTCAGAGCATTCTAGCGGAAGCTTTAAGTTACAACTTTGAACTCTTAACCGGAATGTCCAATATATAAAACCACATTTATATATATACCACGGAATGTACACAACCACAAGAGTTTGGCCTTAAGGCCTTACAGTTACTCTGAACATTCATCATGATTTACAAACCTCGGCGCGCAGGCCGGCCATACATGAAGAAAAGAGAAAACAAAACAATGGCTTAGCCTTCCAGGCTAGCCGCAGCAGCAGCAGCAACAGCAGTAGGGCTCTCCCGCCCATCACTTACCACTTGGCTCTCCAGCACCTGCACGGGAACAATTCCACCCAACCGGTGGCAAACAATGCAACGGTCAGCATTCAGCTGACCCAATTATAACAATCCTACCCCTTTCTCGGGGCATGAGCATTCTTTCCCTGCAAGCATGGCATCAACAATAGCAACTATGTGCGCGCAGGCACATTCAAGCCATCACAACCATCGGCCGCCCGGCCCGACAGTCCGTGCACTCAGGGCACATTTTCGGTGTACCGGAATACCAGGGTCAACACCACCGTCTACACGGTATTTGAGCATTTCTAGTCTTTCCGGCGCGCGGGCCTAAGACTCTCATTAGGCGCTCCAACAAAACCTATACCAGGCTTCCAAGTCGGACGGACCTAACGCAGGTACGGATCAGCCACCCCCCGTTGCTCAAGTCGCCGAGCCACCTCGAATACGGAAGTATCCATGGCATTTTATAGGCGCGGGTCGGTTTCACCTTTCCTGTTCGGCACTCAGCCTTTTTATCGAGTTGCAGCCCAACGGCTCAACTACTCACAAAGTGGCAACGCACGGCCACAAGAGTTGCCGCCAACCCTCTTCATTTCCTGGACATCGTCCAGTACTTCCTGCCGCACCAAGCAACAGGTAGGAACAAGGCATCACAAGCCATAGGCATCACAAGCCATTATCACGGAGCCTTCTCCGATATGCAAACAAGCATCACCAATCCAGATTCCATCCAGATGGGCTTCACACAGCATGCCTAGAGCCGTACTCCAATTCCGGCCTCTAACAAGGGGGACTTCACATATCTACCCCAAGGGACACCACAACCCACCGCACACTCGCGGGGAAGGGCTTTCCCTATGCAATGCAGAAAAGAAGGACTTCACATGTCCAAGGAGGGAGATCGTTACCCTTGTCGATCTCTTCGGTGCCATTGCAAACTAGCCGGTGAGAAAGAACCGCAGCAGCCTTGCCGTCACAACGCCGGCTTCGGATCGCGAATCGAACCACGGGAGCTCCGCCGGTGGCTTGGTCTCCTCCTCCTTCTTCCTCTCTCTTTCTCTCTTTCCTTAAGGATAAAAGAAGAATGAAACTCCTTCTCTCACGATTTATCCAGCCCAAGAAACACCTGAGCCTTTGGATCAAAAGAGAGGAAACTGAACGGCCAAGATTTCCCCAAAATTCCACTTTTTGGCCGACACGGCCTGTGACACGCCCGTGTCACAGGCCGTGTACCCCTTCAGCGGTGCACACAGCTTGAACCGACTGAACCACACGGGTCATCGACACGCCCGTGTCGGACCTGACACGCCCGTGTCAAACCTGAGACACGCCCGTGTCAAACCTGAGACACGCCCGTGTCTCCTGCTCCATCGAGCTGCAACCAGAACACGGGTCGGAACACGGCAGCTGACACGCCCGTGTCCAGCCTGACACGCCCGTGTCCCCGGCCGTGTTCAAGGCCGTGTCCGGCTCTGCCCGGAATAGGCCAACTTTGCAAAATAAATAGAACACGCCCTGGGACACGCCCGTGTCCCAGGCCGTGTCACCCGACACGCCCTGGGACACGCCCGTGTCCCAGGCCGTGTAACCTGACCTGCTACTCAACTTTCAAGTTGAGTCTTTTGGGCCTTTTTGGGGTGTTACACTGGTAACCCTGAGGGGCGAAGGGCAAGCAGAAGTTAGGTTTGAGGGTCTTCACGGAGTGGCCTGTTCCCTAGTTTCGGCCATGCAGTTAGTATGGGCGGTTAACCAAGGAGGTGTAGCCCTGGTAGCACTATTGGAGGTTAGCCTTTCCAGGTTATCTCTTGGAGAAGTACCCGTAGTGGCAGAGTTTGAATACGTGTTTCTTGAGGAGCTTCCGGGAGCACCTCCTCGACGGGAGATAGATTTCTCTATCGAACTAGTGCCAAAGGCTAGACCGGTGTCGCGTCCTCCCTTTAGGATGGCACCAAAGGAGTTGGCCGAACTTAATGTTTAGTTGTAGGAGCTTTTGGAGCAGGGGTATATCCGACCCTGTTCTTTACCGTGTAGCGCACCGGTGTTGTTCGTAAAAAATAAAGACAGTAGTATGCGGTTGTGCATAGACTACCAAAATAAAGACAGTAGTTACGAATCCGAGACGAAGAAATACCCAAGACCGCGTTTGGCATGAGGTATGGTCACTTTTAATTTTCGGTGATGCCGTTTGGGCTGACGAACGCACCATCCGTATTCATGTACTTGATGAATCGAGTTTTTGGCAAATACTTGGACTTTATTGATGACATTCTTGTTTATTCCAAGTCGGAAGAAGAGCACGAGACTCACTTGAGATTAGTGTTGAAAGTGTTGAGAGAGAACAAGCTTTATGAGAAGTTCTCCAAGTGCGAATTTTGGTTAGAGAAAGTGGTTTTTTGGGCCATGTGATTAGTGGAGATGGGGTGGCAGTAGATCCAATGAAAGTGGCAGCCATCAGAGATTGGCCAGTATTGAGGACCGTGGCGAAAGTCTGGAGTTTTTTTGGACTAGCTGGGTACTATCAAAGGTTTGTGGAAAACTTTTCGCGGATAGCTCCACCCCTCACCTCACTAACTCATAAGGATCAGAAGTTCGTGTGGACGCAAGAGTGCAGTCAGGCGTTTGATACCCTGAAGGAAAGGCCTATGAAAGCTCCAATCCTAAGTCTGCCAAAGGGGACTAAGGATTTCAAATTTTCAGCGACGCGTCCGGATGTGGTTTAGGCGTATTAGTGCAACATGGCAGTGTGATCGCCTTTGGGTCTAGGCAATTGAAGACTCACGAGAAAAACTACCCCATCCATGATTTAGAATTGGCGGCGGTAATTTTTGCGCTGAAATTGCGGTGGCACTACGTTTATGGTGCGAGGGTGGAGATCTACACGGATCACAAAAGTTTGAAGTATCTCCTAGACCAGAAGGACTTAAATATGCGGCAGCGCAGGTGGATTGAGTTCCTTGGAGACTACGATGTGGAGTTTCAATACACGCCAGACAAAGCCAATGTGGTGGCTGATGCCTTGAGTAGAAAATACTCTGGGCAAGGGAATTGGATCGAAGCTCATGATGAGCGGTTGAGGCGGGACTGGGAGTCCCTTGGCATGGAGTGTGTGACAAGAGGCAAGTCATATGTAGCTAGGTTGAACTGGATCAAAATGCAGAACGATTTGTGCGATCGTATTCAGGAAGTGACCCGTTTGGATGAGGACTTCCAACCATACGTGGAGGAAGCTCTAAAGGGCGAGGGTAGCGTATGGGAGATGATTGATGGGATTCTGAGGAAGGGCGGGAGGATTTGTGTACCGTAGTTTGGTAAGATCCGTGAGGAGTTGATGTTTGAGGCCCGCTTCACAAAGTACTCCATTCACCCGGGCAGTACAAAGATGTACTTGGATATGAAGAAATCCTATTGGTGGCCTGGTCTGAAGCGAGACTTAGCGTTGTGCGTGAGTCGGTGCCAAACTTGTGCCTTGGTGAAGGCCGAGTGTCAGAAGCCGGGCGGGTTTTTGAAGCCTCTTCCTATCCCAGAATAGAAATTCGACGACATCTCCATGGATTTTGTGCATGGGTTACCTAGATCGCAGCAGGGTAACGGCGCAATTTGGGTGATCGTGGATCGCTTGACCAAAGTGGTATACTTCATCCCAAATTGGAAGGAGGACAGCGTGGAGAAGCTGGTGGAATTGTACGTTCGCAACATTGTGCGACTGCATGGGATTCCAAAGAGCATAGTTAGTGACCGTGATTGACGTTTCACGTCTAAGGAATAGAGGTTGGTGCAAAAAAGTCTGGGCATGAAGCTCAAGTTCAATACGGCCTTCCATCCTCAAACTGATGGGCAGACCGAGAGAACGAACCGTACTATGGAGTATATGTTGAGAATGTGTACTCTTGACTTCGGCAAGAAATGGGAGGATCATCTCTTCATGGTAGATTTAGCATATAACAATAGTTACCAAGCAAGTATAAAGATGACGCCATATGAAGCTTTGTATGGGAGGCGGTGTCGAACATCGATGTCTTGGACATAGGCAGGAGACACCAAGCTCTTGGGGAAAGAAGTTGTAGCTAACTCTTGTGAGTTGGTGCGAACCATTCAAGAGCGCATGAAGGTGGCTCAAGATTGGCAAGTGAAATATTTTAATGCTCGCCACAGGAATGTGGAGTTTGCGGTAGGCGACTGGGTTTATCTAAAGATTAAGCCGTTCAAAGGCGTTTCGCGGATTCGCCGACTCAAGAAGTTGAGTCCGAGGTTTTTGGGACCCTTCGAGGTTATAGAATGGGTGGGAGAAGCGGCGTTTCGGTTGGCATTGTCCAATGAGCTTAGTGGATTGCATGATGTCTTCCATGTCTCCGTCTTGAGGAAGGCCTTAGTGGAGGCTAGTGTGGTGATCGAATCAACATCAGTGCCGATAGAAGAGGACTTGAGAACGCGAGTTCGTCTAGTTGGTATAGAAGACTCAGAAGTTCGGCAGTTGCGGAACAAAGAAGTCAAGCTCGTGAAGGTGCGTTGGGATAACTGCGGGCATGACGAGTTCTCTTGGGAGCATGAGCATGCAATGCGCGAGGACTATTCCGGGTTATTTTTGTAAGGATGGTTTAAAATGGTAGCCGATGTGTAGCAACAATGTTTTATTAGTTGCAATTATTATTATTATTTCTTTCTGGTTGTCTCCCTAGATGAGGATTAATTTTAGGGACGAAATTATTGTAAATGGGGAGGAGTTGTAACACCCCAGTTTACAGACCTGGAGTCACTAGAAGTTAACGCCCGACGGTTGGGATGCCACGGGCGATGGGTCGCTATTTTTGGCTGTTGTTTAAAGCGCACGATCACTTGATCTAGTGCGCACGACCACTGGTCGTGCACCACTGCTCGTGCACACTTTTCACCAGTTAGCCAAGTTCTGTTTGGGTAAACGCACGATCTTTGGTCAGAGTGCACATGACCACTGGTCGTGCGCCGCTGCTAGTGCGCGTTTATCCCTTTCTTTCTGGAGTTCTGCCAGAGGTAATCACACGACCATGGGATCTATTGCGCACGACCACTGGTCGTACGCCATCGATCGTGCGGTCGGGACGGTTCCATCAATTTTGGTTCGTGTCCGTTCGATACTTCCCCAAATTAGATCCAAAGACTAGGATCTTCCGCCCAAACGATCTTATTAGGGCTGAGAGGGGTTTTCCTCTCATTATTCTCACCTTTAGGGTTTGAGAGAGGGGTTGGAGAGGAAGAGGAGGGAAGAGGAAGGAGAGAGCTTATTCCGCCATTGATGGAGCTTCGGAGCTCCGATCGCCATTCTGAGACCAGATCCGTGGAGAGGGTGTGGAGGCGCTCATGTCAAGCAGTTCAAAGCAAAGCTTCCATGGCTAGGAAGAGGGGTCGTAAGGTAATGACACTTCTACTCTTGGTTTTAGGATGCACGTTTAGCATCTTCTCTTATTCTCATTTCTTTGGGGCTCCAGATCTCTCAAATGAGAGGGGTTTGGGTTGCCATGGTTCAAGATGAACCTCCGGGTCGATTGTGTCCGTCTTCGGCATGATTTTGCCTTAGAGATCCGCTCCGTTAGTGGATTAGGCATTGTGGGTGAAGTCAAAGTCGTGACCGTTAGTACGACTCGGTGATGTTGCATAGCGACCTTTGAGGATTCGGTAGAAATCCGTTACGGCTAGATGTCGTTATAGTTTATGCGTTTTCCCCCTTTTTCTTGAGTGAGTACTCGTAGCTGGAACCAGGCAAGGTTAGCTCCGCTTCGACGGTAGATGATTTCCTTGGTGCGCGGGAACATTGTGGTACGAATAATGGATTAGGGTAGGGAATTCTGGTTGTGTTGTGCTAAGGCGTGGCTACGTCCGTAGTCGGCTGGCTATCCCATGGCATGCATGTCACATGGGGAAAGTGTCCTGGCGAGACTAGTCCCCTTCTGTGAGATTAACGAGAACGCCGAGCGTAGGGCAAGCCCGGGCAATGAAGCCATGAGTGGGTAGGGTCCAGCAAGGGTTCTTAGAATCGGTTGGGTGTAATACGGAATCCTGACATGAGAAGTCAGAATTTGCAGGCAAGCCCGAGGTTTAAGACCCATGCGCGGGTGGGGAATTTGCAAGATTTCCGTGTAACGACGCTTGGGCTATTGGGGACAATGTAGTTCCCTTTTGTTTGCGGCTTTATGCCAATGGGGAAATGGAAGTACCCAGTGCTTGATGATGTGTTAGATGCATACGAGATAGGGTGCCTTGGGCGAAGCCCGGGTTTGCATACATGTTGCATAGTAGGCCCCTTTCACTATGTTCTAAACCTATAAAACGTGTTTGTTGTATGAGACATCCAAACATGCTTTAAAGCTTTATATATATTTGCTTTTCGTATACGAAGTGTTGACTTGCAGGTTGGAGGGGTACCCCCGGTTCCGTTAGGGGCGGCCGGGAGGAGATGTGTTGGTTACACAGTAGAGGTCAGCCTTTGCTGACCCACGTTACTTAAAATCTTACAGGGCAAGGATCGCAAGCAGGAGATAGTGCACCGGGCGAAAAGCCCTAAGCCGCATGAAGTGTTGTTGTACTTTAGCTTGTTTCCTTTTCTTGTCTTGTATGATCCATGTTTTGGACATCGTCCGGCTTGCACGCCGAGGTAGCTTAGGAGTGCGTTTGCACGTTCATGTTTGACCTTGTGGTCTTTATTTGATGGACTCTTTTTGTGTAAGGCCTTAAGGCCATTTGATACTCCTGTTAGTGGTGGATAACTTCTATTTGTTTTGCTTTGTTTCCGTTGTGTTTAGTTTTGAGTTTTGAGTTTGGGTAGTAAATATCATCTTATAATGCTGAAGCTGTGGCATCTGTATGTTATGGGGCCCCAGCCAGACCAATATTATACGGTCATTACAGGGGTGGTGTTACACAGATCTTGGGAGATTCCATGAGTCAAGGTGGCCTTGATAGTAAAAGTTCAATGATCGTCTAAGTGGTTGATACTTAGGACAGAGGTGGGACTTGAAATTCAGTACATAGATAATGTGCCTTGAGTGCAATTATATATACTACCATACTGCTTACTTTACAGGGAAGGAGTACCACCGCCCCGGGAATGGGGTTGGGTTGTTTTAACTGTAGTTAGCTAAAACCGATCGGTGTTTTGTTTTGTCACGTCATCATGGAATGTACTTGTGCAGGTGCTGGCGAGCTGAGCAGAATATAGCAGGCTAAAGCCTTTTTTGCTGAGCTGACCCTCGAAGGCCAAGTGCTATGATTTACAGCTTTCATGTATTTCCTGCCTGCGTGCCGATATATGAAAATCACCTTGTTGTGTAAATTGAAATATTGATGTAAGGCCTTAAGGCCAAACTTTTTTGTACATTCATATCTGTGGATTTTAGTAGACATTCCTTTGGTGAGTTATCTTTATTAAATACTTCTGTCAATTGTGAACTCTGTGTTAGATTTGTTAGATGTTTGGTTTCATTTAGTAACCCCGTTGTCTGTTCGTTGAATATGGCATGAGGCCCCAACCAGACCTTTTTTTATATTCCTTGTGATGGGCGTGGTGTTACAACATCGCCGAATGGATCTTCATGATCTGACATGTCTTTTGATGTTAAAGTGATCTTCTCCTCTGAGGGTGGGTCTTGGGAGGTTAAAGCTACGCTCCGTTGGAACAAAGTGTGAAGGCTCCCCTTAAGGGTGTCCTCAATCCCCACACCCCCGTGGATCACCTCGATCCCTCTCCGGGTTCCTACATCTACCCGGTCTTCACACCAATCCTCCTCTACTCTTCCATCTCCTTATCTCACACCTACTTTATTGGTCCGCAATGGAGGCTGTTTCCCTCCTCCTACTTTCACTGCTCACCTAAACTCTAAGAACACGAGTCATGGGACTGCTGCGTGGCTCTTCTCCTGTTGAAAGTCACAGTAGGACAACACCACTTCCATTCTCCCCACTACGCAAGATTGATTTCTCCTTCCTCTTCTATGCCCATGACCGATCTCCATAGCCTATTGGGGAGGGGGTGGTAGTGGCCTCAGACCAGACCTCCACCCGGGATGGTTTAACCATCCCTTCCCTACCCAAATGTTCCCCCTTCCCTAAGCAACCCCTGTCCCTTGGCCTTGGGGTGGTACCCATATAATCTCCATTGTGGTCAATGAACTTGCCGTTGTGAATGTGAGGGATAGATCTTATGATTACTCTAGAGGGGGGGGGGGGGTGAATAGAGTATTAAAATGATTTACTAGTTTTGATAGCGGATTAAAATAAAGTGATCTATATAAGTATAAAAATAAATATCACAGCACACAAACACAAAAATAATCAACACAGACAACACAAGAATTATAGAGGTTCCCCAATAAACCTGGGTACATCCACTCTTCTACCACCCTGGTGGGAATCCACTACAGGTATTTGATCAGGTGCTCTGCCACCACAGGTTTTTGCTCAGGTGCCCTGTCACCACAAGATCTATTTTTCTAAGGGAGATCTAGCAACCCTTTGAGCTTTTGATTAGGTGCCCAAAAACCAAAAGTCTAACTTTTGAAGGGAGTTAAAACCCTGTACACAGTTGGATAAAATAAACAAAAAGGTTGAAGATGTTCTTCTCTATCAATAATCTGGATTTGATGTTGTCAAAGCTCCCCCTGAGTTGTATGAATCTGATGAGGAGTGGAAGCTTTGCTTCAGGGTGCAGGCCTTAAAATAATGTTGCTCTTCAAGCTTTTAGACTGTTTTTGATTGTTTGTCTCTTGAAAGCCTGAAGCAGATGAAGAACACTGAGTGTGTGAGAGCTATTTGTCCTTTACTGTCTGCTAATACTGATTCCCTTTCTCTGTGATTGTTATTTTCTTGATTGTCTGTATCTGTATATCTCTCTCTATGATAATAATTTCTTATAAAAGAAAATCACTTTATATATGTATTCAGATTTAAATCCATTTGAATTTTTAAATCTTTCCTGAAACCTTTAGCAGAAACTCTGGAATCCTATACGGTTGATTTTTGTCTTGAATGTATTTCCCTAACTATCCCAGTAAATAAGGTATAGTAATAACTCTATGAAAATCATAATTAATGATGCCCGAAACGACTATTTTCTTGAGAATATTGAGCATTAATTATCAGAGCATTACTGACTTAATATAATAGAATTTGAAATCAAATGATAGTCAAACTGAGAAACTGCAGAGTGGAAAAGTCGAACAGAACCTGGAAAGAGTTAGTCGAACTCAGCAATGATTTCGTCAACCTGAACTCCAAGTTTGTCGAGCTAAGAATTCTCCTTCATCGAGCTGAGCTCCAAGATCGTCGAGCTGAAAATATACTTGCCAATCTAAGCTCCAAGTTCGTTGAACTGAGGTAGTCATTCGTCGAGCTGAACTTCTTATATGAGATCATAGTTCATCGATCTCAGCTAGACTTTTATCGAGCTCAACTCAGATAAGGAACTCTGAGTTTGTCGATATAAGATCGACGATCATCGAGCCGAGTTCATCTATCGTCGAACGACTTTCCTGCAACCATTTTAACTGCTTTTTCTTTAAGGTATTCTGTCTCTAAAGTCTTCTGAAGTGGATTAATGACAGTCTAAGTTGGTGTTGCTGACTTTGACCTTGGAAAACCTATGACCCTAGACTATATATGTTGGGTCATTCTAAGCAATCCTAATAGTTGTACTTGCCCAAATCAAAACTAGGGTTCCAACAATCTCCCCATATTTGGGTGAGGATACTATTTACAAAGAATAAAGCAAGAAAATATATCTAGCAGAAATAAAACATTCAATAGATATATATACAATTATGTTTTGAAAAATACATCAATAACAAAATTCAAAATCCATAGGCAGAAGATTAAGAGTCTTTCTTTGAAGAATCTAAAGAAGGTTTTGTGAAAACCATTTTCCTTTTTGGATCCTCTTCTTCTCTTTGGGTCTTCTTAATGTCTTGTGCACCAAGAATTTTTACAGTTGTAGCTCTGGGCACTACAACATCAGGATGCAAATTCATATAGGTATTAACATTGAAAAGATTTTGTACCTGATATTTGTCCAGTTCTTTTTTCCTGTAAGAAGACATAGTAGAGAATTGAGAGGCATCCTTTCCTTCTTCCTTGGCCTTCCTTATCTGAGATAGATCTATCAGCTCATTATACCTGGACATTCTATAGTTGGAATCCAATTCTGGATCAAAAATAGGAGGGGGAGGTCTCTCTGGACTTGATTCTTCTTGATTGCCTTGTTCTGTTAGCTGATTGCCTTGACTGTCATGCTGTTGTTGTTGTTATTTCTTCTGTTGACTACTTGTTAGGTATTGTATCCACAATAAGCTATATTTGTATGAAGTAACCCTTAAACTAAGATGAATTAAGTTGTATTTGATGTCTTGTTTGAGTTATGTGTTTGTAAGACTTAATTGCCAAAGTGTAGACAAATGTCAGTCTACAATGAGTCACCAAACACAGGACCATACAATGTAATCCCTCATTGTGTGATCTATGGCGTTGACTCATGTGTAGCCTCTCTATTGGGATACACTTCTTTTTTAAGCACTAAACCTGTAGGAGAAAGACTAGTTGTAAATTTCCTTGAAGACAAAAAATTTTCAGAAAGCAGAATTTTTTTAAGTGTTTTACTCAAGTAGTAACCTATGTACTCGAGTAGAATTATAGTCAGTTCTAGAGTAAGCTAAGTCTAGCACTCGAGTAACTGAAGTAGTTCTCGAGATGATTTAAAGTTAGTTCTCGAGAAACTGCTTAGTACTCGAGTACATCTCTACTTGTTCTCGAGTTATCTAAAATATCTAACTCACAAATTCTTCTAAGTGTAATACTCGAGTAGCTAAGGCTATTACTCGAGTAATGCAAGACTTCGTCTCGAGTAACAGAAGTCAAGTACTCGAGAAGTATATCTAGTTCTCGAGTAGTGAAGCATTAGTACTCGAGAAGTCCAACTACTTCTCGAGAAGTCAATTCTATTACTCGAGTAGCCAGAAGTTATTTCCAGATTTTTCTCTAAGGATTGTTCTCGAGAACTTTACATCCTTTTCTCGAGAAGTCAAAGTGATTACTCGAGTAGTCATATTCCACTCGAGTAATGCAAAAATTTTTTCTGAAATTTTGTTAAGTCTGACGGGACCCGTTTTCAAATGAATCTCCATGACTATTGGTCCACATGTTATGTCATTTATGATTAAGACAGTTAGACTATTCCAATAAAAGGTCTTATCATATTTGACTAACCCTAACAAAGAGATAAAGTTTTCTGAATCGATTTTCTTCATTCCAAATCAGGAAGCCGCCGCCGCTCTTCAACGACGATCTCGCCGCCGCTCCTTCTCCGATTCCAGAGATTAAGAGCGAGATCAGATCAATAGCTCAAGGCATTCTTATTCTCATAGATTCTCATCTTGATCGTGCTGATCTAGGTTTTCAGATCCAGAATAGTTTTCGGCTTGTCTTCTTCAAACTATTTCTGAGAAAGCTTCAAAGACTCAAGAAAGAAGAAAGGCTGAAGATTCAGATCTGAGATATTCTGTTTGTATAATTTTATTTACAAAATCTTTTTCTTGTAGGAGATTTTGTCTCCGAGTGTTGTAGGAAGTATTTCTTCCGAGTGTAGATCCATGTTGTGGATCGAGTTATAGGGGCGTTGCTCCGAGTTGTAGAATTGGTTTTCAATCTGAGGTAATAATGAAGTAGCCGAGTCTAGCATGTTGCTAGATCGGTGAGGTGGAGAGTGGACATACCCAAGATTGGGGAACCACTATAGATCTGGTATTCTCTATGTTGTGTGTGCTTATTTTCTGCGCTTCGTTCATTCACTTTTTATTCCGTAAAAAGACGCAGACCTCACCTATTCACCCCCCTCTAGGTGATTTAGGTAGACAACTAAAAACATCAATTGGTATCATAGGGAGGTTGTTCATCAAAAAGGTTAACACCTTGAACAAATCTCCTCCTAGTTGTCTTTAGAGGATTCAAGCATGGACAAAGTTACGGATTTTGCAAAGCTTCCTCTATGCACAAAGAACAATTTTTCTATGTGGAAAGAAAGGATAAAGTTTTTCATGGAAGCTATAGATCCTAGAATTTTTATGATAGTGGAAAAGGACCTTATGTTCCTTTGACCACCTCCACCATTGACTCACCAAAGTAAGTTTCTTAGAAACAGATGGATCTTGATAAGGATGAGATTGCACTTGTCTCTTTAGACAAGAAAGCAAAAAATATCATCGCAAGTGCAGTCGATGATTCTATATTGCAGAATTAGATTCACTGTCAGTCTGCCAAGGAAATGTGGCAGTCTCTTATCATCTTGATGGAAGACACTGAAGAAGTTAGAGATGACAAAAGATCACTTCTAAATCAGAAATATGAAGCATTACGACAAGGTCCTAAGGACTCTATTTTATATACCTTTGAGAATTTATTCAAGATTGTCAACGACCTAAGAGTCTATGGTCGGGTCTTCATAAATGGGGAACTTAATGATAAGTTCCTGAGATCCCTGATTAAGGAATGGGATAACAAGGTTTGTGCTATCCGGGAGTTTGGAAAGCTAGCAGAGACAGGCCCCTAAAATCTCTTCTGAAAGCTTATGTCATATGAGCTATAAATAAATTCAAGAAAAGCTGAGGAAGAGAAGAACAATTCTTCATCCAAGGAGAAGTCTTTCGCTCTAAAGGCAGACACCTCAAGGAAGTCTAAGGCTGCTTCTCCTGCCCCAGCATAAGAAGAAAGTGAAGAAGAATCTTCAGAACCAAGCACCTCAAGCTCAAAATTATCTGAAGGAGAGTTTTCTCTTCTCTCAAGGCAGTTCAAGAAATTCTTGAACAAGAAGAAGAAATGGAAATGCAAGGATGCCTCATTCAGAAGATCACGTCACGATGGTGATCGTCACAAGAAAGGCTCAAGTAGCCAAGATAGGTATCACCTTAAATAGAACAAACACTTTTTTACTGACATTGTTTGTTACTGTTGTAACAAGACAGGACACGTCATAGCTAAATGCCCTTACAAGAAGAAGGAGGGTGGAAGAATAGAGGAAAAGAAAACTTCTTACAACAAGAAGAAAATTGAAAGAAGCCTGGTAGCCAAGAAGGGCAAGACCCTCAGTGACACAGACTCATCTAAGCCTAGTGATGAGGAGGAAGCCTACTTTGGGCTCATGACACAAACAGATGAAGAAGAGGAACCACAGTTCACTAGGAAGGTAAACTCTGATACCCCTCTTTCTGAATCTGATGATTCTGAACATGATCATGAGGAATGTTCCTCTGACGAGGAGTCTGAACTCATGACTCAATATAGAGAGTTGATCAAAGCCTACGATAAATGTCGTAGAGTTGCAAGAGCTCAGGCTAAGGAGATCAAATCTCTTAAGGAAATACTTCCATAATGCAATGGAAGAATATAATAAGGCTCTCGAGCACCTAAATCTGAAGTAGAAAATCATCAAGGAATTAGAAGAACAACTTGAAGCTGAAAAGAGACTTGTTGAAAGTTTATCCAAGCCCAAGATGATCCTTCCGCTTGTTGTTGAATTCTCTGCTCAGGCCAAAGGTGCTGGCTTAGGCCATGTGGCATCCCCTAGTAAATCTTCTAGGAGAAACAAGGCCAAAGGGAGAAATAAGGCCACTAAGAAAGCTCTAGCCAAGGAGAAGGGGAAAGCTCCTCAAGAAACAAACCTTATTCAAGAAGGTTATCTTTCCAACGAACGAGTTTGATCTTGACTCGTCCTATGGTCACTTTGCTAGGCCTACTCATGTAGAGCCCAAGTCTCGGTACCAAGGATGGACTCGTCCTCAGAACTTTGGTGAGAGTGTCTTCAAATCACATTATGAGGAGATCACTCTTCAGAGCTTCGGACCTTATAATCATGGTCATAACATCAGGAAAGCACCAAAAGCTAAACCCGTTGTAGAAAAGCCTACTAAGGAGAAGAAGTCATGTGAATGTCATCACCATAAAGCTTCTACTTCCAATTCTACTGTCACTGCTAGACCACAATCTTAAAAGGTCGAGCAGGAGATCATTAGGCAAAGATACAACAGATTTGACTGTTGGTGTTGTTGCAAGGTTGGTCACTTCTCCATAGATTGCTAGTTTAATCCCAGATATTATGTAACACCTCGAGTTAATAATGTGAGAAAGACCACTCACAATGTTAACACTTGTAGAGGGAGTGTTCTAACTAGAGACCAAGGACCCAAACAAGTTTGGGTTCCTAAGGCAACTTGATTTTATTTTTGTAGGAATGTCCAAAGGCCACAAAAAATCTCATCTGATATTTGGACAGTGGATGCTCTTGGCATATGACCGGGACTAGAAGCCTACTCCGGAATTACTCTCCAGTCATGAATGGGCCAAAGGTCATCTTTGGAGTTTCTGACAGAGGGATTACAAAAGGCTACCGTATGATCACTAATGGTAGTGTATCCTTTTCCGATGTGGCTTATGTTGAATGATTGGAACACAATCTCATAAGCATAAGCCAACTCTGCGATAAAGGATACATCGTAGAATTTCATGCAGACAAGTGTTTGATAAAATCGGTTGATAATTTAGAAACGATTTTATCAGGCACTTCAAGTAGGAATACATTTTGCTTAAATTTTATTTGCATAGTCTCTTCTATACCAGTGTGCTTTTTGGCCAAAGATAGTGCGTCTCTTGGTGACCAATGACACAAGAGATTAACACTTATAAATTTCAAAACTATTTATAAATTATTGTCTTAATTTAGTACGTGATGCCCCAAATGTCAAGTGTGCTAAAGATAGACCTTGTCACGTATGCATAAAAGGCAAGCAAATAAGGGCTACTTTTAAAAGCATTATTGGCAAAGATTCTAATAGGTGTTTACACCTACTTCATATGGACTTGTTCGGTCCACTGCAAATTAGAAGTTAGGGGAGGTAAGGATTATACATTGGTTATTGTTGATGATTACTCTCGCTTTGCGTGGATGTTCTTTCTAAAACACAAGTCAGATACTTTTGATATCTTTATGAATTTTGTCAAGCAAGTCTAGAATGAATACAATTGTTCCGTAGTTAAAATCAGAAGTGACAATGGAACATAGTTCAAGTCTGGGGCCATGACAGAATTCTATGAAAGTCTTGGTATCTTTCATGAGTTTTTCTCTCCTCCTACTCCTCAACAGAATGGAGTTGCTGAGAGAAGGAATAGAACACTCATAGAGGCTTGCAGAACCATGTTGAGTGAAGCCTCACTACCAGAATATTTTTGGGCTGAAGCTGTCAACACTGCTTGACACGTGCAAAATCGAGCACTCATAAACAAAAACCATAATAAGACACCTTACGAACTACTGAAGGGCAGGAAACCGACCATTTCATACTTTAGAATCTTTGGTAGTAAATGCTTCGTCCTTAACAATGTTAAGTATCACACCACTAAATTTAGTGAAAAGAGCTTTGAATTTATTTTTGTAGGTTATAGTAGCCATAGTAAGTCATATAGGATTTTCAATAAGAAAACCATGGTTGTAGAAGAATCTATTCTTGTTATATTTGATGAGACGAGCTTGCTGCAAAGCAGTTCTTCTAGTATGTTCATTGAAGATGCAGGTTCATGACTGAAGGAATTGAGATTGGATGAGCAAGTTAAGGAAAAAGAACAAGAGTTCATCACGATCACCACTCCAACCCCTATTGGAGAAGATGACCACCATGATGAGACGTCATCCAAGATAATGAAGTCACTCAAGGGATAAGAGAAGCTCCAGATGCAAGGAACCTAGAGCTCAAACACTTGAAGGATCACCCAATTGATCAAATCATCAGAGATCCCCGAGATGGTGCCAGAACTCATAGAGGTACAACTAATGAAAATTTATATTTGAGCTTTCTCTCACAGGTTGAACCAAAGAAGATTGAGGAGGCAAACTCATACGCATCTTGAATAATGGAAATAGAAGAAGAATTGAACCAATTCAAGCATTGCCAAGTCTAAAGGCTTGTTCCAAGACCCAAAGGTAAGAATGTCATCGGAACCAAGTGGGTCTGTATGAACAAGATGTACGAGGATGGGACAATCATAAAGAACAAAGCCAAACTCGTTGCTAAAGGATACAGACAAGAAGAAGGAATCGACTTCGACCAGACGTATGCTCTAGTGGTAAGATTGGAGGCAATCAGGTTGTTCCTAGCTTATGCTGCACTTAAGGGCTTCATTGTCTATCAGATGGACGTGAAGTCGGCCTTCCTTAATGGTGACATAAAGGAAGAAGTGTATGTGGAACAACCCCCAAGTTTCGTTGATTCTAACTTTCCTGATCATGTTTATCTTTTATTTAAAGCATTATATGGTTTGAAACAAGCTCCTCGAGCTTGGTATGAGACGCTGTCTAGCTTTCTTCTTGAGAACAAGTTCATAAGGGGAAAGATAGATAAGACATTATTTCTTAGGGAAATAATAGGCAAGATTTTGCTAGTGCAAATCTATGTCGATGACATTATTTTTGGCTATACGGACGACAACCTCTGTACGAAGTTTTCAAAACTTATGCAAGGGAAGTTTTATATGAGCAGTATGGGAGAGCTGAAGTATTTCTTATGACTTATGGTGAAACAATCTGAAGATGGAATTTTCATCACTCAAACGAAGTTCACCAAGGAGTTAATTAAGAAATTCAAAATAGAGAACGCAACCTCTATGAGGACTCCAATGGGTTCAGCCATGTCTCTGGACAAGGATGAGAAAGGGAAACCTTTTGATGAAACCAAGTACAGAAGCATAATTGGATCCTTGCTCTATCTTACCTATAGTAGACCTGACATAATGTTTTTAACATGTGTGTGTGCTAGATTTCAAGTGAACTGTAAGGAATCTCACTACGCTGCTATAAAGCGGATTTTGAGATACCTTAAAGGTACACCAAATCTTAGCTTATGGTACCCAAGAAGTAATGATAGCGAACTAATTGGTTTCTCAGATATAGATTTTGCAGGAAGAAAAGATGACAGGAAGAGCACTTTCGGGACTTGTTAATTCCTAGGAAGAAGACTCATATCCTGGAGTAGCAAGAAGCAGAACTGTGTTGCAATTTCAACATCCGAGTCATAGTATATCTCTGCAGGTAGTTGTTGTGCACAGCTGCTATGGATAAAGAATTTGTTTGAAGATTACAACATGAAGTTCCAAAATATTCCAATATTTTGTGACTCTTCCAGTGCAATTGCAATCGCCAACAACCAAGTCTCTCACAGCAGGACAAAGCACATAGAGCTGAGGTATCACTTCATTAGGGAGCATGTGGAGTATGGAGACATCAACCTCCATTATGTCCCAACTGACAGGTTGGTTGCAGACATCTTCACGAAGCCGCTAGACGAGGCCAAGTTCTCGTTCTTCAAAATAGAACTTGGCATACTCAACAAAGAAGAATAAAGAAGGAGAATTCACAACAAAGCTCAAGGATCAAGCAACACTTCAAAAATTCAAAAATTCTTAAGTTTGGACTTCAATTCTCGAGTAAGACTATTACTACTCAAGTACTAATCTTGACCACTCGAGCAACGAGTCTGCCTCTCGAGAAATGCTTCTCGAGTAATAAGATACTTCTCGAGAACTTCCAGTTACTACTCGAGAACTAGAGTCTATTCACTCGAGTAATGCTTGTCCACTCGAGAGATCTGAAGGAATTTTTAGTCTTCAAGTTCAAATTTTGATATCTGCACTCAAATGTTATGCCTCCATATTCTCAGGTATGTTACTTATATTATTTCCTTAATTATCATAAATTAAGACTTATATAAATAGAAAAGTCTGGAAATCTCCAAATCACTCGATCTATAACCCTTTCTCGAAAGAAAAGAAGGAAACTTTTCGCCTTCCGCCGCCGTCACAGAACTTGTCGCCGATTTTCTCCCTGCAGTAATTTCTCGTTTATGTCTGGATCGATGGCTCCTACTTCCAAGATAGTGATTGAAAGCGAACTTGTTTTGACTGGGATTGTAAAGATTTTAGACGACTTTCAGAATCTTCTTCTCCTTCTGGAAACTGCAGGATTATCCTTCGTTTTATAGCAATCATGCAAAATTTTATTTCCAGAGGTTGAAGAGTTCTTTCAGAATGCAAAGGTGAGGAGAAATGGAAAGATTCTTAAGACAAGAGTTTGTGAAATCAAAATCAAACTCACAAAGACAGTTGTTTCGAAGCTTCTTCGACTTCCTGTGATTGAAGAAGAAGACGACCTAACTGCTGAGGACTATGACAGAGCCTATAGTTTCTGTGGAATTTTTGTTGTTATAAACAACATTCGTCGACCTGACCTAAATGCAGAGGGAAAACTTCTAGTTGATATTCTTAGCAAAGTACTTCTGTGCAAGACTACTTCTATAAGCTTCATCACTGCCGACTTCTTTTATATGATGACAGTAATTATATGCAGGAAGAAATTTCAGTTTGGGATGATGATTTTTGATAAGATAATAGAAAGCATCAAAGCACCTAACTATGCAAGGATTATCTCTCTACTCCTGCATGAGTTCAAGCCAGTGATCTTTGACTTATCCAAAGGTACAAACCTTCACCATATGGAGAAAGTCTCTATATCTTCTATACAAAGATGGGAGCTTAAGCTCAAGAATCTTTCCCAAGCTCCTAAGGCACAGGATCATCCAGAGTATGAGGACATGACTCCATCTCCTCCTCTACCTCAAGTAGCTAGCACATCTGGTGTAACTGCTGAGGGGGAGCCTGCTTCTTCAACTCCAGTGGAAAGAGTTTATACCCCTCCTCTAGCTGCTACACTCCATCCTACTACCCTAGAAGAGTGTTGGGAATTGTCTCCATAATACCTCAGATTTGTAGGAAGTCATACCTTGAACTAAGATGAATTAAGTTGTATTTGATATTGTGTTTGAGTTGTATGTATGCAGGACCTTATTGCCAAGTGTTGACCAATGTCAGTCTATAGTGGGTCACCAAACACAGTACCATACAATGTAATTCCTCATTGTGTGATCCAAGGTGTTGACTCATGTATAGCCTCTCTATTGGAATACACTTCATCTAAATGCATTTGGACTTATGGACTATGGAGTATTGAAGATTATTTCAGTCTGGAATATTTTTAAGTCCACATACTCGAGTAGTATCCTTCACATACTCGAGTGAATGACTTAGTACTCGAGTAGATCCTTGGACATACTCGAGAAGACTCTGTATACTCGAGTATATGAGCTTATACTCGAGTAGATTTTCTTTATACTCGAGTAGGTGATATCTTATACTCGAGTAGATGGTTAGTCACTCGAGTAGGTTATGTATTATACTCGAGTAGAGCTTTCTGTATTAAGTCTGAAATTTTCCAAGTCCACATACTTGAGTACTTCCCTGATATACTCGAGTAAGTGACTTAGTACTCGAGTAGATTGGTTTTCATACTCGAGTAGTTTTCTAGTCACTCGAGCAGTTTTTCCTAAGATACTCGAGTAGTTTCTCTCCTTGTACTCGAGCATATTCCTCTCTTATCCACTCGAGTAGCAGACCTCTTATACTCGAGTATATAATTTCTCTCGATTATATTGGTTCAGATTTCCTGGAATATTTCTAAGTCTAGATTCAACGGATATTTTGAATTACTCTTTTCTGATTGGTCCACGTGTCGTCATTAAAGATTATTATGACCGTTGCAGCTCGCCTATAAATAGGTCCTTTCCGATTTGACCCATGAACAATTTTTTTATATAGAATACAGAGAATATTAAGAAAGAGAAAATTCCGAAAACCTAATTCTCTCAGCCGCCATTACTGGTTTTGGAAAGTACTCTGGATCGTCGTTCTCACAACTGCTGCTGCCGATCTCTAACTCTCAAGCGATCCAGACTCAAGAAGAATCATCCGATCACTTCGTGCTTCATCGATCTCTGATATTTTTATTTGATCGCGGTGATTCCAGATCTCAGATCTGTGGATTTTTGTCAAGTCTTCTTCAACATTTTCTGTCCAAGCCGAAATCTCTCAACGAAGAAGACAAAGCCAAAGATCCAGATCTGTGTTATTTTGTTTGTATTTTTCCTCAAACAATTTTCTTTGTAGGGGATTTATCTCCGAGTGGTAGGAAGTTCTATCTTCTGAGTATAGATCCGTTTGGGATCGAGTTTTGTAGGAACGTGGTTCCGAGGTATAGGATTGGTTTGCAATCCGAGATAGTAGAGTAGCCGAGTCTAGTGATTTGCTAGATCGGTGAGGAAAGTGGACGTACCCAAGATCGGGGAACCACTATAAATCTCTCGTCGTCTGCGTGATTGCTTTCTTACTTATTTGTGCTAGTTGCTAAATTTTTTATTCCGTATTAGACGCATATATCACCTATTCACCCCCCTCTAGGTGATTTAGGTAGACAACTTATATCTTACAATTGGTATCAGAGGGAGGTTCATCGTTAAAAGGTTAATACCTTGATCTGATCCTTTCCAAGTTGTCTTTAGAGAAGTATCAAGCATGAGTAAGACCAAAGATTTTTCTAAGCTCCCTATATGCACCAAGAACAATTTTCCTATGTGGAAGGAAAGAGTTAAATTCTTCATGGAAGCAGTGGACCCTTAGATCTTCATGATTGTTGAAGAAGGTCCGTATGTTCCTATGATTGCATCTACAATAAATCCAACCAGAGAAGTCCCAAAGAAGTTGATGGACTTGGATAAGGACGAAATTGCACTTGTTTCCCTGTACAAGAAAGCTAAAAATATTTTAGCAAGTGCAGTCGATGACTCGATGCTGCAAAATCCGATTCATTGCCAGTCTGCCAAGGAGATGTGGCAATCCCTGGTGACTCTGATGGAAGGCACTGAAGAAGTTAGGGATGATCGGAGATCCCTTCTAAATCAGAAGTATGAAGCCTTCAGGCAAGGTCACAAGGAAGCCATAGCTGATACCTTTGAGAACTTCTTCAAGATAGTCAATGACCTAAGAGTTTATGGCCGAGTCTTCACAAATGGGGAACTGAATGACAAATTCTTAAGATCCCCGACCAAGGAATGGGATAATAAGGTATGCGCCATTCGGGAGTTCGGAAGGTTAGCCGAGACGGACCCGCAGAATCTGTTTAGAAAGCTTATGTCTTACGAGCTTCAAATCAACTCAAGAAAAGCTGAAGAAGAGATGAGCAGGTCTGCATCCAAGGAGAAGTCTGTCGCTCTGAAGGCAGATAACTCAAGGAAGACAAAGGCTAGCTCCTGCCCCAGCTCATGAAGCTGATGAAGAAGAATCATTTGAGACAAGCTCCTCCTTCTCAGAGCTATCTGATGGAGAGTTCTCTCTACTCTCAAGGCAATTCGAGAAATTCTTGAACAAGAAGAAGCATTTGAAAGGCAAGGATGCCTCCTATAGAAGATCATGCAATGATGGTGATCGCCATAAAAAAGGCTCAAGCAGCCACGACAGGTATGGTTCTAAACCGAATAAACATTATTCGACTTACATTGTTTGTTATTGCTGTAATAAGCCAGGTCACGTCATTGCGGATTGCCCCCACAAGAAGAAAGAGGGTGGCAAAAGAGAAGAGAAAAAGTTCTACAATAAAAAGAGGACAGAAAAGAGCCTGTTAGCCAAGAAGGGCAAAACCCTCAGTGACTCCGACTCATCTGAGTTGAGTGCAGAAGAGGAAGAAGCCTACTTTTGGCTAATGGCTCTAACTGATGATGAACAAGTCCCCCAGTTCACTGGGGAGGTAAAATCTCACACCCCTCTTTCAGAATCTGATGATGATAATGAGCAAGAGGGCTATCCCTCTGAGGATGAATCTGAACTCATGGAACAATATAAGGAGTTACTCGAGGCTTACGACAAATGTCGCCGAGTCGTGAGAACTCAAGCTAAAGAGATAAAATCTCTAAAAGCTATAGAGATCACCTTAAGAGAAGAAGTCTCTAAGATTGACTCTCTCAAGGAAGACTTCAATAAATCTATTGAAGAATATAACAAGGCTCTTTAGCACCTTGACCTTAAGGAGAAAATCATCAAGGAGTTGGAAGAACAACTCTCGGCTGAAAAGAAACTTGTAGAAGGTTTCTCTAAGCCTAAGACTGTACTTCCTCTGATTACTGAATTCTCAGCTAAGGCCGAGGGTGCTGGTCTAGGCCACAAAGGTGCTCCTAGTAAATTCTCTATGAGAAACAAGGCCAAGAGAAAGAATAAGGATGCCAAGAAGGCCTTGGCCTAGGAAAAAGGGAAATCTCCTTTGGAGCCAGTCTCGTTCAAGAAAGTTATCTTTCCTGCGAACGAATTCGACTTTGAGTCCACCTATGGACACTTCACTAGGCCGATCTCGGAGAAGCCTAAGTCAAGGTACCAAGGTTGGACTCGCCCTCGTAAGTTTGGCGAGAGTGTCTTCAAGGCACCTTATGAAGAGATTCAACTTCAGAGCTATGGACCATATGCTCATGGTCATAACATCAAAAAGGCACCAAAGGTAAAACCTGTTGTGGAAAAGCCTATGAAGGAGAAGACTTCATGTAGTTGCCATCATCATGAAGCTTCTTACTCCAAGAATGCTACCCTTGCTGGACCTCCTCTCAAGAAGGTCAAGCAGGAGATTATAAGGCAAAGATACAACAGATTCGACTGTTGGTGCTGTGGTAGAGTTGGTCACTTTGCCTTAGATTGTTGGTTCAATCCTAGAAATGCTGCAACTCCTCAAGTTAGCAACGTGAGAATTACCACTCATGAGGCTAATACTCGTAGGGGGAGTATTCTAACTCGAGACCAAGGACCCAAATGTGTTTGGGTTCCTAAGGCTTAGTGATTATAATTGCAGGTAAGTCTAAAGGCCATTAAAATGCCAATCTGGTATTTGGACAGTGGATGTTCTCGGTATATGACCGGGACAAGGAGCCTACTCCATAACTTTTCACCGGTGTTGAACGGACCAAAGGTCATCTTTGGAGGTTCAGACCGAGGAATTACCAAAGGCTACAACATGATTACTAAGGGTAACGTATCCTTTTCGGATGTAGCCTATGTTGAAGGATTGGAACACAATCTCATCAGCATAAGCCAACTATGCGACAAAGGATACGTGGTTGAATTCCATGCTGATAAGTGTTTGATAAAATCGGTTGACAACATGGAAACTATTTTATCAGGCACTCGAAGCAGAAATATTTTCTATTTAAATTTCATCTGTATTGACTCCTCTACACCAGTATGTCTTTTAGCAAAAAGTAGTGCATCTCTTGCTGACCAATGGCACAAGAGACTAGCACATATTAATTTCAAAACTATTAATAAACTATTCTCTCAGAACTTAGTACGTGATGCTCCTAATGTCAAGTGCGTTAAGGATAGCCCTTGTCATGCCTGTATAAAAGGCAAGCAAACAAGGAGTTCATTTAAAAGCATTATAGGCAAGGATTCTAATAGAAGCTTACAGCTTCTTCATATGGATTTGTTCGGTCCACTGCAAGTTAGAAGTTTGGGAGGTAAGGAATATATGTTGGTTATTGTGGATGATTACTCGCTCTTTGCGTGGGTGTTCTTTCTGAAACACAAGTCAGATACCTTCAATATTTTCACTAATTTTGTTAGGCAAGTCCAGAATGAATACAACTGCTCCGTAGTCAAAATCAGAAGTGACAATAGAACGGAATTCAAGTCTGGGGCCATGACAAAATACTGTGAAAGTCAAGGTATCTTTCATGAGTTTTCCTGTCCTCCCACTCCACAGTAAAATGGAGTAGCTGAGAGAAGGAACAGAACACTCATAGAGGCTTGCCAGACTATGTTGAGTGATGCCTCACTTCCAGAGTACTTCTGGGCTGAAGCCGTCAACACCGCTTGTCACGTGCAAAATCGAGCACTCATCAACAAGAACCATGATAAGACTCCTTACGAACTTCTAAAAGGCAGGAAACCAACCATTTCATATTTTTAGAATCTTTGGTTGTAAGTGCTTCGTACTTAACAACGACAAGTATCACACTACCAAGTTTAGCGAGAAAAGCTTTGAAGGTAATTTTGTAGGTTATAGTATCCATAGTAAGGCCTATAAAGTATTTAATAGAAAAAACTCTGGTGGTAGAAGAATCGATACATATTGTATTTGATGAGACGAGTTTGCTGCAAAGCAACTCTTCTAGTGTGCTCATTGAAGATGCATGAACAAAGATAAAGGAACTCAGCCTGGATGAACCTACTGAAGATAAAGATGAAAAGTTCATCAAGATCACCTATACAACCCCGATTGGAGAGGTAGATGATCAAGATGAAGAATTCATCCCAGCTGAAGATGTAACTCCAGTGGTTGAAGAGATCCCAGATGCAAGGACTCTAGAGCTCATACACCTGAAGGATCATCCCTTGGACCAAATCATAGGAGATCCCCGGGATGGTGTCAGGACTCGGAGAGGAACAACTAACGAGAATTTATTCTTAAGTTTTCTATCACAGGTTGAACCTAAGAAGTTCGGGGAAGCAAACTCGGATGCATCCTAGATTCTAGCCATGGAAGAAGAGTTAAATCAGTTCAAACGTTGCAAAGTTTGGACACTTATTCCTAAACCCAAGAGTAAGAACGTCATCGGGACAAAATGGGTCTACCGGAACAAGATGGACGAAGATGGAACTATTATAAAGAACAAAGCAAGACTCGTTGCCAAGGGCTATCGTCAAGAAGAAGGAATCGACTTCGATCAAACATATGCTCCAGTGGCAAGACTTGAGGCGATCATGTTATTCCTTGCTTATGCTGCACTTAAGGGCTTTACCGTCTATCAGATGGATGTAAAGTCTGCCTTCCTGAATGGTGACATAAAGGAAGAAGTGTATGTAGAGCAACCGCCAGGTTTTGTTGACTCAACTTTTCCTAATCATATTTATTTACTGCAGAAAGTATTATATGGTCTTAAACAAGCTCTTCGAGCTTGGTATGAGACGCTGTCTAGCTTTCTTCTTTAGAACAAGTTCACAAGAGGAAAGATAGACAAGACATTATTTCTTAGGGAAATAAAATGCAAGATTTTGCTAGTGCAAATCTATGTCGATGACATTATTTTTGGCTCTACGAATAACAAGCTCTGCAAGAAGTTTTCTAAACTTATACAAGAGAAGTTTGAAATGAGCAGTATGGGAGAGCTGAAGTATTTCTTAGGGCTTCAGGTGAAACAATCTGAGGATGGAATTTTCATCTCACAGACCAAGTTCACCAAAGAGTTACTTAAGAAAATCGGAATGGAGAATGCAACCTCTATGAGGACTCCAATGGCCTCAGCTATGTCTCTGGACAAGGATGAGAAAGGGAAACCTTTTGATTAAACCAAGTACAGAAGCATAATTGGGTCCTTGTTCTACCTTACCGCAAGTAGACCAGATATAATGTTTTGAACATGTGTATGTGCTAGATTCCAGGTGAACTCTAAGGAATCTCACTATATTGCTGCAAAGCAAATTTTGAGATACCTTAAAGGTACACCAAATCTTGGCTTATGGTACCCAAGAAGTAATGATAGTGAACTGATTGGATTTTCAGATGCAGATTTTGCAGGAAGTAAAGACGACAGGAAAAGCACTTCCGGGAGTTGCCAATTCCTAGGAAGGAGACTTATTTCCTGGAGCAGTAAGAAGCAGAACTGTGTTGCCATCTCAACGGCTGAATCAGAGTATATCTCTGCAGGCAGCTATTGTGCACAGCTTTTGTGGATCAAGAATCAATTTGAAGACTACAACATGAAGTTCCAGAACATTCCTCTTTTTTGCGACTCATCCAGCGCAATAGAGATCGCCACCAACCCAGTCTCCCACAGCCTAACAAAGCACATAGAGCTTCGATATCATTTCATCCGGGAGCATGTGGACAATGGAGTCATAGATATACAATATGTCTCCACAGACAGGCAAGTTGCAGATATATTCACTAAACCGCTGAATTAGACCAAGTTTTCGTTCTTCAAAACAGAACTCAGGATGCTCAACAAAGAAGAATAATGATGGTGAATTCATTCAAAGGCTCAGAGTTGAAGAAATCGGTGAAGGTATGATTTAAATTTTAAATACCTCCTTAAACCTCATTAGGGTTATATATAAATAGAAAAATTGAAAAATCCATTCCACGGTTTCCATTCTCTCGAGTAAGCTGTCGGTGATTCATCTTCCAGTGCCCGCAGAGCTTCGTCTTCCCCGTTTCAGTTCTACAAAAATTTGGTGATGGCTCCCTCCTCGAAGAATTGAATCGGCTTGGAGCTTGCTCTTGAAGGAATAACTGACCTCTTAGATGACTTCCGTAATCTCTTGATGCTGTTCGATACCACTAAACTCACCTTCCTCCTGCAGTTTCCGTGTAAGATTCTTTTTCCCGCTGTTGAAGAATTTTACAATAATCTGAAGATAAAGAGAAATGGAAAAGTACTGAAATCCAAGGTGAAATGGGTAAAAATCTATCTGGACAAGACCTCCATAGCTACTCTGTATGACTGCCGGTGGTAGATGAAGAGGATGACTTAGGTACTGAAGATTCCAACAGAACAACCTTATTCTGTGGAGTAGATCCTGAAGCCATTTCCTTTAGTAGAGCAGATTTCAATTCAGAAGGGAAATTCCTGGTGGATGTAATTTCTAAAGTAATTCTGTGCAAAACCTATTCGATCCGAGAGATATCCAGGAATATGTTTGACATTATGCAAGCTATCGCCTGCCGAAAGAAGTTCCAGTTTGGAAAGTTGCTACTGGACAAGATCAAGGACATTGTAAAACACCCTAATTTTGCTAGGATTATTTCTCTACTCCTCCATGAGATTAATCCTGAAGTTTTCAATTTATCCAAAGGAACTCCCTTCCACCACATGAAAAAGGTCTCCATTTCTTCAATCCAGAGATATGAGATCAAACTTCAGAACACTGCTCAAGCATCCAAAGCTCATATTATCAAAGAAGCTATCCCCAGAGAACCCAGTGTTTTAGATGACAGGATTCCCTCTCCTCCTTTACATCAAACTATTGACACCTTGGGTGCAATAGTTGAGGGGGAGCCTGCTTCATCTAGCCCTCAGCATCAGAATTCAGAATCTCCATCTCAGCCACCTCAGATCAGAGATCTATTCCCTCCTCCAGCAGATATTCTCTCAGATGTACAAGTTCAAGAGGACATCCTCTCAACTGCTACAGATATTGACAGATTCATTGCAGAGCTAAGATCAGATGATCCCTTATTTCCAGTAGAATTAGTTGTTGTCTCTCCTGAGCATCCACTACCTGAAGATCAGATTCCTGTAAAGGACCCTTCTCCCTCTCCCTCCCCTGCTCAGTCTCCTGCTGAAGACCCAGATCAGCATGAGAATATCCTCCTATCCGATGATGAGGACATGTCCCCAGAGCATGTTGATCCACCTCCGAGGACACTGAATTTCACTCTCCCTTCTTTCATAAATCTAGAAGATTCAGTTGAGATAGTACCTACAAAGAGAGCTGTAAGCTCAGTTGTTATTGAAGAAATTCCTCCATGGGTAGCCCCTATTCCTCAAGCCCCTATTTCATCCTCTGCTCCAGCCTCTGCTCCCTCCAGTTCTTCTGATATTATAAGTAAGATTGAGCAAATGCTCCTAAAATAGAGAAATTACTTTGATGATTCACTGAAATAAGTAAAAGACAAGGTATCTACTCTTGAATCTGAGATGAGTAGAGGCTTTGCAGAAATTCAAGACAATACTGATGAGTTAAAAAGACTATTTTAGTTGGGTGGAAAAGCAATAGACCATACTATCACTAGTATAGGTGAAGTAAGGAACCAAGCTGAAACAGTGGCATACAATCAAATTTAGTTGGACAAAAGGGCTGAAGCAAACATTATGAAGGTTTGTGAGGAAGTTGGAACTTTCAGAGATGAAGCTATTGCTCAGCTATCTGTAGAAATCAGCAAGGGGGAGAAAATAGTGAAAGAACAAGTTGAAAAAATCTCTGCCCAGTCTCAAGCTACTTTGGATGAAAAAGTTAAAGAAATGAAAGCAGATATTCTAGCCCAACTTCAGTCAGTTAAATTCTATATATATGATACTGCAGTCTGAGTGCACAATCAGAATTTCCCAAATTTCCAGCTTGATCCTACCATCATTCCCAAAAGTTTAGATCCTCTTGAGGAAAATCCTTCTTCAGATCCTCAGGTTCATGTTAACATTTCAGAGGCTGTGCCAGTCTTCTCTCCCAGACCTGCTGGTGAGATGTCTGAGCCTCCTCTATCTTATTCTGATGTATGGAAAGATGATATTCCTGGTAGCTCTCAGGGAAACTTTGATCAAGGTGCTTCCTCTTCTAGAAGACATGCTGATCAGGGTTCTCCCAGCAAGAAAAGAAAGTATGGTGACGGCGCTTCTGCCAGCCGTTCTGCACCTAGGAGAGAGCCAGCCCCAGTTCCAGAGGAAAGACCTAAAGTAGTGCATATAGAAGTCTAGAGTCCTACCTCCAAGTCTCTTATTTTTGATACCTTTAAGCTGGTGATAGATTTTGGAGAAAATAAAGATCAGTTCTACAGTTACTCTGAACTGAAAGCCTATGATGTATCCCAGATAAAAATCAGATTGCATGACAAGCTATGGGGATACAATAATCCAGTTGCTCCTCCACGACCCAGAACTTACTTTCCTAAACCTTTCAGTTATTTGGAGAGGCAAAAGCTAAAAAGAGAAAGATTGCATAGAGAAGCTTATCCTTGAGTGAATGACGATATGGAAATGGAATTTTCTATTATATATAATTCTGATTATGGTTATCCTTATAATTATTATTTCTTTGCTAAGTAGTTTACTGCTTTATTTATCATTGATATATGCTATCATTGTTCTTTTTACTCTAAGTAATTCACCTTAGTGTAGAGTGTGCTGACTTCTACAAATAGGGGGAGATTGTTGGGAATTGTCTCCACAATACCTCAGATTTGTAGGAAATCAGACCTTGAACTAAGATGAATTAAGTTGTATTTGATATTGTGTTTGAGTTGTATGTATGCAGGATCTTATTGCCAAGTGTAGACCAATATCAGTATATAGTGGGTCACCAAACATAGGACCATATAATGTAATTCCTCATTGTGTGATCCAAGGTGTTGGCTCATGTATAGCCTCTCTATTGGAATACACTTCATCTACATGCATTTGGACTTATGGACTATGGAGTATTGAAGATTATTTCAGTCTGGAATATTTCTAAGTCCACATACTCGAGTGGTATCCTTCACATACTCGAGTGAGTGACTTAGTACTCAAGTAGATCCTTGGACATACTCGAGAAGACTCTGTATACTCGAGTATATGAGCTTATACTCGAGTAGATTTTATTTATACTCGAGTAGGTGCTATCTTATACTCGAGTAGATGGTTAATCACTCGAGTAGGTTATGTATTATACTCGAGTAGAGCTTTCTGTATTCATTCTGAAATTTTCCAAGTCCACATACTCGAGTACTTCTCTGATATACTCGAGTAAGTGACTTAGTACTTGAGTAGATTGGTTTTCATACTCGAGAAGTTTTCTAGTCACTCGAGTAGTTTTTCCTAAGATACTCGAGTAGTTTCTCTCCTTGTACTCGAGTATATTCCTCTCTTATCCACTCGAGTAGCAGAACTCTTATACTCAAGTATATCATTTCTCTCGAGTATATTGGTTCAGATTTCCTGGAATATTTCTAAGTCCAGATTCAACGGGTATTTTGAATTACTCTTTTCTGATTGGTCCACGTGTCGTCAATAAAGATTATTATGACCGTTGCAGCTCGCCTATAAATAGGTCCTTTCTAATTTGACCTATGAACAATTTTTCTATATAGAATACAGAGAATATTAAGAAAGAGAAAATTCCGAAAACCTAATTCTCTCGGCCGCCATTACTAGTTTCGAAAAGAACTCTGGATCGTCGTTCTCACAACCGCTGCTGCCGATCTCTAACTCTCAACCGATCCAGACTCAAGAAGAATCATCCGATCACTTCGTGCTTCATCAATCTCTGATATTTTTATTTGATCGTGGTGATTCCAGATCTCAGATCCGTGGATTTCTGTCAAGTCTTCTTCAACATTTTCTGTCCAAGCCGAAAGCTCTCAACGAAGAAGACAAAGGGTCTGTTTAGTAAAGCGGCAGGGGTGTTGCACACTGCAGCGGCACAGGAAGCAACGCCAAACATAAAAATGAAGGCTGCGGTGGAACAGTGGCGGCATCGCGGACCGTCAAAAACCGCGGCAGGCCAGATTTTCGCCTCTTTCCCTCTTCCCCGATTTTTCTCCCATGCCCTAGCCGCTGCGCGTGACTCTTCTCTGGCATCCATCGTTTCTTGTGCGCCAACGCCGACGATCTTCTCCGCCCGACATCTCCTCCACGGCTGCTCGATTTGTCTTCTCTATCTCCGGACGATCTCTCCTCCTAAATCTTCTCCATCTCCGGCAGATCCGGTACCAGGCACGCCGCCGACTCTTGTTCATCTTCTCCGGCGGTAAGATCCTTTGCAACATTTTTGCAACATTTTTTGTGATTCTCCTTCTAAGCATACGAACATGGATGTAGCATATTAGGTCCTTGTCTTCCTCCGGAAACAATGACCCTCTCTTCCCAGTTTCATTGTCTAGACAAATTAATAAATGATGCATTTTAGATCTGTAATGGAGAGTAGTCCAACTTAAAAATTTTATAATCCATCATTTGCAATCCAAGTGTTTCTCATTGGGCTCTTGTATAGGTTCTTTTAGTTTCAGATCTATGTTCATTCGAACCGTTTTTAATAAATTGTTGATCCAAGCAAATTTCTATATCAACTCATAGCTTGGGAAGTTAAAATGTTATTTGCATCCATATGTATTCTGTATGAAATGAATCTGATTTGTAGAAAATGAAGTTGTAATGCAATGTATTCTGTATTCGGTTCTTCTAGAACCTAATTGATTCTGGCCATGAGTGAATTGCAGTCCGGCCATGAGTGAACTGCAGTCCTCTGCATTGCTGTTTTATTTTCTTATTAACATTTATATTTCCTACATTTATTCTATGTCACTTGAATTAGGATTTATCAAAGGATTTGTATATGATTTTATTTATAAGTTTATCTAGGGCTTTATGTAATGATTTTTCTAAGGGTTTATCCACGAGCTCTTGTTCAGATCTTGTTTTACTCATTTTTATTGCTCAGGAGTTTGGAAGCAATTTTAGGAGAGTAATGGGTAAACCAAAGGAAGGTATCGTTTTTGCGCAGTGGGAGTCTACGCATGTACACATATTTTGTGACTTGTGTTTACAAGAGATTGAATTAGGCAATAGACCGAACACTCATTTCAGTAGAGATGGATGGCTAAACCTGATTAAAAACTTCAAAGAACGTACATCATTTAATTACACTCGCGCACAGTTAAAGAACAAATGGGATTAGTTGAAGCGTGAGTGGAAGCTATGGAGGGACCTCAAAAAAGGGGAGACTGGTTTGGGTTGGAACCCAACCAAAAGAACAATTGATGCTTCTGATGAATGGTGGGAAGAGCGCATTAAGGTGAAAATTTGTGGGTTTTTAGTCATTTACCTTAAAGACAATTCTGTATATTCTTGCTAACATTTTTCCTCATTCTAGATGTTACCAGCCGCCAAGAAATTTCGATATACAGGTATTGCACCTGAGCTTGAAGAAAAAATGGACAAGATGTTTAGTTTGGTAGTTGCTACGGGAGATAAATCATGGATCCCATCCATGGGAGAAATGCACCCTATGTTTTCTGAACCCGAACATATTTCTGATGACGAACACGTCGTAGAAAGTATTGCTACCCCAACAGCTAACATCAATGATAGTGGACACACACAATGTGATGGGGCAACGAGTGGAATTAAGGGAAATGATGTTAGTTCGACTTCCAAAAAAAATTCAGGCATAAAAAGATTCCGTAAAGGTAACATAAAAGATGCCATGTTGGCACGAGTTGATGGGTTACTGGCCGTAACACGATCTGTGGGACTTACAGTTGCAGCACCGATTGTTCCTCCTAGCATATATATGTTGAGCGAGGCAGTACACGAGCTAGAGAAGTTTCCAGAGTTGTTTGATGATGCAGACATGTATGATTTTGCCACGTTGTACTTCATAAATCTCAATAATAGGATAATTTTCTTGAATCTCCCGGAAGATAGGAAGGTTTCGTGGTTGAAGAAGCGTTACATGGAATCTCTGAAGTGAAGGCTTTACATTCGGGGTTCATATGATTTATAGTATTTTTGTAGCATTATTTCTGAGCTCATGTTCTGTAATATCAAGTTTAGATGGAACTCGTGTTTTTGTACTATTTGTAGCATTATTTCTGAGCTCATGTTCTATAATATCGAGTTTAGATGGAACTCGTGTTTTTGTACTATTTGTAGTCTTATTTCTGGGCTCATGTTCTGTATTACAGGGTTTATATAGAACTCTTTTTTTTGTAATGTTTGTATTAATGGTATTTTGTGAAACTGATATTTTGGTTTATGTTTTTTATAATTTGCAAGTTGTGAATCTCTGTAATGTTTGTACTTTGTTTACATCCATGCTCATATTTTACATAGGTTGCTATTATGGAAGATGATAACATGGATAACGATGTTATGATTGACGAAGAAGAGTTCATGTTAATTCAACAAAGGAACCGCCAACGCCGATTTACTATTTATCAGAACCTCATTGCAACAACATCATTTATAATAAGTGAATATGTCTTCCCTTCTACTAATAAGATACCTTGCATGACCTCAAAACAAACTGGGGAGAAATGGGTGGCAGAGTTATTAGAAGGACATCCAGGAAGGTTTTTCGATAATTTTCGCATGTCAAAACAAATATTTTGTGACTTATTGATTTTGCTAGAGGAATCGTATGGTTTAAAAGGATCTAGAAGGACTGCGACCCGGGAGGTCTTGGGAATGACATTATACATACTTGGTCATCATGAAACTCTACGGAAGACGTCAGAACGCTTCCAACATTCAACTGAAACAATCAGTCGATATTTCGAGAAAGGGTTACGTGCACTAACAAGCCTTTCAATGGATATTATATGTCCTACTGATCCACAGTTCAGACATACTCCCGCGCATATTGAAAATGACGACAGATACATGCCTTATTTCAAAGACTGCATTGGAGCAATTGATGGGACTCATGTGGATGCTTGTATTCCGGTACATGAGCAAGTTGCATATATTGGTCGACATGGATCACCAACTCAAAATGTAATGGCAGTTTGTGATTTCAATATGTGCTTCACATATGTTGTGCCGGGATGGGAAGGTTCAGCTCATGATAGTCGCATCTATCATCGAGTTGTGCGAGATAGAAGGTGCAAATTTCCGTACGCGCCTCCAGGTAAATTTTAAACAACATTAATAATGAATGTTTTTTTGTCATATTAATATTTAAACTTGTGTTATAAAAATCGTTTCGATACAGGGAAATATTATCTAGTGGATGCTGGATATCCGTTAGAAACTGGGCTGCTGAAACCATTTCCAGAAACAAGATATCATTTGACGGATTTTGCTCGAGGCAATCGATATATTGAAGGCCGTCGTGAAATATTTAACCAAGCACACTCATCACTTCGTTCTGTTATCGAACGGAGCTTCGGTGTATGGAAAAATAAATGG
The DNA here is from genome assembly GCA_039513925.1 of Platanthera zijinensis. Classification (NCBI taxonomy): domain Eukaryota; kingdom Viridiplantae; phylum Streptophyta; class Magnoliopsida; order Asparagales; family Orchidaceae; genus Platanthera; species Platanthera zijinensis. The sequence continues at coordinate 157,868,837 of CM077083.1, forward strand.
CGCATACTTAGGAAGATGCCACAATACTCCTTCTCAAAGCAATGTGTAATTGTGGTGGCTACAATGGCCCTTCATAATTACATAAGAAGGCATCCGTCTAAGGTGGATCCAGAGTTCAGAGCATGTGATCTTGATGAGACCTTTGTGCATCCAGAGGCATACGAACATAGGGCACAACGACGAGGAACTGTCAGAGTCACAACTCCGAGGGTAGAGCCGGTGATATATGATGGGACAGGTGCACCTGAGATGTCTGCTTTGAGAGAGTTCATTGCACACCAATTGGAAAATGCTCGCGGGTAAAATCCAATCATATGTAGTTTAGCATATACATTATTTATTTTATATTAAATTCATCTAAACCGCCGGTAAATCTCTTTTGCAGATGATATTTGTTCGTGTTGAAGAAAAGAGATCATCATCGATTTGAATTATATTTATCTAATATTTGGTGTCGAGCAAGTTGTTGCTTCGGATATGAACATTAAAAATTATGCGAACTACTTATTTTAAATCCTGTTTAATTTTTATTCCAGTAAAATTTGCATTACAGTTTACTATTATACGCACATCAAATTTAATTACTGTTTAGTTCTGCACCACTGTTTCCCATAGCACTGCAAATATAATTTTCCAAACAGTTTCATGAATTTTTCCACCACTGCAAAACAGCTGATTCCTGCACCACTGTTTCCCACCACTGCTTCCTGCACCGCCACAACTTTACCAAACAGGCCCAAAGCCAACGATTCAGATCTGTGTTATTTTGTTTGTATTTTTCCTCAAAAAATTTTCTTTGTAGGAGATTTATCTCCGAGTGGTAGGAAGTTCTATCTTCCGAGTGTAGATACATTTAGGATCGAGTTTTGTAGGAACGTGTTTCCGAGGTGTAGGATTGGTTTGCAATCCGAGATAGTGGAGTAGCCGAGTCTAGTGATTTGCTAGATCGGTGAGGAAAGTGGACGTACCCAAGATCAGGGAACCACTATAAATCTCTTGTCGTCTGTGTGATTGCTTGCTTACTTATTTGTGCTAGTTGCTAAATTTTTTATTCCGCATTAGACGCACAGCTCACCTATTCACCCCCCTCTAGGTTATGTAGGTAGACAACTTATATCTTTCAAAGAGCCACTCACAGATGCCCAAGTGTAAAAGAACATTCTATCCACAGAGGAAGACATAAACCAAATGATAGAGGAATTATCTTCCAAAGAGCCTCTTTCCCCTTTTCATACAGAGAAGTCTCCCTCTCCAGAACCATCTCCCTCTCATCATCTCTCTGAACAAGAATCTCCTCATCATTCACCTACTGCAGACATTCAAGCGGAAGAAAAAGTTCTAATTTCTGATGAGAAAGAAGCCACCCCAGAACCAGCCGAGGCTCCTCTCAAGAGCTTGGATTTTTCTCTTCCCACCATTCTTAGTGAGGAAGGTGATATCTTGATTCCAACTACAAGAACCAAGAGCACAGTTGTCATTGAAGAAATTGCTCCATGGAGTGCTCCTCCTCCTCCAGCTCTTCAAGTTCAATTTCCTACTGCTGATGATATTTTGGCTAAGATTGAATTACTGCTAGCACAACAGAGAAAGTATTTTGATGAATCTCAAAAGGTTGTGACTGATAAAGTAACTGCTCTGGAAAAAGAGATTAGCAGAGGATTTGCAGAGATCCAGCACAATACTGATGAGCTGAAACATCTATTCCAAATTTTTAGGAAAGCTTTGGACCACACCATAACCAACATTGGTCAGGTGATGACAAGTCAGTAACTCTTACTAATAATCAAATCCAGTTAGAAAAGAAAGCCCAAGAACATAACTTCAAAACTTGTGAAGAAGTTGGTACCTTCAAAGAAGCTGCTATTACCACCCTATCTGTAGAAGTCAGAAAGGGGAGAGTTTAGTAAAAGAATACTTAGAAAAATCAGATGCAAACATGAAAACTCTCTGGGAAGAAAAGTTGAAGGAAATTCATGCTGATGTACAAAATCAAATAGATGGTGTAAAGTTTCATACTTATGACACAGTTGTGTGGATGCATAATCAAATATTCCCTGATATCAAAGCTGATCTAATTGTGATTCCCCATCATATGAATCCTCTTGCTCAGTATCCTACAGTTCCACAACCAACTTTTTCTCCAAGACCTGAAGGCTCAGAAGAACCTCCTCTAGAGACTTATGCTCAGGTTTGGGAAACTGATCAGGCATATGTTCTTCATCAAGCACCTCCTGAAATTAAAATTCCTAAGAGAAGAAAGTATGGTTATGGAGCATCTGCAAGCAAGTCCATCCCTAATCCAGAAGCTGAAAAGAGGAGAGCATAAGAATTTGCTGAAATTTGGAGCCCTACTTCTAAGTCTTTAATCCTTGATACTCTCAAACTAGTTATGGATTATAATGAAAGTGGGACTAATCATTATAGCTCCTCTGAGTGGGAACTGTATGAGAAATCCTTAACTAAGAGAAGAATTTATGATAGAGAATATGGAAGAAACAATCCAAATGCTCCTTTTAGACCCCCAAAGTATTATCCTAAACCCTTCAGCTATCAGAGGAGACAACAAGAGAAAAAGGAAAGACAACAACAACAATAGCAATAAAAACAGAGCAAGGAATGGCAGATGATATAGACTGTGTTTTGAGATTGTGTTGAAATGGATTTCATGGATAATTCTATAAATATAAATCTTTAATTTTGATGATCTTATTTTCTTGTTATTACTTAGCATTTTATTTTCTATTATCTCTGTGGTAGCTAGTCACTTTGTTGGTTTATCTTGATATAATTCACCTTAGTATAGAGGGTTCTGACTTCTACAAATAGGGGGAGATTGTTGGGTATTGTATCCACAATAACCTAGATTTGTATGAAGTCACCCTTAAACTAAGATGAATTAAGTTGTATTTGATGTCTTGTTTGAGTTATGTATTTGCAGGACTTAATTGCTAAAGTGTAGACCAATAGCAGTCTATAATGAGTCACCAAACACAGAACCATACAATGTAATCCCTCATTGTGTGATCCATGGTGTTGACTCATGTGTAGCCTCTCTATTGGGATACACTTCATTTTCAAGCACTAAACCTGTAGGAGAAAGACTAGTTGCAGATTTCCTTGAAGAAAGAAAATTTTCAGAAAGCAAAATTTTTCAAAGTGTTTTACTCGAGTAGTAACTTAAGTACTCAAGTAGAATTATAGTCATTTCTCGAGTAAGCTATGTCTAGCACTCCAGTAACTGAAGTAGTTCTCGAGATGATTTAAAGTTAGTTATCGAGAAACTGCTTAGTACTCGAGTACATCTCTACTTGTTCTCGAGTTATCTGAAATATCTAACTCAGAAATTCTTCTAAGTCTAATACTCGAGTAGCTAAGGCTATTACTTGAGTAATGCAAGAATTCATCTCGAGTAACAGAAGCCGAGTACTCGAGAAGTACATCTAGTTCTCGAGTAGTAAAGCATTAGTACTCGAGAAGTCCAGCTACTTCTCGAGAAGTCAATTCTATTACTCGAGTAGCCAAAAGTTATTTCCAGATTTTTCTCTAAGGATTGTTCTCGAGAACTTTACATCCTTTTCTCGAGAAGTCAAAGTGATTACACGAGTAGTCATATTCCACTCAAGTAATGCATGTAATTTTTCTGAAATTTCATTAAGTCTGACGGGACCCGATTTCAAATTAATCTCCATGACTATTGGTCCACGTGTTATGTCATTGTTAAAGTAGCGAGCAAACGACTAAAAAACATGCCGGAACTTTGAATAATTGAAAGTTTTATTATCCAAAAATATAACTATTACAAAGGTATGATCTCCCTTTTATAGAATGGAGGAGAGAAAAGAGATTACAAAAAAGTAATGTGGGACTAATAATTACAAGAACAAGAAACTATACAAGCCACATAAGCCGCACAAGCCGCACGGTTAGACTAACCGCACGACCACTACAAAGAGGAAGACAGCCGACCAATATACCCAGACCGCTCAGACCGCCATATCTCCAACCCGACTACCAAACTGCTAGGATAAGCCGCCAGACCGCCAGACCGCCAGACTGCCCAGTCTCAACCGATAGACCGCTCGGTCTCAACACTCCCCATCAAGCTGGAGCATAGATATCAATCATGCCCAGCTTGTCGCAAATATGAAACAAAGAAGCGGACACCGGCTTGGTGAAGACATCTGCCAACTCATTGTCAGAAGTGGCGAACGGAGTACAAATCTGTTTCTTCAAAATCTCTTCTCGAATAAAGTGGCAGTCGACCTCTATGTGTTTTGTTCTCTCATGAAAGACCGGATTTTTGGAAATGTATATCGCAACCTTATTGTCGCAGAACATAGGATGAGGATAGTTGTAGACCTCTCCTAGGTCAAGCATGAGAGCCCGTAACCATTTTAACTCACATGTGGTTGATGCCATACTACGATATTCTGCTTCTGCACTAGACTTGGAGACCACAGACTGTTTCTTGCTCTTCCAGCTCACAAGATTTGCTCCAACAAATGTGCAAAAACCCGATGTTGACTTGCGATCGCCTTTATCATCAGCATAGCTTGAATCTGAGTACGCTTCAACCCTCAAATGACCATTCTTCTGAAAAAGCAGTCCTTTCCCTAAAGTTGCTTTAGCATACTCTAATATCCTCAGGGCAGACTGTAGATGACACTCCCTAGGAGCTTGCATGAATTGGCTAACCTTGCCTACAACATAAGAGATATCAGGTCTGGTCACTGTGAGATAAATGAGTTTCTGCACCAGACGCCGGTACCTTGAAGAATCAGATAGAGGAGGCGAGTCATCTGTCCAAGTTTTGTCTTCCCCAATAGCCATGGGACATCTAGCAGGTTTAGCACCAGTCAACCCTGTCTCTTTTAGCAAATCAAGAGCATACTTCCATTGGGAAAGAACTAAAGAGTTGGGTTTCCGAGAAATCTCAATCCCCAGAAAGTATTTGGAAGAGCCCATATCCTTAGTGACCAGGTGTTGCCGGAGGTGTTTCTTTGTCAAAGCAACCCCAGCCTGGTCGTTGTCAGTCAGAAGAATATCATTCACATATTCAGCAAGAACCATCATACCAGAGGAGGTTTTGCGAATAAATAAGGAGTGATCGGCTGAACTTCATGCAAAACCAATGGCTGCAACAATGCCGCTGAACTTGTCAAACCAAGCCCGAGGGCTTTGCTTTAGGCCATAGATGGCCTTCTTCAGATGACATACTCATGTCTCCCCCTAAGCAACATACCCAAGAGGTTGCTCCAAGTAAACCACTTCCTGAAGGTCACCATAGAGAAAGGCATTCTTGACATCCAGCTCAGAAATGGGCCAATCCCTGTTGACAGCCACAGAGAGAAGAACCCGAATGGTGCTAAGACGAGCAACTGGAGAGAATGTGTCGAAGTAATAAACCCCATAAGTCTGAGTGAAGCCTTTGGCGACTAAGCGGGCCTGGTATCAATCCACACTGCCATCCAGACGGAACTTCACAACGAATACCCAGCTACAGTCAACCACATCAGTGCCCAAAGGGGGAGGAACAAGAGTCCAGGTACCCCGCTCAGTTAGTGTCGCCATTTCCTCATCCATGGCCATATTCCAATGAGGAATAGCAAGGGCCTCCTGGTAGGAGCTGGGTGTGGCAGTGGCAGAGATTGCCAGTGCAAATGCCCTACGAGAAGGGGTAAGACGATCATATGAAACAACAGCAGCAAGGGGGTGTATGGTACACGTCCGCACCCCTTTGCGAAGAGCTATAGGAAGATCTAGGTCAGCGGGTCCCTCAGCATCTAGAGCATCCGTGGCAGAGAGAGCTAGCCCGGGAGTAGAGAGCGATGGCGGCGGAGATGAGGGAGACGGTGGCGGAGAAGAAGGAGAGAGAGGCGAAGACGGTGTAGGGGTGGAGATCATTGTAGGAGACAAGGGAACGAAGGGAACAATAGGAGAATTGGAAGTTGGAGGAAGAGGTGAGGAGCCATCCGAGAAGTAGGAGGTATTCTCGAAGAAGGTGATGTCAGTAGAGACGAACTGCTTACGAAGAACGGGGTCAAAGCAACAATAGCCTTTCTGAGTGGTGGAGTTCCCCAAAAATACACATTTGGTGGAGCGAGGGAAGAGCTTATCACGGGTGGCAGATAGAGCATGCACAAAGGCAGTGCACCCAAAGATTTGGAGAGGGAGAGGAAAAGGCTCCTTGCCCGGATACATAATGAAGAATGGGGTTTTTCCATGGAGAATTGTGGAGGGAATGCGATTGATAAGGTAGCAGGCAAGGAGAATAGTATAGCCCCAATAGGAGAGAGGAACATGAATCTAGGTCATCAAGGAGCGAGCGACATCGAGGAGGTGACGATTTTTGCGTTCTGCCACACCATTTTGTTGTGAAGTATTGACACAACTAGTTTGATGAATAATCCCATTTTGCATGCAGAAGGTAGAAAAGTCATGACTGATATATTCTTTGGTATTATCAGATAGAAAAACCTTAATAGAAACATTAAACTGAGTTTTGATCATGAGGTAGAAGGACGTCCATACAGAGAATAATTCAGAGCAATCTTTTAACAGATACACCCACGTACAGCGAGAGAAATCATCAATAAACGTGACAAAATATGAACTACCCCGACCAACGGTTAGGGTAGGAGAAGGACCCCAAACATCGGAGTGGATGAGATTAAACGGACGGGTAGATCCATGAATGTGCTTTGGAGGGAAGGAGGAGCGATGATGCTTTCCAAGCTGACAGGCCTCACAGTTGAGGGGAGGACTTTGTGGAGGAAGTTGGGGCAGAAGTTGATGAAGATGACGTGGAGGAGCATGACCAAGGCGGAGATGCCATTGCAGAAGATCTGTGGAGGTGGAGGAGAAGGTGGACAAAGCGGAAACATTATCAAGGAAGTATAGGCCGCCACTCTCAGTCCCAGTAGCAATCGTCTGGTTTAAGTTCGGATCCTGAAAAGAACAAGAAGTAGAAGTAAATGTGATGGAACACTGTAATTGCCTACATAGAGAGGTAACAGATAATAAGTTGCAAGGGAACTTGGGCACGCAGAGAGTATCCTCCAAGCGAAGAGACGGAGTAACATGAACCATTCCCGTCCCATTGACCGATGATGAAGAGCCGTCAGCGAGAATAACCAGGGGCAACCGATCATGTGTTTCTAGGAGAGAAAAACACTAGAGATTGTCGGTCATATGATTGGTAGCACCGGTGTTGATCAACCATTTTCCTTGAGTAACAACGTGGGCACTACCAGAAGATGTGACCACCAAGGCAAATGGCTTTGAGGAGGATGTGAAAGCCATGAAGGGAGAAAATCTGCAGAGGTCACGGTGACAGCACACCAGCGGCAAGAAGGGCCATGACCAAGGTGCAGAGCAAGGCAAAGGGGAAGAAGAGAGAAGAACAAGCCGCACGACTAAATAGGAGGTCACAGTGACTAATCAAGTAGGAGCGGCTAAAGGAAGGGCCGCACAGAGGAGGACAGGCCGCTGCGACTAAGAGACAGGTTGCGGGGACGAAGAGAGATAGAGCGACAAAGAAAGAAGGGCAGAGGGGCCGCCTATACAAGGAAGAAACCGTGCGAACAAGGAGAAATCGCAGCGGTGAGGAGAAAGAGATCTGCAGCAATAACGATGATAGACACCAGCGGACAGAAAAGCCACGACCAAGCCGCAAAACCAAGCAGAGGGAAAGAAGTCGAGCGGCTAGAAATCAACCTGCGTGAATAGAAGATGGCGAAGATCTCGCGAATAGAGAAAAGTCCGCTGGGAGGCAAACAAGGCGAACAAGGCAAATAGGCCGAGGAAACTAAAGAAAAGGAGCAGCTAGAAAGGAGGGCGCGATGACTAAGCACAGGTCGCGGCGAGAAGACGGGAGAAACAAAGAGGTCGCGCACACAAAGGGAAATGATAAGAAGAGAAAGAAGCCGCACGAACAGGGTGCAAGCAGGCCGAAGAAACAAGCCGTGAGGACAGGTCGCGAGAAGAAGAAGCAAGCCGCGAGGACAGGTCGTGCGGTCAGAAATGGCGCACAGAATCATGAGGAGAAAATCGATTCCTCTGATACCATGTTAAAGTAGCGAGCAAACGACTAAAAAACAAGGCAGAACTTTGAATAATTGAAAGTTTTTTTTATCCAAAAAGATAACTATTACAAAGGTATGACCTCCCTTTTATAGAATGGAGGAGAGAAAAAAGATTACAAAAACGTAATGTGGGACTAATAATTACAAGAACAAGAAACTATACAAGCCGCATAAGCCGCACAAGCCACACGGTTAGACTAACCGCACGACCACTACAAAGAGGAAGACAACCAGTCAATATCCCCAGACCGCTCAGACCGCCAAATCTCAAACCCGGCTACCAAACTGCTGGAACAAGCCGCCAAACTGCCCGGTCTCAACCGATAGGCCGCTCGGTCTCAATAGTCATTTATGATTAAGACCGTTAGTATATTCCTATAAAAGGTCTTATCATATTTGACTAACCCTAACAGAGAGATAAAGTTTTCTGAATCAATTTTCTTCATTCCAAATCGGGAAGCCGCCGCCGCTCTTCATCAATGATCTCGTCGCCGCTCCTTCTTTGATTCCAGAGATTCATAGCAAGATCAAATCAACAGATCAAGACATTCTTATTCTCACAGATTCTCATCTTGATTGTGCTGATCTAGGTTTTCAGATCAATAATAGTTTTTGGCTTGTCTTCTTTAACCTATTTCTGAGAAAGCTTTAAAGACTCAAGAAAGAAGAAAGGCTGAAGATTCAGATCTGAGATATTATGTTTGTATAATTTTATTTACAAAATCTTTATCTTGTAAGAGATTTTGTCTCCGAGTGTTGTAGGAAGTATTTCTTCCGAGTGTAGATCCGTGTTGTGGATCGAGTTGTACGGGCGTTGCTCTGAGTTGTGGGATTGGTTTTCAATCCGAGGTAATAGTGAAGTAGCCGAGTTTAGCGTGTTGCTAGATCGGTGAGGTGGAGAGTGGACGTACCCAAGTTTGGGGAACCACTATAGATCTGGTGTTCTCTGTGTTGTGTGTGCTTATTTTTTGCGCTTCATTCATTCAATTTTTATTCCGCAAAAAGACACAGACCTCACCTATTCACCCCACTCTAGGTGATTTAGGTAGACAACAAAAAACATCAATTGGTATCAAAGAGAGATTGTTCATAAAAAAGGTTAACACCTTGAACAAATCTCCTCCTAGTTGTCTTTAGAGGATTCAAGCATGAACAGAGTTAAGGATTTTGCAAAGCTTCCTCTGTGCACAAGGAACAATTTTGCTATGTGGAAAGAAAGGATAAAGTTCTTCATGGAAGTTGTAGATCCTAGAATTTTTATGATAGTGGAAAAGGACCTTATGTTCCTATGACCACCTCCACCATTGACTCAACAAAGCAAGTTCCTAAGAAACTGATGGATCTTGATAAGGATGAGATTATACTTGTCTCTTTAGACAAGAAAGCAAAAAATATCATTGCAAGTACAGTCGATGATTCTTGCTGCTGAATTGTATTCACTGCCAGTCTACCAAGAAAATGTGACAGCCTCTTATCATCCTGATGGAAGGCACTGAAGAAGTTAGGGATGACAGAAGATCCCTTCTAAATCAGAAATATGAAGCATTCCGACAAGGTCCCAAGGACTCCATTGCAGATACCTTTGAGAATTTCTTCAAGATTGTCAACGGCCTAAGAGTCTATGGCCTGGTCTTAATAAATGGGGAACTGAATGATAAGTTCCTGAGATCCCTGACTAAGGAATGGGATAATAAGGTTTGTGCTATCCGGGAGTTTGGAAAGCTAGCAGAGATAGACCCCCAAAATATCTTCGGAAAGCTTATGTCATATGAGCTACAAATAAATTCAAGAAAAGTTGAAGAAGAGAAGAACAAGTCTTCATCCAGGGAGAAGTCTGTCGCTCTAAAGGCAGATACCTCAAGGAAGTCTAAGGCTGCTTCTCCTACACCAGCATAAAAAGAAAGTGAAGAAGAATCTTCAGATCCAAGCACCTCAAGCTCAAAATTATCTGAAGGAGAGTTTTCTCTTCTCTCAAGGTAGTTTAAGAAAGTCTTATACAAGAAGAAGCAATGGAAAGGCAAGGATGCCTCATTCAGAAGATCACGTCACGACTGTGTTCATCACAAGAAGGGCTCAAGTACCCAAGATAGGTATCACCCTAAACAGAACAAACACTTTTCTACTGACATTGTTTGTTATTGTTGTAACAAGCCAGGACACGTCATAGCTGACTGCCCTCACAAGAAGAAGGAGGGTGGAAGAAGAGAGGAAAATAAAACTTCATACAACAAGAAGAAAACTGAAAGAAGCCTAGTAGCTAAGAAGGGCAAGACCCTCAGTGACACAGACTCATCTAAGTCTAGTGATGAGGAAGAAGCCTACTTTGGGCTCATGGCACAGACATATGAAGAAGAAGAACCCCAGTTCACTAGGAAGGTAAACTTTCATACCCCTCTTTCTTAATCTGATGATTCTGACCATGATCATGAGGAATGTTCCTATAACGAGGAGTTTGAACTCATGACTCAATATAAAGAGTTGATCAAAGCCTACGATAAATGTCGTAGAGTTGTAAGAGCTCAGGCTAAGGAGATCAAATCTCTTAAGGCTGAAGAGAGCAATCCGAGGGAGGAAATTGTAATGATGGACTCATTCAGGAAAGACTTCCATAATACAATGGAAGAATATAATAAGGCTCTTTAGCACCTAAATCTGAAGGAGAAAATTATCAAGGAATTGGAAGAACAACTTGAAGCTTAAAAGAAACTTGTTGAAAGTTTCTCCAAGCCCAAGACGGTCCTTCCACTTATTGCTGAATTCTCTGCTCAGGCCAAAGGTGTTGGCTTAGGCCATATGACATCCCCTAGTAAATCTTCTAGGAAAAATAAGGACAAAAGGAGAAATAAGGCCGTTAAGAAAGCTCTAGCCAAGGAGAAGGGGAAAGCTCCTCAAGAACAAACTTCGTTCAAGAAGGTTTTCTTTCCAACAAACGAGTTTGATCTTGACTCGTCCTATGGTCACTTTGCTAGGCCTACTCATATAGAGCCCAAGTCTTGGTACCAAGGATGGACTCATCCTTGAAACTTTGGTGAGAGTGTTTTCAAGGCATCTTATGAGGAGATCACTCTTCAGAGCTTCGGACCTTATAATCATGGTCATAACATCAGGAAAGCACCAAAAGCTAAACCCGTTGTAGAAAAGCCTACTAAAGAGAAGAAGTCATGTGAATGTAATCACCATTAAGCTTCTACTTCCAATTCTACTGCCACTGCTAAACCACAATCTCAAAAGGTCGAGCAGGAGATCATTAGGCAAAGATATAATAGATTTGATTGTTGGTGTTGTGACAAGGTTGGTCACTTCGCCATAGATTGCTAGTTTAATCCCAGATATTATGTAACACCTCGAGTTAATAATGTGAGAAAGACCACTCACAATGTTAACACTCGTAGGGGGAGTGTTCTAACTAGATACCAAGGACCCAAACAAGTTTGGGTTCCTAAGGCAACTTGATTTTATTTTTGCAGGAATGTCCAAAGGCCACCAAAAATCCCATTTAGTATTTAGATAGTGGATGCTCTCTGTATATGATCGGGACTAGAAGCCTACTCCGGAATTACTCTCCAGTCATGAACGGGCCAAAGGTCATCTTTGGAGGTTCTGACAAAGGGATTACAAAAAGCTACGGTATGATCACTAATGATAGTGTATTTTTTTCCTGATGTGGCTTATGTTGAAGGATTGGAACACAATCTCATAAGCATAAGCCAACTCTGTGATAAAGGATACATCGTAGAATTTCATGCAGACAAGTGTTTGATAAAATCAGTTGATAATTTAGAAATGATTTTATCAGGCACTCGTAGTAGGAATATATTTTGCTTAATTTTTATTTGCATAGACTCTTCTACGCCAGTGTGCTTTTTGGCAAAAGTTAGTGCGTCTCTTGGTGACCAATGACACAAGAGATTAACACATAAATTTCAAAACTATTAATAAATTATTTTCTCTTAATTTAGTACGCGGTGCCCCAAATGTCAAGTGCGCTAAAGATAGACCTTGACACGCATGTATAAAAGGTAAGCAAACAAGGGCTACTTTTAAAAGCATTATTGGCAAAGATTCTAATAGGTGTTTACACCTACTTTATATGGACTTGTTCGGTCCAATGCAAATTAGAAGTTTGGGAGGTAAGGATTATACATTGGTTATTATTGATGATTACTCTCGCTTTGCGTGGATGTTCGTTCTAAAACAGAAGTCAGATACTTTTGATATCCTTACGAATTTTGTCAAGCAAGTCCAGAATGAATATAATTGTTCCGTAGTTAAAATCAGAAGTGACAATGGAACAGAGTTCTAGTCTAGGGCCATGACAGAATTCTGTGAAAGTCTTGTATCTTTCATGAGTTTTCCTCTCCTCGTACTCCACAACAGAACGGAGTTGCTGAGAGAAGGAATAGAACACTCATAGAGGCTTGCAGAACCATGTTGAGTGATGCCTCACTACCGGAATATTTTTGGGCTGAAGCTGTCAACACTGCATACCACGTGCAAAATCGAGCACTCATAAACAAAAACCATAATAAGACACCATACGAACTACTGAAGGGTAGGAAACCAACCATTTCATACTTTATAATCTTTGGTAGTAAATGTTTCATCCTTAACAATGGTAAGTATCACATCACTAAATTTAGTGAAAAGAGCTTTGAATTTATTTTCGTAGGTTATAGTAGCCATAGTAAGGCATATAGGATTTTCAATAAGAAAACCCTGGTTGGTAGAATAATCTATTCATGTTGTATTTGATGAGACGAGTTTGCTGCAAAGTAGTTCTTCTAGTGTGTTTATTGAAGATGCAGGTTCACGACTGAAGGAATTGAGATTGGATGTGCAAGTTAAGGAAAAAGATCAAGAGTTCATCACGATGACCACTCCAACCCCTATTGGAGAAGATGATCACCATGATGAAGACGTCATCCAAGATAATGAAGTCACTCAAGGGATAGAAGAAGCTCCAGATGCAAGGAACCTAGAGCTCAAACACTTGAAGGATCACCCAATTGATCAAATAATTTAGATCCCCGGGATGGTGATGAGAGTAGATTAAAGGTTGGGAATGACAGAGGTTGATCTGGAAGAGTAGAAGTGGATGGAATATCTGCAAAATGTGATGGTTGAGGTGATTGAGGAGGAGATTGTATATCCTCAGGATTATGGATTGGTGATTTTGGTTCAGATGGTGAAACAGGAGGGATGGAGGTAGAAGGTGTGTCTTAAATAATAGTGGATGGTATATAAGCAGGAGAGGGAGTAGCAGGAGCTTCTTCAGTGGTTTGGAGAGTGGCTTTTTCAGCCCTGGTGTCCTATGAAGATATCCTGGAAGAGGAAGCCCTAGAGGGCTTTGGATTACCCTCTCCCATCTGCCAAAGAGGGCAGAGGAAAGCCTCTTAGAGGAATTGACAAAGATGGCCCGGGAGACCAATAGTTCTGGCACCTTTGCCTGGAGGAAGATGCCCAGAACTCTTCCAAAATTCACATCCTTTTTACTGATTTTCTTTTTAATCAAATCAAACAGAATACTACCCCAGTTCACCGATTTATGATTAACCAGGGCACTCATCAAAAGGAATTGGTGCCTGGTAATGTTGTCATGGGCAAAGTGTTTGCCCAAGATGACTTTTCCAACCATATCAGCCAAGAACTTATTTTCAACAGTCAAGTTCTTATTCAACAATTTATTAGGGTTTCCTTGGGAGTGACCCATGATAACTAGTATATCCTCAAACTCATTGCTAGATAATTCAAAATCATCTTCCCCATTTACAAAACCAAAAACTCCTGTTAGAATATCAGGGGTAAGAAAAACCTGATGACTAGAGATTGATCCAAAGATGGATGTTTGTTATTGAAATGTTGCTGTGAAAACCCATTCTTTGATTTCCTGCACTGGAAGATTGATCCTGAGGGTCATGAACTTTCTAAACTGAGGTGACTCAAATAATTGAAGGATGTCTTTGAAGATTTGATCTGAATGGTTAAAAGAGTCAATGTCAATATCAAATCCTGCATCAAACTTCATTCTAGAGAGGGCCGCCGCCGAAATCGTCATGCCTGCAAAAACAAAAGATCAAGTGCAAGAGAACTAGAAAGTGCTGGATGAAGTTCGATGAAAGCCTAATTATAGGTTTTCATAAGATGAAACAATGAACTCCATCGAACGCAAAAGTAAAGCTTCGAACTCAGGTCAATGAAAAATTTCATGAAGAAATAAAAGCGTCGATCTCAGTTTGAAGAGGGGGAAAACAGTTCGTCGTTCTCCGGTCGACGAAAAATTTTCTGAAGCAAAATCATCGATCTTCATTCGAAGAAAACGTTCCTCAAAGATATTTCGTCAATCTCCGTTCGACGAAAAATCTGAAGAAGAGTTCACAGATCGTCGATTTCCGTTCGACGAAAGTTGACAAATTTTTCGAACTCAGACAAAAATCAAATTAAACCTTCTCCATTAATCATACCTTGCTGATTTAAGAAGAACATATGTTTCTTTTCATCTAATGGATTGGTGAAAATGTCTGCTCTTTGTAAATCAGTAGAGATAAAGACAATGTTAATTTTATTTTTGTCCACACAATCTCTAATGAAATGATGTATAATCTCTATATGCTTAGTTTTATTATGAAGCACTGGATTTTGTGCAATTGAAATAGCACTGGTATTATCACAAAAGATAGTTGAATTATTTAAGTTGAAACTATAATCAAGTAGTTGATTTTGAATCCATAATATCTATGAGCAGCAACTACCAGCTGCCATGCACTCAGTTTCAGTAGTTGATGTTGACACAGATGTTTGTTTCTTGCAAAACTAGGATACAAGCCTATCACCAAGAAATTAACAAGTTCCTGATGTGCTTTTCCTGTTAACTCTACATCCAACATAGTCAGAATCTGATAATAAAGTTAAGTCAAATTTTGACTTTGTATGATACCAAAGTCCTAGATTTGGACAAACCTTTATATATCTCAAAATCCTTTTTAATAAAATTAGGTGAGATTCTTTGGGATTTACTTGAAACCTAGAACAAATGCATGTAGCAAACATACTGTCTGGCCTTGTAGCTGTAAGATACAATAAGGACCCAACAATAGCCCTATATGTTTTCTGATCAACTGGGTTGCCCTATTCATCAGTATCAACTACAGCATTGGAGGGTATGCGTATTTTCATTGCTGAGGCATCAGACATCCCAAATCTTTTAATAATCTCTTTAGCATATTTGGATTGGGATATAAAGATACCATCAGGGGATTGCTTCACTTGGAGACCAAGGAAGTAGGATAGTTCACCCATACTACTCATTTCAAACTTTGAATGCATCAAGTCAGAAAACCTCTTACAAAGTTTGGAATCAGTATATCCAAATATTATGTCATCTACATGAATTTGAACTAGCAAAATTTTATCCTTATGATGCCTGAAAAACAAAGTTTTATCTACCATGACTATAAAATTTAAGCTTTAAAAGAAAACTAGACAAGGTCTCATACCAAGCTCTTGGAGCTTGCTTTAGACCATAAAGGGTTTTATGCAATTTAAAAACATAAGAAGCATGAGTTGAAGAGATAAAACCTGGTGGTTGTTCAATATACATTTCCTCTTTGAGTTCTCCATTGAGAAATGCACTGTTGACATCCATTTGATAAACTTTGAATTTCTGATATGCTATATAAGCAAGAAAAATTCTGATTGCCTCTAGCCTTGCAACAGGGGCAAAGGTCTGGTCATAATATATGCCTTCCTCTTGAGAATAGACTTGAGCCACGAATATTGCTTTGTTTCTTACAATTGCTCCTTATGCATCCAACTTGTTCCTGAATACCCATTTAGTTCCAATTACTGGAAGGTCTTTGGGTCTTGGAACTAGATCCCAAACTCTACATCTTTCAAATTGTTTAAGTTCCTCTTGCATTACAATAATCCAGTGGGGATCTTGCTCTGCATCTTTAATGGATTGAGGTTCAATCTGAGAAAGAAAGCAAGCATGCATCTGATCATGATTGAGTTAATTCCTTGTTTTAACACCAACTGATATGTCTCTAATCACTTGAGATATGGGATGATCTCTAAGTGTGATAAGATTGGTGGGTATAGTTGGTACATCAGCAACTAGTGGAATTAATTCCTCTTATAGAATTACATCTGTTGTTGTGGGTTCAATTGCTTCAACAATTTCTTCTTCACTGTCTTCATCAATCTATGGAGAAGGATGTAATGTAACCTCTTGGGTAAGATTTAAATCATCCAACTTCTCACACAGATAGGGTACCTGTAAAGAGTCTCTGGTAGAAGAATCTTTCTCCTTGTAAAACTTGTTAGTCTCACCAAAAGTTACGTGTACAGATTCTTCCATTTTTAATGTTGATTTATTATAAACCCTATAAGTCTTGCTGACTTGGGAATATCTAAGAAAAATTCCCTCTATATCTTTGGATTCAAACTTTATAAGATATTTCTTATCATTATTATGAATATAACATATACAACCAAATAATTTAAAATAATTTATTTTAGGTTTCTTCCCTTTAAGTAATTCATAGGGGGTCTTACCCTTTAGTTTATGAATTAGACTTCTATTTAGAACATAGTTTGTTGTGTTTACTGCATCTACCTAAAAGGATAGGGGAAAGTGAGCATCTGCAAGTAATGTCCCTGCAGATTCAATCAGGGTTCTATTTTTCCTTTCAGCTACCCCATTTTATTGAGGAGTTCTAGGAGCAGAAAAACAATGTCTGATACCTTTCTTCTCACAGAATTCTTGTATGAGAAGAGATTCAAACTCAGTGCCATGATCACTTCTGATCAATGCAACTCGAGTAGAGTACTCAATCTATATGCTCTTAAGAAAGTCTGTATAAACTTTAAAGTTATCTGACTTATTTTTTAGAAAGAAAACCCAAGTGAATTTAGAGAAATCATCAACAATCACTAAGGTATATGACTTCCCTCCCAAGCTCTGTACTATAATAAGTCTAAAGAGGTCCATATGTAGCAAGTACAAGATTCTAGGTAAATCACTTTTATTAATGGATTTGAAACTATTTTTAGTTTGCTTGCCTAATTGACAAGCCCAGAAGAATCCTTCCTTCTTGTAGGGGCCAGAAGGTAGTCCTCTAACAAGGTTCTCCTTAGATAATTTAGCTATTATCCTAAGGTTTACACGACCTAGTCTCTTATGCCATAAATCATTAGTTTTACTAATCTGATTGAATAAGCAAATTTCTGATTTTGTAGAAATAAAACTAACTAGATAGATGTTACCTTGTCTAATTCCTATTAAAACAGTTTTGTTTTTATTAGAAGTAACTGAGCATAAGGACTTGTTAAAAGTTACCTGATAACCTTCCTCACTTAGTTGGCTGATAGAGATGAGGTTATGCTTCAGACCATTCATATAAGCTACCTTTTTGAATGTGACTGCTCCAATATTGACATTTCCATATCCTTTTGTTTGTCTATAATTTGAGTCTCCGAAGATCACTTTGGGTCCAAGCTTTGCCTTCAAGTCACTTAGGTTGGCCTTTGAACTTGTCATATGTTTTGAGCAACCACTATCCAAATACCACTGTTCCTCTGTGGTAGAATAGTTCTTCACCTGCATAAAAATAAGTTAGGTGTTTTTGACCTAGGTTACCTTGGGTCCTTGATTTCTTTCAAAACAATAACTGGAAATATATGAACAATCAGGTTGATCCTTATAACCTAATGGGTGATATCTCCTAGGAGGGATTATCCACTGAGTAAAAGGATTAACAAGTTTTGGTTTTTGATTATTAGTTTGATAAGAATTAAAATTTCTGTTTCGAAAATTTGAGTTCGACGAATTTAGTTCAGTTCATCGAGCTAAGTTCGACGAAAAGTATTGATTTCGTCGATCTCGATTCACAGAATGATAATAATCATTTTTTGTATTTCGACCACGATTGTTGATCTCTGTTCGACGAAACATGTTGATTTCATAGAGCACCCTTTGTTGAGTAATCACATCCAAATTCTGGGTTCAGAGTTTGTCGATCGTCGTTCGACGCATAATACTGATTTCGTCGATCTCGGTTCGACGAATTTTGTTGAACATTTTTTTTATGAGATTTTTATTTTTATTTGATTTAGTCTGATTTTAAACCTCTGTTACATTATTAGTATCTTTATATGTGAGTTATAAAACTTCCTTTTCTTTTCTTTTAGTAGAGATGAAATTTATGGGGGTTGATAAAATATTTTTCTAAAGAATAGGAGGCTGACTTGATGAAGATCCCAAGCCTAGTTTGTCATTAAGACTGACATTGACTGTGCTTGTAATATCCATCATGTTGGGTACATTGGAAAATATGTACTAGATTTGGAGAAGCCACAACTTAGTCAATGATATGTATCAATTTGTATTTGATGGGAGTTTGAGTTTCATTGTGCAGGTTTAAGTATTTGAGGAAAAATTTTCTAAGTACAAGTGTCGACACTTGTGAAGAAACTGTGTCGACACTCAAGAAACTTGTGTTGACACTCAGGCAAGCTGTGTCGACAAACATGCAAATTGTGTCGACACTCATGGAAGTTGTGTCGACACCTAGAATTTGTGTCGACACTTATAAAGAAGCCATGTCGACACTCAAAGCTTTGTCGATACCTAAAGAAGTAGTTGTATCGACATCCAGAAATGTGTCGACATCTGAAGCAGGATTTGTGTCGACACTTAAAACTGAAGCTATGTTGACATTTAGGAGATATGTCGACACCTGAAGCAATTGTGTCGACACACAGGACTTGTGTCGACACACCAACTCTCAAAAGGCTGTGTCGAGTTCAGAAGTAATTGTGTCGACACACAGGACTTGTGTCGACACACACTCAACGCCATTTGACAAACATTCAACACCAACTGTCTGCAATAGAAATGTCGAGACAAGAAGCTGTTGTGTCGACACACAGGACTTGTGTCAACACATACAACATAAGCTGTGTCGAGAAGCAGAAGTATGACTGTTTCGACACTTGGAGTAATTGTGTCGACACCATGAAGACTTGTGTCGACACTTAGTCTATATATGTCGACACATGTAAAGCAGTCTGCTGAGTATTGTGTGCTGAGTTGAAAAGACATTGAAGAACCTTGTGACGTGACTGGTGACTTGATAACTGTCATAACTAGCCGGTCTGACACCACTGTCAGAACTGTTAGAAGTTTGTTATGAACCGGATCAGCCGGTAACCATGAAGCAAGCTCTATATAAGAGACAGATCGGAAATGACAATAACATGAACAAGAACGTGAGGCATCAATAAGAAGAATTTTGATAGATCAAGGGCTGTCTTCAAGAAAGATTCAGAGTTCTATCTGAATTTAAGGAAGAAGCTGATTGAAGATCATCTTCATCAATAGAGAAGATCCACCTTATTTTGTTCTAATCAAGAAGCTTTGAAAAGCTAAGTCAGGTTGGATCAGAAGGATCAGTCAATCCAAGAACTGATCAAGAAGAAAACATCAACATAAAAATCTAGCTGGTGATGTTTTCAATTACTCTTTACTCACAAATTCTTGTAGGATCTACTATTAGATCTGAGATTGTAAACCTAAAATTATAAAGGTTAAGGTAGGGTTGTGTGCCTAAGGTACGAATTGTGGAAAGTCTGAGTTGTAAGCCTAATTTTAAAGGCTGAGGTAGGGCTGAGGCCTGAGGTAGGATTCTGGAGAAGAATCTGAGGTAGGACTTGTGTTAAGTCTGAGGTGTAGGAACCATCTTTGGTTCTAAGATTGTAAGATCTGAGGATCTGAGCCAGTGGAAGGAAGTTAGGCTGAATCCAGTTATCTGCTGGATAGGCGAAGGGGGAATGTGGATGTACCCATATCTTGGGGAACTACTATAAGTCTGGTGTTTACTGTGATGTGTTAATTTTTATAGATTGATTAATCTGTGCTGAAAGAAGTCTTATAACTGTTTGCCTAAAAATTAAAAGTCACAAAAAGATTAGAACCTATTCACCCCCTCCCTCTAGGTGTTTAAGCTCTTGAAATAAAGTCTTTCAAGTGGTATCAGAGGGAGGTTGCTCAAAATTTGACCTAACAGTCAGAGGAGTTCTCCAAGGCAAATAATAGATAACAAAAATGGGTTCAAGTGAAAATAAAAAAGAATTTGGTTCTATGAAATTGACTATGTGCAGGAAAGAATCTTTTGGCATTTTGAAAGAAAAAGTCAGGCTGTTTATGGAAGCATCTGATCCAAGAATTTATATCACAATACAGGAAGGCCCCTTCATCCCAATGAAGGTTTCAGTTCTTGATGCAAACATTCAAACTCCAAAGAGTTATTCAGAGATGACTAAGGATGAAATCATCTTGGATACATTAGATAAAAGAGCTCAGAATATAATTGTAAGTGACATAAATGATGCAACATTCCAGAATCTTGTGCACTGTAAAACTTCCAAAGAAATGTGGGATACATTGATTGTCTATATGGAAGGCACAGAAGAAGTCAGAGAGGACAGAAAGTCTATGCTAAATCAGGAGTATGAGAGCTTTAGGCAGACTAAAACTAACAACATAGCTGAATACTATAAAAAGTTTTTCAAAATAGTGAATGAACTGATGATATATGGAAGAGTCTTCTGTACTTATGAACTGAATGACAAGTTTCTTAGGTCCCTAACAAAGGATTGGGACACTAAGATATGTGCCATCAGGGAAGTGGCCAAATTGGCTAACACACCACCACCTACACTCTTTGGAAAACTGCTTTCATATGAAATGCAGCTTACTGCTAGGAAAGAGAAAGAGAAGGGCAGCAGATCTGAATATAAAGAAAAGTCAGTAGCCTTCAAGGCTGAGGGCTCAAGGAAAGGTAGGAGAAAATCTCCTTCTCCACCTAGAAGGAGTACTGAAGCAGAAGAAGGTGTTCCTGAAACAAGTACATCAGATAGTCATACATCTGATGAATACTTTGCTGCCTTCTCAAGACAATTCCAAAGGTTCATGAAGAAAAAGAATTGGAGAACCAGGCCTTCATCTATATCCTATTCCAAGGATGAATACTACAGGAAGAAGAAAACACCTAAGGAGGACAGGTATGCTTCTAAACCTGGTAAACAATATAATTCTAATATTATGTGTTATTGCTGCAATAGGTCTGGGCATGTCATAGCTGACTGTCCTGAAAAAAGAAAGGAGTCAAAGGACAATAAGAAGCAGCTGGTCAAAGGCAAGAAGGAGAAGTCTCTAGTGGCTCAGAAGGAGAAGAGTTGGACAGACTCTTCATCTTCAGAATCTGAAGAAGAAGAGGCAGAAGTATATGTTGGACTCTTCTCAACAAAAGAGGATTCTAGGGAACTAGAATTCCTACAGATATTTGACTCCATAAATGGAGTGGAAGAATGTTGCTGTAAAGGGCTAATGGCTCAATCTGAAGAAGATAAATTCTAGGATCAGCCTGGACCAAGTAAGGTAAATAATTCTCCCCTAGTCTCAGATTACTTTACTGGGTCAGAATCAGAAGCATCTTCTTTAAAAGAAGTGGATGGATCTGAGTCTGAGGGGGATGTTCACCAACTCATTAATGAGTATGGTGGGTTGTTGCATGCTCTAAAGAAGAACAAGTTTCTTGTTAAAGAGCAAGCCAAAGAGATTGAGTCTCTTAAGCTGGCTGCTGCAGATTCAGCAAAACTGCTGGATCAAAAACTAAATGAGGTTGCTAAATTAAAAAACATTACAATTATTCAGATGTGCACAATCTCATTCAAAGAGTATCATATCAAGAAACTGGAGGGAAAACTTCAGCAAGAGAGAGAGCTAGTGGCTAAATTCTCCAAGCCAAAATCAGTCTTACCTTTGATAGATAATTTTGTTTCACAAAAAGGGAAGACTAGTCTAGGCTTTAAGGGAAGAACTAGGGCTACCAATTCTCATAGAAAAGGTAAAGCCACAGTTCAGCCTCTAACTGATAATCCCCATATTTTCTTTAAGAAGGTAGTGAATCCTACTAACAGGTATGATCATGACATTACACATGGTCACTGTGAGCATGAAAATTTCATGAGAAAGGGTGCTAATTCCAATAGACAATCTATAGGCATGCCCATCATATTTAAGAGGAGTTCTTGAAGAATACTGTTCCAGCACCAACACTTAATAAGTCTACTGACAATAAAGTAAGAAGGCCTGTACCTAAGAATAAGTATAATAGGTTTGAGTGTTGGTGTTGTGGCAAGGTGGGCCACTTTGCCATGGATTGCTGGTTTAACTTAAGTGTTAAAACCAAAAGTAGGATTCCTGTTAGATCAGTCATAGGATTTCAAACTAATAAGGACCTAGGACCCACTAGCAAGTTAGGTTCTAAGGGTAAGTGATTCATTATTTGTTGCAGGTAAATCCAAGTGACCATACCCCTATATGGTACTTGGATAGTGGCTGTTCCAGACATATGAGTGGAATAAGGGGAATGTTTAGGGACTATGTGCCCATAAAGAATGGACCAAAAGTTATCTTTGGTGGATCAGAAAAGGGAATCATCAAAGGATTTGGTAACATATCTTGTGATTCAATTACAATCACTAAAGTGGCTTATGTAAAGGGTCTAAAACATAACCTTATTAGCATAAGTCAACTTAGTTATCTAGGTTATGATATTTCTATCCTCAAAGGGGAGTGCCTAGTAAAAAGGTCAAGTGATCAAGAGATCATTTTGACTGGCACTAGGAAAGGAAATGTGTATTGCCTTAACCTAGAGTGTGAGTTTAACAAGTCACCTATTTGTTTGGTTGCAGGAGAGAAAGCTTCTCTGTGTGTCAAATGGCACAAGAGGCTAGCTCATCTGAACTATAAGTCAATTGGACTGTTGTTCAGCATGTGATTAGTGAGGAATGGTCCTCAAGTTCAGTGCATAAAAGAGGGTGTGTGTTCAGCTTGCCAAAAAGTCAAGCAGACTAAGTCCTCTTTTCAGTGACTTGACATCAAAGATTCAATGAGATGTTTGTATCTCATGCATATGGATTTGTTTGGTCCTATTCCAGTCCATAGTATTGATAGGAAAGCATACACACTTGTTATTGTGGATGACTATTCTAGATTTACATGGGTTTTCTTCGTGAGGCAGAAATCTGAAACCCCAACTATTTTCCAGACTTTTGTCAGACAAATACAGAATGAATATAACAGCTCAGTGGTTAAAATCAGAAGTGACCATGAAACTGAATTTCAGTCTGAATGTATGACAAATTTCTGTGAAGAACTTAGGATTCATCAGGAATTCTCTTCACCTAGAACTCCTCAGCAAAATGGTGTTGCTGAAAGAAAGAATAGGACTCTAATTGAAGCCAGTAGAACTGTACTGAATGACACTACTCTCCCTGAATACTTCTGGGCTGAGGCAGTAAATACTGTATGTCATGTGCTCAATATGGCCTCCATCAACAAGAAACACAAGATGACTCTCTACCAGATTTTGAAAGGCAGAAAACCAAACATATCTTATTTCAGAATTTTTGGTAGTAAGTGTTTTGTACTAGTCAATGGTAAATACTACCAAACTAAGTTTGCTGCCAAATCCCTAGAAGGGATATTTTGTTGGGTACATCAACCATAGTAAAGCATACAAGATCTACAACTTGAATACTCAAGTTGTAGAAGAATCTGTGTATGTTGTATTTGATGAGTCAATGTTTATTAACAGTGAATTGTCTAGTTCTTCAGTTAGTTTTACAGGTGTAATAGATAAGCTGGACAAGCTAACCATCAATGAAGATGTTCCTGCTAAACTAGATGAGGATAAAGATGCCAGCTATCCAGGGGAAGATCAAGTCCCTCTGGGTGAAGAAGAAAATGTAGAGCATCAAGATGAGGAAACTGGAGATAGCCATAATACTGACAGAATTCCTCCAACCAGGAGACACATGAAGGATCATCCAGCTCACCAGATCATTGGTGATGCAAGTCAAGGTGTTCTAACAAGGAGCAGGAGCATGAACACAGTTTTGTGTTCTAGCTTCCTGTCTTAGATAGAACCCAAGAAGATTGAAGAGGCCATGCAAGACACCAACTAGATTGATGCAATACAAGAAGAGCTCAGTCAGTTCAAAAGGTGTAAGGTTTGGGAACTGGTGCCAAAACCTAAGGATCACAACATAATAGGAACTAAGTGGATCTACATGAACAAGCTTGATGAGAATGGTACTATAGTCAAGAACAAGGATAGATTGGTAGCAAAAGGCTACAAGCAAGAGGAAGATATTGATTTTGATCAAACCTTTGCTCCAGTGGCAAGGCTGGAGGCAATAAGGCTGTTTTTAGACTATGTTACCTATCAAGGGTTCAAAGTATATCAAATGGATGTGAAATCAACATTTCTGAATGACGATTTAAAAGAAGAAGTCTATGTCGACCAACCCTCAGGTTTTGTAGACTCTCACTTTCCTGATTATGTATATAGGCTTAGGAAAGCACTATATGGTTTGAAACAAGCTCCAAGGGCTTGGTATGAAACCTTGTCTGCCTTCCTCATTGAGAATAAATTCTCTAGAGGAAAGAGAGACAAAAATCTATTCTATAGGGAATCAAAAGGCAAGATAATACTAGTCCAGATATATGTGGATGACATTATCTTTGGTTCTACTGAAAACAGTCTTTGTAGGAAGTTTGCCAAACTTATGCAAGGGAAGTTTGAGATAAGCAGTATGGGTGAGCTGAAGTTCTTCTTGGGACTTCAAGTTAGACAGACTGAGAGTGGGTTGTCCATATCTTAGTCTAAGTTCACCAAGGAGTTAATTAAGAAGTATGGTTTGGACTCAGCTTCTACTATGAAAACTCCAATGAGAACAAGTGTGCCTATATGCAAAGATGAAGCAGGGAAACCTGTTGATGAGTCTTTGTATAGAGGGATAATTGGCCCTCTACTATACCTGACTGCTAGTAGACCTGACATCGTGTATGCAACATGTGTCTGTGCTAGGTATCAAGCATGCCCTAAGGAATCCCATTATACTGAAGTTAAAATAATTTTGAGATATCTTAAGGGCACACCTAATCTTAGCCTTTGGTACCCTAAGAATAGAGATTTTCTACTAACAGGTTTCTCAGGTGCAGATTTTGCTGGATGCAAAGAAGACAAAAAAAGTTCCACAGGAACCTGTCAATTCCTTGGTGGGAGGCTGGTATCATGGAGTAGCAAGAAGAAAACCAGTGTAGCTATATCAACAGCTGAATCAGAGTATATAGCTGTAGGTAGCTGCTGTGCACAATTGATGTGGATAAAGCCTCAACTAGAAGATTATGACATCCAGTTAAGTAGAATACCACTATTTTGTGATTCTACAAGTGCTATTTCTATTATTAAGAATCCTGTATCACACAATAAGACCAAGCATATAGATATTAAGTTTCATTTTATCAGAGAACATGTAGAGAAGGAAGATATTAATCTAGAGTTTGTAAAAAATGATAATCAAATAGCTGATATTTTTACAAAACTACTAGATGAAACTAAATTCAATAATTTCAAAATTGAATTAGGTATGTTGAACCTAGACTAGGTTAACACAAGTTTCCATTAGTAGCATATGTAAGCACCAAATTTATATTGAAATTTGGCTAAGTACAAAGTTTGTGTCGACACAAGCAAGTTGTGTCGACACACTCAGTGTGTTGTGTCGACACAGAATAAATATATGTCGAGAGGATATCTGTGTCGACACAAAAAGTTGATGTCGACACAACTCTGTCGAGACTAAAGTGGTAAGTGTCGACACAAACACAAGTATGTCGACACATAGATGTGTCGACTTAAAATTCATTTTGTCGACTTAGACATTAGTATGTCGACATATAGTCGTGTCGACTTAACTTAAGTTCTGTGAAGACCTAGGTCAATTTTGTCGACACAAAAACTGATTTGTCGACTTAGACCCGACTTTTGATCTGCCCTTGACTCAAGTATTATAAATAGGTGGAGCCAAAATTTGGTCGACTATGCTATCAGAATTTTTGACTTTATACTTTCTATCGACATAGACCTTCTCTTCTCTTCTCCTCTAGAACTTACGTCAATGGCGCCAAACCAAGAAGATAAGGTTAATGAAGGTTATGAGCTGGTTCACGAAGGATTCACGACTGCTTCTGATGAAATTCAGGGAGTTATTGTCCTACTTTATAAAAATGGCTTAGAATTTTTGGTCTCCGAACCGACCAAAATATGGAAAAAGGAAGTCATGGAGTTCTACTCAACCGCTACTGTGGACATAGAAGGAAAGAAAATCAAGGCGTCTATTCAAGATACCCGGGTGAAGCTCACATTGAAATCTATCAGAAAAGCACTACATCTACCATTGCTCAAGGATACAGACGAAATAACTCCTTCCCAGATAATTGAAGCTTTATGCTGGTGTGGACTGAGTCCCAGTATTAAGATTGGACCATCTATCAATAGAAAAGAGATGAATTCCCAAGAAAAATTTCTTTAAGAAGTTTGGGCAAAGTGATAATGTGCAAGACTGGTGGACATGATAGGATTTCTGCCCACATGTTCAATCTTATGGTGAGGGTTATATTCAAGATAAACACTGATTGGGTAGTAGTAGTGTTTGATAAAATATAAGAAGGAATTAAAAAACCTAACCTGGGAAGGATCCTCAGTTTATGCTTGACATCAGTAATTCAAGATGCTCTGAAACAAGCAAATGGCTCTAAGATAAATCACATAAGGAAAATTTATGTGAGGATACTGTCAAGATGGGACAGAGTTCTGACCAAGGAAGTCCCTGCTCCCAAGGAGCAAACTAAGAAAGACAAGAAGAAAAAGAAAGTGATTGTACAGGCTAATTCCTCCAATGATTCTGAAGAAGAAGTGGTCTTTAGTTCTTATGAAGACCAGCACCACCAGGATGCACATGATCAAGTAAAGGACAATGAGCCCCAAGAGCAACAAGTTGACTCCACTCAAGGGGGAGAACACTTTGAACAAGGAACTGAGCTTCCTGCCCAAAGGGGAGGTATTGATGATGCTGTCCTAGACAGTGACTTAGCTGCAGATATAATCATGACTGTAGTATTTGAAATCAACACTTCAACTGAAGAAACTCATAAGACAGATGCTCAAAATGAACCAATAAGTATCTTCTCCACAGTCTAGTGATATGTGATTGTATTCTTCTCAACAATTATTCTGGAGAGAAACTTTTGTGTTGAAATAAAGTCTTTCAAGTCATTAAACAAATTTAATCTTATTCCTTCTGTACAGATACAACAGGAATTTACAATGGAAGAATTGTTCCCTGATCTTCCTCCAGATAGGACTGAGGGGGAGGATATTTAAAAAGTAAAAGATATTCCAAGGACTGAGGGGGAGTTATCAAAGGATACTGAGGCGGATACCCCAGCTGAAAAGAATACTGTTAATATTAATAGTACAACTGAATCTTCTGAAGATGAAGAAGCCACATTGGCTAAGAAAAGGAAGCTAACTGTTTTAAAGAAAAAGAGTTCTGGATACAAGAAGGCTTTGTAAATGGTAACAACACCATCTACATCAAGTGTGGACTTCAGTTCTCTACTGGTCCAGATGCAAATAAAACTGGATAATCAAAGACAGTCTATAGAGTAATATGTGGATGAAAATCAAAAGGAGTTATAGTTTCAATTGGCCTAGGACATCAAATCTATTAGATTTGAAGTGAATCAAAATAAGAAGGAGATGACAGATTATTTTCATAAAGGAGGTAATGCTGTGGTGTTCCTGGCTAAGCAACAGCAAAATATCCAAGCTAAAGTGGATGATATTGAAGTGAAGCAGCGATATGTACTGGAGAATCAGTTAAGGATGAATGAAAATCTCAAGGATTCACATCATGAAATATTGACAAAACTCACTTATTCTAGCACTACTCTGAAGGCTGAAATCTCCAAGAAAATCCAGGAAGATATATCTGCTGTCAAAGCCACATTTCAAGAATTTCAGGAGAAAATTAAAACCTTTCTGAGAAAATTCAGAGCTTATTTTAAAGAGGGAACTGAATATATAGCTGATCGAGTCAGATTCTAGAAAGAAGATTTAAGAGATCATGTTGCAAGAGAAGTCATAAAGGGGGAGAGATTACTAGTAAAAGCATGCTCTGACCATGCTAAATGGACTACCAATAGCATCAGAGCTACTCTTGGATATCCTCCTCTTTGTGATAATGATAATGTAGCTGAGTCTGGGATACGACCTGAATATTTTGAAGGAGATCAGCCTGAAGTATATCAGGTGATCTACCCCCCAGCTGATTTTGAGATGGTTCAAGAAGAAGTGCTGAAAATTTATAGTCCTCCACCAGAGGAACAAAATGTAATTCTGGAAAAGGTTGAAAAGTCAGATGCTGCATTAGAAGCTCAGAAGGAAGCTCAACTTTCCAAGAAGAGATTCAGAGAGCAGGCTGAGCTGAAACCAGATTTTTAGCAGTGGAGCCCAACTTCTAGAAACATCATACTTACTGCCTGGAAATCTGTAAAGGATAAAACCCATGACATGGGTAAGTGGTATTCTGAACAAGAGTGGAATAAATATCAAGCAGGACAAGAAGCAATTCTTCAACATAGAAGAAGTGCTAAGGCTGGGAAGCTACCTCCTAATGCTTAAGAGCCAAGCAAGTACTTCCCCAAAACTTTCCACTATTTTGAAAGACAGAAGATCAAGGCTGAAGAATTAAAGAAGAAAGCTCAAAAAGGGAAAAAGCCAGCTGAGGTTGCTGAACCTTCTGTGTAGGCTAAAATCAAGTCTGGCAAAGGAATAGTTATTAAGGAGCCTAGTCAGTAATAAGATTGCTAGGTTTATGTAATAGAATAATGTACTAATTTGTTTCTTTTGTTCTATAAGAAATTCATGTAAACCAAAGTTTTTCTGATTAATGAAATCTGTTTCAGTATTAAGTGTTTGTTGTTTACAATGATTATGTGATAACCTGCTCTGAAATGTTTTTACTTCTATTATAATTTTGTTTTATCTTAAGAGATGTATATCTTTGACTAAGGGTTATGAATTCTCCAAATAGGGGGAGGTTGTTGGGTACATTGGAAAATGTGTACTAGATTTGGAGAAGCCACAACTTAGTCAATGATATGCATCAATTTGTATTTGATTGGAGTTTGAGTTTCATTGTGCAGGTTTAAGTATTTGAAGGAAAATTTTCTAAGTACAAGTGTCGACACTTGTGAAGAAACTGTGTCGACACTCAGGAAACTTGTGTCGACACTCAGGCAAGCTGTGTCGACACACAGGCAAATTGTGTCGACACTCAGGGAAGTTGTGTCGACACCCAGAATTTGTGTCGACACTTATAAAGAAGCTGTGTCGACACTCAAAGCTTTGTCGACACCTAAAGAAGCAGTTGTGTCGACATCTAGAAATATGTCGACATCTGAAGCAGGACTTGTGTCGACACTTAAAACTGAAGCTATGTCGACATTCAGGAGATATGTCGACACCTGAAGCAATTATGTCGACACACAGGACTTGTGTCAACACACCAACTCTCAAAAGGTTGTGTCGAGTTCAGAAGTAATTGTGTCGACACACAGGATTTGTGTCAACACACACTCAACGCTATTTGACAAACACTCAACACCAACTATCTGCAACAGAAATGTCGAGACAAGAAGCTGCTATGTCGACACACAGGACTTTTGTCGACACATACAACATAAGTAGTGTCGAGAAGCAGAAGTATGACTGTGTCGATACTTGGAGTAATTGTGTCGACACCATGAAGACTTGTGTCGACACTTAGTCTATATGTGTCGACACATGTGAAGCAGTCCGCTGAGTATTGTGTGCTGAGTTGAAAAGACATTGAAGAACCTGGTGACGTGACTGGTGACTTGACAATTGTCATAACTAGCCGGTCTGACACCACTGTCAGAACTATCAGAAGTTTGTTATGAACTGGATCAGCCGGTAACATGAAGCAAGCTCTATATAAGAGACAGATCAGAAACGACAATATCATGAACAAGAATGTTCGACATCAATAAGAAGAATTCTGACAGATCAAGGGCTGTCTGCAAGAAAGATTCAGAGTTCTATCTGAATTTAAGGAAGAAGCTGATTGAAGATCATCTTCATCAACAGAGAAGATCCACCTTATTTTGTTCTAATCAAGAAGCTTTGAAAAGCTAAGTCAGGTTTGATCAGAAGGATCAGTCAATCCAAGAACTGATCAAGAAGACAATATCAACAGAGAAATCTAGCTGGTGAAGTTTTCAATTACTCTTTACTCACAAATTCTTATAGGATCTACTGTTAGATCTGAGATTGTAAGCCTAAAATTATAAAGGCTGAGATAGGGCTGTATGCCTGAGGTAGGACTTGTGGAAAGTCTGAGTTGTAAGCCTAATTATAAAGGCTGAGGTAGGGCTGAGGCCTGAGGTAGGATTCTGGAGAAGAATCTGAGGTAGGACTTGTGTTAAGTCTGAGGTGTAGGAACCATCTTTAGTTCTGAGATTGTAAGATCTGAGGATCTGAGCCAGTAGAAGGAAGTTAGGCTGAATCCAGTTATCTGCTGGATAGGCAAAGGGGGAAAGTGGATGTACCAATATCTTGGGGAACCACTATAAGTCTGGTGTTTATTGTGATGTGTTTATTTTTGTAGATTGATTAATCTGTGCTGAAAGAAGTCTTATAACTGTTTGCCTAAAAATTGAAAAGGCACAAAAAGATTAGAACCTATTCACCCCCTATAGGTGTTTAGTCTCTTGAAATAAAGTCTTTCACATCAATTTGATATTTCTCTCATTAAGGGATTCTTCAAATATTTTAGCCTCATTTAATTTTATTTCTAAAGATAATATTTGTTCTGAAGCAGTTTTTAAGTCTTCTTTAAGTTTTGAATTTTCTGAAGAAAAATTATCAAGTTCAATTAATTTTTCTCTGAGAAATTTGATTTCCTTCTCAGATTTAATTAAATCTGTACATAATAATTTGAAGTCTAATTTGAATTGATCAGAAGTAAAATCAAAGGTAGAGATTACCTAGTCTTCCACTTATTCTGATTCAGACTCAGAGTTATTGCATGATGCATTGATTGCCATCATACAGATCTCTTTAGCTTTTGCTTCTTCTTTATCCTCACCAGAGCTGGACGAAGAGTCTTAATCTGAGTCACTCCATGTCTCAGCTAAAAATCCTCTCTCTTTCTTCCTGTATTTATTGGAAGAGAATTTGTTGGAGTTCTTTCTGGAGTCTATCTCCTTCTTCTTTTCTTTCTTCTTCTCAGGACATTCTGGCAATATGTGTCCAGGTTTCCTACATCCATAAGAAACAATTTCTTTAGTGGGGGTTTTGTCATACCTGGGTTTGTCTTCATTTCTGGAAGACCTTCTCCTGAAGTCCTTCTTGGACATTTTGTAGAATCTTTTGGCCAGAAGACTCATGAGGTCATCATTTGCTGGAAGAGATTCTTCTTCATCTGTAGCCTGAAAAGCTATGCTTTTCTCTTTCCATACTAAAGCTGAATCCACTTGTTCAGCTTCCCTTGTCTTAATAAGCTGCTCATAAGACTTGAGCTTTCCCAACAAGGTCTCTGTTGAGATCTCATTCAAGCTTCTGGCTTCCTTGATTGGCCAAATCCTAGAGTCCCATATGCTAGGGAAGTACATAAGGATCTTGTCATTGACTTCTGTCAATGAGATGTCCTTCTCTAGGGTTTTCAGCTCATTGATGATGAGGCTAAGTCTGGTGTACATCTCAGCAACTAATTCAGATTCACCCTTCTTGAAATTCTCATATTGAGAAATCAAGTGGGCTTTTCTGTCCTTTCTCTCATCTACAGATCCTGCAACCATCCCATTTAGGGAATCCTAGATATCCTTTGCTGAAGTGCATTCATCAACTTTTTGGAATATATCATCAGACATAGTTTGAGCCAGGATGTTCATTGCTTTGGCATCTACAACTTTCAGCTTTCTTCTGAGCCTCTGTCCACTCAGGTGGTGGAACAATACTTGTGCTTGTTGTTGCAGTTGGTGTAGGGGGACTTGTCAAAATGGAATTATAGATGTCTTCATCAATGTAATTCATATAAAGTTTAATTCTTGCCTTCTAAAGTGCAAATTTACTTAAGTTGCACACTGGAGGTCTAGTGCTTGAAAATTCCTTATTTTGTGCCATGAAAGAAAATCTAGATAAGAATAAGATCTATCAGATCTTTTGGTTTAGGTGTTAGCCTGTACAACCAAGAAAGGACCCTTTGATACCAATTAAAAGTGAAGGATAGATCTTATGATTACTCTAGAGGGGGGGGGGGATGAATAGAGTATTATAATGATTTACTGGTTTTTATAGCGGATTAAAATAAAGTGATATATATAAGTATAAAAAGAAATATCACATCACACAAGCATATAAATAATCAATACAGACGACACATGAATTATAGTGGTTCCCCAATAAACCTGGGTACATCCACTCTTCTACCACCCTAGTAGGAATCCACTACAGGTTTTTGATCAGGTGCCCTGACACCACAGGTTTTTGCTCAGGTGCCCTGTCACCACAAGATCTATTTTTCTAAGAGAGATCTAGCAACTCTTTGAGCTTTTGATCAGGTGACCAAAAACTAATCTAAGTCTTTTGATCAGGAGACTTAACAACCAAAATTCTAACTTTTGAAGGGAGTAAAAACCATGTACACAGTTGGATGAAATAAACAAAAAGGTTGAAGATGTTCTTCTCTGTCAATAATCTGAGAGAAGACTAGTGGATTTGATGTTGTCAAAGCTCCCCCTGAGTTGTATGAATCTGATCAGGAGTGGAAGCTTTGCTTCAGGGTGTAGGCCTTCAAATGATGTTGCTCTTCAAGCTTTTAGACTGATTTTGATTGTTTGTCACTTGAAAGCCTAAAGCAGATGAAGAACACTGAGTTCGTGAGAGCTATTTGTTCTTCACTGTTTGCTAATACTGATTCACTTTCTCTGTGATTTTTATTTTCTTGATTGTCTGTATCTGTATATCTCTCTCTATGATAATAATTTCTTATGAAAGAAAATCACTTTATATATGTTTTCAGATTCAAAACCTTTTGAATTTTTATATCTTTCCTGAAATCTTCTGCAGAAACTCTGGAATCCTGAACGGTTGATTTTTGTTTTGAATGTATTTCCCTAACTGTCCCGGTAAATAAGATAGAATAATAACTCTATGAAAATCATGATTAATGCTGCCCGAAACGACTATATTCTTGAGAATATTGAGCATTAATTATCAGAGCATTACTGACTTAATATAATAGAATTTGAAATCAACCGATAGTCGAACTGAGAAACTACAAAGAGGAAAAGTCGAACAAAACATGGAAAGAGTTAGTCAAACTCAGCAATGATTTTATTGATCTGTAATCCAAGTTCGTCGAGCTAAGAATTCTCCTTCGTCGAGCTGAGCTCCAAGATCGTCGAGATGAAAATATACTTGCCAATCTGAGCTCCAAGTTCATTGAACTGCGATAGTCATTCGTCGAGCTGAACTTCTGATATGAGATCATAGTTTGTCGATCTCAGCTAGATTTTCGTCGAGCATAACTCAGAGAAGGAACTCTTAGTTCATCGATCTGAGATCGATGATTATCGAGCTAAGTTCAACTATCGTCGAACGGCTTTCCTGCAATCATTTTAACTTCTTTTCCTTTGAGGTCTTCTGTCTCTAAAGTCTTCTGACGTGGAGTACTGACAGTCTAAGTTGGTGTTGCTGACTTTGACCCTGGAAAACCTATGACCCGAGACTATACATGTTGGGTCATTCTTACCAATCCTAATAGTAGTCCTTACCCAAATCCAAACTGGGGTTCCAATAGGTTGGTATACACGCCCCTTATCCTGGAACTATCGTGTTCCTGGTTCTTCTCTTCTTCTCCCTTCCTATGGCTGGAATCCTCCCGGTGATTTTGTTGTGCCCCCTTTGATCTTTGCCAACCATGAAATGAAATCTGGGTTCATGGCTTCGCATTCGATCTCCTTCGCGGCCCGATCGATCAACTCCTCAAAGGATCGAGGGGAGCGGAGGGGGGGGGGGGGTCCTTGGTTAGCTCTATCTTGAAAAACCCTTGTCGCAACCCAAGTATGAAGGCTATTTATAGCCAGAGAACCTCCTATATCAAAAGAACCTCTTCCTAGAAATGATCCGTATAACTTGCCAGCATCTCCTTAGCCCTTTGCTTTATCAGGAAAATGGCTTCTTGCCCCTTCTTTTTCTTTTTCGATGTGGAGAAATGCAGCAAAAAACCTCAATGAAGGTCCACGAAACTGTAGATAGTTCCTGAGGGAAGCTGGTGAAATCAATCCCTCGCCTTCTCTTTGAAGGTGATAGCAAAAATCCTGCACTTGAATGTATCCATCATCTATCTGATGGAAATTGTGTCTTCAAACCATTGTACATGCTAGATTGGATCCTCCTTGCTAGTGTATAAAGACATGACCGGGTCCCTGATACCTTCCGATACCGGGGCTGAGAGGATCAACTCGCAAAAGGGGCTTCCCGGGCCCTCATGGCGAGTTGGGGGTTCTCGTCTGACTAACTTTCCTGAATAGGGAGTAGCCGGTAGGCTGGGGAATAGCTCCCTCCCATGGTGCGACCTCTCTCCCCCTCCACTACTATCTCCTTCCCAGCTCGCCTACCTAGTACCTCCTCGCTTAAAGCCTGTGGGGCTGGTATCGATAAAATAGGGGTCGAGTACTCACCCATCCATAGCATGAGGCCAGATTGCATGGTGTCCATGATGATCTTCTTAAACTCATCAAAGTCTTTCTTGGTCATAAAACCACCTCTGGGTGGCGAGCCCTCTAGGTCGGTTCCTTTCCCTTCATCTACAACCATGAGACTCGGTCAAGATTTTTCGAACAAACCACGGTTCACTCTTACCACTCCAAAAATGTTGGACCTGGAAACCACAGTTCAATGATGAGTTCAGACTAGAGTAGTTATTTTCCCTTACTTCTCTCGAAACAGAACATCAGGTCGAAGATTTAGAGTTCTAAACTCCCCTCACCAAAATCACAAACAAAACCCGAGATGCAGCGAGGAGGTCCCACCAAACACCCATAAGAACAATTCCCCTCCCAAACCAATGCCGAGATGGACACCCTGGATGGCAAAGCAAGCTCCCGATTGACCACCCAAAAATTACGGTGAGCAGTAAGCTGAAGCTCTTGCTAGCCAAAGCTAGCCAAAGGAGAGAGAAGAAAAAAGACCTCTCTAAAGGTGCCCTTGGGGTCTATTTATATTTTTCGGAAGTTGTCCTGCGGATATCAAAGTCCCATTGTTTGGTTTTACTAAGTGCATCCCAAATTGGTCTTCCAACAACGGAATCCAGGTGTTTAGTAAGGCTAGTGGCAGACCAAAATGGGGCCTCCTAGAAACTGAGGACTTATCTCCATGGGAAAGCCTAGGGGGACCTCGCCACACTCGCCTGAGCGGCGAGTTCCCAAATGGGACGGGTTCTCGCTTCTCGCTCCTTCTACTAGGGTGAGTGTGAGCCAACTAGCCCCACTCGCCTGAGCGACGAGTGCCCAAAGTTTGAGCCTACCGACCCCCAATCGCCCACTCCACTCGCCTAGTGTTTCTTTCCTCACCCAAACGCGCCTCAGTCTGTCAGGCCCACTCAAAAAATATGGGTTGCACAAATACACTATCTACATGATGATTAAGTTTACAATATATTCAACAATATTATTCCATCTAAGCAGCAGCTCATATAGTAGAAAATCAAGAGTTTCTCGATTTTGAAGATGTTAAAAAAGAATAGGACGAGGCAAGAGAGGAGGAGTAAAATCTTGAAAAGAAGATTATGAGATTGGTTAGGACAAGATTACATGAGATGATAAGGAAAGAGAAGATGAAGCTAGTGAATGACGAAGAGATAAAAGAAA
This sequence comes from Platanthera zijinensis, assembly GCA_039513925.1. Taxonomy (NCBI): domain Eukaryota; kingdom Viridiplantae; phylum Streptophyta; class Magnoliopsida; order Asparagales; family Orchidaceae; genus Platanthera; species Platanthera zijinensis. Next base: position 157,904,792 of record CM077083.1, read on the forward strand.
GGAAGAGGATGAAATTGGAGGAGGTTGAGGAGAATGAGAGGAGGAATAATGTAGATGATCGTGGTATGATAAAAACTATTAAGTGGCGGCCTATAAGAAAGAAGAAAGTAGTGTTCTCTCCAATTCACGTGGGGTTTTTTTAGGGAGTGCAATGATATTGGCCAATAAGCGAGCATTAGTAGATTATATTTTATTGCAATTCCCCAACAGGTATATTGAAATACTAATAAACTCATCAACAAACAAACAAACCGTACTTTATTAATTTTTTGTGACTTTGGTTGCAATTCTGACATCTTGTTTGAGTACGGTAATCTTATGATATATCGCTTAAACATGGAAGGACTACTTAGAAGCTGGTGGATAAGAGACCTACATTTGGATTCTTATAATGTAGTCCTAAATATGAAAAAAGCAGGCAACCCAAGTAGTGTTAAACACTTTATGTACGTTTACCCCATTCATGCAGTAAGTAGATCTAATGACCTTTTTTTGTGTTTTAAAATAAACCTGTGTTCAATTGTGTTGGTTTTGAACGTAGATATGTATATATATCTCTCCCTGCATGTACATTATTGCAATTAATACACTGATTTTATTTGATAATACAGATATGATATCTCATAAAATGTAGTAGTTTTTTATCAAATACTTTCAAATGATATCATAAAATACAGTCGTATATAATACCTTATTGTAGTCTTTTGTTTATTTATTTTCATTTCTTCATACACACATATTTACCTATTTTCTTTTGAAAGTGTACTATGTTTAAGGGAGAATGTTGTTATCGGGTTTTGATCGATGTTCTTTAATGTGGGCTCAAGTGGCATCATGTCATTATTTAATGTAGATTAAATAGTTGAAAAAGCTAGAGCTATCCTTATTGATTCTACCATCAAGATGCATTAGTGGATATTGGATTCTACCATTGTTATTGATGATGCGCTGATTATTATAGTTCATTCATTACATTTTTGGTGTTAAAATTCTCTTTGGATGATTGGGCATCATCATTGTTTGTTGATAAATTGAATAATTTATATGGTTTTGAGGTAGAATACAACACTATTTATACAAATATTATCATAGTATATCATAAAATATAGTCGTATTCTTTCAAATACCGTCGTCACACTGCCATACAATATTATAAAATACAATGATATTTCAAACATTATATTGAAGATGTATTCAAATGAATTAAAAACAACTAATATATATTATTTTATATAGATTATGAGATAGGATTCCAATTATGACCACAATCATAACTTATAATTAAAAGGGTTTTTTGTAATTCACAGCTTAAACGCATCAGGAATACATGAAAAATTGAGAAGAATATTTATAGAGAAATAATCATTTATTAAAAAGTCATCATTTTGATCAACAGAAGTTGGAGTTGCTAGTGAATTTGAGTCTTTCTTGCAAGAAGAAAGGTTCATAAAGTTATGTTATTTCAGTGGTCCAAGCATATTAAGTATCAATGGAACTTTACCCTTCGTTGCTTGTGTCCTCTCTGTATGACATTAAAAAATTAAATTAGCATACATACATACACAGTACATACAAAAAACATTCATAAGGGTTGTTCACATACTTGGTTTTTTTTGCAAAAGTCACCTAATAATTCTTCAAGCATGCATTAGAAACCCCTTTAGGCCGCATTGAAGGTGGATCCTTTACAACTCCTTTGCCTTTGTAATTGTTGTCAAGTATTCCATTCTTAATCATCTCATCTTGATCCACCATATCTTCTAAACTTTTACCCACCTTGTTCATTGTATTTACAAGATAATCTTTTGTTATTTGATAATTTTCAATATGGTTACATAAGTCATATGTTTACCGCATCATTTGGTTTCTTTAAATTATGTTGGAGTTATAGTCATTTGAGCTAGTGGGCTAACATAGAAGATTCCCTTCTTATCCAGCAAGATGTATCACATTAGTATACATTTTTGCTGAATATACTTCTTGACGGGGATCCCCCTGAATCCAGAAGTCAAATCAGCGAAATTTGGATCAAGTAGCATGAACCCTACCAGACAATCATACGGGTGAAGCTGCGCTTCCCCCAAATACTAGAAGCACCCAAGAAGGAGATTGAACTGGCACACATGCCCAAACAGTGCCCCCGCATGCGCACGGCTAGGCCGCGCAAATGCAACCGACCTCCGCACGTGTGACCATGCATGGCCAGCCCGCGTGACCGCACCCTGTGCAGCCAGCCTGCACGGCCTCACCCCGCGCGGCCTATGCACGTGCGGTCGAACATAGCCAACCCGAGCGGTCGCACCCTTCATGACCGCGTGTGGCTAGACCGCTTGGCCGCATCACACGACCATGCCCCGCACACCCGAGCCCCATACATGTTGTGCATGCACCACACTGCCACCACTTCCTCCAAACTTTGCCAGCCGTCGCCGCCTCCGAGCACCCCGCCCGAGCCGCCCGAGCTACCTCAGCGGCACTTCCATCATTTTGTTAAAATTGGTGGTCCAGGTGATCAAAATGGAGCGACACCATTTGCCAGTACAAATTTCACCCCAACGCAATTACTGATGTATTCCTCCAAAAATTATAAATAGGCCCTCATACCTTCATTTGAAGACAAGCAACTGTAGAGGCAAGAAATAGCTCTGAGATTTTCCGGTGAGATTGTGGACTTAGGCCGATCCTCCGCTAGGAATTTGCTCCGCTCTTCTTATTGAGTAAAGGCTCCATGGACATAGAGATTTTCCTAGTCGGAATGCTTCTACCAAGGTTCCAGAGACTTAGCCAAATTTCCAAGGACAGGGCGCTTTCATTGAAGATTTGAGGAGTTAGTTTCATTTCCTTATTTTTGTACTTTGCAATTATAACTGAGAAGCGACATGGCTCCCTCCGAGATCAAATCTCAATTGCTGTAAACTCAAAGGAACTAGTGAATTTTGGCGCGACATAGGTCCGATCACATGATTTTTTATACTTTCTGGGTTTTCCATGTTAAAAAAGCCTCTTGTTATTTGTTATTGTTTACTTTGACTATTTGTGCGCCCGATCCAATTTCGAGTTAAGGCAGTCCGATTTCTCCGGATCGGGTAAAGATCGGGTGACCCACAATAGTTTGGCACTTTCTGCAGGAAGGTGTTCCCAAAATCTCTGACAAGTTGCAACATCCCTGACTAGCAGCGATGACAAGAAGAAGCGCACACACTATTAATGACATAGCCCCGGAGGAGCTCCCTGAATTACCCTCAACTAACTCATCCACAAGCAATGCACCACTACCTAACAGAACAACCTCCACAGTGTGCCAGACTAATGGAGGAATGCTAGGATAAAGTACTCACCCTCCTATAAGGTTTGGGAGTATCCAATCCTCCACGCATAACTGGCGTACATAGAGCATGACCGACAGCCACATGGGGGGAAAGCCCCACCTCAGCATGCGATCCACCTCAAGGATCCCCCCTCACTAACAAACTTTTCGATGAAGCAAGCTCCATGCACACTGATAAAAAGCCCGAGATACGGGCCGACATCCTGCACAACCCTCACCTGATGGATGTGTATGTCTGACAAGACAACTACTAGCTCACCTTCCAGGAGGTCAAGGACAAGATCGAGGAGGAGTATGCCTAGGAGTGATGCCACCCCATAAATACATAGCATCCCTTCCATCACGGGTCCCCGTTTTCCCCCAAGTCCTAGTGCACCCAGTTACACAAATTCAAGCTGCCATACTTTGAGGCCTTTGACGGGGTGGAAGACCTCCTAGAGCACGTAAACCACTTCAAAACGATCATGCGCCTCTTTAATAGCACATGATCAACTATTGTGCCAAGTGTTCCCCGCAACTCTAAAAGGGCAGGCACGCACGTGGTTCCACTCCCTGCGAGAGGGGGCAATCAACAACTTAGGGGAGCTCACCCGCCTCTTCATTAATCAGTACATAGCCAACCAAAGGATCGTCAGAGACCCCTCTCACCTCTCTGGCATCCACCAAAATGATGGAGAGTCACTCAAGGAGTTCTTCCGCCGCTTCACCTTCGAGACATGATAGATCCCGGGAGTCAACCCAGAGCTTCTCCGTAACATATTTCTCGGAGGGCTCCTCCCAAGCAGATTCTACTCAGCTCTGATGAAGGAAATGGACCAAGCTACGTCAACCTCACTCAATGGGTCGAAGCACAATTTGCGACTGATGAGGCTATCGAATACTAACGCCAGAAATTTGAAGGATCTTCCAAAAGGAATAGGCAATCAGAACCTACGCCCCATGCACACCGTCGGAATGATGACCATCGCAATAATCCCTACCAAGATTAAGGCTCTCGCCAACACTAGGAGTTCACCCTTCTAAACACCACCCAGACGCAAGTACTTAAGGCTATTTAGGACTTTAGCATGCTCTTGCGCCCAAAGTAATTTCCTCTGAATCAAGGGGACAAGACATAATACTGTGAGTTTCATAGTTGGAATGGGTACGGTATGGAGGGTTGCACTCGACTGAATGAGGAGATAGAGTTACTCATCCGACAAGGGCATTTGGGGAGATACTTACTGAATCAAGCACCCAATCGACCCCCACCATACCAACCTAGTCGGGATCAGCCCCCGCCGTGCCAGGACGTACAAGGGAGAAGGTAAATGGTCGAGGAGGTAGGGACCATAACCGACTTTCCTTTCTAACTCCTTTCCGTCACTCAATATGGGAGGGGCCTGGAAGACCCAAAGCCACCAACGGATACCTCCATCAGCTTCGGGTACGAAGACTTAAAGGGCATGAGCACACCGCACCAAGATCCTCTCACCATCAGTGCGGGAATCATTGATCTATGCTTCAGGTTCAGACAGATACTGATTGACAATGGAAGCTCGGTAGACATCTTATTCAAATCCACGTTGATAAACATGAGGATCCCCTGAGAATGCCTCAAGCCAGCATCCGGACTGCTATACGGCTTCGACAATGCCTTCATACACGTGTGGGAACGATCATTCTTCCTGTAATTCTAGGGGAGTTCCCAAGCCAAGCCACCTAAGATATCTAGTTCGTGGTGGTCGACTCCAGCTTGGCGTTCAATGCAATCTTCGGCTGACCATGCCAAATGCTATTTGGGGGCCATCCCCTCCATTTTGCACCTGATACTAAAGTTCATCACCCCATGCGGGATAATAGTTGCACGAGGCGACCAGGAAGCGACACGACTCTGCTACCTTCAGCATGCATATCCTAGTCAGGTCCTAGGACAGGAGAGTTTAGGCAAAGCTTAAACTAGCACACCCCAGCTATTTAATGCTTTCCTTATCTTCCAAAGAATAAGCCACGAGATAAAATCTGTAAGCACATACATCTTTCTTTCAGCAATGTAGTATTTGTTTTCCCCTACACTACGGACGGGTCACCATAAAGGAGAGATTAGTGAAAGTCTTTCTGCACCTCCTAGACGTGGTAGACAAAAGTCTATATGCACCTCCTAAGAGAGATTGGCGAAAGCCTTTCTGCACCCCAGGTGAGATCGGCGAAAGCCCTTCTACACCTTAGGTGAGACGGACAAAGGTCCTATTGGGAATATTGCCCTTTAATGTTCCCTGGATTTGAAGAGGAATCACAATCAATACTAAGAGCATAAATGTATTTGATGCATTCTCTAAGTTCAATGTGTGCAGGATGTTCTTTATAACAGTGATTAGACAGGTTGTCTAAGTGACAGTGATAGGTGGACACAAGAAAGAATGTTTGAAAGAAAGAAATTTGTCAAAGTCCATAGGCGTTGAGTGAAGCCAGTTCACTCAATGCCAGATGTCAAAAAGCGTTGAGTAAAGCTCTAAAAGTCAAAACTTTAGCATTTACATGGAAGATATTTGGTTAACTCCAGAAGCATCAAGTGAGGACACCGCTCTCGACGCCTGAAGAAAGAAGCGTCAAGTAAAGCTCGAGGTGTCAAAGCCTTAAAAGAAGGAGACAGAAAATTTGTCTAAGTCTACTGGCATTGAGTGAGGACTGTTCACTCAATGCCAACTCAACAGAGAAATTAGCTAAGTACAGAAGTGTTGTGTGAAGGCTGTTCACTCAATGCCTCATCGTTAAGACAGCCAAAGTCCATATTCGTTGAGTATTGTCAACACACTCAACGCCTGGTGCTACAGAATGTTTGGCTAAGTGTTTTGGCGCTGAGTGACATACGTTCACTCAACGCCTCCTCACCTATGCTGACAAAAGTTGAAAGCATTGAGTAAAGCCAACTCACTCAATGTCTTCAGTAAGAGACAAGTGGCCAAGTACAAATGCGTTGAGTGATGAAGGTTCACTCAACGCCTAAGCTAAAAGACTATAAAAGTCTATAATTCATCGAGTGATGAATGATCACTCAATGCCTAATGGCACAGAATATTGGCTAAGTCCAAATGCGTTAAGTGATGAAGGTTCACTCAACGCCTATGCAGAAAGATTGAAAAAGTATATAATTCGTCGAGTGATGACTAATCACTCAACGCTTAGTGAGACAGATAACTGTCTAAGTATTTTGGCATTGAGTGAAGGTTGTTCACTTGACACCTATACTAAATTGCTTGAATTTGACTAAGTCCACAGATGCTGACGTCAGCAGAATTCAAAATGTTGCGAGAAGTCTACAGTATGGGACAAACGGTGCCGCAGGCCTACTGTACGACATTTACTGATAAAGCTAAGTTACAACCAACAACTATTAGTGGTCCCGAGGCTCAAAGAGCCGTTGGACAGCGGAAGATAAAAAGCTACAGATCAGAAAAGAAAAATTAACTTTTGGAAAAGCTCTGGACTTCGTCTTTTTCCTCTTGACATTATTGCAGAGCTTGAAGAACAAGTTCAAACTTCTGATCTAAGAGTTCAAGAAGGTAGTTGTTGCAAATTCTCACCTTCAACAGCAAGTTAAGAGAAACGTCTCTGAGAAAGAAGAAGCAACAAGGCCAAACCCTAGCTGTAGCTGATTTGGAAGTTGGTAGAAGATAGTTGTTGCCATTCTCACCTACAACAGCAAGTTCAGAGATACTACTCTAAGAAAGAAGAAGCAGCAAGGCAAGCCTTAGCCACAATAACTTTACAGCCCAAGCAGATCATTCCTGAAGAACTTTTTTTGGAGCTGTGAAGAAGATAGAGCTGAGTTAGTGTCAGTCCAAGAAGGCAGGCTCAGAGAATATTTCTCTGGAGTCAAATAAATACCAACAAACCATTCTCTCTATAGGATCCTTTAGATCTGAGTGTAGGCCTAATTTATAAAGGCTGAGGTAGGATCCTTCTATGGATCTGAGTTGTAGGTACTTTGTGCTTGAGCTGTAGGAAAGTAATTCTCTCTGATTTGTAGGGCCTTTAGGCCTGAGGTAGGATCCTTTTATGGAGCTGAGGTAGGGCCTTTGTTCCTGAGCTGTAGGAGAGTCATCCACTCTGATTTGTAGGGCTATCCTCCTAGCCTGAGTGTAGGACTTGTGCTCAAGTCTGAGGTAGGTGATCTTTGGATCACTGAGCTGTTGGATCCAATCTTGGATCTGAGTTATAGGGCCTTATGACTGAGGTAGGTCTTGGAGGAGACTGAGAGATCCCGAGGGATTTATGTTGTATGCTCTTAGGAGCCTTGTTTGGAGAAGTGCCTTGTCTAACACACTATTAGAAAGGTGGGAGGGATAGTGGATGCATCCATAGTCTAGGGAACTGCTATAAATCTTGTGTGTGCTATTATTGACTGTCTTGAAAGCAAAGCATAACAAACTTACAACACACCCAAAACAAGAAAGAAATTAAAAAGGCCCAAAAACCTATTCACTCCTCTCTAGGTGTTTAGTAATCCTTGAAACTAAAGGCTTTCAAGTGGTATCAGAGGGAGGTTGCTAAAAAAAGACTTAACAGTATGAGTTGATCTCCAAGGGTAGCTAAAAGAATTATACTTATGGGTTCAGAAGAGAACCATCAGGAGCTGGGTTCCATGAAGCATCCAATCTATAGGAAGGAGAGATTTGGGATATGGATGGAGAGGGTTAGGCTGTTTCTGGAAGCATCTGACCCTAGAATCTTTATAACAGTTCAAGAGGGACCTTTCATCCCCATGCAGGTCTCTATTCTGGATGCAACTATCCAGACTCCAAAGAAGTACACTAAAATTATTAGGGATGAAGTCATCCTAGCTACTATGGATAAGAGGGCACAAAATATCATTGTTAGTGTTATGGATGATCCAACCTTCCAGAACTTGGTCCACTGCAAGACAACTAAAGAGATGTGGGATTCTCTTGTTGTCTACATGGAAGGGACAAAGGAGGTGAGGGATGATAAGAAATCCCTCCTGAATCAATAGTATGAAGCATTCAAGCAGGGGAAGAAGGATTCCATAGTTGATTGCTATGATAAGTTCTTCAAGATAGTGAACAGTTTGATCACCTATGACAAATAGTTCTCTAACTATGAGCTGAATGACAAGTTCTTGAGATCCCTTTATAAGAACTGGGATATCAAGATCTGTGTCATCAGAGAAGTTGGCAATCTGGCCAACATATTGCCCTAGAATCTGTTTGGGAAGCTGCTATCCCATGAGATGCAGCTGAACTCCAGGAAGGCTGAAGAGGATGCTTCCAGTTCTCATGATAGATAAGTCTGTGGCTTTCAGAGCTGAAGCTGCAAGAAGAAGTAGGAGAAAGACTCCTTCTCCACCAAGTAGAGTTGTAGAGTTAGAAATCTCAGATCCCAGCTCCTCTGGGAATGAACTATCAAAAGGAGAACTAGCACTATTCACCAAGCAGTTCAAGCAGTTGCTGAGTAGAAGGAGATAGTGGAAGAACAATGGATCTTCTAGCTCCACCTCAAAGAAGCCTTACTCCAGCAAGGACAAATCCAGAAATGACCCCTCTAGGGAAAGGTATGACTCCAAATATAACAAATATAAGTCTAATGTTGTTTGCTTCTATTGCAACAGGAGTGGACATGTCATTGCTGACTTTCCAGATAAGAAGGAGCTGATGAGGTCTGAAGGCAAAAAACATCACAGGAACAAGAAGACTGAAAAGAGTTTCTTGGCTAAGAAGAAAGACAACCTATCAGATAGTGATTCTGAGTCTTTAGATTCAAATAAAGAGGAGGCCTACATTAGTCTCATGTCCATTGAAGAAGAGTCTGACCATCCAACTGCCCCATCAGGCATACGGGCTCCACTGTCCTCAGATGACAGTGATTATAAAGAGGATGAGGAGTTCAGTGTCATGGCCACATCATAAGAAAATCAGGACAACCCGACTCCCGATGAGGTACACTCTATCCCTAGCTCTTTTTCTACCTATGAGTCTGGCTTAGTCTCTGAAGCATCCACTTCCTCTAGTGGGAATGATGGTTCAAAATCTGAAAATGATGTCAATCAATTGATTGAAAAGTATGGTGCCCTTCTGGATGCTCTGAAAAGAAGTAAGAAGTTTGCTAAGAAGCAAACTGAGGAGATTATCTCCCTACAGCTAGCTGCTTCCCAGCAGTCTGATTCAATATCTTTGCTTAAATAGAAAATAAGGTAAGTCAGTCAACTAAAGGCCATCTAAATCATCCAGATTGGGACCATCAACAATAAGAACAAGATCATCTTGGATCTTGAAGAGAAACTTCTAAAGGACAGAAAGATTGTGGCTGAATTTAGTAAGCCCAAAATACTGTTACCACTGATTGACTCCTTCACCTCTCAAAAAGTTAAGAGAGGTTTAGGGTTTAAGTGGAATTTTAGAGTTTCCCATTCTAAAGGGAAAGGAAAAGCTCCTGTAGTGTCTCAGGACACCTTTCAGAAGATAATTCTCCCTTCTAATAGGTATGACCAATACAACATGTATGGTCACTGGAAGAATAAGAATTTTTCTTGTAAGAATACAAGTGTATCTTACAATGGAAGAAGAAAGGGCATGGGTTTGTGTGCACTAAAGGCTCCCCATAAAGAAGTCCAAATGGCCCATTATGTACCATTTGTATTTGGTGCTCCAGCCCCCACACTCAAGGATAAGGCAGTGGCCTATTCTCAGGTTCCACCAGCAACCACCTTGACCAAGGGGAAGTCAGTCAGTAAGGATCACTTGGCTGTCTATGATGCCATAAACAACATGTCAACTACAAAGAAGACTACTTTTGATGAAACTTAGAATAAGTCATGTGCATCCTCTGACAGACTCACCTTCAGTCAAATTCTTGCTGAAAGAAATAAGAAGAAAGCTACTGCTCTCCCTTCTGAACATGCAACTAGGGATAGCTTGCACTCTTCAAAGGCTATTCAAAAGAGGAGATACAACATCAAAGAGTGTTGGTGTTGTGGTAAAGTGGGACATTTTTCTATAGATTGTTGGCACAACCCTTGTGTGCCAAGGGAATAGGTAAGTTTTCCTGACTGGACTTCTATAGGTAGACATGTTCATTTTCAAGCTAAAAAGAACCTAGGACCCAATCCATTTTGGAGTCCTAAGGTATACTAATCTGTGTTTGCAGGATAGTCTAAGTGCCCACACAATGCAAATACAATACTTGGACAAAGGTTGTTCTAGGTATAAAACTGGAACAAGGAGCTATCTTAAGGATCATACTCAAGTGAGGAATGGACCTAAGATCTGCAGTAGGGAAGTTGGAGATGGATAAATTGACCATCAAGGATACTCCTCCTACTGCCCAAGAGAAAAGCATAGGAATCAGCTCTTTTGAGAGCAGTAAGGAAGAGATATATGATCCTCAACTGTCAGATTCTTTTGAGGAAATAAAAAGAGATAAGAATGCTCAGGTCATAATATCTTCTGAACCTGCAACAAAGAATGTCCAAGTCAGTGGGTACTGTGGACAGGATCTATGCAAATATTGAGGGGGAGACTAATAAGCTAGATGTTCCTATTGAGGGGGAGCTAGTACAGTCTAGTATACTGGACAAGCTTGAGTGTTACCTAGAGTATCTCCAACACAGAATAGATCAGAATAATACTGCTAAAGATCAGAATGTCCCTATGGACAATGTTGAGGTTGAGGGGGAGACCACTCAGATGGTTGCACCTACTGTGGGAGACCAAGTACAATCAGTTCAAGAATAGCTGGATTGCTCCGGCTATGGTTGATACAAGTCAGTAACTCCCTATGGGAAATGCAGAGATTAAGGGAGAGACTCCAACAGAACTCCCTGCTCAATAAGATGAGAATGTCATTTAAATTTCAAGGGCAGTGATCTATCTGGATGAAAAGATAGATCAGGACAAAACCTCCCTGACTGCAGCTATATCTAAAGAAGTCATAAAGGGGGATAAACAATGATCAAGGATGGAACTTGTCGATTCTAAGGGAGAAGGCCGATTTCATGGAGTAGCTGTGCATGGAGCTTATGTGCACAACTTCTATGGATACAACATCAGCTAGAGACTACAATATCAAGGTAAGTCATTCACCCTTATAGTGTAACTCATTCAGTGCAATTTCTATTGCTAAGATTCCTGTCTCACATAGAAGGACTAAGCTTATAAAAATTAGATATCATTCTATTAGAGAACATGTAGAAAGTGAAGACATTTGCCTTGAATTTGTCCCCATTGACAATCAAGTTGTTGATATCTCCACTAAGTCATTCGATGAGGCTAAGTTTAATTCTTTCAAAATTGAGTTAGGAATGCTTAATGATTAATGACTCATGTGTATTAAGTGTTTCAATTATAGATCTACATGTCTATATTTTTTGTTTTCAAGTCATAATGATCTTTATCTGCATTATTATTAAAGTATAACTTTAGCAAGGTTAGATAGATAGTTAGTAGTTAATCACTTTAACTTACTAGGTTAAATTTCAGTGAGATCAGCTGAGAAAGATATAATGTTGGATAAGAATGATGTTCCTCCAAAAATAATGATGTAGTTGAGGGGGAGCATTCACATGTTACTACTCAGGATGAGGTCATTCCATCCACCCAGTTGGTTGAGGATTCAACTCTTCCTGAGCATGATGGTCAAAAGGACCAAGAGCATACTTCACCCATGTTCCTTTCTCCACCCTCAATAGATGAATGCTCATTGAAGAAGCCAGAAAGGGGGAGGAGTGGGGGATCAAATACTTAACATGACTTGACATGTTGAGTCAGTGCATAATACTTGGAATGATTCAAGTTGTATGAGGAGAGCAATGACTACTTGTTGAGTCAGTGCATAATACTTGGAAACTTTCAAGTGGTATGAGGAGAGCAATGAAATGTCATGTTAAGTCACTGCATTAAACTGGGGAACTTTAGACAAGCTACAGTTGCTAGCTTACATTTGCTTAGTTGATATGTTTTTTTGTATTAATGCATCTTAGTATTGATGTGTATTTTGCCTTCTTCAAATAGGGGGAGATTATAAAGAATATTGCTCTTCAATGTTCCCTGGATTTGAAGAGGCATCACCATCAATACTAAGAGCATATATATATTTGATGCATGCTCTAAGTTCAGTGTGTGCAAGATGTTCTTTGTCACAATGATTAGACATGTTGTCTAAGTGACAGTGACAGTGATAAGTGGACACAAGGAAGAATGCTGGAAAGACATAAATTTGTGTAAGTCCACAGGCATTGAGTGAAGCCAGTTCACTCAATGCCAGGTGTCAAGAAGCCCTGAGTAAAGCTCTGATAGTCAAAGCTTCAACATTAACATAGAATATATCTGGTTAAGTCCAGAAGCGTTGAGTGAGGACAGCTCACTCAACGCCTGAAGAAAGAAGCGTCGAGTAAAGTTCGAGTTGTCAAAGCCTCAGAAGAAGGAGACAAAAAATTTGTCTAAGTCCACGGGCATTGAGTGAGGACAGTTCACTCAATGCCAACTCAACAGAGAAATCAGCTAAGTACAGAAGCATTAAGTGAAGGATGTTTACTCAACGCCTCATTGTTAAGACAGCCAAAGTCCATATTCATTGAGTATTGTCAACACACTCAACGCCTGGTGCTATAGAATGTTTGGCTAAGTGTTTTGGCGCTGAGTAACATTCGTTCACTCAACGCCTCCTAATCTAAGCTGACAAAAGTTGAAAGCATTGAGTAAAGTAAACTCACTCAATGCCTATAGTAAGAGAAAAGCATCCAAGTCCAAATATGTTGAGTGAAAAAGGTTCACTCAACGACTAAGCTGAAAGACTATAAAAGTCTATAATTCATCGAGTGATGAATGATCACTCGATTCCTAATGGCACAAAATATTGGCTAAGTCCAAATGCGTTGAGTGATGAAGGTTCACTCAATTGCTATGCCAAAAGACTGTAAAATTCTATAATTCGTCGAGTGATGACTAATCACTCGATGCCGAGTTAGACAGATAACTGTCTAAGTGTTTTGGCGTTGAGTGAAAGTTGTTCACTCGACACCTATACTAAATTTCTTGAATTTGGCTAGGTATATAGATGCTGATGTCAACAAAATTCAAAATGTTGCGGAAAGTCTACAGTACGTGACAAACGGCGCCACAGGCCTACTACACAACATTTACTGATAAAGCTACGTTGCAGCCAACAACTAATGGTAGTCCCGAGGCTCAAAGAGTCGTTGTATGGTGGAAGATAAAAAGCTACAGATAAGAAAAGAAAAATTAACTTTTGGAAAAGCTCTGGACTTCATCTTCTTCCTCTCGACATTATTGCAGAGCCTGAAAAACAAGTTCAAACTTCTAATCTAAGAGTTTAAGAAGGTAGCTATTGTGATTCTCACCTTTAACAGCAAGTTCAGAGAAACGTCTTTGAGAAAGAAGATGCAGCAAGGCCAAACCCTAGCTACAACTGATCTGGAGTTGATAAAAGATAGCTAATGCCATTCTCACCTGCAATAGCAAGTTCAGAGATACTACTCTGAGATAGAAGAAGAACGAAGGTATGCCCTAGCTGCAGCAACTTCACAACCCAAGCAAATCACTCCTGAAGAACTTTTTCTAGAGCTGTGAAGAAGATAGGGCTGAGTTAGTCTCAGTCCAGGAAGGAAGGCTCAGAGAATATTTCTCTGGAGTCAAATCAACACCAACAAACCATTCTCTATATAGGATCCTTTGGATTTGAGTGTAGGCCTAATTTATAAAGGCTGAGGTAGGATCCTTATATGGATCTGAGTTGTAGGACCTTTGTGCTTGAGCTGTAGGAGAGTCATTCTCTCTGAGTTGTAGGGCCTTTGGGACTGAGGTTGGATCCTTCTATGGATCTGAGGTAGGGCCTTTGTGCTTGAGCTATAGAAGAGTCATCCTCTCTGAGTTGTAGGGCTATCCTCCTAGCTTGAGTGTAGGACTTGTGCTCAAGTCTGAGGTAGGTGATCTTTGGATCACTAAGTTGTAAGATCCAGTCTTGGATATGATTTATAGGGCCTTGCACCTGAGATAGGTCTTGGAGGAGACTGAGAGATCCCGAGGGATGTGTGTTATAAGCTTTTAGGAGCCGAGTTTGGAGAAGTGTCTTGTCTAACACACTCTTAGAAAGGTGGGAGGGATATGGGATGTACCCATAATCTTGGGAACTACTATAAATCTTGTGTGTGTTGTTGTTGACTGTCTTGAAAGCAAAGCATAACTTACTCACAACACACCTAAAACAAGAAAGAAATTAAAAAGGCCCAAAAAACTATTCACCCCCTCTAGGTGTTTAACTATCCTTGAAACTAAAGACTTTCAGGTCCGTTTGCACCTCCGATGCGAGATGGACAAAGTCCATCTACACCTTCACTTGGATGAACCTCGGTTCTCCTGAGGAGTGAACGAACAAAGGTTCTTTGCCACCTCCACTTGGACGGACCCTGATCCTCCTGAGGTATGAACGAATAATGGTTCTTCGCCACCAACATACGAACGGACCCCGGTCCTCCTAAAGCGTGAACAAATAAAATTTCTTCTCCACCTCCACCTGAACGAACCCCAGTTCTCCTGAGGCATAAATGAACAAAGGTTCTTTGCTACCTCCACCCGGACGAACCTCGATCCTCCTGAGCCGCGAACAAACAAAGATTCTTTGCCACATCCACCTAGACGAACGTCGGTTCTCATGAGGCACGAATGAATAAAGGTTATTCGCCACCTCCACCCGAAAAAACCCCAGTCCTCCTGAGGCGCGAATGAACAAAGGTTCTTCACCACCTCCACCTAGATAAACCACGGTTCTCTTGAGGCACAAACAAAGGTTCTTTGCTACCTCCACTCGGATGAACTTCGATTCTCCTAAGGCACGAACAAAGGTTCTTCGCCACCCCCACTCGGGCAAACCATGATTCTCCTAAATCATAAATAAAGGTTATTCGCCGCCTCCTTACAAATGGGCTTTGGTCCTCCTGTGGTACGAATAAAGGTTCTTTACCAACTCTACATGGACGAACCACGGTTCTCCTAAGGCACGAGCACACAAGGGGTCCTTCCCTCTGACTCCCAAGCAGACTCTAGTCCTCCCAAAACACAAGTGGATGAATATTCCCACTAGTGATATGTTCAAAATACCAATGCTCAAGCAATGTTCCAAAAGTATGCACACACCAAGGCGCAACTAAAACACAAAAGATCTGAAAAAGAGGGTCTCCATTCATACAAAGAAAATAGACAAAACGAGCACAACAAGATCATCCCTCAATATCAACGTGAGCATCTTCATCTGAGTTATCCTCCATGCCCAGAGCGTCACGCTCAGGAATCCTCTGAGCAGCTCGGAACCCCTTGCTGAAACCAACGTAGTATATGACTTCACATTCATCCACCTCGAGTGGGTCAACCTCCGTCGCCATCATCTCAGAGCGCGCCCCCTCTGCAATGCGAGACCAATCCACCACAAAGTCATGAGAGGCTCTTTACTCGGCCACTGCAGCCACTTGCACGGCCTCAAACTCCTCCTGCTCGAAAATTAGCCGAGCATTCTCTTTATTCAACTGCTCAATCTTTGCCTCCTACTAGTTCATCGCGGTGTCAGATAGCTCGACATAACATACCGACTCCATAAGAGTTTCCTTGACAGAGACCAACCTCTCGTAAAGAGCCGCAATCTCAGTGTCAGTAGCGCTCAGCTTCGCCCGAAGAGTCTCGACCTCAGCTTGGGAAGAGGATAACTAGGACTCCGCATTAACTAGCCAGGAAATAACTTCCTTCTTCTTCCTTCGGGCCTCCATCAATGAGTCCTCGGATGCGTCCAGCTTCGTCCGTATAGTGAGAAAATCACCCTTCATGGTTATGTTGGTACCATTCCAAAAGAGAGCGATGCCATGATCTTCATCTAGCTCCAAACATGAAAAATAAATTATCCTAATGTACAATACAAGACAAAAGGGGGGAAATATAGGGGCACCAGTCATACCTTTCGGAGAAGCACTTGGCAAGTGGAGCACTCCCGTTCCTTCCCCCTCCCCATCACCAATGGTGGCTCGACGTTCAATCGAAAATCCGTCACAGTTACGGGAAGCTATGGGACATCCTCAGTCTCTGTGGGCGGCAGATCAGAACCCAGGTCGTCCAGACAACCGCCAACAACATCAATAACAACCATGTAGGTAGTAGAGGACGGTCCGCCTCCTCCCTACCACTGCAAAAAGTCCAACTTCCTCTTCTTTCCACGCTCTAGCGGCACAATGCAACTCTGCTCCACATCCGTTAAAAGACCCGCAAGAACTAGCTGCTTCTTGACAACAAATGCACTGATCTTGTGGAGAACATCGTTCAACTCGCGTGGATGCTCAAAGCATAGCAATAGGGTAAAGTCATACTCCTTCTTTGTAAGGGGACAAGAGCGGTTAAGAGGATCCCGCCAAGTCTCGAACAACTTCCACGGGTTTTTGACAAACCTAAATAACGTCCCACCGTGACGATGGTTAGTCTTATCTTCAAACTGCAACCATCTTTTATTGCTTTGCACCTTGACCCAGTTTCTAGATCCAAGGCAGACTTCGCACCACTCGTGAAAGAGTCAAACAAACATCCGGGAGCCATGCTCCCGAAAGTAGTAAAGTAGCCTCATAATCCTCATCAACCCCACAAGAGAAAATGCAACACAGGAATGCCACAAAACTAAAATACTAGGACCGCCTCTTCCATGGGGGGAATCTTAAAGCCCACCTTCTCGTACCCCTGCATGATTACAAAATGGCCTGGAGGAGGGTGCTGAATGCGCTCTAGCGGGGAAGGGATCACAATCTCCACATTCTCCAAAATGCCAAAATGTTTCCTCCAACTACCCATATGGGTAAGGTTCAAAGTCGAAGAAATGCACATCGATGGGTATAGAGCACCAACTTTCGACAACTACAAAGGTGATGAGCATTAGCATCAAAACAAGCAAAGGAAGGAATCATGCTAATATAAGGACAAATGTGTCCGCGCAAGGCCGCACGAACAACGATAGACACGCCCCGCGCAGGCAACCCGGGGTGCAACCAAGCGACTGACCCCGCGCATGCCTACACGGGCGTGCCCACATGGGCTAACCTGATGAGCAAAGGTGTTAGGATGGGGTGGAGTGGCAAGCAGAGGGTGGTGAAGAAGAGTGGTAGCAAATGCAATAAGGGAAGTAGCAGCACCAAGTGTGGGAGATCAGCTTCACCAAAAATTTTTTGTCTGATCATGTTATAAGATTGTGGAAGGCGAAGAAGATAACACACAACCATAAATTCCTAGAAGTGTTTGTGCTGCTCAGCTAGATTAGTAGAGAACGGACATTGTTGTAGAATTTCAGTGCCAAGATCTTGCACCTCCTGATAAACAACAACAAGATTTAAAGTAGGGAGGACAAAGAGATCAACATATAACGTGTATATAAGCGATGTCTGAGCGCTTTCCGAATATAGAGCAACAAGATGGGTCCAAGCAGCTTTAACGATCTAATCATGTATAATAATTGGTTGGCACTCATCAGAGAGACTGTTAGCCATCCACATCCTGAACAAAGCATCATTGGTATCCCAGTCTTCAAAGGCAGCATACCCTCAGGCTGGAGGATTATCTGTGAGATGATGGCGTTTGCATTGAGACCTTAGTAAAAACATAAATGAAACACTCCAGTCTGGATAATTCGGGTCAGTCAAATTGGAAGCATTTCAAAGATTGCCAAACAGAGTAGAAACAGTTGGTGCGGTTTGAGATGAAGATGCGGATAAAGAGGAAGAAGAGTGCTCTATATCCGCCATGAAGAAGACAGCTAGAAAAAACAAGCAACATGCTTAGAAGAAAAGCTCAGCGGGCGGTTAGAAAAACTGGAGTCCGTATAAATTGCAGAAATAGGAGAAACCGAATAAGTAGGGCGGTTAAAAAATCAGAATCTCCAAGGATCACAGAAGATCAAAGTAGATAGTTAGAAAATCAAAAATTGCAAGGATTAGGTGAGCTTTGACACCATGTGAGAAAATCTGAATAACATGCTTTGCATTCCATAAAAAGGTAATTTATACGGGTATGAACCTCTATTTTTAAGGAGAAAAGAAAAAAAAGAAAATACAACAGACGATGTTGGACTAAAATACAACAAGCGAATGGGCAGTTAAAAAATTTCTAACTGCCACATCTTAAGAGATTAGACACGTTGTCCGCTCTACACAAGTACCCGTCGGTCTTTACTCAGTCTGCCGCTGATGATAAAAAAATATAAGCAGACTGCTGCTCCTATTTGCTAATCTACATGAACACAGCTTCCTTGATCATCAGGCTGCAACAAAAGCCTCTAACCGCAGCTTTAGCTCTGTCTCTAACCACAACTTCAGCTGCTCCTCAGACCGTGGTCTCTAACCACAACGACTTCAATATTCTGTCTGCCAACCACAAATAGTGGATAGAACAAGTCACCTTAAACTATCAAGGAGGCAGCCTCAATGAGCTCCAGGTGGCTAGACCTCTAATCAGTCTGCTAGAAGCAGACCATAACACTGTTGGAATCAGTTCCCCAACATAGCTGCCAAGCCTCCAGAATCATTCTGTTAGAAGACAGTTAGACCGCCAAGACCAATACACTAGTCCACTAGTCGCCAAACCACTAGGCTTAACCGCCATATCGTCAAACCACCAGACTGTCTGGACCAAGTCGCCAGTCTGCTAATCGCTAGAATGTCAAGCTTAACCACCAGTTCGTCAAACTACCAGATCGCCTAGACCAATCCGCCAGTCCGCTGAACTCTACAAAATCTAACAAACTTGTTGTCCTCCAACTGCATCTCTTTAAATATTTCCAATAACCGTGCTGAGTCGCGTTTTTAATATCGGCTCTTTTTTCTTGATGTACGAAGTTGTAAGCATCTATCTTGGAAAACCAAACATTCTGTACACCCTGAACTTCTTCGGCTAAGAATTTGAATGCATCAACTATTCTAGTTTTTACTCCTATCATACTCTTGATAAGAGTAGCCTGATAATTAGATATGTGTCGATGTGATCTCAAAAGATGTGCGTCTTTCTGTAATGCTAGCAGATAGTTGTGCTCTTTAACAAATTTAGTGACCCGCCAATTCTTCCCCTTTATATGAAGAGAGAAGTGTATGCACGCTAAACACCCAGTGCAGAAATCAAGTTTGAGATACTTTTTGGCACATCAGTTATCGACTTGCAATTCTTATGCACAACTTTTTTTTCTTATGCTTTGCTGTTGTACATGTGTGTTCTCTTCCCTTTATGATTCTTGTATGAGTCCAATAGTATATATGCTGTTTTTGGATGCTGAAACCACTATTACATGCATACTCAGAATACATTGCATATGCCACTTCCTCAGAATGAATAATAGGAAAAAAATAATAGCATCCTTGCTTGCCTGTAATTAAGAGAAGATGTAATTTTTGGACTGTCACAACCTTTAAGTTTGGAAAATTTAAGCAAATAACAAATACTGTTTTTTTTATCTTTGAACTTGATCGTATTTGTTATGAATCTGAACGGATATACAACAAATATGATAGCCAGTTAAAAAATATGATCAATATCTATCAAATCCATATAAATAAAATAACTTAAAACTCGATAGAATGCCCGTTCACAGGGTTGGAAGATAGAAATATTCCTATAGAATTAATAGCTTCCTCGACATTGCCAAATTGCAAATTTTCTGCCGACATTAGCTTGTTGATGAATTTTAACCCCTCACTAGTTTTTTCTCGTGGCCAAAAACTCCCTCTAGTAAGCTTCTTTTCGCCGGGTAAGACTGAACACTTCCGAATTATGGGGAAGATGAGATCCGGAAAAGGTAAGGCGGAAACTTAGAGAAACGAATGAGAATGATGTGAAGATGAGGGAACTAAAATGTGAGGCAGAAGGTTGAAGGGTGGATCTGCACTTAGCTTTCAAGTTGCTGAATGTTTTTCTCTTGCTCACTCCATTGAAAAAATGGAGGGAAATGGGCCCACGTGTGAAGGAAAGGCCTTATTTATTCTTGCATGAGTGGCTAGGTGCAAGAAACGCACCCAAAAAAATCCTTATACTAATTACTTGAAATCAACCCCCCCCCACCTTACATTTTCCATTAAATACTTGGATTTAAAAATTAAAACTCCATTTTTTTTATAAATAACCTCCTTTTCCTTTAATTTATTTTCTAAATTTATGTCATTTACTTTAGTCAATGCCAAATGAAACTTGTCACCTCATCCTTGTTCTCCAAAACATCATGCCTATTCTTTTTTTTATCAGAGGAAACTTTTCATTTTCCAACATATGCTGAGGAGGAGATGCTTACGCCGAGACAAAGCTTTCACCAAAGAGTAGATGATTTCGGGTCCTTGGAGGAATCTTCCGCCAAGAGGGGAAGAACCGATGCATGCACTTCTAAAAAGAGATAGGATGGGGTTAAGTTTTTTTTTGGAGAGGAGATTAAAAATGGGGCTAGTTTTTAAAAAATAAATATATTTTATGTATTTTAAACAAGTCGGTTATGGTAAAATGACGAGACTGACTAATTTCATGTAACTAATATAGTTGAGTGATTGAAATCCTTTAAAAATAAGTTGTGGGACTAAATTCTAAAGAAGTAGCAAGTATGGGGATTGAAGTAGATTTTTTTGCTACTGTTCATGATATAGGATGTTGATACGTGGAGCTATTTTTAAATCTCATATTTCATACATTAACTTTGCTATCTTAGATACAAAAATATGCGAGGTCCTGATATGAAAATTTGTAGTGTAGATTTGTGTTAATGGAAAAAGCAAGGTTGTCTGCTATCTTTTAATTGGGGTAATTCAATGAATATTAATTTGGTTCTACAAGGGGAAGTTCAATGTTATATGAATGATTGGATTTAGGATTAGGGTGTATAGATTTAAAATGTAAAGATTTTTAAAGTTTGGCCCTCTAATTATCATATAAAGATAAAACTTTGGAGATTTGTAATGGAAATGAAACTAGCTAGATAGTAAGAGTCATTAAATGTATTTCTAGATCACAATAGACCCTTCTAAGAACTATTAATATCCTCCTTGGATAGTAACACTTCCTTCGGTATATGTAAATAAGGTTACCTATGAATGATGTTATAGAAAGAAATTAAAGTCTCGCAGAGAAGTTTGACATTCGAGATGGCATCGAACGAAAGACATGATTATGAAAAGCTTTAGTGAGTTCTTATATTATTGGTTTCTTTTTTGTTCTTTATGTTTCTTTCTTTCTATGTCTTATATTTATATTGTACTTTATATAAATCAAATGACTACTACTATGACTGATGAACATATTATAAGCTATGGATTATCCAAAGAAATATATTTAAGATGACCGGTCGATATAGGTCAGTCGTAGGTGACTTAAATATATTGAGAATATACAACTCTAATGAAAGCATATATATATATAAATATTCATCCCCTAAATGAAAATCCAAATAAAAATCCAAATGAAAAATCAATTGAACATTCAAATGAAACCAAATGACTTGAGATGAAAACAAAACGATTTGAAATTTCAGGCGAACATGCAAATGATTGTGCAAATGAAAAGATAAATGAAAAAGAAGAAAATTACACCAATACATAATAAGAATACAACATTAAGGATTAACCCTTTCGCAGGGGGATGGATCGCCGCGCCAAATGAAAGGGAAATGCATGGATGAAAATTGATTCAATTTTAATAAGGGATTCTACGCTTGTTTGGTAGCCCTAAAATAATATTATTGATTCTACTAAATACTAGTGATGGTTATTGATAACTATGTTATTGAACTAATATACCCTTAACTATGTTGCATAAAAAAGATAAAAAAGAAAAGCAATATAAGAAAAATGTAAGTGATGATAAAAAATTGGGAAGGAAAGATAAGAGTTATGTGCTTATTAAATTTGATAAAGCAATTTAAAGATAACCATGTAATATTATTAAATAATTGCAAATACATTTAAATGGAAATGCTACACTTGTCCTTTCCTTTCTCATCATACCACTAATACTCTTTTATTCAAATGTCTCTTCATTATATAATTTTTCATTATATAGTTTTTCATTATACAATTTTTATATATCACTTTTATTGCATGCTTGCTAAGAATATTATTTATTGTGCTATATACTTTTTTATCATGCAAGGAAGGAACCTAAAGAGGTAAGATCTCACTTAATCATATTTAGGACTATATCCTTATATTATAACATTTTTACTAATAGGAATAGGACAAATAAGAGATCACCAGCAAACTATTAGAGGAAGGGTGAAGGAAAATGATAAAATATTGACTTTGGGTTTAGGTTATTCTTGTGACTTGAGAATTTAGATGAATACGATCAAGGTAGAGAAGACTCTTAGATTAGGGTTAAAGTATAATGAGAGAGTTTAGTTTAGATCCACAGTAGCTCTATTGTGTTGACCTACTTTCTACTTTTTGTATATGAGTAGAATATCATGAATGTGTGTAGTTGTATATGATGATGTATTTTATATCTTTTTTATTCTATGATATTGTAGTTTGGTTTATGTATCCTTACATGTTATAGGGCAATGCCTCTTGCAATTTGTAGTAATTGCATTTTTTGTTCAAGCGTATATATTTGTGAACAAAAAATGAAGTATAGATTTATAAGAATATAAATGAAGAAATGAAAAAAAAATTAATTATGGCGGTCTAGACGGGCCATTATAATGTAGTAGTATCAGAGCTAGGTTTGAGTCTAAGGGACAATATGAACATTGTATGAATGTATTGAGTTATAAACCTATGATGTATCATCTATGGTGAAGGATGTAACATCCCTCACACTTCTAGGCCCCTAAAGTTAGGGTTAGGCCTTGAGTGATGCATGGAGGCCCTAGTGTGACCCTAGCTCAGCTTGAACTTAGTGAAATAGCTATGTGCACCCCCAATGTGAACAAGTCAACCCCAAGGTCAACCATGGTCAAATTAACCCTAAAGGATAAATGAGAGCCCAAGCCAATTCAAGTGGGCTAAGGCCTTGCCCAAGGCCCATCCTAAGGCCCACTAAATTTCCATATTTATTTAATCTAATTTATTATTTTAATTAGGGGATTTAATGGGAGTAATTAGAAGGGAAGTTTCATTTGGAGGGGAAATAATGGAGGGAGGCCAAGTGACACTCCCTTCTTCTTCCCCAACCCCTCCTTTCATCTTCCCTAATGAAGAGGAGGAGGTTTCCAATAGTTATATGTTGGACACCATTAAGGAGGTGTAACACCCCCATCCGTCACATAACATCTAGCATAAGGTCCGACCAGGGCCCAACACCATATACTAAGGACAATCAAAGGAGTTACTAATTGAAACCACTATCCAATATTACGTATCCTATCACAGAGTGCATTCTAGCAGAAGTAATTTAAAGGTTAATAGGATCCAAACTAATTAAATGTCCATTAACATAAAAGTAGGAATGATAAACTAAATACACAAATAGTATTGGCAATAAGGCCTTACATTGTTTAACTTAAATAAAATGTCTTGCATACATCGACACGCAGATCGGCCACACATAAACGATAAAATAAACGAGTAATTCTCTTTGGCAAGAAAACATTCGCATAAATCCAATGCCACTCCCTATCAGAATTTATATATACAAAGTGGAAACGTCATGATCTATTGAGTTGGATAATGAAAGTGCCTAGAAGTGAAGAGAATTTTAAAAGAAATGGATGTTGGAAGGTTCAAGTTAAAGTAAGAATGGAGAGCCTAAGTAGAAGAAGAAGAAGAAGGGGCCATAGGTGCAGGCCCCCTCATTTTATGGAAGCGTAAGTTTAATTGTAGAATAAAGATATGGCAAGTGTGGAAAGAGGCACAAAGGAGAATGTTTAGTTAGTACTGGCATTTATTGTTGGTGTCTTCTCCTTGGTCATCGACAAAATGAGTGCCATGTTTGGAAGTAGACTCTTGAAATGGGCATCAAGGGTATAACTTATCAGTCACAAAAGTAAGGGTATTGAATCAGTTGTTTCATTTCCAGCAGATGGAGCATCTGAAGAAAGTCAAATTCAACCTCAAGTATTCATTCTTAGTCAACAAGAGAATAAAGCAGATGATACTGTGGCAAAAGGTATGATCGATGTCCATAATTAACTTCCTCGAGTGTTATTTTATATAGGGGCTAGTCATTCCTTTATTTCACAAGATATTTTTTCAAAATCTCTAGTTAAAGGTGGATCATGTAAATACTGCACTGATAGTCACTATACCAAATAACTTGTTTATGATAACATTTGATATGTAAATAGTAAATTTAAGCATGGGTGAAATTAAGATAGAAGCTAACTTAATCATATTACCACTAGCTGAATGTGATATTATATTGGGTTTGGATTGGTTGTTTAGGTATAAAGCTGCTATTATTGACAAAAGTAAGAAAATTACAATCAAATGTTTTGATAGACAACCCATTTATTTTAAAGGATTGTGTGGGGGTATCTCAAACTTTAATCTTGGGCTCTTAACTATGAAAGTAATAAAGAAAGTGCAAAAAAATGTGAGGTAATATTTGTGTTGATAATAACAAAGAATGAATAAAAATAATAATTTTATAAAGTGCTCAATGTTTGTGAATTTTTAGATGTTTTTCCAGAAGAATTGTATGGATTACCCCTATGGCGATAACTAAAATTTGAGATAAGACTCATGGAAGGGGGGATGACCCAATAATAACAACATTGTATAGAATGACTATGAAAGAGCTAAAAAAAATTAAAAAGTCAACTTCAAGATCTATTAAATAAAAAAATTATATGACCAAGTTCTTCACCCTAAGGTGCTCCTATATTGTGTGTGAAAAAGAAAGATGGAACTCTATGGTTATGCATTGAATACTTAGAGTTAAATAAGTTGAGAGTGAAAAATAAGTATTTTTTATCGCATTTTGATGATTTGTTTGATCAGTTGGCTAACACCAGAATGTTTTCAAAGATTAATATTCAATCAGAGTATCATGAATTAAGAGTTAAGGAAGTATATATATTTATACTTGATAAATTTATGGTTGCGTTTACTGAGGATATTCTGATATATTCTCCAAGCAAGGAGGATCATATGCAGAACATTTGAGAATCATATTGCAAATGTTACAAAGGCATAAGTTGTTTGCAAAATTTTACAAATGTGAATTTTTGTTACAGGTTTCATTTTTGGGGTATATGATAAATGAACATGGACAATCGGTGGATCCAACAAAAGTTGAAGCAATTATAAAGTAGTTGAGGATGAGGATAGTGATAAAGTATGATGTTTTCTTAGTCTCGCTAGATACTTTTGGAAAATTGTTTAAGACTTTTCTAAAATTGCATTACCACTAACAAAATTGACGTGTAAGAATGTGAAGTTTCATTGGGATAAAGAATGTCTGAATGCTTTTGAATAATTGAAAGAAAAATTAACTTCTGCCTATAAATTGGCAATGCCAAATAGTACATAAGTTTTCAAATTTATGGTGATGCGCCACAAAAAGGACTCAGTTGAGTTTTAATGCAAAATAGAAGATTTATAACTTACGCATAAAGACAATTAAAGGAACCTGAAAGAAATTATCATACGTAGGTTCTGGAATTAGTAGTAGTGGTTTTTGTGCCAAAAAATTGATGAGACTATTAATATGAGGTTTTATGCAAAATATTTACTAATCATGAAAGTGTATTCTCACAGAAAGAGATCAATTTGTGATAAAGTTGTTGGCTAAAACTTATGAAAGGTTATGATTTGGATATTAAATATATCATCCAGGAAAGACAAACATCGTAGTTGATGCATTAAGTAAAAAAGCATTCTTGTATATTATGATTACTCAACAGAAAGAGATATTGAAGATTTGCATAAGTTGATAATCTTTGTTGTAAAAGAGAAGTGTAAATAATTAAATTTGTTGCAAATCCAGTATCCAATTAAGGATAAAAGTAAGAAAGGAATAACTCAAGTTCCATTCTTTCTTGCATTATTGGAGAAGGTAAGAAAATGGAAATTATCATCATTTTTAGGAACATAATATATTGTTTATTAATGGGAGATTATGTGTGTTGATGTGGATAACCTAAAATTTGAAATTTTGTATGAAATAAATTAATCACCTTATATATTCGATTTATTTAGGCCGAACAAAAATATATCAAGATTTAAAACAAGATTTATGGTTATCTGGAATGAAAAATGATATAATTAAATACATCATGAAATGTCATACCTATCAAATTGTGAAGGCTGAATATCAAAAGCATGGAGGAAATCTGCAAGCACTATCGATCCCAAAATGAAAGTTTGATATCATCCCAATGGACTTTGTTTGGACTTTGCAACAAAAAAACAGAGATTGATGGAATTTGGGTAATCACTAATTGATTAACAAATGTGGACCATTTTGTAGGTTTTAGAATTAGTAGAAGTGTTTTTTTGTGCCAAAAAATTGGCAAGACTATTTATATGTGGTTTCATGTGAAATATTTACTAATCATGAGTTTATTCTCATAGAAAGAGATCAATTTGTGACAAAGTTGTTGGCTAAAACTTATGAAAGATTATGATTTGGATATTAAATATATCTTCCATGATAGATAAACATTGCAGTTGATGCATTAAGTAAAAAAAAGAAAGCATCCTTGTTTGTTATGATTACTCAATAGAAAGAGATATTGAAGATTTGCATAAGTTCACAATCTTTGTTGTATAAGAGAAGTGTGAATAATTAAATTATATGCAAATCCAGTATCCAATTATGGATAAAAGTAAGAAAGGAATAACACAAGTTCCATTCTCACTTGAATTATTGGAGAAGGTAAGAACATGATAATCATCGTTATTTTTAGGAACATAATATATTGTTGATTAATGGGAGATTATGTGTGTTTGATGTGGATAACCTGAAATTTGAAATTTTGTATGAAATCTAAATATCACCTTATTCGATTTATCTAGGTCGAACAAAAATATATCATGATTTAAGTAAAGATTTATGGTTGTCTGGAATGAAAAATTATATAATTAAATACATTGTGAACTCTCATACTTATCAAATTATGAAGGGTGAGTGTCAAAAGCCTGGAGGATATCTACAAGCACTATCGATCCCAAAATGAAAGTTGATAACATCGCAATGGATTTTTTTTGGAGTTTGCCACAAAACAATAGAGACTGATGGAATTTGGGTAATTATTGATTGATTAACAAAGGTGGCTCATTTCATTCCCACAAAGAGGGATGGCCCAACAAAAAACTAGTTGATCTTTATTTGGAAGTGATTGTTCAACTTCATGGTATTCCTAAGACAATAATATCTGATAGGGATGATAGATTTACATCTGAAACATGAAAATTGGTGCATAAAATATTGGGAACAAAGCTATTATATAGCACGATATTTCACCTCAAACCAATAGGCAATCTAAAATAACAATTTAGATGTTGGAGAAATTCTTGTGAATTGTGGTTCTTGATCAAGGAGGCTCGTGGAAAAATATTTATTTCTTATGAAATTTGCATATATTAATATTTATCAAGCAAGTATACAATTGACTCCTTTTGATGCCTTATATGACAAACAATGTCGAACACCATTAACCTGGGCCGAGGTCGGTTAAAGAAAGCTGTACAAATTTGTAGATAAGATGCATAAAAAGATATGTGTAGTGCAAGAAATATTAAAAATTGTTCAAAATAAAAAATTATAATGTCAGGCCTAGAAAACTGGAGTTCAATGTAGAAGACATTGTGTGTATGAAAATCTAACCATTTAAAAATGTATCTCGATTGTGAAGATTGAAAAAGCTTAGTCCCCAATACGTTGGTTCCTTTTTTATTATATAATGGATTGGAGAAGTGGTAGACATGTTGGCTTTATTTGAGGATCTCAAAAACCTTTATGATGTTTTCATATATATTCACTACAAAAATATGTCAAAGATCCTGAAAAAGATTATTACATCTGAAGAAATACTTATAGAAGAATATTTATCAAGCCTAACCGAGCCTTGTCAAATTATTCGTCAACAAAGCAAATAGTTTCAGAATATCAAAGTGAAATTTTTTGAGGTTTGGTTGAAAGTTCATAGTGTTCATGAAGCCCTGAACGCATGAACAAAAATTCTATTCTTGTTCTTTCCTTTCTCTTCATACCACTAATATGTCTTTTATTCAAATGCCGCTTTAGCATGTAGCTTTGCATTATAAAGTTATTTATATACCACTTTTATTACATGTTTGATAAGAATATAATTTATTGTGCTAACATCTTTTTTTATCATGCAAGGAAGGAACCTAAAGAGGTAAGATCTCACTTACTCATATTTATCATCAACTCTTTATATTATAACATTTTAGGGGCATAAAATTGATGAAAATGAGATCACTTGTAAACTGTCAGAGGAAAGGTGAAAAAAATGATAGAAGATCTGCTTTAGGTTCAAGTTATTATTGCAATGCAAGATAAATTGGATGAATACAATCATGGCAGATAAGAAACATAGATTAAGATTATAGTATTATGATTAAGTTTATTTTAGATCTATAATAGCTCTATTATATCAACCAACTTTGTACTTTGTGTATATGAGTCGACTATCATGTATGAGTGTAGTTGTATATGATAATATACTATATATCTCTTTTGATCTATGAAATTGTAGTTTTTGTTTATGTCTCTTTACATGTTATAATACCCAGTCTCTTACGAATAGCATTAATTGAATGCTTTTGATCAAGCGTACATATATATATAAAATTAAAGTATAAATTAACATGAATATAATTGAATAAATGAAATGATTAATTATGGAGGTCTATATGGGTCGTTACACGACACTCCTTGCATCGGTAGAGGCATGGATAGATGCATCTTGGTGAGTAGTAAGTACTTGAGCAACTACGTACATGTCATATTGTACAATGGATGACTAAAGCATGAGAGCAGTGGACTAAAGGTTGTGGACACACTACCAGTGGGATGCACAAGCAATGGAGGTTGCACATGGACATGTATGGTGGTGCAATGCATTTCAGTGTTAAGACCAAGTCCAGTGGGGCCATAGAACTAGGAGAATTAAATATTTCTTATGTTACACTGGCGAACATTAAACTTAGTCATGTCTGATTTTCTTGCTCATTCATGGAAGAAGCTTCTGTTAAGCGAAAATAACAACACTACTACCGTGTATAATATTTATGGATGGAGCTTCTGGTAAAAACTCATCAAGAGTTGGAGAAATCCTAATAAATTCAAATGATGCTAAGATTGAGCATCTATCAAATTTATATTTCAATAATCAAGAAGAATATGAAGTGTTAATCACTGACATGAGGTTGGCTTGAGAGTTGGGAGTTATTGATGTTGAAATATAAAGAGATGTAATTGGTGGTGACATCGTAAGTCAAAGGAGTTTTTGAGACAATATATCTTATTCTTAGACAATATTTAGTGGGGGTTCAAAGAGAGGTTGTGAGCTTCAGGACCTTCAATATATATCTCATCTCTCAATCTAAAAACATAGAAGCAAATGAGATCGCCAAGTTTGGACTTCTATTGGGAGGAACTATAATTAAATTTATTCACACTGTAGTTAAAGATAAAAAAACATGGAGATCGATCATTACTATTCATGAAAGAATCACTTCATTCACTTCCTGCCTACTATGGTGTATCATTCCACAATGATGGACAAATGAAGATTTAGATTCAGAGTTGTTCATTATTTACTTCTCTCTGGGAATCTATACCGAAGAACACTTTTCTTCCCTGGTTAGATATGTCTTTGAAGAGGAAGTTCCTATCGTGTTCCAAAAAATTCATTTCAAAGAATGTGGAAGTCATTCTGGGGCCCCAGAACTTACAAAAGAGGATCATTGGGCAAGGATAATTTTGGCCACAATTTAAGAAAGATATATATCAATATGTCAAGAAGTGTCATTAATGCTAATGATTTGCCCCTTTCAAGATGAAACATGCTCACCAACTGCACTCAATTGTTATATCTTGGACATTTGTCATATAGTGAATAGATCTCTTGAGATCTTTTCCCTTTGACTAGTGGGCAACATCGCTACATCCTATTATGATCGATTACTTGAATAAGTGAAATGAAGCAAAAGCCGTGACCAAAACTACAACACAAATAGTGAAGAACTTCACTTAGGGAGAGATCATGGGACAGCATGAGATTCCTATGGATATTATCTCCGACAACATACCTCTATTTGATAATGATGAGTTGAAGAGATTTTTGTGAGCAGGTGGCAATTGAGCTCTATTATTCTTTAATTCACCATCTGTGAAACACTGATCAAGAAGAGGTGGCTAACAAGTCGATTCTAAATCTCTTAAAGAAGAAAGTGATGAATGTTTGAAGAAACTGAGTCGAATAACTTCCTTTTGTTCTTTAGGCCCTCAAACTACAACTGCTACTAGAGCGACTGCCTTCAAATTATTACAAGAATCTGAGGCAACCATTCCAATAGAGTTTGAGGTGATGAGTTAGAGGATCTCCTATCAATATGAGGGGAATAATGGATGAAGGAGAATGAGAAGGGAATGACGTGCAGTCTGAATCTCATGAATAAATAGTTAAGAAACTTGGTGATCACAAGGCAAGAGGAAGTAAAGTGAATATTAATAAAATATTTTTGCAAGCACATCCGAATAAAACAATTTGTTGATGTAGACTTGGTCATGAATAAGGATGCTCGCGAACCAAATAATCCGTGAATAAATTAGGAATCAATTTGCGAAGATTCGATTAAGATTCATATTTTTTGGATTCAAATTTAAATTCATATTTGAGTGGTATTTTAATATGAATATGAATAATATTATCTATATTGGCAAGATTCGTGAATAGTCCCAGAATAATAGGAATATCTATATTATATATTAAAATGATCTCGGTAGTCCGATTAAATTTGATTTGGTACATCATTTAAAGTGAATTTGAATTCGAATATAAACATGAATCTAAATCGAATCCAAGATTTTGGAAAGAATCTAAATTAAAATAATCGAATGAATTTGAATGTGAATTTGAATCTCTACATTCTATGACAAATTTGGATTCAATTGAAGAGCTACTCAGTTCGATTTGGTTCATGAACACCCCTAGTCATGAATAAGGTGATAATATACGGAGAATGATATTAGTTGGGAGACTTAATTCAATTGGTCGAGATCATTCATCATCAGATAAGCTTTGCAAAATTTCAACTACAACTTACAAACTTATGACGGTGATGACATCTATAACACTTGGAGCGAAATGATTAAAAATATTATTTTTCATAGTTTTTGTATATGTTCCATATATTTAAAGTTATATATGTAAAAATTTGTGAAAGCGAAAAATGGGACACCAGGCGCAGGAACACTCAACCACACCGAGCCCAAGCAAGGCAAAAAACAACTAGAAGAGCAAGATTCTTGTACTAATCAAAAACATCTTTACACAGTGAGGCATGCATGACGATACATGATTGCCAATGTATCCGATGGAGCAAGAAAATTACAAGCTGAAAAAAACCGCGCAGCCTCAAGGAGTAATCGTCAGCTCTGCTGCTAATCGCCAAGGAGTCCGCTGAAGCCGCTTGGTCGCAAGACCGCATCAAGTTGTGTGGATTACCCATTTTCTAGTGCAGAAGAAAGAACTCTAGCCACTGAACTGCAAGCCACTTGACTGTGAGGTCGCCTAGCTGCCAGATCAAGCGGACTGCTGTCACTAAACTGAACAAGCCGCCTAGAGGTGGACAACTTATTTGAACTGGGAAGAAGTTGTAGAAGAGAAACTGCTTAGTCGCAAGATGCGACCTACTGTAAATCACTGGTTATTACCCGTAGAGTCCGCACTACCCCTAACCGCAGTCAGAACCAAGTTCCTTACTCTTCAATGCTATCCGCATAACCTGCACAACACAAATCGGTCAAACTTCTTCAAACCGTGTGGAAAAAAAACCCTAACCGCAACAACTTTTCGCGAGTTGACTTACTGTTCACTCGGTGTCTTCTGATGTGATAGGGGGGGTCCTATTTATAGGTGCAGAGAGGAGTGTGATCACCGCCCTAGATGATAGGATAACCGCCCTATCTAGTGTAAGCACCAAGTGTATCCACAAAAGCTGCGGATAAACACCAGACTGCGGCGGATAGTCAAGAGTGTGTTGCCAAGATAGAACCAAACCATACCAGTTCACCCTACTTGTAGACAGCTCCAGACCGCAATCAAGTAAGCTTGCAGCCAAGTCGCACAATACAGACTGTTGTCGAGCTCGACGAATATAGAAATCAACCAACGTAGGCTGCGCAACCTCCCGAACTAAGACAACCTGGACTTGGTCCAAAACAAACCAAGTCCACACCACCAGAAATCCTTGGTGCAAGCAAAATACTAGCATATATAAAACCAGTCCGCACAAAATCGGCAAACTCTAGAGCCAGCTGCTCAAACCGGCAACTGAATGAATAACCATCCTATCCGCCTGAAAACAACCCGCAAAACAAGCTGCGGAAAACTGGCCGACTTAGCTAGTAACCAGTTCAGTCCGCTCAGACCGCCTGGTCTGACACCCGAAACCTCCAAGACTGTCTGCATAGTCTTCCCGAACAGACCGCCCAGGCTGCCACTTTCACTTCAACAATTTCAACAATATATACCTCTCTTATCCTGTAACGAATGTAACACCTGTAATAGTTGTAACAACAATCTGCTTTAGTCAATATCAATCATTAAAAAGGAGCTCGACAGTTTAATTTATCTAACTCCAAGTTATGTATCCATTCTTTATAGTCTACTAAACATCCATCAGCACTTACTTGAGCCTTCCTTGAATTATGATCAATGGTAACAATTATGCCAAGATTGGCTTCGCTCGAATTGTTTGTGATTGCATAAGTAGCTCATCCGATCCAATCATGCAGAGGATTTTATGTTCTAAATTTTCCAAATGCACTCCCTGGTACCTACCTTAACCTCTTTGAATTGAGATCACTGGGTCGTAACTCACACCAATACCACAACTAAACAAGAATTGAATCGCGGTTGTGTAGTGGCTAACATGATCTAATTTTTTGTGATGGTCTTTAGGTATTCAAATATCTCGTTAACACCTACCGCACTTTCCTACCATAATGGTTGTTGTAAAGGGTATTATTATTACCCTCACTGAAAATGTTTGAGACTTGCATAAGGGGTATGCTGCTTTAATGGACATGATCGATCAATATTGTTGTGCATCAAAAGAGATATCACCAACACAAAGAAATCATTTTTGAGGATATGATCTATTTCTAACAAATGTCTTATAACCAACTGGATTTATCAATTCTAAGGACAAACTCGGTTCCTAACTGTTTTTTAGTTGTCGAGCCTCGAGACCCCTTTAGAAAAAACTCAAACTGAAGCATTTAGCTTATATTCTCATAGATTATTGCAGAAACTCTATTCCCTGTGGCAATGAATTGCTATTAATACTCTTGAAGATACCATTCACACCATTCAATATTCTAGGTTATTTTATGATTATTTGATGGTTATTGACATTTCATAGAGTTCTAGTGAATTATATTAATCTCGATGAATTATTTTGTTAACATTAATGATTTTGTTGATCATGAGTGGATTTAGAATTAATTACTAAGATCCCTTATCACATCACATCATATTTGTCGTCATCAGATCACTTCTACCGATTTAAAAATACAACTACAACAAGATCCAAAATCCACATTCGTGACCAACTATCCCGCTTTCTAATAGCCCGCAATCAGTTAGCCCTCTCTACAAGCACTGCTTTCTGATATGTCATATAGCTTATCATGCTTTGAAACACGAATTACCCTCTAAAAAACCTCATTGATACACCTTTGAGTTTATTGCGACCATGCTTCTGGATCGGAACTCGGCCATGGACAGTCATGGCTCTCCTTCAGGACCTTCCCCAATCCCAGCCACAACTGCTCAGCCACATACCACGCTATTTCCATCGCCAACAGATCAACCACCATTGCTGGATTCTCGTCTACCGCAAATTGAATTTCAGTGTTTCAATGGGGATGCCCTCCATGAACGGCTCTTCTATTGTGAGCAGTTTTTCGCCATTGCCGGCACAACATCAAAGAGCAAAGTGCAACTCGCCTCAATGCATCTGGAAGGAAAAGCCCTCTTTTGGCACCAAGCTTTCATGAAATCCCACCTCTCCCCGCAAGGACCAACTTTGGAGGAGTATAGCCAGGCCATCTCCAACCGGTTTGGATCCATCTTGTTCGACGATACCATTTGGGAGTTGAAAAATTTGCGCCAATAGGGGACGATCCAGCAATACCTCGAGGAATTCGATATGCTTCGACATCACATACACATCCAAGAAGACCATGCTATGAGTTTTTGCCTCGTTGGGTTGAAGGAGGAGATTGCCTATTCCGTGAGAATGTTCTTGCCTAAGACTTTAGCGGACATTGCTTCCCTTGCCCGCCTTCAAGAGCACAAGATGCAGTTGCGCCTCAAGTGAACTGCTGGCCCAAACACAGAACTGGTCCAACGCACCAATTAGCCAACTATTAGTTTCCTTCAAAGCTCGAGTCGGCCTCCCTATACTTCACCAAATAGAGGATTTAATTTAGTTAGAGGGGTACCATGGCTGACAGCAGAAGAGGTGGCGGATAAGCGCAACAAGGTCTTGTGCTTTGGTTGTGATGTGTTGTATTCATCCGGGCATCGGTGTGCGGGAAGCAAGCAAGCCTATGCTATATAACTCATCCCGAAACAGGATGAGGACATACCAGAGGAAGAAGGCATCGAGGGGGACCTTGAATTTATCCACGAGGACAAACACATGCCGGACACGCCACAAGTGTCTACGCACGCACTAACGGGGTCTGCCAACTTTTATACCATGCGGGTAATGGCATCCCATCAAGGCCAACCGATACATATTTTGATTGACTCCGGGAGCACCCACAACTTCTTGGACCGGGAAACTGCCGCAAGGTTACAATGTCCACTCGTTTCCATACCCATGTTCAATGTCGTCATTGCGGATGAAAAATGCATTTCAAGTTCCCATAAGGTGGAGGGATTCAAATGGAGGATGCGGGGAGTCATCATCACTTTTGATATGTTGGTACTACCTCTTGGTGGCTGCGAGATGGTCCTCGAGGTGCAATGGCTTGTGACACTAGGAGTTCTACAGTGGGATTTCCGAAACTTAACATTGAATTTTACTCACAAAGGACGATGGGTTGCCCTTAGGGGTTCTAAAACCATAACAGAAACATGGATTAAACAACACAATGAAGATCACGGGCAAGTGGTACATGGCCAATTCCCCATGCTAGCAATCTGGGAGAGATCGACGGCATCCAAGGAGGAGATCGAATGTGGAGAGATTTGCATGTTGAGCAGTGGACAGCCCCTACCGGGTCAAACAGGGACTTTTGAACCGGGCCAGCAGGAATCCGGGCTATACACCTCCCAAAGGTAGTAGTTAACAACATGTTTGGATTCTTTTCGGGATCTATTTGAGGAGCCAAAAGGGCTTCCACCCACAAGGGAGCATGAGCATCGCATTATACTTAGAGAGGACAAGGTGAATATTAATTTACATCCGTACTGCTACCCGCCGATCTAGAAGACAGTCATCAAGCATTTAATGAAGGAGATGCTCCAAACTGGAGTGATCCGACACAGTTTTAGCCAGTTTGCTTCACCAGTTGTATTAGTTAAAAAAGGAGATGACACATGGAAACTGCACATTGACTACCGCCACCTCAACGCACATACATTCAAGGATAAATTCCCAATTCCCATCATTGAAGAGTTGATTGATGAGCTTGGCGGAGCCATATTCTTCTCTAAATTGGACTTGCGGACCCGTTACCATCAAGTGAGAATGGCAGATGCCGATATTCACAAGACAACATTTCGTACGCATCAAGGCCACTATGAATTATTGGTTATGCCATTTGGGCTAACCAACGCACCATCCATTTTCCATAGCCTGATGAACAAGGTTTTTCAGGAGCAACTGCGCAAGTTTATTTTGGTGTTTTTTGACGATATTCTTGTATTTAGCAGGTCATGGGAGAAGCATTTGCAACATCTTGAGTACACCATTACCACCTTGCGACACCACCAGTTATTCCTCAAGCGACCTAAGTGCGAGTTTGGGATGCGACAAGTACATTATCTGGGGCA
This sequence comes from Platanthera zijinensis, assembly GCA_039513925.1. Lineage (NCBI taxonomy): Eukaryota > Viridiplantae > Streptophyta > Magnoliopsida > Asparagales > Orchidaceae > Platanthera > Platanthera zijinensis. The sequence continues at coordinate 157,941,321 of CM077083.1, forward strand.
CCTGATCTCTAGCCAAGGGGTGGAAACCGACCCCATGAAGATCCGGGCTATGTTAGAGTAGCCGCGACCCACGACGGTGAAGAAACTGCGGGGCTTCCTAGGCCTCACCGATTATTACCAGCACTTTATTCATCATTAAGGAATTATTGCCCAGCCTCTCATGGAATTTCTCCAAAGCAAGGGATTCAAGTGGACTTGGGAGGCCGAGCATGCCTTCATTCAACTCAACGAGGCGGTGTTAAGATCGTCGGTTTTGTTCCTACTGGATTTACAAAAGCCATTCATTCTGGAATCCAATGCATCGGAGACGTGAGTGGGCACAGTTTTAATGCAAGAAGGGCGACTGATTGCCTATTTCAGTCGGGCACTTAGAAAGTAAAATGAGGCCATGTCCGTTGAAAGTCTTTAGTTTAAAAGATAGCTAAATCACCTAGAGGGGGGGGGGGGGTGAATAGGTTATTTGTCTCTTGTGACTTTCTTTTACTTTCCTTCTTTAATTGCTTGGTGAGTTAGTAGATTATTTCTTTCAAGAACCAAATAACCTGCAACAAAGAAACACATAAAAAATCACACACAAAAATTATAGTGGTTTCCCAAATTATGAGTACATCCACTTTCCCTCCCATCTTTTTAACTTATAGTTAGACAAGACACTTCTCCAATCTCTGCTCCTAAGAGCTTATAACACGATCCCGCAGGAACAATCGGTCTCCTCCAAGACCTGCAGCTCAGGAACAAGGCCCTACAACTCAGTGGTCTAAAGATCACCTACCTCAGGCCCAAAGGCCCTACAACTCAGGATAGGAGGACAAACCTACCTCTAATCTATAAGGGATCTTACTTCAGATAGAATGACTCTCTTATAGCTCAGGCACAAAGGCCCTACCTCATATCCAAAGGATCCTACAACTCAGACACAAGTGCCCTACCACTCAGAGAGAATGAATCTCCTACCTCAGGCTCAAAATCCATATAGCTCAGTGATCAACAGATCATCTACCTGAGATCCAAGCTGGATCCTACTCTCAGATTCACACTTAAATCCTACAATTCAGGCCAAAGCCCTACTCTCAGATTCTCAACAGAATCCTACCTCAGGCAAATCTGCCCTATAATTCAGATCCAAAGTTGGATCCTACCTTAGATAAAATTTGCTCCTCCTACTTAGATACAAAAGGATACTACAAGGTGGAAGTGGGTTGGGGAGTTGGTCTTAACACAAGTGATATTTCTCTGTGTCAATCTTCCTAGACTGAGATAAACTCAGCCCTACTTTAAATCTAGGGAAATAATCCCAGAGCCTACTGCTACCTAAACTGAGAAATACTCAGCCCTATCCTCTTATTCTTAGCTTCAGATATTTTCTTACTAGAACTGAGAAGTAACTATAGCTTTTCTTGCTGCTACCTGAGCTGAGAAAATCTCAGCCCTAACTTCTTCTCAACAATAAGGATGTAGATCTTGCTTTGGATTGTGCTGGAAGTAACTTGCAGATCTACTTCTCTGCACCTTTCTGAATTGAAGCAGAAGCTCAGCCCTATCTCCTTCTTCACAGCCCCCAAGATTATATCTTCAGGATTAGGCTTACTTGAATTGTGAAGTAACTGCAGCTAGGGTTTCTCCCTTTACTGTAACCTGAGCTGAGATAAACTCAGCTCTATCTTCTTAACTGCAGAAACCAGATGGCTCTGCCTCTTCTTCTTTCTCAAGGACCTTCTCTAAACTTGTTGGTGAAGACAAATGATTTATCTGTTCTGGTTGTTCTTCACACAACTTCTGCTTCTTCTTCTCCTTCAGAAAGTAAGCTTTTTGATCTTGCTGGTGCAGGTGTAAATGACACCAGCTAGCTTGCTTTGGATCTCAGATCCTGCAGCTAGGGTTAGACCTTGGTTGCTTCCTTTTTCTCAAAGATTAACTCTGAACTTATTGATGTCGATGAAGAAGACAACAACTAACTTCAGTTGAGCTTTTAGACCTGCTGATTTGAACTTAGTTTTTCAGCCTCTGCAATAATGGCGAGGAAACAAAATGAGGGCCAACTTTCTTTTCCAAAAGCTATTTTCTCTTCCTCGATCTACGCCTTTTATTATTAGTCTATCAACGGCTCTTTTGACATGTGGTCCCCACTGAAATTGACAGCTGCAACTTTGCTTTTGAATTAAATGCAGTACTGAAGGCACGCGACTACATTTGTCCCGCACTGTAGTTTTCCCACAATAAATTTGAATTTTTTTGACTTGTTGACTTTGATGACGTCACCATCTATGGACTTAGCTAAAATCAAGCATCAGTAGTATAGGCATTGAGTGAGTAAGCTTCACTCAATGCCAAAACAGTTATAAAAAGTTATCTGCCATTAGGCATTGAGTGAGCAACCTTCACTCAATGCCAAAACACTTAGAAAATATTTCAGTCATTAGGCTTTGAGTGAGTAAGCTTCACTCAACGCCAAAACACTTAGAAAAATGTTTGTCATTAGGCGTTGAGTGAGTAAGCTTCACTCAACGCCAAAATACTTAGATAATCTTTCTGTCTCTAGGTGTTGAAAGCGTTGAGTCCACTCAACAGTTTTTGCCTTATAAAATATTCCTGCTTCCCTGGAGTTGAGAGCGCTGGGTGTGTCTTCATCACTCAACACTTTTTTCCTTAGCCACTTTTTGTTACTAGGTCTTGAGTTAGCCTTCATATATGAATGCCATATTACTTAGACAGAGTTTCTCACTTAGCATTGAGTGAGTAAGCTTCACTCAACGCCAATCTACTTAACAGATATTCTTCTATTATCTGACTTTGAGTGATTAAGATACACTCAACGCATTTGGACTTATCCAAATTTTTATGGAATCATAGTCTTTGACTAACTAAGGTTTAGTAAACACTTTTTATCACATGGCGTTGAGTGAGCTTGCCTCACTCAACACCTGTGGACTTAGTCAAACTAGCAACACAATTTTTTCTATGGCTTTGACTGACTGAGCTATACTCAATAATTATTGGAGTATAGCGTTAAGTGAGTAGGCTTCAATCAATGCCTGTAGACTTAGCCACTTTCTTGATGTTTCTTCTTAGGCTTAGCCTGACTTACAAATTTTAGTTGTATGACGTTGAGGGAGTAAACTTCACTCAATGCCTGTGGACTTAGCCATATTTTGAGCTTGCCAATTGTTAGGATGACTATACTCAATGCTTTTACTCACCTGGCGTTGAGTGAATAGACTTCACTCAATGCCTGTGGACTTAGGCAATTTTCAGCCTATCCAACATCTTCCCTTTCATCTGGCATTGAGTGAGTAGATCGACTTAACTCAACGCCTGTGGACTTAGATAGATTTCTGTCCCTCCATATCTTTACTTTGTGACCAGCTATCACAATCTCTTAGACCACCTGTCTAACCATGTTCCAAGGGTCATCCTGCATGCATGAACTTAAGCATACATCAAATACAACTTTATGTATGTCATTGATATGATTGACTTCTTCAAATCTAGGACATTATGAGCAATGGACCCAACAATCTCCCCCTATTTGAAGAAGTCAAAACCCTCAATCAAATGAGTCAATGACATACACTAACTTATGCAACAATAATATCTCAACTTGGAAAACATATAATAAGAGAAGTTATAGTTATCATACTTTCTTGCCTGTAGGGCACACCTGTTCCTGCTCCCCTTAATTGTTGCTACCACTTACATCTTTCTTACATCTTTTTGCTCCCCCCTTTTGACTTTTGTAAAAATTTAGGGACGTTTAGATTATCTGCTCCCCCTTTTTAAATATAGATAATTCACTCTAACAGCAATTGAGACACTTAAATCTGCCTTTGCAAGTGCTTGACTTGCTCCCCCTCAACTGAAGCATCCTCTTTTATACTTCTTGGTAGACAATCTAGTCTAAACCTTGAGATTGTAGTCCTCTTGCTGATATTATAATCACATAATTTGTGAACTTTAACATACTCTTGTGGTGATACTACTGATACACCACATCAGTGCAGCCCCTTGACACTTGAGTGGTCCAATGATCCACTTGAGTTGGCTCCTATCATTCATCCCCTTGGTCTAATGCCACCCTCTTCTTCTGTAGTAGTACTATCCTTTAAGCAGTAGTAGTGATGATCTTTGATCCATTGTAGCAGCTATTGATCTTGCTCCCCGTCAACAGGAGCACCTGTTGTCATTCCCTCTGCTGGACGCATTAGTCCATCTTAGTCTTGATACCACTTAATGGTCTTTATAGTCTTGATATCACATCAAGGACTTATCTACCTGCAAAAAAAATCATATAACACAAACTAAAATTTATAGCAACTGAAGCTGTCCCAAGTTCCACATATCCAACTCAACCTAGAGGGTGTTGAACTTGACTTCATTTAGTTGCATGATAAACATGTCAGCCACTTGTTAGTGAGGACAAACTCAAGATTGAGTTCTTTCTTATGCTCTCTAACTAACTGACTTAATTTAGTGGCATAGTCCTTATGTGAAAGACAGGATTCCTAGCAATTTAGATTACACTAGTAGAATATCAATATAAAGAAGTTCTACTTATCTGGAGTTTATGGTCCTGATACCATGGAGCTGATATTGTAAGACTGGTTTCTTTCTTGCTGCTCCAAGTAGTCAGTCTTCTTCTTAGGATTTGATAGGTTCCATCTTTGCTTATCCAATCTACCTTGAACCCTGTAGTGGAGGTGCTTCTTCTCACCTATTCTCCTTTCATCTAACTTGGCAGTCAGCCCTGACATGCTCAGCCTTGCTACAACAGCAACATATTATGTTAGGGAAATATGTTTTCTGGGTTTAGGATCATACCTGTCTTCTTTTGGAGAGATTCATCCCAAATTTGTTGTGTTCTTCCTTGTACTGTGAAGAGGTGGAAGATTTGTTCAGAGTTGCCTCTGGCTCTAGCTATTTGACTGTTTGAGTTTGTTGTATACCACTTGGATTGTTTTTTCTCTTTTATATACCATCTCTGCTTGTAAAACATACTCCCTCTTGATCATGACCCATCTCTCATTTCCTTCTCTCACTTTAAGACTTCAAATAGGACAGGGAGATCTTGGCCTGATTTATCTCTTTATCTAGATGGATCATTATTATTTGAAGTATTTATTATTATTTTAATGACACTCTCAAGATCTTACGCAGGGAGATTTGTTGAAATCTCCCCCTCAATCTTAGCATTGACCACAAAGATATTGTTGAACTTCAGCAGTAGTGTTGATCTTTTTGAGTACTGGAGGTACTCTAGGAAAGACTCAAGCTTGTCCAACAACCTTGACTAAACATGCTCCCCAAATAGGAGCATCTAGTTTGAAAGTCTTCCCCTTAAAATTTACACATAACCTGTCCATAAAGCCCACTGACTTGGACATACCTTGCTGCAGGTTCAGATGATATTGAACCCCAAGCATATATTTCTCTTCAAGTTTCCTCTGAAGAGTCTAATAGCTGAGGATACCACTTGAGAAGCTTTTTAACTGAGCATTATGTGCTCCTTCCTTGCTGCTCTTAGAAAATCTACTTCTAGTGCTTTCCTCAGTGATGAGTACAACCTACTTGTCCTTCACTTTTTCTTCTTACTAGTTTGCTGGTGTGGCAGCAAAACTTTGTCTAACCAGACAGTCCTGCTAACCTTTGCCCAAGACTTGTGCAACACTTAGTTGTATCACTCAGGCATCTTGACCTTTAATGGATGGATTAAGCTGGTCTTCATCAATTTCCTATGCACTTTTCCTTCGTCAGTACTACATACACCATCCTTTTATTCTTGGGTAGTAGGAGGAGTATCCTAGATGGTCAATATCCATCACCTTCCCAACTATAGATCTTAGGTATTTTCCCTCACTAGAGTGTGATCTACAAGATGACTTTCTTATTCCAGTTCAAGTTTTGGAACATCCTCTGTCCAAGTACCACATAGGGGTATAGGCACTTGGACTATCCTGCAAAACAGAGTTTACCTTACCTTAGAACCCCAACATAAATTGGGTCCTAAGTTCCTGTTAGCAAAAATATGCACATGTCTACCTACAGTAGTCCTGTCAGGAAGACTTACCCTTGCCCTTGACATACTAGGGTTGTTCCAACAATCTATGGCAAAGTTGCCAACTTTGCCACAACACCATCACTCATGGATATTATATCTTCTCTTCTGAGCAGGTCTGACAGCATGGTTGACTGCAGACTGGACAGAAGGAAGAGCAACTTCCTTGTTTCTATTTCTCTCAGCAACAGTCTGACTGAAGATAGGTCTGGCAGTAGGAGAGTGTTGGGTATTGCATCCACAATAACTCAGATTTGCATGAAGTCACCCTTGAACTAAGATGAATTAAGTTGTATTTGATCTCTCTATTTAGTTGTGTGTTTGCAGACTATCATTGCAAAGTATAGACCAATGTCAGTCTACAGTAGATCATGACCACAGGACCATACAGTATAATCCCTCACTGTGTGATCTAAGGTGTTGACTCATGTGTAGCCTCTCTATTGGGATACACTTCACATTCAAGCACTTGGAACATTGGATGTAGATTGGATTCTTGAAGAAGAAAGATTTCCTAACATTCAGAATTTTTCTAAGTCCACTTCTCGAGAAGCCTAGTATAGTTCTCGAGTATTGGAGTTAGCAGAACTCGAGAAGTTCTCTTAGTTCTCGAGAAGCCTTGACTAGTTCTCGAGTAACATCATTAAAGTTCTCGAGAAGCCTAGACTTAGTTCTTGAGTAGACTCAGCCTATACTTCTTAAGTAGCCAGAGCTAGCCTTGAAATTTTTCTAAGTCCATTTCTCGAGAAGCTGGGTTATAGTTCTCGAGTACTTAGCATCTGCTTCTTGAGAAGTCAGCTTAGTACTCGAGTACAAGTTTTAGCTCTCGAGTAATATTCTTTTAGTTCTCGAGAAGTCCAGTTTAGTTCTAGAGAAGTCTTAGCTCATAATTCTTGAGTACTTACATAAGTCCAGAACGTATAGCTCTCGAGTAATAAGCTTGTTCTCAAGAACTTATATATACTTCTCGAGAGCTACAATCCAGTTTTTCAGAAAATTGCTTAAGTTCAGAATTGTCGGGATTTTCAAATGACATGTCGTGATTGGTCCACGTGTCGTCATTATTGTCAATTCTAACCGTTAGGGGAAATCTTATATAAGGTCTTGTCATTAATACTAACCCTAAGCGGTGAACCGTACTATTCGAAGATTTCTTGATCGGCCGTCTCTCTCAAGAAAACTTACAGAAGCCGTCGCCGCTCATCTTATCGCCAAGGCCATTTTCGATCCAAATCGACTTGTTGTTCAAGGTATTCATAAATCTTCATCTTCTCCTTGATCGAGTAAGTCCAAGTTTCTCAGATCAGATCTTCCAGAGAGTCTTCTTCTATAATTTCTGGAAAAGCCGCAAAGTTCAAGAAAGAAGACCTAGGAACAATTTTTCAGATCTGAGAGAAATTTCTGTTTGTATTATCAAATCTCTTTTTAATTTTGTAGAAGATTATTCTCCGAGTGTAGGATCTATGTTATCCGAGTTGTAGGATGTATTCAATTTCCGAGTGTAGATCCATTTGGATCAAGATTGTAGGAACTTGGTTCCGAGACGTAGGATTGGTTTTCAATCCGAGATAGTGGAGTAGCCGAGTCTAGTAATTTACTAGATTGGTGAGGGAAAGTAGATGTACCCAAGGTTGGGGAACTACTATAAATCTTCTTGTCATCTGTGATTGCTTGATTATTTTTGTGCAAGATCGTTAAATTTTTTTATTCCGCAAATAAACGCACAATTAACCTATTCACTCCTCTCTAGGTGATTTACGTAGACAACTTATCACTTTCAATTGGTATCAGAGGGAGGTTGGTCATTAAAAGGTTAATACCTTGATCAATTTCCTCTTTTAGTTGTCTCTTCAGAACCTTTCAAGCAATGGACAAGGCTAAAGATTTTGCCAAGCTTCCCCTGTGCACAAAGAACAATTTTCCCATGTGGAAAGAAAGAGTTAAGTTTTTCATGGAAGCTGTGGATCCCCGGATCTTCATGATTGTTGAAGAAGGTACTTACGTCCCCATGACCATCTCCGCTTTAGATCCAACAAAGAAAATTCCAAATAAGTTGATGGATCTAGATAAGGACGAGATTGCACTTGTCTCACTAGATAAGAAAGCTAAAAATATAATAGCAAGTGCAGTCGATGACTCTATGCTGCAAAACCTGATCAACTGCCAGTCTTTTAAGGAGATATGGAAGTCCCTCGTCAGCTTGATGGAAGGTACAGAAGAAGTAAGGGATGACAAAAGATCCCTTTTGAATAAGAAATATGAAGCCTTCCGACAAGGGCACAAAGATACCATTGTAGATACTTTTGAGAACTTTTTCAAGATAGTTAACGACCTTAGAGTATATGGTCGAGTCTTCACCAACGGAGAACTGAATGACAAGTTCCTAAGATCCTTAACCAAGGAATGAGAGAACAAGGCCTGTGCCATCAGGGAATTTGGAAAGCTAGCTGAGACATACCCTCAGATTTTCTTCGGGAAGCTGATGTCCTATGAGCTTCAACTCAACACAAGGAAAGCTGAAGAAGAGAAGAGCAGGTCTACATCCAAAGAGAAGTCTGTTTCTCTAAAGGTAGACACCTCTAGGAAGTCAAAGGCTTCCTCTCCAGCACCAACACAAGAAGTTATTGAAGAAGAAAACTCGGAGCCAAGTACCTCGGGATCAGAGCTATCTGAAGGAGAGTTCTCCTTACTCTCATAATAGTTCAAGAAATTCTTGAATAAGAAGAAGCAATGGAAAGGCAAGGATGCCTCTTACAGAAGATCACGACTTAACAGTGATCGATACAGAAATGGCTCAAGCAGCCATGATAGGTATGGTTCTAAACAGAACAAACATATTTCGACTTATATAGTTTGCTATTGTTGTAACAAGTCAGGTCACGTCATAGCTGACTGCCCCCACAAGAAGAAGGAGGGTGGCAGGAGAGAAGAAAAGAAGTCCTCATACAATAAGAAGAGGACAGAGAAGAGCCTGATAGCCAAGAAGGGCAAGACTCTTAGTGACTCCGACTCATCTGAGTTAAGTTAAGAAGAGGAAGCCTACTTTGGGCTTATGGCTCAAACAGATGATGAACAAGAGCCCCAGTACACTGGGGAGGTAAAATCTCACACCCCTCTTTCAGAATCTGAAGTTTCTGAGCATGATCATGAGGACAGCTCCTCTGACAATGAGTCTGAACTCATGGCCCAGTATAAGGAGTTGGTCATGGCTTACGATAAATGTCGACGAGTCGTGAAAACTCAAGCTAAAGAGATCAAATCTCTAAAAGCTAAAGAGAGCACCTTAAGAGAGGAAGTTGCTAAGAATGACTCACTCAAGGAAGATTTCAATAATTCTATTGAAGAATATAATAAAGCTCTAGAGTACCTTGACTTGAAAGATAAAATCATCAAGGAGTTGGAAGAACAACTCGCAGTTGAAAAGAAACTTGTTGAAAGTTTCTCAAAGCCTAAGACTGTCCTTCCTCTCATTGCTGAATTTTTAGCTAAGGCCAAGGGTGCTAAACTAGGCAATGTAGAAGCTCCTAGTAAATCCTCTAGGAGAAATAAGGCTAAGAGAAAGAATAAGGCCGCCAAGAAGGCCTCAACCTAAGAAAAGGGGAAAGCCCCTCAAGATCAGACTATCTTTAAGAAAGTCATCTTTCCAACGAATAAGTTTGATCTTGACTCGTCCTACGACCACTTGACTAGGCCTACTTATATAGATCCAAAGTCTCGTTACCAAGGATGGTCTCGCCCCAGAAGCTTTGGTGAGAGTGTCTTTAAGGCACCTTATGAAGAAGTCATTCTTCAGGGCTATTGACCGTATGATCATGGTCATAACTTCAAGAAAGCACCAAAAGTAAAATCCATTGTGGAAAAGCCTGTGATGGAGAAGAAATCATATGATTGCCATCATCATGAAGCTTCTTCCTCCAAGAATGCTACCCCTGCGAGGCCACCATCCCAAGAGGTCAAGCAGGAGAACTTAAAGCAAAGATACAACATGTTCGACTGTTGGTGCTGTGGAAGAATTGGTTTTTTTGCCATCGATTGTTTGTTTAATCCAAGGATGGTTGCTACTCCTCAGATTGGCAACATGAGAATGACCACTCATAATGCCAATCTGGTATTTGGACAGTGGATGTTCTCGGTACATGACCGGGACAAGAAGCCTACTTCAAAATTATTCTCCAGTGTTGAACGGACAAAAGGTCATCTTTGGAGGTTCAGACAGAGGGATAACCAAAGGCTATGGTATGATCACTAACGGTAGTGTATCCTTTTCGGATGTAGCTTATGTCGAGGGATTGGAACACAATCTTATAAGCATAAGCCAACTATGCGACAAAGGATACATAGTTGAATTCCATGCTGACAAGTGCTTGATAAAGTCTGTTGACAATGTGGAAACGATTCTATCTGGCACTCAAAGCAGGAATATATTTTGTTTAAATTTTTTTTGTATAGACTCTTCTACACCAGTGTGCTTTTTAGTAAAAGATAGTGCGTCTCTTGGTGACCAATGGCACAAGAGGTTAGCACATATTAATTTTAAAACTATTAATAAATTATTCTCCCTGAACTTAGTTCGTGATGCCCCGAATGTCAAGTATGTCAAAGATAGACCTTATCATGCATGCGTAAAAGACAAGCAAATAAGGGCCACATTTAAAAGCATTATTAACAAAGATTCAAGTAGATGTCTCCATCTACTTCATATGGACTTGTTCGGTCCACTGCAAATTAGAAGCTTGGGAGGTAAGGAATATACATTAGTTATTGTTGATGACTACTCGCGCTTTGCGTGGGTGTTCTTTTTGAAACACAAGTAAGATACCTTTGATGCCTTTATAAATTTTGTTAGGCAGATCCAGAATGAATACAACTGTTCTGTAGTAAAGGTCAGAAGTGACAATGGAACAGAATTCAAGTCTGGGGCCATGACAGAATTCTGTGAAAGCCTAAGTATCTTTCATGAGTTTTCATTTCCTAGTACACCACAACAAAATGTAGTAGCTAAGAGAAGGAATAGAACACTCATAGAGGCCTGCAGGACTATGTTGAGTGATGCTTCACTACCGGAGTTCTTCTGGGCTGAAGCCATCAATACTACATGCCACGTGCAAAATCGAGCACTCATCAATAAGAATCATGATAAGACACCTTACGAACTTCTAAAAGGCAGGAAACCAACTATTTCATACTTTAGAATTTTTGGCTGTAAATGCTTCGTGCTTAAAAATGGTAAGTATCATACTACCAAGTTTAGTGAGAAAAAATTTGAAGGTATTTTTGTAGGTTATAGTAGCCATAGTAAGGCACAGGATTTTCAATAGAAAAACTATGGTTGTAGAGGAATCCATACATGTTGTATTTGATGAGACGAGCTTGCTGCAAAGCAAATCGTCTAGTGTGCATATTATAGATGCAGGTACAATGCTGAAAGAAATCAGCTTGGATGAACCGACTAAAGGTGAAAGAGAAAAGTTCATCAAGATCACTACTCCAAACCCCATTGGAGAGGTAGACGATCAAGATAAAGAAACCATCCAAGTTGATGAAGTCACTCCAGTGGCTGAAGAAGTTCCAGATTCTAGGAATCTAGAGCTCAGACATCTGAAGGATCATCCACTGGACCAAATCATAAGAGATCCCCGGGATGGTGTCACAACTCGTCGAGGTACAACTAACGAGAATCTATATTTAAGTATTCTCTCACAGGTTGAACCAAAGAAGTTTGAGGAAGCAAACTCAGACATATCATGGATCATGGCCATGGAAGAGGAACTGAACCAGTTCAAGCACTGCAAAGTTTGGAAGCTAGTTCCAAGACCCAAAGGTAAGAATGGCATTGGGTCAAAGTGGGTCTACAGGAACAAGTTGGACAAGGATGGGACAATCATAAAGAACAAGGCCAACTCGTCGCCAAAGGATACCGTCAAGAAGAAGGAATCGACTTCGACCAAACATATGCTCCAGTGGCAAGGCTGGAGGCCATCAGACTTTTTCTGGCTTATGCTGTACTGAAGGGCTTCACTGTCTATCAAATGGACGTGAAGTCCACCTTCCTTAATGGTGACATAAAGTAAGAAGTGTATGAGGAACAGCCCCCAGGTTTCGTTGATTCTAACTTTCCTGACTATGTTTATTTATTATAGAAAGCGCTGTATGGTTTGAAACAAGCTCCTCGAGCTTGGTACAAAACGTTGTCTAGCTTTCTCCTCAAGAACAAGTTCACAAGGGGAAAGATAGATAATACATTATTTCTTAGGGAAATTAAAGGCAAGATTTTGCTAGTACAAATCTATGTCGACGACATCATTTTTGGTTCTACAGATGTCAACCTCTGCAAAAAGTTTTTTAAACTTATGCAAGGGAAGTTTGAAATGAGTAGTATTGGAGAGCTGAAGTACTTCTTAGGACTTCAGGTGAAACAATCTGAAGATGGAATTTTCATCTCACAGACTAAGTTCACCAAGGAGTTGATAAAGAAATTCGGAATGGAGAGCGCAACCTCTATGAGGACTCCAATGGCCTCGGCTATGTCTCTAGATAAGGATGAGAAAGGGAAACCTTTTGATGAAACCAAGTACAGAAGCATAGTTGAATCCTTACTCTACCTTACTGCCAGTAGACCAGACATGATGTTCTCTACATGTGTTTGTGCCAGATTCCAAGTGAACTGTAAGGAATCTCACTATGCTGCTGCAAAGCAGATCTTGAGATACCTTAAAGGTACACCGAATCTTGGCTTATGGTACCCAAGAAGTAATGACAGCGAATTAATTGGTTTTTTAGATGCAGACTTTGCAGGTAGCAAAGATGACAGAAAAAGCACTTCCGAGATGTGTCAGTTCCTTGGAAGAAGGCTTATCTCATGAACCAGCAAAAAGCAAAACTGTGTCGCAATCTCAACGGCCGAGTAAGAATATATTTCTGCCGGCAGTTGTTGTCCACAGTTGCTTTGGCTAAAGAACCAGTTAGAAGATTACAACATGAAGGTTAATGACATTCCATTATTTTGCGACTCCTCCAGCGGAATAGCAATTTCCAACAACCCAGTCTTGCATAACTAGACAAATCACATCGAGCTCAGATAACACTTTATCCGGGACCATATGGAGCAAGGGGATGTGGATCTGCAATACGTGCCAACAGATTGGCAAGTTAAAGATATTTTCACGAAGCCGCTAGACGAGACCAAGTTCAATTTCTTCAAAACTGAACTTGGGATGCTGAACAAAGAAGGATAGACCAAAAGTGATCATTTCAAAGCTCAGGAATCGAGGATACCACAAAAAGGTTAGAAATTTCTCAAGTGAACATCACTTCTCGAGACATAAAGTTACTTCTCGAAAAGTAAATATCTGGTTCTCGAATATTAAAGTCTACTTCTCGAGAACTTCACGTCTGTCTCTCGAGAAGTACTATAAGTACTCGAGAACTAAGAATTCACTTCTCGAGAACTCTAACTCTGTATCTCGAGAACTAGTCGCCCTCTTGAGAAATGACCCGTCACTTTTCAAATTCTGTTCATTTCTTCATTTTCGCAAACTGCCTGATTTTTGCCTTAATCAAAGGCTTGTTTGAGGTTAATTAGACACTTAATCGTCGCTACTAGGTTTATAATTATATATATAACTTTAGATTTCATTTATCAATCGACATTTCAAATCCCTTTCTCTCGAAAACTCTTCACCTTCCGCCAACTCAGAGCTTCGACACCGCCGTTCTCTCGTGCTCCGTTCGCTGCAGTCTTCAGTTTCAATGGCACATCAGTCCAGGATAGGAGTTGGAAGTGAACTAGTTGTGGCTGGGATTGCCGAACTCTCAGATGATTTCAAGAATCTTCTACTTCTTCTCGAAACTGCAGGTCTGAACTTTGTTCTTCAAGAACCTGGCAAAATTTTGCTCCCAGACGTTGAAGAGTTCTATCGAAATATCAAGATTAGGAGAAATAGCACAGTTCTGAAATCAAAAGTAAAAGGGGTTAAGATCAAATTGAACCCGACCATTGTGTCCAAGCTTCTAAGGTTGACGATTGTAGATGATGAAGATGAAATTACACAAGATGACAATGACAGAACCTATCACTTCTGTGGAGTTCCAGTAGACATCACCTCTCTCAGAAGGACAGCTCTGAATGATGTAAGCAAGCTTCTAGTAGATATTCTTGGGAAGTTCCTATGGTGCAGGACCGGTTCTGTTGGTTTCATCACCAATGACCTATTCGATGTAATGACTGTTATCGTCTGCAGGAAGAAATTTCCGTATGGGATGATGATTTTTGATATGATAAGGGACAACATAAAGAATCCAAAATTTGTCAGGATAATTCCTTTGATGCTGCATGAAATTAATCCAACAGTCTTTGACATCTCCAAAGGAACACCTATTCATCACCTGAAGAAGATCTCCATAACTTCTATACATAGATGGGAGTTAATACTGAAGAACCCAAAACGGATTGCAAAAGAGCATGCACACCCTGCTGCAGAAGACAGGACCCCATCTCCCTCCTCTCATGAAGTTGCTGAACCATCTGGTGTATCAACTGAGTGGGAGCCTGCTTCCTCTGTTCCAGATGACAGAATTCCCTCTACTCCTTCAGTGAGATCAATAGTCAAATCACAAGTCAGATCTCCAGTTAGGACTCGAATTAGATCTCCAGTCAAGTCACCAATGGCAGATATATCAGATGAGACAATCTCAGATGAGCAAGTTCAGAAAACCCTCAACTCTACTGCAGAAGAAATAGACAACATGATAAAAGAACTCACTTCTGATGAGCCTCTTCCTTCCCTCCATTCAGAAAATGCAGAAGAAGCCCCAAAGGATCCATCTCCAGTACCTTCTCCCAAAGAAACTCCTTCCCCATCTCCAAGCAAAGACTCACATCAACCAGATACTATACTTCTATCAAAAGAAGATGAGCAAGAACCAGAGGCAGTTGAAGCTCCCCTGAGGAGACTTGACTTTTCTATTCCCACCCTCCTTTGTGAGGAAGAAAATATAGTCATTCATACTACAAGAGCTAAAAGCTCTGTAGTTGTTGAAGAAATCCCTCCATGGGAAGTCCCTTCTCCACCTCAAATTGCTCCTCCTGCTATTCCTGCTGCTGCTGCCCCTATAAGTTCAGATATTCTAAGTAAGATTGAAGTAATGCTGAGTGAGCAAAGAAAGTATTTTGATGAATCTCTGAGACTTGTTCAAGACAAAGTATCTGCTCTAGAGAAAGAGATGAGTAGAGGCTTTGCAGAAATTCAGCACAACACTGACTCTTTGAAAGAGCTATTTCAGATTTGTGGAAAAGCTATAGACCATAATATCTCTAGTGTTGGTAAGGTCATGGATTAATCAGTAACTCTTGTTGTCAACCAAATTTACTTGGAAAAGAAAGCCTAGGAAAACCTTATGAAAATCTGTGAAGAGGTTGGTAACTTCAGGGAAGATGCTATAGACAAACTATCTGTAGAATTCAAAAAGGGGGAGAGTTTAGTGAAAAAACATGTAGACAGGTTTGTGGACAAGTTTACTGCTACTGCCAACACAGTCTGGTCACAAGATAACT
Organism: Platanthera zijinensis; assembly: GCA_039513925.1. Lineage (NCBI taxonomy): Eukaryota > Viridiplantae > Streptophyta > Magnoliopsida > Asparagales > Orchidaceae > Platanthera > Platanthera zijinensis. The sequence goes on from CM077083.1 coordinate 157,956,923, forward strand.
GAAATTAATAAGAATGTTTTAGAATAGATCCAATCTGTGAAATTTCATAACTATGACACTGCAGTCTGGATGCATAACCAGATATTTCCTGAATTCTAGGTTAATCCTAATATCATACCTCATCACCTGAACCCTCTTGCTGAAGGATAGTAAAGTCAGATGCCTGCTCAGATGCAACCTCAGATATCATTCTTCTCTCCAAGGCCAGCAGATCAAAATCCTCCTCCTGCTTCCTATGATCGAGTTTGGGATGATGTGATTCCTCAAGGTCTACCTGAAATCCACATTCCTAAGAAGAGGAAGCATGAGGAAGGCCCCTCTGCTAGCAAAAGTGTCCCGAAGCCAGACTCAGAGAAAAGGAAAGTACAGGAATTTGCTGAAGCCTGGAGTCCTACTTCCAAGGCTTTGATTCTTGATACTCTCAAATTAGTAATGGACTACAATGAAAGCAGCAATCTCCACTACAGTTCCTTTAAGTGGGAACTCTATGAAAAGTCCATGACTAAAAGAAGAATATATGACAGAGAATATGGGAAGAACAATCAAAAGGCACCTCCTAAACCTCCAAGGTACTATCCAAAGCCTTTCAACTACCAGAGAAGACAACAAGAGAAGTATCATAGGCAACATCAAAGCAAGGACTGATTTTCTGTTGATAACTCTTTTTGAGATTAAGGATGAAATGAATGTTGATTTGGAATCTAAAACAATATATATATATATATATATATATATATATATATAATTTCTAGTATAGCTGATTCTGTGTTTAGTTTCTCATTTCTTGCATTTAATCCTGTTTGTTTTATACAGTTCTTTTTTTGTTGATATAATTCACCTTAGTTTAGAGGGTTCTGACTTCTACAAATAGGGGGAGATTGTTGGGTATTGCATCCACAATAACTCAGATTTGCATGAAGTCACCCTTGAACTAAGATGAATTAAGTTGTATTTGATCTCTCTATTTAGTTGTGTGTTTGCAGACTATCATTGCAAAGTATAGACCAATGTCAGTCTACAGTAGATCATGACCACAGGACCATACAGTGTAATCCCTCACTGTGTGATCTAAGGTGTTGACTCATGTGTAGCCTCTCTATTGGGATACACTTCACATTCAAGCACTTGGAACATTGGATGTAGATTGGATTCTTGAAGAAGAAAGATTTCCTAACATTCAGAATTTTTCTAAGTCCACTTCTCGAGAAGCCTAGTATAGTTCTCGAGTATTGGAGTTAGCAGAACTCGAGAAGTTCTCTTAGTTCTCGAGAAGCCTTGACTAGTTCTCGAGTAACATCATTAAAGTTCTCGAGAAGCCTAGACTTAGTTCTTGAGTAGACTCAGCCTATACTTCTTAAGTAGCCAGAGCTAGCCTTGAAATTTTTCTAAGTCCATTTCTCGAGAAGCTGGGTTATAGTTCTTGAGTACTTAGCATCTGCTTCTTGAGAAGTCAGCTTAGTACTCGAGTACAAGTTTTAGCTCTTGAGTAATATTCTTTTAGTTCTCGAGGAATCCAGTTTAGTTCTCGAGAAGTCTTAGCTCATAATTCTCGAGTACTTACATAAGTCCAGAACGTATAGCTCTCGAGTAATCAGCTTGTTCTCCAGAACTTATATATACTTCTCAAGAACTGCAGTCTATTTTTTCAGAAAATTGCATAAGTTCATAATTGTCAGGATTTTCAAATGACATGTCATGATTGGTCCACGTGTCATCATTATTATCAATTCTAACCGTTAGGGGAAATCTTATATAAGGTCTTGTCATTAAGACTAACCCTAAGCGGTGAACTGTACTATTCGAAGATTTCTGGATCGGTCGTCTCTCTCAAGAAAACTTACAGAAGCCATCGCCGCTCATCTTATCACCAAGGCCGATTTCAATCTAGATCAACTTGCTGTTCAAGGGATTCATATATCTTCATATTCTCCTTAATCGAGTAAGTCCAAGTTTCTCAGATTAGATCTTCTAGAGAGTCTTCTTCTACAATTTCTGAAAAAGCCGCAAAGTTCAAGAAAGAAGACCTAGGAACAATTTTTCAGATCTGAGAGAAATTTCTGTTTGTATTATCAAATCTCTTTTTAATATTGTAGGAGATTATTCTCCGAGTGTAGGAGCTTTGTTCTCTGAGTTGTAGGAAGTATTCATCTTCCGAGTGTAGATCCATTTTGATCAAGATTGTAGGAACTTAGTTCCGAGACGTAGGATTGGTTTAAATCCATGATAGTGGAGTAGCCGAGTCTAGTGATTTACTAGATCGGTGAGGGAAAGTGGACGTACCAAAGGTTGGGGAACCACTATAAATCTTCTTATCATCTGTGATTGCTTGATTGTTTTTGTGCAAGTTCGTTAAATTTTTTTATTCCGCAAATAGACGCACAATTCACCTATTCACCCCCTCTAAATGATTTAGGTAGACAACTTATCACTTTTAGAGAGCTTGGTTTTTTTATGAGGTCTACCAGCAGCAGTATTCTTTATAGAAGTCACACTGTTGATGGCCTTAGAAATACACAAGTCTAACTTGCTGGCAGACTTACCCTTATTCAAAGTGTGTGTTGGGAGATCTTGGGAATATGCCACTGCCTTTCTCATGTGTGTGGGGGCTGGTGCACTAAATACAAATGGTCCAGGATTGGTCATTTGAATTTCTTCATGAGGATCCTGACAGGCACTCATTCCCCTGCTCTTTCTTCTCCCATTGTAAGATACACTTGTATTCTTACAAGAAGAATTCTCATTCTTATAGTGACCATACATGCAGCCTTGGTCATACCTATGAGAAGGGAGGATTTTCTTATGAAAGGTTGACTGAGGCACTACAGGAGCTTTGTCTTTCCCTTTGGAAAGGTCAACTCTTGTGCTTCCCTTGACTGCCAACTCCTTCTTACCTTTTTAAGAGGAAAAGGAATCTATCAAGAGCAACACAGTACTTGGCTTAGAAAAAACTAGCCACTATCCTTTTCTCCTTAAGGAGATCCTCTTCAAGATCCAAGATGATCTTGTTCTTTTGGCTTATGGTCTCAAGTTGGATGACTGAGATGGACTTTAGTTGGCACACTTCCCCAATCCTCTAATCCAGTAAGGATGTTGTCTCAGTTTGCTGGGAAGTAGCTAACTAAAGGGAGGTAATCTCCTCATCCTGCCTCTTGACTAAATTCCTGCTTCTCCTCAAAGCCTCTAGAAGTTTACCATAATTATCAATCAATTGATTGATATCTTCCTCATATTCGGAGTCACCTTCAACACTGGATGAAGAAGTTTCTGAATCTGTACTGGTCTCATGACCTGAGCAATAAAAAGAACTAGACAGAGATTGTATCTGATCTGGACTAGGCTGATCCTGGAAGGATTCTCCTTCTATCATGACAACTAGCCCATAACAGCTGCAGTCATCTTCCTCATCGACATCTACCTCTGAATCACTTTCTGATTGTGATAGAGGGGTCCTGATCTCAATCCTTACATCTGGATTGGCTTCTGCTTCATCTGAAATAGCAGCAAGTAGCCTAATGAAGGCTTCTTCTTCTTCAGACTCTAAATCACTATCAGAAATACTTACTTTCTCTGTCCCTTCCATATAGATAGTAAGAGAATCCCACATCTCTTTAGCTGTCTTGTAGTGGACCAAGATTTGGAAGGTGGAATCATCCATGGCACTTACCATGAAGTGTTGTGCTCTCTTGTCCATAGAGGCCAGGATGACTTCATCCTCAGTCATTTAACCATAGCTCTTTGGGATTTGGATACTTGTATCTGATGTAGAGACCTTCATGGGAATGAAGAGCCCTTATTGAACTGTTGTAAAGACTCTAGGATCAATGGATTCCATTATCATCTTGATCCTCTCTTTTCATGTCCTAAAGTTATCCTTTCTATAGACTTGAGGCTCCATTGATCTCCACTCCTTGTGGTTCTCTTTTGAACCCACAAGTGCAAACCTAGCTTTTAGCTATCCTTTGAGGTCTACTCAGACTGTTAAGTCCTTTTTGAGTAACCTCCCTCTGATACCACTTGAAAGTCTTTAGTTTCAAGGATAGCTAAATCACCTAGTGGGGGATGAATAGGTTATTTGTCTCTTGTGACTTTCTTTTACTTCCCTTCTTTAATTTCTTGGTGAGTTAGTAGATTATTGCTTTCAAGAACCAAATAACCTACAACAAAGAAACACACAAAAAAGTACACATAGAAATTATAGTGGTTCCCCAAATTATGGCTACGTCCACTTTCCCTCCCACCTTACTCACTTATAGTTAGACAAGACACTTCTCAAATCTCTTCTTTTAAGATCTTACAACACGATCCTGTGGGACCACTCGGTCTACTCCGAGACCAACAGCTCAGGCACAAGACCCTACAACTCAATGATCCAAAGATCACCTACCACAGGCCCAAAGGCCCTACAACTCAGGCTAGGAGGATAGCCCTACCTCAGATCCACAAGGGATCCTACCTCAGAGAGAATGACTCTCCTACAGCTCAGGCACAAAGGGCCTACCTCAGATCCAAAGGATCCTATAACTCAGGAACAAGTGCTCTACCACTCAGAGAGAATGACTCTCTACCTCAGGCTCAAAATCCCTACAGCTCAGTGATCAACAGATCACCTACCTCAGATCCAAGTTGGATCCTACTCTCAGATTCACACTTGAATCCTACAATTTAGGCCAAATCCCTACTCTTAGATTCTCAACAGAATCCTACCTCAGGCAAATCTGCCCTAGAACTCAGATCCAAAGTTGGATCCTACCTCAGAGAAAATTTGCTCCTACCACTTAGATCAAGAAGGATCCTACAAGGTGGAAGTAGGTTGGGGAGTTGGTATTGACACCAGAGATATTTCTCAGTGCCAATCTTCCTAGACTGAGATAAACTTAACCCTACTTTGACTCTAGGGAAATAATCCCAAAGCCTACTGCTACCTGAACTGAGAAATACTCAGCCCTATACTCTTCTTCTTAGCTCTAGAGATTTTCTTGCTGGAACTGAGAAGTAACTGCAACTTTTCTTGTTGTTACCTGAGCTGAGAGAATCTCAACCCTAACTTCTTCTCATCAACAAGGATGTAGATCTTGCTTTGGCTTGTGCTGAAAGTAACTTGTAGATCTGCTACTCTGCACCTTTCTGAACTTAAGCAGAAGCTCAGCCCTATCTCCTTCTTCACAGCCCCCAAGATTATATCTTAAGGATTAGGCTTACTTGAATTGTGAAGTAACTACAACTAGGGTTTCTCCCTTTGCTGCAAACTGAGCTGAGATAAACTCACCTCTATCTTCTTGACTGTAGAAACTAGATGGCTCTTCCTCTTCTTCTTTCTCAAGGACCTTCTCTGAACTTACTGGTGAAGACAAATGATTTATCTATTCTAGTTGTTCTTCACACAGCTTCTGCTTCTTCTTCTCCTTCAGAAAGTAAGCTTTTTGAACTTGCTGGTGCAGGTGTAAATTGCACCAGCTAGCTTGCTTTGGCTCTCAGATCCTGCAGCAAGGTTTAGACATTGGTTGCTTCCTTTTTCTCAGAGATTAACTCTGAACTTGCTGATGTCGATGAAGAAGACAACAACTAACTTTAGTTGAGCTTTTAGACCCTCTTATTTGAACTTAGTTCTTCAGCCTCTACAACAATGGCGAGGAATAAGATGAGGTCTAGCTATCTTTTCCAAAAGCTATTTTCTCTTCCTCGATCTCCACCTTTTATTATTATTCTATCAATGGCTCTTTTGACCCATGGGCCACACTGAAATTGACAGCTACAACTTTGCTTTTGCATTAATCGCAGTACTGAAGGCATGCGGCTACATTTGTCGTGTACTATAGTTTTCCCGCAACAAATTTGAATTTTGTTGACTTGTTGACTTTGCTAACGTCACCTTCTATGGACTTAGCCCAAATCAAGCATCAGTAATATAGGCATTGAGCGAGTAAGTTTCACTCAATGCCAAAACACTTAGAAAAAGTTCTCTGTCATTAGGCATTGAGTGAATAACCTTCACTCAATGCCAAAACACTTAGAAAATATTTCAGTCATTAGGCGTTGAGTGAGTAAACTTCACTCAACGTAAAAACACTTAGAAAAATTTTCTATCATTAGGTGTTGAGTGAGTAAGTTTACTCAATGCCAAAACACTTGACAATCTTTCTGTCTCTAGGTGTTGAGAGCGTTGAGTCTACTCAACGCTTTTTGTCTTAGAAAATATTCCTGCTTCTCTGGCTTGAGAGCATTGAGTGTGTCTTCATCACTCAACGCCTTTTTCCTTAGCCACTTTCTGTTACTAGGCGTTGAGTGAGCCTTCATCACTCAACGACATATTACTTAGATAGATTTTCTCACTTGGCGTTGAGTGAGTAAGCTTCACTCAACGCCAAACTACTTAACATATATTCTTCTGTTATCTGGCGTTGAGTGAGTAAGATACTCTTAACGTACTAGAACATAGCTAAATTTCTGTGAAATCACAGTCTCTGACTGACTAAGGTTCAGTCAACGTTTTTTATCATATGGCGTTGAGTAAGCTTGCCTCACTCAACTCCTGTAGACTTAGTCAAAATAGCAACACAATTTTTTCTATGGATTTGACTGACTGAGCTATACTCAATGATTATTGGAGTATGGTATTGAGTGAGTAGACTTCACTCAATACCTGTGGACTTAGACACTTTCTTGCTGTTTCTTCTTAGGCTTAGCCCGCCTCACAGTTTTTAGCTGTATGGCATTGAATGAGTAGACTTCACTCAACGCCTATGGACTTAGCCACATTTTCAGCTTGCCAATTATTAGGGTGACTATACTCAATGCTTTTACTCACCTAGCATTGAGTGAATAGACTTCACTCAACGCCTGTGGACTTAGGAGATTTCCAGCCTATATAACATCTTCCCTTACATCTAGCGTTGAGTGAGTAGACTTCATTCAATGCCTGTGGACTTATACATATTTCTGTCCCTCCACATCTTTACTTAGTGACCAGCTATCACAATCTCTTAGACCACCTATCTACCCATGTTCCAAGGGTCATCCTGCATGCATGAACTTAAACATACATCAAATACAACTTTGTGTATGTTATTGATATGATTGACTTCTTCAAATCTAGGACATTGTGGGAAATAGACCCAACATTCGTGTATGAGAAGGAACTCCTCGCTATTGTGATGGCGGTATAATAGTGGCGACATTACTTATTGGGGGACTCGTTTGTGATCAAGATGGACCAACGCTCCTTGAAATATTTACTCGACCAAAAGCTTGCAACACCTGCGCAACAAAAATATCTAGCCAAACTCCTAGGCTATGATTAAACCATCCAGTACAAACAAGGCAAGGAGAACTTATGTGTAAGCGAGCTTTCACGAAAAGATACAAGGGATAAGGGCGAACTCTATATGATGGTTACTATCCGGTCTAACATCCTACAACAAGTGCGTGAATCATGGGCCAAATACGTGGATCTTGAACATGTCATGATGCAAAAGGAGCAAGACCCCTCTAGCTTTTCGAAGTATGACTGGGCTAAGGGCTTGTTGAAACACAAGGGAAGATTGTTAGTGGGAAAGGTCCCAAAGTTGAAGGAGACACTACTGAAATTATACCACGATGGGGCGGTTGGAGGGCACTCGGGTATTAATGACACATACAGGAGGCTCAAGAACATTTTTTATTAAAAGAGGAAGAAACCAGAGGTGTATGCGTACATCCAATAGTTTACGGTGTGTCAACAATGCAAAGCAGATACGCAAAAGCCGATGGGACTATTGCAGCCACTATCGATTCCTTCTCGAGTTTGGCAAGACATCTCATTGGACTTTATAGAGGCAATGCCCAAAAGTAAGGGGATGACTATGATACTTGTGGTGGTAGATTGTCTAAGTAAACAAGCTCATTTCAGTTCTCTCTCTCACCCGTATACTGCATAAGGAGTAGCCCAGCTCTTCTTAGACCCAATAGTAAGGCTCCATGGGCTGTCAGCTTCTATAGTTAGTGACCGGGACAAATCTTTTCTAAGCCAGTTTTGGCAAGTGATATTCAACATTCTTGGAGTACAATTGAAGTTTTCTATGGCCTACCATCCACAAACAGACGGACAAACAAAAGTCGTCAACCGTTGTTTGGAAGGCTATTTGAGGTGCATGTGCTTTGAATGACCGCGTACTTGGTCTATATGGTTACCGCTAGTGGAATGGTGGTACAACACTACCTATTATAGCGCAATTAAAATTACCCCCTATGAAGTGGTATATGGGCAAGAACCGGCCATTCACATTCTATACATTTTCGGTGAGGCGCTAACGGGAGAAGTGGACTATTCCCTAGAAGTGCGGGAGAAGGTGATTTCATACTGAAGACCAACTTGGCCCAAGCACAAAATAGGATGTGCGTCATGGAGGATAGGAAGAGGAGGGAGAGGACCTTATAAGTGGGTTCATGGGTGTATGTCCATCACCAACCATACAAACAAACAAGTCTTCGCAACACTACACCATATCATGCATATGGTAGCGCTCAAAAACCGCTATAATATTTGAAAAAACTGCTACTGTAGAGCTTTGGTAGCGGTTGCGTGTGTGTTGCATCCGCTGCCGTGGTCATAGGGTATGGTAGCGGTTCCCCAATATATTGTGGAGTCCTTACAACCGCTACTATCGGTACATTAATTGTAGCGGTTATGGTTTTCAATGGTAGCGATTGTTCTAAATTACAGCTAGGGTTACAATACTCTATGGTAGCATTTGTGCTTGTATTTGGCAATATTTATGATTTTCTATGGCAATGGTTTTTATTCTAATATATGATTGTTCCTCATATATATCAACGGTTTTTATTCTCAATGAAAACAATTATGATGATCAATACAAGCAGACTGAGAATGGACCAAAAATTCAATAATATTTAATTTGGAGGCAAGTGTGGACCCCAAATTCAATTACAAACGTGATTTCACAGCCAAGAATTAAAATTTCCAATGTGATTACAAATGTGATTATCAATGTCATTCTCAATCCAAAATTCAATTACATCTAGATTGAAAAATAATCCAATTAGCTATATATTATCATCAACTAGCTAGATGACAAGAAAATTTTTAAACTTTCCTCCTCATCTCGAACAATAAAATTTGTAACAAAATCCACAGAATAAGAAATTTTCTACTCTTCGATCCATCAATTTTTCCACAAAGTTTGTGGCCGAAGACCTCAACGCGACACCTCTAAGTTCTTCTTTTGAATACTTCTGATAGATCACGATCAGCTTGTCATCTTACACAGAAGAATGAAATTCCAGCATTATCTCAGAACACTCCCTGCACGCACCATAATCAGGATTATCAATTACAAGCATGCCACCTTACCGCCGAAAAATTCAATAATAAATACCACCAAACAAGAGTTTCATACCTCAACTGCAGCTTTGAAAAACTAGTGTGATATTGCATATTATCGGCTCCAAAGAGTTCCTCTTCCAAAGTAATAAAACTAACTATAGACACTTGTCTTCCTCCTAAGAACTGAGTACAACAACTACCTGCTAAAATGTACTCTGACTCTGTAGTTGATATAACAACACTTGTTTGCTTTTTGCTGCTCCAAGACACTAGTCTTCCTCCCAAGAATTGATAGATGCCAAAAGTGCTTTTCCTGTCCTCTTTGTATCCTGCAAAATTTGCATTTGAATAGCTTGTTAGTTTAAAATTCCTATTTTTAGGGTACCATAGGCCGAGATCTGGTGTGCCCTTAAGATATCTCAAGATCCTGTTTACAACAGAGTAGTGAGATTCTTTAGGGCAGGACTGATACCTAGCACTGACACATGTAGCATACATGATGTTAGACCTACTAGCAGTGGATATAGAAGGGAGCTAATTATCCCTCTATAAAAATTTTCATCAATAGGTTTCCTTGCTTAATCTTTGCTTAAAGGCATACTTGTCCCCATGGGAGTTTTCATGGTGGAGGCATTCTCCATTCCATATTTCTTAATCAACTCCCTGGTGAACTTAGCCCTAAGAAGAACTTGAGCTCACCCATACTACTTATCTCAAACTTCCCTTGTATAAGTTTAGCAAACTTCCTGCAAAGGTTGTCATCAGTAGATCCAAAGATAATGCATCAACATATATCTAGAATAAGATGATCTTGCCCTTAGATTCCCTTAGGAATAGGGTCTTATCTATTTCCCCTCTTGAGAATTTGTTCTCAATGAGTAAACTAGACAAGGTTTCATACCATACTCTATGTGCTTGCTTCAACCCATATAGAGCTTTCCTAAGCCTATAAACAAAATTGGGAGAGTTAGGGTCAAAAAAACCTGGTGGTTGATCCACATATACTTCCTCTTTTAAGTCCCCATTCAGAAAGGCTGACTTCACATCCATCTGTTAGACTTTGAATCCTTGATAGGCAGCAAAAGCAAGGAAGAGTCTTATTGCTTCCAATCTAACTACTGAGACAAATGTTTGATCAAAATTTATCCCTTCTTCTTGCTTGTATCCTTTAGCCACCAGTCTAGCCTTGTTCTTGACAATAATGCCATTCTCATCTAACTTGTTCCTGTAGATCCATTTAGTTCCTATGGTATTATGTCCCTTAGGTCTGGGAACCAGCTTCCAGACTCTACATCTATTGAATTGGTTCAGTTCTTCCTGCATTGCTCAAATCTAGAATTGGTCTTTGATTGCCTCTTCAAACTTCTTGGTCTCTACTCGTGACAGGAAACTTGAGTAGAGAGTTGTGTTGATACTCTTACTTCTGGTCAGTACTCCTTGGCTTGCCGCACCAATGATTTGGTGTGCTGGATGATCCCTTAGATGCCTTACAGCTGGAGACAATCTAACTTCAGCTAGCTGTTCTTAATTGCCTTCACCTGGCTATTCTTCATCCTCAACTTGTGATTCTTGAGCTCCCTCTGGATAACACACATCTTTTCTCTTACCTTGGACTGCTGGAGCATCTTCCTTGATGGTAAGCTTGTCCATCACCTCCTCTATGCCTGCAAAACTAGAAGAGGAGCTAGGCACCTCACAGTTAATCATGTTTGATTCATCAAAGACAACATGAACTGACTCTTCTACAACTTGAATTGTCAAGTTGTAGATCATATATGCCTTACTATTATTGTTGTACCTAACAAAGATCCCTTCATGGGACTTGGCAGCAAACTTAGTCACATAGAACTTTCTATTGTTCAGTACATAATATTTACTACCAAAAATCCTAAAGTAGGATAAGTTTGGTTTTTTTCCTTTCAAGATCTCATAGGGAGTCTTATTGTGGCTTTTGGTGATAAAAGCCCTGTTAAGGACATAACATACAATGTTTACTTCCTCAGCTCAAAAATATTCTTGGAGAGATGTTTCACTTAACAAGGTCCTACCAACCTCTATGAGGGTTCTGTTTTTCCTCTCAGTAATTCCATTTTGCTGGGGTGTTCTAGGAGAGGAGAATTCCTGGTGAATCCATTGCTCTTCACAAAACTTTGTCATTGTTGCAAACTGAAATTCAGTCTCATAGTCACTTCTAATTTTGACCACAGTATTGTCTAGTTCATTCTATATCTGCTTGACAAAAGTTTTGAAGACTTCAAGGATTTCATCCTTTCTCTTAAGGAATAACACCCAAGCAAACCTAGAAAAGTTATAAACAACCACAAGGGTGTAGACTTTCCTACCTAGACTTTGAAATGGCATAGAACTAAATAAGTCCATATGCAGGAGGTATAGACACCTCACTGAGTCTTTGACCCCAATGCTCTTGAAAGAGGTCTTGGTCTATTTGCCCTTTTGGCATGCAGAGAAAATACCCTCCTTAGTGCATTTCAACTTGGGGCCATTTCTGACTAACTCTTCACTAAAGAGTTTGTCTATGGTCTTATAGTTCAGATGAGCCAGCCTCTTGTGCCATTAGACACAATATGAGGCTTTTTTAACATCAACTAGGCATATGGGAAAGTCCTTACTTTCACAAACAAAATTAAGACAATAGATATTTCCTCTCCTAGTGTCTGTCAAGATGACCCCTTGGTCACTTGACCTCCTAATTTGGCACTCATCCTTGAGGAAAGAAATGTCATTGTAAATATCACATAGTTGGCTTATACTTAAGAGGTTGTGTTGCAACCCTTTCTCATAAGCTACTTGTGTGATGGTGATTATACCATTTGATATCTTACCATACCCTTTAGTTAATCCCCTTTCTGACCCACCAAATATGACTTTGGGTCCATTCTTTACTAAAGTGTACTCCTTCAACGTTCTCCTTGTTCCAGTCATGTGTCTAGAACACCCACTATCCAAGTACCATTTAGGGGTATAACAACTTGGACTAACCTACAAGGCATAAATCAGCTAACCATAGGACCCCAATCTTATTGAGTCCTAGGTGCATGTTAGTCTTATAATAACCATGCCTACCTACAGCTCTTCTGACAGGTAAGCTCTCTCTTTTTCTTAGCACACTTGTATTGTGCCAGCAATCTATAGCATAGTGGCTCACTTTTCCATAGCACTAGAACTCATAAATATTGTACCTTCTTTTAAGAGCTGGTCTAGTGGATGTATTGATAACAGCTCTTGGTCTAGAAGGTGTACCAGCAGTCTTATTATTTTGCTTTTCAACCCCAGTCTGACTGGTGGTGGATCTAGTAGTAGAAGTGCTTGGGATATCTTGAGCCCTACTAGTAGCTGCCTTCTTTTCATAAAGCACACTCTTGATGGCCTCTGAGATGCCCAAATTAGGTCTACTAACAGACTTGCCTATAGTCTTAGAGTGGGTTAGAATATTCTGAGAACAATCTGTAGCTTTACCCTTAAGTGAAGGGGTCGGTGCACAAAAAATAAATGGTCCAGGGTGAGCCTTTTGAATTTCCTCATGGCCTGCCTTGAAGGCACTTGTAGTCTTGCCCTACCACTATAGTATGGAGCATCTTTGCTCACACTAGTGGAACTATAATTCTTCTAGTGATCATAGTTGCTCTCTTGGCCATACTTATTGGAAGGTAGCACCATTATCTTGAATGGAACAGGAGGCTTTGAGGCCTGTGGCTATGCTGGAGCTTTGCCCTTTTCTTTGGGATTGGCAACTCTTGTGGATCCCTTGAATCCCAGCCCCTTCTTAACCTTCTAGGAAGTGAAGGTGTATATCAAGGGAAGTACTGAATTGGGCTTTGAATAGCTAGCCACTATTCTCTTCTCCCTCTCCAGCAGCACTTCCAGGTCCCTTATTCTATTTCCCTGGTACTCTATGGTACCTATCTGAATGAAGGAAATAGTTTCCATATCACTTATCTCTTTCATTTTCTGATCAAGCAGTGAAGCTAAATCAACATGCTGGGAAGCAGCAAGCTGAAGGGATGCAATTTCCTTAGCTTGCTTCTTAGCCAGCAGCTTGCTTTTCTCGAAAGCATTCAAAAGGATACCATATTTGTCAATTACAGAATTGACATCTTCCTCAGACTCAGAATCTCCTTCATCTCTTGATGAATGAGCTTCAGAATCTGGGATGGTCTCATATCCTGACTCAGAAGAAGACTTGGACAAAGAATTTACCTTTAATTGACCAGGCTGTTCCTGGCAAGATTCTTCATCAATCAGAGCCATCAATCCATGACAGCAGTTGTCTTCTTCTTCCAACATAGCAGCAACAAGCCAAATGTAGGCTTCATCATCCTCTTCTCTTTCTGACTCTGAAGAGGAAGAGTCAATCCAGCTCTTATTCTTAGTAATGAAGGATTTCTCCTACTTGCCTTTTTGCTTGTGGTCCTTGAAAGTCCACCTAGTGCCAACTACCTTCACCTATGGGGGGGGGGAGAATAGGTGTCTTGCAGCGTTTTTGCGGAATTAAGCTATACCTGCACAAACAAACAAAACAACACAACACAGAAAGACACAGGCAATTTATAGTGGTTCCCCGATTTGGGTACGTCCACTCTCCCCCTTCGACCTATCTCCCAACAAGGGATGACTCGGTCACTTCACCAACAGGATTGAAAACCAATACTCACACTAAGGAAGTAACTCTTCCACACGAAGGAGTCACCACTCCTCCACCATGGGTTGCACCCAACCCTTACACAGAGAAACCAACGTTCCTTTATAACAAAAGAAAAACTTGAATGTATAAAATACAAACTACTTTTGGAGCCCTTGGTGTCCCTCTTCGTTCGACGTTGCGTTCTTGAATAAGTCGAAGAGTCAACGACCTAAGTGCTCTCTTAGAGAGAATCTCCCCGAAACCAGCGGCGGCAAGAAGTGCGGCGGAGTAGCTATCAGGATCGGCGGCGGCAACAAAGTGCGGCGGGTGAGCTTTGGAGATCCAACCTTTGTAGCAAAGCTAGCAAGGTCTACCAACGGTCTTGCTAGGATCGATCGTATCGATCGATTCAGAAAGGGAAGGTATTCCCGATCAACAAATCAAGAGACAAAGGATCTCTAGGTAGACACATGAGACACGTTGCTTGGCTGAGCTTCTGTCGCCGGGAGATCGAGAAGAAACCACGATCAGCAACGGCGACAACCTGCACGAGCGACGATGGTGATCCGAGCGGCGACGGCGGCGGAAGGAAATCCGCGATGCTTTAGATCACGATGGCGGCTCGTTTCTTATTCTCGGTATTCGGTATATGTAATGATCGAAATACAATAGTATTTATACTGTAGGTCATACATTATGACCGTTGTGGGCCCCACCAGTAGAAACCCTAAGTCCGGTTCAAAACAGCGCCTGAATATTTGGACTGGTCCAGCGAGCAGAAGAAATTCGCCCAAGGCAAATTCGGCGAGAATCATTGGTGATTCTCGACGAATCGGCGAGAATCACTTATGATTCTCGCCGAATTCTACTTGGCAGAATCTTGGTTGAAGATCTTGCCATCCGAAGAGAATCAGCGAGAATCATAATTCATTCTCGACGAATCGGCGAGAATGCAAAGTCATTCTCGACGATTCGGCGAGAATCAACTAGTGATTCTCGACAATTCTGCCTTAAGCAGAAATCAAGACGGCGTTGAGACAGCCGGCTGCAATCGGCAAGAATCAGCGAGTGATTCTCGACGATTCGGTGAGAATCACTAGTGATTCTTGTCGAATCGGCGAGAATCACTTAGTGATTCTCAACGATTTCTACTTAGACGATTTTCGTCTTTCTTCCCGCGAGTTGCTTTGACCCATCCTTGCTCCTTGTCTGCTCTTGATCTTTCTCAGCCCTGTACTTGAAAGTAAGTACACTCCAATAGAGAGAGTACACGTAGGCCAACACACTGATCTACTCAACGAGGGATTACATTGCGCAGACCCGTGTATATTGACCCACTGCACCCTGACATTGGTGTGTACTTAGCGTGGAATAACTGTAAGCACAACTTAAAGACAAATGATCAAATACAATGTCAATTCACCTTAGCTGGTCCAGGGGCTTCTTCAAATCAGGTACATTGTGGATACAATACCCAACAATCTCCCCCTATTTGAAGAAGCCTAAACCCTACAAGCTAAGGTGAATATAACGGATGGAAGAAAAACATAAACTGAATAATCAGTTGAGAAAGAATTTACATACCATTATCTTTAGAGCATTTGGAGCATACTTTGCGAGAGCACCTTAGCCCTTAGCACCTTAGCCGAGAGGGCAATCTCCCCCTTTTTGGCTTCTACAAATCTGGGACTTTAGCACTTGCCACAATGCTCCCCCTCAATTCTTGTATTTGTGCTTACACTTGAGTTTCTTGCGGATGCTCCCCCTTGATCTAAGAGCCGGGAGCCTCTGTATTCTTCATTCCTCAAGGTTTAGCATACCCAGTTCAGTTTTGAAGAGACTGAACTTGGCTTCGTCTAGGGGCTTTGTAAAGATATATGCAATCTGCTTATCCGTGGGGACATAGCAGAGAGAGATGTCCTTGTTTTCCACATGCTCCCGAATGAAGTGGTAGCGCACTTTAATATGCTTCGTCCTGCTGTGCGACACGGGATTGTTCGCAATGGCTATAGCACTTGAGGAGTCGCAGTATATTGGTACTTCTTTGAACTGAAGGTCATAGTCTGCTAGCTGATTTCTGATCCATAGAAGTTGTGCACAACAGCTGCCTGCTGAGATGTACTCAGATTCAGCTGTGGAGGTTACAACACAATTCTGCTTCTTACTATTCCATGATATAAGCCTTCTTCCGAGGAATTGACACGTCCCGGAAGTGCTTTTCCGATCATCTCTGCTTCCTGCAAAATCAGCATCTGAAAAGTCTATTAGCTCGACATCATTGTTTCTCGGGTACCACAAGCCAAGATTAGGTGTACCCTTAAGGTATCTAAGAATTCGCTTTGCAGCGACATAGTGAGATTCCTTAATGTTCACTTGATATCTGGCACAAACGCATGTGGAGAACATAATATCCGGTCTACTTGCAGTAAGGTAGAGCAGGATCCAATAATGCTTCTGTATTTGGTTTCATCAAAAGGTTTCCCTTTCTCATCCTTATCCAGAGACATAGTGGATCCCATTGGAGTCCTCATAGAGGTTGCATTCTCCATTCCGAATTTCTTGAGGAGTTCACTTGTGAACTTCGTCTGAGAAATGAAAATTCCATCCTCAGACTGTTTCACTTGAAGTCCCAAGAAATACTTTAGCTCTCCCATACTGCTCATTTCAAACTTTCCTTGCATAAGTTTAGAAAACTTTTTGCAAAGATTGTTATCCATTGAGCCGAATATAATGTCATCAACATAGATTTGCCCCAGCAAGATCTTGCCTTTGACTTCCCTAAGAAACAATGTCTTATCTATTTTTCCTCTAGAGAACTTGTTCTCCAGAAGAAAACTAGACAGAGTCTCTTACCAAGCTCGAGGAGCTTGTTTTAAGTTATATAAAGCCTTAATAAGAAAATATACATGATTGGGATAAGTCGGATTAACAAAACCTGGGGGTTGTGCTACGTATACTTCCTCTTTCAGGTTGTCATTTAAGAATGCAGATTTCACGTCCATCTGATAGACAGTGAATCCTTTGTGCGAAGCATAAGCCAGGAACAATCTGATCGCCTCGATCCTTGCCACTGGTGCAAAGGTCTGGTCGAATTCAATCCCCTTCTCCTATCTATAACCTTGAGCCACCAGCCTGGCCTTGTTCTTTATGATGACATCGTGTTCATCCAGTTTGTTTCTGAAGATCAACTTGGTGCCGATCACGTTCTGCCCCTTTGGTCTGGGAACCAGCATCCAGACGTTGCATCTTTCAAATTGATGCAGTTCATCTTGCATGGCCAATATCCATGCTGCATCCTTGTTCGCTTCGTCGAACTTCTTTGGCTCAACCTGTGACAGAAAGCTAAAATGTAGAATCTCGTTAATTGTACCTCGGCGAGTTCTGACACCGTCACGGGGATCTCCGATGATTTGATTTCTGGGATGATCCCTCACGTGACGAAGCTCTAGCAGTCTGGCATCTGGAGCTCTAACATTTTCTGGGGCTCCTTCCTCTTCAGGGAGTACAACTCCATTCTGATCGTCATCATCTCCGATAGGTGTTGTGGTGGTGACTTTGACATACTTGGGAGTCGCATCTTTAGCGGTCTCATCGAGACTAAGCTGTTCAATTCTTGTACCTGCATCTTCAAGAAGACAACAGGAAGAATTGTTGTTAAGCAAGCTTCCTTCATCAAATACCACATTTATGGATTCCTCTACCACTAGGGTTTTCTTATTGAAAACCCTATATGCTCGGCTATGGCTACTATAGCCCATAAATATGCCTTCGAAGCATTTTTCACCAAACTTACTACGCGGGTACTTCCCGTTATTTAGTACATAGCATTTGCAACCAAAGATCCTAAAATAGGACATGGTTGGCTTCCTGCCTTTCAGTAGCTCATAAGGCATATTATGATGACTCTTGTTGATCAAGGCCCGGTTTTGTACATGACAAGCCGTATTGACAGCCTCTGCCCAGAAATATTCTGGGAGAGAAGCGTCATTCAACATTGTCGTGCAGGCTTCAATGAGCGTTCTATTTCTCCTCTCCGCAACTCGATTCTGCTGAGGAGTGCTCGGGGAGGAAAACTCATGAAAGATACCAAGTTCTTCACAGAACTCTGTCATAACACCAGACTCGAACTCTGTTCCATGGTCACTTCTGATTTTGACCACCGAGCAGTTAAGTTAATTCTGAATCTGCCTGACAAAACTGGTGAAGATATCAAATGTATCAGACTTGCGTTTTAATAAGAACACCCAAGTAAACCGAGAGTGATCATCAACAATCACTAGCGTATAAGACTTGCCTCCCAAGCTATGAACTTACATTGGACCAAACAAGTCCATATGAAGAAGATAAAGACATCTGGAGGAGTCTTTGTCAACGATGCCCTTAAAGGTAGCCCGAGTCTGTTTGCCCTTCTAGCATGCAGGACAGGGGCTATCTTTGATGCACTTAACGATGGGAGTTTCCCTTACTAAGTTTTTAGAAAATAACATACTAATTGTCTTGAAATTAATATGTGCCAATCTCTTGTGCCATTATTCACAAAGAGATGCACTGCCTGTTGCTACTAGGCATACGGGGGTAGATGAATCTAAACTAAGAAAATCTAAGCAGAAGATATTTCTGCTCCTAATGCCTGTTAATACCGTCTCCGAAGAGGCACACGATATTATCAGGCATTTATCCTTGCAGAACTTAACGTCATAACCTTTATCACATAACTGACTTACACTGATCAGGTTATGACTTAACCCTTCAATGTAAGCCACGTCGGTGATAGAAATTATACCGTTGGAAATCATACCGTAACCCCTGGTGACTCCTCGATCTGATCCCCCAAAGATGACTTTGGGTCCATTCTCGACTGGAGAGTAATCACGCAGCAGGCTTCTTGTCCCGATCATATGCCGGGAGCATCCACTGTCCAAGTACCATATGGGAGTTTTGGTGGCATTTGGACATTCCTGCAAAACAGAATTAATTTCCCTTAGGAACCTAATCGAACTTAGGTCCTAGATTCCTCGTTAGCATACTCCCCCTCAGATGGTTAGCCCTACGAGTGGTCTGCCTCGCATTGCCAACATGAGGAGTCTCGTTATTCCTCGGATTAAACCAGCAATCCACGGCAAAGTGACCAACTTTGCCACAGCACCAGCAGTCAAATCTGTTATACTTTCTCCTAGGCACCTGCTTCACCCTTGGAACGGAAGGTTCAGTCGGGGCCTTGGACCTGGAGGTGGAGGCATCATGATGACGACAGTCGCATGATTTCTTCACCTCCTGGTTTCTCAGTATAACAGGCTTGGCCTTGGATGCCTGCTTCCTATTATGGCCGCTAGAGAAGTGGCCATAATCCTCCATTTGAACTTCCTCATAAGGTGCCTTGAATACACTCTCGCCAAAGTTGCGGGGGAAGGCCCACCCCTCATACCGGCTCTTGGGCTTTTCAACCGAGGGACGGAAGAAGTGGCCATAGGTTGACTCAAAGTCCTGTTCATTGCAGGGAAAGCCAGGCTTCCTGAATACAATAGGGTTGAGTGGGGCCTTTCCCTTTTCTGCAGTAGAGGCCTTCTTAGTAGCCTTATTTCTCCTCTTCCTTTTATTTCTCCTGGATGATTTACTAGGCACACCCACATGCCCCAAGCCAGCCCCCTTAGCCTGAGCATAGAAGGTATCAACCAGTGGAAGAACAGTCTTTGGCATAGAGAAGCTTTGGACAATCTTATTTTCTGCCATAAGTTGTTCTTCCAACTTATTGATTTCTTCCTGTTTAAGGTCAAGGAGACTTAGAGACTCTAATTGCTTAGAGATCAGGTCCAGGTGCTCCTGTCGGAGAGAAATCAAGCTAGTGATCTCTTCCCTTAGGGAGACACCCTCGACCTTAAGGAATTTGACTTCCTTTTTCTGAGCCCTCAATCTCTTGCGGCATTCCTCGAAGGTGTTGAGCAGAAGCTCATACTTTTCGAGGAGCTCAGCTTCTCGGGCAGATGGGCTGTCCTCGAGATCATCATCAGGAGACTCATAGTCAGAGTCGGAGAGGGGGGTACGAGCTTTTACCTTCCCAGTGAATGGGGGGCATTCTCCTTCTGAGTCAGAGCGACCCACCAGCCCGAAGTAGGCTTCCTCATCATAACAGGAGTCTGAGGAATCAGACTCACTCAGTGTCTTTGACTTTTTGGCGATGTAGCTCCTCTCCTTCTTTTTATCTCTAGAGGTTCTGCGCTCTTCTCCCTTCCCATTCTCTCTCTTGCCTTGATGGCAGTCGGCCACGACGTGTCCTGGCTTATTGCACCCAAAACAAATGATGTCAGTATGACGATGTTTGTTCTGTTTTGATTCATACCTATCAGAAGAATAATTATTCTTCTGATTTGTAGAGGAGGAGCCGTCTCTCTTTCTTTGATTCCTCATCTTGAGGAACTTCTTGAATTCTCGGGTGATGAGGGAGAAGTCTTCTTCAGACAACTCTGAGCCGGAGGAGCATGGCTCGGAGTCTTCCTCCTCATCCTTTTTCCCCACACGGGATGAAGCCGCACCCTTTCCCTTCCTGGAGTGAATGGCTTTTAGGGCAACAGTCTTTTCCTTGGCTGTGGCCTTCTCTGCTTCTTCTTCAGCTTTCCTCGTGTTCAACTGGAGCTCATAGGACATGAGCTTCCCAAAGAGTATTTGAGGATCAGTTTCAGCTAATCTGCCAAACTCTCGGATGGCGTAGATCTTCGTGTCCCATTCCTTAGTAAGGGACCTAAGGAATTTATCATTAAGTTCACCATCAGTGAACACTCTTCCATATCCCTTGAGAGCATTGACGATCTTGAGGAAGTTCTCGAAGGTAACTCCGATCTCTTCCTTGGGCCCCTTCCTGAAGGCCTCATATTTCTGGTTCAGGAGGGATCTCCGATCATCCCTCACTTCATCTGTGCCAGATATCCTTGGCTGTCCTGTAGTTGCAGAAGTTCTGCATCATGGAGTCATTGACTGCGCTGATTAGTATGTTTTGTGCCTTCTTGTCAAGTCCGACCAACACCATCTCGTCCTTGTCCATTTCAGAAAGCTTCTTTGGCACCTTTTTGGTAGGATCAATGGTGGAGGCCTTAGTGGGAATATAAGGTCCCTCCTCCACGATCATGAAGAGTCGAGGGTCGACTGCTTCTATGTAAAATCTAATCCTTTCCTTCCAGATAGGAAAGTTTAGCCTGGTGCACACTGGGATCTTGCCTGAGTACTTGAGTCCGTCTATAGTAGATATCTGCCTTCTTCTTGACACTAGTGGCAGGAACTTACTCAAGGTGTTAACCTTATTACTGAGTAACCTCCCTCTGATACCACTTGAAAGTCCACCTAGTGCCAACTACCTTCACCTATGGGGGGGGATAGGTGTCTTGTAGCATTTTTGCGGAATTAAGCTATACCTGCACAAACAAACAAAACAACACAGCACAGAAAGACACAGGCAATTTATAGTGGTTCCCCGATTTGGGTACGTCCACTCTCCCCCTTCGACCTATCTCCCAACAAGGGACGACTCAGTCACTTCACCAACAGGATTGAAAACCAATCCTCACACTAAGGAAGTAACTCTTCCACACAAAGGAGTCACCACTCCTCCACCACGGGTTGCACCCAACCCATACACAGAGGAACCAACGTTCCTTTACTACAAAAGAAAAACTTGAATGTATAAAATACAAACTACTTTTGGAGCCCTTGGTGTCCCTCTTCGTTCGACGTTGTGTTCTAGAATAAGTCGAAGAGTCCACGACCTAAGTGCTCTCTTAGAGAGAATATCCCCGAAACCAGCGGCGGCAAGAAGTGCGACGGCGTAGCTGTCAGGATCGGCGGTGGCAACGAAGTGCGGCGGCTGAGCTTTGGAGATCCAACCTTCGTAGCAAAGCTAGCAAGGTCTATGTTGGTACCCTAGTTTTGATTTGAGTTCAGTCTTCTCTTTTAGTCTCTTGACCCAAGATTTATCTATGGTCAAAGGTTAGTTGATTAGTTAGTTTGCTCTAGTTTAGACTTATCACTTTTCCAGATGAAAATTTGGTTAAGTTGTTTTTTGTTTGAATATGGTCGAACGTCGCTCGACTATCGTCGATCAGCCATTCGACAATCGTCTTCCTGATAGCTTGACTATCTGCTTGATAGGTCGACTATCTGTTGTCTTTGATAGTTCGACTATCTGTTGATAGGTCGACTATCTGCTCTTCTTGATAGTTCAACTATCTGCTTGGATAGTTCAACTATCTGATAGTTCGACTATCTGTTTGATAGGTCGACTATCTGTTCTCTTTGATAGTTCGACTATCTATTTGATAGGTCGACTATCTGTTCTCTTTGATAGTTCGACTATCTGTTGATAGGTCGACTATCTGTTTTCTTTGATAGTTCGACTATCTGTTGATAGGTCGACTATCTGCTCTTCTTGATAGTTCAACTATCTGCTTGGATAGTTCGACTATCTGTTTGATAGGTCGACTATCTGTTCTCTTTGATAGTTCGACTATCTGTTTGATAGGTCGACTATCTATTCTCTTTGATAGTTTGACTATCTGTTGATAGGTCGACTATCTTTTTTCTTTGATAGTTCGACTATCTGTTGATATGTCGACTATCTGCTCTTCTTGATAGTTCAACTATCTGCTTGGATAGTTCAACTATCTGATAGTTCGACTATCTATTTGATAGGTCGACTATCTGTTCTCTTTGATAGTTCGACTATCTGTTGATAGGTCGACTATCTGTTGATAGGTCGACTATCTGTTTTCTTGGATAGTTCGACTATCTGTTGATAGGTCGACTATCTGTTTTCTTTGATAGTTCGACTATCTGTTTGATATGTCGACTATCTGTTTTGCTTGATAGCTCGACTATCTGCCTTGATAAATCAACTATCTGATAGCTCGACTATCTGTTCTGATAGGTCGACTATCTGCTGAGGTAGTTCGACTATCTTCTTTGATAGTTCGACTATCTATATCGTTCGACTATCTGTCTAATAGGTCGACGATCTCTGTGCTTCGGTCGACGATCTCTGAGGGTCGTTCGACGTTTTGCTGTATGTCTTGAGTAATTTTTGTCATTTTCTATGATGTGATTTATTTCATATTTATTTTGGCATATTTTATAAAAGATTATTTGAATAAATTTATGATATTATTTCCATGCAATATCTGCTCCATTCCTTATGCATGAGCCAATCTTTTTCTGACAAAGTTGTTTGTCTTATTAGTTGAAATATGTTTTCTGCTTTATCTGTCAGGCTGTCCTTTATAGCCGTTAGACTCAAAAAGTCTTCTTTGGCCGTAAAGAGTCTCTTCTGATGTGACTTTCTCTAATATTATTTTATCAAAGTTATTTGCAGCTTCTTAAAAAGATTTATCCTCTTATAGGATATCTGTCTGTAGATTTTGTTCTTGTTTTATGCTATTTGCAGCCCAGCTTGCAGATTTCAGTAGAAGACAAGATTCAAACTCAAATTAGAGCCGTTGCTGCTGCTGCTATATAAAGAATTCTTTGGAGAAAGAAATCAACTAGTTCAGATAGCAAAAACCAGTTCATATAGAAAAAGAGAGTTTATTCAGGAAAAGGAGTTCAAAAGCTAACAGCAGCATTCAAGCTTACAACTTACAGTTTACAACTGCTCTCAGCTCATTCACATCAAACTGAGAAGAAGTTTTAGTTCTTCACTCTTCTTCAACCTGAGTTCTCCTGCCTCTAGGAAGATCTTCACTCAGAGCTTTTTGAAGAAGAAGAAGAAGAAGATAGCTGCCTGAAGAAGAATTTTCATTTCATATTTATTATCTTCTTGTAGCTTTTTCCTTCAGATTTTCTGAAGTGTTTTCTACACTGAAGCAAGACTTCACCTGGACATTCTTTTAGCCAGGGGGAGCCTTGACTCTTTAGAGCTTTCTAGCTCAGTGCAAGTTCTTGAGCTTCTCTAATTCTATTTAAAATAGAGAAGACATTTTAACCTCCTTTCCCCCTTCTGTAAAGGGTTATTACTCCCTTCAAAAGTATACCTTGGTGGCAGGGCACCTGATCAAAAACCTGTGTTGGTTTTTAGACACCTGATTAAAAGTCTAAAGGGTTTCTAGATCTACCTGAAGCAGATCTTGTTGGTGGCAGGGCACCTGATCAAAAACCTGAGTGGATTCCTACCTTATTGGTAGAAGAGTGGACGTACCCAAGTTGTTTGGGGAACCACTATAAATTCCCTTGTGTCATCTGGTTGTTTGATTTATTACTTGTGTTGTTGGCTGTGATTAGTTTTAACTAGGTTTGATAGTTGCTGTTTAGGATTCCAAGCCTTAACTATAATTATAGTTGGCTGTCTTTTGTGCACAACACTTGTGTTAGGCTTTAGGGTTACTTCTCAAATATCTATAACCTTCATTCCGCAATTAACTCCAAGGGAGTTGAGTAGACAGTCAACTTTGCTAGTGCAATTTTTGATTACTCTATTCACCCCCCCTCTAGAGTAGCATCTATCCCTTTTCTTTCAATTGGTATCAAAGGGAGGTTGTCTGACTGTATAGGCTAACACCTAAGTCACAAGATCCTGATAGATACCAAGGTTTATAGATATTCACTTTCACTATCATGGCCCAGTTCAAGGATTACTCTAGCACCAGACCTCCAGCATGCAACTTAGCCAAGTTCAGCATCTGGAAGGCAAGGATTAAACTATATATGAACTCTATTGATGAGAGTATTTTTGCTTCTATTTTGACAGGACCACCAAGAGCACCTACTGCAGCTACTGCCTCAACTTCAACAGATATGAGTGATGTGCCTCCTCCAGATTACAATGATGAATACAAAAAGGCAAAGATAGCAGATGCTAAGGAAATGAACATTCTGGCTCAGACAATGTCTGATGAAGTATTCCAGAAGGTTGCTAACTGCTCCTCAGCAAAAGCAATGTGGGATACACTAAACCAGATTGTAGCTGGTTCAGCTGATGAAAGGAAGGACAGAAGGTCCAACCTTATCTCCCAGTATGAAAATTTCAAGAAAACTGATGCTGAATCAGTTGAAGCAATGTACACAAGGCTCAGCTCAATCATCAATGAGCTGAGGACTCTTGATAAGGATATTTCATTGACAGAGGTCAATGATAAGATTCTTATGTGCTTCCCTAGCATATGGGATCTGAGTATTTGGCCTATCAAGGAGGCCAGAAGCACAACAGAAATCTCAACAGAAACCCTTCTCGGCAAGCTCAAGTCCTTTGAGCAAGTGCTGAAGTCCAGGGAAGCTGAGGCTGAAGCAAAGACTCTAACTCCCACAAGAAAAGAGCAAACCCTTGCTATCAAAGCTGCTGATGCTTTTGAAGGAAGCCAGTCCAATTAAGAACTGATGGCATTATTTGCCAAAAGGTTTCTCAAGATGGGAAGGAAAGAATTCAGAAAGAAATCTTCAAAATATGAAGAAAAACCAAGGTATGATCGTACTCCTACTAAAGAAATAATTTGCTATGGTTGCAGGAAGCCTGGACATACTCTTCCAGACTGTCCAGAGGAAAAGAATAAAGAGAAAAGGAAAGACAAGGATCAGCACAGGAAGCATTCCAAGCCATCCTCCTACAAGAACAAAAAGAAGGAGAGAGGTTTTGTTGCTGAAACCTGGAGCGATTCTGATGAGGAATCTTCCTCCTCAAGCTCCAGTGAGGATGAGGAAGAAAAGAAGGCAAAGGAAGTTTGCCTGATGGCAATTGATGCCTGCAGCAATCACTCAGCTGCAGAGAGTTCAGATTCTGATGAAGAAATGCCAACAGAAGATGAGGTATTGTCTTCTTACGATTTTACATCTGCTGAATTTAAATCAGATTTTAAATCTTTTTGTTTAGATTTAATTAGTTCTGAAAAGGAAATTAAGGACCTTAGAAATAAACTTGCTGAATCTGAATTTATCTCTATTGAAAACATTAGGTTAACAGCAGAACTCACTAATTCTAGTGAAGAAATAAAATTCCTTAAGAATGAATTAGCTAAGTCCAAAAGGTTAGAAGAATCTCTGAATGGTAGAAGCCTTAAGTTGCTTGAAATAACCAGCATGTCTAACACTAGGTCAGGCAATAATAAATTAGGCTCAGGAGCTTCTTCTAGTGAACCCCCAATCATTCTTAAAAACCATCTTTCAACTCCAGTGAATTTTATTTCAGCTAGTGGAATAAAAAACACTGAGCAAGTTAATCAGGTTAATAAAGCTTTAAATAAAGCTAAGAGAGAGAAAAAAAAACAAAAGTTTAAGGAAATACAAAGAGCGTCGAACGCTACTCGACGATCGCAGGCTCAGTGGTCGAACGGAGATCGACGATCTGAGCACCCATCGTCGAACGCTGATCGACGTTTTCAACATGAATTTCAAAACTTCAACCAGAACTTTAGAAACGCGAATGTAAATAGAAACCCTAGGTTCAATTACCCATCATCTGCATGGAGAATCCCACCTAGGAGATCTTACCCGTTAGGTTATCACCCTCAACCTGCTTATTCATTTATTTCCAGTTTTTCTTATGTGAAAAATAAGGGACCCAAGGTTACCTAGGTCCACAATGTTTAACTTATTTTTCTACAGGTAAAGACATATCCTATCACTCAGAATAAGTGGTATTTGGATAGTGGTTGCTCCAAGCATACGACAGGAAATAAGGAACATCTGTCAAGGTTCAAGGCCAAGCTTGGCCCAAAGGTAATCTTTGGAGATTCAAGCTGTGGTCAAACTGAAGGCTATGGCAGGATGACAATTGGAGCTGTAAAATTCAAGAGAGTTGCTTATGTAACTGGACTGAAGCATAATCTCATTTCAGTAAGTCAGTTATGTGATGCTGGATACCAGGTATCATTTTCTAACACTCTTTGTCATATTACTTTAAATAATAATGTTGTGTTAGTAGGTATTAGATAAGGTAACATTTATTTAGTAGATTTTAACTCAACTCACTCTGAAATCTGCTTATTTAATGAAGTAACAAATAACAATACCTTATGGCATAAAAGGCTTAGCCATGTTAACCTCAAGAATATATCTAGGTTATCTAAATACAACCTTGTTAGAGGTTTACCTTCTTGCCCCTACAAGAAGGAGAGCCTATGCAAGGCTTGTCAATTAGGCAAGCAAACCAAGAATTCATTTAAATCAGTAAATAAAAGTGATTCTCCTAGAATCCTGTATTTATTACATTTGGACCTATTTAGCCCAATAAATGTACAGAGTTTAGGAGGGAAGTATTACACCCTAGTCATTATAGATGACTTCTCTAGGTTCAGTTGGGTGTTCTTTTTTAGAACTAAGGCTGATAACTTCAAAGCCCTTACAGATTTTCTATTATGTGTGCAGACTGAGTACTCTACTCATGTGGCCTTGATCAGAAGTGATCATGGTACTGAGTTTGACTCTCTTCTCATGCAAGAATTCTGTGAGAGAGAAGGTATCAAACATAGCTTCTCAGCTCCTAGAACTCCCCAACAAAATGGGGTAGTTGAAAGGAAGAATCGAACACTAATTGAAGCTGCTAGCACATTGTTGGCAGATGCTAATGTGCCTCTTTCCTATTGGGTAGAAGCTGTTAGTACAGCCAACTATGTCTTGAATAGAAGTCTGATACACAAGCTTAAGTGTAAAACTCCTTATGAGTTGCTTAAAGGAAAGAAACCTAAAATAAATTATTTTAGAGTATTTGGTTGTGTAGTTTATATTCATAATAATAATAAAGAATACCTTAGAAAATTTGAAGCAAAAGCTTCAATGGGAATTTTTCTTGGATATTCCCAAGTAAGCAAAGCTTATAGGGTATTTAATAAATCATCTTCTAAAATTGAAGAATCTGTGCATGTGTCCTTTGATGAATCTCAAATGTTTTACAAAGAGAAGGAAACTTCCCCTTCCTCAAGTTCATTGCAGGTACCAGATGTCACTCAAGAGTTTCTCCATCTATCAACTCTTCATATTACTGATTCATACAGTGATGAAGACTTTGTAGAAGCTGTTGCTGTACCACCAATAGTAGATCAAATTCCTCCTGAGGAATTAATCCCAACTATTGCTAAAGATCACATCCCACCTACTGATATTGTCACACTTAGAGATCATCCTACATCTCAAGTGATTGGAGACATATCAGCTGGTGTTCAAACAAGACATCAGTTAAGACAGGATGTGATGCATGCTTGTTTCCTTTCACAGATTGAGCCCCTCAACATTAAAGATGCTAAGCTAGATCCCCACTGGATCATTGCTATGCAAGAGGAACTCAATCAGTTTGAAAGATGTAAAGTATGGACTTTGGTTCCAAGACCTAAAGGCCAACTGATCATAGGCACCAAGTGGGTGTATAGAAACAAGTTGGATGCAAATGGAATCATTGTAAGGAACAAAGCTAGGCTTGTAACTCAGGGCTACAGACAGGAGGAAGGTATAGATTATGACCAAACCTTTGCTCCTGTTGCAAGACTAGAGGCAATAAGGATCTTTCTAGCCTATGCAGCCTATATGAAGTTTAAGGTTTTTCAGATGGATGTCAAAAGTGCCTTTCTAAATGGTGAGCTAAAGGAAGAGGTATTTGTTGAACAACCACCTGGGTTTGTTTCTTCAACTCAGCCCTCACATGTTTTCAAGTTGCAAAAAGCTCTTTATGGAC
The DNA here is from genome assembly GCA_039513925.1 of Platanthera zijinensis. Classification (NCBI taxonomy): domain Eukaryota; kingdom Viridiplantae; phylum Streptophyta; class Magnoliopsida; order Asparagales; family Orchidaceae; genus Platanthera; species Platanthera zijinensis. The sequence continues at coordinate 157,985,516 of CM077083.1, forward strand.
TCAAACAAGCACCCAGAGCCTGGTATGAGACTCTAGCTAGTTTCCTGTTAGAGCACAACTTTATTAGGGGAGTAGTTGATAGAACCCTTTTCGTCAAGCACCATAAGGACACAATCTTGTTAGTTCAAGTGTATGTGGATGACATTATTTTTGGTTCCACTGATCCCAAACTGTGCAAAAAGTTCTCTGACTTGATGCATTCTAAGTTTGAGATGAGTAGTATGGGTGAGCTGTCTTACTTTCTTGGTCTCCAAGTAAAGCAAGATGTTGATGGCATCTTCATCTCCCAATCCAAATATGCCAAGGAATTGGTAAAGAAGTTTGGGATGGCTGATGCTTCAGCAATGCATACACCTATGGCTACTAATGTAGTTATAGATTCTGATGATCAGGGAAAGCCTGTTAATCAAAAGAATTATAGGGCCATTGTTGGTTCCCTATTGTATTTAACTGTAAGTAGGCCAGATATAATGTTTGCTACATGCCTTTGTACTAGATTCCAGGTCAACCCCAAGGAATCTCATCTAATTCTTCTCAAGAGAATCTTGAGATACCTGAAGGGATGTCCAAATCTAGGACTTTGGTACCCAGCAGAATCAGAATTTGAGTTAATTGGATACTCTGATTCTGACTATGCTGGTTGTCGAGTTGACAGAAAAAGTACCTTAGGAACTTGTCAGTTCTTGGGAGAGAGATTGGTCTCTTGGTTCTATAAGAAGCAGGCTTCTGTCTCAACTTCAACTGCAGAGGCTGAATATATAGCACCTGCTAGTTATTGTTCACAGATCCTGCGGATACAAAACCAGCTTTTGGATTATGGGTACACACACAAGAACACAAAAATCATGTGTGATAGTACCAGTGGTATCTCTATTGCACAAAATCCTGTGCACCACTCTAGAACGAAACACATTGAGATCCGGCACCATTTCCTGAGAGATTGTGTGGAAAAGAACAAGATCAGCCTTGAGTTCATATCCACTGACCTTCAGAGAGGTGATATATTCACCAAGCCCTTAGATGAACAGAAGCATCTGTTCTTTTTGGTTCAACTAGGCATGATTAATGGAAGAGACTAAGTGTGACGTCTGCCTTTGTTGAAACCTGCTTGAAGATCGTCGAACGACTTTCGAAGATAGTCGATCAGATCAAGCCTATCGTCGACCTATGGTTGATGATGGCTTATCTGCTTGAAGATCGTCAACCGGCATTCGAAGATCGTCGAACAGGTCGAGCCTATCGTCGATCTATGGTTGACGACAGCTTGTTGTTTGTGAAGACAGAAATAGTCGAACGATTGATCGACTACTCTGCTTAAGGAACGATCGTCGAACGACCATTCGACCATCGTCTCCAGTATCTTTTAAATAGATCGACGATCGTTGTTTTAATATAAAGCCGATGGTCGACCTAGGTTAAGAGATCGTTGTTTTATCGTCGACGGAGAGCGTCTTCTCGCATTCCGTCTTCCTGCTTGCTCTTTGTCTCGCGATTTCTGTCATTTCGCCTTCGCCGTCTCCCTCGTCTTCTCCAGCCCCTTCGATGGCGATAGCTCCAGCTCTCCTGACAGTGGTGAAGTTTGATGCTGGCTTTAGTGTGGATTTCGATTCTTTCAGTTGCTACGAATCTGCTATAGTTGAAATTCTCAACTTATGCAAAGATCAAGGTTTGGAAAAGCTCATGTCAACAAGGGTAAAGATAAACATTCAAGAGATTAAAGAATGGGCATTTACTTCGTCTTTAAATGATGATTCTATGACCGGAACAATTGGCGGAGAAGAGGTAACTTTGACTCCCGCCATTTTAACTGAAATTTTTGGATTGTTAAATGGGGAAGAAGATTACAAGTAATATACCCCAGAGTTTGGGAGAATGCTGACAGAGTTAGGACATGCCGAAGGCATTCCCTCTAAGCTGCTTAAGGTGAATTTTCCGTTTAAGGTTAAGTTCCTTGCTGAACTCGTCGGAAAAGTGCTACTGGGAAAGCACTCTGCCCATGACAATATTACCAGGCAACAGTTTGCCCTAATGTGCGCAATTATGAATAAGAAACAGATTAATTGGGCAGGAGTATTGTTTGATTTAATAAGGAAAAAGAACAGCAAGAAGGAAGTCACCCTAGGTAGGGTGCTTGGGATTTTTCTGAAGGAAAAATATCCCCATTTGTTAGTTTCAGCTGCTACTTCCATCAATGCCAGCAAGAAGATGGACCCAACCTTGTTCGCCAAGTGGAAAAGGACTTTTTTGAAGCCCGCTCCTGCAGGGGTTGCTCCAGCTGCATCTGAGAGCACCAGGACTGCTTCAGTCACTCCTCTCCTACAAGAAGCTGGCTCAGCAAATCTCTCCCTTCCATCTTCTTCATCTGCATTACCGTCTACTTCAGTTGAAGTTCCATCAACTTCAATTGAAGTACGACCTTCTGCCTCTCATCTTCCTGATTCATCTACAATTCTCCATGCATCACCTCATGCATCTCCTCTCCCTTCTCATCTTGCTAGGATATCTCATCCTAGTTTTGATTTATTGGCTTCTGAGCTTTCTACTCCTCCTCATTCTCCAATTCCTTCTTCAGATCACATTGATCATCTTGCATCCACCCATCATTCTCCAATTCACTCTCCATCTCCAGTTCACTCTCAAGTTCATCAAGAATAGACCATTTCTGTTGATCATCCATCCACTGAGATTCCCCCATCATCATTTGAAATCACTCCAACATTCATTTCTAACATCTTGGAGTTAATTACTCCTTCAATCAAAATTATGATTGAAGAGGCAATTGCTCCCCTTGCATCCTCCATCTCTTCTTTGACTGCTGCCATCCAAGCTCTATCAAAATCTGCTGAGCCCTCTTCATCTAGGGGCCTGGTTTCAGTTTCTATTGAAATCAGGCAGGGGGAGATGCTTTATGAAGATGCCTCTGAGCTGCCCTTGGCCTCCCCTCCAGCAGATCCTCCTGCAGTTGCAGAGAAAGAGATAGAAGAATCAGCTCCTCCTCCATTTTCTGAAAAAGAAATTTCTGATGCTGTAATGAAGTCTGAATTTATTGTCAAAGTTTGCCTAGAAGAATGCTCCACTCCTCTGGTTGCCCTCTACCTAGAAGGAGTCATTACTTACTTCCTAGATGAATTATGGGAGTTAGGACATTCAAAGGAAAATTCTGAAGGTATCCCTTTTACTCATTTTTTTAGACTTGATAACTGACATGCTAGTATGGGAATACCTGGAAGGAATGATTCGATGTCATTTAGCAAATTTTTGTTCATAATACTACAGATATAATGAAAGAAGTATTAAATGTCCAAGAGCTTGATCACCAGCCGGCTCAGCTAGCAGTGCAAGAAGAACTGGTCCCCATGACAGTTGCTGATGAACAAGAAAAGGCTTCAAAAATTCAAATTTAAAAGTCTACTGTCTGGGATGACACTCCTGGATTAGATTTAGATACTCTTCTAGCACAGGATGCCATGGAAGAAGAGTTAGAAAGAGCTGCCCTAAAAGAGAAGGAAAGAGCTGTGCAAGAGGCGATTGATCCATATGATATTTCTCCTTCTTCAAATTCTGAGGATGAGATTGATTCTGATGAATCTGATGAGTCTAAGAGAAAGAGATCTGCTAAAAAGAAAAGGAAAGCTGTGGCTCCTCCTCCTCCAAATCCTGACCATGATGTTCCCTACTATATCTTAAAAGGTATTGATCCTAAATCTAAAGAATTCCAGCACTGGATGACATTTTCTAAGAATCAGCAGAAGCTAAGGAAGAAGTCAAAGAGGTATGACAGTCCTGCCCCAAGATGGACTCCTAGAGGTCCTCCTCCTCCACCTCCCAGTGCAGGAGCCTCTAGAAACCTATCTGTAAATCCCTCTGCTTAGTCTGACAGGTTTAACCCATCTCAGTCATCACAAAGGAAAAGTTCCCAAGGATATCAAGGTAGAACTCAATCTGGCTATCAAAGACTTGATGCTGATGTAAAGGAACAAGTAAAGGAGGTGGTTTATCAAAGACCAACTTTTTCTCCTCCTCCTTCCAAAGAACTCAAGAGCACAACATCTCCAAAGCCAGATCATGCAGTGAAGGCTGTTTCAAAAGGTAAGCGAATTATTTTCTCTGAAAAATCTAGCAAGATATTTGCTGAGTTTACTCCTCCTTCTTATCTAGTTATTCAGGATAAAGAGCCAGCTGAAAGTCTGCTAGATATGTCTATTAAGTTTAAAGCTATGAAAACTGTTGATACAACCTCTGAAAATGTGTATAAAAGCCCAGAGCTTGATCCTGATTTCAGGATGGCTCGATTTCTTGAACTTGTTGGTTCAGGCCAAATCAAGAAAGCTAAAGCTGAAGGCAAAGACACTGCAGGATTAACCACTATGTCAAAATTCAGAATGAAGGAGCTTGATAAATTCCAGGTTAGACCTGAGGTATTTGACCCTTCAAAATACATGGAAAAGCATCCTGAAGCAGTTGTCCCAAGGGCGTCAGAAACGAAAATCATTGGAGAACAAGACCTAAAGTTGTCAAGGAAAGAAGCTCTAGATCCTTCTGGGAAGATTACTTTTGTTCCTAGTTCCTCTGAACCTAAACCTAATTCTGAAGCATCTTAAAATTTTCATTGATGGACAGTTATTTTCTTATCTGTTTGATTGATGTTATCTGCTTAGCTATTTCCCTTCATGCACTTTATTTATTTTCAGTAATTAGTTTTGTGTTTAGTTATTGAGAGACTTAACTCAAATAGGGGGAGATTGTTGGTACCCTAGTTTTGATTTGAGTTCAGTCTTCTCTTTTAGTCTCTTGACCCGAGATTTATCTATGGTCAAAGGTTAGTTGATTAGTTAGTTTGCTCTAGTTTAGACTTGTCACTTTTCCAGATGAAAATTTGGTTAAGTTGTTTTTTGTTCAACTATGGTCGAACGTTGCTCGACTATCGTCGATCAGCCGTTCGATGATCGTCTTCCTGATAGCTCGATTATCTGCTTGATAGGTCGACTATCTGTTGTCTTTGATAGTTCGACTATCTGTTGATAGGTCGACTATCTGCTCTTCTTGATAGTTCAACTATCTGATAGTTCGACTATCTGTTTGATAGGTCGACTATCTGTTCTCTTTGATAGTTCGACTATCTGTTTGATAGGTCGACTATATGTTCTCTTTGATAGTTCGACTATCTGTTGATAGGTCGACTATCTGTTTTCTTTGAAAGTTCGACTATCTGTTGATAGGTCGACTATCTGCTCTTCTTGATAGTTCAACTATCTTCTTGGATAGTTCAACTATCTGATAGTTCGACTATCTGTTTGATAGGTCGACTATCTGTTCTCTTTGATAGTTCGACTATCTGTTTGATAGGTCGACTATCTGTTCTCTTTGATAGTTTGACTATCTGTTGATAGGTCGACAATATGTTTTCTTTGATAGTTCGACTATCTGTTGATAGGTCGACTATCTGCTCTTCTTAATAGTTCAACTATCTGCTTGGATAGTTCAACTATCTGATAGTTCGACTATCTGTTTGATAGGTCGACTATCTGTTCTCTTTGATAGTTCGACTATCTGTTGATAGGTCGACTATCTGTTTTCTTTGATAGTTCGACTATCTGTTGATAGGTCGACTATCTATTTTCTTTGATAGTTCGACTATCTGTTTGATATGTCGACTATCTGTTTTGCTTGATAGCTCGACTATCTGCCTTGATAGATTGACTATCTGATAGCTCGACTATCTGTTTTGATAGGTCGACTATCTGTTGAGGTAGTTCGACTATCTTCTTTGATAGTTCGACTATCTATATCGTTCGACTATCTATCTGATAGGTCGACGATCTCTGTGCTTCGGTCGACGATCTCCGAGGTTCGTTCGACGTTTTGCTGTATGTCTTGAGTAATTTTTGTCATCTTCTATGATGTGATTTATTTCATATTTATTTTGGCATATTTTATAAAGATTATTTGAATAAATTTATGATATTATTTCCATGCAATATCTGCTCCATTCCTTATGCATGAGCCAATCTTTTTCTGACAAAGTTGTTTGTCTTATTAGTTAAAATATGTTTTCTGCTTTATCTGCCAGGCTGTCCTTTATAGCCGTTAGACTCAAAAAGTCTTCTTTGGCCGTAAAGAGTCTCTTCTGATGTGACTTTCTCTAGTATTATTTTATCAGAGTTATTTGCAGCTTCTTAGAAAGCTTTATCCTCTTATAGGATATCTGTCTGCAGATTTTGTTCTTGCTTTATGCTATTTGCAGCCCAGCTTGCAGATTTCAGTAGAAGACAAGATTCAAACTCAAATTAGAGTCGTTGCTGCTGCTGCTATATAAAGAATTCTTTGGAGAAAGAAATCAACTAGTTTAGATAGCAAAAACCAGTTCTTATAGAAAAAGAGAGTTCATTCAGGAAAAGGAGTTCAAAAGCTAACAGCAACATTCAAGCTTACAACTTATAGTTTATAACTGCTCTCAGCTCGTTCACATCCAACTGAGAAGAAGTTTTAGTTCTTCACTCTTCTTCAACCTGAGTTCTCCTGCCTCCAGGAAGATCTTCACTCAGAGCTTTTTGAAGAAGAAGAAGAAGAAGATAGCTGCATGAAGAAGAATTTTCATTTCATATTTATTATCTTCTTGTAGCTTTTTCCTTCAGATTTTCTGAAGTGTTTTCTGCACTGAAGCAAGACTTCACCTAGACATTCTTTTAGCCAGGGGGATCCTTGACTCTTTAGAGCTTTCTAGCTCAGTGCAAGTTCTTGAGCTTCTCTAATTCTATTTAAAATAGAGAAGACATTTTAACCTCCTTTTCCCCTTCTGTAAAGGGTTATTACTCCCTTCAAAAGTATACCTTGGTGGCAGGGCACCTGATCAAAAACCTGTGTTGGTTTTTAGACACCTGATCAAAAGTCTAAAGGGTTTCTAGATCTACCTGAAGTAGATCTTGTTGGTGGCAGGGCACCTGATCGAAAACCTGAGTGGATTCCTACCTTGTTGGTAGAAGAGTGGACGTACCCAAGTTATTTGGGGAACCACTATAAATTCCCTTGTGTCGTCTGGTTGTTTGATTTATTACTTGTGCTGTTGGCTGTGATTAGTTTTAACTAGGTTTGCTAGTTGCTGTTTAGGATTCCAAGCCTTAACTGTAATTATAGTTGGCTGCCTTTTGTGCACAATACTTGTGTTAGGCTTTAGGGTTACTTCTCAAATATCTATAATCTTCATTCTGCAATTAACTCCAAGGGAGTTGAGTAGACAGTCAACTTTGCTAGTGCAATTTTTGATTACTCTATTCACCCCACCTCTAGAGTAGTATCTATCCCTTTTCTTTCAGTCTACCAACGGTCTTGCTAGGATCGATCGTCTCGATCGATTCGGAAAGGGAAGGTATTCTCGATCAACAAATCAAGAGACAAAGGATCTCTAAGTAGACATGTGAGACGCGTTGCTTGGTTGAGCTTCTGTCGCCGAGAGATCGAGAAGAAACCACAATCAGTAACAACGACAACCTGCACGAGCGGCGATGGTGATCCGAGCGGCGACTGCGGAGGAAAGAAATCCGCGATGCTTTAGGTCACGATGGCGGCTCGTTTCTTGTTCTCGGTATTCGGTATATGTAATGATCAAAATACAACAGTATTTATACTATAGGTCATACATTATGACCGTTGTGGGCCCCACCAGTAGAAACCCTAAGTCCGGTTCAAAACAGCGCCTGAATATTTGGACCGGTCCAGCGAGCAGAAGAAATTCGCCCAAGGCAAATTTGACGATAATCATTGGTGATTCTCGACGAATTGGCGAGAATCACTTATGATTCTCGCTGAATTCTACTTGGCAGAATTCTGGCTGAAGATCTTGCCATCCGGAGAGAATCGGCGAGAATCATAATTCATTCTGGACGAATCGGCGAGAATGCAAAGTCATTCTCGACGATTCGGCGAGAATCAACTAGTGATTCTCGACAATTCTGCCTTAAGCAGAAATCAAGACGGCGTTGAGACAGCCGGCTGCAATCGGCAAGAATCAGCGAGTGATTCTCGATGATTCGGCGAGAATCACTAGTGATTCTCGTCGAATCGGCGAGAATCACTTAGTGATTCTCGACGATTTCTATTTAGACGATTTTCGTCTTTCTTCCCGCGAGTTGCTTTGACCCATCCTTGCTCCTTGTCTGCTCTTGATCTTTCTCAGCCCTGTACTTGAAAGTAAGTACACTCCAATAGAGAGAGTACACGTAGGCCAACACACTGATCTGCTCAACGAGGGATTACGTTGCGCAGACCCGTGTATATTGACCCACTGTACCCTGACATTGGTGTGTATTTAGCGTGGAATAACTGCAAGCACAACTTGAAGACAAATGATCAAATACAATGTCAATTCACCTTAGCTGGTCCAGGGGCTTCTTCAAATCAGGTACATTGTGGATACAATACCCAACAGTCCTTTTTCTCACCAGATTCCTTTCTTTTGACAGCGCAGTCAGCTATTACATGCCTTGTCTTGCTGTAACAATAGCAAACCACTTTAGATGAAACATGTTTGTTTGGATTAGAACCATACCTATCCTCCTTAGAGGATTTATTTCTACCCTTGTAGTAGTCTTCTTTGGGATGAGAGGAGGAGGGCCTGCTTTTCTAGTGTTTCTTCTTCATAAACTTCTATAACTGCCTGGAGAAGGAAGCAAAGTCTTCATCAGACATATGACAGTCTGATGTGCTGGTCTCTGATCTTTCTGAGTTAGATTCAGCATCCCTCCTTAGTGGAGAAGGTGTCTTCCTTCTTATCCTCCTCACGGCTTCAGCTTTGAAGGCCACATATGTTTCTTTGGCCACAAACTTATTGTTTTTCTCCTCCTCCTTTTTGGCAATCAGCTGCATTTCATATGACAGCAGCTTCCCGAACAAGGTTGGTGGTGGAGTGTCAGCTAGCTTGTCCACCTCTCTGATGGCATAGATTTTAGTATCCTAGTCTCTAGTTAGGGACCTGAAACTTGTTATTCAGCTCATAAGTGCTGAAGAGTCTTCCATATATCCTCATCTCATTAATAATCCTGAAAAATCTTTCATAGCACTCAGTTATGCTATCAGTCTTGCTCTGCCTAAAAGCTTCATACTCTTAATTGAGCATAGACTTTATGTCATCTCTCACTTTCTTTGTACCCTCCATATAGACCACTAATGTGTACCATATCTCCTTTGCAGTCTTGCAATGTACCAGATTTTGGAAGGTGGAGTCGTCTATGGCACTAACAATTATATTTTGTGCCCTCTTATCCATTGTGGCCAGAATAACTTCATCCTTTATAATCTCAGAGTAGGTCTTGGGGGTATGGACATTTGCATCCATAGCAGACACTTTCATAGGGATGAAAGGCCCTTCCTTGACAGTGATGAATATCCTAGGGTCGGTTTCCTCTATGAATAGCCTAACCCTCTCCTTCCAGATACCAAACCCTTCCTTCCTGCAGATGGGAAGCTTCATGGCACCCAGCTCCTTATAGTTCACTCATGAACCCTTAAGGACATATTTTCTTGCTGACCTTGGAGATCTACTCAGACTGTTGAGTCCTTAAAGAGAAATCTCCCTCTAATACCACTTGAAATACTTTGTTTTCAAGGCCAGCTAACACCTAGAGGGGGTGAATAGGTTTCAGGTATCTTTTTAATTATTTAGACCTACACCTTATTTGCTATACTTGGTGATTTGTTAAGTTAAGCTTTCAAGAACATTAACTAGATGACATAGATATTTTATAATGGTTCCCTAGAGTTTGGGTACGTCCACTATCCCTCTACATCCCTCTAACAGTGTGTTAGACAAGGCTCTTTCCCCAAAAACATGGCTCCAAGGAGCTTACAACACGATCCCGCAGGACTACTCAATCTTCTTTAAGACTTACAGCTCAGGAAATATGCCCTACCACTTAGATCCCAACAGGATCCTACCTCAGCCTTTATAACATAGGCCTACCACTCAGGTTCACACAAGAATATTACACTGAGATCAACAACAAATCTTACCTCAGTCTTTATAACGCAGGCCTACACTCAGATTCACTCAAGAATCTTACACTTGGATCCAATATTGTATCCTATAGAAAATAACAGTGATTTGAAACAATTAGACACCAGATAAAAAATCTTTGTGTCTGTCTTCCTGGGTAGAAACCAAGTCTCCCCTAACTTCTTCTTCACAACAACAAGTTGACAGATATCTTCAAATGAATCAACGGCTTGTTCTGGAAGTAGATTGCAGAAGTCTTTGCCTCTTCTCTTTTAAGAATCAGTCCTGATCTTGTTGTCGTCGATGAATATCGTAGCAGTTATCACTTTTTGATTTCAGGTTGACTGAACTGAACAGGTTCAGGCTCGGCAGCAATGGCGAGGAAGAAGACGATGTTCACCCGCAATTGCAAAATCAGAAAACCCTAATTTCTTGTTGTCGACTCAGCCAATCTTTCCCCTTTATTGCTTGTCGATCAACAACTCTTTGTGTTGTGGGGCCCAGCCTTAATTGCCGATTTACCACCTATCATTTGTAGAATACGACAAAAGTTGGCCGCCGCCGCCATCAATGGCATTCTCTATCTTTCCTGCAAAGAATTTGAAATGCGTTGACTTTGTTGAATTTTGCTGACTCATGCTGACGTCACCATCTGTGGACTTAGCCAAAATCAAGCATCAGTAGTATAGGCATTGAGTGAGTGAGCATCACTCAACGCCAAAACACTTAGACAGAATTTCTATCACTAGGCGTTGAGTGAGCAACCATCACTCAACGCCAAAACACTTAGAAAAATCTCTCTTCCATTAGGCGTTGAGTGAGCAACCTTCACTCAATGCCAAAACACTTAGAAAATATTCTAGTCATTAGGCATTGAGTGAGTAAGCTTCACTCAATGCCAAAACACTTAGAAAAATCTTTCTACCTCTTGGCATTGAGTGAGTAAGCTTCACTCAACGTCATACCACTTAGAAATGATTCTAGTCACTTGACATTGACTGAGCAAACTTCACTATATGCATTTGGACTTAGTCGATTTTCCTGCTTAGGAAGCATTGAGAGCGTTGAGTGTTTCTTCATCACTCAACGCCATATTACTTAGACAGATTTTGCCACTTGGCATTGAGTGAGTAAGCATCACTCAACGCCAGACTACTTAACATATATTCTTCTATTATCTAGCGTTAAGTGAGTAAGCTACACTCAATGCATTTGGACTTAGCCAAATTTCTGTGAAATCACAGTCTCTTACTGACTAATGTTCAGTCAATGCTTTTTATCACATGGCGTTGAGTGAGCTTGCCTCACTCAACGCCTGTGTACTTAATCAAATATTTACACAGATTTTCTGTGGCTTTGAATGATAGGGCTATACTCAACGATTTATGTTGTATGGCATTGAGTGAGTAACTTCACTTAACGCCTGTGGACTTAGTCACATTTCAGCTAGTTTCTCCTTAGGCTTTGATGGCCTCAGCCTGTCGCATAGCTTTTTGCTGTATGGCATTGAGTGAATAGACTACACTCAATGCCTATGGCCTTAGCCACATTTTTAGCTTGCCAATTGTTAGGCTTAGACTAACCTAGCTATACTCAATGCTTTTACTTACCTGGCATTTAGTGAATAGACTTCACTCAACGCCTGTGGACTTAGGTGATTTCCAGCCTATCTAGAATTTGCCCTTGCATCTGGCATTGAGTGAGCTTGTTTCACTCAACGCCTGTGGACATTATAATATTTTTTGTCCAGCGTTCTTTCTTAAGGCAGCTAGCGTTGAGTGAGCTTGCTCCACTCAACGCATGTGGACTTAGTATAATTTTTGCCTGATCACCATCTTGCTTGGTGTCCACCTGTCCAATCAGTGTAATATGGACTGACTTGCATGCATAAACTCAAACACACATCAAGTACAACTAGTGTGTGTGTCATTGACTTGTTTGAATTCTTACAAATCTGGGCCATGTGGATCAATGGACCCAACACTATTGATTTGTATGATGATTTGGTGATGCCCATTTTGTCGTTGACAACAATTTCATGTGCAGATTCTATTTCGGAGGATTGGTCTCAAATTTTATCTTATTCTGTTATGAGTTGTATTAATTCTCATATCATTTCTAACTCAACTACTATAGATTAATTTGATCTTGTCAATACTTTTCTTGCTTTGTAGGACGAACTTAAGGTGGCCGGAGATGTGCAAAGTTGTTCCAATAAGGATGTTTTCCCTTGTGAGGAAGTTTCTGCCTCATCATTGGTGGAGAAGGTCCAAGTTGACACTGAAGCCCCTTATTGATCCCCTATATCGCGTACTACTTCATGCACAGACAGTGATCTGTGCATCAAGCTTGATGGGAGTGATTCTGTGATGGGAATTTCTTCTTCTTTTTTATTTTGATTCTATTTTTGAGCCTAATATTGTCCTTGATTCTTTGGAAGAAGGGGTCGTGCATGACCCCCTTTATTGTGTGTGTCGTCAGCCTTATTTTACAAATGAATGAAGCTTGGGCAATAAAAATTGCCCACATTTATTTTTTGATCAAAGATGCCAAGAATCCTTCTGATTTCTTTCTTCTCTCTTATTTTTAATAGAAATCTTTTTTGGGGAAAAGGAAAAGACTGATTTTGCATTGGTAGAACTTACCAACACGTGTGTTGTTAAGGATTCTTGTGCATTTCATTTTTTCAACTCCAATTAGCTAAATAGGTAATAAAATGAAAATAAGTCCTACTATGAGACAATAAACCAATAGTTCTCTTCATTTTTCTGCACATTAGCACTTACTTTATTTAGTTGCATATGTTGTTCTATTTTCTTTTGGTTTTTTAGGTCAAATTGCTAATAATGAGACTGGAGTTGAGGTGGAGCCCATAACCCTTTGACTAACCCTTAGATGTAATTTTTTGTGATGGGGAACCTCATTCCATCCTCTTAAATTTTATTTATTCATTCCAACATTGAGATAATGCGTCTTTTAATTTGGGAGGGGAGTGTTTTGTGAGCATTACATAGGTTTACTTTTCAACGTTTATGCATCCTTAAGTATAAAAAATAGGGTTCGGAAATTTTTTATGTACCCAAATTCTTGTTGGATTGCTCGGGTTTGAGTTAATTCACTCTTATTTCACTAAATTTAGTAATTAAAAATTTTCTTTTGATGTGTGTTATGTGAGTGAATTATTGACTCCTACAGTATTTCTAGTTGTGTTAGGTTCTTGTATGAAAATTTTGTTCAACTCTATTGGCTTAGCATAACTTTTACCTTATTACAACCTTTTCACCATTTATTTTTGTGTATTGTCACTTCTAGCTAGATATTTGTCATTTTTGTTGTTTAGTGCAATGGTGTGTAATAAGTTATTGGAGAAGCATTATAAAATCTTTTGAAATGATAGTCGTTCTTATTTGCTAGATCTTGCCCTAAGCAATTCTCGGATCATTTCATTAGCCACTAGGATGATGTGAAGATGATGCATGCCTTCTCCTGGTTAGTTAGAGCTTTTGAATCCAACCCCCAACATTTAATATCATTGGCATGCCACATTGTGCCTTACACTTTTTTCTTGATTATCCCCACTTTCTCTCTCACCAAGGCCAAATAGCTTAGCCTACATCACATCTAGACTTTGAGCTTTATTCATTATTGTGGTGTTGGTGTTTTTGTACTTTTAGTGAAGGTGGAGTACATTTTTTATCCTTGGGAGGGGAGGACAAAATTCACCAGCCTAAGGCTTATGGTATGAAGAAAAAATGTGTTTTGTTTTCTCCAATGCTTGGAAATTTTTAAATCTTTATTGGGAGAATTTTTGGATATTATAAGTACTTTGGAAAGTGATTCCTAAGTTATGGTGAATTTTGTTTTCTTTGGGGGGGGGGGGGTCACTTCTCCTTCATTTCTTTGGTTAGTTTAATGGTTGAAAGCTCGTGATTTTGTTTGGGTGTAATGAAAACATTCATATTTATCTTTGATTTTTCATATCCTAAAACTAAGCCTAATGTTTCATCCTACTAAAGTCCTTATTGATGATTCATGGCGACTTAATTAGCTAGTGTCGAGGAGAGAGTGTGACCGGGCAATCTTATGAATGTTAGGAGCGCTATTTCTTAGGAAGGTAATTGTAATCCTGATCTTAATAGATATATTGCTTTCTTATTGTACTAGGTTTTGAATGCTCTATATATCTACTTTAGTAGTGTATAATAATCATGTAATAGAATTTAGAAAAGATTTGATTTCTTGTTATGCAAATCTAATTTAGTTAATTTTGATTCCATATTACATTACACAAAACTTCTCGTTTCACTCACTTGTTCATAAGTCATATGCGGATTTATTTCTATCATTTCTAGTGGGGTTGATGAATTTGTTTGGGACAAGCAATCATTCAAGTTTGAGAGTAATTGATAGGTATATTTCATATAGTGCTTTTACCCCACTTCTTCAATGATTTTCACTGTATTTTGCCCTATTTCATGTAAGTTCCAATGTATATTTCATCTATATAATGAATTCATGAAATATGGTTTGTATTTATGTTTAGGTGGGGACCGTTTTTAACTTTGCAAAAAGAGTATGTACAAATTACTTCACGCATGATCAAGCGCCTCAATGCGCATACTCATGTGTATTATTTTGTTTATAAAGGTATGCGCGATATTTCTTGTTACAAGATTAAGGCATATGCATATTTCTTCATGCACGAGCGTGTTGGTTATTGTATCCATAATAACCCTGATTTGAAGAAGTGTCCCCTGAACTAAGTTGAATTGAGGATGTATTTGAGGTTAGCTTCAGTTGTGTGGTGTGCAGGTTATTATTGCCAAGTACAAACCATTATCAGGTTACAATGGGTCTTCAACACAGTTCTGTGCAATGTAATCCTTCATTGTATAGAATAGTGTGTTGAACCAAGTGTAATCTCTATAATTGAGTGTACTTCATCTAGCATCACAAATGAAATGGACATTCAGAAGTTGCAGATTCTATCTAAGGAAAATTCATCGAGTGATCACATGAGGTCTCATTAAATTCGTCGAGTACTCATGTAACCACTCGTAGAATTCGTCAAGTGATTTAAGGAGTACTTGAGAGATCACTGAGAACTACTGACTAGAATGACTAAGTACAATTCATCAAGTACTTAAGGGAATTCATCGAGTACTTACTTGAGTACTCGTGGAATTCGTTGAGTCCTCTGGAGAAGTCAAGTGAACTCCAGAGAAAGTTAGTGTTAGCTGGTTCTAAGTATAATTCATCGAGATGACAAGTAAATTTGTTGAGTACTCTCGATAGCTTTAAGATAATTCGTCGAAAGATCTCGTGAAGTCTCAACTTCTCGCGCAAGTTCTTCCTAAGTCATTTTGACTAGTTCGTCGAGTAGTCTGGAGAGTACACATGATATTTCAAAGAATTAGACTTAAATAAATTTTTATGCAGTATTGTTCTCATTTTCACGACTTTCCAAAATTAGGGTTTCCACTATGTACATTACATGTGGACGGTAGACCTTAGTTCAAAATCAAGTCGTTAGTGAGGAATCATCTATAAATAGTCTTGGATTATTTCATAAAACCCAGAATCACAAATCTAATCGTGCTCGTATTGCAAAAAATGACCGGGATTTCAAATCAAGTTTCACGAAGAACTTTGTCGCCGACTCTCTCTCGATCTTCGATTCCTCTTGGAAAGAAAGGACTCGATCGATCTCAAGATTTCATATTTACATTCATTCAGAGATCAATCGTTTCTCAGATCTGATCCATGTAGTAAATTCAGATTCTTCTTCTTCTTCAAGAATTTAGTCAGAACTTTCAAGCAACGAAGAAGAACTATTTTCAGATATGAGAAAAGGAGTTCTCTTTTCAAACAAGATTTTTCTTATTGCTTTGTAGGAAGTTTGTTCTTCTGAGTTTCTTTTGTAGATCCATATTGAAGGATCAAGTGTAGGGGAAGTTGTTCTCTGAGTTTGTAGGAGTGGGAGACTCCGAGTTGTAAGATTATTATTAATCTGAGTTTTGGTGAAGTAGCTGAGTTTAGCCAAAAGTGCTAGATAGGCAAAATAGGACAGTGGAAGTACCGAGTTTGGGGAACCACTATAAATCCTTGTGTCTGTGCTATGCTTATTCTCTTATTTTGTGTGCTTTATTTTTACTTGATTTTTATTCCGCTAAAAGCCGTGGGATTCACCTATTCACCCCCTCTAGGTGATTTAGATTGATAATTAGATACTTTTAATTGGTATCAGAGGCAGGTTGTTCATTAAAAGGTAAACACCTTGAACAGATCTTGATCTAGTTGTTAAAAGAGAAATGGATAGGATCAAGGATTTGTCCTCGATGAAGTTGCTGATGTGCACCAAGGAGAATTTCCCCATGCAAAGGAAAGGGTAAAATTAGTCATTGAAGCTTCTGACTCCAAAATCTTCATCGTTGTTGAAGAAGGCCCGTATCTTCCCATGAATCTGTCAATCATTGATCCAAATCTAATGGTTCCTGAAAGGATAATGGATTTGAACAAAGATGAGATAACACTCATTACACTAGACAAGAAGGCAAAGAATATCATTGCTAATACGATGGATGATTCTATGTTTCAAAACTTAATCCATTGTATGTCTGCAAATGAGATGTGGCTATCTCTAATTGTTCTCATGGAAGGAATGGAAGAAGTAAGGGATGATTGGAGATCTCTGATAAATCAGGAATATGAAGCCTTCAAGCAAGATAAGAGGGATACTATTGCTGACTGCTATGAGAAGTTTTTCAAGATCGTCAATGGTCTAAGAAATTATGGTCGAAAGTTTACTAATGGTGAGCTTAATGAAAAATTCCTGAGATCCCTGACGAAAGAATGGGATACCAAGGTAGTTGCTATCAGGGAATTTGGCAAATGGCTAAAATGAAGCCACAGATATTGTTCGGGAAGCTGCTATCCCATGAGCTGAAACTCAATATCATAATGGCAGAAGAAGAGGGAAGCAAGATGTCAATCAAAGATAGATCTATAACACTAAAGGCTGAAGGGATAAGAAAAGGAAGAGCTGTGTCACCAGCTAGAATACAAGCCTCAATTGAATATGAAGATTCAAAGCCAAGCTCCTCTAGTTCTGAAACGTCAGATGGAGAGTTCTCCTTACTTTCTAGACAATTTAAGAGGTTGCATAGCAAGAGGAGGCAAATAAAGAATCATACCTCCTCACCTGATAATAGAAGATCATGATGTGATGGTGATCATCACAAGAGAAGCTTCAACAACAATGATAGGTATAAGTCTAAACAGAATAAATATCTTTCTTCTGATATTGTTTGCTACTGTTGTAATAAGCCAGGAAACATGATCGATGACTGTTCTCATAAGAAGAAGGAAGGGTCAAAGAAAGAAGAAAAGAGATCCTTCAAGGGAAAGAAGAAAAAAAAGAGTTTTATCGCGAAGAAGTCAAAGAATCTCAACGATAGTGACTCAAGTGAGTCTAGCTTAGATGAAGAAGCCTACTTCAGGCTTATGGCACACTCAAACGAGGATAACAACGACTCCCAAAATAATGGGAAGGTAAATTCTCACACTCCTCTATCTGATTCCGATATAGACTCTGATGGTCATGAAGATCACCTCTCTGAGGATGAGTTAGACTTAAGGATGCAGTATCGAGCACTACTGAAGGGATTTGACAAATGCTGCAAGGTAGTCAAATATCAGGACAAAGTGATTATATCTCTCAAGGCATTGGAGTCTGAACTAAGGGAAGAAATTTAAATATTGACTCCCCTCAGAGAAGAAATCCAATCCTTAAAAGATGAACTGGAGTGCTCTACTGAGTTGATAAGTCTGAAAGTAAAGGCCATAGATGAACTGGAAGAAAAGTTATTGATTGAAAGGAAGTTTGTTGAAAGCTTCTCAAAACCAAAGACTATTTTTCCTCTCATCGATGGATTTATAACCTCTAAGATAAGTGGTGTTGGATATAGGGCTCCTAGAAATAGAAGGAGGGCTCCTCAAGGTCAATTAGTATTCAAGAAGGCAATCCTTCCTACCAATAAATATGACCTTGAAACATCTTATGGTCATTTTGCTAGACCAACACATGTTGTCACTAACAAAAATAACCATGGATGGTGTCGTCCCAGAAATATCGAAATAAGTTCTCCCAAGGCACCTTATAAAGAGATTGTTCTGAAGCACTTAGTCCATTCATTCATGGACCGAAGGAGAAGAAAGCAACGAAAGGAAAGCAAGTTGCTAAGCAGCCATGTGATACAATGAAGTCTACCACTTACTGTTCTCATGAGGCTTCTACTTATAGATCAGCACCTCCTGCTAGACCTCCCGCTCAAATGGTAAAGTAGGAGAAGAAAAGAAGGTACAATAAATTTAACTGTTGGTGTTGTGGCAAAATTGGTCACTTCGCCATAGATTACTAGTACAATTCGGTTGAATATAAGATACCCCGAGTTAACAATGCTAGAATGACCCCTTGTAATGTTAATATTCCCAATGGTATTAATCTGACAAGAAACCAAGGAACCAAATCTGTTTGGGTTCCTATGGGAAACTAATCTATGAATGTAGGTATGTCTAAAGGCCAACCAAAATCCTATCTGGTACTTGGACAGTGGATGTTCCAAGCATATGACTGGAACAAGAAGCCTACTACGAGAGTATATCTCAGTCAAAGATGGTCCAAAGGTTATCTTTGGGGGCTTTGACAAAGGAATCACAAAAGGCTACGGTACGATTACCAACGGTATAGTCTCTTTCGCAGATATCGCTTATGTTAAAGGATTGCAACATAATCTCATAAGCATAAGTCAATTATGTGACAAAGGGTATATCGCTGAGTTTTACAAGGACAAGTGTCTGATAAATCAGAAACTATTTTAACAGACACTCAAAGTAGAAATGTTTTGTCCTAATTTTCTTTGTTTGGAGTCTTCTATAGCAGTGGGTTTTTGGGCAAAAGATGGTGCATCTCTTTGTGATCAATGACACAAGAGACTAATGTATATTAATTTCAAAATCATAAATATGCTATTTTCTCACAACTTAGTGCGTGATGCACTCAATATTAAGTACGTTAAAGAGAGACCTTGTCATGCATGCCAAATGGGTAAGAAGACAAAAGCTACCTTTAAAAGCATCGTCTCCAAATATTCTTCCAGATGTCTCTATCTGCTCCATATGGACTTATTCGGTCCCTTGCCAGTTCGTAGTTTAGGAGGTAAAGCTTACACCTTTGTTATTGTTGATGACTACTCATGTTTTGCATGAGTGTTCTTTCTGAAACACAAGTCAGATACCTTTGACTCTTTCACTAGCTTTATCAGACAGACACAGATGAGTTGAACTGCTTTGTGGTCCAAATCAGAAGTGACTATGGAACTGAATTGAATCTGGTGCCATGACAGAGTTCTGTGTAAGCCAATATATCTTTCATAAGTTTTCCTCTCCTCATACTCCACAATAAAATGGATTTGTCGAGAGAAAGAACAGAACACTCATTGAGGCAGGCAGAATAATGTTGAATGATTCTTTATTACCAGAGTACTTCTAGGCTAAAGCAATCAACACAACTGTCACGTGCAAAATAGAGCCTTGATCGACAATAATCATCATAAGACACCTTATGAACTTATGAAAGGTAAGAAACTGACTGTGTCCTACTTCAAAATATTTGGAAGTAAATGATTTGTACTTAATAATGGGAAATATTACAAAATAATGTTTAGTGAAAAAATGTTTTGAAGGTATTTTTGTAGGATATAGTAGCCATAGTAAGGCATATATGATTTTTAATTAGAAAACCCTGGTCGTAGAACAATACATTAATGTTATAATTGATGAGACAAGTATGCTTCATAATAGCTCTTCTAGTATTCTTATTGAAGATGCAGGTTTGTAACTAAAAGATCTAAGATTAGAAGAAGCAATTAAAGAAGGCGTCTCAAGCTCTATCAAAGTCAATACTCCAAGCTTGATTGACGATGAAGAACTTCAAGTTGAAGAACGTGCACAAGAAGAAGTAGAACCTCCTGGTGGCGATATAATGAATCTAGTGATCAGACATTCAAGAGATCACATCGTTGATTTGATCATCAGAGATCCTAGTGAAGGAGTTCGAACAAGAAGAGGAATAACTAACGAAGTATTACATTTGAGTTTCCTTTCCCAAATTGAGCCGAAGAAGTTCAAAGAAGCAAATAAGGACGCTTCATGATTCATAGTAATGTAAGAAGAGCTTATTCAGTTTAAAAGATATGAGGTGTGGGAGCTAGTACTAAAGAACCAAAGGTCACAATGTCATAGGGACGAAATGGGTCTTCAAAAACAAGTTGGACGAGAATGGAGTGATCATAAAGAACAAAGCCAGACTCATAACTTAAGGTTACTTACAAGAAGAAGGGATCAAATTCGATCAGACTTTTGTGTCGGTGGCAAGACTAAAAGTGATCATATTATTCCTAGCATATGCTGCTCACAATGGCTTCAAAGTATATCAAATGGATGTGAATTCATCCTTCCTTAATGGTAATTTAAAGGAAGAAGTATACGTGGAACAACCCCCAAGTTTTGTCGATTCATCCCTTCCTGATTACGTTTTTTTCTTCATAAAGCATTGCATGGTTTAAAACAAGCGCCTCGAGTTTGGTATTAGATGTTGTCTAGATTTCTTCTTGAAAACAAGTTTACAAGAGGAAAGATAGACAATATATTATTTCTTAGGAAAGTAAAAGACAAGATTTTACTAGTACAAATATATGTAGATGATATTATATTTGGTTCTACAGATGACAACCTTTGCAAGAAGTTTTCCAACTTGATGCAAGGGAATTTTAAAATGAGTAGTATGGATGAGCTGAATTATTTTTAGGACTTTAGGTGAAGCAATCTGAAGATGGAATTTTCATCTCTCAGACGAAGTTCACCAAGGAGTTACTTAAGAAATTTGGAATGGATAATGCAACTTCTATAAGGAATCCAATGGATTCAACTATGTCTCCGGACAAGGATGAGAAAGGGAAACCTTTTGATGAAACCAAGTATAGAAGCATAATTGGATCCTTGCTCTATCTCACTACCAGTAGACCATATATAATGTTTTCAACATGTGCTACGCTAGATTTCAGGTGAACTCTAAGGAATCTCACTATGCTGCTGCAAAGAGGATTCTGAGATACCTTAAAGACACACCTAATCTTAGCTTATGGTACCCAAGAAGTAATTACTGCGAGCTAATTGATTTTTCAGATGCTGATTTTGCATGATGCTGGGATGATAGGAAAAGCACTTTCGGGATGTGTCAATTCCTTAGAAGAAGGCTTATCTCATGGAGTAGCAAGAAACAAAATTGTGTGATAATATTGACTGCCAAGTCAAAGTATAACTCTGCATGTAGTTGTTGCACGCAGCTTCTATGGATAAGAAATCAGCTTGAAGACTACAACATGAAGTTGAAGGAGATTCCCATATTTTGTGATTCATCAAGCGCAATTGCAATAGCTAACAATCGAGTTTCTCACAGCCGGACAAAATATATCGAGATACGTTATCACTTTATCTGCCAGTATATGGAGAAACAGGATTTCAACCTTTGCAATATATCAACGGACAAGCAGGTTGCAGATATTTTCACGAAGTTGCTAGATGAAGCTGAGTTCACATACTTAAAAATTGAACTTGGAATACTCAATAAGGACTCTTAAGATGGTCAAAGAATCAAAAGAAATCTGCCCAAGTGAAGGTTCAATTCATCACGTCATCACACAAGAACTCGTGAAATTAATCGGGAAATCATAAGTACATTCAACGAATACTCGTGAATACTCGATGATTCGGCGAGAGATCTCCCACTATTTTGACGAATTAGACATGTAATCATATAAGTATTTGATGAATTTGACGTCTACTCTCGTAAGCACTCGACGAATTGGACTTTGTTTACTTTCTTTATTATTATATCCGAAGAATTATTGTTATCAACACCTCAGGTATGCGCCCTTTCAGTTTTAATCAAAATAATATATATATATATATATAATTCAAGGGCATTCAAGACTTCATGCGACCTATCTTCCTTTTGTCGAGACTCTCCCAACTGTTCAGTTCTCCGTCGACCTACAGAAGGCCACATCAGTTCGTATCAATTTTGTCAAAAAGTTCTTCTATTTCTCCTCAAATCAGATCGTAAATGGCTCGCAAAGGCGCTTGCAATCTCCAAGTGGGAGGAGAACTCGTACAGTCTGTATTCTCAATGGCTTTCGATGAATTTAAAAATGTTATCCTCATATTAGAAACTGCCAGATTGACATTTGTTCTAGAGAAAGAATACAGAGTTCTTGACAGAGAGGTATTAGAGTTCTTCAAGAATGCAGAACTTAAATGGGAAGTACTTTAATCATGAGCAGTGTATGAAATTATTAAGTAAGGATGAAGCCAAGCTTCTTGAACCAATTTTTGAGAATGCCCGAGGTTGAAGAAAAAGATGAAATTTTTGATGCTGATTATGACATAGTACTCTCTTTCTATGGCTTAGAAAAGAAGACTACAACCATCAGACGGAAGGAAATGAATGATAAAGGCAAGCTCCTTACTGACATCATCAGGAAAGTGTTCTTATGCAAAACAGGATCACATGACTATGACTCAGGAGACATGTTCAAATTAATGACAGTTGTGATCTGCAGGAAGAAAATGAACTGGGGAATAGTTCTTTTGGATAGAATTAAGGCTTGCTTCACAGCCCCAAATTTTGGAAGAATTATCTCTCTCTATCTCAATCAGCTGGACATGAATCAGTTTGACATGTCTCCTAGTATTCAAATTCACCACCTGAAAAAGATTGATGCATCAATCTTTGCTCGATGGGAAAGGAGAATTCCCAGGCAGGGGGCAGAGAGAGATAGATGAAGGCTCTAGAGTGCAGGACAGACCTCTCATTGAAGCTATAGAGAGGTATGTTCCATCACCCCCCTCCCCCATGAAGCAACTAAGATTGTTAATGCAGTGGTTGAGAGGGAGAGTATATTCATAGATGCTGAGATACTTTTTATTCCTCCAATACAAGTTGAAATTCCACTCCTTGTACCTGATTTTCATAGAGAGCTAGAGGTTCAGCTAGTATCACCGGATGTTTTGGGATTGACACATGAGGAGCATTTGATCTGGTAGGATTGCATGCTATGTCTGATGGGGGGTCATTATCTAAATACTCATTCAAAAAGGTCCTCCATGCTAAGAGAATTTTTGTTAAGGGGGGAGGACTTGGTAGTGCTCTCTGAGGAATTCAGAGAGGCTGTGGCAAAGTCTCCTACACAAGAACTAGTCTTCCTCAAAGATCACTGAGGGGAGCACAATGTAATAGTGTAAAGACTAATGTTGATAATGTTGTTGCTTCCAGGGCTCAGGATGAGAGTGCCCCTCCTACTAAAAGTTCTCTGTTAAAGTCAATTGAAGAAATGTAAAGAATATTTTAATTTCTCACTGTGTTGGAACCCCACTTATTTAGGGTTGATTTGGGCTAGCTTCACTATTAGGATTCTTAGATGACCCACATTGTATAGTCTAGGGTCATAAGTCTTTTTCTAGGTCTAGGTCAGGTCAAAAACTTAGTTTGGTTGGATCAACCTTCAGAAGACATAGAGACAGAAGACCTTCAGAGAAAAGCAGTTTTCTAAGAGTAGAAAAGTCATTCGAAGATTGCTGAACTAAGCTTGACTTTCGTCGATCGGAGATCAATGAACTCGGTTCTTTCTCTGAGCTGAGTTCGATGAAATCCTAGCTGAGATCGATGAACTCAGACTTCTTCTTTGAGTTGAGTTCGACGAAATCTTAGCTGAGATCGACGAACTCCGATCTCTTCCCAAAAGTTCAGCACGACGAAAAGACTATCTCAGTTCGACGATCTTGGAGCTCAGATTGGTAAGTGAATTTTTTGTTTAGAGATCTTGGAGATCAGCTCGAAGAAAGAGAGTTTTAGTTCGACGAACTTGGATCTCAAATCGGCAAACTTTTCTTGAGTTCGACTAACTTCATCCAGGTTCAGTTCGACTATTTTTCCCTGCAGTTTTCTAGTATTGACTAAGGCAGTTTGATTTCAAAATTTATTATTATATGCCTATAATGCTCTGATAATTAATGCTTCATATTCTCTAGAATATAGTTTTTCCAAGGCAGCATTAATTATGGTATTCACAGAGTAATTATTTGGCTTATTTACTGGGATAGTTGAGGAAACAAATTTAAGACATTTCTAGCTGTTCAGTCTCCCAAATTTTTTGCAGTCAATCAAGTATAAGATTTAAAATACAATGGCTGATTTTCTACAAGGAATATAAAAGCCAATTTTTCAGAAGATTGAAGGAACATAAGGATAGATAGAATATATAGAAGCTATTGAATTGTGAATACAAAAAATAGAAAGAAGAACACAGCTCTCATACATTTCAGTCTTCTTCATTTTTACTTCAGAACTTTCAAGAGAAAAACATTCTTCATCAGTCTAAAAGTTTCCTGAAAATTAATCTTCAATCTGAAGGCCTACACCCTGAGCAAAGCTCTCATTCTCCTGAACTCTTCTACATCTCAAGGGGAGCTTTGATAAGAACAACATCCACTAGTCTTCTCTCTGATTGTTGATAGAGAAGACATCATCTTCATTTTCTTTTTAACTCTCCTCTACAAAAGTTTTTTTAACTCCCTTCAAAAGTTATCTTTTGGTTGTCAAGTCTCCTGATCAAAAGACTTGGTTTGGTTTTTGGTCACCTGGTCAAAAGCTCAAAGGGTTGCTATATCTCCCTTACAAAATAGATGTTTTGGTGGCAAGGCACCTGATCAAAAACCTGAAGTTGATTCCTACCAGGGTGGTAGAAGAGTGGATGTACCCAAGTTTAGGGGAACCACTATAAAATCTTTGTGTCGTCTTGATTGCTCTATTATTTATTTCTATGTGTTGTGATTGTCTTTATTTTATTTCTATTTATACATATAGATATCACTTATTTTAGTTCCACTATAAAAATTAATCAAAAGTTTTTAAAAACTCTATTCACCCCCCCCCCACTAGAGTTAGTGTGATCTATCCCCTCACTTTCAATTGGTATTAGAGGGAAAGGTTATTTGGTTTCACAGGCTAACACCTGAACCAAAAGATCTTTGGTAGATCTCATTTACTCTATTTTCTCTTTCTATAATGGCATAGAATAAAGAATATTCAAGCACCAGACCTCCAGTGTGCAAACTTAACAAGTTTGCACTTTAGAAGGCAAGGATTAGGTTGTATATGAATTCTATTGATGAAGACATCTATAATTCCATTTTGACATGTCCCCCTACTACTTCTGCAACAACATCTACAAGCACTAATACAGTTTCACCACCTGAGTGGACTGAGGCACAGAAGAAAGCAAAAGTTACAGGTGTTAAAGCAATGAGCATTCTGGCACAAACAATGTCAGATGACATTTTCTAGAAGGTTGTCGAGTGTACATCAGCAAAAGCCATTTGTGATTCCCTCGAACAAATGGTAGTAGGATCAGCTGTTGAAAGAAAAGATAGAAGATCTCATCTCATTTCCCAATATGAGAACTTCAAGAAAGAAGAGTCAGAGTCAGTTGTTGATATGTACAACAGACTCATCTTGATCATCAATGAGCTGAAGAACCTGAACAAGAACATATCATTGACTGAGATCAATGATAAGATCCGTATATGCTTCCCTAGCACATGGGACTCTAGGATCTAGCCAATCAAGGAGGCCAGAAGACTAAATGAAATTTCTACTAAGTCTTTGTTAGGCAAGCTCAAGTTTTATGAGCAGCTTATCAAGACTAGAGAAGCAGCTAAACAGAAGACTTCTACCTCAGGAAGGAAGGAGCAAAGTATTACATTTAAGGAATCTAAAGAATCAGAAGCACTACCAGTAAATGAAGAGTTGATGAGTCTCTTAGCCAAGAGATTCTTCAAAATGGCTAAGAAGGACTTCAGAAGAAGGTCAACAAGGAATGAAGATAAGCCAAG
This sequence comes from Platanthera zijinensis, assembly GCA_039513925.1. NCBI lineage: Eukaryota > Viridiplantae > Streptophyta > Magnoliopsida > Asparagales > Orchidaceae > Platanthera > Platanthera zijinensis. The sequence continues at coordinate 158,011,515 of CM077083.1, forward strand.
GTATGACAAGAATCCTACTAAGGAAGTTGTCTGCTATGTTTGCAGGAAGCCAGGACACATTCTTACAGAGTGTCCAGAGGCTCAAAAGAAGGATAAAAGAAAAGAGAAGGAATACAAGAAGCACTACATCAAGCCTTCTTCCAGCAAGTATAAGAAGAAGGAAAAAGGCTTTGTTGCTCATACTTGGAGTGAGTCTAAAGAAGAGTCTTCATCTTCCAACTCTAGTGAGGATGAAGAAGAGGCAAAAGCCAGAGATTTGCCTGATGGCAATTGATTCTTCATGCAGTCATTCAGCAGCTATTGAATCAGCAGAAGAATCAGAAGAAGATCAGGTAATAGCATGTTTTGATTTCAATTCTGATCATTTTAAAGCTGAATTCAAACTTTTAAATAATGATTTAATTAAGTCTGAGAAGGAAATCAAACTTCTCAGAGATAAACAAATTGAATTTGATAACTTGTTTTCTGAAAACATAAAACTAAAAGATGAACTAGATATAGCTTCTAAACAAATCATTTATTTAAAAACTGAACTAAATGAGGCTAAATAATTTGAAGAATCCCTAAATGAGAGAAGTATTAAATTAATGGATATAATCAGCACAGTAAATGCTAGGATTAATGGTAAATTAGGCTTAGGAGCTTTATCTAGTCAGCCACACATACTTAAGAAAAATATTCTTTCAACCCCTATCAAATTCATATCAGAAAAGGGCAAAGAAAAATTAGAAAACAATAACCAACAAATAGAAGAATTTCAAAAACCCAAACAAAAGAAAAGGAAAAGTAAAAATTTCAATAAAAATAATGTTCAACATTTTTCATCGAACTCAGTTTGACGGAATGTATATGGTTTGTCGAACTCAGATCGACGAACTATGAACGCAGATTTTATATATAATAAATCATATAATTGCGATCGATGAAATTTATATGGTTCATCAAACCGCGATCGACAAAATTAGGGCACAGGAAATGAATACTTTCATTCTCTGAGCGGAGTTCGACTAACTCATCCCTATTCGTCGAACTCAGATCGACAAACTTACTAGAATTCGTCGAACTAAGATAATTTCTATAGAAACCTAAATTTCTCCAGAAATGTTAATCAACCTAAATCATTTGTTAATCCCTTTACACATTGGATAATTCCACCAAGAAAATTCCATCCCTAAGGCTATAAGAGTCGACCAGAATTTTCTTATATTTTTTGTTTTAAATTTGAAAAGAATCAAGGACCCAAGGTTACCTGGGTCAAGAACACGTGATTTATTTTCTTGCAGGTGATGGTCTACCCTACTACAGAGCAACAATGGTACTTAGTGTTGGATCCCTAGTTGGATTTGGGCTAGGTTCACTAAGTTAGGATATGACCCAACATGTATAGACCAGGGTCATGGTTGTGTCCTAGAGTCTAGGTAAAGTCCTTAGAGTCAACAATGCAAGGGACCAGCCTTCAACAAAGTCAGAGACTCAAGAATTAGAGAATTCAAGACTTAGAAAAAGGAGTTCTACGTTCGTCGAACTCCGGTCGACGAAAGTCATGCTCAGCTCGACGAACTCAGATACAAATCTCTTAGCTCAGCTCGATGAACTTGGTTCTCAGCTCGACGAACTCTGGACAAAGTGATAACTTCTCTGAGTCAAACTTCAGTCGACGAACTAAGAACATCTGCTAGACGAACTCTATTCTCTGGTCGACTAATTCTGGATAAGGTGATTCAACACTCAATGCCAGATGATATTTCACTCAACGCCAAATGACATTTCACTCAACGACATATGACATTACACTCAATGCCAAAATGATATATCAACAATCTACACCAGAAAATAGTCTAAGTCCAAAATCAAAACTCAGCTCGACGATCTTAGATCTCAGCTCGACGAACCATATGCACAGAAGAAGAAAGTTATCAAGCAGCATTCAGAGGTCGACGATCTTGGATCTCAGCTCGACAAACAGCTATTCTCAGCTTGACAAACTATGGACTCAGGTCGATGAATCCAGTCTTGGTTGTTTTCCTCTTTTGTCCTTATTATGTGGCAATGAATCCTGAGTAATTAATGCTCTAATATTTTCTGAATATTACCGTTAGACAAGAGCATTAATCACGGTCTTCATCAGGATTATTGCCTGCCATTTTTCTAAGGGACAGTTAGGGAAACAAATCAATGCAAAATTATTCCAAGGCCGTCAGCATTAATTACAGGAAGAATTTCAAAATTCAAAAGCACTTCCACATGGAAAATATAAAGATGAGAAGTTCTCTTTCTTACAAAGATATACAATACAGACACAATCTAAGACACACAGAATTCTAGAGATATAGAGAATCGATCAGTCAAGAAATCAACAACTACTACACTAGAAGAAGAACAATCTTTTTGAAGAAGAAGAACAACAATCCAAATCAAGAGTCTTATTCTGTCATACTCTCAGGTCCTTTCAGTAGGACAACAATACTACATTTGTCAAGAAGTTCCCGAAGTTCTTCTGGTTGAAGTTGAAAGCTTTAAGGCCTATCACCCTGAAGCAAAGCTCCATTTCCTCCCTAAACAAACTCAATATTTCAGGGGGAGCTTTTTGTTAACATCAATTCCACTAGTCTTCTCATTTGTGTTTGAGATAGAGAAGACACCATCACTCTCTCACCCCCTCTGTAAAAAGGGTTCTCTACTCCCTTTAAAAGTGATTCCTGGTTTCAAGTCTCCTAACCAAAAGACTTGAGGCTTGGTTTTTGAGCACTTGATCAAAAGCTCATTGGTGGCAGTCACCTGATCAAAAAGCTAAGTGGATTCTTACCAGGGTGATAGAAGAGTGGATGTACCCAGGTTGGGGAACTACTATAAATTCTTGTGTTGTCTAGTTGCCCTCTTCTTATTATTCTTGCTGTGGTTGTGTTATTTAGCTTTTCTGTGATTTCATTTATTTCAATTTGGTATACTATGATATTATATCTAAGTTTAGGTATAATCTTTTATAGCTCAGGAAAAGTTTTTAAATATACATACATACTCTATTCACCCCCCCCCCCTCTAGAGTATATCAGATTTAACCCTAACTTTCAATTGGTATCAGAGGAGGTTCTTTTGGTTGTACAAGTTAAACCCTTGAACCAAAGATCCTAAGTTAGATCTATTCTTTATCTCTACTATATTTATATATACAGCATGGCACAGAACAAAGAATATGCAAGCACCAGACCTCCAGTGTGCAACTTGTCCAAGTTCACAATCTGGAAGGCAAGAATTAAGCTTTATATGAACTCTATTGATGAAGATATATTTAATTCTATCTCTCCAGTGTCTTTAACCTCAACTGCATAAACTGACTTGAGTGCAGTCCCACCCTCTGGATGGACAGATGCATAAAAAAAGGCTAAGATAGCTTATGCTATAGCCATGAACATACTGGCTCAAACTATGTCTGATGAAATATTTTAAAAGGTTGTTTAGTGTCAATCAGCTAAGGACATTTGGGACTCTTTGAACCAAATGGTGGCTGGATCAGCAGATGAGAGGAAAGATAGAAGATCAACCCTCATCACTCGGTATGAAAACTTCAAGAAGGATGAAGCAGAAATAGTCGAAGTGATGTACAACAAACTCAGCTCCATCATCAGTGAGCTAAGGACCCTAGATAAAGAAATCACTTAAACTGAAGTGAATGATAAAATCTTTATGTACTTTCCCAGCACATGGGACTCAAGAATCTGGCCCTAGAGAAGACAGAAGCATGACAGAGATCTCAACAGAATCTCTTCTAGGAAAGCTAAAGTCTTATGAACAACTAATGAAAGCAAGAGAAAAAGCAACTGAAGTGAAGACTCCTACACCAACTAGGAAGGAGCACAACATAGCTTTCAAAGCTACAGAAGATTCTGAAGTCATTCCTGTGAATGAAGAGTTGATGAGTCTCTTTGTTAAGAGATTCTTCAAGATGGCTAGAAAAGACTACAGAAGGAAACCATCAAAATATAAAGATAAGCCAAGGAATGACAAAACACCATCTAAAGAAACAGTTTGTTTTGGCTGTAGGAAACCAGGGCGTTTCATATCTGAGTGCCCAGAAGTTCAGAAGAAGGATAGAAGAAAGGAGATTGACTAAATGAAGAGTCACTATAGCAAATCCTCCTCAAGAAAGCTTAAGAGGAAAGACAAGGGCTTTGTTGCTGAAACATGGAGTGATACTGAAGAAGAGTCAACATCCTCCAGCTCCAGTGAGGATTAAGAAGAGCAGAAGGCTAAGGAAGTTTGCCTCATGTCCATTGAGGCAGGTTGTAGCAGATCAGATACAGATGAATCTGAAGGTGAGGAATCATTATCAGCTAAAGATTAGGTAATAGCATCTTATGATTTTGAATCAGATGAGTTTAAATTGGAATTTAAAAATTTGTGCTTAGACTTGATCAGCTCTGAGATGGAAATCAAACTTCTCAGAGAAAAACTAAATAACTTAGATAAAATCACCTCAGAAAATGCAAATCTAACAAATGAACTGATTTCTGCTAATGAATAAATATCTTTTCTGAAATCTGAACTTAGCAAGGCTAAGAAGTTAGAAGAATCACTAAATGGAAGAAGTTTGCAACTGCTAGATATCACTAGTACTGTAAATGCTAGGATTAACAATTGCAAACTAGGACTAGGTGCCTCCTCTAGTGATCCACCTCTAATTCAGAAAAATAACCTTTGCAAACCAGTAAAGTTTATATCTGACAAAGGAAAGAAGAATATTGAACAGGTTAATATGGTCAATAAATTTCTTGAACAAATTGAAACTAAGAATAAACTTAAAAACAGAAGAATAACAAAAATAACAATGTTCAGCAGTTATCGTTGAACTCAGATCGATGATATATGAACAGATCGTCGAACTCAGAACGACGATCTCTGAACGCAAACTTAAGTAATAATTATTCTTTGATCTGTGATCGTCGATACCAGTATGGTTTGTCAACCAGAGATCGATTATTTTGGTGCCCTGAGAATGAATATCTTTATTCTTCGAGTAGAGATCGATGATCTCATCCAACATCGTCGAGCTCAGGTCGACGATCCAACCAGAAATCATCGATCGCAGAATCTTACAACATAAACCTAAATTCTAACAGCAACTTTAATCCTTTTAGTAAATGGATAATACCACCAAGAAGATATCATCCCAAAGGCTATAAAGATCAACCTAAATGTTCTTACATTTCTAGTTATAGTTATGTAAATTAACAAGGACCCAAGGTTACCTGGGTCAAGAACAACTAACTATCTTATTTGCAAATGAAGACCTGTCCAGCATCTAATCAACATTGGTATCTGGATAGTGGCTTCTTCAAGCACATGACAGGCATAAAAGACCATCTAATTGATTACAAGCCCAAGTTGGGACCAAAGGTCATCTTTGGTGACTCTAATTGTGGCCAAATAGAGGGGTATGGCAAAGTCAGGATTGGAACAGTAACTTTCAAGAGAGTTGCATATGTAAGTGGACTAAAGCATAACCTCATCTCTATAAGCCAACTCTGTGATCAAGGTTATCAAGTATCATTCAACTCTAGCTCCTGTACTATTACCTCTAAAGAAAACAAACCTATTTTAATTGGCAATAGACAAGGATACATATATCTAGTTAATTTTCATTTTGTTACTTCAGACATATGTTTGCTTAACATAGTTAGCAGTCAAAATGACTGGTGGCATAAAAGATTAGGACATGTAAATCTAAAAAATATTGCTAGGTAATCTAAGGACAACCTTCTTAGAGGCCTACCTTCTTGCCCCTACAAGAAGGAAGGACTCTGCAGGGCTTGTCAACAAGGCAAGCAAACTAAATCTAGTTTCAAATCCATTAATAAGAGTGATTCACCTAGGATATTGTACTTACTACATATGGACCTTTTTGGCCCTGTGGTTGTATAAAGCCCAGGAGGGAATCTTATACCTTAGTGGTTGCAGATGACTTCTCCAGATTCTCTTGGGTATTCTTTCTGAGATCTAAGTCAGATATATTTAAGGTTCTTACAGATTTTCTCAGGACTATACAGATTGAGTACTCTACTCATGTTGCATTGATCAGAAGTGACCATGGTACAGAGTTTGAGTCTCTTCTTATGCATGAGTTCTGTGAGAAGGAAGGTATCAAGCACTGCTTCTCAGCTCCTAGAACACCTCAACAAAATGGGGTAGCTGAAAGGAAAAATAGAACACTCATTAAAGCTGCAAGCACATTACTTACAGATGCTTACATGACCCTATCCTATTGGGCAGAGGCAGTGAGCACAACAAATTATGTCCTGAATAGAAGCTTGATACACAAGCAAAAAAATAAGACCCCCTATGAATTGCTAAAAGGGAAGAAACCAATAATCAACTATTTTAAAGTTTTTGGTTGTGTATGTTATATTCATAATAATGACAAAAAGCACATTAGAAAGTTTGAGGCAAAGGCTGCAGTGGGAGTTTTTCTAGGATATTCCCAAGTCAGCAAAGCTTATAGGGTATTTAATAAATCTACATTAAAAATAGAGGAATCTATTCATGTTACATTTGATGAGGCTAACATGTTTTATAAGGAGAAAGAGATTTATACCAAGGAATCCTTGCAGGTACACAACTTGTGTGATAATTTGGATGGTCTAAACCTCTCCAAAGAGGATCCAATACATCCCTCTCTACAATATGAAGAACAAAGTGAAGAAGAAAGCACAGAAGTAACTAAACTTCAACCAACAGCAAACATAATTCTATGGGAGGAATTAAATCCAACTGCTGTTGTTGAACCAACTCCACCTACTGACCTGGTCACACTAAGGGATAACCCCAGATCCCAAGTGATTGGAGACAGAATAGTAGGTGTACAGAAAAGGCATCAACTCAATCAAGACTTGATGCATGCCTGTTTCCTCTCTCAAGTTGAACCTCAAAATATAAAAGATGCTGAGCAAGATCCCCACTAGATTATGGCTATGAAGGAGGAGCTCAACCAGTTTGAGAGATATAGAGTTTGGGTTTTGGTTCCAAGACCAAAAGACTACCCAGTCATTAGAACCAAATGGGTATTCAGAAATAAGCTTGATGCCCAAGGTGTGATTGTGAGGAATAAGGCTAGGCTTGTTGCTCAAGGGTATAAGCAAGAGGAAGGGATTGACTATGATCAAACCTTTTCTCCAGTTGCCAGGCTAGAAGCTATAAGGATATTTCTGGCTTATGCTGCATTCAAAAAGTTCAAAGTTTATCAAATGGATGTGAAGAGTGTTTTCTTAAATGGGGAACTTAAAGAAGAGGTTTATGTTGAACAACCTCTAGGTTTTGTTTCTCCAACTCATCCCTCTTATGTGTTTAAATTGCATAAAGCTCTCTATAGTTTAAAGCAAGCTCCAAGAGCTTGGTATGATACCTTAGCCAGCTTTCTCTTAGAGCATGGTTTTTCAAGAGGCATAGTAGATATGACTTTATTTACCAAAATGCATCATGATAAATACTGTTAGTGCAAATATATGTAGATGACATAATATTTGGTTCTACTCATCCCAAATTATGCAAAAGATTTTCTTATCTAATACACTCAAAATTTGAGATGAGTAGCATGGGTGAGCTCTCCTACTTCCTTGGTCTCCAAGTGAAGCAGCTTCCTGATGGCATCTTCATTTCCCAGGCTAAATATGCTAAAGAGCTTATTAAAAAGTTTGGGATGGTTGATGCCTCAACAAATAAAACACCCTTGGCTACAAATGCTGTAATAGATTCTAATGTGCATGGGAAACCTGTGGATCAGAAATTATATAGGGGCATTATTGGGTCCCTACTATACCTTACAGTAAGCAGACTTGATATCATGTTTGCTACATGACTTTATGCTAGGTTCCAAGTGAACCCTAAAGAATCCCATCTAGTTTTTCTAAAAAGGATTTTAAGATATATAAAGGGTTGTCCTAGTCTAGGTCTCTGGTATCCTACTGAGTCAGAGTTTGGGTTAACTAGATACTCAGATACTGACTTTGCTTGATGCAGAGTGGACAGAAAAAGTACCTCAGGAACCTGCCAGTTCCTTGGTATGAGATTAGTGTCCTGGTTCTGCAAGAAAAAATTATTTGTGTCCACATCAACTGCTGAAGAAGAATACATTGCAACTGGCAATTGTTATTCCCAGATGCTGTGGATTCAGAACCAACTCCTGGACTATGGGTTAAACTTAAATAATTCAACTATACTATGTGATAACACAAGTGCTATAGCTATAGCACAAAATCCAGTCCATCACAGCAAAACTAAACATATGGACATAAGACATCATTTCATTAGAGAGTGTGTAGACAAACACTAAATTAATCTTATCTATATCTAAACTAATTTACAAAGAGCTGATATTTTCACCAAACCCCTGGATGAAAGAAATAACTTGTTCTTTATAAATCAGCTTGGAATGATAAATGGAGAAGGTTTAGTTTAGTTTATGTATGCAATCGACGAATTTTTCAGAGTTCGTCGAACGGAGCTCGGCGAACTAGGAAAAGTTCTTGAGGTTTTCGTCGACCAGAGATCGACGAACTCTCTGTGAGCTAAGTTAGTTTCGTCGAACTGAGATCGATGAACTTACTTCAGAAAACTTTTGTCGACCAGAGATCGATGAAATTTCTTCAAACCTTCAGACTAAGATCGACGAACTATTTAACTCTAAATCATTTCATCGACCTCAGATCAAAGATCTTTTCATTTTTTCGTGGAACGGAGTCTGTCGATTCATATTCTAGAAAACACTATATCTAGGTTTTCTTCAACCTCTGTCCCACGCTTTCAGTTCTTTTGCACTTGATCTTCGTTTTCCTTTGCAGGTGCTCTCATGGCGATTTCCACAGGATCCCTTGCTGCAATGAAGTTTGACTCTGGTTTTGATTTGGATTTTGAATCTTTCCAGTACTCCGATCAATTCTTCCTGAACATTCTACAACTCCTTGAAGATCAACAACTAAAGACTCTGCTTTCCACTCGCATAAAGATATCTGCAATAGAGATTAGGGAGTGGGTCTATACAGTTATTACAGACGGGAATATGATGACTGGAACCATTGCGGGTAACACTATTCCTCTTACCCCCGATATTTTAACTGAGTTTTTTGGATTAAAAAATGGTGAGGATGAATTAGAAATAGACTCTGAAGAATTTGATTTGATGCTGAGTACAATGGGTTATTCTGGAGACACCCCAAACAAATTACTTAAGAAACTTTTGTCTGCCGAGTATAAGTTTCGTGTAGATATAGCTGGGAAAGTGCTCCTAGGAAAGTACGCAGCACACGACTACATCACCAGGCATCAGTTCCTGGTTATGTGTGCCATAGTAAATAAGAAAGCTGTGAACTGGGCTCAAATTCTGTTCGACTTAATTAAAAAGAATAACAACAAGAAAGAGGTGTGTTTTGGAAGGATCCTAGGGATCTTCCTCAAGGAAAAGGCTGCAGGATCCCTGGTCTCCTCGACCATATCCATCAATGCTTCTAAGAGACTCACTTATGCTCTTTTTAGCAAGTGGGAGAGGACTATCACAAAGCCAACTAAGGCTACCTCCTCCTCCACAAGAACTTCTGAGAGTATAAGGGCTGCACCTTCCTCTCCCCACCCCACTAAAGGGATCCTCTCCACCCCTCCACCACCTCCTGTCCCTCAAGTTCCATCCCAATCTCAAGTCCAACCAACCCCACCCTCCACCACCATTATAGTCCATACCCATACACATCCAGCATCTCCTATTCCTTCCTCTCCTATACACATACCATCCAATCCAATCTCCCCCCAGCATGATACATCTGTACCTACACCACCCCAATCTCCTCTTCCATCTCATCTTGCTGATATCCCCCACACCAACCTCTCATCATTCCCATCCTTCAACCTATTATCCTCTCCACTGAACACTCCCTCTCCTCAACATGACTCCCTCCTAGACACTCCCATTCCATCTCCACCTATCACCCCCCCAGTAACTGCAATTTCCACTCAACCAGCTACTGCCCCACCATCCACTTCTCCAAACCTGGATCCATAACTTCTCACCCCACTCATTACTCTCCTCACACCCCTACTCAAATCTCTTATAGCAGAGGCCATTTCTCCTCTAGCTGCCTCCATATCCTCTCTAGCTGCCCAAATCTCTTCCCTAACCACTACTCCTTCTTAAATTGGGGACATGGCTTCAGTGCCTATTGAAACTAGGCAGGGGGAGATACTTTATGAAGAATTAATAGCAGTTACAACAACAGCAGAAGAAGAAGCAACAACAGTTGTAGCAGCAGCATCAGAACCAATTGTACAGGTCTTAGATACTTCAGATATAGCAGTAATCGATACAGAAGCAGAAGGTGAAGCAGATAATACAGATTTATTTTAAATATCCAATTGTATTGAAACTGACATGGATATAGATGAGTCAGTTATACTGGAAATAAATACTATTGGTGATATTATTATCAATCCCACAATAGACTTGATAAATCTGTTAAGATCTTTTGATACAGTTTATTTGGGTCTCCCTCCAACTGAGTATACTAAGCCATCATTGGCTATTATCCCTTATTCTTCTCCAATAAGCCCTAAAGTTATCAAGCAACTCAAGGCCAGTCTTGCTACCCCTGCCATTCCATCCTCTCCAAAAATTTCTTCTCCTATTGTATCTTCTCCCATGGCTCCAGTGTTTATAATGGATGACTCTCCAATGCCTGATCTAGATACCTTGATCATGGCTGACATTGAGGAAGAGAATAAGTCTGCTGCTCAAAGTACTGATGTATATAGCTCTCCTGTCTCCCTTCCAGTTCCCTCACAGACAGAAAAGAAAACAATTTCTGAGGACACACTAAGAGAAATTGATGATATGTATGGCAATCCTCAACCTTCTGATGATGATGATGCTGATGATGATGATGAGGAGGAGGACCCAAAGAGAAAGAAAATCTCTAAGAAAAGGAAGGCTTCTCCTCCTCCTGCTCCTAAGCCAGGAAATACAAATGACACTCCCTACTATATTCTGCAAAACATAACTGCATACAAAGGGATGCCAGCTTGGATGTGGCTATCAAAAAATGAACAAAAGGCTAGAAAGAAAAGCAGAAGATACTCCCCTCCTCCTCCTCATAGATACAGGAAGGATCCCCCTCCTCCTCCTCCAACTGCTGGTACTTCAGGAACCACTTCTCAAAGGTCAGATGTACCTTCCAAGCCTACATTCACCAGAACTGATCAGAGGCAGGAAAGGCCATCTAGACATCAATCTCATGGAAGCAGCCAGCAAAGAAGTATTGGTTGTACAGAGCAAATAAAGGAAGTAGTCTATCAGAAGCTAGAGTTCTCTCATCCCCAACAATAAGCTGAACAAAGAAGGCATTCAGAATCACACAAACCTAAAGGAAAATATAGTGAAACTGCACCTCCAAAGTCATTATACACTAAGAGTGATAAGATCTAGAAAGCAACAAGCTTTCAAACACAGTCTACTCAATTCAGGCCTGCTACTCTGCTACTCTCCCAAGAAGATCAATCATCTGTCAGTCAGGATGTTGATCCAAATTTCAGGATGGATAGGCTTCAAGAATTGATAGGTCTGTCACAGATAAAGAAGGCCAGAGAAGAAGGAGAAGATCCAACCAAGTTCACTACCATGTCCTCATATAGAGAGAAAGAACTTGAAAGACTTAAGGTAAGCAAGAAGGTACTTAATAATGCAGATTATATGGCTAGACACCCAGAGGTTGTAGTTCCCAGAACCTCCACCCTGACAGTGATTGGAGCAGCAAATATGTACATATCAAAGAAAGAAGCTGCTAATCCTGACAGGAAAATCATTTTTATTCAGCCTGGGGATAAGAGCAAAGAAGCTAAGCCAAAGGAGAAGAAACAAAAAAAACTAGAACCTGAACTGCTATATGGTATATTTTTGATAAATTGTGTTTTATGTTACAAAGCTAACTGTGTAAATATATCTGCTGCACATTTACTGTTTAATTCTTTGCCAGATTTATATTGTGTTCTTGCTTTGTACATTTTCTTTTATTGAGTCTGTAATTAGTGACCTAACCCAAATAGGGGGAGATTGTTGGATCCCTAGTTGGATTTGGGCTAGGTTCACTAAGTTAGGATATGACCCAACATGTATAGACCAGGGTCATGGTTGTGTCCAAGAGTCTAGGTCAAGTCCTTAGAGTCAACAATATCAGGGACCATCCTTCAACAAAGTCAGAGACTCAAGACTTAGAGAATTCAAGACTTAGAAAAAGGAGTTCTACATTCGTCGAACTCTGATAGAGGAAAGTCGTGCTCAGCTCGACGAACTCAGAGACAAATCTCTTAGCTCAGCTCGACGAACTTGGTTCTCAGCTCGACGAACTCTAGACAAAGTGATAACTTCTCTGTATTAAACTTCAGTCGACGAACTAAGAACATCAGCTAGACGAACTCTATTCTCTGGTCGACTAATTCTGGATAAGGTGATTCAACACTCAACGCCAGATGACATTTCACTCAACGCCAGATGACATTTCACTCAACGACAGATGATATTACACTCAATGCCAAAATGATACTTCAACAATCTACACCAGAAAATATTCTAAGTCCAGAATAAAAACTCAGCTCGACGAACCTAATGCACAGAAGAAGAAAGTTATCAAGCAGCATTCAGAGGTCGACGATCTTGGATCTCAGCTCGACGAATAGCTATTCTCAGCTCGACGAACTATGGACTCAGGTCGCCGAATCCAGTCTTGGCTGTTTTCCTCTTTTGTCCTTATTATGTGGCAATGAATCCTGAGTAATTAATGCTCTAATATTTTCTGAATATTACCGTTAGACAAGAGCATTAATCACAGTCTTCATCAGGATTATTGCCTGCCATTTTTCTAAGGGATAGTTAGGGAAACAAATCAATGCCAAATTATTCCAAGGCCGTCAGCATTAATTACAGGAAGAATTTCAAAATTCAAAAGCACTTTCACGTGGAAAATTTAAAGATGAGAAGTTCTCTTTCTTATAAAGATATGCAATACAGACACAATCTAAGACACATACAAAATTCTGGAGATATAGAGAATCGATCAGTCAAGAAATCAACAACTACTACACCAGAAGAAGTACAATCTTTCTGAAGAAGAAGAACAACCATCCAAATCAAGAGTCTTCTTCTATCATACTCTCAGGAACATTCAGTAGGACAACAATACTACATCTGTCAAGAAGTTCCTGAAGTTCTTCTGGTTGAAGTTGAAAGCTTGAAGGCCTATCACCCTGAAGCAGAGCACCATTTCCTCCCTGAACAAACTCAATATTTCAGGGGGAGCTTTTTGTTAACATCAATTCCACTAGTCATCTCATTTGTATTTGAGAAAGAGAAGACACCATCACTCTCTCACCCCCTCTATAAAAAAGGGTTCTCTACTCCCTTCAAAAGTGATTTCTGGTTGCAAGTCTCCTAACCAAAAGAATTGAGGCTTAGTTTTTGAGCACCTGATCAAAAGCTCATTGGTGGCAGTCACCTGATCAAAAACCTGAGTGGATTCCTACCAGGGTGGTAGAAAAGTGGATGTACCAAGGTTAGGGAACCACTATAAATTCTTGTGTTGTCAGGTTGCCCTCTTCTTTTTGTTCTTGTTGTGGTTGTGTTATTTAGCTTTTCTGTGATTTCATTTATTTCAATTTGGTATACTGTGATATTATATCTAAGTTTAGGTATAATATTTTATAGCTCAGGAAAAGTTTTTAAATATACATACATACTCTATTCACCCCCCCCCCCCCTCTAGAGTATATCAGACCTAACCCTTACTTTCACTTGGATAGTGGATGATTAAAGCATAAGATAGGAAGCAAGGACAACTTAACTAACTACAAGTCAAATCTTGAACCAAAGGTGATCTTTGGAGACTCCAACTATGGCCAAATAGAAGGCTATGGGAATATTAAAGTTGGAGCTATTAAATTCAAGAAAGTAGCATATGTGAGTAGTTTAAAACATAACATGATATCCATAAGCCAGTTATGCGATGAAGATTATCAAGTATCTTTTAACCAATCTTCCTATATTATTACTTCAATAGATAACAAAATTGTTTTAACTAGACTTAAATAAGGAAATATTTATGTGGTTAATTTCAAGTCAGCTAGTTCAGAAATTTGTTTGTTCAATCAGATTAGTAATAATAATGATTTATGACATAAAAGGCTAGGACATGTTAACCTTAGAAATATTACTAAATAATCTAGGGACAACCTTGTTAGAGGATTGCCTTCTGGCCCCTATAAGAAGGAAGGCCTCTGCAGGGCTTGTCAATTAGGCAAGAAAACTAAAAATAGCTTTAAATCTATTAATAAGAGTGATTCACCCAGGATTCTGTACTTGCTACATATAGATCTCTTTAGACCCATTGCAGTACAGAGCTTGGGAGGGAAATCCTATACTTTAGTTATTGTAGATGACTTCTCTAGATTCACTTGGGTGTTCTTTTTGAGAAACAAGTCAGATAACTTCAAAGTTCTTATAAACATTCTTAAGATCATTCAGATTGAGTACTCTACTCTAGTTGTATTGATTAGAAGTGATCATGGCACTGAGTTTGATTCTCTTCTCATGCAAGAATTCTGTGAGAAGGAAGGTATCAGACATTGCTTCTCTGCTCCTAGAACTCCTCAACAAAGTGGGGTAGCAGAAAGGAAAAATAAAACCCTTATTGAATCTACAGGGACATTGCTTGCAGATGCTTACTTGCCCCTATCCTTTTGGGCACAGGCTGTAAGCACATCAAACTATATTCTGGATAGGAGTTTAATACATAAGCTTAAGGGTAAGACTCCCTATGAATTGCTTAAAGGAAAATAACCTAAAGTTAACTATTTTAAAGTATTTGGTTGTAGATGTTATGTACATAATAATAACAAGAAACATCTTAGAAAGTTTGAAGCCAAAGCTGCAGAGGGATTTTTTCTTAGATATTCCCAAGTTAGCAAGGCCTATAGGGTTTTCAATAAATCAACTTTAAAAATGGATGAATCTGTACATGTAACATTTGATGAAGTTAACATGTTTTACAAGGAGAAGATTCTTCTACCAGAGATTTATTGCAGGTACCCCAACTATGTGAGAAATTGGATGATTTAAACCTCACCCAAGAGATTATATCACATCCTTCTCCACAAATTGATGAATACAGTGAAGAAGATCTCATTGAAATAATTGTTGAACCTATAACAGCCAACCTAATTCTACAAGAGGAATTAATTCCCCAAGCTGTTGATGAACCAACTCCTCCTACTGATCTTGTCACACTTAGAGATCACCCTATATCACAAGTGATTGGAGACATATCAGTTGGTGTGCAAACAAGGCATCAACTCAACCAAGATTTGATGTATGCCTGCTTCATATCTCAGATTGAACCTCAATCCATAAAGATGCAGAGCAAGATCCCAACTGGATTATTGTAATGCAAGAGGAGTTCATTCAATTTGAGAGATGTAGAGTTTGGGATTTAGTTCCAAGACCCAAAGACTACCCAGTCATTGGAACTAAATAGGTCTTCAGGAATAAATTGGATGCACAAGGAGCTATTATAAGGAACAAAGCAAGGCTGGTAGCACAAGGATATTCGCAAGAGGAAGGAATTGATTATGATCAAACCTTTGCACTTGTTGCAAGACTTGAAGCTATCAGAATCTTTCTTGCCTATGCAACCTATAAGAAGTTCAAAGTCTGCAAGATGGATATCAAGAGTGCTTTCTTAAATGGTGAACTCAAAGAGGAAGTCTATGTGGAGCAACCACCAGGTTTTATCTCTCCAACTCATCCCTCATTTGTATTTAAATTGCATAAAACTCTCTATGGTTTAAAGCAAGCTCCAAGAGCTTGGTATGAGACCCTAGCTAGCTCTCTTTTAGAGCATAAGTTCTCTAGGAGCATTGTAAATAAGACTTTATTTTTTAGGCATCATAAAAATGAAATATTGTTAGTACAAATATATGTAGATGACATCATTTTTGGCTCTATTGATTCCAAACTATGCAAAAGGTTTTCTGACCTGATGCATTCTAAGTTTGAAATGAGTAGCATGGGTGAGCTTTCTTACTTCTTTGGTCTTCAAGTGAAGCAATCCCCTGATGACATTTTCATCTCTCAATCTAAATATGCTAAGGAGCTAGTTAAGATATTTGGGATGTCTGATGCCTCAGCTATGAAAACACCCATGACTTTCAATGCTGTGATTGATTCTGATGAACAGGGCAAGCCAGTTGATCAGAAAACATATAGGGCTATTGTTAGGTCCTTATTGTATCTCACAGCTAATAGGCCAGATATAATGTTTGTTACATGCCTTTGTGCTAGGTTCCAAGTGAACCCTAAAGAATCGCATCTTATTTTCCTAAAAAGAATTTTGAGATATATAAAGGGTTGCCCAAATTTAGGACTCTGGTATCTAACTGAGTAAGAATTTGAATTAACTGGATTCTTAGATGCTAACTTTGTTGGATATAAAGTTAAAAGGAAAAGCACATTAGGAACATATCAGTTCCTTGGTGATAGGCTTGTGTCTTGGTTTTGTAAGAAATAAACATCTGTGTTAACTTCAACTGCAGAAGCTGAATATATAGCAGCTGACAGTTATTGTTCACAAATTTTGTGGATTCAAAACCAACTCCTGGATTATGGTTACAATCTAAATAATTCAACTATATTTTGTGATAGTACCAGTGTAATTTCCATTGCACAAAATCCAGTGCATCATAGTAGGATCAAGCATATAGAAATTAGACATCATTTCATTAGAGATTGTGTGGACAAAAAGAAAATTAACCTTGTCTTTATCTCTACTGATTTATAAAGAGCAGACATTTTCACCAAACCCTTGGATGAATAGAATCATTTGTTCTTCTTAAATCAACTAGGTATGATTAATGAAGAAGGCCAAATTTGATTTCTCTCTAAGGTATTAAGAAATGATCACTTTTCGTCGAATGGAGCTCAATGATTTGTGAACTCTTCTTGAGTTTTTCGTCGAACGGAGATCGACGAAATCTCTTTATGGAATCTTTTCGTCGAACGGAGATCGATGAATTCAATTCTGAAAATATTCCGTTGAACAGAGATTGATGATCTTTTTTCCTACTCTTCTAACTTAGGTTGACGACATTTATCTCTTTATGGGTAATTTCGTCAAACTAAGCTCGAAGTTTTTCATTTTTGTCAGGCAGAGTTTGTCTTTTCATCTTCTAAAACCTATTATTAGGTTTTTTTCCCCGAACTCCATCCCGTGCTTTCGAATTCCCCTATGCACTTGATCTTTTGTTATTTTTGCAGAGCAATGGCGGTTTCTCCAACACCTCTAGTAACCATGAAGTTCGACGCAGGATTTGATATCGACATGGAATCTTTCTCTCATTCTGATCAGATATTTCAAGATATTCTGAAGCTTTTTGAAAGTTAAAATCTGAAATTTCTCATGACAACCAGAATCAAACTACCTAAAATAGAGATCAAAGAATGGGTTTTCACTACACAGATTCAGGATTCTGAAGTTCTTATCGGCTCGATTTCTAGTAACCCGATGCCTCGTTCTCCCGAGATTTTGACTAAAATTTTTGGTTTTGTGAATGGATAAGATGAGATAGAATTATCTAGTAGAAATTTGATGAGATGCTAGATAGGTTAGGTCACTCTGCAGGAAACCCTAACCACCTCCTCAAGAAGAATTTATCTATAGACTATAGATTTTTGGCTGTATTATAGGCAAAGTTCTTTGGGAAAGCACTCTTCACATGATCATATTACTAGGCACCAGTTCCACTTGATGTGTGCCCTAGTTAATCAGAAATCAATAAACTAGAGAAGTATATTGTTTGATTTGATAAAAAGGAAAATCAATAAGAAGAATGTATGTTTTGGAAGGATTCAGGGAATCTTTTTGTAGGCAAAGGCTCCAGAGCTATTGGTCTCCCATACCATATATATCAATGCCTCAAAAGGCTTACTTTTTCCCTATTTGGCAGATGGGAGAGGACTATTCACAAGCCCTCAAGGGCCTCCTCTTCCAGAATAGCTTCTGAGAACACAAGGGCTGATTCAGCCACTCCCCCACCTCATGAAGAAGCTCTTGCTTTCTCTCCTATTAATCCTCCATATCCACCTCATTCAATATTTCCTTCATCAACTCCCCTCCAACAAGCTTCTACTTCCATTTAGCCAGCTTCACCATCTCAACCATCATCACCACTTAATATCCATGTAGATACTCCACCATCTCCACCTCCTCAATCTCCAATTCCTCATCATCTTGATGACATTCCATCCTCATCCTCCCAACCAAACTTTAATCTACTGTCTCCTCAACCATCTCCACACCACTCTCCAATTCATCCCCCCATCCAGGAAAATATCCCTACTGACATACCATCCACCATTCCATCTACATTTCTAGAATTCCTTCATATAGACTCCCCTCAAGCCATGTTAGTCTGTTCTAATTGTGGTCACCAATCCACATATACCCCATCTTCTCCTGAGCCACTCTATCTCAACTTCTCCGACATTGCTAAGGATCTCCTCAAGTTCATCTCTTCAACTCTTAAGTAGCTAATAGCTGAGGCTATTGCTCCTCTATCTACTTCTATCTCCACTCTTTTTGCTCAAATGGCTGCTTTCTCCTCTGTCCCTTCTTCTGGGGGCCTGGCTTCAGGACTTTCTGAAACCATGCAGGGGGAGATGTTCCATGAAGAAGCTCGAGCAGCAGCAACTCCAGCTCCTCAAGCATCAGCAGTTCCAGAAGTAGTAATTACAGTATAAATCATTGAGATTATGGATGAAGATACAGAGATTCTTGTTTATTTTGAAGATATAGAAATAAATATTGTTGGTGATTTCATCATAAATCCCACAGTTGATTTACTTTCTTTACTACATTCTTTTGATTCTTTGCACAGCAACAATCTACCAGTTTTTGCTGATTCTATTCCAGATTTGTCTAAAGCAATAGTTTGCTACTCATCTTCTATAAGTCCTAAAGTTTTGGAATAACTTAGGACAAGCTTTTCAGTTTCTGATATTATTATAGAGCTAATAATTGACTCAGAGCCAAAGGTTTTTTCTCCTCCAACCTTTAGATGGGCTGAGTCTCCCATGCCTTATCTTGATGAGTTCATGTTTCAAGACATGGAAGAGGAAAGTGAGTCTTTTTAAGATCAAGTTTGATAGTTTTACTTTCAAGACAACCTAAACACCTAGAGGGGGGGTGAATAGGTTCTAATTTCTTGTTTATACTTCTAGGCAGAATTCAATTACAAATTAAAACATCTAGCACAGCATTCACAGATAACTAAGCATCGCAGATTGCACAATGTTTTATAGTGGTTCCCCAAGATCTGGGTACATCCACTTTCCCCCTTCACCTATCTAGCAGTATGCTAGATTCGACCAAACTTCCACTATTCTTAGATCCTCAGATCCTACAGCTCAGAACCTGGATAGGTTCCTACAACTCAGGCTCAACAGCCCTACCTCAGCCTTGCCTCAAGGCCTACCACTCAGAGAATAACCTTCTCCTACACTTAGGCAAATAGCCCTACCACTCAGAGATCACCTCTCCTACACTCAGCCTTTATAACACAGGCTTACAACTCAGATCTGTGTAAACAGATCCTACAGAAATTTAGAAAAGATATTTTAATGTCTTGCCTTTGTTGAGAGAGAAGAGGACAAGACACTTCTAGATCAGCTGATGAAATCAACTGAATCTGAGCTTTCTTCAAAGCTTCTTGAATCTGAACTTAGCTGAGTTGATTTCCAAACAGCTTCTTGAGAAACCACTGAAGGCTTCCTTCTTCTTCTTCAAGATGACTGGATCCCTCTCTATCCAACACCTTTTTTGATACTTCAGACTTCTTCTTCTTCTTCTTAGATCTACTGATGAAGATCTTCTTTAGAGCTTAGCACTTTCTTGAATTGAAGCTACAACAGGATTGTAATCCTTCTGTTTCTTCTTCTTAGATCTTCTTCAGTTATTTTTCTTAGTTGTTAATTTCCTTCTGAATGTGTCTATTTATAGACTTTCTTCATGGTAACCGGCTGATCCGGTTTTTAACTGTTTTCTGACAAGTCTAACAGCTTCAGTTAAACGGTGGCAACCTACAGCTGTCAAGTCTTCAAACAGTTCCTGTACCTTAGCCTTGGACAGCAAAATGTCGAGACAGTCTGTTAGAAAGTGTCGAGACCAATCTGTCTATCTGTGTCGACACTGATATTCTGAAGTGTCGACACAAATATTCTGAAGTGTCGACACAATTTCTTCAGGCGTCGACATGTGGACTTAGAATATTTTCCTGCATTCTTTAATACTTCTTCACCTGCACATGTCAACTCAAAACAACATCAAATACACCTTGATGTATATCATTGAGCTAAGTTGGGCTTCTTCAAATCAGGTACACATTTTCCAATGTACCCAACAATCTCCCCCTATTTGGAGAAGTCATAACCCTATAGCCAATGATATACACCCTTTATAAAAAGTATAAACTGATGATATATGACATAACAGGAATACTTAATATAAACAAAACATAAAAACAATCCATCACAGAATGAGCATTATATGATACTAAACAACATTTTGTTTATAACTTGATAATGTTTGAATACAGAGATTTACATTTAATGATTTAATCAAAACATTACAAAATACTTTGAAAGAACTAAAAATTAAGACTGATCAGGCTCTTTAATGACAATCCCTTTGCCAGATAGAACTTGAGCCTTCACAGGAGCTTCAGAATCTTCAGCTAGCTTCTTGCCTTTTAGATCAGCCTTCTTCTTTGCTTCTTCCTTGAGCCTTTGCCTTTCAAAATAATGAAAGGGCTTTGGGAAGTACTTGCTTGGCTCCTGAGCATCTGGAGGCAGCCTACCTAGCTTGGCTTTTCTTCTAAACTGTATTATGGCCTCTTGCCTGGCTTCATACTTCTGCCATTCCATCTCATTGAACCACTTGCCTCTTTCATGCATTTGGTCTTTGACAGCCTTCCATGCAGTGAGTATAATATTTCTGGAAGTAGGACTCCACTGCTCAAAGTCTGGCTTAAGTTCAGCCTGCTCTCTAAATCTTTTCTTAGATAGTAAAGCATCTTGCTGGTCTTTCAAAGTAGCCTCAGGCTTATCAACCTTCCCAATAACAACATTAGTAACCTCCTTTGGAGGACTATACATTCCTTGAACTTGCTGATCAATCATGTCAAAATCTGGAGGAGGGTAAATGACTTGGGCAACCTCAGGTTGATTGCCTTCAAGTAGACTTGTTTGTATTCCTGACTCAGCCACCATAGCATCATCACACAATGGTGGATATCCCAATGTGGCTCGAATACTATTGGTCACCCATTTGGTGTGCTCTGAGCCTGCATGAACTAACATCCTCTCCCCCTTTATGGCTTCTCTAGTAACATGATCTCTTAGATCTTCCTTTTGAAATCTGATTTGGTCATCTAGATAATTCACACACTCTTTAAAAAATGGTTTTAACTTTAGAAGCTTGTCAGATATTTCCTTTTGAGAGGTAGTGATAGCAGTTTTAACAGAATCAATAGCAGCTTGAAAGTTCTTATCAAATTCTTCCATTTCTTTTGCTCTAGCTGCAGACAGGCCTGGAACAATCTTTTTCAATTCTTCAATGATCTCATGATGAGATTCAGTTAAATTCTCATTCATCCTTATCTGATTTTCCAAGACATAGCTTTGCTTTAAAGCAATATCATCCACCTTAGGGATGATAGACTGCTGTTGTTTTGCTAAATATACCACAGCATTACCTCCCTTATGGAAGCAATCTGTCATTTCCTTCTTATGCATATTGACCTCAAACCTAATTGATTTTATATCTTGAGCTAAGTCAAATTGTAGGGACTTGTTGTTCTCATCAACATATTTTTCTATAGTCACTCTGTGTTCATCCAATTTCACTTGTAAATCGACCAAGAACTTGTTATAATCAAAGTCAGAAGGAGTGTGATGTGCTGTAGACTGTAGAGCCTGCTTATAGCTCTTGCTCCTTCTCTGGAAGACCATAAGTTTTCTCTTCTTAGCCACCCTGGCTTCTTCATTCTCAGAATCAGAAGTACTATCAATTTGAACTCTTTCTTTGGGAGGAGGAGGAACAGCTGCTTCAGTGCCATGTTGTACTGTCTCAACATGCACAGGCTCCCCCTCAATTTCTTGCTCCACTTCCATGCTATCAGTAATTATTTCATCATTTGGAAATAACTCTTCTAGAGTATATTCCTTCTGCGCTGGAACATCTGCAGTATTCAAATTCTGAGATATATCAATTTGAGCATCTTCTTGCACTTGCTCAGACAGCTTTTCCCCCTGTATTTGTTCAGTATTGGTGATGTCCTGGGCAGGTGAGGAGACTTGCTTTCCCTGGACCTGTGTAGAAATAGAAATATTAGAAATGTCTTTTGTAGAAAAATACACCAGCTCCCCCTGCACCTGTACCTGATCATGAGTAGATACAGTCTGTGTAGGTGAATAAACTTGCTGAGCTGGTAGTCTTATTTCTTCTTCTTGAATTTCAGGTATTGTGGCATCCTGAACTTGTGTAGAAGCAGGCTGATCTTCAACCTCTTGTCTTACTTGCTCTTCTTATTGGTGCTCAGTACTGGTAGCATGACCTGGGGATTTCTCAGGTGAATCCTGCCTTTCCACTTCAGGCATCTCTTTGGTCAGCACCCTATCCCATCTGGAGAACAATCTCATGTCCATCCTTCTCATGTGATTAATTTTTGTTCCTATTTATTGTTGCATAACATCAGGAATCTCCTTACTTAGGTATATACTCATTATTCTAGCCAGATTTGGCTTCTTGATTCCTTCCTTAATCTTTTCAAAGATTACAGTTGACCAATCCGTTGGAATTGTAAACACAATCCTGGTCATTAGGCTGAACATATAGGCAGAAATCCTATCATGTCCACCTGGCTTGCACAAAATAACTTTTCCAACCACTTCAGACAAAAACTTGCCCTGTTGATTCATTCCTTTCCTATTGAAGGCAGCTCCAATTTTCATGGTGGAATCCAATCCACACCATTGAAGAGCCTCCCTTGATTTAGAAGCAGGGACATCCTCTTCATTCTCAATTATAGGTAATTGTAGAATTGTTCTTAACTTACTTGGTGTAATTTCCACTGGTGACCCATAGACTATGGATTTTATCTCATGATTTTCAGAGTTGACAGATGCTAAAGTATAGAACTCATGCACCTCCTTCTTCCATATCTTAGATGGTTCGGAGACCAGAAATTCTAATCCTGAGTCGGAGAGGAGAGAGATAACCCCGAGAACATCTAGAGGGGCAGCAGCAAAGGCCTGGCGCACCAACTCATATCCTTCATTCACATTATCTTCAATCTTTGGCGCCATTGATCAGTCGAGAAAGCTTGAAAGATGAGAGAAAGAGAGGGAGAGGGAGAATGTCGACACAGGGTTTCGAAAACCTTGTAAGCGTGTCGACAGAATGAGCTTTTGACCTATTTATACCTTCTGTTTAAAGAAGATCAAAAGTCGCCAAAAACAGACTATAAGTGTCGACACAGATGGAATGTGTCGACACAAGTTTCTATTGTCTCGACTTCAAGTCCGTCTATTATGTGTCGACACCAATTTGCGGTTATGTCGACACCAGAGATATATAGTAGAGCTTCAGAAATTCTGTGTCGACTCTTAGTATAAGTGTCGACACAAAATCTGTAAGTGTCGACACCACTATCCTGGTGAAGTCGACACTACATTCTTGGATAAGTCGACAATAAGATTCCTAAGTGTCGACACATATTTTCTGTGTCGACACAACATCTCTGACTTGTCGACATTACTACCCTGAGTCGACACATTATTACTGAATGTGTCGACACCATCTTACTCAGCCAATTTCTGTTTGTTCAATGTTTCTTTATATCACTTGAATGTCTTGTTACCACTTCAACTTCATTGTTGATGATTTTGTGATTACACTAATCAATGGTTAACATACCTAATTCAATTTTGAATTTATTGAATTTGGTCTCATCCAGGGGATTAGTAAACACATCTGCTATTTGATAATCTGTTTTCACAAATTCCAATGAGATGTCTTCTTTTTCTACATGTTCTCTAAGAAAATGGTATTTTATTTCTATATGCTTAGTTCTACTATGAGAAACAGGATTATTAGCAATTGAAATTGCACTCTTAGAATCACACAAAAGAGGTGTTCTACTTACTTGAATACCATAATCCTTAAGCTGATGCTGCATCCATAATAGCTGTGCACAGCAGCTTCCAGCAGCAACATACTCAGACTCAGCTGTGGAAATTGCCACACTGGTCTGCTTCTTACTACTCCATGATATTAGTCTTCCTCCCAGGAATTGACAAGTACCTGTAGTACTCTTCCTATCCTCTCTACATCCTGCAAAATCTGCATCTGAATAGCCTGTTAGTTGAAAATCTCTATTCCTAGGGTACCAAAGACCTAGATTAGGTGTGCCCTTGAGATATCTCAGAATCCTTTTGACTGCAGTATAATGAGATTCTTTAGGGCAGGCTTGGTACCTAGCACAGACACATGTAGCATACATAATATCTGGTCTACTAGCAGTGAGATATAGTAGTGAGCCAACTATTCCTCTATACAAAGTCTCATCAACAGGTTTACCTGCATCATCTTTGCATATAGGCATACTTGTTCCCATAGAAGTTCTCATGGTGGAGGATGACTCCATACCATATTTCTTAATCAATTCTTTGGTGAACTTAGACTGGGATATGGACAAGTCATCATCAGTCTGTCTTACTTGGAGTCCCAAGAAGAACTTCAGTTCCCCCATACTGCTCATCTCAAACTTCCCTTGCATAAGTTTGGCAAACTTTTTACAAAGGTTGTTTTCAGTAGATCCAAAGATTATGTCATCAACATAGATCTGTACTAAGATGATCTTGCCTTTGGATTCCCTAAGGAATAGAGTTTTGTCAATTTTTCCTCTTGAGAATTTATTCTCAATAAGGAAAGTAGACAGGGTTTCATACCAAGCCCTTGGGGCTTGCTTTAACCCATACAGAGCTTTTCTAAGCTTATAAACAAAATCAGGTTTAAGAGGATCTACAAAACCTGATGGCTGCTCTACATATACTTCTTCTTTTAGATCACCATTCAGAAATGCTGACTTCACATCCATCTGGTATACTTTGAAGTCTTGATAAGCTGCATAGGCAAGGAATATTCTGATTGCCTCCAGCCTTGCTACTGGAGCAAAGGTTTGATCAAAGTCAATCCCTTCTTCCTGCCTGTATCCTTTTGCAACCAATCTTGCTTTATTCTTTACTATTATTCCACTTTCATCTAGCTTGTTCCTATAGATCCATTTTGTGCCAATTATGTTGTGGCCTCTTGGTTTAGGAACAAGCTCCCAGACATTGCACCTTCTGAATTGATTCAGCTCCTCTTGCATAACATCAATCCAGTGAACATCTCCAGCTCCTTCATTTAACTGAATCTCTTGATTTTCATCAGCTTCTATAGTGTCTTGTTCTCCACCTGGATTGAAGCCTTCATTTTCCAATGCCCCATCTTCCTTTGATACTTCAGTAATGGAAAGCTTGTCCATACTTTTGCTTATACCTGTTGAGTCATTTGATCTACAAGACAACTCACAGTTGATTAATCTTGTTTCATCAAACACAACATGCACAGATTCTTCAACAACTTGAGTAGTCAAGTTGAAGACTCTATAGGCCTTACTATTTGTGCTGTACCCAACAAATATCCCATCCTGGGATTTGGCAGCAAACTTAGTCAAATATGACTTGCCATTGTTAAGTATATAACACTTGCAACCAAAGATCCTAAAGTAAGATAGATTTGGTTTTCTGCCTTTCACAATCTCATATGGAGTCATTTTGTGGCTTTTGGTGATAGTAGCCCTATTGATTACATGACAAGCAGTGTTAACTGCCTCAGCCCAAAAATATTCTGGGAGAGAGGTGTCACTCAATAGAGTTCTACCAGCTTCAATTAATGTTCTATTCTTTCTTTCAGCAATTCCATTTTGCTGAGGTGTTCTAGGTGAGGAGAACTCTTGGAAAATCCCAAAGTCTTTACACAATTTTGTTATGCTTTCAGATTGAAACTCAGTACCATGGTCACTTCTGATTTTGACCACTGTACTATTCAGTTCATTCTGAATTTGCTTTACAAAATTAAGTAATACACTTGGGGTTTCAGATTTTTGTCTCAGAAAGAACACCCATGTAAATCTAGAATAGTCATCTACAACCACAAAAGTGTAGACCTTCCTACCTAGACTATGAACTGGCATAGGACCAAAAAGATCCATATGCAAGAGGTATAAGCACCTCACAGAATCCTTGTTTTCAAGGCTTTGAAAGGAGGATTTTGTTTGCTTGCCCTTTTGACAAGCTGAGCATATCCCTTCCTTTATACACTTAATTTGAGGTCCATTCCTCACTAACTCTTTGCTAAAGAGTTGACCAATTGTCTTGTAGTTTAGATGAGCCAATCTCTTGTGCCACTTAACACAATGAGAAGCATTGTCATCAGCTACAAGACAGATGGGAGAAGCCTTATTCTCACATTCAAAATTAAGACAATATACATTTCTCTTCCTATACCCAGTCAATATGATCTTTTGATCACTTGACCTTTTGATATGACATCCATCTTTAACAAATGAAATGTCATATCCTAAATCACTTAGCTGGCTTATGCTTATTAGATTATGTTTCAAACCTTTTACATAAGCCACTTGAGTGATAGTAATTAGGTTAGAAGAAATGTTACCAAACCCTTTGATGACTCCTTTTTCAGATCCACCAAAGATCACTTTAGGTCCATCTTTGACAGATGAATACTCCTTCAGCAGCCCCTTTATTCCAGTCATGTGCCTGGAACAACCACTATCCAAGTACCATATAGGGGCATGGTTACTTGGATTCACCTGCAACACAGAATTACTTACCCTTAGAACCCAAGTAAGTCTTGGGTCCTTGGTTCAGGTTAGCATTAATAAAGCTACCATAACCTCTTCTAACAGGTAGACTATTGTTCTTTATAACACTTGGGTTATACCAGCAGTCTAGTGCAAAATGGCCTCTCTTGCCACAGCACCAACATTCAAACTTATTGTATCTAGATCTAGATACATCCTTGTCAGAAGAATTTCTGTTCATTGCTGGTGCTGCAGCAACTTCACCTACTGATTTCTTAAAACCATTGGGTTTATGACCATAGGTAGGCCTGCTTGCATTTACACCCTTGTTCTTCAGAACATTAGTCTTAATATGACCTTGAATATCTTCATGATCATATTTGTTAGAAGGCACTTTCACCTTACTAAACTCTATGGGGACTGAAAGGTTTAGTGGCTGAACAGGAGCTTTGCCTTTCCTCTTGAATCTGCCAGCCCTGAAGTTACCTTTAAATCCTAATCCAGCCTTACCCTTTTGAGTGACAAATTCATCTATCAAGGGTAAGACAGATTTTGGCTTAGAGTAACTAGCCACTAAATCCCTTTCAATTCTAAGTCTGGCCTCCAGACTCTTCACTTGATCATTAGTATAGTTAATTGTACCCATCTGAATAATAGTTATATTCTTCAGCTTGGCAATTTCATTTAATTTTTGATCAATAACTTTCTCTAACTCAGTTGTAGCAACCCTTAGTTTAGCAATTTCCTGAGCCTGAGATTTAACCAGGTTCTTGCTTTTCTTAAGGGCCTGCAACAAGTCCCCATACTTGTCTATCAATTGATAGACATCTCCTTCAGATTCAGATGCATCTACATCACTTGATGCAGATGTAGCTGATTCTTCACTTGTACAACAAACAGATGTAATAGAAGGACATTGTACCTTATTAGGACCAGACTGATTCTGGCATATGTCCTCTTCTGATCCTGCCATCAGCCCCATACACTGATGATTCTTTTGTTCATTGATGGAGTCTAGCAACTGTAGAAACTCCTCTTCTTCAGATGCAGCATATAGTCCAATATATGCTTCAGCTTCAGATTCTGACTCTGAAGTTGACTGGTCTGTTAGACTCTTATCTTTCTTTGCAACAAAGGATTTCTCCTTCTTGCCTTTCTGATGAGTCTTCTTCTTGTCTGAAGACTCCTTTCTCTTATCAGGACAGTCAGCCACTACATGTCCAGGCCTATTGCAACAATAGCAGACAATCTTTGAAGTAGTGGCTTTACTAGGCTTTGATCTGCTCTTCTCTTTCCTTGATGACCTTTTCTTCTGATAATAGTCATCAACTTGCTGTGATGTGGAAGGCCTAGACTTCCATTGCTTCTTTTTCAAGAACCTCTGGAATTGCCTTGTGAATGCAGCAAAGTCTGCATCTGAATCACAGCTTTCTGAACCCTTATCTGAATTTTCAGAACTATCTTCTGCAACTTCCTTAGGAGGAGATGGTGATTTCCTCCTATTCTTTCTAGTGGCTTCTGCATTGAATGCCACAGTCTTTTCTCTATGCTCTCCTCTTGAATTCTTTTCCTCCTCCTTCCTCACCATAAGTTGCATTTCATAGGATAGTAACTTTCCAAACAAGGTGGGAGGAGATATCTCTGCCAATTTAGCCACTTCTCTTATGGCACAGATCTTTGTGTCCCAATCCTTTGTTAAGGATCTCAAGAATTTGTCATTCAGTTCATAAGTACTGAAGACTCTTCCATAGGACATAAGCTCATTCACAATTCTATAGAATTTCTTGTAGCACTCAATTATGCTATCAGATTTTCCTTGTCTAAAACTTTCATACTCCTGATTGAGCATAGATTTCCTGTCCTGCCTTACTTCTTCAGATCCCTCCATGTAGACAATCAATGTGTCCCACATCTCTTTGGAGGTCTTGCAGTGAATCAGATTCTGAAATGTTGAATCATCTATGGCACTAACAATAATGTTCTGAGCTCTTTTATCCATGGTTGCCAAGATGATTTCATCCTTGGTCATTTCTGAATAACTCTTTGGAGTTTGGATATTTGCATTAAGAACTGATACCTTCATTGGTATGAAGGGGCCTTCCTGTACTGTGATGTAAATCCTTGGGTCAGATGCCTCCATAAACAATCTGACTCTTTCTTTCCAAATTCCAAAAATTTCTTTCTTGCATATGGGTAATTTCATAGACCCTAGCTCCTTATGATTCTCACCAGAACCCATCTTTTTGAATCTTGATTCTACCTTTCAGATCTACCTCAGACTGTTAAGTCCTTTTTGAGGAACCTCCCTCTGATACCACTTGATAGTTTTACTTTCAAGACAACCTAAACACCTAGAGGGGGGGTGAATAGGTTCTAATTTCTTGTTTATACTTCTAGGCAGAATTAAATTACAAATTAAAACATCTAGCACAGCATTCACAGATAACTAAGCATCACAGATTGCACAATGTTTTATAGTGGTTCCCCAAGATCTGGGTACATCCACTTTCCCCCTTCACCTATCTAGCAGTATGCTAGATTCGGCCAAACTTCCACTATTCTCAGATCCTCAGATCCTACAGCTCAGAACCTGGATAGGTTCCTACAACTCAGGCTCAACAGCCCTATCTCAGCCTTGCCTCAAGGCCTACCACTCAGAGAATAACCTTCTCCTACACTCAGGCAAATAGCCCTACCACTCAGAGATCACTTCTCCTACACTCAGCCTTTATAACAGAGGCTTACAACTCAGATTTGTATAAACAGATCCTATAGAAATTTAGAAAAGATATTTTAATGTCTTGCCTTTGTTGAGAGAGAAGAGGATAAGACACTTCTAGATCAGCTGATGAAATCAACTGAATCTGAGCTTTCTTCAAAGCTTCTTGAATCTGAACTTAGCTGAGTTGATTTCCAAACAGCTTCTTGAGAAACCACTGAAGGCTTCCTTCTTCTTCTTCAAGATGACTGGATCCCTCTCTATCCAACACCTTTTTTGATACTTCAGACTTCTTCTTCTTCTTAGATCTACTGATGAAGATCTTCTTTAGAGCTTAGCACTTTCTTGAATTGAAGCTACAACAGGATTGTAATCCTTCTGTTTCTTCTTCTTAGATCTTCTTCAGTTATTTTTCTTAGTTGTTAATTTCCTTCTGAATGTGTCTATTTATAGACTTTCTTCATGGTAACTGGCTGATCCGGTTTCTAACTGTTTTCTGACAGGTCTGACAGCTTCAGTTAAATGGTGGCAACCTACAGCTGTCAAGTCTTCAAACAGTTCCTGTACCTTAGCCTTGGACAGCAAAATGTCGAGACAGTCTGTTAGAAAGTGTCGAGACCAATCTATCTATCTGTGTCGACACTGATATTCTGAAGTGTCGACACAAATATTCTAAAGTGTCGACACAATTTCTTCAGGTGTCGACATGTGGACTTAGAATATTTTCCTGCATTCTTTAATACTTCTTCACCTGCACATATCAACTCAAAACAACATCAAATACACCTTGATGTATATCATTGAGCTAAGTTGGGCTTCTTCAAATCAGGTACACATTTTCCAATGTACCCAACAAAGTTGCTACAGGAATTGTATAGTCAGCAACTCAAGTTCAGCCCCAGTCTCATCCAATTCTCACTGATGATATGCTGAAACAGATTCATACTCTATATGATAATCCAGCAAATTCTTCTGATGATGATGAAGACTCTGATGATTCTTAGGATACAAGCTCTAAGAAAAGAAAGGCTAAGAAAAAAGGCTCTTCCAAATCCCAATCCATCTACTGATACTCCTTATTATATTTTGCATTATATAAAGCTCATTACAGAATCCCCTCATTGGATGAGATATTCCAAAAATGAAATGAAGGAAATGAAGAAGAGCAGGAGGTACTCTCCTCCACCTCCATTCAGGAGAGGCCCTCTTCCTCCTCCTCCAGCAGCTGGATCCTATGGAAATGTTTCTCAAGGTCAAAGATCTACTTCTCACTCCTATCAATCCAGATCTTCTTACATCAGCAAAGATTGGCCGTCTAAATCAGAATCTCTATCTCAGTTTAGCAAGCAGCAACAACAGCAACAACAAGCTCAAGATATTCAGAAACCTAGTCCTGAAAGGCCTTTGTCCCCAGTGTGTTATCCAGAGATGGATCCTAACTCTAGGATGGCCAAGTTCAAAGAACTGATAGGACTATCTCAAATCAAGAAAGCCAAAGAATAAGGACAAGATACTTCTAAATATATAACAATGTCCTCTTACAGTAAGGAAGAGCTTTAAAAGTATCAGAGCTACTACTGTCATAATCCTTGGAGCACAAGATATGAAAATGACTGTTAAGGAAGCTGCTAATCCAAACAGATAAATTATCTTCGCCAAACCAGCTACAGATGAAAAGAAGAATGATTCAAAGAAAGCTTAACAATTTTGCTTGTTCTAAATTTGATTTCAACTTGTTTATTTTCACAAGGCCTTGTTGTTATATATCTGTTGAACAATTATAATTCTGCCAGATATTTTTCATCTTTGTGATTTTTCTTTTTGATATATTGTTCATAGTGACCTCACCAAAATAGGGCGAGATTGTTGGAACCCCGCCTATTTAGGGTTGATTTGGGCTAGGTTCACTATTAGGATTCTCAGATGACCCACATTGTATAGTCTAGGGTCATAAGTCTTTTTCTCGGTCTAGGTCAGGTCAACAAACTTAGTTTTGTTGGATCAAACTTCAGAAGACATAAAGACAAAAGACCTTCAGAGAAAAGAGTTTTCTAAGAGCAGAAAAGTCGTTCGAAGATTGCTGAACTAAGCTCGACTTTCATCGATCGGAGATCGACGAACTCAGTTCTTTCTCTGAGCTGAGTTCAACGAAATCCTAGCTGAGATCGACGAACTCAGACTTCTTCTTTGAGCTGAGTTCGACGAAATCTTAGCTGAGATCGATGAACTCCGATCTCTTCTCAGAAGTTCAGCACGAGGAAAATACTATCTAAGTTCGACGATCTTGGAGCTTAGATTGTTAAGTGAATTTTTTTTCAGAGATCTTGGAGCTCAGCTCGACGAAAGAGAGTTTTAGTTTGACGAACTTAGATCTCAGATCGACGAACTTTTCTTGAGTTCGACTAACTTCATACAGGTTTTGTTCGACTATTTTTCCCTGCAGATTTCCAATATTAACTAAGGAAGTTTGATTTAAAATTTTATTATTATATGCTTATAATTCTCTGATAATTAATGCTTCATATTCTCTAGAATATAGCCATTCTAAGGCAGTATTAATTATGATATTCACAGAGTAATTATTTGGCTTATTTACTGGGACAGTTGAGGAAACAAATTTAAGACATTTCTAGCCTTTCAGTCTCCCAGATTTTCTGCAGTCAATCAAGGATAGGATTTAAAATTCAAAGGCCGATTTTCTGCAAGGAATATACAAGACATTTTTCAGAAGATTGAAGGAACATAAGGATAAACAAAATATACAAAAGTTATTGAATTTTGAATACAAAAAATTAAAAGAAGAACACAGCTCTCATACATTTTAGTCTTCTTCAGTTTTATTTCAGGACTTTCAAGAGAAAATATTATTCATCAGTCTAAAAGTTTCCTAAAGATTAATCTTCAATCTGAAGGCCTATACCCTGAGCAAAGCTCTCATTCTCCTGAACTCTTCTACATCTCAGGGGGAGCTTTGACAAGAACAACATCCACTAGTCTTCTCTCTGATTGTTGACAGAAAAGACACCATCTTCATTTTCTTTTTAACTTTCCTGTACAAAGGGTTTTTAACTCCCTTCAAAAGTTATCTTTTGGTGGTCAAGTCTCCTGATCAAAAGACTTGGTTTGGTTTTTGGGCACCTGGTCAAAAGCTCAAAGGGTCGCTATATCTCCCTTAGAAAATAGATATTTTGGTGGCAGGGCACCTGATCAAAAACCTGTAGTGGATTCCTACCAGGGTGGTAGAAGAGTGGATGTACCCAAGTTTAGGGCAACCACTATAAAATCTTTGTGTCGTTTGGATTGCTCTATTGTTTATTTTTGTGTACTGTGATTGTCTTTATTTTATTTCTCTTTATACATATAGATATCACTTATTTTAATTCCACTATAAAAATTAATCAAATTTTTTAAAAAACTCTATTCAACCCCTCCCCCCTCTAGAGTTAGTGTGATCTATGCACTCACTTTCACACTGCAACAAGTCTTTGGCAAAGTGGCAGATGTTGAAAAAGATCTGACTTATGGCCTGGCTCAAGTAAACCATAATATGGATAAGTTGCAAACATCTCTGACTGAATGGTTAAATCAAGGTGGTAAGGACATCAACCAATCAATAAAGAGCATTTGACAAGTGCTCAATGAAGCAGTTCATCTATCCTAATCTCATGATACCATGATATATTCACATGATGCGAGCATGCATCATATTGATAGGGAGATGGGAATTTACAAGATAAAGATCATCTAAACCCTAATTTTAGAAGTCAGAAAGGGGGAGGGTAGATTATAAAGAAGGATGTGCGAGCTAACTCGGAATGTGCACAACAAAATGCACAGTGTCAATGTTTACACATATCCGAATATTAAGTGGCTTCATGAAGAATTTACAGTGAAAGTTCCAGTTCAAGCCCTACCTTTTGAGGTTGAACGACCTACTAAAGGTGGAGAGTTCCATACTGAGGGTATAGAATACTTTAAGCAGCATCCTGAAGGTGGAGTGTATGCACCTCTTGAGTAATACACTCAGTTATGGT
The DNA here is from genome assembly GCA_039513925.1 of Platanthera zijinensis. Classification (NCBI taxonomy): domain Eukaryota; kingdom Viridiplantae; phylum Streptophyta; class Magnoliopsida; order Asparagales; family Orchidaceae; genus Platanthera; species Platanthera zijinensis. Next base: position 158,045,268 of record CM077083.1, read on the forward strand.
CTGATATTGTTGAGGAAGAGGTCAAGATTCTTGAAGATCCTTCTAGACCTCCTCAAAAGAAAAGAAGATATGGGGAAGGTCCATCAACTAAAAGATTTAAACCTAATAGAGAGAACAAGGAATATGCTGAAATGTGGAGTCCCATTTCCAAAGTCATTATCTTGGACACTTTCAACATTGGTTACCTGACAAATGAAGAACCAAGGATATATTATAGCAAAGAGGAATGTGATAAACATGAAGTATCAAATGTGAAGAGGAGGCTACATTTCAGAGAGCATTGAAGAGAAAATCCTGACGCTCCTCCTCCTCCACCAAAGTACTATCCCAAGCCCTATGCTTACTTTGACAGACATCATGAGAAGACCAAGGTCAAGTATCAATCTTGAGATCATTATATTCTGGAATTCAGTGAATGTCTTAGAATACCTCCTAGAACTTTTATATAAATATTAACATTTTGTTTATCTCTAGATATCTTTAAATTCATATATCTTTTCTGTGCATTTTATTTCCTTACTTTATTATCTGTGCAATTCAGCTTAGTATATAGGGTTCTTACTTCTTCAAATATGGGGAGATTATTGGGTATTGTATCCACAATATCCCTGATTTGAAGAATTATCTCTTGAACTAAGTTGAATTGAGGGTGTATTTGATGTTAGTTTTAGTTGTGTGTGGTGTAGGTTATTATTGCAAAGTACAAACCATTATCAGGCTACAGTGGGTCTTCAAACAAAGTTATGTGCAATGTAATCCTTCATTGTATTGAACATCGTGTTGACCCATGTGTAATCTCTCTAATGAAGTATACTTCATCTAGCATCACAATGGAAATGGACATTCAAAAGTGGCAGATCCTGTCTAAAGAAAATTTATCGAGTGATCACGTGAGGTCTCATTAAATTCGTCGAGTACTCACGTAAGCACTAGTAGAATTCATCAAGTGATCTCAGGAGTACTTGAGAGATCACTGAAAACTACTGACAAGAACGGCTAAGTACAATTCTTCGAGTACTTAAGGGAATTCATCGAGTACTCACGTAACCACTCGTAGAATTCATCGAGTGATCTCAGGAGTACTTGATAGATCACTGAGAACTACTGACCAGAACTATTAAGTGCAATTCATCGAGTACTCAAGGGAATGCATCGAGTACTCAAGGGAATTCGTCGAGTACTTACGTGAGTACTCATGGAATTTTTTGAGTGCTCTCGAGAAGTCAAGTGAACTTTAGAGAATGTTGGTGTTAGTAGGTTCTAAGTATAATTTGTCTAGATGACAAGTAAATTCGTCGAGTACTCTCAAGAGCTTTCAGATAATTCGTCGAAAGATCTCGTAAAGTCTCAACTTCTCACACAAGTTCTTCCCAAGTCATTTCCACTAGTTCGTCGAGTAGTTTGGAGAGTACACGTGATATCTCGACGAATTGGACTTAAGTGAATTTTGATTCAATATCGCTCTCATTTTCATGGCTTTCCAAAATTAGGGTTTTCACCATATACAGTACACGTGGACGGTAGACCTTAGTTCAAAATCAAGCCGTTAGTAAGGAATTGTCTATAAATAGTCTTGGATTATTTCAAAAAACCTATAATTGCAATTCAAATCAAAAATCTAAACATACTCGTACTGCCAAAAATGATTGGGATTTCAAATCAAGTTTCACGAAAAACTTTGTTGCCGACTCTCTCCTGATATGTGATTCCTCTTGGAAAGAAAGGACTCGATCGATCTAAAGATTTTAGATTTATATTCGTTCAGAGATCAATCAATTCTCAGATTCGAATAGTGTAGTAAATTCAATTTCTTCTTCATCTTCAAGAATTCAATCAGAACTTTCAAGAAACGAAGAAGAACTATTTTCATATTTGAGAAAAGGAGTTCTCTTTTCAAATAAGATTTTTCTTATTACTTTGTAGGAAATTTGTTCTTCCTAGCTTCTTTTATAGATCCTTATTGAAGGATCGAATATAGGAGAAGTTGTTCTCCGAGTTTGTAGGAGTGGGAAACTTCGAGTTATAAGATTATAATTAATCTGAGTTTTGGTGAAGTAACCGAGTCTAGCCCGAAGTGCTAGATAGGCGAGGCGGGATAGCGGGCGTACCCAATTTGAAGAACTACTATAAATCCTTGTGTATGTGTTATGATTATTCTCTTGTTATGTGCACTTTATTTTTACTCGATTTTTATTCCGCTAAAAGCCGCAGGATTCACCTATTCACCCCCCCCCCCCCTTTAAGTGATTTAGGTTAACAACTAGATACTTTTAGAGCATGCTCTTACTGTGTAGGTCGCGTGCATGTTAAGTGCCCATTTTTTTCCAAAAATCAAGCGATCTGTCAATGTGCGCGCGATTATTCATGCACGTATGTGTGGGCACTTTTCATGCGCCAATGCGAACAAGACTTCATCTTGTCAATTTTGCTTTATTTTTCTATATGCACGCATGCACGGTTTATTGTGCACGTACGTGCGCGTGTTATTTCCTGAATTAGGGGGGTCCCCCTAATTTAGTCTGTCGTTTTTCCACTTCTAGCAGTTTGCCTTACCCTCTCCAAGATGTTCTTCCTCCTTCCAAGCCATCCTTTGCTTCATTGATTGATTTCAAGAGGAAAGAGAGATTGTTGGAGGATTTTTTTGTGCTTCAGCCGTGATGTTTGGAGTGCTGTGAAGAGAAGACGATGATTGGGAGGTTGACGATTGCTCCTCCCAAACCCTAGATGATAACCAAAGCAGTTTTTTAGATGACGGAGTACAAGTCGACTTCTTCTCCTTCTACGGCTCAGGAATAGTATATTGGTTCTCATCATAGCTCTGGTGCTATCCTCGCCAAATCCCTCTTCTTCTTGTATTTTCCTTTCTATATTATGGTTTAGCTTACCTTCCATTGCTTAATGACTATTGAGCATGTTTCGTTATGTATTTATGTATATGTAATTTGACATTGATTCAATCCTAACTTTTATTATTGGAAATGGTGTCACCCTATGTTTTCATGGTCCGGTGTTTGGAATGATTATAGTGTAGAGTGTTGATGTTGGTAACGTAGGTTTGTATTTTAGTAAAATTCTCAATTCATTGATTAACTTAGCTAGCCCAAGGTTTAGGAAATCCTAGTATCTTCACCCATGCAGCCGTGCTTCATATGATTCGATACTCGGTGAGTATTCTCATCGTCTTATATTACTTTGATCGGTGTACTGCCACTGTTATTCTGTCAGGATAACGACTGTTATAGTTTAATAGTCAAAGTACCAACAACTTCTTGGTCTTTAGCTCACTCAACCTCCTTTGCTTTTTTGCTTGAGCTTCCTCTTTTTAGTGGTAGTTGGCTAGATTGCTTTGGGAACAAATGGATTCTTTGATTGAACCATAGAGACCATTGCAAGAAGTATTTAGAGAATTAATAGAGTAATTATTAGAAAGTAGAAAATTCTGATATGGTTCTTGTGAGTTCTACCTTGCACCACATCCACCTTGAGAACATTGGCAGTTCGTTGTAGGCAATAAGGAGTTTCAAAATAACCACATGTCAGAAATACAACAATTTCTTTTTTAACCCCTGGGTGTATATTTTTTGCCCCCAACAACAAGCACTAAATACAAAAGATTTTTCACATAAATATTTAGAAAATAGTTTGTTTAATCAATCTCCCAACTTGACTTTCACATATTTCACCTATCAAATCTTAAAGTACTCTAAATTTCACAAACAATGGATTCCAAAACTAAACAATCTAAATTTAGATATCACAATTATATTATGCGATTGTTATTCGCAGATAATATTTGTCTATTCGCATTCCAAAAAAATCAATTTATTTGAGTTTATGTTAGTCTCTTCGCAGAATACAGAAAGATGCTCACATGAATTATTTGCCATCTCCTCCGTCAAGCTCCTAAGGTTCTCTATGCTCACATATATTATATTTGTTTATGCGAAAATCATGGAAATACAAAGGAGAAGAAAATCATCGCTTGGGTTTTGCAATGTCTTGAAAAAGAAAACCTTAATCGGGGGAATTTTGGAGAGGTTAGGATTTCACAATATCTCCTCCTTAAAAAAAATTTGTACTGGTTTGTAAATGAGAATATCGTCTGCGAATAATAAATTTGGGACTCTTTCGAGTTGCGAATAGTAAAAAACTATGAACAGAGAAATCTGGTATGTGAATAACTACCATCTTATATTAACATGCAATTAATACCATACTTTGAAATTTTCTTTCAAGCCTAGAATTGATGGTTAAAATATGTTCCAAAGAAGAAATCTTGTATATGATTTTTAATAATACCAATATGGTTCTAATCAACAAAATATCTATACAGGTAGGTCAAAAGCTAAAGTTAAGAATATAACATTCAAGAGATAGAAGAATGGAAATTAGCAAAACAAACACCAAATGCATAATTTGTAACTCTAACCTGGTGACATTAGCAATTTTCAATCTAACATTTCAAAAAAATAGTACATATAAATATGATATATGTAAAAATGCTTTTGGTCAATTTTTTATAATAATGAAGATACATATGAAAATATAACCTCCAAAACTAAGGATAAGTTGTTTTGGATTCGAATAAAACATCAATTGAATCCAAAATTGAGATATAATGCAAAGATTCATATTCGAATTAGTTTGAATCCTGAATTCTTGGATTCGTATTTGGATTCGAATTCGGGCTTGGAGAAGTTTAATTTGTATATATGTGAAGTTTAATTTATTATATAAATTTTATTAAATTATATTTTCTACTATTTGTGATTCCTTTTAAAAGAGATAATATTATTCTAATTCGAATACCAAATCGATTCCTGAATTGTTCACAAAATATTTGATTTATGAACAACCCTAGCCACCACTATATGTTAAGAGGATATTGTGAATAGTCAAAATTAATAAATTATTTTTTATAAAATTACCCGGGGAGAAATAAAAGCACTACGATGGATATATGGTTATATTAAAAGATAAATAAAACAACAAAATACAGTAAAGAAATGGGCATGATGAATATATTTGCAGTGTCCATGTTTACAAAATATTATGATACGTATGCGCACCTATTAATTTGTACGTGTATAAATAGCATTTTCGTATCGCAGGGCCTGCTTTTTTCCCTCTCCTGATTTCATGATTCCCCGCTTCTACATTTGAAACAGCCAGGAATAGCAGAGCCTTGAGGATGGAGCTAGAAGAATCACTCATTTGACCTAACCTTCAGTAACACGGCCTCGCTTCCTCCAAGTCGGCAGAAATACCAGAGCCCAACAACCAGCAAAATCAATCAGCACCGTGCAATCATTGACATTACTATAACTCCACTATACCGGAAAGTTAGGGTATGTAAGATACTGTCATATAACTCTCATTCGGTGGTTCTATATTTATCTATTTTCACCCAGATCCTTCTATATTCCATTGTTAAAGTCTTACAAGCGATCTACATCTTGGTGAGGAACAGAGGCTTTCAACAACTTAATCCTCCAGTACAGTGGCATGTAGAACATCAATCTGCCATTTGGGGAGTCAAAGGAGGAGATGTCGAATGCTCCAGCGAATGAGATAAACAATGTAAGATACTACCGTTTATCAACCTTATAACTGTGCATACAGTTGTATTTAATAAAATACATTGGTATTTCATTAAATACGATGTTATTATGGTGAAATATGATCGTTTTTCGGAAGTATATGTCCTTATCAGAATAAACTGGGTTTGCAAGTGCCCAAGGAGAGAGTAGTTTTTCCCATAATCCATTCTGATGAAGAGGCTTACAAAATGTACTCTGAATATGCTCATAAATGTGAATTTAGTGTGCGAAAGCAACATGTATTTTACTGGGCTCATACACGGATCATCAAGGGATGAGAGTTTTTGTGTTCAAAAGCGGGGTTTAAGATTCAGAAACTTGGTACTGATAGTCCTAAGAAATTCCACCATTGTGTTACCAAGACATATTGTTTGGCTTGCTTACACTTCACTATCTATGCGACCAAAAGGAGCACAAAAGACTCGTTTGAAAAATTATTGGGAGTCCACCTCCAAAAACCAAGTATGATTACATAATTTATTTTTATATGCACTGAAAATCTATGGAATTAATTTTATCTCTTTATTTTGTCAAACAAAGAAGTTGCATGTAGCTAAAGGGAAGGGTCGTCTACTTCTGATGTTGTTGAGCAACCGAAGGAGCATAATTTCATGCACATTACTTCCAATATTGATTCACTCCAATCCATCAAATGACGATTTGAACGATGCATTTTCTATGATTGACGACCTATCGATTAATGTACCATTAAACTTTTCATGTATTCTTGATGTGTTCAAATTGTGAACTATTGCTAATGTACAAGTTATTATGTTTTCAAACTATTACTAATTTTGCTGAAATGCAGCTCTTGAATTCTCATATACGGTAGTGTTTGTACTGCATCCAATCTGAATATCATCAATATGCGGATATTAGTAGTGAATATGTTTTCATGCAGTAATAGATGACAAGCTTTAGTAACTACTATCACGATACAGGAATAAACAATAATTGAAACCAACAACATTGTGCATATTGTATAAAATAATTTACAATAACAAAAACATTGTATTATATCATTCAGTTATAATTGTGCATATTGTATACAATAACAATAACAAAATATTTTTATAATTATTTCCCTCATTGTGATAATTTTATAAAAATATTGTCCTATGAATTCATTCGGTTAACTCCAATAGAAATCACATGTTTGACTGGACGGAATTCTGCCACCTAAAGCCATTGTTATCACCTTTTGGTGCATGCTTATGCTTTACCAAACAATCTACTTTATCTACCTACAAAAAATGAATGATACGCAATCATTAGAATCTGATAAGTACTGTGATGAGCCAAACGTAATCGATAATGAAATTAATGTTTTACTCTTGAAATTCACCCTTATTTGAAGAAATACAATTGTATTATACAATATTTCAGTCATATTACAAAAGGATGAGGTATTTTTGAAATCCGGTCTTATTTTAATTATACACAGAACATAGAAATATTTTTGCTGCAAAAACAATAGGATTAAACAAGCATAATATGACACTATATTGTATACAAATAGCGGTATAGTACTGGATATGGAATCAGTTAATAAAAACTATTTATGGAGTAGTGAGAACCACTTACTCATTAACTTGTCAGAAAATGCCTCCAGCATGTCTATTGCAATCTCAGCCCATATTTTCCCGATTTATTTTCCCTAGTTTTGATGCTTAGCCCAATCAATTTTGGTCTTCCCGACAATGGTTTTCATATACATCATAACAAAAACACTGCAATCATATGAGCTTCATGTGTTGGATTTTCCTTAATATAGAATAGTGACCATTTATGGATATTTTCTAGAAGCACTTCACATAGTTCTTCCTTGAAAAAATCCAACTACATGATGAAAGGAAAAATTGCACATTACCCTCACATAACATGGTCTATTATTTTCTAAAAATTTATTTTTTGTTACTAACTATAAAAAGATTTTCATACCACTTTTTGAATTTTATTGTAGTTTGACATCTTAAACAATGAATTGTAATATTGCCAACACTCGTCTTTAATGTTCCCCACAAGCAAAGCCCAATGATTGATATGATGTACTGGAATTAGAATGAATTCTTCGCACTTCACCGAATGTGGGGTGAAGTGGCTGACTAGGGCTTTAGCACTCATTTGGCTTATCTTGAGATTTCGCATGAAAAAATTTAAGCACAATATTAGTTAGCCTAAAAGAGATTGCAAGTTTGTATAAAAGATTATTTTGAGAATATATATTCACAACATGATTTGACGACATATATAAGAAGTGCTTATATTTTCTTTGATACTTTGCTTTTTGCATAGTTAAAACTATGTTGTAAGCATATAGGTGGGCGTCATTAATCCAACCATTTCCTAGAAGATCATCTAAGTGTGATTGATACAAAATTATATTACCACCTTCAATCACAATACTATTTCAGCAACAAATCATTATCTTGTTAGAATATATAGACATGGATTATAAATTTAAAACTATGAAAAATTTAAAGGTCAGACAAAAAAATTTCTAACTTGTTAAAAAACTCGGACATAACATGCTCTATTATAAGTCGTTTGCTTTTGGGAATGCTTAATAGTCCTATAAATACTACTTGAGGGGATGACGCAAAAAATTTAGAATTGTTCTACAGATCATGCCACCCTTTAATACACTTAATCAATCTTCTATTGATCCCCCTCTTATTTGAAGGTAGAGCCATAACCACTAAAACATCTGAAATATCAGCTACTAATTGGTGAATTTCATCATTAACATTTGGTGGTTGTTTCGGTGATGAGTGATTGGAGCGTGTTGGTGTAGAATGATGGGAGATGTTTGGTTCTTCATATGTAGCTGATGGGGGACGATTGAAGCCATCTAAAATGGTCATAGTTAACACATCAAATAAATTATTTATGTGACTCTGTAATTTATTCAACTCTTCCACTATGAAGTCATGAAGCTTTTTGAACTGTTGTTTCTCCGCACTTTTACCTTCCATATTCCCCTCTAGCCTTACATTTCTCTCTTTTAACCTTTCTTTTATCTTCCTCCTTGCTCATTACCAACTTCTCCTTCTACTCACTCTTTCTTCTTTTTTTATGAGTTTGCTCTTTTTTTCTCATTACTTGTCAACCTTTCTCCTCAAATACCTCTTCATTTCTTCTTAACTTGTTTCTCGAGAATTCTAAGTAAAGTTCTCGAGAAAGCAAAGCTATTCTTGAGAAATCTTAAGACTTCTCGAAAATTCTCAGAAACATCTTTCAAGTCTTTTTCTAGATAAATCCCAGAAGAATTCTCGAGAAGCCAAGTATAGTTCTCGAGAAAGCAAAGCAGTTCTCGAGAAGCCAAAAGTATTTTCTCGAGAAGCTAAGTTTTTTTCTCGAGACATCAAGTTTTTTCTCGAGAAATCAGTTCCTCAGTTCAAAGAATTTGGGTTAAGTAATTTCTCGAGAAGGCCATGCCATTTCTCAAGAAAGCAAATCCTTCTCGAGAAATAGAGTTGAATAAAAATTTCTTTTTTGAACTGTCTGACGGGATTTCAATATAATCTAAGTTCCTCTTGATTGGTCTACGTGGATCTTTTCTTAATGATTTCAGACCAATAGGCGAGGTACTATAAGAAGTCTTTTCAGAGGAATCGCTAACCCTAACAATATTCTGAATCGCATCGCAATTTAAAAATTGGGAGAAGTCGCGCCGCCATCGACGTTCTTCTTTGTCACTCCTCTCTCGATCCAGCAATTCCAAGGAGAAAAGATTCGACAGATCATAGATTCAAGATCTTCAAACATCTACTTGATCGTGTCGGGTACTAAGCATTTCAGATCAAAGTTCTCTCGAGATTTCTTCATTAACTTCTTCACAGAGTTTTTCAGTTTTCAAGAAGGAATAACCTTGAAGGTTTCAGATCTGAGAGTACTAAGTCTTTATTGTTGTTGTAAAATTATTTTAACTTTTGTAGGAGCTTTGTATCCGAGTTTGTATATATGGTTGTGGATTGAGTTTGTAGATCTGGTTTATGGATCGAGTTTGTAGGATTGTGTTATCTCCGAGTTGTAGGAGTGTTGCTCTGAGTTGTAGGATTGTTGCAATCCAAGATCTAGTGAAGTAGTCGAGGCTAGCAGTGGTGCTATATAGGCGAGGTGGAGAGTGGACGTACCCAAGATTGGCGAACCACTATAATTCCTTGTGTCATTTGGGTTATAATTGGTTATTTTCTGTGTTAATTCTCTCAAGTTTTTATTCCGCAAAAGACGCAGAACTCACCTATTCACCCCCTCTAGGTGATTTAGGTAGTCAACTAGATACTTCAAAAACACACCTACAATTATGAGATTTAACATTAAACAAACCATTTAGTACTCAAAAGTAGTGCTCGGCTTGAAATGTGACTCACCATTAAGAGAACTAAGAAGCCTTCAATGTACCACAAGCTTTCTTTAGGTTTCTTTTTGGAGGGCACAAAACTTAATGCCCGAAACTCTGGCTACAAAAATTTATAAATAGTGTCAGACCAGTTATATTTCTTAAATTGCTCCAAACCCCCAAATGTATGTAGACACCTAGGTATTTTCATTATCTTTAGGGGAAAAATAGCTTGCATAACACATACTTTATGAGGTCCTCAACCCTAAGAGCCTCAACTTCTTCACTCCATTCAGCAAATGATAGCCGTAACAACTCGGCTGCCAAATCATTTTGTTGGTAGTTAGCTAGAGGCATTCTATTAAAGATGAAATGTTTTCCTCTGTTTGGTAGTCCAAGCATTAGTGCAATCTCATTAACTGTTATTTTTTTATAAATATTTCCTAATAAAAAAGCCTGATTCTTTCTCGAGTAGATCTTAGCAATGTCGTACGCAGAGGAATATTCTGGTTAATGCTTGAAATAGAAAATAAGGGAAGGATTCCCGGTTTCTATACATCATTCTTTAAATTTTCAGTCAACGCATTCACTACTAGTTGTGTAACACATCCATCTGTCACATCGAATATAACAGAGGGTCCGACCGGGGCCCCACACCATATCCTACAGACAGTCGGTGGAGTTACATGTTAATATCAAAGACTACTAAATGAATCCTAACTCAGAGCATTCTAGCAGAAGCTTCATGAGTTAACTTGAACTCAATACATGTGAATGTCCACTATATATACATATAACTCGGGAATGTTTACAAAATACACAAAAGTCACGGCCTTAAGGCCTTACAGTTATACTTCAAAAGTGTGGTTTACAGACATCGGCGCGCAGGCTGGCCATACATGAAAAACATTAACAAGAATTTGCTTGGCCTTCGAGGTCTGATATAGCATCAAAGGGCTGCAACCCGCTATTTCTCGCTAGGCTATCTAGCACCTATACAAGGACAATTCACCATAAGGGCGGTAAACAAGGCAACGGTCAACTTTCATCTAACTAATTTATAATGACCCTACCCTGTTCCTGGGGTAGTGATATTCCTTCCTTGCAGGCATAGCATTAACACATAGATATATCACAAGAAGACACACTCAAGCACCATTCAATATATCACAAATAAGTGCCTCAGTAGCCAAATGTTTCGTGCACTCAGGGCACATTCTTGGTGTACCGGACTTCCCAGGTCCCACCACCATCCACAGTCCTAGACTTAACGGCATACTTGAGCATTCTAGTCTTTTTTGACACATGGCCTAAGACTTTCATTTTGCCAATGACGAAAGCCAATTACTTTAGGCAATCTAGACCAAATGACATAACGTGGGTACAATTCAGCACTTTTCTCGTAACTCAAATCGTCATGTCATTGAAGAAAGCCAAAGAAATCAAGCCCTATGACAAGACGTGGGTCAGCTTCCCCTTTCCCGTTCGGCTCTCTGGCATTTTTTTGTAGGGCACAATAGGCTCTCAGCATCACTTGCCGCTCATATGTCGCACGGACACAGGCTTCGCAACAACATTCAGGCTGACACGCATGACCACCTTAGCTGACTTCACAACTTCAAATAATGACTCCATGTCTCCTAGAGACAGGTCTCATAGCTCACTAGAAGCTATCACTGGCGGTAGTACTACCGCCGCACAGTAGGGACAGAATTCGCTTCTTCCCCATTTTGGGTGTTTTCCTGGAGATCACCTCCAGTACTATCAATTCAGCATCCTACATACCCCCAGACCCCAAATCATATACGTTGAACCACACGTTTTATCCACGGAGTCTTCTCCGGCACGCAAATCAATTCATCACCAATCCATACCAACCTATGGGCTTTATATAGCATGCCTATTTCGTACTTCAATTTTGAATCTAAATGCAAGTTTTATTGGGGATCACAACAATCTACCCGCTGGAAACCACCCTTTTCTTCACCTTTTGGTGAGGGGTCCCATGCAAATGCAAAATAGAGGACTTCAGTTGTCCAAGAAGGAAGATCGTTACCCTTATAGATCTTTTCGGAGCCATGAATAAGTCTTATATCTGGATAGAAAGGTAACGCCTCGCTTTCCTCTTAACGGATCTTACTTCGGCTCTTGATTTTGATCACGGGATCTCCTTCACCAAGCTTGCAACACTAAGCCCCAACCTCTTTCCCTCAAGAACTTTAATTACCAAGAGAGGGAGAGAAAAATGAGAGTTCAATCTCATGCCCAGCTTGTATTTGGAGGCTAACGCCAGGCAGTATCTACTATCGTCATGCGGTATCATAGGCGGTTGCCGCTTGGCCCAATCGACATCGCGCTGTCGCTTCAAAATAGCCTCCACCTTACTGCCGCGTGGCAAGCTATCGTCGGTGTTAACTCACTACCATCGAGCGGTAACTTCCTGATGCATAGGTCAATTTAATCAGCTAATGTCACGTGTTAGCGCACTACCGCCGTATGGTAGTCACTCAACGCCTCGTCGAGAGCGTTGAGTGCGTCGAGTGATAGCGCCACACGCTAGCCCACTACCGCCATGTGGTAGGCCTCCCAATTCTTTGTCAAAATCATTGAGTGCATTGCATGGACGCGATAGCTCACTACCGCCATGCAGTAGATACCTGAGACGAAGGTTGATTTAATTCAAGGGCTAACGCTGGCGTTAACACTACCGTCGCGCGTTAACTTCCAATTCTTCCTTTTTAGAATTTTTGGGGCATTACAAACCTCCCCTCCTTACAGAAATTTCGTCCCTAAATTTGTTATATATGTAAAGGAAAATCGTACACAAGTTTACAACATGATTTTACAAAAACAACTCGGGAAATTCCACTCGCATGGTTCGCTCACGCTCTCATATCAGTTCTTCACGGCCACAATTATCCCAAAGAACTTTGACCATCCCGATTGCTTTGTTTCGTAGTTGTCTGATCTCCATATCCTCGATCCGAATGGGTCTAACCTTTGTCGTCAGCCCATTATCGATCGGTACCTAATCATCAGCGATTACTTGCGTAGGCTCTTTCAAAGCTTTCCACAGCACTGATATGTAAAACACATCGTGCAAACCACTTAGCTTTGTTGAAAGATCTAATCGATAGGAAGCTTCTCCAATCCGCTCAACAACTTCAAATGAACCAAGATACCTCGGACTCAACTTTTTCAAGCGTTGAATCCTGGACACGCCTTTAAATGGCTTGATCTTCAGATATACCCAATTGCCAACCGCAAACTCCACGTTTCGGTGCTTGGCATTGTAGTACTTTGCCTGCCTATCTTGTGCTACCAATAGCCACTCTTGTATAGCTAGTATAGTCGAATTTGCATCTTCGACTTCTTTATGCTTATATAACTTCGACTCGCCTGTTTCCGCCCAAGCTAAAGGAGTATGAAAATTCCTACCGTATAAAGCTTCGAAGGGCGTCATCTGAATGCTAGCTTGATAGCTATTATTATAGGCAAACTCGATCATATAGAGATGGTCCTCCAACCTCTTCCCGAAATCTAAGGCGCATATCCGAAGCATATCCTCCATTGTCCTGTTAGTCCTCTCGGTCTGACAATCTATTTGTAGATGAAATGTCGTAATGAACTTAGGTTAAGTACCCAACAACTTGTGGTTTAGCCTCCAATCATTCGAAGTAAAGCACCCATCTCGGTCACTGACGATGCTACGGGGCACTCCGTGCAAACGTACTATGTTGTCAATATACATCTTAGCCAACTTTTCCACTAAATCGTCCTCCTTGTTCAGTATGAACTGCGATACCTTTGTCAATCGGTCAATGATCACCCACACGACATCATTTCCGCTCTGTGATCTCGGCAACCCGTGAACGAAATCCATAGAGATATCATCAAATTTCCATACTGAAATTGGTAACGACTTCAGAAAACCGCCAAGCTTTTGACATTCTGTTTTCACTAAGGCACAAGTCTGACACTTTGCCACGTAAAGAGCTATGTCTTTCTTCAAACCCGGCCACCAGAAACTCTTTTTCATGTCCTTATACATCTTTGTGCTTCCTGGGTGAATTGAGTACTTCATAAAGTGTGCTTCATACATCAATTCTTCCCGTAGTTTACCCACATTTGGGACGCACAAACGACCGTCTTTTCTCAAAGGACCGTCATCCAAGGAGAATTGGGAATTTGACTCATCCATTGCATAGAGTTTCATACTCTCATCGAGTTCTGTTGCTCGTCGGACCCTGTCTGCAAGGTCATACTGTGCCTCCGTCCAATTCAGGCACGTATTTGTATTAGAATTCTTGTCAACACAAGAAATCTCTAATGCCTCCAACTCCTGGATCAGACACTCATCATGCATCTGCAACCAATTTGCTTGTGCCAGAGTCCACCGACTCAAGACATCTGCAACCACATTTGCCTTCCCGGGAGTGTAATGTATCTGAAAGGTATAGTCCCCGAGGAACTCCATCCACCTCCGCTGCCACACATTCAAATCTTTTTGATCTAATAAGTACTTAAGGCTCTTATGGTCCGTGAAGATATCAACTTTCACGCCATATAAGTAATGACACCACAGCTTAAGTGCAAAAATCACAGCCACCAACTCCAAGTCGTGGACTGGATAGTTTCACTCGTGCACTTTCAATTAGCGTGAGCTATATGCAATAACCTTTCCGAACTGAAGAAGAACGCAGCCTAAACCGCTTCTTGAAGAATCACTATAAATCTTATATCCTTTCATACCACATGACAAACTCAAGATTGGCGGCGTGGTCAAAAGACTCTTTAACTCCTCAAAATCTCGTGCGCACTCAGGCATCCAAACGAACTTCTGATCTTTCCTCATCAGTGTGGTGAGAGGTAAGGCTATCCGCGAAAAGTTCTTTATGAAGCACCTAAAGTAGTCCGCAAGTCCAAGGAAACTCCTGACTTCAGCTATAGTAGACAACACAGGTGTTGGGTACATTAGAAACTGTGTACCTGATTTGGAGAAGCCTCACTTAACTCAATAATATACATCAATGTGTATTTGATGGGATGTTTAGTTTCAATGTGCAGGTTAAATAAATGCAGAAAAAATATTCCAAGTACAAGTGTCGACACTTGTGAAGGAAATGTGTTGTTGAATCCCTAGTTGGATTTGGGCTAGGTTTACTAAGTTAGGATATGACCCAACATGTATAGACCAGGGTCATGGTTGTGTCCTAGAGTCTAGATCAAGTCTTTAGAGTCAACAATGCCAGGGACCAGCCTTCAACAAAGTCAGAGACTCAAGAATTAGAGAATTCAAGACTTAGAAAAAGGAGTTCTACGTTCGTCGAACTCCGGTCGACGAAAGTCGTGCTCAGCTCGATGAACTCAGAGACAAATCTCTTAGCTCAGCTCGACAAACTTAGTTCTCAGCTCGACGAACTCTGGACAAAGTGATAACTTCTCTGAGTAAAACTTCAGTCGAAAAACTAAGAACATCAGCTAGAAGAACTCTTTTCTCTGGTCGACTAATTCCGGATAAGGTGATTCAACACTCAATGCCAGATGACATTTCACTAAACAACAGATGACATTACACTCAACCCCAAAATGATACTTCAATAATCTACACCAGAAAATAGTCTAAGTCCAAGATCAAAACTCAGCTCGACGATCTTGGACCAACTGGACGAACTCAGTTCTCAGGGCTCAGCTCGACGATCTTAGATCTCAGCTTGACGAACTTGATGCATAAAAGAAGAAAGTTTGAGTCTCTTTAACCTGCTCATGTTGAGTACAGATTGAGTACTCTAAGTAATGAGTACAGATTGAGTACTCTACTCATGTTGCATTGATTAGAAGTGATCATGGTACAGAGTTTGAGTCTCTTCTTATGCATGAGTTCTGTGAGAAGGAAGGTATCAGGCACTGCTTCTCAGCTCCTAGAACTCCTCAACAAAATGGGGTAGTAGAAAGGAAAAATAGAACACTCATTGAAGCTGCAGGCACATTACTTATAGATGCTTACATGCCCCTATCCTATTGGGCAGAGGCAGTGAGAACAACAAATTATGTCCTGAATATAAGCTTGATACACAAACTAAAACATAAGACTCCCTATGAATTGCTCAAAGGGAAGAAACCAATAATCAACTATTTTTAAGTTTTTGGTTGTGTATGTTATATTCATAACAATGACAAAAAACACATTAGAAAGTTTGAAGCAAAGGCTGCAATGGGAATTTTTCTAGGATATTCCCAAGTCAGCAAAGCTTATAGGGTATTTAATAAATCTACATTGAAAATAGAGGAATATATGCATGTTACATTTGATGAGGCTAACATGTTTTATAAAGAGAAAGAGATTTCTACCAAGGACTCCTTGCAGGTACATAACTTGTGTGAGAATTTGGATGGTTTAAACCTCTCTAAAGAGGATCCAATACATCCCTCTCCACAAGATGAAGAACAAAGTGAAGAAGAAAGCACAGAAGTTACTAAACTTTAACCAACATCAAACATAATTCCACAGGAGGAATTAAATCCAACTGCTGTTGCTGAACCAACTCCACTTACTGACCTGGTCACACTAAGGGATCACCCCAGATCCCAAGTGATTGGAGACATAACAATAGGTGTATAGACAAGGCATCAACTCAATCAAGACTTGATGCAGGCCTGTTTCCTCTCTCAAGTTGAACCTCAAACCATAAAAGATACTGAGCAAGATCCCCACTGGATCATGACCATGCAAGAGGAGCTCAACCAGTTTGAGAGATACAGAGTTTGGGTTTTGGTTCCAAGACCAAAAGACTACCCAGTCATTAAAACCAAATGGGTATTCAGAAATAAGCTTGATGCCCAAGGTGTGATTGTGAGGAATAAGGCTAGGCTTATTGCTCAAGGGTATAGGCAAGAGGAAGGTATTGACTATGATCAAACCTTTACTATAGTTGCCAGGTTAGAAGCTATATGGATATTTATGGCTTATGCTGCATTCAAAAAGTTCAAAGTTTATCAAATGGATGTGAAGAGTGCTTTCTTAAATGGGAAACTTAAAGAAGAGGTTTATGTTGAACAACCTCCAGGTTTTGTTTCTCCAACTCATCCCTCTTATGTGTTTAAATTGCATAAAGCTCTTTATGGTTTAAAGCAAGCTCCAAGAGCTTGGTATGAGACCTTAGCCAGCTTTCTCTTAGAGCATGGTTTTTCAAGAGGCTTAGTAGATAGGACTTTATTTACCAAAATGCATCATGATAAAATACTGTTAGTATAAATATATGTAGATGACATAATATTTGGTTCTACTGATCCCAAATTATGCAAAAGATTTTCTGATCTAATGCACTCAAAATTTGCGATGAGTAGCATGGGTGAGCTCTCCTACTTCCTTGGTCTCCAAGTGAAGCAGCTTCCTGATGGCATCTTCATTTCCCAGGCTAAATATGCTAAAAAGCTTATTAAAAAGTTTGGGATGGTTAATGCCTCAGCAAAGAAAACACCCATGGCTACAAATGCTATAATAGATTCTGATGTGCATGGTAAACCTGTGGATCAGAAATTATATAGGGGCATTGTTGGGTCCCTACTATACCTTATAACAAGCAGACCTGATATAATGTTTGCTATATGCCTTTGTGCTAGATTCCAATTGAACCCTAAAGAATCCCATCTAGTTTTTCTAAAAAGGATTTTAAGATATATAAAGAATTGTCCTACTCTAGGTCTCTGGTATCCTACTGAGTTAGAGTTTGAGTTAACTGGATACTCAGATGCTGACTTTGCTGGATGCAGAGTGGACAGAAAGAGTACCTCAGGAACTTGCCAGTTCCTTGGTATGAGATTAGTGTCCCGGTTCTGCAAGAAATAATCATCTGTGTCCACATCAACTGTTGAAGCAAAATACATTGCAGCTGACAGTTGTTGTTCCCAGATGATGTGGATTCAGAACCAACTCCCAGACTATGGGTTAAACTTAAATAATTCAACTCTACTATGTGATAACACAAGTGCTATAGCTATAGCACAAAATTCAGTCCATCATAGCAGAACTAAACATATAGACATAAGACATCATTTCCTTAGAGAGTGTGTAAATAAAAACAAAATTAATCTTGTCTATATCTACACCGATTTACAAAGAGATGATATTTTCACCAAACCCCTAGATGAAAGAAAACACTTGTTCTTTATAAATCAGCTTGGAATGATAAATGGAGAAGGTTTTAGTTTAGTTTATGTCTGCAATCGACGAATTTTTCAGAGTTCGTCGAACGGAGCTCGACGAACTAGGAAAAGTTCTTGAGATTTTCGTCGACCAGAGATCGACGAACTCTCTGTGAGCTTAGTTAGTTTCGTCGAACTGAGATTGACGAACTTACTTCAGAAAACTTTCGTCGACCAGAGATCAACGAAATGTCTTCAAACCTTCAGACTGAGATCGGCAAACTATTTAACTCTAAATCATTTCGTCGACCTCAGACCGACGATCTTTTCATTTTTTCGTGGAACAGAGTCTGTCGATTCATATTCTGGAAAACACTATATCTAGGTTTTCTTCGACCTCCGTCCCGTGCTTTCAGTTCTTTTGCACTTGATCTTCGTTTTCCTTTGCAGGTGCTCTCATGGCGATTTCCGTAGGATCCCCTTCTGCAATGAAGTTCGACTCTGGCTTTGATTTGGATTTTGAATCTTTCCAGTACTTTGATCAAATCTTCCTGAACATTCTATAACTTCTTGAAGATCAACAACTAAAGACTCTGCTTTCCACTCGCATAAAGATATCTGCAACAGAGATCAGGGAGTGGGTCTATACAGTTACTACAAATGGGAATACGATGACTGGAACCATTGCGGGTAACACTATTCCTCTTACCCCCGATACATTAACTGAGATTTTTGGTTTAAAAATGGTGAGGATGAATTATAAATAGATTCTGAAGAATTTGATTTGATGTTGAGTACAATGGGTTATTCTGGAGACACCCCAAACAAATTACTTAAGAAACTTGTGTCTACCGAGTATAAGTTTCTTGCAGATATAGCTGGGAAAGTGCTCCTAGGAAAGTACACAGCACACGACTACATCACCAGGCATCAGTTCCTGGTTATGTGGCCATAGTAAATAAGAAAGCTATGAACTGGGCTCAAATTCTGTTCGACTTAATTAAAAAGAAGAACAACAAGAAAGAGGTGTGTTTTGGAAGGATCCTAGGGATCTTCCTCAAGGAAAAGGCTGCAGGATCCCTAGTCTCCTCGACCATATCCATCAATGCTTCTATGAGACTCACTTGTGCTCTTTTTAGCAAGTGGGAGAGGACTATCACAAAGCCAACTAAGGCTACCTCCTCCTCCACAAGAACTTCTGAGAGTACAAGGGCTGCACTGACCTCTTCCCACCCCACTGAGGGGATTCTCTCCACCCCTCCACCACTTTCTGCCCCTCAAGTTCCATCCCAATCTCAAGTCCAACCAACCCCACCCTCCACTACCATTATAGTCCATACCCCTACACCACCAGCATCTCCTATTCCTTCCTCTCCTACACATATACCATCCCTTCCAAACTCCCCCCAGTATGATACATCTGTACCTACACCACCCCAATCTCCTCTTCCATCTCATTTTGTTGATATCCCCCACACCAACCTCTCATCATTCCCATCCTTCAACCTATTATCCTCTCCACTGAACACTCCCTCTCCTCAACATGACTCCCTCCTAGACACTCCCATTCCATCTCCACTTATCACCCCCCCCCCATAGCAACTGCAGTTTCCACTCAACCAGCTACTGCCCTACCATCCACTTCTCCAAACCTGGATCCATCACTTGTCACCCCTCTCATTACTCTCCTCACACCCCTACTCAAATCTCTTATAGCAGAGGCCATTTCTCCTCTTGCTGCCTCCATATCCTCTCTTGCTGCCTAGACCTCTGCCCTTACTACTGCTCCCTCTTCATTTCGGGGCCTGGCATCAGTGTCTACTGAAACAAGGCAGGGGGAGATACTTCATGAAGAAGTAGCAGCAGTTGTTGCAGCAGCAGAAGAAGCAACAGTAGTACCAGCAGTAGTTGCACCTGCAGAACCAACAACAGTACCAGCAGCTGGAACAGGTGCTGATATGGAAACAGATGTCATGAATCTTCTTGAATCTGATATGGAAATAGATGTTGCAGAAACAACAGCCTCAGTAGCAGATGCAAGTAGCATTTATCGTACAGATATTATAGTGTCAAATACTCAAGAGGTCATTTTGCCAAAGATACTGCCTATAAGGGTTTATTTCATTAATCCCAAAGTGAATCTAGCAGCTTTGCTAAAAATGTTTGTGTCATATATTCATTTCTGTCATACCTTCCCCATTCTATTATCTAAAGCCATAACATGATATACCTCTCCTGCCAGCTCAGAGATGTTAAACATTATAAAGACAAGTTTGACTGCTTCTCCAGCAAATAATTCTGATGATCAGACATCTAGCTCTCCCGGGCATCCTATGTTATGGATTCGCCCTCTCCCCAATCTTGATGATATTATAGCTCAAAACATTGCTATGGAAACTGAAGCAGTCCATGCTGAAGTTATCCCTACTCCAGGAAGTAAAGAAATTTCCAAAAATACAATAAGGCAAATTGATGATATGTATGACAATCCTCAACCTTCTGATGATGATGATGATTATGATGACCCAAAGAGGAAGAAAATCTTTAAGAAAAGGAAGGCTCCTCCTCCTGCTCCTAAGCCAGGAAATACAAATGACACTCCCTAATATATTCTGCAAAACTTAACTCCGTACAAAGGGATGTCAGCTTGGATGTGGCTATCAAAAAATGAACAAAAGGCTAAAAAGAAAAGCAGAAGATACTCTCCTCCTCCTCAAAGATACAGGAAGGATCCCCCTCCTCCTCCTCCTCTTCCAGTTGTTGGTCCTTGAGGAACCACTTCTCAAAGGTCAGATGTACCTTCCAAGCCTACATTCACCAGAACTTATCAGAGGCAGGAAAGTCCATCTAGACATCAATCTAATGGAAGCAGCCAACAAAGAAGTATTGGTTGTACAGAGAAGATAAAGGAAGTAGTCTATCAGAAGCCAGAGTTCTCTCCTCCCCAACAACAAGCTAAACAAAGATGGCATTCAGAATCACACAAACCTAAAGTAAAAAAATATAGTGAAACTGCACCTCCAAAGTCACTATACAATAAGAGTGATAAAAGCCAGAAAAAAAAATAAGCATTCAAGCACAGTAAACTCAATTCAGGCCTGCTACTCTGCTACCCTCCCAAGATGATCAATCATCTGTCAGTCAGGATATTGATCCTAATTTTAGGATGGCTAGGCTTCAAGAATTGATAGGTCTGTCAAAGATAAAGAAGGCTAGTGAAGAAGGAGAAGATCCAACCAAGTTCACTACCATGTCCTCATATAGAGAGAAAGAACTTGAAAGACTTCAGGTAAGCTAGAAGGTATTTAATCTTGCAGATTATATGGCTAGACACCCAGAGGTTGTAGTTCCCAGAACCTCCACCCTGACAGTGATTGGAGCAGCAGATATGTACATATCAAAGAAAGAAGCTGCTAATCCTGACAGAAAAATCATTTTTATTCAGCCTGGGGATAAGAGAAAAGAAGCTAAGCCAAAGGAGAAGAAACAGAAAAACTAGAACTTGAACTGCTATATGGTATATTTTTGATAAATTATGTTTTATGTTACAAAACTAACTGTATAAATATATCTGTTGCACATTTACTGTTTAATTCTCTGCCAGATATATATTGTGTTCTTGCTTTGTGCATTTTCTTTTATTGAGTCTGTAATTAGTGACCTCACCCAAATAGGGGGATATTGTTGGATCCCTAGTTGGATTTGGGCTAGGTTCACTAAGTTAGGATATGACCCAACATGTATATACCAGGGTCATGGTTGAGTTCTAGAGTCTAGGTCAAGTCCTTAGAGTCAACAATGTCAGGGATCATCCTTCAACAAAGTTAGAGACTCAAGACTTAGAGAATTCAAGACTTAGAAAAAGGAGTTCTACGTTCGTCGACCGCACGACTTTCTCAGAGACAAATCTCTTAGCTCAGCTCGACGAACTTGGTTCTCAACTCGACGAACTCTGGACAAAGTGATAACTTCTCTGAGTCAAACTTCAGTCGACGAACTAAGAACATCAGCTAGACGAACTCTGCTCTCTGGTCGACTAATTTTGGATAAGGTGATTCAACACTCAACGCCAAATGACATTTCACTCAACGATAGATTACATTACAGTCAACGCCAAAATGATACTTCAACAATCTACACCAGAAAATAGTCTAAGTTCAGAATCAAAACTCAGCTCGACGATCTTGGACCAACTGGACGAACTCAGTTCTCAGGGCTCAGCTTGACAATCTTAGATCTCAGCTCGACGAACTTGATGCACAAAAGAAGAAAGTTATCAAGCAGCATTCAGAGGTCGACGATCTTGTATCTCAGCTCGACGAACAGCTATTCTCAGCTCGACGAACTATGGACTCAGGTCGACGAATCCAGTCTTGGCTGTTTTCCTCTTTTGTCCTTATTATGTGGCAATGATTCCTGAGTAATTAATGCTCTAATATTTTCTGAATATTACCGTTAGACAAGAGCATTAATCACGGTCTTCATCAGAATTATTGTCTGTCATTTTTCCATGGGACAGTTAGGGAAACAAATCAATGCCAAATTATTCAAAGGCCGTCAGCATTAATTATAGGAAGAATTTAAAAATTCAAAAGCACTTCCACATGGAAAATATAAAAGATGAGAAGTTCTTTTTCTTACACATATATACAATATAGACACAATCGGAGAGACACACAGAATTCTTGAGACACAGAGAATCGATCAGTCAAGTAATCAACAACTGCTAAACCAGAAAAAGAACAATCTTTCTGAAGAAGAAGAACAACCATCCAAATCAAGAGTCTTCTTCTGTCATACTCTCAGGAACTTTCAGTTGTACAACTATACTACATCTGTCAAGAAGTTTCTGAAGTTCTTTTGAATGAAGTTGAAAGCTTGAAGGCCTATCACCCTGAAGAAAAAGTTCCATTCCTCCCTGAACAAACTCAATATTTCAGGGGGAGCTTTTTGTTAACATCAATTCCACTAGTCTTCTCATTTGTATTTGAGATAGAGAAGACACCATCACTCTCTCACCCTATCTGTAAAAAGGGTTCTCTACTCTCTTCAAAAGTGATTCCTGATTGCAAGTCTCCTGTACAACCCCGTATTCGCCCCTATAAAGTTTTAAGCTTTTTGGACGTCTTGGCACTCTCGGTGGCCAATTTTGGCCTTGCCTTGGAAATATACTAGTAGGAGGAGGAAGAATGGAGCTTAGCTGGCTAGTGCTTGGAGTAATCTTCAGAGGCCGAGTGCGGCGGGAAGTCGGTACTCGCCCCGGCCCCTCTTTAGGGTATGGGTGCAGCGGGAGGCAGACACCCGCCCCGACCCCCCTTTCAGGGGTCTCAGCGGGCCTATTCCAGGGGTCTCGGCGGGCCTATTCCATGGGTCTCGGCGGGACTGCTCCCAGGATCTCGACGGGACTTCTTCCAGGGTATCGGCGGGAGAGCTCCCATGGTCTCGGCGGGACAGCTTCTTGGGTCTCGACGGGACAGCTCCCAAGGGTCTCGGTGGGATAACTCCTAGGGTCTCCGCGGGACAGCTCCCAGGGTCTCGGCGGGACAGCTCCCAGGGTCTTGGCGAGACAGCTCCCAGGGTCTCGGTAGGATAGCTCCCAGGGTCTCGGCGGGACAGCTCCTAGGGTCCTTGCAGGACAGCTCCCAGGGTCTCGGCGGGACAGCTCCCAATGTCTCGACGGGACAACTCCCAGGGTCTCGGCAGGACAGCTCCCAGGGTCTCGACGGGACAGCTCCCAGGGGTATCGGCAGGACAGCTCCCAGGGGTCTCGGCGGGACAGCTCTCAGGGTCTCGGCGGGACAGCTCCCAGGGTTCTCGGCGGGACAGCTCCCAGGGTTCACGGCGGGACAGCTCCCAGGGTCTCGGCGGGACAGCTCCCACGGTCTCGGCGGGACAGCTCCCAGGGTCTCGGCGGGACAGCTCCCAGGGTCTCGGCGGGACAGCTCCCAGGGTCTCGGCGGGACAGCTCCCAGGGTCTCGGCGGGACAGCTCCCAGGGTCTCAGTGGGACAGCTCCGAGGGTCTCGGCAGGACAGCTCCCAGGGAGATAAGGGGTTGGGCTTCTCCCACCCTTGGACCTCTCTCCGGACCATGTTTTTATCATTATTTCCTTGGGGGGAATTACCTCTCTACCCCCCCCCCCCTGATGTGGAGTTTTTCTATTGACTTGAGGCTTATTTGTCCTGGGGGCATTTTGGTCATTTTAACCCTAGGACTTTGAAAATCTATAAATAGAACGTTGAGGATGCCTTAGAGAGGATGACTTCTTAGCCACTTAAATCCCCTTGGCTTTATTCCTCCAAGGCACCTAGCTCAAGCATTGGCTAGGGAGGGGGAGGCCTCAAAGGTCTTCCGGGTGTGAGGTGGGACCTCCACGCTACACCTGAGGGTCTATTCATATTTTCCTAAGTCTCTAGTCCGTGACGTTCTTCCGAGTGTAGTAGGTGTGAGGTCACCCCTCTTTTGGGACCCCGAACTCCACAGAGGTCATTTTTCGCTTCAACACATGGTGCGGTGAGCGTGGAGAGTGACCAGCACATAAGATCTCGGGAGAGTGTCATAGCTGGAGATCAGAGAGGTAGTGATGATCTCGGCGAGCTCCCTAACCCCGGACCATTCGTAGGAAGGGAGGAGTTCATGGCTTCCATCGAAGGCATCATGGGGATGCTTAGAAGCATTACCCCTCGGGCTAACAGCTTAACCCCCACCCCCCAGGGACTGGCTCCCAAGGGTCCCGGCGAGCTGACCCAAAGTGGTCTTGGCGAGCTGCCTCCCAGGGAATAGGCGAGGTGACCCCAGCAGGGGGAGAAGGAAGTGCACCAGGTAGGCGACCTGGGAAGGAAAGAATGGGAGAGGGGGTCGAGCGAGACCTACCCGGCCGGGAGCTGTTCCCCAGTTCGGCGAGTGCTAGCCCTCCAGGCGAGCAGGTCACGCGAGTAGAGGTGGCGAGAGCACCCCCCAGGGGGTCACCCTTCAGCGAGCTGATCAACTCAGCTCCCTTTCCCGAGGGGTTCAGAGAGCCACACATGGCTTATTACACCGGGAAGGATGATCTTGTCTCCATCAGGCCGATGACGGATGCCTTCAAGTGTCGCCTCTTTGCGATCACATTGAAGGAGAAGGCAAGGGACTGGTTTCATCAACTCCCTCCAAGGTCGATCCACGGGTTCGAGGACTTGAGTCGAAGCTTCCAGCTCCACTTCTCCACCTCTAAGAAGAGGAAGAGGAGTCCTGAGTCCATCTTTCTGATAAGGTAGAGGGCTTAGAAGTCGTTGGCCCACTAAGTTGACAGGTTCCAGGAAGAGATCCTAGATATCTAGGAGATGCCGGGGTATGCTATCCAGATGGCCTTCACCATCGGGCTGAAGGAGGGCTTCTTCAAGATGTGCTTGACTCGGAAGGCCCCCCTTTCCTTCGAGGAGTTGATGGAAAGGGCGGCAGAGGAGATAGCCATGGAGGTGGCCAACCTGGCATTCGTCAAGAAATTGGCGAAGCTGATAGAGACAGAGTCAAAGGAGCAAGGTGGACCAAGGCATCATGAAGGAAGAAGGAGGGAGGAGCAGAGAGCTCAGGGGTTCCAGGGACGGAGGGTCCGGAACCAGGCTGTAAGCAGCAGAGAAGACCTGCCCAAGGTCCAGGAAGAGCTCTCGTCTCAGGTGGAGAGAACTTCCACGGGGGCCAAGGGAGGTACAACTTCCAGGGGTAAGCCCCTAGGCAGCTCCTGCCCCTACCCCAGCAGGCATTGGCAATAGGTGAAGGAGGAAGAGGCAATAGGAGAGATCACCCAGCCCGCCAAAAGAGGGGAGAAAGGGCACTACTGTATTGTGACTTCCACCAGGTGGAGGGGCACGCAACAGCCACCTGCCCTGAGTTCCTGGAGGTAAGGGGGGCGAGGGGTCCAGCCCAGCAACTACCTCCGGAGCAAATTAAAGTTCTACCCCAAGGAGGGGGTGATGATGTATGCGAGGACCGGGTCGATGTAGGGCCCCGAGGTAGTATAGCTATGATCCACGGGGGGGTGGGGATCGAAGCCGCTCGAAAGGCCAGTCTCCACGTCATGTACCGACGGAGTATTGCCTCGACATCCCAGACCCCTCCCCCGGAAGAAAAGATCAGCTTCTCATCAAAGGACATGCAAGAGATGAGGACCCATTCTGCGATGCCTTGGTCATCCAGCCCGCCATCGAAGGCTTTACCGTCTCCCAAATCTTGGTTGACAATGGAAGCTCTGTCAACGTCGTTTTCAAGAAAGCGTTTGACGGGATGAAGGTAGAGCCAAGGAGGGTGCTGGCCTCGAACGGACCCCTATTTTGATTTTCAGGGGAGAGGAAGGAAGTTGTAGGTGGAGTCGGACTCCAGGTAAAGTTAGGGGGGACCTCAAGAAACTACAGGTTCGTCATTGTTGATGCCCCAAGCAGTTACAATGCCATCTTCGGGAGGCCCCTCAACAGTGCCTTCTGTTCTGTGTCGTCTTCCCTCCACCAGTGCCTTAAGTTCAACTCAGAGGGGACTCAGATCAGGATCAAGGGAGACTCCAGGATTGCGAGGCAGTGCTACGTCACGGCTGTCAACACCATCTCTTGGTTGGCCAAGGCAGAGGAGATGGAGAAGATCATGGAGAGCCTGAGCAGGATGGAAGTGTCCGAGGGGAAGGAATCGGACGACGGCCATCAGGCCCAGGCCCCCTGAAGAATCCTCGTCTCGGCAGAGTCTTGTATCTTTTTCTTATGTTGTAATGAGTCCAACCCTCGACCAGTGGAGTCGGGGGGGTCATGTAACCCATCTTTTTCCCCCGTTAGAGGATGTTGGAATTGAAAAAGCTTAGGTGACATGTCCAGCTCCCAACCCCCGAGAGGATCTCCTCATACCAGGCTCACACCAGCTGGCAGGGTCGAGAGTGCCTCGGAGGGTGGCTTGTTTCTCCCTTTGCTTTGATGATGATTCCGCTGTCAGGCTCTCACTAGCTGACAAGGCCGGTTGATCTTTCATGGAAGCCCAGTCCCTTTGCTCCGATGATGATTCCGCTGTCAGGCTCTCACTAGCTGATAAGGCCGGTTGATCTCTCGTGGGAGCCTAGTTCCTTTGCTCCGATGATGATTCCGCTGTCAGGCTCTCACTAGCTGATAAGGCCGGTTGATCTCTCGTGGAAGCCCAGTCCCTTTGCTCTGATGATGATTCCGCTGTCAGGCTCTCACTAACTGATAAGGCCGGTTGATTTCTTGTGGAAGCCCAGTCCCTTTGCTCCGATGATGATTCCGCTATCAGGCTCTCACTAGCTGACAAGGCCGGTTGATCTCTCATGGAAGCCCAGTCCCTTTGCTCCGATGATGATTCCACTGTCAGGCTCTCACTAGCTGATAAGGCCGGTTGATCTCTCATGGAAGCCCGGTTCCTTTGCTCTGATGATGATCCCGCTGTCAGGCTCTCACTAGCTGACAAGGCCGGTTGATCTCTCGTGGAAGCCAAGTGTTTTCACCCCGAGGCTGTCTCGTCACCCAGGCTCCCACCAGCTGGAATGACAGGTTGACCCCTCGGGAGGCTAAGTGTTTTTTGCTCGGAGGAGGTCTCGCCACCAAGGCTCCCATCAAGCTGGCATGGCAGGTTGACCCCTCCGGGAGGTTAAGTGCTTTTTGCCCAGAGGAGGTCTCGCCACCCAGGCTCCCATCAAGTTGGCATGGCAGGTTGACTCCTCCGGGAGGTTAAGTGTTTTTTCTTGGAGGAGGTCTCGCCACCCAGGCTCCCATCAAGCTGGCATGTCAGGTTGACCCCTCTGGGAGGTTAAGTGTTTTTTTCCCGGAGGAGGTCTCGCCACCCAGGCTCCCATCAAGCTGAAGATGATTCTACTTCGTCAGATATTTGATATTTATTCTAGTCTCTAGAGCACGGACTATATAGAAATAGAAATAGAATAGATAAAGAAAAGAAATATTTGAACTATTATTCAGACCTCGCAACCGGACTAAAAAAAAGGGGGAAATAGGTCTTTTATAAATAAAACAATTTTTCCTTCAGACTTCTTTTGAACGAAAGAAAACTATTTCTCTATATTTTATTGAGTCATTACATTCATTGAATATTGAATGAAGTGATGATTGTCAAATGAAAGTGAATCAAAAAGGAGCCTTTATATGTCTCATTACCGAGGACCTCGTTTCAAAAAAATACGCCGGCTGGGGGCTTTACCGGGACTAACTAGTAAAAGACCCAGATCCAGAAGTGATCTTCAAACCCAATTACGCTCTGGAAAAAGATCGCAATATCGTATTCGTTTAGAAGAGAAACAGAAATTGCGTTTTCATTATGGTCTGACAGAGCGACAATTACTAAAATATGTGCATATTGCTGGAAAAGCCAAAGGGTCAACAGGCCGGGTTTTACTACAACTACTTGAGATGCGTTTGGATAACATAATTTTTCGATTAGGTATGGCTAGGTTGACCCCTCCGGGAGGTTAAGTGTTTTCTTCCCGGAGGAGGTCTCGCCACCCAGGCTCCCATCAAGCTGGCATGGCAGGTTGACCCCTCCGGGAGATTAAGTGTTTTCTGCCCGGAGGAGGTCTCGCCACCCAGGCTCTCATCAAGCTGGCATGAAAGGTTGACCCCTCCAGGAGGTTAAGTGCTTTTTGCCCGGAGGAGGTCTCGCCACCCAGGCTCCCATCAAGCTGGCATGGCAGGTTCACCCCTCCGGGAGGTTAAGTGCTTTCTGCCTGGAGGAGGTCTCGCCACCCAGGCTCCCATCAAGCTGGCATGGCAGGTTGATCCCTCTGGGAGGTTAAGTGCTTTATGCCCGGAGGAGGTCTTGCCACTCAGGCTCCCATCAAGCTGGCATGGCAAGTTGACCCCTCGGGGAGGTTAAGTGCTTTCTGCCCGGAGGAGGTCTCGCCACCCAGGCTCCCATCAAGCTGGCATGGCAGGTTGACCCCTCCGGAAGGTTAAGTGCTTTTTTCCCGGAGGAGTTCTCGCCACCCAGGCTCCCATCAAGCTGGCATGGCAGGTTGACCCCTCCGGGAGGTTAAGTGTTTTTTTCCCAGAGGAGGTCTCGCCACCCAGGCTCCCATCAAGCTGGCATGGCAGGTTGACCCCTCCGGGAGGTTAAGTGTTTTTTGCCCGGAGGAGGTCTTGCCACCCAGGCTCCCATCAAGCTGGCATGGCAGGTTGACCCCTCTGGGAGGTTAAGTGTTTTTTGCCCGGAGGAGGTCTCGCCACCCAGGCTCCCATCAAGATGGCATGGCAGGTTGACCCCTCTGGGAGGTTAAGTGCTTTTTGCCCTGAGGAGGTCTCGCCACCCAGGCTCCCATCAAGCTAGTATAACAGGTTGACCCCTCCGGGAGGTTAAGTGTTTTTTGCCCGGAGGAGGTCTCGCCACCCAGGCTCCCATCAAGCTGGCATGGTAGGTTGACCCCTCCGGGAGGTTAAGTGTTTTTTGCCCGAAGGAGGTCTCTCCACCCAGGCTCCCATCATGCTGGCATGGCAGGTTGACCCCTCCGGGAGGTTAAGTGTTTTTTTCCCGGAGGAGGTCTCTCCACCAAGGCTCCCATCAAGCTGGCGTGGCAGGTTGACCCCTCCGGGAGGTTAAGTGTTTTTTTGCCGGAGGAGGTCTCGTCACCCAGGCTCCCATCAAGCTGGCGTGGCAGGTTGACCCCTCCGGGAGGTTAAGTATTTTTTACCCGGAGGAGGTCTCGCCACCCAGGATCCCATCAAGCTGGCATGGCAGGTTGACCCCTCGGAGAGACCTTATAATCTTTCAAACCGTGAGAAGAGGCCACTCGGTGAATACGTTGGGATGGATGTTTCTTTCCGAGCGTGGGACTCGCTCGAAAAGAGCGGGGATTGTGTACAACCCCGTATTCTCCCCTATATAGTTTTAAGATTTTGGACGTCTTGGAACTCTCGGTGGCCAAATTTGGCCTTGCCTGGGAAATATACTAGTAGGGGGAGGAAAAAAGAAGCTTAGTTGGCTAGTGCTTGGAGTACTCTTCATGGGGCGAGTGCGGCGGGAGGTCGATACTCTCCCCGGCCCCTCTTTAGGGTACGGGTGCAGCGGGAGGCCGACACCCGCCCCGACCCCCCTTTCAGGGGTCTCGGCAGGCCTATTCCAAGGGTCACAGCGAGACTGCTCCCAAGATCTCGGCGGGACTGCTCCCAGGGTCTCGGCGGGAGAGTTCCCAGGGTCTCGGCGGGACAGCTTCCAGGGTCTCGGTGTGACAGCTCCCAGGGGTCTCGGCGAGACAGCTCCCAGGGGTCTCGGCGGGACAGCTCCCAAGGGTCTCGACGGGACAGCTCCCAGGGGTCTCGGCGGGACAGCTCCCAGGGTCTCGGCGAGACATCTCCCAGGGTCTCGGCGGGACAGCTCCCAGGGTCTTGGCGGGACAGCTCCCAGGGTCTCGGCGGGACAGCTCCCAGGGTCTCGGCGGGACAGCTCCCAGGGTCTCGGCAGGACAGCTCCCAGGGTCTCGGCGGGACATCTCCCAGGGTCTCGGCGGGATAGCTCCCAGGGTCTCGGCGGGACAGCTCCCAGGGTCTCGGTGGGACAGCTCCCAGAGGTCTCGGCGAGATGGCTCCCAGGGGTCTCGGCGGGACAGCTCCCAGGGTCTCGGCGGGATAGCTCCCAGGGTCTCGGCGGGATAGCTCACAGGGTCTCGACGGGACAGCTCCCAGGGTTCTCGGCGAGATAGCTCCCAGGGTCTCGGCGGGACAGCTCCCAGGGTCTTGGCGGGACAGCTCTAGGGTCTCGACGGGACAGGGTCTCGGCGGGCAGCTCCCAGGGTCTCGGCAGGACATCTCCCAGGGTCTCGGCAGGACAACTCCCAGGGTCTCGGCTAGACAGCTCTCAGGGTCTCGGCGGGACAGCTCCCAGGGTCTCGGCGGGACAGCTCCCAGGGTCTCGGCGGGACAACTCCGAGGGTCTCGGCGGGACAGCTCCTAGGGAGATAAGGAGTGTGGCTCTTCCCACCCTTGGACCTCTCTCCGGACCATGTTTTTACCGTTATGCCCTTGGGGGGGGAATTTCCTCTCTACCCCCCCCCCCCCCCCCCGATGTGGAGTTTTTCTATTGGCTTGAGGCTTATTTGTCCTGGGGCATTTTGGTCATTTTAACCCTAGGACTTGGAAAATCTATAAATATACCCTTGAGAATGCCTTGGAGAGGATGACTTCTTAGTCACTTAAATCCCCTTGGCTTTCTTCCTCCAAGGCACCTAGCTCAAGCATTGGCTAGGGAGGGGGAGACCTCAAAGGTCTTCCGGGTGTGAGGTGGGACCTCCACGCTAGAGCCGAGGGTCTATTCATAGTTTCCTAAGTCTCTGGTCCGTGACGTTCTTCTGAGTGTAGTAGGTGTGAGGTCACCCCTCTTTTGGGACCCCGAACTCCACAGAGGTCATTTTTGGCTTCAACATCTCCTAACCAAAAGACTTGAGGTTTGGTTTTTGAGCACCTGATCAAAAGCTCATTGGTGGCAGTCACCTAATTAAAAACTTGAGTGGATTCCTACCAGGGTGGTAGAAGAGTGGATGTACCCAGGTTGGGGAATCACTATAAATTCTTGTGTTGTTCGGTTTCCCTCTTCTTCTTGTTCTTATTGTGGTTGTGTTATTTAGCTTTTTTGTGATTTCATTTATTTCAATTTAGTATAATGTGATATTATATCTAAGTTTAGGTATAATCTTTTATAACTCAGGAAAAGTTTTTAAATATACATACATACTCTATTCACCCCCCCCCCTCCCTCTAGAGTATATCAGATCTAACCCTAACTTTCATGTGTCGACACTAGGAGCCAGATTGTGTCGACACAAAGGACTTGTGTCAACACACATAAATTCAATCTACAGCAACTGTGTCGACACACAGGACTTGTGTCGACACATAGAAATTCAGTCTACAACAATTATGTCGACACACAGGACTTGAGTCGACACACTCAAGAATTTTATCAACACCAACTATATTGAGACTGGAAGCAGATTGTGTCGACACACAGGACTTGTGTCAACACATTCTACAGAAGCTGTGTCGAGAAGATAAAGAAGAGGTTTGTCTACATTCTATGAGCTGTGTCGACATCATCAAGAATTGTGTAGACACATATGAAGTTTTGTCTCGACACTTTCTGCTGAGATAAAAGTGTCGAAGTATCAGATGTCAGGAGTGAAGACTTGACAGCTGTTATAACTGACAAAACCGTCACATCTGTCAGAGCTGTCAGAAGGCGGTTATGAACCGGATTAGTCAGTAACCTCAGATGGGATCTATATAAAGACATGTTCTATCCAAAAAGAGATGGAGGGGGGTTGTTGGTTCATCCTTAGATCAACAATTCATTTTTAAAGAGAAAGCAGCTCCTGAACAAGTCTGCAAAAAGGAATTCAAAATCACGTCTGAAAGAAGAGAAGAGTTGGATTATGAATCGACTCCAACTTTTTAAGAAGATCAACCTTACTTTGTTCAGATTCAAGAAGCTTTGAAGAAGTTAAGACAGGTTGGATCTCAAGTCGTCAGTTCATTCCAGATCTAATCAAGAAGTCTTCATCCATTTCTTTTCGGGTGAAGAAATAATCATTCTCTCAATAATTTCTATAAGATCTTTTATAGATCTGAGGTAGGATCTTTGTGATCTGATTTGTAGGCCTGGTTATAAGGCTGAGGTAGGATCTTTGTGGTCTGAGTTGTAGGCCTGGTTATAAGGGATGAGGTAGGGCTTGCTGGCCTGAGTGTAGGAGTGTGGACTCACTTTGAGGTAGGATTCTCTAAAAGAATCTAAGTTGTAGGACTTGCTGAAGTCTGAGCTGTAGGAACCATTCTGGGTTCTGAGTTGTAAGATCTGAGGATCTGAGAAGAAAGAAGGAAGTTTGGTCAAATCTAGTATACTGCTAGATATACGAAGGGGGAAAGTGGATGTACCCATCACTTAGGGAACCACTATAAATCTATGTGTATGTTGTGTTGGATGTGTTTGTTTTTATATGTGTTGTGATAGCTGTAGCATAGTTTGTATAACTGTGATATATTTTATCTGCCTAATTAAAATAAGAATTGAACCTATTCACCCCCCCCCCTCTAGGTGTTTAGGGTATCTTGAAACCAATTCTTTCAAGTGGTATCAGGGGGAGGTTTCTCAAGAATAGACTTAACAGACTGAGTTGATCTCTAAGGCAGTTATCAGTTAGCCAAAATGGGTTTAGGTGAAAATCACAAGGAGTTTGGATCCATGAAGATTCCTATATGTAGAAAGGAAATCTTTGGCATATGGAAAGAGAGAGTTAAATTATTCATGGAAGCATCTGACCAGAATCTACATCACAGTTCAAGAAGGGCCATTCATTCCTATAAACATTTCAGTTCTTAATGCTAACCTCAAGACTCCAAAAATTTACTCTGAAATCACTAAGGATGAGATCATCTTTGCCACTATGGACAAGAGAGCACAGAACATAATAGTTAGTGTTATAGATGACTCAACTTTCCAAAACTTAGTTCATTGCAAAACCTCCAAGGAGATGTGGGACACTTTGATTGTCTACATGGAGGGGACAAAAAAAGTAAGAGAGGATAGAAAGTCTATGCTAAATCAAGAATATGAAAGTTTTAAACAAAGCAAAACAGATAGCATAACTAAGTGCTATAAGAATTTTTTTAGAATAGTTAATGAGCTGATGACCTATGGAAGAGTCTTCAGCACATATGAGCTAAATGATAAGTTTCTCAGATCACTAACCAAGGACTGGGATATAAAGATATGTGTCATCAGGGAAGTGGCAAACTTGCAGATACATCTCCTCCAACCCTATTTGGAAAATTTCTATCATATAAGATGCAGCTTATGGCCAGAAAGGAGGAGGATAAAAGCTATAGGTCTGAGTACAAAGAAAAATCTGTGGCCCTCAAGGTTGAAGCCACAAAGAAGGAAAGGAGGAAGTCTCCATCTCCTCCTAGAAAAGCTACTGAAGTTAACTCAGATAATTCTGACAACAACACATCAGACAGCCCCAATTCTGATGAAGACTTTGCTGCCTTCACAGGGAAATTCCAAAGATTCACGAGGAAAAAACAATGGAGAACAAAGCCATCCTCCTCTCATTCCAAGGATGACTACTACCAGAAGAAGAAATCTTCTAAGGAAGACAGGTGTGACACTAAACCAAGCAAACTAACTTTTTCTAAGATTGTTTGCTATTGTTGCAACAGGTCTGGACATGTCATAGCTGACTGCCCTGATAAAAAAAGGAATCTAATGACAAGAAGAAGAATCAAAATAAGGGCAAGAAGGAGAGATCCTTTGTTACCAAAAAACAGAAGAGTTGGACTGACTCCTCATCATCAGAATCTGGAGAAGAGGCTAAAGTTGAAGCCTATATTGGATTGTTCACTACTGAAGAGGATTTTGTAGAGACTGAATTCTTGCAAATGCTGGACTCTATAATTGGGATTGAAGATCATCATTGTAGAGGGCTGATGGCTCTGTCTGAGGAAGATCAGTGTCAGGATCAGCCTGGTCCTAGTAAGGTATACAATATATCTTTAATTTTTGATTATTATAGTGGACCAGAATCAGAAGCATCAGCATCAAGAGTTGAGGATGATTCTGAGTCTGAAGGGGATGTGGATCAACTAATTGATAAGTATGGTGATGTGTTGCTAGCTTTTAAGAAAAGCAGAATCCTTGCCAAAAAGCAGGCTAAGGAAATTGCCTCTTTCAAGTTAGCTGCTTTAGAGTCAGCAAAAGTGCTGGATCTGAAATTAAAGGAAGTAAGACAACTGAAAAAAATCACAATCATTCAAATGGAAATAATTATCTTCAAAAATAATCACATCAAGAATCTTGAAGTCAGACTTCAACGAGAGAGGGATCTTGTGGCTAAATTCTCAAAGTCAAAGTCAGTCTTACCCTTAATTGATAACTTCATTGCTCAAAAGGGTAAAGAAGGATTAGGCTTCAAGGGAAGAACAAGGGCAGCTAATTCCAAATGGAAAGGCAAAGCCTCAATTCAGCCACTAACTTCCAAACCCCCCTATTCCTTTCAGTAAAGTGATGCAACCTACTAACAGGTATGACCATGACATCACACATGGTCACTGTGAGCATGGTGATCAGGATGGCAAGGGTGTAAATGCCAATATGGCAGCCCATGAGCAAACACACCATGTTCTTCAGGAATCATCAGTATTGGATGCACCAGCCCCAACACTTAATAAAAAGACTAATGTTCCTATAGAGTTGAGGACTACTGACAGCAGTGCTGTTAATCCTGTACTTAAAAGAGGATACAACAGATATGAGTGCTGGTGTTGTGGAAAAGTGGGCCACTATGCCATTAATTGTTGGCACAATACTAGTGTCTAGAAAAATGCTAGCTTACCTGTCAGAAAGGCTGCAGGCAAGCATGTCAAATTTCAATCTAACCTGAACATAGGACCCGATAACTATTGGGGCTCTAAGGTTAGGTAATTTTATTTGATGCAGGTGAGTCCAAGTGACCATACCCCAATATAGTACTTGGACAGTGGGTGTTCCAGGCACATGACTGGAACTACAGTATGCTAAAGGACTTTACTCCCACATTAGATGGACCCAAAGTTATCTTTGGTGGATCATAAAAGGGAGTAATCAAAGGTTTTGGTAAAATTTCTAATAGCTCAATCACTATCACTCAAGTGGCATATGTGAAAGGTTTAAAACATAACCTAATAAGCATAAGTCAACTAAGTGATCTTGGTTATGACACTTCTTTTATTATGAATGGGTGTCAGATTAGAAGGTCAAGTGACCAAGAGGTTATCTTGACAGGCTATAGAAAAGGAAATGTTTATTGTCTAAATTTTGTGTGTGAGAATAAAGATTCTCCTATTTGCCTAGTTGCAAATGAGAAAGCTTCTCATTGTGTCAAATGGCACAAGAGGCTAGCTCACCTTAACTACAAGATTATAGGTCAACTCTTTAGTAAAGAGTTAGTGAGGAATGGTCCTCAGGTCAAGTGCATCAAGGAGGGTGTATGTTCAGCTTGTCAAAAGGGCAAACAGACCAAGACCTCCTTCCAAAGTCTTGATACCAAAGATTCAGTGAGGTGGTTATACCTCCTGTATATAGATCTATTTGATCCTATGTCAGTTCATAGTCTAGGTAGGAAAGTCTATACCTTGGTGGTTGTTGATGACTTTTCCAGATTTGCCTGGGTATTCTTTCTGAGTAAGAAATCTGAAACCCCAGCTGTCTTCCAAACATTTGTTAATAAAATACAGAATGAAATCAACAGTTCTGTGGTTAAGATTAGAAGTGATCATGGGACTGAGTTTCAGTCTGAATGCATGACAAAGTTCTGTGAAGAACTTGGGACTCATCAAGAATTCTCATCACCTAGAACTCCCCAACAAAATGGAATTACTGAAAGAAAAAATAGAACACTTATTGAGGCTGGTAGAACACTACTAAGTGACACATCTCTCCCAAAATATTTCTGGGCTGAGGCAGTTAACACTGCTTGTCATATTCTTAATAGAGCTTCCATCAACAAAATCCACAAGAAGACTCCCTATGAGATTCTTAAGGGCAGAAATCCAAACTTATCCTACTTTAGGATCTTTGGTAGCAAGTGTTATGTACTTAACAATGGAAAATCTTATTTAACTAAGTTTGCTGCCAAGTCCCAAGAAGGGATATTTATTGGGTACAGCAATAATAGTAAGGCATACAGGGTCTACAACTTGACTACTCAAGCTGTAGAAGAATTTGTCCATATAGTCTTTGATGAATCTAAGATAATCAACTGTGAGCTGTCTAACACTTCTTCTAGCTCTACATATTTGAAGGAAAAGATGGATAAGCTAACCATCAGTGAATACCAACCTGCAAGATAGGATGAGGAAAATGATGGATGTTGTCAAGGGAGAGTACAAGACCCACAAGCTGATGGTGAAGACAATGAAGTACAGCTTGGTGGGGAGAATGAAGAAAATCAAGATGTGGACAGACTGCCTCCAGTAAATAGACATTTAAGGGATCATCCAGCACACCAAATCATTGGTGATGCAAGACATGGTGTTCTGACTAGAAGCAAGAGCATGAACACAGTCCTATGTTCAAGCTTCCTATCCCAGATTGAACCCAAGAAATTTGAAGTGGTCATACAAGACCCAAATTGGGTTGATACCATGCAGGAAGAGCTGAATCAATTCAAAAGATGTAAAGTCTGGAAGTTGGTTCCTAAACAAAAGAATCATAATGTCATAGGGACTAAGTGGATCTATAGGAACAAGTTAGATGAAAATTGCATTATAGTCAAGAACAAAGCCAGAATGGTAGCAAAAGGCTTACAGGCAGGAAGAAGGAATAGACTTTGACCAGACATTTGCCCCATTGGCAAGGATGGAAGCAATAAGATTGTTCCTTACCTATGCAGCTTACCAAGCATTTAAGGTTTTACAGATGGATGTAAAGTCAGCATTTCTGAATGGTGACTTAAAAGAGGAAGTTTATGTTAAACAACCTTCAGGTTTTGTAGATCCTCTTTATTCTAACTATGTTTATAGGCTTAAGAAAGCTCTATATGAATTGAAACAAGCCCCTAAAGCTTGGTATGAAACTCTGTCTACTTTCCTCATTGAGAACAAATTCTCAAGAGGGGAAATAGACAAAACTCTATTCCTAAGGGAATCAAAAGGCAAGATCATCCTAGTCCAGATATATGTTGATGATATTATCTTTGGATCAACTGAAAACAACCTTTGTAGAAAGTTTGTCAAACTTATGCAAGGAAAGTTTGAGATGAGCAGCATGGGTGAGCTAAAATTCTTCTTGGGACTCCAAGTAAGACAGACTGATGATGGCTTGTCCATATCCCAATCTAAGTTCACCAAGGAGTTAATTAAGAAATATGGCATGGAGTCAGTCTCTACCATGAGAACTCCAATGGGTTCAAGTATGCCTATAGGCAAAGATGAGGCAGGAAAACCTGTAGATGAGTCTTTGTATAGAGGGATAATTGGCTCCCTTCTTTACTTGACTGCTAGTAGACCAGACATCATGTATGCTACATGTGTATGTGCTAGGTATCAAGCTTGCCCAAAAGAATCTCATTATTCTACTGTCAAGAGAATTTTGAGATATCTTAAGGGCACACCAAATCTTGGCCTTTGGTACCCTAAGAATAGAGATTTTCTGCTAATAGGTTATTCAGATGCAGACTTTGCAGGCTGCAAAAAAGATAGAAAAAGCACCACTGGCACATGTCAGTTCTTAGGTAGAAGATTGGTGTCATGGAGTAGCAAAAAACAGACAAGTGTGGCTATATCCACTGCTGAGTTAGAATATGTAGCTGCAGGCAGTTGTTGTGCTCAGCTGTTATGGATACAGTATCAACTTGAAGACTATGACATCAAGGTAAGTAGAACTCCATTATATTGTGACTCTACTAGTGCCATATCTATTGCTAGAAATTCTGTTTCACATAGCAGAACTAAGCACATAGAAATCAGGTTTCATTTCATTAGACATCATGTTGAAAAAGAAGACATAAGTTTAAAATTTGTCAACACTGATAATCAAATTGCTGACATATTCACCAAACCTCTGGATGAAACTAGATTCAATTGCTTTAAAATTGAATTAGGAATGTTGGACGTGGAATAATCTGATAAATCAATAAAATCAAAAGGTATATAGAATTTCTATGTTTCTAGAAAATCTGTAAATTTTGACTAAGTTATAAAATTTGTGTCGACACTACAAGGCGTGTGTCGACACTATTAACTAGTTGTGTCGACAAAAGAAAACTCTGTGTCGACACAGCTATAAAACTTGGTGTCGACACAAAAAGTCTGTGTCGACACAGCGCTGTCGAGACTTTAGATTCTCCGTCATGACCTAAGTAGTCTGTGTCGACACTAGAAACTAAGTGTCAACATATAAGATTCTAAGTTTAGGCGCGTCTTTTGGTCTTCCTTTTCTTAGAATCCTATAAATAGGAGAGAGCAAAATCCTGTCGACTGTACGATTCAGAATGAACAACAATGGCGCCAAAGATGGAAGAGAACATCAATGAGGGTTATGAGCTGGTTCGACAAGCTTTTGATGATGCGAATCAAGAAATCAAGGAGGTAATTAATCTAATCACAATGGCTGGATTAGAATATCTGGTGTCTGAACCAACCAGAATATGGAAGAAAGAAATTCTTGAGTTCTACTTGAATGCTTCTCTAGACTCAACTGGCACCAAAATCAAATCCACTGTTCAAGGACGGAAGGTTAAGGTCACAATCAAACGTCTGAGTAAGATCCTACATCTTCCCAAAATCAAACAAGAAGATGAACTAGATTCATCAATGACAGCTAGTGCACTAAACTGTTGTGGCTTATCACAATCCACAAAGATTGGAGCAGCAATGATACAAAAGAGAATGAACTCCTAAGGGAAATTCCTTTTAGAAATTTTGGGAAAGGTAATATTATGAAAACCTGGAGGACATGATAAGATCTCAGCCTACATGTTCAGTCTCATGACCAGAATTATATTCAAAGTAAAGACTGACTGGGCTGCAGTGATGTTTGAGAAATTTAAGGAAGGGATTAAGAAGCCCAATCTGGGTAGAATACTTAGCCTATATCTGGCTACCTGTATTCCAGAAACACTGACCCAAAAGTCTGGTACTAAGATAAATCAAATGAGGAGAATGGACTTAAGAATACTTTCCAGGTGGGATAGAGTGTTGTCCAAGGATGTCTCTACACCTCAGAAACACATGAAGTCGGTCCAGAAAAAGAAATCTCCAGCCAAGAGTCCTGAATCATCCAGTGATTCAGAGGAAGCAGTTTTTTTCAGCTCAGATGAAGAAGGACTAGAAAGGACAAGGAAATCTCCTCCTCTAGAACTTGGCACTGATGATAAGTTGCAAGGGGAGAACGTCCTTGACAGCAACATCTCTGTGGATCAGTTCCAGGGGGAGACTATTCAAGTTCCAGATCAACAAGTGCTATCAACTTCAGGAGGAGATAAAAATCTAAATATAAATGTCCAAATAGCTGAACTAAACAGTGAATCAGCCAATATCTCTATAATAGAGGTAGTATGGGATATTAATCAAGCTTCCAAAGGCACTGAGAATGAAGCACAGGATGTGCTCATGAATGTCATTGATCAACATGAGCAGCACAGAGTTCCTGAGAATGAAATACCCATGGAAGAAAACCTTAAATTCCAGGTGGAGCCACCAGTTTAGCATGAGAAAGTTATTCCTCCAGTTTAGATGCAACAAGAGGTGACACAGGAAGAACTATTTCCAGAATTACAAGGAGCAAGAACTGAGGGGGGATGCTAATCCTTGACCCTAGACAAAAGGAAACAGTGGACTTAGCTAGTTCATCTGATTCCTCTAAAGAAGAAGAAGCCTCCAGGGCAAAGAAAAGGAAACTTGTGGAGCTCAGGAAGAGGAGCTCAGGCTATAATAAAGCCTTGAAGACTGCCCCACAAACACCTGCTCTTGTAGTAGACTTCAGTTCACTTTTAGTGCAACTGCAATTGAAGTTGGATGCGCAGAGAATTGCTCTTGAAAAATATGTGGATGAGAACAACAAAGATCTGCACTTCCACTTGGACCAGGATATCAAATCCATTAGGTTTGAAGTAAACTTTAACAAGAAGGAAATGACAGATTGCTTCCAAAAGGGAGGTAATGTTGTAGTCTACTTGGCCAAGCAACAACAGGAGTCCAAGACTGCAATAGAGGACATTGCAGTCAAACAAGGTTATGTCCTGGAAAATCAAATTAGAATGAATCAAAATCTAGAAGACTCCCATAATACTATTCTAACAGATCTCGGGAGTAAAGCAACTGCTATCAAGGAACAATTGGTTACAATAAAGTCTGATTTTGGCAAACAAATCAAAGAGGCTTTAGCTGCTGTCCAAACTGCCATCAAGGCATCTCAAAAGGCAATCTCTGATCAAATGCAGAAGTTCAAGACCTACTATAAAGAAGGAATAAATTATCTAGTTGATCAAGTAAGATTTCATAAGAATGATCTGAGAGACCATGTGGAACGAGAAGTCATAAAGGGAAAGAGGGTATTAGTCAAAGCAAGCTCAGATCATGCTAAATGGATAACCAATAGCATCAGAGCAACTCTTGGTTATCCACCCCTTTGTGATGATGACAACACTGCTGAATCTGGAATTCAACCTGCTTACATTGAAGGGGTTCAGTAGAAAGTAGCCCAAGTCATATATCCACCTCCAAACTTTAAAGAAATCCAGCATGCAGTACAACAAATGTATAGTCCTCCAATGGAGGCACAAAATATTATTTTTGAAAATGTAGAAATGTCTGCAACTGCATAACAAAGAGAAAAAGAAGCACAAAGAGCAAGTGATGCTCTGAGAGAAGCTTAGCTATCTAAGAAGAGGTTCAGAGAACAGGTAGAATTAAAACCTGATTTTGAACAATGGAGTCCAACCTCCAGGAATATTATTCTGACTTCTTGGAATGTTGTCAATGAGAATATGCATGATAGAGAAAAGTGGTATTCTGAACTGGAATGGAGCAAATATCAGGAGCGGAAAGATGCTATATACTAGTTCAGAAGAGACCTCAGAGTTGGGAAGATACCTACAAACTCTGTGGAGCCTGGCAAGTATTTCCCAAAGCCTTTTCATTACCTTGAAAGGCAAAAGATCATGGCTAAAGAGCTCAAGAAGAAGGATCTTAAAGGAAAGAAGCTGGCTGATGACACAGGAGCTGAAGTACAAGCTAGGATTCAGTCTGGCAAAAGAATGGCCATTAAGGAACATGATCAATCCTAGGGTTAGATTGACTAGGTTAAGGACTATGTAATCTTTTTTGTCCTAAATCCTTGTTGTTCTGGATTACTGAGTATATATGAAAATAAATTCTTTGTTTCAGCCATGATTTGATATTGAATACTTATGTCTGTGCGATGCATGATTAATGTATTATAACATATTTTGTGATAATATTGTTACATGTTATTTCTGCTTATGGTTAACCCTGTCTTTGTAATGACTTTTTACATCAT
Source organism: Platanthera zijinensis (assembly GCA_039513925.1). Classification (NCBI taxonomy): domain Eukaryota; kingdom Viridiplantae; phylum Streptophyta; class Magnoliopsida; order Asparagales; family Orchidaceae; genus Platanthera; species Platanthera zijinensis. The sequence goes on from CM077083.1 coordinate 158,087,372, forward strand.
AATCCTTGTTTATTATAAGTGGTGTATATCATTGACTAAGTGTTATGACTTCTCCAAATAGAGGGAGATTGTTGGGTACATTAGAAACTGTGTACCTGATTTGGAGAAGTCTCACTTAACTCAATGATACATCAGTGTGTATTTGATGGGATGTTGAGTTTCAATATGCAGGTTAAAGAAATGCAGAAAAAATATTCTAAGTACAAGTGTCGACACTTGTGAAGGAAGTGTGTTGACACCAGGAGCCAAATTGTGTCGACACACAGGACTTGTGTCGACACACAGAAATTCAGTCTACAACAATTGTGTCGACACACAGGACTTGTGTCGACGCACAGAAATTCAGTCTACACCAATTGTGTCGACACACGGGACTTGTGTTGACACACTCAAGAATTCTATCAACACCAACTATGTTGAGACTGGAAGTAGATTGTGTTGACACACAGGACTTATGTCGACACATTCTACAGAAGCTGTGTCGAGAAGATAAAGAAGAGTTGTGTCGACATTCTATGAGCTGTGTCGACATCATAAAGAATTGTGTCGACACATGTTCTATTTGTGTAGACACATATGAAGTTTTGTCTCGACACTTTCTGCTGAGATAAAAGTGTCGAAGTATCAGATGTCAGGAGTGAAGACTTGACAACTGTCATAACTGACAAAGCTGTCACATCTGTCAGAGCTGTCATAAGGCGGTTATGAACCGGATCAGCAGGTAACCTCGGATGGGATCTATATAAAGACCTGTTCTATCCAAAAAGAGAAGGAGGGGGGTTGTTGGTTCATCCTGAGATCAACAAGTCATTGTTAAAGAGAAAGTAGATCCTGAACAAGTCTGCAAAAAGGAATTCAAAATCACGTCTAAAAGAAGAGAAGAGCTGGATTGTGGATCGACTCCAACTTTTCAAGAAAATCAACCTTACTTTGTTCAAATTCAAGAAGCTTTGAAGAAGCAAAGACAGGTTGGATCTCAAGTCGTCAGTTCATTCCAGATCTGATCAAGAAGTCTTCATCCATTTCTTTTCGGGTGAAGAAATAATAATTCTCTCAATCAATTCTGTAAGATCTTTTATAGATTTGAGGTATGATCTTTGTGATCTGAGTTGTAGGTCTGGTTATAAGGGCTGAGGTTGGGCTTGCTGGCCTGAGTGTAGGAGTGTGGACTCACTCTGAGGTAGGATTCTCTGAAAGAATCTGAGTTGTAGGACTTGCTGAAGTCTGAGCTGTAGGAACCATTCTGGGTTCTGAGTTGTAAGATCTAAGGATCTGAGAAGAAAGAAGGAAGTTAGGCCAAATCTAGTATACTACTAGATAGGCGAAGGGGGAAAGTGGATATACCCATCACTTGGGGAACCACTATAAATCTATGTGTATGTTGTGTTGGCTATGTTTGTTTTGATCTGTGTTGTGATAGTTGTAGCATAGTTTGTATAACTGTGATATATTTTATCTGCCTAATTAAAATAAGAATTGAACCTATTCACCCCCCCCCCCCCTCTCCCTCTAGGTGTTTAGGGTATCTTGAAACCAATTCTTTCAACAGGCCACTCCTGTATCACAACTATCTTTGTCGCCGCAATACCTTCTCAACTAACCACATGGCCAAGAAAAGCCACTGACGACAGCCAAAACTCGCACTTTGAGAACTAATTTTCAAAGAGGACCGGTGCATTAATCCTCAACTGGTAGTAGTCAGACTTTGTTGCTGCTTGTCATATTCTTAATAGAGCTATTTGCGATCGTCTTTATCACAAAGAGGTCCAAGTATTCTCTAAACGTTCGATGCATTAAGTCCATGAATACATATGGCGCATTTGTTAGCCTAAATGAAATTACAGTGAACTTATAATGACCGTAGCGTGTACCAAACGCCGTCTTGTGAATATCATATTCCATAATCCTTAACTGGTAGTAGTCAGACTTCAAATCTAGCTTCGAGTAGACAGTTGATCCCACGACTGATCGAACAAGTCATCAATCTGTAGTATTGGATACTTGTTCTTCTCCGTCAGCTTGTTTAACTCTCTATAATCAATGCATAGACGCAAACTTCCCTCCTTCTTCTTAACAAAGAGGACCGGTGCACTCCAAGGTGACATACTTGGAGGTATATAGCCTTGCTCTAGAAATTCTCACAATTGAACTTTCAATTCTGCCATCTCTTTTGGCGCTACTCGGTACGGTGAGTGGGTCACAGGTTTCGCACCTTGCACCAACTCAATAGCGAAGTCAATCTCCCGCTGGAGTGGTAACCCAAGGAGATCCTTAGGAAACATATCTGCGTACTCCGACACAATAGGAGCGTCACTCAAACTAGGCTTCGGCTCAACAGCCTTCAACGGCGTGAAGAATAACTCTGCGCCCTTTCAAACATCCTTGACTACCTGGAAAGCAGACATCAATATCTTGCTCGATCCTCGCATACCAGCAAACTTAGTCTCTCGTTCGGTGTTCTGTCACAGTGTGACTTCCTTAGAGTTGCAATCTATACAGGCACGCTGCTCTAATAGCCAGTCCATACCAAAGATTACACTGAACTCAGATATCGGCAGCACAGACACTTCCAATCATAAATCCTGACTTCCTATCCGTACCTCAACACAGCAAGACCTATCCGCACGCATCACAGATCCGTTAGGTAACAACACCTTTACTCTATCTGTCGATATAAGAGTAGGCATTCTGATCCGCGATACGAAGTCCTCAGATAGAAATGAATGAGAAGCACCTTTATCAAACAGTGCTCTCGTCGGATAGTGCTGAATAAGGACAAAGCCTATATACAAAATTTATACACAAGAAACGTACAAGGTACTAAGTATGGAAAGCAATAAAACTGTATCTTAACTCATACCTGTTACGTCGTCATTTTGTTTTATGGCCTCCTACTGGACAAGATTGTACACCCTTGGTTGAGATGGAGCATATGGGGATGCAGTGGACTCCATCATCTTTCCCTTCTCAGCGTAAGATGCTCCTGCCTTTTTGTACTTCTTTGGAAGTCCACTCCAACAGTCTCGGGCCATGTCTCCCACCTTATCACATGTGTAACATGTGAGCGGACCTTGCCCTAATGTTGCTCCCGAAGTAACCGCGGATGGAGCTTGTCTAGAAGACCTGGACTTTGTTCTCCACTTCTTTCGGTGCTCAGATTTTTCAGGACGCGACACCTTGAACTCGGGTTTTATCACAGCCAAGTCTCCCTTTCCCTGCACCCTCTTCATGTCCTTTTCTAACAAATGAGCCTTATTAACCAATATTTGAAACCCTTGGTTCATCGGACCCGAGAGCAGTAACCTAAGCTCATCCTGCAGTCCCTCATAGAACCTATTGGTCTTATGCTCTTCGTTAGCAAAAGTAGACTCTACATAACGTCCCAACCTAGTAAACTCATGCAGGTAGTTATCAACACTACCCTCGCCCTGAGTCAAATGCTGGAACTCATTTTCCATGGCAATCCGCTGTGACGACAGTAGATGCTTTTCCAAGAACAATCTCAAAAACTCCTCCATCGAGATCTCTGATAGTCGTCTACCCGCAAATTGGTGTAACTCCAACTCATACCACCAAAGCCGAGCCTCTCCTTCTAACAAGAAAGCGGTCAAGGTGACCTTCTGTCCCTCCTCTATCTCTATCGCCGTCAATATCCTCTTAACATGTGAAAGTCAGGCCTCTGCCGGCGTTGGGGATCCAGCACCCGTAAACGCAGGAGGACTAAAGCTCATAAAATTCTTCAGCTGTCGTTCAGTCGCTCGCTTGTCAACCAAAGCCTCAGCAGGAATTTACCTAGCAGTTATAGGCTTGGCAGCACCAACCTGTACTGGCACCATCGCAGGTCTCACCTGCCCAGCTATTTATGCATTCATCATTACAAACACTGCCTCAACAACTAAGCGTACTGTCACCGCAGAAGGAGGAGGTGTGGGTACATTATCTAGTGTCGCACTCTCAACATAACGTTGGGGTTTAGACTGCCCCTCCCCCACCACCACCACCACTTATATTAACCTATACGTGTAAAATAAACAATTTAGCAACTACACATAAGGCAAACAACGACTATTAGGAACGCGCAGGTTTCTCAACCATGTATATTTTCATTCCTAAGTGGACATTCTTGAGTTCATTTTTGTTATAACGGCAAGCACAGACACATGCTCGCCAACCCTCAAAGAAATTCGACCACGAATGGGGAGGAGGAAGACCAAGACAAGCTGATACCAAATTATAACACCTCCATCCGTCACGTAGAATATAACAGAGGGTCCGGTCGGGGCCCCACGCCATATCCTAGAGACAGTCGGCGGAATTACATGTTAATATCAAAGACTACTAAACGAATCCTAACTAAAAACATTCTAGCGGAAGCTTCATGGGTTAACTTGAACTCAATACATGCGAATGTCCACTATATATACATATATCTCAGGAATGTATACAAATTACACAAAAGTCACAGCCTTAAAGCCTTACAGTTATGCTTCAAAAGTGTGGTTTATAGACATCGGTGCGCAGGCCGGCCACACATGAAAAACATTAAAAAGCCTTCGCTTGGGCTTCGAGGGATGGCATAGCATCAAAGGGCTGAACCTATTATTTCCCGCTCAGTTCTCTAGCACCTGCACAGGGACAATCCACCATAAGGGCGGTAAACAAGGCAACGGTCAGCTTTCAGCTGACCAATTTATAACGACCCTACCACATTTCTGGGGCAGCGGTATTCCTTCCCTGCATGAATAACATTAACACATAGATATATCATAAGAAGGCACACTCAAGCACCATTCAATATATCACAAACGAGTGCCTCAGCGACCAAACGTTCCGTGCACTCAGGGAAAATTCTCGATGTACTGGACTTCCCGGCTCCCACCACCATCCACAGTCTCAGACTTGACGGTATACTTGAGCATTCTAGTATTTTCCGTCACATGGCCTGAGACTCTCATTATGTCAACGACGAAAGACAATTACTTTAGGCAATCTAGCCCGAATGACATAATGCGGGTACAGTTCAGCACTTTTCCCATTGCTCAAATCTTCATGTCATTGACGAAAACCGAAGCAATAAAGCCCCATGACAAGACGCGGGTCAGCTTCCCCTTTCCCGTTCGGCTCTATGGACTTTTTTTGTCTGGGCACAACAGGCTCTCATCATTACTTGCCGCTCATATGTCCCCAGAACCTGAGCCTGTAATGATCAATCATGGCACTCATGGCCAATATTTGGGCTCTCCAGGCTCACAGTTTATCATGCTACACACCTTGTCTCACGGATACAAGCTTCGCAACAACATTCAGGTTGGCATGCATGGCCACCTTAGCTAACTTCACAGCTTCAAACAATGACCCCAGGTCTCTCAAAGACAGGTCTCATAGCTTACTGGAAGTTATCGCCGGCGGTAGCACTACTGCCTCGTGGTAGGGATAGAATTTGCTTCTTCCTTATTTTTGGGTGTTTTCTTAGAGATTACCTCCAGTACTATCACTGTAACATCCTGCACACCCCCAGACCATGGATTCTACACGTTGAACCACACGGCTTATCCAGAGAGTCTTATCCGGCACGCAAATCAATTCATCACCAATCCACACCAACCTGTCCAGACAAGCTTCACACAGCATGTCTATTCCGTACTTTGATTCCGGATCTAAATGCAAATTTTATTGGGGATCACAACGATCTACCCACTGGAAACCACCATTTTCTTCACCTTTTGGTGAGGGGTCTCATGCACATACAAAACAGAGGACTTCACTTGTCCAAGAAGGAAGATCGTTACCCGTTTAGATCTTTTAGGAGCCATGAATAAGTCTTATATCTGGATGGAAAGGAGCGTCTCGCTTTCCTCTTCACGGATCTTACTTCGACTCTTAATTCTGATCACGGGATCTCCTTCACCAAGCTTGCAACACTAAGCCCTAGCCTCTTTCCCTCAAGAACTTCAAGTACCAAGAGAGAGAGAAAAATGAGAGTTCAACCTCATGCCCAGCTTATATTTGGAGGCTACCGTCGCGCGGTATCTACTACCGTCGCGCGATATCATAGGCGATTGCCGTTTGGCCCAATCGACATCGCGCTGTCACTCCAAAACAGCCTCCACCTTACTGCCACGTGGCAAGCTACCGCAGGTGTTAACTCACTACCGCCGAGCGGTACATAGGTCAATTTAATCAGCTAACGCCGCGCGTTAGCGCACTACCACCGCGCGTTAGCGCACTACCGCCGCACGGTAGTCACTCAACGCCTCGTCGAGAGCGTTGAGTGTGTCGAGTGATAGTGTCATGCGCTAGCCCACTACCGCCACGCGGTAGGCCTCTCAACACTTTGTCGAAAACGTTGAGTGCGTTGAGTGGTAGCGCCACGCGATATCTCACTACTGCCAACCGGTAGATACCCGAGACGAAGGTTGATTTAATTCAAGGGCTAACGTCGGCGTTAACACTACCGCCGCTCGTTAACTTCCAATTCTTCCTTTTAAGGATTTCTGGGGCATTACAAGTTGTGCTTTCTCCTTAAATGAAGAGATGACACAATGACAATTCAATGTTGCATAACCTGTCATCTGCAATAACATTCAGTATCTACATATTGCAAATATGATTGTATCTAAGCAATTAAAATGTAACGACAGTAATAAAAAAAACTGCATGCGGTCGTATTTGCATAGTACTTCCACAAATACGACTATATTACACAAACTATGGTCGTATTATCACATCATTTAAAAAACTACGATCGTATTATCAGATCACAGTGAACATACCAACATTAGCTACCTATATTTACACAGCATCCATTCTGGAATAATTACACAAATTACGACCGTATTATCAGAGCAAAGTGAGCACACAACATTATCTACCTGTATTACACAAACTATGACTTGGATAGGAATGAATAAGGATGTACATATGTATTTTATGGGCGTATTTTAACATACATCTTTCTGTAATGCACAAACATCTTTTGACATTACGGTCGTATTATCACAACATTTTAACAAATATGAGCGTATTAGTCCAGCCCTACAACAATATACAAACACATTTTAACTGCATCCATATTAAAAGTAACATATATCTTACATACAACAATATATGATCTGTATTACGGGCATACAACATAGTTCTATTATACACAAACATCTTAGGGCATTGCGGTCGAATTATCGCATCATTTTAACAAATACGGACGTATTTTAACAACACTTCAACAATATATTGTCATACATACACAAGATCTTTACCATTGCAGGGAGTAATACAATATAATTTGGAAGAACACTGAAACAAACTTATATTTTTCTCTTAGGCAAGAAGAAAGGTTTTCGCCGAATTTTTTTTGTACAACCATATTTCCACCTAATGCACGCAGAAAACGGCACAGGGAACAAGAATGTACCTTCATTATCGTCGTTGATGAGGATGCTTTTCGCCACCGGCCATTTCTCCAAGTTCAAACCATTAATTCAGAGGCTGTCAGGAAGTTTTTAAGTCGCCAATGGCGTTTTTCGGAGGAAGGGGGAAGCGATTTGGGAGTTGTTCTTCATTTAAAAATTAGGAGAGGGAAGAGGGGGGCCCTCGATGAAAATAAGCAATTATAGGCACGTATTAATATGCACGTATACGTATCAAAAACGGATGCTCATGTTTAACACGCCAAGCAACGCTCAGCATAAATGAATAAAAAATGATATTCATAAAATCAACCACAAATAATTTGACTAATGTAAGTGAAAAGTCTCCTAAGTTGTGGAATGACCGTCTCAAGCTGTGCGGTGATTGTAATGGCTTTGCTCGTTGAAAAAAGATGCACACTATTTCTGGTTGTGTGAACACCATAATCATAAAATAAACAGCATTATTTTAATTTCTCAACCCCACCCATCATAAATCTATGAGCACATCCAACCCGCACTCTCGCATCTTTTCTCACAAACTCTTCCTAGTTCCCATAGCTACCTCTGCTCTACAACTGACAAAAGATCTCATCTTTTCTCACAAACTCTCGCATCTTTTCTCACAAACTTTTAGGCGCCTGCTTAACAAACAAAAGATCTCATCTCGTCCTGTCATTCGCAGTCGGCCACCACTGAACCACTACTCCCAGGCCCGGCTCTCTTCGGCAGGAGATTCTAAGTGCAAACACTGACTCTCTCCCAGGCCCGGCTCTCGCGCATCGCTGCTCCATCTTGAGAGAAGAAGATCGATTAAGAAAAAAACTCCTTTTTAAGCTGTCCAAGCCGTCACCTGTACCAAGAGAGAGAAAACGAAAAACAAATTCCGGCACCGCCTCTCTCTTTATATTTTCTCTGCTTCGTCAGAGAGAAGCAAACAATGGCAACTTTTAATTGTTTTCTTCTCTATGTGCTGCCATGACCAAGGAGAGAAGAACCACCAAAACCTCTTTCACTCTCCTTTTTAGGAAGAAAATTCCCAAGAAAAAAACTCCTTTTTTTGAGTGAGGAAGAATCCCTCCAAAAAAATTTCCAGTTGGCGCCGCCTCCAAAACCAGCGGCCAGCAACAAAATCCTTGTCAAAACAGAGGACAAGACCTCTTTCTCAGTAAATTCTAGAAATGATGTGCACGTAAGATTTTGGGTGTGCACATAATACTGGTGCGCACAAAGCCAAAAGTAATTTGCCCGTAACAGTGTCCTAAAAAAATGAGGCGAGGCAGTCCAACTGGATCACAATATTCAGGCTGACACAATGTTGTCCATTGATCTTTTTCAGACTAGGAGAAATAACATCAAATTAAACAACTTTTATTATAACATTAATACCACTTAACCAAAGTTGAGTGGTATTCAGGCAAACCCAACAGCCCCTTGGATGCATATCAAAGGAAACCAAAGTTGCAAGCAGATAAATAGCTAAATTACAATACAGTTGAGTTTTCGTGCATATATAATGAAGTGTTCTTGAGTACCATATAAGCATCAACCACAACGAAAAAGATCAGCCATAGCAGCGGATGGGATCAGAGCAACCTTTGGAAGCAGATTGTTTGGAGCCAGAGCGGCCTCCTTTCTCGAGGTATTGCTGATGGTAATCCTCCGCTCTATAGACCTTTTTCGCCGGAAGGATTTCCGTGACGACCTTCCTGCCCAAGCTCTTCTCCCGCCTCTCTAAACTCTCCCTTGCAGCTTTCTCCTGCCCCACCGAGTAGAAGTATATCCCCGAGCGATATTGGGTTCCCACATCACCACCCTGCATGTTCAATCTCTATGAAAATCTTGTAAATAAATCAACCGAGGAGTGATAAACCCATTGACAATATGATATATTGGGAATATGAAAAAATGGAGAGTACATGTATAAATAAATGTAGATATAAGGAGAGGGTCTAAACTATCCTAGACAATTTGGGACAAAACTACATGCAATAATACAACATTAGTGAGCCTTCGTGATGGGGCGGGGTGCGTTGGGAGGGGGGAGGGGGTCTTCTTCATTGGTCTTTAACACTCTAGCAAGCTGAATCATATATATTGATCACGTCTAGCTGTAAAGTATATGAAGGAAATTTGGGGGTAGAGGCTTCATAAGGATGTACGTGATTTGTTTTTAGATGGTATATGTTGGAGGAGCATTTTCTTTTCTTTATCTCGCTCTAATAAAGTGACAATATATTTTAATATGTTTAATTCTTTCATACAAGACTGAGTTTTCAGCAATGTGAACTGCAGTCTTGTTATCGTAGTAGAGAGTTGTTTGTCGTCTGAATACCCAATTCCTTAAGGAAAGAGCTGAGCCATACCAGCTCAAAGACAACTTGTGTCATGGCTCTATACTCAGCTTCAGTGGAAAAACATGCAGCAACTTTTTGTTGCTTACTACACCAGGTTACTGGACAGTCCCCCAAGAGTAGCATGCTCGTAAATCTTCGATCATCAATCGACCCAACAAAATCTGCATCAGGAAAGATTGTGAGCGACAACTGTATTGACGGTCTATAGAGAAGTCATTGTCCAGAAGTTCCTTTTAGATAATGTAGTTTCTTAACAACATTCATGTGAGAGGTCAAAGAAGTTTGCATGTATTGACTCACACTATTGACTATAAATGATAAATCAGGCTGAGTGATAGCAAGATAGATGAGTTTCTTAACTAATCATCTATAATAGCCTGGATCAAATAGAGATGGATTAGAAGAAGATTCAAGACAAAAAAGTTTCACGTTAGAATCCATTGGTGGATCTGCAAATTTGCGACCAAGATGGCCCATCTCAGGTAGAAGATCAAGTGTGTATTTTCTCTGAAATAATTGTAAATGTTTGTGGTTTCTTAATACTATAATACCTAACAAATAGTGGATATATCCAAGGTCCTTTGTATGAAATTCTTATGACAAATGAGTTTTGACCTTGGGTATCGTCTCCAGTAATTATGATGGCATCCATATAAACAGTCTCTGGTAATTATGATGGCATCCACATAAACAAGATGACAATCCCTTTAGGGTGCGTTCGTACCCTTAAATTTTTACGAATGAAAAGAGATGTGTCAGAGCCACTTTTGATAAAGCCAATTTGGTGTAATCAAATTTGTAGATATCGGCCAACATGACAGACAAGTTAGCCGACATAAAGGTTTAATGTAGGAAATGACACGTTTTCAACTTTTTTTCAAAATATCTTTTTGGAATATATCGGCCGATATATAATCTATCGACCGATATATCAACCGATATATCTTGATGGTATGTCAGTTTGTGCTTTTAATTATTTTATTTAGGGTATATGGTTTAATAAATAACAAAACAAAATTAATTTGTTGTTTTGGTTGTTTTGTAGCCTAGCCCTCAAATATTTTGCTGCTTCCTCTAGCGTTCTTACTTGCATCAGTGAGTCGTTGACGTCAATTTTGCTGGGTTATATGATTTTGGACTAAAGAATTCTTATCTTCGATCGTTGTCAACGACTTATGGGCTTTCTTCCTTGTGTTATAACATTATTACTTGCATAACATAAAATATTTATACTTATTTAGTATATTTAAAATTTCGGTAAATATTGAGCCATGATTTATCCACTAAATTTTTAGATATAAGAGAGAATAATTTTGAATTGAATCATAATCGTTAAAATCCTCAGATTTGTCAATGAACTCCACATACTCCTTAGCGACCACAACTTGGAAAATACTTTTTCAAGCATTCAATTCTTTTCTTGCTAACTCCCAAATCTTTATGAGGAGCAACTCTATTTAGATCCTCCGCTAGCAATTGTTCACTGTTACATCTAGTGAAATAATTTTAAAAAAATTGAGTTAAAAATCAATCATACAAAAGTCAAAAATAAATTTATAATTAAAAAAGATAGGTACCTTGGATTCAATGAATGCGCAAACAATGAAGCGGAGTGATATTCTCGTTCCAACGATCCACAAGGATAGCATGTACTACCTCAAAAAAGGTGGACACATCCTCTTCTATTTTCCTCTCATAAGCGTAGATAGCCTTCCTCAACACTTTTAATCATTGTGTCACACATATATAATAGATGAAGACAACTTATCTGTATCACAAAGGAGAATTATGTCATATATTGGACCGATGAATGAAAAAATATACTCAATGAAATCTCACCAATCATAATTCAAGACCTCTTTCGCATGTCTCATTTTTTCCATATCATTATCACGATATAAAAATCAATGATCACTAATAATCATTCTTTAGAGTCCATTCTTTATAAGTTTGAATCGTTTTAACATGACGATAATTGATGCAAAACGAATTTCAATAATAGATAATAATTTTAAGTTCACAACTCATTAAACATGACTAATCTCATGGAATGATTCATTGTATAGTTCTTAATGAACATGACATTATCACCAAAATAAGTAATCCACGAACATTTTTCATATGTAACTGCATTATTCTCTGAATTCTTAGCGGCACATATATTCTTCAAAGCTAGACTGGGAGTGTGCATCACACAAGGAGTTCAAAAAATTGATGGAAACTCACTGTCAATTAGTTGGCCCACCCCCTTGCAATTAGCCGCATTATCCGTTATAACTTGAACAACCTTTTCATATTTGATTTCTAAAATTACATCTTTTGATGGGGTTCCCCTAATCCGGTTCAACTGAAACCATAGAACCGCGCAACCACACGAGGCACAACTGTCGTGCCAACCGCCATAGTCGCCAAGCACCGTGCTGCAACCGCCGAAGTCGGGCGGTGTCTTTGTCGTACGGCCCTTTCGCCGACGTGCAGAGGGTCAGCGTCCTTGCCATCGAGATCGAGCAGCAAATCTGTCGCCCGGCTCTGGCCGGCCCTCCGCCTGAAGGAGGGTCCGCCCCAAATCGGGCAGCCACACTGGTCGTCCGATTAGGGCGGCCTCCTTCCTGCCCAGGTCGGGCGGCGCAATGCCTCCTGACCCTGGTTTTCTCCCGGCCAGGGAGCAGGGCCGCCCAAATCGGGCGACCCCTTGGCCGCCCGATTTAGGAGGCCGCCTCCCTGCCCAGGTCGGGCGGCATAGTGTCGCCCGACCCTTGTTGGCTCCCCGCCGGAGAGAAGGGTTGCCCAAATCGGGCGGCCAAGGTCGGGCGGTATAATACCGTCCGATCCTGGTCAGGCTTCCTGCCTGAGAGCAGGGCCGCCCAAAATCGGGCGGCCCTTTGGCCGCCCAGTTAGGGCGGCCTCCGTGCCGCCCAAGACGGGCGGCATTTTCACCGCTCGGCTTTGGCCGGGAGGCCCTTTCCCGCCAGCTGCCAGCCTCGCCGGGCCCCCCTCCCCTCGGAGGAGGGGCAATTATTTTTCCGGCGGAGGCAGTTATTTTCCAGCCGAGGGCGGTTTCGTCATTTGCATAAATATGGCGATCCGTGTGTCCCATTTTGGACGATTCTATTGGTTTGGCCGGTGGTTATTGGGAGAAATTACTGGATCACCGCTCCTAAAATCTATAAATAGACCTCTCCCTCTCATTTTCATCTTTTCCTCGACCGGAAAATCCTCCTACAGATTTTTTCTCTCCACTCCTACGATTCTCTCCACCATTTCCCTTACGCGCCTCTTCCGTGCGCGCTCCCGCGCGCGCCTCTTTCGTGCGCGCTCCCGCTCGCGCCCCTTCCGTGCGCGCCCCTTTCTTGCGCGCTCCAGCGCGTGCCCCTTCATTGCGCGCTTCCGTGCGTGCTCCCGCGCGCGCCCCTTGCGCACTCCCACGCGTGCCCCTTCCATGAGCGCTCCCGTGCACGCCCATTCCTTGCGCGCACTCGCGCGAATCTTCAGTGCGCGCTTGCGCGCGCGCCTCTTCCTTGCCCGCTCTCCTCCAGCAGGCGCTCCGTGCGCTATCCACCAGCTAACGCTTTGCGCGCTTTCCTTCAGCAAGCCCCCCACGTGCTCTCCTCCAGCAGGCGCCCCACACGCTGTAACACCCCTAAACAGTATTTCAGAAATCAGCCGTCCGGCCGGGTCAGCGATATAAAGAAAACTAGGAAACAGTATTAAAACTAGTAACAGCAGATAATAAAAGTCTATACTAAGCAATTTAAGACTTACAGCGGAAGTTTAAAAAGTAAACTAAGGGTAACCACATACCTGATATCCGGATTCACAGAGCCACTAAACATGATTGGAATTGCATTAACTGAAAATCTGAATAACAATAATAGTCTGATACAAGTTATATAAAATAAAACTCAGGTACAATGTCCACATCTACAAGTACATGCTGAAAAAGAGTAAACTGAGTAAGAAAAATACTACAAACTGACGCCACCATAATGCTCATCCTAGACGTAGTTTCCCACCTGGGTCACCTGAAAAACAGTGCCCACGAAGGGTTAGAGTAAGGAAAAATAACTCCTCCTAGTGACACTAAAACATTTTTACATATGTATGCATGCATGCCTTTAAAACAGTCTCGTGCACTGAAAACATTTTATGTTATATGTTATGCATGCCTTCGCACTACTTCCTGGTCAAACATCTACTCGTACTAAGCTCGTGACTTTTGGTTCACTAACTTAAGTCCTGGCGTTCACTAACTAGCATATTGTCTCACGTCAGGTCTATACTTAAGTTCTATATGACTTCTAACCTGCTCATCTACTAGGAAGGCTTTAGGCAGAGTAGCTCCTAACGCGCAACTGAAACTGACGACCCGAGACCATCTTACGAACTCAATTGTTCTAGTGTCACGCGGACACGGTCTCGAATCTGCTAGCTGGCTCAAGGGAAGACAATTCCCAAGTCTGTACTACTCATAAAGTTCCATGTGCCTTATGAGAAAGGTAGTGCGTCTCTACCTAGCACGAAAGAACTCTGTGTGCTGGCTGACCTTTTTGGTCTGACGCTACTCTGCATGGGAAATCTTTTTGGGGAACTACTAAGCGACCCTTGACTTTCTTGTGGTCTACTAGAATGGACATTCACGCCCTTGTTCGGAACAAATTCCAAACCTACGAACACGGTTAACGCTTTCGTACTCTACGTTTCTGTTCATGATCCGACTACTTGGGTCTTAGGGAAATCGTGTCACCCTACACGTTTTTCGTAACCGTTTTCCTATCACCACACTTTTCTATGCATGGTCATGGTACTTGAAATAAATCTACCCATGTGTATACAAAATATATACTTTTTATTATGTCTAAATAGCAGAAGTTAGGTTTCCTTACCGTGGTGGTGCGGCGCTCGTAGACTCGGCGCGGCGACATCTTCTATTTCGAAGGTAAACCTACTGCTGGGGACCTTCAAATTGCTGCCCCGACCCCACCGAAGTCCTGCAAGAAAGGGCAACCCTAATTTCATCATTTTCCCCTAAGGGTTTCCGGTGGAAAAATCTTCAAACAACTAGGGTTACCAAAATTAGAAGCTAAACTTCGGATATTACCTTAACGGAGAGTGATTTAGGCTCACGAAATGTCCTACACTAACTCCGCGGTGGATTTAGAACTCCAAACCTAATTAGGGCACAAGGAAACGAAACTTTAGTCCACAATAACTTCCAAATCGACTGATTACCATGAAGGAATAAATAGAAGGGAGAAATCGAACTCACTGGAACCAAAATCGGAACTTCTACCTCCACCGGTTAGGGTTAGACCCGGCACATCCACGGCCAAGGAAGGAAGGCGTGCACTCCCGGGCGCCTGCAGAGGACGGAGGAGTCGTAGATGCGTTCCGGAGGAGGATCGGGCGGCGGTAAGCCCTGCGGGAGGGCGTCGGCTGCGGATCGGGAGTCGTCGGGCTCGCCTCTTGCGGGAGACGGAAGTGATCGGGAGAGAACTAGTCGGCTTGCGGTTTTCTCCCGATAGAAGTGAGGCAATCAGGTTTTCTAATCGGGCTGCAGCGGTTCTCTTCATAACCGCAAAGAGGAGAGTGGGGGAAAAACTATAGGCACTCCATTTCCACTCAAAATCACTTATGAAACGGCTATCGGCGCACCCAACTCACAATAATACTTGCATACTAACCCATTAACACCGCGTGCGCCACATCTAATATAAAATGTGTTACACACTATAATTAACGCACTTAATAAACTAACGGACGCTAACATTTGGAATAGTAACAAAATACCTGGTCGACGCGCTGCCTCGATCACAAATCGTCGCGACTCGACCCTACAATAAAATAAATTTCGCGTAAAATTTACGGATGTTACAAATCTCTCCTCCTAATAAAAATTTTCGTCCTCGAAAATTGTAACCATACCTGAATCGAAGAGAAATGAATAGTCTGCATTGTTCTTAAGCTCATCCTCTCGTTCCCAAGTATACTCTGGACGGCCACAGTTCATCCAAAGGACTTTGACCATGCGAATCTCTCTATTTCTGAGCTTCTGAATCCTCGAGTCCACTATCTTGACTGGTCTAACTCCAATACTAAGATCTGTCTCAATTGGTGCTTCCTCGATACTGATGATCTGACTGGGATCTCTGACTGCTCTCCTCAGATAGGAGACGTGGAATACATCATGTACACCACTCATTTCCTCAGGTAAGGCCAACCTATATGCAACCTCACCCACTCTTTCCAGCACCTCAAAAGGACCAACGAATCTGGGGCTCAGCTTCTTCATCCGCTTTATTCTAGAGATTCCTTTGACTGGTCTGACCTTCAGATAAACGTAGTCTCCAACACTGAACTCTATTGACCTGTGTTTCTGATCATGATACTTGGCCTGACGATCCTGAGCTGTCTTCATACGCTCCCGAATAAGCTTGATCCTATCAGTGGTCTTATCAATCCATGACTCCCTGATAGAAGATCTTTCCTCACTCTCAGCCCAACATAACGGTGTCTGACAACGTCTACCATAGAGGGCCTCGAACAGTGCCATCCCAATACTCGCCTGAAAACTGTTGTTGTAGGAGAACTCCACAAGAGTAACATACTTCTCCCACTTTCCTCCAAAATCCAGAATGCACATCCGAAGCAGATCCTCCAAAGTCCTATTTGTGCGTTCGGTCTGTCCATCTGTCTGGGGATGGAATGCGGTGCTGAAATGTAACCTGGTACCCAACCGCTCCTGTACGTAACGCCACTCCCTGGAGGTAAATCTGTCATCTCGGTCTGAAACGATAGTCTTGGGTACACCGTGAAGTCGAACTATCTCGTCTAAATATAACTGGGCCAGCTTCGGACCTTGATCCGTCTTCCTAAGAAGAATGAAATGGGCGACCTTAGAAAGCCGATCTACTATAACCCACAAGGAATCATTCCCACTTTGCGATCTCGGCAA
The DNA here is from genome assembly GCA_039513925.1 of Platanthera zijinensis. NCBI lineage: Eukaryota > Viridiplantae > Streptophyta > Magnoliopsida > Asparagales > Orchidaceae > Platanthera > Platanthera zijinensis. Next base: position 158,104,087 of record CM077083.1, read on the forward strand.
ACCATGAATGAAATCCATGGATATATCCTCAAATGTCCACTCGGGAATGGGAAGTGGCTGCAATTTGCCTCCAGGCCTTTGGCACTCGGCCTTAACCAACTTGCATGTCTCGCACTTCCCTACATAATCTGCAATATCACTGTTCAAACCTGGCCACCAGACTGTCTTCTTAAGATCTGCATACATCTTCGTGCTACCGGGATGTATAGAATACCTGGAATTGTGTGCCTCGAAAAGAATGTCCTCGCGAAGGTGACTAACATCTGGGATGCACACTCTGCCATCATGCAATAATAACTCATCCTGAATAGAGAACCTCTCTTTCTGACCTGACTGTACTGAGATCCAAATCTCTGTCATCTTTGGATCCAAAGGTAGAGCTGTCCTGATTCTATCCTTAATGTCGCAAGTAATCTCCATCCAACTCAACCAAGCTGAACCAAAACTGCAACGGGGCACAACGACGATGTCCAGTCTCTTCAGCTCTCGTACTAACTCCTCCTGCTGAGTGAGAAGACAAAAACACGAGCCTCTACGGCTAAGAGAATCAGCTATAACGTTCGCCTTTCCTGGATGGTACTGAATGTCTACATCGTAGTCTGAAAGAAACTCTAACCATCTACGCTGCCTCAAATTGAGCTCTCGCTGATCAAAGATATACTTGAGGCTCTTATGATCAGTAAAGATCTCGCAACGCACTCCATAGAGGTAGTGCCTCCAAATCTTCAGGGCATGAATAACTGCTGCAAGCTCCAAGTCATGCACGGGATAGTTCCTCTCATGAACCTTTAACTGTCTCGAGGCATAGGCTACGACCTTTCCATGCTGCATGAGGACACACCCCAAACCCTGACCTGAAGCATCACTATAAATCTGAAATCCGTCTGGCTCTGAAGGCAAACTCAAAATCGGTGCGGTCATCAACCTATCCTTCAAGTCCTCAAAAGCAAACTCACACTCAACTGTCCAATCCAAGCCCTTTCCCTTCCTAGTGAGAGAAGTCAGTGGTAAGGCTATCTTTGAGAAATCTCTAATGAACCTCCTGTAGTACCCAGCAAGACACAAAAAACTGCGAACCTCTGAAACTGTCGTCGGCCTTGGCCAATTCTTAATAGCCTCTAACTTTTTCGGATCAACGTTAACTCCTGTTTGACTGATGATGTGGCCTAAGAATGCAATCTCTGAAAGCCAAAATTCACACTTAGAAAACTTAGCAAACAACTGGTTCTTTTTGAGTGTGCTCAAAACAACTCTGAGGTATGCTGCATGATCTTCTGCACTCTTAGAGAACACCAAGATATCATCTATGAAGACGATGATAAAACGATCCAAGTACTCCCGAAAAACCCTGTTCATCAAGTCTATAAATACTGAAGGGGCATTGGTCAGCCCGAACGGCATGACCACAAACTCGAAGTGTCATATCTGGTACTGAAAGCAGTCTTCTGTATATCCGCGTCACGAATCTTTAACTGATAATAGCCCGACCTCAGATCTAACTTGGAAAAAGTGCTCGCTCCCACCAACTGGTCGAACAAATCATCAATCCTGGGAATCGGGTACTTGTTCTTAACGGTGAGCTTATTCAATTCACGGTAGTCTATGCACAGTCTCAGACTACCATCCTTCTTCACAAACAGTACTGGAGCACTCCAAGGCGAAGTATTGGGGCGTATAAAACCCAAATCAAGCAGCTCCTGCAACTGCCTCTTCAACTCTGCTAGTTCCCTTGGAGCCATCCGATAGGGAGATTTGGCTACCGGTGTAGCCCCAGGCTGCAAGTCTATCGGGAACTCAATCTCTCTATCTGGAGGGGCACCAGGGAGCTCTTCCGGGAAAACATCGGGAAACTCCTGCACCACTGGTACCTCTGACAAATCAGTCTTAGACTCCGCGCTCATCAGTACTACGAAGGTTTCACAACCCTTACTAATGCACCTTCTCGCTTGGACTGCAGATATGATCATTTTCACTACTCCCTTCAATCCCTGAAAAGAGAAAGATGTCTGGTTGGGGCCATCGAACTGAATCTGCTTCGCCCTACAGTCAATCCTGGCGTTGACTGCTGAAAGCCAGTCCATTCCAAAGATCAAGTCAAACCCTGCTATAGATAGCAGCAAAGCTTCCACGATAATCTCAGCATCACTAAACTGCACTGGTACCCTGCACTTGTCTCTGGTCTGCAGAAGGGATCCATTCGGCATCATGACTTCCAGCGGTACTGACTCTGGGAAGACTTCTAAATCCAACTTACGCACTAGAGATTCCGCGATAAACGAGTGCGAGGCACCCGTATCAAACAGAATCTTAGAGGGTAAATTACGAATCATAAGGATGCCTACATGAATGATTTATGAAGGATGAAAAATTTAATGTGTCACTACGGAGGATTTAAAACCAACTTGTTAAGCAAACAACACTTACCTGTCACAACATCCTCCTGATCCTTCGCCTCCTGCTGACCCAGCCCATAAGCTCTGGGTTGCACTAAGTCTCGACCCTGCTGTGGTCTCCCATCAGTGAGCATCAATGCTTTGCCCTTATCTACCCTGCTAGAGCCACCAACCTCGTACTTCGACTGCAGGAATAAATTACATTAAAAATCTATCGTAATTACATAAATGTAATCAATACAAAAGGACCTTGATTACCTGATTTGTCTCAGCTTCCTGACAGAAGCGAGCTATGTGTCCAGGTTGTCGGCACTTGTAGCATACGCCTGCACTGGCCAAACACTCTCCTGAATGGCGACGCTGACACTTGGGACAAGTGGGGTAGTCCTTGCTCCGGTCACCAGATTGACCATTCTTCTTAGCATCAGGCCTCGGCTTCTTGTTCCAGTTCTTTCCTTGATCATTTCTGCTCTGTTGCGGCTGATGCGAATCCTGAGATCGCTTCGCACGGAAACTACTTCGCTTCTGAACCTTCTGCTGGTCAGCCTCGAGTCTGCGAGCTGTATCCACTAAGCTCCTGTAATCAGCGTTGACCATAGTCATCAGCGGCTGCCTCAACGAGTCACGCAAGCCATCCACAAAGCGACTGCACCTCTCGGTCTGATCTCCCTGCATCACGCCCGCATATCGAGCCAGATGAGTCAGCTCTCGCTCGTACTCAGTAACTGTCCTGTCCCCTGGAAAAGCCTCAGATACTTCTCCTGGAGACCTCGTCGTGCGGAATGAGGCACGAACCAACTAGCAAGAGCTCTAGAGAACTCGCCCCAAGTAAACATGTCTGGTGTACGACCTGGCCAAAAGTATGGTCATACTATTTTAAAATTAACACATTACTTCCTAAAATAAAGGAATTGATCATAGCACTTTACCTACAGGATCATCTGTCCGGTACTTGTCCCACCAGATCTTTGCCTCTCCTCGGAGGAGGAAAACTGCCAGAGAAACTTTCTTATTCTCCGGGCACTCCAAAACATTTAGCAGGTCTCTGGTGTTAGCTATCCAATCATCTGTATCCATCGGGGTCTCATCCCCACTATAGTTCGAAGGCTGAAGTTCTCTAAAATTTCTCAAATAGCGCTCCAGGGTCATCTCCACAGGTGCTGCTGCAGGAGCTGGCGTAGGGACTGGTACATGTACTGGAGCTGGAAACCCTGCAGCCAGTCCTCTCTGAAACTTCATCAAGGCAACAGTAACCGCCTTGGCAATCTGAGACGCTATGTCAGTGCCCTCTGGAACTGCTGGAACTGATGGTACCTGTGGCACGGCAGCGTCTCCCATGGTCGCATTAGGAACAGGGTCCTGACGTGAAAATTCACCTGGTTCACTAACTCGTGGTGCCTGATAGAATATACAAAAAAAAATCTAATTATTTATCAAGCATCCGAGAAATCTGGCTTAGCAACTTATTTGTACTCTAGTGAACACTAGGGCTTAGGCTCCATTTGGTTCGGCGGTGGCGGATCGATCCGGCGGGTCGAAACGGAGTGTTCGAATCGGAGGGGGGAGGTGGCTGCTCCAAACGGAGCTTTTTGGGGCGTTTCTCAAGGCGGGCGGGTGGAAACGGAGCAAACGCCGTCGGAGGTTCATTTGTTTTCCCTCCTTCCGGCGGCGTTTGCCCAAAACGGAGTAACGAAACGCCCAAACAAATAGAGCCTTAATCGCACTTAAAGTACTTTACTAACAAGAGTTTACTCTTATACGCTCATATGGCTCTGTGAATTCTTTCTAGGGTCCAGGGATCCTAAACCTGCCTCTGATACCAATTTGTAACACCCCTTTCCAGTATTTCAGAAATCAGCCGTCCGGCCGGGTCAGCGATATAAAGAAAACTAGAAAACAGTATTAAAACTAGTAGCAGCAGGTAATAAAAATCTACACTAAGCAATTTAAGACTTACAGCGAAAGTTTAAAAAGTAAACTAAGGGTAACCACATACCTGATATCCGGATTCACAGAGCCACTAAACATGATTGGAATTGCATTAACTGAAAATCTGAATAACAATAATAGTCTGATACAAGTTATATAAAATAAAACTCAGGTACAATGTTCACATCTACAAGTACATGCTGAAAAAGAGTAAACTGAATAAGAAAAATACTACAAACTGACGCCACCATAATGCTCATCCTAGACGTAGTTTTCCACCTGGGTCACCTGAAAAACAGTGCCCACGAAGGGTCAGAGTAAGGAAAAATAACTCCTCCTAGTGACACTAAAACAGTTTTACATATGTATGCATGCATGCCTTTAAAACAGTCTCGTGCACTAAAAATATTTTATGTTATATGTTATGCATGCCTTCGCACTACTTCCTGGTCAAACATCTACTCGTACTAAGCTCGTGACTTTTGGTTCACTAACTTAAGTCATGGCGTTCACTAACTAGCATATTGTCTCACGTCAGGTCTATACTTAAGTTCTATATGACTTCTAACCTGCTCATCTACTAGGAAGGCTCTAGGCAGAGTAGCTCCTAACGCGCAACTGAAACTGACGACCCGAGACCATCTTACGAACTCAATTGTTCTAGTGTCACGCGGACACGGTCTCGAATCTGCTAGCTGGCTCAAGGGAAGACAATTCCCAAGTCTGTACTACTCATAAAGTTCCATGTGCCTTATGAGAAAGGTAGTGCGCCTCTACCTAGCACGAAAGAACTCTGTGTGCTGGCTGACCTTTTTGGTCTGACGCTACTCTGCATGGGAAATCTTTTTGGGGAACTACTAAGCGACCCTTGACTTTCTTGTGGTCTACTAGAATGGACATTCACGCCCTTGTTCGGAACAAATTCCAAACCTACGAACACGGTTAACGCTTTCGTACTCTACGTTTCTGTTCATGATCCGACTACTTGGGTCTTAGGGAAATCGTGTCACCCTACACGTTTTTCGTAACCGTTTTCCTATCACCACACATTTCTATGCATGGTCATGGTACTTGAAATAAATCTACTCGCGTGTATACAAAATATATAGTTTTTATTATGTCTAAATAGCAGAAGTTAGGTTTCCTTGCCGTGGTGGTGCGGCGCTCGTAGACTCGGCGCGGCGACATCTTCTATTTCGAAGGTAAACCTACTGCTGGGGACCTTCAAATTGCTGCCCCGACCCCACCGAAGTCCTGCAAGAAAGGGCAACCCTAATTTCATCATTTTTCCCTAAGGGTTTCCGGTGGAAAAATCTTCAAACAACTAGGGTTACCAAAATTAGAAGCTAAACTTCGGATATTACCTTAACGGAGAGTGATTTAGGCTCACGAAATGCCCTACACTAACTCCGCGGTGGATTTAGAACTCCAAACCTAATTAGGGCACAAGGAAACGAAACTTTAGTCCACAATAACTTCCAAATCGACTGATTACCATGAAGGAATAAATAGAAGGGAGAAATCGAACTCACTGGAACCAAAATCGGAACTTCTACCTCCACCGGTTAGGGTTAGACCCGGCACATCCACGGCCAAGGAAGGAAGGCGTGCACTCCCGGGCGCCTGCAGAGGACGGAGGAGGAGGAGTAGATGCGTTCCGGAGGAGGATCGGGCGGCGGTAAGCCCTGCGGGAGGGCGTCGGTTGTGGATCGGGAGTCGTCGGGCTCGCCTCTTGCGGGAGACGGAAGGGATCGGGAGAGAACTAGTCGGCTTGCGGTTTTCTCCCGATAGAAGTGAGGCAATCGGGTTTTCTAATCGGGCTGCAGCGGTTCTCTTCATAACCGCAAAGAGGAGAGTGGGGGAAAAACTATAGGCACTCCATTTCCACTCAAAATCACTTATGAAACGGCTATCGGCACACCCAACTCACAATAATACTTGCATACTAACCCATTATCACCGCGCGCGCCACATCTAATATAAAATGTGTTGCACACTATTATTAACGCACTTAATAAACTAACGGACGCTAACATTTGGAATAGTAACAAAATACCTGGTCGACGCGTTGCCTCGATCACAAATCGTCGCGACTCGACCCTACAATAAAATAAATTTCGCGTAAAATTTACGGATGTTACACGCGCTCTCCTCCAGCAGGCGCCCCACGCGCTCTCCTCCATCAAGCGTCCTGTGCGCTCTCCGCCAGCTAGCGCTCTGCGTGCTCTCCTTCAGCACGCGCACCGCCGTCAAGACCATCCAAGCGTGCCTCCGCGCGCTCCGCCGTCAAGACCATTCAAGTGCGCCTCCGTACGCTCCGCCGAGAACAATAAGCCTCCTCAGTGTCATCAGACCAAGCCTGTCAATGCGCTCTAAGTTCGTGTGCCCCACACTGCCAGCAATTTGCAAGAGCGACTTCAGAGCCCGTCGAGGACTGCTCAACTGCAGTCTGACGCACAGAACACTCAGCATTCCCAGCACCCTCAACTCAACAGCAATCTCGTCGGGTGGCGACAAGTCAGCAATCACAGATTCATCCAAGTGCGACAGGAGACAAGCCCCAGACACCAGGACAAGTGTAGCAAGTCATCCCTACTTCCGAGCATCAACAAAGGACTTTAAAGCGCGGCCAGTGCATCACTGCCCACAACTCACAAAGAAACACTTAGCTCCGCAAGTGGTGGTCTGTCACCCTCTGAGCTCTCCCTCCACCCTCTCTCAATAATTGTAACGAGAGGCAGTTTGTCGCCCTCGAGTTTTTCAAGAAAGCCCTGTACAATAACTAACAAATAGTAGAGGTTTGGCCGGCACAGACCCGACCACATGGTTTTTCACCCATTTGACGGGTTTTTCACGTTAAAAATTTCTTTTTCTAACTTTTTGCTTACTATGATTGTTGGCGCACTCGACCGCTCCCGGGCTAAGGCGGTCCAATTTAGTCCGGTCTACCGGAGCCTTGAGCGATCCCCAACATCTTTGATCAAAGAGGCAATGAAATACTTGTCTTTGGTTTGACCTTCATAATTAACCGCCTTCAAGAACATTGTTTTTGAATCGGTTATTGTCATAAAATTAATGAGTGATTTTCTTTGTGGATCGCTCCATCCATCGCTTACAATACTAAATCTTTTCTCTACCCACATTCCTCAAATGGGAGCTAATCTTTTTAAAAAAATTATCTTCTCCTCAACAACAAGGTAGTTATTACTAAATTATATTCGTGAAATACATATCCCGCAAGGTTATGACTAGCGACAAAAAAATAAGATTCTCTTTAATAAGGATTTCTTACTAGATAGAAAGGCAACCTCGCCGAATAAAATGCTCTAGCAATTAAAGCATCCAAATGAGTTATCTTCATTATTGAATGCACTAGAAATTGGATTTTGGAATGTTACTTCATATTTATTTAGTGTTTAAATGTCGAGTTTTATGTACGTAGGCAAGCCCAAAATCAAATGTCAATTACAATCATGCATTAAGATCCCTCTTGCGCTGCAAATTTAAAAGAGAACTCAAATTTTTTATATTAAAATTGGAATCGAGAACCTTGGATTACATTAAACGGGGAATTGCATATATGCGCTCCCTTTCCTCGTGAAATGTTGCATTTTGTGTATTTATGTGTATGTCATATTATGTAAAAATAACTATAGCACCATATTTTGACGGATAAATAAATAACTTATAATTGTATGGATATGTGGTATAATCACGCTTCCCTTTCTCCAACTAGATACATAAGCAAATGATGCATTTTTTTTATGAAAACTTACTTGTTACTCAATAGATACCAAATAACTACCATTCTCTATGCTAGGAAGCTGCCTTTATATATGGTGTGTGAACATCCCTTGATTAGCATGTGACTGGTGTGTTTGAGAAAAATCATGTTTTAGCATAACAACTAGAATGTTTAAACATTTTCCCTTCTTGTAATAGTAAACTAATATAGATAGTAGATTTGTGATTGACTGAAAGCGTAGACCTGATGGTTAAGGAGAATTTTTAAAACCGAAAACCGCCCCGAAAAACCGCACCAAACCGCCCTGACTATTGAACCGAACCGATCGGTTTAGGTGTGGAGAAAAAAATAACCGAACTTTTTTTGTTTAGATTCAAACCGACCCAAACCGAACCACTAGCACCCCTACATGTGGGATAAGGCTTGTATAAGGCTTAGGAAGTGGGAGGCTCGATAGGGATGGTGAAAGGTCGAAGGGAGGCGGAGGTGAAAAGTCGATAGGGATGGTGAAAGGCTGTGGAGGGAGGCGGAGGTGAACTTTAATGGTGACTGGGAAGAAGATCGAAACCAGATAAGCTTCAGGCGTCCACAGGAGCTCTATAAATCAACAAAAGTAATGCCCACCTTGTCGGAAATAGGACAGGCAAGGTCATTGCTGGCAGAAACTCACTCAAGAGAAGTTGTCAGACATAGAAAGGGCCTCCAGAGACGACACTAGGTGACCGAAGGGGTCGTTTCTTGCGAGTGGGAGGATGAATCGGCAAACAGGATGTAAATGAAGCGGCTGCTAGTATTTGGAATGTTGGGGGAGACGGGGCGCGTAGGAACTGACGGGATTGGATAGATAAGGGATCACTGGAGCCCTAAGGGGCGTCGACCGGCGGTTTTGAGTCTGGTGAGGCTAATTGGGAGTGGGAACGGGAGCAGCTACAGGAGAGGGAAGATGACGACTAGGTAACCTGAAAAAATAGTTTCTCTGTTTCTCGATTTTTCCCCAAGCTGATTTCAATGGGCTGGACCGGTTACTTTTGTAAGACTTAGGTATTAATGAAAATAAATGAGGGATTCGTGAAATTAAAGAGGGGGAAATAAGGGGTGCATGAAATTAAAGAGGGGGTATATAAGGGGTTCATGAAATTAAAAAGGGGGAAAATGAGGGGTTCATGAAATTAAAGAGGGGTAAAATGAGGGGTTCATGAAATTAAAGAGGGGTAAAATGAGGAGTTCATGAAATTAAAGAGGGGTAAAATGAGGGGTTCATGAACTTGGCTCTTGGATTTCAAGTCATGAATGAGGCTTTGATTAAAACTTTAGGAATTCCTCCACTATTAAATAATCCTAAAATTAAATGAAAATATTTAATACATTGAAATACTTAATCCTAGAACTTTATAATAATAATATAAAATACTTAATTATATTTTTTTTAAGCTTGCCCTAATTATCACTTAACCTAAATTGACAGACATTTTCATTCAAAGTCTTATTGTCAGTCATGTTAACCCAGAAATCGGTGATCCCTTCCAAGGTAGCCAGCTCGCAAGTCGCGGCCTGCTCCAAGCTCCCCATGGAGGTCGCGGCCTGTCTCAGCCCCCTTTTCTGGGTCAGGCGGATAGACTTCTCTATCCGCTTTGTCCGCGCGGCTAGGGAGGTCTCCCCGGTCTGACCGCCTAGGTCGCGCAGCAGCCGCTAGATCTGCAGGGCCTGCAGACTGCTTCCACAGTCCTCCCCTGCAGGCCGCGTAGTTAGGTCGGCTAACCGCGCAATGGTTCTCTCTACTCCAACAAGTGAGAACTACCAAACTAGGTGGCGGACTCGCATTGCTATCCGCCCAGACCGCTCGGTAACCGCATGCTCAGCAGGAGGCACGGTCTGCTCTTCAGCCCGCTCCTGCAGGTCGCGCGGCTTGCAAGGCTAACTACGTTATCACCAGGCGACCACCCTTTCTACAAGTGCGGACAGCTCTCCTCTACGTCTCAGTCCGCCAAGAAGTAGGCGACCTACCTCCAGGTCGCCCAACAGTACGCGACAAGCTTCAGGTCGCCCAGCAGGCGACAACTCCCCAGGTCGCCCACCAGCGGGGGCGGCCTACTCCACCTGTCCGCCAGCAGTTCGCGGACTCGGTCTCAGTCCGCCTGAGGAAGGACTTGGCAGCAGGACCGACAACTATTCACCAGACCGCACAACACAACGCAGATTCAACTCCAGCCCGCCAGAAGGTGGCGGGCTCAAGCCTCCAGCAGCAGGAGGCGACCTACTCAACCTGTCCGCCGCGAGCTAGGCGGACTCATTATGCAGTCCTCCAGGCGCACTTTAGTTTCCCTGCGTCGGCTTCTTCTCAGCAGTTGGCGACCTGCCTCTTCAGTCCGCAACGTGTCGCGGACTCAATCGTAACTCACCGCCCTACCGGGGGTAACGTTACCAAGACCGTCTCCAGCCTGAGCCTATAAATAGGCCCCCATACCTCTCATTTTGGGGGACGACACACGATAGTGGGGGACACACGACAGGCGACAGAGCCAACGCAGCAACCTCTGCGGCCTCAGTCTTCCTGTCCGCCAGTGCTGCTCGCAGACTTATCACCTGTCCGCGCGGTTAGGCCCCCTGGCCTTGTTCCCGGCCTTGGCTTCAGCGACCTCAGTGGTCTTCTCGGCCTGATCGCACAGTCCGCCCGGCTTTGTAGCGAGCTGCGAGATCAGCAGTCCGCGCGGTCTGCCGACCTCTTGGGTCACACCGCGCGGCCTCTGGCACTTCTTTTCTCTAGCCGACAGCTTCCCCTTGTACCCTTTTTGTTCTCATGTAAAGGATTCAACACAAGCTGTAATATCAATTCATAATCAAAGGAAAGCCCGTCGCAGGAGTGGCATCTAAGCCGCGGCGGGCGAACTCTGCTGTTGCCGCTGCCAGCGGCCCCCTCTCTCTCTTTCTCCCTCTCGGTCTCACCCATCAAGCCAAACCGTCAAAGTAATTATCTGTTCGACAGTTCCTCATCAACCTTCCCTGCTATCCCCCGCATCCTCATCAACCTCTCCTCTATCCCCGCATCCCGGATCGAACGTGTCCGTTTTCACCTCTCAACCTCAGAGGTTCCATTTTCCGCATCAGTTGCTCAGCAGTCTCTTCTCCTCCCCTTCTCTTCATCCTCCCGTGAGATTTTGAACATCGTTATCTGCTGGTGCGCCATTTCCCGCATCAACAAGTCACGGACGAAAATACGTGCATGAGTGACGCATGAAAACACACGGGTATGCGCTAATAACATGCGCAAAACATATATCCCTAATAACATGCGTGAAATAAAAGAAATAAACAAGTGTGAAAACATGCACAATACAAATAAAAATGCGAAAAATAAAAATAAAATAAAAGACAACTTAGGTTGCATCATCGATAATCTTAAAATCTTAGTAGGAAAACATCTGAGACAATGAGATTTGGTTATTCCATAGACAAAATTTGCATACAATAGTTCAAAAAACTAATTCACGGACAAATCCCCTTTGAAGTCATCTACAGATTTCATGTACCTCTAGTACCTGATCGGCACTCTCTTCCTTCATTTGAAGGAACTTTTTTGGATTATCTATTTTATTTTGATTACTTAAATCATTGCATAAATTTACAGCCAACAGTTTATGAGTATCTACTAAAAATATAATTATGATCAATCACTGGGATTTCTTATAAGGAGATTGTGTTCCAGCATTTCTCAGGAAAGGGAGGTACGCATTACATACTATGATAACGGAGGTATGACCCATTTCATGTGAAAAAATGGTTGGGGAGAATACATATTTTCTTCATCTACATCCCATTACATTGCCCACTTCCCAATTTGCCACCATCTACCCCTACTTTTGAGAAGATAGAACAAATATTAGACGTACAAGAATTTCAGATGCGCACATGCACTTAACAAAGGTATCTGATAAACTGAAAAGAAATGAACATTTCTGACAGCTCTTGGATCAATGTCATTGAGCTTTGACGCCTGCGACCAAACTTTTCTATAGCAAGACCCTCCGACTTCTCGATGGGGTCAAGTTCTCTTAAATCCGGGGGAATTTATGCATCATGTTAGACAAATAGTTAAAATATTACTATTGTGCAATTTATTTATTGCAATTTTATATGTTTCGTTGTATTTTTTGTCATATCTGGTTGTGCAACAAATGCTCATACTTTGCATTTTACTTCAACTTAATGATTCAATCAACAATAAAAAAATATTTACAAAAAAATATTATTATAAAATTTTATTAAAATCTAAAATTAGGTTTATTTTCAAAATTAGTAAAGGGGGAGAGAATTCCAAGAGCTCAAACCAATTCTCTAGTGTAAACACGGGATTGAAAGACTTGATACCTCAATAGAGAACCAAGGAGTTATTTATATATTAAAGGAAAATACATATGGCAATCACATAATATATCTAACACTCTCCTTCAAGTTTGGACATGGGAACTACCCAGACCAAACTTGTTACATATAAATATCATTCTAATACTTGTAACTCTCTTAGTAAGAATATCTGCAACTTGATCTCCAGTCTTCACATGACTTAGAAAAATAAGTCCTTCATACTTTTCCCTCACAAAATGACAATCGACCTCAACGTGATTTGTGTGATTATAGAATACAGGATTAGTAGCAATTTGTATCGCAGCTTGATTCTTGCACCATAGAGTGAGATCTTGCACTGAACATCCTATTTCACAAAGAGTCTGTCTAATCCCCATGATCTCGGCAACAGTGTGAGACATGGCTCAATATTTTGCTTCTTCTCTATATCTTGCAATCATGATTTCTTTCTTGCTCTTCCAAGAGACAAGATTTCGACCCATAAAAATAGTGAACCTTGTGGTTGACTTCCAAATTCCAAGTGGTTAGGCAGCCTGCCCAATCAGAGTCGCAATACATTTCTATATTTAAATGACCATGATTCTTGTACGATATCCCGAGTCCAGAATCTTTCTTGATGTATCTAGATTACCACTAAGAGAGGGTTGGAGCAGCCATGAACTGACTAACCTTACTGCACAGGCAATGTCAGGACGAGTCATGGTAAGGTAGTTCAGTTTTTCGAGCACTCTTCGATATCTTTCTGTCGAATCAAATGGTTTGCTTTCAACATAAAGACTAATTTCCCCTGATTCAAGTGGAGAGTCCATAGGACCACAATTAGTCATCCCAAGATATGATAGAAGCTCGATAGCATATTCGCGTTGACAAATAAAGATGGGGTTAGCATAATCTGCAACTTCAATGTCTAGGAAATACCGCAATGATCCCAGATCCTTGGTTTGAAAATTGGAGTGTAAAAAAGCCTTGAGATTTATTATCCCTTTTGAATTACTTTTTGTGATAACAATATCATCGACATATACCACTAATAGGATAGTACCTGCTAGAGAGTTCTGATAAAAGAGAGAGGAGTCTTTCGTACTCTTAGTAAGACCTAGCTGAGCGACCACAAATCAAATATAAGTAAACCATGTTCGAGAAGATTGCTTCAATCCATACAAAGACTTTTTGAGGTGGCACATTTTGGTTCTCTCCCCCCCCCCCCCAACAATTAACCTAGGTGGTTGCTCCATGTACACTTCTTCCAAGGACCCATGAAGAAAAACCTTCTTTATGTACAATTGGTGGCGAGGCCACTGGTGAGAGGCTGCAGGTGAGAGAAGAATGTGAATAGAGGACATTTTGGTAACCAGAGAAAATGTTTCATTGTAGTCGACCCCATAAGTTTGGGCATAGACTTTGGCAACCAAGTGGTCTTTTAAACGATCAAGAGAACCAGTTGTCTTGACCTTGATAGAGTAAATCCATTTGCATCCAATAGCCCGCCTCACAGAGGGAAAAGGAACCGAATCTCAGATGTGATTAAGTTGTAGGGTCGTCAACTCATCTCATATAGCAGTTGCCCATCTAGGGTGAGCTTTTGCATCAGTGATTGTAGATGGAAATGATACTATTCCAGAGTGGAGTGGAGCGCAGTATGATCAATTTTCAAGACCTGATAAGAAATAACAAATAGTGGGTTTGCGACAAGTACGATTTACCTTACGGGCAGCAATTGATGGCTCCTGACTGTCCGACAGAGGATCCATAAGCACACTCACAGATTCATCTCGAGGAACAGTCATCAGACTACCATGGGAAGAGGTAGGCAAAGGTAGTGGCGTGGATGTGCTGTCAGAAGGGCAACAAGAGTAAACTTCTCACCAAAGGGGATTGAGTGTGTCATCAGGAGAAAGCACAGCAGGCTCCGGACGGGGAACAAGTATAAAATCAAGGGAAGGATCAGGAGGTGTTGATCCACAAGTAGGATTTGGGTAGGATTCAGATTCATGGAAAACAACATCAGTTAAGATAATGTATCTGTGTAAGTCAGGAGAATAACATCGATACCCCCTTATTAGTATGAGAATATATGAGGAAGAAACACTTCAAGAGAGGGTCAAGTTTGGAGAAAAATAGATGACTATCCCGAACATAACAAACACACCCAAAGACACATAACGATAGAGAGACTAGAATGGTTTGGATGAAAGATATGGTGGGGTGTCTCCCCTTAAAGAATATGAGTGGGAAGACGATTGATAAGGTGCGCGACTGTAAAGAACGCATCACCCCAAAAGTGTTTGGGTACTTGGTTATAATGAAGAATAACACGCACGACCTCAAGAAAGTGACGATTTTTCTTTCAACAATACCATTTTGTTGGTAGGGTGTCAAGACGAGTGGATTGATGCAGGATGCTTTTGTCGGCGAGGAAGGTAGACATGTATTGAGATAAGTATTTTCTAACATTATCAGTGCGTAAACATTTAAGATGAACCGAAAATCGAGTAAATATTTCTTTCAACATGTTCTGAAAAATTTAAGGAAATTTAGAATGATTTTTTATTAAATATACCCAATTCATGCGAGAGAAATCAACAATGAAAGTAACATAATATTTATGCCCAAACAATGTAGGGACAGGACAAGGTCCCCAAACATCAGAGTGAAGTAAATCAAATTGTGTCGTAGCACACATATTGTGCTCACTAATCTCTAAAAGTTTATTCTATTAAATTATTAATAGGGTGACACAGTTCATGCCTCGAGTTCAATTTGAATGTAAGGGACAAAGGGATACATTGATCACAAACAAGCTTATTGAGTTATAAACTCTTAGGCTCCGTTCGTTTCGATGGAATTGGGGCTTTGGAATTGGCATTCAATTGCCAATTCCAATTGTGACTGTTCGGCGACCATAATATTACATTGGAATTGGAATTCATTTCAATTCTCATGGGAATTGATTATAGAAGAAATACGGCTCCCTCAATTCTTATCTCACGAGATCTTCATTCGTGATTCTCACCCCTACCAGCGCATCCCGATTCTCTCAAAAATATATCAACGCAAATTTTGTTGTTCGCCCAGGACTGCATTTTTTGCCAAAAAGCGAAATTTTTGACGGAGCGCGCATTTTTCTGCCCATGATCGCATTTTTCGCCTGAGCGCGCATTTTTCGCCCGGGCCACATTTTTCGACCGGGCGAGCATTTTTTCGCCCGATCGACCATTTTAAGCCCTGTCGCCCTTTTATTCCTGGTCGCGCATTTTTCGCTCGAGCGAAAATGCCCGCCCAAGAGCGCATTTTTCGCCCGGGCACGATTTTTTCGCCCAGGAGCGATTTTTTCGCCCGAGCGCGAATTTTTCGCCCGGGCCGGATTTTTTTCGCCCGGACGCGGATTTTTCGCCTAGACGCGAATTTTTTGCCTGAACGCGAATTTTTCATCTTGATGCAATTTTATTCGCCCGGTCGCCCATTTTTGCCACAGCGCAAATTATTCGCTCGGGATCGAATTTTTCGCTAGGGCGCGAATTTTTTTCCCGGCCACGAATTTTTCTTCGGGATGCGATTTTATTCGCCCGAGCGCCAATTTTTGGCCCGGGCGCGCATTTTTCGCCCGAGCCCGCATTTTTCAGTCGGGCGCGCGTTTTTCGCCCAAGCGCGAATTTTTCGACCGGGCGCGCATTTTTCGGCCGGACACGCATTTTTCCTCCCGAGCGCCCATTTTTGCCCGAGGGCCCATTTTTGGCCCGGTCACGCATTTTTCGTCCGGGCGCGCATTTTTCGCCCGGGAACACATCTTTGCTTTGGCGCGCATTTTCGCCCGGGCCCGCAATTTTCGCCCGGGCTCGAATTTTTCACCCGGGCTAAATTTTTCACCCGGGTGCGAATTTTTTGCCCGGGAGCAAATATTTTCGGGTGCAAATTTTTCGCCCGGGCACAAATTTTTCGCCAGGGCGCACATTTTCCGGCCGGCCGCGAATTTTTTGCCCGGGCGTGAATTTTTAACCCGGGTGCGCATTTTTTGGCCAGCGAAGGCGAAAAATGCGCGTCCGGGCAAAAAAAATGCGCGTTCAGGCGAAAACTGCGCGCCCTGCGAAAAATGTTCTCCAGGGCACAAAATGCGCGTCCGGGTGAAAAAATATGCGCTCAGGCGAAAAAAATGCGCGCCCGGGTGAAAAATGCGTGCTCGGACGGAAAAATTCTAATATTGAGCGGAACAGTGGAATTAATAATTCCAATTCCCGTGACAGAATTCCTGCATTTAGCCGAACGACAGAATTGGAATTGACTTCAATTCCAATTCCTGCGGGAATTGGAATTGAAGTCAATTCCAATTCCTGCATTTCAATTCCTGCGAAACGAACAGAGCCTTATTGTTTGGGTAACATTGATGTATTGTTGGATGTCACTCATTACTTGTGAGACTTTTGTTAATACATTCTAGATAAGGTTTGGAGATTTGTGATTTTTCTACGGTGATCAGTATGTAGTCAAGCAGTTAGTCACGTCAACGCAATATGAGTCTATATGGTCGCACAGAAGAATGTACGAAAAAATTGGAGGAAGGATTGTGCTCCCCTTACTAATATTAGATATAAGTGAAGGAACAATCATATGACTCAAGGGAGTTGGGTTAGATCGGCTAAATTCTCTTTAGATATTATGAATATAGGCAGTAACATGTCTGCTAGAAGTCAATTCAATATTATGAATATCGACTAGGCTTTAAGCCGCCAATATGAATGTCGGCTAGATTTCAAGATGACATTGTGAATGCCGTTGAGAAGACTTGCAGATTTATTTTGTTTCTTGGCTATAGCTTAGAACAACCTTTGTTTGTATTGCGGTCACTCGGGGTATTCTCACGTGAGGTGTTCGCTCAGCTTTTCTTATGTTGCTTTACTTTTATGTGAAGAGAAAATAAGTGATCAAAGTTAAAGAGTTTGCTTCCTAGCCATTCATCACCTTTCTGTCATTAATTTCTAAAGTCTGGCCTATTTTGATTTTGCAAAGTATCTTATTAATATTTCTCAATGCATCAAAGTTAACTACTAGAGTTTGAATATTCGACGGGGTGATTTGGGAGACGAAAAGTTAATTTGGATCTTTAAAATTTAGCTTACAACATTTGTAGTAGTGCTAACATGTAAATTGCAGTATACAAAGGGGTATTCAAGTTGTTTTGGAAATGTTGTTTGACTTTGTTGTTCATAGCTCCGTGACCAATAAGATTGGATTGTCATTGTTAAATTAAAAGTGTTGTTGTTTCCCCTTTTTATAACATGCAATTGAGTATAAGTTGGAGTTAAGTTAATTTATATTTGTATACCATTTTTTACACATTTGATTCAAGTTGCAATGTGAGCACCGGCCGAGTCTGAAGTTTGATGAAGAATTCGGTGAGGTGTTGAATATATTTTATCTAAATGATTTTGTGCAAAGAAGCATTTACCAACTTTAGGCAATCCAAACTCATTGACTAGAGCTGTCACAGTTCCGGTTCGGTTCCGGTTCTACTTAAATCATGAACCAAACCGCTAGGGAAACGGTTCTTCAAATTAGAACCAAAACTTTTTTTGGTTTGACCGATTCCGATTCTGATTCCGATTACAGCATAATTCGGAACCGTCGTGTCAACAGTACCGATTACGGTTCAACAAGAACCAAAACCAAATTGGTCACTAGCAGTTCCGTCTGGTTCTATGCAGTTCGGTCCAGTTCCAATGAGTTCCGACCAAAACCAAAATCAAACATGACGGAATGAATGAGAGAGGTCAAAATTAAAAAAATTAGAGGGAAAAAATACACCCGTTTGGTTTTTGTAAGAGGGATTTCGTCCAGGGCCTAGACGTAGGAATTTCGCGTTACGCCAAGGGGGAGTACTTTTTGTATAATATAGCAAGTATGACTAAAAGTTAAAAACAGAAACCACAAAACCACACAAAACTCCACCGATTTTAAACCACACCGAAAGATTTGGTTGTGGAGCAGTTTCGTTGGTTGCAAAACTGCATAGTTTGCGGTGCGGTTTTCTGAGGTGCAAAACCTACAAAACCCTTATCTTCTTTATCAAGGGGCACTCGCGCTCCAATTATTGTCTCCATCAAGAGGAACTTACATTCAAGTCATCATCTATACCATCTTATTCGAGTGGATCTGGCATTCCAATCATCATCAACGTCTACAGGTTACCTTCATTCTTTCGCACATTTGTCGCCTCTTCTTCGGCTAGTGGTTCCGCAGATTTGGGTTTAAACCGCATCAGTTTCACTCTTAAATTAGTAAGTACAGATATTAAAGGTAATTATAAAAAATAACAATATAACAATAATAATATAATAATTATTATTATAATAAACAGGTCGCGGTTTGGTTCAACTTCATTCCGGTTTGGATCGGGTCTAAAATTCTGAATCCACTTGAGACTTGTATGTTCCGGTTCCAGTTCCGGTTCGGATAATAAAATGAAAGAACCACACCCGGATCAATGTTGTTCACGATTTCAAAATTCAAATCAGAACCTGAATAATTCGCGAACGGTTCGATCCGGTTCTTTGAGGTTCCAGTTCAGTTCTGGTTTGATTTACAGATTTCAGTTTTAACTAACAGCACCAAAATTTAACAATCTATTTGTAATCTGAAATTGTTCCACGGATGTGTGTGGTGCTAGAACTGATGATATCAATCAGACAAATCCAAGTCCCCAAATTCTAAGTTAACGCATGCACAAACAAACGTCAACCGTTTTTCACCCAACTGATCAGTCCATCTTATAAAAAAGTGAAGGAGCAGGAATTAAAAGCGTATCAGATTTAAACAAATCTGTTGGGTTCGTTCTTCGATCCAAACCCTAACCACCCAGTCAGCAATAAGATCGTCGGAGATGGAATTACACTTGAACAAGAAAGCAAAACAACGGAAGAAGAAGAAGAAGAAGAAGACCTGTCGATTGAGCGTGGTTGGGTCGTGGCGAGACCAGAAAAGATGGAGAAGATCATCATAGCGGCATTGATTGGGATCGAACTGCACGCGGACGATCTCCGCATGACCGGTCTTACCCGTGCAGACATCCTCGTAGGTCGGATTATGCAGTTTTCCCTGACTGTAACCTACCTCCGTCTTCGTAACGCCGGCAACCCTCTGAAAAGCAAGCTCGACTCCCCAAAAGCATCCTGCGGCAAACTGGGCAAACTGCTGCCCCGCCGCCGGCACGTCGTCATCCGGTCGCTGAGCAATCTCCGCCTCCGAGGCGCTCATTGCGGAGAAAGTGAAATGGTAAATGCTTTGAAGGGCCTGCTAGTATTGCCGGATATTTATTGCGGGACGTGTTGTTATAGGTTTTCAGAACCGGAACGGGGGTTCAACCACTGAGTTCAAATGTTGAAGGATTGAGGTCGAACGTAAAATTATTAAATAAAATATATAATTATTAGAGCAACAATTATGATAGCGGGGGCTGCCGGCTCGCCGGCCACCGACCGCCCTGAACTCGTCGGCATGGATGCATCGTTTTTGCTCTAGTGAGTTTGGAAATAAAAAACAATTAACACTACATAAAATTTTGCATATAAATTATTAATTTATTATGATTATATTGTGATATAAATAAAAATGATGTATCCATCATCACTATATTCGTATGCTTTTAAAACTCCATCTGACGCGTCGTTTTTGTTCTAGTGAGTTTGGACAAAAACGCCACTGTAATAAAATTGATGTTTGGCATGACAATAGTTAAGATCACAATCAAGAAAATAAAACTAGTTTTGACTTTTAAATATAAAAGTGGATGAAGTTTCTTAAATAAGGTCGGACGATCAAAAACGACAGTTCAAAAGCAGCGCGTTTATGACCGCCACCGCCTTGCCAAACAGAGCCTAAATATTTCATAAACTTTAATTTTTAATGAATAATTTAATAAATTATTATAATAATATATCTAAGATGCATTTAATTTATATTTATATAATTATCTATATTAATATATAAGACTTTTAATATATACAATTATACATTAATATTTATATACATATAATATAATAGAGCTTAAAACAACAAAAAATCAAATGGTTCAGTGGTAAATTCTTCCATTATTGAGAAAAGGGCATGGGTTCGAATCCGCATGGTTTCGAATTTCTGTCATTTAAATGTTTGGGCTTCTTGGCCCGCCTGGTTACGCAAAATCGTGTCTGGTTCCCGGCCCGTCGGTCCGCCCGCCCAGTTCAGCGGTTCTCAGGCGGTCCGCGACTGCAGGGGGTTTCTTACCTGGACCGCATCGGCTGTATGTCCGGTCTGCGGTTCGACCGGTCGGACTAGCCGATCCAGTCCGGTTTTCAAAAGCTTGGTTACTACATTGGCAGGTGTCATATGGCAAATTCACGTGAGAACAAAAATTTGAGAATTGGGCTTTCCGCCCAGTCGACCAAAAAAAATTTAGGCAAAAATTAATTGTTAAACATATTGTTTAGCAAAATTGAAATATACAGATAAACATTTGTCACGGCGAAAATGAGGACACAACTCCCAATAAAACGAAGTTTGAATCATTAAAAATAAATTAGATATATTTTTCAACTTTAGTTTACTTGATAATAGGGATGTCATTTTGGCCCTAGCTCGATTGTCCGACCAGGGTTTGTCTGGGTCTGAACCCGATAAGACACGGGTCTGGTTGGGCCAGGCCTATGGGGGCTCAACAGACCCTCTTATTTGGCTAAGGCCTGACCTGATGTCTGGCTCGGGTCGGGCCCAGGCAAGGCCCGACATGAAAGCCCGCTCTCAGCATTAAAAAATGTTGGGTCGAGCATTAAAAAATGCTTTAATGTTGGGCAACGTGCCCAATGGTGCCCAACATTTTAAAATGGTGTCCAACATTTTAAAATGTTGTCAACCCAGCATTTTAAAATGCTATCATCCCAGCATTTTAAAATGTTGTCAGCTTAACATTTTAAAATGTGGCACAACATTTTAAAAGGCCTTTTTGCGGGCCTGTTTTGGTCCGGTGTGTGGGCTTAAGCAGTCCTCCCGTATTATAGCGAGGTCTAGGCCTGTCCTGGGCCCGATTTGAGTAGTGCCCGGAATAGGTTTGGCAACTCAAAAAGTTCGGGCCCAGCAGGGTCAGATCTAAGGGGGAAGGTTGGGGCCCGAGTCCCCCCCCCCCCCCCATCCCCATGAATTTTTCAAAATGATTATTGGATTTGGATTCCTCTCATCGAGACAATGAATTTTAACTACTTGTACGTCAAAAATGGTGGCCGGATGAGAGAGAAATGACTCTGGAATGATGGAGGCGTCCAAAAAAAATTCTTGTAGGAAGTTGATATCCGACCCCCCTTGTTAATATTCCTAGATCCGCCACTAGGGCCCAGTGGACTTTATTTGCACGCCTACTCTCAAATGACATAAAATGAAATTTAAAATACAAGGTTAAAAGTAAAATAAAGAGAATTGATTAACTCGCTTAACTTATTGTGAAATCTTTTAGAACAACTCACGATCTAATAACACTTCTGCTCTTTTACTAAAAAGTTTAAATGCAATCAAAAGTTATTCATATAGGAGGTGTGGAAGTTGCTCGAAGCATCCGGATGGGGATCTAGGTGGAATCCTCTACCCGTTGCCCCTAGGTGGGTATAAATAGGCAAATCCTTAGGAGTTACTACGGGTATGGGTTAACCGTGTACCCGACACGACCCGTTAAGCCTCCGAACCTGTTAATTGTCCAAATATACACTAACAATCTCCTCCTATATTTGTGACAAATAACGTATACGTTTCGGAGTGCAGAAAGTGGAGAATATTAAAATAAATTTCCGACTTAACACATTTCCATAAGAGTTAGCACAGTTTTTAAAGAAAACTATAAACATGAATTTTAAAAAACAATGACATAATACATCAAAAGAAAATGTGCTACTCAACAATAAATAAGTCTGGAAAATAATAAATGACTACAGACAAACATGTAACAATTCTACTCAGAGAGTAGATCATCATCATCTATGTCAAAATCCACTTTCTCTCCTCCTTCTTCACTAGTGCCTGCAAGGAATTTCATGAGTCAGACTCTATGAATTCATAAACATATGCAGTGACGTATCAAAGTAAGCTAGCTCTACCTAAATGAGCTTAGTACTTGTAGCAGTAGTGAAGTAACACTGTAAGCATCTCTATCCAGTCTAGCTAGGACCAGTCAAGTTTTGATTTTAATAAATCAAACGTTGTTATCTTACTCATTAGTGACCACTATGTGCCTTGTCATATGACTTGGCACACCGTTATTTGCAACATTATCAAATGTGGAATAATGTGCTATGATCACTAATGTTAGATTAACTCATGCAACGACTTTCTATTCCCAGTTGAATAATTCTCAAATCAGCTTATAACGAGAAAGATGTTAAGTCATCAGGTGTGGAATGACTAGCATCTGACCATCTTGGGCTTTCATCAAGAAATTATTTGGGGTTTTCAGTCTGTTATTAGATGCTTGAATGTTGCGACTATAGGTTCTCGCTATGAAAACATAAACATTGGAGGAAGTTTCATATTTCTATGAACTTTAATCCCATCTCCCCCGATGTTTTTATTGTGAGAACTCTATTTAAGCCTTTTATTAAGGCGTCTGCAACATTATCTTTTGACCTCACATCAACGAGGTTCACAATCCCTTGACTTATAAGGGAGATCAACCAGGCTTGTTTCATCCGTAGTTGCCTTCTTTTGCTATTGAACAAAGTATTCGTAGCAATCGTTTTAGTAGCCTGATTAACGCAGTAAACTGCAACAGAACTCAACTTCAGGCTCGACAATGGAATGTTCATCACCAAATCTCTTATCCACTCTGCTTCTTCTCCCGCTGAAGCTAGAGCGTAGAGTTCGGATTCCATAGAAGATAGTGCAATACATGATTGCCTCTTGGACTTCCAGGCTACAACTGCTCCTCCTAGTGTGAATATAAATC
Organism: Platanthera zijinensis; assembly: GCA_039513925.1. NCBI lineage: Eukaryota > Viridiplantae > Streptophyta > Magnoliopsida > Asparagales > Orchidaceae > Platanthera > Platanthera zijinensis. The sequence continues at coordinate 158,127,470 of CM077083.1, forward strand.
CACTAGTGGACTTGCTGTCGTTTAATTCTGAGCATCATGATGCATCAGAATATCCTTCCAAAACTGGAGGATGACCATGGTAACATAAAGCATACGTTTGGGTGTACTTTAGGTATCGCATCAGCCTATCGAGGGCATCCCAATGGTCTTGGCTAGGATTACTAGTGAATCTGCTTAACATGCCGACCGTAAAGGCTATGTCAGGTCTTGTGCAGACCATAGCATACATGAGACTACCAATCAGTTTAGCATAATCTGACTGTCGAATCGTAGCTCCATCATTGGGCTTCAAGCGATTATTATAATCATAAGGTGTCTCCACTGCTCTACGTTCACTGTATCCCCACGTGTCCAACATGGACTTTATATAGTGGCTTTGACTTAGGGAAATGCCATTTTTCCCAAAGCTCACCTGCATACCTAGGATAGTCTCAGCTACACCTAGGTCTTTAATGCTAAACTCCTTCATTAGTTCTGACTTAACGTCATCCACTACGGATTGATCAGAACCAAGTATCAGCATATCATCCACATACAAGCATATTATAGCGACTTTGTTCGATCTATGACGTATGTAAAAACATTTGTCCGAGAGACTCGACATGAATCCCATGTTCCTTACACTATAGTCAAACTTCTCATGCCATAATTTCGGTGCCTGTTTTAGTCCGTATAGCGACTTGATTAACTTACAGACCTTATTTTCGTGACCTTCTACTATGAAGCCTTCAGGTTGGCTCATGTATATCTCTTCGGTCAGATCTCCGTTCAAGAACACAGTCTTCACATCCATTTGATGAACAATAAAGTTCACAATAGGCGCAATAGCAAGTAGGATCCTAATGGTTGCTAAGTGACACACTGGTGAATATACATCAAAGTAATCCACCCCACTAACTTGTGTGAAACCTTTAGCCACCAGGCGCGCTTTATACTTAGCTACGCTACCATCAGGATTGAGCTTCTTTTTCAGAATCCACTTACACCCTATAGTTTTAGCCCCTCTTGGCTTATCAACCAACGTCCAAGTGTTGTTCTGAAGCAAAGAGTTCATCTCTTCATCAATGGCTTCTTTCCAGAGTAGGGAATCCCTTGATCTCATCGCGTCCTTATAGGTGGATGGATCGGCCTCAACGTGGTAAGTGACAAAGTCACTACCAAAGGTTCTGGGAGTTCGCTCTCTCACCGAAGTCCTTATAGACTCTAGGACACTATTGTCTACCGGGACTGAATAGGATGTGCTCGGTACTGATTCAGGTTCTTCCTCAGTAATAGTTGCTTGCATACCAGGGATTGTCAGGTTCTTATCCTTAAGGAACTTATCCTCAAAGAACACAGCATCCCTAGATTCAATAATTATATTATTAGACAGGTCTAAGAATCTATCTGCAGCACTATCTTCAGCACAACCTAAGTAGACACACGTGTTAGTCCTAGGTCCAAGTTTAGACCGTCTAGGGTCAGAGACCCTGACATAGGCTATACAGTCCCAGGTCTTAAGTCTAGTTAAAGACGGGGGTCTCTTAAACCAAAGCTCGTAGGGTGTGACGTCTAACTTAGCATGAGGTACTTTGTTCAGAATGTTATTTGCAGTTAAAACTGCTTCTCCCCAATAGGCAGTAGGCATGCCAGCAGTGAGGAGCATAGAATTCAACATCTCTGTTAACGTTCTATTCTTTCTCTCGGCTATACCATTCGATTGGGGTGAGTAAGGAGCAGTGGTTTCTGCTATGATCCCTTGAGAGGCAAGGAAACCCCGGAACTCACTGGACATATATTCTCCTCCTCTATCACTTCTAAACCTCTTAATTCTCATGTCTAGTTGGTTCTCTATCCTGGTTTTGAAAAGACAGAATTTTTCAAACGCTTCATCTTTAGTTTTAAGAAGATAGATGTGAAAGAACCTAGAGCAGTCATCTATAAATGTGATCATATACTTCCTTCCTCCTCTGGTGACAAAACTTTTAAAGTTACATATATCGGAATGTATAAGCTCTAGCGGTGTTGTGCTCCTAGTAACCGCACTAAAAGGTTTCCTAGTGATCTTAGTCTGAGCACACACGTCACATTTCTCAGGCGGTGACTTAGTGTCTAATGTGATCTGGTGAGTTCTAGCTATTTGGAACATCTTCCTATAGTTCACGTGTCCTAGTCTCTCATGTAGAGTCTTAGGGCTAACTAAGTTTGTTTGAACTTGTTGAAATAACTCGTTTGCTAGACTTAGTCGGTACATCCTATTTTGAACGTATGCACATCCAAAATAGTGTGAGTTAACTGACAGTGTTACTCTACCGCTACAAAAAGTAAAAGACATACCAGCATCACATAATAAACTTATAGACACTAAGTTAGCAGCTAGAGAAGGAATAAATTTAACATTTATGAGAGTTAAAGTCTTACCTGAGGATAGCAGCAGCGTTGCATTCCCCACCTTCAAGACGTCAGCTGTCTCGCCATTTGCAACTATAACAGACTCTTTTACAGCAGTGAGCCCTGTCATAAGATCAGCATTGTTGCAAACGTGGCACGTCGCCCCCGAATCCAAGTACCACTCCGTGTTGGCCTTAGCGTTTCCGACCATGCCAACAAAATCGGAAGACTCAGCTTGGCTAACCATATTGGCTTGGTTGCCATCCTGTGGTGCTTTGGTTCTTTCCCGTTTAGGGAGCCTGCAATCAGATGCGCTGTGCCCCCACTTGTTGCAGTTAAAACACTTGCCCTTAAACTTTTTGGTGCGTTTGCTAGGGCCTTCAACCTGGGAGCTACCATGAGAGGGTCTGGTCCTCTTAGGGTTCGACACGCGTTTAGAACTAAGAACCATGTTAGCCGCAGACTTCTGCTTGCTAACAGTTTCTAAAGCGTGTCGAATCCTATTTTCATCCTCAATGCGAATAAATCGCTTGAGGTCATTGAGACCGACCTGCATCTTCTTGCGGTACATTTCAGTTTTAAAGTTGTACCACGTAGAGGGCAGTTTAAAAATAATCGTGCCAGCAACAAAGCTGTCTGGCAGGGAAATATTCTCACTATGTAAAGAATCTACTAATGCTTCAAAATCCGATACCTGAGGGAGAATCGCCTTCTCCTCGTCGAACATGAAGGAATGGAATTTGTCCACCAGGTGCGCCTTGGACAGATCCTCCTCTTGCCTGAAGTGCTCCTCCAGTGCTTCCCATATTTTCTTGGCAGTCTTCATCTTGATGTACGTCTTCGCCAGGCTGGAGGACAGACAGTTCAGCAGGTAGTCGCGGCAGAAGTCCTCATCAGCTATCCACTGAGTCTCCGCTTCAGTCCCCATAACAGTAGCACGATCAGACTGAACGGTGTAGAACACGTTCAGGTATTTCATTCCAAACTGTGTATTTAGTTTCCAGTCAGTGAATTCAGTCGCCGTGAACTTCTCCAGTTTTATCATCGGGACGGGAGATGAGAAATTTCCCTTCATCATTGCAGGTCTCTTTGATCTTCAGTCAAGCAGACCTCAATAATGGAATCACGACCAGAGTGCCAGAAGGTCCAATATCAAGTGTAGGTTGGCCAAGAGAACTTTGCTTCTCTAAATATTCCTGTAAATAAAGCTCCTCAAGTCAAACTGGATCTTAATAATTTCCTTTAGAAGGCTCCTGAAATCTCAGCCATGCCATTATCTCTGATTCAGAGGCGTCGGGGAATCAAACCCTTTGTTGTTGTTAAGTCGATCAAATCAGCGGGACGAAAAACAAAAAACACCGAAATTCGGAGCGACGGGATATGCACAGTAGCGGAGAATTGATCGATCGAGCGAACGGCGGGGCTTTACTCCAGTCGGCGGGATCTTCCGATTTCAGGCGGCAGCGCCTCTTCCTTCCCGCTCCAAGCGACGGGAGGTTGTTTTGCTTTCTTTCCCGATCACGGACGGACGAACGACAACGACAGAGAAATATTGACGGAGGTGACCTTTCCTTCTCCTTGATCGCGAACAAGCAGCGACGCCGTAGAGTTTCTTCTTTGCGAACCGAGCGGAAGAGCGACGGCGTGAATCGAGAGAGCGGCGGCGTTCTGTCCTTCCCGATCGATCACTGCAGTCGGCGAATCCTTCTTCTGAAGGCGACGGGGCGAGAGAACGAGCGACGGGACGGTTACGAGCAACCGGGGCTTAACTTCGAGTTTGTGGAAGTTGCTCGAAGCATCCGGATGGGGATCTAGGTGGAATCCTCTACCCGTTGCCCCTAGGTGGGTATAAATAGGCAAACCCTTAGGAGTTACTACGGGTATGGGTTAACCGTGTACCCGACACGATCCGTTAAGCCTCCGAACCTGTTAATTGTCCAAATATACACTAACAGGAGGATCTTCCATTCCTCACCTAATGAATAATGACAGATGAAAACACATCTAACTACCAATAACGTTGAAAAAAAGATGAAATATACTTATAAAAAAACACCTCAATAGATTAAACTCAAAATCAACTTCTTCCATTAAGGCTCCGTTTGGGAGGGCTTATTTTCACCGGTCAAGCGGTCATGACCGCATGAAGTCCCGATTCATGCGGTCATGACCGCTTGACCGGTGAAAATAAGTCCTCCCAAACGGAGCCTAAATAATATCAATAAAGCAAGATCAAAAACATTAAATACCTGATAGGAATGAGGAATGAGGGCATTGCAAAGCTGGCATGAATTAAATTCATGAATCTAGAGTCAGAAAGGAATGGAAGATGAGAGCAGTGTAAAGAGATGAATCAATTTAAAAACAAAATGAGTTTAAGGAATGAGGGCCTTCACTCAGTAGCCAAAAATGAAATGAAGCAGAATTTGACAACGGTGAAAGAAAAATAGCAGTCAGTTCTGTGATGGAAGAAAAATTGCTAATGGCGTGAACACTTGGCAATGTGCACTGAATGTTGAGAGAGGGAGAGGATTAAAAATAATCGAAGTGAGGCTGAAAGGATTGCGTTACGAGGATGATATCGTCAGAATGGCTACCCTGTGATCAACAATATACAACACAATTGTCGGGTTAGCTCAATGCCCTTGGTAGACCGATTCCAGATCGGTCCGTCTTAGCCTCGGGCGATTGAGTACGCACACAGTTACAGTAGAAACAGAGAAAATGTACACACACAACTTTGACGTGGAAAACCCCAGAAAGGGGAAAAAACCACGTGGCCGGGTCTGTGCCAGCCAAACTCCACTATCTGTCTCTGTTACAACGCTCTTGTAAAGAGAAAGCGAGGGCGACAGGCCGCGCCTCGTTACAAATACTGGGGAATTGAGAGAGCTCTCCTTGGGTGACATGTCACCGCTTAGGAGTCCGTGCACTTTGACGTGCGTCTTTCTTGAGCGCTTGCTCTTCTGGCTCGCGCGCCGCAGGATGCCTGCGCTCTATGCCTCGGACTGAGGAGGGTTGCCTTCACTGGCACTTCGCTTCCTTCCTTCTCTGGGCGGCGTTCGCGGCAGAACCTGCCAAGTTAGTGAGTGAAAGAGAAGAGGAGGAGACGAGTAGAGAGAGAAGCTCTGGGAAAAAGTAAGAACGAAGAGAGAGAAAGCGAAGGAGAGAATGAAGCCGGATCCCCAGAAATGAACTATCAGGGGTGCTTATATAGGGTTTCCGAGGTGGTTAGGGTGGTTACGGTGGTTACTCGCAGATCGGAGGGCTACGATCACTTGTGGCGATCGGAGGGCCGTGATGGCCCGCCATGATCGGACGGTGGAGAAAAGGCCGACCCACGGCGGTGGTCGGAGGAGGCGCCCCGGCCGATGGCTGCCCGAGGGAGGAGGCGGCCGACCGCGAGGAGGCGGCCGACCACGGCTGATCGGCCGCGGCGGCCGCCCGCAAGGGGGGCGGCCGGCCACGGACGGCCGGCCGCGGCCGCCGGCCGCAAGGAGGCGGTCGGCCGAGCCCACCGGCCGCAAAGAGGCGGCCGGCCCCGGACGGCCGGCCGCAAGGGGGCGGCCGACCGAGGTTGCGTGCGGTTGGCCCCGCGCGCGGGTGCGCGCGGGGCTGAAACCGTGCGCAGGGTGCGCACAGTGCGACCGCTCTGCTTACGAGTGGCTCGGCGGCATGCGCGGGCTGATTTCGTGCGCTCTTTGCGTGCGTGCATGGCTCGTATGTGTGGGCGTAACGTGCGCTCGGACTCGCTTTACTGACCTTACTTTTCTGTTCTTTCAGGTTTCCAAGCGGGGTGTGCAGAACCGTCCTATGCGGCTGCGTTCGAGTCTCTCCCTCGAGCATGTGGATATATGAAGGAGGCGCTTCAACCCGCCCCCCGATTTAGAGGTGCGGATCCCTAGTCCTGAAGAGCGGGTGCAAAACCATCTGCGAGGTTGGATGACTCTTTGTGAATCGTCACTTCGGTGCGGTTTTCGCCTTCCGACTTGCGAGGAAGTTGTCGAGATTCTGAAGTTCTGCGGCATTCCTGTGTCGCAGTTTACCCCTCTTGGGACGACGCGGATCATGGGGTTGATCGCATTCTTTCGCGGGCGTGGATCGAGGTTTTCCTTGGATATTTTCAAGGATTGGTGTGAGGTGCGCGCCGACGGCTGGGGCCGCGTGGACGTCCTCAGCAACAAGCGGTGACTAGAGTTTGAGACCCGGGCGGACCGTCGCCACGAGAATACCTTATTCAGATATGTCAGGAACCCAAGTGGATTGCTAGAGGTGTGGAACGCGCTTCCTGACGGTTGCCGACGTTCTAGGGGACACGAGCGGGAGTTTACTCCTGTCCTTGGTTTTGCGGAGCCCCGAGAGCTGGGGAACATCTTGTACAGCATCTCTACTTTCGTTGATGAGAAGCGCCTGCTGTTATGCGGGTTGTCTGTTGAATCGAGACGTGATGTCGTCATCCCTCTCTCCCGTGACAGGAAGAGGAAGCTGGTGTTTGGAGTCCGTGGAGCTGAGGAGGCGGGTTCTAGCCTCCTACCGCGACAGGATGTTCTTTTGGAGGGGGCTGCCCCTTGCGGCTCATGAGTTGGGGGCGAGCCGGATGATGCGGATCTTGATGTCCTGGGGTCCTCTGCCCCCCCAGGCTTCCCCAGCACGGGTTACGGTGCGGCAGGTGGTGAAAGGAAAGAGGGTCTCCTCTTCTTTGGAGGCGATGAACTATGCGGTATGTGTGATCTCAACTTTTGAGTGGCGGCTTTTGAGGAAAGTTATTCTGACTTGTCCCTTTTCTTTTGTAGATGGAGACTCAGGCGAACATTACGCTTACGTGGAATGACCACTACGTGAGCCTGAAGTATGGCTACATGGCCCTTCAGGGTGAGCTCGGGGAGGCGAAGAGTGCCCTTTCGAATCTGAAGGGGCGACGAGAGCACGATATTTCGCAACTTAGGCAGATTGGGTCCGAGCTGTGATGCGAACTAGAGGATGCCAAAGCTGCGCACAGGGCTGAGAAGACGACTGTGGAGGAGACTTTGCGTCTTCTAGACGAAGCTCGGGCAAAGATGGAGCTATCTAGGGCGGAGGTGATGCGTCTTTCCTCCACGGAGCAGGAGGTTGAGCTGAAGGCGGCTGGTCTGGCAGAGTACCGGGACTCTGTGGATTACATGCGAGACCGGTGTATGATCTCGGAGGAGGTTCGTGAGGAGGTGTGGACTCAGGAGGTAGAGCCACAGATGGAGGACTTGTGAGAAGTGGCATTCTGCCAGGGGATGGCGAAGACCCTTCGGATGGTGTCTCAGAAGCGGGGATGCGATGTTGCTGGCCTCGGTCTTGAGGATTTGTCAGAGGAGGAGGGCTCCGATGCTGAGGAGGGCGTGGCTGCTGAGTGACAGCTACATCTCTTTGATGCTCTTTGCTGATTTGTATACATGTACTTCTTTGTACTGGTAGACTTGTCTCCGTCGATTTGTACCTTTGTACTTGATATGTTTGTTGAGTGGTTGTCACTGCTTTTGCTTCTGATTGTTGCGGCTGATTGTTGTCTTAGCCAAGCACCAACTGCGAGGGGCAGGCCCTGAGCGGTGGAAGAGTATTTGCTCTGGATGGGGGTGAAGTTATGCGAGCTCTGGCCTATTGTCGGCGGGAGTCCATGTTCGTTCGAACCCCCGCGAGTTGCGGTGAAGCTGGTGACACTGGAGGGGCGTGGCCCCGCAGACCCTGATGACGTTGCAACTTACTACGAGGCGGAGGGCGTCCCCTTGTGCCAGGGTAGAGAAGCTGAGACCATCGCGCTGCGGGGCTGCACATAACTGAGGGAGCTGGCTCCTGACGACGTTGCGACCTGCTTCGTAGGGGAAGGGCGAGCCTTGCCACCATGAGAGCGAGGTCGAAGCCGCCGTGCCACAGTCTGCGGGGGACTCAACGTTTTGGTCCCTTTGGCGACTCTGCAACCTATTGCTAGGCTGAGGACATCGCGCTGTTGGCAGCGCACAACTGGGGGAACTGGTCCCCGGTGATGTCGCAAACCGCTGGGCGGACGAAGGGTGCACCCCTGAACCGCGCCAAAGAGAGTGAAGCCATCGCGCCACAGTGTGGTTGTGGTTGGTTAAGATGTGGATTTAGCGGGGCCGGAACCCGATTTAGTTGCGATTGTAGCTTAGTTAGGCACCAGTCGCGAGGGGGGCAGGCCCTGCGAGGGTGGGGCGTCAGACTTCGGATGCAGGTGAAGAGTCATAATCCTAAGCCTATTATCGGCAGGAGGATATGGTCGATTCGAACCCCCGCGAGCAGCTGATGGACCCTGAGGTTATAATTACACCGATCGTGGGGGCTTTCCAAGGATGGCGGGGCGTCGAGCTTCGGATGTAGGTGAAGAGTCATAATCCTTGGGCACTTGTCCGCAGGAGGACATGGTCGATTCGAACCCCCGCGAGCAGCTGATGGACCCTAGAATTTGCGAGGCGTGGCCCCGAAGACCCGGACGACGTCGCAACCTACTACACAGTGAAGGCGGGGTCCTTGCGCTGGTGGAGTGAGGTCGAGGCTATCGCGCTGTGGGCTGCGCACAACTGAGGGAGCTGGTCCCTAACGATGTTGCGACCCGCTTCTTAGGAGAAGAGTGAGCATTTCTGCCATAGGAGAAAGGTCGAGGCCACCGTGCTACAGTCTGCGTGGGACTTGGTATTCGGTCCCCAGGTGACATCGCGACCTGTTGCCAGGCCGAGGCTGTCGCGCTATGGGCCGCGGTCAACTGGGGGTGCTCATTCCCGACGATGTCGCAATCCACTGGGCGGGTGAAGGGAGAACCTTTGAGCCATGCCAGGGGGATCGAGACAATCGTGCTATAGTTGCTCACCGGACCCCAGGGGACGGATTCCAAATCGGTCCTGCAAGTTTTAGGAGTTAGTGACATCACAATCACAATATATAAGTGCAAAATGATGAGTTGTTTTGTTTTTTCTTTAGCCTGGTCGCGCCATTGCACGATGATGGATTCTGAACCGCCAAGCTGGGCGCATGTCGACGGATCCCGGACCGCTTTGTGGAGCAGACGATCCTGGACTCAGGGAAGTTTGAGGGTCGAGATGTCCTTTTGACGTGTTTGCTGCATGGCAAGAGTTAGAATGAAAGCAGAAAAAGCAGTAAGTAGGATAGTTCGTGCACGAGGGTTTTCCTCGCGACTTTATAGTTGTCTTTAGGTGGTCTAGGGCGCGACCGAGTTCATTGGTAGAACCGACATAGGTTTTGAGCGTTCCAGGTACGGGGGAGGGTCTTCCCTTCCGCATTTCTGATCTTGAAGGTTCCAGGTTTCACCACTGCGGTGACGACGTATGGACCTTCCCATGCTGCTGTAAGCTTGTTCTGCTGAGGCCCCTTACCGACAGCCTCAAGACTTCGGAGGACCAGGTCCCCGATGCTGATTGGTTGAGGTTTTACTCTTCTATCATAGAAACGGGCTACGCGCCGTTGATAATCTGCCACATGCAGAGCGGAGGTGTCTCTGACTTCAGCTAGGAGGTCCAAGTTTTCTCTGAGCAGATCTTCATTCATATCTGCATCGAAGGCTTCCATGCGGGTGCTTGGTACGCCGATGTCGACCGGGATGACCGCCTCACTCCTGAAGCATAAGTTGTAAGGGGTCTCTCCAGTTGGAGTTCTCTCTGTGGTACGGTATGCCCATAATACGTTGGGGAGCACATCGACCCATTGCCCCCAGCCTCTTCAAGGCGCGTCTTTAGACCTTTGAGGATCGTTCGATTTGTGACTTCTATTTGACCGTTCGCCTGGGGATGGGCTACAACGGTGTGGCATAGGTTGATCTTCAGGTCTTCACACAACTTTGTGAATGATCTCCCGGTGAACTGCGTGCCATTGTCCGTAATTATTATGGTCGGGATCCCGAAACGACAGATGATGCTTTTCCAAACAAATTGTCTGGCGTTCTCCTCCGTTATTTTGGCGAGTGGCTCAGCTTCTACCCACTTGGTGAAGTAATTGATTGCCATGATGATGAACTTCCTTTGACCCGATGTCACGGGGAGGGGGCCAAGGATATCGATCCCCCACTGGGCAAAAGGCCAGGCCCCTTGGAGTGTGGTGAGCGCAACTGGCGGCCGATGTGGCATATTGGCGTGGAGCTGACAGCTTTTGCATTTCTGGACGAGTTCTGTGGCGTCTTTCTTCAATGTCGGCCAGTAAAAACCTTGGCGCAAGATCTTACGAGCCAGAGCCTTGCCACCTAAGTGTTCTCTGCAAACTCCTTTATGTACTTCGCGCAGGGCGTAGTCTTCCTCTGTTGCTGGCAAACATTTCAGATAAGGACCAGAGAAGGCCCGCTTGTAAAGCTCTCCGTCGATGATTGCAAACGATGCGGCCCTTATCCGGAGCCGTCGTGCTTCTACGCGGTCATCTGGTAGTCACACGTGCTCGAGGTACTCTCGTATGGGAGTCATCCAAGACGTTTGCTTCCCGTCGATCATCGATACTTCCCAAGGCCCCTGAATGCTTGGGGTCATAATGTCTTCGACTCGCCAACGGCGAGACTGATAGCTAGCTGACGAGGTCGCAAGCTTAGACAGTGCGTCCGCCCGGGTATTTTGCTCCCTTGGGATGTGAATGACCTGGTGCGAGGGGATCTTTGCCAGGAGTGATTTTGCGAGCGCAAGGTATTGTGCCAGCTGGTCATTCTTGGCCTCGTACTCACCTTCTACCTGTGAGACGACAATTTGCGAGTCAACGTAGATTGTTAGGCTTTCCACTTTACAGTCGGTAGCGAGCCTGAGGCCGGCAATCAGGGCTTCGTACTCAGCGACATTATTGGTAGCGGTAAATTTTAATCGGAGGCCGTACTCCAGAGTGACCTTTTCCGGACTTATCAATAGTAATCCGGCTCCTTCCCCTTCGGCCCCTGACGCTCCGTCAACGTAGAGAGTCCAACGAGCCGGGGCTTTTTCTTGCGCAGGATCTTCTTCTGGTGAGATGGTGCACTCCACAACAAAGTCCGCGAGCACTTGCGACTTGATGTCTTGCCGAGGTAAGAAGTGAATATCAAACTCGCCCAGCTCGACTGCCCATTTTACCAACCTCCCAGATACCTCTGGCCTTTGCAAGATTGCCCGAAGCGGTAGATGAGTCAGCACTTTAATTGTATGGGCCTGGAAGTAAGGACAGAGCTTCCTCGCCGAGAAGACTAGTGCCAAGGCTGTCTTTTCGGCCGTCGGGTACCTAGTTTTTGCATCGGAAAGGACCTTGCTGATGTAATAGATGGGTCGCTGGACCCCTCCTTCGTCCTTTACCAAGACCGAACTGAGGGTCGTTGAAGACACTGCCAAGTATAAATACAGGGCCTCTCTGGGGGATGGCTTCGATAGGAGCGGGGGCGAGGCCAAGTATTGCTTGAGAAGCTCGAAAGCTGCCTAGCACTCGTCTGTCAATTGGAACCCTGAGCTGCGCGCCCCCCGGAGCACTTTGAAAAAGGGAAGATACTTATCCCCCGCTCGAGCCAAGAATCGGGAGAGTGCTGCGATCCTCCCATTGAGTCGCTGGACTTTCTTGATGGATCGTGGGGGTGACATACTTTCCAGAGCCTTGATCTTATCTGGGTTTGGCTCAATCCCACGCCGCATTACCATGAATCCTAGGAACTTTCCCATCGTTACGCCGAACGCGCATTTACTGGGGTTGAGCCTCATTCGGTAATGACAAAGAAGTTGAGAACACTCGTCCAAATCTTTTAAGTGGGTGGATCGGCACAGGATTTTTACCAGCATGTCGTCCACATATACTTCCATGATATTTCCGAGCAGGTCCTTAAACACCTTGTGCATTAGCCTTTGGAAGGTCTCCCCTGCATTATTGAGGCCGAAGGGCATTACCGTGTAATAGTAGACGCCCATGTCAGTCCTGAACGATGTGTGCTCTTCATCTGTCGGGTTCATCTTGATCTGATTGTAGCCTGAGTATGCATCCATGAAACTGAGCCGCTCGTGACCAGACGTTGTGTCGACGAGCTAGTCAATCATGGGAAGGGGAAAGATGTCTTTCGGGCATGCCTGGTTGAGGTTGCTGTAATCCACGCACATCCTCCAACTTCCGTTGGACTTCTTAACCATGACCACATTTGCCACCCATACGGGGTACTTCACCTCTCGAATGAACCGTGCTTTCAGGAGTCTCGCTACCTCCTCTTCGATGGCATGCTGCCGCTCTGGTGCGAAGTTTCTTTTCTTCTAGACGACCGGCCTATAGGCCGGATTGATGTTTGGGGAATGGAAAATGACCTGGGGGTCTACTCCGGGCATGTCCTCTGGGCTCCAAACGAAGATATCTTGATTGGCGCGGAGGAAGGCGTTGAGCTCTTCCTGCTCCTCCTGAGCCAGTAGGGATCCGATTTGCACGGTCCAGGCCGGATCTTCCTGCGAGATTGACACTTCCACTAACCCTTTAATGGGCGCTCCCCGCTGCAGGGTTGCCTCGTCTCGTAAATCAAAGTTGTCGATGTTGTGGGCCACCATCTCTTTTTCCCGTGCTGCCTCCAGATGACGGGCTCGGGCCATCTCTTGATTCCCCCGAACAGTTGCAATCCCTCCCGCAGTCGGGAACTTTAAAGCGAGATGAGGAATGGACGCAATTGCCCCGAAGGTCAACTTGGCCGGCCGCCCCAAAATTGCTTTGTAGGGACTGATGGAGTCTACTACTACGAACCGCACATTGTGGGTGGCCTGCCTAGGATATACTCCCAGTGTGACTGGTAGAACAATTACTCCCTCCAACCGAACGAGAGTGTTGTTGACATCAAACACGGGTCCCGCCTGGAGGCCAAGGTGCTCGCTAGTGAGCTTTAGCTTCCGAAAAGTGGCGAGGAACAGGACGTTGACCGAGCTTCCGCCATCAATTAAGATTCTCTTCACGCAGTGGAAAGGGTCCTCGATCCCTGCGCTAATGACCAACGGGTCTTGATGGGGGTGATGGACTCCCTCAAGGTCCTTTCCCCCGAAAGTTACTACGGGGGCTTGCTTGAACCTTTTGTCCCTGTACTCGCGCTCTGCCATATGCTCCGTTGTCAACCTCCTGGGTTTGTTGTTGCTTGATGGGAATGTTGTTCCCACAGACGGCGTCAAACTGTTGCGGTTCGCTCAATGCCCTCGGTAGACCGGTTCCAGATCAGTCCGTCTTAGCCCCGAGCGATTGAGTACGCACACAGTCACAGTAGAAACAGAGAAAATGTACACACATAACTTTGACGTGGAAAACCTCGGAAAGGGGAAAAACCGCGTGGTCGGGTCTGTGCAAGCCAAACTCCACTATCTGCCTCTGTTACAGCGCTCTTGTAAAGAGAAAGCGAGGGCGACAGGCCGCGCCTCGTTACAAATACTGGGGAATTGAGAGAGCTCTCCTTGGGTGACAGGCCACCGCTTAGGAGTCCGTGCACTTTGACGTGCGTCTTTCTTGAGCGCTTGCTCTTTTTGCTCGCGTGCCGCAGGATGCCTGCGCTCTATGCCTCGGACTGAGTAGGGCTGCCTTCACTGGCACTTCGCTTCCTTCCTTCTCTAGGCGGCGTTCGCGGGAGAACCTGCCAAGTTAGTGAGTGAAAGAGGAGAGAAGGAGACGAGTAGAGAGAGAAGCTCTGGGGAAAAGTAAGAACGAAGAGAGAGAAAGCGAAGGAGAGAATGAAGCCGGATCCCCAAAAATGAACTATCAGGGGTGCTTATATAGGGTTCCGAGGTGGTTACGGTGGTTACTCGCAGATCGGAGGGCTACGATCACTTGTGGCGATTGGAGGGCCGTGATGGCCGTCATGATCGGACGGTGGAGAAAAGGCCGACCTATGGCGGTGGTCGGAGGAGGCGCGCCGGCCGATGGCCGCCCGAGGGAGGAGGCGGTCGGCCGCGAGGAGGCGGCCGGCCACGGCTGATCGGTCGCGGAGGCTGGCCGCCAGGGGGGCGGCCAGCAACGGACGGCCGGCCGCGGCCGCCGGCCGCAAGGAGGCGGTCGGCCGAGCCCGCCGACCGCAAAGAGGCGGCCGGCCCCGGACGGGCGGCCGCGGCCGCCGGCCGCAAGGGGGCGGCCGACCGCCGGCCGCGGCCGCCGGCCGCAAGGGGGCGGCCGGCCGCCGGCCGCAAGGCGGCGGCCGGCCGAGGCCGTCGGCCACGAAGGGGAGGCCGGCCCCGGGCGGCCGGGCGCGGCCGCCGGCCGCAAGGGGGCGGCCGACCCCGGACGGCCGGCCGCGACAGCCGGCCGCAAGGAGGCGGCCGGCCCCGGGTGGCCGACCGCGGCCGCCGGCCGCATGGGGGCGGCCGACCGCTAAGGGGGCCGGCCGGCCGTGGGAGGCCGGCCACCGCCCGCCGCCCGCCCGTAAAGATGGTGGCGGCAGCGGGTGCGATTTGGTGCGGGGGAGTTACGATCCGGCGCGCGGGAGTTACGATCCGGTGCGCGGGAGTTACGATCCGGTGCGCGGGAGTTTTCATAATTACTTATAAATTAAGGGGTACCCATCAACAATCATCTTTTCCAACAAAGGATTGAATTTTAATATATGTGTTGTGATATGCAGATTAAAAAAAATCATTTCTCTCGGATAAATCTTTAAAAAGGTTAGTTGGGAATTGTGCAAAACTCATTTCTCTCTCAACCCTGGTTTGCATATCAAGAAGTACACTCGCCTCCTCCTCAATTCCTTTGAGTTGCTTTTTCATATCCTCCAAGCAGGGGCGGATCTAAGGGGGGGCCGACGGGGGCCCGGGCCCCCCCAAGAATTTTTCAAAATTATTAGTAGATTTGGATTGCTCTCGTCGAGCCAATGAATTTTGGCTACTTACACGTCAAAAACGGTGACCAGATGAGGGAGAAATGACTCTGATAAGATGAAGACCTTCAAATTTATTTTTTACGAGCGGAGGACGATGTCTGCCCCCCCCCCACGTACAAAGTCAATGTCATTTTGACCTGTTCTGGCTCTTTGATTTGTCAAGCGTGCAACGACCCTATGCCAATAGATGAACACAACAACACTTGCATCATCTCCAGCCTTGTACAGACTTACTCTAGCATGTGCCCGGGTATGAATTTCGGAAATGGAAAGGAGAGCCTGCGATTTCATCTTTCTTTCTCCAAAACAAAGCGCGTGCATGCCCTAACTCCTTTCCCTTTCCGGCTTCCTCCACTGCGACGAAGATAAGCCATTTCGAGCCTACAAGCGCCGTAGTTTGATTGTTTTGACGTGTCCTAGCTTCCTCGATGAGAAGACAATGAGTGAGCACCAGACAGTGGAAATACAGGATGACAACTAGATTCGTCATTTCTATTTCTTTCCATTTCCGTCGTCGGTGCCCTAGACTACATCGCCTCCCGAACTGCTCTCCATCTCCATCAACACCTTCCCCCCATTACAACTCCTCCCTGGCTCCGTCCTACACAGATAAATTACACTCCTTGGTTTTAAGATTTAATTCATTTTGGTTTTGTTAATCTGCTGTTTTTTTATTATAATCCTGAGACATGTTACGTCACAATACGTTCGCTACATTTGTCGTCTCCAACGCCTCGGTACGAGAAAGAGCGACCTTTTCCGAGCCCCAGGACATCTGCCCACGGTACGATTGTCGTTTCTTGTCGAGCTGCCCGCTACATGTTCCATCGAGCCCAGCCCATTTGGGAAACCGTGTGAACACATCCGTTTTCCCGTGGTTTTCTCCCCCGGCCGCACCACCGCCGTGATCCCTCCACCGACCCTTGTTTTACTGGCCTTTTCAGTCATCTGTCCGCCACTTTTTCCTGGCCCCCCTTGATGAAATTCCTGGATCCGCCCCTGCCTCCAAGCAGTCTACAAAAAAATGTGGAAGCGTTCTTGGCAGAACTCTAGGTCACAGGAGCAGAGGGGGGATGTTTTTAGCTCTTCAGGGGGAACTTTCCAAAATCACGCTCGTGCACGTGTTCGGGCGTGTCTCTACATAGATCCATCAGTACGTACCAACAGCATTGTATATTTACACCAGATAACAGAAGTGGGTATTAAAAACGGGATAAAAGCCTAGGCTGGGCCTCGAAAAACCTGGACCATGCAACAATCATTGATCAATGTCTCTCAAAGCCGTTGAACTACTCTTTTAAAGAATCGTTCAACGACTCTTTTTTGGCAGCAAGCCGTCAGGAAGCAATAGCATAGGCTGCTTTTTTAAAGAGAGCTATTCCGGGCAGCCCATATTTTATTATTGGCAGACCACAATTAAATGCACTTTGTAAAATTTCATTCGTAGTGCAGCATGCTATTGGCAGCCCAAATATTTTTAATATATATAATTTTTAATGCATTTTTAAGCCTTATTTCATAAAAATATTTTGCTAGTAAAGTTTCCTATTACTTAATATGTATTTTTTATAATACTTAGTTTTTTCTACTACAAATTTACAAAATATTTTTCATTACTTAAAACTTGCTAATACAACATACTACAAAAAATGACATTCAAAATTTAATAATCCTTATTTTCATTGA
Source organism: Platanthera zijinensis (assembly GCA_039513925.1). Taxonomy (NCBI): domain Eukaryota; kingdom Viridiplantae; phylum Streptophyta; class Magnoliopsida; order Asparagales; family Orchidaceae; genus Platanthera; species Platanthera zijinensis. The sequence continues at coordinate 158,144,328 of CM077083.1, forward strand.
AAAATGTGGCATCCTCTAAAATCTCTTGTTGGGATTTGTCTCCACAATACCTCAGATTTGTAGGAGGTCAGACCTTGAACTAAGATGAATTAAGGTGTATTTGATATTGTGTTTAAGTTGTATGTGTGCAGGTTCTTATTGCCAAGTGTAGACCAATGTCAGTCTATAATGGGTCACCAAACACAGGACCATACAATGTAATCCCTCATTGTGTGATCCAAAGTGTTGGCTCATGTATAGGCTCTCTATTGGGATACACTTCCTATACATGCACTTGGATTGGTGGACTGAAGTATTGAAGTTTATTTTTTTTCAGAAGAATTTTTCTAAGTCCACATACTCGAGTAGCTTCCTTCATCTACTCGAGTAAGTGACCTAGTACTCGAGTAGATCCTTAGACATACTCGAGAAGACTCTGTATACTCGTGTAGATAAGCTTATACTCGAGTAGATAGTTAGTCACTCGAGTAGGTCATATTTTATACTCGAGTAGATCCTTCTGTTCTTAGATCCGAAATTTTCTCTAAGTCCACATACTCGAGTACCTCTTTTGTACACTCGAGTAAGTGAGTCTGTACTCGAGTAAGTTGGATTACATACTCGAGTAAACTGTATTGTACTCGAGTATGTGATAACTTGTACTCGAGTAGTTGGTTAGTTACTCGAGTAAGTGTTCTGTTCATACTCGAGTAGATCTGCACTTCTCATCTCAGAAAGTTTCTAAGTCTACCTACTCGAGTAGTTCCCTATATACTCGAGTGACTCTGTACTCGAGTAGTTGTTTTTCATACTCGAGTAGTTTAGTGATTACCCGAGTAGTCTTCCCAAGATACTCGAGTAGTTCATTTTCCCCTCACTCGAGTATCTCCAACTCTTCTACTCGAGTAGTTCTTCATATTTTATCTGAGAAATTTTCTTTAAGTGTTTTTACTCGAGTATATACTCTCATACTCGAGTAGTTCTAAAATCACTCGAGTGTTGATCTCTGAATCACTCGAGTAGCTTCTCTTCTTATACTCGAGTATGCTCCTCCTATCCACTTGAGTATATAACATCTTATACTCGAGTATGCTCCTCCTATCCACTCGAGTATATAACATCTTATACTCGAGTATGTCTCTTCTCTGTCTCGAGTATATCTGTTCAAACATTCCTGAAATTCTCCAAGTACAATTTCGCTGTGTATTTCGAATTAATCATTTCTGATTGGTCCACGTGTCATCCCTAATTAAATTTATGACCGTTGGAGTCCACCTATAAATAGGTCCTTTCAGATTTGACTAATAACAAGCTTTACAAAGATTATTATTTTAAGAAAGAAAAAAGTTCCCGTGAACCCTAATTTCTCACGCCGCCGCCATTGCCGTTCACGGAAGAAGGTCTGGATCGACGATCTCCGATCGCTGCTTTCAACTCTGTTTCTCCAGAGATCCAGACGAAAGATAATCACTCGATCTCGCCGAGCCTCAAAGATTTCTGATCTATTTTCTCGATCGAGGTGATTCCGTTTTTCAGATCTGTGGATCTCTCAAGTCGTCTTCAACATATTCTGATCAAGCCAAAGTTCTCAAGGAAGAAGACTATCAAAGATCCAGATCTGTGCAATATATTGTTTGTATTTTCTTTTCAAACAAATTTCATTGTAGGAGTTTTTCTCCGAGATTTGTAGGAAGGCTTTATCTTCCGAGTGTAGATCCGGTTTGGATCGAGTTTTGTAGGAACGTGGTTCCGAGGTGTAGGATTGTTTTCAATCCGAGATAGTGGAGTAGCCGAGTCTAGTGGTTTGCTAGATCGGTGAGGAAAGTGGACGTACCCAAGATTGGGGAACCACTATAAATCTCTTGTCGTCTGTGTGATTGCTTGATCTGTGATGTGCTAATTTTTTATTCCGCATTTGACACACATTTCACCTATTCACCCCCCTCTAGGTGATTTAGGTAGACAACTTAGTTCTCTCAATTGGTATCAGAGGGAGGTTGATCGTTAAAAGGTTAACACCTTGATCTAATCCTTACCAAGTTGTCTCAAGAGAAATTTCAAGCATGAGTAAGACCAAGGATTTTGCTAAGCTCCCTATCTGCACCAAGAACAATTTTCCTATGTGGAAGGAAAGAGTTAAATTCTTTATGGAAGCAGTAGATCCCCGGATCTTCATGATTGTTGAAGAAGGTCCCCATATTCCTATGACCACCTCCACCATAGATTCATCTAAGCAAGTTCCCAAGAAATTGATGGATCTAGATAAGGACGAGATTGCACTTGTCTCTTTGGACAAGAAAGCTAAAAATATTATTGCAAGTGCAGTCGATGACTCAATGCTGCAGAATCTGATTCATTGCCAATCTGCCAAGGAGATGTGGCAATCCCTAGTGACTCTAATGGAAGGTACAGAAGAAGTGAGGGATGATCGAAGGTCCCTACTGAACCAGAAATATGAAGCCTTCAGGCAGGGTCATAAGGAAGCCATAGCTGACACTTTTGAGAACTTCTTCAAGATAGTAAATGGCCTAAGAGTTTATGGACGTGTCTTCACCAATGGGGAACTCAATGACAAATTCTTAAGATCCCTAACCAAGGAATGAGACAATAAGGTATGTGCCATTCGGGAGTTTGGAAGGTTAGCTGAGACGGACCCGCAGAATCTGTTCGGAAAGCTTATGTCTTACGAGCTGCAAATCAACTCAAGAAAAGCTGAAGAAGAGATAAGCAGGTCTGCATCCAAGGAGAAGTCTATCGCTCTAAAGGCAGATAGCTCAAGGAAGACAAAGGCTAGCTCTCCTGCCCCAGTTCCTGAAGCTGATGAAGAAGAATCATCTGAGCCAAGCTCATCTAGCTCAAAACTATCTGAAGGAGAGTTCTCATTGCTCTCCCGGCAATTCAAGAAATTCTTAAATAAGAAGAAGCAATGGAGAGGCAAAGATGCCTCATTCAGAAGATCACGACGTGACGGTGATCAGCGAAAGAAAGGCTCAAGTAGCCATGACAGGTATAACTCTAAACAGAACAAACAGATTTCAACTGACATCATTTGTTATTGTTGTAATAAGCCAGGTCACGTCATCGCGGATTGCCCTCACAAGAAGAAAGAGGGCGGCAGAAGAGAGGAAAAGAAATCCTCATACCACAAGAAGAGGACAGAGAAGAGTCTAGTAGCCAAGAAGAGCAAAACTCTCAGCGACTCTGACTCATCTGAGTCAAGTGAAGAAGAGGAAGCTTACTTTGGGCTCATGGCTCACTCAGATGATGAACAAGTTCCCCAGTTCACTAGGGAGGTAAAATCTCATACTCCCATCTCTGAATCTGAAAGTTCTGAACATGATCATGAGGACATCTCCTCTGATGATGAGTCAGAACTCATGGCCCAGTACAAAGAGTTGCTCATGACCTACAAAAAATGTCGTCGAGTCGTGAAAACTCAGGCAAAAGAGATTCAGTCTCTAAAGGCCATTGAGAGCAGCTTGAGAGAAGAAGTCTCTAAGACTAACTCTCTTCAAGAAAACTTCGATCTCGCAATGAAAGAATACAATCTAGCTCTCAAGCACCTTGACCTTAAATTGAAAATCATCAAAGAGTTGGAAGATCAACTCGAAGCTGAAAAAAAACTTGTTGAAGGTTTCTCTAAGCCCAAGAATGTTCTTCCACTCATTGCTGAATTCTCAACAAAGGCTAAGAATGCTGGACTAGGCCATGAGGGTGCTCCTAGTAAATCTTCTAGGAGAAATAAGGCTCAACGGAAGAATAAGGCCGCCAAGAAGGCCTTGGCCAAAGAGAAAGGGAAAGCCCCTCTGGATCAAACTGTATTCAAGAAAGTAATCTTTCCAACGAACAAGTTTGACCTGGACTCGTCCTATGGTCACTTGACCAGGCCTACTTATGTAGAGCCAAAGTCTCGGTACCAAGGATGGACTCGCCCTCGAAACTTTGGTGAGAGTGTCTTTAAGGCACCTTATGAAGAAGTGACTCTTCAGAGCTATGGTCCTTATAATCATGGCCACAACTTCAAGAAAGCACCGAAAGTAAAGCCTGTTGAGGAAAGGCCTCTGAAGGAGAAGACTTCATGTAGATGCCATCACCATGAAGCCTCTTCCTCCAAGAGTGATGTTCCCGCTAGACCATCATTTCAGAAAATCAAGCAGGAATTCACTAGGCAAAGATACAACAGGTTCGACTGTTGATGTTGTGGCAGAATTGGTCACTTTGCCATCGATTATTGGTTCAATCCTAGTAATGCTACAACCCCTCAAGTTAGCAACGTGAGAATGACCACTCATGAGGCTAATACTCGTAGAGGGAGTTTTCTAACTCGAGACCAAGGACCCAAACATGTTTGGGTTCCTAAGGCTAAGTGATTGTAATTGCAGGTATGTCCAAAGGCCACCAAAATGCCAATCTGGTATTTGGACAGTGGATGTTCTCGACATATGACCGGGACAAGAAGCCTACTCCAGAATTTCACCTCAGTCTGCAACGGACCAAAGGTCATCTTTGGAGGTTCAAATCGAGGGATAACTAAAGGCTATGGTATGATTTCTAACGGTAGCGTATCCTTTTCGGATGTAGCCTATGTTGAAGGATTGGAACACAATCTCATCAGCATAAGCCAACTATGCGATAAAGGATACGTAGTTGAATTTCATGTTGACAAGTGTTTGATAAAATCGGTTGACAACATGGAAACTGTTTTATCAGGCACTCGAAGCAGAAATATTTTATGTTTAAATTTCATTTGTATAGACTCTTCGACACCAGTGTGTCTTTTATCAAAAAGTAGTGCATCTCTTGCTGACCAATGGCACAAGAGACTAGCTCATATTAATTTCAAAACTATTAATATATTATTCTCTCAAATCCTAGTACGTGATGCCCCTAATGTCAAGTGCGTTACGGACAGTCCTTGTCACGCCTGTATCAAGGGCAAGCAAACAAGGAGTTCATTTAAAAGCATCATAGGCAAGGATTCCAATAGAAGCTTACAGCTTCTCCATATGGACTTGTTTGGTCCACTGCAAGTTAGAAGTTGGGAGGTAAGGAATATACGTTGGTTATTATGGATGATCACTCGCGCTTTGCGTGGGTGTTCTTTCTGAAACATAAGTCAGATACCTTCAGTATTTTCACCAATTTTGTTAGGCAAATCCAGAATGAATACAACTGTTCTGTAGTCAAAATCAGAAGTGACAATGGAACGGAATTCAAGTCTGGAGCCATGACAGAATTCTGCGAAAGTCAAGGTATCTTTCATGAGTTTTCCTCTCCTCGCACTCCACAGCAAAATGGAGTAGCTGAGAGAAGGAACAGAACACTCATAGAGGCTTGCCGGACCATGTTGAGTGATGCCTCACTTCCAGAATACTTCTGGGCTGAAGCCGTCAACACCGCTTGTCACGTGCAAAATCGAGCACTCATCAACAAGAACCATGATAAGACTCCTTACGAACTTCTAAAAGGTAGGAAACCAACCATTTCATACTTTAGAATCTTTAGCTGTAAGTGCTTCGTACTTAACAACGGCAAGTATCACACTACCAAGTTTAGCGAGAAAAGCTTTGAAGGTATTTTTGTAGGTTATAGTAGCCATAGTAAGGCCTATAGAGTATTCAATAGAAAAACTCTGGTGGTAGAAGAGTCGATACATCTTGTATTTGATGAGACGAGTCTGCTGCACTGCAACTCGTCTAGTGTGCCTATTGTAGATGCAGGTACAAAGTTGAAGGAACTTAGCTTGGATGAAACTACTAAAGATAAAGACGAGACGTTCATCAAGATCACCTCTACAACCCCTATTGGAGAGGTAGATGATCAAGATGAAGAACACATCCCAGCTGAAGATGCAACTCCAGTGGCTGAAGAGATCCCAGATGCAAGGACTTTAGAGTTCAGACACTTGAAGGATCATCCCGTTGATCAAATCATAGGAGATCCTCGGGATGGCGTCAGAACTCGTCGAGGTACAACTAACGAGAATTTACACTTAAGTTTTCTCTCACAGGTTGAACCAAAGAAATTTGAGGAAGCCAACTCCGACGCATCCTGGATTCTAGCCATGGAAGAAGAACTGAATCAGTTCAAACGATGCAAAGTTTGGACACTTGTTCCTAGACCCAAGGGTAAGAACGTCATTGGGACAAAATGGGTCTACCGGAACAAGATGGACGAAGATGGAACCATTATAAAGAATAAAGCCAGACTTTTCGCAAAGGGATATCGTCAAGAAGAAGGAATTGACTTCGACCAGACTTATGATCCAGTGGCAAGACTGGAAGCGATCAGGTTATTTCTTGCCTACGCTGCACTTAAGGGCTTTACCGTCTATCAGATGGACGTTAAGTCCGCCTTCCTAAATGGTGACATAAAGGAAGAAGTGTATGTAGAGCAACCACCAGGTTTTATTGATTCAACTTATCCTAATTATGTTTACTTATTACAAAAAGATTTATAGGGTCTTAAACAAGCTCCTTGAGCTTGGTATGAGACGCTGTCCACCTTTCTTCTTGAGAACAAGTTCACAAGAGGAAAGATAGACAAGACATTATTTCTTAGGGAAATAAAAGGCAAGATTTTGCTAGTGCAAATCTATGTCGATGACATTATTTTTGGCTCTATAGATAACAACCTCTGCAAGAAGTTTTCTAAACTTATGCAAGGGAAGTTTGAAATGAGCAGTATGAGAGAGCTGAAGTATTTCTTAGGGCTTCAGGTGAAACAATCTGAGAATGGAATTTTCATCTCACAGACCAAGTTCACCAAAGAGCTACTCAAGAAATTCGGAATGGAGAATGCAACCTCTATGAGGACTCCAATGGCCTCAGCTATGTCTCTGGACAAGGATGAGAAAGGGAAACCTTTTGATGAAACCAAGTACAGAAGCATAATTGGGTCCTTGCTCTACCTTACCGCAAGTAGACCAGACATAATGTTCTCAACATGTGTATGTGCTAGATTTCAGGTGAACTCTAAGGAATCTCATTACATTGCTGCAAAGCGAATCTTGAGATACCTCAAAGGTACACCAAATCTTGGCTTATGGTACCCAAGAAGTAATGATAATGAACTAATTGGATTTTCAGATGCAGATTTTGCAGGAAGCAAAAACGACAGGAAAAGTACTTCCGGGACTTGCCAATTCCTCGGAAGGAGACTTATTTCCTGGAGCAGTAAGAAGCAGAACTGTGTTGCCATCTCAACGGCTGAATCAGAGTACATCTCTGCATGCAGCTGTTGTGCACAGCTTCTCTGGATCAAAAATCAGTTTGAAGACTACAACATGAAGTTCCAGAACATTCCTTTATTTTGCGACTCATCCAGCGCTATAGCAATCGCCAACAACCCAGTCTCCCACAGCCGGACCAAGCACATAGAGCTTCGTTATCATTTCATCTGGGAGCATGTGGAAAATGGAGACATAGATCTACAATATGTCTCCACAGACAGGCAAGTTGCAGATATACTCACCAAGCCGCTGGACGAGTCCAAGTTTTCGTTCTTCAAAACGGAACTCGGGCTGCTCAACAAAGATGACTAGTGATGGACTCACAAATCAAGAAGATATCAGTGGTGTTGGCTGCTCAGAGTTAAAGATTTCAGTGGCAATATACATCTCCCAAGGAAAATTGTCTTTCAAGTAATATATACTCGAGTATATCCAGACAGATACTCGAGTAAACGGGAATTACTCAAGTAAAAGGATTTACATACTCGGGTACTTGACAATATACTCGTGTACAAACTTGCCCTACTCGAGTATGCTCTGTCTAATACTCGTGTATGATGTTACCTACTCGAGTATACGACATTCATATTTTGGATTTCTAATTTTTCTATTCGCACCGAGCTATTTGCCGCTTCATTCAGGTATGAATTTATTTTTTTAAAACCTAATTAGAATCATATATATATCTAGAAAAATAGGGAAACCCCTTTCCACTTCTCATTCTCTCGAGTAGCCACCGACTCTTCATCTTCCGAAAAACCGCAGAGCATCGTCGCCTTCGCCTCTCTCGTCCTCCAGAATCGCAGATGGCCCCCTCTTCTAAAATCAGCATCGGCTCAGAACTCGCCCCCGCGGGTATAGCCGACCTTTCAGATGATTTCTGAAATCTTCTGATTTTGTTCGAGACCGACGGACTGTCGTTCGTTCTCCAGACGCCGTGCCGAGTTATTTTCCCAGCTGTTGAAGAGTTTTATCAGAATCTGAAGGTAAAATGAAATGGAAAGCTCCTGAAATCCAAGGTCAGAGGGATAAAAATCCGACTGGACAAAGGCTCCTTAGCTGCTCTGTTAAAACTGCCAGTAATAGATGACGATGCCGAAATGACTGCTGAAGATTCAGTAAGAACTAGTTTATTCTGTGGAGATAACCCTCAAGCCCATTCCTTTAGCAGAGCTGATTTCAACTCAGAAGGAAAATTCCTAGTGGATGTAATTGCAAAGGTACTGTTATGCAAGACTTACTCCATTCGAGACATTTCTATGGAAATGTTTGATATAATGCAAGCCATTATCTGCCGCAAACAATTCCAGTTTGGACTGTTGATCCTAGATAAACTCAGAGAAAACATTAAGCATCCAAGTTTTGCTAGGATTATTTCCCTCCTTCTTCATGAAATCAACCCGTCAGTCTTTAACTTATCCAAAGGGACTCCCCTCCATCACATGAAAAAGGTTTCTATATCCTCCATCCAGCGATATGAAATTAAAATTCTGAACACTGCCCAAGCATCCAAAGCTGTTGTCCCTTCAGTAGATTCCCAAGAAACCAGTGTACCTGATGACAGGATTCCATCTCCTCCTCCACATCAAACTGCTGCTACCTCAGGTGCAATAGTTGAGGGGGAGCCTGCCTCATCTCATCCTCAGTACCCAGCTTCATCAGAACCCTCACAGCAAGTAGAAGTTAGGGATTCTACTCCTCCAGTTTCTCCTCTTCCATCAGATCCCCACTCAGAGATTCCAGATCCAGCAACCCTATTGTCTACTGCAGAAGATATCAATAAATTGATTGATGAGCTCAGCTCAGATGCTCCCCTGTTTCAAAATGAATCAGTTGTACTGACTCCAGAAGCTCAGATTCCAGTGGATACTTCTCCAGCTCAGTCTCCTGCTCAGATTCCTGCTCAGTCTCCTGCTCAGATTCCTGCTCAGTCTCCTGCTCAGTCCCCTGCTGCAGAGAAAAGCCAACCATAAAATATTCTTTTGTCTGATGACGAGGGAGTATCTCCAGAACCAGTGGAGGCTCCTCTGAGGACTTTGGACTTCTCTATTCCCTCCTTCCTAAATAAAGAAGAATCAGTTGTCCTAGAATCTTTCAAGAGAGCTGAAAGCTCAGTGGTAATTACTGAAATCCCACCATGGGTTACTCCTGCTCCTTCAGTCCCTGCCCCAACTTCAACTCCTTCTACTTCTTCAGATCTGGTAAGCAAGATTGAACAGTTACTCAGTGAATAAAGAAAGTACTTTGATGACTCTCTAGCCTCAGTAAATAACAAGGTCTCTACTCTTGAAAAGGAGATGAGTAGAGGCTTTGCTGAAATTCAAGCCAATACTGATGAGCTCAAGAAACTCTTTCAGCTAGGTGGAAAAGCAATTGATCATACTATTACAAGTATAGGTGAACTAAGAAATCAAGCTGAAACTGTTGCAAATAATCAGATACAATTGGACAAGAATGCTGATGCTAATCTTATAAAATATGTGAAGAAGTGGGAATTTTTAGAGATGAAGCCATTGCCAAGCTATCTGTAGATATCAGCAAGGGGGAGAAGATAGTAAAAGAACAAGTTGAAAAACTATCTGAACAAGCTCAAGCAGTTGTGGATGGTCTTATAAAAGATATGAAAGCAGACATCCTAGCCCAGCTCCAGTCTGTAAAGTTCTATACTTATGATACTGCTGTTTGGCTGCACAACCAGAATTTCCCCAATGCCCAGCTCAACCCTACCATAATTCCTAAAATTCTGGATTCTCTTGAAGAAAATCCTCCATCAGGTGCTCCAGCTCAAGAAAATTTTCCAGCTCAGGCAAACATTCCAAGAGGTGTGCCAGTCTTCTCACCCAGACCTGCTGGTGATGTGACTGAACCTCCTCTCTCTTATACTGATATTTGGCAAGATGAACTTCCTCCTAGTTCTCAAGGTGCCCCAAGGAAGAAAAGGAAATATGGTGACGGCGCTTCTGCCAGCCATTCTGCACCTAGAAAAGAGCCTGCCCCAGCTTCTAAAGGTAGACCAGAAATTGTTCATACTGAAGTTTGGAGTCCAACCTCCAAATCTCTGATCCTTGATACCTTGAAGCTAGTAACAGATTTTGGTGAGCACAGAGATCAGTATTACAGTTATTCAGAATGGAAAGCTTATGAAGTATCCCAGATCAAGATCAGACTTCATGACAGAAATTGGGGATACACCAACCCAGCTGCTCCTCCTAGGCCCAGAACATATTTTCCTAAACCATTCAGTTACCTAGAGAGGCAAGAGCTGAAGAGAGAAAGAATGCACAAAGAAGCCCCTTCTTGAGTCAATGAGAATGTGGAAATGGACATTTTAATCTGTTAAAAACATTTCTATATATATATTTGATTCTGATTATGGCTATCTTATTATTAATCCTGCTTCAGTTTACTTTATTTTTTTTAAGTATATGTGTGTTGTTCTTTTTACTCTAAGTAATTCACCTTTATGTAGAGGGTGCTGACATCTACAAATAGGGGAAGATTGTTGGGATTTGTCTCCACAATACCTCAGATTTGTAGGAGGTCAGACCTTGAACTAAGATGAATTAAGGTGTATTTGATATTGTGTTTAAGTTGTATGTGTGCAGGTTCTTATTGCCAACTGTAGACCAATGTCAGTCTATAATGGGTCACCAAACACAGGACCATACAATGTAATCCCTCATTGTGTGATCCAAAGTGTTGGCCTATGTATAGCCTCTCTATTGGGATACACTTCCTATACATGCACTTGGATTGGTGGACTGAAGTATTGAAGTTTATTTTTTTTCAGAAGAATTTTTCTAAGTCCACATACTCGAGTAGCTTCCTTCATCTACTCGAGTAAGTGACCTAGTACTCGAGTAGATCCTTAGACATACTCGAGAAGACTCTGTATACTCGTGTAGATAAGCTTATACTCGAGTAGATAGTTAGTCACTCGAGTAGGTCATATTTTATACTCGAGTAGATCCTTCTGTTCTTAGATCCGAAATTTTCTCTAAGTCCACATACTCGAGTACCTCTTTTGTACACTCGAGTAAGTGAGTCTGTACTCGAGTAAGTTGGATTACATACTCGAGTAAACTGTATTGTACTCGAGTAGGTGATAACTTGTACTCGAGTAGTTGGTTAGTTACTCGAGTAAGTGTTCTGTTCATACTCGAGTAGATCTGCACTTCTCATCTCAGAAAGTTTCTAAGTCTACCTACTCGAGTAGTTCCCTATATACTCGAGTAAGTGACTCTGTACTCGAGTAGTTGTTTTTCATACTCGAGTAGTTTAGTGATTACCCGAGTAGTCTTCCCAAGATACTCGAGTAGTTCATTTTCCCCTCACTCGAGTATCTCCAACTCTTCTACTCGAGTAGTTCTTCCTATTTTATCTGAGAAATTTTCTCTAAGTGTTTTTACTCGAGTATATACTCTCATACTCGAGTAGTTCTAAAATCACTCGAGTGTTGATCTCTGAATCACTCGAGTAGATTCTCTTCTTATACTCGAGTATGCTCCTCCTATCCACTCGAGTATATAACATCTTATACTCGAGTATGTCTCTTCTCTATCTCGAGTATATCTGTTCAAACATTCCTGAAATTCTCCAAGTACAATTTCGCTGTGTATTTTGAATTAATCATTTCTGATTGGTCCACGTGTCATCCCTAATTAAATTTCTGACCGTTGGAGTCCACCTATAAATAGGTCCTTTCAGATTTGACTAATAACAAGATTTACAGAGATTATTATTTTAAGAAAGAAAAAAAGTTCCCGTGAACCCTAATTTCTCACGCCGCCGCCATTGCCGTTCACGGAAGAAGGTCTGGATCGACGATCTCCGATCGCTGCTTTCAACTCTGTTTCTCCAGAGATCCAGACGAAAGATAATCACTCGATCTCGCCGAGCCTCAAAGATTTCTGATCTATTTTCTCGATCGAGGTGATTCCATTTTTCAGATCTGTGGATCTCTCTCAAGTCGTCTTCAACATATTCTGATCAAGCCAAAGTTCTCAAGGAAGAATACTATCAAAGATCCAGATCTGTGCAATATATTGTTTGTATTTTCTTTTCAAACAAATTTCATTTTAGGAGTTTTTCTCCGAGATTTGTAGGAAGGCTTTATCTTCCGAGTGTAGATCCGGTTTGGATCGAGTTTTATAGGAACGTGGTTTCGAGGTGTAGGATTGTTTTCAATCCGAGATAGTGGAGTAGCCGAGTCTAGTGGTTTGCTAGATCGGTGAGGAAAGTGGACGTACCCAAGATTGGGGAACCACTATAAATCTCTTGTCGTCTGTGTGATTGCTTGATCTGTGCTGTGTTAATTTTTTATTCCACATTTGACATGCATTTCACCTATTCACCCCCCTCTAGGTGATTTAGGTAGACAACTTAGTTCTCTCATCTCTTATTGAGGACATCCTACATAGAAATAAATTTGGATCATGTGCCTTGTTGTAATGAAAATGAATTCACAAATATTGTTTAGAAGATGTATTTGTATCTTTAAGTATGAATGTCTCCAAAATCTCTCATCCAAGGCTTCCATATAAGTTAAAATATCCATGAAGTATTTTTGAAAGCTACACAAATACTAAAAAATGCGAATGTTATTATTTTACAAAGAGCATTTAAAGAGACAAAATAATCGGTATTTAGTAAATTTTAACACTTACCAAACCATCGAGATCTCATTGAGCAACAATCTCTTTACAATATTGCTTCCAACTGGGAAATACAGGCGGCAACATACAATTACCTTGCATAATCAGTTGTGCAAAATGATTACCATGAATAAATGCAATGAATATTATCCATTAGAATATTGGAGGTGTCGATTGTAGCGGTAGAAATGTGAATGACTGGAATTTAGATAAATGAACAAACTTGATATTGTAACATGATGCTATTATCAATCTCATGTCAGGCATAGTCATCCACTTGTCTAACGGCACAGGAGTAACCACTCAATCCAAAGAGGCCAATAATTTAGAGCATCTTGTATTTTCATATATATTTGTATGTAGACTCGAATTATTTTGAATTAAATTTGAAATATCCTTCAGCGCTTGTTTCTAATCATTTTAACCATAATGTCCATCTTCTATTACATCCACCATGTCAACAATATATTTGGATATATATATATATATATATATATATATATATATATATATATATGCGAGCATTTATCTTTAAACATATATAAGCAATCTCTTTATATTTCCACTAGATTTTCTTGGCTTCTGAGAAAGGGTAATTTTCTCACCTTGTAGGACATGTTCAAATAGCAATAGTTCACGTTTTGTGTATTTATTATCCTTATGAAATTGTTTGTTGCTCCATTTCGGTCTACCCATCAATTTATATAGTGCAGAAGGTTCTATGGTGAGAGTTGAGAAAGGGTCCATAATTTCTCCCAACTTTCTTTTTGTTCATGCTTTTGAAGCACATTTTTGTTGATATATTTCTTTAAAATTCCATCTAACTTCATGCCAATGTCATTTTCAACCTCGCATTTAACCTTTAATTCCCCCTTAACATTGTTCTCAAGCAATTGCAATTATTTACAATGGTTATGAATCATCCAAAGTAAAAAGGAATTAATTTGTGTTATGCAAGATTTTAACTCATGGACACATGATAATCCCATAGAAAGTTTATTTTTGTGCATGCATTCATCAACAAAAGCATTTCTCGATTGCAATTTTGATCTCCTTTTGTATTACTTCTATAGCAAATAATGAAACACGACAAGTAATTTAGCATGTAGGAAATCCCGATTTTCTTTAATTACTTGAATAATATTTTAATCAAATGATCTTTTAATCACCATATGTTATAAAACAATTATTTGGTCAAACAACTTTCATACTGTGGCTAAACTACCAATCAAAACTTCAAGAAATTTATTTAGTTGTGCATGACCGCTTTCAATGTGATTGGTTATTATATTATTCAAATACATAAGCTTGTCAACCTAAGAAAAAAAATTCTTTGGAAGGTTCAATCCAAGTATACATGATATAAGAAAATACCTTAGGATATTTATAAGCATATACATTCCGTGTAGATGTCAATGCATTGTTGAAGTCATTTTCATTTTCATAGTCAACCAATCTTTGTTATTCTAGTAAAAAAAATTCAAACACATTCCCTTTTTAAAAAAACTTTTTGCAGTGTGTTATAATGTTTCTACTTATATGTACTTTGCATAGTAGATTTTTAGAATCCGAAAACCCACTTTGATGGTATTCATTAAGGTCATTTCTCTATTCATCACCGACACTTTTGGTAGAGCATTTTGGTTCCATACAAACTTAAAGCAATTTAGTGACCAAGCATAATTTTTCTCGGTCTCATTTGACATGAAAAAATGTGGCAAAGAAAGACAAATTTGTTGATATAACACCAACAATAGAAAGCAATGTTAGGCAATATCTATTGGTCTTGTATGTGCAATCCATAAGAAATACTATTGGAAACATTTTGAAAAGATAAATAAATATGGAGTGGGCAAAAATACTCTCTCTAAATGCTTGGTACCAACCTTTACTTTGTTGAAACTAGTATACCCAAAATCAGTGATGCTGTTGGAACACCCTATTATCAATTTGGGTAAGGATCACTATGTCAATAGGACTGTTGCTTTGAACTTATTGTATAGAGAAAAGGTCAACTAGTTAGGTCTAAGGCTTAGGACTTAAGATTGAAGATTTCCCCAAGACCTCTTAGTTCAGATGCAGAAGCCAAGAAGAAGAATTGAAGTTGTCATCGAGCTCAGATCGACGAAGCGTCGAACTCAGTTCGACTATCTGTGAGTTCAGGCTGACAAAGCGTCGACCTCAGTTCGACGATCTCTGAGCTCAAGTCGACGAGGCGTCGAACCCAGTTCGACGATCTCTGAGCTCAGATCGACGATTTCTGTCCAAGTCAAATTTCAATTTCTCTGAGCTCAGTTCGACGATAGTTGAGCTCAGATCGACGATTTCATTTTGAGATCGACGATTTCTGGGATTTTGTCAGCTTGTTAAGGATTTCAAATCAGAGCATTTATTGCATAAGATTTCTAGCCGTTATAATAAATCTGAAGCAAGTTTCAAGGAAATAAAGAAAGAATGTACTTAGGTTATTTCCTCCAGAGACAGTTGACAATTAAGGAAAGCATTTATGACTTTGCTAACGACTATTTTCAAGATTTGTTGACTGGAGTTCTTATTATCATCATTTAGGGAGAACAAAAAGATACAGCAGTATACACAGAGAGACACACAGAGAAAGAAAAAAAGAAGATCAATAACTCAGAAAAACTGAATAAGTTTTCTTTATGATTCCTGCTGATCAAAAGCTTTCTCAAGTCTTCATCATTCACACTCCAGACAACAAACATTTCAGTTTTTGCTGAAATCATCTAGTGCTGGAGCAATCATTTCATTGAAGACCTATCACCCTTGCAAAGCTTCCAGTTCCTGAACTTCTGCTACATTTCAGGGGGAGCTTTGACAACATCTCATCCACTAGTGCTTCTCTTTGATAGTTTACAGAGAAGACAACTTCACCCCTTTTTCTTTTCCTTTCCTGTAAAAGGGTTTTTAAACTCCCTTCAAAAGTTTTGCTTTGGTTCCTGAGGCCTGATCAAAACTCAGTGGTGGCAAGACACCTGATCAAAAAATTTGGTTTGGTTTCTGAGCACCTGATCAAAAGCTCATTGGTGCCCAAGACACCTGATCAACTCATCCTGCAGTGGATTCCTACCAAGGGTGGTAGAAGAGTGGATGTACCCAGGTTTTGGGGAACCACTATAGCTCCTTGTGTCTTCTGGATTGCTTGTTCTTTCTTGTGCTGTGTGCTGTGAATTAATCCTTTTGTAGTTGTTTTATTTCAGTTTCTGCTTAGCACTCTACACTTATTAAATCAAGTCTTCCACTGCTAAAATAATTTTTAATTTATCATAATTATTTTAAATCACTCTATTCACCTCCCTCTAGAGTGAAGGATTGATCTTACCCTCACTTTCAATTGGTATCAGAGAGAGGTTGGTTGCTCAGCCAAATTGGTTGTTAATACAGACTAACATCTGAACCAAAAGATCTATCTTAAGATCCATCCTTATAGAGGGTTATTTTTTATTATATCTATTTTAGTTTAAATTCATGGCACAAAACAAAGATTTTGCTAGCACCAGACCTCCAATGTGCAATCTCTCCAAGTTTGCACTTTGGAAGGCAATGATTAGATTATACATGAATTCTATTGATGAAGATATCTTTAATTCTGTTTTGACAGATTGCCCAAAGCCTCCTGTAAGCACAAGTACAAATGATGTTCCACCTCCATCAGGAACAGATGCTGATATAAAGAAATGGAAGGTTGCTGATGCCAAAGCTATGAACATCCTAGCACAGACAATGTCTGGTGATATCTTTCAAAAGATAGCTGAATGCAACTCAGCTAAGGAAATTTGGGATAAACTATCTGAAATTGTATCAGGTTCAGCTGATGAGAGGAAAGACAGAAGATCTCATCTCATCACCCAATATGAAAATTTCAAGAAGGCAGAAAATGAGTCAGTAGCTGACATGTACAACAGACTAAGCTTAATTGTCAGTGAACTCAAAACTTTGGACAAGGAGATCTCTCTCACAGAGATTAATGATAAAATTCTAATGTGCTTCCCCAGCACTTGGGATTCAAGAATCTGGCAATTCAAGGATGTCAGAAGTCTGAATGAGATTACCACAGAAGCTCGATTGGGCAAGCTCAAATCCTATGAGCAGCTCATCAAGAACAGAGAAGAAGAGCAGAAGACAACTTCTCCAACAGTCAGGAAGGAGAAGTCAATTGCTTTCAAAGCCACAGAAGAACAGCCTAAAGACAAAATCACAGGCAATGAAGAACTGATGAGTCTTATAGCCAAAAGGTTTTACAAAATGGCTAGGAAGGACTTCAGAAAAAGGTCATCCAGAGGCCAAGAGAAGCCAAAGTATGACAGGTCAAATAACAAAGAAATTATCTGCTATGGTTGCAGAAAACCAGGCCACATACTGCCTGACTGTCCAGAAAATCAAAATAAGGACAAAAAGGACAAGAGGGAAAAGAGAAAAGAACAAGACTCTAGAAGAAATCATCATGACAGATCCTCTTCCAGCAAGAACAAGCACACTAGGAAGGGACTTGTTGCTGAAACATGGAGTGCAACAGAAGAAGAATTTGATGCATCATCAAGCTCAAGTGATGATTAAGATGATGCACAAGAAAAGGAATTCTGCATGATGACAATCAATGCATCTCAGAACAACAATTATTCAGAGCATTAATCTGAATCTGAATCTGAACTAGAGCTAGAAGAAGATCAGGTAATTGATTCATTTGATTTTAATTCTGAGGACTTCAAGTCTGAATTTAAAGCACTGTGTTTAGATCTACTCAATTCTGATAAAAAATTATCTCTCTTAGAAATCTTATCTAAATACATCCCCTTAAGTTCAGATAATCTCAAACTCTCAGATGAGTTAGAATACTGTAGAGAGCAGATAGCTTCACTGAAAAGTGAACTATCTGAGGCCAAGAAGTTTGAAGAAACCCTCAATGGGAGAAGTATCAAACTGATGGACATCACAAGCACAGTGAACTCAAGACTCAATAGTACACTGGGCTTGGGTACTTCATCCAACCAGGCTATTGTGTTAACAACTCCCATTAAATTTATCTCTGATAAAGAAAAAGGAGTTGTGGAGGTAGCTAGAAAAAATTCTGATCTACCCAAAAAGAACAAAGTTCAACAGATATCGTCGAACAGAGCTCGACGATCTTCGAACAGAGCTCGACGATCTTCGAACAGAGCTCATCGTTTTCATGCTGAATCGTCGAACTTAGGTCGACGATCTATGATCTCTGAATACATGCAAGATCGATCGCTGAATGGAGCTCGACGATCTGACCCAAGATCGTCGAACTCAGATCCACGATCATCGTACAGAGCTCAGAGATTTGACCAATTCTCAAAGGGTACATCAAAAGTTAATTCTAGATATCCTACATCTCAAGGGTTCAACCCTTATACTGAATGGATAATTCCTCCTAGGAGATATCATCCTGAAGGGTATAAGAGTCAACCAGAGATGTCTTTCATTTCTGATTTCAAAGGTTATCAAGCTAGACCCAAGGTAAACTAGGTCAAAAACAAATGAAATGCTATTTGTGCAGGTGAAGACCTATCCAACCATGGACCTGCATTGGTATCTAAATAGTGGGTTCTCCAAGCACATGACAGGAAGCAAGGATAACCGTACATCCTTCAAGTCTAAACATGGACCCAAAGTCATGTTTGGAGATTCAAACTTTGGACAGACCAAAGGATTTGGTGCAGTCCAAATAGGATCAGTAACATTCAAGAAGATAACATATGTGGAAGGACTGAAGACAAATCTTATCAGCATCAGTCAGCTGTGTGATGAAGGCTACCAAGTAACATTCAACAAGTCTTCATGCTTCATCAAATCAGAAGACAACACAACTGTGTTGATAGGTAACATAAGAGGTAACATCTATCTAGTAAATTTTCATTCAACCAAGGTATACATCTATTTATTTAATTCTCTTAGCAAACCTAATGAATTATGGCATAAAATATTAGGACATATCAACCTTAGAACCATTGCTAGGCTATCTAAGTACAACCTTGTTAGAGGACTACCTTCTGGCCCCTATAAGAAGGAAGGACTCTGCAGGTCTTGTCAGTTAGGCAAGCAAACTAAAAACAGTTTTAAGTCACTTAATAAGAGTGATTCACCTAGGATTTTGTATTTATTACATATGGATCTATTTGGACCCATTTCTGTACAAAGCCTGGGAGGGAAATCTTATACTTTAGTAGTTATAGATGACTTCTCTAAATTCACATGGGTGTTCTTTCTGAGGAAGAAGTCTGATAACTTCAAGTGTTTGACAGAGTTTCTCAAATGTATACAGATTGAGTTCAATACTCACATAGCCATGATCAGAAGTGATCATGGGACAGAGTTTGATTCTCTTTTTATGCAAGAGTTCTGTCAGAGAGAAGGGATCAGACACACTTTCTCAGCTCCTAGAACTCCTCAACAGAATGGGGTAGCTGAAAGGAAGAATAGAACCCTTATTGAATCTGCCACAACATTGTTGACAGATGCTCACCTTCCTCTATCCTTTTGGGAAGAGGCTGTGAACACTTCAAACTATGTTTTGAATAGGGGTTTGATACATAAGCTAAAAGGAAAGACTCCCTATGAATTACTCAAAGGGAAGAAACCTAAAGTTGATTATCTTAGGATTTTTGGTTGTATCTGCTACATTCATAACAATAACAAGAAATACTTAGCAAAATTTGAAACCAAAGCTGATGAAGGAGTGTTTCTGGGATACTCCATGATCAGTAAGGCCTATAGTGTTTTTAATAAATCATCTCATAAAATTGAAGAGACTGTGCATGTTTCTTTTGATGAAACTAACATGTCTTACAAGGAGAAGAGCACTTCTACCATAGACCTTTGCAAGTACATTCTACATCAGAAAATTTGGACAGGCTACATATCATTGAACAAGATCCATCACCTTCATCCATTCAACAAGAAGCTGAAAGCAGTGAAAATGAAGATGACAGTCAGATCTTAGCAAGCCATGGTGACAATCTAAATGAAGAGCCAGTTGTTGTTCCACTAGAGGAAACAATAACACAGGTTGGTGAACAATCAACACCCATTGTTGATTTAGTAACATAAAGAGACCATCCAATCTCCCAAGTGATTGGAGACATCTCAGCTGGTGTGCAAACCAGAAACCAATTCAATCAAAATCTGATGCACACTTGCTTTCTTTCTCAAATTGAATCTCAATCCATACAAGATGCAGAACAAGATCCAAACTGGATCATTGCAATGCAAGAGGAATTAAATCAATTTGAAAGAAACAAAGTTTGGGAGCTAGTGCCAAAGCCAAAGAATCATCCCATTGTTGGAACAAAATAGGTATTCAGGAACAAGCTAGATGATCAAGGAGTTATAGTGAGAAATAAAGCAAGGCTGGTTGCTCACGGATACTCTCAAGAAGAAGGCATAGACTATGACCAAACCTTTGTACCAGTTGCAAGGTTGGAGGCCATAAGAATCTTCCTGGCATATGCAGCTCATAAGAAGTTCAAGGTTTATCAAATGGATGTCAAAAGTGCATTCCTCAATGGTGACATCAAGGAAGAGGTTTATGTAAAACAACCCCCAGGATTTATCTCTCTAACTCACCCTGATTTTGTTTATAAATTGCATAAAGCTATATATGGTCTCAAACAAGCTCCAAGAGCATGATATGAGACCCTAGCTTGCTTTCTCTTGAAAAATGATTTTAAAAGGGGTAGAGTAGACCAAACTCTTTTTATTAGAACCCATAAGTCCAATATCCTACTGGTACAAATCTATGTAGATGACATTATCTTTGGTTCTACTGATTCAAATTTGTGCAAAAGGTTCTCCAACCTAATGCATTCCAAATTTGAAATGAGTAGCATGGGTGAGCTATTCTTCTTTCTAGGATTGCAAGTCAAAGAACATGTTGATGGCATCTTTATTTCTCAAACCAAGTATGCAAAAGAATTGGTTAAAAAATTTGGTATGTCTGAAGCATCCTCTATGAAAACACCTATGCCTACTAATACTGTATTAGATGCTGATGAACATGGGAAACCAGTTGATCAGACAATATATAGAGCAATGATTGGCTCTTTATTGTATCTTACAGCTAGTAGACCTGATATAATGTTTGCTACATGCATATATGCTAGATTCCAAGTCAGCCCTAGAGAGTCACACCTTATATTAGTTTAGAGGATTCTTAGGTGTGTGAAAAGTTATCCAAATCTAGGTCTCTGGTATCCAACTGATTCAGGATTTGATCTAACTGGATTTTCAGATGCTGATTATGCTGGATGTAGAGTAGATAGGAAAAGCACCAGTGGAACTTGTCAGTTTCTTAGTGACAGACTTGTCTCCTGGTTTTGCAAGAAACAAACATCTGTGTCTACTTCAACTGCTGAAGCTGAATATATGGCAGCAGGTAGCTGTTGCTCACAGATATTGTGGATTCAAAATCAGCTCCTAGACTATGGCTACAACTTAGAAAAGTCCAAAATATTTTGTGATAATACTAGTGCTATTTCAATAGCTCAAAATCCAGTCCTCTATAGTAGGACAAAACACATAGAGATTAGGCATCATTTCTTAAGTGATAATGTAAAGAAGAATAAAATTGAATTGGAATATATCCCAACTGATTTACAAAGGGGAGATATTTTCACCAAGCCCTTGGATGAAAAGAAACACACCTTCTTCCTTAATCAGTTAGGAATGTTAGATGGAGGAAGTCTTAATTAAGTTCCAAGACCTTTAAACCTAAAAAGAGACAAAGACTAGGTTAAAATTTTTTTGATTTCCTAGTGTCTATAAGTTTTTTATGTCTCTGAACTGGGCTCGATGATTTCCCTAAAGATTTTCGAACGGAGCTCGTCATTTCCAGATAGTATTTAACTATCTTTTGTTTTCCATCGAACGGAGATCGACGATGTTAGGAATCGTCGAACGGAGCCGGCATTTTCCAGATAGTGCTGGACTATCCTTTTCGGTCAGCGGTCTCGATTATCGTCAAACAAAGGTCGACAATGTTAAATATCATCGAACGAAGATCGACGATGTTGAAACCCTTCAGTTTCCCCTAGAGCCGTCGATCGTCGAACTGAGTTCAACGATCTTTCCTTTTCAGCGTCGAATCCTAATATAAAATCATTTTTCAGGCGTTGTTGCCCTTTGTGCTTTCATACTTTCTGCAAGAACTTTCTTTCCCTCCAAACTCCTCTACACTTGATCGTGTTTGTTTTTGCAGGAAACATGCCGGTTTCAGTCGCCGTTTTAGCGGCAATGAAGTTCGATATTGGGTTTTACATTGATATGGATTCGTTTGAAGGAACTGATCAAATGTTCAAGGATATTCTGGAACTGTTTAAGGAGCAACAACTTGTGAACATCATGACAACCAGAATCAAACTAGGAGCAGATGAAATTAAAGAGTGGGTCTATACTGCCCATAATCTGGATCAACATACAGTCATTGGCACCATCTCAGTAACTCAGGTATCCCTAACCCCGACCATTCTTACAGAAATTTTTGGGTTAAACACTGGACATGATATCATAGACCTATCAGGGGTAGAATTTACAGAAATGTTAGATAGAATGGGTCACAATTCTGAAAACCCTAATAAGCTATTAAAGAAAAATCTGTCTATGGAGTATAAATTTTTAGCAGACACTGTAGGAAAAGTGTTGTTAGCCAAACATTCAGCTAATGACACAATACCAAGACATTAGTTCTGCTTAATGGATGTCATAGTAGATAAGAAGCACTTGGATTGTGGAGCCATTTTCTTTGATTTGATCAAGAAGAAAATCAATAAGAATTTTGTGAATTTTGGGAGAATTCTGGGCCTATTCCTGCAGAATAGGTGCCCTCGGCTGTTAGTGTCAAATGGAATGCATATCAATGCTTCCAAGAGACTTTCTTCTGCTCTCTTTGGCAAATGGGAGAGGCAGATTGTCAAACCAAGCAGGGGTCCTGCAGCACAAACTTCTTCAGGCACAAGGACTGTTTCAGTCACTCTTCCACAATCCACTGCCCCAACAGAAGTGTTGTTATCCCCCTCAATTTCCTCTCCTCTATCTTCACAACCAGTTACATCTTCTCCTCCTTCTCCTCATCTTGTAGTTTCTTCACCTCCTCCATCCACTTTCCAAGAAGATTTCCAATCTCTACCTTTCTTCTCCTCCATTGACTTAGAATCATCCTCCCATCTTCCATCCTTCAATCTCCTAGATGATTCTTTCATGGATGATTCCCCCTCTTCACCTCCAGAAATCCCATCCACCTCAACATCATTCCAACAAATGCTTCATGACATCATATCTCAACCATCTCCTCATTCCTACCAACAGTCACCATCCCAACTCTATCTATTACATCCATCCCCATCTCTCAACCCTCCATACCACTTCACCCAGCATTCATTCCATCCATCTCTGCAGCACACCCCTCTACCTCTACTCAAGTTAACCCTGAGCAAGTAGATCTTCTTCCTCTGGCAGATAGACTGTATGAGTTGTTGACCCCCAAGCTAACACTCTTACTGGATTCAGCCTTGGATCCCTTAGTCAAGAATCTGACTGATTTATCTGTTAGACTCTCTTCTTCCTTTTCCTTTCAGGCCACCCCTTCTTCTGGGGGCCTAGATTCAGTTCTCACTGAAACTAGGCAGGGGGAGATGCCTTATGAAGAAGTGTTGCCTTCAGAGGATTTTGCTTCAAAAATGCAGATTTTAGAGAGTCCAGCTTCAGAACAAGTTTCAGTTCCAACTTCAGCTCCAGCTCTAACCATCAGTCCCACAGTAGATATACATTCCTTATTATCTTTATTTGATTCAATTTATAGCTGTTGTCCTCCAGCACCTCTCCCTACTAAAGATTTATCCAGGGCTATTGTTCCCCTCTCCTGCTGTGATCCAACCCTGATAGAGCTGTACATAAATTCTGTTAAATCTGTGGAGAGTTATTCTGTGGTTCTTGAGTCTTCTGATGCTGCTGATGTTGATTCTTCAGAGGCTGTTGAAGAGCTAGTTTGTTCAGTTACTGAAGCTACTACTTCAGTTGGTGTTCTTGTTGTTACTGCTGTTCCTGCTATTTCAACTGCTATTTCTAGTGCTGCTATTGTTATTCCTTCTACTGCTCTTTATGCTTCTGCTCCTATTTCTACCACCAAAGCAGCTTATAAGGAAATAGATACTTTGTTTGATGAGCCTCAGAGTTCTGATGAGGATGATGAATTCAGGACTGACTCAGATGATTCCTCTGCAACTATTGCAAAGAAGAGGAAATCCAGAAGCAAGGCTATGAAAAGGGTTCAATTGACCAAAGCTACAACTGATCATGACATACCATATTACATTCTGCACAATTGTCCTATTACTGAGCATTAGATGCAATATTCTAAGAACCAGTTGAAAGCAATGAAGAAGAGAAGAAAGTATGACAAAAGAACTTATCATCCTCCTCCTCCTCCTTCTCTAAGCACAGGATCTGGTGGAGTCTCAGCTCCTCAAGCTTCTAACATTTCTCAACCCCAGCAAACCTATCAAGGAAGATCTCAATCCAGAGGTTATCAGCAAAGACTAAATCAGCCTAGAGGAAGACAGTATAGAGAAAATCAAACAGACTATCAAGTTTATTCAAGAGGACAGCCCAGACAGCAACCTTATCAAAGGAAAGGACAAGGCTAAATTGACTCAATTACTGGTCCCTTTCCTTACAAGCTCAAAGAAAGTTTTCATTCAAAAGCTCCTCCTACTGACACCATGAACAGGTATGAGCCACCAGTACCTTTTGAAGATCTAGAGAACAATCCAGCTTCCTGGACAGCCAGACTTAATGAAATGGCTGCTCTAGATCAAATTAAGAAAGCAAGGGAGAAGGGCCAATACACATCCAATGTATCTACTCTATCAGAACAAAGAAGATAGGAACTTGAAAGATACAGCTCCAAGAGATTCTTCAATACTGAGGAATACATGCAGCTACATTCTGAAGCTGTAGTTCCTAGGAGCAAAAGCCAAAGGACTCTTGGTGCTGCTGATGATTTCAGATCAAAGAAAGACTCAGAAAATCCAAACAGAGAAATCATCTTCAGGAAAAGAACTGATGACAAGCATTAATCTGGATGTAAGCTGAAAACTATATTATATCTCTGCTAAACTATTTTTTTTGCTGTGATATAATCATATCTGTGGTTCTGCAATGTTGTTTCTGTATTTCTGTTGATTATTATTTTCTATAACTCATGTAAATAGTAATCCTAACCCAAATAGGGGGAGATTGTTGGAACACCCTATTACTAATTTGGGTCAGGATCACTATGTCAATAGGACTGTTGCTTTGACCTTATTGTATAGAGAAAAGGTCAACTAGTTAGGTTTAAGGCTTAGGACTTAGGATTAAAGATTTTGAAAGTCCACCTAGTGTCAACTACCTTCACCTATGGGGGGGATAGGTGTCTTACACAGTCTTTTAGCGGAATTAAAATTATACCTGCACAATTAAACAAAACAACACAACACAAAAATACGCAGGCAGTTATAGTGGTTCCCCGACTTTGGTACGCCAACTTTCCCCCTTCGACCTATCTCCCAACAAGGGACGACTCGGTCACTTCACCAACCGGATTGAAATCCAATCCTCACACTAATGGAAGGAACCCTTCCAACCGAAGGAGTCACCACGGGTTGCACCCACCCTTACAATGCGGAACCAACGTTCCTTTACAACAAAATAAAAATTAGAATGTATAAAATACAAACTACTTATGGAGCGCTTGGTGTCCCTCTTCGTTCGATGTAGCTTTCTCGACGAAGACGAAGAGTACACGACCTAAGCGCTCACTTAGAGAAGATCTCCCCGAAATCGGCGGCGGCAAGAAGTGCGGCGGCGGAGCTTTCGGGATCGGAGGCGGCAAGGTTTGCGGCGACGAGTTTTGTATATCCAACCTTCATAGCAAAGATAGCAAGGTCTACCAACGATCACACTTGGATCGATCGTCTCAATCGATTCAGAAAGGGAAGGTATTCCCGATCTACAAACCAAGAGAATAAGGATCTCAAGATAGACACGTGAGATGCGTTGCTTGGCTAAGCTTCTATCACCGGGAGATCAAGATGAATCCAAGATCAGCGTCGGTGACTATCTCCACGAGCGACGACGGCGGCGGAAGAGAAATCCGCAATCTAGGTCACGTCCGTGACGGCCGATGTTCTCGTTTTTGTTCGCCTTCCTTACGTTCAAAATATGAGTGTATTTATACTGTATAATACTCCTTCATAACCGTTGTGGGCCCCCACAAGACAAAACCCTAAGTTCGGTTCAAACAACGCTTGTATACTTGGTCCGGTCCAGCGATCAGAAGAAATTCGCCTAAGGCAAATTTGGCGAGAATCATTGGTGATTCTCGACGAATCGGCGAGAATCACTTATGATTCTCGCCGAATTCTACTTGGCAGAATTCTGGCTGAAGATCTTGCCATCCGGAGAGAATCGGCGAGAATCATAATTCATTCTCGACGAATCGACGAGAATGCAAAGTCATTCTCGACGATTCGGCGAGAATCAACTAGTGATTCTCGACGATTCTGCCTTAAGCAGAATTCTAGATGGCGTTGAGACAGCCGGCTGCATTCGGCGAGAATCAGCGAGTGATTCTCGACGATTCGGCGAGGATTCTCGTCGAATCGGCGAGAATCACTTAGTGATTCTCGACGATTTCTACTTAGACGATTTTCGTCTTTCTTCTCGTGAGTTGCTTTGACCCAACCTTGCTCCTTGTCTGCTCTTGATCTGTCTCAGCCCTGTACTTGAAAGTAAGTACACCCCAATAGAGAGAGTACACGTAAGCCAACACACTGATCTGCTCAACGAGGGATTACGTTGCGCAGACCCGTGTATATTGACCTACTGCACCCTGACATTGGTGTGTACTTAGCGTGAAATAACTGCAAGCACAACTTGAAGACAAATGATCAAATACAATGTCAATTCACCTTAGCTGGTCCAGGGGCTTCTTCAAATCAGGTACATTTTGGATACAATACCCAACAATCTCCCCTTATTTGAAGAAGCCTAAACCCTACAAGCTAAGGTGAATATAACGGATGGAAGAAAAACATAAACTGAATAATCAGTTGAGAATGAATTTCCAAACCATTACCTTTAGAGCATTTGGAGCATACTTTGCGTGAGCACCTTAGCACCTTAGCCGAGAGGGCAATCTCCCCCTTTTCGGCTTCTACAAATCTGGGACTTTAGCACTTACCACAATGCTCCCCCTTAGTTCTTGCATCTGTGCTTACTCTTGAGTTTCTTGTGGATGCTCCCCCTTGATCCAAGAGCCTGGAGCCCTTTAGTCTTCATTCCTCATAGTTTTCCGTGCCGAATTCTGTTTTTAAGAGACTGAACTTGGCCTCGTCTAGAGGCTTTGTGAAGATATCTGCAACCTGCTTATCCGTGAGGACATAGCAGAGAGAGATATCAATCTTTTTCACATGCTCCCAAATGAAGTGGTAGCGCATTATATCTTTTCCCAAATTCCTTGTTCCAGTGCAGGCTTGGAACATATTTTGTCTAGGTCCCCT
Source organism: Platanthera zijinensis (assembly GCA_039513925.1). NCBI lineage: Eukaryota > Viridiplantae > Streptophyta > Magnoliopsida > Asparagales > Orchidaceae > Platanthera > Platanthera zijinensis. The sequence continues at coordinate 158,171,771 of CM077083.1, forward strand.
CATGTTCATGGGTACCTTGACTACCCTGCAAAATAGAATTATCTTACCTTAGGAACCCAATAGGCATTGGGTCCTAGGTTCCTTGTTAGCACACTCTCCCTCGGGTGGTTAACCCTACGAGTGGTCGGCCTCGCATTGCCAACATGAGGAGTCTCATTGTTCCTTGGATTAAACCAGCAATCCATGGCAAAGTGACCAAATTTGCCACAGCACCAATAGTCAAACCTGTTGTACCGGTTCCTAGGATCCTGCTTCACCCTTGGAACGGTGGGTCCAGCCGGGGCCTTGGATCCGGAGGTGGAGGCATCATGATGACAGCAGTCACATGATTTCTTCACTTCCAGTTCCTTCAGTATGACAGGCTTGGCCTTTGGAGCCTGCTTCCTATTATAGCCGCTAGAGAAATTACCATAATTCTCTACTTGGATTTCCTCATAAGGTGCCTTGAAGGCACTCTCACCATAGTTGCGGGGGAAGGTCCAACCATCATACCGTCTCTTGGGCTTTTCAACCGAGGGCCGGAAGAAGTGGCCACATGTTGACTCAAAGTCCTGCTCATTGCAAGGAAAGCCAGGCTTCCTGAATTCAACAGGGTTGAGTGGGGCCTTTCCCTTTTCTGCAGCAGAGGCCTTCTTAGCAGCCTTATTTTTCCTCTGCTTTCTGTTTCTCCTGGATGATTTACCAGACACACCCACATTCCCCAAGCCAGCCCCCATAGCCTGAGCAGAGAAGGTATCAACCAGTGGAAGAACAGTCTTTGGCATAGAGAAGCTTTTGACAATCTTCCTTTCTACCGTATGTGGTTCTTCCAACTTGTTGACTTCTTCCTGTTTAAGGTCAAGGAGACTTAGAGACTCTGAGTGCTTAGAGATCAGGTCCTGGTGCTCCTGTCGGAGAGAAATCAAGCTAGTGATCTCTTCCCTTAGGGAGACACCCCCGACCTTAAGGAATTTGACTTCCTTTTTCTGAGCCCTAAATCTCTTGCGGCATTCCTCGAAGGTGTTGAGCAGAAGCTCATACTTTTCGAGGAGCTCAGCTTCACGGGCAGACGGGCTGTCCTCAAGATCATCATCAGGAGACTCATAGTCAGAGTCAGAGAGGGGGGTACGAGCTTTTACCTTTCCAGTAAATGGGGGGCATTCTCCTTCTGAGTCAGAGCAACCCAATAGCCCGAAATAGGCTTCCTCATCATCACTGGAATCTGAGGAATCAGACTCACTCAGTGTCTTTAGCTTTTTGGCGATGTAGCTCCTCTCCTTCGTCTTATATCTAGAGGACTTGTGCTCCTCTCCCTTCCCTTTATCTCTCTTGCCTTGGTGGCAGTCAGCGATGACGTGACCTGGCTTATTGCATCCAAAGCAAATAATGTCATTAGAGCGATGTTTGTTCGGTTTTGATTCATACCTGTCAGGAGAATAATTTTTCTTCTGATTTCTGGAGGAGAAGCCATCATTGTTTCTCTGATTCCTCAACTTGAGGAACTTCTTGAACTCTCGAGTGATGAAGGAGGGTTCTTCCTTAGATAGCTCTGAGCCGGATGAGCATGGCTCAGAGTCTTCTTCCTCAGCCTTTCTCCAAGATCGGGAAGAGGTTGCACCCTTGCCTTTCCTTGATAGATTAGCTTTCAGGGCTAAAGTCTTTTCTTTGGCAGCGGCTTTATCGGCTTCTTCTTCCGCTTTCCTGGTGTTCAGCTGAAGCTTATAGGACAGAAGTTTCCCAAATAGAATCTGGGGATCTGTTTCTGCAAGCCTGCCAAATTCTCTGATGGCGCAGATCTTGGTGTCTCATTCCTTAGTAAGGGATCTAAGGAACTTGTCATTTAGTTCACCATCGGTGAACACTCTGCCATAGCCCTTCAGGGCATTGACGATCTTCAGGAAGTTCTCAAATGTCACTCCGATTTCTTCCTTGGGACCTTGCCTAAAGGCCTCGTACTTCTGGTTCAGAAGGGATCTTCGATCATCCCTTACTTCATCAGTGCCTTCCATCAAGATGATCAGGCAGTGCCAAATGTCCTTTGCAGTCCTGCAGTTGCAGAAAACCTGCATCATGGAATCATCGACGGCGCTTACTAAGATATTCTGAGCTTTCTTGTCAAGTCCGACAAGCGCCATCTCATCCTTAGTCATTTCGGAGAGCTTCTTGGGCACCATCTTGGTAGGATCAATGGTGGAGGCCTTAGTGGGGATATAAGGTCCCTCCTCCACTATCATGAAGAGTCGTGAGTCGACTGCTTCCATGTAGTACCTGATCTTTTCCTTCCAGATAGGAAAGTTCAACTTGGTGCACACTGGGATCTTCCCTGAATACTTGAGTCCTTCCATTTCAGAGATCTTCTTTCTTCTTGACACTGGATGCGGGAACTTACTCAAGGTGTTAACCTTATTGACGAGCAACCTCCCTCTGATACCACTTGAAAGTCCACCTAGTGTCAACTACCTTCACCTATGGGGGGGATAGGTGTCTTGCACAGTCTTTTAGCGGAATTAAAATTATACCTGCACAATTAAACAAAACAACACAGCAAAAAAATATGCAGGCAGTTATAGTGGTTCCCCGACTTGGGTACGTCCACTTTCCCCCTTCGACCTATCTCCCAACAAGGGACGACTCGGTCACTTCACCAACCGGATTGAAATCCAATCCTCACACTAATGGAAGGAACCCTTCCAACCGAAGGAGTCACCACTCCTCCACCACGGGTTGCACCCAACCCTTACAATGCGGAACCAACGTTCTTTTACAACAAAAGAAAAATTAGAATGTATAAAATACAAACTACTTATGGAGCGCTTGGTGTCCCTCTTCGTTCGATGTAGCTTTCTCGACGAAGACGAAGGGTACACGACCTAAGCGCTCACTTAGAGAGGATCTCCCTGAAATCGGCGGCGGCAAGAAGTGCGGCGGAGGAGCTTTCGGGATCGGCGGCGGCAAGGTTTGCGGCGGTGAGTTTTGTAGATCCAACCTTCGTAGCAAAGCTAGCAAGGTCTACCAACGATCACACTTGGATCGATCGTCTCAATCGATTCGGAAAGGGAAGGTATTCCCGATCTACAAACCAAGAGACAAAGGATCTTCAGATAGACACGTGAGACGCATTGCTTAGCTAAGCTTCTGTCATCGGGAGATCAAGATGAATCCAAGATCAGCGTCGGTGACTATCTCCACGAGCGACGACGACGACAGAAGATAAATCCGCGATCTAGGTCATGTCCGTGACGACCGATGTTCTCGTTTTTGTTCGCCTTCCTTACGTTCAAAATAGGAGTGTATTTATACTGTATAATACTCCTTCATAACCGTTGTGGGCCCCCAAAAGACGAAACCCTAAGTCCGGTTCAAACAGCGCGTGTATACTTGGTCCGGTCCAGCGAGCAAAAGAAATTCGCCTAAGGAAAATTCGGCGAGAATCATTGGTGATTCTCGACGAATCGGTGAGAATCACTTATGATTCTCGCAGAATTCTACTTGGCAGAATTCTGGCTGAAGATCTTGCCATCTGGAGAGAATCAGCGAGAATCATAATTCATTCTCGACGAATCGGCGAGAATGCAAAGTCATTCTCGACGATTCGGCGAGAATCAACTAGTGATTCTCGACGATTCTGCCTTAAGCAGAATTCTAGACGGCGTTGAGACAGCCGGCTGCATTCGGCGAGAATCAGCGAGTGATTCTCGACGATTCAGCGAGAATCACTCGAATCGGCGAGAATCACTTAGTGATTCTCGATGATTTCTACTTAGACGATTTTCGTCTTTCTTCCCGTGAGTTGCTTTGACCCAACCTTGCTTCTTATTTGCTCTTGATCTGTCTCAGCCCTGTACTTGAAAGTAAGTACACCCCAATAGAGAGAGTACACGTAAGCCAACACACTGATCTGCTCAACGAGGGATTACGTTGCGCAGACCCGTGTATATTGACCTACTGTACCCTGACATTGGTATGTACTTAGCGTGAAATAACTGCAAGCACAACTTAAAGACAAATGATCAAATACAATGTCAATTCACCTTAGCTGGTCCAGGGGCTTCTTCAAATCAGGTACATTGTGGATACAATACCCAACAGATTTCCCCAAGACCTCCTAGTTCAGATGCAGAAGCCAAGAAGAAGAATTGAAGTTGTCGTCGAGCTCAAATCGACGAAGCGACAAACTCAGTTCGACTATCTGTGAGTTCAGGCTGACAAAGCGTCGACCTCAGTTCGACGATCTCTGAGCTCAAGTCGACGAGGCGTCGAACCCAGTTCGACGATCTCTGAGCTCAGATCGACGATTTCTGTCCAAGTCAAATTCCAATTTATCTGAGCTCAGTTCGATGATAGTTGAGCTCAGATCGACGATTTCATTTTGAGATCGACGATTTCTGGGATTTTGTCAGCTTGTTAAGGATTTCAAATCAGAGCATTTATTGTAGAAGAATTCTAGCCGTTATAATAAATCTGGAGCAAGTTTCAAGGAAACAAAGAAGGAATGTACTTAGGTTATTTCCTCCAGAGACAGTTGACAATTAAGGAAAACATTTATGACTTTGCTAATGGATATTTTCAAGATTTAACAACTGTAGTTCTTATTATCATCATTCAGAGAGAACAAAAAGATACAGTAGTATATACAGAGAGACATACAGAGAAAGAAAAAAAGAAGATCAATAACTCAGAAAAACTGAACAAGTTTTCTTTCTGATTCCTGCTGATCAAAAGCTTTCTCAAGTCTTCATTATTCACACTCCAGACAATAAACATTCCAGTTTTTGCTGAAATAATCTAGTGTTGGAGCAATCATTTCATTGAAGACCTATCACCCTTGCAAAGCTTCCAGTTCCTGAACTTCTGCTACATTTCAGGGGGAGCTTTGGCAACATCTCATCCACTAGTGCTTCTTTTTGATAGTTGACAGAGAAGACAACTTCACCCCCTTTTTCTTTTCCTTTCCTGTAAAAGGGTTTTTAAACTCCCTACAAAAGTTTTGCTTTGGTTCCTGAGACCTGATCAAAACTCAGTGGTGGCAAGACACCTGATCAAAAAATCTGGTTTGATTTTTGAGCACCTGATCAAAAGCTCATTAGTGCCCAGGACACCTGATCAACTCATCCTGCAGTGGATTCCTACCAAGGGTGGTAGAAGAGTGGATGTACCCAAGTTTTGGGGAACCACTATAGCTCCTTGTGTCTTCTGGATTGCTTGCTCTTTCTTGTACTGTGTGCTGTGAATTAATCCTTTTGTAGTTGTTTTATTTCAGTTTCTGCTTAGCACTCTACACTTATTAAATCAAGTCTTCCACTGCTAAAATAATTTTTAATTTACCAAAATTATTTTAAATAACTCTATTCACCCCCTCTAGAGTGAAGGATTGATCGTACCCTCACTTTCAGATGCATTTGTATTGAAATTGTGTAGTTGTTCCTCCTTCTAATTTTTTTTTTTTGCATCTTAACGCTCATTAAATAATGTTCTCAGCACTGTAGAATTAGACATGTCTCTTTATTTAAGAATTGGTAAAATTTTATAGGGCTTTACACCTGCAAGATACATATCAAATACAATTTTTTGGTCAGTCTCACTACAACATTTTTAGCTTTAAACCTTTTGACAATAGTTTTTAATTGTAACTCTACAAGCAATATTTATAAAATGTTGCAATAGGCCCGCCGAAAAACTATTTCCTATTTGAAAGTCTTGTTTTAGTAGAATAGAATGGATCGATCATATTTGCCCTAAATCGGGCTTACATATTTATAGGCTAAGAAAAATAAAATATTATAAATATATTTAACTCTCCCCCTCAAGTTGGGAATATATATTGATCATTCCAAACTTTCTTGTGTTGTCCTTAAAGTTGTCACTGCATAAAACCTTGGTGAAGACGTCCGCAAGCTGATCGAATGAGTTCACAAAAGGGGTGCAAATATTCCCTTTGTCTAGGTGATCCTTGATGAAATGTCTGTCAACCTCCACATGTTTGGTTCTCTCATGTTGCACTAGATTGTGCGCAATACTGATGGCAGCTTTGTTGTCACAGTAGATCATGATAGGATTGTTCCCCTGAAGACCAATATCCCGAAGAAGAGTCCTCAACCACAGTCCTTCACAAACACCTTGTGTCATTGCCCTATACTCTTTCTCTGCACTTGATCGATCCACCACATTCTGCTTCTTGCTCCTCCATGAAACGAGGTTGCCTCCCACAAAGGTGTAGTACCCTGTGGTTGATTTTCTATCGTCTTGGCTACCAGCCCAATCAGCATCCGTAAACACTTCAACTTCTAATGATTGGCCATTTTTGAAAAGGATCCCACGACCTGGTGCCTTTTTAAGATACCACAACACTTTAAAGGCCGCCTGCTGATGACGAATGGAAGGAGAGTGCATATACCTACTTAGGACTCCCATAGCATACGTAATGTTAGTGAAAGACTTGATTTCAAGAGCCTAGACACCTAGAGGGGGGTGAATAGGTTCTAATTTTCTTTAAGAATTTTAGGAAATTAGCTAGTTCTAACTCAGCACAAAAAATTCAATACACAGCACAATAATCACAACACAACATACACCAGATTTATAGTGGTTCCTCAAGGTATGGGCACATCCACTTTTCCCCTTCGCCTATCCAGTAGAGAACTGGATTCAGCCCAACTTCCTTCAACTTATTCAGATCCACAGATCTTATAACTCAGAACCAGATTAGTTCCTACAACTCAGACTTATACAAGTCTTACCTCAGATTCTTCCTAAGAACCCTACCTCCGCCCTATCTCAGCCTTTATCACTAGGCTTATAACTCAGACTTTCACAAGTCCTACACCTCAGGCACTCAGCCCTACCTCAGCCTTTATAATTACAGGCTTACAACTCAGATCTTACAAAAGATCCTATAAAAAATGAGTGTTTTAAAAGGTACAAAAATTTCACCAGATAGAACTCTCTATTGGTGTGAGCTTCTTGATCAGTTCTTGAATAAACTGAATCTTCAGATCCAACCTAACTTAGCGGTTTCAAAGCTTCTTGATTGAACAAAATAAGGTTGATCTTCACTTGATGTAGAAGTTGATCTTCAGATAGCTCCTTCCTTAAATTCAGAATTAGATCTGAATATTTCTTACAGACTGTTCTGGATCTACCTTCTTAAGGGTTTCCCCTTTTCTTGTTGTCAAACTCTCTTTCCCATAATTGTTTGATTACTTCCTTAGTTATCTCTGGTTGTCAAGGATCAGTCCCTTATATAGAGTTTCCTCATGATTACCGGCTGATCCGGTTTGTAACAACCTTCTGACAGTTCTGACAAAGGTGTCAGACCTATTGGTTATGACAACAGTCGAGTCACCAGTCATGACAGTTAATTCCTCAAAGACTTTACAACTCAGCATGAACCACTCAGCAAACTGCTTCACATGTGTCGACATAAATAGACTAAGTGTTGACACAAGTCTTGATGATGTCGACACAACACTCCATGTGTTGACATAGTCATTCTTCTGCTACCCGACAAAGCTTCTGTTTGTATGTGTCGACACAAGTCCTGTGTGTCGACACAACTGCTCCTGGTCTCGACATAACTGATGCTGACAGATGGCGTTGAGTGTATGTCCAACTGTCGTTGAGTGTGTGTCGAGACGTCGTTGAGTGTGTGTCGAGACGTCATTGAGTGTATGTCGACACAAGTCATGTGTGTCGACACAAGCCTTCAGACTCAGTATAGCTGTTGCTGTTAGATGGCGTTGAGTGTCGTCTAGATGTCGTTGAGTGTGTGTCGATACAAGTCCTGTGTGTCGACACAGCTTCTGCTTCAGGTGTCGACACAACTTCTTCTTCAGGTGTCGACACAATGCCTGAGTGTCGACATAGGCCTTGCTTCTAGTGTCAACACAACTTCTGGGTATCGACACAATTCTTCACAAGTGTCGACACTTGTACTTAGAGAATTTTCATGCAAACCTTACACCTGCACAATGAAACTCAAACATCTCATAAAATATAAATTGATGTATATCAGTGAGTAAGACGAGGCTTCTCCAAATCTGGTACATATTTTTCAGTGTACCCAACAATCTCCCCCTATTTGGAGAAGTCATAACCCTTAGTCAAAGATATACATCACTCATAATAAAACACAAAAAATAGATGTACATACATTTTACTGCAGGATAACAACTTAAATCAATACTGAAACTGATTTCATTCATTAATCAGAAAATTCTAGGTATACATGTTTTTCTTAAGAACAACAACAAATAAAAGATTACATTGTTCTAGACATTAGCCTATTTATCCTAAGATAGACTAGGCCCCTTAATTACAATTCCTTTCCCAGTTCTGATCTTAGCCTGCACTGTAGGTTCAATATCATCAGCTGGTTTCTTTCCTTTCAGATCCTTCTTCAATTCTTTAGCCTTTATCCTTTGCCTTTCAAAATAATGAAATGGCTTTGGGAAGTACCTGCTAGGCTCCAGAGCATTAGCAGGTAACTTCCCAGCTTTTGCACTCCTCCTGTACTGAAGAATGGCTTCTTGCCTGGCTTGATACTTGTTCCACTCTTGCTCAGAGTACCATTTATCCCTATCATAGGTCTTGTCCTTCACAGCTTTCCAGGCAGTCAAAATAATATTCCTGGAAGTAGGGTTCCACTGCTCAAAATCAGGCTTCAATTCAACCTGCTCTCTAAACCTTTTCTTGGACAGCTGTGCTTCCTTCTGAGCTTCCTTGGCAGTCTCTGACATGTCTACTTTTTCAATGATAATATTCTGTGCCTCCTGTAGAGGGCTATACATTGTCTGAACTTCTTGTTGGACTATGTCAAAATAAGCTGGAGGGTAAATGACATATGCAACCTCTGGCTAATCCCCTTCAATGTAGGCAGGGTGCACTCCAGACTCAGTAGTATTATCATCCTCACATAGGGGTGGAAATCCAAGTGTAGCTCTGATGGTGTTAGATACCCATTTTGTATGGTCAGAGATGGCTTTGATTAACATTCTCTCCCCTTTATGACTTCTCTAGCTATATGATCCCTCAGATCAATCTTTTGAAACCTTATTTGATCAGCTAGATATTCTGTACCTTCTTGATAGTAGGCTTTGAATTTAGTCAGGTAATCAGAAATAGTCTTTTGAGAGGCTCCAATGGCTGTTTGGACAGCAGCTAGATCTTCTTGTATTTGCTTTGATATTTCAGTTTTCAAATCAGTGGAAATACTTCCTAATTTTTTGGGATTTTCTTCATGGGAGTTTTTGAGATTTTCATTAGACCTGAATTAATTTTCTAAAATATATTCTTGCTTGGTGGCAATGTCCTCAACCTCAGTATTCATCAGTTATTGTTGCTCAGCCAAATATACTACAACATTGCCTCCTTTATGGAAGCAATCTATCATCTCTTTCTTATGCAGATTGACTTCAAATCTGATGGATTTAATGTCTTGAGCCAGCTGAAACTGCAGTTCTTTATTTGACTCATCCACATATTTCTCTAAGGACTGCCTTTGTTCATCCAATTTGACTTGCAGTTGGACCAGTAATGAACTGAAGTCCATGCTTGGAGCAGGTGGTTGAGTGACTATTTCTAAGGCCTTTTTATAGCCTGTGCTCTTTTTCCTAATTGCAACCATCTTCCTCTTCTTAGCCATAGAAGCTTCCTCATCATCAGAGGGTTGTTATGAGCTTTCTATATCAACTGTTTCCTTATTAGAAGGGGCATTCAGTAGCTCCTCCTCCTCAGTTCCTGGAAGTTCCTTTTCTACCTGTAATTGCTCCCCCTCAGTCCTTGTAGCTGGTAAATCAGGAAACAACTCTTCCATAGTTACATGTTGCTGCATCTGTATAGGAGGAACAGAATTAGTTTGGAAAACAAAAGGTTCTCCCTGGACATCCAGATTTGTCCAGGGCCTTCTCTATAAAGGAGATACTTACTTGCTCATCTTGAGCTGTATCTTTTATCTGCACATCTTGTGCTTCCTTCTCAGTAATTTCCAGTGCTTCTTTGTTTAAGTCTGATACAATGTTCATTACTGTATCAGCAGCATACTCACTCTCTAGAGTAGCTTCAGCAATGCCTCCCCCTTGGGCAAGCAGCTCAGAAAGTTCAGTGTCTTGTTCTGCTAGTTCAGGGTGTTCTCCCCCTAGAATGGAGGCTATCTGTTGCTTTGGGTGCTGATTGCTCTCTATTTGATCTTGAGCTTCTTTTTGTTGTTGGTCTTCATCTGAACTGAAGACTACCTCCTCTTAAGAATCACTGGAGGATTCTTCTTGCTGAACAATTTCTTTCGTTTTCTTATCTTTCTTGACCTGTTTCTGTGGAGTAGAAGCCTCTTGGTCAATACTCTATCCCATATGGATAGAATCCTTACATTCATTCTCCTCATATGGTTGATCTTGGATCCTGGTAGTTTTTTCATAACATCTGGTATTGCGGAAGCTAGACATAAGCTTAGTATCCTTCCCAGATTTGGCTTCTTAATCCTTCTTGGATGTTGTCAAATACTATTGATGCTCAGTCTGTTTTTACAGTGAATATGGCCCTTGTCATTAGATTGAACATGTAGACTGAAACTCTGTCATGTCCACCAGTCTTACACAGAATCACCTTGCCTACTATTTCAGACAGAAATTTTCCTTGGGAATTCATCCCTTTTCGGGTAATGGATGATCCAACTTTGGTATTAGGGTTCAGCCCGCACCAACTTAGTGCATCTTTAGTCATGGATGGAACTATTTCATCATCATCCTTAACCATGGGAAGTTGGAGTGATTTCCTGATTGTCTTTAGTGTTAGTTTCACTCGTGAATCCTGAACTGACGCTTTGATCTTCTTCCCTTCAGTGTCCACTGCTGATGAATAGAATTCCAGTACTTCCTTTTTCCAAATTCTTGTTGGTTCTGAGACCAAGAACTCCAAACCATTTTCCGAAATTAGGCTAATTACACCCTGGATGTCTTGTGAGGCTGTCGTGAACCCCCCATGAACAAGCTCATAACCTTCATTCACCTTATCATCCTTGTGGGGCACCATTGACGAGAGGGAGAGAGAGAAGAGAAGAGAAGTGAATATCTATGTCGACACATGGTCTAGAGTCGAGAAATTTGAAGGCGTAGTCGACCGGATTTTGTCTCCCCCTATTTATAGTCTACTGGTAAAGGGTAGGTCAAGGACGCCCCTTACTTAGTATTAATACTTATCGATATAAAAGACTTAGGTCTCGACAAAGCTTATTTTTAGTCAATATGTCTATGGGTCGACATATCTATGTGTTGACATACTTGTGTCAGTGTCGACACGGGCTGGTCATGTCTCGACACCTATTCTTCTATCGACACATATACTGTTTCTGTGTCGACACATACTTTTTCTTTGTCGACACAACATACTGAGTGTGTCGACACAATTTGCTTGTGCCGAAACAAACTTTGTACTTAGACAAATTTCCTGAGAAATATTGTGCTTACATATTCTACTTAGAAATGCTTAAGCTGACCTATTCTAGGTTCAACATACCTAATTCAATTTTAAAATTATTGAATTTAGTTTCATCCAGAGGTTTTGTAAAAATATCAGCAATTTGATTATTTGTGTTTATAAATTCTAGACTAATATCTTCCTTCTCCACATATTCTCTTATGAAATGAAACTTAATTTCTATATGCTTGGTTCTACTGTGTGATACAGGATTCTTAACAATAGAAATAACACTAGTAGAATCACAAAACAGTGGAATTCTACTTACCTTGATGTCATAGTCTTCAAGTTTATGCTTTATCCGCAACAACTGTGCACAACAGTTGTCTGCAGCTATATATTCAGACTCAGCTGTTGATATAGCTACACTTGTTTGCTTCTTGCTGCACCATGACACAAGCCTTCCACCTAAGAATTGACAAGTTCATGTAGTACTTTTCCTGTCTTCTTTGCATCCTGCAAAGTCTGAATCTGAGAAGCATGTTAATAATAAATCTCTATTCTTAGGGTACCAAAGACCTAGATTAGGTGTGCCCTTAAGATATCTCAAAATTCTCTTAACTTTAGTATAATGAGATTCCTTTGGGCAAGATTGGTACCTAGCACAGACACATGTAACATACATGATGTCAGGTCTACTAGTAGTCAAGTAGAGTAGGGAGACAATTATCCCTCTATACAAAGACTCATCAAAAGGTTTCCCTGTCTCATCTTTGCCTATCGGCATACTTGTTCCCATTAGAGTTTTCATGGTGGAGGCTGAGTCCATTCCATATTTCTTAATCAACTCCTTTGTGAACTTAGACTGGGATATGGACAATACATCATCAGTCTGTCTTACTTGAAGTCCCAAGAAGAACTTCAGCTCACCCATACTGCTCATCTCAAACTTCTCTTGCATAAGTTTGGCAAACTTTCTACAAAGGTTGTTTTTCAGTAGATCCAAAGATAATGTCATCAACATATATCTGGACTAGGATTATCTTGCCTTTAGATTCCCTAAAGAATAGAGTTTTGTTTATCTTTCCTCTAGAGAATTTATTCTCAATAAGAAAAGCAGACAAGGTTTCATACCAGGCCCTAGGGGCTTGTTTCAAACCATATAAAGCTTTCCTAAGCCTATATACATAATCAGGATAATGAGAATCTACAAAACCTGAGGGTTGTTCAACATAAACTTCCTCTTTTAAGTCACCATTCAGAAATGCTAACTTTACATTCATCTGATATACCTTGAACTCTTGATAGGCAGCATAGGCCAAGAACAACCTTATAGCCTCCAGCCTTTCCACTGGGGCAAAGGTTTGATCAAAGTCAATCCTTTCCTCTTTCCTGTAGCCTTTTGCTACTGGCCTTGTTCTTAATTATAGTGTCATTCTCATCAAGTTTGTTTTTGTAGATCCACTTGGTTCCTATAATATTGTGATCCTTTGGTTTAGGAACCAGTTCCCAGACTTTACATCTTCTGAATTGATTCAACTCTTCTTGCATAGCATCAATCCAATTTGTGTCTAGCATGGCTTATTCAAACTTCCTGGGTTCTATTTATGACAAGAAGCTAGAACATAGAACTGTGTTCATGCTCTTGCTCCTTATTAGAATACCTTGACTTGCATCACCAATGATTTGGTGAACTGGATGATCCTTCAAGTGTCTTCTTGCTAGGGGGAATCTATCAATCTCATGCCCTTCTTCATTTTCCTCAACCTGATGCTCCTCATTGTCTTCTTCATCCAGAGAGTCTTGTTCTCCCTCTGGACAACATGCATCTTTTTCTTCATCCAGCCTAACATGAACTTCTTCATTGATGGTCAGCAGTCCAGTCTGTCTGTTAGACCTATAGAACCAACTGAAGAGCTAGACAATTCACTATTAATCAACTTAGACTCATCAAATACAACATGGACAGATTCTTCTACAACTTGAGTAGTCAAGTTGTGAATCATGTATGGCCTACTATTATTGTTGTACCCAACAAATATCCCTTCTAGGGATTTGGCAGCAAACTTTGTTTGGTAGTGCTTACCATTAATTAGGACATAACACTTGCTACCAAAGATTCTGAGGTAGGAAATGTTTGGTTTTCTGCCTTTCAAAATCTGATAGGGAGTCATCTTATGTTTCTTATTGATGGAGGCTTTATTGAGTACATGACATGCAGTATTTACTGCCTCTGCCCAGAAGTACTCAGGGCGAGTAGTGTCACTAAGTAGTGTTCTACTTGCCTCAATTAGAGTCCTATTCTTTCTATAAGCAACTCCATTTTGCGGGGGTGTTCTAGGTGAGGAGAACTCCTGATGAATCCCAAGTTCTTCACAGAACTTTATCATACACTCAGACTGAAATTCAGTTCCATGGTCACTTCTGATTTTGACCACTAAATTGTTAAATTCATTCTTAGTTTGTCTAACAAAAGTTTGGAAAACAGTAGGGGTTTCAGATTTCTGCCTCAAGAAGAAAACTCATGTGAATCTAGAATAGTCATCCACAATAAATAATGTGTATACTTTCCTACCAAGACTATGAACTGACATAGGACCAAACAAATCCATATGCTCCTTACTTTCCTTGGTCATGTGCTAAATGGATAGTCTGCAATTCATTCCTATACAATACTGTCGGTCCATGATATGGTTCAGAATAACGCGTATCTACTGTCATTTTGAAATATTCAAATTTTGCATGCAAATGAATTTAGGGCACTGCTTCATGTTAGTAAGATTACTCTGGTAGCGCATATTGGTACAAGGCATGAGTTTGCAGGTAATACTAAATTAGTGGGCTTGATGAGGCAGAGCATACAGGAGGTTATGGTATACATCAATGAGAAGTTCCGGACAGCCCTTCCAACAATCCAACCTCAGGGGAGTACTTCTGTTTCAATTCTATTTTCTTTCGTTTCATTCATATGCTGACTAGTTTAAGGGAATTTGGATGATATTGAGTCTCTTTTCTAGGGACTAGCAAAGGGCAAAAGTATGGAGGTGGGGGTAGTGTAACCCCTACCAATTGGGTGTGGAGTTAATATATCTAATAATAATTGTCGATCCTAGTTCTCGAGATAATTAATGAATAAGTTATTCTAGAGTATATGATGAGTCTAATCTAGGCGGATAGTCAATCTTAATGGTTCACACCTATTTGATTTGAAGTTAATAAGATGGGTTAAATCTCTTTTACCTATTTCTCTTATCTACACCCTTCTTTAAAAGAGCTAACTTCTCAAGAATAGACCCGTATGAACTCCAAAATTTAACAATGGAAGGGAAAGCAAGAGTCGAGTTGGAGATGTATACCAAAGCATGAGTTAGCTAGTTAGTTTGACTAGTATTTCCCTTTGATCATCCTACACCACACTCCTTAAATTTAATCACCATTTAGACCCTTTGAGCTAGAACCTTGAATTTTCATGCATAATTTCCCTAGGCATCTAATTGGTAATTCTTAGCATGCCCTTCAATTATGAGTGTTTATTAAAAAAAACAAAGAAAAAGAGTCGTGGTGATATGTGGCATGAGTGTGTGTACACCCACTTGGAATGATCCCAACTATGGACTCTTAAACAAAAATGAAAATGTGTCATAGTGATATGCGGCCTAGGTATGTGCATTCATGCCTGGAATGATCCTAACTTGTGATTATAACAAACAAAAAAAACAAAAAAAAGAGTCGTAGTGATATGTGGCCTATAGTGTGTGTACGCCTACTTAGAATGATCCCAACTATTGACCAAAAAGTGAAATCTCATAAACTCATAGTTTGGAGAGTCTCTAAGAATTGTTCATCTTGGGAGATACCTTTACCATCCATACACATCTCTAACCAAGCCAAGGTCATTCTCATCGCGAACTTTCATGACGTCTTTTCAACCCAAACTACTAAATCTTGTGGCGGATAAGTCAAAGACTTGGCTTCTTCTTTTTCCTTCTTAGTCATTAAAGGGAGTTCGATGGGAAAGTTGAAGGGAAGTGAACAATTTTAAAGAATAACACACACTACACTAGAAATTTTAATTGAGATTTCTCTTCCATCAAGTTAATGAATTCTCAATTGTTATGAACATTTAATGATTGGCAAATCCTCTTCTGGATTAATTGGTACTCTAGAGTAGGCATCTTTTACTTATTGTGAGAAAAAGGATCATGAATGTTTTCAAATTTGTATTGCCTAATCTCTCATCCGATGAAATGATTGGAGTTTTCTTTGCTAGAGACTAGCAAAGGTTTAAGTGTGGAGGTGTGATAACTTCTCAAAAAAAGTTATCTAGCCAAGTATTTTGACATAATATTTGGTATTAAGGGGAATTATTAGTATAAATGAAAGAGAAATGAAGGTAATTTCATAATTATTTGATTTGGGGCTAATCATGATTTGGGCCTAATCTTACTAACATGTAGCAGTACCCCAAATTCATTTGCATGTAGAATTTGAATATTTTAAAATGACTGTAGATACGTGTTATTCTGAACCATATCATGGACCGACAGTATTGTATAGGAATGAATTGCAGACTATCCATTTAACACATGATTAAGGAAAGTAAGGAGCATAAAAGTGTAATTGTAAACTACGCAAATCTCAAATCAGCATGGCATAGAAAAATATATGTTATAAGCTAGCAAATGTCAACCATTCAATCCCAATGATAGAGTGCATCAATCAAAAGAAAATAAATTCAAAGTCTAAAAATAATAGCCGGAACACCAACATGGCACATCCATCACAGCACAGATAATGTCCAAAATATTAGACTAATAAGCACACCACAAAACAAAAGTAAGCAGTCGGGGGGGGGGGGGGGACATGCTACCCAACATCAGCCCTGAAGCATGAAAACGTCATTCTTAGTGATCACTATCCTCCTTGTTGTCATCACCATCCTCGTCCTCTGCCTCAAACTCCTCCTCTAAATCAGATTCCGTCATAGCGATCTTGGCGGGGCCGGCTCGTGTCCCGTCGTAATGAAGCAAATAGACCTCGGAGTCAAACTGCGACTGAATACGGTAGGAGGGTGCCTCCACCGGGATCCTTGCAGCCCGCATAATCTTTTCCTGGTTCCGTAGGCTTTCCTCAAATCTAGACTCGAAGTAGATATGCTGGCATCGGAAGTAGGCCTTGATATACTCAGCATTTTCTGTTGCAAGGCCTTGTTCAACCTGAAACTTAGAATGTCCTATCACTAGCTTGATACGAGAGGCCCATGAAGTGCCTTGAGGTGGCTCGGACCGCATACCCTTCAACTGCTCCAACCGTGCCCTTCTCTCAGAAGATTCCTCTGCTACTTTCACATTTTTCTCTACCACTGTCTCGGTGATGTGATGTCCCACTGGCGTCACTACATCGTCGACGGTGTAGACGACCCGTGCGAGGCGGCATAGCTCGGTAATGATAGTGGGGAACCATAAGTACTTGATGGATGACTCGCGCGCCTTCAGTCAGATTAGCCGTGAGATTATGCGTCCCACATTAATCCTTACCGGCCGCATAATACTATAGACCAAAGCAATCCTATCGAGATGAACGTGGTTGAGATGTCAGGTAGGAAGGATGCTTGCATTGACAAAAAGTAGACACGCCTTGGCTTCTCGAGTAAGGCACGTGGACTTCACCACCTTCTGATTCTTTGTTGCCCAAACCGGGCCGCTTGTGTTACAAATCACCGTCGTCATGTCCTCTAAGGGCACCTTGGCTAAGAGCATCATTTGGTTGTCGATGATATCATCATCCAAGTCGAAGTAGGCATTGATAGCGGCTGCAGAAAAATCAACCTTCTTCCCTCGCACTACCACCGTCCCTTCCATATCTTCATCTGTGTGTAGGTTCGCATAAAAATCATAAACCCATGACTTTATTGCCTCAGAGCGCGGGTGGCAGAAAGCTTCCCAATTTAATTGTTTCATTTGCTCAGCATAAGGCAAGCTCCATGCTCATGTTTCCATCTAAAACCCGAGCTCATTAATAAACTGTGTGGATTGTATGACCTGAAACCGTTGGCGGGCCTGCTCATTTTGGAATTTGGTCCGGGGATGGGCCACTTCCTTTCCCTTCCCCTTCTTGGATGACGAGTTGACGACATAACCTAGATTAAGTGAAGAACTACTGTCGAAAAATTGGGGGCTTCATATACAGGAGGAGTGAAGCACAAAAAGAGAAAATGCAAGTTACCTTTCAGGAATCGAAGGTCAAGAAGTAGAATGGATCTTTAACAGCAAGGATGAGAAAACGTTCCCCCACAAAATGTATCGCACAACAGGAAGGGGCGGCCAAAGATTACCTCCCGGAAGGTCCTACTCCAACCTCCTCGCCGGCGTTGCAAGTCGGCTACTGCTGAAACCCAAGCCTGCTCCCTTGATGCAGTTCGCCTCCCTCAATGCTGGTCATAGACCGCCAGTCTCCGCTCGCGATACCGCTCCCGTGCCCTAAAGTTTAGATCGAAGAGAAGGAAGAGGGAGAGTCTGCGTGAACGCTGCTGGGTTTGGTCTAAAAACTGGGCCTTTAATATTTTTTTCTTCTTATTCAGGATAACATGGTGTTTAATTAGTTGAATGCATCTTTAAAACGTTGATTACTCTGCTTTTAATGTCTAAAACAGACTGGTTTTAGAAGGCGCCGGTTGGGTCGAACCGGACCGGACAAATAAACCTCTCCCGATTTTAATTGAGAGGAGGCAGCAAAAAAGAAGTTGCAACCACCTTTTTGGAAGTTGCAACACCACTAAACCGGTCCAGAATTATTCTGGTTTAGTTGAACCGGTCCCGGTTCGGCTTTCATTCAATTTGACAACTCTAAACAACAACAAAATGGTTGCAACCTCGATTTCGAGGTTGCAACACTGAAATCTGCTCGGAAAAAAAAACCAAAAAAACCTTCTCATGTGGATTCCTGGCGTCAAACACTATCGCAAAAAACTATAATAATAATTATAATATATATATATATATTTTATATGCGCATAAAAATGTAAAAGATGGGATGCCTCCCACCAAGCGCCTAATTTACCGTCCCGGCAGGACGGCACAAAGCTAGTGGAGCGTCACGCACGACACAGCTCGGTCGTCGTCCTCCCGAAGATATAATTTCAGTCTTTCGCCATTCACTTTAAACTCCGTTCCATCACTTTCGTTGAGGATAGTCACCGCCCCATACAGATGCACCTCTTTGACCATAAAGGGGCCCGACCAACGTGATTTGAGCTTTCCGGGAAACAATTGTAAACGAGAATTAAACAATAAAACCAATTGTCCCGACTCGAAGTGATTTTCTTTCAACCATCGGTCGTGCCACTTATTTGTTCGCTCCTTATAGACTTTTGAATTCTCATAGGCTCGCATCCTAATCTCTTCTAGTTCGTTCAGTTGTAAAAGTCTCTTCTTGCCCGCGTCCCTGAAATCATAGTTAATCTTTTTAATCGCCCAGAAGGCACGGTGCTCAAGCTCGAGAGGCAAATGACATGATTTTCCATAAACTAGCCTGTATGGGGTCAATCCAATCGGTGTTTTAAATGCAGTGCGATATGCCCATAAGGCGTCGTTCAACTTTTGAGACCAATCTCTACGGTTATCACCGTCTTTTCCGGAATCTTCTTAATTTCTCTATTTGAAACTTCCGCTAGACCGTTCGTTTGGGGGTGATAGGCTAACGAGACTTTATGAGTCACCCCGTATTTATGTAGTAATGAAGCGAATTGGGCATTGCAAAAGTGACTTCCTCCATCGCTAAGTATTGCTCTCGGTGTCACGACTCGCATTTTCTCAGCAACAAACTTTTATTAGAGTAAGAGAAAATATGTGTCATGATGTCACGCCATGCAGGGGATAACTGCAGACGCTCAGGCAAGGAACCAACCTAAACAAGTTAAACCGAAATCATAAGTTATTATGAAAAACATCTTTCAAATTAGATGGATGGTCGTATCCCTCGGCACAGTGGATCAACTAGTCCATAAGTAAAAATATATTTATACGATGCGGAAAAAAAACCTTAGTTAAGGTGATTTGACATCCTACATTAGTGTAAACGTCCCCAAAGGACAACTCATGAAATGCAGGACTTTAAATTTAGTATAATATGAAATTAGTCTTTACGTTACTTTGGAAAATAATACTTTAGGTTTAGAAATATGACATATATGAAGTACATATAGTAATGCTTTTACGAGTTAAAATACCTAACATGCATCCTAGCATAAACCATTCCCAGAGAGCAAGTAAACAACCGCCAAATAGGCAAAAATAGCAGTTTAAGTCACATATTTAACATCACAAGGAAAACCACAAGTGGGCGTCAACAACCTGACACGAACCCACTGGTGATTATGCATGTCTATACAAAAGGAAACAAGAAAAGATCTACCTCGTAGACTAAGGCCCAGTTTGGTGGGACTTATTTTCAGCGGTCAAGCGGTTACGACCGCATGTACCGAGCCTTAATTAAGGCCCGGTACATGCGGTCGTAACCGCTTGACCGCTGAAAATAAGTTCCCCCAAACGGGGCCTAAGGAAGGGGAATCTCAACAGCCCAGGAGATCACTAGCAAGCCCCCAAAAGAAAACTAGCCGCCTAACCGGCTACTGCTCTGAACCTGAGGCATTCAAAGAAAGAACACCTCAGCAAAAAATATAATCAAATATAAATGGAGCATTAGGTCATAAGGAATAAAAAGGAAGGGGTTTACCATACCCTTACGGTAGAATGCTATCAAACTTAGCAAAAGGAAATAAACGAGACAGCAAAAGTAAAACACTGTCTAAAGAATAAATCAAGCGCACCAAGTGCGAGAAGTTAGCAACATGCCCTGCTAAAAACCTGCAGCAGCAACAAGGCAAACATATGCCAAAATATAGCCATTTATAAAAGGAAAGGAACTAACAGTCCTAACTTGTGAATTAATAGCAGTGGTAAAACCTTGGGTTCGGGTTGGTAGCCAAAAGCAGCCCTCTTCTAAACAACCAGACCCAAAAACTCTCCAGGGTGAAAACAACCAGTGGCAGCTCAAGGGTCCACACACCTAACCAAACTAGCCCAAATCGGGGTCTAACAGGTGGTGGCCACAGCTCAGCACACACAAATCACCCCTTTACCGAGCCACCAGAAAAAAACACCTGCCATAATCCACGATTCGGCATCCAAAAACTAGCCGAAAACACAACACCAGATCGAAATAAAGCCCACACTAACCAACTCGGGAGAAAAACACCAGTCTAAGGAAAAAGTGTCGAGTCCACTCGACGCCGCGTTGAGTGTGTACTACTCACTCAACGCCAAACACTAAGCAGAGAAGGCGTCGAGTCCACTCGACGCCGCGTTGAGTGAGTACCATTCACCCAACGTAAAAATCTAAGCAGGGAAGGCGTCGAGTCTACTCGACGCCGCGTTGAGTGAGCTCCACTCACTCAACGCCAAAAGACTTAGCCGCAAAAACTCGCTGGACGACGGCGTTGAGTGAGTTCAACCCACTCAACGCTGTCAACGCTAACAGCCGAAGGTGTTGAGTGACTTCACCACACTCAACGTTTTGACTTGGAAGAAAAAATATCATCGGGCTAGACGACATTGAGTGAGCTCAACTCACTTAACGCCAAACGCAAACGGCGTTGAGTGAGCTCAACTCACTCAACGCCAAAAGACAGATGGCATTGAGTGAGCTCAACTCACTCAACGCCAAAAGACTTAGAAAAATTCCAAGACTGACGGCGTTGAGTGAGCTCAACTCACTCAACACCAAAAGACTTAGAAAAAGTCTTTGGTAAGACGACGTTGAGTGAGCTCAACTCACTTAATGCTAAAAGCAGACGGCGTTGAGTGAGCTCAACTCACTCAACGCCAAAAGCAGACGGCGTTGAGTGAGCTCACCTCACTTAACGTTGTCAATGCTTCTGGACTTAGACTTCAGACCAAATAGCTAGGCGTTGAGTGTGTCCACCACACTCAACGATTTTACACTTAGCCTACAAAATGACTTCTTCCCTAAGCTAACATTCAACGCCTGCTATCCAGTGAACTAAAAAATTCTAATTTCTTCTCCCCTACCCCTTCTATCCAGCTACAGCTACCAACCAAGCTGGGTTAAAACTAGAAAACCAAAATCTTACCTCTAGCCACTACCTCGACATAAATCAGTGAATAAGAAGAGAGAAAATAAGTTAAAATTGGACAAAATTGATCAGATCTAGCTAGGATGAAAACTACAGCAACCCTAGCTTCTAGGAGAAAAAGGAATGAGCTACTAAAACAAGATAAGTGGAGTAAAAATCAAGGTGTGCAAGGGCAAAGAGCGCCACTTTTCTCTACCTCCAAGAACAACAGCCGCCCTACCAAAATCCGACACCAGCGGTAAGATCGGCCACCTAAAAGGAAAATCTGAAGATTTTAGAGGGAAGAAGAGCAAACCCGAAAAACCCAAGCTTACTAAGACAACTCTAGAGCAAGAAATACTTACCTAGGGAGGAAGATTCGGGTGAGAGTAGTCCAGATCTGCCCTTACCCGAGAAAAACAAGCTATAAATTGCAAGAAATCACCGGCCAGAGCTCCAGCACTTCCGTTGCCCAAAGCCTTCCGCTGGAAGCTTTCCGTCCTTTATTTTTGGGGAAGATGAAAGGGGATATACTAAAATAAACTATAATATAATATATCCGGCCACTATAGCAAATATATATAATCTAATATCTGCCACTAAGCTATTATAATACTATTATAAATCAGCCACTAGTACATATATATATAACTAACATTATATATATACTATACTATTATATCTGATAATATAATCTTATAAATCAGCCACTAAATATAAGTACAACAATAAAACGGGTCAAGCATATCATTATATCAGCTAATTAAATAACACGCCAAAATGATGCGAAAAACAAATGATCTCGGAATTTAACGAAATTCACACCGTAGCTAAATACACATGCTACGAATCTAGTGGCGAAGTCGGAATCATCATCCGACTAACAAAACTCGGGCTAACACTTCCCGAAGCCAAAACACAAGCATTCCCGGAGAGGCTCCACCAAGTCACCAAACCAGACTCCGGCTCGCTAGGGAACCTTGCAAATAGGCTACAAAATAAGCCACTCAGAGAGCGTAAAGAGCTAAGACAACGCTCAAACAATGGCAAGGCCGAAAATGCGTCAACATAACGCCAAACAAAGATTAAACAATCACATAAAAATCGGGGGCGTTACAGTCACTCCTTCTAAAAGAATGTTTCGCCCCGAAACTTTACGCACAACACTTCTACCGTAGAAGGGACATAACAAACCAAGAGTTAAATAGAAGAATACAAACCAAGCAAACTCAGGGAGACAGATGAGGGTGAGCTTCCCTCATAGCCGACTCCAACTCTCAAGTCGCGCTTTCCACGCCTCGGTTTATCCACAAAACTTTAACCATCGGAATGGTCTTCTTCCGCAACTCCCGGTCTTGCGTATCCAAAAATGCAGACAAACATCTCAACATAAGAAAGATAAGGCTCCAACTGGGGCACATAATTCAAAACTTGTATGTCGTTTAGTACACACTTCCGCAATTGGCTCACGTGAAAAACATCGTGCACACCAGGGAAAAATTGCCGGCAAATCTAGCCTGCAGGCTGACACACCAATCCAAACAATAATTTATAAACGACCCTACATAACTTGGATCCAACTTCCGGTTCTTACCGAACATCTTAACTCCAACCATCGGGGAAACCTTAAGAAAATACCAAGTCCCCTACAGCAAACTCCAAATCAGATCTACGCCGATTGGCGTTCTTCTCATATCGTTCTTGAGTTATCTGAAGCTTCTCTCGAATAAGCTTCACATCAACTTCCATTTCTTCAAGCGCATTCAGACCCAACGAAAATCTCTCGCCAACCTCAGTCCAAAATAAGGGAGTCCTACAACGCCTCCCATACAAAGCTTCGAAAGGAGCCATTTGCAAGCTTTCTTGATAACTGTTATTATAAGCAAACTCCATAAGCCTCAAACGCTCATCCCACGCTCCTCCATGGTCTAAAATGTAGCATCTGATCATGTCATCCACTATCTTATTAACTCGATCTGTCTGACCATTGGTCTGCGGGTGGTATGCGGTAGAATATCTCAAATCCGTACACAAATCTTCTTGCAAACTCTTCCAGAAGCGAGATGTAAACCGGGAGTCTCGGTCTGAAATAATGCTGACTGGAACACCATGCAATCGGATGACTTCATTCAAATACATCTCAGTTATTTTTTTCATCGGATAGTCGATCTTATAAGGTACGAAGTGAGCACACTTCATTAATCTGTCCACAAACACCCAAACTGAATCATATCCTCTAGGAGATCTCGGTAAACCCGTGATGAAATCCATCAAAATTCTCTCCCACTTCCAAGTCGAAATCTCCAAGGGAGTCAACTTATCTCCAAGACTTCCATGATTGGCCTTAACTCGCTTACAATCAGAGCACTCGGAAACAAACCTTGCTATGTCTCCCTTCATCCCATTCCACCAGGCACTTTGCTTTAAGTCATGATACATCTTGGTAGATCCTGGATGGTAGGCAACGTTAGAACCATGCGCTTCTATGCACAACATAACTCGGATATCCAAAATGGCGGGTATACAAAATTTGTCGCGGTACTTCAAAGTACCCGCATCATCAATCGAGAAATCTGGTAACTCTCCTTTCTCAACTCTAAGATATAAATGAAACAAATCTGGATTATATTTCTGATGTAACCTCATAAGCGCAATCCAAGAAGGCTCTGCTACTACCAAACTACTCTGCAAGTCGTAGCTCCCCACAGAAATATCCATCAAAAGAAATTTTTCCACTAATCGCTCGGCAGAGAGATTAAAAATCTTCCCCGTCTTCCGACTTAGGGCATCGGCCACCACATTAGCCTTGCCCGGATGGTACTGGATCTCAACATCGTAGTCGGTAACATACTCTAACCATCGCCGCCGGCGTAGATTCAATTCCTTCTGGGTGAAGACGTACTTTAAACTCTTATGATCGGTAAAAATCTTGCATTGTGTGCCATAAAGCAGATGTCTCCAAAACTTCAGCACAAAAATCACGGCTGCAAACTCCAAATCATGTGTAGGGTAGTTCCTCTCATGAGTCTTCAGTTGCCTGGACCCATATGCAATCACTTTCCCGACTTGAATTAACACGCAACCAAGCCCAACATGCGATGCATCCACATAAACATCATAATTCATGCCCTCCGTAGGCAGAGTCAAAACGGGAGCAGTGCACAATCTGTTCTTGAGCTCTAGGAAGGCTTCCTCACACTTCTCGCTCCAAACAAAAGCCGCATTCTTCTGAGTCAATCTAGTCAAAGGTGCATCCAGGGTAGAAAAAAACCCTCCACAAACCTCCTGTAGTAGCCGACCAACCCTAAAAAGCTCCCAATCTCTTTGGGTGTGCCAGTCCTACTCCATTCCATCACAGCAGCTATTTTCTCTGGGTCGACTGAAATCCCATTCCTAATAACCACATGGCCCAGAAATGAAACCTGAGGCAACCAAAACTCGCACTTACTCAACTTTGCAAACAACTTATGGTCCCTCAAAGCAGATAAGACTAATCGCAGATGCTGGTCATGCTCCTCAGCATTACGGGAATATACCAGAACGTCGTTTATAAACACGACTACGAATTTGTCCAGAAAATCCTTGAACACACGGTTCATCATATCCATAAAGGCTGAGGGCGCATTGGTCAAACCAAACGACTTAACCAAAAATTCAAAATGCCCATGCCTCGATCGAAAAGCAGTCCATGGAATATCTAACTCACGGATCCTGAGCTGATGGTAGCTAGAACGAAGATCAATCTTAGAAAGCACCGCGCTACCGCAAAACTGGTCGAACAAATCGTCAATCCTCGATAGGGGATACCTATTCTTAATAGTGACCTTATTTAGCTCTTTATAATCAATGCAAAGCCTCATCAATCCATCTTTCTTCTTAACAAACAGAATAGGAGCACCCCAAGGCGACGAACTCGGCCTTATAAAACCCTTCTCTAACAAGTCATCTAGCTGGATACGCAACTCCTCCAGCTCTCGAGGGGCCATCCAGTACGGTGCCTTTGCAATAGGACGCGTGTCAAGCTCCAAATCTATCACAAACTCAACATCCCTATCAGGTGGAAGACCAGGAAGATTGGCTGGAAAGACAATCTCAAACTCGCGCACAACAGGGATCTCCTCTAAACGCGACAAACTAACCTTGGTCTCCAACACCGAAACCAACAAACAAAACATCCGGAATCTAAAAGCTTCCGAGCACATACCACAAAAATAGTCGGGGAGACCTGGCGCGGATAATTTTACTCTATGGAATTGACAAAAACTAGGAAGTCATATATAGACTCGCACAATCTTAAATTCTTTGGCCCCACAATACCCAACCACCAAAGGGAAACTCGACACGAAGCGTGTTGCCATAAGATCGAGGGCCAAACAAGGGTCCTAGCCACAAACGAGTGGGTAGTACCATAAATCTTCCTAAACAATCATTCACGCATTCAAGGAAGCGAATACTAAAACTATAAATACCACTAATAATTAAGACTAGATGAGGACCTATCCTGATATTACTTGGGTAGAAGTCTGAGCTTCTTCTGATGATAACACATTCAGCTTTCCTTTTCCTTTGACCAACCGCGGTGGCGGTGGCAATGCCTGAAGTTGGAGTGGCTGCCGAACGGGCTGGAGCTACGGGCACTTAGACTTGATATGCCCTTCTTGTCCACACAGAAAACAACCTCTTGTCTTCTTCATTCCCCAGTAATGGGCAACGTCATGCCCTGCCCGTTTTTATGCTGAACAAACCAACTCTCTCTTAGAAATCCCTTGAATCGCTTGAACTTGCTCTTTCTTCTGAGCTCCCAACCTTTGGTAACATCTTTCAAAAGGATGCCCCGGTCGGCCACAGAAACTAAAAACTTCTATGCGCCTCTTCCTCGAAGCAGAACAAGATTCCTTATAGCTCTTACCCCCGTCAGACTTCCTCTTGTCCTTCCTCAGCATCATGCCTCGATCCTTAGCATATCTCATATACTCAACTTTAAGGGAAACTTCCACTGTCCTCTCATTCATCTCGAACTGGTAAGTATTAATGTACTGCTGAATGTCATTTTGGAGGCCACCCAAGAAACCTTTGACTCTGCACTCTTCAACAGCTAACAATCCAAAAGAAATCTTATTCAATTTGCTGATCTCGCTCTCATTCTCCCCCACTACGGGGGTTTGCTCACTAGGCTGTCGTCCTAAGGTGGAAGCAAACAATGCATGCAACTGCGCTTGCATCACCACAATCAAGCCTGACAGGGTCTCCATGCTCTGGCGCAGTTCTACAATAACCGTCTCATCCTGCACACCTGACGACTCACCCTCAAGCTGGGGAGTCGACCTTGTTGCATCACGCTCAAGCGATATTCTAATAAAACAATAAACTGCTAATCAAAACCTAGCTTAACGGCTAGAACTCAAACAACACAGTAAAAACAAAACATACTTAAGTATTAGCTTCAACTGCTAACTTGCTCTGGGATTTTTCAATAATGATGTTATGCTTAACCTATGATGATTCACCATCATCACACTAACTCATGTGCTTAGACCATGAATGCAAGAATTTATATTCCTTTTGACTCAAAACCATGTGTGTACATATGTCATCATGTAAATCTTTAGCTTGGCACATTGTGTTTATGCTATGTTATGATATGCTTGTTGTGCTATGCATTCTAAAAAAGTCCTTAATGCATGTTATGAGCGGCGTATATATGGAAATGTTATGCATCACATACTACATAACATTGCATGTAATGAAAAGAGAAAACGTGATAATGTGCATTCATGTGGTGAGGTTATGCATCACATACTACATAACCCTCACATGTTGCCACCTATGGTGGATCCATATACAAACACATATTATGCATCCCATACTACATAATATGCCTCGTATACTTCTAATCATGCCTATGAGTGTAGTGTTCATGCTTCAGCCAAGACGTACTGATGACACATCGATGTGTGTATGATATGACACTAAACTATTAACACTAATAAGGGAAGGTTGTCCGACCAATTGTCGTGCAACATCCCTCTTATACCAACTGTCACGACCCGCATTTTCTCAGCAACAAACTTTTATCAGAGTAAGAGAAAATACGTGTCGTGATGCCACGCCATGCAGGGGAAAACTGCAGACGCTCAGGCAAAGCACCAACCTAAACAAGTTAAACCGAAATCATAAGTTATTATAAAAAACATCTTTCAAATTCGATGGATGGTTGTATCCCTCGGCACAGTGAATCAACTAGTCCATAAGTAAAAATATATTTATACACTGCGGAAAAAATACCTTCGTTAAGGTGATTTGACATCCTACACGAGTGTAAACGTCCCCAAAGGACAACTCATGAAATGCAGAACTCTAAATTTAGTATAATATGAAATTAGTCTTTACGTTACTTTGAAAAATAGTACTTTAGGTTTAGAAATATGACATGTATGAAGTACATATATTAATGCTTTTACGAGTTAAAATACCGAACTTGCATCCTAGCATAAACCATTCCTAGAGAGCAAGTAAACAACTGCCAAATAGGCAAAAATAGCAATTTAAGTCACATACTTAGCATCACAAGGAAAACCATCAGTGGGTGTCAACAACCTGACACGAACCCACTAGTGAGTATGCATATCTATACAAGAGGAAACAAGAAAAGATCTACCTCACAGACTGAGGAAGGGGAATCTCAACAGCCCAGGAGATCACTAGCAAGCCCCCAAAAGAAAACAAGCCGTCCAACCGGCTACTGCTCTGAACCTAAGGCATTCAAAAAAAGAACACCTCAGCAAAAAATATAATCAAATAGAAATGGAGCATTAGATCATAAGCAATAAAAAGGAAGGGGTTTAACATACCCTTACAATAGAATGTTATCAAACTTAGCAAAAGGAAATATACGAGACAGTAGAAGTAAAACATTGTACAAAGAATAAATCAAGCGCACCAAGTGCGAGAAGTTAGCGACATGCCCTGCTAAAAACCCGCAGCAGCAACAAGGCAAACATATGCCAAAATATAGCCATTTAGAAAAAAAAGGAACTAACAGTCCTAACTTGTGAATTGATAGCAGTGGTAAAACCTTGGGTCCGGGTTGGTAGCCAAAAGCAGCCCTCTTCCAAACAACCAGACCCAAAAACTCTTCAGGGTGAAAACAACCAGTGGCAGCCCCTGGGTCCACACACCTAACCAAACCAGCCCAAACCGGGGCCTAACAGGTGGTGGCCACAGCTCGGCACACAAAAATCACCCCTTTACCGAGCCACCAAAAAAACCACCTGTCATAATCCACAATTCGGCATCCAAAAACTAGCCGAAAACACAACACCGGACCGAAATAAAACCCACACTAACCAACTCGGGATAAAAACATCAGCCTAAGGAAAAAGTATCGAATCCACTCGACACCGCGTTGAGTGTGTATTACTCACTCAACGCCAAACACTAAGCAGAGAAGGCGTCGAGTCCACTCGACGCCGCGTTGAGTGAGTATCATTCACTCAATGCAAAAATCTAAGCAGGAAAGGCGTGAAGTATACTCGACGCCGCGTTGAGTGAGCTCCACTCACTCAACGCCAAAAGACTTAGCCGCAAAAACTCGCTGGACGACGGCGTTGAGTGAGTTCAGCCCACTCAATGTTGTCAACGCTAACAGCCGAAGGCGTTGAGTGACTTCACCACACTCAACGCTTTGTACTTGGAAGAAAAAATATCGCCGGACTAGACGGCGTTGAGGGAGCTCAACTCACTCAACGCCAAACGCAGACGGCATTGAGTGAGCTCAACTCACTAAACGCCAAAAGACAGATGGCGTTGAGTGAGCTCAACTCACTCAATGCCAAAAGACTTGGAAAAATTCTAAGACTGACGGTGTTGAGTGAGCTCAACTCACACAACGCCAAAATACTTAGAAAAAGTCTTTGGAAAGACGGCGTTGAGTGAGCTCAACTCACTCAATGCCAAAAGCAGACGGCGTTGAGTGAGCTCAACTCACTCAACGCCAAAAGCAGACGGCGTTGAATGAGCTCACCTCACTCAACGCTTCTGGACTTAGACTCCAAACAAAATAGCTAGGCGTTGAGTGTGTCCACCACACTCAATGCTTTTACACTTAGCCTATAAAATGACTTCTGTACTAAGCTAACTCTCAACGTCTGCTATCCAGTGAACTAAAAAATTCTAATTTCCTCTCCCCTACCACTTCTACCCGGCTACAGCTACCAACCAAGCTGGGCTAAAACTAGCAAACCAAAATCCTACCTCCAGCCACTACCTGGAATAAATCAATGAATAAGAAGAGAGAAAATAAGTTAAAATTGGACAAAATTGAGCAGATCTAGCTAGGATGAAAACTGTATCAACCCTAGCTTCTAGGATAAAAAGGAATGAGCTATTAAAACAAAATAAGTGGAGTAAAAATCAAGGTTGGCAGGGCAAAGAGCGTCACTTTCCTCTACCTCCAGGAACAGTAGCTGTCCTACCAAAATCCGGCACCGACGGCAAGATCGGCCACCTAAAAGGCAAACCTGAAGCTTTTAGAGGGAAGAAGAGCAAACATGAAAAACCCAAGCTTACTAAGACAACTCTAGAGCAAGAAATACTTACCTAGGGAGGAAGATTCGGGTGAGAGTAGTCCAGATCTGCCCTTATCAGAGAAAAACAAGCTCTAGATTGCAAGAAATCACCGGTCGGAGCTCCAGCACTTCCGTCGCCCGAAGCCTTCCGCTAGAAGCTTTTCGTCCTTTCTTTTTGGGGAAGATGAAGGAGATATACTAAAATAAACTATAATATAATATATCCGGCCACTATAGTAAATACATATAATATAATATCAGCCACTAAGCTATTATAATACTATTATAAATCAGTCACTAGTACATATATATAACTAACATTATATATACTATACTATTATATCTGATAATATAATCTTATAAATCAGCCACTGAATATAAGTACAGCAATAAAATCGGCCAAGCATATCATTATACCAGCTAATTAAATAATACGCCAAAATGACGTGAAAAACAAACGATCTCGGAATTTAACGAAATTCACACCGTAGCTAAATACTCACGCTACGAATATAGTGGAGAAGTCGGAATCGTCATCCGACAAACAAAACTTGGGCTAACACTTCCCGAAGCCAAACACAAGCATTCCCGGAGAGGCTCCACCGAGTCACCAAACCAGACTCTGGCTCGCTAGGGAACCTTGAAAATAGGCTACAAAACAATCCACTGAGAGAGCCTTAAGAGCTAAGACCACGTTCTAACAATGGCAAGGCCGAAAATGCGCCAACGTAAAGCCAAACAAAGATTAAACAATCACAAAAAAACCTGGGGCGTTACACTCGGCACTCCGAATCGATTGAATATATAATTCCTTAAGAAATTCAGAACTACCTTAACATCATTCCTAGATGTGGCGATGGCTTCTACCCATTTTGATACATAATCAACGGCCAACAAAATGTATAAATTGCCTCCTTAGTTCACAAACGGGCCCATAAAGTCTATACCCCATACGTCAAATAACTCTACCTCTAACATGATGTTCATTGGCATTGCATCGTTCTTTTGTATGTTCCCCACTCGTTGTCACCTGTCGCATTGTTTAACGAACGAGTTAGAGTCCCTAAATAAGTTAGGCCAAAAGAATCCGGCCTCGAGCACCTTCATGGCTATCCTAGTGCCCATGAAGTGACCTCCATTTGGTGAGTTATGACATTTATCTAGGATCGCTCTCATTTCCCCCTCGGGAACACAACGTCGCAGCACTCCATCAACTCCAATCTTAAAGAGATAAGGGTCGTCCCATAAATATGAGCGCACCTGGTGTAAGAATCTCTTCCTCTATAGAAAGGTAAGTTCATGTGGCATAATATTGCTTTCCAAGTGATTCACAAAATCAGCATACCAAGGTACCTCACTCTGGGATATAGCAAGAAGCCACACGTCAGGAAATCTCTCGTCAATCTCAGTAGGTGGCGACGAGTGGGCGCACTCAATCCTAGACAGATGGTCCGCTACTGGATTCTCCATTCCATTTCTATCTCTTACTTCTACATCAAACTCCTGTAGGAGGAGTACCCATCGGATCAAGCGGGGCTTGGCGTCCTTCTTCTCCATTAAATAACGAATAGCAGCGTGATCAGTGTACACAATGACTTTTGAGCATAGGAGATATGACCTTAACTTTTCAAATGCAAATATTACCGCTAGTAACTCTTTCTCGGTAATTGTGTAGTTGACTTGGGCGTCGATGAGGGTTTTACTAGCATAGGCTATCGTATGGAATATCTTCTCCCGCACCTAGCCTAAGACAACTCCCACCGTATAGTCACTTGCGTCGCACATCAAAACAAAAGGTTCCTTCCAATCAGGTGTCACTACGACCGGTGTCGTGGTCAAACGTTTCTTCAGTTCATTAAATGCTTCTACACATTCATCGTTGAAATAGAACTTCGCGTCTTTCTCTAATAACCCACTTAGCGGCTTTGCTATTTTTGCGAAATCCTTGATAAATCTACGATAGAAGCCAGCATGTCCTAATAAGCTCCTCAACATCTTCACACTCGTTGGTGGAGGTAGTTTTTCTATCACATCTAGCTTCGCCTTGTCTACACCTAGCCCATTCTTGGATACATGGTGACCCAAAACTATCCCTTCACGTACCATGAAGTGACATTTCTCCCAGTTCAATACCAAATTCGCTTCCACACATCGCGCCAGCACCCTCTCTGGACATACCAAGCAAGCCTCAAATGACTTGCCAAATATAGAAAAATCATCCATATAGACCTCGATTCCATAATCTTCAGGGTCTTCTCCATCTTCTAGAAGATCTGCGATGAGTGCGATTATGCAACGCTGGAAGGTAGCTGGTGCGTTACATAGGCCAAAGTGCAACATTCTAAATGTGAACGTCCCATAAGGACATGTGAAGGTAGTCTTTTCTTGATCCTCTGGGTCCACCATAATCTGATTGTAACCAGAGTATCCATCTAGAAAGCAGAAGAAATCATTCTCTGCCAGTTTGTCTAATATTTGATCAATGAAGGGAAGGGGAAAATGATCCTTCTTGGAGACTTTATTCAACTTTTTATAGTCAATACAAATTCTCCACCCGGTAATCGTCCTAGTGGATATTAACTCATCCTTCTCGTTCCTCACCACCGTCATCCCTCCTTTCTTTGGGACACAATGCACTGGTGAAACCCAGGAACTGTCTGAGATGGGATAAATGATCCCTGCGTCTAGCCACTTTATAATTTCTTTCTTTACAATGTCCTTCATCGGTGGGCTTAGACGGCGTTGGGGCTCAATCAATCCCTTACAAGAGTCCTCCAAGCGGATCTTATGCATGCATAATGATGGGCTGATATCCCGGATGTCCGTTATGGTCCAACCTATTGCTGACTTGTAGTGTTTTAATAGTTTAATAAGCTTGAATAACTGTCCCGGTTCTAACTTGGAATTGACAATTACCGGTAACATGTCATTCTCACCTAGATATGCGTATGAGAGGTGTTCGGGAAGAGGTTTCAACTCTAACACCGGGGGCTCAACAATATAAGGCTTTCCTTAGATGGATTTCTCGGGCATCTCTAGTGGTTCAGGCTTACGGAACAAAGCGGACTGCTTCTCGAATGCTTGTAAGCATTCTTGAACCTCTTCCTCCCCCTCAGATAAATCCTCCCCCGTCAAAACACGAGTCAGTAGAACATCGTGTTCGTCCGACAATAAGCGGGTCGGCTCATAGTCACATATGGATACATGGTTAACCACCTCCATGTTGTCCTCCTCTCGATGTGGAAATTTCATTGCCTTAAACAGATTAAACATTACATGCGCATCATTCACTCTCATTGTCAGCTCTCCCTTTTGTACGTCTATCAAAGTCCTACCCGTGGCTAGGAACGGTCTCCCTATGATAATAGGAACTTCCTTGTCTTCCTCCATATCTAAGACCACAAAATCTGCTGGAAAAATAAACTTATCCACCTTCACTAACACATCCTCGACTATCCCTTTCAGAAATGTCAGTGTTCTATCGGCCAATTGCAAGGTTATGGAGGTCTTGGAGATCTCCCCCAATCCTAGCTTCCTATATATCAAGAGCGGCATTAAGTTAATGCTTGCTCCTAAATCGCATAAGGCCCTACCCTCAAACTTGTATTCTATGGAGCACGGTATCGTGAAGCTCCCGGATCCTTCAACTTGGGTGGGAATCTTTTTTGGAGGATTGCACTACACTCTCGCGTGAGTGCTACCGTCTCATTCGTACCGAGTCATCGCTTATTTGACAGGATATCTTTAATGAATTTCACGTAGCTTGGCATTTGTTCCAAAGCTTCCGCAAAAGGGATGTTGATTTGCAATTTCTTAAACATCTCAACGATTTTTTGGAATTGGTGGTCAAGCTTACTATTCCTCAACCGTTGAGGGAATGATGGCGGTGGATACACTATCACACTACTCTTCTTCTTAATATCTTCGGCTAATGTCTCCCTTTTCTTCTCTCCTAACAACACCACTCCTTCATTAACGTTATCATCTTGTTTCATTTCCTTACTAGTCACATTCGGACTAACCTCCTCCAATTCATTTTCTTCGCTTACCATCCTCTTCTGTTCCCTTGTTGGCGCACCCACTAACTCCTTACCATTCCTTAAAGTGACTGCCTTACAGTGTTGATTATCTCCCTTTGGATTTGGAATGGTATCCGTTGGGAGTGTTCCTTGGGGTCTAAGGCTCAAAGCATTCACAATCTATCCTAATTGCGTTTCAATCACCCGTAGGGAACCTTATAAACTAGTGATGCGGGCGTCACCCTTTTGGATCGATTCGACAATTAACTCTTCAGAATATTTCCTAGAAGGTCCCGGTTGATTGTAGTTATTAATTTGGGGTGGACGTTGGTTTGAGTTGAAACCGAGTTGGTGTGTCATTCCAGTATTGTTCTTCCAGGAGAAATTAGGATGATTGCGCAACTCCGGGTTATAATAATTTGGGATCGCATTGTTGTTATTATTATACCAAGGTTGCCCTCCTATGTAGTTGATTTCCTCATTATAACTAGAGGTCGGGTTGCTTACTAATTGTTTAATAGTAAATGAAGGGTTTGTAAGAAGAGGTGTCATAATGTTATTCACTTGAGGGTTCATCTGATTATGATTTAAAGTTAAAGCGTCTAACCTCTTGTTAATGGTGTTAAATTGAGCAGTCATTTGTGCAGTAAATGAGTTCATTTGGTCCACTTGGTACATACCACTCGCGGATGAGGAAGGAACTTGTCTCTCGAACGATTGGTAGTTGTTAGAGGATAAGTCCTCTAAGATGTCATAAGCATCCTCAGGGTATTTGCCCAAGAGAGATCCTCCCGCATCTCCATCTACCTGAATCATGGTCAATGTCTGGAGGCCATTATAAAAGTTCCATATTTGTTGGTGTATGGCAAATCCGTGATGAGGACACTTACGCAACAACTCCTTAAATCTCTCCCACGCATCATAGAGCGTTTCCCCATTCCCTTGAGTAAAGTTAGTTATATCCCGCATTAATTTTGCTGTTTTAGCGGGTGGGAAATACTTGGCTAAAAATTTCTCTACCACTTGTAACCAAGTGGTGAGTGAAGACTAATTTTAGTCATCACTTTTTGGGTTATTTGAGTTCAATTATCCTAGGATTTTGTACTAAATTTATATATTTTATGTATGCTATAGTTTAATATTTATATAATATAATATGATCTAATTTGTTATGATGCATGGAGTTTTAATTTTTATTTTGATGTTATGTTATGTTTTACTTCATGTTTGTGTGTGTGTTTGTTTGAGTGATGGGTTTATTTTTGCATGCATGATATGATTTTATTTTAATGTTACATGTTTAGTGTTTTAATGCTTAGTTACATGTTTGTGTTATTTCTTAAAGCTAATGTTTTAATTATTATTTTGTAGATTCAAGAGCCCTTCTCCATGATGCAGCCGACCTTTCATTTGGAGCAGCCACCTAGCCCTACCCGAGCCTACATGGATCAAACTTATGTAGCCCGACCACTATTAAAGCCACATGGAGCAGCCCGACCACCTACCAAGCAAAACCGAGCCCATGGTGCAGCCCGGCCCCCTCCATTGCATGTTACCCGAGCCCACCTCTCAAGCAGCCCTCTACCCGAGCCCACTACAAGCCAACCCGCCACCTTGCATGGTTGGCCATGCATTTCCCCATGCATGGCCGACCACCTTCCTCTCCTCCCTCTCCATTTACATTGAATCTTCCCTCTCTCTCTCCATCATTTAATGTAATACATGCATGCATTGGACGGCCCCCTCTCTTTCTCCATTCTACACACTTCCATTCATCCCCCCTTATTTATTTTACATTTTCCATTTGCATTTTCATAAATAAAATACAATGAACCCACCTTTTTCTCTCTCCCTTCATTAATTCCATACAATGAACCCACTTCACCATGCATGGCCGGCCCCCCTTGTGTCCCTTCTTCTCCTCTTCATTCTAGAATTTTCCCTCCTCATCTATAAAAGGAGCCCATGGTCTCATGTTTTGGAGGTTGGACTTTAGAGAGAGAGCAAGTGGAGAGTACAAGTCAAGAGAGTTTTTTATTGTAATTTTATTTTCTAGTTTCCCTTGTTGTAATCTCATTTTGTTTAAGTAGCATAATATCATTTTGTTT
Organism: Platanthera zijinensis; assembly: GCA_039513925.1. NCBI lineage: Eukaryota > Viridiplantae > Streptophyta > Magnoliopsida > Asparagales > Orchidaceae > Platanthera > Platanthera zijinensis. The sequence continues at coordinate 158,207,982 of CM077083.1, forward strand.
TAAGCATTGTGTACTTTTTTCCCTTCTAGTATAAAAAAATGAAATTTTCTTCTCTTATTATTGTCGTTCTCTTTTCCAATATGCGTAGCTAATTTCCTTGTAGCATTTGATCATGAGGATCCATGAATTGAGATGAGGATTTTTTCTTACTTTGTAATTCTATTTTTGATAAAATTTTGCTCGATCCTTCTTTGATTTATTTTGTGTCGATTCCGTATTTCCGGTATACGGTAGTAGGCTTTGATCTCATTTCATAGTAGTCGAGAGACTCGTGATTTGAAAGATCACTCAAAGAAGGAAGGAGTTGAACGCAACCCTAGAGATAGGATGACGTAAATCCTCCAGATTGGAGTCAAATCCAATAGTGCGGATAACCTCGATAATGCAACTTTAGGCTTCTTTGATTTGTAAAGAGATTTCGATCAAAGAGTCTATAAATTAGGAGACCTAATGCTCTAATGAGATTTTGTCTTATTTTCGGATCCGTCACGGTAGAGTTATTTCGCAATTATAAAATTACATTTTTTATTTCTCTTCTCTTTTCACGGTAAATCATCGATCAAGTGCTATCTTTTAATCTATAGTTTCGTCTTAATTTCATTAAGTTTAATTTTAATTTTTCAAATCCTCCATCATTAATCGTACGGTAGAATAATTGTTAAAGCGTGAGTAGCAGTACTTGACACCCCCGAGTTTAAATACGACCTTTGTACTACAATTCGATAGGTACACTTGCCTTTTCGAGTTGAAAGTAATTTTCACACCAAGTTTTTGGCGCCGTTGCCGGGGAGCTTCTTCGTCAATATTTTGAAAACGCTTTCGCTATTACTTCTGCAAAAATTAAAAAAAAAAATCGTATCTTCTCTTTTTCTTTCTTCAAGTTTTTATTTCCATTCCCTTTCATTTTTTTCTAGTGCATGACCCGCACGAATCCGTCGCTACTTGTTGATTTGGACCCAGAAATCGAACGCTCCTTTCGGAGACAGCTACGATTCGGGGCTTCCACTTCTCAAATAGCGATTGAGGATTCCTACGATGATTGTAATTTCAATTCTGAAATGGGAGATCCCAACCCAGGAATAGCTCAGCAAAGGACCATGTCCGATTATGCTCGACCCAACCTGGAGGGAACAGAAACAAGTATTGTTCGACCTGCGATTGCGAACAATAACTTCGAGCTTAAGTCTAGCATCATACAAATGGTGCAGCAATATGTATAGTTCGACGGATTAAAAAATGAAGATCCAAACTTACATATTGCAAGTTTTCTTGAAATCTGTGACACCTTTAAAATCAATGGTGTCTCAGACGATGCTATAAGGCTAAGACTCTTCCCTTTCTCCTTAAGAACCAAAGCCAAACAGTGGTTGAGTTCTCTTCAAAGAGGATCAATCACTACTTGGAACATATTAGTTGAAAAATTTCTTGCAAGATATCCCCCCCCCCGCGCCAAAACTGTTAAGCTAAGAAATGATATAACTTCATACTCTCAAATTGCTTCTGAGACCCTCTATGACACTTGGGAGAGGTTCAAAGAACTTTTGAGAAGATGTCCACATCATGCTCTGCCTGTATGGTTACAGGTTCAGACATTTTACAATGGGCTAAATCAAGAAACTAAGCAAATGATAGATGTCACATCCACTGGTTCTTTAGACCGCAAAACTCCGGAAGCCGCTCTTGAGCTTATCGAGGACATGGCGATGAACACTTATCAGTGGAATTCGTCTAGGACTCGCCCATCTAAACCTGCAGGTATCTATGAAGTGGATCGGTGTCGCAACTGGCGCTACAAGTGGAAATGCTAAATAAGAAGATTTCGGAGATGACTGCTGCCTCCGCTGCTAATGTATTTGAAAATGTGAATGTTGTTGTTGCTGCCGAGCAGGTGGATTATCTGGGGAACATACCCAAGCCTGCTCAAAATAATTCTGCCAATATTTTTCTGCTTTTTCTAATTTTTCTGCACCTCCTGGTTTTAATTCTTCTTCGAACTCTTATCACCCTGGATGGCGTAACCATCCTAATTTTTCTTGGAGAAATAATGCTAATGTCGTACGCCCACCGCATGATTTTACACAACCACCACCACCACAACAAAACCAAAACTTTCAAAAACCTTCCCCTTTGGAAGAGATCCTTTCTAAATATATAAGTTCGAACAAAGCTAATATTAGAAGTCTAACTGGGTCCGTGAAAAGTTTAGAAAACCAGGTTGGGAAACTTCCAAGGCTTTTCCCGAGAGACCACCTGGAACTCTTCCCTCGAACACTGAACCTAACCTAAGGGAGCACGCAAATGCGATTTCCCTTCGGAGCGGTAAGGTTGTTAACGAGCCCACCACAAGGGAAGAGCCAAAGGTAATTGTCCCTCCTGCTGTGGAAACAATTATCCCTACGGAAAATGAAAAATCTACTTTTGATAAAAGAAAAGATATTTCTGTTTTTTCTGATTTTGAAAAAGAAAAAGATGACGTTCAAAATGATGCTCCGGTTGTTATAAAGGAATTTCCGCCACCTCCTTATCCGGCTCGACTTAAGAAAGAAAAACTAGACGATCAGTACCAACGCTTCTTTGAAATGTTCAAACAAATTTACATTAATTTGCCATTTCATGAAGCGATTAGTCAAATGCCTAAGTATGCAAAATATCTTAAGGATTTATTAACAAACAAGAAGAAATTAGAAAATTTATCGCATGTAATGTTAAATGAAGAATGCTCGGTGGTCGTTAAGAACTCTAATCTTCCTAAAAAGATAAACGATCTGGGTAGTTTTTCCATTCCTTGCGTTTTTGGTGATCTGTTTGTTAAACATGCGTTAGCGGATCTAGGAGCGAGCATCAATTTGATGCCTTTTTATTTATTCAAGAAGTTAGGTTTGGGTACTCTCAGCCCTATAAGAATGAGTATACAGTTAGCCGATCGATCGATTAAGTATCCGTTAGGTATCGTTGAGGACTTGCTAGTGAAGGTCGACAAATTCATCTTCCCGGTGGATTTTGTCATTCTCGATATTGAAGAGGAAGTCGAGGTCCCTCTTATCCTTGGTCGACCCTTCCTAGCCACCTCTCGAGCGGTCATCGATGTTAGTAACGAAAAGTTGTTTTTGTGTGTGGGAGATGATGAGGTCACATTTTCTATAAATCAATCCATGAAAAATTCTTTAAAAAATGACGATTCATGCTTCTTTCTTGATGTTTTAAATGAAGATTCTTCACTTTCTCTTTCTAACATCTCTTCAAATGAATTTTCCTCTTCTTTTTTCTGAAATTTCTTCATATGATTTTGAAAATACGGTTATGTCATTAGAAGCAAATTTTGAAAATGATTCTGTCTTTGGTAGAAAAAGTATGAAAATCTTATTTTTGAAAAAGAAAAGAATTTGAAAAACTCTTATGATGAACCACCCCATATTGATTTAAAACCACTCCCTGATCATCTAAAATATGCCTTTCTTGAAAAAATTTCTAAATTGCCCGTTATAGTCTCGTCCTATCTTTCTCAATCCGAAAACGATCAGTTGATCGAAGTACTACAAAAGCATCGTCGAGCTATAGCGTGGCAAATTTTTGACATTTCTGGCATAAGCCCTTCTTTTTGTACCCACAAAATATTTTTGGAAAATAATCCTAAGGGTGTAGTCCAACCACAACGTCGTCTTAATCTGAATATGAAAGAGGTTGTGAAGAGAGAGGTGCTTAAGTTATTAGATGCGGGGATAATTTATCCTATTTCCGATAGTCAGTGGGTAAGTCCGGTCCAGGTTGTTCCTAAGAAGGGTGGGATCACGGCAGTAACAAACGAAAATAATGACTTAATTCCAACTAGGACGATAACGGGATGGAGGATGTGCATCGATTACCGTAAGCTAAACGATGCCACTCGAAAAGATCACTTCCCCCTCCCCTTTATCGATCAAATTTTAGAACGTTTGTCCGGGCACAATTTTTATTGCTTCCTCGACGGTCTCTCGGGATACTTTCAAATCCCTATCGCACCCGAGGACCAAGAGAAGACGACATTCACTTGCCCCTTCGGAACTTTTGCTTATCGTAGAATGCCTTTCGGGTTATGCAACGCACCCGCTACCTTTCAGCGGTTCATGCTTGCTATTTTTGATAAATACGTAGAAAATATTATGGAAATATTGATGGACGATTTTTCTGTTTTTGGCGACTCCTTTAACTTATGTTTAGAAAATTTGGAAAAAGTTTTACAATGCTGCGAAGAGACCAACTTAGTTTTAAATTGGGAGAAGTGCCACTTTATGATACGTGAAGGCTTAGTCTTTGGCCACAAAATTTCCGCTAAGGGAATTGAAGTGGACAAGGCAAAAATTGAAGTAATTGAAAAGTTACCGCCGCCTACAAATATTAAAGCGATTAGAAGTTTTTTAGGGTACGCGAGTTTTTATCGACGATTCATTAAAGACTTTTCAAAAATTACTAAGCCTCTCACCCACCTTCTAGCAAAAGACACTCCTTTCGTTTTTGATGAATCCTGTCTCGCTGCGTTTGAATTAATTAAATCAAAACTTATAAATGCTCCTATTATGATCGCCCCAGTTTGGGATTTACCATTCGAAATAATGTGTGATGCGAGTAATCATGCGGTAGGTGCGGTTCTAGGACAACGAATTGCTAAGAACTTTCATCTGATTTTCTATGCTAGTAAAACTCTAACTTCTGCTTAAGAAAATTACACCACGACGGAGAAAGAGCTCTTAGCTGTTATTTTTACTTTTGATACATTCCGACCGTACGTTACTCTTGCTAAAGTTATTGTTTTTACGGATCATTCCGCTTTGAAGTACCTCCTTTCTAAACCGGATGCCAAGCCGCGTCTTATTCGTTGCATCCTCTTACTTCAAGAATTCGACTTGGAGATTCGGGATAAGAAAGGATCGGAAAACCTAGCGGCTAATCATCTTTCTAGTCTTGAAAATCCCAAACTTGATTTTTTAAATGAAAATTTTATTAATGACTCTTTTTCGGATGAGCGAATTTTAAACATTTCTTCTTCTACCCCCTGATTTGCCGATCTGGCCAATTATCTTGTGCCTCGGGCCCTTCCAAAAGAATACTCCTCTCACCAAAAGAAGAAATTCTTTTCAGAGTTGAAGTATTATTTTTGGGAGGACCCCTTTCTATTTCACATTTGTGCGGATCAGGTGGTTAGAAGATGTGTTTCCCGGAAAGAAGGTCAACAAATTTTAAAGCATGTTCATGAAGGTCCGACTGGAGGGCATTTTCATGCGAACCGCACCGCCCACAAAGTGCTTAGTGCTGGCTTTTATTGGCCAAGCATATTTAAAGATGCGCAACTCTTTGTGAGCGGGTGTGATCGATGCCAACAGACTGGAAATTTATCTAATAAAAATGAAATGGAATAAAATTATTTTCTGGAATGCGAAGTTTTTGATTTATGGGGCATTGACTTTGTAGGCCTGTTTCCCTCAAGTTTAGGAAATAAATATATTTTAGTCGTTGTAGATTACGTTTCCAGGTGGGCGGAGGCCCAAGCTTTACCAAGTAATGATGCTCGCATTGTTGTTGCCTTTCTTAAAAAATTATTTTCTCGTTTTTGTTTTCCTCGAGCGATCGTTAGTGATAGGGAAAGTCATTTTTGCAACGCTCAACTAGCTAAAGCTTTAACTAAATATGGCATTACGCATAAACTATCAACTGCTTATCACCCCCAAACTAACGGTCAAGTCGAGGAGTTAATCGAGAACTTAAAAGAATTTTGGAAAAACCGTTTCTACTTCTCGTAAGGATTGATCTTTAGAGTTAGACGATGCTCTTTGGGCCTATCGGACAGCGTACAAGACCAATATTGGTTGTACTCCTTTCCGATTAGTCTATGGAAAATCATGTCATCTCTCGGTAGAAGTAGAGCACCGTGCGTATTGGGCGTTAAAGTTTTTTAATTTCGATCCGTACTCGGTCGGTGAGCATAGAAAAACCCAACTAAATGAGCTTGACGAGTGGCGAGCGTACGCTTATGAAAATAATAAAATTTATAAAGAACGCACGAAGCTTTATCACGATAAGAACCTGCGCCATCCTAAAACGTTTAAACCAGGCGATCAGGTTCTTCTTTTTAATTCGCGTTTACGTCTCTTCCCTGAAATACTGAAATCTAGATGGTCTGGACCGTTTACGGTCAAACAGGTTTTTCCTTATGGAACCGTGCTACTCTCGCACCCGGATAAGGGTGACTTTAAAGTCAATGGGCATAGACTTAAATTATATTTTTCTAATGATTCTGTGTCTCTTGCAAAGGAGAATCTTATTCTGGACTCTTGAATATTTCTCTTCATGTGGACTTTTATTTATTTTATTTTTGGACTTCTCTTAATAATTATGAAAACTTTTAAATTTATTCGGACTTTCAATTGTTGTAATAAAGAACAATCTTGGGCACCTGCCCACGGACTCTATTTTTTTTTCTTCTGCTTTGATTTTGCTCTTCCTCCTGGTGGCTCAAGTACAAGTTTGTGATCGCCGCTCCAACGTTACTGATATCAAGCTGGATCCAATCAAACCTGCTGATGATCAAGTGCACTGCAAAGCAAGCATGGGGGAGCGACATCCGCCTTCATCTCACAAACTCGGGGAAGTCCTGTTTATTTATTTATTTATTTCATTTACTTTCTGTATTTTTCTCTCCTTCTCAGTCCCCTTCTCTTTCTAATTTTTCTTTTTTCTTTCATTGAGGACAATGAAGAATCTAAGCTTGGGGGAGGGTTTAGTTAGTTTCTTTTTTCCTTTTTCTTTCAAAAATCCAAAAATTATCTTTTGCTTTCTTAAAATCAAAATCTAAAAAAATTTAGTATAGTTTTGTTAAGCTTCTTTAGTATTGCTTTTATTTTAACTTTATCAAAAATCAAAAAATAAATAAAAAATCTATAAAAACAAAAATAAAAATGTGCTAAAATCTATTTGAAAAACAAAATCTAAAATTATTTTTTATCTTTATTTTTATGTTTCTTCTAGTGATGTGTAGGCCCGTGCGGTTCCTTAGTTCTATGTAGATTTCTTTGAAACGGTCTTCTAAATTTATCATTTTAACATAGCTTAATTTTACTAATTTCTTGTTCTTAAATATAGGCATCCGTTTTTACGTTATAAGTTAGCAATTTATAATTATGTCTTTTTATTCGGTTAGTTGCTTACGAATGGTTGCTAGGTAATATTAGCTCTTTTTCATTTGTGGGGTAGTCTTTCTTGGTGTCTAGAACTAGTCCCTAGCGACTCTCGAAACATGTGCGTCGTTTTTACGTGCTTTAGAAATGATTTAGGCCACCAATTGACTAGTTTGAGCTTTCTTGCCCACCAAAAAAATTACCATTGCAAAACAATTTTGGGCCTTTTCCATGTTTTTTTTGATTTAGCTCCACCTTTTCTTCATTTTTTTTCACCAAAGCCAAAAATGTCCTTCCTATTGCACACTAAACCTTGAGCCTCATTTTAAAAATCATTGTGTGATGGGTTGTCTCTTTTTGAAAAAAATGAACAGGAAATTTTAAAGCCTATTTTTGGAGCTCTCCTTTATGAAAAAATAATGTTATTATCAGAATATTATCAAATCAATCAAAAAAAAAGAAAGAAGAAAAACAAAGAGAAAAATGAAGTTTATTTGTGGCCAAATTTTCAAAAGAGAAAAATTTCATGGCCTTATTTTATAGTTTGAATTGGAGAAATGACTTGCCTGTCATTTCTCATTTTTTTAATCATTTTTATGTTTATTTTGAATTCACCCTTGGTTTAGTGTGTTTTAACCTTCATTTTTATCCTTGTTTCCATTTCCTAATTATTTACCTAAGTCAAGTCTTAACGCCTATTTTAAGTGTTATTGATCTTTAGAACGTAAATTCGCGTAGTGGAGAAAGTGTTAACGGACAAGCCTATGGCCACCATCATTGATGGATTTCTTTGGAGGTTACCTTGAGGTGTTTTAGGGTTAATTTTTATCTAGCAACCTAGTAGTTCGTTAATGCGCCGTTTATTTAGAACCTCTACTTTTGTTTTCCTTATTTTCATTTATTTTGCATGCCTTATTTTAAGACTTAGAAATGTGTAATTTTTCCTTATGTTCTAATGATATTTTTAGGCCTCCACTTTCAAGGTTTCTATTATGCACTTCTCACCCCACTAGTTGTTGACATGGAAATTAGGATAGTTTAATTTTTCATGTTTTGGTTTTCTTAACTATGAAACCTAAAATAAAAAAATATCTTTTGCTTTCTTTTTGGTTTTTCCCTAGTTTTTATTCCTATTTGCTTGAGGGCAAGCAAATACTCTAGCATGGGGGATTTTGATGACTAATTTTAGTCATCACTTTTTGGGTTATTTGAGTTCAATTATCCTAGGATTTTGTAGTAAATTTATATATTTTATGTATGTTATAGTTTAATATTTATATAATATAATATGATCTAATTTGTTATGATGCATGGAGTTTTAATTTTAATTTTGATGTTATGTTATGTTTTATTTCATGTTTGTGTGTGTGTTTGTTTGAGTGATGGGTTTATTTTTTCATGCATGATATGATTTTATTTTAATGTTACATGTTTAGTGTTTTAATGCTTAGTTACATGTTTCGGTTATTTCATAAAGCTAATGTTTTAATTATTATTTTGTAGATTCAAGAGCCCTTCTCCATGATGCAGCCGACCTTTCATTTGGAGCAGCCACCTAGCCCTACCCGAGCCTACATGGATCAAACTTATGTAGCCCGTCCACTATTAAAGCCACATGGAGCAGCCCGGCCACCTGCCAAGCAAACCCAAGCCCATGGTGCAGCCTGGCCCCCTCCATTGCATGTTACCCGAGCCCACCTCTCAAGCAGCCCTCTACCCGAGCCCACTACAAGCCAACCCGCCACCTTGCATGGTTGGCCATGCATTTCCCCATGCATGGCCGGCCACCTTCCTCTCCTCCCTCTCCATTTACATTGAATCTTCCCCCTCTCTCTCCATCATTTAATGTAATACATGCATGCATTGGCCGGCCCCCTCTCTTTCTCCCTTCTACACACTTCCATTCATCCCCCCTTATTTATTTTACATTTTCCGTTTGCATTTCCATAAATAAAATACAATGAACCCACCTTTTCTCTCTCCCTTCATTAATTCCATAAAATGAACCCACTTCACCATGCATGGCCGGCCCCCCTTGTGTCCCTTCTTCTCCTCTTCATTCTAGAATTTTCCCTCCTCATCTATAAAAGGAGCCCATGGTCTCATGTTTTGGAGGTTGGACTTTGGAGAGAGAGCAAGTGGAGAGTACAAGTCAAGAGAGTTTTTTTTTATTGTAATTTTATTTTCTAGTTTCCCTTGTTGTAATCTCATTTTGTTTAAGTAGTATAATATCATTTTGTTTTAAGCATTGTGTACTTTTTTCCCTTCTAGTATAAAAAATGAAATTTTCTTCTCTTATTATTGTCGTTCTCTTTTCCAATATGCGTAGCTAATTTCCTTGTAGCATTTGATCATAAGGATCCATGAATTGAGATGAGGATTTTTCTTACTTCGTAATTCTATTTTTGCTAAAATTTTGCTGGATCCTTCTTTGATTTATTTTGTGTCGACTCCGTATTTCCAGTATACGGTAGTAGGCTTTGATCTCATTTCATAGTAGTCGAGAGACTCGTGATTTGAAAGATCACTCAAAGAAGGAAGGAGTTGAACGCAACCCTACAGATAGGATGACATAAATCCTCCGGATTGGAGTCAAATCCAATAGTGTCGATCACCTCGATAATGCAACTTTAGGCTTCTTTGATTTGTAAAGAGATTTCGATCAAAGAGTCTATAAGTTAGGAGACCTAATGCTCTAACGAGATTTTGTCTTATTTTCGTATCCGTCACGGTCGAGTTATTTCGCAATTATAAAATTACATTTTTTTATTTCTCTTATCTCTTTTCATGGTGAATCATCGATCAAGTGCTATCTTTTAATCTATAGTTTCGTCTTAATTTCGTTCAGTTTAATTTTAATTTTTAAAATCCTCCATCATTAATCGTACGGTAGAATAATAGTTAAAGCGTGAGTAGCAGTACTTGATACCCCCGAGATTAAATACGACCTTGGTACTACAATTCGATAGGTACACTTGCCTTTTCGAGTTGAAAGTAATTTTCACACCAGTGAGATCATGTTGTGAATCAAGCCACTCTTTTGCTCTACCATCCAAAGAGAACGGGAACAAACGTAGTCTAATTGCCTCGTCCGATGCACTGTTAATCTTGAATGTGTCGCACACATCCATGAACGTCCTTTTATGGGAATTCGGGTACTCAAGACTAAGCCCATTAAATTGTTTTTGCTGGACTAAATTCATAGCCATGAAATTGATTTTGAAGTTGTTTGCCTCGATAGCCGGCTTAATGATACTATGATGGACCCCTCCACTAAAATGCATATTATATTCTCTACAGGTTCTCCTAACCTCAGCGGGTTGTACATTTTGTTCTACCGCACCCTCTTGTCCTAAATTCTTCTGATTATTATTATTAACATTAGCATTTTGATTATTTGGATTCATTATTGCAGGGTGAATATGTTCTAATTGGAATGCTTTTCTATTCCGCCTGCAGGTCCGTTTAATTTCTAGATTCAGAGGTAATAATTCAGGCGTTCGATACCTAGACATAAACTAAGCACAGAAGCAGAATGAAAATGGACAATTCACAAACAAAACAAACAAGCAATATAGCACAAATAACAATAAACAAAATTATACTAAACAACAAAACAGGCTTGAACTCTAAATACTAAAGCTTCACCAATATTGTAAGAAATACACGCTAAACTTCCGCACCTCCGCGACAACGGTGCCAAAAACTTGATACGCCGATTACGGTATATGTATTTTGAACGCAAGTGCACGTACCGGGTCAAGTAATAAAAAGTGAGTAGTGATCGTTTTCGCAGAGAGGTGGTGAATTCAGTGCTTGCAAATACTAGTTCCACCTTTTCTCTAAGTCCAAACCACTTAAAGATGATTGTGATTTTTAAATCTAGATTATGAAAATTTTTTAAATTAAAATAAAATAACTACAATTACTTGGAAAAAGATTTTTTTTTAAAATTCAAGTTGGAGAAGTAATCTCGTGTTGTGATTTCTTATAACTAGTGTGATGAATTTATAAACGATACTTTGTGAGAATGCGTGGTGAAAGGTCTTGCAATGATTTTAGATTAGATAACCGTATCTCTCGATATCGGAGGCCCCTAGTCCGCTATCTCCCCTCGGGTGAAATAGGAAACCTTCCACTCCAGTGCTTCTTCCTTAAGAACTTCTGGAATTGCCTTGTGAAGGCAGCAAAATCTTCATCAGACCATTGGCAGTCTGATGCACTTCCCTCTGATCTTCCAAAATCAGATTCAGCATCTCTCCTTGGTGGAGAGGGAGACTTTCGTCTGCTTTTGCTGGTGCCTTCAGCATTGAAAGCTATAGTTTTATCTCTTGCCTGAGACTTGATGTTGTTCTCCTCTTCTTTCCTTGCTGCCAACTGCATTTCATATGACAAAAACTTCCCAAAGAGTGTGTGAGGAGCAGTGTCACCCAACTTTCCCACTTCTCTAATGGCATAGATTTTTGTGTCTCACTCTCTAGAGAGAAATCTAAGGAACTTGTCATTCAGTTCATAGTGACTTAACACTCTTCCATAAGTGTTTAGCTAATTCACAATCTTAAAGAACTTTTCATAACAAGTGGTTATGTTGTCCTCCTTGGATTGTCTGAAAGCTTCATACTCTTGGTTGAGCATGGACTTCCTATCATCTCTAACCTCATATGTCCCCTCCATGTAAATCACAAGTATTTCCCACATTTCCTTTGTTGTTGTATAATGGATCAGGTTCTGAAGTGTAGAATCATCAATAACACCCATGATGATATTCTTTTCCCTCTTGTTTATTGAGGTCAGGGCCAAATCATCATTGGTCATCTCATCATATGTCTTTGGGTTTTTGACATTAGCATCTAGTGTAGAGACCTTTATTGGGATGAATGGTCCTTCATCAATTGTAATGTACATTCTAGGGTCAACAGCTTTTATGAACTGCCTCACCCTTGCTTTCCAGATGCCAAAATCTTCCTTCCTTTAAAGAGTAACCTCCCTCTGATACCACTTGAAATTCTTGTTTTCAAGGTTAACTAAACACCTAGAGGGGGGGGTGAATAGGTTTTTGTCTTTATTTTATCTTTTCTAATTTGTTATCAGATTTTTATGCCTGTGATTAGGTTAGTTATCAGTTTTCAAGAACATTCACAAACGACACAACAATTTTATAGTGGTTCCCCAATCTTGAGTACATCCACTATCCCTCTACGCCTATCTAACAGTGTGTTAGATTTGGCTCTCCCTCCAAAACTTAGCTACTTAATAGCTTACAGCACAGATCCCGCAGGATCACACAGGTCACACAGACCTAACAATTAGGCACTAACCAACCCTCAGGTCACAACGACCTTTGACCCGGCACAAAGTCAAACACAGGTCACAAAGACCTTAGCCTTTATAAAACAGACTTACAACTCCAAATTCACCAAGAATCTTTATACAAGAAAGAAATAGAGAAAGATTATATGATTAGACACCAGATCAAGAACTCTGTGTCATCTTCTTCCTAAACTGAGCAGATATCAGCTCAACCTTTTGTTGTTGAAGACAATGATGTAGGCAATAGATTTTTTCTTCAAACAGCTAACCTTTCTTTTGCAAAACTTGTAGATCTGCTCCCTCAGAATGAATTCTGATCCTGCTGTTGCAAATGGTAATTGCTCCAGCTATCTCCTTCCCAGCAAGGTTCTCTGTGCAGAATTCCTTCAGGCTCGACGAAAATGGCGAGGAAGAAGATGATGTTCTCTCGCCCTTCTTCTCGTTTTCAGAAAACCAAACCGAGGAATCAAATGTTCTCTTGGTTGTGTTGGTTCTTTTTTTGCTCTGGCCGATTGCTTCTTTTTATACTCTGAAGGCCAATCGAGCAGTGAGCCCCACCACAAGGATTGATGGTTGAGATTAAGCCATTCAACGCATCCCTTCCGTTTAAATTTGATTTAACGGATCCTTATTGTGTGTGGGCTCCAGCACTTTATGATGGAAACATTCCTTGGAAAGTGCAGAAGATGATGACAGCTGGCCGCCAATGTCTCTGGCAGTAATTTCGCACCATTTGAATTTTGGTTGACAATTTGACTTTGCTGACGTCAGCATGAACCAACATCTCTGGACTTAAACAAAATTCAATCATCAAAACCAAAGGCGTTGAGTGAGTAGGTACCACTCCACGCCACAACACTTAGACAAAATTCTGTCTAAGTATTAAGCTCGACAAAAGCTGAGCTCCGTTCGACGAACGTCGAGCTCAGCTCAACGAATGCAAAAGTCCAGTTGCAAACTTGGATCGATGAAAGGCTGAACTGAGTTCGATGAACTCCAGGAAAAACTGAGTAATTTGGCTCAGCTTGACAATCGCTGAGCTCAGTTTGACGAAACTGAGCTTGATGAAAGTCAAGCAGTCTACGCTTTTGGACTTAGCCAAATTTCTGCTCTAAGGCGTTGAGAGCGTTGAGAGCATTGAGAGCGTTGAGAGCATTGAGAGCGTTGAGTGAGCTTACCTCACTCAACGCTATTTGCCTTAGCAAATATTTCTGTGCCTTGGCGTTGAGAGAGTAAGCTCCACTCAACGCCAAACTACTTAACATAATTTTCTATTATCTGGCATTGAGTGAGTAAGCTACACTCAACGCATGTGGACTTAGTGAAAATTTTGCCCAACTTTTTTGTGGAGTTGACTGGCACAGCAACTGATAGAATTGATTTCAAGATAACCTAAACACCTAGAGGGGGGGTGAATATGTTCTTTTCTTTTTTATTTAAGCCAGAATAATTTTTTCAGTTCTTTAAATAGAATCAAACTACTCTACAGCAATCACAACACAGAATTCATAATCACACACACATCACAGATTGCATATAGATTTATAGTGGTTCCCTAAGGTCTTGGTACATCCACTTTCCCCCTTCACCTATCTAGTAGTGTGCTAGATTCGGCCTAACTTCTTCCTTCTTCTCAGATCCATAGATCTTACAGCTCAGAACCCTGAAAGGCTCCTACAACTCAGAACCCTATAAGATTCCTACAACTCAGAGTGTAACCACACTGCTACAGCTCAGGCTAACAACCCTACCTCAGCCTTGCCACAAGGCCTAAACCCCAGAGAATAATTTCTCCTACACTCAGGCTCAAAAGCCCTACCACTCAGAGATCTTGATCTCCTACACTCAGCCTTTATAATATAGGCTTACAACTCAGATCTTTGAAAAAATCCTACAAAATTTGATAAGTATTTTAGATGGACTCTTACCCTTGTTGAGAGAGAGGGGATAAAAGGTTTCTTGATCAGCTTCTTGATAAGACTGATGGATGAAATCAACCTATTCTTAGCTTTCTTCAAAGCTTCTTGAATCTGAACTCAGTAGGGTTGATCTCCTTTGAAGTTGACTGGCTACCAGCTCCCTTCTTAGACTTCAGAAATAGATCTGTATTCTTCTTAGCAGATTTGTTCAAGATCTGCTCCTTAAGAGACTTGTAAATGTCTCCAACTTTATTTCAACAGCTGAAGATCTCTCTCAATCTCATGAACTTCTGAAGTTTCTTCAGAATTCTTGCTTGAATTCTCCTTAGACAAATTCTGAGAAGATTGACACTTCAGATTGTCTTCTTAGATCTTCTCACGAAAATCTTCTTCTGTGTGACGAGCTCTTTCTTGATCAATGATCAATACTTCAATAGTTGTTTGTGTTGTTGTTGTTGTTGTTCTTTTGATTTGACAGAATCCATCTATATATATAGACTTCATCCATGGTAACCGGCTGATCCGGTTTCTAACCAACTTCTGACAAGTCTGATAGCTTCAACAAACTTGTTAGAATACACAGCTGTCAAGTCTCCAGTCAGTTCTTGAACCTTTGTCTTTGTCAGCAAAGCATCGAGACTGATTGTCATTATGTATCAACACAAGTAGATTAAGTGTCGACACAGGCTTTGGTGATGTCGACATAGCTCCTTTGGTGTCGACACAGCTACTTGACACTACATCTGTAGAATGTGTCAACACTGCTTCTTTATGTCGACACAAACACTTCTTCACTTCACAACAATCAACATTGTTGAAACTCTGCAGTGTGTCGACACAAGTCCTATGTGTCGACAAAGTTGATGTAGTCAAAGAATTCTGTGTGTCGACACTGCCTCCAGGTGTCGACACAGTTGATGTCGACTAATACTTCTGTGTGTCGACACTGCCTCCCGGTGTCAACACAGTTAATATCGACTAATACTTCTGTGTGTCGACACAGTTGCTTCTGGTGTCGACACAACTTTTCCAAGTGTCGACACAGGCTTTCTTAAGTGTCGACACATGGACTTAGAAACTTTTTCCTGCATATTAGCACATACTTAACCTGCACATATAAACTCAAAATTACATCAAATACACCTTGATGTATATCATTGAACTAAGTGAGGCTTCTTCAAATCAGGTACACATTTTCTCATGTACCCAACAATCTCCCCCTATTTGGAGAAGTCATAACCCTTTAGTCAATGATATACACCACTTATAATAAACAAACATTATGATGTATATAAGCATTATATGACAGGGTAACTTATAAACAAAACAAAAACCAAAATGTCATTACAGAATAATAATACAAGCTCAATGAACATGAAACATTGTTTTATTTATACTTGTCAAACAGTTTCTTAACAACTGATTACATAGATTTCTTTTAACACTAAAAATTACATTGTTCTAGCAAAATCTAGTAAATCTATCGTAAGGCTGATCAGGCTCCTCGATGACTATGCCTTTTCTTGGCTTAATCTGAGCTTGCACAGTAGGTTCTGCATCATCAATGGGCTTCTTTCCTTTCAATTCTGCCTTCTTCTAAGCTCCAGCCTTAATCCTCTGCCTTTCAAAATAATGAAAAGGCTTAGGGAAGTATTTGCTAGGCTCCTGAGCATTAGGAGATAGCTTCCCAATCTTAGCCTTTCTTTTATGTTGCGCAATGGCTTCTTGCCTTGCCTCATACTTCTGCCATTCTTGTTCATTATACCACTTGCCCCTTTCATGAACCTGATCTTTCACAGCTTTCTAGGCAGTCAGAATGATATTCCTGAAAGTGGGGCTCCATTGCTCAAAATCAGGCTTTAACTCAGCCTGGTCTCTGAACCTTTTCTTTGATAGTTGAGCTTCCTGCTGAGCTTTTAAGGCAGCTACTAGCATTTCAACTTTTTCTATAATAATATTATCAACTTCCTGTGGAGGACTATACATTGTCTGAACCTGTTGTTGAATTATATCAAAATCTGCTGGAGGATAAATGATCTGAGCAACTTCAGGTTGATCACCTTCAACATAAGCAGGTTGCACACCAGATTCAGCAACATTATCATCATCACAAAGGGGTGGATATCCCAGAGTGGCTATGATGCTATTGGATATCCATTTGTCATGATCTGAGTATGCTTTGACTAACACCCTCTCCCCCTTTATGACTTCTCTTTCAATGTAGTCTCTTAAGTCATCTTTTTGAAATCTTACTTGACCATCAAGAAAATTTACACCATCTTTATAAAATGATTTTAACTTAAGAAGCTGATCAGAGATTGTTTTCTGAGAAGTAGTAAGGGCTGTTTTAAATGAATCTAAGGCTTCCTGTAGCTTCTTATCAAATTCCTCTTTCTCTTTAGCTCTTTCTACAGTCATTGTAGAGACTGTTTTCTTTATTTCAGTGACTATCTCATTATGAGATTCAGTCAGATTGTCATTCATTCTAATCTGATTTTCAAGGACATAGCCTTGTTTAATAGCAATGTCATCTACTTGAGCCTTGACTACTACTTGCTGCTCAGCCAGAAATACTACAGCATTGCCCCCTTTGTGGAAACAATCTGTCATTTCTTTCTTATGAAGATTTACTTCAAACTTGATGGATTTAATATCCTGAGCCAAATCAAATTGTAGTGACTTATGGCTTTCATCCACATACCTCTCTAGAGTCATTCTCTGCTCATCTAATTTAACTTGCAAAGCCACCATTAATGAGCTATAATCAGCCTCTGGGGCAGATTATGAAGTAGTAGTTTGCAATGTCTTCTTATAGCTCTGGCTCCTTCTCTTAAAAACCATCAGTTTCCTTTTCTTGGCATTTCTAATTTCCTCATCTTCTGAAGCAGATGAACTGGGAATGTCTACTCTTTCCTTAGTACTAGGAGGCAGCTCCTTTTCAGTCCTATGCTGCCCCCCCTCAATGTTAGCCTTCTCCCCCTCAATCCTTATTTGCTCCCCCTTACTTGTTGCTCCCTCAATATCAGAAAACAACTCCTCAAGAGCAAACTCCTGTTGAGTGTATACTTGTGGTACAGCTTTCTCAGGAGCATCAGCAACTACAGATGTATCCTCCATGATCACATCTAGTGCTGGACTGTTGACATGAGGTCTCTCAAGAATAGATTGTGAATCCATTTCACTTGCCAAGTGAATTCTCTCTTCCCCTTGTACCTGTGGAGTAACTATCTCCCCCTGCACTTGTGCATTCTCAGTCAGATCCCGTACTTGTATACTATCTAGCTCCCCCTGCACCTGTGCATGATCAGTTATGTCCTGTGCAGGTGATCTCTCAGCAGCTTCTTGGCTTGCTATATCAGGTATGTCCTTGGTGAGGGCCCTATCCCATCTAGAGATGATCCTGATGTCCATTCTTCTCATATGATTAATTTTAGATCCAGGGATCTGGTGCATGACTTCTGGAATGGCTCCAGCCAAGTACAAACTCATCAGTCTAGCCAAATTAGGCTTCTTTATTCCTTCCTTAATCTTCTCAAACAGTACAACAAACCAATCTGTGTTGAGCTTAAAAATTATCCTTGTCATGAGGTTGAACATATAGGCAGAAATCCTATCATGTCCCCGTGACTTACACAGAATTACCTTGCCTACCACTTCTGAAAGGAATTTGCCTTGCTGATTCATCCCTTTCCTGTTAATTGCTGCTCCAATCTTCAAGGTGGGATCCAATCCACACCATTGTAGTGCCTCCCTTGTTTTTGATACTGGTACTTCTTCTTCATCCTGAGTTCTTAGAAGATGAAGAATTTTTCTCAAACTTTTCAAGGTCACTTTGACTCTTGCTCCATGAACTGTTGATTTAATCTTAAGTCCTGTTGAGTCTACTGCAGTCACGCCATAAAACTCAAGAATCTCTTTCTTCCATATCTTGGTTGGTTCGGATACCAGAAACTCCAAACCACTGTCAGTAATCAGGGTAATTACCCCTTTAATTTCTGACTCCGCATCATCAAAGGCATGACGAACCAACTCATATCCTTCGTTAATGTTATCTTCAACCTTTGGCGTCATTGGGATGGTGAGAAAACTTGGATTGAGAGAAGAGAGTTTGTCGACAAAAGGTTTTAGTCTCGAAAACTTGGAGAGTGTGTCGACAGAATATTTTCTTGACCTATTTATACCCTTCTAGACAAAGAAGGTCAAAAAGCTGGCAAAAACTGTCTAAATGTGTTGACACTATTGAAATGTGTCGACACATACTTCTAATGTCTTGACAACGGTGTTGACTTCTATGTGTCGACACCTATTTATGATGTGTCGACACTTGACATACTTAGAAGTTCATCAGAAATTCTGTGTCGACTCTTATTGTAAGTGTCGACACAATTTCTGGATGTGTCGACACCACTACTCTGGTTATGTTGACACCACTAACTGAAGTGTCGACATCACTTCTCTGGATGTGTCGACACAGATTTACTTAAGTGTCGACAACACTTCTCTGAATGTGTCGACACTGATTTACTTAGCCAAATTTGATCAACTAATCTATGTTCGACATTCCTAATTCAATTTTAAATTTATTGAATTTAGTTTCATCTAGAGGCTTAGTAAACACATCTGCATTTTGATAATCTATTTTGACAAATTCTACCGAGAGATCCTTTTTCTCTACATGTTCTCTAAGAAAATAATATCTAATTTCTATATGCTTAGTCCTACTATGTGAAACAGGATTATTAGCAATAGAAATAGCACTAGTAGAATCACAAAACAAAGGTATTCTACTTACTTGAATACCATAGTCTTCTAGCTTGTGCTGAATCCACAACAGCTGTGCACAGCAACTTCCTGCTGCCACATATTCAGACTCAGCTGTGGAAATTATCACACTAGTCCGCTTCTTACTGCTCTAAGACACTAATCTTCCTCCTAGAAATTGACAGGTGCTTGTTGTGCTTTTTCTATCTTCTTTGCAACCTGCAAAGTCTGCATCTGAATAGCCTGTCAGTAGAAAATCTCCATTCCTAGGGTACCAAAGGCCTAGATTAGGTGTGCCCTTTAGATATCTCAAAATCCTTTTTACTGTAGTGTAATGAGATTTTTTAGGGCATGATTGGTACCCAGCACAGACACATGTTGCATACATAATGTCTAGTCTACTAGCAGTTAGATATAGAAGAGAGCCAATTATTCCTCTATACAAAGACTCATCTACAGGTTTACCTGGATCATATTTGCATATAGGCATACTTGTTCCCATAGGAGTTCTCATGGTGGAGGATGATTCCATACCATACTTTTTAATTAACTCCTTGGTGAACTTAGACTGAGATATGGACAAGCCATCATCAGTCTGTCTTACTTGAAGTCCCAAAAAGAACTTAAGTTCTCTCATGCTGCTCATCTCAAACTTACCTTGCATAAGTTTAGCAAACTTCTTGCAAAGGTTGCTTTCTGTAGACCCAAATATTATGTCATCTACATAAATCTGGACTAAGATTATCTTTCTTTTGGACTCCCTTAAGAATAGAGTTTTGTCTATTTTCCCCCTTGAGAATTTGTTCTCAATAAGGAAAGTAGACAGAGTTTCATACTAAGCCCTTGAGGCTTGCTTTAACCCATACAAAGCTTTCCTAAGTCTATAAACATAATCAGGTTTGAGAGAATCAACAAAACCTGAGGGCTGCTCTACATAGACTTCTTCTTTTAGATTTCTATTTAAGAATGCTGATTTTACATCCATTTGGAATACCTTGAAGCCTTGATATGCGGCATAGGCAAGGAACATCCTAATTGCTTCCAGTCTTACTACTGGGCAAAGGTGAAAGAGAGGACAAATACAACTCTAGAGGGGGGTGAATAGAGTATTCAAAAATTATGACACCCTACTCAACTCCCTTAGAGTTAATTTGCGGAATGAGTTTATAGATATTTGAAACTCTAGAGCCTAACACAAAGTGAAGTGCACAAGAGAAAGCTAACTGTAATTACAGTTGAGCTTTGGTCCTATCACAGCAACTAGCAATCACTACAACAAACTGCACCTGTTGTAAGGACTGAAATATAACTAAAACACAATTTGTTACTAATAGGTATATTTAGTAACGAATTATTTTTATTGTTACCAAAAATTACTTTTTGTAACGAATATTTTATCTTTTGTTACAATAAAAATTAATTTGTTACTATAAATGTAAGTATTTGTAACAACACTAATGTTACGTTACGAATAGTAATTTTTTCTCACAATATGTTTGATCATTTTAGTCCCACACCGCCAGTTAAAACATCAATTTTGGGTTTATATTGTCCATTCCACAATCAATTTTTGAAATATGCTGGGCTGGCGGGCTCGCGGGCGGCGGGCGGCGGCCGGCGGCGGCCGGCGGCGGCCGGCGGCGGCGGCCGGCGGCCGCCGGCGGCCGCGGCCGGCACTAGCGGAATCTTTTTTACTATTGTAGCTAATTTATTGTAACGACACGCATACATTCGTTACAAGAAGTATTAGCGTCGAGCTTTAGAGGACGACCGTTACATAAAGTTTTTTTCGTTACCAAAGAGTTTTTGTAACGAATTTTGGTACTTCTTGTAACGATTTATGTCCTTACTATAAGTGCAATTTGTTGTAGTGAATCCTAGTTATTTCTACTCACAGCCACAGTGCAATAATTAAATTAAGCAACACAGACGACACAAGAAGATTTATAGTGGTTCCCTCTAAATAGGTACGTCCACTCTTCTACCACCCTGGTAGGAATCCACTACAGGTTTTTGTTCAGGTGCCATGCCACCAACTGATCTGGTTCATGTAGATCAAGTAGACCCTTTGAGCTTTTGATTAGGAGCTCAAGATCCAACATAGATTTTTGCTCAGGTGCCCTGCCACCAATGTTCACTTTTGAAGGGAGTAATAACCCTTTATACAGGAGGTTGAGAGAGTTAGAGAGTCTTCTCTATTGTTAAAACATATTAGAGAAGCTAGTGGATTGCACAGAGCTAGAAAGCTCTAAAGAATCAAGGCTCCCCCTGGCTTAGTGATATCTAGGAAGAAGTCTTGCTTCAGGGTGCAGGATCTCTTCTGAACTTTTGACAGAGAGCTGTCTTGAAGTTCTTGAAGGAGCAGCTGGAAGAAGACTCTTGATGTAGAATAATTGTTCTTCTTCAATCAACTTTTCTTTCTTCTTTCTTCTTCTTCTTGAGACTCTGAGTGAATGTTCCTGACAGCAGGATGAACTAAGGATTGAAGAAGAGAGAGTTGAAGGAGGTTGATCTTCTCAGTTGAATGTAACAATATCTGAGAGCTGTATCTCTTCTTGTTTTGAATCTGTGTATATGAAAACGTTGTCTGTGTGTATCTCTGTATATCTCCGTCTTTTGATAGCACTTTATATACTGGCCTTTGTAACGGCTCTAATCTTTGTTTGAATTTTGTCTTCTTCTAAGATCTGCAATCTGGGCTGCAAATAGCACAAAGCAAAACATATCCTACAGACAGACATCCTATAAAGGGATAAAGCTTTCTAAGAAGCTGCATATCCAATCTGATAAAGAATACTAGAGAAAGTCACATCAGAACAAACTCTTTACGGCCAAAGAAGACTTTTGAGTCTAATGGCTATAAAGGACAGCATGACAGATAAAGCAAAAAGATATTTCAACTAATAAGACAAAAGACTTTTGTCAGAAATAACTTGACTTATGCATAAAGAATAGGGTAAAGATTGCCTTGAAATGTCAGCATAAAATCAATGAAATAATCTTTAATAAAATATGCCAAATAAATAGGAAATAAAACACAGAAGAAAAGGAGTACAAAATTACTAACAGCAGACAAAAGATCGTCGAACGATCCACAGAGATCGTCGAACGAACCACAGAGATCCTCGAACTATCAGAACAGATAGTCGAACGAGACAGATAGTCGAACTATCAATGCAGATAGTCGAGCTATCAAAAAGATAGTCAAACCATCAAATAGATAGTCAAACTATCAACACAGAGCATATAGTCAAACTATCAAACAGATAGTCGAGCTATCAGATAGTTGAACTATCCAAGCAGATAGTTGAACTATCAAGAAAGATAGTCGAACTATCAAACAGATAGTCGAACTATCGAACAGAGCAGATAGTCGAACTATCAACCAGATAATCGAGCTATTAGATAGTTGAACTATCCAAGCAAGATAGTTGAACTATCAAGAAATCTGTCTGGGCAAAAGAAGTCGAGCAGGGTTCGACGATCGATGAGGCAGATACCACAGATCGTCGAGCTAACAAGAGTTGAACTAACTCAAAGTTAGACGATCTGCTGACTGACGAAAGTCGACCAACTGATAGACGATCGTCGAACAGTTGATAGACGATAGTTGAGCGCCGTTCGACCATAGTCGAACCAAAAAGGAATTAACCAAATTTTCATCTGGATAAGCAACTCAGCAACTGAGGGAATCTAACCTAGCAACTAACCTTTGACCATAGATAAATCTTGGGTCAAGAAACTAATTGAGAAGACTAAACTCAAATCCAAACTAGGGTACCAACAATCTCCCCATATTTGGATTAAGTCTCTCAAAACAAAACTACTAGAAAATAAATATAACTCAGGAAAAGAAACATCTAAGCATCAAATTGCATCAATCAAACAGTCAAATAAACATAGTGTCAATAGATAAAACTTAAGCAGCATCAGAATCTGGTTTAGAGACAGAAGAACCAGGAAGGAAAGAAATTTTTTTCTGAATGGATCTAAAGCTTCCTTCTTTGATGTCTTCAAGTCTTATTCTCCAATGATTTTAGATTCTTCTGCTCTAGGCACTACAACTTCTGGGTGCTTTTCCATATACTTAGAAGGATCAAAAACCTCAGGTCTAACCTGGAATCTGTCTAGTTCCTTCTTTCTGAATTTTGACATTGTAGTTAAGCCTGTTGTATCTTTGTCTTCAGCTCTGGCCTGTCTGATCTGAGCTGATCCAACTAGTTCGAGAAATCTGGCCATCCTGAAATCAGGATTAAGCTCTTGGCTTTCATATTCATTATCATCAGTTGGATCTAGAGGTTTTACAGTTTTGAATTTAGTAGAGAGTTCTAGCATACTTGCAGCTGGATCTTCATTTTCTTGAATAACTAGAGAAGATGGAGGAGCAAACTCTGCATATTTCTTACTTGATTTTTCAGAGTAAATAATCCTTTTGCCTTTTGAATCTGTTTTCTTTTTCTGAGCTGGTATACTTTTGCTTTCTTTAGAGGGTGATGCTTTTCTCTTGGGTGAAGGAGGAGGAGAAAAGGTAGGCTTTTGATAAACTATCTCCTTCACTTGCTCTTTTGTATTAGCATCTTGTCTTTGATGTCCAGATTGAGATTTGCCTTGATATCCTGGATTACTTCTTCTTTGATGTGCTTGAGAGGGTGTGAATCTTGCAGAAGGAGCTGAGGGATTGGCAGATATATTTCCAGAGGCTCCTACACTTGGAGGAGGAGGAGGAGGTCCTCTAGGATTCTACTTTTGAGCTGGACTGTCATATCTTTTGCTTTTCTTTCTCTACTTTTGTTTGTTCCTGGATAGTCCCATCCAATGTTGATATTCTTTAGATTTGGGATCTATCCCTTTCAGTATGTAATAGGGAACATCATGATCAAGATTAGGAGGAGGAGGAGCGGCAGCTTTCCTTTTTTCTTTTTGCTGCTTTCTTCTTCTTAGAACCTTCTGAATCAACAGGATCATCCTCATCATCAGAGTGGGATGATTGAGGTTGATCATAGGGATCAAAAGCCTCTTGCTCAGCTTGTTATTTTGCTTTCAATGCAGCGTTCTCTCTTTCTTCTTCTAAGGCATCCTGTGCCAGAAGAGTATCAAGGTCTAGTCCAGGGGTGTCATCGCAGACTGTAGATCTTTCTTCTTGTTCAACTGAAACTTTCTCTTGCTCAACTATAACTGTCTTGAGGACCAATTCTTCTGGAGCTTGCTCAGCTTCAGGTTCTTTTATAGCAGCAGGTTCTTGAGCTGGTTCTGGAGCTTCTAGATCTTCTTGCACTTGATCTGTAACCAAAGGGGCATAAAGATATTCTAAATGGTATCAAAACATCCCTTCAAGGTATTCACAGGTTAGCATGTCATTTAACATGTCAAGGAATTGAGTAAATGAATTACCTTCAGAATTTCCTACCTCCCATAAGTCCTCTAGAAAGGATGTAATGACTCCTTCTAGGTATAGGGCAACAATGGGAGTGGAGACTTCTTCAAGGCACACTTTGAAGGCAAATTCTGCTTCCATTATGATATCAGATGGTCTCTGAACTGGTGCTTGAACTACTTGATCAGCAGCTGTGTATGGAACATCAGCTATAACTTCAGCTGGTTCTATAACTGTAACTGCAGGAGAAGTTGAAGATTCTAGAACTGCTGCTTTAGAAGTTGAGGCTTCTATCTCTTCTGTAACTGTTGTTTCTTGTTGAATATCTGCTGGAAGAGTAACAAGGGGCAGTCCTGAGGCATCTTCCTCAAACATCTCCCCCTGCCTGATTTCAGTAGATACTGAAGTCAGGCCCCTAAATGAAGAGGGCTCAGCAGATTTGGAGAGGGTTATGATGGATGATGTCAGGGAAGAGATGGTAGAAATAAGAGGGGCAATTGCTTCTTCAATCATGGTTTTGATTGAAGGAGTAATTAGCTCTAGGATGTTTGAAATGAAAGCTGGGGTGATTTAAAAAGATGGTGGGGGAATCACAGTAGATGGAAGATCATCAGGGATGGTGGTCTCCTGATGAGATATGTTGTGAACTAGAGACTGATGAGTGGATGAGGGAAGATCAATATGATCTGGAGGTGTAAGTGGTGATTGAGGTGGAGTGGGAATTCTCTCAGATCCCAACAGATCAAAACTGGGAATTGAAGACCCAGCAAGATGTGAGGGAAGTGGAGATGCTGGTGGTGATGCATGGAGAATAGTGGAGGAATCAAGTAGAAGAGAGGCAGTAGAAGTAGATGGCACTTCAGTAGAAGTGGATGGTAATGCAGAGGTGGATGGCAATGCAGAGGAAGTAGATGGTAGTGCAGTAGAAGGAGGAATGGAGGAGCCTTCTTCAGGTAGGTGGGGAGCGACTGATACAGTCCTGGTGCTCTCAGATGAAACAGGAGCTACCCCAGCTGATGAGGGCTTCTTGATGCTCCTTTTCCACTTAACAAACAAAGTGGGATCCATCTTCTTACTAGCATTGATGGAAGTTGCAACTGTACCCAACAGTTAAGGATATTTTTCTTTTAGAAATATTCCTATTACCCTTCCAAGGGTTACTTCCTTCTTACTGTTCTTCTTTATGATCAAATCAAACATTATCCTTGCCCAATTTATCTCTTTCTTATTGATAATTGCACTCATCAAGGCAAACTGCTGCCTGGTTATATTGTCATGAGCTGAGTGCTTACCTAACAGCACTTTTCCAACCAATTCAGCTAAGAACTTAATCCTCAAAGGGAAGTTAACTTTCAGTAACTTTGTAGGAATGCCCTCAGCATGTCCTAGATCTACGAGCATTCTTCCATACTCTTGAGTATCTTGGTCATACTCCTCTTGTCCATTCAATAATCCGAAAATTTCAGTCAGTACGACAGGAGTCAGGATTACCTCTTCGCCGCTTATTTCCCGGTCATGGATTCGTCGCTGGAAGACGAAGAGTAAACCCATTCTTTAATCTCTGGAATGTTGATCTTGATCCTTGTTGACATTAGCTTTTCCAGTCCTTGATCCTTGCAGAGCTGTAGCATCTCTATAATCTCCGCATCGCAGGCGCTGAACGAGTCGAAATCCACACTGAAACCGGCGTCAAACTTCATCGCTGTCAGGAGAGCTGGAGCAAACGCCATCGATTTGGTTGGAGAGGATGACGAAAACAAAACGACAGACAGCGCGGGGCAGAGCTCAAGCAGAAAGATGGAATACGAAAAGACGAGCTATGTCGAATACTAAAAGACGATCTATTAACCTAAGTCAACGATCGTTTTATATGAAAACAAATAATCCTCGATCTATTTTAACAGACAATAGAAACGATAGTCGAACGATCGATCCGTTCGACGATCGTCTCCTAAAGCAGAGTAGTCGAGCAATTGTTCGACTATTTCTGTCTTCACAAACAAACAGGCCGGCGTCAACCATAGGTCGACGATAGGCCCAACCTGTTCGACTATCGTCGAACGTCGTTCGACGATCTTCAAACAGATTTCAACAAGACAGAAGTCGCACTTAGTCTTTTCCATTAATCATGCCTAGTTGATGCAAAAAGAACAGATGCTTCTGTTCATCTAAGGGCTTGGTGAAAATATCACCTCTCTGAAGGTCAGTGGATATGAACTCAAGGCTGATCTTGTTCTTTTCCACACAATCTCTTAGAAAATGATGTCTAATCTCAATGTGCTTTGTCCTATAGTGATGCACAGGATTTTGTGCAATGGAGATAGCACTGGTACTGTCACACATGATTTTAGTGTTCTTGTGTGTGTACCCATAATCCAAAAGTTGGTTTTGAATCCACATGATCTGTGAACAACAACTAGCAGCTGCTATATATTCAGCCTCTGCAGTTGAAGTTGAGACAGAAGCTTGTTTCTTACAGAACCAAGAGACTAATCTCTCTCCCAAGAACTGACATGTTCCTGAGGTACTTTTCCTGTCAACTCTACAGCCAGCATAGTCAGAATCAGAGTATCCAATTAACTCAAATTCTGATTCTGCTGGGTACCACAGTCCTAAATTTGGACATCCCTTCAGGTATCTCAAAATTCTCTTGAGAAGAATCAAATGAGATTCTTTGGAGTTGACCTGGAATCTAGCACATAGGAATGTGGCAAACATTATATATGGTCTACTTGCAGTTAAATACAACAGGGAACCAACAATGGCCCTATAGTTTTTCTGATCAACTGGCTTACCCTGATCATCAGAATCTATAACTACATTAGTAGTCATGGGTGTGTGCATTGCTGAAGCATCAGCCATCCCAAACTTCTTTACCAATTCCTTGGCATATTTGGATTGGGAGATGAAGATGTCATCAGCATCTTGCTTTACTTAGAGACTAAGAAAGTAAGACAGCTCACTCATACTACTCATCTCAAACTTAGAATGCATCAAGTCAGAGAACTTTTTGCATAGTTTGGGATAAGTGAAACCAAAAATAATATCATCCACATAGACTTGAACTAATAGGATGGTGTCCTTGTGATGCTTAACAAACAGGTTTCTATCAACTACTCCCCTAACAAAATTGTGCTCTAACAGGAAACTAGCTAGAGTCTCATACCAGGCTCTGGGTGCTTGCTTAAGTCCATAAAGAGCTTTTTGCAACTTGTAAACAAATAAGGGTTGAGTTGAAGAGACAAACCCAGGAGGTTGTTCAACAAACACCTCTTCCTTTAGCTCACCATTTAGGAATGCACTCTTGACATCCATTTGAAAAACTTTAAACTTCATATAGGCTGCATAGGCTAGAAAGATCCTTATTGCCTCTAGCCTTGCAACAGGGACAAAGGTTTGGTCAAAATCTATACATTCCTCCTGTCTGTAGCCCTAAGCTATAAGCCTAGCTTTGTTCCTTATTATAATTCCATTTGCATCCAACTTGTTTCTGAACACCCACTTGGTGTCTATGATCAGTTGGCCTTTT
Source organism: Platanthera zijinensis (assembly GCA_039513925.1). Taxonomy (NCBI): domain Eukaryota; kingdom Viridiplantae; phylum Streptophyta; class Magnoliopsida; order Asparagales; family Orchidaceae; genus Platanthera; species Platanthera zijinensis. The sequence goes on from CM077083.1 coordinate 158,236,023, forward strand.
GGTCTTGGAACTAAAGTCCATACTTTACATCTTTCAAATTGATTGAGCTCCTCTTGCATATCAATGATCCAGTGGGGATCTAGCTCAGCATCTTTTATGGTGAGGGGCTCAACTTGTGAAAGGAAACAAGCATGCATCACATCCTGTATTAATTGATGTCTTGTTTGCACACCAGCTGATATGTCACCAATCACTTGAGATGTATGATGATCTCTAAGTGTAACAAGATCAGTAGGTGGGATGTGATCTTCAACAACAGTTTGGATTAATTCCTCTTGAGGAATAGGATCAACTGTTGGTGGTACAGCAACTGCTTCCACAGTGTCTCCATCACTGTCTGAGTCAGTGATATGAAGAGTTGATAGATGGAGAATCTCTTGAGTGACATCTTTGCATGACTCAGGTACCTGCAATGAACTTGAGGAAGGAGAAGTTTCCTTCTCCTTGTAAAACATCTTTGACTCATCAAAGGAAACATGCACAGACTCCTCTATTTTAGATGTTGATTTGTTAAAGACCCTATAAGCTTTGCTTACTTGGGAATATCCAAGAAAAATTCTCATTGAAGCTTTTGCTTCAAACTTTCTAAGGTATTCTTTGTTGTTATTGTGAATATACACTACACAACCAAAGACTCTAAAATAATTAATTTTAGGTTTCTTTCCTTTAAGTAACTCATAAAGAGTTTTACTCTTAAGTTTGTGTATAAGACATCTGTTCAAGACATAATTAGTTGTGCTAACAGCTTCTGCCCAATAAGAGAGAGGCATGTTAGCATCTGCCAATAATGTTCCAGCAGCTTCAATCATGGTTCTATTCTTCCTTTCCACTACCCCATTTTGTTGGGGAATTCTAGGAGCAGAGAAGCTATGTTTGATACTTTCTTTCTCACAGAATTCTTGCATGAGAAGAGACTCAAACTCAGTACCATGATCACTTCTGATCAAGGCCACATGAGTAGAATACTCAGTCTGCACACATAGCAGAAAGTCTGTAAGAACTTTGAAGTTATCAGCCTTAGTTCTCAAAAAGAACACCCAAGTGAATCTAGAGAAGTCATCTACAATCACTAAAGTGTAATACTTCCCTCCTAGACTCTGTACATTTATTGGACCAAAAAGGTCCAAATATAATAAATACAGGATTTTAGGTGAATCACTTTTATTTACAGATTTAAAGGAATTTTTGGTTTGCTTGCCTAATTGACAAGCCTTGCATAGGCTCTCCTTCTTGTAGGGGCAAGAAGGTAAACCTCTAACAAGGTTATATTTAGATAACCTAGATATGTTCTTGAGATTAACATGACTAAGCCTCCTATGCCATAAGGTGTTATTATTTATTACTTCATTAAACAAGCAGATTTCAGATTGGGTTGAATTAAAATCTACTAAATAAACATTACCCTGTCTAATACCTACTAACACAACATTACTATTTAAAGTAATATTACAGAAAGTGTTAGTGAAAGATACCTGATAACCTGTATCACATAACTGGCTTACTGAGATTAGGTTGTGGTTCAGTCCAGTTACATATGCAACCCTTTTGAATGTTACTGCTCCAATGGTAGTTCTACCATATCCTTCAGTTTGACCACAGCTGGAATCCCCAAAGATCACCTTTGGTCCAAGCTTGGCCTTGAATTTGACAGATTATCTTTGTTTCCTGTCATGTGTTTGGAACAGCCACTATCCAAATACCATTTGTCTTTAGTAGATGGATAGGTCTTCACCTGCAAATTAAACAATTAGACATTGTGGACCCAGACAACCTTGGGTCCATTATTTTTCACATAATGAAAACTTGAAATAAAAGAGTAAGCAGGCTGAGGTTTATATCCTAAAGGGTAAGATCTTCTTAGGTGGGATACTCCAAGCAGTTGATGGGTCAACAAACCTAGTGTTTCTATTTTCATTAGGATTTCTAAGGTTCAGGTGATTATTTTGAAAATCATATTGAGATCGTCGATCAGCGTTCGACGATCGATGCTCAGATCGTCGAGCATCGTTCGACCATTGAGCCTTTGATCGTCGAGCAGCGTTCGACGACTTTTGTATTTCCTTAAATTTTTGTTTTCACTTTTCTCTCTTAGCTTTATTTAAGGCTTTATTAACTTGTTTTACTTGCTCAGTATTTTTTATTCCATCAGCTGAAATAAAGTTTACTGGAGTTGAAAGATGATTTTTAAGAACCAATGGGGGTTCTCTTGATGAGGCTCCTAAGCCTAGCTTATTATTGCCTGACCTAGTGTTTGTCATGCTAGTGATCTCTAGCAGCTTAAGGCTTCTACCATTTAGAGATTCTTCTAATCTTTTTGATTTAGCTAGTTCATTTTTAAGAAATTTTATTTCTTCACTGGACTTAGTGAGTTCAGCTTCTAACCTAACATTTTCAATGGAGAGGATTTCTGATTCTGCTATCCTATTTCTAAGCTCCTAAATTTCTTTTTCTGAACTAATTAAATCTAAACAAAGGGATTTAAATTCAAATTTAAATTCAGCAGAAGAAAAATCATAAGAAGATAATACCTGATCTTCTATAGGCATTTCTTCATCATCATCAGAACTCTCTGCAGCTGAATGATTGCTGCATGCATCAATTGTCATAAGGCAAATTTCTTTTGCCTTTTTCTCTTCCTCATCTTCACTGGAGCTTGAGGAGGAAGATTTCTCATCTAAATCACTCCAGGTTTCAGCAACAAATCCTTTTCTCCTTCTTCTTGCTTTTGTAGGAGGAGGACTTGGAGTGCTTCTTGTGATGTTCTTTTTCTTTTCTCTTTTCTTTGTTCTTTTTCTCTGGACACTTAGGTAGAATGTGTCCAGGTTTCCTGCAACCATAACAGATAATTTCTTTAGCAGGAGATCTGTCATACCTTGGTTTATCTTCATATCTTGAAGACTTCTTTCTGAATTTCTTTCTGCCCATCTTGAGAAACCTTTTGGCAAAGAGTGTCATCAGTTCCTCATTGGATTGGCTTCCTTCAGAAGCATTAGCAGCTTTGAGAGCACGAGTTTGCTCTTTCCTTGTAGGAGTTGGATTCTTGGCTTCAGCCTCAGCTTCCCTGGTCTTTAGAACTTGCTCAAAAGATTTGAGCTTGCCAAGGAAGGCTTCAGTTGAGATTTCAGTTGTACTTCTGGCCTCCTTGATAGGCCAAATCCTGAGATCCCATGTGCTGGTGAAGCACATTAGTATCTTATCATTAACCTCTGTTAATGTTATCTCCTTATCAAGAGTTCTCAGCGCATTGATGATAGAGCTGAGCCTGGTGTACATTCCTTCAACTGATTCAGCTTCAGTCTTCTTGAAGTTTTCATATTGAGATATAAGGTTGGACCTTCTGTCCTTCCTTTCATCAGCTGAACCAGCTACAATCTAGTTCAGTGAGTCTCACATGGCTTTTACAGAAGTGCAATCAGCCACTTTCTGGAATTTTTCATCAGACATAGTCTGAGCCAGAATATTCATTGCTTTAGCATCAGCTATCTTGGCCTTCTTGTATGCATCATTGTAGTCTGGAGGTGGCACTGCACTGAGATTTGTAGATGTTGTAGCAGTGGCTGCAGCAGGTGGTGTTGGTGACCCTGTCAAAATAGAAGAAAAAATATCTTCATCAATAGAGTTCATATATAACTTGATTCTTGCCTTCTAGATGCTAAACTTAACTAAGTTGCAAACTGGAGGTCTGGTGCTAGAGTAATCCTTGTACTGGGCCATGAAGTGAATATCTATAAGCTTGGTATCTATCTAGATCTTGTGACTCAGGTGTTAGCCTGTACAGTCAGTCAACCTCCCTCTGATACCAATTGAAAGAGAGGATAGATACAACTCTAGAGGGGGGGTGAATAAAGTATTCAAAAATTATGACACCCTACTCAACTCCCTTAGAGTTAATTTGCGGAATGAGTTTATAGATATTTGAAACCCTAGAGCCTAACACAAAGTGAAGTGCACAAGAGAAAGCTAACTGTAATTACATTTGAGCTTTGGTCCTATCACAACAACTAGCAATCCTAGTTATTTCTACTCACAGCCACAGTGCAATAATTAAATTAAGCAACACAGACGACACAAGAAGATTTATAGTGGTTCCCTCTTAATAGGTACGTCCACTCTTCTACCACCCTGGTAGGAATCCACTACAGGTTTTTGTTCAGGTGCCCTGCCACCAACTGATCTGGTTCAGGTAGATCAAGTAGACCCTTTGAGCTTTTGATCAGGAGCTCAAGATCCAACAAAGGTTTTTGCTTAGGTGCCCTGCCACCAAGGTTCACTTTTGAAGGGAGTAATAACCCTTTATACAGGAGGTTGAGAGAGTTAGAGAGTCTTCTCAATTGTTAAAACAGATTAGAGAAGCTAGTGGATTGCACAGAGCTAGAAAGCTCTAAAGAATCAAGGCTCCCCCTGGCTTAGTGATATCCAGGAAGAAGTCTTGCTTCAGGGTGCAGGATCTCTTCTGAACTTTTGACAGAGAGCTATCTTGAAGTTCTTGAAGGAGCAGCTGGAAGAAGACTCTTGATGTAGAATGATTGTTCTTCTTCAATCAGCTTTTCTTTCTTCTTTCTTTTTCTTCTTGAGACTCTGAGTGAATGTTCCTGGCAGCAGGATGAACTCAGGATTGAAGAAGAGAGAGTTGAAGAAGGTTGATCTTCTCAGTTGAATGTAACAATATCTGAGAGCTGTATCTCTTCTTATTTTGAATCTGTGTATATGAAAACTTTGTATGTGTGTATCTCTGTATCTCTCTGTCTTTTGATAGCACTTTATATACTGGCCTTTGTAACGGCTCTAATCTTTGTTTGAATTTTGTCTTCTTCTGAGATCTGCAATCTGGGCTGCAAATAGCACAAAGCAAAACATATCCTACAGACAGACATCCTATAAAGGGATAAAGCTTTCTATGAAGCTGCATATCCAATCTGATAAAGAATACTAGAGAAAGTCACATCAGAACAAACTCTTTACGGCCAAAGAAGACTTTTGAGTCTAACGGCTATAAAGGACAGCATGGCAGATAAAGCAAAAAGATATTTCAACTAATAAGACAAAAGACTTTTGTCAGAAAGAACTTGACTTATGCATAAAGAATAGGGCAAAGATTGCCTTGAAATGTCAGCATAAAATCAATGAAATAATCTTTAATAAAATATGTCAAATAAATAGGAAATAAAACACAGAAGAAAAGGAGTACAAAATTACTAACAGCAGATAAAAGATCGTCGAACGATCCACAGAGATCGTCGAACGAACCACAGAGATCGTCGAACTATCAGAACAGATAGTCGAACGAGACAGATAGTCGAACTATCAATGCAGATAGTCGAGCTATCAAAAAGATAGTCGAACCATCAAACAGATAGTTGAACTATCAACACAGAGCAGATAGTCGAACTATCAAACAGATAGTCGAGCTATCAGATAGTTGAACTATCCAAGCAGATAGTTGAACTATCAAGAAAGATAGTCGAACTATCAAACAGATAGTCAAACTATCGAACAGAGCAGATAGTCGAACTATCAACCAGATAGTCGAGCTATCAGATAGTTAAACTATCCAAGCAAGATAGTTGAACTATCAAGAAATCTGTCTGGGCAAAAGAAGTCGAGCAGGGTTCGACGATCGACGAGGCAGATACCACAGATCGTCGAGCTAACAAGAGTTGAACTAACTCAGAGTTAGACGATCTGCTGACTGACGAAAGTCGACCAACTGATAGACGATCGTCGAACAGTTGATGGACGATAGTCGAGTGTCGTTCGACCATAGTAGAACCAAAAAGAACTTAACCAAATTTTCATCTGGATAAGCAACTCAGCAACTGAGGGAATCTAACCTAGCAATTAACCTTTGACCATAGATAAATCTTGGGTCAAGAAACTAATTGAGAAGACTAAACTCAAATCCAAACTAGGGTACCAACAAAAGGTTTGATCAAAGTCAATACCCTCTTCCTACCTGTATCCTTTTGCAACAAGTCTTGCTTTGTTCTTCACAATGATCCCATTCTCATCCTGTTTGTTCCTAAAGATCCACTTTGTTCTAATGATGTTGTGGTCTTTTGGTGGAACTAACTCCCAGACCTTGCATCTTCTGAACTGATTTAGCTCCTCTTGCATGACATCAATCCAATGTGAGTCTAGAATAGCTTCTTCAAATTTCTTTGGCTCCAGTTGAGATAGGAAGCTTGAGCAAAGCACTGTGTTCAAGTTCATGCTTTTAGTTTGCACTTCATGTCTTGGATCACAAATTATCTGATTTGCTGGATGATCCTTTAAGTTTCTAACAGCTGGAGGTAGATTATCTTCAGGTTGATCGCCTCCAGTCTCTTCAATATGCTGCACCTCTTGGTTTTCATCAGCATCTAGAGAGTCATGTACTCCCCCTGGACAGTAGACACCATTTTCCACTTCCTGCTCTGCAGTTGACTTTTCTGTAATGGTAAGCTTGTTCATTCTCTCATTTATACCTGTAGAACTGTATGAGCTCCAAGGCAACTCACTGTTAATCAGTTTTGTTTCATCAAAGACAACATGTACAGACACTTCTACAACTTGAGTAATCAAGTTGTAGACTATATAAGCCTTACTATTATTGTTGTACCCAACAAATATCTCATCTTGAGATTTGGCAGCAAACTTAGTTAGATAAGACTTGACATTGTTAAGGACATAGCACCTGCAACCAAAGATCCTAAAATATGATAAGTTTGGTTTTCTACCCTTCAAAATCTCATAGGGAGTCTTTTTGTGGTTTTTGATGATAGAAGCTCTATTGATCACATGACATGCAGTGTTTACTGCCTCAGCCCAGAAATATTCTGAGAGAGAAGTGTCACTCAATAGAGTTCTACCAGCCTCAATCAGTGTTCTATTCTTCCTTTCAGCAATACCATTTTGCTGTGGTGTTCTAGGTGAGAAGAATTCTTGAAAAATCCCAAATTCTTTACACAGTTTTGTCATACTCTCAGATTGAAATTCAGTGTAATTGTCACTTCTAATTTTGACCACTGTACTGTCAAATTCATTCTAAATTTTCTTGACAAAGCTGTATAAAACACTTGGGGTTTCTGATTTTTGTCTCAGAAAGAACACCCAGGAATATCTAGAATAGTCATCTACCACCACAAAAGTGTAGACCTTCCTACCTAGACTATGAACTGGCATAGGACCAAATAGATCCATATGTAAGAGGTATAGACACCTCACTGAATCCTTGTTTTCAAGGCTATGAAAGGAGGATTTTCTCTGCTTGTCTTTTTGACAAGCTGAGCATATCCCATCCTTTATACACTTAACTTTTGGACCATTCCTTACTAACTCTTTGCTAAAGAGTTGACCAATTGTTTTGTAGTTAAGATGGGCCAGCCTCTTGTGCTATTTGACACAATGAGAGGCTCTCTCATCAGCTACAAGACAAATAAGAGAACCATTGTTCTCACACTCAAAGTTAAGACAGTACACATTTCTTTTTCTATATCCTGTAAATATGACCTTTTGATCACTTGATCTTTTGATATGACAACCATTCTTAATGAATGAAATGTCATATCCTAAATCACTCAGCTGACTTATGCTTATAAGGTTGTGTTTCAAACCCTTCACATAGACCACTTGAGTGATAGTAATCAGGTTATTAGAAATGTTACCAAATCCTTTGATGATTCCCTTTTCAGAACCACCAAAGATTACTTTAGACCCATTTATGATAGGTAAGTACTCCTTCAGCAACCCCCTTGTTCCAGTCATGTGCCTGGAACATCCACTGTCCAAGTACCATATAGGGGCATGGTAACTTGGACTCACCTGCAATAAAAAATTACCTCTCCTTAGAACCCAAGTAAGTCTTGGGTCCTTGGTTTAAGTTAGCTTCATACTTAACAAATCTACATGCTGCTCTTCTAACAGGTAGACTGTTGTTCTTCCTGACACTAGTGTTATGCCAGCAATCTATGGCATAATAAACTGTCTTGCCACAGCACCAGCATTCATACCTGTAGTATCTATTTTTAGATACATTCTTGGCAGTCTGGTTGACAGCAAAACTTTTGTTTTGTGATGGTACTGCTGCAGCTACACCCTCTGTTTTCTTAAGAACATGGGGTTTATGTACATGGGCTGCCTTATTGACATAAACACTCTTGTCATTCAGAACTTCAGTCTTACTATGACCATGAGTATTCTCAAAGTCATACTTGTTAGAAGGCATTTGTACCTTTCCAAAAACTACAGGGACTTTAAAATTCAGTGGCTGGACTGAGGCTTTGCCCTTTCTCTTAAATTGGACAGCCCTGGTGTTACCTTTAAAGCCTATTCCAGCCTTACCCTTTTGAGCCACAAACTCATCTATTAAGGGTAAAACTGATTTTGGCTTGGAATAACTAGCCACCAAATCTTTTTTCCTTTTGAAGTCTGGCTTCTAGACTTTTAATCAGATCATTTTTGTATGTGATTGTGCCCATCTGAATAACAGTTATAGTTTTCAGTTTGGCAATCTCATTCAATTTTTGATCCAACTCTTTCTCTAAGTCAGATGCAGCCATTTTAAGATCTGCAATTTCCTTAGCCTGAGTTTTGGCCAGGTTTTTGCTTTTCTTTAGTGCCTGTAATAAGTCCCCATATTCATCTATCAGCTGGTGAATATCACCTTCAGACTCAGACTCATCCACATCACTTGATGCAGATGTAGCTGACTCTGTGCCAGTACTACAATCTGAATTACTAGAAAAACATTGTACTTTACTAGGAACAGGCTGATCTTGGCACTTGTCTTCTTTTGATACAGTCATCAGTCTCATGCACTGATGGTCTTCTTGTTCATAGATAGAGTTCAGCAATTGCATAAACTCATCTTTTTCATCAGCTGCATATAGACCAATGTATGCCTCAGCTTCAGATTCAGACTCTGAAGATGATTGGTCTGTCAAGCTCTTCTCCTTCTTAGCAACAAAGGATTTCTCCTTCTTACTCTTTTGTTAAGTCTTCCTTTTATCAGCAGACTCCTTTCTTTTGTCTGGACACTCAGCCACAATATGTCCAGACCTATTACAATAGTAGCAAACTATCTTTGATGTTGTAGATTTGCTAGGCTTAGACCCGCTCCTGTCGTTCCTTGATGACTTCCTTTTTTGATAATAGTCATCCACAGGCTGAGATGTGGAGGGCCTTGACTTCCACTACTTCTTCTTCAGGAATCTCTGAAACTGCCTTGTGAAGGCAGCAAAGTCTTTATCTGAGTCACTGCTGTCTGAACTGTGGTTGTCTGAATTATCTGAAGTAATTTCAGCAACAATCTCAGGAGGTGATGGAGACATCCTCCTATTCTTCCTAGTGGCTTCCACCTTGAAGGCCACAGACTTTTCTTTATGCTCCCCTTTAGCACTTTTCTCTTCCTCTTTCCTAGCCATCAGCTGCATCTAATATGACAGCAATTTTCCAAACAAATTTGGAGGAGAGATGTCTGCAAGTTTGGCCACTTCCCTAATGTCACAAATCTTAGTGTCACAATCCTTTGTCAGGGATCTCAAGAATTTATCATTCAGTTCATATGTACTGAAGATCCTTCCATAGGACATCAGCTCATTTACTATTCTATAAAACTTTTTATAACACTCAGTTATACCATCTGACTTTTCTTGTCTAAAACTCTCATATTCCTAGTTCAGCATAGATTCTCTATCTTGTCTGACTTCTTCAGAACCCTCCATGTAGACTATCAAGGTGTCCCATATTTCCTTGGAGGTCTTGCAGTGAATCAAATTTTGAAATGTCGAATCATCTATGACACTTACTATGATATTCTGGGCTCTTTTATCCATAGTTGGCAGGATGATCTCTTCCTTAGTCATTTCTGAAAAATCTTTGGGAGTTCTTTGATTTGCATCTAGAACTGACAACTTCATTGGAATATAAGGAACTTTCATTACTGTAATGTATATCCTTGGATCAGAAGCCTCCATCAAAGCCTGACCCTTTCTTTCCATATTCCAAATATCTCTTTCCTGCAAATGGGTAATTTCATAGAACCTAGCTCCTTATGATTTTCTCCTGAACCCATTTTCTTGATCTTGAATCTGCCTTATGGATCTTACTCAGACTGTTAAGTCCTTCTTTGAGCAATCTCCCTCTGATACTACTTGATAGAATTGATTTCAAGATAACCCAAAAACCTAGAGGGGGTGAATAGGTTCTTTTCTTTTTTATTTAAGGCAGAATAATTTTTCAGTTCTTTAAATAGAATCTAACTACTCTACAGCAATCACAGCACAGAATTCACAATCACACACACATCACAGATTGCACATAGATTTATAGTGGTTCCTCAAGGTCTGGGTACATTCACTTTCCCCCTTCACCTATCTAGCAGTGTGCTAGATTCGGCCTAACTTCTTTCTTCTTCTCAGATCCACAGATCTTACAGCTCAGAACCCTGAAAGGCTCCTACAACTCAGAACCCTATAAGATTCCTACAACTTAGAGTGTAACCACACTCTTACAGCTCAGGCTAACAGCCCTACCTCAGCTTTGCCACAAGGCCTACAACTCAGAGAATAATTTCTCCTACACTCAGGCTCAAAAGCCCTACCACTCAGAGATCTTGATCTTCTACACTCAGCCTTTATAATATAGGTTTATAACTCAGATCTTTGAAAAGATCCTACAAAATTTGATAAGTGTTTTAGATGGACTCTTACCCTTATTGAGAGAGAAAGGATAAAAGGTTTAATTTCTTGATCAGCTTCTTGATAAGACTGATGGTTGAAATCAACCTGTTCTTAGCTTTCTTCAAAGCTTCTTGAATCTGAACTCAGTAGGGTTGATCTCCTTTGAAGTTGACTGGCTGCTAGCTCACTTCTTAGAATTCAGAAATAGATCTGTATTCTTCTTAGCAGATTTGTTCAAGATCTGCTCCTTAAGAGACTTGTAAATGTCTCCAACTTTACTTCAATAGCTGAAGATCTCTCTCAATCTCTAGAACTTCTGAAGTTTCTTCAGAATTCTTGCTTGAATTCTCCTTAGACAAATTCTGAGTAGATTGACACTTCAGATTGTCTTCTTAGATCTTCTCACGAAAATCTTCTTCTGTGTGACGAGCTCTTTCTTGATCAATGATCAATACTTCAATAGTTATTTGTGTTGTTGTTGTTCTTTTGATTTGACATAATCCATTTATATATATAGACTTCATCCATGGTAACCGGCTGATCCGGTTTCTAACCAACTTCTGACAAGTCTGATAGCTTCAGCAAACTTGTTGGAATACACAGTTGTCAAGTCTCCAGTCAGTTCTTGAACCTTTGTCTTTGTCAGCAAAGCGTCGAGACTGATTGTCATTATGTGTCGACACAAGTAGATTAAGTGTCGACACAAGCTTTGGTGATGTCGACACAGCTCCTTTGGTGTCGACACAGCTACTTGATACTGCATCTGTAAAATGTATCGACACTGCTTTTTTGTGTCGACACAGACACTTCTTCACTTCACAACAATAAACATTATTGAAACTCTGCGGTGTGTCGACACAAGTCCTGTGTGTCGACACAGTTGATGTAGTCACAGAATTCTGTGTGTCGACACTGCCTCCAGGTGTCGACACAGTTAATGTCGACTAATACTTCTGTGTGTCTACACTGCCTCCCGGTGTCAACACAGTTAATGTCGACTAATACTTCTGTGTGTCGACACAGTTGCTTCTGGTGTCGACACAGCTTTTCCAAGTGTCGACACAAGCTTTCTTAAGTGTCGACACATGGACTTAGAAACTTTTTTCTACATATTAGCATATACTTAACCTGCACATATAAACTTAAAATAACATCAAATACACCTTGATGTATATCATTGAACTAAGTGAGGCTTCTTCAAATCAGGTACACATTTTCCCATGTACCCAACAACAACACTCAATGCTAAAAGATGTATGCCATTGAGTGAGTAGACCACACTCAACGCTTGTGGACTTGGCCACAATTTCAGCCAATTTCTCTAGGCTTAGACTGACTAAGCCGGACTCCCAACCTTTTTATTGTATGGCGTTGAGTGAGTAGACTACACTCAACGCATATGGACTTAGCCACATTTTTTGTTATCTTCTAGTTAGGCTGAGAAAGACTCAACGCTATATGTTATATGGCATTGAGTAAGTAGACTACATTCAATGCTATATATTATATGGTGTTGAATGAGTAGACTACATTCAATGTTTTTGTACTTAGCCAAATTTCTACTAGATATTATTGAGTTCATAACTCTGGCATTGAGTGAGCTTGCTCCACTCAACGCCTGTGGACTTAGGCGATTTTTGGTATGTCCAACAACCACTTAGTGTGTCCACATGTCCAATCAATATGATATGGATTTGAAGAAGCAACATGTGGACACAAAATTTAAGGCGAAGTGCTGCAAACACTGTTCGAAGTTGCTGACCGTCAGTGGAATTTTGACGCCCACTCGATATATTAAATCATGTGTGGCTAAACAAGCACCAGAGGTAAGTCAAGCACAAATTTCAGCAGACGGGAAAATTTGGATGTATGGTTAAATACGTCAACGAGAGCTACAGATGGAGAACTTCATCAAAAAAAAATTACCGTTCAGACATTATGACAACGAGGATGAGACCATATACGTACACAGAGGATTTTAACCTAAAATATCAGCAATAAGTAGATCCACACTTAAGTGTGATTCATATAAATCTTATTTATAATTAAAACAATACTTAATAAATTATTTTGAAACTTTCAACGATAGGGTGAGCCTAACGAGTGATGTTTGGAGTAACAACATAAAAACAAGAATATCATATATGTATTACATATCATCTGATCGATTCTGATTTATGGGAGCTAAATAAATGTTTTATATGTTTTGATTGTTTTGAAGATCCGCATACATGTCAAGCTATTTATCACGTAATTATTAAATGTCTTCGTGAATTTAAAATTATATATATAATTAGTAGTGATGGGGTTCCCCCTGAATTTTCTAAGTCGAACCGAAAAAGGTTTCGGTTAAAGACATGGGGGCAAGCAAACCCAGCCAGACGAGCCACGCGCAAAAAACAACGCTCACCCAAAAGGCCCAAAAGCATCAAAGAAGTGGACAAAAACGCACGCACCCCCGCCAGAGCGTCGGGATAACATGCGAGGAGAAGCGCCCTGCGCGGCCTGCACCCGCGCGGCCTGCGCACGGGCAAGGCCCCGCGACCGTACATGGCAGCATACCGCGCGACCGCACGACGCGAGACTACGCACCGGGCGGCCTTGTAAGGCCATGCACTGCGCGACTGCACTACGCGAGGTCGCGCATCGCGCGACCGCTCCCTTCCCGGGCCGATACCGCCTTCATACACCTTGCCCGGGCCGCACGAACTACCCGGAGGGCACTCCCATCTTTTCAGCAAAATTATTGATCTAGGTGATCGAAACAGAGCGACGTCATTCACCAATATAAATCACTTTCTAACGCAATTACCACCATAACTCTTCAAAAATTATAAATAGGTCATCAAGCTTTCATTTGAAGACAAGCAAATCCGGAGGCAAGAGTGAGCTCTTAGGTTTTCCAACGTATCATGGACTTATGTCGATTCTCCGCTCAGGAATTCACTCCGCTCTTCTCCTTACGATAAGGTTTGAACACGCTTCAAGTCACGTCAACCGCCTCAGCGAGAGAACTCTCATCAAGGTTTCACATCAATGAGAGCACTCCCTCCAGAAGCTCCGTGGACTTAGAGAATTTTTCTGTCGGAACGCTCCCATCAAGGTTCCGCGAGCTCAGCAAATTCCAAGACCGGAGCGCTTCCATCGAGGTTTCGAGGATTTAACCATTTTCCCTCATTTTCCGCATTTTGCACCTGTAACGAAGTAGCGGTCTGTCTTCCTCTGAGATCAAATTAATCTTTGAAAAACTCCGAGAAGCTACTGGATTTTGGCTCGGCACATCTCCAACCACATAGTTTTTCACTATTTCCCGGTTTTCCACTTCAAAAACGTCTCTTCTCATTTGTTGCGGTTTACTTTTACTGTTTGTGCACCCGGTCCGAATCTGAGCTAAGAAAATCTAATTTCTCCAGGCCGGTGAAAAACCGGGCGACCCGCAACAAGTAGTATTTCTTTCGATAACGTCACTAATAATACGGTGACAATCAAGTATTTAAAATGAGAATTGAAACCAATATTAAATGAATTTTTTTTCATACTCAATGTGTGTGTCTCGCTTAATATTTTTTCGAGGATGATAATTTATCATATATAGAACTTTATATTAATAAAAGTCATATTATGTTAAAATATATTTATAATTCTAAAAAATAAAAATAAGATTTAAAAAATTTTGTAACCATAAAAAGAGAAATATTTTTTAAAACCTGAATCTGATATGCATATACGATAGAATTCAATATATAAAATGTTAAAACGAGTCGTGCGACAAAAGTGGCAACTAATTGAATTTTATAGTATGTTTGGAATGCATAATTTTCAAGATTCTAATGGAAATATGATCAAAAATTATATGAATTTATTAGAAGTTTTTTTATAGAAAAACAACAGTTTTATCCGACATTTATTATCCGACTATTCCACTAGTTATCAAAAATTTGATATTAATTGCCAAATAATTTATTGTTTATAAAAATTTTGATGGTTGACATCCGTAAATTCAAATAATTAAAGAATTTTTTAAAAAATATTATAGATAAATATCTGCTTTGTATTCATGCGCAGCAACTTTAAATCATTTAATATATGTAGATGGTGTATAAAATTTTATAGAAAAATAAATAGTAATTTGAACTTAAATCAAACATCTAAATATTATGATAATATTAGTGCTCAACAATATAATAACGATTTTACCTAATTTTATAATTATTATGATCGATTATATGCATTGTGACCTAGAGATAAAAACACGTAACAAAAAATAAAGGTTAGTTTTTGTTTTGGGCAACCTGTTTTTTTTTTCCAGTCTGAAAAATCGGACCGCCTTAGCTCGGAATTGGATCGGGCGCGAAAAACACTCAAAGAAAAATATCAGTAAATAACAAAAAAAAAAAATTTGACCTGAAAAACCACGTCACTGGATCTATGACGAGCCAAAATCCACTATTTATTTGGAGTTTACAAGAGTTTGAGAATGATTCCCCGGAGGATGACATGTCACCTCTCGGTTACAAGTACAATGTATGAAAATGATGAAAAAGAGACTAAGTTCCCAGAGCCTCGATGGATGCGTTCAGGCTTGGAAAATGGCTAAGTCCATGGAACCAAGCTCGATGGAAGCGTTCCGGCTGGGAGAAATCTCTAAGTCCACGAAGCCTCGTTGCTAGCGCACCTGCTGAGGTGGAGACTTGGTGACAACGCTCTCGTGGAGTCAAACCTCGTGCCTTGGAAGCTTTGCGTTAGAAGGGGAGTGGAACGAATTCTTGAGCGGACGATTCGCCTAAATACACGACCTCGCTGGAAATCCTCAGAGCTTTTTCTAGCCTCTGGAGTTGCTTGTCTTCAAATGAAGACATGCGAGCCTTTTTATAGTTTTCTAGAAGGGTCACGTTGGTAATTGCGTCGAGACGTGATTTGTGCTGACGAATGGCGTTGCTTCATTTCGGTCACCTGGATCACCAAATTTAGCAATATGACAAAAGTGCCCCTCGGGCGGTCCGGGCAGGCCCGACATGGTGCCCAATGGCGCCGTCAACGGCTGGAGGCGGCGTCGGCAGCCGTCGGAGCGCGCGCGTATAGAGCCCGTGCGTGGGGCGCGTGCGCTGACGTGCTGCACTCACGCCGGTGCGCCACACGCTTGTCGGGGAGCGCACGTGCGTAGGGCGCGCACGGCGCACTCGCGGGGTGCCCGCGCGCGAGGGGCGCGCACGCCTGTGCGCTGCACGCGCTGGCAGGGAGCGTGATGCACGCGCACACAGGGAGCGCGATGCACGCGCACACAGGGAGCGCGATGCACGCGCACACAGGGAGCGCGATGCACGCACACACAGGGAGCGCGATGCACGCGCACACAGGGAGTGCGCTCCACGCGCGCATAGAGAGCAAGTGCGCTCACGCGTCACGCTTGTGCATCTGGTTGCGCCCCTTCCTTCGGGGTGGTTCTTCCTGTGCGGTATCTTGGGTCTCTCGGCCCGGCTCAGAAATTTAGTGAGGGGACCCCATCAGTCTTAAAAATAAAATTTTAAAATTTGCAGGAAAAAAAACAATAAACTTTGAGTACGTTAAATGAATTAGATTCATACACGAAAACAGAATTTAAAAATTTTGAGTTCAAACGATATAATTTTTTTTTGATATTTTACAATTATGAAAATATAAAGTCAATACGTATTCTGTTATGACTTTCATGACATGCGATTTACTAACAATTCAACCTAGTTTGATATTTTTAGAGTGTGCGTTTTCTTTGAGTGACATGATTCTGAACGAGTGGAAGAGTCACCTGAGCGACGAGTTTTTGAAAATTTGCATATGCTATAAGGAACACTTGGATGCTATAAAGCAAAGATATGTCGCATTGATCGAAGATAGCTCATCCAAAGCTGAAGACGAGCTAAGCGGCCTAAATTTGGCCATCAAAGATCCGGCCTGCACGTCACCTTCGAGTGATTGAGGCTAGCATAATGGTATTGTATTTTTTTAAGTGCAACTAATTTGTATTTTTAAATTTTTTCAATAGTTCAGAAAATTATTATAATTAAATTTTATTATAGAATTTTCAGATATCACTGTAATTAATATTTTAATAAGTAATAATTTTTTATTATTTTGTCATTTTGTGAATTGTGAGTATACGAGAAATTTGTGATTAATAAAATTATATAAAATAAAAAAAACATAGATAATTTTTTAAATAAAATAACAAACACAAATTCACACCAATTATAAATATTTCATCAAAATGATATTTTTCACTCAGATGTATCATAGATGTACGCAATGGAGCAAATACTAATTGAGTTGGCATGTGAATATCTTTATGAAATGGAAGAAGTGACGACCAACAACGCAAGTATTATCTGATTTGTTTTGGGAAAAATTGTTTGTGGGTGTAACACATAAAAGATCATTGCTCGTTATACGCTATCAAACCGTTATTTTCTGCGAGCAATTTTTTAAGCGTGATTGATCAAAAATACGATTAAATTTTAATATAACTGTATAATGCCTGTATTTTCGTAAAAATTTCTCCACCGTAGGATTTCAGATCGTAGGGCTGTATTTTATCCGGCACTATGAGAACTGTGTTACCAATAAACTCAAAAGTGGATTAAGCAACTCAAAAAACTTCAAAGTTGATGTA
The DNA here is from genome assembly GCA_039513925.1 of Platanthera zijinensis. NCBI lineage: Eukaryota > Viridiplantae > Streptophyta > Magnoliopsida > Asparagales > Orchidaceae > Platanthera > Platanthera zijinensis. Next base: position 158,253,327 of record CM077083.1, read on the forward strand.
AGCAACTCGCAAAATTACACTCAGAGTGGATATAATCAACTCAAAAAACTAAACTCAGTAGATATAGGCAAATAAAAAACTCTGATTCAAGATTATTATATATATATTTTCTTTTTTCAAGTCCTATACATAAACTATCTTCCCCAATTGTTAAAACAACAAGATGTGAGCCCTCTTCCACCTGTTCACGACACTCCTTTCATCGGAAATTATTTTGGTGCATTACTCGCACCTTGTTGTACGTGCAAACATAAATAACCTTGTTTACACATGGGACCAAATTCCGTCCATATTTCAACTCTCTTCCCTCACTCCTCTCCCCTTCTGTGACGATTCGAATGCCCTAGCTCCCGAAAACATTTCCGTCACTTCTAAATCGCCGGCCAGTGGAATAGAATCTCTGATGAGTTGTTAGAGGCCTCTCCAATGCACTTCGCCCTAAAATTCCTCTACAGAGCTTTCTCATTTGCCATGAACAACAAGTGAGAATAAATGTTATGCTGAAAGACTTATTTCAAGAGTCTAAACACCTAGAGGGGGGGGGGGGGGGAATAGGTTCCAATTATCTTTAAGAATTTTAGGCAAATTAACTAGTTCTTACTTAGCACAGAAAATAAAAATCACAGCACAGAAAACACAGCATAACATACACCAGATTTATAGTGGTTCCCCAATGTATGGGTACATCCACTTTCCCCCTTCGCCTATCTAGTAGAGAACTGGATTCAGCCCAACTCTCTTCCACTAACTCAGATCTACCGATCTTACAACTCAGAACCAGATTGGTTCCTACAGCTCAGACTTATACAAGTCTTACCTCAGATTCTCCCCAAGAATCCTACCTCAGGCCACAGATCTACCTCAGCCTTTATAACTAGACTTACAAGTCAGACTATCACAAGTCCTACACCTCAGGCACTCAGCCCTACCTCAGCATTTATAATTATAGGCTTATAACTCAGATCTAACAAAAGATCCTACAAGTAATTGAGTATTTGAAAGATATAGGAATATCACCAGATAGATCACTCTATAGGTGAGAGCTTCTTGATCAGTTCTTGAATGAACTGAATCTCCAGATCTAACCTGACTTAGCTGTTTCAAAGCTTTTTGATAGAACAAAATAAGGTTGAACTCTTCTTGATGTAGAAGTTGATCTCCTGTTAGCTCCTTCCTTGAATTCAGAATGAGATCTGAATCTTCTCTGCAGACTGTTCAGAATCTGCCTTCTTAAGGGTCACCCCTTTACTTGTTGTGAAATTCTTCCTTTGGATGATTCACTTTTTATCTCTGTATCTATTCTTGCTAAGTTGTCACAGATCAGTCCTTTATATAGAGATTTCTCCTGGTTACCGGCTGATCCAGTTTGTAACAACCTTCTGACAGTTCTAACAAATGTGTAAGACCTATTAGTAATGACAACTGTCGACCCACCAGTCATGACAGTTGATTCTTTAGAGACTTAACAGCTCAGCACGATCCACTCAACAATCTGCTTCATATGTGTCGACACAAGTCTTGATAATGTCAATACAGCACTCCAAGTGTTGACATAGTCATTCTTATGCTACTCGACACATCTTCTGTTTGTATGTGTCGACACAAGTCCTGTGTGTCGACACAACTGCTCTTGGTCTTGACATAACTGCTGTAGATAGATGACGTTGAGTGTATGTCCAGCCGTCGTTGAGTTTGTGTAGACACAAGTCCTATGTGTCGACACAACTGCTTCTGGTCTTGACTTAACTGCTGCAGACAAATGACGTTGAGTGTGTGTATAGCTGTCGTTGAGTGTGTGTCAACACAATCCTTATGACTCAGAATAGTTATTGCTGTAAGATGGCTTTGAGTGTGTATCTAGCTGTCGACACAAACCTTCTTCAGGTGTCGACACAATTCCTGAGTGTCGACACATGTCTTTCTTCTGGCGTCGACATAACTCCTGGATGTTGACACAACTTCTGCTTTAGGTGTCGATACAATTCCTGCCTTAGGTGTCGACACAATTCTGGGTGTCGACACAACTTTGCTTCTAGTATCGATACAATGCCTGGGTGTCGACACAGCTTTGCTTCTTGTATCGACACAACTTCTGGGTGTCGACACAATTCTCCACAAGTGTCGATAATTGTACTTAGAAAAATTTCTTGCAAACCTTACACCTGCACAATGGAACTCAAACATCCATCAAATACAAATTGATGTATATCATTGAGTAAGATGAGGCTTCTCCAAATCTGGTACATATTTTTCAGTGTACCCAACAATCTCACTCTATTTGGAGAAGTCATAACTCTTAGTCAAAGATATACATCACTTATAATAAAGCACATAAGAATAGATGCACATACATTTCAGTGCAAGATAACATAAAAATAATGTAAACAACTACAACCAATTGTGAAGCTGATTTTATTTATTAATCAGAAAATTCTGGGTTTACAAGTTTTTCCTTAGAATAAAAAGCAAAAGGTTACATTGTTCTACGCATAAGCATATCTATCATATGATTGACTAGGCTCCTTAATTACTATGTCTTTTCCTGATTGAATCTTTGCCTGCATAGTAGGGTCTGTATCATCAACAGGTTTCTTCCCTTTGAGATCCTTCTTCTTTTGTTCTTCAGCCTTTATTCTTTGCCTTTCAAAATAGTGAAAGGGCTTGGGGAAGTACCTGCTAGGCTCCAGAGCATTAGCAGGTAACTTCCCAGCTTTTGCACTTCTTCTGTACTGAAGAATGACTTCTTGCCTGGCTTGATATTTGTTCCATTCTTGCTCAGAATACCATTTGCCCCTATCATAGGTCTTATCCTCTACAGCCTTCCAGGCAGTCAAAATAATATTCCTTGAAGTGGGGCTCCATTGTTCAAAATATGGCTTTAACTCATCCTATTCTCTGAACCTCTTCTTTGATAGCTGTGCTTCCTTCTGAGCTTCCTTGGCAGCTTCTGACATGTCTACTTTTTCAATAATCACATTTTGTGCCTCCTATGGAGGGATGTACATTTTCTGCACTTCTTGTTGAACCATATCAAAGTCAGCAGGAGGGTAAATAACCTGTGCAACTTCAGGCTGATCTCCTTCAATATTAGCAGGTTGTACTCCAGATTCAACAACATTGTCATCATCACATAAAAGAGGAAAGCCAAGAGTAGCTCTGATGGAATTAGAGATCTATTTTGCATGGTCAGAGTTGGCTTTCACTAACAATCTCTCCCCCTTTATGACTTCTCTTAACATGATCCCTCAGATCAGTCTTTTGAAACCTTATCTGATCAGCCAAATATTCAGTACCTTCTTTGTAATAGTCTTTGAACTTCAGTAAGGTATCAAAAATTATCTTTTGAGAGGCTCCAATAGCTGTTTGGATAGCAGCTAGATCTTCTTTTATTTTCTTTGATATTTCAGATTTCAGATCAGTGGTGATACTTCCGAGTTTTTTTGATGATTTCTTCATGAGAGTCTTTGAGATTTTCATTGGACCTGAATTGATTTTCTAAAACATACCCTTGATTTGTGGCAATGTTCTCAATCTCAGTCTTGATAAGCTTTTATTGCTCAGCCAAATAAACTGCAGCATTGCCTCCCTTATGGAAATAATCTGTCATCTCTTTCTTGTGCAGATTGACTTCAAATCGGATTGATTTTATGTCTTGAGTCAGCTGAAACTGTAGTTACTTATTTGACTCATGCACATATTTTTCTAAAGACTGTCTTTGTTCATCCAATTTTACTTGCATTTGGACCAGTAATGAACTGAAATCCATGCTTGGAGCTGGTTATTTAGTGATTGATTGCAAGGCTTTCTTGTAGCCTGAGCTTCTTTTCTTAATTACAATAAGTTTCTCTTCTTAGCCATAGTGGCTTCCTCATCATCAGAGGGTTGTGATGAGCTATCTATATCAACAGTTTCCTTATTTGATGAGGCATTTAACAACTCCTCCCCCTCAGTCCTTGGCAGTTCTTTGTCAATCTGTGATTGCTCCCCCTCAATCCTTGCAGTAGGAAAATCAGAAAATAGCTCTTCCATTGTGAACTCTTGCTGCACCTGTATAAGAGGAACAAGATTAGTTTGAACAACAAAAGGTTTTCCCTGGACATCCAGATATTTGTCCAGGGACCTCTCTAGAAAGGGGATACTTACATGCTCATCCTGAGCAGTATTTTTCAACTGCACATTTTGTGTCTCTTTCTCCACAATGAGAAATGCCTATTTATTGATATCTGATACAATATCCATTACTGTATCAGTTGCATACTCACTCTCTAGAGTAACTCCATCAATTGCTTCCCCTTGAGCAGGCAGCTCATAAATTACAGTATCTTTTACTGCTAATTCAGGATTTTCTCCCCTAGAGAAGTGACTATCTGCTGCTCTTGGAGCACACTGCTCTCCACTTGATCTTGTGCATCGTTTTGTTGCCTGTCTTCATCTGAAGTGAAGACCACTTTCTCTTCTAAATCACTAGAGGATTCTACTTGCTAAACAACTTCCTTCTTCTTCTTTTCTTTCTTTTTCTGTTTTTGAGGAGTAAAAACCTCCTTGGTTAATACTCTATCCCACCAAGACTGGATTCTTGTGTTCATTCTTCTCATATGGTTGATTTTTGATCCTGGAAGTTGGTTCATTATATCTGGTATTACTGATGATAAACAAAGACTCGGGATTCTTCCCAAATTTAGTTTCTTGATTCCTTCTTATATCTTGTCAAATACTATGGATGCCCAATCTGTCTTTAGCTTGAAAATTATTCTTGTCATTAGATTGAACATAGATGCTGAGATTCTGTCATGTCCACCTGTTTTGCACAAGATCACCTTACCTACTATCTCTGACAGGAACTTCTCTTGTGAATTCATCCCTTTCCTAGTGATGGATGATCCAACCTTGGTATTAGGGTTGAGCTCGCACCAACTTAAGGCATCTTTTGTCATTGAGGGAATGATGTCATCTTCTTCCTTAACCTTTGGAAGTTGGAGTGATTTCCTAATCGCCTTCAGTGAAAGTTTCACTCGGGAATCTTGTACTGTGTCTTTGATCTTCTTTCCGTCTTGTCCACAGTGGCAGAGGAATAAAATTCCATGACTTCCTTCTTCCAAATCTTCGTCGGTTTTGAGACCAAGAACTCCAATCCATTTTCTGAAATTAGGGTAATTACACCCTGAATTTCTGGAGATGTTGTCGTGAAACCACCACGAACCAGCTCATACCCTTCGTTCACTTTGTCATCTTGATGAGGCGTCATTGTTGGGAGAGAGAGAGAGAGAGATGAAAGAGAAGAGAAGAGAAGAGAATAGCTATGTTGACACAAGGTCTAGAGTCGAGAAATCTGAAGGCGTAGTCGACCAGATTTTGGCTTCACCTATTTATAGTCTAGGTGACAAGGGGAGTTCAAAAGACGCGGCTTAGTAATAAGACTAGGTCTCGACAATACTTAGGTTTAGTTGACATGTTTATGTGTCGACATACTTATGTCAGTGTCGACATGGACTTGTTAAGTCTCGACACAGAGTGTCGACTTTGATTTTTATGTGTCGACACAAAAATTAGTTAACTTAAAGTCTCAACAGACTTGTGTCGACACCTATACTCCTGTCGACACAGATACTGTTTTTGTATCGACACATTCTTTTTCTTTGTTGACACAACAAACTGAGTGTGTCGACACAAAGTCTGCTTGTGTCGACACAAACATTGTACTTAGACAAATTTCCATAGAAATTTTGTACTGACAGATTCCACTCAAGAATACTTGAGCTTAGCTATTCTAGGTTCAACATACCTAATTCAAATTTAAAATAATTGAATTTAGTTTCATCTAGAGGTTTTGTAAAAATATCAGTAATTTGATTATTTGTGTTTACAAATTCTAGATTAATATCTTCTTTTTCCACATGTTCTCTTATGAAATGAAACTTAATTTCTATATGTTTGGTTCTACTATGTGATACAAGATTCTTAGCAATAGAAATAGCACTTGTAGAATCACAAAACAGTGGAATTCTACTTACCTTGATGTCATAATCTTTCAGTTGGTGCTTTATCCACAATAATTATGCACAACAACTTCCTGTAGCTACATATTCAGACTCAGCTGTTGATATTGCTACACTGATCTGCTTCTTGCTGCACCATGACACCAGACTTCCACCTAGGAATTGACAGGTTTCTGTAGTACTCTTCCTGTCTTCTTTGCATCCTGCAAAGTCTGCATCTGAAAAACCTGTTAGTATGAAATCTCTATTCTTAGGGTACCAAAGAGCTAGATTAGGTGTGCCCTTAAGATATCTCAAAATTCTCTTAACTGCAGTATAATGAGATTCCTTTGGGCAAGCTTGGTACCTAGCACACACACATATAACATACATGATGTCGGGTCTACTAGCAGTCAAGTAGAGTAGGGAGCCAATTATCCCTCTATACAAAGACTCATCAACAGGTTTCTCTGTCTCATCTTTGCTTATAGGCATACTTGTTCCAATTGGAGTTTTTATGGGGGAGGATGAGTCCATACCATATTTCTTAATCAACTCCTTGGTGAACTTAGATTGAGATATGGATAATCCATTATCAGTCTGTCTGACTTGAAGTCCCAAGAAGAACTTCAGCTCACCCATACTGCTCATCTCAAACTTCCCTTACATAAGTTTGGCAAATTTTTTACAATGGTTGTTTTCAGTAGATCCAAAGATAATGTCATCAACATATATCTAGACTAGGATTATCTTGTCTTTAGATTCCCTAAAGAATAGAGTTTTGTCTATCTTTCCTCTAGAGAATTTATTCTCAATAAGAAAAGTAGACAAGGTTTCATACCAAGCCCTAGGGGCTTGTTTCAAACCATATAGAGCTTTCCTAAGCCTATATGCATAATTAGGAAAGTTAGAATCTACAAAACCTGAGGGTTGCTCAATATAGACTTCCTCTTTTAAGTCATCATTCAGAAATACTGACTTTACATCCATCTGATATACCTTGAACCCTTGATAGATAGCATAGGCCAAGAACAATCTTATAGCCTCCAGCCTTGCTATTTGGGCCAAGGTTTGATCAAAGTCAATCCCTTCCTCTTATCTGTAGCTTTTTGCTACAAACCTGGCCGTGTTCTTGATAATAGTGCCATTTTCATCAAGTTTGTTTCTGTAGATCCACTTGGTTCCTATAATGTTGTGATCCTTTGGGTTAGGAACCATTTTCCAGACTTTGCACCTTCTGAATTGATTCAGCTCTTCTTGTATAACATCAATCCAGTTTGTGTCTAGCATGACTTCTTCAAACTTTTTGGGTTCTATTTGAGACAAGAAGCTAGAACATAGAACTGTGTTCATGCTTTTTATCCTTATTAGAACACCTTGACTAGCATCACCAATTATCTGGTGAGCTGGATGATCCTTCAGGTGTCTTCTTGTTGGAGGAAACCTGTCTACCTCATGGCCTTCATCATTTTCCTCCACATGATGCTCCTCATTGTCTTCATCATCCAGTGAGTTTTGTTCTCCCCTGGACAGCATGCATATTTTCCATCATCCATCCTAGCAGGAGCTTTATCATTGATGGTCATCTTGTCCAGTCTGTCTGTTAGACCTGTAGAACTAACCGAAGAACTAGACAATTCATTGTTAATCAATCTAGACTCATCAAAAAATAACATGGACTGACTCTTCCACAACTTGGGTAGTCCAGTTATAGATCCTGTAAGCCCTACTATTATTACTGTACCCAACAAATATCCCTTCTAGGGATTTAGCAGCAAACTTAGTTTGGTAGTGCTTACCATTAACAAGGATATAACACTTGCTACCAAATATTCTAAAGTAAGAAATGTTTGGTTTTCTGCCTTTCAAAATCTGATAGGGAGTCAACTTAAGTTTCTTATTTATGGATGCTCTATTGAGAACATGACAACCAGTATTTACTACCTCAGCCCGGAAATATTCAGGGAGAGTTGTGTCACTGAGAAGAGTTCTACCTACCTCAATAAGAGTTCTATTCTTTCTTTCAGCAATTCTATTTTGCTGAGGTGTTCTAGGTGAGGAGAACTCCTGATGAATCCCAAATTCTTCACAGAATTTTGTCATACATTCAGACTAAAATTCAGTTCCATGATCACTTCTGATTTTGACCACTGAACTATTAAATTCATTCTGAATTTGTCTAACAAAAGTCTGGAAAATACTAGGGGTTTCAGATTTCTGCCTCAAGAAGAAAACTCATGTGTATCTAGAATAATCATCCACAATAACTAGTGTATATACTTTCCTACCAATACTATGAACTGACATAGGACCAAACAAGTTCATATGCAAGAGATATGAACATCTCAATGAATCTTTGGTATCTAGTGTAGGAAAAGAGGACTTGGTCTGTTTGCCCTTTTGGCAAGCTTAACACACTCCCTCTTTAATGCACTTGACTTGAGGACCATTCCTCACTAAACCCATGCTAAACAACAGTCCTATAGACTTATAGTTCAGATGAGCTAACCTCTTGTGCCATTTGATACATAGTGAAGATTTCTCACCTACAACTAGGAAAATGGATGAATTGTTATACTCATAATTTAGGTTAAGACAATATACATTCCCTCTCCTAGTGCCAGTCAAAATGATCTCTTGATCACTTGACCTCTTAATTTGGCACTCCCCTTTGTGGAAAGAGATATCATAACCTAGATCACTAAGTTAACTTATGCTAATCAGATTATGTTTTAGACCCTTCACATAAACCACTTTAGTGATAGTAATTGAATCAGTAGAAATGTTACCAAATCCTTTGGTTACTCCTTTTTTTGATCCACCAAAGATGACTTTGGGACCATTCTCTATAGGTGCATATTCCCTCAACATTTTTCTTGTTCCAGTCATGTGTCTGGAACATCACTATCTAAGTACCATATAAGGGTATGACCACTTGGATTCACCTGCATAAAATAAAGAATCACTCATCCTTAAATCCCAAAATATTATTAGATTCTAGGTTCTTGTTAGTTTGGGAAATAACCTGTTTACCTACAGATTTTCTGATAGGTAAACTACTCTTGATTCTAACACTTGTGTTAAACCAACAATTCATGGCAAAGTGTCCTACCTTGCCATAACACCAACACTCAAAGCTGTTGTACCTTCTCTTAGGTACAGACTTCACAACCTTGTTGCCAGCAGTCTTTTTAAGTGTAGGTGCTGGAGCAGCAAACCCCAAGAATTCCTTTTGAACCTGATGGGCTTGCCTATAGAGTGGCATACTGGTATTTGCACACTTGCCAATGTGATCTCCATACTAACAATGACCATGAGTAATTTCATGATCATACCTGTTTGTAGGTTGCATCACCTTCCTAAAGAAAATAGGGGGATTAGAGGCTAGTGGCTGAACTGGGGCCTTACCTTTTCCATGAGAATTTGTGGTCCTAGTTCTTCCCTCAAAACCTAGACCTGTCTTTCCCTTCTGAGAAATGAAATTGTCTATTAAGGGCAAGATAGATTTTGGCTTAGAGAATTTAGCCACTAACTCTCTTTCTTTCTGGAGTCTTGCCTCCAGATTTTTGATATGATTTTCTTTGAAAGTGATTGTGCCCATCTGAATAACAGTTATGTTCTTCAGTTTGGCAACCTCTTTCAGTTTCAAATCAATCAGCTTGGCTGATTCAGATGCTGCCTGCTTAAGAGATTCAATCTCCTTGGCCTGCTCCTTGACAAGAAGTTTGCTTCTCTTTAGAGCTTGCAACAACCCACCATACTCATCAATGAGTTGGTGTACATCCCCTTCAGACTCAGAACCATCCAAATATCTTGATGTAGATGCTTCTAATTCTGATCTAGTGAAATAATCAGAAGCTGAGGGAGAACTGTATACCTTGCTTGGACCAGGATGATCCTGACACTGATCATCTTCTGACTGAGCCATCAGCCCTCTACAATAATAATCTTGCACTCCATTTATGGAGTCCAGCATTTGTAGGAATTATAGTTCCCTAGAATCCTCTTCTGTTGAGAACAGCCCAACATATGCTTCTGCATTATCTTCTTCTCCTGATTCTGAAGATAAAGAGTCTCTCCAACTCTTCTGCTTTTGAGCAACAAAGGATTTTTCCTTTTTGCCTTTCAATTGATGCTTCTTCTTGTTTTTAGATTCAGTCCTCTTGTCTGGACAGTCAGCTATGACATGTCCTGACCTGTTGCAACAATAACAAATAATCTTAGAATTAGTTTGTTTACTAGGTTTTGAGGCATACCTATCCTCCTTGGGAGTCTTCTTTTTCTTGTAATACTCATTCTTGGAAAAAGATGGAGATGTCTTGGTTCTCCACTTCTTCTTTTTCATGAACCTTTGGAACTGCCTTGTAAATGCGGCAAAGTCCTCATCAGAGGTGTGGCTATCTGATGTGCTGTTGTCAGGAATTCCTTCTTCTGTCTCAGCACTCCTTTTGCGCGGAGAAGGAGATTTTCTCCTGCCCTTTCTTGTGCCTTCAGCCTTGAAGGCAACTGACTTATCCTTGTAGAAAGAGGAGACATCTCATTGGAATTTGTAAAAACAGATTATCAAATAGCAGATGTATTTACTAAGCCTTTAGATGAAACCAAATTCAATAAATTCAAAATTGAATTAGGTATGTTAACCATTGATTAATGTATTAACAAAATCATTAACAATGCAATTGAAGTGGTATATAAGTAAGTAAAGGTAATAACAACATAATCAAGTGTTAAAAAGGACACATTGAAGTTACAGAAATTGGCTAAGTGAGAATGTGTCGACACATTCAGTAGTAATGTGTCAACTCAGAGAAATTATGTCGACAAGTCAGAAATATTGTGTCGACACAGAGAATATGTGTCGACACTTGAGAGTTATATTGTCGACTTAACCAGAAATGTAATGTCGACTCAACCAGGAAAATGGTGTCGACACTTACAGAATATGTGTCGACACTTATCCTTAGAGTCGACACAGAATTTCTGTCTATCTAAGGTGTCGACATAACCACAAATTGGTATCGACACATAGTAGGCTGCAGTAATGTCGAGACATAGAAGTTTGTATCGACACATTCCGTCTGTGTCGACACATTTTGACTGTTTTTGGCGCCTTTTGAACTTCTTTCAACTGAGGCTATAAATAGGTCAAAAACTCATTCTGTCGACACGCTTCCAAGGTTTTCGAGACTAAAACCCTGTGTCGACAGTCTATCTTTCTCTCTTCTCTCAAGCTTTCTCGACGAACCGATGGCGCCAAGGATTGAAGACAACATTAATGAAGGGTATGAGTTGGTGCGCCAGGCCTTTGCAGAGGCGCCGCCAGATGTTCAAGGAGTTATCACCCTCCTCTCTGAGTCAGGGTTAGAATTTCTCATCTCAGAACCAACAAAAATCTGGAAGAAGGAGGTGCACGAGTTCTTTATCTCTGCATCAGTCCACTCAACTGGCCTCAAGATTAGGTCCACAGTTCAAGGGACTAAGGTGAAGATTAATCAAAGAAGTTTAAGAAAGATCTTTCAATTGCAAGTAGTTGAGAATGAAGAGGAAGTACCTAGTTCTAAAACAAGGGAAGCCCTTCAATGGTGTGGACTGGACTCAGGCTTGAAGATTGGAGCTGCATTCAACAGGAAGGGTATGAATCAGCAAGGGAAGTTCTTATCTGAAATAGTTGGGAAAGTGATCCTCTGCAAGACAGGTGGACATGATAGGATTTCTGCCTATATGTTCAGCCTGATGACCAGGATTGTTTTTATAATTCCTACTGATTGGTCAGGAGTGATCTTTGACAAGATCAAAGAAGGAATCAAGAAGCCTAACATGGCTAGGATCATGAGCCTGTACCTCACTGGAGTGATTCCTGAAGTGATGCAGCAACTGCAAGGGAGTAAGATTAATCATATGAGAAGAATGGATATGAGATTGTTCTCTAGGTGGGATAGGGTGCTGTCCAAGGATGTGACTGAAGAGAGCAGGCCAGACACCCCTGTGAAATCCCCTACACAAAATCAAGAATCTGAACAATTACAAGAAGACCCACTGAGGACACAGGTTGAAGAACAGCTTGCCTCATCTATAGTCCAGGAAGTGTCAACACCTGCACAGATGCAGGGGGAGCCAGTTTCCACTCCTGCTCCAAAGGTATCTACTCCTGCTCAGGTATAGGGGGAGCTAATGTATTTTACTATACAAGACATTGCTCATATTCTTATTACTGCACAGGTTCAGGGAGAGCTAGTGTCCACTCCTACTCCAGATACTACAAATACTGAAGTGCAAGTACAAGAGGATGCACAGTTAAACTTGTCTCAAGATTTAACTGCTGCAGAAGTTACAGCTCAACTGGAATTTACTATGGAGGAGTTATTCCCTGATATTGATACTACTGCTGATAAAGTAGGAGGTGGACCAGATATTGAGAAGTCCATAGGTATGGACATTGATCAGGAAGCTGAAGTTGAGCCACAGGTTGAGGGTGAGCCAGTGGATGTTGAAGCTGAGCAACAGGCCCCTGGAACAGATACAATTCATCATCCTCAAGAAAGAATTCATGTAGATACTTCATCTGAAACAGAAACTGAAGATGCCAGGGTGGCAAAGAAAAGAAAACTTGTTGTCTTTAAGAGAAGAAGCAAGAATTATAAGCAGGCTTTACAGACCACACCTCTACAAGTATCTCCAGCCTTTGATTACAACAAATTTATGGTAGATCTACAAGTAAAATTGGATGAACAAAGGATGGCTCTGGAAAAGTATGTTGATGAAAATAGCAAGTCACTTCAGTTTGACTTAGCTCAGGATATAAAGTCCATCCAGTTTCAAGTCAACATGCATAAAAAGGAAATGACAGATTGCTTCCACAAGGGTGGCAATGCTGTGGTTTATCTAGCTAAACAACAGGAGGCTATTACTACAAAGGTGGATGACATTGCTTTGAAGCAAAGCTATGTTTTGGAAAACCAGCTAAGAATGAATGATAATTTAACTGAATCTCATAATGAGATCATTGAGGAAGTTAAGAAGATTGGTCCAGGTCTGCCTGCAGATAGAGCCAAAGAAAGGGACGAATTTGATAAGAATTTTCAAGCTGCCATTGCATCTGTTAAGACTGCCATCACAACCTCTCAAAAAGAAATATCTGAAAAGCTTCAAAAGTTAAAACCATTTTTCAAAGAGGGTGTGAATTATTTGGATGTCCAAATCCGATTTCAAAAGGAAGATCTAAGAGATCATGTATCTAGAGAAGCCATAAAGGGGGAGAGGATGCTAATTCATGCAGGCTCAGAGCACACCAAATGGGTGACCAATAGCATTCGAGCCACTTTGGGATATCCCCCATTGTGTGATGATGCTATGGTGGCTGAGTCAGGAATACAATCAAATCTACTTGAAGGCAATCAACCTGAGGTTGCCCAAGTCATTTACCCCCCTCCAGATTTTGACATGATTGATCAGAAAGTTCAAGGAATGTATAGTCCTCCAAAGGAGGTTACTAATATTGTCTTTGGAAAGGTTGATAAGCCTGAGGCTACTCTGAAAGAACAGCAAGATGCTCTATTAGCAAAGAAGAAATTCAGAGAGCAGGCTGTACTTAAGCCAGATTATGAGCAGTGGAGTCCTACTTCAAGGAACATAATACTCACTGCATGGAAAGCTGTACAAGATAAAGTTCATGAGAGAGGGAAGTGGTACAATGAAATAGAATGGCAGAAGTATGAGGCAAGACAAGAAGCAATAGTACAATTCAGAAGGAAAGCTAAGCTGGGAAGACTGCCATCAGATGCTAAGGAGCCAAGCAAATACTTCCCAAAGCCTTTTCATTATTTTGAAAGGCAAAGGATCAAGGAAGAAGCTCAGAAGAAAGCTGATCTTAAAGGAAAGAAGATAGCTGAAGAATCAGAAGCTCCTGTGACAGCTACAATTCAATCTGGCAAAGGGATTATAATTAGAGAGCCTGATCAATCCTGATTATGTTTTAAGTTCTTTTATAGTGTTTTGTAATGTTGTGATGTAATCATTAAATGTAAAACATTGTAATCAAACATTACCCAGTTATAAACAAAATGTTGTTTGGCATATTATAATGTGCATTCTGTGGTGAATTGTTTTTTATGTGTTGTTTATATTAAGTATTCCTGTCATGTCATATATCATCATTTAGTACTGTTTATAAATGGTGTATATCATTGGCTATAAGGGTTATGACTTCTCCAAATAGGGGGAGATTGTTGGGTACATTGGAAAATGTGTACCTGATTTGAAGAAGCCCAACCTAGCTCAATGATATACATCAAGGTGTATTTGATGTTGTTTTAAAGTTGACATGTGCAGGTGAAGAATTGATAAAGTATGCAGAAAAATTCTAAGTCCAAGTGTCGACACAGAGGAAGCAGTGTCGACACATAGAAGAAAATTGTCGACACATCACTGGGAAAAAGTGTCGACACAGAAGAAGTAAGTCGACACAACACTGGGAAGCCGTGTCGACACATAGCAGTTAGTCTACAACTACACTGGGAAAAAGTGTCGACACAGAAGAAGTAAGTCGACACAACACTGGGAAGCAGTGTCGACACATAGCAGTTAGTCTACAACTACACTGGGAAAAAGTGTCGACACAGAAGAAGTAAGTCGACACTTACTAAGTTATGATTCTACAACAACTTTGTCGACACACAGGACTTGTGTCGACACACTGAAGAGTCAAGACCAAGTTATTTTCAGAAGGAGCTGTGTCGACTCAAAGGCAACTTAGTCGACATCACTGAAGACTGTGTCGACACCAAAGTCAATTGTGTCGACACAAATAAACAGATGGTCTCGACACTTTCTGACAGACTGTCTCGACAACTTATGGTTCAAGACTAAGGCACAGGACTTGTTTGGAGACTTGACAGCTGAGGATTGCCACCAGTTAACTGAAGCTGTCAGACTTGTCAGAAAACGGTTAGAAACCGGATCAGCCGGTTACCATGAAGAAAGTCTATAAATAGACGGATTCAGAAGGAGAAAGCAACTGTTGGAAAACATTGTTGAGAATCAAAAAGTTGAGAAGGATTACGATCCAATTCATTTCAAGAAAGTGCTAGGCACTTAAGAAGATCTTCTCCGGGAGATCTAAGAAGACTATCTAAGGATAGATCAAAGAAGAGTTCTAATCAGAATTCAGAAGAATCATTCAAAGTGCTGGATAGAGAGAGATCAAGCCAGAATTTGAAGAAGAAGAAAGAAACCACCAGTGGATTCTCAAGAAGCTGTTTGGAAATCAACTCAGCTAAGTTCTTATTCAAGAAGCTTTGAAGAAAGCTCAGATACAGTTGATTTCATCAGCTGATCAAGAATTGTCTTGGCCTTTTCTCTCTCAATTTTAGGCAAGACAGTTAGATAATATTTTCCATATTTCTGTAGGATCTGTTTACACAGATCTGAGTTGTAAGCCTATGTTATAAAGGCTGAGTGTAGGAGTGTTGAACTCTGAGTGGTAGGGCTGTTTGTCTGAGTGTAGGAGAAGGATATTCTCTGAGTTGTAGGCCTTGGGGCAAGGCTGAGGTAGGGCAGTTGTGCCTGAGTTGTAGGAACCAGTTGGGTTCTGAGTTGTAGGATCTGTTGATCTGAGATAAGTGGAAGTTTGGCCGAATCTAGCATACTGCTAGATAGGTGAAGGGGGAAAGTGGATGTACCCAGACCTTGGGGAACCACTATAAAACATTGTGCAATCTGTGATGCTTTATTTTCTGTGATTGATGTACTTATTGTGTTAGCTATTGAATTGAATTCTGCCTAGAAGTTTTTATAAGAAAAGCAGAACCTATTCACCCCCCCCCCCCCTCTAGGTGTTTAGGCTGCCTTGAAAGTTAAACTATCAGTAATATTCTGTGCTTTTTTATCTAGTGTTGCCAAGATGATCTCATCCTTTGTCATTTTAGAATAACTCTTTGGGGTTCTGATATTTGCATCTAGAACTGAAACCTGCATTGGAATGAAGGGGCCTTCTTGGACTGTGATGTAGATCTTGGATTAGATGCTTCCATGAACAGCTTGACCCTTTCCTTCCATATGCCAAAACATTCTTTCCTGTAGATAGACAGTTTCATAGATCCAAACTCTTTTTGATCTCACTTGAACCCATTCTTGAAATCTGTTAATTGCCTAGGAGATTCACTCAAACTGTTAGGTCAATCTTTGAGCAACCTCCCTCTGATACCACTCTAAAGACTTATTTCAAGAGCTTAAATACCTTGAGGGGGGGGGGGTGAATAGGTTTCAATTATCTTTAAGAATTTTAGGCAAATTAACTAGTTCTTACTTAGCATAGAAAATGCAAATCACAGCACAGAAAATACAGCATAACATACACCAGATTTATAGTGGTTCCCCAAGATATGGGTACATCCACTTTCCCCCTTCATCTATCTAGTAGAGAACTGGATTCAGTCCAACTCCCTTCCACTAACTCAGATCCACCGATCTTACAACTCAGAACCAGATTGGTTCCTACAGCTCAGACTTATACAAGTCTTACCTAAAAATCTCCACAAGAATCCTACCTCAGGCCACAACCCTACCTCAGCCTTTATAACTAGACTTACAACTCCGACTATTACAAGTCCTACACCTCAGGCACTCAGCCCTACCTCAGCCTTTATAATTATAGGCTTACAACTCAGATCTAATAAAAGATCTCACAAGTAATTGAGTATTTGAAAGATATAAGAATATCACCAGATAGATCACTCTATATGTGAGAGCTTCTTGATTAGTTCTTGAATGAATTGAATCTCTAGATCCAACATGACTTAGCTTTTTCAAAGCTTCTTGATAGAACAAAATAAGGTTGAACTCTTCTTGATATAGAAGTTGATCTCCTGTCAGCTCTTTCCTTGAATTCAGAATGAGATCTGAATCTTCTCTGCAGACTGTTCAAAATCTGCCTTTTTAAGGGTCACCCCTTTACTTGTTATGAAATTCTTCCTTTGGATGATTCACTTTTTATCTCTGTATCTGTTCTTATTAAGTTGTCACGGATCAGTCCTTTATATATAGATTTCTCCTGGTTACCGGCTGATCCGGTTTATAACAACCTTCTGATAGTTCTGACAAAGGTGTCAGACCTGTTGGTAATGATAGCTGTTGACCCACCAGTCATGACAGTTGATTCTTTAGAGACTTAACAACTCAGCACGATCCACTCAGCAATCTGCTTCATATGTGTCGACACAAGTAGACTAAGTGTCGACACAAGTCTTGATAATGTCAACACAGCACTCCAAGTGTTGACATAGTCATTCTTCTGCTACTCGACACATCTTCTGTTTGTAAGTGTCGACACAAGTCCTGTGTGTCGACACAACTGCTCTTGGTCTCGACATAACTGTTGCAGACAGATGGCGTTGAGTGTATGTCCAGCCGTCGTTGAGTGTGTGTCGACACAAGTCATGTTTGTCGACACAACTGCTTCTGGTCTTGACTTAGCTGCTGCAGACAAATGACGTTGAGTGTGTGTCGATACAAGTCATGTGTGTTGACACAAGCCTTCTGACTCAGAATAACTGTTGGTGTAAGGTGGCGTTGAGTGTGTGTCTAGCTGTCGACACAAACCTTCTTCAGGCGTCGACACAATTCCTGAGTGTCAACACATGCCTTTTTTCTGGCGTCGACATAACTCCTGGATGTCGACACAGCTTCTGCTTTAGGTGTCGGCACAATTCCTGCCTTAGGTGTCGACACAATTCTGGGTGTCGACACAACTTTGCTTCTAGTGTCGACACAATGCCTGGGTGTCGACACAGCTTTGCTTTTTGTGTCGACACAACTTCTGGGTGTCGACACAATTCTCCACAAGTGTCGACACTTATACTTAGAAAAATTTCTTGCAAACCTTACACCTGCACAATGAAACTCAAACATCCATCAAATACAAATTGATGTATATCATTGAGTAAGATGAGGCTTCTCCAAATCTAATACATATTTTTCAGTGTACCCAACATATGCCAACGAGAAGGTTGAGAACATTTTACCAAGGATTCTCCCGCGCCTAAACAGAAACAAGAACAAAACTAGTAATTGTAAGTTTGAGACAAAAACTTACTACTACATTCATTTAGCATAAACTGAAATAAGAAATTATTACTACATTCACTTTGCCAGAAAACATTTTGGTCTTTAAGTAATCAAAGTTTAAAAAAATAACTAATACAATTATTTTTTTAGTTTAAAATCCGGGAGATATTTTATAAATCTTATCAGATATACAACAAATATGATCGTCAGTTAACACAAACAATATCTACCAAATCCACATAACTATAATAACTAAGATACTCAATAGAATGCGATAAAACACAAATCTGAATGATATGAATATGCTTTCTGAATCGATCGCCACCTCAACATTGTTGGCTGACATATTTTTTTCGACATTAGCTTGTTGTACTTTGAAGGGGGTTCTGATGGGGGGTTTCTGATCAAGTTTAATTGTTCTTACTTTTTCTTGTGGCCAAAAATTTTCTCTAGTAATCTTCCTTTCAGTGGGGAGGAAGGAAGGAGTTTGATCTGCAAAAACTGTGGGGGAGATGAGCAAACTAAAATGTGAGGCGGAAGTAGGGTTGTTCATAAATAGTATAGTTCGTAAATAATTCAGGATTTGATTCGTAAAAATTCAATTAAAATTCGTATTTTTTGAATTCGAATAGTTTTTGAATCCGAATAATTTTATTCATATTCGAAAGATTCGTGAATAGTTCGCGAATACCGGAATAAATATTTTAAAAAATAATATATGTAAATATATATTTTATATAATTCTATTTGAATATTATATTAAATTAAAAATTATAAAATTTGAATATGAATCTAAATCTGAATTCGAACCCAAATTTGAATCTAACATTTCATGACGAATCTGCATTCGAATCCGACACTGAATATTCGATCAAATCGGAAACCGAATATTTGCACTATATGTCAAATTTGGATTCAATTGAAGAGTTATTTGATTCGATTCGATTCGTGAACACCTCTAGGCAGAAGGTTTGAGGAAAGGAGTTCGAGTTAAAGATTAGTAAATGAAAATGTGAGGCAGAAGGTTGTGTTGGGTTTTCTATACTAGAGTGGAACAACAGATCACATGTGCGTAGCGGAATAAACATACAAAAATAACCCAAAAGAGTAAAGGATCTTGCAATCTCCATAAATTAAGAAATAAACCACATCAATATATTGCAATATACCTGAGAGGGATGCGTCTTTACTCAACCAAGATGCTCCAAAGATCTAGACCAAAAACAAGCGGCTGAGTTCACACAAAAATAGATATGTGACTCTACAAGTATCCATACGAGCGGTGGAGAACCCTAATATCTTATCCCATAAGAACTGGGTTGGTGAAGGACTGCTCTCTGTGTCTCCAAAAATTGCTATATTCGTTTCTAAGAGAGGCGACGACAAGAAGAAGTCATGACCGGATCTAGGGTAAGTGACGGCTTCAGAAGCATGTACTTCAGTTACACACGTATAGAAAAATCCTTTTCCAAGTCTATTTATATCCAAGGATAACAAACAGACAGAAACCCTCTAAGAAGTCCCCCAAAACTCAACATGCGTCGACATGCGTTGACTTGCGCTCGACGTGCGTCAATAAGAACTCAATGCAACATCAAAATGCACTTGATGACATTCAACGCAACTGTATCGATACGCAATCGACGCACCTGCGTCGAGTAGAACTCAATGTTGCATCGATTTCTACTTGACATAGCGTCGATAAAGAACTGGCTTCGATATTGAGCTTGGCTGCATCGAAAGCAAGTCGACGTGCGTCGATACGCACTCGATGCAACCCGTCAGTATACTTTATGTCATAGATTTGGTCCCTTAATCATATCTCAAATGAATGGGGCCAACACATTCCTTCTTCCAACTTCTCTAAGCACACTTATGGGTGACCCTATAAGCTCAAATTGCGTTGGCAGTAAGACTAACTGCTTGACTACTTCTAGATCACCATATGAATACCAACAGTCTCGCACTTGATCTTGAATGTATCAACAAAAGTCTCACATGAAATGAGCGGCATCTAACAATACATCATTCATACCTAAACAATAAGAGTTCATAACTCATCAAACCTTTTGCAACCAATGTATCAGTGTTTCCTTATCCCTTACATCCTGATTGGACTAGAGGCATAAATTGTGTCACCCTCATAATTATCCAAATCCAATTTTCTTGATGTAGAATGGACTTCCAGGAATTGATGAGTAAAATATCATATATTGACTCAATTGTGCATGACCATGCATTTCTCAGTCTCATTCCATCAATGGGCCCATAAATATAACTCATGTCATATAGGAGGACAAATCTCATTTTTGTCCATACATAAATACTTAAATGACTCGTAACATATCCAATAACTATTGTTATCATCAACTTTTTTCAAGGAAGACTTTTAATAGCATCAAAGTACGTTCTTCTTTACTTGATGAATATTGTGACTCCAGGTCAAAGAACCACAATCACAATTGCCATTTGAGACATACTTGCGATACGTTTATATAACAATCCACAAATTAGTCTCATGGAGGGTCTGTCCAGTACAACTTGTTCACTAACAAGTACTATGTGATGACTTGATATCATAATATCATGACCTATTTTAATATGGACTTTAATTAAAAGAATTCACATTATTTTAATCAAATTGATAACCCTCAATATCAATTCGAAGAGTTTATGCAAGCTACTCTTTAGTGGACAAGATCCGTATTCACCAATACCATAAGTCATCTTTGGCTGATCACACATAGAGTTGTTATTTAGGTAGGCAACCTTTGCCAATTGCATCATCATGCAACTCTTGTATGGTTGGTGGTTAACTCTTTATCCGCATCCATCATATGGTGCATATCAACCCTATGCCTCTAGACACTCAACCTTTGAGATCACCTAGTTAAGTTATACCCGATGTCGACATTGAGATATCACAATTATCCGCTCTCACCCTTTCTAAGATAGATTAATGCACCTTGCTTTGGCAAGCCCACACTTTATCGATTGAGGCAGGAAGAGTGTCATTCATCAAAAGACATCTGAATACTTAATATTAGGTTAAGGGATTTTAAGATAATTGATTAACACTTAATCATGATTAACATTTAGTGCACATAAACAAAACAAAATTACAATATTCACATTCCAGATACATCTCATATGTGCACAAAAGAAAACCAACAATACTTGATGTAAAGAGAGCTACACAAGAACATTTAGAACATTTCTAAATGTTTGGATTTAAGTGCATTGGATACAGGTACAAGCAATCTTTCTTATGATAGTAGACAAAATCATCCCTCATCATTGAATTAAAATTCAAGATAGAATTTGGTTTCACAAAGCACATGGATATACGATTACTGTAAAGGAAA
Organism: Platanthera zijinensis; assembly: GCA_039513925.1. Lineage (NCBI taxonomy): Eukaryota > Viridiplantae > Streptophyta > Magnoliopsida > Asparagales > Orchidaceae > Platanthera > Platanthera zijinensis. The sequence continues at coordinate 158,274,727 of CM077083.1, forward strand.
AAATAATTCTGAAATATGTAAATCACAACAAATTACAGGCGTTCCTGACACGCATAGTACACACAGTACAATGGAGAAAAATATCAACATTTGATGTTCTAGGAATAAATTTGGACATTTAGAATAATTCTAAATCTCTTGATTTACACACACTGGATCTGTAACCTGACTCTGATATCACTGTTGGATTTTTCTATACTATAGTGGAACAACACAATACATGTGCGTAGTAGAATAAACATACAAGAACAACCCAAAAGAGTAAAGGATCTTGCGATCTCCATGAATCAAGAAATAAACCACAACATATTGCAATATACCTGAGAGGGATCGAGTCTTTACTCAACCAAGATGCTTCAATGATCCAGTCTAAAAACAAGCGGTTGATTCAACACAAAATAGATCTGTGACTCTACAGGTATCCACACAAGCGACAGAGAATCCCAATATCCATAAGAACCTGGTCGGTGAAGGACTGCTCTCTGCATCTCCACGAATTGCTAGATTCGTTTCTAAGAGAGGCGACGACAAGAAGAAATCACGACAAGATCTAGGCGAAGTGACGGCTTTAGAAGCACGCACTTCATTTAAATACACAGGAAAACCCTTTTCCAAATCTATTTATATTAAAGGATAACAAACAGACAAAAGCCCTCTAAGAAGTCCCCCAAAACTCAACATGCGTCGACTTACACTCGATGTGTGTCGATAAGAACTCGACGCAACATCGAGATGCACTCGATGACATTCGAAGCAATTATGTCGACACGCAGTCGACATGCCTGTGTCGAGTAGAACGCGACATTGCTTTGATTTCTACTTGGAGTAGCATCGATAAAGAACTGGCTTCGACATTGAGCTTGGTTGCATCGATAGCAAGTCGACGTGCATCGATACGCACTCAATGCAACCTGTCAGTATACTTTATGTCAGAGGTTTGGTCCCTTAATCATATTTCATATGAATGGGGTCAACACAATGCTTCCTCCAACTTCTCCAAACACTCTTATGTGTGACCCTATAAGCTCAAATCGCGTTGACAGTGAGACTAACTGCTTGACTACTTTTAGAACACCATATGAATACCAACAGGTGGGGGGGTGGATCCAGCTGTAGATATTATTTAGCTTCCGGCCTGCTTAAAGGTTTTAGGGAGGTAGGGCATTTGAATCGCCGCTTAGGGGGAGAGGGGAGAGCTTGCTTGTTCCTTTGAAAAAATTCACGAATAGGAACAAGTCCCTATTTACGTTCGCGTGCATAGTAAGGCACGAGAAACACACCAAAAACACCCATTTCGTCATCCTTATTTTAGTCCTCAATTGGTAGCGACAAGGCAAAGCTGATTGCCATCAATAGTGCAACAATCAAGGAAGTTAAATTACATGAATCCTCACAATCAAAGAGAACAAGAATGTGAATTCCCACATTTCCCTTCTTTTTCCAGAGATCGTCGAACTTTGTGGCCATTGCTCTTTGTAGTTGTAATAAAAAAAATTGTGTATGTGCAGTCCAATGGGTTGATTAAATGAAACACGATGCTCATAACCAAACTATGTCGCACGCCCCCTAATGTGGACCCATGTGGGCTCGTGTATGGTTCATGCGAATAATTAATGGATCATGTTGGGCCCACCAATGGCATAACTGACCCAATGAGACATCATTAATTACCATCATTATTAACCCATTATTGACCCAATAATGGTGAGATGATTTAGGGTTTATGTATGTAAGGAACATTCCTTACCGGCTGGTACTCTTTATTTCCTCCACCTCCTCTCTCCTTCCTAAGCTATTGGTTATGTCGACCAAGTCAGCTAGTGTTGGAAAGTCTCTTTGGAGACCGTCTCTTCAACAATGGCATAGTGATGACATTCCCGTCATCATCGTTCCTCCTCAGAGTACTAGGTCTTAAGATTCGTGCATTATATGGTTTTTTATCGTTAAATATCATTTGGCGTGGATAAATATAATTCCTAACGAGATTCTTGAAAACTTCTGACGTTCCAGTGGCCAACCCTTAAGGGTGATGTGCAAAAATCGATCGAATCTTGCCGATTTTGGAACCGAACCTTCCGATTCAGTGCCGGTTCGGTTTGGTGCATGGGAAAATCAACCCTATATTGGTTCGAGTTGGTTTCAAAATTCCAAAATCCAATTAAACCGATTATTTCAATGACTCCATAAATTTTAATTTCATATTCATGGAGATGATGTGCAAATTGCTGCAATCCAGGTTATCTAAATGTCTGAAGTGCACAAGACACTTGCTTGTCTTAGGCTTTGTTTGAGAGAACTTATTTTCACCGGTCAAGTGGTTACGAATGCATGAACCAGACTGGTTCATGCGGTCGTAACCGCTTAAACGGTGAAAATAAGTTCTCTTTGTTGAATTTTCTCAAGAAGCTCAGCAAGATAGTCTAAACACCAAATTAATATCTTCAGAACTATCCAGATCACAACTTGACCAAGCGGAAACCAGGAAGTAAACTCAATCAACCAGATGCAAAGACAGAGACAAGCAGATCATATAACTATCAATCTTCTTTATAGGGCGAGGTATACGTGGCGAGACATGATTTCGCCAGTACAATAAAAAACAGAGAAAATACAAGTATCAATTCGGGCGGACAAAAGATGGAGACCGCCAAGACCGCCTGCCCGCAGAAGTCGCAGAGATCGCCTGAACTGCTGTTGAAGACGAACTGAACAACGGAGTCCGCCGAGACCGCGAGGTTGCGCGGACGCACCGTTTTTCGCTGAACTACTGCCTGCTGTCAAACTGGAGAACAAACCGCCTAACCGCCGAGTCCGGCGGACAGGTTATTGAACTTGGAAAAATTAAGTAGAGAGAAAACTGGTAAGCCGTCGATTGCAATCCGCAAACTTCACTAAGCCTGACCGAAGTTAGAACAAAACTCCTGGCTCCTCAGTGTTAGCCGCTCCACTGTTCACTCAGTTACAAATGAAGTGTCGGGGGGTCCTATTTATAGGCGGGGTGAGGAGTGTGGTCATCTCCCTATGAGATAGGTTAACCGCCCCTTAATCGCAGCTAGCACAGCCAGTCCGCCGAGTCCGCATTGACCGAATCAATAATGACGGACTCGCGAACAGTCCGCCAACCACCAAGCGCAAGATCGCCGCCATAACAGACCTGCTAGACAGATGCTAGTCCGCACAAGGTAGTCTGCCCAGTCTGCAAGGACAAACTAGACATCAGCCAAAACCGCAAACAACCAAGATGACAAGACAATCCGCTCAGATTAGCGAACACTGCATCAGTCCGAAGCACAAGTCCACGACCAACAGGCTGACCGCCCGGTCACAGCGGACTTAGCGAACTCTTCGAACACAACATCATCCCGCAGCACAAGTCCACGACCAACAGGCTGACCGCCCGGTCACAGCGGACATAACGAACTCTACGAACACTGCACCAATCCGCAACATGTCCACGACCAACAGGCATTCCGCCCGGTCAACAGCGGACACCCTGGACTTGTCACTGTGTGTGACCAAGTTGATGTAGGCCTCAATCGTAGACGTACTAAGGACTAGGGGAATAAAGCGGATGCCACACTAACTTTACTATTGCACTCACACAAGCTTTAACCGCAGCGCACTCGCAAGAAAAATATCTTAGTTTATCAACGCACGGTAGCCACACCGCTGAAAGGTTGAACAAACGACTATTGGTCGATGTTCTCCCAAGGCAAAGGGACCCACCCGATCCGGACAAGCGAGGTTGTACCAAAAGAGTCTACCAAAAAGTGCGATCGAGAAATGGTAGTTCTCTCCCAACAAAACTACGGGGTTCGCCAAACCCTTTCGGAAAACAACGCGATTAAGAGAGGTGCAAATCAAAAGGGAAACCACGAAGAATCTAACGATTCAAATCCAACGCAAAATTGTTCCAACCACTAGAATACCAAGAGGGAATCACACTTGAGTGGAGAGGTTCGTCACCCAAGTCGGAATAGATGATTCCGACTACCTTTAAAGGATCACTCTTCCGCGGTTCCGCCGGAGTTGGGCGGATGGAGAGATAGTTCGTCCGCCTTGGTCGCTTCACACCGGTACTAAGATTTAGCGTCGGAGAAGGAAACCTCTTCTCGGGTAGCACTCCAAGAGGAGAAGAGTGGCCAGCTTCCTTGTTCTTCAAGGTGGTGCTCGGGTGGTGGAGTTATGGTGGTCGGCCGGCTATGGAGGTGGGGCTCGGGTTGTGTAGTAGGAGGAGAGGAGGCGGCTAAGGGAGAGGGTGGAGTAGAGCGGCCGGATTTGGGTAAGGTTGAGGAGGGTGGTGGCGGATTGGAAGAGGAAGGGGAGGAATGGGTTGGCCGAATGGTGAGAGGGAGAGAGAGAAGGAGGGGGCGGCTAAGAGAGGTAGAGAGAGAGGGAGAATAATAGGAAAGATTAGGGTTTAAGTTTTCTTAATTCACTAAAGCATAAACAAAACACTACATGCCTATATATAGGCTTAACTCCAAGTCTTGGCTATATGTAGCCCAAATTAAAATGACACACTCCAAGGCTACATGTAGCCCAAATAAAAATAATATACTCCAAATAAACAATTAAAATATGCTAAAAGAAAATTGCTCTCAAGCTAAGAAATAGAAGAAGTGCAGCTAGATATTTGTCTTGCGCCGAGGGCAGAGATTATAGCGTTGCTCCATAAGAACGCCATGGCGACGCGAGTCCTTTGTTGGAGACGAAGGAGGGTCGTCCGTTAGCGTGCCCGTCATCAACAACTTGGGGGCCGTCGTCTCCACCAATCCTCTCCCGCTTGAAAGGACTCCTCACCGATGAGTTTGCTTGAAGATACTGTCGTAGAAGAACACCATCCAACAGAGCGACCTCCGCTTCCGGAAGCCAAGAGTCATCAGAGGCGGGGCAATCAGGCCAACGAATCAAGTAGCGGCGCACATCGCCATCTGCAGTGGGAAACACATCATCCTGGAGAATCTTGTCTGGCAAAAACGCTATCCTGGCAAACTTGGGAAAAGCATTAGGCAGCAAAGGGGGACAATCTATATCATCAACATTTAGCGTACCTCCGTTGGAGACCGGCAGAGAGAGTGATCCCTTACCCCACTCAACCCCATACCCACGAGAATCTGCAGTGGAACTAAACGGACAGGAAGATAATTCTAGCGGCGGAGCAATATATGGAGTTAAATCTGAAACATTAAAAACAGGGGAAATACCCCAATCAGTTGGTAATTCCAAAAGAAATGCATTGTCTCCTAACCTCTTTAAAATCCAGAAAGGTCTTACTCGCCGATCCGCTAACTTTTTTAAGGTGCCCGTAGGCAACCGTTCAGGGATGAGACGCACCATGACTAAATCGCCTACTTTCAAGTGAGACACTCTCTTATGTGCGTTGGCATTAACTTGATAAGATGCGTATTGAGTGGTAAACATTTCATTTATGTGCTTGTGCAGATCATGGATGTTAGAGGCAAAATCCTGTGCAAATTGACTTGAATTAAAAGATGGCGATAACGGAATCAAGTCAAGTGGCACGGGTGCTTTATAACCATGCACGACCTCATTTGGGGACAAACCCGTGGACCTATTTTTGGAATTATTATACGCTAACTGAGCATGAGGGAGGATAAGGTCCCATGTACCCTTGTGGTCTCCAACAAGGCATCAGAGCAAACTACCTAATCTTCTGTTTACAACTTCGGTTTGCGCATCCATTTGTGGGTGGTAAGCTGAAGAGAATAGAAGTTTGGTGCCCATAATCCTCCACAGGGTCTTCCAAAAATAACTAGTAAACTTCACATCCCTATCGGTAACTATAGATTTTGAATGCCACGATGGCCAACTACCTCTTTAAAATACAATTGTGCAACGTGTGACGCATCGTTGGTTTTATTGCACGCGATAAAATAGGCCATTTTGGAGAAACGGTCTACAACAACTAAGATAGAGTCGTGACGTCTAAATGTGATTGGGAGGCCGAGAATGAAATCCATGCTAACGTCTTCCCAAGGGATAGAAGGAATCGTTAGAGGGGTATAAAGCCCCGCATTTGTTTTGTTCCCCTTAGCCAATTGGCACGCTCAACAACTTCCCACGATTTTACTAACCATGGCCTTAAGACCGGGCCAATAGAACTTATCTTCAATTAACGTGATCGTCTTGTCACGGCCGAAATGTCCACCTAGTCCTCCGCTATGCAGTTCCCACACTATGAAGTGTCGTAGGGAGGAACGGGGGATGCATAGCTTCACATGGTTAAATAAATAACCGTCACGAATATAAAAAGAAGTAATGGTTGTAGGCAAGTCGTCCTGAGTGGTGAAATAGATATCCTTGAAATCTGGACAGTGGACGTATTCATCCTTAATCCTATCGAAGCCAATCACCTTAACTTCTAGCGTGGATAATAATAACGAAACACGACTGAGAGCGTCGGCTACGCGGTTGAGAGTTCCTTTAAGGTGCTTGATAATGAAAGTGTACTCCTAGAGATAGGAGACCCACTTGGCATGCCTAGGACTAACCTTAGTTTGAGAGTTAATAAATCTTAGTGCTTCATGATCGGATTGGATGACAAACTCCTTAGGAAGTAAATAATGCCGCCAATGTTGGAGGCATCTAATGACCGCGTAAAACTCCCGATCGTAATTGGAATAATTTAATTTTGTACCCGCCAATTTCTCGCTAAAATACCCCACAGGGTGGCCTTCCTGGCTCAATACTCTGCCAATTCCCACTCCTGACGCATCACATGACAACTCGAAAACTTTGGTAAAATCCGGTAGTCGCAAGAGGGGGGCTTCCGACATGCGCGCTTTAATTAATTGGAACGCTCTAGCAGCCGAGTTCGTCCATGTAAATTCACCCTTTTTCATGCACTCAGTGATGGGGGCCAAATGCTACTAAAATCCTTAATAAATCTCCGATAGAAAGTAACGAGCCCGTGAAAACTCCTAACATCCCGAATGTTGGCGGGCTCGGGCCAATCTCTAATGGCTTGTACCTTCTTGGGATCGACATGAATCCCCTTCGAACTAACGATATACCCGAGGAACTCAACCGAGGACACATGGAAAGTGCATTTCTTAATATTCACGAACAACTTCTCCGACCTCAGCGTGGTAAGGATGGTTTTTAAATGTGACTCGTGATCGATCGTGGAGGTGCTAAAAACTAAGATGTCGTCAAAATATACCACGATGAATTTTCCCATATAGGGTTGGAAGACATGGGTCATCATCCTCGAAAACGTGCTCGGCGCATTGGAAAGCCCGAACGGCATAACTAACCACTCATAGAGCCCTTCCTTAGACTTAAATGCGGTTTTCCACTCATCCCCTTCCCTAATTCGGATCTGATGGTAGCCACTCCTAAGGTCCAATTTCGAGAAGATCGTGGCACCGGCTAGCATGTCCAATAAATCGTCCAAGCGAGGGATGGGAAACCGGTACTTAATAGAGATCTTATTTATGGCTCTACTATCCACGCACATCCTCCAAGAGCCGTCTTTCTTGGGGGCAAGTAAGGCGGGAACGGCACACGGACTCATGCTGTGGCGAATAAAACCCTTTTGCAATAAGTCTGAAATCTGTGTTTGCAACTCTAAGTGTGCTGAGGGGTTTAGACGATAATGCGAGAGGTTGGGCAATGAGGAGCCCGGAATGAAATCAATGGCATGCTGGATATCCCGCATGGGGGGGGGGGGGGGTAACTAAGGCGGTAGCTCGTCCGGGTACACGTCCACAAACTCATCTAAGAGTTTTCGCAGTGCCGTCGGCAAATTCTCAAACGTTGCCACATCTTCCTTAACTTGCAGACACACTAAAACATAGAGGACACCGTCTACAAAGGTAGTACGCCTCAATTATTTCTTCCCAATCAGACTCAATGTTTTCTTCTCGACCGGGACGGCCGTGTCCTTGGAGGGGACCGAAAGATCCTTTGGCGGAGCGGGTTTAAAGATAATGGTTCGACCATTAAATTTAAACTCGTAAGTGTTAGCTCGACCAAAGTGGGTAACGTCATGATCATACAACCAAGGGCGACCCAGCAAAACGTGACAAGCATCCATAGGGATGACGTCACACCAAATCTGCTCAGAATAAGCTTTGATGGTAAGGGGTACCAAACATCGCTTTGACACTGGGAGGGACGACTTGTTTACCCATGCCACCTTATAAGGGTGAGGGTGTGGCTCGGCAGCAAGTGACATAAGCTTCACCGCGGCTTCAGAAATAACATTCATGCAACTAACGCTATCGATGATCAACCTACACCATTTTTCACCACTCTTAAAATTCAACGTGAAAATGTTCGTCCTATTCCAGTCGTCTAATGCTCGTGGGGTCGCCAGGATACACCGCATAACCATCATATGGGAGTCATCCTCCATATCACTAGGCACTCCGTCCGACTCGCTCTCTTCTCCCGCCTCGTACGTAAGGTCGTCTGACCCACCAGTGGAATCTAACAGGGCTAACGGTTTGGGTTTAGTAGGACAATCACTAGCATAGTGTCCTTGGATCCCGCAAGAGAAACAAGTGACATTCGTTCTGTTGACCCTACCCACTTGGACTCTCTCACCAGAGGGGTTTCTATTATTCCTAGCTATTACAACTATGGAGGTCGAGTCGGGGGACTGATATTTTCCTTTGTCCTTATAGGTGGAGGTGGGTGGCGGTCCTAAGATGGACTTGCCCTTTTGGAACGAGCGAGTCTTACCCTTAAGCACATTATGCTTCTCTATGTCTAACGCAGCGTTGAATGTGACGTGCAAGTCGGTGTGACCGTAACGCAAAAGTTTTCCTTGGATGTCGGGGTTCAGTCCCTTACGAAACCTGGAGAGGGTGACCTCGGTCATCTCTTTCACGTTACACCTAACCATCATGTCCTTCAGCAGGCTCATGTACTCAGAAACCGACCTAGTCCCTTGCTTAAGGGTAGCTAAATCATCGAACATCTGTGTTCGGTGGTACGTGGGGATGTACTGCTCTGTAAGCCTAGCCTTCATGTCATCCCAACCAATGGGCAACGCACCGTTCTCGACTCTCAAACGGCGTTCCTCATTTAGCCAAAAAATTTTAGCACGCCCTAACAACTTCATCCTTGCTACTCGCACCTTATCCGCGTCGTTCAGAGCATACCACTCGAAATAACATTCGATCTCCATGACCCAGTCCTAGAAGACTTGTGGGTCTCCCAATCCATCATAGGATGGTGGCTTGACTCGGACGGCCCGAGTAAGGTCAATCTCGTAAGGTGCTCGAGGAGCGTGCTCATTAGGAGGGTGGGGGTAAGGATTGTGATTTTCTCCCACCCGTTGGTGAGTGGGTTGATTACGGGGTGCCCCTTGTTGTAATCCCATTACGTGAAGTGCCTCCCTAATAGCCGTCATCTGCTCCGTGAAATCCTGACGAAGTTCCTCAATCTCCGTTAGGGCACGACCCTCACCCCGGTCATCATCCATATTAGAAGACGACGGAGGATATTCCGTACCTAGCCTAGTGCGCATGCACAAGTGAAGATAATAGACTTAGATAGACCACAGAAGGATTTAATCCCGCTTGGCGATTAAACAAAAATAATTTTTTTTTGATTTTCTTACTGGAAAAAAAATGAGGGTTATTAAAAAAAATTTTTTTGGATTTTTTTGCTGAAAAATAAGAAATCTACACTGCTATTGGCAGACCAGAAATTTTTTTTTTTTGATTTTTGACAACAAACGTGCATACAGAAGTGTGGACTAACGTGCAAAAATAACAGGGGAGGATGCCAATTAAAAAATTGACAAGAACCACCTCTGATACCAAATTGATGTAGGCCTCAACCGTAGACGCACTAAGGACTAGGGGAATAAAGCGGACGCCTCACTAACTCCACTATTGCATTTACACAAGCTTTAACCGCAGCGCACTCGCAAGCAAAATATCTTAGTTTATCAACGCACGGTAGCCACACCGCTGAAAGGTTGAACAAACGACTATTGGTCGATGTTCTCCCAAGGCAAAGGGACCCACAAGGTCCGGACAAGCGAGGTTGTACCAAAAGAGTCTACCAAAAAGTGCGATCGATAAATGGTAGTTCTCTCCCAACAAAACTACGGGGTTCGCCAAACCCTTTCGGAAAACAACGCGATTAAGAGAGGTGCAAATCAAAAGGGAAACCATGAAGAATCTAACGATTCAAATCCAACGCAAAAATCGTTCCAACCACTAGAATACCAAGAGGGAATCACGCTTGAGTGGAGAGGTTCGTTACCCAAGTCAGAATAGATGATTCCGACTACCTTCAAAGGATCACTCTTCCGCGGTTCCGCCAGAGTTGCGCCGGATGGAGAGATAGTTCGTCCGCCTTAGCCGCTTCACACCGGTACCAAGATTCCACGTCGGAGAAGGAAACCTCTTCTCGGGTAGCACTCCAAGAGGAGAAGAGTGGTCAGCTTCCTTGTTCTTCAAGGTGGTGCTCGGGTGGTGGAGTTATGGTGGTCGGCCGGCTATGGAGGTGGGGCTCGGGTTGTGTAGTAGGAGGAGAGGAGGCGGCTAAGGGAGAGGGTGGAGTAGAGCGGCCAGATTTGGGGAAGGTTGAGGAGGGTGGTGGCGGATTGGAAGAGGAAGGGGAGGAATGGGTTGGCCGAATGGTGAGAGGGAGAGAGAGAAGGAGGGAGGCGGCTAAGAGAGGTAGAGAGAGAGGGAGAATAATAGGAAAGATTAGGGTTTAAGTTTTCTTAATTCACTAAAGCATAAACAAAACACTACATGCCTATATATAGGCTTAACTCCAAGTCTTGGCTATATATAGCCCAAATTAAAATGACACACTCCAAGGCTACATGCAGCCCAAATAAAAATAATATACTCCAAATAAACAATTAAAACATGCTAAAAGAAAAATGCTCTCAAGCTAAGAAATAGAAGAAGTGCAGCTAGATATTTGTCTTGCGCCGAGGGCGGAGATTGTAGCGTTTCTCCATACGAACGCCATGGCGACACGAGTCCTTTGTTGTAGACGAAGGAGGTTCGTCCGTTAGCGTGCCGTCATCAACAACTTGGGGGCCGTCGTCTCCACCACAAGTCCATTAACCCGTCAACCATATGGCGCGAACTCGACGGACACCAAATTATATCGCCAGCTCCAAGGATAGTCCGCCACCAAGAATGCGGTTCACCACCGCAACTCCAGCGATCTGACCATCGCCGATCTCCCGGACTTCAAAACCACAGTCCGCGGACTCCAACCTGCAAACCGCCGACAGCACCCAACTGCCGGACTCACAATCAGTCTGCGCAGTCTGCGGATTTCAACCCGCACAACATCCACCAGAATTCCAAAGGACGCCAACACTAGACCTCCAGACTGCTACATCAATCCGCGCGGTCAGTCTGCCAAGGCCTCTCGGACTGCCCGATCACCCACTTTTACTTTACAAATTTCAACACTCCCCCTTGAAGTGAGAAGTGGTGATCAAGCTTAATAGTCCTCGAAGTCGCTAGAAAGGGCCCTTAGACAACGACTTCATGAAGATGTCAGCAAGATTATCTTCACTCCGAACATGACCGACCACAAGAGATCCCTCCAACACCTTCTCCCTTATGAAGTGGTGCTCGATCTCAATATGCTTGGTCCTTGCGTGACAAACTGAATTGTTCACCAGTTTGAGAGGACTCTCATTATCTCCTCAGAGAAAAGTAGGACCTTGCACTTCCTCATGGACGTCCTCTACTAGCCTCCTCAGTTAGATGGCTTCTCGAGCAACCAAGGCCGAAGCCTTATACTCAACTTCCGTAGTAGAGACGGACACCGAGTCCTGCTTCTTGATACACCACGAGATGCTCGTTGATCCACAAGTGAACACATAACCCGAAGTTGATCTTCGATCATCCGAATCACCACCATAATTAGCATTCATGTATCCTAATAAAGAAAAACCCAAGTCCCTCCTATAAAGGAGTCTCATATCAGAAGTCTCCTTGACATACTTCAAGATATTCTTTGTAGCCACTAGGTGAGACTTTCTTGGCTCTGCCATAAACCGACTTACTCGACCAACAGCGTAAGCAATGTCTGGTCTAGTAATCGTCAGGTAGATCAAGCTTCCTACAATAGCTCTGAACACCAAAGGATCATGAAGAATCCTTCCTTCATCTCGACGAAGCTTCAGCCCTTGATCCAGAGGAGTAGAGCAAACCTTTGCTTCACTCATGCCGAAATGGTTCACAATGCGATCTGCATATCCTTTCTGGCAGATGAGTATCCCGCTCTCCTTCCTCTGTACTTCGAGACCAAGAAATTGATGAAGCTCTCCCAAGTTTTTCATCTCAAAGCAAATAGCAAGCTCAGCCCTGAGCCTAGCTACTTCCTCCTCTGAATTCCCTGTGATGATCATGTCATTAACATACAGCAGGACCAAGACTTGAAGTTCCCCTTTCTTATTGATGAACAAGCTAGAATCCGAGTTAGAAGCAAGGTATCCGCAGAATTGAAGGTATTCTGCTATCTTCCCATACCAAGCTCTTGGAGCTTGCTTCAACCCATGGAGAGCCTTCCTGAGTTTGCAGACGTAATCCAGATGAACTTCAGAGACAAAACCAAGCGGCTGATCCATGAAGATATCCTTATCAATCTCCCCATAAAGAAAGGCGTTCTTTACGTCAAGCTGCCACATCCTCCATCCTTGGCAAGCAGCCAAGACGATCACCACCCGAACCGAAGTCATCTTTGCAACTAGACTAAACATCTCCTCATAGTCCTCTCCATACTACTGTGAGAATCCTCGAGCAACAAGATGAGCCTTGTACCTTTCAATGCTCCCATCAGCCTTCTTCTTCAACTTGTACACCCACTTGCAAGTCACTTGAGTAATGCCATCAACCATGGGCACAAGGTCCCAAGTTTCATTCTTCTTGAGAGCAGCCATCTCCTCTCTCATGGCATCTTCCCACTCCTTGACTCCAGTGGCCTCATTGAAGCTTGAAGGTTCTCGCTTATTAATAAGACCTGCAAAGAAACATGAGATATAGCTCACTGCATTCCCTTCACAGTAGCGAGATGGAGGCTTGATAACCCTCTTTGATATCCGAAGAGTCTACTTCTTGCTCACCACCTCCGCTGCTTCTTCAGCCTCAGCTTCATTCTCAGGCAGAACCTGAGCAATGTTCCCCCTGTTTCCTGAACCAGAAGCCTCTGCCTTAGATCATGAAGCAGCAGGAGCTGCTGGTAAAACATCAAGCTCCTCTTGAAGAACTTTGACAACCACCTGATCTTCATCAACCTTGCTCTCTGGTAACTCAACCGATCTTCCTCCATACGACGTCAGTTCATCAAAGACCACGTCTCTTGATACAATAGACTTATTCGTCGCAGGATCCATGTACTTCCATCCCTTCTTCTGCTCATCATAGCTTACAAAAACAAGTTTCTTTGTCTTTGCATCAAGCTTGGTTCTTAAGGCATCCGAGATATGCACATAGCAAGTTGATCTAAACACCTGAAGGTGTTACACACTTGGCTTCTCCTTTAGCAACATCTCGAAGGGAGACTTCATATTGATCAGACTGAGAGATATCCGATTAATGACATAAGCTGCACAAGACATTGCCTCCACCCAAAAGGACCTTGGGATACTCTTGGCATGAATCCAGCATTTGCAGGTCTCCGTCAGATGATAGATTTTCCTTTCTGCAACTCCATTTTGTTGTGGAGTATGAGCACAAGTAAGCTCTCTCTGGATCTTGTGCTTCCTGCAAAAATTAGAAAACTCGGAGGAGATGAATTCTCCGCCATTGTCAGTTCTAAACTTTTTGATTCGCAGGTTAAGCCAGCCCTCCACCAGCTCCTTGAACTCCACAAACAATTTGAAGGCTTCTGACTTCTCCTTAAAAAAAATATACCCAAGTATACCTTGAGTAGTCATCAATCAACACAAGCATGTTCCTGCTGCCACCAAGACTAATAGTGATCGTTGGCCCCTTCAGATCACCATGGATAACCTCCATTTGTGCTTTACTTCTTGTCTGCGACTTATCAAACGGAAGGCGATGAGCCTTTCCTTACTGACATCCCGCGCAAACATGGCCATCACTGAAGGAGGATAGCTTATGCAAGCCTTTCACAAGGCTTCTGCTTGTCATAGCTTTCAGCTTATCCATCCCTACATGCCCCAACCTCTCATGCCAAATAGCAGCACTATCGTTTGCCCTCATCCGATCAACATAGGAGCTTGTTGCAAGAACAAACAAGTTCCTTACTCTCCTTCCAATGTGAGCAACTTTAGCTTTAACCGCTGATACGTTGCAAAGAAACTTCACTTTTGTTTTATCAAACAGAACCTGATATCCTGCATCTACTGCGTTGGTTACTGAGAAGAGATTCTTCTTCATGCCCGGTATGTGATAAACACTCCTTAGTGTGAGTGGACCCTGATCACTACCCACAGACACTACACCCTCTTTCTCTATAGTATGAATAATATTATCAGCAGTAATGATAGCTTCGTTACCTGAGTAAGTTTGCAGCGAGGAGAACTTTGACTTGTCTCCGGTGAGGTGATGACCACACCCGTAGTCCACGATCCAATCGTCTTTAAAGTCGATGGCGTACAAAGCACGGACACAAGTGTCCGTCATGAAAGCTCCACCCCAACCAGCTTCCCCAGTACCAGAGCAAGCTTCCTCCTTGCCTGCAATATGCCCAGGCAGCAGCTTGACCAAGTAGTCACGCTTGAAGTGACCCGGCTGATGACACCTGTAGCACTTCAAATTCTTCTTCCAATCCTTCTTAGGAGCAGAGATCCTCTCTTGCTGATTAGAGGTTGAAGACACATCTTCATCCGCGGTCTTCTTCTTCTTCCCTTCCAATTTCTTCTTCTTCTTTCCTGTGAAAGAGCTTCATTACCACCTTTAGAGATAGTCACTCCAGCCATCTGTCTGGCCAAACTTTCCTGCAAAGCAAGCAGGTTCTCAAGCTCCAGCAGAGATGGCTGAGTTGCCCAGCCTTGAACTGAAGTTACAAAGGTCACATACTCCTTCCGCAGGCTGCGGATTATGTGCCTTTTAAACTTAGCCTCAGAGATAGGCTCATCAGGATCAAGTGCTGATAGCTCAACACACAAGCTCTTCATTTTTAAGAAAAACTTTGAGATGGAAAGGTCTACTTGAGTTGCTTTAGCCAACTCATTTTCCAGGAACTGTAGCCTAGCTACATTCTTCCTGTTGAACAACCCATCAAGGGAAGTCCAAATTTTAGCAGTAGATTCACATCCAATGATGTGATCAAACAGTTCTGATGAGAAAGCCCGTTTGAGAGTAAACTCTGTCTTTGCATTAATATTCCTCCAAACTCTCACCTGCTCAGCAGTTCCAAACTCAGCTGTAATTTTGTAACATCCCATTTCCGGCTAGACCCCTAGGAGCCGGTTGGACGTGACAGAACCCTGTGAAGCCCAAAAATTGAAATAAATCGGTCGAGGTTTCGGGTCACGGGTTGGTCACGCCCGTGACCGACCCGTCACGCCCGTGACCGACCCGTCACGCCCGTGACTTTGGGCGTGACTACTTCGACGATCGTCGATCTCCGCGAGACGATCGTCGAACGTGCTGCCTGGGCATGTCACGCCCGTGACCAAGGTGTCACGCCCGTGACCAAGGGCATGACTCCTTCGACGATCGTCGATCTCCGTAAAACGATCGCCGAAATTGAACTCGGGCCTGTCACGCCCGTGACCTAAGTGTCACGCCCGTGATCTAGGGCGTGACCAGCCTTCTACGACCGTCGATCTCAGTTCGACGCTCGCCGACCTCAGAATTTGCCGTTCGGGCCTATCACGCCCGTGACCTAGGTGTCACGCCCGTGACCTAGGGCGTGACTACCATTCGATGACCGTCGATCTCAAATCAACGATCGTCGGCCCAGAATTAACCACCCGGGCCTGTCACGCCCGTGACCCAAGTGTCACGCCCGTGACCATCCTTCGACGATCGTCGATCTCAGTTCGACGATCTTCGAGCTCAGAATTGGCTATCCGGGCCTGTCACGCCCGTGACCTATGTGTCACGCCCGTGACATTGGCCGAAACGGCGGTTCAGGGCCGAAATTATTCTAACACGCGTGGAAATAAATGCTGGTGTGGGAAGTTACACCAGGAGTAATTACAGGCCGTTTTTCCTTTTGTAATTATATAATAAAGGAGGAAGATGTGGTCCAATAGGAAACCGCCAACTGGACACACCTGTTCATTTTCCACCGTTTCGTATCCCTTCACTGTAACCGAAAGGCTATTAAGAGGAGCCTTCATGGCCATTACGGCTTTACCCTTTCACCTCCCCATTTCTGACTTATAAAAGCCCACTTGGGGCAAGAGGAGAAGGTTACATGCTCAAACAAATGGATCAGACCCTTGTTCTTGCTGTAGGAGAAGTTCGGCTATGCCACCACTGCGCCATGACACCCCGTCGTTCATCTCGCCTTCAAACCGCGAACAAGGTCCTCCTCTGCTCCTTCTCTTTCATGGGTAGATCTTAGGACTCTTAGAAAGGAAGTTCGCGCTCAACGGAGCCGGACCCGTCTCTCATTTTCATGGGAAAACCATGAAAAAGGTATTTTTTGAGTTCGCCGGAAACCGCCACCTCCGGCGGCCAAACCACCGCCGACCGCTAGCCATCGCCTCAACGGAGGTGGTGGTGGTGGTGGCTGGCCAGGGAAGTGACCGGACGGCCGGCGACGGATCACGGAATGCTTACAGGAAAAATGGTTTTCTGTATCTGTTTTCGGTTTCATGAAGAAGATGAACAGTAGAATAAACTTTATAATATATAGATTATTATATATTACAAAATGGAAAAATGTATTATTTGAATATATTTTGGGGCTGCAAAATGAGGCACTTAGAGGACGTTTTAGGAAAAATGACCAGACACGAAAGTCGTAGCCCTTCGAGTCTAGATAAATCTAAAATTGGTTTCAACTCGTTTGGGTAAGCGGTTCGGCCACAGCACCCGTTTTAGTGGGGGCTGTACCTAAAGTTGGGCAGAAATTAAAAGGGATGCCCACTCTTCGTCCCTTGTCCAGATGACCTGAAATTTGGGCAGGGGGTTAACCTTGGTTATACCTAAAGGCAAACAAAAAATGGGAATTTTTGGAGATACTTTGCCTAAAGTTTTTGTTTTAATTAAATAAACTTAGAGGAATTTATTTAGGTGGTCAAATGACCTCCAAACCCTCCCAAATTTGGTGAGTGGTCCCTGGCTATAGAACCTAGGTATGTACAAAATTCCAATTGATTTGGAGGAGTTTTGGGTGGGAAATCTCCTACCCTTAACTAGGCATTAGTGAGATACCTTTTAATAAAAAGTGCACTGAGAGTTTGGAAAGGTCAAATCACCTCAACAGAGGCTGATTTTCTGATCTCTGACTTAGAATGGTGTTATAACTTGCTTGGAGAAAAATGGAGTGGTTTAGGGTTGACTTACCCTAGGATCCAAACTCAAATCTTAAATGAAGAGTTTTGAGGTTTGGGAAGGACATAGGAGCAAAAGCTCTTGTATGCCCTTGAAATTTGAAGGAGAGTGGCATGATATGCTTAAAACCCTCTGGTTGAAATAGTGAAGGATTTGGAGGTAGTTAGGTACCTCGAAAGTTGAGATGTTGAATTAGGATAGAAATGTAATTCGGTTATTTTAAGCACTAAATCTAATCCAAAAATCATGAAACTCGGGAGGAGGGAGTTTTAGGATGTTTTAGACTTATGGTAATTTTCCTGGAATTTTATGATTAACAAATATTATACTTCATGTGTTAAAGGATTATTAGCCCGATTTGTTGTTTCAAATATTTGGAGGTTTTAAATTAATTATAATCAGTTAAAATTCTGGATTTAGATCTTGACTAGTAGAACATTGATCCCTGAATTTTTTATAGAATTTTATGTTGAGTAAATCTAGTACTTTGTTCACAAATATTAGAAAGGGGTTTTGTTGTTAAAAATTAATTGTGGATAAATTACTTGCTGGAAAATTATGAAACTTGGCCAGTACTAATTTTAGGCCTTTATCTGCATGGCATAAATTATTTATAATTTTTGGAAGAATATTTTCTGTACTTGATTCATAAACAATAGAAGTTAGAGATTATTTTTAAAATAGTTTTCATACCCTTTTGATGGTAGAAAAATTATGATACTTAGGATTTAACCTTTTGAGATAACCTACTATTTATCATAAATTTGCTGGACATCTTGCATGATTACTTAGGATAGTTCATGTTCAAACCGGTAGCCCTTGGGATTTTCGAGGAATTTAATTAAATGCCAAATAGATTAGGAAAATTTCCATTTTTCTGGATTTAGGCTAATTATATCATGATAAGTCTCCAATAAATAATTTAGGGCATTTGGATGAGTATTAGATCATAGCAATAACCGGTTCGACATGAAGTCTAGGTCGGTCTGCATATAGCAATTGTGAAATGCAATAGGACATGATCTGAGGAAGACATTGGAGTTAATCATTTTGTCTGGGTGGGCAATAGTGGAGGAAATCGCAATAGGAAGATAAAAAGAGTAGCGAGAAGTGGTGATAGCTAGAGTTAAGAGGTGCTCGGGTTCGGCGAAAGATCGCTTTTCCCGAGGAGAGGAAGGTTAAATATCACCCTAGGATAGTCTATCGTAATATGAGAAGGGAATCGGGCTAAGGGAGATAAACCAATAATAGTAAGTGCCTTGCGAAAGGGAACTTCGGGCCGTAATGCCGCCGTCTTGGTTCCTAGTGCCCCTTGAGAGCCCTTCACGGGGAATACCGGGGGCAGTCCTGGGCTAACGTAAACTGTAATAACAAACTGGAAAGAGTAACTTAGTAACTAGGGCTGCACTTTTCACAAACACTGTTGGCACAGGAAGATTGATGAGAGCTACGGCTCGGGTGATTTGGAAACGGACGTTTGGGTCCGGGGAGCTTTGGCTCGGTTGGTTAAGAGACGGACGGGATGGTCCGGGGAGCTTCGGCTCGGTTGGTTAAGAGACGGACGGGATGGTCCGGGGAGCTTCGGCTCGGTTGGTTTGGAGACGGACGTTTTGGTCCGGGGAGCTTCGGCTCGGTTTTGTGTGTTTATGAACAAACTTGCATGTGCATAAGATAGGAAAAATTAAGGTGGTGGGTTTTTCGATATCGGGGAGTTCGATTGCACTGACACCGATATTGTTGACTCGGCGAGGTGGTTAGCACTTCGCCAACAGAAGTCTGGTGCGCCAGCCGGCAAGAGTACGCAGGCGTCCGCTTAGTGCACCAAGCGTTGAGGCGTATGATAGGTCAGACCAGTGGTGCTTTTACTGGTTTTGAGGTGCGAGCCCAACCCACCGCTTCCCCGTCCGCCACTACTACGGAGGTATCCTGGGAGGTAACGGCTCCGAAGGGGAACTAAAGGTCTGTGTGCACAGAGTCGGGTGTGTGAGTTGCACTTGCATGTTTCATCATACCCACTAGCATGTCATAGCATAATCGATTCATTTAACCCTGACACCTAAAGTATAAGTGGTATGGGACGCTTATAAATTAGGACCTGCAAAAAGACCCCTTGGTCTATAAGCTTGTGTGGGCAAGTTTATAAATCAAAGGTTAATTTCAATATATAACAACCATTGCTGTTTGATAACCGACACCCCAAGGTATAAGTGGTATGGGACACTTATACGATGGGAGCCTTGCAAAAGATCCCTTTTGCTTATGTGTTCTCGCATAAGTGAAGGTTTAAATTCATATATTTGCTTTTCTTATTGCTAGACCTATTATAACATCATATTAACTGCTCACCGAATACAACTTGCTAGATTAAGTCCACTGTCACCTGTTTACTTTTATTCTCCACAAATATGCCCTCCCCTTTCTTCCTCTCCGCTCGGTACCTAGGAGCCATAGGGGAAGGGGTGGGGGATGATAGGGCTTAGTCTTTATGACTAACGGTTTTCGAACCGCATCATTTAGGGGATCGTGGAGCCCAGCATGGAGGAGCAGTCCCAGAGATCGGTGCGCCTGGAGATGGGGCAGTCTAGCTCCGGAGTTCATACAGCCGGGACCGTGAGTCTCGACCCCGAGTAGTTTCTATTTTAGCTTCCGCATGAGTGATATTGTAGTGAGGACATGATGTATCGGGCATAAGCCCGTATTTATAGTACTCTGATGATTTCTGTGGACACTCCCTTCGTGGAGATTTTTATTTTATATATGTGATTTATTGCTGTGGACTGCATTGCTCTTACTTCATTTATTGTGCTATCTTTCAGTGATCGAATTGGCCGGCAGAATCGGCGCCTTGTGGTGATGACCCTTCAGGACGCGAAGGTGTCACCGCAAAGCGGCGGTTCTGGGCCTAAGACCCCGGTGGTTGAAAAAGAAAAAAAAAGGGGGGTCTTACAAGTGGTATCAGAGCAAACATCGATCAGAAGGAAGTAGCAGTCCACAAACCCTGGATCACCCCCGCTCGAGTTTAGTTTGGGGACAAACTAAGCAGCGGAAGCAGTGGTGTGCCAATATGGGGATCACATTTAAATTTTCCACCTTTATGTAATATTTGAACGTTTTCTCAGCGTGTGTTTTTGTTACGCAGCCTCCAGCACGGACTACGCCACAAGGTGGAGTTCAACAGGCTCCGGATGTTGCACCACCCCCACCGGCCCCCACTCCATTCCTTCAGTCAGACATGGGACAGACCCTGACTGCCATCCTGGAGGCCTTCAGGGCCCAGCAAGTTTCGGCCCCGCAGCCAAATCCGGGGGCCAACTAGCTAAGCATCTTCCGAGGGCTGGCTCCCCCGTCCTACTTGGGGACAGAGTCGGCGGTTCGGACGGAAGAGTGGCTGGATATCATGTACGAGATGCTGACCGGGATACGGTGTCCCTGGGAGGAGAGGGTGGCTTTGGTCGTCTCTTGCCTGGAGTCCCATGCAAAGAGGTGGTGGAAGACGCTGTTGGACACGACATTTGCCGACAGGGAGGTTGCGGAGGTTACTTGGGAGGAGTTCAAGGCCGCACTGCTGGAGCATTTCATTCCGCAGTCGGCTAGGGATGATTTGGAGGAGCGGTTCTTACAGCTGAAGCAGGGCACCCGGACCGTGGTGGAGTACCATCGAGAGTTCGACCATTTGGCTCGATACGCAGATTCCTACCAGCTGGACGAGGCAGGGTATATCAGGAGGTTCTATAAGGGCCTGTGGGAGGACTTGAGGGAGGCTCTGTTGTTTGTATCTGACGGGCCCATCTCCCGGATTTTGGAGATGGCCAAAAGGATTGAGGCAAATTGGCACGCCACCCGGGGCCGGAAACGGCCAGCAGAGGATCAGGGACGGAGAGGTAGAAATGACCAGCGGCGAGGTGCTGTACCAGAGGGGAGGAGGACAGAGGACCAGCCTCGTCAGGACGTGAGGCAGGAGCCGAGGGAACAGGTGATATTGGCCCCTCCACCTCTTCGGATGCAGGAGATGCCGAGACCCGGGGGAATGGCGTATCCCCCACCAGAGTGCTTCTTTTGTCATCAGATTGGGCACATTCGGAGGAACTGCCCCATGAGGGGGGCACCACCTCCAGCACATCAGGGCGGCCCACCAGCTCAGTATTACGGAGGCCGAGGACGCGGCCGCGGTCGTGGATACCAGTGGGGAGATCATAGACAGGAAAAAGAGCAGGTATATGCTTTGGACCTTGCGCAGCCTCGAAATCCGGAGCAGGTCATCGCAGGTACGCTGCTATGCTTCTTCATTTTCATAGAATTTTCCTTTAAATTGTTAAAAATCAGAACCGCACTAGATAGATTAACAAGGAAAGAAAGTTCTTTATAGAACCCTAAGATATTTAATCACCCCAGGTATAGTCTTCATCAGCGGCAAGCCTGCCCGCACGCTTTTTGATACTAGAGCTACTCACTCCTTTGTGTCGGAGACATTCGTAGAAGGACTAGAAGGCGTGGAGCGGTTCACAGGCTCGAGGATGAGGGTGCGACTACCGGATGGATCTGAGCTCCTTACCACGGATCACTGCAATATGGAGGCAGAAATTGGTGGAAAGGCATTCGAGGCTCCAGCGACGATTTTGAAGCTGACAGACTACGACCTAATCCTGGGCATGGTATGGCTACACTGGAACCATGCCCAGATTGACTGCCAGGCGAAGAGGATCACCGTGAGACACGGGGACTCTTTCATTACCATCAAAGGTATAAGACCTGTCTCTCGTATACTCTTATCTTCGGTACAGGCCGTTAAGGCCCATCTGCAGGGAGAGGAGGTCTATCAGATTCTATTTGAGATGACGGAAGTTAAGGAGTCGGTGACAGACATCCCGGTGGTGCGAGATTTCGCTGACATCTTTCCAGAGAAACTACCAGGATTACCTCCACACTGAGAGCAGGATTTTCAGATACAGCTTGTGTCGGGGGCCAAGCCGGCATCTAGGGCCCCTTATCGAATGGCCCCAAAGGAGTTGGCAGAGTTTCGTACTCAGTTGCAGGAATTGGTT
The DNA here is from genome assembly GCA_039513925.1 of Platanthera zijinensis. Classification (NCBI taxonomy): domain Eukaryota; kingdom Viridiplantae; phylum Streptophyta; class Magnoliopsida; order Asparagales; family Orchidaceae; genus Platanthera; species Platanthera zijinensis. The sequence goes on from CM077083.1 coordinate 158,297,210, forward strand.
GAGGCAGGCTTTGTTAGACCGAGTTCCTCGCCATGGGGAGCACCGGTCCTATTCGTGAAGAAGAAGGATGGGACACTTCGCCTGTGCATCGATTATCGAGCACTAAACATGCTGACCGTCCGGAATACCTATCCGCTCCCACGGATAGATGAATTGTTCGACCAGCTGGAGGGAGCCCATTATTTCTCGAAGCTGGACTTGAGGTCTGGATACTACCAGCTACGGATCCAGGAGGAGGATATCCCGAAGACGGCCTTCAGTAGCAGATATGGCCTGTATGAGTTCACCGTGATGCCCTTCGGGCTCACGAATGATCCGTCGGCGTTCATGAGTCTCATGAACCGGGTTTTCGAGGCCTACTTGGATGTGTTCGTCATAGTGTTCATAGACGACATCCTGATCTACTCTAGGATGGAGGAGGAGCACACTCGGCATCTGGCACTGACCTTGGAGAGGTTGCGGGAGCATCGCCTTTATGCAAAATTCAGCAAGTGTCAGTTTTGGTTGAAGGAGGTGGCCTTCCTAGGCCACATTATCAGCGGAGCCGGGTTGGCAGTGGATCCGGCAAAGATTCAGGCAGTTCGAGATTGGCCGCAGTTGAAGACAGCCACCGATGTACGAAGTTTCTTGGGACTTGCCGGCTATTACCGGAAGTTCGTGGAGGGGTTCTCTCGGATTGCCCTCCCCCTTACATCTTTGATAAAGAAGGAGGCACCTTTTGTTTGGACCCCGCAGTGCCAGGCGGCTTTCCAGGAGCTGAAGGACCGACTCATCTCAGCCCCTATTCTGGCCCTTCCATCTGGAAAGGAAGGATTCCAGGTGTATACCGACGCATCATACCAGGGAATGGGAGCAGTGCTGATGCAGAACGGACACGTCATAGCATATGTCTCCCGCCAGCTGAAGACCCATGAGAAGAACTACCCAGTGCACGACCTTGAGATGGGGGCGGTCGTTTTTGCTCTGAAGGTCTGGCGTCATTATCTTTATGGAGTCCACTGCGACATCTACTCCGACCACAAGAACCTGAAATACGTAGACACACAGAAGGAGCTGAATATCAGGCAGAGGCGCTGGGTGGAGTTCTTAGCAGACTACCAGTATGAGATGCACTACCATCCAGGGAAGGCAAACGTGGTGGCCGACGCGTTGAGCCGGCGAGCTGCCACTTCCGAAGCTGGGCCCCAGGTTATGTCCATGGAGCTAGTTCGGTCATTCAGAGATATGCAGATATCCCTAGTGTCCGAGGATGACTCAGTTCTGTATAGGGAGTATCTGGCATCGATGGTGGCCATAGAGGATATTCGGGATCGCATTCGGGACGGACAGAGGACAGATGCGTGGGCAGAGCCGATGTTCCGAGCTTTGGAGGAAGGTTCGACAGGAGATTATTCCCTGAGAGATGGTCTGCTACATTTCAGAGGCAGAGTATATATACCTGCAGGAGGCCAGATCCGAGAGGATATTATGATGGAGGCGCATTGCAGCCGGTACTCTGTGCACCCGGGGATCACAAAGATGACCGCTGATCTGAAGAAGATGATGTTTTGGCCGGGCATGAAGAAGGACATTACGTACTTCGTGACCCATTGCGAGGCGTGTCAGTTGGTGAAGGCGGAGTGCAGGAACCCCGCAGGATTGTTGCAGTCACTCCCGGTGCCGGAGTGGAAGTTTGAGGATATAGCTATGGATTTTATACATGGTCTTCCCCGGTCTCAGACGGGGAACGACTCGATCTGGGTGATTGTTGATCGGTTGACAAAGGTGGCCCGCTTTATACCGATCAGGAAGGATGACTCGGTGGGAGTGCTGGTACGGAAGTTTGTGGAGCAGTATGTCCGATATCATGGCGTGCCCCGGACGATAGTGTCGGACCGCGACGGACGGTTTACATCCAGGGAGTGGCGGTCAGTGCAGGCATATTTGGGCACCCGGTTGACTTTTAGCACAGCCTTCCACCCTCAGACGGACGGGCAGACAGAGCGCACCAACCGGACCTTGGAGGATTTACTACGGCTGTGTATACTGGATCGAGGGGAGCTGTGGGAGAAGATGTTACCGTTGGTCGAGTTCTCCTATAACAATAGCTACCAGTCCAGCATCAGGATGGCGCCTTATGAAGCCTTGTATGGAAGAAAATGTAGGACCCCGCTTTCTTGGGTTCAAGACGAGGATCCGAAGGTGTTGGGATCGGATTTTGTTGAAGACACCGAGGCTCAGGTGAGACTGATCAGAGATAGGATGTTGGAGGCGCAGAGCAGACAGGCTAAATACTATGACGCCCGGCATCGTCAGGTGGAGTTTCGGGTAGGGGATCGAGTGTTCTTGAAGATTCGGCCCATGCACGGTGTCTCACGGGTGCGCGGACGGAGGAAGAAGCTCAGCCCTAGGTATATGGGTCCTTACCGAATCCTGGAGTGGATCGGACCCCTAGCCTACAGGCTAGAGTTGCCGCCAGAGCTGGCAGCTCTACACGACGTCTTCCACATTTCTTCGCTGAGAAGGGCTCTACTACGCCCGGAGCAACGGATTTCGACCACCGAAGGGCCGGTAGCTTCAGACCGATCTGTCCACTTGGAGCCGGTTCGGATCGATGACAAAGGAGTACGGATCTTGCGCCGCAAAAAGATCCCCTTAGTCAAGGTTCTGTGGAGAAACCATGGTCAGGAGGAGCACACCTGGGAACCGCAGGATCTGATGAGGCAAAGATACCCGGAGTTGTTCAGTCAGGTACATCTCACTACCTCTCGGTATTCTATAGATTGTTTCTTGTTTGGACAGTTAAGACTAGATAAGGAAAATTCAGGAACTAGGCATGCGCACTCAATCAGAAAGGTAGGGGCTAATATTTTGTTTATTGGGGAGATTGTCTTCGTCTATCAAACGAATAGTCGCTTAAACCCGATAGAAAGATCGTATGGGATGTTACAAGTTTAATTTATTCCGATAGAAATCCCCGTAGGCTCAACCTCAATTTCGGGGACGAAATTTTTGTTTTGTTTATTGGGAATTGTAACATCCCATTTCCGGCTAGACCCCTAGGAGCCGGTTGGACGTGACAGAACCCTGTGAAGCCCAAAAATTGAAATAAATCGGTCGAGGTTTCGGGTCACGGGTTGGTCACGCCTGTGACCGACCCGTCACGCCCGTGACCGACCCGTCACGCCCGTGACTTTGGGCGTGACTACTTCGACGATCGTCGATCTCCGCGAGACGATCGTCGAACGTGCTGCCTGGGCATGTCACGCCCGTGACCAAGGTGCCACGCCCGTGACCAAGGGCGTGACTCCTTCGACGATCGACGATCTCCGTAAAACGATCGCCGAAATTGAACTCGGGCCTGTCACGCCCGTGACCTAAGTGTCACGCCCGTGACCTAGGGCGTGACCAGCCTTCTACGACCGTCGATCTCAGTTCGACGCTCGCCGACCTCAGAATTTGCCATTCGGGCCTGTCACGCCCGTGACCTAGGTGTCACGCCCGTGACCTAGGGCGTGACCACCATTCGATGACCGTCGATCTCAAATCGACGATCGTCGGCCCAGAATTAACCACCCGGGCCTGTCACGCCCGTGACCCAAGTGTCACGCCCGTGACCATCCTTCGACGATCGTCGATCTCAGTTCGACGATCGTCGAGCTCAGAATTGGCTATCCGGGCCTGTCACGCCCGTGACCTATGTGTCACGCCCGTGACATTGGCCGAAACGACGGTTCAGTGCCGAAATTATTCTAACACGCGTGGAAATAAATGCTTGTGTGGGAAGTTACACCAGGAGTAATTACAGGCCGTTTTTCCTTCTGTAATTATATAATAAAGGAGGAAGATGTGGTCCAATAGGAAACCGCCAACTGGATACACCTGTTCATCTTCCACCGTTTCGTATCCCTTCACTGTAACCGAAAGGCTATTAAGTGGAGCCTTCATGGCCATTACGACTTTACCCTTTCACCTCCCCATTTCTGACTTATAAAAGCCCACTTGGGGCAAGAGGAGAAGGTTACACGCTCAAACAAACGGATCAGACCCTTGTTCTTGCTGTAGGAGAAGTTCGGCTACGCCACCACTACGCCATGGCACCCTGTCGTTCATCTCGCCTTCAAACCGCGAACAAGGTCCTCCTCTGCTCCTTCTCTTTCATGGGTAGATCTTAGGACTCTTAGAAAGGAAGTTCGCGCTCAACGGAGCCGGACCCGTCTCTCGTTTTCATGGGAAAACCATGAAAAAGGTATTTTTTGAGTTCGCCGGAAACCGCCACCTCCGGCGGCCAAACCACCGCCGACCGCTAGCCATCGCCTCAACGGAGGTGGTGGTGGTGGTGGCTGGCCAGGGAAGTGACCGGACGGCCGGCAACGGATCACGGAATGCTTACAGGAAAAATGGTTTTCTGTATCTGTTTTCGGTTTCATGAAGAAGATGAACAGTAGAATAAACTTTATAATATATAGATTATTATATATTACAAAATGGAAAAATGTATTATTTGAATATATTTTGGGGCTGCAAAATGAGGCACTTAGAGGCCGTTTTAGGAAAAATGATCAGACACGAAAGTCGTAGCCCTTCGAGTCTAGATAAATCTAAAATTGGTTTCAACTCGTTTGGGTAAGCGGTTCGGCCACAGCACCCGTTTTAGTGGGGGTTATACCTAAAGTTGGGCAGAAATTAAAAGGGATGCCCACTCTTTGTCCCTTGTCCAGATGACCTGAAATTTGGGCAGGGGGTTAACCTTGGTTATACCTAAAGGCAAACAAAAAATGGGAATTTTTGGAGATACTTTGCCTAAAGTTTTTGTTTTAATTAAATAAACATAGAGGAATTTATTTAGGTGGTCAAATGACCTCCAAACCCTCCCAAATTTGGTGAGTGGTCTCTGGCTATAGAACCTAGGTATGTACAAAATTCCAATTGATTTGGAGGAGTTTTGGGTGGGAAATCTCCTACCCTTAACTAGGCATTAGTGAGATACCTTTTAATAAAAAGTGCACTGAGAGTTTGGAAAGGTCAAATCACCTCAACAGAGGCTGATTTTCTGATCTCTGACTTAGAATGGTGTTATAACTTGCTTGGAGAAAAATGGAGTTGTTTAGGGTTGACTTACCCTAGGATCCAAGCTCAAATCTTAAATGAAGAGTTTTGAGGTTTGGGAAGGACATAGGAGCAAAAGCTCTTGTATGCCCTTGAAATTTGGAGGAGAGTGGCATGATATGCTGAAAACCCTCTGGTTGAAATAGTGAAGGATTTGGAGGTAGTTAGGTACCTCGAAAGTTGAGATGTTGAATTAGGATAGAAATGTAATTCGGTTATTTTAAGCACTAAATCTAATCCAAAAATCATAAAACTCGGGAGGAGGGAGTTTTAGGATGTTTTAGACTTATGGTAATTTTCCTGGAATTTTATGATTAACAAATATTATACTTCATGTGTTAAAGGATTATTAGCCCGATTTGTTGTTTCAAATATTTGGAGGTTTTAAATTAATTATAATCAGTTAAAATTCTGGATTTAGATCTTGACTAGTAGAACATTGATCCCTGAATTTTTTATAGAATTTTATGTTGAGTAAATCTAGTACTTTGTTCACAAATATTAGAAAGGGGTTTTGTTGTTAAAAATTAATTGTAGATAAATTACTTGCTGGAAAATTATGAAACTTGGCCAGTGCTAATTTTAGGCCTTTATCTGCATGGCGTAAATTATTTATAATTTTTGGAAGAATATTTTCTGTACTTGATTCATAAATAATAGAAGTTAGAGATTATTTTTAAAATAGTTTTCATGCCCTTTTGATGGTAGAAAAATTATGATACTTAGGATTTAACCTTTTGAGATAACCTACTATTTATCATAAATTTGCTGGACATCTTGCATGATTACTTAGGATAGTTCATGTTCAAACCGGTAGCCCTTGGGATTTTCGAGGAATTTAATTAAATGCCAAATAGATTAGGAAAATTTCCATTTTTCTGGATTTAGGCTAATTATATCATGATAAGTCTCCAATAAATAATTTAGGGCATTTGGATGAGTATTAGATCATAGCAATAACCGGTTCGACATGAAGTCTAGGTCGGTCTGCATATAGCAATTGTGAAATGCAATAGGACATGATCTGAGGAAGACATTGGAGTTAATCATTTTGTCTGGATGGGCAATAGTGGAGGAAATCGCAATAGGAAGATAAAAAGAGTAGCGAGAAGTGGTGATAGCTAGAGTTAAGAGGTGCTCGGGTTCGGCGAAAGATCGCTTTTCCCGAGGAGAGGAAGGTTAAATATCACCCTAGGATAGTCTATCGTAATATGAGAAGGGAATCGGGCTAAGGGAGATAAACTAATAATAGTAAGTGCCTTGCGAAAGGGAACTTCGGGCCGTAATGCCGCCGTCTTGGTTCCTAGTGCCCCTTGAGAGCCCTTCACGGGGAATACCGGAGGCAGTCCTGGGCTAACGTAAACTGTAATAACAAACTGGCAAGAGTAACTTCGTAACTAGGGCTGCACTTTTCACAAACACTGTTGGCACAGGAAGATTGATGAGAGCTACGGCTCGGGTGATTTGGAAACGGACGTTTGGGTCCGGGGAGCTTTGGCTCGGTTGGTTAAGAGACGGACGGGATGGTCCGGGGAGCTTCGGCTCGGTTGGTTAAGAGACGGACGGGATGGTCCGGGGAGCTTCGGCTCGGTTGGTTTGGAGACGGACGTTTTGGTCCGGGGAGCTTCGGCTCGGTTTTGTGTGTTTATGAACAAACTTGCATGTGCATAAGATAGGAAAAATTAAGGTGGTGGGTTTTTCGATATCGGGGAGTTCGATTGCACCGACACCGATATCGTTGACTCGGCGAGGTGGTTAGCACTTCGCTAACAGAAGTCCGGTGCGCCAGCCGGCAAGAGTACGCAGGCGTCCGCTTAGTGCACCAAGCGTTGAGGCGTACGATAGGTCAGACCAGTGGTGCTTTTACTGGTTTTGAGGTTGGCGAGGCCCAACCCACCGCTTCCGTCCGCCACTACGGAGGTATCCTGGGAGGTAACGGCTCCGAAAGGGGGAACTAAAGGTCTGTGTGCACAGAGTCGGGTGTGTGAGTTGCACTTACATGTTTCATCATACCCACTAGCATGTCATAGCATAATCGATTCATTTAACCCTGACACCTAAAGTATAAGTGGTATGGGACGCTTATACATTAGGACCTGCAAAACGACCCCTTGGTCTATAAGCTTGTGTGGGCAAGTTTATAAATCAAAGGTTAATTTCAATATATAACAACCATTGCTGTTTGATAACCGACACCCCAAGGTATAAGTGGTATGGGACACTTATACGATGGGAGCCTTGCAAAAGATCTCTTTTGCTTATGTGTTCTCGCATAAGTGAAGGTTTAAATTCATATATTTGCTTTTCTTATTGCTAGACCTATTATAACATCATATTAACTGCTCACCGAATACAACTTGCTAGATTAAGTCCACTGTCACCTGTTTACTTTTATTCTCCACAAATATGCCCTCCCCTTTCTTCCTCTCCGCTCGGTACCTAGGAGCCATGGGGGAAGGGGTGGGGGATGATAGGGCTTAGTCTTTATGACTAACGGTTTTCGAACCGCATCATTTAGGGGATCGTGGAGCCCAGCATGGAGGAGCAGCCCCAGAGATCGGTGCGCCTGGAGATGGGGCAGTCTAGCTCCGGAGTTCATACAGCCGGGACCGTGAGTCTCGACCCCGAGTAGTTTCTGTTTTAGCTTCCGCATGAGTGATATTGTAGTGAGGACATGATGTATCGGGCATAAGCCCGTATTTATAGTACTCTGATGATTTCAGTGGACACTCCCTTCGTGGAGATTTTTATTTTATATATGTGATCTATTGCTGTGGACTGCATTGCTCTTACTTCATTTATTGTGCTATCTTTCAGTGATCGAATTGGCCGGCAGAATCGGCGCCTTGTGGTGATGACCCTTCAGGACGCGAAGGTGTCACCGCAAAGCGGCGGTTCTGGGCCTAAGACCCCGGTGGTTGAAAAAGAAAAAAAAAGGGGGTCTTACAAATTTCCACCTAGTCATCACCACTGACGACCTCCCACAGCATCTCGCCCAGAAGATAACTCTTCATGAATGACTTCCACTTCTTGAATTATGGGATGTCTTACGCATCTTTCCCTTTGTTGTTTTGTAATTATGCTCGAGTTATATGACCTGCAAATGTATGTTATTATCAGTACTACTGATGTTTACCTGAAGTCGGCAATCATCTCCTTCAGAATGCCCGGTCCGAGTACCATCAGCCTGAGCGATTTTCCTTGGAATATTCGTGCAACCTTGCCTCTAGCAATTGATGTTGTCTCTCAACCAATGACCGCCCCAGCCAGTGCTCTAAGAACGCGGGTCGGGCTTCACTCTGGGATGGCTGAATCGGACTGATAATAAGCTCTTCCGGAAATACCCTTTGCAAATCGCGAAAACCTAAAGTCTCCCGCTGCTCACAATCCCGCAACCTTCATTCTCCCCCGACCTCAGCACTTCACGTAATCCTCCGCCGCGAACCAGCCGCGAACCAGCGCCCCGTCTCCTCCCCCGACCTCTCACAGCCTGCCGCTCCAATCCCCCGGTGAGCCAGCCACGCGAACCAGCCACGCTCCTCCACTCGGTCTCTCTTCCTGTGTCCGAAGGTAATCCACGATCGCCCCTTCTCCGATCGCAAACCAGCTCAATATCTTCCTCTTGGACGGAGTTTTGGGAAGATCCACCGGTGAGGAGACTCTCCCTCACGGCAAGGGACCGAGCCCTCCTCCTTTTCTACTTCTCACGGTGAGCGCCTCCTCTTCTCTACTTCTCCCTGCCCGTTCTTCTATTTTTCTGCAAAATTAGGAGGAAGAATCCTGTCTTAGAGGAAGATGAAGGTTCGTCTTGAGAAACCTGTTTGCGTGTCATGGATGTCTTGTATTGCTCTCGAATTTGTTTGCTTGCATGATGGACTCAATACTTCCATATCATGCAGAATTAACTTATTTTAAAAATCATCACTTCGTGTTTTAGTTATTGCATACCTAGATTTTCATGCATGTCTGTGTATGTTTATCATAGTGTCACAGGGAGGAAAAAAAATTTTAATGGTCAGTGGGTTGACCCGTTTTCAGACTTTTCTTTACATGGATTAAAGCTTGGGAGACTCACTTAGGATGATCTGCTAAGGATATTCAACTATTTTAGTTTGCTTTCCATCAATTGTCTTAGAACATTTTGAAGACTTATAAAATTAATCTGTGTGGAATTGATGACACAGCTGTAACAAGCTTTATTTTAACTTCAGTATTAAATATTGATTTTGTTTTCATTATGTGATTCTGGTATAGAGGTATTCCTTTTAACCCTAGCTCCAATCTTTCATTTCCACTGTGTACTTGTAGTTTCATTTAATATATCTTTGTTGTCTAATTTACTTCATATCATGAGTGCCAATCAGGATTTTGGAATGGTTTTGAATTGGGTATGGGTGTTACATAAGCAAATTGCAACTTTTATGTTGCATTGGGCAAATAAAGGACTTTGAAAGAACCAACAGATTTAGTACACTACAACAGTTGTCTACATAGTTAAAATTCCCATGTGTTAGCATTCGAAATCAAAATGGAGAATAGACGGTTCTCTATCTCATACATCTCAATTTTTTCAAAGAATTTCAAATAAGTTAGAAATCATAAGCTACGATGTCCAAATATATTTTATATTATGCAGATCTATGTTTTTTAATCTAGATTGCAGGTCTAAATTTTCCAAAACCCTTCAGTTGCCTTACCATGTGGCTTCTTATGCTTTACTATATTCTTCTACTAAATCAATTTATTTTCCTTTGTCTATTAGGATCTATATGTTCATCATATACTATAATTTGTTAAGAGTTAAAGGAATATATATGTAACTACGCTCGTGTTAGAGATATATATTTCATATATATTATTCTTAAAATTTGTAAGACCTACTTTATACCATAATTGTAGAGTGATGAATCATATTACAATTCAAGATGGGACCAGAGACAGGTTCACAAACAACTCCTTCATCACTCCCATAATCGAACTGCCATTGCTTCTCCTTTTTGAGGTTTGATGACTCTTGTAGCATTGTATCTAACAGGCGAATGCCCGAATAAGGAAGGTGGAGAGAGAGAGAGATGAACTAGAATATAGGAAGAAGAAAACAAAATAAAGATTTATTAATATTTTCATAAGACGTTCGTACAATCATTTCAGATATTTATACAGGTGTTTACAAATAAAGAACCATTGTAGCTCTATCCATTGTCGCTGACTTTACCTGATCCATCCCAGATTGTCTGTCTATTAGTCATCATCGCCAATGAATGGTATTGACCTTGTGCTGCGGGACATTGCAAAAACACAACGATCGGTGGAGACACTCGTCCGCCGCTGCCCTGAAATTCAGCTGGAATCGACTCCGACACAAAAGACGTCATTCTATTCGTCAGCATTCGACCGCCCCACTAGTGAGCCGTGCGTTTGTGGCAAGCAATCTGGCACGTTGAACAAGATTCAGGAGGATTGGATTAAGACCCAGCTGAAACTGATCGAGGATGGCATGCGCCCTCCTATCCGAATCGATCCGCCTGTGCCACTGTGGAGCAAGCGTCCCGACCTGAACACGTATCTACTGAAATCGATGTTCGTGATCGATCCAGAACGGCAGTACGATGTCAACGTGACAGCGGGTGCATGCCCGTCTTGCAACAAAGTCGGCTTTCTTTTCCGCAAGCAATTCAGTGCCCCGCGAATCATCGATTGCATCGACACCACTGTATTTGCTCTCTGTGCTCGATATGTGTGCAGGAAGTCACAGAGCTCAAGCGGCTGTGGTGCCACGTTCCATGTCATGGACGAGGCCAAAACTAAGAAGTTGATCCCGACACCCATCGTCCTTAACTATCTCGTACAGTTGTTTGAACAGAGCGTGAATGACGTCAGTCTTGATCAAATGGCATACGACTTGTACACGTCCCGTTTCAGCAGTGATGATGCCACAAAGGTGATTCGTTGTGCCCGAACGAATCGATACATGCGTCAAGCCGCGCTATATCGTGGTCACGTGTCGTGGTATTTGAAAATGCACGCTAGGGATACTGCACTCTGGCAATCGTCGATGCCTCTGGATCCGATAGTGTTTCCTTATTTTCCGTCATTCTTTCAGCATTGCAATGGGTACAATGACACTCTCGGTTCTGTGGAATCAACGCTGATAGGCCTGGTCAACGACTGCATTGCTCGCCAACTCCCGTTCTTCAACTGAATGGAAGGCACCATCACCGGGACTCATCTGTCGGCTGACCATCATCACAACGTGCCATGACACATGAAATTAACGGATGAGTTAAACAGCAGGAAATCTTCCCCGGTTGTTGGATTGCACTCCGTCATGAACGAGCGCCAATAAATCCTCTCCCATCAATTCACAAGCACGACAGGCAATGCGTGATCTTCGATCTGTTAGTCGGGGTTTGCTGAGACGGTGCAACGCTTACAGTATTGATACTTCGATGCTCATCATGTACCTGGACAAGTGTTGCGGTGATCGGGAATAGTTGGAAGAGTTCGAGAACATCATTGTTCTCCTCGACAATCACTACCTGATCACAACGTACCAGGACAATTCGAACAACACGGATCGTGCTCGACACGAACAATTCATGGTTGTCGTGGCCGAAATTATTGTTGGCACTGGACAAGCTGCAATGCAGAAATACTCTATCATTGAAGCTGAATTGGATGCACCGTTGGATCACATTAAAAAGTGGGAAATCGATAATGATGTGTCCCCATCCAAGCGCATCGTGACGAACAAACTTCTCGCTTGCCACGAGACACAGAAAAAACACATCAGAAATTGCTTAACGCCTTCCGCATCCGCGCTGACTACCGTCGTGGATCGTTTCTTTCGTTCGAGTTTGCGCTGTGGATCGGTAAAGAATGAAAACTTGTGGCATCATGAACGAGCTATTTTCCCGGAGACCATATCCCTGGAAGGAGGGAACTTGCTGCTGCATGCCGTTGTTGCTCAAATAAAGTTTCGAGGCGAACTCCAATTTGATCCTCGCTGGGCGTAATTGCCAATCTCTGGGATGCATATCATTCTTACTCAATATCTTGCACTATTTCCGACTGATGGCATCACTCCATCGCCCATGTCTCTGTCGACGATGTTTCACTTATTGCCTCTCTCGATTGATGATTGCGACGACGAATTTGGATTAACGACAGTATTTGGACAATCCCTTCCTCAACTCCCCGTAATTCCTGCAGGGCAACTGAAATCGCTTGGAGTAATTGCGGAATAAATCGTCGATAATGCAATTTGGTCGAGTCACACGGTCGATGCGATTGTGCACGATGCCCTTGATGTTGTCACTACTGTTGTCGAGCGGGATCACGATGATCATCGTATCATTGAAGAAGACAATGCTGCACTGCGGGACGATGGTGATCTGAACCATGCCGACGACGCTGATCTTTTGATTGGCTCTGAATCTGGCATCAAATTCAGCAACACGACCCATTCCATTCAGTCAAATCGCAAGCGCCGCAAGCCAGGACCAACATCGCATGAGTGCAGCCCTTCATCGAGTCACCATAAAAAACCTCGCAGCCTCAACGCATCAGGCAATGAACGCTAGTCGGCATTACAAGAGCTTAATCTATGGGAAGCTGTCATGAGCACTTCACTAATGATCAATCCCTTGGAGTGTCGCTTGCTCCGAACGATTGCCATCAAATTTCTTCTGCCTGATGCACTCCAGGATTTGAAGGATTTCCCTATTGAATCTTTACATCTTCCACAATTGCACCGAATCTGGTCTGTTTTAGTCTCGGCTCTGCGTACCACCAATTTCGCTTTCAAACGGTTCATTCGGCCAAAATCGGAACAAGTCCTAAAGCTGCACTTGGAGGATATGGTTGCCCAGTAGCGATTCAGATTGCTCATTCAACGAGCAGCGCCCAAACGTAGCATCATTACTGCCCTGAGTCAGTCCGCGTCAGTGATATCTCCATACGGTCGACGCCATTATTGAACCATTTCAAACATTTTGCAGTTGGCGAGGACTGCGACGAGACTACAATCGAGTCGTAACCTTGGCAACTGACACCAATCACAGTTCACGTCAATCCCGTACATCGGATCTGCAATCTGCGCCCGAACAACTCATTGAAGGATCATCAGACAATATAATTGATCGACTGGTTCAGGAAGAGATTGATGATGAGCATGCCGACAACATTCATTGGACCAAAGTGATCGCTGACGAAGCTGTCTGTCGGCGGAAGACGAAGAGTTTTCGAGAAGAGGAAATTTGAAATGTCGGTTGATTTGGGATTTCTAAAATATTATATATATATAATCCCAGTAATGTCAATTAAGTGTCTAATTAATCTAGGATTAGAGCTTAAATCATCGGGTTTTCGAAATAGAAGAAATTAATTAGAAGTAGAATAGGCAATGAGCATTTCTCGAGAAGTTGGGTATAGTTCTCGAGAACTGCCAGGGGACTTCTCGAGAAGTAATATACTAGTTCTCGAGAACGGAAGAGACTTTTCGAGAGACAATTCAAGGTTCTCGAGAACTGAGAAAACTTTTTGAGAGATAAGTCAAGTTCTCGAGAAGGAGTCTGAGTTTTTTCGAGAATGAATATGTTACTTTTCGAGAAGTAGGCAGAGTTCTCGAGAACTACCTTCCTCTTGAGAAATTTCTGACCTGTTTGAAGTATCCTCGATTCTTGAGCTTTGAAATGATCTCCTGTGACTTATCCTTCTTGGTTCAGCATCCCAAGTTCAGTTTTAAAGAAATTGAACTTGGTCTCGTCCAGCGGCTTAGTGAAAATATCTGCAACTTGCCGATCTGTTGGCACATACTGCAGGTCTATATCCCTTTGCTCCACGTGCTCCTTGATGAAGTGATATCTGAGCTCGATGTGTTTTGTCCGACTGTGCGAGACTGGGTTGTTTGCGATTGCGATTGCGCTGGAGGAGTCGCAGAACAATGGAATGTCTTTGATCTTCATATTGTAATCCTCTAGCTGGTTCTTTAGCCAAAGAACCTGTGCACAACAACTACCGGCAAAAATGTATTCTGACTCGGCCGTTGAGATTGCGACATAGTTTTTTCTTTTTGCTGCTCTATGAAATAAGCCTTCTTCAAAGGAACTAACACATTCCGGAAGTGCTTTTCCTATCATCTTTGCTACCTGTAAAGTCTGCATCTGAGAAACCAATTAGTTCGCTGTCATTACTTCTTGGGTACCATAAGCCAAGATTTGATGTACCTTTAAGGTATCTCAAGATCCGGTTTGCAGCAGCATAGTGAGATTCCTTACAGTTCACTTGAAATCTAGCACAGACACATGTAGAGAACATTATGTCTGGTCTACTGACAGTAAGGTAGAGCAAGGATCCAACTATGCTTCTGTACTTGGTTTCATCAAAAGGTTTCCCTTTCTCATCCTTGTCCAGAGACATAGCTGAGGCCATTGGAGTCGTCATAGAGGTTGCACTCTCCATTCCGAATTTCTTAATCAACTCCTTGGTGAACTTAGTCTGGGATATGAAAATTCCATCTTCAGATTGTTTCACCTGAAGTCATAAGAAATACTTCAGCTCTCCCATACTACTCATTTCAAACTTCCCTTGCATAAATTTAGAAAACTTTTTTCAGAGATTGTCGTCTGTAGAACCAAAAATAATGTCATCGACATAGATTTGCACTAGCAAAATCTTGCCTTTGATTTCCCTAAGAAATAATGTCTTATCTATCTTTCCCCTTGTGAACTTGTTCTCGAGGAGAAAGGTAGATAACGTTTCGTACCAAGCTCGAGGAGCTTGTTTAAAACTGTACAACGCTTTTGATAATAAATAAACATACTCAGGAAAATTAGGTTCAACGAAATCTGAGGGCTGTTCCACGTACACCTCTTCCTTTATGTCACCATTTAGGAAGGCGGACTTCACGTCCATTTGGTGGACAATGAATCCCTTCAATGCAGCATAAGTCAAGAACAGTCTGATGGCCTCCAGTCTTGCCACTGGAGCGTATGTCTGGCCGAAGTCGATCCCTTCTTATTGACGATATCCTTTGGCGACGAGTCTAACCTTGTTCTTGATGATTATCCCATTCTCGTCCAACTTATTCCTGTAGACCCATTTCGTTCTGATGATATTCTTACCTTTGGGTCTTGGAACAAGCATCCAAACTTTGCAGTGCTTGAACTGATTCAATTCTTCTTCCATGGCCAAGATCCACGATGAGTCTGAGTTTGCTTCCTCAAACTTCTTTGGTTCAACCTGCGAGAGAAAACTTAAATAGAGATTCTCGTTATTTGTACCTCGACGAGTTCTTACACCATCCCGGGGATCTCCTATGATTTGGTCCATTGGGTGATCCTTCAGATGTCTGAGCTCTAGGTTCCTCGCATCTGGAACTTCTTCAGCCACTGGAGTGACTTCATCAACTTGGACAGTATTTTAATCTTGATCCTCTATCTCTCCAATAGGGGTTGGAGAGATGATCTTGATGAACTTTTCATCTTTACCTTCGGTCGATTCATCCAAGCTAATCTCTTTAAGCCTTGTACCTGCATCTTCAACAAGCACACTAGACGATTTGCTTTGCAGCAAGCTCGTCTCATCAAATACAACATGTATGGATTCCTCTACAACCAGAGTTTTTCTATTGAAAACCCTATATGCCTTACTATGGCTACTATATCCTACAAAAATACCTTCAAAACTTTTCTCACTAAACTTAGTAGTATGATACTTACCATTGTTAAGTACGAAGCAGTTGCAGCCAAAAATTCTAAAATATGAAACTGTTGGTTTCCTGCCTTTTAGAAGTTCATAAGGTGTCTTATCATGATTCTTGTTTATGAGGGCTCGATTTTGCACGTGGCATGCAGTGTTGACGGCTTCAGCCCAGAAGTACTCCGGTAGTGAAGCATCACTCAACATGGTCCTGCAGGCCTCTATAAGTGTTTTATTCCTTCTCTCAGCTACTCCATTTTGCTGTAGAGTACGAGAAGAGAAAATTTCATGAAAGATACCTAGGCTTTCACAAAATTCTATCATGACCCCAGATTTGAACTCCGTTCCATTGTCACTTCTGATTTTGACTACGGAACAAATGTATTCATTCTGGACCTGCCTGACAAAATTTATAAAGATATCAAAGGTATCTGACTTGTGTTTCAAAAAGAACACCCACACAAAATGCGAGTAGTCATCAACAATTACCAACGTATAATCCTTACCTCCTAACTTCTAACTTGCAGTGGACCGAACAAGTCCATATGAAGTAGGTGTAAACACCTATTAGAGTTTTTGCTTATAATGCTTTTAAAGGTAGCCCTTGTTTGCTTGCCTTTTACGCATGCATAATAAGGTCTCTCTTTGACGTGCTTGACATTTGGGGCATCACGTACTAAGTTCTGGGAGAATAATTTATTAATAGTTTTAAAATTAATATGTGCTAGCCTCTTGTGTCATTGGTCACCAAGAGACGCACTATCTTTTGCCAAAAGACACACTGGTGTAGAAAAATCTATACAAATAAAATTTAAACAAAATATGTTCCTGCTTCGAGTGCCTGATAGAATTGTTTCCATATTATCAACAGACTTTATCAAGCACTTGTCAGCGTGGAACTCAACTATGTATCTTTTGTCGCATAGTTGACTTATGCTTATGAGATTGTGTTCCAATCCCTCCACATGAGCTACATCCGAAAAGGATACATTACCGTTAGTGATCATACTGTAGCCTTTAGTTATCCCTCGGTCTGAACCTCCAAAGATGACCTTTGGTCCATTGCAGACTGAAGTGAAATTCTGGAGTAGGCTTCTTGTCCCGGTCATGTGCCGAGAGCATCCACTGTCCAAGTACCAGATTGACATTTTAGTGGCCTTTGGACATACCTGCATTCATAATCACTTTGCCTTAGGAACCCAAACTTGTTTGGATCCTTGGTCTCGGGTTAGAATACTCCCCCTACGAAGATTAACATTCTGAGTGGCCAATCTCATGTTGTCAACTTGAGGAGTAGTAACCTTCCTGGTATTAAACCAACAATCGATGGCAAAATGACCAATTTTTCCATAGCACCAGCAGTCAAACCTGTTGTATCTTTGCCTTATGTACTCCTGCTTGACCTTTTGAGATGGTGGTCTAGCATGGGTAGCACTCTTGGAGGAGGAGGCTTCATGATGATGACAATCACATGACTTCTTCTCCTTCAGAGGCCTTTCCTCAACGAGCTTTACTTTAGGTTCTTTCTTGAAGTTGTGACAATGATTATAAGGACCATAGCCCTGAAGAATCACTTCTTCATAAGGTGCCTTAAAGACACTCTCACCAAAGTTCCGAGGGTGAGTCCATCTTTGGTACCGAGACTTTGGCTCTACATAAGTAGGTCTGGTCAAGTGACCATAGGACGAGTCCAGATCAAACTTATTTGTTGGAAAGATGACTTTCTTAAATACAGTCTGATCTAGGGGAGCTTTCCCCTTTTCTTTTGCCAAGGCCTTCTTGGCGACCTTATTCTTCCGTTTAGCCTTGTTTCTCCTAGAAGATTTACTAGGAGCGGCAACATGGTCTAGTCCAGCTCCTTTTGCCTTAGCTGAGAATTCAGCAACGAGTGGAAGAACTGTCTTAGGCTTAGAGAAACTTTCAACAAGTTTCTTCTCAGCCTCGAGTTGTTTTTCCAACTCTTTGATGATTTCATCTTTAAGGTCGAGGTGCTTAAGAGCTTGATTGTATTCTTCCATAGCGAAATTAAAGTTCTCTTGAAGAGAGTCAGTCTTAGCGACTTCTTCTCTCAAGCTGCTCTCAATAGCCTTTAGAGACTTAATCTCTTTAGCCTGAGTTTTCACGACTCGGCGACATTTGTCATAAGTCATGATCAACTCCTTGTACTTGGCCATAAGTTCCGACTCATCGTCAGAAGAGCTGTCCTCATGATCATGCTCAGAACTTTCAGATTCAGAGAGATAAGTGTGAGATTTTACCTCCCTAGTAAACTGGGGCTCTTGTTCGTCATCTGATTGAGCCATGAGCCCAAAGTAGGCTTCCTCTTCTTCACTCGACTCAGATGAGTCGGAGTCGCTGAGAGTTTTGCCCTTCTTGGCCAACATGCTCTTCTCTGTCCTCTTCTTGTGGTATGAGGACTTCTTTTCCTCTCTTCTGCCACCCTCCTTCTTGTGGGGACATTCAGCTATGACGTGACCTGGTTTGTTGCAACAGTAACAAATGATGTCAGTAGAAATCTATTTGTTCTGTTTAGAGTTATACCTATCATGGCTACCCGAGCCTTTCTTTCGTTGATCACCGTCGTGTCGTGATCTTTTGTATGAGGCATCCTTGCCTCTCCACTGCTTCTTCTTGTTCAAGAATTTCTTGAACTGCCGTGAGAGCAAAGAGAACTCTCCTTTAGATAGTTCTGAGCCTGAGGTGCTTGGCTCGGAGCTTTCCTCTTCACTTACTTCTTGAGCTGGTGCTGGTGAGGCAGCTTTGCCCTTCCTTAAACTGTCAGCCTTTAATACAACCGTATTCTCTTTGGAGGAGAAGTGACTTTTCTCTTCTTCAGCTTTTCTTGAATTTATCTGCAGTTCATAGGACATCAGCTTGCCAAATAGATTCTGTGGGTGTGTCTCAGCTAGTCTGCCAAACTCCCGGATGGCACAGACTTTGTTGTCCCATTCCTTTGTGAGAGACCTCAGAAACTTATCATTCGGCTCTCCATTGGTGAAGACTCGGTCATACACTCTTAGGTCATTTACTATCTTGAAGAAATTCTCAAAGGTATCTGCAATGGTCTCCTTTGACCCTTTCCTGAAGGCTTCATATTTCTGGTTCAGTAGGGACCTTCTATCATCTCTCACTTCTTCAGTACCTTCTATCAGAGTAACTAGAGACTGGCACATCTCCTTAGCCGATTTGCAGTGAATCAGATTCTGCAGCATCGAGTCATCGACTGCACTTGCTATGATATTTTTTAGCTTTCTTGTCCAACGAGACAAGTGCAATCTCGTCCTTATCCAGATCCATCAATTTCTTAGGAACTTTCTTGGTTGGATCTATAGTGGAGATAGTCATAGGAACGTAGGGACCTTCTTCAACAATCATGAAGATTCGAGGATTCACAGCTTCCATGAAAAATTTGATTCTCTCTTTCCACATGAGAAAGTTATTCTTTGTGCACAAAGGAAACTTGGCAAAATCTTTGACCTTGTCCATTGCTTGAATAACCAAATGACAATTTTCGAGAGGAAATTGATCCAGGTGTTAACCTTTTAACGACCAACCTCCCTCTGATACCAATTGAAAGTGTGAATTTGTCAACCTAAATCACCTAGAGGGGGGAAGGGGTGAATATGTGAATCGTGCGTCTATTTGCGGAATAAAAATTTTAACGATCTAGCACAAGAAATCAAGCAATCACAGAAAGACAAGATTTATAGTGGTTCCCCAATCTTGGGTACGTCCACTTTACCTCACCGATCTAGCAAATCAGTAGACTTGACTACTCCACTATCTCGGATTGAAAACAATTCTACGCCTTGGAACCAAGTTCCTACAAGCTCGATCCAAAAGGATCTACACTCGGAAGACAAAAACTTCCTACAAACTCGGAGAACAACGCTCCTACACTCGGAGAAAATCTCCTACAATAATAGTAAAGAAATTTTGAATTACAAACAAAATAACTTTCTCAGATCTGGAAAAGTGAATATCTGAATCTTCTTCTTGAACTTTGCGGCTCTTTCAGAAATGTTGAAGAAGATGAGTAGATCTTATCCGAGAAAGCTTTGACCAACTCGATCAAGGAGAAGATGAGAATCTTTGAACAACAAGTCTTCTTGATCGACAACAGAAGATTCGATCTGATCGTGAGCGGCGGCGGCAGCTTCAGAGATCTGAAATTAGAGATGGCCGACGAGAAGGATTTCGAGTGAACGGACAACCGCTTCTTGCAAAAGATAATTGTTATGGTTAGGTCTTAATGAAAAGACCTTATATAGGATTACTCCTAACAGATAGAAAAGACATTAATGACGACACGTGGACTAATCACGTCAAGTCATTCAAAAATCCGGTCGATCTTGACTTAAACAAATTTCAGAAAAAAATTTAGTCTTCAGTTCTCGAGAAGTAGCATTAGCTCTCGAGAACTGATTGAATTTCTCGAGAACTAAACTGTCTAGAATTGAACTTAGTTTTCGAGACTTCAGGATCAATACTTCTCGAAAACAATATGGACTTCTCGAGAACTATAGCCTGACTTCTCGAGAACTATGAAGCTGAGTTTCTCAAGAACTGAGGACTTCTCGAGAACTAATCTGGACTTCTCGAGAATTAAGACTTAGAAAAAATTTCTTGAAACTTTATAACTTCCTGAGAACTACTCTGGGACTTCTCGAGAACTAAGAGCCGAGCTTCTCGAGAACTGAAAGGACTTCTCGAGAACTAAGAGATACTTCTCGAGAGTCATACTTAGAAAATTTTTCTGAACTGAAACAGCTAAACTTCTTGAGAACTAAACTCTTGTTTATCGAGAACTTCTAACTCTACTTCTCGAGAACTGAAAGGATTTCTCGAGAAGTGGAATTAGAAAATTTTTGAACTTTTTAGAAAAAAACTTTTTCTTCTCTTCAAGGGTCCAATCTTCATTCCATGGTCCAAGTGTTTGAATATGAAGTGTATCCCAATAGAGAGGCTACACATGAGTCAAAACCTTGGATCACACAGTGAGGGATTACACTGTATGGTCCTGTGTTCATGACCCACTGTAGACTGACATTGGTCTACACTTAGTAATGATGATCTGCAAACACACAACTTAAACAAGATATCAAATACAACTTAATTCATCTTAGTTCAAGGGTGACTTCATGCAAATCTGAGTTATTGTGCATGCAATGCCCAACAATTTTCACATTTTGTGTCATTATTGTTCTTATGCAATTTGAGTATATCAGAGGAGGGTATTACCCAATATGATTTTGCTTAAGCATCAATTATGAATTAACATCTGAAGTGGATTTTTTTATTTAAATATTTTGCCTGATCTTTTTTTTGGGGTGCATTTTTCACCATTATTATGTATTAGAACCAGAGCATATATATATATATATATATACACATATATATATATACTAGCATCTTCGAACGGGCTCCGCTTATTCTCGATGCGTCGTTGCGGGCTTCGCCCGCCCCCGGCGGGGTTCAGCTACACCCGAAGCCCGCCCCCCGGTACCTGAATAGGCGTTGAGTGTGCACTCAACGACGCGGGCGTTGAGTCTGCACTCAACGCCGCGGGCGTTGAGTCTGCACTCAACGCCCGCGGGCGTTGAGTCCAGACTCAAACTCAACGCCCACAGCCGTAGAGTGCGCACCGGGGCCCGCCTGCTTGCCCCACCCCCTCCCTTCCGCATCTGCATGGTGGCCCCACACCCTCCCTTCGCTTCCGCCCGCCCGCACCAATTCCCGACGCTGCCGCTGGAGGAGCCGGCGGCTGCTTGACCGGTGACCACCGGTGAGTTCGTCGGGGCCCGGCGAACACGCCGGGGGTTCTCCGGCGGCGAGCTAGAGCCACCCTCCTCTGAAACTTCCTGCTGCACGACGCCCTTCTCGGCCACCGGCGGCCTTCCTGGCGCCCACCGGCGGGTTCGCCGGCCTCCGGCGAACCCGCCGGGGTTGTCCGGCGTCACACGGGCAGGGCCACAGCCGGCGGTGGCCCTGCCCGTGAGACCCAAAACTGGAGCTCACGGGCAGGGCCACCGCCGGCGGTGGCCCTGCCCGCTCGCCGCCGGACAACCCCCGGCGGGTTCGCCGGAGGACGACGAACCCCCATGGCGGGCGCCGGGCTGGCCGCCTGCGGCGGCGGGGTGAGCCCGTGAAGGGACGGGATGCAGAATCTGGGCATTGGGATTTTTGGGATGATGAACAGTATTGTTTTTGGAGCTTTGGTTATTGGCAGTCCTGCTGCTTTGAATCCAACGACCTGTTTTTGATGATACTTGATCCAACGGTCCAGATTTCGCTGGTGGTGTGCTTTAGAATATGAGTATTGTTTTATATAATAAAGATATATATATATATATATATATATATGTGTGTGTATAGTTTCCATTAGTTATTTTCCTAGTTTGTGGTATGGTTGCACCGTCCTATAGGAAGGTTAGGGGTTAAGTTTAGCATCAGACGAGCCTGTTATAGATTCATTCTATGGCTCTGTTTGGCACGGTGGTGGCGGTGGTGTGAATGCGATGGTTATGAACTGTCGTTCATGAACGCCCGACCTCATCTAAAGAACTTCATTCACTGTTATATTCAAAACTAGTTGTATTTTCTTGGTGATGGTCATAACAATCTTCTTGCCAAATATGCATTCAATAATGTTGGTGTTTTTGCCTAAACACACCAAAGCCAAAAAGTTGCACCAAACAGAGCCTATGTTAGAGGGTAGTTACACCCTGAAAAATTGTGATCAAACATTATTTAAGCATAGGTGCTCTATACAAGCATTAAAATTAGGTCTAGTCAGAGCACGACGTCTAAAATTACCTAGTATTGAATATTTCATTTTAAGAGATGCTTGTCTTTTGTATTGATTGTTTTGGATGACACGGCCTAAGTTATGTGATGTTTGCAGGTTGATCAGAATGTGCAAAGCCATGCTTGAATGCCATCAGAGCCAGATCATGACAATCTCATCAGCATATCAGGCTAAGAACTCCATGCCACCATCCGGAAGCACATATTTCTCCAAGCAAGCGGCCATGAATCTCCGAGACGAGGTGTTGGGCGAAAACCCAAATCTCCATCATTGCTTGCACACAAATAACATGTTGGTTTGAAGGTGCTGATATGTGATTGACAAGCTTATCAACTCAACTCCGCTCTCCAATGCTTCTAGGAGATTGAATTTCTACAACTTGTTGGCCTTTAATTGGAAGTGAATGAGTTATTCATTTTTTCAAGATTTTGGCTAGTTGCATTGACATCTACTGACTGAGTTACTATCAAAAATGCATTTTGATTCTTATTCAGGTTGTGTTTTAATGGATTTTTTTGTTAATTGAGTTGTAATGGATTTGCTTGCTAGAATATGTAGGCATGTCTTGATGTTGTTGATTATGTTTTAATGGATTTTTTATTAGTTTGGGATTTATGGTCTGTTTGGAATTATGAACTCTG
The DNA here is from genome assembly GCA_039513925.1 of Platanthera zijinensis. Lineage (NCBI taxonomy): Eukaryota > Viridiplantae > Streptophyta > Magnoliopsida > Asparagales > Orchidaceae > Platanthera > Platanthera zijinensis. The sequence continues at coordinate 158,320,448 of CM077083.1, forward strand.
CTTCTTCTTTTTCCTGCTCTCATGACTGATTGTACATTTTAAACTGATTTTGATATATATGTGGTAAATAAAAAATATATATTTCATTTTATTGTCAATGTTTTTTAAAACTATTCTGAATTTATAATTTTTTGGACTGCGAATAAAGACATTGGACTGCGAATAAATTCAATGGACTGTGAATATTATTGAACTGCGATTAGCAATTATAGGACTGCTTGAAATGTAATATTTTGTGACGTTTATTTCGAAAAGCGTTATTGTAGAGTTTTAACTACGATGATATTTTGTTAAAAAATATCGTGATATAGTTAATATTTATCTCGGCCTTTTCTTAGAAAGGTCACGATAGATCAATTATTTATCATGATGTTTTTTGAAAAAATGTTACGATAGAGCAACTATTAATTATGTCGTTATTTTTTGAAAGCGCCGCATAGATCTACGGCGATGTCCGCAATCACGATGATTTGGTGAGGTTTTTATAAACGTCACGAAAATTATCACAACGCTTAAAAATCATCGCTAAAGACATTAAAAAATGTCGTCGTATAACAACTTTGTTGTAGTGGTTCAAGAATGATGTTTGATCTTATTATTTTTATTAGTTAGTAAAATACATGTAATTTGACTTGATGATTTGTTTTTGTATTGTGTTAATGATCATGAAGAGGTGTCCATTGCAAAAAATCACATAGATGGAATGGAGAAAGTGTAAACAAAATTTTTAATGGAAGGGGTAGCATATCAGAAGATCTTGTACCACACCAAAAATATTCAATAAAAACTTACAAACATTAAAGAGATGTCAATTGACTCTCAAGGTTTGTACATTAATTTATATATACATTCATGTTGGTCTTTTTCACATTTGGATGTCGCCGAACAAAATTCACATGGCCGCATCTCTCCCTCCCTTCCTTTTTTCCCCCCCCCCCCCCCCCCCCCCGCGTAATTATTCTGTCCGGACTCCGGTGATCTCCTAGGAGATCAAACATACCTTCTTTTCTTATCTCCTAGGAGATCAAATGTGAGAGATCAAAAATAATCTCCTAGGAGATCAAATATGATCTCTCATAGGAATGAAAAAAATACCTTTCTTATGATTTAATCCCCACCTTTCCTTCCTCCACGCGGCAAAGTAATATGCAACCCGGACATAGATTTGGAAACGGGCTCCGTTTCCAAAAATTACGCCTCCCCCTTTCTTCTCCTCCCACTCTTTCTCTCTCTTCCCTCCCCCTCCCCCCTTTTTCCCCCCTCATACTGGAGTGACCCCCCCCCCCCCCCCCCCCCCCCCCCCCCAGTGTCTACTAGATCTAGTAACTGCCCCAACTAGTGCTCAGAGCCCATTCAGTAGTTGGTGTCGTCCCTCCTCCAGTGACAACTCCAACTAGTGCTCAGAGCCCCTACAGTAGCTGGTGTCGGCCCTCCTCCAGTGACAACCCCAACTAGTGCTCAGAGCCCCTCTAGCAGTTGGTGTCGTCTCTCCTCCGGTGGCCGCCCCAACTAGTGCTTAAAGCCCCTCCAACAGTTGGTGTCACCTCTTCTCCGGTGATCGCCCCAACTAGTGCTTAAAGCCCCTCTCCTCCAGATGTTGGGGTCATCTATCTTCCAATGACCACCCCAACTATTGTCCAGATCCCCTCCAGCAGTTGGTGTCGTCTCTTTTTCAGTGACTGCCCAATTAGTGCAAATAGCCCCTCCAACAGTTGGTGTTGTCTCTCTGCCAGTGACCGCTCCAATTAATGCTCAGAGCCCCTCCAACATTTGGTGTCATCTCTCCTCTAGTGGCCACACCAAACAGTGCTCTGACCATGTCCAACAGTTGGTGGGGCCTCTCCACCAATCATCACCCCAACCAATGCTCTGAGTTTGTCCAGTAGTTGGTGCGGTCTCTCCTCCAATGGCTGCCCCAATTATTGGTCTGAGCCACTCCAGCGGTCGGTGCGGTCTCTCCTTCAGTAACTACCCCAACTTCTTTTTCGGACAGCCCGAGATTCCAGGATCTGCCCATCCGGGCAACCTCCAATTCCTATAAATAGGGGCCAGGTCCAAGCCAGAAGGGGCAGCAACCAAGGGAGGAAAACAACCATAGTAGATGCAAACACTCTTTGCAGCAACTGCCAAACACTCCATTTGAGGCCGAAAAGATAGCTTGGGAGACTTCTTCTCAGCGACTGCGAGCTCTCCTTCAACAACCTATTTTTTTACTATTTTATACATGTAATTTGATATAATACCCTCTTTGTGAAGTAATAAAATCACCCACAATTAGTGCAAATTTGTAGCCGTGAAAAATCTGATTTCGGACGCTTGCTTGCAGCAACATTTTCCTCACCCCATCTCTAGCTTAATCATTCATTACCCAAAGTAACCACCAACTCAACAGTTTCTCCTACCCTTCAGTTTGAGCAACGTGGACTTGAAGACACTTTTGGCTCCAGCAATTGAGAAGATCCATTATGAACTAATCTTCTCTTTTGGAAGATAAAGATGGTGATTCATACGGGATGAGAAAAATGGAGTGTCAAAAGGTGCATGGGCGGCTCACGTTGTTCTCTCAAGGGTCACATTGTCCATGTTCGACAATTTCAGAGTCATGAGCTCTAACAAAAGTTAGTTGCGTTTCACTCTTGATGGCTGTGTCTTGGGGAATGTCTATTCTCCAATTTTGCATGCATTTCGACCTTGCACCCAAACTACCACACTACAGAGCTCTTTCTTAACATGTTTACCTGTAGTGCACCTATTTAGGCCTAAAACAGTGTGATGCATTAATTTCTGTCTAAGTTGTGGAGGTGGCTGGCCCATATTTGCCTGATTTGTTACATCGACTGAATCATGTGTTACTTCACCGCATATCTCATTGCCGATCTCTTGGGAGATCATTTTTATGATCTCACGGGAGACCATTTTTAGAGTCTTTTTTTTGTCTCCCAGGAGATCATTTTGGGTCTTCCGAGATACCATTTTGGATCTCCCAGGAGACCTTCATTTTTGGCCTCTCGGGAGATCATTTTTGGACTACCCGAAGACCATCTTGAGTCTCCCCGAAGATGAAAAATGATCTCCTGGGACATGAGAAGATGTAATCTCTTTTATTGCTTTATGCAACCTGTTGCTTTTCGTTCTCCATGAGGAAGGTCTCATGTTTAAAGCTTGGTAGACGGCAAGAGTGGCAGTCCGAATAGTGATCAGGGAATGAACTAATGCTTCTTTGCAACCCGATACGGAAGAAATGGAGGAATTTGACCAAGAATAAGTGTAGGCAGTTGCTCCCAAAAGAAATAGGAAGCGGAACCCTAAAAAGCACAACTCCCGCATTCTATAAAAATTCACGCTCAATACCGGCCTTTTAAGATTGTGTAACGTGTCATGACCATATTAACCTTGGAGCTAGTTTTAGAAACAGAGTCGGGTCCAAAAAAAAATTGCCTGTATTAGAAGGTAAGGGACGCAAGCGGTTCAATTTGGGTCAGTTTGGACCCAAATTAAAACCAAACCAATGTGACAATTTGGATCATTACGGTTTAATTTTTGGGACAATTTTCAAATTTTTACTTTCGTAATTTTTCAAGAAATGAAGACAAAAGGATATACTCAACTCAAGTATAATTTTCGGAGTTATAGTGGTTGTTTCAACAAAATTTTTTTTAAAAAAACTAAATATATCCCCCCAAAAAACCCACAAATGTCTGTGTTATGCGGAAATTTTTTCTCAAAGCAAAATAAATAACCATGAAGACTTGTATAGAATATTTTAAAGCCTATATAGACTATTCACAAGTCATAAAATTCATTAAAGTGTTCGGGCGGGCTTTAAAAAATTTTCTGAGCGGACACCCCTCGTGAGGTCGCAACCTAGGCGATCTCTCCCTTCCCTTCTCCTGATATTTCATTCATGACCTGAAGTAACCGACCGCTCAACAGTTACTTCCCGTCCCTTTAGTTGGAACGATGAGACTTGGTGGCACTTTTTGCATCAGCGATATCATTGAAGATAGGCTGAGAAGATGGCTTAGAGCATAGACGTAGTTTATTTTTGGCTAGCCGCATCTCACCCCCAATAGTTCTTGTCGATCTCCCGCCTGCGTCCTCTTTGTTGGAACCAACAAGGTCGGTCCCTCCTAAAGCTCGGAACTAAAGGTGCAGCTCGTGCTTACTCTCTTTGGACCACCCTCTTGACAAGGCGCTCAAAAGACTAGACCGGGGGCCTCAGCGCAGAGGTCCCACCTCGTGCCCGAAAGAATCGGAAATTCTTCCCCTCCCTAGCCAATGCTGAGCTAGGTGCCTTAGAAGAAGAGAAGGAGAGTTAGGAATGCATGCCTTCTAAGGCACCTCACCGGTCTATTTATAGGCCTCTGAACTGGGACTGCCAATAACCAAATGGAGCTGTCCTGAAATTACTAGAATACCCTTAGTCGGGTCTGCCAACAGCCAAACTCTGCTGTTCTGAGGGGTTATATGCAGACCACCCAGGGCAAAAGCATAAAATCCCATGGGGCTAAAAGATAGACCCGGCCCTACCTGAACCGGTCTTAAACCGAACCGGTGCTTGCCGAGAACTCCCTTCTGGGGTCCTCTCGCCTGGCGAGAGCACCGTCTCGCTAGCGAGAGCTCCCCTCTGGAGCCCTCTCGCATGGCGAGTCGGCCACTTACCCGTGAGTGCCTCCTCCCTTGGCACTTGCTCGCCCATCTCATGGCGCAGCTCTCGCTTAGACCCTTCTCGCCTGGACCCTCTCGTCTGTCCTTCTTGCCAGGATCCACTCGCTTTGTGAATGGACGACCGCCCTAGGCCGTCTCGCCTAGCTTCCTTCCTCAAGTCTTTGGCTCCTGGGAGCCCGAGGTTGTACACTCTTCCAATTTTGTTTTATCACAAATCGGTTGTTCAACCTCATCAAAGATATAGGCTTCGTTTGGGGGACTTATTTTCATCGGTCAACGGTTACGACCGCATGAATCGGACCTTCAGTCGTAACTGCTTGTCCGGTGAAAATAAGTTCCCCAAACGGAGCCATAGTTGACTTCAATTTCGTTCCTCTCAGGACACTAGTTGAAGGGAGCGTAGATCCATGACCTTCTTCCCCATCAAGTCTTTCCACCCCACGGATGAAGATTGAAGAACTCTTTAGACTCCGTTTGTGGGGACTTATTTTCATCGGTCAAGCGGTTACAATAAGGTCCAGTTCATGCAGTCGTAACTGCTTGACCGGTGATAATAAGTCCCCCCAAATGGAGCCTTAGTCGTTAACCCTTACATCAAAGTAAAAATGATCAGTAACCTCTCATCCAAAATCGAAATCATCTCTTAGTCAATGTGTACAAATACAAGCCATAGGATCTCCCAGGTATCACTTCCCAACAATTGATCTCCACCTTTAACCTTTTCGCCTTCGTGTTCTCCGCATCTAGGTTTCTTGCAAAGGTTTAGTGGATCATTACTCATAACCAATCTTTTCAGATTCTCTATTGATTTGCATCAGGAAATAAAGAACAGAGAAATCTGAGGATGAGCTCACTAAACAAACTTTGTATTGATGATATTTTGTTTTTCACACCTCTTTACAGATTACATACAAGATAAATATAGGAAGTACAAACAGTCACCTGAACTGATAAGACCAAAAGCAACAAGAGATAAGATACAGTCATAGACAAGTCAAACTTTGCCTATGACATACAAACACCGGTTTATATTCAGCTACCGGTTTACTTACATCTGGTTTAATACTAACATAACCCTTCCTTAGGCCAGATTTATAAAGAGCCCTAACTTGCTTTGAAGTTCCAGAAAGCGAAGACGGGGAAGCGGCTTTTTAGTAACTTAGCGAGCTTTAACTGGGATGAACAATATGCGACATTGATGGCCTTCTTCTCCACATGCTCACGAATGAAATGTAACCTCATTCAATGTGTTTGCTTTTTCTCTGAATCACCGGGATTTTCGCAAGGTGAATGGTGGAGGTATTGTCGTAATAGATGGTAATAATTTCTTCTTCTTTCTTCCCTTCTATGTCTGATAGACGATTTTTGAGCCAGATGGCCTCACAAGCAGCGTTACTAAGGGCCACATACTCTACCTCTATGGTTGACAATGCCACAATACGTTGTTTCCTGGAAGCCCATATTATAGCCTTGGATCCAAGGTAGAAGAGGTGCCCATTGGTGTTGCATCTATCATCTACACAAGAACCCCAATAATAATCAGAGTACCCAGTAACTCTGACTTCTGAATCTAAGGCCTATAGCATACCCAAGGTTGATATCCCTTTTAGGTAGCACAAAATCCTTTTTGCTACTACAAGATGAGATTGTAGAGGAGAACTGACAAACCTTGATACAATATTTACTGCGATTTCAATATCCGACCTGGTGTGCGTGAGATATAAAAGAGATCGATCCAATAATCATTATATATTCAACTGCATCCACCTTTTCTTCTTCCGAGTATTTTGACAATTTGAAACCAGTTTCCATAGGGGTAGTAGCAGAATTGCACATTTGCATCTAAAACTTGCTTAGAAGATCATTTGTATACTTTTGTTGAGAAAGATTCATACCATTAGCAGATTGATGGATTCGTAGGCCTAAAAAATAGCTTACAAGACCTAAATAAGTCATGTGGTAGTGATGTTGCATTATTGAAATGAAGTTCTTGATCATTATATTAGAGTTTCCTGAGACTAATAGATTATCAACATATAGAGCTACTATAAGGAAGTGCTCAGAAGTCCTATTAATATAAAGTGATAGATCAGAAGGACTTCTCTTGAAATTTTGAGTAAGCGTATAGGCATCTATATGATTGTTCCAGGCACGTGGTGCCTGCTTAAGACCATAAAGGGAAAAGACCAATTTGTAAACTTTCCCTTTATCTTTCTCATCTTTCTCAAATCCCGGAGGCTGGTCTACATAGATTTCTTCATGTATTTCATCGTTTAGAAAAGTCGTTTTAACATCTAGATGGTAGACTTGATAATGATATTGTGCAGCATAAGCAAGGAAAAAATAGATAGTGTCCATTCTAGCGACGGGAGCAAAGGCATCAAAGTAATCTTGGCCAAATATTTGGGTAAATCCTCTTACAACAAGTCTAGCTTTATATTTAGCAATAGTACCATTTGCATTTAATTTAAGTTTGAACAGCCATTTCAAACCTACTATGTTTTTCTAGACTGGTCTTTGCACTAATTGCCAGGTATTATGTTCTTCAATTGCTGCCAGTTCGTCAGACATAAATTTCATCCATACCTCTTCTTTTTGTGCTTCTTCAAAATTCTGTGGTATAGAAACTGACAAGGCCATTTCAGTTGTATCAGCATATATCTCCTGCAAACTTCGTGTGTGGATAGGTGTTGAGGATGATGAGGAATCAGAATCAGATGATCCTGACAAATGCTCTGTTGGAGCTGCCTCAACAAATTCAGGATCAGTGACTTGGATGGGGTGCACCATTGGCCCAACCGTCACTGAGGGAGATGGGATATTATCTGACTGCCAATTCAACACACTGTCTTCATCAAACTTCACATTACGGCTGGTACTAGTCTTCTTAGTTGCTGGATGATAAAGCTTATAAGATTTTGAAGCATCACTGTACCCAATAAACAAATACCTTTCACCTTTTTTATCTAGTTTATCTCGACTGATGGTAGGGATGAGAGAATTAGTTGGACAACCAAATATTTTTACATGGGAAATAGATGGTTTGTGTTTATACAAAAGTTCATATGAGGTTTTATCCTTTAATACATTTGTAATACACCTATTAAGTAAATAAATGGCTATATTACAGGCCTCTGCCCAATATTCTATAGGAATTTGTTTGTTCAACATAAGACTTCTAGCCATCTCAACCACTGATCTATTTCTCCTTTCCACTATGTCATTCTGCTGGGGAGATCTTGGGGCTGTCAGCTCTCTTTTAATACCATTAAGCTCACAAAAAATTGTGAATTGGGTTGAGGTAAATTCCCCACCTATATCTAACCATAAGCACTTAATTTCTCTCTCAAATTTTCTTTCAACTTTTAATTTGAAGAGTTTGAACAATGCTAAGGCTTCATTTTTAAATTGTAAGAAATAGATCCACATGAATCTGGTATGATAATCAATAATCAGCAGAAAATAAAATTTACCTCCAATGATTTAGTGGTTGAAGGGCCCCATAGGTCTGGGTGAAGAAGATCCAAAGGAGCTTGAGCTCTGCTTCTTGATGATGTTGGAAATGAAGTAGTATGTATCTTTGACTCTGCACAAATGATGCAAAAATATCATCCATGTTTGAATGAAGGTAATCCAAATACCAAATTACGTTTTGCCATTTGAAGAAGAGTAGCCCAATGAATGTGCCCTAGTCGAGCATGCCATAAAATAGGAACAAAAGAAGATACTTGTTGTTGTGGAGATAACACTTGAAGGGATAGCTGAGACTGTAACCTTTCCACATGTGGTGTCGATGATTTGACACACAACAACCTTGGAGTTTAATTCATAAACTTTGCTCAATGGCTGCACCACACTGAGTAAATTCTGAGCAAGGGAAGGAACATAATTATTGGGTACACTGAAAAATATGTACCATATTTGGAGAAGCCTCATCTTACTCAATGATATATATCAATTTGTATTTGATGGATGTTTGAGTTACATTGTGCATGTGTAAGGTTTGTAAGGAAATTCTCTAAGTATAAGTGTCTACACTTGTGAAGAATTGTGTCGACACCCAGAAGTTGTGTCGACACTAGAAACAAAGCTATGTCGACACCCATGCATTGTGTCGATACCTGAAGAAGAAGTAGTGTCGACACCTAGAATTGTGTCGAAATCTAAGGCAGGAATTGTATCGACACCTAAAGCAGAAGCTGTGTCGACACCCAGGAGTTATGTCGACACCAGAAGAAAGGCATGTGTCGACACTCAGGAATTGTGTCGACACCTGAAGAAGGTTTGTGTCGACACACAGGACTTGTGTCGACACACACTCAACGCCATCTTACAACAACAACTATTCTGGGTCTGAAGGATTGTGTCGACACACACTCAATGACAGCTAGACATACACTCAACGCCATTTGTCTGCATCAGCTATGTCAAGACCAGAAGCAGTTGTGTCGACACACAGGACTTGTGTCGACACATACTCAACGACAGCTAGACATACACTCAACGTCATTTGTCTGCATCAGCTATGTCAAGACCAGAAGCAGTTGTATCGTCACACAGGAATTATGTCGACACACACTCAATGACAGTTGGACATACACTCAACGTCATCTGTCTGCAGCAGTTATGTCGAGACCAGGAGCAGTTGTGTCGACACACGGGACTTATGTCGACACGTACAAATAGAAGATGTGTCGAGTAGCAGAAGAATGACTATATCAACACATGGAGTGTTGTGTCGACATCATCAAGACTTATGTAGACACTTAGTCTATTTATGTCGACACATATAAATCAGTTTTCTGAGTGGTTCATGCTGAGTTGTGAAGTCTTTGAGGAATCAATTGTCATGACTGGTGACTCGACAACTGTCATAATCAACAGGTCTGACACCTTTGTCAGAACTGTTAGAAGGTTATTACAAACCGGATCAGCCGGTAATCATAAGAAAACTCTATATAAAGGACTGATCCTTGACAACAAAAAACAACAGATATAGAGATAAAAAAGTGAATCATCCTAAGAGAGAATTCAAATACAAGAAAAGGGGAGACCCTTAAGAAGGCAGATTTTGAACAGTCTGCAGAGAAGATTCAGATCTTATTCTGAATTTAAGGAAGGAGCTGACAGGAGATCAACTTCTACATCAAGTAAAGTTCAACTTTATTTTGTTCTATCAAGAAGCTTTGAAACAGCTAAGTCAGGTTGGATCTGAAGATTCAGTTTACAAGAACTGATCAATAAGCTCACACCTATAGAGAGATCTATTTGGTGATATTTTTGTATCTTTTAAATACTCAATTACTTGTAGGATCTTTTGTTAGATCTGAGTTGTAAGCCTATATTATAAAGGCTGAGGTAGGGCTAAAAGACTGAGGTGTAGGACTTGTGAAAGTCTGAGTTGTAAGCCTAGTGATAAAGGCTGAGGTAGGGCTGAGGCCTGAGGTAGGATTCTTGGGGAAGGATCTGAGGTAGGACTTGTGTAAGTCTGAGGTGTATGAACCCATCTGGTTCTGAGTTGTAAGATCTTGGATCTGAGAAAGTGGAAGGGAATTGGGCTGAATCCAATTCTCTACTAGATAGGCGAAGGGGGAAAGTGGATGTACTCATACCTTGGGGAACCACTATAAATCTGGTGTTTGCTGTGCTGTGATTTATGTACTTAGAATTGTATGTTCTGTGCTGCGTTAATACTAGTTAAATTGTCTAAATTATTAAAGAAAATTAGAACCTATTCATCCCCCCTCTAGGTATCTAGGCTCTTGAAATAAGTCTTTCAAGTGGTATCAGAGGGAGGTTACTCAAAGATTGACCTAACAGTCTGAGTGAATCTCCAAGGCAATTAACAGATTTCAAGAATGAATTCAAATGAGAATTAGAAGGAATTTGGATCTATGAAACTGCCTATCTGCAGGAAAGAATGCTTTGGCATATGGAAGGAAAGGGTTAAATTATTTATGGAAGATTCTGATCCAAGAATCTACATCACAGTATAAGAAAGCCCCTTCATTCCAATGAAGGTATCAGTTCTGGATGCAAATATTAGAACCCTAAAGTGTTATTCTGAAATGACAAAGGATGAGATCATCCTGGCAACACTAGACAAAAGAGCACAAAACATTATTGTAAGTGCTATAGATGATGTCACATTTCAGAATATGGTGCATTGTAAAACCTCCAAGGAAATGTGGGACACCTTGATTTTCTACATGGAGGGAACAGAAAAAGTTAGAGAGGACAGGAAGTCTATGCTGAATCAAGAATATGAGAGCTTTAGACAAGCCAAAACTGACAGCATAGCTGAATATTATAAAAAGTTCTTCAGGATAGTTAATGAGCTGATGACATATGGAAGAATCTTCAGCACATATGAACTGAATGACAAGTTTCTTAGGTCTCTGACAAAGGACTGGTACACAAAGTTTTTTGCCATCAGAGAGGTGGCCAAGCTTGCTGATACACCTCCTCCCATACTGTTTGGAAAGCTATTATCATATGAAATGCAGCTCACTGCTAGAACGGAGGAAGAGAAGAGCAGTAGGTCTGAGTACAAGGATAAGTCAGTTGCCTTCAAGGCTGAAGGCATAAGAAAGGGTAGTAAAAAGTCTCCTTCTCCACCCAGAAGGAGTGCTGAGGCAGAAGAAGAAAATTCTGACAATTGCACATCAGATAGCCACACCTCTGAAGAGGACTTTGCTTCCTTTACAAGGCAGTTTCAAAGGTTCATGAAAAAGAAGAAATGGAGAATCAGGTCATCCACGTCCTTCTCCAAGGATGAGTATTACAAGAAAAAGAAAACTCCCAAGGAGGGCAGGTATGCCTCAAAACCCAGTAAACAAACTAATTCTAAGATTGTTTGCTATTGTTACAATAGGCCTGGACATATCATAGCTAACTGTCCAGACAAAAAGACTGAATCTAAGGATAAGAAGAAGCATCAAGTGAAAGGCAAGAAGGAGAAATCCTTTATTTCTCAAAAGCAAAAGAGTTGGACAGACTCTTCATCTTCAGGATCAGGAGAAGAAGATGATGCAGAAGCATATGTTGGGTTGTTCTCAACAGAAGAGGATTCTAGGAAAATAGAATTCCTACAAATGCTGGACTCCATAAATGGAGTGAAAGATTATTGATGTAGAGGGTTGATGGCTCTGTCAGAAAATGATCAGTGCCAGGATTAGCCTGGTCCAAGCAAGGTATACAATTCTCCCTTAGATTCTAATTATTTTACTGGATCAGAATCAGTAGCAGCAACTTCAAGAGAAGGGGATGGTTCTGATTCTGAGGGGGGATGTACATCAACTCATCAATGAGTATGGTGGGTTGTTGCAAGCTCTGAAGAGGAGCAAGTTTCTTGTTAAAGAGCAAGCCAAGGAAATTGAAACTCTGAAGTAGGTTGCATCAGAATCAACCAAGATGATAGATTTGAAACTGAAGGAGGTTGCCAAACTGAAGAACATAACTGTTATTCAGATGAACACAATCTCTTTCAAGGAAAATCATATTAAGAATCTAGAGGCAAGACTCCAGAAAGAAAGAGAGTTAGTGGCTTAATTCTCTAAGCTAAAATCTGTCTTGCCCTTAATAGACAATTTCATTTCTCAGAAAGGAAAGACTGGTCTAGATTTTAAGGGAAGAACTAGGGAAACCAATTCTCATGAAAAAGGTAAGGCCCCAGTTCAGTCACTAGCCTCTAAGCCCCCTATTTTCTTTAGGAAGGTTATGCAACCTACAAACAAGTATGATCATGAAATTACTCATGGTCACTGTGAGTACGGAGATCACATTGTCAAGTGTGCAAATTCCAATAGGCCACTCTATAGGAAAGCCCATCAGGTTCAAAAGGAATTCTTGGGGTTTGCTGCTCCAGTACCTACACTTAAAAGGACTGCTGGCAACAAGGTTGTGAAGTCTGTACCTAAGAGAAGGTACAACAGATTTGAGTGTTGGTGTTGTGGCAAGGTAGGCCACTTTGCCATGGATTGCTGGTTTAACACAAGTGTTAAAACCAAGTATAGTTTACCTGTCAGAATAGCTGCAGGATTTCAAAGTAATAAGGACCTAGGACCCAATAATAATTTGGGTTCTAAGGATAAGTGATTCTTTATTTGATGCAGGTGGATCCAAGTGGCCATACCCCTATATGGTACTTGGATAGTGGATGTTCCAGACACATGACTAGAACAAGAAGAATGTTGAGGGACTATGTACCCATAGAGAATGGACCCAAAGTAATCTTTGGAGGATCAGAAAAAGGAATCATCAAAAGATTTGGTAACATTTCTAGTGATTCAATTACTATCACTAAAGTGGCTTATGTGAAAGGTCTAAAACATAACTTGATTAGCATAAGTCAACTTAGTGATCTAGGTTATTTCATTTCTTTCCTCAAAAGGTAGTGCCAAATAAGGAGGTCAAGTGATCAAGAGATCATTTTGATTGGCACTAGGAAAGGGAATGTATATTGTCTTAATCTAGATTGTGAGTTTAACATCTCACTCATTTGTCTAGTTGTAGGAGAGAAAGCTTCACTATGTGTCAAATGGCACAAGAGGCTAGCTCATCTGAACTATAAGTCAATAGGACAGCTGTTCAGCATGGGGTTAGTGAGGAATGGTCCTCAAGTCAAGTGCATCAAAGAGGGTGTGTGTTCAGCTTGCCAAAAGGGCAAACAGACTAAGTCATCTTTCCATGCACTAGATACCAAAGAATCAATGTGATGTTTATATCTCTTGCATATGGATTTGTTTGGTCCTATGCCAGTTCATAGTCTTGGTAGGAAAGTATACACTTTAGTTATTGTGGATGACTATTCTAGATTCACATGGGTTTTCTTTTTGAGGCAGAAATCTGAAACTCCTACTGTTTTCCAGACCTTTGTTAGACAAATTCAGAATGAATTTAATAATTCAGTGGTCAAAATCAGAAGTGACCATGGAACTGAATTTCATTCTGAATGTATGACAAAGTTTTGTGAAGAACTTGAGATTCATCAGGAGTTCTCCTCACCTAAAACACCACAGCAAAATGATGTTGCTGAAAGAAAGAATAGAACTCTAATTGAGGCAAGTAAAACACTACTTAGTGACACTACTCTTCCTGAGTACTTCTGGGCTGAGGTAGTAAATACTGCATGTCATATACTCAATAGAGCCTCCATCAATAAGAAACATAAGATGACCCCCTATCAGATTTTGAAAGGTAGAAAACTAAACATTTCCTACTTTAGAATCTTTTGTAGCAAGTGTTATGTCCTAGTTAATGGTAAGCACTACCAAACTAAGTTTGCTTCCAAATCCCTAGAAGAGATATTTGTTGGGTACAACAATAATAGTAGGGCATATAGGATCTAAAACTTGACTACACAAGTTATAGAAGAATCTGTCCATGTAGTATTTGATGAATCTAAGTTGATTAACAATGAATTGTCTAGCTCTTCAGGTAGTTCTACAGGTTTAAAGGATAGGCTGGATAAGCTGACTATCAATGAAGAAGCACCTACTAGGCTAGATGAAGAAAAGGATGCATGCTGTCTAGGGGGAGAACAAGACTCACTGGATGAAGAAGACAATGAGGAGCATCAGGTTGAGGAAAATGAAGAAGGCCAAGAGGTTGGCAGATTTTCTCCAGCTAGAATACACCTAAAGGATCATCCAGCTCATCAAATCATTGGTGATGCAAGTTAAGGTGTACTAACCAGGGTAAGAACATGAACACAATTTTATGTTCAAGTTTCTTGTCACAGATAGAACCCAGGAAGTTTGAAGAAGCCATGCTAGACACAAACTGGATTGAAGCTATGCAAGAAGAGCTGAATCAATTCAGGATATATAAAGTCTGGAAACTGGTTCCTAAACCAAAGGATCATAACATTATAGCAACCAAGTAGATCTACAGAAACAAACTTGATGAGAATGGAACTATAATCAAGAACAAGGCAAGACTGGTAGTAAAAGGCTACATGCAAGAGGAAGGGATTGATTTTGATCAAACCTTTGTCCCAGTGGTAAGGCTGGAGGCTATAAGGTTGTTCTTGGCCTATGCTTCCTATCAAAGGTTCAAGGTATATCAGATGGATGTAAAGTCAGAATTTCTGAATAGTGACTTAAAAGAGGAAGTCTTTGTTGAACAACCCTCAGATTTTGTAGATTCTCATTATCCTGATTATATATATAGGCTTAAGAAAGCTCTATATGATTTAAAACACACCCATAGAGCTTGGTATGAAACATTGTCTGCTTTTCTTATTGAGAATAAATTCTCTAGAGGAAAGATAGACAAAACTCTATTCTTTAGGGAATCTAAAGACAAGATAATCCTAATCCAGATATATATTGATGACATTATCTTTGGATCTACTGAAAATAACCTTTGTAGAAAGTTTGCCAAACTTATGCAAGGAAAGTTTGAGATGAGCAGTATGGGTGAGCTGAAGTTCTTCTTGGGACTTCAAGTAAGACAGACTAATGATGGATTGTCCATATCTCAGTCTATATTCACCAAGGAGTTGATTAAGAAATATGGTATGGACTCAGCCTCCACCATGAAAACTCCAATGGGAACAAATATGCCTATAGGAAAAAATGAGACAGGGAAACTGATAACTTCTTAAATGAAGTTATCGATGTCAATTTTATTTGACAAAAATAGTGAAAAGATATTTTATTGAGTATAAAAAGATGATAAAATTCATATTTAACTTATGTTTGAGTAATTTAATCACTTTCAAATATTTTCTTATCAGAATCGCCGAAAAATCTAATCCAGAGAAGGAATGCTGAAGCAGTTTTCTGTGCTGAGAAAGTTGTTATAACAACTTTTCTGGTTGTTATAACAACTTTCGAAATTTCAAAATTCAAATTTTCAAAACCTGCAGCGGTTTGAAAAGTGAAAGGAGGCATCCTTTTAGAGAGAGGCATGAAATGAAAGGACGAAATTGGCTGGAGAAAGGTGGGATTTTTCATTTTAAGGAAGGGAGAAAGAGAAGGCTATCATCTTGGAGAAAGAAGAAGGACTAGGGCAAGATCAGATCTTCGAGAAGGGTTGCTTGTACGCGAATAGGAGAGCATTTCCTGCACTATTTTGCATTCTTACCATCATGTGTTGTAAGATCTTTCCTATTTTTGTGGTGTTTTCTCCTTCCACTATGAACTAATTTTATAAGTCTTGTATGTGAGAGTACTTTGTAGTGTTGTGATGTTTTGATGTTAACTTTTTCTTGATGAACGTTTTGAAACTATTTTCCTTGGATCTATATTTATTTCATCGAATGTTTGGATTAAGTGTTCTTCTTCTTGATTGCGTAGCGAGATTCGAGAGATGAGTTGCGTTGTTTAGGGTTGAATCCTCTATTTTGTGCGGCGAGATTCGAGAGAGGAGTCGTACAAATATTTAGCCAAAATTCCACCATCATACTACGCCGCGAGATTCGAGAGAGGAGTGGCAAAAATGCAATATAGATTTCGAGATAGTGTTGGAAAGAAAGAGATTTCATCCTTCGCTAGCGACTTTGATTTGTATGTGTATATTATTCTTATTTCTCCTAAGTTAGAGATAACTAGGGGAACTAGGGTAAACAGGTTCCTGAGATCGAGAGATAAATAAATCTATTTTCAAATCGTTGCAAGATAGAAAATAAATGTTCACGGAGATTTGTTCTAAAGACTCATCACAACAAACAAGGGAAATCACATACGAGGTTATTTCTTCAATTTGGTAAAAGTCAATTTTAAGTAATTGTTTAGTTTATGAGTGTTCTTCTTTTGCTCTTTTTATTCCATCAACGAACATATTCTGATTAAATTGCTTGAATTTAAAGAAAAGGTCAAGCTAGTATTTGCAGGCATTAATTCAGTTATTTTCCCGAGGGAACAATCTCTACTCACTTTGTATTACTTGAACCGGCACGTACACTTGCGTTATTTTATATATACGTTACCGGCGTATCAAGTTTTTGGCGTCGTTGCCGGGGAAGTGCAACTAATTTAGTGTTTAATTCTTACAATATTAGTAAGCCTCGAGTAAATAGAGCTCAAGTTTTATTTATATTTTGTTAGTTTACCTGTGATTTTGTTTGGTGCATGTCCAGATATAGGAATACTGAATTACTATCTTTGAATTCAGAAATAGAACGCACATGTAGGCATAATGGAAAAGTTTTGAGAACGCTTAGTATTATTCATCCTGAGATGAATAATAACAATCACGACAACATGAATAATCATGAGGGTAAAGTGGACCACAATGGTCATGATGATCAAAATAACTAACATCTTGTGTCACGAATGACGTGTCGTGACTATAATACTCCCTTGAGAGGAGGTTTGCATTTTACCATAGCGTGACCCGTAATTGTTGCTAATAACTTTAAAATGGACCCGCTGATTATGCAACAAGTATAATATAATAAGTTTGGGGGTCTCGGTCATGAGGATGTGAATTCTCACTTACAGACTTTCTTAGCGATCTGTAACATGTTTAAGTTTAATGGAGCATCTGAGGACGCAATCTTTTTAAGGCTATTTCCATTTTCCTTAGAGGGAAGAGCTAAAGAATGGCTAGAATCTTTACCTAATGACTCCATCACTACCTGGGAATAATTAGTGGAGAAATTCTTGAATAAGTATTTCCCACCTTCTAAGACTGCTAAACTGATTAGGGATATAAAAACTTTTATGCAAAATCATGGGGAGAGCCTTTATGAGGCTTGGGAGAGATTTAAAGAGTTATTAAGAAAGTGTCCGCACCACGAGTTACACCAACACCAAGTATCTACTTTTTATAATGGATTACAAACTGCAACCATGATTTTAGTAGACGGAGCCACAGGGGGTTCCTTAATGAAGAAATATCCTGAAGATGCGTATGCTATATTAGAAGATCTAACCTCAAATAACTATCAAGCTTATGAAAGACAAGGGAGTAGTAATCTGATGGGAGTCCATCAGGTGGACCAAATTACAAATTTAGCCGCTCAAATGACCTCTCAATTCAGCTTGATTAATAAGAGATTAGATTCTTTATCTACCCCTACTTCCAGTTCCCCTCTCACTGTAGAACAACTCAATCAAATCACTGAGGAAGCAAATTACGTGGGAGGGCAACAAAGGCAATTACCACCCGAATTTTTAAATCACTATCATCCTGAGTGGAAAAATCATTCCAATTTCTCTTGGAAAAATAATCCAGAAATGATTCAACCACCCAGATTTAATCCAAATACAAACCCAAATCAGAGTAACCCACCGTATAACCAAGTAAATCCTAGGAAATTGACTGATGAATTTATATTAGGAGCTTTTCAAAAGAATGAATCTAGAATGATAGGCATTGAATCTTCCTTAAGATCATTAGAAACTACCTTGGGACAATTAGCAACTTCATTAAGTTAAAGGCCAATGGGATCATTACCTTCTGACACTACACCTAATCCTACAAGAGATTAACAGCATAACCATTGCAAATCTATCGCTTTAAGGAGTGGGGTAGAAATTCCAAGTGGGGATGGGTTATTAGAAGAAACTAGAGAAGATGAGAAAAAGAGAAAAGTAATAAAATAAGTGAACCGCAACAGGAAAAACTGGTAGAGAACATAGATCCGAAGACAGTTAACATGTAACTACCAGATAAAAAGAAGAAAGAAATTGTATATCCTCCACCGCCTTTTCCATTTAGGCTTGCGAAAACAAAACTCGATAAACAATTCCAAAAATTTATGGATGTTTTTAAGAAACTAACTATAAATATTCCATTCGCCGAGGCGCTCGAGCAAATGCCTAGTTATGTCAAGTTCATGAAGGACATTTTATCAAAGAAGAGGAGATTTGAAGATAAGGAAATTGTTACATTAACAGAAAAATGTAGTGCAATCGTTCAGAAGAAAATTACACCGAAACTAAAAAATACCAGAAGCTTTACAATACCTTGCTCGATATGGGTTAAATTTGCTGGAAAAGCATTATGTGACCTAGGGGCTAGTATTAATTTGATGCCCTTATCTATTTATACAAAATTAGGACTCAGAGAGATTGCGCCAACATCTCTTAATCTTGAATTGGCTGACAGGATTTTGGCATTTCCTAAGGGGATTGTTGAAGATGTGTTAGTTAAGGTAGAAAAATTCATCTTTCCTGCTGATTTTGTTATATTAGATATGGATGAGGATAAGGACGTACCAATTATCTTAGGAATACCATTTTTAGCCATGGGACGGACTCTTATCGACGCCAAAAGGGGAGAATTAACAATGTGAGTTAACGATGAGGAAGTTTACATTTAACATCTAAATGCTAGAAAAATCCAAAACTATAAAGCGGAACTGTTATTCCAATTAAATGAAGACAAAGATCCTACTAAATTAATACATGGCCATGGTAACATAGAACATAAGTTGTTGAAAATTCTAACTAATGAAGAATGCGAGGAGGACGTTGAGACCGAAGAATACGTCAAAGCCCTTGATTCTTATGAGAGATTACCATTTAGTCGGAAATTTGAACAACTAACTAGGTCGAGTGCACCCAAAGATTTCAAACCATCTGTTGTTGATCCCCCGAGTTTAGAGTTAAAACCCTTACCTGAATATTTAAAATATGTTTTCCTTGGGGAAGATAATACTCTCTCGGTCATCATTAATTCTTCCTTAGAACAAGATCATGAACAACAACTTCTTGAAGTCTTGCGCGAGTTTAAGAGGGCTATGGGATGGACCCTGGCTGACATTAGAGGGATTAATCCATCTGTGTGTATGCATAAAATTTTGTTAAAAAATGAAGTCATTGGAAGCATAGAGCATCAACGTAGGTTAAGCCCACCCATGAGGGAAGTGGTAATGAAAGAGATAATTAAATGGTTTGATGCTGGCATTATATACCCCATCTCGAATAGTAAATGGGTGAGTCCAGTACATTGTGTACCGAAGAAAGGGGGAATGACGATTGTAGAGAATGAAAATAACGAGCTGATACCAACAAGAATTGTGACGAGTTGGTGAATTTGTGTGGATTACAGGAAGTTGAACAAGTCAACTAGGAAGGACCACTACCCACTGCCATTCATTGATCAAGTGTTGGATAGGTTAGCGGGAAGCAAATATTTTTGTTTCTTAGATGGATATTCAGGGTACAATCAGATCATGGTTGCACCAGAAGATCAGGAAAAGACTACGTTCACGTGTCCCTATAGCACGTTTGCATTTCGCAAGATGCCGTTCGGATTATGTAACGCGCCTGCAACCATTCAGCGATGCATGATTGCTATCTTTACTGATTTGATGGATGAAGGAATAGAAATATTAATGGATGATTTTTCGGTGTTTGGGCAATCATTTGATGCTTGTTTGGAAGTCTTAAAGAAGGTATTGGAAAGATGTGTGCAGACCAACTTGGTCCTGAATTGGGAAAAGTGCCACTTCATGGTACGCGAGGGAATTGTGCTGGGTCACAAAGTATCTAATCGGGGTTTAGAGGTCGATCGAGCAAAAGTAGAGGTTATTGAAAAACTCTCCCCACCTACAAATGTGCTGTGGTTTTTGCCTTCGATAAATTTCGTGCATATTTGATTAATACTAAGGTTGTAGTTTACACTGACCACTCGGCAATTCGTTATTTAGTGGAGAAAAAGGATGTGAAACCTAGACTCATTCGTTGGGTGCTCCTTCTTCAGAAATTTGATTTTGAAATTAGAGATCGAAAGGGGACTGAAAATCCAGTTGCTGATCACCTATCACGTTTAGAACAGAGCGATGAAAGAAATAGGCTAGTAGAGATTAGAGAGAATTTTCCCGATGAGATGATTCTGGGTATTACTGAGGGTAGCATTCCATGGTATGCGGATATTGTGAACTACATCGTGAGCAATGTATTTCCCCCAGATATGGATTATCAGCGAAGAAAAAGATTTCTCCACCTGGTTAAATTTATCTTTGGGATGACCCGTATCTGTTTAAGATTTGTGCTGATCAAGTGATTCGTAGATGCATCCCTGAAGTTGAAGTCCAAAGTATTTTTGAAAAATGTCATGCTTCTCCATATGGAGGCCATTTTCGGGGAGACCGTACTGCTATGAAAGTTTTAGAAGCAGGATTTTATTGGCCGACACTGTTTAAGGATGCCCATACCTTCGTAAAGCACTGTGACCGATGTCAAAGAGTGGGAAATGTTCATCGTGGTGCAAGCATGCCTATGACTAATATTCTAGAAGTCGAAGTATTTGACGTGTGGGGGATAGATTTCATGGGTCCTTTTGTAAATTCAAATGGTAACTTGTATATTCTGCTAGCGGTAGATTATGTTTCTCAATGGGTAGAGGCAATAGCCACACAAAGAAATGATGGCAAGGTTGTACTAAAATTCCTCAAGTCTAACATCTTCACTAGATTTGGTACACCTAAGGCTATAATTAGTGATGGAGGGGCGCACTTTTGCAAGTTGCAATTTAAATCACTTTTGAAGAAATATGGAGTAACTCATAAAGTTGCCCTTGCCTACCACCCACAAACCTATGGTCTAACGGAAGTTTCAAATCGACAGATTAAATCAATATTAGAAAAAACGGTAAATGCCACTCGCAAGGATTGGTCGCTAAAGCTAAATGATGCTTTATGGGCCTATAGAATGGCATTTAAAACTCCTATAGGATTGAACCCGTACAAAATGATTTATGGGAAGGCATGTCACCTCCCGGTGGAGTTGGAACATAGAGCTTATTGGGCCGTAAAAAAATTGAATTTTGATTTTCAAGTGGCAGGGAAGAAAAGACTACTACAGATTAATGAATTGGATGAGATTCGATTGAACGCATATGAGAGTTTGAGGGTATATAAGGAAAAGACAAAGAAATGGCATGATTCAAGACTAATTGTAAAAGAGTTCAAGACGGGACAATTAGTCTTGTTATTCAACTCGAGACTAAAACTCTTTCAAGGCAAACTAAAGTCTAAATGGTCGGGACCGTTTAAAGTAAAAGAGGTGCACCCGTTTGGAGTAGTAACGATTTGCAATGAGAAGGATGGCTCTGAGTTAAAGGTGAACGACCAAAGATTGAAAGAGTATTATGTAGATAATGATCATCGGGAGGCGATGGTCATAAATTTACAATGACAAGTTGACGCGAAACGTCTGACCGGGACGTTCTAAACGAGGCGCTTGGTGGGAGGCAACCCATCGATTAGATTTATATAAGTATATATAATTATCTAAAACAGATATTTTGTTGTTGAGTAAGAACTGTAATTGTGCTTGTTTGTGTTTCTTCAGGATATTGAGGCCCATTACAGACCAGTTCCCATAGACCTTGTGAAATAAACACAAATTTTATTTGTATACTCCAATTATCATACCTTTCACCATCAAAGATGGTAATAGAGGTATGCGAGTAAGCAAAGGGAGCAGAAGACATCGATGTTGCTGTGAAATCCAATGATGATTTCTTAGAACCGCAAGCAGAGCTCTGATACCAAATGTTGATTTGCAATAGGAAATAAAGAACAGAGAAATCTGAGGATGACCTCACTAAACAAACTTTGTATTGATGATATTTTGTTTTTCACACCTCTTTGCAGATTACATAAAAGATATATATAGAAAGTACAAACAGTCACCTAAACTGATAAGACCAAAAGCAACAAGAGATAAGATACAGTCATAGACAATTCAAACTTTTCCTATGACACACAAACATTGGTTTATATTCAGCTATCGATTTACTTACATCTTGTTTAATACTAACATTCTCTGCCTCTAAATATTCCAGCAAGGTTTAATGGCTCATTACTGAACAAACTGAAATAATGAGTAAACCGGAACAATCACACTTGATCTCATCAATGATTAATTCATTTGTGTTAGATCTGGTATGAGTAATTGAAAGACGTTATTTCAAAAGCCTAAGCACCTAGAGGGGGGTGAATAGGTTTTAATCCTTTTTAAATTCTTTTTAGGCTAACAGTTAGATGAATCTTCAGCACAGATTATTCAATACACAGAATATAAAACACATCACAGCATACACCAGATCTATAGTGGTTCCCCAAGATATGGGTACATCCACTTTCCCCCTTCGCATATCCAGTAGATAACTGGATTCAGCCTAACTTCCTTCCACTGGCTCGGATCCGCAGATCTTACAATCTCAAAACCAAAATGGTTCCTACAGCTCAGACTTAACCAATTCCTACCTCAGATTCTTCCCCAGAATCCTACCTCAGGCCTTAGCCCTACCTCAGCCTTTATAACTAGGCTTACAACTCAGACTTACCACAAGTCCTACACCTCAGGCAATCAGCCCTACCTCAACCTTTATAATTTCAGGCTTACAACTCAGATCTAATGATAGATCTTACAAGAAATTGAATGTATTAAGAAATAGAAACATTCAACAGCTAGATTTCTCTGTTGATGTACCCTTCTTGATTAGTTCTTGAATGAACTGACCCTTCTGATCCAACCTGACTTAGTTTTTCAAAGCTTCTTGATAGAACTAAAATAAGGTGGATCTTCTCTTATTGTTGAAGTTGATTTTCAGTCAGCTTCTTCCTTAAATTCAGATTGAAATCTGAATATTACTTGCAGACAACTCTGGATCTACCTTCGTAAGGGTTTCCCCTGTTCTTGTTGAAGAAATTCTCTCATTTTTCCTTTTTCTTAATCGATCGTCATCTGGTTGTTACAGATCTGACTCTTATATAGAGATTTCTCCACGGTTACCGGCTGATCCGGTTTATAACAAACTTCTGACAGCTCTGACAGAGGTGTTAGACCGGTTGGATATGACAGTTGTCAAGTCACTAAACATGTCAATAGATTCTTCAAAGTCATTCCAACTCAGCACAAATCACTCAGCAGACTGCTTCATATGTGTCGACACATATAGGCTAAGTGTCGACACAAGTCTTCATGGTGTCGACAAAATACTCCAAGTGTCGACACAATCATACTTCTGATTCTCGACACTTCTTCTATTGTATGTGTCGACACAAGTCCTGTGTGTCGACACATCAACTTCTTGTCTCGACATATCTATTGGAGACAGATGGCATTGAGTGTTTGTCAAACGGCGTTGAGTGTGTGTCGACACAAGTCCCGTGTGTCGACACAACTGCTTCAAGTGTCGACACAACTGTTGCTGGCAGATGGCGTTGAGTGTGTGTCGACAACGTTGAGTGTGTCCAAAAGGCGTTGAGTGTGTGTCGACACAAGTCCTGTGTGTCGACACAATTACTTCTGGTTTCGACACAATTACTTCTGGTGTCGACACAGCTCTTTGAGTGTTGATGTGTCGACAAAAGTCCAGTGTGTCGACACAACTGCTTCTGGTGTCGACATAGCTCCTGAGTGTTGGCACAGCTTCAGCTTTAAATGTCGACACAACTTCTGCTTTAGGTGTCGCCACAATTCTGGGTGTCGACACAGGTCCTTCTTTAGGTGTCGACTTAGCTTTGAGTGTCGACACAACTTCTTCATTAGTGTCGACACAGCTTTTGGGTGTCGACACAACTTCTTCATAAGTGTCGACACAAGTTCTGGGTGTCGACACAAGCCCTTCATAAGTGTCGACACAGTCGCCTGGGTGTCGACACATCTTCTTCACAAGTGTCGACACTTGTACTTAGAAAATTTCTTCAAATTCTTAAACCTGCACAATGTAACCCAAACATCTATCAAATACAAATTGATGCATATCATTGACTAAGATGAAACTTCTTCAAATCTGGTACACATTTTTCAATGTACCCAACATTAATGAGCCTTTATTTCAATTTTTTGATATTTTGATGTAGATCTGTAGTTATTAAAGGCGCACCAAGACGTACCAAGGCCCAAATGGGTCTTAGAGCCTATGCGCAAGGTGAGGGCGTGCACCTGACGAATGCAAGGTGAAATAACATTTATTTTAAATAATCAGCATCAAACATCATTTCAGCTTCTCGATTAAATTCTTCATGTAGTCTACTAATTAATCATTCATTACTATCATTTATATTTCTTAAAATAGAATTAATGTACTCACTTGCATCATATCTAAGTCCCAACACACAATTATCTTTCGCAAACACTAAATCAGTAAAAAAATTTATTGAGTTCTTACATTATTTTTTATTTTATTTTTGAAATTAAAAATTTACAGTAAAAAACTCACTCAAACGCGCCTTTTATGCTCCAAAGGCGTTAATAAGGCGCACGAAGGTGCAGACCTCTGAATCTAGCAAGCCTTGCGCGCCTTTAACAACATAGTGTAGATCTAATAAATGGTCAGGGCTTATGTGAATGTTCGTTTATTTTTGTACTCTTTTATTTTAGACGCGACTCTCCTTAAATTATAAGTGATAATGAAAGGAGTACTTCTCCGTGGCTTTTTGACTTTTCTCCAACTACATATTATAGTTGAGGTTTTGCTCTCTTCATCTTGATCTCCTTTTGCATTCTTGTATTTTATGTGTGTTTGGAGGTATTAGTCAAAGCTGTAAAGAGAGGCTTCAAAGCTTGTATATACTTCTTGAATTGATAGTTACAAGTATGAATACACTTATATAGGAGAAAATGAGGAGAGAAATCCTAATACAAGATGTGGGACTAATACAAGGAGAGAAAATAGAGGAGAAAACATGGGCCCTTAATTGGGCTTTTCTAACACTCCCCCGCAGGCTGGAACGTACAAGTCGTAGGCACCAAGCTTGGATAAAAACTGATAGTATAGCGTCCTGGAGAGAGCTTTCGTCAGGATGTCCGCAACTTGGTCTATAGCAGGAACATGCTCCAAATCTATCTTCTTTGACAGTACCTTTTCCCGGATAAAGTGACAGTCAACTTCGATATATTTTGTGTGTTCGTGGAAAATCGGATTCTTAGCAATATGAATTGCTGCCTGACTGTCACAAAATAAGGTCGTTGGAGATGAGAGACGAACACCCAAGTCTCCCAGAAGGCTCTCAAGCCAAGTTAGCTCGGAGATAACAGCATCCATAGCCCGGTACTCGGCTTTAGCAGAAGAACGCGCAACTACAGTCTGTTTCTTGCTACGCCAAGTTATGAGATGTCCATCAAAGTAAGTACAGAACCCTGTTATGGAGCGCCTATCATCAATAGATCCTACATAGTCAGCATCAGAGTATGCGACAAGAGATAGAGATGTGGATGGCTTGTACACAAGTCCTTGTCCGGGGGCGATCTTGAGATATCGAAGGATGCGCTCGACAACTAAGAGTGTGCATGAACCGACTCACAACTCCCACAGCAAACGAGATGTCTGGTCGAGTTATCGTAAGGTAAATCAACTTCCCAACCAGGCGTCTGTAATATTCCGGATTTGTAAGCAGCTTGTCAGAGTCAGAGTTATGGGTCGATAGCTTGTGATTAGCGTCCATAGGAGTCTCCGCAGGTTTGTAGCTAGAATAACCGATATCATGAAGGAGGCCCATACAGTACTTCCTTTGAGATAACACAAGACCATCAGAGCGTCGTGCAACCACGAGCCCAAGAAAATACCGAAGGTTGCCCAGATCTTTGGTCTGAAAGGCGGAATTTAACTGTCCCTTGATTTATTGTATTCTTGTCGTGTCGTTGCCAGTAATGAGAATATCGTCAACGTAGACCAGAAGAATCACAGTCCTGGTTGACCGGTGTCAGGTGAAGAGAGAAAAATCCGCTGAGATCCGAGTGAAGCCACTAGCACAGACAACCTTACTGAATTTTTCAAACTATGCGCGCGGGGACTGTTTGAGACCATAAATGGATTTCTGAAGGTGACAGACCAGAGACTCCCTCGTGGTCTCAAACCCGGGAGGTTGCTGCATATAAACTGTCTCCTGTAGATCGCCGTTGAGGAAGGCATTCTTAATATCCAGCTGATAAAGTGGCCAGTGATGATGAACAGCCAAGGAGAGAAGAACGCGGACCGTGTTCAATTTGGCCACTGGAGAGACGGTTTCCTCGTAATCAAGGTCATGTTGCTGAGTAAAGCCCCATGCCACGAGGTAGTACTTTAGACGCTCAACAGTGCCATCCGCCGTATGTTTAATAACAAAGACCCATTTGCAACTAACGGAGGCGTGACCTCTAGGAAAAGGAACCAGATCCCGGGTTTGGTTAACCCAGAGAGCCCGCATTTCATCGTTCATGGCTGTCATCCACCCTGAGTGTTGAAGCGCCTCCTGCACAGTGTTAGGAATAGAAATAGAGGAAAGAGAGGTGGAAAAAACGTAGAGAGGCGGCATTAGCAGATGGAGAGAGATGTAGTTGGCCAAGGAATGAGCTATAGAGACGGGAGCTGGATCTGCCGTAGGCGAGGTATCGCTTGTAGCGGGGAGCTGTTGAACGGAAGCATCCTTGGATAGAAGACGAGAGTAGACACGGAGAAGGGGTGGAGGAACCCGAGGAGGGGCGATTTGAGAGGAGGAAGAAGACGACAGAGAAGATGGCGTGACCGGTACGGCAGGCCGGGGAAGAAAAGGAGCAGAAGACGAGGTGGGGCAAGGTAAGTGGAAGGACTGGTTTTCACAGAAGGTGACATCCGCAGAAACGACCAGCTTGCTGTCAGAAGGAGAGTAGCAGACATACCGCTTTTGAGTCCGGGAGTAGCCAACAAACATATACTTGGTGGTTCGAAGGAGCAAGTTTGTCGGAAGGAGGGCCAAGAAGGTGGACATAGCAAACACACCCGAAGACTCGCGGTGTGAGAAAGGTGAGGTTGGTGGAGGGATAGAGGAGTTGGATTGGTGAGGCAAAATTAAGCACAGACGAGGGAAGGCGATTAATGAGATGACAGGCTGTGGAGACAACAAAATTCCAATATTCGATTGGAACCTGTATTTGGAACATAAGGGAGCGAGCAACATCGAGAAGATGACAATTTTTTCGTTCCGCCACCCCGTTTTGCTGAGGGGTATACGCACACGAAGTTTGATGGATGACACCAAACTTGGTGCAGAGATTGGATAAGGCGCAACCCATATACTCGCGAGCATTATCAGTGCAAATGACTTTGAGGGGGGTTGAGAACTGCGTACGCATCTCAATTAAAAAGGCACAAAACAAATAGGTAATTTCAGTTCGATCATATAGTAAATAGAGCCACGTGGTACGCGAGTAATCGTCAATAAACGTGACAAAATATCAAAAGCCAAAAATACTAGGGACTCTATAAGGACCTTATACATCAGAATGAACTAAAGATAAAGGAGTACTACTCCTAGTACAGGCGGGGGGGGGGGGGGGAAGGAAGAACGATGTTGTTTTCCATAGATACAAGATTCACAAGAGAACTCCTGTAGAGGAACATCAAGAAGAGCCCGCTTGAGAATCAGAAGGGTAGCATGCCCAAGGCAGTGATGCAAATCAACAGTGGAGACGGCGGAGAGAAGAGTGGGTGGGATATCCAAGATGTACAGCCCATTCAACAGTTGCCCCTTATCAATGGTACTCTGGGTGCGGCGATCCTGCATAAGAAAAGAAAAAGGTGAAAAGGTAATGCAACAATTAAGGTCGTGTGTGAGACGACTAACAGACAGTAAATTGAAAGGAGACCCCGGAACGTGAAGAACTGAGGAAAGAGAAAGGTTCGGCGTAAGCTGAAGAGCATCGGTGCCAGAGACTGGTAGGGTGTCACCGTTGGCCACAGTGATGCAAAGAGGATGAGGCATTCGTAGGTACTTTGTGGGCTTCTGGGAGGTAATATGGTGAGTAGCGTCAGAATCAAACGATCCAGTAGGGACTACGAGAAAGACAGGTTATACCTTCCGTTGAAAAGGATACAACAGAGCCGGAGGAGTGGCTGAGGGCACCCTGAAGTTGTTAGAGTTGGGTGCGGAGCTCATCAATATCTTGGCGGGTAGTGGAGGCTGGATCAGGGGCAGAAGACCCGTGGAGCCGAGCAAGGTATTAGCAGTAAGGTGAGGAGGTAAACCATGTTTGCGGTAATAGGTAGCTTCAAGATGATTATCCCGGCCATAGTAGGTGCATTTCAGAGAAGAAAGACCACCACATCCTCGTCCCTGAGACGGGGGTCCCCCCTCCCCCCGAGTGGAAGATCCACGAGTTGGAGGGTTCAGAAGGAGAGGCTTGTGAAGAAGAGCCGGGGCAAAACCAAAAGGAGCCTCGGAAGGAGGCGTGACTTTTAGCAGCATGGAGCAGACATCAGACAGTGAAGGAGTTGTGGCGGAGGATTAGAAATCTGGCCCGAACACTATGCAGTGGAGCGAGAACTCGGACATCATCATGGCGATGGCGACAGCTTCTTTTCTGGTTCTGTTTGAGTGGATAGATCAGTAGTAGGAGGCTGATGCTGAATCAAAGACTCGGCCAAACTCTTGGATTTAGCCACGAAGGAGAGCATATCGCCAGGAGCACCCGGGGCAAGATTCTGAAGATCGGAAAGATTAACATTAGGTGTTGTAGACAGTCATGTCCCAGAGTAAAATGAGTGAAGCCCCTCCCACATGGTCTTGGCAAGTGTCATGATTCCAGACCATCCTATAGTGCTCTCCTCGTGTCCATAGAGTTTAGAGCCAGACTGGACCCGACCATCCGTCGAGAAGCCAATCAAATCGATGGAGCGGAGTAGCGCGTGTCAGTGGTGAAGAAGACCCTTCGTCT
Organism: Platanthera zijinensis; assembly: GCA_039513925.1. Taxonomy (NCBI): domain Eukaryota; kingdom Viridiplantae; phylum Streptophyta; class Magnoliopsida; order Asparagales; family Orchidaceae; genus Platanthera; species Platanthera zijinensis. The sequence continues at coordinate 158,349,700 of CM077083.1, forward strand.
GCAGAACACGACGAATGGAGTGAACCCACTAAACGAAATTCCTTTTTCTAGTTAGAGAGATAGTAGTAATCTGTAACTCATCACGGAGTTCGGAAGACATGGCAGTCGCATGGGCTGGTGGAGCAGAAGTAGCAGCGGAAGTATCGGAAGCCATGCGGCCAGCAGAAGAGGTCGGGTGAGTAGAAGAAAGAAAATGGGCGGCCTGGGAAAGAAAGCCGGGCGGATAGAAGATGTAGTCGCACGGTCTTGGCGGACAAACAAGCGACTAGAAGGTCACGACCAAAATGCGACTAGGAGCAGAGGGGAGCGGACAACAGCAAGAAGAGGCCGCAGCAGGAGCTCGCAAAAAGAGAGAGATCGAGCAAGAAACTGGCCACGACGACTAAGAGGAAGGTCGCGGCGGATAGAAGATCAAGCAGTTCGGCGAGCAGCAGGATATCACAAAGGGGAGAGCGAGTGAGCAAAGGAACAGACCGCGACGACTAAGAGTAAGGTCGTGACGGATAGAAGAACAAGCCGTGCGGCTAGCAGTAGGAGCTCACAAAGGAGAGAGCGAGCAAGCAAAGGAACAGGCCGCGGGCGAGAAGATGAAGGTCACGGCCGATAGAAGACGATCACAGCAGGGCGCGAAGGGAGAGAGTCTGCGACGAACTGGAGCAATCCGTAAGAAGACGACAAGATCAGGAGAAGTTCGCAGCGGACTGAAGCAGTCAGCAGGCCGCAGCGGACTCAAGCAGGAGCGAGCTGTAGGAGAGTAGAGAGCTCTTCGAGGGCAGAACACGCAGCAAACAAGAGAGTGAGCCCACAGCGGATAGGAAAGCAACCCGCAGGTTGCAGGGATAGGTGGGCCCCTTTAGGACTGAGAAAAGAGGCTATAAGAAGCCTGAGGAGGATGGTGGATCCACGGAGAGAAGAGGAAGCGGAGTAGGGAGAAGAGGCCGCAGAAGCCAGGCGGGTTGGGGAAAGAAGCGGATATGGAAGCAGGCCGCGAGAATGAGATCGGAGGCTGCGAGGCGGTTAGGAGACCAGGCCGCAGGAGGAGATGCGGACAGAAGACGGGAGTCCGCTGGAGGATACGTTTCCCTCTGATACTATGTAAAGTGAGATCTCAAAGCTTGTATATACTTCTTGAATTGATAGTTACAAGTATGAACACACTTATATAGGAGAAAAATGAGGAGAGAAATCCTAATACAAGATGTGGGACTAATACAAGGAGAGAGAATAGAGGAGAAAACATGGGCCCTTAATTGAACTTTTCTAACAAAAGCAATGGCTAAACAAAGCAGGTAGAATATGCAATAAATGTATGTAGCAGGGATGCTCTATACTATTGGTCGATAGAGGATCAAATAAAGCAAATAATCTTTATTTATTTTGCATTACTGTACTGAGGTGATATTTCATTTATTTTTTTAATCCAAATTAACTAATTGGTTTAGCAAATTAGTAATGTTATTAATTAAAATTCTGTAGAAATGAAGTGGAGAGTCATTTGAAATCATCAAAGAAGTCGAAGAGACATGGTCCATTAACATTCATGTTTGATGAGGTTAGTACAGAGTTGCTTAATTGTAGGGCTTGCTTGGATTCTATTAACTTATTTGTTTTTGTTTTTTTGAAGAAAAAGGTATTTAGGATTGAAGAATTTTATCCTAATGGCTTTTCAAATTTAGAGTTGTTTAATTTTGATTTTCATCATCTCGATAACTTCAAAGTTGATATGAGGAGCGATGAAATATTTTATGATTTGAGGAGACTTGACCATCATTCCATGAAGCTTGTTGAAACTGAAAAACATGTTGTTTGTTACAAATGGAAGATGCAAGTAACGTATCTATATTCACTTGTGAAAAGGGGACCAAATAGGTCTTACATATAGGAGAAGAGAAGGGAGAGAGAGCCCATCTTGGCAATGTGGGACTAAAAGAAAGGACAATAAATGTACATTAAATACAACATTTAACACGCCCTCTCAAACTCACGGTGGATCATGAACCGAGAGTTTGCTAATAAGATAACGGAATCTTGCAGTTGTGAGAGACTTGGTGAGGAAGTCCGCAACTTGTTCTTCAGAGGCAATGAACGGTAGAGAGATAGTGTTGGCGAGGAATTCCTGACGAGTAAAGTGACAATCGATCTCAATGTGTTTTGTCCGTTCATGGAACACCGGATGTGAGGCGATTTGAATAGCACTTCGATTATCACAGAATAATGGAGTGGGTCCTGTTATTTGTACACCAATATCACGCAGAAGACGACGGAGCCAAACTACTTCAGCAGTGGTGGAAGCCATGACACGATACTCAGCTTCCGTGCTGGAGCGCGCAATGGATTCCTATTTATTACTACGCCATGAGATCAGAGAGTCGCCCAGAAAAATGCAGAACCCAGTAGTGGAGCGGCGAGTCGTAACATGCCCCACCCAGTCAGCATCCGAAAATGCTCGGAGGGTGAGTGGCGAAGTGGCAGAAAGAAATAGCGAGCGGTTGACAGAGGTGCGAAGATAGCGGAGAATCCGGAGGACCGCGACATAGTGGGCTGAGCGAGGAGCTTGAACAAATTGACTGACGAAGCTAACAACGTAAGCAATGTCAGGCATAGTCATAGTGAGATAGACTAGCATCCCGACAAGGCGCCGATAGCGGGAGACATCGGAAAGGGGTTCCCCATCTGTTGGAAGCAGTTTCAGATTGAGCTCTATTGGGGTGTCAACAGTGCGGTTGTCAGTGAGAGCGGCCACAGAGAGAATATCCGAGATGTACTTTTGCTGAGAGACCAGAATGCCGCGTTTCGAGCGGGAAATCTCTAACCCAAGGAAGTAGCGAAGGGGGCCCATGTCCTTCATCTCAAATTGGATGCATAGGTGTTGCTGAAGAGAGGCAATGGTGGCGTGGTCATCTCCGGTGATAATCATGTCATCCACATACAAGAGCAGTATGGCGCAACCCTGGGCGGAGGTGCGAGTAAACAAGGCATGATCAGCCTGTCGTTCAACAAAACAGCTTTGAGAACCGCTGTGCGGAAGCGCTCAAACCAGGCTCGAGGAGCCTGTTTGAGACCATAGAGGGCCCGACGGAGGTGGCAGACGTGGACAGGTGGAGCGGAGAGACCCAAGGGAGGTGCCATGTATACAACTTCGATGAGATCGCCATGTAGAAAGGCATTGGTTACATCCATCTGATGGATGGGCCAGTTTTTGGCAGCTGCTACCGCAAGTAAGGTGCGAACGGTGGTCATCCGGGCAACCGGTGCAAAGGTTTCGTCATAGTCGATTCCATGTGCCTGTGAAAACCCGCGAGCAACTAAGCGGGCTTTATGGCGCTCAATAGAGCCGTCCAGATGAGTCTTAACCTTGAATATCCATTTGCAGCTGATAGGGATGACACCAGGAGGACAAGGAACGAGATCCCAAGTGTGAGTCCTGTGGAAGGCTTGAAGTTCGAGTGCCATGGCTTGCTGCCATTCGAGTTTTCCAACTGCCTTTTGGTATGACTGGGGCTCCCGGTGGGCGTGGAGAGCGGTGAGGAAGGCCTAAAAAGCAGGGGAATTAGAGGTAGACGTGTTGAGAGCGGAAGGGGTAGACCGGTCAGAGCTTTGGTCGTAGCGAGCAGGCGGATGGCGATGGCGGGCAGGATTACGCCGAGGAGGAGCAAGATCCACGGTTGCAGAGGCGGACGGAGCGTCAGACAAAGCCGTATTAGAAGCAGTAGCGGGAGGAGGGTCTGTGGGTGGCGGAGGAGGTGCGGATGTCGAAGGAGGATCCTCGGGCGGAGGGCGAGGTGGGGCAGGGTAGGATGGGCAAGTTGAGTCCTGGGACGAGTCAGAATAGGAGGAAGTAGCGGAAGAGAAAGTGGTGAAGCAATGGAGGGTTGCAAGGGGAGGTTTGGTGGTGTGGAAGAGAAGAACATTTCATGTTCGACGAAGGAGACATGGAGAGAAATACGAATGCGACGAGTCATCGGATCGTAGCAACGATAGCCTTTGTGGTGATGGCTAAGGCCGAGGTGACAAACGAGATGAGCGAGCGGAGAGTTTGTTGCGTTCAGGGGCGGGAAGGAGAACGAAGCAGGTGCACCCAAACGTTCGAGAGAGCATAGGTCGGTGGCGGGAGTAAAGTGGTTCATAAGGAGTTGCGCCAGAGATGGCCGTGGAAGGAGTGATGTTGATGAGGTGAAAAGCCATGAGGACGGCTTCAGCCCAGAAGGAGTGAGGAGCCGAGGCAGAGATGAGGAGAGCACGAGCTGTTTCGATGATGTGACAATGTTTGCGTTCAGCAACCCCATTTTGTTCATGGTGGGGGGCAAGATTGTTGATGTAGAGTGCCATGCGATTTGAGGATATCGCGCATAGTAGAGGAGAGAAACTCTTGAGCACAGTCAGATCGAAAGAGCTTATGTACCTCAAACTGAGTGTGAAGCATAGCGGTGACGTGCTACACGTCAGGTATTTCAGAACGGTTCGAGGAGATAAACCCAAGCACAACGTGAAAAATCATCAATGAAACTAACATAATAAAGATACCCAGAATGTGAAGCAAGTGGCGTTGGACCCCAAATATCAGAATGAACTAAAATCAAAAAGGGTTGTTGTTTGGGAAGCACTACTTATAAATGGTAGAGCAAGGTGCTTGACAAACGACAGTCGTACAAACAGAGGGGGGGAAGGGGAACACACCCAAAGCTCCAAAGCGGATAGCACTTCGGGTCGATCAGTAGACAGATGTCCTAAACGTCTGTGCCACAAGTCGGCATCAGATATGACAGAGAGAGACAAAAGCTGAAGATGAGGAGGGAACATGGAGATACTCCATCTGATACAAGCCACCAGTCCCTACCCCTGTCCAATCCTCTGAGCTGTCCGTGAATCCTGCACAACACAATAGAAGAGAAAATAAAACCGTTAGACCGAGATCACGAGGAGCTGACAAAATGAGCATGTACGAGTGTGGACGTTGAGAGATCAGTCAGTGTGAGCCAGATCGAGAGCGAGCAGAGAGGGAGAGGTGATGGATTGAGATCGCAAATGGAGAGATCCCCATTAGCATTGGTGACTTGAAGGTTAGTGGGAGGAGGTGTAGTGTGGAGGGTGCGTGAGTCGGAGGTGAGGTGGCAAGGCCCCAGAGTAGAATACCAAGGTGTATGCGGAGGAACTCGAGCAGCAGCATACCAGAAGCAGCTGAGACTGTGTTTCGTAGAGGAGCTGCAGAGGAGGCAGATGAAACAGAGGTGACTGGAGTAGAATCTCCTCATCGTTGCAGACGATCAGTGACAGCAGCAGCAGTGGGGTGAGAACCAGACCACGACCTCGTCCCCGACCACGCCGTCCACGCTGTCAGAAGGGACGAGTGGGGCAGGCAGACTTCATATGCCCCACCTTCTTGCAGTAGTTACAGGTAACAGCACTGTGATGCGGAGGAACCGCAAGAGCAGTATCGTCTGGAGAGCTGGTTGGAGGGACACTGGAGGTCGGAACGGTCTCTTCATCAAGCAGAGCAATCAGGGCATCATCCAGAGTAGGAAGCGGGACCCGGTGAAGGCTGAGCGGCAAAAAGAGAAACTCAGGACGCAGAGCAGCAAGAAACTGATGAAGATGACCTCGGAGAGGTGGCACTGAAATTCCAAAGAGCGAGGACAACCGCAGGGTAATGGAATCATGGAATCCAGTTCGTGCCATAGGCACTCATCACAGTGTAGAAGTCCTGAATGGAGCGTCCATCTTGGCGGCAGACTGAGAATCGCAGATAAGACGGTGACGCCGAGCTCCTCCACGGGAACGAAGCGATCACGGAGAAATTCCACATGGCACGTGCGGAAGGAAGCGCGCCGATAGACGTGAGGAGCGTCGAGCAACGGATTCCAGGAGGTAAAGCCCGGATGCTTGATCGCGCCGTTGCCAAAGAGTGAGATCATCAGGAGAAGTGGCGGCTACAGTAGTTGCGGCAGAGCCCGTGGCAGTAGCGGGTGTTGGCAGCAGGGCGCGGCAGCGGGAGGCGCACCGATGATGTGATCCCAAAGATCACGGGAGGAGAGGCGGCCTCACGGTAAGGGCCCAGTCAGGCCAGTCGCTACGCTAGCGCCGACGAGCTGGAAAGACGTGGCCTTCAGTGGTGCGAGATCAGAGGAGCAGCCATGGAGTCGCAAAGGAGCGGTGAACCTGCAGGGAGTTGGCGGACTGGGAGGGTGGAGGACAAAAGTTGCGGATACGAAAGGGTGGGGCGAGCGGACTGGACTGGAAGCAGTTAGGTAGGGTGCGGGCTAAAATTGTGAGAGGGAGAGCGGACAGGTGGCGGACTGATGGAGGTGGTCGGATGCAGGTGGCGGACTGAATGCGGACCGAGGGGCGGACTGAATGCGGACTGGAGGCGGACGCGTGGGAGGGACTGAGTTAGGTAGGGTTGCGGACAGTGAGGGAGGTCGCAGCGAGCTGCAGAGGGTTTGGCGGACTGTGAGGTCAGCGGGTAGTAGGTTAGGCGACTGCGGTGGGTTTGGCGGACTGTTTTGCGGACAGAATGGAGTCGGCGAACTGGGCGGAGTTAGGCGGAGCAGAGCGAGCTAGAGGGCGGACAGGATTAGGCGGCTGGAGTTCGGGCTGTATTAGGTATTAGGCGGACAGTATTAGGCAGGCTGGAGTTCGGCGGTGGAGTTCGGCTGGAGCGGACAGGTATTAGGCGACAAGATTAGGTTAGCGGACAACTCCGTGCGGTTCGGCAGAAGCGAGCAAGAGTGCGAGCGCGAAAAATATTCTGGCTCTGATACCATGTTACAAATGGAAGATGCAAGTAACGTATCTATATTCACTTGTGAAAAGGGGACCAAATAGGTCTTACATATAGGAGAAGAGAGCCCATCTAGGCAATGTGAGACTAAAAGAAAGGACAATAAATGTACATTAAATACAATATTTAACATTGTTTATCAACAAATATCCAAGCTTTAAAAACTTGTGATGATTCTTCGTATGCAAGTGTTGAAAAAGTATTTTCGGTCATGAATTATGTCAAGAACATGTTGTAAAATAGTATGAGTGATCAAATGTTGAATGATTGTCTAATTACTTTTATTGAGATGCATTTTTTCAAAGTTTGCAATGATTGTGTGATTGATTGTTTAAAAAAAAATGAAGACTCGTTTAGGTCAATTGTAATTTTTCAATATATTTTGTATTTTTCCATTTAGACAATTGGATGTAATTTTATACGACTTTGTAGTGTTGAACTTTGTTCTATCATTCTATGTATTATTTCATTTTGAAATTTAGTTTGACACCCCCTTTATTATTTTTCTAGAACTGAAAGTGGCTCAGAGGGATGACTCGTGATGGTTGAAGGACCAACATGAGATGCTAGAAAATTGGGAAGATGAAGAACACCGTTAAAATCCTTTTGATCATTTTTTTTTTGTAAAATATTTCTAGATACCATTGTGCTAAAGTTGGTGTCTCCCTAGCAAACTCCTCTTCTGCCCCAACATGGAATTGTTGTCTTCTACTCTTGTTCTGCTCTTTATTTTCTTTTCTTTTTTTCATTTGTTTCCATCTTAAGGCTCACAATTTGTACCATTAGTAGTAGTAAAAGAAAAAAAATTGTTGGATCTTCAAGTGTCTTCTGTTAGAGTTACTAGCTACTAAGGCTCCGTTTGGGGGGACTTATTTTCACCGGTCAAGCGGTTGCAACCGCATGGGCAGGGTCTTAATTAAGTTCCGGTTCATGCGGTCGTAACCGCTTGACCGGTGAAAATATGGCTTAATTTGGCGCAGCGGTGGCGGGCCCATCCGGCGGTTCCTCCTGCGGCATTCGAACTGGGGGAAGGGAGCTCGGATCAAAACGGAGCAAACTGCACTGTTTTTCAGGGAGCGATGGGGGGAACTGGAGCAAATGCCGCTGGAGGGCGTTTGTTTACCCGCCGTCCGGCGGTATTCGCCCCAAACATCAGGTGAAAACATCATGCCAAACGTAGCCTAAGTCCCCCCCCCCAAATGAAGCCTAAATCATTTGAGAGGTTTACTTACCTTGCTTTCTTTTACTGGAATTTTCATAAAAATATTGGAGCATTGTGTCAATAATTTGACAAAAAATTGGCTTGGCTACATGCTTTTCATCATGTTCTCACAACATCCATAGCTTATTCATTTTCTTGAATATTACATTAAGTTGGATTTAATTCACAAAATAATTACAAGCTTAGGCAATGTGTTAAATAATAATAAAAAGTAAAAACTCACTTTTTAATTAAGAAGTTTAGGCTATCATGTTTGTTATCATAAAATGCTAAACTCATTTTTGTTTCTTTTTTTTTTTCATTCTGGTCATAATTTCACATCAATTGTTGTACTCCATAACAATTATACTAGAATTGAGGATCTTGAACTACAACGACCTTCCAATTACAGTGGATAGAGGATCAAACATACATAGTCAATTCTAGCACTTTTGCTCGCACCGAGCAACAACAATCCACTTCCTCCCTCTAATATGGTTAGTTCATATTTTGAGTTAATTTTTCATTTAGTTATTTATGTACTTCATCGAAATATATTAAAGGCTCCTTTTTGGCTTCAAGAACAGCAAAACCAGCATCCTTAAAAGGAGGGATCTCTTTCGCCCTAGAGGAACCGGTAACAAGCGGAGATTCCCGATTCGGGATCGAGTTCTTCTTATCTCTAGGAGGCGGTAGCTCTCGTCGTTTTCCTGCGTAGCATTTTCACCGTTTGTGGGCCTCCTCGATTTTGGCAAGGTGAGCCGGATTGTTCTCAGGATCAAGATATCCCATCTGACTGTAGGGGCGATTTCCAGGGAGACGAAGAGCACATGATGGATAGGAGCGAGAATTTACTTCCAAAAAATAAAAATAAAAAACATTATTACAAGAAAAACAAAAGGGATGAACTCGCATACCGAATTAGGACCAACGACAATAGCTTCGCCTATTTTCTCCATATAGAAATCCACATCAAGAGGGTTATTCGCTACAAAATCAACCACCTCAAGTTCAGTTCCAACCAACTTGGGGGGAATGAACTCTTCTTCTTCTTGCATTGAAGGCGGCATAATCAAAGGCCCGAAGTTGCCTGAGCACATGATGAATTTCCTTATTCAATGATGGGCTGTATTAGGAAGGTTAATCACACGAGCTCGCGAGCCAATGAAAAACACAATACTGTCTTTTATCTAATCAAGAAAAGAGTTCTGAACGCTCGCAGATTCCTCGGGGCGCGCTTGCACCAGAGGTAAATTATGAAAGAAGGATAAGGTAAGAGACGGGAACAATTTGGCTTGGGACGATGCCAAAATGCTCAAAGATAGTAATGAATTCTGGCTATAGTGGGAGCCTGAGGCCGCAGAACAGGGTTTCAATAGGAATCACAATGGTCCCCTCCGGAACAAAGTTTATTCGCACGTCAGGAAGAGGAAGTCTCGCAAAAGTCCCAACCGGAAGCGGAAATGTCTTATAGCAACCGATAAGCTCCACGACAAAGATTTTAGACGCCTTGAAGCCTTTAAACTCGCTAAAACGACGTGCCATGTCGGTTTGGCGGGATGACTTCGCAGGACATTGTTTCCTTTTCCCAGACATAACAGAGTACTCGTCGAAGTAAGACGTAAGAAAGATGATAAACTGGAACCCTAAAATTTGAAAAATTATAGAAGAACACCTCAAAAACCGAAACGCCCCGCGAGAACTTTCCAATAATCATCTCACATGTTATGAAAAGAAAAACTGCAATGACTAATCAAACCTAACAAAGCACACAACACACTCTAAAAAATAAAAAAAATTGTATACATGCGCAGACAAGCGAGAGTGCACAATCCAAAATAGTATGGACTGAATGAATACTCAGATAAAACAGATAAATGGTCTTTGAAAGATAAAGGCAGAAATAGTTCGAATAAAAAGTACAACACAAATAGTTTTTCAGGATGGGGTCACTCAATTCCTAAACTCGCAATAATATCACTCATTTCAGAAAGAACGATGCCTGACTGCGTGCGATAGTGATGGTAACGGGAAATTAGTGCATGAAGCTTTGCTTTGCTTTGCTCTTCTCGAGACGAGATTTCTCTTGCGCCCTCACAACGCCAGGGTTTGGAGTATTCGCCTTTGAAATCTTCTCTGTATTAGGCTTCATCCCCGCAACCGAAGTACTCGCTTTTGTCCCTTCCCTTAACAAAACGACCAACCTCTTTATTTCTAGGATAGCACCTCCCAAGTCTTGCTCTAGGACAAGCCCCCCCCCCCCCCCCCCCCCCCCCCCCCCCCCCCCCCCCCCCACACACACACACACACCCATAATGAAACGTTATCATGAAGAATTTGCTGATACTCAATGTCAGAATGGCTTGAACAAGGGCCCAGAAGCGGTTTGGAAAGGTAACAAAATAAACAAAATCATTAAGAAGCGAAAACACCCCGGGGAAATCCCGTGAAGGAGGAATAGTTCCCTTTGATCCTTCATGATTGGGCCGAGTCCTCAGACTAGAACTTGCCTCAGCAAGTTTTCTTTTTTTCTTCTTCCTCCGCTTCGAAACGGCGACTCTTCAAAATCTCTAAAGGAATGGTGTGGCTGTCTTCAAGAAATGTACTACAGCTCTTCTTAGGAGGAGTGTTCATGATCACGTCATACCAACCTTGCTTGCTGACTGATATAATGACACCACTTCTCTCTTTACCTTAGCTCCATTCGTTTCAGAGACCTATTTTCCTTTAAGAGCCTTCCAAGCAACGACAGGATCGACCCTCAACAAGGGTCCCCAGTGAGAGCTCCTGTACCCCCTATAATTGAGCTGAGATCTTCCTTGGGAGGAGTTTTCGCAACCACTCCCTCCTCTGAATTCTCCTCCCCAAACACACGCACCATCAATTTCCTCGCTACGTTATTTTTTGATTTCACCTCATCCCCTGTCTCCTTATCGCCTAAGCTTTTTGGCACCCCTTTTTCATGCCTCCCTTCGACAGCCTGATCCTCGGCCCCTAAGTTCTTTTTCTTTTCTTTTCTCATTTCATTCTCCATGACGACTTTATTCGCCTCCGCCTCTTTTTCTTTTTCTTTTATATTTTCCGCCGACTCTCTCTTAATAGCCCCCTTTGTCATATTCACCCCTAAGCGTTTTCTCTCCTTAGCAACCTTATATGCCGCCTCCATCTTGTCACGCTTTCTTTCTTTAGCAGCTTTAATCGCCTCCTCCTTCTCTAGGCACTCTCTCTTTAGTAGTGTTATTCGTCGGCGCCTCCTCTAGGTGTTTTTTTTTCTCTTCAGCAGCTTTATTCGCCGCCTCCTCCTCTAGGCGCTTTTTCACTTCGGCAGCTTTATTCATCGCCTCCTCCTCTAGGCGCATTTTCTCTGTAACAATTTTATTTGTCGCCTCCTCTATGCACTTTTTCTCTTCGGCAACTTTATTTGTTGCCTCCTCTAGGCGCTTTCTCTCTTCAACAACTTTATTCGTCGCTTCCTCCTTTAGGTGCTTTCTCTCTTCAACAGATTTAATCGTCGCGTCCCCCTCTAGGTGCTTTTTCTCTTCGCAGCCTTATCCGTTGCCTCCTCCTCTAGGCGCCTTTTCTCTTCAGCAATCTTATCCGCCGCTTCATCCTCTTCTCTTCACTTTTGTGTTGTAACCCTCTTTGCTCCTTCTCTCTTTTCCTTTTTCTCTTTCTTTCTTTTGTCCGCCTCTATTTCATGTTCTATTTTTACGAGGCCTCTTACCTCCTCTTCCCCTTTCCCTTTCTCTTTTTCCTCAACCTCAGCGACTTCGCTTGCTTTAAAGTTCTTGGACCCCACGACTCCTTCATTTAAGATCAGGGCGTCATGATTCCTCCCTTTGGAAACTTCCCGCCAGATTTCTCGACGACCTCTCGTAACTTAAAAATCTTGTCCAAGGCGACCAAATCTTCGTCTGTGGTAGAGTTTAATAGAAAGATCGCATGCCTCTTCATCTCCAGTTTCTTCTTCTTCAGGTCAACTTTGCTAGGAAGAATGGGGGTAGAGGGTACATCGTCCGAAACGATATGCTCACTTGCACCAATTAGACCAACTGTCGAGATGCCAGCACCTCGACCGTCATCTTCTATATTCAAATAATCATGTATAAAAGTTTTCAAGTAGTACCTTTAGAAAACTATGAAGAATTCGCTGGAAGTACCAAAACCAGAAAGGCAGGACGAGATCTCACATTGATCGACAAAGGTTCTTCGACTATGTTCCCAGTAAAAAAAGGGTTCTCACCTAGAAAATCGGTAATATTAACAAAAGGCGAGATGGTTTTCGGGGTAATGATTTCCTTGCTAAGAACATGCTTCCGCAGAGTCTTCACCTGTTTCGCCTTCTTATCCTTGGAAAGATCGACACACGGTGGAGACTTCAGTTGCTTCAGCTTCGCCATAAGATAGCCATAACTCGAGAAGTGATCTATCTTAGGGGTACTCGAACTATGAAAAAGTTTTTTTGGTAAGAAACGTGTGAGACAAAAGAGAGCCGGTTTCAAGCATTTATAGGCTCGGTAAAAGTCATGAAAATGGGAAAAATTCTCGCCAGTAATAATTTTCCAAAATCCAGAAATTCGAAAAAATGCGGAGATAATTGATTGTACAATCTCACTTGAAATCAAGTTATAGAGGAAAGAGATGGCAAGATCTCGTCGGTAGAAGAAAGTATTCTCACCAATGGGTCTCACATGTGAACATAAGGATCCTCATCTAGTTCTTGCTAATGAGGGAACGAGTTCTCGCCTATCAGTTATCATGACCAATAGGAATCCGCTAAGACATGATATTCAAGAAAAGAAGCCCGCATCGCTAGAATGTCCTGGAAGGTGCTAGAATCCACAACACTCATCTAGAAATTCGGACAGCCCAAAGAAGAGAAACTGAGCGTAGGGCAGTTTAGAGGTCTATAAATGGGACTAGGACTATAGTGGAAAGAACATCAAAACATATCTGAAAAAGGACCGCAAAGTATTCGATTCCTTCACCGAGCTGCCCCAACTTAAAAAACCAAAAACCTCATCTCCCCCCCTCAGCTCAAGTAAACAATCATCTAGGATCAGAAGGCATAACAATGATTTTCAAATTTAAAGTTGTAGTTCCAACCATGCTGGAAACAAAAAACCCTAAAAACATCCCCCAAAATGCACGAATGCTTGTGTTAGGCGAAAAAATACTCAAAGCAGAAAAGGGCGAAAACTTCTATAGATTTTTCAAGCCTTTAGACTATTCACAAGTAATAAAATTCAGTCCATCAATCATATAACAACAGCTTCTACATTAACAGCAGCTCCACCAGTAGATTATAACTCAGGCGACATTGCTTTACTCACAGGCAGCACACATGTTACACAAGCTAGATTAATGTAGGAACTTTTCAACGGGAGAAAAGACGATTTTAATAGAAGACGATTCGATCGCTTAAGGATTCCGTGTTCAAATGCTGCACGAAAATGTCAGCGAAATGATCAGCCATAACAGCGGATGGGATCACTGCAGCCTTTCGAGGCGGATTGCTGGAAGCCGAAGCGGCCCCCTTTTTCGAGGTATTGCTGATGGTACTCCTCAGCCCTGTAGAATTTCTTCGCCAGAAGGATTTCGGTTACGATCTTCCGACCCAGGTTCTTCTGTTGTCTCTCTAAGGATTCCTTGGCGGTCTCTTCCTGCTCTGGCGTGTAGTAGTATATCCCGGAGCGATATTGAGATCCAACGTCATTGCCCTGCACGATTAAACTGTATAGAATCATCACATTGAAAAAAGACAGGAATAGGGATGATGCTCCAGAATTTTTTCTCAGTTCGAGGCCTGGAATCATAAAAAAATATACATTTTTCAATCAAATGAGTTTTAAAAAATGCAATAATAAATATGTAAGAAAAATTTCAATTTGGTGTCTGGAATTATTTTTTATTAGGATGTAAAAATTAAAGCATTTAATTTCATTCAAAAGAAAATTTCACATACAAAAAAAATTACCATAAAGGAAACAAAATGACACCAAATTGAAACTTACAATCAAGGTTTTAAAAACCGGACCGGGCATCGAACCGGCGGAGGAAAAGATTCAAGGTTGAACCGGTCCAACCGGTTTAACTTGGGTCGAACAGTTATATATAATGGTAATAATAAAATTAGAAAATAATAATTAACATTATAATAAAATTTGCATATATAATGGTAATTTATTATCATTATATTTTGATATAAATAAAAATGATATATCCAAAATCACTACATTCATATACATTTAAGGCTCCGTTTGGCGCGTGGAGTTTTTGCTCCGGTGAGTTTGGACTAAAACACCTCCGCCATAGAATGAATGTTTGGCTTGACAACGGTTACAACCACAATCAAGAAAATAAAATTAGTTTTGAACATCAAAACGGATGAAGTTCCTTAAATAAGATTGGGTGTTCAAGAATGACGTTTCATAACCACCGCGTTCATAACCACAACTGTCGTGCCAAATAGAGTCCCTAAATCTTAATTGAATGATAGATGTATGTATATATTACAAATATATCATTAAAAATATTTAAAAGATAACTTAATATGTTAATATATCTAAGAAAATTTAATTTTGTATATATATATGTTTTTATATTACGTTTATTTTAATAATCTTTATGTATATAAAATATTATAGCTTGGAGTAACAGAATGCCTTGGTGGTTCACTCCCTGATAATTCTGAAGTGGCTGGAGTTAGAATCACACTCATCTCCTATTTTTAGATATTAAAACTATGGGCGCTTTGGCCCGCCGGGGTCTTCAAACCCGTGCCCGGTTCCCGGTTAAAAGGCTCGCCCGCCCGGTTTTCGGGTTCTGGGCCGGTCCCTGTGCTACCGGGACTTCTCCCTTGACCGGACCGGCCGATAGTCCGGTCCGTGGTCCGTCCGGTTTTAAAAAGCTTGCATACAATATGGTAAAAAAGCCACGAAAATATGTTGGGCATGACAATAATTATGACTACAGAAAAAAAAATAGTTTTGAACATAAAAATGGATGAAGTGTCTTGGGGGAGGTCGGGCGGTCACGAACGATGGTTCATAACCACCGCAATCACGACCGCCACTATTGTGCCAAACAGAACCTTAATTTCAATCAAGAGATATTTACATACAAAAAAATGACCAAAAAGGAATCAAAACGACACCAAATTGAAAGTTTTTCCTTAAAATATACGAACTTACATTCTCAACAATGTAAACAAAAATCAACTCCTTTGGTTCAAAAATTAAGATTTTAGATGATCCGGTAGAACCTAAAAGAAAATTTTGGAAATACTCACTGTATGAATTTAAATTTTAAACCCTACAACATGAGAGTACAAATATATTAAACGTAAAGCCAATGTTTATAAAGTAAGATAGGGAAAAATACTCCATTGTTGGCGCATTCCAAATGAGAAAATATTGTGCGAGTTGAGAGGACTGTGTGCAGTGACCGAGCACACACACAGCACACACAATTACGCTCAGATGTGTGTAATTTCTCTTTCTCACTGGTCATGCAAACCTCTCTTACTCACCCGACATTTTCTCATTCAGAGATTTCCTAGTAAGGAGGCATGTCATGCCACCATAATTATTTAAAAATCTGCTTCATCATTCTATCACTATAATAACAAATAAATTGTGGTAGCAGTCCGTATGGTGCATAATACACATCTTGTCCAAATAAATTATTGGTTTATATCGACAGTGGCATTATTTTCACGGCGGCGACGTCATAGATATCCCATCCTCAGTCAAGAAGCATCCGACTAGACATTCTTAGACTAAGGATCGTGTTTGTTGTGGGACTCCTGTAACGCAATCGGAAGCTTGACAGAGTCGTTGTTAGAGGTGGCAGGGATGTTAGAGGTACAAGAGAATCGTCTGAATGGAGCTGAGCTTGACCAACAGGATGCGACACGGGAGTGTGGCTCAGAGAAGGGTATAGAAATTTGTGAGGTGGGTTATCCAGTTCCTTAATTTTTCTCTAGAACAACCCTGATGACAATAAGTAAAAATAGAACACTATTATTTATTGCAGAGAAATTCAATAGCCTTGCAACCTGGCAACATGTCTCAAATCAAGCTCAGGTAGACTGCGTAAGGACATAGATTTTTTGCAAACAACAAAACAGGCTCCGCCGCAGTCTCGTGCACTAGCAGGATGTCGTGTGGACACATTCTCAACCAAACTTATAATAAAGACATTTTTTATGTTGGCGCAACTTCCAACAATGATCGATGACAAGAGAGACGGAATTGGAATTGTATTAAGGCCAGACAACTAGCTAGGAAATCTCCATATAATAAAATTCGCATATCTCACTCTCCCGTCGTAAAATTAACCGCCTTAAACCCTGAAGGAGTAAAATTTGGCCTCCTCACTTCAGTGAGGAATTATTTAGTATGGGGTGAGGAATCATGATTCAATCACGTGGATGCATAAATTGCGGCTAGTTTTTTTTACTATTAATAACTTTACTGAAACAACTTTCCCAACTTTTCCATCAAGATTTTGGGTGGAATTTTCTAATGTTTTCTTTTTCAGGACTTAAATAAGAATTGGGGAAATTTGTTTCCCCTTATCCATCACCCACGTTGCCAGCCTTCAAGTTTTCTTCCTCGCTGTTTCACTCCTCCCCACCAACGATCCCTCCCAGGTCTGTCTTTTCCCGACCGCACCTGCGTCGCAGGCTTCAAGCCTTCAACACCTCCTCTGCACCCTAATCCCCATCGTGGTTCGTCTCACCTCCCAACAATTCCGCCCCACCACTGCAACCATTCATGTTCCATGTACTTCTGCGCATGCCTCTTTTTCCCTCTCCCAGCCACACCATTACACGCCTTGATGTTTCCCATTCACTGCCAGCTGCTCTTTTTCAACACAGGTGGGTCCCCCTCATCCATCTCTCATTTAGTACAAGGAAAAATCTGTAGCCCGGTCTCCACACCCATGCCATTTCGCTGCCTACTTGTGCCTGCACATACCCCTATGGTTCATGTCCCATTGCGTCCTCACATCCTTTTCCTTTCATCAGCCACTTACTCCTCTTCTCGGGGGCCACTCCACCACCCCATTGCATACATTTTTTTAATGTCCGTTGTCGACTTGAATCTTGGCGAGACACTTTCGAAAAGAAGGGTTTTAGGTTGAGCAGGGCAAAGACAAAGTATATGAAGCTTAAATTTAGGAGTACAAGAAAGACGGATGGCGTCGTTATTAAGTTGGGTGATCAAGATATTTCGCGTAGTGAATGTTTTAAGTATCTTGGATCGATAATTCAAAATGACGGAGGTATTGATAAAGATGTCACACATAGAATCCAAGCGGGTTGGTTGAAGTGGAGAGGCGCGTCAGGGATCTTATGTGATCGTAAAGTACCATTAAAACTCAAGGGAAAATTTTGCTGTACTGCAATTAGACCAGCGATGCTCTATGGTTCTGAGTGTTGGGAGTGAATTGTGTACATGAGCAAAAAATGAGAGTTGCGGAGATGAGAATGCTTAGGTGGATATGTGGACACACGAGACTGGATAAAATTAGGAATGAACGTATCAGATTTAAGACGGGAGTAGCACCAATTGCAAAGAAGATGAGAGAAGCTCGACTAAGATGGTTTGGACACATACAAAGGAGACCATTAGAGACACTTGTTAGGCGTTGTGAGAGTCTAGTCACTAGGCATGTTAAACAAGGGAGGGGTAGACCAATAAAGGTTTGGAATGAAACTATACGGAAAGATATGATGTACTTAGGCAGTAGTGAGATTATGACAAAAGATTGGACACAATGGTGACAAAGGATCCATATAGTCGACCCCACTATAGTGGGATAAAGGCTTGAGTGTTGTTGTTGTTAGCGTCTACTCTCCGCCGTCATTTTTGGATTCACGCCTGCGCCAATTAACATCTGCTCCTCCATTTTTCCTGGCAGTTATTATCGCGCATAAATTTGCCAATGGCCCCAAAAACTTTATTCCAATTCTTTTTAGCCCGTTTCGACTCCGCCCGAGACCGTGGTCCAATTGGTGTGTTTCAGCCAATGTGGAAGCCTACACGTCCACGCCACCTCGCTCGTCCTTAAGGACAAGGTCAATTTTCAATCCAGGGGTGTTGATACGTATACACCTTGAACATGCGCACTCAGACAATTGTCCTCACTACATGAGAGCTATCCCGAAGATGCAGTGACTTTTATTGATTACCTTATATTTCATAATTAATTATGTAATTGTCCTTGATGTATTGTCATGTAGTGTCTCGTCCTATAGTGAGGTCTCTATTTACATAAGGAACCCCTTAGGTGCTGAAATCTTATCTTTGGAGTCTTATCGTCTTGGACTCTCTTTGGAAAGAGGAGTGCTCTAGAGGACCCAGCATCCGGGTGCTTGTTGAGAGCGTGCCTCCAGGGTATATCTTTTATTTTCATGTTATGCAAGCTACTGTTCGTGTTTTCGTTCTTGATACAATTAGAGCTGTCACGGTTTCGGTTCGGTTCCGGTTCGGTTCCGGTTCGGTTCCGGTTCTACTAAAACCGTGAACCGAACAGCTAAAGTAATGGTTTTTTAAATTAGAACCAAAATCTTATTTGGTTTGACCGGTTCCGGTTCTGGTTCCGGTTCCAGAATAATTTTTAGAACCGTCATGTCAACGGTTCCGGTTACGGTTCAACAAGAACCAAAACCAAACCGGCCACTAACGGTTTGGTCCGGTTCTATGCGGTTCGGTCCGGTTTTATGCGGTTCGCTCCGGTTCCAATCGGTTCTAAGTAGAACCAAAACTAAATTTGGCGAAATGAATTGGGGAGGTCAAAAATAAAAAACCAGAGAGAAAATATAAATCCGTTCGGTTTTTTGCAAAGACTTCGAAGTCCGGCGTCCGGGCGTAGGAATTTTGCATTATTCCAAGTGAGATTATTTTTTTGTGCAATATAGTAAGTAGCACTGAAAGTTAAAAACTGAAATCATAAAAATCACAAAATTGCACTATACCGCACTAATTTTAAACCACGCCGATTTTAAACCGTACTAAATGGTTTGGTTGTAGAGTGGCTTTGTTGGTTGCAAAACAACATAGTTTGCAGTGCTGTTTTTGGCAGGGCAAAATCGACAAAACCGCGACGCATCGTTTTCTTCGAGAGGGCATGATATTCCAATCATCGTCAATAAGTACAAGTTACTTTAATTATTTCAAGAAAATGTATGGGTAAAATTGAAAATGCATTATATAATAGTGTAAAAATCGAAACTGTACCGCAGAAACTGACTCCAAACCGCATCAATGTCAAACCACACTGTACAGTTTTGCTGTGATGCGATTTTGTTTGGCTCAAAATCAACCTCTTTTAGTGCGATTGCGGTTTGGATCAAACCGCGTCAGTTTTACTCATACTAGTAAGTATAGATATAATAGATGGATTATAAAAAAATAACAATATAATAAAATTATTATTAATAAATTATAATAATAAACGGGAGGTTCAGTTCTGCTTCGGTCCTGTTTGGATCGGGTCTAAAAATCTTGGAACCGCTTGAGACTTGTATGTTCCGGTTCCAATTCCGGTCCGGATGAAAAAATAAAAGAACCACACCCGGACCAATGATGTTCACGGTTCCAAAATTCAAACCGGAACCCAAATAATTCGCGAACGGTTCAGTTCGGTTCTTTGCGGTTCCGGTTCAATTTTCGGTTTCGGTTTTCAGTTTTAAGTGACAACTCTAGATACAATAGTGCCCCAACGTATCACGATGGTAGGCGAGACGGGAGAGGAGTGAAGGAACGGAGAGGGGATGTTGAAAATAGATGATTGGATGGCGACACCATCAGGTGAGGATAATGATGGATCTGGCAATTGTAAGGAGGTGAGAAGTTGCGGTTATAACTGAGGGTAAGAGCTAGGTTGTCAGGATCGCGATCCGGATCATAGGATCTTACGATCAAGATTTTGTAAATCGTTCCTGATTTTGTAAAGTGATCATCGATCCGACCTTACTATCTGATCTGATCCTACCTCAAAACGATCTCATTCGATCCTGACAACCTTAGGTACGGGGTGAGGAGATTGAGTGAGATTGATGAGGGATCGGGTACTGGGGCAGACCTAAGAGTCCTCACATAGGAGCTCACGAAGTCGGCACCGTGAGGAGCACCGACGACTCTAAAATCTGAACCAAAGCGTTGATACCCTCAACTCTAGCGTGCACACAAATAAATGGATAATGGGAACTATGGTAAACAATATGGATGGCTCACAAGGCGCGCTGATATTGATTGTGATCAACACTAAATCAAACTCAAAATAAATAAATTGATACATAAACAACCATCTGGATGCATCTGTGGACTCGAATCATCCGAATGAGGACTAAATCAATGCCTCTTGCGAGGGTATATGTCAGTGGGCCATCGGGACCGTTCATCTCCATCAACTCATCCGACTTAAAAGCTCCTCAAATATGATATCTGTGTAGCCATCCAGCATATGATGGATGAATGAATCAGTAATACTCGCATCAATAAAGTCCTCAGAATACAACATACACAATCACCGAATTCAGACTCTCTCTCGGTCACTCTCACTTTCACTCACTCTCTCCCTCCCTCCCTCCCTCCCTCCCTCCCTCTCACTCACTCTCTCTCTCTCTCTCTCATCCGGCTTAAAAGCTCCCTCCCTTCCTCCCTCCCTCCCTCGAACTCTCTCTCTCAAACTCTCTCTCTCTCTCGAACTCTCTCTCTCGAACTCTCTCTCTCTCTCGAACACTCTCTCTCGAACTCTCTCTCGAACTCTCTCTCGAACTCTCTCGAACTCTTGAACTCTCTCTCTCGAACTCTCTCTCTCTCTCTCTCGAACTCTCTCTCGAACTCTCTCTCTCGAACTCTCCCTCGAACTCACTTCTACTCAAAATATGCAGTGGCTTGGAAGAGCCCATGCCAATATATGATTCGACTCCACCCTTGGATGGTTCCTTGGGTTGGGTCGATGAGAGAGTGATCACTCGACCCTTGTGGAGGAAAAAACACATGTTAGCTCAATCATAACAAATGGTATCGCAATCATACAACCAAGGTCACCCTAATAAAACTTGTGCTATGGCCATTAGAATGACGTCGCACCAAACCTTGTCCTTGAGAGACGCTAAATGTATGAGAACTAGAAAATATTGGATTACCTGAATGGTGGTCTTGTCCACCTACAAGACTCGATGGGGGTGTGGATATGGTTCCACCGCAATCTTAATACGCTCAAGACCCATTGTCCTTTTGGGCAACAATGTTCACGCAACTACAATTATCAATAGCAAGCATGAAGAGGCCACTTACACTAGAAAAATAAATAAATAAGATGGTGGTGCGTCGCTAGTCTTCCTCCGTATGTGGGGTGTGCAGAAGGCGCCAAATGACTCCTAGCGCTAGCGATATAAATATACCACCAAATACTCACAAAGGTTGGCTGAGTTATTTAAAAATTCAATTAAACTGACCCATTTCAACATCTACCTATTCAAATATCAGCTAATAAATTTATGACTGCATGTTTTATCACATTACACTGCAGATTTTGAATACGGGAACTAAAGCCAAAGCTCAAAATTGACAATCACTTGCTGTCAATAGGTATTCATAGAATTATTATATGAAAAAAGATTATCTATACCTATTTATAAATAAAGATGACGATACACCATCAAAATGTGAGGATCATTAGATTTTTGTAATCATCATTGTTGATGCCGGAAAGATCTCTACTTCAAATATTCGGATTTAAGTGCATCCTGAGGTTACTGACACAGCGGTTCGGCCTGCCCAGCTCTGGAAATGAAGCAAGAGAGAGAAAAAGAACTAGAGGGCCCCAGGCGCTGCAGCAGAAAGGTCTCACCACGTACCCGGAAACTTAGAAAGCTTCCCTTTCACAACAAAAAATGGCTGAGCTAGGTACGAGGAAGGCACCCGCAGAGAGTAGATAGTCTCACGGGGGCAGAAGGAGGCAAAATAGAAAGATTTCAAGGTGTCATTCCTGGTACCCCTAGGGTCCTATTAATAGACAAAACCTGAGATGGGGGGGTCTTCAAATGAGAAGACTTAGCCCTGCGAGTTTGCCGCTAGATCCTGCTGACTTCACGGTTTGGCGACTATCTTCTGGTGAGGTACAGCTAAAAATCACCCATAAGGTGAGCATTGATGATGCTCGCCAGATCCTGCTATTGGGTGCTCGCCAGATCCTGCTATTAGGTGCTCGCCAGATCCTGCTATTGGGTGCTCGCCTGGATGGTTGGATATTTGATACTCGTCTTGGGTGGTTGCACTCCTGAGCAAGTATGGTACGCGCCCTTGACAGAAGAGTAACCCCATGACCCGTCGTTGACTGTTGACCTGTTCTTCAATGTTGTCATTGACTGTTGACCTGTTCTTCAATGTTGTCGTTGACTTCTATCTTCGTGGCGCCACTAGGTCCCTCCTTAACGAATAGGTACAATCATCATAACGCTAGAAGCACACAATCCCGTGACAACAATCTCTTGTTTCCATCCTGATCCCCTTCTCCAAAAAAATAAAAAAACACAATACATTATGACACCCAGATCCCCTTCTTCAAAATCTCTACTATTACATTCCGTGTTGTTGTTGACGATATCATTGAAGACAGGTTGAGAAGATGGCTCAGAGCATGGGCAGATACAGAGGCACACAAAATTATTTTTTGGGATTTGTTAAAACCCAATTTATTTTGGCTAGCTGCATCTCACGCCCGGTAGTTCTTGTCGATCTCCCGCCTACCCCATCTTGCGATTTTGTTTCCCTCGCAGATCAGTCATTCAACCTTGTCAGAGCTATAGTTAACTTCGATTTTGTCTCTCTGGACACTAGTTGAAGGAAGTGGTGATTCATGACTGTCGTCCCCGTCAAGTCTTTGCCTCTTGCCTTCTGCTTCCACCCCACCGATGAAGATTGAAGAACTCTTTAGTCGTTAACAACTGCCTCAAAGGAAAAAGGATCAACAGCCTCCCATCCAAAATCGAAATCATACCTAAGTCAATGTGTACAAATGTGGGCCATAGGATATCACAGGCATCACTTCCCAGCACTTGATCTCATTTTTTACCATTTCTCCTTCATGTTCTCTTCCTCTAGGTTTCTCAGTAAGGTTTAATGGATCATTACTCATCAACCTTCGTGTTTGCTGCCTCTAGGTTTTCCGGCAAGGTTTAATGGCTCATTACTGAACAAACTGAAATAATGAGTAATGAGTAAACTGAAACAATCACACTTGATCTCGTTAATGATTATTTAATTTTTGTTAGATCTGGTAATGAATAATGAGCCATTATTTCAATTGGTTTTCATTTTGACGCAGATCTGATAAATGGTCAGGGCTTATGTGGTCGTTTGTTTATTTTCATATTCTTGACGCGGCTTTCCTTAAATCAGAGGTGACAAGGGAAGAACTTTTCCTTGGTTTTCCAACTCTTCTCCAGCTACGGATTGTAGCTAAGGTTTTGCCCTCTTCATCTCAATCTCCTTTGGCATTCTTATATTCTAGGTCTGTTTTGAGATATTAGTCAAAGTAATGGCTAAACAAAGCACAGTAGATTGTGTAATAAATATATGTAGTGTAAATACTCTATAATATTATCCGATAGAGGGTCATGTAAAATAAATAATATTTATTTATTTTGCATTATTGTACTGAGGTGACATTTCATTGATTTTTTTAATCTAAATTAGCTAATTGGTTTAACAAATTAGTAATGTTATTAATTAAATTTCTATAGAAATGAAGAAAATGGAGGGTCATTTGAAATCATCAAATAAGTCAAAGAAACCTAGTATATTAGCATCCATGTTTGATGAGATTAGTACGGAGTTGCTTAATTGTATGACTTGTTTGAATTCTATTAACTTATTGGGTTTGTTTAAAGCAGAAGGTGTTTAGAATTGCATAATTTTATCCTAATGACTTTTCAAGTTTATAGTTGTTTAATTTTAATTTTTAACTCGACAACTTCATTGTTAATATGAGGAGCGATAAAAGATTTTATGATTTGAAAAAACTTGACCATCAGTTCATCACTCTATGAAGCTTGTTGAAACTGGGAAGCATGCTGTTTATCAACAAATTTACAAACTTTTGAAGCTTGTGTTGATTCTTCAAGTGGCTATTGCAAGTGTTAAAAGAGTACTTTCGGGCATGAATTATGTCAAGAACATGTTGCAAAATAGTATAAGTGATCAAATGTAAAATGATTGCCTAGTTATTTTATTGAGATGCATTTTTTCAGAGTTTGCAATGATGGTGTGATTGATTGTTTAAAAAAAATGAAGACTTGTCTAGGACAATTGTAATTTTTTTCATATATTTTGTATTTTCCATTTAGACAATTGTAAGTAATTTTATATGACTTTGTAGTGTTGAACTTTGTTCTATCAATCTATGTATTATTTCATTTTGAAATTTATTTTGGCATCCTCTTTAATATTTTTCTAGAACTGTCCCAGGCTCAGAGGGATGATTCGAGATGGTTGAAGGACCATCATGAAATGCTAGAAGATGGGGAAGATGAAGAACACAGCTAAGATCCTTTTGACCATATTTTTTTGTAAAATATTTCTACATACCAAGGTGCTAAAGTTGTCTCCCTCGCAGACTCCTCTTCTTATCCACCATGGAATTGGTGTCTTCTACTCTTGTTCTGCTCTTTATTATTATTATTTTCATTTGTTTTCATCTTGAGGCTTACGATTTGCAACATTAGTAAAAGAAAAAAAAATGTTGGATACTCAAGTGTCTTTTGTTAGAGAGTTACTAGCTACTAAATCACTTGAGAAGTATACTAACCTTGCTTTCTTTTACTGCAATTTTCATAAAAATATTGGAGCATTGTGTCAGTAATTTGACAAAAATTTGGCCTGGCTACATGCTTTCCATCATGTTCTCACAACATCCATGGCTTATTCTTTTTCTTGAATATTAAATTGAGTGAGTTGGATTTATTTCACAAAAATAAATACAAGCTGAAGCAATGTGTTAAATAATAATAAAAAGTAAAAACTCACTTTTTAATTCAGAAGTTTGGGCTATCATGGTTGTTATAATAAAATGATAAACTCACTTTTTCATTTTGTTTCTTCTGGTCATAATTTCAGATCAATTGCTGTACTCCATAACCATTATACTAGAATCAACGATCTTGAACTACAACGAGCTTCAAACTACAGTGGATAGAGGATCAAACATATATAGACAATTCTAGCACTTCTGCGGAAACAATCCACTTCCTCCCTCTAATAAGGTTAGTTCACATTTTGATTTAATTTTTCATTTAGTTATTTATTTAGTACTTCATATTAATCAAAAACAATGTTCTCTTTAAGATTTATTTAAGTTCGTTGATTCCGCAATGGAGGCTGGTTGCACAGGTTTCTGCTGGTCTCTCACATCCAATCCCGAAATTAAAAGTCAATCTAGGGTTAGAACTTTATGCTGTGACAATTCTCACCCTCCCAATAACATAGCGTCGCAAACTGGGAACAATATTTACCTATGTATTCCAGTTCATTATTGAACAATTCGAAATCTTCCATCATCATGTGCCACTCCTTCAAGCTCTAAAAATGCCCAAATTTACATTAGTGCTTCAACCGAAATACCCAAGCGGAAAATCAAGCATTAAACCCTACTGCAACAGTAAATGATCTAAAATTCATCCAGCGACTCAGAAGCCAACAATTAAAGGAACAAAATAATGAAATTACCTGACGATTAAGCGTGGTAGGGTCGTGTCGAGCCCAGAAGACGTCAAGAAGATCCTCATACCGGCACGAACTGGGATCATACTGCAAGCGGACAACTTCGGCATGATTAGTCGTCCCCGTGCACACATCTTCGTATGTAGGGTTATGCGTCAGCCCCTGGCTGTATCCAACCTCCGTCTTCATAACGCCTGGAACCCTCTGGAAAGCGAGCTCCACGCCCCAGAAGCACCCCGCGCCGAACTGCGCAAACTGCTGCCCAGGCGCCGGCACGTCATCGTCCGGCCCTTGAGCAATCGCAGCCGACGAAGCATCCATGGATGATATCCCGGCGCGGTTTCCGAACACGGTCCCTAGTTTCCCCAGCCAACTCATTGAAGGCGGGGATCGGCGTAATGGGAAGGAAGATAATGAAGATGAAAGGAAGTTGGGTTTCTGAAGAAAGATTGCGGGCAATCGCCGGGCGTGCGGGAAGCGAGAGAGGGAAGACGAGACGAGAGAGAGATGAGTGATCGAAGGAGAAACTGCTGGTAAGATCAGGTTCATCGTTTCGTGAAAGTGAAGCAACGCATAGAAAATAAAAAACAGAGGACGGTAGCAGTTGCCAGTTGGTGAAACCCACCGGCGTTCGCTTACCTGAGTATGATTACCGCCCATATAATCATTGCTGAATCATACATCAATTTATTTCTCTCTGCTGTAAGGATAGAGCTAAGTACTCTATGGTGTAACATTTTAATCCAGTTATATCCCTGTTAAAACAATTTTTTGGATTAAAATTGGGCTCTTTCGGTCTTTTGACCGGCTCAATACTAATGAATATAGATTCAATTCCTTCCCTGCATTGTTCACACAATAAAAAAACCCGATATCCATGATCCGTTCTTCTGCGCAGATAGGGCATCCAGCCGGCAACCTTCCTCCAGGCATCGCAAGCACCATCTCTGACGCTGCCAGATCGCGATTGTTGCAGCGGAGCAGCGAACCGGCGGGTCGGCGGCCCTCTTACGACGTTCTCGGCGCGCCCGACTGCCTCTACATCCCGATTTCTACCAGTTCTTCTGCGCAGGTAGGCCAACCACAAACAATATATTCCCCCTTCCTCGCTTCCTTGTTTACGCCAAATCCACGACTTCCCTATTCCCGCAAACTCCAGCGCACCGGCGTTCAATGATAGTTGTTGACTTCTCTGCACAGGTACAACTCTCGTCCGCTGCTTCTACCCCCGCTGCTTCTTATGCCGAAACTTCCGCCGCAACCCTAAAGAACGGGGCTACTCCTTCACTGATCTTCGGTGTGCTCTCTCCGGCGCCGGCGCTTTCCGGAACTACAACATGGTACACCTTTCTCCCTCTTTCTACCTTCTGCAGATCTAAACCATAACCCTTCTTCTTCACAGATCTCCAGATCTGCAGTGTCTCCTTCCTCCGAAACTGCTATTTCGAAGTAAGAACTTCAGGTATTCTACCATGTCTGCATCTTCTTTGCTGCATTTTAATAATTTCGCATTCTATCATACCCAGATCTAAACCACGCCCCTTCTTCTGCACAGATCTCCGACGTGCTCCTTCCGGATCTCCGACTTTCTTCTTCTCCACAGATCTCCTTGCGTCTATTTGGAAGTAAGACCTTTTCATTCCGTGCAATCTATTAAGCCATATGTCGCATACCAATCTATTTGGTTTGATGAGTTCTGAATTCTCTTTTTCTCTGTTTGGTCAATGTTACTTCACGCCATGATTTCTGTTCTAGGTTATAGGTTAAATTTTTTTTAAAAAAAAAAACACATAAGGTGTTTGTTCTACTGTCTAAATGAGCCATTTTCATCATTTTCCTTGCTCCATTCCAGGTGCGACTACACCGTTGTGAAAGTGCAGGGGCTTTCTTAATTTGTGAAACTTGGTTCCAAGCCTCATTTCTTCCAAATTGATTGTGATGAAATGCGGTAAGAGCTCTTGAAATGTTTTTAATCTCTTGCAATTCTTTGATTGTTCTGCTAAAAAAGAAACTTTTTCTCTAGGATTATCACTTTTGTATATTTTTGGCTATATGGAATTATACTGTAATAATATCATATAAATTCATACCTAAAATATAACTGAGAGCATATGCTTTCATTGTTCTGCTCAAAAAGAAATCTTTTCTCTAGGATTATCACTTTTGTATATTTTTGACTATATGGAATTATACTGTAATAATATCATATAAATTCATACCTAAAATATAACTGAGAGCATTTCATATGATTGTGCATGCGTGTTTGATTCATTGTGAACTAACAAAGTTTCTATATCTTCTATTTTAATAGGCACCACAACGTGGATGCAATTTCATGTTCTCTGAATCCCAAACTACTCTAGAGGCCATTATATCAATGCTTCTAGGCATGTTCATCCTTCGAACTATGCCGTTTTAATTGAGATGTATTGTTGTATGGGGAAATATATCAAGATTAGACAAATCCTCATCTGCTCAAGGACAGGTTCGCATCTTAATCCACATGGTACTGATTTCATTTCATACATTCATGTCTTTTTTTTGTTCAACTTGAATAATGCAGCTGTCCCCTTTCTGTTTTTTATATTGAAATTATTATCCTTTTATCAAAAACATTTGTTATTAGCTTTTCTACTTTAAGAAGATAATTTGTTATTTGCAATTCTTATCTTCAATTTACAATAGATCAAAATGGATATAAAATTTAAAATATATTGAAAACACACATTAAGCATAAGAGTATCGGTAATCATCAATCCTACAATAAAAGTAATCAGCAATTATGTCGCCCCCGCGGCAAATGTCGCCCCCGCGGCAAATGTCGCCCCCGCGGCAAATGTCGCCCCCACGACAATTGTCGCCCCCGCGAGAAATGTCGCCCCAGCGAGAATTGTCGCCCCCGCGAGAAATGTCACCCCCGCTAGAATTGTTGCCCCCGTGAGAATTATCGCCCCCACAACAATTATCGCCCCCACGAGACTGAACTACAGGGGCTACATTAGGTCTATCCTCCCCGAGACTGTCTGTTCCTCCCCTATGAGATCAGCATAAATGTGCACATAATCACTAAATGAACTAAAGCCTCACGTTTAATTGCTTGATGTTGCTTGATGGTGGAGGAGAACAGCATAGTTACTGATGAACAACAGTATTACCATAAGTACTCACACCAGTAATTAGTAATTAGTCTACTGTGCACTCAAATATCTAGGCTCCATTTTTGCCAACTTTCATTATTTATAATGTGGCTGCTCTTTATTCATTGATTTAACTTGATTTTGCGATTTACTATCCCTTTCTTTCTTCCCAAATCAGATCTGTGGCAACAACACAAACTATTTGAGGAGTTTCTTTTATCATATAAAAATGAGTGAGTTCTATTTTATTATTTTTGACTAACTTTAAATTCTATTTTGGATTCGAATATATTTTTCCTGATTTCTATCAAGCAGAGTCTAAATTTTACATGACACTCTTAATTAGTAGATTATAAGTTTTGCTTCTTCTTTGCCTACAAATGGCCTCTTGATTGAATTAAAAGTTAATGCAAGACCAGGATGCCCTTCACTTGGAGCAGGAGCTATGCAGGAAATAGGTCAATTATGAGTTAAGCTGTGAAATCGAAATTTCTTAAAAATTGATCTCTCCGTAAATCACAAATATATATAAATTACATTGCTCTTGAATATATTTCTTTATATTTTTTAAAGAAGCCAATATCAAGCTATTTCATGCTTATGGTTGTGAGGATTAAAATAGATTTTAAGACTTTTAAATTGCACACACGCACCCTCATGTGACCAATTTATCCGCCCCGACGAATGACCCGGCCGTCGACGAATGGCGCCGCCCCCGACGAATGGCGCCTCCCCCCGACGAATGACGTCGCCCCTGACTAATGTTGCCCCCCCCACCCCCCGACGAATTTCATCACCACGACATGTGACACTCTCACGACAAATATCGCCCCCTCAACAAATGTTGCACCCTCGACGAATGTTCCTCGCACGGGGTAC
Source organism: Platanthera zijinensis (assembly GCA_039513925.1). NCBI lineage: Eukaryota > Viridiplantae > Streptophyta > Magnoliopsida > Asparagales > Orchidaceae > Platanthera > Platanthera zijinensis. Next base: position 158,379,436 of record CM077083.1, read on the forward strand.
TTTTGGTTGAGATTTAGCTTTTCAGACGAATGTCGCCTCCACGACGAATGTCGCCCCCGCCGAATGTATCCCCCACGCCGAATGTCGTCCCCACGCCGAATGTCGCCCCCACGCCGAATGTCGCCCCCACGACGAATGTCGCCCCCACGCCGAATGTCGCCCCCACGACGAATGTCGCCCCCACGCCGAATGTCGTCCCCACGCCGAATATCGCCCCCACGACGAATGTCGCCCCCTCGACAAATATCGCACCCACGATGAATGTCTCCCCTCGACAAAAATCGCATCCACGACGAATGTTACCCGCACGGGGTCCCCCGTGCACGACTGCTTGTTTATCTTATATATAAGAATTTTTTTTTGACATACCATATAATCAAGGCATCCTATTCGGTTAATCTGGAGTGTTCGATCTGATTAGATCATAACATCTAAGCTACGCGTGCACAAAAATATCGATTCTAATCTGCCCAGTTGTGAACGGCTAGGGACCGATCCCGACAAGGGCCGACCTACATAGGGTCCAGGGTGGGCAGCTGTCCACCCTGGATTTTGCGAAATGTTCAATAGATTATGAGTTTATGACTAAGATTTTAAATTTTTAATATATATATAATTATTATTGTTAGGGATCGCTCAACGCTCTGGTAGACCGGACTAAATTAGACTGCCTTAGCCCGGGAGCGATCGAGCGCACCAACAATCACAGTAAGCAAAAGACTAGAAAAAAAATTAACGTGAAAAACCCGTCAATTGGGTGAAAAATCACGTGATCGGGTCTGTGCCGGCAAAACTTTCACTATTTGTTTGTTGATGTACATATCTTTCTTGAAAAACTCGAGGGCGACTAGCCTCCTCTCGTTACAATTATGGAGAGAGAATGAGAAAGACTCGGAGGGTGACAGGCCACCACTCACTGAGCTATTTCTGCTTTCGCTACAATTGGGAGCTTTACGCTCTAGAGGCTTTGGAGTCTTTAATGTTAGCTTGAAGCTGGGAGCAGTTTTTTGCGTTTATACATTTGGGGCTTGAAAGTTCAGGTGGTGCGCTTCACGCGCTTTGTAACGTCTCATTTCGTGCCAAACCCCTCGTACGCGTTTTGAGTCAAGAAAATTAACTCAGGTTCGGGGAGCGTCGTGTGAGTCGACTAGTCTCGACGATTAGATCAGGAATTTATTTAGTTTATTTCTGGCCGGTTAGGCGTCGAGAACGTTGAGTGGACTCAACGCACTCGACGTCATTTAACTTAGTTTATTTCTTGCGGATTAAGGCATTGAGAGCGTTGAGTGGACTCAACGCACTCAACGCCATTTAACTTATTTTGTTTCTGACGAGTTAAGGCGTTGAGAGCGTTGAGTGGACTCAACGCTCTCGGAGCGTTGAGTGGACTCAACGCTCTCGGAGCGTTGAGTGGACTCAACGCTCTCGGAGCGTTGAGTGGACTCAACGCTCTCGACGCGTTGAGTGGACTCAACGCTCTCGACGCCATTTAACTTAGTTTATTTCTTGCTGCTGTAGGCGTTGAGAGCGTTGAGTGGACTCAACGCTCCACTCAACGCTCTCGACAGCATTTAAATTATTTTGATTTCTGGCGAGTTAAGGCGTTGAGTTCGACGCCATTTAACTTGGAACATTTATGGCGGGTGAAGGCGTTGGATTCAACGCTCTCGACGCCATTTAACTTAGTTTATTTCTGGCTGCTGTAGGCGTTGAGAGCATTGAGTGGACTCAACGCTCCACTCAACTTGAGTCCACTCAACGCTCTTGACGCCATTTAACTTAGAACGTTTCTGGCGGGTTAAGGCGTTGAGAGCGTTGAGTGGACTCAACGTTGCTCTCGATGCCATTTAACTTAAATTATTTTGGCATCTATAGGCGTTGAGAGAGTTGAATAGACTCAACGCTTTTAGACTTGTGATTTTTCTGACAGCTTTAGGCGTTGAGTGTGGTGGCTTGACTCAACGCTTTTGACTTAGAGAATTTTCGGCCTACTGTTTTCTGATTCCAATACACGGTCTGAATCGGGTTTTGGGAATTGCGCCAATATGACCAAATTAGACCCGGTTCTTTCAACATGACTTATTTAAAGCAATAATAGGCGGTCCAGTGTCAGGCCGACACGTGGCAGAGCACTTAACCCTAATTTCTCATTATAAAAAGGGACTTGCAGAAAACCCTAGCCGTCACTTTGTTCTTACCAAGCCCTAGCTGTTTCTTTGTCGAGCCCGATGAAAGAGAAGGAGTGGTCGGAGTCGGATTTCCTGGGGAAGTCTTCTCTTTTCCCGTAAAGAACAAACAATACTAGCAAAGAGGAAGATGCCGCCAAGAAAAGTGACGAGATCCTTGGTCGGAAATGCCGGAACCGAGGTGAGCTTCCTATTCCCTCCCTTGGTGCTAGATCTGTAGTTATTTCTAGGAGAGATGTCGACTCAAAAGAGTTTTGACTTGTGAGATGAAGATTTCCTAGGAAGAGACCATTTTAGGGCTTGTGCCCTAAGGATAGTGATGTCTTCGACCTCTCCCCTCTCCTTGAGAAGATGGTGGACTTGGTTCGTGAAGAGAAAATGGTCTCATGAGGGTGAATAAGGGTGGAGGTATTTCTGGACATGGTTTGAGCATATGGATTGATGAAGAAGATGTACCGATGTCATTCATCTTGCTTTAAGATGCGTGCAGAAATCTGTTTTCTGCATGCAGCAGTCTTCGAGACCATTTTTGGACACGGTGCGGCCGGATCTGGATTGTGGGCTGAACATGAAAGTTGTAGCCCATGAATGACCTTTCCAACGTGGGCTTACACGCCTTCACTGGATTCTTGTAGCCTCAGTAATCCCCGATCGAAGTTGTTGTACAATAATCTTTCCTACACATATAGTTCTCTGGTTTGTTTCAAATCAGCTTTGGATTTGGTAGAGAGATTGTAGTACAATAACGTTAATGTTTTGGTGAATTTAGTATATAAGTAATCATGATAAAATATGGTTAATGACATTGTTGGATAAATCCTTAATGAACAAATGGTGTAGTGAAGTATTATTGAACGAGATGATTTGGTGGAGGTTAGTGAACGAATGGGTTGATGAGTTTGGATGGTACGAATGATTTAACTATGTGAACCGATAAGGATGTGCTTGATAATAACAATGTGTTGGATATCATTTAGAAACAAATTGTATGAAGCTAATTTATGGCCATGTGAGATGTTGTTTAACGGAATGCGTTCAGTAGTCCACTACTTAGAGTTGTGTCTCCCTACGGGTAGCAGTGTGGGGTTGGTATGTCGTATGAGGTGGCATGTCACCTGTGTAAGTAATGAACCCTTGTGTGGTATGGAAATGTGGAAGGTTTGGAAGTGCGTGTATTTTTACCGCACTAGAATGATGTGTTGATAAGGGACTCGGTGTGGAGCCCTTGCATGCTGTTGAGCACGGGATATGGGTAATGAAAAAGAACTCACTATAGAGCCCTATATGTGAAATGCATGTGGTGTGAGTTGACACACAGTGTCATAATCCTAGGTTAAGGATAGTGTGGCAGTTCTACGGGCTCGCTAGTCGTCACACTGACGGGAGCTAACAGATAGACTTACACAGTTGGGCCTTGGTCCTCTGTGTTTACTTCCTGAGGCACCCTCCGTGCTAGTTAACGGTTGGCCTTGTCCTTTGGTGATATTTTCACAGAGGGACCTTCCGTGCCACGATGATAGGCCAGTTTGGGTTGTGTTCTTTGTGCACAGCTACCTAAGACCCCTCTGAGCTGTAGTACGCATGTGAGCTCCGCTGTTGTGTTATTAGCATTGAGGCGTACGGAGGAATCAGCCAGGTAGTGTGGATGCCAGCCTAGTAGTGGAGACGCCCGCTCTACTGTCACCGTCTGGCCACGATGGATGACGCTTGAGAGGTTAGCTACCTGCTCGAAAAGTGGGAACTACAAGTCTGTGTCGACATAGTAGTTGCTTGTGCATGATCATGGGTGAGTCATTGCATTGCATTCATATCATCACATACATTACATACACAAGATCCTCATCGTATAAGTTTGTATGAGCACTCTTATACGATGAGTTACTTTACTGTTGAGCCGATCCTAAACTTATATGTCTGTATGGACATTCATATAAGTTAAGTTACTTACTGTTGTAGATTTATACCTATATACTGCTGTTGATGGTAGAACTGCTAGAGTAGATTGTTTACTCATTTGTTGTATTTACATTGATATTCATTGTCATTGACTATCTCTATATCACCTGCTTTATACTACTGATCATTTATATATATTGTACTCTTGTTCCTTTCTCCGCCCGGTGTCGAGGAGTCGCCGGGGGAGCGAATGTGATAGCCACTTAGTCTTTATGACTAACGGTTGCTACGTCTTCCTTTTTAGGAGGAAACCCCGCAGATAGAGCAGCAGGACAACCAGGCAAGGACGACAGGGCCTGATGTGATGGTACCATCGCTGCCATCCGTTACCGATGTGCGTCTTTGAGAGATTTCAGTTATAGCCTTTGGGCAATTTTGTACTTGTACTCTGATATTATAGAAGCTTGTTGATGCTTCTATTATTTGATATACTTCTTTTGGACTATTTTATTTATGTGTGGATTTGACTTGGGTTTTATATTCTTGGTTGGGTTGGCAATGAATGATATTGATTATAGCCGGCAGGATAGACATCTTGTAGTACAGGTTAGCCCGTGTGCTAACGCTACCTCAAGACGGCTATTCTGGGCATAAGACTCCCTTCGTGTCGTGTTTTGTATTCCGGGAGGGGGGTCTTACAAATGGTATCAGCTTGCTACGATCCTGAACTAACGAAGTCATTGAACAATGGTTCCACCCCCATTCGATTAGTCAGTTTGGGGACAAACGTACTTAGCGGAAGCAGTGGTGTGCCCATATGTAATTCACACTAAGTATGTCCAATTTTGGCCTTAATATTAGCCAACCTGACCTTAGGTTTGTACTTTACGCGTAGATCCTAGTGCACGTTGAGCCAGTGGGGGGCACTCCCACCCCGTCCGTACCCACACAGTTTCAGCAATTAGAGCTAGGGCAGACGCTCACAGCTATCTTGGATGCCTTTAGGTCCCAACAAGCCCCTGCACAACAAGCGCCGGGCTCTAATTGGTTGAGCACTTTCCGAGCTCTCTCCCCTCCTGCCTACCTTGGGACAGAGTCGGCAGTACGCACAGAGGAATGGCTCGACACCGTGCAAGAGCTGATGGCGGGAATTAGATGTCCGAACAATATTGTTGTGACCCTGACAGTGTCACTTCTGGAACTGCATGCGAAAAGGTGGTGGAAGTCTCTCATGGGCTCCACCTTCCAAGGAAGAGTCTACACGGATATTAGTTGGAGCGAGTTTTCTGGAGCTTTCTTAGAGCACTTTATCCCTTCGTCAGCTCGAGATGGACTTGAAGAAATATTCCTTCAGCTGAAGCAAAGATCCAAGTCAGTGACAGAGTACCAGTGAGAGTTTCAGCATCTGGCTAGATTTGCTGACTCCTACGAGTTGGATGATAGAGGATACGCTAAAGGGTTCTATATAGGCTTGCGGGACCCCCTGAGGCAATCCCTTTTATTTATAGCAGACTCCAGCTTAGTAGAGATAATTGACATGACAAAGAGGCTAGAGGCAGACTACTTGGGAAGTGGTAAGAGACCCGCTGAGGGTATGATTGAAGCTTGCCCTAGTAATAGAAGAAGGCATGACAATAGAGGTGGAAGATGATACCAGAGAGGTGCCAGGCATTTCCACTGGAATTTTAGAATGGAGCGCCCAGTCCCACAGCCGCCAGCATTCCCTCAACCTCCACAGTTTCAACAAGTCCAACAACCTGAAGGGCGGTATGAGCGAGTATGCTTCCAATGCAACCAACCTGGCCACATCCGACGCCACTGCCCGCAGCTAAGTGGGAATGCTCCTCCTGTTCTCCCTCCAGCAACTCTATAAGGACGGAGACATATGCATGATCGAGGGCAGGGACCATGAGGAGGAAACTTGGGACCTGCTCGGGATCAGGTGTTCGCGCTGGACATGGAGCAAGAGCGGAACACTCAGGAGATGATCGCAGGTATGTCACAGTTAATTAACACATTTTCAGCATTCACCTTAAGTTGCCTAAGATGTACTGAAAATCTAGCTTTGAGTATTTTCTATTAGTACTTAGGCACCATGATGGTTGGTGGGAAACCGAACTACACTCTGTTTGATACCGGAGCCACACACTAGTTTGTGTCGGCAGATTTTGTTAAAGACTTAGAAGGGGTACAACACTTCACCGATACCACCCGGAGGGTATGCCTCCCGGATGGCTCTGAAATGACTGTGTCCGCAAAGTGTGAGTTGGGGGTACTCCTTGGAGGAAGATTATTTGATACCCCAACAACAGTGTTGAGAATGAAGGAATTCAACCTCATTCTGGGCATGGCATGGCTGGATTGGCACCACGCCAAGATTGATTGCGCGACAAAGCGAATCATTTTGAGACATGGAGACTCAGAAATCTCTTTCCAAGGTATTAAGTTCATACCCCGCATGTTATTGTCTTCGATACAGGCCTTAAAAGCCCACATGAAAGGGGATGAAGTTTATATGATTTGTTTTGAACTGAAAAATATGACAATGGATATCAAGGATGTGCGGGTGGTGCGAGATTTTCCCGAGGTATTTCCTGAGAAATTTCCAGGATTACACCCGCATAGAGAGGTGGATTTTCAAATTAAGCTAGTACCGGGTGCAAAGCCCATCTCTCGAACTATGTATAGAATGGCCCCAAAGGAACTCGGTGAGTTTAGAGTTCAATTGCAAGAGTTGGTAGAGTCAGAGTTTGTTCGTCCTAGCTCATCACCTTGGGGAGACCCTGTAACGCCCCGAAACTCAAAAGAGGGACGGGTGACGTTTTAAGCCAAGGCTGGGACTTGGAGCAGGTGTTACGGGCGTGTCATGGGCGTGACACGGGCGTGTCATGCTAGAGAGTTTCCTGAGTTATGTACACGGGCCATGACACGGGCACAGACACGGGCGTGTCACATGTGACACGGGCGTGTCGGGTGCCGTGTCGCAAGCCGTGTCCTCCTCGGGAAGCAAGTGTTGGTAGTTGGACACGGGCCATGACACGGGCACAGATATGGGCGTGTCACATGTGACACGGGCGTGTCGGGTGCCGTGTCGGGTGCCGTGTCCTTCTTGGTAGAAGAGTGTTGGTCGTTGCACACGGGGCGTGACACGGGTCGTGATACGGGCGTGTCGTATGCGACACGGGCGTGTCGGAGGCCGTGTCGAATACCGTGTGCTGGTTATCGCGTCGGTCGAGACGGCGAATGGGTGACACGGCCATGCACACGGCCATGTTGCAACCCGTGTTCGGCCCAGATTTTGTAATTTCAGGCCCCGATCGTGGCCGTTCGTTTCCTTGGCTTAGGATCTGACGGTGGGGAGTTGGTTCTGACGGTTTAAACCCGAAAATAGGGTTACAAACCCTCACTTTCATTTGGGTGTTCTCTCTCTAAGATTTTAGAGAGAAGGGAGAGAAAGGAGGAAGGAGGAGACCAAGATCCGGCCGCTGGTGGAGCTTCGGAGCTCCGATTCGCGATTCGAGTCCAGATCCGCGAAGGCGATAACGTTGCGGTGCTTTCCAACAGCGTAGATTTTTCATGGCGCCGCGGAAGAACGCAAGGGTAACAATTCTCATCCTAGGGCATGTGAAGCCCTCTTTTCCTTTGCATAGGAAGCCCTCTCTCGCGAGTGAGCGAAGAGTTGGAGCGTTCCTTGGGGTAGATATATAAAGTCCCCCTTGTATAGAGTCTGTATGCGAAAACGGGCATAAGCATTATGTGTGAAGCCTATCTGGACAAGTTGATCCGGATCGGTGATGTTGCATTGCATTTGAATCGGGGAAGACTCCGGGTGTTTGGGCGTTTTCGGGTTTTCTACGTGGTAGATTGCAATAGGGAGCCTTGGAGATTAACTCCAAGGTGCACCCGGAAAACTGGGCAAAAGCGTGCTTTGCCAACATGGTGGCCGGAGAGCCAACGTGAACATAACCGGGTTATGTGATTATTGCGGTGGAAACGGGACTCGGCGAGTCTTGACCTGCACATATGGCTTAAATTGTCATTGCGGTATGAGCACGGGTCAGGCGGAACCGTACCCGATCTATGTCGTTCGGTGGGACCGTTGGCATGGATGAGGGTCTTCGGCGGTCTATGACTTAAATTTTCGTGACCAAGGCCAGGAAGACAAATTGCTCATATGATTGGCCGTCCAAGGGGAGGTGGTGGAACGGGAACGTCTATGGCTTGAATTGACGTGACGTTGGCCGGTTCGCCGTGAATGTGCCCTGTGTACACGAGGTGTGTGGCCATGCGAGCCTACGCCTGTGATGAAGTGTGTTTACACTATTATGTTGTTATACTAATAAAGTGTAGGGAAAGAGCATTGCCGGCCCGATTTTGGGGGCGGGATCGTTATAATTTGGTTAGCATTGCTGACCGTTATTTTATTTACCACCGGGCGGTGGATTGTGTCTTGCAGGTGCTGCGGAGCCGAGCGGGAAATAGCGGGCTAAAGCCCATATTGCGGTGATGGCCCTCGAAGGCCTAACCTTTTTATGTTTTCCGTTTATCTCATGTATGGCCGGCCTGCGTGCCGAAGTATGAAAGACACTCTTGTTTGAGGAAACTATTGTAAGTCCATAAGGCCGGTACTTTTGTATTTAACATTTCTATTTTATTTGAGTAGTGGACATTCGTGCTTGGCAGAGTTCTTATTTTTTTTGTGCAACTTAATAATTGCTTCCGCTAGGTGTTGTGTAGGACGTTGTGATTGGTTGAATGGTTTCAACGCATAACCAACCGGTCTGTCCATAGTATATGGCGTCGGGCCTCGGTCGGACCTACTGTTATATACTATGTGATGGATAGGGGTGTTACAAATTGGTATCAGACTACCGGTTTCGGTCAATCTTAAATGAATTCGTGGACGAATTCACTTTAATGGGTGGTGCGCACATGTGTGTGCGTCATCGTTATAACATGAAAAGAACCCATGAATGTCCACTTAGGAATGAAAATACACGTGTTTGAGGAACCCGCATGTTCCTATAATTGCTGTTTGTAATATTGTTTGGTCGCTTATCGGTGTTTTGCACGATTATAGGTGACCAGAAGTGGTGCTGGACCGTCTGAACGGTCAGGTTCTGAGGCAAGCAGCGCACCTAATGATGCGCCTGCAATACCTCCGTCTGCCGATACCATTAGATTTGTGGCAGAAGCTGTCTTTTCTATGATCAACGCGCAACCTGCAAGGCAGGTGCTGCAGCCTGCTCCTGCGGTGGAGCCGGAGTTGCCTCGGAGAGCAACTGAGAGACAGCTTAAGCATGTGATGGGCTTCCATCCACCAGTGTTCTCGGGAACGGGAACCCCGACCCAGGCCGAGGAGTGGCTCTCAAGAGTCAATAGGGTGATGACAGCAACAGAAACGGAAGAGTGGCAGAAGACCACGATAGCAACGTTCCTATTGGACGGGGATGCGAGATTATGGTGGGAAGGTCTAGAGCTACACCAGTTGAGGGGAAGGCCTTTGGCCGAAGTACCTATGGAGGAATTTTCGAGATTGTTCATGACTCGATACCTCCCCTCAGCGCAGAGGATTGCATTGGAGAACGAGTTTCAAAGGTTGGTGCAAGGAGATAGCATAGTGGATGAGTATCTCCACGAGTTCACTCGTTTGGGGAGATACGCTGACGCTACCTTTGCCGATGAGGAGCCAAAGACGAACCGCTTCTATGAAGGGTTAAGAGATGAGCTGAGGTTGCTACCGTCAGGGCCTATGGCGCAGGGTTTCCTAACCTTGGTCAACACGGCCCGGTCCTTGAAAAAGGACATTAAGAACGTGCAAGCTAAGAAGGAATTCGGCGGCAAGAAATCAGAGTTCAAGGCGCCGATTACGTCGAAGTCGGGCTACCGCAGATTCTACAAGAAGGCTAGGACGTCAGGTCCAGCTCCTTCTGCAGGTGCCTCGGGGGCAACTACCAATCGAACCCCGGGCACTTGTTTCACGTGTGGAAAGACGGGGCACTTTGCCCGCGATTGTTGGAGCGGATGCCCAAAGTCCGAAAGAAAACAAGGAGCTACCTACGAAGAGAAGGGCAAGGCGGTGGAGTCAACCGCATCCCATTATGCTCCGACCCAACCTAGAGTGTACAACTTGGGCCAGCAGGAGGCCATTAAACAAGCTGACGTGGTGACAGGTACGAGTTAATTTATAACAAGTTAACTTTAAATACTGTTATCTATTGCTTGTTAGCCTAATATGGTTTGCATAGGCTTTGTTTTGATTAGCGATAGTCCGGCACGGGCACTGTTCGATACGGGAGCTTCACACTCCTTGTTCGAAAATTTTATATCGCGCATCAGAGTCCCTTCTTCGATGGCGAAGGACAAGTTGGATGTGCTGCTACCGAATGGGTGCTCGATGCGTGCGGACAGAGTGTGCGCCATAAAGGTTCACATAGGGAGCCAAGAGTTCGACTTGCTAGCGTCATTGCTGCCGCTAGTAGAGTTCGACGTTATCTTTGGGATGGATTGGCTTTCGGAGCAGAAGGCTTGGATTGATTGCAATAGTAAGGAGGTCAAGCTGAGTGTCGGACGGGAGACAACATTCACGGGACTGAAGGGGTCGAGCAGGATGCTGATGTCTGCTCTTCAGATGGTAAAGGCAGTTCGTGCTGGCGCAGAGTTGTTCTTCGCAATAGTGGGGGCTGTAGAGCCAAAGTCCGCATTTGATAGTATCCCCGTGGTTTGTGAATACCCCGATGTGTTCCCGGATAGTCTTCCCGGAGCCCCACCGCAGCGTGAGATCGACTTCACAATCGAGCTCGTGCCAGGTGCCAAACCTGTGTCACGTGCTCCTTATAGGCTGGCGCCGAAGGAAATGGCAGAGTTGAAAGTTCAGCTAGAGGAGCTGATGGAGCAAGGTTATGTGCGTCCAAGCTCGTCGCCTTGGAGCGCACCGGTTCTCTTCATTAAGAAGAAGGACGGGAGTATGCGGCTGTGTATCGACTACAGAGAATTGAACAAGCTGACGGAGAAGAACAAGTACCCGATCCCGAGGATTGATGATCTGTTCGATCAGTTAGTCGGATCGTCGGTATATTCTAAGTTGGACTTGAAGTCGGGGTACTATTAGTTGAGGATCAGGGAGTGTGATATCCCGAAGACGACATTCAGCACAAGGTATGGGCATTTCGAGTTCACGGTCATGCCGTTTGGACTGACGAATGCGCCATTAGTGTTTATGGACTTGATGAACAGGACGTTCTGAGACTTCCTGGACCGCTTTGTGATCGTCTTTATTGACGATATATTGGTGTACTCGCAGTGCGAAGAAGATCACTTCAAGCACTTGCATCTGGTGTTGGAGACTCTGAGAAGGAATGAACTGTATGCGAAATTCTCCAAGTGCGAGTTCTTGCTACCCTCAGTAGCATTCCTTGGTCACATTGTCAGTAGGGAAGGTATAGCGGTGGATCCGGCGAAGATCATTGCGATACGGGAGTGGCCTGCATTGTCTTCTGTCGCAAAAGTCTGTAGTTTTCTCAGGCTTGCCGGATATTACAGGCGCTTCGTAGAGAACTTCTCGCAGATAGCGCTACCTCTCACGAAGTTGACAAGGAAAGATCAGAGATTCTTGTGGACGCAGGAGTACGTGCAAGCTTTTGAGGAGCTGAAGTGACGGTTGACCACGGCGCCAGTGCTTAGTTCGCCGAGTGGGGCCGAGGGCTTCAAGGTTTATAGTGACGCCTCGGGTAGTGGTTTGGGCTGTGTGCTGTTGCAGCATGGGAGCGTGATAGCTTATGGATCGCGTCAGCTAAAAGTGCATGAAAGGAACTATCCGGTCCACGACTTGGAGTTGGCGGCCGTGATATTTGCACTTAAGCTGTGAAGGCACTACCTATACGGCATAAGGGTCGATATTTACACCGATCACAAGAGCCTGAAGTACCTGTTGGATCAGAAGGATCTTAACATGAGGTAGAGGAGGTGGATGGAGTTCCTGGGGGACTACACCTTCAAGATTCATTATGTACCCGGGAAGGGCAATGCGGTTGCTGATGCGTTGAGTCGTAGGGCTCCCGCCCAAGCCAACTGGTTGTCGGTTCATGATGAGAGGCTAGTACGGGAGTTGGAGGCGTTGGAGATCTGTTGTGTGGGCAAGCAGACAAGCATCGAGGCTTTGTTGAACTGGACGGAGGTTCAGTATGACCTGGCTGATCGTGTTCCGCAGGCAATGGAGTTTGATGACACCATGAAAGAGCTTATGGAGGCGGCGTTGGACGGGTCAAATTCCCAATTTTCTTTTGAGGATGGGTTGTTAAGGAAGGATCATCGGTTGTGCGTCCCAAGCGGGGGTAACCTGCGGGCGGAGTTGATGTACGAGGCTCATCATACCAAGTACTCAATCCACCCAGGGAGCACAAAGATTTATCGTGACCTCAAGAAGCTGTTCTGGTGGCCAGGGCTCAAGAAAGACGTAGCGTTGTTTGTGGCTAAGTGCCAAACGTGCGCCTTAGTGAAGGCGGAGTGCCAAAAGCCGGGAGGAGTCTTGAAGTCCTTGCCTATACCGAAGTGGAAGTTCGACGACATATCGATGGACTTTGTGCATGGTTTGCCAAGGTCGTAGAAGGGGAACGATGCCATCTGGGTGATCGTAGACCGGTTAACTAAAGTGTCGCACTTTATTCCGCATAGGAAGGATGACTCGGTGGAGAAGTTGGCGAAGCTATATGTGGATAATATAGTTAGACTGCACGGTGTGCCCCGTAGTATTATGAGTGATCGCGATGGGCGTTTCACATCCAATGATTGGAGGTTGGTGCAGCAGATGCTGGGGACAAAGTTGAAGTTCAGCACAGCTTTCCATCCGCAGACGGATGGACAGACCGAGAAAGTCAATAGAACGATGGAGGACATGCTACGCATGTGTGTTCTAGACTTCGGGAAGCATTGGGAGGACCACCTATATTTGGTGGAGTTCGCGTAAAACAATAGCTACCAGACGAGTATCCAAATGGCGCCCTTTGAGGCCCTATATGGTAGGAAATGTCGCACGCCATTATCGTGGCTGGAAACGGGTGAGGAAAGGTTGTACAAGAAGCAAGAAGTGGAGAGTGCTACTACTTTGGTGCGGATCATTCGAGAGCGCTTGCTGATCACTCAGGACAGGCAAGCTAAGTATTACAATGCCAAGCACCGGAACGTGGAGTTCGCAGTAGGCGATTGGGTGTACTTGAAGATAAAGCCGTTCAAGGGTGTTTCGTAGGTGAGACGCTTGAAGAAGCTGAGCCCAAGATACCTTGGACCCTTTGAGATTCTGGATCAGGTCGGCGAAGCGGCTTATCGTTTAAAGCTATCAGTGGAGTTGAGTGGACTACACGATGTGTTCCACATCTCTGTATTGCGGAAGGCGGTGCAAGAGCCTTCGCAGGTGATCACAGTTGATCAAGTATCGGTAGACGAAGGGTTGACGACTATGGTCAAGCCCGTTCGTATAGAAGACTTCGAGGTGAAGAGACTCTGTAACAAGGAGATCCGGATGGTTAAGGTCCGGTGGGATAATTGCGGCGGGAGGAGCTCTCTTGGGAACGGGAGCAAACTATACTGGAGGAGTACCTGGAGTTATTCCGCTCAGGTACCGTTAAAAGCTTTCAGTTCCTATTGTTTTCCTTTAGTAAATTTCGTGGGCGAAATTCTTTTAAGGGGGAGAGAGTTGTAACGCCCCGAAACTCAAAAGAGGGACGGGTGACGTTTTAAGCCAAGGCTGGGACTTGGAGCAGGTGTCACGGGCGTGTCACGGGCGTGACACGGGCGTGACACGGGCATGTCACGCTAGGGAGTTTCCTTAGTTATGTACACGAGCCATGACACGGGCACAGACACGGGCGTATCATATGTGACACGGGTGTGTCGGGTGTCGTGTCGCAGGTCGTGTCCTCCTCTGGAAGCAAGTGTTGGTAGTTGGACACGAGCCATGACACGGGCACAAACACGGGCTTGTCACATGTGACACGGGCGTGTCGGGTGCCGTATCGCTGGCCGTGTCCTTCTCGGGAGAAGAGTGTTGGTCATTGCACACGAGGCGTGACACGGGTCGTGATACGGCCGTGTCGCATGCGACACGGGCGTGTCGGAGGCCGTGTCGAATGCCGTGTGCTGGTTAGCGCGTCGGTCGAGACGGCGAATGAGTGACACGACCATGCACACGACCGTATTGCAACCCGTGTTCGGCCCAGATTTTGTAATTTCAGGCCCCGATCGTGGCCGTTCGTTTCCTTGGCTTGGGATCTGACGGTGGGGAGTTGGTTCTGGCGGTTTAAACCCGAAAATAGGGTTACAAACCCACACTTTAATTTAGGTGTTCTCTCTCTAAGATTTTAAAGAGAAGGGAGAGCAAGGAGGAAGGAGGAGACCAAGATCCGGCCACCGGTGGAGCTTCAGAGCTCCGATTCGCGATCCGAGTCCAGATCCGCGAAGGCAACGACGTTGCGGTGCTTTCCAACCGCGTAGATTTTTCATGGTGCCGCGGAAGAATGCAAGGGTAACGATTCTCATCCTAGGGCATGTGAAGCCCTCTTTTCCTTTGCATAGGAAGCCCTCTCTCGCGAGTGAGCGAAGAGTTGGAGCGTTCTTTGGGGTAGATATGTAAAGTCCCCCTTGTATAGAGTCCGTATGCGAAAACATGCATAGGCATTGTGTGTGAAGCCTATCTGGACAAGTTGATCCGGATCGGTGATGTTGCATTGCATTTGAACCGGGGAAGACTCCGGGTGTTTGGGCGTTTTCGGGTTTTCTACGTGGTAGATTGCAACAGGGAGCCTTGGAGATTAACTCCAAGGTGCACCCGGAAAACTGGGCAAAAGCGTGCTTTGCCAACATGGTGGCCGGAGAGCCAACGTGAACATAACCGGGTTATGTGATTATTGTGGTGGAAAAGGGACTCGGCGAGTCTTGACCTGCGCATATGGCTTAAATTGTCGTTGCGGTATGAGCACGGGTCAGACGGAACCGTACCCGATCTATGTCGTTCGGTGGGACCGTTGGCATGGATGAGGGTCTTCGGCGGTCTATGGCTTAAATTGTCGTGACCAAGGCCAGGAAGACAAATTGCTCATATGATTGGCCGTCAAAGGGGCGGTGGTGGAACGGGAACGTCTATGGCTTGAATTGACGTTACGTTGGCCGGTTCGCCGTGAATGTGCCCTGTGTGCACGAGGTGTGTGGTCGTGCAAGCCTATGCCTGTGATGAAGTGTGTTTACACTATTATGTTGCTATACTAATAAAGTGCAGGGAAAGAGCATCGCCACCCCGATTTTGGGGGCGGGATCGTTATAATTTTGTCAGCATTGCTGACCGTTATTTTGTTTACCACCGGGCGGTGGATATTGTCTTGCAGGTGCTGCGGAGCCGAGCGGGAAATAGCGGGCTAAAGCCCATGTTGCGGTGCTGGCCCTCGAAGGCCTAACCTTTTTATGTTTTCCGTTTATCTCATGTATGGCCGGCCTGCGAGCCGAAGTATGAAAGACACTCTTGTTTGAGAAAACTATTGTAAGGCCGTAAGGCCGGTACTTTTGTATTTAACATTCCTATTTTATTTGAGTAGTGGACATTCGTGCTTGGCAGTGTTCTTATTTTTTTGTGTGCAACTTAATAATTGCTTCTGCTAGGTGCTGTGTAAGACGTTGTGATTGGTTGAATGGTTTCAACGCGTAACCAATCGGTCTATCCGTAGTATATGGCGTCGGGCCCCGGCCGGACCTACTGTTATATGCTATGTGACGGATAGGGGTTTACATACCCTGTCCTATTTGTCAAAAGAAAGATTGAACATTGCGATTATGTATCGATTATCGGGAGCTCAATCGACTGACGGTGCAGAACACCTATCCGCTATCCCGGATCGACGAGTTGTTCGATCAATTGGTGGGAGCGCAGTGGTTCTCCAAATTGGATTTGCGCTTGGGGTATTACCAATTGAGGATACAAGAGGAGGACATTCAGAAAACAGTTTTTAGCTCAAGGTATGGCTTGTACGAGTTCACCGTGATGTTGTTTGGGCTCACAAATGCCCCTTCAGCTTTCATGAGTCAGATGAACAAAGTGTTTGAGCCATACCTAGACATCTTCGTCATCATCTTCATCGATGACATTTGGTCTACTCAAAGACAGATGAGAATCATGTTGAACATCTGACCTTGGTGCTGAAGAAGCTAAAGGAGCATGCCTTGTTTGCCAAGTTCAGCAAGTGCGAATTCTAGCTCCAAGAAGTTGCCTTCTTAGGCCATGTGATTAGTGGGGCTAGACTAGCTATAGAACTTGCCAAAGTGTGTGCCGTGAAGGAATGGTCACCCTTGAAGTCAGCGGTCGATGTACGGAGTTTCCTTGGGCTTACCGGGTATTATCGCAAATTTGTGAAAGGATTCTCAAGATAGCCCTTCCTCTTACTACTCTGACAATGAAAGGTGTGCCATACTAGTGGACACCCCAGTGTGAAGCTGCATTCCAAAAACAAAAAGACAGACTTACTACCGCGCCCATACTAGCCCTTTCGTCTGGGAAGGAAAGATTCAAGTCTACACTGACGCGTCGTATCAAGGGATGGGAGCAGTACTGATGCAACACAGACATGTGATTGCTTATGCTTCAAGGCAGCTGAAGAAGCATGAAGTCAACTATCCAGTACATGATTTATAATTGGGAGCAGTGGTGTTCGCCTTGAAGGTTTGGAGACACTATCTATATGGCGTCCACTGCGAGATCTTTTCAGACCACAAGAATTTAAAGTACGTTCATACTCAAAAATCAACTGAATTTGAGGCAGCGGCGGTGGTTGGAATTTTTGTCCGATTATGAGTTTACCCTGAACTACCACCCCGGGAAAGCAAACTCCGTGGTTGATGCATTGAGCAGGAAAGTACTAGAGTTGAGCTCGGAGTCTCGATTGATGAACATGGAATTAGCTCGAATGCTCGAGGAAATGGAGATCACTTTAGTATATATTGGTCATTTGGAAAAGTATACGGAGTACTTGGCGACCATGAGTATATTTTGTGATATTCGAGACCGAATCCGGGAAGAGCAAGGGAAGGATGCTGCTCTAGCCCTCGCATTTAAGTCACTTGAAGATGGGTCTACTGATGAATATTCCTTAAAAGATGGCCTCATTCATTTCTGTGGCCGACTCTACATTCCCGAAGGCGACAAAATTCAGGAAGATATTTTGAGAGAAGCCCATTGCTCACAGTATTCAGTACATCCTAGGATTGCCAAAATGTACGCTGACTTGTAGAAGACCATGTGTTGGCCCGGAATTAAGAGAGACATCAGGTATTTTGTTATGCACTGTGAGGCTTATCAAAGGGTAAAGGAGGAATGTAAAAGCCCTAGAGGATTGTTGCAGTCGTTGCCCATCCTCGAGTGGAAGTTTGAGGATATATTTATGGACTTCATTCACGGTTTGCCTCGCTCACGCTCAGTGAATGATTCGATTTGAGTAATCATGGATCCCCTGACAAAGGTAGACATGTTTATTCCTATAAAGAAAGAGGCTCATGTGGACGTTTTGGTACACATCTTTATGGAGGAGTTTGTACGGTACCATGGCGTGCCAAAGATAATTGTTTCTGACCGGGATGGTCGTTTAACCTCTAAATAATGGAAGGTCGTACAGGCATATTTGGGTTCACGCCTTACCTTCAGCACAGCCTTTCAACCTCAAACAGACGGACAGTCTGAGAGGACCATCAGAACTTTGGAAGATCTATTGAGGTTGTGTGTGCTGAATAGAGGAGAGCCGTGGGAAAGGCTTTTACCCCTAGTAGAATTCTCATACAACAACAGTCACCAGGCTAGTATCGGGATGGCACCCCATGAAGCCCTTTACGGAAGAAGGTGTAGAACCCCCTTGACATGGGTGTAAGATGAAGACCCGAAGGTTTTGGGAATTGAGTACATTGATGATGATGATGTTGTTGTTAGACTAATACGGGACAGCATGCTTGAGGCTCAAAGTCGGCATGGTAAATACTATAATGCAAAGAATTAGATGGTAGAATTTCAAGTTGGTGACAAAGTGTTCCTAAAGATCTGATCGATGCATGGAGTGTCACGGGTATGTGGTGTGAAGAAGCTCAACCCAAGGTATGTTGGGCCTTATGCTATATTGGAAAGGATCAGCCCTTTGGCCTATCGGTTGGAGTTATCGCCAGAGCTGGAGAATCTTCATGACGTATTCCATGTGTCGTCATTACAGAAGCCGTTGTTGCGACTCGAGCAACATGTCCTCACCATAGTTGGAGTAGTGGCAAATGATAGGTCTGTTCAACTAGAGCCGGTGCGGATTGTGGACACTGAAACAAGGAGCTTGCGGCAAAAAAGTGTCCCATTGGTAAAAGTTCTATGGTCTAATAATGGGAAGGAGGAGTATACTTGGGAGACGCTGGATTTGATGCAAAAGCGCTACTCGGAGTTGTTTCCCCAAGGTAACTCTAAAAGCCTATTTTAATTTAATTCCATGCTTTACTTCCCCACGGTCTTAGCCTGATTTCAGGGATGAAATCTTTTATTTTGTTTATAGGATTTGTAACGTCCCATTTCGCGCTAGACCCCTCATACGTGTTTTGAGTCAAGAAAATTGACTCAGGTTCGGGGAGCATTGAGTGAGTCGACTGGTCTCGACGACTAGACCAGGAATTAATTTAGTTTATTTCTGGCGGGTTAAGAGTCGAGAGCGTTGAGTGGAATCAACACACTCGACGCCATTTAACTTAGTTTATTTCTTGCGGATTAAGGCGTTGAGAGCGTTGAGTGGACGCTCTCGATGCCATTTAACTTATTTTGTTTCTGGCAAGTTAAGGCGTTGAGAGCGTTAAGTGGACTCAACGCTCTCGATGACATTTAACTTGGAACGTTCTTGGCGGGTTAAGGCACCGAGAGCGTTGAGTGGACTACTCAACGCTCTCAACGCCATTTAACTTAGTTTATTTCTGGCTGTTGTAGGCATTGAGAGCGTTGAGTGGACTCAACGCTCTTGACGCCATTTAACTTAGAAAGTTTCTGATGGGTTAAGGCATTGAGAGCGTTGAGTGGACTCAACACTCAATGCTCTCGACGCCATTTAACTTAAATTATTCCGGTATCTGTAGGCATTGAGAGAGTTGAATAGACTCAACGCTTTTAGACTTGTGATTTTTTTGACAGCTTTAGGCATTGAGTGTGGTGGCTTGACTCAACGCTTTTTACTTAGAGAATTTTCGGCCCACTGTTTTCTGATTCCAATACACGGTCTGAACCGGGTTTTGGGAATTGCGCCAATATGACCAAATTATACCCGGTTCTTTCAACATGACTTATTTAAAGCAATAATAGGCGGTCTAGTGTCAGGCCGACACATGGCAGAGCACTTAACCCTAATTTCTCATTATAAAAAGGGACTTGCGGAAAACCCTAGTCGTCACTTCATTCTTGCCAAGCCCTAGCTGTTTCTTTGCCGAGCTCGACGGAAGAGAAGGAGTGGCCGGAGTCGGATTTCCTGGGGAAGTCTTTACTCTTCTCTTTTCCCGTAAAGAACAAACAATACTAGCAAGGAGAAAGATGCTGCCAAGGAGAGTGACGAGATCCATGACCGGAAATGCCGGAACCGAGGTGATCTTTCTACCCTCTCCCTTGGTGCTAGATCTGTAGTTATTTCTAGGAGAGATGTCGACTCAAAAGAGTTTTGACTTGCGAGATGAAGATTTCCTAGGAAGAGACCATTCTAGGGCTTATGCCCTAAGGATAGTGATGTCTTCAACCTCTCCCCTCTCCTTGAGAAGATGGTGGACTTGGTTCATGAAGAGAAAATGGTCTCATGAGGGTGAATAAGCGTGGAGGAATTTCTGGACATGGTTTGAACATATGGCTTGATGGAGAAGATGTACCGATGTCGTTCATCTTACTTTAAGATGCATGCAGGAATCTGTTTTCTGCACGCAGTAGTCTTCGAGACCGTTTTCGGACACGATGCAACAAGATCTGGGTTGTGTGCTGAACATGAAAGTTGTATCCCACGAAAATACCTTTCAAGCGAGGGGTTACACGCCTTCACTGGATTACTGCAGCCTCGGTAATCCCCGATCAAATTTGCTATACAGTAATCATTCCTGCACATATAGTTCTCTGGTTTGTGTTCATTTGGCTTTGGATTTGGTAGAGAGATTGTAGTACAATAACGTTAATGTTTTGGTGAATTTAGTATATAAGTAATCATGATAAAATATGGTTAATGACATCTATTGGATAAATCCTTAATGAACAAATGGTGCAGTGAAGTGTTCTTGAACGAGATGATTTGGTGGAGGTTAGTGAACGAATGGGTTGATGAGTTTGGATGGTACGAATGATTTAACTATGTGAAGTGATAAGGATGTTCTTGATAATAACAATGTGTTGGATATCATTTGGAAATAAATTGTATGAAGCTAATTTATGGCCATGCGAGATGTTGTTTAACGAAATGCATTCAGTAGTCCACTACTTAGAGTTGTGTATCCCTACGGGTAACAGTATGGGGTTGGTATGTCGTATGAGGAGGCACGCCACCTGCATAAGTAATGAACCCTTGTGTGGTATGAAAATGTGGAAGAGTTGGAAGTGCGTGTATTTTTACTGTACTAGAATGATGTGTTGATAAGGGACTCAGTGTGGAGCCCTTGCATGCTGTTGAGCACGAGATGTGGGTAATGAAAAGGGACTCACTGTGGAGCCCTATATGTGAAATGCATGCAGTGTGAGTTTACACGCTGTGTCATGATCCTGGGTTAAGGATAGTATGGCAGGTCTACATGCTCGCTAGTCGTCACACCGACGGGATCTGACAGATAGACTTGCACGGTTGGGCCTTGGTCCTCGGTTTTTTACTTCCCGAGGCACCCTCCATGCTAGTGGACAGTTGGCCTTGGTCCTTTGGTGATTTGTTCATAGAGGCACCTTTCGTGCCACGATGATAGGCCTGTTTGGGCTATGTTCTTGGTGCACATCTACCCAAGACCCCTCTGAGCCGTAGTACGTATGTGAGCTCCACTGTTGTGTTCTTAACATTGAGGCGTACGGAGGCCTAGGCCAGGTAGTGTAGATGCCAGCCTAGTAGTGGAGACGCCCGCTCTACTGTAATCGTCTAGCCACGACGGATGACGCCTGAGAGGTTAGCTACCTTCTCGAAAAGTGGGAACTACAAGTCTGTGTCGACATAGCAGTTGCTTGTGCATGATCAAGGGTGAGTCATTGCATTGCATTCATATCATCACATACATTACATACACAAGATCCTCATCGTATAAGTTTGTATGAACACTCTTATACAATGAGTTACTTTACTATTGAGCTGATCCTTAACTTATATGTCTGTATGAGCATTCATAGAAGTTAAGTTACTTACTGTTGTAGATTTATATCTATATACTGTTGTTGATGGTAGAACTGCTAGAGTAGATTATTTACTCATTTGTTGTATTTACTTTAATATTCACTGTTATTGACTAGCTCTATATCACCTGCTTTGTACTACTGATCATTTATATATATTGTACTCTTGTTCCTTTCTCCGCCTGGTGCCGAGGAGTCGCAGGGGGAGCGTATGTGATAGCCACTTAGTCTTTATGACTAACAGTCGCTACGTCTTTCTTTTTAGGAGGAAACCCTGTAAATAGAGTAGCAGGTTATGTAGTAGGGCAGCCAGGCCAGGACGATAGGGCCTGATGTGACGGTACCATCGATGCCATCTATTATCGATATGAGTCTTTGAGAGATTTCAGTTATAGCCTTTGGGTGATTTTGTACTTGTACTCTGATAGTATAGAAGCTTGTTGATGCTTCTGTTATTTGATGTACTTCTTTATGACTATTTTACTTTTGTGTGGATTTGACTTCTATTTTATATTCTTGGTTGGGTTGGCAATGAATGATATTGATTATATCTGGCAGGATAGGCATCCTGTAGTACATGTTAGCCTGTGTGCTAACGCTACCTCAAGATGGTTGTTCTGGGCATAAGACTCCCTGCGTGCCGTGTTTTGTATTCTGGGAGGGAGGGGGTCTTACAAATGGTATCAGATTGCTACGATCCTGAACTAAAGAAGTCATTGAACAATGGTGCCACCCCCGTTTGATTAGTCAGTTTGGGGACAAACTGACTTAGCGGAAGAAGTGGTGTGCCCATATGTAATTCACACTAAGTATGTCCAATTTTGACCTTAATATTAGCCAACCTGACATTAGGTTTGTACCTTACGTGTAGATCCTAGTGCACGTTGAGCCAGTGGGGGGCACTCCCGCCCCATCCGTATCCACACAGTTTTAGCAATCAGAGCTAGGGCAGACGCTCACAGCTATCTTGGATGCCTTTAGGTCCCAACAAGCCCCTGTACAACAACAAGCGCCGGGCTCTAATTAGTTGAGCACTTTCCGAGCTCTCTCCCCTCCTGCCTCATCTTTTGTGCCCCCCACAACGAATCCGCGACTTATCCGTTGTGGGGAAGCGCTGGCTAATATCCCTG
Organism: Platanthera zijinensis; assembly: GCA_039513925.1. Lineage (NCBI taxonomy): Eukaryota > Viridiplantae > Streptophyta > Magnoliopsida > Asparagales > Orchidaceae > Platanthera > Platanthera zijinensis. The sequence continues at coordinate 158,402,028 of CM077083.1, forward strand.
TCTGGCGCAATACTAGCCATATGATTAACATTGATCGGCTATATGTAGACCAATGCTAATCAGAACTTTGAATATTTTCTATAAACAAATATAGGCTTCTAGGGGAAAATGTTGAATAGGAAAATTGATCCCCTTGATGAGGGCTTCCACTACAAATTTTTTGAGAATTTTTGGAAGTGATTTGGTAACTTTAAAAATCCAAATAAATTTTATTTGGTCAATTTATAGGTCCAAAATTGTTCGAATTTTTTTGAAAAAATTTGTATGCTCATTTTAGGCCATCTTAAAAGTTGTATTAAAATTTGAGAACTTTGGGATAAAATTCGAAAAAATTTCAATTCATTGGAGCCCAGGGTCGCACTCGGGAATCAATGCGTCCGATTTTCTCGAAATGAAAATTGGAGCGCGCGACCATCTTTTAATCCAATAATAAGTTCAAATTATTTTACCAACGTGAGTGATCGTGGCAAGTGCCAAGCTCTGAGTATCCCGAAGTTTCGTGAACTATTGAGCGTCCCGCCTATATCCATTATAAAGATCTCGAGTAATTTGGATAAGTTTAAACAATGAATATACAAGAAATCATGCTCGACAAATTATAAAGGTGTAACCCTTAAATTCTTCAGGTCTGATTAAGCCACAACAATAAAGGGGAAACATAACTTTTATCAGATCTAAATAATGGGTTAAACCCAAACTAAACCTCTTGGGAACGGAGATGAAACTGAACTAAACCTCCTAAGAACGGAGATGGAACTGAAGCTTCTTGAATAAAGCGATAGGATTACTAACCTTTTTCTTTATGTTTATTTCCAGTCTCGTACTGGTCCAGTTCATTTAAGTGCAGTATTTTCGTTTCAGTACTCTAGTCTAGTACTGCTCCTGCTTATTTACTTTCAATTCGGTTTCTTTATTTAAGTACTATTCCAATTTTGTACTGATCAGGTTTTTTTCAATACTTACTTTCAGTTCTGTTCTTTCAGTTCAATAATACTCCAGTTTCATACTGGTTCCACTTTATTTCAGCATTTCAATTCTCCAGCTTATATTCTCAGTAGCTTTTATTACCGCACTTTTATTTTTGTAATTTACCATTTTAAGCACGGGTCCTGCCTTGATTGATAGATTATGTATAGGTTGAGCCTTTGTTAGGGATAACAAGAGTTGAGACGCTCCTCCTAAATTAGCCCCAAACAAAGTTCTCCCACGTTCCTTGTCAAAAGTCGAGCCAAGTGTTGTTTGCCCGAATTATTTAAAGCATAGTAGGGCAAGCCGCTATAGACCTGGTGCATGTTAGCAAAATTGATTTTTTTGATTGCTTGTAAACTGCTTGCGGTAAATTGTGGCGGGTCAGTCACTTTCCGCAGACCGTTCGTACTGGTGTGGAAAGTTTGACGACTCAAGGTGATAGGGAGATGAGTACCACGGGTGACCGACCATTATGTTTTCTTCCCCGTTGGGTTTCCTCCGCTGGTCGGCCAAAATGTTGAATCGTCGGATGTCTCTCACATCCAAGAGTACTCGAAAATGTATGTTCGGGCTTGGGCTATGTAGTATGACCACCTCTATAAGTGGCAGGACTGGCCACTATCACCGACAGCCATATCAGTGAGGCCCGCGGGGCTCGCTACTCTGCTTGATGAGAAGCAGTCTATACTATGTTGACATAGGGTATTGCGCACGGCTGTGAATGCCTGCTATGTGTGTATGGATGTGAATGCCTGCAATTATGCGCGACTGTGAATGCCTGCGATATGTGCGTGACTGTGAATTCCTGCGATGTGTGCGCAGTTTGAAGGCCTGTGAAGTTCGTTCAGGTTTGAATAACTACTGCACTGCTATGCTAATAGAGCCTAAAATATAACTGATGTATATTACTGCTGCTAGTTCAGTTATATCATGATATACTCTTTGATTGCTCCTAGCTTATTCATGAAATGTCGTGTTAACCCTCTCTTGCTTTGACTATCTTATTTTGTTGGGTGCATGCGCTCGTCCCCAAGATATGGATCCGGGGAGGAGATTTGATTCCACTTAGCTCTGTGACTTACAGTTATCTTAAGAATCATTCACAGGAGATGGAGCACTATAGGGATCAGTCACTGCAGGATGACACTGCAGCTGTTAGGAATACCCGAGCAAATGGACCCCCATCATCATCTGAGTTTTAATACGCGAGTACTAGCGAGTAGAGTTGAGAGAGAAGAGTTTCTAGTTATAGTACTATTATAGCCGACGGGCTCAATGTACAAACAGTGGCTATGGCCTTTTGCGCTTCCTATTTAAATATATATTGTTAGATATATTTGTTGTGTTCCCTGTTAATGCTTCTACAATACTTTGTGATGTGATGTGAATGTTGTGATCCAAGACGAGCAAGGCGGCCAACTTGCTCAGTAGTGTGGGGTGTTACCCCTTAAGGAGCACTGGGTGGATGTCTTGGACAAGTAAGATCCCCTCCGGCCTGACCCAGGCAAAGTTTTAGGGGGGGGGGGGGTCTTACAAATGGATTCTGGACGTCCTTGTGGAGCAATCTCAGTATTCCTCCATCCCTCGCTTCGTTCCTTGGTTTGGGACGAACCATGCAGCGGAAGCTTGGTAGACCCTAGTGTAGAGGCTTATGGATTCCGGACTATGCGATAGCACACCCATGCATGTTTTTTTCCGCTTTATTAGTCTTTTGCAAATTTCGCTTATATTTGATAAATACTGACACTTGTTTCCTATTACTTCTCCAGATACAAGAGTCCAGTAAAGGGAGATCCTCCTCCAGAGGATATGTCCCCGCCACCCCACCTCAAGACTCGGTTGCTCCTGCAGCTGTATTATTCGCCGAGACAGACTTGGGGAAAACGTTGACAGCTATTTTAGCGACGTTCTGGACGGTTTTGGCATAGCCACCACAGTAGTTTGTCGTACCTACTGACTTACTGATGACCTTTCGGGGGCTAAGGCCTCCTACTTCAAGAGGCACGAAGACTGCTATACAGGCAGAGGAGTGGGTCAAGTGTGTAGAGGAGATGTTGGTAGGAATGATATGCCCGACAGTAGCTGTAGTGTCACTAGTTATACTTTGTTAGAAGGATATGCCAAAGACTGGTGGAGAGCGGCCAACCGCTCGACGTTCAGGGGACAACTGTTGAGCACGATCCTGTGGGGGGAGTTCTCAGAGGCTTTTCTGGATCACTTCATCCCAGACGCCGACCGAGCTGCGCTGTAGAAGAGGTTCTTGCACATCCAATAGGGTGATCGGACGGTGCCAGATTACGAGAGAGAGTTCTTCCACCTGGCATATTTTGCCGGGAACTTAGCAGCCACGGACAGAGATAGAGTTGCATGCTTCTACCGAGGCTTACGAGATGACCTAAGTCAGACCTTGATTATGATCTCTCAGTCCACCTTACACACCATAGTGACTCACACCACGACGTTAGAGTTAGATCATAGGATGGTGGACTAGTAATGTCGAGGGCAGGTTAAGGTCCCCAGAGGTTAGGGACGAGATAGAGGAGCTGCTCCCTCCCGACAGGAGAGAGACCACAGACAAAGATAGCGTAGGCAGCCATATAGGCACCCATCAGCACCCCCAGTACCGCAGCAGGAGCCCAAGCCAGCTCTAGTACCACAGACGGCACCAGTAGCTCGGCGAGATGTTCCCTTTGTTAGGAACTACTTTTTGTGCCAACAGCTAGGACACATGAGGGCCTTATGCCCACAGCCAGCAGGAAGGCCAGGATTAGGAGCAGTTTAGGGAGGAAATGTGGCATGGGACAGGGCCAGAGAGGTCGCAGAGGTAGATCTGGTAGGAGAGGTCAGTAGGGCCGCACAACACCCTTGGAGGATTACGCCTTAGACCTTCAGCATGGACCAGCCCCCGATGTCGTGATAGGTATATATCTGCGATGATAGAGATATATCAGATATTACTCCCTATGTATTAGCCTTAGCGTATGTATATATCTATATAGGGTATATGTTTTGTTAAATGATATCTATATATACTCCTTACTTCTTCATAACTACTTTTGGTAGAAGGACACCCCGCCAAAACTCTCTTCGATACTGGAGCAACACACTCCTTTGTATCTTAGGACTTTATTGCATCTAAGGAAAATGTCGTCCGCTCGTCTGGACTATCTATACGGATTTGCCTACCAGACGGATCAAATATGATGTCTACAGAAAAATGCTCATTCCAGGCCGTCATAAGGGACGTGGAATTCGAGATTTACGCAATGATCCTAGCAATAACTAGATTTGACCTCATACTAGGAATGAATTGGCTAGCCGAGCATAAGACCCAAATAAACTGTTCAACTCGAGAGGTCAAGATTCAGAACCCAGACGGACAGGTCATTACGTTGGCAGGTATACCCTCCGTCTCTCATATCATTTTGACCTCTGCTCAGACTATAAGGTCAGTTCGGCAGAAGGACGAAGTATTTCTTATATACTTCGAAATGGAGAATAAGAATCAAGTACACGCTAAGGTGCCGGTGGTACGTGATTTTCTAGATGTGTTTACGGAGTCCCTCCCATCTTTGCCCCCACAACGAGAAATTGACTTCCAAATGGAGCTTGTGTTCGGAGCTCAACCAGTGTCCCGAGAACCCTATCAGATGGCCCCCAAGGAATTGGCCGAGTTGAATATCCATCTTCAAGAACTGATAGATCCTGGATTTGTCAACCCAAGTTCCTCGCCCTTGGGAGCCCCTGTGGTATTCTTAAAGAAGAAGGATGGGACGCTGCGTTTATGCATAGATTACATGGAGCTAAACAAGCTTACCATACGAAATACGTATCTGCTCCCAAGGATCGATGAGTTGTTCGATCAACTACAAGGAGCATCTATATTCTTCAAGATGGACCTAAGATCTGGCTATTATCAGCTTCGGGTCTGGGAGGAAGACATCCCCAAAACTACCTTTAGCTCTCGCTATGGGCTATACGAGTTTATGGTAATGCACTTTGGGCTCACCAATGCCCCATATGCCTTTATGGCTCTAATGAATAAGGTATTCGAACCCTTTAAAGATATTTTCGTGATTGTCTACATCGACGACATCTTGATCTACTCAAAAACCAAGGACGATCATTCTAGACATCTGCGGATGGTGTTACTTAAACTTCGAGAACACTCTCTCTTTGCCAAGTTTAGTAAGTGCGAATTCTGGTTAGAAGAAGTCTGATTTTTGGGGCATACCATCAACAAAAATAGTGTGGTGGTGGACCAAGCCAAAATCCAAGCGGTTCAGAATTGGTCGTCGCTTAAGTCGGCAGTGGATATTCGAAGTTTTCTCGGACTTGCTGGTTACTACCGAAAATTTATGGAAGGGTTCTCTAAAATTGTGTTACCCCTCACCGCTCTCACAAGGAAAGATGTTACATTCCGGTGGACGCCAGAATGTGAGGCTGTATTCGTAGAGTTAAAGAAACGGCTAACCTCTGCCCCGATCCTTACGATCCTTGCAGGAACCAAAGGATTTTAGATATGTATGGATGCATCCCTGAAAGGATTAGGAGCTATTTTAATATAGCATGGTAAGGTAGTGGCTTATGCTTCTCGCCAGCTAAAGCCACATGAGCTGAACTACGTAACCCATGACTTGGAGTTGGGCGCCGTCGTCTTCGCCCTCAAGATTTGGAGGCACTACTTGTACAGAGTAAGGTGCGAAATCTTCTCTGACCATAAGAGTCTCAAATACATCTTTAGCCAGAAAGAGTTGAACCTCTGACATCATCGGTGGTTGGAATTTCTATGTGATTATGATTTCGCTCTCCAGTACCACCCCGGGAAGGCTAATAGAGTCGCTGACGCACTGATCCACCAACCCTCAACAACCGAAAACTGGATGGAGCAGATTCCAAGAGATTGGTTTCAGTCCCTGATGAATTTGGAGGTTACTCTTATTACTCGTAGAGATCCGGAAGAATACCAAACACAGCTTTATTGGATGGAAATCTAGTGAAATATCCGGGATCGAATACGAGAATCCCAAAAGATTAACTTGGAAGTGACTCCAATCATCCAGTCCTTACAAGGCAGAGCACAAGAAGAGTTTAACCTGCATGATGGGATCTTGCAATTCAAGCACCGTGTATTTCTCCCCTCTACTGGGGGAATCTGAGATGAAATCCTTCGAGAAGCGCACCAGTCAAGGTATTATATTCATCCTGGTATATTTAAGATGTATGTTGACCAGCGCAGGATGATTTATTGGCCCGGAATGAAGAGAGACGTCACCAACTTTGTAGCTCAGTGCCAGACTTGCCAAAGGGTTAAGACTGAATGCCACAACCAAGGAGGCCTGCTGCAGCCCCTGCCATTACCTGAATGGAAATTTGAGGATATTTCTATGGATTTCATTCACGGCTTACCCCGATCCCGTACTGGAAATGACTCTATATGGGTTGTCGTGGATCGGCTTAGTAAGATGGCACGGTTTATTCCAAACTAACAGGGTGATGGAGTTGACATTCTAGCTAGGAGGTTTATAGAACAGGTAGTCCGATTCCATTGAGTACCGAAGTCCATTATGTCGGACCGTGATTGACGTTTCACATCTAAGGAGTGGAGGAGGGTGCAGGCATACTTGGGGACCCAGTTGGCCTTCAACACCGCCTTCCATCCTCAGACAGATGGGCATGCATAAAGGACAAAACATACGATGGAGGATCTACTCCGACTTTACATAGTAGAGCACAACGAGCCATGGGAATAGCTACTGCCTTTAGTCAAGTTTTCATATAATAACAGTTATCAGGCTAACATCAAGATGCCCCCATACGAGGCATTGTATGAGAGACGTTGCTGAACTCCGCTAAAATGGGCTCAATATGAGGACCCGGAAGCCTTGGGAGTGGCTTATATTGATGATATTATGACAACGATACAGTTAATCGAAGAGCGAATGCAGGAAGCGCAAAGCCGACAAGCCAAATATTATGATGTGTGGCACCGACCGGTGGAGTTTAGTGGGATAGATGGTATTTTTGAAAATTAAGCCCATGCATGGTGTCTCCCGGTTGAGAAAGTAAAAGAAACTAGATCCCCGCTATATGTGCCCCTATTATTTGATAGAGCGTGTTGTCCCTATGTCATATCGATTAGCCCTGCCCCCAAAATTTGGAAACCTTCATGACGTGTTCCATATCTCATCCTTGAGGCGAGTTCTCCAGCAACCAGAGCAGCATCTACCAACCCCACCAGTGCAACTGCAAGCTGATAGATCCATCCAACTTGAACCAGTCAGGGTAGTGGATCATAAAATAAAGAATCTGCGCAACAAGGCCATTCCAATAGTTAAGATATTGTGGTCAAATCACGGACGAGATGAGTACAGATGAGAACCAGAGGTGCTCACCCGAGAAAAATACTCGGAACTGTTTTCCCAGGTATGTTATTTCTTTTCCCCCCTACTTTGAGCAAATTTTCGGGGATGAAAATCCTTTTATTTTTATTGGATTGTAACATCCCAACTTTTATTGGGCCATCATAACCCTAGAAGGCCCAATAAAAGTAACCCGAACCTCTACCCATGGCCCATACTCGAGTGAGAGGTAACCCTAAACAGGGTATAATGACCTAGAGAACTCTGATTTGAGTTTTGTAAGTTCCTATAGCATCGTATAGTCAATTCAAACCCACGAGAACTTGTTGTGTCACAATTTGAAGTCTAACGACAAATATCAGCAATTTGATCGTTTTAGCGCACCGCGACACATAGATTTTGGATAATTAGCAAAAGAACTCTGATTCGACTCTGATTAGTGGCATTAGACTCGTATGGTCAATACGAAGTCAACCGAGTTCGTTCTAGTTAATTTCAAATACAAATAGTCAACTCGTGGTCAAATTAAGCATAATCGTGCACCGAAAAGCATGCACACAAATTATGACACGAAACCCCAACTTTGACCCACTTCCTGATAACATGGACCTATTTTTACTTTGACCAACATGGGGGACCCACCTAGGGTTGAATTTGGTCAACCCCCACTAAAAACCCATTTTTTGGATTTTTCTCCCAAAGAGGTGCTCACCTCCTCTTCAATCATGGATAAGGCCCTACCCCCTCTCACTCCTTGGGCCACCAAACCAACAACTTGGTTGGAGATGAGCCATGGTTTAATATAGCCCCAATTTCTCCCTTCCCCTCCTCTTTTACCTCCCTAAGAACCAAGGCCCAAGCCCACCTCTTCTTCCCCTGGATTGCTGCCACCTAGGGCCACCCTGATGGTGCCACGTGGCCAGCCCAAGTGGAGGGGAGGAGAAGAGCTCCTCCCCTTATGGGGATTTATCCCACATCGGCTAGGGGAGGGGTGGCCACCCTACCCAAGCCAATAAAAGGCCTTGCCCAGCCTCCTTCCCTCCACGCAAACCCAAATGAGCCAGAATCCCCTCTATCGGAGCCCAGCTCGCCGGAAAATTTTCCACCACCCGAGCTCCACCACCACCTCCAATGGCGGCTCAGCCAGGACCATCCCAAACCCCCCAACCATAGGTGGAAGCTCTTCCCCTCATCCTCCCTCATCTTTCTAATGTGTTGCATGCACCTCCCGGCGGCCGGAGCGCCGCCGACACCACCCGAGCCAAGCTCCAGGTTAGGTGGTGGCCATAAGAGGTTAGCCCCTCCCAGCACCGGCAGTGGTACTGGAGAAGGGTTAAACCATCGGGGACGATTATCCCTAGAAGTGGACAGCCAAGGCGCCGCCAAAAAATGCCGTTCTGGCGGCACCCGAGGAGTAGAGTTTTCCTCTACTTTTGCTCCAACGGTGGCCGGCGGCGGCTAGTATCTGGACCACCACCGGAGAGGAGCCCTAACCCCGGCATGCCGACCGAGGGTGATTGCGTGGCCAGAGAAGTCATTGGAGAGGCAAGGTGGCGCGGTGGCGCTGGGAGCAGAGCCACCGCCACCCTGCTCTCGGTTTAGCAATTTCCGGCGGTGGACGGCGGCGGAAGGCCGCAAAACCACCACCCAGAAGTTCACCGGCCCCCCAGCGAACCGATCGGGGATGGCGTCAGCGCCCAGTAGTGGCCGGACGGTGGTGGCAGAGGGCCACTTCCTTCGCCATCGGCGGGATGAAATCATCGCCGTCCAAATCCCGGTGATGAGATGGGCAGCGGTGATATCCTCTCCCCCCCCGCCTCATCTTCTGTGCCCCCCACAGCAGATCCGCGAATGATCTGCTATGGGGAAGCGCTGGTTAATATCCATGTCTGGCGCAATACTAGCCGCAGGATTAACATTGATCTGCTATATGTAGACCAATGTTAATTAGAACTTTGAATATTTTCTATAAACAAATATAGGCCTCTAGGGGAAAATGTTGAACATGAAAATTATGCCCCTTAATGAGGGCTTCCACCACAAAAATTTTGAGAATTTTTAGAAGTGATTTGGTAATTTTAAAAGTCTAAATAAATTTTATTTGGACAATTTAGAGGCCCAAAATTGCTCGAAATTTTTTGAAAAAAGTTTGTATGCTCTTTTTAGGCCCTCTTAAAGGTTGTATTAAAATTTGGGAATCTTGAGATAAAATTTGAAGATTTTTCAATTCATTGGAGCCCAGGGTCGCACTCGGGAATCAATGCATCCATTTTTTTCGAAATTAAAATTGGAGCGCGCTACCATCTTTTAGTCCAATAATAAGTTTAAATTATTTTACCAACGAGAGTGATCGAGGAAGTGCCAAGCTCTGAGTATCCCGAGGTTTTGTGAACTACTGAGCGTCCCGCCTATATCAGTTATAAAGCTCTCGAGTAATTTGGACAAGTTTAAATAATGAATATACAAGCAATCATGCTCGATGAATTATAAAGGTGTAACCCTTAAATTTTTCTGCTCTGATTAAGCCACAACAATAAAGGGGGCAACAAAACTATTATCAGACCTAAATAATGGGTGAAACCCAAACTAAACCTCCTGGGAACGGAGATGGAACTGAACTAAACCTCATAAGAACGGAGATGGAACTGAAGTCTCATGATGGAGTGATTAGACTATTAACCCTATTATTTATGTTTATTTCCAGTCTCGTACTGGTCCAGTTCATTTAAGTGCAGTATTTCCATTTCAACACTCCAGTCTAGTACTGGTCCTGCTTATTTACTTTTAATTCAGTTCCTTTATTTAAGTACTATTCTAGTTTCATACTGGTCAGTTTTTTTTTCAGTACTTACTTTCAGTTCTATTCTTTCAGTTCAATACTACTCAAGTTCCATACCGGTCCCACTTTATTTCATCATTTCAATTATGTAGCTTATATTTTCAGCAACTTTTATTACCACACTTTTATTTCTGCAATTTACCATTTTAAACACGGGTCCTGCCCTGACGGGCAGATAATTGATAGGTTGAGCCTTAGTTGGAGATAATAGGAGTTGAGACGCTCCTCCAAAATTAGCCCCAAATAAAGTGCTCCCACGCTCTTTGTCAAAAGTCGAGTCAAGTGTCGTTTGCCCAAATTATTTAAAGCATAGTAGGGCAAGCCGCTATAGACCTGGTGCATGCTAGCAAAATTGATTATTTTGATTGCTTGTAAATTGCTTGCGGTAAAATGTGGCGGGTCAGTCACTTTCCACAAACCGTTTGTACTGGTGCGGAAAATTCGATGACTCAAAGAGACAAGAAGATGAGTACCACGGGTGATCGACCATTATGTTTTCTTCCCCGTTGGGTTTCCTCCGCTGGTCGGCCAAAATGTTGAATCGTCGGATGTAGCTCACATCCAAGAGTACACGGAAATTTATTTTGGGGCCTGGTCTGTGTAGTACGACCACCCCCAGAAGTGGCAGGACTGGCCACTATCACCGACGACCACATCGGTGAGGCCCGCTGGGCTCTCTACCCTGCTTGAAGAGAAGCGGTCCATACTATGCTGACATAGAGTATTGTGCGCAGCTGTGAATGCATGCGATGTGTGCGCAGCTATGAATTCCTGCGATGTGTGCATGACTATGAATGCCTGTGATGTGTGCGCGGCTGTGAATGCCTGTGATGTGTGCGCGGTTTGAAGGCATGCGAAGTTCGTTCAAGTTTGAATACCTACTGCATTGTTGTGCTCGTAGAGCCTATAATATAACTGATGTATATTATTGCTGCTAGTCCAGTTATATCATACTATACCATTTGGTTGCTCTTAGCTTATTCATGAAATGTTATGTTAACCCTCTCTTGCTTAGGCTACCTTAGTTTGTTGGGTGTGTGTGCTCGTCCCCAGGATATGGATCCGGGAGGAGATTTGATTCAACTTAGCTCTGTGATTAATGGTTATCTTAATAACCATTCATAGGAGATGGAGCACCATAGGGACCAGTCACTGTAGGACGACACTCCAGCTGATAGGATGACCCGAACAGATGCACCCCATCATCTCCCGAGTTTCGAGACGTGAGTACTAGCGAGCAGAGTTGAGAAAGAGAGGAGTTGCTAGTTGTAGTGCTATTATAGCCTATGGGCTTTATGTACAAACAGTGGCTATGGTCTTTTGCGCTTTCTGTTTAAATATATATTATAATATATATTTATTGTGTTCCCTATTAATGCTTCCGAAATACTCTGTGATGTGATGTGAAAGTTGTGATTCAAGCCGAGCAAGGCGGCCAACTAGTGCTCTATAGTGTCGGGTGTTACCCCTTAAGGAGCACTGAGTGGATGTCTTGGGCAAGTAAGATACCCTCCGGCCCGACCCGGGCAAAGTTTGGGGCGGGGGGGGGGGGGGGGGTCTTACAACGTGCATGGGAGAAGCACACGGGAGCATGCACGAAAAAAGCGCTTCGGATGGTGCAAGGAAGGGGCGTGCACGGGAGCGCGCACGGAAGAAGTGCGCGGGAGCACGCAAGAAAAGGGCACGCACGGGAGTGCGCAAGGAAGGAGCGGGAGCGCGCACGGAAGATGCGTGCAAGGAAGGGGCGCGCACTGGAGTGCATAAGGAAGGGACGCACACGGGAGCGTGCATAGAAAAAGCGTGCGGGAGTGCGCAAGGAAGGGGCGCGCGCAAGGAAGGGGCACGCACACGAAAGGGGCACGCGAGGGAGAGCGCAAGGAAGGGTCACGCGCGGGAGCACGCAAGGAAGGAGTGCGCGAGATGGAGCATGGAAGAAGCGCACTAGTACGTTCAAGGAAGGGGCATGTGTGGGAGCGCGCAAGGAAGGGGCTTGCACGGGAGTGCGAAGGGAAGAAGCGTGTGGGAGCGCGCAATGAAGGGGCGCACAGGAGCGCACAAGTAAGGGGCACGCTTGGGAGCGCATACAAAAGAGAAATGTACGGGAGCGCGTACGGAAGAGGATGCATGGAAGCGCGTAAGGAAGGGAAGCGATGAAGAGAGAAAATTGTAGGAGGAGGAGTGGAGAGAGAAAATCCGTAGGAGGATTTTTCGGGCCAAGAAGAAGATGTAAATGAAGAGGAAATGAGGCTATTTATAGATTTTGGGAGGGGCAAGCCGATAATTTCTCCCAATAACCACAAGCCGGACCAATAGAATCGCCCCGATTAGAGCATGCGTATCGCAGATTTAACGCAAATGATAAGACCGCCCCTGGCCGGAAAATAACTGCCCTTGCCGAAAAATAACCGCTCCTCCCGCAAGGGGAGGAGCGGTCGAGGAGGGCAGAGGTTTGAGGAGGCCGACGGGGCCGGAGGCTAGGTAAGGCCGCCAGCCGGCGGGCGGCGAGTGTAACGCCCTCGATTTTTTTCGATAATTATTTTTATCTCTTTAGTTGCATATTAATGACATAAGGGCGTTACGTTGGCATGCAATTAAAGGTGCGTCGTCGTTAGTACGTGGTTGCGTCCGTTGGGCCGAGTTGGCCAGATTTTAAACTCATCGAACTTGGGGTTCTAAGGTTTAGAAAATTAAAGTATTTAATCCTAGTCATGCATGTAAAGTTTTGTGGCGATCCGGGCTAATTTGAAGTCTCAGTGAATTTTATAAGGATTATTGTTATTTTAATTTCATGGAATTTTAACCTGAGATTGGTTTGTTGGATCCTGATTTCGACTTCATCGTTGGATTCATAGCACCGATATTTAGCTTTGGTGCAAATTTCATCGAAACTGATGTGATTTGGTCACTCTCGTCGTTTGATTTTTTCTAGTTAATTATATCAATAATATAATATCATATATATATATATATATATACATACTTATAAAACCCTATTCATCCTTCTTCCCCAAAAGGGTCTGATCCTGAGGGTCGTGAGAGAGGCGGCGAGTTTTTCATTATGAACCTTCCGACAGTCGTTTCAGGAGCTCCGATGGGCGAAATATTCAGCGGAGCATAGATCCGGAAAGCTCTCGCCGAGATCTACGCGTTGGTTGTAGGTATTTTTGTTTTCGTGGACTTTGGCGTTGGGGTGTGTAGCCCTAAACTTTTGTTTTGTCCAAATCTCTCCTGATTTTGTTGCCGCGCTTTCTTTTTCGGCCGATCTGTTCCGTGGAGTGTTCAGAAGGTTGAGATAAGGAGGTTTAAGACAAGTGGTGTTTCCCCTTTGAGTAGTTTTCATTCCGTTCTTTCTCCTCCTAAATTTTGAGGAATATTTTTATATTGTAGTTACTTCTTGATGATTGTCAAGCCCGGGTTGTATTGTGAGAATTTCGTTAGGTTAATCTTTGCCCAGGTTAGTCGGGAACCAGGTCCTTTCCTCTTTACCCATTAAAGTCCTGATCGTACCAACTCGTCTAGTGATGCCTTGTCGAGTGAATCCAGTCTTGACATCGAGTGAAGCAGAAAGGCGTCGAGTGAATCCAGCCTTGGAGTCGAGTGAAGCAGAATGGCGTCTAGTGATTTCAGAATTGGTGTCGAGTGAATTTAGTAATTCGTCGAGTGTCTCTGAATCCGTTAAGTTAAATTTGTCGAGTATCGATGTGAGGTCAAGTCAATTTGTCGAGTATTAATAGGTTTTAGTTAAATTCGCCAAGTAAAATTCGTCGAGTAACCTTCCAATTCGTTGAGTATTGTTGACGAATCTATGTGGACTTCGAACTTTTTAGTCGAGTGGCCTTCCAATTCATCGAGTGAACAGTAATTCGTCGAGTATACCTTAGGAAATTATTTTGGGTTTTCTTCCTTTTGCGTCATTGTGGAAATCCAATGCTAAGTCTGGAGTTTTTTTCATTTATTTTTATATTTTATGATTATTTGTGGCCTTTGGTTGGCAGTGGAATAAAGACCACCACCTCAGTGTCGGTTTGTGAATCATTACACCTAGTGGGTTTTCTTCTCTTCTTATGAGCTGTTAGGTTGTGTTGGGCAATGTGGCCACCACCATAATGCCTTTTCGAGATGTTTGGTCTGATGTTTGTGTTGGACAATGTGGCCACCAACTAAGTACCTTTTTTACCGGTGTTAATGATTCACGTGTTTGAGCTGACCAGTCTCCTTATATATATATATGTTCATATGCATACTCTTACAGATGTTAATGAAGTATAGCTCTAAAGCGTACTTGGTGCAACTTCACATATTTAAACTTCTTTGAACTCTTCAATGCTTACTATTTTATGATTTAGATACCGTGGTTTGACAGCTATTTTGTCTTGGCTTGCTAATCCTTTGACTTCTCTTATTTATTTACTTTTGGTCTAATGGAATAATTTATCTATTTATTCCAGAATAATATATATATATATATTCGTTTCGAAAAACAAGAGATAACAGCAGTAAAATATAGATCTAGAAAATATTGATCTTTTAAAACTGATCTAAATAGAGAAAGAGAGAAATAAAATTTTATAGTTTAGAATCGAGCCTGGGTAAGGCTCTACCCTAAAGAAGTTGCACCACCCTCCGGCAGGGTTTTCAACCGATGCTCACTCCTCAATGTACAACACACGGCTAGATCCCGAAACTCCGATGTGCGTGAACACCGAAGAAGCACAGAGCACCCAAACAACCACTTGATGAAGCAAATGTGAAGAAGATGAATAATCAAGAACGGTCAGAGCCCAAGCGCATCCCAAAGAATGAATAAATATATCGTCTTTAAAACGATTCCTGAAAAGGCGTTATCTGAAATCTCGATAAATAGAAAGAAATAAATTCATCATTACTTTTGACGGTTATGAATGATAAGTAAATAAAAGAAAAGGAACGTTGGAAACATCAGCGTAATCAAAGCTCGACAAAAATCATTTAACGAAAACGATCGACGAAAAGTGTTCGACGAAACTGCTGGCAAAAGCGGTCGACGAAAAGCGGTCGACAAAATGCGGTCGACGAAACCGCTAAAGAAAGAGGTCGATGAAATGGTCGCAAAGAAGGCATAATGCGGTCGACGAAAACAAAAGCGGTCGACGAAATGAATCCGCAGCTCGACGAAATTACTGTTCAGCCGAGTCAAAACTATTTGGAGCAAAATTAACAATTCAATTCAATTATTTCCCAAATCCCAAATCCGAATCTGAATCCGGTCTAGTGTGGTGCGCGTGCGCGCGCGTGTGGTTCATAGTTTCTCCTTATGTTCTTTTGAACAAATAGAAAGGAGGAACTTTACTTATAAACACTCCTACAAGAAAGGTGGTAGGCAATGTGGGACTATAGGATTTCATCCTTTGGGAAAGAGGGGTTCCCTCCAAAATTTTTGATTCCCTCCAATTTGGTTTTGGAGCTTTTCCCTTAAATAAGGAGCCCAAACACCAAAAACCTAAAAGCTCCAATAATATCATTTCATTTAAGAAATGTTATATATATATATATATATATATCAAATTTCTAACAATTCCCCACAAAAGAAAAAAACCAAAAGCGATCTTCATACTTTATAATATTGCTTATAAATTAATTCAAATACAGTTTTGTTTCATCAAGTTGTATCTAATGTAATGGGTATAGATGGAGTGGTTATCTTGAACCTATACTTAGTACTTATTTCCTCTACCGAAGAGTATAATGTGCTAGAGGCTTTGAATTATAAACTTTAACCGGTAAATTAGATAAGCACACGAAAGATTGGTTGTTCTTGGGTTATGGTGGTGGGCGCGTTAATGGTCATGCACATTCCTTGATTTTTCATGAGGGTTCTTAGGGTGCAGCCCGGATCCCAAAGTCGCGGCCTCACGACTACCCCCACATAGGTGGTGCCTCAAGAGATATTTATAACTATATCTCGCAAAGGTATATGCCTTTGGCAACCATTAAGAACTTGACGTTCATCCTATCTTGTTATGTAGAGCACAACATCATAGGAATGGGGAGAAGGTTTTCTCAACCTTTAAATTTGTGCTCCCAACTACGCTACATCAACGGTTTCGTTTCTACCACATTGAACCGAAATTCATGGGATATCCAATCACATGGGTTGGGTATCCACCGTTGGTAGCAAATCATGTGGGCTTAAGCCCCGTTCCCCTCGATGACAATAAAACCTCCCTTCGGGACAATCCCTTGGTAAGATTATCAGCCATATTCAATTCTGACTTTACATAGTTGAGTGATATCACTTCTTTTCTTCTTCGCTTCACTGATTTGTACCTGATTCTCATGAACATGTTCATTTTGGAATTAGTATTATTAGATGCAGTTAAATCAATAACAGATTTATTATCACAATGCAAAGAAATAGCAGGTATAGGTTTTGCAAGTAAAGGAATTTCTGAAAGTAAATTTTTGATCCATTCAGCTTCGGCACATGTTTTGTCCAAAGCTATAAGCTCCGATTCCATGGTACTCCTAGAAATGACTGTTTGTTTTGTAGAAGCCCATGAAATGGCGGCTCCTCCATGGAGGAACACATATCAAGTCGTTGACTTAACGTCTAACGAATCAGTTACCCAATTGGCATCTGAATATCCTTCTAGTACATCGGGAAATCCAGGGTACACTAAACTATAATCTATAGTTCCACGAAGGTATTTAAATATTCTATCCAATGATCATCACTGTGATTACTAGTATATCTACTAAGTCGGCCTACGACATAGGAAATGTCGGGCCTAGTGCGGTTAGCTATGTATAGGAGTGATCCTATCATTTGTGCATACTTATGTTGATCAACCGGTTCACCCATATTTTTACAAAGTTTTGTGCTAGCGTCATATGGAGTAGAGGCGGGAGCGGAATCATATAAATTAAATTTATTTAACATTTTCTCAATCGAATGTGATAGAGATAAAGCCACTAGAATCAGTTTTCACTAATTTCATTCCTAATATGATATTTGCTACTCCCAAATATTTCATATCAAATTTGGAAGATAGATTATTTTTAGTTTCATTAATTAATTCAATTTTGTTTCCAAAAATTAAGATATCATCTACAAAAAGGCATAATAAGATAATTCCATTTCCGTCTTATTTGGCATAGATGCATTTGTGAAATTCATTAGATTTGAAACCAAGAAGTGAGACTACGGAGTCAAATTTTTGATACCATTGCTTAGGAGCTTGTTTTAATCCATAAAGAGATTTAAGTAATTTGCATACTTTAGATTCTTGACCTTTAACTACAAAACCTTCAGGTTGAGACATGTAGACTTCTTCTTCGAAGTCTCCTTGTAAGAAGGCGGTCTTGACGTCTATTTGATGGATAAGCAACTTAAAGATCGATGCTAAGGCGACTAGAATACGAAGAGAGGTTATTCTAGCTATTGGAACGTATGTATCTAAAAAGTCTATTCCTTGTTTTTGAGCATATCCTTTAGCTACAAGGCGAGCCTTATATTTATCTATGGAGCCATCTGGTTTTAATTTCTTCTTAAAAATCCATTTACAACCTATGTCTTTAGCACCAGGAGGTAGCTCGGTTAGAATTCATGTTTTATTTTCAAGTATGGAATTAATTTCTATATTTATTGCTTCTTTCCAAAAGGGATAATCAGATGAGGTCATAGCTTCCTCAAATGTATTAGGATCTCCTTCAACTAGATAGGTGAAGTAGTCCTCCCCAAAGGTTCTTTCAGTTCTAACTCTTTTACTTCTTCTAGGTTCATCATTTCCTAATGGTTCTAAAGAAGAAGCTGAAGGTTGGTTTGAGCTAGTTGAAGGTTAAGATGAGTTGTTTAATTTAAAAGGGAATTTATCCTCAAAGTAGACTGCATCTCTAGCTTCCATAATAGTGTTATTAGATATTTCACTAATTTGTGAATTAGTAATTAAAAATATATTAGCACTACTATCTGACGCATAACCTATGAAAATAGAGTCTAAGGTTTTAGGTCCTATTTTATTCCTCTTCAGTTCAGGGATTGCTACCTTAGCTAAACACCCCCACACTCTAAAAATTTGGAGGTTGGGATTTCTTAATTTAAATAGTTCAAACGGCGTTTTATCACAATGTTTTGAAGGAATCCTATTAAGGACAAACGAGGAGGTGAGCAACGCTTCTCCCCAAAGATTTTCTGGGGCACCGGACTCGGCTAACATGGCATTGACCATATTCATCAAGGTTTGGTTTTTATGTTCAGCCACCCCATTAGATTGAGGCGAATATGGAGCAGTCACTTGATGAATTATCCCATGTTCTTGGCAAAATTGGGTTAGTTCATTCGAAGTGTATTCTCCACCTCAGTCGGATCTAAGTATTTTGATGGAGGTTCTTAATTGATTTTCTACCTGAGCTTTGAAAATCTTAAAATACGGAAAAACTTCATCTTTAATCTTTAATAAATATATGTAATAAAATTTGGTGAAATCATCTATGAATGTTACAAAATATTTATTTCCACCCTTAATAGGTTGACGGTTTGAATCACATACATCCGAATGTATTAATTCTAAAGGTTTTGAAGTTCTATCTACTGATTTAAAAGATTTCCTAAAAAATTTCACTTGCACGCAAATTTCACATTTGGCACTTGATCCAATATTAATTTTAGGAATTAAATTTAAAGACATCTTTCTTTTCATACAATTAGAATTCACATGTCCTAATCTAGCATGCCAAAAATCAGGAGAAGAACTTTGAACTAAAGAAGAAGATATTTATTAACTTCTAAATCAACAACATTCAATTTAAATAATCCATCACAAACGTAGCCTTTACCAATTAAAAGATCATTCAAAGTTATTACAACTTTATTAGATTCTAAAACTATCTTGTAGCCTATCTTCACTAATAAAGAGCCGCTAACAAGATTATTCCTAACTCTCGGCACATAGAGTACATCATGCAAGGCTAGTGTCTTCTTGGATGTCAACCTAAGATCCACTCGCCCGCGTCCAAGAATTTGTACCGAAGAGGCATCTCCTAATATCACGCTTCCTCCACTAATGTCCTTAAAGGTGGCAAAGCAAGAACGATCAAAACAAGTATGGACATTTGCTTTGAAATCAAGCCACCAATCTGATGAACAAGTGAGATGAAGACTAGGAGAATAATCTAACCTAAAGATAGGTTGATTCAGAGCTTGAATCATATTTGCTTGTGGCTTGGAGCCATGAGATTTGCCGACCACCGGTTCAGTTTTCTTGTAGAAGCAGTTGGTTGAAAAGTGGTTGGTGCGGCCGCAAATGAAACACCATTTCCCTTTACCTAGGTTTTGGTTTGAGGAACTAGGCTTAGATTGATTGGGTTTTTGGTGACGGGAACCTTGACGGAAAGGTTTCTTGTGGTTCTTTCCTTTGGCTTTAAAGTGATGGTGGGAAGAATGATTGCCTTGCGATTCAGTGAGATTTACTTTAGGAGCAAGGTCTTTGGGAGTTTTAGAATTTTTACTCTTATGTTCTTCCTCTATGCGGATTGCATTTTGGATTTGAACATAAGTAAAGTTGGATTGGCCATGCCTTAGTCTAGTGCTAAAGCCAGACCAAGAGTCGGGAAGAGCATTAATAAGACCTGCCACTAAATAATTTTCGAAAAGGATTGATCCATCGGCTCAGATCTTGGACAACATCTCATCTAGTTGATGGAGTTGAGGATTGATTGGCTTGGAAGCATCAATCTTGAATTTGTGGAGGTTGGAAACATTATAGTGTTCTATACCCGTATTGTCAAGGTTATAGCGCGCTTCAAGTGCATACCACAAATTCTTAGCCGTACGATATTGAAGGAAGACATTGTAAAGGCTGTCAGACAAGGCACTTATGATTCAGTTACGACAATGATATTCAACATCTACCGGATCTCTATAAGGGACACGTCTTACGTAAGTTCTAGTGGTGTTTGCAGATGAGGATGAGGATTATGGTAGAGATGAAGCAACTGCATTTGCAGTTCTAGGGATTTCAGTTTCTGTAGAGGGGGCATCGAAGATGGCAGACAAAAGACCTAGGGTATTCAACCAATATTCTACTTGAGCTTGCCATGACAAAAACCATTTCCATTAAATTTCTCGGGTTTGATCCTGGCAGAATCCTCAGATCTAGAAGCCATTACAGTTTTCTGAAATTTAAAATATAAATAATAAATTGTTGTACATATGAAAATGAAAGTAGACAATCATTTTGATTAATTTGATTTTATTTATTTGTTTGACATGGAATTATCAACTTCTTTAGATTGATGGAATAATTTTTCTATTTATTCCAGAATAATATATATATATATATATTCGTTTCGAAAAATAAGAGATAACAGCAGTAAAATATAGATCTAGAAAATCTTGATCTTTTAAAACTGATTTAAATAGAGAAGAAGAGAAATAAATTTTTATAGTTTAGAATCGAGCCTGAGTAAGGCGTGTGATCACTGCCCTAAAGAAGTTGCACCACCCTCAGGCAGGGTTTTCAACCGATGCTCACTCCTCCAAGGTACAACACCCGGCTAGATCCTGAAACTCTGATGTGCACGAACACCGAAGAAGAACAGAGCCCCAGAACCACCACTTGATGAAGCAAATGTGAAGAAGATGAATAATCAAGAACGACCAGAGCCTAAGCGCATCCCAAAGAATGAATAAATATATCGTCTCTAAAACGATTCCTGAAAAGGCGTTATCTTAAATCTCGATAAATAGTAAGAAATAAATTCGTCATTAATTTTGACGGTTATGAATGGTAAGTAAATAAATGAATAGGAATGTTGGAAACGTCAGCGTGATCAAAGCTCGACGAAAAGGCACTCGATGAAAATCATTTAATGAAACCGGTCGACGAAAAGTGTTCGACGAAACCGCTGGCGAAAGCGGTCGACGAAATGCGGTCGACGAAACCGCTGAAGAAAGAGGTCGACAAAATGGTCGTAGAGAAGGCGTAATGCGGTCGACGAAAATGAAAGCGGTCGACGAAATGAATCTGCAGCTCGACGAAATTACTGTTCAGTCGAGTAAAAATTATTTGGAGCAAAATTAACAATTCAATTCAATTATTCCCTAAATCCCAAATCCAAATCCGGTCCGGTGCGGTGAGCGCGCGCGCGCGTGTGTTTCATAGTTTCTCCTTATGTTCTTTTGAACAAATAGAAAGGAGGAACTTTACTTATAAACACTCCTACAAGAAAGGTGGTGGATAATGTGGGACTATAGAATTTCATCCTTTGGGAAAGAGGGGTTCCCTCCAAAATATTGGATTCCCTCCAATTTGGTTTTATAGCTTTTCCCTTTAAATAAGGAGCCCAAACACCAAACACCTAAAGGCTCCAATAATATCATTTCATTTAAGAAATGTTATATATATATATATATATATATATATATATATATATATATATATATATATATATATATATCAAATTTCTAACATGGTCTTTTACTGCCACTTGTCCATTCTTGTTGAGGCGTTCTTTCTTTTGAATGCCTCAGGCTTAGAGTAGTAGCAGTCTGAGCAGCTAGAGTTGGTGGTTCTTGGCGTAGGCTTTAGTAGCTGTGGTTTTCCTCCCTCGCCTTCATGAGGTAGTTCTGTTGTTTTTACTTTGGTTCAGACCTGCATATTGTTCTGTGGGTTCGTGTCAGGTTGTTGACGCCTACAATGAGTTATTATAAATGTTAGACTATTTGCTAGCTCATATGTTACTATTGGTTTATCTTACCAACTTGCTATTTGAGAAGGATTAATGCTAGTTACATGCTAGTTATTTTCAAAGTATAAAAAGATCAATATTCTTATCTCATACTCATGACATTCTTTTAAATCAAATGTCACTCTATTTTAACAAACGTAAAAGCTTTTTAGTACTTATATTAAATCTAGAGGTATACATATCATGAATTATTCTAATGAATTTTCATGCTCATATAGGATAATAAATGAACTAAATAAAGTATTTTTCACTGTGTATACGTATATTTTACCTGTGGACTAGTTGATCCACTGAGCCGAGGGATATAACCATTAAAACTTAAACTCAAATTATATTTTTTATCATAACAAACTTGAGGATTTCATGAAAAGTATTAGGATTAGGTTCTTACCTGAGCGTCTACAGTTGTCCCCTGCACATCGTGACATCACGATGTGTATTTTCTCTCACTCTGATATAAAATATTTAATGCTGAGAAAATGCGGGTTGTGACAGTGGGCGGCGGAGCACAACCGAAGGGTACGGAGGCTTCACAGCCACCCACCCTAGGATGGGAAGGGGACCAGACCAGGGCGGCCAAGAGGCCTCCTAGATCTTAGGGGCTAGAGGGCCGGGCTGCCATGTAGTCACCCGCTCCTAACAGGATACGACCGCCCAGAACTAGGAGGCCAAGAGGCTGCCTAAAATTGGGATGCCAAGAGGCCACCCAAAACTTGGTGGCTGCTCAGAACTGGGTGGCCAAAAGGCCGCCCAGATCTTGGCGGCAAGAGGGGTGGGTGCCCTTGTGCCCGCCCGCTTCTACCGAGAAACGACCGCCAAGAAAAGGGCGGCCAAGAGGCCATCCATATTAGGGCGGCCAGAGGGGCAGGCAGCCAAGTGGCCGCCCGCTCCAAACTTGACACGACTGCCCAGATCTGGGCAGCCAAGTGGCCTCCTAGGTCTGGGCAGCCTAAGGGCGGGGTGACCGTTTGGCTGTCTGCTCCCGTTGCGAAATGACCGCCCATTTCCGGTAGGCCGAAGGGCGGCGAGGCCGAGTGCCCAGCACACGGGCAGGCAGACGCGCTGAGGTGCACGTCTAAAGCACATGAGGTCTGGTGCTTGCGTGGACACATACGATGAGCCGGGGCCAAGTCGGTGCATGTCGACTCGCCCGAGGCTCTAGTGGTCACGAGCGGTTCTAGGGGCTTGGTCGACTAGCTCAAGGGAAACCCATAAATAATATAAATAAATAAATAAATAAAATGTTCAGAAGTTCTAATTTAGTGCAGTGGTATAAGTTTTAGGTGTCTTTGGTGATCATCTAAGTTCGAATCTCAGGATAAATTTTTTGGTTTATTTTTTTTAACCTTAAGATCTAATCGAACGACTAACAATCATTAATGTAGGCCAGTCCTATTTTATCATTGAGTTAGGGTTTCCACAAATTCCACTTTCACGTCCTCGTATCTATATCCACGGATAGCGGACTTCTACTCTTCGCTGGGCTCGACAACTCCGGCGCTCCGGTGCTGAAAGCCTGAAACAAGACTCCTCGGCGGACCGCGGCTCCGACACTCCGCAACTCCGGCGTTCCCATACAACTCTAGTATGACTGTGTGAGCCGAATGCCAATTCATCTTCTCTCCCGACAGATCCAAGTCAGCCCATACTGAAGCCTGAAGTTGTTCAATTGTGCAAGTTGACTTCTCTCTTTTGTTTTTGTGTTTTTGGATTATGGTATTTAATATGTTCCAATCACTTCATGCAACTATGCAAGTCTGAATAATTAATTTTCTGCATTTGATAAGCAAAAATTGAGAAGACTTGATGAGTTTTATACATCAAAATTTTCAAATTTAGATATTATGGAACTGAATTATCCGTTGAAGACTTATGTTTATGATGTTCGGGCTGATAGTGACTTTGCACAAGTAAATGAAATTCGCAATCTTGCAATAAAGATAGTTGAGAAAAAAAGGATATTTTATATCCTTTGGTTTATTTACTGATGAAATTATCATTGATTTTACCAGTTGCAACAGCCACAAATGAGAGAGCATTTTCTGCAATGAACATCGTGAAAAATCGTCTGCGTAATCGGATGAGAGACTCAATGATAAATGATTGCTTAATTATATATATTGAAATAGATATATTCAAAAGTATTAATAATGAGTCTATAATTAAACGCTTTCAAAATATGAAAAGTCGACATGGTCAACTATGAAAGGTAATGTTGTGTTTTAAATTTTAAATTTGTTGAAATATTGTTAAATATTCATGTGTTATTTTTCTTATATTAATACAATTATTTGAATCATTAAAGTTAATTTTTTTTTACTATATTATGAAAGGAGTCTGCCCACCCTAATAATATTTCCTGGCTCTGTCACTGGGTCCCGATAGGACCGGTCCTAGAGGGGCCAAGGGCCCCCCTTTTTTCATCAAAGATTGGTCTGGATCGGGAGCGGTAAAGACCAGTCTTTGACCGGTCTTTGACCGGTCTTTTACCGGTCCTAGGCCAGGATCGGGACCGGTCAAAGTCTGGTCCCATTAACAGCTCTTTAAAGAGCCTTTTGTAAAGAACCGTTTGTAATGAACTGTTTGTGACAAACAACTCTGTAAAGAGCCGTTTGTGACAGCTTAAGTGGCAGGCTTCCACTTATTATTTATTAAAGAGTTTTTTTAATTAATTGGATTTTTTTAAACTAAAAAAAAGATAATATTTAAAATCTATAAATACCCCCCCTCCTCTCTCTCTCATTCCTATTTTACACTCCCCTACTCAATAAAAATTTTCAGCTTTTCACTCCCACTCTCTATTTCTCTCTCTCTCAATTTCGCTCGAATTCAAATGGCTTCCTCTTCATCTATACCGACATCCTCCTTCGCGCATGTCACTCATGAGATAGTAGAGCATAACCACAAAGTGGCAGTATGGGAGAACTTTGATAAAGTGCAGATTGGCGGTGAATTGGGAACTTTGTGGGAAGCTAATGGCCGTTGGCAGGAACACAACGCTCGTCTGACATGTAAAATCTTGTATTTCAAAATATGCCCCGGAGTCTACCCAAGCTCAAATTTTGACGATCTGGCACATTTGGACGTATGACTAAGCTCGGCAACGAGAGCGATAAATGGAGAACGTCATCAAAACGAACTTCCATTCAACCATTACGACGATGAAGAAATGACGACATACATACACGAAGCACTCCAGCATAAATATCAATATGTAAGTCATACCACAACTAGAAGCGATGCTTTAAAAACTTATATGCACTCTAACAATAATTAAAAAATTATTTTGAAATATTCGATGGCCGTGTTAGCTTAACGAGCAACGTTTGGACTAGAGGTATAATTGATGAACTTTCTTATATTTGCATTACTTGTTACTGGATCGATCCCGATAGTTGGGAACTAAACATATAATTAGTTTGAAATATTTGAATATTCGCATACCAGTAAAACTATTTATCAGGTTATTATTAAATGTATTAAAGAATTTAAAATAAAAGAAAAAATTATGAGTATTTCTTTTGATAATGCTTCAAATAATGAGATGACCGTCAAGATTTGAAACCAATGTTAGACGATTTTTTTTTTCATACACATTGTGTATGTCACGTTTTAAATTTAATTGTGCAAGATATTTTAGTTTATATGAACGACTATGTTATTAAAATACGAACTATGTTAAAAGTTATTTATAGTTCAAAAAAACAAGATTTTAAAAAAATTAATTTCACAAGATAAATATTTTTTTGTCCATCTTATGATATACCTATATGATGGAACTCGATTTATAAAATGCTAAAGCGAGCTTTGTCACAAAAATGTTACTAATAGAATTTTATAATAGTACAAGCAGTCGTGTACGGGGGATCCCTGCAGGCAACATTTGTCGTGGGTATGACTTTTGTCGAGGGGGCGACATTTGTCGTGGGGGCAACATTTATCGTGGGAGCGACATTTGTCGTGAGGGGCTTCATTTGTCGTGAGGGCGACATTTGTCGTGGGAGGGGGGGGACATTTGTCCTGATCGCGATATTCGTCGCGGGGGCGACATTCGTCACGGGGGCGACATTCGTCGCGGGGGCGACATTCGTCGTGGGGGCGACATTAGGTATGAGGCTACATTCGGCGGGGGCGACATTTGTCGTGGGGGCGACTTTCATCGTGGGTGCGACATTTGTCGTGGGGGCGATATTTGTCATGGGTGCGACATTTGTCGAGGGAGCGATATTTGTCGTGGGGGCGACATTTATCATGGTGGCGATATTTGTCGTAGAGGCGGTATTTGTCGTGGGTCTATTATAAAGCTTGATCAATCTCTGCTTTTAATTTTTGGCATGTTGGAGCAGATCTAAAGGAGCACATTGCATGAATGAATTTAAGGAAAAATAGCAGTTTTATATAACAGTAACATATAAGTAGTTTATATAACAGTAGCATATAAGTAGTTTATATAACAGTATGATTGATTACAAATATTTTATAATCACATTAAAACTTGCCCACATTTCTGTCGGATAATTTTTTAAGTTTCTAAAATCCATGTTGGTGAGGAAATGTGTTAGTGAGCACCACTAGTCTAAATGTTAGTGAGGAACACATTTCTCAGCTCTGTCGGTCTCAAGAGATAAAAACAGTAATACCACTACAAACACCGACATTGATTATGAATATTATGACAAAATTTGCAAAGTGAGTACAAATAGGTGGTCTGATGGTCCGCGTGCTGAAGTTGAAGGTTTAAGGCTAATTATACCGGCAGTGTCAAGGGGCTTGAGTGCGGGAGAATAGTAGAATTTTGTTTTTGATATGATTATGAGGTAACACCTACCAAAGATTATATACTATGGTTTCAATATTAATTTTTTAACACGTTATAATGTTACTACTTTATTGATTTTTATATTTACATCTTTGTTTGAAACAGAATCTCCAAAGACCACTGAAAGATATCGATTGCTGCACCCGAAGGGGATGCCAATATTTTGATATGGATGCAATTGCCGAATTATGATGGATTTTGTGTGTTTGTAAAGAGACAAATGTTATCGTAGACCTATTGTACGGAAGTTGGCGTTAAAGCAAGGTTGCTGCTAGCCATTAAAGGTATGGGGCCCACTGCCCAAGAGCCATTGGGTCATAATCAATAAAAGGGAAAGAATTTACAAAAAAAGAGCTTTCGAGAGGAGACATCAAGTCTTTCTTATTCACCGCCATTGTTGTTGTGCTGAAGAACAGGAAGCTCAAGTCAACAAGATGAAGAGAAAGTTAGTTGTTGTCATCATCATCGACCTCAGCAGTTCAGAGTATTTCTCTGAGGAAAGAGGAAACAGCCTAAGGCCGACCCTTGCTGCAAGTTCTTCACAGTTCCAGCTGGACAAGCAATATCCTGAAGATCTTAATCTAGAAGCTGTGAAGAGAAGAAGTTTGAAGAAGTAGAGATTTGAAAGAAGGCTCAGGGGAATATTCCTCAGGAGTCAAAGTTAGGGTTGAATCACCCCAACCCAAGAAAGGAAGAAGAGGCAGAGCTATCTTAGTCTGCAAAGTTAGAGCTAAGATTTTCTCAGCCCAGGTAACAGCAATTAGCTACAGCAACTTCACAGTTCCAGCAGGAAAAATCCCTGGTGCTGTGAAGTAGTAGTTAGGGCTGAGCTTCAGGCTCAGTTCAAAAAGAGGCAGAACATTGTTTTGCAAGTCACTTCCAGCACAAGTAAATATATACTTGTTGTTGTGGAAGTAGTTAGTACTAAGAACTTCTTAGTTCAGTAAAAATAGACTCGGGAAATAAATTCTTGTAGTCATAGTTGGGCTGAGTTTATCCCAGTCAAGAAGCTTGACATAGAGAAACATCTTTTGTGTCAAGAGTAACCACCAAACCACCTTCATCCTATAGGATCCAAGTTTGGATCTGAGCTGCAGGGCATAACAGCCTGAGGTAGGAGAGTGCTGCTCTCTAAGTATACGATCCTTTGTGGATCTGAGGTAGGGATGCCCTCCCAGCCTGAGTGTAGGGCTTAACAGCCTGAGGTAGGTGATCTTAGGATCACTGAGTTATAGGGCCTTGGGCCTGAGAAGTAATTCTTGGAGGAGACTAAGAGATCCTGAGGTATCTGAGGTGTAAGCTCTTTGGAACAAGTTTTGGAGAAGTGTCTAGTCCAACAAGATAGTTGGATAGGTGGGAGGGAAAGTGAATGTACCATTATTAGGGGAACCACTATAAATCTGTGTGTGCTTGTTGTGTTTTTTCTTTGTGCAGGTTGTGTACATCTTGAAAGCATAAAATAACTAACATCCAAAGCTCTTAAAGAAGAAATATATAAAAAACTCAAAAAGTGACGAATAACATATTCACCCCCTAGGTGATTTAGCTATCCTTGAAATAAAGACTTTCACTTTCGTCCCCAAGTCCTCTTCGACCGGCACCGTTGCCGACTCGACCACAACACTTACCTCTACCAAGGATTTCCTCAAGACAGAGACATGGAAGACATCATATAATCTACTCAGCTCTACAGACAACGCTAACCGGTAAGCGGCTTCTCCAATGCATTCTGTAATTTCGAACGGCCCCAAAACCTCAGACTCAACTTCTTGAGTCGGCAAATCCACGAAACGCCTTTGAATGGCTTAATCTTTAGATAGACACAGTCGCCTACCGCAAACTCCACGTTCCTGTGGCGAGCGTTGAAATACTTCGCTTGCTGATCTTGAGCAACCTTCATGCGCTCATGAATGGTCCGCACCAACTCACAAGCATCAGTCACCACCTCTTTTCCCAAAAGTTTGGTGTCTCCCGCCTCTGCCTAAGACATCAGTGTTCGACATCGCCTTCCATACAAAGCTTCATATGGCGTCATCTTTATACTTGCCTGATAACTGTTGTTATAGGAAAAATCCATTATGAAGAGGTGATCTTTCCACTTCTTTCCAAAATCAAGGGTACACATCCTCAGCATATCTTCCATTGTACGATTCGTTCTTTTTGTTTGTCCATCGGTTTGAGGATGGAACGTTGTACTGAATTTGAGCTTCGTGCCCAGACTCTTCTGTACCAACCTCTAGTCTTTAGACGTGAATCATCCATCGTGATCACTAACGATACTCTAAGGGATCCCATGCAGTCGCACAATGTTGCGAACATACAACTCTACTAGCTTCTCCACACTGTCCTCTTTCCGGTTTGGGATGAAATGAGCTACTTTGGTCAAACGATCCACGATCACCCAAATCGCGTCATTACCCTGCTGCGATCGAGGTAACCCATGCACAAAGTCCATGGAGATGTCATCAAATTTCCACTTGGGTATAGGAAGAGGCTTCAGTAACCCGCCCGGCTTTTGACACTCGGCCTTCACTAAGGCACAAGTTTGGCACCGACTCACGTACAAAGCTATATCCCGCTTCAAACCAGGCCACAAAAAGGATTTCTTCATATCCAAGTACATCTTCGTACTGTACGGGTGAATGGAGTACTTCGAAAAATGAGCCTCAAACATCAACTCCTCACGGATCTTGCCGAATTGCGGTACACATATCCTTCCGTCCTTCCTCAGGATCCCATCAATCATCTCTCAGGCGCTACCTTTGCCCTTTTTAGCTTCTACCACAAATGGATGGAACTCAACATCCAAGCTAGTCGCTTCCTGAACACGATCGGATAAGTAATTTTGCAACTCGATCCAGTTCAACTGAACCATGCTAGACTCGCCTCTTGCTACACAAACGATGTCGAGGGACTCAAAGTCTCGCACCAATAGCTCATCATGAGCTTCAATCCAATTCCCCTATCAAGAAAACTTTCTACTCAAGGCATCTGCCACCACGTTGCCTTTGCCTGACGTATATTGAATCGCCACATCGTAGTCCCTAAGGAACTCAACCCTTTTGCGTTGCGGCATGTTCAAATCCTTTTGATCCAGAAGATACTTCGGGCTTTTGTGGTCCGTGAAGATCTCCACCTTCGCACCATACACATAGTGTCGCCATAATTTCAACGAAAAAATTACCGCCGCCAACTCCAAGTCATGGACAGGGTAATTCCTCTCATGAGGTTTTAACTGCCTAGACCCAAAGGCTATCACACTGCCATGTTGCACTAACACGCAACCTAAACCACATCCTGATGCGTCACTGAAGATATGAAATCCTTCGGTCCCTTTAGGAAGACTTAGGATTAGAGCTGTCATCAACATTTCCTTCAAGGTGTCAAACGCTTGACTGCACTCTTGAGTCCATACAAACAGCTGGTCCTTGCGAGTTAGGGAAGTGAGGGGTAGGGTTATCCGCAAAAAATTTTCACGAACCTTTTATAATACCCGCCTAGTCCAAGGAAACTTCGGACTTCTGCCACGTTTCTCAAAATCGGCCAATCCCTTATGGCCTCAAATTTTGCCAGATCCACCGCCACCCCATCACCGCTAATCACATGCCCCAAAAATGCCACCTTTTCTAACCAGAACTCGCATTTCGAGAATTTTGCATAAAGCTGGTTCTCTATCAACACCTGCAAGACTAACCTCAAGTGAATCTCATGCTCCACCTCCAATTTGGAGTATATCAAAATATCGTCAATGAAGACCACCACAAATGAGTCTAAATACTCCGGAAAAACTCAGTTCATCAAATCCATGAATACAGATGGCGTGTTCGTCAGCCCGAATGGCAACACCGAGAACTCGAAGTGACCATACCTCATACCAAACGTTGTCTTAGGTATGTCCTCATCTCGAATCCGCAACTGATAGTATCCAGACTTCAATTCCAACTTAGAGTACACCACTAACCACACCAACTGGTCGAACAGGTCATCTATCCGTGGAATCGGATACTTATTATTGACGGTCAATTTATTTAACTCTTGATAGTCTATGCACAGCCGCATACTACCATCTTTCTTCTTCACAAATAGCACCAGCGCGCTCCATGGAGAAGAACTGAGTCTAATATACCCCTACTCCAACAGATCCTGCAGCTGTACCTTGAGTTCGACCAACTCCTTTGGTGTCATTCTAAAAGGAGGACGTGACACCGAACTAGCCTCTGGCACTAACTCAATCGAGAAACCAATCTCCCGCCGAGGAGGTGCTCCAGGAAGCTCCTCAGGAAACACATCCTCGAATTTTCCCACTACCCGCACTTCTCCAAGTGATAACTTGGAAAGGCAAACTTCCAGCAATGCTACAAGAGCTAATCCTCCCTAGTTGACTGCCCGTACCAACTGCATGGCCGAAATCATGGAACGAGCCACTCCATTATGGCCCTCAAATATAACTTCTGTCTTTCCCTCGCTTCTTAGGGTTTTTACCTATGAAAAACAGTCAATACTGGCACGCTGCTCTGCAAGCCAGTCCATCCCCAAGATCACTTCAAATTCGGCCAACGGTAGAACCGCTGCTATCAGTCCGAAATCAACTTCGCCTAGACTCCAGCCAATGTGCCCTCTCATCCTGGTGGTCATAAAGGACTCATTGGGCATGCACACCCTAAGCTATGCGCTCGTCGAAGAGGGTTAGACTCCAATTCTCTGGATAAAGCTTTCCGCAAGAAAAGAGTGTGACACACCCGTATCTAACAATACCCTAGTGGGGTAACTAGAAACTAGGTCAAAGCCTACAACACCGACGACATACATACAAGGTCTCGAAAGTCTAAAGTAAATAAATGAACTTAAACTTTCCCATACATGTCACCACATCGGGTTGGCGGATTGCTTCATGTTGCCCAAGGTTGTATGCCCTTGACTGCACAGGTTGGAAATGAGAAGCGCTCGACTCTGCCATCTTTCCCTTCTCTGCCGCGCTGGGCCCGGAGCACACCGACTGCTCTTACCTTGGCTCCTGCTCAGCGCCACCTTCAGTGAAAAAATGAGCTATGTGGCCCGGCTTGCCACACTTGTAGCACGATGGTGGTCTCTTGAAGTGAGACCCCCCCGATATTGTACTACTCTTCTCTCAAGTCTTGTAGGGATGGGGTTTCTTTTTCCACCTACTTCCTTCAGATTTTTCTTGTGATTGAGAAGGCTTTCCTTCTCCCTGTTTGGCTGTAAAACCCTTCTGGCATTGGGTTCGCTCCATATCGCTCTCCAACGTCCTAGCTCCCTCGATCAACTCGTTGAAGCCCGCTTTCTTCATAGCTATGATGGGTTGTCTCAGATTCTCCCGCAATCCATGATAAAAGAGGTTGTTCCTCTCGTCATCGTCTGTCATGGTCGTCCCAGCATATCGACCCAAACGAGTGAACTCCTGGACGTACTCATCCACTGTCTTGTCCCGCTGCACCAAGTGCAGAAATTTTCTCTAAAGGGCCAACCTTCTCGATGATGGGATATACTTCTTCAAGAAAGCATTCCTGAAATCCTCTATAGATGAGGTGCATCCAGGGAACTGGCGACCGCTATGGCTCACCCACCACAACTTAGAGTCTCCTTTTAACATGAAAGCCGCAAACTCCGATTGCTTCTCCTTTGGCGTCTCCGCCGCCCTTAGCAATTCTTGATTTCTCACCCACCAGTCCTCTGCATCGGTCGGCGTGCCGACTCCCTTAAACGTTAGAGGGTGAAAGCTTAAGAAATACTTCATCTGCCGGTCTCCCTGTCCGACCACCACTCTTTCCGCCAAAGGCTCTGCTTGTCTGGCTCCCCCGTCTTGTGTGGCCGGTGTCGCATTCAAGGTAACAGGAGTCGTTTCCTGCGTGATAGGGGTCACAGCTTGCGCCGCCGCTGCAGCTTGGGCCGCTACCATTGCTTTTGCAAGCATGCGATAGAAATCGGTCGGAGTTACCCCTATGCCCATCGGACATGGAGCAGCAACACTGCTCTCCGAAGGCTCCTCTCGTGACCTCGACGTCCCTGCCTCGTCGTTTGCACCCTTAGCAAAAGCAAAGTAAAACAAGAATCATCCTCTATTCGCAAAACTTAGACACTAGGACACTCACGGTCCAGCGATATCTTATGTGGATAACTTCTTAACGTGATCTGTTTATGACATTCAAATACAAATCCTTTCCTTGGACACTAACCTCCCTCTTATACCAAATTATAATGCCTCCCCTGTAATGACCATATAATATGGGTCCGGTCGGGGCCCCACAACATACAGACGTCATAGCTTAAGCATTATAAGATGATATAAACTACTCAACTCAAAACTCAGACCAAACACAACAGAAACAAAAGAACAAGACTAGAAGTTATCCACTAACATATGAGTATCAACACAGCCTTAAGGCCTTACAACAATTAAGAGTCCAAGACTCAACCAATAACATCAAATGTCAACGTGCATAAGCACTTCTAGGCTACCTCAGCATGCAAGCCGGAAACATAGTGCATAAAGCATCACATTCCACAAAATAGAGTTATCACATAACATGAAACACTTCATGAGGATTAAGCCTTTTTGGTCGGCGAGCTTGCTCCTGCTTGCGATCCTTGCTCTGTAAAAATTGGTTATAATGTGGGTCAGCAAAGGCTGACCTCAACTTTGTAACCAACACATCTCCTCCCAGCCATCCCTAGCGGACCCCGGGGCACTTCATCACCCTGCAAGTCAGCACTTCGTATGCAATAAACATGAACATGAAAAGCTATAAAATAGTTTTGGATGTCTCATATAGCAAACACGTTTCTACGTTGAGCATATAATAAAAGGGGGCCTATAATGCAGCATGTATGCAAACCTGGGCTTCACCCAAGGCACCATAAAGCGTATGCTTTTAACACATCATCAATCAGGTACTTTCAATTTCCCCATCGACGTTCAAGCCGCAATCACAAGGGTACTTCCAATTTACCGTTCGGCATTCAAGCCGCAAGCATACGGGTACTGTAATTTCCCCTAACGACATACAAGCCACCACACGGAACTCTTGTCAAGGCCCCACCCGCTCGTGGGTCTTAAAACCAGGGCTTGCTTACAAGCTCTGACTTCTCTCTTCAGGATTCCGCCACAAACACAAAACAACCGATACTAAGAACCCCTGCTAGACTCCACCTGTTCGTGATGAACCAGGCCCAACTCAAATATCGAGACCAAGTCCACTAAAGGAGACCCAGCGGGACCCAGCTGGAAT
This sequence comes from Platanthera zijinensis, assembly GCA_039513925.1. Lineage (NCBI taxonomy): Eukaryota > Viridiplantae > Streptophyta > Magnoliopsida > Asparagales > Orchidaceae > Platanthera > Platanthera zijinensis. The sequence continues at coordinate 158,435,991 of CM077083.1, forward strand.
CGTCTGATCTTGTCCAAAGCTTGGCATTCTTGTCAGTTCCACAGAAGGGGACTTGTCTCGTCGGGACACTCTCCACACGTGACTTTACAACGTCACGGGCTAGCAAGCCGACCGCAGAGACAAACCACGCCTTAACACATCACAATCCTAAGCCTTTCCCGCCAAAATCCACCGTTCGTACCGTAATGTTCATGTGCCCCAAGGAAACCATCTACCATCATAACAGAGCTAACCTTGTTTGGTTCTGATTACGTGTACTCGCGCGGAATAAGGAGGACATACAACATCACAAATGGCTTCTTGCCGCTAACGGATTCTAACAAAATCCTAAAGGCTCGCTATGCAGCATCACCATGTCGGACTAACGGTCGCAACTACGGCTTCACCCAAATTGCCTAATCCACTAACGAAGCGGATTTCTAGTGAAAAATCATGTCGGGGATAGACACAATCGACCCGATGACTCCTCTTGAACCAAGACAACCCGAATCCCTCTCATTTGAGAGATCCGGTGCCTAGAATGCTTGAAAGAAAACAAGAAAATAATAGATGCCATGCACGCATCCTAAAACCGAGAGAAGCGTCGTTACCTTATGAACCGTCTTCCTTGCCATGAAACCCTTGCCTTGCACGGATGAAAACGAGCGCCTCAAAGCCCTCTCCACGGATCTGGACTCAGATCAATGATCGGGGCTCCGAAGCTCCGTAAATGGCGAAAGAAAGCTCTCTTCTTGCTCCTCCACTCTCCTTCTCAAAAACCCTAACTCCCACTTCTCAAATGAGAAAATGAGGCGAAACAACCTTTCAACCCTATAAAAGCACTCTGAAAAGAGAGTCTTGGGCCTTAGGATCAAAACCTAAATGAAATCAGATGGCTAAAAAGCCAAATGACAGAACTGCTTCCGTCTGCTACCGTCGGGCGGTAACTACCTACCGCCGAGCGGTAGTTTCACGAGCGCTCAGCCAAAAAATAATATCGTGCTAACGTCGGCGGTAGAACTAATGCTGTGTGGTAGCTCACTCAACGCCACCACTCAACGCAGCCTCTCAACGCACTCAACGCCAAGCTATCGCCGTATGGTAGATAGCTAACGCCGCGCGCTAGCACTCAATGCTCTCAATGCACTCAACGAATGATGTTTTTAGTTATCTACCTAAATCACATAGAGTGGAGTGAATATGTGAGGTCTGCATCTTTTTGTGGAATAAAAACTTGTAGCGACGGAATGCAAAAAATAAACAAGCAAGCCACAGAAAACACAAGATTTATAGTGGTTCCCCAACCTTGGGTACGTACACTCTCCACCTCACTGATCTAGCACCACGCTAGACTCGACTAGTTCACTATTAGCTCGGATTGGAAAACAGTCCTACAACTTGGAGCAACGCCCCTACAACTCGGAGTCAAAACACTCCTACAAAAATCTTGGAGAACAAAGCTCCTATAACTCGGAGAAAAATCTCCTACAAGAATAAAGTGTTTTTCAGAAAATATACAAACAGAGATATTTCAAATCTGAGTCTTCAGCCCTTCTTCCTTCTTAAAATTTGAAGCTCTGTCAGAAACAGATCGAAGAAGACAAAGACGAAATCTCTGGATCTGAAAACTTAGGATCAGCACGATCAAGGAATAGATCTATCGATGTTGAAGTCTTGATCTGTTGAAACCTTCTTGTTCTAAATCTCTTCGATCGGAGAAGGTCAGCAGCGAAGAAGACGATGAACAGCGGCGACGCTTCCCGATTTAGAATGAAAAATATGCGATTCAGAATACTTAATTTTCTTGTTAGGGTTAGTCGATTATGATAATACTTTTTATAGTACTTGCGTAACGGTCATAATCATCAATGACAGAATATGTGGACCAATAAGAAACGAGATCAATTTGAAATTACTTCCGTCAGAACTTAACGAAAAATTCAAAGAATTGAACTTCATTTCTCGAGTGAAGGATTGACTTCTCGAGAACAACTTCTGTTTCTGGAGAAGAGGTATAAGGTTCTCGAGAAAAAGTACTTAAGAAAAACACTGAAAATAAGTTCTGGTTTCTCGAGAAAGAAAAGACTTTTACTCGAGAAATAATTTCTATTACTCGAGAAATAGGTAATGACTTCTCGAGAGCTGACTGGACTTCTCGAGAACAATTTAGACTTCTCGAGAAATAACTTCGGCTTCTCGAGTAATGACTTCTGTTTTCTCGAGACAAAGCTTGTCCTTCTCGAGTAATGACTTCTGCGTTTCGAGACAAAGCTTGGCTTTCTCGAGTAATAACTTCTGCTTTCTCGAGACAAAGCTTGGCCTTCTTGAGTACTAGACTTAGAAAAATTCTGAGCTAAGTTTTGAGTTAACTCAAGAAAGAGACGAGACATACTCGAGTACTATGTGTCTTTCTCGAGAACTATACTAGGCCTTCTCGAGAACAACTTCTGCTACTCGAGAACAACTTCTGCTACTCGAAAACCTGGCTGAGCTGACTCGAAAAATAACTTCAATATTATTCGAGTACAAATAAGTCTTTCTCGAGTAAAACACTTAGAAAATTTTTGTCATTCTGAAAAATAATTTTCTTCAAGGAATTCAATAACTAGTCTTTCTCCCATAACTTTAGTACTTTGAAAATAAAGTGTGTCGCAATAGAGAGGTTATATATGAGTCAACACCATGATCACACAATGAGGGATTACATTGTATGGTCCTGTGTTTGGTGACTCATTGTAAACTGACATTGGTCTACACTTGACAATTATAACCTGCAAACACTCAACTTGAAAAGAGTATCAAATACAAACTTAATTCATCTTAGTTCAAGGGTGACTTCATACAAATCTAGGTTATTGTGGATACAATACCCAACAACGAACGGCTTTCGTTAAGCTAACTACACCCGACGAAACAAGGCTACTGTTGGGCGATAGCTACTACCGTCGCGCGATAACTTCCAGAGATCCAAGATCTGGAAAACCGGGGTGTTACATACTGTAGCATATCACAGTGGATCCAATGGTGCAGATTTCCTGTTCGCATCTTCCTAGAATGCGAACTATTCGCATTTGAACCGCGTCCTATATATATCTATATTATACTAATATGATAAAACATCATTTGGTTAAACATTCACTTTCCGATTTTACCCTTCTTTATTAAAAAAATTCCAGTTTTTTAATTATTAATACTATATTAAAAGTATAAAACATCATTTGCTTAAACATTCACTTTTCGATTTTACCCATCTTTATTAAAAAATTTCCAATTTTTTAATTTATGTATTTTTTATTTTATTTCTAATTTAAAAAGTATGTTCTCATATAAACAAAGTCTTCTGTCTATAATAAAAAATGTGTTCTTCCTGTCCCTCACAAACTCATGTGCACAACACAATAATGAGCAATGAGCGGTGTACAATAGTTACGGGTTTGCGAGCGGCAGGAGCATCGTCGCGTCGGGAAAATGTCGTGGCTGAGATAATGTCGCGCGGGGCACTGGGGTCCCCTCGTGTCCTATAGCAGTTGAGGTACTGTCGCGATTGGTCGTAGGGACGGAGCCCCGTGCATGTCACTCGTGTGTGTGTGTGTATATATATTATATTATTATATATATTGAGAACTGGTTCTCTAAAACTTTACACAGAAAATCGCGAGATTGACATCCAAATGTATCTTATTTCAAAAAGTGATCTACAACTTTCATGTTGTCATGGCTCAAATCGGGGGTCTAAACGGCTTCAAATAAAAAAAATGATCAACATAAAAGTTGTAGATCTCGATGAGATCTACAACTTTCATGTTGATTACTTTTTAAAATAAGATACATTTGTGGATCAATTTTGCGGTTTTCTGTGTAAGGTTCAGAGAACCAGTTCTCTATGCATAACAACTCATATCTTTATTATATAAAGCAATATAGATATTTCAAAACACACCGAACTTTAGATTTGAACCGTTTGATCAAAAAATTACAAAGGACTACCACCATTTGATTTGTATGAATCGAGTGAATTTGGCCCTCTGCTTCTGTTTTATTATACTATCACCAATGACAAATCAATCTTTATTAAAAGAAAAAAAACAAAAGCAATCCCGCCTCCTGAGAGAATTTTATGTGCGTGCAACACACGAGAGAATTGTGTGGGACCTTTTTTTAGTTCAAAAATACAGTTGAATTTTCATTGATTGTAAAATCCAGTTGAATTTTAGTTCGAAAAATGGACTGGATTTTTAGTTCAAAAAAATATTTTTTTACAGTTGGATTTTCACCCCAAAACATAGTCATATGAGTACTTAAAATGAGCGTAAAAATGCATAGTTCAATATTTTGTGATTTATTTTGTGAAAAAATAGAAGACATTGGAGAAATTTGTATTTTTACCACGGTCCTCCTCGTGAGTTTAACGCACAGAAAATTTGGGCTCTCTCGGAAAAGGCAAATCCCACCAGCAGCCATGCTCCCCGTGCCCCCATGCTTCCCCGCTAGGCCTCCTCCGCATGGCAAGTAAGGGGAAAATTTTTTGCTACGGGAAACGCAGCATGGGATGCTGGGGAAATAAATAGCCCCATCCATGGGGCCCACTCCTTTTACTTTCCAAAATTCCTTTTTTCCCTCCACCTTCCCCTTCCCCGCTTCTCAACAGCTGCGGGAGCAAAAACCGCCTACCCGGAGAAGTGATTTTCGGCAGAACAAAGGTGTCTCAGCTCTCTCACCACTCTCCGCCTCTAGTCCTCGTGTAACTCGGCGCTCGTTCTCCTTCTCTGGCAACGTTCGTGCTCCCTCGTGTAACTCGCCGCTCCTTCTCCTTCTCCGGCAACGTCGGTCTCTGTATTTTTCAGGAAAGTTGTAGGCGAAAATGTCTGAAGTGGGAGCAACAACTACTCAGGGTTCCGGTAGTGTTGTTGCAGAAGAGGTAACTGTAAGTTAATTATGCAAACAAAGAAAAAATAAGCAAAAATAATACTAGTGCAAACTATACAGGAATATGCAGGTAAGGAAACTGCAAACAAATAGGCATATATGGGAAATGCAACTGGGAAAAATACGGGGGTACACTGATAATGCAACTGGAAACAATACATAAATATGGAGGTAATGCAACTGCAAGCTTTACGGGAATAAACTGTTAATGCAACTGCAAACTCAGTAGTAGAATATATGTAATGCAGTTGCAAACAAGCATATGCAGGTAATGCAACTGCAAACATATTACACTATTTCTCAGGGTAAACAACTGCAAACAGGAAATCAAAAAAAGAAAAATAACTGCAATCAACAAGCAATGCAACCGCAACCAACCTAATTTAGCGCATTACCCGTAACAAGCACTAGTAAAACGGATAAATACAACTACAAACATATTTACCATAAAAATGCGACTGCAACCAACAAAAATGACATACAAACTGTACACTAGTTCTCAGGGGAAACAACTGCAAACAGGAAACCACAAAAAAAACAACTTCAATCATCTAGCAATACAGCCACAACAAACCTAATTTAGTGCAAAACCCTAAACAAGCGCTAGCAAATGGATAAATGCGACTGCAAACATATTTGCCCTAAAAATGTAACTGCAATCAACTTGTTCAACTACAAATTCGGATTGAAGTACAGCAAAATGTAAAATTTTATACAGATTACACTACTTTTCCTGGATCTTCTTCTTCAGGTTAGGGCTTCAGTGCTGGGAAAACTGGCGGAACTTAGCGGTACTCCAAAACTTCCGATACTCAGGGTTTCGGCGGGAAAAATTTTCCAGAGCAAAAATCAAGCGATCTGCGGGAGCTCGAGTTAATGACTGGGCAGCGGCTTCCGCTTTTGTGGACGGGAGCAAGGGAGGCGAAAGGTCGAGGGAGAGTCGGGAGCAGGAACGGCGGAAGGTTAGGGAAAAACAGAAATTTTGGAAAGTAAAAGGAGTGGGTCCCATGGATGGAGCTATTTATTTCCGCAGCATCCCATGCTGCGTTTCCCGTAGCAAAATATTTTCCCAAGTGAGGACCCTGCTTTCTCCTCCCATGCACGCTACCGTCGCATCATCTCTTCATCGACTGCCACCCGCCGATTCCAGCCTGTATAACCCTACCTCCCCTCGACAGATCTCCTCCTCCATCGCTATTATAAAGCATCTCGTTCCTCCTTCCAGCAAGCAGCGACAACATCGGGGCTCAAACTGCATTTCCAGATTTGTGTCCTCTTATCTCCTCCTATTTTCTCACCCGCTCATCTTCCAAGCTCTGCTTTGCTTTTGGTTTATGCGGCACCGTCAATTCAAGGATCTACGACATCCTCCAGGTGAGCCCCCTGCTTTTGACTTGTTTCAGCTATTAAGTAGTCTCCCCTCCAGGTGCTACTTCAATGATTGATCATACTAACACTCCATCCCCGCTCGCCTCTAAGGGTTTCACTGCTCTGCTTGTTATTCATGTCCTTAGCAGATTATTGGTATGTTTTCAATTTCATTTTCGATTTTTGTTACTTTTTCCTATTTTCAATTTTGTTTCCATTTTCATTCCCGTTTTTATTTCTTGTTTTTCTAAAATAATTTTATGCATGTTTGTTACAATCATTATCAAGTCCAATTGTCCAAATATGACGAGAATCTCTATATTCCATTCAGTAGTGTATATATAAAAAAAAAACTTCTCATTTTGTGGCATTTAAGAAATCTCTCCTCGATGGGGCCAAGGCCTTTTATAATGAATATTGGGGTGCGCTCAACCATTCCCCCATGATCCCACCATCTAAGTGGGGATCATGGGGGAACCGGCGATCGCACACGATCAGCGCGCGGGATGATCTTCCCCGAGCCGTCCGAGGGCCGCCCGCCCAGGGGTCGACCCCTCTCTCCCGCCGTCGGCGGGCCGGTTCATGCCGGCCCAGTTCCCGATCACCCAAGAGGCCGCGCGCTCGCGATCATATAGCGCAGCGGCCCCGCCGGGCACCTAGGCCGACGAGGAGCCTTCCCACCCGAGGCCGCCGCAGGAGGAGTCAGGATGCCGCAGGAGGAGTCAGGACGCCCCCGTTCGGACCGGCGTCGACCAGACGGGCCTTGCGGCTGGTCAGAGCCGTACCCTCCCCCCGGCGTCTGGCACCGGTGCCGCTCCCTGCGGTCGGCCCCGGGGCCTCTCCCGAAGGCCAATGCTGGGGCCGCGGCAGCAGACACCATCGGGGCCGCGCCCGGCGTGCCCCCCGGGTGTGGCCGGTCGACCCTTTCTGGCCGCTGGCTGTGCCGTCGGCTGGTGTCGTGCCGACGGCCCGCCTCCCTCGTCAGGGTCGACCACCCGCAAGGAGGTGGCCGACCGCCCTTCCTTCCTGCCTTGGGGAGATTCCCCCGCCGTCTGATCGTCTCGCCGCGATCATTGACATCCGTTTTGGGGGCGCAACCACCTACTAACCATCATGGTTAGTGGGGGGGACCCATCAATTGGATAGTGGGTCTGCATTTAGCGAAATATCATACGAATGATATTCGCATAAGGGTATGCTTAAGAATATGATAATGGTGGTAACGGTCTGTGGATAGTCGCATAACCAACTCCTGGAGGCTATAAAAGGAGCCTCAAACCTCCTCATTTCTCACTTTTGGGTCCTCTGCTTTTTTCCTCCTCAGGCCAGAGCTCTGCCGGATTCCTCCTACGAGCCAACTTCAAGCCATCTTCAAGCTATCTTCAAGCCATCTTCAAACCTCTTTCGAGCCACTTGCAGGCCATCGTTTCACCACTGAAATCTGCCTAAGTCCACGGACAAACGACAAAAAGGAAATTCCTGCAACAGCAAGCGCATGTTCTTGCGCATCGCCAAAGCCAAAAACCTCACGCAGAGTAGCCTGTTGCTCGCTGTGAGCCCGAGTCCAACTCTCTCATCTCTAAAGTGCAACGAGGAGTGGCATGTCGCCCTCGATTCTCTAGGAAAGTTGTAACCGCAAGCAAATAGTAGATTTCAACCGGCATATACCCGGTCGCGTGGTTTTTTACCCGGTTGAGGGATTTTTTCACGTCAAAACATCGCGTGTATAATTTCTCTCTAATTTGTTGTGTGCACGCTCGACTGTTCCGTGACCTAAGACGGTCCAAATTATTTCGGTCCAACCAGGGCGTGGAGTTTGGCTGCAACACTCCTAAAACTTATTCTGATGATATGTTGATTGCTACATATTTGTTGAAATGTTCGAATCAAGATTTAGGTCATATTGTAAATTATTCAGTAATTGGGTTACATAGCAGGTTTGTCTTCTTTCCATGTCAATGTTGTCAATACATGATGCATATTTGCAAGTGCTTGGAGTGTCAGAAGATTGGATGATTTAGATTAAGTGCTCGGAGTGTTAGAAGATTGGACGATGCATATTTGCAAGTACTTGGAGTGTCAGAAGATCGGAAAGTGTGATATAGTTAAGAAATATTTTTTTTCTCAACTACAGAAATAGGCCATGATATAGGTTCCATTTGGCAGGATTTTTTTCACTGGTCAAGCGGTTACAACCGCATGAACCAGACCTTAATTAAGGTGGGTTCATGCGGCCGTAACCGCTTGACCAATGAAAATAAGTTCCCCCAAACGGAGCCATAGTTTCTGCATAGTTTTCTTTCAATCTACTTATTTATCCTCTGAAGACAAGTAATTTGCGGGGGTTCACGCTGATTTGCGGGGATTCACGCTTTATAAGCATGTGGATGCTCTATCCTCTCCTAACAATTTTGGGTTAGGTAAGAAAATATCTATGTTTTATGACATGCGAAGCCAATGCGCCCAAGTGCAAGTGAGCACAAGCGGTAGTACCGTCAATGCTGGGGTACTATTGTGCGATATTTATTGTTGAATTTTTTTACACTTAATTGTTTTTAATTTTATGTATGAAATACAACTGATCATGTTTTCCAACCATTGATTCTGTGAATTCCATGTGTTCAGGTATATATGTTTTTTTTTGCGCGTTCGCAGATTTTTATTTTTTAATAAAATGTTTGTAATCAATATTACTGTTATATAAAACTACTTATATGCTACTGTTATATAAAGATCGATCTTAACTGATACTTTTGTTAAATTTATTCATGCAATTTGCTCTTCAAGTACTGCTACTCTATCAGTAATGCTACTTTTTTACGATCAATGATGCGGGCGCCTCCCCGGAACAATGTCGCCGCCCGCGAACAATGGCGATGCCACAAATAATTTCGCCGCCCACGAAAAATATGGTCGCCCACGAACAATGTCGTCATCCACGACCAATGTCGCCGCCACGACCAATACCGCAGTCCACGACACATGTTGTCGCTCACAACAAATGGTCCAGAAGAAAAGAAGATATCACGACGATTCCAGTCGTGTGTGAATTTCAAGAGTTGTTTCCGGAAGAATTGGTTGGGCTCCCTCCAAAGCGGGAAATTGAATTTGAAATCAACCTCGAGCAAGGGGCTAGACCGGTGGCAAAGTCGCCATATCGAATGGCGGCAAAGGAATTGGCAGAATTGAAAGTACAGCTACAGGAATTAATTGATAAAAATTTCATTCGTCCAAGTTCCTCCCCGTGGGGTGCCCCAGTACTGTTTGTAAAGAAGAAAGAAGGAACGTTACCACTGTGCGTAGACTATTGTGAACTCAATAAGTTGATCGTGAAAAATAACTATCCTCTCCCTCGTATAGAGTATTTATTCGACCAACTTGTCAACGCCAGAGTGTTCTCTAAGTTGGACTTGCGATCTAGTTACCACCAGCTAAGGATAAAAGAAGAAGATATTTTCAAGACTGCATTCAGTACCAGATATGGTCATTTTGAGTTTATGGTTATGCCGTTTGGGCTAACTAATGCACCAGCCTCATTTATGGATCTTATAAATTGGGTCTTTAAAGATAATTTGGACCAATTCGTTATTATATTTATTGACGATATACTGATTTACTCCCCGTCAGAGGAAGAACATGCTTGACATCTGCGATTGGCCTTACAAACATTGAAAGAGCACCAATTGTATGCCAAATTTTCAAAATGTGAATTCTGGTTGAGAAAAATGTCTTTCCTCGGACACATGATAACAGAGCAGGGTTTGGCTGTTGACCCCGCAAAGATTGAGTCTATCCTCAGTTGGCCACAACCAACAATAGTGACGGAAGTACGGAGTTTCATGGGTTTAGCAGGATACTATTGACGTTTTGTAAAGGACTTTTCAAAGATTTCCTTACCGTTGACCCAGCTAACCAGGAAGAATATGCCATTTTATTCCATGTAATCTATGTGTCAGCGTTACGAAAGTATGTTCGTGACCCTGAAACGATTGTTTCAGCCACATACATCCAAATTGAACCAGACCTCTCTAACCCGACGGAACCATATCAGATTATAGATCGACAAAGCAAATAGTTACGGAATCGTGACGTGAATTTTGTGCTAGTTTGGTGGAAGGGTCACCCTAAGAACGAAGCGACTTGGGAACGTGAAGATGCAATGCAGAATCTTTTTTCTTTATTGTTCGATGACATGGAAGAATAATATTTGGGGACGAAAATTGTTTAAGGAGGGGAGAATTGTGACGCACACGTTTTACTGATATGCAAATTTTAATTAAAATGCGTAAATTCCTGTGTAAATAATGATTAATATGATTTTGTATAACGAAATTTAATTCATTACAGATAACGTCACAGATGATGAAAAGATGTAGGCAGTGTTAATTCGGTGTCGCCATGAGTTGTTATTCGGCGTCGTTCGAGTCATTTCATTGTAAAAAGCTCAAATGTTTTGATATGTTTCATGAAATACATCTTATTTGTAGGTATAAATATTTGGATGATATGGTTTTGGGACGACACATAACATGATGGTATGGTTTGGTTGAAAGTGGCTGCTGGTTTGGGTTAGCCAAGTGTTGTTAGTCTATGTCTAAGGCTATAATGTGGTAATATGTAATGGGCTGACCGGTTTTAATTTTTATTTATGTGTTGTTTAGTTTGGATTGGATCGGCTACATATTCAGCGGTGCTTCTTATACGGGAGAAATTTTGATCCGCTTGTTCTTTCCCCTATACCTGCGCCCTTTTCTCTGCTGCCTGGCGAACCCAACGACTAGGGTTCTGCCATCTTCCTTCCTCTCGTCGCCTGGTACGGTGAAATCTTACCCTTCCTTTGATTCTTCGACTTGTACAAGCCCTAATTGGCTCTTCTTCTACTGATTTTGTGGCTTGTGAGCTTGGTTGGCTTTGGTGGGAGAAGTTCCGAGTCTTTGGAAATTAGGTAAGTGATACCTCTCATGTTTTTCTCTTTATGGGGGCTGGATTAGGGTTGTTTCCCTGCTATTGGGGCCAGCTGTGTGCTTTAAGAGGTGTTTTATGTGTGATGGGAGCTGTCCTCTATTTATAGTCGGTTGTGCCCTATTTCTCTCCTGTTTTATGAATGTTTGGCCGGCTGATTTGAGTCCCTGCAGTTTCAATTTATAATTTCTTGTTTTTGGAGGTGGTTGGCCGACTGGATTCAGCTGAGCATGCAGTTGGTTGCGTTGATATTTTTCTTGTTGCTGGCTGACTAAAATGGGTGTTGTGATGTTGGGTGGCTTTCATTTTTGGCCGGCTGGATATATGTTTGGACTAGCCTTGTAGGGCTGTTTTATTGTTGGCTGAAATGAAATGTTGGGTCTTGGGTTTCTTTCATTGTTGGTCGGCTAAATCTGAGTTTGGACTAGCTTTGTAGGGCTGTTTTTGTGTGATCTTTTTGGATATGTTTGGTCTATTTTTCTTGTTCCGGGAATTTAATAGGCTTGAATGCGTCGTGTCGCTGTGTGAGATGTAACCTCGTGGAATAAAACATTGTTGCCTTATAAATGAATTATATATATAGATATTGCGAAGGATGACATATCCAAATATACGCGACGTCTATTCGAGATGTGACAAGAAAAAGGAACGAACCACGGTGAGAATTTCTCTTTTTAATGTATGTTTTACCTAAATGTTTAACTGATAACTGCTATACTGAAAATGTCTTATAAAAATCACTAATATATGTTGTGAAATGCATACTAACTTCTGCTTTACCTGATATGCATGTAAATAATGATATTGTTAATTGTGGCGGACAAACAGGCCGTTATAATTCAGTGGTTGGTTTGCGGGCGAAACCTGCTTGCTTGCAGGCGAAGCCTGCTTGGTTGTGGGCATAGCCCGCAACATCGCATCGAAAACGGGCTATATATATATATATATATATATATATATATATATATATATATATATATATATATATATATTCTAGCATCTTTTAACTGGCTTCACCCGTTCTTGATGCGTTGCTGCGGGCTTTGCCCGCAACCAAGCGGTCTTCGCCTGCTTGACATCCAAGCACGGGCTCTGCCCGCCCCCGGAGAGTTTCGCCCGCCCCGACAGTTTTTTAAATTTTTTAATTTAAAAGTATTTAAAATTGTATTTATTATATATTTTTTTAATAATTTAATTAATTATTCATACAAAAAAACGAAATAAAAAATAAAAATAAAAATCCTTGTTCCCCCCATTCCGCTTCCGCCTGGAATGATTCATCCCTCTGCCGCCGCCGGCCTGCCCGGCGCCCACCACCGAGTTTGCCGGACCCCGGCAAACCCGTCGGGGGTTGTCCGACGACGAGGGGGAAGGGTCATCGCTGGCGGTGGCCCTGCCCGTGAGCCCTAGTCTGGGCCTCATGGGCAGAGCCACCGCCGGCAGTGGCCCTGCCCTCTCACCGCCAGACAACACCCGGCGGGTTCACCGGAGTCCGATGAACCCGCCGGTGGGTGTCGGGCAGGCCGTCGGCGGCCTCTTTTGCAAGTTCCATTTTTTTAGGAAATGGCATCGGGATTTTTGCTGGGATGGAAGGAGGAGAAGTTTGGGGGAGTTTTATTCGCATGACACAGTTAAGAGATCCAAAGACGGTTTTTAATATTTCTTGATCCAACGGTCCAAATCTCATCTTTAGTGTGCTTTAAGATATGCTTATTCTTTTAAATTATACTAGCATCTTCGAACGGGCTCCGCCCGTTCTCGATGCGTCGATGCGGGCTTTGCCCGCAACCAAGCGGGCTTCGCCCGCTTGGCATTTCGGCGGGCTTCGCTCGCCCGCCCCCCCGGCGGGCTTTGCCCGCCCGTTCACGAAGCATGGTTGCGGGCTTCGCCCGCAACCAAGCGGGCCTCGCCCGTTCGCCCATTCTCGATACGCCCGCCCCCGCGAAGCCCGCCCCCGCGAACCCCGCCCCCGCGAACCCACCCTAAACAATTATTTAAATTTTATTAAATACATTATAAAATAAAAAAACAAATTTTTATAATATATTTCAATATTTTAATAATCATCTATTTAATACAAAATCAAAAAACAATGAAAAAAATAAAATAAAAAATTCCTTTCTCTCTCTCTCCCTCTCTCACCACCTATTCCTCTCTCTCCCTCACTGCCTAATTCTCTCTCTTCCCCCTCCTCTCTCCCGGCCTAGTAAAACAAAACTGCTATTTCTCTCTTCCTCACCCTCTCTCAGCCGCACACTCTCCCCCTCTCCTCTCTCTCTTTCTCTCTCTATCTCGCCTAATACAACAAAACCAATATTTCTCTCTCCCCACTCTCTCTCTCTCCACGCCCTCTCTCTCCCTTTCTCTCTCTCTCCCTCCCTCCCTCTCTCTTCCTATCCCTCTCTCAGCCACACACTCTCCCCCTCTCCTCTCTCTCTTTCTCTCTCATGTAGGTATAGGATGCCTATTAATATTCCCTCATCCCTCTCTCTCCCTTCTAAAGATTCTTTTCTCTCTCCGCATCTAGTGGATGAGAATAAAGCTGCCTTTGGATCCAAGGGTGGAGGAAGATTGTATGGTATGAGCAAAGAAGTGTATATTTCCTTATATGGTAGGAGATATATATATATATATCTTTAACTACATTAAAAAAGTAGTTTGAAGTTATTGAATTAGTCTTAGTCATTCAAGTTGTGCCAAGTTTTTGATCATAGTCATCCAATGAAGAGAGAGAAAGAAGAAGAAAAAAGAGAGGGGGAGAGGGAATCTTTATAGCTCTCCTAACCCTATATTTAAGGATAGGAGGAGAGGAGAAGAGAGGGAGAGGGAGAGGGAGAGAGAAATTGATTTTTTAGATGAAAATTTACATTTTTTTACAAAATAAAAATATTGATTCATATTTTTTATGGTCATTTTAAGTACTCATGTATATGTTTTGAATAAATGTGCTCAAAAACGGGCGCAACTATATATATATATATCTCCTACCATATAAGGAAATATACACTTCTTTGCTCATACCATACAATCATCCTTCACCCTTGGATCGAAAGGCAGCTTTATTCTCATTCACTAGATGCGGAGAGAGAAAGGAATCTTTAGGAGGGAGAGAGAGAGGGATGAAGGAATATTAATAGGCGGCATCCTATACCTACATGAGAGAGAAAGAGAGAGAGGAGAGGGGGAGAGTGTGCGGCTGAGAGAGGGATAGGAAGAGAGAGGGAGGGAGGGAGGGAGGGGGAGAGAGAGAAAGGGAGAGAGAGGGCGTGGAGAGAGAGAGTGGGGAGAGAGAAATATTGATTTTGTTGTATTAGGCGAGATAGAGAGAGAAAGAGAGAGAGGAGAGGGGGAGAGTGTGCGACTGAGAGAGGGTGAGGAAGAGAGAGAAATAGCAGTTTTGTTTTACTAGGCGGGAGAGAGGAGGGGGAAGAGAGAGAATTAGGCGGTGAGGGAGAGAGAGGAATAGGTGGTGAGAGAGGGAGAGAGAGAGAAAGGAATTTTTTATTTTATTTTTTTCATTGTTTTTTGATTTTGTATTAAATAGATGATTATTAAAATATTGAAATATATTATAAAAATTTATTTTTTTATTTTATAATGTATTTAATAAAATTTAAATAATTGTTTAGGGTGGGTTCGCGGGGGGCGGGCTTCGCGGGGGCGGGCGTATTGAGAATGGGCGAACGGGCGAGGCCCGCTTGGTTGAACCACGCTTCGTGAACGGGCGGGCGAAGCCCGCCGAAATGCCAAGCGGGCGAAGCCCGCAGCGACGCATTGAGAACGGGCGGAGCCCGTTCGAAGATGTTAATATATATATATATATATATATATATATATATATATATATATATATATATATATATATATATATATATAGGGTCTGGTTCTCATGCGAAGACATGTGTTTGTGCGAAGATGCGAAGGAGCTCATCTGACCGTCCAAATCGAGATTTCGTGATTTCATCTCGACGGTGAAATACCTATTGCAGTACTCATCTTCCTGCTAATCCTTTCTCTTTCACGATTTTAGGGTTTTCAATCTGCAGATGCTCGCGGTTCTCTTCTTCCAGCGAAGCCTTTTCCCATCTCGACGGATCGCGATTTTCTTATCCTTCCCGTGGCGATAATGGCGGAAGCCTCTCTAGCTCCAGACGGCGCCTCTCCCTCCAGACGATGCCATCTCTCTCCAGACGACGCCCTCTCTCCCGATGGATCAATTGCAAATTAGGTGAGATTTCTCATGATAAACACATTCCATGATTTTAGTTTTTTGTTCAGAGTTATTGAATCTGCGTGTTCTAAAAATGCAAAAAAAACTCTCACAGCCTAAGCCCGACATAAATAGTTTGAATGAGACCGGTGCTTACCGGAGTAGATAATTTCATTATTTTGTAGTTAGATTGGACTACATCATTGATCAGTTTAGTCATTGAAAAAATAGTAATATGATTTGTAATATGTACTTTCTTGATTTTTATCCTGTATTAGTAATATGATTTGTAATCTGGTATTTAAATAACAAGTTAGAGAGAAATTTGTTCATCCTATTGTAGTCTGAAGCTAGAATATGATCCGTATAACAGTCATATAGAATTGTTGTGGTGATAAGGAGTATGCATTATTGATGATAAGTACGAACATTATTATTGACATGTTTCTGTCTAGGAAGTTACTTTTTATGGAGTATGGATTATTTCTTTCATAGTTTATTATTACTATTATAATGCTAATAGTGTTGGGATTTATGTTCGGTTATGACTTTAAAAAAAAGTGGGTGCTTCACTAGTGAAGCAGAGCAGGACCTTGCCGAGGTAAGTTATGGCTCTAATAGTGGATGTTGACTAGAGCAATTTTTATCCTTTCTCTACCATTGTGTTTAAATTTTTTTTGGTTTTATGTAGAATTACGAAGCAATAAAACCCTTCAAAGGACAGATATTTGGTACAGTGGAAGAATTTGAAATCTTTTATAAAAACTATGCAAACCAAGTAGTTTTAGTGTACGCAGTTCAACTTCCACTAAAGATAAAAATAATGAACTTCAATATAAATATTTTGTATGTGCAAAAGAAGGATTTAGGGTTGAGAAAAAAATCATTACAACCTGGTAGAGAACTATGCAAGAAATTACCCAATACAAGAGTCAGTTGTAAGGCAAGTGCTAGTGTTAAGAGGAACAATGATGAGAAATATGTCTCGTTGACTTTTCATGAGAAGCATAATCATACACTATGCACTCCAAGAAAAAGACATTTTTTAAGATCAAATCGGAGAGTAACAGATGTCCAGAAGAATTTGTTAAACACATTAGACCGAGTAAATATACGACCTACACAGTCATTTCACATAATGAAAGAACAAGTTGGAGGGTATGAAAATGTTGGTTTCACCTGCGTAGATGCCAAGAAATATTTCAGAGAACTCAAAGCATTGATTACTGATTTTGATACAACAACAAAACTCATCATTCTTCTTTGCATATGAATTAGATTCTGAAGATCATTTGAAATATGTGTTTTGGTCAGATGAGATTGCAAGAAATAATTATACTATGTTTGGTGATTTACTTTCTTTTGATACCACATACAATACCAATAAGTATTCCATGATATTTGCGTCATTTACTAGACTAAATCATCACAGATTATCCATAACCTTTGATGATGCGCTACTTGCTAACGAAAAGACTGAATCATTTACCTGGTGATTTGAGAAATTTTTAGATTGTATGGGAGGCAATGAACCTGTATTGATTGTTACTGATCAGGACCCTGCATTGAGAAGTGCTTTAGAAAAATCATTTAAAATTGCAAAACACCGATTTGTATGTGACATATAATGAAAAAATTGTCTGAAAAAGCTGGTGGTTGTTTAAATGCTGATTCGGTATTTCAAAGGAGCTTCAAGACATGCGTATGAGATTCTGAGAGTCCGAATGAGTTTGAAAGAAATTGGAATGCAATAATATCTGATTTTGAATTATAAAAAAATGATTTGCTATTACACATGTTTGAGCTTCGCAAAATGTGGATTCCAACATATTTACAGGATATACCTTTATTAACTTTTTTGCGAACAACATCTAGATCAGAAAGTGAAAACACATTCTTTGGAAACTTTATGAACAACAAATTGGGCTTAATTGAGTTTTATTCAAGGTATGATAATGCAATTGAAGCTCAACGGCAGAGAGAATTGAAGACTAAGCACGACACATTAAATGGAAAACCAGATTTAAAAACAAGCTTAGCAATCGAGAAACACGCAAGTTCATTATATACACACAAGAACTTTTATATATTCCAAGAAGAATTATAGGCTTCATGTATAGGTTGCGGGGTGAAAAGGGCTCAAGAACTCAGTGATTCATGCATATTCACTATTATCGATAGTTGTAATCCAAATAATAAGTACAGAGAAGTTGTTTACAGTTCATCACACACAACTTGTAGTTGTAAAATGTTTGAAACTCAAGGGAGTCCATGTCGTCATATATTGTTAGTTTTGAAAGGACAAGGAATCAATGAGGTTCCAAGTTATTGCATATCTACTAGATGGACCAAACTGGCTACTAGCAATCCAATCTTTCAGATAAATCTGAAGTTGTTTGGTGAATGTTCAGAAAGTGAACGTAGAAGAAAATTGATTTCAAGCACATGGACCCTACTATCTCGGTGTATGACACTTGCACAATTTAAAGAAGAAAAATTGATTGATTTAAAAAATTGTGTCGTAAATTGAGAGAATAAAATGCGTGGAAGTTATAACTTTGATGAAATAGATTACAATTTTGCTTCATTGGACGAGCCACAAATCCCAAATAAAATCGAGATTCTTCCGCCACATTGTGCAAAAACAAAGGGTAGCGATAAAAAATGAAAAGTGGAAAAGAGAAATCCGTTGAAATTAAACAAAAAACGACACGTCTATGCATAAATTGTAGGGAGCAAGCTTTACATGATAGCCGCAACTGTCCAAAGAAAACAACATTTGAACATGTAAGTTAAAATTTCATTTTCATACCAACGCTATATGCTGTTTGATTTAATTATATTTTGCTGTTTTTTTTTCATTTGTAGGCATAAAGAAACCATCAAAGCAGGTATGATCGATGCTTCCATCCAGCGAATTTTATGCAGGTATGATGGATAATTTCAAGTTCTTGCCCATACATTCTCTTCAATTTGTGCTAGCAATTGACAAAAATTTTACACCCTTTGCAGACATTAGACACCTAGCTGAAAATCTTGTGAAGGGACAATTTTCTTATTATGGTGTGAATACCCAAATGGAATTTTTGAAAAATGATTTTGAAGAACAGACTCTTTTCAATTACCTCCCCACTGGATGGAAGCCTCGTGTCAAAGGAGCCTCTTTTTATTACAAGTTCAATGTATGCTCACTGTATGCTAAAACAAACATTTTTTTGAAGCTTGACTGGAAGCAAAGATACATGATTGGTTTGTTCCGGATTTTAGTCCTCCCCACCAGGCCTTGATGGATTGTCTAATGCTCTTCTTTTTGTTGTTGTAGATGCTTGAATTAATATGAGAAGGTTTATTTAATCTTTCAATTGATAGAAGAGATCTAGTTTAGATTTTATGAGTATATTTTATTATTGAATGATTGCAATCTAGTATTACAAATATCTTATATTTTACAGGCTCAAAGCATTCCAATCTAATTATGTGGACTTCAGTGTTCCCTTCACTTCTATATTTTACAACAGTTTGAATTTTTGCTGAGCAGTTATTGTAATTTGATGTATTTGTGTCTGATTTGTGATATTGTCGATCTATTAATGCTTCTGGAGGGAGAGAATGCCGAGAGGGAGTGGGCATTATTGTATTAAGCAGACTGGGCCTTGAAGACTGCTTTGATGGAATAATATGTTTTGAGACCCTTAATCGACATGATGAGAATTCATTCTCTCATGAAACTGCCTCCATCAAACCCAATATCTTCAGCATCAGTGGTGAATTACCTGAAACTCCAATTCTCTGTAAACCATCTAGAAATGAGAGTTTGGTTGTTGATGCATTGTGTTAATGCAACAGGTCGGCGCTTCACATAAGAGTTAATGGAGCTGATTATGCACTGGAGAGTATCCATAACATCAAAGAAACATTGCTGGAGCGGTGGCAAGAGGGGGAGGAGGCTAGAAATGCTCTGCTTGGAGGTGAGGTTGCAATTGAGATGCCAGTGTATGCTTAGATTTGTCTGTCACATGCTACAGATAGGGAAAAAAGAAGTTGATGTGATTCAATTAGCATAAGGACTGCTGTGGTTCAAAATTGTTCATTCTGTGAGTTTAAATTTCTGTAACTGACGGGACAATCTCTGTAGTATCTCAAAAGTCAAAATTGTACAGGGTGCACAGGATGATGGGCGTTGAGGAGAGAGCGCCGCGGGAGGAAGAGAGGTGGCACGGGAGGGAGATAACGCCCCAAGAGGGAGAGAGGTGCCGCGGGAGAGATAATGCCAGGAGAGAGCTCCCGTCGAGAAGGAGAGAGCCGTCGCGGGAGATGAAATAGCTGCGCCGAGAAGGAGATAGAGCGGTCGCCGAAAATGAAATAGCTGCCGCCGGGAGGGAGATAGCGTCGTCGCCAGGAGAAAAGAGCTCGGTCGGGAGGGAGAAGGGCTTTGTTCGGGGAAATGGAATAATGCCGCGGGAGGATGATGAAATCGTGAAATCTCGAATTGGACGATCAGATGAGCTCCTTCGCATCTTCGCACAGCACATGCCTTCACTTGAGAGCACACCAACCAACCAACCTAAACCGTTAGATCAAAGATCTTTTTTCTCCTTCAGTGGATGAAGAAAGAGAAAAAAGTTTGAGGAGAGAGGGAGAGACAAAGAAAGGGAATATAAATAGGGTGTATTAGCTATGAGAGAGAGGGGGAAAGAGGGAGAGGGGAGAAAGATGGAGGTGTTGTGTGATCAAATCACTTTAAGAGGAGAGCAGGGGGGATAAATACAAGAAAAAAAGGTGGCGCCCGCGATATTTAGAGAAGAAAGACAATAAAAATTAATTTAAATTCTATCATGCAATAATATGTTTGCCTGTTTGCGCAATTTTTCGTTTTCCAAAATTGCCCTTCGTCATAGACGCTCAAATGCGGGCGTAGCTTCAAGGAAGCGGGCACAGCCCGCCTGGTCCGCCCGCCTGATCAGCCCGCCTGGATGCAGGCGCAGCCTGCTTGGATGCGGGCGCAGCCGCAACGACGCATCGAGAACGGGCGAAGCCCGTTCGAAGATACTAATATATATATATATATATATATATATATATATCTTTATCACTATAATAGAAATATCAAATGAATGAATTTTAAATTCATTGAAGTGATTTGGGCCGTCAGATCTGAATCCATTTTACAGCAGCCATCTAATCAAACGAATCCCTTCTCTTCACTTTTTTGTAGGGGTCCTAAACCTACTAAAAAAGTCCTAAAACTACGTTAAAATATGGAGAAAATAGCCAACCCGCTGGGTCTGCATATATACCCCGCAAGCTTTGTAAATTAACCAGCCATCCAGCCCGTCCCACAAGCCAGACCGCCCTACATTATTGCTCTGACGCAACAGGCACGCTATATAAACTACGGAAGTATAACTCTTTAGGCAATGTGGGACTATTCCACGATTAAATGGCGGGAAGAGAGAATGTCGTATATTAAAATATTAAATATAAACTATAAAGAGAATGGCGGGGAGAGAGAGCGCGGTATATTAAAATATGAAATATAAATTTTATATTTATATAATAAACATAATAATTATATAGAGACCGGTATATAGGATGGCGGGGAGAGAGAGAGAGAAAAACGGTATATAATAAACATAATAATTATATAATAATCATAATAAATAAATTATATAGAGACTGGTTCCGGCCAAAGGCCGCCCAAGAGCATCTAGCATGGACGAACCTGTCGGGAGGCGGGCGAAGCCTGCCGTCGCCGGCTGGGTACTGTCGCGCTTGGTCATAGGGGAGGAGCCCCGTGTCGGGCACTCGCATTGATGCGGGTGCAACCCGCAACGACCCGTCGTGAGTTGGCGAAGCCAGCCGGGTGCGGGCGAAGCCCGCCGTCACGGGCCGGGTACTGTGGCGCGTAGCCATAGGGGCGGAGCCCCGTGTCGGGCACTCGTATATATATATATATATATATATATATATATATATATATATATATATATATATATATGATTACAAGTATTAGAGGCCGGTCACAAGTTCTCATGCGTAATATTCAGCGGTCATAGTATTCTCTCGAGCGACCACCTCTAATAAAAGAGCGATATTATTAGCAATCCTGCGACTATTTGTACTCCTAAAAACACCAAAACGGCTATTAACAGTCCTAAAAACACTTAAATTTATTGTACTGCAAATATGAATTGATTGTATTTAGCCGTTATATGACTACATGTAACACTGCCCTAATAAAAGTGAACAAGAATTCAAAATACAGGCAATGAAACTACATGATTTTCACCAAACACAACCCCTTCCTGTGCAAAAAATTACAACGGAAATAAAATTACAAAGCATTCTGTATTCATCGCAGAAAAACAAAACCCGTCCTTTAAGCCATTTCCAACTCTAAAACACTTCTTTTTTTTTTCTGGCACAACATACAAAGGAATAAATTAATATGACCAAACAAAAATCCTGAGAAATAAACTGAGGCAAAAACACATACACCTCTGATTTTTTTTTTTTTTTTATAGAAGTCATCTGAAACCCTGTAATTTTAAAAGAAATAATCAAAACCCTTTATTAAAATGTAACCAAATAAGCTTTTGCTGGGGTCTTTTCTCACTCCAACTAGCTTTTAAAACTGATCTTATCTGGTTAAATGTCAATCAAATAAAGATTTTAATTGCCTTTTTCTAAACTACAAGAGATGCAGATGTTTTTTTTTTTGATAAATTTCACGGGCGTGAGAAGTTTTTTACCAAATAAACTACCCGAAAACATTGCAGAGGACCCACAAGGGTTACTTGGCGGACGGCGATGATAGTGCGAGCTTTAGTAAGGCGCCGATCAATAGTCCGATGAGCCCGGCAACGGCGGCGAATGTCAATGAAAAACCTGCATCAGTTTTACTATTTCTGCGCCTCATCAACAATTCCTGAAATATTAAACACATCGTAAGAGAATTATACAACCCGGCTTATTTATTCTATGCAAATCAAGCTGAACATTTCTGCATGGAATCAATTTTTTGGGAGAGAAGACACAAAATTATGGCTAATATGATAGAGTGATGTTAAGTGTAAATCAATTTTATGTTGAGGCTCCACACAAGATAATTCATAATAGCTTATTGAATGTGAAATGATTATTTATAGTATCTCCAGTGTAGAGTCATGCTCTAGAGTGACACGAAACTCAATGGATCGTTTCGAGTCGGTCTAGACACGCACGGAGATATAATTAATTCCCTAACAATCTGCTCTTATATCCACCGTAAACCCGACGTCGGAAAAAGGGTGATGTGTGCAGTGTTCAACCAAACATGAAGCACTGACAACCGTGTTTGTGACACTTGTCAGAACATATTGGACGTTAAAAGGAACAACTGTGTGCACGCATAAGAACTAATATAAATCACAGCAACATCACATAACTATTTAAAGTACAATCATGACACAGACTCAACATACCTAGTGGCTATTGATCAACAAAAGAGCAAAAGTAATCCAAATAACAAGTGTTTAAAAGAGCTAAACAATGCTCTAAGCAAAGTTAAGACAAAAACCAAATAACACTCTAGTTGTCATCATCCTCAGATGTACAGTAGGGCATCCTCATAAGGCTCCAAACAACAAGTGATCATCCATCATCAGCATCTCTTGTAATTTTCAACAGAGAATTTCATTTAGAATGAATTCCAACATTTGAAAATGTACATGTATCTAGTTCTACTTGTAGGAGCGCAGTACTTTAGAATTAACTTACAGGACACCCACATAGAGTATTAAAAGTTCTAGCTCAGAACTCATTATATGTTTCCAAAGAAACGATGTTAATAGACTTCTGGACACCACAGCTATATCTGTGACCCAATATGGAATGTCACGATTACTGTTATTCTAAAGTTAATTGAAACTCATCAAGTATGAAATGGAATTAATAAAAAGAAGAAGGGCCAAACCGAGTTATATCATGTTATCAAATGTGGAATAACACTCTGCTCGTAGGTCAAGAAGACGAATCCCGATGAATTTGTTAACATCAGATATGGAATGAAACAACTCACCAAATTTGTACTCAGCAACCACGAACATTAGCGGAGCACAACACGCTTGCTTTGACAAATAAAAGTGGAAAGAATCAAAATATTTTGACTAAAGCTGAACTGAATCGTCTATCCTTGAACTAAGACTGAGTTAAGTCACATTGAGTCTCATTTCCCCCACTGTTTTGATTAATCGGTCTTTGGACATTTCTTTCATCAATGAATGAGCCAAATTATCCTTCGATCACACATCGATCAAGGTGATAACGTCGTGTTTTTCAGATAATTCAATAGAGCATATCTCAGTCGTACATGTCTTCTCTTAGTATTAAAGAGGACATTCTTAATGACTTGAACTGCTGTCTGATTATCACAATACAGGCTCAAAAAATTAACTTGTACCCTAGACAAGGGAATGTTTAGAAACAAATTCCTGATCCAGTCTGCCTCTTCACCAGCCGAAACTAAGGCAAATAATTTGGCTTTCATAGAAGACAAAGTTATACAAGTCTGTCTTTTAAATTTCAAAGCAAAAACAACTTCACTCATAGTGAATATAAATCCAATGATAAACTTACTATTATCAAATTCTGAACACCACGAGCCATCAGGGTATCCATCCATAGTAGGAGGGTAGCCAGTATAACATATAGCATGATCTTTAGTACCTCTCAGGTATTTCATCAGCTTGTCAAGGGCATACCAAATGTTCTTTGTCCGGGCTACTGGTAATGCGGTTGAGCATGCCAACAGAAAGGCAATGTCTGGTCTTGTACAACTTGTGATGTTCGAACTAGTAGCGAGGATAAGGGAGGTGAAACCACTGAGTAGCTGGTTATATTGATTCGCGAGTGAAGAGATGAGTGAGAGAAGAAGAGATGACTGCTAGCATACGGCGAGACCAGACTTCGCCCGCCGCGACAAATGTCACTCTTGCGGCGGGCTTTCCCTTCATATATAAACTTGTATTATAACTGAGGTTAAGTTCAAATACATATAAAGAGAAATAAACAAGGCTAGTCGCCCGATGCTCTTTTTAAGTCGCCAAAGGAGGTTATCCGCCAAGGCTAGCCGCTTAATCGCTCAGGTCGCAGTATAATCTTTTGAAGTTGCCGAAGGAGGTCATCTGCCAAGGCTAGCCTAGCCGCAGAGTCTAGTCGCCCAGGTCATTCTATCCTCTTTGGGAGACTAACCTGCTCGTGTTCGGGTGGTTAGATGATTTCTATCCGCTGCTTTTGGTGCTCTCAGCTGCCGTTGTCCATCTGAAGTGGTATGGGGGCCTATTTATAGGCCCGAGGAGAAAACTTTCAGAACTGGGCTTGATGACGTCATCTATGGCGGTTTGGGCGGTTAGGCGAATAGACTGAGCCTAACCGCAGTCTTCTTGGTGAACATACAAGGAGTTCTCTATTGAAGGATGATCTTGGCGGTTAGCGGAAGGCTAACCGCACGGCTTGGCGGTTAGCAGAAAGCTAACTGCATGGCTTGGCAGTTAGCAGAAGACTAACCGCACGGCTTGGGGGTTAGCGGAAGGCTAACCAACTAGAGAAGGCAAACTGCGACTTCTTGTCGTGCGACTTGAAAAAGCCACCTTGGAGAGGATCGCCGATTTCAGGATAAATATGATCCCCACACTTTTTAAAGTTCTAAAGAGAACTCAAAAAAGTAGAAACTTACCCATGAAAATCGTGATCTGCTCCTCAAAAACTGGTAGAAAGAAGAGTACAAGAAAAAGTGCAAGTACCTGATGTCTCTCCTTAAAAAAAACCTGTGAACGTTTACTTTTCTTCTGCAAAAAAGAAGAATTAAATTAAGAACAAAAGAGGTGTATCTCGCGAGTAGCTGAAATGAACTCGCGAAGTGAATAAGACTTGCGGATGTCTTCTGCTAAACTCTGCAAAATAACGATTAGATGAGGCATAAGAGAAATATAATTCGCACGTGTCTAAAGAGGACTCGCGAACACCTATTAATCTCTGTGAAAGAGAAGTTGGAGCAGGTAAAAAAGAAATATAAAACTCGAGTACCTGAAGAGAACTCGCAAACACATGTTAATCTCTACAAAAGAGAAGTCAAAGCATGTAAAAAAGAAATATAAAGCGCGAGTACCAGAAGAAAACTCACGAGCACCTGCTAATATCTGCAAAATAGAAGTCAAAACAGGTAAAAAAGAAATATAAAACACGAGTACCTGAAGAGAATTTGCGAGCACCTGCTAATCTCTGCAAAAGAGAAGTCAAAACAGGTGAAAAAGAAATATAAAGCATGAGTACCCGAAGAGAACTCGCAAACACCTGCTAATCTCTGCAAAAGAGAAGTCAAAGCAGGTAAAAAATAAATATAAAGCGCGAGTACCTGAAGAGAACTCGCGAGCACCTGTTAATCTCTGCAAAAGAGAAGTTAAAGCAGGTAAAATAGAAATATAAAGCGCGAGTACCTGAAGCAAACTCTGCAAAAGAGATTAACATGTGCTCGTGAGTTCTCTTCAGGTACTCGTGCTTTATATTTCTTTTTTACCTGCTTTGACTTCTCTTTTGCAGAGATTAGCAGGTGCTCGCGAGTTCCCTTCAAGTACGAGCGCTTTATATTTCTTTTTTACTTGCTTTGACTTCTCTTTTGCAGAGATTAGCAGGTGCTCGCGAATTCCCTTCAAGTACTCGCGCTTTATATTTCTTTTTTACCTGCTTTGACTTCTCTTTTGCAGATATTAGCAGGTGCTCGCGAGTTCTCTTCAGGTACTCGCGCTTATATTTCTTTTTTACCTGCTTTGACTTCTCTTTTGCAGATATTAGCAAGCGCTTGCGAGTTCTCTTCGGGTACTCGCACTTTATATTTCTTTTTTACCTGTTTTGACTTCTCTTAAATAGAGATTAGCAGGTGATCCCGAGTTCTCTGCAGGCACTCGCATTTTATATTTCTTTTTTATCTGTTTTGACATCAATTTTGCAGAGATTAGTAGGTGCTCGCGAGTTCTCTTCAGGTACTCGCGCTTTATATTTCTTTTTTACCTGTTTGACTTCTCTTTTGCAGAGATTATCAGGTGTTCGCGAGTTCTCTTCAAGTAATCACGATTTATACTTCTTTTTACCTGCTTTGACTTCTCTTTTGTAGAGATTAACAGGTGCTCGCGAGTTCTCTTCAGGTACTCGAGCTTTATATTTCTTTTTTACCTGCTCTAACTTCTCTTTCGCAGAGATTAACAGGTGTTCGTGAGTACTCTTTAGGAACTCGCGAATTATGTTTCTTTTATGCCTCATCTAACCGCTATTTTGCAGAGTATAGCAAAAGATATCTGCAAGTCTTCTTCACTTCGCGGGTTCATTTCAGGTACTCGCGAGATACGCCTCTTTTGTACTTTGATTCTTCTTCTTTGCAGAAGAAAAAGTAATTGTTCACATGTTTCTTTTAAGGAGAGACATCAGGTTTTGCACTCCCTTTAGTCCTCTTCTTTCTGCTAGTTTTTTAGGAGCGGATCACGATTTTCATGGGTAAGTTTCTATTTTTTCAAGTTCTCTTCAAAACTTGAAAAAGTGTGGGGATCATGTTTACCCAGAAATTGGTGATCTTCTCCAAGGTGGCTTTTTCAGGTTGCACAGCAAGAAGTCGCAGTTTGTCTTCTCCAGTCGGTTAGCCTTCAGCTAACCTCCAAGTCGTGCGGCTAGCCTTCCACTAACTGCAAAGCCGTACGGTTAGCCTTGCGCTAACCGTCAAGCCGCGCGGTTAGCCTTCCGCTAACAGCCAAGCCGTGTGGTTAGTCTTATGCAAACCGCCAAGCCGTGTGGTTAGCCTTCCACTAACCGCCAAGTTGTGCGGTTAGCCTTTCATTAACCGCTAAGCCTTGTGATTAGGCTTCCGCTAACCGCCAAGCCGTGCGGTTTGCCTTCCGCTAACCGCCAAGATCATCCTTCAATAGAGAACTCTTTGCAGGTTCACCAAGAAGACTGCAATTAGGCTCAGTCTATTCGCCTAACCGCCTAAACTGAAATAGATGACGTCATCAAGCCCAATTCTGGAAATTTCCTCCTCGGGCCTATAAATAGGCCCCCATACCACTTCAGACGAATAACGGCAGTTGGGAGAACCAAATCTACGGATAGAAATCATCTAACTGCGTGAACAGGGTCAGTCTAGTCTCCCGAAGAGGATAGAGCGACCTGGGTGACTAGCCTCTGCGGCTAAGAGGCTAAACTGGGCGGATAACCTCCTTTGGCAACTTCAGAAGATTATACTGCGACCTGAGCGACTATCCTAAGCGGCTAGGCGGCTAGCCTCGGCGGATAACCTATTTTGGCGACTTAAAAAGAGCATCGGGCGACCTGGGCGACTAGCCTTGTTTATTTCTCTTTACATGTATTTGAACTTAACCTCAGTTGTAATACAGGTTTATATATAAAGGGAAAGCTCACCGCAAGAGTGGCATTTGCCCGGCGGGTGAAGTCTGGTCTCGCTGCATGCTAGCGGACATCTCTTCTTCTCTCACTCATCTCTTCACTTGCGACTCAAAGTAACCAGCTACTCAGCGGTCTCACCTCCCTTATCCCCGTTGTCAGTTCAAACGTCATGACTTGAACGTACACTTTCGACATAAACAGTAGGAATGATTAGCATGTCTCTAAGTATGAGCAATGTTTTATGTTTGATAATGATTAATTAACTTTCTTTTTTGATAACCTACATATGTTGTTAATTTTATACTTACATGATTGTGTAATGTAATAACATAATAGATTAAAATGCATAAATAAATTACCTACATAACATTAAAATTGTATTTTCATGCACTTCTTTATGTTAAAAAGTGATTTTTTAAAACGATATTATTTGTCAAATAAGTGAATTTGAAGTCCTTAATCACTAAAATAAAAATCAAATAAAAACTAACAAGAAATACTCTGCAAAACGCTACTCATCCTCCTGATAAGTTTTAATAAGCATTATGAGATTGAGCATCATGAATAAGAATTATAAAATGTTTTGTAGCAAACAAACTATCACCACTTCTCTAAGTACACCGAATCACAAAATAAATACAAGTAAAAATAATAAATGTGATCTGATCCTCAAACATTACTTTGCATCTTGATAAGTTTTAATGAACATTGTGTGTGTAGAGAATCTTGGAAGTTGTACTTAGTTTTTATGTGCATTGAAAAACTGTAGAAATAAAATTATTTATGTATTTTAATGTTGTATTTATTCCATTATATATATTATGTGTTTTAATTAACTCAATTGTATACTATATCAAAATACTATTTTTGTACACATTATTATCTTTCATAACATTTCTATTCATGAGAATTGGACTCTAACACACGTATACACATTCTCTCCAATCTTTAGTAAATGTACTAGATGACAATGCATGATCTCTATAATGTCTAACGTTACTTGACATGGAAATTTGATAACATTGTATCTTAATTTGATAAATTATATCATGTATACAAATATTGTTTTATAGCATCTCTTGGTTTCAAACTCCAAAAATATCTTCTTTTAAAACCACAACTTTTATCATATAAATGTTTGTAATTGCACAAAAGATGTTTATTTACAAATATTCTTATAAATATTTTGTCCCGCTGCAGTACTACTACAAGCTCGATCATGGCTAATTTTTCAACAAGTGATAATTCTAAATTCATCAATCTTTTTTTGTCTGCATAGAATACAAAAACTAATTGTTAAAACACTCTACTGCATCCTCTTTTGATAATACCAAAAGAGAGAGAATAAATTTAATGAAATATACCATTTAAGATGAGTACAATATAAGAAGCATCTATGTATGGGGAGTATCCATATATAGGGAGTACGGATGTATATCAACACTTATCACTTGCTATAAACATGATTCTTATTATATTTGTTTTATTTCTTTCTAGAAGATTTGTTATTATCAAAAAGAGAAGTTTGTTGCTACATGCATTCCGCATCTCTTGATTTGAGAATAACAAATCCGAGTATGTATTTGATCATTGTTGTCGTGTGTTTATAGTGTGTAGGAACCACAGGTTCAATACTCCATGACATACAATTCGAAATGAAGATGGTGCTCCGAATTGGGTGCTAGCGCGGGGAATTAATGCTAACGTGGGTGGTAACATCGATTAAAAAGGCAATAACGACGTGAAGGGAAAGATAGGAGAGAAAGGAAGGTTGGGTGGAGCCAGATATAGCAAGTTCTATTGCAGCACGTTAACACTAACACCTGGTGTTACAAAATGGAATGCCAACCAATCTACGGCTAATTGATTTTGTGCTTGTGAAACTGCTTATGATATCTGGAATATTTTAGAAATAACTCATGAAGGTATTTCGCAGGTGAATGACTCGAAGCTTTTTCAACGGAAGTCTGAATGTAAGAAGTTCCGGATGGAGGCAGACGAGGACATTGACTTGATGTACACGCGATTCACCAAGATCGCCAACTCCTCAAAGGTTCTTGGAAGAACTTTCTCCAATGGTAACTTTGCGAGGAAGATCCTTCGGTCTCTCCCTCGTAAGTTCAATCCAAAAGTGCGCCTCCTGGAGAGCACGCAAGGAGAGGTGGCTCACCAGGATGCTGAGTTGGGATCCCCGAAGGCTGAGGTGGAGAGATTTTCCTCACTGGAACGGACTGCTAAGGAGCTGAAGGCTGCAGGAGTTGCCGAGTATAAGGACTCCATAGATCATATGCAAGACCAATCTCCTCTCAAAGGAGACCCTTGAGGAGGTCTGAAGCAAGGAGGTGGAGCCCCGGATGGAGGACGAGCATGAGATGGCCTTGAAGCGGGGGATGAAAGATCCTCCAGAAGATGGTGCAGAAGCGCGGATACGACGCATCTGGTCTTGGTATCGGAAACCTCTCCGAAGACGAGTGCTCTGACGTCGATGTTGAGGGCGAGAAGTAGCCCCATTCGATTGTATCTTTGTACGTTTGCGTGTAATATATACATTCGCACTTGTATCTGCATTGTATGTGGTTGTAGCGCCTTGGACGCCTTTTGCAGATTGAATAGTTATTTGTGGATTTTCAGCTTGTGGCATTACATGAGTAATGATTTGTACTGTGGTGCCGACAATGTTACTTTATGCATGACTTAGTTTTGATTTTAAGTTTGTTTTATAGATGCCAGCAGCGTGGGGAAGAGACATTGACGGTATCGTAATCTACTACGAGGGCGGAGGGCGGACGCTTGGAGCCGAGGTAGTGAGAGGTCAAGGCGACTGTGTTGCAGGTTTTCCTTGGCTGTGGCGCGACCTACTGTGGGGCCGAAGGGCGGACCTTCGATCCGCAGCCGTGAGGCACGGGGACGAGACCCTGACGGGGTCATAACCTACTATAAAGACGAAGGGTGGACGCTTCGAGCCGGAGGTAGTGAGAGATCAAGGCGACCGTGTTGCGGGTTGTCCTTGGTTGTGGCGGTGAATGACGGACCTTCGAACCTGGGCGACTGTGAGGGGAGCAGGCACTGGAGGTGGCGTGACCTACTGCGGGAGTGAAGGGAAGACCTTCGAGCTGCGACAGTGGGAGGTCACTGGGGGCTGGCCCCGGAGAGACAATGAAGGGCGGACACTTCGAACCGTTGGCCGCCGTGAGGGGGTAGGCCCTGGCGGAGCCGTGACCTACTGTGGGGGTGAAGGGCGGACCTTCGAGCCGTGGCAGTGGAAAGCCACTAGGGGACTGACCCCGAAATTCCGGAGAAGGGCTGATGCTTCGAACCGTTAGCTTACTACGCGGGCGAAGGGCGAACCTTCAAGCTGGGGTAGTGCGCGGCCGTGGGGCTGGCCCCGAAGTTTTGGTAAAGGGCTGACGCTTCGAATTGTTGGCCTACTACACGGGTGAAGGGCGGACCATTGAGTCAGGGTAGTGCACGACCGGGGGACTGGCCCCAAAGTGTTCCTGCGATAGTAAACTTAGGAGAAATTAAAGTATATTTAATTGAAATAAGCAATTGCGTGTGTAAGTGCAGACTTGCGACTTTAGAGTAGTGATTGTTATTAGTTACATATAGAAGAGAAAAGTAAGGTAAATGAAGCTGTAATATAGTATCGTTCTCCTGCCCTATTCCAAGCTTTTCCCCGAGTCGCATCTTCTAAGATCCTCTGGATTCGTTCACGTGTTGTGTCCTGATGGCATCCCTGGTTCTGGTCATGCTGGTATGTGGGGTTGCTCCCTGTCCGGACCGCATCTGCTGCAGATAGCACGAGCGTGCTACTTCCTGATTCCCTCGGACGACCCCAATCCCTGTTGGAGTGACGAACTTCATTGCAAGGTGTAGGATGGAGAAGATCACCCCAAACGCTGCCTGGAGTAGACAAGTGTAGATCGTATTGTAGGGGGTCATTTGGGACACGCGTCGTCATCCCCTGCGTGGGCCCATAACATGATTTTTTTCACCATGTGTGGTTATGTGATAATCGAGCACCTGAAGAAAATGTTTCAAGAGCATGCTCAGCAAGAGAGGTTTGATATCTTTAAGGCATTATTTCAGTGCAAGATGGGAGCTCAAGACCCAGTGGTAACTCATGTACTTAAGATGATTGGGTACATCGAGAACCATTAGAGACTGGGCTTTCCCTTGGGCCAAGAGTTGGCTACTGATCTAATCCTACAATCATTGTCGGGAAATTATGAGCAGTTCTTCTTGAACTACAACATGAATGAGATTGACAAGGCACTACCCGAACTCTTAGGCAAAACTCCAATTGGTTGAGTATCATATTGCATTGTATCTTTTTTGTCGCACACTGTTATTCTCTCCTCATTTCCGCAAGCTTTTACTTTTCATGCATTATGTAGCTTTTACTTCTCACGCATTTTGTTAAACCCTTTCCTCTCATTATATATAATTAGTTAAAACTCTATTTTTCCTTGCTCTTGAATCTCTTCCTCTCATCTTTGTGGTTAGAGGTTAGGGTTGACTAAGAATACTCTCTTATCTCCTCTCTCGGTCGAGCCCAAATCTCATTGTATCACCGCCATTGAGAAGGCTAGGTTGAGGAAGGGTCGTGACGATCATCTCCGATATTTCTCGCTCTCAAGAATGCACCTGTTCCCAATCGTCGACTCATAATCTTGTATAAGAGCAATCGACATATCCCTCTACCGATCCTTCCTCGACAAATCTCGCGCGCACTTCTCCTAGCGTCGATGACTCCCACATGCCTTGACTGCAACTGCCGCTCGATCGACCCTCCGCCGAACTCGCGCGCACCTTTCCTGGCCTAGGCAAATCCCGCTCGATCAACCCTGGCGTCGACGACTCCCATCCATCTCCACTTCTCGTTTTCGAACCGATAGAGACGTCACTGCCGCTCGATCGACCAACCCTTCCCAGCTCGACTCCAGTTACGGTTTCACCTTCTCCAGCCAGCCAAATCGCTCTCACCTACCTCTGACAATCCTTCCAACCCTCCCACACCGCTACTCAGTTGCTTCCATGCCCAGACAAGTGCCCAGTCAAAGGCATCCAGACATCCAACCTGTTGATGCGCGAAATGCGGTTCCAACCAGTTAACGGGTGTTCGATCTCACAGGCTAAGGATGAAGGAAGAAGGGTCGCGGGGATAGAGGAGAAGGCTTGCTCGAGCAGAGAAAGAGCTTGCTTGAGCAGAGAGGGAGTTTGATCTGGTACTGTCGAGCAGACAGCTACTTGAATGGTTAGCTTTGCAGGTTGACGCCGAGAGAGGGGAGAAGAAGAGAGGAGGCCGCTAGCAGCGGCAACAGCAGACTTCGCCCGCCGCGGCTTGAATGCCACTCTTGCGACGGGCTTTACCTTTATTCAATAAGAGTTACAACTTGCTATTGTACCATTACATGAAGAGCAGTTAAGGGTACAATGGGGGAAGCTGGCGGCTGAGGAAGAAGGTGCCAGAAACCAAGTAAAAGAGGCTGCAGAGAATTGGGAAACTGAGGCTGCAGAAGCTGCTGAAGCTGCCTGCTGCTGGTAGAAAAAACTAAGTCCACAATTCCTGACGACCTGGGCGGACTGGAAATCGTAGGCTGCGGAGGCTGCGCAAGCTGCTGAGAGCAGAAAAAACCAAGTCCACAGCCTTTGACGACCTGGGCGGACTGGAGATTGGAGTCTGCCGACCTTGCTTGATCAACCTTGACGGACTGAGAAAACCGAGTCCGCAGCCTTTGATCAAGGTGGCAGTTCTCCTCCTGCGCGCCCTGAATGAGAGGACTTGGGGGGTATTTATAGGCCCGGTGAGAATCTTCTAGAAGCGGGGCCCAGTGACGTCATCTTCGACGACCTCGGCGGACTGAGACGACCTCGGCGGACTGAGACGACCTCGGCGGACTCCGCGGACTAACCTGAGGAAAGGAGGTCGACGACCTCGGCGGAAGAAACGAGCAAAGGGGGGCGGCCTGAGGAGCAGGCTGCCCTCCAACATGAGCAGGCCGCCCGAGGCGGCGGCGGCCTGGAGCAGTCCGCCCACTTACCTGGCGGCCTGGGCAGGCCGCCCAAGGCGGCGGCGGCCTGGAGCAGGCCGCCCGCTTACCTGGCGGCCTGGGCAGGCCGCCCAAGGCGGCGGCGGCCTGGAGCAGGCCGCCCGCTTACCTGGCGGCCTGGGCAGGCCGCCCAAGGCAACGGCGGCCTGGAGCAGGCCGCCCGCTTACCTGGCGGCCTGGGCAGGCCGCCCAAGGCGGCGGCGGCCTGGAGCAGGCCGCCCAAGGCGGCGGCGGCCTGGAGCAGGCCGCCCGCTTACCTGGCGGCCTGGGCAGGCCGCCCAAGGCGGCGGCGGCCTGGAGCAGGCCGCCCAAGGCGGCGGCGGCCTGGAGCAGGCCGCCCGCTTACCTGGCGGCCTGGGCAGGCCGCCCAAGGCGGCGGTGGCCTGGAGCAGGCCGCCCGCTTACCTGGCGGCCTGGGCAGGCCGCCCAAGGCGGCGGTGGCCTGGAGCAGGCCGCCCAAGGCGGCGGCGGCCTGGAGCAGGCCGCCCGCTTACCTGGCGGCCTGGGCAGGCCGCCCGCTTGCCTGGCGGCCTGGGCAGGCCGCCCAAGGCGGCGGCGGCCTGGACCAGGCCGCCCGCTTGCCTGGCGGCCTGGGCAGGCCGCCCAAGGCGGCGGCGGCCTGGAGCAGGCCGCCCAAGGCGGCGGCGGCCTGGAGCAGGCCGCCCACTTGCCTGGCGGCCTGGGCAGGCCGCCCAAGGCGGCGGCGGCCTGGAGCAGGCCGCCCAAAGAGTCGGCGGCCTGGAGCAGGCCGCCCACTTACCTGGCGGCCTGGGGCAGGCCGCCCAGAGCGACGACGGCCTGGAACAGGCCGCCCACTTAGGCTGGCGACCTGAGGAGCAGGCCGCCCTCCTGGGGTTGACGGTCAGCTGTGCTGGAGGGGCTTGCTGAGTCCGCGACGATGGCGCTGATCGAGAGTTGACTCCAGCAGGTCGATCCTGCGAGCTGACATAGGCTGCCTCCCTGCAAGGTAGCATGTTGCATGGTTAGCCTGGCCAAACCGCATGGGAAAAGAAAAAGGGAAGGCCGAGGCAGATCGCGATCCTCGGGGGGTTCCCCTGAGTGGGCCGCGACTTGCGAGCTAGAGACCTTGGGAGGGATCGCCGATTTTGGGGTTAACATAATCCCCGCACTTTTTTAAGTTCTGAAAGGAACTTCGAAAAAGTAGAAGACCCACAAAAATCGTAATCCTCCCCTCAGTAATAAGGAGAGAAAAAATTAGAGGTCAGGAGAGATAGAACCTGATGTCCCTTCTCAGAAAAAATCTATCAGCGTCTATCTTCTGTCTGCGAAGAAAAATTAATGCAGGCACAAAGAGGTACATCTTGCGTGTACCTGAGTTGCTTTTGTAAATGAGGAAGAGGATAACCGTCTTCTATCGAACTCTGCCAAAGTACAGATGAGAGATAGTATAGTAGGATAGTAATCTTACAAGTACCTGAAAGGGGCTTGCTGGTATCTGCTGGTCTCTGCCAAAGTAGGGTGAGTGAGCAGAAAAAGAAAATAAGCTGCAAGTACCTGAGAGGAACTTGCTACTATCTGCTAGCTTCTGCAAAAGTAAGGTGAGCGAGCAGATAGAAAAAGGAAAATAGACTGCAAGTACCTGAGAGGATTTTGCTATTATCTGCTAGTCTCTGCAAAAGGAGAGTAAGCAGGCAGATATGACAGGAAAGTAAGGTGCAAGTACCTGGGGGGAACTTGCTATTATCTGCTAGTCTCTGCAAAAAGAAGAGTAAGCAAGCAAGTAGCAGAAGAAAATAGGCTGCAAGTACCTGAGAGGAACTTGCCGCTACCTGCTAGTCTCTGCAAAAAGAAGAGTAAGCAAGCAGGTATGATAGGAGAGAAAACTAAGTTCGCAAGTACCTGGGCGGAACCTGCGAATGTTGGCTGTTGATATGACAAGATATGATCGGATAACAGAATAGATACCTGACACGCTCTGCTATTGATTGAATAATGATCAAACTGCGATGATGATCGTCTTGTGTGACCAATATCAACGTGAAGACCCAGATCAACAAGATAAGAAAGTTCGAAATTAGATTCAATGATGACATGGTCTGCTAATCAAGAAGAATCATATGCTGAGAATAAATGATGTGTAGTTAACATTTGATAGAAGAATTTGTTGATCATCATCTGATAAGAGCTTATGCCGGCAGTGTATATAGGATGATCATAAACCAAGAG
Organism: Platanthera zijinensis; assembly: GCA_039513925.1. Classification (NCBI taxonomy): domain Eukaryota; kingdom Viridiplantae; phylum Streptophyta; class Magnoliopsida; order Asparagales; family Orchidaceae; genus Platanthera; species Platanthera zijinensis. The sequence goes on from CM077083.1 coordinate 158,472,105, forward strand.
AAATATTGCAGATCTTTAGAATAGGTTGTATTCAACCTGCTAACCTGCAAGAAGGTAAAAAAGGAGAGAAGAGGGGCTACATCCCGAGGATGAACTAAAAGGTTGAATGCTGCCACAGGTGTTCCCCGTGGGCATTATGCATCACTTGCCAAAGTCATCCTGGGTGTAGTCCTAACCAAAGCGGGCTGGCCGCGCATCCTTTAGAAGGGCACAAATAAACAAGAAATAATCCTAAGAAGGATCGACAGATGCACTGCTCTCTTGCCTCGGGTTACAAGCATCGCTGATCAATTAGACTAGTTGCGCCAAGTGGCCTATTGCTTGTCTGCGGATTGATCAGCGGAGTTGTGAGTCCCGCGGAGGCACGGATTTGAGAGTACCATAGAGTGTTCGGCCGTCACAGTTGTGAGATGATCGAGGAGACAAGGCTACACTTGATTGCCATTGCTTGTCATGCAAAGATCATCGTAACTGTAACGTATCCCTAACGGAGCACGATAGAACTATCACAGGAGGCCTCCCCTAGGCACTCACACTGCTCTAGACATCGGCCGGGATCCGAAGCCCCGTCATCCTCCGCACGAGAGTTGAACGGCCCCCACTACACACATATGAGAAAACTCCTCATCATATGTAGTCACTGTGGTTTTACGCCAGAGGACAATCTCGAGGGGGCACTGAGCAAGACTTGGCGATATCTCGTTGGTTTTAGTGATCTCTTTGGCAAAGAGAAAAGTATGGAGAAGAAGCATCACAAAAAGGGAACTGTGTCAGTATGAGATATCTGACGTAAGCTTTATTGAATGAAAAAATGTAACGCTTAGAAGTGCTGAAAAATAGAATGTTTGAAGAGTAAAGTAAAGGCAACCAGTTACGATCGTGAGGGGCTTTGAGGAACTGCGATTTGTCATAGCTGATGACGCAAGAACTGTGTCCTCTTTGCTTCAAAACAGCCTTCCAAGGGGACCTTCGTCAACGACATCTATGCACTCACTTTGAATATCAACGAGTCCCTGCCGGCCCTCATCATGTATCTCTATGCACTCCTGCTGACCCTCAGCCACCTCCTTGCCCTTGGAGGTGGAAGGTTTTGCAGAATCAATTCTCTTGACCAGGTCATTGATCTTGCCCTCGATGAGCAATCTTTCAACCAATCGCCGAAGGGCCTTGCAATCTTCAGTTAAATGACCTTTCTCTTTGTGGAATTCACAGAAAGGGTCTGAATTTCTTGATCTCTGATTCGCCGGTTGGTAGGGCTTTTTGGAATATGCCCTATCCTTCATGATTTGGCAAACTTCCTGCATGAACTCATCTAGTTCAGAGTTAGGCGAGCCATCATCTTGCTGATGAATCGACGCTGCTAGCGGAGATGATGCTGACAATGGTAGCAGTCGTTCTTGGGCACGATCATGGCCTTGGAAGGGGGGTTGACGATGCGGAAATCTTCTTGCTTTCCTAGAGAGAGATGGAAAGTCTTTCCGGGGGGACCTCGGAGGCTGCCTGTAAGAAGAAGAGTTTTTCTCCGATACAAGCCTGGAGACGAAGCTGGGGTTGCTCTTTTCACCGCGGATATATGAGTTGGCTAAACCAATCAACTCTTGATAAGTTCTCGGCGCTCGGACGTTAGCTTCAAACTTTAGAGGGCCTTCGCGCAAGCCGTGGATGAGAGCTACTCGGTACATTTCTTGATCAACGATCTCAATGTCCAAGATTTCTTTTTGAAATCGATCCACAAAATGAGACCAAGTCTCATTATCTCGCTGCCTGATCTCAAAGAGGGCTTCTGGGCCTCCCTTCCTCTTTGAAGAGGTAGAAAACCTAAGCAGGAACTCCCTTCGCAAATCCGTAAAGGAAGAGATTGACTGAGGTCGCAGTCCATAGAACCAGTCTCTTACTTGACCATCAAAGGTCGTTACGAGGAGCTTGCTCTTGGTAGCATCGGAGAGGGTCTTGAGAGCAACGGCTGATTCAAAAGCTTGAAGATGCTTGACAGGATCAGTCTCCCCAGTGTAAATGGGCAACCGTGGCTCTCGGAAGTTGACTGGAGTTGGTTCATATCGAACGCTCTCTGTAAACGGCGATGGCTCTTCTGGCTCTACTGCATAAGGAAAGTAAGGAGCATGAGCAGTAGTTGCAAAAGGAGCAGGAGGATAGGAGTAAAAGGTTGCTGCGGGAGGAGCAAAGGCAGGAGCTGAAGAGGAGGGGTGACTTCCCTGAAAGTTCAAAAATCTAGCTGGACTTCCCCGGGCAGCTTCCCGGAAGAAGTTTTGACGAGCTGCAAACTCATCATCTTGAGATCGCAAAGGAGCTGCAGGTCCTTGCGGAAAAGTTGGAGTATAAAGAGGAGGATAGACCGGCGGATAAGCCGGTGGGTAAACTTGAGGAGTCTCTAATGCTGGTGCTGGATTGATTGGAGGGATTGGCGCTGCTGAAGATTGAGCGGCCAATTGCTGCGTGAGAGCTGCTAGAGTTCGGTTGATGGCTTGAAACTGTTGGGCAGTTTCTCTGCGAGATTGCTCTAAGGCCTCCCAAAGAGAATCATCACTGGGACTTGGAGAAAGACTCTCGGCTGGTTGATGGTTTGTCATGAGTAACCACTGCTTTCACTGCCTGATCGAGATCTGAAGGCCGCGTGTTAACTGTTGATCGAGATCTGAAGGTCGCGTGTTAACTGTTGATGCGCGAAATGCGGTTCCAACCAGTTAACGGGTGTTCGATCTCACAGGCTAAGGATGAAGGAAGAAGGGTCGCGGGGATAGAGGAGAAGGCTTGCTCGAGCAGAGAAAGAGCTTGCTTGAGCAGAGAGGGAGTTTGATCTGGTACTGTCGAGCAGACAGCTACTTGAATGGTTAGCTTTGCAGGTTGACGCCGAGAGAGGGGAGAAGAAGAGAGGAGGCCGCTAGCAGCGGCAACAGCAGACTTCGCCCGCCGCGGCTTGAATGCCACTCTTGCGACGGGCTTTACCTTTATTCAATAAGAGTTACAACTTGCTATTGTACCATTACATGAAGAGCAGTTAAGGGTACAATGGGGGAAGCTGGCGGCTGAGGAAGAAGGTGCCAGAAACCAAGTAAAAGAGGCTGCAGAGAATTGGGAAACTGAGGCTGCAGAAGCTGCTGAAGCTGCCTGCTGCTGGTAGAAAAAACTAAGTCCACAATTCCTGACGACCTGGGCGGACTGGAAATCGGAGGCTGCGGAGGCTGCGCAAGCTGCTGAGAGCAGAAAAAACCAAGTCCACAGCCTTTGACGACCTGGGCGGACTGGAGATTGGAGTCTGCCGACCTTGCTTGATCAACCTTGACGGACTGAGAAAACCGAGTCCGCAGCCTTTGATCAAGGTGGCAGTTCTCCTCCTGCGCGCCCTGAATGAGAGGACTTGGGGGGTATTTATAGGCCCGGTGAGAATCTTCTAGAAGCGGGGCCCAGTGACGTCATCTTCGACGACCTCGGCGGACTGAGACGACCTCGGCGGACTGAGACGACCTCGGTGGACTCCGCGGACTAACCTGAGGAAAGGAGGTCGACGACCTCGGCGGAAGAAACGAGCAAAGGGGGGCGGCCTGAGGAGCAGGCTGCCCTCCAACATGAGCAGGCCGCCCGAGGCGGCGGCGGCCTGGAGCAGTCCGCCCGCTTACCTGGCGGCCTGGGCAGGCCGCCCAAGGCGGCGGCGGCCTGGAGCAGGCCGCCCGCTTACCTGGCGGCCTGGGCAGGCCGCCCAAGGCGGCGGCGGCCTGGAGCAGGCCGCCCGCTTACCTGGCGGCCTGGGCAGGCCGCCCAAGGCAGCGGCGGCCTGGAGCAGGCCGCCCGCTTACCTGGCGGCCTGGGCAGGCCGCCCAAGGCGGCGGCGGCCTGGAGCAGGCCGCCCAAGGCGGCGGCGGCCTGGAGCAGGCCGCCCGCTTACCTGGCGGCCTGGGCAGGCCGCCCAAGGCGGCGGCGGCCTGGAGCAGGCCGCCCGCTTACCTGGCGGCCTGGGCAGGTCGCCCAAGGCGGCGGTGGCCTGGAGCAGGCCGCCCAAGGCGGCGGCGGCCTGGAGCAGGCCGCCCGCTTACCTGGCGGCCTGGGCAGGCCGCCCGCTTGCCTGGCGGCCTGGGCAGGCCGCCCAAGGCGGCGGCGGCCTGGAGCAGGCCGCCCGCTTGCCTGGCGGCCTGGGCAGGCCGCCCAAGGCGGCGGCGGCCTGGAGCAGGCCGCCCAAGGCGGCGGCGGCCTGGAGCAGGCCGCCCACTTGCCTGGCGGCCTGGGCAGGCCGCCCAAGGCGGCGGCGGCCTGGAGCAGGCCGCCCAAAGAGTCGGCGGCCTGGAGCAGGCCGCCCACTTACCTGGCGGCCTGGGGCAGGCCGCCCAGAGCGACGACGGCCTGGAACAGGCCGCCCACTTAGGCTGGCGACCTGAGGAGCAGGCCGCCCTCCTGGGGTTGACGGTCAGCTGTGCTGGAGGGGCTTGCTGAGTCCGCGACGATGGCGCTGATCGAGAGTTGACTCCAGCAGGTCGATCCTGCGAGCTGACATAGGCTGCCTCCCTGCAAGGTAGCATGTTGCATGGTTAGCCTGGCCAAACCGCATGGGAAAAGAAAAAGGGAAGGCCGAGGCAGATCGCGATCCTCGGGGGGTTCCCCTGAGTGGGCCGCGACTTGCGAGCTAGAGACCTTGGGAGGGATCGCCGATTTTGGGGTTAACACAACCCTCTTCCCACACTTCTCCCACCTCAGAACAACCCCACGTACCTCCCGCAACCATGGAATAGGTCGGTCTTACCCTCATGCACAACGTGGAGACCATGCAAAAACTGATGGCTATTCAGATTCAACAAGATGCCTCTATCGCGGGTTTGATTAACCACTTAGGGGGCCTCCCCTTGTCGGGAACCTCCCATCCCCCCCCCCACACACACACATACCTCCTAGCGAATTCTAATAAGGGCGCACAAGTCATGCCTTCTGAGCCCCACGTTGTGAGCACCTTCTCGCCAACTAACTCACACCATTGGAAGTTTGGATCAGGTTTGCTTCCTTTCAGCTCTTGGGCTCGGCAAAACTATGGTATGGCTAATTGGCGTGAGAGACCCTCATTTAACTTGGGGCACCTTCAAGCATGCCTGCAATCTACGTTTTGGGATGCCTCTCTGAAGCAACCCCATGGGAGACCTCTTCAATCTTAAGCAATCTGGACATGTGGATGGTCACTTGGAGAGCTTCCAGATGTTACTTGCATGTCTTGCCAAAGCACTAAGTGCCTAACTTCACTGCCAGTCTGCATGATCGATTGCACCTCGATGTTGAGTTCCAAGCCCCGCAGTAGCACAACCACGAGCTTCGCCCACATTTGTGAGAAGCCTCTCCTCATGGACACCCCGTTTGGCGGCCACTACGGCGAGTATGGGGACAGTCGGCGTGAGGACACACAATCTCTATTTTAGCAGTCTGACCACCCTACTTAGGTGCAAGGGATTCAGTGCCACCCCCGCCATAAGGCGATTATCACGAACAAAGATAGCAGAATACCATGCACAAGACCTTTGTTTCAATTGTGATGAACCATATTCGTCAAACACTAGTGCATACGTTTTTTTCTTGGCTCGAAGTGGACGACCTCCCGGATGACGAGGAAGAGAATGTTGACTCGATGGGACCCCCGCACTTCAATCATTAGGACAAGCTTGATCCAAACAAAGGGGGAGATATTATGGGCCCATGCAGGGGGTGACGATGCATGTCTTGGATGACGTGTATCTACTATCATATTGTATCTTTATTTGACGCGCACTGTTATTCTTCTCATTTTTGCACGCTTTTATTTATCAAACATTATGTAGCCCGAGCGAGACATAATTGTAAATTTTGTCAATTGATGGTTATGAAAATAACACCCTAATTTTCCTTTCTCTTAAATCTCCTCCTCTCATCCTCTTGGTTAGGGCAAGGGTCGAAGGGTCCCCTCCCCCCCCCCCCCCTCTCTTGGTCGAGCCCGACTCCCATTGTATTACCACCATTATGAAGGCTAGATCAAGGAAGGATCGTGATGATCCTCTCCGAGATTTCTCTCTCTCAAGAGTGCACATCCGCTTCCTATCAAAGGCTCATATCAAGCAACTACTTTGGTTTGCTCTCACATGCGTTGAATTATTGAAGTAAATTAATTTGGCTTTAATACTTTGTGCAATGTCTTAATTTCCATATGATAATCCCCTTCCTTGATTTGGGCCAGTCCAGAGAATGGAAAGAAGAAGCCAACTAATTGAGAGCTTCAATTATCTATTTTTATCTTTATTCTAAGTGGCCCAAGCTAATTAATTCCTGGTTCAGAAAAAATGAAATGGCGGCCCAGGTCTTCAAGCAATATTTTCTCCCAGTAATGTGGAGCTGCATAGTGCGATATCTCATTCTAGAAAAGTTGTCGCTGAGCTATCCATTCAGCAACCAAGAGTTTGTTTTGTTTGCACTGAGTAGGGATTTCTCTGTCTTGAGAAACTGCACAGATTCTCTCATTCCAGAATGGAGCCTAGCACAAGGAGGAAGAAGTAGCCGGTTTTGTTCCTTGTCTCCCCAAAATTTCAGATCTTGGCTATTTTGCAAAGTGAAGAGAGGTGATATCTCATAGTGCCTCTCTATTAATGTTCATATATGTTTCTATGTGTTGAATAAGGAGTTTGTAGTGGATCTTATATTTCTATTCAAAGCTTATTTTTCTTTTCATATTTTTGTGTTCTTCAAGTGTTTTGGATTGTGCATCGTCGGGTGTAAGTTTCTTTAGATGGTATCAGAGCCGCAAAGAATTTATGTGTGATACTAGTTTCCTTGGTGGAGAAGAATGATTTACCGGATATGGAAGAAGGGGTCTTTGTAGGAGACTTGAGATAGAACTACGCATGTAACCAAATTACAAGCAATGAAAGAGTTGTATGGAGACCTATTTTCTTGGAGAAGAACTTTGGGATGTCGTTGCAGAAGAAAAGAGGATTAACACTGGTGGCCAATGAAGAGAATGGACTAGTGAGAAGGTGGAGAATAGCAAATACAAAGGCAGTGTTCATGTTGAAGAAGTTTATATCAACAAATTTGTTTGACCACATCTTGGGGTGTCAATCAGTGTTTGGGGTTTGGACATCCCTTGATGTGTTATTCAACAAGTGGAATGTTGCAAGGTTGCAATATCTACAGAATGAGTTAGCAAAGACAAATCAGGAGGAGCGCTTTATATATATATATATATATATATATATATATATATATATATATATATATATATATACTAGCATCTTCGAACGGGCTCCGCCCGTTCTCGATACGTCGCTGCGGGCTTCGCCCGCTTGGCATTCAAGCGGGCTTCGCCCGCCACCCGGCGTGCAACTAAGCGGGTTGCGACAGCATTCGCAAGCACGTTGAGCTATTTATAAATATTAATGTAATATATCTTTGTTTTTTTAATTGTTGTTCTCAAGCGTATGCTTAATGACACCATTCAAATTAATAGTTTTTAATATTTCTCTCTCCCCCCCCCCCTTTCTCTTCCCCCACATGCCTCTCTCCCCCTCTCTTCTCTCTCTTTTCTCCTCTCTCCTACTCATGCAAAACCTCAAGGGAAACGCCATCACCGCATTTTCTCCCTCTCTCTCCCTCTCTTTCTTCATTAAAGAGGCTGCTTACCCTACCTCTCTCTTTTTCTCTCTTTTTACATCATTACAGTGGGCCTCATCTCTACTTCCTCCCCAGCTCTCTCTCCTTCCCACGTTCTCCCTCTCTTTATTTCTCTCTCTCTCTCCGCTGTCCCTCCCTCCACCCTCTCCCTCTCTCTTTCTAGTTTTTATATTATTACTGTGGGCCCCATCTCTACTTCCTCCCCCTCTCTCTTTCTTTCTCCTGCCCACTTTCTCCCTCTCTTTTTATTTTTTTATTTCTCTCTCCTGATTGTCCCTCCCCCCACCCCCTCTCTCTCTCCTTTCCCACTTTCTTTCATAGGTTTAAAAGACCTATCATTATTCTTTTGTCTTCTCTCTTTCTCTCTCCTCAAACTTTGTTTCAATCTCTTCATCTTACGGATGAAATTAAAGAGACTTGTTGATCAAACGGTTGTGAGGGAAAGTATGGTGTGCTTTTGAAGATATGCATATTCCTATATATAGTAGAAGATATATATATATATATCTTTAACACCTATAAATGAATACTTAACGGTTTTTAAAATCTAGATTTTAAAATCCATTGGAGCATTCTAGGCCATCGGATCTTGCTTTTTTATTATCACCGTTCAAAAAAAAAAGTTAGGTATCCTAAAGCTACTAATGCTTACAGATCAAAGAGAAAGAGAGGGAGAGAGAGAAAGAAAGGGAGAGAGAGGGAGACAGGGCGGTGGGAGAGAGAGGGAGAGAGAGTAGGCATGATATATATTATTAATTAGGGCCATTTACCGGGACCTCCCCTCTAACTTTGCTAAATTACTGACAGCACCCCTCTTATTTTCGAAATTACCAAAATTTCCCCTAAAGTTTTCATTTCATTACAAAAACCTCCCCTGAAGTTTTAATTTCATAACATCCATGCACAAAAACACCCCCCTGGGTGAACAGTGTCCAGGGGGGTATTTTTCTTCATGGATGCAATGAAATGAAAAGACCAGGGGAGGTTTTGGTAATGAAATTAAAACTTAAGGGGAGTTTTTTGTAATTTCGAAAATAAGAGGGGTGCTCTCACTAATTATGCTAGTTTACAGGGGAGGTTTGGGTAATTATTTCTATTAATTATTATACATATATAGTATTATTAAGAAAGAGAGGAGAGCAAGGAGTGTGCGGAGGAGAGGGAGAGAGAGAGAGAGATGGAAAGAGAGAGAGAGATTAATAAGAATAAAGAGAGTGAAAAAAATAATTTTCTTACTAATAAAAATATTTTTTTTGTAAAATAAGTATTAAAATATTGATTTATATTTTTTTACGGTCATTTTGAGTACACATGTGTATGTTGCGGGCGCAGCCCGCAGCGCCCTGTCGGGGCGGGCGAAGCACGCCATCACTGGCCGAGTACTGTCGCGTTTAGTCATAGGGGCGGGTGTCGGGCACGGACGAAGCCCACCGTCACTGGCCGAGTACTGTCGCGCTTGGTCGTAGGGGCGGAGCCCCGTGTCGGGCACTCGTGTATATATATATATATATATATATATATATATATATATATATATATATATATATATATATATATATATATATACGAGTGACAGGCACGGGCCTCCGGCCCGATGGCTACGCGCCACAGTATCCGCCCGGCGATGGCGGGCTTCGCCCACCCCCCACAACGAGTGCTCGGCACGGGGCTCCGCCCTTACGGCCAAACGCGATAGTACCTGCCCGTCGACGGCGGGCTTCGCCCGCCCCGACAATCGTGCCTGCAACATATACATATGAGTACTCAAAATGACCGTAAAAAAATATCAATCACGATTATAAAATTATTTTTTAAAAAAATATAAATCGTAAACCGTATACATCTCATATATTATATGAAATGATATGTAATATTATATTAATATCTAAATCGTAAACCGTATACAATATATATTATATAATATATAAATAATTTTTACCCGCCCTCTCTCTCTCCCTCTCTCTCTCTCCCGCTCTCTCTCATCTGTAAACCGTATACAATATATATTATATAATATATAAATAATTTTTACCCGCCCTCTCTCTCTCCCTCTCTCTCTCTCTCCCGCTCTCTCTTCCCGGCCCAGCCTTCAATGGTAGTAGGCTTAAGTGATCTAATATTATTTATTTTTTTAATAATAAATAATTTGACGGCTGATATCATATGATATCATATCCAATGACCATAACTCTTCCAATGAATTTTTATTTCATGCTTCTTTATATGGTATATATATATATATATATATATATATATATATATACGGAAAAATGTAAATCCACGGAACCCGGATATAGCTAAATCCGCGGAACCCGGATATAGCTAAATCAAGGTTCCGCGCGCCTTGTGAAAATAGGCCGAGTATATGACATTTTTAGGAAAAATAGGCCTACAACATTCATGTTGGACACTTTTCCTAAAAATGTCATATACTAGGCATATTTTGAAAAGGCGCGCGGAACCTGGATTAAGCTTAAATCCGGGTCGCGCGGATTTACATCAACCCCATACACACACACACACACACACACACACACACACACACACACACACACACACACACACACACACACACACATATATATATATATATATATATATATATATATATATATATATATTCGGTTAAATGTATATACACTTAACATGTATATAACGAAATACGCGCCTTTTTGAACTGCGTGTTATACGTGTATTTTTAGGAGAAGTGTTCAACATGAAAGTTGTAGATCTCAACGATATCTACAATTTTCATGTTGAACACCTTTTGATTTGGAGCCGTTTAGGCCCCCGATTTGGCCCCCAAAAAAAATTACGCGAAACATATTTATGTTCCGCGTGATTTTTTCGGGGGCTTAAACGGCTTCAAATCAAAAAGTGTTCAACATGAAAGTTGTAGATATCGTCGAGATCTACAACTTTCATGTTGAACACTTCTCCTAAAAATACGCGTAGAAGACGCAGTTCAAAAAGGCCGTATATAGGAATATACATTTAACGCGTATAACATTATATATATATATATATATACTAGCATCTTCGAACGGGCTCCGCCCGTTCTCGATGCGTCGCTGCGGGCTTCGCCCGCCCCCCCGACGGGCTTCGCCCTCCCCCCCCGGCAGGCTTCGCCCGCCCCCCGGCTTCGCCCACAGAAGTTTTTTAAAATATAAACAATTTTAAATTTATTTGAATTTTTTATTAAAATTTATTTGAATTTTTATTAAATTAGAATTTTTAATAATTTAAAAGTAATAATTAAATTATAAATTGAAATTAAAAACGCGTGAGAAATACCGATGCCCCCTCCCCTACTTCTGCAAGCTGCGCTGCCGCCGCCGGCAGAGCCGGTGGCGGCCTGCCCGGCGCCCACCGGCGGGTTCGCCGGCCTCCGGCGAACACGTCGGGGGTTGTCCGGTGGCGAGCGGGCAGGGCCACCGCTCGCCGTCGGACAACCCCCGGCGTGTTCGCCGGAGGCCGGCGAACCCGCCGGTGGGCGCCGGGCAGGCCGCCGCCGGCTCCGGCGGCGGCGGCGTCGGGAATAGGCGCGGGTTGTTCTCTTCGGGAATAGGCGCGGGCTGTTATCGGGATTTTTCCTGAAGTGAACTGTGTCGGTTTTGGTGGAAATGTTATAGGCAGTTCTCTTTTTTTGTATCCAACGGCCCATATTTCCAGATGCTTCATCGGACGGTTCCTGTTCATTTCTTAGTGTGCTTCAAGAAATGGCTATTGTTTTATATGATAAAGATATATATATATATATATATACAAGTGACAGGCACGGATCTTCGGCCCTGGGGGCATTTGGCGGGGGTGCGACAATCGGCAAGGTGCGACATTCGGCGGGGTGCGACATTCGCCGAGATGAGACATTCGCCGGTAGTGCGACATTTGTCGTGGGGACGACATTTGTCGTGGGCGGCGACATTTGTCGTGGCCGGCAACATTTGTCGTGGGAGGAGACATTTGTCGTGGACAGTACCCGCCCCTATGGCCTCGCGCGACAGTACCCGACCGGCGACGGCGGGCTTTGCCCGCTCCCGGCGGGCTTCGCCCTCTCCCGGCGGGCTTCGCCTGTCCGCAGCTGGCTTCGCCCGACCCGCAACATATACATATGAGTACTCAAAATGACCGTAAGAAAATATAAATCAAGAATACAATTTTTATTTTGTAAAACAAATTATATTTTAACGTTAAAACATTAATCTTTCTCTTGACATTCCTAGCTAGAGACAATAGCTTTAGGGTATCTAGTGTTTTTATTTTTTGTATTTTAATATTGTAAAGTTATGTAATTACCTAAAAGGATATTGTCTTTATAATATACTAATACAAAGTTTGGTATAATTGTGTAATTATGAATATAACTATAAGGGCAATATAGGGACATCAGACAATGTTTCACCAAAGAATAGTTTTCGTATAATAGTAGAGATATCTTTATTATATAAGCAAAGACCTTCAAAAGACCCATGGTGTGAAATTTATATCCCATAATACCCTCATTTCTCCTACCTCCAATACCCTCATTTCTCCATGGACTTTTTGGTCATTGCACATTGCTGGCAATATTGCTTATATAATATTGTAGCAATATTGCTGCTCCCGCAAAAGCAATATCACAACATTGCTGTAACATTTCTACTCATCGCGCCATCCCGCAAAAGCAGCACGCTTTCCCGCAAAAGCTGATCCCGCCATCCCTGCTCATCACGTCATCCCTGCTCTCCCGCAAAAGCTGATCCCACAAGCAGCACGCTTTCCCGCGCACCCATGCTCTCCCGCCAGACATTGATGGCTTTCTCCTCTGCTACACGCCACCGCAACATGTATAACCCCTGCTTTCTCCACTCTTCCACCACCGCAGTCCTGCTATCGCGCCAGTCCTGCTATCCCGCTGAAAGCAACTCCGTGCAGTGATTTTCCGCTTCTTCGACATCCCTCTTTCTCCTCTTCGCACGCCTCCGCCGGCATCCTTCCTCGACTGCCACCCGCAAAAGGTATTCCACGGTGCTTCTTCTACGCAGAGGTATAACCCTACCTCTTCTCCACACACGGCGCTCCTTCCCCAAAACTTCTCTCGCTTCAACAGAGCTTCTCTTCCGTCAGCAGAAAATCTCCTCCACCGTGCCTCGCCGCAATAGCTTCTCCTCCTCGACACCCTCAACAGAGCTCCTTCTACAACCAAACTCCTCACGGTAAGCGATTTTCCAAATCCCTATTGTTGCAAATGTTTAGATATACCATTTCCAGATCACCGTTTTGATTTCAGTTGTTAATTTCAGTTGTTCAGGAGTTGTAAAATTCTTTATTCAGTTGTTCAGTGGTTTCTTCGGTGTTAGATCATGAAATAGGCAGTGATTTCTTCATGCTCTTAAATATCTGGTTTGTATAACATTTTATACTGGTTTGTATAACATTATGTTCAGTGATTTCTTCATGCTCTTCATTTCAGTTGTATAACATTTTTGTATTTCAAAAATAAATCATGAAATAGGTGTTAGATCATCCCTGCAACATCCTCAACACTATGTATAACATTTCTTAATTCAGTTATAATTTTATTCAGTTGTTCGGTGGTTTGTATAACTTTTATAATGTTATAATTTTATACTTTTTTTTAGTTTGACTCCCTTTTTCTGTGTCCTTTTCTCGGCAAGATTCTCACGGTATCGCTCCTGTTAGTCAAAAAATCTGTTTTTGTGAGCAACAGCTTGCTGGAAAAAAATGTGTCAGAAAATTTGTAACTCCTTTGGAGGAGAAAAAATGTGTTAATCAAATTTGTAAAATATGTTTTTCATTTTTGTTCTTTTCTCTGTGGGCAGCATTTTATTTCTCTGTAAACCATCTGATAGATTTTTGCATTTTTTAGTGGGTGCGCCGAATATTGCCTTACCTAAAAATGATCATCAGTGGCCATTACCTAAAACATGCTTTATTTGTTAGCCGAATTGCCTTATATTTCTCAAATTGCTATTAAAATGTCTTCGAGTTCTCAAATTTTAGGTAATTTGTTCTCTGGTTTAGTTTAGTTTTTGTAAAACACTATCATATTTGAAGGCAATCTCTGTTACAGTTAGTTTAAATTTGTTAGAGAAATGTCAAGCATTCAAATATAAGGCAATTCTGCATGCAGTTATAATTGAAAGTCTTCAAATGATTTCATGATTTAAATCGATTTGTTCAAGAGTTAGCATATTTTTAAGGCTCTATGTCAAATTTTTGCCTTCCATCGGTTTGGTAGAAAGACATTTTCAGTTCTCGGCCTGGAAAACTTAGAAAATTGAATTCTCGGCCTGGGAAAACATATTTTAACCGACTGCACCAAGTATTTTTAGAAAATTTTTAGAGCAAAGATTCTTGTGTTCGAGTTCCCTGTTTTGTCCGGCTTTGCATGTGAAAGATAATATTGATTATTATTATTTCAGAAGATTATAAATATTGATTCCTGTGTTGTTGATGATTGTTCTAATGAGATCTTTTGTAAACAAGAGTGCATGTGAAATGAGTAGCAAACCTGCTTTGCTTTGTTCTAATTAGTTTGCTGCAGGTTTGCGGCTTTAAAGTTTAATAGAGTATATATATGTATAATACTACATATATAAACTATCATAATTAGTTCTATACATATGTACATAGCAGGTTTGCTATCAAAGCAAAGCAGGTTTGCTATCAAAGCAAAGCAGGTTTGCTATCAAAGCAAAGCAGGTTTGCTATCAAACTATAGTTAGAACAAAGCAAACCTGCTTTGAAACTATATGAGTAGCAAACCTACTTTGAAATGAGTAGCAAACCTGCTTTGAAACTATATGAGTAGCAAACCTACTTTGAAATGAGTAGCAAGTTCTGAAATGAGTAGCAAACCTGCTACTCATTTCAGAACTTGCTACTCATTTCAGAACTTGCTACTCATTTCAGAACTTGCTACTCATATAGTTTTAAAGCAGGTTTGCTTTGTTCTAACTATAGTTTGATAGCAAACCTGCTATGTACATATGAATAGAACTAATTATGATAGTTTATATATGTAGTATTATACATATATATACTCTATTAAACTTTAAAGCAGCAAACTAATTAGAACAAAGCAAAGCAGGCTTGCTACTCATTTCACATGCACTCTTATTTACAAAAGATCTCATTAGAACAATCATCAACAACCCAGGAATCAATATTTATAATCTTCTGAAATAATAATAATCAATATTATCTTTCACATGCAAAGCCGGGCAAAATAGGGAACTCGAACACAGGAATCTTTGCTCTAAAAATATTCTAAAAATACTTGGTGCAGTCGGTTAAAATATGTTTTTCCAGACCGAGAATTCAATTTTCTAAGTTTCCCAAGCCGAGAACTGAAAATATGTCTTTCTACCTGTTAGAAAAGCCCATGTAAAGGGGCTCATATAGCCCATGTATTTGTTTATTTTTCTCTTTTCTTCTTTAGTCTCACATCATGTATAGGACTCTCTTCTCTCTTTCTCTCTCCTATAAATATGTATTCATACTTTGTATTTGAATATAGAGAAAGTATTTACAAGTTTGAGTTTTCTCCACATGGTATCAGAGGGACTCGGTCTTTCCTTGCGGCTAGTTTTCTGCGAACCGTCCGACCTTCCTCTGTTTGCGCTAGGCGCGGTCTGTCTTTTTCTAACCGGACGACCATCCCTTCTCGCGCAATGCACGCGGCTAGGATTTCTCTACCCGCCTCTCTCTTCCCCTCCTCCTATCTCGTGGTCTCCACCTTCTTTCTCTCTACTCTCTATCCTTTTATAGGAGTTTCTCTCGCTAGTGGGGCCCTCTCCCACTTCCTCTCTCCCGCGCGGTTTCCTCTCTACCCGCGCGGTTTGTTTCTCTCTTCACACAGCGAGCTCCCCTTTTAGCTCGCGGCCTCTCCCTGTTTTTTTTTCTTCTTCTCCCGGGCGGCTTCCTCGCTAACTGCGCGGCTTCCTCTCTTCCCGCGGCTTCTCTATCCGCGGCGTTTTCAGCACTTGGTCGTGGCATCTTCCCCTGCCGCTGGTGTACTCACTTTGACCGTGTGGACTTCTTGTGTCCGGCTTCTTTCTCGTGCGTCCTTCGGGTCGGTTAGTCGCAGCGGTATCCCTAACTGCTCCGGGCTAAGCATCGTGGCCGCGGCTTCTTGCCTCTGGTGGCTTATCACCAAGACCGTGCGGCCTCCCCAGTTCGCATTCTGTCCGCTCGACTTCTTCTGGTCGCTGCCTCTTCTGCTCTAGCCGCTGCCTTGGTACTGTACGTCTTCTCGTACGGCCAGCCTGCTGTCTGATTCTGGTCTTCCCGTGCGGTCTCGCCGTCTATCCGCTGCTTGACCTCTCGGCGGTCTAGTTCTCTGCCCGCCTGGTCATGGGCTCCTCTATTAACTCTGCTGAACCGGCGGCTTCATCTGCTGACCGCCCAGTTCTTGCCCCCGAAATCCGTGATGAATTGCGGATTACTACTATCTATTTGACCGGGAAGAAGAACTTTACGGAGTGGGTGCACTCGGTTCGCCGTGTGCTTCAATCGAAAGGCTTTCTTCATCATCTGACTCAGGCCGCTCCCGTTCCTCCCACTGATGATTGGCTACGCAATGACGGTCGGGTCCAGACGTGGCTCCTCAACTCTCTGGATAGTGAATCATACCGCATGGTCATGTATCATGAAACTACCAAGGACATGTGGGATGAGCTCCAGGTCCTCTATTCTGGCAAAGATAGTCTCCAACACCTCTAGACATCACCACTGATCTTCAGAATCTCGATGTTGGCGGGGCCTCCGACCTCACGTCCTTTGTTGCTCGCGCCAAGACTCTGGTCGAAGCGTTGATTCAGCATCAACCTCCCACGATGGATCTCGCTGCACAATGTGCTCAGAAAGAAGCTGTCGGTGTGGCCATGATGATGGCTTGTGTACCGCATCATCTTCAGAGCATTCGGGCACAGATTCTCTCTTTTGTGGCTACCCCATCCCTATCTGATGTGTGTGTAATGTTGCTCAAGGTTTCGCCTCCTCCTGATTGTTCTGCTCCTCCGTCACCGGCTCTCCTACAACAGGCTTCGGCGCCCTTACTATCTCTTCCCCCTCCTGCTCGTGGGGGGATGTTCTGGCTCCCGAGCTCGGCCTCGACCAAAGTGTTCCTTCTGCGGGAAGGACGGCCACCTTGAGGCTGTTTGCTTTTGAAAGCATGGGTTTCCCCCTCGCCCGCAGGACACTGTTGTTGCCACAGACTCCTCCACTCGTATTGACCTTGAAGAGGTCCTCCTTCAGCTGCAACAACTCCATGGTCTCCCACCTGCCTCGATTGTTTCTGCTTCCTCCATCTCACATGAAGGTATCGCTTATCTCTCCACTAGTCCACGTTGGATAGTGGATTCCGGTGCTACTCATCACATCACCTCTCTGCGACCACAACAATACCTGACTTCTCCTCATCCCAAGTGTATTACAGTGGCTAATGGGGACACTGTTCCTGTCTCCGGCTCGGCTGATATCCCTCTCACTTCTCTCGGCTCTTCACGTTCCGGGCTCCCCATTTAATTTGTTTTTTATTGGTCGCCTTACTACTGATTTAAACTGCTCGGTAACCTTTACTTCTTCTTCTTTTCTGATACAGGATCAACGGACACAGACTATCATTGGTAAAGGGCGACTGCAGAACGGGCTCTACCTCCTTGATGACCCTCCAGCTATCCTGTCTTCTGTCTCCTCCATCGATTGGCATCGCTATCTTGGGCATGCCCCTTTACCTGTCCTCCAGAAGGCTCTTCCCGATGTATCTTTACCTTCTTTTCAGTGTGAAGCATGTATTTGCGGCAAGCAACCGCGCTCATCTTTTCCGTCTCATTGTACCCGGAGCACTGCTCCTTTTATTTTAGTACACTCCGATATTTGGGGACCGTACAAAGTTACTAGCATTTTTGGTTATCGTTATTTTCTAACCTTTATTGATGATTACTCCCGAATGACATGGCTCTACTTACTTCGTAATCGCTCCGAGCTTCCCCGGGTCTTTCGGGCTTTCCTCCTTGAGACCCGCACGCAATTCTCCACAACTATCAAAATTATTCGCACGAACAATGCCCTCAAATACACTGGCCATGAATTTGCAAACCTCTCCTCTGAATTCGGGGTTATTCACCAAACTTCATGTGTCTAAACCCCGCAACAAAACGGAACCGCTGAACGTAAGAATCGACATCTCCTCGATATGGCTCACTCTATCATGCTTCAGATGCAAGTTCCCAAATCTTATTGAAACTTCGCCCTCTCCACGGCCTGTTACTTGATCAATCGTCTTCCTTCCCCGTCATCCACAATGCCACTCCATTCAGCCTCATGTTCCCTTCTACTCCACCATTCTCCCTTACCCCCTGCATCTTTGGATGCGTCTACTATGTCCACACTCTTGGTCCATCCATGGGCAAGTTGGATCCCCGGGCGGCCAAACATATCTTTGTTTGTTATTCCGGGACCCAAAAAGGCTACGTATGTTACTCTCCGGCTACCCGAAAAGTGACTGTATCTGCTGATGTGACCTTTCAGGAGGATCTCCCATTCTTCTCTGCCTCATATCCTACACCTCTTCCACCAACGGTCGTACGTCCTGCCATTCCCGTTACCACTCCTTCACCAACACGATTTCCTGACAAGGCTCCCCCTGTTTCCAAGTCACCTGTTATACGTGTTTACACTCGTCGCCATCCTGCCTCTGTTGCCCCACTGCAGTCGGCTTCGACCTCTGACGCTCCGCGTTCTGCTGATCCGACACTAGACTCTACCACTCATCCCATGGCAAACTATGTATCCTTACATCGCCTATCTCCACCACTCCAAACTTTTGTCACTTCATTATTCTCTATTTCTGTACCTAACACTGTGCAGGAGGCTCTCCAACATCCTGGCTGGCGGGCGGCCATGGAAGAAGAAATGACGTCTCTCTAGGCGAACCAGACCTGGCACCTGGTACCTCTCCCCCCCCCCCCCCGGTCAGAGACCCGTTGGGTGTAAGTGGGTCTTTGTAATCAAACATGCTCAGGATGAGACGATTGACCGTTTAAAGGGCCGCCTGGTGGCTCGTGGCTTCACCCAACAACACGATCTTGATTATAAGGAAACCTTCTTTCCAGTAGCAAAGCTTAACACCGTTCGTGTCCTCTCAGTGGCGGTTCATCGCCAATGGACGTTACACCAACTGGACATCAAAAATGCTTTTCTGAACGGCGAACTCCAGGAAACAGTATACATGCAGCAACCTCCTGGGTTTGAGACCACGGGTGAGTCCCGAGTTTGTCATCTGAAGAAGTATATCTATGGTATCAAACAATCTCCTCGGGCATGATTTGACAAGTTCTGTAAGGCTGTTCGGGAAGTCGGTTTTACTCGAAGTTCAGCAGATTTTTCCCTCTTTACACGGCACCGAGCAATGAGAACGGTTCTTCTGCTGGTATATGTTGATGGCATCTTGATCACTGGAGATGATTCAAAGGGCATCCATGCGGGGTTAAACAGTTAGCTCGGTCTTCCAAACGAAAGATCTGGGTCACCTTCGGTACTTCCTTGGCCTTGAGATCGCAAGGCGACCAGATGGTCTTGTCCTGTCCTAGAGAAAGTACTGTCTGGATATCCTTCAAGATGTTGGTTACTCTGGATGCAAGCCTACTACTACTCCAATGGATGCAAATCATAAACTGTGTGCTCACGCTTCTGACGCAGATCTTCCTCTTAAAAATCTGGAATACTATCGACGACTTGTTGGGAAATTGATCTACCTAACAGTTACAAGACCGGATATATCCTTCACTGTTGGAGTGGTCAGCAGGTTTATGCATGCCCCGCGAACTTCTCACCTTCAAGCCGTTGAGCGCATCCTCAGATACCTTAAAACAACTCTGGGTCAAGGATTGGTCTACAAGACCTCATCTTCTACTCCAAGATTTGTTGCATATTCTGATGCTGATTATGCTGGTTCCTTGGATGATCGTCGATCAACCAGTGATTTTTGTACCTACTTTGGAGGTCATCTCATTACCTGGCGAAGTAAGAAGCAAGCAGTTGTGGCTCGATCCTCAGCAGAAGCAGAATACCGATCAATGGCGTCGATTGTCTCTGAGCTAACTTGGCTTGAAAGTCTTCTTGTCGACCTCGGGATAAAACTTCCCTCACCTGCCTTCCTGCTATGTGACAGCCAAGCAGCTATACACATTGCAAAGAATCCAGTCTTCCATGAGAGAACGAAGCATATTGAAGTAGACTGTCATTTTATCCGGGAAAAGGTTCAAATGAAGAAGATAGAATTAAAGCATGTTCCGGGCACTGAACAAGTTGCTGATATCCTCACAAAGGCTCTACTAAATACCCTATTCTATCAGTTTTTGTCCAAGCTTGGTGCATACGACTTGTACGATCCAGCTTGCGGGGGAGTGTTAGAAAAGCTCATGTAAAGTGTCCCATATAGCCCATGTATTTGTTTATTTTTCTCTTTCTCTTCTTTAGTCTCACATCATGTATAGGACTCTCTTCTCTCTTTCTCCCTCCTATAAATATGTATTCATACTTGTATTTGAATATAGAGAAAGTATTTACAAGTTTGAGTTTTCTCCACACTACCAAACCGATGGAAGGCACAAATTTGACATAGAGACTTAAAAATATGCTAACTCTTGAACAAACCGATTTAAATCAGGAAATCATTTAAAGACTTTCAATTATAACTGCATGCAGAATTGTCTTATATTTGAATGCTTGACATTTCTCTAGCAATTTTAAACTAACTGTATTGCCTTCAAATATGGTAGTGCTTTACAAAAACTAAACTAAACCAGAGAACAAATTACCTAAAATTTGAGAACTCGAAGACATTTTAATAGCAATTTGAGAAATATAAGGCAATTCGGCTAACAAATAAAGCATGTTTTAGGTAATGGCCACTGATGAACATTTTTAGGTAAGGCAACATTCGGCGCACCCACTAAAAAATGCAAAATCTATCAGATGGTTTACAGAGAAATAAAATGCTGCCCACAGAGAAAAGAACAAAAATGAAAAACATATTTTACAAATTTGATTAACACATTTTTTCTCCTCCAAAGGAGTTACAAATTTTCTGACACATTTTTTCCAGCAAGCTGTTGCTCACAAAAACATATTTTTTTGACTAACAGGAGCGATACCGTGAGGATCTTGCCGAGAAAAGAACACAGAGAAAAGGAGTCAAACTAAAAAAAAGAGATTAACCTATTAAAGAAACCACTGTTATAAAATTATAACATTATAAAAGTTATACAAACCACTAAACAACTGAATAAAGAAATGGTATACATAGTGTTGAGGATGTTGCAGGAATGATCTAACACCTATTTCATGATTTATATTTGAAATATAGAAAAGTTATACAACTGAAATGAAGAGCATGAAGAAATCACTGAGCATAATGTTATACAAACCAGTATAAAATATTATACAAACCAGTATAAAATATTATACAAACCAGATATTTAAGAGCATGAAGAAATCACTGCCTATTTCATGATCTAACACCGAAGAAATCAATGAACAACTGAATAAAGAATTTTACAATTCCTGAACAACTGAAATCAAAACGGTGATCTGGAAATGGGATATCTAAACATTTGCAACAATAGGGATCTAGAAAATCGCTTACTGTGAGGAGTTTGGTTGTAGAAGGAGCTCTGTTGAGGGTGTCGAGGAGGAGAAGCTATTGCGGCGAGGCACGGTGGAGGAGATGCTCTGCTGACAGAAGAGAAGCTCTGTTGAGGCGGGAGAAGTTGTGGGGAAGGAGCGCCGTGTGTGGAGAAGAGGTAGGGTTATGCCTCTGTGTAGAAGAAGCACCGTGGAATACCTTTTGCGGGTAGCAGTCAAGGAAGGACGCCGACGGAGGCGTGCGAAGAGGAGAAAGAAGGACGTCGAAGAAGCAGAAAATCGCTGCATGGAGTTGCTTTCGGCGGGATAGCAGGGCTGGCGCGATAGCATGACTGCGGTGGAGGAAGAGAGGAGAAAGCAGGGGTTATACATGTTGTTGTGGCGTGTAGCAGAGGAGAAAGCCAGCAATGTCTAGCGGGAGAGCATGGGGGCGCGGGAAAGCGTGCTTCTTGCGGGATCAGCTTTTGCGGGAGAGCATGGATGGCGTGATGAGCAGGGATGGCGGGATCAGCTTTTTCGGGAAAGCGTGCAGCTTTTGCGGGATGGCGTGATGAGCAGAAATGTTACAACAATGTTGTGATGTTGCTTTTGCGGGATCAGCAATATTGTTGCAATATTATATAAGCAATATTGCCAGCAATGCGCAATGACCAAAAAGTCCATGGAGAAATGAGGGTATTGGAGGTAGGAGAAATGAGGGTATTATGGGATATAAATGTTACACCATGGGTCTTGGAGGTCTTTGCTTATATAATAAAGATATATATATATATATATATATATATATATATATATATATATTCTTTTTAAAGTTGAAGAACCTATGTACAAAAATATCTGTGTTGGATCCAGATGAGCCGATCTCAGAAGTAAGGTTGAAGAGGTATATTATTTGTGGGCTTTGAAGAGAGTATATCACATTCAGTACTTCATTTCAATGATGTGATAAGCAACCCACTTTTTTATTATCGTTAGAGTATTTAAATTGAGATTTAGATAGTCTTTCTATTTATAATTGAGAATTTCTAGAATGAAGCTAGAATTTAGATTTTCAACATTAATGTCTTCAATTATATATTTCATATTTATAATAGAATATATTAGAATAATATAAAAAAATAAGAGTATAGAATCTATTGAATAGTAATAATAATTGACTATACTATATAATATATATGAAATTGGAGAGTATTTTGTAATTGCAAGAGAGTTTGGCCAATCAAATAATTGGTTGCTCTATTTCTGATGGAGAAAGTGAGACACCTTTTTTACTCTTCGTATGACAAAAAGTAGGGGAAGGTGGAAGACCGTCTACTTCGTCAAAGGGTGAGAGCTATTATTCTCATTCCAACAATTAGGGGGTTCAAAAGGGGTGGTTTAGGTGCCAAAAGGTGGGGCACTTAAAGAAGGTTTGATGTGTAAATTTAAAGCTGGATCATGTAGCAGAAGGAGGAGGCTCCAATGAAGAGTATGAGTGAGAGACTTGTTTTATGGCAGAGACTACATCAATGCCAGTAGATTACTTAGCTTCCATAACTTTTTAAAATGATTGGACAATTGATTCCAGATGTGATCTTCATCTTATGGGGAAATTTAAAATTCCCCTCTCCAAAAATATGAGGAGAATGATGTTATTATGACAACGGACAATATATTTCATGTGGTGGAGGAGGGTGTGTTACATTAAATAACGAAGGTAAAGCCCTTTAATTAAATAATGAATGTTTATCATGTGCCCGAGATGAAGAATAGTTTATTCTTAGTTACAAATGGAGTGGATGGGGATATCATGTTTTATTCGGTCCTAAAGAGGTGAAGTTTCTTCAAATGAACTACCATAAAGGAGGACGTTGAAGGAGAGTTTGGGATCTATTAGATTTATCCATTTCCTCCTATGTGAGCAAGATGCGGGAAATGATGGAGCTATCATTTGGCACAAGAGACTCAGACACGCTGGCATGGAGAAATTGAAGGCTCGGGTGGAAAAGAACTTGTTGAAAGATTTGCTTACCTAATTTTCTTTTTGAGATGGCAATGTGTGTAAAGGATGTCAATTTGGGATGACACATCACCTTCCATTTGACAAGTCTCTTTCTAGGTGCATAGGACCTTTGGAATGCGCTCACAGTGATATGACGGGTTCATGTGCTACTTCTACATACCCAAGAAATTGCTACATGCTATTGTTCATGGATAATCCTCTAGGTACACATGGGCATATTTTGTTAAAAGAGAAATCGGAAGTGTTTGAAAAGTTCTAAGAGTTCAAGGAAACGGTTGAAGGCGTGTTCAAATTGAAGATCAAGAAGTTATGAATGAACAATGAAGAGGAGTTTACTTCTAATGAGCTCTTGTTTTTTGTAGGAAACACGACATTAAAATGGAGCTTTCATGTGCATACAATCCACAATAAAATGAATTGGCGTAGCAGAAGATAAGGCATCTTGTGAAAACATGCAAGTGTTAGCTATATACAAAAGGCATACCCAAAGTCTTATGGGCGGAGGACATGACTTGTGCAACTTATGTAATCAATCATGTTGCATTAAATCCAAACAACTTCAAGTCGCTTCACGAGTTGTTATTTGAAAAGATTTCGAGTGTGAGCATTTGAAGGTATTTGGAATATCGTGCTTTGTGCATGTTTCTAACTCTAAGATGAAAAAGTTAAAAGCATGGGCGAAGAAATGCATCTTCATTGACTATGACTAGCACAAGAAATGGTGGAAGTGCATGAATCCTCAAATACATCACTTCATTGTTTCAAGAGAAGTGGTCTTTGATGAGTTGATTGCTTATCAAGGCATTTCAAGTGCGACTTGGAGAAGAGTGATAGTGAAAGAAGTTATGGAGACGATGTTGAAGATCCGTTGGTGAAGCACCAGAGTCTCCAAGTGCTCCAAATCTTCCAAATTCATCCTCTTTGATCATGGAGTAAGGAGGAAGGGGGAGCAATGCTTCTAATTATGCTGATAGAGTGGAAGAGCCGAATACTTGCAATGGAGAGGCCAAAAGTGGTCCTTCCTATAGAAGATCTAAGAAGATGATTGTGTCACCTTTTCGGCACAAAATGGGAACTTTGGTAAGTATGTGCTCTTGTTTCGTCGTGGGGCCACAAAATGAGTGTGAACAATCTTGCTTTGATGATGCCATAGGCAAGAAGGAATGATAGAATGTCATGGACGAAGAAATGAGTGCTTTCATGAAGAACGAGATTTGGGATCCCGGTTGATGGAGTTACTCCAATTACTTGCAAAAGGGTTTAAGGTGATCATATTCACTCTGGTACAATAGTAGGTAAACTGGAAGGGGAACATTAGTTGACTTTGGGTTTTATGAAGGCACCACATTTTTCTTTGCATGGCTTTACGAATGCCAACCTTGGCGGTGACTTGGAAGATCTTCGCTTTACTTCGAGCTGTGTGTTCATATGCGGATCAACCAATATCTCATGGTGCAGAAAGAAACAAGATTCGGGGTCTATTTCTACCAGAGAGGTAGAGTAAAAGGCGTCTCCCTTGACTCCTTGGCGGCTCAAGAATGCGTATTGTTATGTCGGCTGGCAGAGGATACTTGCTTCCTATAAACTATTCTGCAACTGTCCTTGGTCACATACAAAATGCTCTCAAACCAGTTAAAAATCCGGTGTCAGGCGATAATGAAGCATATCTAGATTGAACATCATTTTATGCGGGGGGTGTTTCATGGTTCTCTTGTCATGGAGTATGTTTGAAGCAAAGACAGCATTGTCGACATCTTCACAAAGACTCTTTCTAAGGGCCCATTTGAGCGCTTTGTGGGACCAAACTCATATCTGCATTGCACTTTAAGGAAGTGTTGAATTATTAAAGTGCATTTATTTTGATTTAATATTTTGTGCAATTTCTTCATTTCCTTGGGATAATATTCCTCCCCTTCTTGTTTGGGCCGGTCCAGAGAATGGAAATAAGCAAACAACTAATTGAGAGCTTCAATTATATATTTAAATTTTTATTCTAAATGTCCCAAATTAATCAATTCCAAATTCAAAAAAAACAAGTGGAGGCCTAGGTCTTCAAGTACTATTTGTCGGGTTCTCTCCCAGAATGCTTGTAGCGCCGCATAGTGCGATATCTCATTCCAGAGAAGTTATTGTCGAGCTCTCCATTTAGTAACAAGGGATGTTCTTTACACTTAGTCGAGAATTCTCTCTCTTAAAAAAGTGCACGGATTCTCTCATTCTAGAACAATGCCTAGCGCAAGGAGGAAGAAGTAGCTGACCATGTTCCTTGTCTCCCCTAAATTTTAGATCTTGGCTCTTTTGCAAAGGGGAAAGAAGTGATATTTCTTAATGTTCAAGTATGTTACTATTTGCTGAGCAAGGAGTTAGTAGTGTATCTTATATTTCAATTTCAATTCAAAGCTTGTCTTGCTCTTCATATTTTGGTGTTCTTCTTCAAGCGTTTTGGAATTTGCATCCTTGGGTGCAGTTTTCATTACATGACATCAGAGCCACAAAGATTTTAGCGATATTACTAGTTTTATGAGAACACTTCGCCATATATGAAAATAAGAGGCTTTTTATAGAATATGCGATAGAACTACTCACATAAAGAAATTATAGTAAGTAGAAGGGTTGTATGAAGTCCTAGATAAGATCTATGGGAGGTCATTACGGGAGAAAAACGGATAGCCTCGATGGCAAATGAAGATAATGGACCAGGGGTGAGAAGGTGGAGAATAGTTAGTGTGAAGGAGGAATTCATCATGACGAGATCTATATCACCAGAATTGTTAGACTACATTTTAGAGTGTCAATTGACGTTTAATATTTGGACATCCCTCGATGATTTATTTAACAAGAGGAATGTTGCAAGGTTGCAATTTCTAAAGAATGAGTTAGCAAAGGTAAATTAGGGAGAGCTTTCTATCTAGATATTCTTTTGGAGTTGAAGACGGATGAGCCAGTCTCAGGAGCAAGGTTGAAGAGGAATATTATCCATCGGCTTCAGAGGGAGTATATCCCATCCATTAATTCAGTTCAAGGATAGGATAAGCAACCAACCATGATGGAATTGAAGAATATTTCATCGCAAGAGAGATTGACCCGTCAAATGGACGGATGCTCTATTTCAGGTGAAGAAGGTGCGACGCTCTTTTTAGGGAAGAATTCATATGACAAAAAAGAAGACCGGTGGACGACCTTCTACTTCATTTAAGGGGGAGGGTGGTTATTCTCATTCCAATAGTCAGGGGACTCAAAAGGGACCAAAATGATTTAGGTGTCACAAGGTGTCACTTCAAGAGGGATTGTCGTGTAAATTTGAAGTCGGGTCATGTAGCGGAGAAATGAGGAGGGTTCAATGAAGCGGATGAGTGGGAGATATGCTTTATGATGGAGGCTTATCTTTTATGTAATCATGCATGTTCATATTCCCTCTTCTTTTTCTCACAAAAGAATTTAAACTTCAATTCATAATATGGTGATGGAAGAATGAGTAAATGCCTAACATAATTATTAGTGAGAGAATATACTTTTAGTATGATGGATCAAGAAGATATCTTTAGATTTTGGGAAGGGTAATGAGATATGAGAGAGAGAAAAAAAGAAAAAGAGCAATCAATTGGGAGGAAAATATAGGTTATTCTTTCTTTCCTTTTCTAATTAAATTTTTTAAATTTGTGTAGAAACACAAAAAAAGGAGAGAAATAATGTAAAATTTCATAAATTTTTCAATCAATTTGCTCATATACATCACATGTATTTGTACATATATATAGGAGGAGAATGAAGAGCCTAAAACCTATCCCAAGATATAGGACTAATTTCTAAGAGAGTACTTCATGGGCCTTCAAGATAGGCCTTCTTTAAACTTTCTTCAGCACTCCCCCGCAAGCTGGAGCATACAAGTCGTAAAAGTCAAGCTTGGACAAGAACTGAAAATATAAAGGTCGTGGTAGAGCGTTTGTAAGAATATCAGCGACTTGTTCTGCAGCATGAACATGTCTCAAGTACAATTTCCTGAGTTAAACCTTTTTCCCAAATAAAGTGACAATCAACCTCTATATGTTTGGTGCGCTCATGGAACACAGGATTTTTGGCAATATAAATGGCAGCTTTACTATCGCAGAACAAGGTGACATGAGAGAATAGTTTGACACCCAGGTCTCTCAGAAGGCTTTCTAGCCATGTGAGTTCAGAGACGACAGAGGTCATTGATCGATACTCATCTTATGCGGATGAGCGTGCGGCGGCTTATTGCTTCTTACTTTGACAGGTAACAAGATGTCCACTAAAGTACGTTCAGAAACCACTTGTAGAATGACAGTCATCAATGGATCCAGCATAATCAGCATCAGAGTAGGCAGTGAGAGATAGAGACAAGGAGGTATTATATACAAGCCCTCGTCCGGGAGCAGACTTCAAGGATCGTAGAATGGGCTCAACTACCTGAAGATGAGAAGTTAGTAGATCATGCATAAACCTACTAACAACCCCAACAATAAACGATATATCGGGTCTCGTAACTGTCAAATAGATCAACTTTCCCACAATACGACGATAGTATTCTGGGTTTGGTAGAAGTGTATCAGAGTTGAAAGATCATGCACGGAGCTTGTGGCTGACATCCATGGGTGTGTCAGATGGCTTGCAACCAGAGTAGCCCGCATCATGAAGAAGATCAAGACAATAATTTTTTGAGATGGGACAAGATCATAAGGTCGACGGGCTACCTTGATGCCAAGAAAGTATCGGAGATGTAACATCCGTAAATTTTGACGCAAAAATTCACTTAAATTGTAGGATCGAGTCGTCACGGATTCTGATCGAGACAGCGCTTCGTCAAGATATAAGGTTACTTTTCCTAGCATTAACGTATGTTAGTTGATTTAGCGCGTAAATTATTGTGCGTAATACATTTAAAAATATTTGATTGTGACGCGCGCGGTGAAATGTGTAGTATTCAAAGATTTGGTGAGTTGGGTGTGCCAATAGCGATTTAGGCTTGGTATTTGAGAATTAAGGGGAGGATGGGTATAAACCGATCCCACGGTTTAATTAAAAACCGCAAGGCACGATTGAAAACCGCATGCCTCTTATTTCTCTTAGGAATAGGCCGATCAGCAAACCCTCCCGTCCTGTTCCGTCTCCCGCATAAGGCGAGCCCGACGCTCCCGACTTCCGTAGCCGACGCCTTCCGCTAGGCTTACCGCCGCCCGATTCTCCTCCGGAACGTAGATTCGACTCCTCCTCCCTCCTCTGCAGGCGCCAACAAGCATTCCTTTTCCTTCCTTGGCCTTGGAAGAGCCGATTTCAACCCTAGCCGGAGGTGTTGAGTTTCGTTTTGGTTTCGGTAAGTCCGTTTTCTCTTTTTCTCTATTCCTTTGTGGAAATCCTTCGTTTTGGAAACTAAAATAACCTAGGTTTTGGATTTATTTGCCCTAATTAGGTTTTGGGGTTCGAGTTTCACCGCGGAATTCGAGTAGAACGCCTTGGGAACCTCCATCGCTCTGCGTAAAGGTAAATTAGTAAAGTTTAGCTTCTAATTTTGGTAACCCTAGTTGTTTTGGATTTTTCCATCGGAAATACTTAGGGAAAATGTTGGTTTTAGGGCTGCCCTAAATTTTGCAGGTTTTTCGGTGGAGTCGGGGCAGCACTTGAAGGTCCCCAATAGGAGGTTTTTGCCTTTGAAATAGAAGATGCCGCCGCGCCGTGTGTACGAGCGCCGCACCACCGCAGTAAGGAAATTTAATACCTGTTAGTTAGACATAACAAAAGTTATATTTTGTATACGCATATGTAGGTTTCGTACAAGCAACATAACCATGCATAGTAAAGTGTGACGGTAGGAAAATGGTCGCGGAAAACGTGTAGGATGACGCCCTTTTCCATGACCCAATTAGTCAAGTTATGAATAATTATTTTAAGTACGAAACTTTACCCGCGTACGTAAGCTTGGAATTTGTCCAACCAAGGGCGTGAATGTCCCTTCAAGTCGACCACAAGAAAGTCAAGGGTCGCTTAGTAGTACACCAGAAAAGATATCCCTTGCAGAGTAGCGTCAGACCAAAAAGGTCAGCCAGTACACAGAGTTTCTTCCGTGCTAGGTAGAGGCGCACTACCTTTCTCATAAGGCACATGGAACCTTATGAGTAGTACATACTTGGGAATTATTTTCCCTTGAGCCAGTTAGCAGATTCGAGACCGTGTCCGCGTGACACTAGAACAATTGGGTTCGTAAGATGGTCTCGGGTCGTCAGTTTCAGTTGCGCGTTAGGAGCTACTCTGCCTAGAGCCTTCCTAGTAGATGAGCAGGTTAGAAGCCACCTAGAACTCAAGTATAGACCTGACATGAGACAGTACGCTAGATAGTGAACGCCAGGACTTGAGTTAGTAAAATAAAAGTCACGTGCTTAGTACGAGTAGATGTGTGACCGGAGAATAGTGCGAAGGCATGCATAGCACATAGCATAAAAGTTTTAAATGCATAAAATTATTTTTCAAAGACATGCATGCATTCATATGTAAAACTGGGTTTTAGTGTCACTAGGAGGGGTTATTTTTCCTTACTCTGACCCTTCGTGGGCACTGTTTTTCAGGTGACCCAGGTGGAAAGTTACGTCTAGGATGAGCATGTGGTGGCGTCAGTTTGTACTATTTATCCTATTCAGTTTACTCTATTTCAGCATGTACCTGTAGATGAGAACATTGTATCAGATTAATGTTTTATCTAATTTATTTCAGACTATTTATGGTTAACCAGATTTTCAGTTAATTCAGTTACTTCCTGTTTAGTGGCTCTGTGAATCCAGTTATCAGGTATGTGGTTACCCTTAGTTTACTTTATTCAAACTTCCGCTGTAAGTCTTAAATTGCTTAGTATAGATTTTATTACCTGCTGCTACTAGTTTTAATACTGTTTCCTAGTTTTCTTTACATCGCTGACCCGGCCGGACGGCTGATTTCTGAAATACTGGGAAGGGGTGTTACAAATTGGTATCAGAGGGAGTTTAGGATCCCTGGACCCTAGAAAGAATTCACAGAGCCATAGGAGCGTATAAGAGTAAACTCTTGTCAGTAAAGTACTTTAAGTTGCGATTAAGCCTTAGTGTTCGCTAGAGTACAAAATAAGTTGCTAGATCAGATTTCTTAGATGCTTGATAAATAACCAGATTTCCTTTATTTATTCTATCAGGCACCACGAGTTAGTGAACCAGGTGAATCTTCAGGCCAGAACCCGATTCCTAATGCAACCATGGGAGATGCTGCCATGCCACAGGTACCGCCAGTTCCAGCAGCTCCAGAGGGCACTGACATAGCATCTCAGATTGCCAGGGCGGTTACTGTTGCCTTGATGGAGTTTCAGAGAGGACTGGCTGCAGGATTTCCAGCTCCAGTACAAGTACCAGTCCCTGCACCAGCTCCTGCAGCAGCACCTGTGGAGATGACCCTGGAGCGCTATTTGAGAAATTTCAGAGAACTTCAGCCTTCGAACTACAGTGGGGATGAGACCCCGATGGATACTGATGATTGGATAGCTAACACCAGAGACCTGCTGAATGTGTTGGAGTGCCCGGAGAATAAGAAAGTTCCTCTGGCAGCTTTCCTCCTCCGAGGAGAGGCAAAAGTCTGGTGGGACAAATACCGGACAGATGATCCTGCAGGTAAAGTGTTATGATCAATTCCTTATTTTAGGAAGTAATGTGTAAATTTTAATATGGTATGATCGTATTTTTGGTTGGCCAGGCCGTACCCCAGACATGTTCGCTTGGGGCGAGTTCTCTAGAGCTCTTGCTAGTTGGTTCGTGCCTCCTTCCGCACGACGAGGTCTCCAAGAGAAGTATCTGAGGCTTTTCCAGGGGGACAGGACAGTTACTGAGTACGAGCGAGAGCTGACTCATCTGGCTAGATATGCGGGCGTGATGCAGGGAGATCAGACTGAGAAGTGCAGTCGTTTCGTGGATGGCTTGCGTGACTCGTTGAGGCAGCCGCTGATGACTATGGTCAACGCTGATTACAGGAGCTTAGTGGATACGGCTCGCAGACTGGAGGCTGACCAGCAGAAGGTTCAGAAGCGAAGTAGTTTCCGTGCGAAGCGATCTCAGGATTCGCATCAGCCGCAGCAGAACAAGAATGACCAA
This sequence comes from Platanthera zijinensis, assembly GCA_039513925.1. Lineage (NCBI taxonomy): Eukaryota > Viridiplantae > Streptophyta > Magnoliopsida > Asparagales > Orchidaceae > Platanthera > Platanthera zijinensis. The sequence goes on from CM077083.1 coordinate 158,503,509, forward strand.
GGTAAGAACTGGAACAAGAAGCCGAAGCCTGATGCTAAGAAGAATGGTCAATCTGGTGACCGAAGCAAGGACTATCCCTCGTGTCCCAAGTGTCAGCGTCGCCATTCAGGAGAGTGTTTGGCAAGTGCAGGCGTATGCTATAAGTGCCGACAACCTGGACACATAGCTCGCTTCTGTCAGGAAGCTGGGACAAATCAGGTAATCAAGGTCCTTATGTATTGATTACAGTTATGTAATTACGATAGATTTTTAATGAAATTTACTTCCTGCAGTCGAAGTTCGAGGTTGGTGGCTCTAGCAGGGTAGATAAGGGCAAAGCATTGATGATTACTGATGGGAGACCACAACAGGGTCGAGACTTAGTGCAGCCCAGAGCTTATGGGCTGGGTCAGCAGGAGGCGAAGGATCAGGAGGATGTTGTGACAGGTAAGTGTTGTTTGCTTGCAAGTTAGTTTTAAAATCCTCCGTAGTGACACATTAAATTTTTCATCCTTCATAAATCATTCATGTAGGCATCCTTATGATTCGTAACTTACCCTCTAAGATTCTGTTTGATACGGGTGCCTCGCACTCGTTTATCGCGGAATCTCTAGTGCGTAAGTTGGATTTAGAAGTCTTCCCGGAGTCGGTACCGTTGGAAGTCATGATGCCGAATGGATCCCTTCTGCAGACCAGAGACAAGTGCAGGGTGCCAGTGCAGTTTGGTGACACTGAGATTATCGTGGAAGCTTTGCTGCTACCTATAGCAGGGTTTGACTTGATTTTTGGGATGGACTGGCTTTCAGCAGTCAACGCCAGGATTGACTGTAGGGCGAAGCAGATTCAGTTCGATGGCCCCAACCAGACCTCTTTTTCTTTTCAGGGATTGAAGGGAGTAGTGAAGATGATCATATCTGCAGTCCAAGCGAGAAAGTGCATTAGTCAGGGTTGTGAAACCTTCGTAGTACTGATGAGCGCGGAGTCTAAGGCTGATTTGTTGAAGGTACCAGTGGTGCAGGAGTTTCCAGATGCTTTCCCGGAAGAGCTCCCTGGTGCCCCTCCAGATAGAGAGATTGAGTTCCCGATAGACTTGCATCCTGGGGCTACACCGGTAGCCAAATCTCCCTATCGGATGGCTCCAAGGGAGCTAGCAGAATTGAAGAGCCAGTTGCAGGAGCTGCTTGATTTGGGTTTTATACGCCCTAGTACTTCGCCTTGGAGTGCTCCAGTGCTTTTCGTGAAGAAGAAGGATGGTAGCCTGAGATTGTGCATAGACTACCGCGAATTGAATAAGCTGACCGTTAAGAACAAGTACCCGATTCCCAGGATTGATGATTTGTTCGACCAGTTGGTGGGAGCGAGCACTTTCTCCAAGTTAGATCTGAGGTCGGGCTATCATCAGCTGAGGATTCGTGACGCGGATATACAGAAGACTGCTTTCAGTACCAGATATGGACACTTCGAGTTCGTGGTCATGCCGTTCGGGCTGACCAATGCCCCTTCAGTATTTATGGACCTGATGAACAGGGTATTTCGGGAGTATTTAGATCGTTTTGTCATCGTCTTTATAGATGATATTTTGGTGTTCTCTAAGAGTGCAGAAGATCATGCAGCTCACCTTAGGATTGTTTTGAGCACACTCAGGAAGAACCAGTTGTATGCCAAATTTTCAAAGTGTGAGTTTTGGCTTTCAGAGATTGCATTCTTAGGCCACATCATCAGTCAGAAAGGGGTTAGCGTTGATCCAAAGAAGATAGAGGCCATTAAGAGTTGGCCAAGGCCGACGACAGTTTCAGAGGTTCGCAGCTTTTTGGGTCTTGCTGGATACTACAGGAGATTCATCAGGGATTTCTCGAAGATAGCCTTACCACTGACTTCCCTCACTAGGAAGGGAAAGGGCTTGGATTGGACAGTTGAGTGTGAGTTGGCCTTTGAGAACTTGAAGAACAGATTGATGACCGCACCAGTTTTGAGTTTACCTTCAGGGCCAGACGGATTTCAGATCTATAGTGATGCTTCAGGTCAGGGTTTGGGTTGTGTTCTCATGCAGCATGGAAAGGTCGTAGCTTATGCCTCGAGACAGTTAAAGGTTCATGAGAGGAACTATCTCGTTCATGACTTGGAGCTTGCAGCAGTCATTCATGCTCTGAAGATATGGAGACACTACCTCTATGGAGTGCGTTGTGAGATCTTTACTGATCATAAGAGCCTTAAGTATATCTTTGATCAGCGAGAGCTCAATTTGAGGCAGCGCAGATGGTTGGAGTTTCTAGCAGACTACGATGTAGACATTCAGTACCACCCAGGAAAGGCGAACGTGGTAGCTGATGCTCTTAGCAGGAGAGGCTCGTGTTTCTATCTTCTCACTCAGCAGGAGGAGTTAGTACGAGAGCTGGAGAGACTGGACATCGTCGTTGTGCCCCGTGGCAGTTTTGGTTCAGCTTGGTTGAGTTGGATGGAGATTTCGTGCGATATTAGAGATAGGATCAGGACAGCTATATCGTTGGATCCAAAGATGGCAGAGATTTGGATCTCAGTGCAGTCAGGTCAGAAGGAGAGGTTCTCTATTCAGGATGAGTTACTATTGCACGACGGCAGAGTGTGCATCCCAGATGTCAGTCACCTTCGTGAGGACATTCTTTTCGAGGCACACAATTCTAGATATTCGATACATCCTGGTAGCACGAAGATGTATGCAGATCTTAAGAAGACAGTCTGGTGGCCAGGTTTGAAGAGTGATATTGCAGATTATGTAGGGAAGTGTGAGACATGCAAGTTGGTTAAGGCCGAGTGTCAGAGGCCTGGAGGCAAATTGCAGCCACTTCCCATCCCCGAGTGGACTTTTGAGGATATATCCATGGACTTCATTCATGGTTTGCCGAGATCGCAGAGTGGGAATGATTCCTTGTGGGTTATAGTAGATCGACTTTCTAAGGTCGCCCATTTCATTCCTCTTAGGAAGACAGATCAAGGTCCGAAGCTGGCACAGTTGTATATAGACGAGATAGTTCGACTTCACGGTGTTCCCAAGACTATAGTTTCAGACCGAGATGGCAGATTTACCTCCAGGGAGTGGCGATACGTTCAGGAGCGGTTGGGTACCAGGTTACATTTCAGCACCGCTTTCCATCCACAGACCGATGGACAGACTGAGCGCACAAATAGGACTTTGGAGGATCTGCTACGGATGTGCATTCTAGATTTTGGAGGGAAGTGGGAGAAGTATGTTACTCTTATGGAGTTCTCCTACAACAACAGTTTCCAGGCAAGTATTGGGATGGCACCGTTCGAGGCCCTCTATGGTAGACGTTGTCGGACACCGTTATGTTGGGCAGAGAGTGAGGAAAGATCTTCTATCAGAGAGTCATGGATTGATAAGACCACTGATAGGATCAAGCTTATTCAGGAGCGTATGAGGACAGCTCAGGATCGCCAGGCCAAGTATCATGATCAGAAGCACAGGTCAGTAGAGTTCAGTGTTGGAGACTACGTTTATCTGAAGGTCAGACCAGTCAGAGGAGTCTCTAGAATAAAGCGAATGAAGAAGCTGAGTCCCAGATTCGTTGGTCCTTTTGAGGTACTGGAAAGAGTTGGTGAGGTTGCATATAGGTTGGCCTTACCTGAAGAAATGAGTGGTGTACATGATGTATTCCACGTCTCCTACCTTAGGAGAGCAGTCAGAGATTCCAGTCAGATCATCAGTACCGAAGAAGCACCAATCGAGACAGATCTTAGTATTGGAGTTAGACCAGTCAAGATAGTGGACTCAAGGATTCAGAAGCTCAGAAATAGAGAGATTCGCATGGTCAAAGTCCTTTGGATGAACTGTGGCCGTCCAGAGTATACTTGGGAGCGAGAGGATGAGCTAAAGAGCAATGCAGACTATTCTTTTCTTTTCGATTCAGGTATGATTACAATTTTCGAGGACGAAAATTTTATTAGGAGGGGAGATTTGTAACATCCGTAAATTTTGACGCAAAAATTCACTTAAATTGTAGGATCGAGTCGCCACGGATTCTGATCGAGACAGCGCTTCGTCAAGATATAAGGTTACTTTTCCTAGCATTAACGTATGTTAGTTGATTTAGCGCGTAAATTATTGTGCGTAATACATTTAAAAATATTTGATTGTGACGCGCGCGGTGAAATGTGTAGTATTCAAAGATTTGGTGAGTTGGGTGTGCCAATAGCGATTTAGGCTTGGTATTTGAGAATTAAGGGGAGGATGGGTATAAACCGATCCCACGGTTTAATTAAAAACCGCAAGGCACGATTGAAAACCGCATGCCTCTTATTTCTCTTAGGAATAGGCCGATCAGCAAACCCTCCCGTCCTGTTCCGTCTCCCGCATAAGGCGAGCCCGACGCTCCCGACTTCCGTAGCCGACGCCTTCCGCTAGGCTTACCGCCGCCCGATTCTCCTCCGGAACGTAGATTCGACTCCTCCTCCCTCCTCTACAGGCGCCAACAAGCATTCCTTTTCCTTCCTTGGCCTTGGAAGAGCCGATTTCAACCCTAGCCGGAGGTGTTGAGTTTCGTTTTGGTTTCGGTAAGTCCGTTTTCTCTTTTTCTCTATTCCTTTGTGGAAATCCTTCGTTTTGGAAACTAAAATAACCTAGGTTTTGGATTTATTTGCCCTAATTAGGTTTTGGGGTTCGAGTTTCACCGCGGAATTCGAGTAGAACGCCTTGGGAACCTCCATCGCTCTGCGTAAAGGTAAATTAGTAAAGTTTAGCTTCTAATTTGGGTAACCCTAGTTGTTTTGGATTTTTCCATCGGAAATACTTAGGGAAAATGTTGGTTTTAGGGCTGCCCTAAATTTTGCAGGTTTTTCGGTGGAGTCGGGGCAGCACTTGAAGGTCCCCAATAGGAGGTTTTTGCCTTTGAAATAGAAGATGCCGCCGCGCCGTGTGTACGAGCGCCGCACCACCGCAGTAAGGAAATTTAATACCTGTTAGTTAGACATAACAAAAGTTATATTTTGTATACGCATATGTAGGTTTCGTACAAGCAACATAACCATGCATAGTAAAGTGTGACGGTAGGAAAATGGTCGCGGAAAACGTGTAGGATGACGCCCTTTTCCATGACCCAATTAGTCAAGTTATGAATAATTATTTTAAGTACGAAACTTTACCCGCGTACGTAAGCTTGGAATTTGTCCAACCAAGGGCGTGAATGTCCCTTCAAGTCGACCACAAGAAAGTCAAGGGTCGCTTAGTAGTACACCAGAAAAGATATCCCTTGCAGAGTAGCGTCAGACCAAAAAGGTCAGCCAGCACACAGAGTTTCTTCCGTGCTAGGTAGAGGCGCACTACCTTTCTCATAAGGCACATGGAACCTTATGAGTAGTACATACTTGGGAATTATTTTCCCTTGAGCCAGTTAGCAGATTCGAGACCGTGTCCGCGTGACACTAGAACAATTGGGTTCGTAAGATGGTTTCGGGTCGTCAGTTTCAGTTGCGCGTTAGGAGCTACTCTGCCTAGAGCCTTCCTAGTAGATGAGCAGGTTAGAAGCCACCTAGAACTCAAGTATAGACCTGACATGAGACAGTACGCTAGATAGTGAACGCCAGGACTTGAGTTAGTAAAATAAAAGTCATGTGCTTAGTACGAGTAGATGTGTGACCGGAGAATAGTGCGAATGCATGCATAGCATAAAAGTTTTAAATGCATAAAATTATTTTTCAAAGACATGCATGCATTCATATGTAAAACTGGGTTTTAGTGTCACTAGGAGGGGTTATTTTTCCTTACTCTGACCCTTCGTGGGCACTGTTTTTCAGGTGACCCAGGTGGAAAGTTACGTCTAGGATGAGCATGTGGTGGCGTCAGTTTGTACTATTTATCCTATTCAGTTTACTCTATTTCAGCATGTACCTGTAGATGAGAACATTGTATCAGATTAATGTTTTATCTAATTTATTTCAGACTATTTATGGTTAACCAGATTTTCAGTTAATTCAGTTACTTCCTGTTTAGTGGCTCTGTGAATCCAGTTATCAGGTATGTGGTTACCCTTAGTTTACTTTATTCAAACTTCCGCTGTAAGTCTTAAATTGCTTAGTATAGATTTTATTACCTGCTGCTACTAGTTTTAATACTGTTTCCTAGTTTTCTTTACATCGCTGACCCGGCCGGACGGCTGATTTCTGAAATACTGGGAAGGGGTGTTACAGGAGATTCCCTAAATCCTTGGTCTGGAACACGAACGCCAAGTGTTCCTTGATCATATGGATGCCTTTCAAATCATCTTCAGTAATTAAGATATCAACATAAACCAGGAGTATCACGGTGCTTGTCGGTTGATGATGAGTAAAGAGAGAGAAGTCAGTCAAGCTACGGGTAAATCCAACATCACAAACAATTGTACTGAACTTGTCAAACCAAGTGCGGGGAGATTGTTTGAGACAATAAATAGATTTCTTGAGATGACAGACAAGAGACTCCGCAGTGGTCTCAAACTCGGGAGGTTGATCCATGTAGACAGTTTCTTGTAAATCGCCATTGAGGAAGGAATTTTTGATATTCAGTTGATGCAATGCTAGTGACGATGAACAACGAGGGAGATCAAAACACGAACAATATTCATTTTGGCGACCGAAGAGAAGGTCTCATCATAATTCAAACCTTCTTGTTGAGTAAAGTCAAGAGCCAGAAGGCAAGTCTTTAGGCATTGAATTGTCCCATCTGGAGCATGCTTGATGGAAAATACCCACTTACAACTCACATGGCTCTGACCGGGAGGAAGAGGGACAAGATCCCAAGTTTAGTTTTCCCAAAGAGCGGACATTTCCTCATCCATGGCCGTCTGACACCCGGATGTTGGAGAGCCTCCTGCACAGAGTTAGGGGTGTAATAGAAGATAAAGAAAGAGTAAATCTCCTGAGGTCCGGAGAGGCGGTGTAAGGAGATATAATTCTCCATTGGGTGAGCAGTAGAGACGGTTGTCAGATCTGCAGGTCGCAGAATAGAATTCGCAGAGGGCAGCTCTTGTAGGGTAGCAGACAAAGGAGTACGACGAGTATAGACACGAATCAAAGGTGGTTTTTGTGGGATTGGTGTGGGAAGGAGAGGAAAGAAGTAACTAGGACAGCAGACCGCAGAAGTAGAGGAGGAAGTGTGTTATGCCCCTTGCCCTTGGATCGTGTCACCGGCGGAGGAGCGATGGTGGCGGAGGGGAGCGCTGGTCGATCGGGCGATGGTTGCGGTCGGCGGGATTGAAGCGGGGTGTCGGCTAGGGCAATACGGAAAATAAACCCGTGGTTTTAGAGAGAGGAGTCTTTTTTCTTCTAATTTCTTTTCCTCCTTAAAATGTACAAAACACACATATAAATAGGTTCCAAAATGTGCCCCCATTTAGGCTTATGACAATGGGTCAAATACGCTAAAAATAAATATACAGAAATTAAAGATAAACGGTGCGAACATGCCACGTAACATCACCGCCCCCGTTCGAAGATAGCTTGTCCTCAAGCTGGATCGAAAGGCATGGGGGCCCCGGCTTCACCCGTCGTGTCATCCTGGGGTGGGTCATCGACTTCCAGCCAAAATAGGCGTTTGCATCTGTGTCGCGGCGTGAAAGGATCATCACAATTGTAGCATTGGCCCTTCTCGCGACGTTCAGCCATCTCGGTGCGGGACAAACGGCGGCGGACAGTAGGTCGCGGAGGAGCGTCTAGGAATGGAGCCGTGTCAGGCCAGCTGGAGAGAGAGGAAGTTCCTGGAAAGCCTCGACGTCCCAAGGGCGGCCGGTCTAAAAGCAGGCGTTGTTCACAAGCCCTGGCGAGGCTCATAGCCGTGTTGAGAATAGGTGGTAGGAGAAATTCCACATCCCAACGTAAGCGCTCGTTAGGCCGGCAGTGAAGAGTGGAACCTGTTTATCCGGTAAGACGGACGCCGCCTGAGACAGAAGAATATGAAATTTTTCCAGGTAGGTGTCGATGGTACCGTCCTGTATGAGATTCGCAAGATCGTCGAGTGGGTTGCCCTGTAGAGCCGGGCCAAACCGAAGGGTGCGGGCCGTGTTGAAATCTACCCAGGAAATGTTGGGATGCTCCCGCATAAATTGTGTGAACCATAATTGTGCTGGGCCGAGTAGATGGAAGAAAGCGATGCCGACGCGTTCTTCATCTGGTGCGCGGTGGTTTGCGAAAAAAATATCGCAACGCGTAAGCCATGGGAGAGGGTCTTCGCGGCCCTCGTAAATGGGGAAGTCCATCCGAATAGTACGTGCGTAGGGAAGACAGTCCGCGCATGGAGGAGCGGCGGAGTCCACCCGGCTTGCCGAAGGATGGTCGACCGTAGTCAGAGGCGGAGGAGACGGCGTGCCTTGTAGAGCATCCAAACGGGCGTTGAGGGCATCCATCTTGGCGTTCTGAGTCGCGAACATAGAGTGGAAAAGAGTCATGAGCTCGGCGAGGGAGGGAGGAGCATCTGCCATCGGAGATAGGGCAGAACGGTTGGCTGGTGGTGTTGGAAGGAGGCCGGCGGACGAAAAGAGGCGCGGAGTTGTAGGAACGGGGCAGGAAGACCGGGCGACAGCCACCAAATCGGCCGGGGAAAGGTCGTCGGAGCTGGACGACGGGTCGGCGAGCGCGGGGTTGGGTTGACCGTGCGTTGCCGACGGAGTGGGCGTGTTTTCCCGTGCGCCGGAGGAACAGTCGGCGCAATCGGCGGATGGTACGGAAGAGGCGCGTGAGGGCGGGTGCGGGCGATCGGAGGAAAGGCCAGAGATGTCGGCGTTGGGCTATGATACCAAGTTGTTATGCCCCTTGCCCTTGGATCGTGTCACCGGGGGAAGAGCGATGGTGGCGGAGGGGAGCGATGGTAGATCGGGCGATGGCAGCGGTCGGCGGGATTGAAGCAGGGTGTTGGCTAGGGCAACACGGGAAATAAACCCGTGGGTTTTAGAGATAGAGCGGGGGGAAGAGGGGAAATAAGAGAGAGAGAGAGAGAGAGAGTCTTTTTTCTTCTAATTTCTTTTCCTCCTTAAAATGTCCAAAACACACATATAAATAAGTTCCAAAATGTGCCCCCCATTTAGGCTTACAACAATGGGTCAAATACGCTAAAAATAAATACGCAGAAATTAAAGATAAACGGCGCGAACACGACACGTAACAAAGTGGAGGATCAGTAGATAAACCATGATAGGGCTTGTCTTCAAGAGAGGTGATGTCAGCTGATGTAACAACTTTACGATCAGTGTGAGAGTAGCAGACATGGCCCTTCTGAGTGTGGGAGTACCCAACAAGCATATAATTTGTGACACGTAAAGCTAACTTGTCGATCGATGGACCAAGATTATGAACATAGCAAACACAGTCAAATATGCAAGGTGGGATAGGAAAAGGGTTTTTTGGAGGGAAAAAGGAGATTGAAGGAAGACGCAAAGTTGACAACGGAGGACATACGGTTAATATGGTAGCAGGCTGTAGAAACCGCGAACTTTCAATAGAGTTTGGGGACATTCATTTGTAACATAATGAAGCGTGTGACGTCAAGAAGGTGACGATTCTTGCGTTCAGTAACACTATTTTGTTGAGGGTTATAAGCACAAGAGGGTTGATGGAGGATCCCGGACTTAGCACACAAATATGTAACTTCATGACCGGTGTACTCACGGGCATTGTCGGTTCGGAAAGTTTTAATGGCAGTAGAAAACTGATTGCGAGTCTCAATAATAAAGGCACGAATCACACTAATTAGGTCAGAGAAATCATGAAGTAAATATAACTATGTCATTCGAGAGTAATCATTAATAAAGGTGATGTTGTAACGATAACCAAAAGTACTTACAGTTTTATAGGATCCTCAAATATAGGAATGAACAAGAACAAAGGGAACATCGCTTCGAGTGTGAGAAGGTGAAAAAGTAGCACGATGTTGTTTGTCGTAGATACAAGACTCACACGTGAAGTCATGGTGGGGCAAATTAGTGAGAGCTTTCCGGAGTACGTGGAGAGGTGCATGCCCAAGATGTCGATGCCACTCGACAGAGCTAGTAGAGGAGAGAATCGTGGGAGGTGAGGAAGGTTTCAAGATGTAAAGCCCATTCAACAGTTGTCATCTACCAATTATAATCTGCGTCTTGCGATCCTGCATAACAGCAGAGGTGGAAGAGAAGGTTATATAGCAATCAAGGTCTTGAGTGAGATGACTAATAGATAGTAGATTAAAAGGAGAGTCCAAAATATGAAGAACCGAGCAAAGGGTGATGGAGAAAGTAAGGGCAATGTCGGCTGAACAAGAGACTTGGGTAGTGCCCCCATTGGCAACAGTAATATATTTGGGATACACAGAGGCCAAGTATTGAGAAGGTTTTGTTGGGGTAATATGGTGTGTTGCTACGGAGTCCACAATCCATGATGAACTATGTGCTAGACCCGAGATACCGTCATCTAAAACAGACGCAAAAGAGTCGAAGGAATGGTTGAGCAGCTCTTGAAGTTGTTGGCGTTGGATGCACATGGCATAAATGTCGGTGCGAGACTCTTTGAAGCATGGACCGTACATAGTAGAGACAAGCGGTGCGGGAGGTAGACCAGTCATACGGTAACAAGTGGCTGCGAGGTGACCATCTCTGCCACAGTAAGTACACTGAAGAGAAGTGTGACTGTGTCGACCTCTATCCACGGAAGAGGTGCGATCTCCACACGAAGACACATGTTCAGACATTGGAGACGATCCAACCAAAGTAGACTCCAGCAGAGAACTGAAGGTAAGAAGAAGCAGCAGAGGCAAGATCCTGCAGCAAGTAGAGGTTGCGACTAGTTGAACTGCGATAAGAAAAGAGTCGCGACCAGCAGCAAGCTAGGACGGGCAAACAGCGGCCGGCGTCCTGGCGATCAACAGCAGTAAGAGCAAACGGCGGCCTGGAGAGTAGCAATCAGCGGAGGTCTGACAAGCAACGAAAGGAGGTGCTGCGACAAGAAAAAAATGGCAAGAGGTGTTGCGGCAAGAGGAGAGGTGGCCAAGAGAGCAAAAGGTGCAGCAACAAAGAAAATAGTGGCAATCGGCAGTCAGCACAGCCAACAATGGCAAGAAGCAAGCCTTGCGGCTAGGCAAATGTCGGCAAGCTGCAAGCAGGAGATCCTGAAAAAAACAAGATGCGACTAGGAAGAGAACCACGGCTAGCAGGAGAATCACGGCTAGGAGATCACAAAATACGCGCGGTAAGCAGGAGTCTTGCGGCAAGGAAGAAATGTACACGGTGAGAAGAGAAGAATGGAGGGTTGGTCCCACTTGTTAGGAGAGCAAACTATAAGAGCAAGGAGATGAAGGGGAGTGGAAGCCACGAAAGAGAGAAGTGATGCGGTTAGACAAAGTAGAGATCACAGAGACAGGAGAAAAAGGAGACCTGTGGTTAGAATAGTTCTAACCGCCCAGAGGGAGTGCAGAACCTAAAAAGAATTAGGATCAGATAGCTCTGATACCATGTAGAAACACACACAAAAGGAGAGAAATAATGTAAAATTTTATTAATTTCTCAATCAATTCACTCATATACATCATATATATTTGTACATATATATAGGAGGAGAAGGGAGAGTCTAAAATCTATCCGAAGATGTGAGACTAATTTCTAAGAGAGTACTTCATGGGCCTTCAAGATGGGCCTTCTTTATACTTTCTTCAACAATTTGTTTATTTATTTTTCTTTATATTATAAAAAATAGGGCACAATGGCGACAAAGGATTCATATAGCCGACCCCACTATAGTGGAATAAAGGCTTGAGTGTTGTTGTTTATTTATTTTTTTTGTTTAGTAATTTACTTATTTTACTTCTTTAATAAATTTTTTTATCGGTTAAATAGCTTCTTGGTCAACCCTCTAGACTATGGAAGAGATCTACAAGATTTTCCAAATAGACTCTTCCCCTCGTAATGTTTCATTGACATAAACCAGTTCACCTTCTATTGAACCGAGAGGTTTATATTTATACATGAAGGGTTATAACAGTATTGCTCCAAACTCCCCTCTCAATAAGAAGCATAGACATCATGCATTTCAAACAACAAATAAAATCAAACTTGTTAAGAGATTTTGTAAATAAATTTTAAAATTGAATAACAGATTTTATATATATGGTTTCATTCTACAGGGGTTCATCTTTTGTACCAATTACTTTTTGTCGAGCCAATTGACAATCAGTCTCACTTTGTTTGGTTCTTTCATGGAAGAAAAAGTTGTAAGCAATATAAATGGTTGTTTCATTATTACAATGCGATCTCATAAAAACTGAGTTCTATAAGTTTTCTTATCCAAATAATCTCAAATGATATTGGCCATAGCTCCGAACCTCATTCAGCCCTTGACCAACATGCTACATTTTTATTTTTTGCATTTCCAAGATATCGAACTTTAAAAAACAATACCCTATGATAGATGTGAGATCATTAAAAAACAATACCCTATGATAGATGTGAGATCACATCAAAAAGAGATCACATCAAAAATCCCTCATTTTTGCAAGAAAATTTATAAATTTGAGTATAATTAGAATCTTAAATTAGGATATCACGAAAAATAAATCTGTCACGAAATCAACTTTTGTGTGTCTCTACACTATATTTACTATTATGATTTTCTCTGCCTTGTGTATATCTCCCTAGATCCTCCAGTAACTCCCCTTGACCTAGCAACAACTTAGTTATGATATATTGGTGCATTAACTCGCATGCATATCATCATCCCACACTCTAAATGCATGCCAGCCACATACTTCCTCTAAGACGAATAAATCAGTTGGACTGGGCAACACTGATGCCCAAGAAAAGCTTAAAACTGCCAAGATTCTACATCAAAAAACTATATTGAATCAGCTTACTAGAGAACCAAAAAAGAAATATGCAATCCTAATAGCGAAGATGCAAGATTGAATGATCCCTTTGGCACTTGACGTAGCGTAAGGTCCTATCAGGCACTAATGGATGATTTTTATGTGCAGAGACAAATCCGACAACTAACTTGCAATAATAATTATTGAATAATAGAAAAGGAAATACATGATGTCATTATTCATCCCACAAGGGGGGAATTATATAGGATTTACACTGACTCTTAAAGTTAAAACTACAATGTGAGACTAAACCCAAATACACCTAAAGTCTCTAATAGACCTGACATTGACACAATATTTCCAATACTCCCCCTCAAGCAAAACGGGAACCCTTCATCTTGAAAATACCAAGTAAAGGCAATGGAGGTAGACGATGTGGGACAAACATCAGACGAGCCACCGAGGGAACCCTCAAGCAGCGGCGAGCCACCGAGGGAACCCTCAAGCAGAAGGCTCAAGCAGCGGCGAGGAGAAGGCTCAAGCAGCGGCGAGGAGAAGGCTCAAGCAGCGGCGAGGAGAAGGCTCAAGCAGCGGCGAGCAGAAGGCTCAAGCAGCGGCGAGCAGAAGGCTCAAGCAGCGGCGAGCAGAAGGCTCAAGCAGCGGCGAGCAGAAGGCTCAAGCAGCGGCGAGCAGAAGGCTCAAGCAGCGGCGAGCAGAAGGCTCAAGCAGCGGCGAGCAGAAGGCTCAAGCAGCGGCGAGCAGAAGGCTCAAGCAGCGGCGAGCAGAAGGCTCAAGCAGCGGCGAGCAGAAGGCTCAAGCAGCGGCGAGCAGAAGGCTCAAGCAGCGGCGAGCAGAAGGCTCAAGCAGCGGCGAGCAGAAGGCTCAAGCAGCGGCGAGCAGAAGGCTCAAGCAGCGGCGAGCAGAAGGCTCAAGCAGCGGCGAGCAGAAGGCTCAAGCAGCGGCGAGCAGAAGGCTCAAGCAGCGGCGGGCAGAAGGCTCAAGCAGCGGCGGGCAGAAGGCTCAAGCAGCGGCGAGTAGAAGGCTCAAGCAGCAACAAGCAGAAGGCTCAAGCAGCGACAAGCAGAGGAGGGAGCCTGGTAAGTAGGAGAGGAGCTCGGCACGTGAGACGAGAGGAGCTCGACACGAGAGACGACAGGAGCACGACAAACCAATAGAGGAGAAGCTCGGCGAGATCAACAACCGGACAGGAAACCATCGTCAGCAGCAAGGAGAAATGAGGGTCAGATTTGGAGTAGATCTGGAGCAGCGGCATCTAGAGGAAGAGGATGTGATTGTCGACGAGATCGAACTCGAGGAGAAGCTCCATCAGGATCCAATGGGAGAATCATGACGACAACCGAGAGAAGCTCCATAGGGATCGTCATCGGGAAGCAGCGGTGGACGCACTCGGCAACGGGAGCAAGAGTCAGAGATGTTGATAAAGAGGGAAATGGGATCTGCGACGCAGGAAAGGAGCAAGAACATGAGAGAAACCTCCTTTGTCGAGGGGAACACAAGCCACTCCCACCGTCGACGAGATCAAGGGGGCAGAGGCCGCTCACGTCGACGAAATCAAAAGCCGATCTCGTCGATGGGAGCGGAAGCGGAAAAGCAGTCATCGAGTGAGAGCAGAACAAGAATGGGATCTCTAATGGGAGAACGAGGAAGAATCATAAGAGAGGAGCAACTAAGGAATTTAGGTTGCCTCCAATTTAGGGCGCCGAAATTTTCCCCCTCTAATACCATGTTGAATAATAAAAAAGGAAATACTTGGTCTTTATTCATCCCACAAGGGGCATTATATAGGACTTACATGGACTCTGAAAGTTAAAACTGCAATATGGGACTAAACTTAAATATACCTAAAGTCTCTAATAGACCGACATTCACGATGTTTCCAACAAATTTTTTATAAAAATACTAGATAAACCACAGTTGGTAAGGCTTAACAAGGAAATAAGTGTTGTATAAATACGAGAGAGCGGGCAATCAAACTGCTTAAGTAAATAGAAACATACAATGTTACAAAAGTTCTACAACAAAGATTACAAAACGATATAACTTAAGTAGAGAACTAAGATGAAATCAACACAAAATCAATGAGCACAATCTAAAAACATTCAGAATTGGGAATTAGAGGAATTGACGGGTATCCAACAAAGTTAAAAGTAGCTAGATACATGAGAATGTATTGGATTAGGGCCTCCAGGGAAACTCAATTTACTGAAACTGGGCTGTACGACAGGGGAGAGAAGATGTGTGGGTTGTCGGGGGGGCTGTTTTGTGGGGCTGAACAACAGTGGAACAAACAAATGTGCGTTGTATTTAACTAAAGAGGAGGGTTTCTGGATGATTGGGAGTGAGGAGCAGGGAATTTGGGCTGTTGGAATGGATTCCATCAGCTGGAGTCTGAGGTTGGGAGGATTTCTGGACACCTGGAAGCTGAGGAACTGTAAGCTGGGCTGCTGCGGTTGCTCCCGGGGGCAAAGAGGGAGGGTTCCTCAGTGGATGAGGCTGAAGAGAAAGAAAGTTGGGCGGCGGGGAGGCATTTCCAGGTGGCTGGCGGCAGCTTGCCCTTCCTGGACTGGGGACGGGCAGAGGAGAGGGAGATGTGGGAGTAAGAAAGGTAATGGCCAGCTGAAGGATAGCTTGGTTGAGACCTGGAGGAGGGTTTAGTGAATGGAGGGTTATGTGTGTTTTTTGGAGTAGGCCTAAATTTTAGGAATTGGGGATAATGGGGTGGTAGGGAGATGGCTTGAGAGGGGAGGTGGTGGACGGCCAAGGGTGTACGGAGGGATTTTCCGGAGATGGTTTCAGCGATCGCCAAAAAAATAAAAAAAAAAGGGAATTTAAGTGGTGGTGGTGATGGTGGTGGAGGGCTTTTGACAAAATGATGATGGTCGTAGGTGGTTTCCGACGATCACCAGAAAACTGAAAATGGTGGAAAGGAATGGGTGTGTAGGTGGCCGGTTGAGAGGGGGTGTGAGGAGGGAATGAGGAGGAATTTGGAGGAAGACCGGCAGGTGGTTGAGGGGATTGGATGGGGGGAAGCCGTCTGGAGGTTGTTGGGAGGAAACGAAGAAGCATGTTGGTGGTTGTGGGGGAGGAATGGAATGGCCGACTAATGGAGATGAAGGAAAAGGTGGGGGTGGTCGGCTGTTAAGAGAGGGAGGAGGAAAGGCACTATCAAATTTCACTCTCGAGTCCGGCTTCCATATCGGGAGATCAAAAGGCAGCTTTCCTGCAAAATCTTTCAATACACTCATTTATGGAGCCCTGTACTTTTATTTATAGACTAAGGATGGACAACGAACGGGCATGATCATAGTGATTGCTTCTGTAGAACTAATTAATTGTGTTGTGCCACACAAACATTACTTCAATATAAATATATAAAAGACGAAAGAAAACCCTCTAGAATTATAATGAGGCACTTCTAGGGTATAAATAATCAAATGAGAGGAAAAAGTGTTGTTGTATTCATGCTCTTAGGGGGAAACATGAATATATATATATATATACAAGTGACAGGCACGGGCCTTCGGCCCTGGGGGCGTTCGGCGGGGGTGCAACAATCGGCGGCGTGCGACATTCGGCGGGGTGCGACATTCGCCGGGATGCGACATTCGCCGATGGTGCGACATTTGTCGTGGGGACGGCATTTGTCGTGGGCGGCGATATTTGTCGTGAGCGGCGACATTTGTACCGACGACGGCGGGCTCTGCCCGCTCCCGGCGGGCTCTGCCCGCTCCCGGCGGGCTCCGCCCGACCCGCAACATATATATATGAGTACTCAAAATGACCGTAAAAAAATATAAATCAAGAATACAATTTTTATTTTATAAAATAAATTATATTTTAACGTTAAAACATTAATTTTTCTCTTGTCATTCCTAGCTAGAGACAATAGGTTTAGGGTATCTAGTGTTTTTATTTTTTTTATTTTAATATTGTAAAGTTGTGTAATTACCTAAAAGTATATTGTCTTTAAAATATACTAATATATAGTTTGGTATAATTGTATATTAGTAGATATATATATATATATATATATATATATATATATATATATCTTATTATATAAAGCAATATAGGTATTTGGAGGCACACCATAGATCAAACAAGAGCCATTGGATCATGAGAGAGAGCATGAGATGGGGGGAGAGAGTTGGGAGAGAGAGAGGAGGGAGAGAGAGAGAAAGAGAGAGAGGGGAGGAGAGAGAGGGAGAGAGATGAAAGAGATGCGGGAAGGGAGAGGAGAAAGGGGGCGGTGAGAGAGAGGAGGGAGAGAGAATGGAGAGAGATGGGGAAGGGAGAGAAAGAAGAGAGAGAGATTGCGTAAAATTAATATTTTTACGACAAAAC
Organism: Platanthera zijinensis; assembly: GCA_039513925.1. Classification (NCBI taxonomy): domain Eukaryota; kingdom Viridiplantae; phylum Streptophyta; class Magnoliopsida; order Asparagales; family Orchidaceae; genus Platanthera; species Platanthera zijinensis. The sequence continues at coordinate 158,520,640 of CM077083.1, forward strand.
ATAAATTTTTTTATAAAATAAAAATTGTAATATTAATTTACATTTTTTTACGGTCATTTTGAGTACTCATATGTATATATTGCGGGCACTGCCCGTCTTGATATGGGTGCATCCCGCTTTGATGCGGGCGCGGCCCGCAACGACGCATCAAGCATGAGAGAAGCCCGTTCGGAGGCGGGCGAAGCCCGCATGAATGCGGCCGAAGGCCGCCCGAGAGCATCGAGCACGGGCGTAGCCCGTGCGAAGATGCTCGTATATATATATATATATATATATATATATATATATATATATATATATATATATATATATATGAGATATACAAATAAGTAAATATAAAAATAACACGTCAATACTCCCCATCAAGCTGGGGCGAAGAGGTCAAGCAAGTCCATCTTGTCACATGTAGAAAGAAGTCTGGAAGGCTCAACCACCTTGGTGAAGGCATCTGCAATCTGCTTTGCGGAGGGAACATAGAACGCTTCAAGAGTCCCTGAACGGATGTGTTCCCTGAGAAAGTGAATATCAACCTCAATATGCTTAGTCCGCTCGTGCAGAACTGAGTCGGAGGCAAGCATGAGAGCGGACTGGTTGTCGCACACAGGTGTAGAGGAACCAGAGGGAGGAGGGTCAAGCTCGATCAAGAGAGTACGCATCCAAAGTAGCTCAGTAGCGTCATGGGTCATAGCCCGGTACTCAACCTCAGTAGACGAGCGGGAGACAACACTCTGTTTCTTGCTCTTCCAGGAAATAAGATTGTCACCATAGAAAGTGCACATCCCCGAAGTAGAACGTCGATCAGTGAGGGAACCAGCATAGTCAGAATCCGTGTAACAAGTGAGGCCAAGAGCCGAAGATGAACAGTAGAAGAGCCTCAGGCCAGGAGATCCTTTCAAGTAGTGGAGGATCTGAAATGCTACATCTAGGTGAGAAGTCCGGGGAGCATGCATGAACTAACTGACCACACTCATAACAAAGCTAATGTCAGGGCGAGTGTTAGTCAGGTAGATAAGTCTGGCAACAAGACGCTGATATCTGCCCGGTTCAGGGAGAGGATCGCCAGACTCAGCGTGAAGACGGTGGTTTGGATCCATGGGTGTAGACACAGGAGAGCACCCAAGAAGGTCAGTGTCACTTAAGAGGTCGAGTGTATACTTGCGCTGAGACAAATAGATCCCCTGCTGATATCTTGCAACCTCAATCCCGAAAAAATACTTCAGAGGCCCCAAATCTTTCACTTCAAATGCCTTCTGAAGAACCCCCTTGATCTGAAGTATCCCCGAGTTATCGTCACCGGTAAGAATGATATCATCCACATAGACAAGAACTTCTGCAAAAAGGCAAACATAGCCATACCGAACCGCTCAAACCACGCATGAGGAGACTGCTTCAGCCCATACAAGGACTTCTACAAAAAGGCAAACATGGCCCAAATACTCCCTGTGAAGCTTGTAATCGGGAGGCGGATTCATATAAACTTCCTCAGCAAGATCATCATTGAGGAAGGCATTCTTCACGTCCATCTGATGAAGAGGCCACCCATGGCAGACAACGAGAGAGATACATAGACGGACAGTAGAAATCTTGGCTACCGGCAAAGGTCAAGCCGTAATCCCCAGGAGTCTGAGTGAAGCCCTTCGCGACAAGACAGACCTTGTGGCGGTCAAGAGAATCGTCGGCATTATACTTGACAGTGTAAACCCAACGACATCCAACAGTTTTCCGACTAGCAGGAAGAGGGACCAAATGTCAGGTGCCCTCCTTCTGTAGTGCGGACATCTCATCCTCCATGACCGCCACCCACTCAGGGTGTTAGAACACCTCAGTCATCGAACTCGGAGCTCTGATCTGGTCGGTAGCAGTCAGTAAAGCCTGGTAACCCTGAGAAAGACGCTGGTAGGACACATAGCTTGCCACAGGATGGTCAGTAACACAAGGGTGTTTACCCTTGCGAAGTGCAATGGGTAAGTCAGAGGAGGGAAGAGCATCAACTGCCAGAGGATGTAGCACAAGATCTCGTGAGCTGGGCGTAACCAGTGGATCCCGAAGAATGGGGTGGACATGGAAGGGCCCGTGTGGGCCACGAGTGTATGTCTGTAACGGAAGAGAGTCGTGTATCGGAGCAAGGGAAACCAGAGCCTGCTGTGGCGGAGCAGAAGGAGCAACATGGACAGGGGAGGTACCATAGAAGGGGACATCCTCAAAAAACGTAACATCTAGGGAGTGAAAAGTCCTGCGAGAAGAGGGGTCAAAACACCGATAGCCCTTGGAAGAGGAGGAATATCCTAAAAATAAGCACGGGATAGCTTTGTCATCAAGCTTTGTCCGGGCGACGGTCCTGGACAAAACACACACACCCAAACACCCAGAGAGGGTCGGGAAACAGAGGGCGGCGGGGAGATAGAAGACTGAGGGGTATCCGACCCGCTAAAGACCGACAAGGCAGACGGTTGACCAAGAAGGTCCCCGTAAGAAGGGCAGCACTCCAAAACGACTTGGGGACGTGAGATCCACGCAGAAGAGACTGGGTCACATTCAAGAGATGACCATTCTTGCGTTCCGCCACGCCATTCTGTTCTGGCGTATAGGGACAGGAGAATTGATGAAGGGTTCTTTGGATAGCAAGGAAAGCAGTGAAAGAGGAAGAGGTATACTCTCCCCCGTTATCGGAGCGAAGGATCCAAATACGAGAGGAAAACTGAGTCTTAACCATATTAGTAAACTGGGTATATAAATCAAAGACATCAGATTTGGCACGCATAAGATAGACCCAACAACAACGAGTAAAATCATCTATAAAAATAACAAAATACCAAAAACCATCATAAGAAACAACCGGGGTAAGCCCCCAAACATCTGAATGAATAATATCAAACGGTCAGAACTACGAGAAACAGAAACAGGATAGGAAGTGCGTGTATGTTAGCTAAGCTGACACACATCACACTGAAAAGAGTTCTCAAATGAGACACTCGGAAAAAGAGACGACACAATTTGGGGACTCGCATGCCCCAGTCTAGCATGCCAAAGAGCAGGTGAAATAGTAGCAACAGTGATGGATGGGAGTGAGTTCCAGGACGAAGGAGGTGGAAGATCCAGCTGGTATAGCCCGTCGCGCTCACGACCATAGCCAAAAGTCCTCCTCGTGGTCAGGTCCTGAAAAACACAGTCAGAAAGAAAAGTATCACCAAGCAGTGCATCGAACGAGTTAATTGACTAACAGAAAGAAGATTTAAAGCAAGTTTGGGAACATGAAGAACTGAACCCAAGGAGAAGGAGGGAGACAGAAGAACTGTGCCCCGGTGAAGGATGGGGGTCACAGATCCATCGGCAAGGCGAACCTGCCGATGGACGCTCGGAGACTCAAGAGAAGAGAACAAGCGTGTCTCACCAGTCATGTGATCAGTGGCCCCAGAGTCAATCACCCAGGGAGAAGGAGACCCTTACTTGAGTGACATGAAAGGCCATCGAGGTACCTGACGCAGACGCTGAAGTCGACGAGAACGACGAGGAGGCAGGCAACGGCTGAGCAGGAAGAGGCTGGTGCGGAGTCTGAAACTGAGATTGCAGCTGAAGTTGAGACTAGAGTTGCTGCACTTGAGCCATAAGCTGACTCCAGTCGCCGGAAGGAGCCCCGGAAGAGGCACTGGAATCTGGTTGGCCCCCAAAGTCAGAAGAAGTAACGGCGGCAGCACACGTGGCGGGGAACTGCTGGCGTAGGTGAGGAAAGAGAAGACAACATCGGGCCTTCTCATGACCAGTCCGGAGGCAGTGCTGACACTGAACAAAGACAAATGGGTTGCCGCGGCCACCCCCACGACCTTTAGAGGTAGAAGTACGTCCCCCACGCACAGAAGAAGTACGACCTGAAGCCAGGTCCATTTGGTCTGGAAGAAGAACAGAAGCTGGAACGGGCGAAACAGCAGTCAGGCGGGCACGGCGCTAATGCTCCTCCACCATTGAATAAGCATCCAAGATATCAAGAAGAGGGTTCATGCTGACAATCTGAACCCTAATTTGCTCAAACTCGGGCCTCGAGCCCATCAGGAACTGATAGGTCTCCCGCTTCTCCTGCCGCCACTTGGCAACAAGCAGATCCTCTGGATATAGAAAAAAACTAAGCGGCTCAAGGTCAGAAAGCTCCTGGAACCTCCCTGAGAGAAAGGTAAAGTACTCGTGCACTGAACGGTCCCCCTGACGAGCAGTAGAAATATCCTGGAAGACGGAATAAATCTGTGTATCAACGCGTGTGTGACCGTAGGTACGCGTCAAGGCAGCCCAAAGAGACAGCACTGAATTGAATCGCATGAACTGCTCGTAAATGCGGGGCTCCATAGAGCACTGAAGCCACCCGAGAATCTTGAAATTTTTCGTGCGCCATTGACGGATTGCCTTTTCGTCGAAAGGCTTGGGAACACCATTAAGTTCATGTCAATCAAGCTTGTCATGTCCGGCAAGATGGACTCGCACGGAGTTGGACTAAGCGATAAAAATTTTTTCATTGAGAAGGGCGGTAGTAATGCGCCGAGCAAATCCATCATTCGAACCGAAGAGGGAGGAATCCATGGGATGGAAACAAGAGAACGCAGAAAAAAAAATTCAAGGGAGGATAGCAGGGAAACCCTTAAACAGAAGAAGAAGAAGAAGAAGAAGAAGAACCCATCCAAAAAAAAAAAGGAAGACCGTAGATCACAGATCTAGATCATGAGAAGAAAAGAAGTGAGGGAAGGGGCGGTAAACACCAACCAAATCGGCGGCGGAAGAAAAAATTGAAAGAGGGAATGGTTTGGCTGCAACGGCAGAGACGCTAAGGTGCGGGATCAACAGGGATCGGAAATCAGCAGGTGCGACTATCGCGCGGGAGCGGCGAGGTGCGGGAGTGGCGAGGTGCGGGAGCGGCTATCGCGCGGGAGAGGCGAGGTTCTCACATCGACGCGGAAGACGAAATACGTGCCAAAGGCACGATGCGGGATCGGATATCGCGCGGGTGGCGAAGACGCACGATGCGGGAAGCTAGGGCTCGGCGGGATCGGCTATTCCCTCTGATACCAAATCAAATGAGAGGAAAAAGTGTTGTTGTATTCATCCTCTTAGGGGGAAACATGAATATACATATGAGATATACAAATAAGTAGATATAAAAATAACATGTCATATAAATAAAGTACAAGATTACGATGATGCACTTTAAAAGAATCATGCAAACAAGCAACTTCTCTAAAAAAATAAGTTAGCTCATGAGACGTGTCAAATAATTCTATATTGAACAATATGTATCATCACTAAACTCATCCATTACAACAAAAATGGAGTCGACCTTCCTAGTAGTCATAAGAATCCCCAAAATAAATTTCATAGTGAAATCGCCCCAAATTTACAAGGGATTGATGTTCACGATCCATTATTTTGATATCAATATGCCACCACGTATCAAAAACTCGTAATATGCGCACTAGAAATGGAAGGAAGATATAAAATAACATAAATTAATAATTGAATACTTGATTCTGTATCGCATCACTCTTAAATTCCACAAGACACGTCACTAACACTCATTCATGAGAGTTCCCTTAAAGCACAATTACATGTTCACTTCATGTTATCCTACTTTAGAAAGCCTATATAATCCGCTAATAGATTGACGTCCGGATAACTCCCCTATTTAAATCGTGTATAGTCAGTCAAGGGTCACTCACTTTACATCCCTAAGAATTATCTGTGAACTTCATCCTTTGGGAATTACGAACGTCAACTACATCTTGATTGTCATCAGACTCTAACCACTCAATCCTGATAAATGACATTGGCTCTGTTTGTTTGGGCGTTTTTGCACCATCTCCATTAGGGGAAAACATCAAAGCTGAAAAAAATTGTTTAGTAACCCTCCAATTCTTGCAGTCATAGCTCCAAAACACCATTTTTAGCCTTTTTTGAAACCACAACCACCCCCCTCCATTTCCCACCACTCCATTGTCAACGCTCTCATTCCCACCGCACCAACTCTCGTCGTCGAAGCAAATAGACCTTGTCTCCAGATCAACCAAATCAGAAAAATCTCCTTTATAACCAGACAAGTCGACAATGTTGAACATGGGAATTGGTTGCGTAGGTAGGAGATCTAACAAATAATCATTACCCTAGTCTATGCAACCACGTATCAAGAACTCGTAATACACGCGCTAGAAATGGAAGGAAGATATAAAATAACACAAATTAATCATTGGATACTTGATTATGTATCGCATCATTCTTAATTTCCCAAGACACTTCACTAACACTCAGTTATTAGAGTTCCCTTAAAGCACAATTACATTATCACTTCATGTTATCCTACTTTACAAAGCCTCTATAATCAGCTAATAGATTGACACCTGGATAACTCCCCTATTTAAATCATGTATAGTCAATCAAGAGTCACTCACTTTACAGCCCTAAGAAATATTTGTGAACTTCATCCTTTGGGAGTTACGAATGTCAACCACATTTTCAATATCATCAAACTCTGACCGCTCAATCCCGATAAATGACATTGGCTCTGTTTGTTTGGGCTTTTTTGCACCATCTCCATTGGGGGAAAACATCAAAGCTAAAAAATTCATTTGGTAACTCTCCAATTCCCACAGCCACAGCTCCAAAATGACATTTGAAGCCTATTTTGAGACAACAATCACAACGTTCCTATTCCCACCGCTCCATTGCCAACGTTCCTATTCCCACCGCTCCAACTCTCACTGCCAAAACAAATAGACACATTGTCTCCAGATCAACCAAATTAGAAGAATCTCCTCCATAACCCGACAAGTCAACGATGTTGAACATGGGAATTGGTCACGTAGGTAGGAGATCTAACAAAGAATCATTACCCCAGTCTATGCAATACAAGGACAAAATTTCGTCATGCTCAACTAGAAACAGTGTTGCAAAAGTATATCATAACTAAGTCAATGTCTTGAAAAAGTTGCTCCGTCTTTAAAACCTTAGGATTTTCTCACTGATTTTATTAACTTCAGTGCTAGTTCGTCCAGGAAAAGGTAATGGATTAAGACCAAGAATATGAGGAATAGGTTAACCATAAAATATTTTGCTAGTGACATGGTTTATAGAGTTACTATAGACAAACTCAGCTTAGAGAGGCATTAAATTTTGTTAAGTTGATTTTTCACCTCCTGGACATCTAAGTAGATTACCCATACTCTTATTTACTGTTCCGTTTTGTCCATCTCTTTGTGATTAATATGTACTACTAAACTGAAATATAGTTCCTAATTTTTTAACACTTTCTAAAAAATGGCTCAAAAATCTAATGCTCTTGCCTAAAGTGAATTTCTAAAGAGAATCATGCAAATGAGTAACTTCTCTAAAGAAAATAAGTTAGCTCATAAGAAGTGTCAAATAATTCTGCATCGAACAATGTGTCATCACCAAACTCATCCATTACAACAAAAATGGAATCGAATTTCCTAGCAGTCATAAGAAGCCCCAAAATAAATTTCATGGTGACATCTTCCCAAACGCACAAGAGCTTGAAGTTTACAATCCATTATTTTGATGCCAATATACCGCCACGTATCACGAAAGAGAACAAAAACTCCCTACATATAATAGAGGACCCACTACAAGAGTCAAGACAAAAATATTGAAAGACGAAAAAATTAATTGAGTACAATATTATCCATAAAAGTAGTCGTGTCTCTAATATCTCTTGCAAAGTGAGGACTATCGTCTTAGCGTGTGTCATGGAGCATACGTATCAATGCACTTGTCCTAGAAAATCGAGTTTGTCCTTGATATCGAGCGAATGGGAGCGGACTTGAAGGCCCCTCTTATGGTGATGTTTTCCAATTGGGCCAAGGACCAGGGACTAATAATAAAATTTTGTTGTTGTTACGGGGTCCATGGAGGAGAAAAACCTCTTTTTCCATGTGGTGGCTGGTTGGGAATGGTGGAATTTTGCCCATTGGGCCAAGGACTAATAATAAAAACTTTGTTGTTGTTATGGGGTCTAAGGAGGAGAAAAATCCCATTCTGACATGTAGTGGTTGTTGAAAGCTCAATGAATTGAAAAGATGCAATCAGAATGCAAGTGGAGATTGTGATACGAAAGGGAGTGAATTAATACTGGTCATCCTAGTGTGGGCATCGGGGCTAATGGATGTTGTTGTCGACAGAGCTTAACATTGAGGGGAACATGCTGAATGTTGGTGGTAGGATGATGTCGTGGTAGAACTTCTTGGATGGGGCTTGGAACGACGAATCTAGGTGTGGTGGGGGTGGATAAATGGGATGGGTTCATTGGTGCTAGTGCGGCAAGACGTAGGCAACGTCAAAACGGTCTTTGGCGAGGGTGCGGCTAGTCTGGGACATTGCCTACTCGACGACCAAGGAGAATAAAAGGGTAACAAATGTTGCGAGAAGTGTATGGATTGGGGGTGTTGCCAGGCGCACGACCCGAGCATTTGTTTGATTAACGTCAGAAATGTATGGGTTGGAACATGATTGTTGGCAGAAAGGGGGGAGTTAGGGATATGTGTTGGATAAGATTGTTATGATTAGCAGCGGGGAGCATTGTGGTGGTGAGGGGAGTAGTGGAGGAAGTCACATATTGTGTCGAAGGAAGGAAAGGAGTTGGTGAAGCGTGAGTGACATTGTCAGGATGTTGTTCATGGTGCGTCTATCTTATCGAAGAAGGTGATGGAGGAGGGCGTGGAGAAAGCTGGTTCCTAGCGTCTGGTTGTTGATGGTATGAGTAAGTCGGCCAATTGATACAAATATGTTGTCATGTACCAAGAACACAAACAAGAAAAAACATATTGCACCGGTACAACCCTTGAGGGCAAGTTCCTCCTAAGAGTCATTTTCTCAGAGAGCAAACTCAAGACTAATATCCAAGATAAAACATATTCTTCATCTAGGAGTTCCTTATATAGTATGGAAGACAACATAACAAAACATACTAAAAGACAACAAAATTAATTACGAATACAATACTATCCATAAAGATAACCATGTCACTGAGAAAACTCTCGCAAAGTGAGGTCGATCGTTCAAGTGTACTTGTCACTTGTCCGTCAAAGTGCATACATATCATATTTGAGCAGTGCCTCTAAACGAGTGACACATGGATAGCTTCTAATGATGTGATAAATATCTCTTCACATGCCAAACAAATAGAATACATCCTTGATATTGAGCCAAGCCTGAGCTCAACTCATGCAATTGAGGTTGATTCATCAGTCCTAGCAAACATCCCACCAAATGGAGGGGGGCCAATGTTATAGTTAGCATTACTTGTCACCTATTTCCAACCACTCCAAGCAATGTCATTTAAATTATAGAAATTCATAAACTAAAACCAACATAACAGGAAGTTAGAAGACAGGGCGAACAAAAGAAAATTACCAGTTCTCATTGCAATTGCTTGTTTTGTTGAAGAGTAGAACAAAAGAAAATTACCAATTCTCGTTGCAATTGCTTGTTTTGTTGAAGAGTAGCAACCATGTCCTCTCTCAAGCGTTGCACCTGCTGACTCTGGAAAAAAAAGGAAATGTTGGTTTATAAGCACCTGCTGAATCTGAAAAAAAGGAAATGTTGGTTTAGGGATCGAATATCCGCTGAAGGTCGAGTAGAGAAACGACGGTGATAGTGGTGTCTTCTGAATAGAAGAGGACCAGCGATAGAGGATGGTAGGAGTGGCAACACAGAGTTAGGGGATAGAAGAAGGATAATATTGATCATGCTCATGCCTAATACAAACTACTGTGAGACTTATACAGAGGTCTCATACAACAATCCATTAAGACAATAGTTAATATATTCCTTAATGCAATCTAGGGAAGATAAGTCATAAAAGCATTGGTAAATGGAAGCCGTTCATTGGAAGGGGGAAGGACATCTTAGGAGAGTGCAGAAGACCATGAGGAAGAACATCAGATCCATTGCATCTGTATCAATGCCCGGTGGTCAAAAACCTCCTTGTCCTCAAGGAGTGAAGTTGGGGAAGCGGTGTTTGAGGTCGTAGAGAAATTCCCACGTTGCATCATCCAGTGAGTTGCGTCATTGGATGGGTAGTTGGGTGGCAGGTTTGTTGTGGTGGCGGACAAGGTAGCAGTCGAGAAAAAGATCGGGCTTTACCGAGGTATAGTTGTTCGTTGTTACTGTGGGTGGGGCGGTGGCCGCAGTGGGTGCTTCACCAATGTGTCCTTTGAGTTGCGACACATGAAGGAATCGTGAAGGTGGCAATTGGCAGGAAGAAGAAGCTTGTAGGCGAATGGGCCAACCTGCTGAACGATGCGGAAAGGTCTGAAGTAACGAGGGGACAATTTCCAGTCGGTATAAGGACAGATGCTCATTTGGCGATATGGTTGGAGGCGGATGTAAACCCAAGTGCTAGTGTGATACTCACGTTCTGAACGGTGGCAATCCACTTGTTGCTTCATCCTGTTCTGGTATTGTTGAAGGTCTTGCTTGATTTGAGTAAGCATGCGCTCGCGGGCTTGGAGAGAGCGATCCACTTTATCAACGATAGCAGAATGCTCCAAGTAAGGTAAATGTAATGGGGGACGTTGTCCGTAGACAACTCCGTAAGGAGTGGCAATGATGGCGCTATGAAAGGTAGTATTGTACCACCATTCGGCAAGGAGAAGCCACTTTGCTCAATGGGTCGGTCTGCCGAATGTCATGCAATGCAGGTAGCCTTCAAGACAGTGGTTGACCACCTCGGTTTGGCCATCGATTTGCGGGTGGTAAGTTGTTGACATGTGGAGTTCAACGTTGTGTAATTTGAAAAATTCTTGCAAGCATGACCATAAGAAGGTAGGGTCACGATCGCTAACAATAGAGGGAAGCATGTCGTGGAAGCAAAAAACTTAATCCGTGAAAGCTTGTGCAACAGATATGGCCGTGTAGGGATGGTGAAGGGCGGTGAAATGAGCATATTTACTTAGGCGATCGACCACGACGAGTATGACGTCATTTCCATGGGAGAGAGACAGGCCTTCAATAAAGTCCATAGAAATGGCATGTCACACGTGGTGGGGAATCGGCAATGGTTGGAGGAGACCGGACGGCAGAGAGCAAGGGTGTTTGCACTGTTGGCAGACGGAACAATGTCGAATGTAATCATGAACAACAGTTTTCAAATTTTTTGGTAAAAGAGTTGAAGGATGCAATGGGCTGTTAGCTGAATACCAGAGTGGCTGCCCGTGGGATTGTCGTGATAAAGTTTAATGATGGTGTTGCGGACGTCAGAATTAGCGCCGACGACAAGCTTGCCCATGCGACGTAGGTAGTTATGTTGCTACGAATAGTGAGGGTGGTTGCTTAGGTCGACAGCGAGCTGTTGGAGGAGTTGTTGTATGGATGGGTCGGTGGTCGAGGAAGTCCGGATTTGCTGGAGGTCAGAGGTGACCGTGACCAAGGCATGAAGAGAGCCTGTGGGGGGTGCAGGTAGACAAGAGAGAGTGTCGGCCACGATGTTGTCTTCGCCTTGTTTATACACAATGTAGTCAAAGCCCGTGAGTTTAGCGAGGTAACATTGTTGTGTCGGGGTGGACACGCACTGCTCCAAGAGGTGTATTAAGCTCTGGTGATTCGTCCGGATGAGGAAATGTCAGTCGATGAGGTAGGCACGCCACCTGGTAACCGCCCACACTATGGCAAGCATTTCCTTTTCGTAAGCCGACAACGCAAGGTTGCGGGGACCCAATGCTTAGCTGAAGTATGCAATAAGGTGGCCGTTCTGGAAAATAATTGTGCCCACACCCACATTGGAGGCATCGGTCACAATAATGAAGTCCTTGTTGAAGTCCGAAAGTGTGAGGACGGGGGTGTTGCTTAATGCTTCTTTGAGAGAAAGGAAAGAAGCCTCGGCCCAAGCCGACCACTTGAAGGCATCAAGCTTGAGGAGCTCGGTGAGCAGTTTAGTGAGAGACCCGTACCCTTGAATAAAGAGGCGATAGCCCGTGAGGCCGAGAAAATCACGAAAAGTTTTGAGTGAATGCATATATTGAACGGAGGTTGTGCCAAAGGAGCACTTGGCGGATTTTAAAAAGAGTTGATGGGGACGGATAAGCTGAAATGTGGTATAAAGATGGCGGAGGTGGCCATCCCAAGTGGAGTTGTAGATCATGATATCATCAAAAAAGACAAGAACATATTTGCGTAGGTGTGGAGCAAAGATGTGTGGTTCATGAGGCTCTGTAAGGTGGAGGGTGTGTTGGTGAGGCTGAATGGTATGATCAAAATTTTGTAATGATCGTGATGAGAGCGAAATGTCGTTTTATGGATGTCAGCAGGGGTCATCCAGACTTGGTGATAACCCGAGTAAAGGTCGAGTTTGGAGAAGAACTGGGCACCATAAAACTCATCAAGTATCTCTTCGACGAGAGGGATGGGAAAATGATCTTTGATGATACATTTATTGAGTTCACGATAGTCAACACAGAGCTGCCATTAGCCACCTTTTTTTACCAAAACAATGAGAGAGGAGTATGGGCTAACATTGTGGCGGATGATGTCGTCGTGGAGCATGTCATCGATTAGGAGTTCAATCTCATTTTTTTGGAGGGCTAGATAGTGATAGTGCCGAATAGAAATAGGGGGTGCAGTAGGGTGGATTGGTATATGGTGTTCGTGAGAGCGATGGGGTGGGAGGCAAAGTGGTTTTTCAAAGAAGTCGTGGAATTCAGCAAGGAGGGCTTGAAATTCCGGCGGGTGGTGGTCAGCCTTGGGTGGGGGGAGTGGTCATTGTGGGTTGTATGAAGCAAAATCCCAAGCATGGGGAGTTCAGTTGGTTGTTGGACCAACTTTTCAGGTTGCCGTCGAGTAATGATGTCATTCAGGGATCGAGTGCCGCCACGGAGCGAGATTTTCTAACCAGACATGGAGAACTCCATGCGTAGTTTGTTGAAGTACCAAACGATGGGGCCCAATGTCACCAACCATTGAATGTCGAGAACCATAATGCATCCATCAAATGCAAGAGTGAGCATATCGGCCTTGAAATCGCGGCCCTGCATCTTCCAAGGGAGCCCGCTACAGGAGTAAGCACTCGCGAGGAGATTGTAGTCCGTCATGGACACAGAAAATGGTGGAATGGCCTTGAGTGACCAACTGAGTCGGCGAGTTGTGCGTTCATCCAAGAAGTTGTGGGTACTACCTGTGTCAGTCAAGATGTGAAGGGTCTTGACGATATGAATGCCCGTAACCCGCATGGTGTTGAGCGTAAGAGTGTCAGTCATTGCGTGCATGGAGATTAGTGGTTGGAAGGTCTCTTGATCATTAGAATCCGCCTGTTGGGCATCTCGGAGAACCACCACCGATGGAGGAGATTCAGAATCATCATCGTTGGCTTCCAGGATATAAATTTGGCGCCGGTGGAGACACCGATGGCCGGGGAAGAACTTTTCGTTGCACCACATGCATACTCCTTTGGCCTTTCGATCGGCTAGTTTAGTTGTGGAAAATGATTTTTCGTGGTGGGAAAGGTTTGGGGGAACGGTAGATGGCGAAAGTGGTAAGAGAGGGGTGGAGTTATGCGTTGGTATCAGCCCGATCAGGAACTGCTCCTATAGCTTGACAAGGCGGATGGCATTGGGGAGGTCGATGGGGTAGAGCATGCACACAACCTTCTCAATGCGATGTTGGTGGGCAGTGATGAAGAGACTGGTGGCGTATTCATCCAGCACAGTAAACCGATTGATGAGCTCCTCGAACTGCTCGATGTAGCTCTGGACCGAGCCTTGTAGGTGGAGGCATTTGATTTTGGCCATGGGTTCGTCGTTGAGGTGACCGTCGAATCGAGCGTGGAGGGCTTGTAGGTATTCCTCCCATGGGAGAGGTTGGCTGGTGAGGCGATGTTTGAGGAAAACATGATGCCATTTGAGGGCCTTACCGTCGAGGTGGATGGAGTCCATCCGCACCCGCATATTTTCGGGGGTTTCTTCGACTTCAAAATAGCAGTCACAATGGTAAATGCAGTCTGAGAGGTCCACGCCATTGAAACGTAAAAAGTCAATGCGATAAAAGCAAGTGGTTTGCAGTTGCCGAAGAAGTGGTGGTTGATGATCATCGTCGTGGAGGTTGGCATTGGAAGTTGAGGTTGGTGTGCGGGGGACTTGGATGTTGGCGGCGAGGGACTGTAGTGCTGCCCGGATTTCATCCATGGAGTTGAGTCTCCAAGTTAGTTTGGGTTTGGGTGGTGGACGAAAGGTAGCTACCATCTCCTTGAGTTGGTCAAAGTCGCGTCGAAGTTCGGTAGCCCGGGTATCCATCGGCTGGCGTGATGGTGGCTCTGATACCAGTGATAGAGATTGGATATCCGCTGGAGGTGTAGAGAAATAAACGCTCGGAGCAGGGCAGTAGTGGTGTCTTCTGAATAGAAGAGGACCAACGAAGGAGGATGATAGGAGTGGCAATACAGAGTTATGGGATAGAAGGAAGATAATATTGATAATGTTCATGCCTAATACAAAATACCGTGAGACTTATATAGAGGTCTCATAAAATAATCCATTAAGACAATAGTTAATATAATACTTAATGCAATCCAAGGAAGAAAGGAATTGGTAACTAGCAACAATTCATTGGAAGGGGGAAAGACATCTTGGAGAGTGCAGCAAACCATGGGAAAGAGCAACATCAAGTCAATTGAATCCGTAGAACTATTACACTGAACCAAATTGCTCTATTCGGTTCGGTTCGGTTCGGATATGACTTGGTTGTTGGTTCCCCTATAATTTTTGCACACCCCTGCTATTACTTCTATTCATGCTTGAAAAAATAAAAAGAGCACTGATCAAGATAAAATATAGTAAAAGAAGCAATTGGAAAAGAGAGCTGCCACGTACCTCTTCGATACTCGATTTCTTGGCTATCTATAAATCGGAAACAAGCAAACAAAGATTACTTGCACAAAAATTACATGAAGACTAAAAGAAGAGGAGAAAATGAGTAACTTACATCAAAATCTTTCCCAGAATGCTTAGATGTTGAACTAATTCCTGACTCACCCTCAGAATTTGTATTGCCAGACTGAGGATAAAAATAAACCACTTTAAGCTTGCATTCCTCAATCACCTTTTCCCCATGTTTGCTAAACTGTTTGCAGCCACAAAGAAGATAATAATCAGAAATCTATATTTTCATATATATAGACACAACCTACACATTAGTTATAAAGTATATGCACACCGTCAAAAGCGTCAATGCATGCGAATTATCAGCATAATTCATATATATAAAAGAATAATTACCAAAACTTCCCCTGTAAGTTAGCATATTACAAGTTGCTCTCTTCTTACTTTTACATCACAAAAACCTCCCCCGAAGTATATATTTCATAACATCCGTGCACAAAAATACCCCCTCGGAGTAAATTTTTCAGAGGGGTATTTTTGTGCATGGATGTTATGAAATATAAACTTCATGAGAGGTTAATATTATTTTTGTGCAACTTGTAATTTAGTAAACTTAGAGGGGAGGTCCCGGTAGATGGCCCTATGTATAAATGATAGAAAATTTAGCATTTATGTGATGGTTATATGTATAATTCAAACAAAATGTATCGTTTGGGAGTTGTGTAAACTTTACATGTCAAAATTACATAGCAATTATGTTTCTAGTTAAACATTATACATACAGCCCCGTGTCCTTTTGAAAACATAACCCCCATGCATGAATCCTATCTGTATATTTTTATAATAATAATTGAAAAGGCTAAGCATTTTTGTGATGATTAGATGTATATTTCAATACATATAATTGAAATGTATATTCTTCAAATTTCATTAGAAATTTATGTGTATTTCATAATTTCATAGAGGCTGTGCTCTAAAAAATTTAATAATTACATCTTTCTCTTGAAAAAAAAGAGTATAGAACTATAGATTCATCACCGTATCTGGAGGAATTTCATCAATATCAATGGTCGGTGAAACTTTTGTGCTCTGGAGAAGGAACTTGTCCACGCAGTGCATGTTTGGCGGATATTCCTTCTGAGCTTGAAGGGTAACTGGAAATCGAAATAAACCAAAAGGGGGATCCGAAATAAATCCAAAAATTGAATCTAAATAACGCAAGAAATTATAGAAACGATACAGAGAATCTGAATCACAACCAGTTATAGTACATGAATCCCAAGGCTGAACCACGTTGGTATTTGGGCGTACAAAATACTTCTTCGGAGAAGTGGTTTTGACCTATCAAATAGGAACAAAAATTCCCCAATTTGAACTGTGTAATTTGAATCTTTGACTGCAACAGGGAATCGAAATCAGTAAGTTCAAGATTCCTCTGACCTTGAAGGCGACATGGTGCGCTGTTTTGTTGACGACCGTCAGGTTGCAATAAGATTGCTTTTCCAATTCGACTAAGATCAATGAAAGAAGACACCGTCATCGTTTAAAGCTCGATCAAAAATTATTTTCTGAGGTGGAGAAGGGGAAATTGAAAGGGGGAAGGATTACACTGGAAGGTGAGCTCTTGGGGATGAACGGAGATCAACTGCCCACCACCCATCTTTTTCTGCCTGCTGATCGACGGCCTATCAAATGAGCTTCGGAGAAGGGGAGTAATTCGAGGAAATGGTGAAGGAAACAAAACCAGAAAGGAACAGGATCGAGATGACAATCTTGCTATGACTCGAGCTCGACCGGAGACAACGGAGAGCCAAGCAGGCGTGCGGCTGCGAGATACCGACAGATGGAGGAGGTTTTCAGAGTGAGAGGGAGAGAAGGGCTATGATTGCTTTGGAGTTCACTTCCATGGCGGAAACGACGAGGGTGGTTAATAAATGAAGTACCACGACCACCATTATTTTCGATTAGCTAAAAAAATAAAAATAAAATGAATAATAAATAACTTAATTATATCAATTTTTATTTTAAGTTAAAAATAACTAATTAGTTCTTATATCTCTCTCTTCCTCACTTTCTCCATGCAAAAAAATAATACTTAAATACGTATTTTTATGGAACCGTTTAAGTGCAGGACTATGGGATCCGGATCCTCTCCATTTCAAATGAAATGGAGGGATCCATTTCAAATGAAATGGAGGGATCCATTTCATATCTAATGGATAACATAAATCTAAAAAAAACTAATGACCAAAAATTTTTTGAATAAAAAAAATATAAAAGAATGAGAAAAACAGAATCCGATCCTGATATAAGACCCCTATGACTATTTTATTTTTTAAAAAGAATTTAGCATACACGAGTGAAAGTACATGGAGATTTTTCGTGAAGTCATGATCGTGTATGATTGATCACTCGCTATGTAGTGTTTAGCATGTAATAATAACATAAATTTAAGAGCTAACTTAACTAGTGAACTTTTCGATGCTGCGAGCATCATTTTTAGTCGGGTCGAGAGAAAAATTAGCAAAACAGAAAGAGAAAATTCGGGATCTAGAATAATTAGTCAAGCAGACATAACAAGAACTGACAAATACTATAGAAAATTAGCAAATAAGCACAATGTCATTAAAAGTAATCAAAGGGAAAGTTGTAGTTACCAAATACCAACAAATATTAAGGTTATATTTTGTTTGGCGGTGGCGGGTGTATCCGGTGGGTCGAAACGTCACTTTGAAAACGGAGGAAGAGGTGGGGGTCGAAACAGAACGGATCAGGACCGTTTGCTCCTAGCTGCGGGTGCAAATGGAGCAAACGCCACCGACGACCGTTTATTTACCCTCCGTCCGGCAGCATTTGCTCCAAAGAAGGCGGCGAAACGCCGAACCAAACGAAGCTCAAGAAAACTAGTCACACTAACATTTAGAACCATACGAGATGTATGACATACAAAGAAGATAGCCTGCTATAATTTTTTTAATTACTAATATAATTAAATAGATGCTTTTTGATGGCAAGATATCATAATAGACACTATAGAACTCAATATTATATACGTAATGGATCTCGGGTTAATCTCCCGACTATTATTTTTAAACCTAGTCATGTAAAAAATAATTATAAATGCTAGCATAACAAACATAAATTTTTAATTATGTAAAAGTATTCCGTTAGAAGCTGTTAACATACAGGCATACACTCTGTATTACCATTTTTTGAGGCCAATTTCTTAGAAAATATGAAGCAGCAAATCTCACCGTGGACTTGGAAAGAAATGTTAGTATTTTTATTAAATATTAATTAATAATTTTCATAATTAAATTAAATTAATTAGTATTATTAATATTTAATTTATAATGTGCTCCAAATGTTATTATTAGAATTAACTTAATATACAGTTTAATTAAGTGAACGGTCAAAGAGATGTTATGGAAATAACCATTGCTTGGAGTGGATGGTAGTTATCTTGTAATGGAAGTTATTGGTCTCTTGTAGGTGCGAAAACTGATTTTTGGATTAGTGAAAGTGGCAAAAAGGCTCTTGGTGAATAGACTAGAAGATCAAGGTTTTTCCTCTCTAAAACATCTGTTACCACTTATAGATCAAGGTACGGTCATTTTTTCTTTCGTTTAAGCGATTTTAAAGTTCTAACAATGGTATCAAAGTCAAGCTTAAGTTATTATGATCATCCTTTTGACAATAATTTTGTTTTAAATTTTTGTTCACCAATTTTTCGAGGGAACTCGAAAAATAAATTTTTCTTTCTTTCTTCTCCCCGCATAAAGACATGAAAGTTTAAATCGACGGAGTATATTTTCTTTTGATTGCATTATTTGTTAGGGATTTTATTTGAAATATGAATTATATGATGATGTTTGATGATTATGAGGGGTTAAAATAAATGAAGTGATAAATCTTAATTAGTGAGTTAATTTTTCGTAGAATTTTGTCTACAGAAAATTTTAGGAATTTATTTTTGTTTAATGATACTCAAATATGAGTTTATTATTATGGATCAAGTAAATAATATGGCACTTGAGGAAAGTGTAATCACATGAGTGTATCAATTTATTATATATTTTGACAACATTTTTTAACAAACTAATAATAGTGACAATTCGTGTTACAAAGTATGTAATTGTGCGTTGCATATTTATCGATCTACAATGTTGTCGATACATAAAGTTTATTAGATTGTCGTTTTATTAAGTAATATTAAGAAATTTAGGAGTAGCCAAAGCAACGTAATTCATCTTAATATATATTGTAGTAGTCAAATAATTGAATAAAGTTAATGGACTACATAAAGAACAAAACGACATCTAATATTGCGATTAATTTATAAATATAATTGTTTGGCCCTACAGGGAGGTGATTATAAATTTATGTTTTAATTGGAATAAGATCTTGAATTTACGTCATAAGTAGACATTTTTATGCCCAAAGGTAGAGAATATTTATGATTGATGTTTTATTTATTAGTCTTATTATTCAAGTGAATAATAAATTCATGCATATTAGCAACCTCTGCCCACACGAAAGTTGAATTTATTATTATCATTTATTTGAATTTAATATTGGTTTATTCAAATATAAAGTTAATTAATCATAGCATATTTTCTAATTTAATTTTGTTTATTGCACCTACTCTTCTGCATTTGTTTCATCTCAAGTTCCAATTTTAACTGGTGAAATTTTTTGAATTGGAAAGAAAGTATTCTCTTAAAGCTTGGATGCATGGTCATTGATTTGACTTTTCATATGAAGGAACCTCCTCTCCCTACAGATACAAGTTCAGTACACAAAAAAGAATCTTTATGAAAAGTGGGAGCGATCTAATCGTTTGAGCTTAGCACTCATAAAGACCCACATAAGTAAAGCTATTAGAGGTTCTATTCCTGAATGCCCTATGGTAACAGATTTCATGAAAGCTATAGAGGACTAATTTGTGAAATCTTATAAGGCACTTGCAAGCACACTAATGAAGAAGCTTTCAAGTCTAAAATATGATAATGTTAAAGGTGCACGTGCACACATTATGCAAATGAGGGACATTGCACCTCAGCTTAACTTCCTAAAGATTGAATTTTCTGAATCATTTCTTATGAATTTCATTCTTAATTCTCTCCCTATAGAATTCAGACCATTCAAAATATCCTATAACACACATAAAGAGGACTGGTCTGTTAATGTACTCTTAACCATGTGTGTATAAGATCGAGGAGGATAGATTTAAGAATGAAAAGATTGAAAGTTTTCACCTTGTAACACATTTTAAAGCTCAAGCAAAGAAAAATAAGAGTGTCTTTAAAGGCAAAAAAAAAGATAAAGCACGTGCAAATCTAAGTGATTATAAAGTTACATGTTTCTTCTGCAAGAAGAAATGACACATGAAAAGGATTGCTTTAAGTACAAGAAATGGTTAGAGAAGAAAGGTACTTTTATTTCATATATATGTCATCAATCATTTTTTATTGATGCTCCTAATCATACATGGTGGATTGATTCTGGCTTAACAATTCATATATCCACTATCATGTAGGGCTTCCTAAAGCTGAGGAAACCAAAGGGGAATGAACAAAGCATCTATTCAGGCAATAAGATGCGTTCAAAAGTAGAAGATGTGGGGACTTATTGATTATTATTATTGTCTAGTTATGTATTAGATCTTGAAGACACTTTTTATATTCCATTTTTTTCTAGAAATTTGATTTTTGTATCCAAACTTGTTAAATGTGGTTTTAAATTTATTTTTGATGAATTTTCTTTTGAAATTTCAATAGATAAAGTTACAGTTGGATATGGAAAATTAATTGATGGTTTATATAAGTGTGATCTTGACCCCACTTATGAGCATAGTCTCATGGCTAGTAATTCTAATAATGGAAATAAATGTTGTATTATTAAAGAAGATTCCTCTAAATTGTGGCATCGAAGATTGGGACACATCTCCATACAGAGAGTTAAGAGATTAGTAGATGATGGAGTTTTACCAACTCTTGATTTTATTGATTTTGAAACTTGTGTTGGTTGTATTAAAGGAAAGAATACCAACAAGACCACTAAAAGATCAAGCAGGAGTAATACAAAATTAGAAATCATATATACAAATATATAGGGACCTTCTCCTATACCTTGTTTAAATGGTCAAAGATATTTTATTTCTTTTATATAAGCTCATACAAGATATATGTATATATATCTTTTGTTTGATAAATCAGAAGCCATATATGGTTTTAAAGTATTTAAAATAGAAGTAGAGAAACAAAAGGAAAATAAAATTAAAATTGTAAGGTTAGATAGGGGAGGAGAATTTTATGGAAGGTATACTGAAAGAGGCCAAATACTGGGTCCATTTGCCAAGTGTCTTCAAGATGATGGTATTATTGCTCAATACACCATGTTTGGTACACCACAACAAAATGGTGTGGCGAAAAGAAGAAATCAAATGCTTATGGATATGGTAAGAAGTAAGTTTAATACCTCTAATCTTTCATTAAATTTATGGAGTGAAGTAAGTTTAATAACTCTATTCTTTCATTAAATTTATGTATATATTTTAAACAGAGTTCCATCAAAGGTAATTCCAAAAAAATCTTTTGAACTATAGAATGAATGGAAACCTAGTTTGAGACATATACACATATGGGGATGTCCAGTTGAAGTAAAAGTATATAATCCTAATATATAAAAATTATATTCTAGAACAGTCAGTACATATTTCATTGGCTATGTATTAAATTCTAAGAGGTATAGATTTCTTTTGTCCGTTGCACACACCTAGAATCGTTAAAGCAAGGAATGTTAAATTTCTAGAGGATTTTGAAATTAGTGGGAGTAAAATTTCTCGTAAAGTTGAATTTAAGGACATAAAAGAATTCAATTCTTCACCTAATAAAAATGAGTTGATTGTTATGCAACGACCAACTCCTCAAGAATTAATTCAGGTGGAGCTAATTCATAATGAACCACTCCATGAAGTATTAGTTTATCAAGATCCACCTCATGAAGAACCTGTTATCTAAAATCAAGTTATTTTGGAACCATTAGGGGAATTAAGAAGAGGAAATAGAATTAGAAGATCATCGATTTCAAATGATTTTTGTGTATACTTACAATAATCTGATGTTGATATCAGATTAAGAGATGATCCCTTTTTTCACAAGCCATGAGTTGTAAAAACTCCATATTTTGGTATGGAGCCATGGAAGATGAGATGGAATCATTGGTCAAAAATAAAGTTTGGAGTCTAGTTGAGTTACCAAATGAAGCTAAAGCCATAGGCTGTAAATGGGTCTATAAGACTAAAAGTGATGCTTCTGGTAATATTGAGCGTTATAAAGCTAGACTTGTGGCCAATGGCTTCACTCAAAAGGAAGACATTGATTATTATGAAACCTTATCTCCAGTTTCAAAGAAGGATTCATTAAGGATAATCATGACAATAGTAGCTCATTTTAATATGTAGTTACATCAAATAGATGTCTTTCTAAATGGAGATCTTAAAGAAGAAGTATACGTAAAACAACCTGAAGGCTTCTCTAAAGATAATCAACTTGTTTGTAAGTCGAATAAGTCATTGTATGGACTAAATCAAGCATCGCATCAATGGTACACAAAATTTCATGATGTTATTATCTCATTTAGTTTATTTGAGAACATTGTGGATGAATGTGTGTATCTTAAGGTCAGTGGGAGTAAATTTATGTTTTTAGTCTTATATGTTGATGACATTTTACTTACAAGTAGTATTTACGTTTGCTTCATGACACTAAATATTTTCTATCTCAAAACTTTGAGATGAAGGATATGGTTGAAGCCTCTTATGTTCTTGGCATAGAGATTCATAGAGATAGATCTATAAGGTCTCTAGGTCTATCTCAAAAGGCCTACATTGAAAATATTTTAAGAAGTTTTGGAATGGAAAATTGTTCACCTACTCCTGCACCTATTATTAAAGGTCATAATTTTAGTTTGGAGCAATGTCCAAATAATCCATTAGAACTTAAGGAGATGAAGGGAGTACCTTATACTTCAGCAGTAGGAAAACTCATGTATGCTTAGGTTTGTATAAGACTTGATATAGCATTTGTAGTAGGAATGTTGGGTAGATACCAGAGTAACCCATGTTATGATCATTGCAGAGCTGCTAAGAAAGTAATGAGATACTTACAAGGAACCAAGGATTATATACTCACATACAGATACTCAGATCATCTAGATGTGATCGGGTACACAGACTCTAACTTTGGTGGATGTAAAGATTCAAGAAAGTCTACTACTAGGTATATTTTCCTACTTGTTGAAGGTGCTATTTCATGAAAAAGTACTAAGTAGAGTACAATCGCTACATCTACCATGGAAGCTGAATATATTGCATGCTATGAAGCTATACGTCAAGCATTATGGATTAGAAATTTTATATATGATCTTAAAGTTGTTGAGTCTATTTCAAGATCATTAAAGATCTATTGTGACAACTCTTCTGCCGTGAGCTTCTCTAAAAATAACAAAAGTAGTAGTCACAGTGAGCATATAAATATAAAATTTCTTGCTGTTAGGTCATGTTAAAGAGGATAAAGTGGATATCCAACACATCGGTACTGAGTTAATGGTTGCAGATCCCGTGGCTAAAGGATTACCAGTTAAAGTTTATAAAAATCATGTAGATTGTATGGGTCTTTCTAGTTCATTTGATGTATAAGTTGCCTCTTATTTTTTTAAGGACCTCATATTGTATTATTTTGACATTCAATATATATATGACCTAATATTGTTTGTGGCTTTGTGCACATAAAGATATTGTCAAAAATAAATTGGTCCAAGAATTGCTTATGAGAAGTTCATTCATAAAGTAAAAGAGACTCGTAAAGTACTTATATATGAAGTATTGATCATTGTAATAGTTGGAAGGGAGTATTTTAAAAGTTGAGGATATGACCGTCAACATTCATGTATCGAACTTTGTATGTAAATGTGAGTACATTTTTCCATAACAAAGTACTCAATTCGTACATTATTTGATGGCTATTTTCAACCGCAAAGAATTCTAGTGATAGCATATGGACCAAGTGGGAGAATGTGTAACGCCTCCATCCATCACATGGAATATTATAGAGGGTCCGGTTGGGGCCCCACGCCATATTCCACAGACAAACGACGGAATCAAGTATGAATAACAAAATTACTTTCTACTCGCATCTTAACTCAGAACATTCTAGCGGAAGTTTATAACTTGCAAGAACTCATCCAATGAATGTCCACTAAATATATAAATAACACATTTATATATAACACCAGGAATATATACAAGTACACAACCGCTCACGGCCTTAAGGCCTTACATGTTTCTCTTTACAAGATGTGGTTTCATACATCGGTACGCAGGCCAGCCACACATGAAATCCAATTCTTTGCATGACCTTCTAGGGCCTACAAGCAGCAGCAGTAGCAAGCGCTTCAGCCCACTCAATCCAAGTCAGCACCAGCAAGGGCAGCACCTGCATATGGACGTCCACCCTAAGGGTGATAAACAAAGCAATGGTCAGCATTCAGCTGACCAATTACCCCTTCCCAGGGACAGTGGTTCCTTCCCTGCATGCATTGCAATCACAATATATCTATCACAACATATCTATCACAACAAGTGCACTCACGCACAACATCATCACAAACGCCAGCCTTTGTGTCAGATGCTCCGTGCACTCAGGGCACGTTTACGGTGTACCAAATCATCCTTGGTCCCACCACCGATTAGAGGTTATTAGCTTGTTGGTCGGGCACTAGTCTACTACAACACGCATGCTGGAGACATCCTCGCCCATCCCACTCAGAAGTGTTAACCTCACGACAACTAGTGAGCACTCTAGATCGACCTACCCCCGCAGTGTAATAAACCGGGAAGGTCCGCAGGCCCCCATTTACATTACCACCAATCGATCGCTCACAACGCAGGTACATAGTACCTCTAGATCGACCTACCACCGTAGTGTAACAAGCCGTAAAGACCCGCAGCCCCCCATTTGCAGTTCTACCAATCGATCTCTCACAACACAAGTACACATCTCATGTAGAGTATACAATTCCAATGCCACAAAGGCTCCACCAGCACAATGAATGGCTCTCACGGCCACATCGTATACAACTCATGCAGAGCATACAACACAAGGAACTCACAAGCATCCTCACAAACTCTGTAACCTACACGTTTCATACACGGAGTCTTCTTTGGTTCACAATATAAACATCACCAATCCAGACTAACCGTCTGGATGGGATTCACACAGCATGCCTATTCCATACTACTCATTTCCGGATCTAGATGCAAACTCAACCGGGGATATCAACTATCAACCCACTAGAATCGCTTACGCTTTCCACCTCTTGGTGGAGGATTCCATGCACATGTACAAAGGAGGACATCACTTGTCCAAGAAGGAGATCGTTAATCTTGACGATCGCTTTGGAGCCATGAAAGTCTAGCTGGATGAAAAGCACCGCAACGACCTTGCCTTCACGGAACTAAACTCGGCTCTCGATTCGGAACTCCGAAGCTCCACCAGCAGCCTGAATCCTTCTCCTTCTTCCTTCCTTGCTCTCCCTTCTCTCTATCTCTTTTAGAAAGTGAATGGCCAAAATGATGAGAGTTTATCTTCAACTCTCGGCCTTATAACAGCAGGAAGGAGCTTTGACCAATGGATCCCAGATGTAGGAATTGAACGGCCACGATCCGCCCTGAAATGACTTTTCCTGGGCTGACACGGCTTGTGACACGCTCGTATCACAGGCTGTATACCTTAAGTGACAAAGAAACCGACTCAAACCAGACCAGGACACGGGCTTAGACACGCCCGTGTCAAGCTCCTGACACGCCCGTGTCAATCACTACACGCCCATGCTGAGGGGAGTGTCCCTCAATCAACACAGGACCAACAAATCCCGAAAGGGACACGGGTGACCTAGACACGCCCGTGTTACCCAGAACATGCCTGGGATCCAAGCCGTGTTCCTCACCTGACATAACCCGGCTACTAACCTGAGCAGGACACGGCCTTGGACACCCCCGTGTCCCTGTCCGTGTCGCTTCTTGAAGATCGTCGACTGCATTTCGTCGAGTACTCGCGACAACATAGTGAAGGACACGGCTTGGGACACGCCCGTATCCCAGGCTGTGTGCCTCACTCAAGACACACTCGAGACCAAAAATCACACTCGAGCAAATAGAGCAGGACACGCCCTGGGACACGCCCGTGTCCCAGGCCATGTTGCCCAACCTGAACTCAGATTTGGGATTTGGAGTGTTACAACCCTCCCCTCCTTACAATAAATTTTGTCCCGAAATTTAGCTCAACTGTAAACACCAACACAACCACTCCTTTGTTGCAATTTTACCAAAAATGATCCGGGTTCAGAGCTCAGAGGCTGCAACTTGTCTCACCCCACGGCATCGCACAAACAAAGTCTTTACAAACAGACAACCAACAGGTAATTTATTACATTACTACAATAGTAAAGTACACTCTTTCCTTTATTTCCGCTCGTCCGCGTCCCTCATAATCTGCTTTACGGCCTCCTGTAACTCCAGATTATAAACGCGAGGCTGCTGTACTTCATGATTTGAGCTTTGCGGCTCCTTCAATTCGAGTGTGTACATTCAAGATTGTGCCCGAGACGTAGAGGACTCTGCCACTGCCTTGCCCTTTTCCTCATAGGACGCACCGGTCTTTTTCTCACCCTTTGACGAGCAACTCCAACAATTGCGGGCGACATGTCCCTACTTCCCACAATTAAAACATGTACGTGTCTCCACACGTCCTTGCCCATACGTTGCTCCTGAAGCAACATCCGAAAAAGCTTATTCAGCAGGCCTAAATGTCTTCTTATCTCATTTCCTCAATTCCGATTGTTCCGACTGCGGAACTTTGAACTCCGGCTTTTCCACCGCCAAGATTTTCTTGTCTTGCACCCGTTTCAAATCCTTCTCCAGCGCACAGGCTGTATCTACTAACACTTGGAAGCCCTGGTTCACCGAACTCGGGAGCGCCAACCTCAGCTCATCACGAAGTCCCTCATAAAACCTATTTGTCTTCTGCGCTTCTTCCGCAAAAGTAGATCCCGCATAACGCCCCAGCCTGGTAAACTCATGCAGGTAATTATCAAAAGTACTCTCACACTGCACCAGACGTTGGAACTCATTCTCCATTGCAATTTGCCGCGATACTGGCAAATACTTTGCCCAAAATAATCGTAAGAATTCCTCCATCGATATCTCCCCTAGGCCTCTGCCTGCCAATTGGTGCAATTCAACTTCATCTCACCAAAGCCTCGCCTCTTTTTCCAGCAAGAAAGTGGCTAGCATAACTTTCTGCCCCTCATCAGTCCTGATCGCTATCAGGATCCTCTTCACTCTGGCGAGCCAATCCTCAGCTTGCGTTGGGGAACCCTCCCCATCGAACGTAGGTGGATGGAACTCCATAAACTGTTTCAATTGCTCATCAGCCGCTTGCTCATCAATCAGAGCCTTAACACGCTCTTGCCTCACACCAACCCGTACTTGCTCCACTGCAGGCCTTACCTGCCCAATAGACTGTGCATGGAACATATAAAATAGAACCTTAGCAACTAAGCGTATGGTTTCCGCAGAAGGAGGAGGTGTGGGCACCTCAGCTGGTGCCACACTCTCATCCGAATGCTGGGGTTCAGACTGCCCAGCTCCACTCCTCGTCACCTATAAGTGTACAAAACATCATTAACGTCCATTCAAAAATGGCAAACACGCCTCGTATACACGCGCACACTCCTCAAACATATGTGTTGGAACACCCTATTACTAATTTGGGTCAGGATCACTATGTCTATAGGATTATTGCATTGACCTTGTTGTATAAAGTAAAGGTCAACTAGTTAAGGTCTAAGGCTTAGGACTTAGGTTTGAAGCTTTCCCCAAGACCTCCTAGTTCAGATGAGAAGCCCAGCTTTAGAGTTCAACTTGTCGTCGAGCTCAGATCGACGAAGCGTCGAGCTCAGTTCGACTATCTTTGAGCTCAGGTCGACGAGGCGTCGAACTCGGTTTGACGATCGCTAAGCTCAGATCGACGCTTTCTGTTTAAGCCCAGTTCCAATCTCTCTGAGCTCAGTTCAACGATAGTTGAGCTCAGATCGACGATTATCTTTTGAGATCGACGATTTCTGGTATTCTGTCAGTTTGTTAAGGATTTCAAATTTCTTCAAGTCAGAGCATTTATTGAAGAAGATTTCTAGTCACTATATTAAATCTGGAGCAAGTTTCAAGGAAACAAAGAAGGAATGTTATTTAGGTTATTCCTGCAGAGACAATTGACATTTTAGGAAAGCATTTATGATTTTGCTAACGGCTATCTAGAAGATTTGAAGACTGGATTTCATATTATTTAGTGAAGAAGAAACAAAGATAGACAGAAGAAAAAGAGAAGAAGTTCAATAACACTGAACAGAGAACAAGCTCCTATTCCTTCTGATTCATTCTGATTCAAAGTTTTCTAAAGTCTTCATCATTCATACTCCAGACAACACACATTTTAGTTCTTACTAGAATCATCTTTTGCTGGAGCTTTCTTTTCATTGAAGACCTATCACCCTTGCAAAGCTTCTATTCCTGAACTCTTGCTAATCTCAGGGGGAGCTTTGACAACATCAACATCCACTTGTGCTTCTCTCTGATTGTTGACAGAGAAGACAACCTACTCCTTTTCTTTTTCTTTCCTGTAAAAGGGTTGTTTAAACTCCCTTCAAAAGTTTTGTTTTGGTTTCTGAGACCTGATCAAAACTCAGTGGTGGCAAGACACCTGATCAAAAAATCTGCTTTGATTTTTGAGCACCTGATCAAAAGCTCATTGGTGCCCAGGACACCTGATCAACTCATCCTGCAGTGGATTCCTACCAAGGGTGGTAGAAGAGTGGATGTACCCAGGTTTTGGGGAACCACTATAGTTCCTTGTGTCTTCTGGTTGCTTGTTATATTGTTCGCTGTGTGCTGTGGATTTGCTTCTTATATTTGTTTTATTCTATTTTCTATTAAGCACTCTACACTAAGTAAATTAAGTCTTCCACTACTAAAGTAATTTTTTAAATTTGCAGAATTATTTTAAAACACTCCATTCACCCCCCTCTAGAGTGAAGTGTTGATCTTACACTCACTTTCAACATGTATTGCATTCCTAGTGGACATTCGTGAGTTCAATTATGTGATCCCTAGCAAACCCTAAGCTCTGATACCAATTTGTAACGCCTCCATTTGTTACATGGAATATAATAGAGGGTCCGGCTGGGGCCCCACACCATATTTCACAGACAAACGACGGAATCACGTATGAATATCAAAATTACTTTCTACTCGCATCTTAACTCAGAGCATTCTAGCGGAAGTTTATAACTTGCAAGAACTCATCCAATGAATGTCCACTAAATATATAAATAATACATTTATATATAACACCAGGAATGTATACAAGTAGACAACCGCTCACGGCCTTAAGGCCTTACATGTTTCTCTTTACAAGATGTAGTTTCATACATCGGCATGCAGGCTGGCCACACATGAAATCCAATTCTTTGCACGACCTTCTAGGGCCTATAAGCAGTAGCAGCAGCAAGGGCTTCAGCCCTCTCAATCCAAGTCAGCACCAGCAAGGGCAGCACCTGCATATGAACATCCACCCCAAGGGTGATAAACAAAACAACGACCAGCATTCGGCTGACCAATTATAACGACCCTACCCCTTTCCCGGGGCGGTGGTTCCTTCCCTGCATGCATTGCAATCATAACATATCTATCACAACAAATGCACTCACGCACAACATCATCACAAACGCCGGCCTTCGTGCCAGATGCTCCGTGCACTCAGGGCATGCTTACGGTGTACCGAATCATCCTTAGTCCCACCACCGATTAGAGGTTATTAGCTTGTTGGTCGGGCACTAGTCTACTACAACACGCATGCTGGAGACATCCTCGCCTATCCCAATCAGAGGTGTTCACCTCACGGCAACCAGTGAGCACTATAGATCGACCTACCCCCGTAGTGTAATAAGCCGGGAGGCCCGCAGCCCCCCATTTGCATTGCCACCAATCGATCGCTCACAACGCACGTACATAGTACCTCTAGATCGACCTATCACTGTAGTGTGACAAGCCAGGAAGGCCCACGGCCCCCTATTTGCAGTGCTACCAATCGATCTCTCACAACACAGGTACACAACTCATGTAGAGCGTAGAATTCTAATGCCACAAAGGCTCCACCGGCACAATGAATGGCTCTCATGGCCACATCGCATTCAGCTCATGCAGAGCATACAACACAAGAAACTCACAAGCATCCTCACAAACTCCGTAACCTACACGTTTCATACACGGAGTCTTCTGCGGTTCGCAATATAAACATCACCAATCCAGACTAACCGTCTGGATGGGCTTCACACAACATGCCTATTCCGTACTACTCATTTTCGGATCTAGATGCAGACTCAACCAGTGATATCAACTATCAACCCGCTGGAATTGCTTACTCTTTCCACCTCTTGGTTGAGGATTCCATGCACATGCATAAAGGAGGACTTCACTTGTCCAAGAAGGAGATCGTTACCCTTGACGATCGCTTTGGAGCCATGGAAGTCTAGCCGAATTAAAAGCATCGCAATGGCCTTGCTTTCATGGAACTGAACTCGGCTCTCAATTCGTAACTCCGAAGCTCCACCGGCGGCCGGAATCCTTCTCCTTTTTCCTTCCTTGCTCTCCCTTCTCTGTATCTCTTTTAGAAAGAGAATGGCCAAAATGATGAGAGTTTATCTTACCCTCTCGGCCTTATAACAGTAGGAAGGATCTTGGACCAATGGATCCCAGATGAAGGAAATAAACGGCCACGATCCGCCTTGAAATGACTTTTCCTAGGCTAACATGTCTTGTGACACGCCCATATCACATGTCGTGTACCTTAAGCGGCAAAGAAACCGACTCAAACCAGACCAGTACACGGGCTTAGACACGCCCGTGTCAAGCTCCTGACATGCCCGTGTCAATCAGTACACACCCGTGCTGAGGGGCGTGTCCCTCAATCAACACAGGACCAACAAATCCCGAAAGGGACACGGGTGCCCAACACGCCCATGTCAACCTTGACACTCCCTTGTCACCCAGAACACGCTTGGGATCCAGGCCGTGTTCCTTACCCGAAACAACCCGGCTACCAACCCGATCAGGACACGGCCTTGGACATGCCCGTGTCCCTAGCAGTGTCGCCTCTCGAAGATCGTTGATTGCATTTCATCGAGTACTCGCGATAACACAGTGAAGGACACGCCTTGGAACACGCTCGTGTCCCAGGCCGTGTGCCTCACTCGAGGCACACTCGAGACCAAAAATCACACTCGAGTAAACAGAGCAGGACACGCCCTGGGACACGCCCGTGTCCCAGGCCGTGTTGCCCAACCTGAACTCAGATTTGACATTTGGGGTGTTACAGAATGTTAGTATTTTTATTAAATATTAATTAATAATTTTCATAATTAAATTAAATTAATTAGTATTATTAATATTTAATTCATAATGTATTCCAAATTCTATTATTAGAATTAACTTACTATACGGTTTAATTAAGTAAACGGTCAAAGAGATGTTGTGGAAATAACCATCGCTTGGAGTGGATGGTGGTTATCTTGTAATGGATGTTATTGGAACCTTGTCTAACACCAAAATATAGGGAGCGAAAACTAATTTTCAGATTAGTGAAAGTGGCAAAAAGGCTCTCGGTGAATAGACTATAAGATCAAGGTTTTTCCTCTCTAAAACATCTGTTACCACTTGTGGATCAATGTATGATAATTTTTCTTCCGTTTTAAGTGATTTTAAAGTTCTAACAAGAAAAACATGTTATTTACCACCACGCAAGCTCAAAAGTGTTTTGTTGAAACCTGGATATTGGTTCACCGAAGTTCAAGCTGAGGTGATGGCTCGGTTACTTTTTCCACCGCCGAATCTCAAGAAATTAGTATTTCCAGCTTAGAAATGATTCTCACGAATGATTGGTTGATGTTTATAGAGTGGACGCTCATGCTGCAGCGAGGAGGTCCCTCCACTAACCTAGAAGCTGGATGTAAACCAAGGGCTGATTCAATCCCTCAGGTAATAAGCAAGAGCAAGGGGGATACCAAGCTCTCCAAAGGGGAAGCAAGACTGTCTGATCTAAGGGATTGAGGGTCCTATTTATTAGCAAACCAATATGAGGGCAAAATTATCTTTTTTGGTCTACAAATAGCCGCCTCCACCTTAAATTAGTTGTTATCCCCCACCTATACCCCACCCCCACTAGGGGGAACTGACCACTTGAGGCGAGAAAGAACTCGCGAGCTTGATCGAGTACGCCATATTGATTTGAACTCGCCTAGAGCAATTCCTAAGCGGGCAAGTACATCGGTCCGCCTTAGCAGATTGGCGAGTTCGGCCAGGGACATCGAGCCTACCCCGCTCCATCTCCTAATGCTCATCTTACTCGCCTAACACATACTATACACAAATTGACAAGCAATGTGCGATTTCTTTGTTTATGTATTCTAATAGAAATTGGTTGTTTACTGGTGCTGTCAAAGACCACTATGGTCGATATTCTTAATGTCGACATCGTGTCTAGCCAATAAATGACTTAGAATATTACATCTATGAGGGCTCTAGCCGATATTGACTATTTCCTGTAAATATTGGCGAGTAGTTTAGTCGATATAGGACTTAAACAAGCTTTCACGTATAGACTTCTTTAAACTGATATTGATTATTTCTTGTTGTGAGGGCGAGTACAATAATTACGGGTAGGTGAGTACAATGATGAATATCGAGTCTGCTCTGTCTCGTCCCCTAATACGTGACCTACTCACCTAATAGGAGTAGTATAAGGATATAATTAGTGATGAAGTATGCACCCTCCATCAACAATTCCATGCATATCACAGATACATTAATGCTTATGAAGAGAAACTACACTTCCTTGATGAAGGGATATTAGTAGTTACATACTTCAATTATCACATGTATATTCATGTACGCGAGAACCTAGAACTCCAATAATGGAATCTAAGTTTCAAGAATGCAGAAAGCAAATTAAGTGGTTATTTCTATAAAAAAACTAAACATTTTATTCAATAATGTGGAACAAAAGATGAACAATCAGGCAGAAGGAGAAACCCAATGTTGGAGCCAAAATATGTCACCAACTCTCCGCGCGCTATCCCTAAGCAGGGCAGTCGGCGGAGGTAAATATGGTTCGCAAGCGATTGGTTACTACCCCATGCAGATGGTAAAATAGTGAAAAGGAAGTGTCGCTGGCAGCAATGAACACCAGATTGGACCCTCCGTGGTGAATGTCTCTCCAGCGATGGTCCTCTCTTTAATATCTTGAGAATGATTACAAGGTGTGGTGCGGCCACCCGAGGGTATGCATGCGTACAAGACTGAAAGAAAAAAAAGGATGAAGCTTAGTGTCCGCACCTACAACACGACATATTCTAGGCTAAGTCTGCGTGTCCCCTCCAAGCACCCCCGGTTCCCCTTTTATACTAGAGGATAGGCTGCGTGGATGGTTCACGAACCGACAAACATTTAATGCCTTATTGACAGTAGCATTAAATGCACAGCTGCCCAAGGTACATGAAGAGCCAGTCGGCAGAGACTAAAAGAAGAGGTCGCACGAAACCACGTGGCATTGCTTGATATAGATCAAAGAAGAGGAGTCCGTGCGGCCTTGGCCGTAGTGCCCGGGTATGTTTCAGACAGGAACTTCCGGACTGTATCATGAAAATCCACCTTATGGTTGCTTGTAGGATGCCTGCACCGGACTCTATCACGCGTCAAGCGGGGTGTCCGCAAGTACTCCGGAATGCCTGCCCAAGAGGTCGGCGGACACCGAGAACAACTGCTTGGCAAGTAATCTATGCTACCTCTAGATGCTCTCCTTCGTCGTCGCAGGATTTGGGTTAAAATAATCCTGACACTTTTTCAGCAGATCGTGCGGGCTCCGAAAAAGTAGGATGGTAACCACAAAGACTGCAACCAAAGGCTCTTAGCGCAGGCCTATAAATAGGGCAGGCTAGACCACCTCTTCTTCACCCTTTATTTGTAAACTCGGGCCTTGCTGTGAATGACCAACATGGACTAGGATGTTCTGTACAAACTGATGATGAGGGCCAGCGAGCTAGTCAGAGCTCTTGCATCACGACCTCTTGTCGAGGGCCCGCCAACCAGAACAGGTTTGCTGGAAAATTTGAGGAAGATGGTGGTTAAGAAGGCCTGCCCTGGAGGCGAGTTGTTATCGCCCAAGAATGCCAAGTTTGTGGACGCCCTTGGTACTTAACGAAGCATCCGGAAGTCTATCATCATTCTCCATGTGGTGGGCACAAAATCCAACGAGTAGATGCAATCCCATGTACAACTACAAGTTGCTCGTAGGTGTTAACCCAAATCTAGCGAAAACAAAGGAGAGCATCCAGAGGAGGCGGGCATTCCATACCAAGTAGTTGTTCTCAGAGTCTGCCGATCACTTGGGCGAAAAATTCGGAGTACTCGTGGACACCCCATGGGGGGACGTGACAATTTTCAATGAGGACAGTCAGAGAGACCTTCACGCAGCTTCTCAGAGTGCAATTTGGGAGATCCGATCTAGAGTACACACGGTCACCTCAGCCAAGTCCGTGCAGACTCTTCTTTTTCGATTCAGCCGAAGCAGCGTCGTGTGGTTTAATGCGGTCTCTTCTTTTATGCTTCGTCTCCCGAAACTTCAAGTACCTCGGGTGGCTGCACATTTAATGTCACTATTAATAAGGCATTAAATGCCTGTTAGTTTGTAAACCGTTAATACAGCTTACCCCAAGTATAAAAGGGGGACCAGGGGTGCTTAGAGGACACGCAGACTTAGCCCAGAATATGCCATATTATAGGTGCGGACCCCAAGTCCTGGTTTTTCTTGCTTTCAGTCATTATATGCGTGCATACCCCCTGGTGGCTGCACCACATCTTTATAACCTTTCTAAAGATAATAAAGTAAGGCCCATTGCAAGAGAGGCATTCACTGCGGCGGATCCAATCTGGTGTTCGCAACTGCCAATAGCGTTGTATTTTCACCATTCCCTCATCCGTATGGGGCTAGTAACCAATTACTTACTGTAAAAAAGAGCTAAATAAAGGCACATTTTATTGCTCCAAAAAGATAATCATTACATAAGTATGCCCCCTTATTTATATAAATGGGGGAGATGAGAGAATACAACAAGCGATGTGGGACTAAATACAAGCCATGCGGGAGGGAGGTTTGTCCCTGTCAAACCGCCGAACTATATAACAAATACAACCACCTTGTATGCCTCTTAACACCTAATGCGGCTAACCGTCAGACCGCTGCGGTGGCTAACCATCAGACCGCTATTGCGGCTAACCATCAGACCATTATTGCGACTAACCACCAGATCGCTACTACGGCTAACGAACAGACCGTTGTTATGGCTAATGACCAGACCGTTGTTGCGGCTAACAACCAGACCGTTGCTGTGGCTAATCTTTAGACCGTTGCTGCGTCAAACCACCAGACCACAGCTGCAGCTAACCTCCATGCTGCCACTGTGGCTAGTCACAAGGCCGCTATTGTGGATAACCACCAGGTCGTTGCTGCAAACTCTTACTAAGCCGCTGGGAAGACTACCAGATAGGCCGTTGGTCCAAATCTCCAATCCACTAACCAGGCAGGTTGAAAGTGAAGGGATAGATACTACTCTAGAGGGGGGTGAATAGAGTTGTCAAATTTTGCACTAGACAAAACTTAATGGTCTACCCAACTCCCTTGGAGTGAAATGCGGAATGAAAAGATTATAGATATAGAATTAACCCTATAGCCTAACACAAGTGTTGTGCACAAACTCAAGCTAACTGTAATTACAGTTAAGGCTTGGAAATCCTAATCAGCAACTAGCAAACCTAGTTATATCTATTCACAGCCACAATACAGGAATTAAACAAGGCAATCCAGACGACACAAGGAATTTATAGTGGTTCCCCAAACAACTTGGGTACGTCCACTCTTTTACCAACAAGGTAGGAATCCACTCAGGTTTTTGATCAGGTGCCCTGCCACCAACAGGATCTGCTTCAGGTAGATCCAGAAACCCTTTAGACTTTTGATCAGGTGTCTAAAAACCAAACACAGGTTTTTGATCAGGTGCCCTGCCACCAAGGGATACTTTTGAAGGGAGTAATAACCCTGTACAGGAGGGGGAAAGAAGGTTAAGATGTCTTCTCTATTTTACAATAGATTAGAGAAGCACAAAGACTTGCACTGAGCTAGAAAGCTCAAGGAATCAAGGCTCCCCCTGGCTCAAAGATGTCCAGGTGAAGTCTTGCTTCAGTGCAGAAAACTCTTCAGAAAGATCTGAAGGAAAAAACTACAAGAAGATAATAAATAATAAAATTAGAAATCTTCAAGCAGCTGTCTTCTTCTTCTTCTTCAAAAGAACTCTGAGTTTAAACTTCCTGGAAGCA
Source organism: Platanthera zijinensis (assembly GCA_039513925.1). Taxonomy (NCBI): domain Eukaryota; kingdom Viridiplantae; phylum Streptophyta; class Magnoliopsida; order Asparagales; family Orchidaceae; genus Platanthera; species Platanthera zijinensis. The sequence goes on from CM077083.1 coordinate 158,557,039, forward strand.
GGAGAACTCAGGTTGAAGAAGAGCAGAAGAGCTTAACACTTCTCAGTTGGATGAGTATTGCTGAGAGCAGAAAACTTTGTCTTGATGAAGGCTTGAATGCTTAAATGAATAACTGGGTAGCTAGTTAGCTAGCTCAAATCCTTCTCCAAAGGATTGCTTTTATAGCAGCAACAAGCAACGGCTCTCTTCAATTTGAATTGTTTGTCTTCTTCTGAAACTTGAGACCTGGGCTGCAAATATCAAAAAGGCAAACAATCTCTGCAGCAAAAACATTCTATAAAAGGTATAAACCTTTTTCTAGGAAGCTGCAGGAAGCAGTCTGATAATAAAGTACTAAATAAAGTCACATCAGAAACAAACTCTTTATAGCAGAAGAAAGACTTTTCAGTCTAACGGCTATAAAGGACTGACAGCAGATAAAGTAAAATACAATGTCAGCTAATAAGACAAACAACTTTATCTGAAAAAAAATTGACTCAGGCAAAAGGGATGGAGCAAATATTGCCTGGAAATATTATCATAAAATAACTAAAATGATATGCCAGAAAATGTATTAATTAATTAAATATAATAAATACAAAATATAAAGGCAGACAGAAAACGTCGAACGACCTTCGGAGATCGTCGACCGATGCACGGAGATCGTCGAACTATCGGGCAGATAGTCGAACGATCCAGATAGTCGAACTATCACAGGAGATAGTCGAACTATCACAACAGATAGTCGAACTATCAGAAGATAGTCGAACTATCAGATAGTCGACCTATCAACAGATAGTCGAACTATCAAAGCGAAACAGATAGTCGAACTATCAACAGATAGTCGAGCTATCAGATAGTCGACCTATCAACAGATAGTCGAACTATCAAAGCAGAACAGATAGTCGAACTATCAACAGATAGTCGAACTATCAACGCAGAACAGATAGTCGACCTATCAACAGATAGTCGAACTATCAACGCAGAACAGATAGTCGACCTATCAGCAAATAGTCAAACTATCAGAAGAAAGCAGATAGTCGACCTATCAAACAGATAGTCGAGCTATCAGATAGTTGAACTATCCAAGCAGATAGTCGAACTATCAAACAAACAGATAGTCGAACTATCAACAGATAGTCGAACTATCTCAGCACACAGATAGTCGAACTATCAACCGATAGTCGAACTATCCTCGCAGACTGAAAGTCGAACAACTGATAGACGATCGTCGAACAGTTAGTCGACGATAGTCGAGCGGCGTTCGACGATAGTCGAATGAACAAACTACTTAACCAAATTCTTTATCTGGAAAAGCGGGGACTCTACAGCTAGACCACTAACCATTGACCATAGATATTTCTTGGGTCAAGGGACAAAAGGAGAAGACTAAACTCAAATCAAACTAGGGTACCAACAATCTCCCCCTATTTGAGTTAAGTCTCTCAAAAACTAAAACATAGAACTAGCTATAGAGCAATAAAATTAATACAGGAAATAGATAAACAATTAACTAGCAATCAGATAAATAACAACAGTCAAACAAGACTAAGGATCTACAGAGTCTGGCTTAGGGTTAGAAGAACTAGGAACAAAGGAAACTTTCCGTAAAGGATCAATTGCCTCTTTCTTAGACATCTTCAAGTCTTGCGCGCCAATAATCTTTAATTCTGTAGCCCTTGGAACAACGGCTTCTGGGTGCTTTTCCATATACTTTGAAGGGTCAAAGACCTCAGGGCTAACCTGGAACTTTTCGAACTCCTTCTTTCTGAATGTAGACATTGTGGTTAATCCAGTAGTGTCCTTTCCTTCAGCTTTTGCTTTCCTGATTTGAGCTGCTCCAACCAATTCGAGAAAATGAGCCATCCTAAAGTTAGGATCAAGCTCAGGACTTTCATAAACAGTCTCAGAAGGAGTATCATCTGGTTCTTTATCTTGATTAACTAGATAAGACAGGGGAGCAGACTTAGCAAAGTTCTTGCTAGAATTTTTAAACAAAATAAACTACTTATCTTTTGAAACAACTTTTTTAGAATGCACTGGCATTGGAGATGAAATCCTTTTCTTTGGAGAAGGAGGAGGGGAAAAAGTTGGTCTTTGATACACAACCTCCTTCACTTGTTCTCTCACTTTATCAGTTCTTTGATAGCCAGAATATGATTTACCTTGAAAACCGTGAGAGATTTTCCTTGAAGAAGACTGAGAAGGAGCAGATTTTGCTGACGGAGCAGAAGGATTAGCAGAAAGGTTGCCAGAGGCTCCTGCACCGGGAGGTGGAGGAGGAGGACCTCTGGGATTCCATCTAGGGGTAGGACTATCATATCTCTTAGCTTTCTTTCTCTCTTTCTGCTGGTTCTTGGAGAACCACATCCAATGTTGAAACTCTTTTGACTTGGGGTCAATTCCCTTCAGAATATAATATGGAGTGTCATTATCACGATTGAGAGGAGGAGGAGCAACAACTTTTCTTTTCTTCTGAGCAGCTTTCTTTTTCTTTGAATTCTCAGATAAATCTGAATCCTCTTCATCTTCAAAGTGAGATGATGGAGGATTATCATATGGGTCATAGGCTTCAGAAACAGCCTTTTCCTTTAATTTCAGATCAGCTTTCTCTTTTTCCTCTTCTATGGCATCCTGAGCCAGAAGGGAATCCAAATCAAGTCCTGGGGAATCATCCCAAACAGTTGACTTTTCAACTTGCAAATCTTTTTCTTTCTCTTTTAATAAAGATTGTACTCTTTGATTCCAAGCATCTCTTGCTTTCTCTTCTTGATTTTCAGACACATCTTCTATATCATCTAAAAAGGAATCCAGTTCTGGATCTACTTGAACATCAGGAACATCTGGAGCAGCTTCTGAAACAATTACTATAACCTGAGCAGCTATATCTTCTTTAATATAATCTGTAGATTTATGAACACAAATCTGCTAAATAAGCTAAAATCATTCCTTCTAGGTATTCACAAGCTAGCAAATCAATTGACTCGTCAATAAATCGGATGAGTGAATTACCTTCATATTTTACCAACTCCCAGGACTCATCTAGATAGGATGTAATAATCCCTTCTAGGAAATGGGCAACCAAGGGAGTGGTGAGATCTTATAAACAGACTTTCACAGTAAATTCAGATAGCATAATTGCATCAGATATTTCTTTGTCAGATAACACTGAAACTGATTCATCTTGAGCTTGAACTGCATCAGTCTCTTCTTGAACTGCTGGAAGAACTGCTGGAAGGGTGGCTGGAGGCTCTGAGGCATCTTCACAGAACATCTCCCCCTGCCTGATTTCAGTGGAAACTGAAACCAGGCCCCTTGAAGAAGAGGGCTCAGTAGATTTAGAAAGTGATTGGATGGAAGCAGTCAAGGTGGCAATGGAGGAGGCAAGTGGAGCAATTGCCTCTTCAATCATAATTTTGATTGAAGGGGTAATCAACTCCAAAATCCTGGAAATGAATTCTGGGGTTATCTCAAAAGATGATGGAATTGCAGTGGATGGAGATGCAGCAGAGATGGTTGTAGTATTAGGATGAGAAGTGGTGTGGACTGGAGATCGAATTGGAGATGGAGCTGGAGAGTTAACAGGAGTGTTAACTGGAGAATGAATAGGGGACTGAGGAGGTGTTGGAATCCTCTCAGATCCTAACAGATCAAAACTAGGAGCAGATATCCTAGCCAGATGAGAAGAAAGAGGAGATGCTGGAGGGGAAGGAAGAACAACCGTGGTTGTTTCTCGAACAGAAGAAGGAGAAAGTCGTACTTCAGCTGAAGTTGATGGAACTTCAACTGAAGCAGACTGCATAGCAGAAGAAGATGAGGGAAGGGAAAGATGAGCTGAGCCAGCTTCATGAGGGTGAGGAGCGACTGAATCAGTCCTAGTGCTCTCTGATGTCGCTGGAGCAACCCCTGAGAGAGCGGGCTTCATAAACGTTCTCTTCCACTTGGAGAACAGATTCGGGTCCATCTTCTTGCTCGCATTTATGGTTGTTGTAACGGAGACCAGCATCTGAGGATACTTTTCCGTCAGGAAAATTCCAATAACCCTGCCTAGGGTAACCTCTTTCTTACTATTCTTTTTCCTTATCAAATCGAACATTACTCCTGCCCAATCAATCCTTTTCTGATTAACAATTGCACACATCAGTGCGAATTGTTGCCTTGTAATGTTGTCATGAGCAGAGTGCTTCCCAAGGAGCACTTTTCCAACTATCTCAGCAAGAAATTTAATCTTGAATGGGAAATTGACCTTGAGCAGCTTCGTGGGAATGCCCTCCGCATGTCCCAGCTCAGTCAGCATTCTTCCAAACTCTTGAGCATCTTGCTCATAATCTTCTTCACCATTTATTAATCCAAAAACATCAGTCAGAACGGCTGGAGTTAAAATTACCTCTTCTCCGCCGATAGTGCCAGTCATCGAATCGTCGGTGGAGGACGAAGTGAAAGCCCATTCCTTGATCTCGGGAATATTTAACTTTATCCTTGTCGACATTAATCTTTCTAGACCTTGATCCCGGCATAACTGAAGAATTTCTACAATCCCTGCTTCACAGCAACTGAAAGCGTCAAAATCGACGCTGAAACCTGCATCGAACTTTACAACAGCTAGCACTGCGGGAGAAATCGCCATTGAATTGCTGGAGAATGCGCGAGAAAGACGGAGAAGACGAAGGAGACGAAGCGGCAGAAAATCGCAAGCGGGAAGACAGAATACGAAAAGTCACGCTCCGTCGATGATAAAACAAAAGATCTTTTAACCTAGGTCGACTATCGGCTTTATATTAGACTGGAGATAGTCGATCTATTAAAAAAGATACTGGACCCGATGGTCGAACGGCCATTCGACGATCGGCCCAGAAGTAGAGTAGTCGATCAATCGTTCGACTATTTCTGGCTTCTCAAACAACAAGCTGTCGTCATCCAGAGATCGACGATAAGCTCAACCTGTTCGACGATCTTCGAACGCTGGTCGATGATCTTCAAACAGATAAGCTATCATTAACCAGAGGTCGACGATAGGCTTGATCCGTTCGACGATCTTCGATCATCGTTCGACGATCTTCAAGCAGGTTTCAACATTGGCAGATATAGTCACACTTAGTCTCATCCATTGATCATGCCTAGTTGAACTAAAAAGAACAGATGCTTCTGTTCATCTAAAGGCTTGGTGAATATATCACCTCTCTGAAACTCAGTGGATATGAACTCAAGACAAATCTTGTTCTTTTCCACACAATCTCTCAGGAAATGGTGCCGAATCTCAATGTGCTTCGTTCTAGAGTGGTGCACTGGATTTTGTGCAATTGAGATAGCACTGGTACTGTCACACATGATTTTGGTGTTCTTGTGTGAGTAACCATAATCCACAAGCTGGTTTTGAATTCACAGGATCTGTGAACAACAACTAGCAGCTGCTATATATTCAGCCTCTGCAGTTGAAGTTGAGACAGAAGCCTGCTTCTTACAGAACCAAGAGACCAATCTCTCTCCCAGGAACTGACAAGTTCCTGAGGTGCTCTTCTTGTCAACTCTACAACCAGCATAATCAGAATCAGAATATCCGATTAATTCAAATTCTGACTCAGCTGGGTACCAAAGTCCTAGATTTGGACATCCCTTCAGGTATCTCAGGATTCTCTTTAGAAGAATCAGATGAGATTCCTTGGGGTTGACCTGGAATCTAGCACAAAGGCATGTATCAAACATTATATCAGGCCTACTTGCAGTTAAATATAATAGGGAACCAACAATGGCCCTATAATTCTTTTGATCAACTGGCTTGCCGTGATCATCAGAATCAATAACTACATTAGTAGCCATAGGTGTAGGCATTGCTGAAGCATCAGCCATCCCAAATTTCTTTACCAATTCCTTGGCATATTTGGATTGGGAGATGAAGATACCATCAGCATCTTGCTTAACTTGGAGACCAAGAAAGTAAGACAGCACACCCATACTACTCATCTCAAACTTAGAGTGCATCAGGTCAGAGAACCTTTTGCAAAGTTTGGGATCAGTGGAGCCAAATATAATATCATCTACATACACCTGAACTAACAGGATTGTGTCCTTGTGATGCTTGACGAAAAGGGTTCTATCAACTACTCCCCTAGTAAAGTTGTGCTCTAAAAGGAAACTAGCTAGAGTCTCATACCAGGCTCTGGGAGCTTGCTTTAGTCCATAAAGAGCTTTCTGCAACTTAAACACATGTGAGGGCTGAGTTGAAGAAACAAACCCTGGTGGTTGTTCAACAAACACCTCTTCCTTAAGCTCACCATTCAGGAATGCACTTTTGACATCCATTTGAAAGACCTTAAACTTCATGTAGGCTGCATAGGCCAAGAAGATCCTTATTGCTTCTAGCCTTGCAACAGGAGCAAAGGTTTGGTCATAATCTATACCTTCCTCCTGTCTGTAGCCCTGAGCTACAAGCCTTGCTTTATTCCTTACAATAATTCCATTTGCATCCAACTTGTTTCTGTACACCCACTTGGTGCCTATGATCAGTTGGCCTTTAGGTCTTGGAACCAAAGTCCAAACTTTACATCTCTCAAACTGATTGAGTTCCTCTTGCATAGCAATGATCCAGTGGGGATCTAGCTCTGCATCTTTAAAGGTGAGGGGCTCAACCTGTGAGAGGAAACAAGCGTGCATCACATCCTGTCTTAATTGGTGTCTTGTTTGCACACTAGCTGATATGTCTCCAATCACTTGAGATGTAGGGTGATCTCTAAGTGTGACAATATCAGCAGGTGGGATGTGATCTTCAGCAACAGTTGGGATTAATTCCTCAGGAGGAATTTGATCCACTGTTGGTGGTACAATAACAGCTTCTACAATGTCTTCATCACTGTCTGATTCAGTGATCTGAAGAGTTGATAGTTGAAGAATTTCTTGAGTAGCATCAGGTACCTGCAATGAACTAGAGGAAGGAGAATTTTCCTTCTCCTTGTAAAACATCTGAGACTCATCAAAAGATACATGCACAGATTCTTCAATTTTACAGGTTGATTTGTTATAAACCCTATAAGCTTTGCTTACTTGGGAATATCCAAGCATGATTCCCATTGAAGCTTTTGCTTCAAATTTTCTAAGATATTCTTTATTGTTATTATGAATATAAACAACACAACCAAACACTCTAAAATAATTAATTTTAGGTTTCTTTACTTTAAGCAACTCATAAGGAGTTTTACACTTAAGCTTGTGTATCAAACTTCTATTCAAGACATAATTGGCTGTACTAACAGCTTCTGCCCAATAGGAGAGAGGCATGTTAGCATCTGCCAACAATGTACTAGCAGCTTCAATGAGTGTTCTGTTCTTCCTTTCAACTACCCCATTTTATTGGGGAGTTCTAGGAGCTGAGAAGCTATGTTTGATACCTTCTCTCTCACAGAATTCTTGCATGAGAAGAGAGTCAAACTCAGTACCATGATCACTATTGATCAAGGCCACATGAGTAGAGTACTCAGTATGCACACATAATAGAAAGTCTGTAAGGGCTTTGAAGTTATCAGCCTTAGTTCTCAAAAAGAAAACCCAACTGAACCTAGAGAAGTCATCTACAATTACTAAGGTGTAATACTTCCCTCCTAAACTCTGTACATTTATTGGGCCAAATAGGTCCAAATGTAATAGATACAGGATTCTAGGAGAATCACTTTTATTTACAGATTTAAAAGAATTTTTGGTTTGCTTGCCTAGCTGACAAGCCTTGCATAGGCTCTCCTTCTTGTAGGGGCAAGAAGGTAAACCTCTAACAAGGTTGTGTTTAGATAATCTAGATATATTTTTAAGGTTAACATGACTAAGCCTCTTATGCCACAAAGAATTATTATTAATTGTTACTTCATTAAATAGACAGATTTCAGAATGAGATTAATTGAAATCTACTAAATAAATATTACCTATTCTAATGCCTACTAAAACAACATTATTATTTAAAGTAATATTGCAAGAGGAGTTAGAAAATGAAACCTGGTAGCCAGCATCACATAGCTGGCTGACTGAGATCAAATTGTGCTTCAGTCCTGTCACATATGCAACTCTCTTGAAAGTAACATCTCCAATTGTGATCCTGCCATAGCCTTCTGTCTGACCACAGCTGGAATCTCCAAAGATAACCTTTGGGCCGAGCTTAGCTTTGAATTTTGACATATGATCTTTATTTCCTGTCATATGCTTGGAACATCCACTATCCAAATACCACTTATTTTGAGTGATTGGATAGGCCTTCACCTGCAAGACATTTATTTAGACAGAGTGGACCCATGTAACCTTGGGTCCCTTGTTTTTCACATAAGAAAAGCTAGAAATAAATGAAAATGCAGGCTGAGGGTGATAACCTAATGGGTGAGATCTCCTAGGTGGGATTCTCCATGCAGATGATGGGTCAACAAACCTAGGGTTTCTATTTTCATTTAGGTTTCTATGGTACTGATTATGATTTTGAAAATCATATTGAAAACGTCGATCGACGTTCGACGATGGGCGCTCAGATCGTCGAGCTTCGTTCGACCATTGAGCTTCCGATCGTCGAGCGGCGTTCGACGTCCTTTGCATTTCTTTAAAGAATTTCCTCCTCTTTTCTCTCTTAGCTTTATTTAAAGTTTTATTAACTTGGTTTACTTGCTCAGTGTTCTTCATTCCACTAGCTGAAATGAAGTTCACTGGAGTTGAAAGATTATTTTTAAGAAGAACTGGGGGTTCACTGGGAGAAGCTCCTAAGCCTAGTTTGTTATTACCTGACCTAGTGTTAGTCATGCTGGTAATTTCTAATAACTTAAGGCTTCTACCATTAAGTGATTCTTCTAACCTCTTAGACTTAGCTAACTCCATTTTAAGAAATTTAATTTCTTCACTACAAGTAGTGAGATCTTCCTTTAGCTTAATATTTTCTGTAGCAATTAATTCTGAGTCAGCTAACTTATTTCTAAGTTCTTTAATCTCTTTTTCTGAACTAATTAAGTCTAAGCATAATGATTTAAAATCTAATTTAAATTCTTCAGAAGTGAAGTCATAAGAAGATAGTACCTCATCTTCTGTTGGCATCTCTTCATCTGAATCTGAACTCTCTGCAGCAGAGTGGTTGCTGCAGGCATCTATTGCCATGAGGCAAACTTCTTTTTCCTTCTTCTCTTCCTCATCCTCACTGGAGCTTGAGGAGGAGGATTCTTCATCAGAATCACTCCAGGTTTCAGCAATGAAACCTCTCTCCTTTTTCTTGTTCTTGTAGGTGGATGGCTTGGAGTGCTTCCTGTGCTGTTCCTTTTCTTTCCTCTTGTCTTTGTTCTTCTCCTCTGGACACTCTGGTAAGATGTGTCCAGGCTTCCTGCAACCATAACATATAATTTCTTTAGCAGGAGAACGGTCATACCTTGGTTTGTCTTCATAGCGTGAAGACTTCTTTCTGAATTCCTTTCTCCCCATCTTGAGAAACCTCTTGGCAAATAATGCCATTAGCTCCTCATTTGATTGGCTGCCTTCAGAAGCATCAGCAGCCTTAAGAGCTAGAGATTGCTCTTTTCTTGTTGGAGTAGGGGTCTTTGCTTCTGCTTCTGCTTCCCTTGTCTTCAGCACTTGCTCAAAAGACTTGAGCTTGCCGAGAAGAGCTTCAGTGGAGATCTCTGTGGTGCTTCTGGCTTCCTTGATGGGCCAGATCCTTAGATCCCATGTGCTAGGGAAGCACATAAGAATCTTATCATTGACCTCTGTCAATGATATGTCCTTGTCAAGGGTCCTCAGCTCATTGATGATTGAGCTGAGCCTGGTGTACATGGCTTCAACTGATTCAGCATCAGTTTTCTTGAAGTTCTCATATTGTGAGATAAGGTTGGACCTTCTGTCCTTCCTTTCATCAGCTGAACCAGCTACAATCTGGTTTAGTGTATTCCGCATAGCTTTTGCTGAAGAGCAGTCAGCTACCTTCTGGAATACCTCATCAGACATTGTCTGAGCCAGTATATTCATTGCCTTGGCATCTGCTATCTTGGCCTTCTTGTACTCATCATTATAATCTGGAGGAGGCACTGCACTCATATCAGATGATGAGGCAGTAGCAGCAGCAGGTGCTCTTGGGGGTCCTGACAAAATAGAAGCAAAGATGCTTTCATCAATAGAATTCATATATAATTTTATCCTTGCCTTCCAGATGCCAAACTTAGCTAAGTTGTATGCTGGAGGTCGGGTGCTAGAATAATCCTTGGACTGGGCCATGATAGTGATAGTGAATATCTATAAACTTTGGTATCTATCAGGATCTTGTGACTTAGGTGTTAGCCAATTCAGTCAGTCAACCTCCCTCTGATACCAATTGAAAGTGAAGGGATAGATACTACTCTAGAGGGGGGGTGAATAGAGTTGTCAAATTTTGCACTAGACAAAACTTAATGGTCTACCCAACTCCCTTGGAGTGAAATGCGGAATGAAAAGATTATAGATATAGAATTAACCCTATAGCCTAACACAAGTATTGTGCACAAACTCAAGCTAACTGTAATTACAGTTAAGGCTTGGAAATCCTAATCAGCAACTAGCAAACCTAGTTATATCTATTCACAGCCACAATGCAGGAATTAAACAAGGCAATCCAGACGACACAAGGAATTTATAGTGGTTCCCCAAACAACTTGGGTACGTCCACTCTTCTACCAACAAGGTAGGAATCCACTCAGGTTTTTGATCAGGTGCCCTGCCACCAATAGGATCTGCTTCAGGTAGATCCAGAAACCCTTTAGACTTTTGATCAGGTGTCTAAAAACCAAACACAGGTTTTTGATCAGGTGCCCTGCCACCAAGGGATACTTTTGAAGGGAGTAATAACCCTGTACAGGAGGGGGAAAAAAGGTTAAGATGTCTTCTCTATTTTACAATAGATTAGAGAAGCACAAAGACTTGCACTGAGCTAGAAAGCTCAAGGAATCAAGGCTCCCCCTGGCTCAAAGATGTCTAGGTGAAGTCTTGCTTCAGTGCAGAAAACTCTTCAGAAAGATCTGAAGGAAAAAAACTACAAGAAGATAATAAATAATAAAATTAGAAATCTTCAAGCAGCTGTCTTCTTCTTCTTCTTCTTCAAAAGAACTCTGAGTTTGAACTTCCTGGAAGCAGGAGAACTCAGGTTGAAGAAGAGCAGAAGAGCTTAACACTTCTCAGTTGGATGAGTATTGCTGAGAGCAGAAAACTTTGTCTTGATGAAGGCTTGAATGCTTAAATGAATAACTGGGTAGCTAGTTAGCTAGCTCAAATCCTTCTCCAAAGGATTGCTTTTATAGCAGCAACAAGCAACGACTCTCTTCAATTTGAATTGTTTGTCTTCTTCTGAAACTTGAGACCTGGGCTGCAAATATCAAAAAGGCAAACAATCTCTGCAGCAAAAACATTCTATAAAAGGTATAAACCTTTTTCTAGGAAGCTGCAGGAAGCAGTCTGATAATAAAGTACTAAATAAAGTCACATCAGAAACAAACTCTTTATAGCAGAAGAAAGACTTTTCAGTCTAACGGCTATAAAGGACTGACATCAGATAAAGTAAAATACAATGTCAGCTAATAAGACAAACAACTTTATCTGAAAAAAATTGACTCAGGCAAAAGGGATGGAGCAAATATTGCCTGGAAATATTATCATAAAACAACTAAAATGATATGCCAGAAAATGTATTAATTAATTAAATATAATAAATAAATACAAAATATAAAGGTAGACAGAAAACGTCGAACGACCTTCGGAGATCGTCGACCGACACACGGAGATCGTCGAACTATCGGGCAGATAGTCGAACGATCCAGATTGTCGAACAATCACAGGAGATAGTCGAACTATCACAACAGATAGTCGAACTATCAGAAGATAGTCGAACTATCAGATAGTCGACCTATCAACAGATAGTCGAACTATCAAAGCGAAACAGATAGTCGAACTATCAACAGATAGTCGAGCTATCAGATAGTCGACCTATCAACAGATAGTCGAACTATCAAAGCAGAACAGATAGTCGAACTATCAACAGATAGTCGAACTATCAACGCAGAACAGATAGTCGACCTATCAACAGATAGTCGAACTATCAACGCAGAATAGATAGTCGACCTATCAGCAGATAGTCAAACTATCAGAAGAAAGCAGATAGTCGACCTATCAAACAGATAGTCGAGCTATCAGATAGTTGAACTATCCAAGCAGATAGTCGAACTATCAAACAAACAGATAGTCGAACTATCAACAGATAGTCGAACCATGTCAGCACACAGATAGTCGAACTATCAACCGATAGTCGAACTATCCTCGCAGACTGAAAGTCGAACAACTGATAGACGATCGTCGAATAGTTAGTCGACGATAGTCGAGCGGCGTTCGACGATAGTCGAACGAACAAACTACTTAACCAAATTCTTTATCTGGAAAAGCGGGGACTCTACAGCTAGACCACTAACCATTGACCATAGATATTTCTTGGGTCAAGGGATAAAAGGAGAAGACTAAACTCAAATCAAACTAGGGTACCAACACAGGTCACTGCGACTAGAAAGGCAAACTGCCCGGTCTCAGGTTCCAACACTCCCCCACAAGCTGGAGCATATATGTCAACCATGCCCAGCTTCCTACAAACTTCCGAGAATGACGTAGCTGGTTTTGTGAAGAAATCGGCTAGCTCCTTATCAGGGGTAATAAAAAGAGTATAGATTTGATTCTTCAATATCTATCCTCTAATAAAATGGTAATCTACTTCAATATGCTTTGTTCTCTCATGAAAGACAGGATTTTTTGAAATGTATATGATCGCCTTATTATCACAGAACATCGGTAGGGGATGATCATAAACCTCTCCCAGATCCAGCAAGAGTGTTCATAGCCACTTTAGCTCACAAGTAGTCAAAGCCATGCTTATATATTCTGCTTCTGCACTCGATCTGGCAACTATAGCCTATTTTTTGCTCTTCTAACTGACCAGGTTACCTCCAATAAAGGTACAAAAACCAGATATAGACATCATATCCTCTTTATCATCTGCGTAGCTAGCATCAGAATAAGCCTCCACCTCCAAATGTCCCCTTCTCTAAAACAAGAGCCCTTTTATTGGTGCACCTTTTACATACTCTAGGATCTTTAGAGCTGACTGCTTATGACATTTTTGGAGACTTGCATAAATTGGCTCACTCTCCCTACTGCATAACAGATATCTGGTCTTGTGACTGTTAGATACATGAGTTTACCGACCAAACATCTGTACTCGGTGACATCTTCAATAAGAGGAGATGTCTCACTCCAGCATTTGTCATCTCCAACAGCCATAGGAGACCGGACAGGTTTATTCCCAAGAAGACCTGTCTCTTCCAAAAGATCCAAGGCATACTTCCGCTGTGAAAGAATAATAAACCAGGTTTCCTAGATATCTCAATCCCCATAAAGTATTTAGGATACCTCATATCCTTGGTAACAAAATACTGAAGCAAATGCTTCTTTGTCATGTCAATATCTTTCCTATCATTCCCTGTAAGAAGAATGTCATCCACATATACTGCAAGACCAACAAGACCATCCGAGGTTTTTCGAATAAATAAAGAGTTATCTGCAGTGCTCCAAACAAATCCAATAACAAAAATGATTTGTTGAATTTGTCAAACTAGGCCATCGGGCTTTGCTTAAGACTATAGATAGCCTTCTTCAATATACATGCCTGAGACTCCCCCTATGCAACATACTCAGGAGGTTGCTCCATATAGACTATCTCATTCAAATCACCATAAAAAGCATTCTTTACATCCAACTGGGACATTTCCCATTCCCTGTTTACTACTACAAAGAAAAGAATACAGATCATAGTAATTCGAGCAATATGAGAGAATGTATCAAAGAAATCCACACTATTGATTTACGTAAACCCTTTGGCAATATGCCGAGCTTTGTATCTATCAACAGTGCCATCAAGAAGAAATTTGATGACAAAGACCCAACGACAGCCAACCACATCAGCTCTAGGAGGGGTAAGAACAAAAGATCGAGTACCCCGTTCAGTAAGAATTTTCATCTCTTCATCCATAGCAGCTTTCAATGAGGAATAACCAGAGCATCACGATAGGAGGCGAGAAGAACATGTGTCGAGAAAGCAAGAGCAAAGCTCTTAGACAGAGGAGACAGTTGTGCATAGGAGACCACATTCCCAAGAGGATGTTGTGTGCATGAACGAACACCTTTTTGAAGAGCAATTAGAAGATCAAGGTCTGTCCTATCTACTGTATCAGTTCCATCCAAAGGAGAGACTACTGGACTAGGAGCTGTTGTCAGCGGCTCAGTAGAAGAATCAGAGATAATAGGAGAATAAGAAATAAAAGGAGAAGAAGGAAGTGCAGGCTCTGGAAAAGGTGCCGACATAAGGGGAAAAGAAGCAGAATTATTAGAAGAAGGGAGAATAGAAGAAGGAGAAAAGAATGGAGCATCCACAAAAAAAGTAACATCAGCAGAAACATATTGTCGTCGGAGAACCGAATCATAACATTTATATCCTTTCTGTGTGGGACAATAACCCAGAAAGATGCACTTTAAAGAACGAAAAGAGAGTTTGTTAAGACCAGAAGAAGAGTGGACAAATGCAGTGCATCCAAATACACGAGGATGTAAAGGAAATGGAGTCGCATTAGGATACATGATAGAAAACGAGGTCTTTCCATGGAGGACCAATGACAGAACTCGATTAAAGAGAAAATAAGAGAGAAGAACAGCTTGATCCCAATAATACTTGGGAACATGCATATGTGTGAGCAGACTACGAGCTACATCTAGAAGATGGTGATTCTTACGTTCAACAATGCTATTCTGTTGAGATGTGTAAGGACAAGTAGTTTGATGAATAATGACATGATGCATACAAAATGATGTAAACTGTTGACTAAGATATTACTTAGCATTATTAGTGTGAAGAACTTTAACATGAGTATCAAACTGTGTACGAATCTCATTATAAAATGCAGTAAAAATAGAAACAAGTTCAGAGCGGTCGTGGATCAAATATAACCACGTACATCAAGAAAAATCATCAATAAAGGTAACAAAATACAAACTATCCCTATAAACAGTCTAAATAGGAGCAGGACCTCATATATCAGAATAAATAAGTAGACTGGTGATGTTTGCCAAATTGACAAGCCTCACAATGAAGAGAACGGTCTCCTCGAGGTAAATCAGGCAGAAACTGATAAAGAATCTGAGGAGAAGGATGTCCAAGCTGAAGATGCCACTAAAGTAAAGAAGAGGAGGCAAAAAAGCAGAAAAAGTATCAATATAGAACAAGCCGCCGCTTTCAGTCCTAGTAGCAATCGTCTCCTTAGATTGAGGAACCTGAAAAGCACAAGTAGTGACAGTAAAAATAGCTTCACAATTCAATTGTTTGCAAAGAGCAGTGATAGAAAGAATATTGCATGGAAAATCCGGGACTTAGAAAGTGTCATGAAGCTGAAGAGAAGGAGTAACATGCACTGTGCCAGACCCATGAACCGGAGACAAAGAACCATCAGCAATAAGAACCGGAGGTAACCAGTTACTCTTGTCATGAGAAGAGAAAAGATGAGAATTCCCCGTCATATGATTAGTATCACCAAAATCAATGAGCCACCTACCCGTAGTAGCCAACTGAGTAGCACCAAAAGTAGCAAGGGAAGAAGTAGATTTCTTGGAGGAATCAGTCGAAGCAGGACGGAGGTGAGGATGTTTGGCCCATCAACGTTCAAATAAGTGACCAACTTTGCCACAATGAGAGCAGAGAAACTTAGAATAACCACGACCTCCAGTACAGCCACCTCGACCACCAGAGTTGTCATGACGAGCTGGATGAACAACAACATCAGTAGAAGGAGAGGGAAGAAAAGGACGTTGAAACAGAGTTGTAATAATGGAAATGTGAGCAGCAGTAGCTTTCAGAGTCAGAGTATCAGCCTCTCCTAAAACTTGTTGATGAATCATATCATACGAGTCAGGTAGACGAAGTAAGTAGCAAACCACAAGAAGCTCCTGAAAATGTTTATGTTACTCAGCAAGATCAGCAGAAAAATGTCAATACTGAAGAAGTTCAGCATGAAGAGTTTGAATCTCCTAATAAACAGCAAAAGTCATGACGGGTCGAGCAAAAAGATCTGCATATAAAGTATAAATGCGCGAAGTTTGTGCTCCTTTGGAATATAAAGCAGCAAGATGATTCCAGGTATCCTTGACAGTCTGATCATGTCTAATGACAGGAAGGAACTCATCAGACAAACTGTTGGCCAACCAAGTACGTACCAAAGCATCAGTAGCATCCTAATCATCAAAAGAAGCAGATCCAAAAGGAGGGGGATCATTGGTAAAATGATGGCGCTTACGCTGAGAGCATAATAGGAAAATAAAAGACACACTCCAGTCTAGGTAATTTGGACCTGTTAGCTTAGAAGCAGTACCCAAATTACCGGAAGTAGAAGAAATAGAGAGAGGAGCAGACAAAGTGGAAGAATAAGATGGAGTGTCCATAGAGAACAAAAGCAAGTCGCACAGTTTAACCAAACAAACTGCAAATAAGAAAAAGAGATAGACAGCACGAGCAAAGGAAACAAATTGTGCGGGAAGAGAACCAACCTGCAAGGGAGAGCATGGCATACAATAGCGAAGCCGCGCGAATGGGGAAAAGAAGCTGCGTGAATAGAAAAGAAGGAAAAGGAACAATTCGTAGGAAAAATGACAAGCAAGGGAGGGCAGGGAGGGAACAAAAATCGCTCGAACAGAAAAGAAGTCGGAAGCGGTTAGAAAAGCAAACCGCGAGCAAATTGGAGCAAAGGACCAATTAGCTCTGATACCATATAAAAAGAGCTAAATAAAAGAAAATTTTATTACTCCAAAAAGATAATCATTACATAGGTATGCCCCCTTATTTATAAAAATGGGAGAGATGAGAGAATACAATAAGCGTTGTGGGACTAAATACAAGCCACGCAGGCTGGGCGGTTTGTCCCTATCAAACCGCCATACTATACAACAAATACAACCTCCTTGGAAGCCTCTAA
Organism: Platanthera zijinensis; assembly: GCA_039513925.1. Classification (NCBI taxonomy): domain Eukaryota; kingdom Viridiplantae; phylum Streptophyta; class Magnoliopsida; order Asparagales; family Orchidaceae; genus Platanthera; species Platanthera zijinensis. The sequence goes on from CM077083.1 coordinate 158,574,042, forward strand.
ACACTTGCTGTGTCTAACAGCCAGAATGTTGCGGCGGCTAACCATCAGACCGCTGATGCGACTAACCATCAGACCGTTGCTGCGTCTAACCACCAGACCCATGATTCGAATAAAAAACAGATCGCTGCTTCGGCTAACAACTAGTCTACTGTTGTGGCTAACAACCAGACCACTGTTGCGGCTAACCTCCAAACTACTGCCATGGCAAACCACCAGACCGCAGCTGCGGCCAGCCTCCAGGCCGCTGCTGCGGATAGCTACCAGACCGCTGCTGTGGATAGCTATCAGGCTGTTACTACGAACTCTTACTAAGCCACTGGGAAGGCTAACAGATAGGCCACTGGTCCAAATCGCCAGACAGCTGACCAGACAGGCCGCTGCGACTAGAAAGGCAAACTGCCCGATCTCAGGTTTCAACACTTATGAACTACATCTACCTATATCGTCCACCATACTCAAGGATATCATGCAGAGAGTTGGAGACTTTTTTCTGGTTCCAACAGAATTTGATGCGGTGAGCGTGGATCGAACACGTGACCTTCAGATCCTACTAGTCGACGAATTCACCCTCATGGCAAGAGGACAGTCCCAAAATTGCGAGCAGCCCATCAGTCACATCAAATTCGACCGGTTGTTCAGTTTGGTTAATGAGTTGGTTACCAACCAGCGGAGATAACAGACCGTCGAACACCCAAAAGAGCCCGCGACCCTTGCAAATTTGCCACCAGACCATCTGCAAGGGGATTTCGCCCACATCTGCCACCGGCTTTTCCAAGAGGCTGCTTGACCCTAGAGGGTCCTCAACTTCGAGGATCAAACATCGGGTTAGATGATAGATGTCTTCTCTCTATTTGCCCGAGGAATCGTTGGGGTGACTTCCCCTAACAGCTTCTGAGAGCCCCGCTTCACCGGGAAAGAAGATCCATCTTTGTACCTTCAGGCTTTTGACGCTACCGTATCTCTACTACCCCTCTCTGAGGGCATGCACTGCAAGCTCCTCTCCACAGACTTTGATAGAAAAGCAAGGGACTGGTTCCACAGTCTTCCTCCGGGATAAGTTACCTCCTTCAGGGAGCTAAGGGTGGACTTCCTGCAAAGATTTTCCACCTCCAAGCGGCACAGGGTAGATGTCGACGCGCTCTTCCAGATACAATAACAGTCAAAAGATACAATGGGATAATACGTGGATCATTTCCAAAGTCCGATCATGGAAGTTCTGGATGTGGACCCCCAAGTCTATCGAGTCGCTTTCACCAACGGACTTCGACCTGGGTTATTTAAATTTATGATTAGCAAAAAGAAGCACAGTACTTTTGCAGAGCTCATAGAAAGAGAAAATCAATTTTTTGAAGGCAAGTACAATAACAAAGATTTCCTTGCCAATTTCTCAAAATTAGGGGGAAGCGCCCATATAGCTCTTCTAATCGCCCTTAGTGCCTCTACAAAAGAACAACTTCATCGACCTGGAATATCGGCCCCCGAACCAAAGGGGATGTGAATCTCCTCACCATGGACCTAAAGCCTTTCGACAGATGATGCCATGATACTTTCAACCACCATAGGGAGAGAATGGTCAGCCTCCTCTACTGCTAGGGGCCTCCTCGGTGTAATGGGAAGGTGATATATAAGAATACACTGACATTGGGGTACCAATGGAAGAAGTTCTAGAGATCCTCCTGCAACAACCCGACTTCTGACCTCCGAGGCCCATGAAAGGAGGACTCAGGAGCAGAAACACAAATCTCTATTACAAGTTCCACTACGTCATGGGGCATGACATGAAAAAATTGTCATGTTCTTCATAGCCTAGTGTAGAAGTTTATAAAGGAAGAAAAGTTAGAGTATTTATTGGCAAAAAGATAGATGAGTAAAGTTGGAGAAGTCATTATGTTGTAGAAGGGGAAGGAGAAAATATGAGAATGGCCAAGTGCCACAATATGTAACCTCGTTAAGCTACGAGGTATGGAAGAAGAATGCACAGAATTGGATGGGATTGGGACACTTGGAAGTATCCATTGCATCCATGGCGGAGCCGGAGTAGAGTACTCCCGTAAGGAGAGCATGAGACGCCTACAGGGAAGGGAGGTAGCCTCAACGTCATTGGCACTACCTCCTCATGGGGTAGTGTCATTTAAAGATGAAGATTTGCCTCAATTCATCACCCCCTTTCATGATGTGATCGTCATCAAGGCCGTTTGGGAGTCTATATGGTCGTTAGAATCCTAATAGACATAGGAAGCTCCGCCAATATCTTATTCAAGCCTGCTTATGAGGTGTTAAAGAATTGCAAGCCCTTAAAGGCCTGCAATGGTCCCCTTTAATATTTCTCTGGAGACAGGAAGGAAGTAGAAGGAAGTATGGATCTAACAGTCATCTTATGCAGAATAGCTAGGCAGGAGACTTTCCAAGTTATAGATACTCTTAGCAGCTACAATGTGATTTTTGGGAGGTCCCTCCTAGATGAATTCCATTCTATCGCATTAAACAACCACCGGGTATTGAAGATCCCACTGGGAGGGAAACAATTTAGGGTCAAGAGCGACCCAAAGATGGCCCGAGAATGTTATATCTGCTCGGTGAATTCAGCGGAAGAATTTGTGCCGCCCCGAGTAGGAGAAACCCAACGTTCAAACACGGTAAAAGAATACTTACCACTTCCTCTAAAAAGTACACATGTTGTGGACCTGGAGGATAAGTATGTCTCAATGCTAGTCAAAGGGACTTGGTTTGCTAGTACAGTTGAGGAGTACATGTTGGGTATTGTATCCACAATAGCCCTGATTTGAAGAAGTGTCCCTTGAACTAAGTTGAATTGAGGGTGTATTTTATGTTAGTTTTATTTGTGTGTGGTGCAGGTTTTTATTGCCAAGTACAAACCATTATCAGGTTATAATGGGTTTTCAAACACAATTCTATGCAATGTAATAATCCTTCATTGTATAGAGCATCGTGTTTATCCATGTGTAATCTCTCTAATGGGTGTACTTCAACTAGCATCATAAAGGAAGTTGTCCAAAAGTTACAGATTTGTCTAAGGCAAATTCGTTGAGTGATCACGTGAGGTCTCGTTATATTTGTCGAGTACTCACATAAGCACTCGTAGAATTCATCGAGTGATCTCAGGAGTACTTGAGAGATCACTGAGAACTGCTGATAAGAATGACTAAGTATAATTCATCGAGTACTCAAGTGAATTCATCGAGTACTTACATGAGCACTCATGAAATTCGTTTAATACTCTTGAGAAGTCAAGTAAACTACCTTTATACTCCAGAGAAAGTTGGTGTTGGTAGGTTCTAAGTAAAATTCGTTGAGATGACGAGTGTATTCGTCGAGCACTCTTGAGAGCTTTCAACTAATTCATCGAAAGGTCTTGTGTAGTCTCAACATCTCACGCAAGCTCTTTCCTAAGTCATTTCGACTAGTTCGTCGAGTAGTCTGGAGAGTACACGTGATATCTCAACAAGTTGGACTTAAGTGAATTTTCTTTCAGCATCGTTCTCGTTTTCACGGCTTTCCTAAATTAGGGATTCCTCTATGTAGAGTGCACGTGGACGGTAGACCTAAGTTCAAAATCGAGTCGTTAGTGATGAATCATCTATAAATAGTCTTGGATTATTTCGGAGAACCCTAATAATCGTAAATCAAATCGGGTTCCAATTTCTTATTTCCAAAAACGATCGGGATTTCAAATCAAGTTTCACGAAGAACTTTGTCGCCAATGACACTCCCGATCAACGGTTCCTCTTGGAAAGAAAAGACTCGATCGATCTCAAGATTTCAGATTTACATTCATTTAGAGATCAGTCATTTCTCAGATCCGATATCATTTAGAGATCAGTCATTTCTCAGATCCGATATGTTTAGTAAATTCAGATTCCTCTTCTTCGTCTTTAAGAAGTCAGTTAGAGCATTCAAGCAATGAAAAAGAACTATTATTTCAGATATGAGAAAAAGAGTTTTCTTTCAAACATTATTGTTCTTATTACTTTGTAGGAAGTTTATTCTTCCGAGTTTTTGTATATCCCTGTTGAATGGTTAAGTGTAGGGGAAGTTATTCTACGAGTTTATAGGAGTGGAAGACTCCGAGTTGTAAGATTATTATTAATCTAAGAATTGGTGAAGTAGTCGAGTCTACCTGAATTGCTTGATAGGCGAGGCGGAATAGTGGACGTACCTAGTTTGGGGAACCACTATAAATCTTTGTGTCTGTGCTGTGCTTATTCTCTTGTTCTGTGCACTTTATTTTTACTAGATTTTTATTCCGCTATAAGCCGCAGGATTCGCCTATTCACTCCCCCTCTAAGTGATTTAGATTGACAACTAGATACTTTCAATTGGTATCAAAGCAGGTTATTCGTTAAAAAGTCAACACCTTGAATAGATTTTGATCTAGTTGTCATAAGAGAAATGGACAGAAGCAAGATTTGTCCTTGATGAAGTTGCCAGTGTACACCAAGGAGAATTTCCCCATGTGAAGGAAAGGGTAAAATTATTCATGGAAGCTTTTGACCCCAAAATCTTCATCATTGTTGAAGAAGGCCGCATGTTCCCATGTCTCTGTCAACCATTGATCCTAATTTTATGGTTCCTAAGAGGATAATGGATTTGAACAAAGATGAGATAACTCTCATTAGTCTGGACAAGAAGTCAAAAACATCATTGGCAGTACGGTGGACGATTCTATGTATCAAAGCTTAATCGGTTTTAAGTCTACAAATGAGATGTGGCAATCTCTAATTGTTCTCATGGAAGGAACGGAAGAAGTAAGGGATGATTAGAGATCTTTGCTAAATTAGGAATATGAAGCCTTCAAGCAAGAAAAGAGGGATATTATTGATGATTGCTATGATAAATTTTTCAAGATCATCAGCGGTCTAAGAAATTATGGTTGAGAGTTTACCAATGGTGAGCTTAATGATAAATTCCTGAGATCCCTGTTGAAAGAATAGGATACCAAGGTAGTTGCTATATGGGAATTTGGTAAAATGGCTACAATGGAGCCACAGATCTTGTTCAAGAAGCTACTATACTTAAGCTGAAGCTCAATATCAGAAAAGCAGAAGAAGAGGGAAGCAAGATGTCAGTCAGGGATAAATCTATAGCACTAAAGGTAGAAGGGTCAAGAAAAGGGAGAGTTGTGTCACCAGCTAGGGCATACACCTCAATTGAATATGAAGATTCAAATCCAAGCTCCTCTAGTTTTGAAATGTTAGATGGAGAGTTCTCCTTACTCTCTAGACAATTTAAGAGGTTGCTCAGTAAGAGGAGGCAAATAAAGAATCATCCCTCCTCATTCTATTATAGAAGATCACGTCCTTATGATGATCATCATAAGAAAAGCTTCAACAAAAATGATAGGTATAAGTTTAAATAGAACAAATACATTTCTTCTGACATGCTTTGTTATTGTTACAATAAGTCAGGACACATGATCACCGACTGTCCTTACAAAAAGAAGGAAGGATCAAAGAAAGAAGAAAACAGATCCTTCAGAGGAAAGAAGAAAGAAGAAAAGAGCTTCACTGCGAAGAAGTCAAGGACTCTTAGCGACAGCGACTCAAGAGAGTCAAGCTCAGACGAAGACGCCTACTTTGGGCTCATGGCACACTCAGATGAAGATAACAGCGACTCCCAAAATAATGGGAAGGTAAATTCACACATTCTCTTATTTGATTTCGATGTAGACTCTGATGGTCATGAGGATCACCTCTTTGAGGATGAATCAGATTTTGATGCAGTATCAAGCACTACTTAAGGGATTTGACAAATGCTGCAAGGTAGTCAAAACCCAGGCCAAAGAGATTGTATCTCTCAAAGCATTAGAATCTGAACTGAGGGATTAAATTGAGAGATTGACTCCCCTTAGAGAAGAAATCCAATATTTGAAAGAGAAACTGGAGTGCTCTACTGAAATAGTAAGTCTGAAAGTGAAGGACATAGATGAACTTGAAGAAAAGTTATTGATTGAAAGGAAGCTTGTTGAAAGCTTCTCTAAACCAAAGATTATTCTTCCTCTCATCGATGGATTTATAGCCTCTAAGATAAGTGGTGTTGGATATAGGGCTCCTAGAAATAGAAGGAGTGCTCCTCAAGGTCAATCTGTATTCAAGAAGGTAATACTTCTTACAAATCAATATGACCTTGAAACATCCTATGGTCATTTTGCTAGACCAACACATGTTGTCTCCAACAAAAATAACTAAGGGTGGAGCCGTCCCAGAAATTTTGGAACGAGTGCTTTCAAGGAACCTCATGAAGAGATCGTTTTGAAACACTAAGGTCCATTCGTTCATGGACTGATGGAGAAGAAAGCACTAAAAGGCAAGCAAGTTGCTAAGCAACCATGTGAGAAAATAAAGCCTACCACTTATTGTTCTTATGAGGCTTCTACTTCTAGATCAGCACCTCCTGCTAGACCTCCCACACAAATGGTAAAGTAGGAGAAGAAAAGATGGTACAAAAAGTTTGACTGTTGGTGTTATGGCAAGATTGGTGACTTAGCCATAGATTGTTGGCACAATTAAGTTGAATATAAGACACCCCAAGTTAACAATGCTAGAATGGCCCCTCGTAATGTTAACATTCCTAGTAGTGTTAATCTAACAAGAAAACAAGGACCCAAATCTATTTGGGTTCCTAAGGAAAATTAATTTGTGAATGCAGGTGTGTCCAAAGGCTAACTAAAATCTCATCTGGTACTTAGATAGTGGATGTTCCAGACATATGACTAGATCAAGAAGGCTACTACAAGAGTATACCTCAGTTAAAGAAAGTCCAAAAGTTATTTTTGGCGACTTTGACAGAGGAATCACAAAAGGCTATAGTATGATTACCAACGGTATAGTCTTTTTCACAGACGTGGCTTTTGTTAAAGGATTACAACATAATCTTATAAGCATAAGTCAATTATGTGACAAGGGTATATACTTGAGTTCTACAAGGACAAGTGTCTGATAAATCAGAAACTATTTTAACATGCACTCGAAGTAGGAATATTTTTGTCTTAATTTTCTTTCACTAGAATCTTCTACACTCGTATGCTCTTTGAAAAAAGATAGTGCATCTCTTTGTGATCAATGACAGAAGAGACTAGCGCATATTAATTTCAGAACTATAAATATGTTATTTTCTCACAATTAAGTGCATGATGCACCCGATATTAAGCGTGTCAAAGAGCTACCTTATCACACATGCCAAATGGTTAAGCCGACCATAGCTACCTTCAATAACATAATCTCCAAAGACTCTTCCAGATGTCTATAACTACTCCACATGGACTTATTCGGCCCTTGCCAGTTCGTAATTTACGTGAAAAAGCTTACACCTTTATTATTATTGATGTCTACTCACATTTTGCATGAGTGTTCTTTCTAAAACACAAGTCAGATACCTTTGACTATTTCGCTAGCTTTCTCAAGCAAACACATAATGAATTGAACTGCTCTGTGGTCAAAATCAGAAGTGACCATGGAACATAATTTGATTTTGGTGTCATGATAGAGTCCTTTGCAAGCCAAGATATCTTTTATGATTTTTCCTCTCCTCGTACTCCAAAGCAAAATAGAGTTGCCGAGGGAAAGAACAGACACTCATTGTGGCATACAAAACAATGTTGAATGATTCTTTATTACCAGAGTACTTTTGGGCTGAAGAAATCAACACAGCTAGTCACGTGCAAAATAGGGTCTTAATCAACAAGAATCATCATAAGACATCTTATGAACTTATGAAAGGCAAGAAACCGATAGTGTCCTACTTCAAAATCTTTGGAAGCAAATGTTTCGTACTTAATAACGAGAAGTATTATAAAACTAAGTTTAGTGAAAAATATTTTGAATGTATTTTTGTAGGATATAGTAGTCATAGTAAGACATAGAATATTTAATAAGAAAACCCTGGTTATAGAAGAATCCATTGATGTTGTATTTGACGAGATGAGTATACTTTATAGTAGCTCTTCTAGTATCTTTGTTGAAGATGTAGGTTCATAATTAAAAGAGAGAAGATTAGAAGAAGCAGTTAAAGAAGACGTCTCAAGCTCCATCAAAGTCAATACTCCAAGCTTGATTGAAGATGAAGAACTTCAAGTTGAAGAACATGCACCAAAAGAAGTAGAACCTCCTGGTGGAAATGCAAGGAATCTAGTGATCAGACATTCAAGAGATCACCCCATTGATCCGATCATTAGATATCCTAGTAAAGGAGTTCAAACAAGAAGAGGTACATCTAACGAAGCATTACATTTGAGTTTCCTTCCTCAGAATGAGTCGAAGAAGTTAGAATAAGCAAATAAGGATGCTTTATGGATCATCACACTGCAAGAAGAGCTCAATTATCTTAAAAGATGCAAGGTGTGGGAGCTAGTACCAAGGCCTAAAGGTCACAATGTTATAGGGATGAAATGGGTCTTCAAAAACAAGCTGGACAAGAATGGAGTCATCATAAAGAACAAAGCCAGGATGGTAGCTCAAGGTTACTGACAAGAAGAGATCGACTTCGATCATACTTTTGCTCCAGTGGCTATACTCGAAGCGATTAGATTGTTTATAGTGTATGCTACTCACAAAGACTTCAAAGTCTATCAAATGGATGTGAAGTCAGCCTTCCTTAATGGAAATTTAAAGGAAGAAGTATATGTAGAACAACCACCGGGTTTTGTCAATTCATCCCCACCTGATTATGTTTACTTTCTTCATAAAGTTTTATATGGTTTAAAATAAGCTCCACGAGCTTGGTATGAGACACTATCTAGCTTTCTTCTTGAAAATAAATTTACAAGTGGAAAGATAGACAAGATATTATTTCTTAGAGAAGTAAAAGACAAGATTTTGCCAGTATAAATATATGTCGATAATATTATATTTGGTTCTACAGACAACCTTTGAAATAAGTTTTCTAACATGATGCAAGGGAAGTTTGAAATGAGTAGCATGAGTGAGCTGAAGTATTTCTTAGGACTTCAGGTGAAGTGATCTGAAGATGAGATTTTCATATCTCAGACGAAGTTCACTAAGGAGTTACTTAAGAAATTCCAAATGGAGAATGCAAACTCTATGAGGACTCTAATGAGTTCAACTATGTCTCTAGACAAGGATGAGAAAGGGAGATTTTTGATGAAACCAAGAACAAAAGCATAATTGGATCATTGCTCTATCTCACTACCAGTAGACTATGTATAATGTTTTCAACATGTGTCTGTATTAGATTTCAGGTGAACTCTAAGGAATCTCACTATGCTGTTGCAAAGAGAATTTTTAGATAACTTAAAGGCACAGTTAGTCTTGGCTTATGGTACAAAAGTAGTAATGACTGCGGGCTAATTGGTTTTTCAGACACTGATTTTGTAGGAAGTGGGGGTGACAAGAAAAGAACTTCTGGGATGTGTCAATTCCTTGGAAGAAGGCTTATCTTATGGAGTAGCAAGAAGCAAAATTGTGTGATAATTTCAACTACTGAGTCAGAGTACATCTCTACAGGCAGTTACTGTGCAAAGCTTCTATGGATAAGAAATCAGCTTGAAGACTATAACATGAAGTTGACGGAGATTCCAATGTTTTGTGATTCATAAAGAGCAATAACAATAGCCAGCAATCTAGTTTCTCACAGTCAGCAAAACATATCGAGATACGCTATCACTTCATCCGGGAGCATGTGGAGAATCAGGATATCAACCTTTACTATATATCAACGGACAAGCAGGTTGATATTTTCACAAAGCCTCTACATGAAGCCAAGTTCACATATTTCAAAACTAAACTTAGAATGCTCAACAATGAATCTTGATATGGTAAAGGAAGTTGAAGAAATCTGCCCAAGTGAAGATCAAGTTCATCGTCACTCAAGAACTCGTGAAATCAATCAAGAAATCACAAGTACATTCGACGAATACTGATGAATACTCGATGATTCGACGAGAGATCTTAGACTCATTCGATGAATTAGACGTGTAATCTCGTAAACATTCGAGGAATTAGCTGAGGACTCCTATAAGCATTCGACGAATTGGACTTGGTTCAGACTCTTTATTATTGGATCCGAAGAATTATTTTTCTTAATTCCCAAGGTACGCGCCTTTTCAACTTTACTCAAAATAAAATATCTATATAAATGGTTCAAGGGCATTCGAGACTTCATGCGACCTATCTCCATTTTGTCGAGAATTCTCCGACTGTTCAGTTTCCCATTGACCTGTAGAAAGCTCTGTCCGTTCGTCTCCAATTTCTTCAGAAGTTCTTTCATTTCTCCTCAAATCAGATCACAAATGGCTCGTAAAAGTGTTGGCAATCTTCAAATGGGAGGAGAACTTGTACGATCAGGAATATCAACGGCTTCCAATGAATTTCAAAATGTCATCCTTATATTGGAAACTGCCGGATTGACAATTATTCAGGAGAAAGACTATAGGGTTCTTGACTGAGAGGCAGTGGAATTATTCAAAAATGCAGAACTCAAACGTGAAGGTACTTTAATTATGAGTAGTGTTCGAAACTTTGAAGTGAGAATGAAGTCAAGCTTCTTAAATCAATTTCTGAGAACCTGAAATATCTGACGCTGATTATAATAGAGCACTCTCCTTCTGTGATTTGGAGAGGAAATCCACAACCATCAGACGAAAAGAAATGAATGATGAAGGCAAGCTCCTCGCTGATATCATCAAGAAAGTGTTCTTGTGCAAGACCAGATCACTTGACTATGTCTTAAGAGACTTTTTTTAAACTACTGACAGTTGTAATTTGTAGAAAGAGAATGAACTGGGGAACAGTTCTTTTTGACAAAATTAAGGCTTGCTTCGCAGCCCCAAATTTGGGTAGAATCATCTCTCTCTACCTCTACCAACTGGATAAGAATCAGTTTGATATGTCCACTGGTTTTCAAATTCATCACCTAAAGAAGATAGACACATCAATCTTCGCTCGATAGGAAAGGAGGATTCCCAGGCAGGGAGCAGAGAGAGATGGGTGAAGGTTCTGGATTGTAGGACAGAACTAACACTAAAGCCGTAGGGAGGGATATGCCCTCACCCCATAAAGCAACTGAGATTGCTAATGCTGTGACTGAGGGGGAGAGTCTACCTATAGATGCTAAGACACTTGTTATTCCTCCAATACAATCTGATATTCCTCCAGTGCAAATTAAAGTTCCACTCTTAGTACCTGATATTCAGATAGAGCCAGAGATTTAGCCAGAAGCACAAGATATTTTGGGATCGATACATGATAGAGTGTCTGATCTGGAAGGATTTCCTGCTGAGTCCGAGGGGGAGTATTTAACTAAAGACTCGCTCCAAGAGGACCTCCATACTGTTAGAATTTATATTGAGGGGGATGACTTGGTAGTGCTCTCTGAAGAAGTCAGAGAGGTTGTGGCAAAGTATCCGACCCAACAACCAGTCTTCCTTAAGGACCATTCAGGGGGAGCAAATTCCAGCAGAGTTAAGATTAATGCTGACAACCTTGCAGCCTCTAGGTCACAGTGTGAGAGTGCCCCTCCTATAGAAAGTTCTTTATTAAAGTTAATGGAAGAAATGCTGATGCAGCAAGAAGAACATTTTGATTTCTCCCTGCAACAAGTCTTTGGAAGAGTAGCTGAGGTTGAAAAAGATATGAATTATGGCCTGACTCAGGTCAATCATAATATGGAAAAGTTGCAAACATATCTGAATGAATGGTAAACTCAAGGTGGTAAGGCCATCGACCATTCAATCAAGAACATTGGTCAGGTTTACAATGAGGCAGTTCATTTATCTCAATCTCATGATGCCATGATACATTCACATGATGTGAGCATGCATCACATTGACAGGTAGATGAGAGTTTACAAGGAATAGATCATCCAAACCCCAATTTCAGAAGTCAGAAAGGGGGAGGGTAGATTACGGAGAAGGAAGAGCGAGCTAAATCAGGATGTGTGCAACAGACTGTACAGTGCCAATGTCTACAGCTATCAGAAAATCAAATGGCTACATGAAGAGTTGATAGGGAAAGTGCCAGTTCAAGCTCCACCCTTTAAGGTTGAACAACATGCTGAAGGTGGAGAGTTCCATGATGAGGGTGCAAAATACTTTAAGCAACAACCTGAAGGTGGAATGTATGCACCTCCTGAAGAATACACTCAATTATGGTCTGATAATGTTGAGGAAGAGGTAGAGAATCTTGAACATCTTTCTAGACCTTCTCAAAAGAGAAGAGGATATGGGTAAGTATCTCTGCTAGAAAATCTGATCCTAACAGAGACAATAGTGAATATGTTGAAGTGTGGAGTCCAATTTCCAAATACATCATTTTGGACACTTTCAGCATTGTTGACCTAACAAATGAAGAGCCAAGGACATATTACAGTAAAGTGGAATGAGATAAACATGAAGTATCAAATGTGAAGAGGAGGCTACACTTCATGAAGCGTGGAAGAGACAATCCTGATGCTCCTCCTCCTCCATCAAAATACTATCCCAAGCCATATGCTTACTTTACAGGGAGCATTAGAAGACCAAGGGCAAGGAGCATTCTTGAGATCATTATATTCTGTTATTCAGTGAATGTTTTAGAATACCCACTAGAACTTTTATATAAATATTGATATTTTGTTCTTCTCTTGATACTCTAAATTCAAATATTTTTTATGCACTTTATTTTTTTACTTTATTGTCTGTGCAATTCAGCTTAATATATAGGGTTCTGACTTCTTCAAATATGGGAAGATTGTTGGGTATTGTATCCACAATAGCCCTGATTTGAAGAAGTGTCCCTTGAATTAAGTTGAATTGAGGGTGTATTTGATGTTAGTTTTAGTTGTGTGCGGTGCAAATTTTTATTTCCAAGTACAAACCATTGTCAGTTACAATGGGTCTTCAAACATAGTTATATGCAATATAATCCTTCATTATATAGAACATCGTGGTTACCCTTGTGTAATCTCTCTAATGGGTGTACTTCAACTAGTATCACAAAGGCAGCTGTTGTCCAGAAGTAGCAGATTTGGCTAAGGCAAATTCGTCAAGCGATCATGTGAGTTCTCATTATATTCGTCGAGTACTCACATAAGCACTCGTAGAATTTGCTGAGTGATCTTAGGAGTACTTGATAGATCACTAAGAACTACTGCTCAGAACAGCTAAGTATAATTCATCGAGTACTCAAGTGAATTTGTCAAGTACTTACGTGAGTACTCGTGAAATTTGTTGAGTCCTCTCAAGAAGTCAAGTGAACTACATTTGTACTCCAGAGACAGTTGGTGTTAGTCGGTTAAAAGTAAAATTCGTCGAGATGACAAGTATATTCATCGAGATGACAAGTATATTCGTCGAGTACTCTCAAGAGCTTTCAGCTAATTCGTCAAAAGGTCTCTTGTAGTCTCAACATCTCATGCAAGCTCCTTCCCAAGTCATTTAGTCTAATTTGTCGAGTATTCTGGAGAGTACACGTGATATCTCGATGAATTGGACAAGTGAATTTTCTTTCAGCATCATTCTCGTTTTCACGGCTTTCATAAATTAGAGCTTCCGCCATGTACAGTACACGTAAACGGTAGACCTAAGTTCAAAATCGAGCCGTTAGTGAGAAATCGTCTATAAATAGTCTTTAATTATTTCAGAGAACCCTAATAATTGCAAATCAAATTGTGTTCCAATTTCTTATTCCCAAAAATGATCGGGATTTCAAATCAAGTTTCACGAAAAACTTTGTCACCTACGACACTCCCGATCAACGATTCCTCTTGGAAAGAAAAGACTCGATCGATCTCAAGATTTCAGATTTTTCATTCGTTCAGAGATCAATCGTTTCTCAGATCCGATCTGTATAGTAAATTTAGATTGCTATTCTTCGTCTTCAAGAAGCCAGTCAAAGCATTCAAGCAATGAATATGAACTACTATTATAGATCTGAGAAAAAGATTTTTTTTTCAAATATTATAGTTCTTATTACTTTGTAGGAAGTTTGTTCTTCCAAGTTTTTGTAGATCCTTGTTGAAGGGTCGAGTGAAGGGAAAGTTGTTCTCCGAGTTTGTAGGAGTGGAAGACTCTGAGTTGTATGATTATTATTAATCTGAGAATTGGTGAAGTAGCCGAGTATAACCCAAAGTGCTAGATAGGCCAGATGGGACAGAGGACATACTTAGTTTGGGGAACAACTATAAATCCTTGTGTCTGTACTGTGTTTATTCTCTTATTTTGTGCGCTTTATTTTTACTAAATTTTTATTCCGCTATAATAAGCAGGATTCACCTATTCACCCCATCTAGGTGATTTAGGTTGGCAACTAGATACTTTCAATACATCCCAGTCCCAGTAAAGAATGATGGCCAGAGCAACCTGCTCTCTTAGAAAGTGCAAATAGCTTGACATCTGTGGTTTTGTGCTCTTTGTCTACTCATTGCTCTCTAAAAACTCTTTTCATCAATCTAAGAGCCTTGCATATTTTTCTAACATCTCCTCCTTAAAAATGTTTCAGGTCATATACGGAATACTCCCCTGAAATTCTATACATTCAAAACAAATTGAAGCAGATCAGGATCAACACCCATGCATGGTTACCGGTGCCTGCTAGGACCCCTTCGGGTGTATCTGGACATCGTAGAACCTGGGTCCTCAGGCCCCCGACCCTCCTGCCAGTGCAAGTCACTTCCCCCACTATAAGATCATGATGACTACCCTCGTAAGATACTCTCGAGCGGTATATATGGCAAGTCCGTATGTATGTACCAGTCGTGCATTGATCGAGGCGTTGTCAGTATTATTGTTTTTCCTTCCAAGATTGAGCTCCGAGCAACATGCACTTATTCACCACCAACATTCCATAGCATTACGCGCGGACGAGAGCCTTGTAGATGCCTTAGGTCAGGGAAGAATCTTTACCCTCTGGCAAGCGGACCACATAGAGTAGAAGACAACTTCTTCAAAGGAGTACAAGCAGTCCCTTTTCTTTCCTGAGGCAAGTGTCTAACCAACAAGTCATATCTCTTTGAAAATATCTATCCGACAGGTACTCACACGAAGATTCACAGCACTTCGCCATGATCCATCCGCTCGACAATTCACGACGCTATAAATAATCGGTGGAACATCGATTTATGCGGACAATTGACATGAGGTCGCCAGAATCTTTTCCTATCTAAATAAGCGTACACTCAACACGAGGTCGCCTGAAGCTTTTCCTATCTAAATAGGCAGATACTCAGCACAAGCTTTTCCTATCTAAATAGGCAGACACGCAGCACGAGGTCCCATGAAGCTCTTCCTATCTAAATAGGCGGACAATCGGCACGAGTTCACCTAGGGATTTTACTATCTAAATAGGCAGACACTCGGCACATGGTCACCTGGAGATTTTCTTATCTAAATAGGCAGACACTCGACACGAGGTTGCATGAAGTTTTTCCTATCTAAATAGTCGGACACTCGATACGAGGTCGCCTAAAGCTTTTCCTATATAAATAGGAGGACACTCGACACAGGGTCAAACCGAGTTTTTCTTATCTAAATAGGCGGACACTCAATACAAGTTCGCATGGAATTCTTCATAAATGAACGCTTGGTTTGAGGCAGTCTAAGTTCCTTTAATTCGAACGAGCGAGCTCTTAGACTAAGGTCACCTACTATACATATTCACGCACAAAAGTGTAACATGCTGTGAATGGAATCAAACAACCAAAGACAAGTAAGTCATTTGCGTAATTAAATAAATTTATCTACGACAAAACAAGAACAAAAGAATCTGTAGAAAGCAAACTTTTGAACAATTGGTGCGGACGGTACTATGATGAGCTCTCCTCTGAGCTCTGAGGTGCCACTTCCTGATGGCCCGCAAAAAGAGCCCGGTAGTTGATGTTAGCAAATGAGAGCTTTAACACGTAGGATTCATTCAAGAGGCGAATTGTCGTTTCAGTTCCACGCTTGGAAGCTCGAGCCTGCTCTCGGTGGAGCTCCCTCTCTTCCGCCGCTCTCTTTTCCTGCAAAGACAAGAGACCGCAGAAGAATTACTTCTCTGTGTAGGTAAGAGAGAAAAGGTTGTGGATGTGTTCAGATCTTACCTTCAATTTCTCTCGCAGGAGGGCATTCGTGGCTAACACGTCTTCAAGGAGACTCTAAGCCATGTTATTGTAAGAGAGAGCCCGCAAGTTCATCGCGGCGGATTTGGCGGACAAGTCCGCAACAAAGGTCGCCCCTATCTCCCCAAGATCGACTGGTACGCAAACCACCTTGACAACCATTAAAGCATGATAGTGAACCCATACAGTCTCTTTCCAGGAGGGCTGCTTGGTAGGTATCTTCTTAGAGTCCGACCCCCTAATGATGGACAGTAGAATCGATTCAAGGTATGGACTCTGTTCTGGGGGCAGGGTGGAAGATATGCCGACGCCCGGTTGTGGTCGATCAATTTGCTCTTCGGTAGCCAGTCTCTTGCTTGTGGACCAGTTTCACAGTTTGGAGTGTTGTGTACATTGAAAAATGTGTACCTGATTTGAAGAAGCCCAACTTAGCTCAATGATATACATCAAGGTGTATTTGATGTTGTTTTGAGTTGACATGTGCAGGTGAAGAAGTATTAAAGAATGCAGAAAAATATTCTAAGTCCACATGTCGACACCTGAAGAAATTGTGTCGACACTTCAGAATATTTGTGTCGACACTTCAGAATATTTGTGTCGACACTTCAGAATATTTGTGTCGACACTTCAGAATATCAGTGTCGACACAGAGAATGATAGTCGACCATATTTATGTCGACACTGGGAAGCAGTGTCGACACATAAAGAAAATCGTCGACCTCAGCACTGGGAAGCAGTGTCGATACATAAAGAAAATCGTCGACCTCAGCACTGGGAAGCAGTGTCGACACATAAAGAAAATCGTCGACCTCATCACTGGGAAGCAGTGTCGACACCGTGAAAGATAGTCGACCAGAGAAGGTTAGTCGACACCGTGAAAGATAGTCGACCAGAGAAGGTTAGTCGACACCGTGAAAGATAGTCGACCAGAGAAGGTTAGTCGACACCGTGAAAGATAGTCGACTAGTGAAAGATAGTCGACCAGAGAAAGATAGTCGACTCACAGAAGAAGATAGTCGACCACAACTGTGTCGACACTGGGTGGATGTGTCGACACCAGAAGACTGTGTCGACACATATTGGCAGAAGTCGACTATGCTTGTGTCGACACCAGAAGACTGAGTCGACACATTTTGGCAGGATTGAAGATTGCTGTGTCGACACCTGAAGGCTGAGTCGACACATGCTGAGTTCTGAATCTACAACAACTGTGTCGATACACAGGACTTGTGTCGACACACTGCAGAGTCTAGACCAAGTTATTTTCTGAAGAAGCTGTGTCGACTTAAAGGCAACTTAGTCGACATCATCAAAGACTGTGTCGACACCAAAGTCACTTGTGTCGACACAGATAGACAGATTGGTCTCGACACTCTCTAACTGACTGTCTCGACATTTTGCTGTCCAAGGCTAAGGTACAAGAACTGTTTGAAGACTTGACAGCTGTGGGTTGCCACCGTTTAACTAAAGCTGTCAGACCTGTCAGAAAACAGTTAGAAACCGGATCAGCCGGTTACCATGAAGAAAGTCTATAAATAGACACATTCAGAAGGAATTAGACATGCAGCTAAGCTAAGAAAAATAAAAGAAGAAGATCTAAGAAGAAGAAACAGAGGGATTACGATCCTGTTGAAGTTTCAATTCAAGAAAGTGAAAAAGAAGATCTTCATCAGAAGGTCTAAGAAGAAGAAGTCTGAAGTATCAGTAAAGGTGTTGGATAGAGGGAGATCCAGTCATCTTAAAGAAGAAGAAGGAAGCCATCAGTGGTTTCTCAAGAAGCTGTTTGGAAATCAACTCAGCTAAGTTCAGATTCAAGAAGCTTTGAAGAAAGCTCAGATTCAGTTGATTTCATCAGCTGATCAAGAAGTGTCTTGTCCTTTTCTCTCTCAACAAAGGCAAGACATCAAAATATCTTTTTCTAAATTTCTGTAGGATCTGTTTACACAGATCTGAGTTGTAAGCCTGTGTTATAAAGGCTGAGTGTAGGAGAGGTGATCTCTGAGTGGTAGGGCTATTTGCCTGAGTGTAGGAGAAGGTTATTCTCTGAGTGGTAGGCCTTGAGGCAAGGCTTAGGTAGGGCTGTTGAGCCTGAGTTGTAGGAACCTATCCTGGTTCTGAGCTGTAGGATCTGAGTATAGTGGAAGTTTGGCCGAATCTAGCATATTGCTAGATAGGTGAAGGGGGAAAGTGGATGTACCCAGACCTTGGGGAACCACTATAAAACATTATGCAATCTGTGATGCTTAGTTGTCTGTGAATGCTGTGCTAGATGTTTTAAATTGTAATTGAATTCTGCCTAGATTTATAGACAAGAAATTAGAACCTATTCACCCCCCCTCTAGGTGTTTAGGTTGTCTTGAAAGTAAAACTATCAAGTGGTATCAGAGGCAGGTTCCTTAAAAAGGACTTAACAGTCTGAGGTAGATCTTATAGGCAGAATCAAGATTCAAAAAGATGGGTTCTGGTGAGAATCATAAGGAGCTAGGGTCTATGAAATTACCCATATGCAAGAAAGAAATTTTTGGAATTTGGAAAGAAAGAGTCAGACTGTTTATGGAAGCATCTGACCCAAGGATTTACATCACAGTACAGGAAGGCCCCTTCATTCCAATGAAGGTATCAGTTCTTGATGCAAATATCCAAACTCCAAAGAGTTATTCAGAAATGACCAAGGATGAAATCATCTTGGCAACCATGGATAAAAGAGCTCAGAACATTATTGTTAGTGCCATAGATGATTCAACATTTCAGAATCTGATTCACTGCAAGACCTCCAAAGAGATGTGGGACACATTGATTGTCTACATGGAGGGATCTGAAGAAGTGAGGCAGGACAGGAAATCTATGCTCAATCAGGAGTATGAAAGTTTTAGACAAGGAAAATCTGATAGCATAACTGAGTGCTACAAGAAATTCTATAGAATTGTGAATGAGCTTATGTCCTATGGAAGAGTCTTCAGTACTTATGAACTGAATGACAAATTCTTGAGATCCTTAACAAAGGATTGGGACACAAAGATCTGTGCCATAAGAGAAGTGGCTAAATTGGCAGAGATATCTCCTCCCACCTTGTTTGGAAAGTTGCTATCCTATGAAATGCAACTTATGGTGAGGAAGGAGGAGGAAAAGAATTCAAGAGGAGAGCATAGAGAAAAGACTGTGGCATTCAATGCAGAAGCCACTAGAAAGAATAGGAGGAAATCACCATCTCCTCCTAAGGAAGTTGCAGAAGATAGTTCTGAAAATTCAGATAAGGGTTCAGAAAGCTGTGATTCAGATGCAGACTTTGCTGCATTCACAAGGCAATTCCAGAGGTTCTTGAAAAAGAAGCAATGGAAGTCTAGGCCTTCCACATCACAGCAAGTTGATGACTATTATCAGAAGAAAAGGTCATCAAGGAAAGAGAAGAGCAGATCAAAGCCCAGCAAAGCCACTACTTCAAAGATTGTCTGCTATTGTTGCAATAGGCCTGGACATGTAGTGGCTGACTGTCCTGATAAGAGAAAGGAATCTTCAGACAAAAAGAATACTTATCAGAAAGGCAAGAAGGAGAAATCCTTTGTTGCAAAGAAAGATAAGAGTCTAACAGACCAGTCAACTTCAGAGTCAGAATCTGAAGCTGAAGCATATATTGGACTATATGCTGCGTCTAAAGAAGAGGAGTTTCTGCAGTTGCTAAACTCCATCAATGAACAAAAGGATCATCAGTGTATGGGGCTGATGGCAGGATCAGAAGAGGACATATGCCAGAATCAGTCTGGTCATAATAAGGTACAATGTCCTTCTATTACATCTGTTTGTTGTACAAGTGAAGAATCAGCTACATCTGCATCAACAGATGTAGATGCATCTGAATCTGAAGGAGATGTCTATCAATTGATAGACAAGTATGGGGACCTGTTGCAGGCCCTTAAGAAAAGCAAGAACCTGGTTAAATCTCAGGCTCAGGAAATTGCTGAACTAAGGGTTGCTACAACTGAGTTAGAGAAAGTTATTGATCAAAAATTAAATGAAATTGCCAAGCTGAAGAATATAACTATTATTCAGATGGGCACAATTAATTATACTAATGATCAAGTGAAGAGTCTGGAGGCCAGACTTAGAATTGAAAGGGATTTAGTGGCTAGTTACTCTAAGCCAAAATCTGTCTTACCCTTGATAGATGAATTTGTCACTCAAAAGGGTAAGGCTGGATTAGGATTCAAAGGTAACTTCAGGGCTGGCAGATTCAAGAGGAAAGGCAAAGCTTCTGCTCAGCCACTAAACCTTTCAGTCCCCATAAAGTTTAGTAAGGTGAAAGTGCCTTCTAACAAATATGATCATGAAGATATTCAAGGTCATATTAAGACTAATGTTCTGAAGAACAAGGGTGTAAATGCAAGCAGGCCTACCTATGGTCATAAACCCAATGGTTTTAAGAAATCAGTAGGTGAAGTTGCTGCAGCACCAGCAATGAATAGAAATTCTTCTGACAAGGATGTATCTAGATCTAGATACAATAAGTTTGAATGTTGGTGCTGTGGCAAGAGAGGCCATTTTGCATTAGACTGTTGGTATAACACAAGTGTTATAAAGAACAATAGTCTACCTGTTAGAAGAGGTTATGGTAGCTTTATTAATGCTAACCTGAACCAAGGACCCAAGACTTACTTGGGTTCTAAGGGTAAGTAATTCTGTGTTGCAGGTGAATCCAAGTAACCATGCCCCTATATGGTACTTGGATAGTGGTTGTTCCAGGCACATGACTGGAATAAAGGGGCTGCTGAAGGAGTATTCATCTGTCAAAGATGGACCTAAAGTGATCTTTGGTGGATCTGAAAAAGGAGTCATCAAAGGGTTTGGTAACATTTCTTCTAACCTAATTACTATCACTCAAGTGGCTTATGTAAAAGGTTTGAAACATAATCTAATAAGCATAAGCCAGCTAAGTGATTTAGGATATGACATTTCATTTGTTAAAAATGGATGTCATATCAAGAGGTCAAGTGATCAAAAGATCATATTGACTGGGTATAGGAAGAGAAATGTATATTGTCTTAATTTTGAATGTGAGAATAAGGCTTCTCCCATCTGTCTTATAGCTGATGACAATGCTTCTCATTGTGTTAAGTGGCACAAGAGATTGGCTCATCTAAACTACAAGACAATTGTCCAACTCTTTAGCAAAGAGTTAGTGAGGAATGGACCTCAAATTAAGTGTATAAAGGAAGGAATATGCTCAGCTTGTCAAAAGGGCAAGCAGACAAAATCCTCCTTTCAAAGCCTTGAAAACAAGGATTCTGTGAGGTGCTTATACCTCTTGCATATGGATCTTTTTGGTCCTATGCCAGTTCATAGTCTAGGTAGGAAGGTCTACACTTTTGTGGTTGTAGATGACTATTCTAGATTTACATGGGTGTTCTTTCTGAGACAAAAATCTGAAACCCCAAGTGTATTACTTAATTTTGTAAAGCAAATTCAGAATGAACTGAATAGTACAGTAGTCAAAATCAGAAGTGACCATGGTACTGAGTTTCAATCTGAAAGCATAACAAACTTGTGTAAAGACTTTGGGATTTTCCAAGAGTTCTCCTCACCTAGAACACCTCAGCAAAATGGAATTGCTGAAAGAAAGAATAGAACATTAATTGAAGCTGGTAGAACTCTATTGAGTGACACCTCTCTCCCAGAATATTTTTGGGCTGAGGCAGTTAACACTGCTTGTCATGTAATCAATAGGGCTACTATCACCAAAAGCCACAAAATGACTCCCTATGAGATTGTGAAAGGCAGAAAACCAAATCTATCTTACTTTAGGATCTTTGGTTGCAAGTGTTATATACTTAACAATGGCAAGTCATATTTGACTAAGTTTGCTGCCAAATCCCAGGATGGGATATTTGTTGGGTACAACATAAATAGTAAGGCCTATAGAGTCTTCAACTTGACCACTCAAGTTGTTGAAGAATCTGTGCATGTTGTGTTTGATGAAACAAGATTAATCAACTGTGAGTTGTCTTGTAGATCAAATGACTCAACAGGTATAAGCAAAAGTATGGACAAGCTTTCCATTACTGAAGTATCAAAGGAAGATGGGGCAGTGGAAAATGAAGGCTTCAGTCTAGGGGGAGAACAAGACACTATAGAAGCTGATGAAAATCAAGAGAATCAGTTAAATGAAGGAGCTGGAGATGTTCAACCAGAAGGAAATCTTCCTCCAGCTACAAGACATTTAAGAGATCATCCAGCTGATCAGATAATAGGTGATCCAAGACAAGGGGTGCAAACTAGAAGCAGAAATCAAAACACAGTTCTACATTCAAGTTTCCTGTCACAATTGGAGCCTAAGAAGTTTGAAGAAGCCATCCAAGACCAGCACTGGATTGATGCTATGCAAGAGGAGCTGAATCAATTCAGAAGGTGCAATGTCTGGGAGCTTGTTCCTAAACCAAGAGGCCACAACATAATTGGCACAAAATGGATATATAGGAACAAGCTAGATGAAAGTGGAATAATAGTAAAGAATAAAGCAAGGTTGGTTGCAAAAGGATACAGGCAGGAAGAAGGGATTGACTTTGATCAAACCTTTGCTCCAGTAGCAAGGCTGGAGGCAATCAGAATATTCCTTGCCTATGCAGCCTATCAAGACTTCAAAGTATACCAGATGGATGTGAAGTCAGCATTTCTGAATGGTGATCTTAAAGAAGAAGTATATGTAGAGCAGTCATCAGGTTTTGTAGATCCTCTTAAACCTGATTTTGTTTATAAGCTTAGGAAAGCTCTGTATGGGTTAAAGCAAGCCCCAAGGGCTTGGTATGAAACTCTGTCTACTTTCCTTATTGAGAATAAGTTCTCAAGAGAAAAAATTGACAAAACTCTATTCCTTAGGGAATCCAAAGGCAAGATCATCTTAGTTCAGATCTATGTTGATGACATAATCTTTGGATCTACTGAAAACAACCTTTGTAAAAAGTTTGCCAAACTTATGCAAGGGAAGTTTGAGATGAGCAGTATGGGGGAACTGAAATTCTTCTTGGAACTCCAAGTAAGACAGACTGATGATGGCTTGTCCATATCCCAGTCTAAGTTCACCAAAGAATTGATTAAGAAATATGGTATGGAGTCATCCTCCACCATGAGAACTCCTATGGGAACAAGTATGCCTATATGCAAAGATGATGCAGGTAAACCTGTTGATGAGACTTTGTATAAAGGAATAGTTGGCTCACTACTCTATCTCACTGCTAGTAGACCAGATATTATGTATGCTACATGTGTCTGTGCTAGGTACCAAGCCTGCCCTAAAGAATCTCATTATACTGTAGTCAAAATGATTCTGAGATATCTTAAGGGCATACCTAATCTAGGTTTTTGGTACCCTAGGAATAGAGATTTTCAACTAACAGGCTATTCAGATGCAGATTTTGCAGGATGTAGAGAGGATAGAAAGAGTACTACAGGTACTTGTCAATTCCTGGGAGGAAGACTAATATCATGGAGTAGTAAGAAGCAGACCAGTGTGGCAATTTCCACAGCTGAGTCTGAGTATGTTGCTGCTGGAAGCTGCTGTGCACAGCTATTATGGATGCAGCATCAGCTAAAGGATTATGGTATTCAAGTAAGTAGAACACCTCTTTTGTGTGATTCTAAGAGTGCAATTTCTATTGCTAATAATCCTGTTTCTCATAGTAGAACTAAGCATATAGAAATAAAATACCATTTTCTTAGAGAACATATAGAAAAAGAAGACATCTCATTGGAATTTGTGAAAACAGATTATCAAATAGCAGATGTGTTTACTAAGCCCCTAGATGAGACCAAATTCAATAAATTCAAAATTGAATTAGGTATGTTAACCATTGATTAGTGTAATCACAAAATCATCAACAATAAAGTTGAAGTGGTAACAAGACATTCAAGTGATATTAAGACACATTGAAGTAGTATAAAGTACTTTGTTGTACTTATAAGTTATGATGAACAAACAGAAATTGGCTAAGTAAGATGGTGTCGACACATTCAGTAATAATGTGTCGACTCAGGGTAGTAATGTCGACAAGTCAGAGATATTGTGTCGACACAGAAAATATGTGTCGACACTTAAGAATCTTATTGTCGACTTATCCAGGAATGTAGTGTCGACTTCACCAGGATAGTGGTGTCGACACTTACAGATTTTGTGTCGACACTTATACTAAGAGTCGACACAGAATTTCTGATGCTCTACTATATATCTCTGGTGTCGACATAACCGCAAATTGGTGTCGACACATAGTAGACGAACTTGTAGTCGAGACAATAGAAGCTTGTGTCGACACAATCCATCTGTGTCGACACTTATAGTCTGTTTTTGGCGACTTTTGATCTTCTTTAAACAGAAGGTATAAATAGGTCAAAAACTCATTCTGTCGACACGCTTACAAGGTTTTCGAAACCCTGTGTCGACATTCTCCCTCTCTCTCTCTCTTTCTCTCATCTTTCAAGCTTTCTCGACTGATCAATGGCGCCAAAGATTGAAGATAATGTTAATGAAGGATATGAGTTGGTGCGCCAGGCCTTTGCTGCTGCCCCTCCAGATGTTCTTGGGGTTATCTCTCTTCTCTCCGACTCAGGTTTAGAATTTCTGGTTTCCGAACCATCAAAGATATGGAAGAAGGAGGTGCATGAGTTCTTTACCTCTGCCTCTGTAAACTCTGAAAGTCATGAAATAAAATCCACAGTTCATGGGTCACCTGTGGAGATTACACCAAGAAAGATAAGAACAATTCTGCAATTACCTACAATTGAGAATGAAGAGGATATCCCTGTTTCTAAATCTAGGGAGGCTCTTCAATGGTGTGGATTGGAATCCACCATGAAAATTGGAGCTGCGTTCAATCGGAAAGGAATGAATCAACAAGGCAAGTTCCTGTCAGAAGTAGTTGGAAAAGTTATTCTGTGCAAGCCAGGTGGACATGATAGGATTTCTGCCTATATGTTCAGCCTAATGACCAGGATTGTTTTTACAATTCCTACGGATTGGTCATCTGTAATCTTTGAGAAGATTAAGGAAGGAATCAAGAAGCCAAATCTGGCTAGGATAATTAGTATATACCTAAGTAAGGAGATTCCTGAGGTTATGCAACAACAACCTGGAACTAAAATTAATCACATGAGAAGGATGGACATGAGATTGTTCTCCAGATGGGATAAGGTGCTGACCAAAGAGATGCCTGAAGTGGAAAGGCAGGATTCACCTGAGAAATCCCCAGGTCATGCTACCAGTACTGGGCATCAACAAGAAGAGCAAGTAAGACTAGAGGTTAAAGATCAGCCTGCATCTACACAAGTTCAGGATACAACAATCCCTGCAGTTCAAGAAGAAGAAGTAAGTATACCAGCTCAGCAAGTTTATTCTCCTACACAAACTGTATCTACTCATGACCAGGTACAGGTGCAGGGGGAGCTGGTGTATTTTCCTACAAAAGAGATTTCTAATATTTCTATTTCTGCACAGGTCCAGGGGGAGCAAGTGCTAGAAGATGCTCCAATTCATCAATCTCCAAATTTGCATACTGCAAATGATCAAGCCCAGAAGGAATATACTCTGGAGGAGATATTCCCAAATGATGAAATAATTACTGATAGTCTGGAAGTGGAGCAAAAAATTGAGGGGGAGCCAGTGCATGTTGAGACTGTACAACATGGCACTGAAGCAGCTGTTTCTCCTCCTCCCAAAGAAAGAGTTCAAATTGATAGCACTTCTGATTCAGAGACTGAAGAAGCCAGGGTGGCTAAAAAGAGAAAACTTGTGGTCTTTCAGAGAAGGAGCAAGAGCTATAAGTAGGCTCTACAGTCTACAGCACATCACACTCCTTCTGACTTTGATTATAACAAGTTCTTGGTAGATTTACAAGTGAAATTGGATGAACACAGAGTGGCCATTGAAAAATATGTTGATGAGAACAACAAGTCCCTGCAGTTTGACTTAGCTCAAGATATAAAATCTATTAAGTTTGAGGTCAATATGCATAAAAAGGAGATGACAGATTGCTTCCATAAGGGAGGTAATGCTGTGGTATATTTGGCAAAACAACAGCAGACTATCATCCCTAAGGTGGATGATATTTCTTTAAAGCAAAGCTATGTCTTGGAAAATCAGTTAAGAATGAATGATAATTTAACTGAATCTCATCATGAGATAATAGAGGAATTGAAAAAGATTGTTCCAGGCCTGCCTGCAGATAGAGCAAAAGAAATGGAAGAATTTGATAAGAAATTTCAAGCTGCTATTGCTTCTGTTAAGACTGCAATCACTACCTCTCAAAAGGAAATATCTGACAAGCTTTTAAAGTTAAAACCATTTTTAAAGAGGGTGTGAATTATCTGGATGGCCAAATCAGATTTCAAAAGGAAGATCTCAGAGATCATGTTTTTAGAGAAGCCATAAAGGGGGAGAGGATGCTAGTTCATGCAGGCTCAGAGCACACCAAATGGGTGACCAACAGTATTAGAGCCACATTGGGATATCCCCCATTGTGTGATGATGCTATGGTGGCTGAGTCAGGAATACAAACAAGTCTACTTGAAGGCAATCAACCTGAGGTTGCCCAAGTCATTTACCCCCCTCCAGATTTTGACATGATTGATCAGCAGGTTCAAGGAATGTATAGTCCTCCAAAGGAGGTTACTAATATTGTTATTGGGAAGGTTGATAAGCCTGAGGCTACTTTGAAAGACCAGCAAGATGCTCTTCTATCTAAGAAAAGGTTTAGAGAGCAGGCTGAACTTAAGCCAGACTTTGAGCAGTGGAGTCCTACTTCCAGAAATATAATACTCACTGCATGGAAGGCTGTCAAAGACCAAGTGTAGGAAAGAGGCAAGTGGTACAATGAGATGGAATGGCAGAAGTATGAAGCCAGGCAAGAGGCCATTGTACAGTTTAGAAGAAAAGCCAAGCTAGGTAGGCTGCCTTCAGATGCTCAGGAGCCAAGCAAGTACTTCCCAAAGCCCTTTCATTATTTTGAAAGGCAAAGGCTCAAGGAAGAAGCAAAGAAGAAGGCTGATCTAAAAGGCAAGAAGCCAGCTGAAGATTCTGAAGCTCCTGTGAAGGCTCAAGTTCTATCTGGCAAAGGAATTGTCATTAAAGAGCCTGATCAGTCTTAATTTTTTAGTTCTTTCAAAGTATTTTGTAATGTTTTGATTAAATCATTAAATGTAATTCTCTGTATTCAAACATTATCAAGTTATAAACAAAATGTTGATTGGTATCATATAATGTTCATTCTGTGATGAATTGTTTTTATGTTTTGTTTATATTAAGTATTCCTGTTATGTCATATATCATCAGATTATACTTTTTGTAAATGGTGTATATCATTGGCTATAAGGGTTATGACTTCTCCAAATAGGGGGAGATTGTTGGGTACATTGAAAAATGTGTACCTGATTTGAAGAAGCCCAACTTAGCTCAATGATATACATCAAGGTGTATTTGATGTTGTTTTGAGTTGACATGTGCAAGTGAAGAAGTATTAAAGAATGCAGAAAAATATTCTAAGTCCACATGTCGACACCTGAAGAAATTGTGTCGACACTTCAGAATATTTGTGTCGACACTTCAGAATATTTGTGTCGACACTTCAGAATATCAGTGTCGACACAGAGAATGATAGTCGACCACATTTATGTCGACACTGGGAAGCAGTGTCGACACATAAAGAAAATCGTCGACCTCAGCACTGGGAAGCAGTGTCGACACATAAAGAAAATCGTCGACCTCAGTACTGGGAAGCAGTGTCGACACATAAAGAAAATCGTCGACCTCAGCACTGGGAAGCAGTGTCGACACCGTGAAAGATAGTCGACCAGAGAAGGTTAGTCGACACCGTGAAAGATAGTCGACCAGAGAAGGTTAGTCGACACCGTGAAAGATAGTCGACCAGAGAAGGTTAGTCGACACCGTGAAAGATAGTCGACTAGTGAAAGATAGTCGACCAGAGAAAGATAGTCGACTCACAGAAGAAGATAGTCGACCACAACTGTGCTGACACTGGGTGGATGTGTCGACACCAGAAGACTGTGTCGACACATATTGGCAGAAGTCGACTATGCTTGTGTCGACACCAGAAGACTGAGTCGACACATTTTGGCAGGATTGAAGATTGCTGTGTCGACACCTGAAGGCTGAGTCGACACATGCTGAGTTCTGAATCTACAACAACTGTGTCGACACACAGGACTTGTGTCGACACACTGCAGAGTCTAGACCAAGTTATTTTTTGAAGAAGCTGTGTCGACTTAAAGGCAACTTAGTCGACATCATCAAAGACTGTGTTGACACCAAAGTCACTTGTGTCGACACAGATAGACAGATTGGTCTCGACACTCTCTAACTGACTGTCTCGACATTTTGCTGTCCAAGGCTAAGGTACAAGAACTGTTTGAAGACTTGACAGCTGTGGGTTGCCACCGTTTAACTGAAGCTGTCAGACCTGTCAGAAAACAGTTAGAAACCGGATCAGCCAGTTACCATGAAGAAAGTCTATAAATAGACACATTTAGAAGGAATTAGACATGCAGCTAAGCTAAGAAAAATAAAAGAAGAAGATCTAAGAAGAAGAAACAGAGGGATTACGATCCTGTTGAAGTTTCAATTCAAGAAAGTGAAAAAGAAGATCTTCATCAGAAGGTCTAAGAAGAAGAAGTCTGAAGTATCAGTAAAGGTGTTGGATAGAGTGAGATCCAGTCATCTTGAAGAAGAAGAAGGAAGCCATCAGTGGTTTCTCAAGAAGCTGTTTGGAAATCAACTCAGCTAAGTTCAGATTCAAGAAGCTTTGAAGAAAGCTCAGATTCAGTTGATTTCATCAGCTGATCAAGAAGTGTCTTGTCCTCTTCTCTCTCAACAAAGGCAAGACATCAAAATATCTTTTTCTAAATTTCTATAGGATCTGTTTACACAGATCTGAGTTGTAAGCCTGTGTTATAAAGGCTGAGTGTAGGAGAGGTGATCTCTGAGTGGTAGGGCTATTTGCCTGAGTGTAGGAGAAGGTTATTCTCTGAGTGGTAGGCCTTGAGGCAAGGCTGAGGTAGGGCTGTTGAGCCTGAGTTGTAGGAACCTATCCTGGTTCTGAGCTGTAGGATCTGAGGATCTGAGTATAGTGGAAGTTTGGCCGAATCTAGCATATTGCTAGATAGGTGAAGGGGGAAAGTGGATGTACCCAGACCTTGGGGAACCACTATAAAACATTGTGCAATCTGTGATGCTTAGTTGTCTGTGAATGCTGTGCTAGATGTTTTAAATTGTAATTGAATTCTGCCTAGATTTATAGACAAGAAATTAGAACCTATTCACCCCCCCTCTAGGTGTTTAGGTTGTCTTGAAAGTAAAACTATCATGGAGCCTGAAACCATCAAAACAACTACAAATTGCAAGAGGCCCCAGAACAAGTTCACGTAAAATGCTTGCAAAACTTTCGAAAAACTGTCATTCTTTGTCAGGGGTGTCCACCACTTCCTTTACCCAGCAGACATAATACTAGGTGTCCTAGTACGTCCTCTCCAAATAACGAACGATCCGCCCGCTAACATTAAACATGGGAAGGGGATAGAAGGCCTCTTCCGAGTGAAGTGTGGGAAGGGTGTTAATACCACCCAGATTTCCTTTGAATAATGCGAATCGAGACTGCCAGCCCGCAGGAGCGCCCACCACGTTCATGAATCACATCCTGTCAAACCTAAATTGTAGCTATCTGTATTTTAGAACCTACGTCTGCAATAGAAAGCAGAATACTAACAAGGAGAAGGATATCCTCTCTTACCTTAGGTATGTCACAAAGGACATGATGGTCGCCACAGAGATGGGCGACAACTGGGCTGGCAAAATCCCAAAGTAGCTCGGGATCTCTGCGACCTCTGGGAAGACAGGGAGGATCCAGCTTGCCCAAAAGTGGTCAAGTGGAACTGTGAGTTTGCCCATATATACTGAATTCCTGACAAGAACTCAATCACTCGACTAAGTTCCGTCCGATGCGGGCAATAATAATAGTGAAACAGACAACGAGGAAAATCAAATGTATTTGAAAAATTACTATTATTTCTAATGCAATTACATTTCACAATAAGAAAATAAAGAAAGTTTGTGTAGCCTCAACTATTCACCAGTATGACCAAGCTTAGCCTTCAACATGGCGAACTCCATCTCCAACTCGGCGACGTGTGCCACGATCTGCGCCAGGTGCCCCATATAGTGCGCAGGATTGACACCAGTACTTTCTCCTCGCAAGGAGACACTACATGTATGAGGAAAATTAGTCTTTTTTTCAGATAATATTGGCATGCTTTGCAAGAATATACCTTTTGCTGGAGGCAACATGTAACATCCCTGCTTTTATTGGATCACTAGAACCCTAGTGGGCCCAATAAAAGTGACCCGAACCACTACCCAAGACCCATAATGAGGTAGGAGGTAACCATAGTCAAGGATTTTGAGCTAGAAAACTCTAAGTTGAGCTCAGTCATTTCCTGTGGCCTCGTATAGTTAATACGAGTGCGCTGGAACTCATCCCGTTGAATTCTGAGGTCATATGGTGGATATGACTGTTCCTCGTAGAACGCCGTGAATACAAGATTTTTGTATATCAAGCTAGTGAACTCCGATCTGAGTTATGTCAGTTCCTATGGATTTGTATAGTCGATACGAGCGCACTGGAACTTATTGCGTTGTAATTCGGAGTCAAACGATGAATTTGACTGTTTTGACCATTTTAGTGCGCTATGACGCCCAAATTTTGGATATTTATCAAACAAAGACCAATTTGACTTCAGTTAGTGGCGTTGGATTCATATAGTCAATATAGAGTCAACGTAGTTCGCCCCAGTCAATTTCGACGACGAGTGGTCAATTCGAGCATTATCATGCACCGAAAGGAGCACGCACACCAATTATAGCACAACACCCCAACTTTGACCCGTTTTCTGATGACTTAAACATACTTTGACCATGATCAGCATGGGGGACCCGCCCTAGAATTGACTTTGGTCAAACCCTCAATTTTTCCAATTTTTTGAAATTTTCCAAAGAGGAGAACACCTCCAACTCAAGCCCCACTTGGGCTCTACCTTGATCAACATTTAAGGGGCCTCACATTTCAGCAAACCCCATTGGTTTAATGTGGTACTTGGGCCAAGAGGATCACACTCCCTTCCCTCTTCTTTTCTTCTCTCAAGCCCAAGCCCATTAAGACCTTCCCCTTCCTGATCATGTCATCTGGATGTACCCCCATTCATCTGATGGTGCCACCTGGCCAAGATAAATGGGAGGAGGAGAGGATCAATTCCTCATACGGTATTTATCCCACATTGGGGAGAAGGAGACGAGGTCTTCCCCCAACCCTATTTATATGGCCTCACCCCTGTGCTTGAGCTCACACAGCTCTGGTGAGCCTCCCCCCTCACCGAAGCTACCCTCGCCGGAAACAACCATACCCGAAATTGCCACCTCTGCCACCTTTAATGGCAAACCAGCCAGGACCCTCCAGATTCCCCTAACTCCAGGTGGTTACTTCTCCCCTCCCCCTTCCTTATCTTTCTCACATGCTACATGCACCTCCTGTCGACCGGAACGCCGCCAACTCCACCCAAGCCAAGCTCTAGCTCTAGTGGTGGCCGCATAGTATAAGCCTCACCCAGCACCGGTGGTGGTGCTGGGAGGGTGTTACACCACCAAGGGTGTTAATCCTTGGCGGAGGAGGCCATGGTGCTGCCGGAATTTGCCGCTCTTGCACCACCCAAGAAATTGCCTCTTTTATATAATTTTTGGGAGCGGCGACCGGCGGCGACAGGCCACCGGACCACCGCCGGAGGGAAGCTCGACCCTTGTCATGCACCTCCTGGTGACCGGAATGCCGCCGACACCACCCAAGCCAAGCTCTAGCTCTAGTGGTGGCCGGGTAGTGTAAGCCTTTCTCAGCACCGATGGTGGTGCTGGGAGGGTGTTACACTACCAGGGGTGTTAATCCTTGGCGGTGGAGAGCCATAGTGCTGCCGGAATTCGCCGCTCTTGCAGCACCCAAGAAATTGCCTCTTTTATTTTATTTTCTGCACTGGCGCCCGGCGGCGCCATGCCGCCGGACCACCGCTGGAGGGAAGCCTGACCCCCGGCATGCCGACTAGGGGTGGTTTTGTGGCCAGGGAGCCACTAGAGAGGCGGGGCGGTGCGACATAGCCGGGAGCAAAGCAGTCACGCCACCCTACTCTAAGGATAAAGAAATTTGGTGGTGATCGGTGGTGTTGGGCCATCGGACCACTGCACAAAGGTTCGTCTTCCCCTAACAAAATGATCGGGGGCAACGCCTTGGCCTGATGGTCACCGGGTGACGGCAGCAGATGCTCGTAAGCTTCTCCCTCTGGGATTGTCCCATCGCCGTCTTATCTCCACCAGGAGATCAGATGACCATGATCTTCTTGATTCTCTCCCCTACCTCAACATCAACATGTTGGGTTTTATTAGATGGCACAACACTTGTGCACGCAGTGGAAATAATGAACAAGAAAACACAAAAGAAGTTCGAATCTAGCAATGGACATGTATCAAAAAGAAAATGTTGTAAATAAAATTTATCTCTACGGGATTGAGTCTATGCTCAACCTAGATGCTCTAGATTATCTATCGATCACTTAGCAGCTTTAGTCCTTAACGCAGAATAGCATCCACACCTCTATAGTAAATTCATATGAAATGGAGAACCTGTAGACCCTTCTCGAACAAGAGCTAGGTTAGGAGAGAGAAACTCTGTGTCTTAATGGGCTACTAGGTCCGTTACCGAAGAGGCGGCGGCGACACTCGCCGGAATCAGAATAAGTGACGACGACGGGATTGCAGAAGGCGGAACAACTTCTGTCCCTTTTAGGTCATGGGATATCGCACAGTGCGGTTCATGTGCTTTTCAGGATTACTGTCCCGTGTCAAATCGATCATGAGAAACCCTAAAATCCTTCTATTTATACTCAAAGGAATAAATAGAACATCCCGTCGCTAATCGCAGACCCAGGACTTAGAATACAATGTTTTTGACCAGACAACCCTTGTCTCGACGAATCGTTGAGTATCAATGACATATTCGACGAATTGTCGAGTATACAAACTATACTCGACGAATCATCGTGTATCCATAATATATTCAATGAATGACTTTCAGTGAACTCAACGCCCTCAATGTCCTCAACGCTCTCAACACCAAACCCGTCGAATCAACACCTTTACTCGACGAAGGCGTTGAGTGAACTCAACGCACTCAACGCCTAAGTGCCATATTCATCGAGTCAACCTTTAACTCAACGAAGGCATTGAGTGAACTCAACATGCTCAACACCTGAGATCCAGACTCGTCGAATCAACACCTTGACTCAACGAATCGTTGAGTGAACTCAACACACTCAACGCTTAAGTGTCATACTTATCAAATCAACACTTTGACTAGAAGAATCGTTGAGTAAACTCAACACACTCAGTGCAATCATTCGATGAGTCAACACCTGACTCGATGAAAGCGTTGAGTGGTCTCAACACACTCGATGCTTCCAAAGCCTGGCTGATTTAGGTCTTTTCAACTCATCAAATAAACATTGTCAAACTAGCCAATCTCCCAATTTCTCCAAATATTCTTATGTGCCACCTTGATAGGCTCATACTGTGTTGGCAGTGAGGCTACATACTTGATCACTTCCAGATCACAATAGTAATACCAACAGTCTCCCACTTGATCTTGAAAGTATCAAACAAAAGCTTTACAAACAATGAGCGGCATCTAGCAATGCATAACTGCTCCCTAAGCAATAAGAGTTTAGAACTCTAAAGCCATCGTGACCAATGTATCAGTGTTATCATGTCCCTTCGTCCCTTACATCCCTATAGAACTAGAGGTATAGGCCTGATGCAGGCAAACGTCTCATGGCTCGTTCTTCGTGAATGCACCTAACATAACCAGTCTAATTGCAAACTACTAACCCCAACATAAGCACAAGGATTGCGAAGCCTATTAAGATTGGACAAGGGCTAAATACCAATATCCGCTCACGCGAAAGGGACCTACTCGATCCAAACAAAGTAGCTTATCGTTAGATATTGGCCGCATACATTCACAAGTCCAAATGGAAATAACTCGGACTAAAATTAACGATTCAAAACAAGTCCCAATCAGCCCCAAAGTAAAATCGATACAAAGGTATACCAAATATCGAGAAACAAATGTGAAATCAAGGATTTGAACAACCCGATTTCGCAAAGTGTCAAGAGACCTACCCGATGCAAAATTAACGAAGAAATCCGGACAATAATGAAACCTTAAATTCAGATTTATAACGCGCAATGATTTAATAGTTAGGATAAATATTTCAGTCCACAAATCCACCACAATCTCACACTAGCATAGACTAAACACACCAAGAGAAGGGGCGAGGGATTACCCAAAACCAGTAAGATGAGCGCACAAAAAAGTATTAGTGGAAGGTTCACACTTCCAAGAGATTCCACGAAGCTGCACCGGATGGAGGCGACGCAAGCCACCTTATTCGGAGTCACCGGATGAGGTCCACGACAGCGAGAGGGCGGCCGGAGGGGTGCAAGAGGGCTGCTGTGGGGGAAGGGCGATGGCCGAGAGGAGAGGGGCGGCGCTGACCAGAGATTAGAGGGGGCGCTGACCGAGAGGAGAGGCGCGCACGCAGGGGGGGGAAGAAATCATGAATTTAGGAAGGGGAACGGGGGAAGAGGGGAGGGTTAGCCAAGGGAGAGCTCTTAGGGTATTTTTGTTCATCAAAATCTATCCTTTTCTCTCTTACTAGCACTTATATAATAAGATACACCACTCATTCTCCACCCTTCATCAAGCCTAGATCTAGATGGCCCAAAACAGTCCATCAAATAAAGCTGAAATTGAAAACAGTCCAAATTTAAAAATACTGAAAATAAAATAATTAATTAAAACATATAATTATAAATGAAGTGAAATTTTTTGCACGACGTCGATGGTGGATGTCGCGGCAAAGTCCCAATCCTCAAGCTTCCGGCAACGGCCATCACAATCGTCAAACTCTATATGGCGGAAATCTTTAGCACCATCAACAACGTCATCATGAATAAGAGGCGGGACTACATTGCCATCAATCGAATAGTCTCGAGCATCACGAGCAAGTGGCGGGACATCGTCTTCATCAAGACCGTGTCACCCTCATAATTATTCAATCCCAGTTTCCTGATTTAGAATGGACTTCCAGAAATTGGTGAGCCCAATATCATATATTGACTCAACCAAGTATGGTTATGCATTTCTCAGTCCCATTCCATCAAGGGGCCCATGGATGCAACTCCTGTCATATAGGAGGAAAAATCTCATATCTGCTTACACGCAAACACCCAAATGATTCGTAATGTACCCAATAACCACCTTTATTATCTAACTTTCTCAAGGCTAGACTTTTGATAGCATCAAAGCACGCTCTTGCTCACTCGATCAATACTATGACTTTAGGTCAAAGGACCAAAAACACCATTACCACTCGAGCCATACTTGTGACACAATCATATAACAATCCACAAAGTATTCTCATGGTGGGTCTGTCAAGTACAACTTGTTCTCTAACAAGTACCTATGTGATGACTTGATATAATAATATCATGACCTTTGAGAACTGGTCATCAGTCAACGCACATGCTAGTCTTAATGTGTCATCATCGCCCTTAGCTTCTAAGATGACACTCGACTAGGGACCATTTAAGAATGAAGCTTCTAAAACATATGTTCTCACATTCAAGTCACCACTTGACTCCTATGTAAGCAAACATTCTATGGGCATTTATAATATCAATACTCTATCATAATAGAAATAAATTTACAAAATAAAAGAACTTGCCAAAATAAATGAAATGTATACAGTACTCTATTCATCAAATGAATTATTACAGCGAACAAACATACAATCCACAAGTCTCCCACTAGGGCTGATCATTAAGGTATCGTATACCCATAGATCTAACATGACCATCATACTTTCTCTATGCTAGAGGATTTGTTACTAGATCCGTAATATTTTCTTCAGTCGGCACTCTGCTAATGCTCACATCTCCTCGATCGACAATCTCTCGAATAAGATGGAACCGCCAAAGTATATGCTTGGAGTGCTGATGAGATCTAGGTACCGTAGTAAGTACAATTGCACCGTTATTGTCATAGTAGAGATCTACGGGATGAATAAAGCTAGGAACTACATCTAACTTGATGATGAATTTCCTAATCCATACAACCTCCTTCGCTGTATTTACTACATCAATATACTCGGTCTCAGTTGTAGAATCGACAACTGTATCATACTTGGAACTCTTCCAACTAATAACACCTCTAATTAGGTAAAATATGAATCCTGATTGAGACTTTGAGTCATCCCTATTAGTTTGGAGACTAGTATCCGTGTAACCCATTACAACGAGCTCTTCCTCTCTACCAAATATCAAGAAAGTATCCTTAGTCCTTCTCAAGTACTTTAGGATGTTCTTGACGTTTATCTAGTGACCATCACCGGGATCAGAATGATACCTGCTAGTCATGCTCAAGGCTTAAGAGACATCGGGTCGAGTACATATCATTGCATACATTATTGACCCAATTGCCGAAGCATATGGAATCAACTTCATGCGGTCCTTATCTTCACAAGACTTAGGATACAGGTCCTTAGAGAGACTCACATCATGAGATATAGGTAAGAATCCTTTCTTAGATTCAAGCATGTTGAACCGCTTCAACACCTTATCAATGCACGTACTTTGGGTCAAACCCAAAAACTTCTTTGATCTATCTCTATAGATCTTAATACCAAGTATATAAGTCACTTCACCCATATCCTTCATAGAAAAGCAGTTCCCTAGGTTGTTCTTAACAACTTGTAGGGTTAGTTTGTCATTCTCGATCAGCAGTATGTCATCTACACATAATATAAGAAAGACAACCATGCTCCCACTAATCCTCTTGTAAACACACGGTTCATCCTAGTTCTTAATAAAACTAAACTCTTTGATCTTTTCATCAAAATGAAGATTCTAACTTCGAGAAGCCTATTTTAATCCATGAATGGATCTCCGCAGCTTGTATATTCTAGTGGCTTCACCTAGAGATACAAAACCCTCGGGTTGTATCATATACACTTCCTTAAGGAGGTTTCCATTTAGGAAAGCCATTTTGACATCCATCTGCCAGATCTCTTAGTCATAATACACAGTAATAGCAAGCAGAATTCTGATGGACTTAACCATAGCAATATGGGAAAAGGTATCATTATAGTCAATACCATGAATTTGCTTGAAACCCTTAGCCACCAGTCTCCCTTTGAATGTTTGTACATTCCAATCTATGTCGGCCTTCTTCTTGAAGACCCACTTGCACCCTATGGGTTGTACCCCTTCAGTTGGTTCCACAAAGGTCCAAACTTAGTTTTTATATATGGAGTCCATTTCAGATTTCATGGCCTCAAGCCACTTCTTGGAGTCCGGTCCACTCATAACCTCTTGGTAGGTTGTAGGCTCATCACAATTATCCATAAGCAACACATTATCTATTTGAGACATAATAAATCCATATCTCTCAGGCTCAAACCTTGGTCTACTATATCTATGTGGAACTTGTGTTTCCTGAGCAGGCTCTCAAGCTACAACAACTTGTAGTCCTGGCTCAGGTTCCAATTTTGGTTCATTCACAATTTGTGGTTCTTGAACTTCTTCAAGTTCTACCCTGGTAGTCTTTCTACTTAAGAACTCTTTCTCAAGAAAGACACCAGTCCTTGCGACAAACACTTTGCCCTCAGACGGTAGGTAGAAATAATACCCATTAGTTTCCTTAGTATACCCCATAAGATAACACTTATCTAACTTGGGTTCCAGCTTGTCAGGCATTTGACGTCTCACGTATGCCTCACAGCCCCAAATCTTAATGAACAATATACTAGGACTCTTCTCAGTCCATATCTCATATGATGTCTTTAAAACCGCTTTCATTGGAGCATGATTTAGTGTCTTTAGTTTCCTTAGTATGAACGCAATACTAGGACACTTCCAGGCTTGGCCTTCTTCATATTGATCTCGGTAGTTCTTAACATGCCTAGTAGCTCAGGAAGTGTCTTGTCTATTTCATTCATGTTATAGTTCAATATGAACTGCTTATAACTGTCCAGCAACGATTGCAGGATCAGGTCTGTGGCCAACTCTTTGCCCAGAGGGAAGCTTAGTCTCTCAAGGTTCTCTATATACCCAATCATCTTGAGTACGAGAGTCCCTACTAGGTCCCAAGCTCCCATCTTACACTGGAGCAATGCCTTAGTGACGTCAAACCTCTCTTGACGAGCTTGCCCTTGAAACATTTTCTTGAGATGTTCATCAATTTCCTTGCAACCCATGTTCTCATGTTGCTTTTGGAGCTCAGAGTTCATGGTTGCCAGCATGAGACATTCGACATCTAAGGAGTCATTAAGATACTTCTTATAAGTATCTTTATCAAAACGGGATGCATTCCCAGCAGGCTCTTTAGGGGATTCCTCTTCCAAAATAAAGAGCTTTCGCTCTTGCCTGAGAACAATTCTAAAGCTCCTGTACCAGTCCAAATAATTTGTGCCACTCAACTTCTCCTTCTCAAGGATTGCTCTGAGGGACAGGGTGGCATGCGAACCACTTGCCATGGAAATTCTACAAGGATCAATGCAAAGTAAAATCAGTTCTACATTTTAAAATAGATTTTATTCTTTAGATAAGGACTTTAATCAAAATAACTCCACTATT
Source organism: Platanthera zijinensis (assembly GCA_039513925.1). NCBI lineage: Eukaryota > Viridiplantae > Streptophyta > Magnoliopsida > Asparagales > Orchidaceae > Platanthera > Platanthera zijinensis. The sequence continues at coordinate 158,612,863 of CM077083.1, forward strand.
TTTATCAAACTGATAACCCTCTATATTAATCCGAAGTGTTTATGCGAGTAACTCTCTTAGTGGACAAAATCCATATTTCACTAACACTATGAGTCATCTTTGGCTTTTCTCACATAATGCAGCTATTTAGGTAGGCAACTCTTGCCGATTGCATCACAATGCAACTCTTGTATGGCTTGCGAATAACTCTTTATTTGCATCCATCATATGGTGCATGCCAACCCCATGCCTCTGGGCACTCAACCTTTGAGGTCACCCAGTTAAGTTTTACCCGATGTCAATAGTGGGATATCACAATTATCTGCTCGCACCCTTACCAAGATAGATTAATGCACCTTGCTTTGGGCAGCCCACACTTCATCAATCGAGGCAGGAAGAGTGTCATCCATCGAAAGGCATCCAAATACTTAATTTTTCTTAAGGGATTTTAGATACTTGGTTAACATTTAATCATGGTCAATAATTAACCAATGTGCACTTTTCACAAAATAAAATTAGACAGCATTCATAATCCAAGTGCATCCCAGATGTGCACAAGAAAGATCATCAACACTTGAAGAACTGAGCTAAATCTGAATGTCTAGAAACCTTCTAAATATTCAGATTTACATTCACTAGACATGAGCAACACTAAGTCCACTTAGACAGTAGACAAGCTCGTCTCTCTATGTGAGATAAATAATCAAACACACTTGGTTTCACAAACCAACAAGACGGACGGTTATTGTCAAGAAGTAACAAGGATATCAACCATGATATCACAGCAAAATCACATGCATTCTTGGTGGTATTCCAATAATAGATTTGAGCATTTAGAACATTTCTAAATTTCCAGATCTACACATCATGGATATACTACTTCTAATACCATGAACATTGCCGACAACCTCCCTCTGATACCACTATTGGGTTTTACTAGATGGCACAACACTTGTGCATGCGACGAAAATAAAGAACAAGAAAACCCAAAAAAAGTCCGGATCTAGCAATGTACATATATCAAGAAGAAAATGTTGTAAATAAAATTTACCTTTGCGGGATTGAGTCTATGCTCAACCTAGATGCTCTAGATGATCTGCCGATCATTTAGCGGCTATAGTCCTTTGTGAAGAATAGCATATGCACCTCTATAGGAAATCTACAAGAACGAGAGAACCCGTAGATCCTTGTCGAACAAGAGCTAGGTTGGGAGAGAAAAACTCTGCATTTTCACAGACTGCTAGGTCCGTTAGAGAAGAGGCGGCGACAACACTCGCAGGAATCAGACTAAGAGACGGTAACGGGATTGGCGGAGGCAAAACAACTTCTGTCGGCCTTTAGGTTATGTGATATTGCACAGTACGGCTCATGTGCTTTTCAAGATTACTGTTCCGTGTCAAATCAATCATGAGAAACCCTAAAATCCTTCTATTTATACCCAAAGGAATAAACAGAACACCATGTCGCTAATCACAGACCCAGGACTTAGAATACAACATTTTCGACCAGATAACCCTTATCTCGACGAATCGTCGAGTATCAATGACATATTGGACAAATCGTCGAGTATACAAACAATACTCGACTAATCGTCGAGTATCCATAAGATATTCGATGAATAACGTTGAGTGAACTCAACTCCCTCAATGCTCTCAGCGCCAAACCCGTCAAATTAAAACCTTTACTCGACGAAGAAGTTGAGTAAACTCAACAGACTCAAAGCCTAAGTGCCAGATTCGTCGAGTCAACCTTTAACTCGACAAAGGCGTTGAGTGAACTTAACACACTCAACGCCTGAGACCCAAACTTGTCGAATCAATACCTTGACTCAACGAATCATTGAGTGAACTCAACATACTCAACGCTTAAGTGACATACTCATTGAAATAACACTTTGACTCGATGAATCGTTGAGTAAACTCGACACACTCAATGTCATCATTCGACGAATCAACACTTGACTCGACGAAAGCATTGAGTGGTCTCAATGCAATCGACGCTTCCAAAGCCTGGCTGAGCTAAGTCTTTTCAACTCATCATATGAACATAGTCAAACTAAGCCAATCTCCTAATTTCTCCAATTGTTCTTATGTGCGACCCTGATAGGCTCATACTGTGTTGGCCGTGAGGCTACATACTTGATCACTTCCAGATCACAATGGTAATACCAACACAACACCCCCATAGTCCATTAGTTCTAGATCTATTGTAGGGACAGAAGGGCAATTCCCGCTGTTTGGCTCCATCTCAGCTGAAATTTTGAATAAAAATTACTATTAGTAGACCAATTTTGATATCAAAAACTTGGGGATTTTGTTTGAGAAAATTCTAAGCTTCTAAGAAAACATTTTTGAACATGAAAGTTATTTCCCTAATGAGGGTAATCTCCACAAAATTTTTGGGAATTTTATGAATTAATTTGGTATTTTTAAAAGATTAAATAGGAATTATTTGACCAATTTATAGACTCAAAAAAATTCGAAATTTTTTTGAAAAACGTTTTGGCTCATTTTAAGCCCTCTTTAATGTTGAGTTGAAATTTGAGGACTTTGGGATAAAAATTTGGGCGATTCCGCAGACCGTTCATACTAGTGCGGGATGGTCGATGACTCATGGTGACTGGGTGCGCGTACCACAGGTGACCGACTGTTATTTATCTCCCCGTTGGGTTTCCTCTACTGGTCAGCTTAAATTCAAAATTCTCAGATATCATTCACATCCAAGAGTACACGGGGTTGTACGCTGGGGCCTGGGTTGTACGGTACAACAACCCCCTAGAGTGGCAAGACTGGCCACTATCACCGACGACCACATCGATGAGGCCCACAGGGCTCGCTATCCTGCTTGAAGAAAAGCAGTCCATACTATGTTGACATAGGTGTGTGTGAGGGTTTTGAACACCAGCGGAGTATTGGCAGGTTTGAATCCCTGTAGTATGAAAAATCGGTTGCAAGTACCTGTCATATTGATAGCTAGTGGAGCATTTATTATATAACTGACGGTTAAGCTGCTACTATTTTCAGTTATATTATATTCCATATTCTTACAAATAGTTACTACTAGCCTTTATATATTAAATGTTGTACTAACCCTCTCATGCTTCGGCTATTTACTTTTGTTTGGATGAGTGAGTTTATCCCCAGAATATGGATCCAGGTAGGAGATGTGTTTCCACTTAGCTTTGTGACTAACAGTTATTTTAATAAACATTCACAGGAGACGGAGCTCCATGATGTCCAACTACCGCGGGCTGATGTGCCAGTTGATAAGACTACTCGAGCAGAGGCACCCCCATCGTCTCTAAACTTCCGAGATGGGATTTTGTAGCATACAGGCTTGCGAGAGAGTGTGTGTTAGTAGCAGTTATTGGAGTTGGTGACCGGGCGGTCTGGCGGTCTGTCTTGCCGGGTTAAAGACCGTGTGGTCTGGCGGTTTCCCTTCAGCGGTTTGGTTGTTGGGCTGTTGCTGTCTGGGGTCAGAGCGGTCTAGCAGTTTTTCGCAGGCGACTTGGAGACCGTGCGGTCTAGCAGTGTCCCATGGCGACTTCTCTCTCTGGTGGTAGCCGAGCGGTTAGCCCTTCTCATCTAACCGCACAGCTTGTGCGGGTTATTTTTTGTATAGTCGCTTAGTCCTATAATTTTTTAGTCCCACATCTCTAGCTTGTATTCTCTCTCTTCTCCTCCATTCTATAAAAGGGAGGTCATACCTTTATAATAGATACATTTTTTGGATAATAAAATTTCTGTTAATCCACTTCCGGTTTGTTCTTGTTCGTTTCTAACATAGTATCAGAGGACTCAATCTTTTCCGCCTGATTTGGTTCCTCTTTCTATCCGCGCGGCTTATTCCTATCTGGTTGTCAGTTCGCGCAATCTCTTTTCTCTTCTTCTTGTCGCTGCCCTCATTGTGCGCGACCTCTTTGTGCGACCTCTATTCTGCTCGCACGCCCTGTTCGATTTCCTGCGGACTCCTTTCTGTTCGCGTGGTCTTCTCTTCCTTCTGTTTGCGCAGGCTGATTTCTAGCCACTCGACTTCTTTCCCTCTACTTTGTTCTGTGGCTTGGTCGTGGTTTTTCTTGCCGTTGGTGTCTAACACCATGACCGTTGTAGCTCTCTTTCTCCTAGCCACCGCATTTTCTCCGTATTCGCGCGGCTTGTCTCCCAACCGCGCGGCTTCCTTGTTTTTATCCTATGGCTCTTTCTTATTCTTTTTCTGCCACCACTCCTGTCGCCAATCCGCCTCCGCCTCTTCCTCCTACTCCTTTCGGGAACCTTAGCACCGTTTCCAAGCTTGTCGGCTCCAACTACCCGGATTGGAGTGTCTCCTTCACCTTTCTCCTTCGCTCGCAACGTAAATGCCACCATCTCGTTGATGACCCTCCTCCTCCCACTTCCCCTCTATTTGATGACTGGGATGCGAGTGACGTGCTTGTGCATACTTGACTTGCTAATAGCCTATCCGATGAATGCCTTCCTGTCATCCGTCATGATGAGATGGTCAAGGCATCTTGGCTTCATCTTGCTGCTCTATACTCTAAGGGGGATCAGACGTCCCGCATCTATACGTTGTATGCGGACCTATTTGACCGTCCTACCTTATCTCCTGCTGCTGCCTACCAACAAGTTCAAGATCTTGGGGCTGAGATTCTTCTGAATCTCCCCTTTTCTGCGAATTTGGCTCAACAAAACAAGTACTTCCAGGAGCTTCTGGTTGTGTGCTATCTTTTGTTGCTTCCTGATACTTATGATATGATCCGTAAGCAAATTTTGAGTGAGGCGGAATCTCCTACCTTAGATGCCACCGCTGCCCACATCGCCACTGTCACCTCTCTCTTTCAGCGCCCTCTTCTGCCCGCTCCTCCTCCACCAGACAACTATGCTCACCAAACTCAGCGGAGTGGCTCTGGTAGACACAGTCACCAGTCCGACAAACGTGCTCCTTCCCACTACCTTTGCTCTCACTGTGGCCGCACCGGCCATACTGTGGATCGCTGCTGGATGAAGCATCCCCAACTTCGCCCCCCGGGTGACTCTTGCGCATCCTCTTCCAAGCCGTCTGCCTCCGTGGTCACATCATAAAGTAGTGCCCACTTGGTGACTCAAGGTAAATGGCTTATCGACTCTGGTGCGACTAATCACATGACGAGCAATCCTCAGTGCTTCTCTCTCCTCGAACAGTATGATCGGTTGCCCCCGGTCCTCGTTGCAGACTGTTCTCCTTCCCCGGTTCATGGGTTGGGAGTGGTTCATGTTACTCTGTCTCTTCACCTAGCGGACACTCTCTATGTGCCCAAGTTTCCGTGCAATTTATTGTAGGTTACCTCTTTATGCAAGCAGCTTCAGTGCTATGTGACGTTTGCTCCGACTTCTTGTTCTTTTATGGATCTGAGCTCCCAACGGACGATTGCTACTGGGACTGAGAGCGGTGGCCTCTACTTCCTCGACAACGTTTTCGCCTTGTCTGCCTTCTCCTCTTCTTGTACGGATCTTCTCTAGTGGAATCTCCACCTTGGTTATCCTCCTCCATAGCTTCTACGCCAGCTTCTGCCCCTCCTCCCTCCTTCCAGTACTCCTCTAAACTACGATACTTGTTAGCTTGGCAAGCATCACCATTCCTCCTTCCCGCCGAAGCAAGGTCGGGGTTCTACCCGTCTGTTTGATCTAGTCCACTCCGATGTCTTGGGACCTGCTTCTACCCTCACCATTGGTTAGGGTAGTTCTTAGTTTGTTACCTTTATTGATGATTTTTCTAGATGTACTTGGGTGTATCTCTTACGAGATCGATCTGAACTTTTTGATGTATAGCTCTCTTTTTATCAATTAATTAAAACTCAATTTGGTGTTTGTATTAAAACCTTTCGCTCAGATAATGCTAAAGAATATCTGAGTCATGATTTTACCTCTTTCTAGGTGCAATATGGCATTATTCATCAGACTAGCTGTGTTTATACCTCCCAGCAAAATGGGATGACGGAACGCAAAAACCGTCACCTCCTCGATGTCGCTCGCACCTTGATGACCCAGATGCATGTTCCTCACTCCTATTGGGGATATGCTGTTCTCCTTGCCTGCTACCTCATCAATCGCATTCCCTCCACAGTCTTCCACGGGCATACCCCATTCTCCATTCTGTATTCGGGCAAGGAGCCTTTTCTTCTCCCTCTCCGAATCTTTGGGTGCACTGCCTTTGTGCATGCTCCATCTGCCACCCATGACAAACTCTCCCCTCGCACCACCAAATGCATCTTTCTGGGGTACTCCACCACTCAGAAAGGCTATTATTGCTTTGACCCCATTCTTCATAAGCAATTCATCTTTGCTGACATCACCTTCTTCGTGAATGCCTCCTACTTCTCGGATGACTCCTCTCTTCTTCCTCCGACTTCTGATACTCTTGCTAACCCCTTCGTCCCCTCGTCTCCTACTGCGGTCTCACCTCCTACACCATTTCCATCCACTCCTGTCCCTCCACCTCTCTCTCCCTCTTCTCCGCCACCGTCTCCCTCCTCTCCGACGCCGTCGCCCTCTAATCCCAGGCCAACTCTCTCCGCCACGGATGCTCCGGATGCCGAGGGACCTGCTGACCTGGATCTTCCTGTTGCTCTTCGCAAAGGGGTGCAGATGTGTACCATGCACCCCCTTGCTACTGTTATTTCATATGATCATCTTACCTCTTCTCGCAGGGACTTTGCACTGGCTATCTCTGCCACTGCCACACCCCGCTCCTACTAGGAGGCTCATGCTATTCCTCATTGGAAGACGGCCATGGATGAGGAAATGGAAACCCTCACTGAGCGGGGTACCTGAACTCTTGTTCCTCCTCCCTTCGGCACAGATGTTGTAGGCTGCCGCTGGGTCTTTGTGGTCAAATTTTGCCCGAACGGACATGTGGATCGTTACAAGACCCGTCTTATTACTAAGAGCTTTACTCAGACCAATGTGGTTGATTACTTTGACACCTTCTCTCCCGTGGCTCGTCTTAGTACTATCCAGGTTCTCCTCTCTGTGGCGGTCAATAGATATTGTCCTATTTCCTAGCTGGATGTCAAGATTGCCTTCCTTTATGGTGATCTTCAGGAGGCCGTCTACATGGAGCAACCTCCTGGGTATGTTGCTCAGGGGGAAACACAAGTATGCCGGCTGAAGAAGGCAATCTATGGCCTCAAGCAGAGCCCTCGAGCTTGGTTTGACAAGTTTAGTAGAATTGTGGCAGCTGTGGGTTTTGTGCAAAGCTTTGCCGATCACTCGCTATTCATTCGCAAAATCTCCTCGAGACTGGTGGTTCTTACTGTGTACGTCGATGATATTCTTCTCACTAGAAATGACCAGGAAGAGGTAGCCTTGACAAAGCGGCATCTTCGTCAACATCTGGTCACGAAAGATATGGGCCCTCCGAAGTACTTTTTGGGGATCAAAATCTCTCGGAAGCCCAACTTTTTAGTCCTCTCCCAGCATAAGTATGCTCTTGATCTATTAAAAGAGGCAGGGTTGACTGGAGCAAAACCTACCTGATGCCCCATGATAACTGGAGAAGACAAAACCTTGACAGATGATTTGTCTCCTCTTTCAGATATTACGCGGTACAGGCGTCTGGTTGGTAAGCTCATATATCTCAGAGTGACCAGGCCCGACATTTCCTATGTGGTGGGCATGGTGAGCCAATTTATGCAAGCTCCTAGGAAGTGCCATCTACAGTCCGCCTTGCAGATCTTGGAGTATGTCAAAGCAGCGCCTGGGAAAGGATTACTCTTTCAGAAGAATGGTCATGTGAGGGTTGAAGCATACTCAGATGCGAGTTATGCTGATGATAAAGGGGATCGCAAGTCCACCTCGGGTTTCTGCACCTTTGTTGGGGGAAATCTAGTGAGCTGGAAGAGCAAGAAGCAGTCTGTTGTTTCCAGGTCCAATGCAGAAGCGTAGTATCGTAGTATAGCATCGACCAATTGTGAGTTAAAATGGTTACGGGCTCTCATGCTGGATTTAGGAGAGGTCTACAACCATCCTCTACCTATGTTCTTGATAACAAGGCTGCCATATATATCTCCAAAAATCTATTCTTCCATGAAAGAACCAAGCACATTGAGGTCGAATGTCATTTCATTCGTGAAGAGATTTTGAAGGAACAAATTTGCACTCCCTTCATCACTTCTGATAAAGAGCTGGCTGACATCTTCACCAAGCCAGTATCCGCCTTGTTTCTTCATATTTGTGACAAGCTGGGCATGATCGATATATATGCTCTAGCTTGAGGGGGAGTGTTGGAGTTGGAGATTGGGTAGTCTGGCAGTCTGTCTTGGCGGGTTGAAGACCGCACGGTCTGGCAGTTTCCCTTCAGCGGTTTGGTTGCTGGGTTGTTGCTGTTTGGGGTCAGAGCGGTCTAGCGGTTTGTCGCAGGTGACTTGTAGACTGGGCGGTCTAGTGGTCTCCCATGGCGACTTCTCTCTCTGGTGGTAGCCGAGCGATTAGCCCTTCTCATCTAATCGCGCGGCTTGTGCGTGTTGTTTTTTGTATAGTCGCTTAGTCCTGTAATTTTTTAGTCTCACATCTCTAGTTTGTATTCTCTCTCTTCTCCCCCATTCTATAAAAGGTAGGTCATACCTTTGTAATAGATATTTTTTTTGGATAATAAAATTTCTGTTAATCCACTTCCGGTTTGTTCTTGTTCGTTTCTAACAGTAGTTTTCTTTTGCAGTCTACAAGCTTGTTGTATAAACAATGGCTTTGGTATTTACTTGCTCTAATATATATATATATATATATATATATATATATATATATATATATATATATATATATATATATATATATATATATATTTGTGGTATTTTGTTATTACTTCAGGAACTTTGTGATGTGATATGAATTTTATGATTCATGTCTGGTAAGGCGGGCAACTAGTGCTTAGTAGAGTAGGATGTTGCCTCTAAGGAAGCACTAGGTGGATATCTTGGGCAGTAAGGCCCGTCTCTTGCCCGATCTAGTAGAAGGTTGTGGGAGGGAGTCTTACAGTTAGATCAGAGCAATCACGATCCGTCCTTATGGAGCAATCTCAGGATCCCTCCATCCCTCGCTTTGTTCCTTGGTTCAGGACAAACCATATAACAGAAGCCTGGTGGACCCTAGTATGGAGGCTTAGGGATTCTAGACTATACGATAACATGCCCACACAACTTCTGTTTTCGCTTATTAGTCTTTTGCAAATTTCCCTTGCTTTTGCAAAGTACTGACACTCTTTTCCTGTTACTTCTCCAAATACCGGAGTCCAGTAACGGGAGATCCTTCTCCAGAGGTTACGTCCCTGCCACTCCACCTCTAGACCCAGTAGCCACTACAGTTGTATCGTTCGCCGAGACAGACTTGGGGTGGACATTGTCAACTATCTTGACTGCATTCCAAACAGCCATGACACACCCACCACAACAGCTTATGGCACCCACTGACCTTCTGACGACATCCCGGGGGCATTATTATAGGAAGTTTGTGGAAGGATTTTCAAGGATAGCATTACCCTCACCGCTCTTACGAGGAAGGATGCTACGTTTTGGTGGACACCAAAATGTGAGGCCGCATTTGTTGAACTGAAGAAGTGACTTACTTCTGCCACAATCTTTACAATTACCTCGGGAACTGAAGGGTTCCATATTTACACTGATGCATCATTAAAAGGATTGGGAGCTGTCCTGATGCAGAATGGAAAGGTAGTCACATACGCATCTCGATAGCTGAAGCCGCATGAGCTAAATTCTGCGACTCACTATTTAGAGTTGGGTGTCATTGTCTTCGCTCTCAAGATCTAGAGACACTACCTATACAGAGTAAGATGTGAAATCTTCTACGACCACAAGAGTCTCAAGTATATCTTCACTCAGAAGGAGTTAAACCTCCAGCAGCACCGATGATTTGAATTTTATGTGATTTTTTACTCTCTCCAGTACCACCCTGGGAAAGCTAACAATGTTACTGACGCATTAAGCCATCAGCCCTCGGTAGCTGGAAGCTAGTTAGAGATTATACCTGAGGAACTTCTTCAGTCTTTGATATATATGGAGATTACCCCTGTTGCTTGTAGGGACCCGAAAGAATATCAGTCCCAGTTGTACTGGATGGAGGTGCAGTGCAACATTCGGGATTCAAGATGGGATTCTTCGAGAAGCATGCCAGATAAGGTATTCCATTCATCCTGGTGTGGTTAAGATGTATGTTGACCTACACAGGACTATTTACTGATCGGGAATGAAAAGAGTCGTCACCAACTTCGTGTTCAATTCCGGACCTGTCAAAAGGTTAAAGCTTAATGTCACAATCCAAGAGGCTTGATGCAGCCCCTGCTAATAGAAGAGTGGAAATTTGAGGATATTTCTATGGATTTCATCCACGTCTTACCTCAATCCTATACTAGAAATGACTCTAAATGGGTTGTAGTGGATCGACTTACTAAGGTAGCGCGGTTCATTCCAAGCCGATAGAGTGATGGAGTTGACTTTATGACTAGATTGTTTATAGAGCGGATAGTCCGGTTTCATGGAGTGTCGAAGTCCATTGTGTTGGACCGTGATGGGCACTTCACATCTAAAGAATGGAGGCGGATGCAGGTGTACTTGGAGACCAAGTTGGCCTTTAACATCGCCTTCCACCCTCAGACCGATGGACAGATGGAAAGTACGAACCGAACAACGGAGGATCTTCTCCGACTATGCATAGTAGAGCACGACGAGCCTTGGGAGTAACTAATGACTAGTGGGGTTTTCTTATAACAAAAGCTACCAGGTCAGCATTAAGATGGCACTGCACGAGGCATTGTATGGAAAGAGTTGTTGGACCCCATTGACTTGGGCCCAGGATGAGGACCCGGAAGTCCTAGGAGTGGCTTATATTGATGATACAATGGAAGCAATACGACTAATCAGGAATGGATGTGGGAATCGCAGAGATGGCAGGCCAAGTACTATGATGCACGACATCGATCGGTGAAGTTTAGCATGAGGGAAATTGTATTCTTGAAGATCAAGCCCATGCATGGTATCTCCCAATTGAGGAAGCAAAAGAAGCTAGATCTCCGCTATTTGGGCCCATATAGGTGCTGGAGCGTGTCAGCCCAGTTGCACATTGGCTAGCCCTGCCCCTATAATTGGGTACCTTCATGATTTCTTTCATGTCTCTTCCTTTAGGTGAGTCCTTCAACAACAAGATCAACACCTTCTTACACCGCCAATACTGTTGTAGTCAGACCGATCCATTCAGTTGTAACTTGTGAGAATAGTGGATTTTAAAGTGAAGAATCTGCACAACAATGTCATTTCTATTGTCAAGATACTATGGTCGAATTGCAGATGAGATGAGTATATGTGGGAACCCGAAGCACTCGTCCAAGAAAAGCATGTTGAGCTCTTTCCCCAGGTATGTTACACCTTTTCCCCTTATTTTAAGCAAGTTTTTGAGGTCAAAAACATTTTTTATTGGATTGTAACACCCAGATTTTTATTGGGTCACTAGAATCCTAGTTGAACCAATAAAAGTGACTCGAACCTCTACCCAAGACCCATAACGATGTAGGAGGTAACCTTAGTCAAGGATTCTGAGCTAGGAAACTCTGATTTGAGCTCTATCAGTTCCTATGGCCATGTATAGTTAATATGAGTGAGTTAGAACTCATTCCGTTGAATTGTAAGGTCATATGGTCGATATGGCCATTCCTCGTAGAACATTGTGAATACAAGATTTTTGTATATCAAGCTAGAGAACTCCGATCTAAGTTCTGTCAGTTCCTATGGCTTTCTATAGTCGATATGAGCATACTGTAACTTATTGCATTGCAATTCGGGGTCAAACGACGAATTTGACTATTTTGACCATTTTATTGCGCCACGACGCGCAAATTCTGGATATTTATCAAACGAACTCCGATTTGACTACGATCAGTAGCGTTGGATTTGTATAGTCAATAAAAAGTCAACAGAGTTTGCCCCGATCAATTTTGATGATGAGTGGTCAATCTGTGGTCAAACCGAGCATTATAATGCACCGAAATGCGTGTGCACCAATTATTGCACAACACCCTAACTTTGACCCATTTCCCGATGACTTAAACATACTTTGACCTTGACCAATACATGGGACCCGCCCTAGGGTTGACTTTGGTCAAACCCTCAATTTTTCCATTTTTTTTGAAATTTTCCAAAGATTAAAACACCTCCAACTTAAGCCCCACTTGGGCTCTACCTTGACCCACATTTAAGGGGCCTCATATTTCAGCAAACCCCATAAGTTTAATTTGTGACTTGGGCCAAGAGGAGCCCACTCCCTTCCCTCTTCTTTTCTTCCCCCAAGCCCATCAAGCCCTTCCCCCTCCTAATCATGTCATCTGGATGTACCCCGATTCATCTGATTGTGCCACCTGGCCAGGCAAAGGGGAAGATGAGAGGAGCAATTCCTCCTTTGGGATTTATCCTACATCGGGGAGAAGGAGAGGAGGTCTTCCCCCAACCCTACTTATATGGCCTCACCCCTCTGCCTGAGCTCACACAGCTCTGATGAGCCTCCCCCACGCCAGATCTACCCTCGCCGGAAACAACCACACCAAAAATTGCTAGCTCTACCACCTTTAATGGCGAACCATCCAGGACCCTCTAGAGCCCCCCAACTCTAGGTGGATACTTCTCCCCTCCCACTTCCTCATCATCCCTACGTGTTGCATGCACCTCCCGGCGGTCGGAGCGCTGCCTGCGCCACCCAAGCCAAACTCTAGCTCGGGTAGTGGTCGCATGGTGTAAGCCTTTCCCAGCGCTGGTGGTGGCACTGGGAGGGTGCTAGACCATTAGGTGTGTTAATCCCAAGCGACAGAGGCTCACAGTGCCGTCAGAATTTGCCGCTCCGGCGGTACCCGAAAAATTGCCTCTTTTGTTTTATTTTCTGTGGTGGCGGCGCCAGGTAGCCGGTCCAGTGTCGGAGGGAAGCCCTACCCCCGACGCGATTTCTGGGGGTGGTTCCATGGTTGGAGAGCCACCAGAGAGGCGATGCTACGTGGCATCACTAGGAGCATAGCAGCTGCGCCACCCAACTTCTCGGGATGAAGAAATCCGGTGGTGGTTGGCGGTGCTGGGCCGCCAGACAACCGCCTAGATGTTCTCCGACACTCGGTGAATTGACTAGGGGTGGCGCAGTGGCCTGATGGCCACCGGGTGGCGGAGATAGAAGCCTGTAAGCTTCTATAGCTAGGATTGTCCTGCTGTCGTCTGATCTCTACCAGGAGATTAGACAGTCGTGATCTACTAGATTCCCGTCACCGCATCAGCATCAACGCCCCTCATAGCGGAACAGTTCCAGATCCGTTGTGGGGATAGAAAGGCAATTCTCGATGTCCGTCTCCATCTCAACCGCAATTTTTGATTAAAAATTTTGAACATGAAAGTTGTTCCCTTTAATGAGGGCAATCTCCATAAAAGTTTTGGGAATTTTAAGAATTATTTTGGTATTTTTAAAAGACTAAATAAGAATTATTTGACCAATTTATAGTCCCAAAAATGTTCAGAAAATTTTTCTAAAAAATTGTAGGCTCATTTTAGGCACTCTTTAATGTTGTGTTAAAATTTGGGTACTTTGAGGTAAAAATGGAAGATTTTCCAAATTCTCGTAGCCTAAGGACGAGCTTAAAAATTGATTTGTTTAAATCTTTTAGAAAAAGAGAATTGGCGTGCGTGATCATGTTTTTTAATTGAATATTGAATTCAAAATAAATGATCGATGAGATTTGTCAAGGTGAGATGTCGAGCTCAGAGTGTTTCAAGCCTTTTGTAAATCTAGTGAGCGCCTCATTTTTGAAATAACCCTTGAATTTTTTGGCCGATCTTAGAAGGTTAAATGCCCAACCTTGTATTGGGAAAAGAATTTCCCCCATATTTGGAAATGATTTTCGAGGTTGAATTTCGAGGAAAAATGTGTTCTCTAAAAATATGCTTGGATTAGATCTAACGCGAGTAAATAAGTTGATAATTATTCTCGAATGAATAATAAGGGTGCAACCCATAATAAGCAGCCTCAATCCAATTAAGCCATGATTGAAAGGTGCAACTAAACTATTATCGGATTCTAATAATGGGTACAACTCAAAAGAAGCTTCCTAAAAACAAAAATGGGACTGAACTTGCCTCTTATGAATAGAGATGGAACTGAACTTTCCTCCTGAGAACAGAGATGGAACTGAAGCCTCCTGATTGAAGTGATTAAACTATGAATCCTTTTATTATTTATTTATTCCAGTCTTGCACTGGTCTAGTTCTTACATTTATTTCAGTTCAGTACTTCCTTTCCAGTACTCCAGTCTTGAACTGGTCCTGCTTATTTCTTTCTGTTCAGTTCATTTCTTTTAAGTACTAATCAAGTCTCGTACTGGTCCAGTTCCTTTCTGTACTTACTTACAATTCTTTCTATTCAACACATTCCAGTTTCGTACCGGTCATATTTCAATTCAGCATTTCAATTCTGCAGCCTATATTCTCAGCAACTTTTATCAGTGCACTTATACTTTCTACAATTTACTATTTTAGCATTTTAAGCACGGGTCCTACTCTGGCGTGCAATTGAGCCTTAGTTAGGGATGAAGGGAGTTGAGTCTTCCCTCTAGGGTTAGCCCCAAATAAAGTGCTCTCATGCTCCTTATTGAAAGTTGAGTCGAATGCCGCTTGCCCGAATTATTTAAAGCATAGTAGGGCAGGCCGTCGTAGACTCGATATGTACCAACAATATTATTTAAAAATTGGGTTCTTATAAATTGCTTGCGGTAAATTATGGTGGGTCAGTCACTTCCACAAACCGTTCGCACCGGTGCGGGAAGGTTGATGACTCATGGAAACAAGGAGATGGGTACAATAGGTGACTGGTCATTATTTATCTCCCCGTTGGGTTTCCTCTACTAGGCGACCTAAATTTAGAATCATCGGATGTCGCTCACATGCAAGAGTATATGGGGTTGTACATTGGGGCATGGGTAGTGCGCTACGACCACCCCCAAAAGTGGAAGGACTAGCCACTGTCACCGACAGCCACATATGTGAGGGTTGCGGGGCTTACTACCCTGCTTGAAGAAAAGCGGTCCATATTATGTTGACATAGAGTGTGTGCGCGGGTTTTGAACTCCTGTGGAGTGTTGGCAGGTTTTAACCCCTGTGGTGTGAATAATAGGTTTCGAGTTCCTGTCATGTTGATAGCTAGTTGAGCGTTTATTATATAACTAACGGTTAAGCTGCTACTATTTCAAGCTATATTATGTTGCATATTCTTACAGATAGTTGCTCCTAACTTTATATATGAAATTTTGTACTAACCCTCCCATATTTCGGCTATTTAATTTTATTTGGGTGTGTGAGCTCATCCCCAAGATATGGATCCTTGGAGGAGATGTGTTTCCACTTTTCTTTGTGACTAACAGTTATTTTAATAACCATTCACAAGAGATGGAGCACCATGATGTCTAGCTGTCGCGGGCTGATGCACCAACTGATAGGACTACTCGAGTAGAGGCACCCCCATCATCTCTATACTTCTGAGACGTGAGTTCGTAGCGCATATGCTTGTGAGTGAGAGAGTGTTAGTAGTAGTTATTTTTTGTAGCCTACGAGCCTATTGTATAAACAGTGGCTACGACCTTTACTTACTCTGATATATATATATATATATATATATATATATATATATATATATATATATATATATATATATATATATATATATATATTTGTGCTATTCTGTTATTGCCTCAGCAACTTTGTGATGTGATGTGAATGATATGATTCATGCAGGCAAGACAGCCAACTAGTGCTTAGTAGAGTGGGTTGTTGCCTCTTAGGAAGCATTGGGTGGATGTCTTGGGAAGTAAGGCCCGTCTCCGACCCGATACAGGCTAAGGTTGGGGGGGGGGTCTTACACAATGGACCTTTGTTCCCACGTCCACTTCATCGAATACATCGGTTAGGATGAGAGTTAGTGCTGATGGCGTCGTCGTGCATCCACAACCCTCGAGTAAATCGAAGGCCTGGAATTCAATCCACGATGGGACCAATGACCGCACAGTGATGAAAGGTGAGTGCTTCGCCATCTCGAGATCTACACGCCTGAAGTAGGTCTGCTGCGCTAATTCTTCGTGTCTGCGAGCAACTTGTAGTTGTACAAGAGATTACAACTGCTCGTCAGGGATTCCCCCACCATAGGGTGGATGATGATTGATCTCCGGATGCTCCTTTAAGGCCCAAGTGTGTCGGCAAACTTAACCTGCTTGGATGTCTAATCGCCCATAGGCCCTTCCCAATTTTCTCGAAGACCCTGCAAGAAATGATGCCCTCAGAAGCATCAAACTTTGGTGTTTCCGCCAAATCACCAACATCTGATATATGCTTGGAAGGGGTCATACCTGCGAACATCCGTAGAAAGGACGATTCCTTTGACGACACCTCTTCTCCCACAGTATTTCGGGAAATGGTCTCCCTAACAGGGTAAATTATCATGTAGAGATTTCCTTTGGGAATAGTTGTCTTCAGGGTGGAGCTCAAGGTGAACACCCACCTCCTAATGGGGCAGGATCGCTTGACCACAACCTTACTTAAATGATCCAGTGAACCTGTTCTAGCCGGCGGGCTCTCATCAAGAGGCCGCGGCGAAGGAGCTCTTCCAAGTTTGTTAGCCCTCGATATCAATTTTTACAAAACATTTTGGTCCATATAGACCATTCTTTACAAGGTCCAAGTTTGGAGGAAAAGGGCTGAAGAAGAGGTGGGTCATCCTGCCCTATTTATAGGCATGTGCCACGGGTTCTAAGTTATAGTCTTTGCGGTTACCAGTGTACTTTTTCGAAGCCTGCGTGGTTTGACAAAAAAGTGCATGGATTATGTTAATTTAAATCCTGCGACAACAAAGGAGATCATCCAATGGAGGCAGGCATTCCATACTGTTGAAGTATACTGGGCGGACTGGAGATTAAAATCAGCAGGTTGTTAACCGAGCGGTCAGGCGACTTCTCTCCAGTGGATTGATGTTCAGACTGTTATTGTTGGTGTCTGGGCAGTCTTACGGTCTACTACTGTGACATGTTCTCTTCTGTCTCTGGTGTTGCCGAGCGGTTAGTGTTGTCTAACCGCGTGGCCTTGTCGGCCTGATCGGTCACTTTGTTCTAGCTGCCCAGCTCTGTATTTTGCTTTTTTAGTCCCACATTGTTTATATATATTCTCTCTTCTCTCCTCCATTCTATAAAAGGGGGGGCATGTCTTTGTAAAGGATAATTTTTTGGATAATAAAACTTTCAATTATTCAAAGTTCTGGCTCATTTTTGTTCGCATGTTCGCTACTTTCACATGGTATCAGAGGAAATGATCGATTCCTCCTGATTCTCTGCCTCCTATCCGCGTGACTTCGCTATCTTCTCGCCCAGCTTATTCTAGTCTCGCGAGACATCTTTTCCCTTGTTGCTGCACTTTTTGCGCGACCTCTGTCCGTCCTTTGCTCTGCTTCCAGGTCGTGGCCCGTCTTGCCGCTGGGGTGTTGACACCATGACCATTGCAGCTATCTCCTTTGTCCGCTGCAAACTTCTTCTAGTCGCGTGGGTTCCCTCGTGTTCGCACGGGTTCTTTTTTCTCGTGCACTTCTCTATTCGCATGATCTTCGTTCCTGTTCTCTGCTCTGCTTCTAGGTCGTGGCCCTTCTTGCCGCTGGTGTTCTGACGTCGTAACCATTGCAGCCTCTCCTCTTTTGTCCGTTGCGGACATCCCCTAGCCGCGCGGGTTCCCTTGTGTTCACGCGGCCTTTTTCTTCCCTTCCTATCCGCGCGACCTCTATTCTTCCCGTGCGGTTTGTTGTGTTCTCTATGGCCAATTCCGATATCCCACCCCCGTCATCTCTACCTCCACCACTTTTGTGGCTCATCCCCCTCTTCCTCCCACTCCTTCCGGCAACCTTGGCACAGTTTCTAAACTCTTTGGTTCCAACTATCCGGATTAGAGCATGTCTTTCACCTTTCTCCTTCATTCTCAGCGAAAACGTCATCATCTCACTGATGACCCTCCTCCTCCCGGATCTGCTCAATTTGATGACTGGGATGCAAGTGATGCACTTGTCCGCACTTGGCTGGCCAACAACCTCTCTGATGAATGTCTTCCCATTATTCGTCATGACGAGACGGTCAAGGAAGCATGACTTCACCTCGCTGCTCTCTACTATAAGGGGGCCCAGACATCCCGCATTTACACTCTCTATGCGGACCTCTTCGCTCACCCTTCCATGTTACCTGCTGCGGCTTATCAACAGGTTCAGTCCCTTGGGGCCGAGATCCTCCAGAATCCCCCTTCTCCGCGGACTTGGCCGAACAGGACAAGCACTTCCAGGAACTCCTAGTTGTTTGTTATCTTCTACGACTTCCAGAGTCCTATGATATGATCCGTCAGCAGATATTGGATGAGGTGGAATCTCCCACTTTGGATGCTACTGTGGCTCGCATCGCCGTTGTTACTTCACTGCTCTAACATCCTCTGTTATCCTCTCCTCCTCCACAGGAATCTTATGCTCACCGAGCTCAGTAGGGTGGCTCGAGTAGCCGCAACCATTCAGGAAGTCGCGGCTCGTCCAAATTTCTTTGCTCTTACTGTCTGTGGTTGTACCGGCCACCCTGTCGAACGCTGCTGGCAGAAACATCCTCATCTTCGCCCCTCTAGTGATACATCTTCCTCCATCTCTGCCTCCTCTCGACCGCCATCCTCTGTGGCCACGACTTCAGGTAGTGCCCACGTCGTTACCCAAGGTAAATGGCTAATTGACTCTGGTGCTACAAATCACATGACCGACAATCCTCAGTGCTTCTCTCTTCTAGAAACACATAATTGATTGCCCCAAGTTCTTGTTGCTGATGGTTCTCCTTCACCGGTTCATGGGACGGGCATCGTCCAAGTCACCCCGTCGCTTCGCTTGGCGGACACTCTTTATGTCCCGAAGTTTCCTTGCAATTTATTATCTGTTACTACTTTATGCAAGCAACTTCAGTGCTCCATCTTATTTACGCCTACTTTGTGTTCTTTCCAGGACCCGAGAATCCAACAGACGATTATTACTGGGACTGAGAACGGAGGCCTCTACTTCCTCGATAACGTTTCCATGCTCTCCGCCTTCTCCTCATCTTCCACAGATCTTCTTCAATAACATCTTTGCCTTGGACATCCTCCTCCTCGAATTCTTCGTCAGCTTCTTCTCCACTTAACTCACGCCTATCCTCCGCTCAACTGTGATGCATGTCAGCTTGGCAAACATCACTGCTCCTCCTTCCTGGCGAAACAAGTTCGTGGCTCCACTCGCCCGTTTGATCTCATTCATTCTGATGTCTGGGGTCCTGCTCCTACCCTCACCGTTGGTCGGGGTAGCTCTTATTTTGTAACTTTTATTGATGATTTCTATAGATGTACCTGGGTGTATCTGTTAAAAGATTGCTCTGAACTATTCTCTGTATGACAATCTTTTTATTATATGATTAATACTCAGTTTGATGTTTCTATTAAAGTATTTCGCTCTGATAATGCTAAGGAATATCTAAGTCAAGAGTTTTCTTCTTTTTTACGTGCAACATGGGTGATAGTTTTACTTTCAATACTACCTAAACACCTAGAGGGGTGGTGGTGAATAGGTTCTAATTCTTGTTTTAACTTAAAGCAGAATATAACTACAATGCTATAATATAGAACAGAAAATTCTGCAGCAAACTCAGCACACACAATCACAGATTCTACAGCTACACAATTCTCAGATTGCACACAGAATTTATAGTGGTTCCCTAAGGTTTGGGTACATCCACTTTCCCCCTTCACCTATCTAGCAGTGTGCTAGATTTAGCCTAACTTCTTCCTTTAACTCAGATCCTCAGACCCTACAGCTCAGAATCCAGAAGGATTCCTACAACTCAGAACCTTATAAGGTTCCTACAACTCAGGCTAACAAGCTCTACCTCAGCCTTGCCACAAGGCCTACAACTCATAGAATACCTTCTCCTATAACTCAGGTATAAACAGCCCTACCACTCAGAGAACAAATCTCCTACATTCAGCCTTTATAAAACAGGCTTACAACTCAGATCTATGAATAGATCCTACAGAAATTGATAAGGAATTTTATTATCTCTTACCCCAGATGAGAGAGAAGGGATAAGAACTTTCTTGATCAGCTTCTTGAAAAGGCTGATGGCTGAAATCAACTTGATCTTAGCTTTCTTCAAAGCTTCTTGAATCTGAACTTAGTTGGGTTGATTTCCTTTGAATATAACTGACTGACAGCTTCCTCCTTAGATTACAGAAATAGATCTGAATCTTCTTGACAGAATAGTTCAGTATCTGCTTCTTGAGAGACCAGTGATTGTCTCCTCCTTGACTTCAAATAGCTGGAACTCTCTCTTTCCAAACCTCTTGAAGATACTTCTGAATTCTTGATTGAATTCAACTTAGACTGAAACTGAGTGGATGATCACTTCAGAATGTCTTCTTAGATCTTCTCACGAAGATCTTCTTCTTTGTGACTTGTACTTTCTTGATCAGAGATCAATCTCTAATTGTGTTAGTGGTGACACTTAATTATCTCTATCCTTCTTCTGAATCCATCTATTTATAGACTTCATCCATGGTAACCGACTGATCCGATTTATAACTAACTTCTGACAAGTCTGACAGCTTCAGTAAACCTGTTGTAACTCACAGCTGTCAAGTCATCTAACAGATCTTGAGCCTTTGTCTTTGTCAGCAAAGCGTCGAGTCTGTCTGTCATAAAGTGTCGAGACCATCTATCAATATGTGTTGAGACCATCTGTCAATATGTGTCGACACAAGTGACTTAAGTGTCGACATAGACTTTGGTGGTGTCGACATAGCTACCTTGATGTCGACACAACTTCTTGATACTGCAACTTGAGAATGTGTCGACACTGATTATTTGTGTCGACACAAACACTTCACCATTCATCAGCAATCAACTTGGTCTAGACTCAGCTGTGTGTCGACACAAGTCCTGTGTGTCGACACAGTTGTTGTAGACACAGAACATAGCGTGTGTCGACACTGCCTCCAGGTGTCGACACAGTTGTTGTTGACTCTGCCTCTGTGTGTCGACATAGCCTCCTGGTGTCGACACAGTTGATGTCGACTGACTATTTCTGTGTGTCGATACTGCCTCTCGGTGTCGACACAAATTCACTAAGGTGTCGACACAGCCATTTCCAAGTGTCGACACAATCTTACTGAAGTGTCGACACAGCTTCCTCAGGTGTCGACAAATGGACTTAGATATTTTTCTTTGCATTTTAGCACATTCTTAACCTGCACATATAAACTTAAAATAACATCAAATACACCTTGATGTATATCATTGAGCTAAGTTTGACTTGTCCAAATCAGGTACACATTTTCAAATGTACCCAACAATGGGCTTATTCATAAGACCAGTTATGTTTATACCTCCCAGCAAAATGGGGTGGAGGAGCGTAAAAATCGTAACCTCCTCGATGTCGCTCGCACTCTCATGACTCAGATGCTGGTACACCGCTCATACTGGGGATATGTTGTCCTTCTCGCCTGCTATCTCATCAATTGCATTCCATCTACCGTTCTCCATGGCAAGACCCCTTTCTCCATTCTCTACCCGGGCAAGGAAGCATTTCCTCTCCCTCTTTGTATCTTTGGGTGCACGGATTTTGTGCATGCTCCTTCCGCCACCCGCGACAAGCTTTCCTCCCGTTCCACAAAGTGTGTCTTTTTGGGATACTCTACTACTCAGAAAGGCTATTGTTGCTTTGACCCCGTTCTACGCAAGCAATTTGTCTCTGCAGATGTCACCTTCTTAGAAAATGCGTCCTACTTCCCTCCTGACTCATCTCTTTCCCCTACTAACTCTGATTCTCCACCGTCTCCCTCCACTCCTTCCACGCCGGTCGATGTATCTTTTCCTACATCATCTCCTCCTCCATCTCAACCTCCCTCCCCACCTCCTTCTCCCTCTTTTCCATCGTCATTGCTCTCTAGTACCGGGCCAGCATTCTCCACCACGGACGCTCCGGTCGCTGAGGCACACGTCGAGCTAGATCTTCCCATCGCTCTCCGCAAAGGGGTACGGGCATGTACACAACAACCACTTGCGATAGTTGTTTCCTATGATCGGCTTTCTCCATCTCGCAGGTCCTTTGCTTTGGCTATCTCGGCCACTGCCACTCCCCGCACCTACTAAGAGGCCCTTGCCATTCCGCATTGGAAAAATGCCATGGATGAGGAAATTACCACTCTTACTGAAAGAGGGACCTGACAACTTGTTCGTCCACCGGTGGGTACGGATGTCGTTGGCTGTCGTTGGGTGTTTGTTGTGAAGTTTCACCCAGACGGCACTGTGGATCGCTACAATGCTCGGCTCGTGGCCAAAGGCTTTACACAGATGTATGGGGTTGACTACTTTGACACCTTCTCTCCGGTTGCTCGCCTTAGCACCATCAGGGTTCTTCTCTCTATGACCATCAACAAGGATTGGGCAGTTTCCCAACTTGATGTCAAGAATGCATTTCTCTATGGGGATCTTCAGGAAGACATCTACATGGAGCAACCTCTTGGGAATGTTGCTTAGGGGGAGACACGAGTATGCCGGTTGAAGAAGGCCATCTATGGCCTGAAATAGATCCCTCGGGCGTGGTTCGATAAGTTCAGTGGAATTGTGGCTGCCATTGGCTTTGCAAGGAGTTCGGCCGACCACTCCTTGTTTATTTGCAAAACCGCCTCGGGACTGGTGGTTTTAGCGGTATATGTGGACAACATTCTTCTGACTGGCGATGACAAGGCTGGGGTGGACTTGACAAAGAAACATCTCCGTCAACACTTGGTCACCAAAGATATGAGATCCCCAAAATACTTTTTGGGGATAGAAATCTCTCGGAAGCCCGAATCATTGGTTCTCTCCCAACGCAAATATGCTCTTGATCTTCTACAAAAGGCAGGACTAACTGGTGCCAAACCGGCACGGTTTCCCATGGCTACTGGGGAAGACAAGACATGGACAGATGACTCACCCCTTCTATCTGATATCACGAGGTACAGACGTCTAGTGGGCAAACTCATTTATCTCATAGTGACTAGACCAGACATCTCTTATGCTGTAGGCAAGGTTAGTCAGTTCATGCAAGCTCCTAGGGAATGCCATCTTCAGTCCGCCTTGAAGATATTGGAGTATGTCAAAGTAGCGCCGGGAAAAGGGCTTCTCTTTTAGAAGAATGGTCATCTGAGGGTTGAAGCCTACTCAGATTCAAGCTATGCAGATGATAAAGGCGACCGCAAATCCACATCAGGTTTTTGCACATTTGTTGGAGGGAACCTTGTGAGCTAGAAGAGCAAGAAACATTCCGTTGTCTCCAGATCCAGTGCAGAAGCCGAATATCGGAGTATGGCGTCAACCACTTATGAGTTAAAATGGTTACGTGCTCTCATGCTTGACTTAGGAGAGGTCTATAACCATCCTCTTCCTATGTTCTGTGATAACAAGGCCGCTATACACATATCCAGAAATCCGGTCTTCCATGAGAGAATGAAACATATAGAAGTCGACTGCCATTTCATTCGTGAAGAGATCATGAGTAAACAGATTTGTACTCCGTTCGTCACCTCCGACAAAG
Source organism: Platanthera zijinensis (assembly GCA_039513925.1). NCBI lineage: Eukaryota > Viridiplantae > Streptophyta > Magnoliopsida > Asparagales > Orchidaceae > Platanthera > Platanthera zijinensis. The sequence goes on from CM077083.1 coordinate 158,636,497, forward strand.
AGTTAACAGATATCTTCACCAAGGCGATCTCTACTTCCTTCTTCCACATTTGTGACAAGCTAGGCATGATTAATATCTATGCTCCAGGTTGAGAGGGAGTGTTGAAGTATAACTGGGTTGACTGGCGGTTAAAATCAGCGGGTTGTTAACCGCGCGGTCAGGCGACTTCTCTCCAGCGGATTGATGTCCAGACTGTTGATGTTGGTGTCCGGGCGGTCTTGCGAGCTACTACTGCGACATGTTCTCTTCTGTCTCTCGTGTTGCCGAGTGGTTAGTGTTGTCTAACCGCGTGGCCTTATCGGCCTGCGATCACTTTGTTCTAGCCACCCAGCTCTGTATTTTGCTTTTTAGTCCCACATTGTTTATATGTATTTCTCTTCTCTCCTCCATTCTATAAAAGGGAAGGCATACCTTTGTAAAGGATAATTTTTTGGATAATAAAACTTTCAATTATTCAAAGTTTTTGCTCCTTTTTGTTCTCCTGTTCGCTACTTTCACACATACCAAGCAGCTGTTCCCAGAGTCCGCCAATTCCTCAAGCGGACACTCTTGAGTGCTCGTAGATACCCCCTGGGGGCGTGACAACTAACATTAGGTGTCGATAGTCAGAGGGTGATTTTCAGGTGGATATTCAAAGTGCAATTTGGGAGCTCCGATCTAGAGTACGTATGGTCACTTTAGCCAAGTCTGCGCAGACTCTGCTTTTTTGCTCCAGCCGGAGCAGCACTGTGTGGTTTCATGCAGTCTTTTCTTTTATTCTCCGTCTCCTGACTCTTCATGTACCTTGGGTTGCTGCCCATTTAATGTCACTATTAATAAGGCATTAAATGCCCGTTAGTTTATGAATCGTCTACGCAGTCTAACCCCTAGTATAAAAGGGGGACCTGGGGTGCTTGGAGGACACACGAACTTAGCCTAGAACCTTCCACGATGTAGGTGTGGACATTAAGTCCCGATCTTTCTTTCTTTCAGTCATTGTACGCATGCATACCCTTCAGGTGGCCACATCACTTCTTTGTAACCTTTCTGTAGATAATAAAAAAGGCTCATCACAAGAGAGGCATTTGCCGCGGCAAGTCCAATCTGGTGTTCGCTGCTGCGAACGATGCTTCATTTTCACTATTACCTCATCTGAAAGGGGCTAGTAACAAATCACCTGCAAATCACATTTACCTATGCCGACCAACCTACTCAGGGATAGCATGAGGAGTGTTGGAGAAATTTTTTTATTCCAAAAATAGGCATGGGGAATTAGCTCAACAGACCTACGTGAAGCGTGTAGATCCTGAGATGGCCAAGCGTCTTCTCTTTGGCTCTACGCGGTCATCGATCCTGCCATAGATTGACTTCCAAGCCTTCAGCTCTCAAAAGGGTTATGACCACGTGGCGAGACCTTCATCAATAGAGGCCATCCTAACCGATGTCTTTGGTGAAGAGGATATAGGAACTGAAAGACCGTCTCTTCTAGCAAAAGGTATATACCTACAAAGTACGTCAAAATTATCTAAAAAAGACTAATTTTCCCGTTACTTGCAGTGTCTTCTAACAAAGGATAGGTACTGGCGTCGATCCTATGCACTATGTGGGATACCCTATCGCAAATCTGAATACGGGTCTGCAAGTTAGAGGTGGAGTTTGGCAAATTGGAGGCGGAGCTTGGTCGTCCCGACGGATAGCTGAGGTCGCACAACCTTTCTTTATTTCTTTCTTGTGAAATGTAATTGCATTAGTAATAATAATAATTTTTATTATTTATTCAGTTTCCTCTGCGTTTATTCTATTATTGATACTACCCACGGCCTACCGCTGGACGGAATCTGTTTGCACGATCGAGAGCTTCGAGGGAATTGAGCGCGCGTGACTACATAGGAAAGGGTGCCTTTTGGCGCCACTTCTATCGTTCATCGAGACTATTAATAGAGGACTCCACCACTTCTAAAAATGCTAGTACCCTCTCAAAAAATGGCGTGAGTTCCTCCCCCGCCTAAATGTCGATGCATGGCTGCCTTCCTTCGTGACAAACCACCATGCCCAACTGTAAAAATAGCTAAATAAAGGAAAATTTATTGCTTCAAAAAGATAAATATTACATAGGTATGCACTCTTATTTATAGAAAAAGTGGGAGATGTGAGAATACAACAAGTGATGTGGGACTAAATACAAGCCACGCAGGCTAAGTGGTTTGACTTTGTCAAACCGCCAAACTATACAACATATACAATCTCCTGGGAAGCCTCTGAACACTTGCTGCAGCTAACCTCCTGACCGCTGCTACAGCTAACCATCAGACCGCTGTTGCGGCTAACCTCCAGACCACTGCTGTGCCTAACCTCCAGGCCGCTGCTGTGACTAACCACTGGACCGCTGTTACGGCTAATGACCAGACCGCTATTGCGGTTAACCTCCAAACCGCTGCTGCAACTAACCTCCAGACTGCTGCTGCGGCTAACCTCAAGACCGCTACTACGGATAACCACCAGACCGCCAAACAATTAGATCGCAGCTACTAGAAAGGCTAACCGCCCAATCTCAGGTTCCAACTTTCTCCCTCAAGCTAGAGCATATGTGTCAACCATGCCCAGCTTGCTACAAACTTACGAAAATAAGGTAACTGGCTTTTTGAAGAAATCAGCTAGCTCTTTATCAGAAGTAACAAATGGAGTACAGATTTGATTCTTCAATATCTCTCCTCTGATAAAATGGCAATCCACTTCAATATGCTTTGTTCTCTCATGGAAGACTGGATTTCTCGAAATGTATATAGCTATCTTATTATCACAAAACATCAGCAGGGGATGATCATAAACCTCTTCTAGATCTAGTAAGTGTGTTTGTAGCCACTTCAGCTTGCAAGCAGTGAGTGTCATGCTTCTATATTCAACTTCTCCACTAGACCTGGCAATTATAGCTTGTTTCTTGCTCTTCCAACTGACCAGATTACCTCCAACAAAGGTACTAAAACGAGATATAGACTTCCTATCTTCCTTTTCATCTATGTAGCTAGCATCAGAATAAGCCTCGGCCTTTAAATGTCCCCTTCTCTAAAACAAGAGCACTTTTTCTGGAGCACCTTTTACATACTCTAGCATCTTTAGAGCTGACTGTAGATGACACTCTCTAGGGGCTTGCATAATTTGGCTCACTCTCCCTACTACATAATAAATATCTAGTCTTGTGACTGTCAAATAAATGAGTTTACCGACAAGACGTCTATATCTGGTGACATCTTCAAGAAGATGAGAAGTCTCACTCTAGCATTTGTCATCTCCAATATCCATAGGAGACGGAACAGGTTTAGCTCTAATAAGACCTGTCTCTTTCAAGAGATCCAAGACATATTTCTGCTGTGAAAGAATAATAGAACTAGGTTTTTGAGATATCTCAATCCCTAGAAAGTATTTAGGAGACCCTATATCCTTGGTAATAAAATGCTAAAGAAGATACATCTTTGTCATGTCAATACCTCTTCTATCATTCCTTGTAAGAATAACGTCATCCACATAGACTGCAAGAACAATAAGGCTAGCCGAGGTTTTGCGAATGAACAAAGAGTGATCTACATCGCTCCGAACAAATCAAATAACAGAAATGAATTCGTTAAATTTATCAAACCAAGCCCTAGGGCATTGCTTAAGTCCGTAGATAGCCGAGACATCTTCAAACCTTTTTTACTGCCACAGAAAAAAAACACAGATTGTAGTAATCCGAGCAACATGAGAGAATGTGTCAAAGAAATCCACACCATTGATTTACGTAAATCCTTTGGCAACAAGCCGAGCTTTGTACCGATCAATAGTACCATCAGGGAGAAATTTGAATACAAATACCCAACGATAGTCAACCACATCAGTCTGGAGGGGTAGGAAAAAGAGTCTAAGTACCACGTTTAGTAAGAGTTTTCATTTCTTCATCCATAGCAACTTTCCAATGAGGAATAACCAAATCATCACTATAGGAGGCGGGAAGAACATTCGCCGACAGAGCAAGAGCAAAGCTATTAAACAGAGGAGACAGTTGTGCATAAGTGACCACATCCCGAAGAGGATGTTGTGTGCATGAACAAACACCTTTCTGAAGAGGAATCAGAAGCTCAAGGTCTGCCCTATCTACTATATCAGTTCCATCCGAAGGAGAGACTACTGGCCCAAGAGCTGTTGGCAGCAGCTTAGTAGAAGAATCAGAGATAATAGAAGAATCAAAAATAAAGTAAAAGAAGGAAGTGCAGGCTCTAGAAGAGGTATCATCACAAGAGGAAAAGAACCAGAATCATCAGAAGAAGGGAGAATAGAGGAAGAAGAAAAGAATGGAGCATCCTCAAAGAAATTGACATCTGCAGAAACATATTGTCTCTGGAGAATACGATCATAATACATATATCCTTTCTACGCCCGACAATAACCCAAAAAGATGCACTTAATAGAATGAGGAGAGAGTTTGTCATGACCAGAATAAGGAGAGTGGACAAACGCTGTGCATCCAAAGATACGAGGAGGTAAAGAAAATGGATTCGCAACAGGATACAGGATAGAAAAGGGTGTCTTTCCATTCAGAACTGAAGACGAAACTCGATTAATGAGATAACAAGAGAGAAGAACAACATGACCCCAATAAGACTTGGGAACATGTATATGAGTAAGAAGACTACGAGCCACATCCAAAAGATGGCATTTCTTACGTTCTTCTACGTCATTCTGCTGAGACGTATAAGGACAAGTAGTTTGATAGACACTGCCATGTTGTAGACAAAATGATGTGAATTGATGACTAAGATACTCCTTAGCATTATCAGTGTGAAGAATTTTAATAGGGGTATCAAACTGTATACGAATTTCATTATAAAATGAATTAAAAATTGAAAACATTTCAGAGCATTCTTGTAACAAATATAATCAAGTACATCGAGAGAAGTCATCAATAAAGGTAACAAAATACAAGCTACCCCTACCAACAGATTGAAGGGGAGAAGGACACTATATATCCGAATGAAAAAGTTCAAAAGGACGAGAAGAACTATGTCCACGTTTAGCAGGAAAAATAGGCATGTGATGTTTGCCAAAGTGACAAACCTCTTAATTGAGAGAAGATTCACCTCGAGGTAAATCAGGCAAAAGCTGGTAAAGAATACAAGGAGGAGGATGCCCAAGCTGAAGATGTTACTAAAGTAAAGAGGAGGACGAAGAAAAAGCAGAAGAAGTATTAAGGTAGAAAAAGCCACCGCTTTCAGTCCCAGTAGCTATCGTCACCTTGGATTGAGGAATATGAAAAGCACAAGTAGAAGCAGTAAAAATAGCTTCACAATTCGACTGTTTGCAAAGAGCAGTGACATAAAGGAGATTGTACCAAAAATTCGGGACATAAAGAGTGTTCTGAAGCTGAAGAGAATGAGTAACATACACCGTACCAGACCCACAAACCGGAGACAGAGAACCATCAACAATAAGAACTGGAGGTAACTAGTTATTCTTGTCAAGATAAGAGAAAAGACAAGAATTCCCCATCATATATTTAGTTGCTCCAGAATCAATGAGCCACCTACCCGTAGTAGCTATCTGAGCAGCACCAAAAGTAGCAAGAAAATAAGTAGACTTCTTGGAGGAATCAGCAGAAGCAGGACGAAGGTGAGGATGTTTGGTCCAACAATGATCAACCAAGTCACCAACTTTTCCATAATAAGAGCAACAAAACTTAGAGTAACCACAACCACCAGTATGGCTACCTCGACCCCCAGAGTTGTCATGATGAGCTGGATGAGCAACAATATCAGGAGATGGAAATGGAAGCAAAGGACGCTATAGAAGAGTTGTAATAGCGGAAATGCCCGCAGGAGTAGCATCTAAAGTAAGAGTATTCGTTTCTCCAAGAATTTGTTGTCGAATCATATCATACGAGTCAGGAAAACCATGAGCAAATTGGAGCAAAGGAGCGATTATCTTTGATACTATGTAAAAAGAGCTAAATAAAAGAAAATTTTATTGCTTCAAAAAGATAAATATTACATAGATATGCTCCCTTATTTATATAAAAAATAAGGAGATAAGAGAATATAACAAGCGATGTGAGACTAATTACAAGCCGTGCGGGCTGAGCGGTTTGACAAAGCCAAACTATACAACATATATAATCTCCCGAGAAGCCTCTGAACACCTGCTATGGCTATCCTCCTAACTATTATTGCGGCTAACCATCAGACCGCTGTTGCGGCTAACCTCCAGACCACTTCTACGGCTAACCTCCATACTGCTGCTGAGGCTAACCATCAGACCACTGCTGCGGCTAATGACCAGACCGATGTTGCGGCTAACCTCTAGACTGCTGCTATGGCTAACGACTAGACCACTGCTGCGGCTAACAACCAGACTACTATAGCACCTAACCACCAGACCGCTGCTACTAGAAAGGCTAATTGCCCGGTCTCAGGTTGCAACACCAACGATTGACCATGTGGACTTGGCGGTCTTCCTGTATAATCATCTGCTAGGAGGGACTCTATCCGTGCATCCACCGAATAAAGAGGAGAGGGTTAACTCGGTATATAATGGTGAACACGCTGCCCCCCTTGATCACTTTGGGTTAGCCGGACTTTTCCTATTTTCCTAGATGTCACAAAGATTCTGATCCATTATAGGATTTTGCCCACTCAACTATCGACCAACTATGTGGCGACCATTATGTCCTTTGTGAAGTACCTGAGGTTGGATAGGATAACCTTTTCCTTGGAGGTATTCTGCTTTCTCTTCCAGATGCAAGTCTTAAATTGTGGACAACTATAATTTTGATATGACAAGATGCAGATCATGAATGTGGTGGGCTCTCCCGTGGGCTGGAGATCTCGATTTGCATTCTTTAAATGTGGTCTTGGCAGCAACAACACCCTTCCTGCCCTCCGTACTGAGGAGGTTTTCTACCCTGTAACTTTGTCCATGGTTGGCTGGCGGATTGTTCGTTACTTGGAGAGGGCATAGTTAGATATGCGATTTTATGTTCACCAGGTAAAGGAAGTGGTGGATGCCCTTTTCAAAGAGTGTAAGTATTTTTGAAAGGTTTGTAAGTATTTTTGTGTACATATTATGAAGCTTTTTGTGATCTGCATTTGTCTTGATGGCACTGGGCTCCAGACCGCGAACCTCGTCCACGGGCATGAGGTCAGTTACTTAAGAACAATCAGCTCAACCATAATCAGGCACCAATACATCTACCGCCTTGCCTCTAGGGCGGAGTCCGTACCTTGAATCGATTGTGACACCGATCATCAGGGTACCTGACTCCATGAAGATACCTACCAAGATGCCCTCTTGGAGAGAAACTGTATGGGTTCTTCATCAAGCATTGATAGTTTCAAAGTCAGTATGTGGCTCATCCAATCTTAGAGAGTTAGAGGCGATCCCTGCGGCAGACTTACTCGCAAGAGCTGCCGCGGTGAATTTGCGGACTATTTCCTACAATAGTGCGGCTTGGAGTCTTCTTGACGATGCGTTGGACGCGAATGTCCTCTTGCGAGAGAGATTGAAGGTAAGACCCAAACATATTCACAACCTTTTCGCTCTTAGCTGTGCAGAGAAATAAATATTTAACAGTTTCTTGTTATTTGCAGGAAAAGAGAGTGGCAGACGAGATAGTGCTTTCATCGGGAGCATGCCCGAGCTGCCAAGCACGGGGCGGAGACGGCGATCTGCCTCATGAAGGAGAAGGATGAGTTGTGTAAAAAGAGCTAAATAAAAGGAAAATTTTATTGCTCTTAAAAGGTAAATAATACAAAGGTGTTCCCCCTATATATAGAAGATAGGGGAGAGAGGAGAATACAACAGGCGATGTGGGACAAAATATATGTTGTGCGGGCTATGCGGTTTGACTACCTCAAATCGCAATGCTATACAATGGAGAAACAATATGACAGTTATGAAGTGGATCCAACGACTAACTGGAAATAGCCTTGCAAGTCCTGGAATGCGACCAAACTACAACAGAGGATAGCCATCAGACCACAATTGCGGATTACCACTAAACCGCAATTGCGGGTTGTCACCATATTGTAGTTACGGGTTGCCACTAGACTACAGCTGCATGTTGCCATCAGACCGCAACTGTGGATTACCACCAAATCACAATTGCGGGTTTCCACCTGACCGTAGATACGTGTTTCCACTATACCTCAACTGTGGATTGCCACCAAACTGCAGCTGCAGGATGCCCTCCGAACTGCAACACGAATAGACAAACCTCCTGGTTAGCACTACAGGAAGCCAGTCAATAACTGCGGTTTACCAAACCGCCAACAATGCACTACAGATAGCCAAACTTCCAGGATATGCTAAAAAACCAGTCCGCCAAGACAAACCTATTGGATTTGGTGGCCAACCTTAGAGGGGGGTAATTTTTTTTAAATTAGTACAGAAATAAAAAAAAAATTACCAAGGAAAACAAGTTCTCGAAGCTACCATGAGCGATAAGGCCAGCGCTCGGCAGTTGGTCACAGAGATCGATTTCTATGTAAAACATCATTTTAGAATTTTCCACAAAACACTCAAACCACTAGCAACATGTAACCACATATTTTAGATAAAATAAAAGAAATATAATTTTATTCAAAATTAAACACAAGGGTTTACAATAATATAACTTGATCTTCGTGACGCCGGAGATCGGAAGCGATGAATATAACCTTGTTTTGGTTTCTATACCGACCCTCCCAGGACAGGTTGACTCTCTCTCTTCTTCCTAAGAAGATTGATGAGTCGACTCTTCACCTTCCTCTCAGGAAGGGTCTTTGAGCCCATTAGATCTCCCATATCTAAACGTCTTCCTAGGATTATTTTCACAAATTACTCCAAGAAAAGTGACGACCTCCCAAGCCGATTTCTCACGAACTCCTCCCAGGAATTCGACATCCACACCGAAAGATTTCTCTGCATAAAATACAAAAAGGTTGAAGAAAATACAAGAATAAGAAAAAACTCCTCTCTAACTAGAACCCTTGATGTTGATGTCGATTCGCTTGCAAAGGTTTGATCTTTATGTCTTGATAATCTTCCTCTTTGATGTCCTTTAGATCCGCGAAGGCGTGCGCTTGATGAGAGTTTTTCATAGCGAGGATCCTCCACATGAATATTGGAAGAAGGCTTCTTGATCATCATGTTGATAGCCTTCAATCCTTGTGCATGAATTCCTTTTGATCTCCTCTGAAGAAATCTCCTCCTCAATGGGTTAGGAATACCCCTTCCTTCCCTCTAGACGGATAGGGCAAACTCCCCTTTCAAATTTCGTGAAAAACCGTCTCCTAAAACTCAATTTTGGGCTATTTTAAATGACCATCAATTGGATACTCTTCCTAAATGAGATATTTCTTCAAAATCATTCTCCCCCTTTTGGTATTATCAAAAGAGGATGGGATAGAGTGTATTAGCAAGTAGAGCTTTACTAGGCAAAAAAGAAATATTTGCGTGATACCATCGGTTGACTAATATATGTTGCCACTTATGAAAAGACAAAAATATATTACCACTTGTTAAGATAATTGCCATGATCGAGCATAAGTAAAGTATCAACGTCCTATGAATACTCCCCCTATATAGATGATTTCTAAAAAAAATATAATGTACTCCCCCTGAATTGAGAAATTTATGCACGATATTCTCCTCCTTTCTAGTAGAACAAAAAGAGGGTAGAAGTGAGTGTATGCATTGAGAATAAAAAGAAGGTCTATGTTAGAGAATAAAAATGGGATGCAATGTGTAAGATCATAGATATCACTCTATCACTTATTGATGAAAAAGTATGCATGATTGAATAAAGTAGTATAGTGATAAAAATAAAAAAAAAATAACACTTGTTAAGTAAATAAAATCACTTACTAAATATAGTTTGCCACTTATTGAGAGAGTAAATATCCATGATTAAGTACAAGTAGTATGCATAAAAATATGATAAACACTCATAAAATAAACACCTTTTTTGGAAAATATGATCATATTAAGGATATGAAATTTTAAGCCTAATAAGAAGATATTTTCAATTCAAATCTAAGAGATGTTATTTTATTGTAATTTTTGCAAGCATGATTTCAAAATATCAAAGAGAGATAAGAACTATAATGTGAGCTAATTTGCATTTCAAATAAAAATAAACATTATAGCAATCATGCTTTGCTATCTAGTGCATTTACTTAAGATTTTAGATAATAGTAAAGGTATGTATTAGGATCTAATTCTCATGAGTAGAAGTTTTATGATAAATAATGATGTGTACAAATAGTGTTTTGATAAAGTATATAAGCTGATTAATTAAAACACATGACATATATAATGAAAAACATAACATTAAAATACAAAAATAATATTACTTCCACTATTTTTCAATGCACATGAGTAATAAGTACAACTACCAAGGTGCTCTACACACATAATGCTTATTAAGACATATCAGGGAGTAGAGTAATGCTTGGGGATCACATTTATGCCTTTATTAGTATTATTTTTTATTTTTGTGGTCTGGTGTATTAAGAGAAATGATGAATATTTTGTTTGCTACAAGTCACTTTACAATTCTTTTTCCATGGTGCTCAACCTCACAATGCTCATTAAGACTTATTAGGAGGGTGAGTAGGCTTGGTGGAATTTCCTTGTCAATTTTTATTTGATTTTTATTTTAGTGACAAAGGACTCCGAATTCACTTATTGTGCAAACAATAACCTTTTTTTAAACCACCTTTCTCTAATGAATAAGTGCATGAAAAATAAAGAATTAAAATAATCAATTTAGTGTAGTGTGGGGAATCTATTTATGCATTTTAATTATTATATTACTACACTACACATGCATGCAAGTATAATATTAAAATCACATGTAGCTTATCAAAATAAGTGGGTGAATAAAATCATTATCAAACATAAAACATTACTCATACTTAGAGGAATGCTAAACAATCCTACACATGTTTTTTATATTCAATTTCATTGCACAAAACAAGATAATATTCAAGACATGACATAACCAAAATAATGTTTTAAGAAACTTGAAAAGTAAATCAAACATTGTATTTAATCTTTAATTGATATAATTTATTCATCCTTGACAATGACAATGAATAATAAGCAGTTTTATAGTTTTGATTTTTAATAAAAATACCAAACAATAAACACACAAAGAGATATATAATGCAAATACAAGATAACATGATAGAATATTATGCATGATTTTAATGAACATAAGAAGTGAAACTATGTTCATGCAATATATATGTGAATCATGTGTATGACCTAGAATCTAATACCCAAGCTATATGTCTACACCCTAGCCCCGTACTAAGTGATGAACGAGCATGAGGAGTTGCACAAATATCATAGGTTGGGGTGTTAATCCCATATGCATATAAAAGAACTCGATCAACCTAACACTCTTTCCCCAGTACCTCTCAAGGCCCTATTGAAATCTTCCCTGATTAAGGACAAGACATGGTTTATAGGTTAATGTCTCTAGTGTATACAACCCTATGCCACCACTATTGTGAGACACATACAATAGGTGAATGATCGTGGCCATACTTTTTGTTGGGTCCATTAATCACAATGTTCCAGATTTGAAGAAGGCTCATAAGTCAATAGTATATGTTGGGTATATTGGAAACAATATACTTGATTTGAAGAAGCCCCTTTCACCTCAATGATATATACATGTTTTTATTTGATATATGTTTCAGTTTATGTATGCAGGTTGCCTACTTCATATTGATTGGACAGGTGGACACAAGAAGCAGACAAGATTTTGAAGAAAAATTGTCTAAGTACAAAAGCGTCGAGTAGAGCCGGCAAAGTACTGAGTGAAGTCAACACAGTCTTCACTCAGCATCCTGCAGTATAGAAAAATGGCTATGTACGAAAGTGTCGACACACTTCAAATGTATCGACACCTTTGCAGCAGCTATGTCGAGACAAGTAAGCAAACTCGGCACCTTGAAGAATAATTTAGCAGTGTTGAGATAAGTCAGCTAACTCGACACCTTGAAAACTAAGTCAGCAGTGTCAAGACAAAACAGGCAACTCGATACATTGAAGTTTCAAGACAATTGTGTCGAGACAACACAACTGTCACGATACAAAGAAGACATGGAATTACTCTAAGTAAAATTGTGTCATGATAACTCAACTGTCTCGACACAATGAAGGATTAAATAATAGAATTGTCAACACAACAGGCAGAGTGTGTCGAGACAATCCAACTATCTCGACACTAGGAAGAATTAAAAGAGGTCAACAAAGACAACAATAGTGTCGAGACAAGTCAACTGTCTCGACACTTTCAAATTCAAATGGAAAATTCTTCCAAGCATGAGTGTGTCGAGACTGCTAAGATATCTCGACACAAGTGTCGAGACACTTTGACCATCTCGACACTTATGTTTCTGAAGAAGTGCAGAGTCAACACAGAAGTGTCAAGACAAGTCACAACTGTCATGTCAGCTAAAGTAATGAGATATTTCGACAAAAATAGATTAGAGGAGAACCTTAAAGTATGATGACAGATGATGATGTCATCATTCAGTAACTATCCATTCATGAAGGCTATAAATAGAGGGGTAGTCTACACCAAAAAAAGAGACGTAATTGAAAAATTAAAACAGAAATTCTCATTCTATTTTTAACTCGAGAAGGAGGAAGAAGACGGCGGTCTTCAAGAAAATCTACAGATCCTTTTTCAAAGTCGATCTGAAGATTAAGGTGGATCTTATCAATAATTTCTTCAAGGTAATCAAGCCGATCAACATCAAGAAGATTGCAGATCCAGCGAAACAACTTTTCAGCCAGCTAATTTATCAAGAAGACATTTATTACTGTTGAATTGAAGAATCTGTGCTAACAGATAAGTCAGATTACAGAAGTTCTGTTTTCTGAGAATTACAATTTTATTTTACCTCTATACTTTGTAAAATCTCCTAGAGATCTGAGTGGGTAGGAGATCTTGTCTCTGAGTTATAATCCTAATCTATAAAGGCTGAGATAGGGTTCTTAAGGGACCTGAGGTAGGTGAGTGTGGGTGAATCACTAAGTTGTAAGCCTATTTTATAAAGGCTGAGGTAGGGTTCTTGAGGGACCTGAGGTAGGAGATTGGGTGAATCTCTGCGGTAGGACCTGGTGGTCTGAGTATAGGTTTCTTAATGGAAATTGAGCCTGTAAGATCTTTGTATCTGAGTTAAAGAGGGGGAGATATAATCTCATCTAGCACATCACTAGTGAGGAAGAAGGGGGAAGTGGATGTACCCTAGATAGGGGAACCACTATAAATTCATTGTGTACCTTGTGCTGTGATTTGTTGTTACTTGTACTTTGATCTAAGTTTTTGTAACTGCAAGATTAATTAAGTGAGGAAGATCTTAAAGAGTTATTTAAAAAGACACCTACTAACCACCCCCCCCCCCCTCTAGCTGATTATCTACCCATAGAATTATCTTTCAAGTAATATTAGAGGGAGGTTATTCAAGAAAGAAATAACAGTCTGAAAAAGGTCCAAAGGGTATTGAAAAATATCAGATCTATGGCTTCTGAATCTCACAGAGAACGCTTATATGAAACTGCCTATTTGCACTCAGGACAACTTTGCTATATGGAAACAAAGTGTAAGATTGTTTATGGAAGCCTCAGATCCAAGAATCTTTGTCACTGTACAAGAAGGACCATATGTACCAATAAAGATATCAATCCTAGATGCAATGTACAAACCCCCAAGAAACTGTCAGAAATGACAAAGGATGAGGTGATACTAGCCACCATGGATAAAAGGGCACAAAATATAATAGTTAGTGTAATAGATAACTCAACATTTCAGAATCTTGTGCACTGTAATACATCCAAAGAGATGTGTGATACACTCATAGTATATATGGAAGGTACAAAAGAAGTGAGAAATGACAAAAAATCTCTCCTCAACCAGCAGTATGAGGCCTTTAGACAAGGAAAGACTGATTCTATAGAACTATGCTATGAAAAGTTCTTTAGAATTGTAAATGATCTAAGAAACTATGCCAGAATTTTCTCAAATTATGAGCTGAATGACAAGTTTTTGAGATCCCTAAATAAAGAATGGGATATCAAGATTTGTGCTGTAAGAGAAATGGGGAATCTAAGAAATATGTTACCCTAAGACTTGTATGGGAAGCTTATGTCACATGAGCTTCAGCTAAACTCCAGAAAAGCTAAAGCAGAATCTGCAAAAGTTCAACTCAAACTAAAAATATGGCCTTCAAAGCAGATACATCTAAGAAAGCTATAAGAGAAATCCCATCATCACCCAGAAGGGATGAAGATACAGATAGCACTGGACTCTGTTCTTCATCAGAAGATCTAATAGATGATGAATTGGCACTGTTTATCAGGCAATTCAAGAAAATGCTGAGAAGAGGGAAGCAGTGAAATAAAAGGAATCCTTCTGGATCAAGATCTAGTAAGAGCAAAGACAATCACAGAGACAAAACTGTGGTCAGGTATGATTCTCATCAGAATTAATAATTTAAGACTGACATTATTTTCTTTTGCTGTAATAGGCATGGGCATGTATTGGTACCCTAGTTTGGATTTGTGTTAAGTCCTCTCATTTAGTTTCTTGACCCAAGATTTATCTATGGTAAAAGTTTAGTGTTAGGTTAGAATGAGCTAGTTGTGTAATGAACTGCTTATCCAAATATAAATTTTGTTAAGTCCTTTTTTGGTTCGACTATAGTTGAACGCCGCTCGACTATCATCTATCGACTGGTCGACAATCGTCTATCAGTTGGTCGACGTTTGTATGTCAGCAGATCGTCTAACTCTGAGTTAGTTCAACTCATGTTAGCTCGACGATCTGCGGTATCTGCCTCGACGATCGTCGAACCCTGCTCGACTTCTTTTGTTAAGACAGACTTCTTGATAGTTCGACTATATTCCTTGATAGTTCAACTATCTGATAGCTCAACTATCTTGTTGGTAGTTTAGCTGTCTGCTCTGTTTGGTAGTTCGACTATCTGTTGATAGTTCGACTATCTGCTGTGTTGTGATAGTTTGACTATCTGTTTGATAGTTCGACTATCAGCTGTGTTGTGATAGTTCGACTATCTGTTGATAGTTCGACTATCTGCTATGTTGTGATAGTTCGACTATCTGTTTGATAGTTCGACTATCTGTTGTGTTGTGATAGTTCGACTATCTGTTTTGATAGTTCGACTATCTGTTTCGTTCGACTATCTGTTTGATAGTTCGACGATCTCTGTGGTTCATTCGACGATCTTTGAGGATCGTTCGACGATCTTTTGTCGTCCTTTAGTAATTTTGTATTCTTTCTTTTCTGAGATTTATTTCCTATCTGCTTGGCATATTTTATAAAAGATTATTTCAGTTATTTTATGCTATCATTTCTAAGCAATACTTGCTTTCTTCTTTATGCATAAGTCAAGCTTTTCTCTGACAAAGTTGTTTGTCTTATTAGTTGAAATATTTTTTCTGCTTTATCTACCATGCTGTCCTTTATAGCCATTAGACTCAAAAGTCTTCTCTGGTCATAAAGAGTTTCTTCTGATGTGACTTTCTTTAGTACTCCTTTTATCAGATTGGATATGCAGCTTCTTAGAAAGCTTTATCCCTGTATAGGATATCTGTCTGCAGGATATGTTTTGCTTTATGCTATTTGTAGCCCAGATTGCAGATCTCAGAAGAAGACAAAGTTCAAACAAAGATTAGAGTCGTTACAAAGGCCCATATATAAAGTGCTTTCTAAAGACAGAGACATACATAGCAACATACAGAGAGATAACAAGTTGGCATAGAGATTGAAAACAAAAAAAGATCTACAGCTCTCAGAAATTCACATTCAACTGAGAAGATTTACTCTCTTCAACATTCTTCTTCAACCCTGAGTCCATCCTGCTTACAGGAACATTTACTCAGTGCCTAGAAGAAGAAGAAGAAGAAGAAGAAAGGAAGCTGATTAAAGAAGAACAACCTATTACAAATCAAGAGTCTTCTTCAAGCTTCTCCTTCAGAATTTCAAGACAGTTCTCTATCAAGAATTCAGAAGAGTTCCTGCACCCTGAAGCAAGACTTCTTCCTGGATATTCTCTAATCCAGGGGGAGCCTTGATTCCTTAGAGCTCTTTAGCTCTGTACAATCCACTAGCTTCTCTCATTTTATTTTACAATAGAGAAGACAATCTAATTCTCTCTCAACCTCCTGTAAAAGGGTTATTACTCCCTTCAAAAGTGAACCTTGGTGGCAGGGCACCTTAGCAAAAACCTGTGTTGGATTTTGAGCTCCTGATCAAAAGCTCAAAGGGTCTACTTGATCTACCTGAAGTAGATCAGTTGGTGGCAGGGCACCTGAACAAAAACCTGTAGTGGATTCCTACCAGGGTGGTAGAAGAGTGGACGTACCTATTTGGAGGGAACCACTATAAACTTTCTTGTGTCGTCTGTGTTTCTATCTTTAATTGTTGAACTGTGGCTGTGAGTAGAAATAACTAGGATTGCTAGTTGTTGTGATAGGACCCAAGCTCAACTGTAATTACAGTTAGCTCTCTCTTGTGCACTACACTTTGTGTTAGGCTCTAGGGTTTCAAGTATCTATAAACTTCTTCCGCAAATTAACTCCAAGGGAGTTGAGTAGGGTATCATAATTTTTGAATACCCTATTCACCCCCCCCTCTAGAGTTGTATCTATCCTCACTCTCAATATTGATTGTTGGGGCTGCGGTCCGGAATCGCCCCCGCGCTGTAATGCTATGTGGTAATGGCTTAACTGGCTGCCCCGTGGATCCGCCCGAGGACCTTTGATATAAAGATTAGTGGCGCCGTCCTCCATTAGTCCGAGCTTTTGGTGCGAGTGGTTGCGCTAAGTCCTCTCAATTGGTATCAGAGGGAGGTTGCGGGTTCGAAACCCCGGGGTCATTTCCGGGGGGGGGGGGGATTGTTGGGGCCGCGGTCCGGAATCGCCCCCGCGCTGCGGTGCTATGCGATAATGGCTTAACTGGCTGCCCCATGGATCCGCCCGAGGACCTTTGATATAAAGATTAGTGGCGCCGTCCTCCATCAGTCCGCGCTTTTGGTGCGAGTGGTTGCGCAAAGTCCTCTCAACATGTCATAGCTGACTATCTAGTAAAAAGGAAGGAGAACAAAAAGTCTAAAAAAAGAAGTTCTATAAGAACAAGAAATTAGAAAAGGGTCTAATGGCAAAGAAATGCAAGACCTTATCTGATAGTGATGCTGACTCAACAGAGTTAGAAGAAGAACATGCTGGACTGTTCTCCTATGAAGAAGAGTTCATCAAAAAGGCCATATATAAAGGGAAAAGCTCACAACTTCATCACACTATGGTGATTCTGAAGAAAATATGGAGATCAATTTAACGACACTATTTGATGATCATGAAACAAAAGCACTTGACTGTCAGGATACTCAGGTAATCCATGACAACTCATCATGCTCTAAAACTTCTGTATATGAGACTGGTGATGAGCTGGACTCATGTGACTCAAAGCTTGATTCACATGAGACTAACTTTATGACTGAACTACAACAGCTTACAGTCAAATTTGGAAAATTGTTGGAAGCCCTAGTGAGTAGCAAGAAGCTTTTCAAAATACAAGCTCTAGATATAACATCACTAAAAGGTTTTGAGTATCATCATAATATGGATACTCAAAAAATTGGTCTTCAAAATTCTAAGGTTGTAATGCTGACTAAGATCATTGATGATCAAATCCTGTTGCTGAAACAGAAGGATGCAACTATTTAGGAGCTGGAATTTAAACTCCTGAATGAGAAAAGATTAGTACAATAATTTTTTTAACCTAAAACTGTTTTGCCCATTATAGATACCTTCTTAGGAACACTTGAAAGTGGTCTTGGGTATGTTAAACCCAAGAGGAAAAGAGGTAAAAACTGGCAAGACAAAAGTGTCCAGACATTCCACAGACTATGTTTCAGAGTAAAGGAAAAGAAATACAGAAGTCTGGCCTAGTTGGACCAAGTTCATATGTGAATATGAAAACTATTCCTAATGTGCCTGCTCCAAGGAGGATAGTTGTAACTGAGAGGCAAAATAACTTGTTTGCACCCAATCAAAATACAACGGTTAAGTGTGCTGATTCCTGTTCTAAGGAATGTCAGCACAAAGTTCCTTTTGTCCTTTCTAAGAGGACGTACAACAGGTATGAATGCTGGTATTATGAAAAGACAGGACACTTTGTCTTGGAATGTTAGTTCAATTATACTGTGTCTCATAATAAGAAAAGATATCCAGTTAAGAAACACACTGGTGGTTTCAATAGAGCTACAAATTGCAATACCTAGGACCCAAAATAACTTGGGTTCCTAAGGAAAAGTAAATTATTATTTTGCAGGAATGTCCAAGCATCAGAGATAGACCAATCTGGTACTTTGATAGTGGATGTTCCAGACACATGACTGGAATAAGAGGTTATTTGAGGGAATTTGTCCCCATGGAGAATGGACCAAAGGTGATCTTTGGTGGAGCTGACAAAGGAATAACCAAAGGTTATGGTAGGATAAAAAATGGCTTAGTCACTCTCACCAAAGTAGCTTATGTGGAAGGGTTGTAACACAATCTTATAAGCATAAGCCAACTTTGTGATCTTGGCTATGACATTACATTCCACAAAGATGAGTGCCTAATAAAGAAGTCTTCAAAATCCTTCCATTTTTCTTTTCAATTTCGTGGATGTTGCCGTTATTTTTGGAAATAAATTATTCCCCATGCAAATATGATGTATTCATGCCTTTCAAATGATATTGGATGCTCCTTCTGGTTTCTCATTCAAATCATGAAATATATTTGTAGTTTTCTAAAGTTATCGCGAGGTGATTGCTCTGTATGCGTTGCACCGTCAGAGCTCTTTCCTTTTCTTCTCCTTAATCAGCTGAAGATTTATGGGCTTTTATAGTCATTTTAAAATATGCTACCGTCGACGGTAGAGCTAGTGCCCAGCGGTAGGTCTTTTCACAGGGTGATTGAAAGATCTTATTTTCAAGGTAGCTAGAATCTAGAGGGGGTGAATATGTCTACTTCGGTATTTTGATAGTCTTTTTAAATCACTTGTTTGTTTCTTTTAGCTTTCAGCTTAGAGTGACCTAGAGATTGTCCTTAGCACCTGCAATTAAGAAAATAAAAGCAAACACAGAAAAGCACACATGTGTTTTATAGCGGTTACCCAAAATTATGGGTACATCCACTCTTCTCCCACCTTACTAACTTCCTATTCGTCAAGGCACTTCTCCAAACCAATGCTCCAAGGAGCTTACACCTCAGATCCCTCAAGATCTCTCAGTCTCCTCCAAGACTTACACCTCAACCACAAAGGCCTACACTCAATGATACAAGTATCACCTACCTCAGGCACTTAAGCCCTACCACTCAGGCTATGAAGGATAGCCCTACCTCAAAGCAAGCTTGCTCCGATAACTCAGAGAGATGCACTCTCCTACAGTTCAGGCAAAACTGCCCTACTTCTCAGTGAGTAAAACTCACCTACCTCAGAGAGCAGCACTCTCCTACAGCTCAGGTAAATTTGCTCTACCTCAAACCCAAAGGTCCTACAACTCAGATCCAGAAGGATCCTATAAAAAGAATTAGTATAATTAAATTTGACACAGAGAAATTTCTCTATGTCAACCACTTGAGCAGAAAACTTTCTGCTCAAACTCTCCTCACAGCAGGGAAAGGATTTCCTTAAGGAAATTAGAAGATAACTTCTGAACTTGCTACTCAAGGCTAAAGATCTTTTGATCTTGAGTCTTCAAACAGCTCACTGAACCTGCCAAAGGATGAAGGTTCTTCTTTCTTTAGAACTGATTCTGAATCTGCTGTGGAAGATGGAGACTTGCACAACTAACTGAACTTTTCTTATTGGAGAGCTTCAAGCTTTTCACATGCACCAATGGCGAAGAAAATGAAGATGGCTGCTCTCCTTTTTGAATATTGTATGCCCTAAAAGTTATCTTTGTCTTGGCCCTATCTCATCCTTTTGTAGTTCACCGATCAATGAATCTTAGAGATTGGTGGGTCATACCTGCATCTTCAAGTTGTGCCTTGCTTTAACGAAAGAAGACGTACAGTAGCTTCATGGCAAGTTTTGTCGTGTAGTGTAGCTTCCCAGTGTCTGAATTGACCTTAGTTGACCTTGTCGATTATGCTGACGTAAGCACCTGTGGACTTAGCCAAAATCGAGCATCAGAGAATAGGCATTGAGTGAGTAAGCATCACTCAACGCCAAACCACTTAGACAGTTTTACCGCCTCTTTGTGTTGAGTGAGTAACCTTCACTCAACGCCAAACTACTTAAATATAAATCTGTTTCTAGGCATTGAGTGCGTTGAGTGAACAACCCTCACTCAACGCCATCTGTCTTAGCCATATATCTGCTTCTTCAGCAACTGAAGTGTTGAGAGCGTTGAGTGAGCACGCCTCACTTAATGCTTTCTTCCTTAGCCAATTTTCTGTATTTAATAAGCACTGGGCATAGACTGTCTTTCTGAGTTCGACGAATGGAGAATTATGAGCTCGATGAACTTTGAACTCAGTTTGATGAACTCTCAACTGAGCTCGACGAACTCAGAATCTCAAGCTCTGAACTTAGCTCGACTTACAGCCTTTTGTTGTATGGCGTTGAGTGTGTATTAATCACTCAATGCCAAAACACTTAGCCAACTTTCTCTTTAATATCATATCATTGAGTGAGTTGACTTCAATCAATGCTTGTGGACTTAGCCACATTTTAGCTCATTCCAATTTAGGCTATGACAGTATAGGCTACACTCAGCACTATAAGTCATCTGGCATTGAGTGATGTTCCTTCACTCAACGCTTGTGGACTTAAATAGATTTATGTCATCCCACACCTTAGGTAAGTGTTTACCTGACTTAGCCACTTAGGCTACCTGATCTATCAAGTCATCTACAGACATGTGTATATCATTGATAAGATTGACTTCACTCAAATCCAAGACATTATGGGCAATGGACCCAACAATCTCCCCCTATTTGAGGAAGTCAAAACTCTTAAGCAAAGTCAATGACATACACAGAACCATGCAGCATAAGGCATAATAAAAAAAACTAAATAATTGAGATGTGATCTATAGTTACCATACTTCCCTGCTTGTAGAATGGAACATTACTGCATCTGCCATCTGCTTCCCCTAAATTGTTGCTGCCTTGCTTAGTTGATCATCTTATCCTCTCCCCCTTTTTGACTACAACAAATAGCTGGTAGGATGCACCTGATTAACTGATCATCTTATCACCTGCTCCCCTTAATTAGGCAGTAGTGAAATGTTGGAATTGTGCTGGACTTGCTCCCCCTCAATTGGAGAATCTTCATTTCTTTAAAGGATCATCCTCTCTGCATAATGCCAAATAGTTATCAACCAGATGAGGAGTAATTGAAGCTATAATAAGTTTAACATACCCAACTCAAATTTGAAGGTGTTAAACTTGGCTTTATCTAGTGGCTTAGTGATGATATCAGCCACTTGCTTGTATGCTGGGACAAACTTAAGGGTGATGTCTTCACATTCCACATGCTCCCTAATGAAATGATATCTAATCTCTATATGTTTAGTCCTGCTATGAGAGACATGATTCCTAGTAATAGAGATTGCACTAGTAGAATCACAGAATAAAGGAGTTCTACTTATCTGGAGGTTGTAGTCTTGAAGCTGGTGCTAGATCTACAACAACTAAGCACAACAGCTTCATACTGAGATGTACTCTGACTCTGTAGTTGATATTGCCACACTGGTTTGTTTCTTGCTACTCCAAGATATCAGTCTCCCTCCCAAGAACTGACAGGTGCCAGATGTGCTCTTCCTATCTTCTTTGCATCCTGCAAAATCTGCATCTGAATAGCCAGTTAGTTCAAACTCCCCATTCCTAGGGTACCAAAGGCTAAGATCTGGAGTTCCCTTAAGATACCTCAAGATTATCTTAGTTGTAGAGTAGTGAGATTCTTTAGGGCAAGCCTGATACCTAGCATAAACACATATAGCATACATGATGTCTGGCCTACTTGCAGTTTGATATAGAAGGGAGCCAATTATCCCTCTATACAAAGTTTCATCAATAGGTTTCCCTGCTTCATCTTTGCCTATAGGCATACTTGACCCCATGGGAGTTCTCATGCTGGAGGAATTCTCCATGCCAAATTTCTTGATTAACTCCCTAGTTAACTTAGACTGGGATATAGATAAGCCATCATCAGTCTGTCTTACTTGGAGGCCCAAGAAGAACTTAAGTTCACCCATACTGCTCATCTCAAACTTCCCCTGCATGAGTTTAGCAAACTTTTTGCAGAGGTTATCATCAGTAGATCCAAAGATGATGTCATCTACATAGATTTGGACTAGGATGATCTTACCCTTAGATTCCCTTAGGAATAGGGTCTTGTCTATTTTCCCCCTTGAGAATTTTTTCTCAATGAGGAAACTAGATAATGTCCCATACCATGCTCTAGGGGATTGCTTCAGCCCATATAGAGCTTTCCTAAGTCTATAAACAAAATCAGGTGAGTTAGGAACTACAAAACCTGGAGGCTGCTCAACATAGACTTCTTCTTTTAAGTCACCATTTAGGAAGACTGAATTCACATCAATTTGGTAGACCTTGAATCACTTGTGTGTTGCATATGCAAGGAATAATCTAATGACCTCCAATATTGCTATAGGGGAAAAGGTTTGATCAAAATCAATCCCTTCTTCTTGTTTGTACCCCTTAGTTACTAGTCTGGTCTTGTTCTTAATTTAATGCCATTTTCATCAAGCTTGTTTCTGTAGATCCACTTAACTCCAATGACATTATGACCATGAGGTCTGGGAACCAGCTTCCAGACCCTTCACCTCTTGAACTGGTTCAGTTCCTCCTATATAGCTCCAATCCAATACTGGTCTATGTTGGCCTCTTCAAACTTCTTGGGCTCCACTTGGGATAGAAAGCTTGAATACATGGTTGTGTTCTGAATTTTTCTCCTTGTCATTACTCAATGACTTTCCTCACCAAAGATCTGGTGTGCTGGATGATCTCTCATATGTCTGACTACAGGTGGCAGTCTTCTTTCAGCAACATGGGCATCTTCTTATTGATCTTCATCCAGTCCCAGTGTGCCAGGTAGATCTTCTGGAGTATCCATATCATCTTGGATGACTGGTGATGCTTCCTTGATGGTCAGCTTGTCCATCATCTGTTATGTACCTGCAGTACTATAAGAGGAACTAGGCAGTCCATTGCTAATCATGGTAGACTCATCAAAGACTACATGAACTTATTCTTC
This sequence comes from Platanthera zijinensis, assembly GCA_039513925.1. Lineage (NCBI taxonomy): Eukaryota > Viridiplantae > Streptophyta > Magnoliopsida > Asparagales > Orchidaceae > Platanthera > Platanthera zijinensis. The sequence continues at coordinate 158,659,793 of CM077083.1, forward strand.
TACAACTTGGCTTTTCAAGTTGTAGATCCTATGGGCTTAGTTATGATTGTTGTACCCAATAAGTATTCCATCATATGATTTGGCAGCAAACTTAGTCACATTGGACTTGCCATTATGAAGCACAAAGCATTTACTACCAAATATTCTGAGATAGCCCAGATTTGGTTTTCTGCCCTTCAAAATCTCATAAAGAGTCTTCTTGTGGCCTTTGGTGGTAGAGGCTCTATTCAGAACATGACATTCAGTATTTTCTACCTCAACACAGAAATATTCTGGGAGAGATGTGTCACTCAATAGTGTTCTACCAGCCTCTATGAGTGCCCTATTTTTCATCTCAACTATCCCATTTTGCTGGGGTGTTCTAGGAGAAGAGAATTCTTGATAAATATCATGCTCTTCATAGAACTTTGTCATGCTATCAGACTGGAATTTTGTCCCATGGTCACTTCTGATTTTGACCATAGAACAGCCAAGCTCATTTTGAATTTACTTGACAAACCTCATGAAGACATCAAGGGTATCATCCTTCTTCTTAAGAAAGAACACCCAAGTAAACTTGGAATAGTTATCAACTACCACAAGGGTGTAGACTTTCCTACCAAGACTATGAACTGGCATTGGACCAAATAGATCCAAGTGCAAGAGGTATAAGCACTTCACAGAGTATTTGGTCTCAATACCCTTGAAGGAGACTTTTGTCTGCTTACCCTTTTGGTAAGCTGAGCAAATTCCCTCCATAGAGCACTTCACATTGGGGTCATTCCTAATTAGCTCTTGACTAAAGAACTTGCCAATAGTCTTGAAATTCAAATGTACTAGTCTCTTGTGCCACTGGACACAGTAGGAGACTTTCTCATTTACCACTAAACAAATAGGAGAATCTGTGTCTAGACATAGAAAGTTCAAGCAATAAACATTTCCGCTTCTAGTGCCTGTCAAGATGACCTCTTGGTCACTTGACCTCTTAATTAGGCACTCATCCTTGTGGATGACAATTACATAGCCAAGATCAGAAAGCTGGCTTATGCTTATAAGGTTGTGCTGTAACCCTTCAACATAAGCCACCTTAGTGATGGTGACTATGCCATTGGTGATCTTACCATATCCTCTGGTTACACCTCTATCTGAACCTCCAAAGATGACTTTGGCTCTATCTTTTACTAGAGTAAACTCCTTCAAGTTACTCCTTATTCCAGTCATATGCCTGGAATAGCCACTGTCCAAGTACCATATATGGGTATGACACCTTGAACTATCCTGCAATATACAAATTACTTAACCTTAGGACCCTAATATCTATTGGGTCCTAGGTGCATGTTAGCATGAAACTGAATATGTCCACTAGCAGAATTTCTGACTGGTGGACTGACCCTAGCTCTGGCAATATTGGGATTGTGCCAGCATTCAATGGCAAAATGCTCTATCTTACCACAACACCAACAATCATGTATGTTATATCTTCTTTTCTGTTAAGGCCATGCAACTTGATGAGTAGAAACCTTGATAGGAGGAAGATGTGTTGCAGCCTTTTTCTGATTTCTTTCAGCCAGAATTTGACTGAAGGTAAATCTTATATCTGGCTGATTTGGTCTGCCCTGAGTGCCAGCAGTAGCTATCTTCTTTTCAAAAAGCATGCTTCTGATGGCTTCTGATATGCCCAGATCATCTTGATTCTTGGACTTGCCCTTATTCAGAACCTTTGTTGTCAGATTCTAAGCCTTGGCTGCAGCAACATTCTTGAGAGTTGGTGCAGAAGCACCAAAGACAAATTATCCAGATTGGGCCATTTGAAATTTCTCATTGGCATCCTTGACTGCACACACCCTGCCAAAACTTTCACCATGACAGTGAACATCTTTGTTCACTCCAGATGAACAAACCCTCTCCTAGTGACCATAAGAGCTTTCTTGTTCATACCTGTTAGAAGGTATCAAAATTTTTCTGAAAAGAATGGGAGGCTTAGAAGCAATAGGCTGAGGTTGAGCTAGAGTTGTTCCCTTTCTTTTGGAAGGAGCAACTCTTGTGCTTCCCTTGAATCCCAACCCCTTCTTGCCCTTTTGAGAGGAGAAGGAGTCTATCAAGGGGAGGACAGTACTTGGCTTAGAATAGCTAGCCACTAATATTTTCTCCTTCTCAAGCTTATCTTCAAGCTCTCTGATGATACAGTTCTTGTGCTTGATGGAGGCTACCTTAATGTCCAAGAGGGACTTCAGTTGTCTAATTTCCCTAGCTTTCTGGTCTAGCAGATTTGCTATTACAGTCTGCTGGGCAACTACAAGCTTAAGAGATGAGATCTCTTTAGCTTGCTTCTTAGACAACTTCTTGACCTTCTTGAAGGCATTCAGAAGTTCTTCATACTTTTCAATCATTTGATTGACATATCCTTCAGATCTAGAATCTTCTTCACCACAGGGTGAAGAGGCTTCTGAGCAAGGACTAGTCTCAAACTCAGACAGATAAGCAGAGTTAGGTGATAGATATACCTTACTTTGACCAGGCTGATCCTTGTTGCCTTCCTCATCTATCATTTCCATCAGCCCTATGTAGATATGGGCATCTTCATCCACCTCTGACTCACTGTCTGATAGTGTTAGAGGGGCTCTGATTCCTATCCTCCATAGTGGATTGACTTCTCCTGCTGCAATAGCTTCATCTTTAACAGTAGCAGCAACTAGCCCAATATGGGCTTCCTCTTCTTCAGACTCAAAAGATGATGAGTTTATCCAACTCTTTTCCTTCTTGGCAATGAAGGACTTTTCCTTCTTTCCTTTGTGTTGGTGCTGCTTCTTCTCCTCAGTCTCCTTCCTCCTCTCTGGGCAGTCAGCTATCACATGTCTAGGCTTGCTGCAACAGTAGCAAATTACTTTAGAGGAGTTATATTTATTATGTTTAGAACCATACATGTCAGTCTTGGACTGGTTCATTCTATGATGAGTGGAATTGGAAGGCCTTTACTTCCAATGCTTCTTCTTTATTAACCTCTGGAGTTGTCTGGAAAAGGCTGCAAAATCTTCATCAGACATACTGCTGTCTAATGCCTCTGGTCAGAGCTGTCTGACTCAGCTGGTCTCCTTGGTGGAGAAGGAATCCTTTCCTTGTCTTTTCTTGTGCTTTCAGCTTTGAAGGCCAAGGACTTTTCTTTGGCAAGTGATTTGATGGAGGCATCCTCCTCCTTCCTGGAAGTCAGCTGCATCTCATAGGAGAGCAGCTTCCCAAATAATATTTGGGGAGGAGTGCCAACAAGCTTGGTCATCTCTCTTATGGCACAGATCTTAGTATCCCAGTCTCTAGTGAGAGATCTGAGAAACTTATCATTAATTTCATAATTATTGAAGATCCTTCCATAGATCTTCAACTCATTTATGATCTTGAAGAATCTTTCATAACAAGTAGTTATGTTCTCCTTTATGATTTGCCTGAAAGCCTCATACTCTTGGTTGAGCAGAGACTTCCTATCTTCTTTTACCTCATCAGTGCCCTCCATGTAGACCACAAGGGTGTCCCACATCTCCTTGGAGGTCTGGTAGTGAACAAAGTTTAGGAAGGTTGAGTCATCTACAATACTAGCAATGATGTTATATGCTCTCTTGTCCAGGCCAGCTAGTATGACCTCATCTTTGGTCATTTCAGAGAGTGTCTTTTGTGTTTGGATGTTGGCATCTAGAGCAGAGACCTTCATAGGAATGATAGGTCCCTCCCTAACAGTTGCAAAAATTCTTGGATCATAGGCTTCCATGAATAGCCTCACCCTCTCCTTCCATATTACAAACTACACCTTTCTGCAGATGGGGAGTTTCATGGAACTCAGCTCTCTCTTGAACCCATGAAAACTTAGCAGCAGCTACCTTGGAGGATCACTTAGATTGTTAAATCCTTTTTGAGGAACCTCCTTTAGATACCACTTGAAAGATCTTATTTTCAAGGTAGCTAGCAACCTAGAGGGGGTGAATAGGTCTGCTAAGCTCTTTTGATAGTCTTTTTAAATCACTTGTTTGTTTCTTTTAGCTTTCAGCTTAGAGTGATCTAGAGTTTGTCCTTAGCACCTGCAATTACAAAAATAAAAGAAAACATAGAAAAGCACACAAGTGTTTTATAGTGGTTCCCCAAAATTATGGGTACGTCCACTCTCCTCCCACCTTACTAACTTCCTGTTAGTCAAAGCACTTATCTAAACCAATGCTCCAAGGAACTTACACCTCAGATCCCTCAGGATCTCTCAGTCTTCTCTAAGACTTACACCTTAGCCACAAAGGCCTACACTCAGTGATACAAGTATCACCTACCTCAGGCACTTAAGCCTTACCACTCAGGCTATGGAGGATAGCCCTATCTCAGAGCAATCTTTCTCCTACAAATCAGAGACTCTCCTACAGTTCAGGCAAAACTGCCCTACTTCTCAGTGAGTAAAACTCACCTACTTCAGAGAGCAGCAATCTCCTACAGCTCAGGCAAATTTTCCCTACCTCAGACCTAAAGGTCCTACAGCTCAGATCCAGAAGGATCCTACAAAAAGAAATAATTTAATTTACTTTGACAGAGAGAAATTTCTCGGTGTCAACCACTTGAGCAGAAAACTTTCTACTCCAACTCTCCTCACAGCAAGGAAGGATTTGCTGGAGGAACTCAGAAGATAAATTCTGAACTTGCTACTGAAGGATAAAGATCTTTTGATCTTGAGTCTTCAAACAGCTCACAGAACCTGCCAAAGGATGAAGATTATTCTTTCTTCAGAATTGATTCTAAATCTGCTGTGCCAGATGGAGACTTGCACATCTAACTAAACTTTACTTGCTGGAGAGCTTCAAGCTCTTCACATGCAGCAATGATGAAGAAGATGAAGATGGCTGCTCTCCTTTTTGAATATTATATTCCCTAAAAGTTATCTTTGTCTTGGCCTTATCTCATCCTTTTGTAGTTCGTCGATCAATGGCTCTTAGAGATCGGTGGGCCCCACCTGTAGCTTCCAACTGCGCCTTGCTTTAACGGAAGAAGACGTACAGTAGCTTTACAATAAGTTTTGTCATGTAGTGTAGCTTCCCCGTGTCTGAATTGACCTTAGTTGACCTTGTCGATTATGTTGACGTCAGCACCCTTGGACTTAGCCAAAATCAAGCATCAGAGAATAGGCATTGAGTGAGTAAGCATCACTCAACGCCAAACCACTTAGATAGTTTTACTGTCTCTTTGCATTGAGTGAGTAACATTCACTCAACGCCAAATTACTTAAATATAAATCTATTTCTAGGCGTTGAGAGCATTGAGTGAACAACCCTCACTCAACGTCATCTGCCTTAGCCATATATCTGTTTCTTCAGCAACTGAATTATTGAGAGCGTTGAGTTAGCACGCCTCACTCAACGCTTTCTGCCTTAGCCAATTTTCTGTATTTAATAAGCACTGGGCATAGACTGTCTTTCTGAGTTCGACCAATGGTGAATTATGAGATCGACGAACTTTGAACTCAATTCGATTAACTCTCAACTGAGCTCGACGAACTCAGAATCTCAAGCTCTGAATTTAGCTTGACTTACAGACTTTTTGATGTATGGCGTTGAGTGTGTATTCATCACTCAATACCAAAACACTAAACCTACTTTTCTTTAGTAGTATGGCATTGAGTGAGTTGACTTCACTCAACGCCTATGGACTTAGACACATTTTAACTTATTCCAACTTAGGCTATGACAGTATAGGCTATACTCAGCGCTATAAGTCATCTGGCGTTGAGTGATGTTCCTTCACTCAATGCTTGTGTACTTAGACAGAGTTCTGTCATCCCACACCTTAGATAAGTGTTTACCTGACTTAGCCACTTAGGCTACCTGACCTATCATAGTCATCTACAAACATGTGTATATCATTGATAAGATTGACATCACTCAAATTCAGGACATTGTGGGCAATGGACCCAACAATTTCCCCTTATTTGAGGAAGTCAAAACTTTTAAGCAAAGTCAATGACATACACAGAACCATGCAGTACAAGGAATAATAGAAGAAAACTAAATAATTGAGATGTGATCTATAGTTACCACACTTCCCTGCTTGCAGAATGGAACATTACTGCATCTACCATCTGCTTCCCCTGAATTGCTGATGTCTTGCTTATTTGATCATTTGATCATCTTATCCTCTTCCCCTTTTTGACTGCAGCAAATAGCTGGTAGGATGCACCTGATTAACTGATCATCTTATCACCTGCTCCCACTTAATTAGGTAGCAGTGAAATGTTGGAATTGTGTTGGACTTGCTCCCCCTCAATTGGAGAATCTTCATTTCTTTAAAGGACCATCCTCTCTGCATAATGCCAAATAGTTTGCAACCAGATGAGGAGCAACTGAAGTTATACTAAGTTTAACAAACCCAACTCAAATTTGAAGGTGTTAAACTTGGCTTCATCTAGTGGCTTAGTGAAGATGTCATCCACTTGCTTGTCTGTTGGGACAAACTCAAGGGTGATGTCTTCACATTCCACGTGCTCCCTAATGAAATGATATCTAATCTCTATGTGCTTAGTCCTGTTATGGGACAAACACTTTGCTCTTGGATGGTAGATACAAGTAGTACCCTTTGGTTTCCCTTGGATACCCCACAATATAACACTTTTCTGATTTGGGTTCTAGCTTATCAGGCATATAGCGTCTTACATATGCGTCACAGCCCCAAACCATAATGAACAACATACTTGGACGCTTCCCAGTCCATATCTTATATGGTGTCTTTAGAACCACTTTCATTGGAGCGCGATTTAATGTGAAAGCAGCAGTTTCTAGAGCAAAGCCCCAAAAGGAAATAGGAAGATCTGTATGACTCATCATCGATCGTACCATGTATAATAAGGTTCGATTCCTCCGCTCAGTCACACCATTATGTTATGGTGTTCTAAGTGGAGTGAGTTATGATACAATACCACACTCTTTCAGATGACCATGGAACTCATGACTTAGGTATTCGTCACCTCGATCAGATCGGAGTGCTTTAATCTTCTTACCCAATTAGTTCTCTTCTTCGTTCTTAAACTCTTTGAACTTTTCAAAGGTTTCGGATTTTCACTTCATAAGATACACGTATTAGTATCTACTTAAATCATCAGTAAATGTAACAAAGTAGATGTACCCATCTCTAGCCATAGAACACATGGGTCTACATACATCACTATGTACTATACCCAAGAGATCATCAGCCCTCTCATTGAAGCCAGTGAAAGGGACTTTAATCATCTTGCCTAACAAACAAGATTTGCATCTCTCAAATGATTCATAACCAAATGAGTCTAGTAGTCTATCTGTATGGAGCTTGGATATGCATTTCTCATTTATATGGCCCAAACGACAATGCCAAAGGTACGTAGGGTTCAAGTCATTCATTCTTAGTCTTTTGGTATTTTCAATATTATAGATCGGATGATCTAAGTTCAAACCATACAGACCATTAAACATTTGGGCTACACTATAACAAATATCATTCTTAAATATTGAACAACAATTGTTCTTAATAATAAAAGAAAAACCCACCATGTCCAAACATGAAATGGATATACTATTTCTAGTGATGGAAGGAACAAAATAACAATTATTTAGTTCTATTACAAGCCCACTGGGCAAAGAAAGACGGTAAACTCGTACGGCAACAGAAACAACTCTTGCTCCATTGCCAACGCGCAGGTCCACCTCTCCTTTACTCAGCAATCTTCTCCTTCCTAGTTCCTACACATTTATACAAATGTGAGAACCACATCCGGTATCTAATACCTAAGATGAAGGAGCAGAAATGTTTATCTCTATAACATATATACCTGAAGCAGAAGTCATACCTCCACTCATCTTTTGCAAACCATCAATGTACAAAGGACAATTCCTCTCCAATGACCAGCCTTTCCACAGTTATGGCACTTTACTTCTTTCCCTGAGCCTTTCTTTTTCAGTGTAGAAGACTTGGGCTCCAGTCTAGACATAGGTCCTACCTTCGTATTCTTGAATCCCTTGCCCTTTCCCTTGCCTTTATGCACCATCAATATGGGGCTAGCAGGCTTGGAATTCTTCATGTTTATCTCGGCAGTTTGCAATATACCTAGGAGCTCGGGTAGTGTCTTGTCTATTTCATTCATATTATAATTTAAGACAAACTGCTCATAACTGTCTGACAATAATTGCAGGATCATGTCTATGGCAAACTCTTAGCCCAGAGGGAACCCTAGACTTTCAAGGTTCTCGATATACCAAATCATCTTGAGTATGTGAGTTCCTACTAGGTCCCGAGCTCCCATCATGCACTGGAACAACGCCATGGTGACATCAAATCTCTCTTGATGAGCTTGCCCTTGAAACATTTTCTTGAGATGCTCGTCAATTACCTTGCAACCCATGCTCTCGTGTTGCTTTTGGAGCTCAGATTTCACAGTCGCAAGCATGACATATTCGACGTATAAGGAGTCATCATGATATTTCTTGTAAGCATCTTTATTAGCACGGGACGCATTCCCGGCAAGTCATCAGGGGATACCTTTTCCAAAACATAGAGCTTGCGCTCTTGCTTGAGAACAATTCTCAAATTCCTGTACCAGTCCAAATAATTCATTCCACTCAGTTTTTCCTTCTCAAGGATTGCTTTGAGGAATAAGGTGGAGTGTTAAACACTTGTCATGGAAATTCTACAAGGATACAAGCAAAGCAAATTAGTACTATATTTCAAAATATAATTTTATTCTTTCGATTTGGACTTTAATCAAAATTACTCCCACATTTTTTATCAAATGGATAACCCTCGATATCAATTTGAAAAGTTTAGCGAGTAACCCTCTTAGTGGACAAGATCCATATTTCACTAACACTATGAGTCAGCTTTGGCTTTTCTCTCATAATGCAGCTATTTAGGTTGGCAACGCTTGCCACTTGCATCACTATGCAATTCTTGTATGGCTGGTGAATAACTCTATACTCGCATCCATCATATGATACAAGCCAACCCCATGCCTCTGGGCACTCAACTTTTGAGGTCACCAAGTTAAGCTTTACCCAATGTCGACAGTGGGATATCACAATTATCCGCTCGCACCTTTACCAAAATTGATTAATGCACCTTGCTTTGGCAAGCTCACACTTCATCGATCGAGGCAGGAAGAGTGTCTTCCATCGGAAGGCATCCAAAAACTTAATATTGTTAAAGGGATTTTGATATTCGATTAACTCTTTAATCATGGTTAACACTTAACCAGTGTACACATTGAGTAAAATAAAATCAACAGGCATAATCCAAATGCATCCCAGATATACACAAGAAGATCATCAACACTTGATGAGTCGGGCTAAATCTGAATATCCAATACACTTCTAAATCTTCAGATTTACATGCATAGGACATGAGCAACACAAACTCCACTTATACAGTAGACAAGCTCGTCACTTCATGTGAGATTCAAAATCTAGCACATGCTTAGTTTCACAAACCAACAAAGTGATGGTTACTATTAACGAGTAAACTACAAAGAAATCACATGCATTCTTGGGAAGATCCAAGACTAGACTTGGGCATTTAGAACACTTCTAAATCTCCAAATCTACACACAATGGATTTAACAACTTCTGAAACAATGAATATTGTCGGCAAACTCCCTCTGATACCACTGTTGGGTTTTTGGGGATGACACAACATTTGTGTACGCAGCAGAATAAAGAACAAGAAAAAACCCAAACGAGTTCGGATCTAGCAATATTCATGAATCAAGAAGTAAAGCATGCTGTAATAAAATTACCTTTGAGGGATTGAGTCAAAACTCAACCTAGATTCTCCAGTAAAATTCCAACCGGTCACTAGTGGCTTGAGTCTTGAGCACAGAAAGTATATCCACGCCTCTGCAGGAAATCCACACGATCGGGAGAACTCGTAGCAACTTTTCGCAAAAGTTCTAGGTCAGGAAAGGACACTCAGCGTCTCCACAGACTGCTAGTTCTGTTGAAGGAGAGGCGGCATTGACACTCGCTGGGATCGGGATCAGGCTTGGTGACAGTATCGGTAGAACGCTTCCGTCGGCTTTTAGGGCTATATGTCTTTTGCACAGTGCCAACTCGTATGCTTAGACAGAAGGAATAATCACATACTATTCAAGCCCTAAAGTTTCCTATTTATACCCAAATGGAATAAACAAAACATTCTGTCGCTAATCGCATACACAGGACATAGACAAATTAGACCTTCGGCCAGACAACAGTTTGTCTGGACTAATCGTAGAATATCTATAGGATATACGATGAATCGTCGAGTATCAATTTATACTCGATGAATCGTTGAGTATCTTATAATATATATGATGAACTCAAAGCTCTCAACGCTTTCTGCGCCAAATGCCAGATTGGTCAAACAGCATTTTTCGAATTGCATTCGTCGAACGGCATTCGTCGAACGACATTCGTCGAACTGCATTCATCGAACTGCATTCATCGAATGTCATTCGTCGAACTGCATTCGTTGAATGGCATTCGTCGAACTGCATTAGTCGAACGGCCTTCGTCGAACGACGCACGACTTCTGTGCCAAAGGCCAGATTCGTCGAATGGCGTTGAGTGAATACAATGCACTCAACGCCTAAGTGCCAGATTCGCCAAGTAAACCCTTTACTTGACAAAGGCATTGAGTGCACTCAATGCACTCAACGCCTAAGACCCAGACACATCAAGTAAACTCCTTTACTCGACGAATCGCTAAGTGGACTCAATGCACTTAATGCTTAAGTGCGACAGTCGATGAATCAACACTTGATACTCGACAAATTTGTGAGTCAACTCAACAAACTCAATGCCATCATTCAACGAGTTAATAGTTAACTCGACGAAAGCGTTGACTGGTCTCAACGCACTCAACGCTTTTTGCCTTAGAATATTTCAGTCCCTTTTGCTCATCATATGAGCAATACCATACAGATCCAAACTCCCAATTTCTCCACAATCTTATGTGCAACCCTGATAGGATCATATTGAGTTGGAAGTGAGGCTACATATTTGATCACTTCCAGATCACTATGGTAGCACCAACAATTGCCACCAGACCACAGATGCATGTTGCCAACAGACTGTGACTGCGGATTGCCACCAGACTATAGTTGTGGGTTGCCCTCCGAACTGCAACACGAATAAGAAAACCTCCTGGACAGTGCTGTGGGAAGCCAATCAACAACTGCAGTTTACCAAACTGTCAGCATTGCACTACGGATAGCCAAACTGCTAGGATATGCTAAATAACTAGCCCGCAAAAACAAACCAACAGACAACCAAACCAGCAGACCGTCGAGACTAGTCTGCCAGACCACTCGGACTCCATAAGTTCTAACACGTTGAAACCCCCATTACTATTTGTTGATTACAGAACTCTCTTTGTGAGCCACCCAGAAGTGGCACCTCCGAGATCAGAGGAGAGCTCGCCATAAGACTAACTGTGTGAAAGTTCTAAGTTGTCTACCTAAATCACCTAGAGGGGGGGGGGAATAGGTGATGCGTGCGTCTAATGCGGAAAAAAAATTTAGCAACTAACACAAATAAGTAAGCAAGCAATCACACAGACGACAAGAGATTTATAGTGGTTCCCCGATCTTGGGTACGTCCACTTTCCTCACCGATCTAGCAAATCACTAGACTCGGCTACTCCACTATCTAGGATTGCAAACCAATCCTACATCTCGGAATAACATTCCTACAAAACTCGATCCCAAATAAATCTACACCCGGAAGATAGAACTTCCTACCACTCGGAGATGAATCTCCTACAAGGAAAATTGTTTGAAGAAAAATACAAACAACAAATAGCACAGATCTGGATCTTTGGCTTTGTCTTCTTCGTTGAGAGCTTTCGGCTTGGACAGAAATTATTGAAGATGACAAGACAGAAATCCACGAATCTGAAATCTGGAATCACCACGATCGAGTAGATATTTCAGAGATCAATGAAGCACGGAGTGATCAGATGATTCTTCTTGAGTCTGGATCGCTAGAAGGTTAGAGATCGGCAGCAGTGGTTGTGAGAATGACGATCCAAAATCTCTTTCCGAAACCAGTAATGGCGGCCGACGGAAAATTAGGTTTTCAGAATTTACTTTTTTTAAGACAAATAATCTCTGTATCCTTTGATGATTGTTGCTAATAGGTCAAATCGGAATGGACCTATTTATAGGCGATCTATAACGGTCATTATAATCTTTAATGATGACACGTGGACCAATCAGAAAAGACTATTTCCAAAATACCTGTTGAAGCTGGACTTAGAAATATTCCAGGAAATCTGAACCAGTATACTTGAGAGAAGAAATATACTCGAGTATAAGAGATCTACTACTCGAGTAGATAAGGGAGGAATATACTCGAGTACAAAGAAAGAAACGACCCGAGTATCTTAGAGGAACTACTCGAGTACAGCAGAAGACCTACTCGAGTATGAGAGAATATACTCGAGTATAAGCACTTAGAAATATTTCTCAGAAAGAAACTTGAAGGTCTACTCGAGTATAAGAATTGGAAATACTCGAGTGCAGAGAAGACAAATTACTCGAGTAAACACAAAGGATCCACTCGAGTACCTGAGCAACTACTCGAGTATAAGATAAATCTACTCGAGTCAAAAGACTTAGAAAACAAATCTGAGAGGAGAAACCAGAACTACTCGAGAATAAGATAAATATACTCGAGTACTAAGTCACTTACTCGAGTATACAAAAGAAGGACTCGAGTATGTGGACTTAGACAATTTCAGACGGATCACAGAAGGATCTACTCGAGTATAAAACATATCCTACTCGAGTGACTAACCATCTACTCGAGTATGAGATATCGCTCACTCGAGTAAAAGAAAATCTACTCGAGTATAAGCTTATATACTCGAGTATACAGAGTCTTCTTGAGTATGTTAAATGAACTACTCGAGTACTAAGTCACTTACTCGAGTATATGAGGGATATTACTCAAGTAGGTGGACTTAGAGAAAAAAAATCTTCTGAAACAATCTTCAATACTCCAGTCCATAAGTCCAAATGTATGTAGATGAAGTGTATCCCAATAAAGAGGCTATACATGAGTCAACACCTTGGATCACACAATGAGGAATTACATTGTATGGTCCTGTGTTTGGTGACCCATAATAGACTGACATTGGTCTACACTTGGCAATAAGATCCTGCATACATACAACTCAAACATAGTATCAAATACAACTTAATTCATCTTAGTTCAAGGTCTGACTTCCTACAAATCTGAGGTATTATGGAGACAAATCCCAACAATCTCCCCCCTATTTGTAAAAGTTAGCACTCTCTATACTAAGGTGAATTACTTAGAGTAAGAAGAACAATGATAACATATATCAATGAAAAGTAAAGCAGTAAACTACTTAGCAAAGAAATAATAATAAAGGATAACCATAATCTGAATTATATATATAATAGAAATGTTTTTTTTAAAATAGAAATTTCCAGTTCCACATCATCATTCTCTCAAGGGTAAGCTTCTCTATGCAATCTTTCTCTTTTTAGCTCTTGCCTCTCCAAGTAGCTGTAAGGTTTAGGAAAGTAAGTTCTGGGCCTTGGAGGAGCAGCTGGATTATTGTATCCCCATAGCTTGTCATGCAATCTGATCTTGATCTGGGATACATCATAGGCTTTCCATTCTGAAAAACTGTAGAACTGATCTTTGTTTTCTCCAAAACCTGTCACTAGCTTCAAGGTATCAAAAATTAGAGATTTGGAGGTAGGACTCAAGACTTCTGCATGCACTACTTCAGGTCTTTCCTATGGAGCAGAAGATGGCTCTCTCCTAGGTGCGAACGGCTGGCAGAAGCATCGTCACCATACTTCCTTTCCTTGTTGGGAGCACCCTGATCAGCAGGTCTTCTAGAAGAGGAAGCACCTTGATCAAAGTGTCCCTGAGAGCTGGGAGGAATATAATCTTTCCAAACATCAGAATAAGTTAGAGGAGGCTCAGACATCTCATCAGCAGGTCTGGGAGAGAAGACTGGCACAGCCTCTGGAAAGTTAACATGAACCTGAGCATCTGAAGGAGGATTTTCCTCAAGAGGATCTAGACTTTTGGGAATGATGGTAGGATTCAGCTGGAAATCTGGGAAATTCTGGTTGTGCACCCAGACTGCAGTATCATATATATAGAATTTAACTGACTGAAGTTGGGCTAGAATGTCTGCTTTCATTGTTTTAGCTATGTTGTCCACAGTGGCTTTAGACTGGGCAGAGATTTTTTCAACTTGTTCTTTCACTATTTTCTCCCCCTTGCTGATTTCTACAGATAGCTTAGCAATAGCTTCATCTCTAAAAGTACCAACTTCTTCACAAACCTTCATAACGTTTGCTTCAGCCCTTTTGTCCAACTGAAGTTGATTGTGAGCCACTGTTTCAGCTTGATTCCTCACTTCACCTATACTAGTGATAGTATGGTCTATTGCTTTTCCACCCAACTGAAACAGTCTTCTTAACTCATCTGTATTTGCTTGAATTTCTGCAAAGCCTCTACTCATCTCTGATTCAAGAGTAGAGACCTTGTTATTTACTGATTTCAAAGAATCATCAAAGTAATTTCTCTGTTCTAGGAGCATCTGCTCAATCTTACTGATAATATCTGAAGAACTGGAGGGAGCAGAGGCTGTAGCAGAGGATAAAGCAGGGGCTTGAGGAACAGGGGCTACCCAGGGAGGGATTTATGCAATCACAACTTAGCTTACAACTCTCTTTGAAGGTATGATCTCAACTGAATCTTCTGGATTGATGAAAGAAGGGAGAGAGAAATCTAGTGTCCTCAGAGGTTTATTAACATGCTTTGGGGACATGTCCTCGTCATCGGACAGGAGGATATTCTCATGCTGATTTGGGTCTTCAGCAGGAGACTGAGCAGGGGAGGGAGAAGGATCCTGTGCAGGAGTCTGATCTTCAGGTGGTTGATGCTTAGGAGAGAGAGTAACTGAATCTTCTAGAAGGTGAAGCTTAGGAGAAAGAGGAACTGAATCATCTAAAAACAAGGGTTCATCGGATCTTAGCTCATCAATGAATCTATCAATATCTGCAGCAGTTGAGAGGATGTCCTCTTGAGCTTGAACATCTGAGAGAATATATTCATGAGGAGGAGGAGGTGGTTCTCTGATCTGAGGTTGCTGAGATGGAGCTTCTGAATCTGGATGTTGAATGCTAGATGAAGCAGGCTCCCCCTCAACTATTGCACCCAAGGGGTCAATAGGTTGATGTAAAGGAGGAGATGGAATCCTGTCATTGGAGACATTGGGTTCTCTGGGGATGTCTTCTTTGTTAACAGCAGCTTTGGATGCTTGAGCAGAGTTCTGAAGCTTGATCTCATACCTCTGGATAGAAGAAATGGAGACCTTTTCATGTGGTGGAGGGGAGTTCCTTTAGATAAATCGAAAACCTCGGGATTAATCTCATGGAGAAGTAGAGAGATAATCCTAGCAAAATTTGGGTGTTTCAGGTTGTCCTTGATCTTGTCTGAAAGTGAGGGGATAAGTTGTAAACTACTCTAGAGGGGGGTGAATAGAGTATTCAAAATTTTATGAACACTTAGTCAGCTCCCTTGGAGTTTATTTGCGGAATAAAAAATCTGATACTTGAACCCTAAGAGCCTAACACAGTGAAGTGCACAAGTGAAGAAGTTGACTGAAATTTCAGTTAACTACAAGCCTATCACAGCAACTAGCAATCCTAGGTAGTTCTATCACAGCCACAGAATAAAATGAATAAACAAGATAACCAGATGGACACAGGATATATAGTGGTTCCCTTTAAATAGGTACATCCACTCTTCTACCACCCTGGTAGGAATCCACTACAGGTTTTTGCTAAGGTGCCCTGCCACCAATGATCTGATTCAGGTAGATCAAACAGACCCTTTGAGCTTTTGATAAGGATGCTCAACCACAGGTTGTTGATAAGGTGCCCTGTCACCAACGTTCACTTTTGAAGAGGTGTGAACAAACTCTTTTTACAAAGGGGTTGAGAGGGTTAGATTATCTTCTCTGTTTTAAATACAGATTAGAGAAGATTTGTGGATTCTCTAAAGAATCAAAGTCTCCCCCTGGCTCAGTGGAAGTCCAGGGAAAGCCTTTGCTTCAGGATGAAGGAGTTTCAGATAAACTGAAACTAAATCCTCAGAGATCTGAAGACTGATTTTTATCAGGTCTTAAGATTCTGGAGCACTTGAAGCAGATCTTGAGCTTTTTCTGAAGTCTTTGAAAAACTCTAAGCAAATTGCTCAGGAGACTTGAGAATGAAAGATGATTGCTCTGGGCTTCTGCTTCAGGAAAACTTTTCTTCTTCTTGTTGTGAGATTGTGAAGAGCTGCTCTGATGATGCTTGAGCGAATGGATAATATTTCTCTGTGTCTGTAACTTCTTCTTTTCTGAGAGAAGAATCTCTTTTAAATATGTCTTCACGTTTTTCTTTTGGAACGGCTCTATTGATTTGAATTCTCGAGCCCTGCAACAGATTATCTCAAAATAGAATATAGCAATAGGAATAGAATGGCCTATTAACTTTCTGTCAGTCCCAATAAGGAATAAAATAAGCGGGAAAAATATCTCAGCATAAAGACGTACCATTCTTGGAAATAGTACATAGTACCAACGGCTAGAAAACAGGCTGGAAAGATAAAGTCAACGTAATTTGTATAATAGGACAAAATGCTTTATCAAGAATACTGAATCCCGTGATTTATGCTTGACAGAATTTGTAATCAATTTATTTGAATTTAAACCATAAATTTAGCAACAATATTATCAGAGAATCAATCTAACCACCAACTAAAACACTTGGAAATAAACCAAGGAATAGAATAAATACAAAAAGATAAAGGCAGACAGAAATCGTCGAACAGGAGTTCGAAGATCGTCGACCTACTAACAGATCATCGACTAAAAGCAGGAATCTGTCGAAACAGAAATCGTCGAACGGAAATCGTCGACCAGCTCAAACTATCGTCGACCAAAGCAAAAGATCTGTCGAGACAGATAACGTCGACCAGAAATCGTCGACCAGCTAATAGATAGTCGACCAGCTAACAGATAGTCGACCAGCAAAGGCAAATATCTGTCGAGACAGAAATCGTGAAGCAAGAACACGATCGTCGATCTGTTGATGACAGATCGTCGACCAACCTTCAGAGCGTAGTAAGCTTGCTCTGAGATCGTCGACCAACGGTCGACGATAATTTTCTTGACTCAACGATTCGATAGCCCTGCTATCGTCGATCAATGATCGACGATCGCGAGGCCTCGTTCGACGATAGTCGAACGGAAAAAGCCTTAACCAAAACACATTCTAAAACTACTAGCCTAAACTCTAGGTCAGTCATATACTGCCCTAGGGAGACTAAGCAAAGTCTAAACATGATCATATATCTTTATATGGATCAAGAGGGGCTGGAAAGGGATTACATAAGCCAAATCACATCTAGGGTACCAACAATCTCCCCCTATTTGGGTTATGTTATCCAATTCAATTTAAAGGCTAAAGCAGACAACAACAAATCTAAAGATTAACCAGAATGTTAAAACACAGGCAATACACAGAAAATATAACAAGCATAAATCAGCAGAAATGGAATGTATCAAGCAGATTTATCAGCATGTTTAGCATCAGATGAGTTTTTGGGTATTGCAGTTGGTTTGAAAATAATTTCTCTGTTAGGGTTTGCTGCTTGTCTCTTGGATAGCATTAGATCATGTTCACCTATGATTTTCTTTTCAGCATAACTTGGTAGAACTGCAGCAGGATGTAGTCTCATATATTCCTCAGTGTCAAAGGCTTCTGGATTGACTTGAATTCTGCTGAGTTCCTTTTCTCTGAATTCTGACATTGTTGAGTAGGCTGTAGGATCTAGCCCTTGAGATTTGGCTCTCTCCATCAAGCTTAGTGCAATAGACTCTTTGAATCTTGCCATAGAGGCAATCCTTTCAGCTTCAGTTTTATCTGATGGAGAGGGAGGTCTATCAGTATCTGTATGAGCTGCAATCTCTATGTTTCTTTGAAGAGCTGTAGCAAGTTTGCTTGAATCAAGAGGAATCTGCACAGCCTTCTTAGGATCAGTTTGAACATATAGAGATCTTGGAGGTGCAAGCTCAATGAACTTTTTGTGGGATTTTTCTGAAAAGACCACTCTTTTTCCTTTTGATTCAGTTGTCTCAGCAGCAGCAGGTTTTCTTGAAGAAGAGGATGAACCTTTCCTGGGAGGAGGAGGAGGAGGAGAGAATGAAGGTTGCTGAAAGGTCATCTCCTTTATTTGTTCCACGAGAGCATTGTCATTTCTTTTTCTTCCCTGTCCTGAAACATCTTGGCCTCCCTGGCTTTGATTACTCCTTCTTTGGTAGGTCTGAGAAGTGTTAGAACTGGCTGACCTTGCAGAGGGGGCAGAAGAGAGACTTCCAGAGGCTCCGGCACCAGGAGGTGGAGGAGGACCTCTGGGGGGGGATTTCTGAACAGGAGTGTCATATCTCTTTGTCCTCTTCTTCTCTTTAGTCTGATTCTTTGACAGTCTCATCCATGGCTGAAATTCCTTGCTCTTAGGATCTATTCCCTTCAGAATGTAATAGGGAACATCCTTGTTAGGATTGGCAGTAGGAGGAGCAGGAGCTTTTCTTTTCTTGGAAGCAGCTCTTTTCCTTTTCTTAGTGGAGTCAGAATCATCAGAATCATCATCATCATCATCAGAATGAGATGAGTCTTTCCCAGCATAATCATCAAAGTCAAGTTCAGAAGGATCCTTGACAGCAGGTTCAACTTTGTCTTTCTTTTCTCTTTCTTCTTTCTCTTTAGCTTCCTCAATGGCATCTTGCCTAAGAAGGGCATCAAGATCCACATTTGGAGACCTCTTCCAGAGTTCTGATTCTAGATACAACTCAGGAACTGTCTTGGGGACCAGTTCTGCAATAGAAGGAATGGATAGAGGATAGGTAAGGATAGGTGGAGAAAAGATGACGATATCTGCAGGGGCAGATGCTTTCTCTAGAGAGATGGCTAGGGAATCCAGATGATAATTAGCCATCCCTTCAATGTACTCAGAGGCAATGTTCTCAGCCACAAAGGCTATAAATTGTTCTAGGTTTAGAGTACCTGAGCTTGAGTCCATTTCAGTCATCTTGGGAGCATTGTTTGCCCTATCTTGCACATCTTCAATTTCTTCAGCAGCAGCATCAGCAGGGATGTTGATGTTTTCAGCAGCAGCAGCATTTATGGTTGTGCCTGCATGCAAAGAGAGATAGGTTAACAACCAAGTGGGAATAAAATATTCCCCCTAAGGTGAACAAACAACAGGTAATAGATAGGATTACCTGAAGCTCTACACAGGATACCACTTTGCATCTAGGAAGGAGGTTATAATTCCTTCTAGATGTTCAGTGACATCAGGGATAGACACCTCTGCAAGGCACAAGAGGAGTGCCATACAGGAAAAGAAAAGAGTATCCTTGACCAAGGGGTCATCAAGGTACTCAGGTCTATAAGGGACCATTTTCTCTTGAAAAGAGGGAACAGGAGGAGTAGATGTGAGTGAGGACTCACAGTCTAGGTTAAGATAGGATTCTAAATCTTTATCAGAATCAAGGGACTTAGCAGCATCAACTTGCAAGACTGATGTAAGGTCATCAGCAGCTGTGATGGAAAGGAAAGAAAGGGATAAGAAATTAACTCTAATTTGGAGTTAGAATTAATTAGAATCTTAAATAAAGCTATACCATCAGGTTGAGCAGCATCATTCTCACAAACGTCCATGGGGACTTCCTCATTTTCTTTTTCAGGAACTTCTTCCTCAGAAGCTAGATTCACTAGGGAGTGAATGTCTTTGTTAGATACAAATATCAAATTGAAGTCCTGATTATATCCTTTGGAGGAAGAGTTTTAAGGTTTACCTTCTGGTTCTTTCTCTGGACTCTCTTGAGGTTCTTCTACAGTTTCTTGAAGGGGAAGAGAGGAATTGTCCTGAAGGGTCAGGGCATCACCTGAGACCACTTCAACAGACATCTCCCCCTGCATGACTTCAGTGGGAACTGGAGTCATGCATCTTACAGAAGGGGGCTCAGCAGAAGATGAGATGGATTTGATGGCATCAGTGAGAGAATTGATGGATGCAATGAGAGGGGCATTTGCAGCCTCAATCATTTTTTGGATGGAGGGAGTAATGAGCTCAACAAGGTGTGCAAGCATTTCAGGGGATATCTGAAATGCTGATGATGTAGAGGTGGATGGAATGGAAGCAGGATGATCTGCCACATGATCAAAGGAATCATGTGGAGATGGGTGAACATCAACATGAGTGTGGGATTCATGTTGAGAAAGATTTGTGAGGATGGTAGCAGTCACCATGTCAACACTGGCTGAAGCTGCCAGATGTTGTGGTGTTGGTGACTGGTGTGGAGATGCAGGTGGAATGAAGGATGCATGTTGAGGTGGCACTGCAGGTGTTGTAGAAAGTAATGCATGAGATGAGGATGCAGGGGTTGCTGAGCCTTCCCCAGTAAGCGGGAGAGCGGCCGAATCAGCCCTTGTGTCTGAAGGAGGGTTAGGATCAACCCTGGCTGACTTCTTGATAATCCTCTGGGATTTCTTGAATAGAGAAGGGTCCAACCTCTTGCTAGCGTTGACTGCGGACGGTGCAGAAACAAGCAGCAGGGGTGCTTTCACATACAGAAACACACCCAGTACCCTGGCAAGATTTACTTCTTTCTGATTGTTCTTTCTCCTTATTAGTTCAAACAGAACTTTTCCCCAGGCAATCTGTGCCTTATTCACCAAAGCTGACATCAGGGCAAACTGTTGTCTGTTGATATTGTCATGAGCAGAATGTTTTCCCAAAACGACCTTGCCCACCAGGTCGGCCAGAAACTTGTATTCTGGAGACAAGTTTATCTTCAGCAGCTTAGCCGGAATCCCTTCGGCATGGCCCATCACAGTGAGCATGCGGCCATATTCCTCTGTGCTTTGCTCATATTCCTCAGTTCCTGTTGGCAGTCCAAACAACTCAGTCAATACTTCAGGAGTCAGAGTGACCTCCTCGCCATTTATCTTTCCTGTCATGGCGTCGTCGCTGGAGGACGAAGTGTATACCCATTCTCGTATCTCCGGTATGTTAATCTTAGGTGCGGATGACATGAATCTCTTGAGGCCTTGCTCTTCACATAGCTGCAGGATATCTTGGATTGGTTGATCGCATCGGCTGAAAGAATCGAAGTCGACACAGAAGCCAGTGTCGAACTTCATCCCAAAGAGAACAGCAGAAGGAATCGCCATAGGATTTGAGAGAAGATGGCGAATCGAGAAGCAAAACAGGGGAGAAGAGAATCGCGCGGGATTAGAGTTCGAGAGCGAATTCTAAGCCAGAAGAAGGAATATGAAAAGACGGAGCGGAAGGACGACGATCTTCAGACCTAAATCGACTATTAGAAACAAATCTGCGATCGTCGATCCCGGAATAAAATCGGTCGTCGAATAAAGATCGACGATAGTCAATGTTTGACTAAATCGGTAAACATCGACCGACTACACGCAATTACCACGATCGTCGATCAATATATGATGGTCGACGATTCTCCACACAGCACAGAAAATCTGTCGTCGACCATTGGTCGACGATAGATACCTAAGGAGAGATCGTTGACCAGTTGGTCGACGATTTCTGCCTTACTACAGAACGAGCTGTCGTCGACGGTTGGTCGACGATAGTTCTGACCTGGTCGAAGATCGTCGAGCAGTCGTTCGACGATTTTAGACAGAAAACAAAATTATCTTAATTTTCACTACTCTGAACCATTAATCATACCAAGCTGGTTCAGGAAGAACAAATGCTTTTGTTCATCAAGGGGCTTAGTGAAAATATCTCCTCTCTACAGGTCTGTGGATATAAATTCCATTGCTATCTTGTTCTTTTCCACATTATCTCTCAGAAAATGATGTCTAATCTCAATGTGCTTGGTCCTGGAATGGTGCACAGGATTTTGAGCAATTGATATTGCACTGGTACTGTCACACAGAATTTTTGTGTTTGAGTGTGTGTACCCATAATCCACTAGCTGATTTTGAATCCACAGGATCTGTGAACAGCAACTAGCTGCTGCAATATATTCAGCCTCAGCAGTTGAAGTAGACACAGATGCCTGTTTCTTACAAAACCAAGAGACAAGTCTCTCTCCCAGGAACTGACAAGTCCCTGAGGTGCTTTTCCTGTCAACTCTACAACCAGCATAATCAGCATCTGAATATCCAATTAATTCAAATCCTGACTCAGCTGGGTACCACAATCCTAAGTTAGGGCATCCCTTAAGGTATCTCAAGAACCTCTTGAGGAGAGTTAAGTGAGATTCCTTTGGGTTGACCTGAAACCTAGCACATAGGCATGTAGCAAACATTATGTCAGGCCTACTTGCAGTCAAATACAGCAGGGAACCAACAATGGCTCTATAATTCTTTTGATCAACAGACTTGCCATTTACATCAGAATCAATAACTGCATTTGAGGCCATAGGTGTGCTCATTGATGAAGCATCAGACATTCCAAATCTTTTAACCAGCTCCCTGGCATATTTTGATTGAGAAATGAAAATGCCATCAACACTCTGTTTCACTTGGAGACCAAGGAAATAGGATAACTCACCCATGCTGCTCATCTCAAACTTAGAGTGCATTAGTTCAGAGAACCTCTTGCATAGTTTGGGATCAGTAGAGCCAAATATAATGTCATCTACATAGATTTGAACTAACAGTTGTGAGTCCTTATGATGTCTAATGAACAGGGTTCTATCTACTACACCTCTCACAAACTTGTGTTCTAGAAGAAAATTTGCTAAGGTCTCATACCAAGCTCTAGGAGCTTGCTTAAGTCCATATAGAGCCTTTTGGAGTTTGAACACATGAGTGGGTAAGGTTGATGAAACAAACCCTGGTGGTTGTTCAACAAACACTTCTTCCTTTAAATCTCCATTGAGGAAGGCACTCTTCACATCCATTTGGAAGACCTTAAATCTTTTATAGGCAGCATAGGCTAGGAAAATCCTAATGGCTTCTAGTCTAGCTACAGGGGCAAAAGTCTGATCATAATCTATGCCTTCCTCCTGTCTATAGCCTTGAGCTACTAGCCTAGCCTTATTTCTAACTACTATGCCTTGGGCATCAAGCTTGTTTCTAAACACCCACTTGGTGCCTATGATCCGTTGGCCTCTTGGTCTTGGAACCAAGGTCCAAACTTTACATCTTTCAAACTGGTTAAGCTCCTCTTGCATTGCTATAATCCAGTGGGGATCAAGCTCAGCATCTTTAATGGTTAGGGGCTCAACCTGAGAAAGGAAACAAGCAAACATCACATTTTTGTTGAGTTGATGTCTTGTCTGGACTCCTGCTGAAATGTCTCCAATCACTTGAGATACAGGGTGATCTCTAAGTGTGACAAGATCAGTAGGTTCAACAATGATCTGATCTTCAACAGTTTCAAGATTTAATTCCTCATGTGGAATTTGATCAACTGTTGGAGCAGGTGCTTTAACTTCAAGAAGTTCTACATCAGATTCAGAATCTGAAGAAGCAGCCTGAGGAGTTTGTTGGGGATGATTCTCTTGTGTGAGTCTCAAACCTTCCAAATCCTTACTTACTCCTAGGACTTGCACTGTACTATTAAAGGAAGAATCCTTCTCCTTATAATACATGACTGTCTCATCAAAAGAGACATGTGCAGACTCTTCTATCTTAAGAGAGGATTTATTAAGGACCCTATAGGCTTTGCTTACTTGAGAGTATCCTAGAAAAACTCCCATTGAAGCTTTTGCCTCAAATTTTCTATGGTATTCTTTGTTATTGTTATGAACAAAAGCAACACAGCCAAATACTCTAAAATAGTCTATTTTAGGTTTCACTTGCTTAAGTAATTCATAGGGAGTCTTACCCTTAAGTTTATGTATCAGACTTCTGTTCAATACATAGTTAGCTGTGCTAACTGCTTCAGCCCAAAAGGACAGAGGCATGTTAGCATCTGCCAACAATGTACTTGCAGCTTCAATTAGGGTTCTGTTTTTCCTTTCAACTACCCCATTTTGTTGAGGAGTTCTAGGAGCAGAGAAGCTATGTTTGATACCTTCCTTCTCACAGAATTCTTGCATAAGAAGAGACTCAAACTCAGTACCATGATCACTTCTGATCAAGGCAATCTGAGTAGAATACTCACTCTGTATACACTTTAGAAAGTCTGTAAGAACCTTGAAGTTATCAGCCTTAGTTCTCAAGAAGAATACCCAAGTGAACCTGGAGAAGTCATCTACAATTACTAGAGTGTAAGACTTCCCTCCAAGACTCTGCACAGCAATAGGACCAAATAAGTCCAAATGTAGCAAGTACAGAATCCTGGGAGAATCACTTTTATTAACTGATTTAAAGCTATTTCTTGTTTGCTTACCTAGTTGACAAGCTTTGCAAAGGCCT
The DNA here is from genome assembly GCA_039513925.1 of Platanthera zijinensis. Lineage (NCBI taxonomy): Eukaryota > Viridiplantae > Streptophyta > Magnoliopsida > Asparagales > Orchidaceae > Platanthera > Platanthera zijinensis. The sequence goes on from CM077083.1 coordinate 158,684,238, forward strand.
TCCTTCTTGTAGGGGCAAGAAGGTAATCCTCTTACAAGATTGTATTTAGCCAACCTAGAAATGTTTTTCAAGTTCACATGACTAAGTCTCTTATGCCAAAGGGTATTATTACTGGTTACTTCATTAAATAAGCATATTTCAGATTTGGAGGAATTAAAATCTACAACATAAACATTTCCAATTCTAATGCCAACTAACACCACAGTATTATTTAAAGAAATATTGCAGGCAGTGTCAGTAAACCATACCTTGTATCCAGCATCACACATTTGACTTACAGAGATTAGGTTGTGCTTTAGTCCTGAGACATAAGCTACCTTCTTGAAGGTTACAGCTCCTATGGTGAAGCTGCCATACCCTTCAGTCTGTCCACAGCTGGAATCCCCAAATACAACTTTTGGTCCCAGCTTGGCTTTGAAACCTGACAGGTTCTTCTTCTTTCCTGTCATATGCTTTGAGCATCCACTATCCAGATACCATTTGTCATGTATGACTGGATAGGTCTTCACCTGCAGAAAGAACAGTTAAACATTGTGGACCCAGGTTACCTTGGGTCCAGTATTCTTCACAAAAGAAAAACTAGATATAAAAGATTTTACAGGCTTAGATTTATATCCTAAAGGGTGTGATCTCCTAGGTGGGATAATCCATTCAGTTGAAGGATTAAACAACCTGGGGTGGTGATTAGGATTTGAAGTTCTGGAAGTTTGATTTTTATTTTCCAGCTTAAGTCCAGATCGTCGATCAATGGTCGACGATCGCAAGCCATATCGTCGATCATTTATAGTAGAGCTATATTCTGGATTCAACGATCGTCGATCACTGGTCGACGACTCAAGATGAGATCGTCGACCTCCTGCACCAAAGCTATTATACTCAGTGTAGGTGTTCAGCGATCGTCGATAGTCGTTCGACGATTGGTTTGACGATCGTCGATTAATGTTCGACGATTTTTGTAAAGCTAGAAATTTTTTCTTCCTATTCTCTTTCTTAATCTTATTCTGAATTTTCTTACATTTTTCAATTTCCTCAGTATTCTTTATTCCTGATTCAGAAACAAATTTTACTGGAGTGCTAAATCTCTCCTTTGTGAGGAGGATGGGTTCACTAGGTGTAGCACCTAAGCCTAGTTTATCATTACCAACCCTAGTGTTTGCTATACAGGTTATTTCAGATAATTTGAGGCTTCTGCCATTTAATTGTTCTTCTAACCTCTTAGATTTAGCTAGTTCTAATTTTAAGAATGTTACTTCTTCTTTTGAGCTCTCTAATTCCTTTTCTAATCTGATTATTTCAGTACCTTCCATGTCTAGTTCCATTATTTTTAATCTAAGTGACTTAATTTCTTTTTCAGATAATAGTAAATCTAAACATAGAGTTTTAAATTTTAGTTTGAACTCAGGAGATGAGAAATCAAATGAGTCGATTACCTGGTCCTCCATAAAGGAATCTTCTTCATTGTCTCCTTCTTCTTCAGAATTCTCTGCAGCTGACAGAGAGCTGCAGGCATCAATGGCCATGAGGCAGACCTCTTTGGCTTTCTTCTCTTCTTCTTCTTCTGAATCACTGGAGCTAGAGGAGCAGGTATCCTCTTCTGTTTCACTCCAGGTAGCAGCCACAAATCCCTTGTCCTTCTTCTTGTATTTGTGTGATGAGGACTTGGAGTGGTGCTTCCTGTATTCTTTCTCATGTTTCTTCTCCTTGTACTTCTTCTCTAGACAATCTGGAGCAATGTGTCCAGGCTTGCTGCAAACATAACAAATGATTTCTTTAGATGGAGTCTTGTCATACCTTGGCTTATCCTCATGCTTGGAGAACTTCTTTCTGAGGTCTCTTCTTCCCATGTTGAAGAATCTCTTGGCAATGAGTGCCAGTAACTCCTCATTTGATTGACTTCCTTCAGAAGTCTCAGCAGCCTTAAGAGCTAGAGAGTGCTCTTTCTTTATAGGAGTAGGAGTCTTCACTTCAGTTACAGCAGCTCTACTCTTTAAGGTTTGCTCATATGACCTGAGCTTTCCCAACAGAGCTTCTGTGGAGAGTTCCACAGTGTTTCTTCCATCCTTGATGGGCCATATCCTTGAGTCCCATGAGATGGGAAGGCACATCAGGATCTTGTCATTGACTTCTGACAAGGTTATCTCCTTGTCTAAAGACCTCAGTTCACTTATTATTGAACTGAGTCTTGTGTACATGGTGTCAATGTCTTCAGCATCATCCTTCTTGAAATTTTCATACTGAGAGGTGAGATTGGATCTCCTGTCCTTCCTCTCATCAGCTGAGCCAGCAACTATGTGGTTGAGGGAATCCCACATAGCTTTGGCTGAGGTACATTCAGCCAGCTTCTGGAATATCTCATAAGACATTGTCTGAGCTAGGATATTCATTGCTTTAGCATCAGCTGCTTTTGCCTTCTTGTAAGTTTCATTGTAGTCAGGTGGTGGCACAGCACTGAGATCAGCAGAAGTGGAAGCAGCAGCAGGCCTAGCAGGTGGTCCTGTCAAAATAGAAGAAAAAATATCTTCATCAATAGAATTCATGTATAGTCTTATCCTGGCCTTCCATATGCCAAACTTGGACAAGTTGCATACAGGAGGTCTGGTGCTTGAATAATCCTTAGACTGGGCCATGTGTGAAAGTGTTTGTGAATGGTATCAGGAAACAACTTATCACAGGATCTTTTAACTCAGGTGTTAGCCTGTATGAACAGCTAACCTCCCTCTGATACCAATTGAAAGTGAGGGGATAAGTTGTAAACTACTCTAGAGGGGGGTGAATAGAGTATTCAAAATTTTATGAACACTTAGTCAGCTCCCTTGGAGTTTATTTGCGGAATAAAAAATCTGATACTTGAACCCTAAGAGCCTAACACAGTGAAGTGCACAAGTGAAGAAGTTGACTGAAATTTCAGTTAACTACAAGCCTATCACAGCAACTAGCAATCCTAGGTAGTTCTATCACAGCCACAGAATAAAATGAATAAACAAGATAACCAGATGGACACAGGATATATAGTGGTTCCCTTTAAATAGGTACATCCACTCTTCTACCACCCTGGTAGGAATCCACTACAGGTTTTTGCTAAGGTGCCCTGCCACCAATGATCTGATTCAGGTAGATCAAACAGACCCTTTGAGCTTTTGATAAGGATGCTCAACCACAGGTTGTTGATAAGGTGCCCTGTCACCAACGTTCACTTTTGAAGAGGTGTGAACAAACTCTTTTTACAAAGGGGTTGAGAGGGTTAGATTATCTTCTCTGTTTTAAATACAGATTAGAGAAGATTTGTGGATTCTCTAAAGAATCAAAGTCTCCCCCTGGCTCAGTGGAAGTCCAGGGAAAGCCTTTGCTTCAGGATGAAGGAGTTTCAGATAAACTGAAACTAAATCCTCAGAGATCTGAAGACTGATTTTTATCAGGTCTTAAGATTCTGGAGCACTTGAAGCAGATCTTGAGCTTTTTCTGAAGTCTTTGAAAAACTCTAAGCAAATTGCTCAGGAGACTTGAGAATGAAAGATGATTGCTCTGGGCTTTTGCTTCAGGAAAACTTTTCTTCTTCTTGTTGTGAGATTGTGAAGAGCTGCTCTGATGATGCTTGAGCGAATGGATAATATTTCTCTGTGTCTGTAACTTCTTCTTTTCTGAGAGAAGAATCTCTTTTAAATATGTCTTCACGTTTTTCTTTTGGAACGGCTCTATTGATTTGAATTCTCGAGCCCTGCAACAGATTATCTCAAAATAGAATATAGCAATAGGAATAGAATGGCCTATTAACTTTCTGTCAGTCCCAATAAGGAATAAAATAAGCGGGAAAAATATCTCAGCATAAAGACGTACCATTCTTGGAAATAGTACATAGTACTAACGGCTAGAAAACAGGCTGGAAAGATAAAGTCAACGTAATTTGTATAATAGGACAAAATGCTTTATCAAGAATACTGAATCCCGTGATTTATGCTTGACAGAATTTGTAATCAATTTATTTGAATTTAAACCATAAATTTAGCAACAATATTATCAGAGAATCAATCTAACCACCAACTAAAACACTTGGAAATAAACCAAGGAATAGAATAAATACAAAAAGATAAAGGCAGACAGAAATCGTCGAACAGGAGTTCGAAGATCGTCGACCTACTAACAGATCGTCGACTAAAAGAAGGAATCTGTCGAAACAGAAATCGTCGAACGGAAATCGTCGACCAGCTCAAACTATCGTCGACCAAAGCAAAAGATCTGTCGAGACAGATAACGTCGACCAGAAATCGTCGACCAGCTAATAGATAGTCGACCAGCTAACAGATAGTCGACCAGCAAAGGCAAATATCTGTCGAGACAGAAATCGTGAAGCAAGAACACGATCGTCGATCTGTTGATGACAGATCGTCGACCAACCTTCAGAGCGTAGTAAGCTTGCTCTGAGATCGTCGACCAACGGTCGACGATAATTGTCTTGACTCAACGATTCGATAGCCCTGCTATCGTCGATCAATGATCGACGATCGCGAGGCCTCGTTCGACGATAGTCGAACGGAAAAAGCCTTAACCAAAACACATTCTAAAACTACTAGCCTAAACTCTAGGTCAGTCATATACTGCCCTAGGGAGACTAAGCAAAGTCTAAACATGATCATATATCTTTATATGGATCAAGAGGGGCTGGAAAGGGATTACATAAGCCAAATCACATCTAGGGTACCAACATTGTCCAGTAGCATCATTCCAAACTAGAACTTCTTTCGGCAGACTATAGCTTGCATAATGTCAAACAAATTGAGGGATATCTCACGGATTGAGTAGGTCTTGCACAGAAGTACTTTACAAATAACATCCACTAGGAATTTACCTTCATAATTGAAGTCTGCTCTGGTAAGGTTAATGGCTTCAGGATCTACTCCACAGAAAAGGCATGTTCTGTTGGAATCTTCAGTACCCAAATCATCCTCTTCATCTACCACCGGCAGTCTTAAAAGAGTAGCTATAGAGGTCTTGTCCAGACGGATTTTTACTCCTTGCACCTTGGATTTGAGGACCGTCCCATTTTGCTTGATCTTCAGATTTCTGTAAAATTCCTCAACAGCAGGAAAAAGGATCTTACACGGAGTCTGTAGGAGGAAGGTGAGTCCAGCGGTATCGAACAGAATCAGTAGATTTCGGAAATCATCTGAGAGGTTTGCTATCCCTGCAGGAGCAAGCTCCGAGCCAATTCCAATCTTCGAGGAGGGAGCCATTTCGGAATTTCTGTAGAACTGAAGTGGGGAAGAAGAAGATGCTCTGCGGGCTCTGGGAGACAAAGCGTCGATGCTTACTCGAGAGAATGAAAGTGGGAAAAAGGAATTTCCAAATTTTTGGTTTCTATGTATATATATATAACCCTAATTAGGTTTAACGAGGTATTTTTAAAAGTAAATCATACCTGCGAGGGAGCGGCAGAAGTCTCGGTGTGCGAAAAGAGAAAAATAAAATTTTCAAAGGTCTGGAAATCCCGTATACTCGAGTGTATTTCATCATACACGAGTATGTCTTGAGCATACACGAGTGGGTCAAGGACATACACGAGTAGGTTTTAAAACTACTCGAGTTGTACCTAAAGTACTCGAGTATGTTTCCATGTACTCAAGTAAGTAAAATTTCTACTCGAGTATATTTTCATTTACACGAGTATGTAAGTTTATCTATGCGGGTAAATTACTAAGTACTCGAGTATGTGAAAGCACTTACACGAGTATAGCACTTTGAAAATTATTTTTCTTGGAGAAAAAAAAAAGAAATTTTTTACCTTCACCGATATCTTTATCTCTGAGCCTTGAATGAGTCCACTATCACTATTCTTCTTTATTGAGCATCCCGAGTTCCGTTTTGAAGAACGAGAACTTGGTCTCATCCAGTGGTTTAGTGAATATATCTGCAACTTGCCTGTCTGTGGAGACATATTGTAGATCTATGTCTCCATTCTACACATGCTCTCGGATGAAATGGTATCGAAGCTCTATGTGCTTTGTTCGACTGTGGGAGACTGGGTTGTTGGCAATCGCTATTGCACTGGACGAGTCACAAAACAGAGGAATGTTCTGGAACTTCATGTTGTAGTCTTCAAATTGATTCTTAATCCATAGAAGTTGTGCACAACATCTGCCTGCAGAGATATAATCTGATTCAGCCGTTGAGATGGCTACACGGTTCTGCTTCTTACTGCTCCAGGAAAAAAGTCTCCTTCCTAAGAATTGGCAAGTCCCGGAAGTGCTTTTCCTGTCGTCTTTGCTTCCTGCAAAATCTGCATCTGAAAATCCAATCAGTTCACTATCATTACTTCTTGGGTACCATAAGCCAAGATTTGGTGTACCTTTAAGGTATCTCAAAATTTGCTTTGCAGTGATATAGTGAGATTCCTTAGAGTTCACCTGGAATCTAGCGCATACACATGCTGAAAACATGATATCTGGTCTACTTGTGGTAAGGTAGAGCAAAGACCTAATTATGCTTATGTACTTGGTTTCATCAAAAGGTTTCCCTTTCTCATCCTTGTCCAGAGATATAGCTGAGGCCATCGGAGTCCGCATAGAGGTTGCATTCTCCATTCCGAATTTCTTAAGTAGCTCTTTGGTGAACTTTGTCTGTGAGATGAAAATTCCATCCTCAGATTGTTTCACCTGATGCCCTAAGAAATACTTCAGCTCGCCCATACTGCTCATTTCAAACTTCCCTTGCATAAGTTTAGAGAACTTCTTGCAGAGGTTGTTATCCGTTGAGCAAAAAATAATGTCATCGACATAGATTTTCACTAGCAAAATCTTGCCTTTTATTTCCCTAAGAAATAATGTCTTGTCTATCTTTTCTCTTGTGAACTTGTTCTCAAGAAGAAAGCTAGACAGCGTCTCATACCAAGCTCGAGGAGCTTGTTTAAGACCATACAAATCTTTCTGCAGTAGATAAACGTGATTAGGAAAAGTTGAGTCAACAAAACCTGGAGGTTGCTCTACATACACTTCTTCCTTTATGTCACCATTCAGGAAGGCGGACTTTACATCCATCTGATAGACGGTAAAGCCCTTGAGTGCAGCATAAGTAAGGAATAACCTGATCGCCTCCAGTCTTTCCACTGGAGCATACGTTTGATCGAAGTCGATTCATTCTTCTTGGCGATAACCCTTGGCAACGAGTCTGGCTTTGTTCTTTATAATAGTTCCATCTTCGTCCATCTTGTTCCGGTAGACCCATTTTGTCCCGATGACGTTCTTGCTCTTGGGTCTAAGAACAAGTGTCCAAACTTTGCAACGTTTGAACTGATTTAGCTCTTCTTCCATTGCTAGAATCAAAGATGCATCCGAGTTTGCTTCCTCGAACTTCTTAGGTTCAACCTGTGATAGAAAACTTAAGAATAAATTCTCGTTAGTTGTACCTCTCTGAGTCCTGACACCATCCCGGAGATTTTCTATGATTTGGTCCACGGGATGATCCTTCAGGTGTCTGAGTTCTAGAGTCCTTGCATCTAGGATCTCTTCAGCCACTGGAGTTGCATCTTCAGCTGGAATGAGTTCTTCATCTTGATCATCTACCTCTCCAATCGGGGTTGTAGAGGTGATCTTTATGAACTTTTCATCTTTATCTTCAGTAGATTCATCTAGGCTTAGTTCCTTTATCTTTATACCTGCATCTTCAATGAGCACACTAGAAGAGTTGCTTTGCAGCAAGCTCGTCTCATCAAATATAATGTGTATTGATTCTTCTACCACCAGAGTTTTTCTATTAAATACTCTATAGGCCTTACTATAGCTACTATAACCTACAAAAATACCTTCAAAGCTTTTCTCGCTAAACTTAGTAGTGTGATACTTGCCGTTGTTAAGTACGAAGCACTTGCAGCCAAAGATTCTAAAATATGAAATGGTTGGTTTCCTGCTTTTTAGAAGTTCGTAAGGAGTCTTATCATGGTTCTTGTTGATGAGTGCTCGATTTTGCACGTGACAAGCGGTGTTGACGGCTTCAGCCCAGAAATACTCTAGAAGTGAGGCATCACTCAACATGGTCCGGAAAGCCTCTATGAGTGTTCTGTTCCTTCTCTCAGCTACTCCATTTTGCTTTGGAGTGCGAGGAGAGGAAAACTCATGAAAGATACCTTGACTTTCATAGTATTCTGTCATGGCTCCAAACTTGAATTCCGTTCCATTGTCACTTCTGATTTTGACAACGGTGCAGTTGTATTCATTCTGGACTTGCCTAACAAAATTAGTGAAGATGTTGAAGGTATCTGACTTGTGTTTCAGAAAAAACACCCACGCAAAGCGCGAGTAATCATCCACAATAACCAACGTATATTCCTTACCTCCCAAACTTCTAACTTGCAGTGGACCAAACAAGTCCATATGATGAAGCTGTAAGCTTCTATCAGAATCTTTGCCTATAATGCTTTTAAAATAACTCCTTGTTTGCTTGCCTTTTATACAGGCATGACAAGGGCTGTCCTTAACGCACTTGACGTTAGGGGCATCACGCACTAAGTTTTGAGAGAATAGTTTATTAATAGTTTTGAAATTAATATGTGCTAGTCTCTTGTGCCATTGGTCAGCAAGAAATGCACTACTTTTTGCTAAAAGACATACTGGTGTGGATGAGTCAATACAGATGAAATTTAAACAGAAAATATTTCTGCTACGAGTGTCTGATAAGATAGTTTCCATGTTTCAAACCGATTTTATCAAACACTTATCAGCATGAAATTCAACCACGTATCCTTTGTCGCATAGTTGGCTTATGTTGATGAGATTGTGTTCCAATCCTTCATATAGGCTACATCCGAAAAGGATACGTTACCGTTAGTAATCATACCGTAGCCTTTGGTAATTCCTCAGTCTGAACCTCCAAAGATGACCTTTGGTCCGTTCAACACCTGTGAAAAGTTCTGAAGTAGGATCCTTGTCCCGATCATATGCCGAGAACATCCACTGTCCAAATACCAGATTGGCGTTTTAATGGCCTTTGGACGTACCTGCAATTAAAATCACTTAGCCTTAGGAACCCAAACACATTTAGGTCCTTGGTCTTGAGTTAGAATACTCCCCTTATGAGTATTAGCCTCATGAGTGGTCATTCTCACATTGCCAACTTGAGGAGTTGCAGCATTTCTAGGATTAAACCAACAATTTATGGCAAAGTGACCAACTCTACCACAGCACCAATAGTCGAATCTGTTGTATCTTTGCCTTCCAAACTCCTGCTTGACCTTCTTGGGAGGAGGTCCAGCCGGGGTAGCATTCTTGGAGGAAGAAGCTTCATGATGATGGCAGCTACATGAAGTCTTCTCCTTCAGAGGCTTTTCCACAACATGTTTTACCTTTGGTGTCTTCTTGATGTTATGACCATGAGCATATGGTCCATAGCTCTGAAGTTGAATCTCTTCATAGGGTTCCTTGAAGACACTTTCGCCAAAGTTACGGGGGCAGGTCCAACCTTGGTACCTTGACTTGGCCTTCTCCGGGATCGGCCTAGAGAAGTGTCCATAGGTGGACTCATAGTCGAATTCGTTTGTAGGAAAGAGAACTTTCTTGAACGATACTGGCTCCAAAGGAGCTTTCCCTTTTTCCTCGGCTAAGGCCTTCTTGGCATTATTATTCTTTCTCTTGGCCTTGTTTCTCCTAGAGGATTTACTAGGAGTACCTTTGTGGCCTAGACCAGCACCCTTGGCCTCAGCTGAGAATTCAGCAATCAGAGGAAGTACAGTCTTAGGCTTAGAGAAACCTTCTACAAGTTTCTTTTCCGCGGAGAGTTGTTCTTCCAACTCCTTGATGATTTTCTCCTTAAGGTCAAAGTGCTCAAGAGCCTTGTTATATTCTTCAATAGATTTATTAAAGTCTTCCTTGAGAGAGTCAGTCTTAGAGACTTCTTCTCTTAAGGTGCTCTCTGCAGCTTTTAGAGATTTTATCTCTATAGTTTGAGTTTTCACGACTCGGCGACATTTGTCGTAAGCCTTGAGTAACTCCTTATATTGTCCCATGAGTTCAGATTCATCCTCAGAGGGATAGCCCTCTTGCTCATTATCATCATCAGATTCTGAAAGAGGAGTGTGAGATTTTACCTCCCCAGTTAACTGGGAGACCTGTTCATCATCAGTTAGAGCCATTAGCCCAAAGTAGGCTTCTTCCTCTTCTGCTCTTGACTCAGATGAGTCGGAGTTACTTAGGGTTCTGCCCTTCTTGGCTAACAGGCTCTTTTCTGTCCTCTTTTTATTGTAGGACTTCTTCTCTTCTCTTTTACCACCCTCTTTCTTCTTGTGGGGGCAATCCGCAATGACGTGACCTGGCTTATTACAACAATAGCAAACAATGTCAGTCGAATAATGTTTATTCGGTTTAGTACCATACCTGTCTTGGCTAATTTAGCCTTTTCTATGGCGATCACCATCATTGCGTGATCTTCTATAGGAGGCATCCTTGCCTTTCCATTGTTTCTTTTTGTTCAGGAATTTCTTGAATTGCCTTGAGAGTAGAGAGAACTCTCTATCAGATAGCTCTGAGCCAGAGGAGCTTGGCTCAGAAGATTCTTCTTCATCAGTTACAGGAGCTGGGGCAGGAGAGCTAGCCTTTGTCTTCCTTGAGCTATCTGCCTTCAGAGCGACAGACTTCTCCTTAAAAGCAGACCTGCTCATCTCTTCTTCTGCTTTTCTTGAGTTGATTTGAAGCTCGTAAGACATAAGCTTTCCGAACAGATTCTGCGGGTCCGTCTCGGCTAACCTTCCGAACTCCCGAATGGCGCATACCCTATTATCCCATTCCTTGGTCAGGGATCTTAAGAATTTGTCATTCAGTTCCCCATTTGTGAAGACTCGGCCATAAACTCTTAGGCCATTGACTATCTTGAAGAAGTTCTCAAAGGTATCAGCTATGGCTTCCTTGTGACCTTGCCTGAAGGCTTTATACTTCTGATTTAGAAGGGATCTCTAATCATCCCTAACTTCTTCAGTTCCTTCCATCAGAGTCACCAGGGATTGCCACATCTCCTTGGCAGACTGGCAATGAATTAGATTTTGCAGCATCAAGTCATCGACTGCACTTGCTATAATATTTTTAGCTTTCTTGTCCAGGGAGACAAGTGCAATCTCGTCCTTATCCAAATCCATCAATTTCTTTAGGATCTTTTTGGTTGGATCTATTGTGGATGCAGTCATAGGAACATACAGATCTTCTTCAACAATCATGAAGATCCGAGGATCCACAGCTTCCATGAACAGTTTAACTCTTTCCTTCCACATAGGAAAATTATTCTTGGTACATATAGGGAGCTTAGCAAAATCCTTGGTCTTACTCATGCTTGATGCTTTACTAAAGACAACTTTGGAAGGATTAGATCAAGGTGTTAACCTTTTAACGATTAACCTCCCTCGATACCAATTGAAAGTTCTAAGTTGTCTACCTAAATCACCTAGAGGGGGGGGGGGAATAGGTGATGCGTGCATCTAATGCGGAATAAAAAATTAGCAACTAGCACAAATAAGTAAGAAAGCAATCACACAGACAACGAGAGATTTATAGTGGTTCCCTGATCTTCGGTACGTCCACTTTCCTCACCGATCTAGCAAATTACTAGACTCGGCTACTCCACTATCTCAGATTGCAAACCAATCCTACACCTCGGAATCACGTTCCTACAAAACTCGATCCCAAATGGATCTACACTCGGAAGATAGAACTTCCTACCACTCGGAGATGAATCTCCTACAAGGAAAATTGTTTGAAGAAAAATACAAACAATAAATAACACAGATCTGGATCTTTGGCTTTGTCTTCTTCGTTAAGAGCTTTCGGCTTGGACAGAAATTATTGAAGAAGACTAGACAGAAATCCACGGATCTGAAATCTAGAATCACCACGATCGAGTAGATATTTCAGAGATCAATGAAGCACGGAGTGATCGGATGATTCTTCTTGAGTCTGGATCGCTAGAAGGTAGAGATCGGCAGCAGCGGCTGTGAGAACGATGATCCAAAATCTCTTTCTGAAACCAGTAATGGCGGTCAATGGAAAATTAGGTTTTCGGAATTTTCTTTTTTTAAGACAAATAATCTCTGTATCCTTTTATGATTGTTGTTAATAGTTCAAATCAGAATGGACCTATTTATAGGCGATCTACAACGGTCATAATAATCTTTAATGATGACATATGGACCAATCAGAAAAGACTATTTCCAAAATACCCGTTGAAGCTGGACTTAGAAATATTCCAGGAAATCTGAACCAGTATACTTGAGAGAAGAAATATACTCGAGTATAAGAGATCTGCTACTCGAGTAGATAAGGGAGGAATATACTCGAGTACAAAGAAAGAAACTACTCAAGTATCTTAGAGGAACTACTCAGTACAACAGAAGACCTACTCGAGTATGAGAGAATATACTCAAGTATAAGGACTTAGAAATATTTCTCAGAAAGAAACTTGAAGGTCTACTCGAGTATAAGAATTGGAAATACTCGAGTGCAGAGAAGACAAATTACTCGAGTAAACACAAAGGATCCACTCGAGTACTTGAGCAACAACTCGAGTATAAGATAAATCTACTTGAGTCAAAAGACTTAGAAAACAAATCTGAGAGGAGAAACCAGAACTACTCGAGAATAAGATAAATATACTCGAGTACTAAGTCACTTACTCGAGTATACAAAAGAAGGACTCGAGTATGTGGACTTAGACAATTTCAGACTGATCACAGAAGGATCTACTCGAGTATAAAACATATCCTACTCGAGTGACTAACCATCTACTCGAGTATGAGATATCGCTCACTTGAGTAAAAGAAAATCTACTCGAGTATAAGCTTACATACTCAAGTATACAGAGTCTTCTTGAGTATTTTAAATGAACTACTCGAGTACTAAGTCACTTACTCAAGTATATGAGGGATATTACTCAAGTAGGAGGACTTGGAGAAAAAAATCTTCTGAAACAATCTTCAATACTCCAGTCCATAAGTCCAAATGCATGTAGATGAAGTGTATCCCAATAGAGAGGCTATACATGAGTCAACACCTTGGATCACACAATAAGGAATTACATTGTATGGTCCTGTGTTTGGTGACCCATTATAGACTCACATTAGTCTACACTTGGCAATAGGATCCTGCATACATACAACTCAAACATAGTATCAAATACAACTTAATTCATCTTAGTTCAAGGTCTGACTTCCTACAAATCTGAGGTATTGTGGAGACAAATCCCAATAATCTCTCCCTATTTGTAGAAGTCAGCACTCTCTATACTAAGGTGAATTACTTAGAGTAAGAAGAACAATGATAACATATATCAATGAAAAGTAAAGCAGTAAACTACTTAGCAAAGAAATAATAATAAAGGATAACCATAATCTGAATTATATATATAATAGAAATGTTTTTTTAAAAATAGAAATTTCCAGTTCCACATCATCATTCTCTCAAGGGTAAGCTTCTCTATGCAATCTTTCTCTTTTTAGCTCTTGCCTCTCCAAGTAGCTGTAAGGTTTAGGAAAGTAAGTTCTGGGCCTTGGAGGAGGAGCTGGATTATTGTATCCCCATAGCTTGTCATACAATCTGATCTTGATCTGGGATACATCATAGGCTTTCCATTCTGAAAAACTGTAGAACTGATCTTTTTTTTTCTACAAAATCTGTCACTAGCTTCAAGGTATCAAAAATTAGAGATTTGGAGGTAGGACTCCATACTTTTGCATGCACTACTTCAGGTCTTTCCTCTGGAGCAGAAGTTGGCTCTCTCCTAGGTGCAGAACGGCTGGCAGAAGCGCCGTCACCATACTTCCTTTTCTTGCTGGGAGCACCCTGATCAGCAGGTCTTCTAGAAGAGGAAGCACCTTGATCAAAGTGTCCCTGAGAGCTGGGAGGAATATAATCTTTCCAAACATCAGAATAAGTTAGAGGAGGCTCAGACATCTCATCAGCAGGTCTGGGAGAGAAGACTGGCACAGCCTCTGGAAAGTTAACATGAACCTGAGCATCTGAAGGAGGATTTTCCTCAAGAGGATCTAGACTTTTGGGAATGATGGTAGGATTCAGCTGGAAATCTGGGAAATTCTGGTTGTGCACCCAGACTGCAGTATCATATATATAGAATTTAACTGACTGAAGTTGGGCTAGAATGTCTGCTTTCATTGTTTTAGCTATGTCGTCCACAGTGGCTTTAGACTGGGCAGAGATTTTTTCAACTTGTTCTTTCACTATTTTCTCCCCCTTGCTGATTTCTACAGATAGCTTAGCAATAGCTTCATCTCTAAAAGTACCAACTTCTTCACAAACCTTCATAACATTTGCTTCAGCCCTTTTGTCCAACTGAAGTTGATTGTGAGCCACTGTTTCAACTTGATTCTCACTTCACCTATACTAGTGATAGTATGGTCTATTGCTTTTCCACCCAACTGAAATAGTCTTCTTCACTCATCAGTATTTGCTTGAATTTCTGCAAAGCCTCTACTCATCTCAGATTCAAGAGTAGAGACCTTGTTATTTACTGATTTCAAAGAATCATCAAAGTAATTTCTCTGTTCTAGGAGCATCTGCTCAATCTTACTGATAATATTTGAAGAACTGGAGGGAGCATAGGCTGGAGCAGAGGATGAAGCAGGTGCTTGAGGAACAGGGGCTACCAAGGGAGGGATTTTTGCAATCACAACTAAGCTTACAGCTCTCTTTGAAGGTATGATCTCAACTGAATCTTCTGGATTGATGAAAGAAGGGAGAGAGAAATCTAGTGTCCTAAGAGGTTGATCAACATGCTCTGGGGACATGTCCTCATCATTGGATAGGAGGATATTCTCATACTGATTTGGGTCTTCAGCAGGAGACTGAGCAGGGGAGGGAGAAGGATCCTGTGCAGGAGTCTGATCTTCAGGTAGTTGATGCTTAGGAGAGAGAGTAACTGAATCTTCTGGAAGGTGAAGCTTAGGAGAAAGAGAAACTGAATCATATAAAAATAAGGGTTCATTGGATCTTAGCTCATCAATGAATCTATCAATATCTGCAGCAGTTGAGAGGATTTCCTCTTGAGCTTGAACATCTGAGAGAATATCTTCTGGAGGAGGAGGAGGTGGTGGTTCTCTGATCTGAGGTTGCTGAGATGGAGCTTCTGAATCTGGATGTTGAATGCTAGATGAAGTAGGCTCCCCGTCAACTATTGCACCCAAGGGGTCAATAGGTTGATGTTAAGGAGGAGATGGAATCCTGTCATTGGAGACATTGGGTTCTCTGGAGATATCTTCTTTGTTAACAGCAGCTTTGGATGCTTGAGCAGAGTTCTGAAGCTTGATCTCATACCTCTGGATAGAAGAAATGGAGACCTTTTTCATGTGGTGGAGGGGAGTTCATTTAGATAAATCGAAAACCTCGGGATTAATCTCATGGAGAAGTAGAGAGATAATCCTAGCAAAATTTGGGTGTTTCAGACTGTCCTTGATCTTGTCCAGTAGAATCATTCCAAACTGGAACTTCTTTCGGCATACTATAGCTTGCATAATGTCAAACAAATTGAGGGATATCTCACGGATTGAGTAGGTCTTGCACAGAAGTACTTTACAAATAACATCCACCAGGAATTTACCTTCTGAATTGAAGTCTGCTCTGGTAAGGTTAATGACTTCAGGATCTACTCCACAGAAAAGGCATGTTCTGTCGGAATATTCAGTACCCAAATCATCCTCTTCATCTACCACCGGCATTCTTAACAGAGTAGCTATAGAGGTCTTGTCCAGACGGATTTTTACTCCTTGCACCTTGGATTTGAGGACCGTCCCATTTCGCTTGATCTTCAGATTTCTGTAAAATTCCTCAACAGCAGGAAAAAGGATCTTACACGGAGTCTGGAGGAGGAAGGTGAGTCCAGCGATATCGAACAGAATCAGTAGATTTTGGAAATCATCTGAGAAGTCTGCTATCCCTGCAGGAGCAAGCTCCGAGCCGATTCCAATCTTCGAGGAGGGAGCCATTTCGGAATTTCTATAAAACTGAAGTGGGGAAGAAGAAGACGCTCTGCGGGCTCTGGGAGACGAAGCGTTGATGCTTACTCGAGAGAATGAAAGTGGGAAAAAGGAATTTCCGAATTTTTGGTTTCTATGTATATATATAACCCTAATTAGGTTTAACGAGGTGTTTTTAAAAGTAAATCATACCTGCGAGGGAGCGGCAGAAGTCTCGGTGTGCGAAAAGTGAAAAATAAAATTTTCAAAGGTCTGGAAATCCCATATACTCGAGTGTATTTCGTCATACACGAGTATGTCTGGAGCATACACGAGTAGGTTTTAAAACTACTCGAGTAGCGCCTAAAGTACTCAAGTATGTTTCCATGTACTCGAGTAAGTAAAATTTCTACTCGAGTATATTTTCATTTACACGAGTATGTAAGTTTATCTACGCGGGTAAATTACCAAGTACTCGAGTATGTGAAAGCACTTACTCGAGTATAGCACTTTGAAAATTATTTTTCTTGGGGAAAGAAAAAAAAAATTTACCTTCATCGATTTCTTTATCTCTGAGCCTTGAATGAGTCCACTATCACTATTCTTCTTTGTTGAGCATCCCGAGTTCCGTTTTGAAGAACGAGAACTTGGTCTCATCCAGTGGTTTAGTGAATATATCTGCAACTTGCCTGTCTGTGGAGACATATTGAAGATCTATGTCTCCATTCTCCACATGCTCTCGGATGAAATGGTATCAAAGCTCTATGTGCTTTTTCCAGCTGTGGGAGACTGGGTTGTTGGCGATCGCTATTGCACTGGACGAGTCGCAAAACATAGGAATGTTCTGGAACTTCTTGTTGTAGTCTTCAAATTGATTCTTGATCCACAGAAGTTGTGCACAACAGCTGCCTGCAGAGATATACTCTGATTCAGCCGTTGAGATGGCTACACAGTTCTGCTTCTTACTGCTCCAGGAAATAAGTCTCCTTCCTAGTTATTGGCAAGTCCCAGAAGTGCTTTTCCTGTCGTCTTTGCTTCCTACAAAATCTGCATCTGAAAATCCAATCAGTTCACTATCATTACTTCTTGGGTACCATAAGCCAAGATTTGGTGTACCTTTAAGGTATCTCAAAATTCGCTTTGCAGTGATATAGTGAGATTCCTTAGAGTTCACCTGGAATCTAGCGCATACACATGTTGAAAACATGATATCGTGTCTGCTTACGGTAAGGTAGAGCAAAGACCCAATTATACTTCTGTACTTGGTTTCATCAAAAGGTTTCCCTTTCTCATCCTTGTCCAGAGACATAGCTGAGGCCATTGGAGTCTGCATAGAGGTTGCATTCTCCATTCCGAATTTCTTAAGTAGCTCTTTGGTGAACTTTGTCTGTGAGATGAAAATTCCATCCTCAGATTGTTTCACCTGAAGCCCTAAGAAATACTTCAGCTTGCCCATACTGCTCATTTCAAACTTCCCTTGCATAAGTTTAGAGAACTTCTTGCAGAGGTTGTTATCCGTTGAGCCAAAAATAATGTCATCGACATAGATTTGCACTAGCAAAATCTTGCCTTTTATTTCCCTAAGAAATAATGTCTTGTCTATCTTTCCTCTTGTGAACTTGTTCTTAAGAAGAAAGCTAGACAGCGTCTCATACCAAGCTCGAGGAGCTTGTTTAAGACCATATAAATCTTTCTACAGTAAATAAACGTGATTAGGAAAAGTTGAGTCAACAAAACCTGGTGGTTGCTCCACATACACTTCTTTCTTTATGTCACCATTCAGTAAGGCGGACTTTACATCCATCTGATAGACGGTAAAGCCCTTGAGTGCAGCATAAGCAAGGAATAACCTGATCGCCTCCAGTCTTGACACTGGAGCATACGTTTGATCGAAGTCGATTCCTTCTTCTTGGCGATAACCCTTGGCAACGAGTCTGGCTTTGTTCTTTATAATAGTTCCATCTTCGTCCATCTTGTTCCGGTAGACCCATTTTGTCCCGATGACGTTCTTGCTCTTGGGTCTAGGAACAAGTGTCCAAACTTTGCAACGTTTGAACTGATTTAGCTCTTCTTCCATTGCTAGAATCCAAGATGCATCCGAGTTTGCTTCCTCGAACTTCTTAGGTTCAACCTGTGATAGAAAACTTAAGAATAAATTCTGGTTTGTTGTACCTCTCCGAGTCCTGACACCATCCCGGGGATTTCCTATGATTTTGTCTATGGGATGATCCTTCAGGTGTCTGAGTTCTAGAGTCCTTGCATCTGGGATCTCTTCAGCCACTGGAGTTGCATCTTCAGCTGGAATGAGTTCTTCATCTTGATCATCTACCTCTCCAATCGGGGTTGTAGAGGTGATCTTTATGAACTTTTCATCTTAATCTTCAGTAGATTCATCTAGGCTGAGTTCCTTTATCTTTATACCTGCATCTTAAATGAGCACACTAGAAGAGTTGCTTTGCAGCAAGCTCGTCTCATCAAATACAATGTGTATTGATTCTTCTACCACCAGAGTTTTTCTATTAAATACTCTATAGGCCTTACTATGGCTACTATAACCTACAGAAATACCTTCAAAGCTTTTCTCGCTAAACTTGGTAATGTGATACTTGCCGTTGTTAAGTACGAAGCACTTGCAGCCAAAGATTCTAAAATATGAAATGGTTGGTTTCCTGCCTTTTAGAAGTTCGTAAGGAGTCTTATCATGGTTCTTGTTGATGAGTGCTCGATTTTGCACGTGACAAGCGGTATTGACGGCTTCAGCCCAGAAATACTCTGGAAGTGAGGCATCACTCAACATGGTCCGGCAAGCCTTTATGAGTGTTTTGTTCCTTCTCTCAGCTACTCCATTTTGCTGTGGAGTGCGAGGAGAGGAAAACTCATGAAAGATACCTTGACTTTCACAGTATTCTGTCATGGCCCCAGACTTGAATTCCGTTCCATTGTCACTTCTGATTTTGACAACGGAGCAGTTGTATTCATTCTGGACTTGCCTAACAAAATTAGTGAAGATGTTGAAGGTATCTGACTTGTGTTTCAGAAAAAACACCCATGCAAAGCGCGAGTAATCATCCACAATAACCAACGTATATTCCTTACCTCCCAAACTTCTAACTTGCAGTGGACCAAACAAGTCCATATGAAGAAGCTGTAAGCTTCTATCAGAATCTTTGCCTATAATGCTTTTAAAATAACTCCTTGTTTGCTTGCCTTTTATACAGGCATGACAAGGGCTGCCCTTAACGCACTTGACGTTAGGGGCATCACGCACTAAGTTCTGAGAGAATAGTTTATTAATAGTTTTGAAATTAATATGTGCTAGTCTCTTGTGCCATTGGTCAGCAAGAGATGCACTACTTTTTGCTAAAAGACATAATGGTGTGGATGAGTCAAACAGATGAAATTTAAACAGAAAATATTTCTGCTACGAGTGCCTGATAAGATAGTTTCCATGTTGTCAACCGATTTTATCAAACACTTATCAGCATGAAATTCAACCACGTATCCTTTGTCGCATAGTTGGCCTATGCTGATGAGATTGTGTTCCAATCCTTCAACATAGGCTACATCCGAAAAGGATACGTTATCGTTAGTAATCATACCATAGCCTTTGGTATTTCCTCGGTCTGAACCTCCAAAGATGACCTTTGGTCCGTTCAACACCGGTGAAAAGTTCTGAAGTGTGCTCCTTGTCCCGGTCATATGCCGAGAACATCCACTGTCCAAATACCAGATTGGCGTTTTAATGGCCTTTGGACGTACCTGCAATTACAATCACTTAGACTTAGGAACCCAAACACGTTTGGGTCCTTGGTCTTGAGTTAGAATACTCCCCCTACTAGTATTAGCCTCATGAGTGGTCATTCTCACGGTTCCAACTTGAGGAGTTGCAGCATTTCTAGGATTAAACCAACAATCTATGGCAAAGTGACCAACTCTATCACATCACCAATAGTCGAATCTATTGTATCTTTGCCTTCCAAACTCTTGCTTGACCTTCTTGGGAGGAGGTCCAGCCGGGGTAGCATTCTTGGAGGAAGAAGCTTCATGATGATGGCAGCTACATGAAGTCTTCTCCTTCAGAGGCTTTTCCACAACAGGTTTTACCTTTGGTGTCTTCTTGATGTTATGACCATGAGCATATAGTCCATATATCTGAAGTTGAATCTCTTCATAGGGTGATTTGAAGACACTTTCGCCAAAGTTACAGGGGCGGGTCCAACCTTGGTACCTTGACTTGGCCTTCTCCGGGATCGGCCTAGAGAAGTGTCCATAGGTGTACTCATAGTCAAATTCGTTCGTAGGAAAGAGAACTTTCTTGAACGATACTGGCTCCAAAGGAGCTTTCCCTTTTTCCTCGGCTAAGGCCTTCTTGGCATTCTTATTCTTTCTCTTGGCCTTGTTTCTCCTAGAGGATTTACTAGGAGTACCTTTGTGGCCTAGACCAGCACCCTTGGCCTCAGCTGAGAATTCAGCAATCAGAGGAAGTATAGTCTTAGGCTTAGAGAAACCTTCTACAAGTTTCTTTTCCGCCGAGAGTTGTTCTTCCAACTCCTTGATGATTTTCTACTTAAGGTCAAGGTGCTCAAGAGCCTTGTTATATTCTTCAATAGATTTATTGAAGTCTTCCTTGAGAGAGTCAGTCTTAGAGACTTTTTCTCTTAAGGTGCTCTCTGCAACTTTTAGAGATTTTATCTCTATAGCTTGAGTTTTCACGACTCGGCGACATTTGTCGTAAGCCTTGAGTAACTCCTTATATTGTCCCATGAGTTCAGATTCATCCTCAGAGGGATAGCCCTCTTGCTCATTATCATCATCAGATTCTGAAAGAGGAGTGTGAGATTTTACCTCCCCAGTTAACTGGGGGACCTATTCATCATCAGTTAGAGCCATTAGCCCAAAGTAGGCTTCTTCCTCTTCTGCTCTTGACTCAGATGAGTCGGAGTCACTGAGGGTTCTGCCCTTCTTGGCTAACAGGCTCTTTTCTGTCCTCTTTTTATTGTAGGACTTCTTCTCTTCTCTTTTGCCACCCTCTTTCTTCTTGTGGGGGCAATCCGCAATGACGTGACCTGGCTTATTACAACAATAGCAAACAATGTCAGCCGAATAATGTTTATTCGGTTTAGTACCATACCTGTCTTGGCTACTTGAGCCTTTTCTATGGCGACCACCATCATTGCGTGATCTTCTATAGGAGGCATCCTTGCCTTTCCATTGTTTCTTTTTGTTCAGGAATTTCTTGAACTGCCTTGAGAGTAGAGAGAACTCTCCATTAGATAGCTCTGAGCCAGAGGAGCTTGGCTCAGATGATTCTTCTTCATCAGCTACAGGAGCTGGGGCAGGTTAGCTAGCCTTTGTCTTCCTTGAGCTATCTGCCTTCAGAGCGACAGACTTCTCCTTGGATGCAGACCTGCTCATCTCTTCTTCTGCTTTTCTTGAGTTGATTTGAAGTTCGTAAGACATAAGCTTTCCGAACAGATTATGCGGGTCCGTCTCGGCTAACCTTCCAAACTCCCGAATGGCGTATACCTTATTATCCCATTCCTTGGTCAGGGATCTTAAGAATTTGTCATTCAGTTCCCCATTTGTGAAGACTCGGCCATTGACTATCTTGAAGAAGTTCTCAAAGGTATCAGCTATGGCTTCCTTGTGACCTTGCCTGAAGGCTTCATACTTCTGATTTAGAAGGGATCTCCGATCATCCCTAACTTCTTCAGTGCCTTCCATCAGAGTCACCAGGGATTGCCACATCTCCTTGGCAGACTGGCAATGAATTAGATTTTGCAGCATCAAGTCATCGACTGCACTTGCTATAATGTTTTTAGCTTTCTTGTCCAGGGAGACAAGTGCAATCTCGTCCTTATCCAAATCCATCAACTTCTTTGGGATCTGTTTGGTTGGATCTATTGTGGATGCAGTCATAGGAACATACGGACCTTCTTCAATAATCATGAAGATCCGAGGATCCACAGCTTCCATGAATAGTTTAACTCTTTCCTTCCACATAGGAAAATTATTCTTGGTACATATAGGGAGCTTAGAAAAATCCTTTGTCTTACTCATGCTTGATGCTTTACTAAAGACAACTTGGGAAGGATTAGATCAAGGTGTTAACCTTTTAACGATTAACCTCCCTCTGATACCAATTGAATGTTCTAAGTTGTCTACCTAAATCACCTAGAGGGGGGGAATAGGTGATGCGTGCGTCTAATGCGGAATAAAAAATAAGCAACTAGCACAAATAAGTAAGCAAGCAATCACACAGACGACAAGATATTTATAGTGGTTCCCTGATCTTGGGTACGTCCACTTTCCTCACCGATCTAGCAAATCACTAGACTTGGCTACTCCACTATCTCGGATTGCAAACCAATCCTACACCTCGGAATCACGTTCCTACAAAACTCGATCCCAAATGGATCTACACTCGGAAGATAGAACTTCCTACCACTCAGAGATGAATCTCCTACAAGGAAAATTGTTTGAAGAAAAATACAAACAACAAATAGCACAGATCCTGATCTTTGGCTTTTTCTTCTTCGTTGAGAGCTTTCGTCTTGGACATAAATTGTTGAAGAAGACTAGACAGAAATCCACGGATCTGAAATCTGGAATCACCGCGATCGAGTAGATATTTCAGAGATCGATGAAGCACGGAGTGATCGGATGATTCTTCTTGAGTCTGGATCGCTAGATGGTTAGAGATCGACAGCAGCGGTTGTGAGAACGACGATCCAAAATCTCTTTCCGAAACCAGTAATGGCGGCCGACGGAAAATTAGGTTTTCGGAATTTTCTTTTTTTAAGACAAATAATCTCTGTATCCTTTTATGATTGTTGTTAATAGGTCAAATCGGAGTGGACTTATTTATAGGCGATCTACAACGGTCATAATAATCTTTAATGATGACACGTGGACCAATCAGAAAAGACTATTTCCAAAATACCCGTTGAAGCTGGACTTAGAAATATTCCAGTAAATCTGAACCAGTATACTCGAGAGAAGAAATATACTCGAGTATAAGAGATCTGCTACTCGAGTAGATAAGGGAGGAATATACTCGAGTACAAAGAAAGAAACTACTCGAGTATCTTAGAGGAACTACTCGAGTACAACAGAAGACCTACTCGAGTATGAGAGAATATACTCGAGTATAAGCACTTAGAAATATTTCTCAGAAAGAAACTTGAAGGTCTACTTGAGTATAAGAATTGGAAATACTCGAGTGCAGAGAAGACAAATTACTCGAGTAAACACAAAGGATCCACTCGAGTACCTGAGCAACTACTCGAGTATAAGATAAATCTACTCGAGTCAAAAGACTTAGAAAACAAATCTGAGAGGAGAAACCAGAACTACTCGAGAATAAGATAAATATACTCGAGTATTAAGTCACTTACTCGAGTATACAAAAGAAGGACTCGAGTATGTGGAATTAGACAATTTCAGACTGATCATGGAAGGATCTACTCGAGTATAAAACATATCCTACTCGAGTGACTAACCATCTACTCGAGTATGAGATATCGCTCACTCGAGTAAAAGAAAATCGACTCGAGTATAAGCTTACATACTCGAGTATACAGAGTCTTCTTGAGTATGTTAAATGAACTACTCGAGTACTAAGTCACTTACTCGAGTATATGAGGGATATTACTCAAGTAGGTGGACTTAGAGAAAAAAATCTTCTGAAACAATCTTCAATACTCCAGACCATAAGTACAAATGCATGTAGATGAAGTATATCCCAATAGAGAGGTTATACATGAGTCAACACCTTGGATCACACAATGAGGAATTACATTGTATGGTCCTGTGTTTGGTGACCCATTATAGACTCACATTGGTCTACACTTGGCAATAGGATCCTGCATATATACAACTCAAACATAGTATCAAATACAACTTAATTCATCTTAGTTCAAGGTCTGACTCCCTACAAATCTGAGGTATTTTGGAGACAAATCCCAACACTGTGCCAAAGTTTTTTTATTTTTGCGGATTCTTCAGCCCCCCCCCCCCCATATTGCAGGTGATTGCTCTCTTGTTCACCGATTTATCAGCAGATTTCACACATCTCCTCTCCAACCAAGGTAAAACTTTCCTTTTCTTCTGTATTTCACTGCATTTCTAGTTTGGGTTGTTCCCCAATCTCTCATTTCCTTTGATCGGGCTTCTGTGTTGTAGTATTTGGATAAAATGCTCCAGTTAATGCTATGATGTTGAAAAGTCCACTTGATTCTTCCAATCAGAAAATCTGGAACGAAAAATACATTTGATATATTTTCTCAATTTTTAGGTTTGGGTGCCAGAAGGAATCACTGTTAACCATAGAGGAAGGTGGCAAGAGGAAGATGAAACAGGTGGGAGCATTGTGCTAGTAGGAGAGATGGGAGCGGCTTGGCGAAGAGGGGGACATAGGCACCGATGGAAGGAGCATGCTGGAAGGAGCGCCTACTTATTAACAATAGGGTAATATGGTGTGAGGAAGATGTCAGAGATGGGAGCAGCTTGACAAAGAGGAAGAAGGGGTGTGGCTTTCGCGAAATAGGGGATTTTAGAAAAAAGTTTTTTAAAATAAAATGGGGGTGTGGATAACCATTTGAGGGGTGCGATTAACAATCGCCTTTGAAAGTGAGGGATAGATCTAAATTTACTCTAGAGGGGGTGAATAGAGTATTTTAAAACTTTAATTTATTTTTATAGCGGATTTAAAGTTTGTGATATATATATATATAAATAAAAAATTTCACATCACACAAATTAAGGAAGTTGCAATCACAGACGACACAAAGATTTTATAGTAGTTCCCCAATAAATCTGAGTACGTCTACTCTTCTACCACCCTGGTAGGAATCCACTACGCGTTTTTGATTAGGTTTCATGCGACCAAAAGATCTATTTTCTAAGGGAGATCTAGTAACCCTTTGGGCTTTTGACCGGTACCCAAAAACCAAGCTTAAGTCTTTTGATCAGGTGACTTAGGAACCAAGAGTAAACTTTTGAAGGGAGTTAAAACCTTGTACACAGTTTAAGAATAAACTAAAAGAAGTTGAAGTTTTCTTCTATGTCAAGAATCTCTAAGAATACTTAGTGGATGATTTTGCAAAAAAGCTCTCCATGATTTGAATAGAATTTGTGATCAAGGGAGGAGTCTTTTCTTCAGGGTGTAGGCCTTCTTGTATGTTGTTCCTCTCTAGTAGATGTTTGAGACAGATGTGTATTTAGATGTCTCAAGGAGAGTTTGAAGTAGAATTAAACGTGTGAATCCCTTGGGAATTTATAACTGCCTTGGAATTAATTAGAATTAAGACTCTGTGATAAATCCATATTTAATGCTTCCTTAAACGGCTATATTCGTTTAGAATATTTAGCATTAAATATATGAGTTATAACTGACTGTAATTAAGCATTTCAAAACATTCTGCCTTCTGTATATCGAAACTGCCTGAACGTCGAACTCAGCAGGGAATTCGTCGAACTGACGCTAGAGTTCGTCGAATTGAATTTTCTCTTTCATCGAGTTGAGTCCTGATTTCGTCGAACTAAGCTTAGCTTTCGTCAAACTAAGCTTTTGAGTTGAGATCAGAGTCCGTCGATCGGAGCTCAGTGTTCGTCGAGCTAAACTCAGAGTTAGAAATATGAGTTTGTCGAACTAAGCTCTACACTCGTCGAACTGAGCTTCTATAAAATTCATTCTGAAGTAATAACCCTGGAAATAACCTATGACCCTAGTCTATACAAGTTGGGTCAAAATAAAATCCTAATAGTAATCCTAACTCAAATCAGTAATAAGGAGTTCTAATAATCTCCCCCTATTTGGGTGAGGATACTATTAAACAAGAAAAACACAAAGCATAATTGTCTGACATAATTATAAATTTTCAGCAGATATAAAAAGTGCTTTGAGAAAGTTTATAAACATAACAACAAAGTTCAAAGTTATAATCAAAAATTAAGATTCCTTTTGAGGTGCAGCTGAAGAAGAATCTGAAGAAGATTTGGTGAAAATCAGCTTCCTGGTTGGATCTTAAGACTCTCTTTTACTCATCTTGAGATCTTGAGAACCTATAATCTTCAGAGAAGTAGTTCTAGGCACAACAGCCTCTGGATGCAAGCCTATATACTTGTCAACATTAAATAAGCTTTTCTTCAGATATTTATCCAACTCATGTTGCCTGTAAGAAGACATTGTAGTAAATTATGAAGTGTCCTTTCCTTCTATCCTCGCTTTCTTTATCTGAGAAAAATCAACTTGCCCATTGAACCTTGTCATCCTATAAACTAGATCTAACTCAGGTTCAAACACTAGAGAAGCTGGCCTGTCTTGTCTTGAATGTTGTTGACTTCCCTGACTGTTATAAGACTCAGACCTCGTAGGTCTGTCTTTCTTGCCCTGAATTGGTCTAGAATAATGAGAAGTAGGCCTCTGAGAAGAAGATACACTTCCTACTAACCCTACTGCTGGAGGAGGAGGAGGAGGACCTCTCCAAGACTTTGGACGTGAATGATACCTCTTCATTTTCTTCCTCCTTTTCTGCTTATTTTTAGAATATCTCATCCAAGTTGAATGGTCTGGTGTAAGAGTTATACCATGCAGAATATAATTGGGAATATCAGCTATAGATGAAGGTTGAGGAGCAACCTTGGCTGGAGCCTTTTTCTTGAATTACCTTTTCTTAGAGCTAGAGTCTTCTGACTCATCAGAATCTGTATTAACATCTGACTGTTCTTCTGCCTGATCATATAAAGCATCAATTTGTTTATATATATTAGTATGATCAACAAATTGATCCTCTGGCTGATTATATATATTGTCTTCCTTTTTCATATCTTCATTAAGCAAATCATCAAAATTTGGCATAGGGGTTTCATCCCATACAAAATTAGGAGGGGAAGAAACTTGCTCAGAAATATTTATTATATCCTAAATCATGAATAAGGAGAAACAGCTCTGAGACTAGATCTAAATTGTTCTAAAATAGTGGGATCAACAGGAGCAGTATAACACACTAATGCTCTAGAAAGATCTTCTTCAAAAATTGGTAAACTAGGAAGATACTATGCAGTAAATCAAAAACTTATAATAAAGAGTATAAATTGACCATGGGATGAATAATGACATCACCAACAGTCTCCTCAACTGCACTGGTCATTTCTAAATCAAAAAAAGTTACTGCTATAACTGGGGCTTCTGCAATGGATGTAACTAGAACTTCTACATTTGGAGCTTCTTCATTAAGCATCTCCCCTTGCCTATATTTAGTGGAAACTGAATCTAGGCCCCCAAAGAAGGGACAAAATGGGAAGAGGCTAGTTTAGAAGAAATTTCTGAGTTAAAAGCCACAATAGGATCCAAAGCTTCATTTAAGAATTTCCTGAGGGTAGGAGTGATGAAATCTAGAAGGTTAGTGGCAATGGAAGAGAAATCAAGATACATAAACTCAGGTGTATTCTGAGTAGATGTAGAGGGTAGATTGGAAGAGGAGGGTGCTGATCTATTAGCACAGTGTGTATAGATAGAGAAAGGTTTTGGTATAGATGGAGGATTAATGACAGGGGGAATATCATCAGGAATTATCTCCTAGATGGGTGAGTGAGGAGGAGATAATGGTGGTGGATATTGGTGAAGTGGAGATTGGTGAGATGAAGAGAGGTGAGGAGAAGATGAAGAAGGTGGAGATAAATGATGTAGAGAGAAATGAGGTGGTGATGAAAGAAGTGGAGATGAATGTGGTGACTGATGAATTGAGGAATTTATGTGGAAGGATGTGGATGGAACATCTAAAGAACCAGTAGGATGTAGAGAAGGTTGTGTGGAAGGTATAGGTGAATGTTGTGGAGAGTATTGAGTGGACGAAACAAGAGAAGAAACTTTATGTGGAGTTGGGAGAGAAGCTGGGACAGCCCTTGTGCTTTCAGAAGCAACCCTAGAGGGTGCAGCGCTGGAAGGCTTAGGAATTACCCTTTCCCACTTTCCAAACAGGTCAGAGGTTAGCATTTTAGAAGCATTTATGTGCATTGTCTAAGAAACCAAAATTTCTAGACATTTATTCTAGAGGAAAATTCCCAAAATTCTGTCATAACCTCCAGACTTGTTGGTAACCTTCTTCTTAATAGAATCAAACAATACTAACCCCCAATCAATATTTTTCTGATCCACTAGAGCACATATCAACAAGAACTTGTGCCTGGTAACATAATCATGGGCTGAATGTTTGCCCAGAAGAACCTTGCCAACCACATCAGCTAAGAACTTATATTCTATAAAAAAGATCTTTTTAAAGAAATGGTTAGGGTTTCCTTGAGAGTGACCCATTCTATCTAGCATAATATCAAATTTTGTACTAGACAATTCTATATCTTCTTCTCCATTAACAAAACCAAAAATTTCAGATAAAATTTCAGGTGTAAGAGAAACCTGATGCCCTGAGATTGATCCTGTAATGGTTTTCATATCAAGAACCTTTGCTGTATGAATCCATTCTTTAATCTCTGCCACTAGAAGTTTGATTCGAGTGGTCATGAAATTTCGCAGATGCTGTGCCTCGAAGAGTTGCAAAATTCCTGGAATATTTGATCCGAATGACAAAAGGATTCCATGTCGATGTCAAAACCTGCATCAAACTTCATTGCAGAGAGAATTGCTTGTGAAATCGCCATTGTCTTGCAAAATAAAAAGATCAAGTGCAAGAGAAATGGAGAATGCGCGGGATATAGTTCGATGAAAACCTAAATATAAGTTTTCAGAAGTTGAAAAGACAAACTCCATCCGACGAAAAATAATTCATCGAACCCAGTTTGACGAAAAATTTCACAAAAGAATTACAATCTGTCGATCTCCATTTGACGAAAGATTTACGAAAGGATTACAATTCATCGAGCTCCGTTCGACGAAAGTTTTTCGAAACTAATTCGTCGATCTTTGTTCGACAAAAGTTTCACGAAAGGTTGATCTTCGAATAAAAATCAATTTATTGATTCACCATCAATCGTTCCCTAATTGATTTAAGAAGAAAATATGTTTCTTTTCATCTAAGGGTGTGTTTAAAATGTTTGCTCTCTATAAATCTATACAAATAAATACAAGGCTAATTTTATTCTTATCTACATTATCTCTGACAAAATGATGTATAATTTCTACATGTTTAGTCCTACAATGAAGAACTGGATTCTGTGCAATCTAAATTGCACTAGTATTGTCACAAAAATAATTGAATTATTTAAGTTATAATAATAATGTAGGAATTGTTTTTGAATCCACAAAATCTGTGAACAACAACTACCTGTTGTAATATATTCAGCTTTAGCAGTTGAAGTAGAAACATATGTTTGCTTCTTGCAAAACCATGACACAAGCCTATCACCAAGAAACTGACAAGTTCATGATGTGCTTTTTTTGTCAATTCTGCATCCAGTATAGTCAGCATCTGTGAATCTAGTAAATTCAAATCCCGACTCAGTAGGATACCAGAGTACTAGATTAGGACAACCCTTTATATATCTCAAAATTCTTTTTACTAAAATAAGGTGAGATTCTTTAGGATTAATGTAGAACCTAGCACAAATACAGGTTGCAAACATAATATCTGGTCTATTTGAAGTTAAATACAATAGAGACCCAATGATTGCTCTATATATTTTCTGATCAATAGGTTTGCCCTATTCATCATAATCAACTACAGGATTAGAGGGCATGGGTGTTTTCATAGAGGAGGCATCTGACATCCCAAATCTTTTAATTAGCTCTTTAGCATATTTAGATTGAGATATGAAGATGCCATCAGGTGTTTGCTTTACTTGCAAACCAAGAAAATAAGATAATTCACCCATGCTACTCATTTCAAACTTTGAATGCATTAGGTCAGAGAACTTTTTGCAAAGTTTGGAATCAGTAGAACAAAAAATTATATCATCAATATATATTTGAACTAGTATAATTTAAGTTTTATGATGTCTAAAAAATAAAGTTTTATCTACCATGCCTCTACAAAAATTATTTCCTAATAGAAAACTAGTAAGAGTCTCATACCAAGCTCTTGGAGCTTGTTTAAGACCATAAATAGCTTTATTAAGTTTAAAGACATGAGAAGAGTGAGTTGAAGAGATAAAACCTGGAAGGTTGTTTTACATAGACTTCCTCTTTGAGTTCTCTATTCAGAAATACACTCTTCACATCCATCTGATATACCTTGAATTTCTTGAATATAGCAAAAGCAAGAAATATTCTGATAGCTTCTAATCTTGCAATAGGAGCAAATGTCTGATCATAATTTATTCCTTTCTCCTGTGAGTACCCTTGAGCTACCAATCTAGCTTTATTTCTTACTATAACTCCTTGAGCATCCAATTTATTCCTGAAGACCCATTTGGTTCTAATTACTGGATAGTCT
This sequence comes from Platanthera zijinensis, assembly GCA_039513925.1. Taxonomy (NCBI): domain Eukaryota; kingdom Viridiplantae; phylum Streptophyta; class Magnoliopsida; order Asparagales; family Orchidaceae; genus Platanthera; species Platanthera zijinensis. Next base: position 158,714,556 of record CM077083.1, read on the forward strand.
TTGTGTCTTAGAACCAAGTCCCAAACTCCACATCTCTCAAACTAATTGAGTTCCTCTTGCATTGCAATGATCCAATGAGGAACTTATTCTGCATCTTTTTTTGATTGAGGTTCAATCTGAGATAGAAAACAAGTATGCATCTGATCTTGATTGAGTTGATGCCTTGTTTGTACACCAGCTGATATGTCTCCAATCACTTGAGATCTAGGATGATCTCTAAGAGTGACAAAATCAATAGGTGGAGTTAGTTCTTTAATAACTTGTGTTTTTAATTCCTCTTGGGGAATATCTTTAGCTATAATTTTTTCAGCATAAATTTTTTGATTGTCTTCATCACTATCTTAAGCATTTTGTTGAGAAGGATGTAATGTATCATCTTGCTTAAGGTTTAATTCATCTATCTTCTCACACAGAATTGGCATCTGAAAAGAGTCTATGGTAGAAGTATTCTTCTCCTTATAAAACATGTTAGTTTCATCAAAAGATACATGTATGGATTCTTTTATTTTAAGGGTAGATTTATTAAAGAACCTATAAGCCTTGCTGACTTGAGAATATCCAAAAAAATATGCCATCTGCAGCTTTGACTTCAAATTTTCTTAAATGTTTCTTGTCATTGTTATGAATATAACATTTACACCCAAAAACTTTAAAATAATTTACTTTAGGTTTCTTATTTTTAAGTAATTCATAGGGAGTCTTACTCTTCAGTTTATGAATGAGACTTTTATTAGAACATAATTTGTTATGCTTACTGCCTCTGCCCAAAAATATTGGGCAAGTGAGCATCTACAAGTAATGTTCTAGCAGATTCAATTAGGGTTCAATTTTTCCTTTCAGCCACTCCATTTTGTTGAGGAGGTCTAAGAGCATAGAAACACTGCCTGATTCCTTCTTTCTCACAAAATTCTTTCATCAGAAGAGATTCAAACTCAGTGCAATTATTAATTATGATCAATGCAATCTGAGTAGAGTACTCAATCATGATGTTTCTAAGAAAGTCTGTAAGAATTTTGAAGTGATCTGACTTGTTTCTAAGAAAGAACACAAAAGTGAATCTAGAGAAATCATCAACAATCACTAAAGTATATGACCTTTCTCCTAAACTTTGTATTGTAATAAGTCCAAAAAGGTCCATTTGTAGCAGATACAAAATTCTGGGTGAATCACTTTTAGATATGGATTTAAAACTATTTTTAGTTTGCTTACCTAATTTACAAACCCTGCAAAGTCCTTCCTTCTTGTAAGAACAAGAAGGTAGTCCTCTTACAAGGCTGTCCTTAGACAATTTAGCAATAGTTCTAAGATTTATATGCTCTAATCTTTTATGCCAAGGTTCATTTGTTTACTTATCTAATTAAACAAACATATTTCAGTTTTAGCAGAATTAAAATTTGACTAAATATATGTTACCCTATCTAACCCCAGATAAAACAATTTTGTTTTCATTAGATATAATAAAGCATAAAGACTTATTAAAGGATTCCTGATAACCTTCATCACATAGTTGACTGATGGAGATGAGGTTATGCTCAAGACCTTTCACATAAGCTACCTTTCTGAAGGTAACTACTCCAATTTTGATATTTCCATAGCCCTCTATCTGGCCACAGTTGGAGTCTCCAAATATGGCTTTTGGTCCAAGCTTTGCTTTGAAGTCACTCAGGTTAGCTTTTATTCCTGTCATGATTATTGAGCACCCACTATCCAAATACCAATGTTCCTCTGTAATAGGATAGTTTTTTTCTTGTATAAAAACAAGTTAGGTGTTCTTGACCCAAGTTACCTTGGGTCCTATTTTTTTCATAATAACTAGAAATATAAGAATATTCAGGTTGATTTTTATATCCAAGTGGATGATATCTCCTAGGAGGAATGATCCACTCAATAAAAGGGTTTATCAACTTTTAAGTATGATTACTCTTTTGAAAAGAGGTATATATTCTGTTTGAAAATTTTGAGTTCGACGAATTATACTGATTTCGTCGACCTTCGTTCGATGAATAGTAGTGAGTTCGTCGAGCTCTATTCACATAATAGTAATATTCATTTTCTGTGTTTAGCATTCATCGATCTCTGTTCGACGAATAATAGTGATTTCGTTTAACACCATTTCCATTGTTCAGAGTTCGTCGATCTCTGTTCGACGAATAATATTGATTTCATCGAGCTTGGTTCGACGAATTCTGATGAACATAGTTTTTTTGAAAAAAATTATTTTGTTTTAGAACATTCATTGGCAAAACCTCAGTTTCTTTATCTGTAATTACTAATATTTCTTTTCCTTTAGCAGATATGAATTTTACAGGGGTAGTTAAAATATTTTTCTGAAGGAGTTGAGGTTGACTAGATGAAGCTCCCAAGCATAGTTTGTCATTCAATCTGGCATTGACTGTACTTGTGATATTCATCAATTTGATACTTCTCCCATTAAGAATTCTTCAAACATCTTAGCCTCATATAATTTTTTTTCTAGAGAAACTATTTGTTCATTAGCAATTTTAAAATCTTCTTTAAGTTTTATGTTTTCTGAAGATAAATTGTTCACTTAATTTAATTTTTCTCTGAGAAGTTTTATTTCCTTCTCATATTGTATCAAATCTTTACAAAGTAATTTAAAATCTATTTTAAATTGTTTTGATGTAAAATGAAAAGTTGAAACTACCTGGTCTTTTTCAGACTCATATTCAGAATCAGAATTGCTATTTGATACATTGATTGCCATCAGACAAACTTCTTTAGCTTTTAATTCTTCTTCATCCTCACTTGAACTGGATGAAGATTAAGTATCTGACTCACTCTATGTTTTAGCTATAAAGACTCTCTCCTTCTGTCTTTGTTTACTAGAAGAGGGTTTATTGGAATACTTCTTAGAGTCTTTATTCTTCTTCTTCTTATCTTCCTTCTGATTTTCAGGACAATCTGGAAGAATGTGTCCTGGTTTCTTATAACCATAGCAAACAATTTCCTTAATAGGTGTTTTGTCATACCTTGGCTTGTCCTTGGTTCTGGAAAATCTTCTCCTGAAGTCTTTCCTAGCCATTTTGTAAAATCTTTTAGCCAAAAGACTCATGAGTTCTTCATTCTCTTGAAGTTGTTCTTCCTCTTCAGTTGCTTGGAAGGCAATACTCTTTCCTTATTTACTGAAGATAGGGTAATTTGTTCAGCTTCCCTTGTTTTGATGAGCTTCTTATAGGATTTGAGCTTGCCCAACAAGGTTCCTGTTGAAATCTCATTTACACTTCTGGCTTCTCTAATTGGCCAAATTCTTAAATCCCATGTGCTAGGGAAATACATGAGAATTTTGTCATTGACTTTTGTTAAAGTAATATCCTTCTCCAAGGTTTTCAGTTCATTAATAATGAGACTGAGTCTTGTTTACATTTCGGCAACAGATTCAATTTCACCCTTTTTGAAATTCTCATATTGAGAAATCAGGTGAGATCTTATATCTTTTCTTTCATCTGCTGATCCATCTACCATTGCAGTGAGGGAGTCCCAGATATCTTTTACTGAGGTGCATTCAGCAACCCTCTGAAAGATATCATCAGACATCGTTTGGGCTAGTATATTCATAGTGAAAGTTATTACTTCAAGGTTTGCTAGTCACCTAGAGGAGGGGTGAATAGGTCTTTGAAATTTTCTTAGATCTTTTTGCTATTTTCTTATCAAATGATCTAGAGCTTGTCCTTAATACCTATAATACAAGAGAGAAACAAGCAACACAGCAAGCACAAAAATATTTATAGTGGTTCCTCAATTGGGTACATCCACTTTCTCTCCCACAAATCCAACTGATTTGTTGGACTAGGCACAAACTCCACCAATATGCTCCTCAGAGCTTACACCTCATGCCCTCAGCCTTACAACATTCTTTTCAGAATGCAAACTCAAAACCATAATGGTTCCTACCTATGATCCCTGCAGTGCTCCTACAGCTTAGTGGTCCACTGACCACCTACCTTAGCCTTATTTATAAGGCCTACAGCTCAGGCTTCTCAACCCTACAACTCTAGGTACACAGCCCTACTCTCAGAGTGCTGTAGCACTCCTACAACTCAGTACCTATTCAGATACCTACCTCAGTGCCCTTCCAGGCACCTACAGCTCAGCCTCCTCCAAGTCCTATAACTCAGTGACACACTTGTCACCTACAGCTCAGTGACCCAACAGTAACCTACCTCAGGCACTAGTCCCTACACTCAGGCTGGGAGGACAGCCCTACCTCAGATCCACACTTGGATCCTACCTCAGAGAGATGCACTCTCCTACCTTAGGTAATTAAGCACTACAGCTCAGATCCATACTTGGATCCTACCTCAGTACCCTAGCAGGGCACCTACCTCAGTGATAAATTAGTCACCTACCACTCAAGTGCAAAGTGCCATACACTCAAATTTAGATAAGCTGAATCCTACAGGAAAGTAATCGGGAAAATTGAAATGCTGACTCAGAGAAAAATCTCTTAGTCTAACTTGCTGGTCTGAGTAGATATCAGTCCAGCCAACTTGTTGTAGAAGGAATTAGTCTTCTTCTACAGCTAACAATATCTCTGTTATACAGAAGACAGCTAACTGCTGTTGAAGGCTTACAACCCTTCACACAGCTATCTTCTCTTGCTGATAGATTGAATCAGCCAACTTGTTCTTCAAGGAACAATCTTGCTGAACTGGAAGAAGCTTCAACTATCTTTGACTTCTGGCTTTCACTGCTGGACTTTGTTTTCAAGCTTGTTGAAGAAGATGAAGTCCAGCCGCCTCTATTTCGATTTCTGCTTTCTTTTTTGTTTTTGTTGACACTAATCTTCTTTTCTTCTCTTCTTTTTAAATCTATTGATTTGAATCAATGGCACAATTTGAATGTGGGCCCAGCCAAAGATGGTGAGCGCCACCTTCCTCAGAAGAGGACAAATAGTAGCTTCCGGCACTACTATAGCTTTTCCACAACAGCATGAAGTACTTGGACTGAGCTCGAAGAAATGTGATGTCTTAGCACGGCATGAAGTACTTGGACTGAGCTCGATGATTATCGAGTTGAGATTGACGAACTCTGTACTGAGCTCGATGAATTTTGAATCTTTAACCTTTAACTTGAGCTCGACGAAAGGTGAGATCAGCTCGACGAACTCTGAATATTCAAACTTTAACTTGAGCTCGACGAAAGGTGAGCTCAGCTCAATGGACTCTGAATCTTGAACCTTTAACTTGAGCTCGATTATCTGTGAGCTAAGCTTGATGATCTGTGAGCTGAGCTTGATGATCTATGAGCTGAGCTCGATGAACGCTGAACTCAGTTCGACGAACTCCACTTTCTGGACTTACAAAATTTATGCTGGCTTTGTCTCAGCGGTTCCTTCTCAACTGTCTCAGTGGTTTCTTCTTCACAGTTGAGACTCTTCTATCTTGGTGAATCCTTCTCAACTATTTCAGGGGTTTCTTCTTCACAGCTGAGACTGTCTTCTGTCTCAGCGGTTTAGCTAAGACGAACACTTCTCTGAACGTTTTGTGTTGAGCTTCTCAGCTGTCTCAGCGGTTCTGTTGAGACATTCTTCTCAGTAGTCTCAGCTGTCTCAGCGATTATGCCATAGTCAAATTATCTAACTTCCAGATTCCTCTTCCTGTTCACTTGTCCAATCTAGGACAACTTGTATGCATAAACTCAAGCACACATCAAATACATTATATGTGTATGTCATTGACCAGTTTGACTTCTTACAAATCTGGGATATTGGGATCAATGGACCCAACACATGGCCTTTGCATCAGTAGTTATTTGCTTTTCTCTAAGCCTCTATCCATTCTGGTGGAGGTACAACACTGGTGCTTGTTGTTGTTGCCAGTGGTAGAGGTGGTCCTGTCAAAATAGAATTGTAGATATCCTCGTCAATAGAATTCATATATAATCTAATCCTTGCTTTCCATTGTGCAAACTTATTAAGATTGAAAACAGGAGGTCTAGTACTTGAGTACTCCTTATTTTGTGTCATAACAAATTTCTAGATAAAATAAGATCTATCAGATCTGTTGGTTCAGGTGTTAGCCTGTAAAACCAAAAACCAACCTCTAATTCCAATTGAAAGTGAGGGATAGATCTAACTTTACTCTAGAGGGGGTGAATAGAGTATTTTAAAATTTTAATTTATTTTTATACCGGATTTAAAGTTAGTGATATATATATAAAGAAAAAAATTCACAGCACACAAATTAAGAAAGTAACAATCATAAACGACACAAGGATTTTATAGTAGTTCTCCAATAAATCTGGGTACGCCTACTCTTCTACCACCCTGGTAGGAATCCACTACATATTTTTGATCAGGTGCCCTGCTACCAGAAGATCTATTTTCTAAGCGATATCTAGAAACCATTTAGGCTTTTGACCAGGTACCCAAAAACCAAGTTTAAGTCTTTTGATCAGGTGACTTAGGAACCAAGAGTAAACTTTTGAAGGGAGTTAAAACCTTGTACACAGTTTAAGAATAAACTAAAAGAAGTTGAAGTTGTCTTCTCTATCAAGAATCTCTGAGAAGAGTTAGTAGATGATGTTGCAAAAAGCTCCCCTGATTTGAATAGAATTTGTGATCAAGGGAGGAGACTTTTCTTCAGGGTATAAGCCTTCTTGTATGTTATTCCTCTCCAGCAAATGTTTGAGACAGATGTGTATTTAGATGTCTCAAGGAGAGTTTGAAGCAGAATAAAAGTATATCTTTGTATCTCTATATCTCTAACTCCTTGTCTCTGTTGAAGCAGTAATCTTTTATATATGTAGACTGTCAGAGAAGATTTCAATATTTGAAATAAAACGATTCTGAAACGTCTGAATCCCTTGGGAATTTGTAACTGCCTTGGAATTAATTAAAATTAAGACTCTGTTATAAATCCATAATTAAAGCTGCCTTAAACGACTATATTCATTTAGAATATTTAGAATTAAATATCAGAGTTGTAACTAACTGTAATTAAGTATTTCAAAACATTCTGCCTTCTATATATAGAAATTGCATGAACGTCGAACTCAGTAGGGAATTCGTTGAACTGAGCCTGGAGTTCACCGAACTGAATTTTATCTTTCATCGAACTGAGTCCTGAGTTCATCGAACTGAGCTTGGCTTTCGTCGAACTGAGCTTTTGAGTTAAGATCAGAGTTCGTTGATCGGAGCTCAGCGTTCGTCGAGCTAAACTCAGAGTTAGAAATCTGAGTTCGTCAAACTGAGCTCTGCGCTCGTCGAACTGAGCTTCTCTGGAATTCCTTTTGAAGTAACAACCCTGGAAATAACCTATGACCCTAGTCTACACAAGTTGGGTCAAAATAAAATCCTAATAGTAATACTAGCTCAAATCAGTAATAAGGAGTTCCAATAATCTCTCCCTATTTGGGTGAGGATACTATTAAACAAGAAAAACACAAAGCATAATTGTTAGACATAATTATAAATTTTCAGCAGATATAAAAAGTGCTTTGAGAAAGTTTATAAACATAACAACAAAGTTCAAAGTTATAATCAAAAATTAAGATTCCTTCTGAGGTGCAGCTGAAGAAGAATCTGAAGAAAATTTGGTGAAAATCAGCTTCCTTGTTGGATCTTTAGACTCTCTTTTACTCATCTTGAGATCTTGAGAACCTATAATCTTCAGAGAAGTAGTTTTAGGCACAACATCCTCTGGATGCAAGATCATATACTTGTCAACATTAAATAAGCTTTTCTTCAGATATTTATCCAACTCATGTTGCCTGTAAGAAGACATTGTAGTAAATTGTGAAGTGTCCTTACCTTTTATCCTCGCTTTCTTTATCTGAGAAAAATCAACTTGCTCATTGAACCTTGTCATCCTATAAACTGGATCTAACTCAGGTTCAAACACTAGAGAAGCTGGCCTGTCTTGTCTTGAATGTTGTTGACTACCCTGACTGTTATAAGACTAAGACCTCGTAGGTATGTCTTGCCTGCCCTGAGTTGGTCTAGAATAATGAGAGTAGGCCTCTGAGAAGAAGATACACTTCCTGCTGATCCTACTGCTGGAGGAGGAGGAGGAGGACCTCTCCAAGACTTCGGACGTGAATGATACCTCTTCATTTTCTTCCTCCTTTTCTCTTATTTTTAGAATATCTCATCCAAGTTGAATGTTCTGGTGTAAGAGTTATACCATGCAGAATATAATAGGGAATATCATCTATAGATGAAGGTTGAGGAGCAACCTTGGCTGGAGACTTTTTCTTGAATTTCCTTTTCTTAGAGCTAGAGTCTTTTGACTCATCAGAATCTGTATTAACATCTGACTATTCTTCTAGCTGGTCATTTAAAGCATCAATTTGTTTATATATATTAGTATGATCATTAAATTGATCCTCTGGCTGATTATATATATTGTCTTCCTTTTCCATATCTTCATTAAGCAAATCATCAAAATTTTGCGTAGGGGTTTCATCCCATACAAAATTAGGAGGGGAAGAAACTTGCTCAGAAATATTTATTATATCCTCATTCATGAATAAGGAGAAACAGCTCTGAGACTAGATCTAAGTTGTTCTGAAATAGTGGGATCAATAGGAGCAGTATAACACACTAATGCTCTAGAAAGATCTTCTTCAAAAATCTGTAAACTAGGAAGATTACTATGCAGTAAATCAAAAATTGATAATAAAGAGTATAAATTGACTGTGGGATGAATAATGACATCACCAACAGTCTCCTCAACTGCACTGGTCATTTCTAAATTAAAAATAGTTATTGCTATAACTGGGGCTTCTGCAATAGTGGAACTTCTGCATTTGGAGCTTCTTCATTAAGCGTCTCCCCCTGCCTAGATCCAGTGGAAGCTGAATATAGGCCCCCAAAAGAAGGGACAAAATGGGAAGAGGCTAGTTTAGAAGAAAGTTCTGAGTTAGAAGCCACAATAGGAGCCAAAGCTTCATGTAAGCGTTTCCTGAGGGTAGGAGTGATGAAATCTAGAAGTTTAGTGGCAATGGAAGAGAAATCAAGATACATAAACTCAGGTGTATTCTGAGTAGATGTAGAGGGTAGATTGGAAGAGGAGGGTGTTGATCTATTAGCACAGTGTGTATAGATAGAAAAAGGTTTTGGTATAGATGGAGGATTAATGACAGGAGGAATATCATCAGGAATTATCTCCTAGATGGGTGAGTGAGGAGGAGATAATGGTGGTGGATATTGGTGAAGTGGAGATTGGTGAGATGAAGAGAGGTGAGGAGAAGATGAAGAAGGTGGAGATAAATGATGTAGAGAGAAATGAGGTGGAGATGAAAGAAGTGGAGATGAATGTGGTGACTGATGAATTGAGGAAGTTGTGTGGAAGGATGTTGATGGAACATCTAAAGAACCAGTAGGTTGTAGAGAAGGTTGTGTGGAAGGTATAGGTGAATGTTGTGGAGAGTGTTGAGTGGAAGAAACAAGAGAAGAAACTTCATGTGGAGTTGGGAGAGAAGCTTGGAAAGCCCTTGTGCTTTCAGAAGCAACCCTAGAGGGTGAGCCCCTGGAAGGCTTAGAAATTACCCTTTCCCACTTTCCAAACAGGTCAGAGGTTAGCCTTTTAGAAGCATTTATGTGCACTGTCTGAGAAACCAAAATTTCTGGACATTTATTCTAGAGGAAAATTCCCAAAATTCTACCATAACCTCCAGACTTGCTGGTAACCTTTTTCTTAATATAATCAAATAATACTAACCCCCAGTCAATATTTTTCTGATCCACCAGAGCACATATCAACAAGAATTGGTGCCTGGTAACATAATCATTGGCTGAATGTTTGCCCAGAAGAACCTTGTAGACCACATCAACTAAGAACTTATATTTATAGAAAAGATCTTTTTTAAGAAATGGTTAGGGTTTCTTTGAGAGTGACCCATTCTATCTAGCATAATATCAAATTCTGTACTAGACAATTCTATATCTTCTTCTCCATTAACAAAACCAAAAATTTCAGATAAAATTTCAGGTGTAAGAGAAACCTGATGCCCTGAGATTGATCCTGTAATGGTTGTGATATCAAGAACCTTTGATGTATGAATCAATTCTTTAATCTCTGCCACTAGAAGTTTGATTCGAGTGGTCATGAAATTTCGCAGATGTTGTGCCTCGAAGAGTTGCAAAATTCCTGGAATATTTGATCCGAATGACAAAAGGATTCCATGTCGATGTCAAAACCTGCATCAAACTTCATTGTAGAGAGAATTGCTTGTGAAATCGCCATTCTCTTCCAAAATAAAAAGATCAAGTGCAAGAGAAATGGAGAATGCGCGGGATAGAGTTCTATGAAAACCTAAATATAAGTTTTCAGAAGTTGAAAAGACGAACTCCATCCGACGAAAAATAATTCATCGAACCCAGTTCGACGAAAAATTTCACAAAAGAATTACAATCCGTCGATCTCCGTTTGACGAAAGATTTACGAAAGGATTACAATTCATCGAGCTCCGTTCAAAGAAAGTTTTTCGAAACTAATTCATCGATCTCCATTCGACAAAAGTTTCACGAAAGGTTAATCTCCGAATAATAATCAATTTATTAATTCACCATCAATCGTTCCCTAACTGATTTAAGAAGAAAATATGTTTCTTTTCATCTAAGGGTTTGGTTAAAATTTCTGCTCTTTATAAATCTATACAAATAAATACAAAGATAATTTTATACTTATCTACATTATCTCTAACAAAATGATGTATAATTTCTACATGTTTAGTCCTACAATGAAGAACTAGATTCTGTGCAATCTAAATTGCACTAGTATTGTCACAAAAAATAATTGAATTATTTAAGTTATAACAATAATGTAGTAATTGTTTTTGAATCCACAAAATCTGTGAACAACAACTACCTGTTGTAATATATTCAGTTTTAGCAGTTGAAGTAGAAACATATGTTTTCTGCTTGCAAAACCATGACACAATTCTATCACCAAGAAACTGACAAGTTCATGATGTACTTTTTTTGTCAATTCTACATCCAGTATAGTCAGTATCTGTGAATCCAGTTAATTCAAATCCTGACTTACTAGGATACCAGAATACTAGATTAGGACAACCCTTTATATATCTCAAAATTCTATTAACTAAAATAAGGTGAGATTCTTTAGGATTAATGTAGAACCTAGCACAAATACAGGTTGCAAACATAATATCTGGTCTATTTGATGTTAAATACAACAGAGACCCAATGATTGCTCTATATATTTTTTGATCAACAGGTTTGCCTTGTTCATCATAATCAACTACAGCATTAGAGGGTATAGGTGTTTTCGTAGAGGAGGCATCTGACATCCCAAATCTTTTAATTAGCTCTTTAGCATATTTAGATTGAGATATGAAGATGCCATCAGGTGTTTGCTTTACTTGCAAACAAGAAAATAAGATAATTCACCCATGCTACTCATTTCAAACTTTGAATGCCTTAGGTCATAGAACTTTTTGCAAAGTTTGGAATCAGTAGAACCAAAAATTATATCATCAACATATATTTAAACTAGTATAATTTTAGTTTTATGATGTCTAAAAAATAAATTTTTATCTACCATGCCTCTACAAAAATTATTTTCTAATAAAAAACTAGTAAGAGTCTTATACCAAGCTCTTGGAGCTTGTTTAAGACCATAAAGAGCTTTATTAAGTTTAAAGACATGAGAAGAGTGAGTTGAAGAGATAAAACCTGGAAGGTTGTTCTACATAGACTTCCTCTTTGAGTTCTCTATTCAGAAATGCACTTTTCACATCCATCTGATATACCTTGAATTTCTTGAATATAGCAAAAGCAAGAAATATTCTGATAGCTTCTAATCTTGTAATAGGAGCAAATGTCTGATCATAATTTATTCCTTCCTCCTGTGAGTACCCTTAAGCTACCAATCTAGCTTTGTTTCTTACTATAACTCCTTGAGCATCCAATTTATTCCTGAAGACCCATTTGGTCCCAATTACTGGATAGTCTTTCGGTCTTCGAACCAAGTCCCAAACTATACATCTCTCAAACTGATTGAGTTCCTCTTGCATTGCAATGATCCAATGAGGAACTTATTCTGCATCTTTTTTTGATTGAGGTTCAATCTGAGATAGAAAATAAGTATGCATCTGATCTTGATTGAGCTGATGTCTTGTTTGCACACCAACTGATATGTCCCCAATCACTTGAGATCTAGGATGATCTCTAAGAGTGACAAAATCAATAGGTGGAGTTGGTTCTTTAATAACTTGTGTAGTTAATTCCTCTTGGGGAATATCATTAGCTATAATTTTTTCAGCATAAATTTTTGGATTGTCTTCATCACTATCTTCAGCATTTTGTTGAGAAGGATGCAATGTATCATCTTGCTTAAGGTTTAATTCATCTAACTTCTCACACAGAATTGGCATCTGAAAAGAGTTTATGGTAGAAGTATTCTTCTCCTTATAAAACATGTTAGTTTCATCAAAAGATACATGTATGGATTCTTTTATTTTAAGGGTAGATTTATTAAAGAACCTATAAGCCTTGCTGACTTGAGAATATCTAAAAAAATATGCCATCTGCAGCTTTCACTTCAAATTTTCTTAAATGTTTCTTGTCATTGTTATGAATATAACATTTACACCCAAAAACTTTAAAATAATTTACTTTAGGTTTCTTATTTTTAAGTAATTCATAGGGAGTCTTACCCTTCAATTTATGAATGAGACTTCAGTTAAGAACATAATTTATTGAGCTTACTGCCTCTGCCAAAAAATATAGGGCAAGTGAGCATCTACAAGTAATGTTCTAGCAGATTCAATTAGGGTTCTATTTTTCCTTTCAGCCACCCCATTTTATTGAGGAGTTTTAAGAGCTTAGAAACACTGCCTGATTCCTTCTTTCTCACAAAATTCTTTCATCAAAAGAGATTCAAACTCAGTGTCATTATCAATTTTGATCAATGCAATCTGAGTAGAGTACTCAATCATGATGTTTCTAAGAAAGTCTGTAAGAACTTTGAAGTTATCTGACTTGTTTCTAAGAAAGAACACACAAGTGAATCTAGAGAAATCATCAACAATCACTAAAGTATATGACTTTTCTCCCAAAATTTATATTGTAATAAGTCCAAAAAGGTCCATTTGTAGCAGATACAAAATTCTGGGTGAATCACTTTTAGATATGGATTTAAAACTATTTTTAGTTTGCTTACCCAATTGACAAGCCCTGCAAAGTCCTTCCTTCTTGTAAGAACAAGAAGGTAGTCCTCTAACAAAGTTGTCCTTAGACAATTTAGCTATAGTTCTAAGGTTTATAGGCCCTAATCTTTTATGCCAAGGTTCATTTGTTTTACTTATCTGATTAAACAAACATATTTCAGTTTTAGCAGAATTAAAATTGACTAAATATATGTTACCCTGTCTAACCCCAGATAAAATAATTTTGTTTTCATTAGATATAATAGAGCATAAAGACTTATTAAAGCATACCTGATAATCTTCATCACATAGTTGACTGATTGAGATGAGGTTATGCTCAAGACCTTTCACATAAGCTACCTTTCTGAAGGTAACTACTCCAATTTTGATATTTCCATAGCCCTCTGTCTGGCAATAGTTGGAGTCTCCAAATATGAATTTTGGTCCAAGCTTTGCTTTAAAGTCACTCAGGTTAGCTTGTCTTCCTGTCATGATTATTGAGCACCCACTATCCAAATACCAATGTTCCTCTGTAATAGGATAGTTTTTTTCTTGTATAAAAACAAGTTAGGTGTTCTTGACCCAGGTTACCTTGGGTCCTATTTTTTGTCATAATAACTAGAAATATAAGAATATTCAGGTTGATTTTTATATCCAAGTGGATGATATCTCCTAGGAAGAATGATCTACTCAGTAAAAGGGTTTATCAACTTTTATGTATGATTACTCTTTTGAAAAGAGGTATATATTCTGTTTGAAAATTTTGAGTTCGACGAATTATACTGATTTCGTCGAGCTTCGTCCGGCGAATAGTAGTGAGTTCGTCGAGCTCTATTCACATAATAGTAATATTCATTTTTTGTGTTAAGCATTCGTCGATCTCTGTTCGACGAATAATAGTGATTTCGTTTAACACCATTTCCAGTGTTCAGAGTTCGTCGATCTCTGTTCGACGAATAATATTGATTTCATTGAGCTTGGTTCGACGAATTCTGATGAACATAGTTTTTTTGAAAAAAATTATTTTTTTTAGAACATTCTTTGGCAAAACTTTAGTTTCTTTATCTGTAATTACAAATATTTCTTTTCCTTTAGCAGATATGAATTTTATAGGAGTAGTTAAAATATTTTTTTGAAGGAGTTGAGGTTGACTAGATGAAGCTCCCAAGCATAGTTTGTCATTCAATCTGGCATTGATTGTACTTGTGTTATTCATCAGTTTGATACTTCTCCCATTAAGAGTTTCTTCAAACATCTTAGTCTCATATAATCTTTTTTCTAGAGAAACTATTTGTTCATTAGCAATTTTCAAATCTTCTTTAAGTTTTATGTTTTCTGAAGATAAATTGTCCAGTTAATTTAATTTTTCTCTGAGAAGTTTTATTTGCTTCTCAGATTGTATCAAATCTTTACAAAGTAATTTAAAATCTATTTTAAATTGTTCTGATGTAAAATCAAAAGTTGAAACTACCTGGTCTTTTTCAGACTCATATTCAGAATTAGAATTGCTATTTGATACATTGATTGCCATCAGACAGACTTCTTTAGCTTTTGATTCTTCTTCATCCTCACTTGAACTGGATGAAGATTCAGTATCTGACTCACTCTATGTTTCAGCTATAAAGACTCTCTCCTTCTGTCTTTGTTTACTAGAAGAGGGTTTGTTGGAATACTTCTTAGAGTCTTTATTCTTCTTCTTCTTATCTTCCTTCCGATTTTTAGGACAATCTGGAAGAATGTGTCCTGGTTTCTTATAACCATAGCAAACAATTTCCTTAATAGGTGTTTTGTCATACCTTGGCTTGTCCTTGGTTCTGGAAAATCTTCTCCTGAAGTCTTTCCTAGCCATTTTGTAAAATCTTTTAGCCAAAAGACTCATGAGTTCTTCATTCTCTGGAAGTTGTTCTTCCTCTTCAGTTACTTGGAAGGCAATACTCTTTCCTTATTTACTGAAGATAGGGTTATTTTTTTAGCTTCTCTCGTTTTAATGAGCTTCTCATAGGATTTGAGCTTGCCCAACAAGGTTTTTGTTAAAATCTCATTTACACTTCTAGCTTCTTTAATTGGCCAAATTCTTAAATCCCATGTGCTAGGGAAATACATGAGAATTTTGTCATTGACTTTTGTTAAAGTAATATTCTTATCCAAGGTTTTCAGTTCATTAATTATGAGACTGAGTCTTGTGTACATTTCGGCAACAGATTCAATTTCACCCTTTTTGAAATTCTCATATTGAGAAATCAGGTGAGATCTTATATCTTTTCTTTCATCTGCTGATCCAGCTACCATTACAGTGAGGGAGTCCCAGATATCTTTTACTGAGGTGCATTCAGCAACCTTCTGAAAGATATCATCAGACATCGTTTGGGCTAGTATATTCATAGTGAAAGTTATTACTTCAAGGTTAGCTAGTCACCTAGAGGAGGGGTGAATAGGTCTTTGAAATTTTCTTAGATCTTTTTGTTATTTTCTTATCAAATGATCTAGATCTTGTCCTTAATACTTATAATACAAGAGAGAAACAAGCAACACAGCAAGCACACAAATATTTATAGTGGTTCCCCAATTAGGTACATCCACTTTCCCTCCCACCAATCCAACTGATTTGTTGGACTAGGCATAAACTCCACCAATATGCTTCTCATAGCTCACACCTCATGCCCTCAGCCTTACATTCTTTTCAGAATGCAAACTCAATACCACAATGGTTCCTACCTCAGAGCCCTGCAGTGCTCCTACAGCTCAGTGGTCCACTGACCACCTACCTTAGCCTTATTTTTAAGGCCTACAGCTCAGGCTTCTCAACCCTACATCTCCAGGTACACATCCCTACTCTCAGAGTGTTGTAGCACTCCTACAACTCAGTACCTATTTAGGTACCTACCTCAGTGCCCTTCTAGGAACCTACAGCTCAGCCTCCTCCAAGGCCTATAACTCAGTGACACACTTATCACCTACAGTTTAGTGACCCAACAGTAACCTACCTTAGGCACTAGTCCCTACACTCAGGCTGGGAGGACAACCCTACCTCAGATCCACACTTGGATCCTACCTCAAAGAGATGCACTCTCCTACCTCAGGTAATTAAGCTCTACAGCTCAGATCCATCTTGGATCCTACCTCAGTACCCCAGCAGGGCACCTACCTCAGTGATAAATTAGTCACCTACCACTTAGGTACAAAGTGCTATACACTCAGATTCAGATAAACTGAATCCTACACGAAAGTAATCAGGAAAATTGAAATGCTGACTCAGAGAAAACTCTCTGAGTCAGACTTTCTAGTCTGAGTAGATATCAGTCCAGCCAACTTGTTGTAGAAGGAATTAGTCTTTTTCTACAGCTACCAATATCTCTGTTGTACAGAAGACAGCTAACTGTTGTTGAAGGCTTACAACCCTTCACACAGCTATCTTCTCTTGCTGATAGATTGAATCAGCCAACTTGTTATTCAAGGAACAATCTTGCTGAACTGGAAGAAGCTTCAGCTATCTTTGCCTTCTGACTTTCACTGCTGGACTTTGCTTTCAAGCTTGTCGAAGAAGATGAACTCCAGCCGCCTCTATTTCGATTTCTGCTTTCTTTTTTGTTTTCGTTGACACTAATCTTCTTTTCTTCTCTTCCTTTTATATCTGTTGATTTGAATCAACGACACAATTTGAATGTGGGCCCAGCTAAGGATGGTGAGTGCCACCTTCCTCAGAAGAGGACAAATAGTAGCTTCCGGCGCTACTGCAGCTTTTCCATAACAGTATGAAGTAGTTAAACTGAGCTAGACTAAATGTGATGTCTTAACACGGCATGAAGTACTTGGACTGAGCTTGATGATTACCGAGTTGAGATAGACGAACTCTGTACTGAGCTCGATGAATTTTGAATCTTCAACATTTAACTTGAGCTCGACGAAAGGTGAGCTCAACTCGACGAACTCTAAATCTTCAAACTTTAACTTGAGCTCGACAAAAGGTGAGCTCAGCTCAATGGACTCTTAATCTTTATCCTTTAACTTGAGCTCGATGATCAGTGAGCTGAGCTTGATGATCTGTGAGCTGAGCTCGACGAACTCTGAACTCAGTTGGACGAACTCCACTTTCTGGACTTACAAAATTTATGTTGGCTTTGTCTCAGCGGTTCCTTCTCAACTATCTCAGTGGTTCCTTCTCAACTATCTCAGCGGTTTCTTCTTCACAGTTGAGACTCTTCTATCTTAGTGAATCCTTCTCAACTATCTCAGGGGTTTCTTCTTCACAGCTGATTCTGTCTTCTGTCTAAGCGGTTTAGCTGAGACCAACACTTCTCTGAATGTTTTGTGTTGAGCTTCTCAGCTGTCTCAGCGGTTCTGCTGAGACATTCTTCTCAGCAGTCTCAGTTGTCTCAGCGATTATGCCATAATCAAATTATCTAACTTCCAGATTCCTCTTCCTATTCACCTGTCCAATCAAGGACAACGTATATGCATAAACTCAAGCACACATCAAATACATTATATCTGTATGTCATTGACCAGTTTGACTTCTTACAAATCTGGGACATTGGGATCAATAGACCCAACACATGGCCTTTGTATCAGTAGTTTTTGGCTTTTCTCTAAGCCTCTATCCATTATGGTGGAGGTACAACACTTGTGCTTGTTGTTGTTGCCAGTGGTATAGGTGGTCCTGTCAAAATAGAATTGTAGATATCCTCATCAATAGAATTCATATATAATCTAATCCTTGTTTTCCATTATGCAAACTTATTAAGATTGAAAACAGGAGGTCTAGTACTTGAGTACTCCTTATTTTGTGTCATGACAAATTTCTAGATAAAATAAGATCTATCAAATCTATTTGTTCAGGTGTTAGCCTGTATAACCAAAAACCAACCTCTAATACCAATTGAAAGTGAGGGATAGATCTAACTTTACTCTAGAGGGGGTGAATAGAGTATTTTAAAATTTTAATTTATTTTTATATCGGATTTAGAGTTAGTGATATATATATATATAAAGAAAAAAATTCACATCACACAAATTAAGAAAGTAGCAATCACAAACGACACAAGGATTTTATAGTAGTTCCCTAATAAATCTGGGTACGTCTACTCTTCTACCACCCTGGTAGGAATCCACTACATGTTTTTGATCAGGTGCCTTGCTACCAGAAGATCTATTTTCTAAGCGATATCTAGCAACCATTTAGGCTTTTGACTAGGTACCCAAAAACCAAGCTTAAGTCTTTTGATCAGGTGACTTAGGAACTAAGAGTAAACTTTTGAAGGGAGTTAAAACCCTGTACACAATTTAAGAATAAACTAAAAGAAGTTGAAGTTGTCTTCTCTGTTAAGAATCTCTGAGAAGAGTTAGTAGATGATGTTGCAAAAAGCTCCCCCTAATTTGAATAGAATTTGTGATCAAGGGAGGAGACTTTTCTTCAGGGTGTAAGCCTTCTTGTATGTTATTCCTCTCTAGCAGATGTTTGAGACAGATGTGTATTTAGATGTCTCAAGGAGAGTTTGAAGCAGAATGAAAGTATATCTTTGTATCTCTATATCTCTAACTCCTTGTCTCTGTTGAAGCAGCAATCTTTTATATATGTAGATTGTCAAGGAAGATTTCAATATTTGAAATAAAACGATTCTGAAATGTCTGAATCCCTTGGGAATTTGTAACTGCCTTGGAATTAATTAAAATTAAGACTCTGTTATAAATCCATAATTAAAGCTGCCTTAAACGGCTATATTCATTTAGAATATTTAGCATTAAATATAAGAGTTGTAACTAACTGTAATTAAGTATTTCAAAACATTCTTCCTTCTATATATAGAAACTGCCTGAACGTCGAACTCAGTAGGGAATTCGTCGAACTGAGCCTGGAGTTCGTCGAATTGAATTTTATCTTTCATCAAACTGAGTCCTGAGTTTGTCGAACTGAGCTTGGCTTTCGTCGAACTGAGCTTTTGAGTTGAGATCATAGTTCGTTGATCGTAGCTCAGCGTTCGTCGAGCAAAACTCAGAGTTAGAAATCTGAGTTTGTCAAACTGAGCTCTGCGCTCATCGAACTGAGCTTCTCTGGAATTCCTTTTGAAGTAACAACCCTGAAAATACCTATGACCCTAGTCTATATAAGTTGGGTCAAAATAAAATCCTAATAGTAATCCTAGCCCAAATCAGTAATAAGGAGTTCCAACAGCCTTCTTCTATTCATGAATGTTATAAACAGATTTATTTAATTATGTAAATGACTTACTTGGTTATGGATTTTACTTTGATTCCATTCACAGTATGTTATGCTTGTGAATATGAATAGCATGTGGCCTTAGTCTGATAGTTTGCTCATTTGAATTAGAGAAACTTAGACTGCCCCAAGCCAACTATCCATTTATTTTGGTAAGGAGAAAACCTAGGAGACCTCAGGCCAAGTGTCCGACCATTTATATAGGAAAAATTCCAAGCAACCTCGTGTCGATTGTCCGCCTATTTAGACAGGAAGAATTCCAGGTGACCTCATGTCGAGTGTCTACCTATTTAGATATGAAGAATTCCAAGCGAGCTCATGCTGAGTGTCTGCTTATTTAGATAGGAAGAATTCCAAGTGACCTCGTGCTGAGTGTCTGCCTAAACAACTGTTCTGAACATCTATGTAAAGCATCTCAAATTATCAAGCGGATGGATCTTGGCGAAGTGCTGCGAGTCGTCGAGTGAGAACTTGTTGTACGGATCTTGGCAAAGTGACACGACTCGTTGTCGGACACTTGCCTATGGAAATGAAAGGGACTACTTATACTCCTTTGGAGGCGTTGTCCGCAACTCCATATGGTCCTCTTACCAAAGGTTAAGGATTCCAACTGGACCCAAGGCATCCACATGGCTCTCGTCTGCATGCAACGCTGAACAATTTTGGTGGAGAATAAGCGCTTGCTCGGAGCTCGATCTCAAAAGGAAAACAATAATACTGACAATGCCTCGATCTATGCACAGTTGGTACACACATTCGTACCTGTCACATTTGTCACTTGAGAGTATCTCACAAGAGCAGTCTCATGGTCTTATAGTGGGGGGGAAATGACTCACACTTGAAGAAGGGTCGGAGGCCTGAGGACCCAGGTTCTACAATGTCCGGATACGTCCGAAGGGATCCAAGCAAGCACCGTTAACCATTCACAGGCATTAATCCCGAATCTATTTTAGCTTGTTTCGAATGCAAAAAATTTCAGGGGAGTGTTTCTCGCATGACCTGAACCTTTTCTAAAGAAAAGATGTTAGATCTTTTGTTAAGAAAAACATGTATGGCTCTTAGATTAATGATAATGAGTATATGGAGAGCAAGGAGTAGGCAGAGAGCACAAAACCACAAACGTCGGACCATTTGCACTTGCTAAGAGATCAGACTACTCTGGTCGTCGTTCTCCACTGGGAGCGGGATGTATTCCTGAACTACGCTAGCAAACCAAGCCCCTTCGACTGGCATTGGGACATACTCATCCACCATGTACGTAGTTTGTATACCTTTAAGAGGAAGTGGGAAGTATTATTCTATCATTCCTAGAGGTTGGGTCCCTCCTACTTAGGGTGGCACATACTCTTCCGCTAAATTCACTGATCGTATATAACATTCTCGTACCGTCTTTGGATCGCTCATGAACCTAAATTGTTTTCCCCAATGGGAACTTCAAAACTTGGTGGTAGGTTGAGGCGATAGCTTGAAAGTCATCCAAGAGGGGCCTCCCAAAAATCGCATTGTAGCTGCTAGGGGCATCGATAACCAGGAAGGACTCCTGCCTAGCTATTCCACATAGAATGATTGTCAGATCTACGCTTCCTTCAACCTACTTCCTCTCTTCTGAGAAACCATAAAGGGGGACGTCATAGGCCTTCAAGGTCTCTTCCTTCTTTAATATCTCTTAAGCAGGGTTGAACAGGACATTGACAGTTCTTCCTGTGTCTACCAGGATTATAGCGACCGCATAGTCCCCCAAGACAGCCTTGATGATGACTATGTCATGAGAATGGTTGATGAACTGAGGCAAATATTCTTCTTTAAACGTCACTGCCCTATGAGGAGGTGGAGCTAGCAATGTTGAGGCTACTTCCCTTCCTTGCAGGCACCTCATACTTCCTTTACGGGAGGATTCCACTCCGGCCTCATCGTGGATGTAATTGATGCTATCCAGTGCACCAACTCCTTCTACTTTCACACACTCTTCTTCCATACTACCTTGATCAATGAGGTTTCACATTGGGGCACTTGGTCCTTCTCCCATTTTCTCCTTATCCTTTCACGATGGGAGGACTTCTCTGAGCTTCTTTGACTGTCTTTCTGCCAACAGATACTCCAACTAGGCTACAAAGAATCGGACAATTTTCCATGTCATGTCCCATATCACGGTGGAACTTGCAATAGAGGTTTGAGTTTCTGCTCATGAGTCCTCCTTTCATGTGCCTCGGAGGTCCGAACTTGGGCTATTGCTAAAGATTTTCCAGAACTTCTTCTATCGGCATCTCGATATCAGAATACTCTTGTTTGTGACCTTCACATTGCTCTAGGGGGATCTAACAGTAATGAAGGTTGGCAATTTTCTTCTCATTGTGGTTGAAAGTGTCCTGGCCTCATTTGTCGAAACGCTCGAGGTCCTTGGTGATGAGATTCGTGTCCCCTTCAATTCGAGGATCGGTACTCCTGGCGGATAAAGTTATTCTTCTGCACGGAATCGAGGGCGATTGGAAGAGCTGTGCGGACACTTCCCTCCTAGCTCTGAAAGACTCGCAACAAAATCTTTGTTGTTGTACACACCTTCAATAAATTATTTGCCCTTTCTATGAGCTCTGCATAAGTCCTGTGCTTTTTATTACTAATCATAAATTTGAATAGTCTAGGTTGAAGCCCGTTGGTAAAGGCAACTCGATAGACCTAGGGTTTTATATCTGGTACTTCCATGATCAAACTCTGAAATTGATTTATATACTGCCTCATCGTCTCCTTTGATCTATAATATATTTGTAAAAGTGCATCGACGTCTGCCCTACAACGCTTTGAGGTGTCAAACCTTTGCAGGAAGTCTACCCTTAGCTCGTTGAAGGAGGTAACTGTGCCTGGGGGAAAACTATGGAATGATTCCTTGTGTTTCCATCGAAGGTCATGGAGAGGAGCTGACAGAGCTTGCCCTTAAAGGGGTTGAAGGAATACAGTAGCGTGGAAGGATTGAAGGTGAGAAGACGGGTCTTCCTTTCTTGTGAAGCGGGGAATATAAGGCTCTCAAAATCCATTAGGAGCAGTTTCCCCGGCAATCCTAGGGGAAAATAGAGAGAAAACCTCCACCCCTCCACCTGTGTTTGATCCCCAAAGTCCAGAACCCTTTTAGGCTAGTCGACCTCTTGGAAGAGCTGGCGGCATATATGGGATACATCCTCTTGTATATGGATTGGGGGCAGATTTGTAGGAGTCACAGGCTCTCCTAGGTGCTTGGTGACCTATCCACCCTGGTGGTTGGTTACCAACTCATTGACTAAACCGTGCAGTCGGTCGAAATCGGTGCTACTAAAGGGTTGCTCGCGTTCTAGCGTATGTCCGCCTGCCATGAGAGTGGTCTTGTCGTCAAGTAGGGATCTGAAGGTCGTGGGTGAAGCACTACTGTTATAGTTAGCAAGGGTGATTTCTCCAATCACTTGTGTCCATGCTCACCACACCAAATTTTATTGGAGCCAAAATATGTCACACTCTTTGTGCGCTATCCCTAAGCAGGTGGTCTGCAGAGGTAAATGTTGTTCATAAGTGATTGGTTACTGGCCCCCTGTAGATAGTAAAATAGTGAAAAGGAAGTGTCGTTGGTAGCGGTGAACACAAGATTAGACCTGCCGCGGCGAATGTCTCTCTTGCGACGGACCTCTCTTCATTATCTTGAGAAAGATTACAAGGTGTGGTGTGGCCACCCGGTATGCGCACGTATAATGACTGAAAGAAGAAAAGGATGGAACTTAGTGTCCGCATCTACAATGTGACAGGTTCTGGGCTAAGTCTGTGTGTCCCATCCAAGCACACCTGGTCCCACTTTTATATTAGAGGATAGGTTGTGTGGACGGTTCACGAACCGATGGGCATTTAATGTCTTATTAACAGTTGTAAAAAAGAGCTAAATAAAGACAAATTTTATTGCACCAAAAAGATAAACAATACATAGGTATGCCCTCCTTATTTATAGAAAATGGGGGAGAAGAGAAAATATAATAGGGGATGTGAGACTAAATACAAGCCGCGTGGCTAAGCGGTTTGATACAGTCAAACCCCCATGCTATACAGAATACAAAACCAGTAAGCCTCTAAACTCCAACTACGGCTAACACCCAGACCGCTGCTGTGGTTAATCACCAGACCGCTGCTGCAGCTAATAGCCTGTTCGCTGCTGCGGTTAATCACCAGACCGCTGATGCGGCTAATTTCAAAATTGCTGTTACGGTTAATCACCAGACCGCTGTTGCGGCTAATTGTCATACCGCTGCTGTGGATAACCTCCAGACCGCTGCTTCGGCTAATCTCTAGACCGTTGTTGTGACAAACAATCAGCCCGTTGTTGTGGCTAACCACCAGACTGCTGTTACAGCTAACCTCCAGACTGCTGTTGCGGCTAACCTCCAGACCGTTGCTGCGGCTAACCACCAGCTCACTGCTGCGCAATCCTCCAGACCACTACTGCGGATAACTCCCAGACCACTACTACGGCTATCCCTCAGACCGCCGCTACTGCTATCCTCCTGATTGCTAGCTGAGGTTCACCACCAGACCGCTGATCTAAACCGCCAAACCAAAGAGAGGAATAGACTGCTGCAACTAGATATGAAATCGCCCAGTCTCCTCAAGCTCCAACACTCCCCCTTAAGCTGGAGAATATATATCTACCATGCCCAGCTTGTTACAAACCTCACCAAAAGGAGTAATTGGCTTGGTGAAGAAATTATCTAGTTCTCTCTCTGAGATAACAAATGGAGTGCAGATCTGATTCTTCAAAATTTCCTCTCTAATAAAGTGGCAATCAATCTCGATATGCTTCGTCCTCTCACGAAAGATTGTATTCCTCGAAATATATATATGGTTGCCTTATTATCACAGAACATTGGCAGATGATGATCATAAACCTCTCCAAAATCAAGCATAAGTGTCTATAACCACTTCAACTCGCAAGTAGTTCGGGTCATGCTCCTATACTCGGCTTCTGCACTTGACCTGGAAACTACAGCTTATTTCTTGCTCTTCTAGCTGACCAAATTCCCTCCAAAAAAAGTACAGAACCCTGATGTAGACTTCCTATCTTCCTTATCATCTGTATAGCTAGCATCAGAGTATGCCTCAACCTTCAAATGTCCCTTTTTCTGAAACAGAAGTCCTTTCCCTGGAGCACATTTCACATACTCTAGAATCTCCATTGCTGACTAAAGATGACACTCCTTAGGAGCTTGCATAAACTGGATCACTCTTCCCACTACATAACAAATATTTGGTCTTGTGACTGTTAGATAAATGAGTTTCTGCATAAGCCATCTATACCTGGTGACATCTTTAAGAAGAGGTGAGTCATTACTCCAACACTTGTCATCTCCAATAGACATCGGAGATCGAGCAGGTTTAGCCCCAAGGAGACCTGTCTCTTTTAAGAGATTCAAGGCATACTTCCGCTGTAAAAGAACAATAGAACCTAGTTTCCTAGATATCTCAATCCCCAAAAAATATTTCGGAGATCCCATATCTTTGGTAATAAAATGCTGAAGAAGATGCTTCTTTGTCATATCCTCACCTTCTCTATCATCCTTAGTAAGAAGAATGTCATCCACATAAATCGTAAGGATAACAAGACCAGCTAATGTTTTGGGAATGAATAAAGAGTGATCTGCAGCACTTCGAGCAAACCCAACCATAGAGATAACTTCGTTGAACTTGTCAAACCAGGCCTGGTACTTTGCTTAAGATCATAGATCGCCTTTCACTGTTTACAGACCTGAGACTCCCCCTGAGCAATATACCCATGAGGTTGCTCCATATAGATAGTTTCTTACAAATCACCATAAGGAAAGGCATTCTTCACATCCAACTAAGACATTTCCCAGTCCCCGTTGATAGCCAACGAAAAGAGAACTCGGATTGTAGTAATCCGAGCAATAGGAGAGAAAGTATCAAGGAAATCCACACCATAGGTTTGCGTAAACCCTTTGGTAATAAGTCCTACCTTGTAACGATTAATAGTACCATCAAGAAGAAATTTGATGAAAAAGACCCAGCGACATCCAACCACATCAGCTCCTAGAGGAGTAGGAACAAGAGTCCAAGTACCCCATTCAGTGAGAGTGTGCATCTCTTCATCCATAGCAGCCTTCTAATGAGGAATAACAAGAGCATCGTGATACGAGGATGGAACAATATTGGCCGAGAGGGCAAGAGCAAAGCTCCTAGATGAAGGAGAGAGATGAGCATAAGAAACCACAGCTTGAAGAGGATGTTGTGTGCAGGAGCGAACACCTTTTCGAAGAGCAATCGGAAGATCAAGATCTGTCATGTGTACTGTATCAGTCTCATCCAAAGGAGAGACTACTGGCCCAGGATCTGGAGGCAGTGGCTCAGGAGAAGAATCAGCTACAGTAGAAGAATTAGAAATAGAAGGAGAAGAAAAAAGTGTAGGCCCCGGAATGGGTGCCGACACATTTGGTAAAGAAGAAGAATTATCAGAAGAAGGAAAAATAGAGGGAGAAGAAAAGAATGGAACATCCTCAAAGAAAGTAACATCCGCCGAGACATACTGTCTCCGAAGTATAGGATCAAAACACATATATCCTTTTTGTGTCAGACAATAGCCTAAAAAGATGCACTTAATAGAATGTGGAGAGAGTTTGTCGCGACCAGAAGCGGAAGAGTGGACAAAAGCTATACATCCAAAGACACGAGAATGTAATGGAAACGGTGTCACATCAGGATATAGGACCGAGAAAGGGGTTTTTCTATTAAGAATCAAAGACGGAACTCGATTAATGATAAAGCAGGAAAGAAGAACCGCATGACCCCAATAAGACCGGGGAACATGCATCTGAGTGAGAAGATTACGAGCCACATCCAGAAGATGGCGATTTTTATGTTCAGCAACGCCATTCTGTTGTGAAGTCTAAGAGCAAGTAGTTTGATGGACAATACCATGATCTAAACAAAACGATGTAAACTGATAACTAAGATACTCCTTAGCATTATCAGTGCAAAGTGTTTTAATTGGGATATCAAATTATGTCCAAATTTCATTATAAAACGCAGTAAAAATTGAGAAAATCTCAGAGCATTCATGTAACAAATATAACCACGTATACCGAGAAAAATCATTCATAAAGGTAACAAAATACAAACTACCCCTACAAATAGTCTAAAGGGGAGCAGGACCCCAAACATCTGAATGAACAAGTTCAAAGGGACGAGAAGAACTGTGGCCATGCTTAGCAAGAAAAGTAGACCGGTGATGCTTACCAAATTGACAAGATTCACAATTAAGAGAAGAATCGCCGCGAGGTAAATCAGGAAGAAGCTGATAAAGAGTCTGAGAAAGAGTATGCCCAAGGCAAAGATGTCATTGAAGTAGAGAAGAAGAGGCAGAAAATGCAGAAGCAGTATTAAGATAGAACAAGCCTCCATTCTCAGTTCCAGTAGCAATCATCTCCTTGGAATGAGAAATCTGAAAAGCATAAGTAGAGAGAGTAAAAATAGCTTCATAATTCAACTGTTTGCAAAGAGAAGTAACAAAAAAAGTGTTGCATTGAAAATTCGGGATAAGAGTGTCCTGTAGCTAAAGAGAATGAGTAGCATTCACGGTGCCAGACCCACAAACCGGAGGTGGAGAACCATCTGCAATAAGAACCGGAGGTAATGGGTTGTTCTTGTCAAGATAAGAGAAAAGATGAGAATTGCCCGCCATATGATTAGTGGCACCAGAATCAATGAGCCACCTACCCGTTGTAGCCAACTGAACAGCACCAGAAGTAGCTAGAGAAGAAGTAGATTACTTGAAGGAATCAGCCAATGTTGGATGAATATGAGGATGTTTGATCCAGCAACGATCAACCAAGTGACCAAGTTGGCCACAATGACAACAAAGATGCTTAGAGTAACCACGGCCACCAGAATGGCCCCCGCGGCCACCAGAGTTGTCATGACGAGCAGGATGAGCAACAATATCAGGAGATGGAAAGGGAAGCAAAGGACACTGAAGAAGAGTAATAACAACGAAAATTCGAGCAGTAGTAGCATCTAGAGTTGGAGTATCCGCCTCTCCAAGAATTTGTTAGCGGATCATATCATAAGAGTCTGGTAGGCGAATTAAATAACAAATAGCAAGAAGCTCCTGAAAATTCTTGTATTGCTCAGCCAAATCAACAGAAAATGGTCTATGTTGTAGAAGTTCAGCACCAAGAGTCTGAACCTCCTGATAGGCAAAAGCAGGAGTCATGACTGGTCTAACAATAAGATCAGCATACATAGTATAAATGCGCAAAGTTTGGGCTCCCTTGGAATATAAAGCGGCAAGATGATTCCAGACTGCCTTGACCGTCGGATCATGTCGAATGACTGGAAGGCACTCATCAAACAAACTATTGGCCAACCAAGTACACACCAATGCATCAAAAGCATCCCAATCATCAAAAGAAATAGAGCCAAAAGGAGAGGGGTCATCATTCAAATAATGATGCTTGCGCTGAGAACACAACAAAAAAATGAAGGAAACACTCCAGTCAGGGTAATTGGGACCGGTAAGATTCGAAACAGTACCCTAATTACCAGAAGCAGAGAAAGAAAAAGTAGGAAGAGAAGGAGCAGAGATAGTAGAAGAAGAAGATTGAGCAGGAGTGTTGATAAAAAACAACAAGAAATCAGACGAGTAGAGAAAACAACCCGCGCAAACACAAAAATTCTCAAAGAAAAGCGACTAGCAAGGAAGGCAGCACGAACAAAACAAGCCGCAAAGCAAACAGCGCAAACAGAATAAGCCGCAAGACAAACCGTGCAAATAGAACAAGTCACAAAGGAACAATGACAACCAAGGGAGGGCAGGGCAGGAAGAAAATCGGAAGAAGTCCGGAAGAAACAGGCTGAAGCGGTTAGACAAACAAATTGCTATTTAATTGGAGCAACGGATCGGTTTGCTCTGATACCATGTGAAAAAGAGCTAAATAAAGGAAAATTTTGCTCCAAAAAGATAAACAATACATAGGTATGTCACCTTATTTATAGAAAATGGGGGAGAAGAGAGAATACAACAGGCGATGTGGGACTAAATACATGTCGCGCGGCTAAGCGGTTTGACTGCCATGCTATATAGAATACAAAACCAGGAAGCCTCTGAACTCCAATTGTGGCTAACACCCAGACCGCTACTGTTGTTAATCACCAGACCGATGCTGAGGCTAATAGCCAGACCGCTGTTGCGGTTAATCACCAGACCGCTGCTGCGTCTAATTCCCAGACCGCTGCTGCGGTTAATCACCAGACCGCTACTGCGACTAATTTCCAGACCACTCCTACGGCTAACCACCAGCCCGCTGCTGCGGTAACCACCAGACCGCTGTTGCAGCTAAGCTCCAGACTGCTGCTGTGGTTAATCTCCAGACCGCTGTTGCGGCTAACAACCAGCCCACTGCTGCGGCTAACCACCAGACCGCTGATGCGGCTAACCTCCAGACCGTTGTTGCGTCTAACCTCTAGACCGCTTCTGCGGCTAACCACCAGCTCATTGCTGCGGCAATCCTCCAAACCGCTGCTGCGGCTAACTCCCAGACCACTGCTGTGACTATCCCTCAGACCGCCGCTGCTGCTATCCTCCTGACCGCTAGCTGAGCTTCACCACCAGACCGCTGAGCCAAACCGCTAGACCGAAGAGAGTAGTAGACTGCAGCGGCTAGATATGAAACCGCCCGGTCTCATCAAGCTCCAACAACAGTGACATTAAATGCGCAGCAGCCCGAGGTACATGAAGAGTCGAGCGGCGAAGTCTAAAAGAAGAGGCCACACGAAATAGCGCGACGCTGCTTGAGCTGGATCAAAGAAGAGGAGTCTGCGCGGCCTTGGCCTTAGTTCCCGCTCATACTTCAGATTGGAGCTTCCAGACTGTATCTTGAAAATTCACCTGAAGGTTGTCTGCTGACTGCCCGCACCGGACTCTGTCACGCCCCTAGAGGGTGTCCGTGAGTACTCCAGAGTGTCTACGAGTACTCTGAAGTGTCCGACCGAGAGGTCGGCGGACACCGAGAAGAACTGCTTGGCAAGTAATCTCTGCTTCCTCTGGATACTCTCATTTGTTGTCACGGGATTTGGGTTAACACTCAATTCAGAATTTAGAACTGAGCCCCAATCAAGAGCCATAACACTATGAATTAGTCAAGTGATAGTTCCAGAAATAATTAGTAGACAACTAGATAGCAAGTAGTCGCTATTTCCACCCAACCATGTAAACAAAATACCAAGTAGAAGACCAGAGTCCGCCCTTGGTTTTGTGTGTGAATATCAGATGGCTATGATCCTTCCCTTTAGTCACTACCAAGGTCCTACCTTAGACAACTAAGATCTAAGAGGGTGTAATAAGGACTCATGAAATCAACTTATGATCGGGATGATCCTTGTACAAATCATCCATAATGGAACAATATGAAAAAAATGCTCTAAATATGTCGAAGAGAAGAGGATTTTAAAATAAAAAAAGAAGAAAAATAATAGGAAGAAAAAATTAAGAAAAAATAATAGAAATAAAGAATGATAAAATTAAGGATCAGACGCTCATACCTAGTAGTCAGTCAAACTATTAGAGTAGTAGAATAAGAGAGTGGTAAGCAGAAAAAAATAACTTCTCATTGTAGGGATAACTCTGCATTTAAGTTATAATGATCAATGACTTCCCATTAATTATGAAGATAGCTACTCATTTTAAGTGAAAACTATATAATAGTGGTAATTATCAATTTTGTTGATTTGATTGATCACAACACATCTATAAATATCTATTGAAGAGTATTGGTCCCTAGCTTTAATCAGTTATTCATCCTACACCATCTAAAGAGAGTAATCAAGAGCTTAGAAAGTATCAAAATCCGGAGGTTTTATCTATTTCTTCTGTCTAAAGTTTATTCCCTATTCTACACATGCCTATGATCATCATTGGTTATGTACTGTCGTTTGTAAACCCCCGACCTCATCTAAGGAACTTCATTCATGTTTGCACGCAAAAACTCCAAACATAAATTCTATGACGACAGTGTTTTTGTCGGAACTCTTGGAGCAAAAACTTCGCCCCAAATGAAGTCTTAGGCTGCGTTTGGTGCGGCTTATTGCTGCTTATTTGCTCTGGTGATGTTGGGCAAAAACGTCATTGTATATTTTGTATGATAAATGTTACTGCCTTTACCAAAAAAAAGAAACTAGTTTGGGGCATAAGATTTTGGTATGACAATAACATTTTTGTCCAACCTCATCGGAGCAAATAAGTCGCGATAAGTCACGTCAAACGGAGCCTTAGGCTCCGTTTGGGGGGACTTATTTTCACCGGTCAAGCGGTCACGGCCGCATGAACCGGACCTAAATTAAGGTCGGGTTCATGCGGTCGTGACCGCTTGACCTGTGAAAATAAGTCCTCTCAAACGGTAGTAATTTTTAGGTCAGGAGTCCTGACCAAGAGCATGATTCTTCACCAATGAGGAGCCTGCAAAGGAGGTGGGGCCCACACAATTATGACAGTCTTAGGCTCTGTTTGGTTGGGCTGTTGCTGATGGAAAGCTGCTGATGAGAAGCTGCTGATGGAGAAAGTGTTGATTCTGGAAAACAGAGTTTTGTTAAAAAAAACTATTTGAATGAAATGGAGTTTTGAAAACAGAGTTTTGAATAAGTTGTTTGGATTCAAAACGGAGTGTAGCCCTAAACACATCTACACATACAAATCTCCAATCTACACAATCATACAAACATCTACATATAGAAACTACAAAAAAAATTCTAAATCATTCAATGATATCATTATAAACCCTAAACACATTAATAAAATGATAAAAATGCATCAACCAATTTGTAGGAACCAAAAAAAACTTTATACCTAATGGGAGAAAGGAAGTGAGCCAAAGAGGAGGAAGAATGGCTGGTGGATGTTGGAGGAAGAAGCTCTGAGCAGTGGTTGCCGTAGAGGAGGAAAAAAGAGGTTACTAGCTCCGACCAGAAGCTATTGCGGGAGAGAAGACGGGCAAGCTCTTGTTGTGTGGAAGACACGGCGGAAGACCCAGCGGAAGCCCCGGCGGAAGAGCCGGCGGAAGAACCGGCGAGGGTGCGAGAATCGGGTGATTAGGGTAAGAAAGAAAAGAGGGCTTTTGCGATGCTGTGCAGGAGGCGCGGGTAGGAAGAGAGGCAGCGGCGGAATCGGCAGCGCAGAAAAGAGGGCTTTTGCGATGCTGTGCAGGAGGCGCGGGGAGGAAGAGAGGCAGCGGCGGAATCGGCAGTGCAGGAAAGCAACAAAGCTGCGCGGCTTTTGTGGTTCACCGCATTAAAAAGCCGCGGCTTGGGTAAGGAAGAAAAGAGCAGAATTAAAAAAACGGGGGTTTGAAAATAAGTTGAACCAAACGCCGCTTATTGTCAAAATAACGGTGCGGTCCATCCGCACAGCAGCTGAAAAGCTTAACCAAACGTCACCTTAATCTATCCCGTAATTCATGTTTGCACGCAAAAATAATGTTGAATAAGTTTTCAGCAGCCATAATAAAATATATTTGTCATTTTTCTTGCTTTCTATGTGGGGGTGCACAAAAAGACCGGTCCGGACCGGACCGGTCGGGACCGGACCGGTCGGGACCGGTCAGAGACCGGTCCCGGATAGGACCGGTCCGGTCCCGGACCGGTCCACAGGTCCCGGACGGTCCCCGTTTTAGGGACCAAAACCGGTCCCGGACCGGGACCGGTAAAAGACCGGTCTAAGACCGGTCTTTTACCGGTCCCGGTCCGGGACCGGTTCCGGGACCGGTCGGGACCGGTTCCGGGACCGGTCGGGACCGGTTATGAGAGCCTAACGGCTCTCATTTAATGAGAGCCAACGGCTCTCATTAAATGAGAGTCGTTAGGCTCTCATAACAAGAGCCAAACGGCTCTTTCTAAAGAGCCGTTTGGCTCTTTTTTTTTTAATTTATTTTATATTTTTATATAATATATTATATATTAATATATATTATTAATAATATTATAAAATAATATTTAATAATATATTTTTATATTTTTAAACTTTTTGTTTTTTTTTAAAAATCTATAAAACCCCCCTCCCTCTCTCTTTCACTCTCTTTCACTCTCTCTCACTCTCTCTTACTCTCTCTCTCACCTCTCTCACTCATTCAAATGGCTTCCTCCTCCTCCATGCCGGCGTCCTCCTCAGCGTCCGTCGGACATGAGATTGTCGAGCACCGACATAAAACGGCGGTATGGGATAACTTCGAGAAGGTGCGGATCGGCGGCGAAATTAAGGCGAAGTGCAAACTTTGCGGCAAGCTTATGGCGGCTAACAGCAGCAACACAACTCTCGCCCGACACAACAAATCGTGTCTATCCAAACAAGCTCCGTCGGAGACCAACCAAGCTCAGATTTCAACGACCGGGCAGATTTGGACGTATGACCAAGCTCGGCAACGGGAGCGACAAATGGAGAATGTCATCAAAAGCGGTCTCCCGTTCAACCACTACGACAACGACGAAATGACGTCGTACATACACGAAGCACTCCAACCAAAATATCAACAGGTAAGTCGTACTACAACTCGGCGTGATGCTTTACACGCTTACATGCAATCCAAAATTTTTTTACAAAATTATTTTGAAACATTCGAGGGACGAGTTAGTTTAACGAGCGATGTTTGGACTAGCGGTATAGTAGACGGGCTTTCTTATATTTGCATAACTTGTCATTGGGTCGATCCCGATAGTTGGGAATTAAATAAACGTATTATTTGTTTTGAAGGTTTTGAATATCCGCACACCGGTAAAGCAATTTACCAGGTGATTATTAAGTGTATTCGAGATTTCAAAATAAAAGATAAAATTTTAAGTATTTCATTTGATAACGCCTCTAATAATAATATGGCTATTAAATATTTAATTAATGATCTAGAACCTATGTTAGATGGTATTTTTTTTCATACACGTTGCGTTTGTCACGTGTTGAATTTAATTGTGCAAGATAGTTTAAATTTTATGAACGATTACGTTATTAAAATACGTACTATGTTACGTGTTATTTATAGTTCAAAACGAAGAAAACAAGATTTCAAAAAATTTGTTATTGCACAAGGTAAAAAATTTTTGGGTCCATCTTATGATATGCCCGTACGCTGGAATTCCACGTACAAAATGTTAAAACGGGCTTTGTCACAAAAATCACTATTAACCGAATTTTATAATAGCGTAGAAGAAGCACACGATTTAAATGCGTCAGATTGGGCTGTAATCGAAGATTACGTTAATTTATTAGAAAGTTTTTACAGGGCGACAACTGTTTTATCAGGAGTTTACTATCCTACAAGCTCGCTCGTCATTGAAAATTTTTTATTAATTACAGAAACATTTAAAACTTACAAAATTAACCCAATGTGGCGTCCGTTAATTTTTTTAATGGAGGCAAAATTTTTAAAATATTATACGCATATGCCACCTATGTTTTCTTGTGCGGCGGCGTTAAACCCTTTAATGGGTGTAGACGGCGTGGAAAATTTTATAGAAGAAATTAATAAAAATTTAGATTTAAACGAATCTTCTAATGATTACCACAACGTTAGTGTAACAAAATTTAATTCCGATTTTACTAATCTATACAATTATTACGATCAAATATATGGATTGCGACCTCGCGAGGAATCCGCCGCCCCGCGAACAAAAGATGTTTTAAAAAATAAATTTTTAGAATTAGCTTCGAAGAAAAAACAACGAACTTCGAGCACTTTAAACGAATTAGGTTTATATAGCAAAACACAATTTCAAGAATTTATGACCGCGCACGAAATAGAAAATTTTGACATTTTAAATTGGTGGAAAAATAAATCTAACAATTATCCTATTTTGGCCTTAATGGCCCGCGATTTACTAACCATCCAAGCTAGTACAGTAGCTTCGGAGTCTGCATTTTCTTTGAGTGGCAGGATTCTGAACGAGCGAAGGAGCCGTTTGACCGAAGAATCTTTGGAGATTTGCATTTGCTACAAGGATCATTTGGACGCTTTGAGGAGGAGACAACACGTCTCGTCAATTGAAGATAGCGAGTCTGAAGTTGAAGACGAGCTTACTAACTTAAATCTGGGGAGCGTCGCGGAATGATTTCAAATTGTATTTAGTTTTTTGATTTCAAATTTAAATTGCAAATGTTTGTATTTGGATTTTTAATTATAAATTGTATTTTGTATTTCATTTGTAATTATATTTTAATTTTGTAATTTTATTCCATATTTAATAAAAAATTTTATTTATTTTGCAAATTGCAATTTTAAAATTTTGTATTTGTGATTTTGACATTTTGTGATTTGTGTACATGTACAAGTTTTTTTGTTTTTTTTAATTAATATTAAAACATATAAATTAAATTAAATTTTTTTTTAAAAAATAAATTTTATTTAAAAACCGGTCCCGGTCTGGGACCGGTTAGGACCGGTTAGGACCGGTTTTTCCAGTCCCAGCCGGTCCCGGTTTTCAGAGGGAAAACCGGTCCCGGACCGGGACCGGTTTGGGCAGGACCGGTCCGGGACCGGTGCCCCAAAAGACCGGTCCTGCCCAGGACCGGTCCCGGACCGGGACCGGGGTCTTTTCGTGCACGACTATTTCTATGGTGCAGATTTATTTTTAGAAAGAATTATTGCATTATTTAATATTAAATGCATATTAAAATTCATTTATTCCATGAATTATGGGTTAGACCGTTACACAAAACTGCCATACACACTTTAAGCATATATAAAGTTTTTGAATTATAAAGGTTGAAATCGTACAAGTTTTGCGCTTAGTTTCAACTTTCAAATCCAATTATAGACGTCTAATTTCTGCAATTATTTTGTAATTCGACGTTAGTATTTCAATTGAAATTAAAATATTTGTTATTTAGGCACCGTTTGGTACTATAGTGGGGGTCATGAACACGAATGGGGCTAAATTGTCATTTGTTAATGTCCACCAAAAAAACTCCATCCATTTTTATGTTCTAAGGATTGATATTTGTTAGGAGCAGTGGCGGATTCAGGTGGGGGCAAGGGGGGGCCAAGGCCCCCCCCCCCTGAATTTTGAAATTAATGTATTATGTTTATAAATTATATAATATAATATAACTCCAAATAATTAAACCATATCTTATCTCCCTCCCGATCAGATTAGCGCAGCCCGATGGCCGACTGTCTTCTCGCAATCTCGCCCCTGTCTCTCTCTCTCTCTCGATCCCGACCACCAGCAGGCAGCAGCCCGACGGCCGACTCCCGAGTCCCAACGGCAGACTCCCACCGACCACCGTTCATCGGCTTTCTGCAATCGACCCACCTCGACCGGTCGACCCCCTGTCGTTGTCCCGACGGCCGACTCCCGACCAGTACCACCAGCAGGCAACAGCCTGGCCTCCAGTTGGCCACTTGGCCCCGACAGCCCTCCGCACTCCGCAGCTCCGCTTGAAGATCCGAAGAAAAAGGAGGGTGTGCCCTGGCCTTGTGCGCTCTCTGCCTCTCTAGTCTCTCCCTCCGGCTCCAACGACATAAACAGCGGGTTGGGTAACGAATTCCTTTACCTATTTTTGTGTGATTTTGTTCTCTATGTAATAGCTTGGTGAAGAGATTTAGTTATGGCTTTGGAAACGTTTGGGTGAATGAGTGAATCAACTCGCATTTCGTTCGGACCGTGTGGGTCCTTTTTGTTTGAGCGGACATTGACCAATAGTCATTGTTCAATCTCTAGAGACGTAGCGAACCTTTATTTTATTTGTTTTTTATGAACTACCTATAGTCCTTATTTTTTATGAACTACCGGGTTGATTGTTTTTCATTGAACTCTAGATTCAATGAAAATTCTATGGAATTGCTTCGTCTAAGTATGGCTTTAGATACAAATGCTGAATATAAATATTTTAATATTGAAGATATATGCGTTCTTATAAGAATTTTTTACCCTCAAGATTTTAGTGAACAAGATATTTATGTTTTAAATACTCAGCTGCAGTATTATCAGTTAGACGTTTTTTCTCATTCAGATTTAAAGAACTTGCCAACAATTTCTAAACATTGTGAGAAATTGGCCGAAACTTAGAAATCAAATACATATTATCTTGTTGACAAGCTAATTCGGCTAATTTTGACACTTCTGGTCTCAACAGCGACTACATAACGGTCATTTTTTGCTATGAAGCTTATTAAAATAAGATTGCGTAATAAAATGGAGGATGAATTTCTGGCAAATTGTATGACTCTCTTCATAGAACGAGAAATAAAAGAGAAGATCGAGAAAGATGTGATCATTGATGAATTCTATGAGTTGAAAAAACGTCATGCACAACTAAATAAGGTAACATCCATATTGTAATTTTTCTTTTATTGTTAATGCTAAAATTTCATATTAGAAAATTTTTTTGCTTATTATATTTTGATTCATAATTTTTTTGCCCCCCCCCCCTATTTTGAATCATGAATCCGCCCCTAATTAGGAGATGCTTAACAAATGACGGTTTAACACGTGCGTCTACAACCACCACCGCAGTGCCAAACATAGCCTTAGTTGCCCCAAAAAATATTAAATTTTAAAAAAATTAGGAACTAATTTAAGCTCGGTTGACTTATTTTCACGGGTCAAGCGGTTACGACCGCATGAACCGGACCTTAATTTAAAGATATAATTAAGGTTTGGTTCATGTGCTCGTAACCGCTTGATCGGTGAAAATAAGTCCCCCAAATAGAACCATAATATCCACTTTAGGCTATTATGTAGCTCAATTTTTGCGCGTTCATCGACAACAACCGTAGCCTATATTTTTAGGTCACATTCATACTTTTTTGACGAGTCAATTGCACCTTGATGCGCATTTAAAGATATAATTTGTTCATTTGGGCATATCATTTTTGACGGGGCAATGTATAATTTATAGGAAAATCGATTTGCAATTAACTGGACTCCAATCACCCCCATTAACTTGTTGGGGGGTCATGAGGGTAACCACCGCACACGCGATCGGCACGCCAGATCCTTGCACGATTCGCACACGAGATCCCACCACGCGCACAACTAACCGCTAGCGGCCGGCCAAAACGGTCGGTCTCCGCCACCCCTCCCGGGACCACACGCTCCCGACCGACCTCTCGGTCGGGTGTGGCCGCGCCTCGCGGCCACAAACCCCGTGACCGCTAGGCGCAAGCCGATTTTCCGGTCGGAGCACGCGGCCGGCGCTGGCACCGGCCTTCCTGACCGGCAGGCGTGGCCCCTCTCGCGGCCGCGAGAGCGCGGCCGCAAGTAGCGGCTGGCGCTGCACCCGCTAGGCGAGATCGATACCGTGTCTGGCCTCCTTTGGCCAGCACGCGGGGTCGGTCGTGGCCGCACCTCGCAGTCGCGAGCCTGTGGCCGCGTAGAGCGGCGTGTCGATGACCGCGTAGACTGGCCATCGCCGCGACCGCGCTCGGCCTCCCCGGCCGACGCGTGTGGCCGGCCACGACCGCAAAGAGCGGCCTCAAGGCGCAGCCGACGTCGTACCCGACCGCCCCGCCTTGTGATCCCGCGGTCGGCCACTCTGCCGGTCACGGCTCTTCCTCCTCCACCTGCGGCCGCCTGTCGTAGGGGCTCGTCGCATGCGAACCGTCAATGGTGACCGCCTCTCCGTTATTCGATCGCTCTCTCGTGATCGCCGCCGTCCGTTACGTGGGTAATCACCCACGTAACCGCCGGCTTAACCATCGTCATGAGTGGGGGGGGGGGATAAATAAAATAATTGTGGCTTGTGGATAGTAAAATTATAAAATAATACACGTCTTAAAATTATATTAAAAAAGGTCTGCACCTAATAATTTGAGTGGTTACAGTTTGTGGATAGCTGCATAACTACCGTAACCACTCCTAGGTCCTATAAATAGGATCTCAGACCCCTCTCATTTCTAACTTTTCTCCTCAGTCTTCTCCTCATATAAGCCAAAACTCTGTCAAAATCCTCCTACGAGCCTCCTCCCTTTGAGCGCTTCAAGCATTTGTCTAAAGTCCATGATGTTCCGGTGCGCAAGACGTCCCTCTGACCGCCTCATGAATTCTCCAACGGGCAAGGCGTTCCGTGAGTCCTCCACATCAATTCTCCGACATGCGCCGCTGCAACGCACAGTGTTCGGGCAACGTCCGAGAGCGTTCTCCGCAACCAGCAAGAGACATATTTTGAGCTTAGCGAGTGGCGGTCTGTCGCACTCCAAGCGCGCCTGTATTTTCTCGCATCCTCAAGGTATAACGAGAAGCAGTCTGTCGTCCCTCGATTTCTCTAACATCTTGTAAACCGTTGTTGATAGTGAAGTTTGACTGGTACTGAACCGGACACGTGATTTTTTATCCAGTTTATCGGTTTTCCACCTTAAAAGTCGTCTCGTATGTTTTTTTACTTACTTAGTGACTGTTTGCGCGCTTAATGCAGCTCAATTTTAGTCCGATCTACCAAGAGCAGCTCACAACAATATTAATAACCTTCTTTTATGCATTAAATTTTGGTGATTGTTATTAGCACCGCAGTTTTGGCTAGTCGCACCGCATTTTCTCCTAATTTTTCACGCCTTCTAGAAATACATCTTGTACATGCATTTTTAGAAAAAGTTGTAGATCTATAACTTTTGTGTTGAACACTTTTCCTAAAAATGCATGTACAAGGCGTACTTTGGAAATAAGCCCAAGTTTCGTGTCTTTTAAAAATACGTCTTGTACATGCATTTTTAGGAAAAGTGTTCAACACGAAAGTTGTAGATCTCGTAGAAAAGACACGAAAAATTAGGAGAAAGTACGGTGCGACTGACCAAAACTGTGGTGCTAATAACAATCACCTAAATTTTTATGTCATTAATAAATTTTTTTATGTTAATTGCCCCCATATATAAAATTTTATAGCCATTTATTAAATAAGAAACATATATTTAATACTGCTCTGTTTTAGTTAGCCAACTCTTGACATATGAATGAAAAATAAGGATTAATTTCATTTTTTAATAAAATAGTTGGGTTGTGATTAAAAAATTTGTTCATGCATAAAAAATTTCAGTTTTTATTCAATAAAGAATTGCTAATAGATAAATTTAAATTATGATTAACAATTTGAAAGTCAAGCCTATGGGTAGATAGTCACCTAAACGGGGGTGAATAGGTGACCCTTTTTTTAAGATTCCTTGCAATACTTTGTCTCTAATTTAATAGCAATAATATCATCACAGATTATAGCGCGCACAGCATAAATAAAAAACAATACACAGTACACACAGAATTTATAATGGTTCCCCTATGTAGGGTACATCCACTTTCCCCCTCCTTCCTCACTAGCAATGTGCTAGATAAGGTTATAGTTCCTCCTTTTCAACTCAGATCCAAAGATCCTACAGGCTCAGTTTCTGTCAAGAAACCTACACTCAGACTAACTGGTCGTACCTCAGCGATTCCCTCAATCTCCTACCTCAGACTCTCTCAAGAACCCTACCTCAGTCTTTATAGAATAGACCTACAACACAGTGATTTACCCGAAATCACCTACCTCAGGTCCCTTCAGAACCCTACCTCAGTCTTTATAAATTAGGCTTACAATCTCAGAGAAAAGATTCTTATACCCACTCAAATCTCTAAGAGATCTTATAATAAAGTGATTATATAAAATACAGATAACAGAAAACCTGTAATCTGTTATATCTATTTACACAGATTCTTCAAATCAACTGCAATTGGATTTCTTCTTGATAGATTTGCAGACTGAAAAGTTCCTTCTCTGTATCAGCAAACTTCTTGATGTTGATCGGCGTGAATACCTTGAAGATGTTGATGATCAGATATAATTTGATCTTCAGATCAACCTAGTAAAAAGGGATCTGAAGATCTTCTTGAAGACCTTTGTATTCTTCCTCTTTCTCGAAAATGTCGTCTAGTTAGGACTTCGAAGAAATTAGAACGAGAAATTCTGATTACTTGATTTTATCCGTCAGTTGTTCCTGTGTGTATTTTGATTCTGTCTCTCTCTTTGAGAAGGCAAGACCTTCTATTTATAGACTTCGCAAATGACTGGATTCTGTTTGATGACGTCAGCAACATACATCAAATTCTTCCTAGACCGGTTTCTGTTGAAGTATAAGTTTTCTGCAATCAGCTCTGACTTGTCTTGACATTTCTAGTATTGACTCAACATATTCTAAAACATAAGTGTCGATTTGTACCAGATATCTCAACACATATGTGGAGATATCCTAGTAGTCTCGACACATTCAAACTTGGAATAATTTTCATCAGAAGCTGAAAGTGTCGAGACATTTGACTTGTCTCGACACACCTGTAATCTGTGTCGACAACTCTAAATACTGCCTTGTGTCGAGACATTTAGATTGTCTCAACACAACTGTCTATTGTATCGACATCTTCTAATTTTGCCTTGTGTCGATAACTACTAATTCTTCCTTGTATCGACAACTACTAATTTTGCCTTGTGTCGACACAGTGAGATTGTCTCGACACAATCTTTCCGCTGTGTCGACAACTTCTTATTATGACATGTGTCGACAACGAGATTGTCTCGACACAATCTGTCTTTGAGGTGTCGACACAATTGAACTGTGTCGACATATATGTGCTTAGACAATTTCTTCACTTTAAATCCTGCACATGTAAACTTAACATGCATCAATTACAACTTTGTGTATATCATTGAGTTGATAAGGGACTTCTCCAAATCAGGTACACAATTCTCAATGTACCCAACAATCTCCCCTTTTTTTAAGAAATCACCCCAATTC
This sequence comes from Platanthera zijinensis, assembly GCA_039513925.1. NCBI lineage: Eukaryota > Viridiplantae > Streptophyta > Magnoliopsida > Asparagales > Orchidaceae > Platanthera > Platanthera zijinensis. The sequence continues at coordinate 158,755,653 of CM077083.1, forward strand.
AATGATATACATCACAATACCAAAATATGATGTAAAAGATTTAGCATAGCAACACTTTATATTAAGATAACAAAATCAAATAAAAACAATTGAACACTTTCATTCCATTTAACAAAATTTAGCCATTCCAAAGATTATAAAATGTAATAACAGATTTACATAATTCCTAGACAATATAATATAATCTAAGATTGATCTGTCTCCTTAATGACAATGTCTTTGCCTGATTGAATGTTGGTTTTTTACTTCTGGCATACTGTCATCAGCTACCTTCTTGCCTTTTTTGTCCTTGATAATGGAAAGTTGTTCAGTCTTAAGCCTTTGTCATTCAAAGTAATGGAAGGGCTTGGAGAAATATTTGCTAGGTTCAACAACAGTGACTAGAATCACCCCATTCTTCTGATCTCTTCTGAACTTATAGATAACCTCTTGTTGCTTGAGGTGTTTACTCCATTCCTGCTTAGAGTACCACTTTCCCCTATCATGTCTATTATTGTTAATAGCTTGTCAAGCAGTGAATATAATATTTCTAGAGGTTGGACTCCACTGCTCAAAATCAGGTTTAGCCTCTGCCTGTTCTGTAAATCTTTTCTTAGACAACTAGAATTCTTTTTCTTTCAGCATGGCAACATCAGTCATCTCCACCTCTTCACAAACAATATTCCGAGCATTAGGTGGAGGACTGTACATGGTCTGAACTGCACTTTGAATATCCTGAAAATTTTGAGGAGAATATATTATCTGGTCTGCAACTGGAGGAATCCCTTCCAACTGAGCTGGTTGGCAGCCAGACTTAGCTGTCTGGAGGAATCCCTTCCAACTGAGCTGGTTGGAAGCCAGAATCAGCTGTCTGATTATCATCACATAGAGGAGGGTAGACAAGAGTAACTCTGATGCTATTGGAAGTCCACTTAGCATAGTCAGAACTGGATTTTATCATAACCCTCTCCCCCTTTATGACTTCTTTTGCAATGTGATCTCTTAAATCATCCTTTTGAAATCTCACTTGATCAATCACATGATGAGTCCCTGTAGTGTAATGATTTTTAAATTTCTTAATTTCATCAACAATACCTTTTTTTTGAATCCTTTATGACTGTACTGAGAGAAGCTAATTCAACTGAGAGTTTGGTTTTAGTACCAGCTGATGTATAGGTAATTTTGTTTTCCAAAGCTATTGTTTGTTTAGCAAGCTTTGCCAGAGAAATGTCATGCATGTCTATGAGATTATCATTCAATCTCTTCTGATTTTCCAGAATAAAGCCTTGTTGTACTGCAGTGTCTTCTAAAATCTTCTTGGACTCTGCTTGTTGTTTTGCAAGATAAACCACAGTATTTTCACCTTTTTCAAAAAAGTTTAACATGTCTTGTTTCAGTAAATTCACTTCAAATCTTATGGATTTTATATCTTGGGCCAGCTGAAACTGTAAATCCTTTTTACTTTCATCCACATATTTTTCAAGATCTGTTCTTTGTTTGTCTAACATTACCTGTAACTGAACTAAGAGTGAACTGAAATCATCAGTAGGAGAAGAAGATGGTTTTCTTAACTATAATGTCTTCTTATAGCTTTGACTTCTCCTTTTTAGTTCAATTATTTTTCTTTGCTGTAACTGAGATTCTTCTTTCTCATCTGACTAAGATGAGCTAACAATAGCAAAATATTGTTGCTTTTTTACACTTCCAGACCTATGGGACTTGGCTGTTTGCTCCCCCTCAACTCTTGCATCATTTTGATCAAGGGATTGATCTACTAAGGTAGTCTCATGTTGTTGATTCTCAACAGTAGGAACATTGTTCTTAGGAGAAGCAGTTATCACCCCCTGAATGGTAGCTTCCCCTCCCAGAGGGATTTCTTCCACAGTCTCCTTAGAAACTACTGCCTCTATGTATAGCATATTCTCATCTTGGTCCTCATTCACATAGTGTATCACATCTGTATCCAGTTCATGAAGAACATCCTCTACTATGTCATTGATGTTGGATCCATTGTTCCCAATGTTCCTGATTTGTGAGAAGTCAAACAGGTCAATGACACACACATCAACTGTATTTGATGTGCATTTGAGGTCTTGAGTGTAGGTAGTCCTTATCATATTGATTGGACATGTGGACACACTAAGTGGTTGCTGGACATACCAAAAATCTCCTAAGTCCACAGGCGTTGAGTGGAGCAAGCTCACTCAACACCAGAGGTATGGACTCATTAATATCTAGTAGAAATTTGGCTAAGTACAAAAGCGTTGAGTGTAGTCTACTCACTCAACGCCATATAACATATAGCATTGAGTGTAGTCTACTCACTCAACGCCATATAACATATAGTGTTGAGTGTAGTCTACTCACTCAACGCCATATAACATATAGCGTTGAGTCTGTCTCAACCTAACTGGAAGATAGCCAAAAATATAGCTAAGTACACAGGCGATGAGTGTAGTCTACTCACTCAACTTCATATAGCAAAAAGGCTGTGAGTCAGGCTAAGCCTAGAGAAATTGGCTGAAAATGTGGCCAAGTCCACAAGCGTTGAGTGTGGTCTACTCACTCAACGCCATACAGCTTTTAGCGTTGAGTGTTGTTGTGCCAGTCAACTCCACTGAAAAGTTGGGCAAAATTTTCACTAAGTCCACAGGCGTTGAGTGTAGCTTACTCACTCAATGCCAGATAACAGAAAATTTTGTTAATTAGTTTGGCGTTGAGTGGAGCTTACTCTCTAAATGCCAAGGTGTAGAAATATTTGTTAAGGCAAATAGCATTGAGTGAGGTAAGCTCACTCAATGCTCTCAATGCTCTCAACGCTCTCAACGCTCTCAACGCCTTGAAGCAGAAATTTAGCTAAGTCCAAAAGCGTTGACTGCTTGACTTTCGTCAAGCTCAGCTTCGTCAAACTAAGCTCAGCAATCGTCGAGCTGAGCCAAATTACTCAGTTTAGCCTGGAGTTTGTCAAACTCAGTTCAGCCTTTCATCGATCTAAGTTTCCAATTTGTCAAACTGAACTTTTGCATTCGTCGAGTTAAGCTCAACATTCATCGAACGGAGCTCAGCTTTCGTCGAGCTCAATACCTAAACAGAATTTTGTCTAAGTGTTGTGGCGTTGAGTGATACCTACTCACTCAACGCCTTTGGTTTTGATGATTGAATTTTGTCTAAGTCCAGAGATGTTTGGTCATGCTGACGTCAGCAAAGTCAAATTATCAACCAAAATTCAGATGGTGCGAAATTGCTGTCAGAGACATTGGCAACCAACTGTCATCATCTTCTACACTTTCCAAGGAATTTTTCCATCATAAAGTGTTGGGGCCCACACACAGCAAGGATCCGTTAAATCAAACTTAACGGAAGGGAAGCGTTGGATGGCTTAATCTCAACCATCAATCCTGGTGGTGGGGCCCACTGCTCGATTGGCCTTCAGAGTATAAAAGGAAGCAATCAGCGAGAAAAAAAATACAACCAAGAGAACAATCAATTCCTCAGCTAGGTTTTTAAAAACGAAAAGAAGGGCGGGAGAACATCATCTTCTTCCTCGCCATTTTTGTCGAGCCTGAAGGAGTTCTGCACAAAGAACCTTTCTGGGAAGAAGATAGCTGGAGCAATTACCATTTGCAACAACAGGATCAGACTTCATTCTGAGGGAGAAGATCTACAAGTTATGCAGGAGGAAGGGTAGTTGTTTGAAGAAAGAATCTACTGTCTACATCATCGTCTTCAACAGCAAAAGGTTGGGCTGATATCTGCTCAGTCCAGGAAGAAGAAGACACAGAGTTCTTGATCTAGTGTCTAATCATATAATATTTCTCTATTTCTTTCTTGTGTAAAGATTCTTTGTGAATCTGGAGTTGTAAGCCTGTTTTATAAAGGCTAATGTCTTTGTGACCTGTGTTTGGATTTGTGTCGGGTGAAAGGTCGTTGTGGCTTGAGGGTTGGATTAGTGCCTTATTGTTAGGTTTGTGTGACCTGTGTGGTCCTGCGGGATCTGTGTTTTAAGCAATTAAGTAGCTGAGTTTTGGAGGGAGAGCCGAATCTACACACTGTTAGATAGGCGCAGAGGGACGGTGGATGTACCCAAGATTGGGGAACCACTATAAAATTGTTGTGTCGTCTATGAATGTTCTTGAAAGCTGATAACTAACCTAATCATAGGCACAGGAATCTGATAATAAATTAGAAAAGGTAAAATAAAGATAAAAACCTATTCACCCCCCTATAGGTGTTCAGCTAACCTTGAAAACAAGACTTTCAAGTGGTATCAGAGGGAGGTTACTCTTTAAAGGACTTAACAGTTTGATTAGATCTCCAAGGTTAGCAAGAAGTCTGTCTCCATGGGTTCAAGAATAACCAACAGGGAGCTAAGTGCTGTGAGACTTTCAATCTGTAGGAAGGAAGATTTTGGCATCTAGAAAGCAAGGGTGAGGCAGTTCATGGAAACTGCTTACCCTATAAAGTACATTACAGTTGAAGAAGGACCATTCATCCCAATGAAGGTCTATGCACTAGATGCTAATATCAAAACCCCCAAGACATGATGAGATGACCAAGGATGAGTTGGCCCTGGCCTTAATAGACAAGAGGGCAAGGAATATCATCATGGGTGTTATTGATGATTCTACACTTCCGAACCTGATCCATTGTACAACAGCAAAGGAAATGTCGGAAACACTTGTGATTTACATGGAGGGGACAAATGAGGTTAGAGATGATAGGAAGTCCATGCTCAACCAAGAAGATGAGGCCTTCAGATAATCCAAGGGGGACAACATAACCACCTGTTATGAAAAGTTCTTTAAGATTGTGAATGAGTTAAAGAATTATGGAAGAGTGTTCAGTCACTATGAACTGAATGAAAAGTTCCTTAGATCTCTCTCTAGAGAGTGGGACACAAAAATCTATGCCATCAGAGAAGTGGCAAAGCTAGGTGACACTGCTCCTCACACACTCTTTAGGAAGCTGGTGTCATATAAGATGCAGTTGGCAGCAAGGATAAGAAGAGGAGAACAACAACAAGTCTCAGGCAAGAGACAAAACTATAGCTTTCAAAGCTGAAGGCACCAGCAAAAGCAGAAGAAAGTCTCCATCTCCACCAAGCAGAGATGCTCAATCTGATTCTGGAAGATCAGAGGGAAGTGCATCAGACTGCCAATAGTCTGATGAAGATTTTGCTGCCTTCACTAGACAATTCCAGAAGTTCTTAAGGAAGAATCACTAGAGAGGAAGGCCTTCCACCTCCTCTCATCCCAAGAATGACTACTATAAAGGCAAAAGAAAGCCCTCTAAGGAGGACAGGTATTGTTCTAAAACTGGTAAATAGGTTTCCTATAACATAACTTGTTATCATTAAAGAAAACCTAGGCATATGATAGCTGACTGCCTAGTCAAAAGAAAGGAACACAGTGAGAAAAAGGACCACCAGTAAAAAGGCAAGAAGGAGAAATATCTCATTGCCAAAAAGCAAAGAATCTAGACTGACTCCTCCACATCAGAGTCAGAAGAAGAAGAAGCTTACATTAGTTTGTACTCTACTGAAGAAGGAGCTGTAGAAGCAAACTGCATCAAAAGGTTGGCTGCTTTAGAAGAAGAAGCTGAGAAGGTTCATCCTACTGCCAGGATTGAAGACAGGGCCCCTCTATCACAATCTGATAGTGATTCAGAGGTGGATTCTGAAGATGACAGATGCTGCCTTGGGCTGATGGCTAAGTCAGATGAAGAAATCAGCCAGGATCAGCCTAGTCCAAGCAAGGTAAATTCTGTTACCAGCTTTGCATGTTCAGATTATAAATCAGTTCCAGATTCTTGTGCCTCTGCATCAAGTGATGATGATGGCTCGGAATCTGAGGGAGACATCAATCAATTGATTGATAAATATGGTGAACTTCTGCAGGCTTTAAAGAAGAGCAAGCTCCTGGCTAAACAGCAGGCTCAGGAAATTGTCTCTTTAAAGCTTGCTGCTTCAGAATCATCAAAATTGCTGGATCCGAAGATGCAAGAAGTTAGAAAACTGAAGAATGTGGCAATCATTCAGATGAGCACCATAACCTTCAAGAATAACCATATCAAGAATCTTGAAAGAAAGCTCCAAAAGGAGAGGGAACTAGTGGCTAGCTACTCCAAGCCTAGCACAGTGTTGCCCTTGATAGACTCATTCTCCTCCCAAAAGGTAAAGAAAGGGTTGGGATTCAAGGTAAGGACAAGAGCTATTAATCCTAAGGGAAAGGGCAAAGCTCAAGTGGAGCCACTATCCTCTAAGCCTCATATAAAATTTGTTAGAGTGCAATTTCCTTCCAACAGCCATGACCATGAGAGTATTTATGGTCACTGGAATCATGCTAGACCATCTTGTGTGAACAAAGATGTTCCACAATATGGTGGCAGTTACAACAAAGGTGCAAGTACCTATGAGAAAATACAAATGACCCATCTTGGACCATTTGTATTTGGTGCAACAGCCCCTTCAGTCAAAGGTAAAGCTGTTGATTGTTCTCAAATTCCTCCAGCCCACTATAAGACAAAGGGGAAGGATGTCAGTAGACCTGACCAGGGCATCTCTGAGGCCATTAAGGGTATGCTTTCTGAAAAGAAAGTTGTTGTTAGAAGGGCTCAAGATATCCCAAGCACTTCTACTGCCAGACCCACCACTTGTCAGACTGGGGCTAGAAAATCATGGAATAGGACTGCTGCTACTCCTAGACCCAGAGCTGTTGTTAACACAACCACTAGACCTGCTCCAAAAAGAAGGTACAACATCCATGAGTATTGGTGTTGTGGCAAAGTAGGCCACTTTGTTGTTGATTGTTGGCACAATCATAGTGTGCAAAGAGCAAATGTCTGCTTGCCTGTCAGAAAAGTTATAGGCAGGCAGAATTATTTTCAGTCTAATAGGCACAAAGGACCCAATAAAAATTAGGGTCCTAAGGTTAACTAATGTATGTTTTGTAGGATAGTCCAAGTGCTTATACCCCTATATGGTACTTAGGCAGTGGATGTTCCAGGCACATGACTGGAATAAGGAGCATGCTGAAGGATTATGCTCCAGTAAGGAATGGACCAAAGGTTATCTTTGGTGGATCTGAAAAAAGAGAGACTAGAGGTTATGGTAAGATCTCTAATGGCATAGTCAATATCACTAGAGTAGCCTATGAGGAAGGGTTGCAACACAACCTGATAACCATTAGCCAACTCTGTGATCTTGGCTATGACATAGTATTCCACAAGGATGAGTGTCAAATTAGGAGGTTAAGTGACCAAGAGGTCATCTTAACAGGCACTAGGAGTGGAAATGTGTACTGTTTAGATTTCCTATATTCTAGCAAAGACTCACTTGTATGCCTTATTGCATATGCGAAAGCCTCTTCTTGTGTCCAGTGGCACAAGAGGCTAGCCCATCTAAATTATAGGACCATAGGCAAGCTGTTCAGCAATGAGTTGGTTAGGAATGAGCCTAAATATATATGCACTAAGGAGGGTATCTGCTCTACATGCCAAAAGGGAAAATAGACTAAGACCTCGTTCAAGAGTATCGACACCAAATACTCAGTGAGGTGATTATACCTCTTGCATATGGATCTGTTTGGTCCTATGATAATTCAAAGTTTAGGTAGGAAAGTCTACACCCTTGTGGTTGTTGATGACTTTTCCAGATTTGCTTGAGTGTTCTTTCTAAGGAAAAAATCTAAAACTCCTGATGTCTTTCAGACATTTGTCAAGCAAATTCAGAATGAATTCAACAGCATTGTGGTCAAAATTAGAAGTGTCTATGGCACTGAGTTTCAATCTGAGTGCATGACAAGGTTCTGTGAAGAGCTAGAGATTCATCAAGAGTTTTCCTCTCCTAGAACACTCTAGCAAAATGAAATTTCTGAGAGAAAAAATAGGACTCTCTTAAAGGCTAGTAGAACCTTATTAAGTGACTCATCCCTCCCAGAATACTTCTGGTCTGAGGAAGTTAACATTACATGTTATGTCCTTAATAGGGCTTCTATCACCAAGAGCAACAAGAAGACTCCCTATGAGATCTTAACGGGCAGAAAACTAAATCTGAGCTATTTCAGGATCTTTGATTGTAAGTATTATGTGCTCAATAATGGAAAAGTCCATTTAACTAAGTTTGTTACAAAGTCCCATGAAGGGATCTTTATTGGGTACAATACTCATAGTAAGGCATATAGATTCTACAACTTAACTACCCAAGTTGTAGAAGAGTCAATGCATGTTGTATTTGATGAATCCAACATGGTTAATTGTGAGCTGCCAAGCTCCTCCTCTATAGTATTGCAGGTACAGAGCAGTTGATGGACAAGCTGATCATCAAGGAAGCAACCCTTATAGTCTAAGAAAATGATGATGAACTGTCTACTCCTAGAGAAGGAGACAACATACCTGAAGAAAATGAAGACTAGCTAGCTGAAAACCCTGAAGATCAGCAAGCTGCAGCTAGATTGCCTCCAGATACTAGGCATCTAAGGGACCATCTAGTACACTAAATTATTGGTGATGTAAATCATGGAGTCCAAACCAGAAGCAGGAGCATGAATACAGTTCTCTACTCAAGCTTCCTATCTCAAGTAGAGCCAAAGAAGTTTGAAGAAGCAATCAAGGACCAATTCTAGATTAGAGCAATGCAAGAAAAACTAGACCAATTTAAGAGATGTAAGGTCTGGAAGTTGGTCCCCAGACCACATGGACAAGATATCATAGGGACTAAGTGGATCTACAAGAACAAGTTGGATCAAGATGGCATTATTGTCAAAAATAAGGCTAGACGGGTGGCTAAAAGCTAAAGGCAAGAAGAGGGCATAGACTTTGACTAGACCTTTGCCCCAGTAGCCAGACTGGAAGCCATAAGTATCTTCCTTGCATTTGCAGGCCATCAGGGATTCAGAGTCTACCGGATGGATATCAAGTCAGCATTCCTGAATGGAGACCTAAAAGAGAAAGTATATGTGGATTAGCCACTAGGTTTTGTAGATCCTTACTCTCCCAAATTTGTTTATAAGCTTAGGAAAGCTCTATATGGGCTAAAGCAAGCTCTTAGGGCTTGGTATGAAACCTTGTCCAACTTCCTAATTGAGAACAAATTCTCAAGGGGGAAGATAGACAAGACCATATTCCTAAGGGAATCAAAGGGCAAGCTTATCCTAGTCTAGATATATGTTGATGACATTATCTTTGGATCTACTGATGACAACCTTTACAGGAAGTTTGCTAAACTTATGCAAGGAAAGTTTGAAATGAGTAGCATGAGTGAGCTCAAGTTCTTCTTGGGACTCCAAGTAAGACAGACTGATGATATATCCCAATCCAAGTTCACTAAGAAGCTAATCAAAAAATATGGTATGGAGAATGCCTCCGCCATGATAACTCCTATGGGATTAAGTATGCCAATAGGCAAAGATGAGACAGGAAAACTTGTTGACGAGTCTTTGTATAGAGGGATAATTATCTCCCTTCGATACCTGACTGCTAGTTGGCCTGACATCATGTATGCCACATGTGTCTGTGCTAGGTATAAGGTCTGCCCTAAAGAATCTCATTACTCTGCAGTAAAGAGAATCTTGAGGTATCTTAAGAGTACACCAGATCTTGGCCTATGGTATCCTAGAAATACGGATTTTGATCTAATTGGATTTTCAGATGCAGATTTTGTAGGTTGTAAAGAAGACAAGAAAAGCACTACTAGAACCTGTCAGTTCTTAGGTAGAAGTCTAGTTTCTTGGAGTAGCTAGAAGCAAACTAGTGTGTCTATATCAACTGTTGAGTTAGAATATATATCAGCAGGCAGCTGTTGTGCTCATCTACTGTGGATCCAACATCAGCTCCAGGATTACAACCTTTAGGTAAGTATAACTCCTCTCTACTGTGATTCTACAAGTGCTATTTCTATTGCTAGGAATCATGTCTCACATAGTAGGACTAAACATATAGAAATAAGATATCATTTTATTAGGGAGCATGTTGAGAAGGAAGACATCAGTCTTGAGTTTGTCCCCATAGACAAGCAAGTGGCTGAAATCTTCACTAAGCCATTAGATGAAGCAAAGTTCAACACCCTCAAATTTGAGTTGGGTATGTTGAACTTGGCATAGCTTCAGACACTCCCTTTTGCATTTTTTTTGTGTAGGTATTGTTCCTCTTGTTGGACATACAGACACCCAAGTAGTATCAGTTCACTGTTGCTTCTACTGAGGGGGAGTAAGTTCCTCTAGAGAGAAGAGAAAAGGTCAGCCAATTGAAGGGCCAGCCCCCATATGCCTATTCTGCAGAAGTCAACAAGGGGAGAGAAGAGAGAAGGTCTTAACAAGGGGGAGACATAGCAGAGCAAGGGGGAGACATAGCCATACAAGCAGGAGATGGCAAAGGGGAAAGAAAGACGTGTGGTACTCAAGTAAGGACAGCAACCTTACAGCAAAACAGGGGGAGTAAGTGAGGTACATTTACTTATAGCTTATCAGAATTTTGATTTTTATTTTGCTGTATATGTTGTGTGTATTATTGACCAAGGAAAGAAAACCTTTTTGATAAGGGTTGATAAGGGTTTTGACTTCTTCAAATAGGGGGAGATTGTTGGGTCCATTGTTCCCAATATCCCTGATTTGTGAGAAGTCAAACAAGTCAACGACACACACATCAACTGTATTTGATGTGCATTTGAGGTCTTAAGTGCAGTTATTCCATATCATATTGATTGGACATGTGGACACACTAAGTGGTTGCTGGACATACCAAAAATCGTCTAAGTCCACAGCCATTGAGTGGAGTAAGTTCACTCAACGCCAGAGGTATGGACTCATTAATATCTTGTAGAAATTTGGCTAAGTACAAAAGCATTGAGTGTAGTCTACTCACTCAACGCCATATAACATATAGCGTTGAGTGTAGTCTACTCACTCAATATCATATACCATATAGCGTTGAGTCTTTCTCAGCCTAACTGGAAGATAGTAATGTGGCTAAGTCCACAGGCGTTGAGTGTAGTCTACTCACTCAACGTCATACAGCAAAAAGGCTGTGAGTCAGGCTAAGCCTAGAGAAATAGGCTGAAAATGTGACCAAGTCCACAAGCGTTGAGTGTGGTCTACTCACTCAACACCATACAACTTTTAGCATTGAGTGTTGCTGCGCTTGTCAACCCCACAGAAAAGTTGAGCAAAATTTTCACGAAGTCCACAGGCGTTGAGTGTAGTTTACTCACTCAACGCCAAATAACAGAAAATTTCGTTAAGTAGTTTGGCGTTGAGTGGAACTTACTCTCTCAACTCCAAGGCGTAGAAATATTTGCTAAGTCAAATAACGTTGAGTGAGGTAAGCTCACTCAATGCTCTCAACGCTCTCAACGCTCTCGAGACTCTCAACGCCTTGGAGCAGAAATTTAGCCAAGTCCAAAAGTGTGGACTGCTTGACTTTCATCGAGCTCAGCTTCGTTAAACTAAGCTCAGTGATTGTCGAGTTGAGCCAAATTACTCAGTTTAGCCTGGAGTTTGTCGAACTCAGTTCAGCCTTTCATCAATCTAAGTTTGTAGTTTGTCAAACTGAACTTTTGTATTCGTCGAGCTGAGCTCGACGTTCATCGAACGGAGCTCAGCTTTCGTCGAGCTCAATACTTAGACAGAATTTTTTCTAAGTGTTGTGGGGTTGAGTGATACCTACTCACTCAACGCCTTTGGTTTTGATGATTGAATTTTATATAAGTCCAGAGATGATGAGTCATACTGACGTCAGCAAAGTCAAATTGTCAACCAAAATTCAAATGGTGCGGAATTGCTGTCAGAGACATTAGCGGCCAGCTGTCATCATCTTCTGCACTTTCTAAGGAATTTTTCCATCATAAAGTGTTGGGGCCAACACACAGCAAGGATCCGTTAAATCAAACTTAACAGAAGGGATGCACTGGATGGCTTAATCTCAGTCATCAATCTTGGTGGCGGGGTCCACTGCTCGATTGATCTTCAGAGTATAAAAGGAAGCAATTGACCAGAAAACAAAAAAAAACACAACCAAGAGAACAATCAATTCCTCGGCTAGGTTTTTTAAAAACGAGAAGAAGGGCGGGAGAACATCATCTTCTTCCTCGCCATTTTCGTCGAGCCTGAAGGAGTTCTACACAGAGAACCTTGTTGGGAAGGAGATAGCTAGAGCCTTTACCATTCGCAATAGTAAGATCAGAATTCATTCTGAGGGAGCAGATCTACAAGTTCTGCAGGAGGAAGGGTAGCTGTTTGAAGAAAGAATCTACCGCCAACATCATCGTCTTCAACAACAAAAGATTGGGATGATATTTGCTCAGTCCAGGAAGAAGAAGACACAGAGTTCTTGATCTGGTATCTAATCATATAATCTTTCTCTATTTTTTTCTTGTGTAAAGATTCTTTGTGAATTTGGAGTTGTAAGCCTGTTTTATAAAGGCTAATGTCTTTGTGACATATGTTTGGCTTTGTGCTCGGTGAAAGGTCGTTGTGACCTGAGGGTTGGCTTAGTGCCTAATTGTTAGGTCTGTGTGGTCCTGTGGGATCTATACTGTAAGCTATTAAGTAGCTGAGTTTTGGAGGGAGAGCCGAATCTAACACACTGTTAGATAGGAGCAGAGGGACAGTGGATGTACCCAAGATTGGGGAACCACTATAAAATTGTTGTGTCGTCTGTGAATATTCTTGAAAGCTGATAACTAACATAATCACAGGCACAGGAATCTAATAACAAATTAGAAAAGGTAAAATAAAGACAAAAATCTATTTACCCCCCCCCCCCTCCCTCTAGGTGTTTAGCTAACCTTGAAAACAAGACTTTCAATTGATAATTTCACTGTCTAAGATTGTAGGTTCTTTTAAGTTTGTCTCAGCAGTTTTGACTATAGAGTGTTTAATCTTCCCCTGCACCTCATGCCTTGTTTCAGGTGATCTCTTTTGAGGAATGTTTGTATCTGGTGCATCACTATGATCTGTACTGAAACTTCCTGGTATTTCAGAATCACTGGAGGACTTGTCTTCCTCCACCACTGCCTTTTTCTTCTTCTCCTTCTTCTTTTCTACTACTGAAGGTTCTCTGAATAGAACTCTATCCCATCTGGACAAAATCTTCATATCCATTTTTATCATATGATTTATCTTTGTGCTCAGTTTTTGATTTAGGTCAGTAGGAATGGCTCTTACTAAATATAGACTTAATATCCTACCCATGTTGGGCTTCTTGATACTCTCAGAGATCTTGTCAAATACCAATCTACTCCAATTAGTTTTGATTTTGAAGATTATTCTTGTCATTATCTCAAACATGGGAGAAAAAATTCTGTCATATGCACCTGTCTTATACAGCAGCACTTTTCCAACTATTTCTGACAGAAATTTTACTTGAGTATTCATACCCTTTCGATTCAGAGAACTCCCTATCTTTTTGACTAATTCCAATCCACACCAACTTAGTCCTGCAGAAGTTTGGGTTGAATCTACGACATCCTCTTGATTGATTCGAGGTATATAAAAAACCTTAGCCAGTCTTTTCTTGGTTATTTTAACCTTTGCCCCATTCAGAGTGGATTTAATCTTTGTTGCACTGGAGTCTAATGTTGCATTGTTGAAGAATTCCAGTACCTCCCGTTTCCAGATGCTTGTAGGTTCTGATAGTAGATATTCAAGATCAGCTTCTTGGATTAGGACAATGACATTCCTAATTTCTTCGTCTACGGAGGCGAATCCATTTCGCACGATTTCGTATCCTTCATTGATGTTTTCATCATTTTTTTGAGCCATTGATGTCGTCGATCTTGATTTCATCGAGTGGAAGAAGTCTCGAATGTCGACTAATAGGAATTTGAGGTCTAGACACTTATTAAGAACTCAAGAAGTTGTAGTTGATTCATACACTCAACTTTCTTTATATAGTCAAATCTTCCTAGAATGCGAAAGGGCGCGCTTTATATAGGCTTATTCTAAATAGTGGAAAATACTTAGAGTCGACACACAGAAATTTTTGGCTGACAAGATGTGTCGACATGAGTCGACTCACCTATATGTGTCTCGACATTACAATGTCGACACACTTTCCTGAGACCCGACACAAGACTATATATGGTGTCAACATACATAAATTGTGTCTCGACATGTAGTGTCGACACTCTTTCCTGAGTCTCGATACAAGACTATATATGGTGTCGACACTTTTTCCTGAGTGTCGACACAAGATTTTTACTTAATCAAAATCTTATTTTCTGAACTGTTACACTTTGATATTTGAGATGTCTATATCTAATAGTATAAGCTGAATTGATGACCCCTTATTTTAGCTTATTCAAGATTTAACATCCCAAGTCTAAATTTAAAGAAATTGAACTTCTCTTCTTCTAATGGTTTGGTAAAGATGTCAGCAATTTGCTTATCTGTAGGAACAAATTCTAGGCTAATATCTTTATTTTCTATATACTCCCTAATGAAGTGATATCTAATTTAAAAATGCTTTGTTCTATTTTGAGACACAGGGTTGTGGGCAATAAAAATAGCACTTGTAGAATCACAGAACAAGAGAGTTTCACTTAGCTGTAACTTATAATCTTGTAACTGATGCTGAATCTAAAGCAATTGAGCACAACTTCCAACTAAAATGTATTCAGATTCAGCTGTTGATATTGCCACACTTGTCTGCTTTTTACTACTCTATGAAACCAGCCTTCTTCCAAGAAATTGACATGACCCTAATGTGTTTTCCCTGTCTTCTTTACATCCTGCACAATCTGTATATGAAAAACCAATCAGTTCAAAATCATTATTCCTTGGATACCAAAGACTAAGATTAGGTGTGCCATTTAAATATCTCAATATCCTGTTGACTGCTGTATAATAAGATTCTTTAGGGCATGCTTGATATCTAATAGAGATGTAAGGGGAATACATTATATCTGGTCTACTGGCTGTTAGATAAAGCAGTGATTCAACTATCCCCCTATACAAGGTTATATCAACTTGCTTGCCAGCAACATCCTTGTCTAAAGACATAGTGGATCTCATAGGAGTTCTTATTGAAGTGATTGTTTCCATGTCATACTTATTGATTAACTCCTTGGTGAACTTAGACTGACTAATGAAAAGTACATCTATATTTTGTTTAACTTTGAGACCCAAGAAAAACTTGAGTTCACCCATGCTACTCATCTCAAACTTACTTTGCATTGATTTGGCAAACTTAGTGCAAAGTAACTTATCAGTAGAACCAAATATAATATCATCTACATATATTTATACCAGGATGGTCTTGACTTTGACTTCCCTTAGGAATAGTGTATTATCTATTTTCCCTCTTGAGAATTTATTCTCCAGAAGGAACTCAGACAGAGTCTCATACCAAGCCCTTAGGGCTTGTTTTAAGCCATAGAGAGCCTTTGAAAGTAAATAAACATGAGTAGGTTTAGTTGAATCAACAAAACCTGATGGTTGCTCTACATAGACTCTTTCTTTGAGATTGCCATTTAGGAAGGCTGACTTAACATTCATTTGGTAAACTTTGAAACCCTTGTAGGCTGCATATGCTAGGAAGATTCTTATAGCTTCCAACCTAGCCACTAGTGCAAAAGTTTGATCAAAGTCTATTCCCTCTTTTTGTATATATCCCTTTGCAACCAGTCTAGCTTTGTTTCTTATTATTACACCATTCTCATCTAGTTTGTTTCTATAAATCCATTTGGTTCCAATGGTGTTGCACTCTTCTCGTCTGGGAGCTAGCTTCCAGACCTTGCATCTTTTGAACTGGTTCAATTCTTTCTGCATTGCTCCTATCCAAAATGGATCCACATTAGCTTCTTCAAACTTCTTTGGTTCTGTCTATAACTGAAAACTTAAATACATCACAGTATTGTGATGTTTGTTCTTGTGGTCACTCCCTGAGCAGCATCTCCTATGATCAATTCCCTTGGATGATCCCTTAGATGCCTAACAGCTACAGGCAATGTGATTTCATCTCCTAGACCATCTTGATTAATGTGCTTAGTTACTTCTCCTGGCTCTTCCTGTGTAAGCACTTCCTAAACAATATTGATTTCTTCTTGCATAATCTGTTTTGCTATAACTATATCTTCTATAGACGGCTCCTTTAGCTTCAAGTCCACACCTTTTGTACTTGATGTACCATAACCTTTGGTTATGCCTTTATCAGCTCCTCCAAAGATCACCTTTGGTCCATCCACCCGAGGGATGTATTCCCTCAGATTTCCTCTTGTTCCATTCATATGTCTAGAACATCCACTATCCAAGTACCAGATTGGTCTCTCTCTGGAACTTGTACATTCCTGCAAAATAAGAATTTACTTTTCCTTAGGAACCCAAATTGTTTTGGGTCCTAGGTTTTTTTTAGTTGTGGCTCTATCAAAGCCACCAGTAAACTTCTTGATTGGATATCTTTTCTGAATATGAGACACTGAGTAATTGTACCAGCAATCAAAGGCAAAGTGTCCTATCTTTCCACAACACTAGCATTCATATCTGTTATACCTCCTCGTTGAAGAAACATAAGGATCTTTGTGCGACATTCCTTTGGGCAGGAGTCAGCAAACTTAACAATTTTATCTTGACTGGGAGCACAATACTTGTTTTGTCTCTCAGCAATAAGATTCCTCCTTGGAGCCTTAGACTAGAACATTGGTTGTGGAATGACTAGACTCTTTGGTACTTTTGTCTTTTTGTCCCTTTTTCTTTTGGGTTTTATAAACCCAAGACCACTTCCAGGTGTTCCTAAGAAGGTATCTATTATGGGCAGTACAGTTTTGGGTTTTGAAAATTATAGTACTGGGCTTCTCTCATTCAGAAGTTTCAATTCCAGCTCCTAAATGGTTGCATCCTTTTTCTTAATTATTATTATTTGGTCATCAATGATCTTTGTCAGTTTTGTCAACTTAGAATTTTGAAAACCAATCTTTTGAGTATCCATTTTGTGATGATACTCATAACTTTTTAGAGATGCAATTTCTATAGCTTGTTCTTTAATAAGCTTCTTGTTGTTAAACAAAAGTTACCAGCAACTTACCAATTTTAACTGTGAGATGTTGTAGTTCAGTTGCAGAGTTAATCTCATGCGAATCAACCACTGAGTAACATGAGTTTAGCTCACCTTCAGTCTCATACACAGAAATCTTAGAGCAGGAAGAGTTGTCATAGATTACCTGTGTATTTTTACAGTCATGTACTTCTATTTCTGCTTCATTAGATATTGTTATCAAGTTGATCTCCATGTATTCTTCAGAATCACCATAGTTTGATGAAGTTTTTGAGTTTTTCCCTTTGTATATAGCCCTTCTGATAAACTCTTCTTCATAGGAGAACAATCCTACAGGTTTTTCTTCTAATTCAGTTGAATCAATTTCACTATCAGACAAAGTCTTTAACTTCTTTGCCATCAGACCCTTCTCTGATTTCTTGTCCTTATTAAACTTCTTTTCTTTTGACTTCATGTTCTCCTTTCTTTTTACTGGACAGTCAGCAATGACATGCCCAGGCCTATTACAGCAAAAACAAATAATGTCAGTCTTAAATTGTTTGTTATGTTGTGAATCATACTGATCACAGATTTGTCTCTATGATTGTCTTTGCTTTTATTAGAGCTTGATCCAGAAGGTTTCCTATTGCTCCACTGTTTTCTCCTTCTTAACATTTTCTTGAATTGCCTGGTAAACAATGTCAGTTCATCATCTGATATTTCTTCTGAAGAAGAACATGCTCCAGTGTTGTCTGTATCTTCATCCCTTCTGGGTGATGATGAGATTTCTCTTCTAGATTTCTTGGATGTATCTGCTTTGAAAGCCACAGATTTAGACTGAGTTGAGTGTTTGACAAATTCAGCTTCAGCTTTCCTAGAATTTAGCTGAAGTTCATGTGACATTAACTTCCCATATAAGTCTTGGGGTAATATATTTCTTAAATTTCCCATCTCTATTACAGCACAAATCTTGATGTCCCATTCTTTATTCAGGGATCTCAGAAATTTGTCATTTAATTCATAGTTTGGGAAGTTTCTGCCATAGTTTCTCAAATCATTAACTATTCTAAAGAACTTTTCATAGCATTGTTCAATAAAATCAGTTTTTCCTTGTCTAAAGGCTTCATACCGCTGACTGGGGAGAGATTTCATGTCATCTCTTACCTCTTTTGTGCCTTCTATGTAAACTATGAGGGTATCCCACATCTCCTTAGATGTATTACAATGCACCAGATTCTGAAAGGTTGAGTTGTCTTTTGCACTAACTATTATATTCTGTGTCCTCTTATCTATAGTAGCAAGTATCACATCATCCTTTGTCATTTATGATAATTTCTTGGGAGTTTGATCATTAGCATCCAAGACTGATATTTTCATGGGCACATATGGTCCTTCTTGTATTGTGACAAAGATTCTTGGATCTGAGACTTTCATGAACAGTCTCACTCTTTATTTCCATATTGCAAATTTATCCTTAGTACATATTGGCAATTTCATATAACTGAGTTCTCTGTGAGATTCAGAATTCATAGATCAGATAATCTTCAATTACCCTTATATCTTTTTCAGACTGTTAGGTCTTTTTTTTTTGAATAACGTCCCTCTGATACCACTTGAAAGTCAAGTCTATGGGTAGATAGTCACCTAAGGGGGGGGGGTGAATAGGTGACCCCTTTTTTTAAGATTCCTTGTAATACTTTGTCTCTAATTTAATAGCAATAATATCATCACAGATTATAGCATACAAAGCACAAATAAAGAACATCACACAATACACAAAGAATTTATAGTGGTTCCCCTATCTAGGGTACATCCACTTTCCCCCTCCTTCCTCACTAGCAATGTGCTAGATAAGGTTATATCTCCTCCTTTTCAACTCAGATACAAAGATCCTACAGGCTCAGTTTCTGTCAAGAAACCTACACTCAGACCAACTGGTCCTACCTCAGAGATTCCCTCAATCTCCTACCTCGGGTCCTCTCAAAAATCCTACCTCAGCCTTTATAGAATAGGCCTACAATTCAGTGATTTACCCCAAATCACCTACCTCAGGTCCCTTCAGAACCCTACCTCAGCCTTTATAAATTAGGCTTACAATCTCAGAAAAAATATTATCCTACCCACTCAAATCTCTAGGAGATCTTATAATATAAAGTGATTATATAAAATACAGATAACAGAAAACCTGTAATCTATTATATCTATTTACACAAATTCTTCAAATCAGCTACAATTGGATTTCTTCTTGATAGATATACAGACTGAAAAGTTCCTTCTCTGTATCAGCAAATTTCTTGATGTTGAAGATCTTCTTGAAGACATTTGTCTTCTTCCTCTCTCTTGAAAACGTCGCCTGGTTAGGACTTGGAAGAAATTAGAACGAGAAATTCTGATTGCTTGATTTTATCCGTCAGTTGTTCCTGTGTGTATTATCCCATCTCTCTCTCTCTTTGAGAAGGCAGGACCATCTATTTATAGACTTTGCAGATGACTGGATTCTGTTTGATGACGTCAGCAACATACATCAAATTCTTCCTTGATCGGTTTCTGTTGAAGTATAAGTTTTTTGCAATCAGTTCTGACTTGTCTTGACATTTCTAGTGTTGACTCAGCATATTCTGAAACATAAGTGTCGAATTGTACCAGTTGTCTCAACACATGTGTGGAAATATCCTAGTAGTCTCGACACATTCAAACTTGGAATAATTTTCATCAGAAGATGAAAGTGTCGAGACATTTGACTTGTCTTGACACACCCGTAATCTGTGTCGACAACTCTAAATACTATCTTGTGTCGAGACAGTTTTATTGCCTTGACACAACTTTTTGCTGTGTCGACATCTTCTTATTTTGTCTTGTGTCGACAACTACTAATTTTGTCTTGTGTCGACAACTAGATTGTCTCGACACAATCTGTCTTTGAGGTGTCGACACAATTGAACTGTGTCGACACATATGTGCTTAGACAATTTCTTCACTTTAAATCCTGCACATGTAAACTTAACATGCATCAAATACAACTTTGTGTATATCATTGAGTTGATAAGGAACTTCTCCAAATCAGGTACACAATTCCCAATATACCCAACACAATTATCTTTTTCTAAGGAAGAAACTGATAAAGGCCAAAAATTCTCATCCTCTGTTATTTACTCGAAAATAATAGTTACTCTCACCACAATTTTAGCTATCCACACTTCAAAATAATAGTTAGTTTTTTGTTTGTGGATAGTTAAAATGGGATGCAGTTGGGCTCCGTTTGGAGGACTTATTTTCACTGATCAAGCGATTTAACAAGTCAAAGGAGCTCGTGCCCACAAATAAAATTTGTATCTTTCTCGAAAGTGTTAAGCTCGATTTGTTTGGGTGTTTTTTTTTCATTTACATGTTTTTCAAAAATGCATAATACTATTTTTGCCAATTTGAATGCCCTCCACTCCGAATCACGTATAACGTATTCCTCAAAATGTCATTTTTTGTCTGATTCCAGCAACATTCCAGGAACAGAGACGAAGTTCTATTCAAAAGCAGTAGTGTATCTTTATCTCTAGCCGCTCCAATCAAGGCCATTACCCACTCAAGTACGGGGAATAATTCTGTACGTGCAACGCATATAAGGGATCTTGCGGGACTGCATTTTTAGTGTGAAATACAACTGCAATGTAATTGCAAATGGACTGTATTTTCATTTGCAAAATACAGTTATTTTTTTACAAGTGTATTTACAATTCGAAATATGTACATATGACTACTTAAAATGATCATAAAAATGCATTAATCTATATTCCATAATTTATTTTGTGAAAATAAAAAACAAAAATTAAATTTACGTACAGTTCTCTAAATACGATGAACCTATAAAAAAATTGGCCCTGAAGTACACCCTTAATTTCTTATTAAAAAAGTGGTGCATGCACATACCGTATTATTTCTCGGTACCCAAGGCCCCAAAGGCATGTTAATTCGTTTTCCCTTATCATAAAAATATATTAATGTTTTCCTCTTTAGAATTAAAGAATGGACCTCTACTTTTGGAACAGGATCCTCTCCAGTTCGAGCAAACTGGATACTATTCAGTTCGCAGTCCTGATTGTTTCTCCCAAAATCTGACGGCGAGCACGAGACGGTGAGCTGGCGAGAGCTTAGCTGGCGAGGCGACTTTTGTGATCATTTATCCTCTGTCGTTAGATGTCATCCCAATTGGAGAGGATCCCGTTCCTCTACTTTTTCACGTTGCTTTTGGTTGTGAAGACTCCCCCTTCCATGGAAGCTTGAGTGTCGATGTTCTCTGCTCGTGCACATCAAATTCAAAAGTAGCTGACTCATCCGTAATATTTGTTATGGACCGCGTAGGATTTCATTTTTGAATAGACATACAAGTTGTACACCCCCAACTCTTCCCTCACACGGAGCATGGTTCATGTGCAACGGGTTGTTGAGGTGGAGGCTTGAACCCGCGACCTCCTAGATAGAGGGCCTTAGCACCGGCCTCCATCACCACCTGAGCTAATGGAGGCCGGCGCTAAGTCCCTCTATTTAGGAGATCGTAGGTTCAAGACCCTATCTCAACAACCGGCTGCAAATGGGCCGCGCTCTGTGTACGGAGATGGATTGAGGTGTATGCAGACATGTTCAAAAATGGAACCCTATCGCGATCCGCAACACTACTACTTTAAAAAAATGAGCAAAAACAAATTACAATCAGATAGTATCCATTTTAGAACATATGTATTGTATCTGGGTATCATGATCCTCACTGTTTGGACTCAAATGGATAGTAACAATTTCACGGTTCAAATTTAATATGAGTGTTGTTATTAGCAAACCTAATTTGATGGTTAGCGAACCCAAAATTCTCCCAAATTTTATGTTTTTTCTTTATTTAGAAATGCTTGTTTCTACTACTAGCAAACTTTGACCTAAATACTTTCCGCCCTCATGTTCGTGACTCCTCCCGTGCGCGAATCCCAGCCCAAACCCCGGCGACATCCTCCCTCCCATGTTCGCTACCTCTCCCGTTGGCGACTCCCAGCCCTAGCCCCGATGACACCCCTCTTTCTCCGGTTTGTGATTCTCTTTCATCCTCCGTTCGTGATTACAAGGGCCCCAACGACTTCGGCGACTTGGCTGCCTTCCAAAGGGACTCAGGCGACATTGATGGCTTTGATTCGGGTAGAACTCCACTGCCATAAAGTAGATCTATAGCGCATTTTTGTATGTGTTGCTAAGGAGTTCTAAGTAGATATTGGGCATTTTTTTTATGAAAATGACGCTTTTTCCCGAACTTACTGGAGCAAATACTCTGTGACAATCACTCTTAGGCATCGTTTGTTTGGGCGTTTTGATACTCCGTTTTGGGCAAACGCCGCCGGAAGGAGGGTAAACAAATGAACCTCCAGCGGCGTTTGCTCTGTTTCCACCCGCCCGCCTTGAGAAAAGCCCCAAAAAGCTCAGTTTGGAGCAGCCACCTCCCCCCTCCGGTTCGAACACTCCATTTCCACCCGCCGGATCGATCCGCCACCGCCGAACCAAATGAAGCCTTAACCATTGTCTTTTAACATAGAAGCCTCCAACAGCGGAGAGTCAAATCTTCTTCCAAGTATATTTACCTCCATTTTGAGAAGCTATTGTCTTAGGGCCTGTTTGGGAAGGCTTTTCAGAAAGGAGAAGGAGCGGTGGCAAAAGGATGGTAGGAAAAGGAGCTTTTGGAAAATTTCTATTAAAAAAAGAGAACTGTTTGAGTGAACTTCTTTTGCAGAGCTTTTCAAAAATGAGACACTTCATAAATCGTTTGACAAATCTCCGTCGCGCTAACTTTTTTTATTAAAAATGTGCGTCCGCGGAAGATGACAAAATTATTTCGCTAGGGCAGGTTTTTTTCGCCCGGGAGCAAATTTTTCACCGGATGACGGTTTTTCTCGCCCAGGCGTGAATTTTTCGCCCGGGCGTGAATTTTTCGCCTGGGCGCGATATTTTCGCCCGGGGCCGATATTTTCGCCTGGGCGCAAATTTTTCGGCCAAACCCTATATTTTCGGCCGGGCCCCAAATATTCAGCCGGGTGTCAATTTTTCGGACGGACGCGAATTTTTTGAACGGGCGCGAATTTTCCGGATGAGCACGAATTTTTTCGGATGACGACAAATTTTTCGGACGGGCGCGAATTTTTCGGACGGGCACTAATTTTTCGACTAGGCGGGAAAATTTCGCCCGGACGCGAATTTTTTGCACGACGAGAATTTTTTGCACGGACGCGATATTTCCGCTCGAAAGCGAAAAAAATAGCTTACAAGCTAAAAAAATACACGACCGGGTAAAAAAATCACGACCGGGCAAAAAATCACGTCGAGGCGAAAAATTCGCTCCCGGGCGAAAGAAATAGTGCTCGGGCGAAAAACCGCTCCCGATCAAAAAAATCGCTCCCGGGCGAAAATATCGCCCCCGGCCGAAAAAATCTCGCCCGTGCGAAAATATCGCGCCGGGGAGAAAATATCGCGCCCGGGCGAAAATATCGCGACCGGGAGAAAAA
Organism: Platanthera zijinensis; assembly: GCA_039513925.1. Classification (NCBI taxonomy): domain Eukaryota; kingdom Viridiplantae; phylum Streptophyta; class Magnoliopsida; order Asparagales; family Orchidaceae; genus Platanthera; species Platanthera zijinensis. Next base: position 158,779,121 of record CM077083.1, read on the forward strand.
ATCGCGACCGGGCGAAAAAACCGCGACCGGGCAGGGCGAAAAAATCGCGACCGGGCGATAAAAACGCCCCCGGGCGATAAAAACGCGTGCGGGCGCAAAAATCGCCCGCTGGAGAAAAATCACGCGATGGCGAAAAATCGCGCCGGTGTAAAAAAATCGCGCCTGGGCAAAAAAATCGCGCCGGTGAAAAAAATCACGCCCGGGCGAAAAAAGCGCATCTGGGCAAAAAAATCGGCTCGGTCGAAAAAAAATTGTGCAACGACAAAAAATGACACCCGGATGAAAAAAACGCACCCGAGCGAAAAAATCACGCCGGATGAAAAACCGGCTCGGGCGAAAAATACACGCTCGGGCGAAAAAAAAAATCATGCACGGGCAAAAAACCGCACCCGGGCGAAAAAAACTCACCCGTGCGAAAAACCGCGCGCCCAGGCAAAAAATTCCAGCCCGGGCGAAAAATGCCAACCAGAGCGAAAAATGCTAGCTCAGGCGAAAAATCCGCGTCTGGGCGAAAAATTCGCGCACGGGCGAAAAATTCACCCACGGCGAAAAATTCGCGCCCGGACGAAAAATTCGCGTCGGGCAAAAAAAACACCCGGCGGAAAAAATTACGCTCGGAAAAAAAATCGCGTTAAGACAAAAAAAATCAAGTTGTAGATTTTTTTAAGAGATAAATGTTTCTGGATGAGAAAGTGCTTTTCGAAAAGATTGAAAAGTAGGTGACATGTGACTTCCAAAAGATGAGCAAATGGAGTTTTTTGCGGTAGCTTTTCCCACCGATAGACAATCCAAACGATCTATTAAGTGTGGTAGCGTTTTCCAGAAAACGAAAAGGAACTAAAAAGCCCTCCCAAACAGGCCCTTAGACTATGTTTGGGAGGGTTTTTTAGCTCTTTTTTGGAAAGCGCTATCTAAAAAATCGTTTGGATTGTCTACGAGTGGAAAAACCTACCGCGAAAAATTTCATTTTCACCTCATTTTGAAAAGTCACATGTCACATACTTTTCAACCTTTTCGAAAAGCATTTTCTCATCCCAAAACGCTTATCTCTTAAAAATATCTCAAACTTGATTTTTTTTTTGTCCAAATGTGATTTTTTCCCGCACACATTTTTTCCCTCGGGAGCATTTTTTCGCCAAGGCGCTTTTTTTCCCAGGCTCGAATTTTTCTCCCTAGCTGACATTTTCCACCTAGGCGCGGTTTTTCGCCCGAGCACGTTTTTTTCCGCACGGGTGCGGTTTTTTCGCCCGTGCACAATTTTTTCGCCTAGACGCGTTTTTTTGCCCGGGCCGATTTTTCGTTCGGGCGCGCGATTTTTCCGCATAGGCAAGATTTATTCTCCCGGGAGCGATTTTTTCGGCCGACCACAGTTTTTTCGCCCAACCGCGATTTTTTCACACGAACGCATTTTTTTGCTCAGGCATAATATTTTCGCACGGGCGCATTTTTTTCGCCAAGGCACGATTTTTTCGCCCGACACAATTTTTTTACTCAGAAGCAGTTTCTCGCCCGGGCACTGTTTTTCGCCCGGAAGCGATTTCACGCGAGCTCGAATTTTCCGCCCGAGAGAGTTATTTTTCATCGGAGCTCGTTTTTTCGCCCGGGCGCAATTTTTTCCCCGAGTGCGATTTTTTCTCCCAGGCGCGATTTTTTCGCCCTGCCGCAATTTTTTTACCAAATGTTGTTTTTTGGCCCGGTCTCGAATTTTTCGCTCGGAGCACGTTTTTTTGCCCGGGCGCGTTTTTCTGCCTGAGCGCGATTTTTTCGCCCGTGTGCGAATTTTTCGCCACGACGTGATTTTTTCGCTTGTTCGTGTTTTTTTTGCCCGGCCGTGCATTATTTTCGCCCGGACACTATTTTTTCGCTCAAATGCAATTTTTTTGCTTTCGGGCGAAAATATTGTGTTCTTGAGAAATATTAGCATCCGTGCGAAAAATTCGCGCACAGGCGAAATATTCACATCTGGTTGAAAAATTCGCACCCGTCCGAAAAATTCGCGGCCGTCCAAAAAATTGGCCCAGGTGAAAATATTACCCCCAGGCGAAAAAATCGCGCTCGGGAGAAAATTTCGCGCCCGTGCAAAATAATTTCGTCTTTTCCCCCAAACGCGCATTTTTAATAAAAAATTTACCGCAACAGAGATTTATCAAACGGTTTATTAAGTGTTTCTCCTTTTTAAAAGCTCTTCAAAAGAAATTCACTCAAACATTCTCATTTTCTAATAGACATTTTCCAAAAGCTCCTTTTCCTACCATCCTTTTGTCACCACTCCTTTCTGAAAAGCTTTCCCAAACAGGCGCTTAGGCTTCGTTTGGTGGGACTTATTTTCACCAGTCAAGCGGTTACAATCGCATGAACAGTCCGATTCATGCGGTCGTAACCGCTTGACCGGTGCAAATAAGTCTTCCCAAACATAGCCTTAGTCGTCCTGAAGGATCTTTGTTCCTCTTCCCTTTCTTGTTTTTCATTTTCTGGAAGTGTTGCTTAACTTGCTGATCGCCTAATGAATTTCCTCCTTGAAAGGGCTAACGTTTGGAGGATGGTTGTAACACTTGATCAAGTGCTATCCAATCTTTCTACTTACTGGGAAGTACGAAGATTGATTTCTTGCACTAGCTCAAAAAGGTTTGCTGATCTAATGCATGTTTTAAAAAATTTTAAAAAAATTATGCTGATTTGCTAGTAATAAATAGGTTTTAAAGTAATCATTTTCAAATACAAAGGTTTGCTAATAATAATGATTTGCTAAAAACCAAACAAAATTTGCAAATAACAGCACCTTTTAATATTGGTTGATCCCGTGTTCATTAATCTCATCCTTGTTTTTGATTGTGCACCTCTAGATAAAATAAGAATCAATCTTGGCCATGAAATGGACTTCCTTTTAAGGTCCCAAATAAAGAGGATCCTGATCCTGTATCTGGTGGCAGCACGTTATTTTTTGTTTTGTTTTTGCAGTAAAGGTGGGACTGAGCCGTTGAGACAACTCTGCTTTGATATCATATAAGAAGAGATGCATCAAACTTTAAACCAATTGATTTTGAGTTGGATGATTAGGGTCTCATATGGTATCAAGTTTTGGGTTGGGCGCACAGATTCTAACACAGCCATCAGAGCAGAGCAGACTTCACCAAACAACTCACTTTCAGGTCACTCAATTAAAAAGGATTTCATAATTGAACCCAAATCAGGTCTACAACCAATTGGCTTTGAGCTAAATGCAGGGATTCTAACAATTATAGTCATAAAAATAGCGTCTCGGTGAACGCAGAAGCGAAATTACCGACGCCGACAGCGAATACAGAATTTACTAGCAAAATATGACAGCCGCGAAGAATAATAGCCTTGAAAACCTCAAGCACGAAACAGCAGCAGAGAGACGCAAGAAAAGTGCAGGAAGAAGAAGATGATGCATAATAAGTCAAGGAATGCAACCATCAGATGCAATGACAAAAACTGTATAGAACTGGATCATAGAAACTGAAATATTAATAAAATATAAAATAAAATAAAATAAAAACAATCACTTGAAAGTAGAAAAACGGGGCAGCTTATCTCTCAAGTAGTACAGCCTCGCTCTTCTAACCTTCCTGTGTTTCACCACTTTGATCTCCTTTATGTTGGGCGAGTAGCTGGGAGAAACACATTATGCAAGTCAAAATCAGCTTTTTTTTCTTCTTCAAAATTTCAATTAATATAAATAAAGAACTTGTGCAGTATGAATATGACACAAAAGTTTGTGTGGGGCGCATTTGATAGTTATGGGACAAATATGCGCTCTATGATCATTGTAGATGACAATAGAACAAAAATTGTAGAAAGCAAAGAACACAAATTTTGACGATCAGCATAGAACAAAAAATTGTCCGATGAGCGGTCTGTCATTTGATTCCGACTCATTTCTTGTGATTTCGACTGAGAGTGAGTCAAGTGAACCAGTGATACGTTAGTTACACATTCAATCAGCTCACACCTGAATACTTGTGCACGTGAGCTTCACGATGAGATAGTATCAAGTCAAGTTGTGAGTGAGATTCATGAGCATGGTATTGACTTTGTGGTAGTTATTCATTCTGGCCCCAAATAAATTTATCATTGTCGACGATTCTCATATGGAGTCATCCTGCAATTGTTGACACCCGCAATGAGTCCTTCCTCGAGACCCCGATAAATCCATTTGATGATCCTCCCTCCCCTGGAAGGATTTTTCGTGGTATGGATAACTTGGGTACTCATTCTGGTGTCATCGCATTTGCGTTGAATTCTATTATGTACCTTAGAGAGAGACACCTGGCAGGTTTTTTCTTTTAGGAGGTAATCAACCCTTCCCGATGTTACATCCTCCTATCACTATCTTCACTATTCCTTCGGGAGATTGCATCCGTGATGAATTTTTCTATCAACCACCTAGTGAATTTTCCGATGATTTATGTTTCTTAAGAGACATTTGGCACGACATGATATTTCAACTCAATGCCAAAGACCTAAGTAGTCATTTAGGTGTTCGTACACTCGACGAATATTTCTACACTTCACACAAGGAACCACCCGATAAACCACACATCTTAGGAACCTTCATCACTACATGGAGTCTGCATTTTGTCAGTGTGTCATGTCCCTCATTGTTCATTTGCATTTGTTGCATATTTTGTATGATATACTCTGACGTAAAATTATATTAAATAATACAAACTTCAAAATTTGTGCTGATAGTCGCATGAGAAAGTAAATGTGTTGGGTCCAACGTTCCTTCACTTAACCCATGACGCTTTGCTACTTCCTTAAGGGAAAAAAAAGTAGCGTCATTTCCATCAGTCCGGGCTTTTGAAATAGTTGGGTATGCGATTGATTCTACAAGTGGTATCAGAGGGAGGTTACGGGTTCAAGACCGGGGGGACGCAGATAAATCCGGATTTAATTCTCTCTACCTGTGTGGTTCCGGCGGGTCAGGCAACCGGGACATGCAGCAACCTTACCTCTGAGCCATAAGGTGTGCCACCTATTGGCGGGGCGCGCTGGACGCTGGGAGGGGGGATTGTTGAGTCCAACGTTATTTCACTTAACCCGTTGCGCTTTGATATTTCCTTAAGGGAAAAAAAGTAGCGTCCTTTCCATCAGTCCGGGCTTTTGGAATAGTTGGATATGCGCTTGATCCTACAAAATATTCAATGAATGTGATTAGGTGATGGTTTGCACATTATTTGAGAGGTTCTCATTGGGGCTTTTGAATTTGAGTGCTAAATGAATAGGTTCATATAGTCATGAAAGAGGTTGAGTCAAATGAACCCTATGGTACTGTATCACTTCACAAACAATGAAAGTTCCATGCTCATTCATTACAAATAAAATAATATAATATTTATCTAATTATATTCATAGGACTAAAAGAACACACATCATGTTTTAACAAGAGAACAAAGTGCTCTATTTGGAACGGTTGTGGCTGCAAGAAAAGAAATGGTGAAAAATCAATGGTGAGATTGAAGTTGTCAAGAAAAGCAGTGGGAGGAGAAGAGAAATGTTGATCTATGGAAAGAGAAGTGTAAAAATGCGAAAAGCTCATTTTAGCTTTTATGGACGCAGGCGGGTCTAGTGTTTTCCATAAAGACCTGAAAACAACCTTTTTGACAAGCACTTTACTCGCAGACATAAAACCCAATGCATTGGAAATATCAATGAGAGTGAGAACAGAACTTTTTCCACAACCACCACTGTCCCAAATAAAACCTAAGACATTTGATTACAAAAATAAAAGGTTTAATATTATAGAAATATGTAAATAGAAAGCTCAAGTGAAGGCCCATACACTAGCCCATTAGTTCTTTCTTTCTTAGGAGTTTAGTCTCAGATCATAGGATAGAGTTAACCTTTCGCTCCTTATACATATGTACAAATACATGATGTATGACATCTTTTTTTGTAACCCATTTTAGAGGAAATACAAAATTCATTATTTCTCTACACGGTGTCGGTGTCACTTGTTCCAGCGGACCAGTTTTTTTGCGATTGATCCCCTACTATAACATCTCCTCCGGGCGGATTCTTCTTGTAACCACACAATTCACGGTTTCATTCTTGCAGACTCTCTCCCATACCACACAGCTCGCTGTTACGTTCTTGCACTCTTGGGCTTCTCAATTGCGTGGACCTACTGCTCTTTTATAGGCTCTGGCCTCACCAGTTGGTTTCCCACCATTTCCACGCAAACTCATCCTACGACCGCACACACCTTCTGGGTTCGCGCGTGGCTGTTGAGCCCGAAAGCCCCCATCCGCGACATCTCCTTCAGAGACCGCGACCCCTTCCACATGTGGCCTCCCTTTAGAACCTGTGCAAGCCACCATTTGAGGCCCCTCCTTCAGACCCCCAGCACCCAATCATTTCAACCTCTCCTGCAGTGGCCGCAAGACCTCCACCCCCACCCACCCACCCCACCACCATCAGGGGCCTCTCCCTCAAAGTTCGCAATCCACAAACCACCCCATCTGTGGCCTTTTTCTCATTTGCAGCCTCTCTCAGAGCCTGCACACCCCCATCTATAGACTTTCTCTCAGAGCCCGCACGCCCCTTCCTAGCCAAACCGTAACTATTGCGGTCTTTCCTTGTTGAGACCCCCCCCCCCCCCCCCCCCCCACGGATGTACTTCCTTCCCCAACCTCAAACAGTCTCTCCTTCTCAGCTCGTGTGAGGCCTCCTACCTGCAGTCATGGACATACATGGCGCCCCATTCCTTCTACTGTGTGTTGCGGCTCCTCTCCCCGAAGTTCGGGTTGAACTACAGATCACTACAATCACCCTCACGGGGAAAAAAACTTTGTTGAATGGGTGCACTCGGTACGTCGTGTCCTCCAAACAAAATGACTTCTTAATCATGTTACCAGAGATCCTCCCGTTGAGCGTACAGAGCAGTGGCTCGGGGATGATGGCCGCGTTCAATCCTGGATCCTTAATTCCATGGAGAGTGAGTCATACCGCATGGGCATGTACCACGACACTGCTCAAGCTATGTGGCACGAGCTTCAATCACTTTACTCTGATCGGGATAATCTACGACAACTTTTGATAACTTCACTAATCTCCAAGCCATTGATCCTAGGGTGACTGGTGACCTGACCTCTTTTGTTGCCACGCCGAAGACTCTTGTTGAAGCCTGGATCCAACATGAGCCCCCTTTGATGTACTTCACGGTGCAGCACACACAAAAAGAGGTCGTGGGTATTGCTCTCATGATAGATCCGCTTCCGTCTCATCTTCACAATGTCTGGGCAACAATCATCTCTTCTCATGTTGTTCCATCTATTTCAAATGTGTACTCTATGAATCTTAAGGTCACTCCACCGCCCAACGTTGTTCGGCCTCCTTCACCAGCTCTTCTCCAACACTCTTCTGCACTGCGACCTCCTCTTCTTGGTTCTCGGAGTGATCGACAAAGTTCTTGAAGTGGAGGCCGAGTTGATGGTCTCCCTAGCTCCTCTCGGACGAGCAATTTCCTATGTACTTATTGTGGCCACATCAATCACCTTGAGGCTACTTGCTTCAAGAAGTATGGTTTGCCACATCCGTTGTCGGGATTTGCTTCTTCTGTCGTGGATGTTCGTCCCATCTCCCACTCTGATATTGACGCCTTGCGCGACGACCTGCAACAATTCTGTGGGTTATTAATGAGGGGTTCCGAATCCGTTGCTTCTGTTTCTACCAAAGGTATCTCCTGCCTTTGGTGCAGTCCTTTCTGGATAGTTGACTCCAGGGCTACTAACTATATTACCCTGTTGAAACCATCTCGGTATATGGATGGTACTTCTCCTAAGTTCATCACGATGGCCAATGTGGATACCACCCCAGTTTGCGGTTATGGTGATATCTCTCTCACCCCATCTTTTTCTCTCCGCTCTGTCTTGCATGTTTCTGACTCTCGGTTTAATCTTCTCTCTATCAGTAATCTTACTCGGGATCATGGCTGTCTATTCACGTTTTCTTCCTCTTAATATGTGATACGGGATTGATGTACTTGGGCTATCATTGGTAGGGGTCGACTCTTTAATGGGTTGTATACTCTGGATCTTCCCAACTTGGTTCCCACCTCGGTTCTCTCCATTTTCACTACTATCAACTAGCACTGACGGCTTGCCCATGCTCCTCTACCTATCCTCCAGCGAGCACTTCCTAACTTTTCTTTTTCTAATTTTCATTGTGAATTCTGTATTTACGGGAAACAACATCGTTCTACTTTGTCTCATACTTGTACCCAGAGGCAACTCCTTTTGATCTAGTGCATTCAGATATTTTGGAACCCTACAAACTTTCCAGTGTTTCTGGATATCGTAATTTTATTACTTTTATTGACAATCATTCTCACATGACATGATTTTATCTAATGTGTAATCGCTCTGAGTTACTGCGCATTTTTGTTCATTTCTCGCTGAGTCGCAAAACCAATTCTCGCGCTGCATTAAAATCTTACGCATAAATAATGCACGTGAATATACTAGTTACCTCTTTCAGGACATCTGTAATGCGTTGGGCAATATTCACCAAACCACTTGTTCATATACCACGTAACAAAATGGTGTGGTCGAACAAAAGAATAATCATCTTCTCGAGGTTGCCCAACCCCAATCCCTTATGTTTCAGATGGAGGTTCCAACCATTTATTGGAAAATCGTGGTTTCCACCACCTGGTACTGATTAATCGCCTTCCCTCCTCAGCAAGGTTGTCAGGATCGAGATCCTAGAATGAGATTGTTTCGAGATTGGATCAGATCGGATGGTAGGATTGGATCGAGGATCGCTTTACAAAATATGGATTGATTTACAAAATCTGGATCGTAAGATCTTATGATCCAGATCGTGATCCTGACAACCATGCTCCTCGGTACTCAACTTTGCCACACCACTATCCATTTTTTATCGCTCTGAATCTCCTTTTCCCTGAACATCTCATGGCTTCGACAACATCTGTCATGTCCACAATCTTGGTCTACCAATGGGCAAACTTGCTTCACATGCCTCTAAATATAGGTTTGTTGGCTAATCTCATACCCAAAAAGGCTATGTGTGTTACTCTCCCTCAAATAAGAATCTTATCACCTCTGTTGATGTCACCTTTCCTGAGACTCGGTTTTTTCATTACTCAGATGCTCCTATCCCCTCGGTGCCCAGCCTTCCACGTTTGCTCGTTCTCGTCAACGACGATTTTCTTCTGCCGATTCCCACTCCTTCAAAGGTGCTGCTATCCTTGGTTCCTCCTCTACGTGTTAATTCTAGACATTTCACTTGGACTGTTGTCCCCCCCCCCCCGTGCACACCCCTGAGAGTCGCCTCCACTTGCTAATACTCCGATGCCCGATGATCCAGCTATGGCCTCTACTGCTCACCCTATGGCAAATTATGTCTTTTTCCATTGTTTATCCACAAAGCTCACAAGGTATGGTCGCCTCTATCTTCTATTCCAATCCCTACTTACAAGATGCTCTTCAGCAACTCGGATGACGGGCTGCCATAGATAAGGAGATGGCTTCCCTCTGGGTCAATCAGACCTAGACTCTTGTCTCTCTCCCCCCTGGACAAACACGTGTGGGTTGCAAATGGGTTTTCACTTTTTGCTGTCAAGCATCATCCCGATGAGACGGTTGAACGCCTCAAAGCTCGTCCCGTAGCACGTGGCTTTACTCAACAATGCGGCCTCGACTATGAGGAGACTTTCTCACTCGTGGCCAAGTTGAATATTGTTCGGGTCATCATCTCTTTGGTTGTTCATCGTCATTGGTCGTTACACCAACTCGACATGAAGAATGTTTTCTGAATGACGATCTCCACAAGACTATCTACATGCACCAACCTCCTAGTTATGAGACCACAGGGGAGTCCCTGCCTCCCTAGTGTGTCACCTCAAAAAGTCTATATATGCTCTCAAACAATCTCCTCGGGCCTGGTTTGATAAATTTAGTTGGGTGGTTTGCAATGTTAGGTTCACTCGAATGATTTTTCTCTATTCACTCATCATCGCGCGACGGGCATTTTGATATTACTTGTATATGTGGATGATATTCTAATCAAAGGAAACGATCTTATTGGCATCACTATGATCAAGAAGCATCTGACTTCTCAATCCTAAACTATATATTTGGGTCATCTCTGATATGCTCATCATCCTGATGGGCTCATTATGTCTCAATAGAAGTATTGTCTTAATCTTTTTCATGATGTTGGCTACTTTGGATGCAAGTCTGCAGATACTCTTATGGAGGATGTCAACCACAAGCTCTGTGGTCATGCTTCCAACTCAGGTCTGCTCCTTTCTAACCCAGAATACAATCAACGTCTTGAGGGAAAGCTCAAGTACCTCACTGTTATGAGACACGATATATCTTTTGTCGTTGGGGTAGTCAGTCGTTTTATGCATACTCCTCGGGTCTCTCATCTCCAGGCTATGGAGCTCATCATTCGGCACTCGAAGACTGCTCTAGGACAAGGATTTGTCTACAAGCCCTCCTTATTTTCTCTTGTCACCTACTCTGATGTTGACTATGTCGGCTTTCTAGATGATCGTCATTCCACAAGAGTTTTGCGCTTACTTTGGTGGACACCTGGTTACCTGGCAAAGCAAGAAGCAATTTGTGATTGTGCGTTCTTGTGTGAAAGCTGAGTATCGATCAATGACCTTTGTCGTTTCTGACTTACGTGGTTGGAAAGTCTTTTGGTAGATCTGGGGGTTAGCCTACTATCATCAACTACTTAAGTTAAAAAATTTAGAAAAAGTGAGAACAAATAAACAGATGAATCAATGGTCCCAACAAATGCGCAATATCCTCAAAATATTCAATAATAACAACAAGAATCAAGCCTTTATCCCACTATAGTGGGGTCGTCTATATGGATCTTTTGTCGTCATTGTGCCATATCTTGTCATAATCTCACTAATGCCTAAGCAGATCATGTCTTTCCTTATAGTTTCATTCCAAGTATTTATTGGTCTATCCCTCCCTCATTTAACATGCCTGGTGACTAAACTCTCACAACGCCAAACAGGTGCCTCTAATGGTCTCCTTTGTACGTGTCCAAACCATCTTAGTCGAGCTTCTCGCATCTTCTCTGCAATTGGTGCTACTCCTGTTTTATCCCTGATACATTCATTCCTAATTCTATCCAGTCTCGTGTGTCCACACATCCACCTAAGCATTCTAATCTCCGCAACTACCATTTTTTGCTCATGTACACAATTCACTGCCCAACACACAGAACCACAGAGCATCACTGGTCTAATCGCAGTACGATAAAACTTGCCCTTAAGTTTTAATGGTACTTTCCGATCACATAAGATCCCTAATGCGCCTCTCCACTTCAACCAACCCGCTTGGTTTCTCGAAGTATTCAATACAAAAGTAAAATAACACAGTAGATTAAATACTCACGAATGTCAGAATCTAGCGGAGGTGGGAGACAGTGTCCAAGGCGGGGGACAAATACAGGTGGATCCACGGCAAGATCAAGTAGAAGACTGTTGAAAGTGGTTCACTGGATCCACGGAAACAATTATAGGAATGGTGGGGGCAAGTACAATGTTTGGCTAGTGGTTCCATGGCAGAAACGGGAGGAAGAAGTATAGTGGCTGGGGAATGTTGCTGGGATTTGGAATGTTGCAGGTGATTCCAAGAAAGAGGTGGGGGAAGGAAGAGACACGGTGGAGATCGAGGGAGGGGCTGTTGTTTAGGGTTGGGGTTCGTTACTGTTGAAAATCATGAAGTGAAAGTGGTGGACTGGGCGACCTGTCCGCGTAGCCTGTGCAGACAGGACTGGCGGTTTGCCACGTCGGCAATGGTGCTGCAGTCGTCTTGTGCTCTGGCAGCCTGGGCGGCCTGTTAGTGCGGACAAAGGAGGAGGCTTGCCAGGCCAGGTTGTGTTCAGCCGGCAGTTGGTTCCCAAAAAGTAACCGGGCGGATAGGATTGCTATCCGCGGAGCTCGCCAAAACTGGCAAGGTGCGGATTCGGTTGAAGTTCGCGGAGTCCGGGTTGCGGACTGGACTAAAGCTCGGGAGATCGGCATAGCGTGTGCCTTGGTCTAGCTCTGGTGGCGCGGTTGGTGGTAACCGCGGAGTTCGCCGGTTAGAGCGGACTAGTGCCGAGGTTCGCCGGGTTGTGCGGGATGGCTCAGTCCGGGAGGTCGCGCGGTCTGCGCAGACTGATGCCTCTGTCCACCGAGTTCGGCAGTTGTCAGCCTTGTGCGCTTTGGCTGCGGGCTCGGGTATGCGGACTGGAGTACTGTCCGCTAGCGCGTGCGGACTGGAGCTATTCGCAGGTGGGCGAACAGGGGCGGTATTCGCAGAGTCTGCCTGTATGGCGGTCAAGTCTGGATGGGCCTTGGTGAAAAGGCAGATTGGCTTGGTATCTGGCCTTGGTGGTGCAACCTTGTCGGACTGGATATCTCACATTGTTGCGGCGGTCTGGTTGTGTATCCGCGGCTTGGCGGATACACTTGGTGCTCGCCGCGAGATGGGGCGGTTATCCTATCAGCTAGGGAGGTGATCACACTTCTCTCCGCGCCTATAAATAGGACCCCCCTGTCACATAAATCAACATCCAACTAAACAGTAAGTGAACTCGCGGATAGTTGCTGCGGTTAGGATTTTGTATCCGCGCGGTTTGAGGAGGTTGACAGGTTTGTGCTGTGCAGGTTGTGCGGGTAGCGCTGGAAAGTCATGGACTTGGTTCTGACTGCGGTCAGGGACAGTGCGGACTCTGCGAATAGCAACCAGCGATTAACAGCAGGTTGCGGTTTGCTACTAGGCGGTCTCTCTTCTGCAACTAGTTTCCCAGTTCAATAAGTTGTCTGCATTTGGCTGCTTGGTTCAATTCGACAGCAGCTCACGCGATCTGGCGGCTAGCAACCGTGCGGTTAAGCGGCTTGCAGATCGGCGGTTAGAGTTCAGCATTAGAATAACGGGTAGCCCGCGCGGCTAGGTTGCGGTTTGACGATCTGTCGGTTTGAGCGGACTCCGTAGCGGTTAGCAGCAGGGTCGGCGGTTACTCTTGGAGCCCGCACGGCTTGTTTTCTCTGCCTTGTAATTTGTTTCCGTCGGGTACATTGGCGAATCATGTCTCGCCATTTATACATCGGCTTGTAAAGATTTTTGATAGTACAAGTTTCTTGTTCTTCTATTTGCATCTGGTTATTTGGACCCAGATAGGTTGGGTGTTCCTGCGCCTGGTTTCCCGTTTTCCGCTTTCACAAATTTTTACTTGGTATCAGAAGGAACAGAAGCCTGAGCAGCGAATCATCCGACAGTTTGCTTCATTGCTTCTGGGTGTCTAAGTAACCAGGGATAGTGCAATGGAAGGTGGATATGCAAGAGGTCTTGGAATTGAGCTGCTTACATTGACTAACTTCAAGAAGTGGAAGTCATGTATGGAAAGCTATCTTCTAGGCGAGGACCTTTGGGAGGTCATCTGCGGAGACGAAAGGCAAGAGGTGGTTGTTGATGTTGGCAATGCTGAAACGGTGAGAGCTTGGAGGAAGACAAACGCGAAAGCCGAGTTTACTCTCAAGCGGGCTATCTCATCGGAACTCTTCGACCACATCATCGGATGTCGGTCTGCTGCGGATATTTGGACTTCCCTTGATGGGTTATTCAAGGGGAAGAAACTAGCTCAGCTACAGTTCCTGGAGAATGAGTTGGCGAGAGCCACTCAAGGAGATTTGTCCGTCTTGTCGTTCTTCCTGAAGATGAAGAACTTATGCGCTGAGATTTCAGCGTTGGACCCTGATGAGCCTATTTCAGAGGCGAAGATGAAAAGGCACATTATCCACGGTTTGCGGAAGGAATATGTGGTCTTTGTCACTTCCATTCAAGGCTGGGCCAATCAACCGTCTTTGCTGGAGCTGGAGAACCTGCTAGCTTCGCAGGAGAGCTTGGCAAGTCAGATGGCTGGAGTCACTGTCTCTGGAGGAGATGGTGAGGCGCTCTTCTTAGGGAAGAAAAGGAGATGGGACAAGAAGAAGAAGAAGTCGGCTGTTGGTGATGAACATTCTACTTCATATCAGCAAAAGGATAGGTATGCTCCTAGGCATGATGGGAAGAGGAAGGAAGAGTCAAGGTGCTATAGATGCAACAAATCTGGCCACTTCAAGAAGGACTGCAAGGTGATCCTTCAGTCGGCAAATGTCGCTCATATAGAGAGAAGGGATGAGAACTTGGTTGTGGCTTCAACAAGTTCTTATGTTGATCAGATGAGAGTCAATGATAGTGCGGCTATTTAGCATGAAAGACTGGGATATGTCGGGATGGAAAAATTGAAAGCAATGACGGAAAGGAGCCTTGTGAAAGGCTTGCCTAGGTTGTCATCCTTCGGCGACGGTCATGTTTGCGTGGGATGTCAATACGGTGAGGTTTATCGCTTCAGGTTTGATAAGTCGCAGCCTGAGTGTTCTCAACCATTGGAGTGCATCCATAGTGAGTTGTTGGGACCGACTGTCACCACCAGTCTTAGAGGTAGCAGGTATATGCTGGTGTTGATTGATGACTATACGAGCTACACTTGGGTGTATTATATGAAGGAGAAGTCGGACGTGTTCCATTTGTTCGTGGAGTTCAAGAAGCTTGTGGAGGGCCGGCTTGGCCTACGGATCAAAAAGTTGAGAACGGGCAACGAAGGTGAATTTGATTCAACCGTGTTCTCTAACTTTTGCATGAAGCACGGAATCCAGAGAGAGCTTTCTTATGGACATACTCCACAATAAAGTGGAGTAGGAAATCGGAAGATCCGTCATTTGACGGAGACCTGCAAGTGTTGGCTTCATGGCAAAGACATTCATAAGGCTTTTTGGGCGGAAGGGATGGCATGCGCGGCGCATGTCATTAATCGGATGTCTCGGAGTCCGATCAACATGAAGTCTTCGGTTGAGCTGATGTTCAAGGAAAAGCCCAGCGTAGAACACCTTCGGGTGTTCGGATCAACCTGTTATGTACACGTCCCGGATGCTCTCAAGACAGAGCTGGATGCGAAGACGAGGAAGCATGTCTTCGTGGTCTATGATGAGCAGAAGAAGGGATGAAGGTGTATGGATCCTGCGACGAAGAAGTTCATTGTGTCCAGAGACGTTGTCTTCGATGAACTGATGTCATATGGAGGTAGCTCATCTGTGGAGCTAAAGGAGAGCAGGTCAGACGGTGGGCAGAAGGAGGCCGTTGAAGATCTTCGATTGGAGCTGCCTATGTCACCAGGAGCTCCAGGTTGTTCAAGCTCCGGGGCAGAGGCGTCGAGTTCAGGAAGCAGGGGGAGCGATGCTCCAGGTGCTTCTGGTTCAGGAAGCAGGGGGAGCGATGCTCCAAGTGCTTCTGGTTCAGGAAGCAGGGGGAGCGATGCTTATGGTTCCAGAGCGGTGGCTTCTTGTTCAGGAAGCAAGGGGAGTGATACTCTAGGTTTGCCCGGGATCGGAGCTGGTTTAGGAGATGCAGCGGAGGTGGTTAGACGTGATCAGGCTCTTCGGAGGTCGAAGAGGATCACCAACCTACCAAATCGAAATTACGAAGGAAATACGGTGAGCTCGGTCTCTTGTTTCTTCGCATGCCCTCATATCGAGCGAGATCCTTCTAGCTTTGAAGGCACCACTAGAGTCAAGGAGGGGGAAAGCGCCAAGTTAGAGGAGATGACTGTCCTCAGGGGTGACGAGGCTTGTGACCTTGTGCCCAAGGTTGGTGTTACTCCTGTGACGTACAAGTGGGTGTTGAAGCAGGAGAAGGAGGAGGGAAGCATGACTCCTTTCCGGAGGTGCTGGAGGGATCCCTTATGGTCTGGGATAAGCGGAGCGAGGACTATGTCGTGGACATCTTCTCGATGTCGCTATCAGAGAGGCCATGTTTTTGGTTACGGGGACTGTTGAGGTTGGTCACCACTTCTCACTTCGAGGGGGAGTGCTGAAAATCATGAAGTGAAAGTGGTGGACTGGGCAACCTGTCAGCGCAGTCTGTGCGGACAAGACTGGCGGTTTGCCAGGTCGGCAATGGTGCTGCAGTCGGCTTGTGCTCTGGCGGCCTGGGCGGTCTGTTCGTGCGGACAGAGGAGGCGGCTTGCCAGGCCGGGTTGTGTTCAGCCGGCAATTGGTTCCCAGAAAGTAACCGAGCGGATAGGATTGCTATTCGCGGAGCTCGCCAAAACTGGCGAGGTGCGGAATCGGTTGAAGTTCGCGGAGTCCGGGTTGCGGACTGGACCAGAGCTCGGGAGATCGGCATGACGTGTGCCTTGGTCTAGCTCTGGTGGCGCGGTTGGTGGTAACCACGGAGTTCGCCGGTTAGAGCGGACTAGTGCCGGGGTTCGCCGGGTTGTGCGGGATGGCTCAGTCCGGGAGGTCGCACGGTCTGTGCGGACTGATGCCTCTGTCCGCCGAGTTCGGCAGTTGTCAGCCTTGTGCGCTTTGGCTGCGGCTCGGGTATGCGGACTGGAGTACTGTCCGCTAGCGCGTGCGGACTGGAGCTGTTCGCAGGTGGGCGAACTGGGGCAGTATTTGCAGAGTCCGCCTGTATGGCGGTCAAGTCTGGCTGGGCCTTGGTGACAAGGCAGATCGGCTTGGTATCAGGCTTTGGTAGTGCAACCTTGGCGGACTAGCTATCTCGCATTGTTACGGGGGTCTGGTTGTGTATCCGCGGTTTGGCGGATACACTTGGTGCTCGCCGCGAGATGGGACGGTTATCCTATCAGCTAGGGAGGTGATCACACTCCTCTCCGCGCCTATAAATAGGACCCCCCCCTGTCACATCAATCAACATCCAACTGAACAGTAAGTGAACTCGTGGATAGTTGTTGCGGTTAGGATTTTGTATCCGCGCGGTTTGAGGAGGTTGACGGGTTTGTACTGTGCAGGTTGTGCGGGTAGCGCTAGAAAGCCAGAGACTTGGTTCTGACTGCGGTCAGGGACAGTGCGGACTCTCCGGATAGCAACCAGCGGTTAACAGCAAGTCGCGGTTAGCGACTAAGCGGTCTCTCTTCTGCAACTAGTTTCCCAATTCAATAAGCTGTCTGTGTCTGGCGGCTTGGTTCAGTTCTGCAGCAGCTCGCGCGATCTGGCGGCTAGCAACCGTGCGGTTAGGCGGCTTGCAGATCGGCGGTTAGAGTTCAGCATTGGAATAACGGGTAATCCGCGTGGCTAGGTTGCAGTTTGGCGATCTGTCGGTTTGAGCGGACTTCGTAGCGGTTAGCAGCAAGGTCGGCGGTTACTCTTGGAGTCCGCACAACTTGTTTTTTTTACATTGTAATTTGCTTTCATCGGGTACATTGGTGAATCATGTCTCGCTATGTATACATCGTCTTGTAAAGATTTTTTGATAGTACAAGTTTCTTGTTCTTTTATTTGCATCTGGTTATTTGGATCCGGATAGGTTGAGTGTTCTTGCGCCTGGTTTTCCGTTTTCCGCTTTCACAAATTTTTACAGTTACCTATGGAGAAGAGCAATAATAGAAATGGTGATTGGCTAATACTAAGGCTCCACGACAGGGATGAAACTGTGCAGGGATGAGAAAGTTGGGGCTCGGCGGCGCTAATTACAAGTGGGAGAATGACTAGGTCACGACCGGGAAGTGGGGAGGACCTACGACTCTCTCCAGAGGTCTTTCGGTTTAGTTCCTCGAAGAGGAGGCAAGAGTCTTGACTGCATCTTGGAGAAGAACGGGGAACAGTGGTGTAGCAGGCAGACTGGAAGGAGACGACGGCACGGGGCTTCCGTAAATTGAGTAGTCCAAACGTAGGCAATGTGGGAGGTCTGCGGTTGGGAAGGTAATCGGACGGGTAGGAAGTGAAGTACGTGGGCTTAACATGAGTCGTGTGGGAAACAAGGATTCACAGTGGAGAATGGAAATAAAGGAAAGGAAATGAACTTTGGCTGGTACATCACATCCCAGGTTTCATGGCTTTGCACCACGAACTGATTGCGGATTCTGGAATCTCTCACAAAATACACAATAATCTGAACCGTTCTCTCCATTTCCAGAATCTGGAACGAACCGGAACCGCAAAGAACCAGACCGAACCGTTTGCAAATTATTCGGGTTCCGGTTTGAATTTTGGAATCGTGAACAACATTGGTTCGGGTGTGGTTCTTACATTTTAATATCCGGACCGGAACCGAAACCGGAACCGCAACTTACAAGTCTCAAACAGTTTCAAAATTTTTAGACCCGATCAGAACCGGACCGAAATAGAACCGAACCGCAACCCGTTTATTATTATTATTAATAATATTGTTATAATATTATTATTATTTTATAATTTATCTATAATATTTATACTTACTATCACGAGTGAAGCTGGTGCAGTTTAAACTCAAACCGCAATCGCACTAAAGAGCGTCGATTTTGGACCGAACAAAACTTCACCGCATAAAAACCGCGTGATATGATTTGACATTGTTGCAGTTTGAAGTCAATTTTTATAGTGTATTTTTTGATTTTTATACAGTTATATAATATATTTTCAATTTTACTTACATATTTTTTGAAATATTTTATTTAAAAAATATAAAAGATATACTATTATTTATTAGTAATCATGAAAGACAACTAATTGTAGCCGATTGTTACGGTTGAGCATGTCAACGAGACGTGTGCAAGTCAACTAGACGTCGTGACAAGTTTACACGCGTAGGAAGGCAATGGATACTATCCCACCGATCGTGAAAAAGACAATCGAGAAGTGCGCAACATAATTATTTTTATTTCGATGTTGTTTGGAGTTTTACTAATTGCAGCCCACTTTTATTTCATTCCGCCAAATTTGATTTTGGTTTCAGTTGGAACCGAACCGAACCGCATGGAACCGGACCGAACTGCATGGAACCGAACCGAACCGTTAGTGGCCGGTTTGGTTTTGGTTCTTGTTGAACCGTAACCGGAACCGTTGACACAAAGGTTCCAAAATTTAAGCTGAAACCGGAACCGGTCAAACCAAATAAAGTTTTGACTCTAATTTGAAGAACCGTTACTTAGTGGTTCGGTTCATGATTTTAGTAGAACCAGAACCGAACCGGAACCGTGACAACTCTTGTGATACGATTCTCTTATTTGACGGCCTTCTATTCATTTATTTTTGGTATCAATTTGTGTGTGTGTGGAGTTATTGGTCCATCCTATGATGTGAGACTAAACTCTTACGAAAGAAAGAACAAATTTGCTACTATATGGGTCTTATATTTACATATTTCTACACTCACCTGCAAGTTCTAGTATACAAATCGTAGAACCAAACTTGGGCATAAACTGGATATATAGTGGTCGAGGTAAGGCCTTGACGAGGATATCAACAACTTGTCCAGTAATAAGAACATGCCATAGATCCAATTTTTGGAGTTGAATCTTTTCCCAGAATTCGTGATGGCTTTTGTTGATTGTGCTTCATGTGACGAAGTGTCGTTGCTTGTTTACATGAAAGGCTAGTGAACGTTGTGTACCTTGCCATGCTTATATAATTTTATTTGCTAATATTTATTTTCGGAAAGTTTTAAAATTTTCATGCATCATTTAGCTTCATGAGTCCACACAACACGTTCATCTAGGACTGCATTAGCATCAGCAAACCCTTGTTACACGGCCTACCCTGCGTCAAATTTGGTATCAGAACCCAGATTAGGGCACTTGCATGTTACGTAGTCGTAGGTCTTACCGTCAAACCATGTCTGACCTGAACCTAAACTTCGAGAGAGCTACCAACTCCAATTCGGAGATGACACTAGCGGAGTTCCAACGTTTGATGTTAGATCGATTTGATCAAATGACTGCACTATATGGCAATCTTCGCACCCGGATCGGCGCCCTTGAGATTCAGCGAGAGCACACCACTTCCCAAAGCAGGGACAACTCGCCCACTCCACCTGAAGTTCCCTTTGAGGAAGGATGAGTTTCCCTCCCACCACAAGACGTGTGTGTTAGGAATCGACCTCTACGAGAGGCCGCTCCACTTCAAGAGCCTGCTCCACACCGAAAGGGACCTCTTGATTACGTTCAAGTCCGTCAGCCTGCACTTGCTCCCCTACGACGTCCAGCTCCACAGGATAGAGCTTAGGACCGTTTTGACTACGAACCGGATGATTACTTTGAGGATTATCTTGAGCCACGTCAAACACCACACACTGACTACGATATTACCCATCACATACACATTAATGCTCCCACCTTTAATGGTCAGTTTGACCTGAAGACTTTTAGCGACTGGCTTCAAGAGATGTACCACTATTTTGAGCGGTATGAAATAAGTGACGGGCATTGTGTTAGGTTTGTGAAAATGAAGTTGGTCGATCCAACCAAAATTTTATGGATAAATCTAGAGAGGTTTCTGCAACGAATTGGGTACCGACCTATTATCCATTGGGAATGCATGAAACGCCGACTGAAAGAGAAAGACCTTTTCGCCTCTTATAAGGATCATTAGCTAGGTTAGATTTTTCCATTGCGTCAGGGCACGCAATTCGTAGCGGAGTACATGTCTAGATTCGATGAGCTAGCAATGAGGAGTGAACTGCGAGAGGAGACTAGTGTCATTGCTGCCCGATTCCATACTGGACTGAGGTCGGAGTTACCTAGGGAGCTTATTCCCCACTGGTTAGAGACAGTAGAGCATGTTTAGCAGATGGCTCTTCAGTACGAGCAATACCTGCGACTCGCTGGTACTAGTCAGACTTCTACCAGGTATGACGGGTCCACATTTAGGAGACCACCACCAGCCACTCCCACCTCTGCAGGGTCATCTTGTGCTCCCACAAACACGAAGGACAAGGCTGTCACTACTGGACCTTCCACGGTCCACAGGTCGGGAACATCCAGTGTTATTGCTGCTCGGGTAGGGGCCATGTCGCGGCTCAATGCCCAACTAGGAATCTATTAGTTGAAGAAGGTGAGCCTTGTGTTGACACTGAGATAGTCATTGTTGCGGAGATTGTTGCCACTGTAGAGGACGGTTAGGAGAGCGATGATGAGCGCTCCTTAGAGATCAGTGTTATACAACGTCTCCTTCACACTTCGCTAACTGATAAGGATTGGCGTCGTACGAAGATCTTCTATACTGATATTCCCAGTGCAAGCGGTCCCTGTAAACTAGTCATTGACGGTGGAAGTTGTGTGAATATCGTGGCACAGAAGGCCTTAGAGAGGATGCAGGTGATCCCCGAGCCTCATCTGCATCCTTATGAAGTTATGTGGGTTGATGAATCGACCATACGGGTCACTCAGAGGTGTCTAGTCCGATATCCATCGCCTCACTTGAGGATCGTGTTTGGTGCAACATCCTTCCCATGGATGTTGCTTACGTTTTGCTCGGGAGACCGTGGATCTTCAATCGTGATGCCACATATTTCGGTCGTTCGAACACCTATGTATTACATGACTAGGGTCGTAAGATCACATTGACACCAACCCAAGGAGAAATCCAAGGGAAGGGTTGTATCTTCCACTGGTTTGAGTTCTATCAGATCATTGCAAGTGTTACGGTGCGGAGAGCTTGCGAGAGAAAGCATTGATGCTGCAATATCTGACGTAATGGCCACCACCACAGCTCTGGTGTGCCCTACGGAGGTTTCTGATTTACCCCTGATATTTCTTGAGCCTAGCACAACATGCTTAGTGAATGTGTCGCTGATGCCTGAGATCATCCCTGGTATTTTGGGATTTTCTACTAGTCACATTCATGACGAATTCATCTACACCCCTCCTGATGACCCCTTTATTGAGCCATCAGTTATTTAGGATTTTTCCATGCCTATTAGAAACACTAAGCTTGGGAGTCGGTTTGCTAGTACCGATCCTATGCATCGCTATCTGCACATTTAAAGACAGCCATCCCACTTTGTTATTATGTCTTATTATTGCCGTTTCTGTGAGTTATATGAGTGTTCATCACACCCGTGATGAATTTTTCTATGACCCACCTTCCGCGCCTTTTGATCTCATACCCATCTTAGAAGTACCTTATAACGTGAAAAAAAATTGGTTTAATGTGACAGGTAAGTCAGTTGTCCATCTTTTACATTTATTGCATGATTCATTGATATTGTATGATCTCTGTGTCATATGTTTTGTGTCATTTGCTTGACTTGCATGTACTAATCCAGAAAAAAAAATCATTAGCAGTAATGAATTATAAAATGCACATGTAGACGAACACAAGCATGAGCACCAATTTCAAGTGGGTGAGCAGGTCATGATCAGGATTTACATGGAGAGGCTCCCAAAAGAAGCTACAAAGAAGCTACAACCTAAATGAATGGATCTTTATAGGACTATAAGGAAGATTGAAACGAATGCATACGAGCTCGATCTCCCTACAAATATGGTTATTCATCCAATATTTAATACGGTAGATGTAACACCCTATTTTGAGCCTCTCAAACATAGGGACTCATACCTTGAACCACTTCCAGCACCTCCCTGGTCTCAACCTGACCTTTCCCTTGACCTCCTTGACCACATACCCACAAGCTTACCAGCATCTCCCGCGACCCCGCCGGTTCTTCTGGATCCACCAGCATGTTAGGTGAGATTTGAGGGCATTAGAGACTGTGTCGCTCGAGTGCACCACCACTCTAGAAGACCTCTTTTGCCACTTGGTGTACAGGTGTGGATGTGCCTTCATCGATGATGTGTGTATATCGACGGTGGCGCTTGACAGACCTTCCCCCGGGCTTCGACATCAGCACAATCATCTCCATTCAATGGAGATGAATGTTTTCCAGCTGGGGGGAATTGATGGGGATCGACATTTGAGCGTGGGCCATGACTCGACAGGGCCTGCTTACGAATACGCGCAAGAGGCGCTGATCGAATCAACGATCCGAGAACATAGACGCGTCTAGAGCTTCGTTATGATATTTATACATATTTTTTAAATTTTTTCTGAGTTTTATTTATGATTTTAGGACGCTAGGCATATCGGCTAATCATAGCCGTTCACGTCCGGTGCAGAGCCATCCCTAACATTATAAATAGGGGTGAATGTCTTTCATTTCAAATTATTGTGTATTTTGTGAGAGATTCTAGAATCGGCAATCAGTTCGTGGTGCGACGCCGCGAAATCCAAGGTGCGACGTCCCGGCCAAACATTCATTTCTTTTCCTTTATTGAATCCTTGTTTCCCCAACGACTCTTGTTAAGCCCACGCACTTCCCTTCCTGCCAGTTTGATTATCTTCCCAACCGCAGACCTCCCACATCACCTACATCTGGACCACTCAATTCACGGAAGCCTCATGCCTTTGTCTCCTTCCCGCCTGCCTGCTACACCACAGTTCCCCATTCTTCTCCAAGCAGTAGCCAAGACTCTCGCCTCCTCTTCGAGAAACCAAGCTGAAAGACCTCTGGAGACAGTCATAGGTCGTCTCCCACTTCCCGGTCGTGACCCAGCAATTCATTAGCGCCGACGAGCCCCGACGTCTCATCCCCGCACAATTTCATCCCTGTCGTGGAGTCCCAGTATCATCCAATCGCCATTTCTACTGTTCCTCTTCTCCATAGGTAACGAACCCCAACCTAGCCCTAAACAGCAACCCCCCTCCCTTGATTTCTACTATGTCCCTTCCTTCCCCCACCTTTGTCTTGGAATCACCTGCAATATTCCAAATCCCAGCAACCTTCCCCAGCCACTGTACTTTTTCTTCCTCCCAATTCTGCCATGGAACCACCAGTCAAAACTCGCCAGTCAACCACTATACTCATCCCCTCCATTCCTGTAATTGTGGTCATGGAACCACTTTCAAGAGTCTTCTACTTGAACTTATCGTGGAGCCACCGACATCCGTCCCCCTGCTTGGACACCGTCTCCCACCGCCGTCGGATCCTGACATTCGTGAGTATTTAATATACTGTGTTATTTTACTTTTGTATTGAATATTGGGAGGATATAACGTATTTGTTGGGATGATTGATTCGTCAATTTATTTGTACGCAATTTTTCTAAATTCTATAACTTAATTCATATTGGTTGTTGTTGATTGTGCTTCATGTGACGAAGATAGTGTCATTGCTTGCATGATTGTCAGGATTGCGATCCGGATTATAGGATCTTACGATCCAGATTTTGTAAATCGATCAGGATTGTGTAAAGCAATTCTCGATCCAATCCTAACATCCGATCTGATCCAACCTCGAAACAATCTTATTTAGGATCTCGATCCTGACAACCTTTGTTGCTTGTTTACTTAAAAGGCAAGTGAACGTTGTGTAGCTTGCACTGCTTATATAATTTTGTTTGCTAATATTTATTTCCAGAAAGTTTTAAAATTTGCATGCATCATTTTGATAGGAGCTTCACGAATCCACACTGCATGTTCACCTAAGACTGCATTTGTGGCAGCACACCCTTGTTACACGGCTACCCTGCATCATCAATGTTAGTGCCTGGATAAAGCAAGTTAAGGCAAGTGTAGACTCATGCATGCCCGGGTCTGCGTGTTGTTTGCATACAACGCTCGACTTGTGCACACCCGCACAGGCACGTTGCGGTTGCACATACTTGCTCATGGAGACATATTTGCGAGATAGACATTTATAGATCACCAATTGGACGATCAGAAACCATGATCGCAACTGGCTCGATATTTCATATTTTTACGTATTTTTCTTTCATTTTTTTGAGTTGTATTTTGAGAGTTAGGTTAAATTATTAGTCGGGAGATTATGGCCATTAGATTTAACTTAATCTCCCATATATATGTTGCTAGCAGCCAACTACTTGAACTATTGAGAAATTAGGTCTCCAAAAGCAGGAGCAGCTCGATCTTGCTCCCGATGCTGCATCGAGAGCCACTTGCCGTACAACACTACAAATTTTCGCCTTCGAGGGTGTCGAATCCCCCCATCCTCCACCTCCCACTGCCCCTTCAGTTGTTGATGAGTTCTTCTCCAGTCGTTGTGGAGCCAGGGAGAGAACTATAGGATTGAGGAAGGTAATGAGATGGATGTGGGAGAGGTAAGACATTAGAGATGTGTAGCTAGTTGTGGTTGGCAGGTCATGGGAGCATAAGAAAGGATTGCGGAGGTTGGGATGTGAACTCTGGAAGGCAAGTAGAGAGAAGGAGAAAGGCATTTTGATGGTGGGGACAACAATGTCAAACTGGGTTGGGCATGGAGCTGGCATGGTGGGTAATTGTGGGATTGATTGGAGAATACTGTGCGTACAAGGGTTTAGAGCATGGTGATGTGACAGTTAATGTAGGAGGTGGAAGGAATGTTATGAAGTCAACACATCTATTGTTAGGGGCATGCAAAAATAACCGGAAAAAATGAGAACTGAATTGAGAGGTTCGGGTCTGTTTTTGTGTGTCTCGGCTCGGTTCCTGATCTAAGAATATTAGAACTTAGGCTTCATTTGGTTCGGCGGTGGCGGGTTGATCCGGCGGGTGGAAACGGAGTGTTCGAACCGGAGGGGGGAGGTGGCTGCTCCAAACGGAGCTTTTTGGGGGCGTTTCTCAAGGGGGGCGGGTGGAAACGGAGCAAACGCCGCCGGAGGTTCGTTTGTTTTTCCTCCTTCCGGCGGCGTTTGCTCAAAACGGAGCAACGAAACGCCCAAACAAATGGAGCCTTAGTAGTTTGGTTCAATTCTTGATTCTTATGTTTAGGTACCCGAGAACTGATTCAGAACCGGACTAATGAAATTAGACATTTGCGCTTATAGGGCCATCTAATTAAATACTGTTTCAATCATACGGTCCTAGCCTATAGTCGGTTAGACTACTCGATGGATAAGAAATCTCTGGATCAAATTATAGATGTCTGTTCAAAGATTATGACTGTAACTTAGACTAAATTTTCAATCCAAACTATTTATTAATAAGTCCAAAATCTTTGAAATAAGTTGTTTCTCCTTTCTCTCCCACTATGCCCTACATTTTGCATTTCTCCTCCATTGAAAGGCTAATGTCACCTTTATTGATTTTTGTTAGAGACTCCTTTCTACAATTTTGATTTGTCTTCATCTCCGGTCTTTAATTATTTTTTCTTGATTTATTGTTTCCTTTGGGTTCTAGCAACTTTTTTAGAGATGTCTATATTTATAATTTTAAAATACTTACGAGAGAAGCATAAATTTTGATAGTATCTCTCGTCCGTCATCAACTATCAATTGTCATTATGTAATTCCAGCTATTTCAATCATTTATTTTTTTTATTATGAAACATGGGTAGAACTGAGAATCGAACCGAAATTGAACCAAGCTTTTTTGTTTGGATCTGATTCTATATCTTGGGTACATGGGTCGGTTCTGGTTCCCAATAGTCGGAACCAAACCTACATGGACCAGTTCTTAATTTTGGGTGGAACCGGTGCGAATCGACCCGAGTTGCGCACATATTTATCGTACAATTTGTTTGGGTTGCCTTTGATAAAACGCAATGTTTGGCTAACACTGAAATTGTGACAAAGTGTACTATGGTGGTTGTGGAGCGGGTGA
Organism: Platanthera zijinensis; assembly: GCA_039513925.1. NCBI lineage: Eukaryota > Viridiplantae > Streptophyta > Magnoliopsida > Asparagales > Orchidaceae > Platanthera > Platanthera zijinensis. The sequence goes on from CM077083.1 coordinate 158,805,537, forward strand.
TGGTGGAACAAGGCTAACAACCAAAGCACTATTTTGAGGATTCATGATGTTGTTGCTTCTTCGTTCTTCTTCGATCAGCGGCAGGTTTTGCAATCCGATGAAAACATCCCTCGTCTCATCCTAAGAAATCCCTGCAGATCCTTCAAATTATTTGCGGAAATGACTAGAAACAAAGAGAGGATCTACAAAAATGGCCAGGAACAAAGAGAGCATCTATGATTAAGAGCACAAACCTCGTCAGTTATTCCATTGTCGTCCTCACAATCCCTCACATTTCCAAGAAATGTCCAGGAACAAAGAGAGCCACTAAACGAAGAGAGAATCTATAGAAATGGCCAGAAACGAAAAGAGCATGCATCTACGTAAATGGCCATGAACGAAGAAAATATGTACAATTAACATCACAATCCCTCACATTTCCATTGTCATCCTCGTCTACTTCTGAGGCCGCTACAGAGGATGTATAGACCTTCTGTATTCCAGGAATGAAGGATGCATAGACCCGAAAAATGAAGTTTAGGGTTAGCATAGATGGAAATGGCTAGGAACGAAGGATGCATAGACCCATCGGATATGAAGTTTAGGGTTTGCAGATGTAGTTTACGGTTGTCTGGATGGATTATTGCGCCTCAAAACCAATTCCAATGCCTCTAAACCATTCTGCACACAAACAAGGGAGCTTGGAATTGGGCCAATTCAAAATATGAATTTTTTGACATTGGATCAAAACCAATTCCTCCTACGAAAACTCACGAAACGAACGAGGATGTTGACTTGTGAACCATCTGCCATGAAAGGAAGATGTGGCAGGTTGGACCGATGATGATGAGAGGACTTAGCGCAACCACTCGCACCAAAAGCCCAGACTGTTGGAGGACGGCGCCACTAATCTTTATATCAAAGGTCCTCGGGCGGATCCACGGGGCAGCCGGTTAAGCCATTACCGCATAGCACCGCAGCACGGGGGCGATTCCGGACCGCAGCCCCAACAGATGAGATCAATTTTTGAGCAAGTGATAGAACACTTTTTGAGTAAGGATTTAGCTCTAGAAGGAGATTGTAGAAAGTAAGTGTAGCCCTAGAAATTTTCTTCATATATTGGTTGTCTTGATTACAACCTAACGATTTCCTTATATACACTTTATTAGCGCAATAAAATAATATAATACCAAATACATATCATGGCTCCTTCTCATCTATCACAGGCGGTCTCGCTTGCGATCTCGTATTGGCGTAAGACCGTTACATCTAGCCTCAATTGGGCAAAATTTAAACAAAATCGATTCAATTAGGATATAACTACATATTTTCATTCTAACCAGTAACCACTAGTAAAAATCTTAGTAATTTGGTCGCCATTTACTTCTAACTACTTGACAATATAAATAAGAAAGATGACAAATGCAACTCTATGTTAATTAAGGAAATGAAGAACAACTTACATAGGGAAGACAATTTCAACGCCAATGCCTGCAATAATTCTCCTAATGCGAATAGTTGTGTGGATTCCAGCATTTTGCCTAGACATGATTATGCCCTTGTAAACGGAAAGCCTCTTCCTGTTCTCTGGCACTTCCTGCAATCTTCTTACTCTCAAGAACTCATACAACAACTAAAGAGACCAAATTTAACCCCCCCAAAAAACTCGGGTAATTGGCAAAGTGCATCCTGGAAATATCGGTTTTTGCCAAAATATACCCCGAAAGTTTAAAATTGACAAAATGCACCCCCCATCCAAAAGTGATTTTTCTTGGCAATATGCACCCTCAGTAGGCAAAAAATGAAATTGTCAAAATGTACTGTAGGTGCACATTGCCAAGAAAAACCAGTCAAGGGGTGCATTTTGCCAATTTTAAACTTTCGGAATGCATTTTGTCAAAAGTGAATATCTTCACGGTGCACTTTGCCAATTAGCCAAAAAAAAAACTCATAAATCCATTAAGATTTTACCAATTTAATCTCCACAATGTCTCCGGTCCTGAGTTCCGGCACCGGCCTCTGCTTCTCCGACGCCTCAACAGCCCGCTTGTTCAAAATCTACTCTCCAAAAAAAACGCAGACATCCATCCAGCAATATTAACATGGCCTTATGAAGGAAATAAAAGAAGATAAAATTACCCCCATTATGTCCCCGAGCTTGATTCTAGGTTTTCTGGGAGGCTTCTCCGCCGACACCGCAACCGGGTCTTCCGAGTATTCTGCAACTTCTTCGCTCTGCCCCGCCAAAGCCGCAGCTTCGGCCTCACCTTCAGCGGGAGTGGAGTTCGCAGCGAGCGCGGCAATATCTCTGCTCCGCCGATTAATTAGCGGCGATGGGGATTCGATGGCGAAGGCTTCCAGTGAGAAAGTTGGTAGGGGAGCGCGGCGAGAGGCGAGGGAGGCCCGGGGAAGAGAAGAGAAGATGGGAGATGCAGATTTCTTTGTGAGAGGGCGAGCTGAGAAGTACAGAAGACTGTGAGTGTGAGACAAAGTATTGGCGGCCATGGCCACTTCTTTCCTATCGACAATGGACGAAGAGCATCCTAGAGAAACCTTATCAAGTTGCAGGGGTACGAGACGAAACCGATAACGTTTAGGCGCCCTGCTAAAAACAGTGGGATCAGTTTTTCTCCATTTGGAAAATGAAATGGAGAGATGCATTTTCATTTGATGTAAAAATAGATCCGGGTCGAGAAATGGATATTATCTATTTTATTCTTGTTGTGGCTTATTCGAGACTCTTGCAGGCCGGTCTAAATTGCACTGTATTAGCCCGGGAGCGATCGAGCGCACAATAAGTCACAGAGAAATGGAAAGGCTGGCAAGAAGGGTTTTTTTAACGTGAAAAACCCAAAAAATTTATCAAAAACCATGTGGCCGAGAAGCCCGAGACTGTGTCGACCAAACTTCTAATATCAGTTGGTTTTTGTACAAAGTCTTTTGAGAATGAGAGGGAGACATGTCACTCCTTGTTACAACTTGGGGAAAGAGAGAGACGTGCGTTCGGAGGGTGATAGGTCACCGCTCACGAATCTAAGTGTTTGTCTTTGTCTACTGTAGAGAACACACGCTCCGAAGACTTGGTGGTCTTCTGCTTGTGCTCGGAGACTGGAGCGGCGCATTATACGTCTTTGTGTGTGCGGCTTGCCTTCTACTGCTCATTGAAAAATCTGAAGCGGAGGGACCTTGTGATTGACTTGAGGGAACTGAGTGATGAGAGTGTTGCGTGCAGGTTGCTTGCTGCGGCGGGAGACATGCGCACGGAGCGGAGCGTTTGTGGAGGCGCACAAAGACGGATGAAGATCTTCGTGGAGCGAAGGAGATTGCAGGAGGAGCTCTCAAATGCATAGGAGGAGAAGCGAAGGAGGAAAATATGAAAATGAAGGATAGACTAGGGTCATATTTATTGTCCCCATGGGTGGTTACGGTGATTATGCAATAATTCGCAGACTGTAACCACCTTAATTACTATTCACAGGCCAATTTCATATAGTTTAATTATACAAATATTCTTAGTATTACTACGCGCCCATACGACTATTCACACCCCTCATATTGGTTGGTTATGTCAATGGTTACCCGGGTGGTTACTCGTAATGGGATGATGGAGATCGCATGGGGGCGATCGGATGACGGAGGATCGGCTAGTGGCAAAGAGAGGGGAGACCAGCAACATGGAACTTGGCCGGCAAGGGCCGGCTAGACGATTGGGGAGGGCGGCTGGGCGCCCGGCTAGGAGGCCGTCTGAGCGGCCCTCTCGGCCACACGCGGGGCCAGCACACGGGGAGCGGGCGGCACCACACGCGCGACGCGTGTCACAACCCGCATTTTCTCCGCAGTAAAAGATATATCAGTGTAAGGAGAAAACATTCGTCGTGATGCCACGTCGTGTAGGGGATAACTGCAGACGCTCAGACAAGACTTTAACTCTACATTTTATAAGAAATTCTTAAGTTATTATGAAAGAAATCCAGTTTTAATTTAAGATGGTTGTATCCCTCGGCACGGTGAATCAACTAGTCCACGGTTAAAAATATAGTTATACGCTGCGGAAATACTTTGATTATGTTGATTTAACATCCTACGCGAGCATAAACATTCCCAAAGGACAACATGCGGCATGCAAGACTCTAGATTTATTATAAGTATAAAAACAGTCTTTACGTTAGCTTAGAAAATAGTATATTAGTTTTAGAAAGATGACATGTATGAAATACTAGCAGTAAGACTTTTATAAGTTAAAATATCTAACATGCAACCTAGCATAAAACATTCCTCAGAGAGCAAGTAAATACAACCACAAAGAGGCAAACGAAGCAGCTTAGCAAAGTTATTAGCATTCCAAAAGAAAACCATCAGTCGGTGTCAACAACCTGACACGAGCTCACTAGAGAGCATATATATTTGTACTAACAAGAAGCAACCAAAAATTACCTCACAAGGGTGAGGAGAATCTCCGCAATACAGCAGTCCACTAACAACACCAACCTAGCCGCTCAACCGGCTACTGCCCTGAACATGAGACATTCAAAGAAAGAACACCTCACTAAGAAAATACAAGTGGAAAAAAGAACCAATTAGATAGTAATCAAGTGAAAATAAAAGGGGTTTACCAAACCCTACTATAAGGAAAAGTCGACAACCTCAGCTGAATAGGACAATCAAACAAGGGTAAAAGCTGACCTACCAACTCCAAAAGTGGGAGAATTTGCACCAAGTGCGATAAAAGATATATGCTTTAAGAAATGTGTACCTGAGTAAGCGTAAATATCAGAAAATAGTCTGCTCATAACTTTATAAGTAAAAAAACACCGGGAAATACCGGCACCTGCAGTGGTGGGAACCTACCCAACACACCAACAGTCAAGAGAAATCATAATCACCAGGGAAAAACCGGCACCTGTAGTGGTGGGAATCTACCCAACACACCAACAGTCACAAACCTTGCAAGGATCCAAAGAAAGTTGGTCTTATACGTTAACACACCCAATACCGGGGAGAAAATCGGCACCTGTGGTGGAGGGACCTACCTAACACACCAACAGTCACAAACCCACTAGGGTCAAATGTCCACAGCCAACCATGGTCATACCAAGTCTTCATTCAATATAAAACAAACCGCAACCAAACTCGTAAACTCAAATAACCAAACCCAAACACTTCCCAAGACAAACGGGACGAAAATATCCAAAGTATATCCTAAGGACCTAACTCGACGAATCGGACCAAAAAATGGCAAAAAACTCTAAGTCCCGGCAAATTCGGCGAGTATACCCGACGAAACATATGGATACTCGATGAATTTCAAGGCGATACTCGGCGAATCCCTCTTTACTCGGCGAAGATACCTTGCGACAATCGGTGATACTCGGCGATTTCCTGTCGATACTTGACGAACAGACTGGTGATACTCACCGAATTGCCTTAAGCTAACCTATGATATTCAGTGACTTCAAAATGATACACGTCGAAAATGACTTATCCAAATGCGATGATACTCGCCGAATTTCTACTTAGGCTACATACCGTTACTCGACAAATGTTCCTTGCCTAAACCCGACGAATTTAAGGTTCTCTACACCTATACTCGGCAAAAACGGTCCTAATGATACTCGACGAATCCTCCTTTGATATACGCCGAATTTCACTTGGCTCATAAACTAAATTTCTAGGTCTTGGCCGAAAATCAAGCCTTATCCTAGGGATTCCCCTAGAACTCATCCTGCACAAAACCTACCCTCTAAGGGAGGAGGAAGAAAAGGGAAAATGAAACTAGGAGTGAACATGCAAGTGGGAGGAATCCACTTGCCTTGAAATCTCCAAAAGAAGCGCCGCCCGCCCGCACCGCGACACGGATCGGCCGTAGAAAGGCCCTAGCAACGTTTCCTGAAACTTTTGGAGGGAGAAAGGGGTCAAATTCGCTAACCCTAACGTACAAAAATCGGAGAAACGAGGAAAACTTACCACGATCGCGTAGCCCTCACCGAGAGCTTTCCAAATCTCTAATCAAACGACGAAACCGACCACCGGAGCTCTTCCTATCGTCGGCCGAACGCACGCTCCGTCCGCCGAACTCCCTCTTCCGCGAAACGTGTCGTCGGGTTTAGGAAGGAGATGAATAGTAGGGTTGACGCGACCTAATTCGTATATATACTTATAAATATAATAATATAATATATATATTATTAATTAAATAATGTCAAACGTCGTGAAAACCAAATCAACTCGGAATTTTACGAAATTCACACCGTAGCTAAATACCGATGCTACGAATCTAACAACGAAGTCGAAATCAAAATCCGACAAACCAAACTCGGGTAAAACACCACCCGAAGATAAAACGTCACCACATCCCTATAAAAAGCTCCACCGAGTCACCAAAATAGACCCGGATCACGAGGGAGGGTGCACAAACAAAACAAAACCAGCAACACAAGAAAACCCACTGAGCAAACCCGTGCTCCAACAAATGACACCCGTTAACTACGCGTCAATGTAACGCCCTGACGTCAAAATTACGTCACTACGGGAATTAAAATAAGTATCGAAAAATCAAGGGTGTTATAGCCACCCCTCCTAAAAGGAAGTTTCATCCCGAAACTTAACATAAATAGGATAAAATCCAAAACAAAAGAAATGCAACCATAAGCTAACCAAGAAAACACTTACCAAAGCATCAGGAGAACATATGAGATTGAGCCTCCCTCATAGCTGACTCCAACTCCCAAGTCACGCTCTCCACGTCTTGGTTTCTCCACAAAACCTTAACCATGAGTATTGTTTTCCTTCGCAATACCTGATCCTGAGTATCCAAAACACGAACAGGCACTTCCACATATGAAAGGTTGCCTCTTGTATGCGGGGGAGGCAGTCGTGTGCACACAACTATGTGCACACACGCATGTTGATTTGTCACATTTATTGGTAGTTTTTCTAGAATCACTTGGGTCTATTTGTTAAAGAGAAAACGTGATGTCTTTCCTTATTGTCAAGTCTTTCATAAGATGGTACAGACTTAGTTTTATGGACAAAATTGTTTTCTTTCTAGTGACAATAGGGGGAATATGATGACTTAATTTGTTTGTCTCGTACCTCACCACTCATGGTATCTTGCATCAAACCACGTATGTTCACACTTTTACACAAAAAGAGGTTGCAGAACGGAAGAACGACACCTCCTTGAGGTGGCACGTTGTCTTCTCCACACTACATCTTCCCAAATCCTATTAGGGTGATGATGTTCTCACTGTCAATCATCTTATCAATTGTCTTCCTTCACGAGCTTTAGATTATGCTACTTTTATCATTCGCCTATCTTCTATGTCTATTGTTTGTTATTCCTCCACCACGAAAGGATAACGGTGTTACTACCCTCCTTCCTGATGCATTTTCTGCATCATGGATGTTAACAACTTGATAAAAAAATCAAATGAACATGCGCATGTGTAACATTCCGACTTTTATTGGGCCACCAGAACCCTAGTGGGCCCAATAAAAGTGACCCGAACCCCTACCCACGACCCATACTGGGGTAGGGGGTAACCCTAGGAAGGGTACAAAGAGCTAAAGAACTCCGTTTGGTGTTCTATCAATTCTTGTTGCCTCGTATAGTCAATACGAGCGTGTTGGAATTCGTTCCGTTGAATTCCAAGGTCATATGGTGGTTATGGCTGTTCCTCGTAGAACGTCCCAAAAACGAGATTTTTGGATAATGACCTAGATAACTCCAATTTGAGTTCTGTCAGTTCATATGACTTCGTGTAGTCAATACGAACCCATTGAAACTCGTTACGCCATAACCCGAAGACTAACGACGATATAAGCATTTTGACTGTTTTAGCGTGCTGCAACGCGTAGATTTTGGATATTTAGCAAACAAACTCTGATTTGACCCCGATCAGTGGCATTAGACCCGTGTGGTCAATACGAAGTCAACCGAGTATGTTCCGGTCAATTTCAGTGATGAATAGTCAACCCGTGGTCAAATCAAACATAATTATGCACCGAAAAGCGTGCACACACAATTTATGACACGACACTCCAACTTTGACTTGACTCCCGATGACATGGACCTATTTTGACTTGACCAGCAATGGGGACTCACCATAGGGTTGACTTTGGTTAAACCCCCCTTAAAGTCGATTTTTTTGGAATTTTTCTCATGGAGGAGCCCACCTCCTCTTCATGGTTGATTAGGGCCTTACCCTCCCCACTTCTTGGGCCACCCAAACCAACAAGGCTTGGTGGATGGGCCTTTGGCCAAAAGCCCACCACATCTCCTCCCCCTTACTTTTTCCTTTTCTTAGTAACCAAGGCCCAAAAGCCCACCTAACCCCTTCCCCACCAGATGGCTGCCACTTAGCGCCACCCTGATGATGTTACCTAGCCAGACCAAGTGGAGGGGAGGAGAGGAGATCCTCCCCTCATGGGATTTATCCCACATCGGCTAGGGGAGGGTGGTCACCCTCCCCATGCCTATAAAAGGCCTTGTCTAGCCTTCTTCCCTCCACACAAACCCAAACGAGCCAGGGCCCCCTCCGCTGGAGCCCCAACTCGCTGGAATTTTTCCACCACCCGAGCTCCACCACCACCTCCAATGGCGGCTCGGCCGGGACCCTCCCAAGCCCCCTTTGCATAGGTGGAAGCTTTCTTCCTCCCCCTTCCTAAGCTTTTCGACGTCTTGCATGCGCCTCCTGGCGGCCGAAGCGCCGCCATTACCACCCGAGCCAAGCTCCAGGTCGGGTGGTGGCCACAGGTGTTTAGCCTTACCCAGCACAGGTGGTGGCACTGTGGAAGGGCTAAACCACCCGGGACAACCATACCGGTGGTGGAAGGCCGAGGTGTCGCCGGAATTCGTCGTTCCGACGACACCCAGAAATAGAGTTTTCTCTGTGTTTGTATTTGCGGCGGCGGCCGGCGGGGACAGACCGTTGGAGAACCACCAGAGAATAGCGCAATACCCGGCGTGTCGGCTAGGGGGTGTTTCGTGGCCGGGGTAGTCGCTGGAGAGGCAGGGCAGCGCGGTGGCGCTGGGAGCAGAGCCACCCACCACCCGGCTCTCGGTTTCGCATCTTCCGGCAGTGGCCGCCGGCAGCACGCCACCGGACCACGACCCAGGTGTTCACCGGCCTCCGACGAGTTGAATAGAAGTGGAATTAATGCTTCTGGGTCGTCGGCTGGTGGTGGCAGAAGCTTTATCTTCTGCACCGCCGATGACTCACATCTGCCGTCTAACCTGATGGTGATTATCGGACGGCAGCAGCTGCATAAAATTATGCGCTGCATAATTTTCCACAGCCCAACAACGGATCCTCCTCTGATCCACTATGGGGTCAGAAGACTCCTTTCCCTGGTCTGGCCCAATATTAGTCGCAGGATCAAGATTGATCTGCTATATGTAGACCAATTTTAAGCTGAATTGTTGAACATTTTTTATGTAAAATGTAGGCTCCTAGGGAAAAAGTTTTGTACATGAAAGTTGTTCCCCTCAATAAAGGCTTTCTCCTCAAAAATTTTGAGAATTTTTGGAATTTATTTGATATTTTTAAAAGCCCAAATGAATTTTAAATGGCCAAATTAGAGACCCAAAATTATCCGAATTTTTTTGAGAAAAATTGTGTGCTTAATTTAGGCCTCCCTAAGGGTTGTATTAAAATTTGGGAATCTTTGGAGAAAAATTGGAGTTTTTCCAATTTAATGGAAGCCTAGGGTTGCGCTCAAAAATTTAATGTGTCCGATTTTCTCGAAACGAAATTTAAGTGTGCAACCATCCTTTGGTGTCTAATAATAAGTTCAAATTGTTTTACCAACAAGAGTGATCGAGGTAGGTGCCTAAAGATCTGAGTATTTCGAAGTTTCACAGAACTACTGAGCGTCTCGTTCTTCTCTATTGTAAAAACTCTCGGGTAACTTGAACAGTTTGGAAAATGGAGATACGAGCAATCATGCTCGACAAATAATAAAGGTATAACCCTTAAATTTTCCAGGTCTGATTAAGCTACAACAATAAAGGGGGCAACAGAACTATTATCAGACCTAAATAATGAGTGAAACCCAAAGGAAACCTCCTGAGAACGGAGTTTGAACTGAACTAAACCTCCTGAGAATAGAGATGAAACTGAACGAAACCTCCTGAGAACGGAGTTTGAACTGAACTAAACCTCCTAAGAACGGAGATGGAACTGAAGCCTTCTGAATGGAGTGATTGGACTACTAACCCTTTTTTTTATGTTTTATTCCAATCTCGTACTGGTCCAGTTCATTTAAGTGCAGTATTTTCGTTTCAGCACTCCAATCTCGTATTGGTCCTGCTTATTTAACTTCAATTCAGTTCATTTATTTAAGTACTACTCCAGTCTCGTACTGGTCTTACTTATTTACCTTCAGTTTATTTCTTTTTTATTTAAGTACTATTCCAGTCTCGTACTAGTCAGGTTCTTTTCAATACTTACTTTCTGTTCTGTTTTTTCAGTTCAATACTACTTCAATTTCATACTGGTCCCACTTTATTTCAACATTTCAATTCTGTAGTTTATATTCTCAGCAGCTTTTATTGTCGCGCTTTTATTCCTGCAATTTATCATTTTAAGCACGAGTCCTGCTCTGACGAGCATTCTTTCGTTAGGTTGAGCCTTAGTTGGGGATAATGAGAGTTGAGGTATTCCTCCCGAGTTATCCCCAAATAAAGTGCTCTAATGCTCCTTGTCGAAAAGTTAAGCTGAATGCCGCTTGCCCGAATTATTTAAAGCATAGTTGGGCATGCCGCTACTAACCCGGTGCGTGTTAGAGAAATTGATTATTTTAATTGCTTGTAAATTGCTTGAGGGAAATTGTGGCAGGTCAGTCACTTTCGTAGACCGTTCGTATCGGTGTGGGAAGTTCGACGATTCAAGGCGACAGGGAGATGAGTAACACGGTTGACCGACCATTATGTTTTCTGTTGGAACATCCTATTACTAATTTGGGCAAGGATCACTATGTCTCTTAGGAAACCAGGTTGACCTAGTTGTATAGTGTAAAGGTCAACATTAGAATGAGTCTAGGGCTTAGAACTTAGGTTTGAAGCTGCCCCCAAGGACCATTCAAGCTCAGGATTTCAAGCTAAGTAAAGAGATAAAAATAGTCGAACGACGGTCGACTATCGTCGAGCTCAGGTCGACGATCGTCGAGCTCTGGTCGACTACTTATGTCCTCAGCCTTCTGCTTGTTGCTGGCTTCGGTCGACTATCGTCGAGCTTCAGTCCGACGATCGTCGAGCTTTGGTCGATGATCTCTGGCTGTGCTTGGGTCGACTATTTCTGGGAAAATTTAGGTCGACGATCTCTGTCTTAATCAGATCGACTATTTCTGCCAGACCAAGAACTTAGATAGTCGATCTCAGATCGACGTTTTCTGTCAGAATGATCTATTCCTTCTCTGAGCTCTGGTCGACGATCTTCGAGTTCAGATCGACGTTTTCTGTCAGAATGATCTATTCCTTCTCTGAGCTCTGGTCGACGATCGTGGAGCTCAGATCGACGTTTATTTTGAGAGATCGACGTTCTTAAGGATTCAAATGCTGTCAGTCTTTCGAATGCTTTTGAATTCTCTCAGCATTTAATTTCAAGAAGATTTGCCAGCCGTTTTCATTTATTCTGGAACAAGTTTCAATGAATTATTCAGGAATGTTTCATTGGACTTTCCTCTAGAATACAAATCATTTATGGAAGGCATTTAATGTCTGATAACGGCTATCTTGGAAGAATTATATTCAGAGAATAAGATCGTCTTCTCCAACACTACTCTCCGAGAGAATTAATCCAGAGTCAATATACAATAGAATCAAGAGACACACATTGTTACAGAAGAACAAGAAGAATTAAGCTGTGAAAGATAACCATCCTCTTGCTTACAGAAAAGTGATCAAAGCTTCATCTCAAAGAACTCCAGACACCTCATTTTTCAGCCTCTTTACTGAAACAATTCTTTGCTGGAGATCTAAAGATCTGAAGACCTATCACCCTAGAGCAAAGCTTCCATTCCTAATTCATTCAACATCTCAGGGGGAGCTTTGACAACAAAAGATCCACTAGTATTCTCTCATTTGATTTGAGAACAGAGAAGACAACCTCACCTCTTTACCTTTTTCTTTTTCCTGCTGTAAAGGGTTCTTGAACTCCCTTCAAAAGTTTTGTCTGGTTCTGAGAGCCTTATCAAAACTCAGTGGTGGCAAGACACCTTATCAAAAAATCCAGTTTTGGTTTTTGAGCACCTTATCAAAAGCTCATTGGTGTCAGGACACCTGATCAACTCATCCTGAGTGGATTCCTACCAAGGGTGGTAGAAGAGTGGATGTACCCAGGTTTTTGGGGAACCACTATATTTCCTTGTGTCTTCTGGTTTGTTTGTGTGATTTGTCTGCTGTGTGCTGTGCTCTTTACTTCTTGGTTTTTAACTTCTTACTAGCACTCTACACTATATCATAAATTGAATTTTATATGTGCTGTTTATTTCAACTGTGAAAAATTATTTTAAAATACTCTATTCACCCCCCCCCCCCCTCTAGAGTTGAGATAGATCTTACCCTCACTTTCAATTGGTATCAGAGGCAGGTTGGTTGCTCATACAGGCTAACACCTGAACCAAAAGATCCTTGATAAGATCAATCTCTTAAGAGGATTATTTTCTATACATCTATCTATTTATTTAAAGACATGGCACAGAACAAAGATTATGCAAGCACCAGACCACCAGTGTGCAACCTTTCCAAGTTTGCACTCTGGAAGGCAAGGATTAGATTATACATGAATTCTATTGATGAAGATATTTTCAATTCTGTCTTGACAGTTTGTCCAAGTCCACCAAAAAGCTCAAGCACAAATGCTGTTCCACCTCCCTCAGGAACAGATGCAGACATAAAGAAATGGAAAACTGCAGATGCAAAGGCCATGAACATCTTAGCTCAGACAATGTCTGATGAGATATTTCAGAAAGTAGCTGACTGCAACTCAGCCAAAGGAATTTGGGACAAGCTCTCTGAAATTGTCTCAGGGTCTGCTGATGAAAGGAAAGATAGAAGATCTCATCTGATAAGCCAATATGAGAACTTCAAAAAGGGAGAAGCTGAATCAGTGGCTGACATGTACAATAGACTAAGTCTAATTGTCAATGAGTTAAAAACCCTGGACAAAGAAATCTCACTGACTGAGCTGAATGACAAAATCCGGATGTGCTTCCCCAGCACTTGGGATTCAAGAATCTGACCAATCAAGGATGCCAGAAGTCTAAATGAGATTACCACTGAAGCTCTCCCGGGCAAGCTCAAATCCTATGAGCTGCTCATTAAAAATAGAGAAGAAGAACAAAAGGCTACTTCTCCAGCCACAAGGAAAGAAAAGACCATAGCCTTCAAAGCTGCAGAAGAGGAGCCTGAAGATAAAGCTACAGGAAATGATGAGCTCATAAGTCTACTGGCCAAAAGATTCTACAAGATGGCCAGAAAAGACTTCAGAAAGAGATCATACAAGGGTCATGATAAACCAAGGTATGATAAATCAAATAACAATAAAGAAATTATATGCTTTGGTTGCAGGAAACCAGGCCATATTGTGCCTGACTGTCCAGAAAACAAGAATAAGGACAAGAAGGAAAGAAGAGACAGAAGAAAAGAAAAGGATTACAAGAAGAACAGCTCAGACAAAGCCTCCTCCAGCAAGAACAAACATACAAGGAAGGGCTTTGTTGCTGAGACATGGAGTGAGACTGAAGAGGAATCTGAAGCCTCATCCAGTTCCAGTGATGATGAGGATGATGAAGATGAAAAATAATTCTGCATGATGGCTATCAATGCCTCACAGCAAAACTCTGATGGAGAATCAGATTCAGATTCAGAAAATCAACTAGAGGAAGATCAGGTAATTAGCTCTTTTGATTTTAATTCTGAGGACTTCAAAAACGAATTTAAGACATTGTGCTTGGATTTATTAAGATCTGAAAAGGAGATAATCTCTCTCAGAAATAAATTATCTGAATACAGTGTCCTAAGCTCAAATAACCTCAAACTCTCTGAGGAGTTAGAATGCTGTAGGGAGGAGATAGCTTCACTGAAAAGTGAACTGTCAAGAGCTAAAGAGTTTGAAGAATCCCTAAATGGGAGAAGTATCAGACTGATGGACATTACAAGCACAGTGAACTCTAGATTCAACAGTACACTGGGCTTGGGTGCCTCATCCAGCCAACCTATAATATTAACAACTCCAATCAAATTTGACTCTGACAAAGGAAAGGGAGTAATAGAGGTAGCTAGGAAGAATGCAGATCTGTCAGAGAAAAATCCAGTTCAACAGATTGCGTCGAGCAGAGCTCGACGATCGTCGAACAGAGCTCGACGATCTAAGCACAGATCGTCGACCTCAGATCGACGATATCCAAACTCTGAACTTCGCCATAATCGATCTTCGAACAGAGATCGACGATCTGACCCAAGATCGTCGACCTCAGCTCGACGATGGTCGAACAGAGATCAGGTCTGTGAACATTCCTTCAATGGCACATCTAGATTCAATCCTAGAAGTCCCACATCCCAAGACTTTAACCCCTATACTGAATGGATAGTACCTCCTAGGAGATACCATCCTGAAGGTTATAAGGATCAACCTGGGATGTCTTTTGTTTCAGAATTTAAGGGATATCAACCTAGGCCCAAGGTTAACTGGGTCAAAAACAAATAAGTTGTTTATGTGCAGGTGAAGACCTATCCAGTATCTAACCAACAATGGTATCTGGATAGTGGGTGCTCAAAGCACATGACAGGGAATAAGGAGAACCTATCATCCTTCATAACCAAACTTGGACCCAAGGTGATTTTTGGTGATTCAAATTTTGGTCAAACCAAAGGATATGGTGCTGCTCAGATAGGCTCAGTCACTTTTAAGAAGGTGGCATATGTGGAAGGGCTGAAGCACAATCTGATAAGTATCAGTCAACTATGTGATGAAGGATACAAGGTGACCTTCAACAAATCCCTGTGTAAGATCAAGTCAGAAAATAACACAACTGTGTTAACAGGTAAAAGGACATGTAACATTTACTTAGTAGATTTTCTTTCTTCTAAAGTAGATATCTGTTTATTCAATTCCATTTCAAAACCTAATATCTTATGGCATAAGAGACTAGGGCATATTAACCTTAGAACCATTGCTAGGCTATCCAAAGACAACTTTGTTAGAGGACTACCTTCTGGTCCCTACAAGAAGGAAGGACTTTGCAAGGCTTGTCAATTAGGCAAGCAAACTAAAAGTAGTTTTAAATCAATTAATAAGAGTGATTCACCTAGGATTCTGTACCTGTTGCACATGGATCTTTTTGGACCCACATCAATGCAAAGCCTAGGAGGGAAATCCTATACTTTAGTGGTTGTGAATGACTTCTCAAGATTCACTTGGGTATTCTTTCTGAGGAAGAAGTCTGATAACTTCAAGTATTTGACAGATTTTCTCAAATGCATTCAGATTGAGTTCAACACTCACATTGCCCTGATCAGAAGTGATCATGGGACAGAGTTTGATTCTCTTCTCAAGCAAGAGTTCTGTCAGAGTGAAGGGATCAGGCACACTTTCTCAGCTCCTAGAACTCCTCAATAAAATGGGGTAGCTGAAAGGAAAAATAGAACACTCATTTAATCTGCAACTACATTATTGGCAGATGCTCACCTACCTCTATCCTTTTGGGCTGAGGCAGTGAACACCTCCAACTATGTGTTGAATAGAAGCCTGATACACAAACTGAAGGGCAAGACTCCCTATGAATTGCTCAAAGGGAAGAAACCTAAAATAGGCTATTTTAAAGTTTTTGGTTGCACTTGTTTTATTCATAATAATGACAAGAAATATCTAGCAAAATTTCAAGCTAAAGCTGATGAAGGAGTGTTTCTGGGATACTCCATGATCAGCAAGGCCTATAGGGTTTATAATAAATCTTCCTGTAAAATTGAAGAATCTGTTCATATTATTTTTGATGAAGCTAACATGTCTTTCAAGGAGAAGAATGCTTCTACCATAGAACCTTTGCAGGTACATTCTCTAGCTGAAGACTTGAACAAATTGCAAGTTGTTGAAAAAAATGAGAGCAGTGATGATGAAGAAGAAGTTCAACATCTTGAAGAAAATCATCCTGAAGAGCCAGTTGCTGTTCCACTAGAGGAGACAATAACACAGGCTGGTGAACAATCAACACTCCCTGTTGATTTAGTAACATCAAGAGATCATCCAATCACCCAAGTAATTGGAGAGATCTCAGCTGGTGTGCAAACTAGAAATCAGGTCAACCAGAACCTGATGCACACTTGCTTCCTATCTCAAATTGAGCCTCAATCCATTCAAGATGCAGAGCAAGATCCACACTGGATCATTGCAATGCAAGAGGAGTTGCATCAATTTGAAAGGAACAAGGTTTGGGAACTAGTGCCTAAGCCAAAAGATCATCCCATTGTTGGAACAAAGTGGGTATTCAGGAACAAGCTGGATGATCAAGGAGTTATAGTCAGAAACAAGGCAAGGCTAGTTGCTCAAGGGTACTCTCAACAAGAAGGAATAGACTATGATCAGACCTTTGCACCAGTTGCAAGGTTAGAAGCCATCAGAATATTCCTAGCCTATGCTGCTCACAAAGGTTTCAAAGTGTACCAAATGGATGTAAAGAGTGCATTTCTCAATGGGGACATCAAAGAGGAAGTCTATGTTAGACAACCTCCAGGTTTTATCTCTCTAACTCACCCTGATTATGTTTACAAATTGCATAAAGCATTATATGGTCTCAAGCAAGCTCCTAGAGCATGGTATGAGACCCTAGGATGCTTTCTTCTGGAAAATGATTTTGTTAGGGGGAGAGTAGACCAAACTCTTTTTATTAGAACCCATAAGTCCCATACCCTACTAGTGCAAATTTATGTAGATGACATTATTTTTGGTTCTACTGATTCAAAATTGTGCAAAAAGTTTTCCAAGCTTATGCATTCTAAATTTGAAATGAGTAGCATGGGTGAGTTGTCCTTCTTCTTAGGACTGCAAGTCAAGCAACATGCTGAAGGCATATTTATTTCTCAAACCAAGTATGCAAAAGAATTGGTTAAGAAATTTGGTATGTCTGATGCATCATGTATGAAAACACCCATGCCCTCAAATGTTGTAATAGATGCTGATGAACATGGGAAACCTGTTGATCAGACAACATATAGAGCAATAATTGGCTCTTTATTGTACCTTACAGCTAGTAGGCCTGATATAATGTTTGCTACATGTATTTGTGCTAGATTCCAAGTTAGCCCTAGAGAGTCACACTTAATCTTAGTTAAGAGGATTCTTAGGTATGTGAAAAGTTGTCCAAATCTAGGTCTCTGGTATCCAAAAGATTCAGCATTTGACTTAACTGGATTTTCAGATGCTGATTATGCTGGATGCAGAATAGACAGGAAAAGCACCAGTGGAACATGTCAGTTCCTTGGTGACAGACTTGTCTCCTGGTTTTGTAAGAAGCAAACATCTGTGTCAACCTCAACTGCTGAAGCTGAGTATATGGCTGCATGCAGTTGCTGTTCACAAATATTGTGGATACAGAATCAACTCTTAGACTATGGATATAACTTATAGAAGTCTAAAATTTTCTGTGATAATACTAGTGCTATCTCTATAGCACAAAATCCAGTCCTCCATAGTAGGACAAAACACATAGAAATTAGGCATCACTTTCTAAGAGATAATGTAGAGAAAAATAAAATTGAACTTCAATATATTCCTACTGATTTGCAAAGGGGAGATATTTTCACCAAACCTTTGGATGAAAAGAAACACAGTTTCTTCCTAAATCAGTTAGGCATGTTAGATGGAGGAAGCCTAAATTAAATTACAAGATTTTGAAAAGATAAAACAGACCAAGACTAGGCTTAAAAATCAATTCTTTTTGTGTCTGTAGAATAAGTTCTGTCTCTGAACTGAGGTCGACGTTTTCCCAGAAAACGTCGAACGGAGATCGACGTTTTCCCATAAATCGTCGACCGGAGATCGACGGTTCTTGAGGCGTCGATCTGAGTTCAGCGCCGCCGTTAGATCTAGGCCTTCCTTCTGTCTGCTCCTTAGTCGTCGAGCGGAGCTCGACGCTCTCAATAACGTCGAACGGAGTTCGACGCTATTGGCGTCTCTTCAAATTCCCTTTGTAGCCCAAATCGTCGAGCTGAGATCGACGTACTATCGAACTGAGCACTACGATTTTCCTTTTTCGCGTCGAACCCTAATATAAAATCATTTTTCGGCCGCCGCTCGTCGTTTACGCCTTCATACTCTCTGCAAATTCTCTTTCCCTCCAAAACCTTCTACACTTGGTCGCGTTTGTTCAATCTTTGCAGGTACAGATGGCTTCAACTGTTGCCGCCCTTTCGAAGATGAAATTTGATACCGGTTTTGATATCGATATAAGCTCGTTTGATGGAAGCGATCAACGCTTCAAGGACATTCTCAGTTTGTTCAGAGATCAGCAGCTGTTGGAAATAATGACTACCAGAATGAAAATTGCTTCAGATGAAATAAAAGAATGGTGCTATTCTGCGACAGATGAGAATGAGAATTCTGCCATCGGCTTCATAAAAGGGACCCAGGTACAACTATCCCCGACTCTCTTAACTGAAGTGTTTCATCTCAGTACTGGAGAAGACTCTATTGAATTATCTAGAGAAGAATATGATTCCATGCTTGATCGGATGGGTCACAATGCTGTGAATCCTAATAAACTACTAAAGAAGAATCTGGCATTGGAATTTCAGTTTTTGGCTGATGTAGTTGGGAAAGTGCTGCTGGCCAAGCACTCTGCCCATGATACAATTTCAAGATATCAGTTTTGTCTGATGGGAGCTCTGCTGGATAAGAAACATCTGAACTGGGGATCAATTTTCTTCAATCTGATTAAGAAAAAGCTGAATAAGACTGCTGTCAGCTTTGGGAGAATTCTAGGGGTCTATCTGCATTTCAGATGTCCTGAGTTGCTGACCTCTTCTGGGATGTTCATTAATGCATCCAAGAGGCTCTCCTGTGCCCTGTTTGGCAAATGGGACAGGCAGATCATCAATCCCTCCAGAGCTGCTGCATCGACTCCTGCTTCAGGCACAAGGACTGTCTTAGTCACTCCACCCCTGGTCTCTGCACCAGCAGAAGGGTTGTCTGCTCCTCCTTCTCCTTCAGCTGTCTCTACCCCAGCCATTTCATCCTCACCTCCAATCTCTACCATAGCCATATCTTCCCCAATTACCATTTCTTCACCAGTTTCATCCCCTCCAGCATCTACCTCTGAGGTATTCCTTCCTCTCTTCTCTCACCCATCCTTTTCCACTCCATCATATTCTCTTTTAGATGAATCCTTTATGGATGATTCTCATCCTTCCTCTCCTCCTGAGCCTCCCTCTACCTCCTCATTCCAACAAATGATGGAAGACATTTTCTCTCAACCTATCTTCACTCCTTCTCTTACCCCTTCTATCTCCACCTCACCTCATTCTATCTCCTCCTTTCCTATATCAGAACCATCCATTCCCTTACCTCCTATCTCCTCTTTCCCCATGCCACCAGCTCCAGCCAACATCCTTTCAACAACCTTCTCTCCTACCTCTGCTCAAGCCCCTCTTGAGCATGTAGATCTATCAGCCCTGGCTGACAGGTTATATGAGCTATTAGCTCCAAAGCTAACCTCATTACTGGAGACCACTCTGGCTCCACTCCTGACCCATGTCAAGGAGCTGTCTTCCAAGCTATCATCTTTCATTTCCTCTCAGGCAACTTCATCTTCTGGGTGCCATGATTCACTTATCTCTGAACCAAGGCAGGGGGAGATGCCATATGAAGTAGTTTTTGCAATGAACCTCCAGAGCCTGCTCTCCAAGTTTAATGCTGGATACTTCAGATTCCTGCCAGTTCCTCATACTGAAGATCTGTCTAAGGCCATTGTGCCTATTTCTGTCTGTAATCCCAGCCAAATTGAAGCATATATAAATTCTTGGAAGGCTGTGGATGCTGTTATGTCCATCTCTGATGATGCTACTAAGGCCATTGTGCCTCTTGTTGATGATGCTGCCACTGTTGTTGTAAATTTTTCTGCTGATATGGCTGTTGATTCCGATGTGCTTGTTGATACTTCTGCTGCTGATTCTGTTTGCTCTGCTGCTACTCCCTCTCCTCCTGCTCCTGCTGTTTCTGCAAAGCTTAAAGCTCAAGAAGAGTATATCAGAAGAATTGATGATCTGTATGATCAACCTCAGAGTTCTGAGAGTGATCAGTACAGGACAGATTCTGATGATTCTGCTAGCACTATTGCCAAGAAAAGGAAAGCTAGAAGCAAAGCAATGATGTCTGTTTCCCCAGCTCAAGCAAAGGACTCCAATGATATTCCCTACTATATTTTGCATGACTGCCCCTTATCTGAGCCTTGGATGCAGTACTCCAAGAACCAATTAAAGGCTATGAAGAAGAAGAGGAAGCTAGACAAGTATGATAAAGGATCTTCTCAATATCAGCCTCCTCCTCCTCCTCCTCCAGATTCTGGATCAGGCTCAGCCCCTCAAGCTCCAGTTTCCAGACACAGTTCTTCCCAGTCCTATCAGAGATCCTATCAAAGGGGACAGCATCAAAGGGGATATCAATCCAGAAGAGATCAATATAGAGGAAATCAGAGAGGACAAAGATCTTATCAAAGGGAAGGACAAGGCCACTCTGACTCTTCTTCAGGTCCTTTCCCTTACAGGCTGAAAGACTCAATTGTTTCCAGGACCCCTCCTGCTTCTGAATCTCTCAACAGGTATGAACCTCCTGTTCCTTTTGAGGATCCTGAGAACAATCCTTTATCTTGGACAGCAAGAATGAAAGAACTAGCTGCTCTTGATCAATTAAAGAAAGCCAGAGAGCAAGGCATGGACATCTCAAATATAACAACTTTGTCAGATCAAAGGAAGAAAGAATTGGAAAGATATGCTTCTAGAAAGTTTTTTAATCCAGAAGACTATATGAAGCTGCATCCAGAGGCTGTAGTTCCAAGGTCAAGATCTCAAACTTCTCTAGGTGCAGAGGACGACAGAAGATCAAAGAAAGAAAGTCAGAATCCTAACAGAGAAATTTTGTTTAAAAAGGGAACTGAAAAGAAGTGATCTGTGTAAGCTGAACATCATTCTCCCTTAGATATTTGCTGTCTTTTTATCTGTGATCTGCATTGCTGCTATATATCTCCTCTGCAGTATTGATTTAGCTTTTGTGTTGATGTACGCTTATTTATTTCCTATTTCTGTCTGTAAATAGTAATCCTAACTCAAATAGGGGGAGATTGTTGGAACATCCTATTACTAATTTGGGCAAGGATCACTATGTCTCTTAGGAAACCAGGTTGACCTAGTTGTATAGTGTAAAGGTCAACATTAGAATGAGTCTAGGGCTTAGAACTTAGGTTTGAAGCTGCCCCCAAGGACCATTCAAGCACAGGATTTCAAGCTAAGTAAAGAGATAAAAATAGTCGAACGACGGTCGACTATCGTCGAGCTCAGGTCGCGATCGTCGAGCTCTGGTCGACTACTTATGTCCTCAGCCTTCTGCTTGTTGCTGGCTTCGGTCGACTATCGTCGAGCTTCAGTCCGACGATCGTCGAGCTTTGGTCGACGATCTCTGGCTGTGCTTGGGTCGACTATTTCTGGGAAAATTTAGGTCGACGATCTCTGTCTTAATCAGATCGACTATTTCTGCCAGACCAAGAACTTAGATAGTCGATCTCAAATCGACGTTTTCTGTCAGAATGATCTATTCCTTCTCTGAGCTCTGGTCGACGATCTTCGAGCTCAGATCGACGTTTTCTGTCAGAATGATCTATTCCTTCTCTGAGCTCTGGTCGACGATCGTGGAGCTCAGATCGACGTTCTTAAGGATTCAAATGCTGCTAGTCTTTGGAATGCTTTTGAATTCTCTCAGCATTTAATTTCAAGAAGATTTGCCAGCCGTTTTCATTTATTCTGGAACAAGTTTCAAGGAATTATTCAGGAATGTTTCATTGGACTTTCCTCTAGAAGACAAATCATTTATGGAAGGCATTTAATCTCTGATAACGGCTATCTTGGAAGAATTATATTCAGAGAATAAGATCGTCTTCTCCAACACTACTCTCCGAGAGAATTAATCCAGAGTCAATATACAATAGAATCAAGAGACACACACTGTTACAGAAGAACAAGAAGAATTAAGCTGTGAAAGATAACCATCCTCTTGCTTACAGAAAAGTGATCAAAGCTTCATCTCAAAGAACTCCAGACACCTCATTTTTCAGCCTCTTTGCTGAAACAATTCTTTGCTGGAGATCTAAAGATCTGAAGACCTATCACCCTAGAGCAAAGCTTCCATTCCTGATTCATTCAACATCTCAGGGGGAGCTTTGACAACAAAAGATCCACTAGTCTTCTCTCATTTGATTTGAGAACAGAGAAGACAACCTCACCTCTTTACCTTTTTCTTTTTCCTGCTGTAAAGGGTTCTTGAACTCCCTTCAAAAGTTTTGTCTGGTTCTGAGAGCCTTGTCAAAACTCAATGGTGGCAAGACACCTTATCAAAAAATCCAGTTTTGGTTTTTGAGCACCTTATCAAAAGCTCATTGGTGTCAGGACACCTGATCAACTCATCCTGAGTGGATTCCTACCAAGGGTGGTAGAAGAGTGGATGTACCCAGTTTTTTGGGGAACCACTATATTTCCTTGTGTCTTCTGGTTTGTTTGTGTGATTTGTCTGCTGTGTGCTATGCTCTTTACTTCTTGGTTTTTAACTTCTTACTAACACTCTACACTATATCATAAATTGAATTTTATATGTGCTGTTTATTTCAACTGTGAAAAATTATTTTAAAATACTCTATTCACCCCCCCCCCCTCTAGAGTTGAGATAGATCTTACCCTCACTTTCATTTTCTTCCTCGTTGGGTTTCCTCCGCTAGTCGTCCAAAATGTTGAATCGCAGGATGTCGCTCACATCCAAGAGTACATGAAGATGTACGTTGGGGCTTGGGCTGTATAGTACGACCACCCCTCGAAGTGGCAGGACTTGCCACTATCACCGACGACCGCATCAATGAGGCCTGCGGGGCTCGCTATCTTGCTTGAAGAGAATTGGTCCATACTATGTCGACATTGAGTATGTGCGCGACTGTGAATGCATGTGGTATGAATGCAGGTTGTGAATACCTGATGTGATGATGTGCTAGTGGAGCTTTAATTATAACTGTTATATACTGATGTTGTTATTCCAGTTATACTATGTTGCACCTCATTTATGATTGCTCGTAGCTTATATATGAAATGATGTGTTAACCCTCTCTTGCTTCAGCTATCTTATTTTGTTGGGTGCATGCGCTTGTCCCCAGGATATGGATATGGGGAGGAAATTTGATTCCACTTAGCTCTGTGACTAACAGTTATCTTAATAACCATTCACATGGGATGGAGCACCATAGGGATCAGTCACTACAGGGTGAAACCATAGCTGATACGACTACCCGAGCAGATGCACCCCCAATGTCACCCAAGTTCGAGACATAAGTACTAGCGAACAAAGTTGAGAAAGAGAGGAGTTGCTAGTTGTAGTACTATTATAGCCTACGGGCTCCATGTATTAATAGTGGATACAACCTTTTGCGGTTTGTATTAAATATATATGTTGTTATATATATATATTTGATGTGGTTTCCTGTTAATACTTCCGCAATACTCTGTGATGAGATGTGAATGTTGTGATTCAAGCCGAGCAAGGCGGCCAACTAGTGCTTAGTAGTTTAGGGTGTTACCCCTTAAGGAGCATTGAGTGGACGTCTTGGGCAAGTAAGATCACCTCCGGCCCGACCTGGGCAAAGGTTGGGGGGTCTTACAAATGAATCAGAGCGATCACGATCCGTCCTTGTGGAGACGTCTCAGGATCCCTCCGTCCCTCGCTTTGTTCCTTGGTTCGGGACGAACCATGCAGCAGAAGCCTGGCAGACCCTAGTGTAAAGGCTTAGGGATTCTGGACTATACAATAGAACACTCACACACCTTTGTTTCCGCTTTGTTAATCTTTTGAAAATTTCCCATTTTTTTGCAAAATACTGACACTTGTTTCCTGTTACTATCCATATAAAAGAGTCCAATAACGGGAGATCTTACTCCAGAGGATATGTCCCCGCCACCCCACCTCCAAACCTGACTGCTCCTGCAGCTGTAGCTTTCGCCGAGACAGACTTGGGGAAAACTTTGACAACTAATTTAGCGATGTTCTGGACAGCTTTGGCACGACCACCACAACAGTTGGTGGTACCCACTGACTTACTGACAACCTGCTGGGGGATAAGGCCTTCTACCTTCAAAGGCATGGAGAATGCCATACATGTAGAGGAGTGGGTTGATCGCGTAGAGGAGCTGTTGGTAGGAATGATGTGCTCGAGAGTAGCTACAGTGTCACTAGTTGTGACTTTGTTAGAAGGATATGCTAGAGACTGATGGAGAGCGGCCAGCTGCTCGACATTCAGGGGACGACCATTGAGCACGATCCTGTGGGGGGAGTTCTCAGAGGATTTTCTAGAGCACTTCATCTCAGACGCCGATCGAGCTGCGCTGGGGAGAGGTTCTTGCACATCAGATAGGGTGACCGGACGATGCCAAACTATGAGAGAGAGTTCATCCACCTGACACGTTTTGCTGGGAACTTAGCAGCCACTGACAGAGATAGAGCTACTCGCTTCTACCAAGGCTTACGAGATGACCTAAGGTAGGCCTTGATTATGATCTCTCAGTCTACCTTCCACACCATAGCGACTCACGCCGCAACGTTAGAGTTAGATTAGAGGATGATGACCCAGCAGCGCCGAGGACATGTTGAGGTCCCCAGAGGTCAGGGACAAGATAGAGGAGCTGCTCCCCGCCTACAAGAGAGAGACCACAGACAGAGACAACACAGACATCCATATAAGTGCCCACCAGTACCACCAACACCCCCAGCACTGTAGTAGGAGCCCAGGCAAGCTCCAGTACCATAGTCAGTGCCGATAGCTCGATAAGATGTTCCCTTTGCCGGGAACTGCTTCCTGTTCCAACATATAAGACATATGAGGGCGTTCTGCCCGCAGGCGACAGGAAGACTGGGATTAGGAGCTATTTAGGGAGGACAGGCAGCCCGAGGATAGGGTCAGAGAGGCCACAGAGTTAGAGCTGGTAGGAGAGGTCAGTAGTGTCGCGCAACACCCTTGGAGGCTTATGCCTTAGACCTCCAGCATGGACCAGCCCCTGAAGTAGTGATAGGTATATATCTTATACGATAGAGATACATCAGATATTACTACCTATGTATTAGCCTTAGTGCATGTATATGTATACTTCTTCAGGACTACTTCTGGTAGAAGGATACCCTTTAAAAACTATCTTTAATACTGGAGAAACACACTCCTTTGTATCTCAGAACTTTATTACATCTAAGAAAAATGTCGTCAGTTTGTCTGGACTGTCTATACGGATTCGTCTACCAGACGGATTAGACATGACATCTATGGAAAAATGCTCATTCCAGGCTGTGATAAGGGACGTGGAATTCAAAATTTATGCGACGATCCTAGCAATAACCAGATTTGACCTCATACTGGGAATGGATTGGCTGGCCGAGCATAAGACCTAAATAAACTGTTCAGCCCGAGAGGTCAAGCTTCAGAACCCAGACGGATGGGACGTTATGCTGATAGGTATACCCTTTGTCTCTCGTATTGTTTTGACTTCCGCTCAGACTGTGAGGTCAGTCCGGCAGAAAGACGAAGTATTTCTTATCTACTTCAAAATGGAGAATAAGAATCAAGTACTCGTCGAGGTGTCGATGGTACGAGATTTTCCAGATGTGTTTCCAGAGTCCCTCCCAAGTTTTCCCCCATAGCGAGAAGTCGATTTCCAGATCGAGCTTGTGTTTGGAGCTCGACCAGTGTCCCGAGCACCTTACCGAATGGCCCCTAAGGAATTGGCTGAGTTGAAGGCCCAACTTCAAGAATTAATAGATGTTGGATTTGTCCGCCCAAGTTCCTCGCCTTGGGGAGCCCCTATGCTGTTTGTAAAGAAGAAGGATGGGACGCTGCGCTTATGCATAAACTACATGGAGCTGAATAAGCTTAATATACGGAATACGTATCCGTTTCAAAGGATTGACGAGTTGTTCGATCAACTCCAAGGAGCATCAGTATTCTCCAAGATGGACCTAAGATATGACTACTATCAGCTTCGGGTCCGGAAGGAAGACATCCCCAAAACTGCCTTTAGCTCTCGCTACGGGCTATACGAGTTTATGTTAATGCCGTTTGGGCACACCAATGACCCCTCCGACTTTATGGATTTAATGAATAAGGTGTTCGAATCCTTTCTAGATCTTTTCGTGATTGTCTTCGTCGACAACATCTTGATCTACTCAAAAACCAAGGCTGATCATTCTAGGCATCTCGGATGGTGTTACTTAAACTTCAGGAGAACTCTCTCTTCTCCAAGTTCAGTAAGTGCGAATTCTGGCTAGAATAAGTATGATTTTTGGGGCATACCATCAAAAATAATGGTGTGGAGGTAGACCAAGCTTAAATCCAAGCGGTTCAGAACTGGCTGCCGCTTAAGTCTGCAGCGGATATTCGAAGTTTTCTCGGTCTTGCCGGTTACTACCGAAAATTTGTGGAAGGGTTCTCTAAAATTGTGTTACCCCTCACCGCCCTCACAAGGAAAGATGTTGCGTTTTGGTGGATGCCAGAATGTGAGGGTGCGTTTGTAGAGCTAAAGAAACAGCTAACCTCTACCCCGATCCTTACGATCCCTTCAGGAACCGAAGGATTTCAGATATATACAGATGCATCCCTGAAAGTATTAGGAGCCATTTTAATGCAGCAAGGTAAGGTAGTGGCTTAAGCTTCTCGCCAGCTAAAGCCACATGTATGCAGCCCATGACTTGGAGTTGGGCGTCGTCGTCTTTGCCCTCAAGATTTGGAGGCACTACAATTGGATCCATTGATCCCAATGGCCCTGATTTGATGATGTCAAACAGGTCAATGAGATACACACAGTTGTATTTGATGTGTGTGTAAGTTCATGTGTGCAGGATAGTCCTTGTGACAAAGATTAGGCAGGTGGACTCAAAGAAATGGCTAGAAGGGCAGAAGATTTGCCTAAGTCCACGGGCGTTGAGTGAAGTTTATTCACTCAACGCCAGGTAAGTAAAATCGTTGAGTATAGTCAGCCAAACAATTGGCAAGCTAAAAATGTGGCTAAGTCCACAGACGTTGAGTGAAGTCTACTCACTAAATGTCATACAACTAAAAGCTGTGAGAGGCTAAGCCTAAGTAGAATAAGGTAGAAATGTGGCTAAGTCCACAGACGTTGAGTGAAGTCCACTCACTCAACGCCATAACATCAAAATCGTTGAGTACTTCCCAGTCAGTTAATGTCACAGGAAAACTATGAATATTTACTCAGTCCGCAGTCGTTTAGTGAGACAAGCTCACTCAACGCCATGCGATATTGCGTTGACTAATTTCCAAAGGAAGTGTTCTTCTTGACACAGAAATTTGGCTAAGTCCAAATGCATTGATTGTTTTTACTTTTGTCGAGCGGAGCTCTGAGTTTGTCGAACTGAGCTCTGAGTTCTTCAAACTGAGCTTTCACTTTTCATCAAGCTGAGCTCTGAGTTCGTTGAACTGAGCTCTGAGTTCGTCGAACCGAGCTTTCACTTTTCGTCGAGCTGAGCTCTGAGTTCATCGAACTGAGTTCTGAGTTTGTTGAACTGAGAATTTTTGGAATACACCTTCTTAAAGTAAAATATGACCGTAGTCTCATTCCTAAGTGGCATGCTCATGCAAACACTATCAACGCTATTAGGCGGAAAATTTTTCTAAGTGTCTTGGCGTTGAGTGCAGCTTACTCACTCAATGCCTAATGGCTGAAACATTATTCCAAGTGTTTTGGCGTTGAGTAAAGCTAACTCACTCAACGCCTAATGCCATAGAACTTTTTTAAGTATTTTGGCGTTGAGTGAAGGTTGCTCACTCAACGCCTACTGGATGTGATAATTTTCTAAGTGTTTTGGCATTGAGTGGTGCTTACTCACTCAACGCCTAGTGATAATTTCTGTCTAAGTCTTTTGGCGCTGAGTGATGGTCATTCACTCAACGTCTATGCTACTGATGCTTGATTTTGTCTAAGTCCACAGATGGTGACATCAACAAAGTCAACGCAGGTTCAAAATATTGCAGAAATGCTGCAGATTTGCGTTAATGGCGCCACGGCCAGCTGGTTGCCCTTTTGGGGAAAAAGAAGGAAATTTTCCAGCATTAATGGTGGGGCCCACACACGAAATATAGCTGTTGATCAGCGTGATATAAAAAAGGATAGATTGGATGATTTATAAGACGTCAATCAATCAATCAAAAATCGAGTAATCGAAAAAACATCGAGAAGAGAAGCATCGATTACATCGAAAAAACATCAATTACACGCTCTGTTTACACGCCTGTGTAAACAGAGCGTGTAATCCTCCAGAGAGAAAACTTGAGAATACATTTTTTGGGAAATACATGCCAAATTTTCATGGGAGAGTAAACAGGGCATTGCATAATAAAATGTTTCTCTACCACCTCCAAAACATCTCCGAACAGTTCTCAATCAGTCACATTTTTCCACGAGATTTTCTTAAGCCTCTTAGAACCCACATGACTTCATTTAAAATCAGTTTTGGTGGTCTTACATGCCTTTCTTGATTTTACTTGCCACCTTTGATTTTAAATTTCCCGGGGCATCATAAATTTCTATGAAATCGCTTTCTTTGATTTCTCCTTGGGAGGTCCATTTCCATCTTCCTCAACTCCTCTATGACTCGAATCCGCTGATCCTCCGCTCCCCTAATCTTCATCTCTAAAGATCCTCACTTCTTCATTCCTAAAAAAAATCACTTCTGGGCTAGGTTGCAGATGTCAGATATTGGATTCTTGATCATTTGAGAATGAAATTAATGTTGGATGTTGAATTACAAAGAATATATTGATGAATATTTTAAAATGTCAGACATAATGCATGTTTATAAATTACTTAAAAAAGAGACGTCAGTGCTAGAAAACGAGATAAAGTGTGTCAAATATTGGGCCTAAAATGAATCTCTTAATATTTACCCAAACTTTTATTTTCTTATTCTCTGAATGACGATAGCAAGATCTTCACTATGATTTGATGTTTCACCTCCAGATTAGTTCAAGATTAGTTCCAGCTCTAATTTATGACCATCTATTAATTAAATTGGTGTTCAATAAATTTCAGATTTGTCCTCGACTCTCCGTGATGCTGAACATGTTTCATGTTTATTTGGAGAGTTGCATTTGTGTTGATTGGCACTGTTCTAACCGTTCTCAAAGGCAAAAATATTGTGGGATTCCTGCGAGCCAGTGTAAGTCCTAAAGGCTCATGTCTTAATGGAGTGGTGGTTTATCATTATTTTCCTAATTCAAAAATATATTCAACTGAACCAAATATTTTTATTTTGAATTCAGCACACAATGTTCATTTCAACTTTTGTTGAGTTTGTTTCTTAGTGTCGTGCAGAGAATACGAAAAGAAAATACATCAAAGAAGTAGACGGTTTGCATATTTCTCATTCAAGAAATCTAAAGCTAATGGGTTGTGAACATTTACAAGATAACCAACTTTACAAGTTTTGATTTATTTATGAATTTATAATCTGTGACATTGATTTATTCATGAATTTACGAGGTAGATAAATAAATATTATCTGATGATTTAAAAAAAAAAGAATAACCCAAATTTATGGGCGCAAAACATCATTTCGATTGAGTAATTTGAGAAGAATATAATTAACATCTAGGGCGTGATAATTCCATTTAGGAGGGCTATCTCTGTTGATAATATAATAAAATAGAAAAAAATTATTACTCATAAGTATCGCTGACATGCACACTGCATACATTTTTATGTTTGTCACTCCATACATTTGATGAATGTTCGTTTGGCATGGCGATGGCGGTCGCAAGATGACGAATTGTCACTCCATTCATTTTTATGTTTGTCATAACAGTATAACGGGAACAAACCGATATTTTACTAGAGTGAAAAAGTGAGGCTGAGTTAAGCCCTATACCCTAATTAATGACGACCTTCAACCCAAAATCTTGAGTTCGCGGGCCATGCTTAGGCTTATGATTTTTTTATTCAAACCAAGAATTCTCTGAACTCTTCCCTTTCATGTACAGGGTTGTGTTTACAAATCAGGTGGGTGAAGTTCCACTAGAATGGGCATTGGGAGTAGAGGTGGGCATAAAGACCGGGCTTTCCGGCCCGGCCTGGAAAAAGCCTGAAAAGCCCAGGCCCGGGCAGGCCCGGTCCAGGCCCAGGCCGGTCTTTGAAGGCCCAACCATGCCCGGAATTTAACAAGTAGCCCGGCCTGGTGCCCGGTCCGGGCAAAGCCCGGGCTTTAGCCTGGCCTGGGACCAGGCCGGTCAAGGCCTAGTCTAGGCTTGAAAAGCCTGGCCCAGGCTTGAAGCCCCTAACAGCTCTTTAAAAAGAGCTGTTAAGGGCTCTTAACGGCTCTTTTTAAAGAGCCGTTAAGAGCCCTTAATGGCTCTTTAATAAGAGCCGTTAGGCGGCTCTTATTATTACGTTTCCGAGCACCTTGTCAGGAAATGTCATTTCCTGGCAAGGTGCCAGGAAAACGGCAGCCTAAAAGGCTGCCTAGGGTGCTTTTTTATTACTTTTATAATATATATATTAATATATTATTATTTTTCAATATAATAATAAGATATTAAATATTTTAAATTATATAAATTTAATAATTTATAATTTATATAATATATATAATCTATATATAACCCCTCCCCCTCAATCCTCATCCCCTTCTCTACTTCTCTCTCTCATACTCTCTCTCTCTCATACTCTCTTACTCTCTCTCTCTCACTTACTCTCTCTCTCTCTTATTTCCCAAACACTTCGTCCTCTTCGATGGCGTCTTCTTCTTCGATGACGTCTTCCTCTTCGATGGCGTCTTCTTCTTCGATGACGTCTTCCTCTTCGATGCCAGTGTCGTCGACATCCATCGCGCATGAAATTGTGGAGCACAAGCATACGGCTCCAGTCTGGGAGCACTTTGAAAAAGTGTGTGTGGGCACAGAATTTAAGGCGAAGTGCAAACACTGCTCCAAACTTTTAACCGTTAGCGAAAATTCAACGCTCGCACGACATATCAAATCGTGTATGGCTAAACAAGCCCCGGAGACAAGTCAAGCACAAATTGCGGCAGGCGAGCAAATTTGGACGTACAATCAAATGCATCAAAGAGAGCTGCAAATGGAGAACGTCATCAAACGTGGATTACCGTTCGGACACTACGACAATGAGGATGAGACATACTACATACATGCAGGACTTCAGCCAAAATATCAGCAGATAAGTAGATCTACACTTAAACGTGATGCCTATAAAGCTTATTTACAATCAAAACAATATTTAATTAATTATTTTGAAACTTTTGACGGTAGAGTTAGTCTAACGAGTGATGTCTGGACTAGCAATATTAAAGCAGGATTATCGTATATGTGTATTACGTGTCATTGGATCGATTCCGATTTGTGGGAGTTAAATAAACGTATTATTTATTTTGAATGTTTTGAATATCCACATACAGGTCAAACTATTTATCACGTAATTAGTAAATATATCCGTGAATTTAAAATTAAAGATAAAATTATTAGTATTTCTTTTGATAATGCTACGAATAATACGGTAGCAATCGAGTATTTAAAACGAGATTTGAAACCAATATTAAATGGAATTTTTTTTCATACTCGTTGTGTATGTCATGTTTTAAATCTAGTTGTTCAGGATAGTTTAGCATATATGGAACCTTATATTAATAAAATTCGTATTATGTTAAAATATATTTACAGTTCTAAAAAACGAAAGCAAGATTTTAAAAAATTTGTAACTGCACAAGGTCATAAATTTTTAAAACCTGAATTTGATATGCCTATAAGATGGAATTCAACCTATAAAATGTTAAAACGAGTCGTGCGTCAAAAAACACAACTAATGGAATTTTATAGTATGTTTGAAATGCATGATCTTCAAGATTCTGATTGGGATGTGATTGAAAATTACATGGATTTGCTAGAAGTTTTTTTATAGATCAACAACTATTTTATCCGGCGTTTATTATCCGACGAGTCCACTAGTTATCGAAAATTTTGTATTAATTGCAGAAAAATTGAGCGTTTATAAAAAATATGAAAGTTGGCGTCCGTTAATTAAAATAATCGAAGAATTTTTTTAAAAATATTATAGAGAAATGTCTGTCATGTTTTCATGCGCCGCGGCTTTAAATCCTGTAATAGGTGTAGATGGTGTAGAAAATCTTATAGAAGAAATAAATAATAATTTAAATTTAAATCAAACTTCTAAGTATTATGATAATGTAAGCGTTTCAAAATTTAATAAAGATTTTACCGAATTTTATAATTATTACGATCAACTATATGGATCGCGACCTAGAGAAGAAATCACACAACCTAAAACAAAAGATAATTTTAAAAATAAAATTTAGAATTAGCTGCCCGCAAAAAACAAAGAACGTCAAGTACTTTAAATGAATTAGGATTATATACGAAAACACAATTTCAAGATTTTATGAGTACAAATGAAATAGAAAATTTTGATATTTTAGAATGGTAGAAAAATAAAGTTAATATGTATCCTGTTATGACCTTCATGGCCAGAGATTTACTAACAATCCGAACAAGTACAGTTGCTTCTGAGTCCGCATTTTCTTTAAGTGGCCGAATTTTGAACGAGCGAAGGAGCCGCCTGAGCGACGAGTCTTTGGAAATTTGCATATGTTATAAGGACCACCTGGATGCTATGAAGAGGAGACATTACATCGCATCGATCGAAGATAGCTCGTCCGAGGTTAAAGACGAGCTAAGCGGCCTAAATTTGGCTGGTGAAGATCAAACCTAAACGACACCTTCGAGTTTCGAGAAATAGAGTCATCGAGTATTGTATTTTTCTTAAGTGCACTTTTTTGTATTTTTAGATTTGTAATGATTTTTTTTAAATTTGAGCGGTAAAATTGTAATAATTTTTTTAGTTTTTGAAATAATAATGCAATTGTTTTTTAAAATTTTGATTTATAAAAAATAATAATTTTATTTTAAAAATATTTTTTTATTTATTTTTTGCCGGGCCAGACCCAGGCCCGGCCTGGGTCTGGCCCGACCTACAGGGCCTAGGCAGGCCTCGTCCTGAGGACAAGGCCTGAGCCCGGCCCGGGCCCGGGCTTTTTTGTAAAAGCCCGGGCCTGGCAGGCCCGGGCTCGGCCTGGGTCTGTCAGGCCTTATGCCCACCCCTAATTGGGAGCCTTCATCATGCAGAAAACAGTTGAAGCTGCAATTCATCCAGACTGGAATGCTGTTATTATCCTTGCCATCCTGTCCCACCTTACGTTTCTGGGATGATTTGCACTAAACCGGCGGCGACCTCAGCTCAAGTGAAAAACCAGATGTGAGAACCTAGAGAGCGAGATATTTTTATTCATGCATCAATCGATGATGTCATTGCATCAATGTTGATCTTTTTAAATCTCAGATTAGCCATCTGTCTCCCAATAGAGATAATAATTTATTAATAAATTCTATAGGATTTTTTTAATAATTTTTTGTATTACTTGCGCTACTGTTTGTGATTTCAGGATTATGAGCACTGTGTTTCTGGACTATTTTTTTTCTCATTTTGCTAATTTTGGGAAGATTGCAGACTCTATTTGTTAGGGCGAGGCACCTATGAAAATATAATTAAGAAAAAAAAATTTTGGGAGATAATCATAAAAATTTTAGATATTTTTATTTAATCAAAAATATAATTACTTCCATAAAAAGTAAGAATTTATT
Source organism: Platanthera zijinensis (assembly GCA_039513925.1). Classification (NCBI taxonomy): domain Eukaryota; kingdom Viridiplantae; phylum Streptophyta; class Magnoliopsida; order Asparagales; family Orchidaceae; genus Platanthera; species Platanthera zijinensis. The sequence continues at coordinate 158,839,476 of CM077083.1, forward strand.
AGGTATACAAGCGGAAAAAAAATTCTTATCAATGGAAGCAAAGTGATGCCTAACTATCAATATTCAACTGAATTCCTTCCTATACAGAATGCATGTGTGTTCAATCCTTCCTAAAAACTCCTAACAATTGTCTACTGATTCACCCCAGAGCAGCGTCGGATGGATGGTCGCCGTCAGACCATTTGCATGGTGAAGTCATGATCGACCCAGCGACCTCCCTGCTCCGTCTGGACGGCCATCGAGTATGCGACCACCGTTGCGTTCGCTGCATTTTCCGCCGCAACAATGGCCCTGTTCACCCTATCATCCACCCTTGGAACATTGTATGCCTTTTCCGCAACGATTATCGCAGCCTGTGAATGAAAAAGGAATAGTTGAGTAATCTTTATATTTGACATTGATATATTTAGAATGCTATAATTTAGTGGTGTTCAAAAAGCCCCCCGGGCCTGGGCCTAAACCGGGCCTCCCAGGCCCGGGCTTTCCTGAATCGGGTCCCGGTCCGGGCCCTGATTGCAGCCGGGCTGGGCCAGGCCGGGCTTCTGGCTCCGGGAGGGGCCTGCTAAGGCCCCCAGGGCCGGGCCCAGGCTTAGCCCGAGCCCTGTTTTTATTAAAAAAATAAAAATAAAAAAGAAATACTCGCCTTTTGAATTGCGTCTTCTAGGTGTATTTTCGGGAGAAGTGTTCAACATGAAAGTTGTAGATCTCGACGATATCTACAACTTTCATGTTGAACACTGTTTGAATTGAAGCCGTTTAGGCCCCCGAAAAAAATCACACGGAACATTTGAAATGTTCCACGTGATTTTTTTTGGGGGTCAAATAGGGGGCCTAAACGGCTTCAAATCAAAAAGTGTTAAACATGAAAGTTGTAGATATCGTTGAGATCTACAACTTTCATGTTGAACACTTCTCCTGAAAATGCTCCTAAAAGACGCAGTTTTAAAAGGAGCGTAGGAGCCGGGCCCGGGCTTAGCCCGGGCTTAGAAACCGGTCTTTGCCCGGCCTGGCCCGGGCCGGGTACTGGGCCGGGCAAATTCTCATATATGGGGCCTTGTTAGGCCCCATAGCCCGGCCTGGGCCCGGGGCGGGCCTAGCCCGGGCCTTGGCCTAGCCGGGCTTTTACCGGGCCGGGGCCGGGCCCGGGCCCGGTTTTTATGCACACCCCTATGTAATTAAGAGATTTGATGACATCCATGTATACCTGAATAGCATCGAGTAGTTGGGCATGGTCGACGGCAAAGGAAGAAATTTCCAGAAAGTCGTCGTCCCAGAGACCGAACTGTGGCTCTCCATATGCCGAGGAGCACACTCCCAGACCTTTTTTGTTCCCCTCGCGCCATGCGCCCTCGTAGCGTTGCCCATTGGAGAAACGGTAGACCCCGAAGCCGTGCATCTTGCCGGCGAAATATTCTCCGGCATGGGCGCCCCCATTCCTGATTAATTACAACATAACCAAAATCATGAATGATGATGTATCATCTGGTAAAATAATTAAAGGCATTGAGAAATATATAACTTGAATATATAAGGAGAGCAAATTAAGCATCTTCATCTGCCTATTGCTGAAAAAATGTGATGCCTGCAGAGCCAATTTACCTGAACTGAAAATGGCCGGAGTCATGTTTGAGTACACACTTGTACTGGCCAACAAAGCAGCTCCCATCCTCGTAGGTTTGCATCTCATAACCATGGCTCTGCCCATTCACCCATTCTTCCGCATAAAGAACGTCGGCATGATCCTGATAAACCCCAAAATCATGTGAGAGTCCCTCCTTAAACTGTCCCTTGTATTTGCTTCCGGCCCATGTTTCCACGCCATGCCCATCAAATTTGGAATCAATCCACTCTCCTTCGTACATTCCACCCCTGCTATAATAGTAAATCCCACTGTCGTGTAACATTCCCCGTCGGAGCTCTCCCTCGTAGACATCGCCGTTTCTGTACGACTGGACGGCGAGGCCAGTTCGGCAATTAGCACGCTGCTTTAGAAAAGAGAAAGCTTTGATGTAGAGCCCGAGGGCACGGAGACCAAGCTCAGAAACATCGAAGGCGGCAAGGATGATGTGGCGAAGGAAACCAAAAAGGCCGTAGAAGAAGGCGATGATGATCGGGAGTTAATCAGTAAGAAAAGCTTTGCTATAAACGGAGTAGGTGGCGGAGAGGAGGAGGAGGAAGAAAACGAGGATGAGCAGGCAAAAGTGGTGGCGGAGGAAGCGAACGGCGGTGAACAGGGCACGGCGGAGGGTAGGCGCAACTGCAGATGGTAAATAACGACGGCGGTGACTGGCGGCAGGAGCCATTGCGAAGCTTTTACTGGAGTCGCTCGAGGGGAGAGACTGCATTAGGGCTTCCAATCGGAGGTTGATGCGGTTGATCGGAATTTGGAAGAAGAAGCTGAGAAGCAGGAATTAGCAGAGTATCCGAAAGACGCTCCTCTCCTGACTCCCGCCGTTGATTATTATAGCTAATCAACTTTAATTAGTTGAGTCATGTTTAAAAATCCTATTTCAAAATTAAAATTTCAATTTTCAAACGCCTTTTTCAAAATCTATTTTATAGCTGAATAATTTCCTCCTGCTATGGCTAATGGCGTTCGTTTTTAACTACTTTAGTTTAATTTAATTTAATTTATTATTTATATTTATTAACATGATTAATGATGATACAAATTGTGCGAAAATGACTACTTTTAGTTACTAAAAATAATATTTAATAACTGTCATTTTTGTTCACTAAAAGCCTCCGTTTGGCGGGGTGGCGGCGGTCATGAACATAGGTTATACTGTCATTCTTTAACGCCCTCCTAAATAACTTCATCTCTTTGTTAAAGACTGTCCGCGCCAAAGTGAGTCTAAATATATGAAGTGATAGAGATTGATTTGATCATTAAAAAATATTCATTTAATGATGAAATATTTTATTATTAAATATATTTAGTGATGAGATCATTGAAATTAATTCCCGTCAAAAACTTGGAAGTAAGATGGTACAAAGTTTTGTCACTAATTTTTTGATCACAAAGCTTGGTATAGAAATCTCACGAGAACTTGTGTGTCGATCAAGTCCCTCTTTTGGAGTAAAAGCTTGGTCTCCTCCTAAGCTATAAAAGTCATTCGATTTCAGAGTTTCTATTCATTCAATGCTCACAATTGCTTGGGCTTCATCCCAAACTCTCTTGTAGCCAACCCAACAAAGCTCTATTTTTTATGGTGAAACCTTCTCCTCCTATCGTTGTTTCTAATTGAAAATGTTTGCATCATTCTTCAAACACTATTTGATTATTGTAGATTGTTCTCATGATTCTTTCATCATAATTAATTACAGAATTGTCTTCACAATGTTGTGTAAAAACTTGCAAGTATTCGTCTTTCTCATGAGACTTTTAGAGTTTACTTAAGTTGTTTAGCAATTATTTATTGGGCTCTTCTCACATATGATAGGGATATTTGAACTTGGATTATGATTTAGTATTAGTTGTAACTTGATTCTGTTCTTTTTTGTTTCTCATGAATGCAATGAGTAAATTTCTGAAGTAAAGTTCATATGACAAAGACGGTTTATTGGACACGTTCGGGATAAATCATGCATCAGGCATATAAATTGACTAAAATTTTGTTTTGGTTGCTTGAAATACTTGTTATGTTGATTAAGAGAGAAATATTTTCTTATAGAATGAATTGAGTGCTTTAAATAATCGAATGAGTATTAGTTTTAAGGCTTAGTTACATAAATCTGAGATTTTTTTAGGACGTCTTTAGATGCATGTCGCATTCACTTATCAACAGATAAAAGAAACTGACATTTACTTTGAGTCATAAATCATATAATATCCATAAAACTTTATAGGCATGCCAAAATAACACACATCCCTCTTTTCGTCAATGAAGGTAATTACACACCCAGATCATTCGTTTTTTGCCCACCATGCTCTGACTTCCCGATCGGTAGGAGACAATTATGGGGGTGAAGACCATTGTGGCTTAGTTGTTCAGATGGGTAGGATGGAAGTATGTACCCTAAAGAACCAAAAAAATCTTCTCTTCAGGCTTCCGTTCATGGCACCCATTCCACCTTCTGAAAGTAGAGAAGACACAAAACAAATTGATGATTGGTGATTTGAAACGAGCTTACTATCGCTAAGAAATGAGAAAATCAGTAGTATTAGAGCTAAGGTTCATGAGCTTAACGAATGACATTCATCTTTTTTTCTTGATGACTTGATCACATCATTGCATTTAACGAGACCCAATACCACAACAAAACTATTGCTTGAATACCTCCAACTTGATATCATTTTGAGTGGTTGTTTCTGGGCAATTGGTGTTCCTATTACTCTAATTAGGCATGAAAAGAGATGGGAGACGGACTTGGTCTAAATAAAAAGGAAGGAAATTTTGTCTTGAATGGTTTGAAGGAGTGTAGACATGTAAATGTTGGAGGTGAGGTGACTTGACTAGTTATATGAAGAGAGTGGGAGGATATTGTCACCTCCCAAATTTTTTAGGGGCCTAGGAGCTTTGTGGAGTGGCTATGGGCACCCAAGGTTGACTTCTGAGATAGGGTAAGCTTATCAATCACTAGAAGGTGTAACTTTGAAATGATCTAACCTAGGTTGACCCTATGCCATAATGATATGTCTACCCTTCAAGGTGTGTACATTAGGACATGTCCATGCTCTAACAAGCTTAAGGTGACCTATGTGGATCATGTAGATGCTTTGGACTTGATAAGTGCACCTAGGTCACTAATGGCTAATCATGGTGTGACACATCACCTAAATTCAACCCTAATGTCAACTCAAATGAAATTAGATGACTCTTACCATTCTAGTGAACACTTAGCTTTGTTAGACCCACTTGAGACCCAAGTCACCTTTTGGTGGGGTCAAGTCATCAAAAAGGTCAAGGTTTGACTATGAATAATCAAACCCGAGCCCCTAGGGTTTTTAATGAATAAACTCATCCCAATTAGATTGAATCCAAGCTAACCAGACCTCTATCAGTATCCAAAAGGTGTGTCCCATCATTTACGTGATTGAGAAGGAGTTTTGAGTAGAGAGAAGGGGACAACAAAGACTAACTATCAAATGAGTGGAGGAGACTCATGGACGTCCGTTACATAGGATTATTATAACTCGCCAAAGCCCCCAATACCTTCACTCCTTCTTCCCGAACCATTTTGAATCTAGACAACATTATGGACGTTTGCTAACAATGTAAATTATACTTATTCTATGCAATACAAATTACTAGTGCTTGTTAAGCTATATATTGGCGTGGTTATATACACATTATATTACTTTCAAGTAGATAATATGTTTCATGATTTTGCTGCAACTTAATAGAAATGATGTTATGTTCATCTCTTGAATACCATGCCTAGTACTCATGTTATAACAACATCCATGGTTAAGATATATCCTTATCTTGTAGTGTAAGGTTATGTGCATGCAAGAGTCCCTATCACAACTGTGGTAGACATTAACATTTTGTGGCGGGTCCCTCCATCTCTCTCGAATAGTGCACACTAACAAGGTGTTTGAGAGGTGATTCTAAAAAGCAGTGGGCCTTGCGGTAATTCTTAGCTACTGCCTAAGGCATTCTACCTCGTAGGCTCTGCATTCTTGAAACTGGAGTTATTTGCAGTATTGTGCATTTGACTTTGTCATTTACTCCAACATAGTACATGTTTAACTCAAACACAAGGGTTTAGGGTGAGTTGTTTGTTACTTCCCTAAAAGCGATGGTAATTATATCGTTATTATCATCTTGCCTCTATGACAAAGCATGCAGGGTCGCTACCTACTTAGTAAATTGTTGGTTTCGACAAAAATCATAAATAATGTGTACATTATGATATCTAAAATGGAGAATGATTAAGCTTGTTGGTCGCATAATACTCTCATCTATTTTATTTGGTAACTTACATTATTTTGATTAATATATTATCATCTTGGACCCTTATCTTATGAAGTGCATGAGTGTTGTAATAAGATAAGTTATATGTTTTATGCAATCACCTTGGACCCTTTTTATGAAAGTTAGTATGAGTTCTCTCACAAGGTAAGTTACTTTCTATTTACATTGTTCATACTTGGAATTTGCTAACTTGAATAAATAGTCTAATCTGGTGTTTGATGATTAAAAAGTTATTTGACCCTACTTTCCTTGTGCCCTAAAGTTCACAGAGGGGCAAGAAAAATTTCTTAGTTGTTGATAATTAAAATTTTAAAATTAAACACAACAGGTGCAGAGACTAGCAAACCAGTAGCGAGAGCCTCCTCAGAGGTTCAACCCATACCAAGGTAGGAGGAGAGCTATTCAGATGATGCCCGAACCATCATCGTTACCAGTCTCTTCTATTGATTCGCCTAATATTCCAGTGGTTTTGAATGTCGTGGAGATTATCATTCTAGACTAATTTTACTTATGTTGCATTATTGACAATTGTTTATGTAGCCCTGTGTTTTGGACTTTACTACTTTCATCTTGAGACTGGTATGCGTGTATCTGTGATGACATTATTTGTTATTGCTGGTACTTCTTATTTAGAATTCCACTGTACATTTGTACTTTTACTTATACTCTGATGTGGACAATGATATTTTGCCGGCAGGGTTTGCGTCACGTGGTGATTGGTAACCATACAGTATGGTATCTTCACGGGACTTATGCACTGGGCATAAAATCTGCTTTCTAGTATTTTGGGAGAGAGATTTTACATTTGGTATCAACTACGACTAGGATCAGCTAAAAGTTTCTTCAACTTCAAGCTTTATCATACTAATCTCCGAGAATAGAAGTTGTAAGCAAAAGCTTGCCCAAATTCTTCGAGTTCAAGGATGAACTTTGCGGAAGCCGGTGGGTCGTTAAGTTGATCACAAAAAAGCCGGTGGGTCGTTAAGTTGATCACAAAATTATAACATATTTTCACAAAAAATGATAGTAGTTTTGTCATTAACCTTCATGTGAAACCTAACCTTTCACTAATCTCGTAGATCCCGGATGCCTCAGTTCTGGGTAATTGTGTTTCGATACCCACTACTATTCCAGGAGATCCACAACCTCCTGCACATCCTGAGATTGTTCCACCTGCACCTGCAGCCCAACACACTACTGCTACTCCTTCCATCATACGAAAATGAGATATACTCTCTCAGCTATCCTTGAGACATTCTGTGCTTTTTAAAATTAGAGGTTTTCTTAGTTACCAGTGCCTTAGACAGACTGGATGAGTATATTCAGGAGATTGTCTCCTCCATCTTTCAAGGGTACTAAGACATCAGTTCAGATGGAAGAATGGTTAGATAGAGCTCAGGAGCTTATTATTGGCATGAGATGCCCGGTTGATATGGTTGTTATTTTTGTCGTTGATAGTACATTATTTATCATTATTTTAGTTTAGTATTTTGGTAATAATTATTTATCTTTTAATCATTTTTATATTAATATTGTCTAATCGACTTCCTTTATGTTTTAAGGAAATTTGGTGTTGTCAATAGCAATTTGGAGCTCACAGCCGTGTTTAAGGGAAATGTTGGAGCTTTCCGGCAAAAATCCCTAGTACACGCCGCCAGATCACAGACAAATGTTTTTTGTCCTTTAAATTCCTTGATTAGCTTAGTTCCATGCAAATGTACTCTTCATTTACTTTTTATAAAGAGTTATTTTCATTTGAATTATGCATAGCTAATTTCATGTCATTTGATCGGATGGACTCTTACGTATTTTTATTTCGTAATCTCATTTTCATAGCTTTGGATTTAGATAATTACGATTCACCTTTGATTTGCATTTAGTGATTTCATACTGCCGACGTATGATGATCAATTCTTGATACATTTTCTAGTTGATCGAGAGATATGTGATTACGAGTAGATCTCTCATCAGTGGAAGGAATTGCATGCACTCTTTGAGAGAGAATGACATAAATCTTTTAGATTGGAGTCAAATCCAATAGTGGGGTTCACCGTCAAAAGCAAGCTTAGGGGTTTTGACTGGTCGATGGGTCTTAATCGATCAACCCAAGGTTAGTTAGTAGTTCTCTTGAGAGAGGCTCTATCATGATTTGTGAACCTCCATGGTCGAATTGTTCTCAATCTTTATCTCTGATTTTGTGATTTATGATTTATTTTACTTAAGAAGGATTTCTGGTTAAATGCTCTCTTTCCTCTTTTCTCTTTTATATTTCTTTATAAAATTTCCATTTTGATACTCCGATAAAATAATATTAATTTGCGTGAGTAAAAATAATCAGTAGATCTTTTGTAAGCCACACAAAAAAGTCAATTTTTTCTTAATTTTTGTGATGCTTCTCATAAAAGTGAAGCATGTTATTATCATTTTTATGTTCAAATATTTTCTCATGAAAACACTTTTAATAATTCTTATGATAATAATTTTTTTAATTTTCAAGATAATAATTTGTTTGATTTAAATGAAAATAATTTTCAAATTTTCATTAAAATAATTTTTCCGACATAGGCGAAAGTAATTTTTCTAATTTTCATGCAAATATTTTTTTTTTATTTTTTTAATTTTTCTTCTAACTTTGTGTGGATTAATCTTGATTGCAAGATCACCCAGATAGTAATCGGAGCAATAAAAATAATTCTTTAGATCCCAAAATTTGTTTTTTTGTACCGTAAGTCTCTTCACCTAATTTTGGGGAATTTTCTCAAACTCAATTATATCTTAGCCCCAAAAATTTAGAAAAAGTTAATTTTTATTCTAGTATTAATTTTTCATCTTCCAATAATTTAATTATGGAGGAACATGATTGTGTAGGATCTTGTGGCGCCCTTAGAGGGGGGGTGAATAAGGGCTCTTTAAAATTTTACCAAACTATTTATAAAATACGAAATTAGATGTAAAGTTTGAGACACATCAATGAAATGAAAATCAAGATTTTATTTCTCCAAAATATATATGTAAAATGATTCCAATAAAGCTTGAAACCAAGGCTTACAACGATAATAGTTTTTAGCTTTTTCACCGGTCCTTCTCCCAAGGACCGGTAGGCTATAGTCAATATCTCCCTAGATATGACTACTAGCCTCCCCCTAAATCAAACCTATGATCTAGACGCTGCTCACAAGGCGGCGATTTACTCCTAAGCCTCACAAGGACCTAGACACCACACACAAGGCGGTGATTTGCCCCTAAGCCACACACGGACTTAGACACCACACACAAGGTGGTGTTTTTCCCTTCCCAATTACAAAGATAAAAAGTGAATATGAAAGTATAATAGTAAAACTTAAAAACTCCCTCAAAATAATGAGCTTTGAAGATGATGGTGGACCGATGAGAAGATCTCCAATCTTGAACGCACGGTCGTATCTTCTTCGCTCTTGAGATTTCAACGGACCAAGGGAGTTCGTCTGGAAACGGAGATGAAGGCTCTGAAAATTCTCTGGGAAAAACTAAAGCTCTGCACGATCAATCAATTCCCTGAAATTTGGCCGCATATATATCTTTATGCTATCGCCGGCGTTAGCGTTAACGCCCCGCGATAGTGATAACTCTCCGTTGCTTGACACGTGGCACACGTCGCGCGGACTTACAGATCTGAGCGGAGAACGTGACGATCGTGGGATATCGCTCAGCGATATCGGTATCGCCTCGCGATATCGTTCAACCGTGACATCGTGTGCGGCATCATGTGGTTCATGGCTGACGTCAGCAGTAACTGTCCACGCTATCGCCCGCGTTAGCGTTATCGCCGGTGATAGCGCGATTTTCCTTTTCTTCAATGCTATGCTCAGCCACTCCTTAATACTTAAAAAACATGTTATCCCTGCACATTTAAAACACATACCAAGATCAAATACATCCGGGATTTGTTATTCTCAAACTAAGAAGTGCGGAACGCATGCTCCAACAATCTCCCCCTTTTGATAATAACAAATCCACTAAGAAAGAAATTGCATGAGATCAGAAGAATGTGAAACAATTTAGATAATCATTATGAACCAAAGTGCATAAATAGTTATAATTAACTCCCCCTATAATAAAGACTATTTTCTCCCTCTATTTAAAAAAAATACTCCCCCTATTTAAAATAAATAATTACTCCCCCTAAATGTAGTAATCAATTTATTTCGTAACTTAATCTCCCCCTTTTGTTATTAGCAAAAGATGGTGGGAAAAAAATGAGTGGCAAATGCAGAAGCTGAAAGAAGTGAGAGAGTAATAAATTAGTCATAGAATTTAGAAATATGAGGAGTATGAGAACAACATGAACAACCATGGAATAGTATTACCATAAAATTTGGAATTTATCAGAAAAAGTGTTTGTTGTGTAGAAAATTAATTTAAGAGCTGAATTTAAACATGGAAAATTTGTCAGGCCAAGATATCAAAAGCATTAGAAACGATGAAATAGAAGAGAAAGACTATGTCCTGTCCAATTCTCATGAGAAGAAATTTTATAAATGATAATGATGTGTACATGTGAATAGTGATTTAGTATACATATTCCTTAAGAAATAATGTTACATGAAGGTTTGCAATATACTAATACTTGAAGCTAACATCTTTATATAAATAACTTCATATCATAAAGATTTTAAAAAATTGGCCAAGTTTGTTTGCACAAGACACTTTACAATCCTTTTCAAGGTGCTCAACCTCACAATGCTCATTAAGACTTATCAGGAGGGTGAGTAGAGCTTGATTGGAGTATCCTAGTCATTTTTAGTTTATTTTGTTTTGTTGCAGTCATTTTTATTTCTTTGACGTAGGACTCCGAATTCACTTGTATTGCAAACATAAAAAATGTTTTTCTTAGAATGGCCATCAGTTTTGAACACCAATACGAATGAAGCATAAATTAAAGTTGTAGCGTTGTATTCGAATCGTTGAAACAAACCAAGAACATGTAATAAGAAACTTAAGTATGTGTAACTATCACCCCGTGTCAGTGGAAGCACATTATCAAACATAAAATGTTACTCATACTTAGAGGCATGTGGAAAAAAGTCTATGCAAGTTCTAGTCATCAAAGGTATAGAAAGATATCGAGTGCAAGACAAATCAAAAAAAATGTTTAAAGAACTTATAAATTAATTATCACACATGTAATAGGTATTGTATCCTGATAATCATCCAAAAATTTTCAGTAACACTAGAAGGAAGGGTGTTATAAATTAATTTTCAGTATTGTATCCTGAAATATTTTTGTTGGTTATTATTAAAAAAGTTCTTAATGATATCAATGATAATTAACTATATGATATTTATATTCAAGTTCTAATCTTAGGCCTATTTTATAAAAATAAAATCTTGTAATTAAGACAATTTTGATGTATAATTCTAAGATTCCAAGTTCTAATCTTAACCTTGAAAAGCGTGAATCATTAAGCGGTTTTGTGAAAATATCTGCTATTTGAGAATCTGTTCCAATAAAATTTATTTTTAAAGCCTTCTACAAACAAAACATTTGAAATTGAAAAACTTTTGTTACCCACAACACCGATGCCGATGATTTTTTCCTTTTCCATTATCTCCAAATGTAACAACTCCTCCTTTCTCACCTCCAGGCTAAGGAACTTCTCTTTATTGCCCGTCATGTGCTTTGAATAGCCCGAGTCCAAGTACCACACGTCTTCTTTGTCCTTATCCTGCCAACATACCTAGAAAGAGGATGTGAATAAAGATCTGGCTACCCAAGTGGTTCCACCCATAGTGTAGGTAGAAGCCTTAGGCATCCAGATTTGCTTAATTTTACTTTTTCCTTTCTTCCAGCACGAGTCCGTGGTGTGACCAAATCTATTGCAATTGGCACATGTAATGTAACGAGAAGAATATAACTTCTCTGGACTTTTACTGTAAGAATACGTATCATCATTTAATTTATTATTATCAGAAATTTTAAAATTCGTTTTTCTGGACTTTTTGCTATCGCCGGCGGTAGTGGTTATCGCCGGGCGATAGTTTCCAGTCGTGTATCCGAGTCCAAATCTTCCAGATCCGTGACATTGGTAACCTAAGATCATATCCAGTGATCTTTGGCCCAATCCAAACTTTTTCATGGCTAGTGTTAAGTCATGAATCTGGTTCCTCATTTCAGTATTTTCGGATACTAGATTTACACATCTACGTTCAAAAGCTTTCTTTCCTTCATGGACTTTGGAAATAGAAGTTTTCAGTTCTCTCTCTAAAATCTCATTCTTTTTTGTGAGAGTTTTTATCTTTGAATGAGATTTGGAAAGAGATTCTTCAAGCTCTTTTATTCTTCCCATAGAGTGATCACACTCTTGGCAAGAGACTTTCTCTTTTCCAATAGTCTTAATTTCATTTAACAATTTTTTATTCTCTTTAATTAAAACTTTATTTTCAGTTTTAAGAATATCATTATCTTTTAAACTTTTTTCAAAACATTTGCAAGTCTTTAAAAATTCAGAAAATAATTCATCATAAGTTGGAGGAGTTACCTCAGTGTCGCTTTGGACACTGCACTCGTCATCAGATATGACGCTCTTTCCCATTAGGCACATATTGGCCTCCTCTTCCTCGCTTGAGCTTGAACTGCTTGCATCCTCAGAAGTAGTATCATCTTTCAAGACCTTCTTCTTCCCTTTGAGCTTCTTTTCTTTAAGTTCTTTCAAGTACTTTGGACACTTGCTTCGAATGTGTCCTAACTTCCTGCAGTGATAGCACTCCGGTGGGGGTCTCTCTTCCTCCTCATCGTCATCCTTTTGTTTTTTCTTTCTAACCGTCTCCTTCTTAAAATATTTTTTAAAAGTGTTTCTTCTCTCCGGATTTCTCATAAATTTTTTAAACTTTTTAACAAAAAGACTTTCCTCATCCTCTTCTTCCTCCTCAGAGTTACTATCTTCCTCTTTCTTAGATCTTAGAGCCAACCCCTTCTTCTTTGGCTCCATATACTCTTGTTGTTGAATTTTTAATTCAACTTCATGAGTTTTTAAGTTCCCAATCAGGCTTTCAATATTAAGAGACTTAAGATCGTGAGATTCAGAAATAGCCGTCACTTTGGGATTAAATTTAGGGGGAAGAGATCTAAGAAGTTTTCTCACCAAGTCACCATTTGAGAAATTTTTTCCAAGCACTTTTGAGTCATTTACTATCTTGGTGAATCTGGTGTACATTGAATCTATGTCCTCATCCACTTCCATCCTAAACTTTTCAAATTCCGACTCCAGTTGAAACAGCTTCGAGTCCTTCACCTGCGAGGTGCCTTCATGAGTAACTTCAAGTAAATTCCAAATTTCATAAGCATTATTGCAAGCACAAGTTCTATTAAATTCAGTTCTATCTAATGCACAAAATAACGCATTCATGGCTTTAGCATTATTTTTGCACCTTAGCTTATCCTGATCATCCCATTTATCTTTTGGTTTTTCCATTTCTACATCTCCTACTGTATAAGTGGGATGAGCATAATTAGTCTCTACCATATTCCAAACTTCAATGTCAAGAGAAATAAGAAAACATTTCATCCTAGTTTTCCAGTAATTATAGTCAGACCCAGTAAATAGTGGAGGTCTACTAATTCCTTGCCCCTCAGAGAAAGCATGGTCATGCTGCGCCATAATTCCTGGTGGTGAAACCGTATTAGGAATAACCTCCTCTGATACCACTTGTAGGATCTTGTGGCGCCCTTAGAGGGGGGGTGAATAAGGGCTCTTTAAAATTTTACCAAACTATTTATAAAATACGAAATTAGATGTAAAGTTTGAGACACATCAATGAAATGAAAATCAAGATTTTATTTCTCCAAAATATATATGTAAAATGATTCCAATAAAGCTTGAAACCAAGGCTTACAACGATAATAGTTTTTAGCTTTTTCACCGGTCCTTCTCCCAAGGACCGGTAGGCTATAGTCAATATCTCCCTAGATATGACTACTAGCCTCCCCCTAAATCAAACCTATGATCTAGACGCTGCTCACAAGGCGGCGATTTACTCCTAAGCCTCACAAGGACCTAGACACCACACACAAGGCGGTGATTTGCCCCTAAGCCACACACGGACTTAGACACCACACACAAGGTGGTGTTTTTCCCTTCCCAATTACAAAGATAAAAAGTGAATATGAAAGTATAATAGTAAAACTTAAAAACTCCCTCAAAATAATGAGCTTTGAAGATGATGGTGGACCGATGAGAAGATCTCCAATCTTGAACGCACGGTCGTATCTTCTTCGCTCTTGAGATTTCAACGGACCAAGGGAGTTCGTCTGGAAACGGAGATGAAGGCTCTGAAAATTCTCTGGGAAAAACTAAAGCTCTGCACGATCAATCAATTCCCTGAAATTTGGCCGCATATATATCTTTATGCTATCGCCGGCGTTAGCGTTAACGCCCCGCGATAGTGATAACTCTCCGTTGCTTGACACGTGGCACACGTCGCGCGGACTTACAGATCTGAGCGGAGAACGTGACGATCGTGGGATATCGCTCAGCGATATCGGTATCGCCTCGCGATATCGTTCAACCGTGACATCGTGTGCGGCATCATGTGGTTCATGGCTGACGTCAGCAGTAACTGTCCACGCTATCGCCCGCGTTAGCGTTATCGCCGGTGATAGCGCGATTTTCCTTTTCTTCAATGCTATGCTCAGCCACTCCTTAATACTTAAAAAACATGTTATCCCTGCACATTTAAAACACATACCAAGATCAAATACATCCGGGATTTGTTATTCTCAAACTAAGAAGTGCGGAACGCATGCTCCAACAGATTGTTCATGTAATTCCATAGTTTCTTATTCTGAAGATCAAAAAATTTTGTTTTACCAAAAAATTATTAATGTCCAGGGCATGCTAGACGAAATAGCGAAAGAATAAGTTTCTTCCCCTACTCCGCCCGACACATCTTTTATGTCATGAATTCTCACAAAATTATTTAATTTATGTTGAAAATAAAATTCATGAACATTTTTTGTCTAATGAATTTATTTCTCTTTGTTATTCACTAGAATTTTCAAATGAAAATTTTATTTTAGAAAATAAATAGCCGGAGCCTAATCATTTTCTTTCACAAGAACCTCCTCGTGAAATTATTTCTGACACACTTCTTTTTTATTCTTCTTGTCCTAACGATTTTCTTGTAGTAGATGAACCGTTGTAATCAAACTTTTTCAACGAACTATTTGTCACTCATCTACAAAAATTCAAATCACTGCAAATATGTATCGATGATTTGGGTTTACATTTCTAAGCAAATAGTCAAAAGAATAATTGACATTTAAGCGGAGAAGTAGTCGGACGACGGACTTCAGCACATTCACCATATCGTGAATTAAGAGAGTTGCATGTGTACTTTTATTTTTATTTTCATTTTAGTTAATAATAACCATCTAGCTTAAAAACATGAAAAAGAAAGCGTTCTTGGGAAACACCCATTGGTTATTTTATTTTTTTTGCAATTTATTTTTTCTGCATTTTCTTTACAAGTTTTCCTCCCTACTACTTAACTTATAAATATTTGAGACAATATTTATTTTTAAGTATTGGGGTGAGATCACTTATTGTTATTTTTATAAAAATCCAAAAAATATAAAAATATTTCAAAATATAAAGAAAAACTTAAACATCTAATTTCTTGTGAAAGAGCCGTGTTGGATTTTCTTCCCACAAAATATTTTAGTACCTTGCGAGCCCGACATTGGATAGTCTTTGAGAAGTCCAAGAAATTTAAAAAATATTCATGTTTTTGTATATTTTATTTTAGTTTAACATCGAAATTTTTTTTTGAAAAAAAACATTAAAAACTTATTTAAAAAAGAGTTTTTACTAAAATAATTTTTGTAATTTTAAATTCCTCCAATCTTTATTTAGATAAACTAATTTTATTTATGAGTTTAATTTATAGGCTTTTAAAGAGTTTTCTTTTATATATTTCTTTATTTTATTTATCCCTTCAAAATTTGTTAGTTTTAATTTTTATATGAGTTTGACTTAAGGAATTTTTCATTATCTTGATTTGCTTAAAATGTGTTTTAATTTTATTTTCTTTTTTTAAATTATGATAATTCAATTTTTTAGAAATTGTGCTTAAAATCTCTAGATTTACTTATATTAATTTTAGCTGATGGATTCTTAAAATTGCTCAAAAAAATTTTTTATGCTTTCAAAATATATTTAGTTTTTGAACTTTGTAGCTTTTAAACTCTAGCCAAAAAAAAATCGGCGTAGGTCTGCCTTGAAGTTTTCTGTAGGGGACCTTGTGTTGGGTACATTGGAAAATGTGTACCTGATTTGAAGAAGCCCAACTTAGCTCAATGATATACATCAAGGTGTATTTGATGTTATTTTAAGTTGACATGTGCAGGTGGAGAATTGATAAAGTATGCAGAAAAATTCTAAGTCCAAGTGTCGACACAAAGGAAGCAGTGTCGACACACAGAAGAAAATAGTCGACACAACACTGGGAAACAGTGTCGACACATAGCAGTTAGTCTACAACTACACTGGGAAAAAGTGTCGACACAGAAGAAGTAAGTCGACACAACACTGGGAATTTGTGTCGACACAGAAAAAGAGTCGACACAACACTGGGAAATTGTGTCGACACAGAAGAAAAGCGTCGACCTCAAACATTGGGAGAATGTGTCGACACAGAAGAATATAGTCGATCTCAAGATTATCGACATCATCTGAATGTGTCGACACAGAAGAAATTAGTCGACCTCAAGTTAGTCGACACCAGCAGAATGTGTCGACACATTGTGATTAAGTCGACACATAATAGCAGAGTTAAAAAAAATGAATGTGTCGACACCTGAAGGCTAAGTCGACACTTACTAAAGTTATGATTCTACAACAATTGTGTCGACACACAGGACTTGTGTCGACACACTGAAGAGTCAAGATCAAGTTATTTGCAGAAGAAGCTGTGTCGACTCAAAGGCAACTTAGTCGACATCACTGAAGACTGTGTCGACACCAAAGTCAATTATGTCGACACAAATAGACAGATTGTCTCGACACTTTCTGACAGACTGTTTCAACAACTTGTGATTCAAGACTAAGGCACAGGACTTGTTTGAAGACTTGACAGCTGTGGGTTATCACCGGTTAACTGAAGTTGTCAGACTTGTCAGAAAACGGTTAGAAACCGGATCAGCCGGTTACCATGAAGAATGTCTATAAATAGACAGATTCAGAAGGAGAAAAAAAAACAACATATAGAACTGACCTTTTGAAATACATTGGATCAGAAAGTGGAGAAGGATTACTATTCTACTCATTTCAAGAAAGTGCTAGGCACTTAAGAAGATCTTCTCCGGGAGATCTAAGAAGACTATCTAAGGATAGATCTAAGAAGAGTTCTAATCAGAATTCAGAAGAATCATTCAAAGTTCTGGATAGAGAGAGATCAAGTCAGAATTTGAAGAAGAAGAAAGAATCCACCAGTGGATTCTCAAGAAGCTGTTTGGAATCAACTCAGCTAAGTACATTTTCAAGAAGCTTTGAAGAAGGCTAAGAAACAGTTGATTGCATCAGCTGATCAAGAATTGTCATTGCCTTTTCTCTCTCAACTTTGGCAAGACGATTAAGACAATCTTTTCTATATTTCTGTAGGATCTGTTTATACAGATCTGAGTTGTAAGCCTATGTTATAAAGGCTGAGTGTAGGAGTGCTGAACTCTGAGTGGTAGGGCTGATTGCCTGAGTGTAGGAGAAGGGTATTCTCTGAGTTGTAGGCCTTGGGGCAAGGCTGAGGTAGGGCAATTGTGCCTGAGTTGTAGGAACCAGTTGGGTTCTGAGTTGTAAGATCTATTGATCTGAGATAAGTGGAAGTTTGGCCGAATCTAGCATACTGCTAGATAGGTGAAGGGGGAAAGTGGATGTACCCAGACCTTGGGGAACCACTATAAAACATAGTGCAATCTGTGATGTGTTGTTTTCTGTGATTGCTGTGTTTATTATATTAGTTATTAAATTGAATTCTGTCTAGAAGTTTTAGAAAGGGAAGCAGAACCTATTCACCCCCCCCCCCCTCTAGGTGTTTAGGCTGCCTTGAAAGTTAAACTATCAAGTGGTATCAGAGGGAGGTTCCTCAAAAAGGACTTAACAGTCTGAGGTAGATCTGATAGGCAGATTCAAGAATCAAGAAGATGGGTTCTGGAGAGAATCATAAGGAGCTAGGGTCAATGAAATTACCCATATGCAAGAAGGAAATCTTTGGGATCTGGAAAGAAAGAGTCAGATTGTTTATGGAAGCATCTGACCCAAGGATTTACATCACAGTACAGGAAGGCCCCTTCATACCAATGAAGATATCTGTTCTTGATGCAAATATCCAAACACCAAAGACTTATTCTGAAATGACCAAGGATGAAATCATCTTGGCAACCATGGACAAAAGGGCACAGAACATCATTGTCAGTGCCATAGATGATTCAACATTTCAGAATCTGATTCACTGCAAGACCTCCAAGGAGATGTGGGACACATTGATTGTCTACATGGAGGGATCTGAAGAAGTAAGGCTGGACAGAAAATCTATGCTAAATCAGGAGTATGAAAGTTTTAGACAAGGAAAATCTGATAGCATAACTGAGTGCTATAAGAAATTCTATAGAATTGTGAATGAGCTAATATCCTATGGAAGAGTCTTCAGTACCTATGAACTGAATGACAAATTCTTAAGATCCTTATCAAAGGATTGGGATACAAAGATCTGTGCCATAAGAGAAGTGGCAAAATTGGCAGAGATATCTCCTCCAACTCTGTTTGGAAAGTTGCTATCCTATGAAATGCAACTTATGGTAAGGAAGGAGGAGGAAAGAAACTCAAGAGGAGAGCATAGAGAAAAGACTGTGGCATTTAATGCTGAAGCCACTAGAAAGAATAGGAGGAAATCACTATCTCCTCCTAAGGAAGTTGAAGAAGGTAGTTCTGAAAATTCAGATAAGGGTTCAGTCAGCTGTGATTCAGATGCAGACTTTGCTGCATTCACTAGGCAATTTCAAAGGTTCTTGAAAAAGAAGCAATGGAAGTCTAGGCCTTCCTCATCACAGCAAGTAGATGACTATTATCAGAAGAGAAGGTCATCAAGGAAAGAGAAAAGCAGGTCAAAGCCCAACAAAGCCACTACTTCAAAGATTGTCTGTTATTGTTGCAATAGGCCTGGACATGTAGTGGCTGATTGTCCTGACAAAAGGAAGGAATCTTCAGAAAAGAAGAAGACTTATCAGAAAGGCAAGAAGGAGAAATCCTTTGTAGCAAAGAAAGATAAAAGTCTGTCAGACCAGTCAACTTCAGAATCAGGATCTGAAGCTGAAGCATATATTGGATTATATGCTGCATCTGAGGAAGAGGAGTTCATGCAGTTGCTAGACTCCATCAATGAACATCAATGCATGGGTTTGATGACTAGATCAGAAGAGGACCTATGCCAGAATCAGTCTGGTTCTAATGAGGTAAACTGTCCTTCTTGTACATCTGTTTGTAATACAAGTGAAGAATCAGCTACATCTGCATCAAGTGATGAAGATGTATTTGGATCTGAAGGAGATGTCTATCAATTGATAGACAAGTATGGGGACCTGTTGCAGGCCCTTAAGAAAAGCAAGAACCTGGTTAAATCACAGGCTCAGGAAATTGCTGATCTAAGGGTTGCAACAACTGAGTTAGAAAAAGTCCTTGATCAAAAGTTAGCTGAAATTGCCAAGCTGAAGAATATAACTATTATTCAGATGGGCACAATTAATTATACTAATGATCAAGTAAAGAGTCTGGAGGACAGACTTAGAATTGAAAGGGATTTAGTGGCTAGTTACTCTAAGCCAAAATCTGTCTTACCCTTGATAGATGAATTTGTCACTCAGAAGGGTAAGGCTGGATTAGGATTTAAGGGTAACCCCAGGGCTGGCAGATTCAAGAGGAAAGGCAAAGCCCCTATTCAGCCACTAAACCTTTCAGTCCCCATAAGGTTTGGTAAGGAGAAAGTGCCTTCTAACATATATGATCATGAAGACATTCAGGATCATATTAAGACAAATGTTCTGAAGAACAAGGGTGTTAAGGCAAGCAGGCCTACCTATGGTCATAAACCCTATGGTTTTAAGAAATCAGTAGGTGAAGTTGCAACAGCACCAGCAATGAACAGAAATGCTTCTGACAAGGATGTATCTAGATCTAGATACAATAAGTTTGAATGTTGGTGCTGTGGCAAGAGGGGTCATTTTGCATTGGACTGCTGGTATAACACAAGTGTTATAAAGAATAAGAGTCTACCTGTTAGAAGAGGTTATGATAACTTTATTAAGGCTAACCTGAACCAAGGACCCAAGACTTACTTGGGTTCTAAGGGTAAGTAATTCTGTATTGCAGGTGAATCCAAGTTACCATGCCCCTATATGGTACTTGGATAGTGGTTGTTCCAGGCACATGACTGGAACAAAGGGGCTGCTGAAGGAGTATTCATCTGTCAAAGATGGACATAAAGTGATCTTTGGTAGATCTGAAAAAGGAGTCATCAAAGGATTTGGTAACATCTCTTCAAACCTAATTACTATCACCAAAGTGGCCTATGTAAAAGGTTTGAAACATAATCTAATAAGCATAAGCCAGCTGAGTGATCTAGGATATGACATTTCATTTGGTAAGGATGGATGTCATATCAAAAGGTCAAGTGATCAAGAGATCATATTGACTGGGTATAGGAAGAGAAATGTGTATTGCCTTAATTTTGAATGTGAGAATAAGGCATCCCCCATTTGTCTTGTAGCTGATGACAATGCTTCTCATTGTGTTAAGTGGCACAAGAGATTGGCTCATCTAAACTACAAGACAATTGGCCAACTCTTTAGTAAAGAACTAGTGAGGAATGGGCCTCAAGTTAAGTGTATAAAGGAAGGGGTATGCTCAGCTTGTCAAAAGGGCAAGCAGACAAAAACCTCATTTCAAAGCCTTGAAAACAAGGATTCTGTGAGGTGCTTATACCTCTTGCATATGGATCTTTTTGGTCCTATGCCAGTTCATAGTCTAGGTAGGAAGGTCTACACTCTAGTGGTTGTAGATGACTATTCTAGATTTACATGGGTGTTCTTTCTGAGACAAAAATCTGAAACCCCAAGTGTATTATTTAATTTTGTAAAGCAAATTCAGAATGAACTGAATAGTACAGTGGTCAAAATTAGAAGTGACCATAGTACTGAGTTTCAATCTGAAAGCATAACAAATTTGTGTATAGACTTTGGGATTTTCCAAGAGTTCTCCTCACCTAGAACACCTCAGCAAAATGGTATTGCTGAAAGAAAGAATAGAACATTAATTGAAGCTGGTAGAACTCTATTGAGTGACACCTCTCTCCCAGAATATTTTTGGGCTGAGGCAGTTAACACTGCTTGTCATGTCATCAATAGGGCTTCTATCACCAAAGGTCACAGAAAGACTCCCTATGAGATTGTGAAAGGTAGAAAACCAAACCTATCCTATTTTAGGATCTTTGGTTGCAAATGCTATATACTTAACAATGGCAAGTCATATTTGACTAAGTTTGCTGCCAAATCCCAGGATGGGATATTTGTTGGGTACAGCACAAATAGTAAGGCCTATAGAGTCTTCAACTTAACTACTCAAGTTGTTGAAGAATCTGTGTATGTTGTATTTGATGAAACAAGATTAATCAATTGTGAGTTGTCTTGTAGATCAAATGACTCAACAGGTATAAGCAAGAAGATGGACAAGCTCTCCATTGCTGAAGCTTCAAAGGAAGAGGGAGCATTGGAAAATGAAGGCTGCTGTCCAGGGGGAGTACAAGAGATAATGGAAGCTGATGAAAACCAAGAGGAACAGCAGAATGAAGAAGCTGGAGATGCACAACCTGAAGGGAATCTACCTCCAGCTATAAGATATCTAAGAGATCATCCTACTGATCAGATAATTGGTGATCCAAGACAAGGAGTGCAAACTAGAAGCAGAAATCAAAGCACAGTTTTGCATTCTAGTTTCTTGTCCCAAATGGAACCTAAAAAGTTTGAAGAAGCTATCCAAGACCAGCACTGGATTGATGCTATGCAAGAGGAGCTGAATCAATTTAGAAGGTGCAAAGTCTGGGAGCTTGTTCCTAAACCAAGATGCCACAACATAATTGGAACTAAGTGGATCTATAGGAACAAGCTAGATGAAAGTGGAATAATAGTAAAGAATAAAGCAAGATTGGTTGCAAAAGGATACAGGCAGGAAGAAGGGATTGACTTTGATCAAACATTTGCTCCAGTAGCAAGGCTGGAGGCAATCAGAATGTTCCTTGCCTATGCAGCCTACCAAGACTTCAAAGTATACCAGATGGATGTGAAGTCAGCATTTCTGAATGGTGATCTTAAAGAAGAAGTATATGTAGAGCAGCCATCAGGTTTTGTAGATCCTCTTAAACCTGATTCTGTGTATAAGCTTAGGAAAGCTTTGTATGGGTTAAAACAAGCTCCAAGGGCTTGGTATGAAACCCTGTCTACCTTCCTCATTGAGAATAAATTCTCAAGAGGAAAGATAGACAAAACTCTATTCCTTAGGGAATCCAAAGGAAAGATCATCTTAGTCCAGATCTATGTTGATGACATAATCTTTGGATCTACTGAAAACAACCTTTGTAAAAAGTTTGCCAAACTTATGCAAGGGAAGTTTGAGATGAGCAGTATGGGAGAACTTAAGTTCTTCTTGGGACTCCAAGTAAGACAGACTGATGATGGATTGTCCATATCCCAGTCTAAGTTCACCAAGGAATTAATTAAAAAATATGGTATGGAGTCATCCTCCTCCATGAGAACTCCTATGGGCACAAGTATGCCAATATGCAAAGATGAGGCAGGTAAACCTGTTGATGAATCATTGTATAGAGGAAAAGTTGGGTCTCTACTATATCTCACTGCTAGTAGACCTGACATTATGTATGCAACATGTGTCTGTGCTAGGTACCAAGCCTGCCCTAAAGAATCTCATTATACTGCAGTCAAAAGGATTCTGAGATATCTAAAGGGCACTCCTACTCTAGGTCTTTGGTACCCTAGGAATAGAGATTTTCAACTAACATGCTATTCAGATGCAGATTTTGCAGGATGCAGAGAGGATAGAAAGAGTACTACAGGTACTTGTCAATTCCTGGGAGGAAGACTAATATCTTGGAGTAGTAAAAAACAGACTAGTGTGGCAATTTTCACAGCTGAGTCAGAGTATATTGCTGCAGGAAGCTGCTGTGCACAGCTATTATGGATGCAGCATCAGCTTAAAGATTATGGTATTCAGGTAAGTAGAACACCCCTTTTATGTGATTCTAAGAGTGCTATTTCTATTGCTAATAATCCAGTTTCTCATAGTAGAACTAAGCATATAGAAATCAAATATCATTTTCTTAGAGAACATGTAGAAAAAGGTGACATCTCATTGGAATTTGTAAAAACAGATTATCAAATAGCAGATGTATTTACTAAGCCTTTAGATGAAACCAAATTCAATAAATTCAAAATTGAATTAGGTATGTTAACCATTGATTAATGTATTAAACAAAATCATTAACAATGCTATTGAAATGGTTTATAAGTAAGTAAAAGTAGTAAAACATAATCAAGTGTTAAAAAGGACACATTGAAGTTACAGAAATTGGCTAAGTAAGAATGTGTCGACACATTCAGTAATAATGTGTCGACTCAGAGAAATTATGTCGACAAGTCAGAAATATTGTGTCGACACAGAGAATATGTGTCGACACTTAAGAATTTTATTGTCGACTTAACCAGAAATGTAATGTCGACTCAACCAGAATTATGGTGTCGACACTTACAGAATATGTGTCGACACTTGTCCTTAGTGTCGACACAGAATTTCTGTCTTTCTACTATGTATCCACGGTGTCGACATAACCACAAATTGGTGTCGACACATAGTAGGCTGAAGAAATGTCGAGTTAATAGAAGCTTGTGTCGACACATTCCGTCTGTGTCGACACATTTAGACTGTTTTTGGCGCCTTTTGAACTTCTTTCAACAGAAGCTATAAATAGGTCAAAAGCTCTTTGTGTCGACACACTTTCAAGGTTTTCGAGACTCAAACCCTGTGTCGACAGTCTTTCTTTCTCTCTTCTCTCAAGCTTTCTCGACACAACGATGGCGCCAAGGATTGAAGATAACATCAATGAAGGATATGAGTTAGTGCGCCAGGCCTTTGCAGAGGCGCCGCCTGATGTTCAAGGAGTTATCACCCTTCTCTCTGCATCAGGGTTAGAATTTCTCATTTCAGAACCAACTAAGATCTGGAAGAAGGAGGTGCACGAGTTCTTTATCTCTGCATCAGTCCATTCTACTGGCCTCAAGATTAAGTCCACTGTTCAAGGGACGAAGGTAAAGATTAATCAAAGAAGTTTAAGAAAGATCTTCCAACTGCAAGTGGTTGAGAATGAAGAGGAAGTTCCTATATCTAAGACAAGGGAAGCCCTTCAATGGTGTGGCCTGGATTCAGGATTGAAGATAGGAGCTGCATTCAACAGAAAGGGAATGAATCAGCAAGGGAAGTTCTTGTCTGAAGTAGTTGGAAAGGTAATCCTCTGCAAGACAGGTGGACATGATAGGATTTCTGCCTATATGTTCAGCCTGATGACCAGGATAGTTTTTACTATTCCTACTGATTGGTCAGGAGTGCTCTTTGACAAGATCAAAGAGGGAATCAAGAAGCCTAACATGGCTAGGATCATGAGCCTGTACTTCACTGGCGTGATTCCTGATGTGATGCAGCAGCTGCAAGGGAGTAAGATTAACCATATGAGAAGAATGGATATGAGACTATTCTCCAGGTGGGATAGGGTGCTGTCCAAGGATGTGCCTGAAGAGAGCAGGCCAGACACCCCTGTGCAATCCCCTACACCAAATCAAGAATCTGACCAAGTACAAGAAGGGACACAGCTTGACTCAACTGTGGTCCAGGAAGTATCCACACCTGCACAGATGCAGGGGGAGCAAGTTTCCACTTCTGCTCCACAGGTATCTACTCCTGCTTAGGTATAGGGGGAGCTAATGTATTTTACTATAAAAGACATTGCTCATATTCTTATTACTGCACAGGTTCAGGGGGAGCTAGTGTCCACACCTACTCCTGCCACTACAAATATTGAGGTGCAAGTCCAAGAGGCGGTACAGTTAAACATATCTCAAGATTTAACTGCTGTAGAAGTGACCACTCAACTGGAATTTACTATGGAGGAGTTATTCCCAGATGTTGATACTGCTGCTGATAAAGAAGGAGGTGGACCAGATATTGAGAAGTCCTTAGGAATGGACATTGATCAGGAAGCTGCTGTGGAAACACAGGTTGAAGATGAGCCTGTGGATGTTGAAGCTGAGCAACAACTCCCTGGAACAGATACAATTCATCATTCACAAGAACGAATTCATGTAGATACTTCCTCTGAAACAGAAACTGAAGAAGCCAGAGTGGCAAAGAAAAGAAAACTTGTTGTCTTTAAGAGAAGAAGCAAGAACTATAAGCAGGCATTGCAGACAACAACTCCACAAGTTTCTCCAGCCTTTGATTACAATAAATTTATGGTAGATCTTCAAGTAAAATTGGATGACCAAAGGATGGCTCTGGAGTAGTATGTTGATGAAAATAGCAAGTCAGTTCAGTTTGACTTAGCTCAGGATATCAAGTCCATCCAATTTCAAGTAAACTTGCATAAAACTGAAATGACAGATTGCTTCCACAAGGGTGGCAATGTTGTAGTTTATCTGGCTAAACAACAGGAGGCTATCTCTACAAAAGTGGATGATATTGCTTTGAAGCAAAGTTATGTTCTGGAAAATCAAATAAGAATGAATGACAATTTAACTGAATCTCATAATGAGATCATTAAAGAGGTGAAGAAGATTGTTCCAGGGATGCCTGCAGATAGAGCCAAAGAAATGGAAGAATTTGATAAGAATTTTCAGGCTGCTATTGCATCTGTTAAGACTGCCATCACAACCTCTCAAAAGGAAATATCTGAAAAGCTTCAAAAGTTAAGACCATTTTTCAAGGAGGGAGTGAATTATTTGGATGGCCAAATTCGATTTCAAAAAGAAGATCTTAGAGATCATGTCTCAAGAGAAGCCATAAAGGGGGAGAGGATGCTAATTCATGCCGGCTCTGAGCACACCAAGTGGGTGACCAATAGCATTCGAGCCACTTTGGGATATCCACCATTGTGTGATGATGCTATGGTAGCTGAGTCAGGAATACAATCTAATCTACTTGAAGGCAATCAACCTGAGGTTGCCCAAGTCATATACCCCCCTCCAGATTTTGACTTGATTGATCAGAAAGTTCAAGGAATGTATAGTCCTCCAAAGGAGGTTACTAATATTGTTTTTGGAAAAGTTGATAAGCCTGAGGCTACTCTGAAAGAACAGCAGGATGCTCTACTGGCAAAGAAGAAATTCAGAGAGCAGGCTGTACTGAAGCCAGATTATGAGCAGTGGAGTCCTACTTCAAGGAACATCATACTCACTGCATGGAAAGCTGTACAGGATAAAGTTCATGAGAGAGGGAAGTGGTACAATGAAATTGAATGGCAGAAGTATGAGGCAAGGCAAGAGGCAATTGTACAATTCAGAAGGAAAGCCAAGCTGGGAAGACTGCCATCAGATGCTAAGGAGCCAAGCAAATACTTCCCAAAGCCTTTTCATTATTTTGAAAGGCAAAGGATCAAGGAAGAAGCTCAGAAGAAGGCTGATCTTAAAGGAAAGAAGATAGCTGAAGAATCAGAAGCTCCTGTGACAGCTACAATTCTGTCTGGCAAAGGGATTACAATTAAAGAGCCTGATCAATCCTGATTTTGTTTTAAATATTGTGTAATGTTGTGATGTAATCATCAAATGTAAAACTTTGTAATCAAACATTACCCTGTTATAAACAAAATGTTGTTTGGCATATTATAATGTGCATTCTGTGATGATTGATTCTGAATTATTCTATGTTATGTTTTGTTTATATTTAAAGTATTCCTGCTATGTCATTAATCATCATTTAGTACTGTTTATAAATGGTGTATATCATTGGCTATAGGGGTTATGACTTCTCCAAATAGGGGGAGATTGTTGGGTACATTGGAAAATGTGTACCTGATTTGAAGAAGCCCAACTTAGCTCAATGATATACATCAAGGTGTATTTGATGTTATTTTAAGTTGACATGTGCAGGTGGAGAATTGATAAAGTATGCAGAAAAATTCTAAGTCCAAGTGTCGACACAAAGGAAGCAGTGTCGACACACAGAAGAAAATAGTCGACACAACACTGGGAAGCAGTGTCGACACATAGCAGTTAGTCTACAACTACACTGGGAAAAAGTGTCGACACAGAAGAAGTAAGTCGACACAATACTGGGAATTTGTGTCGACACAGAAAAAGAGTCGACACAACACTGGGAAATTGTGTCGACACAGAAGAAAAGCGTCGACCTCAAACATTGGGAGAATGTGTCGACACAGAAGAATATAGTCGATCTCAAGATTATCGACATCATCTGAATGTGTCGACACAGAAGAAATTAGTCGACCTCAAGTTAGTCGACACCAGCAGAATGTGTCGACACATTGTGATTAAGTCGACACATAATAGCAGAGTTAAAAAAAATGAATGTGTCGACACCTGAAGGCTAAGTCGACACTTACTAAAGTTATGATTCTACAACAATTGTGTCGACACACAGGACTTGTGTCGACACACTGAAGAGTCAAGATCAAGTTATTTGCAGAAGAAGCTGTGTCGACTCAAAGGCAACTTAGTCGACATCACTGAAGACTGTGTCGACACCAAAGTCAATTATGTCGACACAAATAGACAGATTGTCTCGACACTTTCTGACAGACTGTTTCAACAACTTGTGATTCAAGACTAAGGCACAGGACTTGTTTGAAGACTTGACAGCTGTGGGTTATCACCGGTTAACTGAAGTTGTCAGACTTGTCAGAAAACGGTTAGAAACCGGATCAGCCGGTTACCATGAAGAATGTCTATAAATAGACAGATTCAGAAGGAGAAAAAAAAACAACATATAGAACTGACCTTTTGAAATACATTGGATCAGAAAGTGGAGAAGGATTACTATTCTACTCATTTCAAGAAAGTGCTAGGCACTTAAGAAGATCTTCTCCGGGAGATCTAAGAAGACTATCTAAGGATAGATCTAAGAAGAGTTCTAATCAGAATTCAGAAGAATCATTCAAAGTTCTGGATAGAGAGAGATCAAGTCAGAATTTGAAGAAGAAGAAAGAATCCACCAGTGGATTCTCAAGAAGCTGTTTGGAATCAACTCAGCTAAGTACATTTTCAAGAAGCTTTGAAGAAGGCTAAGAAACAGTTGATTGCATCAGCTGATCAAGAATTGTCATTGCCTTTTCTCTCTCAACTTTGGCAAGACGATTAAGACAATCTTTTCTATATTTCTGTAGGATCTGTTTATACAGATCTGAGTTGTAAGCCTATGTTATAAAGGCTGAGTGTAGGAGTGCTGAACTCTGAGTGGTAGGGCTGATTGCCTGAGTGTAGGAGAAGGGTATTCTCTGAGTTGTAGGCCTTGGGGCAAGGCTGAGGTAGGGCAGTTGTGCCTGAGTTGTAGGAACCAGTTGGGTTCTGAGTTGTAAGATCTACTGATCTGAGATAAGTGGAAGTTTGGCCGAATCTAGCATACTGCTAGATAGGTGAAGGGGGAAAGTGGATGTACCCAGACCTTGGGGAACCACTATAAAACATAGTGCAATCTGTGATGTGTTGTTTTCTGTGATTGCTGTGTTTATTATATTAGTTATTAAATTGAATTCTGTCTAGAAGTTTTAGAAAGGGAAGCAGAACCTATTCACCCCCCCTCTAGGTGTTTAGGCTGCCTTGAAAGTTAAACTATCACCTTGTATTTCTTAAGGTTTCCCCGATGGTGGGTGTAAAGAGGTTTGGTAAGAATCGGAAATTGGACCCGAGGTATGTGAGCCCATTTAAGATTTTGGAGCGGATTGGCGTGTCAGCTTACAGGTTGGATTTGCCAGTAAACTTCCCAGGTGTTCATAATATTTTCCATATTAGTCAATTGCAGAAGTGTGTGCGCAGCAGTGGCCAAGTCTTGGACGTTGTGCCCTAGTTGGAGCCCAACCTCTCTTTTGTTGAAGTGCCGGTCCGTATTTTTGATACTCAGGAACGGGTGCTGCGAAGGAAGTCCATTCCGATGGTGAAAGTTCTTTGGAGGAATCAGGATTTGGAGAGCGCAAAAAGTTAAAGATTATATGTCATAAAATTAGAGGATAAAATTCATCATTTTAAGCATATACACCCAAATTAGTAAAAAATTATATGATATAGAGATGAAAAGATAAAATTCATCACTCATAAACATATACATTTGAGATATTTAAAAGAAGAATAAAATTAAAAAAGGATGGAAATGAGAGGATAAAATTCATCATTTCCCAAACAAAGTAACTTCTTCTATGCAAATTTTACCTCATTTTAGCTAATATCATTTGCATATTCAAGATTTATATGAGAAAGTTTAGTTAATATTTTGTAGTTTTTTTTTAAAAAAAGATTCTTATGAAGTTTAAAATTTGTTGTGGTCCGCTCAAAGCTCCTGGTAGTTCGGGCCTCTTGAACTCTCTTAGCCCACAGAACGGTTGAGCGTGCAAATAGTCAAAGGTTTCCTGACTTGTACAAGAGAGATTTGATTACGTGGAAAACCCGCAATCCGAGTGAAAACCACGCGGTCGATTCGCTATCGGCCTAATTTCCACTAATTCAGAGTTTGTTACAAAATGTTTAAAAAAAAGATGAGGGCAACAGACTGCTCCTCGTTACATTCTTAGGGACGAGAGATTTAAGAAAAGCTCTGAGCGATACAGGATCTCCGTGCTCTTCGGGGAATCTTGCTCTTTTAGTATTCAAGGGGACTGGTCGGCTCAGTTGTCTTCTTCCTGGGCCCATTCTGGTGACGCCTTGAGGCTTAGTCGTTCACTTCTGCACCTTGCGAACAACCAGAGACTTGGTCGACAACTGGGAATCTGTATGCTTCTAAACTCTCGACTTGCTTTCAACAAATTCCGTCTGCCTAGACGGTGTTTGGCCAAGTTCCTTGTGGGAGAACGACCTGTAGAGAGAGAGTGTGTAACACCCCAAAAATGAGAAAACAAAACTTTTGGTGGCTATCATCGGGCGACAGTGGGTATCACTAGTGATAACACTCGACGCTCTCAACGACGCGTTGCGTGGACTCGACACACTCAACGCCTTCAGCGAAGCGTTGAGTAGACTCAACTCACTCGACGCTCTCAACGCACTTGATGAAGCGTTGAGTGAGCTATCAGAGTGGCAATAGTGGGTATCGTTGGGTGATACTGCCACGTATGGTTGGACACGTGTCAGATGACCGGACGACGGTCGAAGAGCGGTGATTGACTGGAGTCAAAGCGGCTACCGACGATATCGCCCAGGAGATAGCGAATATCGCCCGACGATAGCATTAAGTTTGACTTGTCAACTGAAATTGTGGACTTTGCTTTCTCTGGATGAAATGATCATGTGACTGGGATTAATCTCGAGACCACTAAAGCAGAGGAGTGGAGAAAAGAGAAGTCATTGTTGTTCTCACACACACTCTCTTCCTTTTCATTACTCTCTGAAAAGAAAGAGCTAAGGAAGAAGAAGGCTAAAGGCTGAAGCTTTGCTAGCTAAGGAAATGAGATATTATGGTCAGATTCAATAGCCGAAGTAAGATCCGCGAAGAGGAAAGCGAGGCGCTCTTTTCCATCCGGATAAAAGTTATTCATGAATCCGAAAAGATCTACAAGGGTAACGATCTTTTTTCTTGGACAAGTGAAGTCCTCCTTTTGCATATACATGGAATCCCCCGCCAAAAGGTAGAGAGTCGAGGGAATTCCAATGGGTTGATACGTGATATCCCCGGGTGGTTTTGCATATAGAATCCCGAAATCGTAGTACGAAATAGACATGCTGTGTGAAGCCCATTCGGATGGGTTGGTCTGGATTGGTGATGTTTTATGCCGGAGAAGACTCCGAGTATAAACGAGTAGTTTATGGGATCTGTGGGTTGTACCTGTGAAATGAGAGTAGCAGGAAGTACTGGAGGTGTGCTCCAGGAAAATACCCAAAAAACACAACAGTTTGCATAACTGTTGGATATCGTTGGACGACAGCGAGTGTCGCTGGCGATAGCTCTTGGCAAGTTCTGATTGCTGTGAAAGACTAGTTTTCTGCCACTACATGATGTTGCAGGGTTTTGGCTGGAAGGATGTTCCAGTTGTGGCTGAGTCTTGAGACAGAAGAGAGTTCTGTCGCTAACACTAGACGATGGTGAATATAGCTGGCGATAGCTTCCAGATAGCATATGACTTGCAGGGCCTGTCTCGTGGAGACTAAAGGGCTAGCAGGTGAGCTGTGAGCCTGGGTGCCCAGCTATGGTCGTGAGTACCATTGTGTGTCGATTGAAGGCTCTGGTCCTAGGGGACTGGTGGGCGGTAGTCAGAGCTGAGAGCTTGAAGAGCCCAGCTAATGAAAGGCCAGAGAGCCGAACGGGCAAGGGGAAGCTCACCCACG
Organism: Platanthera zijinensis; assembly: GCA_039513925.1. Taxonomy (NCBI): domain Eukaryota; kingdom Viridiplantae; phylum Streptophyta; class Magnoliopsida; order Asparagales; family Orchidaceae; genus Platanthera; species Platanthera zijinensis. Next base: position 158,871,021 of record CM077083.1, read on the forward strand.
TTTTATCATGGGGCTTGATTGCTTCGGCTTTCATCAATGACATGACGATTTGAGCAACGAGAAGTGTGCTGGAACAGTAGCCTGCATTATATCACTCTAGGCTGGATTTCTTAGAGTAAATGGCTTTCGTTGTTGGCATAATGAGAGTCTTAGGCCCCATGCCAGAAAGATTAGAATGCTCAAAGTTGACAGTTAATTCTTGGACCTCTGAACGGTGATGGGACCTTGAGAAATTCGGTACACAAAAAATGTGCCATGAGTGCACGAGGCGTGTGGCTGGTCGAGTCTACGTCTGTGGAGAATGGTGCTTAAGTGCACTTTTGGTTTGCCTAAATTATGTATGATTGTTAAGCATGCAAGGCAAGAATACCGATGCCCTGGGTTTTGGATAGGGTCGTTATAAATTGGTCAGCCGAAAGCTGACCGTTGCCTTGTTTACCACCCTTGTGGTGGATTGTCCCTATGCAGGTGCTGGAGAGCCGAGCGGGAAATAGCGGGTTGCTTCCCTTGTTAATATGCTGACCCTCGAAGGCCAAGCGAAGAGTTTTTAGTATTTTTATGTGTGGTCGGTCTGCGTGTTGATGTATGAAAATACTTGTGTAAAAGGCAACAGTTGTAAGGCCTTAAGGCCGTAACATTTTGTGTATTTTATAAACATTCCTGTTATATATATAGTGGACATTCGTATGTATTGCGTTCAAATTTAACCCTTAAAGCTTCCACTAGAATGCTCTGAGTTAGGATGCGGGTAGTTTTGATATTAATACGTAACTCCGCCGGCTGTCTGTGGAATATGGCGTGGGGCCCCAGCCAAACCTTCTGTTATATTTCATGTGATGAATGGAGGTGTTACAGAGAGTGTGTGTAGAAAGAGAAAGAGATGAAAACGTCCGGAGTTAGTGAACCGAAAAAGGATCCTGCTAAAGTAGAAAGTGGGTCTATTTATAGAATTTTATGGGGGCGGTCTGGTAATTTTGTCCAGTAACTACCGGACGGACCAATAGAAACACTCATATCTGGGCACACGAATCACCACTTTTAGGAAAAAGATAATCCCGCCTTTGGGATAGAAAAAAGCCCCCCTAGGGGGACCGGCGGCCCGAGGTCGACAGCCAAGGCAGTGGCCGCCCGTAGCCCCCACAACTAGCAGTAGGGAAGGGGCGACAGACCTTGCCAGGGTCGGACAAGGCCTTCCCTTGGCCTGGGCGGCCAAGGGCTAGCCTTCCCTTCGAGGTAGCCTCGGGTGAGGTTGCCTGTGGCCAACCAGGGGTTGCGGCCCGCGCAAGGGCTACGGTCGAGGTTGTCTGTATCAGGGCAGCCACTGGGAGGCCGCCCCCTTGGTAGGTATCGCGATCGAGACTCCCCGCACTAGGGAAGCCGCCCTCTTTGTGTGGGCTGCGACCGAGGCCCCCCGCGCTGAGGCGCCCATGGGGTGGGTGCCCCTTTTGTGGGGGTTGTTTCCGAGGCCTCCTGCAACGGGGCGGTCAAAAGGTGGCAGCCCCTTTGCGGGCATCCAAGGGTGGTCGGCCCCTTGTGGGGGTCGCGGCCGAGGGGTATCCACCCCTTCGCGGTCCGGAAAGGGCGGCCGACCCTTTACGGGGGTCGCGGTCGAGGCCACCTGTGACGGGGGTAGTCGCCCTTTAAAGGGCGGTTGGCCGCTTGCGGTGGTTGCGGCCGAGGCCGCCTGCAATGGGGTGGCAAAGGAGTGGCCGCTCCTTTGCAGACAGTTAAGGGAGGTCGATCCCTTGTAGGGTCGGCCATGGATGAGACCGACCTTGAGGTGGTCGACCTTCGCGAGGCCGGCCGCGGCCGAGGCTGCCCCTCTCCTGGCGGCGAAAGTTGGGAGACCAACGCACCAGATCGTGGTGATTGGGATCCTGTGTGCGATAGTTATTGTGCAGATCGGCCGCGCGGATCGTGCATGGCAATTTGAACGTGTAACTCGCCACAATACAAGTGGGGGAGTGGGAAAACTGCTACCTGCAGCTGGCCTCTTCTATAAATTTGGGTCAACCCCCATCAAAATTTCTATAATTTTAATCTTTGATTATTTTAATTAATTCAATGCAATTTTGATTATGAAGATTTAGATAGAGAATCTTTAAACTAATATCTATTCTACTCATTTCAATTAATGAATTATGAGTTATTTCTTATAAGTCTAAATTTTACCTTTTTAACTTATTTTGATTTGAGTTATGTATTATGTAGAGTACATAATTATGAGTAAATTTTTTGGGGAATGTCCTACGAATTATTCGGACACTTATGAATTAATTTTGTTATAGAATAACAAAAGTTTAAATATGAAGATATTTGATAGTACATTATTTAACATTATTTTAGTTTAGTATTTTTGTAATTATTATGTATCTTTTAATCATTTTTATATTAATATTTGTTTAATTGACTTTCTTTTGTGTTTTCATGTAACTTGGGGGATGTCAATAGCAATTGGAGCTCACTGCCGTGTTAAGGGAAAATATTGAAGCTGTCCTGTAAAAATCTCTAGTACACTCCCCCAGGTCACGGGCCATAACTCCCCCGAAGATCCCCAGGTTGGGTTTCCACGTCATTTTAAAGTTGCACCCCCTTGTCATGGGCGTGACAGGAGGGCGTGACCTCCAGGTCAAGGGCGTGACTCAACATTCAAGTAACCAGTCCACATCATTGAGTCATTTCAGCTTACATGGCCATGGTCACGAGCATGACCATTGGGTGTGACCTCTCCCGCAACTGCCAAATTGATTTCAAATCACATGTTTCCCACCGTTTGCTGACCAAGTCAAGACACAACCTAGGTCATGTGCATGACCTTGGGATGTGACCCATCAAGTGATCAATTTTAGTGATTTTTCTCCCAATATTCCCGGGTTTTCAAGATGGCAGTTTTGTACCTTACATGCTCTAGGTCACAGGCGTGACCTAGGGGCGTGACCTAGGGGCGTGACATCTAGATTTTTCACCTATAAATCTCGGCTGCTGTAAGATGATCCTCATCCAGTCTATATTTCGATTGGATCATTTTTTGCTTAGTTTTATACATTTTAGTGTACTTTTCCTTTATGCTTTGTCCTTTCGATTCCTAATTTAGCTTTACTTTAATGCAAATGTACTCTTCATTGACACTTTTGAATCTCGCCGAAATCTCAGACTCTTTTCTTGGACGCTAGCTTAACCTGTGAATTTTTTTTCCCAGAGACCAAGTCGCGACCTAGCGACTATTCTCATTTTTTTGTCTTAATTTTACCTTTCTAATTTGTTATCAGATTTTTGTGCCAGTGATTAGGTTAGTTATCAGCTTTCAAGAACATTCACAGACGACACAACAATTTTATAGTGGTTCTCCAATATTGGGTACATCCACTGTCCCTCTGCGCCTATCTAACAGTGTGTTAGATTCGGCTCTCCCTCCAAAACTCAGCTACTTAATAGCTTACAACACAGATCCCACAGGACCAACAGGTCACACAGACCTAATAATTAGGCACTAAGCCAACCCTCATGTCACAACGACCTTTCACTCGGCACAAAGCCAAACACAGGTCACAAAGACCTTAGCATTTATAAAAACAGGCTTACAAGAAAGAAATAGAGAAAGATTATATGATTAGACACCAGATCAAGAACTATGTGTCTTCTTCTTCCTGAACTGAGCAGATATCAGCCCAACCTTTTGCTCTTGAAGACAATGATGTAGTCAATAAATTCTTTCTTCAAACAACTAACCTTCCTTCTGCAGATCTTGTAGATCTGTTCCCTCAGAATGAATTCAAACAGCTAACCTTCCTTTTGCTGTTTAATATAAGTCTTTTGAAAAGGTCTAGGGCTTGTCGGTAGCTTTTTTTTGCCTCTTTCGAGACATCTCCGCTAATCTCTCAGATATCAAAGACGCCGCTGGACTTCTTCTTCCTCGATGCTACTCGTCCTCGCCATTTTCTAGCCACCTTCAAGCTTCTCCGCCACTGCCACTTATTTCTCCATTTCCATTAATTTTTCATTAAGTTTTTTCCCCAGCATTTTCCAGTTTCCGTCAATCTTCTTTAAAATATCGCAAATGTGATCTGAGTTATCTCAGTTATTATACTGGATATTTCAGATATTATTTGTGATAGTTCAGATATTAAAATTGACATTCCAAAAGTTATTGTTGACATCTAAGATGACATTTTATTAGTGATATCTTTGTTGTTGATTTTCAAAATTCCATCATGTCTAAGAGTACTCACAGAGTTCACTTTCGATCATTCAGGTATTTTATTTCTTCATTTTGTGCTACAATGTTGTCAATTGTGGATAAATTAGATAGAATATTGAAAAAAACCGATGTGCGTGATTTCATGGTTTCTTGAGACAAAAGACAATATCTACTACGATATTTCGAGTAATTTGAAATTTAAATTTATTTTTCACATTTACCTATAATTCACAAATGAATGTCACCAACATATATGAACACTAAGCAAAAATGAAATATAAGATGAAAAATAAAATTTGAGATGTCAATAATGAAAACATAGATGCCAATAATAGTAAATGAGATATCAAATACAACACTTCAGATACCATTTTATTACTGTCAAGTTTCATAATGAAAATTTGGATATAATAGCGGATAAAATATTACAGCGGGAAACTAACAAAAAGTCTCGTATTTAATTCATTTTTATCGTCACGTGTCAATATCTCCTTTATCCCGGACCGCGATTTATAACCAGAGTCCAGACCAAAGAATTTCGCCCGTTTTGCACGGTGTTGGCGGTCATGAACTTGGGGGGTTAAATTGTCATTCGCTAACGTCCACCTAAGGAATTTCACACGCTTTTATATTCAGATGTTTGTTAGTTGATCCTTAATGAATGACGGTTTGATCCATGCGTTTACGGCCGCCACCACCATGCCAAACGGAGCCTTAATTTGAATATAGATGTTGATGTGAATTTGGATTTGAGATTGAATTGCTTATTTTGTTAAAAATAATTTTACCATTTCATAGTTCTTGTTTTCTAAATCGTCACAAGTAATTCGTCGACCGCAGCACAACTTTGATCATGGAGCCGTAGTCGACGATCTTTGACCACAATAAAGTGATCAACAACTTCTTGTTATCATGAGCTTTCTATCAAAAATCACCGACCGTTGACCATAGGCAGAACTAGCCCTGGGCACGGTAGGACACGTGCCCGACCGGTTTTTTCCGCGATTTTCACCGGGGGAGAAGAAATTCCGTCGCTAAGCCTGCTGCTCACGTGCCCTAGCCCGTCAATACTCCCGTGCCCTAGCCCGCCAGGCGCCATGCGTGGACGACGATCGCACATTCGCACCGCTGCAGATCGCCGCTTGGCTGCTCCCGTGCCCTAGCCCGCCAGGCGTCGACGACTGCTGCTCCTGCTCGGCTGCTCCCGCTCGGCTGCTCCCGTGCAGATCGCTGCTCGGCTGCTGGTAACTTCTTCTTCTTCTTCTTCTTCTTCTTCTTCTTTCTTGGGTTAGGTAGATGGAGAAAATCTGAATGCCGCCTTTCTTTTGTACCTATCAGTTCCTCCATCTAATCAAACATTTGCCAGTGCCCCTGAACATAACCCATCTCGAGCTGAACCACCTAAATTTTGTGTTACTCTGTGTTTGTTTCCTTATATATATTTTAATCAATTTCATAGCAAGATGCCCCCATTTTCGCCGATTTTAACATCTCTTAAGCATAATAAAATCTAGAGCCATGCTTTGGCGTTCAACATCATAGAAAAACTAAACCAAGTTTAGATCAAATCTAAGAAAAAGTTCTTAACTTCATAATATTCTAAGATATCAAAACAGTCCAATTAGACACAAGAATTTTGAGATAGCTACAATGAAGTATAAAAGCATAGAGATAACCAACAATACATTGACCAATAATACTCGAAGATATCAAAACAGTCCAGATTTCTTTGCAAAACCCCCGCTCAGGGTGCGCTAACCCCTGAACCTTCCGAATTGACAGTACTTAGATTGTGCCCGTGCGACTTCAAAATCCTAGTTCCGCCACTGCCGTTGACGATCGGCCATTGCTCATCTGATGCATTTTTGTTGTGTTGTTTTTTAACGTAGGTTTTTTACTTCCTATCTGTACGGATTTGTTTTTATAGCCGTTTGTAATTATTTTTATTATGCCTGAATTATCAGTTTTTATTTCAAGAGATAATAATTCAATTTAATTTTATAGTTCCATATAGTCCTCTTCTTTATTCTCTTGCTTTCATGTTCTCTTTCTCAGTTTCTTCCTTATTTTGACTGTGCAGCTGCGCTTCTTCAATATATGTGAATTTTTATTAGAATCTAGTCGGATGCTTTACCTTAACAGATTGAGCATCAGTGAAAATCTCCGTCATAGAATGTTTTAGGGCGGTGCACCGCGGAAAATTTTTAGGTCAGGACCGTAGACGGTAAGCATCATCCACACAACCAATGAGAAGGCACAAATGATGAGGGCCCCGCGCAAAAATGTATGGCACAAGCCACAACTGCGTGGGCCCCCCTCCTTTGCAAACTCCTCATTGGTGCAGGACCATGAGCATCATCCACGATCCTGACCTAAATATTGCTCGTGCACCGCACGCCTCATAAAGGCTCAATTGTTTGCAACCCATTTTATTCCTCCACATGTGTATTTCATCAAGTTCGATGCTTAGAGGAGCAACCTGAATGCCCGGACCCACCGAAACACTAAATTCACTATCATGTTCAAGACTAGTTTTTTTTTTCTCCTCTCCATAGTTATGTCAAACATGTATTCTATGATGATGACATTTTTGTTTAAACTTATAGGAGCAAATTAATAGGCTTCGTTTGGCACGGTGGTGGTGGCGGTCATGAGCACAAAGTTAAGGCTATATTTGGTTCAGGGGTGGCGGGTGCATCTTGCGGGTCGATACGCCGCTTTGAAACCGGAGGGGGAGAGGTGGGGGTCAAAACAGAGCGGATCGAGGCCGTTTCCTCCTTGTTGTGGGTGCAAATAGAGCAAACGCCGCTAGCGGCCGTTTGTTTACCCGCGTCCGGCGGCTTTTGCTCCAAATGGAGACGGCGAAACGCCAAACCAAACGAAGCCTAAATTGTCATTTGTTAACGTCCACCAAGGATCTTCATCCACTTTTATGTTGAATCAGATGATGTTTCTCAAGTAATGCTAAAGGAATGACGTTTTAACCTATCCATTTACGACCGCCACCACCATGCCAAACGGAGCCTAAAATTCTTTTAAAAATATTCCTTTATTAATTGTGCATCAACCAGTAGCAGAACACCAGGTCAGAAGGCGGGCCGGGCATGAACGGTTATGAACCGTCGTTTGTGAACACCCTACATCACCTAAGGAATTTCATCCACCCACTTATATGTTCAAAATTAGTACTTTTTTTGTAACCAAGAGTATGCCAAACAAATATTTTATGATGGTTGCCTTATTACTCCAAACTAGCCGGAGCAAAAACGCCGCGTCAGACAGACCTTTAATCAATCATAAACAAGATAATATTCGTGAAAGAAAAGCGTCATCGAAGTTATCTTAAACAGAAGTGCGTAATCTCTCGGTGCAAGGAGAGGAAAAGAAAAACAGGTGCCATGAAAAAATTACAGGAAATTTCATAACTTCAGCATATTAGAGTTTTGGATCCAGCAAAACGCTCAGGATTGAATTGGTTTGATCTTGAAATGGAGGGATATAAGAGAAAACACAAAGCACTTCAGATCCTGCACGCAAGATTAAGATTGATTTTTATCAGCAAAGCAAAAACAAAGTAAAAAATTTAATGTTTTAAAAAGATAACAAATTAATAAATTAACAAAATATCTAACAAATAATGGTAAATATGAAAATCTCTCCCAAGTATTAATGCTCAAATCAAGGGGGAACCAAATGGTCTAATCTTTCCCTAGTTCGATCTCCGCATTTGGCAAAATTTTAGCAACCGGGCTCCGGATCAAAATTTCCGTCCGGGTAGGAGATCGTTTCAATCTCCGATCTCCTAATTCTCTCACTTCCCCTCTTTTACGGGCGTGAGCGAATTAGGAGATCGAAATGATCTCCAAGAAGATTGAAACGATCTCCTAGAAGATTGAAACGATCTCCTAGAAGATTGAAACGATCTCCTAGAAGATTGAAACGATCTCCTAGAAGATTGAAACGATCGCCTACCCAGATGAAAATTTGGATACGGAGTCCGGTTGCAAAAAAACCGCCCACATTGGGCTCCGTTTGGCACGGCGGTAGCGGTCTTGAATGACGTGGTTATGAAACGTCATTCGTGAACTCCCAACCTCATCTAAGGAACTTTATTCATTTTATGTTCAATACTAGTTTTCTTTTCTTGATTGCGGTCATAATTGTTGTCATGCCAAACATAGATTCTATGACGGTCGTAATTTTGCCCAAACTCACCGGAGCAAAAACGCAGCGGCAAACGGAGCCCAATGGCGTCTGATTCCTGATTTGATTTTGCATGTGGATCTATCGTCTTTTCAATCTCAATAGTGAAAATAACAATCATTTCCAACATCTTTGTTGTCTGGATCGTGGTCATGATCAACCCACAGCCCGATCTCCCGATCAATGTTGGCCCAACTTGACAATGCCTTGGACTCAATTTGACAGCAGTTAACTGATTTTTACCAAGTTATGCTTAAGTATAGATCGGAATATTTAACTGGAGGAGCCTGTAAAGCCAATGGAGGGTCCAATATTACTTTTTTCTATCATATGTATTATCCTCAACACAATCAGCCTAATCCCGGATCTCTTAAAGTGGCTAAGAAGTAGAGAATTATTGAATTTGTTCATTACAAAAAGCGAGTTCCTACAAAAGATAGAATAAAAAGGGCAGCCTGGTGCATAAAGCATCCCCGTGTAACAAGGGTCCGGGGTAGGGTCCCACAACAACTATGAAATGAAAGCAAATCTAACCTTGTATTTTGCAAGAGGTTGCTTCCAGGACTCAAACTCATGACCTCAAGATCATACAGCAACACCTCAACCGGTGCACCAAGGCACCCCCTCTACAAAAGATAGAATATGCAACAAAATAGTATAATCAAATGAAAACTGATAGCGGTTTAAGGAGAATATTTCAACAACCACCTATGAGGTTCAACTTGGACTACTTGCTCCACATATTTATGGTTGGAACACAAAATTAATCACAATTGAAGCACGGACCTCGCAGAGGATTGCCACCCTCCTCTTTATATTCCTTGTCACCCTCCTCTTTATATTCCTTGTCACCCGATTGAGGTGATGGTTCTCTAGGATCTGCATCTCTGATTCTCTAAGATCTGCAGCTCCCAGTTGAAGCGGCATCAGTCTATACTTCTTCATTGCTCACTCTAATTGCAAGTAGGGTTGTCCGCAAACCAAATAGTCGTGAATAATTCAAGAATCGATTCGTGAAGATTCGGTTAAAATTCGTTGTTTTTTATTTCAAACCAGAATCCGAATACTAGCAATATATATTTAACTAAACTTCATATAATTAAATAAATTATGTAATTAAATAAATTTTATGCAATTACATTTGAATTCGAATTCGAATTCAAATTCAGGATTTCAGCACGAATCCGAATCTGAATTCAAATATTTGAATTCTCTGCATTTTATTATAAATTTAGATTTGATTAAATAGTTATTCGATACGATTCGGTTCGTGAACACCCTAATTGCATGCGCATTACACAAGTGTGAGTCAAGAACATAGTTGTGATCACATCATTCGGCTTTTAAAACTCCGCCTCCAAGTGAAGCCTCCCTTGCAACCAAACCACAAAATATGCACTTGCTGATCTGGTCTAATTGGGGTTGCCCTCCCTAGGATTCCTTGAAAATGTTATGAAAACTCATCCACACTTCCAATTTGTCGCAGTGAAATCAAGTTGCTGAGGGAGTTTCCACGAAGAGGGGGGCCACATGTAACAATAGAGCTTGAAATCCCACACACAACATGTTGGAGTGTTCCCTATCAAACTGAACGAACTACAATTGTGTGGATCCCATCAAATGATAGAATGCCCCTTCAATCAAGTCACACATGTTGGAACATGCGTTCCGCACTTCTTGATTTGAAAATAACAAATCCCGGGTGTATTTGATCTTGGTATGTGTGGTATAATCTGCAGGGATAACAGGTTTGCAAGTACTAAGGATGGGTTGAGCAGAACATTGAAGAAAAGGAAAATCTCGCTATCACTGGCGATAACGCTATCGCGGGCGATAGCGTAGACAGTTACTGCTGACGTCGGCCATGATCCGGATGTTGCCGCGCATGAAGTCACGTCTCAGCGCTATCGCGGAGCGATATCGCTGTCGCCGCGCGATAGCCCACGATCGTCACGTTCTCCACTCAGATCTTAAAAAATACGCGACGTGTGCCACGTGTCAAGCCACGGAGTTTTTTGCTATCGCGGGGCGTTAACTCTACCGCAGGCGATAGCATGAAATGATATATACGGCCAAGAATTTCAGGGAAGAAGTAGATCGTGGAGAGCTTTGTTTTCCCAGAGAATTTTGAGAGCCTTCCATCTTCGTTTCTAGACGAACTCCCTTGGTCCGTTGCAATCTCAAGAGCGAAGGAGATACGACCGTGCGTTCAAGATTGGAGATCTTCTCATCGGTCCACCATCATCTTCAGAGCTCGTGTTTTTGAGGGAGTTTTTAAGTTTTACTATTGTACTTTTATTTTCACTTTTTATTTTGTAATTGGGAAGGGAAAATCACCGCCTTGTGTGTGGTGTCTAAGTCCGTGTGTGGCTTAGGGGTAAATCATCGTCTTGTGTGCGGTGTCTAGGTCTGTGTGTGGCTTTGAAGAAAATTGCCACCTTATGTGCGGCGTCTAGATCAAGGTTTGATCTAGGGGGAGGCTAGTAACCATATCTAGGGAGATATTGACTATAGCCTACCGGTCCTTGGGAGAAGAACCGGTGAAAAAGCTAAAAACTATTATCATTGTAAGCCTTGATTTCAAGCTTTATTGGAATCATTTTACATATATATTTTTGAAGAAATAAAATCTTGATTTTCATTTCATTGATGTGTCTCAACCTTTGATTCTAATTTCATATTTTATAAAAAGTTTGTACAACTTTAAAGAACCCTTATTCACCCCCCCTCTAAGGGCGCCACAAGATCCTATAAGTGGTATCAGAGGAGGTTATTCCTAATACGGTTTCACCACCAGGAATTATGGCGCAGCATGACCATGCTTTCTCTGAGGAGCAAGGAATTAGTAGACCTCCATTATTCACTGGATCTGATTATAATTACTGGAAAACTAGGATGAGGTGTTTTCTTATTTCTCTTGACATTGAAGTTTGGAATATGATAGAGCCTAATTATACTCATCCCACTTATACAGTGGGAGATGTAGTAATGGAAAAACCAAAAGATAAATGGGATGATCAGGATAAGCTAAGGTGCAAAAATAATGCAAAAGTCATGAATGTATTATTTTGTGCATTAGATAGGACTGAATTTAATAGAACTTGTGCTTGCAATAATGCTTATGAGATTTGGAATTTACTTGAAGTAACTCATGAAGGTACCTCGCAGGTGAAGGACTCGAAGCTGTTTCAACTGGAATCGGAATTTGAAAAGTTTAGGATGGAAGTGGATGAGGACGTAGACTCAATATACATCAGATTCACCAAGATAGTGAATGACTCAAAAGTGCTAGGTAAAATTTTTTCAAATGGTGATTTGGTGAGAAAACTTCTTAGATCTCTCCCCCCTAAATTTAATCCCAAAGTGACGGCTATTTCTGAATCTCATGATCTTAAATCTCTTAATATTGAAAGCCTGATTGGGAACTTGAAAACTCATGAAGTTGAATTGAAAATTCAACAACAAGAGTATATGGAGCCAAAGAAGAAGGGGTTGGCTCTAAGATCTAAGAAAGAGGAAGGTAGTGATTCTGAGGAGGAAGAAGAAGATGAGGAAAATCTTTTTGTTAGAAAATTTAAAAAATTTATGAGAAATTCGGAGAGAAGAAATACTTTTAAAAAATATTTTAAGAAGGAGACGTTTAGAAAGGAAAAAAACAAAAGGATGACGATGAGGAGGAAGAGAGACTCCCACCAGAGTGCTATCACTGCAAGAAGTTAGGACACATCTGAAGCAAGTGTCCAAAGTACTTGAAAGAACTTAAAGAAAAGAAGCACAAAGGGAAGAAGAAGGTCCTGAAAGCTGAAACATGGGATGATACTACTTCTGAGGATGCAAGCAGTTCAAGCACAAGCGAGGAGGAGGCCAATATGCGCCTAATGGGAAAGAGCGTCATATATGATGACGAGTGCAGTGTTCAAAGCGACACTGAGGTAATTCCTCCAACTTATGATGAATTATTTTCTGAATTTTTAAAGACTTGCAAATGTTTTGAAAAAAGTTTAAAAGATAATGATCTTCTTAAATTTGAAAATAAAGTTTTAATTAAAGAAAATAAAAAGTTGTTAAATGAAATTAAGACTTTTGGAAAAGAAAAAATTTCTTGCCAAGAGTGTGATCACTCTTTAGGAAGAATAAAAGAACTTGAAGAATCTCTCTCCAAATCTCATTCTACAATAAAAACTCTTACTAAAAAAAATGAGATTTTAGAGAGGAATCTAAAATCTTTTATTTCAAAACTCCAAGAGGGTAAGAAATCTTTTGAACGAAGATGTGTAAATCTTGTATCCGAGAATACGGAAATGAGAAACCAGATTCATGACTTAACACTAGCCATGAAAAAATTTGGAATGGGCAAAAGATCACTGGATATGATCTTAGGATACCAATGCCATGGATTTGGAAGGTTTGGACTCGGATACACGACTGGAAGCTATCGCCCGACGATAACCACTACTGCCGGCGATAGCGAGAAATCCAGAAAATCTAATTTTAAAAATTCTGATAATAATAAATTATCTGATACTGCATTTCCTTATAGTAAAAGTCCAGAGAAGTTATATTCTTCTCATTACATTACATGTGTCAAATGCAATAGATTTGGTCACACCACGGACTCGTGCTGGAAGAAAGGAAAAAGTAAAATTAAGCAAATTTGGATGCCTAAGGATTCTCTACCTATACTATGGGTGGAACCACTTGAGTAGCCAGATCTTTACTCACATCCTCTTTCTAGGTGTGTTGGCAGGCTAAGGACAAAGAAGACGTGTGGTACTTGGACTCAGGTTGTTCAAAGCACATGACGGGCAATAAAGAGAAGTTCTTTAGCCTGGAGATGAAGAAAGGAGGAGTTGTTACATTTGGAGATAATGGAAAAGGAAAAATCATCGGCATCGGTGTTGTGGGTAACAAAAGTTTTTCAATTTCAAATGTTTTATTTGTAGAAGGTTTAAAACATAATTTGATTTCAATTAGCCAATTATGTGATAAGGGTTTAAATGTTTTGTTTGAATCTTCTACAAATTTGTGCAAAATTATTGATTCTAAAACAAATGAAATTGTTTTTACCGCACCTAGATGTCATAACGTATATATGATTAAATTTCATGATTTTTCAAATTCTACTTTAAAATGTTTTTTATCAAAAAATTATGAGTTAGAATTATGCCATAGACGACTTGGACATACTAGTGCCAAGTTAATTAAAAAACTTTCAAAAGATAAATTAATTAAAGGTTTACCATTGCTAAATGAGAATTTATCTTCATTATGTGAGCCTTGCCAAAAAAGAAAATTTTCAAAATCGTCTTTCAAAAGTAAAAATATTATTTCTACCACTAGGCCACTCCAATTAATTCATATGGATTTATTTGGGCCAATTTATATTTCTAGCTTATGAGGTAGAAAATATACATTTGTATTGATTGATGATTATTCACGTTTTTGTTGGACTTTATTTTTAACCTCCAAATCTGATGCGTTTTCAGAATTTTCTAAATTATGTTTGCGTATTCAAATTGAATTTGAGTTAAAAATTAAACGCATACGTTCGGATCATGGAGGGGAATTTGAAAATGAAAAATTTATTTCTTTTTGTACGGAGTTAGAAATTAAACATAAATTTTCCGCTCCACGCACACCACAGCAAAATGGTGTAGTGGAGAGGAAAAATAGGACTCTTCAAGAGCTAGCCCGTGCGATGTTATCTGAATTTAAATTACCAAAATCTTTTTGGGCTGAAGCGGTGAGTACTGCATGTTATGTAATTAATAAAATAATGCTTCGCCCTATTTTAAAATTAACTCCTTATGAATTAATTTTTAATAAAAAAACCAAATGTTTCTTATTTCAAAGTTTTTGGTTGTAAATGTTTTATTTTAAATTCTAAAGATTCCTTAGGAAAATTTGATGAAAAATGTGATGAAGGAGTTTTTATTGGGTATTCTTCAACTAGTAAAGCTTATAGAATTTTTAATAAACGAACGAAAATAGTTGAAGAATATATTCATGTTAGGTTTGATGAGTTTGTTCCATGTGTAGATAAGAAAACTACAGGAAAAGAAGATGAACCCCTTCCTTTGATGAAAAATGATGATGAAGAACATGGAGGGAATGAAGAAGAAAAAGAAGAAGAAAGAGAAGGAGAAAGAGAAGAAAGAGAAGAAGAAGAAAGAGAAGAATATGTGTCTCCAAGTGAATTGATATTTTCAAATGATCATCTGAATGAGCTTATTATTGGAGATCCATAAAAAGGAGTCAGTACTCGTTCTTCTTTACGTGTTTTGTTTTCAAACCTTTGCTTTGTCTCTGAAATAGAACCAAAAGATGTTTACACCGCTTTAAATGATGAATTTTGGTTTTTAGCTATGAATGAAGAACTTAATCAATTTGAACGTAATAAGGTTTGGAATCTTGTAGAACGACCCAAATATTATCATGTAGTTGGAGTAAAGTTGGTTTTTAAAAATAAATTGGATAGTGAATCTAGAATTGTTAGAAATAAAGCCAGATTAGTTGCAAAAGGTTATGCACAAATTGAAGGGGTAGACTTTATGAAACTTTTGCACCCGTTGCAAGATTAGAAGCGGTTAGGATATTTCTTGCATTTGCTTGCTTTAAAAGATTTAAATTATATCAAATGGATGTCAAAACCGCATATTTAAACGGGTATATAAAAGAAGAGGTATATATAGAACAACCCCCTGACTTTATAAATGAAAAATATCCAAATTATGCTTATAAATTAGATAAAACACTTTATGAGTTAAAACAAGCGCCTCGTGCTTGGTATGATCGTTTAACTCAATACTTATTAAAGCACGATTATAAAATGGGAAGTGTCGATTCTACACTCTTCATTAAGCAAATTGATCATGATTTAGTTATTTTGCAAATTTATGTTGATGATATTATTTTTGGAGTCACTAATGAAAAGTTGTGCAATGAAGTAGTTCAAATTATGAAAAATGAATTTGAAATGAGCATGGTAGGAGAACTTTCATATTTTCTAGGTTTTCAAATTACGCAAAAACATGATGGTATTTTTATTTTTCAATCCAAGTATATTCATGATATGTTAAAAAGATTTGGATTTGAAAACCTTAAACATGCAAATACTCATATGAGTGCTTTATTGAAATTGGGAAAAGATGAAGTGGTATTTCAATTGATCAAACCCTTTATAGAAGTATGATTGAGTCTTTATTATATTTAACTTCTTCTAGGCCCGATATTATGTTCGTCGTTTGTTTATGTGCTAGATTTGAAGCTAATCCAAAAGAATAACATTTAAAAGCGGTGAAACGTATTTTTAGATATCTTATCGGATCTTCAAAATTAGGGTTATGGTATCCCCAAAATGTTTCTTTTATTATGCATGGCTATTCTGATTCTGATTATGCGGGATGTTCATTGGATCGAAAGAGCACTAGTGGCACTTGTCAATTTATCGGCCCATCACTTATTTCTTGGTCGAGTAGGAAACAAAATTCTGTTGCCCTCTCTACTACCGAGGCCGAATATATTGCACTAGGTAGTTGTTGTGCTCAAGCACTTTGGATGACACAAACACTAGAAGATTTTGGCATACGTCAAAATAGTGTTGAATTAAAATGTGATAGTAAAAGTGTTATCGATTTAACAAATAATCCCGTATTACATTCTAGATCCAAACATATAGATGTTCGTCATCGTTTTATTAGGGATCACATAAAGAAAGGACATATTAAAATAAATTTTATTGGAACAGAATCTCAAGTAACGGATATTTTCACTAAACCACTTAATGATTCATGCTTTTCAAGGTTAAGATTAGAACTTGGAGTCTTAGAATTATAAATCAAAAATAGTTATTTGTTTAAAATTCAAAGATTTTATTTTTATAAAATAGGCCTACGAAGATTACACAAATATATATATATATATATATATCATTTAGTTAATTACAATTATTAAGAATTCTTTCACAATAACCACCAAAACATAATATGAAACTGGACAGTACATAGGATAACACTGAAAACCGCTATCGCCGCGCGGTATCGCTACCGCTGGCGATAGTGAATTTTTCGGCAATCCATTTAATCAATTTCTATGATACCTATTTACAAACTTGTTTCTAGTATTACACTACATTTTTGGATGATTATCAGGATAAAATACCTCGTACATGTGTAATTGTTAGTTTCTAAGTTCTTTAAACATTGTTCTAAATTTGTCTTGATATCGATATCTACCTATATCTATGGTGACTAGAAATTGAGTGGAATTATTTCCGCATGCCTCTAAGTATGAGTAACATTTTTTATTTGATAATGTGCTGACACTTACACAGGTTGATAATTAACATATCCTTAAGTGTCTTATTACATGATATTGGTTTGTCTCAAAGCTTGGAATGCATAGCTAAAGTTTTCATTTATGCTTCATTCAAATTGATTTTCAAAATTGATGGTCATTTTGCTATTAAAAAAAGTGTTATTATTATGTTTGCATTACAAATGAATTCGGAGTCCTAAGTCAAAGTTTATGAAAAAAAATGAATTGAAAAAAAAAACACAAAATCAAATAAATATGGCTAGGATACTCCATCAAGCTCTACTCACCCTCCTGATAAGTCTTAATGAGCATTGTGAGACTGAGCACCTTGAAAAGAATTGTAAAGTATCTTGTGCAAACAGTCTTGACCATTTTTTTAAATCATTATGACATGAAATTATTTATGGAAATATATTAATTATGCATGTTTCTTGTATTAATATATTACAAACCTTCATGTAAAATTATTTTTTAAGGAATATGTATACTTTATCACTCTTCACATGTACACATCATTATCTTTTATAAAATTTCTTCTCATGAGAATTGGACCGGAAATAGTTCTTCTCTTCTATTTCATCAATTCTACAACTTTAGATATCTTGACATGATTGACTTCAATGTTTAAATTCCACTTTTAAATTACCTTTTTCCACGTGATACATTTTTTTTATGATTAAATTCCAAATTTTATGGTAATACTATTTCATGGTTATTAATGTTGATATCTCACTCCTCTTGGTTCCAATTTCCGTTCATAATCTCTCACTTCTTTAAGCTTCCGCTTTTGCAACTCACTTCTTTAATACTATTTTCACCTTCTTTTGCTAATACCAAAAGGGGGAGAATTAAGTAAGAAATCAAGAATCAAGTACTCAAGAAATCAAGAATCAAGTACTCAATTGATTAGTACACTTAGGGTGAGTAATCGTAGGGGGAGTAATCGTTCTTAGTAATCTTTAGAAGGAAAGACTTTATATAGGGGGAGTCTAGTATCTATCTATACTTATGCACTTTGATTTATCATGTTTATCTTTCTTTCTTAGTGAATTTGGTATTATCAAAAGGGGGAGATTGTTGGAACATGCATTCCGCACTTCTTGGTTTGAAAATAACAAATCCCGGGTGTATTTGATCTTGGTATGTGTGATATAATCTGCAGGGATAACATGTTTACAAGTACTAAGGATGGGTTGAGCAGAACATTGAAGAAAAGGAAAATCTCGCTATCACTGGCGATAACGTTATCGCGGGCGATAGCGTAGACAGTTACTGCTGACGTCGGCCATGATCCGGATGTTGCCGCGCATGAAGTCACGTCTCAGCGCTATCGCGGAGCGATATCGCTGTCGTCGCGCGATAGCCCACGATCGTCACGTTCTCCACTCAGATCTTAAAAAATGCGCGACGTGTGCCACGTGTCAAGCCACGGAGTTTTTCGCTATCGCGGGACGTTAACTCTACCACAGGCGATAGCATGAAATGATATATACGGCCAAGAATTTCAGGGAAGAAGTAGATCATGGAGAGCTTTGTTTTCCCAGAGAATTTTGAGAGCCTTCCATCTCCGTTTTCAGACAAACTCCCTTGGTCCGTTGCAATCTCAAGAGCGAAGGAGATACGACCGTGCGTTCAAGATTGGAGATCTTCTCATCGGTCCACCATCATCTTCAGAGCTCGTGTTTTTGAGGGAGTTTTTAAGTTTTACTATTGTACTTTCATTTTCACTTTTTATTTTGTAATCTGGAAGGGAAAATCACTGTCTTGTGTGTAGTGTCTAAGTTCGTGTGTGGCTTAGGGGTAAATCATCGCCTTGTGTGCGGTGTCTAGGTCCGTGTGTGGCTTTGAATAAAATCGTCACCTTGTGTGCGGCGTCTAGATCAAGGTTTGATCTAGGGGGAGGCTAGTAACCATATCTAGGGAGATATTGGCTATAGCCTACCAGTCCTTGGGAGAAGGACCGGTGAAAAAGCTAAAAACTATTATCATTGTAAGCCTTGATTTCAAGCTTTATTGGAATCATTTTACATATATATTTTTGAAGAAATAAAACCTTGATTTTCATTTCATTGATGTGTCTCAAACTTTGCTTCTAATTTCATATTTTATAAAAAGTTTGTAAAACTTTAAAGAGCCCTTATTCACCCCCCCCCCTCTAAGGGCGCCACAAGATCCTACAACACCACATTGTGTGTTGGTTTGTAAAAAATTACTCGCAGCGTGCTAACCAAATGAGTGGGTCCTCTCTATCATCAAAGGCGGAAAAATCCATCTTTACTCCTCGTGGAAGTCCTGGTTCATCATGTCGAGGTGGTGGTGGCTCCATGCATCCATCGGTATAGTATCCATATTATTCGTTCCAACCCCCTCGAGCCATGTCGACTCCATCTGACCCGGCAGAATTGCAGCATGGGAAAGGAAAACCGGCCTCTAATTTGTTTGGGTCCTTGATTTCTATCGGACCTCGTAGCAGCATTGTCCATGTTTGTTCCCATTCATTTGTGTCGCCGTGTCTTTCCATTGGCCGCTGTCAGGTGGCGTCGGCGCATAGCAGCTCAGTAGCACGAGTCGACAGAAGCAACAGGAGTTCTACAAGTGATCAACTTGCAACCAATGGAGCAGTGATTCCGTCGGACCAAACAATCTAAACACGGATCAATGCAATTGCAACTTTTGTTGCTGTCTAAATCCTTCATGACCTTCCTTAGCATCTTATGGATGTCGCCTTACTCATTGGGACTCGCCTTCATGCCAACACTCACCTCCAATTTGGTATGTGCCCGCACTAAGGATCTCTTCATCGGTCGAAAGAGGGAGGGTCAACGATTGAAGAGGAGAACTTCCACCAATTCCAGGCGTAAGACTTCTGAACATGGACCTCGAAAAGGAGAAGAGCTGGTTCGAAAAGGATGGTGCGGAGCTGGAGAATAACCGAATGCACTTGCTGGTTTCTGGCTGGCAGACAACAGTAGCAACGTTGGACTCCAGCCAAATACAACAGTGTGAAAAATCTACCAAATGGGGGCTTGTAAGGATTTTCAGAGGTCGCACTGAGAGTTCTCTAATTTCCAATTAATGTATACCAGTTCCCAAATGTAGTAGCTAGATTTTGGCTGAAAGACAACAGTAGTAACGTTGGACTCCAAGCAAGTGCAACAATGTGAAAATTCTACCAAATGGGGGCTTGTAAGCATTTCCAAAGGCCGCATTGAGAGTTCTCTAATTTCCCATTAATGTATACCAATTTCCAAAAAAAAGATGAACCAGTTTAAGATCAGGTATTTGTTATGGGCCACATGTGACGAGACTAGTTACTATATCTTTAGGTTCTTTTATTATTATTAGTTGTGCTTAGTTTATTAGATGGTTAGGGTTTGCATAAATAAAGTAGTATTGCAGCTTATTTAAAGGCAAGTTGGGTTTATATGAAGGTATCAAAAATGTAATCTATTTTTTTTGTCTTGAGTAAAAGATTTTGGTAGTCCTCTCCTCCTGAGCAAGCCCCGTCCAGATAGCCGCGGTTCCGACTCCAAGGTATTCCCTTCCCTCGGGCCACTACTCCGGCGAGCACACAACAACTTGACATCAGAGCTAATTGATCCTCCTCTTCCACCGAAGCCTGCTACCGCACGTGACATCGCCTTCATACGCCGCTGCCTGCACTTTGGTTTCGAGCCCAGACATTAGCATTCGAACCCTGCGACGTCCAGCCTCCAGCACGCCTACTGATCCAGCATGCACTTTCGAATCATGCCCCCAGCGCTGCCAACTGAAACCCTCGAGCCCCTTCGTCAAGCGAAGAGAAACCGATAAGCCTTTCTTCGTTCTGTTTCAACCTCGCAATCTTGTGCCTGTAAACTCTTCCTGCGACTGCAAACTCTACATTGACAACTCCACTTGAACGCCTTCGATCGAGCACCTGTACAATCTTTGTCTACCGCACGATCTTCTTCCAGCCGCTGTTGTTTCGAGCCCTATCCCAATTCCCATCATCGAGCTGTTCCAGTTGTTTCGAGCCCTGTGCCGTTTATTTCGAGCCCTGTGTGATCTTCTGCTAGTCGTCTATCTTCCTTGCAGATTAAATTTTTAATTAAATAGTCACTCCATTAATTTATATACTGAAATATGTGGGACTCGTTCGATCAAATGAGTACACTAAGGACATGATGCAAATGTTTCTGACATCCCTAGAAACACGCTTTCAAGCAACAGGCACACAACGCCGAGAAGACATTGTCACCCTCTCCAATAAGCTCAGTGATCTTACAACTACCATTGTTATAATCCATGGTCAAACTAGTAGCAGTCAAGCGGCTCCATCGCCACTTATACGCATTGATGCATCCTGAATTGCATCATTGTTTATTTTTATGATATTTTATTAAATAATTTGTAGCGCAATGCCGTTACGCTAGTTGTCCTTTATTTTCTATGTATTGTTGTGTTTGGTATCTATCGCGACTTATTGGTGTGATCGGACAATAGGATCTTAAGTAAATTGATCCGTCAAATTAGGACTAGGATTAATTTGGGCAAGCGAAAAAAAAAATTATTAAATTTCTTGGCATTCACATTTATTCTCAACCGGCCCACCAAATTGGAAACTCCTCTCTTTAATATTATTAAAGAGAGTCATTTAAGCCAGCCAACTTTACTTTGAAATAGTGTTGAAACTGCTGTCATTTCCTCATTTAATATCATATAACTCTTTGTTTATACTCCACCGTTTAATGCCTTTAAAATAACCGGTCATTTATGGCCTTTTTTTGAAACCGCTGCCTGTCTCATTCAAAGCCATAAAATATTGAAAACCCCAATCTTATTTAAGCCAACCTCCTCCTACCCGCCAAGGACGGTGGGTCAGAATCGGGAAATGGAGATATCACTCCTGTTTCCCGGTATTACCCGCAGAAGCTCCTTCGTTTCCTCCTCCCCGCTCCCGACGAGTTCTTCCCCCAGCTCGCTGACGCCGCCAGAAGTCTCCCCCGGCCCCGGCGACACCTCCTCCGGTCGTCGCTTGCTCCCTCAACGGCGACAGAGCTGAACCTCCGCATTCCGATCGCCGGCTGCGATAGCAAAGAACTCCCAGTCCAGCGATTGAACCCGGATACCTCCCCCTTGGCTCCGTTTCCCGGCCAACGGGTGTCTATTGGCTACTGGCAGAGGCCCCATCAGATCGGGGCATCCCGTACAGATCCATTTCTCCGTCCAAGACCAGCCTCCCGTACAGATCCATTTCTCCGTCCAAGACCAATCCAAGTGGCCACAGCCCCGAGCACTCTCTCCTCATAGCTTGGACCAATAAATTGCACTACTGTTGGTATAACTCTCCTCTCATTTTGCCCCTCCAAAACTTTTAGTCTACTTTCATGAATGCCTACAAATGTCTAGTAATTTCAGAGCTTGTCGCCCAAATTAATCTTGCTCCTGTTTGTCCTCAATTTGCTTTCACTTTTGTCGCTATCCTTTTTATTGAGAAACTTGTGGATGAATTAGATATATTGTAGAATGCGCGCAAACGTTAGTCGCTTGTGCAGGATTACTAAACTTTTGAGTAACTATTGCGAGTCAAAGCTCACAAAGTCGTATTCTCACCGTCAATTTTAATTTGCGCACACAATCTTCATTTTAAAATTAATTACGGATTTTGGTATGCATCACGCATCGATCCACCGAACCTAGTTGATAATTTGGCTAGTCCAACAATCCTCCAACAACAGACGCCTAGTGTTGTGCTCATTCATACGGACTCTCAGTTGTCATACATTGACTATGCAATGATCGTTGCGGACACTCCTCTCACTCGCATTAAATTTGCAACGATTCGGAGAAGTTCTTGGACATCTGCGGATTATTCTTCAATGCCACTTCAATCATTTCAAGATCATGTAGCGGGCTACTCTTCAATCCTATCTCCACACACGTTACGACCTGCTGACGCCATCATCATCATCCGTGACGCAAGTGAGTACAAAGAAGGATGGTTGCTCTCCGCAGTCCCCGCTACAATGATGCTCTACAATGAGCTATTTTGGCGTGATATAAAGGAGCCTGTTGATCAATTTGGTCATTCTTCGAGCTTGTAAACAAGCTCAATTTGAAGGTCGGGTGAGATATTATGGGCTACGGGCCACGGGTGACAGGGCTAGTCATTGTATTTATAGTGTCTTTTATTATTATCAGTTGTGATTGGTTGTTAGACGGTTAGGGTTTGCATTTTCTAAATAGTCTTGAAGCCTATTTAAAGGAAAGTAGGGTATGTATGAAGGTATCAAAGAAGTATTATATTTCTGATGGCGTGCAATGTCCGACACAAGTCTATTCCCGCAGGAGGCGGTGATATGCTACCCGGTCGGACGGTTTGAGTCTGTGGTTGCGTCTGAATGATCGATTCGAGTCGATTTGATGTATTACTTTAGATGTTTCGAGTTGTATTTGACGACTAATTGTCCCGGACAATATGAGTTGTCCGATTCGGGTGCTCTAAGTTGGTTTTATGTTTATATAGTGTAGGGTGCGGTTTATTATGGGTATCGAAAGTTGGATTGCAGTTTTGGCAACCGTCGATCTTCTCTTCCTCTAGTGTGACGCCGGAGCGAATCCTCCTTGGTGCAATTCCAGGGTAAACCCCGCCTTCTCCCTTCCTTTCTCCATCCCCTCCTTCCCAGCCACCGTCTCCCATGAGCGTATGAAGGTATCAAAGAAGTATTATATTTCTGATGACGCGCAATGTCCGACACAGGTCTATTCCCGCAGGAGGTGATGATTCGCTACCCGATCGGACGGTCCGAGTCTGTGGTTGCGTCCGGAAGATTGAATCGAGTCGATTTGATGTATTACTTTACATGTTTCAAGTTGTATTTGACGACTAATTGTCCCTAACAATTATGAGCTGTCTGATTCAGGTGCGCTAAGTTAGTTTTAGGTTTATATAGTGTGGGGTGCGGTTTATTGTGGGTATCAAAAGTTGGATTGCAGTTTGGGCAACCGTTGATCTTCTCTTCCTCTAATGTGACGCCGGAGTGAATCCTCCTTGGTGCAATTCCAAGGCAATCCCCGCCTTCTCCCTTCCTCCCTCCCCTCCTTCACATCCACCGTCTCCCACGAACCGCAAACCCTCCCTTGTTTCACGCACCCCTCCCATCATTCTTTCCGACAAGGATCGACACCCAGGCCCCCACCTGTCTTGAACCCCCCTTCCAGCCCTATTACATTCAAGTGTACACCCTTTCCCTGTCCTCATCCTTGTAGTTGAGCCCCCTCCCACTGTGTCCCAATCCTACAGGTCCCCACTACCGCCAGCCTGTCTCCTTCTGTTGCCATCCCACAAATAAACCTTTTGTGAGCCTCTACAACATTCATCCTCCCTTAACCAGATACTCACACTCAAACTCTAGCCCCCACCGGTCCGGAAACCTCTCTTGGCACCTTCCCCACTTTGTTGCCACCTTGGATGCCTGCAACAAACATCATTACCCCCGCCTGCAAGCGTAAGTTTTGGAGTTTTGTTCATCTATTGTTGTGTATTCGGCATCCTAATCTTTGGTGGATGCTATTGTCGTTTGCTAGTAGTACAGTACTTCGTATAACTTGTAGGGCTTATTTCGCGCACGCATAAAGTATTTGCGCCTCTATTGTTCGATGAATTGAAACTTGTTTTTTACCATAATTATTATTTGTGATCGCTTGTGCCATTGTTAATTTTTATATTAATTAATTACTGCTGCTAATGTTCATGCAGACCTACTCTTGCATCTTCATCATTTTTCATCACATAGAATTGCATTTAGAGTGTCCACCCTGAGTTGACCTACCACTGCATCAATTTTCTTTTGTCTTGAGTAAGAGACTTTGGCAACTCTCTCTCCTCCCGAGCAAGCCCTACCTAGGTAATAGTGGTTTCGACTCAAAATTATCCCCTCCGCATCCGGCCACAACTCCGGCGAGCACACAGCACTATAAAACTCAGTTTAGCCAAAGTGTGAAGGCCTTCAACAACGGTCCACCCATTCAAAATTCTTTCATTCCCGGCACACTGATCAACAATTAGGGAAACTTTTCTACTTTTTATCAGAGCTTGTAAACTCAAAAAAGGTTTTAACTTCTAAGTTGGGAAGAAGCAGAGGCACAAGTGACAGACAATTACTCTTGACGTATTTTATTAACATCCATTTTGAGCTCCAGTGCAGCGAGAAATACCAAAAACTCAATTTTGAGCTTCATTCCCGCATAATGGTGAGAGCTTCATTTTCCACCAGAGTCTATTATGTGCCTCGAGCACCAGGCTTAATCATTACCATTATTTTTATTATTTTCTTGTCTTTTATTAATCTCTTTTATTTGTATTTTCCTTTGAGTATTTTGTGAGCCTATATATAGGCATGACTAAATTGTATGAAGGTATCAATGAATTTAGTTCTAATTTTCTAAACCCTAAAAGAGATCTTGGAAGCTCTCTCTCCCTTAAGCAAGTCCCGCTTAGGCAGCTGCGATTCCAGCTCAGTAGTATCTCCTCCACCTTCGGCCACCACTCCGGCAAGCCCGTAATAACTTGGTATCAGAGGCACCTCCTCCTATTACACCTACGCACACAACACTCTTGCAAACATATCATCAGATTTTTTTTACAAACATATCATCAGATTGATCCATAAAGACGTCGATAGTATTCCGGATTCGGAAGAAGGAGATCTTCGTCAGAGGCATGAGCACAAAATTTGTGATTGACATCCATAAGAGTATTAACCGGCTTGCATCAAGAGTAGTCAGCATCCTGAAGAAGGTCAAGACAGTACTTCCGTTGGGATAGGACAAGACCATTAGACCGTCTTGCAATCTCAAGGATTAGAAAATATCAAAGGTTCCCCAGATCTTTTGTTTGAAAAACAGAACACAGATGTTGTTTGACTGCTTGTATTCCTTTGTCATCATCTCCTGTGATTAGGATGTCATCAACATAAACTAGGAGAAGAACCGTTCCTGTTGTCTTATGTCGAGTGAATAGAGAGAAATTTGTCGAGCTCCGAGTAAAGCCAACTTCCCGAACAACCCTACTGAACTTATCGAACCATGTCCGAGGAGATTGTTTGAGACCATAAATCGACTTCTTGAGGTGACAAACTCGGGACTCCCCCGTGGTCTCAAACCCGGGAGGTTGTTGCATATAGACAATCTCTTGCAGATCTCCATTTAAAAAGACATTCTTTATATTCAGCTGATGTAAGGGCCAGTGGCGATGCACAGCTACTGAGAGAAGCACACGAACCGTATTGAGTTTGGCCACCGGAGAGAACGTTTCCTCATAATCAAGGCCCGGTTGTTGAGTAAATCCACAACCACTATTCGGGCTTTAAGACGATCAATTGTTCAATCAACAACATGCTTGATAACAAAGACCCATTTACAGCCAACAGGAGTCTGTCCTGGAGGAAGAGAGACCAGATCCCACGTGTGATTAGCCCAGAGGGCTGTCATTTCTTCGTCTATGTCAGCACGCCAACCCGGATGCTGAAGAGCCTCCTGCACAGAGTCAGGGACAGAAATAGAGGATAATGTAGTGGCAAATTTGTGAAGCGCCGGGGACAGGTGGTGTAAGGATACGTAATTTGTCATTGGATAAGCTGTGGAGGTAGGAGTTGGATCAACAGGTCGCAGAGTGCCAAAGGTGAAAGCCGACTGCAGAGGGGCGGCGGAACGAGGAGATCGACGAGTGTAGACACGAAGAAGTGGAGGTTTTTGGAGAACAAGAGTGTTGGTGGGAGGTGGTGGCGGCAAGGTGGACGTAACGGGGACGACAGGCCGTGGTAATGATGATGGTTGTGAAAGAGGTGGTGATGAAGCAGGGAAAAACGGTTGATCTTCCAAAAAAGTGACATCCGCTGAAACAGTCACCTTGAGGATAGTGGGAGAGTAGCAACATACCCTTTTTGTGTTCGGAAATAACCAATGAACATCTGTTTGGCTGCCTGAGGATTGAGATTGTCAATGGAGGGACCAAGATGATGAACATAGCAAGTACAACCAAATATGCGAGGGGTGAGGGGGAATGGTGGGGTGGAAGGAAAGAGAACACTAAAAGGGGTGGCATGATTGAGGACGGAGGAGGGGAGACAGTTAATGAGAAAGCATGTCATTGAAACAGCAAAATGCCAATACGCCTTGGGAACATGCATCTGGATCATGAGCCAGCAAGCAACATCAAGAAGATGTCTATTTTTGTGCTCAACTACACCATTTTGTTGAGTAGTATAAGCACATGAAGTCTGATGAATGATGCTAAATTCAGAGCAGAGATTATCGAACTCATGACTCGTGTATTCACGAGTATTATCCGACCAGAGCGTCTTTATTTTAGCAGTAAACTGTATGCGAGTCTTTAGAACGAACGCACGGAATACACGAGGAAGCTCGGAGCGATCACGAAGTATAATCAGGTCATTCGAGAGTAATCATCAATAAACGTGATAAAATAGCGATAACCAGACACACTTGCTATTTTATAAGGGCCCCAAACATCAGAATATACTAACATAAACGAAGCAGAGCTCTGGGTACAATGAGGAGAAAAGAGGAACGAAGTTGTTTCCCCAAAATATAGGAATCACATGTAAAAGCAGGAAGCGGAATATCAGGAAGAGCCTCTTGAGAACTGGAAGAGGTGTATGTCCAAGATGTCGATGCCAGTCAACCGAGGATACGGAGGAGAGAATGGTAGAGGAGATATCAATAAGGTAGATGTCGTTGTGTAGTCGTCCTTTACCAATGATACTCTACGTCCTGCGATCCTGCATCAGAAAAGAAGAAGAGGTGAATGTGATAGAACAATCCAAATCAGCAGTGAGCCGACTAACAGAAAGAAAATTGAGAGGGGAGCCTGAGACATGGAGAGCCGAGTGAAGAGAAATATTGGGATTGAGAGATATATCAGTGGAGCCGGAGACAGAAGCAGTGTTGTCATCGGCTACGGTGATAAACTTTGGATGCGGAGAATCCGAGTATCGAGGTGGCTTTAAGGAGATAATATGGTGAGTAGTACAAGAATCCACTATCCAGTGCGGACTAGTGGGAAGATAAACGATACCTTCATTAGAGATGGAGGCAACAGAGATAGGCGAGTTGTGGAGAAACCCTTGAAGTTGTTGGAGCTGGAAACGGACTTCATCAAGATCAGCACGAGTGGCGAAGGGGCTGTGGGTAGCGGCAAAAACAGTTGGGCGAGGAGGAAGACCATGCTTACGATAACATGTGACCTCTAGTTGGGCCGGCCACTGCGATCTCTCCCCGTGGAGCCTGTCGGTCCTCCACGGGTAAGTGTCGGTAACAAAGGTGCAGGAGTGTGCTGGAGAAGGGTCGGTGATGGAGGGTCGATAACATCCGGAGGCGGTGAAACCTTTAACAGCATGGAGCACACATCAGAGGAGGGAATAGTAGGAGAGGAGAGGACCTGTGCTCGAATACTGTGAAGATAAGGTGGAACACGAGCCATCATCATGACAATACCAACAACTTCCTTTTGAGCACGTTGGACAGCTAGATCAGTAGTCAGGGGCTGATGCTGAATCCATACTTCAACTAATGTCTTGGATGAGGTTAAGGCTCCGTTTGGGGGGACTTATTTTCACCGGTCAAGCAGTTAAGACCGCATGAATCAGACCACAATTAAGGTCTGGTTCATGCGATCGTAACCGCTTGACCGGTGAAAATAAGTCCCCCCAAACGGAGCCTATGTCAACAGCGCTGCCAGAGTCCAGGGACTGAAGATTAGTGATGATGTCATACAAGTGTTGGAGACTGTCCTTGCCGGAGTAAAGGGAATGGAGCTCATCCCACATCGCCTTGGTCGTCTCGTGGTACATGATCATGCGGTAAGGTTCGTCATCAAGATAGTTGAGTCACGTCTAAACACGACCATCGTTACGAAGTCAGTCATCAGTAGAAGCAGAGGGCACAACCTGAGTTAAATGAAGCAAGAGTCCCTTGGACTGAAGAACACGGCGAACAGAGTGAACCCACTCAACAAAGTTCTTCTTGCCAGTAAGAGAAATTGTGGTGATTCTCAACTCAGCACGGAGTTCAGGAGCGGGGACCAGGTGGGCTTGAGGAGAAGAATCGGTAGAGGAGTCCATTATAACACAACCAGGCGAACAGGAATAGAGGCACTGCGGACAGACCACCAGGCGGCTAAGCAAGACACAGCGGCTAAGCAGGCAGACCAGGCGGCTAAGGAGCAACAGGGCTAAGCAGGCACAACGAACAGACCACTGCAGACAGGAATAGAGACAGCGGCAGCGAGTCTGGCGGGCTGGCAATACACAGGTCGCAAGTGCAACAACGGCTAGGCAAGACCGCAAGATCTGGCGGATAGAAGGAGAGAGCCAGGCAACCAAGAGCGGCTAACCTGGTGTCCGCGGTGAAGCGGGCTAACCGGCAAGGCCGCGGCGGACTGAGGAGCAGTGCATAGAAAGAGACTGCGGCAGATAGAGAGGAGGAAACCGCGGCTACTAGCACGAATACTGGCAGACGAGTAGAGTAGAGAAGAACGGCAAGGGCAGAGAAGCTCGCAGCGGGTAGAAGAGCTCGCGGCGGGTAGAAGAGCTCGCAGCGGCTAGGCGGGTTCGCAGCAGACAGAAGAGCTGCGGTTAGAGACCGAGCAGCACGCGGCGAGCAAGCAGAGGGGAATAAATCTACGACGAGCAGAGAACACCAAGCGGCAAGGAAGAGAGATCCGCGGATAGAGCCCGCAACGGATCAAGTAAATAGAGCGCAGCGGATAGAAAGCAAACCGCGACAAGCAAGGGAAAGAGGACTCTGGGCAAGCACAGAGAGCAGATCGCAGCGAACACACTCCAGCGGCAAACACAGAAGAAACACGGTTATCAGCAGCACAGACCGCGACAAGGGCAGACCGCGGCGAACAGAGACTAGACCAGACCTTCGACCGCGGTTAAAGAGACAGACCGCGCGAATCAGAGACTAGACAAGCCCGCGGCGGCTAAAGAGGAAGACCGCGCGATCAAGAAAGAGCAACTGCGGCGGACAGAGCAGGCCACACCCAGCAGAAGAAGTAGTCCGCGAGACTAGATCGAGCGAGTAGGAGGAACGCCAAACCAGGCAGACCGCTCGAAGTCACAGAGCGCAGCAAGATAGGAAGGTGTGACCCAGCAACTAGCAACTATAAAACCGGGGAGCGCCAAGAGAAAAAAACGGAGGGAGGAGCTTGATAAGGCTGCGGACACAAGCACGCAATCCGCGCGACAGCAAGAAGTGGGAGACCGCAAGAGAGAGAGGCAGACAATCAATCAAACTAACTGCGGAACGCAGGAGGCCGCGAGGAGTTGGGCGGTTAGAAAAAAACAGGTCGGATCTTTGCCTCTGATACCATGTAGAATCCTTGTATATCCGTTTTCAATGAACAAAAATGAGTATGTTTACATTTATATGGGGAGAGGAGAGAGAGAGAGAGAAATCTCAATTTCAATATGTGGGATTATTACAAGTAGAGGAAGAGGGCCAATAATGGGCTCCTTTATGGGCATTTACATTATTATTTTTTAACAGTAGTTAAAAAACTTCATTTTAAATGTTCTTTTAACATTAATATTAATATTTTCTCTTGATTTGTATTATATTGTTCATTGTTGACATTGATGTTAGTGTTATATTGTTCAATGTTTATGTCATAAATTTTGCATGTTGTTATTATATCATCTTACTGTAAGAAAAAAACTTTTTTTTGCTTCTTGCCTTCGGCAAACACACACTTGTCCTTTCTCCAATACTCGGGATCTCTTTGCGCCTTGGTGCACTTGCGCCTTTAATAACATAGCTTTTGATGAATGACCTAGAAAGGAGTACGTTTGTGTCGTTATACGTGCTTTTGACGAATTTAAAAAAGGAATACGTTTGTGTCATTATAATGGTTGATAAAGACGTTTAAGATATGATAGAAATTCTACTAGGGGTCAATCAAATTTCAACTTGTCAAAAACATGACTGATTAAATAGCTAACCAGATCTGTCCTAGTTTTGAGATCATTAAATCAATAGAAAACATTATAGAACTATTTCATTACAAAATCGATGTTAAGAGAAGATTAATATATGCTCTCTAAAACAATCTAGCAATTTAATGAGATATCGAAGAGGTGTACTATAGTGAAACTAAGACCATTCATAATAAAATTGATGAATTTTGGAATTAATTCCTTCTCCAAATAATTTCTATCCTTCCCTCTCTAAATATTATCCGGCTAACAAATCAACTTTTTTTCTATGAACCAATTAGTAGAGCACCATATGAAAACATAACTTGAGATGATTTGTAATCCTTAATTAAAACAACAATTGATGTAAGTACCAGCATTATCCAAAACAAATAATGAATAAATCTTTAAGAATAGTTTCTAATCTCATTTCCAAACCCTAACCCTTTTGGGGATCATCTCCCGAATCAAAACCATTAGACTAGTACGAACCTGAACAAGATAATAGAAGATACGCAGCCCCTCTGGATCCTTGCTACTCTGGACATCAACAAGAGATCCAATCTTTGATGTAGTAAAGGATATATGCTCGTTTCCCGTCACAATCTCTAGCTCCTGCCTCCCCACCCTGTCTGGTTCTGGCCAGTTGTTATCATCTTCCTTCATTATCTGCAAGAAAATACAACCCACCTTCTCAATTACAAAAGACATTGAAACGAAAGGAAGTGGTTGAGGATATGAACCTCGCTTTCGGAAATGATGCGGCGGCACTCCCGGAGAACGGCGGGGGTGAGGAAGACCTCCTTGCGGATCATGGTGTCGTTCTTGTAGTTAGAATTGTTAGCGTATCGAAGCTTGCCGTCGGGGCGGAACTCGAACTCGAGAAACTCGTGCCCGAACTTGCCCTTATGACCAACGTAGTAACGGAGGTAGAACTCATCCTGCTCGTTGCCCGCCATTGCTCTCCTCAACTCTGCCTAGAGATTACTTCAACTTCTAGGTTTTCCTTAGCGGCTCAAACGGGACCAGATTTATGAGGGAAACTGTAAGAAGTAGGGATGAATTTCTAACCTGGACAGAAATAACAAATTTTGATACGAGCAAATCAGTTTTGGCTACCTACAAATTATGAAATTGTTACGTCCAAATCAAAAGAAATTATCAAAATTTCTTCAACAAAAATTAGTCTAGAATCTGTAACACCTTCGTTCCGTCGCGAATAATATAACAGAAGTTTCGGTCGGCACCTCACGCCATATTACACGAACAGATTAAAGGGTTACGAAATGAAACCATAATGTTTTGTTATTTATTTTGAAAACACACTCTAACACAGAGTTGCATTTTAACGGAAGCATTTAAAGGTTATAAAACCAATCGTCCAAAAAAGAATGTCCACTATACCAGAAATGAAAAGACATACATTATAATGTTTTGGCCTTAAAGCTTTAAATCAACAAAATTTCACCAAATTAAATGTGGTTTCCATACTTCAGCACGCAGGCCGACAACACTTGAAAATTATAGCAAAAAAATTAAGCCTTTGAGGGTCGGCAAAGCTTTGGTCTCCAACCCGCTACTTCCCGCTTGGCTCTGCAGCACCTGCAAACAAAACATTGCACCAAGTGGTGGCAAACAAGGCAACGGTCAGCTAGAGCTGACCAAATTATAACGACCACACTCATTTCTCGGGGTGGTGATGCTTAATCCCCGTAAACAATTAGCATGTTTGCATATTTAATATAAATGTGCAACTTAAGCATCATACATCACAGACGTTGGCACAACCGGCTAAACGTCTCGTGCACTCAGAACACCTTAATGGTGTACCGGGTTTCCCTGAGTCCCACCTTTTGCCATCACAGCCATACGATAGTGCATAAAACACTCCAACGGTTAACTCTGCTAGTCCATCATCATTCTTAGTCCCGGAATGGATGATTCCGCTTGAGCATTACTAGTTAGGCCTAACTCACCCATATGCCAGCGGCAATTGCCACGTACTTTAGGTCTATTTAGTCGAACGACATAGAGTGGGTACAGTTCAGTTTTTTCTCGTTGCTCAAATCGTCGTGTCAATAAACGACAACGACGCGGGAAAACATCCCTTTCCCTTACATGACATAACGCACGTTATGTTTCAAGGTTGGCACTCATGGCCACCAAAGTTGGGAATCCAAGGCGTGCAACTCAACACGCTAGCACATGATCTCCGAGAGTCCGGTTAAGCACACAACACAACAAAAGCTCCTCGGGAGCTAATGGTAACGATACATCGATCCTATGCAAACATTAGGGTGTTTCCTGGAGCACACCTCCAGTACTAACTGCCGCCCTGGGCAGACCCCCATTCTGAAACATCCAACTTCCACGGAGTCTTCTCCGGGAACCCACAGAACATCACCAATCCAGACCACACGTCCGGATGGGCTTCACACATCATTCCTAAAATCATACCCGCGCTTCCGGGTACTAAATGCAATAAAATAACGGGAATATACACATCGACCCGTCGGAGAGCACCCTTCCTCCACCCGTCGGTGGGGAGGGGCTTCCATGCAAACATGCTAAAATTAAGGGCTTCATCTGTCTAAGAAGAAAAGTCGTTACCCTTGACACACGTTTCGAAGCCATAGCTCAGTCGTCAAGGATTTAGTTTCCACGCACCGGTCCAAGCTCCAAATCGAACACTTTGCTGCGATCCCTAGCCAAACCCAACTTGCTCACCACCAACACCTCCGGACGGCTTCCTCCCGTAACTGTAAACCTAACTCTAATCCCTCTTGGTTTGCCAAAAGGAGAGGGAGGTCGACAAGAGGGTCATTCCTCCGGCTGCGCTCACGGCCTTAACCCTAGCCGGCGACGGTCGGGACAAAGAGAGGAGGGAAGAAGGTCGGGCTGCTCCTAAGCTCCCAGAAATTGGAGAGAGGGCGAGAGATCGGGAGAGATCGAGACAGAGCTCTGATTCTTCCTCCTAGGCGGTGCACAAGAAAGAGAGAGGGAGATCGGGAGAGGAGCGGGAGGCCGGGCTCGGATCTTCTCCTCCTTCCAGCGACGACGAGAGAGAGCTCAGGAGAGAGGTGGGAAAGGGAATTCGTAGTTCTGTTCCTCCTTTTAGCGGTGACAGGAGAGAGACGGACGGGCTCCGACAGCGAGGGAGGAAGATCGAGAGAGGGATCGTCGGGCTCTGTTGAATGTGAGAGAAAAAACCGAGAGAGGGAGAGAGAGATCAGGAGAGGGAGGCGGCTGGGGAGAAAATGAGAGGGGAGGGGGAAAATTTAGGTTTTATAGAAAACCATAGCTTGAAATGCTATCCGCAGACCACGCCCCCCTAAACGCACCCCAAAATTAATTTGATTAAATTTGGGGCCTTACAATTCTCTCCTCCATAAAGAAATTTCGTCCCGAAATTTAAAATATGAATAACAAAATGAAATTCGTCATTCCTGAGTAAAATAGATCGGGGTACTCCTCGTGCATGACCTCTTCTGACTCCCATAAGAGCTCCTCACGACCATAATTATCCCAACAGACTCTCACCATCTTGATGGCCTTTCTCCACTGAAAGATAAATCTATGGGTAGTTAATCACCTAGAGGGGGGGGTGAATATTTGCCTTTTAAATTTCTTTGTCACTTATACTAAAGGTTCAGTAGATACTTGAAAGTAAATATTCACAAGAACACAGCACAAGCAATCCACAGAACACAGAGATTTTATAGTGGTTCCCCTATCTATGATACATCCACTTTCCCCCTTCTTCCTCACTATCAATATGTTAGATAAGGTTATATCTCCTCCTCTTCAACTCAGATCAATAGATCTTACAAACTCAGTTTCTTTCTAGAAACCTACATCTCAGACTCACAGGTCCTACCTTAGAGATTCACCCAATCTCCTACCTCAGGTCCCTCAAGAACCCTACATCATACTATACAAGTCTTACACCTCAGTGATCCCACACAAATCACCTACCTCAGCCTTTATAAATCAGACTTACAACTCAGAGAATATTTCTCCTACCCACTCAGATCTCAAAGAGATTTTACAAAGAGAAAAATGAGAAAGAAAGTAATCTCTGAAAACAATAATTTTGTGATCTGACTTATCTGAGAATTCAGATTCTTCAATTCAGCAACACATGATTGGTTCTTGATGAGCAGACTGGCTGAAATGATTCTTCACTGGATCTGTAATGTTCTTGATGATGATCGACTTGATTTCCTTGAAAAACTTGTAGAACAGATCCACTTTAATCCTCTGATCAACTTGTTGAAAGGATCAGAAGACTTTCTTGAAGACCTGCTTCTTCCTTCTTCTTGGAGTTGTCGCCCTTCTTTGAATTAGGAGAAATCAGTATGAGTGAATTGATTAATTGTGTGATTCCTTGATTTTTGTGTAGACGACCCCTCTATTTATACCCTTCGCGGGTTGCTGACTTCTGATTGATGACATCATCATATGCCATCATACTTCAAGTTTTCCTTCAAACGGATTCTGATGAGATGTCAAGTCACTGTAGCTGACATGATACTTCTGACTTGAATTGACACTCAGCTGTGTTGACTCTATATAACTTCAGGATCATAAGTGTCGAGAAGTCCCAAGTGTCTCAACATAATAATACTTAGTGTTCTTAGACTGTAAACTGCAAGGTGTCGAGACATCTTAGTATTCTCGACACATCTGTACTTGGTATAATTTCTAGTCTGAACTTGAAGGTGCCGAGACAGTTGACTTGTCTCAACACAACTATCTGTTGGGTGTCGACATCTTCTTTAAATCTTCACTGTGTCGAGACAGTTGAATTATCTCGGCACTACAATCTGCTGGGTATCGACATCTTTAAGTCTATACTTCAGTTCTTCATTGTGTCGAGACAGTTGTATTGTATCGACACTACTGTCCTAAGCTTTAAGGTGTCGAGATATCCGACTTGTCTCGACACTGCTGACTTGATCTTCAAGGTGTCGAGATAGCTGAATTGTCTCCACACAGCTGTCTTGTATCTTTCTGATCTCGGCACTTCTCCTACAAAGGTGTTGACATAGTTATGAAGTGTGTCGACACTTTTAAACTTAGTCATTTCTCTGCGCTACAACTTGCTTGGCTTTGACTGTCCTGACTTCACTTAGCACTATTAGCTGTATGGCATTGAGTGAACTGGCTTCACTCAATGCTTGTGGACTTAGTAAATTTTCTTCAGCAACTGACTTGATATTTGACATTGAGTGAGCTTGCTTCATTCAACGCCTGTGGACTTAGGCAATTTTCTGCCTGTCCATTCAGCTTCTTTGAGTCCATCTGTCAATGTCACTTGGACCACCTGTCCAATCAATATGACAGACTAACCGGCATGCATGAACTGGAACACACATCAAATATATACTTATGTATATCATTGAGTTAAAAAGGCGTCTTCAAATCAAGTATATTATTTCCAATGTACCCAACAATCTCTCCTTATTTGGAGAAGTCATAACCCCAATTCAATGATATACACCAAAATACCAAAATAAGATAATTATGATGTACAAGAAAAGTACTGAATAAAATTATAAAGGAAACAACAATAATAAAACAGATATAATAAAATACAACTAAACTATTTCATACCAATTTGTTCAAAGATTACACTATTCAGTTTTTACAATGTCCTAAAATAAACTTACATAGTTTCTAGAAAAGAGAAATAATCTAAGATTGTTTTGGCTCTTTGATGACAATGCCTTTTTCTGATTGTATCTTGGCTTTTACTTCAGGCAGCTTGTCTTCAACAACCTTCTTCTTTCCCTTGTCATCCTTAGCCTTCAAGATCTCTTCTTCCTCGAGCCTTTGGCTTTCAGAATAATGATATGGCTTGGGGAAGTACTTGTTGGGCTCTATAGAATCAGCTGGGATCTTCCCTGCCTTCAGATCTTTCCTGAATTTATAAATAATCTCTTGCTACTTTGTATGCTTGACCCATTCTTGTTCTGAGTACTATTTTCCCCTATCAGCTATATTGTTGTTAACTACTTTCCATGCAGTGAGTATAATAGATCTGGAAGTTGGACTTCACTGCTCAAAATCTGGCTTTGCTTCAGCCTGCTTCCTAAATCTCTTCTTAGATAATTGAGCTTCTTTTTCTTTAAGCAAGGCATGAGCAGCCATCTCCACCTCCTCACATACTACATTCTGATCCTGCGGTGGAGGACTGTACATAGTCTGTACTGCAGTGTGAATAACCTCAAACTGAGCTGGTTGGCAGCCAGACTCAGCTGTTTGATCTTCAACATAATTTATGGGAGGAAAGCCTAGAGTATCTCTGATGCTATTGGAGGTCCAAATAGCATGCTCAGACTTTGACTTTATCATTACTCTCTCTCCCTTTATGACTTCTCTCTCAATATGATCTCTTAAGTCATCCTTATGAAATCTTACTTGATCTACAAGATGATTAACCCCTGAGGACTAATGATTCTTTACTTTGAACAAATGATCATCTAGTTCTTTACCAGAAGACATGATTGTCTTAACCAAAGAGTCTACATGTATAGATAGCTGAGATTCAACATCTTTGGAGGTAGAGCCTATCTTTGTCTCCAAAGATGTTATTTGCTCAGCTAGCTTTACCAGTGAAATATAATGCATTGTTATCAGGTTGTTATTCATTCTTGGCTGGTTTTCAAGTACATAACCTTGTTTATCAGCTATATCTTTTTGAGTCTCCTTTGACTCCTTCTACTGTTGAGCAAGGTAGACTACAACATTTGCTCCTCTTTGGAAGAAGTTAGTCATATCCTTCTTAAGTAGATTCACTTCAAATCTAATGGATTTGATGTCTTGTGCCAACTGTAACTGTAACTCCTTAGTGCTTTCATCTACATATTTTTTTTATTGTCTTCATTGTTGATTTAACATTATTTGCATTTAAATCAATAAGGAGCTGAAATCCATAGGAGGAGCTGATGTTGTTCCAGATTGAATGGTCTTATTATAGCTCCTACTGCTCTTTTTGAGTTCAGCCAGTTTCCTTTTCCTAATCTGAGAGGCTTCCTCCTCATCAGAATCTGAAGAACCAACAACTTCAACTGAAGTAGGCTCTTTAGCTCCTTTAGTGTTTGGATCCAGATCTGCTTTCTCCCCCTCAACCCTTACACCTACTTCACCAAGGTTGAGTACCTCCATGGTTTCATCCTCTAGTTGTGCTGAAGCATCAGAATAATGATCATCTGGGAGTGTATCCTGTAACTTCCCATGGATATCAGCTTCTTTATCCATAGAAAATTCTTCCACAGTGTCCTTAGAGATGACATTCTCATTCTCTTTATCAGACATTTGCACATCTTGTGCAGGAACATTTTCTAAGTCTGGAAGATCATTAGGGTTCTCCCCCTCAATATGATCGTTCTCTGGTCTTGTCTCCCCTACATTTGATCTCTAGTTCTAGGAGAGGTCCTTGGAGAATTTTATGGTGCTGCATTATCATGTTTATCTGTGCTAGAGCTTCCTTGTTCTTCAGATTCACTAGAAGATTCTTCTTCCACAACCAGTACTTTCTTCTTCTTCTCTTTCTTTTTCTCTAGTACTGGTGTATCTTTTGTTAATACTCTATCCCATCTTGCTAGAATTTTTATGTTCATTCTTCTCATGTGATTGATCTTAGATCCAATCTTGAGATTGAGACTGTCAGGAAGTGCTTGGACCAAATAGAGGCTTATAATCCTTCCCATATTGGGCTTCTTTATGTTCTTTGCTATTTTGTTAAAGACAATTTTGCTCTAGTTGGTCTTCACTTTGAATATTATCCTTGTCATCAGCTTAAACATTTGAGCAGAGATTCTGTCATGTGCTCCAGTTTTGCATAACAACACTTTATATATAATCTCTAACAGAAATTTGCCCTGAGTATTCATTCCCTTCCTGACCAGGGTGCTTCTAAGCTTTGTGGTTGAGGCCAATCCACACCACTCCAAAGCTTCTGCAGTCTTGGCAGAATCTAGGTCATCTTCTTGATCAATCCTTGGCAAGTGAAATATCTTGGCCAGTCTTTTGGTTGTGATTTTGACCTTTATTCCATTCACTTTGAACTTAATCTTTTCTGTGTTTGAGTCGAGATGAGCATTGGAAAAGAATTCTAGAACTTCTCATTTCCAGACATTTGAAGGTGCTGAAAGCAGATATTCCAATCCTGCTTCAGTGATTAGGGTTATTACATTCTTAATTTCTTCAGACGCCGAGTTGAATCCATTTCAGACAAGTTCATAACCTTCGAAGATGTTATCATCACACTTGGGTGCCATGAGAGAGGAGAGAAATGGTTGATGAGTGTCGACTGATCTGAGATCTAGGGCTCAACACTCAAAAATCAACAGTTCAAAATATCAATAAAGCGTAGTCGACTTCTACTCTCACACCCTATTTATAGTCTAATCTTTCCTGAAGTCGAAAAGGCGCGCTCCATTTAGACTGTTCCAAATTTTAGGAAAATACCTAGCGTCGACACTGGAAAAATTGTCTGTCGAGATGTGTCGACACAAGTCGATACAAGGATAATGTTTCTCGACATATACCTTAGGATCTCAACACCCTTTAATATCTCGACACTTACTTTGGTGTCTTGACACTTACTTTGGTGTCTCAACACATTGCAGTATACAGTCTCGACACATTTTCTGGTGTCTTGACACAACTTTTAACTTAGCCAATATTTTGTCTCCTGATCTATAGAAACTTGATACTTAATTATGTAAACTTAATTACTGATTAATATTTTATTCTTATTTTCATCAGTCTTTATGTATGCATTAATTATTCCAGATTTAACATGTCAAGTTCAAACTTAAAGAAATTAAATTTCTCTTCATCTAGGGGCTTAGTGAAAATGTCAGCAATCTGTTTATTTGTAGGAATAAATTCTAGATTAATGTCTTCCTTTTCTACATGCTCCCTAATAAAGGGATATCTTATATCAATATGTTTAGTTCTACTATGTGACACATGATTATTTACAATTGAAATGACACTAGTAGAATCAAAATATAATGGAGTTTTACTTAGCTGAATGTTGTAGTCTTGTAATTGATGTTGAATCCAATACAATTATGCACAGTAACTTCCAACGGAAATGTACTCAGATTCAGCAGTGGATATTGCTACACTTGTTTTCTTTTTGCTGCTCCATAACACTAACCTTCTTCTAAGAAACTGGCATAAACCTGAAGTGTTTTTCCTGTCTTCTTTACAACCTGCATAATCTGCATCTGAAAAGCCTGTTAGTTCAAAATCACTATTCCTAGGATACCATATGCCAAGATTAGGTGTGCCCTTTAGATATCTCAATATTCTTTTGACTGTTATATAGTGAGACTCCTTAGGGAAAGCTTGATACCTAGCACAGACACAAGTACCATATATTATGTCTAGTCTACTAGCAGTTAGATAGAGTAGTGATCCAATTATGCCCCTATACAAGGTGATATCAACTGACTTGCCAGCACCATCCTTGTCTAAAGACATAATGGATCCCATAAAAGTTCTCATGGAAGTGGCTGTTTCCATTCCATACTTCTTGATTAACTTCTTGGTGAACTTAGACTGACTAATGAAAAGTCCATCTATAGTTTGCTTAACTTGGAGACCCAAGAAAAACTTGAGTTCACCCATGCCACTCATCTCAAACTTACCTTGCATAAGTTTGGCAAATTTGGTGCAAAGTGACTCATCAGTAGAACCAAATATAATGTCATATACATATATTTATACTAAGATAGTCTTGCCTTTGACTTTCCTTATAAATAGTGTTTTGTCTATTTTCCCTCTTGAGAATTTGTTCTCTAGAAGGAATTTAGACAGAGTCTCATACTAAGCCCTTGAGGATTGTTTTAATCCATAGAGAGCTCTTAATAAAAGATAAATATAATTAGGATGAGTAGAGTCAAAAAACTGAGGGTTGCTCAACATATACCCTTTCTTTGAGGTTACCATTAAGAAAGGCTCACTTCACATCCATTTGGTAAACCTTGAATCCTTTGTAGGCTACATATGCTAGGAAGAGTCTAATAGCTTCCAATCTAGCCACTGGTGCAAAGGTTTGATCAAAATCTATACCCTCTTCTTATCTATAGTCCTTTGTAACCAGTCTAGCCTTATTTCTGACTATAACACCATTCTCATCCAGTTTGTTCCTATAGGTCCACTTGGTTCCTATGATGTTATAGTCATTTGGTCTGGGAACTAGCTTCCAGACATTACATCTCTTGAACTCGTTAAATTCTTCCTGCATAGCCCCTATCCAAAATGGGTTTATATTGGCTTCTTCAAACTTTTTTGGTTCTATTTGAGATAGAAAACTTGAGTACATTATAGTGTTGTGTTGTCTACTTCTTGTGGTCACACCATGAGCTGCATATCTAATGATCACTTCCCCTAGATGATCCTTTAGATATCTGACAGCTACTAGTAGTGTATCCTCTTCTATTTGAACAACTTCATTTTGTTGCTGAGTCTCTTCTTCTAGTTGTTCCTGTGCAAATTCTTCCTCAACAATGTTGACTCCATCTTGTATACTTTGGCTTATTGGAACTGAGTCTTCTATTGATAGCTCCTTTATCTTCAAGTCTTCTCCTGTTGTGCTTGATGTACCTGACTTATCATTATAATACATATAACTTTAATCAAATATAACATGAACAGACTCCTCTACAACTTGATCGCTCAAGTTGTAGACCCTATAGGCCTTACTGTAGTTACTATAACCAATAAATATGCCTTCATAGTACTTCTTAACAAACTTAGTTAAGTATGTTTTCCCATTATTAAGGACAAAACACCTACATCCAAAAATTCTGAAGTAGGCCAAGTCTGGTTTTCTACCCTTCATTAGCTCATAAGGAGTCTTATTCAGGCTTTTGTTGATTGAAGCTCTATTAAGAACATGATATGCTGTGTTAATAGCTTCAGCCAAGAAATATTCTGGGAGAGAAGAATCACTCAGCATGGTTCTTCCAGCTTCAATGAGAGTCCTGTTCTTTCTCTTAGCAATCCCATTTTGCTGGGGTGTTCTTGGAGAGGAAAACTCTTGCTGAATCCCAAGTTGTTCACAAAACTTTGTCATGCATTCATACTGAAACTCAGTTCCTTGATCATTTCTGATTCTGACCAAAGAACTGTTCAATTCATTCTGTATTTGTTTGACAAATGTCTTAAAGACATCAGGAGTTTCAGACTTTTTCCTTAAAAAGAAAACCCAAGTAAATCTGGAATAGTCATCGACAACCACAAATATGTAAACTTTCCTACCTAGACTATGAACTGGCATAAGACCAAATAAGTCCATATGCAAGAGGTATAAACACCTTTTAGAGTCTTTGGTTTCAATGCTTTTGAAGGAAGCTTTGGTCTGCTTGCCTTTTTGGCATGTAGAGCAAATACTCTCCTTAGCGCATTTAATGTTAGGACCATTCTTAACTAGCTCTTTACTGAATAGCTTATCTATGGTCTTATAGTTCAAATGAGCTAGCCTCTTATGCCATTTAACACAGTGTGAGGCTTTCTCATTTGTAACTAGGCATATGGAAGAGTTTGAATTTAGACAAAGAAAATTTAAA
Organism: Platanthera zijinensis; assembly: GCA_039513925.1. Classification (NCBI taxonomy): domain Eukaryota; kingdom Viridiplantae; phylum Streptophyta; class Magnoliopsida; order Asparagales; family Orchidaceae; genus Platanthera; species Platanthera zijinensis. The sequence continues at coordinate 158,913,311 of CM077083.1, forward strand.
TAGTACACATTCCCACTTCTACTGCCTATCAAGATGACCTCTTGCTCACTTGACTTCTTTATGTGGCACTCATCCTTGTGGAATGAAATGTCATAACTAAGATCACAAAGTTGGCTTATGCTTATAAGGTTGTGTTGCAACCCTTCCATATAAGCTATTTTAGTGAAAGTAACTAAGCCATTTGAAATCTTATCATAACCTCTAGTAATCCCTTTGTCAGTGTTGTTGTATAGAGACCGGGCGGTCTGGCGGTCTGGCACTGGCGGATTAGAGACCGGGCGATCTGGCGGTCTGGCACTGGTAGATTAGAGACCGGGCGGTCTGGCGTTTGTCTCAGGCGACTTGGTGACCGGGCGGTCTGGCGGTCTCCTATGGCGGCTTGTTCTCTCCTTCTAGTTGTTGTCGGGTGGTTAGCCTACTTGCCTAACCGCGCGGCCTGTGCGTCTTGTTTCTATTCATCCTGTAATTATTTAGTCCCACATTGTTTATTTGTAATCTCTCCCATCTCCTCCATTCTATAAAAGGGAGGCTATACCTCTGTAATTACTTACCTTTTTGGATAATAAAAATTTTTTACTCCAATTTTTCGGTCTCTTGTTTTCTGTTTGCACATGGTATCAGAGGACTCAATCTTTTCCTCCTGATTTCCTGCGCCCTTCCTGCCCGCGCGGCTTGTTCCTCTTCTCGCGACCTGTTCTCGCGACCTCTGACCGCGCAGCTTCTCTTCTCTTCTCTTTGTCGCAGTTTTTGTGTGCCCGGCCTATCCGTTTCTTCTTACCACGACCTATTTTTGTGGCTGCCCTACTTCTTTCTCGCGAACTCCTTCCAGTTCGTGCGGGACTCTCTAGCTCCTATTCGCGTGGCTTGTTGCTCTAGCCGTGCAACTTCTTTCCCGCCGTTTTGCTTTGCTTCTTGGTCGTGGCCTTCCTTGCCGCTGGTGTGTTGACACCGTGACCGCTGCAGAATCCTTTCTTTGTCCGCTGCGGACTTCCTCGCTGCACGTCCTGCTTGCTGTTTGCGCGACTTGTTATGCCTTCTCGCGCGGCTTCTTTGTTCGCGTGGCTTGTTGCTTCCCCGTACGCGGTTTCGTTATAGTGCGGCCTCTGTCCTTTGTCTGCTGTGGTCTTCTTCTCGCGCGGCTTGCAGTCTTCCCTCCATGGCTCTTTTCAGTACTTCAACCACCACCGCCACTCCCATGGCCAATCCGCCTCCTACTCCTACTCCTTCCGGGAATCTTGGCACCGTCTCCAAACTCATTGGTCCCAACTACCCGGATTGGAGTGTCTCCTTCACCTTCCTTCTCCGCTCACAATGCAAATGCCACCATCTCACCGATGACCCACCACCTCCCAATTCCACTGAGTTTGACGACTAGGACGCTAGTGACGCGCTTGTGCGCACTTGGCTAGCTAATAGCCTTTCGAGTGAGTTTCTTTCCTTCATCTGTCATGATGAGATGGTCAAGATGGCTTGGCTTCATCTTGCCGCTCTATACTCGAAGGGGGCTCAGACATCTCGCATCTACACTTTATATGCGGACCTCTTTGCCCGTCCTTCCATGTCTCCTACTGTCGCTTATCAACAAGTTCAGGCTCTCGGGGCTGAGATTCTTCAGAATCGCCCCTTCTCTGCGGATTTGGCCGAACATCACAAGCACTTCCAGGAAATTTTGGTTGTATGTTATCTTTTGCGACTTCTTGAGACCTATGACATGATCCGCCAACAAATTCTGGGCGAGGCGGACTCTCATACCTTGGATGCCACTGCTGCACGCATTGCCGCAGTTACCTCTCTACTTCAGCGTCCCCTACTGTCCTCTCCTTCACCACCAAAAAACTATGCACACCATACTCAACAGAGTGGATCTGGTGGCCGCAATCACCAGTTCGGGGGGCGTAGCCCTTCCCGCTTCCTCTGCTCTCAATGTGGTCGCACAGGGCATACCGTGGAACGCTACTGGATGAAATATCCGCATCTTCGCCCCTATGGTGACTCTTCCACCTCCTCCTCGAAGCCGTCCGCCGCGGTGGTCACGTCATCAGGTAGTGCCCATGTGGTTACTCCAGGTAAATGGCTGATAGACTTTGGTGCGAACAATCACATGACAGGCAATCCTTAGTAGTTTTCTCTCCTAAAAAAATATGATTGGTTGCCCCCGGTTCTCGTTGCTGACGGCTATCCCTCCCCGGTCCATGGAACGAGAGTGGTTCATGTCACTCCGTCTCTTTGCTTGGCGGACACTCTCTATATGCCAAAGTTTCCGTGCAACTTATTATCAGTTACTTCTTTATGCAAGCAACTCCAATGCTCCATCACATTCACTCCAACTTCTTGTTCTTTTCAGGATCCAAGCTCCCAACGGACAATTAATACTAGGACTGAGAGCGGCGACCTCTACTTTCTCGACGATATTTCAGCTCTATTCGTCTTCTCCTCCTCTACAGACCTTCTACAGTGGCACCTTCACCTTGGCCATCCTCTTCCATGGCTTCTTCGTCAGCTTCTGCCCCACCTCCCTCCGCACAGTTCTCCTCTCAACTGCGATGCCTGTCAGGTTGGCAAGCATCATCGTTCCTCCTTCCCTCTGAAGCAAGGTCGTGGCTCTACCCATCCATTTGATCTCATTCACTCTGATGTCTGGGGTCCTGCTCCTACCCTTACCGTTGGTCGGGGTAGTTCTAATTTGTAACCTTTATTGATGACTTTTCTAGATGTACTTGGGTGTATCTCTTACGAGATTGCTCTGAATTATTCAATGTATGGACATATTTTTATCAGTTAATTAAAAATCAGTTTGGTGTTTCAATTAAAGTCTTTCGCTCTGATAATGCTAAAGAGTATATTAGTCAAGCTTTTTCATCTTTCTATATGCAACATGGGATTGTCCATCAAACTAGTTGTGTCTATACCTTACAACAAAATGGAGTGGCGGAACGCAAAAACCGTCACCTCCTTGATGTCGCTCGCACTCTGATGACGCAGATGCGGGTCCCTCGCTCCTATTAGGGGTATGTGGTTCTCATTTCCTTTTATCTCATCAATCGCATTCCCTCCATAGTTCTCCACGGTCAAACCCCATTCTCCATTCTTTATCCGGGCAAGGAACCTTTTCCTCTCGCTCTACGTATCTTTGGGTGCACAACCTTTGTGCACTCTCCCTCCGCCACCTGTGACAAACTCTCCCCTCGCTCCACCAAATGTGTCTTTCTGGGATACTCTACCACCCAGAAGGGCTATTGTTATTTTGACCCCGTTCTCCGCAAGCAGTTCGTCTTTACCAACGTTACCTTCTTCGAGAATGCTCTCTATTTCTCTGACGCCTCCTCTCCTCTTCCCGAAGCTTCTGATTATCCTATTGTCCCCTCCAACCCATTGACGCTTACCGAGGTTTTCCCACCTCCACCGTCTCCATCATCTCCTCCTCTCCCTTCTCCTTCAATATGTCCCTCTTCTCCGCCGCCGTCGATCTTTACTCCCGGGCCAGCTCTCTCCGTCACAGACGCTCCGGATGCTGAGGAACCAGCTGACCTTGATCTTCCGATTGCTCTTTGCAAAGGGGTTTGAGTATATACCCCGCACTCGCTTGCTACTGTTGTTTCCTATGATCGTCTTACCCCTTCTCGTAGGGCGTTTGCACTGGCTATCTCTTCCACTGCCACTCCCCGCTCCTACCAGGAGGCCCTTACTATTCCTCATTGGAAGGCTGCCATAGATGAGGAGATTGCTACTCTAACTGAACGGGGGATGTGGACCCTTATTCCTCCTCCCTTCGACATAGATGTTGTTGGCTGTCGCTGGGTCTTGTGGTGAAGTTCAGGCCAGACGACAGTATGAATCGTTACAAGGTCCGCCTTGTAGCCAAAGGATTTACCCAGACATATGGAGTTGACTATTTTGACACCTTCTCTCCAATTTCTCGTCTCAATACTATCAGGGTCCTCCTCTCTATGAATGTCAACAGGGATTGGCCCATTTCCCAACTGGATGTCAAGAATGCCTTTCTATATGGAGATCTTTAGGAGGATGTCTACATGGAGCAATCTCCAAGGTATGTTGCTCAGGGGGAGACACAGGTATGCAGGCTAAAGAAGGCTATCTATGGCCTAAAACAAAGCCCTCAGGCTTGGTTTGACAAATTTAGCAGGATTGTAGCAGCCGTGGGCTTTACAAGAAGTTCTGCGGATCACTCTTTTTTCGTTCGTAAATCCTCCTTGGGTCTGGTGGTTCTTGCGGTTTATATGGATGATATTCTTCTCGCTGGAGATGACCAGGCTGGGATAACCTTGACAAAGAAACATCTTCGTCAACACTGGTCACAAAGGATATGGGCTCCCCAAAATACTTTCTGGGGATACAAATCTCTCGAAATCCCAAATCCTTAGTCCTCACTCAACGCAAGTATGCTCTTGATTTGCTAATAGTGGCAGGGTTGACTAGGGCTAAACCTGCCCGATGTCCCATGACGACTGGAGAAGATAAAACCTGGACGGATGACTCTCCTCTTCTTTCAGATGTTGCGAGGTACAGACGTCTGGTTGGTAAACTCATATATCTCATGGTGAGACCCGACATCTTCTATGATATAGGCAAGGTTAGCCAGTTCATGTAAGATCCAAGAGAGTGCCATCTACGGTCTGCCTTGAGGATATTGGAGTATGTTAAATCAGCGTTTGGGAAAGGACTACTCTTTCAGAAGAATGATCACTTGAGGGTTGAAGAGTACTCAGATTCGAGCTATGCTGATGACAAAGGAGACCGCAAGTCAACATCGGGCTTCTGCACCTTTGTGGGGGGAAATCTTATGAGCTAGAAGAGCAAGAAACAGTCTGTAGTCTCCAGGTCTAGTGTAGAAAAAGAATATCGAAGTATGGCGTCAACCACATGTGAGTTGAAGTGGTTATGAGCTCTCATGCTTGATCTAGGAGAGGTCTACAACCATCCTCTACCTATGTTTTGTGATAACAAGGCCACTATATACATCTCCAAAAATCCGGTCTTCTATGAGAGAATAAAGCACATTGAGTCGACTACTATTTTATTTGGGAAGAGATTTTGAAGGAACAAATTTGTACTCCGTTCGTCACCTCAGATAAAGAGTTGGCTGATATTTTCACCAAGCCAGTGTCCACCTCCTTTCTTCGCATTTGCAACAAGCTGGGCATGATCGATATATGTGCTCCAACTTGAGAGGGAGTGTTGTTGTATATAGACTGGGCGGTCTTGCACTGGCGGATTTGAGACCGGGCGATCTGGTGGTCTGGCACTGGTATATTAGAGACTGGGCGGTCTGGCGGTTTGTTTCAGGAGACTTGGTAACCGTGCGGTTTGGCGGTCTCCTATGGTGGCTTGTTCTCTCCTTCTAGTTGTTGCCTGGCGGTTAGCCTACTCGCCTAACCGCGCGGCCTGTATGGCTTATTTCTATTCATCCTGTAATTATTTAGTCCCACATTGCTTATTTGTAATCTCTCTCATCTCCTCCATTCTATAAAAGGGAGGTTATACCTTTGTAATTACTTACCTTTTTAGATAATAAAATTTTGTTACTTCAATTTTTCGGTCTCTTGTTTTTTGTTCGCACAGTCAGCTCCACCAAAGATCATTTTTGGTCCATCCTTTACTGGAATAAACTCCCTCAAATTGCTCTTTGTTCTAGTCATGTGTCTGGAACATCCACTATCCAAGTACCAGATGGGCCTATCTCTAGTGCTTGGACATACCTGCAAAATAATGATTTATTTATCCTTAAGAACCCAAATTGTTTTGGGTCCTAGGTGCTTGTTAGCTGGGGCTCCATTGAGACCACTTGAGAATTTCTTAGCTGTGTACATTTTCTGTCCATGAGACACTGTGTGATTGAACCAGCAGTTCAGAGTAAAGTATCCAATCTTTCCACAATACCAGCACTCATATCTATTGTATCTCCTCTTTGGAGGCACAGTATGAACTTTATGCTAACATTCCTTAGGACAGTAATCGACAGCTTTTACAGTTGCATTTTAACTGTGAGCAAGTTGTTTGTTTTGCCTCACTGTCACTGTAACACCTCCCCTGTAATGACCATATAATATGGGTCCGGCCGGGGTCCCATAACATACGGACGCCACAACTTCAGTATTAAAAGATGATATAAACTACTTGGTCTCAAAACTCAAGACACCACACAGCGGAAACATACCGAACGACTAGAAGTTATCCACTAGGAAACAGGAGTATCAAAATAATGGCCTTAAGGCCTTACACAACCAAGTCCAAAACATGAACGTGCAAAAGAACTCCTAGGCTACCTCGGCGTGCAAGCCGAACATGTCCAAAACAAAAGTAGCAATACAAGAAGAAGAAGCAATCTAAGCACAACAACACTTCATGAGGCTTAGGGCTTTTCGCCCGGCGCACTAGCTCCCGCTTGCGATCCTTGCCCTGTAAAGATTTGAAGTAATGTTGGTCAGCAAAGGCTGAACTCTACTGTGTAACAAACACATCTCCTCCCGGCCACCCTTAGCGGACCCCGGGGGTACCCCTCCAACCTGCAAGTCAGCACTTCTACACCAAAAGTACAAATATATAAAGCTTTAAAAACAGGTTTGGATATCTCATACAACATACACGTTTTCTATGTTTTGAACAGAGTGAAGGGGGCCTACAATACAACATGAATGCAAACCCGGGCTTCACCCAAGGCACCCTATTTCGTATGCATCTAACATACCATCAAACAACTGGGTACTTTAGTTTCCCCATTGGCTTAAAGCCTCAAAACAAAAGGGAACCACCATGTCCCTAACAGACAAAAAGCCGTCATACGGAAACCTTGCAAAGGCCCCACCCGCACATGGGTCTTAAACTCGGGCTTGCCCGCACATTCTGACTTCACACGTCAGGGTTCCGTCTCACACAGATCGATTCTAAGAACCCTTGCTGGACCCCACCCGCTCATGGCCTCATTGCCCGGGCTTGCCCTGTGCTCGACATTCTCGTCAGTCACACAGAAGGGGCTAGTCTCGCCGGGACACTTTCCCCACATGACTTGCACGTTACGGGATAGCCAGCCGACCACGGAGACATAGCCGCACCTTAGCACAGCACAACCAAACAATTCCCCACCCTAATCTACCGTTCATACCGTAACTTCCCGGTTCACCAAGGAAAACATCTACCGCCAATGTGAAGCTAACCTCGTCTGGTTCCGTCTACGAGTACTCACTCACAAGAAGGGGGAGAATGCGCACAACACAACGATATCTTGCCGCAATGGATTTCTACAGAATCCTCAACGCTCGCTATGCAACATCACCGAGTCGGACTAACGGTCGCGACTACGGCTTCACCCACAATGCCTAATCCACTAGCGAAGCGGATTTATAATGCAACTCATACCGGGGACGGACACAATCAACCCGGAGGTTCCTCTTGAACCAAGGCTACGCGAATCTCTCTAATTTGAGAGATCCGTTGCTCAAAACATGAAAGGAATGGGATGCTATTCATGCATCCTAAATCCTAAAAACCAAGAGGAGAAGTATCGTTACCTTTCGACCCCTCTTCCTAGCCATGGAGAAAACTTGGCCGGTTGAACACCACCGCAACGATCCCTCCTTTGCGGATCTGGACTCCGCTCGCGAAATGGGGCTCCGAAGCTTTGTCGGCGGCCGGATCTTGGCCTTCTTCCTCCTCCTTGCTCTCCCTTCTCTCTAGAACTTAGAGAGATAAAACCAAGAGAAAAGTGAGGGCTTCTAACCCTATTCCCGGGTTTAAACCCTCATACCCAGCCCCCAGCCGTTGGATCCCATAACAAAGAAACGAACGACCACGATCGGGGCCTGAAAAATAGAAAAACTGGGTCGAACACGGGTTGCAACACGGCCGTGTGCATGGCCGTGTCACCCATTCGCCGTCGATCCGAAAACTCGACTAGTACACGGCCTTGGACACGGCCTCTGACACGCCCGTGTCAGACCCGACACGGCCGTGTCATGACCCGTGTCATGCCCGTGTACCAAACTCCCAAAAATTTCCCGAACGGGACACGGCCCATGACACGGCTTCGAACACGGCCGTGTCTAAGCTGACACGCCCGAGTCAAGGCCCGTGTCACGGCCGTGCATAGACCCTACAAGCCACCCGAGAAGGACACGGCCAAGGACACGCCCGTGTCCCAGGCCGTGTTCTATCTCGACGATCATCGACCTAAAATCGTCGACCTCTCGACGAAGTGTCGACACCCAGAACGACACGCCCTGTGACACGTCCGTGTCAGCCTACCCAAAACCCAACTTGGCCAAAATGACGTCGTCGATTCCTCTTCCAAGTTTTGGGGTGTTATAGTCGCAGTAGTCCTCCTTGGAGGAAACATATTAGGAATAGCTTTCCTATTCACAGATGTACTAGGTGCTGTTGGTCCAGACTTCTGGATTTCTTTTCCTTTGGTCTGAGACACAGGCTGTGGCAACATTGGACCCTTTTGTCCTATCAGCTTTCTACCTCTCCTTCTCTTAGGTTTTATATAACCAAGACCACTTCCAGGAGTTCCTGAGAAGGTATCTATTATGGGGAGCACAGTCTGTAACATCCCATTTCCGGATAGACCCCTAGGAGTCAGATTTGTCGTGACGGAACCCTAGGAAGCCCAAAATTGGAAATAAAGCGACCAGTAATGCGGGTCACGGGTTGGTCACGCCCGTGACCGGCCCGTCACGCCCGTGACCCGGGCGTGTCAACTTCGACGATCGTCGATCTCCACGAGACGATCGTCGAACGCGCTGTCTGGGCATGTCACGCCCGTGACCAAGATGTCACGCCCGTGACTATGGGCGTGACCCCATCGACGATCGTCGATCGCCGTAAGACGATCGTCGACCTTGCGGCCCGAGCCTGTCACGCCCGTGACATGAGTGTCACGCCCGTGACCTAGGGCGTGACCAGCCTTCGACGATCGTCGACCTCAATTCGACGATCGTCGAGCTCGAAACTTGCCGTTCGGGCATGTCACGCCCGTGACCTGGAGGTCACGCCCGTGACCTAGGGCGTGACCCGCCTTCGACGATCGTCGATCTCGATTCGACGATCGTCGACCCGAAATCTGCCGTTCGGGTCTGTCACGCCCGTGACACAGGTGTCACGCCCGTGACACAGGTGTCACGCCCGTGACCTTCGATCGACGGTCGTCGAACTCAGTTCGACGATCGTCGAACCCAGAATGGGCTACCCGGGCTTGTCACGCCCGTGACCTATGTGTCACGCCCGTGACATTGGCCGAAACGGCGGTTCAGGCCCGAAATAATTCTAACGCGCGTGGAAATAAATGCTGGCTTGGGAAGTTACACCAGGAGTAATTTCAGGCCGTTTTCCTTCTGTAAATATATAATAAATGAGGAAAATGTGGTCCAATAGAAAACCGCCAGCTGGATACACCGGTTCAGTTTTCCACCGTTTCTTATCCCTGCATCATAACCGAAACGTTAAGGGGAGGAGCCTTCATGGCCATTAAGGATTTACCCATTCACCTTCCCACTTCCTGATTTATAAAAGCCCACTTGGACAAGAGGAGAGGGTTACACGCTCAAGCAAACGAAGCAGATCCTTGTTCTTGCTGTAAAGAGGAGTTCAGCAACGCCACCACCGCGCCATGGCACCTCGTCGCTCTTCTCGCCTCCAAACCGCGAACAAGGTCCTCCTCTACTCCTTCTCTTTCATGGGTAGATCTTAGGATTCTTAGAAAGGAGATTCACGCTCAACGGAGCCGGATCCATCTCTCGTTTTCATGGAAAAACCATGAAAAAGATATTTCGAGTTCGCCGGAAACCGCCACCTCCGGCGGCCAAACCACCGCCGACCGCTAGCCATCGCCTCAACGGAGGTGGTGGTGGTGGTGGCTGGCCAGGGAAGTGACCGGACGGCCGGCAACGGATCACGGAATGCTTACAGGAAAAATGATTTTTCCTGTGTCTGGTTTTTCGGGTTCATGAAGAAGATGAACAGTAGGATAAACTTTATAATATACAGATTATTATAAATTACAAGATGGGAAATTGTATTATTAGAACATATTTTTGGGGCTGTAAAATGAGGCACTTAGAGGCCGTTTTAGGAAAAATGTCCAGTCACAAAAGTTGTAGCCCTCTGGGTCTACTTTAATATAAAATTGATTTTATTCAATTTGGGTGAGTGGTTTGACCACAGCACTCATTTTGGTGGGATCAAGACCTAGGCTAACCAGAAATTGAATTGGTTGCCCACGGTTCATAACATGTTCAAATGACTTGAAATTTGGACTGGAGGTCTATAATATGTATATTGAGAGGCTGTCCAAAAATGAGAATTTTTGGAGAACTTTTGCCTAAAGTTTTTGTAAAAATTTAATAAACAATATAAAATTAATTAGGAGATGAAATTAAGCCCAAACTCCCCCAAATTTTGGGTGGTGGTTCCTGGCATCAATATTAAGATCTGTACAAAATTTCTACTCGATTGGTCGAGTTTTGAATAGGGAAGTATCAAGTCCTAGATAGGTCTTAGTGAGGGGTACTTTGGGGAAAAGTACACTTGGAGATGGAGTGGACAAATCTCCTCAAAAGAGGCTGAAGTGGTTGGCCACTGATTGTTGAGTCTATGTCTACCCTCTTGGGTAACATGGTGTGGCTTAGGGTGGATTTTACCCTAAGAGATTGGCTCAACTCCAACGGGTGGGAGTTTGAGGTTTGTGAAGGACATAGGAGCAAAAGCTCCTGTATGCCCTTGAAATTTGGAGGAGAGGGGGATGATATGATGAAAACCCTCTGGTTGAAATAGTGATGGATTTAGAGGTAGTTAGGTACCTCAAAAGTCGAGATGTCGGATTAGGATAGAAATGTAATTTAGTTATTTTAAGCACTAAAGCTAATCCAAAAATTATGAAACTCGGGAGGAGGGAGTTTTAGGATGTTTTAGACTCATGGTAATTTTTCTGGAATTTTATGATTAATATATATTATACTTCATGTGTTAAAGGATTATTAGCCCAATTTGTTGTTTCAATTAATTTGAGGCTTTACATTAATTATAATCAGTTAAAATTCTGGATTTAGATCTTGCCTTGTAGAACATTGATCCCTGAATTTTTATAGAATTATATGTTGAGTAAATCTAGTACTTTATTCACAAATGATAGAAAGGGCTTTTATGTTTAAAAAAAATTAGTATGGATAAAATGCTTGCTGGAAAATTATGAAACTTAGCCAGTGCAAATTTTAGGCCTTAATCATCATGTCATAATTTATTTAGAATTTTTGGAAGAACATTTTCTGTACTTGATTCATAAACTATAGAAATTAGAGATTAATTCCAAAATAGTTTACATGTCATTTTGATGATAGAAAAATTATGATACTTAGGATTTAGCCTCCTGAGATAACCTACTAATTATCATAAATTTGCTGGACATCTTGCATGAATAGTTAGGGTAGTTCATGTTTCAAACCGGTAGTCCTTGGATTTTTGGGGAATTTAATTAAATGCCAAATAAATTAGGAAAATTTCCATTTTCTGGATTTAGGTTATTTATATCCTGGAAAGTCTTCAGTAATTAATTTAGGGCATTTGGATGAGTAATGGACCATTGCATAACCGGTTCGACATGTAGATTAGGTCGGTCTGCATATAGCAGTTTGTGATATGCAATAGGACATGATCTGATGAAGATATAAAGAGTAGTGAGTAGTGGTGTTAGTTAGAGTTAAGAGGTGCTCGGGTTTGGCGAAAGATCGCCTTTCCCGAAGAGTGGAAGGTTTAAAAGTCACCCTAGGATAGTCTATCGTAATATGAGAAGGGAATCGGGCTAAGGGAAAACAACCAATAACAATAAGTGCCTTGCGAAAGGGAACTTCGGGCCGTAATGCACCGTCTTGGTTCCTAGTGCCCCTTGAGAGCCCTTCACGGGGTATACCGGGGGCAGTCCTGGGCTAACGTAAACTGTAAATAACAAATCGACAAGAGTAACTTAGTAACTAGGGCTGCACTCTTCACAACACTGTTGGCACAGGAAGGTTGATTTGGAAACGGACGGATGGTCCGGGGAGCTTCGGCTCGGTTGGTTTGGAGACGGACGAATGGTCCGGGGAGCTTCGGCTCGGTTGGTTTGGAGACGGACGTTTTGGTCCGGGGAGCTTCGGCTCGGTTTTGTGTGCTTACGATTTAACTTGCATGTGCATGAAATAGGAAAAGGTAAGGTGGTGGGTCTTTCGATAGCGGGGAGTTCGATTGCACCGACACCGATATCGTTGACTCGGCGGGGTGATTAGCACTCCGCCAACAGAAGTCCGGTGCGCCAGCCGGCAAGAGTACGCAGGCGTCCGCTTTGTGCACCAAGCGTTGAGGCGTACGATAGGTCAGACCAGTGTGCTTTACTGGTTTTGGAGGTGGGCGAGGCCCAACCCACCGCTTCCGTTTGCCACTACGGAGGTATCCTGGGAGGTAACGGCTCCGAAAGGGGGAACTAAAGGTCTGTGTGCACAGAGTCGGGTGTGTGAGTTGCACTGCATGACATAACATACCCACCATATAGTTGCATATCATAATCATTCATAACAACCTTGACACCTAAAGTATAAGTGGAATGGGACGCTTATACATTAGGACCTGCAAAACGACCCCTTGGTCTATAAGCTTGTGTGGGCAAGTTTATAAATCAAGGTTATTTTCAATATATAATAACCCCTGCTGTTTGATAACCGACACCCCAAGGTATAAGTGGTATGGGACACTTATACGATGGGAGCCTTGTAAAAGATCCCTTTGCTTATATGTTCTCGCATAAGTGAAGGTTTAAATTCATTTAATTGCTTTTCTTACTGCTAGACCTATTAAAACAACTTATTAACTGCTCACCTAATACAACTTGCTAGATTAGTTTCCGCTGCCATCTGTTTTCATGTTAATCTCCACCTTCATGTCCTTCCCTTTCTTCCTCTCCGCTCGGTACCTAGGAGCCATGGGGGGAAGGGGTAGGGGATGATAGGGCTTAGTCTTTATGACTAACGGTTTTCGAACCGCATCATTTAGGGGATCGTGGAGCCTAGCATGGAGGAGCAGCCCCAGAGATCGGTGCGCCTAGAGATGGGGCAGTCTAGCTCCGGAGTTCACACAGCCGGGACCGTGAGTCTCGACCTTGAGTAGTTTCTGTTTCGCTTCCGCATGAGAGACTTGTAGTGAGGACATTTTGTACCGGGCATAAGCCCGTATTTATAGTACTCTGATGTTTCTGTGGACACTCCCTTCGTGGAGCTTACTTATTTATATATGTGATTTTATTATTGTGGACTGTTTACTATTACTTCAATAATTGTGCTACTTTCTGTGATCGATTTGGCCGGCAGAATCGGCGCCTTGTGGTGATGACCCTTCAGGACGTGAAGGTGTCACCGCAAAGCGGCGGTTCTGGGCCTAAGACCCCGGTGGTTGAAAAAGAAAAAAAAAAGGGGGGTCTTACAAGTGGTATCAGAGCAAACATCAATCAGAAGGAAGTCGCAGTCCACAAACCCTCGGTCACCCCCGCTCGACTTTAGTTTGGGGACAAACTAAGCAGCGGAAGCAGTGGTGTGCCCATATGGGGATCACATATAATTTGTCCACCTTTATGTAGTATTTGAACGTTTTCTCAGCATGTGTTTTCGTTGCGCAGCCTCCAGCACAGCCTACGCCACAGGGCGGAGTTCAGCAGACTCAGGGAGTTGCACCACCTCCACCGGTCCCCACCCCTTTTCTTCAGTCAGACATGGGACAGACCCTGACTGCCATTCTGGAGGCCTTCAGGGCCCAGCAGGTTCCGGTCCCGCAGCCCAATCTGGGGGCCAACTGGCTCAGCATCTTCCGGGGTCTTTCTCCCCCGTCCTATCTGGGGACAGAGTCGGCTGTTCGGACGGAGGAATGGCTAGATATCATGTACGAGATGCTGACCAGGATTCGGTGTCCATGGGAGGAGAAGGTGGCTCTGGTTGTCTCCTGCCTGGAGTCCCATGCAAAGAGGTGGTGGAAGACGCTGTTGGACACGACATTTGCTGATAGAGAGGTTGCGGAGATCACTTGGGAGGAGTTCAGGGCCGCACTGCTGGAGCATTTCGTTCCGCAGTCGGCTAGGGATGATTTGGAGGAGCGGTTCTTACAGCTGAAGCAGGGTACTCGGACCGTGGTGGAGTACCATCGAGAGTTTGACCACCTGGCTCGATACGCAGATTCCTACCAGCTGGACGAGGCAGGGTATATCAGGAGGTTCTACAAGGGCCTACGTGAGGACTTGAGGGAGGCCCTCTTGTTTGTATCTGACGGGCCCATCTCCCGGATTTTGGAGATGGCCAAAAGGATTGAGGCAGATTGGCACACCACCCGGGGCCGGAAACGGCCAGCAGAGGATCAGGGACGAAGAGGAAGGAATGACCAGCGGCGAGGTGTTGTACCTGAGGGGAGGAGGACAGAGGACCAGCCTCGTCAGGACGTGAGGCCGGAGCCGAGGGAACAGGTGGTATTGGCCCCTCCACCCCTTCGGATGCAGGAGATGCCGAGACCCGGGGGAATGGCGTATCCCCCAGAGTGCTACTTTTGTCATCAGATTGGGCACATTCGGAGGAACTGCCCCATGAGGGGGGCGCCACCTCCAGCACATCAGGGCGGCCCACCAGCTCAGCTTTACGGAGGCCGAGGACGCGGCCGTGATCGAGGATACCAGGGGGAAGATCGTAGACAGGGAAGAGAGCAGGTATATGCCTTGGACCTTGCACAGCCGCGGAATCCGGAGCAGGTCATCGCAGGTATGCCGAAATGCTTCTTTGTTTTCATAGAATTTCCCCTTTAAGTTGTTAAAACTTTGAGTCGCACTAGATTGATAGCAAGGAAAGTAAAAACTCACTATAGAACCCTAAGAAAATCTAATCACCCCAGGTATAGTCTTCATCAGCGGCAAGCCTGCCCGCACGCTGTTCAATACTGGAGCTACTCACTCCTTTGTGTCGGAGTCGTTCGTGGAAGGACTGGAAGGTGTGGAGCGGTTCACAGGCTCGAGGATGAGGGTGCGACTACCGGATGGATCTGAGCTCCTTACCACGGATCACTGCAATATGGAGGCGGAGATTGGTGGAAAAGCGTTCGAGGCTCCAGCGACGATTCTGAAGCTGACGGACTACGACCTGATCCTGGGCATGGTATGGCTGCATTGGAACTATGCCCAGATTGACTGCCAGGCAAAGAGGATCACCGTGAGACACGGGGACTCTTTCATTACCATCGAAGGTATAAGACCTGTCTCTCGCATACCTTTATCTTCGGTACAGGCCGTTAAGGCCCATCTGCAGGGAGAGGAGGTCTATCAGATTCTTTTCGAGGTGGCGGAAGTCAAGGAGTCGGTAACAGACATCCCGGTGGTGCGAGATTTCGCTGACGTCTTTCCAGAGAAACTACCAGGATTACCTCCACACCGAGAGCAGGATTTTCAGATACAGCTTGTGCCGGGGCCAAGCCGGCGTCTAGGGCCCCTTATCGGATGGCCCCAAAGGAGTTGGCAGAGTTTCGGACCCAGTTGCAGGAATTGGTGGAGGCAGGTTTTGTCAGACCGAGTTCCTCGCCATGGGGAGCACCGGTCCTGTTCGTGAAGAAGAAGGATGGGACACTCCGTCTGTGCATCGATTATCGAGCACTAAACAGGCTGACCGTCCGGAATACCTATCCGCTCCCACGGATAGACGAATTATTCGACCAGCTGGAGGGGGCCCATTATTTCTCGAAGCTGGACTTGAGATCAGGATACTACCAGCTGCGGATCCAGGAGGAGGATATCCCGAAGACGGCCTTTAGTAGCAGATATGGCCTGTATGAGTTCACCGTGATGCCCTTCGGGCTCACGAATGCTCCGTCGGCGTTCATGAGTCTCATGAACCGGGTTTTCGAAGCCTACTTGGATGTGTTCGTCATAGTATTCATAGACGACATCCTGATCTACTCCAGGACGGAGGAGGAACACACTCGACATCTGGCACTGACCTTGGAGAGATTGCGGGAGCACCACCTTTATGCAAAATTCAGCAAGTGTCAGTTCTGGTTGAAGGAGGTGGCCTTCTTAGGTCACATCATCAGCGGAGCCGGGCTAGCAGTAGATCCAGCAAAGATTCGGGCAGTTCGCGATTGGCCGCAGCTGAGGACGGCCACCGATGTACGCAGTTTCTTGGGACTTGCCGGTTACTACCGGAAGTTCGTGGAGGGGTTCTCTCGGATTGCCCTCCCTCTCACATCTTTGACAAAGAAGGAGACACCTTTTGTCTGGACCCCGCAGTGCCAGGCGGCTTTTCAGGAGCTGAAGGACCGACTCATCTCAGCCCCTATTCTGGCCCTTCCATCGGGAAAGGAAGGATTCCAGGTGTATACCGACGCTTCGTACCAAGGGATGGGAGCGGTGCTGATGCAGAACGGACATGTCATAGCATATGCCTCCCGCCAGCTGAAGACCCATGAGAGGAACTACCCGGTGCACGACCTCGAGATGGGAGCGGTCGTTTTTGCTCTGAAGGTCTGGCGTCATTACCTTTATGGAGTCCACTGCGACATCTTCTCCGATCACAAGAACTTGAAATACGTGGACACTCAGAAGGAGCTGAATATCAGGCAGAGGCGCTGGGTGGAGTTCTTAGCAGATTATCAGTATGAGATGCACTACCACCCAGGGAAGGCAAATGTGGTGGCCGACGCGTTAAGTCGGAGAGCGGCCACTTCCGAAGCTGGGCCCCAGGTTATGTCTATGGAGCTGGTCCAGTCATTCAGAGACATGCAGATATCCCTAGTGTCCGAGGATGACCCAGATCTATATAGGGAGTATCTGGCATCGGTAGTGGCCATTGACGATATTCGGGATCGCATTCGGGACGGACAGAGGACAGATGCGGGGGCAGAGCCGATGTTCCGAGCTTTGGAGGAAGGTTCGACAGGGGATTATTCCCTGAGGGATGGGTTGCTCCACTTCAGAGGCAGAGTGTATATACCAGCAGGAGGCCAGATCCGAGAGGATATTTTGACGGAGGCGCATTGCAGCCGGTACTCCGTGCACCCGGGGATCACGAAGATGACCGCTGATCTGAAGAGGACGATGTTTTGGCCGGGCATGAAGAAGGACATTACGTACTTCGTGACCCATTGCGAGGCGTGTCAGTTGGTGAAGGCGGAGTGCAGGAACCCCACAGGACTGTTGCAGCCACTCCTGGTGCCGGAGTGGAAGTTCGACGACATAGCGATGGATTTTATACATGGTCTTCCCCGGTCTCGGACAGGGAACGACTCGATTTGGGTGATTGTCGATCGGCTGACGAAGGTGGCCCGCTTTATACCGATCAGGAAGGATGACTCGGTGGGAGTGCTGGTACGGAAGTTTGTGGAGCAGTATGTCCGATATCATGGCGTGCCCCGGACGATAGTGTCGGACCGCGATGGACGGTTTACATCCAGGGAGTGGCGGTCAGTGCAGGCATATTTGGGCACCCGGTTGACTTTTAGCACGGCCTTCCACCCTCAGACGGACGGGCAGACCGAGCGCACCAACAGGACCTTGGAGGACTTACTACGGCTGTGTATACTAGACCGAGGGGAGCCGTGGGAGAAGATGTTACCCTTGGTCGAGTTCTCCTACAATAATAGCTACCAGTCCAGCATCAGGATGGCGCCTTATGAGGCCTTGTATGGAAGGAAATGTAGGACCCCGCTTTCTTGGGTTCAGGACGAGGATCCGAAGCTGCTGGGATCGGATTTCGTTGAAGACACCGAGGCTCAGGTGAGGCTGATCAGAGATAGGATGCTGGAGGCGCAGAGCAGACAAGCAAAATACTATGACGCTCGGCATCGTCAGGTGGAGTTCCGGGTAGGAGATCGAGTGTTCTTGAAGATCCGGCCCATGCACGGAGTCTCACGGGTGCGCGGTCGGAGGAAGAAACTCAGCCCTAGGTATATGGGCCCTTACCGGATCCTGGAGCGGATCGGACCCTTAGCCTACAGGCTAGAGTTGCCACCAGAGCTGGCAGCTCTACACGACGTCTTCCACATCTCTTCGCTGAGAAGGGCTCTACTACGCCCGGAGCAGCGAATTTTGACCATAGAAGGGCCGGTAGCTTCAGACCGATCTGTTCACTTGGAGCCGGTTCGGATCGATGACAAAGGAGTGCGGATCTTGCGCCGCAAGAAGATTCCCTTAGTCAAGGTTCTGTGGAGAAATCACGGTCAGGAGGAGCACACCTGGGAACCGCAGGATCTGATGAGGCAAAGATACCCGGAGTTGTTCAGTCAGGTACATCTCACCACCTCTCGGTATACTATAAACTGCCTTCTTGTTTTGGAATGTTAAGACTAGACAAGGGAAATCTAGGACCTAGGCATGCACACTTAATCAGAATGGTAGGGGCTAATCTTTTGTTTATTGGGGAGATTGTCTTCGTTATCAAACGAACGGTCGCCTGAACCCAATAGAAAGATCGAATGAGATGTTACAAGATTAATTCGTTCCGATAGAAATCCCCGTAGGCTCAACCTCAATTTCGGGGACGAAATTTTTGTTTTGTTTATTGGGATTTGTAACATCCCATTTCCGGATAGACCCCTAGGAGTCAGATTTGTCGTGACGGAACCCTAGGAAGCCCAAAATTGGAAATAAAGCGACCAGTAATGCGGGTCACGGGTTGGTCACGCCCGTGACCGGCCCGTCACGCCCGTGACCCGGGCGTGTCAACTTCGACGATCGTCGATCTCCACGAGACGATCGTCGAACGCGCTGTCTGGGCATGTCACGCCCGTGACCAAGATGTCACGCCCGTGACTATGGGCGTGACCCCATCGACGATCGTCGATCGCCGTAAGACGATCGTCGACCTTGCGGCCCGAGCCTGTCACGCCCGTGACATGAGTGTCACGCCCGTGACCTAGGGCGTGACCAGCCTTCGACGATCGTCGACCTCAATTCGACGATCGTCGAGCTCGAAACTTGCCGTTCGGGCATGTCACGCCCGTGACCTGGAGGTCACGCCCGTGACCTAGGGCGTGACCCGCCTTCGACGATCGTCGATCTCGATTCGACGATCGTCGACCCGAAATCTGCCGTTCGGGTCTGTCACGCCCGTGACACAGGTGTCACGCCCGTGACCTTCGATCGACGGTCGTCGAACTCAGTTCGACGATCGTCGAACCCAGAATGGGCTACCCGGGCTTGTCACGCCCGTGACCTATGTGTCACGCCCGTGACATTGGCCGAAACGGCGGTTCAGGCCCGAAATAATTCTAACGCGCGTGGAAATAAATGCTGGCTTGGGAAGTTACACCAGGAGTAATTTCAGGCCGTTTTCCTTCTGTAAATATATAATAAATGAGGAAAATGTGGTCCAATAGAAAACCGCCAGCTGGATACACCGGTTCAGTTTTCCACCGTTTCTTATCCCTGCATCATAACCGAAACGTTAAGGGGAGGAGCCTTCATGGCCATTAAGGATTTACCCATTCACCTTCCCACTTCCTGATTTATAAAAGCCCACTTGGACAAGAGGAGAGGGTTACACGCTCAAGCAAACGAAGCAGATCCTTGTTCTTGCTGTAAAGAGGAGTTCAGCAACGCCACCACCGCGCCATGGCACCTCGTCGCTCTTCTCGCCTCCAAACCGCGAACAAGGTCCTCCTCTACTCCTTCTCTTTCATGGGTAGATCTTAGGATTCTTAGAAAGGAGATTCGCGCTCAACGGAGCCGGATCCATCTCTCGTTTTCATGGAAAAACCATGAAAAAGATATTTCGAGTTCGCCGGAAACCGCCACCTCCGGCGGCCAAACCACCGCCGACCGCTAGCCATCGCCTCAACGGAGGTGGTGGTGGTGGTGGCTGGCCAGGGAAGTGACCGGACGGCCGGCAACGGATCACAGAATGCTTACAGGAAAAATGATTTTTCCTGTGTCTGGTTTTTCGGGTTCATGAAGAAGATGAACAGTAGGATAAACTTTATAATATACAGATTATTATAAATTACAAGATGGGAAATTGTATTATTAGAACATATTTTTGGGGCTGTAAAATGAGGCACTTAGAGGCCGTTTTAGGAAAAATGTCCAGTCACAAAAGTTGTAGCCCTCTGGGTCTACTTTAATATAAAATTGATTTTATTCAATTTGGGTGAGTGGTTTGACCACAGCACTCATTTTGGTGGGATCAAGACCTAGGCTAACCAGAAATTGAATTGGTTGACCACGGTTCATAACATGTTCAAATGACTTGAAATTTGGACTGGAGGTCTATAATATGTATATTGAGAGGCTGTCCAAAAATGAGAATTTTTGGAGAACTTTTGCCTAAAGTTTTTGTAAAAATTTAATAAACAATATAAAATTAATTAGGAGATGAAATTAAGCCCAAACTCCCCCAAATTTTGGGTGGTGGTCCCTGGCATCAATATTAAGATCTGTACAAAATTTCTACTCGATTGGTCGAGTTTTGAATAGGGAAGTATCAAGTCCTAGATAGGTCTTAGTGAGGGGTACTTTGGGGAAAAGTACACTTGGAGATGGAGTGGACAAATCTCCTCAAAAGAGGCTGAAGTGGTTGGCCACTGATTGTTGAGTCTATGTCTACCCTCTTGGGTAACATGGTGTGGCTTAGGGTGGATTTTACCCTAAGAGATTGGCTCAACTCCAACGGGTGGGAGTTTGAGGTTTGTGAAGGACATAGGAGCAAAAGCTCCTGTATGCCCTTGAAATTTGGAGGAGAGGGGGATGATATGATGAAAACCCTCTGGTTGAAATAGTGATAGATTTAGAGGTAGTTAGGTACCTCAAAAGTCGAGATGTCGGATTAGGATAGAAATGTAATTTAGTTATTTTAAGCACTAAAGCTAATCCAAAAATTATGAAACTCGGGAGGAGGGAGTTTTAGGATGTTTTAGACTCATGGTAATTTTTCTGGAATTTTATGATTAATATATATTATACTTCATGTGTTAAAGGATTATTAGCCCAATTTGTTGTTTCAATTAATTTGAGACT
Source organism: Platanthera zijinensis (assembly GCA_039513925.1). NCBI lineage: Eukaryota > Viridiplantae > Streptophyta > Magnoliopsida > Asparagales > Orchidaceae > Platanthera > Platanthera zijinensis. Next base: position 158,934,321 of record CM077083.1, read on the forward strand.
TTACATTAATTATAATCAGTTAAAATTCTGGATTTAGATCTTGCCTTGTAGAACATTGATCCCTGAATTTTTATAGAATTATATGTTGAGTAAATCTAGTACTTTATTCACAAATGATAGAAAGGGCTTTTATGTTTAAAAAAAATTAGTATGGATAAAATGCTTGCTGGAAAATTATGAAACTTAGCCAGTGCAAATTTTAGGCCTTAATCATCATGTCATAATTTATTTAGAATTTTTGGAAGAACATTTTCTGTACTTGATTCATAAACTATAGAAATTAGAGATTAATTCCAAAATAGTTTACATGTCATTTTGATGATAGAAAAATTATGATACTTAGGATTTAGCCTCCTGAGATAACCTACTAATTATCATAAATTTGCTGGACATCTTGCATGAATAGTTAGGGTAGTTCATGTTTCAAACCGGTAGTCCTTGGATTTTTGGGGAATTTAATTAAATGCCAAATAAATTAGGAAAATTTCCATTTTCTGGATTTAGGTTATTTATATCCTGGAAAGTCTTCAGTAATTAATTTAGGGCATTTGGATGAGTAATGGACCATTGCATAACCGGTTCGACATGTAGATTAGGTCGGTCTGCATATAGCAGTTTGTGATATGCAATAGGACATGATCTGATGAAGATATAAAGAGTAGTGAGTAGTGGTGTTAGTTAGAGTTAAGAGGTGCTCGGGTTTGGCGAAAGATCGCCTTTCCCGAAGAGTGGAAGGTTTAAAAGTCACCCTAGGATAGTCTATCGTAATATGAGAAGGGAATCGGGCTAAGGGAAAACAACCAATAACAATAAGTGCCTTGCGAAAGGGAACTTCGGGCCGTAATGCACCGTCTTGGTTCCTAGTGCCCCTTGAGAGCCCTTCACGGGGTATACCGGGGGCAGTCTTGGGCTAACGTAAACTGTAAATAACAAATCGACAAGAGTAACTTAGTAACTAGGGCTGCACTCTTCACAACACTGTTGGCACAGGAAGGTTGATTTGGAAACGGACGGATGGTCCGGGGAGCTTCGGCTCGGTTGGTTTGGAGACGGACGAATGGTCCGGGGAGCTTCGGCTCGGTTGGTTTGGAGACGGACGTTTTGGTCCGGGGAGCTTCGGCTCGGTTTTGTGTGCTTACGATTTAACTTGCATGTGCATGAAATAGGAAAAGGTAAGGTGGTGGGTCTTTCGATAGCGGGGAGTTCGATTGCACCGACACCGATATCGTTGACTCGGCGGGGTGATTAGCACTCCGCCAACAGAAGTCCGGTGCGCCAGCCGGCAAGAGTACGCAGGCGTCCGCTTTGTGCACCAAGCGTTGAGGCGTACGATAGGTCAGACCAGTGTACTTTACTGGTTTTGGAGGTGGGCGAGGCCCAACCCACCGCTTCCGTTTGCCACTACGGAGGTATCCTGGGAGGTAACGGCTCCGAAAGGGGGAACTAAAGGTCTGTGTGCACAGAGTCGGGTGTGTGAGTTGCACTGCATGACATAACATACCCACCATATAGTTGCATATCATAATCATTCATAACAACCTTGACACCTAAAGTATAAGTGGAATGGGACGCTTATACATTAGGACCTGCAAAACGACCCCTTGGTCTATAAGCTTGTGTGGGCAAGTTTATAAATCAAGGTTATTTTCAATATATAATAACCCCTGCTGTTTGATAACCGACACCCCAAGGTATAAGTGGTATGGGACACTTATACGATGGGAGCCTTGTAAAAGATCCCTTTGCTTATGTGTTCTCGCATAAGTGAAGGTTTAAATTCATTTAATTGCTTTTCTTACTGCTAGACCTATTAAAACAACTTATTAACTGCTCACCTAATACAACTTGCTAGATTAGTTTCCGCTGCCATCTGTTTTCATGTTAATCTCCACCTTCATGTCCTTCCCTTTCTTCCTCTCCGCTCGGTACCTAGGAGCCATGGGGGGGAAGGGGTAGGGGATGATAGGGCTTAGTCTTTATGACTAACGGTTTTCGAACCGCATCATTTAGGGGATCGTGGAGCCCAGCATGGAGGAGCAGCCCCAGAGATCGGTGCGCCTAGAGATGGGGCAGTCTAGCTCCGGAGTTCACACAGCCGGGACCGTGAGTCTCGACCTTGAGTAGTTTCTGTTTCGCTTCCGCATGAGAGACTTGTAGTGAGGACATTTTGTACCGGGCATAAGCCCGTATTTATAGTACTCTGATGTTTCTGTGGACACTCCCTTCGTGGAGCTTACTTATTTATATATGTGATTTTATTATTGTGGACTGTTTACTATTACTTCAATAATTGTGCTACTTTCTGTGATCGATTTGGCCGGCAGAATCGGCGCCTTGTGGTGATGACCCTTCAGGACGTGAAGGTGTCACCGCAAAGCGGCGGTTCTGGGCCTAAGACCCCGGTGGTTGAAAAAAAAAAGGGGGGGGTCTTACACAGTCTTAGGTTTAGAGAACTGCTGAACAAGTCTTTTCTCATTCTGGAGTTTGAGTTCTAACTCTTGAATGGTTGCATCTCTTTGTTTGAGCAACATGATTTGATCATCACTGATCTTAGTTAGCTTAGCTAACTTTGAACTTTGAAGACCAATCTACTGAGTAGCCATCTTATGATGGTACTCAAGACCTCTTAGTGATGTAATCTTAATGGCATGTTCTTTGATAAGCTTTTTTCTCTTTACAAGAGCCTTTAGCAGTTTTCCAAACTTAACTGTGAGCTGTTATAGTTCAGTATCAGAGTTGGACTTATGTGAATCAAAATTTAAGTTACATGAGTCTGACTCATCCTCATTCTTATGAACAGAAGTTGTAGAACAAATAGAATTGTCAAAGATTACCTGAGTATCCTGACATTCAACAATTTCTGTTTCTAGATTATGAGACAGTGCCATCAAGTTAACCTCCACATCATCTTCAGAGTCACCATGGAGTGATGAAGTTGTGGAGTTATTGCCCTTGTATATAACCTCTCTAATGAATTCCTCTTCACATGAGAACAATCCAATGTGAGCATGTTCATCTGATTCATTTGAATCTAAATCACTATCAGATAAAGTCTTTGGCTTCTTTGCCATCAGACACTTTTTTGACTTCTTATCTTTGTAGAACTTTTTTTCCTTGGACTTCCTGTTCTCCTTTCTCTTTACTGGATAGTCAGCAATGATATGTCCAGGCCTATTACAGCAATAACAAATAATGTAAGTCTTAACTTGTTTGTTCTGGTTTGAATCACACCTGACCACAAAGTTGTTTCTGTGTTTGTCTTTGTTTTTGCTAGAACTTGGTCCAAATGATGTCTTCTTATTACATTGCTTCCTTCTTCTCATCATCTTCTTGAATTTCCTGGTGAACAATGTCAATTCACCATCTAACAATTCTTCTGATGAAGAACTAGTCCCAGTGCTAACTGTATCTTCATCCCTTCTTGGTGATGATGGAATTTCTCTTCTGGCCTTCTTTGATGTGTCTGCTTTTAAAGCCACAGATCTAGACTGATTTGAACTTCTGGCAGATTCATCTTCAGCTTTTCTAGAATTTAACTGAAGCTCACATGACAACAACTTCCCACAAAAATCTTGGGGTAACTTGTTCCTCAGATTGCCCATTTCTCTTACAACACAAATCTTTATGTCCCATTTTTTGTTTAGGGATCTCAGAAACTTGTCATTAATATCATAATTTGAGAATTGTCTGCCATAATTTTTAAGTCATTGACTATTCTAAAGAACTTTTCATAACCAAGTTCTATAGAATCAGTCTTCCCTTGCCTGAATGCCTCATACTGTTGGTTGAGTAGAGACTTTCTGTCATCTCTGACTTTTTTTGTGCCTTCCATATAGACTATTAGAGTGTCCCACATCTCCTTGGATGTTTTACAGTGTATTAAGTTCTGAAAAGTTGAATTATCTATTGCACTGACAATTATGTTTTGTGCTCTTTTATCCATGGTGGCAAGAACCACCTTATCTTTTGTCATCTCAGGCAGACACTAAGGGGTTTATACATTTTCATCTAAGACAGATACTTTTATGGGAATATATGGTCCTTCTTATAATGTGACAAAGATTCTTGGATCAGATTCCTCCATAAACAATCTCACCCTCTGTTTCCAAATAACAAAATTATCCTTTGTACATATAGGAAGCTTCATAGAACTGAGTTCTCTATGAGATTCTGAAGTCATGAGATCTGATATGTATCAACCACCCTTTGGATCTTTTTCTGACTGTTAGGTCTTTCTTTGAATAATCTCCCTCTGATAGCACTTGAAAGATAAATCTATGGGTAGTTAATCACCTAGAGGGGGGGGGGGGTGAATAGGTGTTTTTTAAATTTCTTTGTCACTTATACTAAAGGTTCAACAGATACTTGAAAATAAACATTTACAAGAACACAGCACAAGCAATCCATAAAACACAGATATTTTTTAGTGGTTCCCCTATCTAGGGTACATCCACTTTCCTCATTCTTCCTCACTAGCAATATGCTAGATAAGGTTATATCTCGTCCTCTTCAACTCAGATCAACAGATCTTACAAACTCAGTTTCTTTTCATAAACCTACATCTCAAACCCACAGGTCCTACCTCAGAGATTCACCCAATCTCCTACCTCAGGTCCCTCAAGAACCATACCTCAGACTATATAAGTCTTACACCTCAGTGATCTCATACAAATCACCTACCTCAGCCTTTATAAATCAGGCTTACAACTCAGAGAATATATCTCCTACCCACTCAGATCTCAAAGAGATCTTACAAAATTAAGACAAAAATGAGAAAGAAAGTAATCTCAGAAAATAGCAATTCTGTTATCTAACTTATCTAAGAATTCAGATTCTTCAATTCAGCAGCACATAATTGGTTCTTGATGAGCAGACTGGCTGAAATGATTTTTCACTGGATATGCAATGTTCTTGATGATGATCGGCTTGATTTCCTTGAAGAACTTGTAGAACAGATCCACCTTAATCCTCTGATCAACTTGTTGAAAGGATCAGAAGACTTTCTTGAAGACTTGCGTCTTCCTTTTTCTTGGAGTTGTCACCCTTCTCTAACTTAGGAGAAATCAGAATGAGTGAATTGATTGATTGTGTGATTCCTTTATTTCTGTATAGACGACCCCTCTATTTATAGCCTTCGCGGGTTGCTGGCTTCTGATTGATAACATCATTGTTGGGTATTGTATCCACAATAACCTAGATTTGTGTGAAGTCACCCTTGAACTAAGTTGAATTAATTATGTATTTGATGTTATTCTTTAGTTGAGTGCTTGCAGGTCATTATTGCTAAGTGTAGATCAATGTCAGTTTATAATGAGTCACCAAGCATAGGATCATGCAATGTAATCCCTCATTGTGTGATCCATGGTGTTGACTCATATGTAACCTCTCTATTAGGATGCACTTTATTTTCAAGTACTAAAGCATTGGAAGAAAGGAGGGTTGTTTATTTTCAATAAAGCAGAATTAATTTTTCAAAAAAAATTTCTAAGTGTATTTCTCGAGAAGATTAAGTCTGTTTTTCGAGAAGTCTAAGTAAATTTCTCAAGAAAGCAATGTTGTTCTCGGGAAATCTTAAGACTTCTCGGGAAATCCTCAAAAACTATTTTTAAGTCCTTTTCTCGAGAAAGTCCTGAATCACTTCTCGAGAAGCTAAGTACATTTCTCGAGAAAGCAAAGTAGTTCTCGAGAAGTCAAAAGTGTTTCTCGAGAAGCCAAGTATTTTTCTCGAGACATCAAATTTTTTCTCGAGAAATAAGTTCCTCAGTTCAAAGATCTCGCGCCAAGTATTTTATCGAGAAGCTAAGTACATTTCTCGAGAAAGCAAATCATTTCTCGAGAAGCTAAGTACATTTCTCGAGAAATCAAATTCTTCTCGAGAAATAGGGTTGCAGAAAATTTCTTTTTCAAATAGACTGACGGGATTTCGATATAACCTAAGTCTCTCATGATTGATCCACGCGGATCTTTACTTAATGATTTCAAACCGTTAGACGAGGTATTATAAATAGTCCTTTTAGAATCGCTAACCCTAATAAGAAAGAATAATATTCTGAATCACATCATAATTTCTAAATCGGGAGAAGTCGTGCCGTAACCATCGTTCTTCTTTGTTGCTCCTCTCTCGATCCAGCGATTCCAAGAAGAAAAGATTCGACAAATCCTAAATTCAAAGTTCCTCAACATCTACTTGATTGTGTCAGATCCTAAGTTTTTCAGATCAAGTTTTCTCGGGATTTCTTCCTCATCTTCTTCACAGAGATTTTCAGTTTTCAAGAAGGAAGAACCATAAACATTTTAGATCTGGAAGTACAAAGTTTATATTGTTGTTGTAACATTTACTTTAACTCTTGTAGGTGCTTTGTCTCCGAGAATGAAGGAAGTTTGTTCTTTCAAGTGTAGATCCCGTCTTGTGGGATCGAGTTTGTAGGAGTGTGTTATCTCCAAGTTGTAGGAGTGTTGCTCCGAGTTATAGGATTGTTGCAATCCGAGATTTAGTGAAGTAGCCAAGGCTAGCCGTGGTGCTAGATAGGCGAGATGGAGAGTGGATGTACCCAATATTTAGGAACCACTATAAATTCCTTGTGTCGTCTGGGTTATGCTTGGTTATTTTCTGAGTTGATTCCTCTCAAATTTTTATTCCGCAAAAGACACAGAACTCACCTATTCACCCCCTCTAGGTGATTTAGGTAGGCAACTAGATACTTCAATTGGTATCAGAGGGAAGGTTGTTCACAAAAATGTTCACACCTTGAACAGATCTACTTCTAGTTGTCGTAGAGATTTTCAAGCATGGACAGATCCAAGGATTTTGCAAAGCTTCCGGTGTGCACCAAGGATAACTTTATCATGTGGAAAGAGAGAGTAAGATTATTCATGGAAGCTGTTGATCCACGTATCTTCATGATAGTGGAAGAAGCTCCCTATGTTCCCATGATTGCTTCGACTATCGATCCAACCAAGAAAGTGCCGAAGAAACTGATGGATCTTGAAAAAGATGAGTTTGCCCTTGTCTCTCTATACAAGAAAGCCAAGAACATCATCGAGCGCAGTCGATGATTCAATGTTGTAAAACCTAATACACTGCCAATCTGCCAAGGAAATGTGGCAGTCTCTGATTGTTTTGCTGGAAGGCACCGAAGAAGTAAGGGATGATTGAAGATCCCTTCTAAACCAGAAGTATGAGACCTTCAAGCAAGACCCCAAGGACACAATAGCTTATACATTTGAGAACTTATTCAAGATCATCAACGACCTGAAGAAATACGGCCGGGCTTTCAGGGAGTTTGGGAGAGCTTAACGACAAGTTCCTAAGATCCTTAACTAAGGAATGGGACAATAAGATTTGTGCTATTAGGGAGTTTGGGAGACTGGCTGACACTGACCCCCCAGAACATCTTCGGGAAGCTTATGTCCTATGAGCTTCAAATCAATGCTAGAAAAGCTATAGAAGAGGGCAACATATCTTCATCAAAGGAGAATTCTATTGCACTGAAGGTAGATAGCTCAATAAATGCTAAAGCAGCATCTCCTGCTCCTACTCAGGAAGAAAGTGAAGAAAAAGACTTAGAGCCAAGCTCCTCGGGCTCAGAGTTATCTGATGGAGAGTTCTCTCTTCTCTCCAGATAGTTCAAGAAGTTTCTCAGTAAGAAGAAATAGATGAGAGGAAAAGACTCCTCATACAGAAGATTACGTCACGATGGTGATCATCAAAAGAAACGTCACACAAATGACAAGTATAAACCTAAATAGAACAAACATAATTCTACTGACATTGTGTGTTATTGTTGTAATAAGCCAGGTCACATGATCGTCGACTGCCCTCATAAGAAGGAGGGTGGAAGAAGAGAAGAACATAAGTCCTCTCATGGCAAAAAGAAGGAGAAAAGCTTCATGGCAAAGAAGTAGAAGATCTTCAGTGACACTGACTCATCTGAGTCAAGTGAGGATGAAGAAGCCTACTTTGGGCTTATGGCTCACTCCGAAGAAGAAGAAGCTGACCCCCAATTTCATGGGGAGGTAAAATCTCACACTATTCTTTCAGAGTCTGATGCTCCAGACAATGTTCATGAGGACTGTTCCTCTAATGATGAATTAGAACTCATGGCTCAGTATAAAGAGCTGATCAAGGTTTATGAATGGTGTAGAAAATTTGTTAGAACTCAGGCCAAGGAGATCAAATCCCTTAAGGCTGAGGAGATCACTCTGAGTGAGGAAGTTGCAAGAATGAACTCACTCAGAGAGGAACTCAATGCCCTAGTCGATGACAACAAAAGTACACACGAGCTCCTTAACAAAAGAGAGAAAATCATCGAGAAGTTGGAAGGACAGCTTGCCGTTGAAAAGAGACTTATTGAAAGCTTCTCCAAGCTCAAGACAATCCTTCCACTTATTGATGAATTTTCTGCTCAGGCTAAAGGAGTTGGCTTAGGTCATGTGACTGCTCCTAGTAAATCTTCCAGGAGGGCCAAGGCTAAAAAGAAAATAAGGCTGCTATAAAAGAAACCGCCGAAAAGAAAGGGAAGGGGCCTATCAGTCAGACCAAGTTTAAGAAGGTTATTTTTCCTTCCAACGAATTTGATTTTGAGAGCTCCTATGGTCACTTTACAAGACCAATTCAGGCTGAACCTGTCAAGGACTATAAGGGGTGGACTCGTCCCCGAAACTTCAGTGCAAGTGTTTTCAAGATACCTTATGAAGAGATCACTCTACAGAGCTATGGTCCCTATGTTCATGGTCCTAATGATAAGAAAGCTCCAAGAGTGAAACCCGTTGTTCAAAATCCACTTGAGAAGAAGAAGCCATGTGAGTGATATCATCATGAAGCTTCTACCTCCAAGTAAGCCGCTCCTACTAGACCACACGTTCAAAAGATCAAGCAGGAGACTTGGAAAAGATACAATAGGTTTGACTGTTGGTGTTGCGGCAAAGTTGGTCACTTTGCTGTGGATTTCTGGTTTAATCCCAGAAATATTATAACTCCTCAAGTTAATCATACAAGATAGAGCACTCGTAGTGTTAACACTCGTAGGGGGAGTATGCTAACAAGGAACCAATGACCCAAATCTTATTGGGTTCCTAAGGTAAAATGATCTAAGATTGCAGTTATGTCAAAAGGCCAACAAAATGCCTATCTGGTATTTGAACAGTGGATGCTCTCGATATATGATCGAGATAAGAAGCCTACTTCAAAATTATACTCCAGTCAAAGACGATCCAAAGGTTATCTTTGGTGGTTCTGACCGGGGAATTACAAAAGGCTACGATGTAGGTTCAAGGCTGAAAGAGTTAAGCTTGGATGAGACAGTTGAAGAAAATGCTCAAAAGTTCATCAAGACCACTCCTCCAACCTCAATTGGAGAGGGAGATCACCAAGATGAAGAAGTCATCCAAGTTGAAGAAGAAACTCCAGAAATAGTAGAAGCTCCTAATGCAAGGACCCTAAAGCTCTGACACTTGAGGGATCACCCAGTTGATCAAATCATAGGAGATCCTCATGATGGTGTAAGAACTCGAAGAGGTAGTACTAATGAAAATATGCATTTGAGTTTTCTCTCGCAGGTTTAACCAAAGAAATTTGAAGTAATAAATAAAGACGCATCTTGGATAGTTGCAATAGAAGAAGAACTCAATCAGTTCAAGTGCTGCCAAGTCTGGAAGCTTGTACCAAGATCCAATGGCAAAAATGTAATTGGAACAAAGTGGGTCTACAGGAACAAGTTTGATGAAGATGGAACCATTATCAAAAATAAAGCCAGACTTGTAGCTAAGGGATATAACAAGAAGAAGGAATCAATTTTGATCAGACCTATGCTCTAGTGGCAAGACTCGAAGCCATCAGGTTGTTCCTCTCATATGCTTCTCTCATGGGCTTCATTGTCTATCAAATGGACGTGAAGTCAGCCTTCCTCAATGGTAAAATAAAGGAAGAAGTGTATGTTGAACAACCCCTAGGTTTTATTGATCCTAACCATCCTGATTATGTTTATTTATTATTCAAAGCATTATATAGTTTAAAACAAGCTTCACGAGCTCGGTATGAAACACTGTCTAACTTTCTTCTTGAGAACAAGTTCACAAGGGGAAAGATAGATAAGACATTATTTCTTAGGGAAGTAAAAGGCAAGATTTTGTTAGTGCAAATCTATGTCAATGATATTATCTTTGGCTCTACTGATGACAACCTTTGCAAGAAGTTTTCTAAACTTATGCAAGGGAAGTTTGAAATGAGCAGTATGAGTGAGCTGAAGTTTTTCTTAGAACTTCAGGTGAAGCAATCTGAAGATGCAATTTTCATCTCTCAGATGAAGTTCACCAAGGAGTTGCTAAAGAAATTCAGACTGGAGGATGCAACCTCTATAAGGACTCCAATGGGTTCAGCTATGTCTCTGGACAAGGATGAGAAAGGGAATCCTTTTGATGAAACAAAGTACAGAAGCATGATTGGATCCTTGCTCTATCTTACTGTTAGCAGGCCTGACATAATGTTTTCAAAGCGTGTGTGCTAGATATCAGGTGAACTCTAAGGAATCTCACTATACAATTGCAAAGCGGATTTTGAGATACCTTAAAGGTACATCAAATCTTGGCTTATGTTGCCCAAGAAGTAATGATAGCGAACTAATTGGATTTTCAGATGCAGAATTTGCTGGTAGCAAAGACGATAAAAAAAGCACTTCCGGGACTTGCCAATTCCTAGGAAGAAGGCTCATATCTTAGAGTAGCAAGAAACAGAATTGTGTTGCAATCTCAACTGCTGAGTCAGAATATATTTCTACAGGTAGTTGTTGTGCACAACTTCTCTGGATAAAGAATCAATTTGAAGACAACAACTTGAAGTTCAGGGACATTCCTATGTTTTGTGACTCCTCCAGTGCTATAACAATTGCCAACAATCTAGTTTCTCACAGCCGAACAAAGCATATCAAATTGAGATATCATTTCATTCGAGAGCATGTGGAGAATGGGGACATCAACCTCCAGTATGTTCTAATTGATAAGCAAGTTGTAGATATTTTCACGAAGCCGCTGGACGAGACCAAGTTCTCCTTCTTCAAGACAGAACTTGGTATGCTCAACATGGAATCCTGAAAAGTTCACATATGAAGTCAAGAGAAGATTCTAAAATCAACCCCTCAGAATATTCCAAGAGATTTCTTACTCAGCAAACCTTCAGATAATTTCAAGCTCAGATATGGATTTCTCGGAAACTTAGTGAATTTCTCAAAAAATCAGTTTATATTTCTCGGAAACTTACTGGATTTCTCGAAAGCTTATGAATTTCTCGGGAAAACCTAATGGGTTTCTCTGAAAATCAATCTAGATTTCACAAAAAACTTATAAATTTCTCGAGAAAAAGACTTCTCTATTTCTCGATAAATCTGATTGCTTTACATTTAGAGAAGAATTCCAGCCATCATTTTCTCAAGTACGTTTTTCGTTATTCTTCAAAATTTTCAATTTTATATAAATAGATAAGTCCATATAATATTCAAATCCACATTTTCGAAAAAGCTTTCCCGAGAAAAATCCTTCAGTTCCGCCGAAGGTCTCCGCCGCTCTTTTCGTAAACTCCGTCGATTCTTCTCAGAAAAGTCAGAAATTTCTCATCTTCTTCAATCGATGGCTCCTACTATAAAGATTGGCGTCGACAGTGATTTCATTCGCTCAGGTATTGAAGAACTCTCCGATGATTTCCACAATGTCATTCTACTTCTTGAAACCGCCAGCCTCTCTGTCATTCTCGAGCATCCATGCAAAGTTCTGATTTAAAAAGTAGAAGAGTTCTTCAGAAATGCTAAGCTTAAGAGGAGTGAGAAGTTGTTGAAAAGTTTTGTTAGAGATATGAAGATCAAAATCAATCCGTCCTCCTTGACAAAATTTCTGAGATTTCCCTCCATTGATGAGGAAGATTACTTGGAAGAACCCAATTACTCCAGGGCTCTGTCATTTTGTGGTCTTTCTCAATCCACTATCTCCATTCACAAACAACAAATGAATGATGAAAGCAAGCTGTTGGCCGACATTCTTGGAAAAGTTATCCTCTGCAAAACATGTTCAATTGGATATATATCCTCTAACTTCTTCTACATAATCACTGTTGTGGTGTGTCGCAAGAAATTCCAATGGGGACACATGTTATTTGACAAGATTAAGGAAAGCATGAAGGCATCTAACTTTGCAAGGATCATTTCTCTTTATCCGAATCAAGTGCACCCTAAAATCTTTGACTTGTCCAAAGGTGTTTCCATTCACCACCTGAAGAAAGTCACACTCTCCTCCATCAATAGATGGGAAATCAGAATTCCAAAGCCAGGCCAAGCTCCAACAGTTCTAAGGATTATAGTGATGAGGAAAGGACCCCATCTCCCCTTCATATTGATATAGTTGGCACATTTGTTACAGCCGTTGAGGTGGAGCTTGCTCCTTCAGTTCATGAGGAAGATCAATAAGCTCAGGTATCTGACACAGAGTTTTAGACAGATGTTCTCACAGATCAGGTTATAGAGCAAGTTCTTGCTGATGATGTGCCCGCGGAAAAGGAAAACCAAGCTCAGTCTGATGATGAGAAGAGAACCTATGTGCATGATGGTGGCTCAAGTATGGATTTTGTCTATTCCTCTGATCAGGAAAATCTTCATGATGCCCAAGTGGATGCTGAAGAGATACCAGAAGATTCTCATCCCAAGGAACAAATTGAGGGGGAGAATGAGGTTATGCTCTCTGATGAGGAAGAAGTTATCCCAGAACCTGTAGAACCTCCTCTCAGAAATTTAAATTTCTCTCTACCCATTATTCTTGGTGAGGAAGGGGATGTGATGACATCTGCTCAAAAAGGCAAAAGTTCAGTTGTTATTGAAGAAATACCAGTCTGGACAGCTCCAACACTACCTCCTCCACTACCCCCAGCTGAATTCAATCCTAATGATACCCTTTTGGGTAAGATTGAGTCTATGTTGATAAAGTAGAGAGAGTACTTTGACAAGTCTCTCAAAGAAGTAACTGAAAGAGTAACCGCTCTTGAGAAAGAAATGAGCAGAGGATTTGCTAAAATTCAGAGTAATACAAACTAATTCAAAAGACCGCTCAATATTGGTGGCAAGGTTTTGGACCACACTATCACTAGTGTTGGTGAAGTCATGGATCATGCAGTTACTGTGACTAACAATCAGATACTCTTGCTGAAGAAAACTGAACTACAAAACTTCAAAACCTGTGAAGAATTTGGGAAATTCAAGGAAGATGCCATAAATGAACTAACCCTAGAAGTCAGAAAGGGGGAGGATAAGGTGAAAGAAAATCTAGAAAGAAAAGTTCAAGAAATGAAGACTCAGTGGGGTGATCAACTGAAAGAGATCAGTACAAATGTAAAAACACAGATCAAGGGTGTAAACATCTATACTTATGAGACTGCTGTGTGAATGTACAACCAAATTTTTCAAGAATTTCAAGTTGATCTAAATGAGGCTCCATCTCCTCATCTTGATCCAAATGTCTGCAAGCCTATATTTTCTCCTAGACCTGAACAGTATGAATTTCCTCCTGTGCATTATTCTCAAGTTTGGACTTCTGATCAGCCAGAGATACCTCAGGACCTACCTCCTGAAATGCCAGTGCCTAAGAAGAGAAAATATGGTGATGGTGCTTCAGCCAGCTGATCAATCCCAAGTCAATAAGCTGCCAAAAGGTAAGAAATGGAATTTTCTGAAGTTTGGAGTCCAACCTCCAAGTCCTTAATTCTAGACACTCTGAAATTAGTTGTGGATCTTCATGATAATAAGGATGATCATTACAGTCATAAGGAGTGGGAGCTATATGAGAATTCTATGACAAAAAGAAGGATTTATGATCGTGAATATGGTCGCAATAATCCTAATGCCCCTCTTCGTCCTCCAAAGTACTATCTCAAGCCATTCAGCTACCAGAAAAGGCAATAAGAGAAGAAGGAACGACAACACCAATAATAGTATAAGTGATTTATGATTGTCAATATTATGGAATTTGTGGACCTATACATTTCGATGGACAAATTCTATATATATATAAATTTTGAATTTTGATGATCTATTATTTCTTAACTGTCATTCCATATACTACTTTATTTGTTAGTTAATTCTTTGATTATCTTGATATAATTCACCTTAGTGTAGAGGGTTCTGACTTATACAAATAGAGGGAGATTGTTGGGTTTGTATCCACAATAACCTAGATTTGTGTGAAGTCACCCTTGAACTAAGTTGAATTAATTATGTATTTGATGTTATTCTTTCGTTGAGTGCTTGCAGGTCATTATTGCTAAGTGTAGACCAATGTCAGTTTATAATGAGTCACCTAACATATGACCATGCAATGTAATCTCTCATTATGTGATCCATGGTGTTGACTCATGTGTAATCTCTCTATTGGGATGCACTTCATTTTCAAGTACTAAAGCAATGGAAGAAAAGAGGGGTTGCTAGTTTTTAACAAAGCAGAATTATTTTTTCAGAAAAATTTTCTAAGTGCATTTCTCGAGGAGATGAAGTCTGTTTCTCGAGAAGTCTAAGTAAAATTCTCGAGAAAGCAATGTTGTTCTCGATAAATCTTAAGACTTCTCGGGAAATTCTCAGAAACTATCTTTAAGTCCTTTTCTTAAGAAAGTTCTGAATCATTTCTCGAGAAGCTAAGTACATTTCTCGAGAAAGCAAAGTAGTTCTCGAGAAGTCAAAAGTGTTTCTCGAGAAACCAAGTATTTTTCTCGAGACATCAAATTTTTTCTTGAGAAATAAGTTCCTCAGTTCAAAGATCTTGCGCCAAGTATTTTCTCGAGAAGCTAAGTACATTTCTCGAGAAAGTAAATCATTTCTCGAGAAGTTAAGTACATTTCTTGAGAAAGCAAATCATTTCTCGAGAAATCAAATTCTTCTCGAGAAACAGGGTTGCAAAAAATTTCTTTTTCAAATAGATTGACAGGATTTCGATATAACCTAAGTCTCTCATGATTGATCCACGTGGATCTTTCCTTAATGATTTGAGACCGTTAGACGAGCTATTATAAATAGTCCTTTCAGAATCGCTAACCCTAATAAGAAAGAACAATATTTTGAATCACATTGTAATTTCTAAATCAGGAGAAGCCGTGCCATCAACATCATTCTTCTTTGTCGCTACTCTCTCGATCCAGCAATTCCAAGAAGAAAAGATTCGACAGATCCCCGATTCGAAGTTCCTCAACATCTACTTGATCGTGTCGGATCCTAAGTTTTTCAGATCAAGTTTTCTCGGGATTTCTTCCTCATCTTCTTCACAGAGATTTTCAATTTTCAAGAAGGAAGAAACTTGAAGATTTTAGATCATGAAGTACAAAGTTTTTTATTATTGTTGTAACATTTACTTTAACTCTTGTAGGAGCTTTGTCTCTGAGATTATAGGAAGTTTGTTCTTCCGAGTGTAGATCCCATCTTGTGGGATCGAGTTTGTAGGAGTGTGTTATCTCCGAGTTGTAGGAGCATTGCTCCGAGTTGTAGGATTATTGCAATCCGAGATTTAATGAAGTAGCAAAGGCTAGCTGTGGTGCTAGATAGGCAAGGTGGAGAGTGGACGTACCCAAGATTGGATAACTACTATAAATTCCTTGTGTCGTTTGGGTTATGCTTGGTTATTTTCTGTGTTGATTCCTCTCAAATTTTTATTTCGCAAAAGATGCAGAACTCACCTATTCACCCCCCTCTTGTTGATTTAGGTAGGAAACTAGATACTTCAATCATCATATGCCATCATATTTCAAGTTTTCCTTCAAATGGATTCTGATGAGATGTCAAGTCACTGTAGCTGACATGACACTTCTGACTTGACTTGACACTCAACTGTGTTGACTCTGTACAACTTTAGGATCATAAGTGTCGAGAAGTCCTGTTAAAAGTAGCGAACAAACGACTAGAGCAGAGAATAAACGACTAGAAAACAAGCCGGAACTTTGAATAATTGAAATTTTATTATCCAAAAAGATATCATTTACAAAGGTATGGTCTCCCTTTTATAGAATGGAGGAGAGAGAGTAGAATACAAACTAACAATGTGGGACTAAAGCTATACAACAGATCTGGGCGGCTAGAATAAGAGACCGGAACAGGCCGCGCGGTTAGACAATGTTCTAACCGCTCGGCAATACCAGAACCAAGAGAGAGATGCGGTAGGAGACCGCTAGACCGGCCGGTTTCCAAGCCGTCGGAGATAAGCCGTCAGACCGCCGGATACCACACAACAACAGTCTGGAAATCAACCCGCCAACCTCAATCCGCCAGACCGCCCGGTCAACAACCCGCCATGCTCAAACCGCCAGACCGCCCGGTCTCATACTTCGACACTCCCCCTCAAGCTGGAGCATATATATCAATCATGCCCAGGTTATCACAAATGTGGAAGAAGGAAGTAGAAACCGGCTTGGTGAAGATATCAGCCAACTCTTTGTCGGAGGTGACGAACGGAGTGCAAATCTGTTTCTTCAAGACCTCTTCTCGGATGAAATGGCAGTCGACCTCTATATGTTTTGTTCTCTCATGGAAGACCAGATTTTTGGATATGTATATAGCGGCTTTGTTGTCACAGAACATAGGCAGAGGATAGTTGTAGACCTCTCCTAGGTCAATTATGAGAGCCCGCAACCATTTTAACTCACACGTTGTTGACGCCATACTCCAGTATTCGGCTTCTGCACTGGACCTTGAGACAACAGACTGCTTCTTGCTCTTCCAGCTCACAAGATTACCTCCAACAAATGTGCAAAAACCCGATGTAGATTTACGGTCACCTTTATCATCCGCATAGCTTGAGTCTGAGTAGGCTTCAACTCTCAGATGACCATGCTTCTGAAAGAGTAGCCCTTTCCCTGGTGCTTCTTTGACATACTCTAATATCTTCAAGGCAGACTGAAGATGACATTCCCTGGGAGCTTGCATGAACTGACTGACCTTGCCTACATCATAGGCGATGTCGGGTCTGGTCACCGTGAGATAAATGAGTTTGCCCACCAGACGTCTATACCTCGTGGCATCGGATATAAGAGGTGAGTCATCTGTCCATGTTTTGTCTTCTCCAGTGGCCATGGGATACCGGGCCGGTTTGGCCCCGGTCAATCCTGCCTCTTGTAGAAGATCAAGCGCATACTTCCGTTGGGAGAGAACCAACGAGTCGGGCTTCCGAGAGATTTCTATCCCCAAAAAATATTTTGGGGAGCCCATATCCTTCGTGACAAGGTGTTGACGGAGGTGTTTCTTTGTCAAGTCCACCCCAGCCTGGTCATCGCCGGTAAGAAGGATATCATCCACATACACCGCCAAAACCACAAGGCCTGATGCGGTTTTGCGAATAAACAATGAGTGATCGGCGGAACTTCTTGTAAATCCAATTGCAGCCACAATGCCACTAAACTTGTCAAACCACGCCTGAGGGCTCTGCTTTAGCCCGTAGATGGCCTTCTTCAACTGGCATACTCGTGTCTCCCCCTGAGCAACATACCCTGGAGGTTGCTCCATATAGACGTCCTCCTGAAGATCCCCATACAGAAAAGCATTCTTGACATCAAGTTGAGAAATTTTCCACTCCCTGTTGACGACCACAGAAAGAAGAACTCGGATGGTGCTGAGGCGAGTAACCGGAGAGAAAGTATCAAAATAGTCAACTCCATAAGTCTGAGTAAAGCCTTTGGCCACCAGTCGGGCCTTGTAACGATCCACAGTGCCGTCCGGGCGAAACTTCACAACGAACACCCAGCGGCAGCCAACCACATCAGTACCTATCGGTGGAGGAACAAGGGTCCAGGTACCTCGTTCAGTAAGAGTGGCAATTTCCTCATCCATGGCAGATTTCCAATGAGGAATAACAAGAGCCTCCTGGTAAGTGCGGGGAGTGGTAGTAGCCGAGATGGCCAAAGCAAAGCACCTGCGAGAGGGAGTAAGCCGATCATAGGAAACAACAGCCGCAAGCGGGTGTTGGGTACACGCCCACACCCCTTTGCGAAGGGCATTGGGAAGATCCAGGTCGTCTTGTGCCTCAGGGACCGGAGCATCCGTGGCAGAGAAAGCTGGCCCGGTACTAGAGAGAGACGGCTGCGGAGAAGAAGGAGGGGAGATAATAGGGAGAGGAGGAGACGGAGGAGGAGACGACATAGGAGGGGAGACGTCGACATGTGTGGAAGGCTCACAGAGAGATGGTGGAGAGTCAGAGACAGCAGGAGGAGGTGAAGATGGGAAAGAAAAGTAGGATGCATTTTCAAAGAAGGTGACGTCTGCGGAAACAAACTGTTTGCGCAGAACGGGATCAAAGCAACAGTAGCCTTTTTGAGTTGTCGAGTAACCCAAAAAGACACATTTGGTGGAGCGGGGGGAAAGCTTGTCGCGGGTAGCAGACGGAGCATGCACAAAGGCCGTACACCCAAAGATACAGAGAGGAAGAGGAAAGGGTTCCTTGCTCGGGTAGAGAATGGAGAAGGGGGTCTTGCCGTGAAGAACAGAAGAGGGAATGCGATTGATGAGATAACAGGCAAGAAGAACAGCATAGCCCCAGTAGGAGCGAGGCACATGCATCTGCGTCATCAGAGTGCGAGCGATATCGAGGAGATGACGATTTTTACGTTCCGCCACCCCATTTTGTTGGGAGGTGTAAACACAGCTGGTCTGATGAATAAGACCATGTTGCATACAAAAAGATGAAAACTCATGACTGAGATATTCTTTAGCATTATCAGAGCGCAATACTTTAATAGAAATAGCAAACTGAGTTTTAATCATATTATAAAAAGATTGCCATACAGATAAGAGTTCAGAGCGGTCTTTTAATAGATACACCCAGGTACATCTGGAGAAATCATCAATAAAAGTTACAAAGTAAAAACTACCCCGACCAACGGTGGGAGTAGGAGCAGGACCCCAGATATCAGAATGAATGAGATCAAAAGGGCGGGAGGAACCACGGCCTTGCTTCTGCGGGAAGGAGGAGCGGTGATGCTTGCCAAGCTGACACGCATCACAGTTGAGCGGAGGACTGGTATGAGGTAAGTGGGGAAGAAGCTGACGAAGAATCCGAGGAGGAGGATGTCCAAGGCGAAGATGCCATTGAAGCAGATCAGTAGACGAGGAAGAGAAGGCGGACAGAGCGGAAACATTGTCGAGGAAGTAGAGGCCGCCGCTCTCAGTCCCAGTAGCAATCGTCCGTTGGGTCCTCGGGTCCTGAAAACAACAAGAAGTAGGAGTAAATAATACAGAGCACTGAAGTTGCTTGCATAAAGTAGTAACTGAGAGTAAATTGCAAGGGAACTTCGGGACATAGAGAGTGTCCGCTAAGCGAAGCGAGGGAGTGACATGAACCATGCCCGTTCCATGAACCGGGGAAGGCGAACCATCCGCAACGAGAACCGGGGGTAACCGATCATGCGTCTCTAGGAGAGAGAAGCAGTGAGGGTTTCCGGTCATGTGATTTGTAGCACCAGAGTCAATCAACCATTTACCTTGGGTAACGACGTGTGCACTACCTGAGGTGGTGGCCACAGAAGCAGATGGCCGAGAGGAGGCGGAGGTTGAGGAAGAAGTATCACCGGAGGGACGAAGATGAGGATGTTTCTGCCAGCAGCGGTCAACAGAGTGGGCGGTACGACCACAGTGAGAGCAGAGGAACCTTGACGGACCGCGCGTGCCAGATTGGCTGCGACCATTATTGCCGCCCCGCTGGACTTGGTGAGCATAGGAGTCCGGTGGAGGAGGGGAAGACAATAGAGGACGTTGGAGCAGTGAAGTAACAGCGGCGATGCGAGCCGCGGTGGCATCCAAGGTGGGAGACTCGGCTTCGCCCAAGATTTGCTGGCGGATCATATCAAAAGACTCAGGAAGCCGTAGAAGATAACAAACAACCAGGAGTTCCTGGAAGTGTTTGTGCTGCTCGGCCAAGTCCGCGGAGAAGGGGCGATTCTGGAGGATTTCGGCTCCAAGAGCCTGAACTTGCTGATAAGCCGCAGCAGGAGACATGGAAGGGCGAGCGAAGAGATCCGCGTAGAGAGTATAAATGCGGGATGTCTGGGCCCCCTTTGAGTAGAGAGCAGCAAGGTGAAGCCACGCGGTCTTGACCGTCTCATCATGGCGTATGATAGGAAGACATTCATCGGAGAGGCTGTTAGCCAACCACGTGCGGACAAGCGCATCACTGGCATCCCAGTCATCAAATTCAGCAGAGTCTGAGGGAGGAGGTTCATCGGTGAGGTGATGACGTTTGCGCTGAGAGCGGAGAAGAAATGTGAAAGAGACGCTCTAATCCGGATAGTTGGAGCCAACAAGTTTAGAAACCGTGCCAAGGTTGCCAGAGGGAGTAGGAAGCAGCGCCGGAGTGGCGATAGGAGTGGTGGTGGTGGAGGTTTCAGAAAGGGCCATAGGAGAAAACTGCGAGAAGCCGCGCGGTAAGAATATAAGCCGTGCGGATAGAAAGAAGAAGAGCTGCGGCGGTCACGATGTTAGACACCAGCGGCCAGAGAAGCCACGACCAAGCCGCAGGTCCAAGATGGGGAAGAGGTCGAACGGCTAGAAGATAGACCGCGCGAACAGAAGGGGGGAACGAACAAGGCGAATAAAGCAGCAGGTCGCGACGAACAAGGAGATAGGTCGCTGCGACTGAAAGGCAGGACAAAGAGGACGCGCGGACAGGGCGCAAACAGCGAGAACAGGTCGCGAGAAGAATAGGCAAGCTGTGCGGACAGGGCGCACATAATCAGGAGAAGAAGATCGAGTCCTCTGATACCATGTTAAAAGTAGCGAACAAACGACTAGAGCAGAGAATAAACGACTAGAAAACAAGCCGGAACTTTGAATAATTGAAATTTTATTATCCAAAAAGATATCATTTACAAAGGTATGACCTCCCTTTTATAGAATGGAGGAGAGAGAGTAGAATACAAACTAAATGTGGGACTAAAGCTATACAACAGATCTCGGCGGCTAGAATAAGAGACCGGAACAGGCCGCGCGGTTAGACAATGTTCTAACCGCTTGGCAATACCAGAACCAAGAGAGAGATGCGGTAGGAGACCGCTAGACCGGCCGGTTTCCAAGCCGCCGGAGATAAGCCATCAGACCGCCGGATACCACACAGCAACAGTCTGGAAATCAACCCGCCAACCTCAATCCGCCAGACCGCCCGGTCAACAACCCGCCATGCTCAAACCGCCAGACCGCCCGGTCTCATACTTCGACAAGTCCCAAGTGTCTAGCTTGGCAAACATCACCGCTCCTCCTTCCCGCCGAAGCAAGGCCGTGGTTCCTCCCGCCCTTTTGATCTCATTCACTCTGATGTATGGGGTCCTGCTCCTACTCTCACCATTGGTCGGGGTAGTTCTTATTTGAATTTCCCGGCAGACTGTAGTGTCGAGACAATTCAATTGTCTCGACACAGTGAAGATTTAAAGAAGCTTTCGACACCTAACAGATAGTTGTGTCGAGACAAGTCAACTGTCTCGACACCTTCAAGTTCAGACTGGAAATTCTATCAAGTACAGATGTGTCGAGACTGCTAAGATGTCTTGACACCTTGCAGTTTACAGTAAGAACACTAAGTATTATTATGTCGAGACACTTGGGACTTGTCGAAGTATGAGACCGGGCGGTCTGGCGGTTTGAGCATGGCGGGTTGTTGACCGGGCGGTCTGGCGGATTGAGGTTGGCGGGTTGATTTCCAGACTGTTGCTGTGTGGTATCCGGCGGTCTGACGGCTTATCTCCGGCGGCTTGGAAACCGGCCGGTCTAGCGGTCTCCTACCGCATCTCTCTCTTGGTTCTGGTATTGCCGAGCGGTTAGAACATTGTCTAACCGCGCGGCCTGTTCCGGTCTCTTATTCTAGCCGCCCAGATCTGTTGTATAGCTTTAGTCCCACATTGTTAGTTTGTATTCTACTCTCTCTCCTCCATTCTATAAAAGGGAGGTCATACCTTTGTAAATGATATCTTTTTGGATAATAAAATTTCAATTATTCAAAGTTCCGGCTTGTTTTCTAGTCGTTTATTCTCTGCTCTAGTCGTTTGTTCGCTACTTTTAACATGGTATCAGAGGACTCGATCTTCTTCTCCTGATTCTGTGCGCCCTGTCCGCACAGCTTGCCTATTCTTCTCGCGACCTGTTCTCGCTGTTTGCGCCCTGTCCGCGCGTCCTCTTTGTCCTGCCTTTCAGTCGCAGCGACCTATCTCCTTGTTCGTCGCGACCTGCTGCTTTATTCGCCTTGTTCGTTCCCCCCTTCTGTTCGCGCGGTCTATCTTCTAGCCGTTCAACCTCTTCCCCGTCTTGGACCTGCGGCTTGGTCGTGGCTTCTCTGGCCGCTGGTGTCTAACATCGTGACCGCCGCAGCTCTTCTTCTTTCTATCCGCACGGCTTATATTCTTACCGCGCGGCTTCTCGCAGTTTTCTCCTATGGCCCTTTCTAAAACCTCCACCACCACCACTCCTATCGCCACTCCGGCGCCGCTTCCTACTCCCTCTGGCAACCTTGGCACGGTTTCTAAACTTGTTGGCTCCAACTATCCGGATTAGAGCGTCTCTTTCACATTTCTTCTCCGCTCTCAGCGCAAACGTCATCACCTCACCGATGAACCTCCTCCCTCAGACTCTGCTGAATTTGATGACTGGGATGCCAGTGATGCGCTTGTCCGCACGTGGTTGGCTAACAGCCTCTCCGATGAATGTCTTCCTGTCATACGCCATGATGAGACGGTCAAGACCGCGTGGCTTCACCTTGCTGCTCTCTACTCAAAGGGGGCCCAGACATCCCGCATTTATACTCTCTACGCGGATCTCTTCGCTCGCCCTTCCATGTCTCCTGCTGCGGCTTATCAGCAAGTTCAGGCTCTTGGATCTGAAATCCTCCAGAATCGCCCCTTCTCCGCGGACTTGGCCGAGCAGCACAAACACTTCCAGGAACTCCTGGTTGTTTGTTATCTTCTACGGCTTCTTGAGTCTTTTGATATGATCCGCCAGCAGATCTTGGGCGAAGCCGAGTCTCCCACCTTGGATGCCACCGCGGCTCGCATCGCCGCTGTTACTTCACTGCTCCAACGTCCTCTATTGTCTTCCCCTCCTCCACCGGACTCCTATGCTCACCAAGTCCAGCGGGGTGGCAATAGTGGTCGCAGCCAATCTGGCACGCGCGGTCCGTCAAGGTTCCTATGCTCTCACTGTGGTCGTACCGCCCACTCTGTTGACCGCTGCTGGCAGAAACATCCTCATCTTCGTCCCTCCGGTGATACTTCTTCCTCAACCTCCGCCTCCTCTCGGCCATCTGCTTCTGTGGCCACGACCTCAGGTAGTGCACACGTCGTTACCCAAGGTAAATGGCTAATTGACTCTGGTGCTACAAATCACATGACCGAATACCCTCACTGCTTCTCTCTCCTAGAGACGCATGATCGGTTACCCTCGGTTCTTGTTGCGGATGGTTCGCCTTCCCCGGTTCACGGGATGGGCATGGTTCAAGTCACCCCGTCGCTTCGCTTAGCGGATACTCTCTATGTCCCGAAGTTCCCTTGCAATTTGCTCTCAGTTACTACTTTATGCAAGCAACTTCAGTGCTCTGTTTTATTTACTCCTACTTCTTGTTGTTTTCAGGACCCGAGGACCCAACGGACGATTGCTACTGGGACTGAGAGCGGCGACCTTTACTTCCTCGACAATGTTTCCGCTCTGTCCGCCTTCTCTTCCTCGTCTACTGATCTGCTTCAATGGCATATTTGCCTTGGACATCCTCCTCCTCGGATTCTTAGTCAGCTTCTTCCCAAATTACCTCAGACCAGTCCTCCGCTCAACTATGATGCGTGTCAGCTTGGCAAACATCACCGCTCCTCCTTCCCGCCGAAGCAAGGCCGTGGTTCCTCCCGCCCTTTTGATCTCATTCACTCTGATGTATGGGGTCCTGCTCCTACTCTCACCATTGGTCGGGGTAGTTCTTATTTTGTAACTTTTATTGATGATTTTTCTAGATGTACCTGGGTGTATCTATTAAAAGATCGCTCTGAACTATTATCTATATGGCAATCCTTTTACAATATGATTAAAACTCAGTTTGCTATTTCTATTAAAGTGCTACGCTCTGATAATGCTAAAGAATATCTCAGTCATGAGTTTTCGTCTTTTTGTATGCAACATGGTCTTATTCATCAGACCAGCTGTGTTTACACCTCCCAGCAAAATGGGGTGGCGGAGCGTAAAAACTGTCATCTCCTCGATATCGCTTGCACTCTAATGACGCAGATGCAGGTGCCTCGCTCCTACTGGGGCTATGCTGTTCTTCTTGCTTGCTATCTCATCAATCGCATTCCCTCTTCGGTTCTTCACGGCAAGACCCCCTTCTCTACTCTCTACCCGGGCAAGGAACCCTTTCCTCTTCCTCTCCGTATCTTTGGGTGTACGACCTTTGTGCATGCTCCGTCTGCTACCCGTGACAAGCTTTCCCCCCGTTCCACAAAATGTGTCTTTTTGGGATACTCGACCACTCAAAAAGGCTATTGTTGCTTTGAACCCGTTCTGCGCAAACAGTTTGTTTCTGCAGACGTCACATTCTTCGAAAATGCATCCTACTTTTCTTCTCCATCCCCGCTTCCTCCTGCTGTCTCTAACTCTCCACCATCTCTCTGTGATCCTTCCACGCATCTCGACGTCTCCCCTCCTATATCATCTCCTCCTCCGTCTCCTCCTCTCCCTATTATATCCCCTCCTTCTTCTCCGCAGCCGTCTCTCTAGTCCCGGGCCAGCTTTCTCCGCCACGGACGCTCCGGTCCCTGAGGCACAAGATGACCTGGATCTTCCCATTGCTCTTTGCAAAGGGGTGCGGGCGTGTACCCAACACCCGCTTGCTGCTGTTGTTTCCTATGATCGGCTTACTCCCTCTCGCAGGAGCTTTTCTTTGGCTATCTCGGCTACTACCACTCCCCGCACTTACCAGGAGGCTCTTGTTATTCCTCATTGGAAATCTGCCATGGATGAGGAAATTGCCACTCTTACTGAAAGGGGTACCTGGACCCTTGTTCCTCCACCAGTAGGTACTGATGTGGTTGGCTGCCGCTGGGTGTTCGTTGTGAAGTTTCGCCCAGACGACATTGTGGATCGTTACAAAGCCCGACTGGTGGCCAAAGGCTTTACTCAGACTTATGGAGTTGACTATTTTGATACTTTCTCCCCGGTTGCTCGCCTCAACACCATCCGAGTTCTTCTTTCTATGGCCGTCAACAGGGAGTGGGCTATTTCCCAGCTTGATGTCAAGAATGCTTTTCTGTATGGGGATCTTCAGGAGGACGTCTATATGGAACAACCTTCTGGGTATGTTGCTCAGGGGGAGACACGTGTATGCCAGTTGAAGAAGGCCATCTACGGCCTAAAACAGAGCCCTCGGGCATGGTTCGACAAGTTTAGTGGCATTGTGGCTGCCATTGGCTTTACAAGAAGTTCAACCGATCACTCATTGTTTATTCGCAAAACCGTATCGGGCCTTGTGGTTTTGGCGGTGTATGTGGATGATATTATTCTTACTAGCGATGAACAGGCTGGGGTGGACTTGACAAAGAAACACCTCCGTCAACACCTAGTCACGAAGGATATGGGCTCCCCGAAATATTTTTTGAGGATAGAAATCTCTCGGAAGCCCGACTCATTGGTTCTCTCCCAACGGAAGTATGCTCTTGATCTTCTACAAGAGGTAGGATTGACCGGTGCCAAACCGGCCCGGTATCCCATGGCCACTAGAGAGGACAAAATATGGATAGATGACTCACCTCTTATATCCGATGCCACAAGGTAAAGACGTCTGGTGGGAAAACATATTTATCTCACGGTGACCAGACCCGACATCGCCTATGCTGTAGGCAAGGTCAGTCAGTTCATGCAAGCTCCCAGGGAATGTCATCTTAGGTCTGCCTTGAAGATACTAGAGTATATCAAAGCAGCACCAGGAAAAGGGCTACTCTTTAAGAAGCATGGTCATCTGAGAGTTGAAGCCTACTCAGACTAAAGCTATGCGGATGATAAAGGTGACCGTAAATCTATATCGGGTTTTTGCACATTTGTTGGAGGTAATCTTGTGAGCTGGAAGAGCAAGAAGTAGTCTGTTGTCTCAAGGTCCAGTGTAGAAGCCGAATACTGGAGTATGGCGTCAACCACGTGTGAGTTAAAATGGTTGCGGGCTCTCATGCTTGACCTAGGACAGGTCTACGACTATCCTCTGCCTATGTTCTGTGACAACAAGGCCGCTATATACATATCCAAAAATCCGGTCTTCCATGAGAGAACAAAACATATAGAGGTTGACTGCCATTTCATCCGAGAAGAGGTCTTAAAGAGACAGATTTGCACTCCGTTCGTCACCTCCGACAAAGAGTTGGCAGATATTTTCACCAAGCCGGTTTCTACTTCCTTCTTCCACATTTATAACAACCTGGGCATGATTGATATCTGTGCTCCAGCTTGAGGGAGAGTGTCGAAGTATGAGACCGGGCTGTCTGGCGGTTTGAGCCTGGTGGGTTGTAGACCGGACGGTCTGGAGGTTTGAGTCTGGTGGGTTGATATCCAGGCTGTTGCTGTGTGGTGTCCGGCGGTCTGACGGTTTATCTCCGGCGGCTTGGAAACCGGGCGGTCTAGCAGTCTCCTACCGCATCTCTCTCTTGCTTATGGTATTGCTGAGCGGTTAGAAAATTGTTTAACCGCGCGGCCTGTTCCGGTCTGTTGTTCTAGCCGACCAGACCTGTTGTATAGCTTTAGTCCCACATTATTAGTTTGTACTCTATCCTCTCTCCTTCATTCTATAAAAGGGAGGCCATACCTTTGTAAATGATATCTTTTTGGATAATAAAATTTCAATTATTCAAAGTTCCGGCTTGTTTTCTAGTCGTTTGTTCGCTACTTTAGTCGTTTGTTCGCTACTTCTCACAAATAGAATGGTGTTGCTGAACGTAAGAATCACAATCTTTTAGATGTGGCTCATAGTCTTCTTACTCACATGCATGTTCCCTGGTCCTATTAGAGTAATGCGGTTCTTCTTTCCTGTTTTTCGTTACCTCTTCGTGTCTTTGGTTGCACAACGTTTGTTCACACTCCTGCTTCTGGACGTGACAAACTTTCTCCTCGTTCTGTGAAGTGCATATTTTTGGGCTATTGTCTGACACAGAAATGATATCGCTATTTTGATCCCGTTCTTCGATAACAGTATGTGTCGGCAGATGTTACTTTCTTTGAGAATGCTCCCTTCTTTTCTTCTCCCTTTTTTCCTTCTGCTTGTGATAGTTCTTCTCCTTCTCCCATTGTTTCGGCACCGCTTCCGGAGCCTGCCTTTCTTTCTTCTTCTCCTATTTCTGATTCTTCTTCTGAATCCTCTACTGTACCTGCTTCTTCTCCTGAGCTGCTGCAACCCGTTCCCAGGCCAGTAGTCTCCTCTTTGGATGGGGTTGATACTGTAGACATGTAAGATCTCGATCTTTCGATTGCTCTTCAGAAAGGTGTTCAATCCTGAACCCAACATCCTGTTTAGGTTGTGTCCTCTTATGCTCAGCTCTCTCCTTCATCTAGGAGCTTTGCTCTGGCCCTCTCGGCTAATGTTGTTCCTGCTTTGTATCAAGATGCTCTTATTATCCCTCATTAGAAAGCTGTTATGGATGAAGAGATGTGTACTCTTACTAAGCAGGGTACTTGGAATCTTGTTCCTATGCCTCCCAGTACTGATGTGGTTGGCTGTCCCTGGGTCTTTGTTATTAAGTTTATACCTGATGGATCTATTGATCCTTAGAAGGCCCGACTTTTTGCCAAAGGTTTTACGTAGACTTATGGAGTGGATTTCTTTGACACATTATCTCTTGTGGCAAGGATTACTATAATTCGTGTCCTTTTTTCGGTGGCCGTCAACAGAGACTGAGAAATATCTCAGCTGGATGTGAAGAATGCCTTTCTTTATGGTGATTTACAGGAAATAGTCTATATGGAGCAACCTCCTGGGTATGTTTCTCAAGGAGAGTCTCAAGTCTGTAAACTGCAAAAGGCAATCTACGGCCTTAAGCAAAGTCCCAGGACCTGGTTCGATAAGTTCAATGAGGTCATTTCACTGGTTGGGTTTACTAGAAGTGCTGCGGATCACTCATTATTCATTCACAATACATCGGCTGGTCTTGTTGTCCTTACTGTTTTTGTGAATTTCTTCTCACCGGGGATGATAGAGAAGGTGTGGAAATGACCGAGAAACATCTCCTTAAGCATTTTATTACTAAAGATATGGGATCTTCGAAGTATTTCCTAGGCATTGAGATATCCAGGAAACTGGGGTCTGTTATTCTTTCACAGAGAAAGTATGTCTTAGACCTTTTGAAAGAGACAGGTCTTCTTGGAGCTAAACCGGCTCGTTCTCCGATATCGGTTGGAGATGACAAGTGTTGGAGTGAGTACTCACCTCTTCTTGAGGATGTCACCAGGTACAGACGACTTGTGGGGAAACTCATTTATCTGACAGTCATAAGACCGAATATTTGTTATACGGTTGGAAAAGTGAGTCAGTTTATACAAGCTCCTAAGGAGTGTCATCTACACTCGGCGATGAAGATTCTAGAGTATGTGAAAGGTGATCTAGGGAAAGGACTTCTGTTTCATAAACGGGGACATTTGAAGGTTGAGGCATATTTTAATGCAAGCTATGAAAATGATAAGGAAGATAGGAAGTCCATGTTTGGGTTTTGTACCTTTGTTGGCGTGAATTTGGTCAGCTGGAAAAGCAAGAAATAAGCTGTTGTCTCCAGGTCAAGTGCAGAAGCATAGTACAGGAGCATGAATCTAACTACTTACGAGCTGAAGTGGTTACAGACACTTATGCTTGATTTTGGAGAGCTTTATGATCATCCTCTACCAATGTTCTATGACAACAAGGTAGCCATATATATTTTGAGGAATCCTGTCTTCCACGAGAGGATAAAGCATATCGAGGTTGTTTGCCATTTCATTAGAGAGGAGATTTCGAAGAATCAGATATGCACACCATTTGTTACTTCAGAGAGAGAACTGACTGATTTCTTCACCAAGCCAGTTAATCCTTCCGAGGAAGTTTGTAGCAAGCTGGGCATGGTAGATATATATGCTCCAGCTTGAGGGGGAGTGTTAGAGCTAGTGGAGACCAGGCTGACTTGTATCTAACCGCAACGGTCTACTGGTCTTAGCGACCTGGCGGTTTGGTCAAGCGGTTCGGTGGTGTTCCTCAGCTTGCGGTCTCGAGCAGCAGCAGTGGTCTGAAGGAAGCCGCAACAATCTAGCAGTAAGCCACAGTAGTGGGATATCAGTTAGCCGCAGTGGTCTAGATGTAGCCGCAGCAGTCTGGCAGAGAGCTGTCACAGCAGTCTGGATGAAGCCACAGTTGTCTGGTTGAAGCCGCAGTGGTCTGGTTGAAGCCGCATCGGTTTGGTTGAATCCGCATCGGTCTGGTTGAAGCCGCAGCGGTCTGGTTGAAGCCACAGCAGCGGATAAGTGGTTAACCGCAACTGCAGTCTGGTGGCAACCCGCGGTTATAGTCCGATAGCCTGCAGCAGCTGCGGTCTGGTGGGTAGCCGCGACTGCGGTCTAGTGGCAACCCACAGTTACGGTCTGACGGCCTGTGTTAGTGGTCTTCCCTAGAGCAGTTAGGCGACTTTGATAGTTGCCTCTTGTTGTTTTATTATTTGTTGTATAGTGGGCGGGTTGACCGTGTCAAACCGTGTAGGCCGCCCGGCTTGTATTTAGTCCCACTTCGGTTGTTGTATTCTCTCATCTCCCCTGATTTCTATAAATAAGGGGGTGTATATATATAATAATTACGTTTTTGGAGTAATAAAGTTTGCCTTTATTTAGCTCTTTGTCTATTTTTCACAGAGTCCATCTGTCAATGTCACTTGGACCACCTATCCAATCAATATGACATAGACTAACCTGCATGCATGAACTGAAACATACATCAAATACATACTTGTGTATATCATTGAGTTGAAAGGGCTTTTTCAAATCAAGTACATTATTTCCAATGTACCCAACATCTACAACTGTCGTATGTCGTTATCGACGATGCAAATCGGCATCATCTTGGTAGATATGCAACTATCCTCCGGAACACTATCAGCTTCCAACAAGGAATCGAGCTCCTGCACCACCTTTCTCAACACAGAAATGTGGAAGACGTTGTGCAACCCACTCAGCTCCGTCGACAAAGCAAGTCGGTAAGCTACCTCGCCAATGTGCTCAGTGATCTCGAATGACCCTAAATACCTGGGACTCAGCTTCTTCAAGCGTTATACTCTCCACACTCCCTTAAAAGGCTTTATCTTCAAGTACACTCAATCTCTAACTGTGAACTCCATGTTCTGGTGTTTGGCGTTGTAATACTTCACCTGACGATCCTGGGCAGTCAACAACCACTCCCGAATGATCCGTATGGACTCATTCACCTCCTCAACATCTTTGCATTTCAACAGCTTGGTATCACCGGTCTCTGCCCATGTTAAAGGAGTACGACACCTCCTACCAAATAGCACTTCAAACGGAGCCATCTAAATACTTGCCTGATAAATATTGTTATAGGAGAACTCTACCATGAAAGGTGATCGTCCCAACGTTGTCCGAAATCCAAAATGCACATACGCAACATATCCTCCATCGTCTAATTTGTCCTCTCGGTCTGCCCATCCATTTACTGATGGAAGGTGGTGCTAAACTTAAGCATCGTGGCCAATAAATGATGAACATGCCTCCAATCGCCGAACGTAAACCGTCCATCATGGTCGTTAATAATATTGCGAGGGACGCCATGACATCGAACGATGTTTTCCACATATAGCTTTGCCAACTTCTCCGCTGAATCAATTTTCCGATTTGGAATGAAAAGTGCAACTTTAGTCAACCGATCAACAATCACTCAAATCGAGTCATTTTTCTGCAACGACTTTGGCAATCCGTCCACAAAGTCCATGGAAATATCATCGAATTTCCACTTTGGGATTGGCAATGACTTCAAGAATCCTCCCATCCGCTGATACTCGGCCTTCACCGACGCGCACATTTCACACTTTGCCACAAAAAGAGCTATGTCTTTCTTCATCCCTTGCCACCAGAACAACGCCTTCATGTCTTGATACATTTTTGTGCTCCCAGGATGAATTGGGTTCTTGGTGAAATGAGCTTCGTACATCAATTCATCACACAATTTCCCATGATTAGGAACAAAAAGCCTGCCATTCTTCCGTAATAGCCCATCGTCAAGTAGAAACTCAGCGTTCGGCCCCTCGGCAGGCTCTGACAAATAGCGCTGCATGCTTGGATCAAACTCCAAGGCAGATCTCACACGGTCGACAATGTCATACTGGACTTCCATCCAACTAAGAATTTCAGTGGAAATTGAACCTTGATCCACACACGAGATTTTTAAGGCCTCAAATTCACGTGCCAAATGCTCATTGTGAGCCAAAATCCAACTCGCCCGTGTCAGCGCTCGACGACTCAAAGCGTCTGCCACCACGTTCCCTTTCCTAGGGGTATAGAGTATGTTGAAAGTGCAATCCCCTAGAAATTCCATCCATCTCCTCTGACGCATATTCAAATCTTTCTAATCTAGCAAGTATTTCAGACTCTTATGGTCCGTGAATATTTCAACATTCACGCCATACAAGTAATGCCTCCACAACTTCAGAGCAAACACCACAGCCGCTAACTCTAAATCATGGACCGAGTAGTTTCTCTCATGCATCTTCAGCTGGCGCGAACCGTAAGCGATAACTTTCACATGTTGACACAACACACATCCCAAACCACACCCCGACGCATCACTATATATTTGGTAACCTTTAGTCCCACACAACAAACATAGAATCGGGGCAGAAATCAGTTGGCTTTTCAGCTCCTCGAAAGCTCGCACGCACTCTGGCATCCAGACGAATCGCTGATTGATGGCGGCAACCCCCAATGTGTTAAAGTTTAAGATGATGACGGTGACGTCGACGGCGTTCTCCTACATGTTGAACATGATGACGGCGATGGTGACGGCGTTCTCCTACATGTTGAAGATGATGACGGTGACGGCGACGACGTTCTCCTACATGATGAAGATGAAGATTACCAAATAATATTTAGTTATTTCTATTTGCATTTTATTTTTATCATGTAATGTTTAAACATTTGAGTATTGTTTTATTTTTATTTAGGTGGGCTGCAAATAGCCAAAGCATGATGTAAAGCCTATATAAGGCTAACCTTGTTTCATTTTTAAGTAGTGAATGAAAAATTAAGAAAACCCTAAACCCCTTTGGATTCTCTTCTCCTCTTCTCCTTGGCCGCCCCCTCCTCTCCTCTCTCCCTCTTAGCCGCCGGCCTTCCTTCTCCTTCCCTCCTCTTGCTCGGCCCTCCTCCTCCTTCTACTCCTCTCCCCTTCTCTTGCTCGGCATTCCTCCTCCTCCCTCCTTCAACAACAAGCTTCGGCCACCATCTTCCCCCCATAGCCGCCACCTCCACTATCCCTCTTTGCACCACACGGCCACCATCCTCTTTCTCCACCACCAAACCCGAGCCCCTCCCTCTTCACTCACTAATCCGACCACCACCTCTTCATCTCCTAACCCGAGCCTCCCCTTTCCTCCACAAAACCGACCCTACATCAACACCCCAAACAGCCCCCCTTCTAGATAGAAATCGGCCAAGGCAAGCTCTAGTTTGTGGAACTCCTCTCCGGCGTGAAGCGAAGGAAGCGGACAAGTTTCTCTCCGGTTGGCGAAACTCCGGCGGAGTCGTGGAAGAACGGTCCTTGAAAGTGAACCGGAATCATCTATTCCGGTTGGGTAACGAGATCCTTTACTTTGTTTGTGTGATTCCTATAATTTTTAGAATTTCATTTTGGTGGAATATGTTTGCGTTATTTTGGAATCATTCTTTTCGTTCGTGGTTTATTTTTTGATTGCATAGGTTGTTCTTTCTAGTTGCTTAGTTTTCCGAGAGGTTTGGCGAGCCTCGCTTTCGTTTTGTTGGGATAGACCTACCATTTCCGAACCGTACTTTTCTGTAGATCTCCTTTGGTACAACCATCGCTCGTTCGGATCGGGTGGATCCTTTTAGCTCGAAAGAACAACGACCTATAACCTTTTGTTCGATCTTAAAACGGCGTGGCTACCGTATGTTAGAGTTAACTTGATAAAGTTGTTCAACATGTGTGATGCGTGACGAATGTGCGAGTGTAGGATTGAATTGTTGAGAGGCATATGTGGCTAATTCGTAGATCTAATTCGCACACAACGTGTTCGCTTAAATTTCCCATTGGAATCCCTCTTGTCTTTTCGTGCCTTAATCCTACTTAGGGAGTGACCTACATCAATTTGGTATCAGAGGGATGTTCACGTCAATTTCCTAATTGGCACCCCTCCCCTATCTTGTGGCACGTTACCCGCACTTCTGTTTGCACGTTAGTTGTCAAAATCACAAAAAATTTAATTTTTTTGGTCTGCCAATAACGGATTAAATTTCTTATTTTTCAGCAAAAAAATCAAAATTTTTTTTATTAATAATCTTCATATTTTATTCAGCAAGAAAATCTATTTTATATTATTATTACCCTAGTGGTTAAGCGGGAAAAAATCCGACAAACTTATTTTAATTGAGCCAGAAACATTTCTCCTTGTATGTGCACAAATTTTGGATCGAGTCTTCTCTCCGGTTATCACAATATGTCCTATGACGTCAATGCTTCCCGAGAAAAATCTTTAGGTTCCCTTAGGAACGGTAGAAAGCCATTCAATTGCCCGGTAGTGGATGATATTATGGCGTTGATTGACCAACTAAAGGCTAGCCAAGTTGCACCATTTCTCCCAAGGCAACACCCTAGTTGCCCTACTGATGGCGATAGTTCCATACCGATCTTTAGGAACGAAGATAAACCTAACGCCCAGGCCAAGTGGCAATTGACTGATGATTTGGCTACCCTTAAACAAGGGAATAAGTCAGTCTCAGATTATATGCAACTCTTTAAGGATTTGACGGTTAGGAGCGGTGTGAAGGAATCGCCTGGGGTCACCCTGTCTAGGTTTCGTAGGGGGTTGAGCCCCTACATCCAGGGAAGGTTATTGCGATATGGTCACACCGATCTAGACACCACCTTTTGCACGACAATTGAAATTGAGAAGAACCAAATTCCTAGGAGTAAAGTTCCATGTCAGATGATTACTATAGGTGAGTCTAGTGGCAAATCTGGTATTGGCTCTATTGAGCGTCCTACCCCGATTACGCCCATAGGACATTTTGAGTGTTCCCCTGAGTTGCCTGACTTAGTGGTTGATTCCCCTGATGAGTCTAAGGTCGTGCCTAGGACTGTGCCCGTCACTGAGGGCGAGGCTGAAATTACTGACGATAGTATTGACGTTGAAGAGATTGGTTACCCGAGTGATCTGGATGATGATTTCTCCTCTGAGGAATCACCCCCATTCCCTTTCAACGATATTTCGGAGCCGTCTACCTTGATTTTCATGGAGTCTTCTGAAGACCCTGAGGCAGTTGATATTCCGGTTGATTCGGAAGAATTACCATATATTGAGAGCTTACCCACTCGTGAAGTAGGCGATGAAATGTTAGGACTCGAGCTAGTTATTTTTAGTCCGAGACATATTGTAGTGCCCATTCCTGAGATTTTGACTGCGACTGACTTGGAAGTTATGACGGATGAGTTGGAAGAATGTCCTAGCGAGAGAGTTATATTTTTGGAAGACATTATTGATGTATACCCGGATGAGCATCCCCTGATGCTAACTCCGTTGTATGAAGTTAATTTTGATCTTGACTCTCTCCCGGTTTTTAGTTTACCGACTCTCCCTCCTGATCCGCTGACTCGACTAGCTGACCATTTAGGACACGAGTTT
The DNA here is from genome assembly GCA_039513925.1 of Platanthera zijinensis. Lineage (NCBI taxonomy): Eukaryota > Viridiplantae > Streptophyta > Magnoliopsida > Asparagales > Orchidaceae > Platanthera > Platanthera zijinensis. Next base: position 158,969,197 of record CM077083.1, read on the forward strand.
GGAACGTCTGATCTTAGTAGTTTTATTGTACCACCTTATTTCATCCCGTTAGTACCGCCTGATGTAGTCCCGTTAGTGCCGACTGGTCTCGTTATAATTGTGCCACCTGATTTCTTTCTGCTAGTACCACCAGATGTCGTCTCGTTAGTGCCCCCTAATCTCGTTATATTGGCGCCACCTGATGTAGTTCCGCTGGTGCCACCCTATTTATTTCTATTTGTGCCACCTTATGTAGTTCTGTTACCGCCATTTTCTATGTCAAGTCAACATGCACTTGTATTTTCCTCTCTTGTTCTTAATTTACATAAACACATTATGGTAGCGCTAGTCACACTAGTTTCTTCTTATCAATGTATCGCTAACCTACATAAGAGAGTGTATCCCTATAAGGTTTACGGTTTACTTTTGGTGCATCTCATCCCTGAACGGATGCCTTCAGGCACTTTAGAAACGTTGGTGAGTCGGCGAGTTAGACTTTTTCGGATTTTTAATCAATTAGGAGAAACAACATATCTGTTGAAGTTAACCACTGAATGGGGTCATTCCCCTAGTTTAAATGTTTCCAATTTCACGCATTGTGTTTTTCCACCATTTGAAATATCTAACTCTACATTTGGTGCCACTATATTTTCATTTGGGTTGGGGGGTGAGCTTGTTCTTGGATCGTTCTCTCCATTGGTCTCCAACGGAGGTACGTTGATTGTTGATGCAGAAATTTTTCCTCTTTATTTACCTAATGCATTTCCCAAGTTCCGCAGGACAATCTTTTTGCTAGATAGGTTCATATTTGGTGGTTTGCTCTCCTCTCCAAGCGACAGTATTCAGCGTTCCATGATGCGATGGTGTTATCGTCCAGTCCCCGGTGACTCTTGGATCCCAGACTCGGCGATGGTTCTTTTGGATGATGTTCTTCTGCGCCAGCACCTCCATGCCAACTCATCGGTAATGAGTTCTTTTGAGCGGGGGAGGATTGATGGCGGCAAACCCCAACGTGTTAAAGTTTAAGATGATGACAGTGACAGCGACAACGTTCTCCTACATGTTGAACATGATGACGGCGACGGTGACGGCGTTCTCCTACATGTTGAAGATGATGACGGCGACGGCGACGGCGTTCTCCTACATGATGAAGATGAAGATTACCAAATAATATTTAGTTATTTCTATTTGCATTTTATTTTTATCATGTAATGTTTAAACATTTGAGTATTGTTTTATTTTTATTTAGGTGGGCTGCAAATAGCCAAAGCATGATGTAAAGCCTATATAAGGCTAACCTTGTTTCATTTTGAAGTAGTGAATGAAAAATTAAGAAAACCCTAAACCCCTTTGGATTCTCTTCTCCTCTTCTCCTTGGCCGCCCCCTCCTCTCCTCTCTCCCTCTTGTCCGCCGACCTTCCTTCTCCTTCCCTCCTCTTGCTCGGCCCTCCTCCTCCTTCTACTCCTCTCCCCTTCTCTTGCTTGACATTCCTCCTCCTCCCTCCTTCAACAACAAGCTCCGACCACCATCTTCCCCCCATAGCCGCCACCTCCACTATCCCTCTTTGCACCACACGGCCACCATCCTCTTTCTCCACCACCAAACCCGAGCCCCTCCCTTTTCACTCACTAATTCGACCACCACCTCTTCATCTCCTAACCCGAGCCTCCCCTTTCCTCCACAAAACCGACCCTACATCAACACCCCAAACAACCCCCCTTCTAGATAGAAATCAGCCAAGGCAAGCTCTAGTTTGTGGAACCCCTCTCCGGCATGAAGCGAAGGAAGCAGACAAGTTTCTCTCCGGTTGGCGAAACTCCGACAGAGTCGTGGAAGAACGGTCCTTTAAAGTGAACCAGAATCATCTATTCCGGTTGGGTAACGAGATCCTCTACTTTGTTTGTGTGATTCCTATAATTTTTAGAATTTCATTTTGGTGGAATACGTTTGCGTTATTTTGGAATCATTCTTTTCGTTCGTGGTTTATTTTTCGATTGCATAGGTTGTTCTTTCTAGTTGCTTAGTTTTCTGAGAGGTTTGGCGAGCCTCGCTTTCGTTTTGTTGGGGGAGACCTACCATTTCCGAACCATACTTTTCGATAGATCTCCTTTGGTACAACCATCGCTCGTTCGGATCGGGTGGATCCTTTTAGCTCGAAAGAACAACGGCCTATAACCTTTTGTTCGATCTTAAAACGGCGTGGCTACCGTATGTTAGCGTTAACTAGATAAAGTTATTCAACGTGTGTGATGCGTGACGAATGTGCGAGTGTAGGATTGAATTGTTGAGAGGCACATGTGGCTAATTCATAGATCTAATTCGCACACAACGTGTTCGCTTAAATTTCCCATTGGAATCCCTCTTGTCTTTTCGTGCCTTAATCCTACATAGGGAGTGGCCTGCATCACTAATCCTTCCTAGTCAGCGTAGTGAGAGGAAGTGTAATCCACAAAAAATTCTCCACAAAGTGCCTGTAATAACCAGCAAGCCCCAAGAAGCTCCAGACTTCTGTTACATTCCTCAGCTTAGGCCACTCTCGGATCGCCACAACATTCGTCGGATCTACCGCAACACCCTCTCCACTAACTAAGTGCCCCAGAAATGCAATCGACGGTAGACAAACCCGCACTTGGAGAATTTTGCATACAACTAATGACTTCTCATGACTGTCAAAACTATGCGAAGGTGGTCGACATGGTCTTCCTCAGACTGCGAGTACACCAGAATATTATCGATAACAAACAGATCCAGGTACTCCCGGAACGCTATATTCATCAAATCCATAAAAATTGACGGCGCATTTGTGAGCCCAAAGGGCATCACCGTGAACTCATAATGCCCGTAGCGGGTGCTAAAAGCAGTCTTTGGAATGTCTGACTCCTGTATCCTTAGCTGATAGTATCCAGACTTCAAATTCAACTTTGAGTACATAGTGGATCCTACCAACTGATCAAATAGGTCATTGGTGCGGGGAATCAAATATTTATTCTTTTTTATCAACTTGTTCAACTCCCTATAGTCTATGCACATGCGCAAACTACCTTCCTTCTTCTTCACGATAAGGACCGGTGCACTCCATGGTGATGAGCTCGGACGTATATACCCTTGCTCAAGCAACTATTACAGCTGTACCTTCAATTCTGTCATCTCTTTTGTTGCCACACGATAAGGAGAGCGTGGCACGAGTTTGGAACACGGCACAAGCTCGATGCAAAAATCGATTTCCCTCTGAGGCGGAGCCCCAAAAGCTCATTTTGAAAAACGTCTGCAAATTCCGCTACAACTGCCAAATAACATAGCTTGGGATTCTTTTCTTAAAGCCTCTACTAAAGAGAAGAATAGCTTAGCGCCTTTTTGCGTTGCTTTCCCCACTTGGAGGGTGGTCATCAGGATTTTGCTCACACCCCGTAGACCCATAAAACGAGTTCTTTGTCAGCCAATCCATGCCAAATATGATGTCAAACTCTGACAGTGGTAACAACGCGACCTCCAAATCGAATTCTTGCTCTCCAATTCGAACCTTCATGCGGCTCTTCCTCCCCGCACTCATTAGACACCCATTGGGTAAGATCACATCCAACTTCGCCTCTGCCAACATACAAGGCAATCCGACTCGCACAACAAAGTCCTCTGATAAGAAGGAGTGCGACGCACTGGTATCGACCAATGCTCTCGCCGGATGATTGAATACCAATACAAAACCAAACGAGTATACGAGAATCAAACATACACAAGGATTATAAGCAGTATACATGACAGTAATTATAAGTAAATATACATGTCACGACGTCGCTTTGTTTAATAGCCTCCTGCAGGCCATGATTATAGACTATGGGTTGCACTGGATTATGGTGAGACTTAGACGACTCCGTTGCTTTCCCCTTCTCAGCATACGACACACCCGCCTTTTTGTCTGATTTTGCAGGATGGCTCCAACAATCTCGAACATAATGTCCCACCTTTCCATAGTTGTAGCATGTAGGCGAACCTTGACCCATAGTAGCTCCAAAAGTAGTAGAAGGAGCTGGTCTAGGCAACCTAGCCTTCTTGTTCCACCTGTTGCGAAACCCAGACTTTGAAGAACTCGGCGCTTTTAACTCTTGCTTCCTCCCCGATAGGTCCTTCTTACCCTACACTCTCTTCATATCCTGTTTCAGAGACCAGACAATGTTTACCAATGTCAGAAAGCCCTGTGTCATCGGACTTGCCAACAATAGCCTCAGATCGTCCCGCGGACCTTCATAGAATCAGTTGGTCTTCCTTTCCTCGTCAACAAATGAGGCTCCTGCATACCGCCCCAACCTAGTGAATTCATGCAAGTAATCATCCACCAGACTCTTGCCCTAAGTTAACCTCTAGAATTGGTTTTCCATCGCAATCCTTTGCGTAGAAGGGAGATACCGTGCAAGGAATAGTCTCGAAAATTCCTCCATCGAGACCTCAGACAGTAGCCTGCCCGCAAACATATGCAACTCTAGCTCGTTCCACTATAGCCTTGCCTCTCCGTCTAATAGGAAAGTGGCTAGCGTGACTTTCTGCATTTCCTCCGTCTCCGTAGCCGTCAAGCTTTTCTTCACTCGTGAGAGCAAATCCCCGGCCTGATTCAGGGATCCCGTTCCCGTAAATGTAGGCAGATTGAAGCACATAAAGTGCTTCAGTTTCTTCTCCGTCGCTCGCCTCTCTGACAAAGGCTCGGTAGGTACTTGCCTAACTGCCACTGGCTCAACTATGCCAGCCAGCATTAGGGCCACCTCAAGGTGTACCTGCCCTCTTGGCTGTGCATTTATCGTTGCGAGCACATCTTCAACAACTAAACAAATTGTCTCACTAGAAGGAGGAGGCGTAGGCACCTGAGACGGTGCATTAATTTCAGCAGAGTGTTGATTTTGTGACTGCTCTGTACCACTCCTTGTCACCTGTAATTGCGTAACACGCAATTTAGTTACTAATAAACATAACAAACATCAAACAAAGGAACGCTCAGGTTCTACAAACAATGTTTTTAACATATTTCATGTGTATTTTTCATTCCTAAGTGGACATTCACCGGTGATTTTACGTGTTTAAGGTGACACACACACGTGCTCTTCACCTCTTAAAATAATTCGACCACGAATTCAACGGACACAAACCAACACCTATAAGCTGATACCAAATTGTAATACCCTCATTCCATCATGAATAATATAACAGAAGGGCCGGTCGGGGCCCCACGCCATATTACACGAACAAACTAAAAGGTTGCGAAATGAAACCATAACATTTTGTTATTTATTTTGAAAACGCACCCTAACACAGAGTTACATTCTAACAGAAGCATTTAATGGTTATAAAATCAATCACCCAAAAAGGAATGTCCACTACATCAGGAATGAAAAGACATACACTATAATTTTTTGGCTTTAAGGCCTTACATCAATAAAGTTTCACCAAATACTTTGGCACGCAGGACGACAACACATGAAAATTATAGCAAAAAAATTGGGCCTTCGAGGGTCGGCACAACTTTGGGCTCCAGCCCTCTACTTCCCGCTTGGCTCCACAACACCTGCACGCAAAACATTCCACCAAGTAGTGGCAAACAAGGCAACGGTAAGCTGTAGCTGACCAAATTATAACGACCTCACCCCTTTCTCGGGATTGTGGTGCTTAATCCCTGCAAGCAATTAGCATGTTTACATATTTAATATAAATATGCAACTTAAGCATCATACATCACAAACGTTGGCGCAACCGGCCAAACGTCCCACGCACTCAGGGCACCTTAATGGTGTACCGGGTTTTTCCGAGTCCCACCTTTTGCCATCACAGGCTTATGATAGTGCATACATCGGTCCAACACACACTTAGTGCTTACTGTAGGGTCTGTAGAGTGCTTTGCACGAAGGAGAACGGTGGCCTTCAAATGATCTTCCAGGCTCTGCAGACCCTGCGATCTAGATCTTAGGATCTTTAGGATCACGATCCTGACCCGATTCTACCGGTCTGGCCAAAGGTAACTTGAAACATACACAACCCTATCCTGACCCCATTAAATCGGTCCAACGCCCATAACTCATTGTTTAACCTTATCACAATCCCACCCCAACTCCACAGATTCATATCATACTACTTTACCATATCCCAAGTGTCGATTGCCGACTACAAACTGAGGCCAAGAGCGGCTTCTTCGGTCAATCCAGTCCAAATTTTCTTTTATTGTTAGTAAACATTTGATATCTTACCTGAAACTGAAATTAAACTTAATATAATATTATCCTTTTTATTTAATTATTCAAAAAATTAATATAGATATTCACATACTACTCAATTTATTGATTTTTTTGTTATTTGAGCATGTAATTTAATGATATAAAATTTATTTTTTTTATTCTTAATTTATGAATGTTGTAGGGTCTTGCGATCCTTGATTCGAACCTGCGATCCGATCCGATTCAACCTCAAAATGATCCCACTTAGAATCTCGATCCTGATAACCTTGGTTGTATCAATAATAAAATAGTGACAAAAGTTTAGTACATATTCATTTATGGTACTCCAATATTTATGTCTAAATTTTATTTTACTTGCAGGTCCATCATGGTGTTCGTGAAATTTCTCAATCTTGTTGAAGTCAATTAATAAGCTTGTCAGCGTCTTGTGTTGTAACAATAAATCCCAATCTTTTTGCTATTTTTTTAGCCCAACCTACTAGCTTCTCCTTCTAGTCAAAATAAAGTGATGTGATGAAATATGTCCCAACATCTATTTGTGTGGTTGCAGATGATTCTCCACATGTCAACAACTTCATATTGTCCTAACAATAACATTCTACACAAAAATTTAAAGAAATTCACTACAAATTTGCTGGAGAAATAAATTGATTTCAAAATCTAAATAGCAAAATATAATACAAAAAAATGAATGCACGTAATCTTATATTTCCAGTAACAACCAAACTGGGCGGAAATACCAATCAGGATAACAAGGGTGCTAGAGAACAACAACAACAACCAACTTCAAAACCTTATTAATTGACAAAGATTGTATCGATCGAGCTTTACTATTTTTTGTTGGTTGTACAGAGCTTTTAAGAAGAATCAAGAGCAACACGTTGATCCTCGTTTCAACTGGGGGGGGGGTGAGACAAGTGTCTTCAGGGGGCGACAGACCACCGCTCACAAAACTAATTATTTATCTTTGTCTGCATTGATGAATGCCGCGCTCTGGAGTTTCGGGGGTCTCTTACTTGTCTGAGAGACTGAAGCGGAGAAACCTTGCAGTTGACTGGCGGGCGCTGAGTGCTGAACTTACTGCGAATGCAAAGTACAACACACACTTAGTGCTTACTGTAGGGTCTGCAGAGTGCTTTGCACGAAGGAGAACGGTGGCCTTTGAATGATCTTCCAGGCTCTCGAAGATCTTCAAATGAGGCAAATGAGATTTATGGAGAGCTCTGACACATAGGGGGAAAATTCAAGGAGGAGAAATGTGGAAATGAAAGAGATTAGGATCCAATTTATAGGTCTCAATGGTGGTTCTGATGGTTACGTGATTATCTGCATACCATAACCAACCTATTTAATATTTGCAGACCAATTTAGTATAGTTTAATGAGCGTATATTTTAATAATTTTACTATGTGTAGACTGATATGATTTTGTCTATTTGCACCCACCCATAATGGGTGGATACGCTGGTGATTACCCGGGTGGTTTCTTGTATATCGAACGGACGGGATCGTGAGATGATCTGGCAGGGTGGAGGGGATCGGCCGGAGGAAAGGCTCGGTCGGCAGGCGGCCGGCCAACCGAGGCTATGACGAGCGGTCGGTTGTGAGGCCAGTTCCGGCCTTCCACGGCTGTGCAGGTACTGTTACGGCTAAGGGAGGCAGCCAAGTAGGAGTCCATCCATGTCCTTTCGTGGCCACGTGGGTGTGGATGCGACCGAGGATGGAGGCCGATCGTGGGCACCCTCGGCCGCGTGGGTGCTGTCGCGACCAATGGAAGCTGCCGACCTCAAGGCTATTTGCAGCCCGTAATCCCTATAAATTAAGAGAGACCATGTCACCCCCCAAAGTTCCTGAAGTTTGGAGCTAGAACGAGAGGAGAGCGGAGACTTTTTCGTGCATGAACGGATTATAGTGATCATTTAGGGCTAGCTTTGAAGGAATAACCTATCTCCAAGTTAATCATAACTAATTGTTAGGTCCATTGATCACAATGTCCCATATTTGAAGAAAGCCCACAAGTCAATAGTGTTGAAACCGAGAGCCAGCTTTTGTGGAGTTCGGACCCTGAGAAAAGGGATGACCGCACACTTACTTCTCCTAGTGAGCTTGACTGAATGAAGACTTATAACTCGAAACAGACTCAAGGCTCTAGCACGGAGGTCCCACCACACATCCGTAAGATCTTAAAGCATTTTCCCTCCTTAGCCAATGCTAAGCTAAGGGTACATTAGAAAGCGTAAGAAGATCACAGAATGATAAAAATAGAAAGCTTGCCTTCGGAGGTACCCTCTTGGTTCTATTTATAGATTTTTAGGCCTGACCTGCAAATAGCGCAACTCTGTTGTTCTAAACGGCTAAATACAGCTCAAAAGAGGTCTGCCAACAGTGAAATTCCCCTATTCAGTGAGGATATTGGCAGACCAAATCACATTAATCATAGGATATCTACACCCCACTCATGGGGAGAATGCGAGCCAGCTCGCCAGTCATCTAGACAGGTGCGGCCCGGCTCGCTCAGCTCGCATGCCTATTAGGCGAGTCCTGATTCCTGCGGCTCGCCTGTCTATTATATGGAGGCGGGCCGACTTCCCCGACTCACTCTCCCTTTTGGCAGATGCGGGCTAGCTCGCCCGCCTGCCTGGCAGATGGGGGTTGGCTCGCCCGCCTAGCGAATTGACGCAGGTCGGCTGCCCCGGCTCACCCGCCTATCTGGCGGATGAGGGTCAGGTAAGATAGAGGGTCCCTCTTCTGCCTTGTTGGACCCACTCTACGAACACTGGGTTGTACACAATCCCCGCTCTTTTTGAGCTCTTGCAAAGCTCAGAAAGAATCATCCAACCCCACATGTTTGGTGAGTGCCTCTGAGATGGAGGAAATCTTTTGGTGGGTCCCACCTTCGTGCTACATATATACCACCAGGCTCAAAGAAATCCCCCGACCTTCTGCTTCTCTTTTTCTTTACAAACTACTGTAGCCGAGTGATTCCCATATCAGAAAAGATGTGTGCTCGCCTATCAGTCATGAGGGAGGGCACGCGGACATAGGTCATCGATGCCGCAACCTGGCTGGCTCGAGGGTCGCTCAGCCCTGTATTCAGACCGAAGAAGGCCAAGATGGTCAGGCGGTCTCCCCCGAATGGCACCCCTCCTAATCTAATAGCTGGTCTGTAGGTTCCCCGGCCGGTATGTGTGCCACTTATTTGATTTTATGTCACTCTGATTCTGACACCTTCTCTCCCGTAGGAGGTGCCTCACGAGGAAGGAGCTGGGGGAATTGAGCCGAGACGCTCTTCCCTGCGTGTAACCGAGCGTGTCGTCAGCCCTTCGGCTATGAGATCCCCCCTTCCTGTAGTCCTGACCATTTCTCTTATGACTACTAGTGAGTCCTCGACTCCTTTTCTGCTTCCTTGTTCGTTCACACATTACCTAATCATTTGTTGTTTCTGCTTCCACCTAAGGGGCCGCCGACCTGCCCCCGCAGGTTCCTTAATTGCCGATCTAGCCTGGGTTGGGGAAGACCTTCTCAACTCTTGAATACGAGCTCTTCCAGGGCCAGCCAGGTACTTCCCGCTCGTATGACAACGCGGGGGACGTGCCGACCCCAGGTGAGTTTATGCGTTCGCTCGCTTGTGACAGTCCCCCTGTCTTTTCTTACATTTTCTTTGTTTTATAGGTTTAAAAGCGAACTCGTCATCTGATGTTGTCATCAGCGAGGGGTACTTGCCTCCCCCTTCCTCGGACTGCAACTTCGAATACCTGGGCGACCCTCAGGATGCTGAGGAAATGAAGAGGCGGATGACCCGATTGTTTAAGAAGCACTCCCTGATGCTGCGGGAGGTTTGCGGCAGGTGGACGAGGACAAGCCAGAGGCGGAGGCACGCTTAACAGTCCTGGAGGGTGTGAGGTGCCGGGAAGATGGCGACGAGACGAATTCACCAGGAGTACATATCACGCGGGCAGAGGAGCGACTAAGGCATGCCACGGAACAGGTCGACCTATCCCAGTGGGAACTGCTGGCGGTTTGCGAGTATTTATACCCTTGCCTACCGCCTCGTTCCGAGGTGTGAGGTCGGGGCAGGTGGAAGTGGATTCAATACTGAGTCCTCCACCTCCTCGCTGCCGGCCCGCAGGCCAGGGTCACACCTATTTTTCAGCTCGCATGACCTAATTGTGAACTTTATTATTTATTACTTTCTCTCCCTTTCGGAGTACTAACTTTCTCCGTTATTATTTGGAACTGCTCCCCGCTAATGGGCCTATGTCTGTATATTAATTCTTTTCATTTGCTGCTTGTTACGGCTTAGCTTTTCTTTGGCGGGTGCGGGTGAGTTATCTTGCTTGCCTATCCTCTTAGGCGGGCGTGAGCCAGCGCGGCTCGCTCGCCTCTCGGGCGGGCGCGAGCCGGCGTGGCTCGCTCGCCTCTCGGGCGGGCGCGAGCCGGCGTGGATCTCTTGCCTCTCGGGCGGTCGCGAGCCGACGTAGCTCGCTCGCCTCTCTGAAGGATGCGAGCCGGCGTGGCTCGCTCGCCTCTCGGGCAGAAGCGAGCCGGCATGGCTCGCTCGCCTCTCGGGTGGACGCAAGCCAGTGTGGCTCGCTCGCCTCTTATCCCGTTGCCGCATAGCTTTCATAGGACTGCGGTGCGCAGGTAGGAACTAGGGGCGGGCTCAAATATCAAATCGTTAGAATATATTTTTGCTATCCGCACATCTCCCTCCGAAGGAACGTTTTCCCTCCCCTTTATTTTTCTATGAAGATCCCACTCCGTCTTTCACCCCACCTACCGCATTTAAACCCTTCCTCTACATCTTCTTCTCTCCTGCATCCTATTCTCAGCTTACCATTTTCCGCAAGAACTCTAGCGTCCAGCCCGCTTACCGGATCACGAGATGAGAGGAGGTGGTGGCGACGTTGAGGGGAGGAGCAAGTGTGCATGGACCTTCTTAGACTATGCCATCTTCTCTGCCACCCTCACCGAGAATGAGCTCATCTCGGTGGTCACCAATTTCATTCCGCCCGGCTTTGAGGCTAGGCAACCAGGATAGGAGGAGAAGGTCAACGATCTTTCTGACGTGGAGCTCGCCATCCCCATCGCCCACTTCAATGCGGGCCTCCGGCCTCCCTTATGGCTCGAGGTTTGGTAGATATTGAAGTACTTTGGGGTCGTCCTAGGCTAACTGTCCCCTAAATCTGTAGCCGTCGTGGTCGTGTTCACCTGCTTCTTGTGGGAAGAGCGGATCGAGTTCAGTTTTGCAATCTTTTGCAAGCTATTCTCCTTCCGGGCAAACAAAGACGGCACCACCTACTTCTCCAGCAACCATGTGAAGGTGCGGGAGACAGTGAACAAGAGCCATAACTGGCATAGGAAGTTTGTGTTCGTCAAGGGTGACTTTGGAAACATCCCATTCTCGCCCGTCTAGTTTAGCGAGGCGAGCTAATGCCCTCCCAGCCTGGGGGGCCACGAAGACGACCTCTGCGGATTATTCAAGGGGAAGAACTTAGAGCTCGCATTCCTACGAAGGAGCCTTGACTCCCTCATCCCCATCCCACATGGGGGAGGTAGGCTACTCGCGCTTAATCCCTTTCCTTCTTATTTTACTTGTTCTAACTCTGTTGCTACAGGTGAGCGATATCTCTCCCTGCATCTCCCATATGAGAGTGCGCGAGTCGCTCTCGGCAATCTCACCCATGCTGAGGCGGCTGCTGCCGCACATCGCGAGGTCTCGACCCTCATTGCCTCCCAGAAGAAGGACACTCGCGAACAACCTCCCCGCCACCGCCATCCATGAAGTCAAGGACCATGGGCGGCGAACCTCCTGCATCCCGGGAGAAGGGTAAAGCTCCCGCTGGCCATTCGCCTGAGAATGCCGCCACCTTGGGGGACTTCCACCGGCGGGCCTCCTGACAAGACGGCTGACACCTCCAAGGCGCGAGAATAAGAGTCTGTCAACAAGCTCGTGCGAGGGGGCACCGTAACTTCAGCTATGGCGAGCGGCCTCTCGATGAACCAGGTCACCCCTCCTGCTATGGGACAAAGAGGAGAACAGGGCTTCCATCTCGACCCTACTATCGAGCTAGTTGGACTAGGATTCAATCAGCAAGGAGGCCTTTGCCTTCTCCTTCGGCCTAGAACTGGCTCACATGGTGGGACGTCGGTGCATGCAGGTGGAGAGGAACTCCGCCTCGCTTTAGAAGAATGTTGTCGACAAAGAAGAAGCCCAATGTCTCCCACTTGAGGAGGTGGAGCTGCACAAGAAGCGAGCGGATGTGTCCGATGCTACTCTCACTAGGTATCTGGGGGGGGGGGGTGGTAAGTGCCAAAACTTAAAACAAGGTTCTTCTCTTTTAGATCTGCCTCGCCATAATACATTTGCTTCTTTTCGCAGGATGCAGCAACGGCCTAACGCCTCGACTTCTTAATCACCACTCTTGAAAAAGAGAATGAGGAGCTGAGGAAGCGGGTACGTGAGCTAGAGTCCGCGGCTCTCCCGCTGCCCCTAGCAGTAGCGGCAAGCTTGTCCAGCACTCCGAGTACGAGTTAGAGGAGTTGATGCAGAAGAATGCTGCCAAGACCGCAAAGTTCACTCTCCAAACTATGCAGCGAGCCGGCGCGGTGACGAGCGAAGGCACGGGGCTCTCGGTGAGCGACGTGGTCCCAGAGCTATTCCTTCCAGTCCCAAAGCTTGGCGACGAGTCCTTTCTTCCCCTTTGGGAGAGCACGCCCCCCGAGAGCACACCTTGAAGCACCTACATGCTATAATTTTTTCTTCTTTTTTCGCAATCATGTATTTTTCCTTTTTTCTTGCTGTCGTCGCTGAATTGTTCATGCGGGCTGGGCCTGTTCTGTATTTTTGTGATAATCAATATATATGTTTTTATCTGAAGTGAATGATGCCTATCTTTATTGCTTTTATAACTTTTCCTTTCTTGTACTTGCGACCTGTCTTAGTTTTTCTCGCTCGCCGCTTCTGAACCCATGCTTCGCTAGTGAGATCACGCGTCTCTTAAGGACTTAGCTTAGAAAACGATAAGACCTTAGGTAGTCGACCCGCGACCCGCAATCCACCCCCTTTACTCAGAGAGCATTCACTGCGGTGCTCGCGAGACCTAGGCCCAAGCGTCTTCCCACTTGTGCCCGAGGTGTTCGGCTCGCACAACCTGGGCCTCATTCGGCCAAGAAGGTCCAAGGGACTCACGCGCATCCCGTACGACTGACCTTCGCGACCTGGGTCGCCTCGCAGATGCCGGGGGAGATGTCATCAAGCGTGAGCGATGTGGCCTTGCTCGTCTTGAGGGGAGAGACCCAGCTTGCCTGAAGGGCTCTTCCTCGATAATGTTCACCCCCCCCGCTTTATATTTGTCAGGCTATTAGGAACTTCCACCTCTTTCCCCTGGTTAGCCGATAGGAGCCTTACGACGGGTGTTGAACATTAACCGAACTTATTTCTTGGCCAGCCACCGGGCGCTACCCCCGGCCCGATCAGCTAGTGGGATCCTGACGGCAGGTGTTGAGCATCAACCAGACATATCTCTTTGGCCAGCCACCGAGCACTACCACCGGGCACTACCACCGGCCCGATCAGCTAGTGGGAGCCTGACGACGGGTGTTTAGCATCAACCAGACATATCTCTTTGGCTAGCCACCGGACGCTACAATCGTCCCAATCAGCTAGTGGGAGTCTGACGGCGGGTAATAAGCATCAACCGAACATATCTCTTTGTCCTGTCACCCAACGCTACCACCGACCCAATTAGCTAGTGGGAGCCTGACGGCGGGTGTTGAGCATCAACCAGACATATCTCTTTGGCCAGTCACCGGGTGCTACCACCGGCCCAATCAGCTAGTAGGAGCCTGACGACGGGTGTTGAGCATCAACCAGACATATCTCTTTGGCCAACCACTGGGCGCTACCATCGGCCCAATCAGCTGGTGAGAACCTGACGGCGGGTATTGAGCATCAACCAGATATATCTCTTTATCCAGCCCCCAGACGCTACCACCAGCCCAATCAGCTAATGGGAGCCTGACAGCGGGTCTTGAGCATCAACCAGACATATCTCTTTGTCCATCCACATCCCATATTCCAAATGTTGAGCAACGAAAAACAAATAATAGCTAAGAATATAAAAAAGGATTGATTTATTACTTTCATGGGTAGAAGCGCTTCAAGTCATCACCGCTCTAGGCATGACTGAGGGGCTCCCCCTCCACATCTTGGAGGTGATATCCCCCTGACTTCAAGGTTTCTTTAATTACATAAGGAACCTTGATTCAACTTGCCGACGACTGCCGACCTTCCTACAACGTCGAGCTTCTTCAAGACCAGATCCCCCTTTGCGAACTGTTTGATCATGACGTGCTTGTTGAAGTACTTGGCCATCCACCTCTTGACCTCTTCCTGTCGGATGGCTGACAAGTCGCGCAGCTCCTCCACCATATCTAGGGAGAGTCGCAACTCGTCATCGTTCTCAGCCTTCCACTCTTCTCTGCCTTCCTCTGCCTCCACTATTCATGGTGTCCGGACCTCGAACTCAATCAGGAGCATAGCTTCGCAGCCGTGGGAGAGCTTAAAGGGGGTCTCCCCCGTGGCCATGTTGGGAGTGGTTCTCAGGGCCCAAAGGACTGAAGGGAGTTGCTCTGCCTAGCTCTCCTTCAAATTTCCACCTTCTTTTTTAATAAGTTTACAATTATTCGCTGCCTCCACCTGGCCATTACTCCTGTGGTGGTGGACCGGCGCGAACCGAAGATCAATCCCGAGCTGACAACAAAAACTGATGAACTTCGTGCTGACAAACTGTGGCCCATTGCCCGTGACAATCTCCTGGGGCAATCCGTGTCGACAAATGATTTCCCACCACACAAAGTTTTGAATCACTTGGGAGGTCACCTTGTCCAGTGCCTTAACTTCCAACCAATTGGACAAATAGTCAATCATGACCAGTAGGAACTTTCTCTGCCCGCTGGCCTGGGGGAAGGGCCCTACAAGATCCATTCCCTAAATGGCAAAGGGCCAGGGGCAATGATGCTTCTGAGCCTCTGGGTTGGTAGTAGTTGGAGTGGGGCGAACAACTGGCACTTCTGACACTTCTTTGCGAACTAGGTGGCATCCTGGAATAGGGTCGGCCAGAAGTACCCATGCCTTACTATCCTTCCCTCCAGGGTTATCTTACTGAATGGCTCTCGCACTCCCCGGAATGGACTTCTTCCAAAATTCTCGGGACCTCCTCCTCAGCCACGCAATACACTAGCAAGCCCGAGAGGGTCTTCCTGTAAATCTTCCCATCGCGCATGAGGTAATATGTCGACTTATGCTTGAAGTGCTTTTTGTCCATGCCTTCCGGGAACTCCCCTGCAGATAAGAAGGTTGTGAAGGGATCCATTCAGGAGGGGCACTGATCCACTTCCATCAGCTCCCCCTCCCCAATGGAAGGGAAAAATAGGTCGGTGAGGGTTCCTCCCGTATGGGGTCCGAACTTGGCCAGCTGATCTACTTGCTCACTTTCTTCCCGCGGCACATGTCAGATGGAAAATGTTTGGAACATCCCGATGACTCCCTTCACCTTTTCTAGATACAACTGGAGAGTAGGATCCCTTGCCTCAAACTCACCATTGATCTGGGAGGACACCATCATGGAGTCTGTCAGTACCTCCACGTCTTGCACTCACAGCTCCCTGGCCAAACGCAGCCCTGCGATCACTGTCTCATACTCTACTTGGTTATTGGTAATTGGAAAGTGAATGACCACTGTTTGATCTATCCTTGTTCCTTGTGGACTCTCAAGAATTACTCCTACTCCCAAGGATTGCCTTCCCGAGGCGCCATCCACCTTCAACTTCCAAGGGACCGGATGAGTGAGCTCGGTGTCCGCCACCTCAACCACATTATTGGCCAAGAAGTCAGCCATTGCCTGGGCCTTGATCGATAGGCGGGGAGCAAAAGAAATATCAACCTCGCTCAGCTCTACCGACCATTTTGCAAGCCATCCCGAATGCTCCACCCCCTCAAAGATGTTGCGAAGGGGGTGGTCAGTCACTTCCCGGATTGAATGCGCTTGGAAGTAAGGTTGGAGCCTCCGAGCTGAGATGATCAAAGCGAATGCCAATTTCTCCAAAATTGGGTATCGAAGCTCTGCCTTTCTCAGTTCCCTGCTTACATAGTAAATTGGTAGCTGCTTCTTTCCCTCCTCCCAGACAAGAATCGAGCTCGGGGCCTTGGCCCCGACCACAAGGTATAATGATAGATCTTCCCCTTCCTTGGGTCCCTGGAGAAGCGAAGCCTGGGTTAGTTGCCTCTTCAATTCTTGGAAGGCCTTCTCGCACTCCTCAGACCACTAGAATTTTTGGCCCCCTCTCAACGCTTTGAAGAAAGGTGAGCAGTTCTCTCCTGCCCAGGAGAGGAACCTACTCAGCCTTGCCAGCTTCCCTATCAGGCGTTGGACTTCCTTGGCATTCCGAGGTGACCCCAACTCCATGATCACCATCACCTTATCAGGGTTGGGTTCCACCCCCACAGGGGTAAGGAGGTGGCCTAGGAACTTTCCCCTGCTTGCCACGAAGACACACTTCAAGGGGTTCAGCCTCATCTTATACCTTCGTAGGGTGTCGAAGGTATCCTCCGGATCCTAGAGATGAGAGTCTGCATCCTGACTCTTGACCATGATGTCATCCACGCACACCTCCAAATTCCATCCCTTCTACTCCCAGAAGACCCTGTACATCATCCTCTGGTACATCACCTTGCATTTTTCAGCCTAAAGGGCATCATTTTATAGCAGTTGCATAACACCCCTCCCCTGTGATGAAGGAAACATCTTTCATGTCGGGATGGTGCATCCTAATCTGGTGATAACTTGAAAAAGTATCTAGAAAGCTCATTAGATAAAAACCAACGGCTGAGTCAACCAACGCGTCGATTCGAGGTAGGGGGTAACAATCTTTGGGACATGCTTTATTCAAAAGAGAAAAATCAATACACATCCTCCAGCAGCCATCCCCTTTTTTGACCATCACAACATTGGAGACCTAGCCATGATACTAGATCTCCGATACAAACCCCGTCTTCAGGAGCTTTTCCACCTCTTCACGGATGGGCTCAGCTAGATCATCAGCGGTGGACCTCTTCTTCTGATGGATGGGATGGACGTCGACTTCAAGGTTGAAACGATGGCAAGCCACATCTGCATCAATTCCTGGCATGTCGGTTGCGCTCCATGCGAAGATGTCTACGTTCTTTTGGATTCACTCCATCATCCTCTTTTGATCTTCTAGCCTTAGCCCCCCACTGGCCCACACCTTCTCCATCCTTCCGCCCTGGGAAAGAACTTCCCGCTCCACTACCTCCTCTACTGCTTCCAGTCAGTAATGATCTTCCCACTCGCCTGTGACCCCCTTGCCTGGCACAAAAACTTCCTCCTCAGCTTCCATTATGGCCATCACCTCGGCGTGCTCCTCCAGCACTTCCTCTGCCGCCTCCACACGGGTGAAAACCTCTTCCTCCTCCACATCCATCTCCTCAGCTCCTCCCATGACCTCCTAGCCGGACATCTCCTCCATCCTTCTCTCCATCTCCTCGGCTCCTCCTAGCCAGAAGATGGTGTTGACCTCAGTCACGTAGCACTCCCTCGCCACCTTGGGGAGTCCCCAGACCTGGACCTGGATTCCCTTGACATTGAACTTGAGGCATTGGTGGAAAGAAGAGGGTACTCAGAGGAAGGCGCTGATGAGGGGCTGTTTGAATATTGTGTTGTAGCTTCTAGGAGAGTCCACAATGACGAACCTACAGTTCTTGGACTCGCCTCCCAAGGTAATATGGAGCCCCACTCCTTCTTCCTCCTTCCTCACCCCGGAGAACCCGAATAAAGGCCCGTCTGAGGCTAACACCCTCCCGGCCTCCACTTTCATTGCGTCAAATGCCTTTTTGATGAAGACGTTGATGGAGCTCCCATTTTCCATAAGGATTCAGGAGATAGTGAAACTCTCGATGGTGGCCTAAACTACCATTGCATCGCAGAATGGATCCTCATGATCCGGCACATCCTTCCAGGAGAAGGTAATCTTCTCCTCTAGCAGTGGGGTTAGGGATGTGGAGGCGACGCTCTGGTGATACATGGTGTAGACACTCGCCTTGCGGGCGGCCTCGACTCCTACCCCCCCATAGATCACCCTGATCCCTCCTGGCCTCCTACATCGACCCGATCTTCGCACCTATCCTCCTTTTCCCCTAGCAAGACTTCTTCTATCTACACCTTCTGGTGGTGTTGCTGTTGCTGTGGGGCCTATCCCATGGCTCCCCTTATCTCCAAGAACTCCGGGCAGGTAGTTGTCGCGTGGCCCTCCTCTTGAGGGAAGTCATAGTAGGGCACCTCCGCTCTACCTCTCGGCCTCCTCCTCTACACACATCTCCTCCTCCTCCCCATAGATATGGACATTGCCTAATGCTTCTTGGGGAGAGGGGGCCTCTGGCCTTGCCTCCAACCTAGAGGGTTGAACTGGCCTTGACTCCCTTAGCGATTGTATCCTCTGTAGAAACCTCTCCTCTTTCCCTGATCATGTCACTCCTGCTGCCTCCAGCCAAGTCGATTATTCGGCTCTTGGCGGCCCTGCCTTGGCAGCTGCTTCTCCCGCTGCCTGGGCTCTGCCCTCCGCACCTCCTGATTCTTGCCATTCCCCGGCTCTTTCTCCTCCTCCGCAGCCCACCTGGATAGCTTCCTAGCAAACGCCGGGTTCGATGCCTCTCCCTCAACTTCCCTGGTTACCCTCTCCATTAGCTCTTCGAAAGACAGCGGAGGCACCCCTTCATCTCCATTCTGAAGAATCCTTATTGCAGTGCTAGGGTGAAGGACACCATGAGGGGGTGCCCTGACATCTCCTAAACCTAGAGGACCTCCTCCTGGAACCTATCCACATAGCTTCCTAGTGTCTCATTAACTCCCTGCTTGATGAGAAACAGGGACTCCGACTCCTTCCTCTTCTTCGAAGTTGTAAACCTTACCAGAAACCCCCGGCGTAGGTCTTCAAAACAGTAGATGGAGCTGGCAGGGAGCTGATGGAACAAATCCCTCGCCTTCTCCTTGAGAGTTATGGCGAAGAGTCGACACTTAAAGGCATCCGACATCTGTCGGATCAAAACCACATCCTCGAACAACTGGATGTACTAGACTGGATCATCCCTTCCAGTGTAGTAGGACATCTCTGGCTCGTAAAACCCCTCTTGAACTGGGCCAGATGAGACCAGCTCGCTGAAGGGAATCCCCTCTCCTACCAGGCGAGCCGGGCTGTTGGGTATTGTATCCATAATAACCAAGATTTGAAGAAGGGTACAGTTAAGCTAAGATGAATTGTGACTGTATTTGATATTGTATTTATAGTTATGTACTTGCAGGTTTACAATACTAAGTACACACCAATGTCAGGTTATAGTGGGTCAGTAAACACGGGACTACACAATATAATCATTCATTGTGTAGGCCATGGTGTTGACCCACGTGTAATCTCTCTATTGGGGTATACTTTTATGCCAAGTACATGGGGAGGTTCAAGGAAGAAGAAAAGCTTCATTTTAGAAAAACAGAAATTTTACCCAAGTAAAATTCGTCGAGTATCATAAGGGATATTCGTCGAATTCGTTGAGTATCATTGATATTCGTCGAATTCGTCAAATATACTTACTATCACTCGTCTAATTCGTCTTATATACTTGTGTTGAATTTTTGAAATAATTAGAAAAATAGTTAAGTAAAATTTGTCGAGTATCATCAAGTATACTCGTCGAATTCGTCGAATGTATCTAACGATACTCGCCGAATTCGTCGAATATACATGATGATACATGCCGAATTCGTCGAATCATCTCGACGTTATTTCTCTGATTTTTCTTAAGGCAAATTCGTCGTATATCTTGGCGTTGAGAGCGTCGAGAGCGTTGAGTCGACGACTTCGAGAGCGTCGAGAGAGTTGAGTCGACGACATCGAGAGCGTTGAGTCTATTAGCTTATACTCGACGAATTTGTCGAGTATATTAGCTGATACTCGACGAATTTGTCGAGCATGACTCTAGCCTTAGCGTTGAGTGGCTAGTCAACTTGAGATGAGTTTGTCTAAGTCAAATTCATCGCATATCAATGACTATTCGGCGAGTATACTAGTGATACCTGACGATACTCGACGATACTCGATGAATATGACTTACGTTATTTTTCTGACAATTTTTTTTCATCAGGCTCGGGTTGCGGCGACCATATACAGTAACTTTCGCAAATTATTTTGGAAATGTTTTTGTTGGGTATTGTATCCACAATGTACCTGATTTGAAGAAGCCCCTGAACAAGCTAAGTTGAATTGACAATGTATTTAACGACATTTATTCAAGTTGTGCTTGCAACTATTCCATGCTAAGTACACACCAATGTCAGGGTGCAGTGGGTCAATATACGCGGGTCTGCGCAACGTAATCCCTCGTTGAGTAGATCAGTGTGTTGACTCATGTGTGCTCTCTATTGGAGTGTACTTATTTTCAAGTACAGGTTCGAGATAGATCAAGAGCAGAAGAGGAGCAAAGATGGGTCAAAGACCAAGTTCATGGGAAGGAAGAGAAAAATCGTCCAAGTTAAAATCGGCGAGAATCACTGAGTCATTCCCGCCGACTTCGACGGGAGTCACTTGTGATTCTTGCCGATTCGTCGGGAATCAGGCTTCATTCCCGCCGACCTCTTCCGGATGACTGTTTTCCTACAAAAATTCTGCTAAGGAAGAATCGACGGGAATCACCAAGTGATTCTCGCCGACTTCGACGGGAATCGTTCTTATTCCCGCCGATTCGACGAGAATCAGGTTGCATTCCCGCCGATTCCCTCAGGCTGACTAGTTTTACAACTGAAAATCGGCCAAGGAAGAATCGACGGGAATCGTCAGTGATTCCCGCCGGCTTCGTCGAGAATCACCAATGTTTCTCCCCGAATTTGCCTTAGGCAAATTTGCTTTGTTCGCTGAACCGTATCAAGAAGATGTGCGCTGTTTTGACCGAAACTAGGGCTTCTTTTTGTGGGCCCCACAACGATCATTTAGGGTTGTTCTACAGTATATATACATGCTTATTTCGAACATCAACAGTAATCATTCACGAGAAATCAAAGCCGCCGAGCATGACCTAGCCGATCGTGGAAATCCTCTCGTCGCCGTCGCCGCTCGCAAGGTAGTCGCCGCTGCAGATCTCAGATCATCTTCGATCTCCCGACGACAGAACCGAGGCTAGTATAGCGTCTCACGCTTCTCTCTCGAGATCCCTTGTCTCTCGATTTGTTGAAAGAGGTTAGTTCTTCATTCCGAATCGATTGAGACGACCGATCCGATTGAGATCATTGGTAGACCGTGCTTGCTTCGTCAATAAGTTTGGATCTACAAAGCATCGCCGCCGCAATCGCTTGCCACCGCCGATCTTGGCAAGATCCTCTCCAAGAGAGTGCTCCGGTCATGGACTCTTCATCTTCATCAAGAACGCTTCAACGAATGAAGAGGGACATCGGGTTCTCCACACGTGTAGTTTGTATCTCTTGTACATTCTATTTTTGTTTTGTTGTAAAGGAATAGTGATTCCTAGTTGTAAGGGTTGGGTGCAACCCGTGGTGGAGGAGCAATGACTCCTTCGGTTGGAAGGGTGCCTTGCGTAGTGTGAGGATTGGATTTCAATCCGTTTGGTGAAGTGACCGAGTCGTCCCTTGGTGGGAGATAGGTCGAAGGGGGAGAGTGGACGTACCCAAATCGGGGAACCACTATAATTGCTTGTGTGCTTTTCTGTGCTGTATTTGTTTAATTGTGCAGGTTATTTAAATTCTTCAAAAGACTCCAATTAACCTATTCCCCCCCCCCCCATAGGTGGAATTAGTTGACACTAGATACTTTCAAGTGGTATCAGAGGGAGGTTACTCAGCAATAAGGTTAACACCTTGAGTAAGATCCCGTGTCTAGTGTCAAGAAGAAAGAAGATCTCTGGAATGGAAGGACTCAAGTATTCAGGGAAGATCCCAGTGTGCACCAAGCTGAACTTTCCTATCTGGAAGGAAAGGATTAGGTACTACATGGAAGCAGTCGACCCCCGACTCTTCAAGATAGTGGAGGAGGGACCTTATATCCCCACTAAGGCCTCCACCATTGATCCAACTAAGAAAGTGCCCAAGAAACTTTCCGAAATTGATAAGGATTAGATGGTGCTTGTCGGAATTGATAAGAAAGCTCAGAATATTCTGGTAAGCGCCGTCGATGATTCCATGATGCAGATTTTCTGCAACTGCAGGACTTCCAAGGACATATGGTACTGCCTGATCATTTTGATGGAAGGCACTGTTGAAGTAAGGGATGATCGAAGATCCCTTCTGAACCAGAAGTACGAGGCCTTCAGGCAAGGTCCCAAGGAAGAAATCGGAGTGACATTCGAGAACTTCCTGAAGATTGTCAATGCCCTGAAGGGTTATGGAAGAGTGTTCACCGATGGTGAACTAAATGACAAATTCCTTAGATCCCTTACTAAGGAATGGGACAACAAGATCTGCGCCATCAAAAAATTTGGCAAGCTGGAAGAAACTGATCCCCAGATTCTGTTTGGGAAACTTTTGTCTTATGAGCTTCAGTTGAACACCAGAAAAGCTGAAGAGGAAGCCGATAAAGCCGCTGTCCGAGAAAAGACTCTGGCCCTGAAAGCCAATCACTCAAGGAAAGACAAGGTTGCAGCCTCGTCCCGTTCTTGGAAAAAGGATGAGGAAGAAGACTCTGAGCCATGCTCTTCCGGCTTAGAGCTATCTGAAGAAGACTTCTCCCTCATCACTCGGGAGTTCAAGAAGTTCCTCAAGTTGAGGAATCAAAGAAAGAGAGACGGCTCCTCCTCCAGACATCAGAAGAAGAATTATTCTTCTGACAGGTATGAATCCAAATAGAACAAACATCGCTCTGATGACATTATTTTCTTTGGATGCAATAAGCCAGGGCACGTCGTTGCTGACTGCCACCAAAGCAAGAGAGATAAGGGGAAGGGAGAGGAGCACAGGTCCTCTAGAGATAAGAAGAAGGGAGGAGCTACATTGCCAAAAAGCCAAAGACACTGAGTGAATCTGATTCGTCAGACTCCAGTGATGATGAGGAAGCCTACTTCGGGCTAGTGGGTCGCTCTGACTCAGAAGGAGACTGCCCCCCATTTACTGGGAAGGTAAAAGATCGTACCCCCCTCTCTGACTCTGACTCTGAGTCTCCTGATGATGATCTCGAGGATAGCACATCTGCCCGTGAAGCTGAGCTCCTTGAAAAGTATGAGCTTCTGCTCAATACCTTTGAGGAATGCCGCAAGAGGTTGAGGGCTCAGAAAAAGGAAGTCAAATTCCTTAAGGCTGAGGGTGTGTCTCTATGAGAAGAGATCACTAGCTTGATCTCTCTCCGACAGGAACACCTGGGCCTTACTTCTGAGCAGTCAGAGTCTCTAAGGCTCCTTGACCTAAAATAGGAAGAAATCAACAAGTTGGAAGAACAGCTTGCGGTAGAAAGGAAGATTGTCAAAAGCTTCTCCATGCCGAAGACCGTTCTTCCTCTAGTTGATGAATTCTCTACTCAGGCAAAGGGGGTTGGCTTAGGGCATGTGGGTGTCACTAGTAAATCATCCAGGAGAAACAGAAAATAGAGGAAAAGTAAGGCTTCTAAGAAGGCCTCTGCTGCAGAAAAGGGAAAGGCCCCACTCGACCCTGTTGTATTCAGAAAGCCTAGCTTTCCTTGCAATGAGCAGGACTTTGAGTCAACCTATGGCCACTTCTTCCGGCCCTCGGTTGAAAATCCCAAGAGCCGGTATGATGGTTGGACCTTCCCTCGAAACTATGGTGAGAGTGTCTTCAAGGCACCTTATGAGGAAATCCAAGTGGAGAATTATGGCCACTTCTCTAGCGGCCATAATAGGAAGCAGGCACCAAAAGCCAAGCCTATTATACTGAAGGAACAGGAGGTGAAGAAATCATGTGACTGCTGTCATCATGACGCCTCCACCTCCAGATATAAGGCCCCGGCTGGACCCACCGTTCCAAGGGTGAAGCAGGAGCCTAGGAAAAGGTACAACAGATTTGACTGTTGGTGCTGTGGCAAAGTTGGTCACTTTGCCGTGGATTGCTGGTTTAATCCAAGATACAACGAGACTCCTCATGTTAGCAATGCGAGGCCGACCACTCGTAGGGTTAACCATCCGAGGGGGAGTGTGCTAACAAGGAATCTAGGACCCATGTTCGATTGGATTCCTAAGGGAAATTGATTCTATTTTGCAGGTATGTCCAAAGGCCACCAAAACGCCAATCTGGTACTTGTACAGTGGATGTTCCCGGCATATGACTAGGACGAGAAGCCTGTTGCGTGATTACTCCCCAGTCGAAAATGGACCCAAAGTCATCTTTGGAGGATCTGATCGAGGAGTCACCAGAGGTTATGGTATAATTTCCAACGGTGTATTCTCTATCACTGACGTGGCCTATGTTGAAGGGTTAAACCATAACCTGATCAATGTAAGCCAGTTGTGTGATAAAGGGACAACGTTAAGTTCTGCAAGGATAAGTGCTTGATAATATCGTGTGCCTCTTCGGAGACGGTATTAACTGGCATTAGGAGCAGAAATATCTTTTGTTTAGATTTTCTTAGCTTAGATTGTTCTACCCCCGTGTGCTTAGTAGCAAAAGGCAGTGCATCTCTTTGTGAATAATGGCACAAGAGATTAGCACATATTAATTTCAAGACAATTAATATGTTGTTTTCTAAGAACTTAGTAAGGGATGCCCCTACTATTAAGTGCATCAAAGATAGCCTTTGTCCTGCATGCCGAAGGGCAAACAGACTCGGGCTACCTTTAAGGGCATTGAAGACAAAGACTCCTCCAGATGTCTCTATCTTCTGCATATAGACTTGTTCGGTCCAGTGCATGTTCATAGCTTAGGAGGCAAATCGTATACGCTAGTGATTGTTGATGATCACTCTCGGTTTATGTGGGTGTTCTTTTTGAAACGAAAGTCAAATACGTTTGACATCTTCACTAATTTTGTCAAGCAGATCCAGAACGAACTTAACTGCTCCGTGGTCAAAATCAGAAGTGACCATGGAATAGAATTCGAGTCTGG
This sequence comes from Platanthera zijinensis, assembly GCA_039513925.1. Taxonomy (NCBI): domain Eukaryota; kingdom Viridiplantae; phylum Streptophyta; class Magnoliopsida; order Asparagales; family Orchidaceae; genus Platanthera; species Platanthera zijinensis. The sequence continues at coordinate 158,994,512 of CM077083.1, forward strand.
TGCTATGACAGAATTCTGTGAAGAACATGGTATCTTTCATGAGTTTTCCTCCCCGCGTACTTCTCAGCAAAACGGAGTTGCGGAGAGGAGAAATAGAACGCTCATTGAAGCATGTACGACAATGTTGAATGATGCCTCTCTTCCAGAGTACTTCTGGGCAGAAGTTGTCAACACGGCATGTCATGTGCAGAACCAGGCATTGATCAACAAGAATCATCGTAAGACGCCTTATGAGCTATTGAAAGGCAGGAAACCGACCATGTCCTATTTAAGGATTTTTGGCTGTAGATGTTATGTACTCAATAATGGGAAGTACCCACGTACTAAATTCGGAGAAAAATGCTTCGAAGGCATCTTCATGGGCTATAGTAGCCATAGTCGGGCATATAGGGTCTTCAATAAGAAAACCCTAGTGGTAGAGGAGTCCATTAATGTTGTTTTTGATGAAGGAAGCTTACTTCATAGTAATTCTTCCAGTGGCATTCTTGAGGATGCAGGTGCAAGGCTTGAACAGCTAAGTCTCGATGAGATTGCAAAAGGTGCAACTCCCAAGTACGTCAAGGTTTCCACCTCAATGCAACCTGGAGAAGTTGACGATCAGGATGGAGAGAATCTCCCAAAAGAAGGAGAAGCCCGAGAAGCTGTCAGAGCTCCAGATGCCAGACTCCTAGAGCTCCGACACGTGAGGGATCATCCCAGAGATCAGATCATAGGAGATCCTCGTGACGGTGTCAGAACTCGGAGAAGTACAATTAACGAGATTTTGCACATTAGTTTTCTGTCACAGGTTGAGACAAAGAAGTTCGACGAAGTGAACAAAGATGGGTCATGGATATTGGTCATGCAAGATGAACTGCATCAATTCGAACGATGCAACATCTTGACGCTTGTTCCCAGATCAAAGAACCAGAATGTGAGCGGCACCAAGTGGATCTTCAGAAACAAACTGGATGAACACGGTGTCATCATAAAGAACAGGGCCAGGCTGGGGGCTCAAGGTTATAGACAGGAGGAGGGGATTGACTTCGACCAAACCTTTGCACCAGTTGCAAGGCTCGAGGCGATCAGATTGTTCCTGGCATATGCTTCTCACAAAGGATTCACTGTCTATCAGATGGACGTGAAATCTGCATTCCTAAATGGAAATTTGAAAGAGTAAGTATATGTCGCGCAATCCCCAGGTTTTGTTAATCCTACATTCCCTAATCATGTTTATTTTCTTAATAAAGCATTATATGGCTTAAAACAAGCTCCTCGAGCTTGGTATGAGACTATGTCTAGTTTTCTTCTTGAGAACAAGTTCTCAAGAGGAAAAATAGATAAGACATTGTTTCTTAGGGAAGTCAAAGGCAAGATCTTGCTGGTGCAAATCTATTTCGATGACATAATATTCGGCTCTACGGACAACAATCTTTTCAAGAAGTTTTCTAAACTTATGCAAGGAAAGTTTGAAATGAGCATCATGGGAGAGCTAAAGTATTTCTTGGGACTTCAAGTGAAACAATCTGAGGATGGAATTTTCATTTCTCAGACGAAGTTCACAAATGAAATCCTCAAGAAATTCGGAATGGAGAATGCAACCTCTATGAGGACTCCAATGGGATCCACTGTGTCTCTGGACAAGGATGAGAAAAAGGAAACCTTTTGATGAAACCAAATACAAAAGCATAATTGGATCCCTGCTCTACCTTACTGCTAGTAGAACGGATATTATGTTTTCCACATGCGTTTGTGCCAGATATCAGGTGAACACTAAGGAATCTCATTATGTCGCTGCAAAGTGAATTCTTAGATATCTTAAAGGTACACAAAATCTTGGCTTGTGGTACCCAAGAAACAATGATGTCGAGCTAATAGGCTTCTCAGATGCTGACTTTGCAGGAAGCAGAGATGATAGGAAAAGCACTTCCGGGACGTGCCAATTTCTCGGAAGAAGGCTTATTTCATGGAATAGTAAAAAGCAGAATTGTGTCGCAACCTCTACGGTTGAATCTGAGTACATCTCAGCAGGCAGCTGTTGCGCACAACTTTTATGGATCAGAAATCAGCTCAAAGATTATGACTTGCAGTTCAGCGAAGTTCCAATATATTGCGACTCCTCGAGCGCAATAGCAATTGCGAACAATCCGGTGTCGCACAGCAGAACAAAGCATATTGAAGCGCGCTATCACTTCATTCGGGAGCATATGGAAAACAAAGATATCTCTCTCTGCTATGTCCCCACGGATAAGCAGATTGCAGATATCTTCACAAAGCCCCTAGACGAGGCCAAGTTCAGTCTCTTCAAAACTGAACTCGGCATGCTGAACTATGATGAATGAAGACTAAAGGGCTCCAGGCTCTTGGATCAAGGGGGAGCATCAGCAAGGAACTCAAGATAGGGCACAGATGCAAGAACTGAGGGGGAGCATTATGTCCCAGGATAAGGTGGCTCCCAGATTTGCAGAAGCCGACCAAAGGCTAAGAATTCTAAGTATGCTCTAAGGAAAATTGTAATGAATGGTAATGAATTTCATTCTCAACTGATTGTTCATTTTATGTTTTTCATTCCCATCTATCTTATTCACCTTAGCTTGTAGGGTTTAGGCTTCTTCAAATAGGGGGAGATTGTTGGGTATTGTATCCACAATGTACCTGATTTGAAGAAGCCCCTGAACAAGCTAAGTTGAATTGACAATGTATTTGACGACATTTCTTCAAGTTGTGCTTGCATCTATTCCATGCTAAGTACACACCAATGTCAGGGTGCAGTGGGTCAATATACGCGGGTCTGCGCAACGTAATCCCTCGTTGAGCAGATCAGTGTGTTGACTCATGTGTGCTCTCTCTATTGGAGTGTACTTATTTTCAAGTACTGGGTCGAGATAGATCAAGAGCAGAAGAGGAGCAAAGATGGGTCAAAGACCAAGTTCATTGGAAGGAAGAGAAAAATCATCCAAGTTAAAATCGGCGAGAATCACTGAGTCATTCCCGCCGACTTCGACGGGAGTCACTTGTGATTCTCGCCGATTCATCGGGAATCAGGCTTCATTCCCGCCGACCTCTTCCGGATGACTGTTTTCCTACAGAAATTCTGCTAAGGCAGAATCGACGGGAATCACAAAGTGATTCTCGCCGACTTCGACGGGAATCATTCTTATTCCCGCCGATTCGAAGAGAATCAGGTTGCATTCCCACCGATTCCCTCAGGCTGACTAGTTTTACAACTGAAAATCGGCCAAGGAAGAATCGACGGGAATCGTCAGTGATTCCCGCCGGCTTCGTCAAGAATCACCAATGTTTCTTGCCGAATTTGCCTTAGGCAAATTTGCTCTGTTCGTTGAACTGTATCAAGAAGCTGTGCGCTGTTTTGACCGGAACTAGGGCTTCTTTTTGTGGGCCCCACAACGATCATTTATGGTTGTTCTATAGTATATATACATGCTTATTTCGAACATCAACAGTAATCATTCACGAGAAATCAAATCCGTCGAGCATGACCTAGCCGATCGCGGAAATCCTCTCGTCGCCATCGTCGCTCGCAAGGTAGTCGCCACTGCAGATCTCAGATCATCTTTGATCTCCCGACGACAGAACCGAGGCTAGTATAGCATCTTACGCTTCTCTCTCGAGATCCCTTGTCTCTCGATTTGTTGAACGAGGTTAGTTCTTCCTTCCGAATCGATTGAGACGACCGATCCGATTGAGATCGCTGGTAGACCGTGCTTGCTTTGTCAAGAAGTTTGGATCTACAAAGCATCGCTTCCGCAATCGTTTGCCGCCGCCGATCTTGGCAAGATCCTCTCCAAGAGAGTGCTCTGGTCGTGGACTCTTCGTCTTCATCAAGAACGCTTCAATGAACAAAGAGGGACATCAGGTTCTCCATACGTGTAGTTTGTATCTCTTGTACATTCTATTTTTGTTTTGTTGTAAAGGAATAGTGATTCCTAGTTGTATGGGTTGGGTGCAACCCATGGTGGAGGAGCAGTGACTCCTTCGGTTGGAAGGGTGCCTTCCGTAGTGTGAGGATTGGATTTCAATCCGTTTGGTGAATTGACTGAGTCGTCCCTTGGTGGGAGATAGGTCGAAGGGGGAGAGTGGACGTACCCAAATCAGGGAACCACTATAATTGCTTGTGTTCTTTTCTGTGTTGTGTTTGTTTAATTGTGCAGGTTATTTAAATTCCACAAAAGACTCCAATTCACCTATTCCCCCCTATAGGTGGAATTAGTTGACACTAGATACTTTCAGTTTTTATATTCGTTGGAAGGGAGATCTCTATAAATACTTAAGGAGAATTCCTTTCCAAGAATAATCGTGCTCTTGCTCTCAAATTAAAATCGAGAAAACTTTCCAAGTTCGAAAAATCCGTCGGATCGACTACAGGGATTTCGCGATTCTTCCGATCGGCCACTGACGTGCAGTGCGATTCGATCTTCTTCGACCAATATGATTGTATTGCTTCTCTCTAAAGATCTCTATTACTCCAGTCCTATTCGTTTGAAGATTCAAGAGTCGAGATTCAAGATCTTCCAAGATTTCATATTCCGAGTTCTCCAAGATTATCAAGATCATCTATTTTCGAAGAACGACGACGTGAAGCTTTCAGATCTTGTATAAGTTTGGAACAAAAATTGTTATAAAATATTCCTTTACTTTTGTTGGAGATTTTCTCCGAGTTGTAGATCCATTTGTGAATCGAGTTGTAGATCCGTTTGTGGATCGAGTTGTAGATCCGTTTGTGGATCGAGCGGTAGATCTACTTGTGGATTGAGTGATAGATCCGTTTGTGGATCAAGTGGTAGATCTGTTTGTGGATTGAGTGGTAGATCCGTTTGTGGATCGAGTGGCAGGAAAGTCGTCTTCGAGTTGTAGGAGTTGAGGATCTGAGGTGTAAGATTAGTAGAAATCTGAGTTTGGCGAAGTAGCCAAATCTAGCCCTTCCTGGTAGATAGGTTAGGTGGGAAAGTGGATGTACCCATCTCGGGGAACCACTATAAATCTCGTTGTTTGTGTGCTTAAATTTTTTAAAGTAGTTTTATTCCGTGAAAAGACACTGACATCTCCTATTCACCCCCTCTAGGTGATTTAGGTAGAAGCTAGATACTTTCAATTGGCATCAGAGGGAGGTTTTGTTCGATATAAGGTTAACACCTTAAACAAGATCCCTGTTCTAGCGTTAAGAGATTCCGTCTAGTAACCATGGACAGAAGTAAAGACATGTCTTCGATGAAGTTACCAGTGTGCATGAAAGATAACTTTCCCTTGTGGAAAAAAAGAGTTTTATTCTTCATGGAAGCTGCAGATCCAAGAATTTTTCAGATTGTGACCGCATATACCTACGCAAGCTTCAGCTCTGAACCCAGATATATTGATTCCCAAAAAGATGATGGATCTCACAGAGGATGAAATTGCCTTAGTCTCCTTGGACAAGAAGGCTAAGAATATTATCACAAGTGTAGTGGATGACTCGATGTTACAAAATCTATTCCACTGCAAATCTTCCAAAGAAATATGGGACTGCCTGGTTGTTTTGATTGAAGGACAGAAGAAGTTAGAGACGATCGCAGATCATTACTGAATCAGGAGTACGAAGCATTCAAGCAAGGATCAAATGATACCATTGCTGATAGCTTTGAGAAGTTCTTCAAGATCGTGAACGGTCTCTGAAACTACGGTCGCAAATTCATTAATGGTGAACTAAACGACAAGTTTCTCAGATCCCTGACCAAGGACTAGGACACTAAAGTGGTTGTCATCAGGGAGTTTGAAAAGTTGCCTAAGATTGACCCTCAGAACCTCTTTGGAAAATTTCTCTCCTATGAACTACAGATGAACACCAGAAAGAAGGAGGAGCAAAGCAACCGGACTTCCAGCAAAGCGAAGACGGTAGCTCTAAAGGCGGAAGGTTCAAGAAAGTCCAAAGCTGTGTCACCAGTAAGTACTCGTGCCTCAGACACTCCAGAAGACTCTGAGCCTAGCACATCAGGCTCTGAGCTATCAGATAGAGAGTTTTCTATCATATCTAAGCAGTTCAAGAAACTAATTAGCAAGAGGAGACATATGAAGAATCAGTCATCCTCATCTAACTTCAGGAAATCCCATCGTGATGGTGATCGTTCCAGAAAAAGCTACAACCGAGAGGACAGGTACAAATCTAAATAGAACAAGCATTCTTCCTCTGACGTTGTGTGCTATTATTGCAACAAGGCAGGACACATGATTGCGGAGTGTCCATACAAGAAGAAGGAATGCTCCAAGAAAGAGGAGAAGAGATCTTTCAAGGGCAAGAGAAAAGAAGAAAAGAGGTTCGTCGCCAAGAAGTCCAAGACTCTTAGTGACAATGACTCAAGCGAGTCCAACTCAGAGAATGAGGAAGCATACTTCAGGCTTATGGCTCAATCCGATGAGGAAGTTGGAGACACCAAGAACCACGGGAAGGTAAACTCACACACAATACTCTTAGAGTCAGATACCTCCTCAAATGGTCATGAAGGCTATTCTTCTGACAAAGATAATTCTGAATGAATGATTCAACACGAGAATCTTTTGAAAGCGTTTGACAAATGCTGCAAGGTAGTTAAAATGCAGTTGAAAGAGATTGCCTCCCTCAAGGTAGTGGAAACCATTCTGAAGGAGGAAATTGCAAAATTACTTCCTCTCAGAGAGGAAGTCCACTCCCTGAAAGAGGAACTAAAAGGCTCTGCTGAAACATTGAGTCTGAAGGTGAAGTACCTTAATGTTGGGTATTGTATCCACAATGTACCTGATTTGAAGAAGCCCCTGAACAAGCTAAGTTGAATTGACAATGGATTTGATGATTTTCTATCAAGTTGTGCTTGCAGCTATTCCATGCTAAGTACACACCAATGTCAGGGTGCAGTGGGTCAATATACACGGGTCTGCGCAACGTAATCCCTCGTTGAGCAGATCAGTGTGTTGACTCACGTGTGCTCTCTCTATTGGAGTGTACTTATTTTCAAGTACAGGGTCGAGATAGATCAAGAGTAGAAGAGGAGCAAAGATGGGTCAAAGACCAAGTTCATATGAAGGAAGAGAGAAATCGTCTAAGTCAAAATCGACGGGAATCACTAAGTGATTCTCGCCGATTCGACGGGAATCATTAGTGATTCTCGCCGAATCGTTGAGAATTAGTCAGTGATTTCCGTCGACCTCTTCCGAATGACTGTTTTCCTACAGGAATTCTGCTAAGGCAGAATTGATGGGAATCACCAAGTGATTCTCACCGACTTCAACGGGAATCGTTGTGATTCCCGCCGAATCGACGAGAATCAGGTTGAATTCCCGCCGATTCCCACCGGCTGACAAGGTTCCCTACTGGAATTCGGCTAAGGCAGAATCGACGGGAATCGTGAGTGATTCCCGCCGACTTCGACGGGAATCACCAACGATTCTCGCCGATTTTTCCTTAGGCAAATTTCGTCTCTCGCTGAACCGAACCAAGACGGGTTATGCTATTTCGGCCGGGGCTAGGGTTTCTCCTTGTGGGTCCTACAAAGGACTTTAGCGTTGGCCTCAGGGTATATATACTTGCTTATTTCGAACATCTACAGTAACTATTCACGGAAAATCGAAAAGCAGCCGAGCGTGCCCTAGCAGATCCCGAAAACCGCCGATCGCCGATCGCCGCTCGCAGTTCGTCGTCGACTTCTTCTTCGATCATCTCTTTGATCTTCTGACGATAGGACTGAGGCTAGCAGTGCGTCTCACGCATCTCTCTTGAGATCTCTTGCCTCTCGAATCGTTGAACGAGGTTAGTTCTTCATTCCGAATCGATCGAGACGACTGATCCAACTGAGATCATTCGTAGACCTTGCTTGCTTCGTCAAGAAGTTTGGATCTACAAAACATCGCCGCCCCATTCACTTGCCGCTGCCGATCTTGACAAGATCCTCTCCAAGAGATTACTCCGGTCGTATACTCTTCGTCTCTTTCAAGAAAGCATCAACGAACGAAGAGCGACATATGATTCTCCACAAGTAATTTAAATTTCGCAAAAGACTGCACAACACCTATTCCCCCCCATAGGTGGATTTAGTTGACACTAGAAACTTTCAAGTGGTATCAGAGGAAGGTTGCTCATCAATAAGGTTAACACCTTGAGTAAGATCCCTTGCCTAGTGTCAATAAGAAAGAAGAGCTCTGAAATGGACGGACTCAAGTATTAAGGGAAGAACCTAGTGTGCACCAAGCTGAACTTTCCTATCTGGAAGGAAAGGATCAGGTATTACATGGAAGCAGTCGACCCCCGACTCTTCATGATAGTGGAGGAGGGACCTTATATCCCCACTAAGGCCTCCACCATTGATCCAACCAAGAAAGTGACCAAGAAACTCTCCGAAATGGAAAAGGATGAGATGGTGCTTGTGGGACTTGACAAGAAAGCTCAGAACATTCTAGTAAGCGCCGTCGATGATTCAATGATGCAGATTTTCTGCAACTGTAGGACTGCCAAGGACATATGACACTGCCTGATCATCCTGATGGAAGGCACAAATGAAGTAAGGGATGATCGAAGATCCCTTCTGAACAAGAAGTACGAGGCCTTCAGGCAAGGTCCCAAGGAAGAAATCGGAGTGACATTCGAGAACTTCCTGAAGATCGTCAATGCCTTGAAGGGCTATGGCAGAGTGTTCACCGATGGTGAACTAAATGACAAATTCCTTAGATCCCTTACTAAGGAATGGGACACCAAGATCTGCGCCATCATAGAATTTGGCAAGCTGGCAGAAACTGATCCCCAGATTCTATTTGGGAAACTTGTGTCCTATGAGCTTCAGCTGAACACCAGAAAAGCTGAAGAAGAAGCCGATAAAGCCGCTGCTAGAGAGAAGACTGTGGCCCTAAAAGCCAATCACTCAAGGAAAGGCAAGGGTGCAACCTCGTCCCGCTCTCGGAAAAAGGATGAGGAAGAAGACTCTAAGCCATGCTCTTCCGGCTCAGAGCTATCTGAAGAAGACTTCTCCCTCATCACTAGAGAGTTCAAGAAGTTCCTCAAGTTGAGGAATCAAAGAAAGAGAGACGACTCCTCCTCCAGACATCATAAGAAGAATTATTCTTCTGACAGGTATGAATCCAAACTGAACAAACATCGCTCTGATGACATTATTTGCTTTGGATGCAATAAGCCAGGCCACGTCGTTGCTGACTGCCACCAAAGCAAGAGAGATAAGGGGAAGGGAGAGGAGCACAAGTCCTCTAGAGATAACAAGAAGGAGAGGAGCTATATTGCCAAAAACCCAAAGACACTGAGTGAATCTGAATCGTCAGACTCCAGTGATGATGAGGAAGCCTACTTCGGGCTAATGGTCGCTCTAACTCAGAAGGAGACTGCCCCCAATTTACTGGGAAGGTAAAAGATCATACCCCCCTCTCTGATTCTGACTCCGAGTCTTCTGATGATGATCTCGAGGAAAGCCCATCTTCCCGTGAAGCTGAGCTCCTTGAAAAGTATGAGCTTCTGCTCAATACCTTTGAGGAATGCCGCAAGAGGTTGAGGGCTCAGAAAAAGGAAGTCAAATTCCTTAAGGCTGAGGGTGTGTCCCTAAGAGAAGAGATTACTAGCTTGATTTCTCTCCGACAGGAACACCTGAACCTGACTTATGAGCACTCAGAGTCTCTAAGGCTCCTTGACAAAAACAGGAAGAAATCAACAAGTTGGAAGAACAGCTTGAGGCAAAAAGGAAGATTGCCAAAAGCTTCTCCATGCCCAAGACTGTTCTTCCTCTGGTTGATGAATTTTCTGCTCAGTCTAAGTGGGCTGGCTTATGGCATGTTGGTGTGCCTGGTAACTCATCCAGGAGAAACAGAAAATAGAGGAAAAATAAGGCTACTAAGAAGGCCTCTACTGCAGAAAAGGGAAAGGCCCCACTCGATCCTGTTTTATTCGAAAAGCCTAGTTTTCCTTGCAATGAGCAGGACTTTGAGTCAACCTATGGCCACTTCTTCCGGCCCTCGGTTGAAAAGCCCAAGAGCCGGTATGATGGTTGGGCCTTCCCCCGCAACTACGGTGAGAGTGTCTTCAAGGCACTTTATGAGGAAATCCAAGTGGAGAATTATGGCCACTTCTCTAGCGGTCATAATAGGAAGCAGGCACCAAAGGCCAAGCCTGTTATATTGAAGGAATAGGAAGTGAAGATATCGTGTGACTGCTGTCATCATGATGCCTCCACCTCCAGATCCAAGGCCCCGGCTGGACCCAACGTTCCAAGGGTGAAGCTGGAGCCTAGGAAGCGGTACAATAGGTTTGACTGTTGGTGTTGTGGCAAAGTTGGTCACTTTGCCGTGGATTGCTGGTTTAATCCAATATTCAACGAGACTCCTCATGTTAGCAATGCGAGGCCGACCACTCGTAGGGTAACCACCCGAGGGGGAGTGTGCTAACAAGGAATCTAGGACCCAAGTTCGATTGGGTTCATAAGGGAAACTAATTCTATTTTGCAGGTATGTCCAAATGCCACCAAAAAGCCAATCTGGTACTTGGACAGTGGATGTTCCCGGCATATGACCGGGACAAGAAGCCTGTTGCGTGACTACTCCCCAGTCGAAAATGGACCCAAAGTCATCTTTGGAGGATCTGATCGAGGATTCACCAGGGGTTATGGTATGATTTCCAACGGTGTATTCTCTATCACTGACGTGGCCTATATTGAAGGGTTAAACCATAACCTGATCAGTGTAAGTCAATTGTGTGATAAAGGATACGACGTTAAGTTCTGCAAGGATAAGTGCTTGATAATATCGTGTACCTCTTCGGAGACGGTATTAACTGGCAATAGGAGCAGAAATATCTTTTGCTTAGATTTTCTTAGCTTAGACTCTTCTACCCCCGTGTGCCTAGTAGCAAAAGGCAGTGCATCTCTTTGTGAGCAATGACACAAGAGATTAACACATATTAATTTCAAGACTATTAATATGTTATTTTCTAAGAATTTAGTAAGGGATGCCCCTACTATTAAGTGCATCAAAGATAGCCCCTGTCCTGCATGCCAGATAAGCAAACAGACTCGGGCTACCTTTAAGGGCATTGCAGACAAAGACTCCTCCAGATGTCTTTATCTTCTGCATATGGACTTGTTCGGTCCAGTGCAAGTTCATAGGTTTGGAGGCAAATCGTATACGCTAGTGATTGTTGATGATCACTCTCGGTTTACGTGGGTGTTCTTCTTGAAATGAAAGTCAGATACGTTTGACATCTTCACTAATTTTGTCAAGCAGATTCAGGACGAACTTGACTGCTTCGTGGTCAAAATTAGAAGTGACCATGGAACAGAATTTGAGTCTGGTGATATGACAAAATTCTGTGAAGAACATGGTATCTTTCATGAGTTTTCCTCCCCGCGTACTCCTCAGCAAAACAGAGTTGCGGAGAGGAGAAATAGAACGCTCATTGAAGCATGTACGATAATGTTGAATGACGCTTCTCTTCCAGAGTACTTCTGGGAAGAGGCTGTCAATACGGCTTGTCATGTGCAGAACCGGGCATTGATCAACAAGAATCATCGTAAGACGCCTTATGAGCTACTGAAAGGCAGGAAACCGACCATGTCCTATTTAAGGATTTTTGGATGCAGATGCAATGTAATAAATAATGGGAAGTACGCACGTACTAAATTCGGAGAAAAATGCTTCGAAGGCATCTTCATGGGCTATAGTAGCCATAGTCGGGCATATTGGGTCTTCAATACGAAAACCCTAGTGGTAGAGGAGTCCATTAATGTTGTTTTTGATGAAGGAAGCTTGCTTCATAGCAATTCTTCCAGTGGCATTCTTGAAGATGCAGGTGCAAGGCTTGAACAGCTAAGTCTCGATGAGACTTCAAAAGGTGCAACTCCCAAGTACGTCAAGATTTCCACCTCAACGCCAACTGGAGAAGTTGACGATCAGGATGGAGAAAATCTTCCAGAAGAAGGAGAAGCCCGAGAAGCTATCAGAGCTCCAGATGCCAGACTCCTAGAGCTTTGAACGGTGAGGGATCATCCCAGAGATAAGATCATAGGAGATCCTCGTGACGGTGTCAGAACTCGGAGAGGTACAATTAACGAGATTTTGAACCTTAGTTTTCTATCACAGGTTGAGCCAAAGAAGTTCGATGAAGCAAACAAAGATGCGTCATGGATATTGGCCATGCAAGATGAACTGCATCAATTCGAACGATGCAACGTCTGGACGCTTGTTCCCAGACAAAAGAACCAGAATGTGATCGGCACCAAGTGGATCTTCAGAAACAAACTAGATGAACACGGTATCATCATAAAGAATAAGGCCAGGCTGGTGGCTCAAGGTTACAGACAAGAGGAGGGGATTGACTTCGACCAAACCTTTGCACCAGTTGCAAGGCTCAAGGCAATCAGATTGTTCCTGGCGTATGCTTCTAACAAAGGATTCACTGTCTATCAGATGGACGTGAAATCTGCGTTCCTAAATGGAAATTTGAAAGAGGAAGTATATGTCGCGTAACCCCCAGGTTTTGTTAATCCTACATTCCTTAATCATGTTTATTTTCTTAATAAAACATTATATGGCTTAAAACAAGCTCCTCGAGCATGGTATGAGACTATGTCTAGTTTTCTTCTTGAGAACAAGTTCTCGAGAGGAAAAATAGATAAGATATTATTTCTTAGGGAATTCAAAGGCAAGATCTTGCTGGTGCAAATCTATGTCGATGACATAATATTCGGCTCAACGGACAACAATCTTTGCAAGAAGTTTTCTAAACTTATGCAAGGAAAGTTTGAAATGAGCAGCATGGGAGAGCTAAAGTATTTCTTGGGACTTCAAATGAAACAGTCTGAGGATGGAATTTTCATTTCTCAGACGAAGTTTACAAATGAACTCCTCAATAAATTCGGAATGGAGAATGCAACCTCTATGAGGACTCCAATGGGATCTACTGTGTCTCTGGACAAGGATTAGAAAGGGAAACCTTTTGATGAAACCAAATACAAAAGCATAATTGGATCCCTGCTCTACCTTACTGCTAGTAGACCGGATATTATGTTTCCCACATGCGTTTGTGCCAAATATCAGGTGAACACTAAGGAATCTCATTATGTCGCTGCAAAGCGAATTCTTAGATACCTTAAAGGTACACCAAATCTTGACTTGTGGTACCCAAGAAACAATGATGTCGAGCTGATAGAATTTTCAGATACTGACTTTGCAGGAAGTAGGGATGATAGGAAAAGCACTTCCGGGACGTGCCAATTCCTCGGAAGAAGTCTTATTTCATGGAATAGTAAAAAGAAGAACTGTATCGCAACCTCCATGGTTGAATCTGAGTACATCTCAGCAGGCAGCTGTTGCGCACAACTTCTATGGATCAGAAATCAACTCGAAGATTATGACTTGCAGTTAAGAGAAGTTCCTATGTATTGCGACTCCTCGAGCGCAATAGCAATTGCAAACAATTAAGTGTCGCACAACATAACAAAGCATATTGAAGTGCGCTACCACTTCATTCGGGAGCATGTGGAAAACAAAGATATCTCCCTCTGCTATGTCCCCACGGATAAGCAGATTGCAGATATCTTCACAAAGCCCTTAGACGAGGCCAAGTTCAGTCTCTTCAAAACTGAACTCGGCATGCTGAACTATGAAGATTGAAGGGCTCAAGGCTCTTGGATCAAGGGGGAGCATCAACAAGGAACTCAAGATCGTATATGGATGCAAGAACTGAGGGGGAGCATTTGGCTTCAAGTGAAGTCCCAGATTTGTAGAAGCCGAAAAGGGGGAGATTACCCTCTCGGCTAAGGCTAAGGTGGTTGCCAATGTTAAGTATGCTCTCAGGAAAATGGTAATGAATTTCACTCTCAACTGAATTTTTAGTTTATGATTTTCATTCCCATCTGTTCTATTCACCTTAGCTTGTAGGGTTTAGGCTTCTTCAAATAGGAGGAGATTGTTGGGTATTGTATCCACAATGTACCTGATTTAATTTGAAGAAGCCCCTGAACAAGCTAAGTTGAATTGACAATGGATTTGATGATTTTCTATCAAGTTGTGCTTGCAGCTATTCCATGCTAAGTACACACCAATGTTAGGGTGCAGTGGGTCAATATACACGGGTTTTCGCAACGTAATCCCTCGTTGAGCAGATCAATGTATTGACTCACGTGTTCTCTCTCTATTGGAGTGTACTTATTTTCAAGTACATGGTCGAGATAGATCAAGAGCAGAAGAGGAGCAAAGAAGGGTCAAAGACCAAGTTCATAGGAAGGAAGAGAGAAATCGTCTAAGTCAAAATCGACGGGAATCACTAAGTGATTCTCGCCGATTTGACGGGAATCATTAGTGATTCTCGCCAAATCATCAAGAATCAGTCAGTGATTCCCACCGACCTCTTCCGGATGACTGTTTTCCTACAGGAATTTTGCTAAGGCAGAATCGACGGGAATCACCAAGTGATTCTCACTGACTTCGACGGGAATCGTTGTGATTCCCGCCGAATCGACGAGAATCAGGTTGCAGTCCCGTCGATTCCCACCGGCTGACAAGGTTCCCTACTGGAATTCGGCTAAGGCAGAATCGACGAGAATCGTGAGTGATTCCCGCCAACTTCGACGGGAATCACCAACGATTCTCGCCGATTTTACCTTAGGCAAATTTCGTCTCTCGCTGAACCAAACCAAGACGGGTTACGCCGTTTCGGTCGGGGCTAGGGTTTCTCCTTGTGGGTCCCATAAAGGACTTTAGGGTTGGACTCAGGGTATATATACTTACTTATTTCGAACATCTACAGTAACTATTCACAGAAAATCGAAAAGCAGCCGAGCGTGCCCTAGCAGATCGCGGAAACCGCCGATCGCCGCTCGCAGTTTGCCATCGAATTCTTCTCCGATCATCTCTTTGATCTTCCAACGACAGGACCGAGGCTAGCAGTGCGTCTTACGCATCTCTCTTGAGATCTCTTGTCTCTCGAATCATTGAACGAGGTTAGTTCTTCATTCCGAATCGATCGAGACGATTGATCCAACTTAGATCGTTCGTAGACCTTGCTTGCTTCGTCAAGAAGTTTGGATCTACAAAGCATCGCCGCAGCATTCACTTGCCGCCGCCAATCTTGACAAGATCCTCTCCAAGAGAGTACTTTGGTCGTGGACTCTTTGTCTCTTTCAAGAAAGCATCAACAAACTAAGAGCGACATCAGATTCTCCACAAGTAATTTAAATTCCGCAAAAGACTGCACGACACCTATTCCCCCCATAGGTGGATTTAGTTGACACTAGAAACTTTCACTTGATGAGCTAGAAGAAAATCTCTCGGGGGAGAGAAAACTTGTGGAAAGTTACTCCCAGACGAATACTATTCTTCCTCTCATCAATGAGTTTTCAGCTCCGAAGAAGGGTAGTGGTCTTGGCCATAAAGCTAGTAAAGGTAAGGATGTCAAGAAAGCCAGTGCCAAAGAAAAGGGGAAGACACCTCTAGGTCGACCCTCGTTTTGCAAGGTAATCTTCCCGACAAGCAAGTTTGATCTTGAGTCGTCCTACAGTCATCTTGCTAGGCCTACCTATGTAGAGCCCAAGATGTGATACCAGGGATGGACCCATCCCCGAGACTATTGTGCCAATGTTTTCAAAGCACCTTATGAAGAGATTGAACTCAAGAGTTATGGTCTTTATGTTCATGGACATAACCATAAGAGGGCACCAACAACCAAAACTTTTGTACCTAAGACAAAGGAGATGGAGAAGCCTTGTGTATGCTGTAATCAGGAGGCTTCCACCTCCCAGTATGTTTCCCCTGCTAGACCTCACATTCAAAAGGTAAAGCAGAAATACAAGAGAAGGTACAACATGTTTGACTGTTGGTGCTGTGGCAAAATTGGTCATTTTGGCGCAGATTGTTGGTTTAACCCTACTAATTTTGAAATCTACGAGTTAACCCTGCAAGACAGACCACTCGCAAAGTTAATGTTCCTAGTAGTGGTAAGCTGATAAGGAACCAAGGACCCAAATATGTTTGGGTTCCTAAGGTAAAGTGATTTGTCATTGCAGGTATGTCCAAAGGCCAACAAAAATCCCATTTAGTATTTGGACAGCGGATGCTCTCGGCATACGATCGGGACAAGAAGCCCACTATGAGAATTTACCCCAGTCAAAGATGGACAAAAAGTCATCTTTGGAGGGTCAGACAGGGGAATTATTAAAGGCTTTGGTATGATTTCCAACAAAATAGTTTCTTTCACAGACATGGCTTATGTTGAAGGATTACATCATAATCTGATAAGAATAAGTCAACTATGTGACAAAGGCTATATCGTTGAGTTCTACAAGGATAAGTGTCTGATAAAGTCGTCTGCAAATTTGGAGATGATCTTAACAGGCACTCGGAATAGAAATATATTTTGTTTAAATTTCCTATGTTTAGACAATTCTACCCAGTATATTTTCTTGCAAAAGATAGTGCGTCTCTTTGTGACTAATGACACAAGAGATTAGCACATATTAATTTCAAAACCTTAAATATGTTATTTTCTCATAACTTAGTGTGCGATTCCCCCAGTATTAAGTGCCTTAAAGAGAGTCCATGTCACTCATGTCAAATGGGTAAGAAAATAAGGGCTACGTTCATGGGTATTGCTGAAAAGGATTCTTCGAGAAGTTTATATTTACTTCATATGGACTTATTCGGTCCCATGCCAATTCACAGTTTAGGAGGTAAAGTATATACGTTGGTAATTGTTGATGATTACTCTCGTTTTACTTGGGTGTTCTTTCTAAAACACAAGTCAGACACCTTTGATTCTTTCACTAACTTTTTCCGGCAAATTCAGAACGAATTTAACTGCTCAGTGGTCAAAATAAGAAGCGACCACATAACAGAATTTGAGTCTTATGCCATGACAAAATTCTGTGAAATCCAAGGTATTTTTCATGAGTTTTCCTCCCTGCGTACTCCACAGCAAAATGGAGTTGCTAAGAGAAGGAATAGAACCCTCATTGAAGCATGTACAACTATGTTGAATGATGCTTCACTTCCGGAGTACTTCTAGGTGGAAGCAGTCAACACAGCTTGCCACGTGAAAAACAGAGCTCTAATCAACAAGAACCACCGTATGACTCCTTATGAACTACAGAAGGGCAGAAAACTGACTATGTCCTACTTTAGAATCTTTGGAAGTAAATGCTTAGTACTTAATAATGGGAAGTATTACCGTACAAAGTTTAGTGAAAAATATTTTGAAGGTATTTTCGTAGGATATAGTAGCCATAGTAAGGCGTATATGATTTTTAATAAGAAAACCCTGGTGGTATAAGAGTCTATTAATGCTGTATTTGATGAGACAAGCATGCTACAAAGCAGCTCGTCTAGTGTTATTGGTGCAGATCCATGTACTAGGTTCAAGGAACTAAGCTTAGATGAAGCAGTCAAAGAAGATGCTTCAAGCTCAGTCAAGGTTGTCAATCCAGACATGGTGGATGAAGAACCACTAGATGAACCAGCCCTAAAGGATGCACCAAATACTGTAGAGCCTGCTGGTAGAAGAGGATGAAATCTAGTGTTCAGACACCTAAGAGATCACCCTGCTGATCAGATCATTGGAGCGCTAGGCGACGGTGTTAGAATTAGAAGAGGTATAACTAATGAGCTATTTCATCTTAGTTTTCTGTCTCAGGTCAAGCCAAAGAAGTTTGAAGAAGCAAACAAGGATGCCTCTTGGATTATGATAAAGCAAGAAGAGCTCAACTAGTTCGAACGATGCAAAGTCTGGGAGTTGGTGCCCAGACCCAAGGGACAGAATGTGATCGGCACCAAGTGGGTTTCCAGAAACAAGGTGGATGAGAATGGCGTAATCATAAAGAACAAAGCCAGGCTTATAGCTCAAGGATACAAACAAGCAGAAGGGATTGACTTCGACCAGACCTTTTCTCTAGTGGCTAGGCTCGAGGCGATCAGGTTGTTTCTTGTGTATGCTGCCCTCAAAGGCTTCACGGTCTATCAAATGGATGTGAAGTCAACATTCCTCAACAGGAATTTGAAAGAGGAAGTATATGTAGCGCAACCCCCTGGTTTTGTAAATTCTACTTTCCCTGAACATGTTTATTTTTTAAATAAAGCACTATATGGCTTAAAGCAAGCTCCACGAGCTTGGTATGAGACGTTGTCTAGCTTTTTTATTGAGAACAAGTTCACAAGAGGAAAGATAGACAAGATATTTTTTCTTAGGGATGTAAAATGCAAGATTCTGCTAGTGCAAATCTATGCTGACGACATTATATTTGGCTCTACGAAAGACAGCCTTTGCAAGAAGTTTTCCAAACTTATGCAATGGAAGTTTGAAATGAGCAGTATGGGAGAGCTGAAGTATTTCTTAGGCCTTCAGGTGAAACAATCTGAAGATGAAATTTTCATCTCTCAAAAAAAGTTCACCAAGGAGTTGCTAAAGAAATTTGGAATGGAGAATGCAACCTTTATGAGGACTCCAATGGGTTCAACTGTGTCTCTAGACAAGGATGAGAAAGGGAAACCTTTTGATGAAGCAAAGTACAGAAACATAATTAGATCCTTGCTCTACCTCACTGCCAGTAGACCAGACATAATGTTTTCAACATGCGTTTGTGCTAAATTTCAGGTGAACTCAAAGGAATCTCATTACGTCGCTGCAATGCGAATTCTAAGATACCTTAAGGGTACACCCAATCTTGGCTTATGGTACCCGAGAAATAATGATTTCGATCTAATTGGTTTTTCAGATGCCGATTCTACAGGAAGCATGGATGACAGGAAAAGCACTTCTGGGACGTGTCAATTCTTCGGAAGACAGCTTATTTCATGGAGCAGTTAGAAGCAGAATTGTATGGAAACTTCTACTACCGATTCAGAGTATATCTCTGCAGGTAGTTGTTGCGCACAGGTTCTATGTATCAGGAATCAATTCAAAGACTACAACCTAAAGTTCAAAGAGATTTCTATGTCGAACTCGCTCAGTTCCACCGACCATTTGGCCAACCTACCTGAATGCTCTACCCCCTTGAAGATGTTGCGCAGGGGGTGGTCGGTCACTACTCGAATTGAGTGTGCCTGGAAATAAGGCCGAAGCCTTCGGGCTGAGATGATTAGGGCGAAGGCCAGTTTTTCTAGGATGGGGTAGCGGAGCTCGGCCTTCTTTAGTATCCGACTCACATAGTAGACGGGGAGTTGCCTCTTCCCCTCTTCCCGAACCAAAACCGAACTCAAGGCTTCAGCCCCGACCCCTAGATATAGGAATAAGTCCTCCCCCTCCTTGGGCCCTTGGAGCAGGGGGGCCTGAGTCAGCTGTTTCTTTAAAGCCTGGAATGCCTCCTCGCACTCCGAGGTCCATTCAAACCTTCGACCCCCTCTCAAGGTTTTAAAGAATGAGGAACACCTCTCCCCGGCCCGGGAGAGGAATCTACTCAACCCTGCCAACTTCCCTGTCAGCTGCTGTACTTCCTTGGTATTTTGCGGCGACCTTAGTTCCAGGATTGCCCTCACCTTGTCTGGGTTAGGTTCTACCCCAGAGGGGGTGAGAAGGTGCCCTAGGAACTTTCCCCGGCTTGCCCCGAAGACACACTTCAAGGGGTTCAGCCTCATCTTAAACTTGCGGAGAGTGGCGAAAGTCTCTTCTAAGTCCTGGATGTGGGAGTCGACATCCAAGCTCTTGACCATGAGATCATCCACATACACTTCGAGGTTCCTCCCCTTCTGCTCTCGGAAGACCCTATCCATCATTTTTTGGTAGGTAGCCCCTGCATTCTTTAGCCCGAAGGGCATCATCTTGTAACAATAACACCCATCTCCCGTGATGAACGAGACGTCTTTGACGTCAGGGGGGTGCATCCTGATTTGGTGATAACCTGAAAAAGCATCTAAAAAACTCATTACAGGGAAACCGACGGCTGAGTCAACCAGCGCGTCGATCCGAGGCAAAGGATAACAATCTTTCGGGCATGATTTATTAAGAAGAGAAAAGTCGATACACATCCTCCACCGGCCGTCTCCTTTTTTAACCATTACAACATTGGAGACCCAGCCGGGGTATTGGATTTCAGATATGAAGCCAGCCTCGAGGAGCTTGACGACTTCCTCTCTGATTGGCTCGGCGAGCTTGTCCGTGATGGACCTCTTTTTCTGCTGGATGGGGGGAGCCTCCGGGTCCAGGTTAAGGCGGTGGCAGGCCACGTCGGGGTCGATCCCTGGAATCTCCGCGGCGCTCCAGGCGAAGATGTCCACGTTCCTCTGGATGCACTCCAGCATCCTGCCTTGAGCTTCCGGGGTCAGACCTCCGCTGACGCGGACCTTCTCCACCCTTCCTCCAATGGTGTGGACCTCCATCTCCTCCACCTCTTCCGCCGCCTCCAGGCGGGACTGCTCCTCCCATTCCCTGGTACCTCCCCCTCCGGGGGCGAGGGCCTCTTCCTCAGCCTCTTCGACGGCCATGGCCTCGGCCGACCCCCGAGTCTCTTCCGCTACCTCCTCCCGAGCGCGGCACTCCACCCCCATCTCTTCGTCAGCTTCCTGCTCCTCCTCCAGCCTCCGCCCCATCTCCTCGGCCCCCTCCAACCAAGAGATGGAGTTTACCGCCGAGACGTAGCACTCCCTTGCCTCCTTAGGGTCTCCTCGAACTCGGATCTGGACCCCCTCGACGTTGAGCTTTAGACATTGGTGGAAGGACGAGGGGACGCAGCGGAAGGCGCTGATGAGGGGTCTCCCGAAGATGGCGCTATAACTGCTAGGGGCGTCCACGATAACAAACTTGCAGTTGCGCGACTGCCCCCCTAGAGTGACATGGAGTCCCACTCCTCCCTCGACTTCTTTCCTCTCCCCTGAAAAGCCGAACAGAGGCCCGTCCGAGGCCAACACCCTCCTGGCCTCCACCTTCATCGCATCAAACGCCTTTTTAAAGATGACGTTGACCGAACTCCCATTGTCCACGAGGATCCGGGAGACAGTGAAATCCTCGATGGCTGTCTGGATAACCAGCGCATCGCAGAAGGGGTCCTCGTGACCCGGCAAATCCTCTCTGGAGAAGGTGATCTTCTCCTCCGGGGGAGGGGATTGGGATGTGGAGCCAACGCTCCTCCGGTACATGGTGTGGAGGCTTGACTTGCGGGAAGCCTCGATCCCGGCTCCCCCGTGGATCGCTCCGATCCTTCCTCGGGTGCCCACATCAACCCGATCTTCGCACCGATCCCCCTCCTCCCGGGGCCGGATCTCCTCTATCCGAACTTCCTGCTGCTGTTGCTGCTCTCTTCTCCCTCTCATCTCGAGGAACTCCGGACACGTGGACGTGAGGTGCCCCTCTTCCTGATGAAAGTCGCAATAGGGCAGGTCCACCCTGACCTCCCTCCTTCTCCTCGGCTGTCCTCTCCTCCTTCCCCTCATGGCAATCGCCATTGCCTCCTCCTGGTCGGGGAGAGGGGGTCTCTGACCCTGCCTACCCCCCTGAGGGTTGTACTGCCCTCGGCCACCCTGGCGGTTATCTCCTCCCTGATAACCCCTTCGTGGTGCCTGGTCTTGCCATTCGGGCCTCCACCCCAAACGGTGGGTCTGCTCCGGACGCACCCACCTGGGTTGCGGCTGCTGCTGCGGCTGCTCCCTCTGCCGAGGTTCAGCCCTCCTCTCCTCCTGAATTCGGCCACCCCTTGGCCTTTCCTCTTCCACGGCCCACTTGGCCAACCTTCGCGCGAACTCTGGATGCGCTGCCTCCATTTCGGCCTCCCTGGCCGCCCTCTCTAGAAGTGCCTCAAAAGACACTGGAGGTGACCTCTTCAGCTCCATGGCGAAGAACCCGGACTGGAGACCCAGGGTGAAGGCCACCATCATGGTGTGCCCTGGCATCTCCTGAACTTGGGACAGTTCCTCTTGGAACCTGTCCAGGTAGCTCCCCAGGGTCTCTCCTACCCTCTGCTTGATGCGGAACAAAGACTCCGCCTCCCTCTTCCTCTTCTTTGAAGTGGTGAACCTCAGCATGAAACCCCGTCGCAGATCCTCAAAGCAGTAAATGGACCCGGTCGGGAGTTGGTGGAACCACTATCTCGCCTTTTCTCTGAGGGTGATGGCGAAGAGCCGGCACTTGAAGCCGTCTGACATCTGTCGAATGGAGACCATGTCCTCGAACCACTGGATGTGGTGGACCGGGTCTCCTCTCCCGGAGTAGTAAGTCATCTCCGGCTCGCGAAACCCCTCGGGAACGGGGGCAGAAGAAACGAACTCGCTGAAAGGGCTCCCCCCCTCAGCCGGGCGAGTCGGGAACTCCCTCCCTGCCGTCTCGCCGAAGTGGTACTCGGCGGCCGAGCCGGGGAATAGAACTCGCCCCTGGAACTCGCGCTCGCCCCTCTCGGCGGGCTCCTTCCCTAGTCGCCTGAGCGGCGCGTCGTCGCCGAGTGCGGGAATGGCGACCACCGGGACAGCCGGCGTCGCACTCTCAGCTCGCATGCCGAGAGCGGTCCTGACGAGCCCGAGGATCTCCTCCCTAAGCTCCGCCGGCATGCTCGCCGCTGGGGGTGGGGGAGGGGGTGGCGAGTTGCCCCTGCCTGATCCTTGTCCTTCTTCCCCGGTCATCGAACCTGCAGAAGATTTTCTCTGCTGACCACGATCCACGCTCACCGCACCAAAATGTTGAAACCGGAAAACCGGTCTCTTGTGGAGTTCGACCCTTGGGGAAGGGGTGGCCGCGCACCTACTTCACTCCTGCAAGAAAACGACAAAGAAAAGAAGAAACAAGGACTAGACCAAGGGCCCGGCATGGAGGTCCCACCACAAACCCGGAAGATCTCAGAGCGCTTCCCCTCCTTAGCCAAATGCCGGGCTAAGGTACCTCAGAAAGCGCTAGTAGGCCGGGTATTTAGTAAAAACGTGCCTTCTGAGGTACCCCTTGGGTCCTATTTATAGGAAAAGATGGCCTGCCAATATACAACCTTCACTGTTTTCGAGGACTACAGGCAAACCAAAAGGGGCCACACAGTAAAAGTGTGCCATGGCCAAGATGCGAGCTGGACCTGAGGGGGCACTCGCTCGGCAAGGGGCCCGACTCGCCTCGCCCTGGGCGGACTGTGCTCGGCTAGCGCTGGGCTCGGCTGGACTATTGCCGAGCTCGGGCTCGGCACGACGATCGCCGAGCTCGGACTCGGCACGGAGATCGTCGAGCTTGGCTCGACCATCGTCGAGCCCTGTTTCCGCACCCGAGCTCGGTCTCGGCATGCCGGACTTCGTTCGGCCATCGCCGAGCTTAGCTCGACTATCGTCGAGCCCTGTTTTCGCACCCGAGCTCGGTCTCGGCATGCCGGACTTCGTTCGGCCATCGCCGAGCTTAGCTCGACTATCGTCGAGCCCTGTTTCCGCACCCGAGCTCGGTCTCGGCATGCCGGACTTCGTTCGGCCATCGCCGAGCTTAGCTCGACTATTGCCGAGCTCGGGCTCGGCAAGCTGGGTCCAAGGTGATCTGAGCCGGCCGGTTCAATCCCTGTCGACCACTCGCGGGATACGGGGTTGTACATAATCCCCGCTCTTTGCGAGGTTGGGACAAGCTCGGAAAGAAACATCCAACCCCATGGGATCCGGCGAGTGCGACAGGGGCAAAAAGGAATCTTCTGGTAGGCCCCACAGATAGCTATATATATGTACCCCTGCGCATCTGGCTGACCTTTGCCCTTCCCCGAATTCTGACAAGATGCCGCTCCCCAAGGAAGTCTTAGAGCGACTCGCACGCTCCCGCGGGGAGATCGCTGCCCAGGCCGCGGGGCTAACCAACCTTGAAGCCCCTGCTCGCCGTTTTGCCGATCTCAGCTCGGCCAAGCGGGCGAAGCCCCTTCCCCCGGGGGCCGAACCCATCCTGGCCGACTTTACTGCCGCCTTGGGGAACGGGGCCGGTTCCTCCAACCAGCCAATTCTTGGCTCCTCCACTAAAAATCTCGTGGAATTGTCTTCTGACCGGGAGAACAGCGGCGAAGCGTCCACCCCCCGGACCAAAAGTGCTCCTGTCAACTCGCCACGGCAGGGTCCCGAGGTTAAGGAGCCGGGCTCGCGAGAACCGGCGTCGCCGAGTCGCCTCCCTTCCCGGCAACCCTCCCCTGGATCCCTGGTCGTGGGGAGGGGCTCCGGGATTATCCCCGTTCCCGGCTACCAACTCGCTCCTCAAGAACTGCTGGGGCGTGGCAAGGACCTGCGCCACTTCTCTCCTCGCGCCCACCCGGAGGAGCCAGGCTCGCGCGGTAAGTTTCCGGCATTGCTCTTCTGTTCCGTGGATTTTTGCTTTTCTGACCGTCTTTCAATTCTTCACCCAGAATTTCCCGGGCGGACGGAGGACGGCGAGTCCGTGGATCGACCTCCCTACTCGCCCCTCCCTTCTCCAAGCGCCCTGGACGCCTTCCTGGACTCCGAGGTGGGCAGCCCTGAACGCGCAAGACGGGAGCGGAAGGTTCTCAAGAAGCTGGTGCGCGAGCTCCACGACCTGCGGAAGGACAACAACAGGCTGCAGTGGGAGTGCTCGCGTCTCGCGGACGGTGCTGGAGTCAGCCTGGCGTTCGAGGAGGCGTCTTCCCTGGTGCTGATGGACGAAATCGACGAGAACCTGCGGGTGATAAACAGGAACATGGGGCGGCTTCGCGAACTTCATGCGCGGCGGCCTGCGACGGCGGGCCGGCGAGACCGGGGAGAATGAGACGGCTCTTCTGTCAGTCGGCCGGTACTCGCCCCCGCCCTCGCATGGTCCTCGCGCCCCTATTTGTATTTTTCCTTTTATTTACTCTGAATGGTCTGCATGTAATAATCTTGGAACAATTTTTTAACTACTTTGTATATGTAGACGCTTTTTCAATATTTTGGCGGGTCTTTTCGAATTCCCCCTTCGGGGGCCTGGCCGGCTCGCAAGACTTGCGAGGAGAGGGTGGCGAGGTGGCGCGGCGAGACCGGACCGATCGGCCGACTCGCCCTCCCTCTCACCCTTCTTTACCTTCTTCTATAAATAGGCCTTCTCACCTACCCCCGAAGCACGCCTTTATTGCTTTCGAATTTTTGCTTCGCTTCTGTCTTCCCGAGCTCGCGCTTTCCCTTTTCTCTGTGACCATGGTGAAGACCAACCCTGATGCGGACGGTCGGTCTAAGTGCGCCCAGCACTTCGTGGACCATTGCTTTTTCGAGGGGCACATCACAGAGGAGGAGCTCGTCGAGTTCACGGCGGCGTTCGTTCCCCCCGGCTTCCAGGCTCGCCGGCCCGCCGAGCATGAAGCCATCAACTCCTTCCCGGAGGGCGAGCTCGCCTTTCCCATCTCGCACTTCGAGGTGGGACTGCGCCTCCCCCTCTGGCCAGAAATCCGCCAGATCCTGAAGTACTACGGCGCGGTGCCCGCGCAGCTGAACTCCAACGCCATTGCTATGATGGTGGCGTTCGCCTGCTTCCTCCGCCGGGAACGAATTGAGTTCAACCTCGCGGTGTTCCGCAAGTTGTTCTCTTACAAGGCTACCCCCGACGGGGTCGCCTACTTCGGCGGGTCCTTCATCAAGGTTCGCGAGCTGGCGAACAAGAATCACAACTGGATGACCCGGCTCGCCTTCATCAAAGGCGAGCTCGGCAACATCCCTTTTCGCCCCCTGCAGAAGAGCGAGGACATATACCGTCCTCCCTCCCTGTCCGGTAGCGACGCCGACCTCCACAAGTTCTTTCTTCACAAGGACTTCGAGGTCGCCTTCCTCCGCCGCGACCTCGACTTGCTTCAGCCCGTTCTCCCCGGCGAAGGTATATCTCGCTCAGCCCTCTCGCGAACTTTATCAAGGTGGATCTCATATGATTTTTCCCTCTCTTTTTTTTTGACTAAGTCTTTCTCTGCAGGGGAACGGGTTCTCCCGGAGCATCCGCCGTTCGCCGACCCGGGGATATTCTCGGACCCTCTGGAGCTGGCCCGGGCGGCGGCGCTGGCTTGTCGCGAGGAGCAACCGCGAGTCCAACCCTCCGGCAAGAAGCGCTCGGAGTCCGGGGGGTCGAGCTCGCGCCCCGATTCTTCGCTCCCCAAGAAGAAGAGGGCGAAGGTGGTCTCGCGCGGACGGCTGCACCTTCCCTCGTCTCCCGCCAAGTTCATGAGCTCGCCGGAGGCTCTGTCCGACGAGCCGCCCTTGAGCCCGCTGAAAGAAGCCTCCTCTCCCCAAAAGGGGAAGAAGAAGAGCGGGCCGTCCTCCGATTCTACCGGGGAGGACACCGTCCGCGAGCCCAGTCTGCCGAAGGATCACCCCAACTTCGGCAAGGGGTGCAAGAGCAAAGATGCGGCTGGCGAGCCCATCTTGAAGTGGGACGAGGGGGCTCACCGAGTTTCCGTCTCCACTCGCGCCCCCTCCTGGGGAGCTCGCCGGCCGCCCACCGCCCATGCCTTCGCTTTCGGCTTCGGCCTCTACAGCCGCGACAGCGCCGAGTCGTACAAGAAGCTGACCCCTAGTCAGCTCGGCTACGAGGGGATGCAGGCCCACCTGCGGGCCTTCGAGCTCCATCACATGATGGTCCGCCGCGGCTTCCAGCTCAGCAACGCCCTGCTGACTGCCGAGCAGGAGCGCGACCTGGAGAAGGAGAGCGCGGTCGACGCGGAAAGGCGGTTCGGCCTCGCGGATGCTCTACTCGCGAAGTCTGTCGGCGGCCTGGTAATCGCTGGATACCTCTATTTACCTTGCTTAAGATTATTCCTGCGCGTGTTCTGAACTTCTAGTCTTACAGGACGCCGAAGCCGCTAACGCGATGCGAGACGAGATGGCTCAGTTGCGGGCTCAGCTCGCTGAGCGGGAAGCCCAGCTCGCCGATCAGAAGACATATTCCCAGGAGCAGGAGGCTGTTGCCGCCCGGCTGGGGGCGGAGGTGGAGGAATTGAAAGAGAAGAATAAGGGGCTCCTGGGAGAGGTCCTTCGCCAAGCCGACGCTCTCCTTCCCCCGGACGCCAGCGAGCCGGCCTTCCCCTTCAAGAGGCCCCGGGTGTTTGGCGAGGCTGACGTCGCGGAGCGGCTGCGAGTCAACTCTGTCGAGGCTGCCGAGTGTCTCCTACAGGCCATGAGGGGGACGGGGATCTTGGCGGAAGGCTGCGAGGAGGTCACCGTCCGGGAGCTCCTGCCAACCCTGTTCCCGCCCAGCCCGCTCAGCGAGAAGGAAGATAGCTTTGACTCGCTTTTTGCTGGGGTGAGGGAGAAGGACGCTCGGCTTGGTGACGAGGAGGACCGCCACTCTAGGGGGGAGGGCGAGAGTTAATTTTTGTTTTCTTTTCTCTGTTCTTTTTTGTACTCTGCCGAGGCGGGCCTTGTAAACCTGTAATGATAACTCAAAAGATATTTTTGCACAATTTTGCTATCTTCTTTTCGAGCTTACTTGCGATGTTATACCCGCGCGCTAGGTAGAGCGACCTCGCCTGTAGAATGTTTTGAGTTAGGACTAGCACCCGCGGTGCTCGCGGCGAATCCCTAGGACGCGTGCTCGCGCCATATCCTACTCGCGCCTCACCTTCCCCTGCCATGTCTCGCCTTAGTTTTTCGATAATTCAGACAAGTGAAAACACGCTTGGGTCAAGATATTGCCGGCATCCGCCTTAGACATCAGGGCATGTCTTTCGCCGAGCTAGCTGGAGCGAGGCTGGGCTCGCTGGAGAGAGCCGCTCTCCTTCCCCTGAGTCTGGGACAACCAAGGTTTCTTTAGTAGCGAGCTGGAGAGAGAGGGGAGGGGGGGGGGTAGGATATTCCGAGCTCGCCGTCTTAACTGGCGAGCTCGCCCCCCTGGTATTTTCCTCGGGCCAACTCCCAGTCTCAACTTCAGGGTCGTAGCGACGTCCATCGAGACTCGGCCGTGCCAGCTAGGTGGGAGCCTGGCAGGGGAGTGACGAGACCTAACCCCAGAGCGAGAAGACTTAGAAACTTTTGCCTCTCCCGGGTGCTACCACCGGGCCAGTCAGCTAGGTGAGAGCCTGATCGGGGGCTCAGCCCCTCCGGGCTCAGCCCCAGGGTCATAACGATGTCCATCGAGACTCGGCCGTACCAGCTAGGTGGGAGCCTGGCAGGGGAGTGACGAGACCTAACCCCAGAGCGAGAAGACTTAGAAACTTTTGCCTCTCCCGGGTGCTACCACCGGGCCAGTCAGCTAGGTGAGAGCCTGAGGGCGGGTGTTGAACATCCTCCGGGCTCAGCCCCAGGGTCATAACGATGTCCATCGAGACTCGGCCGTACCAGCTAGGTGGGAGCCTGGCAGGGGAGTGACGAGACCTAACCCCAGAGCGAGAAGACTTAGAAACTTTTGCCTCTCCCGGGTGCTACCACCGGGCCAGTCAGCTAGGTGAGAGCCTGAGGGCGGGTGTTGAACATCCTCCGGGCTCAGCCCCAGGGTCATAACGATGTCCATCGAGACTCGGCCGTACCAGCTAGGTGGGAGCCTGGCAGGGGAGTGACGAGACCTAACCCCAGAGCGAGAAGACTTAGAAACTTTTGCCTCTCCCGGGTGCTACCACCGGGCCAGTCAGCTAGGTGAGAGCCTGAGGGCGGGTGTTGAACATCCTCCGGGCTCAGCCCCAGGGTCATAACGATGTCCATCGAGACTCGGCCGTACCAGCTAGGTGGGAGCCTGGCAGGGGAGTGACGAGACCTAACCCCAGAGCGAGAAGACTTAGAAACTTTTGCCTCTCCCGGGTGCTACCACCGGGCCAGTCAGCTAGGTGAGAGCCTGAGGGCGGGTGTTGAACATCCTCCGGGCTCAGCCCCAGGGTCATAACGATGTCCATCGAGACTCGGCCGTACCAGCTAGGTGGGAGCCTGGCAGGGGAGTGACGAGACCTAACCCCAGAGCGAGAAGACTTAGAAACTTTTGCCTCTCCCGGGTGCTACCACCGGGCCAGTCAGCTAGGTGAGAGCCTGAGGGCGGGTGTTGAACATCCTCCGGGCTCAGCCCCAGGGTCATAACGATGTCCATCGAGACTCGGCCGTACCAGCTAGGTGGGAGCCTGGCAGGGGAGTGACGAGACCTAACCCCAGAGCGAGAAGACTTAGAAACTTTTGCCTCTCCCGGGTGCTACCACTGCTACATGGGCCAGTCAGCTAGGTGAGAGCCTGAGGGCGGGTGTTGAACATCCTCCGGGCTCAGCCCCAGGGTCATAACGATGTCCATCGAGACTCGGCCGTACCAGCTAGGTGGGAGCCTGGCAGGGGAGTGACGAGACCTAACCCCAGAGCGAGAAGACTTAGAAACTTTTGCCTCTCCCGGGTGCTACCACTGGGCCAGTCAGCTAGGTGAGAGCCTGAGGGCGGGTGTTGAACATCCTCCGGGCTCAGATGTCGAGAAGACCCAGGTGTCGATAACGATGTCCACCAGATGGCTAGGCTCAGCGAGACTGGCCGTACCAGGGAGTAGACTCGGCAGAGACGAGACCTAACCCCAGAGCGAGAAGACTTAGAAACTTTTGCCTCTTGGGGGTTTAAGCTGCGAATCCCTTTACCTTCATTATTTTAACAGAGCGTGAAATACGGCAACGAGATTCTCTTTCATTCTTAAAGCCAAGTCATTTACAATATTTTCAAGGGTAAAAACGTTTCAGATCGTCGCCACTCCAAGTGTGGCTGAGGGTGTCCCCTCTTACATCTTGGAGGCGATACCCCCCCGATTTCAAGGCCTCCTGCACAATGTAGGGGCCCTCCCAATTGGGGTGGAGTTTTCCCACAGCGGCTGATCTCCCTGCCGCATCCACTTTTTTCAAGACAAGGTCCCCCTCCACGAACTGCTTGACACGGACGTGCTTGTCGAAATACTTGGCCATCCTTCGCTTGGCCTCTTCCTGCCTGATGACGGACAAGTCGCGTAGTTCCTCCACCATATCAAGGGAGAGTCGGAGCTCCTCCTCATTCTCTGACCTCCATTCTTCCCTTCCGGCTCCTGCCTCGACGACCCGAGGCGTCTGGACCTCGAATTCGATAGGAAGAACGGCCTCGCAGCCGTGAGAGAGCTTGAAAGGAGTCTCCCCCGTGGCCGTATTGGGGGTGGTCCTTAATGCCCAAAGGACCGATGGAAGCTGCTCCACCCAGCTTCCCTTCAAGTTTTCCACTTTCTTCTTTAAGAGGTTCACGATGATTTTGTTGGCCGCTTCCACCTGCCCGTTGCTCCTGGGATGATGGACAGAAGCAAACCGAAGGTCAATCCCTAGCTGCTCGCAGAAACGAATGAACTCCGTGCTGGCGAACTGAGGTCCGTTGTCCGTGACAATAGCTTGTGGCAGCCCATGCCTGCAGATGATCTCTCCCCAGATGAAGTTCCTGACTACCTGAGAGGTTACCTTGGCTAGAGCCTTCACCTCCATCCACTTAGAAAAATAATCGATCATGACCAACAAAAACCTCCTCTGCCCGCTGGCCTGAGGGAAAGGTCCTACAAGGTCCAGCCCCCATATGGCGAAGGGCCATGGTGCCATGATACTTCTTAACCTCTGAGCCGGCTGGAGCTGGAGCGGGGCATATAGTTGGCACTTATGACACTTTTTCGCGAATTCGACTGCATCCTGACCGAGGGTAGGCCAGAAGTACCCTTGCCTGACGACCCTCCCTTCCAGAGTCCGACTCCCCGAGTGACTCCCACATTCACCGGAATGGACTTCCTCCAAAATTTTGTGCACCTCTCTTTCGGCCACGCAACGAGCCAACATCCCTGAGAGGGTCTTGCGGTATAACTGTCCCTCGCGTAGGAGGTAGTATGCCGCCTTGTGCTTGAGCCCTCTTCGGTCCATCCCCTCCGGGTATTCCCCGGTGGACAAGAAGATGACGAAGGGATCCATCCATGAGGGGTGTTGTTCTACTCCCATTAGCTCCCCCTCCTCGATGGAAGGTCGGAAGAGATCCGTAATGGTGCCTCCCATCCGGGGACCGTGCTTTGCAGCTGGTCGACTGGCTCGTTTTCCCCTCTTGGCACGTGCTTGATTGAGAAGGTCTGGAAGGTCCCAATGACTCCCCTTACCTTCATCAAATAGAGCTGCAGGGTGGGCTCCCTTTCCTCAAACTCCCCCTTGATCTGGGAAGCCACCACCATGGAGTCAGTGAGGACCTCCACGTCATGCACCCCCAAGTCTCTTGCCAGGCGCAGACCTGCGATTACAGCTTCGTATTCGGCTTGGTTGTTGGTGATAGGAAAGTGCACTACCACGGTCTGCTCGATCTTTATCCCTTGGGGGCTTTCTAAGATGACCCCAACCCCTAAAGAATGCTTTCCCGAGGCACCGTCCACCCTGACTTTCCAGGGGAGGGGGCGAGTGAGTCTCTCCTCCGCCACCTCGACCACATACTCTGCCAGGAAGTCAGCCATAGCTTGGGCCTTGATTGAGAGTCGAGGGACGAAGGAGATGTCGAACTCGCTCAGTTCCACCGACCATTTGGCCAACCTACCTGAATGCTCTACCCCCTTGAAGATGTTGCGCAGGGGGTGGTCGGTCACTACTCGAATTGAGTGTGCCTGGAAATAAGGCCGAAGCCTTCGGGCTGAGATGATTAGGGCGAAGGCCAGTTTTTCTAGGATGGGGTAGCGGAGCTCGGCCTTCTTTAGTATCCGACTCACATAGTAGACGGGAGTTGCCTCTTCCCCTCTCCCGAACCAAAACCGAACTCAAGGCTTCAGCCCGACCCCTAGATATAGGAATAAGTCCTCCCCTCCTTGGGCCCTTGGAGCAGGCTGAGTCAGCTGTTTCTTTAAAGCCTGGAATGCCTCCCTCGCACTCCGAGGTCCATTCAAACCTTCGACCCCCTCTCAAGTTTTAAAGAATGAGGAACACCCTCTCCCGCCCGGGAGAGGAATCTACTCAACCCTGCCAACTTCCCTGTCAGCTGCTGTACTTCCTTGGTATTTTGCGGCGACCTTAGTTCCAGGATTGCCCTCACCTTGTCTGGGTTAGGTTCTACCCCAGAGGGGTGAGAAGGTGCCCTAGGAACTTTCCCGGCTTGCCCGAAGACACACTTCAAGGGGTTCAGCCTCATCTTAAACTTGCGAGAGAGAGTGGCGAAAGTCATCTTCCAAGTCCTGGATGTGGGAGTCGACATCCAAGCTCTTGACCATGAGATCATCCACATACACTTCGAGGTTCCTCCCTTCTGCTCTCGGAAGACCCTATCCATCATTTTTTGGTAGGTAGCCCCTGCATTCTTTAGCCCGAAGGGCATCATCTTGTAACATAACACCCATCTCCGTGATGAACGAGACGTCTTTGACGTCAGGGGGTGCATCCTGATTTGGTGATAACCTGAAAAAGCATCTAAAAAACTCATTACAGGGAAACCGACGGCTGAGTCAACCAGCGCGTCGATCCGAGGCAAGGAAAACAATCTTTCGGGCATATTTATTAAGAGAGAGAAAAGTCGATACACATCCTCCACCGGCCGTCTCCTTTTTAACCATTACAACATTGGAGACCCAGCGGGGTATTGGATTTCAGATATGAAGCCAGCCTCGAGGAGCTTGGCGACTTCCTCTCTGATTGGCTCGGCGAGCTTGTCCGTGATGGACCTCTTTTTCTGCTGGATGGGGGAGCCCTCGGTCCAGGTTAAGGCGGTGGCAGGCCACGTCGGGGCGTCGAGGTCGATCGATCCCTGGCATCTCCGCGGCGCTCCAGGCGAAGATGTCCACGTTCCTCTGGATGCACTCCAGCATCCTGCCTTGAGCTTCCGGGGTCAGACCTCCGCTGACGCGGACCTTCTCCACCCTTCCTCCAATGGTGTGGACCTCCATCTCCTCCACCTCTTCCGCCGCCTCCAGGCGGGACTGCTCCTCCCATTCCCTGGTACCTCCCCTCCCGGGGGCGAGGGCCTCTTCCTCAGCCTCTTCGACGGCCATGGCCTCGGCCGACCCCGAGTCTCTTCCGCTACCTCCTCCCGAGCGCGGCACTCCACCCCCCCTCTCTTCGTCAGCTTCCTGCTCCTCCTCCAGCCTCCGCCCCATCTCCTCGGCCCCTCCCTCAACCAAGAGATGGAGTTTACCGCCGAGACGTAGCACTCCCTTGCCTCCTTAGGGTCTCCTCGAACTCGGATCTGGACCCCCTCGACGTTGAGCTTTAGACATTGGTGGAAGGAGGAGGGGACGCAGCGGAAGGCGCTGATGAGGGTCTCCCGAAGATGGCGCTATAACTGCTAGGGGCGTCCACGATAACAAACTTGCAGTTGCGCGACTGCCCCCCTAGAGTGACATGGAGTCCCACTCCCTCCCTCGACTTCTTTCCTCTCCCTGAAAAGCCGAACAGAGGCCCGTGAGGCCAACACCCTCTGGCCTCCACCTTCATCGCATCAAACGCCTTTTAAAAGATGACGTTGACTGAACTCCCATTGTCCACGAGGATCCGGGAGACAGTGAAATCCTCGATGGCTGTCTGGATAACCAGCGCATCGCAGAAGGGGTCCTCGTGACCCGGCAAATCCTCTCTGGAGAAGGTGATCTTCTCCTCCGGGGGAGGGGATTGGGATGTGGAGCCAACGCTCCTCCGGTACATGGTGTGGAGGCTTGACTTGCGGGAAGCCTCGATCCCGGCCCCCCCGTGGATCGCTCCGATCCTTCCTCGGGTGCCCACATCAACCCGATCTTCGCACCGATCCCCCTCCTCCCGGGGCCGGATCTCCTCTATCCGAACTTCCTGCTGCTGTTGCTGCTCTCTTCTCCCTCTCATCTCGAGGAACTCCGGACACGTGGACGTGAGGTGCCCCTCTTCCTGATGAAAGTCGCAATAGGGCAGGTCCACCCTGACCTCCCTCCTTCTCCTCGGCTGTCCTCTCCTCCTTCCCCTCATGGCAATCGCCATTGCCTCCTCCTGGTCGGGGAGAGGGGGTCTCTGACCCTGCCTACCCCCCTGAGGGTTGTACTGCCCTCGGCCACCCTGGCGGTTATCTCCTCCCTGATAACCCCTTCGTGGTGCCTGGTCTTGCCATTCGGGCCTCCACCCCAAACGGTGGGTCTGCTCCGGACGCACCCACCTGGGTTGCGGCTGCTGCTGCGGCTGCTCCCTCTGCCGAGGTTCAGCCCTCCTCTCCTCCTGAATTCAGCCACCCCTTGGCCTTTCCTCTTCCACGGCCCACTTGGCCAACCTTCGCGCGAACTCTGGATGCGCTGCCTCCATTTCGGCCTCCCTGGCCGCCCTCTCTAGAAGTGCCTCAAAAGACACTGGAGGTGACCTCTTCAGCTCCATGGCGAAGAACCCGGACTGGAGACCCAGGGTGAAGGCCACCATCATGGTGTGCCCTTGCATCTCCTGAACTTGGGACAGTTCCTCTTGGAACCTGTCCAGGTAGCTCCCCAGGGTCTCTCCTACCCTCTGCTTGATGCGGAACAAAGACTCCGCCTCCCTCTTCCTCTTCTTTGAAGTGGTAAACCTCAGCATGAAACCCCGTCGCAGATCCTCAAAGCAGTAAATGGACCCGGTCGGGAGTTGGTGGAACCACTCTCTCGCCTTTTCTCTGAGGGTGATGGCGAAGAGCCGGCACTTGAAGCCGTCTGACATCTGTCGAATGGAGACCATGTCCTCGAACCACTGGATGTGGTGGACCGGGTCTCCTCTCCCGGAGTAGTAAGTCATCTCCGGCTCGCGAAACCCCTCGGGAACGGGGGCAGAAGAAACGAACTCGCTGAAAGGGCTCCCCCCCTCAGCCGGGCGAGTCGGGAACTCCCTCCCTGCCGTCTCGCCGAAGTGGTACTCGGCGGCCGAGCCGGGGAATAGAACTCGCCCCTGGAACTCACGCTCGCCCCTCTCGGCGGGCTCCTTCCCTGGTCGCCTGAG
Organism: Platanthera zijinensis; assembly: GCA_039513925.1. Taxonomy (NCBI): domain Eukaryota; kingdom Viridiplantae; phylum Streptophyta; class Magnoliopsida; order Asparagales; family Orchidaceae; genus Platanthera; species Platanthera zijinensis. The sequence goes on from CM077083.1 coordinate 159,029,212, forward strand.
CGGCGCGTCGTCGCCGAGTGCGGGAACGGCGACCACCGGGACAGCCGGCGTCGCACTCTCAGCTCGCATGCCGAGAGCGGTCCTGACGAGCCCGAGGATCTCCTCCCTAAGCTCCGCCGGCATGCTCGCCGCTGGGGGTGGGGGAGGGGGTGGCGAGTTGCCCCTGCCTGATCCTTGTCCTTCTTCCCCGGTCATCGAACCTGCAGAAGATTTTCTCTGCTGACCACGATCCACGCTCACCGCACCAAAATGTTGAAACCGGAAAACCGGTCTCTTGTGGAGTTCGACCCTTGGGGAAGGGGTGGCCGCGCACCTACTTCACTCCTGCAAGAAAACGACAAAGAAAAGAAGAAACAAGGACTAGACCAAGGGCCCGGCGTGGAGGTCCCACCACAAACCCGGAAGATCTCAGAGCGCTTCCCCTCCTTAGCCAAATGCCGGGCTAAGGTACCTCAGAAAGCGCTAGTAGGCCGGGTATTTAGTAAAAACGTGCCTTCTGAGGTACCCCTTGGGTCCTATTTATAGGAAAAGATGGCCTGCCAATATACAACCTTCACTGTTTTCGAGGACTACAGGCAAACCAAAAGGGGCCACACAGTAAAAGTGTGCCATGTCCAAGATGCGAGCTGGACCTGAGGGGGCACTCGCTCGGCAAGGGGCCCGACTCGCCTCGCCCTGGGCAGACTGTGCTCGGCTAGCGCTGGGCTCGGCTGGACTATTGCCGAGCTCGGGCTCGGCACGACGATCGCCGAGCTCGGACTCGGCACGGAGATCGTCGAGCTTGGCTCGACCATCGTCGAGCCCTGTTTCCGCACCCGAGCTCGGTCTCGGCATGCCGGACTTCGTTCGGCCATCGCCGAGCTTAGCTCGACTATCGTCGAGCCCTGTTTCCGCACCCGAGCTCGGTCTCGGCATGCCGGACTTCGTTCGGCCATCGCCGAGCTTAGCTCGACTATCGTCGAGCCCTGTTTCCGCACCCGAGCTCGGTCTCGGCATGCCGGACTTCGTTCGGCCATCGCCGAGCTTAGCTCGACTATTGCCGAGCTCGGGCTCGGCAAGCTGGGTCCAAGGTGATCTGAGCCGGCCGGTTCAATCCCTGTCGACCACTCGCGGGATACGGGGTTGTACAGTGGTAGTCGTGCGGTTAGCCCTTCTGTCTAACCGCGCGGCTTATGCGGTTTATTCTGTATAGTCCGCTTAGTCCTGTATTTTTTAGTCTCACATCTCTTATTTGTATTCTCTCATCTCTCCTCCATTCTATATAAGGGAGGGCATACCTTTGTAATAGACACCTTTTTCTGATAATAAAATTTCAGTTATACCTTTTCCGGCTTGTTTTAGTTCGCTTCTCACATGGTATCAGAGGAATCGATCCTTTCCTCCTGATTCGGTGAGCCCTCTCTATCCGCGCGACTTACTTCTCCGGCTTGCGCCCTATCCACGCGGTCTCCAAACCGCCAAGACAGACCGCCCGGTCACCAACTTCAACACTCCCCCTCAAGCTGGAGCATATATATCGATCATGCCCAGCTTGTCACAAATATGATGAAACGAGGTGGAAACTGGCTTGGTGAAGATGTCAGCCAGCTCTTTATCAGAAGTGACAAAGGGAGTGCAAATTTGTTCCTTTAAGATTTCTTCACGAATTAAATGACAGTCAACCTCAATGTGCTTGGTTCTTTCATGGAAGACCGGATTTTTGGAGATGTATATGGCAGCCTTGTTATCACAGAACATAGGTAGAGGATGGTTGTAGACCTCTCCTAAATCCAGCATTAGAGCTCGTAGCCATTTTAGCTCACAAGTGGTCGACGCCATACTCCGATACTCTGCTTCAGCACTGGACCTGGAAACAACAAACTGCTTCTTGCTCTTCCAGCTCACCAGATTGCCCCCAACAAAAGTACAGAAACTGGAGGTAGACTTGCGGTCCCCTTTGTCATCAGCGTAACTCGCATCTGAGTATGCTTCAACCCTCAGATGATCATTCTTCTGAAAGAGCAATCCTTTCCTTGGGGCTGCTTTGACGTACTCCAAGATCCGCAAGGCGGACTGTAGATGGCACTCCCTGGGAGCTTGCATGAATTGACTCACCTTGCCCACAACATAGGAAATGTCGGGCCTAGTCACGGTGAGGTATATGAGCTTACCAACCAGACGCCTGTACCGCGAAGCATCTGAAAGAAGAGGCGAATCATCTGTCCAGGTTTTGTCTTCTCCAACAGCCATGGGACATCGAGCAGGTTTGGCCCCAATCAATCCTGCTTCTTTTAAAATATCAAGGGCATACTTACGCTGAGAGATGACTAAAGAGTTGGGCTTCCGAGAGATTTCGATCCCCAAAAAGTACTTCGGAGAACCCATATCTTTCGTGACCAGATGTTGGCGAAGATGCCGCTTTGTCAAGGCTACCCCTTCCTGGTCATCGCCAGTGAGAAGAATATCATCAACATATACTGCAAGAACCACCAGTCCCGAAGAGGTTTTGCGAATAAATAGAGAGTGATCAGCAAAGCTGCGAGCAAAACCAACGTCCGCCACGATGCCGCTGAATTTGTTAAACCAAGCTCGAGGGCTCTGCTTGAGGCCATAGATTGCCTTCTGTAGCCGGCATACTCGGGTCTCCCCATGAGCAACATACCCAGGAGGTTGCTCCATGTAGACGGCCTCCTGAAGATCACCATAAAGGAAGGCATTCTTGATATCCAGGTGGGAAAGTGGCCAGTCTTTGTTGACTGCCACAGAGAGAAGGACCCGTATAGTGCTGAGACGAGCCACGGGAGAGAAGGTGTCAAAGTAATCAACACCATAGGTCTGAGTAAAGCCCTTAGCCACGAGGCGAGCTTTATAACGGTCAACAGTGCCATCTGGGCCAAATTTGACCACAAAGACCCAGCGACGGCCAACAATATCTGTATCAAAGGGAGGAGGGACAAGAGTCCAGGTACCCCGCTCTGTTAGGGTCGCCATTTCCTCATCCATGGCCATCTTCCAGTGAGGAATAGCAAGGGCCTCTTGGTAGGAACGAGGTGTGGTACTGGCAGAGATAGCCAGCGCAAAGGCCCTGCGAGAAGAGGTAAGACGATCATATGAAACAACAGCAGCAAGGGGGTGTAGGGTACACGTCTGCACCCCTTTGCGAAGAGCGATAGGAAGATCCAGGTCGGCGGGCTCTTTGGTATCCAGAACATCCATGGCAGAGAGAGCTGGCCCGGGAGGAGAGAGCGATGGCAGCGGAGATGAGGGAGATGGAGGCGGAGAGAGAGGCGGAGGGAGAGGAGTGGGCGGAGACGGAGGAGGGGCGGATATCACAGTAGGAGATGAGGGAACGAACGGAATAACAGGAGAATCAGAGGTGGGGGGAAGAGACGAGGATTCATCAGAGAAGTAGGAGGCATTCTCGAAGAAGGTAACGTCAGCGGAGACGAACTGCTTACGAAGAACAGGGTCAAAGCAACAGTAGCCTTTCTGAGTGGCGGAGTACCCCAGAAAGACACATTTGGTGGAGCGAGGGGCGAGCTTATCACGGGTGGCAGATGGGGCATGCATAAAAGCAGTGCACCCAAAGATTCAGAGAGGGAGAGGAAAAGGCTCCTTGCCTGGATAAAGGATGGAAAAAGGGGTTTTGCCCTTTAAAACGGAGGAGGGAATACGATTGATGAGATAACAGGCAAGAAGAACAGCATAGCCCCAATATGAGCGAGAGACATGCATTTGAGTCATCAATGTGCGAGCGACATCGAGGAGGTGACGGTTTTTGCGTTCCGCCACCCCATTTTGTTGGGATGTATAGACACAGCTTGTCTGATGAATAATGCCATGTTGCACACAGAAGGAGGTAAAAGCATGACTTAAGTACTCTTTTGCATTATCAGAGCGAAAAGTTTTAATACCAACACCAAACTGATTTTTGATTAAATGATAATAGGAGGTCCATACATTAAAAAGTTCAGAGCGATCTCGTAAGAGATACACCCAAGTACATCTAGAAAAATCATCAATAAAGGTTACAAAATAAGAACTACCCTGACCAATAGTAAGGGTAGGAGCAAGTCCCCAGATATCGGAGTGGACTAGATCAAACGGACGAGTAGAGCCCCGACCTTGCTTCGGCGGGAAGGAGGAACGGTGATGCTTGCCAAGTTGACATGCTTCGCAGTTGAGAGTAGTATTGGAGGGAGGGAGGTGGGGTAGAAGCTGATGTAGAAGTCGTGGTGGAGGATGACCGAGACGGAGATGCCACTGGAGAAGATCCGTATAAGAAGAAGAAAAGGCGGACAAAGCGGAAACGTTATCGAGAAAGTAGAGGCCGCCGCTCTCAGTCCCAGTAGCAATCGTCTGCTGGGAGCTCGGATCCTGAAAAGAACAAGAAGAGGGAGTAAACATTACAGAACATTGAAGCTGCTTACATAAAGAAGTAACCGACAATAGATTGCACGGAAACTTGGGCACATAGAGAGTGTCCTTTAGCCGAAGGGATGGAGTAACATGAACCACTCCCGACCCATAAACCGGGGAGGGAGAGCCATCTGCAATGAGGACCGGGGGCAACCGATCATACTGTTCGAGGAGAGAGAAGCACTGAGCATTGCCCGTCATATGATTAGTTGCACCGGTGTCGATAAGCCATTTACCTTGAGTGACCACTTGGGCACTACCTGATGATGTGACCACGGAAGCAGACGGCTTGGAAGAGGAGGCGGAAGAGTCACCCGAGGGACGAAGATGGGGATGCTTTGTCCAGCAGCGGTCAAGAGTATGTCCGGTGCGGCCGCAGTGAGAGCAGAGGTAGCGGGAAGAAGGACGTCCGCTAGACTGATGACTACGGCTACCAGAGCCACTCCGCTGAGTTTGATGAGCATAGTTATCCGGTGGAAAAGGAGCGGGCAGAAGCGGGCGCTGAAGGAGAGAGGTGACAGCGGTGATGCGAGCAGCGGTGGCATCTAAAGTAGGAGATTCCGCCTCACCCAGAATTTGTTGGCGGATCATGTCATAAGTGTCAGGAAGATGGAGCAGATAACACACAACCAGAAGCTCCTGGAAGTGCTTGTGTTGTGGAGCCAGATCCGCAGAAAATGGGCGATTCTGAAGAATCTCAGCCCCAAGAGCTTGAACTTGTTGGTAGGCAACAGCAGGAGACAAGGTAGGCCGGGCAAAGAGGTCCACATACAACGTATAGATGCGGGACGTCTGAGCCCCTTTAGAGTACAGAGCAGCAAGATGAAGCCAAGCGGCCTTCACCGTCTCATCATGACGGATGACGGGAAGGCACTCATCAAATAGACTGTTAGCGAGCCAAGTACGCACAAGTGCGTCACTCGCATCCCAGTCATTAAAGAGAGGTGAAGTGGTAGGAGGGGGGTCATCAACGAGATGGTGGCGTTTGCGTTGCGAGCGAAGGAGAAAAGTGAAAGAGACGCTCCAATCCGGGTAGTTGGAGCCGACAAGCTTAGAAACGGTGCCAAGGTTCCCGGAAGAAGTAGGAGGTAGAGGTGGAGCCGGATTGGCAACAGGGGTGGCGGCAGGAGTGGTGGTAGTGGAAGAATCAGAAAGAGCCATCAGGAAGCCGCGCGGTTAGGAAACAAGCAGCGTGGATAGGTAGAAGAAAAACTGCAGCGGTCAGGATGTCAAACACCAGCGGCCAGAAAGACCACGACCAAGCCGCAGTATCAAGCAGAGGGGAAGAAGTCGAGCGGCAAGCAGACAGTCCGCCCGAACAGAAGCACAAGAGAAGGCAAGGCACACGGCGATAGGTCGCGGCGAACAAGGCGACAGATCGCAGCGAACAAGGCAATAGGTCGCGCACACAGCGGGCAACGACAAGGAAAGAAGGAGACATATATGCTGAAAGAGCAAGAAGCAGTCTGTTGTTTCCAGGTCCAGTGCTGAAGCAGAGTATCGAAGTATGGCGTCGACCACTTGTGAGCTAAAATGGCTACGGGCTCTAATGCTGGATTTAGGAGAGGTCTACAACCATCCTCTACCTATGTTCTGTGATAACAAGGCTGCCATATACATCTCCAAAAATCCGGTCTTCCATGAAAGAACCAAGCACATTGAGGTTGACTGTCATTTCATTCGTGAAGAAATCTTAAAGGAACAAATTTGCACTCCCTTTGTCACTTCTGATAAAGAGCTGGCTGACATCTTCACCAAGCCAGTTTCCGCCTCATTTCATCATATTTGTGACAAGCTGGGCATGATCGATATATATGCTCCAGCTTGAGGGGGAGTGTTGAAGTTGGTGACCGGGCGGTCTGGCGGTCTGTCTTGGCGGTTTGGAGACCACGCGGTCTGGTGGTTTGGAGTCAGCGGTTTGATTCCTGTGCTGTTGCTGTGCGGTTGCCGAGCGGTCAGGCGGTCTCCCCTGGCGGTCTCTCTCTCTCTCTCTCTCTGGTGGTAGCTGTGCGGTTAGCCCTTCTGTCTAACCGCGTGGCTTGTGCAGTTTATTCTGTATAGTCCGCTTAGTCCTGTATTTTTTAGTCCCACATCTCTTATTTGTATTCTCTCATCTCTCCTCCATTCTATATAAGGGAGGGCATACCTTTGTAATAGACACCTTTTTCTGATAATAAAATTTCAGTTATACCTTTTCCGGCTTGTTTTAGTTCGCTTCTCACATATATATAAAGCAGGGTTAGGGGCAACCACACTCCATTTCGTCGAAACTAGACAGACAGACTCGCCGAACTATTCTCCCGACCCTTCGGCTCCCGCACACGATTCGTCATCTCCTTCCCGCAGCCCTGCTCCCGTTCTCTTTGATTAGGTCAGTGACGGCAGTCTAAGTTGAGTTCCAGCAAAGACACATGATTTCTCTCAAGACAGACCTACTGCTGTTGTTGCTGCTAATGCTTTGGAAGTTCAAGTGATTAAGGTGTACATCCTGCTCTAGTCTACAAAATAAGAAAATATGGCGAAGGCCCTTCTGCTATAAGATCAGAACCTGTCAGAGAACCACCAGTCAGAGATAGAGAAATGGCTGAGGTGTGGAGTCTTATCTCAATAGGAATAATCTTAGACTCCTTCACCATGGTCGATATTGGAGGTGAAAGAAGATGGGATCACTATGACCGAGATGAATGGCATAAGTATGAAGTGTCATGCGTAAAGAGAAGGATCCACTTCATAAAGCACAATCATGATGATCCTACAACACCTCTAGCCCCCCCCAGATATTACCCAAAGCCCAAGAACTATTTTGTCAGACACCGTCAGAAGAGCCATGAGAGACAGGGTTGAGGGTTATTCTATTTTTGTTTGGGTTTATTATTATGTGAGGTTGTAGTTGCCCCCCTCCAAACCAAAAACTCTCTTTGATATATATATGATTTATATTTTTTTACTGGGAATGCGTTTTGTCTTTTAATTTTTATATACCTGCTTTAATTTTAATTATCTGCTCAAGTTTATGTTCTTTATTATTGTTGTGCAATTCACCTTAGCTTATAGGATTATGACTTCTTCAAATAGGGGGAGATTGTTGGGTATTGTATCCACAATAATCCTGATTTGAAGAAGGATCCAGTTAAGCTAAGATGAATTATGATTGTATTTGATATTGTATTTGTAGTTAAGTACTTGCATGTTTACAATGCTAAATACACACCACTGTTAGGTTATAGTGGGTCAGTAAACACGGGACTACACAATGTAATCATTCATTATGTAGGCCATGGTGTTGACTCATGTGTAATTTCTCTATTGGGGTATACTTCTATGCCAAGTACATTGGGAGGTTCAAGGAAGAAGAAGAGCTTCATTTCAAAAAAAAAAGAAATTTTACCCAAGTAAAATTTGTCGAGTATCGTAAGGGATATTCGTCGAGCATCATTGATATTCGTCGAATTCGTCATATATACTTACTATCACTCATTGAATTCGTCTTATATACTTGTGTAGAATTTCCGAAACAATTAGAAAAATAGTTAAGTAAAATTCGTAGAGTATCATCAAGTATACTCGTCGAATTCGTCGAATGTATCTAATGATACTCGCCGAATTCGTCGAATATGCATGATGATACACACTGAATTCGTCGAATCATCTCGACGCTACTTCTCTGATTTTTATTAAGGAAAATTCGTCGTATATCTTGCCATTGAGAGCATCGAGATCGTTGAGTCGATGGCGTCGAGAGCATTGAGTCGACGACGTCAAGAGCTTTGAGTATATTAGCCTATACTCGACGAATTCGTCGAGTGTACTTGCTGATACTCGACTAATTCTTTGAGTATGACTCTAGCCTTGGCGTTGAGTGGCTAGCCAACTTGAGCTGAGTTTTGTTGGATCTCGTGGCCAACCTTAGAGGGGGGGGGGGGATGAATAAGGTTTCTCGCGTGTATTGCACTTTAAAATATTTTGACCCAGAAAAATCGAGTTCTGGAAGATACCGCGGGGCATTAGATACCTACCGCGCGACGGTAAGTCTCGTAACTCGTTTTCCTGGGCAATTATGCTTGAGCAAGCCCTAGAACACAAACACTCACTTAACAAAACCAGAACAATCACAGAATTAATCAACACAGATACAGGAATTTCATTGCATGAATTAGAATGTCAATTGTTCTGGATGATTACAAAATTGTGATCTCCGTGACGCCAGATATTGAAAGCGGTGAGGAGAAAACTTATTTTTGTTTCTATACCGATCCGCTCTACAGATCGGTTGGATCTCTCCCTTTCCCTCCAAGAAAGGTCTTCGAGCCGGCTCTTCACCTCCTCACAAGGAAGGGCATTATAGTCCCGCTAGATCTTCTGATCTAGACGTCCCTATCCCCAGGACGATTAACCGCGGAATCGTACCCAGATTTCGACGACCTTCCCCGGTTGATTTCTCACGAAACCCTTCCCGGATTTTGATGACCCTCCGGTCGATTTCCCTCACACAAGATTTAGAAAAAGAAGAGATTACAAGAATAAAAGATATAAATAAACTAAAGGTTTAGTTATCCCTCTTGAAGATTTCTCCGTGGTGTGATCTACGACCGTTGCCTGAGATCTTCGTATGCTAGCAACAAGTCGGCTCATCATAGTCGATGTAGATCTTGGATCGCCGGAGTCTTTCGATCGCGTACATAAGGGAGACGATTCTCTTTTTCTTAAATGAAGACGATCGAAATAGATGCAAGGAGGCAGCCGAACCTTAGAGTGCAAGAGCTTCTGTCTATTTTTGTCTTGGTTACCAAGGCATAGAAACCGAGGTGGTCTTTTATACGTCTTCATGAAAATAAGCAACAACCGGCGGTAAGACAAGCGCCCGGCGGTAGGTTCGCGACCTTGTTGTGCTAGCTGTCATCCAAATTAGAAATAATATTTCAAAACAAATATTTTTTCTTTTCAAAGAGCTAGCTCCCCGCGTTAGAAGATAGCGCAACGCGGTAGGACAGTAGTCGACGAATCCTTCTCGTGAAACGGCTAGCACAGCGCGGTAACCACTATCTCCTGGAGGTAGGTCGGTTACTCGATAAATCCTTTTCGTCATTCGTCGAGAGGCTAGCGCGGCGCGATAACACCTATCGCCTGGCAGTAGATCGGTTACTCGAGAAATCATGCATTCATCGAGAGGCTAGCGCGATGCGGTAAGCACTACCGCTTGGCGGTTGTTTCCCGAGAGACTAGCCAAAATAATTCCTTGCATTAGCACGGGCGGTAGGACTAGCGCGGAGCAGTAGTTTCCCAAGAGTTCTGTCCAATTAATTCACGGCTATCGCTCGACGGTAACTTCTACCGCTCGTCATTAGTGTCCATAGGAGACTTCTTCTTTGCTTGCACTTGTCAACCTGCACACTCTATCAACATAAGACGTGATCAAATACAACCTGAGAGTTGATATTCTTAAATACAGGGAATGTGAAACATCGGTTCCAACAAACTCCCCCTTTTGATAATATCTAATCCCGTTCATGAGAAATAACAATGAGTTAGAGTGCATATAAAGAATAAGAGTTATAAGCTAACATCAGGTTGCAGGTTCTCTATATAGCTCCCATACATGCACGCTCCCCCTATCTACATGTTCAACTTTCTCCCCCTATCTATGTGCACACATTGTGAACATGCTCCCCCTATCTATGTGCACACATTGTGAACATGCTCCCCTATCTATGTGCACACATTGTGAACATGCTCCCCCTATACGTGACCTTCCTAACCCGTGACTCATATTTATGAACATACTCATGAACAAATACTCATGTACAATCTATTCTCCCCCTTTGATAATATCAAAAGGGGAGGGCAAGGCCAACCAGACATGCGAGATGAAAAATAGTAGATATGATGAGGTTAGACAAATAGCAGATGGTGCACACATAAAGTAAAGTTAGACATGATAATCATAGAGGTGACTCAAAATGAAAGACATATCAGAGAATTGTAAGCACATGGGTCACAAAATGGAGCAAGGTACACAAACAAAGAAGTTCAATTTTCTGAGGTAATATGAATTGGACAGCACAGACTAAACTAAGCACACAACGAGTACGTCTACAATGCTATAAGAGTTAGGAAGTAATCAAGTTGAACAAACCTTGAAAACGTCATGAGTGTAAATTGTGTGCTAGTATGTATTGTGCTACAAAGAGATAGTGTAGTTGCAATCCAATTCTTATGTGCGGAAGTCTTAGATAAGGCAATGGCATGTGTTCGTGTAGCATCGAAAGCGAGATAACACCAAGGAAAAAATAGCATATTGTACATGGTTATCTAGATCATCTAGGAACCTAACACAAGAGAAATATAGTGAATGATAACGTCATAGGTCTAGCTTTGTCGTACCAAGATTTGAACTAGGGGCACTAAGCTTAAGTTAGAGTCTATGCACAACATCGAAATGACTCTTTGAACCAAGGTGCTCATCCTCACAATGCTCATAAAGACTTATCAGGAGGAGTGAGTAGTGCTTGGGGGGTTCTTGACATGATATGTGATAGCTTGCATAGTTTTCTTTTTAGTTTTCTTTGAGCTATCACTAATATATATATTTGAGTTCATGGAGCCCCGAGTCAATCAAAATCTATCCACCTAGATAGATACACTTTAACTTGTATACATAAGACTTTAGCACTAGATATTTGGCCCAAAGTTTTGATCTTCATATATGCACATATATATCGTGACATTGATTATTCAAAGTATTCCTAGTGTGTTAGAATATAGTGTCACGATTTATAACATGTAAGCTTACCATTTTTTTCCTTGAGTGCACTGGCTAGGGATGTGTGTATTATGTGAAGTCATTCCCCTATTTAAGTCCTCACACATACCTAGAGGCATTGACAACAAACACGATCCCATCTTGTCGCACTCAATAGCAAAGCACATATAGATTCAGCCCACTATGACCGAAGGACAATGTTTACATAGATTAAGAGTCTGAACTCAAACATTGTACGTATGCATTATGGTCTAAGTCAAAGTCATGTGAGCCAATAAGATATGATCACTTCACAATTTTTTTTGTTTATATATTTATATATTTTTTAAAGAAAAAATATCAAGGAAACTCAAGTGAACAACTCATAAGCAAATACACAAAGAAAGTGAAACATGGACAAAGAAAAATAACCATAAATAAAACAGGCAAACACAAACATAGATGATAGAATATTGTGCATGAATATAACGAACATGATAAGTGGAATAGTGTTCTTGTAGTGGATTTGTGAATCCTAAGTATGCCCAATAATCCAATACCCAAGCTATATCTCTACACCCTAGCCCCGTACTAAGTGACGGATGGGCATGAGGAGCTGCATAAATGTCATAAGGTGGGGTGTTAATCCCATGTTCACATAGAAGAACCCGCTTAACTTAACACTCTTTCCCCCCACTGCCACATAAGGACCTACGGGAACCCTCCCCGGTTAAGGACAAGACGTGGTTTACAGGTTAGTGTTTCTAAAGCACACACACCTACGCCCCCACTATTGTAAGACACAATATATTGAGTCGTGTTGATGTTTCTATTAACAACATGATGAAATTACTTTTGCAGATAAGCAATAGTACAAAAACGTTATCGCCGGTGGTAGAGTTATCACTCCGCGGTAGCTTTGGATTATATAGGCCTCGGTTCAGATCTAGATCTGCACACCTGCTCACTTCCACTCATTGCTGCCGACATTTTCCTTCCCTGGAGCTCTTCTTCTTTGCCTTAAGGTACTCCCTTTATCTCTCTCTCTCTCTCTCTAATTTCTAGTATTTTAGACTTTAGATCTATTTCTTTTGACTTCACGCATTTTTGAGCGCGATCCGTGATGATTTGTGGGTTGAAGGTGCATTTGTTTTCTAATTATTCCCACAGATCATCACCATTTTTCATGGATATGGATTGTGTAGGCTTGGATTTCATGTCTTTGATATTTTCGAAAGGCCGATTCACTCTAAAAATCCCGTTTTTGGTAAGATACGGAGCCAGAAGTTCATCTGTGTAGCTTTCCGTGATTTTCCATGTTGGATGAATTTTTCTTTTTTGATCTTGGCTACTATCTCCAATCTAATCTTCATAAGCATGGATCTATGATTTCTCCTGCGTTTGAGAGAGGATTTAAGCCGAAAATGGGGTTTTGGAACATATCCGCTGGAAGAGGACGAAGACAGTCTGTCACGCTACCGCCAGGCAGTAATAAATTATCGCCCAACAGTAGGAACCAGAGGCCAGTTTTCAATTTCTGTTTTGTTATTTTTGGTTAACCCCCTTCTAATAGATTTTTCTAAACAGTTTCATGGTTTATTTTCAGGATATGGCTTCGCCGAGTTCCCAGTCTGCACGCCACAGCTTTTCCAAGAGATCCCGTGGGCCGGTCTCCACCTACCCTGCCATAGATGATGCAACTATGAGAATTCTGATGATCATAGATATTGATGATCAATATGCTCATATCTATGAGTACTTGGAGGGATCTGGTGTTCTTGTAGTGATCTCATCTGGTGCCCCATTCTCCTCTACCCTCACCCGAGAGTTTAACCTCCGGGATCCCGCTCAAATGTGCTTAGGTGGGGGTGTCCAATCCTGCATTGGCACGGAGATAGTGACAATAACCCATGAAGATCTCGATAGTAAAAATGTCTGGACCCCCAACTAACCAGTCCTCGACATCGTGGAGTCCTTTAGAACTACTAGGGAGTGGAGAAAGATGAACGAGGTTCTTCGCGGTGTGGAGGGGCATTCAGATCTCTTCACCTCGGTAGATACTCTCACTCCCGATGCCCGTATCATCCAGGATATCCTATGTCACTCCCTCATGTTCAAGGCTGGGGACACCAGGAAGGTCACGGTCCAGATGTCGATGGTGACGTACTATATTATGGTCGAGAAGTCCTTTAGTGTCTTGGATATCATTCTTTCCATGATGCACTACACTTTTTGCCCGAAATCTCCTTACCGCCAGCAGGTGAACACACTGCCTCTGGGTGGTGTGATCCAGAGCATCCTGATAGAGAAATACCCGGCCATCGACTGGTCAGCCTACCCCATAGACAGCTTCCCGCAGTTCTACAGGGTAGGTGAGATTCCTTCTTCCTTACAGGCATGGGCACCTCCACCACAGCCACCGATACACCGTACATGGTCCCTCAAGGAAACCAGCAGGGACATCTACGGCTTGGTGGAGGAGCAAGGTCGGGAGATCAAACGGACATCGAAGGAGGTGAAGGGGATGAGAAAGATGCTCAAAAAGATCATGGGCAAGCTCAATATTTCTCCCACCTCTTCAGAGGAGTAGCAGCTTATATGTATTGTTCATGTTTAATCAGTTACAGTTTTTTAAGTAATAAACAGGTGAGCTCCAGTCTCAGTTAATAGTTGTTTATCATGTGATATGTTTTGTGCTACCTCTATACTCATTGTGGTTTTCTGATACCATGCTTTAATTAGTTTGATAGTGTCGTCTCATCGTGCTAACTCACAATAAACACCCACAAAAAGAAAATACACTGCGTGCTAAACTAAAGCGTATTTACATAAAGAAAATTTAATGAGCATATCGTGAAGTACAAACTCTGAAAGCAACAGAAAACAAAATACTAAGAATAGACAGAACATTGAGCATATCGTGATGTAGATTATCGAGTAATTTTGGTTTGATTAGTTTCTACACCATGCAATTTGTGGATACTAATGGATAAGAGATTTAGGTATCCAAAAGGGACCATGGGTGGCGGTTCCTTTGGGTACCCAAACATAACGTAGTACACCTTGCAGAGATGACGGTGAATGGGCCCTTTTGAGCAGAATGGGTGCATTATTTTGAATGAGGGGCCTCATTCATACTTTGGTTTAATGTTATATTTTTGTTGCAGATTTCCTTCTAGAATTCTATGAGTCTTTATGTGATGATCTTTAATTGAATAATATTGCGTTGGAAGGTTAACTATATTGAAGTTGTTCTTTAAGTAAAGATTATTTCGCTTAACATTAGGACTCATAGTATAGTAGTTGTTGACCGGAAATCTACATTCAATTGTTTTTGAGTTTGGAGTAATTTGTTTTTCAAAGTGAGAGTTATTTCTATAGTTAAGAGTTTCACTTACACAAGCTTGCGATTTTCTACTCCCTTTGATTAACTCAGCCTGTAGATGGTGGTTCATATTGAACATGCTTTTGGGTTTTACATGCAGCTTAGGAGTTGGGCTTTGCGAGTTTTTAAGTAGTATTTTCTTAAGCATGTTGATTTTTATAGTTAGCTCTTTGTTCTTCAGTTTGAGGTTATGTCTAGCTTCATTATACGCGATGTGTTTTTTTGAGAGTGGTGACAATAGATTTGATATGAGCTTTATACTTACTACTAAATTCATCGAATGTCTTGTTCATCTCTTCGATTTCAACTTTATAATTTTTGCATTCAGCACAGTCACTTTTTAATGATGAGTTCTCTAGACATAATTTATCATTTTGTTCTTTTGTAAAATGAAGCTCTTGTTCAAGAACCTTATATTTTTCTTTTAATTCATTATAACTTATACAAGGTGTAGAAATGTTATCTAAAGAGCAGTTAGGATGACAATTCACATCAACGGTAGATTCTACATTAACATTTGCTTTTAAAAGATTATTTTTTAAACGTAGTTTTGAATTAATACTTTTCAGTTTCTTAACTCTACGTTTGCCGCATCTAGCATATTTAATGTAGAAATAGAATTGCATACAAGAAGGGAATTTATTTTTCTTACAATGCTATTGGACAAGGCATGATTTGAACACAAGGTTCCTCTATCATCTTTCTCTTGGCTTTCCTCGTCCAATGATATGTTTTCATCTTCACTTCCGCTTGATGTATTTGTCCTGTCTTCCTCTAAGAGCAAGTCTCCATTTGGTTCTTCACTTGGATCCATGAGAAATTGCTCGGATTCAACATTTGTAGAGGAAGAACTATAAGTATATTCAATAAATTCCCATATATCATAAGCAGTAGTGAACGTATAGATGAGTTTAAAAATTTCTTGACCAAGCCCACAAAACAAACTATTCATAGCTTTGGCATTTATATGACACTCGTTCTTAGTTAAGTTATTTGGGGGCTTGGTACAAGTTATGTTCCAAACTTCTATATCTAATAACATAAGAAATTTCTTCATTAGTGTTCTCCATTCGTTATAGTTCACTCCTGTAAATAGAGGCGGTGCTAATGAGGTTTTAGTATACAATTTTTCATCCCCACTGGTCGATTTAAGATCAGGGTTGGCCATTATTCCTGGTGGTGAAACCAATTTGGAATAACTTCCCTCTGATACCACTTATTGGATCTCGTGGCCAACCTTAGGGGGGGGGGGTGAATAAGGTTTCTCACGTGTATTGCACTTTAAAATATTTTGACAAAGAAAAATCGAGTTTTAGAAGCTACCGCGGGGCATTAGATAGCTACCGCATGGCGGTAAGTCTCGTAACTCGTTTTCATGGGCAGTTATGCTTGAGCAAGCCCCACAACACAAACACTCACTTAACAAAACCAGAACAATCACAGAATTAATCAACACAGACATAGAAATTTCATTGCATGAATTAGAATGTCAATTATTCTATATGATTACAAAACTGTGATCTCCGTGACGCCGGAGATCAAAAGCGGTGAGGAGAAAACTTCTTTTGGTTTCTATACCGATCTGCTCCACAGACCGGTTGGCTCTCTCCCTTTTCCTCTAAGAAAGGTCTTCGAGTCGGCTCTTCACCTCCTCACAAGGAAGGGTCTTAGAGCCCCGCTAGATTCTCCTATCTAGACGTCCCTATCCCCCGGACGATTTACCCCAGAATCCTACCCGGATTCCGACGACCTTCCCCGATCGATTTCTCACGAAACCCTTCCCGAATTTCGACGACCCTCCTGTCGATTTCCCTCACACAAGATTTAGAAAAATAAAAGATTACAAGAATAAAAGATGTAAATAAACTAAAGGTTAAGTTCTCCCTCTTGAAGATTTCTCCGTGGTGTGATCCACGGCCGTTGCTTGAGATCTTCGTATGCTAGCAACCATTCGGCTCTTCGTAGTCGATGTAGATCTTAGATCGCTGGAGTATTTCGATAATGTACGTTAGGGAGATGATTCTCTTTTTCTTAGAAGAAGATGATCGAAACGGATGCAAGGAGGCGGCCTAACCCTAGAGTGCAAGAGCTTCTGTCTATTTTCGACTTAGTTACAAAGACACAGAAACTGAGGCAGCCTTTTATACGTCTTCATGAAAATAGGCTACCACCAACCATAAGACTAGCGCCCGGCGGTAGGTTCGTGTGCTTGTTGTGTCAGCTGTCATCCAAATTAGAAATAATATTTCAAAACAAATATTTTTCTTTTTCAAAGGGCTAGAGCCTCGCGTTAGAAGATAACGCTACACGGTAGGACAGTAGTTGACGAATCCTTCTCGTGAAATGGCTCGCGTGGCGCGGTAACCACTGTCGCCTAGCAGTAGGTCGGTTACTTGAGAAATCCTTCTCGTCATTCGTCGAGAGGCTAGCGTGGCGCGCTAACACCTATCGCCTAGCGGTAGATCAGTTACTCGAGAAATCCTGCATTCGTCGAGAGGCTAGCGCGGCACGATAAGCACTATCGCTTGGCGGTAGTTTCCCGAGAGACTGGCCAAAATAATTCCTTACATTAGCGCGAGCGGTAGGACTAGCGCGGAGCGGTAGTTTCCCGAGAGTTCTATCCAATTAATTCACGGCTATCGCTCGGCGGTAACTTCTACCGCTCAATGTTAGTGTCTATAGGAGTCTTCTTCTTCGCTTGCACCTATCAACCTGCACACTCTATCAACACAAGACATGATCAAATACAACCTGGGAGTTGATATTCTCAAACACAGGGAATGTGAAACACCGGTTCCAACAAGTTTGTCTAAGTAAATTCGTCGTATATCAATGACTATTCGACGAGTATACTAGTGATACTCAACGATACTCGATGAATATGACTTAAGTTATTTTTCTGACAATTTTTTTTCTTCAGGCTCGGGTTGCAGCGACCATGTACAGTAACTTTCACAAATTATTTTTGGAAATGTTTTTATATCCGTTGGAATGGGGATCTCTATAAATACCTAAGGAGAATTACTTTCCAATAATAGTCGTGCTCTTGCTCTTAAATTCAAATCGAGAAAACTTTCCAAGTTCGGAAAATCCATCAGATCAACTACAGGGATTTCACGATTCTTCCGATCGACCACCGACGTGCTGTGCGATTCGATCTTTCGACCAATACGACTGGAATGCTTCTCTCTAAAGATATCTTTTACTAAATTCCTAGTCATTTGAATATTCAAGAGTCAAGATTCAAGATCTTCGAATATTTCATATTCCGAGTTCTCCAAGAATTTCAAGATCATCTATTTTCGAAGAGCGACGACGTGAAGCTTTCAGATCTTGTACAAGTTTGTGTGAAATATTGTTGTAAAGTATTCATTTACTTTTGTAGGAGACTTTCTCCGAGTTGTAGATCCGTTGGTGGATCGAGTTGTAGATCTGTTTGTGGATTGAGTTATAGATCCGTTTGTGGATCGAGTGTTAGATCCATTTGTGGATCAAGTGATAGGAGCGTCATCTCAGAGTTGTAAGAGTTGAGGCTCCGAGGTGTAAGATTTGTAGAAATCTGAGTTTGGTGAAGTAGCTGAATCTAACCATTCATGGTAGATAGGAGAGGCGGGAAAGTGGATGTACCCATCTCGGGGAACCACTATAAATCTCGATGTTTGTGTGCTTCAGTTTTTTAAAGTAGTTTTATTCCGCGAAAAGACACAAACATCACCTATTCACCCCCCTCTAGGTGATTTAGGTAGACGCTAGATACTTTCACGGGCGATCTCGCCCTCCTCCGCTACTTCCTTCCCAGGTCACCTGACGGGGGCGTTCTCACCCAGAACTGGGGCAGTGACTACTAGGACAGCGGGTGTCGGGCACTCACAGCGAGCTCCGAGTGTGAACATTATGAGATTTCGCATTTCCTTCCTGAATTTCTCGAACATTCCGAGGGTGGAGAGTGGAGGGGGACGTGGCGAGTCGTCCTGGTCAGATCCTTGTCCTTCGCCTCCAGCCATTGAACTCACTTGGATTTTCTATGCTAGTCACCCTCCACGCTCACCGCACCAAAATGTTGAAACCGAGAGCCGACTTCTATGGAGTTCGGACCCTGAGAAAAGGGATGACTGCACTCTTACTTATCCTAGCGAGCTTGACTGACTGAAGACTTAGAACTTAAAACTAACCCAAGGCTCCAACATAGAGGTCCTACCACACACCCGGAAGATCTTAGAGCGCTTCCCCTCCTTAGCCAGTGTTGAGTTAAGGGTACCTTAGAAAGCGCAAGAAGTTCAGAGAATGAGAAAACTAGAAAGTTTGCCTTCTAAGGTACCTTCTTGGGTCTATTTATAGATTTTTAGGCCTAGCCTACAAATAGCGCAACCCCGCAGTTCTAAAAGGCTATTTGCAGATTAAAAGAGGTCTGCCAACATCGAAACTCCACTATTCAGTGAGGATATTGGCAGACCATATCACATTAATCATAGGATATTTGTGCCCCACTTATAGAGAGACTGCGAGCCAGCTCGCCAGTCATCTGGACAGGTGCGGCCTGGCTCGCTTAGCTCGCATGCCTATTAGGCAAGTCCTGATTCTTGTGGCTTTCCCGCCTCTTATATGGAGGTGGTTTGGCTTCCCCACCTTTCTCGCCCGCTTGGCGGACAAGGGCTGGCTCGCCCACCTACCTGGTGGATGTGGGTTGGCTCGCCCTCCTGACAAATTGTTGCGGGCCGGCTGCTCTAGCTCGCCCGTCATTCCGGCGAATGCAGGTCGGGTTAAATAGAGGGCCCCTCTTCTACATTGTTGGACCCACTCGGTGAACACCGGGTTGTACAAATAGTATACACATGTTTGTATTTGATATATGTTCAAGTTCAATATATGCAGGTTGTTTACTGTTCTATGATTAGATAGATTGATTCAGTCAGAACTTTAGTTGGACTCAAGACATGACACAATAGAGAGGCAGAAATTTGCCTAAATCTACATGCACTGAGTGAATACGCTTCACTCAGTGCTAGAGGCCTAGAAGCGTTGACAGAAGCTCAGACATTCAGAGCCTCAGTGGTGCTGGAATCAAATCTGACTAAGTCCAGATGCGTTGAGCGACGGCCTTTCACTCAACACCTACTCAAAGGAAATCTATCCAAATACAAAAGCATTGAGTGAATAAGGCTCACTCAATGCCTTATTAAAGATTCAATAAGGTTCAAAAGAGTTGAGTGTAGAAGATTCACTCAACGCCTTTATTCAAAAATTCTGTACAAGTCCAGAAGCATTGAGTGTAGAAGATTCACTCAATGCCTTCAGTCAGGATAACTGATAAGTGTGGGGGCATTGAGTGAATGTGGTTCACTCAACGCTTTCTACCAAAATAATTTTGTTAAGTCCAGATGCGTTGAGTCTCACGACAGTACTCAATGCCTATATGCGTTGAGTCACAAAACTTCACTCAATTCCTGTGCAGATTATTTGTGAAAGTTGCTAAGTCCACAAGCACTGAGTTATACTGACGTCATCCAAATTCAAATGAAGCGGGATTTATGCACTAGAAGCCAAATGGCATCGTATACTTTCTATAGAGCAGTTAAAGCTAAAGTAACTTTACAGCTGCCTATTCGACATGCCCATACGAAACAAATAACTGTTGAACTACGGGATATAAAATGTCTTTGCAGAGAAATTAAAAAGGGAGTTCGGCATACAGATCAAGCTTCTTTCCTGAAAAGTTTTTGGTAATCGAAAAACTTTGTGGAGTCTTCAGCAAGAACTTAAAACCCTAATTTTCGGAAAGGGTTAGTTAATAGAGCACTCAAAATAGTAGATGTTCTTCTTCAAGGCTACTGCTTTCAACTCAGAACACATTCCATCTTGAAAGAACAAAGCTCTGGAACAAATCTTCTCAGCACGAGAAAAACAAACTTGAAGATCCACATTCTTATTGCTGTGAAGAGTTAGGGCTGGTTATACACAGTCCAAGAAGCTAACTGAGAGACTTACTTCTCTTGAGTTAATCTTGTCAAAACTTTATTCAAACTGTAGGATCATTGTGTGATATAAGCTATAAGCATGTGCTATAAAGGCTGAGTTGTTGGATCCAGGAGTGGATTTGAGTGGGTAAGATCTAAGAGTGGATCTGAGGTAGGATCAAGAGGGATTTGAGGTAGGAGATTGGGTTAATCTCCGAGGTAGGTCTGTTGAGCCTGAGGTAGGACTATCTTTAGTCTGAGTTGTAGGAGCGAGTCTCACTCTGAGATGTAAGATCCTGATGAATCTGAGGTGTTAGCTCAAGGAGCTGAGGGTATAAGAGAAGTTAGCTGAATCTAGTACACTGCTAGATTGGTATATGTGGGGGGGGGGGGGGCTGGATGTACCCTAGATAAGGGAACACTATAATTCTTGCGTGTTATTGTGTATTTTTGAAATCTAATACTAACATTAACACACACTAAGCTCATAAATTCAAAATTGTTCAAAAAGTCAAAACAAACCTATTCACCCCCCCCCCCCTCTAGGAGTTTAGCTATCCTTAGAAAAGACTTTCAAGTGGTATGAGAGGGAGGTTGTTCAAAAAGGACTTAGCAGTTTGAACAGATCTCCAAGGTTAGCATAAAATTATTTCCATGACTTCAGGTGAGAACCATAAGGAGTTGGATTTTATGAAACTTTCTATATGTAAGAAGGAAAATTTTGGGATCTAGAAGGAGAGGGTAAGGCTATTATAGAAGCCTCGGTCCCTAGGATATTCATAACTGTTCAAGAAGGATCTTTCATTCCCATGAAGGTTTCTGTTATAGATGTCAATATCCAGAAACCCAAGAAATACACTAAGATGACCAAGGATGAAGTCATTCTGGCAACTATGGACAAAAGGGCTCAAAATATTATTTTAAGTGCAATAGATGACTCCATATTCCAGAATCGGGTTCACTGCAGAACCGCTAAAGAAATGTGTGATTCTCTGATTGTGTATATCGAAGGGACAAAGGAGGTGAGGGATGATAGGAAATCCCTCCTGAATAAGTAGTATGAGGCCATCAAGCAAGACAAGAAAGATTCCATAGCTGGTTGCTATGAAAAGTTTATCATGATATTGAACAGTCTGATCAATTATGGTAGACAGTTCACAAATTATGAGCTGAATGATAAGTTCTTGAGATCTCTCAACAAGAAATGAGATATCAAGATCTGTAACATTAAGGAGGTCGGCAATTTGGCCAACACTCTGCCTCAAAACCTATTTAGGAAGTTACTGTCTCATGAGATGCAGATGAACTCCAGAAGAGCAAAAGAAGATACTATCAGAAACCTTAATAGAGAGAGGGATGTGGCCTTCAGAGCTGAATCCACAAGAAAGAGTAGGGAAAATACTCCTCCACCAAGGAGAGCTGCAGAGTTAGAGTGATCAGATCCCAGCTCCTCAAGCAATGAAATGTCAAATGGAGAACTTACCTTGTTCTCTAAATAGTTCAAGAGAATTTTGAGTAGGAGAAGAGAGTGGAGGAATAAGGGCTCTTCTAGCTCTAGCTCAAGAAAGCTATATACTAGTGTGGAGATGTCTAAAAGAGACCCCTCTGGGGAAAGGTATGATTCTAAGAAGAACAAATATTTTAAGACTAATGTTGTTTGCTATTGTTGCAATAGATCAGAACATGTTATTGCTAACTATCCAATCAAGAGGAAGGAGAACAAGAAATCTGGTGATAAGAAGCATCACAAGGATAAGAAGGCTGAAAAGAGCTTCTGGGCCAAGAAGAAAATCAGCTTGTCAGATAGTGATTCTGAGTCTTCAGAATCAGAAAAAGAGGCCTATATTGATCTTATTTATATTATAGAGGAGGATGATCATCCTGCTGCCACAATTGGCATAAGAGCACCACTGTCCTCTGTTGGTAGTGATTTTGAAGATGATGATGAGTTCAGCCTCATGGCCTTAACTAAAGATAATCAGGACAACTCTATTCCTAATGAGGTATACTCTCTCCCCAACTCTCCTTCTATCTATGAGATTATCTTAGACTCTAAGACATCAACTTTATCCAGTGGGGATGATGGATCAGAATCTTTAGAGGATGTAAATCAATTAATTTACAAGTATGGTGCTATCTTGGAAGCTCTAAAGAAGAGCTAGAAGCTTGTCAAGAGACAAGCTAAGGAGATTGCCTCTCATCAGTAAGCTACTTCCCTGTAGTCTGAGTCAACTCTTTTGCTAACTCAAATGAGGAGGAAAGTCAGTCAGATGAAGACAATCTCAGTCATCCAAATAGACACCATTAGCCAGAATAATAAGATCATTAAGGATCTTGAAGAGAAACTCCTCAAAGAGAGGATGCTAGTGGCTGAATTTTCTAATCCCAAGACAGTGCTACCACTAATTGACTCCTTCACCTCTAAAAATAATAAGAGGAGATTGGGATTCAAGTGGAACACTAGAGCTGCCCATTCCAAAGGGAATGGCAAGAATCCAGTTGTGCCTAAGACTATCTTTCAGAAGGTTATTCTCCCTTCTAACAGGTATGATCATGATAGTATGTTTGGTCACTAGAATAATGGAAATTTTTCCTCCAAGTGCTTGGATGATTCTTCTAATGGAAGAAGAAAGGGTATGGGATTGAGTGAACTGAAGGCTACCCATGAGGAAATTCAAATGACCCATCATAGACTATTTGTGTTTGGTGCTCCAGCAGCAACTCTTATGGGCAAGGCAGTGGCCAACCCCCAAGTTCCTCCTGCAAAGAGTAAGACGGTGAGGAAGATAATTAGTAAACAACACTTTGTAATTTCTGATGCCATCAACATCATATCAGCTGCAAAGAAGACATCTATTATTGTAAATCAGAATATTCCAAGTGCACCTACTAGCAAACTTACTATCAGTCAAATTCTTGCTGAAAGAAACATGAATAAGGCTGCTGCTCTCCCCTCTGAACAGATAAAAACTGATGGCTTACATACCTCAAAGGCTATTCAGAAGAGGAGATATAATATCCATGAGTGTTGGTGTTGTGGTAAGGTGGGTCACTTTGTCATAGACTGTTGGCACAACCCAAGTGTGCTAATGGCAAGGGTGAGTCTTCCTGTCAAGGCTATTGCAGGTAGACCTAGTTATTCTCATGATAACATGAACCAAGGACCCAAACCTTTTTGGGTTCCTAAGGTAAATTAATCTGTGATGGCAAGATAGTCCAAGTACCCATCAAATGCCAATATAGTACTTGAATAGTGGGTGTTCCAGACATATGACTTGAACAAGGAACCATCTAAAGGATTATACTCTAGTGAGGAATGAACCTAAAGTCATATTTGGTGGTTCAGACAGAGGATTTACCGAAGTCTATGATATGATTAACAATGGTCTATTCTCCATTACAAAAGTAGTTGATGTAGAAGGATTACAACACAATCTGATTAATAGAAGCCAACTATGTGATATTGGCTATGTTATTGTCTTTCATAAGGATAAGTGTCTAATCAAAAGGTCAAGTGACCAAGATGTCATTTTGACAGACACTGGGAGTGGAAATATTTACTATTTAAATTTCTTATATATAAGTACATACTCTCATGTGTGTCTTATTGTAGATAAGAAAGTCTCTTATTGTGTGCAATGACACAAGAGGCTTGCTTACTTGAATTACAAGGCAGTCAGCAAGCTCTTTAGTGAAGAGCTAGTCAGAAACAGACCCAATCTGAAATGCACCAAAAGGGACATTTGCTTTGCATGCCAAAAGGGAAAACAAATAAAGGTATCCTTTAAGAGCATTGGGGCTAAGGATTCTGAGAGGTGTCTTTACCTCCTATATATAGACTTATTTGTTCCTATGCTAGTTCACAGTCTAGGTAGAAAAGTCTAAACTCCTGTGATAGTTAATGACTATTTCAGATTTACTTGGGTATTCTTTCTTAAGAAAAGTCTAAAACCATTAACATCTTTGTGACCTTTGCTAAGCAAATTCAGAATGAAAATGACTATTCCGTAGTCAAAATCAGAAGTGAGGATGGCACGAAATTTCAATTTGAAAGCATGACAAGGTTCTGTGAAGATCAAGGTATATTTCAGGAGTTTTCTTATCCAAGAACCCCCCAGCAAAATGTGATAGCTGAGAGGAAAAACAATACTCTCATAGAGGCTAGAAGAATATTGATCAATGACACTTCTCTCCCTGAAACCTCTTGGGTTGAGGCAGTGAACACTACTTGTCATGTCCTAAATAGAGCCATTATCAACAAGTACAACAAGAAGACTCTCTATGAGAATATGAAAGGGAGAAAACCAAATCATGTCTATTTTAGGATCTTTGGAAGCAAATGCTTTTTGCTTAAAAATGGGAAGTCCTACTCTACAAAGTTTGCTGCCAAATCCTATGAAGGAATTTTTATTAGGTATAACAACCACATCAAAGCCTATAGAGTCTACAACTTGAAGAATCGAGTTGTAGAAGAGTCTCTCAATGTAGGATTTGATGAGGCTTTTATGATTCATAGTGAGATGCCAAGATCCTTTAGATATGCGGGTGAAGAATTGAAGTTAGACAAACTGAGCATCAATGACACACCTCCTGTTGAATAAGAAGAGGATGAGGGTGTGTTTATTCTAGAATATGTTCCAGGTGAATTATGTAACACCCCAAAATGTTGTAGGAGCGACGGGGATCGATTTTGGCCAAGATAGGGTTTTGGTGCAGGTGACACGGGCTCCGACACGGGCGTGTCGGAGGCCGTGTCGGGCGTGTCGAGCTCGGGCCGTCGAGCTGGCCGTGTAGTCGACCAGTTCAGGTCGACGATGGTCGTGTGGTGGAATACGGCCTAGGACACGGGCGTGTCCCAGGCCGTGTCACTCCTGGGCGGTACGGTGGGGTACACAGGCAGTGACACGGGCACGAACACGGGCGTGTCTAGTTTGACACGGGCGTGTCTGATGTCGTGTCACCCAGCCATGTACCTCTCTGACTGCGAATTATTGGCCGATTGCACACGGGGGGCATGACACGGGTCCCGACACGGGCGTGTCGCAGGTGACACGGGCGTGTCAGAAGCCGTGTCACATGCCGTGTTGCTGGTTTTCAATTTTGGTCGAGACGGCGAATGAGCTACACGGCCAGGCACATGGCCGTGTGTGAACCCGTGTTCGGCCCAGTTTTTGTGATTTCAGATCTAATCTTGGCCGTTCGTTTCCTTGGCTTTGGATCCGACGGTGGGGGGCTGTTCCTGAGAGGTTTTAGCTGGGTTTTAGGGTTAGAATCCCTCATTCCATCCAAGTAAATCTCTCTCTAAGTCCTAGAGAGAAGGGAGAGCTTGGAGGAGGAAGAAGGAGGTCAACTCCGGCGGCCGGTGGAGATTCGGAGCTCCAAATCGCGAGCCGTCTTCGGATCCGCGGAGGCAAGGAGATTGCGGTGCTTTTCATCCGCATAGATTTTCATGGCGCCGTGGAAGAACGCAAGGGTAACGATTTCTCATCCTTGGGCATGTGAAGCCCTCTTTTCCTTTGCATAGGAAGCCCTCTCTCGCGAGTGAGCGAAGAGTTGGAGCGTTCCTTGGGGTAGATATGTAAAGTCCCCCTTGTGTAGAGTCCGTATGCGTAAACGGACATAGGCATTGTGTGTGAAGCCTATTCGGACATGTTGGTCCGGATCGATGATGTTGCATTGCATTTGAACCGGGCAAGAATCCGGATGTTTGGGTGTTTTCGGGTTTTCTACGTGGTAGATTGCATCAGGGAGCCTTGGAGATTAACTCCAAGGTGCACCCGGAAAACTGGGCAAAAGCGGGTTTTGCCAACACGATGGCCGGGGAGCCAACGTGGCAACGGGACTTGGTGAGTCTTGGCCTGCGCATATGGCTTAAATTGTCGTTGCGGTGTGAGCACGGGTCAGGCGGAACCGTACCCGGTCTATGTCATTCGGTAGGACCGTTGGCATGGACGAGGGTCTTCGGCGGTCTATGGCTTAAATTGCCGTGACCAAGGCCAGGAAGGCAAAATGCTCATATGTATGACCGCCCAAGAGGCGGTGGTGGATTGGGAACGTCTATGGCTTGAATTGACGTGACGTTGGCCGGTTCGCTGCGAATGTGCCCTGAGTGCACGGGGTGTGTGGCCGTGCGAGCCTACGCCTGTGGTGAAGTGCAAATACTTTATATAAATGCCTACGCTAATAAAGTGCAGGGAAAGAGCATCGCCGCCCCGAATGTGGGGGCGGGATCGTTATAATTTGGTCAGCATTGCTGACCGTTGCTATTGTTTGCCACCGGGCGGTGGTTTATTGCTTGCAGGTGCTGCGGAGCAGAGCGGGAAATAGCAGGCTAAAGCCCTTGTTGCTGTGCCGGCCCTCAAAGGCCTAATTGCTTATGTTTCTTTCCCGTTTTTCATGTATGGCCGGCCTGCGTGCCGAAGTTTGGAAAACACTTCTTTTGTTAAGTGAACAGTGTAAGGCCTTAAGGCCATTTCTCTTTTGGTGTATGTGTACATTCCTGAGTTTATAGTGGACATTCATGCTGTTGTGGCTGGGTTCTTATTTCTTTTGCAACCTAATAAATTGCTTCCGCTAGGTGTTGTGTAGGACGATATGATTGGTTGAATGGTTTCAACGCGTAACCAACCGGTCTGTCCGTAGTATATGGCGTCGGGCCCCGGCCGGACCTACTGCTATATGCTATACGACGGATAGGGGTGTTACAAATTGGTATCAGACTTCTGGTTTCGGTCAAGCTTAAATGAATTCGTGGGCGAATTCACTTTAAGGGGTGGTGAGCACATGTGTGTGCGTCATCGTTATAACAAGAAAAGAACCCATGAATGTCCACTTAGGAATGAAAATATACATGTTTGAGAAACCTGCGTGTTCCTATAATTGCTGTTTGCAGTAATTTTTGGTCGCTTATCGGTGTTTTGCACGATTATAGGTGACCAGGAGTGGTGCTGGGCCGTCAGAACGACCAGGTTCTGAGGCAAGCAGTGCGCCAAGTGAAGCGCCTGCAGCACCTCCGTCTGCCGAGACCATTAGGCTGGTGGCAGAAGCGGTCATGGCAATGATCAATGCGCAGCCTGCAAGGCAGGTGCAGCAGCCTGCTCCTGCTGTGGAGCAAGTACCGCTTCAGACGGCAGAGCAAAGGAGGGTTGAGCAAGTAGTTTTGGAGCCAGAGTTGCCTCAGAGAGCAACTGAAAGACAACTGAAGCATGTGATGGGTTTTCATCCACCGGTATTCACGGGGGCAGAAACCCCGACCCAAGCAGAGGATTGGCTCTCAAGGGTCAACTGGGTGATGACTGCAACGGAAACGGAAGAGTGGCAGAAGACCACTATAACGACTTTCCTTTTGGATGGGGATGCAAGACTTTGGTGGGAAGGCCTAGAGCTACATCAGTTGCAGGGAAGGCCGTTGGCCGAAGTTTCGATGGAGGAGTTTGCGAGACTATTCATGTCTCGATACCTCCCCTCGGCGCAGAGAATTGCGCTGGAAAGCGAATTTCAGAAGTTGGTGCAAGGGGATTGCACCGTTGATGAGTACCTCCACGAGTTTACTCGGTTGGGGAGATATGCCGGCGCTACCTTCGCAGACGAGGAGCGCAAGACGAGCCGCTTCTATGAAGGGCTAAGAGACGATTTAAGGTTGCTACTGTCGGGGCCCAAGGCGCAGAGTTTCATGACCCTGGTCAGTTCGGCCCGGTCCTTGGATAAGGACATGAAGAATGTCCAAGCGAAGAAGGAATCTGGTAGTAAGAAAGCGGAGTTCAAGACACCGACTACATCGAAGTCGGGCTATCGAAAATTCTTCAAGAAGGCTAGGACGTCAGGTCCAGCTTCTTCTACGGGTGCCTCGGGGGCAACTACCAATTGAACCCCGGGCGCTTGTTTCATGTGTGGAAAGACGGGGCACTTTGCCCGTGATTGCTGGAGTGGACGCTCAAAGTCCGAAAGGAAACAAGGAGCTACCTACGAGGAGAAGGGCAAAGCGGTGGAGTCGACCGCGTCCCACTATGCTCCGACTCAGCCTAGAGTCTATAACTTGGGCCAGCAGGAGGCCATCAAGCAAGCGGATGTGGTGACAGGTATGAGTTAATTTATAGCAAGTTAGCTTTAATACCGTTATCTATTGCTTGTTAGCCTAATATTGTTTGTATAGGCTTTGTTGTGATTAGTGATAGTTCGGCACGGGCACTGTTCGATACGGGAGCTTCACACTCCTTCTTGTCCGAAAGTTTTATATCGCGCATCGGAGTCCCTTCTTCGATGGCGAAGGACAAGTTGGATGTGCTGCTACCGAATGGGTGCTCGATGCGTGCGGACAGAGTGTGCGCAGTGAAGGTTCGCATTGGGAGCCAAGAGTTTGACTTGCTAGCATCATTGCTGCCGCTAGTAGAGTTCGACGTGATCTTTGGAATGGATTGGCTTTCGGAGCAGAAAGCTTGGATTGACTATGACTGGAAGGAGGTCAGGCTAGGTGTTGGACGAGGGACAACATTCGAGGGACTCAAGGGGTTGAGCAAGACGCTGATGTCTGCTCTTCAAGTGGTAAAGGCAGTTCGTGCTAGTGCAGAGCTGTTCTTCGCAATAGTGGGGGCTGTGGAGCCAAAGTCCACGTTGGATAGCATTCGCGTGGTTTGCGAATACCCCGATGTGTTCCCGTATAGTCTTCCCGGAGCCCCACCGCAGCGAGAGATTGATTTCATGATTGAGCTCGTGCCGGGTGCCAAGCCAGTGTCACGTGCTCCTTATAGGTTGGCGCCTAAGGAGATGGCAGAGTTGAAAGTTCAGCTAAAGGAGCTGATGGAGCAAGGGTTTGTGCGTCCAAGCTCGTCGCCTTGGAGCGCACCGGTCCTCTTCGTTAAGAAGAAGGATGGTAGTATGCGGCTGTGTATCGACTACAGAGAGTTGAACAAGCTGACGGAGAAGAATAAGTACCCGATCCCGAGGATTGATGATCTCTTTGATCAGTTAGTCGGATCGTCGGTATACTCCAAGTTGGACTTGAAGTCGGGGTACTATCAGTTGAGGATCAGGGAGTGTGATATCCCGAAGACGGCATTCAGTACGAGGTATGGGCATTTCGAGTTCACGGTCATGCCGTTTGGACTGACGAATGCGCCATCGGTATTTATGGATTTGATGAACAGGACGTTCCGAGATTTCCTGGATCGCTTTGTGATCGTCTTTATTGACGATATATTGGTGTACTCGCAGTGCGAAGAAGACCACTTCAAGCACTTGCACCTGGTGTTGGAGACTCTGAGAAGGAATTAGTTATACGCAAAGTTCTCCAAGTGCGAGTTCTGGCTACCCTCGGTAGCGTTCCTTGGTCATATAGTAAGTGGGGAAGGTATAGCGGTGGATCCGGCGAAGATTGTTGCGATACGGGAGTGGCCTGCGTTGTCTTCTGTCGCGGAAGTCCGTAGTTTTCTCGGGCTTGCCGGATATTACAGGCGCTTCGTAGAGAACTTCTCGCGGTTAGCATTACCTCTCACGAAGTTGACAAGGAAGGATCAGAAATTCTTGTGGACGCAAGAGTGCGTGCAAGATTTTGAGGAGATGAAGAGGCGGTTGACCACGGCGCCAGTGATTAGTTCGCCGAGTGGGACCGAGGGCTTCGAGGTGTATAGCGACGCTTCGGGTAGTGGCTTGGGCTGCGTGTTGTTGCAGCATGGGAGCGTGATAGCGTATGGATCGCGTCAGTTGAAGGTGCATGAAAGAAATTATCCGGTGCACGACTTGGAGTTGGCGGCCGTGATATTTGCACTCAAGTTGTGGAGGCACTACCTTTACGGCGTAAGGGTCGATATATACACCGATCACAAGAGCCTAAAATACTTGTTGGATCAGAAGGACCTTAATATGAGGCAGAGGAGGTGGATGGAGTTCCTAGGGGACTACACCTTCAAAATACATTATGTACCCGGGAAGGGCAACGCAGTTGCGGATGCGCTGAGCCGCAGGGCTCCCGCCCATGCCAACTGGTTGTCGGTGCATGATGAGCGGCTAGTACAGGAGTTGGAGGAGCTTGAGATCTGTTGCGTTGACAAGCAGACGAGCGCCAAAGCAATGTTAAACTGGACAGAGGTGCAGTATGATCTGGCTGACCGGGTTCGGCAGGCATTGGAGTTAGATGACTCCATGAAGGAGCTTATGGAGGCCGCTCTGGATGGGTAAAATTCCCAGTTCTCGGTGGAAGATGGTTTATTAAGGAAGGATCATCGGTTGTGCGTCCCGAGTGGGGGTAACCTTCGGGCGGAGTTGATGTACGAGGCTCATCATACCAAGTACTCAATCCACGCAGGGAGCACGAAGATGTATCGTGATCTCAAAAAGTTGTTTTGGTGGCCGGGGCTCAAGAAAGATGTGGCGTTGTACGTGGCTAAATGCCAAATGTGCGCCTTGGTGAAGGCGGAATGCCAAAAGCCGGGAGGATTTCTGAAGTCCTTGCCTATACCGGAGTGGAAATTCGACGATATATCTATGGACTTTGTGCACGGGTTGCCAAGGTCGCATAAGGGGAACGACGCCATCTGGGTGATCGTAGATCGGCTAACCAAGGTGTCGCATTTCATTCTGCATAGGAAGGATGACTCGGTGGAGAAGCTGGCGAAGCTATACGTGGACAATATTATTAGGCTGCATGGGGTGCCCCGTAGCATTGTGAGTGATCGCGATGGATGGTTCACGTCAAATGATTGGAGGTTGGTGCAGCAGATGCTGGGAACAAAGTTAAAGTTCAGTACAGCTTTCCATCCGCAGACGGATGGGTAGACCGAGAGGGTCAATAGAACGATGGAGGACATGCTACGCATGTGTGTTCTGGATTTCGGTAAGCATTGGGATGACCACCTGTATTTGGTTGAGTTCGCGTACAACAACAGCTACCAAGCGAGTATACAAATGGCGCCCTTCGAGGCCCTGTATGGTAGGAAGTGTCGCACGCCGTTATCGTGGCTTGAAACGGGTGAGGCAAGGTTGTACAAGAAGCAGGAGATGGAGAGTGCTACCTCGTTAGTGCGGATCATTCGGGAGCGCTTGTTGATCGCTCAGGACAGGCAGGCGAAGTATTACAATGCCAAGCACCAGAACGTGGAGTTCGCGGTAGGCGATTGGGTATACTTGAAAGTGAAGCCGTTCAAGGGGGTTTCGTGGGTGAGACGCTTGAAGAAGCTGAGCCCAAGATACCTTGGACCTTTTGAGGTTCTGGAGTGAGTCGGCGAAGCGGCATACCGTTTGAGGCTATCGGAGGAATTAAGTGGATTACATGATGTGTTCCACATTTCTGTGTTGCGGAAGGCGGTGCAAGAGCCTTCGCAGGTGATCGCGGCTGATCAAGTGCCGGTGGACGAGGGGTTGACGACTAGGGTCAAGCCCATTCGTGTTGAAGATGTTGAGGTAAAGAGGCTTCGTAACAAGGAGATCCGGATGGTTAAGGTCCGGTGGGATAATTGCGGGCGAGAGGAGCTCTCTTGGGAACGGGAGAACACTATGCTGGAGGAGTACCCGGAATTGTTCCGCTCAGGTACTGATTTACGTTAAGTCCTGTTTTTCCTTTATTAATTTCGTGGACGAAATTCTTTAAGGGGGGTAGAATTGTAACACCCCAAAATGTTGTAGGAGCGACGGGGATCGATTTTGGCCAAGATAGGGTTTTGGTGCAGGTGACACGGGCTCTGACACGGGCGTGTCGGAGGCCGTGTCAGGCGTGTCGAGCTCGGGCCGTCGAGCTGGCCGTGTAGTCGACCAGTTCAGGTCGACGATGGTCGTGTGGTGGAACACGACCTAGGACACGGGCGTGTCCCAGGCCGTGTCACTCCTGGGCGGTACGGTGGGGTACACGGGCAGTGACACGGGCACGAACACGGGCGTGTCTAGTTTGACACGGGCGTATCTGATGCCGTGTCACCCAGCCGTGTACCTCTCTGACTACAAATTGTTGGCCGATTGCATACGGGGGGCGTGACACGGGTCCCGACACGGGCGTGTCGCAGGTGACACGGGCGTGTCGGAAGCCGTGTCACATGCCGTGTTGCTGGTTTTCAATTTTGGTCGAGAATGCGAATGAGCTACACTGCCAGGCACACGGCCGTGTGTGAACCCGTGTTCGGCCCAGTTTTTGTGATTTCAGATCTAATCTTGGCCGTTCGTTTCCTTGGCTTTGGATCCGATGGTGGGGGGCTGTTCCTGAGAGGTTTTAGCTGGGTTTTAGGGTTAGAATCCCTCATTCCATCCAAGTAAATCTCTCTCTAAGTCCTAGAGAGAAGGGAGAGCTTGGAGGAGGAAGAAGGAGGTCAACTCCGGCGGCCGGTGGAGATTCGGAGCTCCAAATCGCGAGCCGTCTTCGGATCCGCGGAGGCAAGGAGATTGCGGTGCTTTTCATCCGCATAGATTTTCATGGCACCGCGGAAGAACGCAAGGGTAACGATTTCTCATCCTTGGGCATGTGAAGCCCTCTTTTCCTTTGCATAGGAAGCCCTCTCTCGCGAGTGAGCGAAGAGTTGGAGCGTTCCTTGGGGTAGATATGTAAAGTCCCCCTTGTGTAGAGTCCGTATGCGTAAACGGACATAGGCATTGTGTGTGAAGCATATTCGGACATGTTGGTCCGGATCGGTGATGTTGCATTGCATTTGAACCGGGCAAGAATCCGGATGTTTGGGTGTTTTCGGGTTTTCTACGTGGTAGATTGCATCAGGGAGCCTTGGAGATTAACTCCAAGGTGCACCCGGAAAACTGGGCAAAAGCGGGTTTTGCCAACACGATGGCCAGGGAGCCAACGTGAACATAACCGGGTTATGTGATTATTGTGGTGGAAACGGGACTTGGTGAGTCTTGGCCTGTGCATATGGCTTAAATTGTCGTTGTGGTATGAGCACGGGTCAGGCGGAACCGTACCCGGTCTATGTCGTTCGGTAGGACCGTTGGCATGGACGAGGGTCTTCGGCGGTCTATGGCTTAAATTGCCATGACCAAGGCCAGGAAGGCAAAATGCTCATATGGATAACCGCCCAAGAGGCGGTGGTGGATTGGGAACGTCTATGGCTTGAATTGACGTGACGTTGGCCGGTTCGCCGAGAATGTGCCCTGAGTGCACGGGGTGTATGGCCGTGCGAGCCTACGCCTGTGGTGAAGTGCAAATACTTTATATAAATGCTTACGCTAATAAAGTACAGGGAAAGAGCATCGCCGCCCCGAATGTGGGGGCGGGATCGTTATAATTTGGTCAGCATTGCTGACCGTTGCTATTGTTTGCCACCGGGCGGTGGTTTATTGCTTGCAGGTGCTGCGGAGCAGAGCGGGAAATAGCGGGCTAAAGCCCTTGTTGCTGTGCCGGCCCTCGAAGGCCTAATTGCTTATGTTTCTTTCCCGTTTTTCATGTAAGGCCGGCCTACGTGCCGAAGTTTGGAAAACACTTCTTTTGTTAAGTGAACAGTGTAAGGCCTTAAGGCCATTTCTCTTTTGGTGTATGTGTACATTCCTGAGTTTGTAGTGGACATTCATGCTGTTGTGGCTGGGTTCTTATTTCTTTTGCAACCTAATAAATTGCTTCCGCTAGGTGTTGTGTAGGACGACATGATTGGTTGAATGGTTTCAACGCGTAACCAACCGGTCTGTCCGTAGTATATGGCGTCGGGCCCCGGCCGGACCTACTGCTATATGCTATACGACGGATAGGGGTGTTATAAATTAGACATAAATGAAGATCATCAGACACCAAAAATTGAAGTTCAAGATGTTGTAGAAGGAATGCCAGCTGCAGTCAGGCATCTAGAGATCATCCCAAAAACTTGATCATTGGGGATGCAAACCAAGGTGTCACAATAAGGAGCAGAAACCTCAATGTTGCAATATATTCAAGCTTTTTGTCTTAAGTTGAACCAAAGATGTTTGAAGATGCCAACATAGATCCATTTTGGATTATGGCTATGTAAGAAGAACTGAACAAGTTCAAGAGATGTAATGTTTGGAAGATGGTTCCCAGGTCTTATGGACATAACATCATTGGAACCAAATGGATTTATAAAAACAAGCTTGATGAAAATGGTGTTATAATCAAGAATAAAGCTAGACTGATTGGCAAGGGATACAAGCAAGAGGAAGGTGTTGACTTTGATCAAACATTTGCACCAGTTGCTAGACTAAAAGCTATAAGACTATTCTTTGCATATGTTGTATATAAAGGATTTAAGGTCTACCAAATGGATGTTAAGTCAGCTTTTCTATATGGTGACCTTAAAGAGGAGGTCTATGTTGAGCATCCCTCAGGTTTTGTTAATTTTAACTTTCCTGATTATGTTTTTTAGTTAAGAAAAGCTTTATATGGGTTGAAGCAGGCCCCTAGCGCATGGTATGAAACTTTGTCTAGCCTTCTCATTGAGAACAAATTCTCAAGGGAGAAGATAGACAAGAAATTATTTCTAAGAAAAGTTAAGGGTAAGATAATCCTAGTCCAGATATATGTAGATGACATAATTTTTTGGTCTACTGATGATGGTATTTGCAAGAAGTTTGTTAAACTTATACAAGGGCGGTTTGAGATGAGCAGTATGGGTGAACTCAAGTAATTTTTGGGCCTTTAAGTTAGATAGTCAGAGGATAGATTATTCATCTCTCAGTCTAAGTTCACCAAGGAGTTAATAAAAAAGTTTGGAATGGGGAGTGCCTCCATATTAAAAACTCCTATGAGGTCAAGTATGTCAATAGGCAAAAATGAGACTAGGAAACCTATTGATAAAACCTTATATATAGGCATAATTGGCTCCCGCCTTTAGTTGACAGTTAGTAGGCCAGACATTATGTATGCTACATGTGTTTGTGCCAAGTATCAGGCATGCCCTAAAAAGTCTCATTATTCTGCTAAAAAAATTTTGAGATATCCCAAGGGCACACCTGATCTTGGTCTATGATACCATAAGAATAATGATTTTGAAATAATTGGGTATTTAGATGCAGATTTTGTAGGTTGTAAAGAAGACAGGAAAAGTACCTCTAACATCTGTCAGTTTCTAGGGAGAAGACTAGTATCTTGGAGAAGCAAGAAGCAGACCAATGTAAACATCTCCACTATAGAATCAGAGTACATTTCAACTGGGAGTTATTGTGCACGACTACTATGGATTCAGCATCAATTCTAGGATTATAATCTTTAGCTAAGTAAAACTTCAATGTATTGTGATTCATCTAGTGCTATCTCAATTGCTAAGAATCCTGTCTCTCATAGCAGGACCAAACACATTAAGATTTGATATCATTTCATCAGAGAGTATGTTGAGAAGGAAGACTTCAGTCTTGAGTTTGTCCCCACAGACAAACAAGTGGATAATATCTTCACTAAGCCACTAGATGAAGCCAAATTCAACACCTTGAAAATTGAGTTGGGTATATTGAACTTGGTGTAACTTCATTATCTTTACATGCATATGTGCATTTGGAGGGATTAACCTTGTGCATGTAATCAAGAAAGATATGAACTAACTGTTCAGGTGTCAAGAGCGTTGAGACAACTTCAGGCATCAAAAGCTTCGAGATCGTCGAGTGCACTTAACGCATTTATTCTAGTGGTTCAGATCACAACTAACTCTAGGGATTAATTTCAGTCGTTGATCAAATCTTGTAAATCACAACTTGTACATGCCTCTCCACATTCTCGAATATTGGTAACTATAAATAGAAATGTGTGCCTAGAATAATTCACTTAGTTCCTTGCCCTATTCAACTCTCTACGTCCCTGCCGAAGTGTTCATGAGCAAGCTCTTCAACTCTCCAGGATTTCAAAGGTTCAATGGCACCTAAAGGAGTGGATTTCCTATTCGAGGGATCTGAACTTATTAGGAATGGTTTCAAGGATGCTCCTGAAGAAATATAGCTAGTTCTTCATCTTTTGACTGCCGCCGACCTAGAATTCATTCTGTCAGAACCAAGCTTAATCTGGAAACGAGATGTGTTGGAACTATACTCAAATGCCATAGTGGACTCTTCTTTAATTAAGATTAAGACTTCAATCATTGGAAACAAGATTAAGATTTCCTCAAGGAGGTTGAACAAAGCTCTGAACCTAACTAAGTTTGGGAAGACAAATGAAGAAGATGAACCTTTTCTTGAGTATGTGAAGTTAGCACTTCAATGTTGTGGTCTGTCAAAGCACACCATTGGTTCTATACTGAGGAAAGAGATGAATCTGAAGGGGAAGTTCTTGGCTAATGTTATAAGCAAGGCCTTAATCTACAAAACAGGGTCTCATAATAAGATTTCCAAGAAGATGTTTGAGGTAATGACAAGAGTGATTCTGTCTAAGAGGACTGATTGGGGAAGGATTCTTTTTGAGAGAATAGTGGAGTGCATTCCAGAACCCAACTTGAGTAGAAATATCTCCTTATACTTGTTGAGCTCTGCTCCAAGGATCCTCAATATGAGGCTAGGAGATAAAATAAATCACATGAGAAAGATGGACTCTAGAATGTTTGAAAGGTGGGACAGAGTATTGCTCCCACACAAATAGCTAGCTGACAAAAAGAGAAAGAAAATAGTCATCATCACTGAAGAGAGTTCTGAAAGCAGCTCTTCTGAGAGTATAGGTAAAGAACCTCATGACCCACAATTGTCTGAATCTACTGATGAGACTAGGAGAGATGTGAGTGCTCAGGTGTCTATGTTATCAGAACCTGCAGCAAGGACTCTACAAAGTAGTGTGTCTCAATCTGAATACATTCCAGTTGAAACTGCTGAGAAACTAGTTGGTGATGTTGTAAATAAAATCTATGAGGAGATTAAAGAAGAGAATCTCAGAGTGGATGCTCCTGCTGAGAGGGAGCAAGGTCAATCTTCTGTGAGTCTACAAGAACAGATTGACTTATTCTTGGATAAACTACATGAAAGAATAAATCAGAATACAGATGGATCTCAACTGTCGCCCTCCAATGCTAATGTTGAGGGGGAGCAAGTTCCAGAGATATTGCAAGAAAATATGTCCAGCACGGCTACTAAAGATCAACAAATTTATGTGGACAATACTGAGGTGGAGGGGGAGATTACTACAGAGCTCCCTACTCAAGAGACTAAAAATGTTATTGAGATATCTGAGGCTGATTTGCCTGATATTGAAATTCATAATCACTCATCTGAGTTTGCAGTGGTTGTCTCATAAGCCATGGGAGATATAAGGAGGGAGGATGAGGATGTTTACCTCCAAGGGACATCTCCACAAGCTGATGTTATGTCTTCCACCTTTCTAGCTCAACTGAAAGGACTTATTGATGACCATAGAAGGTAGCTTGAGCACTATATAGATGACTCCATCAAGGGACTGAGACAAGATCTATCTACTGAGATCAAGTCTATTAGATTTGAGGTAAATTTACTAAAAGTCAACACTATTTCATTCTTCAATAGAGCTGCTCCTACTGTGACTTATACTGAAGGAAAACTTGAGGAGATCAAACAAAAGCAAAATGACATTATAGAAAATCAAAACATCACCTCAAGCAATACGGAAATGGTACACAATATACAAAAGTAAATCATAGAAGCCAACAAAATCACTCTAGAAAGAAGGATGGATGGCACACAGCTCCTAGATGACCACATGCTGGAAGTCAAAAATCATGTTACCATAGGAGTAAATTATTTTGCTGACAAGATTTCCTATACCAAGGACTCCCCGACTACAGTCATCATAGAAGAAGTCATAAAGGGGGAGAAATCAATGATCCAGGCAGATATAGACAATATTATTTGGACCACAAATATTATCAAGGGATCATTGGGTCTAGAACAGTATGCATATGATGATGTTCCTGCTCCTGAAGGAAAAACTGATGGTGATGGGGCTGAAACTAGTGTGGCTGAAGTTCTTGCCTTCGCCCCACCACTGAACAAATATCAAAGAATAAAGGCAAGTCCATTGTTGAGGAAGAAGCTGAGATCAGATAGAGTAAGAAAAGATACCGAGAAGAAATGGAGTCCATGCCTGACTTTGAGATATGGAGTCCTCAATAAAAGACTATCATTCTTTTACCCTGGGACCAGATAAAAGAAATCAAGATTGAAAGAAGAAAGCTATACAGCTCCTTGGAATGGGCCAAACTTGAAAGGAATGAAGAGATCAGAAGGAAATTTAGAAGAGACAAGAGAGAAGGTATAATTACATCAGATGTTCCAGATCCTAGCAAGTATTTTTCAAAGGCATACAACTATTTTTAAAGGCAAAGACATAAGAAGATTGAAGCTGATGAGAAGACTCTTAAGAGGCCTTGTAGGGGCATCGTCATTAAGGAACCAAAAACCTAAACTGTTTTATGTAATAACTTCCTTAGGGCATTAGGAATATGGAACATTATTGATTGGCATACATTTTGTTTATAATTATGACATTTTGTGTTTATCTAACCTTGATTGTGTGTTATTTTTTGCTCTTAAATTCTGTGAAATTTAACTTGTCTGGTAGTTAGTGTATATCATTGACTAGGGTTCTGACTTCTTAAAATAAGGGGAGATTGTTGGGTCCATTGATCACAATGTCCTAGATTTTAAGAAGGTCCACAAGTCAATAATATACACATGTTTGTATTTGATATATGATCAAGTTCAATATATGCAGATTGTGTACTGTTTTATGATTAGACAGATTGATTTAGTCAGGACTTTGGTTGGACTAAAGATAGGACACAATAAAGAGTAAGAAATTTTCCTAAGTCCACATGCATTGAGTGAATACACTTCACTCAAATCCAGAGCCCTAGAAGCATTGATAGAAGCTCAGGCCTTCAGAGCCTCAGTGGTGCTGGACTCAAATCTGGCTAAGTCTAGAAGCATTGAGTGAAGGCCTTTCACTCCACGGCTACTCAAAGGAAATCTATCCAAGTGCAGAAGCATTGAGTTAAGAAGGCTCACTGAACGCCTTATCAAAGATATAGTAAAGTCCATAAGCGTTGAGTGTAGAAGATTCACTCAACGTCTTTATTCAGAAATTCTGTACAAGTCCAAAAGCGTTAAGTGTAGAAGGTTCACTCAACGCCTTCAGTCAGGATAACTGCCAAGTCCAGGTTCATTGAGGTTCACTCAACGCTTTCTACCAGAAGAATTCTATTAAGTCCAGATGCGTTGAGTCTCACGACAGCACTCAACGCCTCTATGCAATTAGTCACAAGGCTTCACTCAATGCATGTGCAGATTCTTTATGAAAGGTGTTAAGTCCACAAGCGCTGAATCATGCTGACGTCATCCAAATTCAAATGAAGTTGGATTTGTGCACCAGAAGCTAAATGGCACCGTATATTTTCTGCAGAGCAGTTAAAGCTAAAGTAACTTTACAATTGCCTATTTGGTATGTCCATATGGATCAAATAGACGTTGAACTCAAAACACATTCCAGCTTGAAAGAACAGATCTCTGGAACAGATCTTCTCAGCACAAGTAGAACAAACTTGAAGATCCACATTATTATTGTTGTGAAGAGTTAGGGCTAGTTATACACAGTCTAGGAAGCTGACTCAGAGACTTACTTCTCTGGAGTCAATCTAGTCAACACTTTATTCAAACCGTATGATCATTATGTGATCTGAGTTGTAAGCCTGTGCTATAATGGCTAAATTGTAGGATCCAGGAGTAGATCTGATTGGGTAGGTTCCAAGAGTGGATCCGAGATAGAATCCTAAAGGATCTGAGGCAGAAGATTGAGTTAATCTCTGAGGTAGGGCTGTTGAGCCTGAGGTAGGACTATCTTTAGTCTGAGCTATAGGAGTGAGTCTCACTCTCAGGTGTAAGATCCTGAGGGATCTGAGGTGTTAGCTCAAGGAGCTGAGGATATAGGAGAAGTTGTCTGAATCTAGCACACTGCTAGATAGGTGGAGGGGGAAGTGGATGTACCCTAAATAGGAGAACCATTATAATTCTTGTGTGTTGTTCTATATTCTTGAAAGCAAACAACTAATATTAACACACACTAAGCTCATAAATTCAAAGTTGTTCAAAAAATCAAAACAAACCTATTCACCTCCCCTTCTAGAAGTTTAGCTACCCTTAGAAAGACTTTCACTAATGTTCAACCAAGATAAACCTACTATTAGAGCGGGACCCAACATAAAGGTGCATAAGTTAAGTATTAATAAATTGTAGTAAGAATGTGCGGTAAAGGAAATTCTGATGTAAATGAAGTATATAAATTAAAATACTGAAATGAACTGTAGTAAGTAAAATGCTGAACTGGAGTAAAAACAACACGTAATTGAAGTGCAGTATTAATTGAAATGCAGAATTAAAAGAGCATAATAAGAATTTGTTTAGTTCTGCAGTTCCATCTCCAGTCATGGAGGCAAGTTTAGCTCTTCACTCTGTTCATAGGAGGCTTGACCTTCATTGGAGTCAAGTTCATTCACTTCGCTCATAGGAGGCTTCCCAACTCATAGGAGACACATTTAGATCTTCACTTTATTCATAGGAGGCTTTTCCGTTCATATGAGATAAATTCAATTATTCACTCCATTTATAGGAGGCAACTCCGGTCATAGGAGGTAAGTTTACAATCCTGCGACGAGTTCTTCATATTTTATCATGTTAGGGTTCGCCGATTATTTGAGTCAAGTGGTTTTTTTTTAATTGCACCACTTAGGATGACTTATCAGACTTACATTCATAGATTATGACTTTATTATATATCCAAGTCTCTCATCGTTGTCACCCGTTTCAATCATCGAGACTTAAAATATCCATAAGAGGTTTATTATGAGCTCTTTTAACCTCAATTACTTGTGTTTAGAGAGATTGTTATTTATTACTTGGGGTGCAAATAAAGCCCGCACCCAGTCTGGGATCGCCCCCCCCCCCCCCCCCCCGGTACCGGGCTTTTTTGCTGCCAGACCCAGGTCGGGTCGGGCCCTTCTCAAACCAGACTCAGGTCATAGTAAAAAAAGAGAGCCTATTGGGCCTTTTAGATCGGACCCAACATGGCCGCCAACCAGGCAGCCCAACATTTGGGCTGAGCTGAGCATTGCCAGCATTAAATGCCGGCTGTCTTGCCAACATTAAATGTCGTCAATGCATTGCCAACATTAAATGTCGGCTCTTGCCAACATTAAATGATGGTCACAGCCAGCTTTAAGCGGGCTTTAATGCCCCGCCGGGCCTGGGCCGGGCATCAGGTCGGGCCCTGATCATATATGGGGGTCTGGTGAGCCTCTTTGGGCCTGGACCGGGCCTCACCGGGCCCAGACTTAATCGGGCTCAGATCCGGGCAAACCCGGGCCGGGCAACCTGGGCCGGGCTAAATTTGCACCCCTATTTATTACTACTCGACATAAATTCTTCCGATTTAAATCTTTTTTATTCAAGAAATATCAAAAAGAGTCAAAATAATTCAAAACTTAACCGAGGTTGGATTTGCCATAACAAGATCCCAATGATTTTCTCAAAACATTTTGAGTTTGAATTTTACCTCAAATAAATCATTTGCCTCAAATAAATCATTTGTCTCAAATAAACAATTATAATAATTCAAAAAATACTATTAATGGTCAAAAAAATCCCCAAAATTTTATTGATGGTTTACACTATCATAAAGGGTCTTCCATAATTTTATCAAACTCATTTCACAATTTAGAGCTCTCTGAAATATTTCAAAATAATGAAGTGACCATAATTAATTCCTCAAAATAGATATATTTTGCAATAAATCACCATTTTTTCAGTGGATGTACACCAGTCCCTCTAATATTCAATGAGTTTCTCAAATTTTTAAACCAAAAATAAAAGCCTCTGATATTTTTAAAACAGTAATTTCTGGCTTATTTAAAATTTAAAAATATCAAAAATGCAAAATAAAATCAAATAAAATTACAATTTTTGTGTCATCCTCCAAATAACATTATACAAAAAATTTAATAGTTTTAATAGAGCAGATTTGTCCCGAGAATTTTCGCAATGAAAGGAGGTTATTTATTTAAATCATTAAAAATGGCAAATAATTATCAAATTCACCAAATAATTACAGAGAGTGTATTTAAGCTCTGTACATCTTCAGAAATTTTTCCAAAAATTTTTTGAGTCTCTGTTAAATCAAAAACATGAAATATCATTGTATTTTTATTATTAAAAATACTTGGACCTTTTCAAAAATGATGAAATTTTTAATGCAAGTATCCCTTGCCAATCTAGACAACTTTTATGTTTCCTCATTTAGGCTCTAGTTTTGCCCCCAAAAAATCAAGAAGCCCTTATTAATAAAATTATAAAATTAATTATATTAAAAAAAAACAGCTCGCCTGTACGCACCCGTAAGAGCATCTCCAATCGAGTCGCCAAGTCTTCCCTTTCTCCATTTTTGCCGGGTAAATTTACTCTAATCGTTCGCCATTTCAACCACTAAAAATGGCCATGCACTCTCTCCCCCTCTAAATTTAGAGGAGGGGGAGAGAAAATAGAGGGCGATACTTTGTATTTTAGTATATTTTTTTATTTTTAAAATTATTTAACTCAAGTATTTGGGAAATTATTCTAGAAAATTATATCTTTTGTAATGGTCAATATACTTTGTTTATTATGACATATAATATGTTAATAAATTTGTTTTTTCGAGACCTGCAAAATGAGCCTAATATTTAATATTTTCTAATTATTATTTATTAGTCAAAGAGAGCGCAAGATAATACATTTTACTAATTAAATGCGTACATACAACAAAATACATTCAAATGAATATGCATAAATTTTTTAAAATTACATTACTTCATTGTCATGGCGTTCCCACAAATGTTCAATCAGTGCATCTCGAAGTGCAAAATGTGCATCTCTGTCTTTGATCTTTTTATGCCGATTTAAGAACTGACGAAATCTCTCGGCTTCACTTGTGTTTATCTCTTCAACATTCTGAGTGGGTGGCGGCGTAGAAATATCGACATATTCATTCTCATCTCGCTCGTCTTCGACAATCATATTGTGCATTATAATGCAAGCTATCATGATATCATGTAACACATGTTTATCTCAAAAATGACATGACCCCTTAATAATTGCAAATCGTGATTGAAGAATTCTAAATACTTGTTCTACATCTTTTCGGCATGTTTCTTGCATCATTGCGAAATATTGTTTTTTTATCTTATGACTGAGAAATAGTTTGAACTAGTGTTGATCATTTCGAATATATTTCGTCGGCTAAGTAATAACCAACGTCATAATTTTTCTCCAAGATTGTGTAATGAGTAGGAGCATAATACCTTGTGCTATGTTGACAAATAAATTGGACGACTGCAGGACAATGATATCATTGTTAGAGCCCGATAAGCAAAAATATGCATGTCATATCCACAAATTATATGATGTTACTGCATCAAGAATGATTTTTGGTCCACCGTAACGTCTTGAATATTGGCCCGCTCATGCTGTTGGGCAGTTCTTCCATTACCAATGCATACAATCTAGACTTCCCAGCATCCCTGGAAGCTCTCGTTCTTCACCTTTCTGTAATAATCGTGTTACATCATTCGTATTGGGATATCTCAAATATTCATC
Organism: Platanthera zijinensis; assembly: GCA_039513925.1. NCBI lineage: Eukaryota > Viridiplantae > Streptophyta > Magnoliopsida > Asparagales > Orchidaceae > Platanthera > Platanthera zijinensis. The sequence continues at coordinate 159,073,187 of CM077083.1, forward strand.
TTTGTACACTTGTACAATCGCCCTGCAAAATCTCTTTAAGTATTGAATCACAGTTGACTCACCAATTCGAATGTATTTGTCACAATTATCAGTCGACGTTCAATATGCCAACATAAGAAATTCTGCTGTGTTTTTTTGTAAGCTTGATAGTCCAAGTTTATCAACATCATCCTTCTTTTGAATGAAAAAATTATCATGTAATTCAACATCAGCGACAATACGAAGAAAAAGATTCTTTCACATGCGAAATCTTTTTCGAAAAAATGTTTCCCCATATATGGGATGGTTAGAGAAGTAATCATAAAAAGTCTAGTGTTACCTTCAATCCTCTCCCGGTTGATTACCACGTGGCTAGGTATTGATCCTCTGCATCGCGAACGTGCATCATCTCGAAGTTAAGCTACAATTATGACATTGTTGGAGGCATACATACGAGCTAAAATTTCATCTTCTTTCTCTCATTCATCTATGTATTCTTTCTATTTGAGAAGGGTTTTATCAAATAATTCATCATATGAAGATGATGATGGCAAATGGGATGACCCTTTTTAGTACGCGGAAGTATATGTGGTTGGTCGGAAGTAGTGTTTATAATGATTGTTTATGGTGCTTATGTAGTTGGTCATAAATAGTGTTTATATAGAAGAAGACTAGCGCTTAGCATTTGATTCCTTCCCCGAAAGCCTTGTTTTTTCCCTAAAATTGGATTCCTTATCACAATTAAGCATTGGATTCTTTCAATCATGTAAATATTAATTCCAGAGGCTTGTTTTTTCCCAGCATTGGATTCCTTCTCTAAATCAAGCATTGGATTCTTTCAATGATTTCAACATCAATTACGAGGTCTTGTTTTTTTCCCCAGCATTGGATTCCTTCTCCAAATCAAGCATTGGATTCTTTCAATCACGTCAACATCAATTTTGGGGCCTTGTTTTTTTCCCCAACATTGGATTCCTTCTCCAAATCAAGCATTGGATTCTTTCAATCATGTCAACATCAATTCTGGGGCCTTGTTTTTTTTCCAGCATTAGATTGTTTCTCCAAATCAAGCATTGGATTCTTTCAATGATGTCAACATCAATTCTGGGGTCTTGTTTTTTCCCCAGCATTGGATTCCTTCTCCAAATCAAGCATTGGATTCCTTCTCCAAATCAAGCATTGGATTCTTTCAATCATGTAAACATCAATTCTGGGGCCTTGTTTTTTCCCAAGCATTGGATTCTTTCTCAACCCACACCCCACTTCTATAAGTACCATGTTCTCTTCCTCCAAATCAAGTACTCTAGTATTCCTTCAGTTTTCATCATGCCTGTCAATCGTGGGCTAGCATTCTCCCATAAAGAAGATTAAGCATTATGTTATGCTTGGCTTGAGGTCTTAGAAGACCCAATTATTGGGAGTAATCAAAAAGAGCACAAGTTATGGAAAAAATCTCAACCATCTTTCACAAGATAAGACCTCCTATGTGCATAGGACAGAGAACCCCAAAATCTCTCGCATATCGTTGGTCTTTTTTAGCAAGTAAGGCTAGTAAATTCCGAGGATGCATTCGACAGATTGAGTAACGAAATCCCAGCGATGCATCTAAACTCGATATTGTAGGTATTTCTTTAAATTTTAAATATTAAATTCATTAATTAATTTTTTATTAAAATAATTTATTTTATATAGATCAATCAAGCAAAAATTCTGTATAACGATGATCCAAAAGAGAAAAAAGGCTTCTGTTTTATCATATTTGGTCTATTTTGAAAAATACGGAGAAGTGGATAGATACAGTTCGGTCTACAAAAGGTATGAACTCTCAGAATATTGACATGTCACAGACTTTATATTCTAACTCTCCCAGCCAACAAAGAAGTATAGACTAAAATGCAGACAACAATGAAATGAATACTGGTAGTATTGGTGAAGAAGAATCTCCAATCTCAACTTCTATTAATTGACCCATTGGAAGAAAATATGAAAAGGAGAGGAGAAAATTGAGTGGTAAGAGTTATGATATTGAGGCCCACACTAAAAAAATGAAGAAATCTTAGAGGTTCTAAAGAGAGGGCAAGAACAACGAGTGAATGATATGTCTTCTATTCAAGAGCTCATAAAGTTAAAAGTAGAAAATGAAAGGAGAAAACTAGAGCTTCAGAGCGTTAAACAAGATAACGATATCATGATGCTAGATTTGGATAGCATCAAAGGAACTCCAGAGTGGGAGTACTTTTGAGCAAAAAAACAAGCCATTTTGAATAAAAACAATATAAAACCATTATTTGGAGAATTTTCATCACTCGAAGGAACTAAATATGGAGGAGACATATATGAAGGTAGTTGTTATGGAGGAATCCAGTTTGAAGGAGACCCATATGAAGGATCTCAATTTGGAGGGCCATAATTTGGAGGACCTCAATTTGGAGGATCTCAATTTGGAGGACCTCAATTAGGAAGAAGTCAATACCGAGAAAGCCAGTATCGAGAAAGCCAATACCGAGAAAACCAGTACGACGGAAGCTAATTTGGAGAACCTCAGTTCGGAGGAGACCAGCACGGAGGAAGCCAGTATGGAGGAAGCGACTATGGCATACTAGGGTATGGAGGAGAAGAACGAGGGGAAAGCACGCACGGAAGTCGTAGCGAACCAAGTGATGACCTTCCAGAATTTTAGTTTTAATTCCAGATGTAATATTTTTTTTGAATTATATAATGCTTATTTTATTTTTGTTATGTAATCCTAGCGTTTTAGTTATGTAATGGTTATTTTTATTTTGAATTTTTTTAAAAAATGTAATAAAATAATACCAAAATAATAATTATTATAATACTAATTTATATATATTATCATATATATACAAAATACTTTAAAAAACATTATATATATTATATATACATATATATATAAATAAATTATATATATGTATATACATATAATAATACCATGTTCTCCAAATATGGAGAACATGGTTGGAGTTGCTCCTACCATGTTCTTCATATTTAAAGAACATAGTATAATGGGGATCTTTATATTTAGAGATCTCCATTGGAGATGCTCTAAGGCTTGCGGGCATCTGCTTCCGGCGTCTAGCCACCAGCCGGTCATGGCTCTACCCTCGGCCGACTAGACGAGGGCCAGGGATCATTTCAGTGGTGGTTTGGAAGCCTGGCGCCACCGGCCACTGTCGGGACTGTGCTTACAGAGCACAACCAAAATAGAGCACCGCCAAAGATTCTTTCTCTAGCAGTGCCACCGCTTGGTCTACGCTCGGAGAGGGTCGTCGACCTTATCGCTAGCGAGGTAACACGTCTCAGCGACTTGTCGAAGTGTTGGGGGCTCACACAGCTCGACCACCATCCTTGGTCTTTCTGAGCATGGAGGTGGTTGTGGCGGCTCTCCGACGGCGAGGCCACATGCATGATGACCAATAGTGAGGGAGGGAGGAGAGGAGAGGTCCCGCTTTGATTTGGAGTATTTTGGAGCTCTCAAACAAATCCACCATTAGAGGTGGTGGAGGAAGAGGAGCTCAACTTCTCTCTCCGGTGAGTTGGAGATCTTGAAGGGAGTGGTGGTGGCAGGTCTGAGTAATGGGGTGGTCTCTCTCTGGGAGGGAGGGCAGGTATTTATAGAGGGAGGGGGTGAGCCCCTCCCTATTCCTTCTTAGCCAAGAAGAGAAAAACCATGGTTGTGTTGCACCAACCATGGTTGGCAGCTGTCACTCCTCCATTGGAGGAGTGTACTTTCTTAGGGCAAGTAGGGTTAAGCCTATTTCATAATGTGGAGAGAAGGTGTCACAACCCGCAATTTTTCCGTATTAAATAATACGTCAGAGTGAGAGAAAATACGCGTCGTGATACCACGCCATGCAAGAGACAACTGCATGCATTCAGGAAAATCCTACTTCTATAATTCTTCATAAAAAAATACATGATTTAAGGTTGTAAAACATAATATGAGTTAAGTAGATTAACCGTGTACCTCGGTTCCGTGAATTGACTAGTCCACGAGTATTACTGTAAGTAGAAATACGTAGTGGAAAATACTTAGTTTTATATATTTTGAATGTAATGTGAACATGACAATCATACGACGTAACATGAAGTGCAGACCCCTATGTTTAATATAAGTAGGAAAAGAGCTGTTTATAACTTTTAGAATATAGTGTTGTTCATTTAAAAAAAATGTCATGGTATGATGATATAAATCCTTATATTTTATACTTAAAATATCTAACACGCAGTGCTAGCATAAAACATCTCAGAGAGAAAGTAATCTAAACAATCCGAAAGAAAACAACTAGCAGCTAGCAAAGTGTCCAAAAACCAACAACTCTGTGGGCATCAACAACCTGACACGAACCCACAAAACCAAAAGTATGTCTGAACTAGGTAAAGCAAAACTAAAAATGACAAACTTAATTCTTCCAACATGAAAACCTTCAATCTTGTCAAAACCCACAAAATTGGGTCAAATAGACCTAACGGACGCGAAGACGCACTAACGGTGCAGCGCCGTCGACATGAAGTTAAAAAATAATACCCTTACGTCATAAATATGACATTACCAAATCAAATAATTATCAAAAAGTCGGGAGTGTTACAGTCACTCCCCCTAAAAAGAAGTTTTGTCCCAAAACTTAACACAACTCCAAAACCAAACAAAAACGAGAAAATCAAATACATCCAAAAGCATGGAGACATACCAGAAACTGAGGGAAGAGATGCGGATGAGATTCCTCATCGCCTACTCCAATTCCAACATCAAGCTCTTGACGTCTTGATTTCGCCAGAGAACCTTAACCATGAGAATGGTCTTTCTCCGCAACACTCGATCTTGAGATTCCAAAACACGGACAGACTCTTTCACGTACGAAAGGTTGGGCTGAATCTGGTGAACTGAGTCAAAGACTTGACGATCACTACAAACACACTTCCGTAATTGGCTCACATGGAACACATCATAGACACCAGGGAAGGTAACAGGCAAATCCAGCCTATAAACTGACACTCCGATGCACTCAAGAATCTGAAAAGGTCCCACATACTGGGGATCTAACTTGTGGTTCCTTCCAAACCTTATAACACCTGACATAAGAGATACTTTCAAAAAAACCAAGTCCCCAACGACTAACTCCAGATCGACCCTTCGTCGATTAACATACTTCTCATAACGCTCTTATGTTACACGGAGCTTCTCTCAAATATGTGTTACAACACAATTCATCTCTTCAAGGGCTTCCGGACCTAGCAATGGTCTCTCACCAACCTCAGCCCTAAACAAAGGATCCTATAACGCCTCCAATACAAGGCCTCAAACGGGGCCATCTGCAGACTCTCTTGATAACTATTATTGTATGCGAATTTCATGAGTCTGAGACGCTCATCCCAAGCACCACCGTGATCCAATATATAATACCTGATCATATATTCCACGATCTGATTTACCCTTTCCGTCTGACCATTTGTTTGCGGATGATAGACGGTGGAATACCTTAAATCGGTACCCAACCTCTCCTGTAAACTCTTCCAAAAGTGAGATGTAAACCTAGAGTCTCGATCCGATACAATGCTAACAGGCACTCCATATAATCTGATGACCTCATCAAGATATAACTCAGCTATCTTTTTCATAGAATACCCAATCTTAAAGGGCACAAAGTGAGCACACTTTGTCAATCTATCCACTATCACCCAAACAGAGTCATGCCCACGGGGAGATCTTGGTAAACTGGTGATGAAGTCCATCAAAATACTCTCCTACTTCCAGCTTGGAATATCTAGCGGTGTTAATTTACCACCAGGACTTCTATGGTCAGTCTTAACACGCTGGCACATATAACATTCCGACACAAACTTTGTTATACCATTCTTCATTCCTGACCACCAAATATTTTGCTTCAGATCTTTATACATTTTGGTGGAACCAGGATAGTAGGCAACACTGGAACCATGAGATTCATTACAAATCTTAGCCCGAATATCACCAAAAGAGGGGATACAAAATCTATCTCGATACTTCAGAGTATCAAACTCGTCCAAAGGGAAATCAGGTAGCTCTCCCTTCTCAGTTCTATTCTTGAGATGTAACAAATCAGGGTCATCCTTCTGGTGTACTCTAGTAAGGGAAATCCAAGAGGGCTCTTCTGCTTTCAAACGAGCATACACAATACTACTCCTAACTTCGATGTCCATTAACAAGAATTCTTCCAGCAGGGATTGCATAAACAGATTAAAGATTTTGGCAGTCTTCCTACTCAAGGCATCGACTACCACATTAGCCTTTCCTGGATGATAAAGAATCTCCACTTCATAATCGGCAACATATTATAACCACCTACGCTGGCGCAGATTCATATCCTTCTGAGTGAAGACATACTTCAAACTCTTATAGTCTGTGTAGATCTTGCACAACGCGCCATACAATAAATGTCTCCAAAGCTTCAGCACATATATTACTGAAGCAAACTCTAAATCATGTGTATGGTAGTTTCTTTCATGGATCTTTAATTGCCTTGATCCGTACGTAATCACCTTTCCTTCTTACATCAAAACACAACCATATCCAATGTGTGATGCATCCACATATACAGCATACTCAACTCCTTTGGTGCGCAAGGTCAGGACTGGAGCAGTACACAACCTCTTCTTCAACTCTTGGAAGCCTTCCTCACACTTATCGCTCCAAATAAACGCGGTGTTTTTCTGTGTACGTCTAGTTAGAGGGGCAAAAAATACAGAGAACCCTTCCACGAACCTTCTATAATAGCCGGTCAGGCCTAAGAATCTCCTATCTCCTTAGGTGTATAAGGTCTCTTTCATTCCATCACAGCAGAGATCTTTTCTGGACCAACTAAAATGCCATCTTTACTCACCACATGACCCAGAAAGGATACCTGAGGTAGCCAAAACTCACACTTGTTCAGCCTCGCATATAACTTATGCTCTCTCAGGGTAGACAGGACCAAACGCAAGTGATGGGCATGCTCCTCCGCACTCCTTGAATACACAAGCATGTCGTCAATAAACACGACTACGAAATGGTCCAAGAAATCCTTAAATACCCTATTCATCATATCCATAAAGGCAGAGGGTGCATTCGTCAGTCTAAAGGACATCCCTAAGAACTCAAAATGTCCACGCTGAGATCGAAAAGCTGTATGTGGGACATCAGACTCACGGATCCTTAACTGGTGGTAGCCTGAGCGAAGGTCAATCTTCGAAAACACCGTGCTACCACGCAACTGATCAGGCAAATCATCTATCCTCAACAACAGATACCTATTCTTGATGGTTACCTTATTTAAATCTCTGTAATCGATGTACAGCCTCATCGAGCCATCCTTCTTTTTCACAAACAAGACTAGAGCACCCCAAGGCGAAGAGCTTGGCCTAATAAATTCACACAACAACAACTCATCGAGCTGAGTACGTAACTCATCCAACTCACACGGAGCCATACGATACGGTGCCTTGGCAATAGGGTGGGTACCTGGCTCGAGGTCTATAAAAAACTCTACCTCTCTCTCGAGAGGAAGTCCTGGAAGACTATCAGGAAAAACATCTAGAAAATCTCGCACCACTGAGATATCCTCGAGACGTGCTGTAACAAAAGCTAATTCCAAAGCAAAAATAGAACCAAGATACGCCTCGCAACAAGTCTCTATAGCTCGACAAGCACGTACTGCAGAAATAATAGGGGAAACCTTGCCCTGAAAACCATAAACACTCATAGGTTGGCCGTTATCCATATTGAATTCCAATCACTTAGCCTTGCACTGGATGATCGCATCATACTTGGACAACCATTCCATGCCTAAAATCGCGTCGAAGTCCATCAGATCCAACATCTTTAGATCCACAAAGGCTAGGAATTCACCTAGGCAAATAGGGCATCTCTGAATTACTTGATTTGATATCACCAGATTTTCGGAGGGAAGCTTGACGTTGAAGGAATCTTCTAACTGATCCACGTCTAAATGATGTCTATCTACAAAACTCCATGCTACAAAGGAATTGGTGGCACCCGAATCAAAGAGAATGCATGCCCACCTATTCTGCACCTTAAACTCCCCTATAACCGTAGAATACGTAACTAAAGCGAACGAGGAACTATAGCAATAATGCATATTAAAAGCTAGACTGGAATCTAACCTGATATCACTTGAGTAGAGGTCCGAGCTTCCTCCCTAGTCACCACATACAGCTTTCCTTTTCCTTTGTCCTTGTTGTGTGGCGGTGGCAGAGCTCGAAGCGGGGTAGGCTGTAGTGGATACTGAGCTTGGGGGCATAAAGACTTCAGGTGCCCCTTCTGCCCGCACTGGAAGTAAGCCTTTTCCTTTGACCAGCAACGACTCACTTCATGTCCCTTTTTAGTACAAAATGTGCACACCAGATCTCCCTTGGGTGCGCCTTGGATGGCGAGCACCCGCTGTTGCTTCTGAGTGGAAGTACTCTTGTAACACCTTTCATAAGGGTGGCCAGATCGATCACAGAAGCTACATATTTCTCCACCTTTCATCTTGGAAGTAGGGCCAGATGCCTTAGAACTCCCATCATCTTCAGCCTTTCTCTTTTCTTTCCTTAACGTCGTACCCTGATTCTTGTCATTGTCGATAGCCTCAACCGTAAAAGCGGCTTCCACTGCCTCAGCGTAACTTTTCTCTCTATAAGCGCATGCCAACTGTTGGACATCGCTTCTTAGTCCTTTGAGGAAGCGCTTCACTCTTCCCGCATCTGAAGCTACCATATCCGGAGCAAATCTGCTCAACTTACTGAACTCGATCTCATATTCGCTCACCGTGAGCTGCCTCTGCTTTAGATGCAGGAAATTTTTCATCAGGCGGTCCTGCTCGACCGAGGGTAGAAACTTCTCAGGCAGCATCTTCTTAAAGGACTCCCAAGAGCATCCTTCCTTCAGACTCTCCTTTTCCCGAATCCACCAGCACTTTGACAGTCCTTTTAGCTGGTAGGCCGCAATCATCACATTTTGGGCTTTTGCAATCCCCAAATACGAGAACATCTCCTCGATAACGATGATCGAATCATCCAAAACCATAAAGTCGGCACTCCCGTCGTAGGTAGGAGGTCCCAATCGCTAGAAATGAGAAATAAAAATCATCTCTGGCGGTAGCGTCACTAGGGGCACCATAGAAGCAGGATTAACGGGTACGGCTTGATACACGATAGGATCTTGCACTAAGGGTTGTTGCGCAGGAGCGGCAGATAAAAGGAATGAATCTGTGATTGCATCGCCGCCAACTGTCTCGACAGAGCCTCATTACTCCAACGCAAACTCTCAATCACTGCATCGCTTTGCGCACCTGACGAATCACCCTATAACTGGGGAGTTGACCTAGTCGCGGGATGTTTAGCCGGTATTTCTAGAAAAGCAATGAACAACTCATCATAATCCTAGATTACAACTAGGCCACAGAACTTAGCTCAGACCATACTTAAAAGACACTTGCTTATGCTGCAACTTGCTCTGGGATTTTATAATGATGCTATGTCCTACATAAGATGATATCCTATCATCCTATTTACTCATGTGCCTATGATATGAATGTATGAATTCTTTATTCCAATTAAAAAAAATCATGTGTGTACATGTGTCATCATGTAAACCTTAACTTAGTACACACGCTTATGCGATGATATGCTATATATGCAGTCCTATACATTCTAAAAAGGTCTTAATGCATGTTATGAGTGACATACATATGAAATGTTATGCATCCCATACTACATAACATCGCATGCAATGAGAAAAGAAAACGTGCTAATAGGCATCCATGTGATGGTGGTTATGCATCCTATACTACATAACCGTCACATGTCGCCACCTATGGTGGATCCATATACAAACACATATTATGCATCACATACTACAAAATATGCCATGTATACTTCTTATCATGCTATAAGTGTAGTGACTATTCTTCTACTAAGACGTACTGATGACACATCTGTGTGTGTATGCAAATGAATGGAGGAATTCATAACTATATCAGATTGGCTTGTTCGACCAACTTGTCAAACCAACCTCTCTCTGATACCAACTGTCACAACCCGCAATTTCTCTGTATTAAATAATACATCAGAGCAAGAGAAAATACACGTCGTGATGCCACGTCGTGTAGGAGACAACTGCATGCGTTCATGCAAATCCTACTTCAATAATTCTTCATAAAAAAATACATGATTTAAGGTTGTAAAACATAATATAAGTTAAGTAGATTAACCATGTCCCTCAGTTCCGTGAATTGACTAGTCCACGAGTATTAGTGTAAGTAGAAATACGCAGCAAAAAATACTTAGTTTTATATATTCTGAATGTAATGTGAACATGACAATCATACGACGTAACATGAAGTGCAGACCCCTAAGTTTAATATAAGTAGGACAAAGTTTTTATAACTTTTAGAATATAGTGTTGTTCATTTTTAAAAAAATTATCATGATATGATGATATAAATCCTTATATTTTATACTTAAAATATATAACATGCAGTCCTAGTATAAAACATCTCAGAGAGCAAGTAATCCAAACAATCTGAAAGAAAACAACTAGCAGCTAGCAAAGTGTGCAAAAATCAATAATCTGGTGGGCGTCAACAACCTGACACGAACCCACAGAACCAAAAGTATGTCTGAACTAGGTAAAGCAAAACTAAAAACAACAAACTTAATTCTTCCAACATGAAAACCTTCAATCTCGTCAAAACCCCCAAAATTTGGTCAAACAGACCTACGGATGCGAAGACGCACTAACGGTGCAGCTCCGTCGACATGATGTTAAAAAGTAACACCATGACGTCATAAATATGACATTACCAAATCAAATAATTATCAAAAAGTCGGGGGCGTTACAGAAGGAGAGAGAGAAAGTGAGAGAGAGAAGGAAAGTGGGCCTCTTGCTTTAGCCCCAGCCTAATCCCCTAACTACCTTACTGGAGTTCAGAGCCCATATAGGGCTGGTAAGGGGAAGTGGGTTTAGTGGTGGGGCTTTAGTGCATACAGTTTAGTGTAAAATAATCCATTTTTTTGGTTTTTAGATATGTTTGACTAAAGTCAACCATGTGGTGGGTCCCCCATGTAGGTCAAGATCAATGTAGGTCCAAATAGTCAAAAGACAAGCCAATGTTGGAGAGTTGGAGTAATAATGGTGCTAACATGCTTTTCGATGCACCATAAAGCTTTTTGACAAATATTGATCAAATAATGTTGGGATCAAGCACAACAAATTCTATTGGTCTTGTATTAACCGCATAAGTCTAATGTAACTGACCGAGGTCTGTTCTGAGTTCATTTGCTCAATGTTTTAAAATGGCGTTAATGTGATGCTCAATGACACTCAAAATGGTCATATTCTTCATAAGACCTTAGATTAGAAAAAAATGAGTTTCTTTGTACTTGTATCGACAATACAAGTCTAATGCAACTGATAGAACTTGATTCGGAGCATGTATGTTCAATATTCAAAAATGGCATCATCATCGTAACGCGTTATGTTACTCAAAACAATTATATTCTCCGTATTAACTCATATTAGAACAAAATGAGTTCCTTTATACTCATATCAACTATACAAGTCTAATACAACTTACAGAACTCGATTCGGTGCATGTATGCTCAAAATTCAAAATCGTCATCGTTGTGACACACAATGATATTCAAAGTGGTCATATTCACTATATGATCTCAGATCAGAACAAAACGAGTTTCGTTGCACTCGTATTGACTATACGAGTCTAATGCAACTGACAAAAATTGATTCAGAGTAGGTATGCTCAATAATCTAAAACGGCATAGTCACGACACATTACGATACTCAAAATGGTCATATTCTCCATATGAAATCAAATTGGAATGAAATGAGTTCTATTGCACTCGTATCGACTATACGAGTTTAATGCAACTGATAAAACTCAATTCAGATAATATATGCTCAAAATTCAAAATTGGTGTCATCGTGATGCACAACAATACTCAAAATGGTCATATTCACATATGACCTCAAATCAAAATGAAATGATTTCCATTGCCCTTGTATTGACTATACGAGTCTAATGCAACTGATAGAACTTGATTTGGAGCACGTATATTTAAGATCTGAAATCTAGACCACCTCATAACTTATATGGCCTCTAGATCCGAAATCTTGGAGGCAAGTATGGAGGAGTTTCTTGCCAAGTAGAATATCATCGCCAGCAAGGGGGAAGGATCCCATTTAGTGAGGACGTGTTGTCGGCCCTAGTCGCAAGGCTATAACTGGATGGTCCTTAGGAAAAGGACCGGTGAAGTCGCAAATTTTTTTTTTACTTATAGCATCGATTTCAAGCTATATTGAAATCAAACTTTTATATGTATTCATATTTCTGAAATAAAATTAAAATTTCAATGATTTAGAATTTATAAGTGTTTACCTTATTTTTGGACTTGAAAGAAAAATCTTTTTTATAGTTTTAATTTTTGTGAAATTTCTAATTTTTTCTTAAAAATTGAAAATCCCTTATTTACCTCCCCCCCTCCTCCTCTAAGGGCGTCATAAGATCCAACACTCAGTATCAGAGCCAAGTTATTCCAAAACAACTTTACCACCGGGAATAATGATTCATCATGATCACACTTTTTCTGAGGGGCAAGGGATTAGTAGACCTCCCTTATTCACTAACACTAATTATAATTACTGGAAAACTAGAATGCGATGCTTTTTAATTACATTAGATATAAATGTCTGGAATGTGGTAGAACAGTGTCACACTCTGTTGGATCTAGTGACCAACCATAGAGGGGGTGAATAAAGTTTTACGAGTTAATTAAAAATTCGAATTATTTTGGTCCAGAAAAACTAGTTCTAGAAGCTACCGCGGGGCGTTAGCTTGCTAGCGCGTGGAGACAGGTCACAGCCATCGTTTTCTTGGGCAAATTTCTCCTTTGAGAAATATGCACCCTTTAGAGATCCATCAACTAACACCCACGACGTTACAAGCAGAATTAAGAACAACAAATAATTTTACTCAAATAGAATCAACAGAGTTTTACAATTATAAGTGCTTGATCTCTATGATGTCGGAGATCGGAGGCGGTGAAAGTTGAATCTCTTTTGGTTTTCTATACTGACCCACTACCCGAACCGGTTGGCTCTCTCCCTTTCCCTCCAAAAAAGGTCTTCGAGCCGGCTCTTCACCTTCACACAAGGAAGTGTCTTAGAGCCCTACTAGATCCCCCGATCTAGACATCCCTTCCCCGAGATGATTTCTCACGGAATCCTTCCCGGATTCCGACGACCTTCACCAGTTGATTTTCATCACCACAATCATACAGAAAAGAAAAAAAGTACAAAAAGAATAAAGAAGAATTAAGATTGAATCTCCCTTAAAATGATTCCTCCATTGAGCGATGCGTGACTGGTGCAAACGTTCTTCATTGGTTGCAATCGATCAACTCCTCGTAGTCATTGTAGTCCTTGGATCGCTAAAGAATTTCGTGCGCGAATGGGAGGGAGGCGACTTTCTTTTCCTTTGACGGAGACGGCAGAACGGTGCTTGGAGGCATATCCCGAACCCTAGGATGAAATTCAGTCTCTCTTGATTCATGCAAGGAATGAGAAAACGAAAGCCTTTTATACATATTTGAAAAACAGGCTATCACCGGTGGTAAGACTAGCACCTGGCGGTAGGTCATTATGCATCGAAGTGACAGTTGTCCCGCGTATTTGGATAAATATTCCAAAAATATTTTTTTTCTTTTTTACGCTGGTGCGGCGCGGTACCCAACAATCGTCTGGCGGTAGCTCAATTGTCTCGACAAATCCATCTCAACGATTATTGAGAGAGCTAGCACTGCGCGATAGGAAGCTAGCAATGTGCGGTAGGTTCTAAAGAGCTTGTTCAGATTAAATCCAGAAGCTAGCGCGGGCGGTAGCGCTAGCGCCACGCGATAGTTTCCAGAGAGCCTATTCGGATTAAAACCAGGCTAGCGCGCGAAGGTAGGTCATATATTGGAGTTCTTCGCTTCGCTTTAATCAGTAAACCTGCACACTATACCAAAAACAAATGTGATCAAATACAACCTGAGAATTGATATTGTCAAACTGAGGATGTGTGAACTGTCGGCTCCAACAAACTCCCCCTTTTTGATAATATCAAATATGGTTTATGAGATATAATAGTTGAGATGCATGATACAGTGCAAGTAAGAGATAATCTTTAAATAGTCAGGTTTCAGGTTACTTATAACTCCCCCTACAAACGTGCTCCCCCTATATACGTGCTCTACGCCCTCCCCCTATTTACATGCACACAGTTCAATAAGCTCTCCCTACATGTGATCTTCCCTAGATCATGACCCATGAACATTCTATTCTCCCCCTTTTAATACTATCGAAAGGGGTGGGCTAGATCGAAAAATGACTATACGTATGTATGGGAAAAAATGCAGTCTAAATAAGCGTGATAAAAATCAAACAATGCACGTCATAAAGTGAATCTAGAAGCAAACACAATAGGTGTGACCAAACATAAATAAGAGAATATAAGGCCTACAGGTCAAAAATATGAGCGGAGTACACAAGCAAATCATATGAGTTTTCAGAGTAAAAGAATTGGACAACACAGGTGAAACTAAGTATACAATGATTTGGAGTACAATACTAAGAGATTATAGAGTTAACACTGTGTAACATTGTGAAAGTCAAGAATAGAAATCGTGTACTAGTACCTATATAATGTAGACATATAATGCAGTTTCAGACCAATTCTTATGCATGGAAGCATTAGATAGAGTAATGATATGTGTGCGTGTACATCAAAAGAAAAATATCAAGTAGAACTAATATTTAGTACATGTTTTATCTCAATAATTCAATATGCTATCACGAGAGAAATAAAGTGAAAAATCACGTCACGTTTCTATCTACTTCATACCAAGAATAGAACACCCTTCACTACACTTAAGGTTTAGTTTTTGCACAAGATCTAAATGATTCTTTTAACCAAGGTGCTCATCCTCACAATGCTCATGAAGACTTATCAGGGGGAGTGAGTAGTACTTGGGGGCATCCTTGACACATGATTTGATAGAATGCATAGTTTTTTCATTTATTTTCATACTATCATTAGTATAGCATTCATTTCAAGGATCCTGAATCAATCAAAATCTACCTGCATAGATAGATGCACTTTAACTTGTATACAAAAGACATGATCAATAGAGATTTGTCCCAAAGTTCTAACCGTTATATAAGCACATGTATATTGTGACATTGATTATTCAAGTTATTTCTAATGTATTAAACACAATATCACGAGTTATTACATATAAACATAGAATTTCTACTTGAGTGTTTCGTTTAGGGATGTGTAAATAATGAAAATTCATTATGCTACGTAAATCCTCACACATACCTAGAGGCAAATTCAATAGACACTATCATGTCTAGTCGCACTAAATAACTAAGCACCTATAGATTCGACACATCATGACAAAAGTAGACAATGTTCACAGAGATTAATAATCCTAAATCAAATATTGTACGTAATCATTATGCTTTAGGTTCTAGCCATGTGTATCCTTAGAATGAACGATCCACAAATTTTTTTGTTTTGGGGTTTTTTTAAAAAAAATTTTGTTAAAAAATGATTAATCAAATAAAAAAAAACGAAAAACAAGACATGTTTTTGGATTTTTTTGAGATTTTTCATTTCATTTTTTTGTTTTTTTATATAAATGAAAAAACAGAACAAAAAGTAGAAACACACAAAACAAATCAAATCAAATGCAGTAGATGATTCAGCACAATCAAATAGTGAGATCCAAAACGCCCAGATCTAATCGAAGTAAAGAAAAGTGTGCATCAGGAGGGGTTTTGTGAAGATATCGGCTAGTTGATCATTGATTCCAATGAAGCTCACTCTCACGTTCTCTTTCTTAATGATGTCCTGGATAAAATGACGACGAACGTCAATATGTTTGGAGCGAGAGTGATGTACTAGATTATTCGTCAAGTATATAGCACTCTTGTTGTCGCACCTAAGGTTAACATTCTTAAATTTTACGCCAAAGTCCTCTAACATTTATGACATCCAAAGTGCTTGTGCACAACCACTTCCTAAGGCAATATACTCGGCTTCAGTACTAGAGAGGGCAACTGAGTTTTATTTCCTACTTGACCATGAAACTAGAGTCGGACCTAGGAAGTGATAGGTACCACTTGTGCTCTTGCAATCGAGTGAGCATCCAGCGTAATCAGAGTCAAAATACTCGTGGAGCATGAAGTCGGTGGTGTGGGGGTACCAAAGACCAAGATTATTGGTGTCTATAAGATACATAAATATGTGTTTAACAACTTTGAAGTGAGATTCTTTAGGATTGACTTGATACCTAGCACAAGACACACCGTGAATGTAATATCGGGTCTAGAAGCACTTAAGTAAAGAACTGATCCGATCATTTCTCTAAATAAAGTTTGGACCATCGAAATGCCACTTTCATCCTTTCCTAATTTTAGAGATGCGCTCATTGGAGTTTTTACCTATTTCAGATTTTCAAAGACGAATCACACAAGCATATCGTTTATGTATTTCAATTGACTTATAAAAATTCCTTCATTTCATTGAGAAATCTGAAATCCTAAGAAATATATTAACTCTCCAACGAAGCTCATTTCAAATTCAGATTGCATTAGGGTGACAATTTAATTACATAGTTTTTCATCTGTGGCACCAAATATGATATCATCAACATAAATTTGCAATAGAATTAGATTGAGATACTCGTGCTTTGCAAATAATGTAGTGTCCACACTACCCATCCTAAAACTATGCTCTAGGAGAAAAATCATGAGCCTATCTTACCAAGCATGGGGTGCCTGTTTCAGTCCGTAGAAGGCTTTAATTAATTTGTATACGTGATTTAGGTAGTTAGCGTTCTTGAACTTGGGTGGTTGCTCGACATACACCTCTTCCTTGATGTATCCATTTAAGAATGCACTCTTAACATTCATTTGATATAACTTAATTTGTTTATAACTTGTAAATGCCAAAACATACGAATGGATTCAAGACGTGCAACCAGTGCAAATGATTCCTCAAACTCCACACCCTCTATTTGTGAATAACCTTGTGCCACCAACCGAGCCTTATTCCTAGTTATCCTAGAATCATCATCAAGTTTATTTTTGTATACCCATTTCAAACCGATAACTGGATGACTATCAGGATGCTCCACTAATACCTAGACCTTACTTCTCTCAAAATGATTTAGTTCTTCATTCATAACTAAGAACCATGATTCATCCTTTAAAGCTTCTGAGATATTCTTGGGTTCAATTTCAGATATAAAACATAGGTTCGAGAATGATTCATGCAGGGCCGACCAAGTTCTAACTCTATGTGAGGGCTCTCCTATTACTAGTTCTCGTGGATGTTGTTATGAAAAATTTAGAGTGCTTGGAGGCCTATATCCTTCTACGCGAGTTGGAACATCAACCCCCACTTCTCTCTCCTCACCCTTATCTCTTAACTACACATCGTCATCAACTTCCTCTTTATTTAGCCTAGATTCTTTAGTTGGTGTATTTTTTGTTAAAGTGTACATGAGCTGATTCTTCAACAACTAAGGTTCTTTTATTATAGACCCTATAGGCACGACTCGTACTAGAGTATCCTAAGAGGATTTCATGGTATGATTTTTCGTCAAATTTTCCTAAGTGATCCTTAGTGTTTAGAATGAAGCACGGGCAACCAAAGACTCTAAAATATGATACTGATGGCTTCATATTAAAGTATAGCTCATACGGAGTTCGCTTAAGAATGGGGTGAAGCATGACCCGATTCATCACATAGCTTGTTTTGTTAACCGCTTCAACCCAAAAATATCGAGGCAAGCCGAACTCAGTGAGCATTGTGCGTTCTAGTTCTTTAAGTGTACGGTTCTTTCTTTCTACTATCTCGTTTTGTTGTGGAGTGCGTGGTGCAGAGAATTCGTGCTTAATTCCTAGATTATTAAAGAAGTTTGTGAAGTTTTCATTCTCAAACTCTCCCCCATGATCTGACCTTATGCATTTTATTTATAGTTCCTTGTCATTTTGAAGTCTAGTGCATAGATTTGTGTATTCAACAAATGTGTTAGATTTATTTGAAAGAAAGATTGTCTAGCAAAAATGGGTGTAGTCATCTATAATAACGAATTTGTATCATTTTTAACCTAGACTACATGTACTAAGAGGACCAAATAGATACATGTGTATGAGTTCAAGTGGTCTAGACGTGGAAATATCATTTTTTGCTTTTGAATGAGATTTTGACAAATTTTCCTTTTTAAAATGGAGCGCATAAAGAGTTCAAACTACTGCTTAATTTTGGAAGTCCACGAACAAGTTTATGTTTTGATAGTTTGACATTTAGTTTATTCCTGAGTGTCCTAGTCTCCTATATCAATGATCTAATTCTTCATTCTTGGTAACTAAACTTTTCAAATTAGAAGTAGCTATATCTTCAAGACTAACAGTGTACACATTATGAGTTATATAGGAAGTAAGCAAAACATTATTCGTTTTAGCCTCTATAATGTTGTAGGTATTTGTAGAGGATTCAAATAGTACATTCAAGCCTTTATCACAGAGTTGACAAATTGAAATTAAGTTATGCTTAAGTCCATCTACAAACACTACATTCAAAATTGAAAATGCATTGTTACCTATAGTGCCGATTCCAAGAATACAGCATTAGCTGTTGTCCTCGAATATCACTATGCCCCCTTCTTCTTCTCCAGGCTAATGAGCTTGTCTTTATCTTCTTTCATGTGCTTGGAACACTTATAGTCCAAGTACCACACATTCTCCTTATCCTTAGCCAACACACCTAAAAGGAAGATGAGGGTAAAGATCTGGTTACCTAAGTTGTCCCACCCATACGATAGGTAGAAGATTTTGGTAGCCAGACTTATATAGTTTTCTTGGCACCTTTCCTTAGACACGAGTCAGATGTATGGCCAAACTTTTGATAGTGTGCACATAAGGTATAAATAGTGGATGCTGCCTTTTTCGTGTTCCTAGAGCTCGTGTTGGAGGATGGGGATAGTCTTTCAAAATTATTAATTTTATTTTGTGATTTTTCATAAAAAATTTTAGAAATGGCAGGAAATCGATTACACTATGCTCCCAGCAGCATATTCAGAGATTTTTGCCCTATTCCAAATTTCTAAACAACACAGTTAAGATCATGGATCCTCGCTTTTAGGGTGGTGTTTTTAGTGGCTAGCATTACGCACCGATTAGCGAATTGCACTTTACCATCTTCTATTTTAGCAAGAGATATTTGAAGCCTTTTCTCCATGACATTCCTTTCATTAATAAGATTGTTCATTTTCAAAGATGCCTTGGAGAGACTTACTTTTAGTACTTCGATCATTGCCATCGAGTGAGGGCACTTTAGGCACTTGATCTTCTCTTTGCCACATTTAATTAGATCATTCTTTATATTTTCTAAGTCCATTTTCATTTTCTTGTTTTTAGTTATAACAGACTTTTTCTCAAGAATTATACTATCTAGCTTATCACAGAGATGTTCGTAAATTTCAAGAAGTTCATTATAAGAAGGTGGGGTTACCTTAGTGTCGCACTAGACACTGGACTCATCGTCTGACTCATCTTGATTCTTCCCCATGAGGCACCGATTTGCCTCATCTTCACTACTGGAGCCAAAAGTGCTTGACTCATCAGTTCCATCTTTGTCACATGTTAATGCCTTCAGCACTTTCTTCTTTCCCTTATGTCGGCTCTGTTTTTCCTTTTCCTCCTTCTGAAGCCTTGGACACTCCCTCTTGATGTGCTCAAGCTTGTGGAAGTGGTAGCACTCTGGTAGAGACTTCTCATCATAACTCTCATTCTCCTTTGATGATTTGTTCCACCACTTTGTCTCTTCAGCACCTCTCTTCAGAAACTTCTTAAACTTTCCTTGACTCTTGGGATTTTCATGAACCTTATGAATTCTCGAATATAGAGGATTTCTTCATCGTCGTCCTCAAACTCTTCAGCAACTTTCCTCTCCCTTTCAGCCTTCAGTGCCAGCCCCTTCTTTTTCATCTCCTTGGGATATTCCTTAGATTGTATCTTTAGTTCGAGCTCATGGGTCTTCAGGTTTCCAATGAGGATATCTATCTCTAGGGTGATGATATCGTGCGATTTAGTAATTGCTATCACCTTTGGGATGAAACATGGAGGCAAAGATTGTAGGATCTTCCTCACCAGATCTCTATTTGAGTAACTCTTCCTGGGAGATCTAAAGGCATTATCTTGGTGAAGCGAGTGTACATGTTGTCCACCTCCTTGTCAATCTCCATCCGGAATTGTTTGTATTCAGATTCAAGTCGGAACAATTTAGACTCCTTCACATGCGAGGTACCTTTGTGAGTAAGCTCAAATAAATGTCATATATCATAAGCAGTTTCACAATTATAGATTCTATTAAATTCAATTTAATCCAATGCACATAATAAGGATTTCATGACTTTTGCATTGTTAGTATATTTCAGCTTGTCAGTGTCATCCCATTTATCTTGCGGTTTGATTAATACAGTATCACCTATAGTGATAGTGGGTACAGTGTATTTCGTTTCGATCAAGGCCCACACGTCCATGTTTTGTGTCATTAAGAAGATTTTCATCCGCGTTCTCTAGTGACTGTAGTCACTCCACATAAATAGTGTAGGTCTACTCACACCTTGTCCCTCGGGAAAAGCGTGAATTGTGTTTGCCATCTTACTTCAGTATTTTAATCTCTTTTTGAAGTAACCTCACTCTAATACCACTTGTTGGATCTAGTGGCCAACCTTAGAGGGGGTGAATAAGGTTTTACGAGTTAATTAAAAATTCGGATTATTTTGGTCCAGAAAAACTAATTCTGGAAGCTGCCGTGGGGCGCTAGCTTGCTAGCGCGCGGCGGTAGGTCACATACCTCATTTTCCAAGACAAATTTCTCCTTGGAAAAATTCACACCCTTCAGAGATCCACCAGCTAACACCCACGAAGTTACAAGTAGAATTAAGAACAACAAATAATTTTACTCAAATAGAATCAAAAGAGTTTTACAATTACAAGTGCTTGATCTCCATGTTACCGGAGATCGGAGGCGGTGAAAGTCGAATCACTATTGGTTTTCTATACCAACCCACTACCCGAATCGGTTGACTCTCTCCCTTTCCCTCCAAGAAAGGTCTTTGGCATGGCTCTTCATCTTCACACAAGAAAGTGTCTTAGAACCCCACTAGATCCCACGATCTAGAAGTCCCTTCCCTGGGATGATTTCTCACAGAATCCTCCCCGGATTCTGACAACCTTCACTGGTTGATTTTCCTCACCACAATCACACAGCAAAGAGAAAAGTACAAAAAGAATAAAGAAGAATTAAGATTGAATCTCCCTCAAATAATTCCTCCATTGAGCAATGCGTGACCGATGCTAACGATCTTTGTTTGGTTGCAACTAATCAACTCCTCATAGTCATTGTAGTCCTTGGTTCGCCGGAGATTTTCGTGTGCGAACGGGAGGGAGATGGCTTTCTCTTTCTTTGATGGATATGGAGAAACGGTGCTCAGAGGTGGCTCCCGAACCCTAGGATGAAATTCAGTCTCTCTTGATTCGTGCAAAGAATAAGAAAACGAAAGCCTTTTATACGTCTTTGAAAAAGCGACTACCGCTGGCGGTAATATTAGCGCCCGACGGTAGGTCATGTCCCATATATTTGGAAAAATATTCCAAAAATATTATTTTTCGCTTTTTTGGGCTGGTGCGACATGGTACCCAGCTATTGCCTGGCAATAGCTCAATCATCTCAATGAATCCATCTCGACGATCGTTGAGTGAGCTAGCGTTGCGCGGTAGGAAGCTAGCGCTGCGTGGTTGGTTCCAGAGCACATATTCAGATTAAATCCAGAAGCTAGCACATGTGGTAGAGCTAGCGCCACGCGGTAGTATCCAGAGCGCATATTTAGATTAAAACTAGGCTAGCGCTCGGCGGTAGCGCTAGCGCGCGGCGGTAGGTCACAGATTGGAGTTCTTCGTTTCTCTTGAACCTGTAAACCTAGACACTATACCAAACACAAATGTGATCAAATACAACATGGAAATTGATATTGTAAAACTGAGGATGTGTGAACCATCGGCTCCAACACACTCCACCTACAATTGTAGTTGGAAGTACTTTCATGGAAAAACCTAATGATAAGTGGGATGATATTGACAAATTAAGATATAAGAATAATGTGAAAGTTATGAATGCATTATTTTGTACGTTAGCCATAACTAAATTTAATAGGACTTGAGCTTGAGAGACTACTTACGACATTTGGAATTTATTAAAAATTGCTCATGAAGGTACTTCGTAGATAAAGGACTTAAAGCTGTTCCAACTAGAATTCGTGTTTGAGAAGTTCATAATGGAAGTTGATGAATATATAGATTCCATGTATATGAGATTCACCAAGATCTTCAACGATTCTAAAGTACTTGAAAAGAATTTCTCCAATGACGATTTGGTAATGAAGATTCTTAGATCGCTCCCCGAAAATTTAATCCTAAAGTGACTTCCATCTCAGAGTAAGACGATCTAAAGAAACTTCAAATCGAGAGCCTTATTGGGAGTCTTAAAACTCATGTGATAGAACTGAGAATTCAACAACAAGAGTACAACATAGAGACGAAGAAGAAGGCCTTGGCAATAGAATCTAAGAAATAAGATGAAAGTGATGCTGATGATGATGAAGATGAGAAAAGTTTGTTTGTCAAGAAGTTTAAAAGATTTATGAAGAATTTGGAGAGGAGAAACACCTTTTGAAAGTTCTTCAACAAAAAAGATTCGACTTTAAGAAAGGGAAAAGGAAGAGATAGTGATGACAATAAGGAAGAGCATCTGTCACTGGAATGTTATCATTGTAGAAAGGTCGGGCATATTTAGAGCAAGTGTCCTAAATATCTGAAAGAGCAAAAGGAAAAGAAGCACAACAGAAAAGAAAAGAAGAAGGTGTTGAAGGAAGGGACTTGAGATGATTCCTACTCTAAGGATTCAAGTGGATCAAGTTCAAGCAATGAAAATGAGGCCAACATGTGCTTGATAGAAAAGAGCAACATGCCATCTAACGATGACTATAGTGTCCAAAGCAGCACTGAGGTACCTTCTCTTTCAAAAGTTTAAAAGATAATGAATTATTAAAATCTAAAAACAAAATTTTATTAAAATAAAATAGAAAATTATCTAATGAAGTAAAGTTATTGGGAAAATAGAAGATGACTTGCCAAGAGTGCGATCACTCTTTTGCAAGAGTGAAAGAATTAAAAGAAGATCTTGCTAAGTCTTATTCCTATATTGAAACTCTTACTAAGGAAAAGGGGACTTAGAAAGATCTCTTAAATCTTTTCTCTCTCAAATTGAAAAAAGGAAAGAAAACCTTCACAAATTGATATGTTATGCTGGTTACTGAAAACACAGCATTGAAATCCCAAATTCATGACGTAAATATAGTAATAAATTTTTTTTGGAATTGGCCAAAAATCTCTTGACATGATTTTGGCCAACCAATGCCAAAGATCTGCAAAGTTTGGGATAGGATATGTTTATGGAAAATATCGCCCAGGCGATATAAATATCGCCATTGATAGTGTTATTTCTAGAAAAGCTAAAATTAACAATAAAAATATTCAAAATTCTGTTGTTACCCCAACTTCTTGCAAGAGTTCTCAAAGAACCCAGAAAAGGGTCTCATCTCCCTTTATATCATATATCAAATGTTATATATTTGGACACACCATAAACTCTCGTAGGAAGAAAGGACGAAGTATTTTGAAACAAGTTTGGGTGCCTAAGGTTTCCACCTATTCTATAGGAGGGACCTCTTGGGTAGCCGGATCTTTATTTTCATCTCCCTACTAGACATGTTGGTAGGCTAAGGACAAAGAAGATTTGTGGTATTTGGACTCGGGCTATTCCAAACACATGACGGGAAACAAATCAAAGTTTCTTAGTCATATGAAGGAGGGATGGTGATGTTCGGAGATAATGAGAAATGAAGGATCATGGGCATCAGAGTTATGGCTAATGAATCATTATTTATTTCAAATGTTCTATATGTTGATGGTTTAAAATATAATTTAATTTCTATTAGTCAATTATATATAAAGGGTTAAATGTTTTATTTGAATCATCAACAAATCTTCACAAAAGTATAAACTCTTAAACAAATGATATAGTTCTCACTGCGTCTGGAATTCACAATGTTTATATGACTACTTTTCATAATCTTTCTCATTCTTCTTTAAATGTTTTATTTTAAAAATGAAGAATTAGAATTGTGGCATAGGCGACTTGGTCTCTCTTATAACGTCCTGATTCGCTCTAGGCCCCTTATGCGTGCTTTTGAGTCAGGAAAGCTGATTTATGCTCAGAGAGTGCAGGCGATCAGACGCACACTCGTGGGGAAAAACGAAGTTGTCCATGTGTAGGACATGGGTAGAGACACGGGCATGAACCTACCCGTGTGTTGTGGCTTTGAGTGGCATGGTGTTGAGTGATAAGGAAATTGTGTTGAGTGGACTGTCCCAAGGAGGACACGGGTAGAAACATGGGCGTGTCCCTACCCTTGTGTCGTGGCGTTGAGTGGACTGTCCCAAGAAGGACACGGTTAAAGACATGGGCATGTCCCTACCCGTGTGTCGTGGCTTTGAGTGGCACGGTGTTGAGTGATAAGGAAATGGCGTTGAGTGGATTGTCCCGAGGAGAACACGGGTAGAGACATGGGCGTGTCCCTACCCGTGTGTCGTGGCGTTGAGTGGACTGTCCCGAGAAGGACACGGATAGAGATACGGGCGTGTCCCTACCCATGTGTCGTGGATTTGAGTGATATGGCATGAGTGATAAGCAGGATTGTCCAGAGAAGGACATGGGTAGAGACACGGGCATGTCCCTACCCGTGTGCGTCGAGGCAAGTTCGGTGAAATGTGTCCCGAGCAGGACATGGGTATCGATACGGTCAGAACCACGGCCGTGTCACCTGGACACGGGTATAGACACGGGCGTGTCAGTACCCGTGTATGTGCATGAAATGGCAGTCAAACCGTTGATGACGTTTCGCCAGAGCAGGACACGGGTAAGGACACGAGCGTGTCCCTACCCGTGTCACCTCTGAATAAAAAGGGCAAAATGAAACCCTAGCCATTTTCATTCTCTTCCAAGCCACATCTGCTGTAGAAAACTCCTAAAGGAAGGAAAACTTGCTGGAGCCAACCAAACTTCGTGAGGAATCGCCACCGCTGCCAAGGAAAAAGGGATGCCGATGAGGAGAATGACAAGATCCATGGACGGAAATGATGGAACTGCTGGAAATGAGGTGAGCTTCCTCCCCTCTCCCTTGGTGCTAGATCTATAGCTATTCTTAGGCGATACATCGACTCAAATGAGTCTTGATGTGTGAGATAAAGGTTTCTAGGAGGGTCATGCTAGAATTTGTGTTCTAAGGTTTAGTCATCTTCAACCTCCCCTTCCTTCAAAGTGATGATGGGGGTGGTTTCGTGAAGAGGAATGGCCTTAAGAGGGTGAATAAGGGTGGAGGAACTTCTGGTTGTGATTTGGGAGAATCGGCTTGACGAGGAAGATGAACCGATGTCGTTCATTCCGCCTCAAGATGTGTGCAGAAATCTGCGTTTTGCACGCATCGACCTTCTTGGTTATCTTTAGGAAATATATGACCAGATCTGGGCTTCCGACTAAGCACGAGAGTTATAGCCCTTGGAATTACCTTTCCGACGAGTGGTTACACATCTTCAGGTGAAGTCTGTAGCCACGGGAATGTCTGATCAAAGTAGAGGGCTGTCAGACTAAGCGTGCAGAAATTGTATTCTGTACGTAGTAGATTTTGGAGCCAATTTCATGTATAATACAGTCTGATCTGGGTTGCAGACTGAACATGAAAGTTGTAGCCCATGGAAATACCTTTCCGTAGAGGGGTTACACACACTCACCGGATTCCTGTAGCCACGGGAATCCCCAGTTGAATTTGCTGTCCAGCAGGTGTTCTACACCTGAAATTCCTGGGTAAGTGTAAAGTTGGGTTTGGACTCGGAAGAGGTTTTGTAACAATCCGACGTTAAGTTGTAGGCTATTCATAATATGCCTAACTATGATGATTCAACAAATGATGAAATTACTGGATAGACCCCACGTAAACAAATGGTGAAATGGTATGTGGTTGAACGAAACGACTTGGTGGGGGTTAATGAACGAAGGGTAATTCGTCATTTAATAACAAGATTCCTTAAAGCTTGGGTAATTGGTTCAGTGTTGGTTGTATGAACATGTGAGGTGTTAAATAGATGGTTAACTCATGTGTACACAAATGATTGATTTTGGTAAAGGAGTTGTAAGTGGTGATGTTAAAGTTATGTGACCGTAGCATTAGGCGTAATCATGGTCTTGAGGCTTGTCATATAAGGGAGTCTAAGATGGTCTATTGAATGAGGTGGTTTGCCACCTGTGTTTGTGGTAAACCCTTGAGGTGCCTTGGGCACCGTATTGTGAAGGGAGTGAGTGCGGATATCTGATCGCACTGGTTGGTAATGTTGGGAAGAATCATAAATGGACGGTTGGGCTTGGTCCTCGGTGTTCATGTCCCGAGGCTCCTTCCGTGCTAAGTGGTCGGTTGGGCTTGGTCCTCGTGCTCGTTTCTGAGGCTCCTTCCATACCACGATGTGGTTGTATTGTATGCGGTGTGAGTCGACACTCGGTGTCATAATCCCGGGTTAAGGATAGTGTGGCAAGTCTACGTGCTCGCCAATCGTCACACCGATGGGAGTTGACAGCTAAACCTTGGGCGGTTGGGCTTGGTCCTCGGTGTTGACGTCCTGAGGCTCCTTCTGTGCCAAGTGAACGGTTGGGCTTGGTCCTCGTGCTCATTTCCGAGGCTCCTTCCGTATTACACCTTAGGCAAGTTCGGGGCTAGGATCTCGGTGCACATCTACCTGAGACACCCGCTGAGCTGTAGTACGCATGTGAGCTCCGCTGTTGTGTTCTTAGTGTTGAGGCATACGAAGGCCTAGGCCAGGTAGTGTGGAGACTAGCCTAGTAGTGGATATGCCCACTCTACTATCACCGTCCGGCCACGACAGTTGATGCCTAAGAGGTTAGCTACCTGCTAGAAAAGTGGGAACTGCAAGCCTGTGTCGACATAGCGATTGCATGTGCGTGATCATGGGTGAGTCATTACATTGCATACATGTCATTACACTTCATTGCATACACAAGATCCTCATCGTATAAGTTTGTATGGGCACTCCTATACGATGAGTTACTTACTGATGAACGATCCTTAACTTATATGCTTGTATGAGCATTCATATAAGTTGAGTTACTTTCTGTTATAATATTATACTCTCATGCTGCTGTAGATGGTAGAATTGCTAGAATAAGATGTTGCTCATTTGTTACACTGATTTATATACATAGTGATATAGCACCTGCTTGTACCTATGTTTTATATATTTTGTACCCTGTTCCTTTCTCCGCCCGGTGTCGAGGAGTCGCCGGGGGAGAGGATGTGAAGCCACTTAGTCTTTATGACTAACGGTTGCTACGTCTTCCTTTTTAGGAGAAAACCCAGCAGGTGAAGCAGCAGGTTATGCAGCCGGACAGCCAGGCCAGGACGACAGGGCCTGAGGGGATGGTACCGTCGCTATCGTCAGTTACAGATGTTAGTGTGAGAGGTTTTTGTTGTAGCCCTTTTGGGAAAACTACTATTTACGTACTCTGATATTAGAAGCTTGTTATAGCTTCTTTATTTATGATATTTGGACTATATGCTTTGTGTGGATTTGACTTCTGTGTTATATTTTGGTTGGGTTCGCAATGTATGATATTGGTTGTAGTCGGCAGAATAGGTGTCTTGTGGTACAGGCTAACACGAGTGTTAGTGCTACCGCAAGACGACTGTTCTGGGCATAAGATCCCTCTCGTGCCGTGTTTTGTGTTCCGGGAGGGGGGTCTTACAACTCTAGTGCCAAGCTAATTTTGAAATTATCAAAAGGTAAATTAATTAACGGATCACCAATGTTAAATGAAAATTTATCTTCTCTTTGTGTGTCTTGCCAAAAAGAAAAATTTTTGAAATCTTCTTTTAAAAATAAAAATGTTATTTCTACTACTAGACAACTTCTGTTAATTCATATGGATTTATTTGGACCATTTAGCATGCCAGGTCTAGGAGGTAGAAAAGATACTTTTTGTTTTAATTGATGATTTTTCTAGATTTTGCTGCACTATATTTCTAACTTTCAAATCTGATGCGTTCTTTGAATTTACTAAATAATGCATTCGCATACAAACTGAACTTGATTTAAAAATAAAATGCATATGCTCAAATCATGGAGGTGAGTTTGAAAATGTCAGAATTTTTCTTTTTACAATGATCTAGGAATTAAACACGAATTTTTTACTTCACACACTTCACAACAAAATGGTGTAGCAAAGAGAAAAAAATATAACTCTTCTAGAGCTAGTACGTACTATGCTTTCTGAATATGGGTTACCTAGATCATTTTGGGTCGAAGCTGTAAATACCTCATGTTATGTTACAAATCGTGTCATGCTTCACCCATTTTTAAAAAATAACTCCTTATGAATTATATTCCAAAATAAATCAAATGTATCTTATTTTCGTGTTTTTGGTTGTAAATGTTTCATTTAAAACACTAAAGTTACATTAGGTAAATTTAATGAAAAATGTGATGAAAGAATTTTTACTAGTTATTCTTCAACTAGCAAAGCTTATAGAATTTATAATAAGAGAACTAAAAAAGTTGAAGAATCTTTTCATGTAAGATTTGATGAGTTTGTTCTTTTTGTAGAATCTAATCCTACATGAAATGAAGAGGAAACCCTTCCCCGCTTTAGAACATGAATATGATGAACCACTTGGTGAAAAAAAGAAGAAAAAGAGAAGAAAGAGGTAGAAATTGAAGAATATGTACCTCCAAGTGAGCTTATATTTACAAAAGATCATCCAAAAGAACTTATTATTGACGAACTATCAAAAGGAGTTAGTACTCGTTCTTCTTTACATGAGTCTTTTTCAAACCTTTGTTTTGTATCCGAAATTGAACAAAAACACGTTTCAACAGCTGTAAATGATGAATTTTGGTTTTTAGCTATGAATGAAGAACTTAATCAATTTGAACGTAATAAAGTTTAGAAACTTATAGAGAGGTCATCTAATCATCACGTTGTATATGGATTTTCAAAAATAAATTAGATAGTGGTTCTAAAATTACAAGGAATAAAGATATATTTGTAGTGCAAGGGTATTCACAAATCGATGGGATAGATTTTGATGAAATTTTTGCACCTGTTGCTCTCTTAAAATCTGTTAGAATTTTTCTTGCTTTTGTGAGTTTTAAAAGATTAAATTATTTCAAATGGATGTTAAAAGTATATTTTTAAATGGGTTTATTAAAGAAGAAGTTTATATAGAAAAACCCATCGGGTTTGTTAATGAAAAATTTCCTGATCATGTGTATAAGTTAGAAAAAGTAATTTATAGTTTGAAATAAGTGCCTTGTGCTTGATATGAAAGACTAACTTTATATTTATTAAAGCACAATTATAAAATAGGAAGTGCGGATAGTACACTCTTCATTAAATATGTTAATGATGATTTGATTATTTTGCAAATTTATGTATATGATATCATTTTTGGAGCCACTAATGAAGAGTTATTTAATGAAATTATTTTAGTGATGAAAAATAAATTTGAAATGAGGATGGTAGGAGAACTACATATTTTCTAGGATTTAAAATTACCCAAAGACATGATGGTATTCTTATTTGTCAATCTAGATATATTCATGATATTCTTAATAGAATTGGATTTGAAAATCTTAAGCAAGCTAATTCTCATATGAGTGTATCATTAAAATTAGAAAATGATGAAAACGGTATTTCTATGGATCAAACATTATATAGAGAAATGATAGAATTATTGTTATATTTAACCGCATCTAGATCCAATTTTATATTTGTCATTTATTTATGTGTTAGATTTCAAGTTAATCCCAAAGATTCATATTTAAAAGTAGTTAAATGAATTTTTAGATATCTTATCGGTAGATCTAGATTAGATTTATGGTATCTACATGATGATTAATTTATTTTACATGGTTTTTCTAATTTGTACTGTGTGGGATGTTCATTAGATCATAAGAGCACTAGTGACACTACTCATTTCTTAGGCCCTTCACTTATATCATGGTCGAGTAGAAAACAGAATTCTATTGTTCTTTCCACCACTGAGGCTGAATACATTGCATAAGGTAGTTATTGTGCACAAGTCATATGAATGACTCAAATATTAGAAGACTTTAGTGTACATCAACATAATGTAAAATTAAAATGTTATAACAAAAGTGTTATTAACCTAACAAACAATCTTGCAAATCATTCTAGATCAAAACACATAAATGTACGACATCATTTTATTTGAGATCATATTAAAAAAGAACACGTGAAAAATAGTTTTATAGGAATTGACTCTCAACTTGCACACATCTTCACAAAACTCCTCTCGAATCACATTTTACACTGCTTTGATTAGAATTAGGAGTATTAGACATTTCAAACTAAAATATTATTTTTAAATTTATAAAAAAATATGTATCTAAATTTTTTCTAGAGATAAAGCAAAATAAAAACCATTTATACGAAAATTGCTCTAAGAAGGATAATTCACTGAAAGAACACATAATTTCATAACAAAAGTGAACATAAAATGTCTGATACACAAACCAGAACAAGCCATATGTAACTGATAATATAGTACACTACAATCATATCAAGCTATTAAATAGTGCACATAACATGTCTGATACACAAACCATAGCAAAATAATAGATAACAGATATCGCCTGCAATATGAATGTTGCCAAGCGATACTAAACTAAAGTTTAGATCTTGTCTAAAATCTCCTACATAATACATATAATTAGAAAACTCTACTCTCTCCACTGGTCACTAGTTGTTCCTCACCCGAACTTGGTCCTCTATCCCTTTGTCTTCGAGTTTATCGAATGGAGTGTCGTGGTGGATCTACCATAGGATTCTCCTATTCTTGTTCCTCAGCTAGTGCCAGCTTCTTCTTAGAACCTCCAATGAGGAACTTCAGAATTTTTTGAATCCCAGTCAACTTCTTTGTGACATCCACTTTATTCTTTGAAGGATTCTCGTAAGTCATTATATGACTCGCGAAGAGATCCTCCTTGTGGTAGTGGCAGTCTCGTAAAAGTAGATGATACACTCTGAGCTTATGGCAATCGTGTCGAGTATATATTGTATATGGCAGGAACATTATCATTTAGATAAAATTCCTGATCAATCCAAGGGTATTTCCGATATAGGATTTGTTGAATGATGCCTCCCAACAGGAGGGCACTAAGCTTTCTTCTCAAAGGATTCTTTAACTTATAAGTATATCAGATAATGGATAAAGTCAGACCAGCTACGTAAAACTCCTCATGCTCTAATATGTGATAGGTCATTAGACCAAGCTGGTTAGTTGTTTTCTTAATATCTCCAAATTTGAGCATTATAGTATGTAGCAGTATATCTTGTATCATGAACGCATCTAGAGTGGGTGTGGTGGTATTTTGAATTAAAGTTTTGATATTTCTTCCATTCAGGACCTGATTCAATAACGTCCAATCTCGCTCTTTTTGATAGTTCTCAAGCACATTCAAAATATTCTCACTTTCTATCAGACCAAATTCATTTCTTAAGTTTTAGTGTGTGTTTTCCACTACTCCTTACATTTTTGATCTCATGCCACCATTCATTTATGTATATGATGGATCTTCTAAATAGTTGTAGAACTCTCTTACTAGTGCAGATGAAAACATATCAGGAAGAATAACAAACATTATACAAGGCATGGCTAGCATGTCGTAGATATGTGCATAATGAGACTGATTGTAATCAACCATCATCGCCACACAAAATATTGGTTTTCTGCACCCAAAACCATCTGGTACAATGATTAATTGAGGAGTACCGAATGTGCTTCTTTGTTCCCTTAAACCTGATGCCATTTCCTGTAACAACAAATACAAACAATCAATATCACCGACGTTATTTATATCGTTGGGTGATGCCCGACAATATCAAATGTTCATCTTCCCTACAAAATCTTCTTAGATCTTGAAAAATATATCTCAATACTACCAAAATATGTGATTTTAGTCCTTTTTTTTTTTACATCATTAAGAACTGGAAAATTAAAATTCACTATTCATCTTCTTCCTCAAAACCCCTTTCAAATCTATCCTGGACTCTGAGATTTGACTTTAGGTTCTGAAAATTATTTTTAGATATAACATGAAATCCAAAATCCTAACTCAAAATATATCCTATTTTTTACTAACCTATTCCTAGATCTACTTTTGATCTCTCCCAAAATAAAAAACATCTCCTGAAATCACCATTAAATTGCAAAGAAACTTCAAAACAAAAAATTAGAGGATAATTTTTTCTAATTTTTTCAAAAGGAATAAGTGACATACCTTGGATTTTGGTGATTTTGCCAGCAAAATGAAGCTCTTCTTGTGATAAGGTTTTGGGAAAATAGGGGCGAAATGAGATCTTGAAGCACATCCCATTTATCATAAAAATGATATCGCTGGAATTAGCTCAATATAGCCCGCGATATAAAAAAATATTTAAAAATGAAATCAAATTATTTAGCATCTTTTTACTCATCTAATTTCTTAAAACATTCATTTTTTACTTCTAATCCACATTTGTTTAAAAAATATGAAAAACTACTTAAAAATTTCCATTCTTTTCTTTAATTTGTTTTTCATTTCCAAATCACACATCATAAAAAGACTCCATATGCTACATTGCTAAAGTCAAGGATCACTAGATTTATCATTTAAAGATTATTTGCAATGTGTGGTTTTATTTCCAAGTTTCGTAAACATTATTTTGGATTTACTGTGCCTTGAATATTATCTTACATTATGCTTGAAATTGTTTGTAGAACTGTGTAAATTTGTGTTCACATACCTTTAAGTATGAGTAATGTTTCATATTTGATAATGAATATCACACAAAAACTTTTGATAATCTGCATGTGATTCTAATCTCATTCCAACATGATTGTGTAGTGTACTAGCATAACCTCATAAATTCCATAAATATATTACCTACACAACCTTGCTTTCCATGCACTTTATCATTAGAGAAATGTGGCTTAAAACAAAATTTCAATGTTTGCAAAAATAAGTGAATTCAGAGTCCTCAGCTAAAAATAATATTAATAATTTTTTTTTAAATATATATGATGAATAAATATGATGATAAGAATTACTCCACAAAGCACTACACACCCTCATGATAAGTCTTAATAAGAATTGTGAGGTTGAACACTTTGGAATGAATTGTAAGTGTCTTGTGCAAGCAAATCTTTCAACCATTTCTCTAGTTGAAAATTATTGTTATACATGCGTTGATGGTTGTCGAAGTAAGATTATTAATGCCCAATTAATGTTTTGTTTTAACATTAATTACATGCCTTCATGTGATTTGGTTTTTACACTTGTATACTTTATCAAAACATATTTTGCATGCATCATTATCTTAAATAAAATTTCTACTCATGAGCATTAGATCCTAAAGTGTTGAAACCGAAGAATCGATCTCTGTGGAGTTCACCCTTGGGGAAGGGGTGATCGCGCACCTACTTCTCTCCTACAAGAACAATGATAAGGAAAAAGAACAAGAAACCGACCTAAGGGCTCAGCATGGAGGTCCCACCACACACCCGGAAGATCTTAGAGCACTTTCACTCCCTAGCCAAGAGCCGAGCTAAGGCAACCTTAAAAAACGCTAGAAGACTGGGAGACAAGTAAGCATGCCTTTTGAGGTACCCCTTGGGTCTATTTATAGGTTTCTGAAATCGACCTGAAAATAGCCAACCTCCGCTATTCTGAACAGCTGTGCAGCCCAACTGGGTCTGCCAACAACATAACTCCGCTGTTCTAACTGGCTATGGGTAGGCCAATGGGGGTAAAATGGTAAAAACACATCACAGAGCACAAGGCGAGCGACACTCTAAGGCCTCTACTTGCCTGGGGCAGCGAGTGCTTGATGGGGATGGCGCTCACCGCCTCTCAGAACCTTGGCGGACACGGGCCCGACCGGTCCAGCTCACCTACTGTCTGCCGAGCTCCCTCGGCGAGTGCGAGACGGTGGATGCCGAAGTATTTCTCGGTGCCCGAGGCAGATGCGACCTGGTTTTCCCCCTGCATTCCTTCTGTAGGCGAGCGCGAGCCAGGCCGCTCTAAGATTATTACCTCCGAAGCCCAGAGATATTGAGTTTGACGAACTCCAAGCGGGCGCGAGGCTGCATTGAACAGCTCGCGCAGCTTATCTGCCTAGCTTTGGCGAGAGCGAGTTGGTCATTCTGCGTCCGCCTGCTTGCTCTTTTGACGTGGACGGGCTCCCCCGGTCTGCTCTCTTGGGGTCGTGGGCCCACTCGTCTAACACGCGGTTGTACATAATCCCCACTCTTTTTGAGCTTGACCAAGCTTGGAAAGAATCATCTAACCCACTGTTCGGTGAGTGATTTGCTGAGTTGGAGAGAATCTTTTGTGGGGCACCACCCTCGTGCAATAAATATGCCATTGGACCTTTGGAAAATTTCCCCCTCCTTCCACTATTCTCCGCGAGCTGTAGCTGAGCAATGCCTATATCCGAGGAGAGGCGGGCTCACCTAGAGGCTGTGAGGGAGGGGACTCGGGAGATGGCCCTTGGTACCGCCCCGTGGTTGGCGTGTGAATCGCCTGGCCCCCTATTTAGGCCGAAAAAATGAAGAAGGGTCGGGCAGTCCTCCTCGAACAATCCCCCTGCGTCGGGTTCGACGGCCGGTGTCGAGGTCGCCCCTGAGGTAAGCAGGCTCCTCTGTCCGACTCATGACTCTATGTCTGATTTCTCTTTTCTGCAGGAATCAGTTCGCAATGACGGAGAGGGTAGGGAGAACCGGGGCATTTCCCACTGTTGATAACTGCACGGCTCGCTAGCCCCCCCCCCCCCAGCCCAGGAGTGCGTACCTCCTGCGATGTCTCCATCGCCAATGCCACCCGGCTTGGGGAAAACCTTTGCTGCCCTTAGAGGCGAACCCTTCCAAGGGCATCCGGGTACCTCCCGACTGGCTACCGATGCGGGCGACGTACCGACCCCAGGTGAGCTTTGCACTTTGGCCTGTTTGCCACGGATCGCTCCTTTTGATTCCTCCCTGCTGGTTTTAACGCGATCTTCTCCTCTGACGTCAAGATGAGCGAGGGGTATTCTCCTCCTCCTAACACAGATCACATTTCTGAGTACCTGGGTGACCCGTTGAATGCTGAGAAGATGACAAAGTTGGTGATGTATCTATTTCAAAAGCCCACGTTACTATTGCAGGAGGTTTTTGACAGGGTGGACAAGGCTGAGGCAAAGGAGCGGTTCGCGGTTCTGGAGGGGGCGAGGCGTCCAGCTGACGGGGACGGAGTTACCTCCCCGGTGGTACACATCACGAGAGTCGAGGAGTGGATTAGGCATGCCTCGGAGCAGGTTGATCTGGCCCAGTGTGAACTGTTGGTGGTTCGCAAGTACCATTACCCTCGTGTGCTGCCCCGATCTTGCACGTGAGGGCGAGGCAGGTGGAAGTGGATCAAGTACCGAGCCGCCTGCCTCCTCTCTGCCTTTGGCTGCCTTGCTCGGATTGCCTCCACATGCTGGGTCACTTCCCGTAGT
This sequence comes from Platanthera zijinensis, assembly GCA_039513925.1. Lineage (NCBI taxonomy): Eukaryota > Viridiplantae > Streptophyta > Magnoliopsida > Asparagales > Orchidaceae > Platanthera > Platanthera zijinensis. The sequence continues at coordinate 159,108,994 of CM077083.1, forward strand.
AGGGTCATAAAACTTCTTTGTTCGAGACATTTAATGTTTGTAATAATTTGAGAACAATCTCGCTCGCCAGTGGGTGATTGTTCGCAGCCTGTTTTATAGTGTTGCTGATTCGTTTTCTTTTGGAGAGCGGATGAGACGCTCTTGCTCTCCTACCCCTTCTTCAAGCGGGCGTGTCACCACTGAATCGGCTCTCCCGGCCTGTCTAGTCGGTTTTGGCAGGAGCGAGTCGGTCGCCCGTAGGTTGCGAGCCCGAGCAACTCGCCTGCCGATTCAGGCTAACTCGGATCGCGACCACCCATCTTTCATGCGGACGCGGATGAGAGTAGCTTGTGGCCGAAAAGTCTTCGTGGCACGCCGACGAGCTGAAAGAAGTCTGAGGCGGGTCTGGAAGTCGAAAAGTTGGGGCGCATTTTGCTATCCGCACTTTTCCCTCCGGCGAAATATTTTCCTGCCCTTTGTCATTCTATAAATAGGCCCTGCCGACCCCTTCTCACCTACCGCATTTAAGACTTCCTCCCCTTTCTACTTCCTATGACTCCCGACTCGCCAGCTTCCTGCGAGAACTTCCTCGTCCCGCCAAGCGAGTTTCCCGCGAGATGGGTGGTGGCAGCGGCGATGCGGATGGGCGGAGCAAGTGCGCCTGGACTTTCTCCAAACATGATTTTTCCCATGCCGTCATCACCGAACGCGAGTTCCTTGATGTCGTAGGCAACTTCGTGCCACCAGGTTTCGTGGCGAGGTAACCTGGGAAAGGGGAGAGAATCAACGATCTCTCCAGAGAGGAGCTTGCCATCCCCACAGCGCACTTTGAGGCGGGTCTCCGGCTATCTTTATGGCTGGAGGTCCTCCAAACCTTGAAATACTTCGTGGTCATCCCCGGGCAAATGACCCCCAATTCCATCACTGTGGTGGTCGGATTCGCCTGCTTCCTGCGGGAAGAGCGGATCGAGTTTAGCCTTGCGGTCTTCTGCAAGCTGTTCTCCTTTCGGGCGAACAAGGACGGGACCGCCTTCTTCTCCAGTAACCACGTCAAGGTGCGGGAGACTGTCAACAAGAGCCATAACTTGCTAAAGAAGTTTGTTTTCATGAAAGGGGACTTCCACAACGTCCCCTTCTCGCCAATCCAGCTCAGCGAGGCGAGCTACCGCCCCTAGCCTGGGGGGCCACAAAGCGGAGCTGTGCGGGTTCTTCACCGGGAAGAACTTTGAAGTCTCCTTTCTTCGCAGGAACCTGGACAATCTCGCCCCTGTCCCTCCTAGGGAAGGTAAGTGGTTCACATTTCTCCCTTCTTCTTTATCCCCATCCTCTTATTCTAAGTCTTTTCCCTCCAGCAAGCGAGCAGGACATCCCCGGGCACCCTCCTTATGAGATTGCTCGACTTGCCTCTAGTGAGCTTACCCGTGTCGAGGTGGAGGCCATCACGCACTGTGAGATCACAGTCCCTGTCATACAGAAGCGGCCTAGCCACGAACAGCCTCTGTCGCCGCCGCACAAGAAGCCGAAAACCGCGGGCGGCACGCCCCCCACGAGTCAGGAAAAAAGTAAGGCCCCGATGGACCAATCAGCTGGGGATCTCGCTCCCATGACAGCCCCGACCAGCAGCTCTCCTGGCAGGAGGGCTGGTACTTCCGGGCCTCAGAAAGAGACGCAGCCAGCCGTGAAGCCGGTGTCGAGGGCGCACCGTAACTTTGTCCTTAACGAGCGATCTCTCAATGAGCTCGGAATCCCCCTCCTGTAGTAGGACAGGGATTCAGACCGAGCAATCATCTCCACTCTACTACCGAGCTGGCTGGAGCAGAATACCATCAGCGGGGAGGCTTACAACTTCTCATTCAGCCTTTATGCGCGGGAGGACCCTCCGATCTATGACGAGGAGGCCACGCGGGTCCTCGTGCACGAAAGCGAGTGGGCCCAGCTCCACGGCCTGGAGCTGGCCCACATGACGGGCAGGCGGCTAACCCAGCTGGAGAAGAACGCCCCTTCGCTCAAAAAGCTGGTTGACGAGAAGGAGAAAGCTGGCTGGCTCGCCCAGGAGGAGGCAGATTTCCAAAGAAAGCGGGCAGATGCAGCCGATGCCGCCCTTGCCTAGTACCTGAGGGGAGCGGTAAGTCCCTCGACTCACACTTATCGCTTACAGGTTGCCTCTCCTCTTCTCAAGTTTATCTCATCCCATCCCTTCTCGCAGAATGCGGTGACGGACAGTCGTCTTGGCATCCAGATCACCTCCCTTGAAAATGAAAGAGAGGCATCACAGGCGCGGGTGCGCGAATTGGAGGCCGCAACGTCTCTCCTACCATCCTCTAGTAGTGGCTGCCAGCTCGCACACTACACTGAGTACGAGATAGAGGTCATGATGCAGAAGAACGCCGTGGGTGCAGTGAAGTACACCCTCCAGACATTGCGGCGAGCTGACCATATCAAGAGCGAGGGCGAGAGCCTTTTTGCGAGCGACGTGGTATTGGCCTTGTTCCTTCCGGTACCGAAGCCGGGATTCAGGCCCTTCCATCCCATTTAGGGGGACTCGTCGATCGAGGGCTTGCTTTGATGAATACTCGCGCCTCGCCTAAGATATTTTTCCTGTAATATGAGCGCGGGCCGAGGCCCAGGACTTATAATTTTTTTTGATCAATAAAATGTACTCTCTGAAACTGTTATGTAAAGATGCTTCTTTGTAGTATAAATCGGCCTTTTCTTTCTTATACTCACGGTTTGTTTTTTATTCTTCTATTCATTGTCTCCCTTCCCACGGCTTGCGAGCTAGGCCGCATGTTTGTTCGGGACTTAGCTTAGGAAATATAGGAGCGCAAGTTAGCCGAACAGTGAACGGAGATACACGTCCCTCATCTGGGTTCGTCGTGCCATTCGTGAGGCAGAGTAGGCGAGCCGACTCGGTCCGCACCCAAGCCGCTTGGCTCCACGCGTGCTGGGCTCCATGGGGTCACGACGCAGTCTGAGTTCTCGTCGTCTTGGTTGTTTTCTGGGAGCTCGCCGAACCATAGGCTCGAGTTGGCATTTCTGGCTCGCTGACCCATTAATGTCATCTTGGCGACCTTGTGATTTTTGCCTCTGTAGTTTGAGCGTATGGGTCCTAACCTTAAGCGTCGCATTCACCAAGACCTTCTGTCCTGCTGGTCAGTTGGGGTTTGGGTAGACTCCCACGAGTGACATCCAGCCCTACCAGCTAGATGGGAGTGTAGCGGGATCTGCTCGGGATTCGGGTAGACTCCTCCGAGTGATATCCATCCCTGCCATCTATGTGAGAGCCTGATAGAGGGATCTGCTCGGGGTCTGGGTAGACTCCTCTGAGTGACATCCATCCCTTCCAGTTAAGTGAGAGCTTGGCAGCAGGATCTGCTCGGGGTCTGGGTAGACTCCTCCGAGTGACGTCCAGCCCTGTCAGCTGGGTGAGAGCCTGACAGCGGGATCTGCTAGGGGTCTGGGTAGACTCCACTGAGTGACATCTAGCCCTGCCAACTAGGTGAGAGCCTGGCACCGAGATCTGCTCGGGGTCTGGGTAGACTCCACTAAGTGACGTCCAGCCCTACTAGCTAGGTGAGAGCCTGGCAGCGGGATCTGCTCGAGGTCTGGGTAGACTCCACTGAGTGACATCCAGCCCTGCCAGCTAGGTGAGAGCCTGGTAGTGGGTCTGCTCGGCGTCTGGGTAGACTCCACCGAGTGGCATCCATCCCTGCCAGCTAGGTGAGAGCCTGGCAGCAGGATCTTCTCGTGGTCTGAGTAGACTCCTCTGAGTGACATCCATCCCTACCATCTAGGTGAGAGCCTGGCAGCGGGATATGCTCGGGGTCTGGGTAGACTCCATCGAGTGACATATAGCCCTGCCAGCTAGGTGAGAGCCTGGCAGCGGGATCTGCTCGGGGTCTGGGTAGACTCCATCGAGTGACATCTAGCCTTCCCAGCTAGGTGAGAGCCTGGCAGCAGGATTTGCTCGGGGTCTTGGTTTACTCCACCGAGTGATATCCAGCCTTGCCAGCTAGGTGACAGCCTGGCAGCGGGATCTGCTCGGGGTCTGAGTAGACTCTACCGAGTGATATCTAGCCCTGCCAACTAGGTGAGAGCCTGGTAGCGGGATCTGCTCGGGGTCTGGGTAGACTCCATTGAGTGACCTATAGCCCTGCCAGCTAGGTGAGAGCCTGGTAGCGGGATCTGCTCGGGGTTTGGGTAGACTCCTCCGAGTGACATCCATCCCTTCTAGCTAGGTGAGAGCCAGACAGCGGGATCTGCTCGGGGTCTGTGTTGAAGTGGTGACCGGGCGGTCTGGCAGTTTCCCTTCAGCAGGTTAATTGTTATGTGATGCTGTCTGAGGTCCAAGCGGTCTAGCGGCTTATCACTGGCGACTTGGAGACCGGCTGTCTGGCGGTCTCACATGGCGATCTCTCTCTCTCTCTGGCAGTTGTCGAGCGATTAGCCCCTCTGTCTAACTGCGTGGCTTGTGTGGTTTGTGTCTGTATAGTCTGGTTGTGTCATGTAATTTTATAGTCCCACATCTCTTATTTGTATTCTCTCTTTTCTCCTCCATTCAATATATGGGAGGTCATACCTTTGTAATAGATACTTTTTTCTGATAATAAAGTTTTAGTTTAAACCGTTTTCGGCTTATTTTAGTTCGTTTCTCACATGGTATCAGAGGACTCGATCTTTTCCTCCTGATCTGTGCGCCCTCCCTATCCGCGCGGCTTGCTTTGCCTGCTTGCGACCTATCCACACGGTCTCTTTCTCTCCTTGTCGTTGCCCTCTGTGTGCGTTACCTTTTGTTCCCGTTTCCCTGTTCGCCGCGACCTGTTGCCATGTGCCTTGTTTTGCCTGTTGCTTCTGTTCGAGCGAACTGTCTTCTAGCCGCTCGACTTCTATCCCTCTGCTTGATTGTGCGGCTTGGTCGTGGCTTCTCTAGCCGCTGGTGTCTGACATCATGACCGCTGCAGCTCTTCTTCTTCCTATCCGCGCGGCTTGTTTCATAACCGCGCGACCTCTCTTCTCTCTCTAGTTCTATCCGCGACCTGTTTTTGCGGTTTCTCTGCCTCTGTTTTTCCCGCGATCTCCTTGATTCGCGCGACTCCTTATCTGTTCGTGTGGCCTTCTCTCTAACCGCACGGCATTTTCCCTGTGTTGGTCTGCTTCTTAGTTGTGTCCTTTGAGGTTTCCTTTTTGTGTCCACTGAGGTCTTTTGGTTCTCACAAACTTTCTTGTGTTCGTGCTGTGTTCGCTGATTGTCTGTTCGCGCGGCCTGTTTCTTGTTCTCTCGCTCTTCCTTTTTTAGTTCGCGCGACCTGTCTCTCTGTTCGCGCGACCCTATTCTACTCATATGGCTCTCTTCGATGTCTCTACTTTCTCCTCTTCTTCGAAGCCTTCTGCCTCGGTGGTCATGTCTTCTGGCAGTGCCCACTTCGTTACTCAAGGCAAATGGCTGATCGACTCAGGTGCTACCAATCATATGATCGGCTCTCCCCAGTGTTTTTCTCTCCTGGAAACACATGATCGGTTGCCCCCGGTTATTCTCGCTGACGGCTCTCCATCCCCGGTCCATGGGACGGGAGTTGTTCAAGTCACTCCGTCTCTTCAATTGGCGAATACTCTCTACGTGCCCAAATTCCCGTGTAACTTAATATCTGTTACCTCTCTATGCAAGAAATTATAGTGTTCTGTCACATTTACTTCTATTTCTTGTTCTTTTCAGGATCCGGACTCCTAGCGGACGATTGCTACTGGGACTGAGAGTGGCAGCCTATTCTTCCTCGACAACGTTTCCACTCTATCCGTCTTATCCACCACCTCCACTGATCTACTCCAATGGCATCTTCTCCTTGGTCATGCTCCTCCGTGTCTTCTTCGTCAGCTTCTGCCCCATCTTCCTTCACAAAGTCCTTCCCTCAATTGTGAGGCCTGTCAGCTTGGCAAGCATCACTGTTCCTCCTTCCCACCAAAGCAAGTTCGTGGATCTTCCCGACCGTTTGATCTCATCCACTCTGATGTTTGGGGTCCTTCTCCTACCCTTACCGTTGGTCGAGGAAGTTCCTATTTTTTCACGTTTATTGATGATTTCTCTCGTTATACATGGGTGTATCTTTTAAAAGATCGCTCCGAATTATTCTCTGTATGGACATCTTTCTATCTCATGATCAAAACTCAGTTGATGTTTCTATAAAAGTTTTTCGATCTGATAACGCCCAAGAATATCTCAGTCATGCTTTTTCGTCCTTCTGTATACAACATGGGATTATTCATCAAACTAGTTGTGTCTATACTTCACAGCAAAATGGTGTGGCGGAACGCAAAAACCGTCACCTCCTTGATGTCCCTTGCACTCTGATGGCACAGATGCAGGTTCCTCGTGCCTATTGGGGCTATGCCGTTCTCATCTCCTGTTTCCTCATCAATCGCATTCCATCCACCGTTCTCCATGGTCAAACCCCATTCTCCATTCTCCATCCTGGCAAGGAACCCTTCCGCCTTCCTCTACGTATATTTGGATGTACGGCCTTTGTACATGCTCCCTCCGTTACCCGCGATAAACTCTCCCCTCGCTCCACCAAATGTGTCTTTCTGGGGTACTCCACCACTCAAAAAGGCTACTGTTGCTATGACCTTGTTCTTCGTAAGCAGTTCATCTCCGCTGACGTTACCTTCTTCGAGAATGCCTCCTACTTCTCGGACGACTCCTTTTCTCTTCCCCAAACTTCCTCTTCTCTTCCCACAGCCTCTGATTCTCCTATTATTCCCTTCGTTCCCTCGCCTCCTACTGCGATATCCACCCCTACTCTGTCTCCACCTCCGTCTCCCTCATCTCCGATGTCGTCGCTCTCTCCTCCCGGGCCAGCTCTCTCTGCCACGGATGCTCTGGATGCCGAGGAACCCGCCGACCTGGATCTTCCTATAGCTCTTCCCAAAGGGGTGCGGACATGTACCCTACACCCCCTTGCTGCTATTGTTTCATATGATCGTCTTACCTCTTCTCACAGAGCCTTTGCGCTGGCTATCTCTGCCACTGCCACACCTCGTTCCTACCAGGAGGCCCTTGCTATTCCTCACTGGAAGATGGCCATGGATGAAGAAATGGAGACCCTAACAGAGCGGGGTACCTGGACTCTTGTTCCTCCTCCCTTCGGTACTGATGTTGTTGGTTGTCGCTGGGTATTTGCGGTAAAATTTGGCCCGGATGGCACTGTGGACCGTTATAAGGCTCGTCTTGTTGCTAAGGGCTTTACTCAAACCTATGGGGTTGATTATTTTGACACCTTCTCTCCCGTGGCTCGTCTCAGCACTATACAGGTCGTTCTCTCTATGGCGGTCAATAAAGATTGGCCAATTTCTCAGCTGGATGTAAAGAATGCCTTCCTTTATGGTGATCTTCAGAAGGCCGTCTACATGGAGCAATCTCCTGGGTATGTTGCTCAGGGGGAGACACGAGTATGCCGACTGCAGAAGGCAATCTATGGCCTCAAGCAGAGCCCTCGAGCATGGTTTGACAAGTTCAGCGGTATCGTGGCGGCCGTTGGTTTTGCGCGCAGCTCTGCCGATCACTCTCTATTTATTCGCAAAACCCCCTCGGGACTGGTGGTTCTTGCTGTGTATGTTGATGATATTCTTCTCACTAGTGATGACCAGGAAGGGGTAGCCCTTACAAAGCGGCATCTTCGTCAACATCTGGTCACGAAAGATATGGGCTCTCCGAAGTACTTTTTGGGGATCGAGATATCTCAGAAGCCCAACTCCTTGGTCCTCTCCCAGCATAAGTATGCCCTTGATCTTCTAAAAGAAGCAGGATTGACTGGGGCCAAACCTGCCCGATGCCCTATGGCTATTGGAGAAGACAAAACCTGGACAGATGATTCGCCTCTTCTTTCAGATACTACGCGGTACAGGTGTCTAGTTAGTAAGCTCATATATCTCACAGTGATTAGGCCCGACATTTCTATGTTGTGGGCAAGGTAAGTCAATTCATGCAAGCACCCAGGGAGTGACATATACAGTCCGCCTTACGGATCTTGGAGTATGTCAAAGCAGCCCCTGGGAAAGGATTACTATTTCAGAAGAATGGCCATCTGAAGGTTGAAGCATACTCAGATGCGAGTTATGCTGATGACAAAGGGGATCGCAAGTCTACCTCTAGTTTCTGCACCTTTGTTGGGAAAATCTGGTAAGCTGGAAGAGCAAGAAGCAGTCTGTTGTTTCCAGGTCCAGTGCTGAAGCAGAGTATCAAAATATTGCATCGACCACTTGTGAGTTAAAATGGCTACGAGCTCTCATGCTGGATTTGGGAGAGGTCTGCAACCATCCTCTACCTATGTTCTGTGACAACAAGGCTGCGATATATATCTCCAAAAATCCAGTCTTCCATGAAAGAACCAAGCATATTGAGGTCGACTGTCATTTCATTCGTGAAGAGATTTTGAAGGAACAAATTTGCACTCCCTTCGTCACTTCTGATAAAGAGTTGGCTGACATCTTCACCAAGCAAGTATCCGCCTCATTTTCTCATATTTGTGACAAGCTGGGCATGATCGATATATATGCTCCAGCTTGAGGGGGAGTGTTGAAGTGGTGACCGGGCAGTCTGGCGGTTTCCCTTCAGCGGGTTGATTGTTATGTGATACTGTCTGAGGTCCAACTGGTCTAGCGGCTTGTCACTGGCGACTTGGAGACCGGGTGGTCTGGCGGTCTCACATGGCGATCTCTCTCTCTGGCAGTTGCCGAGCGGTTAGCCCCTCTGTCTAACCGCGCGGCTTGTGCGGTTTGTATCTGTACAGTCCGCTTGTGTCATGTAATTTTTTAGTCTCACGTCACTTATTTGTATTCTCTCTTTTCTCCTCCATTCTATATAAGGGAGGCCATACCTTTGTAATAGATATCTTTTTATGATAATAAAGTTTTAGTTTAAACCGTTTCTGGCTTGTTTTAGTTCGTTTCTTACAGTCTGGGTAGACTCTACCGAGTGACATACAGCCCTGCCATCTAGGTAAGAGCCTGGCAGTAGGATCTGTTCGGGGTCTAGGTAGACTCTTCCGAGTGACATCCAGCCCTACCAACTAGGTGAGAGCCTGGCAGCAGGATCTGCTCTGGGTCTGGGTAGACTCCACCGAGTGACATCTAGCTCTGCCAACTAGGTGAGAGCCTGGCAGCCAGATCTACTCGGGGTCTGGGTAGACTCCATCGAGTGACATCCAGCCCTGCCATCTAGGTGAGAGCCTGGCAGCAGGATCTTCTCGGGGTCTGGGTAGACTCCACCAAGTGACATCCAGCCCTGCTAGCTAGGTGAGAGCCTGGCAGGGGGATCTGCCCGGGGTCCGGGTAGACTCCACCGAGTGACATCTTGACTTGCAAGCTAGGTGAGAGCCTGACAGCGGGATCTGCTCGGGGTCTGGGTAGACTCCACCGAGTGACATCCAGTCCTGCCAACTATGTGAGAGCCTAGCAGTGGGATCTGCTCGGGGTCTGGGTAATGAACACTTCTACTTGCACAAAGCATGGAAGGGGAACAAGCATATCGAGAAGCTTTTATTAGAAAATAGAACACTACTTACAGGACTCAAGGGTAAAAATGTTTTAAGTCGTCACCACTTTAGGTGAGACTTAGGGTCTCGCCTTCCACATTCTGGAGGCAGTACCCTCCTAACCTCAATGCCTCCTATATATTGTATGGACCTTCCCAGTTGGGGTTGAGCTTCCCCACAGCAGCCGATCTCCCTATGACATCCACCTTTCTCAGGACCAAGTCCCCTTCCATGAACTGTTTTACCCTAACGTACTTGTCAAAGTACTTAACTATTCTTCTCTTCACTTCTTCTTGCTGGATGGCGGAGAGGTCATGTAGCTCCTCCACCATGTCTAGAGAGAGCCGTAGTTCCTCTTCATTTTCGGCTCTCCATTCTTCCCTTACTTCGTCCGCCTCAACCACCTGAGGCATCTGGACCTCAAACTCTATCGAGAGTACTGCCCCGCATCCATGGGAGAGCTTGAAGGGGGTTTCTCCTGTGGCATTATTAGGAGTCATTCTAAGCGCCTAAAGAACTGAAGGAAGCTGTTCCACCGAACTACCCTTCAAGTTTTCCACCTTCTTCTTGAGGAGATAGACGATGATCTTGTTCACCGCCTCCACCTCCCCGTTGCTCCTAGGGTGGTAAACCGAAGCAAACATGAGATCAATCCCGAGTTGCCCGCAGAAACTGATGAACTCGGTACTAGCGAACTGAGGCTCGTTGTCCGTGACAATGGCTTTGGGTAATCCGTTCTTGTAGATGATCTCCCCCCGCACAAAATTCCGGATTACTTGAGAGGTCACCTTGGTCAGTTCCTTTACTTCTAACCACTTAGAAAAATAGTTGATCATGACCAACAAGAATCTCCTCTGCCCGCTGGCCTGGTGGAAAGGCCCTACCAGATCCATTCCCCAGATTGCAAAGGGCCAGGGCACCGTGATGCTCTTGAGGCGCTGAGACGGCTGTAGTTGGAGGGGGAAAAACAACTCGCACTTGCTACACTTCTTTGTGAACTCTGTGGCGTCATGGTTTAGGGTCGGCCAGAAGTACCATTGCCTGATGATTCTTCCTTCCAAGGTTCTGCCCCCTGAGTGGCTTCCAAACTCCCCTAAGTGGACTTCCTCCAAGATCCTCTGGATTTCCATCTCGGCCACGCATCGTGCTAGCATGTCGGAGAGGGTCTTTCTATACTGCTGCATATAACGCATAAGATAATATACTGACTTATGCTTGAACTTTTTCCTGTCCATCCCCTCTGGATATTCTCTTGTAGAAATGAAGGTCGTGAACGAGTCCATCCACGAGGGGTGATGATCCACCTCTATCAGCTCTCTTTATTCAATGGAAGGGAGGAACAGGTCGAAAATGGTGCCCCCCACCCGGGGGATATGATTTGCGAGTCGATCCGCCTGCTCGCTCTCCTCCCGGGGTACATGTCGGATGGAGAAAGTTTGGAATGTGCCAATGACCCCTTTTACTTTTGCTAAATATGACTCGAGGGTAGGCTCCCTTGCCTCGAACTCCACGTTGATCTGGGAAGCCACCACCATGGAGTCAATAAGGACCTCCACATCAAGTACCCCCAACTCCCTGGCTAGGCGTAGCCCTGCGATGACCGCCTCATACTCAGCCTGGTTGTTGGTGATGGGAAAGTGCACCACTACCATTTGCTCGATCCTTATTCCCTGGGGGCTCTCCAAGATCACCCCCACCCCCAGGTAATGCCTCCCTGAAGTGTCATCTACCATCACTTTCCAGGTAATAGGGTGAAAGAGTTCTACCTCCGCCACTTCGACCACACAGTCTGCCAGGAAATCGGCCATTGCTTGGGCCTTGATCGAGAGGAGGGGGATGAAGGAGATATTGAACTCGCTCAACTCCACCGACCACTTAGCCAACCTTCCTGAATGCTCCACCCCCTCGAAGATGTTGTGGAGGGGATGGTCACTCACCACTCAGATCGAGTGTGCCTGGAAGTAGGGCCTGAGTCTCTAAGCTGAGATGACCAGACCGAAGGCCAGCTTCTCCAAGATGGGATATCGGAGTTCTGCCTTCCTCAAGACCCGACTCACATAATATATGGGGAGTTACTTCTTCCCCTCTTCCTGAACCAGGATGGAGCTCAAGGCCTCTGCTTTGACCGCTAGATATAAAGATAGGTCCTCCCCCTCCTTTGGCCCTTGGAGCCGGGGATCCTGAGTCAACTGCCTCTTCAAGGCCTGGAATGCCTCCTCGCACTCCCTAGTCCATTCGAACTTCTGGCCCCCTCAAAGTTTTGAAGAATGGGGAGCACTTCTCTCCGACCCGGGAGAGGAACCTGCTCAAACCTGTCAGCTTCCCTGTCAACCGTTGCACCTCCTTAGTGTTTCGAGGTGATCCCAACTCCATGATTGCCCACCTTGCCAGGGTTGGGCTCTACACCTACAGGGGTAAGGAGATGGCCTAGGAACTTGCCCCTGCTTGCCCCAAAGACACATTTTAGGGAGTTCAACCGTATCTTATATTTGCGTAAGGTGATGAAGGTCTCCTCCAGGTCCCGGAGATGAGAATCCATGTCTCGACTCTTGATCATGAGGTTATCCACATATACCTCCAGGTTCCTCCCCTTCTACTCTCGGAAGACCCTATCCATCATTTTTTGGTACGTTGCCCCCGCATTCTTTAGCCCAAAGGGCATCATTTATAGCAGTAGCACCCATTCCCTGTGATGAAGGAGACATCCTTGATGTCTGGGGGGTGAATCCTGATCTGGTGGTAACCTGAAAATGCATCTAGAAAATTCATTACAGGAAAACCAACGGCTGAGTCAACCAGCGCGTCGATCCAAGGCAAGGGATAACAATCCTTAGGACTAAAGAAAAATCAATACACATACGCCACCAGCCGTCTCCTTTTTTGACCATTACTATATTGGAGACCCAATTAGGGTATTAGATCTCGGATACAAAGCCAGCCTTGAGGAGCTTGGCCACTTCCTCCCTGATTGGCTCGGCTAGCTTGTCTGCAACGGACCTCTTCTTCTGCTGGATGGGGCGAGCCTCTGGGTCCAAGTTGAGGCAGTGGCAGGCAATGTCCGCATCAATCCCTGACATCTCTGTGGCGCTCCAGGAGAAGACGTCCATGTACTTTTGGATGCACTCCAGCATCTTCTCTTGATCTGACGGGGTAAGCTCCCCGCTAATACGGACCTTTTCAACCCTCCCCCCGAGGGTGAGAACCTCCATATCCATAACCTCTTCCGCAGCCTCCAGACAAGACTGCTCACCCCATTCTCCAGCTTCCTCCCCTCCGGGAGCAGGAATCTCCTCCTCTGCCTACTCCACGGCCATTGCCTCGGCCGGCTCCAGGACTTCCTCCGCCACCTCCACCCAGGTGCGGTCTTCCTCCACCTCCATCTACACTCCTGCCTCCTGCTCCGCCTCCTCCATCCTTTGCTCCATCTCCTCGGCCCCTTGCTGTCATGAGATGGAGTTCATTGCCGTGACATAGCACTCCCTTGCCACCTTAAGGTCACCCCAAACCCGGACCTGTATCCCCTCGGCATTAAACTTTAGGAATTGGTGGAAGGATGACGGAATATAGCGGAAGGCACTGATGAGGGGTCGCCCGAAGATGGCATTGTAGCTACTGGGGGTGTCCATAACGACAAACCTGCAGGTGCGGGACTGCCCCCCCTAGAGTGACATAGAGGCCTACTCCTTCTATCTCCTTCCTCTCACCCGAGAACCCTAATAAGGGTCCATCTAAGGCCAACACCATCTTGGCCTCCACCTTCATCGCATCAAATGCCTTCTTGAAGATGACGTTAACCAAGCTCCCATTGTTGATGAGGATCTGGGAGATGGTGAAGTTCTCGACCACTGTCTGGATGACCAGCGCGTCGCAGAAGGGGTCCTCATGGTCTGTCATATCCTTCCTCGAGAAGGTGATCTTCTCTTCCAGGGGTGGGGTTTGGGATGTGGAGCCAAAGCTCCGGTGGTATATAGTGTGGAGACTTGACTTGCGGGAAGCCTCTACCCCCGCCCCCCTGTGGATCACTCTGATCCCTCCCGGGGCCCCAACATCTGCCCGGTCTTCACACCTGTCCTCCTCCGCCCGAGGTAGGAATTCTTCAATCTGCACTCCCCAGCGGTCTTGCTGCTGATGTTGCTCCCTGTTTCCTCTCATCTCGAGGAACTTCGGACACGTGGCTGTGGCATGCCCCTCCTCCCGATGGACGTCATAGTAGGGTAACTCCACCCTAACTTCCCTTCTCCTCCTCTGCGGCGCTCTCCTCCTCTTCCCCATGGCTATATCCATAGCCTTGTTCTGGTCGGGGAGAGGTGGTCTCTGGCCCTCCCTCCCACCTGGAGGGTAAAATTGGCCCTGACCCCCCTGGCGATTGTCTCCTCCCTGTAAACCTCTCCGCGGCCCCTAGTCTTGTCACTCTAGCCTCCAACCTATCCAATGGTTCGGCTCCTGGAGCCCCCACCTAGGTTGCTGCTGCTGCTGCTGCTGCTGCTGTTCCCTCTACTGGGGCTCAGCCCTTCTCTCCTCTTAACCTCTGCCACCTCTTGGCCTCTCTTCCTCTGTGGCCCACCTAGCCAGCTTCCGGGAAAATGCTGGATTCGACGCCTCACCGTCGACTTCTCTTGTCGCCCTCTCCATTATCTCCTCGTAAGATTCTGAAGAAACCCTGTTGCAGCCCCAGGGTGAAGGCCATCCTCAGGATGTGACCCGACATCTCTTGGACATGGGTCACCTCCTCCTAGAACCGGTCCACGTAGCTCCCCAAGGTCTCGTTCATACCTTGCTTGATGCGGAACAGGGACTCCGACTCCTTCTTCATCCTCTTGGAGATGGTGAATCTCAACATGAACCCCCAGCGCAGGTCCTGGAAATAGTAAATGGAGCTGGATGGTAACGGGTGGAACCACTCTCTCGCCTTCTCCTTGAGAGTGATGGCGAAGAGCCTGCACTTGAACCCATCCGACATCTGTCGGATCGAGACCACGTCCTCAAACCATTAAATGTGTTAGACCGGGTCTACCTTCCTGGAGTAGTAGGACATCTCGGGATCCATGAACCCCTCTAGAACCGGGGCAGAAGAAACCAGCTCGTTGAAGGGGCTGCTCCCCCTACTAAATGAGTTGGGGGGTCTCTCACCCCCATCTCGTCGAACCTGCCACCGCTCTCCGAACCCGGTAAGAGTACACGCCCGGGGAGCTCGCCGCCTCTTCCTTCCTCTACAACTCCTTTCCCAGCCCACCTGTCGGGAGCATCTTCGCCAAGGGTCGAGTCTGCGTGTAATGGCGCCGCTGGAGTCGAGCACTCGGCACATGCGTTGAGTGCGAACCTAACAAGGCCAAGCACCTCTCACCTGAAGTCTTTGAACATCCCCACTATGGCGAGATGCGAGGGGGGTGGCGAGTCAGACCTATCCGAGCCTTGTCCTTCTCCTCCCATCATCGAGCCTGCTGAAGGTTTTTTGAGCTGACCACGCTCCACGCTCACCGCACCAGAATGTTGAAACTGAAGAATCGGTCTTTGCAGAGTTCACCCTTGGGGAAGGGGTGATCGCGCACCTACTTCTCTCCTACATGCAAAATGACAAGGAAAAAGAACAAGAAACTGACCCAAGGGTTCGGCATGGAGGTCCCACCACACACCCGGAAGATCTTAGAGTTCTTCCCCTCCCTAGCCAAGAGCCAAGCCAAGCTAAGGCAACCTTAAAAAGCACTATAAGACTGGGAGACAAGTAAGCATGCATTCTGAGGTACCCCTTGGGTCTATTTATAGGTTTCTGAAATCAGCCTGCAAATAGACGACCTCCGCTGTTCTGAATAGCTATGTGCAGCCCAATTGGGTCTGCCAACAGCGTAACTCCGCTGTTCTAACTGGCTATGGGCAAGCCAGTGGGGGAAAAATTGTAAAAACACATCACAGAGCACAAGGTGAGCGGCACTCTGAGGCCTCCACTCGCCTAGGGCGGCAAGTGCTTGATGGGGCTGGCACTCGCCGCCTCCCCGAACCTTGGCGGACACGGGCCCAACCGGTCCAGCTCGCCTACTATCTATCGAGCTCCCTGGGCGAGTGCGAGACGGCGGATGGCGAGGAATTTCTCGGCGCCCGAGGAGGACGCGGCCTTGTTTTCCCCCCGGCTTCTTTTATAAGCGAGCGCGAGCCAGGCCGCTCTAAGATTGTTATCTCCGAAGCCCAGAGATATTGAGTTTGACGAACTCCAGGCGGGCATGAGGCTGCGTTTACCAGCTCGCGCAGCATGTCCGCCTAGCTTTGGCAAGAGCGAGTTGGTCGTTCTGAGTCCTTCTGCTTGCTCTTCTAACGCGGGAGAGTGATGGGCTAAACCCGAACAGGCAAGCGTACCTGTCGAATTGTAGTACCAAGGTCGTATTTAAACACGGGGTTGTCAATTACTGCTACTCACGCTTGAAATATTATCCTACCGGAAAATAGTTGGATTTTGAGAATTTTTTTAAGTAAAATGAACGATAAATTGCGAGACGAAAACTTATATAAAAAAAGGCTAGCATTCGATCATTGATTCACCATGAAATGAAACGAGAAAATAAAAGGGCATAGTTTTAAATTTGCAAATCCAACTCGGCCGTGACGGATCCGAAAATGAGACAAAATCTCGCTAGAGCATTAGGCCTCCTAACTTATAGACTCTTTGATCGAAATCTCTTTACAAACCAAAGAAGCCTAAAGTTGCATTATCGAAGTGATCCGCACTATTGGATTTGACTCCAATCCGGAAGATTTACGTCGTCCTATCTTAGGGTTGCGTTCAACTCCTTCCTTCTTTGAGTGATCTTTCACATTCACGAGCCTCTCAGCTACTCGAATATGAGATCATAAGCCTACTACCGTATACCGGAAATACGGAGTCGACGAAATAATTATTCAAAGAAGGACCGAGTAGAATTACGCAAAAATAAAACTATGAAATAAAAATAATTCTCATTTCAAATCATGGATCCTCATGATCAAATGCTAAGAGGGAATTAGCTATGCATGACGGAAAAGAAAATGACAATAATAGAAGGAGAAGACTTCATATTACTTATAATAAAAGGAAAGGGAGTACACGATAATGAAAAAAACAAAACTATATTACTAAACAAAAATGAGATTACAAGAATGAAAACAAACTAGAAATGAAAAATTACAATGAACTCTCTTGAATTGAACTATCCAAAGCTATCTCCAAAAGCCAACTCTCAATCCAACCTTTTAAGCTTTAGACTTGGGTTCCTTTTATAGGAGAGGAGGGAAGCATCTAGAATAGGGGGAAGCCAAAGGGGTGGTCGGCCATAGGGTGGGGGTTTGCTCATGCATTGTAATTAATAGAGGAGAGAGATGGCTAGGGTGCATGCATGTAATAAATGGAAAATATAAAAATAAGAAGGGGGGAATGGATGGAAAATAAAAGAGGGGAGAGAAGGTAGGGGCCGGCCATAGGGGGAGAAATGTTCATGCATGTAATAAATAGGGGAGAGAGAAAAATATGTGCATGCATGAGAAAGGTGGAAACTAATAAAGGAGAGAGAGAGGGTGTGGCCGGCCATAGGGGGGAGAAATGGGTTGTTTGTATGGGCTCGGGCTGCTCCAAAATAACAAGGCCGGCTGCTTGGGCTTCATGTATGGGCTCGGGTAGCTTGAGGACAGCACCAAGGAGGGCCGGGCTGCAAGGGTTGCGTGTGGGGGCTGCTTTGGTGGCTTGTGGGCTGCTCCAAGTGCTCGGGTAGAGGCTTAGGGGCTGCACCAAATTGACATGGCCTGCACCTACAAAACAAAATAAAACATAACATTAGTTCTAATAATAATAATAAAACTAGTCATCAAATTAAAACATAATACCTAACTAAATCATTAGATAAAACATAACATTAACAAACATAAATTTATAATATTAGTTATAATAATAATAACATCTAATACAAAGATAACAAAAATAACCAAACATAAATTTATAAAATAAAACATAACATAAAACATAAGTTTATAATAAAAAACAATAATAAAAACATAACATAAAATAACAACATCCAATCCTACAAAAGCATAAAATTATAATGATACTTAGGAAATAAGCTACTAAATTGCCTCAAAAAGGGATGACTAAAAATAAGTCATCAAACTCCCCCATGCTTAGACATTTGCTTGCCCTCAAGCAAATAGAAATAAAAAACTAGGGAGAAACAAAAAGAAAGCAAAAGATATATATATATTTAAGTTCCATAGTTAAGAAAAACAAAACATGAAAAATTAAACTATCATAATATTCATATTATCAACTAGTGGGGTGAGAAGTGCACAATAGAAAATTTGAAAGTGGAATCCTAAAAATCTCATTAAAACATAAGAAAAGTCTACTAATTTCTAAATCTTAAAAACAAGGCATCCAAAATAAATGAAAATAAGGAAAACAAAAGTAGAGGTTCTAAGTAAATGGCGCATTAACAAACTACTAGGTTGCTAGATAAACATTAACCCTAAACACTCCAAGATAACCTCCAAAGAAATCCATCAATGATGGTGGCCATAGGCTTGTACGTTCACACTTTCTCCACTACGCGAATTTAAGTTCTAAGATCATTAGGACTTCTACTTGGCATTAAAACTTGGCTTAGGTAAATGATTAGGTAAATGGAATCAACGATAAACATGAGGGCTTTAGGCACTAAATCAAGGTGAGCTCAAAAATAAACAAAGTATAATCAAAATGAGAAATAACAAGTATGTCATTTCTCCAATAATAAACTACAAAAACAAGGCCATGAAAATTTTCTTTTATAAACTTGGCCAAACATAAACTTTTTTTGCATTTTTTTTTTTGATTTTTTCTTTCTCAATTTTTTTCCTTTTTGAATAATATTTGATAAGAAAGCTCCAAAAATAAGCTTGAGAATTTCCTATTCATTTCAAAAATAATACCCCTCCAAAGAAATAATTTTTAAGCTCAAAGTTATAGTGCAAAAATAGGAAAGGTATTTGGCTTTGGTGAACATAATGAAATGAAAGGTGGAGCTAAAAACAAAGAAATTAAGGAAAAGACCCAAAATTGTTTTGCAAGGGTTTTGTTTTTGGTGGGCAAGAAAAGCTCAAACTATTCAAATGGTGGCCTAAATCATTTCTAAAGAACGTAAAAATGGCGCAAATGCTTCGAGAGTAGCTTGGTACAAGTTCTAGACACCAAGAAAGACTACCCCGCAAATGAAAAAGAACTAATGATACCTAGCAACCATTCGTAAGCAACTAACCGAATAAAAAGATATAACTACACGTTGTTAGCTTATAACGTAAAAACCGGATGCCTCAATTTAAGAAAAAGAAACTAGTAAAACTAAACTATGTTAAAATGATAGGTTTAGAAAACATTTTCAAAGTAATTTATATAGAACTACAAAAACCGCACGAGCCTACACTTTACTAGAAGAAATATGAAAATAAAAATAGAAATAATTTTAGATTTTGTTTTTCAAATCGATTTTAGCACACTTTTTTTTTTAGTTTTGTTTTTTTTCCTAATTTTTTTTTGGGTTCTATATTTTATAATTTTTTTTTGGATTTTAGATTTTGATGACATAAAATACTATACTAATTTAAAACATAAAATTTTTTTTCTTTTTGAAAGAAGAAAAACAGAAAGAAAAGACCAAAAGAAACTAGACCCCCCCCCCCATGCTTAAATTCTACATTGCCCTCAATGATGAAAACATAAAGAAAAAGAGAAGGGGACTGAGAAGAAGAGAAAAAGAAAAAAAATGCAGGAAAATAAGTAAATAAAAAGAACAGGACTTCCCTGGGTTCGTGAGATGAAGGCGGATGTCGCTCCCCCATGCTTGCTTTTTAGAGTACTTGATCGTCAGCAGGTATGACTTGATCCATCTGATATCAGCAGCGACGGAGCGGCGACCACGATCATGGACTTGATTGGCCTCCGGTAGAAAGAGCAAAATAAAAGAAAAAATAGATAGTCCGTGGGCAGATGCCCGGTAATGTTTTTTTTTTATTACAATAATTCAAATAAAAGAGTTGCATAATAATAAGTCCAAAAATAAAAATGTCCATAACAAAATAAAATTCTAGGAGCCCAAAAGAAGATTCTCCTTTGCAGGAGACACAGAATCATTAGAAAAATAGAGCTTAAGTTTGCGTTCATGCACTTTAAATTCACCCCTCTCCGGGTGCGAAAGTAACACAGTTCCATCAGAAAAAACATCCTTGACCGCAAACGGTGCAGACCAACGAGATTTAGATTTTCCAAAGAAAATGCGTAATCGTGAATTTAAGAGAAGAACTTGATCGCCTTGTTTAAAATTTTTATGGTGGCGGAAGTTCTTATCGTGATAATTTTTTTCTGCAGGGTCAGGTGGTTTTTCAAAATAATTTGGCAAATTTGTATCATTTTCAAAAATAAGATTTTTTTGTCCAAAATCAGAGTCATTTTCGAATGTTGCTTGTACGGACATAACAGTGTTTTCAAAAATAGTTGATGGGTCCAAAAAAAGAAGAAGAAAAATCATTTGGAGAGAAATAGGAGTCTTCTTTTAAATCATCAATGAAAAAACAAGAGTCATCATTTTGTAAAGAGTTTTTCATCGATTTATTGATATCAAATGTTACTTCCTCATCTCCTACGTGAAGAAAAAGTTTTCCCTCACTCACATTTATGATTGCGCGAGCGGTGGCTAGGAAAGGTTGACCAAGGATAAGAGGGACCTCGATGTCCTCTTCAATATCGAGAATGACAAAATCCACCGGGAAGATGAATTTGTCGACCTTCACTAACACATCCTCAACGACTCCTAACGGATATTTAATCGAATGATCGGCTAACTGTATACTCATGCTTGTAGCGCTGAGAGTGCCCAAACCTAGCTTTTTAAATAAAGAAAAAGGCATCAAGTTGATGCTCGCTCCTAGATCCGCTAACGCATGTTTTACAAAAAAGTCGCCAAAAACACAAGGAATTGAAAAACTACCCGGATCATTTATTTTTTTTGGAAGATTTGAGTTGTTAATGACCGTCGAGCACTCTTCATTTAACGTCACGTGAGAAAGATTTTCCAATTTCTTTTTGTTCGTTAATAAATCTTTAAGATATTTGGCGTACTTAGGCATTTGGCTAATTGCTTCATGAAATGGCAAATTAATATGAATTTGTTTAAATATTTTAAGAAAGCGCTGATATTGATTATCTAGTTTTTCTTTCCTAAGTCGAGCCGGATAAGGAGGTGGCGGAAATTCCTTTAGAACAACTGGAGCATCATTTTGAAAACCATCTTTTTCTTTTTGAGAATCAGAAATAATAGAGCTATCTTTTTCTTTTTCAAACATAGATTTTTCTTTTTCAAGATTTAAGTTATCACTTTCCGTGGGGGTAAAAACAGGAGGGACAATCACCCTTGGCTCTTCCCTTGTGGTGGGCTCGTTAACAACCTTACCGCTCCGAAGGGAAATCGCATTTGCGTGTTCCCTTGGGTTAGGCTCAGTGTTCGAGGGAAGAGTTCCAGGTGGTCTCTCGGAAAAGGCCTTGGCGAGTTGGCCGACTTGATTTTCTAGATTTTTCATTGATCCCGTTAAATTTCTAATAGTGGCATCGTTCGAGCTTATATACTTAGCGAGGATCTCTTCCAAAGAGGAAGGTTTTTGAAAATTTTGTTGTGGTGGTGGTGGTGGTGTAAAATCGTGTGGTGGGCGTATGGCGTTAGCGTTATTACTCCATGAGAAATTAGGATGGTTACGCCATCCGGGGTGATAAGAATTAGACGAAGAATTAAAACCAGACGGAGAAGAAAAATTCGGAAAAGCAGAAAAATTGTTTGCAGAATTATTTTGAGCAGGCCTGGGTATGTTCCCCAGATAATCCACCTGCTCGGCGGCAGCAGCATTTTCATATACCTTAGCGGCGGAGGGAAAGGTCATCTCCGAGATCTTCTTGTTCAGCATTTCCACTTGTAACGCCAGTTGCGACACCGAATCCACTACATATAAACCTGCAGGTTTAGCTGGGCGAGTCCTAGACGAATTCCACTGATATGTGTTCATCGCCATGTCCTCGATAAGCTCAAGAGCGGCTTCTGGAGTTTTGCGGTCTAAAGAACCAGCAGAAGCGGCATCTATCATCTGCTTAGTCTCTTGGTTTAGCCCATTATAGAATGTCTGGACCTGCAAGCATACAGGCAGAGCATGGTGTGGGCATCTTCTCAAAAGCTCTTTGAACCTCTCCCAAGTGTCATAGAGGGTCTCAGAATCAATTTGAGAGTATGAAGTTATATCATTTCGCAGCTTAGCAGTTTTAGCGGGGGGGAAATAACGAGAGAGAAATTTTTCAGTTAAAATGTTCCAAGTAGTGATTGATCGTCTTGGAAGAGAACTCAACCACTGTTTGGCTTTAGTTCTTAAGGAGAATGGGAAGAGTCTTAGCCTTATCGCATCATCTGAGACACCATTGATTTTAAAGGTGTCACGGATTTCAAGAAAATTGGCAATATGCAAGTTCGGATCTTCATCTTGTAATCCGTCGAACTGTACATATTGCTGCACCATTTGTATGATGCTAGGCTTAAGCTCGAAGTTATTGTTCGCAATCGCAGGTCGAACAATACTTGATTCAGTCCCTTCCAAGTTGGGTCGAGCATAATTGGACATAGTCCTTTGCTGAGCCATTCCTGGGTTAGGGTCTCCCATCTCAGAATTAAAATTGCAATCCCCGTAGGAATCCTCAACCGCTGTTTGAGAAGTGGAAGCCCCGAATCATAGTTGTCTCCGAAAGGAGCGTTCGATTTCTGGGTCCAAATCAGCAAGTAGCGACGGATTCGCTCGGGTCATGCACTAGTGCAGAAAACGAGGGAAAATGAAAATGAAAGCTTGAAAAAGAAAGAAAAAGAGAAGAAAGGATTTTTTTTTTTTGAAAATAGAGTTTTTACGGCTTGGCTCTCGAACTTCCCGAGGACTACCCGGTGAAGGGTTCGCCCGGTACTAGGTAAAATGGTGGCGCTTAAAGCCCCTTACCCTTTTCGAGAGATTTTAGGTGGGGTAGAAATAAGGTGAAGTGGGTTGATTATAATTATTAAATATATAAATATATATATTTTTTGATTTTTGTAGAAGTAATAGCGCAAGCGTTTTCAAAATATTGACGAGAAAACTCCCCGGCAACGGCGCCAAAAACTTGATGGGCTAAACCCGAACAGGCAAGCGTACCTGTCGAATTGTAGTACCAAGGTCGTATTTAAACATGGGGTTGTCAATTACTGCTACTCACGCTTGAAATATTATCCTACCGGAAAATAGTTGGATTTAGAGAACTTTTTTTAAGTAAAATGAACGATAAATTGCGAAACGAAAACTTATATAAAAAAAGGCTAGCATTCGATCATTGATTCACCATGAAATGAAACGAGAAAATAAAAGGGCATAGTTTTAAATTTGCAAATCCAACTCGGCCGTGACGGATCCGAAAATGAGACAAAATCTCGCTAGAGCATTAGGCCTCCTAACTTATAGACTCTTTGATCGAAATCTCTTTACAAACCAAAGAAGTCTAAAGTTGCATTATCGAAGTGATTCACACTATTGGATTTGACTCCAATCCGGAAGATTTACGTCGTCCTATCTCTAGGGTTGCGTTCAACTCCTTCCTTCTTTGAGTGATCTTTCACATTCACGAGCCTCTCGGCTACTCGAATATGAGATCATAAGCCTACTACCGTATACCGGAAATACGGAGTCGACGAAATAATTATTCAAAGAAGGACCGAGTAGAATTACGCAAAAATAAAACTATGAAATAAAAATAATTCTCATTTCAAATCATGGATCCTCATGTTCAAATGCTAAGAGGGAATTAGTTACGCATGACGGATAAGAAAACGACAATAATAGAAGGAGAAGACTTCATATTACTTATAATAAAAGGAAAGGGAGTACACGATAATGAAAAAACAAAACTATATTACTAAACAAAAATGAGATTACAAGAATGAAAACAAACTAGAAATGAAAAATTACAATGAACTCTCTTGAATTGAACTCTCCAAAGCTATCTCCAAAAGCCAACTCTCAATCCAACCTTTTAAGCTTTAGACTTGGGTTCCTTTTATAGGAGAGGAGGGAAGCATCTAGAATAGGGGGAAGCCAAAGGGGTGGCCGGCCATAGGGTGGGGGTTTGTTCATGCATTGTAATTAATAGAGGAGAGAGATGGCTAGGGTGCATGCATGTAATAAATGGAAAATATAAAAATAAGAAGGGGGGAATGGATGGAAAATAAAAGAGGGGAGAGAAGGTAGGGGTCGGCCATAGGGGGGAGAAATGTTCATGCATGTAATAAATAGGGGAGAGAGAAAAATATGTGCATGCATGAGAAAGGTAGCAACTAATAAAGGAGAGAGAGGGTGTGGCCGACCATACGGGGGAGAAATGGGCTGTTTGTATGGGCTCGGGCTGCTCCAAAATAACAAGGCCGGCTGCTTGGGCTTCATGTAGGGGCTCGGGTAGCTTGAGGACAGCACCAAGGAGGGCCGGGCTGCAAGGGCTGCGTGTGGGGGCTGCTTTGGTGGCTTGTGGGCTGCTCCAAGTGCTCGGGTAGAGGCTTAGGGGCTGCACCAAATTGACATGGCCTGCACCTACAAAACAAAATAAAACATAACATTAGTTCTAATAATAATAATAATAAAACTAGTCATCAAATTAAAACATAATACCTAACTAAATCATTAGATAAAACATAACATTAACAAACATAAATTTATAATATTAGTTATAATAATAATAACATCTAATACAAAGATAACAAAAATAACCAAACATAAATTTATAAAATAAAACATAACATAAAACATAAGTTTATAATAAAAAAACAATAATAAAAACATAACATAAAATAACAACATCCAAGCCTACAAAAGCATAAAATTATAATGATACTTAGGAAATAAGCTACTAAATTGCCTCAAAAAGGGATGACTAAAAATAAGTCATCAGAGAGCTCCCCCAGTCTGCTCTCTTGGGGTTGTGGGCCCACTCGGCGAACTCGGTGTTGTACATAAAGCATATCTGCACTATTCTCTACAAACTTGAGTAACTGCATTAGTTAGCAAAGCATGAACTTAACAATGTTTGTGTATACTTGAATTTCAAATTATGTTATATTGCCCTTTCTTTCTTTTCTTGATATTTCAAATCCTCCTTACATATTTATGAAGTAGCATCTCTTGTTCCTAATATCCAAACATCATATTTTCAATTTAAAATTATAATCTTCATATATTCTTACTTTCTAAAAGATATTTCTTTTATGAGTGCTTCCACTATTTTTGTTGTGTTCACTGCATATGCTCTATCTTGCAAACTTTATTTTCAATGCTAACTATGTTGTTTCAATCTTATCTCCATCTCTACATTATGCTCAATGGAACAAAGAATACAACTCCACCTTCTTTAGATAATACCAAAAGGGTGAGAAGTTGTTGAAGAAATCAATTTTTATTAATTAAAGTATTTAGGGGAGTACATTAAATATTAGATAATGTATTTATGTAGGGGAGAGCATCAATATAGGGGGAGATTTTGTACATTTATCTCGCTTATCATATTTTATAAACAACACTCTAGTCATAGTTGATTTCTTTATAGAGGATTTGTTATTATAAAAATAGGGAGATTATTGGAGCATTTGTTGCGCATTCCTTGGTTTGAGAATAACAAATCCTGAATGTATTTGATCATAGTTTGTTTATAGTGTACAAAAACAACAAGTATAATTCCTCTATGGATGTGGTACGAAGATTTGAAGACATGTTCTAGATTTTATGATATCGCGGGCGATATAACTATCACTAGTGGTAGCCCAGATGACGTCAGCCTTGTGATAGCCATGTCCCGCACAATTCAAGCCACAACACGCAAGATTTTGCAATATCTCTATGTAATATATATATATATATATATATATATATATATATATATATATATATATATATATATATCACTGGAGTTATCTCCACGATCATCTATCCACATTCACCATTTTACCCAGCACGAACACCTTAGTGTGGGACACATGACAACATGAAGAACTAACGCCTATGATGTTCCTATCGTCAGTGATAGTGACCGATGTCTATTAAAAGAAGAGAGTTTGTCTAATCAAAGTTACACCACCTTAAGCTTTCATTCTACATACTCTCAGCGCTATTCTCTCCGAATTCAGACATCTCCTAACTCTTTCCTTCAAGTTCAAAAGCAAAGAGGAGATTTTTGTGTGTTACAACTCCAACAATCTTCACAATGATTTTTCATCTTCTACAAAGCTCTACATTAAAGGGAGTTTTAATCTTAGATATCTCATTGTATTTTTTTCATTTTATTTTTGTAAACAGTAGCGAATCCGTCGCCTTGTGAGTGGCAACTAGGAATTGAGTGGTTTAGGGGGTAATTCATCGCCTTGTGTGTAGCGACTAGGTCTAGATGACATCTTGTGGAGGATAGAGGCCGTATTTAGGGAGTGTGATAGGCTATAGCAGGCCGGTCCTTAGGAGAAGGACCGGTGAAGTTACAAATGGGTTTATTACTTGTAGCCTCAATTTCAAAGAAGCTTTGAAAAGCTAAGAAGGGTAGAATCAGATCTATCTTGACAAGTTCAAAGGAAGCAAATTCATCAAGATCAGATAACCAAGCTGCTAATCATTTCTCTCTTGCTGGGTGACATTTTCCGAATCTATTTCTTTTACCATAATTAATTGTGTAAGATCTATCTGTAGATCTGAGTGTAGGAGAATTATTCTCTTTATGTTGTAAGCTTGTGTTATAAAGGCTGAGGTAGGACCGAGATAGCCTGAGGTAGGAGAAGTAGTATTTCTCTGAGTTATAAGGCAGGATTTGCTTGAGGAGTAAGAGTGTGGATTCATTCTAAGGTAGAGTTCTTGAGAAGAACTTGAGGTGTAGGATCTTGGTGATCTGAGTGGTAAGACTTGTATAGTCTGAGTGGTAGGAGCCAGCTGGGATCTGAGCTGTAAGATCTGAGTATCTGAGTAAAAGAAAGAGAATGAGTTTGGCTGAATCTAGTTCATTTCTAGATAGGCGAAGGGGGAAAGTGGATGTACCCATAAGTTGGGGAACCACTATAAATCTGTGTGCTTTATGATGTGTTTGCTGAATTACTGTGTTTTGATAATTTTTTTAATTGTTGTTAAGTTTATCTTGATTATCTGACTGTGTTAATCATTTTAAAGGAAAGTAGAACTCTGATTAATTAAAGGGGTACCCATAGTTTAAATTGGACCTATTCACCCCCCTCTAGGTCATTCTCAATCCTAAAACAAACATTTACAATTAATATCAGAGGGAGGTTCATTGAAAAAGGCATAACAGCCTAGTGAGAATCCAAAGGATTACAGGGTAAGATATATCATGGCTCAGAGGGAAAACAATTTCATTAAGCTTCATGTATACTCTAAAGAAAACTTTGGAATATGGAAGGAGAGAGTAAGATTATTCATGGAGGCAGTAGATCCAAGAATTTACATCACAGTGATTGAAGGACCTTGTATTCCCATGAAAGTGTCAGTTCTTGATGCAAACATCAAGACAACCAATACTTACATATAGATGGATAAGGATGAAATCATTCTGGCCTCTATGGACAAAAGGGCATAGAATATAATAGTTAGTGCAATAGATGATTCCACTTTTGAGAATTTGATTCATTGCAAGACAGCCAATGAAATGTGGTAGTCTTTGATTATCTACATGGAAGGAACTGATGAGGTCAGAGATGATAAGAAATCTCTGCTAAACCAACAATATGAAGCCTTCAGACAAGATAAGAAAGACACTGTGGCTGAATGTTTTGAAAAGTTCTTCAGAATTGTAAACAACCTGAGGACTTATGGCAGAAGCTTTACAAACTATGAACTTAATGACAAGATCTTGAAGTCCCTGAACAAGGAATGAGATATCAAGATCTGTACCATAAGAGAAATAGGGAATTTATCCAACTTAGACCTCCAAGCCTTATTTGGCAAGCTGTTGTCACATGAGTTACAGGTCAATCTCAGGAAGCCTGGAGAAGATTCAGCTAGAGCACACAGCAGAGAAAAGACCTTGGCCCTAAAGGCTGAGTCATCCAGAAAAGTTAGAGAGAAATTAACACTCACAGAAAGACTGGAAATAACTTCTGAGTGTTCAGAATTTTCCTCATCAGGAGGAGACCTAACTGAGGAGGAACTGTCTCTCTTCTCTTGATAGTTCAAGAAGATGTTGAGGAGAAGAAGGCAGGGCAACTAGAAGGGTCTAGCTGGAGACACTTCTCTCAAGAAGACCAATCATCCAGAGATACCCAGGCAGAAGAAATCTAGGGATAGGTATGAATTTTTACAGAATAAATATATTAAGACTAATATAATGTGTTATTATTGCAACAGAAAAGGGTATGTCATAGCTGATTGCCCAGCAAAAAGAAAGGAGAAAAAGTCAGAAAACCTGAAAGATGGACATCACAAGAAGGCTGACAAAATCCTCTTGGCAAAAAGATAATTGACATTGTCTAACAGTGAGTCTGATTCATCAGAATCAGAAGAGGAGGAGGCTCTCATGGGCCTGATGGCTATTAAGGAAACCCAACCAGGAGAAGAAGATCATGATTTTTCAGATCCTGCTAAGGTAAAATCAATCTCTCATAGTTTAACCTCAGATTCTTTTCTGCATCAAAAAATGAATCATGTTCACACTCCTCTAATAGTAAAGAACATGATTCAGACACTGAAGCTGATTTTAACTCCCTTATCAACAGATATGGGAAGTTACTAAAGGCATTGATTGCAAGCAAACAGCTTGTTAAGGATCAGGCCAAAGAATTAGAATCCTTGAGAGGAGTATCTTTTCAGTTGATAAGTGCCAACACAAAGTTGGACCTACAAAAACTAAAACTTATAGAACTAACTAACAAGATAGATAGCCATGCAGAGGTGATAATAGAACAGGTCAAGACTGTCAAAGACCTAGAAGCAAAGCTTACTCAGGAAAGACACCTCCTGACTCAATTCTAAAAACCTAAGTCAGTGCTACCTATCATAGATACCTTTTTTGCACCATTTAGAAGTGGTGTAGGATATGGTAAGAACAAAAAGTTTAAAAAGAAGTATCTACCCAAGGGTAAAGCTCCAAGTGGTCCAGTTAGGCAACCAATCGAGTATCTACCTTCTAACAGATGCTTGAGATTATGTGTTCCTGGACACATGAGGTCTGAGTGCTCAACCAGTAAGGTTAATAAAGAGCTTTGCTGGAAGGATCAAACATCTAAAGGCAATATAGGCCAAGAACCATTACAAAAAAGTGTTCAATCCAAGAAGCCAAGGAATTCTTGGAACTGGTCCCAGTGCATCTCACCTAAATATGAAAGGTAAGGGTGTAAATTTTGCACCATTACCTTGGAAGTTGGATGATAATTCTGTGGTGCACAAAAGAACAACTTCAAATGTGCAACCAAAGAAAAGATACAATCGATTTGAGTGTTGGTGTTGTGGGAAGGTTGGGATTTTGCCCTAAATTATTGGTATAATCCAACAGCCCCTTCATATTAGTTTCAACCAGCTTTATTTAGAAAGCCTACTGTGTTTCACATAGCGAAGCCTAACAGGAACTAAGGCCCCAAAACTATTTGGGTGTCTAAGGTGAACTAAATCTTTGTTTGCAGGTAGAGCCAAGTACCAAAGTTAGGCCAATATATTACTTGGATAGTGGTTGTTCCAAACACATGACTGGATCAAGGAGTTTACTAAGAGATTACACTCTAGTTAGGAATGGACCAAAAGTCATCTTTGGAGGGTCAGAGAAAGGACTCACCAAGGGATATGGTAACATTTTTAATGGCCTAATTACCATTACTAAAGTGGCTTATGTAAAAGGATTGAACCACAATCTGATAAGCATAAGTCAGCTTTATGATATAGTGTATGAAATTATTTTTCACAATGACAAGTGTTTGATAAGGAATTCAAGTGATCAAGAGATCATCTTGTCAGACACTAGGAGTGGGAACATTTTTTCTCTAAACTTCTTAAGTATAACTGAGAAATCACCTGTATGCCTTGTAACTAGTGAGAAAGACTCTTTATGTGTACAGTGGCACAAGAGGCTGGCTCAAATAAACTACAAAGCTATGAGTAAACTATTCTCTATGGACTTAGTAAGAAATAGTCCAAAACTCAAATGCTCTAAAGAAGTCTTATGTCCTGCATGTCAAAAATGCAAATAAACAAAAATTTCCTTTAAGAGCATTCAGTCCAAAGACACTGAGAGGTGTCTGTACTTACTTCATATGAATCTACTTGGTATTATGCAAGTTCTTAGTTTGGGTAGCAAGTCCTATACCTATGTGATTGTGGATGATCACTCCAAGTTTGCTTGGGTATTCTTCTTAAGGAGAAAGTCTGAAACACTAGACATCCTTGCTGATTTTGTCAAACAAATTCAAAATGAGATGGGCTGTTTTGTGGTCAAACTTAGAAGTCATCATGGTACAGAATTTCAATCTGAAAAGATGATAAATTTTTGTAAGGAACTAGAAATCTTTAAGGAATTCCCCTCTCCAAGAACACCATGGCAAAATGGAGTTGCTGAGAGGAAAAATAGAACTCTTATTGAGGCAGGCAGAACAATACTGAGTGATACATCTCTCCTAGAATATTTCTGGGCTGAGGCTGTAAACACAATATAATATGTTCAGAATAGAGCATTGATCAATAAGAATCACAACAAGACTCCCTATGAACTAATGAAAGACAGAAAATCAAATATGTCATACTTCAAAATTTTTGGTCGTAAGTGCTATGTTTTTGACAATGGGAAAACTTATCTAACTAAGTTCTCAGAGAAATCCTATGAAGGAATCTTTGTAAGGTAAAGTCTTCATAGCAAAGCATACAGGATCTACAACTTGAAACATCAAATTGTAGAAGAATTTATTAATGTAGTTTTTGATGAATCATCTGTTTTATTTAATGAGATCTTTAACAACTCTTGTTTAGATGTTATAAACTCTAGAATGGAAAAGCTAAAAATAAGTGACTCACCTGATCTAGAGTTACACATTAGAGATAATATAGAAATTCCTATAGAAGATACTACAATTGCTCAGGGGGAGGAAGAGAATCATCCTAATCCTTCTGCAGTACAAGGTAAGGGTAGGCACCTGCCAGTAGTAGTTAGACACCTTAAAGATCATTCTATTGATAAAATAATAGGTGATGCTAGATTAGGAGTAACTACTAGGAGTAAACAACTCAATGAGGTTCTATACTTTAGTTTTTTCTCTCAGGTAGAACCTAATAGGTTTGAAGAAGCCAATTCAGACCCCAACTGGATTATGGCTATGCAAGAAGAGCTAAATCAATTTGAGAGATGCAAAGTCTGGAGTTTAGTTCCTAGACCTAGTGATCACAATGTGATAGGTACTAAGTGGATTTACAGGAATAAATTAGATGAGTATGGTGTTATAGTAAAGAACAAAGCTAGATTAGTGGCTGAAGGATATAGATAAGAGGAAGGGTTAGGCTTTGACAAAACCTTTGCACCTATAGCTAGGATAGAAGCCATAAGGTTGTTTTTAGCTCATACAACATTCAAAGGATACAAGGTCTACCAAATGGATATAAAATCAGCATTCCTAAATGGTTCACTGAAGGAGGAAGTCTTTGTAGAGCAGCCACCAAGTTTTGTTAACCCTAAACACAATAACTATGTTTTTAGATTGCACAAGGCTTTGTATGGGTTAAAATAGGCACCTAGAGCCTGTTATGAGACCTTGTCTACCTTTCTTATAGATAATAAGTTCTCTAGAGGAAAGATAGACAAGATACTATTTCTTAAGAACATCAAAGGATCAAGCATCCTAGTCCATATTTATGTAGATGATATAATCTTTGGTTATACTAATAAGAAGCTGTGTAGTAAATTTGTAAGGCAAGTTTGAAATGAGCAGCATGGGTGAGCGAAAGTTCTTCTTGGGATTCCAAGTTAGACAATCTGAGGATGGAATATCTATCTCTCAATCTAAGTTCACTAAGGATTTGATTAAGAGATATGGTATGGAGAATTCTTTTACCATGAGAACACTAATGGGTTCTTCTGTGTCACTACACAAGGATGAATCTGAGAAATTAGTTGATGAAACCTTGTATAGAGGCATCATTGGATCACTCCTATATTTAACTGTTAGTAGGCCAGATATTATGTTCTCAACATGTGTCTGTGCTAGGTACCAAGCATGCCCTAAGGAGTCTCATTATACTACTATAAAGAGAATACTGAGATATCTTAAGGGCACACCCAATCTTGGGCTTTGGTATCCTAGGGATAGTGATTTTGAACTTATAGGGTACATAGATGCAGATTTTGCAGGGTGTAAAAAAGACAGAAAAAGTACTTCTGGAACTTGCCAGTTTCTAGGGAAAAGACTTATAAAAGTTGGAGTAGCAAGAAGCAAACAAGTGTTGCAATCTCTACAGCAGAATCTGAGTATATATCTGCTGGGAGCTGCTGTGCACAGTTGCTGTGGATTCAACATCAATTTCTGGACTATAGTGTACAGCTAAGTAAATCTGTTATGTTTTGTGATTATACTAGTGCAGTTTCTATTGCTAATAATCATGTTTCTCATAGTTGAACTAAACATATAGAACTTAGATATCACTTTCTCAGAGAGAATGTTGAAAAAGAAAATATAAGCTTACAGTATACTCCAACAGAAAGACAAGTTGCTGACATTTTTAGAAAACCCCTAGATGAAAGCAAGTTCAATTATTTTAAATTTGAACTAGGCATGTTGAACATAGAATAAATATGTACAATTAGTAGTAACAAAATTTTATACAACTCTTAGAAAGATGACTAACCAGGTATACAAATCTTAATAACCAAGAAAAACTTGATCAAAGTCAAGAAATTATATTTAGAACTCAAAGTTTGTTTAAGTCAAAGAATTGTGTCGAGACACCACAGTGTGTGGCGATACTATAGGTAGTATTATGTCGAGACACCAGAATGTGTGTCGACACTATAAGTAATCATTAGAGCTGTCACGGTTCCGGTTCGGTTCCGGTTCTACTAAAACCATGAACCAAACCACTAAGGTAACGGTTCTTTAAATTAGAACCAAACCTTATTTGGTTTGATCGGTTCCGATTCTGGTTCTGGTTCCAGCTTAATTTTTGGAACCGTCATGTCAACGGTTCCGGTTACGGTTCAACAAGAACCAAAACCAAACCAGTCACTATCGGTTCGGTTCGGTTCCATGCGGTTCGGTTCGGTTCCAATCGGTTCAAACTAAAACCAAGGTCAAGCTTGGCGGAATGAAATAAAAGCGGGTTACAAATAGTAAAACTCAAAACAACATCGAAATAGAAATAATTATGTTGCGCACTTCTCTACGGTCTTTTTCGCGATCGATGGGATAGTATCAATTGTCTTCCTACGCGTGTAGACTTGCCACAAATTCTAATTGGCTTGCGAACGTCTCATCGACATGCTCAACCGTAACAATCGCCTACAATTAGTTGTCTTTCATGATTACTAATAAATATATCTTCTATATTTTTTAAATAAAATATTTCAAAAAAATATGTAAATAAAATTAAAAATATAATATATAACTGTATAAAAATAAAAAAATGCACTGCAAAAATTGACTCTAAACTACACCAATGTCAAACCATGTCATACAGATTTTATGCGGTGAAGTTTTGTTCGGTCCAAAATCGATCACCTTTAGTACGATTGCGGTATGGGTTCAAACTGCACCAGTTTCACTCGTGATAGTAAATATAAATATTATAGATAAATTATAAAATAATAATAATATAATAATAATAATAATAATAAACGGGTTGCGGTTCGGTTCTACTTCGGTCCGGTTCGGATCGGGTCTAAACATCTTGAAACCGCTTGAGAGTTGTATGTTGCGGTTCCGGTTCCGGTTCCGGTTCGGATAATAAAATGTAAGAACCACACCCGGACCAATGTTGTTCACGGTTCCAAAATTCAAACCGGAACCCAAATAATTTGCCAACGGTTCGGTCCGGTTCTTTGAGGTTCCGGTTTGATTCCGGTTCGATTTGCGGTTTTCAGTTTTAAGTGACAGCTCTAGTAATCATGTGTCGAGACACTTGATAGTGTATCGACAATGAATAGTGATAGTATATCAAAACATTATAAATTAGTGTCGAGACATAAGGTTATCGAGACCTTAAGGTCTGAGTCGAGAGAGATGAACCTTGTGTCGACTTTAGTCGACACATCTCGACAGACTAGGTTTTCCAGGTCGTTACTAGATATTTCCCTATAATTAGAAAATTACTAAATACAGCGCGCCTTTTCACCTTCAAAATACAGATACTATAAATAGGAGGTATAAGGTTTTGTCGACTTCACTCACCAAAAATCTTGAGAGACTGATCGTTGTGTGTCGAGACCTAGAAATCCAAAGTCGACTCCTCTCTAACTCAATCTCTTTCAACAAGAATGGCACCCAAGATGGACGAAAACATCAACGAAGGATGCAAACTGGTGTGCAATGCCTTCGTCTCCGCTCCAGAAGATATAAAGAAGGTGATTGACCTTGTCAATGAGGCAGTTCTTGAGTATCTTCTTTCAGAACCAACCAAAATTTGGAAAAGAGAGGTATCTGAATTCTACTCTAATGCTTCACTAAATCCTAAGTCGGGCAAGATTAAATCCAGTGTTAATGGAACAAGAGTCAAGGTCACAATCAAAAGACTAGCTAAAGTCTTTCAGATTCCAAAAACTGCCCAGGAAGATGAACTTAATTCAAGCAAGACTGCTGAAGCATTAGAATGGTGTGGCCTAGCTCCAACCACTAGTTTTGGAAATTCTTTAAATAGTAAGGGAATGAATTCCCAAGGAAAAATTTTATCTGAGATAATAGGAAAGGTGCTCCTCTACAAGACTGGATCACATGACAGGCTTTCCAAATTTATGTTTAACCTGATGACAAGGATTATTTTCAAAATCACAACTGACTGGAATAGGGTGGTTCTTGATAAAATTGCAGAAGGAATTCAAAAGCCCAATATGGGTAGGATAATTAGTTTGTATCTGGTAAAGGTCATTCTAGATAATATCAATTAGAAAAAATGGAACTAAGATAAATCATATGAGGAGAATGGACCTGAGAATTCTGTCTAGATGGGACAGGGTCTTGACTAAAGAGACACCAGAACCTAAAAGGACAAAAGAGGTAATAGACATGAAATCTATGGTAGAGGAAGTTGTATCCTCTAGTGATTCTGAAGAAGAGGTGAATTTCAGTTCAGATAAGGATGCTGAGGAAGAACAAGGCAGATCTCCAAGGCACTCACCTGGAACTAGTGTACAGGTGCAGGGGGAGAACATTCTAGAAAGAGAACAAATTGAGGGGGAGAACCTCAGTGAATTGCCAATGGACATAGCTACTACTATTATATTGGATGTTTTACAGGACCTAGAAAAATCTAAAGATACTGATCATTAAATATCTGAGAAAGAGACTGCAGAAGAGATTCTTCTGTTTGAATAAACTAATATCCAAGGGGAGATAACTGAAATTCCCTAGAATGAAGTACCTGATGCTGAAATTCAATATGCAGATATTACCACCGACAATATCAATATTAATAAGGAAGGTACAAGAGTTGAGGGGGAGTTGGCCCCAGATATTGACAAAACCATAAAGACACCTCAAGTTGAAGAAGTTAGTTCTTCTGAATCTGAGGAAGCAGAAGCTTCTCAACTAAAGAAAAGAAAGTTTTCTGAAATTAAGAAGAGGAGCAAGAGCTACAAACAGTATCTTAAATCTGGACCACCATCATCTCCTGCAATAGATAATAGCTCTCTACTAGTTAAACTACAGATCATGCTTGATAAACAAAGGCAAGATCTACAGAAGTATGTAGATGAAAGCAACAAAGAGCTGCAGTTTCAACTGACTCAGGATATTAAGTTAATAAGATTTGAAGTCAATCTCTTGAAAATTGAAATGACTACTTTCTTTGAGAAAGGTGCACATGTTGTTGTCTACCTGGCAATGCAACAACAGGAAGCCAAATAACTAGAGGATGATATGGCAGTCAAGTAAGGCTATGTTCTTAAGAATCAGAACAGAATGAATGAAAATATGATAGTTATGCATGATACAATATTGAGAGAAATAAAGAATCAAACCACTGCTTTGAAAACCAAGCTTAATACCACTGCAACAGATATAGACACCCAACTGAAAACTCATTCAAAATCTCTGCTAAAGGACATCAAGACTTCTGATAAGATTTTGGACAGTAATTTACTCAAATTTAAGAACACAGTAATATCAGGAATTAATTATCTAGATGGTCAAGTAAGATTTCATAAAAATGATTTGAGGGATCATATTGAAAAAGAAGTCATAAAGGGGGAGAGGATAATGATTATGACAAGTTTTGAACATGCTACCTGGATATCAAACAATATCAGAGCACTTTAGGCTTTTCTCCCCTATGGTATGATGTAGATCAAACTACTGAATCTGGTTGTCAACCACCTCTACTTGAAGTACCTCCTGCTAAAATCTATGATTTTAATCATCCTGTAGCACAAGCTAATTTTGAGTCTATTCAAGCATCTGTCCAACATATGTACAGTCCTCCTCAAGGCTTAGATCAGAATGTAATTTGTGAGAAAGTGTACAAGTCTTCTACTGCTCTAGAGATAGAGGCTTAGTTATCAAAGAAAGGTTTAGAGAACAAGCTGAGACTAGACGAGATTTTGATCAATGGAGTCCAACCTCCAGATCAAAAATTCTTACTGCATGGAAGGCTGTAAATGCTAATGTCACAGATAAGGGCAAATGGTACAGTGAACAGGAATGGGACAAACATCTTAAGCAGCAGCAAGTTATCAAAAAGTTCAAATATGATATGAAGAAAGGAAAGCTTCCTACTAGGTCTATTGAGCCCAGCAAATATTTTCCAAAGCCATACCATTATTTTGAAAGACAAAGGCTGAAAGAAGAATCAATTGCAAAAGCTAAAGCTAAGAATGACAAAGGAAAGAAGGTTGCTGAGGATAAAGTGCCTGAGGTGAAAGCCAAGATACTATCTGGAAAAGGAATTAACTATCAAGGAACCAGAGCTGCCTTAGGATTTTTTTAGTTTTAAATTTCATATTAAAAACTTGATCTGTAACTTTTAAGTAACCAAAGTTTGTAGTAGTAAACTATGTGATAAACTGTTAATGAAAATCTTGGCTTATTCAACATTTCATTTGTCGTTAATAAGGATTGTGATTGTTTGCCTTATCTTCTATTCAACATTATTATTTTTAATATGTGTTTTTATGAGTGGTATCTCACATATAATATTGCACTGTATTCTTATGTCTTTATCATTATATTTTGGTATCATGTTGTATATCATTGAAATGGGATTATGACTTCTCCAAATAGGGGGATATTGTTGAGTACATTGGTCACAATGTACTTGATTTGAAGAAGTCCTTTCAGCTCAATGATATACACATAGTTATATTTGATGAATGTTAATTTTATGTGTGCAGGCAAATAAAGCTAAGTACAAAAGCGTCGAGACACTCATGACTAGTGTCAACATATACTGAACAAGTTGTGTCGAGACAAAGAGAAGCTCTGTCGACACTAAGGACAACTGTGTCAACACACTCTATTCAAGCTGTGTCGAGACTGAAGATAACTGTGTCGACACTCAGGACTAGTGTCGACACACTTCACAAGTTGTGTCGTGACTGAAAGCAAGTTGTGTCGACACTCAGGACTAGTGTTGACACATTCTACATAAGTTGTGTCGAAACAAGTTGAAGAGCTGTGTCAACACATTCAGATGTATGTTGACACCACTATAAGAGCAGTGTCGACACCCAGGACATGTGTCGACTCATTCAACTATCAAGTGTAAACTCTTCAAGAAGATTTGTTTCCTAAGAACATAAATCAAGACGGAGGTACTGACAACTGTCAGAACTGTCAGATGTCAGTTATTAATTGGATCAGCCGGTTACTTCTATCAGATCCTATTTAAAGGGATCAACTCTTAAAAAGAGAGAGAACAACTAGAAGAAGAACAATCACAATTGTTGAAGTCAGATATTAGAAGCATCAGCTACAAATTTAGAAGGTGGAGAGAAGCCAGATCAAGAATCATCTTCAACATTTCTCCATCCTAGATCTACCCTAATTGTCTACTTAAAGAAGCTTTGAAAAGCTAAGAAGGGTTGGATCAGATCTATCTTGACAAGTTCAAAGGAAGCAAATTCATCAAGATCATATCAACAAGCTGTTAATCATTTCTCTCTTGCTGGGTGACATTTTATGAATCTATTTCTTTTACCATCATTAATTGTGTAAGATCTATCTGTAGATCTGAGTGTAGGAGAATTATTCTCTTTATGTTGTAAGCATGTGTTATAAAGGCTGAGGTAGGGCTGGGATAGCCTGAGGTAGGAGAAGTAGTTATTTATCTGAGTTGTAGGGAAGGATTTGCCCGAGGAGTAGGATTGTGTATTAATTCTGAGGTAGAGTTCTTGAGAAGAACTTGAGGTGTAGGATCTTGGTGATCTGAGAGGTAAGACTTGTATAGTCTTAGTGGTAGGAGCAAGCTGGGCTCTGAGCTGTAAGATCTGAGGATCTGAGTAAAAGAAAGAGGAGTTTGGTCGAATCTAGCTCATTACTAAATAGGCAAAGGGAGAAAGTGGATGTACCCATAAGTTGGTGAACCACTATAAATCTGTGTGCATTGTGCTGTGTTTGCTGAATTGTTGTGATGTGATAATTTTTCTAATTGTTGTTAAGTTTATCTTGATTATCTGACTACGTTAATCATTTTAAAGGAAAGTAGAACTCTGATTAATTAAAGGGGTACCCATAGTTTAAATTGGACCTATTCACCCCCCTCTAGGTCATTCTCAATCCTAAAGCAAACATTTATACTTTGAGCTTTGTTTCGGCCGAAAGGACTGCTGCTCTTAATTTCTTATTTCTCGCTATTTGCTACTCACAAACGCTCTCGTGCATTCGCACGTACCTTAGGTTCTTAGGTGGTGATAGCAGTGCCTTCGTGGTTCGCGCTCGTGAACCAAGCGTGGTGGAAGAAAGCTTTGCCTCCTTACCCAGCAGGGCTGGCCCGTGGAGTAGGTCTGCCGAGTAGGCCTTATCAAGTGGGTCCTGCCGAGACAATCCTGCCAAAAGGATTCTGTCAAGTGGGTACTTTGCGCTATAAGAATCCCGTTGGTGCATCGGGATCCCGCCTGTCACAGTCTGAGTAAACATTATCGTTCTTGGGACATCTGCCTCCAGAGCACTCCACAACATCCATCAAGGGCCAACCAAACCTGTCAGCTAGGTGAGAGCCTGACAGCATGAGCAGCTCGAGACTTAATTCCAAACCATTTCATAACGTACACCGAGGGTCAACCAAGCCTGCCAGCTAGGTGAGAGCCTAACAGTGGGAGTAGCTCGGGACTTAATTTGAAAATGTTCCACAACATCCACCGCAGGCCAACAAGACCTGCAAACTAGGTGAGAGCCTAACAACGGAAGCATCTCAGGACTTAATTCCAAAACATTTCACAACGTCCACCGAGGGCCAACCAGGCCTGCCAGCTAGGTGAGAGCCTGACAGCGAGAGCAGCTTGGGACTTAATTTCAAAACATTCCACAACATCCACTGAGGGCCAACCAGACTTGCAAGCTAGGTGAGAGCCTGATAGCAGGAGTAGCTCGGGACTTAATTCTAAAACATTTCACAACATCCACCGAGGGCAAACCAGGACTGCCAGCTAGGTGAGAGCCTGACAGCGAGAGTAGCTCGGGACTTAATTCAAAAACATTCCACAAGGTCCATCGAGGGCCAACCAGGTCTGTCAACTAGGTAAGAGCGTGACAGCGGGAGAAGCTCGGGACTTAATTCCAAAATATTTCACAGTTTCCACCGAGGTACAACCAGTTCTGCCGGCTAGGTGAGAGCCTGAGAGCGGGAGTAGCTCAAGACTTAATTCCAAAACGTTCCACAACGTCCACTGAGGGCCAACCAGACCTGCTAGCTAGGTGAGAGCCTAACAGCCGGAGCAGCTCGGGACTTAATTCCAAAACATTTCACAACGTCCACCAAGGGCCAACTAGGCCTGCCAGCTAGGTGGGAGCCTGACAACGAGAGCAGCTCGGGAATAAATTCCAAAACATTCCACAACGTCCTCCGAGGGCCAACCAGACCTGCCAGCTAGGTGAGAGCCTGATAGCGGGAGCAGCTCGGGACTTAATTCCAAAATATTTCACAACGTCCACCGAGGGCCAACCAGGTCTGCCAGCTAGGTGAGATCCTGACAGCGAGAGTTGCTTGGGACTAAATTCCAAAACGTTCCACAACGTCCATCGAGGGTCAACCGACCCGCCAGTTAGGTGAGAGCCTGACAGCGGAAGCAGCTCGGGACTTAATTCCAAAACATTTCACAACGTCTACCGAGGGCCAACCAGGCCTGCCAGTTAGGTGAGATCCTAACAGAGGGAGCAGCTCGGGACTTAATTCCAAAACATTTCACAACGTCCACCGAGAGCCAACCAGTCCTGCGAGGGCCAACCAGTCCTGCGAGTTAAGTGAGAGTCTGACAGCGGGAGTAGCTTGGGACTAAATTCAAAAACGTTCCACAACATCCACTGAGGGCTAACCAAACCTGTTAGTTAGGTGAGAGCCTGACAGCGGGTGCAGCTTGGGACTTAATTCCAAAATATTTCACAACATCCACCGAGGGCCAACCAGGCCTGCTAGCTAGGTGAGAGCCTGACAACGGGAGCAGCTCGGGACTTAATTCCAAAACATTCCACAACGTCCACCGAGGGCCAACTAGGTCTGTCAGCTAGGTGAGAGCCTGACAGCGGTAGCAGCTTGGGACTTATTCCAATACATTTCACAACGTCCACCGAGGGCCAACCAGACATGCCAGCTAGGTGAGAGCCTGACTACGGGAGCAGCTCGGGACTTAATTCCAAAACATTTCCCAACATCCACCGAGGTCCAACCAGGTCTGCCAGCTAGGTAAGAGCCTGACATCGGGAACAACTCGGGACTTAATTCCAAAACATTCCACAACATCCACCGAGGGCCAACCAGGTCTGCCAGCTAGGTGAGAACCTGACAACGGGAGCAGCTCAGGACTTAATTCCAAAACATTTCCCAATGTCTACTGAGGGCCAACCAGACTTGTCAGCTAGGTGAGAGCCTGATAGCGGGAGCAGCTCGGGACTTAATTCCAAAACATTCCACAACGTCCACCGAGGGGCAACCAGACCTGCCAGCTAGGTGAGAGCTTGATAGCGGGAGCAGCTCGGGGCTTAATTTCTAGATACTTTCAGACCATGAGAGGGGGATATGCTAGGAAGGAGAAAAGTTAAAGAAATAAACACGCTTTTTCATTCATACTCAGGGATATAAGCATTTTAAATCATCATAATTCCAGGTGTGACTAATGGTTATCCCCCTAAATTTAGGAGGCGATAACCCCCCCCCCCCCCCGACTTGAGTGCTTCATTGACTACATAGGAACCCTCCAAATTGGGATTGATCTTTCCTACCGACGCAGACCTTCCAGCTACATCCATCTTTTTCAAGACAAGATCTCCTTTTACTGACTCTTTAATACGTACATGTTTGTCAAAATACTTTGACATTCGATGCATGACCTCCTCTTGCCTAATGACGGCTGGGTCGTGAAGCTCCTCTACTGTAATACATCATTCTTTTTTCTTTTAAACCACCGAGGTCTTATGCCCAGAACCGCCGCTTTGCGGTGACACCAACACACCCGGGGAGGTCATCACTATAAAATGTCGATCCTGCCAGTCATACTTATCGCAGAAGAGTAGAATAAATATAAGAGTACATTAGTAAAATGAAACTCAATACTAGTCCACCAAAATCACATATATATAAATAATTCTCCACAAAGGGAGAGTCCACAGAAATGATAAAGCAAAGTACTAAAGAGGGCTCCTGCCCGATACATCAAAATCCTCACTACAAATCACTCAATCGCGGAAGCAAATCTATAATATCAACTAATGATCGGGACTCACTATCCCTCCTGCCTGAACTCCAGTACTAGACTGTAATATAACCCATAGTGTACCTCAGAAGGCAAGTTTTTCACATTTTCTCAAATCAGTTAGTGTTTTCTGAGGTACTCCTAGCCCAGCAATTAACAAAGGAGGGGAAGCGCTCAGAGATCTTCTGGGCTAGTGAAGGGACCTCCCAGCTGAGGCTTAGGGCCAGTTCTTGGTTCTTTATTACTAGTCAGGGGTTTGGGTTTGGGAGAAGTAGGTGTCAGCTACACCCCAAGGTCCGAACTCTCGTTGAGGCCAGTTTTTGGCTTCAACATCCATAATTAAATTATCGAAAGATGAAAAAATAACACTAGAATAAAAATTACCTTTTTCTAAATTTTGGGGGCTAAGATATAATTGAATTTGAGAAAATTCCACAAAATTAGGTGAAGAGACTTACGGTACAAAAAAAGAAGAATAAAATTTTGGATCTAAAGAATTATTTTCATTGCTTTGATTACTATCCAGGTGATCTTGTCATCAAGATTAATCCACGGAGTTAGTAGAAAAATTAAAAAAATCAAAAAAAATATTTGCATGACAATTAGAAAAATTACTTTCACCTATGTCAGAAAAATTATTTTAATGAAAATTTGAAAATTGTTTTCATTAAAATCAAACAAATTATTATCTTGAAAATTTAAAAATTGTTATCATAAGAATTATTAAAAGTGTTTTCATGAGAAAATTTTTGAACATAAAAATGATAATAACAGGCTTCACTTTTATGAGAAACACCACAAGAATTTCAAAAAAAATGACTTTTTCGTGCGGCATATAAAAGATCTGCTGATTACTTTTACTCACGTAAATTAATATTATTTTATCGGAGTATCAAAATAGAAATTTTATGAAGAAATATAAAAAATAAAAGGGTAAAGAGAGCATTTAACCGGGAATCCTTCTTAAGTAAAATAAATCATAAATCACAAAGTCAGAAATAAAGATTGAGAACAATTCAACCGTGGAGGTTCACAAATCATGATAGAGCCTCTCTCAAGAGAACTACCAACTAACCTTATGTTGATCGATTAAGACCCCTCGGCAAGTCAAAACCCCTTAGCTTGGTTTTGACGGTGAACCCCATTATTGAATTTGACTCAAATCTGAAAGATTTATGTCATCCTCTCTCGAGAAGTGCATGAAATTTCTTCCACCGATGAGAGATCTACTCGTAATCACATATCTCTCGATTAACTAGAAAATGTATCAAGAATTTATCATCATTCGTCGGCAGTATGAAATCAATAAATGCAAATCAAAGGTGAATCGTAATTATCTAAATCCAAAGCTATGAAAATGAGATTACAAAATAAAAATATTTAGGAGCCCATCCGATCAAATGACATGAAATTAGCTATGCATAATTCAAATGAAAATAACACTTTATAAAAAGGAAATGAACAGTACATTTGCATGAAAGTAAAACTAATCTAGGAATTTAAAGGACAAAAATATTTGTCTGTGATCTGGTGGCGTGTACTAGGAATTTTTGCCAGAAAGCTCCAACATTTCCCCTGAACACGGCTGTGAGCTCCAAATTGCTATTGGCAACACCAAATTTTCTTAAAACATAAAAGGAAGTCAATTAGACAAATATTAATATAAAAATGATTAAAAGATAAATAATTATTACCAAAATACTAAACTAAAATAATGATAAATAATGTACTATCAACGACAAAAGTAACAACCATATAAACCGGGCATCTCATGCCAATAATAAGCTCCTGAGCTCTATCTAAACATTCTTCCATCTGAGCTGATGTCTTAGTACCCTTGAAAGATGGAGGAGACAATCTCCTGAATATACTCATCCAGTCTTTTTAAGGCACTGGTAACTGAGAAATCCTCTAATTTAAAAAAGCACAGAATGTCTCAAGGATAGCTGAGAGAGTATATCCCATTTTCGTCTGATGGAAAGGAGTAGCAGTAGTGGGCTGGACTGCAGGTGCAGGTGGAACAAGCTCAGGATGTGAAGGAGGTTGTGGATCTCTTGGAATAGTAGTGGGTGTCGAAGCATAATTACCCAGAACGGAGGCATCCGGGATCTACGAGGTTAGTGAAAGGTTAGGTTTCACATGAAGGTTAATGACAAAACTACTATCATTTTTTGTGAAAATATGTTATAATTCCGTGATCAACTTAATGACCCACTGGCTTCCGCAAAGTTCATCCTTGAACTCGAAGAATTTGGGCAAGCTTATGCTTACAACTTCTATTCTCGGAGATTAGTATGATAAAGGTAGAAGTTGAAACAACTTTTAGCTAATCCTAGTTATAGCTGATACCAAATGTAATATCTCTCTCCCAAAATACTAGAAAGCACTGCCGGTAAAATATCATTATCCACATCAGAGTATAAGTAAAAGTACCAATGTACTGTGGAAGTCTAAATAAGAAGTAGTACCAGTAAAAACAAATAATATCATCACAGATACACGCATACCTGTCTCAAGAAGAAAGTAGTAAAGTCGAAAACACAGGGCTACATAGACAATTGTCAATAATGCAACATAAGTAAAATTAGTCTAGAATGATAATCTCCACGACATTCAAAACCACTGGAATATTAGGAGAATCAATAGAAGAGACTGGTAACAATGGTAGTTCGGGCATCATCTGAATAGCTCTCCTCCTACCTTGGTATGGGTTGAACCTCTGAGGAGGCTCCCGCTGTTGGCTTTCTAGTCCCTGCTCCTGTTGTGTTTAATTTTAAAATATTAATTATCAACTAAGAATTTTTTTCTTGCCCCTCAGTGAACCTTAGGGCACAAGGAAAGTAGGGTCAAATAACTTTTAAATTATCAAACACCAGATTAGACTATTTATTCAGGTTAGCAATTTCCAAGTATGAACAAAGTAAATAGAAAGTAACTTGTCATGTGAGAGAACTCTTACTAACTTACATAAAAAGGGTCCAAGGTGATTGCATAAAACATATAAATTATCTTATTACAACACTCATACACTTAATAAGATAAGGGTCCAAGATGATAATATATTAATCAAAATAATGTAAGCTACCAAATAAAATAGATGAGAGTATTATGCGACCAACAAGCTTAATCATTCTCCATTTTAGATATCATAATGTACACATTATTTATGATTTTTGCTGAAACCAACAATTTACTAAGTAGGTAGCGACCCTGCAAGCCTTGTCATAGAGGCAAGATGACAATAGCAGCATAGTTATCATCGCTTTTAGGGAAGTAAC
The DNA here is from genome assembly GCA_039513925.1 of Platanthera zijinensis. Classification (NCBI taxonomy): domain Eukaryota; kingdom Viridiplantae; phylum Streptophyta; class Magnoliopsida; order Asparagales; family Orchidaceae; genus Platanthera; species Platanthera zijinensis. The sequence goes on from CM077083.1 coordinate 159,153,867, forward strand.
AATCAACTCGCCCTAGGCCCATGTGTATGGGTTCAACATGTACTATGTTGGTGTAAATGACAAAGTCAAATGCACAATACTACAAATAACTTTAGTTTCAAGGATGCACAGCCTACTAAGGTAGAATGCCTTAGGAAGTAGCTAAGAATTACTGTAAGGCCTGCTGCTTTTTAGAATCACCTCTTAAACACCTTGTTAGTGTGCACTATTTGAGAGAGATGGAGGGACCCGCCACAAAATGTTAACGTCTACCATAGTTGTGATAGGGACTCTTGCATGCACATAACCTTACACTACAAGATAAGGATATATCTTAATCATGTGAAAGTTAGGTGATAAGATCTAACAGCCTCTAGAGGGGGGGTGAATAGAGTAAGTTCAAATAAATTGATATATTTAAAACCTTTAGATTTACTTAGTGTAGGTAGTGAGTGATGCAAACAGATAAATATATTTAAAGTAAAATCACACAGCACACAAGCAAGAAGAAAAGCAATCCACAGAAGACACAAGGAAATTTATAGTGGTTCCCCAAACTTGGGTAGTCCACTCTTCTATCACCCCTTGATAGGAATCCACTGCAGGATGCTTGATCAGGTGTCCTGGGCACCACCAGATTTTTTGATAAGGTGTCTTGCCACCACTGATTTTGACAAGGTCTCAGCTAACCAAAAGGTAACTTTTGAAGGGAGTTAAAACCCTGTACAGAAGAGGTAAGATAACAAGGGTTGAGTTTGCTTCTCTGTCAACAATCAGAGAGAAGCTAGTGGATGTAGATGTTGTCAAAGCTCCCCCTGAGATATAGAGGTTCAGGTAGAAGAAGCTTTGCACAAGGGTGACAGGCTCTTCACTGCTTGTCCTTTTTCAGCAATAGATGACTCAGAAACTGAGTGTTTGATGTCTGAAGGTAGAAAGCAAATTGAGAAGAGTTGAATGCAGAGGCAGAAGAGGTTTCAGAGAATGTTGATCAAGATGTTTCTCTGAGTGTAGTTCTTCTCTGTAAATTCTCTGCAGACCGATTTCTTGAGCGAGAGATGAAGATAGATGTTCTCTATGTTATCAGAATGAATGTTCTTCCTGTTCTCCTTGTCTCTCTCGAATAGATCTCTGAGTAATGGGATTATTACTTCTTTTTGATTGATAGCCGTTGGCAGGGCATTTAATGTATTCCATAACTGTCCATGCCTAGAAGGAAAGCCTTAATTGATTTCCATTGAAAATTCCTTGAGATATGGAGCAATTAAGTCTTGAAACGGCCAGGGGATCTCTTGCAATAACTGCTTGAAAAATCTCTCATTTGAATTTCAAATGTCGACAGACGGGAGAACTTAAAACGTCGAACTCATCCTGAAGCGTCGATCTGAGCTCGACTGACCGTCGATCAGAGAGTAAAATTGAAGCAGAGAGATACACGCCAAAACGTCGAGCAGAACTCGACGTTACGTCGAACTGAGAACGACGCTGCGTCGAGCTGCGATCGACTGTGCGTCGAGCAGCGGTCGACTATGCGTCAAGCTGAGGACGACTCTACGTCGAGCTGGGGTCGACTCTCCGTCGAGCTGAGCAGAACTAAATCTCAAATAACCTAAGTTCTAAACTCACACTCAATGACCTATGCTATACAATTAGGTCAACATCCTTAGCATAGTTATCCTGACCCAAATATAAAAAGGGTGTTCCAACAATCTCCCCCTATTTGGATTAGGATTACTATTCACATGAATTTAAGGAAATTAAAAATGCATACAGACATTTGAAATACTGAAAATCAAGAACACAGATGGAAGCAGGAGCAGATAAGCAACTATCAAAAATGTTTATGGCAGTAGCATAGAAGATGAGCCATCTTACATTTACTTCTTCTTAGGCTCTTCTTCAAAGCCTTTCTTGAATTTGATTTCCCTTTGAGGGTTGGCAATGTCTTTCTTTGATCTGTAATCTTCAGAAGTCCCCAATGAAGTTATGCTCTTTCCAGAGGGAGGAACAGCAGCAGGATGTAACTCCATGTATCTATCAGCATCAAAGAATTTGCTAGAATGATATTTGTCTAATTCCTGTCTTCTTTGGTCTGACATTGTGCTTATGTTGGATGTGTCCAGTCCCCTTTCTTTGTTCTTCTTAATTAGGTCTAGGGCAGCAAGCTCAGTCATCCTAGCCTTCCATGCAGTAGGGTTTTAACTGGATCATCATATGGAATAGGAGGCTCATACTTATTACTTTGATCTGAAGGAATAGGTTTCTGCCTTACACCCTCATTGAGCTTAAAGGGAAAGGGACCAGTGGTTGAAGCAATGGTCTTTCCTTCCCTTTGATAAGGTTGGGGTCTGGCTTGACCTCTAGCTTGATTACCTCTAGAAGATCCTTTGGATTGATTTCCTCTTGATTGATAACCTCTAGATTGGCCACCTCCTTGTCCTCTCCTTGACTGATAAGTCTTGCCTTGGAAGGAGGATGTTGGAGGTTTGCTTACGGGGTTAGCACTGCCTCCTGCACCTGGAGAAGGAGGAGGTGGAGGAGGAGGAAAGTCAAAAGACTTGGAATCTCCTTTCTTGAACTTCTTTTTCTTTCTCATTGCCTTGAGCTGATTTTTAGAGAACTGCATCCATGGCTCAGTAATCTTGCATTTGTGCTGTATGTAATAAGGGATGTCATGGTCAGTAGCCCTTTCCATTGGAACTCTCTTTAGAGCTTTGCTTCTAGCTTTCCTCTTTTTAGCAATAGTTGCAGAAGAGTCATCAGAGCTAGTTGCAAACTCATCAGAGGAGCTGCTTTGGATATGATCATAAGGATCATAATAATCATCTTTTGATGCACTTTCTGAAACAGAAGGAGGAGCATCTGCCAGTGTAGATGACTTATCTAGCACTGCAGAGAAAGAAATGGTTTCAGGAGCAGCAGGCACTGAATCAGCTAAGTCACTCAAGACTTCAGAAATCACAGCCTCAACAGAAATGGCTGGATAACTTTCACTAGCAGGAGCTGAGGCTACCACTGCATCAGAAACAGAAGAAACAAAAGAACTGGCAGGAGCAACAGCTACCACTGCCTCAGAAACAACAACTTCAGCAGGAGCAAGGGCTTCCACTGCATCAGAAGTGTTAAGAACCTTATCAACAGTCATGTTATCAACAGACTGATCATCATCAATAATATCAACAGAATCAGAACAAATATGAGCAACAGACTCATTTGCAGGAGCATCAGCTACCACTGCATCATCTTCAAGAATCATCTTATCACAACCAACAACAGCAGCAGCAAAGGGAATGATGGCCCTGGACAGATCTTCAGCAAGCAGTAACTTGTGAGAGCTGAAGGATCTTCTGAAAAATGATGCTGGTACTGTCACAATAGAATCTTCAACTGGAGGTGGACTGAATTCTCTATCTGCAATCTGAACATCTGAAACAAGCATCTCTTCACAATCAACAGAAGGCAGCTCTTCTTCTACCAAAATCTCCCCCTGCCTAGATTCAGTAGCAACTGATTCTAGGCCCCTAGAAGAAGGGCCAGCCACAGCAGGAGAGAGGGAAGAGAGCTTTGAAGAAATAGAGTCCAAAGATCTGATTATTGGAGCTAGGGAAGCATCCAATAAGGAGGACAACCTTGGAGCCAAGAGCTCATAGAGCTTATTAGCCAAGGGAAGCAGATCTACTTGCTCAGACTGTTGAGCAGAGGTAGAGGGGAGAGAAACAGATGCAGCAGGAGAAGATGATGGTATAGAAGGAAGAGGAATGGAGGGTTCAATAATGGAGGACATGATGAGGTCTGAGAATGAGGGCTCAGCAATGTTATCATGTGAATCATCCAAGAAGGAATCATCTTGATTGATCTCAATGTCCATTGGAGGGAAGTAATGAAGAGGATCAAATACTTCAGAAGTGGTGGTAATGGATGGACGAAGAGAAGATGCAATAGTGTCAATGGATGATGTTTGCAAAGGGGATGAGAGCTGAGAAGTTGATGGAGTGAAGGTGGTTGGAAAGCTGAATGAAGGAGAGATGGTGATTGATGGCCTGGCTTCTTCTACTAGGTCAGTTGACTGAGGGTGAGTGGCCACAACAGCCCTTGTTTCAGTAGAGGATTTCATTGCTGCAGCAGCCTTGGGATTTACAATCTTCCTGTCCCATTTTCCAATCAGGGCACAGGTCAACCTCTTTGAAGCATTAATGTGCTTGGAGGTTACCAGAAGCTGTGGGCAGACATGATGAAGCAACAATCCCAAAGTCCTTCCAAAATGAACATAGGTCTTATTGACCTTTTTCTTCACTAAATCAAACAGTAATTCTCCCCAATTTAGGTGCTTTTTATCTAGGAGGGCAGCCATGATGCAGAATTGTTGCCTGGTAATAGCATCATGTGCTGTCCTCTTAGCACAGATGACCTTGCCTACCACATCAGCTAAAAGCCTAAATTCAATGGCAAGATCCACTTTCAGCAATTTGGAGGCATTCTCAGAAGAATGACCCATTCTGTCTAGCATTGCAGCATACTCCTCATTTGACAATTCCAAGCTGTCATTTCCATTCTCTAATTCAAAAGCTTCAGTAAAAGTAGCAGGAGATATTGATACCTGAGTTCCAGAAATAGAACCAGTAATAGTGCTCTCATCTGTATTAGCTGCTGTATATATCCACTCTTTAATTTCAGTCTCTGCCATGGGCATTCTTGTTGACATAAACTTCACTAGTTTCTGTTCTTTAAATAGCTCCAGGATATCCAGAAAATTCTGTGAGGAACCTTCAAAGGAATCCAAGTCGATGTCGAAACCATAATCGAACTTCATTGCCGTCAATATGTTTGCTGGAATCGCCATTATCTGCAGAATACCTCTCAAGAACAAGTGTAAAAGCTTTGGAGGGAGAATGTAGTTGCAGGAAATACGAAAGCGCAAAGGACATCGACGCCGAGAAGATGATTTTATACTAGGGTTCGACGCAGAAAAGGAAATAACGTCGAGCTTAGTTCGACGCTAAGAGGCTCTAGGGGAGACGAAGAGACTCGATGGCGTTCAGCTGAGTTCGACGTTCGACGTTTTGAAGGTCGACGGTCGATGCTATTAGGGATGCTGAACGTCGAGCTCTGGTCGACGTCAATTAACGTCGTCGACCGAAACAGAAACTTAACAAACTCTAGACAGAGTCGATCTCTGGTCGACGCAAAAGATGAGGTCGACGGTCGACGCTATTTAGCGGTCGACGGTCAGTCGATCTCCGGTCGACGTTTTCAAGTGAAAAGCGTCGAGCGTCGAGCAGAGTTCAGACAGAACCTCTAGATCTAACAGCCTCTAGATCCTTAAGGAAGAGATACATTTGCCTAGATTTTGTTATTTTTATGGTTTCAAAATCTTGTAAATTAATTTATGCTATCTCCATCTATCATTCCCAACTGATTAAGGAAGAAGAAGTGTTTCTTTTCATCCAAAGGTTTGGTGAAAATATCTCCCCTTTGTAAATCAGTAGAAATATACTCTAGTGCTATTTTATTCTTTTCTACATTATCCCTTAAGAAATGATGTCTGATCTCTATGTGCTTTGTCCTACTATGGAGAACTGGATTTTGAGCAATACAAATTGCACTAGTATTATCACAAAGAATTTTTGACTTCTCTAAGTTGTAACCATAGTCTAGGAGCTGGTTTTGAATCCACAATATCTGTGAGCAGCAACTTCCTGCAGCCATGTATTCAGCTTCAGCAGTTGATGTAGACACAGATGTTTGCTTTTTGCAAAACCAGGAGACAAGTCTATCACCCAGGAATTGACAAGTTCCACTGGTGCTTTTCCTGTCTACTCTACATCCAGCATAATCAGCATCTGAAAATCCAGTGAGATCAAATCCTGAATCATGTGGATACCAGAGACCTAGATTTGGACAACTTTTTACATATCTAAGAATTCTCTTAACTAATGTGAGGTGTGACTCTCTAGGGCTCACTTGGAACCTAGCACATACACATGTAGCAAACATAATATCTGGTCTGCTAGCTGTAAGATATAAAAGAGAGCCAATGATTGCTCTAAAATTAGTCTGATCAACTGGTTTACCAGATTCATCAGCATCTAAGACAGCATTAGTAGGCATAGGTGTTTTCATAGAAGATGCATCTGACATACCAAATTTCTTAACCAATTCTTTTGCATACTTGGTTTGAGAGATGAATATGCCATCAGCATGTTGTTTGATTTGCAATCCTAAGAAAAAGGAAAGCTCACCCATGCTACTCATTTCAAACTTTGAGTGCATAAGTTGTGAGAACTTTTTGCATAAGCTTGTATCAGTAGACCCAAATATTATATCATCTACATATATTTGTACTAGTAGGATATGGGACTTATGGGTTCTAATAAAAAGAGTTTGGTCTACTCTACCCCTTTTAAAATCATTCTCAAGCAAAAAGGAGGCTAAGGTCTCATACCATGCTCTTGGAGCTTGCTTGAGGCCATATAAAGCCTTATGTAATTTGAAAACATGTTCAGGAAGGGTTGAAGAGATAAAACCTGGAGGTTGCTTGACATAGACTTCTTCCTTGATGTCTCCATTGAGAAATGCACTTTTAACATCCATTTGGAAAACTTTGAACTTCTTGTGTGCAGCATAAGCAAGGAAAATTCTTATGGCCTCCAACCTTGCAACTGGTGCAAAGGTTTGGTCATAATCAATCCCTTCTTCTTGACAATAGCCTTGAGCAACAAGCCTTGCCTTGTTTCTCACAATGATCCCTTGATCATCTAGCTTATTCCTGAAAACCCACTTAGTTCCAACAATTTGATGGTTTCTTGGTTTTGGAACCAATTCCCATACTTTGTTCCTTTCAAACTGGTTTAGTTCCTCTTGCATTGCAATGATCCAGTTTGGATCTTGCTCTGCATCTTGAATAATTTGAGGCTCTATTTGGGAGAGAAAACAGGTGTGCATCAGATGTTGATTTATCTGATTTCTGGTTTGCACACCTTCTGAAATTTCTCCAATCACTTGGGAGATTGGATGATCTCTTATTGTTACTAAATCAACAGTGGGTGTTGATTGTTCACCAACCTGTGTTGTTGTTTCCTCTTGTGGAACAACAACTGGCTCTCCATTTGGTTCTGAAATTTGATCTGTATCTTCACTCTTATTGCTAGCAGCTTCTTGTTGAGTTGTTGAAGATAGATTTCCCTCATCCATGATGGTTAACTGATTAATATTTTCAGCTAATGATTGTACCTGTAAGTGATCTATGGTAGAAGAATTCTTCTCCTTATAAGACATATTAGATTCATCAAAGGTAATATGCATGGACTCTTCAATTTTATGAGATGATTTGTTATACACCCTATAAGCTTTGCTGTTCAAAGAGTATCCCAGAAACACTCCTTCATCAGCCTTAGCTTCAAATTTTGCTAAATATCTCTTGTCATTATTGTGAATGAAACAAATGCAACCAAAAATTTTGAAAAAGCTAACTTTAGGTTTCTTCCCTTTGAGCAATTCATAAGGAGTCTTATCCTTTAGTTTATGTATCAGGCTTCTATTCAAAACATAATTGGAGGTGTTCACAGCCTCTGCCCAAAAGGTTAGAGGAAGATGAGCATCTGTCAATAATGTTGTGGCTGATTCAATTAAGGTTCTATTTTTCCTTTCAACTACCCCATTTTGTTGAGGAGTTCTAGGAGCTGAGAAAGTGTGCATGATCCCTTCATTCTGACAGAACTCTTACATAAGAAGAGAATCAAACTCTGTCCCATGATCACTTCTGATCAGGGCTATATGAGTATTGAACTCAATCTGTATGCTCTTGAGAAAATCTGTCAAAATTTTGAAGTTATCAGACTTCTTTCTTAGGAAGAACACCCAAGTGAATCTTGAGAAGTCATCTACAATCACTAAGGCATAAGATTTCCCCCCTAGACTTTGTACTGTAGTAGGTCCAAAAAGGTCCATGTGCAACAGATACAAAACCCTAGGTGAATCACTCTTGTTAAGTGATTTGAAACTATTTTTAGTTTGCTTTCCTAGTTGGCAAGCCTTGCAGAGTCCTTCCTTCTTGTAGGGACCAGAAGGTAGTCCTCTAACAAGGTTGAGTTTAGACAACCTAGCAATAGTTCTAAGGTTAACATGTCCTAATCTTTTATGCCAAAGCTCATTTGGCTTACTAAGGGAATTAAAAAGGCATATGTCTACTTTAGAAGAATTAAAATCTACTAGGTATATGTTATCTTGCCTATTTCCAATCAACACAATATTATTATCTAGAGCAATATTACATACTAGATCAGTGAACCAAACCTGATAACCAGCATCACAAAGTTGACTGATGCTGATTAAGTTGTGCTTCAGTCCTTCCACATAGGCTACCTTCTTGAAAGTGATTGAGCCTATTTTGACTTGACCATATCCCTTGGTTTGTCCAAAATTGGAGTCACCAAAGATTACTCTTGGTCCAAGCTTTGCTTTGAAGGATGAAAGATTGCTTTTGGTTCCTGTCATATGTTTGGAGCAACCACTATCCAGGTACCAATGCTGGTTCACCACTGGATAGCTCTTCATCTGCACATGTAACAGCTTAGTTGTTTTTCACCCAGTTCACCTTGGGTTGAGGTTGATAACCAATGAAATCAGAAATGAATGACATTTCAGGCTGACTCTTATAGCCTTCAGGATGATATCTCCTAGGAGGAATCACCCATTCAGCATAAGGGTTAGGCTGAGATGTAGGATACTTGATATTCAATTTAGATTTATCCTGTGCAGACAACCCAGAACTCTGAGCTCTGTTCGACGCACGTCGACCTAAGTTCGACGCTGAAGTTTCAGGACGTCGAGCTCCATTCGACGCTTGAACAGGCCTACTTTCAGGGACAACAGCAAGTCGACCTGAGTTCGACGTGTGTCGACCTGAGTTCGACGCTTCAGCAAGGTGTTGCTGATTCTTGTTAGAACGGCGTCGAGCTCTGGTCGAAGGACGTCGAGCTCTGTTCGACGTTTTCTGTTGAACCTGAAGTTGCTTAGGTAGATCAGAATTTTTTCTGGCTACTACCATAATTCCTTTACCCTTGTTACTGGTAAATTTTATGGGAGTTGTTAGCACTATAGGTTGGCTTGGAGAGGCACCCAAACCTAGTGAACCACTCATTCTTGAGTTCACTGTGCTTGTGATGTCTATTAGCTTGAGGCTCCTCCCATTGAGAGTTTCCTCTAGCTGTTTAGCCTTGGATAGCTCACTCTTTAGTGAAGCTATCTCCTCCCTACAGCACTCTAACTCATCAGAGAGCTTGAGATTATTTGCACTTAATGTGCTGTAATCAGACAGTTGACTTCTAAGAGAATCATTTGTCTTCTCTGCTGTCAGCAAGTCTATGCACATTGATTTAAATCTAAACTTGAAATCATCAGAAGAAAAATCAAATGAGTCAAGTACCTGATCTTCACTCAATTCCTGATCAGTCACATATTCAGATTCATGCTCTGAATCTGAGCTGCTTTGTGATGCATTGATTGCCATCATGCAGAATCCTTTTTCTGTGGCATCATCCTCATCATCACTTGTGCTGGATGATTCTTCAGAATCTTCAGTATCACTCCAAGTTTCTGCAACAAATCCTTTCCTTGTATTTTTGGTGTTGCTGGAAGAGGATTTCTCATAATATTTCTTTGAATCTTTCTCTCTTTTCTTGTCTTTTCTTTCTCTCTTATCTTTCTTGTCTTTGCCTTGATTCTCAGGACAGTTTGGTGCAATGTGTCCTGGTTTCCTGCAGCCATAGCAAATAATTTCTTTATTATTAGATCTATCATACCTTGGCTTGTCTTGGTCCTTAGAAGACCATTTTCTGAAATTCTTCCTAGCCATCTTGTTGAATCTTTTGGCTAGTAGGCTTAGAAGTTCTTCATTGACTATCTCCTTCTCTTTAGGTACTTCCTCTGAAGCTTTGAGAGTTATTGTCTTCTCCACTTTGGGTGCAGGAGAAGATGTGTTTTGCTCCCCTTCTCTTGTCTTGACAAATTGCTCATAGGACTTGAGCTTGCCTAAGAGAGCTTCAGTGGATAGCTCAATTTGACTTCTGCCATCTTTGATTGGCCAGATTCTTGAATCCCAAGTGCTAGGTAGGCACATGAGAATTTTATCATTTATCTCAGTGAGAGATATATCCTTGTCCAGAGTTTTCAACTCACTGACAATGAGACTGAATCTGTTGTACATGTCAGCCACAGATTCAGCTGGAGCCATTTTGAAGTTCTCATACTGTGTTATCAGTTGAGCTCTTCTATCCTTTCTTTCATCAGCTGAACCTGAGACTATTTCAGTTAATTTGTCCCAGATTTCCTTGGCAGAATTGCATTCAGCAACTTTTTGGAATATGTCATCAGACATAGTTTGTGCCAATATGTTCATTGCTTTTGCATCAGCAACTTTCCACTTCTTTATATCAGTGTCTGTTCCTGCAGGAGGTGGAACAGCTGAAGTACTTGTTGAAGTAGGAGGTCTTGGACATTCTGTTAAGACACAATTAAAGATATCTTCATCAAAAGAATTCATGTAAAGTTTTATCCTTGCTTTCCAGAGTCCAAACTTGGAAAGATTGCACACTGGAGGTCTTGTGCTTGCATACTCCTTATTTTGTGCCATGAGTTTTATAAAAACAATTTATAACAAAACAAAATAAAGTAACCACTCTATAGGGTTTGATCTTATCAAAGATCTTTGTGGTCCAGGTGTTAGCCTGAAGTAAAGACCAACCTGCCTCTGATACCAATTGAAAGTTAGGTGATAAGATCTAACAGCCTCTAGAGGGGGAGTGAATAGAGTAAGTTCAAATAAATTGATATATTTAAAACCTTTAGATTTACTTAGTGTAGGTAGTGAGTGATGCAAACAGATAAATATATTTAAAGTAAAATCACACAGCACACAAGCAAGAAGAAAAGCAATCCACAGAAGACACAAGGAAATTTATAGTGGTTCCCCAAACTTGGGTAGTCCACTCTTCTATCACCCCTTGATAGGAATCCACTGCAGGATGCTTGATCAGGTGTCCTGGGCACCACCAGATTTTTTGATAAGGTGTCTTGCCACCACTGATTTTGACAAGGTCTCAGCTAACCAAAAGGTAACTTTTGAAGGGAGTTAAAACCCTGTACAGAAGAGGTAAGATAAGAAGGGTTGAGTTTGCTTCTCTGTCAACAATCAGAGAGAAGCTAGTGGATGTAGATGTTGTCAAAGCTCCCCCTGAGATATAGAAGTTCAGGTAGAAGAAGCTTTGCACAAGGGTGACAGGCTCTTCACTGCTTGTCCTTTTTCAGCAATAGATGACTCAGAAACTGAGTGTTTGATGTCTGAAGGTAGAAAGCAAATTGAGAAGAGTTGAATGCAGAGGCAGAAGAGGTTTCAGAGAATGTTGATCAAGATGTTTCTCTGAGTGTAGTTCTTCTCTGTAAATTCTCTGCAGACCGATTTCTTGAGCGAGAGATGAAGATAGATGTTCTCTGTGTTATCAGAATGAATGTTCTTCCTGTTCTCCTTGTCTCTCTCGAATAGATCTCTGAGTAATGGGATTATTACTTCTTTTTGATTGATAGCCGTTGGCAGGGCATTTAATGTATTCCATAACTGTCCATGCCTAGAAGGAAAGCCTTAATTGATTTCCATTGAAAATTCCTTGAGATATGGAGCAATTAAGTCTTGAAACGGCCAGGGGATCTCTTGCAATAACTGCTTGAAAAATCTCTCATTTGAATTTCAAATGTCGACAGACGGGAGAACTTAAAACGTCGAACTCATCCTGAAGCGTCGATCTGAGCTCGACTGACCGTCGATCAGAGAGTAAAATTGAAGCAGAGATATACACGCCAAAACGTCGAGCAGAACTCGACGTTACGTCGAACTGAGAACGACGCTGCGTCGAGCTGCGATCGACTGTGCGTCGAGCAGCGGTCGACTATGCGTCGAGCTGAGGACGACTCTACGTCGAGCTGGGGTCGACTCTCCGTCGAGCTGAGCAGAACTAAATCTCAAATAACCTAAGTTCTAAACTCACACTCAATGACCTATGCTATACAATTAGGTCAACATCCTTAGCATAGTTATCCTGACCCAAATATAAAAAGGATGTTCCAACATCATGGATGCTATTATAACATGAGTACTAGGCATGGTAATCAAGAGATGAACATAACATCATTTCTATTAAGTTGTAGCAAAATCATGAAACATATTATCTACTTGAGAGTATTATAGTGTGCATATAACCATGCCAATATATGGCTTAACAAGCATAAGTAATTTTTATTGCATAGAATAAGTATAATTTCCATGGTTAGCAAACGTCCATAGTGCTCTCTAGATTTAAAAAGGTTTGGGAAGGAGTGAAGGTATTGGGGGCTTTGGCGAGTTATAATAATCCTATGTAACGGACGTCCATGAGTCTCCTCCACTCATTTGATAGTTAGCCTCCGTTGTCCCCTTCTCTCTACTCAAAACTCCTTCTCAACCACGTAAATGACGGGACACCTTTTGGATACTGATAGAGGTCTGGTTAGCTTGGATTCAATCCAATTGGGATGGGTTTATTCATTAAAAACCCTAGGGGCTCGGGTTTGATTATTCATAGTCAAACCTTGACCTTTTTGATGACTTGACTCCACCAAAAGGTGACTTGGGTCTCAAGTCGGTCTAACAAAGTCAAGTGTTCACTAGAATGGCAAGAGTCATCTAATTTCATTAGAGTTGACATTAGGGTTGACTTTAGGTGATGTGTCACACCATGATTAGCCATTAGTGACCTAGGTGCACTTATCAAGTTTAAAGCATCTACATGATCCGCATAGGTCACCTTAAGTTTGTTAGACCATGGACATGTCCTAGTGTACACACCTTGAAGGGTAGAATATCATTATGGCATAGGATCAACTTAGGTTAGATCATTTCAAAGTTATACCTTCTAGTGACTGATAAGCTTACCCTAGCACAGAAGTCAACCTTGGGTGCACATAGCCATGCCACAAAGCTCCTGGGCCCCTAAAAAAATTTGGGAGGTGACAACATCCTCCCACTCTCTTCATATAACTAGTCAAGTCACCTCACCTCCAACATTTACATGTCTACACTCCTTCAAACCATTCAAGAAAAAATTTCCTTCCTTTTTATTTAGACCAAGTCCCTCTCCCATCTCTTTTCATGCCTAATTAGAGTAATAGGAACACCAATGGCCAAGAAACAGCCACTCAAAATGATATCAAGTTGGAGGTATTCGAGCAATAGTTTTGTTGTGGTATTGGGTCTCTTAAATGCAATGATGTGGTCAAGTCATCAAGAAAAAAGATGAATGTCTTTCGTTAAGCTCATGAACCTTAGCTCTAAGACTACTGATTTCTCATTTCTTTGCGATAGTAAGCTTGTTTCAAATCACCAATCATCAATTTGTTTTGTGTATCCTCTACTTTCAGAAGGTGGAATGGGTGCCATGAGCGGAAGCCTGAAGAGAAGATTTTTTTGTTCTTTAGGGTCCGTACTTCCATCCTACCTGTCTGAACAACTAAGCCACAATGGTCTTCACCCCCATAATTGTCTCCTACTAATCGGGAAGTCGGAGCATGGCGGGAAGAAAACGAATGATCTGGGTGTGTAATTACCTTCATTGACGAAAAGAGGGATGTGTGTTATTTTGGCATGTCTATAAAGTTTTATGGATATTATATGATTTATGACTCAGTAAATGTCAGTTTCTTTTATCTGTTGATAAATAATGTGACCTGCATCTAAAGACACCCTAAAAAAATCTGAGACTTATGTAACTAAGCCTTAAAACTAATACTCATTCGATTATTTAAAGCACTCATTTCATTCTATAAGAAAATATTTCTCTCTTAATCAACATAACAAGTATTTCAAGCAACCAAAACAAAAATTTAGTCAATTTATATGTCCGATGCATGATTTATCCCGAACGTGTCCAATAAACCGTCTTTGTCATATGAATTTTACTTGAGAAAATTACTCATTGCATTCATGAGACAAACAAAAAAGATCAGAATCAAGTTACAACTAATACTAAATCATAGTCCAAGTTCAAATACCCCTATCATATGTGAGAAGAGCCCAATTAATAATTGCTAAACAACTTAAGTAAACTCTAAAAATCTCATGAGAAAGACGAGTGCTTGCAACTTTTCACGCAACATTGTGAAGACAATTCTGTATTATTTTTAGTAACTAAAAGTAGTCATTTTCTCACAATTTGTATAATCATTAATCATGTTAATAAATATAAATAATAAAATAAATTAAATTAAACTAAAGTAGTTAAAAACGAACGCCATTAACCATAGCAGGGTGAAATTATTCAGCTATAAAATAGATTTGAAAAAGGCGTTTGAAAATTGAAATTTTAATTTTGAAATGGGATTTTTAAATATGACTCAACTAATTAATTAAAGTTGATTAGCTATAATAATCAGCGGGAGCCAGGAGTCTTTCCGATACTCTGCTAATTCCGCCTCTGCTTCTGAGCTTCTTCTTCCAAATTCCGATCAACAGCATCAACCTCCGATTGGAAGCCCTAATGCAGTCTCTCCCCTCGAGAGACTCCAGTAAAAGCTTCGCAATGGCTCCTGCCGCCGGTCCCCGCCGCCGTTATTTACCATCTGCAGTTGCGCCTACCCTCCGCCGTGCCCTGTTCACCGCCGTTCGCTTCCTCCGCCACCACTTTCGCCTGCTCATCCTCGTTTTCTTCCTCCTCCTCTCCGCCACCTACTCCGTTTATAGCAAAGCTTTTCTTACTGATTATCTCCCGATCATCATCGCCTTCTTCTACGGTCTTTTTCGTTTCCTTCGCCACATCATCCTTGCCGCCTTCAATGTTTCTGAGCTTGGTCTTCGTGCCCTCGGGCTCTCCATCAAAGCATTCTCTTTTCTGAAGCGGCGTGCTAATCGCCGAACTGGCCTCGCAGTCCAGTCGTACAGAAACGGCGATGTCTACGAGGGAGAGCTCCGACAGGGAATGTTACACGGCAGTGGGGTTTACTATTACAGCAGGGGTGGAATGTACGAAGGAGAGTGGATTAATTCCAAATTTGATGGGCATGGCGTGGAAACATGGGCCGACGGAAGCAAATACAAGGGACAGTTTAAGGAGGGACTCTCACATGGTTTTGGGGTTTATCAGGATCATGCCGGCGTTCTTTATGCGGGAGAATGGGTGAATGGGCAGAGCCATGGTTATGGGATGCAAACCTACGAGGATGGGAGCCGCTTTGTTGGTCAGTACAAGTGTGGACTCAAACATGGCTCCGGCCATTTTCAGTTCAGGTAAATTGGCTCTGCAGGCATCACATTATATGAAATTGCGATTGATTTTTCCACTAATCAAGCACTTAAGTAAAATAAATGTCTGAAATTGAATTGATTTTATAATATAAACCGTTCAAAACAGCATACTGTTTTGCTAAATAATTAATAGAGCACATTTTTTCAGCAATAGGCAGATGAAGATGCTTAATTTGCTCTCCTTATATATTCAAGTTATATATTTCTCAATGCCTTTAATTATTTTACCAAATGATACATTATCATTCATGATTTTGGTTATGTTTTAATTAATCAGGAATGGGGGCGCCCATGCCGGAGAATATTTTGCCGGCAAGATGCACGGCTTCGGGGTCTACCGTTTCTCCAATGGGCAACTCTACGAGGGCGCATGGCGCGAGGGGAACAGAAAAGGCTTGGGAGTGTGCTCCTCGGCGTATGGAGAGCCACAGTCCGGTCTCTGGGACGGCGACTTTCTGGAAATTTCTTCCTTCGCCGTCGACCACACCCAACTACTCGATGTTGTTCAGGTATATATGGATTTCATCAAATCCCTTAATTACAGCATTCTAAATATATCAATGTCAAATATAAAGACTACTCAACTATTCCTTTTTCATTCACAGGCTGCGAGAACTGCTGCGGAAAAGGCGTACAATGTTCCAATGGTGGATGATAGGGTGAACAGGGTCGTTGTTGCGGCGGAAAATGCAGCGAACGCAGCCGCGGTCGCAGGCTCGATGGCCGTCCAGACGGAGCAGGGAGGCCGCTGGGTCGAGCACGACTTCACCATGCAAATGGTCTGACGGCGACCATCCATCCGGCGCAGCTCTGGTGTGAATCAGTTGACAATTGTTAGGAGTTTTTAGGAAGGATTGAACACACATGCATTATGTATAGGAAGGAATTCAGTTAAACATTGATAGTTAGGCATCACTTTGCTTCCATTGATAAGAATTTTTTTCCGCTTGTATACCTAATAAATTCTTACTTTTTATGGAAGTAATTATATTTTTGATTAAATAAAAATTTCTAAAAATTTTATGATTATCTCCCAATTTTTTTTTTCTTAATTATATTTTCATACGGGCCTCGCCCTAACGAATAGAGTCTGCAATCTTCCCAAGATCAGCAAACTGAGAAATAAATAGTTCAAAAACACATTGCTCATAATCCTGAAATCACAAACAATAGCACAAGCAATACAAAAAATTATTTAAAAAATCCTACAGAATTTATTAAGAAATTATTATCTCTACTGGGAGACAGATGACAAATCTCAGGTTGATGCATGAATAAAAATATCTCACATCTGATTTTTCCCAGAAACATAAGAAATGAGGTGAATACGAAAATAGAACGAAGGTGAGACAGGATGGCAAGAATAATAACAGCATTCCAGTCTGGATGAATTGCAGCTTCAGTTGTTTTCTCCATGATGAAGGCTCCCAATGCCAGTCTAGTGGAACTTCACCCACCTGATTTGCAAACACAACCCTCCCTGTACATGAAAGGGAAGAGTTCAGAGAATTCTTGGTTTGAATCAAAAAATCATAAGCCTAAGCATGGCCCGCGAACTCGAGATTTTGGGTTGAAGGTCGTCATTAACTAGGGTATAGGGCTTAACTCAGCCCCACTGTTTCACTCTAGTAAAATATCGGTTTGTGCCCGTTATACTGTCATGACAAACATAAAAATGAATGGAGTGACAATTCGTCATCTTGCGTTCACGACCGTCATCGCCATGCCAAACGCCAAACGAACATTCATCAAATGTATGGAGTGACAAACATAAAAAATGTATGCAGTGTGCATGTTAGCAATACTTATGAGTAATAATTTTTTGCTATTTTATTATATTATCAACAGAGATAACCCTCCTAAATGGAATTATCATACCCTCGATGTTAATTATAATCTTCTCAAATTACTCGATCGGAATGATGTTTTACGCACATAAATTTGGGTTATTCTTTTTTTTTTAGATCATCAAATAATATTTATTTATCTACCTAGTAAATTCATAAATAAATCAATGTCACAGATTATAAATTCATAAATAAATCAAAACCTGTAAAGTTGGTAATCTTGTAAATGTTCACAACCCATTAGCTTTAGATTTCTTGAATGAGAAATATGCAAACCGCCTACTTCTTTGACGTATTTTCTTTTCGTATTCTCTGCAAGACACTAAGAAACAAGCTCAACAAAAGTTGAAATGAACATTTTGTGCGCTGAATTCAAAATAAAAACATTTGGTTCGGTTGAATATATTTGTGAATTATGAAAATAATGATAAACCACCACTCCATTAAGACATGAGCCTTTAGGACTTACACTGGCTCGCAGGAATCCCACAATATTTTTGCCTTTAAGAACGGTTAGAACAGTGCCAATCAACACAAATGCAACTCTCCAAATAAACATGAAACATGTTCAGCATCACGGGGAGTTGAGGACAAATCTAGAATTTATTGAACACCAATTTAATTAATAGATGGTCATAAATTAGAGCTAGAACTAATCTAGAACTAATCCGGAGGTGAAGCACCAAATCATAGTGAAGATCTTGCTATCGTCATTCAAAGAATAAGAAAATAAAAGTTAGGGTAAATATCAAGAGATTCATTTTAGGCCCAATATTTGACACACTTTATCTCATTTCCTAACACTGACGTCTCTTTTTTAAGTAATTTATAAACATGCATTATGTCCGACATTTTAAAATATTCATCAATATATTCTTTGTAATTCGACATCCGACATTAATTTCATTCTCAAATGATCAAGAATCCAATATCTGACATCTGCAACCTAGCCCAGAAGTGATTTTTTTTAGGAATGAAGAAGTGAAGATCTTTAGAGATGAAGATTAGGGGAGCGGAGGATCAGCGGATTTGAGTCACAGAGGAGTTGAGGAAGATGGAAATGGACCTCCCAAGGAGAAATCAAAGAAGGCGATTTCATAGAAATTTATGATACCCCAGGAAATTTAAAATCGAAGGTGGCAAGTAAAATCAAGAAAGGCATGTAAGACCACCAAAACTGATTTTAAATGAAGTCATGTGGGTTCTAAGAGGCTTAAGAAATCTCGTGGAAAAATGTGACTGATTGAGAACTGTTCGGAGATGTTTTGGAGGTGGTAGAGAAACATTTTATTGTGCATGCCCTGTTTACTCTCCCATGTAAATTTGACATGTATTTCCCAAAAAATGTATTCTCAAGTTTTCTCTCTGGAGGATTACACGCTCTGTTTACACAGGAGTGTACAGATGAAGTGTACATGTTGTAAACAGTTTGTAGCTCATTTTTTGAGTCATTGGATGGGGTTTCTTTATATCTAATGGTGACGATCCATTACTAGGGATTTTAGGCCGAGAAGAGGGTTGATAGGAGGTCATTTCAGCCAGTGTTACTGTTTTCTTAGATTAAAGAGGAGGAGAAAGATTGAGGAGGAATCTACCATTAGAGGCAAAATCGAAGCTCCAAAACCCAAGACAATACCAAATCCATGGGGTGGATTTAATTGCGCTCCTCTTTCTCTCTTTTTCGACGAACCATGGTGGGGAGAAAGTAAAAGATGGTAATGACTTCCCATCTCTTGCTTATAGAATGTGTATTTTCATCCTTTGATTTTTATGTTTTCATTGTTGTGATTTGTGGTACCCAGTGCATCTAATTTTAGGGTTTGGTGTTACCACGGTTCATTATGAACCACCAGGGTATGAGAATGCGTCCCAGACATATTTGTATTAGAATTCCTAAAATGATTAACGAATTAGGCATTACATGTGTAGCCAAAAATCGAGGTATTATTGACAATAACGCCGATGTGATGCTCATTTTCCGTTAGATTAGCACAAGTTGAGGTTAGGACAAGAGGAGTGCATAATATTCCTATTAATTAAAATGCGATGCCATGATAATGCATATGACAGTGGTTAAGTCATTGGATATGTCACAACATTAGAGACTGTGTGTGATTTCGCCGTAAAAGAGGTGTTGGAAATTAATGCATTACCACACAAATAATAGCTATAAGAATATAACAGTGATGGAATTTGTGAGTAATGTTGTCGTATAAGGCCACGCGACTTTACTTGCAATGATACCATATACAAATTGGATAATGTTTCAAAGGCGATGTGAATTCATGTGTATTGCCACCCATGGGGCCAACAGACTTTACCCACCCATGTCGTCGTACTTGATTTTATAAAAGCGTGGACAGAATTTATTGATAATTCCTCCCTAGAGGTCAGGAGACTTTACTCATAATGCCTACATGTAGGTTTTGATTTTCTATGATAGAGGGGTAGTGAGCAGTGAGTCTACATATGATAAATTGCCTCCATACTAATTAAATATTGTAATTTGTGAATGCACGTGATTAGAAAACTTATGTGTGATTAGTTTGTGTTTGATGCTCTAATAAACATATACTCATGATTATGGTGACAAGGGTAATACCTGGTTACATACATGTTGCATGATAAGCCCCTTTACATTTATGATCAACCTAGAGACGTGGTTGTTGTTTGTGACATGTCGTCTATTGCATATTATGCTTATTTATAAGTTTTTATATGGATACAAAGTGTTAATCGACTTGTAGGGTGATGTGAATCTTGGGGGTCATCTAGGACTAACAGGAGGAGTAGGGTTGGCGAGTTGAGCTAGCTTAGCTTGAACTCATCAAGCATCTGCCTAGTTGATTGACAGAGCTTACCATAGCTTGCTTCGAGCTCGGATATCTGAGCTCGCCAGACCAAACCTATTAATAGCGTGATTATGACACCTACCCTCAACTGTCCTTGGTGAGTTGAGCTCTCCTAGCCTGAACTCTCCTAGCATCCTGTGACTTGATTTATTGAGCTCACACATGTAAGCTCGCCAGAACTCGCCTGGTCAAATCTATAAATAGGGCGGCTATGCAACCTACACTTAACTAGCCTTGACGACTTAAGCCCCCCCAGCGTCCTGCAAGTTAATTGATAGAGCTCGCATATCTGAGCTCTCCAGAACGTGCCTTTAAGTCTATAGATGGGTTGGCTATGCAACCCACCTTTAAGTGGCCTTCGCGAATTGACCTTGTCTTGCTTGAAATCGCCTAGATTCCAGCAAGTTGATTGAAAGAGCTCGCCTAGCCAAGTATATAAATGGGATGGCTATGCCACCTATCCTCAACTGGCCTTGGCGAGCTAAGCTTTGTGTTGCTTGTTCTTTTCTAGCATCCTGCGAGTTGACTAATAGAGCTCGTCATAACTCGCTTTGAGGTCTCTTTGAGCTTGCATATCTGAGCTTGCCAGAGGTCGCTTGGCCAAGTCTATAAATGGGGAGGCCATGCGAGTTGATTGACACAACTCGCTAGAGGTCGTCTGGCCATGGCGAGTTAAGCTCTCATAGCTTGAACCCGCCTAGTGTACTGTGTGTTGATTGACACAACTTGCAAGAGCGCGACTTAAGCTCGTATATCTGAGTTTGCCTAACTAAGTCTACAAAATAGGGCAGTTACATCACCTGCCCTAAACCGGCCAGATTTCGTCTCGCCTAACCATGTCATTGGGGTCTTGATTTTATATTAAAGTGTTGGACTTTGAGTGAATGCTCTAGAATTCAATTCCTATAAAATCAAAATATAGAGAGAATTCTGAGAATGATATAAGTTGTTTTGTTCAGAACATTACTTATTCATTAATTGTAATCAATACCAAAAATATCCAAGGAATTTTATATTACTTGCTAATTAGAAAGCAACAAATTTGTTGCTTAGAATGTCTTGCAAACTAATAAGAAAAAAAAATATCATTGTTAAATTTATCTAGGTTTGATTAGGGAGGGGTGTACATCAGAAATCAAAATCGATCAAACCATGTCGAATTAATGTAACTGAACCGATGTTTTGGATGATCCGAACAGTTCAATTCTATTTCGATTTAGGGGCTGAAAATCGACCACCATTCAATTCAGTCTGGTTTTCCGATAATGTTTCCCCCATGAAAAAAATTGGTGGAGCCAAACGGATGGGGCCTGCCATTTTTATTTTTGGGGATCGGGTGGCGCAACTACGTTAGAATCTTGCTGCTAGCTTTTCTTTGCAATGATTTGGATTAAATATGTATGGAAATCACTCTTGAGAGGCGTTTTGTTGTTGGCCATAAATAATATGGCATGGACAAGCATTGGGTTGGGAAATAACCACCAAATTTTCTCTTGCTAAGTATAGTCATGCTTACCCCCAATACACATAGACAAGAGATAAGAACAAATTTCATTTCTATTTCTGCTGCAATATAGAAGAACATGACTTTTTGTACAAAAAACCTCTTTATATCATTTTATTTTCACATAGAAAGTGCAAAAGAAAAAAGTGTTGTGGGTCACTCGACGTTCTCATGTACTGGCTGAATTCAACTGTCTTAGCTCGAGAGAGAGTTGTGCAAGTAAAATTGACCACAAATATGTTGGGAACATTGACCACAATATCCTAGATTTGAAGAAGCCCCATAAGTCAATAATATACACAAATATGTATTTGATATTTCTCTGAGTTAAAATGTGCATGTAATTAGTAATAGTTTGATAAAACAGCTTGGGATTATTAGAAATTCAATTGAAAATAAGTCAGCACACTCTAGAGTGAAGAATATTTGCTAAAGTAGAAAAGCGTCGAGTCATCTCACATAACTCGGCGCTAAAGGTATAAATGTGTTGAATGAATGTTGTTCACTCAAAGCCACAGTTGAGAAGCAGAAAATCTGTCAAGTACAAAAACGTCGAGTGAATGTCATTCACTCAACGACTCAGTGGAGAAACGGAAAATCTATCCAAGTGCAAAAGCATCGAGACATAAGATATCACCAAACGCCAAAGTAGAATGCGTTGAGTTAATTACAGTCAATCGACGCCTCTACAGAAATTCAAGTATCTGACTAAGTTAAATGCCTTCACGTCAATCTCAATCTCTCAACGCCTCTACAGGAACACAAATGTTTTTTCCTAAGTCAAAAGCCGTCAAGACAATCTGCCGACATCATGCAAAATTCAAATTGACATCAATTGTGCACTAAAAGACGGAAACTGCCGCATTCTTCTGATACGCATTTTTGGGAAGATACTATTGATAAAGCTGGTCATGTCACTTTCCAAAAAAAGATTATAGCTATTGTTTTTATCAGATATAAAAGCCAGGGCCGGGAACAGTTTTTGAGACCTTTGTTTTGCATATCTCTCTAAACCCTAATTCGAGAATGGTGTCACCGTCGGCTAGAAGCTTTCTGAGACTAAGGAAGAAGTTCTCTACAAGAAATCAAATCATCACAGCTCTCTCTAAATCTGAAGATCATTTTTGCTACTGATATTGCTGAAAGGATTTGCTGGCTGAGAAGGAAATCAATATGTCGTCTTCAAGCTCCGCAATATTCACATCATTAATTCAGAGGCTTGAAGAAGAAGAATATTTCTGCAAGTATTGATCACAACACATCCAATTTCAAATCAGAAGATCACATCATGTTGTTGTGGGTGAAAAGTTGTCTGGTGAAACAGCTAAAGAAGAAGGCTCCAGAGCATTTGTCCTTGAGTCTTTGTAAAACAAACACTCTATTAATCTCTATTGTAAGATCTCTTTGAGATCGAAGCGTAGGACTTTTTACAAAGTCTGAGGTAGGATTCTTGTATAGAATCTGAGGTAGACCTGAGTTATAAAGACTGATGTAAGGCTTGCTTGTGAGCCTGAGATAGGAGACTTGTTGTTGTCTTTGAGGTAGGACTGGGAAGCCATTTTGAGGTGTAAGATCCAAGGAGGGATCTGAGCTGTAAGATCTATTGATCTAAGTTTTGGATAAGTTGGCCTAGTTTAGCTCTCTGCTAGATAGGTGAAGGGGTAAAATGGAAGTACCCTAAATAGGGGAATCACTATAAATTTCTTGTGTGTTTTTTATGTTCTTGAAAAAGCTATAACTAAATTCAAACACACGAAGTAAAATTCTAGAATGGTAAAAAGTCTCAAAAACCTATTTACCCCCCCCCCTCCCTCTAGGTACTTAACTAGCCTTAAAAGTCTTTCAAGTGATATCAGAGGAAGGTTGTTCAATAAAGACCTAACAGTCTGAACAAGATCTCCAAGGGTAGTAAAAGATAATCGTCATGACTTCTGGTGAGAACCATAAAGAGCTAAGTTCAATGAAGCTTCCCATCTGCAGGAAGGAGAACTTTGGGATATGGAAGGAGATGGTGAGGCTTTTCATGAAAGCCTCAGACCCTAGGATCTTTGTAATAGTGCAAGAGGGACCCTTCATCCCCATGAACATCTTAGCATTAGATGCTAACATCAAAACCCCAAAGAAGTACTAAGAAATGACAAAGGATGAGGTAATCCTGACTACTATGAAAAAGAGGGCCCAGAACATTACAGTCAGTTATATTGATGACTCAACCTTTCAGAATCTTGTTCACTGTAAGACTTCAAAAGAAATGTTGGACTCTCTGGTGGTCTATATTGATGGGACTAAGGAGATAAGGGATGACAAAAAATTCCTTCTAAAACAGAAATATGAAGCCTTCAGGCAAGACAAGAAGGACCTCATAGCTGTGTGCTATGAGAAATTCTTCAAAATTGTGAATGGACTGAAAAATTATGGCAGACAATTTTCCAACAATGAATTGAATGACAAATTCTTGAGGTCACTCAACAAAGAGTGGGACATCAAGATTTTAAAATATTCATCAATATATTCTTTGTAATTCGACATGACATGATCAAGAATCCAATATCTGACATCTGCAACCAAGCCCATAAGTGATTTTTTTAGGAATGAAGAAGTGAAGACCTTTGGAGATGAAGATTAGGGGAGCGGAGGATCAGAGGATTGGAGACACATAAGAGTTGAGGAAGATGGAAATGGTCCTCACAAGGAGAAATTGAAGAAGGCGATTTCATGGAAATTTATGATGCCCCAGGAAATTTGAAATCGAAGGTGGCAAGTAAAATCAAGAAAGGCGTGTAACACCCCCAAAACTGATTTTAAATGAAGTCATGTAGGTTCTAAGAGGCCTAAGGAAGTTTCATGGAAAAATGTGACTGATTGAGGACTGTTCGGATGTTTTGGAGGTGGTGGAGAAACATTTTGTTGTGCATGCCCTGTTTGCACTCCCATGTAAATTGGACGTGCATTTCCCAAAAAATGTATTCTCAAGTTTTATGTCCGAAGGATTACACGCTTTGTTTACACGGGCGTGTACAGATGATGTTTACATGTTGCAAACAGTTTGTAGCTCATTTTTTGATCCATTGGATGGGGTTTCTTTATATCTATTGGTGACGATCCATTACTAGGGGTTTTAGGCCGAGAAGAGGGTTGACAGAAGGTCATTTCAGCCTTTGTTTTTGTTTTTTTAGATTAGAGAGGAGGAGAAAGATTGAGGAATCTGCCATTAGAGGCAAAATCGAAGCTTCAAATCCCAATCCAATACCGGATTCAATGGGTGGATTTAATTGCGCTCCTCTTTATCTCCCTTTTTCGACGAACCATGGTGGGGAGAAAGTAGAAGAAGGTAACGACTTCCCTCCCTTGCTTATAGGATGTGTATTTTCATCCTTTGATTTTTATGTTTTAATTGTTGTGATTTGTGGTACCCCGTGCATCTAATTATAGAGTTTGGTGGTACCACGGTTCATTATGAACCACCAGGGTATGAGAATGCGAGCCAGACATATTTGTATTAGAATTCCAGAAATGATTAGCGAATTAGGCATTACATGTGTAGTCAAAATCGAGGCTTGTGGCCCCATTCGGTATTGTTGCATTTTAGGAAATTCGGTAGGCATGTGAATGTGACCATAACGCGGTTGTGATGCTCATTTTCCATTAGATTAGCAGATGTTGAGGTTAGGACAAGAGGAGTGCATAAAATTCATATTGATTGAAATACGATGCCATGATAATGCATATGATAGCGGATAAGTCATTGGATATGTCACAACACTAGGAACTGTGTGTGATTCCGCCGTAAAATAGGTGTTGGAAATTCATGCATTACCTCAAAAATAATAGCTATAAGAATATAACAGTGATGGAATTTGTGAGTAATGTTGTAGTATAAGGCCACGAGACTTTACTTGGAATGATACCGTATACATATTGGATAATGTTTCAAAGGCGATGTGAATTCATGTGTATTGCTGCCCATGGGGCCAAGAGACTTTACTCATGATATCGTCGTACTTGATTTTATAAAAGCGTAGAGAGAATTTATTGATAATTCCTCCCTAGAGGTCAGGAGACTTTACTCATAATGCCTACATGTATGTTTTGATTTTCTATGATAGAGGGGTAGTGATCGGTGAATCTGGATATGATATATTGCCTCCATACTCGTAAAATATTATAAATTGTGAATGCACGCGATTAGAAGACTTATGTGTTATTAGTTTGTTTTTGATGCTCTAAAAAACCTATTCTCATGATTATGGTGACAAGGGTAATACCTGGTTGCATACATGTTGCATGATAAGCCTCTTTATATTTATGATCAACCTAGAGACGTGGTTATTGTTTGTGACATGTCGTCTAGTGCATATTATGCTTATTTATATGTTTTATATGGATACAAAGTGTTAATCGACTTGTAGGGTGATGTGATTCTTGGGGGTCATCTAGGACTAACAGGAGGAGTAGGGTTGGCGTGTTGAGCTAGCTTAGCTTGAACTCATCAAACATCTGGCTAGATGATTAACAGAGCTTGCTTCGATCTTGGATATCTGAGCTCGCCTGACAAAACCTATTAATAGTGCGATTATGACACCTACCCTCAATTGTCCTTGATGAATTAAGCTATCGTATCCTGAACTCTCCTAGCGTCCTGGGGACTTGATTTATAGAGCTCACATATGTGAGCTCGCCAGAACTCGCCTGGTCAAATCTATAAATAGGGCGGTTATGCCACCTACACTTAACTGGCCTTGACGACTTGAGCCCCCTAGCGTCCTGCAAGTTAAATGATAGAGCTCGCATATCTTAGCTCTCCAAAACTTGCCTTTAAGTGTATAGATGGGTTGGCTATGCAACCCACCTTCAAGTGGCCTTCGCGAATTGAGCCCGCCTTGCTTGAAATCGCCTAGATTCCAGCGAGTTGATTGAAAGAGCTCGCCTAGCCAAGTATATAAATGGGGTGGCTATGCCACCTATCCTCAACTGGCCTTGGCGAGCTAAGCTTTGTGTTGCTTGTTCTTTTCTAGCATCCTGCAAGTTGACTAATAGAGCTCGTCATAACTCGCTTTGAGGTCTCTTTGATCTTGCATATCCGAGCTTGCCAGAGGTCGCCTGGCCAAGTCTATAAATGGGGAGGCCATGCGAGTTGATTGACACAACTCACCAGAAGTCTCCTGGCCTTGGCGAGTTATGCTTTTATAGCTTGAACTCGCCTAACATACTGTGAGTTGATTGACACAACTTGCTAGAGCGCAACTTAAGCTCGTATATCTGAGCTTTCCTAACTAAGTTTACAAAATAGGGCAACGACAACACCTGCCCTAAACCGGCCAGATTTCATCTCGCCTAACCAAGTCATTGCGATCTTGACTTTATATTAAAGTGTTGGAATTTGAGTGAGTGATCTAGCGTTCAATTCCTATAACATCAAAATATAGAGAGGATTCTGAGAAGGATAGAAGTTGTTTTATGCAAAACATTACTTATTCATTAATTGTAATCAATACCAAAAATCAGCAAGGAATTTGATATTACTTGCTAATTAGAAAGCAACAAATTTGTTGCTTAGAATGTCTTGTGAATTAATAAGAAAATTATCATTTTTTAAATTCATCTAAGTTTGATTAGGGGTGTACATCAGAAATTGAAACCGATCGAACCAGGTCGAATCAATCTAAGTGAACCGATGTTTTGGATGATCTGATCAATTCAGTTCGATTTCGATTTAGGGGGCTGAAAATCGACCACCATTCAATTCAGTCTGGTTTTCCCATGAAGTTTCCCCCATGAAAAAAATTGGTGGAACCAAACGGATGGGGTCTGCCATTTTTATTTTTTGGGATCGGGTGGCGCAACTACGTTAGAATCCTACTGGATGATATTTTTAGGGATTGTGCCAAGTAAGAGCACTATCTCGACTAAAGTTTGACGAGCGAATGGCCTAGCCCTCAATTCTAAAGATAGAAGGTGTTTTGCTATTGGCCATAAATAATATGGCATAGACAAGCATTGGGTTGGGAAATAACCACCAAATTTTCTCTACCTAAGTATAGTCATGCTTCAATCCAATACACATAAACAAGAGATAAGAACATATTTCCTTTCTATTTTTATTGCAATATAGAAGAACACGACTTTTTGTACAGAAAACCTCTTCATATCATTTTATTTTCACATAGAAAGTGCAAAAGAAGTAGTGTGGGTCACTCGACGTTCTCATGTTCTGGCCAAATTCAACTGTCTTAGCTCGAGAGAGAGTTGTGCACGCAAACAGTCACAAAGAAGACCAACAGTTGACATCAAGCCTTTTGACATGGAAAACCCCGGAATGGGAAAAAATCACGGGGTCAAATTGGTGTCAACCAAGTTTCATGATTTTTTGGAGTATTACAATAAGTTATCTCTCGAGGGTGATAGAACATCACTCGTTACAATGATTCTTTTGGACTGCGAAGGTCGCTTAAAGTTGAGAGCCGAGGGACATGCTCAAAAGAAATTTGGAATGATGAACACATCAACGGGGGATTTAGACTCAAAGGACAAAGTTGAAGGAAATCTTTAAGCTATCTTCGAGGTATCTTCGAGAGAACCTTGGAGAAGCGAAGGAGATCTTGGAGGCTCCTAAGGAATCTTCAAAGGTCTAAGGAGATCTTTGAGGCTCCGAAGAAATCTTCAAAGGTCGAAAGAGATCTTTGAGTCTTCGAAGGAATCTTTAAAAGACAAAGGAGATCTTCGATATGATCTTCAAAGACCAAAGGAGATCTTCAAGCCCCAAAGAAGATCTTTGAAGGATGAAGGAGATCTTTGAGCACCAAAGGATTTCTTTGAGGAATCATTGAATGAGTGCTCTCTCTGGTCCCGAAAGCAAGGGGTCTTCAAATGAGAGCTCAAGACCCCTTTTATAGCCTCAGGAGGGGCAACTTGGTAATTGTGCCTTTATAACCTCCATAATTACTGAATGGGTGAATCAGAATCCACGATCTAGAGTACTTGGATCACTATTTTTGCAGATTTGACAAACTTGCCCCTCGGGCAATTCGGGCAGGACCGACGACGATAGTGGCGGCGAATGCAGAGGAATCAATACCATCCATTGGTGTTCAGCATGGGTCTCTTCATCTATAGAATACACAAGTATATCGTCAATAAAAAAATCACAAAGACATCAAGGAACGACTCGAACACATGATTTATGAGGCTCATTAATACAAAGAGAGCATTTGTGAGGCTGAAAGGTATCACGGTGAACTCATACAGACCATACCGAGACTTAAAAGCTGTCTTAGAGATATCCAACTCTCTAATACCCAGTTGAT
The DNA here is from genome assembly GCA_039513925.1 of Platanthera zijinensis. Taxonomy (NCBI): domain Eukaryota; kingdom Viridiplantae; phylum Streptophyta; class Magnoliopsida; order Asparagales; family Orchidaceae; genus Platanthera; species Platanthera zijinensis. The sequence goes on from CM077083.1 coordinate 159,182,675, forward strand.
AATAACTAGATCTCAAGTCCAACTTGGAAAACACATAAGCTCCACGCAGTTGATCAAACAATTCAACGATCCTGGGGAGAGGATAGGTATTTCGAACTATTAGCCTATTCAGCTCCCTATAATCAATGCATTGTCTTAAGATATCATCCTTATTTTTAACAAAAAGTTCTGGAGCTCTCCAAGGTGAGGTACTGGGGTAAAAAAACCCAAGTTAATCAAATCCTTCAACTGCACTCGTAATTCAGCCAATTCTTTGGAACCATTCGGTATAGAGTTCTAAATACAGGTCTAGCCCCAAGTATTATATTTATAGTAAACTCCACTACACGTTGCGGCGATATACCAAGCAACTTTTGTGGGAATATGTCAGGAAATTCATTTACCACTGCTACTGCATCATGTTCTAGCTTATTCTAAGAAAGACAACATAAGACTGCAATTACCGCATCACCAAGGTTTGTTGCCTTGAGTATCTAAAGTGAAGCCAGCAGCATATACATGAAACATGATCTATACCTTTGAACAGAAATATATTGCTGAAGGGTTCACTTAATGTGACTTCCTTTGCTTTGTAGTTGATCTGGGATTTATATTGAGTAAGCCAATCCAAACCCAAGATAAGATCCATATCTGGTACATCTACAATGGTTGCGGTAACATTGAACATCTCGCCTTCCAAAGTCATCTTTAAGGAACATTTTGTCATTGAATGAAGTAGTGATCCATTAGGCAGACAAACTACCAGAGATAGACCTTCAAAAAATAGGATTCCACTCAGGTCCTCGATAAAGTCTCTGGACACAAAGAAATGTGTAGCTCTAGTGTCGAATAATCTTTTTACTACTTTGTTGTTAACGAAAATTCAACATGTGCTTTCTACAATTAGTATTATTTTTACATGTCTAAGCACCATATCATAACGTGAAACCAAAAAGGATAGAGAATTTAGAGAAGGCTAATATAAACAAGCGTACGTACCAGTCACAACATCCTGAGGCTTGTGCCCTTGGGTAAGATCCAAAGCATAGGCTTGTTGAGGTTTATTCTGCTTGCCCTGACTGTCATTGTCACATCCTCTACCTTTCATTTGAGGTCCTAAGGCAATGTCCTGATAGACCATCCTCTGAGGAAACTGGGACCTCAAATGTCTCGACTAATGGCAATGGTGGTAATTTCCTCGGAAGGGCACACTCCCCTGAGGAGGCTGAGTCTGCTGAGAAGACACTATAACTGACGGCTTCTTCTACTAAGATTGACCATGTCCTTCAGAATTCTGATCTCTTCGAAATTTATTACGGTCGTGAGGAAACTTCTTCTTATAAGGCTTTTGGTCTGCAACTGGTTGTAAAGGGGTCTCTCCCGACCTTTTCTTCCAGATCTGAACTTCCATTTGATCTACCTCCAATTCCTTGGCCAGCTCCACAATATTCATGAAACTCGTGTGAGAAACCATTATGAGTAGCTGCCTCTGTTGGGAACATTGACCATAATATCCTAGATTTGAAGAAGTCTCATAAGTCAATAAACACAAATATTTATTTGATATTTCTCTGAGTTAAAATGTACATGCAATTAGTAATTGTTTAATAAAACAGCTTGGGATTATTAGAAATTCAATTGGAAATAAGTCAGCACACTCTAGAGTGAAGAATATTTTCTAAAGTTGAAAAGCGACGAGTCATCTCTTTTGTGAATTCCTATAGCAACTCTCCTCAGCATATGTTGGCCTTTCCACCACTTTAATGAAAAGAATTTGCATCTATAACACCAAATAAAAAAAAGATTATGATGACTTACCAACTAGTCCAAAGAGGATACAGTAGATTGCTGCAAATAATGGAAGTGATAATGAACAAAAAACTGACATAAACAGAATAAACTATATGAAATAATGTTTAGAGGAAGGCATTAAACAGGTCGTTCCATTAATCTACCTTTACACCACCAAATTTGAAAAGCTTCTCAAGCCTTCATTGACTGAATAGTAACATGTGATGTTATTCTAACCAACAAGAATGGAACTCCTACAAACCAAGTGAAAAAAAAATGCTTAATCAAAGTTGCTAGAGGGTCAAATGAAAAAGGAGGAAATGCAAACCTTCTTCCCTTAGCGCACATCATTTATTTTAACATGCAAGCCTTCTCTCTAATTAGGCCTACACATCATTGAAACATTTTTTAATTTTCAAATCAAATTCCAAAAGCAATAAAAGAGACAGTTCGGGGATTTGTATCTTTTATTTCAAGAGAAGTAAAATGAAAATTAGGCAATCCTTATTCAAATGTTGTACATCAAAGTCTCATCAACATTTTTATTGCCTCCTTGTCCTCGAGTTATATACCTAATCATTGGCATAAAGTTATTAAGACTCCATGTAGAAAAAAGCTACTCTTCCCCGGTAAAAAATGGTTGGATGTGAATAGGTGTTTACAATTAAGTAAAAACCTAAAGTTCTAGAACATATTCAGCTTTTGGTCCTAACCAATCATATGGATCAATCAGCAAAAAAATATCATAAACTGGAGACTAAAGCTCATTGTCAAAAAGTAGTATTTGCATCAAGCATTAAAGTACTATATAATTAGAAAGGAAGCAAACAAAAAGAAAATAAGCATATATATATATATATATATATATATATATATATATATATATATATATATATATATATATATCCAAAACTAATGCACTGGATGCATCTGTAAATGGTAAGGAAGTAACACCTGAAGTAGTTGGAGTGTGAACTCAGTGTTCCATTACCCTTCACACTTATAATCATTAAAAAGGTAAAATTATTGTTCATGTTCACTTCCCTAAACACTCATGATCATTTAATAAGTGGAATTCTTTTAAATCAGATACTAGCTAATAAAGCACTACATAACTTATGTTCTGCAATAAATAAATAAATAAATAGTTCTAAAATTCCAAGTAATGCAAAAAATCAAAGTAAAAAACCTATAAATGATTGGGTAATGGGGATAATGGAAGAGGTCACTTGGGTACCAGTGCCTGAATACTCCTTTTATAGAGAATTTGATTGCCCATTTCATTGGTGGTGAATTCTCTGTTGGTACTGTTGTTGGGGACTTTGTTGGTTTTGTTGTGATATATGTTGCTTTGTCTGGGGCCTAAATGAAGAGAAAGGAAATGATTCTATCATTTAACATCCATTATTGTTGGAGGGATTGCGCACTTTGTGGTGTAGATACTGGTGCATTCAGTGATGGTGTGGAGGATGGATTTGATAATATAAAATTTGGAAACTTCTGCAACGAACAGGAAAAAAATGTGTGTCAGTTAGAAATGGTTTGTGTTTTTCCCTCCAACCGCACTTAGTTCAGAGTAGGCATGCATATAAGAACAAAAGAATTGTATACAACAACAACAACAAAATTGTTACAAAAGGATTGTTTAAAGCAAAAAAGTAAATCATTTAAAAAAACAATTCTTTTAGTAACAAACTGACGCAGACATTCACATTTCAAGTAATTCCAATAATGGGAAGAATAATAAATACTAAAACAAACACGCATACTATCATTTATTATGAATTTGTAGTTATTTTACAATATCATAAAGTTCACAGCAGATAACAAGTAAATTAAAAACATATTTACTTATTAAAAACATCAATTATGAATAGACAAAAATCAAATTCAGACACAAAGCCTCAAACAAATCTACAAGTAAACCTTTAAGAATTTTGTATCGTGATCCAACAAATAGAGTAAGAGAAATGGGCAGCAAAAAAACCCAGCAAGTTCAATGCACATTCAACATTAAATGACCAGGTCGTACCTTGATAGAAAATTCAGAAACTTGATAGTTTAAAAAGAAATAGCTGCAATGTTACTGAAATTAAGAATGAAAGCCATGCCAACTAACTTGCAAGCTAGTTTAAAGCTTGATTGATGCCTGACTGAGGTATGGATTTATTAATTGGTTGACCAAGTCTTGGTTGATGTTGAATCCCACTTGCCCGTATCCGCGAAGCATCGCCGAGAGAACTGATCATTCCAATTGTTTGGACACCGAAAATTAGCGGCTTAAGCTGTTTTTTTTTTGAAGCAAAGATAAATATACAACAAACATAATTGACTCAAAAATATACCATTCACCATCTATACAGTCATATTTAAAAGTGTTTCACACTTTCACACCTTTAAGAATTCCAGGGAAAAAATATTATACAACCATATGAGCTATGTAAATTTGTATTAGGCTATCATATGAGGTTGCCTCTGCTTTTATTCAAGATTTATTAACGCACGCTATATAAGGAACTTATGGATGTCTAACTAGCATATATTTGTTTCTGGAGTGTCAGTGGCTTACATGCTAGTGACTGGCCTTTTGTATAAAAAAATGGGATCAACTCATGCTAGAAGATGGCCAGGAAGTGGAAAATTATGAATTTGTCATGGTCCTTGGAAAGTCGTCATCTCTTCTTCACCCAATAAGATTTTTAAGCCCTAGTAATCAAGAAATCTCCCAAGAACTTTACTAGTAGTGGTGTATTCGTTTCACTTAAAACTAATACCTAAATCATATATGTTCAGTTTAGAGTTTGTGAAACAAAATCAAAATTTTGAGTAAACATGGAACTGGACAGAATTAGTCTTTTATCAATTTTGTTCAGTTCTTGAATACTTATTAGTTCCAAATTGACTTCATTTCTACTTATGAATAAAAATTTAATATGCACATAATACAATTTGAATGCATCAGTTTGAATACAATATAAAAATTATATATGACACATTTTTTATATCTTGAATAGAATGCCGACTGAAAGAACCCTCACAAACCGGTCATGTGGTGTGGAGTGAAAATCTACTTTCAAGTTTCAGAAATAGAAAAATGCAACATTACCTCGCCCGCTTAAAGTGAAGGTCGGCGAGAACGATGGCTGGAATAGTGTTGTACCTCCTCTGCTTCTCCGCGAAGAAATTGTTAGGGTTGCCGAAGTGTAGTTGGAACCCTATCGAGGGCAGCCGCGCGCCGCCTCCACTTTTCCCTGCCCGATGAATGCCACCATCGTTTCCCTCTTCGCCGCAATGCGGCGGAAGACGAAGAAGACAACCACAATGACCACGATCGCCAACGCCATTAAAATGAGAGAAAAGAGAGAGAGAGAGAGAGAGAGAGAGAGAGAGAGAGGAAGGATCGCTGATATCAAGTGTCATGCCCTAGGCGAGTACCGGGATGAAATAGGGGAATGCAATATGATAATAATAGATGCAGGGAAGCAAAATTTTATTCAGGGGCCGAAAAGTTTTTTTTGGAGGGAAATTAAAATTTTGATTTGATGTTATAATAATGATTAAGATATTTTTGATGGCTAATAATAGATTGTCTTTCTTTTTGATGGCCTGTTGGTTAGCCGTAGCAGCAGCTTGTTGCGGCCTGGAGGCTTACCGTAGCAGCAGTGATGGGAGTCTGCAACTGCGGTGTGGTGGCAACCCGTAGTTGCGGTCTGACGGCTAGCAGCGGCAGTCTAGTGGTCTTCAGTGGCGCTAGGTGATCAGCAGATTTGCACAGTGTTACGGTTTGACAAAGTCAAACCGCATAAGTCGCGCGAATTGTATTTAGTCACACATCTCTTGTTGTATTCTCTCATCTACCCGATTTTCTATAAATAAGAGGGCATTTCTATGTATTGTTTATTTTTTTAAAACAATAAGTTTGCCTCTATTTAGCTCTTTTTTACATTGTATCAGAGCTAATAGGTCATTTGCTCCTTTATGCTCGCGGTTTGCTTTTCTAACCGCTTCCGGTTTTCTTCTGGTCTTCTTCTATTCGCGCGGTTTCTTAACGCCCTGCCCTCCCTTGCTTGTCACTTTTCCTGTGACTTGTCCTTTTGCGTTCTTCTCTGTTCGCGTGGCTTCTTATCTCTGTGCTCCTCCGGGTTGGTTCTCTTCTCGTGAGGGTTGTGTTTTCTACTTGTGTGGTCTCTTCTCTGTTTGCTCCTTTTGGTGGCAGATCCTCTTTCTACTATCTTTTTCGACTTCTCACTCAACCGTGCGATTTGAGTCTCTATCGATCTTCTTTTCTTAGTCGTGGTCTTTCTGCGACTTGTTTGTCGATCTGTTTGTTGGCATGTTCTCTTTCGGCTTGCGCTTTTTTTGTTCGCGCCATCTCTTTTTTGCCTTTTTGCTGGTTTGTGTCTAACCGTGTTGTTAGTCTCTTTTCTTTCCGGTTTCTTTCCCCATGAGGTTGGTTTCTCTTGTCTCTTCTACAACTTGTGCTCTTTTGGCCTCTTCCAATATATGGCTTATTAACTCTAGTGTCACTTGTCACATGACTGGCAATTCTCGTTTATTCTCCTTCTTGAACAACCAAAAATAGGTATCGCATGTTGTTATTGCCGATAGGACTTCTGCTCATATGCATGGTGTAGGCACGTGCACATCACTCCGTCTTTGCAGCTTAAGGACACTCTCTATGTTCCCACTTTTTTGTGCAATTTGATGTCTGTCCATGCTCTTTACACACAGTTGCACTACACGGTTACTTTTACTACCACTACTTATTCTTTATGGGATTTTGTCACCAACGCTACAATTGCTACTTGGACTGCGAGTGGTGGCCTCTTCTTTCTTGACAATGTCGTTAATCTTTTTGCTTCTTCTTCCCTTCAGCAATGACATCGTCATCTTGGACATCCTCCTTCTCGCCTCATCTACCAACTTCTCCCAGATCTTCCTCAAGAGGATTTCCCTTTGAATTGTGAAGCATGTCAGCTTGGTAAACATCACCGCTCTTCTTTCCCAGCACAAACGGGACGTAGTTCTTCACATCCTTTTGAACTAGTTCACTCTAACATCTGAGGTCCCGCACCTACTGTCATTGTTGGTAGAGGTAGCTTGTGCTTTATCACCTTCATTGACGATTTCTCCAGGTGTACTTGGTTGTTTCTCTTGAAAGAGCGTTCTGAACTTTACTCTGTGTTTACCTCTTTTTATATTGAGATCTTCACACAATTTAATTTGCCTATTCAAGTTCTTCATACTAATAATGTGAAGGAATATATCGGCCGTCAATTTTCTGATTTTTGTACGAGGCACAGTTTGATTCATCAAACTACCTACCCCAATACCTCTCAACAGAATAGCGTTGCTGAATGCAAGAATCGTCATCTCCTTGATGTTGCTCGCAACCTTCTCTTACAAATGAATGTTTCTCGATCTTATTGGGGTCATGTTGTTATTCTCTCATGTTATCTCATTAACCGTATTCCCTCGTCTATTCTTCAAGACAAGACTACATTCTCTATTTTGTACCCCGAGGCCGAGCTGTTTCCTTTACCCCTTAAAGTTTTTGAGTATACAGCGTTTGTTCACATACCTTCTCTTGGTCATGACAAACGTTCTACCCGATCTGTTAAATGTATATTCCTTAGTTTTTGTCCGACCCAGAATAGATATTATTGTTTTGATCCTCTTATCTGCAAATAGTACGTCTCTGCTGATGTCACCTTCTTTGAGGATAAACAATAATTTTCTCCTGCTTCTTCTCTCTTGCCCTTTGATACTTCCTCTTCAATGCTTATTTTCTCGGCAGCTGTGCCAGACCCAGTTCTTTCCACCACTGTTCCTATTGCACTGTCTCCTTCTCTCGAGACTAGATCTTTACCGTTGGAGCCTTCTGTGCCTGTTCCCGGGCCTCTTCCCTCTTCTGACAGGGGATCTGCTCCTACGGACCAAAGTGATCTTGATCTTCCCATTGCCTTGCAGAAGGGTGTCTGTCTATGCACTAAGCATCATATTGAAGATGTCTCATATGCTCGGCTTTCTCCGATTGCCAAGTGTTTTGCTCTTCCTATATCTTCTACTCTCATCCCGGCTACATATCAAGAGGCTCTTACTATTCCGCAGTGGAAAGCCGCTATGGATGAAGAAATAAAAATTTTAACTGAGAGAGGTACTTGGACACTTGTTCCCACACCTCTGGGCACAGATGTGGTTGGTTATCGATGGGTTTTTGTTGTCAAGTATCGTCCAGATGGTTTTGTTGACCACTATAAGGCGAGGCTTGTTGCCAAAGGATTTACTCAAACGTATATTGTCGACTTCTTTGATACCTTTTCTCATGTTGCTCGTATCAGCACTATACGTGCTCTTTTTCTGTCGCGGTTAATAGAGACTGGAAAATGTCTCAATTAGATGTGAAGAATGTCTTCCAATATGGTGATTTGCAAGAGGTGGTTTACATGATGCAACCTCCTAGGTATGTTGCTCCGGGGGAGTCTCAGGTATGCAAGCTTCAGAAGACGATTTATGATTTAAAGCAGAGTCCACGAGCTTGGTTTGACAAGTTTAGTGGGGTTGTTTCTCTTAGTAGGTTCAATCGGAGTTCTGCTGATCATTCTCTATTTATACGCAAGACAACTAAAGGCCTTGTGGTTCCTGCTGTCTATGTTGATGGTATCCTTCTTACTGGTGATGATAAAGAAGATATTGATTTGACAAAACAACATCTTCAACAACATTTTGTTACTAAGGATATGGGAACTCCGAAGTACTTTCTGGGAATTGAGATTTCACGAAAGCCTAACTCTGTGATTCTTTCGCAGTAGAAGTATGTGATAGATCTCTTAAAGGAAATTAGTCTTCTCGGCACAAGATCTGCTCATTGCCCGATTGCTATTGGGGATGATAAGGGGTGGACTGAAGATTCTCTTCTTCTCCCAGATTGTATTATTGACAGGCGACTTGTAGACAAACTCGTCTATCTGACTGTTACAAGACCAGATATTTATTATGTAGTTGGGGAGGTTAATTAGTTTATGCAAACTCCTAGAGAGTATCATCTGCATTCTACCATGAAAATTCTAGAGTTTGTGAAAGGTTCTCTAGGAAAGGGTTTATTGTTTTACAAGCATAATCATTTGAAGATTGAAGCATATTCTGATGTTAGCTATGCTGATAACAAAGACGATAGAAAGTCTACATTCGGTTTTTGCACCTTTATAGGAGGAAATCTTGTTAGCTGGAAAAGCAAGAAGCAGTTAGTGGTTTCAAGGTCAAGTGCTGAAGCTGAGTATAGGAGCATGACTTCAAGAACTTGGGAATTGAAGTGATTCGAACGCTTATGCTTGACTTGGGAGAAGACTATGATCATCCTCTTCCTATGTTCTGTGATAACAAAGCTGTTATTTACATATCGAAGAATCTAGTCTTCCATTAGAGGACAGAGCACATTGAAGTCGATTGTCATTTCATTAGAGAAGAGGTGTTGAAGAACCAAATCTGTACTCTATTTATCACTTCTGATAAAGAACTGACAGACATATTCATGAAACTAGTTAAGGCTTCTCTTTCAGATGTTTGTGGCAAGCGGGCATGGTTGATATATATGCTCCAGCTTGAGGGGGAGTGCTAGAGTTTGACGGTTTGATAGTCTAGTCTTAACGTCTTGTAATTCGGGCGGTCAGGCAGTTTGTCCAAGCAGTCTGATTGTATGGCAGTTTTGTTAGTAGTTGTAGTTATGTCTCGCAGCTATCTTGACAGGCTTGGTGGTCTGACTATTTAGCAGTATTGTGGTTTTGTAGTCGGCTTTCCGCAGGGCTTTCCAGTCTTGGATTTCTTCCCGCAGATGCGGTCTAGAGGCTAGCCACAACTGCGGTCTGAAGGTTAGCCGCAACGGCAGCCTAATGGCTTGCTGCAGCAATGGCATGTTGGTTAGCCGCAGTAGTTGCTTGGAGGCTTACCAGAGCAGCAGTGATGGGAGTCCGCAACTGCGGTCTGGTGGCAACCCGTAGTTGCGGTCTGACGGCTAGCAGTGATAGTCTAGCGGTCTTCAGTGGCAGTTTGGCGGTTTACCTCTGTTACCGTTAGGTTATCAACAACTTTTTATAGTGTTGCAGTTTGATAGTGTCAAACCGCATAAGTCGCGTGAATTGTATTTAGTCCCACATCACTTGTTGTATTCTATCATCTCCCTCATTTTCTATAAATAAGAGGGCATACCTATATATTATTTTCTTTTTGGAGCAATAAATTTTGCCTTTATTTAGCTCTTTTTTACAAGAAACAGAAAATCTATTTAAGTGCAAGAGCATCGAGTGAAGGTCATTCACTCAATGTCTCAACGGAGAAACAAAAAATATGTCCAAGTGCAAAAGCACCGAAACATAATATATCACTCAATGGAAAAGTAGAATGCATTGAGTTAATTGCAGTCACTCGATGCCTCTACAGATTTTCAAGTATCTGACTAAGTTAAATGACTTCATGTCAATCTCAATCTCTCAATGCCTCTTGTCACAACCCGCATTTTCTCCGAATTTAAAAGATAAATCAGAGTAAGAGAAAACACATGTCATGATGTCACGCCATGTAGGGGATAACTGCAAACGCTGAGGCAAGGCACCAACTATACCTTTTATATGAAATTCATAAATTATTATGAAAAAAATCCAATTTAAATTCAATTAATTAGTTGTATCTCTCGGCTCAATGGATCAACTAGTCCGCCAGAAAAAAATATAATTATACGTTGAGGAAAATATTTTGCTTGCATGATTAACATCCTGCATGAGTATAAACATTCTCAAAGGACAACTCATAGTATGCAAGACTCTAAATTTATCATAAGTATGAAAATAACTTTTACGTTAGTTAAAATATGGTGACTTTAGCTTTGAAATAAGACATGAATGAGGTAATAATAATATTACTTTTATACTTTAAAATATCAATCATGCAAGCTAGTATAAAACCTTCCCAGAGAGCAAGTATAACCAACAAAATAAGTAAAACTTAGCAGCTAACAAAGTACTTAACATTCACCAGAAAACTACAAGTGGGCGTAACCAACCTGACACGAACCCACTGAAAGAATATATGTCTGAACTAAATAGAAAAACAACAACTACCTCACGACGATGAGGAAAACGACTGTAACCACTACAACCCACGAGTTACCACCAAACCTAGCCGCTCAACCAGTTACTGCTCTGAACCCGAGCCATTCACAAAACAGAATACCTCAGCAAGAAAATACAAGTGACAATAGAATTAAACAATAGATGAAAACAGATATTCAAAGGGTTACCAACCCATGACAAGATAACAATAAGGAAATATTAACACTTAACCATAAGGAAAAAGGAGAGAAAGAACTTATAAGGGTAGAATATCTCAAACTGCACCAAGTGCGATAAAGATCAAAGCTTAAATAACATATGCATAAGTACGTGCATAAATAAAAGAAATTGGTCAATTCACCATTTGGAGAGCAAAACATTGACAAAGTCCGGCACAAGCGGTGGAAGGGAACTACCCAACACACTAATAGCAAAACTTTACAAAAACACCGGCAAAGTCCGACACTTACAGTGGAAGGGACCTACCCAACACACCAATAGTAAAACTTCACAAGGGCCCAAGGAAAGGTGGTCTTATACCTTGACATACCCAAAACCGGGGAAAAACCAGCACCTGCGGTGGAATGGACCTACCCAACACACCAACAGTCACAAACCCGCACAGGGTAAAGTTGTACAAAATAGGGCACTAAAGGCCCCAGCATCCATAGAATCGATAAAATCTCAACCAATATTGGCTTACTTCAATGAAATAAGGAAGAAAAACCCCAAAATCACCCTGAGGCCCGTACCCGACGAATTGGACTTAATTCAGCAAAAATTAATCTAAGTCTACATTGATTCGTCGAGTATACTTGACGAATTAAGTAAAAACTCGATGATTCATATTTAGCAAAACTAGGCTACCAGCAATATACGACGAATCAGCGAAATTTCCCAAGTCCACAGAAAAAGTGTCGAGTACACTCGACACCGCGTTGAGTTTATTCAATGCACTCGACGCCAACCAGCAAACTCAGCGATTCTGCCTTCACTCAACGTCGCGTTGAGTTCACTCATCGTACTCAATTCTTTTGACTTGGCACCAAAACATCACCCGACGCACACAACGCCAAACTGATATTAGTCGAATCAACGCATAACACTCGACGAATTTGACTTAACTCAACGCCAAGTATTACCCGACGAATTTCAACGAATACTCGATGAATTTAACTTAGGATAAGACTGATTTTCGACGATTTTGACTTAGTTTATAAACCACCATATTCGAAGAATTATACTCAGATAATTTCCACCTATACTCTTCGAATTTACCTTAGGCTATCTGACCTATAATTGATGAAATTGCCTTAGATTCTTATACCTATACTCGACGGATTCTAGCCTAAAACTTATGCTACTCTAAGGGTTCTTTCAAGACTAAACCATGCACTGTTACTACTTTCTAAGGAGAGAAAATGAACAAAATGAAAGCAAGAAATGGTTGCAAGAGGAAGATCACCACTTGCCTCAAAACTCTGAAGATCCACTTCTCCAAGCGTTCCTTGACAAGATTCGGCCGCAAGAAGTTCTAAGCCACAAATCCTGAAACTTTTCGGGGAGAAAAGAGGTCAAAACTACAAACTCTAAAGCCTAGAAATCCAAGAAATGGGAAATACTTACAACACACGTGTAGATCTAGGCGAGAACTTTCCGAATCTCTAATCCACTGGCAAAACCGACCACCAGATCTCACTTAATCGTCGGCCGAGAGCAAGAGGCGACACAGTCGTTTCTCCTCTTTCGCAAAACAAACGACGGCTCGGGTAGGGAAGAAGATGAATAGGGTTTTGACGCGATGTTCTATCTATTTATATTAATCGATATCTTAATATTTTAATCAATTAATTACTCAATAAACGTCCAAACGACCCGAAACTCAAACCAACCCGGAATTTTACGAAAATTGCACCGTAGCTAAATACCGACACTACGAATTCAACGGCCAAGTCGAAATCGACACCCGACAAACCAACTCAGGTAAAACACCTCCCGAAGCTAAAATATCACCATCCCTATAAAAGCTCCACTGAGTCACCAAAATAGACCCGACTTGCGAGGGAAGGTGCACAACTAAGCCAAACCAACCACACAAGAAATCACACTAAGCAAACCATGCTCCGACAAACGACACTCGTTATCTGCGCGTCAACGTAACGCCTTGACGTAAAAAAACGTCACTACGGGAATTAAAATAAACACCGAAAAAATCAGGGGCGTTACAACCACCCCCCCCCCCCCCTAAAAAGAAGTTTCGTCCCGAAACTTGAAATAAAAAGGATCAAATCCAAAACAGAAGAAAAGTAACCCAAGACTATCAAAGAAAACACTTACCAAAAGCATCAGGAGAACAGATGAGGATGAGCCTCCATCATAGCTGACTTCATCTCCCAAGTCGCGCTCTCCACGTCTTGGTTCCGCCACAAAACTTTAACCATGGGTATTGTCTTCCTTCGCAATACCCGATCTTGAGTATCCAAAACACGAATAGACACTTCCACATAGGAAAGATTAGGCTCCAATTGAGGCACAACATCAAGAATTTGCTGGTCGCTAACGATATACTTCCGCAATTGGCTCACGTGAAAGACATTGGGCACACCAGGAAAATTTGCAGGCAAATCCATCCTGTAAGTTGATACACCATTCCGTTCAACAACTTTAAAAGGTCTCACATACCTAGTGTCCAACGTATGGTTCTTACCAAATCTCTTAACGCCAGTCATCGTGGAAACCTTAAGAAATACCATGTCCCCAACAACAAATTCCAATTCAGCCCTTCGTTGATTAGCGTTCTTTTCATAACGCTCCTGAGCTATACAAAGCTTCTCTCGAATATGCTTAATAGAAATATCCATTTCTTCCAAGGCTTCCGGACCCAACAACGGTCTCACACCAACCTTAGGCAAAAACATGGGAGTTCTACAACGCCTCCCATACAAAGCCTCAAACGGGGTCATCTGCAAACTCTCTTGATAACTGTTGTTGTAAGCAAATTCCATTAATCTTAAACTCTCATCCTACGCTCCTCTGTGGTCCAAAATATAACTTCTGATCATATCTTCCATGATCTGATTTACTCTCTCCGTCTGACCGTTAGTCTGTGGATGATAAGTGGTGGAATACCTCAAATTAGTACCCAACCCTTCCTATAAAATTTTCCAAAAGCGAGACGTAAACCTGGAGTCTCGAACCGACACAATGCTCACCGACACTCCATGTAGTCTGATGACCTCATCCAAATATAACTCTGCTATTTTCTTTATGGAGTAGTCGATCTTGAACGGCAGGAAGTGAGCACACTTCATCAGTCTGTCCATTATAACCCAAACTGAATCGTGTCCTCGAGGAGATCTCAACAATCCAGTAATTAAATCCATCGAAATACTCTCCCACTTCCAACTTGGAATTTATAAAGACATTAACTTGCCACCAAGCCTTCCATGATCAACCTTAACTCGCTTATATGTGAAACATTCAGATACAAATTTGGCTATATCATTCTTCATTCCATACCACCAGACAATCTGCTTCAGATCTTGATACATCTTAGTAGAACCAAGGTGGTAGGCAATACTGGAACCGTGTGCCTCACTACATAACTTAACTTGAATATCCTCAATAACGGAGATGCAGTATCTACCGCAGTACTTCAAGGTACCCGCACCATCAATTGAAAAGTATGGTAATTCCCCTTTCTCAATTCTATTATAAAGGTGCACCAAATCAGGATCATCCTTTTGATGTAGCCTTGTAAGCGCAATCCATGAAGGCTCTACTACTTCCAAACTGCTCGACGAGTCGCTACTTCCGATCGAGATACTCATTAATAAAAACTCTTCTACAAAGGATTCCACTGAGAGTCCAAAGATTTGCGCGATCTTTCTACTCAGGGCACTGGCTACCACATTAGCTTTGCCTGGATGGTATTGGATCTCAACATCATAATCCGTGACATATTCTAACCATCTCCGCTGACGCAAATTCAACTCCATTTGAGTGAAGACGTGCTTCAAACTTTTATGATCTGTGTAAATTTTGCACAACGCGACATACAATAGGTGTCTCCATAGCTTCAAGGCATATATCACCTCCACAAATTCCAAATCATGTGTAGCGTAGTTCCTTTCATGCATCTTTAACTGTCTTGACCCATACACAATCACTTTGCCCTCTTGCATCAACACAAAACCAAGTCTAACGTGCGATGAGTCCACATACACAGCATACTCTATCCGTTCAGTAGGCAAGGTCAACATCGGAGCAGTGTCCAATCTCCTTTTCAATTCCTGAAAAGCCTCTTCGCACTTATCGCTCCAATTGTGTTCTTTTGCGTAAGCTAAGTCAGCGGCGCAGATAACGTAGAGAAACCCTCCATAAACCTTCTATAATATCCTGCCAACCCTAGGAAACTTTTTATCTCTTTGGGTATGGTAGGTCTATTCCAATCCATTACAACGGCTATCTTCTCGGGGTCCACAGAAATTCCATCCTTATTAACCACATGACCCAGAAAGGAAATCTGAGGAAGCCAAAACTCACACTTGCTTTGTTTGGCAAACAACTTATGCTCCCTCAAAGTAGATAAAACTAAACGCAAGTGCTGGGCATGCTCTGCAGCACTGCTGGAGTATACCAGAACATCATCTATAAATACGACCACAAAAACGGTCCAAAAAATCTTTGAACACTCTATTCATCATATCCATAAAGGTAGAGGGTGCATTAGTCAATCCAAAGGACATCACCAAGAACTCAAAATGTCCATGTCGAGAATGGAAAGCGGTCCGTGGAATATCCTTCTCACGAAACCCCAACTGATGGTAGCTTGAACGAAGTTCAATCTTCGAAAACACAGTGGTACTACGCAACTGATCAAACAAGTCATCTATTCTCGGCAAGGGATACCTGTTCTTGATAGTTACCTTATTCAATTCTCTGTAATCAATGCAAAGTCTCATCGATCCATCCTTTTTCTTCATGAACAGCACAGGAACACCCCGTGGTGAAGAACTTGGTCTAATGAATCCATTCTACAACAACTCATTCAGCTGGGTACGCAACTCCTCCAACTCACATGGGGCCATACAGTATAGTGCCTTAGCAATAGGACGGGTACCTGGCTCTAAATCTATGAAAAACTCCACGTCCCTCTCAGGTGGAAGACCAGGAAGATTATCAGGAAAGATATCGGGAAACTCGCGCACCAAAGGAATCTCCTCTATACGCGACAAACTACCACCAATCTCCAACCCCGAAACCAAACAGGCAAAACATCCGAAATCTAAAAGCTTCCGAGCACATACCACATAAATGATTAGAGAAACCTGGAGCGAAAAATCATAAACACTCCTGGGTTGACCGTTGTCCATCTTAAAGTACAAATGCTTGATCTTGCATTGGATGACCGCATCATACCTAGACAACCAGTCCATGCCCAAGATCACATCAAAATCTTCCAAGTCTATCACCTTCAGATCAGCAACGGCTAGAAAATCTCCTAAGAGAATCGGACAACTCTGAATGCCTTGGTCCTACACCACTGAATCGTCAGAGGGAAACTTGGCATGAAACGCGCTGCCAACAAGATCGAGGGTCAAATAGTGATGCTCTATAAAGGTCCTAGCCACGAAAGAGTGGGTAGCACTGGAATCGAAAAGAGCGCGCGGACAGCGGTTCTTTACCTTAAACTTTCCTATAAAATCGCATACGCAACTAAGGAAACGAACGTCGAAACTACAACAACGAACTAAAAGCTAGAACTAGGTTAGTATCTAACCTGAAATTACTTTGGCAGATGTCTACGCTTCCTCCAAAGACACCACGTTCAGCTTGCCCTTCCCTTTGTCCAAGTGTTGCGGTAGAGGTAAGGCCTGAAGTGAAACTGGCCGTAGTAGGGGCTAAGTCTGCGGGCACTTCGACTTGAAATGACCTTTCTGTCCGCATTGAAAGCAACCCCTTTCCCTTCCCCAATAGTGGGCAGCATCGTGCCCCTTCCGTTTGCATGAAGAACAAACCAAATCTCCCTTAGGAGTGCCCGTGATCGCATGCAATTGTTCCTGCTTCTGAGCTCCTGTCCTCTTATAACATCTCTCGAACGGATGACCTGACCGGCCACAGAAACTGTACACTTCTTTGTTTCTTTTCCTGGAATCAGAACCAGAATCTTGAGAGCTCTTACTCTCATCAGCCTTTCTCTTATCTTTCCTCATCTGCTGGCCTCGATTCTTAGCATTATCAATAACCTCAACCTTAAGAGCAGCTTCTACTGCCTCAACATAGCTCTCGGATCCATAAGCACAAGCCAGTTGTTGAATGTCACTCCTAAGACCACCTAGAAAGCGCTGAACTCTATTAGTTTTAGAGGATACCAAGTCCGGGGAAAACTGGCTTAACTTACCGAACTCCATTTCATACTCACTGACTGTGAGTTGCCTCTGCTTCATATGCAGAAAATTGTTCATCAACCGGTCTCGCTCGGCCGACGGCAGAAACTTCTTCAGCAGCAACTCCTTGAAGGTTTCCCAGGAACATCCATCCTTAAGATTTTCCTTCTCTCAACCACCAGCTCTTCGCCAAACACTTCAGTTGGTAAGCAGCAACCATCACTCTCTGGTCAACAAAAACTCCTGAGTATGAGAATAACTTCTCGATTGCTATTATCCAACCATCCAAGGCCATAAAATTCGCTCTACCATCGTAGGTAGGAGGTCCTAGTCCCTGGAAATACGAGATAAAATTCATCTCTAGTGGCAACAAAACTGGAAGCACCAGAGGAGCAGGGGGAACAGGAACAGCTTGACCCACAACCGGGTCCTGTACTCTAAGCGGCTGACCAGAAAAAATAGTCAACAAGGCTTGGATATGTGATTGCATCTCCACCATTTGCCTCGACAGAGCCTCATTGCTCTACCACAATCCTTCTATCATCGCCTCACTCTAAGCTTTAGATTACTCTCCCTTGGGCTGGGGAGTCGACCTCGTCACACGCTTATGTGGCATTCTAATCAAATAACACCAAATAATCAAAACCTAGTTTAACCGCTAGAACCAAATAACTTAGTTCAGACAATTACATGCTTAAATACTTGCTCATGCTGCTAACTTGCTCCGGGATTTTCATTTATGATGTCATGCCTAAACTTAGGATGATATACCATTATCCTATTGAATCATGTGCATAGACTATGAATGCATGAATTCTTATTTTTTTACTCAAAACCATGTGTGCATGTATGTCATCATAAAAATCTTTAGCTTGGCACGTGTGCTAATGTCATGTTATACCATGTATGTTGTGCTATGCATTCTAATAAAAGGCCTTAGTGCATGGTATAAGCGGCGTACATATGAAATATTATGCATCTCATACTACATAATATCGCATGCAACAAAAATCAAAATCTAATGTGCATTCATGTGATGATTGTTATGCATCATATACTACATAACAGTCACATGTTGCCTCCTATGAGGATCCATATACAAACACATATTATGCATCTCATACTACATAATAGGCCTCGTATACTTTTTGTCATGCTTATGAGTGTAGTGTTCATGCTTCAGCCAAGACTTACTGATGATGTTGAAATTGAAAACTCGGTCTCTGTGGAGTTCACCCTTGGGGAAGGGGTGATCACACACTTACTTCTCTCTTGCGAGCCGAACAAGCAAGGAAAAAGAATAGGGAACAGACCCAAGGGATCGGTATGGATGACCCACCACACACCCGAAAGTTCTTAGAGCGCTTCCCCTCCCTAGCCAAATATCGAGCTAATGATACCTCAGAAAGCGCAAGAAGACCTGAGCATCAGAAAACATCCCTTCTAAGGTACCCCCTTGAGTCTATTTATAGTTTTCTGAAAACAATCTACCAAAAGCCAACTTCCGCTGTTCCAAACAGTTATATGAAGACAAAAGTGGTCTGCCAACAGCATAACTCCATTGTTCTGAAAAGCTATCTGCACCCCCAACAAGGGCATCCAGGTAAGAAAACAATTTGGATAATGGTTTTGACTTATTCAAATAGGGGGATATTGTTAGGTCCATTGTTCCCAATGTCCCTGATTTATAAGAAGTCAAACAGGTCAATGTCACACACACCAACTGTAATTAATGTGTACTTGAGGTCATGAGTGCAGGTTAGTTTATATCACATTGATTGGACAAGTGGACACAATAATTGGTTACTGGACATAGCAAAAATCTGCTAAGTCCACAGGTGCTGAGTGGAGCAAGCTCACTCGACACCAGAGGTAAGGATTCAATATTCTCTAGCTATAAATTTTCCTAAGTCCATAGGCATTGAGTGAGGACAGGTCACTCAATGCCATATAATAAATGACGCTGAGTCTTTCTAAGCCTAACTGTCAGATAAGTTGAAAATGTGGCTAAGTCCACAGGCGTTGAGTGTAGTTTACTCACTCAATGCCATACATATTTTAGCGTTGAGTGTTGTGCCTGTCAACGCCACAGAAAAAGTTGGGCAAAATCTTAAGTAAGTCCACAGGCGTTGAGTGTAACTTACTCACTTAATGCCATGACAGAAAATCTGTCTAAGTAGCAAGGCGTTGAGTGTAGCTTACTCACTCAACACCATGGAGCAATAGTATTGACTGTATCCTTGCTTATGTGTTTTCAGACACAGATATTTGGCTAAGTCCAAAAGCATTGAGTGTAGCTTACTCACTCAACGCCAGATAACAGAGAAATTCTGTTAAGTAGTTTGGCATTGAGTGGAGCTTACTCTCTCAGCGCCACGACTCAAAAAATCTGGCTAAGGTAAAAAGCCTAGAGTTCGTCGAACTAAATTTACTCTTTCGTCGAACTGAGCTTGACTTTCGTCGAACTGAGCCTGGAGTTCGTCGAACTGAATTTAGTCTTTCGTCGAACTGAGCTTGGCTTTCGTCGAACTGAGCCTGGAGTTCGTCGAACTGAATTTACTCTTTTGTCGAACTGAGCTTGGCTTTCGTCAAACTGAGCCTGGAGTTCGTCGAACTGAATTTACTCTTTCATCGAACTGAGCTTGGCTTTCGTCAAACTGAGTCTGGAGTTCGTCGAACTGAATTTACTCTTTCATCGAACTGAGCTTGTCTTTCGTCGAACTGAGCTTAGCTTTTGTCGAACTGAGCTTTTTGAGTAGAGATCAGAGTTCATCGAACGGAGCTCAGTGTTCGTCGAGCTAATCGCTCTCAATGCCTAGACAGACAGAATTTTGTTTAAGTGTTGTGGCATTGAGTGATGCTTACTCACTCAACACCTTTGCTTCTAATATTTGAATTTTGTCTAAGTCCAGAGATGTTGAGTCATGCTGACATCAGGAAAGTCAAAAAGTCAACCAAAATACAAATGTTGCGGGATTGCTACCAGAGGCGCTGGCGGCCAGCTGTCATCATCCTCTGCACTTGGAAAGATATATTTTCATCTTTAAGTGTTGGGGCCCACACACAACAAAGAGCCATTGAATCAAGAGTAAATGAAAAGAATATGCTGTATGGCTAAATCTTAGCCATCAATCCTAGTGGCGGGCCCACTACTCGATTGGTCGTCAAAGAATAAAAAGAAGCAAACCGGCAAGAGCAAATAAATCGAATCCTGGTCTGGGTTTTCTAAAAACAAAAGTGCTACTGAACTTCATCTTCTTCCTCGCCTTTCTTGTCGAGCCTGAAGAAGCTGTTCTGCACAGAAAACTTAGCAGAGGAAAGAAATAGCTGAAGCAATCACCATCTGCAATAGCAGGTTCAGAAGTAATTTTGAGGAATCAGATCTACAAGCTCTGTAAAGAAACGATAACTGTTTGAAGAAAGACTTAACTACCGACTTCATTTTCTTCAACAGCAAAAGCTTGGGCTGATATCTACCGGGTGGATGTGGGAGCTATCCTTCAATGAGAAGGTGATCCTTTCCTCCTCCTAGGGGGGGGGGGTCTGGGAGGTCGAAGCGACACTCCTTCGGTATATGGTTTGGAAGCTCCCCTTACAGGTGGCCTCTATCCCTACTCCCTCGTGGATCACCCCGATCCCTCCTCGAGCTCCCACATCCACCTGGTCCTCATATCTATCCTCTCCTCCTCCCAGCAAAACTTCTTCAATCCTCATGGGAGGCTGCTGCTGAGCTTGCCCCTAGCCCATCTAATCTCCAAAAACTCTGGGCAGATGGCTATTGCATGACCCACTTCTTGGAGGAAGTCACAGAAGGGCAACACCACCCTACCTTCTCTTCTCCTCGCTCCTCCTCGAGCTCCTCTCCTTCCTCCTCTTCCTCTCATGATCTCCATAGCTTCCTGCTGCGACGGGAGGGGGTACCTCTGTCCCTGCCTCCAGGCCAACTTATTTGAAAGTGAAGGGATAGATACTACTCTAGAGGGGGGGTGAATAGAGTTATCAAATTTTGTACTAGACAAAACTTAATCGTCTACCCAACTCCCTTGGAGTGAAATGCGGAATGAAAAGATTATAGATAAGGAGATAACCCTAAAGCCTAACACAAGTGTTGTGCACAAACTCAAGCTAACTGTAATTACAGTTAAGGCTTGGAAATCCTAATCAGCAACTAGCAAACCTAGTTATATCTAATCACAGCCACAATGCAAGTAATTAAATTAAGCAAGCCAGACGACACAAGGAATTTATAGTGGTTCCCCAAACAACTTGGGTACGTCCACTCTTCTACCAACAAGGTAGGAATCCACTACAGGTTTTTGATCAGGTGCCCTGCCACCACAAGATCTGCTTCAGGTAGATCTAGAAACCCTTTAGACTTTTGATCAGGTGTCTAAAAACCAAACACAGGTTTTTGATCAGGTGCCCTGCCACCAAGGGATACTTTTGAAGGGAGTAATAACCCTGTACAGGAGGGGGAAAGAAGGTTAAAAAGTCTTCTCTATTTTACAATAGATTAGAGAAGCACAAAGACTTGCACTGAGCTAGAAGGCTCAAAAGAATCAAGGCTCCCCCTGGCTCAAAGAATGTCCAGGTGAAGTCTTGCTTCAGTGCAGAAAACGCTTCAGAAAGATCTGAAGGAAAAAACTACAAGAAGATATAAAATATATAAAATAGAAATCTTCTAGCAGCTATCTTCTTCTTCTTCTTCAAAAGAACTCTGAGTCAGAACTTCCTGGAAGCAGGAGAACTCAGGTTGAAGAAGAGCAGAAGAGCTTAACACTTCTCAGTTGAATGAAAATTGCTGAGAGCAGTGAACTTGGTCTTGATGAAAGCTTGAATGCTAATTGAATAACTCTTAGAATCACTGTTTAGCTAGCTGAAATCCTTCTCCAAAGGATTCCTTTTATAGCAACAACAAGCAACAGCTCTTTTCAATTTGAACTGTTTGTCTTCTTCTGAAACTTGAAACCTGGGCTGCAAATATCACAAAGACAAACAAACTCTACAGCAAAATATTCTATAAAAGGGATAAACCTTTTTCAAGGAAGCTGCAGGAAGCAATCTGATAATAAAGTTACTAAATAAAATCACATCAGAGACAAACTCTTTATAGCAAAAAGAAGATTTTTCAGTCTAACGGCTATAAAGGACTGACAGCAGATAAAGTAAAATACAATGACAACTAATAAGACAAACAACTTTATCTGAAAAGATTTGACTCAGGCAAAAGGGATGGAGCAGATATTGCCTGGAAATATTATCATAAAATAACTGAAATAAAATGCCAGATAATGTATTAATTAATTAAATAGAATAAATAAATACAAAATAAAAAGGCAAACAGAAAACGTCGAACGACCCTCGGAGATCGTCGAACGAAGAACGGAGATCGTCGAACTATCAGACAGATAGTCGAACGATCCAGATAGTCGAACTATCAAAGGAGATAGTCGAACTATCACAACAGATAGTCGAACTATTAGAAGATAGTCGAGCTATCAGATAGTCGACCTATCAACAGATAGTTGAACTATCAAAGCAAAACCGATAGTCGACCTATCAACAGATAGTCGAACTATCAGAAGGGAAACAGATAGTCGATCTATCAACAATAGTCGAACTATCAAAAAACGACAGATAGTCGAACTATCAACAGATAGTCGAGCTATCATGTAGTTGAACTATCAAAGCAGATAGTCGAACTACCAAGGGAAAACAGATAGTCGACCTATCAATAGATAGTCGAACTATCAGAAGAAAGCAGATAGTCGACCTATCAAACAGATAGTCGAGCTATCAGATAGTTGAACTATCCAAGCAGATAGTCGAACTATCAAACAAACAGATAGTCGAACTATCAACAGATAGTCGAACTATCACAGCACACAGATAGTCGAACTATCAACAGATAGTCGAACTATCCACGCCGACAGAACGTCGAGCAACTGATAGACGATCGTCGAACAGTTAGTCGATGATAGTCGAGCGGCGTTCGACCATAGTCGAACGAACAAACTACTTAGCCAAATTCTTATCTGGATAAGCTGGGAACTCTACAGCTAGACAACTAACCTTGACCATAGATAGTTCATGGGTCAAGAGACTAAGAAGACACGACTAAACTCAAATCAAACTAGGGTACCAACAATCTCCCCCTATTTGAGTTAAGTCTCTCAAAAACTAAAACACAGAGCTAGCTATAGAATAATAAAATTAATACAGGAAATAGCAATCAACAATCAGTCAGATATATAACAGTCAATCAAAATTAAGGATCTACAGAATCAGGTTTGGGATTAGAAGAGCTAGGAACAAAAGATACTTTCCTCAAGGGATCTATGGCTTCTTTCTTTGACATCTTCAGATCTTGTACACCAATAATCTTTAGTTCTGATGCCCTTGGGACGACTGCTTCTGGATGCTTTTCCATGTATTTAGAAGGGTCAAAAATTTCAGGGCTAACCTGGATTTTATCAAGTTCCTTCATTCTGAACTTTGACATTGTAGTAAATCCTGCAGAATCTTTTCCTTCAGCCTTAGCTTTCTTTATCTGGGCTGAGCCAACAAGCTCTAGAAAACGAGCCATCCTGAAATCAGGATCTAACTCTTGACTTTCATACTTATTTTCAGTTGTAGTATCTATTGGCTTCACAGCTTTAAACTTTGTAGACAGATCTAATAGATTTTCAGCTGGATCTTTAACTTCTTGAATAACAAGAGATGAAGGAGGAGCAAATTCAGCAAACTTCTTACAGGACTTTTCTGAGAAAACAGTTCTTTTACTCTTTGAAGTGTCTTTAGCAGCAGGTGAAACTTTTCTCTTGGGAGAGGGAGGAGGTGAAAAGGTTGGCTTTTGATATACCACCTCCTTTACTTGCTCTTTTACCTTAGCATCATGTCTTTGATATCCAGAATATGATCTGCCTTGATGGCTTTGAGAACTTCTCCTTGAAGGAGGCTGAGAAGGTGCAGATTTGTCAGAAGGGGCAGATGGATTTGCTGAAATGTTGCCAGAGGCTCCTGCACCGGGAGGTGGAGGAGGAGGACCTCGGGGAGTCCATCTGGGAGCAGAACTATCATACCTCTTTGATTTCTTCCTCTCCTTTTGCTGGTTCTTAGAGA
Source organism: Platanthera zijinensis (assembly GCA_039513925.1). Classification (NCBI taxonomy): domain Eukaryota; kingdom Viridiplantae; phylum Streptophyta; class Magnoliopsida; order Asparagales; family Orchidaceae; genus Platanthera; species Platanthera zijinensis. The sequence goes on from CM077083.1 coordinate 159,207,060, forward strand.
ACCACATCCAGTGCTGGAACTCTTTGGATTTAGGATCAATCCCTTTCAGAATGTAGTAAGGAGTGTCATGATCGGGATTGGGAGGAGGAGGAGCTACAGATTTTCTTTTCCTCTTTGCAGCTTTCTTTTTCTTAGAATTCTCAGACAGATCTGAATCATCTTCATCCTCAGAATGAGATGAGGGAGGATGATCATATGGATCATAGGCTTCTGATACAGCCTTTTTCTTTTCTTTCAGAGCAGCTTTCTCTTTCTCTTCTTCCAAGGCATCCTGTGCCAGAAGGGTATCTAAATCCAACCCTGGGGAATCATCCCATAAAGTAGACTTTTCAGTTTCAGTTTCAGGATCCTTATGTTGAAACTCAGGAACTGTCGAGGGGACCAGTTCAGATAGCACTGCTTGCTGAGCAGGTTCAGCAGCCTTAGAAACTAGAACGGGCTCTACAGCCTCAGATAGTACTGCTTGCTCTACAGCCACTTGGATATCAGGAGCTGATACAGATTCAGGCTCTTTAACAACATCTACTTCTTCCATTAAATCTGTAGGATTAGGAGTAAAATCTTGCTAAGTGACATCTAGTCATCCCTTCCAAATATTCCCATACTAACTTATCAATTAAGTAATCTACAAATTGGGAAAGAGACATACCTTCTGGATTTTCTTCAGGGTGACCTAACTCCCATAAATCATCTAGAAAGGATGTGATTATTCCTTCTAGGTATAGGGCAACCAGGGGAGTTGAGGATTCTTCCAGGTAAACTTTTACAACAAATTCAGTCATCATTATTGCATCAGATATTTCTTTTTCTTTTTCAGATGGAGGAGGAGCTGAAACTTCTGCTGTTTTTTCTGATACTGCAAGTTGAACTGCTGGAGGGGAGGCCAACGGCTGCTCAGAGACATCTTCATTGAACATCTCCCACTGAAATCAGGCAGGGGGAGATGTTCAATGAAGATGTCTCTGAGCAGCCGTTGGCCTCCCCTCCAGCAGTTCAACTTGTAGTATCAGAAAAAGCAGCAGAAGTTTCAGCTCCTCCTCCATCTGAAAAAGAAAAAGAAATATCTGATGCAATAATGATGACTGAATTTGTTGTAAAAGTTTACCTGGAAGAATCCTCAACTCCCCTGGTTGCCCTATACCTAGAAGGAATAATCACATCCTTTCTAGATGATTTATGGGAGTTAGGTCACCCTGAAGAAAATCTAGAAGGTATGTCTCTTTCCCAATTTATAGATTACTTAATTGATAAGTTAGTATGGGAATATCTGGAAGGGATGACTAGATGTCACTTAGAAAGATTTTACTCCTAATCCTACAGATTTAATGGAAGAAGTAGATGTTGTTAAAGAGCCTGAATCTGTATCAGCTCCTGATATCCAAGTGGCTGTAGAGCAAGCAGTACTATCTGAGGCTGTAGAGCCCGTTCTAGTTTCTGAGGCTGCTGAACCTGCTCAGCAAGCAGTGCTATCTGAACTGGTCCCCTCGACAGTTCCTGAGTTTCAACATAAGGATCCTGAAACTGAAACTGAAAAGTCTACTTTTTGGGATGATTCCCCAGGGTTAGATCTAGAAACCCTTTAGACTTTTGATCAGGTGTCTAAAAACCAAACACAGGTTTTTGATCAGGTGCCCTGCCACCAAGGAATACTTTTGAAGGGAGTAATAACCCTGTATAGGAGGGGGAAAGAAGGTTAAAAAGTCTTCTCTATTTTACAATAGATTAGAGAAGCACAAAGACTTGCACTGAGCTAGAAGGCTCAAAAGAATCAAGGCTCCCCCTGGCTCAAAGAATGTCCAGGTGAAGTCTTGCTTCAGTGCAGAAAACGCTTCAGAAAGATCTGAAGGAAAAAACTACAAGAAGATATAAAATATATAAAATAGAAATCTTCTAGCAGCTATCTTCTTCTTCTTCTTCTTCAAAAGAACTCTGAGTCAGAACTTCCTGGAAGCAGGAGAACTCAGGTTGAAGAAGAGCAGAAGAGCTTAACACTTCTCAGTTGAATGAAAATTGCTGAGAGCAGTGAACTTGGTCTTGATGAAAGCTTGAATGCTAATTGAATAACTCTTAGAATCACTGTTTAGCTAGCTGAAATCCTTCTCCAAAGGATTCCTTTTATAGCAGCAACAAGCAACGGCTCTTTTTAATTTGAACTGTTTGTCTTCTTCTGAAACTTGAAACCTGGGCTGCAAATATCACAAAGACAAACAAACTCTGCAGCAAAATATTCTATAAAAGGGATAAACCTTTTTCAAGGAAGCTGCAGAAAGCAATCTGATAATAAAGTTACTAAATAAAATCACATCAGAGACAAACTCTTTATAGCAAAAAGAAGACTTTTCAGTCTAACGGCTATAAAGGACTGACAGCAGATAAAGTAAAATACAATGACAACTAATAAGACAAACAACTTTATCTGAAAAGATTTGACTCAGGCAAAAGGGATGGAGCAGATATTGCCTGGAAATATTATCATAAAACAACTGAAATAAAATGCCAGATAATGTATTAATTAATTAAATAGAATAAATAAATACAAAATAAAAAGGCAAACAGAAAACGTCGAACGACCCTCGGAGATCGTCGAACGAAGAACGGAGATCGTCGAACTATCGGACAGATAGTCGAACGATCCAGATAGTCGAACTATCAAAGGAGATAGTCGAACTATCACAACAGATAGTCGAACTATCAGAAGATAGTCGAGCTATCAGATAGTCGACCTATCAACAGATAGTCGAACTATCAAAGCAAAACCGATAGTCGACCTATCAACAGATAGTCGAACTATCAGAAGGGAAACAGATAGTCGATCTATCAACAAATAGTCGAACTATCAAAAAATGACAGATAGTCGAACTATCAACAGATAGTCGAGCTATCAAGTAGTTGAACTATCAAAGCAGATAGTTGAACTACCAAGGGAAAATAGATAGTCGACCTATCAATAGATAGTCGAACTTCTGCTTCTTTCCCCCTCCCTCTGATACCAATTGAAAGTGAAGGGATAGATACTACTCTAGAGGGGGGTGAATAGAGTTATCAAATTTTGCACTAGACAAAACTTAATCGTCTACCCAACTCCCTTGGAGTGAAATGCGGAATGAAAAGATTATAGATAAGGAGATAACCCTAAAGCCTAACACAAGTGTTGTGCACAAACTCAAGCTAACTGTAATTACAGTTAAGGCTTGGAAATCCTAATCAGCAACTAGCAAACCTAGTTATATCTAATCACAGCCACAATGCAAGTAATTAAATTAAGCAAGCCAGACGACACTAGGAATTTATAGCAAAAAGAAGACTTTTCAGTCTAACGGCTATAAAGGACTGACAACAGATAAAGTAAAATACAATGACAACTAATAAGACAAACAATTTTATCTGAAAAGATTTGACTCAGGCAAAAGGGATGGAGCAGATATTGCCTGAAAATATTATCATAAAACAACTGAAATAAAATACCAGATAATGTATTAATTAATTAAATAGAATAAATAAATACAAAATAAAAAGGCAAACAGAAAACGTCGAACGACCCTCGGAGATCGTCGAATGAAGAACGGAGATCGTCGAACTATCGGACAGATAGTCGAACGATCCAGATAGTCGAACTATCAAAGGAGATAGTCGAACTATCACAACAGATAGTCGAACTATCAGAAGATAGTCGAGCTATCAGATAGTCGACCTATCAACAGATAGTCGAACTATCAAAGCAAAACCGATAGTCGACCTATCAACAGATAGTCGAACTATCAGAAGGGAAACAGATAGTCGATCTATCAACAAATAGTCGAACTATCAAAAAACGACAGATAGTCGAATTATCAACAGATAGTCGAGCTATCAGGTAGTTGAACTATCAAAGCAGATAATCGAACTACCAAGGGAAAACAGATAGTCGACCTATCAATAGATAGTCAAACTATCAGAAGAAAGCAGATAGTCGACCTATCAAACAGATAGTCGACCTATCAAACAGATAGTCGAGCTATCAGATAGCTGAACTATCCAAGCAGATAGTCGAACTATCAAACAAACAGATAGTCGAACTATCAACAGATAGTCGAACTATCACAGCACACAGATAGTCGAACTATCAACAGATAGTCGAACTATCCACGCCGACAGAACGTCGAGCAACTGATAGACGATCGTCGAACAGTTAGTCGACGATAGTCGAGCGGTGTTCGACCATAGTCGAACGAACAAACTACTCAGCCAAATTCTTATCTGGATAAGCTGGGAACTCTACAGCTAGACAACTAACCTTGACCATAGATAGTTCATGGGTCAAGAGACTAAGAAGACACGACTAAACTCAAATCAAACTAGGGTACCAACATTATTGAACCTCCTTTGCTCGCGATAGTTGTCCCTTCCTTGGAAACCACCTCCCTGCCCCTGAGGGTGACCTTCCTGGGGCCTCCAGCCAAACCTATTGTTCGGCTCATGCTGCCCCCAACCTTGGTATTGCCCCTGCCCTTGGGGTTCTTCTTTTATTTTCTCCTCTCTTTGCTCCATCTGTCTCCCTGCTCCTGATTCCTTCACATCATCCTCCGCCAACTTGGCCAGTTTCTTAGCAAACACCTGATTGGCCGCCTCAATCTCAATCTCCTTCGCCGCCCTCTCCATCAACTCCTTGAAGGAGAGGAGGGAACTCTCTTCAACTCCATGCTAAAGAAATTGGGCCTCAATCACAAGGTGAGGTCAAGCATCATCGTGTACCCTCACATCTCCTGGACCTGCATAATCTCCTCCTAGAACCTATCGACATAGCGTCCCAGTGTCTCCTCCGACTTCTGCTTGATGGCAAACAAGCACTATGCTGTCTTCTTCCTCCTCTTTGACGTCGAGAACCTCAACAAGAACCCCCAGCGTAAATCCTCAAAGCAGTAAATGGAGCTCGTGGGGAGTTGATAGAACCAGTCCCTTGCCTTCTCCTTCAGAGTGATGGCAGAGAACTGACACTTGAAGGCATAAGACATCTGCCTTATGGAAATGACATCCTCGAACCACTACGCATGCTGCGTGGGGTCATCCCTACCCGTGTAGTAGGACATGTCTGGCTCCCGGAACCCATCTGGAACAAGAGCCGAGATTATAAGCTCATTGAAAGGGCTCCTGCCCCCAGCTTGCCGAGAGGGCTCCTCCCGCTGCCTCGGCTCGCTAGCCTTGTCGGCGCTGGCCTGCCCTGGGAACAGCTCCCGCACGGCGAGAACCCTCTCGACAACCTCTGCCGGAACCTCCTTCCCGGGACACTTCCCGGGAGCGTTCTCGCCTAGTGACGGAATGGCAACCACCGGGACCTGAGGTGTGGCCCAATGTCTCCTTGCCGAGAAGGCCAGGTGGATGGTCTGCAAGACTTTCCGCCTGAAGTCCTCCAACATCTCCAACGTCAACCCACTTCCCGGAGAGGGAGAACCTCCTGAACCAGCTCCTTCTCCTTCGCCTCCAGCCATGAGACTTATCTTGAGATTTTCTTGCACCAGCTACGGTCCACGCTCACCGCACAAGAAATGTTGAAGCCAAAAACTGGCCTCAACGAGAGTTCGAACCTTGCAGTGTAGCTAGCACCTACTTCTCCCCAACCCATCCCCCTGACTAGTAACAAAGAACCTGGAACTGACCCTAAGCCTCAGCTGAGAGGTCCCTCCTCTAACTTGGAAGATCTCTGAGCGTTTCCCCTCCTAAGTCAATTGCTAGGCTAGACTCATCTCAGAAAGCACTAGAAGACTTGAGAGTTTTTTGAAAAGTCTCTTTTCTGAGGAGCTATATGGATCTATTTAAAGGTTTCCAGTATCTGGTCTACCAAAAGTGTAATTCTGCTACCCCGAAATTACTGAAATACCCTGGGATGGTCTGCCAACAACCAAACTCTGCTGTTCTGAGAAGCTAAATGCTGACCCAAGGGCATCCATGTAATTTTACCTAAGGGTACCCAAGTAATTTCACCTCTGGGCTCTCCCTAGCGGAAGCCTTTTCGCTGATCCTGAACCCTCTCGATCCTTAGCCTTCCCGCCTACCGTAGGCGGGAGCAAAAAGACCAAAGGGTGCTGAGTGGAGAAACATCACTCAACGCCAAAAACCAAAGGGCATTGAGTGGAGAAGCATTATTCAACGCCCCTTTCGGGGTCCTCTCGCTTGCCCAAGTGCAAGTCTTCCTGCATGACCCGGGCAGGAACCCTTCTGCCTGTTCTATTCGTCTGACCCGATTAGGATCATGCCAACGTTCTTTATGCAGGAGAATGAGTGAATGGGCAAAGCCATGGTTATGGGATGCAAACCTACGAGGTTGGGAGTTGCTTCGTTGTCCAGTACAAATGTGGACTCAAACATGGCTCCGACCATTTTCAGTTCAGGTAAAATTTAATGTTGGTTAGTACAAGTGTGGAATACTTAAGCTGGTTTTGATAATTTTTGCAATATTTTGATGTTAATCGGATGTAGAAGTGCAGAATAATAGCACATTTCAGCTACAGGCTTTGTATATATGCTTAATTTCCTCTCATTGTCTCTTGGGGTAATATTTCTCAATGCCTTTGATTTTACCTGATGAAGATACAATATCACTGATTTTGGTTATGCTGTAATTATTCAGGAATGGGGACGCCCATGTCGGAGAATATTTTGCAGGGAAGATGCATGGCTTCGGGGTCTACCGTTTCTCCAATGGGCAACGATACGAGGGCGCATGGCGCGAGGGGAATAAAAAAGGTCTGGGAGTGTGCTCCTCGGCATATGGAGAGCCACAGTCCGGTCTCTGGGACGGCGACTTTCTAGATGTTCAGGTATATATGGATGTGATCAAATCCCTTAATTACAACATTCTAAATATATCAATGTCAAATATAAAGACTACTCAACTATTCATTTTTCATTCACAGGCTGCGAGTGCCACTGCGGAAAAGGCGTACAATTTTCCAAGGGTGGATGATAGGGTGAACAAGACCATTGTTGCGGCGAAAAATGCAGCGAACGCAGCGGCGGTCGCAGACTCGATGGCCTTCCAGACAAAGCACGGAGGCCGCTGGGTCGAGCACAACTTCGCCATGCAAATGGTCTGACGGCGACCATCCATTCGGCACAGCTCTGGGGTGAATCAGTGGACAATTGTTAGGAGTTTTTAGGAAGGATTGAACACACATATGCATTCTGTATAGGAAGGAATTCAGTTGAACATTGATAGTTAGGCATCACTTTGCTTCCATTGATAAGAATTTTTTTCCGCTTGTATACCTAATAAATTCTTACTTTTTAAGGAAGTAATTATATTTTTGGTTAAATAAAAATTTCTAAAATTTTTATGATTATCTCCCAAAAAATGTTATTTATTTCTTAATTATGTTTTCATACGGGCCTCACCCTAACGAATAGAGTCTTTGATCTTCCCAAGATCAGCAAAATGAGAAAAAAAATAGTCCAGAAACACATTGCTCATACTCATGAAATCACAAACAATAGCACAAGCAATACAAAAAATTATTAAAAAAAATCCTACAGAATTTATTAAGAAATTATTATCTCTACTGGGAGACAGATGGCTAATCTCAGGTTTAAAAAGATCAACACCGATGCAATGACATCATCGATTGATGCATGAATAAAAATCTCTCTCTCTCTCTCTCGGTTCTCACATCTGAATTTTCACTTGAGCTGAGGTCGCCACCGGCTTAGTGCAAACCATCCAAGAAACAGCATTCCAATCTGGATGAATTGCAGCTTCAGCTGTTTTCTGCATTGATGAAGGCTCCCAATGCCCAGTCTAGTGGAACTTCATCAACCTGATTTGCAAACACAACCCTGTACATGAAAGGGAAGAGTTCAGAGAATTCTTGATTTGAATCAAAAAATAAATCATAAGCCTAAGCATGGCCCATTGTTTCACTCTAGTAAAATATCAGTTTGTGCCCGTTATACTGTCATGACAAACATAAAAATGAATGGAGTGACAATTCATAATCTTGCGTTCAAGAACGCCATCGCCATGTCAAACGAACATTCATCAAATGTATGGAGTGACAAACATAAAAATGCATGCAATGTGCATGTCAGCAATACTTATGAGTACTAATTTTTTGCTATTTTATTATATTATCAACAGAGATAGCCCTCCTAAATGGAATTATCATGCCCTGAAAGTTAATTATAATCTTCTCAAATTACTCGATCGGAATGATATTTTACGCACATAAATTTGGGTTATTCTTTATTTAAAAAAAAAATCATCAGATAATATTTATTTATCTACCTAATAAATTCATAAATAAATCAATGTCACAGATATAAATTCGTAAATAAATCAAAACTTGTAAAGTTGGTTATCTGGTAAATGTTCACAACTCATTAGCCTTAGATTTCTTGAATGAGAAATATGCAAACCGCCTACTTCTTTGATGTTTTTTTTTGTATTCTCTGCAAGACACTAAGGCTCTGTTTGGGACGGCTTATGCTGATCAATAATCTCTATTTAAAACGCAAAAATAGTTTTATAGTTGTTTGTTTGTGCAACTTATATAAAATCACTTATTTTAAAATTGATGATAAGTTGATTTTTAATAAGCTATCCGGGTCAAGCTTATGACTTCTCATAAGCGCTTATCTCTTAAAAAGCCATATGAGTGATTTTTTGTCCAGATATGATTTTTTCGTTTCGACGCGATTTTTTCACATAGGCGCAATTTTTTCGCCCGGGCGTGAACTTTTCGCCCGGGCGCGATCTTTTCGCCCGGACGCGATCTTTTCGCCCGAGCGCAATTTTTTCGCCCGGACGCGATCTTTTCTTCCTGACGCGATTTTTTCGCTATGACACGTTTTTTTCACCCAGAAGAGTTTTTTTCGCCCATGCACAATATTTTTCGCCCGAGCACGATATTCACCCGTGCGGGATTTTTTCGCTCGGGCGCGGTTTTTTCGCCCGGGCGCGATTTTTTCACCCGGGCGCGATTTTTTCGCCCAGGCCCGATTTTTTCGCCAGGGCGCGTTTTTTTCGCCCGGACGAGTTTTTTTCACCCGGGCGCGATTTTTTCGCCCAGACACGATTTTTTCACCCGGGCGCGATTTTTTCGCCCGGAAGCGATTTTTTCGCCCGGGCGCGTTTTTTTTCGCCCGGGCGCGTTTTTTTCGCCTAGGCGCGATTTTTTCGCCCGGGCGCGTTTTTTTCGCCCCGGCGTAATTTTTTCGCCCTGGCGCGATTTTTTCGCCGGAAGCACTTTTTTCGCCCGGAAGCGATTTTTTTGCCCGAAAGCGATTTTTTCGCCTAGGCGCGGCGAGAAATGATTTTTTTGCTCGGACGCGTATTTTTTTGCCCGAGCGTGTTTTTTTCGCCCGGGCATGATTTTTTCATCCGGGAGTGTTTTTCTTTTTTTCCGGGCAAAAAATTGCATCTGGGTGAAAAAATTGTGTTGGGAAAAAATCGCGCCTGTGAGAAAAAATTGCGCCCAAGACAAAAACGCGGCCGGTCGAAAAAATGGCGCCCGAGCGAAAAAAACGCGCCCCGGCGAAAAAAACCGCGACCGACTGAAAAAAACGCGATTGGGCGGAAAAAAACGCGATCGGGCGGAAAAAACGCGCCCGAGCGAAAAAAACACGCCCGGGCGAAAAAATCGCGGTTGTGCGAAAAAATCGCGCTCGCGTGAAAAAAAATGTGCCCGGTTGAAAAAAAGCGTGCGGGCGAAAAAAACGTGATCGAGTGAAAAAAACGCGACCTGACGAAAAAATCACGCCCTGGTGAAAAAATCAAGTCTGGCGAAAAAAATCGAGCTTGGGCGTAAACAATATTGACCGGACGAAAAAAAATCGTGACGGACGAAAAAACACGCCCGAGCGAAAAACCGCCCTCAGGCAAAAAAATCGTGCACGGACGAAAAAAAACACGTCCAAACAAACAGATCCTTATGAATAAATGAGAAATTTAGATAATCACTTATGACCAAACTATCCAAACAGTCGACTGCTTATTCATCATTGATTTTATAAAATCTCTATGCAAACATCAATTTTCAATTAGCGGCTTATTCATCATCATAAGTTGTCCCAAACAGAACCTAAGAAACAAGCTCAACAAAAGTTGAAATGAACATTTTGTGCGCTGAATTCAAAATAAAAACATTTAGTTCAGTTGAATATATTTGTGAATTAGGAAAATAATGATAAACAATCGCTCTATTATGACATGAGCCTTTAGGACTTACACTGGCTCGCAGGAATCCCACAATATCTTTGCCTTTAAGAACGGTTAGAACAGTGTCAATCAACACAAATGCAATTCTCCAAATAAACATGAAACATGTTCAGCATCACGGGGAGTCGAGGACAAATCTGGAATTTATTGAACACAAATTTAATTAATAGATGGTCATAAATTAGAGCTGGAACTAATCTAGAACTAATCTGGAGGTGAAGCACCAAATCATAGTGAAGATCTTGCTATCGTCATTCAGAGAATAAGAACATAAGAGTTGGGGTAAATATCAAGAGATTCATTTTAAGCCAAATATTTGACACACTTTATCTCGTTTCCTAACACTGACGTCTCTTTTTTAAGTAATTTATAAACATGCATTATGTGTGACATTTTAAAATATTCATCAATATATTCTTTGTAATTCGACATCCGACATTAATTTCATTCTCAAATGATCAAGAATCCAATATCTGACATCTGCAACCTAGCCCAGAAGTGATTTTTTTAGGAATGAAGAAGTGAAGATCTTTAGAGATGAAGATTAGGGGAGCGGAGGATCAGCGGATTCGAGTCACAGAGGAGTTAAGGAAGATGGAAATGGACCTCCCAAGGAGAAATCGAAGAAGGCGATTTCATAGAAATTTATGATGCCCCGGGAAATTTAAAATCGAAGGTGGCAAGTAAAATCAAGAAAGGCATGTAAGACCACCAAAACTAATTTTAAATGAAGTCATGTGGGTTCTAAGAGGCTTAAGAAAGTCTCATGGAAAAATGTGACTGATTGAGAACTGTTCAGAGATGTTTTGAAGGTGGTAGAGAAATATTTTATTGTGCATGCCTTGTTTAGTCTCCCATGTAAATTTGACATGTATTTCCCAAAAAATGTATTCTAAAGTTTTTTCTCTGGAGGATTACACGCTTTGTTTACACAGTCGTGTATAGATGACGTGTACATGTTGTAAACAGTTTGTAGCTCATTTTTTGAGCGATTGGATGGGGTTTCTTTATGTCTATTGGCGACGATCCTTTACTAGGGATTTTAGGCCAAGAAGAGGGTTGATAGGAGGTCATTTCAGCCCGTGTGTCTGTTTTCTTAGATTAAAGAGGAGGAGGAGAAAGATTGAGAAGGAATCTACCATTAGAAGCAAATTCGAAGCTCCAAATCCCAAGCCAATACCAAATCCATGGGGTGGATTTAATTGCGCTCCTCTTTATCTCTATTTTTCGATGAACCATGGTGGGGAGAAAGTAGAATATGGTAATGACTTCCCACCTCTTGCTTATAGAATGTCTATTTTCATCCTTTGATTTTTATGTTTTCATTGTTGTGATTTGTGGTACCCAGTGCATCTAATTATAGGATTTGGTGTTACCACAGTTCATTATGAACCACCAGAGTATGAGAATGCAACCTAGATATATTTATATTAGAATTCCTAAAATGATTAACGAATTAGGCATTACATGTGTAGCCAAAATCAAGGTATTGTTGACAATATCGTTGCTGTGATGCTCATTTTCCGTTAGATTAGCAGATGTTAAGGTTAGGACAAGAGGAGTGCATAATATTCCTATTAATTAAAATACGATGCCATGATAATGCATATGAGAGTGGTTAAGTCATTGGATATGTCACAACATTAGAGACTGTGTGATTTCGCCATAAAAGAGGTGTTGGGAATTAATGCATTACCACACAAATAATAGCAATTAGAATATAACAGTGATGGAATTTGTGAGTAACATTGTTGAATAAGGCAACACGACTTTACTTGCAATGATACCATATACAAATTGGATAATGTTTCAAAGGCGATGTGAATTCATGTGTATCGCCGCCCATGGGGCCAAGAGACTTTACTCATGATGTCGTCGTACTTGATTTTATAAAAGCGTAAACAGAATTTACTGATAATTCCTCTCTAGAGGTCAGGAGACTTTACTCATAATGCCTACATGTAGGTTTTGATTTTCTATGATAGAGCGGTAGTGGGCAGTGAGTCTACATATGATAAATTGCCTCCATACTAATTAAATATTGTCAATTGTGAATGCACATGATTAGAAGACTTATGCGTGATTAGTTTGTGTTTGATGCTCTAATAAACCTATACTCATGATTATGGTGACAAGGGTAATACCTGGTTACATACGTGTTCCATGATAAGCCCCTTTACATTTATGATCAACCTAGAGACGTGGTTGTTATTTGTGACATGTCGTCTAGTGCATATTATGCTTATTTATAAGTTTTTATATGGATACAAAGTGTTAATCGACTTGTAGGGTGATGTGAATCTTGGGGGTCATCTAGGACTAACAGGAGGAGTAGGGTTGGCGAGTTGAGCTAGCTTAGCTTGAACTCATCAAGCATCTGCCTAGTTGATTGACAGAGCTTGCCAGAGCTTGCTTCGAGCTCGGATATCTGAGCTCGCCAGACCAAACCTATTAATAGGGCGATTATGACACCTACCCTCAACTGGCCTTGGTGAGTTGACCTCTCCTAGCTTGAACTCTCCTAGTATCCTGCGACTTGATTTATAGAGCTCACACATGTAAGCTCGTCAGAACTCGCCTAGTCAAATCTATAAATAGGGGGGCTATGCCACCTACACTTAACTAGCCTTGACGACTTAAGCCCCCCTAGCGTCCTGCAAGTTAATTGATAGAGCTCGCATATCTGAGCTCTCCAGAACTTGCCTTTAAGTCTATAGATGGGTTGGCTATGCAACCCACCTTTAAGTGGCCTTCCCGAATTTAGCTCGCCTTGCTTGAAATCGCCTAGATTCCAACGAGTTGATTGAAAGAGCTCGCCTAGCCAAGTATATAAATTGGGTGGCTATGCCACCTATCCTCAACTGGCCTTGGCAAGCTAAGCTTTGTGTTGCTTGTTCTTTTCTAGCATCCTGCGAGTTGACTAATAGAGCTCGCCATAACTCGCTTTGAGGTCTCTTTGAGCTTGCATATCTGAGCTTGTCAGAGGTTGCCTGGCCAAGTCTATAAATGGGGAGGCCATGCGAGTTGATTGACACAACTCGCCAGAGGTCGCCTGGCCTCGGCGAGTTAAGCTCTCATAGCTTCAACCCGCCAAATGTACTGTGTGTTGATTGACACAACTTGCTAGAGCGCGACTTAAGCTCGTATATCTGAGCTTGCCTAACTAAGTCTACAAAATAGGGCAGTGACATCACCTGCCCTAAACCGGCAAGATTTCGTCTCGCCTAACCATGTCATTGGGGTCTTGACTTTATATTAAAGTGTTGGAATTTGAGTGAATACTCTAGAATTCAATTCCTACAAAATCAAAATATAGAGAGAATTCTGAGAATGATAGAAGTTGTTTTGTTCAAAACATTACTTATTTATTAATTGTAATAATACCAAAAATCAGAAAGGAATTTTATATTACTTGCTAATTACAAAGCAACAAATTTGTTGCCTAGAATGTCTTGCAAACTAATAAGAAAAAATTATCATTGTTAAATTTATCTAGGTTTGATTAGGGGTGTACATCAGAAATCAAAATCGATCAAACTAGGCCGAATCAATGTAACTGAACCGATGTTTTGGATGATCCGATCAGTTCAGTTCGATTTCGATTTAGGGGGCTGAATATCGACCACCATTCAATTCAGTCTGGTTTTCCCATAAAGTTTTCCCCATGAAAAAAATTGGTGGAACCAAACGAATGGGGCCTGCCATTTTTATTTTTTGGGTTTGGGTGGCGCAACTACGTTAGAATCATGTTGGATGATATTTGTTTGTATTGTGCCGAGTAAGAGCACTATCTCGACTAAAGTTTGTCGAGCGAATGGCCTAGCCCTCAATTCTAAAGATAGAAGTCCTAGTGAATCCATGATGGGGAAGGAAGTGATTAAGAATTCGTGGAAGGCGCTTCAGACTCATCTTCCGTTAGTTTCGTCTTACGTTTATCCTTAATTACATGAATCAATTTTATGATGAACACACGCTTAACATGCACCTTTCCTTTGATATAGACTTTATTCCCTACTTTCTTTTGTTCTAGATTTGTCCTTGAATTTTGTTAGAAAAGCCCATGTAAAGAGGCCCATATAGCCCATATTTCTTGTTTATTTTTTTCTTTCTCCTCTTTAGTCCCACTTCATGTATAGGACTCTCTTCTCTCTTTCTCCCTCCTATAAATATGTATTCATATCTTGTATTGAGATATAGAAAGAGTATTTACAAGTTTGAGTGTTTGTCTACATGGTATCAGAGGGAATCTGTCTCTCCTGGCGGCTAGAACTTTTACTAACCGCCCTCTCTTTGTTCTAACCGGGCGGCCTCCCTCTTCTCGCTAGGCGCGCGGCTACGCGGCCTCCTCTTCCTTTGCCGCTCTCGCCTCCTTCCTTTCGTGGAGCCAGCTTCCTCCTTCCCTCTCCTCCTTTTATAGCTTTTTTTCTCTTCTGACCCGTGGGCCCCTCCTCCGGTGTTACTCGCCCGGCTTCCTCCTCTTGCCCGCTCGAGTTCTCTCAACTCGCGGTTTAGTCTTCTGACCGCTCGAGTTCGCCCCTCCTCCGGTGCTACTCGCCTGGTCTCCTCTTCTTTTTGCCCGCTCGAGTTTTCTACTCGCGGCTTCCTCCTCTTGCCCGCTCGAGTTCTCTACTCGCGGCTTCCTTCTCGAACCCGCTCGAGTTCTCTCAACTCACGGAATCATCTTCTGCCCGCTCGAGTTCTCTACTCGCGGCTTCCTCCGCTTGCCCGCTCGCGTTCGTCTACTCGCAGCCTCTTCTCTATTCGCAGCGGCTTCCGCACGTGGTCGTGGCTTCTTGCCGCTGGTCTTCTTTCACCGTGACCGTGCGGCCTCTCTTGCTTCCTCCTGTCTCTGTCCGCCTCTGGTGGTCTTATCGCGCGGTCTCCTTGCCTAACCGCTGCGGTTAGCCTACTCGGGCGACTTTCTGTCTGTCCGCTTCAGGTGGTCTTCTCGCGCGGTCTCCTTGCCTAACCGCAGCCTGCTTCTCTTCCCTCCTGGTCATGGGCTCCTCTCCTGAATCTTCTGTTCCGTCGGTCTCTTCTGCTGACCGCGCGGCTCCTGTAACTGAAATTCGCGATGAATTGTGGATTACGACTATCGGCTTGACCGGAAAGAAGAACTTTACGGAGTGGGTGCACTCGGTTCGCCGTGTCCTTCAATCGAAAGGCTTTCTTCATCACCTCACCCAAGCTGCTCCGGTTCCTCCAACGGATGAGTGGCTACGCAATGACGGTCGGGTGCAGACGTGGCTCCTCAACTCTCTGGATAGTGAACCATACCGCATGGTCATGTATCATGAAACTGCCAAGGCCATGTGGGATGAGCTCCAAGTCCTCTACTCTGGTAAAGACAGTCTACAACACCTCTACGATATCATCACTGATCTCCAACATCTGGATGGTGGCGGAGCATCCGACCTCACGTCCTTTGTGGCTCGGGCCAAGACTCTGGTCGAAGCATGGATTCAGCATCAACCTCCCACGCTGGATCTTGCGGCACAACGTGCTCAAAAAGAGGTTGTTGGCGTAGCCATGATGATGGCTCGTGTTCCGCCTCATCTACAGAGCATTCGAGCACAGATTCTCTCTTCCGCGGCTACTCCCTCACTGTCCGATGTGTGTGCCATGCTGCTTAAGGTCTCGCCTCCTCCTGATTGTTCGGCTCCTCCATCACAAGCTCTACTTCAGCACACTTCGGCTCCCCTTCTCCCGCTTCCCTCGTCTACTCGTGGGGGACGTTCTGGCTCGCGAGGAAGAGGTCGCGGCAAACCGCCCCTAAAGTGTGCTTTCTGCGGGAAGGATGGTCACCACGAGGCTGTTTGCTATCGGAAGCATGGATTTCCTCCTCGACCACAGGCTACTGTTGCTGCTACCGACTCTTCCTCTTCTCGGTCTGATCTTGACGAGGTCCTCCTTCAGCTGCAACAACTCCATGGGTTGCTTAGTCGCCCTCCAGCCTCGGTTGCCTCTGCCTCCTCTATCTCCCGTGAAGGTATGGCCCATCTCTCCACAAGTCCACATTGGATAGTGGATTCTGGTGCTACTCATCACATTACTTCTCGGCGACCACCACAATACCTCCACTCGTCACATCCCAGGTGTATTACCGTGGCTAATGGGGACACGGTTCCTGTTGTCGGCTCTGCTGATATCCCTCTCACTCCGTCTCTTTCTCTTCGCTCCGCTCTTCACGTGCCAGGCTCTCCTTTTAATTTACTCTCTGTTGGTCGCCTTACTACAGATTTAAACTGCTCAGTAACCTTTACTTCTTCCTCCTTTCTGATACAGGATCAACAGAACCGGACTATCATTGGTAAGGGTCGACTGCAGAACGGGCTCTACATCCTTGATGACCCTTCAGCTATCCTGGCGTCTGTCTCCTCCATCGATTGGCATCGCCGTCTTGGGCATGCTCCTTTACCCATCCTCCAGAAGGCTCTTCTCGATGTATCTTTACCTGTTTTTCAGTGTGAAACCTGTGTTTACGGCAAACAACCGCGTTCATCCTTTCAATCTCATTATACCCGGAGCGCTGCTCCTTTTATGTTAGTTCACTCTGATATTTGGGGACCGTACCGTGTTACTAGCATTTCTGGTTATTGTTATTTTTTTAACGTTTATTGATGATTACTCTCGGATGACATGGCTCTACTTACTTCGTGATCGCTCTGAGCTTCCACAGGTCTTTCGGGCATTTCTTCTCGAGACCCGCACCCAATTCTCCACCACTATCCAAACTCTCTGAACGGACAATGCCCGCGAGTACACTGGACATGAATTTGCAAACCTTTGCTCTGAATTTGGGGTTATTCACAAACATTATGTGCCTATACCCCGCAACAAAACGGAATAGCTGAACGTAAGAATCGACATCTACTCGATGTGGCTCGCTCCATCATGCTTCAGATGCAAGTTCCTAAATCTTACTGGAACTTCGCTCTCTCCACGGCCTGTTACCTCATCAACCGTCTTCTGTCACCAATTCTCCACAATGCCACCCCATTCAACCTTCTGTTCCCTTCTACTCCTCCATTCTCCCTTCCACCCCGCATATTTGGTTGTGTTTGCTATGTCCACACTTTTGATCCCTCTCTGGACAAATTGGACCCCCGGGCAACCAAACAGATCTTCGTTGGCTATTCCCGGACCCAAAAGGGCTATGTATGTTACTCCCCAGCTACTCGGAAGGTGACTGTCTCTGCCGATGTGACCTTTCGGGAAGATCTCCCCTTTTTCTCTACCTCCAATTCTCCACCTTCCCCACTCGCCGTCATACATCCTGCTATTCCGGTTACCACTCCGTCCTCCCCACAATGTCCGAACAAGGACCTCCCTGTTCCATTGGCAAACAAGACCCTCCCTCCTCCCCAGCCACCTGTTATACGAGTTTACACTCGTCGCCACCCTGTCTCCATTACCCCAATGCAGTCGGCTTCGACCTCTGATGCTTCGCGCTCTGACGATCCGGCACCAGATTCTACCGCTCATCCCCTGGCGAACTATGTATCCTTACATCGCCTCTCTCCAGCACTCCACAGTTTTACCACCTCTCTCTCTCTTCTATTTCTATTCCTAATACTGTGCAGGAAGCTCTGCATCATTCTGGCTGGCGGGCGGCTATGGACGAAGAGATGATGGCTCTCTGGGCGAACCAAACCTGGAATCTGGTACCTCTCCCTCCAGGTCAGAGACCCGTTGGCTGTAAATGGGTCTTTGTTATCAAACATGCTCCAGATGGCACGATTGACCGTCTCAAGGCCCGCCTGGTGGCTCGTGGCTTCACTCAACAACACGGACTTGATTACGAGGAAACTTTCTCTCCAGTCGCGAAGTTGAATACCGTCCATGTCCTTCTCTCCGTGGCGGTTCATCGGCAATGGCCATTACACCAACTGGATATCAAAAATGCTTTCCTAAATGGCGACCTCCAGGAAACTGTCTACATGCAGCAACCTCCCGGGTTTGAGACCACGGGGGAGTCTCGAGTATGTCATCTGAAAAAGTCCATTTATGGTCTCAAACAATCTCCTCGGGCGTGGTTTGATAAATTCTGTAAGGCAGTTCGGGAAGTCGGTTTTACTCGAAGCTCTGCGGATTTTTCCCTCTTTACTCGGCATCGAACAACTGGAACTGTTCTCTTATTGGTATACGTTGATGACATCTTGATTACTGGAGACGACTCAAAGGGCACCAAGCAGTTAAACAACACCTTAGCTCCGTTTTCCAAACTAAAGATCTGGGTCAACTCCGGTACTTCCTTGGCCTTGAGATCGCGAGACGGCCAGACGGTCTTGTCATTTCCCAGAGAAAGTACTGCCTGGATCTCCTTCGGGATGCTGGTTACTCCGGATGCAAGCCTACTACCACCCCAATGGACGCAATCAGAAGTTGTGTGCTCATGCCTCCGACACTGATCTTCCTCTTCAGAATCTGGAATACTATAGAAGACTTGTTGGAAAATTAATCTACCTAACAGTTACTAGACCAGATATATCCTTCGCCGTTGGAGTGGTCAGCAGATTTATGCATGCTCCGCGCACCTCGCACCTTCATGCTGTTGAGCGCATCCTCAGATACCTGAAAACTACTCCGGGTCAAGGACTTGTCTACAAGACCTCATCCTCTACTCCGAGATTAGTTGCATACTCTGATGCCGATTATGTCGGGTCCTTGGATGATCGTCGATCAACCAGTGGTTTTTGTACCTATTTTGGGGGTCATCTCATCACCTGGCGAAGTAAGAAGCAAGCCGTTGTGGCTCGATCCTCAGCAGAAGCAGAGTACCGATCAATGGCTTTGGTTGTCTATGAGCTAACGTGGCTGGAAAGCCTTCTTGTCGATCTCGGGGTAAAACTTCCATCACCTTCCCTTCTGCTATGTGACAGACAAGCAGCTATACATATTGCAAAGAATCCAGTCTTCCATGAGAGAATAAAGCATATTGAAGTAGATTGTCATTTTATCCGGGAGAAAGTTCAAATGAAGAAGATCGAACTAAAACATGTTCCAGGCAATGAACAAGTCGTTGATATCCTCACAAAGGCTCTACCAAACACCTTATTCTATCAGTTGTTGTCCAAGCTTGGTGCATACGACTTGTACGCTCTAGCTTGCGGGAGAGTGTTAGAAAAGCCCATGTAAAGAGGCCCATATAGCCCATGTTTCTTGTTTATTTTTTCCTTTCTCCTCTTTAGTCTCACTTCATGTATAGGACTCTCTTCTCTCTTTCTCCCTCCTATAAATATGTATTCATACCTTGTATTGAGATATAGAAAGAGTATTTACAAGTTTAAGTGTTTGTCTACAAATTTTAATTGGGTTTTATCTCTATAACATCAAATAATCACAAGCTAAAGAAGAGCTTCTTATGTTACAATTTTAAATACATATTGCTGCTAGCTTTACTTGCAATGATTTGGATTAAATATGTATGGAAATCACTCTTGAGAGGCATTTTGCTGTTTGCCATAAATAATATGGCATAGACAAGCATTGGGTTGGGAAATAACCACCAAATTTTCTCTTGCTAAGTATAGTCATGCTAACCCTCAATACACATAGACAAGAGATAAGAACATATTTCATTTCTATTTTTGCTGCAATATAGAAGAACATGACTTTTTGCACAGAAAACCTCTTCATATGATTTTATTTTCACATAGAAAGTGCAAAAGAAAAAAGTGTTGTGGGTCACTCGACATTCTCATGTACTTGCTGAATTCAACTGTCTTCGCTCGAGAGAGAGTTGTGCACGCAAACAGTCATAAAGAAGACCAACAGTTGACATCAAGGATTTTGACATGGAAAACCCAGGAATGGGAAAAAATCACGGGGCCAAATCGGTGTCAACCAAGATTCATGGTTTTTTGGAGTATTACAATAAGTTATCTCTCGAGGCTGATGAGGGTGATAGAACATGCTCAAAAGAAATTTGGAATGATGAACACATCAACGGAGGATTTAGACTCAAAGGACAAAGTTGAAGGAGCTCTTCAATCTGTCTTCGAGGTATCTTCGAGAGAACCTTGGAGAAGCTCAGAGATATTGGAGGCTCCTAAGGAATCTTCAAAGGTCTAAGGATATCTTCGAGACTCTAAAGAAATCTTCAAAGGCCGAAAGTGATCTTTGAGTCTTCGAAGGAATCTTTAAAGGCCAAAGGAGATCTTCGAGATGATCTTCAAAGACCGAAGGAGATTTTCAAGCCCCAAAGGAGATTTTTGAAGGAAATATTTGAAGGATGAAGGAGATCTTTGAGCACAAAAGAGTTCTTTGAGGAATCTTTGAATGAGTGCTCTCTCTAGTCCAGAAGGCAAGGGGTCTTCAAATGAGAGCTCAGGGCCTCTTTTATAGCCTTAGGAGGGGCAACTTGGTAATTGAGCCTTTATAACCTCCATAACTACTGAACCGGTGAATCAGAATCCTTGATCTAAAGTATTGGATCATCATTTTTGCATATATGATGAACTTGCCCCTCGAGCAATTTAGGAAGGACCGACAACGACAGTAGCGACGAATGCGGTGGAATCAATATCATCCATTAGTGTTCGGCATGGGTCTCTTCATCCATAGAATACCAAGTATATAATCAATATAACAAATCACAAAGACATCAAGGAGTGCATAATATTCCTATTAATTAAAATACGATGCCATGATAATGCATATGACAGTGGTTAAGTCATTGGATATGTCACAACATTAGAGACTGTGTGATTTTGCCATAAAAGAGGTGTTGGGAATTAATGCATTACCACACAAATAATAGCTATAAGAACATAACAGTGATGGAATTTGTGAGTAATGTTGTAGTATAAGGCCACGAGACTTTACTTGCAATGATACCCTATACGTATTGGATAATGTTTCAAAGGCGATGTGAATTCATGTATATTGCCGCCCATGGGGCTAAGAGACTTTACTCATGATATCGTCATACTTGATTTTATAAAAGCATAAAGAGAATTTATTGATAATTCCTCCGTAGAGGTCTGGAGACTTTACTCATAATGCCTACATGTATGTTTTGATTTTCTCTGATAGAGGGGTAGTGATCGGTGAGTCTGGATATGATATATTGCCTTCATACTCGTAAAATATTATAAATGGTGAATGCACGCGATTAGAAGACTTATGTGTTATTAGTTTGTTTTTGATGCTCCAATAAACCTATACTCATGATTATGGTGACAAGGGTAATACCTGGTTGTATACATGTTGCATGATAAGCCTCTTTATATTTATGATCAACCTAGAGACGCGGTTATTGTTTGTGACATGTCGTCTAGTGCATATTATGCTTATTTATATGTTTTATATGGATACAAAGTGTTAATCGACTTATAGGGTGATGTGATTCTTGGGGGTCATCTAGGACTAACAGGAGGAGTAGGGTTGGCGTGTTGAGCTAGCTTAGCTTGAACTAATCAAGCATCTGGCTAGATGATTGACAGAGCTTGCTTCGATCTTGGATATTTGAGCTCGCCTGACCAAACCTATTAATTGTGTGATTATGACACCTACCCTCAATGGTCCTTGGTGAATTGAGCTATCATATCCTGAACTCTCCTAGCGCCCAACGACTTGATTTATAGAGCTCACATATGTGAGCTCGCCAGAACTTGCTTGGTCAAATCTATAAATAGGGCGGTTATGCCACCTACACTTAATTGGCCTTGACAACTTGAGCCCCCCTAGCGTCCTGCAAGTTAATTGATAGAGCTCGTATATCTGAGCTCTCCAGAACTTGCCTTTAAGTCTATAGATGGGTTGGCTATGCAACCCACCTTCAAGTGGCCTTCGCGAATTTAGCTCGCCTTACTTGAAATCGCTTAAATTCCAACGAGTTGATTGAAAGAGCTCGCTTAGCCAAGTATATAAATTGGGTGGCTATGCCACCTATCCTCAACTGGCCTTGGCGCGCTAAACTTTGTGTTGCTTATTCTTTTCAAGCATCCTGCAAGTTGACTAATAGAGCTCGTCATAACTCACTTTGAGGTCTCTTTGAGCTTGCATATCTGAGCTTGTCAGAGGTCGCCTGGCCAAGTCTATAAATGGGGAGGCCATGCGAGTTGATTGACACAACTCACCAGAGGTCACCTGGCCTTGGCGAGTTATGCTCTCATAGCTTGAACTCGTCTAGCATATTGTGATTTGATTGACACAACTTGCTAGAGTGTGACTTAAGCTCGTATATCTGAGCTTTCCTAACTAAGTATACAAAATAGGGCAACGAAAATACCTGCCCTAAACCAGTCAGATTTCATCTCTCCTAACCAAGTCATTGAGGTCTTGACTTTATATTAAAGTGTTGGAATTTGAGTGAGTGCTCTAGCGTTCAATTTTTATAACATCAAAATATAGAGAGGATTCTGAGAAGGATAGAAGTTGTTTTGTGCAAGACATTACTTATTCATTAATTGTAATCAATACAAAAAATCAGGAAGGAATTTGATATTACTTGCTAATTAGAAAGAAACAAATTTGTTGCTTATAATGTCTTGCGAATTAATAAGAAAACTATCATTTTTAAATTTATCTAAGTTTGATTAGGGGTGTACATCAGAAATTGAAACCGATCGAACCAGGCCGAATCAATCTAACTGAACCGATGTTTCGGATGATCTGATCAATTAGGTTCGATTTTGATTTAGGGGGCTGAAAATCGACCACCATTCAATTCAGTCCGGTTTTCCCATGAAGTTTCCCCCATGAAAAAAATTGGTGGAACCAAACGGATGGGGCCTGCCCGTTTTATTTTTTGGGATCGGGTGGCGCAACTATGTTATAATCCTACTGGATGATATTTTTAGGGATTGTGCAGAGTAAGAGCACTATCTCGACTAAAGTTTGACGAGCGAATGGCCTAGCCCTCAATTCTAAAGATAGAAGGTGTTTTGTTATTGGCCATAAAAAAATATGGCATAGACAAGCATTGGGTTAGGAAATAACCACCCAATTTTCTCTACCTAAGTATAGTCATGCTTACCCCCAATACACATAGACAAGAGATAAGAACATATTTTCTTTCTATTTTTATTGCAATATAGAAGAACATGAATTTTTGTACAGAAAACCTCTTCATAACATTTTATTTTCACATAGAAAATGCAAAAGAAGTAGTGTGGGTCACTCGACGTTCTCATGTTATGGTCGAATTAAACTGTCTTAGCTCGAGAGAGAGTTGTGCACGCAAACAGTCACAAAGAAGACCAACAGTTGACATCAAGGCTTTCGACATGGAAAACCCCGGAATTGGAAAAAAATCACGGGGTCAAATCGGTGTCAACCAAGATTCATGATTTTCTGGAGTATTACAAATTTACAATCAAGGTTGTTAGGATCGAGATCCTAGATGAGATCATTTTGAGGTAGGATCGGATCGGATGATAGGACTGGATCGAAGATCATTTTATAAATTCTGGATCGATTTATAAAATTTAAATCGTAGGATCGTAAGATCCTATGATCAGGATCGTGATCCTGACAACCATGATTACAATTAGTTATCTCTCGAGGGTGATAGAACATCACTCATTACAATGATTCTTTTGGACAGGGAAGGTCGCTTAAAGTTGAGAGCTGAGGGACATGCTCAAAAGGAATTTGGAATGATGAACACATCAACGGGGGATTTAGACTCAAAGGACAAAGTTGAAGGAGGTCTTCAAGCTATCTTCGAGGTATCTTCGAGAGAACCTTGGAGAAGCGAAGGAGATCTTGGAGGCTCCTAAGGAATCTTCAAAGGTCTAAGGAGATCTTTGAGGCTCCAAAGAGATCTTCAAAGGTCGAAAGAGATATTTGAGCCTTCGAAGGAATCTTTAAAGGCCAAAGGAGATCTTCGATATGATCTTGAAAGACCGAAGGAGATCTTCAAGCCCCAAAGAAGATCTTTGAAGGATGAAGGAGATCTTTGAGCACCAAAGGATTTCTTTGAGGAATCATTGAATGAGTGCTCTCTCTGGTCCCGAAGGCAAGGGGTCTTCAAATGAGAGCTTAGGGCCCTTTAATAGCCTCAGGAGGGGCAACTTGGTAATTGTGCCTTTATAACCTCCATAACTATTGAATGGGTGAATCATAATCCACGATCTAGAGTACTTGGATCACTATTTTTGCAAATTTTAAAAACTTTCCCCTCGGACAATTTAGACAGGATCGACGATGATAGTGGCGGTAAATGCAGAGGAATCAATACCATCCATTGGTGTTTAGTATGGGTCTCTTCATCTATAGAATACACAAGTATATCTTCAATAAAAAAAATAAGAAAGACAACAAGGAACGACTCGAACACATGATTTATGAGGCTCATTAATACAAAAGGAGCATTTGTGACCGAAAGGCATCACGGTGAACTCATACAAACCCTACCGAGACTTAAAATTTGTCTTAGAGATATCCAACTCTCTAATACTCAGTTGATAATAACTAGATCTGAAGTCCAACTTGGAAAACACACAAGCTCCATGCAGTTGATCAAACAATTCAACGATCCTGGGGAGAGGATAGGTATTTTGAACTATTAGCCTATTCAGTTCCCTATAATCGATGCATAGTCTCAGGATACCATCTTTGTTTTAAACAAAAAGTTTTGGAGCTCTCCAAGGTGAGGTACTGGGGTAAAAAAACCCCATGTTAATCAATACCTTCAACTGCACTCATAATTCAGCCAATTCTTTGGAGCCATTCGGTAAGGAGTTCTAGATACAAGTCTAGCCCCAAGTATTATATTTATAGTAAACTCCACCAAGGTTGTGAAGATTGAGATCTTACTTAGGATCGGGAGGCCTGCCTAAGATCGTAAAATGTAGGATCGACACGGATCGCAAGATGGTATTATAATAAAAATTAAAAAAAATATACACATTGGAAGAATTATTTTTATAAAACAAAAGGATCAGAAAAGTGTAAAACAAAAGCATGAGAAATATGTAACAATCAACATTAGACAAATATTAATATAAAAGATATTATAATTAATGCATAGTTGCATATCATACCATCACATCAAAATATAATATTCCAAAACGACAAACTCAAAAGTGTTCAATTCAACTTTAAATAAAATCACTCAAGTCAAAATTCAAATTTTCCCTAAAAGCATCTTCCTCTCCTTCAACCATCACTTGCTCTTCTTCCTCTCCTGCGGCTGCAGCATATCTGTATATGTATTAACCATATTTCCTAAATCAAGAACTATAAGAAAATCTGGATAACAATGAATCAAAATTTAAAACTAAATCTACATCATAAAGCCTAACAAAAGAATGTAGGATCTGAATAATCTGTAAGCAAAAAAATCTATCAAGCACAAAGAACAATAAGGAGAAAAATCGATTTAGGTATAAACCGATATTATACCAGCCCAAGAGAAAAACTTCCGAGTAGGGATTCTGCTGCTGAGAACGAATGATGAAGAAATCAGTTAGGAGGATGGGGAAATCGAAGTATCGATAGTCGATTGTAGAACAACTACCGCCGATAAGGCCAGAAAAATGGAGCACCTACAAAAAAACCAGTTAGAAGAAAAAGAAGTCGACTCCTATTACAGAAGACACTGACACATGATAAGACGAATCGGGACCGGGATGGCCTAGAACGATGGATTGGGAAGAATTAATGAGCGGCAAGATCGGGAAATTTACTTATGCCGGATTTTAGGATCGATGAGCCCGACGATCCTACTGATTTACGATCTTACCATGTGATCGTAACGATCTTAGTATCCTGGCAATCCCACGTAGAACGTGGATCGGTTGCATGTGTAAGATCGTAAGATCGGACGATCTTACGTTCTAAATCGCGATCATAAAAACGTTGAACTCCACTACATGTTGCGGCGATATACCAAGCAACTTTTGTGGGAATATGTCAGGAAATTCATTTACCACTGTTACTGTATCATGTTCTAGCTTATTCTCAGAAAGACAACATAAGACTGCAATTACCGCATCACCATGGTTTGTTGCCTTAACTAACTAAAGTGAAGCCATAAGCATATACGTGAAACATGATTTATACCTTTGAACAGAAGTATATTGTTGAAGGGTGCACTTAATGTGACTTCCTTTGCTTTGTAGTCGATCTGGGCTTTATATTGAGTAAGCCAATCCAAACCCAAGATAAGATCCATATCTGATATATCTAGAATAGTTGTGGTGACATTGAACATCTCGCCTTCCAAAGGCATCATTAAGGAACATTTTGTCATTGAATGAAGTAGTGATCCATTAGGCAGACAGACTACTAGAGATAGACCTTCAAAAAATAGGATTCCACTCAGGTCCTTGATAAAGTCTCTGGATACAAAGGAATGTGTAGCTTAAGTGTCGAATAATGTTCTTACTACTTTGTTGCTAATGAAAATTCAACATGTGCTTTCTACAATTAGTATTATTTTTACATGTCTAAGCATCATATCATAACAGGAAACCAAAAAGGATAGAGAATTTAGAGAAGGCTAATATAAACAAGCTTACGTACCAGTCACAACATCTTGAGGCATATGCCCTTGGGTAAGATCCAAAGCATAGGCTTGCTGAGGTTTATTCTACTTGCCCTGACTGCCATTGCCACAACCTCTACCTTTCATTTGAGGTCCTAAGGCACTGTCCTGATGGACCAACCTCTCAGGACACTGGGACCTCAAATGTCTCGTCTAATGGCATTGGCAGTAAATTCCTCGGAAGGGCACACTCCCTTGAGGAAGCTGAGTCTGCTGAGAAGACACTATAACTGGCAGCTTCTTCTACTAAGATTGACCATGTCCTTCAGAATTCTGATCTCTTCGAAATTTATTATGGTCGTGAGGAAACGTCTTCTTCTTATAAGGCTTTTGGTCTGCAACTGGTTGTAAAGGGGTCTCTCCCGACCTTTTCTTTCAGATCTGAACTTCCATTTGATCTGCCTCCAATTCCTTGGCCAGCTCCACAATATTCATGAAACTCATGTGAGAAACCATTGTGAGTAGCTGCCTCTCTTGGGAACATTGACCATAATATCCTAGATTTGAATAAGCCTCATAAGTCAATAATATACACATATTTATTTGATATTTCTCTGAGTTAAAATGTGCATGCAATTAGTAATTGTTTGATAAAACAGTTTGGGATTATTAGAAATTCAATTGGAAATAAGTCAGAACACTCTAGAGTGAAGAATATTTTCTAAAGTTGAAAAGCGACGAGTCATCTCACATCACTCGGCGTTAAAGGTATAAATGCGCTGACTGAATGTTATTCACTCAAAGCCACAGTTGAGAAGTGTTAGAGTTTGGCGATTTGATGGTCTAGTCTCAGTGGCTTGTAGTTCGGCCGGTCAGGCGGTTTGTCCAGGCGGTCTGATTGTGTGGCGGTTAGGTTAGTAGCAGCAATTATGTCTGTCAGCTATCTTTGTAGGCTTGGCAGTCTGACTGTTTAGCAGTGTTGCGGTTTTGTAGTCGGCTTCCCCACTAGTAGAAAATTAACTTTTAGTGAGGAATGTTTTTCTCACTAAAAGTAAGTTTTTGGTCACTAATGACATTTAGTGACCTTATCTTGTTCGTCACTAAGTGGTCATGAATACAAACCTCTCAATAGAGAAAAAAGGGTGAGAGATAGCTCAAACCTCTCAATACAAAATAATATTATTTTTAACAATAATTAAAATGAATACATAAATAAATATCTAAAATGAAAAAACCTATAAATATGCATTTTTAACACATTTAAATGTGCATTCTATATATTCTGTGAGAATGATAGTCCGGGTGAGAAGCAGACCCGACATCTCATGACCGGTGGAAGATCTACTTGCCCTTTTCATTGTTGTCAAACTTCGTCCATGAGATGATGTCGTCAGTGACATGAGTAAGGTGCTCGCTGATCTCTATCTCACAATTACCGATGGCAGCAGCGGGGGTGCTCAACATGCTAATAGTCTTCTTTGTACACTTCATGTATCCCATCTCTAGTATCTACAAACTCTGTCCTTCATAAGATTCTTTAATAGCGCACTCTTTTAATATCTCTTTTGTGAATTCCTATAGCAACTCTCCTCAGCATATGCTGGCCTTTCCACCACTTTCATAAAAAGAATTTGCATCTATAACACCAAATAAAAAAAAGATTATGATGACTTACCAACTAGTCCAAAGAGGATACAGTAGATTGCTGCAAATAATGGAAGTGATAATGAACAAAATACTGACATAAACAGAATAAACTATATGAAATAATGTTTGGAGGAAGGCATTAAATAGGCCATTCCATTAATCTACCTTTACACCAACAAATTTGAAAAGCTTCTCAAGGCTTCATTGACTGAATAGTAACATGTGATGTTATTCTAACCAACAAGAATGGAACTCCTACAAACCAAGTGAAAAAAAAATGCTTAATCAAAGTTGCTAGAGGGTCAAATGACAAAGGAGGAAATGCAAACCTTCTTCCCTTAGCGCACATCATTTATTTTAACATGCAAGCCTTCTTCTCTCTAATTAGACCTACACATCATTGAAACATTTTTTAATTTTCAAATCAAATTCCAAAGGCAATAAAAGAGGCAGTTCGGGGATTTGTATCTTTTAGTTCAAGAGAAGTAAAATGAAAATTAGGCAATCCTTATTCAAATTTTGTACATAAAATTCTCATCAACACTTTTATTGCCTCCTTGTCCTCGAGTTATATACCTAATCATTGGCATAAAGTTATTAAGACTCCATGTAGAAAAAGGCTACTCTTCCTCGATAAAAATGGTTGGATGTGAATAGGTGTTTACAATTAAGTAAAAACCTGAAGTTCTAGAACATATTCAGCTTTTGGTCCTAACCTCTCATATGGGTCAATCAACAAAAAAATATCATAAACTGGAGACTAAAGCTCAATGTCAAAAAGTAGTATTTGCATCAAGCATCAAAGTACTATATAATTAGAAAGGAAGCAAACAACAAGAAAATAAGCATATATATATATATATATATATATATCCAAAACTTATACACCGGATGCATCTATTAATGGTAAGGAAGTAACACCTGAAGTAGTTGGAGTGTGAACTCAATGTTCCATTACCCTTCACACTTATAATCATTCAAAAGGTAAAATTATTGTTCATGTTCACTTCCCTAAACACTCATGATCATTTAATAAGTGGAATTCTTTTAAATCAGATACTAGCTAATAAAGCACTACATAAATTATGTTCTCCAATAAATAAATAAATAGTTCTAAAATTCCAAGTAATGCAAAAAAACAGAGTAAAAACCCTATAAATGATTGGGTAATGGGGATAATGGAAGAGGTCACTTGGGTACCAGCGCCTGAATACTCCTTTTATAGAGAATTTGATTGCCCATTTCATTAGCGGGGAATTCTCTGCTGGTACTGCTGCTGGGGACTTTGTTGGTTTTGTTGTGATTTATGTTGCTTTGTCTGGGGCCTAAATGAAAAGAAGGGAAATGATTCTATCATTTAACATCCATTATTGTTGGAGGGATTGCGCCCTTTGTGGTGTAGATACTGGGTCATTCAGTGATGGTGTGGAGGATGGATTTGATAATATAAAATTTGGAAACTTCTGCAACGAATAGAAAAAAATTGTGTGTCAGTCAGAAATGGTTTTAGTGTTTTTCCCTCAACCACACTTAGTTCAGAGTAGGCATGCATATAAGAACAAAAGAATTGTATACAACAACAACAACAACAAAATTGTTACAAAAGGATTGTTTAAAGCAAAAAAGTAAAGCATCTAAAAAAACAATTCTTTTAGTAACAAACTAACGCAGACATTCACATTTCAAGTAATTCCAATAATGGGAAGAATAATAAATACTAAAATAAACACGATATACTATCATTTATTATGAAATCGTAGTTATTTTACAATGATCCTAAAGTTCACAACAGATAACATGTAAATTAGAAACATATTTACTTATTAAAAACATCAATTATGAATAGACAAAAATCAAATTCAGACACAAAGCCTCAAACAAATCTACAAGTAAACCTTTAAGAATTTTGTATTGTGATCCAACAAGAAAGAGTAAGAGAAATGGGCAGAAAAAAACCCAGCAAGTTCAAAGCACATTCAACATTAAATGACCAGGTCGTACCTTGATAGAAAATTCAGAAACTTGGTAGTTTAAAAAGAAATAGCTGCAATGTTACTGAAATTAAGAATGAAATCCATGCAAGCTAACTTGCAAGCTAGTCTAAAGCTTGATTGATGGCTGACTGAGGTATGGATTTATTAATTGGTTGACCAAGTAATGGTTGATGTTGAATCCCACTTGCACGTATCCGCGAAGCATCGCTGAGAGAACCGATCATTCCAATTGTTTGGACACCGAAAATTAGCGGCTTAAGCTATTTTTTTGAAGCAAAGATAAATATACAACAAACATAATTGACTCAAAAATATACCATTCACCATCGATATAGTCATATTTAAAAGTGTTTCACACTTTCATTCCTTTAAGAATTCCCGGGAAAAATATTATACAACCATATGAGCTATGTAAATTTTTATTATTCCATAAAAAAATGGGATCAACTCATGATAGAAATCTCCCAAGAACTTTACTAGTAGTGGTGTATTCGTTTCACATCAAACTAATACCTGAATCATATATGTTCAGTTTACAGTTTGTGAAACAAAATCAAAATTTTGATTAAACATGGAACTGGACAGAATTAGTCTTTTATCAATTTTCTTCAGTTCTAGAATACTTATTAGTTCCAAATTGACTTCATTTCTACTTATGAATAAAAATTTAATATGCACATAATACAATTTGAATGCATCAGTTTGAATACAATATAAAAATTATATATGACACATTTTTTTATATCTTGAATAGAATGCTGATTGAAAGAACCCTCACCAACCCGACCGGTCATGTGGTGTGGAGTGAAAATCTACTTTCAAGTTTCAGAAATAGAAAAAAGCAACATTACCTCGCCCGCTTAAAGTGAAGGTCGGCGAGAACGATGGCTGGAATAGTGTTGTACCTCCTCTGCTTCTCCACGAAGAAATTTTTAGGGTTGCCGGAGTGTAGTTGGAACGTATCCCCAATATACGGCCACCCTATCGAGGGCAGCGGCGCGCCGCCTCCACTTTTCCCTGCCCGATGAATCCCACCATCGTTTCCCTCTTCCCCGCATTGCGGCGGAAGATGAAAAAGACGTCTACAATGACGATGATCACCAACGCCATTAAAATGAGAGGAGGGAGAGAGGGGGGAGGGATCGTTGATATCAAGTGTCATGCCCTAGCCAAGTACGAGGATGAAATAGGGGAATGCAATATGATAATAGATGCAGGGAAGCAAAAAAATTTTCAGGGCCCGAAATGTTTCAGGAGGAAAATTAAAATTTTGACTACATGTAAAATAATAATGATTAAGATATTTTTGATGGCTAATCAAATATTACTATTAATGAGATTGTCTTTCTTTTTAATGGCCTGTTGGTTACCCGCAGCAGCGGCTTGCTGCGGCCTGGAGGCTTACCGCAACAGCTGTGATGGGAGTCTGCAGCTGTGGCCTGGTGGTAACCCATAATTGCGATTTGACGGCTAGCAGCGACAGTCTAGTGGTCTTCAGTGGAAGTTTAATGGCTTACCTCTGTTGCCGCTTGGTGATCAGCAGCTTTGTACAGTGTTGTTGTTTGACAGTGTCAAACCACATAAGTCGCGCGGATTGTATTTAGTCCCACATCTCTTATTGTATTCTCTCATCTCCCTCATTTTTTATAAATAAAGGGACATACCTATGTATTGTTTATCTTTTTGGAAGAATAAAATTTTCTTTTATTTAGCTCTTTTTTACATGATATCAGAGCTAATCGGTCTTTTGCTCCTTTTTGTTCGCGGTTTGCTTTTCTAAACGCTTTCAATCTTTTTTCGGTCTTCTTCTGTTCGCGCGGTTTCTTTTTGCCATGCCCTCCCTTACATGTCGCTTTTCCTGCGACTTGACCTTTTGCGTTCTTTTCTATTCGTGCGGCTTCGCTGGTGTTCGCGCGGCTTCTTATCCCTGTGCTCCTCCAATTTTGTTCTCTTCTCGCACGGGTTATGTTATCTACTCGCGCGGTCTCTTCTCTGTTTGCTCCTTTTTCTGGCAGATCCTCTTTCTATGATCTTTTTTGACTTCTCACTCAATCATCCGATTTGAATCTCTGCCGGTCTTCTTTTCTTGGTCGTGGTCTTTCTGCGACTTATTTGTTGATCTGTTTGTCAACTTGTTCTCTTTCGGCTTGTGCATTTTTTGTTTGCGCGATCTCTTTTTTGCTCTTTTGTCGGCTTGTGTCTAACAGTGTGGTTAGTCTCTTTTCTTTCTAGTTTTTTTCTCCATGAGGTCGGTTTCTCTTGTCTCCTTTATAGCTCGTGATCTTTTGGCCTCTTTCGATAAGTGACTTAATGACTCTGGTGCCACTTGTCACATGACTGATAATTCTTGTTTGTTCTCCTGCTTGAACAACCAGAAATGCGTATCTCCTGTTGTTATTGTTGATGGGACCTCTACTCATATGCACGGTGTAGGCACCGTGCAAATCACTCCGTCTTTGCCGCTTGAGAACACTCTCTATGCTCCCACTTTCCCGTGCAATTTGTTGTCTGTTCATGCTCTATGCACACAGTTGCACATACTATTACCTTTACTGTCACTACTTGTTCTTTCTGGGATTTTGTCACCAAGGCTACGATTGCTACTGGGACTGCAGGTGGTGGCCTTTTCTTTCTTGACAATGTCGTTACTCTTTCTGCTTCTTCTTCCTTTCAGCAATGACATCGTCGTCTTGATCATCCTCCTTCTCGACTCATTTACTAACTTCTCTCAGATCTTCCTCAAGAGGATTTCCCTTTGAATTGTGAAGCAATTCAGCTTGGTAAACATCATTGCTCTTCTTTCCCAGCACAAACGGGACATTGTTCTTCGCGTCCTTTTAAACTTGTTCACTCTGACATCTAGGGTCCCGCTCCTACTGCCATTGTTGGTAGAAGTAGCTTGTACATTGTCACCTTCATTGATGATTTCTCCATGTGTACTTAGTATCTTGAAAGAGCTTTCTGAATTTTACTCTGTATTTACCGCTTTTATAATGAGATCTTCACACAGTTTATTTTGTCTATTCAAGTTCTTCGTACTGATAATGTGAAGGAATATATCAACCATCAATTTTCTGTTTTTTGTACGAGCTATGATTTGGTTCATCAAACTACTTGCCCATATACATCTCAACAGAATGGCGTTGTTGAATGCAAGAATCTTCATCTCCTGGACATTGCTCGTAGCCTTCTCTTACAAATGAATGGTTCTCGGTCTTATTGGGGTCAAGTTGTTCTTCTCTCCTGCTATCTCATAAATTGTATTCCCTCGTCTATTCTTTAGGGAAAGACTCCATTATCTATTTTGTACCCCGGGGCCTAGCCATTTCCTTTACCTCTTAAAGTTTTTGTGTGTACGACGTTTGTTCACATACCTTCTCTTGGTCGTGACAAACTTTCTCTCCGATCTGTTAATGCAAATTCCTTAGTTATTGTCCGACCCCGAAAGGATATCGTTGTTATGATCCTCTTCTCTACAAACAGTACGTCTTTGTTGATGTCACCTTCTATGAGGATACACCGTATTTTTCTTCTGCTTCTTCTCTCTTACCCTCTGATACTTCCTCTTCAATGCCTATTATCTTGGCACCTGTGCCAGACCGAGTTCTTTCCACCACTATTCCTATTAAACCCTATCCTTCTCTCGAGACTGAATTTTTGCCCTTGGAGCCTTCTATGCCTGTTCCCGAGCCGCCTCCCTCTTTTGACAGTGGATCTAATCCTACGGATTAGAGTGATCTTGATCTTCCCATTACCTTGCGAAAGGGTGTCCGACAATGCACTAAGCATCCTATTGAAGATGTTGTCTCATATGCTCGGCTTTCTCCGGTTACCCAGTGTTTTTCTCTTGATAGATCTTCTACTTTTATCCTTGCTACATATCAAGAGGCTCTTGTTATTCCTCAGTGGAAAACTGTTATAGATGAAGAAATTAAAACCTTAACTAAGAGAGGTACTTGGATACGTATTCCCACATCACTAGGTATATATGTGGTTGGTTGTCGATGGGTTTTTGTTGTCAAGTATCTTCTAGATGGTTCTGTTGATCGCTATAAGGTGAGGTTTGTTGCTAAAGGATCTACTCAAATGTATGGTGTCAACTTCTTTGATACCTTTTCACATGTTGCTCACATCAGCACTATACGTGTTCTTTTCTCTGTCGCAGCTAATAGAGACTGGTAAATGTCTCAGTTAGATGTGAAGAATGTCTTCCTCTATGGTGATTTGCAAGAGGTGGTTTACATGGAGCTACCTCATGGGTATGTTGCTCAGGGGGGAGTCTCAGGTATGTAAGCTTCGGAAGGCAATTTTTGGTTTAGAGTAGAGTCCACGAGCTTTGTTTGACAAGTTTAGTGGGATTGTTTCTCTTATTGGGTTCAATCGGAGTTTTGTTGATCATTCTCTATTTATATGCAAGACTACTAAAAGCCTTGTGATTCTTGATGTCTATGTTGGTGATATCAATCTTACTGGTGATGAAAAAAAACATTGATATGGAAAAACGACATCTTCGACAATATTTTATTACTACGGATATAAGAACTCCGAAGGATTTTCAGGGAATTGAGATATCACGAAAGTGTAACTCTGAGATTCTTTCGCAGCGAAAGTATGTGCTAGATCTCTTAAAAGAAGCTGGTCTTCTTGGCACAAGACCTGC
This sequence comes from Platanthera zijinensis, assembly GCA_039513925.1. Lineage (NCBI taxonomy): Eukaryota > Viridiplantae > Streptophyta > Magnoliopsida > Asparagales > Orchidaceae > Platanthera > Platanthera zijinensis. The sequence goes on from CM077083.1 coordinate 159,241,985, forward strand.
TTGTTGCTTGACGGTTGTTGGGGGTGATATGGGGTGGACTGACGATTCTCCTCTGCTCCCAGATTGTACTGTGTATAGACGACTTGTAGGCAAACTCATCTATCTAATTGTTACAAGACCGGATATTTGTTATGCAGTTGGGATGGTCAGTCAGTTTATGCAAACTCCTAGAGTGTGTCATCTGCATTTTACCATGAAAATTCTGGAGTATGTGAATGAGTCGACAGGAAAGGGCTTGTTTCACAAGCATAATCATTTAAAGATTGAAATGTATTCTGATGCTAGTTATGCTGATAGCAAAGACGATAGAAAGTCTAAATCAGGTTTTTGCACCTTTGTAGGATGAAATCTTGTTAGTTGGAAAAGCAAGAAGCAGTATGTAGTTTCAAGGTCAAGTGCTGAAGTTGAGTATAGGAGCATGACTTCACCAACTTATTAATTGAAGTGGTTACGAGCGCTTATGCTTGACTTGAGAGAAGTCTATGATCATCCTCTTTCTATGTTCTGTGATAACAAAGCCATTATTTACATAACGAAGAATTGTGTCTTCCATGAGAGAACAAAGCACATTGAAGTCAATTGTCATTTCATTAGAGAAGACGTGTTGAAGAACCGGATCTACACTCTGTTTGTCACTTTTGATAAAGAACTAACAGACATCTTCACGAAATCAGTTTTCGCTTATCTTTCAGATGTTTGTGGCAAGTTGGGCATGACTGATATATATACTTCAGCTTGAGATGGAGTGTTAGAGTTTGACGGTTTGATGGTCTAGTCTTAGCAGCTTGTAGTTCGAGCAGTCAGGCAATTTTTCCAAGCGGTTTGATTGTGTGGCGGTTTGGTTAGTAGCAACAGTTATGTCTGGCGGCTATCTTGGCAGGCTTAGCGGTCTGACTATTTAGTAGTGTTCCAGTTTTGTAGTGGGCTTCCCACAGGGATTTCCAGTCTTGTAGGTCTTCCCATAGCTGCGGTCTGGAGGCTAGCCGCAGCTGTAGTTTGAAGGTTAGCTGCAACAGCGGCCTGATGGCTTGCCACAACAACGGTGTGTTGGTTAGCCGCAGTAGCAGCCTAGAGGCTTACCTTAGCAACAGTGATGGGAGTCTGCAATTACGGTCTGGTGGCAACCCATAGCTGCAGTATGATGGCTAGCGGCGGCGGTCTAGCGATATTCAGTAGCAGTTTGGATGCTTACCTCTATTACCGCTAGGTGATCGGTAGCTTTGTAGTGTTGCGGTTTGACAGTGTCAAACCCCATAAGTCACGCAAATTGTATTTATTCCAACATCTCTTGTTGTATTCTCTCATCTCCCTCATTTTCTATAAATAAATGGGCATACCTATGTATTGTTTATCTATTTGGAGCAACACAATTTGATTTTATTTAGCTCTTTTTACAAGAAGTAGAAAATATGTTTAAGTACAAGAGCATCGAGTGAAGGCCATTCACTCAACGCCTTAGTGGAGAAGTAGAAAATCTGTTCAAGTGCAAAAGCATCGAGACATAAGATATTACCCAATGCCAAAGTAGAATGCGCTGAGTTAATTGCAGTCACTCGACGCCTCTACATATTTTCATGTATCTGACTAAGTTAAATGGCTTCATGTCAATCTTTATCTCCCAATGCCTTTACAGAATCACAAATGTTTTTTTCCTAAGTCAAAAGGCGTCAAGACATTATGCTGACGTCATGCAAATTTAAATTGACGTCAATGGCGCACTAAAAGGCAGAAACCACCGCATTCTTCAAATACACATTTTTGGGAAGATACAATTGATAAAGTTGGCCATACCACTTTCCAAAAAGAGATTACAGCCATTGCTTTTGGTCAGATATAAAAGCCAGGGCCGGGAACAGTTTCTGAGACCTTCGTTTTACATATCTCTCTAAACTCTAATTCGAGAAAGGTGTTGTCGCCGGCTTGAAGCTTTCTGAAATGAAGGAAGAAGTTCTCTACAAAAAATCAAATAAGCACAGCTCTCTCTAAATCTGAAGATCATTTTTGTTGTTGATATTGCTGAAAGGATTTGCTGGCTGAGAAGGAAATCGATCTGTCGTCTTCAAGTTCCATAATATTCACATCATTCATTCAGAAGCTTGAAGAAAAAGAAGATTTCGGTAAGTATTCATCACAACACAATCAATTCCAAATCAAAATATAACATGATGTTGTTGTGGGTGAAAAGAAGCTGTCTGTGGAAATGGCTATAGAAGAAGGCTCCAGAGCATATGTTCTTGAGTCTTTGTAAAACAAACACTCTATTAATCTCTATTGTAAGATTTTTTTGAGATCTGAGTGTAGGACTTTTTCCAAAGTCCGAGGTAGGATTCATGTAAAGAATCTGAGGTAGACCTGAGTTATAAAGGCTGAGGTAGGGCTTGTTTATAAGCCTGAGGTAGAGGACTTATTGCTGTCTCTGAGGTAGGACTGAGAAAAATTTGAGTTGTAAGAGTGGAAGCCACTTTAAGATGTAAGATCCAGGGAGGGATCTGAACTTTACGATCAATTGATCTGAGTTTTGGAGAAGGTGGCCTAATCTAGCTCTCTGCTAGATAGGTGAATGAGGAAAGTGGATGTACCCTTGATATGGGAACCACTATAAATTTCTTATGTGTTTTATATGTTCATGAAAGCTACAACTAAACTATAGCACACCAAGTTAAATTCTAGAAAGGTAAAAAGTCTCAAAGAAACCTATTCACCCCTCCCCCAATTCCCCTCTAGGTGCTTAACTAACCGTAAAAGTCTGTTAGCCTCAAAGAGTCTCGCAGTCCTCGATAGAAGAGCTTCGCAACATCATGATCAGGAAGAGAATAATTTCCCACAATGTGAACCAGATGACAAAACTCTCGATGACACTCCATCACTAAGAGGTTCCCCTAACAGAAGTGGAGGAATCTCTCCTGCAACTCTTCTATAATCACAACAAGAATAAGGTGATCTAAGAACATGTCAGAGAATTCTTTCCAAACAATGTCTGAGAAAAACTTCCTCAAAAGTGGACGTATACACCGATCTTCACCCCTCCCGGACATATTTCACGAGCAAAGTGATAACTGATGGTCGAAATTTCAGATTAATATTTTTATCTAAATTCCACAAACTTTAGGCAAGAGCACCTATCATTCAAAGTGACGTATTCTTTCAAGTCTGATGATTACTTCTACTCATGCAAATTAATATTTTTATGTGAACAAACGTCGTAAAATAAATTTGATCGGAAATACTTTTTATGTAAAATAAATTGTAAATCTCAAATTCAGAAACAAAAATTGTGAACAATTCGATTGTGCAAGTTCACAAATCATGATAGATTTTCTTTCGAGAGAACTACCAACTAACCTTAGGTTGATCGATTAATACCCTTCGACTAGTCAAAACCCCTAAGCTTGCTTTAGGCGGTGATTATTAGATTTAATTTCAATATGAAAGATTTATATCATTCTCTCTCGAGAAGTGCATGCAAACCCTTCCACCAATGAGAGATCTACTCATAATTATGATCTCTCGATCAACTAGAATATAGATCAAGAATCGATCATCATTTGTCGACAATATGAAATTGATAAATATAAATCAAAGGTAAATCAAAACTTTTTAAATCCAAAGCTATGAAAATGAGATTACGAAATAAAAATACTTAAGAGCTCATCTGATCACTAACATGAAATTAGCTACGTATAATTGAAATGAAAATAACACTTTTATAAAAAGTAGAAGAAGAGTGCATTTGCTTTAAAGTAAAGCTAAACTAGGAATTGAAATGACAAAGCATGAAAGAAAAATACACTAGAAATGCATAAAAACTAAGTTATAACCAATCAAAGCATGGAACGAATGCGAATCATCTTACAGCAGCTGGGATTTTATATGTGAAAAATTTGGAGGTCACGCCAGTGACCTAGGGCATGTGATGCAGGCTTGCACGTTGACATCGAAATATATCTACAAACGCACAAGAATATCCCTCTATGAACCAAATTCTACACTCGCACATTCGATCTACGCAGCACCACGTAATTAATGTTATCAATTTTATACTAGCGTACGGGTAGCCAAACTGATTAGGATTGAACAAGGGCTATAGGCCAAAGTTCTTTCCGGCTAAAGGGACCTACACGGTCCGAACGAGCGGTATTGTACCAAAAGAGATCTACCAAATAAAATACGATTTGGAAAAGGTAGATCTCTCCCAACAAAAGAAAACGAAGGTTCGCCAAACCATTTCGAAATTAAATCAATCAAGAAAAACACAAACCGAGCGAAGAAAACCATGATGAATTATTGCTATCAAAATTCAACGCCAAGGATTTCCACCACAAGAATATCTAGGAAAAATAAATCACACGAAGGTAGGAATTTTTCGTTACCCAACCGGAATGGATGATTCCGATTATCTCTACGTGGATCACTCTTCAACGTCTCCACTGGAATCACATCGGAAGGAGAGAAAACCTGTCCGCCTTCATCGCTTCATGCCGGAGTTGGAATCCACGAGGAAGCAACTTTTATTGGCTTGACCGAATTATCTTCAATGGAGGGTGGTGCTCGTTTTTTTTTTGCAAGTGGAGGTGGTGGTGTGGTTGGCGGCTAAGAAGGAGGATGTTAGGGGAGAGGGGAGAAGGCCTTGGCCGAAATTTCAAGAGGGAGAGGAGGAGGAAACGAATTTTTCAAGAGAGGAAGAGAGAGGAGGAGGGGAAATTCAAATTTTGAATTCTTGGTTTTCAATATTTCATTCTCTAATTATTCCTTCATAACAAGGCTATATATATCCTACACCACTCAATCTCCCTCCATTCAAAATTCAAAATTCAAAATTAAAGTTATGATGGTTATATGCACCCATCATAATACAAGAAATGAAATAATTAAAACAACCTATGATGATTATAAGCACCCATCATTACATGAATTATTTAAATGCAATAAAAATAAAAATGCTAAAATAAAATAAAACATGAAAATGACTTAACAATTAATAATAATAATAATTAATTAATATTAATTATTAATATATTGGTTTGCGTTTAGGACGAAAATTATGGCGATGCTCCACATGGTCACCCGTAAGCACGCTGTCGCCGTCTTTAAAATGTTGCGGGCCGTCGTCTCCATCAATCCTCCCCCACTCAAAAGTACTCATCACCGATGAGTTGGGCTGAATGCACCAGCGCGGGAGAGCAAGATCCAAAAGAGCCACCTCCAATCTAGTAAGCCAAGAGTCATCGGAGGCCAGACGATCACGCCATCGAATCAAGGAGTGGCAAACATAAACACATGAAAAGGAGAGCACTTCAACCTGGAGTATACTGTCATGCAAAAAGTTGGTCCTGGAGACCCATGAAAAAGCATTAGGCAATAAAGGAAGATAAGTTTCTACATCAACTACCAACGTACCTCCAGTAAAGACAGATGAAGAGAGCAATCCAGGAACAAACTCACTACCCAAACCATAAGAGAGCAAGGTGGAACCAAATGGACAGGCAGATAATTCAAGTGATGGAGAGAAATATAGCGTTAAATCAGAAACATTAAAAATAGGGGTATTACCCCCAATTAGTGGAAAACTTCAAACGACATGCGTATTCTCCTAATTTCATTAATATCCGCAAAAGATCCAGCTCACCAACTCGCCAACTTTCTATAGTGCCCGAAGGCAACCATTCAGGGACGAGACGCACCAAAACTAAATCGCAAATCATATAGCGAGACGCTCTTCTATGTAAACTAGCATGAAATTGATAAAATATAATTTGTATGGCTGGCGCTTCACTAAATTGCTTATGTAAAATGTGATCATGGAGAGCATAATCTAGCGTAAAATTACTTGATTTATTAGTTGGAGTTAACAGAACTAATTTAGGTGGCACTAACGGAACTAATTCAGGTGGCACTAACGGAACTACATCAGGTGGCACCAACAGAACTAAATAAGGAGGCACCAACAAAACTAAATAAGGTGGCACAGTAGACGGCCTCATCATAAACATATAATCAAAGACTTGATTATTCTTAGGAATTCAGGAGGATACAGAATTAGTAATTATTATATCGTGACCAAACACAAAATCTGTTAACACACTTCAAGACATGTCCAAAGGAGGCGTCGGCAAGGGTGGCACAATAAAATGTCTTTGATCAGGCATAACAAATTCATATCCTAAAGGGTCCGCTAGTCCGATCAATGGATCAGGAGAGAGAGTCCGTAAAACTAAAACCAGGAGAGAGTTAAGATCAAATTTAGTTTCACGTGACGGAATTAGCATCAGGGGACGCTCTTCCAGGTCTACTTCAATGACGTCTTCCAACAGTAAAACTCTCTCACTAGGACAATCTTCCAACACCCTGAACACATCACCAAATTCAGAAATAGTAAAGGTCTCCAAAATGGGCACATCAATATGTCTCGGACTAAAAATGACAAGCTCGTTTCCAAACAAGTCATCTAATCGAGTCAAGTGAACTGGAGGGAGAGTCGACATGGTTGATTCCGGAGGAGGAGCTAAGTCATACTCACCGTCAAAACACGAATTTAGCGTCCAAGAAAAATCCTCCAGTAAGCCATCAAAATCAACGGGAAGATCAAACAGTGGATTCGTCATCACAGAAAACTCAGCTGGATCGTCATCACCTAACTCACTCTCAGATAAACATTCATCACAGAATGACTCTACCAACTCAGCCAAAATGTCTTCCAACCCACTAGATATTTCATCCAAATCAGGATCAATAACGGTCTCAATAGTAGGCAAAATCAAACCCGACAAAATTTCTAATCCATATTGGGCTTTAGGCAAAGGAGATAACATCAAAGAAATATCTTTCGGGTCCTCAGCGCTACCGTCATCCAAAAGTAACCCTCTTACACAGGGAAAAGCTTCCAAAACAACACAACCTTCGCTAACCAAATCTTCCCATAAAGTAGGTACATCGTCTAAATCAGGATAGAGGATTGGGCAAATCGAATCCGGAGGAGAATCTAAATTAGCTTGAACCTTAAGCAACAACGATAATATCAATGAACTATCTCCCGGAGGTGTATCACTAAGATCATCCCAAGGTGACTCTTCCAAAACTGCTGAAACATCTACCAACACTAGGTCAACCGAAGACTCCGTGATATTCAAGGGAGACGCCTCAGAAACATCGTTGAAGGGAAGCAGAGATGATTCCGCAGAGGAGAAATCCTCATCCAGGTACCTAGGGTAACCAATCTCCTCATCATCACTCAGATCTTTACTAATAATGTCATAGCCCTCAGCGGCGGGCTCAGCCCTAGACACTACGTCAGAATTATCCGGAGAGTCAACAGCTAGATCTGACAACTCAGGAGGAGACTCTAAAGAGACTACAGGCATAGTCGGAATAGGACAAACGTTAGTGCCAACGTCAGATATGTCACTAGCCTCATGTGTCATCATCGCCTGACTAACCATACTGATAGGAACACTCTCACCCCGCGGGCTCATGGTATTCCTAGCAATCACATCTATCGAACTGGGGACAGGGTGTAAGACCCCATTTTTTTTTCTTTTAAACACCGGGGTCTTAGGCCCAGAACCGCCGCTTTGTGGTGACACCATCACGCCCAGGGAGGTCGTCACTACAAACGCCGATCCTGCCGGCCCTTTCGATCGTAGAATAGTAGCATAAGTAATTATAAACTAGTCCACCATAACCACATGTATATAAATAAATCTCCACGAAGGGAGAGTCCACAATAATAATAATCAGAGTACAAAAGGAGGGCTTGTGCCCAGTAAATGTAATCCTCACTACAAGTCACTCGCGAAAGCAAAATTAAAACTAAGCGTCACCGTAATTGTCACTGAACCGAGAGCACCCAAGCTAGACTGGCCCATCTCCACCGACTCCGTACTCTGCTGGTGCTGCATCTCTGGGTGCTTCTTCCTTTTCGGCCTGCAGTCACCGCCTCGCAATCCACGTCTGCGTCTACGTCTTCGGCCTCCTGGCTGCTGAGCTGGTAAGATCCCACCCATCAATGGGTATTTGACCCGTGTATGTCCCGGCTGGTGACAATGGTAACACGGTCGCGGGGTCAACTCTGTCAGAAACTGCAAAACCCGTGACCCTTCCATATGGTAAACCTAAAATGTTGTGGTTCGAAAACCGTTAGTTTAAAAGACTAAGCCCTATCATCCCCTACCCCTTCCCCCATGGCTCCTAGGTACCGAGCGGAGAGGAAGAAAGGGAAGGACATGAAGGTGGAGAATAAGCCAAAAGCAGGTGACAGCGGACCTATGCTAGCAATTCCATAGTAAATATGACAGAAGCAGAAAATAGGAAATGTAACCTTAACTTATGCGGAAGCGCATAAGCTAAGGGATCTTTTGCAGGGCTCCCATCGTATAAAGTGTCTCATACCACTTATACGTTGGGGTGTCGGTTATCAAACAGCAAGGAGTAGCAAGTAAGTAAAAGCACAAGAAATATAACCATTGATTTATAGGGATTACCCCTATAGACCAAGGGGTTGTTTTGCAGGGCCTATCGTATAAAACGTCTCATACCATCTTATACGATAGGTGGCAATGTTTATGCTATGACACGCAAATATGCTATGGAATGCACAAGCAAGTGCAACACACCCACACGACTCCATGCGCACAGACCTTTAGTTCCCCCTATTCGGACAGCTAGCTTCACTCCCAGGAACCTCCGTAGTGGCAAACGGAGACAGTGGGTCAGGCCCCCCACTCCTAGGCGGGTAACCACACTACCAGGCCTAGCCCTTCCATACGCCCCTAGAAGAACACAACCTAGAGTATCCGCGTATTAGTGCTGGCTATATCCACCAGGCTTTCTTTGGCTAAGTGTCCCACACCGCCCAGTCAATGTACCGACGTCGGTGTGATCGATCGTCCAGTACCGATAACCCACCACTTTTATGCACATGCAATCATGACAGTTATATTTGTACAAGTTCTCATGCTACCGAGCTTCCATCTCTCTAGGCTACCAAGCATATACCAAGTCCCCGAGCATCCCGCTCCCTTGACTTCCAAATTTATACCAAGTCCCCGAGCATCCATCTCCCCGGACTTCCCAATCATAAACCAGACCATTGACATTACTAGTAGGCCCTTAGACCACGGACCTACTCTACCCATTCCATGCCAATTCTTCTTCCTAAGTGTACAAGTGTAGGTGTGAGGTGCAACTATTATTAGGGTTACTCTTGATCATTTTATTCCTAAGGTTTAAGGTTAACCTTGGACTTCCCGAGGTTTACCCGGTGAAGGGCTCGCAGCGGTACTAGGAACTATGATGGGGTGAATCCCAAAGCTCCCTTTCCAAGGCACTTATTGTAATTGATTGGTTCCCTTAACCCATTCCCTTCTCATATTACAGTGGGCAAATCCTAGGGTGACTTTGACTCTTCCTCTTCTCGGGGAGGACGATCTTCCGTCGAACCCGAACACCACTTAACACTAGTCAATCTCACACCCTACTCGCCTGACTTCCAATAATGAACTTGATTTAACTCACCCTATCCAAACCAGCAAACTACCAAAATTCCATTTCCCAAGTTCATTACTCACTCTAGTTCAGCTTCTGCAGTTACTAAACGCAGACCATCCTAAGCTTTACGAGGTATGCAAGGGGTGGTACTCCAAATTGTATTCCGAATCTCCTATAATATTTACTGGAGGTCCACCACGACATAATACAGCTAAGACCAAGATTTACAAATTTTTCCTATTTATCGGGCATTTAATTTATTTATTCTCAGCCTCCCAATGCCTTAGTATGAACATGAAGTGCACTAATGAGCAAACAATAAATCACCATAAAATCAGTAAAAATCGAATGAGGCATTTAAGTGGTAATTCCAAATTTTGAGAAACTTCAGAGGTGCTTAGGCCTACATTTCCTAATTTACCATTTTAGGCCACTTTTACTATATTGTGAAGCAAATACTGTAAATATATATCCAAAAATCACAAGAAAATTATATAAGCTTTATGGTGACCTAAAACCATTAGAAACCAAGTTCCATAATTTTTATCCGATATTTTTGGCTCAAAATATATTTTAATGTAAAATACTAACTTTCCTAGCTTAGTGAAGGAGGTACCATTTTTAATCATCTAAAATTCCAAATAAAATTACATAGTGACTATTATGGTTTAAAACAGCCACACACCAACTTTCATAATTTTTCAAATAGTAATTGGGCATTATTTGTATTTTTGACCTCACATCACAATTAGTACGTTAAAGAATAAAGTACTCAAAATAATAAGATAAAACTTCCAAGAAAAATACAGAAGGTATAACATGCTATAAAATACCCTAATCCAAGATTTCATAACTTTCCAATTAACATAAATTTCAGAATCATCAAAATAAATATCTAGGGAACTATAAGAGTTGTGAATAAAGTACAGTATAAATTGACCCAAAAATCTCAACAAAATTGTAACATAGCCACTTAGATCATAAAGTTACCTTGACCAAATTTTACTTGATCTAAAGTTCAGTTGATAGCATAATAGTTCAAATTAAGATTGGTGACCTAAACTAGGGTTAGGATTTTAGGTGGCCTAACTGTCTTCAAATACCCTAACATTTTGTCCAAAGAACTATACTGGCCCTATGGTTCTCTCCACCAAATTTCAAGTCAGTCCAAGGTCATTTGACCCCATGACTTTCACAACCCTAAAAATCACCATTAAGGGACCTTCCCTAGGGTTCTAGGGCTACCCTACACCAAGCCACTCCAAACTCCCTTGAAGGGTGTGTCATGCCCTAAAAAGTCAGTGACCAAAATATCAGCCTCTATTGAGGTGATATGACCACTCAAATACCAAGGGGGTGTTTGATCCTAAATTATCCTATAAGGATCAACCTAGGGTGGAATAAAAACCTATACAAAACATCTCCAAATGAGATGAAATTTTTACTAGAACCTTATGATAAACCTAGGGACCACTCACCAAAATTTGGGAGGGTTTGGAAGTCATTTAGCCATCTAATTAAATTATGCTAGGATTATTGAATTTTTCTAAAAACTATAGAAAAACATTTTCCAAAAATCCTAATTTTTGGATAGCACTTAGATATAGGTAAGATTAGGCCATGCCCCAAATTTCAAGTCATTTTGTTGACTGGATTGGAGTGGGGAATTTTTCTAAGGTCAGGACAGCCCTATGGGTAGACCTCACCAAAATGAGTGTTGGAGTCTATCCAGTGGTCCAAAATGCTTGAAACAAAATTTAAAATTTCCTAGACTCATAGAGCTACAATATTGGTGCTGACCACGTTTCCTGTAGAAGCCTCTAGGTATTTTTCCTAAATTTTCTAAAGTGACTGTTATTTCCATACAGAAATTGCTTATAAAATAAAATCTAATTACATAGCACAGATCTTGAAGCAAGATCTAAGGGCTCTAGACTTGTCTTCTTCCTCCAGCCAAAGGCCATGATCTGCCCGACCTGGAACTACTTCCAAGAGCAGCCGCCGACCGTTCAGCCTCCTCCCAGGCCGGCCACCGCCACCACCACCTCCGTTGAGGTGGCGGCCATCGCCGGGCGGCGGCGCAGCCGCCGGAGGGGCTTTTTCCGGCGAGCCCGAACACGCGAATTTCATGAAAAATCCATGAAAATGAAAGCTCCAATCGGGCTCAGTTGAGCCTGATTCTCAATCCTATTGAATCCTAAGATCTATCTACAGAAGAAGAGGGAGGGGAGGACCTTGTTCGCGGGCTGGAGGCGTGCAGACCGTCGGGATGCCATTTGTGCGGTAGTGGCGTCGCCAGAATTCTTCAACAACAAGGGGAGGCTTGAAAACTTCGGGTAACAACTGGGAAAAACTCCCCTTGGGCCTCTGAAGGTGTTTAAAAGCTTGGACAAGGAGGGGGAACAGCCAAAAGCTGGTGGCCATTAATGGCCCATAATGGCTTGGCTCGGCCATGATGGAGGGGAGCTTAAACAGCTCTGTGATAGCTGGAGGAGGGCTGGAAACTCCTCCTCTCCTTGAGAGGAGTTGAATCCAGCCGATTCAGGGGAAGAGGAAAGGCCATGGCATCAAATGCCATTGATTGCCATGAAGCCTAGCTCTCGGCCATGGCTGTAACCGCCCTTTTTTGCAAAACCGGCGGTCCACGTGGCAAAGCATGACTGGTCAACTTAAATCAAATAAGACTTATCAGGTCTTATTGGAGAAAACGGCCCACCCCCAGGCCGGCCCGGTTCAGCTGAACCAGCACCCAGCTAGAAATGAAAAAGCCAGAAAAAGTCTAAGTATAATTGCGTTGAGTGAGCTCAGCTTACTCAACGCCATCAAGCTACGGCGTTGAGTGAGCTCTGCTCACTCAACGCCATTCCAGACTATAGCGTTGAGTGAGCTCAGCTCACTCAACGCCATCCGGATTATGGCATTGAGTGAGCTCTGCTCACTCAACGCCACCCAGAATATGTTCTTTTAGACGATGGCGTTGAGTGAGCTTAGCTCACTCAACGCCGTCCAGGTTATGGCGTTGAGTGAGCTCTGCTCACTCAACGCCATTCAGACAACACCAAATGGCGTTGAGTGCAGTCAGTGCACTCAATGCCGTTCAGCTTATGGCGTTGAGTGCATTCAACGCACTCAACGCCATCCCGCCTGATCGTTTACGACGTTGAGTTAGCTAAGCTCACTCAACGCCATTCCCAGGTCACGGGCGTGACGGATCGGTCACGGGCGTGTCAGGCCCGTGTTGAAATTTTTGAGCCAGACGATTGTCTTCCTGAGGTCGACGATCGTCGAAGGGGTCATGCCCTAGGTCACGGGCGTGACGGGTCAGTCACGGGCGTGACCTCCCCTTGACTCAAACTTTTTTGTCGATAATCTTCAACTCCTGGGTTTCCTAAGGTTCTGTTATGACAAAACCACTCCCAGGGGTCTAGTCGGAAATGGGATGTTACACAGGGGTCCTAAGCTTCTCCTTTCCTCCATCGGTAGGTGCAGGTATACTACGGGTAGCTCTACCATCCTGGGAGGAAGGTCTAACTCGAGGGGGTAAGTCACTCATGTGATCAGAAACGGGTCAAGTGCCCTGGAGGGGAGAAATAAGATCATGACACGTCCGAGTATGGGAGTACGAGGGGACATACTGATTCAATGTAGGCGAAGTCTTAGGCGGTGAATCACTCAGATAATCAGAAATCTGGGATCGACAGTAGGGAAGGTAATACTCATCCGTTAATAGATTCTTCATAATCTGTCACCCTACAAGTGAGTCGGCGAGTGACATCTCAAAGCGTCTCTCCTCATTGAGCCAAAAGGTATGGGCTCAACCAAATAATTGGAGTCTCGCAACGGGAATCCTGTGGGGGTCTACAATATGATATCGCTCAAAATAACGTTCCATATCCTTCACCCAACATAAAAACACTCGCGGTCCACCTATCCCATCATAGGTCGGAGTAGGAACTCTAAGTTGTGCTATTAAATCCTTAATCCCATCACATTGGCGCTTCATCTCCTTGCGAAATACATTAATCGAGGCAAGTGAGGGAAGGGGACTAACGTCGAATGCCATTTTAGTGAGAAACGAAGAGAAAACTCGACCCAGATTGTGTGCACATGCAAAGAAAAGGGTACCTGAACCACTAACTCAAGGAAAGATGGAATTGTTCCCGCCTAATAGCTAGCGTGAAAATATATATTTTTTGGTTTGCTGGCAGGAAATATCAAGGCGGTTATTAAATTTTTTTTTTGAATTTTGCTGAAAAATAAGAAATTTAGGCCGCTATTGGCAGACCAGAATTTTTTTAAAAAACTTTTGGCAAAACTAAGTGCATACAAAGTGCGTGTTAACGTGCTAAATAAGAGGGGGAGGGTGCCAATTAGTAAATTGACGTGAACCTCCCTCTGATACCAAATTGATGCAGGCTTGCACGTTGATACCGAAATATATCTACGGACGCACAAAAATATCCCTCTACGAGCCAAATTCTACACTCGCACATTCGATCTACGCAGCACCACGTAATTAATGTTATCAATTTTATACTAGCGTACGGGTAGCCAAACCGATTAGGATCGAACAGGAGCTATAGGCCAAAGTTCTTTCCGGCTAAAGGGACCTACACGGTCCGAACGAGCAGTGTTGTACCAAAAGAGATCTACCAAATAAAATACGATTTGGAAAAGGTAGATCTCTCCCAACAAAAGAAAACGAAGGTTCGCCAAACCCTTTTGAAATTAAATCAATCAAGAAAAACACAAACCGAGCGAAGAAAACCACGATAAATTAATGCTATCAAAATTCAACGCCAAGGATTTCCACCACAAGAATATCTAGGAAAAAGAAATCACACGAAGGTAGGAATTTTTCGTTACCCAACCAGAATGGATGATTCTGATTATCTCTACGTGGATCACTCTTCAACGTCTCCGCTGGAATCACGTCGGAAGGAGAGAAAACTTGTCCGCCTTCGTCGCTTCACGCCGGAGTTGGAATCCACGAGGAAGCAACCTTTATTGGCTTGGCCGAATTATCTTCAATGGTGGGTGGTGCTTGTTTTTTTTTTTGCAAGTGGAGGTGGTGGTGTGGTTGGCGGCGAAGAAGGAGGATGCTAGAGGAGAGGGGGAGAAGGCCTTGGCCGAAATTTCAAGAGGGAGAGGAGGATGAAACAAATTTTCCAAGAGGGGAAGAGAGAGGAGGAGGGGAAATTTAAATTTTGAATTCTTGGTTTTCAATTTTTCATTCTCTAATTATTCCATCATAACAAGGCTATATATAACCTACACCACTCAATCTCCCTCTATTCAAAATTCAAAATTCAAAATTAAAGTTATGATGGTTATATGCACCTATCATAATATAAGAAATGAAATAATTAAAACAACTTATGATGGTTATAAGCACCCATCATTACATGAATTATTTAAATGCAATAAAAATAAAAATGCTAAAATAAAATAAAACATGAAAATGGCTTAATAATTAATAATAATAATTAATAAATTAATATTAATTATTAATATATTGGTTTGCGTTTAGGACGGAAATTATGGCGATGCTCCACATGGTCATCCGTAAGCACGCCGTCGCCGTCTTTAAAATGTTGCGGGCCGTCGTCTCCATCAGCATGTATGGTACAAAACCGCCATCTTGAAAACCCGGGAATCTTGTGGATGTGCTCCAAATGATGGTCAGGTGCTCTCAGGTGCCCTAGGAATAAGATTATTCTTCTAGGCAAGAACAATCATGCACCCAGTGTGATTGAAGGATTGAGAGAACCTTGTACAACCATTAACAGCGTGTCTATCATACTGTCATGATCACCCTAACAAAATATGACTGACATCAATAATAATAAGATGGCATAAAATAATCTTCAAATAAATGCTCCTATAAAAAACTATATGAGAGATTGTTCTAACATGGATGGAAAAATTGACTACTGACCCAAAAAAACTATAGGGTTGTTGTAATAAAAGCGTATCACGTCCCAATATGCCTACCATGCGTTGATAAATGAAGTTCTCCGTATTATTGTTATTATTGATACACCAATATTCAAGCCTTAATCCTACTATAGTAGCGTCGACTATATGGATTCTTTATCGCCACTGTGCCCTATCTTTTGTCATAATCTCACTAATTCCTAAGTACATCATGTCTTTCCTTATAGTTTCATTTCAAGTCTTTATTGGTCTACCCTTCCCTCATTTAACATGCTTAGTGACTAGACTCTCACAATGCCTAAAAGGTTCCTCTAATGGTCTCCTTTGTACGTGTCCAAACCATCTTAGTTGAGCTTCTCACATCTTCTCTGCAATTGGTGTTACTCCTGTCTTATCCCTGATACATTCATTCCTAATTTTATCCAGTCTTGTGTGTCCACACATCCACCTAAGCATTCTCATCTCCGCAAATCCCATTTTTTTCTCATGTACACAATTCACAGTCCAACACTCAGAACCATATAGCGTCATGGGTCTAATTGTAGTACGGTAAAACTTGCCCTTAAGTTTTAGTGGTATTTTACGATCATATAAGATCCCTGATGCGCCTCTCCACTTCAACGATCCTTCTTGGATCTTATGTATCATATCTTTATCAATACCTCCAACTTTTTGAACTATCGATCCAAAATATTTAAAACACTCACTACGGGAAATATCTTGATCACCCAACTTAATAACGAAATCATTTGTCTTTCTTGTACTACTAAATTTAAGCTTCATGTACTCTGTTTTTACTTTGCTCAACCTAAACCCCTTCTTTTCTAAAGTATCTCACAAAGATTCAAGTTTTGTATTTACACCCTCAAGCATCTCAACAACCAAAATGATATCATCCGCAAACAATAAACACCTAGATATTATTTGTTGGATATGTCTGGTGAGCTCATCTAAGATGTGGGTAAGAAGATAAGGGCTTAAAGTTGAACCTTGATGTAAACCAACAGTGATAGGGATTTCCTATGTTAATCCTCCAGATGTCCTCACCCTTATCACTGAATTTGTATATATATCTTTGATTATATCAATATATGACACATTTACACATTTATTTTCTAAGACTCACCATAAGATCTCGCTTGGAACTCTATCATAAGCCTTCTCAAAATCACTAAACAATGTATGCAAATCTTGTTTTCTTTCTCGATAGTTGTCAATGAGTCTCCTCAAGAGATGTATAGCTTCCATGGTCGATAACCATGGGATGAATCAAAATTGATTCTCTGAGATGTTAGTCTCTCATTTTAATCTTCTTTCTATTACTCGTTTCCAAACTTTCATAGATGATTCATCAATTTAATTCCTGTGTAATTAACACAATTTTATATATCTTCTTTATTCTTATATAAATGTACTAAGATACTTTCTCTCCATTGGTCTGACATCCTCTTTAACTTCAGTGTCTTATTGAAAAAATATGTAAGTCACAAAATTTCTTCATTTTTAGATATTTTCATACTTTGATGGGTATATCATCTGGCCCAATAATCTTTCTATTTTAATCTTATTTAGAGCATCTTTTACCTTTGATACTTGAATTTTGCGATAAACTGTTATGTTCTTATAGTTTTCTGATTTACTTAACTCTTCCAAGTTCAATTTATTGTCATTTATTTCATTATATAGTTGATAAAAGTGTCATTTCATCGCTCTTTAATATTCACATCATCCGTCAAAATTGTATCTGTCTTATTCTTTATGTATTTTACTTCATTTAAATCTCTTGTCTTTCTTTATCTAGCTCTAGCAAAGTGACAACTGATGGTCGAAATTTCATATTAATATTTTAATCCAAATTATACAAATTATAGGCGAGAGAAGGAACATCAATCGTTCATAGTATTTGATATTTTAGAAATAAAATAGTAAGTGTCATATTCTTTTAGGTCTCCTGATTACTTGCACTCACGAAAATTAATATTATTTTAACAGAATATAAAAAGGGAAAATTTATATTGAAATAATAAAAGAGAAAATGAGAAAGAGAGCATTTGATCAGGAATCTTTTTTAAGTTAAATAAACCATAAATCACAAATTTAGAAATAAAGATTGAGAACAATTCGACTGTGGAAGTTCCCAAATCATGATAGAGCCTCTCGCAGGAGAACTACCCACTAATCTTAGGTTTATCGATTAAGACGTCTCGGCCAGTCGAAACCCCAAAGCTTGTTTTAGTCGGTCACTATTGAATTTAACTCCAATCCAGAAGATTTATGCCATCTTCTCTTGAGAAGTGCATGCAACTTCTTCCACCAATGAGCGATCTACTTGTAATCACGGATCTCTCGATCAACTAGAATATTGAATAAGAACCAATCATCATATGTCAACAATATGAAATCGATAAATGAAATCAAAGGTGAATCATAATTTTCTAAATACAAAGCTATGAAAATGAGATTATGAAATAAAAATACTTAAGAGCTCATCCGATCAAAAGACATGAAATTAGCTACGCATAATTGAAAGGAAAATAACAATTTTATAAAAAGGAAATGAAGAGTACATTTGCATTAAAGTAAAGTTAAACTAGGAATTGAAAGGACAAAGCATAAAGGAAAATGCATAAAGAAAAAGTACACTAGAAATGTATAAAAATAAGCTAAAAATGATCCAATCAAAGTATGGACTGGATGAGGATCATCTTATAGCAACCGGGATTTATAGGTGAAAATCTGGAAGTCACGCCCCTAGGTTGCGCCCCTAGGTCGTGTACCTAGACCCCGTATGTGACCTAGAGCATGTAAGGTTCGGAACCGCCATCTTGAAAACCCGGGAATATTGGGAGAAAAATCACTAAAATTGATCACTCGACGGGTCACATACCAAGGTCATGCACATGACCTAGGCTGTGTCTAGACTTGGTCAACAAACGGCGGGAAACATGTGATCTGGAATCAATTTGGCAATTGCGGGAGAGGTCACACCCAATGGTCATGCCCGTGACCATGGACGTGTAAGCTGAAATAGCTTGGCGACGTGAACTGGTTACTTGAATGTTGACTCATGCCCTTGAACCGGAGGTCACTCCCCCTGTCACGCCCATGACAAGGGGCATACAACTTTAAAATGATGTGGAAACCCGATCTGGGGAGCTTCAGGGGAGTTATGGCCCATGACCTGGGGGCGTGTACTAGAGATTTTTACAGGAAAGCTTCAATATTTCTCCTTAACACAGTAGTGAGCTCCAAATTACTATTGACATCCCCCCAAGTTACCTAAAAACACAAAAGAAAGTCAATTAAACAAATATTAATACAAAAATGATTAAAAGATACATAAAATTTATAAAAATACTAAACTAAAATAATGTACTATCAAATATTCTCATATTTAAACTTTTGTTATTTTAGAGCAAAACTAATTCATAAGTGTGTGAATAATTCGTAGGACATTCCCAAGAAAATTTACTCATAATTATGTACTCTATATAATACACGACTCAAATCAAAATAAGTTAAAAATGTAAAATTTAGACTTATGAGAAATAACTCACAATTCATTAATTGAAATGAGTAGAATAAATATTAGTTTAAAGATTCTCTATCTAAATCTTCATAATCAAAATTGTATTGAATTGATCAAAATAATCCAAGATTAAAACTATAGAAATTTTGATGAGGGTTGGCCCAAATTTATAGAAGAGGCTGGCTGCAGGTAGCAGTTTTCCCACTCCCCCACTTACATGGTGGCAAGTTATATGCACAAACTGCCACGCACGATCCGTGCTCCCGTTCTGCACAATAACTATTACACACGGGATCCCAATCACCGCAATCCGGTGCGCTAGTCTCCCAACTTTCGCCACCCGGGGAGGGGCGGCCTCGGCTGGCCTCGCAAAGGCCGACCACCTTAAGGTCGGTCTCAGCCACGTCCGACCCCATAAGGGGTCGACCTCCTTTAACCATTCGCAAAAGGGAGGCCACCCCTTGGCCACCATGTTGTAGGCGGCCTCAACCGCAACCCCCGTAAGGGACTAGCCGCCCTTGAAAGGGCGACCACCCATCGACCGCCCTATCACAGCCGGCCTCAACCGCATCCCCCGCAAAAGGGTCGGCTGACCTTGCTCGACCGTAAAGGGGTGGCTACCCCTCGGTCGTGACCCTTGCAAGGGGCTGACCACCCTTGGCTGCCCGCAAAGGGGAGGCCACCTTTTGACCGCCCATCATAGGACGCCTCGACGCGACCCCCAAAAAAGGATCACCCACCGCATGGCCGCCTCAGCACGGGGGGTGTAACACCACCGTTCGTCACATGAAATATAATAGAGGGTCTGGCCGGGCCCCACACCATATTCCACAAACAAGCGGAGGGATCACAGGTTAATATCAATATTTACTCCAATCCTAACACAGAGCATTCTAGCGGAAGCTTTATGGTTGCATGAACTCATACCAAATGAATATCCAGTATATATAAACCAAACCATTTATATATAACAGGAATGTCACTTACAAATACACAAAAATTATGGCCTTGATGCCTTATAGTTATACTTCACAAACGTGGTTTACAAACATCGGCACGTAGGCCGGCCACACATGAAAGAAGTAAGACTTTTCCACTTGGCCTTCGAGGGCCAGCATAATAACAAGGGCTTCAGCCAGCTATTTCCCGCTCGACTCTCCAATACCTGTACAGGGACAATCCACCACAAGGGTGGCAAATAAGGCAACGGTCAGCATTTAGTTGACCAATTTATAACAACCCTACCTCTTTCTCGTGGTAGTGGTATTCCTTCCCTGCAGGCATAACAGTTTCACATGTAGATATATCACAAGTATATGCACTCACACACAATTCAATATATCACAAAGAAAAGCCTCAACGTCCAAACGTTCCGTGCAGTCAGGGCACATTTTTGGCGTACTTATTTCCAGGGTTCCGCCACCGTTCAGAGGTCCCAGACATAACAATTAACTTTAAGCATTCATAGTCTCCACAACCCCCAGCCCGAGACTTTAGTCTTGACGGCCTACAGTCTAAGACTCGCATTATGTGATCCTAACGAACACCAATAAATTAGGCACTCGAGTTAGAAAACCATAATGTGGATACAGTTCAGCCATGGATCGTTGCTCAAATCGTCAATTCAATGTCTAGACTGACGCGAGTCGGCTTCCCCTTATCCGTTTGGGTCGACAGCCTTTAGGAGCTCGCAGCTCACAGATTAGCCTCACAGTCTCCCAGAGACAAGTTTTACAATAAAAAAGGGAGTTATTGCCAGCACTCGTCACGATCGCTTGGCGGGACCAACAGAAGTTCTCTTTCTGCGCCCAAACTCAACCCAAAACCTTGCAGCATCCTGCAGTGCCAGAAACACTAGTCTTTCTATAGCACACAACACAAATCGCTCATCAAGAGCTATCGTCGTTAGCGATACTCACTATCGCCCGACGATATCCAACTAGACTTAAAACCGTGGAATTTATAGGGTATTTTCCTGGAATAAAACTCCAGTACTTTATGCTACTTTCAGTTCACAAGTACAACCCCGTAGACCCCGTATATTACTCGTTTATACTCGGAGTCTTCTCCAGTAAGCAAAATAAACATCACCAATCCAGACCAACCTATCCAGATGGGCTTCACACAACATGTCTATTCCATACTACACATTTCTGGATCTATATGCAAGACTCACTCAGTATTTCATGAGTCGACCCAAAGGAATTCCCTTCGCTTTTCAACCTTTCGGTGGGGGATTCCATGCATATGCCAAAAGAAGAAATTCACTTATCTAGTAAGGAAGATCGTTACCCTTGTTGTTTTCTTCGAAGCCATGACCTTGATCTCTGATCCGGATGGAATTGATTGTCACAACTTCCTCTCCACGGATCTAGCGTCGACTCGCGATTCCGATCACCTGCGCACCTTGGATCGATCTCCACAAGAGCTCCTGGACGTTTCCTCCTCTTCCCTATCTAGAAGTAAAGAAGAGAGTGTATGAGAGAAAATGATAATAAAATTTCAAGTCCAGCCTTTATACAAAAGCTACCTCCGCGCGGTAACTCCTACCGCCACGCGGTATCATAGGCGGTAACCTCTTTGGCCAGCCGGCGCCGCTATCCAGAGTTATCGCCCCACGATAAATCTTTATCGACTGGCGTTAGATTAGTTACTCGATAAATCCTTCTCAACATTCGTCGAGAGGCTAGCGCGGTGCGGTAATGCCTATCGCCTGGCGGTAACAACCAAAGCCTTGGGTCTTTTAACTCACCAAGCTATCGTCGGCGATAGAACTATCGTCGAGCGGTAACTTCCAATGACCACTTCTCATTTTTGGGGTGTTGCAACCCTCCCCTCCTTACAGAAATTTCACCTCGAAATTGTACGCATCTATAAAGACAACCAGCAATTAATATGTTAAAACATATTGTTTTCCTTCTACAAAATAAAGTTATAACTTCATTTTACAAATAACTCGGGATATTCTTCGCGCATGGTTTGCTCTTGTTACCATGTCAGCTCTTCACAGCCACAATTGTCCCAACGGACCTTTACTATCCCGATTATCTTGTTCCGCAGTTGCTTGATTTTCGAATCCTCGATCTGATTGGGCCTAATCTTCGTCGTTAGCCCACTATCA
Organism: Platanthera zijinensis; assembly: GCA_039513925.1. Taxonomy (NCBI): domain Eukaryota; kingdom Viridiplantae; phylum Streptophyta; class Magnoliopsida; order Asparagales; family Orchidaceae; genus Platanthera; species Platanthera zijinensis. The sequence goes on from CM077083.1 coordinate 159,264,055, forward strand.
ACCGGTACTCGATCATTTGCGATCACTTGAGTTGACTCTTTCACAGCTTTGCGCAACACTGATATGTGAAACACATCGTGCAAGCCACTTAGTTCCACTGAAAGAGCTAACCGATAGGCAGCTTCTCCAACTCGTTCAACCACTTCAAACGAACCAAGATACCTTGGACTCAGATTTTTCAAGCGCTGAATCCTGTATACATATTTAAATGGTTTGATCTTTAAGTATACCCAATTGCCCACCGCAAACTCCATATTTCGGTATTTGGCGTTGTAGTATTTCTCCTGCCTCTCTTGGGCTATCAATATCCGCTCTCGAATAGTATGTATGGTCGAATTTGCATCTTTGACCTCCTTATGTTTATAGAGCTTTGACTCGCCTGTTTCCGCCCAAGCTAACAATGTACGCCACTTCATACCGTATAAAGCTTCAAAGGGCGCCATCTGTATACTAGCTTGATAGCTATTATTGTAGGCAAACTCAATCATATAGAGGCGATCTTCCCACCTCTTCCCGAAATCCATGGCACACATACATAGCATATCCTCCATTATTTTGTTGGTCCTCTCAGTCTGGCCATCTGTTTACGGATGAAAGACCGTACTGAACTTTAGTTTAGTCTCCAACATTTGATGGATTGGACTCCAATCATTTGAAGTAAAGCGCCCATCTCGATCACTTACGATACTATGGGGCACGCTATGCAATCGTATGATATTATCCACATACAACTTGGACAATTTATCCACTAAATCGTCCTTCCTGTTTGGTATGAAGTGCGACACTTTGGTTAATCGGTCAACGATCACCCACATGACGTCATTTTCGCTCTAAGATCTCGGCAGACCATGCATAAAATCCATAGAAATATCGTCGAACTTCCATACCGGGATTGGTAATGACTTCAGGAAACCGCAAGGTTTCTAGCATTCAGCTTTCACAAAGGCACAAGTTTTACATTTTGCCACATAATGGGCTATGTCTATCTTCAAACCTGGTCACCAGAACATCTTCTTCATGTCCTTGTACATTTTCGTTCTCCCTGGGTGAATAGAGTACCTTGTAAAATATGCTTCGTACATAAATTCCTCATGAAGTTTACCCATAACTGGGATGCAAAAACGACAATCTTTCCGCAAGAGGCCGTCATCAAAGGAGAATTGGGCATTTGATCTATCCGCTGCATAGCATTGTAGACTCTTATCGAGTGTTGTTGTTTGCCGAACCCAATCTGCGAGGTCATATTGAACCTCTATCCAGTTCAGGCACATATTTGCAGTGACATTCTTATCAACATAAGAAATGTCTAAGTTCTCCAATTCCTGGATCAGACGCTCATCATGCATCTGTAACCAATTTGCCATTGCTGGAGTCTTACGACTCAAGACATCTGCGACCACATTTCCCTTCCTGGGAGTATAGTGTATTTGGAAGGTGTAGTCTCCGAGGAACTCCATCCACCTCCGCTGTCGTATATATAGATCCTTCTGATCCAGAAGGTAGTTAAGGCTCTTATGGTCCGTGAAGATGTCAACTTTCACGCCATATAAGTAATGACGCAACAATTTAAGTGCAAATATCACCGCTGCCAACTCCAAGTCATGGACGAGATAGTTTCGCTCATGCACTTTCAACTGGCGTGAGCCATAAGCTATCACTTTACCAAACTATAGAAGAATGCAGCCTAAACCGCTCCCTGATGCATCACTATAAATCTTATAGCCGTCCACACCACATGGCGACATCAAAATAGGCGTCGTGGTCAAACGACTCTTTAGCTCTTCGAAAGCTCATACACACTCCGACGTCCAAACGAACTTCTGATGTTTTTGTGTCAGTGTGGTGAGAGGTAAGGCTATCCGTGAAAATTTCTCCATGAAGCGTCTGTAGTAGCCCGCAAGTCCAAGGAAACTTCGTACTTCAGCTATAGTAGACAGAACAGTCCACTCTTGAATTGCCATTATCTTCACTAGATCCACCGCTATACCTTCTCCACTTATCACATGGCCCAGAAAGGTCACTGACGACAGTCAGAACTCATATTTTGAGAACTTGGCTTAGAGCTTGTTTCTTCTCAGGGTGTGAAACACCATCCGCAAATGGTTCGCATGATCTTTTCTAGACTAAGAGTACACTAAAATGTCGTCAATAAAGATGATTACAAATAAGTCCAAGTACTCTCGAAACATTTGATACATTAGGTCCATAAATACCAATGGCGCATTTGTTAGCCCAAACGACATTATAGTGAACTCGTAATGACCATAGTGTGTTCTAAATGCTGTCTTGGGAATGCCACATTCTTGAATTCTCAACTGGAAATAGCCAGACTTTAAATCCAGCTTTGAGTATACCGTTGATCTAACCAGCTGATAGAACAAGTCATCAATCTGTGGTACTGGATACTTGTTCTTCTCCGCCACCTTATTCAGCTCTCTATAATCGATGCATAGACACAGGCTACAGTCCTTCTTCTTCACAAAAAGAACCAGTGCGCTCCAAGGTGACATACTTTGGCATATATATCCTTGCTTTAGTAGTTCCTGTAGTTGGACTTTCAGTTCCGCCATCTCTTTTGGCGTAACACAGTACGGCGAGCGGGCCACAAGTTTTGCACCTGACACCAACTCAATAAGGAAGTCAATATCCCGCTGGGGCAGTAATCCTGAAAGATCCTTAGGAAACACATCAGCATATTCTGATACAATCGGAACGTCACTCACACTGCCTTTTGGCTCAACAACCTTTATAAGCGTGACGAATAACTCTGCACCCTTCCGAACAACTTTGATGACTTGGAAAGCAGGCATCAATATCTTGCTCGATCCTCGCATACCAGCGAATTTAGTCTCTAGCTCAGTATTCTATCCCAGTGTGATCACTTTTAAGTTGCAATCTATAAAGGCACGCTTCTCCGAGATCCAGTCCATACCAACAATTACATCGAACTCTGATATCGGCAACACAAATGCTTCCAATCCGAAATCCTGACTTCCTATCCGCATCTCAATACAGTAAGACTTATTTGCCTGCATCACGCATCCATTAGGCAACAAAATCGATAGGCTAACTGTCGACACACAAGTAGGCACTCCAATCCGTGACACAAAGTCCTCAGACAGGAACGAATGCGAAGAACCCGTATCAAATAGTGCCCTCGTCAGGTAGTCCTGAATAAGGACAAAGCCTAATATAAACAAATCATACACAAGCCACACACAAGGTATGAAGTACGGAAAGCAGTAAAATAGTAGCTTAACTCGTACCTGTGACGACGTCACTCTGCTTTATGGCCTCCTATTGGCCAAGATTGTACACCCTTGGCCAAGTTAACTTTGAGCATTCACCGTCTCAACAGCCCCCGACTTGAGACTTTAGTCTTGACGACATACAACCTTAGACTCTCATTATGTGATCCTAAAGAACGCCAATAACTTAGGCACTCGAGTTAGACAACCATAATGCGGATACATTTTAACCATTGTCTGTTTCTCAAATCGTTAATTCAATGTCTATACTGATGCGGGTCGGCTTCCCCTTGTCTGTTTGGCTCGACGGCCTTTAGGAGCTCACAGCTCACAGATTAGCTTCACAGTCTCCCAATGTTGGAACCGAGATTCGGTTCCACCTAGAGTTCGGGCCTAGGGTACAGCTCACACCTACTTCTCCCAAGCAATCCCTTGGTGAGAGACTTGGATTTGGGAAATGACCCTTGGCTCTAGCGCGGAGGTCTCCCCTCACACCCGGAAGACCTTTGAGATCTCCCCCTCCCTAGTTAATGCTGAGCTAGGTGCCTTGGAGGATGAAGGAAGAAGATTAGAGTTGGTGAAAACGGATCCCTCTCCAAGCCACTACAAGGGTCTATTTATAGATTTTTAGGGATGGCCTGCAATAGCGCAATCCTGCTGCTCTAAAATTACTGAAATATCCCGGGGCTGGTCTACCAATAGCCAAACTACGCTATTTTGAACAGCTATTCACAACCCATCGGGGGCAAAATAGCAGACCCTCAAGTCGGGCGAGTACTCCAGCCGGGCGAGAACTCTAGACGGGCAAGTACTCCAGTCGGGTGAGTACTCCAGCCGGGCGAGTACTCTAGAATGGTGAGTACTCCAGTCGGGCGAGTACTCCAGGAGGGCGAGTACTACAAGAGGGCGAGTACTCAAGCTGTGTGAGTACTCCAGCCGGGCGAGCACTCCAGCAGGGAGAGCAATCCAGTAGGGCGAGCACTCCAGCTGGGTAAGCACTCCAGCCAGACGAGCACTCCAATTAGGGGAGCACTCCAGCCGAGCGATCACTCCAGCCCGAAGAGCACTTCAGTCGAGTGAGCACTCCAACTAGGTGAGCACTCCACCCGGGCGAGCTGGGCGAGTGCCGGCCTACCGCCACACCTGCCCCCTAAAATGGGGTCGGGACGAGTGCCGACCTCCCGCCGCAACCGTCCCCTAGGATAGGGGCTGGGGCGAGTGTCGGCCTCCCGCCACACTCGCCCTTTGAAGAGTATACCAAGCACTAGTAAACTAGGCAAATTTTTCTTCTCCCTACTTGTACATCGTGCAAATCAACAATAAATTGGCATCTAGGAGTGCAAAACCCCCTAAAAGCTTACAAATGTATAACAAGTCTTATGCCTTACTTGGTGGCCCCATTCCGTGAATACAAGGTTGTACATAATCCACGCTCTTTTCGAGCGATTTTCACGCTCGAAAAGAAACATCCAACCCAACATATTCACTGAGTGTTGCGCTCTTGTAGTTGAAAATACTTGGCCTCTCCGAGGGGTCAACCTGTTATGTCAACTAACAGGAGCCTGGATGGCGAGATTCCCTTAGGGTAGAATTCACTTAACCTCCACGAATGGTCAACCTGCCCTACTAGCTTATGGGAGCATGGGTGGCGAGATCCCATCCGGGTAGAATTCACTTAACCTCCACAAGGGGTCAACCTGCCCTTCTAGCTAATGGGAGCCTGGGTGGCGAGATTCCCTCCGAGTAGAATTCACTTAACCTCCGTGAGGGGTTAACCTACCATGCCAGCTAATGGGAGCCTGGGTGGCGAGATCCCCTCCGGGTAGAACTCTCTTAACCTCCACAAGGGGTAAACCTGCCCTACCAGCTGATGGGAGCCTGGGTGGCAAGATCCACTCCGGTTAGAATTCACTTAACCTCCACAAGGGGTCAACCTGCCCTTCCAGCTAATGGGAGCCTGGGTGGCGAGATCCCTTCAGGGTTGGAACTTTCAATCCACCGAGGCGCATTCGACCCATCTAGCTAGTGAGAGCCTGGGTGAGGAGATCCTCTTAGGGGTTGGAACTTTCTCTCCACCGAGGCATATTCGACTCATCCAGATAATGAGAGCCTAGGTGAGGAGATCCTCTCGGGATTGGTACTTACTCTCTACCGAGGCACATTCGACCCATCCAGCTAGTGAGAGCCTAGGTGAGGAGATTATCTCGGGGGTTGGGACTCTCTCCATCGAGGCACATTCAACCCATCCAGCTAGTGAGAGCCTTGGTGAGGAGATCCTCTCAGGGGTTGGTTTCTTCTCTCCACCGAGGCATATTCGACCTGTCCAGCTAGTCAGAGCCTAGGTGAGGAGATCCTCTCGGGGGTGGAACTTACTCTCCACTGAGGCACATTCGACCCATCCAGCTAGTGATAGCCTGGGTGAGGAGATCCTCTCAGGGGGTTGGTTCCATTTCTCCGCCGAGGCACATTCAACCCATCCAGCTAGTAAGTGCCTGGGTGAGGAGATCCTATCGGGGGTTGGATCCTTCTCTTCGTCGAGGCACATTCGACTCATCCAGCTAGTGAGAGCCTGGGTGAGGATATCCTCTCAGGGGTTGGTTCCTTCTCTTTGCCAAGGCACATTCGACCCATCCAGCTAGTGAGAGCCTGGGTGAGGAGATCCTCTCGGGGTAGAACTTTCTCTCCACCGAGGCACATTGGACCCATCCAGGTAGTGAGAGCCTGGGTGAGGAGATCCTCTCAGGGGTGGAACTTACTCTCCACCGAGGCACATTCAACCCATCCAGTTAGTGAGAACCTGGGTGAGGAGATCCTCTCGAGGGTTGGTTCCTTATCTCCGCTGAGGCACATTCGACCTATCCAGCTAGTGAGAGCCTGGGCTAGGAGATCCTCTCAGGGGTTGGTTCCTTCTCTCCGCCGAGGCACATTCGACCCATCCAACTAGTGAGAGCCTGGGTGAGGAGATCCTCTTTGGGGTTGGAAATTTCTCTCCACCGAGGCACATTCGACCCATCCAGCTAGTGAGAACCTGAGTGAGGAGATCCTCTCGGGGGTTGGTTTAAGCATGTCATTTGAATTATACTAAATTCAACATCCTCAAACGGGGAAAATTTCAAGATACATGACCTCCTGACTCAGCTGGCCAGGCGTAGAGCTCATTACAAAAACATAAAGGGAAAAAGACTTTACCGAAGTAAGGTCTCTTCAGGCTGCTTGAGCATGATGACCGTCTTTTGCCTCCTCCTCTGATACCTCTATCCTACTCAAGCTCTCTATGATCTTCTCCACCTCCTCTTCCCTGGATAGCCAGGATATGGTATTGATGGCCCTAATGTAGCACTACCTTACCATCCTGGGGTCTCCCCTGAACCTGACTTGGATTCCTCTAGTATTAAACTTGAGGCATTGGTGGAAAGATGATGACACACAACAGAAGGCGCTAATGAGGGGTATTCTGAAGATGACTTGGATCCCTCTAGTATTAAACTGCTCGGAGCGTCAACAATGACGAACCGACGGTTCCTTGAGGTCCCTCCAAATTTCACCTGGAGTCCGGCTCCACCTTATACCTCCTTCCTTTCCCCTGAAAATCCGAACAGGGGTCTGTCCGAGTCCAACACCCTCCTTGGCTCCACCTTCATCTCGTTAAACGCCTTCTTGAAAACTACGTTGACAGAGCTCCCGTTGTCAACCAAGATTCGGGAGACGGTGTAGCCTTCTATGACTATCTGGATGAGCAGCGCATCGCAGAATGGATCCTCAAGATCTGGCATGCCTTTCATTGATGAGGTGATCTTTTCCTCTGGGGGTAGGGTTTGGGTTGTCTAAGCGACGCTCTGATGATATATGATATGAAGTCTTGCCTTTCGAGTCGCCTCAATCTCCACTCCACCGTAGATCACTATTATACTTCCTCGGGCTCCTACATCGACCCGGTCCTCACATACGTCATCTCCACTAACTGTGGGGAGAAATTCCTCAATCCGTATCGGCGTATGCTGCTAGGCTGGGCCACTCGCCTCTCTCACTTCCAGGAACTCAGGGCAAGTAGCTGTGGCGAGAACTTCTACCTGGTGGAAGTCACACTATGGCAACACTCTTCCTTACCTTCTTCGATGGGCTGGGTGATTCCTCCCGTTACCTCTTCCCCCTCTTCCTATTGTCATGACTTGTTATGGTGGGGGTAGGAGCTGCCTAGGGTCTTGTCTCTAGAAGTTGAACCTCCCTTGGCCTCCAAGGAAGTTCCCTCCACCCTGGATGAGACCTCTTCCTGGACCCTGAAAGGGCCCTCCCTATTGCCTCCAAACTGGCTCCTAACCATCCTGAGGTCCCTAGAACCCCTGAGCTCTTGGCTCTTCTCTCCTTCTTCCATCCTGATGCCACGAGCCACCTTTCTCCTTCAACTCTTACTCTGTTAACCTTGCCAACTTCTTGATAAATGCCGGGTTGGCCGCCTCAGTTGATATCTCCTTTGCCACCCTTTCCATCAACTCCTCGAAGGATAGGGGGCCTTTCGGGTCAGACTCATCTTGAAGAATCCCTCACGCAACCCCACTATAAATGCCATCTGGATGGTATACCCCGACATATCATGGATGTCCAGGATCTCTTCTTGGAACCTGTCCACATATTGGGCCAATGACTCCTTCGCCCTCTGTCTTATCAGGAAGATGGACTTGATACTCTTCCTCCTCTTTTTAGAAGTAGAGAAGCGGAGCTGAAAACTCCGGCTCAAGTATTCGAACCCCTAGATCGATCTCACTGGGAGTTGATGGAACCAACCCCTTGCCTTGTCTCTCAATGTGATCGCGAAGAGACGACACTTAAATGCTTCTGTCATCGGTCTGATAGAGACCGTATCTTCGAACCACTGCAGGTGCTGGATGGAGTCATCCTTCCCGGTATAGTAAGTCATGTCAGGCTCTCTGAACCCCTCGGGAATGGGAGCATAGACAATCAGCTCGCTGAAGGGTGACCCCTAACTTGGTGGTCTCGCATGCTCCACTCGCGCGACCTGCTCGCTGGAGTCATCACCACCTCCATGATCTCCCACGGAACTTGCTCAGAAACTTATGTATGAGTCACATACTACGCTCACCGCACCAAAATGTTGGAACCGATATTCGGTTCCACCTAGAGTTTGGACTTAGGGTGCAACTCACACCTACTTCTCCCAAGCCGTCCCTTGGTGAGAGATCTGGATTTGAGAAATGACCCTTGGATCTAGCGTGGAGGTCCCACCTCACACCCGGAAGACCTTTGAGATCTCCCCCTCCCTAGCTAATGTTGAGCTAGGTGGCTTGGAGGATGAAGGAAGAAGATGAGAGTTGGTGAAAAGGGATCCCTCTCCAAGGCACCGCAAGGGTCTATTTATAGATTTTTGGGGATGACCAGTCAATAGCGCAATCCTGCTGCTCTAAAATTATTGAAATACCCCGGGGCTGGTCTTCCAACAGCCAAACTCCGCTGTTCTGAACAGCTATTCGCAGCCCACCAGGGGAAAAATAGCAGACCCTGAAGCCAGGCGATTACTCCAGCCGGGCGAGAACTTTAGCCGGGCTAGTACTCCTGCCGGGCGAGTACTCCAGACTGGCGAGTATTCCAGCCGGGCGAGCAATCCAGCCAGGCTAGCACTCCAGCCGGGCGAGCATTCCAGCCGGGCAAGCACTCTAGTCGGGCGAGCACTCCAGCCGGGCGAGCACTCCAGCCGAGTAAGCACTCCAACCGAGAGAGCACTTTCGTCGGGCGAGCTGGGCGGGTGTCGGCCTCCCGCTGCACCTGTCCCATGAAATGGGGTCGGTACGAGTGCTGACCTCCCACCGCAATCGCCCCCTAGGATAGGGGCTGGGGAGAGTGTCGGCCTCCCATCGCACTCGCCCTCTGAAGAATACACCAAACACTAGTAAGCTAGGCAAATTTTTCTTCCCCCTACTAGTATATCATGCAGATCAACAATAAATTGGCCTCCAGGAGTGCAAAACTCCCTAAAAGAATACAAATGTATAGCAAGTCTTACACATTGCTTGGTGGCCTCATTCCGCAAATACGGGGTTGTACACCCAGAGACAGGCTTTACAATCAAAAAGGGAGTTATTGCCAGCGTTCATCACGATCGCTTGGCGGGACCAACAAAAGTTCTCTTTCTGCACTCAAACTCAACCCAAGACCCTGCAGCATCCTGCAGTGATAGAAACACTGGTCTTTCCATAGCATACAACATAAAGAGCTCACCAAGAGCTATCCCCGTTGGCGATACTCATTGTCGCCCGACAATATCCAACTGGTCTTAAAACCGTGAAATGACTAGGGTATTTTCCCAGAATGCAACTCCATTACTTCCTGCTACTTTCAGTTCACAGGTACAACCCCGCAGACCCAGTATATTACTCATTTATGCTCAGAGTCTTCTCCGGCACGCAAAATAAACATCACCAATTCAGACCAACCTGTCCAGATGGGCTTCACACAGCATGCCTATTTCATACTACATATTTCCAGATTTATATGCAAGACTCACTGGGGATTTGATGAATCGACCCAAAGGAATTCCCTTCGCTTTACCATCTTTTGGTAGAGGATTCCATGCATATGCCAAAAGAAGGAGTTCACTTGTCCAAGAAGGAAGATCATTACCCTTGTAGTTTCTTCGGAGCCATGACCTTGATCTCTGATCTAGATGGAATTGATTACCATAACTTCCTCTTCGTTGATCTAGCGTCGACTCGCAATTCCGATCACACGCACACCTTGGATCGATCTCCACAAGAGCTCCTGGATGTTTCCTCCTCTTCCCTCTCTAGAAGTAAAGAAGAGAGTGTATGAGAGAAAATGAGAATAAAATCTCAAGTCCAGCCTTTATACAAAAGCTACCGCCGCGCGGTATCACAGGTGGTAACCGCTTCGGCCAGCCAACGCCGCTATCCAGAGCTATATCCCCACGATAACTCTTTATCGTCTGACTATAGATTGGTTACTCAAGAAATCCTTCTCGACATTCGTCGAGAGGCTAGCGTGGCACGATAATGCCTATCACCTGGCGGTAACAACCCAAGCCCTAAATCTTTTAATTCACAAAGTTATCGTCGGCGATAGAACTATCACAGAGCAGTAACTTCCAATGACCACTTCTCTTTTTTGGGGTGTTACAGCGGGCCTCGGCTGCAGCCCTCGCAAAGAGGGCAACTTCCCCAGTGCGGGGAGTCTCGATCGCGATGCCTACCAAGGGGGCGGCCTCCCAGTGGCCTCCCTGATACAGACGACCTCGATCGTATCCCCCGTGCGTGCAGCAACCCCTGGTTGGCCACAGACTACCTCTCTCGTGGCTACCCTTGAACGGAGGGCTAGCCCTTGGCCGCCCAAGCCAAGGGGAGTCCTTTTCCGGCCCTGCCAAGGTCAGCCGTTCCTTCCCTCCCACTCGATGTGGGGGCTACAGGTAGCCACCGTCTTGGCTGTCGACCTCGGACAGCTGGTCCCCCTAGGCAGGCTTTTTTCTGGCCCAATGGCAGGATTATCTTTTCTCTAAAAGTGGCGATCTGTGTGCCTAGATCCAAGTGTTTCTATTGGCCTGTCCGGTAGTTACTGGGCAAAATTACCAGACCACCCCCATAAAGTCTATAAATAGACCCATTTCTACTTTAGCAGGATCCTTTTTTTGGTTCACTAACTCCGACCATTTTCATCTCTTTCTCTCTCTACTCACTCTCTCTCTCTACATGTCGTTCGCCCACAAGGAACTTGGCCAAACACCGTTTAGGCAGACGGAGTTTACCGAAAGCAAGTCAAGAATTTAGAAGCATACAGACTCCCGGTTGTAAACCAAGTCTCCGGTTGTTCAGAAGGTGCAAAAGTGAACGTCTAAGCCTCAAGGCGTCCTCAGAACTGGCCCAAGAAGAAGACCACCGAGCCGGCCAGTCCCCTCGAAGGCGAAAAGAGCAAGATTCCCCGAAGAGCGTGGAGATCCCGTATTGCTTAGAGCTTTCCTTAAATCTCTCGTCCCTAAAATGTAACGAGGAGCGGTCTGTTGCCCTCCTTTTTTTGGAACATTTTGAATCGAACTCTGGATTAGTAGAAATTAGGCCGATAGCGAATCGACCGCGTGGTTTTCACCCCAATTGCGTGTTTTCCACGTAATCAAATCTTTCCTGTACAAGTCAGGAAACCTTTGACTGTTTGCATGCTCAACCGCTCTGCGGGCTAAGAGAGTTCAAGAGGCCCGGACAACCAGGAGCTTCGAGCGGGCCGCAACAAATTTTACCCTCTCATTTTCATCTTTTTTAGTTTCCTTCTTCTTTTAAATATCTAAATGTATATGTTTATGAGTGATGAATTTTATCCCCTCATCTCCATGACATACAATCCTTTAATTGGGTGCATATGTTTATGAATGATGAATTTTATCATCTCATTCCATTACATATAATCTTTTAACTTTTTTAAATGTCAAACAAATAGTAAAAGTTAGGGGAAAAGCTAGAGTTTAAAGGCTACAAAATTCCAAAAATAAATATACTTTGAAAGCATAAAAAATAATTTTGAGCAATTTTAAGAATCCATGAGCTAAAGTAAATATAAGTAAAATCTAGAGATTTAAAGCACAGTTTCTAAAAAATTGAATTATGATATTTTAAAAAGAGAAAATAAAATTAAGACACATGTTAAATAAATCAAGATAATGAAAAATTCATTAAGTCAAACTCATGTAAAAATTAAAACTAACAAATTTTGAAGAGACAAATAAAATAAAAATATATATAAACGAAAATTCTTTAAAAGACTATAAATCAAACTCATAAATAAAATCAGTTTATCTAAATAAAGATTGGAGGAATTTAATATTACAAAATTTATTTTATTAAAAACTCTTTTTAAAACAAGTTTTTAATGCTTTTTTTAAAAAAAAATCGATGTCATACTAAAATAAAATATTAAATATATATATATATATATTTTAAATTTCTTGGACTTCCCAAAGGCTACCTAATGTCGGGCTCTTTCACAAGAAATTAGATTTTTAAGTTTTTTTTTGTATTTTGAAATATTTTTATATTTTTTGGATTTTTATAAAAATAATAATAAAAGATCCCACCCCAATACTTAAAAATAAACATTATCCTCATTGTTTATAAGTCAAGTAGTAGGGAGGAAAATTATAAAGAAAATGCAAAAAAAATTAAATTGCAAGAAAAATAAGATAACCAAGCGGTACCTCCCAAGAACGTTTTCTTTTACATATTTTTAAGCTAGATGGTTATTGTTAACTAAAATGGAAACAAAAATAAAAGTGCACATGCAATTCTCATAATTCATGATGTGGTGAATGTGCCGAAGTCCGTCGTCCGACTACTTCTCCACTTAAATGTCAATTATTCTTTTGACCATTAGCTTAGAAATGTAAATTCAAATCATTGATACATACCTGCTGTGATTTGAATTTTTGTAGATGAGTGACAAATGGTTCGTTGAAAAAATTTGATTGCAACGGCTCATCTACTATAAGAAAATCGTTAGGATAAAAGAATTAAAAAGAAGTGTGTCAGAAATAATTTCACGAGTAGATTCTTGTGAAAGAAAATGATTAGACTCCGGTTATTTATTTTCTAAAATAAAATTTTCATTTGAAAATTCTAGTGAATAACAAAGAGAAATAAATTCATTAGACACAAAATATTCATGAATTTCATTTTCATCATAAATTAAAAAAAATTGTGAAAATTCATGACATATAATAGAAGTGTCGGGCGGAGAAGGGAAGAAACTTATTGTTCCGCTATTTCGCCTAGCGTGCCTTGAACATTAATAAATTTTTGGTAAAACAAAATTTTTTGACCTTTAGAATAAGAAACTATGGAATTACATGAATAATCATGTTCCTTCATAATTAAATTATCGGAAGATGAAAAAATAACACTAGAATAAAAATTACCTTTTTCTAAATTTTGAGGGCTAAGATAAAATTGAGTTTGAGAAAATTCTCCAAAATTAGGTGAAGAGACTTACGATACAAAAAAAGAAGAATAAAATTTTGGATCTAAAGAATTATTTTCATTGTTCCGATTACTATCCAGGTGATCTTGCCATCAAGATTAATCCACACAGAGTTAAAAGAAATTTTTTAAAAATCAGAAAAAATATTTACATGAAAATTAGAAAAATTACTTTCACCTATGTCGGAAAAATTATTTTAATGAAAATTTGAAAATTGTTTTCATTAAAATTAAACAAATTATTATCTTGAAAATTTAAAAAATTATTATCATAAGAATTATTAAAATTGTTTTCATGATAAAATTTTTGAACATAAAAATGATAATTACATGCTTCACTTTTATGAGAAACACCACAAAAATTACAAAAAAATTTACTTTTTCGTGCGGTTTACAAAAAATCTGCAGATTGTTTTTACTCACGCAAATTAATATTATTTTATCGGAGTATCAAAATGGAAATTTTATAAAGAAATATAAAAGAGAAAAGGGGAACGAGAGCATTTAACCGGGAATCCCTTTAAAGTAAAATAAATCATAAATCACAAAGTCAGAAATAAAGATTGAGAACAATTCGACCGCGGAGGTTCACAAATCATGATAGAGCCTCTCTCAAGAGAACTACCAACTAACCTTAGGTTGATCGATTAAGACCCATCGGCCAGTCAAAATCCCTAAACTTGCTTTTGAAGGTGAACCCTACTATTGCATTTGACTCCAATTTGAAAGATTTATGTCATCCTCTCTCGAGGAGTGCATGCAATTCCTTCCACCGATGAGAGATCTACTCGTAATCACATATCTCTCGATCAACTAGAAAATGGATCAAGAATTGATCATCATATGTCAGTAGTATGAAATCAATAAATGCAAATCAAAGGTTAATCGTAATTATCTAAATCCAAAGATATGAAAATGAGATTACGAAATAAAAATACTTAAGAGCCCATCCGATCAAATGACATGAAATTAGCTATGCATAATTCAAATGAAAATAACACTTTATAAAAAGGAAATGAAAAGTACATTTGCGTGAAAGTAAAACTAATCTAGGAATTTAAAGGACAAAATATTTGCCTGTGATCTGGTAGTGTGTACTAGGGATTTTTGCAGGAACGCTCCAACATTTTCCTCAAACACGGCTGCAAGCTCCAAATTGCTATTGGAACACCAAATTTCCTTAAAACATAAAAGGAAGTCAATTAGACAAATATTAATATAAAAATGATTAAAAGATAAATAATTATTACCAAAATACTAAACTAAAATAATGATAAATAATCAACGACAAAAGTAACAACCATATCAACCAGGCATCTCATGGCAATAATAAGCTCATGAGTTCTATCTAACCATTCTTCCATCTAAGCTGATGTTTTAGTACCCTTGAAAGATGGAGGAGAGAATCTCCTGAATATACTCATCCAGTCTGTCTAAGGCACTGGTAACTGAGAAATCCTCTAATTTAAAAAGCACAGAATGTCTCAAGGATAGCTGAGAGAGTATATCCCATTTTCGTCTGATGGAAAGGAGTAGCAGTAGTGGGTTGGACTGCAGGTGCAAGTGGAACATGCTCAGGATGTGCAGGGGGTTGTGGATCTCCTGAAATAGTAATGGGTGTCGAAGCACAATTACCCAGAATGGAGGCATCTGGGATCTCCCAGATTAGTGAAAGGTTAGGTTTCACATGAAGGTTAATGACAAAATTACTATCATTTTTGTAAAAAAATGCTATAATTCTGTGATCAACTTAACAAGCCCCCGATTCCCGTGAAGTTCATCCTTGAACTCGAAGAATTTGGGCAAGCTTATGCTTGCAACTTCTATTCTCGGAGATTAGTATGATAAAGCTAGAAGTTGAAGAAACTTTTAGCTGATCATAGTCGTAGCTGATACCAAATGTAAAATCTCTCTCCCAAAATACTAGAAAGCAGATTTTATGCCCAGTGCAAAAGTCCTGCGAATATACCATACTGCATGGTTACCAATCAACATGTGACGCTAACCCTGCTAGCAAAATATCATTGTCCACATCAGAGTATAAGTAAAAGTACAAATGTATAGTGGAAGTCTAAATAAGAAGTAGTACCAGCAAAAACAAATAATGCCATCACAGATACACACATACCAGTCTCAAGAAGAAAGTAGTAAAGTCCAAAACACAGGGCTACATAGACAATTATCAATAATGCAACATAAGAAAAATTAGTCTAGAATGATAATCTCCATGACATTCAAAACCATTGGAATATTAGGCAAATCAATAGAAGAGACTGGTAATGATGGTGGTTCGGACAATGTCTGAATAGCTCTCCTCCTACCTTGGAATGGGTTGAACCTCTGAGGAGGCTCCCGCTGCTGGCTTACTAGTTCCTGCTCCTATTGTGTTTAATTTTAAAATATTAATTATCAACAACTAAAAAAATTTTCTTGCCCCTCGGTGAACCTTAGGGCACAAGGAAAGTAGGGTCAAATAACTTTTAAATTATCAAACAACAGATTAAACTATTTATTTAGGTTAGCAAAGTCCAAGTATGAACAATGTAAATAAAAAGTAACTTATCATGTGAGAGAACTCATACTAACTTATATAAAAAGGGTCCAAGGTGATTGCATAAAACATATAACTTATCTTATTACAACACTCATACACTTAATAAGATAAGGGTCCAAGATGATAATATATTAATCAAAGTAATGTAAGCTACCAAATGAAATAGATGAGAGTATTATGTGACCAACAAGCGTAATCATTCTCCATTTTAGATATCATAATATACACATTATCTATGATTTTTGCCGAAACCAACAATTTACTAAGTAGGTAGCGACCCTGCAAGCCTTGTCATAGAGGCAAGATGACAATAGCGGTATTATTACCATCGTTTTTAGGGAAGTAACAAACAACTCTCCCTAGGCCCTTGTGTATGGGTTAAACATGCACTATGTTGGAGTAAATGACAAAATCAAATGCACAATACTTCAAACAACTCCAGTTTCAAGAATGCAGAGCCTATCGAAGTTGAATGCCTTAGGAAGTAGCTAAGAATTACCGCAAGGCCCGCTGCTTTTTAGAATCACCTCTCAAACACCCTATTAGTGTGCACTATTCGAGAGAGATGGAGGGACCCGCCACAAAATGTTAATGTCTACCACAGTTGAAATAAGGACTCTTGCATGCACATAACCTTACACTACAAGATAAGGATATATCTTAATCATGGATGTCATTATAACATGAGTACTAGGCATGGTAATCAAGAGATGAACATAACATCATTTCTATTAAGTTACAGCAAAATCATGAAACATATTATCTACTTGAGAGTATTATAGTGTGCATATAACCATGCCAATATATGGCTTAACAAGCACAAGTAATTTTTATTGCATAGAATAAGTATAATTTACATGGTTAGAAAATGTTCATAATGCTCTCTAGATTCAAAAAGGTTCAGGAAAAAGGAGTGAAGGTATTGGGGGCTTTGGCGAGTTATAATAACCTATGTAACAGACGTCCATGAGTCTCCTCCACTCATTAGATAGTTAGCCTCTGTTGTCCCCTTCTATCTACTCAAAACTCCTTCTCAACCACTTAAATGATGGGAAACACCTTTTGGATACTGATAGAGGTCTCGTTAGCTTGGATTCAATCCAATTGGGATGGGTTTATTCATTAAAAACATAGGGGCTCGGGTTTGATTATTCATATCAAACCTTGACCTTTTTGATGACTTGACCCCACCAAACGATGACTTGGGTCTCAAGTGGGTCTAACAAAGTCAAGTGTTCACTAGAATGACAAGAGTCATCTAATTTCATTAGAGTTGACATTAGGGTTGACTTTAAGTGATGTGTCACATCATGATTAGCCATTAGTGACCTAGGTACACTTATCAAGTTAAAAGCATCTACATGATCTGCATAGGTCACTTTAAGCTTGTTAGAGCATGGACATATCCTAGTGTACACACCTTGAAGGGTAGACATATCATTATGGCATAGGGTCAACCTAGGTTAGATCATTTCAAAGTTACACCTTCTAGTGATTGATAAGCTTACCCAAGCTTAGAAGTCAACCTTGGGTGCACATAGCCACGCCACAAAGATCCTAGACCCCTAAAAAAAATTGGGAGGTGAGAATATCCTCCCACTCTCTTCATATAACTAGTCAAGTCACCTCACCTCCATCATTTACATGTCTACATTCCTTCAAACCATTCATTAAAAAAATTTCCTTCCTTTTTATTTAGACCAAGTCCATCTCCCATCTCTTTTCAAGCCTAATTATAGTAATAGGAACACCAATGGCCCATAAACAACCACTCAAAATGATATCAAGTTGGAGGTATTCGATAAAAAGTTTTTTTGTGGTATTGGGACTCGTTAAATGCAATGATGTAATCAACTCATCAAGAAAAAAAGATGAATGTCTTTCGTTAAGCTCATGAACCTTAGCTCCAAGACTACTGATTTTCTCATTTCTTAGCGCTAGTAAGCTCGTTTCAAATCACCAATCATCAATTTGTTTTATGTGTCCCCTCTACTTTCAGAAGGTGAAAGGTGCCATGAGTGGAAGACTTAAGAGAAGATTTTTTGGTTCTTTCGGGTCCGTACTTCCATCGTACCTGTCTGAACAACTAAGACACAATGGTCTTCACCCCCATGATCTTCTCCTACAGATCGGGAAGTCTGAGCATGGAGGGCAGAAAACGAATGATATGGGCGTGTAATTACCTTCATTGACGAAAAGAGGGATGTGTGTTATTTTGGCGTGCCTATAAAGTTTTATGGATATTATATGATTTATGACTCAAAAAATGTCAGTTTCTTTTATCTGTTGATAAGTGAATGCGACCTGCATCTAAAGACGCCCTAAAAATCTCAGACTTATGTAACTAAGCCTTAAAACTAATACTCATTCGATTATTTAAAGCACTCATTTCATTCTATAAGAAAATATTGCTCTCTTAATCAACATAACAAGTATTTCAAGCAACCAAAACACAAATTTAGTCAATTTATATGCCCAATGCATGATTTATCCCGAACGTGTCCAATAAATCGTCTTTGTCATATGAATTTTACTATAGAAAATTACTCATTGCATTCATGAGACAAACAAAAAGAACATAATCAAGTTACAACTAATACTAAATCATAGTCAAGTTCAAATATCCCTATCATATGTGAGAAAAGCCCAATAAATAATTGCTAAATAACTCAAGTAAACTCTAAAAGTCTCATGTGAAAAACGAGTACTTGCAAGTTTTCACACAACATCGTGAAGACAATTCTGTAATTAATTAGGGCCCCTTAGATGAACTCTAAAGTACTATAAATATAATTATGATGAAAGAATCATGAGAACAATCTCAAATAATCAAATAGTGTTTGAAGAACGTGCAAAAATTTTCAATTAGAAATAACGAAAGGAGGAGAAGGATTCACCATAAAAAATAGGGCTTTGTTGGGTTGGCTACAAGAGAGTTTGGGATGAAGCCCAAGCAATTGTGAGTATTGAATGAATGGAAACTCCGAAATTGAATGACTTTTATAGCTTAGGAGGAGGCCAAGCTTTTGCTGCAAAAGAGAGACTGGATCGACACACAAGCTTTAATGAGATTTCTATACCAAGCTTGGTGATCAAAAAATTAATGACAAAGCTTTGTACCATCTTACTTCCAAGTTTTTGACGGGAATTAATTCCAATAATCTCGCCACAAAATATATTTAATAATAAAATATTTCATCATTAAATGAATATTTTTTAATGATCAAATCAATCTCTGCCACTTCATATATTTAGACTCACTCTGGCGCGGACAATCGTGAACAAAGTCAACAAACAAATGAAGTTATTTAGGAGGGTGTTAACGAATGACAGTATAACCCCCTTGTTCATGACCGCGCCAAACGGAGCCTTAGAGTGAACTAAAATGACAGTTAGTAAATATTATTTTTAGTAAGAAAAAGTATTCATTTTGGCACAATTTGTATCATCATTAATCGTGTTAATAAATACAAATAATAAATTAAACTAAATTAAAGTAGTTAAAAAACGAACGCCGTTAGCCATAGCAGGAGAATATTATTCAGCTGTAAAACAGATTTGAAAAAGGCGTTTGAAATTTGAAATTTTAATTTTGAAATAAGATTTTTAAATATGACTCAACTAATTAATGTTGATTAGCTATAATAATCAACGGCGGGAGCTAGGAGAGGAGCGTCTTTCCGATACTCTGCTAATTCTGCCTCTGCTTCTCAGCTTCTTCTTCCGAATTTCGATCAACAGCCGATTGGAAGCCCTAATGCAGTCTCTCCCCTCGAGCGACTCCAGTAAAAGCTTCGCAATGGCTCCCGCCGCCGGTCACCGCCGCCGTTTTTTACCATCTGCAGTTGCGCCTACCTGCCGCCGTGCTCTGTTCACCACCGTCCGCTTCCTCCGCCAGCACTTTCGCCTGCTCATCCTCGTTTTCTTCCTCCTCCTCCTCCCCTCCGCCACCTACTCCGTTTATAGCAGCGCTTTTCTTACTGATTATCTCCCGATCATCATCGCCTTCTTCTACGGCCTTGCTCGTTTCCTTCGCCGCATCATCCTTGCCGCCTTCGATGTTTCCGAGCTTGGTCTTCGTGCGTTCCGGCTCTCCATCAAAGCTTTCTCTTTTCTGAAGCGGCGTGCTAATCGCCGAACTGGCCTCGCCGTCCAGTCGTACAGAAACGGCGATGTCTACGAGGGAGAGCTCCGGCGGGGAATGTTACACGGCAGCGGGGTTTACTATTACTGCAGGGGTGAAATGTACGAAGGAGAGTGGGTTGATTCCAAATTTGATGGGCATGGCGTGCAAATATGGGCCGACGGAAGCAAATACAAGGGACAGTTTAAGGAGGGACTCTCACATGATTTTGGAGTTTATCAAGATCATGCCGGTGTTCTTTATGCGGGAGAATGGGTGAATGGGCAGAGCCATGGTTGTGGAATGCAAACCTACGAGGATGAGAGCTGCTTTGTTGGCCAGTACAAGTGTGGACTCAAACATGGCTCTGGCCATTTTCAATTCAGGTAAAATTTAATGTTGGTCAGTACAAGTGTGGAATACTTAAGCTGGTTTTGATATTTTTTGCAATATTTTGATGTTAATTGGATGCAGAAGTGCAGAATAATTAACTAATATAGCACATTTCAGCTACATGCTTTGTATATATGCTTAATTTCCTCTCAATGTCTCTTCGGGTTATATTTCTCAATGTCTTTGATTTTATCTGATGATGATAGAGTATCACTGATTTTGGTTATGTTGTAATTAATCAGGAATGGGGGTGCCCATGCCGGAGAATATTTTGCCGGGAAGACGCACGGCTTCGGGGTCTACCGTTTCTCCAATGGGCAACGATACGTGGGCGCATGGCGCGAGGGGAATAGAAAAGGTCCGGGAGTGTGCTCCTCGGCATATGGAGAGTCACAGTCCGGTCTCTGGGACGACGACTTTCTGGAAATTTCTTCCTTCGCCGTCAACCACACCCAAGTACTCGATGCTGTTCAGGTATATATGGATGTCATCACATCCCTTAATTACAGCATTCTAAATATATCAATGTCGATCGACTATATTGACTACTCAACTTCTCCTATTTCATTCACAGGCTGCGAGAACCGCTGCGGAAAAGGCGTACAATATTCCGAGGGTGGATGACATGGTGAACAGGGCCGTTGCTGCGGCGGAAAATGCAGCGAACGCAGCGGCAGTCGCAGGCTCGTTGGCCGTCCAGACGGAGGAGAGAGACTGC
Organism: Platanthera zijinensis; assembly: GCA_039513925.1. Lineage (NCBI taxonomy): Eukaryota > Viridiplantae > Streptophyta > Magnoliopsida > Asparagales > Orchidaceae > Platanthera > Platanthera zijinensis. Next base: position 159,285,074 of record CM077083.1, read on the forward strand.
CGGGTCGAGTACGACTTCCCCATGCAAATTGTCTGACCGAGACCATCCTTCCGGCGCGGCTCCTTGGTGAATCAATCAGTGGGCAATTGTTAGGAGTTTTTAGGAAAGATTGAACGCACCTGTGCATTCTGTATTGGAAGAAATTTGGTTGAACATAGATAGACGGACATTATTTTGCTCTCATTTATAAGAATTATTTTTTCTACTTGTATACATAATGAATTCTTATTTTGATGTGAGCCGTTTTCTTTGTTAAATAAAAATTTCGGAAAATATTATGAAAATCTCTCAAAAGTGGTTATTTTTCCCTTAATTGTGTCCTTTTTTACTCATCACCATTTCCTCTGGCTCTATTATAACATTCAAATTATTAATCCTGAATTGGATTGTTCCTGTTATATCTTCACTGCGAACATTATAAGGGAACCTGTCAGTTGACTTATAGAGCTCGCCATAACTCGCTTTGAGCTCTCTTTGAGCTTGCATATCTGAGTTTGACAGAGGTCGTCTGGCCAAGTCTATCAATGGGGCCGCTATGCGAGTTGATTGACATAACTAACCCGAGATCGCATGGCCTTGGCGAGTTTAGCCCTCCTAGCTTGACGGGAGCAAACCATGCACGAAGAATATCCCGAGTTATTTGTAAAATAAAGCTGTAAATTTTTTTGTGGAAGAAAAAAAATATGTTTTAACATATTGGTTGCTAGTTGTCCTTATAGATGCGTACATTTTCGGGACGAAATTTCTGTAAGGAGGGGAGGGTTGTAACACCCCAAAAATGAGTAGTGGTCATTGGAAGTTACCGCGTGGAGATAGGCCTATCGTCGGTGATAGCTCAGTGAATTAAAAGACCCAGGGCTCGGGTTGTTACCGCCAGGCGATAGGAATTACCGCGCCACGCTAGCCTCTCGACGAGTGTCGAGAAGGATTTCTCAAGTAACTGATCTACCGTTAGGCGCTATAGAGTTATTGCGGGGTGATAGCTCTGGATAGCAACGTCGGCTGGTCAAAGCGGTTACCTCTTGTGTTACCGCGCGACGATAGGAGTTACCGCGCAGCGGTAGCTTTCAGATAAAAGCTGGACTTGAGATTTCATTCTCATTTTCTCTCATACACTCTCTTGCTTACTTCTGGAGAGGGAAGAGGAGGAAACGTTCAGGAGCTCAATAGGAGCCGATCTAAGGTGTGCTTGTGATCGAAATCGCAAGTCGAAGTTAGATCCGCGGAGAGGAAGTTGTGTAGATCAATTCCATACGGATCAAAGATCACGGTCATGGCTCCGAAGAAAACTACAAGGGTAAAGATCTTCCTTCTTGGACAAGTGAAGTCCTTTTGGCATATGCATGGAATCCCCCACCAAAAGGCGGAAAAGCGAAGGGAATTCCTTTGGATCGATTCATGAAATCCTCAGTGAGTCTTGCATATAGATCCGGAAATGTGTAGTACGGAATATGCATGTTGTGTGAAGTCCATCTGGACAGGTTGATCTAGATTGGTGATGTTTATTTTGTATTTCGGAGAAGACTCCGAGTATAAACGAGTAATATGCAGGGTCTGCGGGGTTGTACCTATGAACTGAAAGTAGCAAGAAGTACTGAAGTTGCATTCCAGGAAAATACCATAGAAAATCCACGGTTTTAAGACCAGTTGGATATCGTCAGACGATAGTGAGTATCGCCAACGACGATAGCTCCTGGTGAGCTATTTGTGTTGTGCGCTATGAAAAGACTAGTGTTTCTGGCACTACAGGATGTTGCAGGATTTTGGATTGAGTTTAGGCACAGAAAGAGAACTTATGTTGGTCCCGCCAAGCGATCGTGACGAACACTGACAATAACTCCCTTTTGATTGTAAAGCCTATCTCTGGGAGACTGTGAGGCTAATCTGTTAGTTGCGAGCTCCTAAAGGTCGTCGAGCCGAACTGACAAGGGGAAGTCGACCCGCGTTTGTCTATACATTGAATTGACAATTTGAGCAACGAGAAATGGTTGAACTGTATCCGCGTTATGGTTGTCTAACTCGAGTGCCTAAGTTATTTGCATTCGTTAGGATCACATAATGAGAGCCTTAAGTTGTACACCGTCAAGACTAAAGTCTCAGGTTGGGGGCTGTGGAGACTGTGAATGCTCAAAGTTAATTGTTATGTCTAGGAACTCTGAACGAAGGTGGAACCTTGGCAATAGGTACACCGAAAATGTGCCATGAGTGCACGGAACGTTTAGTCGTTGAGGCATTCGTTTGTGATATGTTGAACTGTGCGTAAATGCACATACTTATGATATATCTAATTGTGAAAATGTTATGCCTGCAGAGAAGGAATACCACTACCCCGTGAAAGGGGTAGGGTCGTTATAAATTGGTCAGCTGAATGCTGACCGTTGCCTTATTTGTCACCCTTGTGGTGGATTGTCCCTGTGCAGGTGTTGGAGAGTCGAGCGAGAAATAGCGGTCTGAAGCCCTTACTGTTATGCTAGCCCTCGAAGGCCAAGAGAAAAAGTTTTACTGTTTTCATGTGTGATCGGCCTGCGCGCCAATGTTTGTAAACCTCATTTGTGAAGTATAACTGTAATGTCTTAAGTCCATAACTTTGTGTATTTGTAAGTGACATTCCTGTTATATATATAAATGATTTGGTTTATATATAGTGGACATTCATTTGGTATGAGTTCATGCAACCCTAAAGCTTCTGCTAGAATGCTCTGAGTTAGGATTCGAGTAAATTTTGATATTAACCTGTGATCCTGCCGCCTGTTTGTGGAATATGGTGTAGGGACCCGACCGGACCCTCTATTATATTTCATGTGACGGACGGAGGTGTTACACGGTAGGCTCGACATTGGTAGGTACGGACTAGTTAGTTTGGGGAGCCAGTGGCTCAGAAAGTTATTGTGACAGACGGGTTAGTCCGGGGAGCCAATTGCTCAAAGATTCATATTTATCATAATTGCATGTGCATAAAGATGGTGGGTCTTCAGTATTAGACGATCGATCGCACCGACGTCGATACGTTGACTCGGCAAGTGTGGTTCTCACTTAGCCAAGGAAAAGACTGTAGGGTTTGTCAACATTTGTACGGGGTGACTCAGGTGTGTCCTTCAGATGCATACGTAAGGGCTAGGCCTGGTAGTACGGTTACCCGCCTAGGAGTGGGGTGGCCCAACCCACTGTGTCCATCAGCCACTACGGAGGCTCCTAGAAGTGAAGCTAGCTTCAAAAACCGGGGAACTAAAGGTCTATGCGCATAGAGTCGTGTGCGTATGTTGCACTTATATGAGCATAACATTAAACCAACATAACACAGCATATCATGTCATCATTGCATTTAAACCCATAACCCTATCGTATAAATTGGTATGAGACTTTTTATATGATAGGCCTTGCAAAATGACCCCTTAACTTATGAGTTTGTATGGACATTCTTATAAGTTAAGGTTACTTATTTTATAGCTTACTTTACTTTATTTTATCTGTGGTAAAAAGTAGCCGTAGTTCTTTACTTATACTTTTATTACTTATAGTGTAGCATATGCTTACTGCTTTGTACTTTACCTTGTTTACATTACTTCTACCTTGTTATAGTTCTTTTGTACATACTCCTGCTAGGGTAGTTGTCACCAGCTCTTGTTCATTCACCACCTTAAATATCTTTCCTTTCATCCTCCCCGCACAATTCCTAGGAGTTGCGGGGGTGAGGCGAGGACGATAGTGGCTTAGTCTTTTGACTAACGTTCGGTGGACCACATCATTTTAGGAATTCGAGTTGATGCATCAGTCGCAGGAGGATGACAGGACTTGAGGAGAAGTTGTTGCGCACTACTGCTACTACTCGGCGACAGGTCGAGGACGGTTTTCAATTTGCTTCCACTAGATGTGTGAGTTGTGAGAGAGAGAGAGATTATTTGTATTAGACATGTACTGGGCTTAAGACCATTTTCTACTCTCTTTTATACTTGTACTCATTGTGGACTATTGTTCTTTATATACATATTGATAGTGAGCTGTGATCTGTAAACTTATATTACTCACTTACTTCTCTTTGGTCGACCTACTATGATGTGATCGTTTTAGCTGGCAGGATCGGCGTCGTGCAGTGGTATCTAACATAGTAGTTGGAGTCACTGTAAGGCGGCGGTTTTGGGCATAAGACCCGATGGTAAAAAAAATGGGGTCTATTGTGAGGTGCATGCCATATAAGTCCCACATCGTGTATCTTTTCCTTATGATGTTTCTTAATAAGTATATATAGACAAGGTGACCTCTATGGAGGTACTAAGTTTTTCCTCAATACGCGTAACATGGTATCAGAGGGAGTTTAGGGTTTCTGCTCGATCGCGTAATCCCGCCGCTCTCTCTCACATAATCCCGCCGCTCTCGCCTCGCCCCTGCGGCTCGATCCAGTCGCGCCTCACCTTGCGGCTCGATCCCGCCGCTCTCGCCTCGCCTAACTCCCGCCGCTCTCGCCTCGCCGGAGGCATGGTCGATCGTTGAGGCCGCCAATCGTAGATGCCTGCCGCCAATCGCTGCCTGCCGCCGATCGTTGATGCATGCTGCCGATCGCTGCCTGCCGTAGACTATTCCGTCGACTGTGATGCCGATCGTGATGCCAACAGTGTTCCGTGATGCAGTCGTTCCTTCTAGTGCCGATCTTTCCGTGATACAGTCGTTCCTACTGCTGCAGTCGATCACGATGTCGATTGTTCCCATTGCCTATTGCTGCTGTTTCTGCGGCTCCTTCTAGTGCCAGCCACTGCTTCCTGCGTGTACCGACTGCCTCCTCGTGCTAGCTTCAGCCGCTGCCTCTTCCTCTACCGGTTCCTTCTCTGATCTTCTCTACCATTGAATTTGGTCATGGGTTCCCCCGTGACAAGTACCACTCAATCGCCGGTTCCTCAGACGACCGTTCCCTCAGGGGATTCTACTAATACCTTTCCTCCCAATGCGAGGCTTGCTACTACCATCTTTACCTCCTCCAATTTCCAACTGTGGAAGAAGGGGGTTACTATGTCTCTGTTAGGTATCCGACGCACACACCATCTTACTCGACTTCCAACTCATGTCGTGGGAAGTACAGAATACGATGATTGGTATAGTGATGGTTGCCACATCTTTGCTCTTCTCCTGAGTTCCATGGACCCATCTGTCCAGCAAATGTGCAAGAACTGTGACAGCACCAAAGAACTCTGGGATACCCTACACATGATGTTCTCTCAAGCGAATAACCTCTCTCGTCTTGGTGAACTCTTCCAAAAAAAAGCCGAGCTGAGGCAAGGGGCACGTCCTGTTACAGAGTACTTCACCGAATGGAAGGTTCTAGCTGATGATATCTTGGATCTGTGGGAGATACCCTCTACTAGGGAAGGGCATCAGGCCCAAGGTGAACACCTCGCGCTCCTTTGGCTTTTAAATGGATTGGACCCACACTTCTCAACAACGAAGACTGAAATGTTGGCGAGTCCTATGACCCTACAAACGGCTAGTATGTACCATCGCCTTACTAAAGCTGGATCCATTGGTACTTCTTCCTCTGCTTTACATACTTCCTCCGGAGAGTCGATGGCTCTTGCGTCTCGGGGTGGCAGGGGAACTGGTAGGGGGGCCGATCTGGGCGTGGTCGTGACACTGACACGAGACATTGTGCCCATTGCGGGCGTCGGGGACACACAAAGGATACATGTTGGTTGATTCATGGGAAGCCAGGCTAGGCTTCCAAACCTTCTGCTCCATCTCGGTCGGCGCACCTGGCCGACGCCACTTCTATCTCTCCGGGTCCAAGAACTGTTGAAATATCTGAGGATGAGTACCGTCGACTGCAGGCTCTCCAGATTGACTCCTCGACTCATAGTGCGGCTGTGGCTCAAACCATTCAGCCTGTTTGTACCTCACAACGTCCGGTCCAGTGGTTGGCTGATTCTGGCGCTTCTGATCACCTGACTAGTTCCTCAGGTATCTTACACTCATACAAACCCCATAGTGGAGCTTCAATTGCAGTTGCAGATTGCTCCTCTGTTCCTATTGTTGGTTTTGGTAGTTGTAGTGTGGCCCCTGACATGACACTCTCCTCTGTGGCTCATGTCCCTCAATCTGCTTACAATCTCTTATATATTAGTAAGCTTACAAATGATTTGAATTGTATTGCTATTTTCACATCTTTTGGTTGCATCTTTCAGGAACAGTCGACGAGCCGTATTATTGGTAGAGGAAAGCTGCGAGGTGGCATCTATGTGCTGGATAAAGTCTCTCACCTCGCTTGTTCTGCTGCCTCCCCAAAATTCTTGGATCTTCATTATCGTCATGGTCATCCATCTATACAGGTCATGAGTCGTCTGTATCTTGAGTTTGGGAAAGACTCCCATCTCAATTGTGAGTCTTGTTTGTTTGCTAAACTCCACAGAGTTAGCTATAGTCCTCGTCTTGATGTTCGTGCCTCTACACCTTTTGATTTACTTCATTCAGATGTTTGGGGGCCGTGTCCCGTCCCTACATTGTTAGGACACAAATATTATGTCACTTTCATCGATGATTTTTCTCGTATGACTTGGGTATATTTAATGAAAAATCGTTCTGAGTTGCCTTCTATTTTTCAGAATTTTTGGAATGCAATATTTACTCAATTTTCTATTCGTATCAAATGTCTTCGTACAGATAATGGCCGGGAATACTTGTCTCAGTCTATGTCTACTTTTCTCTCAGAGAAAGGCATTCTTCGCCAAACCATTTGCCCAGATACCCCTCAACAAAACGGTGTTGCCGAGCGAAAAAATCGACATCTCCTTGAAGTCACCCGAGCCATCCTTCACCACAAGCACGTACCCAAACACTTCTGGGGTGATGCAGTCCTTACTGTTGCACATCTTATTAATCATCTTCCCACTCACATCCTTCAGGGGGAGACACCATATCACACTATGTATCCTGAACATGATGCCTCTTGCCTCCCTTTGCGGGTTTTTGGGTGTGTTTGCTATGTTCGGGATGCTCGTCCCTCTGTCTCCAAACTTGATCCCCGTGCTTTGAAATGTATCTTTCTCGGGTATTCTCGGACTACTAAAGGGTATCGGTGTTACTCTCCTGATCTCTGACGATACATTATTTCCTCTGATATTGTCTTCCTAGAGTCGGAAAATTACCCCTTTCATGGATCACCCAAGCCTGACCCCTCTCTTGATGCTCTTTTAGTCCCTCGACATGAACCTGCTATCATTTCGCCGACTGACCTGTTGACCCCCCTGTGGGGGCACGTTTACTCTCGTCTCCCTTTTGATAGTACAGGGATGCCACCATCTCAGCCTACCTCTGTCTCAAATGATACAACGACTGTTCCTATGGAAGCACTTGCGAGTGTACCTACTACCCTCACGCAAGCCAGTCCAGATGTTTTTATTGCTCTCCGGAAAGGCAGTCGCACTTGTCGGGAGACTCCTCTTTATGTTAGCTCTTACAAGGGCTTGTCTGCTTCTCATACGGCCCTGCACTCGACTCTGGATCGATATCGTCTTCCCTCCACGGTGGCAGAGGCCAAAGCTCATCCTGGCTGGGCGGCTGCCATGCAGGAAGAATTGAAACCTCTTCAGCTCAACAACACCTGGGACCTGGTTGTAACGCCCCCGAATTTTCGATGATTTATTTTAAATCCTTTTTCGGCGTTACGTTGACGTTTTCCGTCTCGAGCCGTTGTTAGAGTACCTCGATAGGTGTTCTTAGAGGTTTAGCCTGTTTGCGGGTTTCCCCAGCTAGCCGGTGTCTGTTTTGGAGACCCGGTTGAGCCGTTCAGGGAATTCTCGTGTTTGGCTTCGGGCGAGGTTAGCTCGAGTTTTGTTCGTCGGAAGTCGTTTTTGACTTCGCCGTTGTTCTCGTAGCCCGGGTTTTTAGCTACGGCGCGATTTTGGTCGAAATCTGAGGACGTTAATTTTTCGCGTCGTTTTGGCGGACGATAATTAGTGAGTCGTCATTTATGAGAGCGTGCATATTTATTTACGCATGTGTAGTTTATCGCGCGATTTATGCGTGCCGGTATTTTGTACGTGCTCGTGCGCGCGTGTGCGTGCGCGCGTGTGCGTGCGCGCGGGGTTGAGTATGTTTGCGCGTGCGTGTCGGCGTTTGTGTAGTATGTATATATATATATATATATGGGTGTTAGTATGTATATACATATGTGTGAGTGTGTATTTTAGTTATAATAGTTAATAACTTATAACTTAATAACTTAATAATAGTTAATAACTTAATAACTTATACATATGTGTGAGTGTATATACATATGTTTGTGTAGTTTAATTTATATAATTAGGATTAACTCCCCCCCCTCCTAACCAAACCCTTCCCCCCAAATAAAACTGCAGCCGGCCCTTGAACAAAAAAATTAAAGCCGCAGCTCTTCCTCCCGTGCGCACCCCGAGCCGAGCGGCGACCTAGCCGACCCCCCCTTCCGCCGCCCGCCGCCGGCCGCTCCGGCCTCCCCTTCCCGATCCGAGGCCGGATCCGGACTCCCCTAGGCGCGATCTCCCTCCCGAGGTAATTTATTTTGAGTTTCACCGTAGATTTTTTTTCGTGATTTGGAATGGATGTGGTTTGTTTTTCGCTCCTTGTGTTGATAGAATGCAATCTTAGGTGGATTTGGAATTGTTGGGAGCTTTCCGGAATTTTTGGGCGTCCGCCATAGCGCCGTTGTGCTGGCGAAATTTTTGGTGATTTAGCGAGGCAAGTGTTTCTCCCTTTCGCCGTTTGGCCTCTCTTTTCCTCTATTGCATGTTAAATTCATAATCAAAAATTGTTAAATTTGTTGATTTAACTTCCTCCTAACCCTTATCCCCATTGGATCGCGCTAGAAAAATTAGGATTTCTACCCTCCCGCTAGTAGCTTCCGATTTAGGACGGCGTCGCGGTAGGTGTGTCGCGTAGATATGGGTTAGCGTCGGGTTGAGTTTATGTTAGGCCTAGGTGTAGGTCTAGGTTTTGGGGATTTTGCCTAGTTTGCCTATTTGAGGCGTTTAGGTGTAATTGTGCACGCACGGCCTATGGTCGTGCGTCCTTTAAATCGTGCGACCCGATGACGGCGCTCGTACGCTAGGCTTAGGATCGAGTGAGTGTACCCACTCGCAGCGGCGTTGCGTAATCGCAACGACTAATCCCTTAGCGTTGATTTCTCCCCGAGTGTTTTGCTCGTGTATCGAGAGTCCCTTGTCGGCTGTTACTTTTCGAAGGCCGAATCGTGGGTTGTGGTCAGTAGTGGTGGTGGATGGCTCTTTTAGGGGTTGTGTGGCGTGATGTAGCCTTGACCACACTCTTTACCTTGACCCGAGTAGTTTCTGGGCAAGTGAGTGGTGGGTCTTTTGTGCCTTCACGTGTCAACCCTTGAGCAATTTGTTGACTCGGAATTAGTGGTTGGGCGATTTGGAACGCTTTCAACCTAATTCCAAGTTTCTTGTTTTTGCTACTGCCGCCTCTCACAATTTAGGATGTTAGGCGTTTCTTCCGTAGGTGTTGCAGCATTTTTTTTGGCATCATGGCCATGTTGACTCTGCAGGTTTTTAGGCAGAGTAGTTGCTGTTTACCCGCACTTGGTGCAGGTTTGCTTTTCGCCCTTCCTTGGGCATTGTTGTTTTTACTCTAGTTGTACTCCATTTACTTTACTTTACCTGATTTTACCTTACTTTCTTTTTTAGCACTTGCATTCCTTGCTCTGAGGTGTTCTATTTTTCTTCTGAACGCCTCAGGTTCTGGGCGGTAGCCAGTAGGTGGCTGTTGCTGTGGTGCTGTTGGAGGTCCTTTTGTTGCCTGTTGAGACTCTCCTGAGTCATTGTGAGGTAGTTTTACTGCACTTTCTACAGACATACATACTTGCCAGTGGGTTCGTGTCAGCTGTTGGCGCCCCTGGTAGTTTTACCTTTTTGTACTAGATATGTTTTCTTCTTACTGCTACCCTTTCTGGGAGATAGTCTATTTGCTCTGGGAAGTTTTATGCTAGGTTGCTAGTTACTTTAAAAGCTAAAAGTAAAACTATATTATGTATAAGCATATGATCAGCATGATTTCTAAAAAGAACTCAATTAACGTACTTTCATAATTACGTATAGCAAATGAACTTTCCTATATATGTATAAATTAAAACTAGAGTTTTGGTTCAGCGTAAGGGCCCTTCGGGATCACTTATGCGCTCATTTAGGATGTTGACGTAAATGAAGTATCTTCCGCTACGTATAAAAATCAGTTTTGAAACCGTGGACTCTTTGGTCCACTGAGCCGAGGGATACGGCCAATAAATAAATCAAGTTTTTATAATCGATTAATTCATGATTTGAAGGATTTGGAGTGTCGCCTGAACGTCGGCAGTTATCCCCTGCTCGACGTGGCATCACAGCGCGTAGATTTTCTCTTACTCTGATTTAAAATATAGTGAGAAAAATGCGGGTTGTGACACTGGTCCCCTTACCTGCCGGCAAGCGGGCAATTGGATGCAAATGGATCTATTCTGTAAAGGTGAATGCATATGGTTCTCTTGACCGCTTGAAAGCTCGCTTGGTAGCAATAGGCTATGCTCATACTTATGGTGTGGATTATGATGAAACGTTTGCACCGGTTGCCAAGATGTCCTCTCTTTGTATTCTTCTTTCTCTGGCCGCCTCCCGCTAGTGGGCCTTACACCAGTTGGATATTAAGAATGCTTTTCTTCACGACCTCTTGGAGGAAGAGGTTTACATGGAGCAACCACTTGGGTTCGTTGCTGAGGGGGAGCGTACCAAGGTGTGTCGTCTCCTAGCATTATTATATGGATTGAAACAATCCCCTCGGGCTTGGTTTGCCCGGTTCCGAGCTGTGGTTACTCAGTTTGGACTTATCAAGAGTACTAAAGACTCGTCCCTCTTTTATCAGAACTCCTCGGCCGGTACTATTCTTCTACTGGTTTATGTCGACGATATTGTTATCACAGGCAGCAACATTGAAGGGATATCAAATCTCAAAGCATTCTTACACTCCAATTTCCAAACAAAAGATCTGGGTCCTTTACGGTATTTCCTTGGGATTGAGGTTACTCATGATGATCACTCTCTCTTTATTTGTCAACGGAAATATACTCTTGATCTTCTATCTGATCTTGGAATGTCTAACTGTGGCCATGTGGATTCCCCGCTTGAACCTGGGGAAAAGAGCCTTCATGCCGAAAGCAAACCTTTTGATTCACCCGAGAAGTACCGTAGGATAGTTGGAAAATTAAACTATCTTACCATGACTCGTCCGGACATTGTATGTACAGTAAGTAAAGTCAGTCAGTTCATGGCTGCTCCAACAGTGTCTCAATGGGAGTCTGTTCTCCGGATTGTCAGATACGTGAAAAAAGATCCAGGTCTGGGAATCTCATACAAGGATAGAGGTCATTCCAATTTAGAGGCATACAGTGACTCTGACTGGGCAGGATGCTTAGCTACCCGAAAATCAACCACGGGATTCACAGTCTTTATGGGTGAAAATCTTGTCTCCTGGAAGAGCAAGAAACAAACTACAGTTGCTAGATCTAGTGCTGAGGCGGAATATCGGGCTATGTCTCACACTATTGCTAAGATCATGTGGGTAAGGCAAATCCTCTGTGAAATCGGGTACCCAGTTTAGGATCCCACTCCTCTATGGTGCGATAACCAAGCTGCAATCCAGATAGCCACCAATCCTGTGTTCCATGAACGCACAAAACACATAGAGGTCGACTGCCACTTTGTTAGGGAGAAGTACGAAGAAGGCCTTATTTCTCTTACTCATGTGAAGACCGAAGATCAAGTTGCAGATATTCTTACGAAAGGAGTTACAGGGTCTAGAATGAACTTTATATGTAACAAGTTGGGTCTGGGAAGTTCCCATGATACAACTTGAGGGGGAGTGTTGTGAGGCGCATGTCATATTAGTCCCACATCGTGTATCTTTTCCTTATGATGTTTCTTAATAAGTATATATAGACAAGGTGACCTCTATGGAGGTACTAAGTTTTTCCTCAATACGCGTAACAGGGTCTAACACATCCATAATGCTCTCTAGATTCAAAAAGGTTTGCGAAGAAGGAGTGAAGGTTTTGGGGGCTTTGGCGAGTTATAATAATCCTATGTAACCGACATCCACAAGTCTCCTCCACTCATTTGATAGTTAGCCTTCGTTGTCCCCTTCTCTCTACTCAAAACTTCTTCTCAACCACGCAAATGGGACACACCTTTTGGATACTGATAGAGGTTTGGTTAGCTTGGATTCAATCCAATTGGGATGGGTTTCTTCATTAAAAACCCTAGGGGCTCAGGTTTGATTATTCATAGTCAAACCTTGACCTTTTGGATGACTTGACCCCACCAAAAGGTGACTTGGGTCTCAAGTGGGTCTAACAAAGCAAAGTGTTTACTAGAATGGCAAGAGTCATCTAATTTTATTAGAGTTGACATTAGGGTTGACTTTAGGTGATGTGTCACACCATGATTAGCCATTAGTGACCTAGGTGCACTTACCAAGTCCCAAACATCTACATGATCCACATAGGTCACCTTAAGCTTGTTAGAGCATGGACATGTCCTAGTGTACCACCTCGAAGGGTAGACATATCATTATGGCATAAGGCCAACCTAGGTTAGATTATTTCAAAGTTACACCTTCTAGTGATTGATAAGCTTACCCTAGCTCAGAAGTCAACCTTGGGTGCACATAGCCACGCCACAAAGCTCCTAGGCCCCTAAAAAAATTGGAAGGTGACAATATCCTCCCACTCTCTTCGTATAACTAGTCAAGTCACCTCACCTCCAACATTTACATGTCTACACTCCTTCAATCATTCAAGAAAAAATTTCCTTCCTTTTTATTTAGACCAAGTCCCTATCCCATCTCTTTTCGTGCCTAATTAGAGTAATAGGAACACCAATGGCTCAGAAACAACCACTCAAAATGATATCAAGTTGGAGGTATTCGAGCAATAGTTTTGTTGTGGTATTGGGTCTCGTTAAATGCAATGATGTGATCAAGTCATTAAGAAAAGAAGATGAATGTCTTTTGTTAAGCTCATGAACCTTTGCTCTAAGACTACTAATTTTCTCATTTCTTAGCGATAGTAAGCTCGCTTCAAATCACGAATCATCAATTTGTTTTATGTGTCTCCTCTACTTTCAGAAGGTGGAATGAGTGCCATGAGCGGAAGCCTGAAGAGAAGATTTTTTGGTTCTTTCGAGTCCGTACTTCCATCGTACTTGTTTGAACAACTAAGCCACAATGGTCTTCACCCCCGTGATTGTGTCCTACTGATCGGGAAGTCAGAGCATGGAGGGTAGAAAACTAATGATCTGGGTGTGTAATTACCTTCATTGACGAAAAGAGAGATGTGTGTTATTTTTGCATGCCTATAAAGTTTTATGGATATTATATGATTTATGACTCAAAGTAAACGTCAATTTCTTTTATTTGTTGATATGTGAATGCAACCTGCATCTAAAAACCCCCTAAAAAATCACATACTTATGTAACTAAGACTTGAAACTAATACTCATTTGATTATTTAAAGCACTCATTTCATTCTATAAGAAAAAATTTCTCGTTTAATCAACACAAGTATTTCAAGCAACCAAAACACAAATTTAGTCAATTTATAAGCCCGATGTATGATTTATCCTGAACGTGCCCAATAAACAGTCTGTCATATGAATTTTACTTGAAAAAATTACTCATTGCATTCACGAGACAAACAAAAAAGAACAGAATCAAGTTACAACTAATACTAAACTATAGTCCAAGTTCAAATATCCAATCATATGTGAAAAGAGCCTAATAAATAATTGCTAAACAACTTAAGTAAACTCTAAAAGTCTCATGAGAAAAATGCGTACTTGCAAGTTTTCACACAACATTGTGACGACAATTTTGTAATTAATTAGGGTCCCTTAGATGAACTCTAAAGTACTATAAATATGATTATGTTGAAAGAATCATGAGAACAAACTACAATGACCAACTAGTGTTTGAAGAACGATGCAAAAATTTTCAATTAGAAATAGCGAGCGCAGACCATGATAATAAAAAAGCGATAGGAGGAGAAGGATTCATCATTAAAAATAGGGCTTTGCTGGGTTGACTACAAGAGAGATTTGGATGAAGCCCAAGCAATTGCGAGTATTGAATGAAAGGAAACTCCGAAAATCGAATGACTTTTATAGCTGTCATGAGATTTGTTGCCCAAGTGCACAATATTAGGGACGAAGCTCTGTGCAAAATATCTGTGGCCAAGCTTTTACTGTAATTTATTTTAGTAACTAAAAGAATTCATTTTCGCTTAATTTGTTTCATCATTAATCATGTTAATAAATATAAATAATAATTAAAATAGTTTCATACGACATTAGCAGCAGGAAATGATTCGGCTTCCCTAAAATTATAACTAACATCAGCCAATACCGTTTGAAAATTGAATCCCAAATATTTCGAATAGGATATTTAAAAATGACTCAACTAACTAAGCTGATTAGCTATAGGGTTTAAATAGCCGGAGCTAGAGGAGAGCTGCGTCTTCATTCCGCCGCCTGAGTCTCAGCTTCTTCTTCTTCCGAATTCCGATCAACAGCATCAACCTCCGATTGATGGCCCTAATGCAGTCTCTCCCCTCGAGCGACTCCAGTAAAAGCTTCGCAATGGCTCCTGCTGCCGGTCACCGCCGCCGTTTTTTACCATCTGCAGTTGCGCGTACCCTCCGCCGTGCTCTGTTCACCACGGTCCGCTTCCTCCGCCAGCACTTTCGCCTGCTCATCCTCGTTTTCTTCCTCCTCCTCCTCCTCTCCGCCACCTACTCCGTTTTTAGCAGCGCTTTTCTCACTGATTATCTCCCGATCATCATCGCCTTCTTCTATGGCCTTGTTCGTTTCCTTCACCACATCATCCTTGCCGCCTTCGATGTTTCTGAGCTTGGTCTTCGTGCGCTCGGGCTCTCCATGAAAGCTTTCTCTTTTCTGAAGCGGCGTGCTAATCGCCGAACTGGCCTCGCCGTCCAGCCGTACAGAAACGGCGATGTCTACGAGGGGGAGCTCCGGCGGGGAATGTTACACGGCAGTGGGGTTTACTATTACAGCAGGGGTGGAATGTACGAAGGAGAGTGGAATGATTCCAAATTTGATGGGCATGGCGTGGAAACATGGGCCGACGGAAGCAAATATAAGGGACAGTTTAAGGAGGGACTCTCGCATGGTTTTGGGGTTTATCAGGATCATGCCGGTGTTCTTTATGCGGGAGAATGGGTGAATGGGCAGAGCCATGGTTATGGGATGCAAACCTACGAGGATGGGAGTTGCTTCGTTGGCCAGTACAAATGTGGACTCAAACATGGCTCCGGCCATTTTCAGTTCAGGTAAAATTTAATGTTGTCCAGTACAAGTGTGAAATACTTAAGCTGGTTTTGATTTTTTTTTTTGCAATATTTTGATGTTAATCAGATGTAGAAGTGCAGAATAATTAACTAATATAGCACATTTCAGCTACATGCTTTGTATATATGCTTAATTTCCTCTCAATGTCTCTTCGGGTTATATTTCTCAATGTCTTTGATTTTATCTGATGATGATAGAGTATCACTGATTTTGGTTATGTTGTAATTAATTAGGAATGGGGGCGCCCATGCCGGAGAATATTTCGCCGGGAAGATGCACGGCTTCGGGGTCTACCGTTTCTCCAATGGGCAACGATACGAGGGCGCATGGCGCAAGGGGAATAGAAAAGGTCTGGGAGTGTGCTCCTCGGCGTATGGAGAGCCACAGTCCGGTCTCTGGGACGACGACTTTCTGGAAATTTCTTCCTTCGCCGTCAACCACACCCAAGTACTCGATGTTGTTCAGGTATATATGGATGTCATCAAATCCCTTAATTACAACATTCTAAATATATCAATGTCGACTATATTGACTACTCAACTTCTCCTATTTCATTCACAGGCTGCGAGAACCGCTGCGGAAAAGGCGTACAATATTCCGAGGGTGGATGACATGGTGAACAGGGCCGTTGCTGCGACGGAAAATGCAGCGAACGCAGCGGCAGTCGCAGGCTCGATGGCCGTCCAGGCGGAAGAGAGAGACCGTCGGGTCGATTACGACTTCCCCATGCAAATGGTCTGACCAAGACCATCCTTCCGGCACGGCTCCTAGGTGAATCGATCAGTGGACAATTGTTAGGAGTTTTTAGGAAAGATTGAACGCACCTTTGCATTCTGTATTAGAAGAAATTTGGCTGAACATAGATAGACAAACATTATTTTGCTCTCATTGATGAGAATTATTCTTTCTACTTGTATACATAATGAATTCTTATTTTGATGTGAGTCTTTTTCTTTGTTAAATAAAAATTTCGGAAAAATTTATGATTCTCTCTCAAAAGTGGCTATTTTCCCCTTAATTGTGTCCTTTTTTACTCATCACCATTTCCTCTAGATCTATTATAACATTCAAATTATTAATTCAGAATTGGGTTGTTCCTGTTATATCTTCACTGCGAACATTATAAGGGAACCTGCGAGTTGACTTACAGAGCTCGCCATAACTCGCTTTGAGCTCTCTTTGAGCTTGCATATCTGAGTTTGACAGAGGTCGCCTGGCCAAGTCTATCAATGGGGCGGCCATGCGAGTTGATTGACATAACTAACCCGAGGTCGCATGGCCTTGGCGAGTTTAGCCCTCCTAGCTTGAACTCGTCAGGTGTACTGCGAGTTGATTGCCACAACTCGCTAGAGCTTGACTTGAGCTCGCATATTTTGGCTGATCAAATCAGTTCAGTTCGATTTCGATTTAGGGGGCAAAAAACCAACCCCCATTCGATTCGGTCTGGTTTTCCCATGAAATTTCCCCACGGAAAAAACCGATGGAATAGAATGGATGGGACCTGTAATTATTATTTTTTGGGATCGGACGGAGCAATTACTAACTGGATGATCTTTTTTGGGTGGCGAGTAAGATGGCTATCACGACTACAATTTGTCAAGCGAATGGCCTAGCCTTGAATTCTAGAGATATAAGCCCTAGTGAATCCATGTCAGGGAAGGAAGTGATTAAGAAATCGTGGAAGGCACTCCATACTTATCTTACGTTAGTTTTGTCTTATGTTTGTCCTTAATTACATCAATCTATTTTACAATAAGCACATGCTTAAAATGTGTCTTTCCATTGCAATAGATTTTATGCCCTAGTTTATTTCGTTCTGGAATTGTCCTTGATTTTTAATTAGATTTTATCTCTATAGCAACAGATAAGCAAAAGCTAGAGAAGAACTTCTTATGTTACTATTTTAAATTCATATTGCAGCTAGCTTTACTCTTGAGAGGTGTTTTGTTGTTGGACATAAATATGATGGCATATGTAAGCATTGGGTTAGGAACCACCAAATTTTCTCTACCTGATTATAGTCAGGCTTATCCCCAACACACATAAACAAGATATAAGAACATATTTTCTTTATATTTTTGTTGCAATATAACAGAATATGGCTTTTTGTACAGAAAACCTCTATATATCATTTGATTTTTCACATAGAAAGTGCAAGAGAAATGTTGTGGGTCCCTCGACGCTCTCATGTACTGGCCGAATTCAACCATCTTAGCTCGAGAGAGAGTCGTGCATGCAAACAAACACAAAGAAGACCAATAGTTGACATCAAGGCTTTTGACATGGAAAATCCCGGAATGAGAAAAAATCACGGGGCCGAATCGGTGTCAACCAAGGTTCATGATTTTTTGGAGAGTTACAATAAGTTATCTCTCTAGTGTGATAGACCATCACTCGTTACAATGATTCTTTTGGACCGTGGAGGTCGCTTAAAGCTGAGAGCCGAGGGACATGCTTAAAAGAAATTTGGAATGATGAACACATCAACGGGGGCTTTAGACTCAAAGGACGGAGCTAAATAAGGTCTTCAAGCTGTCTTCAAGTGAACCTTTGAGGATTTGAAAGAATCTTCAAAGGTCTAAAGAGATCTTCGGTGATCTGAAGAAATATTCAAAGGACGAAGGAGATCTTCAAGGCTTCGAAGGAATTTTTAAAGCCTGAAGGAGATCTTTGAGATGATCTTCAAAGACCAAAGCAGATCTTCAAGCTCTGAAAGAGATCTTCAAAGGAAATATTTAAAGGATGAAGGAGATCTACGAGCACCAAAGGAGTTCTTTGAGGAATCTTTGAAGTAGCGCTCTCTGTTCCCGAAGGCAAGGGGTCTTCAAATGAGAGCTCAGTGCCCCTTTTATAACCTAAGGAGGGGCAACTTGGTGATTGTACCTTTGTAACATCCATAACTATTGAACGGGTGAATCTTAATCCTCGATCTAGAGTACTTGAATCACCATTTTTGCAAAAGTGATGGACTTGTCCTCGGGCAATTCGAGCAGGACCAATGACAAAAGTGGCATCGAATACGGTGGAATCCTGCAACCATTGTGGATGTTGGAACATGCGTTATGCATCTCTAAGGTTTGATAATAAGAAAATCCTAAGTTGTATTTGATCATACTTGTACTGGACATAATGTGCAGATTTACAGTGTGCAGTCATACCGAAACTATAATATTTGTGAGTTACCGTTGGCATTAGAGATACCACTTGGCGCTAGCTGTGTTTACACATGTCAATTGGACTTGCTCAGCCTAAGTTAAATATTGACCAGACTAGTAAAATCGACTAGGAAAGTCATGATAATTACCGCCGCATGGTAGAGATAACGACAGACGCCAGTATTTCGATGAAATGCAATATCGATCAGATTGTCAATGTCGAATGGAAGGAGTGTATCGACTAGACAAAGCATGTTGGCTAGACTTATCAACTAACTCCCATGTTAGTGATACCGCCAAGCACTAGAGTGTCGATTGGAAGAAAGAGCTGACTAGAAAGATGATGTTGTCTGGAAGACAACATCGACTAGACAACACGTATCGACTAGAGTTGTGAGCTACCCGCTATCCCTAATGTCGGGAGCTAGCTATGTTGACTGAAAGGATGAGTCAACTAGAAAGGTTATGCCAACTAGAAGAGAAGATTGAAAAGAAAGCATGTGTCTACTAGATGTGTGAGCTACCGCTGACGATAGCCTTAGTGTTGAGTGCTAGCTATGTCGACTGAAAGGAAGGATCATTTTTGACACTGCATGTCGTGCGCTACTGCTAATGTTATGCTACTTGGAAGTCCATGTCAGCAATCAAAGTGCTCAATGCGGGAACTTTGTGGCGACTAAATAAGAAAATGACATTACTGCTCCGTGGTAGTACCTACCACTCCGTGGTAACCGAGGTTTTCAAGGAAAGAGTCGCCACTTTCCTTATCATCTGAAGACTATTTGTGCACGCGCCTAATCAATCATGCATACCACGATGCACTATCACTACTGCTCTGTGCTAACAAATGTTCAAAAAGAAAGCGCATATGCCCTCCTTACTTAGAGTAGGACAACTGGCAGAAAATGCGTATACAGAGCCTACCATTGCGCAATAACCTTGTCGATGGTGGTATCTTACTTAAACTCCACATAAAAGCATTTTTATTTATCCTGAGCCACACACGCATGTAGTAGGGCTTCCAAGCCGTCTATAGAGAAATGAGCCACCTACTCAAGAGAAAGAAAGAGAGAATGTTCACCCTCTTAATTGTGAATGAATATCTTAGTAGAGCACATTCGATAAAAAAAATTGAAGACGTTTGTTTTCTAAAGAACGAGAATCACAAGCGTCGATCGCTCACCGTCTCCGGAGAACAAAATTTTTGAATGCAGCATTTGTTTTCTTTTCAGGTCTACTTGTTAAATTTTGAAATGTATTTTTCTCTTTTATTTGTATTGCGTGCCAAGATAAATCGACCAAGGAGGTCGTTAGAATTTGAGGAGGATTTCATGAGAAATCGTCAAGGGAGGACGTCTAGACCAGGGAGGTCTAGGTAGGGCTCGAAGACCTTCAAGAAGTAGGGAGAGATCCGGCTTGAAGACCTTTAGGGAGAAAGGAGAGAGCCAACCGATCATCTGGGGGAGGGTTGGTATAAAAACCAAAAGAAATTTTCTATTCATCGTCTATAATCTCTAGCGTTATAAAGATTAAACTTTTGTAATTATAAATAATATTTTAAATATTCTAATGAACTCAAGTATTCATGTTTTGATTTATAATTACATTTGAGTATTGCTGACATGCTGAAGTCTCCTTCGTGCGTACACTTGAATACTCTTATGTAGTTTAAGAATGTGATTTTTGTTGATACCGCTGGCAGTAATACTACTGCCCTATGCTAGGCTGCAGAAAGCATATTCTTATTGTGAGAAGTTTTTAAAAGTTGAATAACTACTACAAACCTTATTCACCCTCCCCCTTTAAGGTTGGCCAAAGATCCTACAGTGGAAACAAGAGGAAAAGAAGAGAACGAGAGTGTGCGATAAGCATCGTGAGCACATGTGTGTGTTGAGAGCGATGTGAGAACGGAAGCATGACTAAAGTGTGGGAGCACGCTGAAAAAACAATGAGCACAGGAGTGCATAGCGAATGTCGTGAGCTCAGGTGTGCACCGAGAGTGCATGATCAAAACAAGATCCTGGGAGCGTGCCGAGAGCACTATGAACTTGGGTGAAACAACCCAATTTTGATTAGTTGGGATCAAGAAATACCTTGGAAACTGGTAGCAGAAAGCTAGCGCACTGCGGTAGGTCACCGTCGGTGATAGCATTTTTGCCTTATCAAGCCGACATTGGAGATGCCAACTAGAGTTTTTGTGGCGCGGTAGTTGCTACAGTAGTGCGGTAGTGCGTTTCTAGTAGACATAGGTAATGTTGATTAGATGTGTTGTTGATAGGATATGTCGACTAGATTCTAGTGAGACAAAGTAATTGTATCGGCGAGAAGAATGTCTTGTCAGTGAGAAGAGTGTTGATCAAGTCGACTTGAGACAGAAAGCAATTTAGGGCTAGAGTTATCGCTGTGCGGTAAGTTGTGAAAACAGAACCATAAATCCTCAATTTTAGGTCGTTCAATCTATTTGGAACTATATCCAATGGCCAAACCTGTTAGTATGTGAACCCTAAATGTTGGGTACATTGGAAAATGTGTACCTGATTTGAAGAAGCCCAACCTAGCTCAATGATATACATCAAAGTGTATTTGATGTTGTTTTGAGTTGACATGTGCAGGTGAAGAATTGATAAAGTATGCAGAAAAAATTCTAAGTCCAAGTGTCGACACAGAGAAGGATGTGTCGACACATAGAAGAAAGTAGTCGACACAACACTGGGAAGCAGTGTCGACACATAGCAGTTAGTCTACAACTACACTGGGAAAAAGTGTCGACACAGAGGAAATATGTCGACACATAGCAGTTAGTCTACAACAAATACTGGGAAAGTGTGTCGACACAGAAGAAGTAAGTCGACACAACATTGGGAATTTGTGTCGACACAGAAGAAGTAAGTCGACACAACACTGGGAATTTGTGTCGACACAGAAGAAGTAAGTCGACACAACACTAGGAATTTGTGTCGACACAGAAGAAAAGCGTCGACCTCAACATTGGGAAAATGTGTCGACACAGAAGAATATAGTCGACCTCAAGTTTGTCTACACCAGCAGAATGTGTCGACACATTGTGATTGAGTCGACACATTATAGCAGTGTTAGAAGAAGACTGTGTCGACACCTGAAGGCTAAGTCGACACTTACTAAGTTATGATTCTACAACAACTGTGTCGACACACAGGACTTGTGTCGACACACTGAAGAGTCAAGACCAAGTTATTTTCAGAAGAAGCTGTGTCGACTCAAAGGCAACTTAGTCGACATCACTGAAGACTGTGTCGACACCAAAGTCAATTGTGTCGACACAGATAGACAGATGGTCTCGACACTTTCTGACAGATTGTCTCGACAACTTGTGGTTCAAGACTAAGGCACAGGACTTGTTTGAAGACTTGACAGCTGTGGGTTGCCACCGGTTAACTGAAGCTGTCAGACTTGTCAGAAAACGGTTAGAAACCGGATCAGCCGGTTACCATGAAGAAAGTCTATAAATAGACAGATTTAGAAGGAGAAAACAACTTTTAAAAACATTGATAAGAATCAAAAAGTTGAGAAGGATTACAATCCAATTCATTTCAAGAAAGTGCTAGGCACTTAAGAAGATCTTCTCCGGAAGATCAAAGAAGACTATCTAAGGATAGATCAAAGAAGAGTTCTAATCAGAATTCAGAAGAATCATTCAAAGTGCTGGATAGAGAGAGATCAAGCCAGAAATTGAAGAAGAAGAAAGAAACCACCAGTGGATTCTCAAGAAGCTATTTGGAAATCAACTCAGCTAAGTTCATATTCAAGAAGCTTTGAAGAAAGCTCAGATACAGTTGATTTCATCAGCTGATCAAGAATTGTCTTGGCCTTTTCTCTCTCAATTCAGGCAAGACAGTTAAATAATATTTTCTATATTTCTGTAGGATCTGTTTACACAGATCTGAGTTGTAAGCCTGTGTTATAAAGGCTGAGTGTAGGAGAAGGGTCTTCTCTGAGTTATAGGCCTTGGGGCAAGGCTGAGGTAGGGCTGTTGTGCCTGAGTTGTAGGAACCAGTTGGGTTCTGAGTTGTAGGATCTGTTGATCTGAGATTAGTGGAAGTTTGGCTGAATCTAGCATACTGCTAGATAGGTGAAGGGGGAAAGTGGATGTACCCAGACCTTGGGGAACCACTATAAATCATTGTGCAATCTGTGATGTTTTATTTTCTGTGATTGCTGTGATTATTGTGTTAGCCATTGAATTGAATTCTGCCTAAAAGTTTTTATAAAAAAGTAGAACCTATTCACCCCCCTCTAGGTGTTTAGGTTGTCTTGAAAGTAAAACTATCAAGTGGTATCAGAGGGAGGTTCCTCAAAAAGGACTTAACAGTCTGAGGTAGATCTGAAAGGAAGATTCAAGATTCAAGAAGATGGGTTCTGGAGAGAATCATAAGGAGCTAGGGTCTATGAAATTACCCATATGCAAGAAAGAAATTTTTGGAATTTGGAAAGAAAGAGTCAGACTGTTTATGGAAGCATCTGACCCAAGAATTTACATCACAGTACAGGAAGGCCCCTTCATTCCAATGAAGGTATCAGTTCTTGATGCAAATATCCAAACTCCAAAGAGTTATTCAGAAATGACCAAGGATGAAATCATCTTGGCAACCATGGATAAAAGAGCTCAGAACATTATTGTGAGTGCCATAGATGATTCAACATTTCAGAATCTGATTCACTGCAAGACCTCCAAGGAAATGTAGGACACATTGATTGTCTACATGGAGGGATCTGAAGAAGTAAGGCTGGACAGGAAGTCTATGCTAAATCAGGAGTATGAAAGCTTTAGACAAGGAAAATCTGATAGCATAACTGAGTGCTATAAGAAATTCTATAGAATTGTGAATGAGCTAATATCCTATGGAAGAGTCTTCAGTACCTATGAACTGAATGACAAATTCTTAAGATCCTTATCAAAGGATTGGGATACAAAGATCTGTGCCATAAGAGAAGTGGCTAAATTGGCAGAGATATCTCCTCCAACCCTGTTTGGAAAGTTGCTATCCTATGAAATGCAACTTATGGTGAGGAAGGAGGAAAGAAACTCAAGAGGAGAGCATAGAGAAAAGACTGTGGCATTCAATGCAGAAGCCACTAGAAAGAATAGGAGGAAATCACCATCTCCTCCTAAGGAAGTTACAGAAGATAGTTCTGAAAGTTCAAACAAGGGTTCTGAAAGCTGTGATTCAGATGCAGATTTTGCTGCATTCACAAGACAATTCCAGAGGTTCTTGAAGAAGAAGCAGTGGAAGTCTAGGCCTTCTCCATCACAGCAAGTTGATGACTATTATAAGAAGAAAAGGTCATCAAGGAAAGAGAAGAGCAGATCAAAACCCAGCAAAGCCACTACTTCAAAGATTGTCTGTTATTGTTGCAATAGGCCTGGACATGTAGTGGCTGATTATCCTGACAAGAGAAAGGAATCTTCAGAAAAGAAGAAGACTTATCAGAAAGGCAAAAAGGAGAAATCCTTTATAGCAAAGAAAGATAAAAGTCTGTCAGACCAGTCAACTTCAGAATCAGGATCTGAAGCTGAAGCATATATTGGACTATATGCTGCATCTGAGGAAGAGGAGTTTATGCAGTTGCTAGACTCCATCAATGAACATTAATGCATGGGGTTGATGACAAGATCAGAAGAGGACATATGCCAGAATCAGTCTGGTCCTAATGAGGTAAAATGTCCTTCCAGTACATCTGTTTGTAGTACAAGTGAAGAATCAGCTACATCTGCATCAAGTGATGAAGATGCATCTGGATCTGAAGGAGATGTCTATCAATTGATAGACAAGTATGGGGACTTGTTGCAGGCCCTTAAGAAAAGCAAGAACCTGGTTAAAACTCAGGCTCAGGAAATTGCTGAACTAAGGGTTGCAACAACTGAGTTAGAAAAAGTCCTTGATCAAAAATTAAATGAAAATGCCAAGCTGAAGAATATAACTATTATTCAGATGGGCACAATTAATTATACTAATGATCAAGTGAAGAGTCTGGAGGCCAGACTTAGAATTGAAAGGGATTTAGTGGCTAGTTACTCTAAGCCAAAATCTGTCTTACCCTTGATAGATGAATTTGTCACTCAGAAGGGTAAGGCTGGATTAGGATTTAAAGGTAACTCCAGGGCTGGCAGATTCAAGAGGAAAGGCAAAGCCCCTATTCAGCCACTAAACCTTTCAGTCCCCATAAAGTTTAGTAAGGTGAAAGTGCCTTCTAACATATATGATCATGAAGACATTCAAGGTCATATTAAGACTAATGTTCTGAAGAACAAGGGTGTAAATGCAAGCAGGCCTACCTATGGTCATAAACCCAATGGTTTTAAGAAATCAGTAGGTGAAGTTGCAACAGCACCAGCAATGAACAGAAATTCTTCTGACAAGGATGTATCTAGATCTAGATACAATAAGTTTGAATGTTGGTGCTGTGGCAAGAGAGTCCATTTTGCATTAGACTGCTGGTATAACACAAGTGTTATAAAGAATAAGAGTCTACCTGTTAGAAGAGGCTATGATAACTTTATTAATGCTAACCTGAACCAAGGACCCAAGACTTACTTGGGTTCTAAGGGTAAGTAATTCTGTATTGCAGGTGAATCCAAGTAACCATGCCCCTATATGGTACTTGGATAGTGGTTGTTCCAGGCACATGACTGGAACAAAGGGGCTGCTGAAGGAGTATTCATCTGTCAAAGATGGACCTAAAGTGATCTTTGGTGGATCTGAGAAGGGAGTCATCAAAGAGTTTGGTAACATTTATTCTAACCTAATTACTATCACCCAAGTGGCCTATGTAAAAGGTTTGAAACATAATCTAATAAGCATAAGCCAGCTGAGTGATCTAGGATATGACATTTCATTTGGTAAGGATGGATGTCATATCAAAAGGTCAAGTGATCAAGAGATCATATTGACTGGGTATAGGAAGAGAAATGTATATTGCCTTAATTTTGAATGTGAAAATAAGGCTTCCCCCATTTGTCTTATAGCTGATGACAATGCTTCCCATTGTGTTAAGTGGCACAAGAGATTGGCTCATCTAAACTACAAGACAATTGGCCAACTCATTAGTAGAGAACTAGTGAGGAATGGGCCTCAAGTTAAGTGTATAAAGGAAGGGGTATGCTCAGCTTGTCAAAAGGGCAAGCAGACAAAATCCTCATTTCAAAGCCTTGAAAACAAGGATTCTGTGAGGTGCTTATACCTCTTGCATATGGATCTTTTTGGTCCTATGCCAGTTCATAGTCTAGGTAGGAAGGTTTACACTTTTGTGGTTGTAGATGACTATTCTAGATTTACATGGGTGTTCTTTCTGAGACAAAAATCTGAAACCCCAAGTGTATTACTTAATTTTGTAAAGCAAATTCAGAATGAACTGAATAGTACAGTGGTCAAAATCAGAAGTGACCATGGTACTGAGTTTCAATCTGAAAGCATAACAAACTTGTGTAAAGACTTTGGGATTTTCCAAGAATTCTCCTCACCTAGAACACCTCAGCAAAATGGAATTGCTGAAAGAAAGAATAGAATATTAATTGAAGCTGGTAGAACTCTATTGAGTGACACCTCTCTCCCAGAATATTTTTGGGCTGAGGCAGTTAACACTGCTTGTCATGTCATCAATAGGGCTTCTATCACCAAAAGCCACAAAAAGACTCCCTATGAGATTGTGAAAGGCAGAAAACCAAATCTATCCTATTTTAGGATCTTTGGTTGCAAGTGCTATATACTTAACAATGGCAAGTCATATTTGACTAAGTTTGCTGCCAAATCCCAGGATGGGATATTTGTTGGGTACATCACAAATAGTAAGGCCTATAGAGTCTTCAACTTAACTACTCAAGTTGTTGAAGAATCTGTGCATGTTGTATTTGATGAAACAAGATTAATCAATTGTGAGTTGTCTTGTAGATCAAATGACTCAACAGGTATAAGCAAGAGGATGGACAAGCTCTCCATTGCTGAAGCTTCAAAGGAAGATGGAGCATTGGAAAATGAAGGCTGCTGTCCAGGGGGAGTACAAGAGATAATGGAAGCTGATAAAAACCAAGAGGTTCAGCAGAATGAAGAAGCTGGAGATGCTCAACCTGAAGGGATTCTTCCTCCAGCTATAAGATATCTAAGAGATCATCCTGCTGATCAGATAATTGGTGATCCAAGACAAGGAGTGCAAACTAGAAGCAAAAATCAAAGCACAGTTTTGCATTCAAGTTTCTTGTCTCAAATGGAACCTAAGAAGTTTGAAGAAGCTATCCAAGACCAGCACTGGATTGATGCTATGCAAGAGGAGCTGAATCAATTCAGAAGGTGCAAAGTCTGGGAGCTTGTTCCTAAACCAAGAGGCCACAACATAATTGGCACTAAGTGGATCTATAGGAACAAGCTAGATGAAAGTGGGATAATAGTGAAGAATAAAGCAAGATTGGTTGCAAAAGGATACAGGCAGGAAGAAGGGATTGACTTTGATCAAACCTTTGCTCCAGTAGCAAGGCTGGAGGCTATCAGAATATTCCTTGCCTATGCAGCCTATCAAGACTTCAAAGTATACCAGATGGATGTGAAGTCAGCATTTCTGAATGGTGATCTTAAAGAAGAAGTATATGTAGAGCAGCCATCAGGTTTTGTAGATCCTCTTAAACCTGATTCTGTATATAAGCTTAGGAAAGCTTTGTATGGGTTAAAACAAGCTCCAAGGGCTTAGTATGAAACCCTGTCTACCTTCCTCATTGAGAATAAATTCTCAAGAGGAAAGATAGACAAAACTCTATTCCTTAGGGAATCCAAAGGTAAGATCATCTTAGTTCAGATCTATGTTGATGACATAATCTTTGGATCTACTGAAAACAACCTTTGTAAAAAGTTTGCCAAACTTATGCAAGGGAAGTTTGAGATGAGCAGTATGGGAGAACTTAAGTTCTTCTTGGGACTCCAAGTAAGACAGACTGATGATGGATTGTCCATATCCCAGTCTAAGTTCACCAAAGAATTAATTAAGAAATATGGTATGGAGTCATCCTCCACCATGAGAACTCCTATGGGAACAAGCATCCCTATATGCAAAGATGAGGCAGGTAAACCTGTTGATGAGTCATTGTATAGAGGAATAATTGGGTCTCTACTATATCTTACTGCTAGTAGACCAGACATTATGTATGCAACATGTGTCTGTGCTAGGTACCAAGCCTGCCCTAAAGAATCTCATTATACTGCGGTCAAAAGGATTCTGAGATATCTAAAGGGCACTCCTAATCTAGGCCTTTGGTACCCTAGGAATAGAGATTTTCTACTAACAGGCTATTCAGATGCAGATTTTGCAGGATGTAGAGAGGACAGGAAAAGTACTACAGGTACTTGTCAATTCCTGGGAGGAAGACTAATATCATGGAGTAGTAAGAAGCAGACCAGTGTGGCAATTTCCACAGCTGAGTCAGAGTATGTTGCTGCTGGAAGCTGCTGTGCACAGCTATTGTGGATGCAGCATCAGCTTAAGGATTATGGTATTCAGGTAAGTAGATCACCCCTTTTATGTGATTCTAAGAGTGCTATTTCTATTGCTAATAATCCAGTTTCTCATAGTAGAACTAAGCATATAGAAATCAAATACCATTTTCTTAGAGAACATGTAGAAAAAGGAGACATCTCATTGGAATTTGTAAAAACAGATTATCAAATAGCAGATGTATTTACTAAGCCTTTAGATGAAACCAAA
The DNA here is from genome assembly GCA_039513925.1 of Platanthera zijinensis. Classification (NCBI taxonomy): domain Eukaryota; kingdom Viridiplantae; phylum Streptophyta; class Magnoliopsida; order Asparagales; family Orchidaceae; genus Platanthera; species Platanthera zijinensis. The sequence goes on from CM077083.1 coordinate 159,313,317, forward strand.
TTCAATAAATTCAAAATTGAATTAGGTATGTTAACCATTGATTAATGTATTAACAAAATCATTAACAATGCAATTGAAGTGGTATGTAAGTAAGTAAAAGTAATAACAACATAATCAAGTGTTAAAAAGGACACATTGAAGTAACACTTACAAGTGGTGTTGAACCAACATAAATTGGCTAAGTAAGAATGTGTCGACACATTCAGTAATTATGTGTCGACTCAGAGAAATAATGTCGACAAGTCAGAAATATTGTGTCGACACAGAGAATATGTGTCGACACTTAAGAGTTATATTGTCGACTTAACTAGAAATGTAATGTCGACTCAACCAGGAAAATGGTGTCGACACTTACAGAATATGTGTCGACACTTATCCTTTGAGTCGACACAGAATCTCTGACTATCTATTATGTATCCAAGGTGTCGACATAACCACAAATTGGTGTCGACACATAGTAGGCTGAAGTAATGTCGAGACAATAGAAGTTTGTGTCGACACATTCCGTCTGTGTCGACACATTTAGTCTGTGTTTGGCGCCTTTTGAACTTCTTTCAACAGAAGGTATAAATAGGTGAAAAACGCTTTCTGTCGACACGCTTCCAAGGTTTTCGAGACTAAAACCCTGTGTCGACAGTCTATCTTTCTCTCTTCTCTCAAGCTTTCTCGACGAATCGATGGCGCCAAGGATGGAAGACAACGTCAATGAGGGGTATGAGTTGGTGCGCCAGGCCTTTACAGATGCGCCGCCAGATGTTCAAGGGGTTATCACCCTCCTCTCCGAGTCAGGGTTAGAATTTCTAATCTCAGAGCCAACTAAAATCTGGAAGAAGGAGGTGCACGAGTTCTTTATCTCTGCATCAGTCCACTCAACAGGCCTCAAGATTAAGTCCAATGTTCAAGGGACTAAGGTGAAGATTACTCCAAGAACTTTGAGAAAGATCTTTTAATTACAAGTAGTTGAGAATGAAGAGGAAGTTCCTAGTTCTAAGACAAGGGAAGCCCTTCAATGGTGTGGACTGGACTCGAGTATGAAGATTGGAGCTGCATTCAACAGGAAGGGTATGAATCAGCAAGGGAAATTCTTGTCTGAAGTTGTTGGGAAAGTAATCCTCTGCAAGACAGGTGGACATGATAGGATTTCTGCCTATATGTTCAGCCTTATGACCAGGATTGTTTTTACAATTCCTACTGATTGGTCAGGAGTACTCTTTGACAAGATCAAAGAAGGAATCAAGAAGCCCAACATGGCTAGAATCATGAGCTTATATCTCATTGGAGTGATCCCTGAAGTGATGCAGCAACTGCCAGGGACTAAGATCAATCATATGAGAAGGATGGATATGAGACTGTTCTCTAGGTGGGATAGGGTGCTGTCCAAGGATGTGCCTGAAGAGAGCAGGCCAGACACCCCTGTGAAATCCCCTTCTCAAACTCAAGAAACTGAACAACAACAAGAAGACCCACTCAGGACACAGGTTGAAGAACAGCCTGACTCAACAATACTACAGCAAGTGTCAACACCTGCACAGCTACAGGGGGAGCCAGTTCTCTCTCCAGCTCAAAATGTATCTACTCCTGATCAGGTACAAGTGTAGGGGGAGCTAATGTATTTTACTATAAAAGACATTGCTCATATTCTTATTACTGCACAGGTTCAGGGGGAGCTGTTGTCAGTCCAAGTGCAAAAGGAAGCACAGTTAGACTTATCTCAAGATTTAACTGCTGCTGAAGTTACAGCTCAACTGGAATTTACTCTGGAGGAGTTATTCCCTGATGCTGATACTACTACAGATAAAGAAGGAGGAGGTCGAGAAATTGAGAAGTCCATAGGTATGGAAATTGATCAGGAAGCTGAAGTTGAGCCACAGGTTGACGGGGAGCCAGTGAATGTTGAGACTGAGCAACAGGTCACTGGGACAGATACACTTCATTCTCCTCAAGAAAGAATTCACCTAGATACTTCATCTGATACTGAAACTGAAGAAGCCAGGCTGGCCAAGAAAAGAAAACTTGTTGTCTTTAAGAGAAGAAGCAAGAATTATAAGCAGGCTTTACAGACAACACCTCAACAAGCATCTCCTGCATTTGATCATAACAAGTTTATGATAGATCTACAAGTGAAATTGGATGAACAAAGAATGGCTCTGGAAAAGTATGTTGATGAAAATAGCAAGTCTATGCAGTTTGACTTAGCTCAGGATATAAAGTCCATCCAGTTTCAAGTCAACATGCATAAGACAGAAATGACAGATTGCTTTCAAAAGGGAGGCCATGCTGTGGTTTATCTTGCTCAACAACAGGAGGCTATTACTAAAAAGGTAGATGATGTTGCCCTGAAGCAAAGCTATGTATTGGAAAATCAGTTAAGAATGAATGATAATTTAACTGAATCTCATCATGAGATAATAGAGGAAGTGAAAAAGATTGTTCCAGGCCTGCCTGCAGATAAAACAAAAGAAAAGGAAGAGTTTAATAAGCAATTTCAAGATGCCATTGCCTCAGTACAAACTGCTATCTCCACCTGCCAACAGGAAATATCAACCAAGCTGCAAAAATTGAAACCATTTTTCAAAGAAGGTATAAATTATCTAGATGGACAGATAAGGTTTCAGAAGGATGATCTTAGAGATCATATGACAAGAGAAGTCATAAAGGGGGAGAGGTTATTGATTCATGCAGGCCAAGAGCACTCTAAATGGGTGACAAATAGTATAAGAGCCACCTTGGGATGTCCACCCTTGTGTGATGATGATATGATGGCTGAATCAGGCATTCAAGCAGGACTACTTGAAGGCAACCAACCTGAGGTTGCCCAAGTTATTTACCCCCCTTCTGATTTTGAAATTCTGGATAAGCAAGTGCAGGATATGTATAGTCCTCCAAAGGATGTGCATAATGTTGTGATTGAGAAAGTTGAGATGCCGGAGGCCTTCCTGAAAGAACAGTAAGATGTTCTATTAGCAAAGAAGAGATTTAGAGAGCAGGCTGCACTCAAGCCAGATTATGAGTAGTGGAGTCCTACTTCAAGGAACATAATACTCACTGCATGGAAGGCTGTACAAGACAAAGTTCATGAAAGAGGGAAGTGGTACAATGAGATAGAATGACAGAAGTATGAGGCAAGACAGGAAGCAATAGTACAATTCAGAAGGAAAGCTAAGCTGGGGAGGCTGCCATCAGATGCTAAGGAGCCAAGCAAATACTTCCCAAAGCCTTTTCACTATTTTGAAAGGCAAAGGCTCAAGGAAGAAGCTAAGAAGAAAGCTGATCTAAAAAGGAAAGAAGATAGCTGAAGAATATGAAGCTCCTGTGACAGCTAAAATTCAATCTGGCAAAGGGATTATCATTACAGAGCCTGATCAATCCTGATTATGTTTTAGTTCCTTCATAATGTTTTGTAATGTTGTGATGTGATCATTAAATGTAAAACAATGTAATCAAACATTACCCAGTAATAAACAAAATTTTGTTTAAATCGGTGATAGATTGTTTTATCTATGATGTTTTTATTATTATTTTGTTTATAATTAAGTATCCCTGTGTTTTTGTCATATATCATCATTTAGTACAGTTTATAAATGGTGTATATCATTGGCTATAAGGGTTATGACTTCTCCAAATAGGGGGAGATTGTTGGGTACATTGGAAAATGTGTACCTGATTTGAAGAAGCCCAACCTAGCTCAATGATATACATCAAAGTGTATTTGATGTTGTTTTGAGTTGACATGTGCAGGTGAAGAATTGATAAAGTATGCAGAAAAAATTCTAAGTCCAAGTGTCGACACAGAGAAGGATGTGTCGACACATAGAAGAAAGTAGTCGACACAACACTGGGAAGCAGTGTCGACACATAGCAGTTAGTCTACAACTACACTGGGAAAAAGTGTCGACACAGAGGAAATATGTCGACACATAGCAGTTAGTCTACAACAAATACTGGGAAAGTGTGTCGACACAGAAGAAGTAAGTCGACACAACACTGGGAATTTGTGTCGACACAGAAGAAGTAAGTCGACACAACACTGGGAATTTGTGTCGACACAGAAGAAGTAAGTCGACACAACACTGGGAATTTGTGTCGACACAGAAGAAGTAAGTCGACACAACACTGGGAATTTGTGTCGACACAGAAGAAAAGCGTCGACCTCAACATTGAGAAAATGTGTCGACATAGAAGAATATAGTCGACCTCAAGTTTGTCTACACCAGCAGAATGTGTCGACACATTGTGATTGAGTCGACACATTATAGCAGTGTTAGAAGAAGACTGTGTCGACACCTGAAGGCTAAGTCGACACTTACTAAGTTATGATTCTACAACAACTGTGTCGACACACAGGACTTGTGTCGACACACTAAAGAGTCAAGACCAAGTTATTTTCAGAAGAAGCTGTGTCGACTCAAAGGCAACTTAGTCGACATCACTGAAGACTGTGTCGACACCAAAGTCAATTGTGTCGACACAGATAGACAGATGGTCTCGACACTTTCTGACAGATTGTCTCGACAACTTGTGGTTCAAGACTAAGGCACAGGACTTGTTTGAAGACTTGACAGCTGTGGGTTGCCACCGGTTAACTGAAGCTGTCAGACTTGTCAGAAAACGGTTAGAAACCGGATCAGCCGGTTACCATGAAGAAAGTCTATAAATAGACAGATTTAGAAGGAGAAAACAACTTTTAAAAACATTGATAAGAATCAAAAAGTTGAGAAGGATTACAATCCAATTCATTTCAAGAAAGTGCTAGGCACTTAAGAAGATCTTCTCCGGAAGATCAAAGAAGACTATCTAAGGATAGATCAAAGAAGAGTTCTAATCAGAATTCAGAAGAATCATTCAAAGTGCTGGATAGAGAGAGATCAAGCCAGAAATTGAAGAAGAAGAAAGAAACCACCAGTGGATTCTCAAGAAGCTGTTTGGAAATCAACTCAGCTAAGTTCATATTCAAGAAGCTTTGAAGAAAGCTCAGATACAGTTGATTTCATCAGCTGATCAAGAATTGTCTTGGCCTTTTCTCTCTCAATTCAGGCAAGACAGTTAAATAATATTTTCTATATTTCTGTAGGATCTGTTTACACAGATCTGAGTTGTAAGCCTGTGTTATAAAGGCTGAGTGTAGGAGAAGGGTCTTCTCTGAGTTGTAGGCCTTGGGGCAAGGCTGAGGTAGGGCTGTTATGCCTGAGTTGTAGGAACCAGTTGGGTTCTGAGTTGTAGGATCTGTTGATCTGAGATTAGTGGAAGTTTGGCTGAATCTAGCATACTGCTAGATAGGTGAAGGGGGAAAGTGGATGTACCCAGACCTTGGGGAACCACTATAAATCATTGTGCAATCTGTGATGTTTTATTTTCTGTGATTGCTGTGATTATTGTGTTAGCCATTGAATTGAATTCTGCCTAAAAGTTTTTATAAAAAAGTAGAACCTATTCACCCCCCCCTCTAGGTGTTTAGGTTGTCTTGAAAGTAAAACTATCACTAAATATAGAAGAGACTTTTCCATCTTCATTTTCCATGTCCACGAAGGTATTACGGCCAGAGTGAGCAAGATGAAGAGGAGTAGGAAGACGACCAAGATTCCTCCATTAGAAAAGCTTCAGAGCATCATTTGACGATTTGAGAACAGAAATGCGGAGAAGGCTTGGAGGTGCACATTTCCATCCATGCTAGTATAGTTTTCTATGGCGAGGAAGCGGTTTAATAAGATAACAAAATCTTTCCTCCCAGTCTTAGGATGCATTCATGACATCTCTTTTCTTTTATGTCTTCTTTTCCTACATCTTTTGTACCTGATCTCTCAAATGAGAGGGATCTGGACTACATTGGTTCAAGAGGAACTGCCAGGTCGATTGAGTGTGTCCCCAACATATTTTTCTTTAGAGATTAGCTCCATTAGTAGATTAGGTATGGAAGGTGAAGCCAAAATCATGGACGATGGTCCGATTCGGGGATGTTTTTTGGCATCTATTTAGTTCTTACGCTAGAAATGCGATTGCGGTGAAGATGTCATTATGATGCCCTTAATTTTTGTGTGATAATGAATGGTGATTTTAGGGCAAGAAATGCATGTAGTGAATAATTATATAGATCGTGGCATCCAATTGTATGTTTAAGGCATGGCTTTGTCTTTATAGTCAGCTGGCTAGCCCCATTATGTTATGATTCACGTGTGGAGGGTGTCTCAACAAGACAAGTATCCTTATATAAAACTGAAGAGAATGGTTATGCTTATGGACAAGCTCGATGATGTGATCATCTATATGCGAGTAGGGTCTAAGCTAGAGTTATTAGCATCAATTGTGATGGCTTGGTGAAAATGACAAGAATGGCCTGGAGGAGGGGTGTTGTTACGTTTTTATGGTCATCCCCGGTCGACCCTTATTATACCACTTCTTCTGTGTTAGTTTTAGGGCAAGGATCTCAAGTTGTAGCTAGCTCACCGTTAACAAAAAGATTAAGTCTCATGAAGTGTACCTGCTCCTATTTTTCATGCATTATTATTTCTTTTACCTTATTCCCTCTTGCACGTCGAGGTAGCTTAGGAGCTTTGCTACTCTATTTTGAAGTGATGTATTGATGATTTGAACATTTATGCTGTAAGGCCACAAGGCCAAACTGCTCCTATGTATATGTGGACAACTCTGGATTCTGGTTGCATTTATGTTGTGTTTGTACTCGTGATAGTTATTTGGAAAGTTCTTATATCAACTTATAATGTCAAAGCTATGGTTATTATATGTTGTGGGCTCCCTGCTAGACTCATATAATATGGCATTTGTATGGGTGACATTATAGTGGGAGTGTGCAGAGAGTGCGGGAGCGCGCCATGAGCACCGTGAGAACTTGAGCGAGGAGTGGGCATTAAGTATCATGAACATACGGAGAGCATTGTGAGCGTGGGAGCATGCTGAGAGTACGGGAGCGCGCGGTGAGTGCTGTGAACTTGGGAACACACTGAGATTATTGGAGTGCACTGTGAGCACCATAAGAGTGGGAGCTCAAGAGTGTACTATGAGTGAGGGAGCACATAAAGGGCACCGTGACCTCATGAGCGTGTAGAGAGTGTGGGAGCGCGTAGAGAGGTCGATGAGAATGGGGATCATATTGCGTGTGCGTTGATGCATATGTACAAAGGAGTTCGTTCCCTTCGCGCCTTGAGTGCTTACTTTGTGCATCGACTTTAATACCTAATTTAGGGCACTAACTTGGTCAGCACCCAGGAACTGGGTCGCATGGCTAGCGTAGAACTTTCCTTGTGGTGTTTGTTGCATGCCCTATGCGGTAGTGGCCATGTAACAACTCCCTAATTTAGGAGGGCTGGGTTGTAGTCCAAATGGTAAGTACAGAGTGGGAGCATGCTATAACGACCTATCCAACACACAACTCGAAAGGATGATCGTTGGCACCCCTAACATCCAGCTCGAAAGGTTTCATCCTCAACAGGTCTGCATACCATGCACCCCAAACCCTATTTATGCCCACGGGCGGGTCGTTGGAGGCCGAAATGTTCCTTTTGTTGAGAAGTGATCCAATTAAGAGCCCTTTGGGAGACTTATTAGAAGGTCACCCATCCTGAAATTACTCCATCTCAAGTAAACTTTACAATAAAGTTCTTTCACTCCTCATCACAAATTGTAGCTCAATTGGTGATGAGAAGTGAAAGAACTATATAGTTAAGCATGCTCGAAATGAAGTAATTTTGGTATGGGTGACCTCCTGGGAAGTCCCTGTAGCGACGCTTAATTGGATCACTTCTCATCAAAAGGGAGGTTGTGACCTCCAACAACTCGCCGATGGGAATTGATAGGAGTTGGGGTGTATAGTCTGCAGAACTATTGAGGTTGAACCCTTTCGAATTGGATGTTGGGGGTGCTTGAGGTTGTCCTTTTGAGTTGTGCGTTGGGGAGGCCATTACAAAAGGTGATATTTTATTGTAACAACCCTAGCTAGTCCAACAGGACAATGACACGGCTCCGCTTTAGGTGACGTTACTAGGCTACAGTCCAAGTACCTCATCCCATCTCCATCCACAGGCAGGTTATTGGTTTCCACAACCTCCTTCGATGAACGAAACTCTCCGGTTAAGAGGACATCATAGGGACTTCCCAAGAGGTTACCCATCCCAATATTACTCCAACTCAAGTGCGCTTAACTATGGAGTTTTTCACTTCTTATCACCAATTGAGTTGTAACACTCCAGTTTTCCCATTATTAAAAAACAATAAAGTCTGGGTTTTTGAGCTAATGTCGGTGATAGTGGTATCACGTGGTGATAGTGTGTCATGTGGCAGACAACCACGTGTTAGTTGGTTGTGCAGCAATTGATGATCGGAGCTGACTTGGTCAAGCGGGCACCGCCTAAGATATTGCCCGACGATAGCATGTAAAAATATTTCTCAAATAAAAATCAGGGTCATCCATTCCTATTGGCATGGAGATCTTGTGGCTTGAATTTTTTTCGAGAATAATAAGTGGCAGTAGAGTAAACTTTCTTCTCATTCTCTCTTTCTCACTCTCTCTCTTCAACTTAAGAAAAGAAAGAAGAAAGAGGATATGAAAAGGAAGGAGTAAGAAGAGGGCTGAACTCAGCCATTGGAGGAGCTTTTGATCTTGGAATCATGAGCCAACAGTAGATCCACGGAGAGGTAAGTGTTGCGAGCCTTTTTATCCGGATTAACTAAGATATCGTGGCACCAAAACGATTTTCAAGGGTAACGATTCTCCTTATTAACACTAGGACAAGTTAGTTCTTTTATTTGGCATAATTGCATGAAAGTAACTCCACTAATTAGTGGGAGGTGATGCTTTCAACGGGTAGATATGCAGTATCCCTAGTAGAAATTGCATATAGAGTCCAGATTGATGTACGAATGTAGGCATGCTGTGTGAAGCCTATCTGCGAAAAGTTGGCCTGGATTGGTGATGTTAATTTGCATGCCAAAGAAAACTTCATTGAAAAATGAGTAGTTTTAGGGTTTTTGTTACTACAGGTTTCTACATGGACTACTGGAGATTCACTCCAAGAAACACCTGAAGTTGCAGCATAAAATGAGGTTCTGCTGATATCACCCGGCTATAGTGATATCACTGGCGATAGCTCCCAGTGAGCTTTGTATGTGATTGTGAAGCCTATGTCTGGGTACTAGGTACACAACATTAAACTGAAGGGCTTGATGTGCCTAGTTGGGTGGCCTTGTTTGTCGACCGTAAAGATAACATTGGTTATCGTATTAATGGGCTGAGGTAAAAGCATACCAGCACTGTAGTTGTTGATTCTGGTGATTTAAGCACGGGCATCGCTGATCCAAACCCTTCTTGCGTGAGTCGGTGATAAGGTAGCTTCTCAGTTCACCAGTCCTAGGGAAGTTAGGGAAGCATAATAGCTTGTAACCGACAATCGCTCAATTGAACCATCTAAGTGAATGATACTTAGGATGGAGGTGGGACTTGAAATTCGATACACTAAAAGTGTACCATGAAAGCATGAAGCGTGTGGCCGTGTGTGCCACCATTTGTGGTGATTGTGTAATTATATGTTGTCATACTGCTTGCTTGCAGGGAAGGAGTACCACCTCCCCGGGAATGTGGTGAGATTGTTATAATTATGGTCATCTAAAGTTGATTGATGTTTTATTTTGCCATGTATTGGAGGAATGTACTTGTGCAGGTGCTGGCAAGCCGAGCGGGAAATAGCGGGCTAAAGCCCTTTTGTTATGCTGGCCCTCAAAAGCCTAAGTGTTGTTTTTACTACTTTTATGTATAGCTGGCCTGTATGCCGATGTATGTAAATCACTTTATTGTGTAATCATGAATGCAGTTTGTAAGGCCTTAAGGCCAGACTTTTGTTTATACACTCGTCCCTAAATATATTTTTATATATAGTTTACATTCCTGGTTTTGGGTTATTATTCTTCAACTACTTCCGCTAGAATGTCGCTCTGTGTTAGGTTATGTGAATGTTTAGTTTCATTCTGTAACTCTTTAATCTATTTGTTTAATATGGTGTAGGGTCCCTGTCGGACCTACTATTATATTCTTCGTAAAGGACAGGGTGTTACAATTTGGTATCAGCTTCTGGTGTCGATCCCTTCGCTTTTGAATTCGTAGTTGAATTCATTTATGGGGCAGTGAGCATGTGTGTGCGTCGCCATTAAAATAAGAAATAACATTAAATATAAATTATGAAATTGTGGTTATGTTTCCAAAATAGAACACACACACACACACACACACACACATATATATATATATTAATGAATATTTGTTGTTCAAAATAATAGAAATATCTTCCCGCTATTCAAGCCCTTATGTAAAATATGTGTATGATATTGTGATTGATTTTATAACATAAACCGTTCAAAACAACATTGAAAGTCAAGCCTATGGGTAGATAGTCACCTAAAGGGGGGGGGTGAATATGTGACCCTTTTTTTATTCCTTATATTTTTTGTTACTAATTTAATAGCAATAATATCATCACAGATTATTGCACACACACAACACAAATAAAGAACAACACACAATACACATAGAATTTTATAATAGTTCCCCTATCTAGGGTACACCCACTTTCCCCCTCCTTCCTCACTAGCAATGTGCTAGATAAGGTTATAACTCCTCCTTTTCAACTCAGATCCAAAGATCCTACAGGCTCAGTTTCTGTCAAGAAATCTACACTCAGACCAACTGGTCTTACCTTAGAGATTCCCTCAATCTCCTACCTCAGGCCCTCTCAAGAACCTTACCTCATCCTTTATAGAATAGGCCTACAACTCAGTGATTTACCCCAAATCACCTACCTTAGGTCTCTCCAGAATCCTATCTCATCCTTTATAAATTATGCTTACAATCTCAGAGAAAAGATTCTCCTATCCAGTCAAATCTCTAGAAGATCTTACAATTTAAAGTGATAAAATAAAATGCAGATAATAGAAAACCTGTAATCTGTTGTATCAGCTTACATAGATTCTTCAAATCAGCTGCAATTGGATTTATTCTTGATAGATCTGCAGACTAAAATGTTCCTTCTCTGTATCAGCAATCTTCTTGAAGTTGATCGGCGTGAATACCTTGAAGATATTGTTGATCAAATATAATTTGATCCTCAGATCAATCTCATAAAAAGGGATCTGAAGATCATCTTGAATACCTTTGCCTTCTTCCTCTTTCTCAAAAAAAGTCGCCTGGTTAGAACTTGGAAGAAATTAGAACGAGAAATTCTGATTGTTTGATTTTTTTTTCCGTTAGTTATTCCTATGTGAATTTGATTATCTCTCTCTTGTGAAGGCAAGACATTCTATTTATAGACTTCGCAGATGACTGAATTATGTTTGATGATGTCAGCAACATACATCAAATTCTTCCTTAATCGGCTTCTGTTGAAGTATGAGTTTTCTCAAATTAGTTCTGACTTGTCTTGACATTTCTAGTGTCAACTTAGCATATTCTGAAACATAAGTGTCGAGTTATACCAGATGTCTCAACACATGTGTTGAGATATCATAGTAGTCTCGACACATTCAACCTTGGAGTAATTTTCATCAGAAGCTAAAAGTGTCGAGACATTTGACTTGTCTCGACACACCCGTAATCTGTGTCGACAAATCTAAATACTGTCTTGTGTCGAAACAGTTAGATTATCTCGACACAGCTGTTTGCTGTATCGACATCTTCTGATTTTGCCTTGTGTCGATAACTACTAATTCTGCCTTGTGTCGAGATAGTGAGATTGTATCGACACAATCTGTCTACGATGTCGACCACTTCTGATTCTGCCTTCTGTCGACAACTACTAATTCTGCCTTGTGTCGAGACAGTGAGATTGTCTCGACACAATCTGTCTGTTGTGTCGACAACTTCTGATTCTGCCTTGTGTCGACAACTACTAATTCTGCCTTGTGTCGAGACAGTGAGATTGTCTCGACACAATCTGTCATTGAGGTGTCGACACAATTGAACTGTATCGACACATATGTGCTTAGACAATTTCTTCACTTTAAATCCTGCATATGTAAACTTAACATGCATCAAATACAACTTTTTGTATATCATTGAGTTGATAAGGGACTTCTCCAAATCAGGTACACAATTCCCAATGTACCCAACAATCTCCCTCTATTTGAAGAAGTCATAATCACAATTCAATGATATACATCACAATACCAAAATATGATGTAAAAGATTTAGTATAACAACAGATTTATATTAAGATAGCAAAATCAAATAAGAAACAAATGAACACTTTCATTCCATTTAACAAAATTTAACCATTCCAAAGATTATAACATGTTATAACAGATTTACATCATTCCTAGATAATACAATATAATCTAAGATTGATCTGGCTCCTTAATGACAATTCCTTTGCCTGATTGAATGTTGGCTTTTACTTCTAGTATACTGTTATCAGCTACTTTCTTGCCTTTTTGTCCTTGATAATGGAAAGTTGTTCAGCCTTAAGCCTTTGTATTTCAAAGTAATGAAAGGGTTTAGGGAAATATTTGCTAGGTTCAACAGCAGTGGCTGGAATCACCCCATTCTTCTGATATCTTTTGAACTTATAGATAACCTCTTGTTGCTTGAGGTATTTACTCCAGTCCTGCTCAGAGTACTACTTTTCCCTGTCATGTCTATTATTATTAATAGCTGGCCAAGTAATGAGTATAATATTTCTAGAGGTTGTATTCCACTGCTCAAAATCAAGCTTCGCCTCTGCCTATTCTCTAAATCATTTCTTAGATAATTGGACCTCTTTTTCTTTCAGCAGGGCAGCATCAGTCATCTCCACCTCTTCACAAACAACATTCTGAGCATTAGGTGGAGGACTGTACATGGTCTGAACTGCACTTTGAATATCCTGAAAATTTGGAGGAGAATATATTATCTGGTCTGCAACTAGAGGAATCCCTTCCAACTAGGTTGGTTGGCAGCCAGACTCAGCTGTCTGATTATCATCACATAGAGGAGGGTAGCCAAGATTAGCTCTGATGCTATTGGAAGTCCACTTAGCATAGTCAGAACTGGCTTTAATCATAACTCTCTCCCCCTTTATGACTTCTCTTGCAATGTGATCTCTTAAATTATCCTTTTGAAATCTCACTTGATTAACCCACATGATGAGTCCCTGTAGTGAAATGAGTTTTAAATTTCTTAATATCATCAATGATACCTTTTTCTGAATTCTTTATGACTATACTGAGAGAAGCTGATTCAACTAAGAGTTTGGTTTGAATAGCACCTGATGTAGAGGTAATTTTATTTTCTAAAGCCGTTATTTATTCAGCAAGCTTTGTCAGAGAAATGTCATGCATGTCTATGAGATTATCATTCAATCTCTTCTGATTTTTTAGAACAAAACCTTGTTGTACTGTAGTGTCTTCTAAAATCTTCTTAGACTTTGCTTGCTGTTTTACCAGATAAACCACAACATTTGCACCTTTTTCAAAGAAGTTTAACATGTCTTGTTTCAGTAAATTCACTTCAAATCTTATGGATTTTATATCTTGGGCCATCTGAAACTGTAAATCCTTTTTACTTTCATCTACATATTTTTCAAGATTTGTTCTTTGTTTATCTAACATTACCAGTAACTGAACCAAGAGCGAACTAAAATCCTTAGTAGGAGAAGAAGATGGTTTTCTTGACTGTAATGTCTTCTTATAGCTTTAACTTCTCCTTTTTAGTTCAATTATTTTTATCTGCTGTAGTTGAAATTCTTCTTCCTCATCTGACTCAGATGAGATAACATAACAAAAGATTGTTGTTTTTCTACACTTCGAGACCTAGGGGACTTGGCTGCTTGCTCCCCCTCAACTCTTGCATAATTTTTATCAAGGGATTGATCTCCTAAGGCAATCTCATGTTGTAGATTATCAACAGTAGGAACATAGTTCTTAGGAGAAGCAGTTATCTCCCCCTGAATGGTAGCTTCCTCTCCCAGTGGGATTTCTTCCACAGTCTCCTTAGAAACTACTGCCTCTATGTCTGGCATATTCTCATCTTGGTCCTGTTTCAAATCTGTATCCAATTCATGAAGAACAACCACTACTATGTCATTTACAATTTCACTATATAAGATTATAGGTTCCTTTAGGTTTGTCTCAGCAGTTTGGACTACAGAGGGTTCAATCTCCCCTTGCACCTCATGCCTTATTTCAGGTGATCTCTTTTGAGGAATGTTTGTATCTAGTGCATCACTGTGATCTAAACTGGAACTTTCTGGAATTTTAGAATCACTAGAGGATTTGTCTTCCTCCACCACTGCCTTTTTCTTCTTCTCTTTCTTCTTTTCAACTCCAGAAGGTTCTTTGGATGGAACTATATCCCATCTGGACAATATCTTCATATCCATTTTTCTCATATGATTTATCTTTGTGCCCAGTTTTTGATTTAGTTCTATAAGAATGGCTTTAACTAAATATAGACTTAATATCCTACCCATATTGGGCTTCTTGATACTCACAGAGAATTTGTCAAATACCAATCTACTCCAGTTAGTTTTGATTTTGAAGATTATTCTTGTCATTATCTCAAACATGGGAGCAGAGATTTTGTCATGCGCGTCTGTCTTACACAACAACACTTTTCTAACTATTTCTAACAGAAATTTTCATTGAGAATTCATACCCTTTCGATTTAGAAAACTCCCTATCTTTTTAACTTAATCCAATCCACACCAACCTAGTCCTGCAGAAGTTTGTGTTGAATCTACGACATCCTCTTGATTGATTCAAGGTATATGAAATACCTTTGCCAATCTTTTCTTGGTTATTTTAACCTTTGTACCATTAACAGTGGATTTAATCTTTGTTGCACTGGAGTCTAATGTTGCATTATTGAAGAATTCCAGTACCTCTCGTTTCCAGATGCTTGTAGGTTCTGACAGTAGATATTCAATACCAACTTCTTGGATTAGGACAATCACATTCCTAATTTCTTCGTCTGCGGAGGCGAATCCATTTCGCATGAGTTCGTATCCCTCATTGATGTTTTCATCATTCTTTGGAGCCATTGATGTTGTCGATGTTGATTTCGTCGAGTGGAATACATCTCGAATGTCGACTAATATGAAATTTGAGGTCTAGACACTTAATAAGAACTCAAGAAGTTGTAGTTGATTCATACCCTCAACTTTCTTTATATAGTTAAATCTTCCTGGAATGTGAAAGGGCGCACTGCATATAGGCTTATTCTAAATAGTGGAAAATACCTAGATTCGACACACAAAAATTTTCGGCTGACAAGATGTGTCGACATGAATCGACTCACCTTCATGTGTCTCGACATTGCAATGTCAACACGCTTTCCCGAGACTCGACACACTTTCCTGAGACTCTACACAAGACTATATATGGTGTCAACATACATAAATTTTGTCTCGAAATGCAGTGTCAACTCTCTTTCCTGAGTCTCAACACAAGACTATATATGGTGTCGACACTTTTTCTTGAGTGTCAACACAAGATTTTTACTTAGTCAAAATCTAGTTTTCTGAACTTTTACACTTCGATATTTGAGATGTCTATAAGTTGAATTAATGACCCCTTATTTTATCTTATTCAAGATTTAACATCCCAAGTTCAAATTTAGAGAAAATGAACTTCTCTTATTCTAGTGGTTTGGTAAAGATGTCAGCAATTTATTTATTTGTAGAAACAAATTCTAGGCTAATATCTTTATTTTCTACATGCTCCCTAATGAAGTGATATCTAATTTTAATATGCTTTGTTCTACTGTGAGACACAGGATTGTGGGCAATAGAAATAACACTTGTTGAATCACAGAATAAAGGAGTTTTACTTAGCTGTAACTTATAATCTTGTAGCTGATGTTGAATCCAAAGCAGTTGAGCACAACAACTTCCAGCTGAAATGTATTCAGATTCAACTGTTGATATTGCCACACTTGTATGATTTTTTCTACTCCATGAAACCGGCCTTCTTCCAAGAAATTGACATGACCCTAATGTGCTTTTCCTGTCTTCTTTGCATCCTGCATAATCTGCATCTGAAAAACCAATCAGTTCAAAATCATTATTCCTTGGATACCAAAGGCCAATATTTGGCGTGCCATTTAGATATCTCAACATCCTTTTGACTGTTGTATAATGAGATTCTTTAGGGCATGCTTGATATCTGGCACATATGCAAGTGGAGTACATTATATCTGGTCTACTAGCTGTTAGATAAAGCAGTGATCGAACTATCCCCCTATATAAGGTTACATCAACTGGTTTGCCAGCAATATCCTTGTCTAAAGACATAGTGGATCCCATAGGAGTTCTTATTGAGGTGGTTGTTTCCATGTCGTACTTCTTGATCCACTCCTTGGTGAACTTAGATTGACTAATGAAAAGTCTATTTATAGTTTGTTTAACTTGGAGACTCAAGAAAAACTTGAGTTCACCCATGCTACTCATCTCAAACTTACTTTGTATTAATTTGGCAAACTTAGTGCAAAGTGACTCATCAGTAGAACCAAATATAATATCATCTACATATATTTGTACCAGGATGGTCTTGCCTTTGAATTCCCTTGTGAATAGTGTATTATTTATTTCCCCTCTTGAAAATTTATTCTCGTGAAGGAACTCAGACAGAGTCTCATACCAAGCCCTTGGGGCTTATTTTAAACCATAGAGAGCCTTTGAAAGCAAATAAACATGAGTAGGTTTAGTTAAATCAACAAAACTTAATGATTGCTCTACATAGACTCTTTCTTTGAGATTGCCATTTAGGAAGGCTGACTTAACATCCATTTGGTAAACTTTGAAACCCATGTAGGCTGCATATTCTAGGAAGATTCTTATAGCTTCCAACCTACCCACTGGTACAAAGGTTTGATCAAAGTCTATTCCCTCTTCTTGTCTATATCCCTTTGCAACCAGTCTAGCTTTGTTTCTTATTATTACACCATTTTCATCTAATTTGTTTCTATAAATCCATTTGGTTCCTATGATGTTACAATTTTCTGGTCTGGGAACCAACTTCCCGACCTTGCATCTTTTGAACTAGTTCAATTCTTCCTGCATTGCTCCTATCCAAAATGGATCCACATTAGCTTCTTCAAACTTTTTTGGTTCTGTTTGTGATAGAAAACTTGAATACATCACAGTATTGTGATGTTTGCTTCTTGTGGTCACTCCCTGAGCAGCATCTCCTATGATCAATTCCCTTGGATGATCCCTTAGATGCCTAACAGCTACAGGCAGTGTGATTTCATCTTTTGGACCTTCTTGATCAATGTGCTTAGTTGCTTCTCCTGGCTCTTCCTGTGCAAGCACTTCCTCAACAATGTTGATTTATTCTTGCATATTCTGCTTTGTTGTAATTGTATCTTCTATAGACAGCTCCTTTAGCTTCAAGTACACACCTGTTGTGCTTGATGTACCTGACTCATTATTATAAAACATAAAACTTTCATCAAATACAACATGTATAGACTCTTCTACAACTTGATCCTTCAAGTTGTAGATCTTATAGGCCTTACTGTGGTTACTATAACCAACAATATCCCATTATATGACTTTTCAACAAACTTGGTTATGTATATTTTTCCATTATTTAGGACAACATCTACAACCAAAAATTCTGAAATAGGCTATATTTGGTTTTCTGCCCTTCATTAGTTCATAAAGAGTTTTATTTAGTCTTTTGTTGATTGAAGCCCTATTAAAAACATGACATGTAGTGTTAATTGCCTCAGCCCAAAAATATTCTGGGAGTGAAGAATCACTCAGCATGGTTCTTCCAGCTTCAATGAGAGTCCTGTTCTTCCTCTCAGTAACTCCATTTTGGTGAGGTGTTCTTGGTGAAGAAAATTCTTGCTGAATCCCCAGTTCTTCACAAAACTTTGTTATATAATCAGATTGAAATTTAGTTCCATGATCACTTCTAATTCTGACCACAGAGCTGCTTAATTCATTCTAAATTTGTTTGACAAAAGTCTTGAAGATATCAGGAGTTTTAGACTTTTTCCTTAAGAAGAAAACCCAAGTGTATCTGGAATAATCATCAACAATTATAAAAGTGTAGACTCTCCTTCCTAAACTATGAACTGGCATAGGACCAAATAAGTCCATATGTAGGAGGTATAAACACCTCACTAAGTCTTTGGATTCACAACCCTTGAAAGAAGCTTTAGTCTGCTTGCCTTTTTGGCATGCTGAGCAGATGCTTTCTATAACGCACCCAAATCTCGGATATGAGTGGGCTGTGTTTACTGAGTAACACGGACTGGAACACGGGTGTATATAAAGCCATGTCCTACTCTATGTTAGAAATACGGCCTAGGACACGGGCGTGTCCAAAGTCGTGTCCTGCTCTGTGCTTGCCGGGTTGTGTCGACTAAGGCACATGGCCGAGGACACGGGCTTGTCCGAAGCCGTACCTAGCACACGGCCTGTAACACGGGCATGTTACATGGCTATATCCTGTTCGGGCGTGACGATTTCTAAGTCGATTGAGGTATACAGCCTTTGACACGGGCATGTCCAAATCCGTGTCGGGCACATGGCCTGAGACATGGGTGTGTCCAGGGCCGTGTCCTGTTCTGAGATCGATGATTTCTCGTACGAAAGTGAGACACTGCCTGTGACATGGGCTTATCACAAGCCATGTGCAGACCCAGTTAGATGATTTTAAGGGTGAATCATGGTCGTTCTATTTATTTCAAATGGATCCGACGGCCCAGCAGCTCTCCTGATGGTATAAGGCCGGGAAATGAGGGTTTAGACCTCATTTCACTTGTTCCTTTCTCTTTCTAAGAGGTAGAGAGAGGGGAGAGCAACGGGAGGAGTAGAAGGAGGAATCTCGCCATTGTTGAAGCTTCGAAGCTCCAAATTGCGACTCGAGTCCAGATCCGCGCAGGCAAGTACGTTGCGGTGCTTTTCATCCGGCTAGTTTTCCATAGCGCCGAAGCGAACCTCTAGGGTAACGATTCTCTACTTGGACATGTGAATTCCTATTACTTTTTGCAAAGGAAACTCTCTCCCACGAGTGGGCAGTGAGTATGAGGTATTCATTCGGGTAAATATGGTTTATCACCGTCATTTTGTATATAGAGTCCGGAATCGAAGTACAGACATAGGCATGGTGTGTGAAGCCTATCCAGACATGTTGGTCTGGATCGGTGATGTTTTCATTATGCATGTATTGCCGGAGAAGACTCCGTGCCGTTTGTTTTTCGGGTTTCTACGCGGTAGATTGCACTAGGGAGCCTTGGGGACTAACTCTAAGGTGATCCCGAAAAATTGGGCAGAAGCGTATTTCTGCTAGGTACCACGCGGCGTTAGTAATACCACCGGCAGTAGCTCTGTTATTGTGAGGTTGTGTGTTCTGGGAGCCCAGTTTGTTTGGTCAGCGAACCAACCTTGTGCATAAACGGGTTATGTACTATTATATGATTGATACTTTGGGATTCAGGGAAGCTTGATCTGCGTCAATGACTTAAATTGACATGGCGATATGAGCAACGGGTTTAGTGGAACCGTACCCGCTCTATGGCGATGTGAGCATAGGGTGTGTGGTCGTGTGCGCCAATGCCTGTGGTGAAGTGTGCTTAAATTGTACTTTCACTATCTTGTTTGGTTATTCTAATGTAATGTAGGGAAGGAGCACCACCACCCCGAGTGAGGGGTGGGGTCGTTATAATTTGGTCAGCTAATGCAGACCATTGCCTTGTTTTACCACCATGTGGTGGGTTGTTCTGATGCAGGAACAGTTGAGCCTAGTGGCAAGTAGCGGGATGGAACCCTCGTTGTTGTGCTGGCCCTTGAAGGCCAAGGAGAAGTGTTTTATTTTATTACTGTCATGTATGGCCGGCCTGCGAGCCGATGTATGTAAAACACTTTTGTTAAGCAAAGTATTGTATGGCCATAAGGCCAAATCTTGGGTGTATATTATTTCATTCCTAGCATTGTTGTAGTGGACATTCTTGTTTTAATTCTTTTGGTTCTTATAACTGTGTTAAAAGATTCTGCTAGAATGCTCTGAGTTAGGATACGTGTTCCTTTGGCAATAATTTGGTATTAATACGTAACTCCACTAACTGTCCGTGGTATATGGTGTGGGGCCCTGGTCGGACCTTCTGTTATTTTCCATGTGACGGATGGGGTGTTACAATTTGGTATCTAACTAA
This sequence comes from Platanthera zijinensis, assembly GCA_039513925.1. Taxonomy (NCBI): domain Eukaryota; kingdom Viridiplantae; phylum Streptophyta; class Magnoliopsida; order Asparagales; family Orchidaceae; genus Platanthera; species Platanthera zijinensis. Next base: position 159,333,454 of record CM077083.1, read on the forward strand.
GGCATCAGTCTTGCTTATTTGAATTCGTGGATGAATTCTTTTAAGGGGTGGTGAGAACATGTATGTACGTCATCGTTATAATATGAAAAGAACTCATGAATGTCCACGTAGGAATGAAAATACACATGTTTGAGGAACCTGAGTGTTCCTATAATTGCTTTTTTTAATTTTGTTTGGTCGCTTAATGGTGTATTGTACGAGTATAGGTGACCAGGAGTGGCGCAGGGCAGTCAGAACACCTGCTTTCTGAGGAAAGTGGCGCAGCCAGCGACGTACCTGAGACCCCTCCTTCTGTTTAAACCATAAGAAGGGTAGTTAAAGCGGTGTTCGCCGTGACTAATGCACATCATGGAAGGAATGTGCAACCCTTTGTCCCTGAGGTGGCTTCAACGCTGGGTTCTGTGACGGAGCAAATGGCATTTAGAAGACCAACATGTCAGCAGTTGAACATGCTTTTAGTGCTGGGTACACACTCAGTTGAGGAATATTTACAAGATTTTCTTATGATAAGACGCTACTCAGGCTTTGAGTTGGAGAACGAGCAGTCTATGGTCGATAGATTTTATAATGGTCTGCTTAGCGAGTTACAAGTTCTACTGCTAGGACAACAATTATTGGGATTCCGAGCCTTGGTGGAGTCAGGTAGATCTTTGGAAGTAGATTTGGAGAAGTCCCGCCAGATGCCAGTGTGTAGGGTACCGAATTCTGCAGGTCCTACAAAGGCTGCATACCGCAGAATGCTGAAAAAGAGGGCTAGAACATCTACCAGCAAGCTACTTACGCTTGTCATACTTGTGGCAAGGAAGGGCACTTTGCCCGAGTTTGTCGAGATGGTGCACAGAAGATGAAGAAAGCTATGTCAGGAGCAGTTGTAGGATAGAGTGCCAGAGAATGTAGTGGTATTCTAGTGGCAAAGAATACTGGATCTGTAGCAGCCATTGGGCGAGACCCAATTATATATTATAACTGTGGGAATTTGGGACACTTTGTCCGAGATTGTTGGAGTGGACGTCAGAAGTTCGAGAGGAAGCTTAGAGGGTACAACCTTGGCCAGCAGGAGGACATGAAGCAAGCTGGCGTGGTGACAGGTACGGCTTAAATTAATAGCAGTTTAGCTTTATATACCCGTTGCCTTATTCGTGTTAGCTTGTGACTGGTTGTGCTAGGCTTTGTATCGATCTTTGATTTTCCGGCGAGAGCACTATTCGATACGAGAGCTTCGCATTCCTTTTGTCCGAAGAGTTTGTATCGCGCATCGGAGTACCTTCTTTGATGGAAAGGGATAAATTGGATGTGTTGCTGCCTAACGGGTGTTCTATACGCGCGGATAGAGTTTGTTGTGTGTTGACACAGATCGGGAGTCAAGAGTTAGACTTTCAAGCGTCGCTACTACCGATAGTGGAGTTCGACGTGATCTTTTGAATGGACTGGCTATAAGAGAAGCGTGCGTACATTGATTGCAACCGTAAGGTGGTTAGTTTTGGACTAGATACAGATCATGAGACGACATTCTCAGGCATGAAGGGGGTCGAGCAAGACGTTGATGTCTACTCTCTAGGTGGTTAAGGTAGTTCGTGGTGGTACAAAGATGTTTCTAACTTTAGTGGAGGGTTCGAAGCCCAAGCCTGGTCGGGACAGCATCCTAGTTGTATCTGAGTTTCCTGATGTATTCCCTGAAACTCTCCCTAGAGCTCCACCTCAGCAAGAGATCGACTTCATCATTGAGTTAGTTCCAGGTGCCAAACCGGTGTCACGCTCTCCATATCGGTTAGCGCCTAAGGAGATGGTGGAGTTGAAGGTACAACTTAAAGAGTTGTTGGAGCAAGGTTAGGTGCGTCCAAGTTTGTCGCCTTGGAGCGTGCCGGTCCTCTTTGTTAAAAAGAAGGACGAAAGATTACGACTCTGTATTGATTACCAGGAGTTGAATAACCTAACGACGAAGAATAAGTATCTGATCCCAAGGATTAATGATCTATTCGACCAGCTGGTGGGGTAGACTGTGTACTCAAAGTTGGATCTAAAATCCGGATACTATCAGCTACAGATAAGAGAAAGTGACATTCCCAAGATGGCTTTCAGCACATGATATGGGCTTTATGAGTTCACCTTCATGCCGTTTGGGCTGACGAATGCCCCCTCTGTGTTTATGGATTTGATGAACAGAACGTTCAGAGAATACTCGTACCAGCTCATGATAGTCTTTGTCGACGATATACTTGTGTACTCGCAGTGCGAGGATGATCATTTTAAGCATCTGCATATGGTGTTGGAGACATTTAGGAGGAACCAGCTGTGCGCCAAGTTATCCAAGTGTGAGTTTTGGCTGTCCTCAGTAGCATTCCTTGGTCATTTAATTAGTAGGTGAGGGAATCACTGTGGATCCGACGGAGATGTTTGCTACGGGAGTGGCCTGTATTGTGTTTAGTAGCGGAAGTCCGGAGTTTTCTGGAGCTTGCCGGTTACTACAGGCGGTTCGTGGAGAACTTTTCGCGGTTAGTGTTACCCCTCATGATTTTGACAAGGAGAGATTAGAAGTTTATCTATCTTCGGAGAGCGCGCAAGCTTTTGAATAGTTGAAGAGTCGCCTGACCACGACGCCTATTCTCTGTGCGCTATGTGGGGCAGAAGGCTTTGAGTTTTACAGTGATGCTTCGGGCAGCGACTTAGGTTGTGTGCTGCTAAAGCATGGGAGTGTAATAGCGTATGGCTTACGCCAGTTGAAGGTACACAAGAGGAATTATCCGACTCATGACTTGGAGTTAGCGGCTGTGATATTCGCTCTGAAACTTTGGAGGCTTTACATGTACGGTGTGAAGGTCGACATCTATATCGAGCGTACGAGCCTGAAGTATATTTTGGATCAAAAGAATTTAATCATGCGACAACGGAGGTGGATGAAGTTCCTGGGGGACTACACCTTCAAAGTACACTACATGCCTAGATAAGGTAATGTGGTCGCGGATGCGTTAAGTCGCAGAGCTCGCATGCAGGTTAGTTGGTTGTCGATGCATGACGAACGTTTGGTTCGTGAGTTGGAGGCCTTGGAGACCTCTTAAGCTGACACAAAGTTTAGTGTCAAAGCATAATTGTACTGGTCAGAGGTGCAGTGCAACCTCGCTGATACGATTCTGCGAGCTCTATTCTTGGATAACGACATGAAGCAGATCATGGCTGAGGTTTTGGATGGGTTAAATTCCCAATCTATGGTTAATAATGGACTGTTATGGAGGAATAGTTGTTTGTACGTCCCAAGTGTAGGTAAACTATGGGAGAAGTGAGGTACGAGGCTTACCATGCTAAGTACTTGATTCACCCGGGGAGCACGAGAATGTTTAAAGCCATGAAAAAGTTGTTCTAGTGGTCGGGACTCAAAAAGGACATAACACTTTAAGAGGCAAAGTGTCAAGCATGCACCCTGGTGAAGGCGAATGCCAGAAGCCAGGTGGATTTCTAAAGTCCCTGTCTCTACCAGGGTGGCAATTTGATGACATCTCAATGGATTTCATGCACAGTTTGCCGTGATCGCACAAGGGGAACGACGCCATCTGGGTGGTCGTTGATCATTTAAAGAAGGTGTCATATTTTATACCCAATAGGAAGGACGATTCAGTGGAGAAGCTGGCGAAGCTTTACGTGGATAATATAGTCTGTTTGCTTGGTGTACCCTGGAGCATCGTTAGTGACCGTGATGGTCGGTTCACATCCAAAGATTGGAAGCTCATTCATCAGTTGTTGGGTACCAAGCTGAACTTCAACACAACTTTTCACCCGCAAACAGATGGGCAAACTGAAAGGGTGAACTAGACGATGGAAGACATGCTTCGTATGTGTGCGTTGGATTTTGGGAAAAGGTGGGAAGACCATCTTTACATGATAGAGTTCGCATACAATAACAGCTATCAAGCCAGTATTGAGATGATGCCTTTTGAGGCTCTGTATGGGAGGAGGTGTCGTACACCGTTGTCTTGGGTAGAAATTGGAAAATCGAAGCTGTACAAGCGAAGTGACGTTGACGATGCTACGTCAACGATACGATTGATTCGGTAATGGTTACTGATTGCTCAAGATAGACATGCTAAGTACTATAATGCTAAGCATCGGAACATGGAGTTTACAGTGGGAGACTTGGTATACCTAAAGATAAAGTCGTTTAAAGGCGTATCAAGAATTCGACGCTTAAAGAAGCTTAGTCTAAGGTATGTTGGGCCTTTTGAGATCTTGGAGCGGGTTGGTGAAGCCGCCTATTGGTTGGCTCTTTTGTTAGAGCTGGGTGATTTTCATGATGTGTTTCACATCTCGGTCCTACGCAAAACCGTGAAAGAACCAGTGCAAGTGATTGTTGCGGATCAATTATCGGCCGATAGTTGGCTAACTACGAAAGTTAGACCCATTCGGATCGTGGTTGCAGAGGTCAAACATTACGATCGTGAGGAGCTTTCGTGGGAGCGAGAGCAGACCATGCTTGTGGAGTATCCCGAGCTTTTCTACTAAAGTACCATTTGATCTTGTGTACCTTTCCATTCTCTAATTTTGGGACAAAATTCTTTTAAGGGGAGGAGAATTGTAATGCCCCCAAATCTCGGATATGAGTAGGCTGTGTCTACTGAGCAATACGGCCCGGAACACGGGCGTGTCTAAAGCCGTATCCTGCTTTGTGTTAGAAACACGGCCTGATACACAGGCGTGTCCAAAGCCGTGTCCTGTTTTGTGCCTATTGAGTTGTGTCCACTGAGGCACACGATCGGGGACACGGGCGTGTCCGAAGCCGTACCTAGCACACGGCCATATTACAGGGTCGTGTCCTATTCAGGCGTGACGGTTTCTATATCGATTGAGGCACACGGCCTTTAACACGGGCGTGTCCAAAGCCGTGTCGGGCACACGGCCTGAGACACGAGTATGTCCAGGGCCGTGTCTTATTCTTAGATCGACGATTTCTCGTACAAAAGTGAGACACGACCTGTAACACGGGTGTATCACAAGCCGTGTGCGGAACCAGTTAGACGATTTTAAGGGTGAATCATGAACGTTCTTTTTAATTCAAAGGGATCTGACGGCCCAGCAGCTCTCCTGGTGGTATAAGGCTGGGAAATGAGGGTTTAGACCTCATTTCACTTGGTCCTTTCTCTTTCTAAGAGGTAGAGAGAGGGGAGAGCAAAGGAGGATTAGAAGGATGAATCTCGCCATTGTTGAAGCTTCAGAGCTCCAAATCGCGAGCCGAGTCCAGATTTGCGGAGGCAAGTCCGTTGCGGTGCTTTTCATCCGGCTAGTTTTCCATATCGCTGAAGCGAAACTCTAGGGTAACGATTCTCTGCTTGTACATGTGAAGTCCTCTTCATTTTTGCATAGGAAACTCTCTCCCGCGAGTGAGCGGTGAGTATGAGGTATTCCTTCGAGTAGATATGGTTTATCCCCGTCGTTTTACATATAGAGTCCGGAATAGAAGTACGAACGTAGGCATGGTGTGTGAAGCCTATCCGGATATGTTGGTCTGGATCGGTGATGTTTTCATTATGCATGTATTGCCGGAGTAGACTCTGTGCCGTTTATTTTTCGGGTTTCTACGCGGTAGATTGCACCAGGGAGCCTTAGGAACTAACTCTAAGGTGCACCCGAAAATTGGGCAGAAGCGTATTTCTGCCAGGTACCGCGCGACATTAGTAATACCATCAACGGTAGCTCTGTTATTATGAGGTTGTGTGCTCTGGGAGCCCAGTTTGTTTGGTCTGCGAGCCAACCTTGTGCATAACTGGGTTATGTACTGTTGTACGATCGATACTTCGGGATTCAGGGAACCTTGATCCGCATCGATTACTTAAATTGACATGCCGATGTGAGCAACAGGTTGTGTGGAACCGTACCCGCTCTATATGGTTCGGTTTAAGTTGCCTACTGATAGCATAGAAGGCGGGTCTTAGGCTTCGGCCGAAAGAGACATTTACATCACAATGTTGCCGTCCTAGGGGAGGTGGTGGATCGAGTTCACCGAGAATGTGCCCTAAGAGCACGGGGTGTGTGACCATATGTGCCAACGCCTGTGGTGAAGTGTGCTTAAATTGTACTTTCACTATATTGTTTGGTTATTCTAATGTAATGCATGGAAGGAGCACCTCCACCCCTAGTGAGGGGTGGGGTCATTATAATTTGGTCAGCTAATGCTGACTGTTGTCTTGTTTTACCACCACACAGTGGGTTGTACTGATGCAGGAACAGTTAAGCCTAGTGGCAAGTAGCGGGCTGGAGCCCTCGTTGCTGTGCCGGCCCTTGAAGGCCAAGGCGAAGTGTTTTTTATTACTGTCATGTATGGCCGGTCTACGAGCCGATGTATGTAAAACACTTTTGTTAAGCAAACTATTGTAAGGCCATAAAGCCAAATCTTTGGTGTATGTTATTTCATTCCTAGCGTGGTTGTAGTGGACATTCATGTTTTAATTCTATGGGTTCTTATAACTGTGTTAAAATCTTCTGCTAGAATGCTCTGAGTAAGGACACGTGTTCCTTTGGCCGTAATTTGGTATTAATACATAACTCCACTAACTGTCCGTGGTATATGGCGTGGGGCCCCGACCGAGCCTTCTGTTATATTCCATGTGACAGATGGGGGGGTGTTACACTCTCCTTAGAGCATTTAAAGTTAGGACAATTCCTAACCAGCTCTTTGCTGTAAAGTTTGTCTATGGACTTATAGTTCAAGTGAGCTAGCCTCTTGTGCCATTTGACACAATGTGAGGCTCTTTCACATGCAACTAGACATAAGGGTGAGTCTGACTTTATACATAGAAAATTTAGACAGTACACATTCCCACATCTAGTGCCTGTCAAGATGACCTCTTGGTCACTTGACTTTTTTATTAGGCACTTCTCTTTATGGAAAGATATGACATAGCCCAGATCATAAAGTTGGCTTATGCTTATAAGATTGTGTTGCAATCCTTCCACATAAGCTACTTTAGTGAGTGTGACTAAGCCATTTGTGATCTTACCATAACCTTTGGTTATGCCTTTATCAGCTCCTCCAAAGATCACCTTTGGTCCATCCTCCAGAGGGATGTATTCCCTCAGATTTCCTCTTATTCCAATCATATGTCTGGAACATCCACTATCCAAGTACCATATTGGTCTTTCTCTAGAACTTGGACATTCCTACAAAATTAGAATTTACTTTTCCATAGGAACCCAAATTGTTTTGGTTCCTAGATTTTTGTTAGTTGTGACTCTATCAAAGTCACCAGTAAATTTCTTGACTGGATATCTTTTCTGAATATGAGACACTGAGTAATTGTACCAGCAATATAAGGTAAAGTGCCCAATCTTTCCACAATACCAGCATTCATATCTGTTATACCTCCTTTTTGAAGAAACATAAGGATCGTTGTGCTGACATTCCTTTGGGCAGGAGTCAGCAAACTTAATAGTTTTTTTTTGACTGAGAGCACAATACTTGTTTTATCTCTCAGCAACAAGATTCCTTCTTAGAGCCTTAGACTGGAACACTGGTTGTGGAATGAATTGACCCTTTGGTACTTTTGGCTTTTTGCCCCTTTTCCTTTTCGGTTTTACAAACCCAAGACCACTTCTTGGTGTTCCTGAGAAGGTGTCTATTATGGGCAGTACAGTTTTGGGTTTTGAAATTTTTTGTACTAGGCTTCTCTCATTCAGAAGTTTCAATTCTAGCTCCTGAATGGTTGCATCCTTTTTCTTAACTATTATTATTTGATCATCAATGATCTTAGTTAGTTTTGTCAACTTAGAATTTTGAAGACCAATAATCTGAGTATCCATTTTGTGATGATACTCATAACTTTTTAGAGATACAATTTCTATAGCTTGTTCTTTAATAAGCTTCTTGTTGTTAACTAAAGCTACCAATAACTCACCAAATTTAACTGTGAGATGTTGTAGTTCAATTGTTAAGTTAATCTCATGTGAATCAACCACCGAGTCACATGAGTTTAGCTCACCTTCAGTCTCATAAACAGAAGTCTTAGAGCTGGAAGAGTTATCATAGATTACCTGTGTACTTTTATAGTCATGTACTTTTGTTTCTGGTTCATCAGATATTTCCATCAAGTTGATCTTCATGTCTTCTTCAGAATCACCCTAGTTTGATGAAGTTTTGGAGTTTTTCCCTTTGTATATAGCTCTTCTGATAAACTCTTCTTCATAGGAGAAAAGTCCTACAAGTTCTTCTTCTGATTCAGTTGAATCAGTTTCACTATCAGACAGTCTTTAACTTCTTTATCATCAGACCCTTCTCTGATTTCTTGTCCTTATTAAACTTATTTCCTTTTGACTTCCTGTTCTCCTTTCTTTTTACTGGACAGTCAGCAATGACATGACCAGGCCTATTACAACAAAAATAAATGATGTCAATCATAAATTTTTTATTCTGATGTTAATCATACCAGACTATAGATTTATCTCTATGCTTGCCTTTGCTTTTATTAGAGCTTGATCCAGAAGGTTTCCTATTTCTCCACTGCTTCCTCCTTCTTAACATTTTCTTGAATTGCCTGGTAAACATTGCCAGTTCATCATCTGATATTTCTTCTGAAGAAGAACATGCTCTAGTGATGTCTGTATCTTCATCCCTTCTGGGTGATGATGGGATTTCTCTTCTAGATTTCTTGGAAGTATCTGCTTTGAAAGCCACAGATTTAGATTGAGTTGAGTGTCTGGCAGATTCAGCTTCAACTTTCCTAGAATTTAGCTGAAGTTCATGTGACATTAACTTCCCATATAAGTCTTGGGGTAACATATTTCTTAAATTCCCCATCTCTCTTACAACACAAATCTTGATGTCCCATTCTTTATTCAGGGATCTCAGAAATTTGTCATTTAATTCATAGTTTGAGAAGTTTCTGTCATAGTTTCTCAAATCATTAACTATTCTAAAGAAATTTTCATAGCATTGTTCAACAAAATTAGTTTTTCCTTGTTTAAAGGCTTCATACTGCTGGTTGAGGGGAGATTTCCTGTCATCTCTTACCTCTTCTGTGCCTTCCATGTAAACTATGAGGGTATCCCACATCTCCTTGGATGTATTACAATGCACCAGATTCTGAAAGGTTGAGTTGTCTATTGCACTAACTATTATATTATGTGCCCTCTTGTCCATAATAGCAAGTATTACCTCATCCTTTGTCATTTCTGATAATTTCTTGGGGGTTTGATCATTAGCATCCAAGACTGATATTTTTATGGGCACATATAGTCCTTCTTGTACTGTGACAAATATTCTTGGGTCTGAGGCTTCCATCAACAATCTCACTCTACGCTTCCATATTACAAAGTTATCTATAGTATATATTGGCAATTTCAAATAACTGAGTTCTTTGTGAGATTCAGATGATATTCAATTACCCTTAGGATCTTTTTCAGACTGTTAGGTCTTTCTTTGAACAAATTGGCTCTGATACCACTTGAAAGTCAAGCCTATGGGTTGATAGTCACCTAAAGGGGGGGGGGTGAAAAGGTGACCCTTTTTTTATTCCTTGCAATTTTTTATCACTAATTTAATAGCAATAATATCATCACAGATAATAGCACACACACGACACAAATAAAGAATTACACACAGTACACACAGAATTTTATAGTGGTTCTCCTATCTATGGTACATCCACTTTCCCCCTCCTTCCTCACTAGTAATGTGCTAGATAAGGTTATAACTCCTCCTTTTCAACTCAGATCCAAAGATCCTACAGGCTCAGTTTCTGTCAAGAAACCCACACTCAGACCAACTGGTCTTACCTCAGAGATTCTCTCAATCTCCTACCGCAGGCCCTCTTAAGAACCCTACCTCAGCCTTTATAGAATAGGCCTACAATACAGTGATTTACCCTAAATCACCTACCTCAGGTCCCTCCAGAACTATACATCATCCTTTATAAATTAGGCTTACAATCTCAGAGAAAAGATTCTCCTACCCACTCAAATCTCTAGGAGATCTTACAATTTAAAGTGATAAAATAAAACATAGATAACAGGAAACCTGTAATCTGTTATATCTGTTTACATATATTCTTCAAATCAACTATAATTGGATTTCTTCTTGATAGATCTGTAGACTGAAATGTTCCTTCTCTGTATCAGCAATCTTCTTGATATTGATCAACGTGAATACCTTGAAGTTGTTGTTGATCTGATATAATTTGATCCTCAGATAAAACTCATAAAAATGGATCTGAAGATCTTCTTGAAGACCTTTCTCTTCTTCCACTTTCTCGAAAAAGTTGTCTGGTTAGGACTTGGAAGAAATTAGAACGAGAAATTATGATTGTTTGATTTTTTTTTTCCGTCAGTTGTTCCTGTGTGAATTTGATTCTCTCTCTCTTATGAAGGTAGGACCTTCTATTTATAGACTTTGCAGATGACTGGATTCTGTTTGATGACGTCAGTAACATACATCAAATTCTTCCTTGATCGCTTTCTGTTGAAGTATGAGTTTTCTGCAATCAGTTCTGACTTGTCTTGACATTTCTAGTGTCAACTCAGCATATTCTAAAACATAAGTATCGAGTTGTACCAGATATCTCAACACATGTATTGATATATCTTAGTAGTCTCGACACATTCAACCCTGGAGTAATTTTCATCAGAAGTTGAAAGTGTCGAGACATTTGACTTGTCTCGACACACTTATAATCTGTATTGACAAATCTAAAAACTGCCTTGTGTCGAGACAGTTAGATTTTCTCGACACAACTGTTTGTTGTGTCGACATCTTCTGATTTTGCCTTGTGTCGACAACTACTAATTCTTCCTTATGTCAAGAAAGTGAGATTGTCTCGACACAATCTGTCTGCTATATTGATAACTTCTGATTCTGCCTTGTGTCGACAACTACAAATTCTGCCTTGTATCGAGATAGTGAGATTGTCTCGACACAATCTGTCTGCTGTGTCAAAAACTTCTGATTCTACCTTGTGTCATCAACTACTAATTCTGCCTTGTGTCGAGATAGTGAGATTGTTTCGACATAATATATCATTGAGGTGTCGACACAATTGAACTATGTCGACACATATGTGCTTAGACAATTTCTTCACTTTAAATCCTGCACATATAAACTGAACATGCATCAAATACAACTTTGTGTATATCATTGAGTTGAAAAGGTACTTCTTCAAATCAGGTACATAATTCCCAAAGTACCCGACAAACATACTGTTTTGCAAAATACTTAGGCTATGTTTGGCGCAACTTATCACAGTTTATTTGCTCTAGTAAGGTTGCACAAAATAGTTATTGTCATAGATTGACATTTTTTGTTTGAAAAATGTTACAATCGTTATTAAAAAAAATAATTTGGGGTATAAGAATTTGGTATGAAAATGACATTTTTGTCCAAACTCAGCAGAGCAAATAAACCGTGATAAGCCGCACCAAATGCAACCTTAATTAACATATGGTCATAAATTAGAGCTGGAATTGATCTAGAACTAATCTGGAGGTGAAGCACCAAATCATAGTGAAGATCTTGCTATCATCATTTAGAGAATAAGAAAATAAGAGTTAGGGTAAATATCAAGAGACTCATTTTAGGCCCAATAATTGATACACTTTATCTCGTTTGCTAACACAAATGTATCTTTCTTAAGTAATGTATAAACATGCATTATGTATGACATTTTAAAATATCCCCCAATATATCCTTTGTAATTCGACATCCAACATCTAATTCTCAAATGACTAAGAATCCGATATCCGACATTTGCAACCTAGCCCAGAAGTGATTTTTTTAGGAATGAAGAAGTGAAAATATTTGGAGATAAAGATTAGGGGAGTGGCGGATCGGAGACACAAAGTAGTTGAGGAAGATGGAAATTTACCTCACAAGGAGATATTGAAGAAGGAGATTTCAGAAAAATTTATGATGCCCCGGGGAATTTGAAATTTAAAGTGGCCAGTAAAATCAAGGAAGGTGTATTACACCCCCAAAACTGATTATAAATGAGGTCATGTGGGTCTTAAGGGGCCTAAGGAAGTCTCATGGAAATTTATGACTGATTGAGGACTGTTCAGGGATGTTTTGGAGGCGTTAGAGAAACATTTCGTTGTGCACGCCCTGTTTACACTCCCATGTAAATTGGATGTGTATTTCCCAGAAAATGTATTCTTGAGTTTTTTGACTGGAGGGTTACACACTCTGTTTACATGGGCATGTACAAAAGAAGTGTACATGTTGTAAATAGTTTTTAGCTCATTTTTGAGCCATTGGACGAGGTTTCTTTATATCTAATGGTGACGATCCATTACTAAGGGTTTTGGCCAAGAAGAGGGTTGACAAGAAGATATTTCAGCCTTTGTTTCTGCTTTCTAAGGTTAGAGAGGAAAAAGAGGAGAAAGAATGAGCAAGAATCCACTATTAGATGTTGAATCGCAATCCAATACCAGATATGTGGAGAGGATTCAATTGTGCTCCTCTTTATCTCTCTTTTTTGACGAATCTATGGTGGGGAGAAAGTAAAAGAAGTTTATGTCTTCGCTTCTCTTGGTTAAAGGATGTGTATTTTCATCCATTGATTTTTATGTTTTTATTGTTGTGATTTGTGGTAGTCGGTGCATCTAATTATATGGTTGGGCGTTACCTCGTTCATTACAAACCACGGGGGTATGAGAATGCAACTCAGACATATTTGTATTAGAATTCAAGAAATGATTAATGAATTAGGCAATACGGGTGTAGCCAAGTCGAGACTCGTGGCCCCATTTGGTAATGTTGCATTTTAAGAAATCCAGTAAACATGCGATTGTGTCCATAATGACATTGTGATGCTAATTTTCCGTAAGATTAGCGGATGTTGGGGTTAGGACAAGAGGTGCACATAATACTACTATTGATTGAAACACGATGACAAAATAATGCATAAGATAGTGGATATGTGACAACATTAGGGACTGTGTGTGATTCCGTCGTAGAAGAGGTGTTGGGAATTCATGCATTACCACACTAATAATAGCTTTAAGAATGTAATAGTGATGGAATTTGTGAGTAATGTTGTCGTATAAGGCCATGAGACTTTACTTGCAATGCTATTGTACATAAATTGGATAATATTTTAGAGGCGATGTGAATTCATGAGTATTGCCACTCATAGGGCTAGAAGACTTTACTCATGATGTCGTCGTGCTTGATTTTATAAAAGCGTAGAGAGAACTCTTAGATAATTTCTCCTTAGAGTTCAGAAGTCTTTACTCATAATACCTACATGTATGTTTTGATTTGCTATGATAGAGGGGTAGTGGACGTTGATCACCAAATCATAGTGAAGATCTTACTATCGTCATTCAGAGAATAAGAAAATAAGAGTTAGGGTAAATATCAAGAAATTCATTTTAGGCCCAATATTTGATACACTTTATCTTATTTTCTAACACTGACGTCTCTTTCTTAAGTAATTTATAAACATGCATTATGTCTAACATTTTAAAATATCCCCTAATATATCCTTTACAATTTGACATCTGACATTTCATTCTCAAATGACTAAGAATCCGATATCTGACATCTGTAACCTAGCCCAGAAGTGATTTTTTAGGAATGAAGAATTGAAGATCTTTGGAGATAAATATTAGAGGAGCGGAGGATCAGAGGATTGGAGAAACAGAGGAGTTGAGGAAGACGGAAATGGACCGCACAAGGAGAAATTGAAGAAGGCGATTTCATAGAAATTTATGATGCCCCAGGGAATTTGAAATTGAAGGTGGCAAGTAAAATCTAGGAAGGCATGTAACACCCCCAAAGCTGATTTTAAAGGAGGTCATTTGGTCCTAAGAGCCCTAAGGAAGTCTCATGGAAAAATGTGACTGATTGAGGACTGTTCGAGGATGTTTTGGAGGCGGTAGAGAAACATTTTGTTGTGCATTCCCTGTTTACACTCCCAGGTAAATTGGATGTGTATTTCACAGAAAATGTATTATCAAGTTTTCTGTTTGGAGGAATACACACTATATTTACACGGGCGTATACTGATGAAATGTACATGCCGTAAATAGTTTGTAGCTCATTTTTTGAGCCATTGGATGGGGTTTCTTTATATCTAATGGCGGTGATCCTTTAATAGGGGTTTTAGGACGATAAGAGGGATGATAGGAGGTCATTTCAACCATTGTTTTCGCTTTCTTAGGTAAGAGAGGAGGAAGAGGAGAAATAATGAGGAGGAATCAGTGATTAGAGGCCAAATCAAATCTCCGAATTACAAGCCAATACCGGATCCGCGGAGAGGATTCAATTGCGCTCCTCTTTATCTCACTTTTTTGACGAATCCATGGTGGGGAGAAAGTAGAATGAGGTAACGACTTCGGTCCTCTTGGTTATATAATGCGTATTTTCATCCTTTAATGTTTATGTTTTTATTGTTGTGATTTGTGGAACCCGGTGCATCTAATTATATGGATTGTTGTACCAAGGTTCATTACGAACTATCAGGGTATTAGAATGCGGCCCAGATATATTTGTATTAGAATTCCGAAAATGATTAATGAATTATGCATTACGGGTGTAGTAAAAATCAAGGCCCGTGGCCCTATTTGGTATTATTTCATATTTAAGAAATTTGGTAGATGTATGATTGTGTCCATAACAACATTGTGACACCCATTTTTCGTGAGATTAGCGGATGTTGAGGTTAGGAAAATAGGAGCACATAATATTCTTATTGATTGAAACTCAATGTCGCGATAATGCTTATCACAGTCAATAAGTCATTGGATATGACACAACAGTGGGTACTGTGTGTAATTCCTCTGTATATGAGGTGTTGGGAATTCATGCATTACCACACTAATAATAACTGTAAGAATGTAATGGTGATTGAATTTATGAGTACTGTTGTCGTATAAGAACCTGAGACTTTACTTGTAATGCTACTGCACAACCCCGTATTTGGCAAGTAGGTCCCTCAGAAGAGGTCAGGACCCAAAAAGGTCATTCAGGTTATGTTGGGCTTGGCGAGCCGAGTAGGTGGGTGGTTGAGTCTCGCCCCGGCTCACATGTAGCATCAGTTTAAGGGTAGCAGGGGAGAGTGTGGTGCTCTGACCCGCACTCACTCCGGAGTCAAGATTGACGGCGAGTGCGTGTAACATCCCGACTTTTATTGAGCCACTAGAACCCTAGTGGGCCCATTAAAAGTGACCCGAACCTCTACCCAAGACCCATAAAGAGATAGGAGGTAACCCTAGTCGAGGGTTTTGAGCTAGAAAACTCTGATTTGAGCTCTGTCAGTTCTTGTGGCCTCGTATATTTAATACGAGTGCATTGGAACTCATTCCATTGAACTCCAAGGTCATATGGTAGATATGACCGTTCCTCGTATAACGTCGCAAATACGTGATTTTGTATTATCGAGCTAGAGAACTCTGATTTGAGTTCTGTCAGTTCCTATGACTTTGTATAGTCGATATGAGAGCATTGGAACATATTATGTTGCAATCTAGAGTCAAATGATGAATTTGACCATTTTAGTGTGCCGTGACGTGCAAATTTTTGATATTTATCCAAGTAAATTCGATTTGACCTCGGTCAGTGGTGTTTGATTTGTATGGTCTATACAAAGTCAATGGAGTTCGCCCCGGTAGGTTTTGACAATGGGTGGTCAATCTATAGTCAAACCAAGCACAGTCGTGCACTAAAAAGCGTGCGCACACCAATTATGACACGACATCCCAACTTTGACCCGACCCACGATGACTTGGACCTACTTTGACTTTGATTAGAAAGGGGCCCTAGGGTTGCTTTTGGTCAAACCCCCCTAAATGCCCATTTTCTTGGAATTTTTCCCAAGGAGGAACACACCTCCTCTCCATGGTTTGATTAGGGATTTACTTCCCTCACCCTTGGGCCACCAAATCAGGAAGCATGGGTGGGAAATGGGCCCATTTAGCAAAAGTACATAAAGAGGAGATCTCCTCCCTTACTCCATTTTCAAAGCTCAACCCAAGCCCATCAAGTTCCCTCCCTTGAATGAAGCCATATAGCTTGTACTAGCACTTCAGATGGCTGCCATATGTCCCCTCCAGCTAGAGGGAGGAGGAGATCAAATCTTTCTAATGGGATTAGTCCCATATTGCTCCCAAGCACAAGCCACCATCTCTTCTAGTTATTTAAGGCCCTCACCCCTTGCTCTCCTCCTCACCTGCTCATAACGAGAGCTAAGCCCCTCACCGGAACCCTAGGCTATTGGAGAGACCAACTCGAGCCCCACTACCTCCGCTACCCTCCTATGGCATCCCATACGGGACTTTCCCGAGCCCCTCTAGCCTGGGTGGAACTTCTCCTCTCCTCCTTCCCCACTCCTCCAATGATCTGCGTGGGCCTCCTAGCAGCTGGAGCGCCACCGGCGCCACCCGAGCCTTACTCCAGGTCGGGTGGTTGTTGTGGGTGGTAAACCCTACCTAGTGCTGGTGGTGGTGTTGGAAGGGTGTCATACCATCAGGGAAGTCCATCCCTGGCGGTGGAAGGTCGTGGTTCCGCCTGATTTCACCGCTCTGGCGGCACCCGAGAGAACAATATCCTTAGTTTTCTTTTGTGGTGCCAGCCAGCGGCAACAGGCCATCGGAACACCGTCGGAGAGAATCCATACCCCCAGCATGCTGGCCGGGGGTGGTATAGTAGTCGGTGTGCTACTAGAGAGGTGGGGAGGCATGGAATCTCTAGGAGCAGAGCAAGCCGTGCGATCCCACTCTCGGGTTGGAGAAATTAGGCGGTGGCCTGCGAAGCCAAGCCGACGGACCACCGCCCAGTAGTTCGTCGACCCCCGGCGAGTCGACCATGGGCAGTGCCGATGTGTGACGGTTGCCGACCAACGATGGCAGTGCCCGTCTCTGCTCTGCACCGACAACAACAAGCGGTAGTCGTCTGATCTTCTTGATGAAGATCAGACAGCCACGATGTGGTTAAATTACGTACCGCCATGAATTTATAGGCCCTCACAGTGGATCCGAGCCTGATTCGCTGTGGGGATAGAAGAATATTTCGTTCGGCTTGATCTGAGCTGCAGATTTCATTTTGATTTGGCTAATTGTAGACCAAAATATTAACAAAAACTTTTGGATTTTTAAATAAAAATCTAGGCTTCTAGTTAAAAAGTTTTGAACATGAAAGTTGTTATCCATGATGAGGGATATCTCCACAAAAATTTTGGGAATTTTATGAATTAATTTGATATCTTAAGAGCCTAAATAAAAATTATTTGACCAATTTATATGCCCAAAAATGCTCGGAAAATTTTGGAAAAATTTCTAGGCTCTTTTTAAGCCCTCTTTAATGTTGTGTTAAAATTTGGGAAACTTGGAATGAAAATTGAAGATTTTTTTAATTTCTTGGAGCCTATGGTTGCGCTCAGAAATTGATACATTCAAATTCTTCAAAAATGAAAATTGGAATGCGCGGCCACTCTCTAAATTGAATATTAAGTTTAATTGATTAATCGATGAGAGTTATCGAGGCAAGTTTTTAAGCTCTAAGTGTTTTGAGGTTTTGCGAAATCACTGAGCGTCTCATTTCAAAAATAACTCGTGGGTATTTTTCGGTAAACTCGGAAGATGAAAATACAAGCTTCTACTAGATTAATGTCCAACCTTATTTCAGGAGAAGAATTTCCCTTGTGTGTTGGAAATGATTTTTGAGGTTGAAATTCGAGGAAGAATATGTTATTTAATAAGATGCTCGGATTTGATCCGACGCAGGCAAATAAGATGATAATTATTCTCGAATGAATAATAAAGATGTAACCCTTAATAAGCTTTCCTGATCCGATTAAACTATGGATGAAAAGTGCAACTGAATTAATATCGGATTCTAATAATGGTTGCAACTCAAAGAAACTTCATAAAAGCTGAAATGGAACTGAACTTTCCAACTGAAAACTATGATGGAACAACACATTTCTCCTGAGAGCCGAGATGGAATTGAACTTGTCTCCTAAGAATGGAGATGGAACTGAAACCTGCTGAATGGAGTGATTGGACAACTAACTATTTTTTTAATTTTTTTTCCAGTCTTGCACTGGTCTAGTTCCTTTATTTATTTCAGTTTAGCACTTTCTTTTTAGTACTCCAGTCTCATACCGGTCCAACTTATTTACTTTCAGTACTTACTTTCAGTATATTTTTTAAGTACTAATCCAGTATTGTGCTTGTCTAGTTCCTTTCAGTAATTACTTTCAGTTCATTTCTTTTAAGTACTAATCCAGTCTCATACTGGTCCAGTTCCTTTTAATACTTACTTTTAGTTCTTTCTGTTCGATACTACTCTAGTTTCGTACTGGTCATATTTCAATTCAACATTTCAATTTTAAACCTTATATTCTTAGCAGCTTTTATTATCGTACTTATGTTTCCTATAATTTACTATTTTAGCATTTTAAGCACGGGTCCTACTCTGATAAGTAGTAGATTTTTAAGTTGAGCCTTTGTTGGGGATAATGAGAGTTGAGTTATTCCTCGAAGATTAGCCCCAAATAAAGTGCTACAATGAACCTTGTCGAAAGTTGAGTCGAACGCTGCTTGCCCGAATTATTTGAAGTATAGTAGGGCAAGTCGTCATAGACTTGATGCGTACCAGCAAAGTTTATTAAATTTGAATGCTTGTAAATTGCTTGAGGTAATTTATGGATGGTCAGTCACATCCACAGACCATTCATATTGGTGGGGGAAGGTCGATGACTCAAGGCGATAAGGAGATGTGCACCATGGGTGACCGGCCGTTATATTCCTTCCTGTTGGATTTCGTCCACTGGTCGGCCAAAAATATAGTATCGTCAGATGTTGCTCTTATCCAAGAGTACACAGGGTTGTATATTGGGGCCTGGGTAGTGCGGTATGACCACCCCCATAAGTGGAAAGACTGGTCACTTTCACCAATGGCCGCATCAATGAGGCTCGCGGGGCTCGCTACCATGCTTGAAGAAAAGCGGTTCATACTATGTCGACATAGGGTGTGTGCGCGGCTTTGAACGCTTGCGAAGTCTTGGTAAGTTTGAATACCTGTGATGTAAACACAGGTTATGAATACATGTCGTGTTGATAGCTAGTGGAGCGTTTATTATAATTGGCGTATAAACCTGCTACTATTTCCAGTTATATTATGCTGCATATTCTTACAGATAATTGTTCCTAGCCTTTATACATGAAATTTTGCACTAACTCTCTCTTGCTTTGACATTTACTTTTGTTGGGTGTGTGATCTAATCCCCGGGATATGGATCCGGGGAGGAGATGTGTTTCCACTTTGCTATATGACTAACAGTTATTTTAATAAATATTTACAGGAGATGGAGAACCACGATATTCAGTTATCGCAGGACGATACGCCAGCTAGTAGGACTACCCAAGCAGAGGCACCCCCGTCATCTACAAACTTCTGAGACATGAGTTACTAGCACACAGACTTGAGAGAGAGAGAGAGAGAGTGTGTGTGTGTGTGTGTGTGCGTGCTAGTAGTAGTTGTGTATAAATAGTGGTTATGGCCTTTGCTAACTATGATATATATATAGTGGTTTTCTGTTATTGATTCCGCAAACTCTTTGATGTTATGTGAATGTTGTGATTCAAGCCAGCGTGGGTTATTGCCACTCAGGGAGCATTGGGTGGACGTCTTGGGCAGTAAGGCCCATCTACGACCCGACCAGGGCTAAGGTTGGTGGAGGGGGTCTTATAGTTGTGGATCTCCTTGAGCATTCGCCGCCTCAGGCGGCAGGTCAGCTCATCCGACTGTTCTCCTCCAGGTGAAGTCTAGCTGGGCCTGCTAGTAGCCTCTCCAAACAGTGGAGTTACGTTGTTAGCAGACCACTTTGGACTGCGTATAGTAGAACCAAAAGGTGGGATTCTATAATGTGCAGGCCAGACTTGGAAAACTATAAATAGACCCTTAAGGGAACCTTTAGAGGGGATCTGATTCTTTGGCTTCCTCCTCCTTTGGTTAACTTTGGTTGGCCTCTAGTGCCCATCTCAGCAATAGCTAGGGAGGGGAAGCTCTCTTAGATCTTACGGGTGTGTGGCGAGACCTCCACACTGTAGCTTAGGGTCTGTTCCTAATTCTAAGTCACTGGTCAGGCGCTCTTACTCAGGAGGAGTAAGTGCAGGCTACCCCCCTTTGGGTCCGAACTCTTCTTGGAGCTAGGTTCTGGTTCCAACATTTTTGGTGCGGTGAGTGTGGACCGTAGCTTGTACAAGAAAATTTAGAGTTGAGCCCTATAATAAGAGCTGAAGGACAATGAGCTAACCAGGGCCACCCGCCACCACCGACAGGAGGAGTCATGGTTGGCATGTTCATAGACTTCAAGAGGGAGGTTTTGTAGATCTTACACCACACATTCATCGCGAGAGGCAAGTGCTCGACACCCACCATCTCAATGGTTACATCCCATTGGCTAGGCGAGAATGCCCGAGGTCAGTGGCCTGAGAAGGAGGTGGTAGTTGAGGGGGGAGAGTGAGTTCTCGTCAGGCGTGCGCTTTTCCCTAGCCCCGCGAGTGCTGGAAGGTTAGGCGAGCTGACAGCGCGAGACCAACTAACTCGCCCCTCAGGAGGAGGAAGTCCCTTTAGTGAGTTGATCGTCTCAGTCCTAGTTCTAGAGGTATTTCAGGAGCCAGATATGTCCTACTGCACAGACAGAGATGACCCAGTGCAACAAGTCCTGTGGTTTGAATATGAAGTTTCCATCAGGAAAATGGTGGATGTATTTAAGTGTCAACTTTTCACCATCACCCTCAAGAAAAGGCAAGGGACTGGTTCCACCAGCTTCCCTGTAGTTTGATCTATTGCTTTGAGTACATGCATCGAGGCTTTCTGTTGAGGTTCTCGACATCCAAGAAGAGAAAGAAGGGAGCGGAGTTCTTATTCGGAATAAAGTAAGGGGCGAAGGAAACTTTAGAAAGTTATGTGGATATGTTCCAGGAGGAGGTTCTCCTGGTCCAAGAGGTACCAGGGTACACCCTAATGTTGGCCTTTACGCTTGGGATATGTTAGGGAATATTTAGTATGAAGCTGAAAAAAGAGCCTCCTCTTTCCTTCGAAGAATTGATGGAGAGGGCGACAAAGGAAATAGAGGGAGAGTCAGTAAACTCAGCATTGACCAAGAAGCTGGCTATGTTGGTAGGAGATGAGGTGAGAGAGAAGGGAGGAAGAAAGAAACAGGAGTCAAGGAGGAGAGACGAGACCAAAGGGTAAGGATTCTAAGGACATCAGCAGGGATGGGTTCATCAAGAACCAAACAACCGGCTGGCCTGGAGGCCGCAAGGTGGGCCTATCTAAGGCCAGGGGAGAGGATATCAAGGATAAAACTTTCATAGAGGGTAGGGGCGGCTCAACCCCTGGGGATGGAGTCTAGTCCAGAGGCCCCACCTACCTCCTCCCCAGCGGACAATGGCTATCAGAAAAGAAAGAGGAAGACGGAGAGGTAACAAAAGATAAGTTGTGGTAGAAGGGGAATGGGTGGGGTGGCGATGTTATATTGTGACTACTATCAAGAGGAAGGCCATGTGAAGGCCACCTTCTTGAAGTTCTTGGAATTAAGGAAGGTGAGAGGCCCAGTGCAACAACACCCATAACAACATGTGTAAATCGAGGAAGTCATAGAAGGAGCAGGAGAGGAGGATAAGTGTGAAGATCTAGTCGACATAGGGACCCGAGGGGGGATCGAGGCGATCCATGGGGAGTGGGGATCGAGGCCACTTGCAAGGGGAGCTTCCAAATAATGTTCAGAAATAACGTCGCCTTGATCTCCCAGACCCCTCCCTGGAGGAGAAGATTACTTTCTCATCAAAAGACATGCTAGACAATGAGGACGAGATCTATGATGCCTTGGTGATCCAGATGGCTATAAAAAACTTCACGGTATCTTGGATCCTGTTCTACAACAGGAGCTCGGTGAACGTCATCTTAAAAAAGTCTTTCGATGAGATGAAGGTGAAAGCGCGAAGGGTATTGGCTTCGGATGGGCTGCTATTTGGGTTTTCGGGAGAAATGGAGGAAGTAGAGGGTAGAGATAAATTATATGTGACGATGGGGGGACGTGGAGGAACTATAGGTTTGCCATTATAAACGTGTCAAGCAATTACAATGTCATCTTTAAGCATCCCCTCATCAGCATTTTTTTGTGTGTTCCTTCATCATTCCACTAGTGCCTGAAGTTAAATAGTAGAGGAGTCCAGGTTCGAATCTGGGGAGATCCGAGGGTGGCGAGGCAATGTTATGCCACGGTCGTCAACAACATCTCCTGGATGGCAGAAGTTAAGGAGGTGGAGAAGGTAATGGGGGAGTAGGTAAGGAAGGAGGATGTGGTTAAAGAGGTTGAGGAAGAGGATATAGTGGATCAGGTGGGGATGGAGTAAGTGATAGAGATAGATGAATAAAGGGAAGTGGAGGAGGTCTTAGCTCAGGGAAGGAGAATGGAAAGTGACCAGGGAGGAGCAATGTTGGTTAGAGGCTACAGAGGAGGTAGTGGAGAAGGAGTTTCTTGCCCGATATGGGGGCGGAGAAGGTGAAGATCAACAGATCTCTGAGACGATAAGACCAAGAAAGGGTCTTGAAGTGCATCTAAAGGAACGTGGATGTCTTTTCCTAGAGTGTTGCGGGTCAGGCATTGATGCTAATGTGGCATGTCATCGCCTCAACCATGACCCGGGAGCTCGCCCCATCTGCCAGAAGAGGAGGTCTGTAGCCGACAAGCTGGAAGAACCAATCTGGGAGGAGGTGGCAAATATCCTGAAGGCCAAGTTTGTATCAAAGATCCAGTATTCAGGCTGGGTCTCCAACGTGGTAATGGTAAAGAAGGTTGATGGAAGATGGAGGATGTGTGTAGAATTTTCTCTCTTAAATAAAGCATGTCCTAAGGGCTATTTTCTCATGCCTAGAATCGACGCACTGATTGACTCGGACATTGATTTTTTATAATGAGTTTTTTGGATGCTTTTTTAGGTTACCACCAAATCTGCAAGCGCCCGCTGGATGTTAAAGATGTCCCCCTCATCACGAAAAAAGGATGTTAATGCTACCAAATGATGTCCTTTGGACTAAAGAATGCAGGGGCAAAATACCAAAGGTTGATGGATCGAGTTTTCCGGGAGCAGAGGGGAAGGAACTTGGAGGTATATATAAATGACCTAATAGTGAAGCCCAAGGGCGTGAGATATTACCTCCAGGATATGGAGAAAACCTTTTCCATGCTGCAAAAGTTTAAGATGAGGTCGAACTCCCAAAAATGCATCTTCGGAGCCAGCAGGGGGTAAGTTCTTGGGTTATCTTCTCACTCCGGTAGGGGTAGAGCCTAACCCCAATAAGGTGAGAGCAATACTAGAACTAGACTCACCACGGAATGCTAAGGAGATTCAACTCGTGATTGAGAAGCTTGTAGGTTTAAGCAGTTTCCTTTCTCGGGAGGAGAAGAAGCGTTCTCCTTTCTTTAAAGTGTTACGAGGAAATCAGAAGTTTGAATGGTCCAAGGAGTGTGAGAAGGCCTTCCGAGCCCTAAAGGGTAAACTCACCAAGGCTCCACTACTCCAAGGGCCAAAGGATGGGGGAAGACCTGACTCTGTATCTCGGGGTGGGAATGGAGGTTGTGAGCTCTGTCTTGGTCTGGGAGGAAGGTAAGAAGTAGTTGTCAATCTATTATATTAGTAGGATCTTGAAGAAGGCAGAGTCTAGGTACCCCATCCTGGAGAATATGGTGTTTGCCCTAGTCATCTCGGCCTAGGAGCTAAGGCCTTATTTTCAAGCATCATCTTTAAGGGAGTAGAGCATTAGGTTGGCTGGAGAAGTTGTCAAAAGAACTGAGCATGTTCAAAATCTCGTTTATCAATCGTCTATCAGTAAAGGCTCGGGCAGTGCAGATTTCTTAGCTAACTATGTGGTCGAGGTGGAGGAATCGGGGTCTTCTCAACAAGTGGCCTGGAAAGTACTGGTAGATGGAGCTTCAGGTAAAGACCCCCTTGGAGGGGGTTATCTTGGAAATTCCCCAGGGGAAAAAGATAGAGCAAGATGTGTTGATACACTTTCTAATCACAAACAATCAAGCAGAATATGAGGCGGTGATCACAAGATTATGTCTGGCAAGGGAATTTGGGGTGCATGATGTGGAGGTGCTCACAGAATCTATGGTGGTGGCCTCTTAGATTAGGGGAGAGTTTGAGGCAAGGGATCACACACTCCAGTGATATTTGGGAAGGTTAAGAGACTCATTGGGATGTTCTGAACATTCTCCATTAGACATGTGTCGAGGAAAGAGAGTGTTCCTGCCGACCAATTGGCCAAGTCCGGACCCCAGGCAGGGGGAACCGTGATAGATTTGTTCTGCCTATCCATCAAGGAAGGGGAGTTGATTAAAATAGATTGGCGCACCTCATGGATGGACCACTTCAGGACTTTCTTGGTCACGGGTAAATTCCCGGAGGAGGTACAGTATAAAATTTTTTTTGGTCATAATTCAGCATATTACTAATTGCGAGAAGGGGACCTATATTGAAAGACCCTCTAAGGAATTTTGGCATATTATATGTCGGAAGAGGAGGTCCCAGGGATTTTGGAGGGAATACACTCTGAGGAGTACGGCAGTCACTCTGGGAACCGAACCCTAGAAAAAAAGGATATTACGGTAAGGGTACTTCTGGCCCACCATAAGAACAGATGTGGAATAGTTCACAAAGAAATTTCAAAAGTGCCAGCTATTTACACCACTCCAATTATAGCTAGCCCAGAGGCTCAAAAGCATCATGGCACCATGGCCCTACATAATCTGGGGAATAAACCTGGTAGGACCCTTTCCTTAAGCAAGTGGGCAAAGGAGGTTCCTCCTGGTCATGATTGGATACTTCTCAAAATGGTTGGAGGTCAAGGCATTGGCCAAGGTGACTTACCGGGTAATTTGTAACTTCGTAAGGGGAGAAATCATCTACCACCACAGGCTATCCTTGGCAATAGTCACGGACAATGGACCAAAGTTTGCTAGTAAGGAGTTTGTCAACTTTTGTGACCAGCTAGGGATAGATCTCAAGTTTTTCTCAGTTCATCACCCTAGGAGCAACGGGAAGGTGGAGGCAGAAAATAAGATCATTGTGAACCTATTAAATATGAAGATGGAAAATCTGAGAGGGAACTGGATAGAGCAGCTCCCGTTGGTCCTACGGGCTCTAAGAACTACACCCAATACGGCCATCGGGGAGGCCCGCTTCAAGCTTTCTCATGGCTCTGAGGTCGTGCTGCCAATTAAGTTTTAGGCAAGATCACCATAGGTGATCGCCGTGGGAAAAGAAGATGATGAGTGGATGGTGGAGAATGAAAAAGATCTACGGCTCTCTTTGTACTTAGTGGAAGAGCTCTACAACCTCATCGTCGTTCAACAAGAAGAAGTCAAGCGTAGGATGGCCAGGTATTTTGACAAGTACGTCTGGTTTAAGTAGTTTGTAAAGGGAGATTTCGTCTTAAAGAAGGTTGATGCGGACGGAAGGTCAATGGCTGTGGGAAAACTCAATCCCAATTAGGAGGGTGTATATGTAATTGAGGAAGCCCTAAGATTGGGGGGATATCACCTCCAAAATATAGAGGGTGTATCCATTGGTCATATTTGGTGTGGTGATCACCTAAAACGTTTCTACCCATGAATTCAAATAATAAGATTGTTTGTTTTTGCAACTTTGTTTCTCTTATCTGTCTTGTTGGTGTTCTTCTGTGAGAAAATGATGTTTGGTACTGATAGCCCCAAGCAGACCCGCTGAACAAACTCTCACTAGCTGACAGGTCTGAAGGCTCACTAGGTGGCACATTATGAAAAGAAAGAGATGTTGAAATATAGGCCCCGAGCAGACCCACTGATCAAGCTCTCACTAGTTGGCAGGTTCAAAGGCTCACTCGGTGGCAGGTTATGAAAAGAAAGGGATGTTGAAATATAGGTCTCGAGCAGACCCGCTGACCAGGCTCTTACTAGCTAGCAGTTTCGAAGGCTCACTTGGTGGCAGGTTGTGAAAAAAAGAGATGTTGAAATATAGGCCCCGAGCAGACCCCCTGACCAGGCTCTCACTAGCTGGTAGGTCTGAATGCTCACTCGATGGCATGTTGTGAAAAGAAAGAGATGTTGAAATATAGGTCTCGGGCAGACCCGCTGATCTGACTCTCACTAGCTGGCAGGTCCGAAGGCTCACTCGGTGGCAGGTTGTGAAAAGAATGAGATGTTGAAATATATGCCCCGAGCAGACTAGCTTACCTAGGCTATCACTAGCTGGCAGGTCTGAAGGCTCACTTGGTAGCAGGTTGTGAAAAAGAAAAAGATGTTGAAATATAGGCCCCGAGTAGACCCGCTGACCAGGCTCTCACTAGCTGGCAGGACTGATGGTTCACTCGATGGCAGTTTGTGAAAAGAAAGGGATGTTAGAGTGTTGGCCCCGAGCAGACCCATTGACCAGGCTCTCACCAACTGATAGGGCAGGAGGTCACTCAAATATGGGTTATGAATATAGAAGGGTGCGTAAGTGGGATCAGTCGCAGCTCACTCGCCTGGTGAGATCACCACCCTCCTTGCCAAATGGTCATCTCTGAAAGGGTCGGAGGTGAGTCTAGCGCAAATAACTCAACTTGTGTGTGCTGATACACATTCGTATAGGAAGCAAAAAAATACGAGACCCCTTAATGCCGAGAGTGGTCGTGGGTGACAAGTAGGCAAGGCCAATGTAACCTTAAAATTGTTGGTACGGGAGGCCGAGCAGAGCCCAATAAGGCATTTTCACTGTGAAATCAGACAATGATCGCAGCTGGAACTTAAAAAGAAGTGATAGACGAATTCATAATCCCAAATGTGGGTTGCAAGTGAAAGGAGTCCAATACAAGAAAATGTTAAGAGTGTAAAGCCAAATTTTGAGTTTCACTCGCGACGTAGCAAAGGGATCGACAAATGCCTCTCTCTCTCTTTCATTAGCACTCAAGTGTGCATGGAACTTGCGTGTGCGGGGGACTCACAGTTGTGGGAAAGCACTAAATACGTGTGTGGTATCGTTCTAGTCTGTTGGAAAAAACCCTTACAATTTATCTTAACAAATTATTTTAAGTGATTTTACATCATAGATTTATTACCCATGGTGTATAGTAAGGGTAATTTGGTCTTAGAAGTCATAAGATGTCAATGATATAAAAGACATAAGAAAGGCATAATTAATATGAGAAAAAAATCATAAATTTCCAACATACGTCGACAAGAAGTCGACGCAACTTCAACTGGAATTTGACGCTACTTCAAATAGAAATCATAGCAACTAAATTTGATAAGTCAATGACATTCAAAGGATTATATTGATACATACTTCGACATGATATCGACGAAACGTCGACTACAGAGTTAATCTTACATATAGTCAGAATTCGATGTTGCTTCTATTAGAACTCGACGTTACGTCGACTGAATTTTTTAACAGAATTCATTTTGAGTCTTCAATCACCCCAAGAGTAGGGACATGAGCGAAAAGGGAGCTGAAATGTTGTACTAACTCAGAAAAACCTAAGCACGAGAAACGAGTCGCGAGTGAGAAGAAAAATTAATATATGCAAGGTGAATTAATAATTAATATCAGATTGTGAGAGATTGATTTCGACAGAGAAAGTTTGGAAGATCATCATCAACAATTGAATTGTTTTCATCAATCAGTCAATTGTTAGATTGTTGTTGAATCTGCAAAAGAGAATTAGTTCTTCTTCTTCTCAAGAGGAAATCACATCAGATTCAGAGAAGATTCAAGAATAATCTGAAAAATATGGCATATAATATTTATGATTTTGATATTCAGAGATTCATCAGAAGTTTCAGATATCATCACTGCTAGTACTCAGAAATCTACTGAGATAACACAGAGAGAAGATTAATTCCATTACAAATCTTCATTCATTTTCTTTTTACACCTTGTGAAAAGATTTTTGAGAATCTCTCTTCAAAGGATTCAGTGAGAGGTTCTGAGAGTCTCCTTGAGAAAAGACTCAGATTGTATTGGTTCAAGATTTCTTTATCAAAAGATCTGGTGTTGCTTCTAGGAGTCTCCTGGTTAAAAGACTCAAGACACTGTGATAGTGAATTCCTACCAAGGAGGTAGAAGAGTGGATGTACCAATATTGAGGGGAACCACTATAATCTTTGTGTCTTTTGTGTTTTTGTATTTATTTTTTAACTCTGTGCTGTGATTTTATTTACCTACATCTATTTCTGGTTGATTGTTGATGTATATGCAAATTTTGTGAATTAAACTAAGTATTTGAAACAAAATTTTAATCTCTATTCACTCTCCTCTCTAGAGAAAACTCTGAGGTAATTAGTAATTGGTCTCTTATTTCATAGTCCTAAGTAAGAGGAAGCGAGAGGATATCAGTCGAAGCATGACAAAGTGTCAGCTCACGAGGAGGATCGACGTGCTATTGCAATAAACATAAACATTCTATAACCAGACAAACCAAAGCCCGCGAAGCAAGTCGTGAGTGAGAAGGAAAATTAATATATACAAAGAAAATAACAAGTCAGAAAAGAAAACAGTCAACTAATATAATATAACAATTCTTTTACAAAAAATGTCCCGCTGGCGAATGTAAGAAAGCAAAAAGGAAAAAAAAAGAAAAATAATACAACAAAAAGAAAAAATGTGCGAGAGCCAAAATGTGTCTAGGTCCTGGTCTTCAGGACTTATCGTCGTTGCCACTATCATCACCACTGTCGTCGTCTTCATCATCCTCGTCACCAAAAAATGAGTCAAACTCTTCTTCAGACGAGTTGGCTCGGAGGTATATCTCAGGGACCAGGTCTTTCACAGTAATCTTCTCACAATCGGCCCGTAGCACGCCAAGTGTCTGCATCATGTGAAGTGTCTGCTCGGCGACCTTTATGGCGATGGTCCTTATCATCCTATCTACTTCTCCTTCAGAAAACTGCTTCTCCCAGGCACCCTTATGGGATGACTCGTCGCGCTCTGGAGGGAGAACAATGGCGACAAAACAGTCAACTTCAGCCTTCAGGATCTTATTCTCCTCTTCCAAGCAGGCGATACGCGCATGCAGTTGGTCCGCAGTGGCGGCATCCTGCGAAATGGCGAGCGGAGGATGGTTAGAACAACAAAAAAGAGTGAAAGTAGAAGCGCCCAGAAAAAGTTAAAGACTTACCACCCGCCAGTACTCGCCATTAGGAGTTTCACAGCGGTCGCTAATTGTAGTGTGATACCCTTCGCCTCCTCGAACACAGCTTCTCGCGCAGCCTCAACCTGATACCAGTCCCTTTGGAGGTGTAGGCTGCGGTGCGAGTTCATATGAGCGAGCTTGAGTGCTCATAGCTGAGCTCGCGCGCTCTCGCAGGCCAGAGTTTGGGTGGACATGTTGGCATACTTCACCGCATCCCGCTGCCCATAAAGCCCAAAGTAAAGGGCATAGGCATGATCGCTGGGAAGGCTCCGGTCCAACCAGGAGGGGAAGAGGGTGGAGATAGAGGCCTGGTCATACTTCCCTTCCCAAAGGACTATCAGCTCACTAGAATTGTCCTTGACCTTCTACCCCAGTCTGAAGTTGGGGTGCAAGTCGGGTTGCCCTTCTTCCGGTTCTGGCAATCCTTACTTGGCGGGGGTTTCAGGAGCCTCACCCCCTATCAGCCTTCTTTTGGGGGCCTTCTCGTCCAGCTTATCTTTAGTCGTCGAGGTTTTCTTCATCCTCTTGGGAGGGACTATTGGAGGGGGGAATTCGTGTTCGGCGGGTGCTATCCTTTTCTTACTGCTGGAAGGATCAAAGGAGCCCGGTATCTCACTGTAGGCTGTTGTAGCCTTTTCGGATCGTGTGAGCTCAACGGTAGGGGCTCGGGCACTCGCATATGGGGGGTTCACGGGGATGAACCACTCACCTGCATCATAAGGGGTCAGTTATCACTAGAAAAGAGAGGAGACAGTGAGAAGGTTGTGGTTGGAAGAATGTGAGTCAGATTGTACCTTCACCAGGAAGCATCGGGATAAGCGAGTCGACATTTTGACTTAGGTAGGCGACCTTGAAGTTATTCTAAAGGAAGAACTGGTGTAACTTCGAGTCCATGCCACCCACCTGCGGTGCGCGGTAAGTCACTTTGTCCTGCTGGAGCGGCGAGTAAGGGATGTTCCCAAAATTTCTCTGGGCGAAAATGAATTTTGTGATCCATTTGTGGTGTTTGTTGGCGGTCTCACATACCTTAAAGTGTGAGCCAGAATAGAAGGCAATGTCATCAATGTTCACTCGGTAGATGAAGATCTTGTGAAAGATGGTGAAGGTTGAATTCAATCTGCACCTTTAGAATACAGCAAGCGAATACCACAAGCATCACGATGACGTTAGTGTACAGCTGCATGGGGACAGCGTTTAAGTACTTCAGGGCCTGGCACACTTCGGACCATAGAGAAAGACGGAGGCCCACCTCGAAATGAGAGATAGGGATTGTGAGTTCTTCTTCAAATACTGTGATGATAGCCTTGTCTTTATTTGGTGGGCGTTTAGTGAACCCCGGAGGGATGTACAGGGCAGCGCAAGAGAGATACTTCTGCTTGATTAAGTTTCCATCGAAGAAACAGTTGTCATGGAACGGTTACGCTCATTTTGACTTGCCATCTGCCAGGTTGATGTCACCTCCCATCGCATAAAATCAAGAAGAAAGGAAAAAGAGTAACAATGAGTGCTAGAATAAGGCATGGGCAAGATCGCAGAAGAAATAAATGTGGTGGTTGTAAAGTATGGTAAAAAGAGGGGAGGCTATTTATAGATAGCACCGTAAATGATTGATGAGAAAGGAAAGGGGGGAAGAGGTGTAAGTGCGGATAGCTAACTCGCCACTCCCCATACTCTCCCACATGCTAGCCCCATGACCCCCACTTGGCTTTGGACCAAGCCCAAGGAACACAGTGTCTTGCATTAGAAGTCACAAAAGGGGATTTCAACACAATGAAAAATAAAACACAAATCACATGCACTCGCTATGCAAGTAGAAATTCAATAATAAGCTAATTCAATCTAAAAGGAAAATATTGAAATACAGGAAATCTGAACCACTCGCTAAGCGAAGAGGAAGAATGGAGAAAGGTCGGGTGCGGGGGGGGGGGGGGGGTGAGAGTTGGAAGGCTCAGAATTGGAGGCATTTCCATCTTCTCCAGCCTCGCGCCCCTGTCCTGGGAGGACGACGAGGATTGTTGTACTCTCAAACCACGTTGAATTCCAGTTGCATAATGTACACTTGTTCCTCGATTTGTTCGATATGCACCCCCAGGAGAAGTCGCCTTGCCGCTTGCTCCTTGTCTCGCCTCCGCCGCCAGCAGTACGTAGTCTCTCTACAGGATGCTCAGCTGATGTTCGTTGACAATCCGCTCCGCCTGCATCTCGCGAAGCTTATGTCCATACTTTTGCAGAACCTCCGCCACTTTCCTCTTCACCCCCTTAGGACACTCGCATCACCAATGAAGTCCTTTATCGCTTTAGGGGAGGGAGGCGGCGTGCACGCACCCGTGTCGGAGGACTCGACCACCGAAACATCTCGACTATCTACAAAAGGGGGGAAAAGATATAGAAATCAGCACCATCAAGAAGAGGGGACAAGTGCTTCAATTAACCATGAAAGGGACCAACTTATTTACCAATATAGCGGTGAGATGGGCTAGTTCATCCCTAGAAGGGATTGTTAAAGTGGGTGCGAGAGCGGTTTTCCAAGACCTAGAGAAAAGGAGATTTGGTCGCAGATTTGGGAGATGGGATGGATTTGATTGGCAAGAGCACCCAGGATCTGAGTAATAGTAGTTGAGGCAGGATCATTTGCATCCTCATGGATCAGTGACTTTGATGTTGTTCCCCCTAAGCTTGTGGTCCCAAAGGGAGGAGCTGTAGAATACAACTGACAATAAGCCTGTGTAATAAGGAAATGTGGTCGGCTGCACAACGACAAACAACCTACCTAGAACCTATTGAAGTGTGTCAGGGGAGACCCGAGTGCTCGCCCCCTCGGGACGGTGGGTCTTCGGAGTCTTCTGCCAGCTCGCGCTGGAAGGAGGATGTGAGTCGATGTCATCACTGGTGCCCCCTGAGCAAACCTCTTGTTGTTGATTTACCTGCCGGCACAAGGATTAATCATGCCCAAAATATCGAAGCGTAATACAAGTAACTTTGATCGTGAAATCTTGCGGTTCCTTAGGGTGTGAGAGCTCAAGGCTATACGCTGAGAACTACAAATTGGTCGGGGCGAGCTCGCTGGGCACCAGGTCGCGCTTCACATTCTTAGTTGTCTTCTTTTACTATGAATGGGAGCTGGAGAACTTGTTGGATGCCCAAAATAGAATCCTGAGCAAGTCGGATTTGTTCTGCTCTCGAGCAGCATCAAGGATCCTAGACCTCCTTGGAAAGAGGCATTTCTTACGAGATGTATGAGGAAAGAGAGAAGGGATGTGTCTTCACCCTCGAGGAGGGGGTCGTCTTATATATATAGCATATTACAGAACCCACTAAAGATTCTCTTGGGGACCAGTCACCACTAATCAAATACCCGGGGGTGACTTTTTTTCAAGCCTATGACAGTCTCACAAAGAGAGGGGATTATGTGTAACACTGTATTTAGCAAGTGGGTCCCTAATAAGGGTTCATGACCTAAAAAGGTCGTTCAGGTTATGTTGGGCTAGGCGAGTCGAGTAGGTAGGTGGTTGGGTCTCGCCCCAGCTCTCACGTGGCTTCAACTAAAAGCTAGTAGTAGGAGAGTGGGGTGTTTTGAGCCGTACTCACCCGTAGTCAAGTTTGGCGGCGAGTGCAGGTCTCCTTGAGTACTCGCCGCCTCAGGCGCGAAGTCAGCTCGTCCAGCAGTTCTCCTCCAAGAGAAGTCCAATAGGGCCTGCTAATAGCCTCTCTAAACAATGGAGTTACGATGTTGGCAAATCACTTTTGGCTACGTATAGTAGAACCAAAAGGTGGGATTCCTCTATGTATAAGCCAGACTTAGAAAACTATAAATAGACCCTTAGAGGAACCTTTGGAGGGGATTCGATTTTTTGGCTTCCTCCTCCTCTAGTTAACTTTGGTTGTCTTCCATTGCCCTCCAAGGTGCCCAGCTCAACATTGGTTAGGGAGGGTAAGCTCTCTTAGATCTTTTGGGTGTGTGGTGAGACCTCCACGCTACAGCTCAGGGTTTGTTCCTAATTAAAATCACCGATCAAGCGCTCTTACTCAGGAGGAGTAGGTGCAGGCTACCACCCCCCCCCTTTGGGTCTGTACTCTTATTGGAACCAGTTCTGGTTCCAATAACTACCATACACAAATTGGATAATGTTTCAGATACGATGCGAATTCATGAGTATTGCTTCTCATAGGGCTAGAAGACTTTACTCATGATGTCATAGTACTTATTTTTATAAAAGCATAGAGAGAATTCTTGGATAATTTTGCCTTAGAGGTCAGGAGACTTTACACATAATGCCTACATGTATGTTTTGATTTGCTATGATAAAGGAATAGTGGACGTTGAGACTATATATTATATATTGCCTCCATACTTGTAAGATATTTTAAATTTTGAATGCACGCGATTAGATGAGTTATGTGTGACGTGTTTGTGTTTGTGTTTGATGCTCTATTAAACCTATGCGTGGGATTATGGTGATGTGGGTAATACCTGGTTGCATACATGTTGCATGATGATAGGTAATTTTTGTTTATATATATAAAAATATGTTTTCCAATTCTATATCTTATAAAGGCAAGTGTACCTTATTGATTATAGTATAGGAAAAGTCATATTTCCTAGGGAGCATTGATTACTTTTACTTTAAGGATTCACTATTATCTTATCCTGTAATTTTTGGATTGGTTTTAAAATAGAAAACAAATTGAAAATTGAAAATGGTTTAAATTATGATTAAAAGCTAGCACTCGATCTTGACTCACCTCGAATCGAAAATAATCAAAAGAAAATAAAATTCTAAATCTCTTTAACAAAAATGCTTGGATCGTGTAGGTTACAAGTAGGCTAAAGAGAAGATTATTAGTGAAATACAAAGAAGATTACAAGTAAACTAGAGGAATGCATGAAAACTAGAGAGACATGCATGAAAATAGAGAGAGAAGTACAAAAACACTATGAGCAGCAGCTAGAACCCTCAAATAGTCACCAAAATTTTGACCGCGACTTTAGGAAATGCGGGCTACTTATATAAAAAATTCAAATTACACACCCTAGGTAATGCCCGTGACCTAGGGTGTGTAACGATTGTCTGGCATCAACTTGTTATTGCGGCGTACAACTTGTGTGATGGTAAGTTGAAAGTCAGTTGACACGCTCGTGACCTTCTTGTCACGAGAATGTACATGGGCGGCTGCATAAATAAGGCGTGTGGTTAGCATGGCGGCGTTGCTAGCTTGCCCTGAGGGCTGAGTCACTAAATACGGGTGTGACCCCACAAAATCTCTTCGGAAAGCTTATGTCATATGTGCTAAAAATAAATTCAAGAAAAGCTGAAGAAGAGAAGAATAGGTCTTCATCAAAGGAAAAGTCAGTCGCTCTAAAGGCAGACACCTCAAGGAAGTCTAAGGTCGCTTCTCCTGCCCCAGCACAGGAATAAAGTGAAGAAGAAAGTTCAGAGCCAAGTACCTCAGGAACAGAATTATCTGAAGGAGAGTTCTCTCTTCTTTCAAGGAATTTCAAGAAGTTCTTATACAAGAAGAAACAATGGAAAGGCAAGGATGCCTCATTCAGAAGATCACGTCACGATGGTGATCGCCACAAGAAAGACTCAAGTAGCCAAGACAGGTATTACTCCAAACAGAACAAACACAATTCTACTGACATTGTTTGTTATTGCTGCAATAAGCCAGGACACGTCATGGCTGATTTCCCTCAAAAGAAGAAGGATGGTGGAAGAAGAGAGAAAAAGAAAACTTCTTATAATAAAAAGAAGACTAAAAGAAGCCTAGTATCAACGAAGGGCAAGACTGTAATGCCCCCGATTTTTCTGCGATTATTTAATTCTCGTTTGGCGTTACGTCGACGCATTTTCTTGGCTTGTGTCTTCTGTGGAGTGTGGTCTTAACTCCTTAGAACTGAGTGACCTATTTTGTAGCCTAGGGGCAAGATCTCCCAAGCAAGCCAAGTCGTTTTGGGTTACCCGGTGTGGCCTCTAGGGGGATGCTTGTGTTTTGGCTTCGGGTGGATATAACTCGAGTTATGTTCGTAGAAAGTTAATTTCGACTTCGCCGTTGCGTTCGTAGCTTGGGTATTTAGCTACGGTGCAAATTTCGTCGAATTCCGAGGTAGTTCGGTTTTCGCATCGTTTTGGGTGTGCTAATAATAAATGTAAATAAGTAATTTTGTGCTATTTAAAAAAAAATCTGGCGGTCAATGTTGGGCGGTTTTAATCCTGTGGCTATAAATATATATTATTATACTATTACTTAATTAATAGTTAAGTTAGTATTAAGAGGGTGCTATATATAGGATAGTTTAGACTTAAGAGAAACCGCTCCTGTTCATCTTTCGGAAAAAAACGAACGAGTCTGCGGCTGTTCGCGAAAAGAAGCGGAGAAACCGCCGAACCTGCTCCCCTTCGGACGCCGATTCCGGGAGCATTTGTGGACGGAATTCAATTCCGAAAGCGGATTTGGATCGCTCTCGTCAAGACCTTCATTCCCACGGTAAGATTTCCAAGTTTCGTGGCCTTGCTTGTGGTTTCGAATTTCGGGTTTTGACTTATTTTCTGCCGTCAATGTCCAAATTTTTTGGCCTTGTGCTTCGTTGCCAGATTCGAGTGTGAGGGAAGGAGGCAGACCTAGGATTTGCGGGAAATCGAGGCAAGTGGTATTATTGCCCTTGCCAAGTCATTATTTTCCTTGTTTTCTTCTTAAAGCTTGCGGCTGTATAAAGCCTTTTGTTCAGTAGCTGCTGTTATACAAGCCCTACTAGACTTAGGCTAGAAACCAGGTTTATTATTTTCGCTTTAATCTGTGCTTAGCCTTCCGATTATGAAGATCCTGTTAAGCTTCCTGTACGTTTTTTTTTGTTTACCCTAAGCCTACCTTTTTAATTCCTTCTTATTGTAGCTTGATTGTTCTCGGGCTAAGAGATGATGTAAGGGTTAGGTTAGTTTTCTTTTCCTGTCCAGTGGGTGTAGCCGGGTAGGAGATAAAAGTTTTAAACTCGGCAATTTTACTTAGTCCTAATCCTAGCCCTAGTATTGCGCATAGTCGGTTAGGTTGATTGCTGGTTCAAGCATTCGAGAATTCAGGGCTCGGCGTTGAGTGTGGTGCACACACTCTACGTCAGGTCTTCTTGGGCTTGGCGTTGAGTGTGGTGCACACACTCAACACCAGGTCTACATGGGCTTAGCGTTGAGTGTGGTGCACACACTCAACGCCGAGTCTGTTTGGGCTTGGCGTTGAGTGTGGTGCACACACTCAATGCCGGGTCTGCTTGGGCTTGGCATTGAGTATGGTGCACACACTCAACGCAGGGTCTGCTTGGGCTTGGCGTTTAGTGTGGTGCACACACTCAACGCCGGGTCTGCTTGGGTTTGGCATTGAGTGTGGTGCACACACTCAACGCCGGGCCTGCTTGGGCTTGGCGTTGGATGTTGTGAACACACTCAACGCCGGGTCTGCTTAGACTTGGCATTGAGTGTGGTGCACACACTCAACGCCATAGCCTCTTGGTCTGTTCTTTTGCGGCTAAGTATCATGGCGTTGAGTGAGTTGATCTCACTCAACACCATGGCTGTCTAGGCGTTGAGTGAGGCGAACTCACTCAACACCGCAGCCAATCCGCATGGTTAAGTCAGATGGTATTTAGTTAGTGGGCTTCACTCAACACCATGGAGGTTAAGGCGTTGAGTGAGGCGGACTCACTCAACGCCGCAGCCCATCCTTGCGGTTAAGTATTTTGGCGTTTAGTGAGTCGACCTCACTCAACGCCAAAACTATTTTGGCGTTGAGAGAGGTGGACTCACTCAACGCCACAGTTTGTTTTTGCGGCCAAGTGCTAAGGCGTTGAGTGAGTGAACTCAACGCCATGGCTGTTTTGGCATTGAGTGAGGTTAACTCACTTAACGCCATCGTCTGTTTTGGCGTTGAGTGAGGTTAGCTCACTCAACGCCACAACCAGTGTCGCAGAAGGCATTGAGTGAGTGAACCTCACTCAACGTCGTGGTTGTTTTGGCGTTGAGTGAGGTTACCTCACTCAACAACACTGCCTTTTTTGGCGTTGAGTGAGGTTAGCTCACTCAACGCCACAGCTAGTGTTGAAGAAGGCATTGACTGAGTTAACCTCACTCAATGCCGTAGCTGTTTTGGCGTTGAGTGAGGTTAACTCACTCAACGCCACCGTCTGTTTAGGCGTTGAGTGAGTGGAGCTCACTCAACACCATGCCGTGTTGAGCCATCTCAACGCTTTTCCCTTACCTTGATTTTCTCTCCTGAGTGAATTCCTTGATTTTGAGGTTCTTTGTCGGCTATTTTTTTCCAAAGGCCGAATCGTGGGTTGTGGTAGTAGTGGTGGTTTGAAGCTCTTAATGGGGGTGGTGTTGTGTAATTTCACTATGGCCACCCTTTTCTTTTATCTTGCTCTAGGTACGGGCTGGGCAAGGGGATGGGAGGTCCCTAGTGCTTTCACATGTAGACCCTTGAGCTTTGTTTCTTGGAAATGGTGGTTGGGGGACTGAGTTTGCCTCTAACCCAGATCCGCATTGTTTTTGTTACTTCCATCTCTCACAACTTAGGGTGTTAGATGTCTCTTCCTTTGTAGAGTGCAATGTTTGGGGCTCATGGTAGCCATGTAAACTATACAGGATTTTTGGGCAGGGTTGTCGCTGTTTCCTCACACATAGTGCTTTTCCCTTTTTGTATTGCCTTGGACAGTGGTGCTTGTTACGGTTTACTTACTCTTCTTGCTTATCATTTAGATTAACATTTTCGTACAGCTTATTTGTTTTTGCTTACTGAGGTATTCTTTTCTTCTTTGAATGCCTCAGGTTCTTGTTAGTAGCCAATTAGGTGGCTAGTTGTGCTGTGTTGTTGCTGGTGGTCTCTCGTTCTGTGGAGATCAGTTCCTTGGTCCTATGGGGTAGTTTTGTGCTTCTTTCTTACAGTCATACATACTTGCCAGTGGGTTCGTGTCAATTTGTTGGCGCCCACTGGTAGTTTTACCGTGATACTAGATATGTTATCTTTTGCTGCTACCTTTTCTGGAGATAGTCTACTTGCTCTTAGGATGATTTATGCTAAGTTGCTAGGTACTTTTAAACCTAAAAACCCTATTATAAGTATATCTCATGATCAGCATATTTTATAAAACTCAAACACTATTTTCCAAATAACGTAAAAAGATCGTTTTCCTATATATAGTATAAATTAAATGTAGGGTCCTGCATAGTATAAGTTGTCCTCTAGGGGCACTTATGCTCTCTTTTAGGATATCAAACCTGAGTAAAGTATTTTCCACAGCGTATAAGTATTGTTTTTAAACTGTGGGCTAGATGATCCACTGAGCCGAGGGATACGACCTTTAAAATATAACTGATTTTCTAATCATTAAACTTATGAATTTTCATAGTCTAGTAAGATGGTGTTTGCCTGAGTATCGACAGTTATCCCCTGCTCGACGTGGCATCACGATGCGTGTTTTCTCATACTCTGATGCTTCTTAAATTTGGAGAAAATGCGGGTTGTGATAGTTGATATCAGAGGGAGATTGCTTGACAAGTTAGTCGGGCAATCTTTCCTTTTAATTGCATTAGTAGTTTAGCATCATGTCATTCACACACCGATATTTCATCAGCACGTCTTGGCAAAAGCACGAACACTACACACATAGCATAACATGAAGTATACGGGGCATATTATGTAGTATGGGATGCATAATATGTGTTCGTATATGGATCCACCATAGGGGAAACATGTGAGGGTTACGTAGTATGGGATGCATAACCTAACCACATGGCTGCGACTAACTCATTTTCTTTTCGTTGCATGAAAATGTTATGTAGTATGGGATGCATAACATTTTCATGTGTACGCCGCTCATAACATGCATTAGGGCTTTTTTAGAATGCATAGAACAAACATGCATAGCATAACATTGCATAAGCACAACGTGCCAAGCTAAAGACTGGCAGGATGACATATGTACACACATAAGTTTTCGAGTCAAAAAAATAATATAAGTATATGCATTCCCGATCTAGGCACAAGAGTTAGAAAGGTGGTGATAAACCATCCTAGGTTAGGCATAACATCAATTCTTGTAAAAAAATAAACTCCCAGAGCAAGTTTAGCAGCTTTAAGTTCATATTTATGTATGTATTGTCTGTACTTGTAATTAGTTGTAACTGTTGTACTAGGATCTGACTAATGATTATTATGATTTTAGGATGGCGAGACGCCCTTCGACTAGATCGACCCCCCTGTATGAGGGTGAGTCATCTGGAGCGCAGAATGATGCGGTGATCGAGAGCCATCGACAGAGTAGCATTTCCTTGAGCAGGCAGATGGCGCAGGTGTAGGCCCAGATCCAGTCTCTGGTGGCAGTTGTGGTAGGACAGACTCAGGGAGTGCAAGGCCCTGCAGGGGGGTTAGGTGTTCCTCCTCCTCCTGCGCCCCTTAGACCTCTAGTGGTGGTACCAGCAGAGATGGCATTTATCTCGTAGTTTCAGAGACATAGCCCTCCTACTTATGATGAGAAGGCAGATTTCATGGTCATAGATGATTGGCTGATCTCCATGGAGGAGATGTTCTCGTACTCCGATATTTTAGATGATCAGAGAGTGATGATAGCCACCTATCAGCTTAAGGGTTTGGCTAAGAGTTGGTGGCTTAGAGAAAAGGAGAGCTTGGTAGTTGGATGCTCTTGGGAAGTATTCAAGGAAATGCTGCTGAGGAAGTTCTTGCCTTCGGTCGAGCGTGACCGTCTTATGAATGACTTCCTCCACCTGAAGCAAAGGCAACTCACGGTCGGTGAGTATGAGATAAAGTTCAGCAAGTTGAGCCGGTTTGCTCCTAGGTTGGTGAGTGTTGAGGCTGATCGAGTCAAGCGGTTTCTTGGTGGCTTGAGGAGCGAGGTTCAGCAGTTGACCAGTGCATATGGATCAGTGACTTATGCAGGGGTAGTGGAGGCTTCTCTGAAGGTAGAGGCAATTGAGACCGCAAAGAGCAGAGGCAAGCAAATGAGGAAGGACAAGAGGATGTCTGTTAAGGAGAAGAAACCTGTTGGGTATTGTATCCACAATGTACCTGATTTGAAGATGCCCCTGTACAAGCTAAGATGAATTCACAATGTATTTGACAATCTTCTGTTAAGTTGTGCTTGCAGCTATTCCATGCTAAGTACACACCAATGTCAGGGTGCAGTGGGTCAATATACACGGGTCTGCGCAACGTAATCCCTCGTTGAGCAGATCAGCGTGTTGACTCATGTGTGCTCTCTCTATTGGAGTGTACTTATTTTCAATTACAGGGTTGAGATAGATTAAGAGCAGAAGAGGAGCAAGGATGGGTCAAAGACCAAGTTTATGGGAAGAAGGAAAATATTCTAAGTCAAAATCGACGGGAATCACTAAGTGATTCTCGCCGATTCGACGGGAATTACTAAGTGATTCTCGCCGATTCGACGGGAATCACTAGTGATTCTCGCCGAAATTGTCGAGAATCACTCGCCGATTTCCGCCGACTTCATCTGGCTGACTGTCCTCCTTCAAGAATTATGCTAAGGCAGAATCGACGGGAATCACTAACTGATTCTCACCGATTCGTCGAGAATGACCTTGCATTCTCGCTGATTCCCTCCGGATGACAAGAGTTTCACCTGGAATCCTGCCAAGGCAAATTCGACGGGAATCACAAGTGATTCCCGCCGACTTCGTCGAGAATCACCAATGATTCTCGCCGAATTTGCCTTAGGCAAATTTGCTCTGTTCGCTGGACCAAACCTAGATGATGTGCGCTGCTTTGACCGGAACTAGGGCTTCTTTTTGTGGGCCCCACAACGGTCATTTAGGGTTGTTCTACAGTAAATATACTCGCTTATTTCGAACATCAACAGTAGCGATTCACGGAGAATCAAAAGCCGTCGAGCGTGACCTAGCTGATCGCAGAAATCCTCCCGTCGTCGTCGCCGCTCGCAAGGTAGTCGCCGCTGTAGATCTCAGATCATCTTTGATCTCCTGACGACAAAACCGAGGCAAGTCTAGCATCTCGCGCTTCTCTCTTTAGATCTCTTGTCTCTCGATTTGTTGAACGAGGATAGTTCTTCATTCTGAATCGATTGATACGACTGATCCGATTGAGATCATTGGTAGACCTTGCTTGCTTCGTCAAGAAGTTTGGATCTATAAAGCATCGCCGCCGCATTCACTTGCCGCCGCCGATCTTAGGAAGATCCTCTCCAAGAGAGTACTCTGGTCGTGGACTCTTCATCTTCATGAAGAACGCTTCAACGAATGAAGAGGGACATCAGGTTCTCCACACATGTAGTTTGTATCTCTTGTACATTCTATTTTTGTTTTGTTGTAAAGGAATAGTGATTCCTAGTTGTAAGGGTTGGGTGCAACCCGTGGTGGAGGAGTAGTGACTCCTTCGGTTGGAAGGGTGCCTTCCGTAGTGTGAGGATTGGATTTCAATCCGTTTGGTGAAGTGACCGAGTCATCCCTTGGTGGGAGATAGGTCGAAGGGGGAGAGTGGACGTACCCAAATCGGGGAACCACTATAATTGCTTGTGGGCTTTTCTGTGCTGTGTTTGTTTAATTGTGCAGGTTATTTAAATTCCGCAAAAGACTGCAATTCACCTATTCCCCCCCCCTCCATAGGTGGAATTAGTTGACACTAAAGACTTTCAAGTTGTATCAGGGCCAGGTTGCTCATCAATAAGGTTAACACCTTGAGTAAGATCCCGTGTCTAGTGTCAAGAAGAAAACAAGATTCAAGCATGGAGCTGTACACTGATGTCTCTCCTCTGAGACTCCTTGCCTGCACAAAAGAGTACTATCCCATCTGGAAAATGAGAGTTCAGTTTCAGCTGGAGGCCATTGACCCTCGTGCGTCATTCATTATGGAAGTGGGTCCCTTCATTACCATAAAGGCTTCCAGTTCTGGAGAAGATCTCCAAATCCCGAAGAGTACTGCAGAGATGTCTGAAACTGAGCTCTCATTATTCAACTTGGAAAAGCTGTTATGACGGATCATCTCTGATATCTGGTCAGGCTCTTCTCTTACAAGATTGGATAAGTGCAAGACTGCAAAGTCCATGTGGGAAACAATATCTGACCTCATGGAGGGAAAGAAGACGGCTGGGACTGGATGTCAGCAAGAGGATGAAGCCTATGTGGTGGTCCTCATCTCTTAAGATGAAAGTAAAGACCAATCTCTCAATATCAGGGCTCCTATGTCTCTATCTGAGTCTGAAGAAGAGATTGAGGAGTGCAGTTCTAATGAAGCTGACACATCAGTCTCTGCAGATCTTAACGCTAACCCTGATCATCACTATCAGGATCAGGTATCTTCCTCATCATGCTCCTTTCCTCTTGAATCTCCTGAAGACAGGAGTAGTTCAGAGGGTTGTCCATCAAGTGATGCAAGGGTGATGGACATCTTCAATCAAAGGATTGAAACTCTTGATTCCCTTCAAAGAGCCCTTCAGAAGAGCAACTTACTTGTTGAGGAACAAGCTAAGGAAATTGCTCAGCTGAGGACCATGATGGATCTCCAATTGGAATCCATCAAGGTGAAGGACTCAAGTATCTCGGATCTATAGCTTTCTCTAGAGATCGAGAAGAGAATAGTATCTAACTTTTCCAAGGTAGATGCCATTAAGAGAAAGGGAGAAAATGGGTGGATCTCACGAATTATAAAATCGTGGAGAAATGGGGAAACTGTTTTCATACCCCCCCCCACACCGAGTAGGAAGGGCACACAGCATGCCTTCAGGTATGACCATAAGAACAACTATGGTCACTGCAAGAATGATCAACCCTCATGTGGAAACACCCATAGTGTAAGC
The DNA here is from genome assembly GCA_039513925.1 of Platanthera zijinensis. Classification (NCBI taxonomy): domain Eukaryota; kingdom Viridiplantae; phylum Streptophyta; class Magnoliopsida; order Asparagales; family Orchidaceae; genus Platanthera; species Platanthera zijinensis. The sequence continues at coordinate 159,376,422 of CM077083.1, forward strand.
GCTGTTATGGCTATCCATGAGAAAATACATTTGGCTCATCATGAACCTTTTGTATTCACGGCCTCAGTCCCAACTCGTCATGAAAGTGCAGGAACCAGCTCTCACAGTAACTCTCACCACCCTAGGTTACAGGGAAAGGGGGTTAGGAAACATGTAGTAAGTACCCATGGGGCCCCCATATATGTGCTGACTGAAAAGAAGGCACCACCTTCCAGGCCTTATGACACTCAACACATGTTCTCCATCCACCCTCCCTCGTGTCCCGGTGGAAAGGGTAAATCTGAGAGCAGAACCTGCTCTGCCCCGGTCAAACCTATGATCGTGACAAACTCAGTCAGTAGATCTGGTCAGAAAAGGATATACAATATTCATTAGTGCTGGTGATGTGGTAAAGTGGGTCACTTTGCCATAGATTGTTGGCACAATCCTTCTGTGCCAAGGGCAAGGGTATGTCCACTTCCTTTGGCTAGAGATAGCCTTCCTGACAAAAATCCTTGAGGAAGGCATTCAGTAGTTTATGCTGACAGGAACCTAGGACCCAATGCATATTGGGTTCCTAAGGTAAGGTAATTCATTTTTGCAGGATAGTCTAGGTTCCCGTGAACATGATGGGACCTAGACAAGAGATGTTCCATGAATGGTATGGAACAAGTATATGGGATAAGAGAAAATGTTAACCACAATGGCCTACTTCAACCGGATACCTGTTGTACTTCAAATAGAGGATCTGAATGATCAACTTAATGATCCCAGGTACGTGCATTCAGTTTCAAAAATTGAATCGCATTATATATATATATATATATATATATATATATATATATCCAAACAAAAATGCAGATTCTCTCTCTAAAATAAATATACATAGATATATATACACCCACCTGATGGTAGGACACGAGGGCTAATAACTGTATGATTCTTAGTTTGGAATCTGATTAATGGTTTATATATAATCTATAATGTGTGACGATGGGTGTCAATCGGTCCGATGAAATTCAAGGGAAGTGTGCCGGTAGTTGTAATGAAAATTTTACATTATTGACTCACCGAGAAATAGCCAGTGTTTATTTCTAGGGTTAACATCCCTTCGACTCAGCTTAGCTATTCTGACCAGGAAATAAAAAGGGCAAAGTCTCGAAATTCAAATAGACAAGTTAAATTTATCAATATAAATATGGTCAGTGGATACAACGGAAAGCCCGACCCTTCGCGTTCTGGAAGTTGCAGAAATCCCGTCGACTCTGCGGAAACCTCGCCGATTCCCGTCGTTCATGCGGAAATTCCTCCCGTCCTTCAGTCTCTTGGTTTTCTCATCGATTCCCGATCACCTCTCGTCGACTCCAGCTCCGTCTATTACACTCCGCCGCTGTCCTCTCTCTGTCGGCTCGTGCTCCCGTCCCCGGCATCAACTTGGCACAAGGTTCTTGCCGATTCACCGCCAGCATTTCCCCTCTCTTCGAATCCCATTCCCGTCGCCAGCTGACCCGACGCAAGTCGACTAGAGATTCTCTCCGCTCAGTGAAAGGGTAACGACCGTTCCTCCTTGAATCTTGAGCTTATTTATAACTTGTCTAGTTCCTACTAGTTTAGTTCCTAATCTAGAGATTTAGATAGAGTTAAGTCCCTTGAATGTTACTTGTTTAGGTTTGCTATAGCTCCTCGAACCATGGTTGGACTCCTCACCGGGAGTGAGTTGGTTATGACTTGCTTCTCCAATGCCTCTAATGAATTCAGGAACATCATCCTGATGCTTAAGCAAGATGGGCTCTCCTTTATCCTTGAGCACCCATGCAAAATTCTAGATAAAGAAGTTCTTGAATTCTATGCAACTGCCAAGCTACGTTATGAGGACACCTTGATAAAGAGTAAGATTGCTGGCCTAAGGATCAAGATGTCTGCAGCAAAATTGTCACGTCATCTGCAGCTCAATAGCTTTTAACAAGAGGACCAGCTGGATGAGAATGATCGTGCACGGATACTATTGTTCTGTGGATTAGCATGAGGGACAAAGGCCATCAAACGCAAGGACATGAATGAGGAAGGAAATCTCCTCTCTGATATCATTGGGAAGGTCCTGATCTGCAAACCGAGCTCCCATGATCATTTTTTTGGGGATATGTTCAAAATCCTGATGGCTGTGGTGTGTAGAAAAAGATACAACTGGGGGGCCATGTTGTTTGAAAAGATTAAAGATACCCTACGAACTCCCAACTTTGGGAGAATCATCATCCTGTACCTCAATCAGATGGACGGAGACAGGTTTGATATGAGTAAGAGAGTTCCTCTTCACTACGTAAAGAAGATGGACTCCAGCATTTTTGATAGATGGGAGAGGAGAATTGGCCTAGGAGGTGCGGCTGAAGCACAGGGTGATGAAGATGACAGAGCTCCGGAGTACAGAAATCCCTTGGATGAACCCAGTGACGTTCCTGATTTGCTGCATGCAGGAACTGAGGGGGGGGGTCGTTATCCATTCCTTCTGATGCCCTCAAGATGGAAGTCTCAGGTTCGGTTCATGCAGATGCAGTTACTGACATTTACCACATCGCCAAGGAGGCAGTGGATACCCTCGCTACCGATCTGGCTGACGAGGAGGAAGTGGAGGATGACATGGAGGATGATGCTTCCAATGAGGATGATGTGGAAAATGAGGCCGCTGATGATGTGAATAATGAGCAAGCTGGAAATGAAACGACCATGCGGGAGAGTGATGTTGACCTCCCCTCTGAGGAACAGGTTCCATTAAAAGTTTCTGATGAATCTGGTGCAGCAATGGAAGGGGAGACCTCCCGGCAGAGGATGATAAGTATACATGGAAAAACAACAGAGGCTGCCCAAATCCCCCCGCTGGAGACTGTGAACCTATCAAGCTCTCCCAGTGTATCTGCAGAAGAGCATGACCAGGACATGCATCAGGTTCATCCACTAAGACCTAACCTAGAAAATCACACGGTAAACATCATTCAAGGTATAGTGGATGAATTGAAAGCCTCTTTTGAACAATCTCACAATAAGGTGCTAAAACGAATTAAGCAATCTGAGGATCTGATGCTTAAAAATGTTGTGGAGATAAATCATAAACTGGATATGATGGAACTGAAATTTGACGCTAAGTATGCAGAGGCTGGCACTGCCGTAAATCTTCTAATGCACGGACATAAGAAGAATACAGATGATCTGGCAGTGGTAAACCAAAATGCACATGTTGTGGCCAACAACATCAAGCTATTTGATGCAAACATGGTGACACTCAACGCAAATCAGACATCCTTTCTGAACGAGTTCACTAAGACTGTTAAACATATAGATTAGTCACTACATTCCTATGCAAACTCCATTGCCCTCGAAGCCAAAAAGGGGGAGAATGAATTTACAGCTAAGATGGTAGGGCTAGAACAAATAATAGTCGACAACTTCAGACAGTCAAATCAGTATGTGTTTGAAAGCTGTCACTGGCTAGTTCAGCAAGCTTCTGGCATACATATTCCGGTTGCTCCTCCTGATGAGGTTACCACTGTTGTTGATGAGGAAAGTGCTGAGGAGGTTCCCCTGAGTGAAGCTGAGGTCAGGAAGGCTGCTAGGGCCACTGCCAGAGCTGCTCACATGGCCATGTTTGATCAAGAGGCCATTGCAAAAGGGAAACGAAAACTTTAAGAAGGAACTTCCAAAGAGACTCCGGCTGAGAGGAAAGTAAGATTAAAGGAAAGTGAAGTGAAGAATGAACGATGGAGTCCTACATCGAGGAGCATCATACTGGATACTTTCATGCTACAACAGCGGGGAGAGCTGAATAGAAATGAAGTATACAATCAGTATGAGTGGGAGCTGCATAGAGAGTATGAGGCTAAAAGAAAGATTTTCTTCAGGTCTAACACTGTGGAACATAAAGCTCCTCCTCCCAGATATTACCCGAAGCCAAAGGAGTACTTTGAGAGACAAAGCAAGAAGTTCCTGGCTAAACAACTTAAGGATGATCAGGCTAAGGAGAAATAGGCTTGGGATATAGATTTATCAATTTCTATATGCGTGTGTATCTTTTCATGTATTCATATGAACAATTTTGGATATATATATATATATATATATATATATATATATATATATATATATATATGTATATATAATAACACGTTGACTCAATTGTTGTTCTGAATGCGTTTATTATTCTGTGTCTTGTCTCACATATTTTGTTATGTATTTTCTTCTGGTTGGTGTAATTCATCTTAGCTAGTAGGATTTTGGCTTCTTCAAATAGGGGGAGATTGTTGGGTATTGTATCCATAATGTACCTGATTTGAAGAAGCCCATGTACAAGCTAAGATGAATTCACAATGTATTTGACAATCTTCTGTTAAGTTGTAATCCCTCGTTGAGCAGATCAGTGTGTTGACTCACGTGTGCTCTCTCTATTGGAGTGTACTTATTTTCAAGTACAGGGTTGAGATAGATCAAGAGCAGAAGAGGAGCAAGGATGGGTCAAAGACCAAGTTCATGGGAAGAAGGAAAATCTTCTAAGTCAAAATCGACGGGAATCACTAAGTGATTATCGCCGATTCGACGGGAATCACTAAGTGATTCTCGCCGATTCGACGGGAATCACTAGTGATTCTCGTCGAAATCGTCGAGAATCACTCGCCGATTTCCGCCGACTTCATCTGGCTGACTGTCCTCCTTCAAGAATTATGCTAAGGCAGAATCGACGGGAATCACTAACTGATTCTCTCCGATTCGTCGAGAATGACCTTGCATTCTCGCCGAATCCCTCCGGATGACAAGAGTTTCACCTGAAATCCAGCCAAGGCAAATTCGACGGGAATCACAAGTGATTCCCGCCGACTTCGTCGAGAATCACCAATGATTCTCGCCGAATTTTCCTTAGGCAAATTTGCTCTGTTCGCTGGACCAAACCTAGATGATGTGCGCTGCTTTGACCGAAACTAGGGCTTTTTTGTGGGCCCCATAACGGTCATTTAGGGTTGTTCTATAGTATATATACTCGCTTATTTTGAACATCAATAGTAGTGATTCACGGAGAATCAAAAGCCGCCGAGCGTGACCTAGACGATCGCGGAAATCCTCCCGTCGCTGTCGCCTCTCGCAAGATAGTCACCATTGTAGATCTCAGATCATCTTTGATCTCTCGACGACAAAACCGAGGCAAGTCTAGCGTCTCACGCTTCTCTCCCGAGATCTCTTGTCTCTCGATTTGTTGAACGAGGATAGTTCTTCATTCCGAATCGATTGAGACGACTGATCCGATTGAGATCGTTGGTAGACCTTGCTTGCTTCGTCAAGAAGTTTGGATCTACAAAGCATCACTACCGCATTCACTTGCCGCCACCGATCTTGGGAAGATCCTCTCCAAGAGAGTACTCCGGTCGTGGACTCCTCATCTTCATCAAGAATGCTTCAATGAACGAAGAGGGACATCGGGTTCTCCACACGTGTAGTTTATATCTCTTGTACATTCTATTTTTGTTTTGTTGTAAAGGAATAGTGATTCCTAGTTGTAAGGGTTGGGTGCAACCCGTGGTGGAGGAGTAGTGACTCCTTCGGTTGGAAGGGTGTCTTCCGTAGTGTGAGGATTGGATTTCAATCCGTTTGGTGAAGTGACCGAGTCGTCCCTTGGTGGGAGATAGGTCGAAGGGGGAGAGTGGACGTACCCAAATCGGGGAACCACTATAATTGCTTGTGTGCTTTTCTGTGCTGTGTTTGTTTAATTGTGCAGATTATTTAAATTACGCAAAAGACTGCAATTCACCTATTCCCCCCTAGGTGGAATTAGTTGACACTAAAGACTTTTAAAACCCCAGGTACCCGGTGCTGCTTCGGGAAAGAAGATCAAGGTGGTGTGTAGCTTCTGTGGTCAGTCAGGCCACCCTGTTGAGAGGTGTTTCAAGAAGGCAGCAGCTTTGAAGAAGGAGCAAGTTCATGCTATTCAGGGTGCTTCTAGGAGGGATGTTTCCTGTTCCGTTTGCAAGCGACCCGGACATGATGCTGCCCAGTGCTGGTCCAAGGATAAAGTCTGCTATCAGTGTGGACAGAAGGGCCATATCAAGTCTAGGAGTCCTCAGGTTTAGCCTGCCCTTCATGCAGTTCCACTTCAGGCATTACCTCCGCCTCAGTGTGTGGACAAGGGCAAGGGAAAGCTGAACGTGATCTCTTCCGAGGAGGCTCAAGCTTCAACTCAGGTCATCTCAGGTTAGTTTTTTTTCTAGCCTGAAAGTTTTATTTACTAGAATGGTTATAGTTTTGTTTTGGTAGTTCCTTAGTTGTATATACTCCTATAGGGAAATTTAAGGTGAAGAACCGTTGGGCACGTGTTCTGTTCGAATCCGGCGCTACCCACTCATTTGTTGCTAGAGCCTTTGTGGAGCGACATCGATTGACTCTAGATCAAGTTCGTGATACCTTCCGCGTCAAGTTCCCTTCTGGTGAATCTGTGTTATCAGATTTGGGCATTTTAGATTGCCCTGTTTTGTTGGGAGACTTTCTTGTGAAGGCAGACTTGAAGATGATTGATCTGGAGGACTTCGATATTATTCTGGGCATGGACTGGCTGTCTATGTATGATGCAGTTATTCAGTGCAAAGGGAAGCGCTTGGACTTCATCAAGGACAACGGTCAGCCTGGAAGCGTGTATGCTGATCCATGTCAGGATTCTCCTGTCATTTCTGCGGTATGTGCTCAGAAGCTATTTTATTCTGATTGTTTTGCTTGTTTAGTCTCGGTGGTTGGGACTGCTGTTAGTGTACCGCGTTTAGAGGAGATTCCTGTTGTTCATGGTTTCGCTGATGTTTTTCCTGATGACCTTCCTGGTCTTCATCCCGATCGGGATGTTGAATTTGTGATTGATTTGGAACCAGTTACGCATTTTATTGATAACGCGTCGTACCGGATGGACCCTCGTGATTTAGAGGAGTTACGAGTCCAGTTGGATGAGTTGTTGGAAAAAGGATTTATCAGGCAGAGTACGTCGCCTTGGGGTGCTCCTGTTTTGTTTGTAAAGAAGAAAGATGGGTCGATACGGCTTTGCATCGACTACATGGAGTTGAACAAAGTAACTATTAAAAACATGTACCCTCTGCCGAGGATCAATGACTTATTTGATCAGTTGCACGGTAGTACGGTGTTCTCCAAGATCGATCTTCGTTCTGGATATCATCAGCTCAGGATCCATGAGGCAGATATTCCACGGACTGCGTTTAGATCGAGGCATGGACATTTTGAGTTCTTGGTGATGTCGTTTGGTTTGACCAACGCACCATCAGCCTTAATGGATATGATGAATCGGGTGATCAAGGATTTTCTAGACAAGTTCGTTGTGGTTTTGATCGATGATGTGTTGATCTATTCTCGCAGCGCTGAGGAGCATGAGTAGCATCTACGCTTGGTTCTATCGGAGTTGAGGAATCACAAGTTATTCGCCAAGCTAAGCAAGTGCGAATTTTTGTTGCCTCAAGTCTCGTTTCTGGGCCACGTGGTGAACAAGGAAGGGATCTCGGTCGACCCAGAAAAGATTGCAGCAGTGATGGATTGGAGCAGGTCGGACATGCCCAAGGAGATCAGAAGCTTCCTAGGGTTGGCCGGCTACTACATGAGGTTCGTGGAGGGTTTCTCTACCCTGGCTGCACCATTGACCAGGTTGACTCAGAAGAATGCGGCCTTTGTTTGGAACGAGAAGTGCGAAGAAGCCTTCCTGGAGCTAAAGAGCAGATTGTGCACTGCTCCCGTTCTGACCCTACCTACTAAGGGTATGGAGTATGATGTGTACGTGGATGCTTTGCATGTTGGTCTGGGTTGTGTGTTGATGCAGGATGGAAAATTGATTGCGTATGGGTCAAGGCAATTGAAGACTCATGAGAGGAATTACCCTACACATGACCTTGAGTTTGCAGCGGTGATTTATGCGTTGAAGCTGTGGAGGCATCTACTTTATGGGGCTCAGTGCAAGATCTTCACTGATCATAAGAGCCTGAAGTATGTGTTCACGCAGAAGGAGTTGAATCTGCACCAGTGACGGTGGCTAGAGTATGTGGCCGATTATGATGTGGAGATCCAGTATCATCCAGGCAAGGCCAATGTGGTGGCCGACGCCCTGAGCCGAAAGACGGGGAAGATCTTTAATCTCTCTGCCGATCGTTTAGTGGAAGAGTTCCTCCTTATGGATATCCCAGTGGGATGCTGTGACATACAGAGCAGTTTGGAAGTGGCAGAGCCGTCTTTGATTTCTCTTACTAGGTCGCACCAAAAGGATGATCCGGACCTTCTGCACTTATACCTCAGGACTAAGAGGGGGGAGTTGCCAGATTTTTCTATCGATGATGCGGGCACTTTGAAGTACCGCGGAAGATTTTGCATCCCCGCTATTGCAGACATCAGGGGTATGATATGCAGAGAGGCTCATGGATCCAGTGTTGCCTACCATCCATGATCAACAAAGATGTATCGTGATTTGAAGCAGATTTCCATGTGGTATGGGATGAAGAGCGATATAGCTCGATTTGTTGCTGAGTGCCACACTTGTAAGCGTGTGAAGGCCAATCACGAAAGGCTTGGTGGCAAGTTGACTCCGTTAGAGATCCCAACTTGAAAGTGGGAAAGTATTTATATGGAATTCATTACGGGCTTACCGAGATCTCCAAGGGGATATGATTCTGTTTAGGTAATAGTGGATAGACTGACGAAGTGTGCTCACTTCGTGCCATATAAGATTGATTACCCTATGAATAAGATATCAGAGCTGTACTTGAATGAGGTCATCAGATTGCACGGTGTGCCTGCTAGCATCATTTCTGATCAAGACTCCCGGTTTACTTCTCGCTTTTGGCAGAGTCTGCAGGAGGGTTTGGGTATAGATCTGAGGTATTCTACTGCTTACCACCCACAGACCAATTGGCAAACGGAGCGGGTGAACCAGATAGTTGAGGATATGATCAGATGCTACATTCTAGACCACGATGGAGCGTGGGATGAGCGGTTGCGACTTATGGAGTTTGCATACAACAATTGTTATCAAGAAAGTCGCAGTGAAGCTTTGTGTGGGAGGCGCTGCAGAACTCCCCTGTTTTGGCTGAGGCAGGTGAGAGACCCTTTTTGGGTTTGGATGCACTCGAGGAGATGGAAGTCGCAGTGAAGCTTATTCGAGAAAAGCTTCGTATAGTACAGGAGAGATATGAAAAGAACGTCAATCGGCATAGGTCTGACTTGGAGTTTTCTGTAGGGGACCTTGTGTTTCTTAAGGTTTCCCCGATAGTTGGTGTTAAGAGGTTCGGTAAGAACTGGAAATTGGACCCGAGGTATGTGGGCCCGTTTAAGATTGTTGAACGGATTGGCGTGTCAGCATATAGGTTGGATTTGCCAGCAAACTTCCCAGGTGTTCATAATGTATTTCATGTAAGCCAATTGCGGAAGTGTGTGCGCAGTAGTGGGCAAGTCTTGGATGTTGTGCCCCAGTTGGAGCCTAATCTCTCTTTTGTTGAAGTGCCGGTCCGCATTTTGGATACTCAAGATCGGGTGCTGCGGAGGAAGTCCATCCTGATGGTTTAAAGTTCTATGGAAGAATCAGGATTTGGAAAGCGCGACTTGGGAGTTAGAGTCGGCTATGAGGGAGGCTCACCCTCAAATATTTCCCTGATTGGACTCGTATGTTCTCTTCTTGTAATATTTGGCTTGCTACTTTTCCTTCTATAGTAGAAGTGTTGTGCGTAAAGTTTCGGGACAAAACTTTCTTTTAGGGGGAGTGACTGTAACGCCCCCGATTTTTCTACGATTATTTAATTCTCGTTTTGCATTACGTCAATGCGTTTTCTTGGCTTGTGTCATCTGTGGAGTGTGGTCTTAACTCCTTAGAACAGAGTGGCCTATTTTGTAGCCTATGGGCAAGATCTCCCTAGCAAGCCGAGTCGTTTTGGGTGACCCGGTGTGGCCTCTCGGGGGATGCTTGTGTTTTGGCTATGGGTGGGTATTACTCGAGTTTTGTTCGTCGAAAGTTAATTTCGACTTCGCCGTTGCGTTTGTAGCCTGGGTATTTAGCTACGGTGCAAATTTCGTCGAATTCCGAGGTAATTCGGTTTTTGCGTCGTTTTGGGTGTGCTAATAATAAATGTAAATAAGTAATTTTGTGCTGTTTAAAAAAAATCCGGCGGTCAAAGCTGGGCGGTTTTAATCCTGTGGCTATAAATATATATTATTATAGTATTACTTAATTAATAGTTAAGTTAGTATTAAGAGGGTGCTATATATTTGATAGTTTAGACTTAAGAGAAACCGCTCCTGGTCATCTTCCCGAAAAAAACGAACGAGTCTGCGGCTATTCGCGAAAAGAAGCGGAGAAACCGCCAAACCTGCTCCCCTTCGGACGCCGATTCCGGGAGCGTTTGTGGACGGAATTCGATTCTGAAAGCGGATTTGGATTGCTCTCGTCAAGACCTTCATTCCTACGGTAAGATTTCTAAGTTTCGTGGCCTTGCTTGTGGTTTCGAATTTCGGGTTTTGACTTGTTTTCCGCCGTCAATGTCCAGATTTTTTGGCCTTGTGCTTCGTTGCCAGATTCGAGTTTGAGGGAAGGAGGCAGACCTAGGATTTGTGGGAAATCGAGACAAGTGGTATTCTTGCCCTTGCCTAGTCATTATTTTCCTTATTTTCTTCTTAAAGCTTGCGGCTGTATAAAGCCTTTTGTTCAGTAGCTGCTGTTATACAAGCCCTACTAGCCTTAGGCTAGAAACCAGGTTTATTATTTTCGCTTTAATCTGTTCTTAGCTTTCCGATTATGAAGATCCTGTTAAGCTTCCTGTATGTTTTTTTTGTTTACCCTAAGCCTACCTTTTTATTTCCTTCTTGTTGTAGCTTGATTGTTCACGGGCTGAGAGATGATGTAAGGGTTAGGTTAGTTTTCTTTTCCTGTGCAGTGGGTGTAGCCGGGTAGGAGATAGAAGTTTTAAACTCGGTAATTTTACTTAGTCCTAATCCTAGCCCTAGTATTGTGCATAGTCGGTTAGGTTGATTGCTGGTTCAAGCATTCGAGAATTCAGGGCTCGGCGTTGAGTGTGGTGCACACTCAATGCCGGGTCTGCTTGGGCTTTGCATTGAGTGTGGTGCACACACTCAACGCCGGGTCTGCTTGGGCTTTGCGTTGAGTGTGGTGCACACACTTAACGCTGGGTCTACTTGGTCTTGGCGTTGAGTGTGGTGCACACACTCAACGCCGGGTCTGTTTGGGATTGGAGTTGAGTGTGGTGCACACACTCAACGCAAGGTTTGCTTCGGCTTGGCATTGAGTGTGGTGCACACACTCAACGTCGGGTCTGCTTGGGCTTGGCGTTGAGTGTGGTGCACACACTCAACGCCGGGTCTGCTTGGGCTTGGCATTGGGTGTGGTGAACACACTCAACGCCGGGTCTTCTTAGACTTGGCATTGAGTGTGGTGCACACACTCAATGCCATAGACTCTTGGTCTGTTCTTTTGCGGCTAAGTATCGTGGCATTGAGTGAGTCGACCTCACTCAACGCCATGGCTGTCTAGGCGTTGAGTGAGGCGGACTCACTCAATACCGCAGCCAATCTGCGTGGTTAAGTCGGATGGCGTTGAGTGAGTGGGACTCACTCAACTCCATGGCGGTTAAGGCGTTGAGTGAGGCGGACTCACTCAACGCCGCAACCCATCCTTGCGGTTAAGTATTTTTGCGTTGAGTGAGTCGAACTCACTCAATGCCAAAACTATTTTGGCGTTGAGAGAGGTGGACTCACTCAACGCCACAGTTAGTTTTTGCGGCCAAGTGCTAAGGCGTTGAGTGAGTGAACCTCACTCAATGTCGTGGTTGTTTTGGCGTTGAGTGAGGTTAACTCACTCAACTCTACCATCTGTTTTGGCGTTGAGTGAGGTTAGCTCACTCAACGCCACAACTAGTGTCGTAGAAGGAGTTGAGTGAGTGAACCTCACTCAACGCCGTGGTTGTTTTGGCGTTGAGTGAGGTTACCTCACTCAATGCCACTGTCTGTTTTGGCGTTGAGTGAGGTTAGCTCACTCAATGCCACAGCCAGTGTTGTAGAAGGCGTTGGCTGAGTGAACCTCACTCAATGCCGTAGCTGTTTTGGCGTTGAGTGAGGTTTACTCTCTCAACGCCACCATCTGTTTAGGCGTTGAGTGAGTGGAGCTCACTCAACTCCATGCCGTGTTGAGCCATCTAAACGCTTTTCCCTTACCTTGATTTTCTCTCCCGAGTGAATTCCTTGATTTTGAGGTTCCTTGTCGGATATTTTTTTTCCAAAGGCCGAATCGTGGGTTGTGGTAGTAGTGGTGGTTTGAAGCTCTTAATGGGGGTGGTGTTGTGTAATTTCGCCGTGGCCACCCTTTTCTTTTATCTTGCTCCAGGTACGGGCTGGGCAAGGGGATGGGAGGTCCCTAGCGCTTTCACATGTAGACCCTTGAGCTTTGTTTCTTGGAAATGGTGGTTGGGGGACTGAGTTTGCCTCTAACCCGGATCTGCGTTGTTTTTTTTACTTCCATCTCTCACAACTTAGGGTGTTAGACGTCTCTTCCTTTGTAGAGTGCAACGTGTGGGGCTCAAGGTAGCCATGTAAACTATGTAGGATTTTTGGGCAGGGTTGTCCCTGTTTTCTCGCACATAGTGTTTTTCCCTTTTTATCTTGCCTTGGACTGTGGTGTTTGTTACGGTTTACTTACTCTTCTTGCTTATCATTTAGATTAACATTTCCGTACAACTTATTTGGTTTTTCTTGTTGAGGTATTCTTTTCTTCTTTGAATGCCTCAGGTTCTGGTTAGTAGCCGATTAGGCGGCTAGTTGTGCTGTGTTGTTGTTGGTGGTCTCTCGTTCTGTGGAGATCAGTTCCTTGGTCCTGTGAGGTAGTTTTGTGCTTCTTTCTTACAGTCATACATACTTGCCAGTGGGTTCGTGTCAGTTTGTTGGCGCCCACTGGTAGTTTTACCGTGATACTAGATATGTTATCTTTTGCTGCTACCTTTTCTGGAGATAGTCTACTTGCTCTTTGGATGATTTATGCTAGGTTGCTCGGTACTTTTAAACCTAAGAAACACTATTATAAGTATATCTCATGATCATCATGTTTTATAAAACTCAAACACTATTTTCCAAATAACGTAAAAAGATATTTTCCTATATATAGTATAAATTAAATGTAGGGTCCTGCATAGTATAAGTTGTACTCTAGGGGCACTTATGCTCTCTTTTAGGATGTCAAACCTGAATAAAGTATTTTCCGCAGCGTATAAGTATAGTTTTTAAACTGTGGGCTAGATGATCCACTGAGCTGAGGGATACGGCCTTTAAAATATAACTGATTTTCTAATCATTAAACTTATGAATTTTCATAGTCTAATTAGATGGTGTTCGCCTGAGCGTCGACAGTTCTCCCCTGCTCGACGTGGCATCATGATGCGTGTTTTCTCACACTCTGATACTTCTTAAATTTTGAGAAAATGCGGGTTGTGACAAAGACCCTCAGTGACACAGACTCATCTGAGTCTAGTGATGAGGAGGAAGCCTACTTTGGTCTCATAGCAAAGACAGATGAAGAAGAAGAACCCTAGTTCACTGGGAAGGTAAATTCTCATACCTCTCTCTCTAAATATGTTGCTTCTGACCATGATCATGAGGATTGTTCGTCTGATGATGAATCTGAACTCATGAATCAATATAAAAAGTTAATCAAAGCCTACGACAAATGTCATAGAGTCGCAAGATCTCAAGCCATGAAGATCAAATCTCTTAAGGCTGAAGAGAGCAATCTGAGGGAGGAAATTGTAATGATGGACTCACTTAGAAAGGACTTTCATAATGCGATGGAAGAATATAATAAGGCTCTCGAACACCTAAATCTGAAGGAGAAAATCATCAAGGAATTGGAAGAATAACTTGAAGCTGAAAAGAACCTTGTTGAAAGTATCTCCAAGCCCAAGACAGTCCTTCCGCTTGTTATTGAATTCTCTGCTCAGGCCAAAGGTGTTGGCTTAGGCCATGTGGTTTCTCCTAGTAAATCTCCTAGGAGAAATAAAGCCCAGAGAAGAAATAAGGCTGCCAAGAAGGATCTAGCCAAGGAGAAGGGGAAAGCTCCACAAGAACAAACTCCTTTCAAAAAGGTTATCTTTCCAACGAACGAGTTTGATCTTGAATCGTCCTATGATCACTTTGCTAGGCCTACTTATATAGAGCCCAAGTCTCCATACCAAGGATGGACTCGTCCTCAGAACTTTGGCGAGAGTGTCTTCAAGGCACCTTATGAGGAGATCACTCTTCAGAGCTACAGACCTTATAATCATGGTCACAATATCAGGAATGCTCCAAAAGCCAAACCCGTTGTAGAAAAGCCTATTATGGAGAAGAAGTCATGTGAGTGCCATCACCACAAAGCTTCTACTTCTAATTCTACTGCCCCTGCTAGACCACACTCTCAAAAGGCCAAGCAGGAGATCCTTAGGCAAAGATAAAACAGATTTGACTGTTGGTGTTGAGGAAAAATCGGTCACTTTGCCATAAACTGCTGGTTTAATCCTAGACATTATGAAACTCCTCAAGTTAATAATGTGAGGAAAACCACTCCCAATGTAAACATACATAGGGGAGTATGCTAACTAGAGACCAAGGGCCCAAACAAGTTTGGGTTCCTAAGGCAACTTGATCTTACTTTTGCAGGAATGTCCAAAGGCCACCAAGAATCCCATCTGGTATTTGGACAGTGTACTACAACATTTTAGACCTTTAGCAACACTTAAAAATTGTTGCCTAAAACTGCTAAGTGTTGCCAAAATAGTGAAACTGTTGCCATAGAGGATGTTGTCTATACGCGTGTTACTAAAGATCTAAGGCAACAGTTTTTATACTTTTAGGCAACAATATACAAAAACTGTCGCCTAAAATCTTAGAATAGGCAACAGTTCTTTGGTAGACCTATTATAACATTTTAAAAAGGTTGACTTTATTATTACATTTAAAACTGTTGCCAAAAGTAACAAAGGCAACACTTTAAAAATGTTGCTAAAAAATTGAGACATTTTTTTTAAAAAAACCGCCAATGTCAAACTGTTGCCAAAAGTAGCAGTGACAACACTTTAAAAATGTTGCTAAAAATTGTGACAATTTTTTAAAAATATCAGCCAATACCACGACATTTTAGGGGTGCAGATGGCTTGCAACCACTCATACCATTAATTGTCTTACATTTTGTAAAACCAACATAGAATAACATGAATAACACAAAATGACATGAATATGCCAGTAATAACAAGAAAGTATACTTCTCAACTATGAAAAGGAAAACTAGTGTCTGCTGGAAGGACATTATGAGGGAAATAGTGGGAAAACTTACAGTTTTCTATGGGATTTTTTATTAAAGATAGATGCTTCAGAGGTCATATCTCCATAGATCAAGATGAAAAATAAAAGGAGAAACAATGTTGGCGTTTATCCATTTTCAATACAACATATACTAATTGTGCTGATAAAATAACAACAACAATAATAAAAATCTCAAATGAAAACATTAATCCTTATTCCTGATGAGCACAACACCTAACTCATTCTCTGAGCAGCTTCATTGTCCAGGATCATCTTTTTGGACTTGCTTTTGGCCTGAGATTTGGACCCCATAATTCCACCTCCCCACTTCTTCCTAATCTCATCAAACTTGTCATTGAAGTATGCTTGCATTTAATATATAGTGCATAAATAATTAAACAAAGTAATTAAGCATCTTGAAACAAGGAGACCACACACTACACACACATACAAATGCACATACACACACACACTTATACATACATACTCACACACTTATACACACACTTGTAGTTAGGACCAATTTCATGCTAAGATAAGGTCTTCTACTCCTTTACATGGCTAGGTAAGGTGAAAATATTCAAAAGAAATACTATATGTCATTGCAATTTACATATTGTGTTGGTGGTTTAAGTAAACTTGAATGAGATCTCTTCCTTGTTGGGCATGCTGATTTTAAGGGCTTGCTAGTTTAATTTTGATTATATCAAATGCAATGTATATGATTTACTTCTGCTTTTAGGACCTCAAAAATATAAAACTTCAGACAATAACACTTTCAAAATTTCATGTTTACAGGTGTATGCTTGTAGCATGTAAGGCTAGAAAAGGCTAAGTTATTATGACACTAAAGATAAATCGAGTTTCAAATACTTACGAACAATGATAGTGAACTTAGCATCACAGTCGTAGCAGACCCTGTAACGATTATCAGGCATCCAAAAATTCCTGGAGACATATGCAAGCTATGACTGGTGAGGAAACCAGTATTTTACCAACTATAACAATTTAGAGAACATGTTCTATTGGGTTCCTATTGACATTACAACACCCTGATCAGCTCATTTTGGTGAACACATTTGCAGATACCACTGATTCCACTTTCCTCCTCAAAACTTGCCTTAAGGAAATCCAGGACATACCACAAATAACTTCTGCAAAAAGGCTGAAGTGGAGGTTAATCTCCAATAAATTATTGTAGTTAGGAATTAGTATAAATCCACAAATTTGGCATGAAACATATGTATTAAATAAACTTGCTCAGTTTTGCGAGTCTTTTCCTTAAATTTTTCTTACATATGCTTAATTAAATCATCACTTGTATCTAGAGGCGCATCTCTCTTACATATAACAATATTCAAAATATTCTCCATTCCTAGCATTTTGAAAGAAAAACATTTAATGTTTTAAACACAAAATCAACAGCGAGTAGAAAATGAAACAGACCTTTTTTGACCATTGGAGTCTTCATTTAGACGAAGACTAAGTAACAGTGCCCTCTGATGCTGAGCCTTTAAACGAGCAGAATTATTAACAGTGCCCTCCTAACATCAACTTGCATTGAATTAATATTATGTACTAAGTAACAGTGCCCACCCCAGTCTGGCTTTGCTCATGATAATAATTTGAACAAACTGCTCCGCCTTCCTCCAAATCCCTCGGGGAACTTGGGCCAGAACTTCCTTGACCATTGATGTATTTTTGTAGATGCTTCAATTCAATGGTGTCTCGGATGGTCGGGGCTACTATGTTCGGGAGCTTCATCTGGTCGGTCGGCTGAGGCATGGCCTGCAACATGCACACCCCATCATGCTTAGATTCATCATCATGCCATACCTTTCTTAATAGCAAGCAGCAACAACATTTCAAATAATAAAGGAAAAAAAGGGAGAGTTATTATAATATACCCAAGTGACCAAAGAGGGATCCATTTACTCCATAGGATTTCTCCCTAACATTAGCTCCAGAAGAACCACTCCAAATGCATACACATCGCTCTTCTCAGTCAGCTTTCCTATGCACTAGATGAAAACAACCCTGGATTGGATTTCAACATACTCGGATGGAACGAGGCTTAATTATAAAACCCCATACCAATTACTTAGAATAAAGTTTAGGATGATGAAGATTTCAATTCATAGTACAACATGAGGCTGGCTAACCATCCAAGAAATACTCCGGAGCGACATAACCCGACGTCATGGAGGAGAACATGATGCCGGGATTATTTTAATTAAACCTTGTAACTGCAAGTACAAAATCTGAAATCTATGGGGAATTCACAAGAAGAAGAACAACAACAACAAAAAAAGAAAACAACACAATTGAGCACAAGGGTAGTATGGGAAAAAGAAATGTATGGAGGGGGGAGAGAGAGAAGAAGAATGAGTACCTTGGCATTGAACTTGTAATCTAAAAGAATATTGGATGAGTTGAGGTCTCTGTGGATCACAGCAGGACTGCAAGTCTCATGAAGATACTTCAGCCCTCTGCTCCAGCATCAAAATGATCAAATAATGTATTGAATATAATACTAATAATAATAATGAGATAACCCTAGGAGCTGACCTTGCCATATCAAGTGCAATTTTCATCCTCAAATGCCAGCTCAATTCTGATCTTCCATGAGATGCTCCTGAAACCAAAAAACTAGAACATGTTTTTATTGTTGTTGGTTTGGTCCCGATAGCTGTCTTAATATATTCCTATCATTAAAAGTTATGAGGAGGAGAAGAAAAATACCGGGTAATAGTGATTGCAATGATCCTTTTGATGGTAGCTCATAAACAAGAAATCGGGAGTCTCCCCAAATGCAATAACCCAGAAAAGAAGTAATATTTGGGTGTCTGAATCTTCCATAGAAATCCAATTCATGCTAAATTAAAGAAGAAAACATATTTTGTTCTCAAAAATGGAAAGGGAAACAAACGAAGCTAGTAAGTAACCGACTTTGTTTGTTCTCTAGGCGCAGCATGCCCAGGTGAAATTCCTCCTTGGGCTTACAACAGACCTACTTTTTGACCATTGGATTGTGTGGATTAGTATTGAGCATTATTACATACGTGGACATCCTTTCGCTTCAAAGATGTTTTTGCAACATCATTTCCAAAACAATGCACTGATCCAAAATGTTATTTTTCAAACACAAGCTTGAAATGCTTCAGCATTAGTTTCCCTCCTTCGCCTTCGCCTAAGCCTATATTAAACTCCAAGTTCTACGGATTTGTGCTTGAGTCAAACTAGTGCTGTGGAGAGAGTGTGAACGGGCGAGCATATGGTTACCGACATTGGTGGATTCCTTTGGAGATTCTCTTGAAGCCTGATCTTTGGCAATGCTCACCTCATTGTCCACCTGCTTTCGTTCTACGCGCAGCCGAATGATTCACCGTGATTCACTTTAGGAGTACTTGTAATATCTTCTTTACGTTACAGGAATTAGAAATTATTATGCATGCATAGAAGAGTTTTCTACTATTACTTTTTTACATGAGGGTATGACTTCGTATGGTACTTATTTTATGCAATTTCTACTCCGCTTAGTGATGATTTGCTCGGGACGAGCAAATGTTTAAGTCTGGTGGTGTGATGAGTCCGAATTATATAGGATTTTTCGGACTCATCTGAGCTTATATTCTTGCATGTGCATTACTTTTTCAATTGGAAAAGTCATATTTTTGTTTAGATCTTCACTTAGCCAATAGTGCATTGTTTTGGCCCAATGCGGTGTGTGATTGTGAGCTCTTGTATTGAGGGTAAGTTCTTGGAGCTCTTCATCTTCCACCAAGGAGAGAAGCTCAGATTTCCCACCATTTTGGAGCCCCCCCCCCCCCCGCTTTTCAACCATTCCAGTCGCCTTTTTAGGGCAAAGCTTCGTCTTTCCACCTCCGCTCTTCATCTTCAGCTAAGGAGAGAAGCTCCGACCATGCTCGCAAATCTTATCTCTTGTCGGTGCTTGCTCTCGGCCTCCTCCTTAAAATTTTAAGCTCATTTCAAGTTTCGATGCTGTATCTAACAAGCAAAGGGAAGCTTGCAACCTTCTTCCGCATCGTGACACGAAGAAGACGGGTCCATTGGAAGGTAGTGACAGCCTTCTCTACCCCGAATGTAGTTGAGGACCGAGCTTGGATGCAGATTGATAACCCGACGATTCCTTCCGCGACCCCTCGACGAGCCTTCAGATTCGGTCGATCTCTTGACTTGTTCTTGCTTTCTTGTTGAATATTTGTGTTTAAATCTGTTTATGTAGATGATGTACACTTTAGTTGTAAACATTATTTGTTTTATGTCTAAGTGAACCTGTTTTGTTTTGCTGCTTTAGTTTCTTGAGTAGCACCCGCATTTCCATCTGCCAACACATGCAGTTTTGCCGCTCTAGCGATTTCTAGAGGCGTGCGTAGCGAAGAGGTTCTCTCGACCCTCATTCCGCCGTTCTTACCACCTCATCCGCAAGCCTACTCGTCCATCCGCCCAGCGATTCAGTGCATAATGACCCGTGTAGTCTTTTATCCCGCCTAGCGAAGCATCACATAGCGGCATTACATAGGAGTAGTTTATAGTAATTTACTTTCTTTTTCCGCAAAAAAACAACCCCCCCCTTCATAGGTTAGATCTAAGGACTTCAATCTCAAGTCCTCCTAGTTAGATAACTACACCTTGCGGTGTTCCTTGAGAGATCGATACTTGGGAAAATTCGCCCATTTTATATTATTTGTGCGACCGGTACACTTGTCATTCAACGCATCAACAGACACTATTGGGTACATTGGAAAATGTGTACCTGATTTGGAGAAGCCTCACTTAGCTCAATGATATACATCAAGGTGTATTTGATGTTATTTTGAGTTTATATGTGCAGGTTAAGTATTGGCTAAAATGCATAAAAAGTTTCTAAGTACATGTGTCGATACTTAAGAAAGTCTGTGTCGACAGTTGGAAAAGCTGTGTCGACACCTGAAGACAACTGTGTCGACACACATAATTTATTAGTGGACATCGACTGCGTCGACACCGGCAGGCAGTGTCGACACACAGAAATATTAGTCGATATCAACTGTGTCGACACTGGGAGGCAGTGTCGACACACAGGAGTATTAGTCGACATCAACTGTGTCGACACCTGGAGGGAGTGTCGACACACAAATTCTGAGACTATATCAACTGTGTCGACACACAGGACTTGTGTCGACACTCAGCAGAGTTTCAACAATGTTGATTGCTGTGTAGTGAAGAAGTGTCTATGTCGACACAAAGAGGCAGTGTCGACACATTCTACAGATGCAGTGTCAAGAAGCTGTGTCGACACCAAAGGAGTTATGTCGACATCACCAAAGCTTATGTCGACACTTAATCTACTTGTGTCGACACATAATGACAATCAGTCTCGACGCTTTGCTGACAAAGACAAAGGTTCAAGAACTGACTGGAGACTTGACAGCTGTGCATTCCAACAAGTTTACTGAAGCTCTCAGACTTGCCAGAAGTTGGTTAGAAATCGGATCAGCCGGTTACCATGGATGAAGTCTATATATATAGATGGATTCTGTCAAATCAAAGATGATGAACAACAACAACTACAATAGGCACAACTATTGAAGTATTGATCAAGAAAGTGCATGTCACACTGAAGAAGATTTTCGTGAGAAGATCTAAGGAGAATTCAAGCAAGAATTCTGAAGAAACTTCAGAAGTTCTAGAGAGAGAGATCTCCAACTGATGAAGTAAAGTAGGAGACATTTACAAGTCTCTTAAGAAGCAGATCTTGAACTAATCTACTAAGAAGGATTCAGGTCTATTTCTGGATTCTAAGAAGGAAGCTGACAGCCAGTCAACTTCAAAGGAGATCAACCCTACTGAGTTCAGATTCAAGAAGCTTTGAAGAAAGCTAAGAACAGGTTGATTTCAGCCATCAGTCTTATCAAGAAGCTGATCAAGAAACCTCTTATCCCTTCTCTCTCAACTAGGGAAAGAGTCAATCTAAACACTTATCAAATTTTGTAGGATCTTTTCATAGATCTGAGTTGTAAGCCTATATTATAAAGGCTTAGTGTAGGAGATATAGATCTCTGAGTTGTAGGGCTTTTGAGCCTGAGTGTAGAAGAAATTTTTCTCTGAGTTATAGGGCTTGTAGGAAGGCTGAGGTAAGGTTATTAGCCTGAGTTGTAGAAGTGTGGTTACACTCTGAGTTATAGGAACCTTATATGGTTCTGAGTTGTAGGAACCTTTCAGGGTTCTGAGCTGTAAGATCTGTGGATCTGAGAAGAAGGAAGAAGTTAGGCTGAATCTAGCACACTGCTAGATAGGTGAAGGAGGAAAGTGGATGTACCCAGACCTTGGGGAACCACTATAAACCTATGTGCAATCTGTGATGTATGTGTGATTGTAGATTCTGTGCTGTGATTGCTATAGAATAGTTAGATTCTATTTTTAGATCTGAATAATTATTCAGCCTTAAGTAATAAAAAGGAAAGAACCTATTCACCCCCCCTCTAGGTGTTTGGGTTATCTTGAAATCAATTCTATCAAACACACATACATACACTCACACACACTCACACGCACATACACACACATATGCATAAAAACACATACATACATACATACATACACCACCACATAAACACAAGAATAAAAAAAGCAAATTCATATACACACTTACAATTACACACATAAACAAAAAAAACATAAACATACATGCTCACAAGATAAACTATAGAACTAGTAGCTACAATCAATCCATAGCTCATCCATGGTCATGGTCATAATCTATGGACATTTCTATTAACGAGTTATGAAGTCTGTATTTTGATTTAAGTGAATTTTATTTCCCATTCTAAAAACTCTTATAATTTGTTTGCTTGTTTTAGTTGCTTGAGTGAGTTGTAATTATAATACCTCATACCTTTGAAACTGTAAGAAAAACATTGATCTACACTAACACTAAATATGTTGGTGGCTTCCTCCACACACTGTAATTATGCACACACTGTACTTATGCACGCACTTATACATACATACACATACATACTTAAAAATACAAAGACACACACACACTTATACATACATACACATACACACAAATACACACACATACACACACCATGCAAGCACAAATAAATTCATACGCACACTCCCATCCACACAAATATAAATACATGCACAAAACCACAACACACTAACAATAATACACGCATCTACACAAACACACCAACAAATTTAACACGCATACACTTACAACTATACACATACACAAATAAATTCATATGCACATACACACTCATCCACAAACATACCAACATACCAACACACCAACACACCAACAAATTCAACACAAAAGACCAAAAATGATTTATAGATAATTATGGCATTGCAAGATGTTGAGATGAAAAATATCTCAGGCGTACAATAAATGATGATAGCCGGCCAGCAAAACACAAACAACTCCCAAAAATCAGAATCATAATACGCCCTTGACATGAAATCCATCATCGATGAAGAGAAAAGAAGGGGAGAAGAGGAGAAAAGGAGAGCTTACAGTGTAGTAGAAGAACCTAGGGCACAACTTCAAAACTGTAAGACCAGTCCAACAATGCAAAACTGAAGATAAAGCTCTTACAACTCCGATCTGAAAAATGGCGAGAAAGGATGGAAGAGTTCTTGCGGGAATGGTCGGATAGAAGCTCGCCTGTGCGGGAGGAAGATCGCTGCACCGGACGAAATGGCGAGGAAGAGCGCAACACGGGAGGAAGCATACAAAGGAAATGGATAGTCGGGAAAGGTTATCGAGGGTTTGTGAGTTATAAATATCATTTTTATAAATTTAATTTTTTAGGTAATAATTTGGGGTGTGAGAATAGTAATTTTTATTAAATTGAAAATGATTAGACACCACTTTTAATGTGTTGCAAATTTATTTTTAAAGTGGCAACATATCATAATTATTGCGTAAAGTGAATTGTCAAGTGCAACATTTTAATAATGTTATCTATAAGGGATTAGAGAACAGTTTTTGAAAGTTGCACGAAAAATGTTGCCTAAAGATGCTAACTTATTGCAACACTTATAAATTGTTATTTATTTAAGGTTTAGACAACATTTTTCGAAATGTTGCAAAGAGAGTGTTGCTTAAGACTAAATATATTATAGTGGTGGATGCTCTCGGCATATGACCGGGACTAGAAGCCTTCTCCAGAATTATTCTCCAGTCATGAACGATCCAAAGGTCATCTTTGGAGGTTCTGATAGAGGGATTACTAAAGGCTACGGTATGATCACTAATGGTAGTGTATCCTTTTCTTATGTGTCTTATGTTGAAGGAATGGAACACAATTTTATAAGCATAAGCCAGCTCTGCGATAAAAGATACATCGTTGAATTTCATGCAGACAAGTGTTTGATAAAATCGGTTGATAATTTGGAAATGATTTTATCAGGCACTCGTAGTAGGAATATATTTTGCAAAAAATTTATTTGCATAGACTCTTCTATGCCAGTGTGCTTTTTGGCAAAAGATAGTGCATATCTTGGTGACCAATGACACAAGAGATTAGAACATATAAATTTTAAAACTATTAATAAATTATTTTCTCTTAATTTAGTACGTGATGCCCCAAATTTCAAGTGATTTAAAGATAGACTTTGTCACGCATGTATAAACGGCAAGCAAATAAGGGCTACTTTTAAAAGCATTATTGGCAAAGATTCTAATATGTGTTTACACCTACTTCATATGGCCTTGTTCGGTCCACTGCAAATTAGAAGTTTGGGAGGTAAGGATTATACATTGGTTATTGTTGATGATTACTCTCGCATTGCGTGGGTGTTCTTTCTAAAACACAAGTCAGATACTTTTGATATCTTTACTAATTTTGTCAGGTAGTTCTAGAATGAATACAACTGTTCCATAGTAAAAATCAGAAGTGATAATGGAACAGAGTTTAAGTCTGGGGCCATGACAAATTCTGTGGAGGTCTATGTATCTTTTATGAGTTTTCCTCTCCTCGTACTCCTCAACTGAACGGAGTAGCTGAGAGAAGGAATAGAACACTCATAGAGGCTTGCAGAACCATGTTGAGTTATGCCTCACTACCGGAATATTTCTGGGCTAAAGCCGTCAACACTGCATGTCACATGCAAAATCGAGCACTCATAAACAAGAACCATAATAAGACACCTTACGGACTACTAAAGGGCAGGAAACCGACTATTTCATGTTTTAGAATCTTTGATGATAAATATTTTGTACTCAACAATAGTAAGTATCACACCACTAAATTTAGTAAAAAGAGCTTTGAAGGTATTTTCGTAGGTTATAGTTGCCATAGTAAGGCATATAGGATCTTTAATAAGAAAACCCTAGTTGTAGAAGAATCTATCAATGTTGTTTTTGATGAGACGAGCTTGTTTCAAGACAGTTCCTCTAGTGTGTTCATTGAAGATGCAAGTTTAAGAATAAAGGAATTAAACTTGGATGAGCCGACTGAATAAAAAGATCAAAAGTTCATCAAGATCACCACTCTAACCCCAATTGGAGAGGTTGATGACCATGATGAAGATATCATTCAAGTTAATGAAGTCACTCCTGTGATAGAAGAAGCTCCAGATGCAAGAACCCTAGAGCTCAGACACTTGAAGGATCACCCAATTGATCAAATCATCGGAGATCCCCGGGACGGTGTCAGAATTCATAGAGGTACAACTAATGAAAATTTATTCTTGAGTTTCCTCTCGTAGGTTGAAACAAAGAAGTTTGAGGAAGCAAACTCAAACCCATCTTGGATAATGACAATGGAAGAAGAATTGAACCAATTCAAGCATTGCCAAGTCTAGAAGCTTGTTCCAAGACCCAAAGGTATGAACGTTATCGGAACTAAGTGGGTCTACAGGAACAAGATGAACGAAGATGGAACAATCATAAAGAACAAGGCCAGACTTTTCTCCAAGGGATACCGACAAGAAGAAAAAATCGAATTCGACCAGACATATGCTCCAGTGGCAAGGCTGGAGGCCATTAGGTTGTTCCTAGGTTATGCTGCACTTAAGGGCTTCACTGTCTATCAGATGGACGTGAAGTCGGCCTTCCTTAATGGTGATATAAAGAAAGAAATGTATGTGGAACAACCTCCAGGTTTCTTTTATTCTAACTTTCCTGATCATGTTTACCTTTTGTTTAAAGCTTTATATCATTTGAAACAAGCTCCTCGAGCTTGGTATGAGATGCTGTCTAGCTTTCTTCTTGAGAACAAGTTCACAAGGAGAAATATATATAAGAAATTACTTCTTAGGGAAAAAAAAAGGCAAGATTTTGCTAGTGCAAATTTATGTCGATGACATCATATTTGGCTCTACTGACGACAACCTCTGCAAAAAGTTTTCCAAACTTATGCAAGGGAAGTTTTAAATGAGCAGTATAAAAGAGCTGAAGTATTTCTTAGGACTTCTGGTGAAACAATCTGAAGATGGAATTTTTCATCTCTCAAACGAAGTTCACCAAGGAGTTAATTAAGAAATTCGGAATGGAGAACACAACCTCTATGAGGACTCCAAAGAGTTCAGCTATGTATCTGGATAAGGATGAGAAAGGGAAACCGTTTGATGAAATCAAGTACAGAAGCATAATTGGATCCTTGCTCTATCTTTTTGCTAGTAGACCAGACATAATGTTTTAACCATATGTGTGTACTAAATTTCAAGTGAACTCTAAAGAATCTCAATACGCTGCTGCAAAGTGGATTCTGAGATACCTTAAAGGTACAACAAATCTTGGCTTATGGTACCCAAGAAGTAATGATATCAAACTAATTGGTTTTTCAGATGCAGATTTTGCATGTAGCAAATGTAACGCCCCAAATCTCAGATATGTGTGGGTTGTGTCGACTGAGCAACACGGTCTGGGACACGAACGCGTCCAAAGCCGTGTCCTGCTCTATATTTGTTGGGCTGTGTCGACTGAGCAACACGGCTAAGGACACAAGCGTGCCTGAAGCCGTGTCTGGCATACGGTCTGTGACACAGGCGTGTCACATGGCCGTGTCCTATTCGGGCTTGACGGTTTCAGCGTCAATTGCGGTACACGGCCTGCGACACGAGCGTGCCCAGGGTTGATACGGGCGTGTTCAGGTTTAACACGGGCATGTCAGATGTCGTGTCCTGTTCTGAGATCGAAGATTTCTCGTACGATAGTGAGACACGGCCTGTGACACAGGCGTGTCACAGGCCATGTGCGGACCCAGGAAGATGATTTTAAGAGTGAATCGAGGCTTTTCGTTTTATTTAAAAGGGATCCGACGGCCCAGAATCCCTCCCATTGGTATAAGGCCGGGAAATGAGGGTTTAGGCCTCATTTCATTTGGCCATTTCTCTTTCTAAGAGGTAGAGAGAGGGGAGAGCAAAGGGAGAAGAAGAAGGAGGAATCCCGCCATTATTGGAGATTCAGAGATCCAAATCGCGAGCCGAGTCCAAATCTGCGGAGGCAAGTCTGTTGCAGTTCTTTTCATCCAGCTAATTTCCATGGCGCCGAAGCGAACCTCTAAGGTAACGATTCTCTACTTTGACATGTGAATTCCTCTTTCTTTTTGCATAGGAAACTCTCTCCCACGAGTGGGTGGTGAGTGTGAGGTATTCCTTCGGGTAGATATGGTTTATCCCCATCATTCTACATTTAGAGTCTGAAATCGAAGTACGGACATGGGCATGGTGTGTGAAGCCTATCCGGACAAGTTCGTCTGGATCGGTGATGTTTTCATTATGCTCGTATTATTGGAGAATACTTTGTGCCAATTATTTTTTGGGTTTTCTACGTGGTAGATTGCAATAGGGATCCTTGGGCACTAACTCCAAGGTGCACCCGGAAAACTGGGCAGAAGTGCATTTCTGCCATTTTGGTGGCCTGGGAGCCAACCTTGTACATAACTGGATTATGTAATATTGTTTGATCGGTACTTCGGGACTCAGGGAAGCTTGACTCGCACCGATGACTTAAGTTGACATGACGGTGTGAGCAACGGGTTGAGTGGAACCGTACGCGCTCTATATGGTTCGGTTAAAGAGACCTAAGGTACAAGGCACTTGTCGATTGCATAGAGAGCGGGTCTTAGGCTTCGGCTAAAAAAGACTTATTTACTCACGATGTTGCCGTCCTGGGGGCGGTGGTGGACCGATTTTACCGAGAATGTGCCCTGAGAGCACGGGGTTTGGGGTTGTGTGTGCCTATGCCTGTGGTGAAGTGTGCTTAAGTTATACTTCCACTATCTTGTTTGGTTATACTAATGAAATGCAGGGAAGGAGCACCGCCGCCCCGATTAAGGGGTGGGGTCATTATAATTTGGTCAGCTTTAGCTGACCGTTGCTTTATTTTAACACCATTCGGTGGTTTGTTCATATGCAGGAACAGGTGAGCCTAGCGGAAAGTAGCTGGCTGAAGCCCTCTATGCTATGCTGGCCCTTGAAGTCCAAAGCGAAATGTTTACTTTATTATGTTCATGTGTGGCCGGTCTATGTATCGATGTATGAAAAACATGTATTGTTTGAGCAAACACTTGTAAGGCCCTAAGGCCGAGACTTTTGTGTATTTTGCTATCATTCCTTCCTTGGGTTAGTATGGACATTCATGTTGTTGTATTTGGGTTCTTATAACTGTTTTGAAAGCTTCCGCTAGAAAGCTCATAGTTAGGATGTGTGTTCCTTTGGCAGTAATATGGTATTAATTCGTAACTCCACTAACTGTTTGTGGTATATGGCATGGGGCCCTGGCCGGACCTTCTGTTATATTCCATGTGATGGATGGGGGTGTTACAATTTGGTATCAAACTATGTCATCGGTCTTGCTTATTGGAATTCGTGGACGAATTCTTTTATGGGGTGGTGAGCACATGTATGTGCGTCATCGTTATAACATGAAAAGAACTCATGAATGTCCACTTAGAAATGAAAATACACAAGTTTGAGGAACCTGTGTGTTCCTATAATTGCTTTTTGCAATTTTGTTTGGTCGCTTAATGGTGTGTTGTATGACTATAGGTGACCAGGAGTGGCACAGGGCAGGCAGAACACCCGCTTTCTGAGACAAGTAGTGCACCCAATGATGTGCCTGTAACCCCTCCTTCAGCAGAAACAATAAGGCTAGTGGCTGAGGCGGTGTTTGCGATGCTAAACGCCCAGCCAGGAAGGCAAGTACAGCATCCTGCCCCTGTTGGGGATCAGGTACCGCATCGAGAAGCAAAACCTTGAATGGTGGAACAAGTGGTGGTAGAGCCGTTGATACCAAGAAGAGCAACAGAGAAGGAGCTCAAACATGTAATGGGCTTTAACCCTCCGGTGTTTTTAGGGACTAAAACCCAATCCCAGGCCAAAGATTGGCTCTCTCGGGTGAAGAGAGTCTTGATGGCCACGGAAACGGAGGAATGGCAGAAGTCCACTATAGCCACCTTCCTGTTGGATGGAGAGGCGAGGTTGTGGTGGGAAGATTTGGAGCTGCATCACTTGGTTGGAAGGCAACTCACTGATGTCTCGATGGAGGAATTCTCGAGGATATTCTTGGCAAGATACCTCCCCTCGGCATAGAGGATTGCTATGGAGAATCGGTTCCAGAGACTGACGTAGGGAGATAGTAGCGTGGATGAGTACCTCCATGAGTTTATGCGGTTGGGTCATTATGCTAACTCTACTTTGGTTGATGAGGAGCGTAAGACCAACCGGTTCTACGAGGGTCTGCGTGATGACCTAAGGCTACTACTCTCAGGGCCTATGATGCAGGGCTTCCTAACCCTAGTCAATATGGCCCAATCATTTGATAAAGATCTGAAGAGAGTTCAAGAGAAGAAGGATTCTAGTTCAAAGAAGAAGGAGTTCAAGGTGCCTACCTCCTCAAAGTCTGGGTTCCGTAAGTGGAATAAGAGGGCTAGGACTTCGGGTCCAACCCCTTCTTTTGGTGCATCTAGGGCAACTACAGGCCGAACCCCAGGCGCATGTTATAACTGTGGGAAGCCGGGACACTTTGCCCGAGATTGTTGGAGCAGACGTCCAAAGTCTGAGAAGAAGCCTGGAGCAACTTATGAGGAGAAGGGAAAGGTGTTGGAGTCAACCGCGTCACATTATGCCCCAGCCAAGCCTAGAGTGTACAACCTTGGCCAGCAAGAGGCCATAAAAAAGGCTGACGTGGTGACTAGTACGGTTTAAATTAATAGCTTTGGCCATAAAAAAGGCTGGCATGGTGTTTGAAGCCTATCCAGACAAGTTGGTCTTGATCGGTGATGTTTTCATTATTCTCGTATTGTTGGAGAAGACTCTATGCCATTTGTTTTGCGGGTTTTCTATGTGGTAGATTGCAACAGGGAGCCTTGGGGACTAACTCCAAGGTGCACCCGGAAAATTGGGCAGAAGCGCCTTTCTGTCATCTTGGTGGACAGGGAGCCAACCTTGTACATAACCAGGTTATGTAATATTGTTTGATTGGTACTTTGAGACTCGGGGATGCTTGACCCGCGCTGATGACTTAAGTTGACATGGCGGTGTGAGCAATAGGTTGAGTGGAATCGTACCCGCTCTATGTGGTTCGGTTAAAGAGACCTAAGGTACATGGCACTTGCCGATGGCATATAGGCGGGTCTTAGTCTTCGGCTGAAAAAGACTTATTTATTCACGATGTTGCCGTCCTGGGGGCGGTGGTGGACCAGGTTCACCGAGAATGTGCCCTGAGAACACGGGGTGTGGGGCCGTGTGTGCCTACGCCTATGGTGAAGTGAGCGTAAGTTGTACTTTCACTATCTTGTTTGGTTATACTAATGAAATGCAAGGAAGGAGCACCGCCGCCCCGATTAAGGGGTGGGGTCGTTATAATTTGGTCAGCTTTAGCTGACCGTTGCTTTGTTTTACCACCATTCAGTGGTTTGTTCATATGCAGGAACATGCGATCCTAGCAGCAAGTAGCGGGCTGAAGCCCTTGATGTTGTGTTGGCCCTTGAAGGCCAAAGCAAAATGTTTACTTTATTATGTTCATGTGTGGCTGGCCTGCGTGTCGAAGTATGGAAAATATGTATTGTTTATGCAAACACTTGTAAGGCCCTAAGGACGAGACTTTTGTGTATTTTGTTATCATTCCTTCCTTGGGTTAGTATGGACATTCATGTTGTTGTATTTGGGTTCTTATAACTGTTTTAAAAGCTTTCGCAAGAATGCACTAAGTTAGGATGTGTGTTCCTTTGGCAGTAATTTTGTATTAATTCGTAACTTCACTAACTGTCCGTGGTATATGGCGTGGGGCCTCGACCGGACCTTCTGTTATATTCCATGTGACGGATGAGGGTGTTACAACAAAGATGACAGGAAGAGCACTTCCGAGACTTGTCAATTCCTATGAAAAAGGCTCATCTCCTAGAGCAGCAAAAAGAAGAATTGTGTCGCAATTTCAACAATCGAGTCAGAGTATATCTCTGCAGGCAATTGTTGTGCACAACTGCTATGGATAAAGAACCAGTTTGAAATTACAACATGAAGTTCCAGAACATTCCAGTGTTTCGCGACTCATCCAGTGCAATTGCAATCGCCAACAACCCACTCTCTCACAGCAGGACAAAGCACATAGAACTGAGGTATCACTTCATCAGGGAGCATGTGGAGCATGAAGACATCAACCTCCAGTATGTCCCAACTGACAGGCAGGTTGCAGACATTTTCACGAAGCCGCTGGACGAGGTCAAGTTCTCCTTCTTCAAAACAGAACTTGGCATGCTCAACAAAGAAGAATGAAGAAGGAGGTCTAACAACAAAGCTCAAGGATCAGACAACACTTCAAAAAATCAGAAATTCTTAAGTTTGGACTTCATTTCTCGGGTAAGAGTCTTACTACTCGAGTACTATATAGGACCACTCGAGAAACAAGTCTGCCACTCGTGAAATAAGTCTGCCTCTCAAGTACTGCTTCTCGAGTTCCAATCTGCCTCTCGAGAACTATCAGAACACTTCTCGAGAACTTTCAGTCTACTACTCGAGAAAGTAAGTTACTACTCAAGAACTATAGTCTCTTCACTCGAGTAATGCTTGTCCACTGAAGAAGTCTGAAGCAATTATTCGTCTTCAAGTTCAAATATCTGATATTCGCACCCAGACGTTATGACGCCTTATTTTCAAGTATGTTACTTTATTATTTCCTTAATTATCATAAATTAAGACTTATATAAATAGAAAAGTCCGATAAATTCCAAATCACTTGATCTCTAAACCCTTTCTCGAGAGAAAAGAGGAAAAACTCTTCGTCTTCCCGTCGCTAACTTGACGCCGATCCAGCCCTTTCTCTCCAAGCAGAAATTTTCATTATCCTCATGATAAATGGCTCCTCCATCCAAGATAGGGATCGGAAGCGAACTAGTTTCTACAGGGATTGCAGAGTTTTCAGATGATTTTCAAAATCTTCTACTACTTATAGAAACTGCCGGATTATCTTTTGTTTTAGAGCAACCGTGTAAAATTCTTTTTCCAGAGGTAGAAGAGTTCTTCTAGAATGCTAAGGTAAAAAGAAATGGAAAGCTTCTTAAGACTAGAGTTCGTGGGATTAAGGTCAAACTTTCTACTCCAGTTGTTTCTAAAGTTCTTCGACTACCAGTGATCGACGAAGAAGATGACCTAACCGTCGAGGACTATGACAAAGCTTGTATTTTCTGTGGAATTTTTGTTGGTGTAAACACCATTCGTCGACCTGACCTAAATCCAGAGAGCAAACTTCTAACTCGAGTTCCTAAGTTATTGGCGTTCGTTATGATCACATAATGAGAGCCTTAGGCTATACACCGTCAATACTAAAGTCTCGGGTCGGGGGCTGTGGAGACTGTGAATGCTCAAAGTTAACTGTTATGGCTAGGACCTCTTAACGGTGGTGGAACCTTGGCAATAGGTACACCGAAAATGTGCCCTGAGTGCACAAAACATTTGGATGTTGAGGCATTCGTTTGTGATATGTTTAACTGTGTGTAAGTGCACATACTTGTGATATATCTACTTGTGAAAATTCTTTGTCTGCATAAAAGGAATACCACTGCCCTGGGAAAGGGGTAGGGTCGTTATAAATTGGTCAGCTGAATGCTGACTGTTGCCTTGTTTGCCACCCTTATGGTGGATTGTCTCTGTGCAGGTGCTAGAGAGCCGAACGAGAAATAGAGGGCTGAAGCCCTTGCTGCTATGTTGGCCCTCGAAAGCCAAGCGGAAAAGTTTTACTTTTTTCATGTGTGGCCGGCCTGCGCGCCGATATTTGTAAACCTCATTTGTGAAGTATAACTGTAAGGCCTTAAATCCATAACTTTGTGTATTTGTAAGTGACATTCCTGTTATATATATAAATAGTTTGGTTTATATATAGTGGACATTCATTTGGTATGAGTTCATGCAACCCTAAATCTTCCGCTAGAATGCTCTAAGTTAGGATTCGAGTAAATTTTGATATTAACCTGTGATCCCGCCGCCTGTTTGTGGAATATGGTGTAGGATCCCGGTCGGACCCTCTATTATATTTCATGTGACGAACGGAGGTGTTATATGGTAGGCTCGGCATTGGTAGGTACGGACTGGTTAGTCTGGGGAGCCCGTGGCTCAGAAGGTTGTTATGACAGATGGGTTAGTCCAGGGAGCCAATGGCTCAGAGATACATATTTATCATAATTGCATGTGCATAAAGGTGGTGGGTCTTCAGTATTAGATGGTTGATCGTACCGACATCGATACGTTGACTCGACAAGTGTGGTTCTCACTTAGCCAAGGAAAAGACGGGCGGGTTTGTTAGCATTAGTACGTGGTGACTCAAGTGTGTCCTTCAGAGTCATGCGTAAGGGCTAGGCCTGGTAGTGTGGTTACCCGCCTAGGAGTGGGGTGGCCCAACCCACTGTGTCCATCGGCCACTACGGAGGCTCCTGGAAGTGAAGCTAGTTTCCAAAACCGGGGAACTAAAGGTCTGTGCGCATAGAGTCGTGTGCGTATGTTGCACTTGTATGAACATAGCATTAAACCAACATAACATTGCATATCATGTCATCATTGCATTTAAACCCCTAATCCTTTCGTATAAATTGGTATGAGACTTTTTATACGATAGGCCTTGCAAAACGACCCCTTAACTTATGAGTTTGTATGGGCATTCTTATAAGTTAAGGTTACTTATTTTATAGCTTACTTTACTTTATTTTATCTGTGGTAAAAAGTAGTCGTAGTTCTTTACTTAAACTTTTATCACTTATAGTGTAGCATGTGCTTACTTCTCTGTACTTTACCTTGTTTACATTACTTCTACCTTGTTATAGTTCTTTTGTACATACTCCTGCTTGTCACCTGCTCTTGTTCATTCTCCACCTTAAATATCTTTCCATTCCTCCACCCCGCACGGTTCCTAGGATTCGTGGGGGAGAGGCGAGGATGATAGTGGCTTAGTTTTTTTACTAACGGTCGGTGGACCACATCATTTTAGGAATTCAAGGTGATGCACCAGTCGCAGGAGGATGGCAGGACTTGAGGAGCAGTTGATGCGCACTACCGCTACTACTCGGTGACAGGTCGAGAACGGTTTTCAGTTTGCTTCCACTAGATGTGTGAGTTATGAGAGAGAGAGATTATTTGTATTAGACATGTACCGGGCTTAAGCCCATTTTTCTACTATCTTTTATACTTGTATTCATTGTGGACT
Organism: Platanthera zijinensis; assembly: GCA_039513925.1. NCBI lineage: Eukaryota > Viridiplantae > Streptophyta > Magnoliopsida > Asparagales > Orchidaceae > Platanthera > Platanthera zijinensis. The sequence goes on from CM077083.1 coordinate 159,410,398, forward strand.
ATTGCTCTTTATATACATATTGATAGTGAGCTGTGATCTGTGGACTTGTATTACTCACTTACTTCTCTTTGGGTGGCCTACTATGATGTGATCGTTTTAGCCGGCAGGATCGGCGTCGTGCAGTGGTGTCTAACATGGTAGTTGGAGTCACTGTAAGGCTGCGGTTCTGTGCGTAAGACCCGGTGGTAAAAAAATGGGGTCTTACACGTCCATAGTGCTCTCTAGATTCAAAAAGGTTCGGGAAGAAGGATTGAAGGTATTGGGGGCTTTAGCGAGTTATAATAATTCTATGTAACCGACATCCACAAGTCTCCTCCACTCATTTGATAGTTAGCCTTCATTGTCCCCTTCTCTCTACTCAAAACTTCTTCTCAACCACGCAAATGACGGGACACACCTTTTGGATACTGATAGAGGTTTGGTTAGCTTGGATTAAATCCAATTGGGATGGGTTTTTTCATTAAAAATCATAGGGGCTCGAGTTTGATTATTCATAGTCAAACCTTGACCTTTTTGATGACTTGACCCCACCAAAAGGTGACTTGGGTCTCAAGTGGGTCTAACAAAGCCAAGTGTTCACTAGAATGGCAAGAGTCATCTAATTTTATTAAAGTTGACATTAGGGTTGACTTTAGGTGATGTGTCACACCATGATTAGCCATTAGTGACCTAGGTGCACTTACCAAGTTCAAAGCATCTAAATGATCCACATAGGTCACCTTAAGCTTGTTAGAGCATGAACATGTCCTAGTGTACTAGTAGACATATCATTATGGCATAGGGACAACCTAGGTTAGATTATTTCAAAGTTCCACCTTCTAGTGATCGATAAGCTTACCCTAGCTCAGAAGTCAACCTTGGGTGCACATAGCCGCGCCACAAAACACCTAGGCCCTTAAAAAATTGGAAGGTGACAATATCCTCCCAATCTCTCCGTATAACTAGTCAAGTCACCTCACCTCCAACATTTCGTGCCTAATTAGAGTAATAGGAACACCAATGGCTCAGAAACAACCACTCAAAATGATATCAAGTTAGAGGTATTCGAGCAATAGTTTTGTTGTGGTATTGGGTCTCGTTAAATGCAATGATGTGATCAAGTCATTAAGAAAAGAAGATGAATGTCTTTTGTTAAGCTCATGAACCTTAGCTCTACGACTTCTAATTTTCTCATTTCTTAGCGATAGTAAGCTCGCTTCAAATCACCAATCATCAATTTGTTTTATGTGTCACCTCTACTTTCAAAAGGTGGAATGAGTGCCATGAGAGGAAGCCTGAAGAGAAGATTTTTTGGTTCTTTCGGGTCCGTACTTCCATCCTACCTGCCTGAACAACTAAGCCACAATGGTCTTCAGCCCCGTGATTGTCTCCTACTGATCGGGAAGTCAGAGCATGGAGGGTAGAAAACTAATGATCTGGGTGTGTAATTACCTTCATTGACGAAAAGAGGGATGCGTGTTATTTTGTCATGCCTATAAAGTTTTATGAATATTATATGATTTATGACTCAAAGTAAACGTCAATTTCTTTTATTTGTTGATATGTGAATGCGACCTGCATCTAAAGACCCCCTAAAAAATCACAGACTTATGTAACTAAGTCTTAAAACTGATACTCATTCGATTGTTTAAAGCACTCATTTCATTCTAAAAGAAAATATTTCTCGTTTAATCAACACAAGTATTTCAAGCAAGCAAAACACAAATTTAGTCAATTTATATGCCTGATGTATGATTTATCCTGAACATGCCCAATAAACAGCCTGTCATATGAATTTTACTTCAAAAAATTACTCATTGCATTCACGAGACAAACAAAAAAGAACAGAATCAAGTTACAACTAATACTAAACTATAGTCCAAGTTCAAATATCCCCATCATATGTGTGAAGAGTCCAATAAATAATTGCTAAACAACTAAATTCTAAAAGTCTCATGAGAAAAATGCGTACTTGCAAGTTTTCACACAACATTGTGATGACAATTTTGTAATTAATTAGGGCCCCTTAGATGAACTCTAAAGTACTATAAATATGATTATGTTGAAAGAATCATGAGAACAAACTACAATGACCAACTAGTGTTTGAAGAACGATGCAAAAAATTTCAATTAGAAATAGCGAGCGCAGACCATGATAATAAAAAAACGATAGGAGGAGAAGGATTCATCATAAAAAATAGGGCTTTGCTGGGTTGACTACAAGAGAGATTGGGATGAAGCCCAAGCAATTGCGAGTATTGAATGAAAGGAAACTCCGGAAATCGAATGACTTTTATAGCTGTCATGAGATTTGTTGCCCAAGTGCACAATATTAGGGACGAAGCTCTGTGCAAAATATCTGTGGCCAAGCTTTTACTGTAATTTATTTTAGTAACTAAAAGAATTCATTTTCGCTTAATTTGTTTCATCATTAATCATGTTAATAAATATAAATAATAATTAAAATAGTTTCATACGACATTAGCAGCAGGAAATGATTCGGCTTCCCTAAAATTATAACTAAGGCTATGTTTGACAGCCCGTTTTAACTCCATTCCGTTCTAAACGGACCGGAGGAAAAGTGTTTGGTAAAAACTAAAATATTGTCATTTTAAAACGGCCGGTTTAAAACCTACGTTTTCCTCCGTTTTGAAAAAGTCAGGGAGACCTCCATTCTCCCTTTCAAAACGGCCGTTTGAAATATTTTTTAATTTAATTTAATTTTATTTAATCAATTTAACCCCTATAAAAATATAATTATATCCATAAATTTATAAAAAAACCAACAAATATAATACTTAATTTTGTTTTAAAAAATTCAGTAAAAATTGGTGCGAAATAAATAAAATTCATGCGAAGATAATTTTGAAAATAATTTAAACCCTCACTGAAACGGAGGTTACCCAAACAAAATCTCAGTTTTAAAACCACAGTTTTTAAAATACAGTTTAACATCTCCCTTTTGAACTTTCCCGTTTTAAAACGGCACCGGTATCCCAAACAGAGCCTAACATCAGCAAATACCGTTTGAAAATTGAATCCCAAATTTTTCGAATAGGATATTTAAAAATGACTCAACTAACTAAGCTGATTAGCTATAGGGTTTAAATAGCCGGAGCTAGAGGAGAGCTGCGTCTTCATTCCGCCGCCTGAGTCTCAGCTTCTTCTTCTTCCGAATTCCGATCAACAGCATCAACCTCCGATTGATGGCCCTAATTCAGTCTCTCGCTGCCGGTAAAAGCTTCGCAATGGCTCCTGCTGCCGGTCACCGCCGCCGTTTTTTACCATCTGCAGTTGCGCGTACCCTCCGCCGTGCTCTGTTCACCACGGTCCGCTTCCTCCGCCAAAACTTTCGCCTGCTCATCCTCGTTTTCTTCCTCCTCCTCCTCTCCGCCACCTACTCCGTTTATAGCAGCGCTTTTTTCACTGATTATCTCCCGATCATCATCGCCTTCTTCTATGGCCTTGTTCGTTTCCTTCACCACATCATCCTTGCCGCCTTGGATGTTTCTGAGCTTGGTCTTCGTGCGCTCGGGCTCTCCATGAAAGCTTTCTCTTTTCTAAAGCGGCGTGCTAATCGCCGAACTGGCCTCGCAGTCCAGCCGTACAGAAACGGCGATGTCTACGAGGGGGAGCTCCGGCGGGGAATGTTACACGGCAGTGGGATTTACTATTACAGCAGGGGTGGAATGTACGAAGGAGAGTGGAATGATTCCAAATTTGATGGGCATGGCGTGGAAACATGGGCCGACGGAAGCAAATATAAGGGACAGTTTAAGGAGGGACTCTCGCATGGTTTTGGGGTTTATCAGGATCATGCCGGTGTTCTTTATGCAGGAGAATGGGTGAATGGGCAGAGCCATGGTTATGGGATGCAAACCTACGAGGATGGGAGTTGCTTCGTTGGCCAGTACAAATGTGGACTCAAACATGGCTCCGGCCATTTTCAGTTCAGGTAAAATTTAATGTTGGTCAGTACAAGTGTGAAATACTTAAGCTGGTTTTGATTTTTTTTGCAATATTTTGATGTTAATCAGATGTAGAAGTGCCGAATAATTAACTAATATAGAACATTTCAGCTACATGCTTTGTATATATGCTTAATTTCCTCTCAATGTCTCTTCGGGTTATAGTTCTCAATGCCTTTGATTTTATCTGATGATGATAGAGTATCACTGATTTTGGTTATGTTGTAATTAATCAGGAATGGGGGCGCCCATGCCGGAGAATATTTTGCCGGGAAGATGCACGGCTTCGGGGTCTACCGTTTCTCCAATGGGCAACGATACGAGGGCGCATGGCGCAAGGGGAATAGAAAAGGTCTGGGAGTGTGCTCCTCAGCATATGGAGAGCCACAGTCCGGTCTCTGGGACGACGACTTTTTGGAAATTTCTTCCTTCGCCGTCAACCACACCCAAGTACTCGATGTTGTTCAGGTATATATGGATGTCATCAAATCCCTTAATTACAACATTCTAAATATATCAATGTCTGACTATATTGACTACTCAACTTCTCCTATTTCATTCACAGGCTGCGAGAACCGCTGCGGAAAAGGCGTACAATATTCCGAGGGTGGATGACATGGTGAACAGGGCCGTTGCTGCGGCGGAAAATGCAGCGAACGCAGCGGCAGTCGCAGGCTCGATGGCCGTCCAGGCGGAAGAGAGAGACCGTCGGGTCGATTACGACTTCCCCATGCAAATGGTCTGACCAAGACCATCCTTCCGGCGCGGCTCCTAGGTGAATCGATCAGTGGACAATTGTTAGGAGTTTTTAGGAAAGATTGAACGCACCTTTGCATTCTGTATTAGAAGAAATTTGGCTGAACATAGATAGACAAACATTATTTTGCTCTCATTGATGAGAATTATTCTTTCTACTTGTATACATAGTGAATTCTTATTTTGATATGAGTCTTTTTCTTTGTTAAATAAAAATTTCGGAAAAATTTATGAATCTCTCTCAAAAGTGGCTATTTTTCCCTTAATTGTGTCCTTTTTTTACTCATCACCATTTCCTCTAGCTCTATTATAACATTCAAATTATTAATTCAGAATTGGGTTGTTCCTGTTATATCTTCACTGCGAACATTATAAGGGAACCTGCGAGTTGACTTACAGAGCTCGCCATAACTCGCTTTGAGCTCTCTTTGAGCTTGCATATCTGAGTTTGACAGAGGTCGCCTGGCCAAGTCTATCAATGGGGCGGCCATGCGAGTTGATTGACATAACTAACCCAAGGTCGCATGGCCTTGGCGAGTTTAGCCCTCCTAGCTTGAACTCGTCAGGTGTACTGCGAGTTGATTGCCACAACTCGCTAGAGCTTGACTTGAGCTCGCATATTTTGGCTGATCAAATCAGTTCAGTTCGATTTCGATTTAGGGTGCAAAAAACCAACCCCCATTCGATTCGGTCTGGTTTTCCCATGAAATTTCCCCACGGAAAAAACCGATGGAATAGAATGGATGGGGCCTGTAATTTTTATTTTTTGGGATCGGACGGAGCAATTACTAACTGGATGATCTTTTTTGGGTGGAGAGTAAGATGGCTATCTCGACTACAATTTGTCAAGCGAATGGCCTAGCCTTGAATTCTAGAGATATAAGCCCTAGTGAATCCATGTCAGGGAAGGAAGTGATTAAGAAATCGTGGAAGGCACTCCATACTCATCTTACTTTAGTTTTGTCTTATGTTTGTCCTTAATTACATCAATCTATTTTACAATAAGCACATGCTTAAAATGCGTCTTTCCATTGCAATAGATTTTATGCCCTAGTTTATTTCGTTCTGGAATTGTCCTTGATTTTTAATTAGATTTTATCTCTATAGCAACAGATAATCAAAAGCTAGAGAAGAACTTCTTATGTTACTATTTTAAATTCATATTGCAGCTAGCTTTACTCTTGAGAGGTGTTTTGTTGTTGGACATAAATATGATGGCATATGTAAGCATTGGGTTAGGAACCACCAAATTTCTCTACCTGATTATAGTCTGGCTTACCCCCCAGCACACATAAACAAGATATAAGAACATATTTTTTTTATATTTTTGCTGCAATATAACAGAACATGGCTTTTTGTACATAAAACCTCTATATATCATTTGATTTTTCACATAGAAAGTGCAAGAGAAGTGTTGTGGGTCCCTTGACGCTCTCATGTACTGGCCGAATTCAATCATCTTAACTTGAGAGAGAGTCGTGCAGGCAAACAATCATAAAGAAGACCAATAGTTGACATCAAGGCTTTTGACATGGAAAATCCCGGAATGAGAAAAAATCACGGGGCCGAATAGGTGTCAACCAAGGTTCATGATTTTTTGGACTGTTACAATAAGTTATCTCTCTAGTGTGATAGACCATCACTCGTTACAATGATTCTTTTGGACCGCGGAGGTCGCTTAAAGCTGAGAGCCGAGGGACATGCTTAAAAGAAATTTGGAATGATGAACACATCAACCGGGGCTTTAGACTCAGAGGACGGAGCTAAATAAGGTCTTCAAGATGTCTTCAAGTGAACCTTTGAGGAGCGAAGGAGATCTTAGAGGATTTGAAAGAATCTTCAAAGGTTGAAAGAGATCTTCGATGATATGAAGAAATATTCAAAGGTCGAAGGAGATCTTCAAGGCTTCGAAGGAATTTTTAAAGGCTGAAGGAGATTTTCGAGATGATCTTCAAAGACTGAAGAAGATCTTCAAGCTTTGAAGGAGATCTTCAAAGGAAATATTTAAAGGATGAAGGAGATCTACGAGCACCAAAGGAGTTCTTTGAGGAATCTCTGAAGTAGCGCTCTCTATTGCCGAAGGCAAGGGGTTGAGTGCTAGCTATGTCGACTGCAAGGAAGGATCAACTTGACACTGCATGTCGTGCGCTACTTCTAATGTGTTATGCTACTTGGAATCCATGTCAGCAATCAAAGTGCTCAATGCGGGACCTTTGTGGCGACTAAATAAGAAAATGACATTACTGCTCCATGGTAGTACCTACCACTCTGTGGTAACCGAGGTTTTCAAGGAAAGAGTCACCACTTTCCTTATCATCTGAAGACTATCTGTACACGCGCCTAATCAATCATGCATACCACGATGCACTATCACTACTGCTCTGTGCTAACTAATGTTCATAAGGAAAGCGCATATGCCCTCCTTACTTAGAGTAGGACAACTGGCAGAAAATGCGTATACGGAGCCTACCATTGCGCAATAACCTTGCCGATGGTGGTATCTTACTTAAACTCCGCATAAAAGCATTTTTATTTCTCCTGAGCCACACACGCATGTAGTAGGGCTTCCAAGCCGTCTATAGAGAAATGAGCCACCTACTCAAGAGAAAGAAAGAGAGAATGTTCACCCTCTTGATTGTGAATTAAGATCTTAGTAGAGCACATTTGAGAAAAAAAGTTGAAGACGTTTGTTTTCTGAGGAACGAGAATCACAAGCGTCGATCGCTCACCGTCTCCGGAGAACAAAATTTTTGAATGCAGTATTTGTTTTCTTTTCAGGTCTACTTGTTAAATTTTGAATTGTATTTTTCTCTTTTATTTGTATTGCGTGTCAAGATAAATCGACCAAGGAGGTCGTTAGAATTTGAGGAGGATTCCATGAGAAATGGTCTAGGGAGGACGTCTAGACCAGGGAGGTCTAGGTAGGGCTCGAAGACCTTCAAGAAGTAGGGAGAGATCCGGCTTGAAGACCTTCAGGGAGGAAGGAGAGAGCAACCGATCATCTGGGGGAGGGTTGGTATAAAAACCAAAAGAAATTTTCTATTCATCGTCTATAATCTATGGCGTTATAAAGATTAAACTTTTGTAATTGTAAATAATATTTTCAATATTCTAATGAACTCAAGTATTCATGTTTTGATTTATAATTACATCTGAGTATTGCTGATATCCTGAAGTCTCCTTCGTGTGTACACTGGAATACTCTTATGTAGTTTAAGAATGCAATTTTTGTTGATACCGCTGGCAGTAATACTATTGCCCTGTGCTTGGCTGCAGAAAGCATATTCTTGTCGTGAGAAGTTTAAAAGTTGAATAACGACTACAAACCTTATTCACCCTCCCCCCATTAAGGTTGGCCAAAGATCCTGTTGGAACACCCTATTACTATTTGGATCAGGATGACTATATTTCTATAGGGATTTTGTGTTGTGACCTCCTTGTTGTTATAAAGGTCACATAGGCTAGTTAGAGTAATCTTCAGCTCGACGCGTAGTCGACTTCAGCTCGACGCAGAGTCGATCTCAGCTCGACGCAGAGTCGACCTCAGCTCGACGTGGAGTCGACCTCAGCTCGACGTGGAGTCGACCTCAGCTCGACGTTCCGTCGAACCCAGTTCTGCTTATAGAAAACACTCTCTGGCCGACGTGTGTCGTGCTCAGATCGACGTTTTACTGTGAGCTCGACGTTTTCCAGACTTCCATCAGTTTTGAATAGGAATTCAAATTCCTTCTGTCAGATAATTAATGCTGAAGATTTATTGGCCGTTACAGCATATCTGGTGCATGGCTCAAGGAATTTTCTAAGGAATGTCTGCCTGACATTTCCTTTGAGGCATGGACATTTAAGGAAAGCATTTAATGCTGACTGCCAACGGCTATCAAAGAAAAAGGAAGAAGAAGACTCAGATATATTATTCATTCAGCTAGACAGAGATATATAGAACAACAATACAGGACTTCAGCTGCTCTCTCTCTGTGATATTGTTTTGAAAGCTCACTCACAGGAATTCTGATTGCTTCAGACACAACCATCCAACTTTCTTGGATCATCCCTTGCTGGAGCAAATCAGATCTTTGAAGACCTGTCACCCTTGTGCAGAGCTCTCCTTCCTGAACTACTTCTTGATCTCAGGGGGAGCTTTGACAACATCTACAGATCCACTTTGCTTCTCTCTACTTGTTGATAGAGAATACAACATCACCCCTTTTTCTTTTTCTTTCTGTACAGGGTTTTAACTCCCTTCAAAAGTTACCTTTGGTTTTGCTGAAACCTGGTCAAAATCAGCTCCTTTGGTTGTGAGAACCTGGTCAAAAACTCTCTGGTGCTCAAGACACCTGATCAACTCATCTTGAAGTGGATTCCTATCAAGGGTGATAGAAGAGTGGACTACCCAGGATTTTGGGGAACCACTATAGCTCCTTGTGTCGTCTGGATTGCTTGTTTCTTTGTGTTTTGCTTTGTGCTGTGAATTTCTTTTTACTCTGATTATTTGCTATAGCACCATACACTAAGTAAATCTAAACTTTCTCTCCACTCAAGTTTTTATTTGCAAAACTATTTTAAATAACTCTATTCACCCCCCTCTAGAGTTAAGATTGATCTTATCCTGCACTTTCAATTGGTATCAGAGCCAGGTTGATCATTCATACAGGCTAACACCTGGATCAAAAGATCCCTGATAAGATCATTTCTCTCAAAGGGTTATTTTCCTTAGTTTTACTTATCTTTAAAACTCATGGCACAAAACAAGGACTTTGCTAGCACCAGACCTCCTATGTGCAATCTCTCTAAGTTTGCGCTATGGAAGGCAAGGATTAGACTTTACATGAACTCTTTTGATGAAGACATTTTTAATTCTGTGTTGACAGATTGTCCAAGACCTCCCACAGGAACAAGTACATCAGCTGTTCCTCCTCCTTCAGGAACTGATGCTGACATAAGAAAGTGGAAGGCAGCAGATGCTAAAGCCATGAACATCTTGGCTCAAACCATGTCAGATGACATTTTCCAGAAGGTAGTTGAATGCAGTACTGCCAAGGAGATCTGGGAAAAGCTTTCAGAAATTGTATCAGGGTCTGCAGATGAAAGAAAGGATAGGAGATCCTACCTTATCACCCAGTATGAGAACTTCAAAAAGGCAGAGTCTGAGTCAGTTGCTGACATGTACAACAGACTGAGTCTGATCATCAGTGAGCTTAGATCACTAGAGAAGGACATATCTCTCACTGAGATAAATGACAAGATACTGACTTGTTTCCCTAGCTCTTGGGACTCAAGAATCTGGTCGATTAAAGATGGAAGAAATGTCTGTGAGTTATCCACATAAGCTCTTCTAGGAAAGCTCAAGAGTTATGAGCAATTCATTAAGAAGAGAGAAGAAGAGCAGAAGACATCCACACCAACAGAAAAGGTTGAGAAAACCATTGCCTTCAAAGCACAGGAAGAAGAACCTAAAGAAAAGGTGTTGGGAAATGAAGAGCTTATGAGCCTACTGGTCAAAAGGTTCAATAAGCTGAATAAAAGGAACTTCAGAAGATGGTCATCCAAAGACAAAGACAAGCCAAGGTATGACAGATCTACTAATAAAGATATTATCTGCTTTGGCTGCAGGAAACCAGGACACATTTTCCCCAACTGTCCAGAAAATCAAGATAAAGACAGAAGGGACAAGAAGGAAAGAAAAGATAAAAGGAAGGATAAGGAGTCAAGGAAATACCATGACAAGCCTTCCTCCAGCAACAGCAAGCACACCAGAAAAGGATTTGTGGCTGAATCCTGGAGTGACTCTGATGAGTCTGATTCATCATCCAGCTCTAGTGATGATGAGGATGATGCAGAAGAAAAAGGATTCTGCATGATGGCCATCAGTGCATCTCAAAAGAACACTGATTCAGAGCCTGATGCTGACTACCTATTTGATCAGGAACTTACTGAGGATCAGGTAATAGATTCATTTGATTTTACTTCTGATGAATTTAAATCTGAGTTCAAATCTATGTGCATTGACTTGATTGAATCTCAAAAGTTGATTAAAACTCTCAGAGAACAATTAATTGAATGCAAATCCATTAACTCAGATAATCTTAGACTCTCAGAAGAGTTGAAGCAGTGTGGGGAGGAGATAGATTCACTGAAAGGTGAACTATCTAAGGCCAAACAATTTGAAGAAACCCTTAATGGGAGAAGTATCAAATTAATGGACATCACAAGTACAGTGAACTCAAGGTTGAATGGTTCACTGGGCTTGGGTGCTTCATCTAGCCAACCCACAGTGCTGACAACTCCAATCAAATTTACCAGTGACAAGGGTAAAAGAGTCTTGTTAGTGGCTAGAAAGAATGCTGACTTAACCCAGGAAACTGGACAAAAAGCGTCGAACGAAGCTCGACGAAGGTCGAACGGAGCTCGACGTAATCGCAAGAAAATGTCGAACTCAGGTCGACGCCCTCTACCCTCTGAACAAAGCAAGACTTCGCCGTCGAATGGAGCTCGATGCACTCACCTGAGTCCGTCGACCGAAGCTCGACGTGCGTCGAGCCGAGTTCAGAGCAAAACTCAGTTCTCAAGGGTTAATTCAAAATTCAATTCCAGCTCCACATCTCATCACTTTAACCCTTATGCTGAATGGATCATACCTCCTAGGAGATATCATCCTGTAGGCTATAAGAGTCAACCTGAGATGTCTTTTATTTCAGAATTTAGAGGATATCAAAAAGGGCCCAAGGTAAACTGGGTCAAAAACAATTGATTTGTTATATGTGCAGGTAAAGACCAATCCAAGTGAGAACCAGCAGTGGTACTTGGATAGTGGGTGCTCAAAGCACATGACTGGCAACAAGGAGAACCTTGTGTCCTTCAAAGCTAAACATGGACCCAAAGTAATCTTTGGAGATTCAAACTTTGGACAAACAAAAGGCTATGGCCAAGTCAAGATAGGGTCAATCACATTTAAGAAAGTGGCCTATGTGGAAGGACTAAAGCACAACTTAATCAGCATCAGCCAGCTATGTGATGCTGGTTATCAGGTTTGGTTTACCAACTCAGCATGCAATATTGCATTAAACAACAACATTGTTTTAATTGGTAATAGACAAGATAACATATACCTAGTTGATTTCAATTCATCTAAAGTAGATATATGTTTATTTAACTCCCTTAGCAAACCTAATGAACTTTGGCATAAAAGACTAGGACATGTGAACCTTAGAACCATTGCTAAGTTATCCAAAGACAACCTTGTTAGAGGACTACCTTCTGGTCCCTACAAGAAGGAAGGACTTTGCAAGGCCTGTCAGTTAGGCAAGTAAACTAAAAACAGTTTCAAGTCACTTAATAAGAGTGACTCACCTAGAATTTTGTACTTATTGCACATGGACCTTTTTGGACCAATTAATGTACAAAGCCTAGGAGGGAAATCTTATGCTTTAGTAGTTTTAGATGACTTCTCAAGATTCACTTGGGTGTTCTTTCTGAGGAAGAAGTCTGATAACTTCAAGATTTTGACAGATTTTCTCAAAGGCATACAGATTGAGTTCAATACTCACATTGCCCTGATCAGAAGTGATCATGGGACAGAGTTTGATTCTCTTCTTATGCTAGAGTTCTGCCAGAAGGAAGGTATCATGCACACTTTCTCAGCTCCAAGAACTCCTCAACAAAATGGGGTAGTTGAAAGGAAAAACAGAACCCTTATTGAATCTGCCACAACATTGTTGACAGATGCTCACCTTCCTCTAATCTTTTGGGCAGAGGCTGTGAACACCTCCAACTATGTTTTGAATAGAAGCCTGATACATAAACTAAAGGGTAAGACTCCCTATGAGTTACTCAAAGGGAAGAAACCTAAAGTAAATTACTTCAAAATCTTTGGTTGCATTTGTTTCATTCACAATAATGACAAGAAATACCTAGCTAAATTTGAAGCCAAAGCTGATGAAGGAGTGTTTCTGGGATACTCCATGACTAGCAAGGCTTATAGGGTTTTTAACAAGTGCTCAAATAAAATTGAAGAATCCATGCATGTTACATTTGATGAAACTAACATGTCTTATAAGGAGAAGGAGACTTCTACCATAAGCAATTTGCAGGAACATTCAATTTCAGAAAATCTGAAGCAGCTTACCATCACAGACAAAGGGTCATTACCTTCAATAATTCAGCAAGACACTGAACTTAGTGACAATGAAGAGGAATCTCAGGTTCTGGAAAGTTCAAAAGGCCAACAAAGTGAAGAACCAGTTGTTGTTCCACAAGAGGAAACAACAACACAGGTTGGTGCATCATCAACACCCCTTGTTGACTTTGCAACAACAAGAGATCACCCAATGTCTCAAGTAATTGGAGATATCTCAGTAGGTGTGCAAACAAGGAATCAAGTTAATCAAAATATTATGCACACTTGCTTTCTTTCTCAAATTGAGCCTCAAACCATACAAGATGCAGAGCAAGATCCAAACTGGATCATTGCAATGCAAGAAGAGTTGAATCAATTTGAAAGGAATAAAGTTTGGGAATTAGTACCAAGACCAAGGAACCAGCAAATTGTTGGAACCAAATGGGTATTCAGGAACAAGTTGGATGATCAAGGAATAATTGTGAGAAACAAGGCAAGACTTGTTGTACAAGGATATTGCCAAGAAGAAGGAATTGATTATGACCAAACCTTTGCACCAGTTGTAAGGTTGGAGGCCATAAGAATCTTTCTTGCATATGCAGCTCACAAGAGATTCAAGGTATATCTGATGGATGTCAAGAGTGCATTTCTCAATGGAGACATCAAGGAAGAAGTTTATGTAAAGCAACCTCCAGGTTTTATCTCTCCAACCTTTCCTGATCATGTTTTTAAACTGCATAAAGCTTTATATGGTCTCAAGCAAGCCCCTAGAGCATAGTATGAGACCTTAGCTTGTTTTTTGTTGGAAAATGATTTTAAAAGGGGTAGAGTAGACCAAACTCTCTTTGTTAGAACCCATAGGTCCCATACCCTACTAGTACAAGTTTATGTAGACGATATCATATTTGGGTCTACTGATTCAAACTTATGCAAAAAGTTCTCACAACTTATGCCCTCAAAGTTTGAAATGAGTAGCATGGGTGAGCTTGCTTTCTTTCTAGGATTGCAAGTTAAACAACATGTGGATGACATTTTCATTTCTAAAACCAAGTATGCAAGAGAACTGGTTAAGAAATTTGGAATGTCTGAAGCATCCTCAATGAAAACACCTATGCCTACAAATGCTGTTTTAGATGCTGATGAATCTGGAAAACCAGTTGATCAGACAAGCTATAGAGCAATCATTGGCTCATTACTTTATCTAACAGCTACTAGACCAGATATAATGTTTGCCACATGCATTTGTGCTAGATTCCAAGTAAGCCCTAGAGAGTCCCACCTCACATTAGTTAAGAGGATTCTTAGGTATGTAAAAAGTTGTCCTAATCTAGGTCTCTGGTATCCACATGACTCAGGATTTGATCTAACTGGATTTTCAGATTCTGATTATGCTGGATGTAGAGTAGACAGGAAAAGCACCAGTGGAACTTGTCAATTCCTTGGTGATAGACTTGTCTCCTGGTTCTGTAAGAAACAAACTTCTGTGTCCACATCAACTGCTGAAGCTGAATACATGGCTGCAGGCAGTTGTTGCTCACAGATTTTGTGGATTCAAAACCATCTCCTAGACTATGGCTACAACTTAGAGATGTCTAAAATCTTTTGTGATAATACCAGTGCAATATCAATTGCTCAAAATCCAGTTCTCCATAGTAGGACCAAGCACATAGAGATCAGACATCACTTCTTAAGGGATAATGTAGAAAAGAAGAAAATTGCACTAGAATACATTTCCACTGAACTACAAAGAGGAGATATTTTCACCAAGCCCTTGGATGAAAAGAAGCACTTCTTCTTCCTCAATCAGTTGGGAATGCTAGATGGAGACAGCATAAATTAAAACTCCAAGATTTTGAATCCCATAATTAACAGGAATAAGAAAAATTTCATTTCAAAATTTCCCTGTCTGAGTGGTTTTTCTGAGCTCTGAACTAAGCTCAACGCTGCGTCGAACGGAGATCGACGGTCCGTCGCCCTCAAAAGCGTCGAACGTCGAACTCAACTTCTAGCGTCGAACTAAGTTCACAGCTCCCTGGCTTCTTGAGTTTCTCTCTCTCCGGTCGACGTCTTCGTTCAACGTCGACCTGAGCTCGACGTATAGCATCAGCCCAAGCGTCGAACGTCGACCTAAGCTGCACGCTGTTGAGTCGTTTCAGTTCTCCTAGAGCCTTAGAGCGTCGAACTGAGCTCGACGTTCTTTCCATTTCTGCGTCGAACCCTAAGTATAAAATCATTTTTCTCCGTCGTTCGCAGTTGCGCTTTCATATTTTCTGCTCAAGCTTTCTCCCTCCAAATACTTTACTCTTGATCTTGGAAGGTATTTTTTTTGCAGGAAAATGGCAATCACTGCAGGTGCTTTGGCGGCCATGAAGTTCGATTCAGGCTTCGACATCGACTTCGACTCATTTGATGGATCACCACAGTACTTTCTGGATATTCTGGAACTTTTCAAGGAGCAGCACCTGGTCAACTTTATGACAACCAGGATCCCTCTTCCAGAGTCGGAAATCAAAGAATGGACTCTTACAGCAGTTAACTCAGATAAGAATACATTGACTGGGAAAATTTCAGGGAATGAGGTAGCCATCTCACCTCAAATCATCTCAGAAGTTTTCAGTTTTGCTGCTGGAGATGATGGAATAGAACTCTCTGTGGAAGAGTATGCTTTGATGCTGGACAGGATGGGGCATGTTGCTGGTAACCCCTCTAAACTCCTAAAAGTTAACCTAGCTATTGAGTATAGGTTGTTAGCAGACATCACAGGCAAAGTAATCTGTGCAAAGAGGACTGCACATGATGCCATTACTAGGCATCAGTTTTGCCTTATGGCTGCAATCTTGGATAAGAAACATCCCAACTGGGGATTGATTGTTTTTGAAATGATTAAGAAGAAATTGGATAAGAACTCTGTCCACTTTGGAAGGGTTCTTGGGTTGATTCTGAACCACTGCTGCCCCCAGCTGCTTGTGTCCTCAAAGAAGCACATCAATGCTTCCAAGAGGCTCACTTGTGCACTGATTGGCAAGTGGGACAGAAAAATTGTGAATCCCAGGGCAGCAGCAGCAATAAGGACTTCTGCAGACACCAGGACTGTAGAGGTCACTCTCCCTCAGTCCACTGGTCCAGAAGCAGGGATTTTGCCATCTCCCTCCCTCTCCCTCCCATCCACCTTCATCCCCTCAACCACAATCCTCTCATCCACTCAACCCATCCCTTCATCCATTTCCACTATTGCATCCTCCCTTCCACCACATACAACTTTCCTTCCCATAAGCTTGGATTCCTCATCTCATGAGGACCTCTTCTCCTTTGACATTCATGAAGACTCCTTCATGAATGCCTCTACCTCCTCTCCTCATGACTTCCACCATTCATCAACTTTTTCAGAACTGCTCTTTTCCTCCATCCATGAACCAGTTACCCCTCCCTTGTCTGCACCACCCACAACATCTCCCTCCCTCTCCCTCCCATCCACCTTCATCCCCTCAACCACAATCCTCTCATCCACTCAACCCATCCCTTCATCCATTTCCACTATTGCATCCTCCCTTCCACCACATACAACTTTCCTTCCCATAAGCTTGGATTCCTCATCTCATGAGGACCTCTTCTCCTTTGACATTCATGAAGACTCCTTCATGAATGCCTCTATCTCCTCTCCTCATGACTTCCACCATTCATCAACTTTTTCAGAACTGCTCTTTTCCTCCATCCATGAACCAGTTACCCCTCCCTTGTCTGCACCACCCACAACATCTTCTACATTTACATTTTCTGCTACTCCCTCTACCTCTACTCAAGTCCCACTTGAGCAAGTAACTCTCCTGCCCTTGGCCAATCAGATTTTTGACCTTTTGGCCCCTAGGCTCTCCTCCCTCTTGGATGCCAAGCTGGATCCTCTCCTCCTTTCCCTGAGAACTCTCTCTGCCTCTGTCTCCTGCCTCTCCTCTCATCTGGCATGCCCTTCTTATGGGGGCCTGGAGTCAGCTGCCACTGATTCTAGGCAGGGGGAGATGTCAGCAGAAGAAGAGCTGCATCCTTCAACAGTTCAGTTTGTACAGACTTGTTCAGAGACAGTCTCAGCAGCAGAAGTTCAGATAGCATCTGAGGCTCCTCCTCCAGATTCAATTCAGATAATCAGCAGTGCCTTAGACCTTCAGTCATTGGCATCTTCTGTCCAGAGCCTCTCCCCTCCAGCTCAGCTTCAAGAAGACCTATCTATGGCATCTGAGGCTCCTCCTCAAAATTCAGAACAGCTTCAAGAAGACCTGTCTAGGGCTATTATCCCTTTTCAGAAGACCATGATCCCTGATGTAGCAGTGGTAGCAGTGGCTCCTGCTAGTGATGAAGTTGAAATAATAGTAGCTGCTGAAACTTCAGGTGAAGTAATTGAGACACCTGATGCAGTTGAGACCCATGTCTCCCAAGGCCCTCAGGAACCAGGCCTTCAGGAACCAGCCTCTTCAGTCTCTATGGCTCCTGAGGCTATTCCCTCTCCTGCAGTGGTAGACTCCTCCTCCCCACTGACAGCAGATCTTCCTCCAGTCACCTCCTCAGCAGCTCCAGCCTCCATCACTTTTCCGATCTCCAAAAGAAAGTACATAGATCCCTATGATGAATCTCAGAGTTCAGAAGATGAGTTTGCTACTGATTCTGATGACTCCTCTGCAACCATTGCAAGGAAGAGGAAAGCAAGATCAAAAGCTATGAAAAGAGTTCCAATGGCTAGAGCCACAGACCATGACATCCCCTATTACATCAAATACAACTGTGAAATTACAGAGCCATGGATGCAGTATTCTCAAAATCAAAGAAAGGCAATGAAACAGAAAAGAAAATTCAATGAAGGACCCACCAAGCCTGTCCATCAGCCTCCACCTCCACCTCCTCCAGATGCAGGTGCCGGTGCAAGTCTATCTTCCAATCCAGCCCTATCATCTCTACATGGAAAGACCTATCAAGCAAGAAGATCCCAAGGAGATAGTCAGCAAAGGGGAAATCAGCAAAGAGGACACAACAGAGGCAGGCAGTCTAGAGGAAGATCAGGTTCTCAACCTTATCAAAGGGGAAGATCCATTGATCCAACCTCTGGTCCCTATCCTTACAGACCTAGAGCTGACCTCACCCTAAGAACTACTCAAGAACTCTCCTCCAACAGATTTGAACCAGCAGTACCTTTTGAAGATCCCACCAAAACTCCAGCTTACTGGAAAGCTAGAATGACTGAGATGGCTGCTCTAAATGAGATTAACAAAGCTAGAGAAAGAGGTCTGGACACCTCTCACATCAGCACAATGTCAGACCAAAGGAGAGAGGAATTGGAGAAATATAATTCAAAGAAGTTTTTTGACTCAGACAGATATATGCAACTCCATCCTGCAGCTGTACCACCTAGTGCAAGAGATCAGAAATCCTTAGGTACAGCTGATGATTACAGATCCAAGAAGGAGGCTTCAAATCCTAACAGAGAAATTATCTTCAAGAAAGGTGATCAAGACAAAGCCCCACAGGAAAAGTAAAGTAAGGTGTTTTAATTCTTTCTATCTGCTGGACACAGGACATTTAAACATTACTGCTGCTATATAGTGTTATATATATGCTGCTTTTTATTCTGTCATATGTCTGGTTGTATTGTATTGTATTTTTGCTTTACTTCTCTTTGAATCCCTAAATTCATGTAAATAGTAATCCTAATCCAAATAGGGGGAGATTGTTGGAACACCCTATTACTATTTGGATCAGGATGACTATATTTCTATAGGGATTTTGTGTTGTGACCTCCTTGTTGTTATAAAGGTCACATAGGCTAGTTAGAGTAATCTTCAGCTCGACGCGTAGTCGACTTCAGCTCGACGCAGAGTCGATCTCAGCTCGACGCAGAGTCGACCTCAGCTCGACGTGGAGTCGACCTCAGCTCGACGTTCCGTCGAACCCAGTTATGCTTACAGAAAACACTCTCTGGCCGACGTGTGTCGTGCTCAGATCGACGTTTTACTGTGAGCTCGACGTTTTCCAGACTTCCGTCAGTTTTGAATAGGAATTCAAATTCCTTCTGTCAGACAATTAATGCTGAAGATTTATTAGCCGTTACAGCATATCTGGTGCATGGCTCAAGGAATTTTCTAAGGAATGTCTGCCTGACATTTCCTTTGAGGCATGGACATTTATGGAAAGCATTTAATGTTGACTGCCAACGGCTATCAAAGAAAAAGAAAGAAGAAGACTCAGATATATTATTCATTCAGCTAGACAGAGATATATAGAACAACAATACAGGACTTCAGCTGCTCTCTCTCTCTGTGATATTGTTTTGAAAGCTCACTCACAGGAATTCTGATTGCTTCAGACACAACCATCCAACTTTCTTGGATCATCCCTTGCTGGAGCAAATCAGATCTTTGAAGACATGTCACCCTTGTACAGAGCTCTCCTTCCTGAACTACTTCTTGATCTCAGGGGGAGCTTTGACAACATCTACAGATCCACTTTGCTTCTCTCTACTTGTTGATAGAGAAGACAACATCACCCCTTTTTCTTTTTCTTTCTGTACAGGGTTTTAACTCCCTTCAAAAGTTATCTTTGGTTTTGCTGAAACCTGGTCAAAATCAGCTCCTTTGGTTGTGAGAACCTGGTCAAAAACTCTCTGGTGCTCAAGACACCTGATCAACTCATCTTGAAGTGGATTCCTATCAAGGGTGATAGAAGAGTGGACTACCCAGGATTTTGGGGAACCACTATAGCTCCTTGTGTCGTCTGGATTGCTTGTTTCTTTGTGTTTTGCTTTGTGCTGTGAATTTCTTTTTACTCTGATTATTTGCTATAGCACCATACACTAAGTAAATCTAAACTTTCTCTCCACTCAAGTTTTTATTTGCAAAACTATTTTAAATAACTCTATTCACCCCCCTCTAGAGTTAGGATTGATCTTATCCTGCACTTTCCGATCCTACAGTGGAAACAAGAGGAAAAGAAGAGAACGAGAGTGTGCGATAAGCATCGTGAGCACATGTGTGTGTCGAGAGCGATGTGAGTGCGGAAGCATGACTAAAGTGTGGGAGCACGCCGAAACAATAATGATCACGGGAGTGCATAGTGAATGTCGTGAGCTCAGGTGTGCACCGAGAGTGCATGATCAAAACAAGATCCCGAGAGCGTGTCGAGAGCACTATGAACTTGGGTGAAACAACCCAATTTTGATTAGTTGGGATCAAGAAATACCTTGGAAACTGGTAGCAGAAAGCTAGCGCACTGCGGTAGGTCACCGTCGGTGATAGCATTTTTACCTTATCAAGCCGACATTGGAGATGCAAAGTAGAGTTATTGTGGCGCGGTAGTTGCTACCGTAGTGCGGTAGTGCATTTCTAGTAGACATAGGTAATGTTGATTAGATGTGTTGTTGATAGGATATGTCGACTAGATTCTAGTGAGACAAAGTAATTGTATCGCCGAGAAGAATTTCTTGTCAGTGAGAAGAGTGTTGATCAAGTCGACTTGATACAGAAAGCAATTTAGGGCTGGAGTTATCGCTGTGTGGTAAGTTGTGAAAACAGATCCATAAATCCTCAATTTTAGGTCGTTCAATCTATTTGGAACTTGATCCAATGGCCAAACATGTTAGTACGTGAACCCTAAATATAGCAGAGACTTTTTCATCTTCATTTTCCATGTCCACGAAGGTATTATGGCTTGAGTGAGCAGGAGGAAGAGGAGTAGGAAGACGAACAAGATTCCTCCATTAGAAAAGCTTCAGAGCATCATTTGACGATTCGAGAACAGAAACATGGAGAAGGCTTGGAGGTGCACATTTCCATCCATGATAGTATAGTTTTTTATGGCAAGGAAGAGGTTTCATAAGATAACAACATCTTTCCTCCCAGTCTTAGGAAGCATTCATGACATCTCTTTTCTTTTATGTCTTCTTTTCCTACATCTTTGGTACCTGATCTCTCAAATGAGAGGGATCTGGGCTGCCTTGGTTCAAGAGGTGGTGATCATGGATGATGGTCCGATTCGGGGATGTTTTTTGGCGTCTATTTAGGTCTTGCGCTAGAAATGCGATTGCTGTGAAGATGTCATTATGATGCCCTTAATTTTTGTGTGATAATGAATGGTGATTTTAGGGCAAGAAATGCGTGTAGTGAATAACTATATAGATTGTGGCATCCAATTGTATGTTTAAGGCATGGATTTGTCGTTATAGTCAGCTGGCTAGCCCTATGATGTTATGATTCACGTGTGTAGGGTGTCTCGACAAGACAAGTATCCTTATATGAAATTGAAGAGAATGGTTATGCTTATGGACAAGCTCGATGATGTGATCATCTATATGCGAGTAGGGTCTAAGCTAGAGTTATTAGCATCAGTTGTGACGGCTTGGTGAAAATGACAAGAATGGCCTGGAGGAGGGGTGTTGTTACGTTTTTGTGCTCATCCCCGACCGACCATTATTATACCACTTCTTCTTTGTTCGTTTTAGGGCAAGGATCACAAGTTGTATCTAGCTCACTATTAACAAAAAGATTAAGTCTCATGAAGTGTACCTGCTCCTGTTTTTCATGCATTATTATTTCTTTTACCTTATTCCCTCTTGCACGCTGAGGTAGCTTAGGAGCTTTGCTACTCTATTTTGAAGTGATGTATTGATGATTTGAACATTTATGTTGTAAGTCCACAAGGCCGAACTGCTCCTAAGTATATGTGGACAACTCTGGATTCTGGTTGCATTTATATTGTGTTTGTACTCGTGATAGTTATTTGGAAAGTTCTTATATCAACTTATAATGTCAAAGCTATGGTTATTATATGTTGTGGGCTCCCTGCTAGACTCATATAATATGGAATTTATATGGGTGACATTATAGTGGGAGTGTGCAGAGAGTGCAGGAGCGCGCCATGAGCACCGTGAGAACTTGAGCGAGGAGTGGGCATTAAGTATCATGAACATACTGAGAGCATTGTGAGCGTGGGAGCATGCTGAGAGTACGGGAGCGCGCGGTGAGTGTTGTGAACTTGGGAACACGCTGAGATTATGGGAGTGCACTGTGAGCACTATAAGAGTTGGAGCGCAGGAGTGTACTATGTGTGAGGGAGCACATAAAGGGCACCGTGAGCGCAGGAGCGTGTAGAGAGTGTGGGAGCGTGTAGAGAGGTCGGTGAGAATGGGGATCATATTGCGTTTGCGCTGATGAGTATGTATAAAGGAGTTCGTGCACTTCGCGCCTTGAGTTCTTACTTTGTGCGTCGACTTTAATACCTAATTTAGGGCACTAACTTGGTCAGCACCCAGGAACTGGTTCGCATGGCTAGCGCAGAACTTGCCTTGTGGTGTTTGTTGCATGCCCTGTGCGGTAGTGGCCATGTAGCAACTCCCTAATTAAGGAGGGTTGGGTTGTAGTCCAAATGGTAAGTACAGAGTGGGAGCATGCTATAACGACCTATCCAACACACAACTCGAAAGGACAATCGCTGGCACCCCTAACATCTAGCTTGAAAGGGTTCATCCTCAACTGGTCTGCATACCATGCACCCCAACCCCTATTTATGCCCACGGGCGGGTCGTTGGAGGCCGCAATGTCCCTTTTGTTGAGAAGTGATCCAATTAAGAGCCCTTTGGGAGACTTCCTAGAAGGTCACCCATCCTGAAATTAATCCATCTCAAGCACACTTAACAATAAAGTTCTTTCACTTCTCATCACAAATTATAGCTCAATTGGTGATGAGAAGTGAAAGAACTATATAGTTAAGCATGCTCGAGATGAAGTAATTTTGGTATGGGTGACCTCCTGGGAAGTCCCTGTAGCGACGCTTAATTGGATCACTTCTCATCAAAAGGGAGGTTGTGACCTCCAACAACTCGCCGATGAGAATGGATAGGAGTTGGGGTCTATAGTCTGCAAGAACTATTGAGGTTGGAACCTTTCGAGTTGGATGTTGGGGGTTCTTGAGGTTGTCCTTTTGAGTGGTGTATTAGGGAGGCCATTACAAAAGGTGATCTTTTATTATAACAACCCTAGCTAGTCCAACAGGACAATGACACGGCTCCGCTTTAGGTGACGTTACTAGGCTGCAGTCCAAGTACCTCATCCCATCACCATCCACAAGCAGGTTATTGGTGGCCATAACCTCCTTCGATGAATGAAACTCTCCGGTTAAGAGGACAGCATAGGGACTTCCCAAGAGGTTACCCATCCCAACATTACTCCAGCTCGAGTGCGCTTAACTATGGAGTTTTTCACTTCTTATCACCAATTGAGCTGTAACACTCCAGTTTTCCCATTATTGAAAAACAACAAAGTCTGGGTTTTGGAGCTACTGTCGGTGATAGTGGTATCACGTGGTGATAGTGTGTCATGTGGCAGAAAACCACGTGTAAGTTGGTTGTGCAGCAGTTCATGAGCAGAGCTGACTTGGTCAAGCAGGCACCGCCTAAGATATTGCCCGACGATAGCATTTAAACATATTTCTCAAATAAAAATCAGGGTCATCCATTCCTATTGGCATGGAGATCTGGTGGCTAGAATTTTTTCCGAGAATAATAAGTGGCAGAAGAGTAAACTTTCTTCTCATTCTCTCTTTCTCACACTCTCTCTTCAACTTAAGAAAAAAAAGAAGAAAGAGGATATGAAAAGGAAGGAGTAAGAAGAGGGTTGAACTCAGCCATTGGAGGAGCTTTTAAGCTTGGAATCATGAGCCAACAGTAGATCCATAGAGAGGAAAGTGTTGCGAGCCTTTTTATCCGGATTAACTAAGATATCATGGCACTAAAACGATCTTCAAGGGTAACGATTCTCCTTCTTAACACTCGGACAAGTTAGTTCTTTTATTTGGCATAATTGCATGAAAGTAACTCCACTAATTAGTGGGAGGTGATGCTTTCAACGGGTAGATATGCAGTATCCCTGGTAGAAATTGCATATAGAGTCCAGATTAATGTACGGACGTAAGCATGCTGTGTGATGCCCATCTGCGACAAGTTGGCCCGGATTGGTGATGTTGATTTGCGTGCCAAAGAAGACTTCATGGAAAAATGAGTAGTTTTTAGGGTTTTTGTTACTACAGGTTGCTACATGGAGTACTGGAGATTCACTCCAAGAAACACCCAAAGTTGTAGAATAAAATGAGGTTCTGCTGATATCACCCGGCTATAGTGATATCGCTGGCGATAGCTCCCAGAGAGCTTTGTATGTGATTATGAAGCCTATGTCCTGGGTACTGGGTACACAACATTAAACTAAAGGGCCTGATATGCCTAGCTGGGTGGCCTTGTTTGTCGACCGTAAAGATAACATTGGTTATCGTATTAATGGGTCGAGGTAAAAGCATACCCGTACTATGGTTGTTGATTCTGGTGATTTAAGCACGGGCATCGCTGATCCAAACCCTTCTTGCGTAAGTCAGTGATGAGGTAGCTTCTCACCGCACCAGTCCTAGGGAAGTTAGGGAAGCATAATAGCTTGTAACCGGCAATCGCTCAATTGAACCATCTAAGTGAATGATACTTAGGATGGAGGTGGGACTTGAAATTCAATACACTAAAAGTGTACCATGAGAGCATGAAGCGTGTGATCGTGAGAGCCACAATTTGTGGTGATTACGTAATTATATGTTGTCATACTGCTTACTTGCAGGGAAGGAGTACCACCTCCCCGGGAATGTGGTGAGATTGTTATAATTATGGTCAGCTAAAGTTGATTGATGTTTTATTTTACCATGTATTGGTGGAATGTACTTGTGTAGGTGCTGGAAAGCTGAGCGGGAAATATCGGGCTAAAGCCCTTTTGCTATGCTGGCCCTCAAAAGCCTAAGTGTTGTTTTTACTATTTTTATGTATAGCTGGCATGTATGCCGATGTATGTAAATCACTTTATTATGTAATCATGAATGCAGTTTGTAAGGCCTTAAGGCCAGACTTTTGTTTATACATTCGTCCCTAGATATATTTTTATATATAGTGGACATTCCTGGTTTTGGGTTATTATTCTTCAACTACTTCCGCTAGAATGTCGCTCTGTGTTAGGTTATGTGAATGTTTAGTTTAATTTCGTAACTCTTTAATCTATTTGCTTAATATGGCGTAGGGTCCCTGTCGGACCTACTATTATATTCTTCGTAAAGGACAGGGTGTTACAATTTGGTATCAGCTTCTGGTGTCGATCCCTTCGCTTTTGAATTTGTAGTCGAATTTATTTATGGGGCAGTGAGCATGTGTGTGCGTCGCCGTTAAAATAAGAAATAACATTAAATATAAATTATGAAATTGCGGTTCTGTTTCCAAAATAGAACACACACACACACACACACACACACACACATATATATATATATTAATGAATATTTGTTGTTCAAAATAATAGAATTATCTTCCCGCTATTCAAGCCCTTATGTAAAATATGTGTCTGATATGGTGATTAATTTTATAACATAAACCGTTCAAAACAACATTTAAAGTCAAGCCTATGGGTAGATAGTCACCTAAGGGGGGGGGGGGGGGGTGGGTGAATATGTGACCCTTTTTTTATTCCTTGTATTTTTTTGTCACTAATTTAATAGCAATAATATCATCACAGATTATAGCACACACACAACACAAATAAAGAACAGCACACAATACACACAAAATTTTATTGTAGTTCCCCTATCTAGAGTACACCCACTTTCCCCCTCCTTCCTCACTAGCAATGTGCTAGATAAGGTTATAACTCCTCCTTTTCAACTCAGATCCAAAGATCCTACAGGCTCAGTTTCTGTCAAGAAATCTACACTCAGACCAACTGGTCTTACCTCAGAGATTCCCTCAATCTCTTACCTCAGGCCCTCTCAAGAACCCTACCTAATCCTTTATAGAATAGGCCTACAACTCAGTGATTTACCCCAAATCACCTACCTCAGGTCCCTCCAAGAACCTACCTCAGTGATTTACCCCATTCTTTTGATCTCTTCTGAACTTATAGATAACCTCTTATTGCTTGAGGTGTTTACTCCATTCCTGCTTAGAGTACCACTTTCCCCTGTCATGTCTATTATTATTAATAGCTTGCCAAGCAGTGAGTATAATATTTCTAGAGGTTGCACTCCACTGCTAAAAATTAGGCTTAGCCTCTGCCTGTTCTCTAAATCTTTTCTTAGATAATTGGACCTCTTTTTCTTTCAGCAGGACAACATCAGTCATCTCAACCTCTTCACAAACAACATTCTGAGCATTAGGTGGAATACTATACATGGTCTGAACTGCACTTTGAATATCCTGAAAATTTGGAGGAGAATATATTATCTGGTCTGCAACTAGAGGAATCCCTTCCAACTGAGTTAGTTGGCAGCCAGACTCAGATGTCTGATTATCATCACATAGATGAGGGTAGCCAAGAGTAGCTCTGATGCTATTGGAAGTCTACTTAGCATAGTCAGAACTGGCTTTTATCATAACTCCTCGCCCTTTATGACTTCTCTTGCAATGTGATCTCTTAAATCATCCTTTTGAAATCTCACTTGATCAACCCACATGATGAGTCCCTGTAGTGAAATGAGTTTTAAATTTCTTAATCTCATCAATGATACCTTTTTCTGAATTCTTTATGACTGTATTGAGAGAAGCTGATTCAACTGAGAGTTTGGTTTCAATAGCAGCTGATGTAAAGGTAATTTTATTTTCCAAAGCCGTTATTTTTTCAGCAAGCTTTGTCAGAGAAATATCATGCATGTCTATGAGATTATCATTCAAACTCTTTTGATTTTTCAGAACAAAACCTTATTATACTGCAGTGTCTTCTAAAATCTTCTTAGACTCTGCTTGCTGTTTTGCCAGATAAACCACAACATTTGCACCTTTTTCAAAGAAGTTTAACATGTCTTGTTTCAGTAAATTCACTTCAAATCTTATGAATTTTATATCTTGGGTCAGCTGAAACTGTAAATCCTTTTTACTTTCATCTACATATTTTTCAAGATCTGTTCTTTGTTTATCTAACATTACCAGTAACTGAACCAAGAGTGAACTAAAATCCTTAGTAGGAGAAGAAGATGGTTTTCTTGACTGTAATGTCTTCTTATATCTTTAACTTCTCCTTTTTAGTTCAGTTATTTTTATCTGATGTAGCTGAGATTCTTCTTCCTCATCTGACTCAGATGAGCTAACAAAAGCAAAAGATTGTTGTTTTTCTACACTTCGAGACCTAGGGGACTTGGCTGCTTGCTCCCCCTCAACTCTTGCATCATTTTGATCAAGGCATTGATCTCCTAAGGTAGTCTCATGTTGTTGATTCTCAATAGTAGGAACATAGTTCTTAGGAGAAGCAGTTATCTCCCTTTGAATGGTAGCTTCCTCTCCCAGTGGGATTTCTTCCCCAGACTCCTTAGAAACTACTGCCTCTATGTCTGGCATATTCTCATCTTGGTCATATTTCACATCTGTATCCAATTCATGAAGAACATCCTCTACTATGTCATTTACAATTTCACTATCTAAGATTATAGGTTCCTTTAGGTTTGTCTCAACAGTTTGGACTACAGAGGGTTCAATCTCCTCCTGCACCTCATGCCTTGTTTCAGGTGATCTCTTTTGAGGAATGTTTGTATCTGGTGCATCACTGTGATCTAAACTGGAACTTTGTGGAATTTTAGAATCACTAGAGGATTTTTCTTCCTCCACCACTGCCTTTTTCTTCTTCTCTTTCTTCTTTTCAATTACAGAAGGTTCTTTGGACAGAACTTTATCCCATCTGGACAATATCCTCATATCCATTTTTCTCATATGATTTATCTTTGTGCCCAGTTTTTGACTTAGTTCTATTGGAATGGCTTTAACTAAATATAGACTTAATATCCTACCCATGTTGGGCTTCTTGATACTCTCAGAGATCTTGTCAAATACCAGTCTACTCCAGTTAGTTTTGATTTTTAAGATTATTCTTGTCATTATCTCAAACATGGGAGCAGAGATTTTGTCATCTGCGTCCATCTTAAACAACAGCACTTTTCCAACTATTTCTGACAGAAATTTTCCTTGAGTATTCATACCCTTTCGATTCAGAGAACTCCTTATCTTTTTAACTAAATCCAATCCACACCAACCTAGTCCTGCAGAAGTTTGGGTTGAATCTACGACATCCTCTTGATTGATTCGATGTATATGAAATACCTTTGCCAGTCTTTTTTTTGGTTATTTTAACCTTTGTACCATTAACAGTGGATTTAATCTTTGTTGCACTGGAGTCTAATGTTGCATTGTTGAAGAATTACAGTACCTCCCATTTCCAGATGCTTGTAGGTTCTGACAGTAGATATTCAAGACCAACTTCTTGGATTAGGACAATCACATTCCTAATTTCTTCATCTGCGGAGGCGAATCCATTTCGCACGAGTTCGTATCCCTCATTGATGTTTTCATCATTCTTTGGAGCCATTGATGTTGTCGATGTTGATTTCGTCGAGTGGAAGATGTCTCGAATGTCGACTAATAGGAAATTTGAGGTCTAGACACTTAGTAAGAACTCAAGAAGTTGTAGTTGATTCATACCCTCAACTTTCTTTATATAGTTAAATCTTCCTAGAATGTGAAAGGGAGCACTGCATATAGGCTTATTCTAAATAGTGGAAAATACCTAGAGTCGACACACGAAAATTTTCGGCTGACAAGATGTGTCGACAGACCTTCATGTGTCTCGACATTGCAATGTCAACACGCTTTCCTGAGACTCGACACACTTTCCTGACTATATAAGACTATATATGGTGTCAACATACATAAATTTTATCTCGACATGCGGTGTCGACTCTCTTTCCTGAGTCTCAACACAAGACTATATATGGTGTCGGCACTTTTTCCTGAGTGTCGACACAAGATTTTTACTTAGTCAAAATCTAGTTTTCTGAACTGTTACACTTTGATATTTGAGATGTCTATAAGTTGAATTAATGGCCCCTTGTTTTAGCTTATTCAAGATTTAACATCCCAAGTTCAAATTTAGAGAAAATGAACTTCTCTTATTCTAGTGGTTTGGTAAAGATGTCAGCAATTTGTTTATTTGTAGAAACAAATTCTAGGCTAATATCTTAATTTTCTATATGCTCCCTAATGAAGTGATATCTAATTTTAATATGCTTTGTTCTACTATGAGACACAGGATTGTGGGCAATAGAAATAGCACTTGTTGAATCACAGAATAAGGGAGTTTCACTTAGCTGTAACTTATAATCTTGTAGCTGATGCTGAATCCAAAGCAGTTGAGCACAGCAACTTCCAGCTGAAATGTATTCAGATTCAGCTGTTGATATTGCCACACTTGTCTGCTTTTTGCTACTCCATGAAACCAGCCTTCTTCCAAGAAATTGACATGACCCTAATATGCTTTTCCTATCTTCTTTGCATCCTGCATAATCTGCATCTGAAAAACCAATCAGTTCAAAATCATTATTCCTTGGATACCAAAGGCCAAGATTAGGTGTGCCCTTTAGATATCTCAACATCCTTTTGACTGTTGTATAATGAGATTTTTTAGGGCATGCTTGATATCTGGCACATATGTAAGTGGAATACATTATATCTGGTCTACTGGCTGTTAGATAAAGCAGTGATCCAACTATCCCCCTATACAAGGTTACATCAACTGGTTTGCCAGCAACATCCTTATCTAAAGACATAGTGGATCCCATAGGAGTTCTCATTGAAGTGGTTGTTTCCATGTCGTACTTCTTGATTAACTCCTTGGTTAACTTAGATTGACTAATGAAAAGTCTATCTATAGTTTGTTTAACTTGGAGACCCAAGAAAAACTTGAGTTCACCCATGTTACTCATCTCAAACTTACTTTGCATTAATTTGGCAAACTTAGTGCAAACTGACTCATCAGTAGAACCAAATATAATATCATCTACATATATTCTTACCAGGATGGTCTTGCCTTTCAATTCCCTTAGGAATAGTGTATTGTTTATTTTCCCTCTTGAAAATTTATTCTCGTGAAGGAACTCAGACAGAGTCTTATACCAAGCCCTTGGGGCTTATTTTAAACCATAGAGAGCCTTTGAAAGCAATAAATATGAGTAGGTTTAGTTGAATCAACAAAACTTGATGGTTGCTCTACATAGACTCTTTCTTTGAGATTGCCATTTAGGAAGGCTGACTTAATATCCATTTGGTAAACTTTGAAACCCTTGTAGGCTGCATATACTAGGGAGATTCTTATAGCTTCCAACCTAGCCACTGGTACAAAGGTTTGATCAAAGTCTATTCCCTCTTCTTGTCTATATCCCTTTGCAACCAGTCTAGCTTTGTTTCTTATTATTACACAATTTTAATCTAGTTTGTTTCTATAAATCCATTTGGTTCCTATGATGTTGCAATCTTCTGGTCTGGGAACCAACTTCCCGACCTTACATCTTTTGAACTGGTTCAATTCTTCCTGCACTTCTCCTATCCAAAATAGATCCACATTAGCTTCTTCAAATTTCTTTGTTTCTGTCTGTGACAGAAAACTTGAATACATCACAGTATTGTGATGTTTGCTTCTTGTGGTGACTCCCTGAGCAGCATCTCCTATGATCAATTCCCTTGGATGATCCCTTAGATGCCTAACAGCTACAGGCTGTGTGATTTCATCTTCTGGACCATCTTGATCAATGTGCTTAGTTGCTTCTCCTGGCTCTTCCTGTACAAGCACTTCCTCAATAATGTTGATTTATTCTTACATATTCTGCTTTGTTGTAATTATATCTTCTATAGATAGCTCCTTTAGCTTCAAGTCTACACCTGTTGTACTTGATGTACCTGACTCATTATTATATAAAACTTTCATCAAATACAACATGTAAATACTCCTCTACAACTTGATCCTTAAAGTTGTAGACCCTATAGGCCTTACTGTGGTTACTATAACCAACAAATATCCCATTATATGACTTTTCAACAAACTTGGTTGTGGATATTTTCCCATTATTTAGGACATAACATATACAACCAAAAATTCTGAAATAGGCTATATTTGCTTTTCTGCCCTTCATTAGTTCATAAGGAGTTTTATTTAGTCTTTTGTTGATTGAAGAGTTATTAAGAACCTGACATGCAGTGTTAATTGCCTCAGCACAGAAATATTCTCGGATTGAAGAATCACTCGGCATGGTTCTTCAAGCTTCAATGAGAGTCCTGTTCTTCCTCTCAGTAACTCCATTTTGGTGAGGTGTTCTTGGTGAAGAAAATTCTTGCTGAATCCCCAGTTCTTCATAAAACTTTGTCATATAATCAGATTGAAATTTAGTTCCATGATCACTTCTAATTCTGACCACATAACTGTTTAATTCATTCTGGAATTGTTTGACAAAAGTCTTGAAGATATCAAGAGTTTCAGACTTTTTCCTTAAGAATAAAACCCAAGTGTATATGGAATTATCATCAACAATTGCAAAAGTGTAGACTCTCCTTCCTAAACTATGAACTTGCATAGGACTAAACAAGTCCATATGCAGGAGGTATAAATACCTCACTGAGTCTTTGGATTTATAACCCTTGAAAGAAGCTTTAGTCTGCTTGCCTTTTTGGCATGCTGAGCAGATGCTCTCTATAACGCCCTCAAATCTCGGATATGAGTGGGCTGTGTTTACTGAGCAACACGGCTTGGAACGCGTGCATGTCTAAAGTCGTGTCCTGCTCTATGTTAGAAATACGGCCTGGGACACGGGCGTGTCCAAAGTCGTGTCCTGCTCTGTGCTTGCCGGGTTGTGTCGACTGAGGCACACGGCCGGGGACACGGGCGGGTCCGAAGCCATGCCTAGCACATGGCCTGTAACACGGGCATGTTATAGGGTTGTGTCCTGTTCTGGCATGACGGTTTCTAAGTCGATTGAGGCATACAACCTTTGACATGGGCATGTACAAAGCCGTGTCGGGCACACGGCCTGAGACATGGGTGTATCCAGGGTCGTGTCCTGTTCTGAGATCGATGATTTCTCGTATGAAAGTGAGACACTGCCTGTGATACGGGCTTGTCACAAGCCGTGTGCAGACCCAGTTAGACGATTTTAAGGGTGAATCATGGCCGTTATTTTTATTTCAAAGGTATCCAAAGGCCCAGCAACTCTCCTGATGGTATAAGGCCGGGAAATGAGGGTTTAGACCTCATTTCACTTGGTCCTTTCTATTTCTAAGAGGTAGAGAGAGGGGAGAGAAAAGGGAGGAGTAGAAGGAGGAATCTCTCCATTGTTGAAGCTTCAGAGCTCAAAATTGCGAGCCGAGTCTAGATTCGCGGAGGCAAGTCCGTTGTGGTGCTTTTCATCCAGCTAGTTTTCCATGGCGCCGAAGAGAACCTCTAGGGTAACGATTCTCTACTTGGACATGTGAAGTCCTCTTCCTTTTTGCATAGGAAACTCTCTCCCGCGAGTGGGCAGTGAGTATGAGGTATTCCTTCGGGTAGATATGGTTTATCATCGTCATTTTGTATATAGAGTCCGGAATCGAAGTACAGACATAGGCATGATGTGTGAAGCCTATCCAGACATGTTGGTCTGGATCGGTGATGTTTTCATTATGCATGTATTATTGGAGAAGACTCTGTGCCATTTGTTTTTCGGGTTTTTACGCGGTAGATTTCACCAGGGAGCCTTGGGAACTAACTCCAAGGTGCACCCAGAAAACTGGGCAGAAGCATATTTCTGCTAGGTACCGCGTGGCGTTAGTAATACTGCCAGTAGTAGATCTATTATTGTGAGGCTGTGTGCTCTAGGAGCCCAGTTTGTTTGGTCTGCAAACCAACCTTGTGCATAAACGGGTTATGTACTATTGTATGATCGATACTTCGGGATTAGGGGAAGCTTGATCCACGTCAATGACTTAAATTGACATAGCGATGTGAGCAACGGGTTGAGTGGAACCGTACCCGCTCTATGGCGATGTGAGCACGGGGTGTGTGGCCGTGTGTGCCAATGTCTGTGGTGAAGTGTGCTTAAATTGTACTTTCACTATCTTGTTTGGTTATTCTAATGTAATGCAGGGAAGGAGCACCGCCACCCCGAGTGAGGGGTGGGGTCATTATAATTTGGTCAGCTAATGCAGATCGTTGCCTTGTTTTACCATCACGCGGTGGGTTGTTCTGATGCAGGAACAGTTGAGCCTAGTGTCAAGTAGCAGGATGGAACCCTCGTTGCTATACTGGCCCTTGAAGGCAAAGGCGAAGTGTTTTCTTTTATTAATGTCATGTATGGCCGGCCTATAAGCCGATGTATGTAAAACACTTTTCTTAAGCAAACTATTGTAAGGCCATAAGGCCAAATCTTGGGTGTATGTTATTTCATTCCTAGCGTGGTTGTAGTGGACATTCATGTTTTAATTCTTTGGGTTCTTATAACTGTGTTAAAAGCTTTCACTAAAATGCTCTGAGTTAGGATACGTGTTCCTTTGGCAATAATTTGGTATTAATAAGTAACTCCACTAACTGTCCGTGGTATATGGCGTACGGCCCTGGCCGGACCTTCTGTTATATTCCATGTGACGGATGAGAGTGTTACAATTTGGTATCAGAATAAGGCATCGTTCTTGCTTATTTGAATTCATGGATGAATTCTTTTAAGGGGTGGTGAGCACATGTATGTACGTCATTGTTATAACATGAAAAAAACTCATGAATGTCCATGTAGGAATAAAAATACACATGTTTGAGGAACCTGCGTGTTCCTATAATTGCTTTTTGCAATTTTATTTGGTCGCTTAATGGTGTATTTCACGAGTATAGGTGACCAGGAGTGGCGCAGGGCAGTCAGAACACCCGCTTTCTGAGGAAAGTGGCGTAGCCAGCGACGTGCATGAGACCCCTCCTTCATTTGAAACCATAAGAAGGGTAGTTGAAGCAGTGTTCGCTGTGACTAATGCATATCATGGAAGGAATGTGCAACCCTTTGTCCCTGAGGTGGCTTCAATGCCGGGTTCTGTGATGGAGCAAATGGCATTTAGAAGACCATCATGTCAGCAGTTGAACATGCTTTTAGTGTAGGGTACACACTCAGTTGAGGAATATTTGCAGGCGTTTCTTTTGATAAGATGCTACCCAGTATTTGAGTTGGAGAACAAGCAGTCTATGGTCGATAGATTTTATAATGGTCTGCATAGCGAGTTACGAGTTCTACTGCTAGGACCAAAATTATTGGGATTCTGAGCCTTGGTGGAGTCAGGTAGATCTTTGGAAGTTGATTTGGGGAAGTCCCACCAGATGCCAGTGTGCAGGGTACTGAATTCTGCAGGTCCTACAAGGCTGCATACCGCAGAACGCTGAAAAAGAGGGCTAGAACATCTACCAACAAGCTACTTACGCTTGTCATACTTGTGGCAAGGAAGGGCACTTTGCCCGAGTTTGTCGGGACGGTGCACAGAAGTAGAAGAATGCTATGTCAGGAGCAATTATAGGACAGAGTGCCAGAGAACGTAGTGGTATTCCAGTGGCAAAGAATACTGGATCTGTAGCATCCATTGGGCGAGACCCAATTATATGTTATAACTGTGGGAAGTCGGGACACTGCCCGAGATTGTTGGAGCGGACGTCAGAAGTCCGAGAGGAAGCTTAAGGGGTACAACCTTGGCCAGAAGGAGGCCATGAAGCAAGCTGGCGTGGTGACAGGTAGTGCTTAAATTAATAGAAGTTTAGCTTTATATACCTGTTGCCTTCTTCGTGTTAGCTTGTGACTGGTTGTGCTAGGCTTTGTAGCGATCTTTGATTTTCCGGCGAGTGTACTGTTCGATACGGGAGCTTCACATTCCTTTTGTCCGAAGAGTTTGTATCACGCATCAGAGTACCTTCTTCTATGGAAAGGGATAAATTGGATGTGTTGCTGCCTAACAGGTGTTCTATACGCGCGGATATAGTTTGTTGTGTGTACACACAGATCGGGATTCAAGAGTTAGACTTGCAAGCGTCGCTACTACCAATAGTGGAGTTCGACATGATCTTTGGAATGGACTGGCTATCAGAGCAGCATGCGTACATTGATTGCAACCGTAAGGTGGTTAGTTTGGGACTAGATACAGATCATGAGACGACGTTCTCAGGCATGAAGGGGGTCGAGCAAGACGTTGATGTCTGCTCTCTAGGTGGTTAAGGCAGTTCGTGGTGGTGCAGAGCTGTTTCTCGCTTTAGTGGAGGGTTCGAAGCCCAATCCTGGTCGGGACAGCATCCTAGTTGTATCTGAGTTTCCTGACGTATTCCCTAAAACTCTCCCTGGAGCTCCACCTCAGCAAGAGATCGAATTCACCATTGAGCTAGTTCCAGGTGTCAAACCGGTGTCACACTCTCCATATCGGTTAGCGCCTAAGCAGATGGCGGAGTTGAAGGTACAACTTCAAGAGATGTTGGAGCAAGGTTAGGTGCGTCCAAGTTTGTCGCCTTGGAGCGCGTTGGTCCTCTTTGTTAAGAAGAAGGACGGAAGCTTACGATTCTGTATTGATTATCGGGAGTTGAATAAGCTAACGGAGAAGAATAAGTATCTGATCCCAAGGATTAATGATCTATTCGAATAGCTGGTGGGGTCGACTGTGTACTCAAAGTTGGATCTGAAATCCAGATACTATCAGCTACGGATAAGAGAAAGTGACATTCCCAAGATGGCTTTCAGCACATGATATTGGAATTATGAGTTCACCTTCATGCCGTTTGGGCTGACGAATGCGCCCTCTGTGTTTATGAATTTGATGAACAGAACGTTCAGAGAATACCTGTACCAGCTCATGATAGTCTTTGTCAACGATATACTGGTGTACTCGCAGTGCGAGGATGATCATTTTAAGCATCTGCATAAGGTGTTGGAGAATTTAGGAGGAACCAACTGTGTGCCAAGTTATCCAAGTGTGAGTTTTGGCTGTCCTCAGTATCATTCCTTGGTCATTTAATTAGTAGGTGAGGGAATCACTGTGGATCCGACGGAGATGGTTGCTACGGGAGTGGCCCGTATTGTGTTTAGTAGCGGAAGTCCGGAGTTTTCTGGAGCTTGCCGGTTACTACAGGCGGTTCGTGGAGAACTTTTCTTGGTTATTGTTACCCCTCATGACGTTGACAAGGAGAGATTTGAAGTTTGTCTGTCGCTGGAGAGCGTGCATTTTTGAAGAGTTGAAGAGTTGTCCTACCACGACGCCTATTCTCTGTGCGCTATGTGGGGCAGAAGGCTTTGAGTTTTATAGTGATGCTTCAGGCAGCGACTTAGGTTGTGTGCTGCTAAAGCATGGGAGCGTAATAGCGTATGGCTTGCTCTAGTTGAAGGTACACAAGAGGAATTATCCGACTCATGACAAGGAGTTAGCGGCTGTGATATTCGCTTTGAAACTTTGGAGGCTTTACGTGTACGGTGTGAAGGTCGACATCTATATCGAGCGTACGACCCTGAAGTATATTTTGGATCAAAAGAATTTAATAATGCGACAACGGAGGTGGATGAAGTTCCTGGGGGACTACACCTTCAAAGTACACTACATGCCTGGATAAGTTAATGTGGTCGCAAATGCATTAAGTCACAGAGCTCGCGTGCAGGTCAGTTGGTTGTCGATGCATGACGAACGTTTGGTTCGTGAGTTGGAGGCCTTGGAAACCTCTTGAGCTGACACAAAGTTTAGTGCCAAAGCACAATTGTACTGGTTAGAGGTGCAGTGCGACCTCGCTGATACGATTCGGCGAGCTCTAGTCTTGGATAACGACATGAAGCAGATCATGTCTGAGGTTTTGGATGGGTTATATTCCCAATCTATGATTAATAATGGACCGTTATGGAGGGACTGTTGTTTGTACGTCCCAAGTGTGGGTAAACTATGGGAGAAAGTGAGGTATGAGGCTTACCATGCTAAGTAATCGATTCTCCCGGGGAGCACGAGAATGTTTAAAGCCATGAAAAAGTTGTTCTAGTTATCAGGACTCAAAAAGGACATAACACTTTAAGAGGCAAAGTGTCAAGCATGCACCCTGGTGAAGGAGAATGCCATAAGCCAGGTGGATTTCTAAAGTCCCTATCTCTACCAGGGTGGTGTTTGATGACATCTCTATGGATTTCATGCATAGTTTGTCGAGATCGCACAAGGAGAACGACGCCATCTGGGTGGTCGTTGATCGTTTAAATAAAGTGTCATATTTTATACCCAATAGGAAGGATGATTCAGTGGAGAAGCTGGCGAAGCTTTACGTGGATAATATAGTCTGTTTACTTGGTGTACCCCGGAGCATCGTTAGTGACCGTGATGGTCGGTTCACATCCAATGATTGGAGGCTCATTCATCAATTGTTGGGTACCAAGCTGAACTTCAGCAAAGCTTTTCACCCGCAAATAGATGGGCAAACTGAAAGGGTGAACAGGACGATGGAAGACATGCTTCGTTTGTGTGCGTTGGATTTTGGGAAAAGGTGGGAAGACCATCTTTACATGATAGAGTTCGCATACAATAAAAGCTATCAAGCCAGTATTGAGATGACACCTTTTGAGGCTCTATATGGGAGGAGGTGTCGTACACCGTTGTCTTGGGTAGAAACAGGAAAATCGAAGCTGTACAAGTGAAGGGACGTTGACGATGCTACGTCAACGATATGGTTGATTCGGGAATGGTTACTGATTGCTTAAGATAGAAAGGCTAAGTACTACAACGCCAAATATCAGAACGTGGAGTTTGCGGTGGGCGAATGGGTATACTTCAAGATAAAGTCGTTTAAAGGCGTATCAAGGATTTGATGCTTAAAGAAGCTTAGTTCGAGGTATGTTGGGCTTTTTGAGATCTTGGAGCGGGTTGGTGAAGCCGCCTATTGGTTGGCTCTTTTGTTAGAGCTGAGTGGTTTTCGTGATGTGTTTCACATCTCGTTCCTACGCAAAACCGTGAAAGAACCAGTGCAAGTGATTGTTGTGGATCGATTATTGGTCGATAGTGGGCTAACTACGAAAGTTAGACCCATTCGGATCGTGGTTGCGGAGGTCAAACATTGTGGTCGTGAGGAGCTTTCGTGGGAGTGAGAGCAGACCATGCTTGAGGAGTATCCCGAGCTTTTCTACTCAAGTACCATTTGATCTTGTGTACCTTTCCATTCTCTAATTTTGGGTCCAAATTATTTTAAGGGGAGGAGAATTGTAACGCCCCCAAATCTTGGATATGAGTGGGATGTGTCTACTGAGCAATACGACCCGGAACACGGGCGTGTCAAAAGCCGTGTCTTGCTCTGTATTATAAACACGGCCTGGGACACAGGCGTGTCCAAAGCCGTGTCCTGCTCTGTGCCTGTCGAGTTGTGTCCATTGAGGAACACGACCGGGGACACGGGCGTGTCTGAAGCCGTACCTAGAACACGGCCGTGTTACAGGGCCGTGTCCTGTTCTGGCATGACAGTTTCTGTATCGATTGAGACACACGGCCTTTGACACGGGCGTGTCCAAAGCTGTGTCGGGCACACGGCCTGAGACATGGGTGTGTCTAGGGCCGTGTCCTGTTCTGATATCGACGATTTCTCGTACAAAAGTGAAACACAACCTATGGCACAGGCATGTCACAAGCCGTATGCGGACCCAGTTAGATGATTTTAAGGGTGAATCATGGCCGTTATTTTATTTTAAAGGGATCTAACAACCCAGCAGCTCTCCTGATGGTATAAGGCTGGGAAATGAGGGTTTAGACCTCATTTGACTTGGTCCTTTCTCTTTCTAAGAGGTAGAGAGAAGGGAGAGCAAAGGGAGGAGTAGAAGGAGGAATCTCGCCATTATTAAAGCTTCGGAGCTCCAAATCACGAGCCGAGTCAAGATCTGCGGAGGCAAGTTCGTTGTGGTGCTTTTCATCCAGCTAGTTTTCCATGGCGCCGAAGCGATCCTCTAGGGTAACGATTCTCTACTTGTACATGTGAAGTCCTCTTCCTTTTTGCATAGGAAACTCTCTCCCGCGAGTGGGCGTTGAGTATGAGGTATTCGTTTGGGTAGATATGGTTTATTCCCGTCGTTTTGCATATAGAGTCCGGAATCGAAGTACGGACGTAGGCATGGTGTGTGAAGCCTATCTAGACATGTTGGTCTGGATCGATGATGTTTTCATTATGCATGTATTGCCAAAGAAGACTCCGTGCTATTTGTTTTTCGGGTTTCTATGCGGTAGATTGCAGTAGGGAGCCTTGGGGACAAACTCCAAGGTGCACCCGAAAAACTGGGCAGAAGCGTATTTCTGCCTGGTACCGCGCGATGTTAGTAATACCGCCGGAGGTAGCTATGTTTTTGTGAGGCTGTGTGCTCTGGGAGCCCAGTTTGTTTGGTCTGCGAGCACACCTTGTGCATTACTGGGTTATATACTATTGTATGATCGATACTTCGGGATTCGGGGAACCTTGATCCTCTTCGATGACTTAAATTGACATAGAAATGTGAGCAACAAGTTGTGTGGAACCGTACCCGCTCTATATGGTTCGGTTTAAGAGGCATACCGATGGCATAGAAGGCGGGTCTTAGGCTTCGGCCTAAAGATACTTTTAGCTCACAATGTTCCCGTCCTAGGGGCGGTGGTGGACCAATTTCACCGAGAATGTGCCCTGAGAGCACGGGGTGTGTGGTCATGTGTGCCAATGCCTGTCGTGAAGTGTGCTTAAATTGTACTTTCACTATCTTGTTTGGTTATTCTAATGTAATGCAGGGAAGGAGCACCGCCACCAAGAGTGAGGAGTGGGGTCATTATAATTTGGCCAGCTAATGCTGACCATTGCCTTGTTTTACCTCCACGCGGTGGGTTATACTGATGCAAGAACAGTTGAGCCTAGTGGCAAGTAGCGGGCTGGAGCCCTCGTTGCTGTGATGGCCCTTGAAGGCCAAGGCGAAGTGTTTTCTTTTATTACTGTCATGTATGGTCAGTCTGCGAGCCGATATATGTAAAACACTTTTGTTAAGCAAACTATTGTAAGGCCATAAGGCCAAATCTTTGGTGTATGTTATTTCATTCCTAGCGTGGTTGTAGTGGACATTCATGTTTTAATTCTATGGGTTCTTATAACTGTGTTAAAACCTTCTGCTAGAATGCTCTGAGTTAGGATACGTGTTCCTTTGGCAGTAATTTGGTATTAATACATAACTCCACTAACTGTACGTGGTATATGGCGTGGGGCCCCGACCGAGCCTTCTATTATATTCCATATGACGGATGGGGGTGTTACACTCTCCTTAGAGCATTTAAAGTTAGGACCATTCCTAACCAGCTCTTTGCTGTAAAGTTTGTCTATGGCCTTATAGTTCAAGTGAGCTAGCCTCTTGTGCCATTTGACACAATATGAGGCTCTTTCACATGCAACTAGACATAAGGGTGAGTCTGACTTCATACATATAAAATTTAGACAGTACACATTCCCACATCTAGTGCTTGTCAAGATGACCTCTTGGTCACTTGACCTTTTTATTAGGCACTCCTCTTTGTGGAAAGATATGACATAGCCTAGATCATAAAGTTAGCTTATGCTTATAAGATTGTATTGCAATCCTACCACATAAGCTACTTTAGTGAGTGTGACTAAGCCATTTGTGATCTTACCATAACCTTTGGTTAAGCCTTTGTCAGCTCCTCCAAAGATCACCTTTGGTCCATCCTCCAGAGGGATGTATTCCCTCAGATTTCCACTTATTACAGTCATATGTCTGGAACATCCACTATCCAAGTACCAGATTGGTCTTTCTCTAGAACTTGGACATTCCTGCAAAATAAGAATTTACTTTTCCATAGGAACCCAAATTGTTTTGGTTCCTAGATTTTTGTTAGCTGTGACTCTATCAAAGTCACTAGTAA
Organism: Platanthera zijinensis; assembly: GCA_039513925.1. Lineage (NCBI taxonomy): Eukaryota > Viridiplantae > Streptophyta > Magnoliopsida > Asparagales > Orchidaceae > Platanthera > Platanthera zijinensis. Next base: position 159,450,953 of record CM077083.1, read on the forward strand.
ATTTCTTGACTGGATATCTTTTCTAAATATGAGACACTGAGTAATTATACCAGCAATCTATGGCAAAGTGTCCAATCTTTCAACAATACCAGCATTCATATCTGTTATACCTCCTTTTTGAAGAAACATAAGGATCTTTGTGCTGACATTCCTTTGGGCAGGTGTCAGCAAACTTAATAGTTTTTTCTTGACTGAGAGCACAATACTTTTTTTGTCTCTCAGCAGCAAGATTCCTTCTTGGAGCCTTAGACTGGAACACTGGTTGTGGAATGACTTGACCCTTTGGTACTTTTGGCTTTTTGCCCCTTTTCCTTTTCCGTTTTACAAACCCAAGACTACTTCTAGGTGTTCCTGAGAAGGTGTCTATTTTGGGCAGTACAGTTTTGGGTTTTGAAAATTTTTGTACTAGGCTTCTCTCATTCAGAAGTTTCAATTCCATCTCCGGAATGGTTGCATTCTTTTTCTTAACTATTATTATTTGGTCATCAATGATCTTAGTTAGTTTTGTCAACTTAGAATTTTGAAGACCAATCTTCTGAGTATCCATTTTGTGATGATACTCATAACTTTTTAGAGATGCAATTTCTATAGCTTGTTCTTTAATAAGCTTCTTGTTGTTAACTAAAGCTACCAGCAATGTAAGACCCCCTTTTTAACAACTCGTAAAAACTGGGGTCTTATGCCCAGAACCGCCGCTTTGTGGTGACACCTTCGCGCCCGAGAAGATCGTCACTATAAAGCGCCGACTCTGCCAGTCTTGTTCGATCACAATTATAGTAGCAAGTAGAATAGTAAGAAAATGCAGTCCACATCCAGATAACATATATATAAAATCTCCACGAAGGGAGTGTCCACAGTATAAAAAAAGAGTACATGAAATAAGGGCTCAAGCCCAGTACATCAATATCCTCACTATAGATCTCTCATGCAGAAGCAAAATAAAACATCTACTACTAAAGATCGGGACTCACGGTCCCAGCTGTCTGTGATCCTGAGCTAGACTGCCCTGTCTCCAATTGCACCGGTCTCCTGGGCTGCTCCTCCCTGCTGGGCTCCACGATCCCCTAATATTATGTGTTTCAAAAACCATTAGTCTATAAGACTAAGCCCTATCATCCCCCACCCCTTCCCCCATGCTCCTAGGTACCGAGCGGGGAGGAAGAGAGGAAAGGATATGAAAGTGGAGAGTAAAAACAACAGGTGACAGGGGGACCTAGCTAACAATTTTATAAATAGGTTGTAATAGGTAAAGTAAGAAAGGAATTTAACCTTCACTTATGTGAGTACACATAAGCCAAGGGATCTTCTACAAGGCTCCCATCGTATAAAGTGTCTCATACCACTTTATACGTTGGGGTGTCGGTTATCACAAGCAGTATATATATATTGAAGTAACCTTAATTTATAAACTTGCCCACACAAGCTTATAGACCAAGGGGTCGTTTGGCAAGTCCTAATGTATAAGTGTCTCATTAAACTTATACATTATGTGTCATAGGTTATTATGAATGATTATGATATGGATCTATATGGTGGGTTCATGTTATGTTCAAGCAGTGCAACTCACCCACTCGACTTTGTGTGCACAAACCTTTAGTTCCCCCTTTCGAAGCCGTTACCTCCCAGGATACCTCCGTAGTGGCAGACAGAAGCGGTGGGTTGGGCCTCGCCCACCTCAAAACCAGTATAGCACTACCGGTCTGACATATCGTATGCCTCAACGCTTGGTGCACTAAGCGGACTCCTGCGTACTCTTGCCGACTGGACCGCCGAACTTAAGTTTGGCGAAGTGTAAAACCACACTTGCCGAGTCATTGTACTGGCGTCAGTGCAACGACAATCCAGTACCGAAGACCCACCACCTTAGATATTCCTTTTTATGCACATGCAATATTCTTAAAAGAAACCAACAAGTCAAGCTCCCGGACTAAACTGTCTGAATTAACCTCAAACGAGACTAAGCTCCCCGGACTAAACTGTCCGGCTCAATTTCCAAATCTCATCCCTTTGAACACCGCGGGATGGCGCCCCTTTGAACACCTCGGGATGACTTAACCATTTCCAAGTCTTGTCCAACTAGTGTGTGCAGTGTGAAACCCAATCTACTAAATTACTCTTTCGATTTGTTCTTTAAGGTTTACGTTAGCCCAGGACTACGTCCGGATTTACCCCGTGAAGGGTTCTCAATAGGCACTAGGAACTGCGATGGTATGACAGACCAAAGTTCCCTTTTGCAAGACACTTATTATTATTGGTTGATTGCCTTACCTCTCCCCCTTTAACATCACATTAAACCTGTACCTAGGGTAGTTTAGACCTTTCACTCTCGCGGGAACGATGATCTTTCGTCGAACTCGCGTACCTTCTAACACACATCAACTCGATTCTCACCACTCCTTGGAACTTTCTATGGTGACTCATCTATTTTCATTCAAACAAATCAACACGACTAACTCTTCACTATTCCAACTCTTATCGTAATACCACTTTTCTCCAAATTGCTATTTGCAAACCAACCCATACTAAGTGATGTTCATGATGGGATGTCCTTCAAGTTTTCATCTGAATGACCAAGGTTATTACTGGGGTCCTATCATGACATAGATGATTTAATTCCAGAATATTGTATTTTCCTCAATTAATCTTCTATTTTAATAATTTCTTAAAAGAGCCAATTATTGTCAAGTTGATCATGAAGTATACATTTTAGAAATGATTAATGTTTCATAAATTCATGATAATATTCCATATGTCTAAAAGTGACAATTTCCAAATTTGGCATTTTCTACAAACTTTTAAGTGTCCTAAAATTATTGTAGCAGTAATTCCCATATTCCAAGATGTGTAAATCAACTACTTGAAATCATCATCCAAATAATTTGAATTAAATATATTACTCTACTACAGTCCTAAAATTATTACTGGCCAACTTTCATGATTTTTCACAGAATATTTAATTCTAAATAAATTCAATACAAAAATCTAAAAATGGCATAATTGTGAATCAATTACTGGAAATATACTTCAAAAATTCATAATTAAATTCCTAACAGTAGATATCATCCTAAAATTATCAGTGGCCAAAATTTACATTTTTACAAGTTAAATTATTCTTTAAATGATTTATTTACCAAGTATGGCCTTTACAAAATTTGTGAAAGAAGCAATATATAAAATCCTTTAAAAATTATAATAAAATTCAGAGACCTCTATTTAGGTCAAAAACCTCTACTAACCAAATTTTTTTAGATTCCATTTAAATCAAATGATCAAATTAAATCAAATACTAAATTGGACACTTTGATATTTAACAAAGGAACTACAATGAATATAATCTATAAAATTTCACTAAAAATATCTAGGGGTTCAACTCACCCTAAGATTCATTCTACCCCATCTTCACAATTTTTAGATGATGTTAAGTTACTGTTTTGACCTAATAGTGCTTCTACCCTAAAGCTAGGGTTTGACTTTTGAGGTACTTAACTACTTCTAAATTCCCTAAAATTTCAACCAGAGGCTTAAATGTACATAATCTATCTCTCTACTAAATTACAAGGCCATACAAGGGCATTTGCCCCTATGTCCTTCACAACCCCCAAAGGTCCTTCCTTAGGGTTTGAACTTGGGTCCAAGGGTAAATCAACCCTAATTCATCCATCTTCCCCAAGGGGTGGGGGAGGGTTACTTAGGGTAATACTAAGTCAGTGGTCCAAAAGGGCTGTGCATTTAATACTTCATTTTTGGCTATAAGCGCACCAAGCCCTTTACAAGCCAACACATGCAAGGGGATTTACCAAACTTGTTGTGGTCCATATGGGCTGAAAATTTAACCATGCCTTGATAATGTACCCATGGACATGCCACCAAAAATTGGGGCCTTTTGGAGTTGAACTACTCCAAGAATCACCTAAACAAGCCTAGGGGTATTTTAGTAATTTCCCCCTAATTTTAATTCCAATTAATCCCATTTTTGGGCGGGGCCTAATTATGCCCTAAATTAGTTACTGCCCAAAAGCCCAGGTCATTTGGGCCTCTGGATGGGCTTGGGCATCTCTTCCAATTTCTGCATTTTTGTTATTTGCAGCCCACGATAATTCACCTTTTCAGATCTTGCAAGTGCGATATCTCAACATGCATAGGGCTAAATTGTATAATTTTTCTACCATAGTACAAATATACCCCTACGGGTAGGCCAACAAAATTTGGGGCCAATTGGGGTTGGTATGCTCCAAATATCAACATAATTTGATTTATCATATTCTGACTAAAACTATAGAATTATTTTCCCCAAAAATTCCCATTTTTGGGGAGGATCTAGATATGCCTAATTAAGCCACATGCCCAAAATTTCTGTCAATTTGTACTTAGGGTTTGGTCAAGGCACACATTTTATTTTCTGACCTAGCCTAGGACCAGCCCTAGGAAAATGGCCCTATAGGGCAGTCGACTTAACCAAAATTTATGTGTAACATATCAAATTAAAGGAAACTTCAAGACCTACAATTTTTATGTTGAGCATAGTTTATGAAAAGTGCTGTAAGTGCCCTAAATATTGACATGAAAAAATCGGTTATATAAGACAGAAATTAACACTATTCATGTAATTAAATAATCTAAGGTTAATAATTTATGCATGGCACGGATCTCAAAGCCGATCGGAAGGCCATTGTATTTCTTCTCCAAATGAGCAGGAATCCAGCCCGAAAATAGGAGCCGTCACGGGGGGGGATTCCGGCGGCTACCGACGGCGCCTCCACCGGAAATCTTCACCTCCACACACACTGTGGTGGGGGCAAGCCTTTCCGGCGGTTAGGGCGGCGGGAGACGGCAGCGCCACCTAACCAGAGAGCTCCATAAACTCCATTAATGTAGAAAACGAAAGATGGGTTCGGGCTCATTCGAGCCCGAACCCTACCCTAAACAATCCTAAGATCTAAAACATGAAGAGAGAGGTGAGGGAGGACCTGAACTCGGGCTTGAATGCGGGTGGAGCGGCGGAAAACCATTTTGACGGTGGCAGCGCTTGGGTTCTTCTGCTCTAGCTCCAGGTCCAGGCCTCTCTCTCTCTCTCTCGGGATGAGAATTAATTGGAGGCTGAGAGTGGTCATGTGGGAGGGGATAATAAGAGGGGCGATGATATCAATTGGGGGGGGGGCGATACCATCAAGGGGAGTGGTAGGGTTTGCCTTGGTTGCATCACCAAGCTGCTTGGGTGGGCTCCACCGGTTCAAGATTCTCTTAATTGGGCTAGAGGGGCCGGCCAAGGTGGTCATGGGCCGAGGGAATGAGTGGGGAGGAGGGTATAAAGCCATATGGGCTAGGTAGGGTCGGTTTTTGCCTAGTTCTTGTCACCCATGCATGCAGTGGTGGGCCCCACTGCTCACTCTCCCCCTAAATGAGTTAAAGGGGTCGGCCAACCCATGTGTGGGCTGGTGGCATGAACACAAGTGGGCCCAAACTCAATATCACTCCAAAATATCCTTTCTCTCTCCTATTCTATTCAAATTCTCTCTCTCAGGTTAATTCTCAAATTATCCATGCATGAAACCCATTTTTCTCCTCCCTATGGGGTATGAGTTGTCTTTGACCCATTGGGTGGCATTGGGTTAGTTTGGGTGGACCCAACCCAAGGAATAGGGATTAGGGTCATTTCTAGCTAATTAGGTCAAAGTGTTGATTGGGGTCAACATGGGTCCTATGGTTGACCCTATGACCTACCATAGGGTCCACTTAGGTTGGACTTACTTGGCCCTCCAATTCTAGGGTTTCTGGGTTTTACTATTTGCAGACCAAGTGACACTCAACTGAAATCCTAGGTTCACTTGGTCCTTCTTGGTTCTCTAAGGGTTTGTCCTGACCTAGTCAGGACAAAATCACTCCTAGGGGTCTAGTTGGAAATGGGATGTTACAAGAAACTCACCAAATTTAACTGTGAGATGTTGTAGTTCAGTTGCTGAGTTAATCTCATGTGAATCAACCACTCAGTCACATGAGTTTAGCTCACCTTCAGTCTCATAAACAGAAGTCTTAAAGCAGGAAGAGTTATCATAGATTACCTGTGTACTTTTATAGTCATGTACTTTTGCTTCTAGTTCATCAGATATTGCCATCAAGTTGATCTTCATGTCTTCTTCAGAATCACCCTAGTTTGATGAAGTTTTGGAGTTTTTCCCTTTGTATATAGCTCTTCTAATAAACTCTTCTTCATAGGAGAACAGTTCTACAGGTTCTTCTTCTGATTCAGTTGAATCAGTTTCACTATCAGGCAAAGTCTTTAACTTCTTTGCCATCAGACCCTTCTTTGATTTCTTGTCCTTATTAAACTTATTTCCTTTTGACTTCCTATTCTCCTTTCTTTTTACTGGACAGTCAATAATGACATGCCCAGACCTATTACAACAAAAACAAATTATGTCAGTCATAAATTGTTTGTTCTGTTGTGAATCATACCTAGCCATAAATTTATCTCTGTGCTTGTCTTTGCTTTTATTAGAGCTTGATCCATAAGGTTTCCTATTTCTCCACTGCTTCCTCCTTCTTAACATTTTCTTGAATTGCCTGGTAAACATTGCTAGTTCATCATCTGATATTTCTCCTAAAGAAGAACATGCTCCAGTGATGTCTGTATCTTCATCCCTTTTGGGTGATGATGGGATTTCTCTTCTAGATTTCTTGGAAGTATCTGCTTTGAAAGCCACAGATTTAGATTGAGTTAAGTGTCTGGAAGATTCAGCTTCAGCTTTCCTAGAATTTAGCTGAAGTTCATGTGACATTAACTTCTCATATAAGTCTTGGGGTAACATATTTCTTAAATTCCCCATCTCTCTTATATCACAAATCTTGATGTCCCATTCTTTATTCAGGGATCTCAAAAATTTGTCATTTAATTCATAGTTTGAGAAGTTTCTGCCATAGTTTCTCAAATCATTAACTATTCTAAAGAACTTTTCATAGCATTGTTTAATAGAATCAGTTTTTACTTATCTAAAGGCTTCATACTGCTGGTTGAGGAGAGATTTCCTGTCATCTCTTACCTCTTTTGTGCCTTCCATGTAAACTATGAGGGTATCCCACATCTCCTTAGATGTATTACAATGCACCAGATTCTGAAAGGTTGAGTTTTCTATTGCACTAACTATTATATTCTATGCCCTCTTGTCCATAGTAGCAAGTATCACCTCATCCTTTGTCATTTCTGATAATTTCTTGGGGGTTTGATCATTAGCATCCAAGACTGATATTTTTATGGGCACATATAGTCCTTCTTATACTGTGACAAATATTATTGGGTCTGAGGCTTCCATGAACAGTCTCACTCTTTGTTTCCATATTGCAAAGTTATCCTTTGTATATATTGGCAATTTCAAATAACCGAGTTCTCTGTAAGATTCAGATGCCATAGATCAGATGATCTTCAATTACCCTTAGGATCTTTTTCAGACTGTTAGGTCTTTCTTTGAACAACCTGGCTTTGATACCACTTGAAAGTCAAGCCTATGGGTAGATAGTCACCTAAAGGGGGGGGGGAGGTGACCCTTTTTTATTCCATGCAATTTTTTATCACTAATTTAATAGCAATAATATCATCACAGATAATAACACACACACAACACAAAAAAAGAATTGCACACAGTACACACAGAATTTTATAGTAGGTCTCCTATCAAGGGTACATCCACTTTCCCCCTCCTTCCTCACTAGCAATATGCTAGATAAGGTTATAGCTCCTCCTTTTCAACTCAGATCCAAAGATCCTACAGGCTGAGTTTCTATCAAGAAACCTACACTCAGACCAACTGGTCTTACCTTAGATATTCTCTCAATCTCCTACCTTAGGCCCTCTGAAGAACCCTACCTCAGCCTTTATAGAATAGGCCTACAACACAGTGATTTACCCCAAATCACCTACCTTAGGTCCCTCCAGAACCCTACATCAGCCTTTATAAATTAGGCTTAGAATCTCAGAGAAAAGATTCTCCTACCCACTCAAATCTCTAGGAGATCGTAAAATTTAAAGTGATAAAATAAAATACAGATAACAGGAAACCTGTAATCTGTTATATTTGTTTACACATATTCTTCAAATCAGCTGCAATTGGATTTCTTCTTGATAGATCTGTAGACTGAAATGTTCCTTCTCTATATCAGCAATCTTCTTGATGTTGATCGTCGTGAATACCTTGAAGTTGTTGTTGATTTGATATAATTTGATCCTCAGATCAAACTCATAAAAAGGGATCTGAAGATCTTCTTGAAGACCTTTGTCTTCTTCCTCTTTCTCGAAAAAGTTGCCTGGTTAGGACTTGGAAGAAATTAGAATGAGAAATTCTGATTGTTTGATTTTTTTCCGTCAGTTGTTCCTGTGTGAATTTGATTCTCTCTCTCTCTTGTGAAGGTAGGGCCTTTTATTTATAGACTTCGCAAATGACTGGATTTTGTTTGATGACTTCAGTAACATACATCAAATTCTTCCTTAATCGCTTTCTTATGAAGTATGAGTTTTCTGCAATCAGTTCTGACTTATCTTGACATTTCTAGTGTCAACTCAGCATATTCTAAAACATAAGGGTCGAGTTGTACCAGACGTCTCAACACATGTATTGATATATCTTAGTAGTCTCGACACATTCAACCTTGGAGTAATTTTCATCAGAAGCTTAAAGTGTCAAGACATTTGACTTGTCTCGACACACTCGTAATCTGTGTCGACAAATCTAAAAACTTCCTTGTGTCGAGATAGTTAGACTGCCTCGACACAACTGTTTGCTGTGTCGACATCTTCTGATTTTGCCTTGTGTCGACAACTACTAATTCTGCCTTATGTCAAGACAGTGAGATTGTCTCGACACAATCTGTCTGCTGTGTCGAAAACTTCTGATTCTGCTTTGTGTCGACAACTAAAAATTCTGCCTTGTGTCGAGACAGTGAGATTGTCTCGACACAATCTTTCTACTGTGTCGAAAACTTCTGATTCTGCCTCGTGTCGTCAACTACTAATTTTGCCTTGTATCGAGACAGTGAGATTGTTTCGACATAATCTGTCATTGAGGTGTCGACACAATTGAACTGTGTCGACACATATGTGCTTAGACAATTTCTTCACTTTAAATCCTGCACATGTAAACTTAATATGCATCAAATACAACTTTGTGTATATCATTGAGTTGAAAATGTACTTCTCCAAATCAGGTACACAATTCCCAATGTACCCGACAAACATACTGTTTTGCAAAATACTTAGGCTACGTTTGGCGCAGCTTATCACAGTTTATTTGCTCTAGTAAGGTTGCACAAAATAGTTATTGTCATAGATTGACATTTTTTGTATCAAAAATGTTACTATCGTTATTAAAAAAAATTAATTTGGGGTATAAGAATTTGGTATGACAATTACATTTTTGTCCAAACTCAACAGAGCAAATAAGCCGTGATAAGCCGCACCAAATGCAACCTTAATTAACAGATGGTCATAAATTAGAGCTGGAATTGATCTAGAACTAATCTGGAGGTGAAACACCAAATCATAGTGAAGATCTTGCTATCATCATTCAGAGAATAAGAAAATAAGAGTTAGGGTAAATATCAAGAGACACATTTTAGGCCCAATAATTGATACACTTTATCTCATTTGCAAACACTGATGTCTCTTTCTTAAGTAATTTATAAACATGCATTATATATGACATTTTAAAATATCCCCCAATATATCCTTTGTAATTCAACATCCGACATCTCATTCTCAAATGACTAAGAATCCGATATCCGACATTTGCAACCTAGCCCATAAGTGATTTTTTTAGGAATAAAGAAGTGAAAATATTTGGAGATAAAGATTAGGGGAGCAGAGGATCGGAGACACAAAGTAGTTGAGGAAGATGGAAATGTACCTCACAAGGAGATATTGAAGAAGGCGATTTCAGAAAATTTTATGATGCCCCAGGGAATTTGAAATTTAAAGTTGCCAGTAAAATCAAGGAAGGTGTATTCACCCCAAAACCGATTATAAATGAGGTCATGTGGGTCCTAAGGGGCCTAAGTAAGTCTCATGGAAATTTATGACTGATTGAGGACTGTTCAGGGATGTTTTGGAGGCGGTAGAGAAACATTTCGTTGTGCACGCCCTGTTTACACTCCCATGTAAATTGGATGTGTATTTCCCAGAAAATGTATTCTTGAGGTTTTTGTCTGGAGGGTTACACACTCTGTTTACATGGGCGTGTAAAAAAGAAGTGTACATGTTGTAAATAGTTTTTAGCTCATTTTTGAGCCATTGGACGAGGTTTCTTTATATCTAATGGTGACGATCCATTACTAAGGGTTTTGGCCAAGAAGAGGGTTGACAAGAAGATATTTCAGCCTTTGTTTATGCTTTCTAAGGTTAGAGAGGAAAAAGACGAGAAAGAATGAGCAAGAATCCACTATTAGATGTTGAATCGCAATCCAATACAAGATATGTGGAGAGGATTCAATTGTGCTCCTCTTTATCTCTCTTTTTTGACGAATCTATGATGGGGAGAAAGTAGAAGAAGTTAACGACTTCCCTCCTCTTAGTTAAAGGATGTGTATTTTCATCCATTGATTTTTATGTTTTTATTGTTGTGATTTGTAGTAGTCGGTGCATCTAATTATATGGTTGGGTGTTACCTCGTTCATTACAAACCACGGGGGTATGAGAATGCGACTCAGAGATATTGGTATTAGAATTCAAGAAATGATTAATGAATTAGGCAATATGGGTGTAGCCAAGTCGAGACTCGTTGCCCCATTTGGTAATGTTTCATTTTAAGAAATCCAGTAAACATGCGATTGTGTCCATAATGACATTGTGACGCTCATTTTCCGTGAGATTAGCGGATGTTGGGGTTAGGACAAGAGGTGCACATAATATTACTATTGATTGAAACACGATGACAAAATAATGCATATGATAGTGGATATGTGACAACATTAGGGACTGTGTGTGATTCCGTCGTAGAAGAGGTGTTGGGAATTCATGCATTACCACACTAATAATAGCTTTAAGAATGTAATAGTGATGGAATTTGTGAGTAATGTTTCCGTATAAGGCCACGAGAATTTACTTGAAATGCTATTGTACATAAATTGGATAATATTTTAGAGGCGATGTGAATTCATGAGTATTGCCACTCATAGGGATAGAAGACTTTACTCATGATGTCGTCGTGCTTGATTTTATAAAAGCGTAGAGAGAACTCTTAGATAATTTCTCCTTAGAGTTCAGAAGTCTTTACTCATAATACCTACATGTATGTTTTGATTTGCTATTATAGAGGGGTAGTGGACGTTGATCACCAAATCATAGTGAAGATCTTACTATCGTCATTCAGAGAATAAGAAAATAAGAGTTAGGGTAAATATCAAGAAATTCATTTTAGGCCCAATATTTGATACACTTTATCTCATTTCCTAACACTGACGTCCCTTTCTTAAGTAATTTATAAACATGCATTATGTCTAACATTTTAAAATATCCCCTAATATATCCTTTACAATTTGACATCTGACATTTCATTCTCAAATGACAAAGAATCCGATATCTTACATCTGCAACCTAGCCCAGAAGTGATTTTTTTAGGAATGAAGAATTGAAGATCTTTGGAGATGAATATTAGAGGAGCGGAGGATCAGAGGATTAAAGAAACAGAGGAGTTGAGGAAGATGGAAATGGACCTCACAAGGAGAAATTGAAGAAGGCGATTTCATAGAAATTTATGATGCCCCAGGGAATTTGAAATTGAAGGTGGCAAGTAAAATCTAGGAAGGCATGTAACACCCCCAAAGCTGATTATAAAGGAGTTCATGTGGGTCCTAAGAGCCCTAAGGAAGTCTCATGGAAAAATGTGACTGATTGAGGACTGTTCGAGGATGTTTTGGAGGCGGTAGAGAAACATTTTGTTGTGCATTCCCTGTTTACACTCCCAGGTAAATTGGATGTGTATTTCCCAGAAAATGTATTCTCAAGTTTTTTGTTTGGAGGATTACACACTATATTTACACGGGCTTATACTGATGAAATGTACATGCCGTAAATAGTTTGTAGCTCATTTTTTGAGCCATTGGATCGGGTTTCTTTATATCTAATGACGGTGATCCATTAATAGGGGTTTTAGGCCGACAAGAGGGATGATAGGAGGTCATTTCAACCTTTGTTTTCGCTTTCTTAGGTAAGAGAGGAGGAAGAGGAGAAAGAATGAGGAGAATCAGTGATTAGAGGCCAAATCAAAGCTCCAAATTGCAAGCCAATACCGGATCCGCGGAGAGGATTCAATTGCGCTCCTCTTTTTCTCTCTTTTTCGACGAATCCATGGTGGGGAGAAAGTAGAATGTGGTAACGACTTCGGTCCTCTTGGTTATATAATGCGTATTTTCATCCTTTAATGTTTATGTTTTCATTGTTGTGATTTGTGGAACCTGGTGCATCTAATTATATGGATTGTTGTTACTACGGTTCATTAAAAACTATCAGGGCATCAGAATGCGGCCCAGACATATTTTTGTTAGAATTTCGAAAATGATTAACGAATTAAGCATTACGGGTGCTGTAAAAATCAAGGCCCGTGGCCCCATTTGTTATTATTGCATTTTAAGAAATCTGGTAGACGTATGATTGTGTCCATAACAACATTGTGACACCCATTTTTCGTGAGATTAGCGGATGCTGAGGTTAGGAAAACATGAGCATATAATATTCCTATTGATTGAAACTCGATGTCGCGATAATGCTTATGACAGTCAATAGGTCATTGGATATGACACAACAGTGGGGACTATGTGTGATTCCTCTATATAAGAGGTGTTGGGAATTCATGCATTACCACACTAATAATAACTGTAAGAATGTGATGGTGATTGAATTTATGAATACTGTTGTCATATAAGAACACGAGACTTTACTGGTAATGCTACTATACAACCCCGTATTTGGCAAGTGGGTCCCTCAGAAGAGGTCAGGACCCAGAAGGGTCATTCAGGTTATGTTGGGCTTGGCAAGCCGAGTAGGTGGGTGGTTGAGTCTCGCCCCGGCTCGCGTGTAGCATCAGTTGAAGGGTAGCAGGGGCGAGCGGAGTGCTCTGACTCACACTCACCCCGGAGTCAAGATTGATGGCGAGTGCGTGTAACATCCCGACTTTTATTGAGCCACTAGAAACCTAGTGGGCCCAATAAAAGTGACCCAAACCTCTATCCAAGACCCATAACGAGATAGGAGGTACCCCTAGTCGAGGATTTTGAGCTAGAAAACTCTGATTTGAGCTCTGTCAGTTCTTGTGGCCTTGTATATTTAATACAAGTGCATTGGAACTCATTCCGTTGAACTCTAAGGTCATATGGTAGATATGACTGTTCCTCATATAACATCGCGAATACGTGATTTTTGATTATCGAGCTAGAGAACTCTGATTTGAGTTCTGTCAGTTCCTATGACTTTGTATAGTCGATATGAGCGCATTGGAACTTGTTATGTTGCAATCTAGAGTCAAACGATGAATTGACCATTTTAGTGTGCCGTGACGCGCAAATTTTGGATATTTATCAAACTAAATTCGATTTGACCCCGGTCAGTGGTGTTTGATTCGTATGGTCTATACAAAGTCAACGGAGTTTGCCCCGGTCAGTTTTGAAAATGGGTGGTCAATCTATGGTCAAACCAAGCATAGTCGTGCACTAAAAAGCCTGCGCACACCAATTGTGACATGACATCCCAATTTTGACCCGACCCCCGATGACTTGGACCTACTTTGACTTTACTAAAAAGGGGCCCTAGGGTTGACTTTGGTCAAACCCCCCTAAATGCCCATTTTCTTGGAATTTTTCCTAAGGAGGAACACACCTCCTCTCCATGGTTTGATTAGGGATTTACTTCCCTCACCCTTGGGCCACTAAATCAAGAAGCATGGGTGGGCAATGGGCCCATTTGGCAAAAGTACATAAAGAGGAGATCTTCTCCCTTACTCCTTTTTCAAAGCTCAACCCAAGCCCATCAAGTTCCCTCCCTTGAATGAAGCCATATAGCTTGTACTAGCACTTCAGATGGCTTCCATATGTCCCCTCCAGCTGGAGGGAGGAGGAGCTCAAATCTTTCTAATGGGATTAGTCCCATATTGCTCCCAAGCACAAGCCACCATCTCTTCTAGTTATTTAAGGCCCTCACCCCCTGCTCTCCTCCTCACATGCTCATAACGAGCGCTAAGCCACTCACCGGAACCCTAGGCTGTTGGAGAGACCAACTCGAGCCCCACCACCTCCGATACCCTCCTATGGCATCCCAGACGGGACCTTTTCATGCCCCTCTAGCCTGGGTGGAACTTCTCCTCTCCTCCTTCCCCACTCCTCCAATGATCTGCATGGGCCTCCCAGCAGCTGGAGCGCCGCCGGCGCCACCCGAGCCTTACCCCAGGTCGGGTGGTGGTTGTGGGTGGTAAACCCTGCCTAGTGCTGGTGGTGGCGTTGGAAGGGTGTTACACCATCAGAGAAGTCCATCCCTGGCGGCGGATGGTCATGGTTCCGCCGGATTTCACCGCTCTGGCGGCACCCGAGAGAATAATATCCTTTGTTTTCTTTTATTGTGGTGGCAGCCAGCGGCAACAGACCATCGGACCACTGCCGGAGAGAAGCCATACCCCCGACAAGCTGGTCGGTGGTGGTATAGTAGTCGGTGTGCTACTAGAGAGGCGGGGCAACGCGGAAACGCTGGGAGCAGAGCAAGCCGCGCCACCCCACTCTCGGGTTTGTGAAATTCGGCGGTGGCCTGCGGCGCTAGGCCGACGGACCACCGCCCAGTAGCTCGTCGGCCCCCGGCAAGTCGACCAGGGGAATTGCCGGTGTGTGATGGTTGTCGACCGACGGTGGCAGTGCCCGTCTCTGCTCTGCATCGACGACGACAAGCAGTAGCCGTCTGACCTTCTTGATGAAGATCGGACAGCCACGATGTGGTTAAATTATGTACCGCCATGAATTTATAGGCCCTCATAGTGGATCCGAGCCTGATTAGTTGTGGGGATAGAAGAATATTTCTCTCTATTCGGCTCGATCTCAGCTGCAGATTTCATTTTGATTTGGCTAATTGCAGAACAAAATATTAACAAAAACTTTGGGATTTTTTAAAGAAAAATCTAGGCTTCTAGGTAAAAAGTTTTGAACATGAAAGTTGTTCTCCAAGATGAGGGATATATCCACAAAAATTCTGGGAATTTTATGAATTAATTTGATATTTTAAGAGCCTAAATAAAAATTATTTGGCCAATTTATATGCCCAAAAATGCTCGGAAAATTTTTAAACAATTTCTAGGCTCTTTTTAAGCCCTCTTTAATGTTGTGTTAAAATTTGGGAAACTTGGATGAAAATTGAAGATTTTTTTAATTTCTTGGAGCCTATGGTTGCGCTCAGAAATTGATACATTCAAATTCTTCAAAAATGAAAATCGGAATGCGCGACCACTCTTTAAATTGAATATTAAGTTTAATTGATTGATCGACGAGAGTTATCGAGGCAAGTTTTCAAGCTCTGAGTGTTTTGAGGTTTTGCAAAATCACTGAGCGTCTCATTTCAAAAATAACTCTCAGGTATTTTTCGGTAAACTCGGAAGATGAAAATACAAGCTTCTACTAGATTAATGTCCAACCTTATTTCAGGCGAAGAATTTCCCTTGTGTGTTGGAAATGATTTTTGAGATTGAAATTCGAGGAAGAATATGTTATTTAATAAGATGCTCGGATTTGATCCGACGCAGGCAAATAAGATGATAATTATTCTCTAATGAATAATAAAGATGTAACCCTTAATAAGCTTTACTGATCCGATTAAGCCATGGATGAAAGGTACAACTGAATTAATATCAGATTCTAATAATGTGTGCAACTCAAAGAAACTTCATAAAAGCTTAAATGTAACTGAACTTTCCTCCTAAAAACGATGATGGAACAGAACATTTCTCCTGAGAGCCGAGATGGAACTGAACATTTCTCCTAAGAGCCCGAATTATTTGAAGTATAGTAGGGCAAGTCATCATAGACTTAATGCGTACCAACAAAGTTTATTAAAATTGAATGCTTGTAAATTGCTTGCGGTAATTTATGGATGGCCAGTCACTTCCGCAGACCATTCATACTTGTGGGGGAAGGTCGATGACTAAAGGCGACAAGGAGATGTGCACCACGGGTGACCGACCGTTATATTCCTTCCTGTTGGATTTCCTCTACTGGTCGGCCAAAAATACAGTATCGTCGGATGTCGCTCTTATCCAAGAGTATACGAGGTTGTATATTGGGGCCTGGGTAGTGCAGTACGGCCACCCCCATAAGTGGAAAGACTGGTCACTTTCACCGATGGACACATCAATGAGGCTCGCGGGGCTCGCTACCATGCTTGAAGAAAAGCGGTTCATACTATGTCGACATAGGATGTGCGCGCGGATTTGAACGCTTGCAGAGTCTTAGTAAGTTTGAATACCTGTGATATAAACGTAGGTTATGAATACATGTCGTGTTGATAGCCAGTGGAGCATTTATTATAATTGGCGTATAAACCTGCTACTATTTCCAGTTATATTATGTTGCATATTCTTACAGATAGTTGTTCCTAGCCTTTATATATGAAATTTTGTACTAACTCTCTCTTGCTTTGACATTTACTTTTGTTCGGTGTGTGATCTCATCCCCGGGATATGGATCGGGGAGGAGATGTGTTTCCACTTTGCTTTATGACTAACAGTTATTTTAATAAACATTCACAGGAGATGGAGAACCACGATATTCAGCTATCGCAGGACGATACGCCAGTTGGTAGGACTACCCAAGCAGAGGCACCCCCGCCATCTCCAAACTTCCGAGACATGAGTTACTAGCACACAGACTTGTGTGTGTGTGTGTGTGTGTGTGTGTGAGAGAGAGAGAGAGAGAGAGTGTGTGTGTGTGTGTGTGTGTGTGTGTGTGTGCTAGTAGTAGTTGTGTATAAATAGTGGTTATGGCCTTTGCTTACTATGATATATATATAGTGGTTTTCTGTTATTGATTCCACAAACTCTGTGATGTTATATAAATGTTGTGATTCAATCCAAGCAAGGCGGCCAACTAGTGCTTTGTAGAGTGGGTTATTGCCACTCTGGGAGAATTGGGTGGACTTCTTGGGCAGTAAGGCCCATCTCCGACCCGACCAGGGCTAAGGTTTGGGGAGGGGGTCTTACAGTTGTGGATCTCTTCGAGCATTCGCCGCCTCAGGCGACTGGTCAGCTCATCCGACAATTCTCCTCTAAGAGAAGTCCAACTGGGCCTACTAGTAGCCTCTCCAAACAATGGAGTTACGTTGTTGGCAGACCACTTTGGACTGCGTATAGTAGAACCAAAAGGCGGGATTCTACAATGTGCAGGACAAACTTGGAAAACTATAAATAGACCATTAAGGGAACCTTTAGAGGGGATCTGATTCTTTGGCTTCCTCCTCCTCTGGTTAACTTTGGTTGGCCTCCAGTGCCCATCTCAGCAATGGCTAGGGAGGGGAAGCTTTCTTAGATCTTACGGGTGTGTGGCAAGACCTCCACGCTGTAGATTAGGGTCTGGTCTTAATTCTAAGTCACCGGTCAGGCGCTCTTACTCAGGAGGAGTAAGTGCAGGCTACCCCCCCCCCCCTTTGGGTCCGAACTCTTCTTGGAGCTAGGTTCTGGTTCCAACATTTTTGGTACGGTGAGTGTGGACCGTAGCCTGTACAAGAAAATTTAGAGTTGAGCCCTATAATAGGAGCTGAAGGACAATGAGCTAACCAGGGCCACCCGTCACCACCGATAGTAGGAGTCATGGTTGGCATGTTCATAGACTTCAAGAGGGAGGTTTTGCAGATCTTACACCACGCATTCATCGCGAGAGGCAAGTGCTCGATACCCACCATCCCAGTGGTTACATACCAATGGCTAGGCGAGAATGCCCTAAGTCAGTGGCCTGAGAAGGAGGTGGTAGTTGAGGGGGAGAGTGAGTTCTCGTCGGGCGAGAGCTTTTCCCCATCCCGGCGAGTGTTGGAAGGTTAGGCGAGCTGACAGCGTGAGGCCAACTGACTCGCTCCCTAGGAGGAGGAAGTCCCTTTAGTGAGTTGATCGTCTCGGTCCTAGTTCTAGAGGTGTTTCAGGAGCCAGATATGTCTACTATACAGACAGAGATGACCCAGTGCAACAAGTCCTGTGGTTTGAATATGCAGTTTCCATCAGGCAAATGGTGGATGCCTTTAAGTGTCAACTTTTCTCCATCACCCTCAAGAAAAGGCAAGGGACTGGTTCCACCAGCTTCCCTCCAGTTTGATCTATTGCTTTGAGAACATGTGTCGAGGCTTCTTGTTGAGGTTCTCGACATCCAAGAAGAGAAAGAAGGGAGCGGAGTTATTATTCGGAATAAAGTAAGGGGCGAAGGAAACTTTAGAAAGTTATGTGGATATGTTCCAGGAGGAGGTTCTCCTGGTCCAAGAGGTACCAGGGTACACCCTAATGTTGGCCTTTACGCTTGGTCTATGTTAGGGAATCTTTAGTATGAAGCTAAAAAAGTGCCTCCTTTTTCCTTCGAAGAATTGATGGAGAGGGCGACAAAGGAAATAGAGGGAGAGTCAGTAAACTCAGCATTATATTGACCAAGAAGCTGGCTATGTTGGTAGGAGATGAGGTGAGAAAGAAGGGAGGAAGCAAGAAACAGGAGGCAAGGAGGAGAGACGAGCCCAAAGGGTAAGGATTCTAGGGACATCAGCAGGGATGGGTTCATCAAGAACCAAACAACCGGCTAGCCTGGAGGCCGCAAGGAGGGACTGTCTAAGGCCAAGGGAGAGGATATCAAGGAGAAAACTTTCATGGAGGGCAGGGCGGCTTAACCCCTGGGGATGGAGTCCAGTCCAGAGGCCCCACCTACCTCCTCCCCAGCAGACAATGGCTATCAGAAAAGAAAGAGGAAGAGGGAGAGGTAACAAAAGAGAAGTTGTGGTAGAAGGGGAATGGGTGGGGTGTCGATGCTGTATTGTAACTACTATCAAGAGGAAGGCCATGTGATGACCACCTGCTTGAAGTTCTTGGAATTAAGGAAGGTGAGAGGCCTAGTGCAACAACACCAATAACAACAGGTGTAGATCGTGGAAGTCATAGAAGGAGCAGGAGAGGAGGATAAGTGTGAAGATAGAGTTGACATAGGGACCCGAGGGAGGATCGAGGTGATCCATGAGGGAGTGGGGATCGCGGCCACTTGCAAGGGGAGCTTCCAAATGATGTTCAGAAATACCGTCGCCTTGATCTCCCAGACCCCTCCCTGGAGGAGAAGATTGCTTTCTCATCAAAAGATATGCTAGACTATGAGGACGAGATCTGTGATGCCTTGGTGATCTAGATGGCCATAGAAAACTTCACGGTATCTCAGATCCTGGTCGACAACGGGAGCTTGGTGAACGTCGTCTTAAAAAAGTCTTTCGATGAGATGAAGGTGAAAGCGCGAAGGGTATTGGCTTCTGATGGGCTGCTATTTGGGTTTTCGGGAGAAATGGAGGAGGTAAAGGGTAGAGATAAACTACATGTGACGATGGGGGGTGTCGAGGAACTGTAGGTTCGCCATTATAAACGTGCAAAGCAATTACAATGTCATCTTTAAGCATCCCCTCATCAGCATTTTTTGGTGTATTCCATCATCATTCCACCAGTGCCTGAAGTTAAACAGTAGAGGAGTCCAGGTTCGAATCTGAGGAGATCCGAGAGTGGCGAGGCAATGTTATGCCACAGCCGTCAACACCATCTCCTGGATGGCATAAGTTAAGGAGGTGGAGAAGGTAATGGGGGAGTAGGTGAGGAAGGAGGATGTGGTTAAAGAGGTTGAGGAAGAGGATATAGTGGATTAGGTGGGGATGGAGTAAGTGATAGAGATAAATGAATAAAGGGAAGTGGAGGAGGTCTTAGCTCAGGGAAGGAGAATGGAAAGTGATCAGGGAGGAGAAATGTCGGTTAGAGGCTACAGAGGAGGTAGTGGAGAAGGAGTTTCTTGCCCGAGTGGGAGCGGAGAAGGTGAAGATCAATGGATGTCTAAGACGAGAAGACCAAGAAAGGGTCCTGAAGTACGTCTAAAGGAACGTGGATGTCTTTTCCTAGAGTGTTGCAGGTCAGGCATTGATGCTAACGTGGCATGTCATTGCCAAAACCATGACCCGGGAGCTCTCCCCATCTACCAGAAGAGGAGGTCTGTAGCCGACAAGCTGGAAGAACCAATCTGGGAGGAGGTGGCAAAAATCCTGAAGGCCAAGTTTGTATCAAAGATCCAGTATTCAGGCTAGGTCACCAACATGGTAACGGTAAAGAAGTTTGATGGAAGATGAAGTATGTGTGTAGAATTTTATCTCTAAAATAAAGCATGTCCTAAGGACTATTTTCTCATGCCTAGAATCGATGCACTGATTGACTCAAACATTTATTTTTATGATGAGTTTTCTGGATGCTTTTTTAGGTTACTACCAAATCTGCAAGCGCCCGCTGGATTTTAAAGATGTCCCCCTCATCACGAGAAAAGGATGTTAATATTACCAAATGATGTCCTTTGGACTAAAGAATGCAGGGGCAAAATACCAAAGGATGATGGATCGAGTTTTTCGGGAGTAGAGGGGAAGGAACTTTGAGGTATATATATAGATGACCTAACGGTGAAGACCAAGGGCGTGAGATATTACCTCCAGGATCTGGAGAAAATCTTTTGCCATGCTGCAAAAGTTTAAGATGAGGTCGAACTCCCAAAAATGCATCTTTGAAGCCAGCAGGAGGTAAGTTCTTTGGTTATCTTCTCACTCCGGTAGGGGTAGAGCCTAACCCCAATAAGGTTAGAGCAATACTGGAACTGGACTCACCACGGAACGCTAAGGAGATTCAACTCGTGACTGAGAAGCTTGTAGGTTTAAGCAGTTTCCTTTCTCGGGAGGGGAAGAAGTGCTCCTCTTTCTTTAAAGTGTTACGAGGAAATTAGAAGTTTGAATGGTCCAAGGAGTGTGAGAAGGCCATCTAAGCCTTAAAGGGTAAACTCACCAAGGCTCCACTACTCCAAGGGTCGAAGGATGGGGGAAGACCTGACTCTGTATCTCGGGGTGGGAATGGAGGTTGTGAGCTCTGTCCTGACCTTGGAGGAAGGAAAGAAGTAGTTTTCAATCTATTACATTAGTAGGATCCTGAAGAAGGCGGAGTCTAGGAACCCCATCCTGGAGAATCTGGCATTTACCCTTGTCATCTCGGCCCAGAAGCTAAGGCCTTATTTTCAAGCATCATCTTTAAGGGAGTGGAGCATTAGGTTGGCTGGAGAAGTTGTCAATAGAACTAAGCAAGTTCGATATCTCATTTGTCCATCGTCTATCAGTAAAGGCTCAGGCGGTGCAAATTTCTTAGCTAACTATGTGGTCGAGGTGGAGGA
This sequence comes from Platanthera zijinensis, assembly GCA_039513925.1. NCBI lineage: Eukaryota > Viridiplantae > Streptophyta > Magnoliopsida > Asparagales > Orchidaceae > Platanthera > Platanthera zijinensis. The sequence goes on from CM077083.1 coordinate 159,472,370, forward strand.
ATCGGGGTCTTCTCAATAGGTGGCCTAGAAGGTGCTGGTAGATGGAGCTTCAGGTAAAGACTCCCTTGGAGGGGGTTATCTTGGAAAGTCCCCAGGGGACAAAGATAGAGCAAGATGTGCTGATATACTTTCTAATCACAAACAATCAAGAAGAATATGAGGCGGTGATCACAAGATTATGTCTGGCCAGGGAATTGGGGGTGCATGACGTGGAGGTGCTCACAGAATCTATGGTGGTGGCCTCCTAGATTAGGGGAGAGTTTGAGGAAAGGGATCCCACACTCCAGCGATATTTGTGGAAGGTGAAGAGACTCATTGGGATGTTTTGAATGTTATCCATTGGACATGTGTCGAGGAAAGAGAGTGTTCCCGCCGACTAATTGGCCAAGTCCGGACCCCAGGCAGGGGGAACCGTGACAGATTTGTTCCGCCCATCCATCAAGGAAGGGGAGTTGATGAAGATAGATTGGCGCACCTTATGGATGGACCACTTCAGGACTTTCTTGGTCACGGGTAAATTTCCAGATGAGGTACAAGATAAAAAAAAGTTTTGTCATAATTCAGCATATTAGAAGTTGCGAGAAGGGGACCTATATTGAAAGACCCTCTAAGGACTTTTGGAATATTATGTGTCAGAAGAGGAGGTCCCAGGGATTTTGGAGGGAATACACTCTGAGGAGTACGACAGTCACTCTGGGAACCAAACCCTAGAAAAAAAGGATATTACGGTAAGGGTACTTCTGGCCCACCATAAGAAGAGATGTGGAATAGTTAACAAAGAAATGTCAAAAGTGCCAGCTATTTTCACCACTCAGATTATAGCTAGCCCAGAGGCTCAGAAGCATCATGGCACCATGGCCCTTCATAATCTGGGGAATAGACCTGGTAGGACCCTTTCCTCAAGCAAGTGGGCAAAGGAGGTTCCTCCTGGTCATGAATGGATACTTCTCAAAATGGTTGGAGGTCAAGGCATTTGCCAAGGTGACTTCCTAGGTAATTCGAAACTTCTTAAGGGGAGAAATCATCTACCACCACAAGCTATCCTTGGCAATAGCCACGGACAATGGACCATAGTTTGCTAGTAAGGAGTTTGTTAACTTTCGTGACCAGCTAGGGATAGATCTCAAGTTCTTCTCGGTTCATCACCCTAGGAGCAACGGGCAGGTGGAGGCAGAAAATAAGATTATTGTGAACCTATTAAATAAGAAGGTGGAAAATATGAGAGGGAACTGGATAGAGCAGCTCCCGTTGGTCCTATGGGCTCTAAGAACTATACCCAATACGGCCATCGGGGAGACCCGCTTCAAGCTTTCTCATGGCTCTGAGGTCGTGCTGCCAATTAAGTTTGAGGCAAAACCACCACAGGTGATCGTCGCGGGAAAAGAAGATGATGAGTGGAGGGTGGAGAATTAAAAAGAGCTACGGCTCTCTTTGTACTTAGTGGAAGAGCTCTACAACCTCATCGTCGTTCAACAAGAAGAAGTCAAGCGTAGGATGGCCAGGTATTTTGACAAGTACGTCTGGTTTAAGTAGTTTGTAAGGGAGATTTCGTCTTAAAGAAGGTTGATGCGGCCGGAAGGTCGATGGCTGTGGGAAATCTCAATCCCAATTAGGAGGGTGTATACGTAATTGAGGAAGCCCTAAGGTTGGGGGATATCACCTCCAAAATATAGAGGGTGTATCTATTGGTCATATTTGGAGTGGTGAAGACCTAAAACGTTTCTACCCATGAATTCGAATAATAAGATTGTTTGTTTTTGCAACTTTATTTCTTTTATCTGTCTTGTTGGTATTCTTCCGCGAGAAAATGATTTTTGGTATTGATAGCCCCAAGCAGACCCACTGACCAGACTCTCACTAGCTGACAGGTCTGAAGGCTCACTCGGTGGCACATTATGAAAAGAAAGAGATGTTGAAATATAGGCCATGAGCAGACCCACTGACCAAGCTCTCACTAGTTGGCAGGTTCGAAGGCTCACTCGGTGGAAGGTTATGAAAAGAAAGGGATGTTGAAATATAGGTCCCGAGTAGACCCACTGACCAGGCTCTTACTAGCTAGCAGTTTCGAAGGCTCACTTGGTGGCAGAATGTGAAAAAAAAAAGAGATGTTGAAATATAGGCCCCGAGCAGACCCCCTGACCAGGCTCTCACTAGCTGGTAGGTCTGAAGGCTCACTCGATGGCATGTTGTGAAAAGAAAGAGATGTTGAAATATAGGTCCTGGGCAGACCCGCTGATCTGACTCTCACTAGCTGGCAGGTCCGAAGGCTCACTCGGTGGCAGGTTGTGAAAAGAATGAGATGTTGAAATATATGCCCCAAGCAGACCAGCTGACCTAGGCTGTCACTAGATGGCAGGTCTGAAGGCTCACTTGGCTAGCAGGTTGTGAAAACGAAAAAGATGTTGAAATATAGGCCCTGGGTAGACCCGCTAACCAGGCTCTCACTAGCTGGCAGGACTGATGGTTCACTCTATGGCAGTTTGTGAAAAGAAAGGGATGTTAGAGTGTTGGCCCCGGACAGACCCGTTGACCAAGCTCTCACCAACTGATAGGGAAGGAGGTCACTCAAGGATGGGTTATGAATATAGAAGGGTGCGCAAGTGGGATCAGTCGCAGCTCAATAGCCTGGTGATATCACCACCCTCCTTGCCAAATGATCATCGCTGAAAGGGTCGGAGGTGAGTCCAGCGCTAATAACTCAACTTGTGTGTGCTGATACACATCTGTATAGGAAGCAAAAAAAACAAACCATACGAGACGCCTTAATGCCGAGAGTGGTCGTGGGTGACAAGTAGGCAAGTCCCATGTAACCTTAAAATTGTTGGTACGGGAGGCAGGGCAGAGCCCAATAAGGCCTTTTCACTGTGAAATCAGACTATGATCGCAGTTGGAACTTAAAAAGAAGTGAAAGACGAATTCATACTACCAAATGTGGGTTGCAAGTGAAAGGAGTCCAATACAAGACAATGTTAAGAGTCAAAAGCAAAATTTTGAGTTTCACTCGCGACGTAGCAAAGGGATCGGCAAATGCCTCTCTCTCTCTTTCATTAGCACTCAAGTGTGCATGGCACTGGCGTGTGCGGGGGACTAACAGTTGTGGGAAAGCACTTAATACGCGTGTGGTATCGTTCTAGTCTGTTGGAAAAAACCCTTACGATTTATCTTAACAAATTATTTTAAGTGATTTTACATCATAGATTTATTACCCATGGTGTATAGTAAGGGTAATTTGGTATTAGAAGTCATAAGATGTCAATGATATAAAAGACATAAGAAAGGCATAATTAATATGAAAACAAATCATAAATTGCCAACATACGTCGACAAGAAGTCGACGCAACTTCAACTGGAATTTGACGCTACTTCAAATAGAAATCAGAGCAACTAAATTTGATAAGTCAATGGCATTCAAAGGATTATATTGATACATACTTCGACATGATATCGACGGAACGTCGACTACACAGTTAATCTTTTATATAGTCAGAATTCGATGTTGCTTCTATTAGAACTCGACGTTACGTCGACTGAAATTTTTAATAGAATTCATTTTGAGTCTTCAATCACCCCAGGAGTAGGGACATGAGCGAAAAGGGAGATGAAATGTTGTACTAACTCAGACAAACCTAAGCACGAGAAACGAGTCGCGAGTGAGAAGGAAAATTAATATATGCAAGGTAAATTAATAATTAATATCAGATTGTGAGAGATTGATTTCGACAGAGAAAGTTTGGAAGATCATCATCAATAATTGAATTGTTTTCATCAATCAGTCGATTGTTAGATTGTTATTGAATCTGCAAAAGAGAATTAGTTCTTCTTCTTCTCAAGAGGAAATCACATCAGATTTAGAGAAGATTCAAGAATAATCTGAAAATATGGCATATAATATTTGTGATTTTGATATTCAGAGATTCATCAGAAGTTTCAGATATCATCACTGCTAGTCCTCAGAAAACTACTGAGATAACGCAGAGAGAAGATTAATTCTATTACAAATCTTCATTCATTCTCTTTTTACACTTTGTGAAAAGATTTTTGAGAATCTCTCTTCAAAGGATTCAGTGAGAGGTTCTGAGAGTCTGTTTGAAGAAAGACTCAGATTGTATTGGTTCAAGATTTCTTTATCAAAAGATCTTGTGTTGCTTCTAGGAGTCTCATGGTTAAAAGACTCAAGACACTGTGATAGTGAATTCCGACCAAGGGGGTAGAAGAGTGGATGTACCCATATTGAGGGGAACCACTATAATCTTTGTGTATTTTGTGTTTTTGTATTTATTTTTTAACTCTATATTGTGATTTTATTTACCTACATTTATTTCTGGTTGATTGTTGATGTATATGCAAATTTTGTGAATTAAACTAAGTATTTGAAACAAAATTTTAATCTCTATTCACTCTCCCCTCTAGAGAAAACTCTGAGGTAATTAGTAATTGGTCTCTTATTTCATAGTCCTAAGTAAGAGCAAGCGAGAGGCTATCAGTCTAAGCATGGACAAGTGTCAGCTCGCGAGGAGGATCGACGTGCTATTGCAATAAACATAAACATTCCATAACCAGACAAACCAAAGCCCGCGAAGCAAGTCGTGAGTGAGAAGGAAAATTAATATATACAAAGAAAATAACAAGTCAGAAAAGAAAACAGTCAACTAATATAATATAATAGTTCTTTTACAAAAAATGTCCCGCTGGCGAATGTAAGAAAGCAAAAAGGAAAAAAAGAAAAGTAATACAACAAATAGAAAAAATGTGCGAGAGCCAAAAATGTGTCTAGGTCCTATTCTTAAGGACTTGTCGTCGTCGCCACTATCATCACCACTGTCGTCGTCTTCATCATCCTCGTCACCAAAAATGAGTCAAACTCTTCTTCAGACGAGTTGGCTCGGAGGTATATCTCAGGGACCAGGTCTTTCACAGTAATCTTCTCACAATCGGCCCGTAGCACGCCAAGTGTCTGCATCATGTGAAGTGTCTGCTCGGCGACCTTTATGGCGATGGTCCTTATCATATTATATACTTCTCCTTTAGAAAACTGCTTCTCCCAGGCACCCTTGTGGGATGACTCGCTGCGCTCTAGAGGGAGAACAATTGAGACAAAATGGTCAACCTCAGCCTTCAGGCTCTCATTCTCCTCTTCCAAGCAAGCGATACACGCATGCAGTCTGTCCGCAGTGGCTGTATCCTGCGAAATGGCGAGTGGAGGATGGTTAGAATAACAAAAAAGAGTGACAGTAGAAGTGCCCAGAAAGAGTTAAAGACTTACCACCCGCCAGTACTCGCCATTAGGAGTTTCACTGCGGTCGCAAGTTGTAGTGCGAGACCCTTCACCTCCTCGAACGCAGCTTCTCGCACAGGCTCAACCTGATACCAGTCCATTTTGAGGTGTAGGCTGCGGTGCGAGTTCATATAAGCGAGCTTGAGTGCTCATAGCTGAGCTCGCGCGCTCTCGCGGGCCAGAGTTTGGGTGGACATGTTGGCATACTTCGTCGCATCCCACTGCCCATAAAGCCCAAAGCAAAGGGCATAGGCATGATCGCTGGGAAGGCTCCGATCCAACAAGGAGGGGAAGAGGGTGGAGATAGAGGCCTGGTCATACTTCCCTCCAAAAGGACTATCGGCTCACTAGAATTGTCCTTGACCTTCTACCCCAGTCCGAAGTTGGGGTGCAAGTCGGGTTGCCCTTCTTCCGGTTTTGGCAGTCCTGACTTGGCGGGGGTTTCAGGAGCCTCACCCCCTATCAGCCTTCTTTTGGGGGCCTTCTCGTCCCGCTTATCTTTAGTCGTCGAGGTTTTCTTCATCCTCTTAGGCGGGACTATTGGAGGGGGGAATTCATGGTCGGCGGGTGCTATCCTTTTCTTACTGCTGGAAGGATCAAAGGAGCCCGGTATCTCACAGTAGGCTGTTGTAGCTTTTTTGGATCGTGTGAGCTCAACGGTAGGGGCTCGGGCACTCGCGTATGGGGGTTCACGGGGATGAACCACTCATCTGCATCATAAGGGGTCAGTTATCACTAGAAAAGAGAGGAGACTACGAGAAGTTGGTTGTTGGAAGAATGTGAGTCAGATTGTACCTTCACCAGGAAGCATCGGGATAAGCGAGTCGACATTTAGACTTCGGTAGGCGACCTCGAAGTTCTTCTATAGGAAGAACTGGTGTAGCTTCACATCCATGCCACCCACCTGCGGTGCGCGGTAAGTCACCTTGTCCTGCTGGAGCGGCGAGTAAGGGATGTTCCCCAAATTTCTCTGGGAGAAAATGAATTTTGTGATCCATTTGTGGTGTTTGTTGGTGGTCTCGCATACCTTGTGTTGGAACACCCTATTACTAATTTGGGTAAGGATCACTATGCTTGTCTTAGGAATCCCAGTTGACCTAGTTGTATAGTTGAAAAGGTCAACATTAGAATGAGTCTAGGTCTTAGAATCTAGGTTTGAAGCTGCCCCCAGGATCATTCCAAGATCAAGGTTGAAGAGCTTAGTCTAAGGCAATTTTCGTCGAGCTCAGGTCGACGAATCGTCGAACTCCGTTCGACGCTCTCTGAGCTCATCTTGAATAAATCGTCGTACTCCGGTCGACGATCGTCGAGCTCAGATCGACTATCTGCTTTTGTCTAGCTTCTGCTGAATCGTCGAACTCCGTTCGACGCTCTCTGAGCTCATCTTGAATAAATCGTCGTACTCCGTTCGACGATCGTAGAGCTCAGATCGACGTTTTCTGTCTGCTTGTCCATTTGATCTCTGAGCTCAGTTCGACGATTGTAGAGCTCAGATCGACGTTTTCTTTGGAGAGATCGACGCTTTCAGGAATTCAAATGCTGCTGTTCTTTGGAATGATTTTGAATATTATCAGCATTTATGTCAGAAGATATCCCAGCCGTTTGTCTTTAATTCTGGAGCAAGTTTCAAAGAATTATTCAGAGAATGTTTGCTGGACTTTCCTCTAGAAGACAAGACTATTTTTGGAAGACATTTATGACTCCCAACGGCTAATTTTGGACAAGGAATCGTCAGAAAATTCATTATTCCTTTCTTCTGTGTTATCAAGTTTTTCTTAAGGGAATACACACAGAAGTGAACACACAGAATAGAATATACTGATAGCAGAAGAACAACAGAAGAACCGTGACTCAAAAATCTTCTTGCTGACTGAAAAGTGTTCACAATCTCATTACTCCAGACACCTCACCTTCAGCCTTCTTGCTGAAACCATCTTGTGCTGGAGATCAAAGTTTTGAAGATCTATCACCCTAGAGCAAAGCTTCTTTTCCTGAACCTTTCTACATCTCAGGGGGAGCTTTGACTTCATCAATCCACTTGTGCTTCTCTCATTTGATTGAGAACAGAGAAGACACCCTTCATTCTTATTTTTCTTTTCCTGCTGTAAAAGGGTTCTTGAACTCCCTTCAAAAGTTCTGTCTGGTTCTGAGAGCCTTGTCAAAACTCAGTGGTGGCAAGACACCTTATCAAAAAATCTAGTTTTGGTTTTTGGGCACCTTATCAAAAGCTCATTGGTGTCAGGACACCTGATCAACTCATCCTGAGTGGATTCCTACCAAGGGTGGTAGAAGAGTGGATGTACCCAGGTTTTTGGGGAACCACTATAATTCCTTGTGTCTTCTGGTTTGTTTGTGTGATTTGTTTGCTGTGTGATGTGCTTTTTACTTCTCAGCTTTTAACATCTTTACTAGCACTCTACACTATATCATAAATTAAATTTTATATGTGCTGTTCATTTCAACTGTGAAAAATTATTTTAAAATACTCTATTCACCCCCCCTCTAGAGTTGAGATAGATCTTAGCCTCACTTTCAATTGGTATCAGAGCCAGGTTGGTTGCTCATACAGGCTAACACCTGAACCAAAAGATACTTGATAAGATCAATCTCTTAAGGGGATTATTTTCTCTACATCTTCTTTTTATTTAAAGACATGGCACATAACAAAGATTATGCAAGCACCAGACCACCAGTGTGCAACCTTTCTAAGTTTGCACTCTGGAAGACAAGGATTAGATTATACATGAATTCTATTGATGAAGACATTTTCAATTCTGTCTTGACAGTTTGTCCAACTCCACCAGCAAGCTCAAGCTCAAATGCTGTCCCACCTCCTTCTGGAACAGATGCAGATATAAAGAAGTGGAAGACTGCAGATGCTAAGGCTATGAACATCTTAGCCCAAACAATGTCTGATGAAATCTTTCAGAAGGTAGCTGAATGCCACTCAGCCAAAGAAATCTGGGACAAACTCTCTGAAATTGTCTCAGGATCTGTTGATGAAAGGAAAGATAGAAGATCTCATCTGATAAGCCAATATGAGAACTTCAAAAAGGGAGAAGCTGAATCAGTGGCTGACATGTACAATAGACTAAGTCTAATTGTCAATGAGCTAAAAACCCTAGACAAAGAAATCTCACTGACTGAGCTAAATGACAAAATCCTGATGTGCTTCCCCAGCACTTGGGATTCAAGAATCTGGCCAATTAAAGATGCCAGAAGTTTGAATGAGATTACTACTGAAGCTCTCCTGGGCAAGCTCAAATCCTATGAGCTGCTCATTAAAAATAGAGAAGAAGAACAAAAGGCTATCTCTCCAGCTACAAGGAAAGAAAAGACCATAGCTTTCAAAGCTGTAGAAGAGGAGCCTGAAGATAAAGCTACAGGAAATGATGAGCTCATAAGTCTTCTGGCCAAAAGATTCTACAAGATGGCCAGAAAAGACTTCAGAAAGAAACCATACAAGGGTCATGATAAACCAAGGTATGATAAATCAAATAACACTAAAGAAATCATATGCTTTGGTTGCAGGAAACCAGGCCATATTGTGCCTGACTGTCCAGAAAACAAGAATAAGGACAAAAGGGAAAGAAGAGAAAGAAGAAAAGAAAAGGATTACAAGAAGAATAGCTCAGACAAAGCCTCCTCCAGCAAGAACAAACATACAAGGAAGGGCTTTGTTGCTGAAACATGGAGTGAGACTGAAGAGGAATCTGAAGCCTCATCCAGCTCCAGTGATGATGAGGATGATGTAGATGAAAAAGAATTTTGCATGATGGCTATCAATGCATCACAGCAAAACTCTGATGAAGAATCAGATTCAGATTCAGAAAGTCAACCAGATGAGGATCAGGTAATCAACTCTTTTGATTTTGATTCTGAAGACTTCAAAGATGAATTTAAGACACTGTATCTAGATCTATTAAAATCTGAGAAGGAGATAATCTCTCTCAGGAATCAATTATCTGAGCATAGTGTCCTAAACTCAAAGAACCTCAAACTCTCTGAGGAGTTAGAATGTTGTAGGGAGGAGATAGCTTCATTGAAGAATGAACTATCAAAGGCCAAAAAGTTTGAAGAATCCCTAAATGGGAGAAGTATCAGACTGATGGACATCACAAGCACAGTGAACTCTAGATTTAATAGCACACTGGGCTTGGGTGCTTCATCCAGCCAATCTATAATTCTGACAACTCCAATCAAGTTTGTCTCTGACAAAGGAAAGGGAGTAATAGAGGTACCTAGGAAGAATGCAGATCTGTCAGAGAAGAACTCAGTTCAACAGATGGCGTCGAGCAGAGCTCGACGATCGTCGAACAGAGCTCGACGATCTAACTACAGATCGTCGACCTCAGCTCGACGATATCCAAACTCTGAATCTCAGCATAATCGATCTTCGAACGGCGATCGACGATCTGACCCAAGATCGTCGACCTCAGTTCGACGATCGTCGAACAGAGTTCAGGCTTGTGAACACACCTTCAATGGCACATTCTGATTCAATCCTAGAAGCTCCACATCCCAAGGCTTTAATCCCTATACTGAATGGATAGTACCTCCTAGGAGATACCATCCTGAAGGTTATAAGGATCAACCTGGGATGTCCTTTATTTCAGAATTCAAGGGATATCAACCTAGGCCCAAGGTCAACTGGGTCAAAAATAAATAAGTTGTTTTTGTGTAGGTGAAGACCTATCCAGCATCAAACCATCAATGGTATCTGGATAGTGGTTGCTCAAAGCACATGACAGGGGACAAGGACAACTTCACTTCCTTCAAAGCCAAGCTTGGACCCAAAGTAATTTTTGGAGACTCAAGCTTTGGAACTACAAAAGGATATGGTGCAGTCAAAATTGGCCCAGTCACATTCAAGAAGGTGGCATATGTTGAAGGACTCAAGCACAACTTGATAAGTATCAGTCAATTGTGTGATGAAGGATATCAAGTAACCTTCAACAAAGCCATATGCAAAGTCAAGTCTGTGGACAACACAACTGTGTTGACAGGTAATAGAAGAGGTAACATTTACTTAGTGGATTTTCATTCACCAGTGGTAGATATTTGCCTGTTTAATTCCATTTCAAAATCTAATGTGTTATGGCATAAGAGACTAGGACATATTAACCTTAGAACCATTGCTAAGCTATCTAAAGACAACCTTGTTGTGAGAACCCGCCAACCCATATCGCATCTCAAAACCCAGGTGTTGAGATGAAGGGTGGCGGGGTACATAAACACGGAGGAGCAGGCGCTGCGGGCGATGTGGGACTAATCCCAACCACAGGACCGCGGGGATATTCCGCCACAGGGGGCCCACCGGGGTCAACACCCAGACCAAGAACGCGATGGGGAAAGCCACGGGGTCGGTCCCACACACACGTGTCCTGCTGGCAAATTACTCTCAACACACCCCCGCAGCAGGACAACCGTACAACCTCCCTCTGATACCATGTGAGAACCCGCCAACCCATATCGCATCTCAAAACCCAGGTGTTGAGATGAAGGGTGGCGGGGTACATAAACACGGAGGAGCAGGCGCTGCGGGCGATGTGGGACTAATCCCAACCACAGGACCGCGGGGATATTCCGCCACAGGGGGCCCACCGGGGTCAACACCCAGACCAGGAACGCGATGGGGAAAGCCACGGGGTCGGTCCCACACACACGTGTCCTGCTGGCAAATTACTCTCAACACTTGTTAAAGGACTACCTTCTGGTCCCTACAAGAAGGAAGGACTTTGCAAGGCCTGTCAATTAGGCAAGCAAACTAAAAGTAGTTTTAAATCAATTAATAAGAGTGATTCACCTAGGATTTTGTACCTGTTGCACATGGATCTCTTTGGACCCATATCTGTGCAAAGCCTAGGAGGGAAGTCCTATACTTTAGTGGTTGTAGATGACTTCTCAAGATTCACTTGGGTATTCTTTCTGAGGAAGAAGTCTGATAACTTCAAGTGTTTGACAGATTTTCTCAAATGCATTCAGATTGAGTTCAACACTCACATTGCCCTGATCAGAAGTGATCATGGGACAGAGTTTGATTCTCTTCTCATGCAAGAGTTCTGTCAGAGTGAAGGGATCAGGCACACTTTCTCAGCTCCTAGAACTCCTCAACAAAATGGGGTAGCTGAAAGGAAAAATAGAACACTCATTGAATCTGCAACTACATTATTGGCAGATGCTCACTTACCTCTGTCCTTTTGGGCTGAGGCAGTGAACACCTCCAACTATGTGTTGAACAGAAGCCTGATACACAAGCTGAAGGGCAAGACTCCTTATGAATTGCTCAAAGGGAAGAAACCTAAAATAGGCTATTTCAAAGTTTTTGGTTGCACTTGTTTTATTCATAATAATGACAAGAAATATCTAGCAAAATTCCAAGCTAAAGCTGATGAAGGAGTGTTTCTGGGATACTCCATGATCAGCAAGGCCTATAGGGTTTATAATAAATCTTCCTGTAAAATTGAAGAATCTGTTCATATTATCTTTGATGAAGCTAACATGTCTTTCAAGGAGAAGAATGCTTCTACCATAGAACCTCTGCAGGTACATTCTCTAGCTGAAGACTTGAACAAACTGCAAGTTGCTGAAAAGAATGAGAGCAGTGATGATGAAGAAGAAGTTCAACATCTTGAAGAAAATCATCCTGAAGAGCCAGTTGCTGCTCCACTAGAGGAGACAACAACATAGGCTGGTGAACAATCAACACTCCCTGTTGACTTAGTAACAACAAGAGATCATCCAATCACCCAAGTAATTGGAGAGATCTCAGCTGGTGTGCAAACTAGAAGTCAGGTCAACCAAAACCTGATGCACACTTGCTTTCTATCTCAAATTGAGCCTCAATCCATTCAAGATGCAGAGCAAGATCCACACTGGATCATTGCAATGCAAGAGGAGTTGCATCAATTTGAAAGGAACAAGGTTTGGGAACTAGTGCCTAAGCCAAAGGATCATCCCATTGTTGGAACAAAGTGGGTATTCAGGAACAAGCTGGATGATCAAGGAGTTATAGTCAGAAACAAGGCAAGGCTAGTTGCTCAAGGGTACTCTCAACAAGAAGGAATAGACTATGATCAGACATTTGCACCAGTTGTAAGGCTGGAAGCCATCAGGATATTCCTAGCCTATGCTGCCCACAAAGGTTTCAAAGTGTATCAAATGGATGTAAAAAGTGCATTTCTCAATGGGGACATCAAAGAGGAAGTCTATGTTAGACAACCTCCAGGTTTTATCTCTCTAACTCACCCTGATTATGTTTACAAATTGCATAAAGCATTATATGGTCTCAAGCAAGCCCCTAGAGCATGGTATGAGACCCTAGCATGCTTCTTCTGGAAAATGATTTTGTTAGGGGGAGAGTAGACCAAACTCTTTTTATTAGAACCCATAAGTCCCACACCCTGCTAGTGCAAATTTATGTAGATGACATTATTTTTGGTTCTACTGATTCAAAATTGTGCAAAAAGTTTTCCAAGCTTATGCACTCTAAATTTGAAATGAGTAGCATGGGTGAGCTATCCTTCTTCTTAGGACTGCAAGTCAAGCAACATGCTGAAGGCATATTTATCTCTCAAACCAAGTATGCAAAAGAGCTGGTTAAGAAATTTGGTATGTCTGATGCATCATGTATGAAAACACCCATGCCCTCAAATGCTGTAATAGATGCTGATGAACATGGGAAACCTGTTGATCAGACAACATATAGAGCAATAATTGGCTCTTTATTGTACCTTACAGCTAGTAGGCCTGATATAATGTTTGCCACATGTATTTGTGCTAGATTCCAAGTTAGCACTAGAGAGTCACACTTAATCTTAGTTAAGAGAATTCTTAGGTATGTTAAAAGTTGTCCAAATCTAGGTCTCTGGTATCCAAAAGATTCAGCATTTGATTTGACTGGATTCTCAGATGCTGATTATGCTAGATGCAGAATAGACAGGAAAAGCACCAGTGGAACCTGTCAGTTCCTTGGTGATAGACTTGTCTCCTGGTTCTGTAAGAAACAAACATCTGTGTCAACTTCAACTGCTGAAGCTGAGTATATGGCAGCAGGCAGTTGCTGTTCACAAATATTGTGGATACAGAATCAGCTCTTAGACTATGGCTACAACATAGAGAAGTCTAAAATTTTCTATGACAATACTAGTGCTATCTCTATAGCACAAAATCCAGTCCTCCATAGTAGGACAAAACACATAGAAATTAGGCATCATTTTCTAAGAGATAATGTAGAGAAAAATAAAATTGAAATTCAATATATTCCTACTGATTTGCAAAGGGGAGATATTTTCACCAAACCTTTGGATGAAAAGAAACACAGTTTCTTCCTAAATCAGTTAGGTATGTTAGATGGAGGAAGCCTTAATTAACTTACAAGATTTTGAAAAGCTAAAACAGATCAAGACTAGGTCAAAAATTTCCCTCTTTTTGTGTCTGTAGAATGAGTTTAGACTCTGAACTGCGCTCGACGTTTTCCCCAAAATCGTCGAACAGAGATCGACGATTTTCCAAAAATCGTCGACCAGAGATCGACGCTTTTGCAGTCGTCGATCTGAGTTCAGAGCCCTCGCTAGAGCTAGGCTTTCTCTCCTTCTGATCAGAGACCGTCGAGCTGAGCTCGACGTTTTTCAACATCGTTGAACGAAGATCGCCGATTTTGAAGACTCTTCAGATTCCCTCTGTAGCCCAAATCGTCGAGCTGAGCTCGACGTTTCGTCGAACTGAGCTTAACGATTTTCCTTTTTCGCGTCGAACCCTAATATAAAATCTTTCTTTCAGCCGTCGTTCTCCCTTTGCGCTTTCATACTCTGCAACTCTCTTTCTTTTCCCTCCAAATTCTCTACGCTTGGTCGTTTTTAGTTTTCTGTTGCAGGTGAATATGGCTGAATCGAGTGCTGCTTTTGCTAAGATGAAGTTCGACACAGGTTTTGACATCGACATAAACTCCTTCGACGGAAGCGACCAGCGCTTCAAGGACATCCTAAACTTATTCCGAGAACAACAGCTGACTCCAATTATGACTACAAGGATGAAGATCGCCTCAGAAGAGATAAAAGAGTGGTGTTTTACCGCAATAGACGAGTCTGAGAATTCTGTTGTCGGCACCATTAAGGGGACTCAGGTATTTCTATCCCCGGCTCTTCTAACAGAAGTCTTTCAACTCAGCACTGGAGAAGACTCCATTGAACTATCTGGAGAGGAGTTTGACACCATGCTGGATAGGATGGGTCACAATGCAGTAAACCCTAATAAGCTGCTGAAGAAAAATCTGGCAATCGAATTTCAATTCCTGGCTGATGTAGTTGGGAAGGTGCTGTTGGCCAAGCATTCAGCCCATGACACCATTTCCAGATATCAGTTCTGCCTGATGGGAGCCTTATTAGACAAGAAACACCTGGACTGGGGCTCCATCTTCTTCACTCTGATTAAGAAGAAGATCAACAAGAATGTAGTTAGTTATGGAAGAATCTTAGGGGTCTTTCTGCACAACAGGTGCCCTGACCTATTAACCTCCTCTGGCATGTTTATCAATGCATCCAAGAGGCTTTCATGTGCCCTCTTCAGTAAATGGGACAGGCAGATTATAAACCCCTCCAGGGCTGCTGCAACACTTCATTCAGGTACAAGGACTATTTTAGTCACTTCTTCAGCAGAAGAGCTGCCTGCTTCCTCCCCTCTTCCAGCCATAACCACCCTAACCACCCAAATTGTCACCTCCTCACCACCAGTATCCACCATAATCATCTCATCCCCAATTACCATTTCCTCACCTATGCCATCCCCTCCTCTATCCACCTCAGAGGAATTCCATCCTCTCTTTTCCTATTCAACCTTCACCATTCCATCCTTCTCACTTACAGATGACTCCTTCATGGATGATTCACCCTCTTCTCCTCCTGAGCCACCCTCCACTTCCTCCTTTCAACAACTGCTCCATGACATTCTCTCTCAACCCTCCTTCACATCATCTCTTACTTCCCCTATCTCCACCTCAACCTCCTCTATCTCCATTATTCCATCTTCTGAACCAACCATTCCCTCTCCACCTTTCTCCACAATTTCAGTTTCAGCCACCATCCTTCCATCTACCTTTGCCTCTACCTCTGCTCAAGCCCCACTTGAGCATGTAGATATTCCTATTTTGGCAGACAGGCTGTATGAGTTGCTAGCTCCCAAGCTGACATCTCTACTGGAGTCTTCCCTGGCTCCACTCCTAAAGCAAGTACAGGAGCTGTCTACCAAGATTGCCTTCCTTTCCTCCTCCCTGGCTATCCCATCTTCTGTGTGCCTTGATTCATCTTTCTCTGAACCAAGGCAGGGGGAGATGCCATATGAAGAAGTGGTTGTGCCAGCTGCTGATATTATGTCTGCTCCAGCTCCAGCTCTTGGATGTGCTTTTGCACTGAATCTGCAGAGGCTGCTATCTATATTTGATACAGTCCATTTCAGTTGTCTGCCTGCAATTCCTGCTGAAGATTTGTCTAAGGCCATTGTGCCTATAGCTACCTGTGATCCAAGCCATATTGATTCCTACATCAAATCCTGGAAGGCTGTGGATATCTCTGATGCTGATACTAAGGCCACTGTGCCTCTTTCAATTGTTACTAAGGCCACTGTGCCTCCTTTTGTTGAAATTGCTGCTGATGCTACTGCTGACATAGAAATGATTCCAGCAACTGATGCTGATGAAACTGCTTCTGCCTGCTCTGCTGTTGCTCCCTCTCCTCCTGCTCCTGATGTTTCTGCAAAACTTAAAGCTCAAGAAGAGCTTATCAGAAGAATTGATGATCTGTATGATCAACATCAAAGTTCTGAGAGTGAACAATACAGGACTGATTCTGATGATTCTGCTAGAACTATTGCCAAGAAGAGAAAAGCCAGAAGTAAAGCAATGATGTCAGTCCCTCCTGCCAAAGCCAAAGACTCAAATGATATTCCATACTACATTCTGCATGACTGCCCAATCTCTGAGCCTTGGATGCAATATTCCAAAAATCAACTGAAAGCTATGAAGAAGAAGAGGAAGCTTGACAAATATGAAAAGGGTTCTTCTCAATATCAGCCTCCTCCTCCTCCTCCAGATTCAGGCTCAGGTTCAGCCCCTCAAGCTCCAGTCTCCAGACACAGCTCTTCCCAGCATTATCAAAGATCATATCAAAGGGGACAGCATCAAAAAGGATATCAACCCAGAAGGGGTAATTACAGAGGAAATCAAAGAGAACAAAGATTCTATCAAAGGGAAGGACAAGGTCTCCCTGACCCTTCTTCAGGTCCTTTTCCTTACAAGCTGAAAGTCATTATTGTCTCCAGGACTCCTTCTACTGTTTCTGAAATCATCAACAGATATGAACCTCCCATTCCTTTTGAAGACCATGAGAACAACCCTGTATCCTGGACAGCCAGAATGAAAGAATTGGCTGCCCTTGATCAAATAAAAAGGGCCAGAGAACAAGGAAAGGATACTTCAAACATAACTACCTTATCAGAGCAGAGAAAGAAAGAACTGGAAAGATATGCATCAAGGAAATTCTTCAATCCAGAAGATTATATGAAGCTGCACCCAGAGGCTGTTGTTCCAAGGCCCAAATCTCAAACTTCTCTAGGTGCAGAGGATGACAGAAGGTCAAAGAAAGAAAGTCAGAATCCAAATAGAGAAATTTTATTTAAAAAGGGATCTGAAAGGAAGTGAACTGTGTAAGCTAAACATTTCATCCACCTTTGGACATCTGCTGATATTTATCTGTGATCTGCTTTACTGCTATATATCTTCTCTGCATTTTGTATTAGCTTATGTATTGTTGTATGCTTTTCATTTCCTATGATTATCTGTAAATAGTAATCCTAACCCAAATAGGGGGAGATTGTTGGAACACCCTATTACTAATTTGGGTAAGGATCACTATGCTTGTCTTAGGAATCCCAGTTGACCTAGTTGTATAGTTGAAAAGGTCAACATTAGAATGAGTCTAGGTCTTAGAATCTAGGTTTGAAGCTGCCCCCAGGATCATTCCAAGATCAAGGTTGAAGAGCTTAGTCTAAGGCAATTTTTGTCGAGCTCAGGTCGACGAATCGTCGAACTCCGTTCGACGCTCTCTGAGCTCATCTTGAATAAATCGTCGTACTCCGGTCGACGATCGTCGAGCTCAGATCGACTATCTGCTTTTGTCTAGCTTCTGCTGAATCGTCGAACTCCGTTCGACGCTCTCTGAGCTCATCTTGAATAAATCGTCGTACTCCGTTCGACGATCGTAGAGCTCAGATCGACGTTTTCTGTCTGCTTGTCCATTTGATCTCTGAGCTCAGTTCGACGATCGTAGAGCTCAGATCGACGTTTTCTTTGGAGAGATCGACGCTTTCAGGAATTCAAATGCTGCTGTTCTTTGGAATGATTTTGAATATTATCAGCATTTATGTCAGAAGATCTCCCAGCCGTTTGTCTTTAATTCTGGAGCAAGTTTCAAAGAATTATTCAGAGAATGTTTGCTGGACTTTCCTCTAGAAGACAAGACTATTTTTGGAAGACATTTATGACTCCCAACGGCTAATTTTGGACAAGGAATCGTCAGAAAATTCATTATTCCTTTCTTCTGTGTTATCAAGTTTTTCTTAAGGGAATACACACAGAAGTGAACACACAGAATAGAATATACTGATAGCAGAAGAACAACAGAAGAACCGTGACTCAAAAATCTTCTTGCTGACTGAAAAGTGTTCACAATCTCATTACTCCAGACACCTCACCTTCAGCCTTCTTGCTGAAACCATCTTGTGCTGGAGATCAAAGTTTTGAAGACCTATCACCCTAGAGCAAAGCTTCTTTTCCTGAACCTTTCTACATCTCAGGGGGAGCTTTGACTTCATCAATCCATTTGTGCTTCTCTCATTTGATTGAGAACAGAGAAGACACCCTTCATTCTTATTTTTCTTTTCCTGCTGTAAAAGGGTTCTTGAACTCCCTTCAAAAGTTCTGTCTGGTTCTGAGAGCCTTGTCAAAACTCAGTGGTGGCAAGACACCTTATCAAAAAATCTAGTTTTGGTTTTTGGGCACCTTATCAAAAGCTCATTGGTGTCAGGACACCTGATCAACTCATCCTGAGTGGATTCCTACCAAGGGTGGTAGAAGAGTGGATGTACCCAGGTTTTTGGGGAACCACTATAATTCCTTGTGTCTTCTGGTTTGTTTGTGTGATTTGTTTGCTGTGTGCTGTGCTTTTTACTTCTCAGCTTTTAACATCTTTACTAACACTCTACACTATATCATAAATTAAATTTTATATGTGCTGTTCATTTCAACTGTGAAAAATTATTTTAAAATACTCTATTCACCCCCCCCCCTCTAGAGTTGAGATAGATCTTAGCCTCACTTTCACCTTGAAGTGTGAGCCAGAATAGAAGGCAATGTCATCAATGTTCACTCGGTAGATGAAGAGCTTGTGAAAGACGGTGAAGGTTGAATTCAATCTGCTCCTTGAGCATAAAGCAAGCGAATACCACAAGCATCGCAATGACGTTGGTGTTCAGCTACACGGGGATAGCGTTGAAGTACTTCAGGGCCTGGCACACTTCGGACCATAGAGAAAGACGGAGGCCCACCTCGAAATGAGAGCTAGGGATCGCGAGTTCGTCTTCAAATACTATGATGAGAGCCTTACTTTTTGTTGGTGGGCATTTAGTAAACCCCGGAGGGATGTACAGAGCAGCACAAGAGAGATACTTCTGCTCGATTAAGTTTCCATCGAAGAAACAGTGGTCATGAAACTGTTACGCTCATTTTGACTTGCCATCTGCCAGCTTGATGTCACCTCCCATTGCAACAAATCAAGAAGAAAGGGAAAAGAGTAACAATTAGAGCTAGAATAAGGCAGGGGCAAGATCGCATAAGAAATAAATGTGGTGGTTGTGAAGTATGGTAAAAAAGAGGGGAGGCTATTTATAGATAGCACCGTAAATGATTGATGAGAAAGAAAAGGGGGGAGGAGGTGTAAGTGCGGATAGCTAACTCGCCACTCCCCATACTCGCCCACAGGCTAGCCTCATGACCCCCACCTGGCTTTGGACCAAGCCCAAGGAACACAGTCTCTTGCATTAGAAGTCATAAAAGGGGATTTCAACACAATGAAACATAAAACACAAATCACATGCACTCGCTATGCAAGTAGAAATTCAATAATAAGCTAATTCAATCTAAAAGAAAAATACTGAAATACAGGAAATTTGAACCACTTGCTAAGCGAAGAGGAAGAATGGAGAAAGGTCAGGGGGGAGAGAGTTGGAAGGCTCGGAATTGGAGTCATTTCCATCTTCTTCGGTCTCGCGCCCCTGTCCTGGGAGGATGACAGGGATTGTTGTACTCTCAAACCACGTTGAATTACAGTTGCATAACGTACATATTTTCCTCGATTTGCTCGATATTCACCCCAGGAGAAGTCACCTCGCCGCTTGCTCCTTGTCTCGCCTCCGCCGTCAGCAGTACGTAGTCTCTCTATAGGTTGCTCAGTTGATGTTCGTTGACAATCCACTCCGCCTGTATCTCGGGAAGCTTATGTCCATACTTTCGCAGAACCTCCACCACTTCACTCTTCACCCCCTTAGGACACTCGCATCACCAATGAAGTCCTTTATCGCTTTAAGGGAGGTAGGCAGCGTGCACGTACCCGTGTCGGAGGACTCGACCACCGAAACGTATCGACTATCTACAAAAGGGGGGAACAGATATCAAAATCGGCACCATCAAGAAGAGGGGACAAGTGCTTCAATTAACCATGAGAGGGACCAACTTCTTTGCCGATACAGTGCTGAGATGGGCTAGTTCATCCCTAGAAGGGATTATTAAAGGGGGTGCGAGTGCGGTTTTCCAAGACCTAGAGAAAAGGAGATTTGGTCGCAGATTTGGGAGACAGGTTGGATTTGATTGGCGAGAGCACCCAAGATATGAGTAACAGAAGTTGAGGCAGGATCATTTGCATCCTCGTGGATCGGTGACTTCGACGTTGTTCCCCCTAAGCTTGTGGTCCCAAAGGGAGGAGTTGTAGAATACAACTGACAATAAGCCTGTGTAATAAGGAAATGTGGTCGGCTGCGCAACGACAAACAACCTACCAAGAACCTACTGAAGTGTGTCAGGGGATACCCGAGTGCTTGCCCCCTTGGGATGGTGGGTCTCCGAAGTCTTCTGACAGCTCGCGCTGGCAGGAGGATGTGAGTCGATGTCAGCACCGGTGCCCCCTGAGCCAACCTCTTGTGGTTGATTTACCTACGGGAACCAGGATTAATCATGCCCAAAATATCGAAGCGTAATACAAGTAACTTAGATCGTGAAATCCTACGGTTCCTTAGGGTGTGAGAGCTAAAGGCTATATGTTGAGAACTGCGAATTGGTCGGGGAGAGCTCACTGGGCACCAGGTCACGCTTCACCTTCTTAGTTGTCTTCTTTTGCTTTGAATGGGAAATGGAGAACTTGTTGGACGCCCATAATAGAATCCTGAGCAAGTAGGATTTGTTCTGCTCTCGAGCAACATCAAGGCTCCTAGACCTCCTTGGAAAGAGGCATTTCTTATGAGATGTACGAGGAAAGAGAGAAGAGATGTGTCTTCACCCTCGAGGAGGGGGTCGTCTTATATATATAGCATATTCTTGGGGACTAGTAACCACTCATCAAATACCCGGGGGTGACTTTTTTTCAAGCCTGTGACGGTCTCACAAAGAGCAGGGATTATGTGTAACACTGTATTTGGCAAGTGGGTCCCTCAAAAGGGTTCAGGACCTAAAAAGGTCGTTTAGGTTATGTTGGGCTAGGCGAGTCGAGTAAGCAGGTGGTTGGGTCTCGCCCCGGCTCTCGCGTGGCTTCAACTGAAAGCTAGCAGTGGAAGAGTGGGGTGTTTTGAGCCGCACTCACCCGTAGTCAAGTTTGGCAGCGAGTGCAGGTCTCCTCGAGTACTCGCCGCCTCAGGCGCGAAGTCAGCTCGTCCAGCAGTTCTCCTCCAAGAGAAGTCCAATATGGCCGACTAATAGCCTCTCCAAACAACGGAGTTACGATGTTGGCAAATCACTTTGGGCTACGTATAGTATAAGCAAAAGGTGGGATTCCGCTATGTACAAGCCAGACTTAGAAAACTATAAATAGACCCTTAAAGGAACCTTTGGAAGGGATCCGATTTTTTGGCTTCCTCCTCCTCTAGTTAACTTTGGTTGGCTTCCATTTCCCTCCAAGGTGCCCAGCTCAACATTGGTTAGGGAGGGTAAGATCTCTTAGATCTTTTGAGTTTTGGTAAGACCTCCACGCCGTAGCTCATGGTTTGTTCCTAATTCTAAGTCACCGATCAAGCGCTCTTACTCAGGAGGAGTAGGTGCAGGCTACCACCCCCACTTTGGGTCTGTACTCTTATTGGAACCAGTTCTGGTTCCAACAACTACCATACACAAATTGGATAATGTTTCAAAGGCGATGTGAATTCATGAGTATTGCTTCTCATAGGGCTAGAAGACTTTACTCATGATGTCGTAGTACTTATTTTTATAAAAGCATAGAGAGAATTCTTGGATAATTTCGTCTTAGAGGTCAGGAGACTTTACACATAATGCCTATGTGTATGTTTTGATTTGCTATGATAAAGGAATAGTGGACGTTGAGACTATATATTATATATTGCCTCCATACTTGTAATATATTTTAAATTTTGAATGCACGTGATTAGATGAGTTATGTGTGACGTGTTTGTGTTTGATGCTCTATTAAACCTATGTGTGGGATTATGGTGATGTGGGTAATACCTGGTTGCATACATGTTGCATGATGATAGGTAATCTGTGTATATAAAAAAGATGTTTTCCAATTCTATATCTTTTAAGGGCAAGTGTACCTTATTGATTATAGTATAGGAAAAGTCATATTTCCTAGGGATCATTGATTACTTTTACTTTAAGAATTCATTATTATCTTATCCTGTAATTTTTGGATTGGTTTTAAAATAAAAAACAAATTGCAAATTGAAAATGGTTTAAATTATGATTAAAAGCTAGCACTCGATCTTGACTCACCTCGAATTGAAAATAATCAAAAGAAAATAAAGTTCTAAATATCTTTAACAAAAATGCTTGGATCGTGTAGGTTACAAGTAGGCTAAAGAGAAGATTATTAGTGAAATACAAAGAAGATTACAAGTAAACTAGAGGAATGCATGAAAACTAGAGAGACATGCATGAAAATAGAGAGAGAAGTACAAAAACACTAAGAGCAGCAGCTAGAACCCTCAAATAGTCACCAAAATTTTGACCGCAACTTTAGGAAATGCGGGCTACTTATTGAAAAAAAATCAAATTACACACCCTAGGTAATGCCCGTGACCTAGGGTGTGTAACGATTGTGTGGCATCAACTAGTTATTGCGGCGTACAACCTTTGTGACGGTAAGGTGAAAGTCAGTTAACACGCTCGTGACCTTCTTATCACGGGCATGTACATGGGCGGCTGTATAAATGAGGCGTGTGGTTAGCATGACGGTGTTGCTAGCTTGCCCTGAGGGCTAAGTCACTAAATACGGATGTGACCCCACAAAATCTCTTAGGAAAGCTTATTTCATATGAGCTACAAATAAATTCAAGAAAAGCTGAAGAAGAGAAGAATAGGTCTTCATCAAAGGAAAAGTCTGTCGCTCTAAAGGTAGACACCTCAAGGAAGTCTAAGGCCGCTTCTCCTGCCCCAGCATAGGAAGAAAGTGAAGAAGAAAGTTCAAAGCCAAGTACCTCAGGAATAGAATTATCTGAAGGAGAGTTCTCTCTTCTTTCAAGGCAGTTCAAGAAGTTCTTGAACAAGAAGAAACAATGGAAAGGAAAGAATGCCTCATTCAGAAGATCACGTCGCGATGGTGATCGCCACAAGAAAGACTCAAGTAGCCAAGACAGGTATTACTCCAAACAAAACAAGCACATTTCTACTAACATTGTTTGTTATTGCTGCAATAAGCCAGGACACATCATAACTTATTTCCCTCACAAGAAGAAGGAGGGTGGAAGAAGAGAGAAAAAGAAAACTTCTTATAATAAAAAGAAGACTAAAAGAAGCCTAGTAGCCAAGAAGGGCAAGACCCTTAGTGACACAGACTCATTTGAGTCTAGTGATGAGGAGAAAGCCTACTTTGGGCTCATGACACAGACAGATGAAGAAGAAGAACCCCAGTTCACTGGGAAGGTAAATTCTTATACCCCCTCTCTCTAAATATGATGTTTCTAACCATGATCATGAGGATTGTTTGTCTGATGATGAATCTGAACTCATGACTCAATATAAAAAGTTGATCAAAGCCTACAACAAATGTCATAGAGTCGCAAGATCTCAAGCCATGGAGATCAAATCTCTTAAGGCTGAAGAGAGCAATCTGAGGGAGGAAATTGTAATGATGGACTCACTCAGAAAGGACATCCATAATGCGATGGAAGAATATAATAAGGCTCTCAAGGACCTAAATCTGAAGGAGAAAATCATCAAGGAATTGGAAGAATAACTTGAAGCTGAAAAGAAACTTGTTGAAAGTTTCTCCAAGCCCAAGACAGTCTTTTTATTTGTTACTTAATTCTCTGCTCAGGCCAAAGGTGCTGGCTTAGGCCATGTTGTTTCTCCTAGTAAATCTTCTAGGAGAAATAAAGCCGAGATAAGAAATAAGGCTGCCAAGAAGGCTCTAGCCAAGGAGAAGGGGAAAGCTCTACAGGAACAAACTCCTTTCAAAAAGGTTATCTTTCCAACGACCGAGTTTGATCTTGACTCGTCCTCTTTGCTAGGCCTACTTATGTAGAGCCCAAGTCTCGGTACCAAGGATGGACTCATCCTCGGAACTTTGGCGAGAGTGTCTTCAAGGCACCTTATGAGGAGATCACTCTTCAGAGCTATGGACCTTATAATCATGGTCACAACATCAAGAATGCTCCAAAAGCCAAACCTGTTGTAGAAAAGCCTATTATGGAGAAGAAGTCATGTGAGTGTCATCACCACGAAGCTTCTATCTCTAATTTTACTGCCCTTGCTAAACCACACTCTCAAAAGGCCAAGCAGGAGATCCTTAGGCAAAGATAAAACAAATTTGACTGTTGGTGTTGTGGCAAAATCGGTCACTTTGCCATAAACTGCTGGTTTAATCCCAGACTTATGAAACTCCTCAAGATAATAATATGAGGAATACCACTCACAATGTTAACATATATAGGGGGAGTATGCTAACTAGATACCAAGGGCCCAAACAAGTTTGGGTTCCTAAGGCAACTTGATTCTACTTTTGCAGGAATGTCCAAAGGCCACCAAAAATCTCATCTGGTATTTGGACAGTGCACTATAACATTTTAGACCTTTAGCAACACTTAAAAATTGTTGCCTAAAACTGCTAAGTGTTGCCAAAACAGTGAAACTGTTGCCATAGAGGATGTTGTCTATACGTGTGTTACCAAATATCTAAGGCAACAATTTTTATACTTTTAGGCAACAATATAAAAAAATTGTTGCTTAAATTCTTAGAATAGGCAACAGTTCTTTGGTAGACCTATTATAACATTTTAAAAAGGTTGACTTTATTATTACATTTAAAAACTGTTGCCAAAAGTAACAAAGGCAACATTTTAAAAATGTTGCTAAAAAATTGAGACATTTTTTAAAAAAATCCGCTAATGTCAAACTGTTGCCAAAAGTAACAGAGACAACACTTTAAAAATGTTGCTAAAAATTGTGACCATTTTTTTAAAATATCCGCCAATACCGCGACATTTTAGGGGTGCAGATGGCTTGCAACCACTCATACCTTTAATTGTCTTGCATTTTGTAAAACCAACATAGAATAACACAAAATGACATAAATATGCCAGTAATAACAAGAAAGTATACTTCTCAACTATGAAAAGGAAAACTAGTGTCTGCTGGAAGGATATTATGAGGGCAATAGTGGGAAAACTTACATTTTTCTATGGGATTTTTTATTAAAGATAGATGCTTCAGAGATCATATCTCCATAGATCAAGATGAAAAATAAAAGGAGAAACAATGTTGGCGTTTATCAGGTTTCAATACAACATATACTAATTGTGCTGATAAAACAATAACAACAATAATAAAAATCTCAAATGAAAACATTAATCCTTATTCCTGACGAGCACAACACCTAACTCATTCTCTGAGAAGCTTCTTTGTCCAGGATCATCTTTTTGGCCTTGCTTTTGGCCTGAGATTTGGACCGCATAATTCCACCTCCCCACTTCTTCCTAATCTCATCAAACTTGTCATTGAAGTTTGCCTGCATTTAATATATAGTTCATAAATAATTAAATAAAGTAATTAAGCATCTTGAAACAAAGAGACAACACACTACACACATGTACACATGCACATACACACACACGCACTTATACATACATACTCACACACTTATACACACACTTGTAGTTAGGACCAATTTCATGCTAAGATAAGGTCTTCTACTCCTTTACATGGCTAGGTAAGGTGAAAATATTCAAAAGAAATACTACATGTCATTGCAATTTACATATTGTGTTGGTGGTTTAAGTAAACCTGAATGAGATCTCTTCCTTATTGGGCATGCTGATTTTAAGGGCTTGCTAGTTTAATTTTGATTGTATCTAATGCAATGTATATGATTTACTTCTGCTTTTAGGACCTCAAAAATATAAAACTTCAGACAACAACACTTTCAAAATTTCATGTTTACAGGTGTATGCTTGTAGCATGTAAGGCTAGAAAAGGCTAAGTTATTATGACACTAAAGATAAATCGGGTTTCAAATACTTATGAAAAATGATAGTGAACTGAGCATCACAGTCGTAACAGACCCTGTAACTATTATCAGGCATCCAAAAATTCCTGGAGATATATGCAAGCTATGACTGGTGAGGAAACCAGTATTTTACCAACTATAACAATTTTGAGAACATGTTCTATTGGGTTCCTATTGGCATTACAACACCCTGATCAACTCATTTTGGTGAACACATTTGCAGAGACCACTGATTCCACTTTCCTCCTCAAAACTTGCCTTAAGGAAATCCGGGACATACGACAAATAACTTCTGCAAAAAGGCTGAAGTGGAGGTTAATCTCCAATAAATTATTGTAGTTAGGAATTCATATAAATCAGCAAAGTTTGCATGAAACATATGTATTAAATAAACTTACCCAGTTTTACGAGCCTTTCCTTAAATTTTTCTTATATATGCTTAATTAAATCATCACTTGTATCCAGAGGCGCATCTCTCTTACATATAACAATATTAAAAATATTATCCAGTCCTAGCATTTTGAAAGAAAAACATTTAATGTTTTAAACACAAAATCAACAGCGAGTAGAAAATGCAACAGACCTTGTTTTTGACCATTGGAGTCTTCATTTAGACGAAGACTAAGTAACAGTGCCCTCTGATGTTGAGCCTTTAAAAGAGCAGAATTATTAACAGTGCCCTCCTAACATCAACTTACATTGAATTGAAATTATGTACTAAGTAATAGTGCCCACCTCAGTCTGGCATTGCTCATGATCATAATTTGAACAAACTGCTCCGCCTTCCTCCAAATCCCTTGGGGAACTTGGGCTAGAACTTTATTGACCATTGATGTCTTTTTGTAGATGCTTCAAGTCCATGGTGTCTCGGATGGCCGAGGCTACTATGTTTGGGAGCTACGTCCGGTCGGTCAGCTAAGGCATGGCCTACAACATGCACACCCCATCATGATTAGATTCATCATCATGCCAGACCTTTCTTAGAAGCAAGCAGCAACAACATTTCAAATAATAAAGGAAAAATAGGGAGAGTTATTATAATATACCCAAGTGACCAAAGAGGGATCCATTTACTCCATAGGATTTCTCCCCAACATTAGCTCCAAAAGAACCACTCTAAATACATACACATCGCTCTTCTCAGTCAGCTTTCCTGTGCGCCAGAAGAAAACAACCCTGGATTGGATTTCAACATGCTCGGACGGAACGAGGATTAATTATAAAACCCGATACCAATTACTTAGAATAAAGTTTAGGATGATGAAGATTTCATTTCATAGTACAACATGAGGCTGGCTAACCATCCAAGAAGTACTCCGGAGCGACATAACCCGACGTCATGGAGGAGAACATGATGCCAGGATTATTTTAATTAAACCTTGTAACTGCAAGTCCAAAATCTGAAATCTATGGGGAATTCACAAGAAGAAGAAGAAGAAGAAGAACAAAAAAAAGAAAACAACATAATTGAGCACAAGGGTAGTATGGGAAAAAGAAATGTACGGAGGGGGGAGAGAGAGAAGAAGAGTGAGTACCTTGGCATTGACCTTGTAATCTAAAAGGATATTGGATGAGTTGAGGTCTCTGTGGATCACAGCAGGGCTGCAAGTCTCATGAAGATACTTCAGCCCTCTGCTCCAGCATCAAAATGATCAAATAATGTATTGAATATAATACTAATAATAATAATGTGATAACCCTGGGAGCTGACCTTGCCGTATAAAGTGCAATTTTCATCCTCAAATGCCAGCTCAATTCTGATCATCCATGAGATGCTCTTGAAACCAAAAAACTAG
Source organism: Platanthera zijinensis (assembly GCA_039513925.1). Taxonomy (NCBI): domain Eukaryota; kingdom Viridiplantae; phylum Streptophyta; class Magnoliopsida; order Asparagales; family Orchidaceae; genus Platanthera; species Platanthera zijinensis. The sequence goes on from CM077083.1 coordinate 159,500,212, forward strand.
AACATGTTTTTGTTGTTGTTGGTTTGGTCCCGATAGCTGTCTTAATATATCCCTATCATTAAAAGTTATGAGGAGGAGGAGAAGAAAAATACCGGGTAATAGTGATTGCAATGATCCTTTTGATGGTAGCTCATAAACAAGAAATCGGGAGTCTCCCCAAATGCAATAACCCAGAAAAGAAGTAATATTTGGGTGTCTGAATCTTCCATAGAAATCCAATTCACGCTAAATTAAAGAAGAAAACATATTTTGTTCTCAAAAATTGAAAGGGAAACAAACGAAGCTAGTAAGTAACCGACTTTGTTTGTTCTCTAGGCGCAGCATGCCCAGGTGAAATTCCTCTTTGGGCTTACAACAGACCTACTTTTTGACCATTGGATTGTGTGGATTAGTATTGAGCATTATTACATACGTGGACATCCTTTCGCTTCAAAGATGTTTTTGCAACATCATTTCCAAAATAATGCACTGATCCAAAATGTTATTTTTCAAACACAAGCTTGAAATGCTTCAGCATTAGTTTCCCTCCTTCGCCTTCGCCTAAGCCTATATTAAACTCCAAGTTCTACGGATTTGTGCTTGAGTCAAACTAGTGCCGTGGAGAGTGTGAACGGGCGAGCATATGGTTACCGACATTGGTGGATTCCATTAGAGATTCTCTTGAAGCCTGATCTTTGGCAATGCTCACCTCATTGTCCACCTTCTTTCGTTCTACGCGCAGCCGAATGATTCACCGTGATTCACTTTAGGAGTACTTGTAATATCTTCTTTACGTTTACAGGAATTAGAAATTATTATGCATGCATAGAAGAGTTTTCTACTATTACTTTTTTACATAAGGGTATGACTTCGTATGGTACTTATTTTATGCAATTTCTACTCCGCTTAGTGATGATTTGCTCGGGACAAGCAAATGTTTAAGTCTGGTGGTGTGATGAGTCCGAATTATATAGGATTTTTCGGACTCATCTGAGCTTATATTCTTGCATGTGCATTACTTTTTCAATTGGAAAAGTCATATTTTTGTTTAGATCTTCACTTAGCCAATAGTGCATTGTTTTGGCCCAATGCGGTGTGTGATTGTGAGCTCTTGTATTGAGGGTAAGTTCTTGGAGCTCTTCATATTCCACCAAGGAGAGAAGCTCAGATTTCCCACCATTTTGGAGCCCCCCCGCTTTTCAGCCATTCCAGTCGCCTTTTTAGGGCAAAGCTTCGTCTTTCCACCTCCGCTCTTCATCTTCAGCTAAGGAGAGAAGCTCTGACCATGCTCGCAAATCTTATCTCTTATCGGTGCTTGCTCTCGGCCTCCTCCTTAAAATTTTAAGCTCATTTCAAGTTTCGATGTTGTATCTAACAAGCAAAGGGAAGCTTGCAACCTTCTTCCGCATCGTGACACGAAGAAGACGGGTCCATTGGAAGGTAGTGACAGCCTTCTCTACCCCGAATGTAGTTGAGGACCGAGCTTGGATGCAGATTGATAACCCGACAATTCCTTTCGCGACCCCTCGACGAGCCTTCAGATTCGGTCGATCTCTTGACTTGTTCTTGCTTTCTTGTTGAATATTTGTGTTTAAATCTGTTTATGTAGATGATGTACACTTTAGTTGTAAACATTATTTGTTTTATGTCTAAGTGAACCTGTTTTGTTTTGCTGCTTTAGTTGCTTGAGTAGCACCCGCATTTCCATCTGCCAACACATGCAGTTTTGCCGCTCTAGCGATTTCTAGAGGCGTGCGTAGCGAAGAGGTTCTCTCGACCCTCATTCCGCCATTCTTACCACCTCATCCGCAAGCCTACTCGTCCATCCGCCCAGCGATTCAGTGCATAATGACCCGTGTAGTCTTTCATCCCGCCTAGCGAAGCATCACATAGCGGCATTACATAGGAGTAGTTTATAGTAATTTACTTTCTTTTTCCGCAAAAAACCAACCCCCCCCCCCCCTTCATAGGTTAGATCTAAGGACTTCAATCTCAAGTCCTCCTAGTTAGATAACTACACCTTGCGGTGTTCCTTGAGAGATCGATACTTGGGAAAATTTGCCCATTTTATATTATTTGTGCGACCGGTACACTTGTCATTCAACGCATCAACAGACACAGTTGGGTACATTGGAAAATGTGTACCTGATTTGGAGAAGCCTCACTTAGCTCAATGATATACATCAAGGTGTATTTGATGTTATTTTGAGTTTATATGTGCAGGTTAAGTATTGGCTAAAATGCATAAAAAGTTTCTAAGTCCATGTGTCGACACTTAAGAAAGTCTGTGTCGACAGTTGGAAAAGCTGTGTCGACACCTGAAGACAACTGTGTCGACACACAGAATTTATTAGTCGATATCGACTGCGTCGACACCGGCAGGCAGTGTCGACACACAGAAATATTAGTCGATATCAACTGTGTCGACACTGGGAGGCAGTGTCGACACACAAAAGTATTAGTCGACATCAACTGTGTCGACACCTGGAGGGAGTGTCGACACACAAATTCTGAGACTATATCAACTGTGTCGACACACAGGACTTGTGTCGACACTCAGCAGAGTTTCAACAATGTTGATTGCTGTGTAGTAAAGAAGTGTCTATGTTGACACAAAGAGGCAGTGTCGACACATTCTACAGATGCAGTGTCAAGAAGCTGTGTCGACACCAAAGGAGTTATGTCGACATCACCAAAGCTTATGTCAACACTTAATCTACTTGTGTCGACACATAATGACAATCAGTCTCGATGCTTTGCTGACAAAGACAAAGGTTCAAGAACTGACTGGAGACTTGACAGCTGTGCATTCCAACAAGTTTAATGAAGCTCTCTGACTTGCCAGAAGTTAGTTAGAAACCGGATCAGCCGGTTACCATGGATGAAGTCTATATATATAGATGGATTCTGTCAAATCAAAGATGATGAACAACAACAACTACAATAGGCACAACTATTGAAGTATTGATAAAAGAAAGTGCATGTCACACTGAAGAAGATTTTCGTGAGAAGATCTAAGGAGAATTCAAGCAAGAATTCTGAAGAAACTTCAGAAGTTCTAGAGAGAGAGATCTCCAACTGATGAAGTAAAGTAGGAGACATTTACAAGTCTCTTAAGAAGCAGATCTTGAACTAATCTACTAAGAAGGATTCATGTCTATTTCTGGATTCTAAGAAGGAAGCTGGCAGCCAGTCAACTTCAAAGGAGATCAACCCTACTGAGTTCAGATTCAAGAAGCTTTGAAGAAAGCTAAGAACAGGTTGATTTCAGTCATCAGTCTTATCAAGAAGCTGATCAAGAAACCTCTTATCCCTTCTCTCTCAACTAGGGAAAGAGTCAATCTAAACACTTATCAAATTTTGTAGGATCTTTTCATAGATCTGAGTTGTAAGCCTATATTATAAAGGCTTAGTGTATGAGATATAGATCTCTGAGTTGTAGGGCTTTTGAGCCTGAGTGTAGGAGAAATTTTTCTCTGAGTTGTAGGGCTTGTGGGAAGGCTGAGGTAGGGTTGTTAGCCTGAGTTGTAGAAGTGTGGTTACACTCTGAGTTATAGGAACCTTATATGGTTCTGAGTTGTAGGAACCTTTCAGGGTTCTGAGCTGTAAGATCTGTGGATCTGAGAAGAAGGAAGAAGTTAGGCCGAATCTAGCACACTACTAGATAGGTGAAGGGGGAAAGTGGATGAACCCAGACCTTGGGGAACCACTATAAACCTGTGCAATCTGTGATGTATGTGTGATTGTAGATTCTGTGCTGTGATTGCTATAGAATAGTTAGATTCTATTTTTAGATCTGAATAATTATTCAGCCTTAAGTAATAAAAAGGAAAGAACCTATTCACCCCCCCCCCCCTCTAGGTGTTTGGGTTATCTTGAAATCAATTCTATCAAACACACATACATACACTCACACACACTCACACGCACATACACACACATATGCATAAAAACACATACATACATACATACATACACCACCACATAAACACAAGAATAAAAAAAGCAAATTCATATACATACTTACAATTACACACATAAAGAAAAAAAACATAAACATACATGCTCACAAGATAAACTATAGAACTAGTAGCTACAATCAATCCATAGCTCATCCATGGTCATGGTCATAATCTATGGACATTTCTATTAACGAGTTATGAAGTCCGTATTTTGATTTAAGTGAATTTTATTTCCCATTCTAAAAACTCTTATAATTTGTTTGCTTGTTTTAGTTGCTTGAGTGAGTTGTAATTATAATACCTCATACCTTTGAAACTGTAAGAAAAACATTAAATCTACACTAACACTAAATATGTTGGTGGCTTCCTCCACACACTGTAATTATGCACACACTGTACTTATGCACGCACTTATACATACATACACATACATACTTAAAAATACAAAGACACACACACACTTATACATACATACACATACACACAAATACACACACATACACACACCATGCAAGCACAAATAAATTCATACGCACACTCCCATCCACACAAACATAAATACATGCACAAAACCACAACACACTAACAATAATACACGCATCCACACAAACACACCAACAAATTTAACACGCATACACTTACAACTATACACATACACAAATAAATTCATATGCACATACACACTCATCCACAAACATACCAACATACCAACACACCAACACACCAACAAATTCAACACAAAAGACCAAAAATGATTTATAGATAATTACGGCATTGCAAGATGTTGAGATGAAAAATATCTCAGGCGTACAGTAAATGATGGCAGCCGGCCAGCAAAACACAAACAACTCCCAAAAATCAGAATCATAATACGCCCTTGACATGAAATCCATCATCGATGAAGAGAAAAGAAGGGGAGAAGAGGAGAAAATGAGAGCTTACAGTGTAGTAGAAGAACCTAGGGCACAACTTCAAAACTGTAAGACCAGTCCAACAATGCAAAACTGAAGATAAAGCTCTTACAACTCCGATCCGAAAAATGGCGAGAAAGGATGGAAGAGTTCTTGCGGGAATGGTCGGAGAGAAGCTCGCCTGTGCGGGAGGAAGATCGCTGCACCGGACGAAATGGTGAGGAAGAGCGCAACACGGGAGGAAGCATACAAAGGAAATGGATAGTGGGAAAGGTTATCGAGGGTTTGTGAGTTATAAATATCATTTTTATAAATTTAATTTTTTAGGTAATAATTTGGGGTGTGAGAATAGTAATTTTTATTAAATTGAAAATGATTAGACACCACTTTTAATGTGTTGCAAATTTATTTTTAAAGTGGCAACATATCATAATTATTGCGTAAAGTGAATTGTCAAGTGCAACATTCTAATAATGTTATCTATAAGGGATTAGAGAACAGTTTTTGAAAAGTGCACGAAAAATGTTGCCTAAAGATGCTAACTTATTGCAACACTTATAAATTGTTATTTATTTAAGGTTTAGACAACATTTTTCGAAATGTTGCAAAGAGAGTGTTGCTTAAGACTAAATATATTATAGTGGTGGATGCTCTCGGCATATGACCGGGACTAGAAGCCTTCTCCAGAATTATTCTCCAGTCATGAACGATCCAAAGGTCATCTTTGGAGGTTCTGATAGAGGGATTACTAAAGGCTACGGTATGGTCACTAATGGTAGTGTATCCTTTTCTTATGTGGCTTATGTTGAAGGAATGGAACACAATTTTATAAGCATAAGCCAGCTCTGCGATAAAAGATACATCGTTGAATTTCATGCAGACAAGTGTTTGATAAAATCGGTTGATAATTTGGAAATGATTTTATCAGGCACTCGTAGTAGGAATATATTTTGCAAAAAATTTATTTGCATAGACTCTTCTATGCCAGTGTGCTTTTTGGCAAAAGATAGTGCATATCTTGGTGACCAATGACACAAGAGATTAGAACATATAAATTTTAAAACTATTAATAAATTATTTTCTCTTAATTTAGTACGTGATGCCCCAAATTTCAAGTGATTTAAAGATAGACTTTGTCACGCATGTATAAACGGCAAGCAAATAAGGGCTACTTTTAAAAGCATTATTGGCAAAGATTCTAATATGTGTTTACACCTACTTCATATGGCCTTGTTCGGTCCGCTGCAAATTAGAAGTTTGGGAGGTAAGGATTATACATTGGTTATTGTTGATGATTACTCTCGCTTTGCGTGGGTGTTTGTTGGGTCCGGCGTTCCTTCACTTGACCCGTGGTGCTTTGCTACTTATTTAAGAAATTAAGTAGCGTCCTCTCCAACAGTCCGGGCTTTTGGTGCAGTTGGATATGCGCTTGATCCTTTAATTGGTATCAGAGGAGGTCACGGGTTCAAGACCGGGGGGCGCAATTAAATCCTGATTTTTCCCTTCTACCTGTGTGGGTCCGGCGGGTCAGGCGCAATCTTGATTTCTAAAACACAAGTCAGATACTTTTGATATCTTTACTAATTTTGTCAGGTAGATCCAGAATGAATACAACTGTTCCATAGTAAAAATCAGAAGTGATAATGGAACAGAGTTTAAGTCTGGGGCCATGACAAATTCTGTGGAGGTCTATGTATCTTTTATGAGTTTTCCTCTCCTCGTACTCCTCAACTGAACGGAGTAGCTGAGAGAAGGAATAGAACACTCATAGAGGCTTGCAGAACCATGTTGAGTTATGCCTTACTACCGGAATATTTTTGGGCTAAAGCCGTCAACACTGCATGTCACATGCAAAATCGAGCACTCATAAACAAGAACCATAATAAGACACCTTACGGACTACTAAAGGGCAGGAAACCGACTATTTCATGTTTTAGAATCTTTAGTGATAAATATTTTGTACTCAACAATAGTAAGTATCACACCACTAAATTTAGTAAAAAGAGCTTTGAAGGTATTTTCGTAGGTTATAGTAGCCATAGTAAGGCATATAGGATCTTTAATAAGAAAACCTTAGTTGTAGAAGAATCTATCAATGTTGTTTTTGATGAGACGAGCTTGTTTCAAGACAGTTCCTCTAGTGTGTTCATTGAAGATGCAGGTTTAAGAATAAAGGAATTAAACTTGGATGAGCCGACTGAATAAAAAGATCAAAAGTTCATCAAGATCACCACTCTAACCCCAATTGGAGAGGTTGATGACCATGATGAAGATATCATTCAAGTTGATGAAGTCACTCCTGTGATAGAAGAAGCTCTAGATGCAAGAACCCTAGAGCTCAGACACTTGAAGGATCACCCAATTGATCAAATCATCGGAGATCCCCGGGACGGTGTCAGAATTCATAGAGGTACAACTAATGAAAATTTATTCTTGAGTTTCCTCTCGTAGGTTGAACCAAAGAAGTTTGAGGAAGCAAACTCAGACCCATCTTGGATAATGGCAATGGAAGAAGAATTGAACCAATTCAAGCATTGCCAAGTCTAGAAGCTTGTTCCAAGACCCAAAGGTAAGAACGTTATCGGAACTAAGTGGGTCTACAGGAACAAGATGGACGAAGATGGAACAATCATAAAGAACAAGGCCAGACTTTTCTCCAAGGGATACCGACAAGAAGAAAAAATCGAATTCGACCAGACATATGCTCCAGTGGCAAGGCTGGAGGCCATTAGGTTGTTCCTAGGTTATGCTGCACTTAAGGGCTTCACTGTCTATCAGATGGACGTGAAGTCGGCCTTCCTTAATGGTGATATAAAGAAAGAAGTGTATGTGGAACAACCTCCAGGTTTCTTTTATTCTAACTTTCCTGATCATGTTTACCTTTTGTTTAAAGCTTTATATCATTTGAAACAAGCTCTTCGAGCTTGGTATGAGACGCTGTCTAGCTTTCTTCTTGAGAACAAGTTCACAAGGTGAAATATATATAAGAAATTACTTCTTAGGGAAAAAAGGCAAGATTTTGCTAGTGCAAATTTATGTCGATGACATCATATTTGGCTCTACTGACGACAACCTCTGCAAAAAGTTTTCCAAACTTATGCAAGGGAAGTTTTAAATGAGCAGTATAAAAGAGCTGAAGTATTTCTTAGGACTTCTGGTGAAACAATCTGAAGATGGAATTTTCATCTCTCAAACGAAGTTCACCAAGGATTTAATTAAGAAATTCGGAATGGAGAACACAACCTCTATGAGGACTCCAAAGAGTTCAGCTATGTATCTGGATAAGGATGAGAAAGGGAAACCGTTTGATGAAACCAAGTACAGAAGCATAATTGGATCCTTGCTCTATCTTTTTGCTAGTAGACCGGACATAATGTTTTAACCATATGTGTGTACTAGATTTCAAGTGAACTCTAAAGAATCTCACTATGCTGCTGCAAAGTGGATTCTGAGATACCTTAAAGGTACAACAAATCTTGGCTTATGGTATCCAAGAAGTAATGATATCAAACTAATTGGTTTTTCAGATGCAGATTTTGCATGTAGCAAATGTAACGCCCCAAATCTCAGATATGTGTGGGTTGTGTCGACTGAGCAACATGGCCTGGGACACGAACGCGTCCAAAGCCGTGTCCTGCTCTATATTTGTTGGGCTGTGTCGACTCAGTAACACGGCTAAGGACACAAGCGTGCCTGAAGCCGTGTCTGGCATACGGTCTGTGACACGGGCGTGTCACATGGCCGTGTCCTGTTCGGGCTTGACGGTTTCAGCGTCAATTGCGGTACACGGCCTGCGACACGAGCGTGCCCAGGGTTGATACGGGCGTGTTCAAGTTTAACACGGGCATGTCAGAGGTCGTGTCCTGTTCTGAGATCGAAGATTTCTCGTACGATAGTGAGACACGGCCTGTGACACAGGCGTGTCACAGGCCATGTGCGGACCCAGGAAGATGATTTTAAGAGTGAATCGAGGCTTTTCGTTTTATTTAAAAGGGATCCGACGGCCCAGAATCCCTCCCATTGGTATAAGGCCGGGAAATGAGGGTTTAGGCCTCATTTCATTTGGCCATTTCTCTTTCTAAGAGGTAGAGAGAGGGGAGAGCAAAGGGAGAAGAAGAAAGAGGAATCCCGCCATTATTGGAGATTCAGAGATCCAAATCGCGAGCCGAGTCCAAATCTGCGGAGGCAAGTCTGTTGCAGTTCTTTTCATCCAGCTAATTTCCATGGCGCCGAAGCGAACCTCTAAGGTAACGATTCTCTACTTTGACATGTGAATTCCTCTTTCTTTTTGCATAGGAAACTCTCTCCCATGAGTGGGTGGTGAGTGTGAGGTATTCCTTCGGGTAGATATGGTTTATCCCCATCGTTCTACATTTAGAGTCCGAAATCAAAGTACGGACATGGGCATGGTGTGTGAAGCCTATCCGGACAAGTTCGTCTGGATCGGTGATGTTTTCATTATGCTCGTATTATCGGAGAATACTCTGTGCCAATTATTTTTTGGGTTTTCTACGTGGTAGATTGCAATAGGGATCCTTGGGCACTAACTCCAAGGTGCACCCGGAAAACTGGGCAGAAGTGCATTTCTGCCATTTTGGTGGCCTGGGAGCCAACCTTGTACATAACTGGATTATGTAATATTGTTTGATCGGTACTTCGGGACTCAGGGAAGCTTGACTCGCACCGATGACTTAAGTTGACATGACGGTGTGAGCAACGGGTTGAGTGGAACCGTACGCGCTCTATATGGTTCGGTTAAAGAGACCTAAGGTACTGTTGCTGTATAAACCCGGGCGGACAGGCGGCTAAGATTGGCGGTTTGGTAGCCGGGCGGTCTGCCCGGCTAATCTCTGTGTTGCTGTATAGGCCTTGGCGGACAGGCGGCTAAGTCTGGCGGTTTGGTAGCCGGGCGGTCTGCCGGTTATACTCTGGGATCTCGGTGGTTGGCTACGTGTTCTCTGGTGGTGACTGGGCGGTTAGTGTCTACTAACCGCACGGTTTGGCGGTCTCCGGCTAGTCTTGGCGGTTAGCTTTGTAGATAATGTTGTTGTGTATTTAGTCCCACATTGGGTATTTGTATTCTCTCCCATCTCCTCCATTCTATATAAGGGAGGCTATACCTTTGTAATACCTACCTTTTTCTGATAATAAAATTTCAGTTATACATTTTCCGGCTTGTTTTAGTTCGTTTCTCACATGGTATCAGAGGACTCGGTCTACTCCTCCTGATTGCGTTTTCTTCTGTCCGGCTGACCTCTGCCTTCTCGCCGGCCTGTCTTTCAGCTCGCGCGAGCTCTCTTCTCTCGTGGATTGCGACCTGTTCTAGTCGCAGCTCCCTTCTCCTCTTCTCTAGTCGCCGCGACCTGTCTTCGCGGCCTCTTTTGCATTGTTTGCCTTTCTTCCTCCTGATTTCTTTCTCTGCTGTTCGCGCGGTCTATCGGTTAGCCGCCCGACTTCTCCCCCTCTGTTGGCTCTGTGGCTTGGTCGTGGTCTTTCTGGCCGCTGGTGTATTCCATCGTGACCGCTGCAGATCTTTCTTTCTTCCTATAACCGCGCGGTCTCTCTATAACCGTGCGGCTTCTCTTCTTGTGCATTGCCTGCCGCTGGTCTCCTTGTGTCCGCTGCGGCCTCTTCCTTCCTTTGCTCGCCCGGTCTCTTCTCTTAACCGCGCGTCCTCTCTTTCGGGATGACTCCTTCTGATGACTCCACCTCGTCTACTATCGTTGTCCCACCTCCTCCTCCTCCTCCTCCTGCTTCCGGGAATCTTGGCACCGTCTCTAAGCTTCTGGGGCCAAATTATCCCGACTGGAGTGTCTCGTTCACTTTTCTTCTCCGCTCTCAGCGCAAGCGTCATCATCTTACCGATGACCCTCCGCCAGCGGACTCTGTCCAGTTTACTGACTGGGATGCGAATGATGCGTTGGTTCGTACTTGGCTGGCGAACAGCCTATCCGATGAATGTCTTCCTGTCATCCGTCACGATGAGACGGTCAAACAGGCTTGGGATCACTTGGCCGCTCTCTACTCCAAGGGGGGGCAAACATCTCGCATCTATACGCTCTATGCGGATCTCTTTGCTCGCCAGTCCATGTCCCCTCCTGCCGCGTACCAACAGGTCCAAGCTCTTGGCGCGGAGATCCTTCAAAATCGTCCTCTCTCGGCCGATGTGGCCACTCAGCTGAAGCACTTCCAGGAACTACTCGTGGTCTGTTATCTTCTGCGGCTTCCGGACTCCTACGATATGATCCGGCAGCAAATTCTTGGCGAGGCTGAATCTCCTACCCTGGACGCTACTGCTGCTCGCATTGCCGCTGTTACCTCTCTTCTCCAACGCCCCTTGCTTGCCGCTCCCCCGGCTCCGGATGCCTATGCCCACCAGGCTCATCGTGGTGGCTTTAGTGGTCGTGGTAACCACTCTGGCGGCCGTGGCCCTTCTCGCTACCTCTGTACTCATTGTGGTCGCACAGGACACTTGGTTGACCGCTGCTGGACCAAGCATCCGCATCTTCGTCCCGCTAGTGATGCTTCTCCTTCTTCCAAGCCGTCTGCCTCCGTGGCCACGACTTCAGGTAGTGCCCACGTGGTCACCCAAGGTAAATGGCTCATCGACTCTGGCGCCACTAATCATATGACGGGCAATCCTCAGTGTTTTTCTCTCCTAGAAACACATGATCGGTTGCCCCCTGTTCTCGTTGCGGATGGTTCTCCCTCCCCGGTGCATGGAACGGGCGAGGTTCAAGTTACTCCGTCCCTTCGCCTGGCGGATACTCTTTATGTGCCCAAGTTTCCGTGCAATTTATTGTCGGTTACTTCTCTGTGCAAGCAACTTCAGTGTTCAGTAACATTTACTCCTTCATCTTGTTTGTTTCAGGACCCGGACTCCAAGCGGACGATTGCTACTGGGACTGAGAGGGGCGGCCTCTACTTCCTTGATGATGTATCCGCTCTTACCGTCTTCTCTTCTGCTTCTACAGATCTTCTTCAGTGGCACCTTCGCCTGGGGCATCCTCCCGCGCGTCTCATCCACCTTCTGCTTCCTCATCTACCTCAACAAGACTCTCCTATCAACTGTGATGCCTGTCAACTGGGCAAGCATCACCGCTCCCCCTTTCCTCCTAAGCAAGGACGTGGCTCTTCCAAGCCGTTCGACCTTATTCACTCTGATGTTTGGGGACCTTCCCCTACCCTCACCATCGGGCGTGGCAGTGCCTATTTTGTAACGTTTATTGATGATTATTCTCGCTGTACGTGGGTGTATCTATTAAAGGATCGCTCCGAACTTTTTTCTGTATGGACATCGTTTTATTATATGATTAAGAATCAATTTGATGCTTCTGTCAAAATTTTTCGCTCTGATAATGCAAAAGAATATCTGAGTAGTGATTTCGCTTCTTTCTGTACGCAACATGGCATCATCCATCAAACTAGCTGCGTCTATACCTCCTTGATGTCGCCCGCACTCTCATGACGCAGATGCAGGTTCCTCGTAGCTATTGGGGCTACGCGGTCCTCATCTCCTGCTACCTCATCAATCGCATTCCTTCCACCGTCCTCAAAGGCAAAACACCGTTTTCCATCCTCTATCCCTCCAAAGACCCCTTTCCCTTACCTCTACGCATTTTCGGGTGCACTGCTTTTGTTCATTGCCCTGCCGCGACTCGCGACAAATTGTCCCCTCGTGCTACGAAGTGTATCTTTTTGGGTTACTCCACAACTCAAAAAGGTTACTGCTGCTTTGACCCTGTTCATCGCAAGCAGTTCGTCTCGGCGGATGTGACATTCTTTGAGAATGCCGCCTACTTCTCTTCTGAAATCACACAGGTTGATGGATCGAACCTCCCTCTTCCTCCTGCCGACTCGACCTCTCCACCCATTCTCTCCACCACATCCACTCCTCTTGAGCTCCCTTCATCACTACCTCCTCCTCCAGCCGCTCCTTCTCTTGATCAGGATCCTTCTTCCTCGTCCCCTCGGCCGTCTCTCTCTTCTCCCGGGCCAGCTATCTCCGCCACGGATGCACCGGCGCCTGAGGCACTCGTGGACCTGGAGCTGCCCATTGCCCTTCGCAAAGGGGTTCGGACATGCACCCAGCACTCGCTGGCGGCTGTTATTTCTTATGATCGGCTAACACCTTCTCGCAGGGACTTCGCCCTAGCCATCTCCGCGACTACCACACCTCGCACCTACCAGGAGGCCCTTGTCATTCCTCACTGGAAGGCCGCCATGGATGACGAGATTGCTACTCTCTCTGACCGGGGCACTTGGACCCTTGTGCCTCCTCCTTTTGGCACAGATGTGGTTGGTTGTCGCTGGGTGTTTGTCGTCAAGTTCCGTCCTGATGGCAGTGTGGACCGGTACAAAGCCCGTCTTGTTGCAAAAGGGTTTACTCAGACCTATGGTGTTGATTACTTTGATACGTTCTCGCCGGTTGCTCGCCTCAGCACCATTCGGGTCGTTTTCTCGGTGGCGGTCAACAGGGATTGGCCTATTTCGCAGTTGGACGTGAAGAATGCCTTCCTCTATGGTGACCTTCACGAGGACGTCTACATGGAGCAACCTCCTGGGTATGTTGCTCAGGGGGAGACTCAAGTATGCCGTTTGAAGAAGGCCATCTATGGCCTAAAGCAGAGTCCCAGGGCGTGGTTCGATAAGTTCAGTAGCATCGTTGGGGCTATCGGTTTCACCAGGAGTTCGGCTGATCACTCCTTGTTCACTCGCAAGACCTCTTCGGGTCTGGTTGTTCTAGCTGTTTACGTGGACGATATTCTTCTTACAGGCGACGATCAGGCTGGTGTAGCCTTGACGAAGGTCCATCTCCGCCAATACCTGGTCACGAAGGATATGGGTTCTCCAAAATACTTCTTGGGAATTGAAATCTCTCGGAAACCGGGTTCCCTGGTTCTCTCCCAACGGAAGTATGCTCTTGATTTGTTGAAAGAGGCAGGATTGACGGGTGCTAAACCTGCCCAGTGTCCCATGTCTCCTGGAGAAGACAAGACATGGACAGACGAATCACCACCTCTCTTGGATACTACGAGGTATCGGCGTCTTGTTGGCAAACTCATCTACCTTACGGTGACCAGACCAGACATCTCCTATGCAGTGGGAAAGGTCAGCCAGTTTATGCAGTCGCCTAGGGAATGTCATCTTCAGTCCGCTCTAAGGATATTGGAGTATGTGAAGTCCGCACCTGGGAAAGGTCTTCTCTTTCAGAAAAATGGTCACCTAAGAGTCGAAGCGTACTCCGACGCTAGCTATGCGGACGACAAAGGGGATCGCAAGTCGACCTCCGGATTTTGCACGTTTGTTGGAGGAAACTTGGTTAGCTGGAAGAGCAAGAAGCAGTCAGTCGTCTCCAGGTCTAGTGCGGAAGCAGAATATCGGAGTATGGCATCAACCACGTGTGAGTTAAAATGGTTGCGGGCTCTCATGCTGGATCTAGGAGAGGTCTACAACTATCCTCTTCCCATGTTCTGCGACAACAAAGCGGCGATCTACATTTCAAAAAATCCGGTCTTCCATGAGCGAACAAAGCACATAGAGGTTGATTGTCACTTCATTCGAGAAGAAGTGTTAAAGAACCAGATTTGCACTCCGTTTGTTACTTCAGAGAAAGAGCTGGCAGATATATTCACAAAACCTGTGTCCGCCTCCTTCTTCCACATTTGCAGCAAGCTAGGCATGATTGACATCTATGCTCCAGCTTGAGGGGGAGTGTTGCTGTATAAACCCGGGCGGACAGGCGGCTAAGATTGGCGGTTTGGTAGCCGGGCGGTCTGCCCGGCTAATCTCTGTGTTGCTGTATAGGCCTTGGCGGACAGGCGGCTAAGTCTGGCGGTTTGGTAGCCGGGCGGTCTGCCGGTTATACTCTGGGATCTCGGTGGTTGGCTACGTGTTCTCTGGTGGTGACTGGGCGGTTAGTGTCTACTAACCGCACGGTTTGGCGGTCTCCGGCTAGTCTTGGCGGTTAGCTTTGTAGATAATGTTGTTGTGTATTTAGTCCCACATTGGGTATTTGTATTCTCTCCCATCTCCTCCATTCTATATAAGGGAGGCTATACCTTTGTAATACCTACCTTTTTCTGATAATAAAATTTCAGTTATACATTTTCCGGCTTGTTTTAGTTCGTTTCTCACAGGTACAAGGCACTTGTCGATTGCATAGAGAGCGGGTCTTAGGCTTTGGCTGAAAAAGACTTATTTACTCACGATGTTGCCGTCCTGGGGGCGGTGGTGGACCGATTTTACCGAGAATGTGCCCTGAGAGCACGGGGTTTGGGGTTGTGTGTGCCTACGCCTGTGGTGAAGTGTGCTTAAGTTATACTTCCACTATCTTGTTTGGTTATACTAATGAAATGCAGGGAAGGAGCACCGCCGCCCCGATTAAGGGGTGGGGTCATTATAATTTGGTCAGCTTTAGCTGACCGTTGCTTTATTTTAACACCATTCGGTGGTTTGTTCATATGCAGGAACAGGTGAGCCTAGCGAAAAGTAGCCGGCTGAAGCCCTCTATGTTGTGCTGGCCCTTGAAGTCCAAAGCGAAATGTTTACTTTATTATGTTCATGTGTGGCCGGTCTATGTGTCGATGGATGAAAAACATGTATTGTTTGAGCAAACACTTGTAAGGCCCTAAGGCCGAGACTTTTGTGTATTTTGCTATCATTCCTTCCTTGGGTTAGTATGGACATTCATGTTGTTGTATTTGGGTTCTTATAACTGTTTTAAAAGCTTCCGCTAGAAAGCTCATAGTTAGGATGTGTGTTCCTTTGGCAGTAATATGGTATTAATTCGTAACTCCACTAACTGTTTGTGGTATATGGCATGGGGCCCCGGCCGGACCTTCTGTTATATTTCATGTGATGGATGGGGGTGTTACAATTTGGTATCAAACTATGTCATCGGTCTTGCTTATTGGAATTCGTGGACGAATTCTTTTATGGGGTGGTGAGCACATGTATGTGCGTCATCGTTATAACATGAAAAGAACCCATGAATGTCCACTTAGAAATGAAAATACACAAGTTTGAGGAACCTGTGTGTTCCTATAATTGCTTTTTGCAATTTTGTTTGGTCGCTTAATGGTGTGTTGTACGACTATAGGTGACCAGGAGTGGCACAGGGCAGGCAGAACACCCGCTTTCTGAGACAAGTAGTGCACCCAATGATGTGCCTGTAACCCCTCCTTCAGCAGAAACAATAAGGCTAGTGGCTGAGGCGGTGTTTGCGATGCTAAACGCCCAGCCAGGAAGGCAAGTGCAGCATCCTGCCCCTGTTGGGGATCAGGTACCGCATCGAGAAGCAAAACCTTGAATGGTGGAACAAGTGGTGGTAGAGCCGTTGATACCAAGAAGAGCAACAGAGAAGGAGCTCAAACATGTAATGGGCTTTAACCCTCCGGTGTTTTTAGGGACTAAAACCCAATCCCAGGACAAAGATTGGCTCTCTCGGGTGAAGAGAGTCTTGATGGCCACAGAAACGGAGGAATGGCAGAAGTCCACTATAGCCACCTTCCTGTTGGATGGAGAGGCGAGGTTGTGGTGGGAAGAGTTGGAGCTACATCACTTGGTTGGAAGGCAACTCACTGATGTCTCGATGGAGGAATTCTCGAGGATATTCTTGGCAAGATACCTCCCCTCGGCATAGAGGATTGCTATGGAGAATCAGTTCCAGAGACTGACGTAGGGAGATAGTAGCGTGGATGAGTACCTCCATGAGTTTATGCGGTTGGGTCATTATGCTAGCTCTACTTTGGTTGATGAGGAGCGTAAGACCAACCGGTTCTACGAGGGTCTGCGTGATGACCTAAGGCTACTACTCTCAGGGCCTATGATGCAGGGCTTCCTAACCCTAGTCAATACGGCCCAATCATTGGATAAAGATCTGAAGAGAGTTCAAGAGAAGAAGGATTCTAGTGCAAAGAAGGAGTTCAAGGTGCCTACCTCCTCAAAGTCTGGGTTCCGTAAGTGGAATAAGAGGGCTAGGACTTCGGGTCCAACCCCTTCTTTTGGTGCATCTAGGGCAACTACAGGCCGAACCCCAGGCGCATGTTATAACTGTGGGAAGCCGGGACACTTTGCCCGAGATTGTTGGAGCAGACGTCCAAAGTTTGAGAAGAAGCCTGGAGCAACTTATGAGGAGAAGGGAAAGGTGTTGGAGTCAACCGCGTCACATTATGCCCCAGCCAAGCCTAGAGTGTACAACCTTGGCCAGCAAGAGGCCATAAAAAAGGCTGACGTGGTGACTAGTATGGTTTAAATTAATAGCTTTGGCCATAAAAAAGGCTGGCATGGTGTTTGAAGCCTATCCAGACAAGTTGGTCTTGATCGGTGATGTTTTCATTATTCTCGTTTTGTTGGAGAAGACTCTATGCCATTTGTTTTGCGGGTTTTCTATGTGGTAGATTGCAACAGGGAGCCTTGGGGACTAACTCCAAGGTGCACCCGGAAAACTGGGCAGAAGCGCCTTTCTGTCATCTTGGTGGACAGGGAGCCAACCTTGTACATAACCAGGTTATGTAATATTGTTTGATTAGTACTTTGAGACTCGGGGATGCTTGACCCGCGCTGATGACTTAAGTTGACATGGCGGTGTGAGCAATAGGTTGAGTGGAATCGTACCCGCTCTATGTGGTTCGGTTAAAGAGACCTAAGGTACATGGCACTTGCCGATGGCATATAGGCGGGTCTTAGTCTTCGGCTGAAAAAGACTTATTTGTTCACGATGTTGCCGTCCTGGGGGCGGTGGTGGACCAGGTTCACCGAGAATGTGCCCTGAGAACACGGGGTGTGGGGCCGTGTGTGCCTACGCCTATGGTGAAGTGAGCTTAAGTTGTACTTTCACTATCTTGTTTGGTTATACTAATGAAATGCAAGGAAGGAGCACCGCCGCCCCGATTAAGGGGTGGGGTCGTTATAATTTGGTCAGCTTTAGCTGATCGTTGCATTGTTTTACCACCATTCAGTGGTTTGTTCATATGCAGGAACATGTGATCCTAGCAGCAAGTAGCGGGCTGAAGCCCTTGATGTTGTGTTGGCCCTTGAAGGCCAAAGCAAAATGTTTACTTTATTATGTTCATGTGTGGCCGGCCTGCGTGTCGAAGTATGGAAAATATGTATTGTTTATGCAAACACTTGTAAGGCCCTAAGGACGAGACTTTTGTGTATTTTGTTATCATTCCTTCCTTGGGTTAGTATGGACATTCATGTTGTTGTATTTGGGTTCTTATAACTGTTTTAAAAGCTTTCGCAAGAATGCACTAAGTTAGGATGTGTGTTCCTTTGGCAGTAATTTTGTATTAATTCGTAACTTCACTAACTGTCCGTGGTATATGGCGTGGGGCCTCGGTCGGACCTTCTGTTATATTCCATGTGACGGATGAGGGTGTTACAACAAAGATGACAGGAAGAGCACTTCCGGGACTTGTCAATTCCTAGGAAAAAGGCTCATCTCCTAGAGCAGCAAAAAGAAGAATTGTGTCGCAATTTCAACAACCGAGTCAGAGTATATCTCTGCAGGCAATTGTTGTGCACAACTGCTATGGATAAAGAACCAGTTTGAAATTACAACATGAAGTTCCAGAACATTCCAGTGTTTCGAGACTCATCCAGTGCAATTGCAATCGCCAACAACCCACTCTCTCACAGCAGGACAAAGCACATAGAACTGAGGTATCACTTCATCAGGGAGCATGTGGAGCATGAAGACATCAACCTCCAGTATGTCCCAACTGACAGGCAGGTTGCAGACATTTTCACGAAGCCGCTGGACGAGGCCAAGTTCTCGTTCTTCAAAACAGAACTTGGCATGCTCAACAAAGAAGAATGAAGAAGGAGGTCTAACAACAAAGCTCAAGGATCAGACAACACTTCAAAAAATCAGAAATTCTTAAGTTTGGACTTCATTTCTCGGGTAAGAGTCTTACTACTCAAGTACTAGATAGGACCACTCGAGAAACAAGTCTGCCACTCGTGAAATAAGTCTGCCTCTCAAGTACTACTTCTCGAGTTCCAATCTGCCTCTCGAGAACTATCAGAACACTTCTCGAGAACTTCCAGTCTACTACTCGAGAAAGTAAGTTACTACTCAAGAACTATAGTCTCTTCACTCGAGTAATGCTTGTCCACTGAAGAAGTTTGAAGCAATTATTCGTCTTCAAGTTCAAATATCTGATATTTGCACCCAGACGTTATGACGCCTTATTTTCAAGTATGTTACTTTATTATTTCCTTAATTATCATAAATTAAGACTTATATAAATAGAAAAGTCCGATAAATTCCAAATCACTTGATCTCTAAACCCTTTCTCGAGAGAAAAGAGGAAAAACTCTTCGTCTTCCCATCGCCAACTTGACGCCGATCCAGCCCTTTCTCTCCAAGCAGAAATTTTCATTATCCTCATGATAAATGGCTCCTCCATCCAAGATAGGGATCGGAAGCGAACTAGTTTCTACAGGGATTGCAGAGTTTTCAGATGATTTTCAAAATCTTCTACTACTTATAGAAACTGCCGGATTATCTTTTGTTTTAGAGCAACAGTGTAAAATTCTTTTTCCAGAGGTAGAAGAGTTCTTCTAGAATGCTAAGGTAAAAAGAAATGGAAAGCTTCTTAAGACTAGAGTTCGTGGGATTAAGGTCAAACTTTCTACTCCAGTTGTTTCTAAAGTTCTTCGACTACCAGTGATCGACGAAGAAGATGACCTAACCGCCGAGGACTATGACAGAGCTTGTATTTTCTGTGGAATTTTTGTTGGTGTAAACACCATTCGTCGACCTGACCTAAATCCAGAGAGCAAACTTCTAACTCGAGTTCCTAAGTTATTGGCGTTCATTATGATCACATAATGAGAGCCTTAGGCTATACACCGTCAATACTAAAGTCTCGGGTCGGGGGCTGTGGAGACTGTGAATGCTCAAAGTTAACCGTTATGGCTAGGACCTCTTAACGGTGGTGGAACCTTGGCAATAGGTACACCGAAAATGTGCCCTGAGTGCACAAAACATTTGGATGTTGAGGCATTCGTTTGTGATATGTTTAACTGTGTGTAAGTGCACATACTTGTGATATATCTACTTGTGAAAATTCTTTGTCTGCATAAAAGGAATACCACTGCCCTGGGAAAGGGGTAGGGTCGTTATAAATTGGTCAGCTGAATGCTGACTGTTGCCTTGTTTGCCACCCTTATGGTGGATTGTCTCTGTGCAGGTGCTAGAGAGCCGAACGAGAAACAGAGGGCTGAAGCCCTTGCTGCTATATTGGCCCTCGAAAGCCAAGCGGAAAAGTTTTACTTTTTTCATGTGTGGCCGGCCTGCGCGCCGATATTTGTAAACCTCATTTGTGAAGTATAACTATAAGGCCTTAAATCCATAACTTTGTGTATTTTTAAGTGACATTCCTGTTATATATATAAATATTTTGGTTTATATATAGTGGACATTCATTTGGTATGAGTTCATGCAACCCTAAATCTTCTGCTAGAATGCTCTGAGTTAGGATTCGAGTAAATTTTGATATTAACCTGTGATCCCGCCGCCTGTTTGTGGAATATGGTGTAGGATCCCGGTCGGACCCTCTATTATATTTCATGTGACGAACGGAGGTGTTATATGGTAGGCTCGGCATTGGTAGGTACGGACTGGTTAGTCTGGGGAGCCAGTGGCTCAGAAGGTTGTTATGACAGATGGGTTAGTCCGGGGAGCCAATGGCTCAGAGATACATATTTATCATAATTGCATGTGCATAAAGGTGGTGGGTCTTCAGTATTAGATGGTTGATCGCACCGACATCGATACGTTGACTCGACAAGTGTGGTTCTCACTTAGCCAAGGAAAAGACGGGCGAGTTTGTCAGCATTAGTACGTGGTGACTCAAGTGTGTCCTTCAGAGTCATGCGTAAGGGCTAGTCCTGGTAGTGTGGTTACCCGCCTAGGAGTGGGGTGGCCCAACCCACTGTGTCAATCGGCCACTACGGAGGCTCCTGGAAGTGAAGCTAGTTTCCAAAACCGGGGAACTAAAGGTCTGTGCGCATAGAGTCGTGTGTGTATGTTGCACTTGTATGAACATAGCATTAAACCAACATAACATTGCATATCATGTCATCATTGCATTTAAACCCCTAATCCTTTCGTATAAATTGGTATGAGACTTTTTATACGATAGGCCTTGCAAAATGACCCCTTAACTTATGAGTTTGTATGAGCATTCTTATAAGTTAAGGTTACTTATTTTATAGCTTACTTTACTTTATTTTATCTGTGGTAAAAAGTAGTCGTAGTTCTTTACTTAAACTTTTATTACTTATAGTGTAGCATGTGCTTACTTCTCTGTACTTTACCTTGTTTACATTACTTCTACCTTGTTATAGTTCTTTTGTACATACTCCTGCTTGTCACCTGCTCTTGTTCATTCTCCACCTTAAATATCTTTCCATTCCTCCACCCCGCACGGTTCCTAGGAGTCGTGGGGGAGAGGCGAGGATGATAGTGGCTTAGTTTTTTTACTAACGGTCGGTGGACCACATCATTTTAGGAATTCAAGGTGATGCACCAGTCGTAGGAGGATGGCAGGACTTGAGGAGCAGTTGATGCGCACTACCGCTACTACTCGGTGACAGGTCGAGAACGGTTTTCAGTTTGCTTCCACTAGATGTGTGAGTTATGAGAGAGAGAGATTATTTGTATTAGACATGTACCGGGCTTAAGCCCATTTTTCTACTATCTTTTATACTTGTACTCATTGTGGACTATTGCTCTTTATATACATATTGATAGTGAGCTGTGATCTGTGGACTTGTATTACTCACTTACTTCTCTTTGGGTGGCCTACTATGATGTGATCGTTTTAGCCGGCAGGATCGGCGTCGTGCAGTGGTGTCTAACATGGTAGTTGGAGTCAATGTAAGGCTGCGGTTCTGTGCGTAAGACCCGGTGGTAAAAAATGGGGTCTTACACGTCCATAGTGCTCTCTAGATTCAAAAAGGTTCGGGAATAAGGATTGAAGGTATTGGGGGCTTTAGCGAGTTATAATAATTCTATGTAACCGACATCCACAAGTCTCCTCCACTCATTTGATAGTTAGCCTTCGTTGTCCCCTTCTCTCTACTCAAAACTTCTTCTCAACCACGCAAATGACGGGACACGCCTTTTGGATACTGATAGAGGTTTGGTTAGCTTGGATTAAATCCAATTGGGATGGGTTTTTTCATTAAAAATCATAGGGGCTCGAGTTTGATTATTCATAGTCAAACCTTGACCTTTTTGATGACTTGACCCCACCAAAAGGTGACTTGGGTCTCAAGTGGGTCTAACAAAGCCAAGTGTTCACTAGAATGGCAAGAGTCATCTAATTTTATTAAAGTTGACATTAGGGTTGACTTTAGGTGATGTGTCACACCATGATTAGCCATTAGTGACCTAGGTGCACTTACCAAGTCCAAAGCATCTAAATGATCCACATAGGTCACCTTAAGCTTGTTAGAGCATGAACATGTCCTAGTGTACTAGTAGACATATCATTATGGCATAGGGACAACCTAGGTTAGATTATTTCAAAGTTCCACCTTCTAGTGATCGATAAGCTTACCCTAGCTCAGAAGTCAACCTTGGGTGCACATAGCCGCGCCACAAAACACCTAGGCCCCTAAAAAAATTGGAAGGTGACAATATCCTCCCAATCTCTCCGTATAACTAGTCAAGTCACCTCACCTCCAACATTTCGTGCCTAATTAGAGTAATAGGAACACCAATGGCTCAGAAACAACCACTCAAAATGATATCAAGTTAGAGGTATTCGAGCAATAGTTTTGTTGTGGTATTGGGTCTCGTTAAATGCAATGATGTGATCAAGTCATTAAGAAAAGAAGATGAATGTCTTTTGTTAAGCTCATGAACCTTTGCTCTAAGACTACTAATTTTCTCATTTCTTAGCGATAGTAAGCTCGCTTCAAATCACGAATCATCAATTTGTTTTATGTGTCTCCTCTACTTTCAGAAGGTGGAATGAGTGCCATGAGCGGAAGCCTGAAGAGAAGATTTTTTGGTTCTTTCGAGTCCGTACTTCCATCGCACTTGTTTGAACAACTAAGCCACAATGGTCTTCACCCCCGTGATTGTGTCCTACTGATCGGGAAGTCAGAGCATGGAGGGTAGAAAACTAATGATTCGGGTGTGTAATTACCTTCATTGACGAAAAGAGAGATGTGTGTTATTTTGGCATGCCTATAAAGTTTTATGGATATTATATGATTTATGACTCAAAGTAAACGTCAATTTCTTTTATTTGTTGATATGTGAATGCAACCTGCATCTAAAAACCCCCTAAAAAATCACATACTTATGTAACTAAGACTTGAAACTAATACTCATTTGATTATTTAAAGCACTCATTTCATTCTATAAGAAAAAATTTCTCGTTTAATCAACACAAGTATTTCAAGCAACCAAAACACAAATTTAGTCAATTTATAAGCCCGATGTATGATTTATCCTGAACGTGCCCAATAAACAGCCTGTCATATGAATTTTACTTCAAAAAATTACTCATTGCATTCACGAGACAAACAAAAAAGAACAGAATCAAGTTACAACTAATACTAAACTATAGTCCAAGTTCAAATATCCAATCATATGTGAAAAGAGCCTAATAAATAATTGCTAAACAACTTAAGTAAACTCTAAAAGTCTCATGAGAAAAATGCGTACTTGCAAGTTTTCACACAACATTGTGACGACAATTTTGTAATTAATTAGGGTCCCTTAGATGAACTCTAAAGTACTATAAATATGATTATGTTGAAAGAATCATGAGAACAAACTAGATTGACCAACTAGTGTTTGAAGAACGATGCAAAAATTTTCAATTAGAAATAGCGAGCGCAGACCATGATAATAAAAAAGCGATAGGAGGAGAAGGATTCATCATAAAAAATAGGGCTTTGCTGGGTTGACTACAAGAGAGATTGGGATGAAGCCCAAGCAATTGGGCGTATTGAATGAAAGGAAACTCCGGAAATCGAATGACTTTTATAGTTGTCATGAGATTTGTTGCCCAAGTGCACAATATTAGGGACGAAGCTCTGTGCAAAATATCTGTGGCCAAGCTTTTACTATAATTTATTTTAGTAACTAAAAGAATTCATTTTCGCTTAATTTGTTTCATCATTAATCATGTTAATAAATATAAATAATAATTAAAATAGTTTCATACGACATTAGCAGCAGGAAATGATTCGGCTTCCCTAAAATTATAACTAACATCAGCAAATACCGTTTGAAAATTGAATCCCAAATATTTCGAATAGGATATTTAAAAATGACTCAACTAACTAAGCTGATTAGCGATAGGGTTTAAATAGCCGGAGCTAGAGGAGAGCTGCGTCTTCATTCCGCCACCTGAGTCTCAGCTTCTTCTTCTTCCGAATTCCGATCAACAGCATCAACCTCCGATTGATGGCCCTAATGCAGTCTCTCCCCTCGAGCGACTCCAGTAAAAGCTTCGCAATGGCTCCTGCTGCCGGTCACCGCCGCCGTTTTTTACCATCTGTAGTTGCGCGTACCCTCCGCCGTGCTCTGTTCACCACAGTCCGCTTCCTCCGCCAGCACTTTCGTCTGCTCATCCTCGTTTTATTCCTCCTCCTCCTCCTCCTCTCCGCCACCTACTCCGTTTTTAGCAGCGCTTTTCTCACTGATTATCTCCCGATCATCATCGCCTTCTTCTATGGCCTTGTTCGTTTCCTTCACCACATCATCATTGCCGCCTTCGATGTTTCTGAGCTTGGTCTTCGTGCGCTCGGGCTCTCCATGAAAGCTTTCTCTTTTCTAAAGCGGTGTGCTAATCGCCGAACTGGCCTCGCCGTCCAGCCGTACAGAAACGGCGATGTCTACGAGGGGGAGCTCCGGCGGGGAATGTTACACGGCAGTGGGGTTTACTATTACAGCAGGGGTGGAATGTACGAAGGAGAGTGGAATGATTCCAAATTTGATGGGCATGGCGTGGAAACATGGGCCGACGGAAGCAAATATAAGGGACAGTTTAAGGAGGGACTCTCGCATGGTTTTGGGGTTTATCAGGATCATGCCGGTGTTCTTTATGCGGGCGAATGGGTGAATGGGCAGAGCCATGGTTATGGGATGGAAACCTACGAGGATGGGAATTGCTTCGTTGGCCAGTACAAATGTGGACTCAAACATGGCTCCGGCCATTTTCAGTTCAGGTAAAATTTAATGTTGTCCAGTACAAGTGTGAAATACTTAAGCTGGTTTTGATTTTTTTTGCAATATTTTGATGTTAATCAGATGTAGAAGTGCATAATAATTAACTAATATAGCACATTTCAGCTACATGCTTTGTATATATGCTTAATTTCCTCTCAATGTCTCTTCGGGTTATATTTCTCAATGTCTTTGATTTTATCTGATGATGATAGAGTATCACTGATTTTGGTTATGTTGTAATTAATCAGGAATGGGGGCGCCCATGCCGGAGAATATTTCGCCGGGAAGATGCACGGCTTCGGGGTCTACCGTTTCTCCAATGGGCAACGATACGAGGGCGCATGGCGCAAGGGGAATAGAAAAGGTCTGGGAGTGTGCTCCTCGGCGTATGGAGAGCCACAGTCCGGTCTCTGGGACGACGACTTTCTGAAAATTTCTTCCTTCGCCGTCAACCACACCCAAGTACTCGATGTTGTTCAGGTATATATGGATGTCATCAAATCCCTTAATTACAACATTCTAAATATATCAATGTCGACTATATTGACTACTGAACTTCTCCTATTTCATTCACAGGCTGCGAGAACCGCTGCGGAAAAGGCGTACAATATTCCGAGGGTGGATGACATGGTGAACAGGGCCGTTGCTGCGGCGGAAAATGCAGCGAACGCAGCGGCAGTCGCAGGCTCGATGGCCGTCCAGGCGGAAGAGAGAGACCGTCGGGTCGAGTACGACTTCCCCATGCAAATGGTCTGACCAAGACCATCCTTCCGGCGCGGCTCCTAGGTGAATCGATCAGTGGACAATTGTTAGGAGTTTTTAGGAAAGATTGAACGCACCTTTGCATTCTTTGCATTCTGTATTGGAAGAAATTTGGCTGAACATAGATAGACAAACATTATTTTGCTCTCATTGATGAGAATTATTCTTTCTACTTGTATACATAATGAATTCTTATTTTGATGTGAGTCTTTTTCTTTGTTAAATAAAAATTTCGAAAAAATTTATGAATCTCTCTCAAAAGTGGCTATTTTTCCCTTAATTGTGTCCTTTTTTACTCATCACCATTTCCTCTAGATCTATTATAACATTCAAATTATTAATTCAGAATTGGGTTATTCCTGTTATATCTTCACTGCGAACATTATAAGGGAACCTGCGAGTTGACTTACAGAGCTCGCCATAACTCGCTTTGAGCTCTCTTTGAGCTTGCATATCTGAGTTTGACAGAGGTCGCCTGGCCAAGTCTATCAATGGGGCGGCCATGCGAGTTGATTGACATAACTAACCCGAGGTCGCATGGCCTTGGTGAGTTTAGCCCTCCTAGCTTGAACTCGTCAGGTGTACTGCGAGTTGATTGCAACAACTCGCTAAAGCTTGACTTGCGCTTGCATATTTTGGCTGATCAGATCAGTTCAGTTCGATTTCGATTTAGGGGGCAAAAAACCAACCCCCATTCGATTCGGTCTGGTTTTCCCATGAAATTTCCCCATGGAAAAAACCGATGGAATAGAATGGATGGGGCCTGTAATTTTTATTTTTTGGGATCGGACGGAGCAATTACTAACTGGATGATCTTTTTTGGGTGGCGAGTAAGATGGCTATCTCGACTACAATTTGTCAAGCGAATGGCCTAGCCTTGAATTCTAGAGATATAAGCCCTAGTGAATCCATGTCAGGGAAGGAAGTGATTAAGAAATCGTGGAAGGCACTCCATACTTATCTTACGTTAGTTTTGTCTTATGTTTGTCCTTAATTACATCAATCTATTTTACAATAAGCACATGCTTAAAATGCGTCTTTCCATTGCAATAGATTTTATTCCCTAGTTTATTTCGTTCTTGAATTGTCCTTGATTTTTAATTGGATTTTATCTCTATAGCAACAGATAATCAAAAGCTAGAGAAGAACTTCTTATGTTACTATTTTAAATTCATATTGCAGCTAGCTTTACTCTTGAGAGGTGTTTTGTTGTTGGACATAAATATGATGGCATATGTAAGCATTGGGTTAGGAACCACCAAATTTTCTCTACCTGATTATAGTCAGGCTTACCCCCAACACACATAAACAAGATATAAGAACATATTTTCTTTATATTTTTGTTGCAATATAACAGAATATGGCTTTTTGTACATAAAACCTCTATATATCATTTGATTTTTCATATAGAAAGTGCAAGAGAAGTGTTGTGGGTCCCTTGACGCTCTCATGTACTGGCCGAATTCAACCATCTTAGCTCGAGAGAGAGTCGTGCAGGCAAACAAACACAAAGAAGACCAATAGTTGACATCAAGGCTTTTGACATGGAAAATCCCGGAATGAGAAAAAATCACGGGGCCGAATCGGTGTCAACCAAGGTTCATGATTTTTTGGAGAGTTACAATAAGTTATCTCTCTAGTGTGATAGACCATCACTCGTTACAATGATTCTTTTGGACCGCGGAGGTCGCTTAAAGTTGAGAGCTGAGGGACATGCTTAAAAGAAATTTGGAATGATGAACACATCAACGGGGGCTTTAGACTCAAAGGACGGAGCTAAATAAGGTCTTCAAGTTGTCTTCAAGTGAACCTTTGAGGATTTGGAAGAAACTTCAAAGGTCTAAAGAGATCTTCGGTGATCTGAAGAAATATTCAAAGGCCGAAGGAGATCTTCAAGGCTTCGAAGGAATTTTTAAAGCCTGAAGGAGATCTTCGAGATGATCTTCAAAGACCGAAGCAGATCTTCAAGCTCTGAAAGAGATCTTCAAAGGAAATATTTAAAGGATGAAGGAGATCTACGAGCACCAAAGGAGTTCTTTGAGGAATATTTGAAGTAGCGCTCTCTGTTCCAGAAGGCAAGGGGTCTTCAAATGAGAGCTCAGTGCCCCTTTTATAACCTAAGGAGGGGCAACTTGGTGATTGTACCTTTGTAACCTCCATAACTATTGAACGGGTGAATCTGAATCCTCGATCTAGAGTACTTGAATCACCATTTTTGCAAAAGTGATGGACTTGTCCTCGGGCAATTCGAGCAGGACCAATGACAACAGTGGCATCGAATACGGTGGAATCCTGCAACCATTGTGGATGTTGGAACATGCGTTATGCATCTCTAAGGTTTGATAATAAGAAAATCCTAAGTTGTATTTGATCATACTTGTATTGGACATAATGTGCAGATTTATAGTGTGCAGTCATACCGAAACTATAATATTTGTGAGTTACCGTTGGCATTAGAGATACCACTGGGCGCTAGCTGTGTTTACACATGTCAATTGGACTTGCTCATCCTAAGTTAAATATTGACCAGACTAGTCAAATCGACTAGGAAAGTCATGATAATTACCGCCGCATGGTAGAGATAACGCCAGACGCCAGTATTTCGATGAAATGCAATATCGATCAGATTATCAATGTCGAATGGAAGGAGTGTATCGACTAGACAAAGCATGTTGGCTAGACTTATCAACTAACTCCCATGTTTGTGATACCGCCAAGCACTAGAGTGTCGATTGGAAGAAAGAGCTGACTAGAAAGATGATGTTGTCTGGAAGACAACATCGACTAGACAACACGTATCGACTAGAGTTGTGAGCTACCCGCTAGCCCTAATGTCGGGAGCTAGCTATGTTGACTGAAAGGAAGAGTCAACTAGAAAGGTTATGCCAACTAGAAGAGAAGATTGAAAATAAAGCATATGTCTACTAGATGTGTGAGCTACCGCTGATGATAGCCTTAGTGTTGAGTGCTAGCTATGTCGACTGCAAGGAAGGATAAACTTGACACTGCATGTCGTGCGCTACTGCTAATGTGTTATGCTACTTGGAATTCCATGTCAGCAATCAAAGTGCTCAATGCGGTAACTTTGTGGTGACTAAATAAGAAAATGACATTACTGCTCCGCGGTAGTACCCACCACTCCGTGGTAACCGAGGTTTTCAAGGAAAGAGTCACCACTTTCCTTATCATCTGAAGACTATCTGTGCACGCGCCTAATCAATCGTGCATACCACAATGCACTATCACTACTGCTATGTGCTAACTATTGTTCATAAGGAAAGCGCATATGCCCTCCTTACTTAGAGTAGTACAACTGGCAGAAAATGCGTATACGAAGCCTACCATTGCGTAATAACCTTGCCGATGGTGGTATCTTACTTAAACTCCACATAAAAGCATTTTTATTTATCCTGAGCCACACACGCATGTAGTAGGGCTTCCAAGCCGTCTATAGAGAAATGAGCCACCTACTCAAGAGAAAGAAAAAGAGAATGTTCACCCTCTTGATTGTGAATGAATATCTTAGTAGAGCACATTCGAGAAAAAAAATTGAAGACGTTTGTTTTCTGAGGAACGAGAATCACAAGCTTCGATCGCTCACCGTCTCTGGAGAACAAAATTTTTGAATGCAGCATTTGTTTTCTTTTCAGGTCTACTTGTTAAATTTTGAATTGTATTTTTCTCTTTTATTTGTATTGCGTGTCAAGATAAATCGACCAAGGAGGTCGTTAGAATTTGAGGAGGATTCCATGAGAAATCGTTTAGGGAGGACTTCTAGACCAGGGAGGTCTAGGTAGGGCTCGAAGACCTTCAAGAAGTAGGGAGAGATCCGGCTTGAAGACCTTCAGGGAGAAAGGAGAGAGCCAACCGATCATCTGGGGGAGGGTTGGTATAAAAACCAAAAGAAATTTTCTATTCATCGTCTATAATCTCTGGCGTTATAAAGATTAAACTTTTGTAATTATAAATAATATTTTCAATATTCTAATGAACTCAAGTATTCATGTTTTGATTTATAATTACATCTGAGTATTGCTGACATGCTAAAGTCTCCTTCGTGCGTACACTTGAATACTCTTATGTAGTTTAAGAATGTGATTTTTGTTGATACCGCTGGCATTAATACTACTGCCCTATGCTAGGCTGCAGAAAGCATATTCTTATCGTGAGAAGTTTTTAAAAGTTGAATAACTACTACAAACCTTATTCACCCTCCCCCCTTTTAGGTTGGCCAAAGATCCTACAGTGGAAACAAGAGGAAAAGAAGAGAACGAGAGTGTGCGATAAGCATCGTGAGCACATGTATGTGTTGAGAGCGATGTGAGTGCGGAAGCATGACTAAAGTGTGGGAGCACGCCGAAAAAACAATGAGCACGGGAGTGCATGGTGAATGTCGTGAGCTCAGGTGTGCACCGAGAGTGCATGATCAAAACAAGATCCCGGGAGAGTGCCGAGAGCACTATGAACTTGGGTGAAAAAACCCAATTTTGATTAGTTGGGATCAAGAAATACCTTGGAAACTGGTAGCAGAAAGCTAGCGCACTGCGGTAGGTCACCGTCGGTGATATCATTTTTGCCTTATCAAGCCGACATTGGAGATGCAAACTAGAGTTTTTGTGGCGCGGTAGTTGCTACCGTAGTGCAGTAGTGCGTTTTTAGTAGACATAGGTAATGTTGATTAGATGTGTTGGTTATAGGATATGTCGACTAGATTCTAGTGAGACAAAGTAATTGTATCAGCGAGAAGAATGTCTTGTCAGTGAGAAGAGTGTTGATCAAGTCGACTTGAGACAGAAAGTAATTTAGGGCTGGAGTTATCGTTGTGCGGTAAGTTGTGAAAATAGAACCATAAATCCTCAATTTTAGGTCGTTCAATCTATTTGGAACTTGATCCAATGGCCAAACCTATTAGTATGTTAACCCTAAATATAGCAGAGACTTTTCCATCTTCATTTTCCATGTCCACGAAGGTATTACGGCTAGAGTGAGCAAGATGAAGAGGAGTAGGAAGACGACCAAGATTCCTCCATTAGAAAAGCTTCGGAGCATCATTTGACGATTCGAGAACAGAAACGCGGAGAAGGCTTAGAGGTGCACATTTCCATCCATGCTAGTATAGTTTTCTATGGCGAGGAAGAGGTTTCATAAGATAACAACATCTTTCCTCCCAGTCTTAGGATGCATTCATGACATCTCTTTTCTTTTACGTCTTCTTTTCCTACATCTTTGGTACCTGATCTCTCAAATGAGAGGGATCTGGGCTACATTGGTTCAAGAGGAACTGTCAGGTCGATTGAGTATGTCCCCAACATATTTTTCTTTAGAGATTAGCTCCATTAGTAGATTAGGTATGGAGGGTGAAGCCAAAATCATGGACGATGGTCCGATTCGGGGATGTTTTTTGGCATCTATTTAGTTCTTGCGCTAGAAATGCGATTGCGGTGAAGATGTCATTACGATGCCCTTAATTTTTATGTGATAATGAATGGTGATTTTAGGGCAATAAAATGCGTGTAGTGAATAATTATATAGATCGTGGCATCCAATTGTATGTTTAAGGCATGGCTTTGTCTTTATAGTCAGCTGCCTAGCCCCATGATGTTATGATTCACGTGTGGAGGGTGTCTCGACAAGATAAGTATCCTTATATGAAACTGAAGAGAATGGTTATGCTTATGGACAAGCTCGATGATGTGATCATCTATATGCGAGTAGGGTCTAAGCTAGAGTTATTAGCAACAGTTGTGACGGCTTCGTGAAAATGACAAGAATGGCCTGGAGGAGGGGTGTTGTTACGTTTTTATGGTCATCCCCGACCGACCCTTATTATACCACTTCTTCTGTTTTAGTTTTAGGGCAAGGATCAAAAGTTGTAGCTAGCTCACCGTTAACAAAAAGATTAAGTCTCATGAAGTGTACCTACTCCTATTTTTTATGCATTATTATTTCTTTTACCTTATTCCCTCTTGCACATCGAGGTAGCTTAGGAGCTTTGCTACTCTATTTTGAAGTGATGTATTGATGATTTGAACATTTACGTTGTAAGGCCACAAGTCCGAATAGCTCCTATGTATATGTGGACAACTCTGGATTCTGGTTGCATTTATGTTGTGTTTGTACTCGTGATAGTTATTTGGAAAGTTCTTATATCAACTTATAATGTCAAAGCTATGGTTATTATATGTTGTGGGCTCCTTGCTAGACTCATATAATATGGCATTTGTATGGGTGACATTATAGTGGGAGTGTGCAGAGAGTGCGGGAGCGCGCCATGAGCACCGTGAGAACTTGAGCAAGGAGTGGGCATTATGTATCATGAACATACCGAGAGCATTGTGAGCGTGGGAGCATGCTGAGAGTACGGGAGCGCGCGGTGAGTGCTGTGAACTTGGGAATACACTGAGATTTTGGGAGTGCACTATGAGCACCATAAGAGTGGGAGCGCAAGAGTGTACTATGAGTGAGGGAGCACATAAAGGGCACCGTGAGCGCATGAGCGTGTAGAGAGTGTGGGAGCGCGTAGAGAGGTCGACGAGAATGGGGATCATATTGCGTGTGTGTTGATGCGTATGTACAAAGGAGTTCGTGCCCTTCGCGCCTTGAGTGCTTACTTTGTGCATCGACTTTAATACCTAATTTAGGGCACTAACTTGGTCAGCACCTAGGAACTGGCTCGCATGGCTAGTGCAAAACTTTCCTTGTGGTGTTTGTTGCATGCCCTATGCGGTAGTGGCCATGTAGCAACTCCCTAATTTAGGAGGGCTGGGTTGTATTCCAAATGGTAAGTACAGAGTGGGAGCATGCTATAACGACCTATCCAACACACAAATCGAAAGGATGATCGTTGGCACCCCTAACATCCAGCTCGAAAGGGTTCATCCTCAACAGGTCTGCATACCATGCACCCCAACCCCTATTTATGCTTACGGGCGGGTCGTTGGAGGCCGAAATGTCCCTTTTGTTGAGAAGTGATCCAATTAAGACCCCTTTGGGAGACTTACTAGAAGGTCACCCATCCTGAAATTACTCCATCTCAAGCAAACTTAACAATAAAGTTCTTTCACTCCTCATCACAAATTGTAGCTCAATTGGTGATGAGAAGTGAAAGAACTATATAGTTAAGCATGCTCGAGATGAAGTAATTTTGGTATGGGTGACCTCCTGGGAAGTCTTCGTAGCGACGCTTAATTGGATCACTTCACATCAAAAGGGAGGTTGTGACCTCCAACAACTTGCCGATGGGAATAGATAGGAGTTGGGGTGTATAGTCTGCAGAACTATTGAGGTTGAACCCTTTTGAATTGGATGTTGGGGTGCTTGAGGTTGTCCTTTTGAGTTGTGCGTTGGGGAGGCCATTACAAAAGGTGATATTTTATTGTAACAACCCTAACTAGTCCAACAGGACAATGACACGGCTCCGCTTTAGGTGACGTTACTAGGCTACAGTCCAAGTACCTCATCCCATATCCATCCACAGGCAGGTTATTGGTGGCCACAACCTCCTTCGATGAACGAAACTCTCTGGTTAAGAGGACAGCATAGGGACTTCCCAAGAGGTTACCCATCCCAACATTACTCCAGCTCGAGTGCGCTTAACTATGGAGTTTTTCACTTCTTATCACCAATTGAGTTGTAACACTCCAGTTTTCCCATTATTGAAAAACAACAAAGTATGGTTTTAAGAGCTAATGTCGGTGATAGTGGTATCACGTGGTGATAGTGTGTCATGTGGCTGACAACCACGTGTTAGTTGGTTGTGCAGCAGTTGATGAGCGGAGCTGACTTGGTCAAGCGGGCACCGCCTAAGATATTGCCAGACGATGGAATTTAAACATATTTCTCAAATAAAAATCAAGGTCATACATTCCTATTGGCATGGAGATCTGGTGGCTAGAATTTTTTCCGAGAATAATAAGTGGCAGTAGAGTAAACTTTCTTCTCATTCTCTCTTTCTCACTCTCTCTCTTCAATTTAAGAAAAGAAAGAAGAAAGAGGATATGAAAAGGAAGGAGTAAGAAGAGGGTTGAACTCAGCCATTAGAGGAGCTTTTGATCTTAGAATCATGAGCCAACAGTAGATCCGCGGAGAGGAAAGTGTTGCGAGCCTTTTTATCCAGATTAACTAAGATATCTTGGCACCAAAACGATCTTCAAAGGTAATGATTCTCCTTCTTAACACTAGGACAAGTTAGTTCTTTTATTTGGCATAATTGCATGAAAGTAACTCCACTAATTAGTGGGAGGTGATGCTTTCAACGGGTAGATATGCAGTATCCCTGGTAGAAATTGCATATAGAGTCAAGATTGATGTACGGACGTAGGCATGCTGTGTGAAGCCCATCTGCGACAAGTTGGCCCGGATTGGTGATGTTGATTTGCATGCCAAAGAAGACTTCATGGAAAAATGATTAGTTTTTAGGGTTTTTGTTACTATAGGTTGCTACATGGAGTACTGGAGATTCACTCCAAGAAACAACCGAAGTTGCAGCATAAAATGAGGTTCTGCTGATATCACCCGGCTATAGTGATATCGCTGGCGATATCTCCCAGTGAGCTTTGTATGTGATTGTGAAGCCTATGTCCTGGGTACTAGGTACATAACATTAAACTGAAGGGCTTGATGTGCCTAGTTGGGTGGCCTTGTTTGTCGACCGTAAAGATAACATTAGTTATCGTATTAATGGGCTGAGGTAAAAGCATACCAGCACTGTGGTTGTTGATTCTGGTGATTTAAGCACGGGCATCGCTGATCCAAACCCTTCTTGCGTGAGTCGGTGATGAGGTAGCTTCTCAGTTCACCAGTCCTAGGGAAGTTAGGGAAGCATAATAGCTTGTAACCGGCAATCGCTCAATTGAACCATCTAAGTGAATGATACTTAGGATGGAGGTGGGACTTGAAATTCGATACACTAAAAGTGTACCATGAAAGTATGAAGCGTGTGGCCGTGTGTACCACCATTTGTGGTGATTGTGTAATTATATGTTGCCATACTGCTTGCTTGCAGGGAAGGAGTACCACCTCCCCGGGAATGTGGTGAGATTGTTATAATTATGGTCATCTAAAGTTGATTGATGTTTTATTTTGCCATGTATTGGAGTAATGTACTTGTGCAGGTGCTGGCAAGCCGAGCGGGAAATAGCGGGCTAAAGCCCTTTTGCTGTGCTGGCCCTCAAAAGCCTAAGTGTTGTTTTTACTACTTTTATGTATAGATGTCCTGTATGCCGATGTATGTAAATCACTTTATTGTGTAATCATGAATGCAGTTTGTAAGGCCTTAAGGCCAGACTTTTGTTTATACACTCGTCCCTAAATATATTTTTATATATAGTGTACATTCCTGGTTTTGGGTTATTATTCTTCAACTACTTCCGCTAGAATGTCGCTCTGTGTTAGGTTATGTGAATGTTTAGTTTCATTCTGTAACTCTTTAATCTATTTGCTTAATATGGTGTAGGGTCCCTATCGGACCTACTATTATATTCTTCGTAAAGGACAGGGTGTTACAATTTGGTATCAGCTTCTGGTGTCGATCCCTTCGCTTTTGAATTCGTAGTTGAATTCATGTATGGGGCAGTGAGCATGTGTGTGCGTCTCCATTAAAAAAAGAAATAACATTAAATATAAATTATGAAATTGTGGTTATGTATCCAAAATAGAACACACACACACACACACACACACACACACACACACACACACACACACACACATATATATATAAATGAATATTTGTTGTTAAAAATTATAGAAATATCTTCCCGCTATTCAAGCCCTTATGTAAAATATGTGTCTGATATTGTGATTGATTTTATAACATAAACCGTTCAAAACAACATTGAAAGTAAAGCCTATGGGTAGATAGTCACCTAAAGGGGGGGGGTGAATATGTGACCCTTTTTTTTATTCCTTGTATTTTTTGTTACTAATTTAATAGCAATAATATCATCACAGATTATTGCACACACACAACACAAATAAAGAACAACACACAATACACACAGAATTTTATAGTAGTTCCCCTATCTAGGGTACACCCACTTTCCCCCTCCTTCCTCACTAGCAATGTGCTAGATAAGGTTATAACTCCTCCTTTTCAACTCAGATCCAAAGATCCTACAGGCTCAGTTTCTGTCAAGAAATCTACACTCAGACCAACTGGTCTTACCTCAGAGATTCCCTCAATCTCCTACCTCATGCCCTCTTAAGAACCTTACCTCATCCTTTATATAATAGGCCTACAACTCAGTGATTTACCCCAAATCACCTACCTTAGGTCTCTCCAGAATCCTATCTCATCCTTTATAAATTATGCTTACAATCTAAGAGAAAAGATTCTCCTATCCAGTCAAATCTCTTGAAGATCTTACAATTTAAAGTGATAAAATAAAATGCAGATAATAGAAAACATGTAATCTATTATATCTGCTTACATAGATTCTTCAAATCAGCTGCAATTGGATTTATTATTGATAGATCTGCAGACTAAAATGTTCCTTCTCTGTATCAGCAATCTTCTTGAAGTTGATCGGCGTGAATACCTTGAAGATGTTGTTGATCAAATATAATTTGATCCTCAGATCAATCTCATAAAAAGGGATCTGAAGATCATCTTGAATACCTTTGCCTTCTTCCTCTTTCTCGAAAAAAGTCGTCTGGTTAGAACTTGGAAGAAATTAGAACAAGAAATTTTGATTGCTTGATTTTTTTCCGTCAGTTGTTCCTGTGTGAATTTGATTCTCTGTCTCTTGTGAAGGCAGGACCTTCTATTTATAGACTTCGCAGATGAATGGATTATGTTTGATGACGTCAGCAACATACATCAAATTCTTCCTTGATCGGCTTCTGTTGAAGTATGAGTTTTCTCAAATTAGTTCTGACTTGGCTTGACATTTCTAGTGTCAACTTAACATATTCTGAAACATAAGTGTCGAGTTATACCAGATGTCTCAACACATGTGTTGAGATATCTTAGTAGTCTCGACACATTCAACCTTGGAGTAATTTTCATCAGAAGCTAAAAGTGTCGAGACATTTGACTTGTCTCGACACACCCGTAATCTGTGTCGACAAATCTAAATACTGCCTTGTGTCGAAATAGTTAGATTGTCTCGACACAACTGTTTGCTGTATCGACATCTTCTGATTTTGCCTTGTGTCGAAAACGACTAATTCTGCCTTGTGTCGAGATAGTGAGATTGTATCGACACAATCTGTCTGCGATGTCGACAACTTCTGATTCTGCCTTCTGTCAGCAACTACTAATTCTGCCTTGTGTCGAGACAGTGAGATTGTCTCGACACAATCTGTCTGTTGTGTCGACAACTTCTAATTCTGCCTTGTGTCGACAACTACTAATTCTGCCTTATATTGAGACAGTGAGATTGTCTTGACACAAACTGTCATTGAGGTGTCGACACAATTGAACTGTATCGACACATATGTGCTTAGACAATTTCTTCACTTTAAATCCTACATATGTAAACTTAACATGCATCAAATACAACTTTTTGTATATCATTGAGTTGATAAGGGACTTCCCCAAATCAGGTACACAATTCCCAATGTACCCAACAATCTCTCCCTATTTGAAGAAGTCATAATCCCAATTCAATGATATACATCACAATACCAAAATATGATGTAAAAGATTTAGCATAACAACAGATTTATATTAAGATAACAAAATCAAATAAGAAACAAATGAACACTTTCATTCCATTTAACAAAATTTAACCATTCCAAAGATTATAACATGTTATAACAGATTTACATCATTCCTAGATAATACAATATAATCTAAGATTGATCTGGCTCCTTAATGACAATGCCTTTGCCTGATTGAATGTTGGCTTTTACTTCTGGTATACTGTTATCAGCTACTTTCTTGCCTTTTTTTCCTTGATAATGGAAAGTTGTTCAGCCTTAAGCCTTTGTCTTTCAAAGTAATGAAAGGGCTTAGGGAAATATTTGCTAGGTTCAATAGCAGTGGCCGGAATCACCCCATTCTTCTGATATCTTTTGAACTTATAGATAACCTCTTGTTGCTTGAGGTGTTTACTCCAGTCCTTCTCAGAGTACCACTTTCCTCTGTCATGTCTATTATTATTAATAGCTGGCCAAGTAGTGAGTATAATATTTTTAGAGGTTGTATTCCACTGCTCAAAATCAGGCTTAGCCTCTGTCTATTCTCTAAATCATTTCTTAGATAATTGGACCTCTTTTTCTTTCAGCAGGGCAACATCAGTCATCTCCTCCTCTTCACAAACAACATTCTGAGCATTAGGTGGAGGACTGTAGATGGTCTGAACTGCACTTTTAATATCCTAAAAATTTGGAGGAGAATATATTATCTGGTCTGCAACTAGAGGAATCCCTTCCAACTGGGTTGGTTGGCAGCCAGACTCAGCTGTCTGATTATCATCACATAGAGGAGGGTATCCAAGAGTAGCTCTGATGTTATTGGAAGTCCACTTAGCATAGTCAGAACTGGCTTTTATCATAACTCTCTCCCCCTTTATGGCTTCTCTTCCAATGTGATCTCTTAAATCATCCTTTTGAAATCTCACTTGATTAACCCACATGATGAGTCCCTGTAGTGAAATGAGTTTTAAATTTCTTAATATCATCAATGATACCTTTTTCTGAATTCTTTATGACTATACTGAGAGAAGTTGATTAAACTAAGAGTTTGGTTTCAATAGCAGCTGATGTAGAGGTAATTTTATTTTCTAAAGCCGTTATTTATTCAGCAAGCTTTGTCAGAGAAATGTCATGCATGTCTATGAGATTATAATTCAATCTCTTCTGATTTTTTAGAACAAAACCTTGTTG
Organism: Platanthera zijinensis; assembly: GCA_039513925.1. Taxonomy (NCBI): domain Eukaryota; kingdom Viridiplantae; phylum Streptophyta; class Magnoliopsida; order Asparagales; family Orchidaceae; genus Platanthera; species Platanthera zijinensis. The sequence continues at coordinate 159,538,866 of CM077083.1, forward strand.
TACTGTAGTGTCTTCTAAAATCTTCTTAGACTATGCTTGCTATTTTGCCAGATAAACTCAACATTTGCACCTATTTCAAAGAAGTTTAACATGTCTTGTTTCAGTAAATTCACTTCAAATCTTATGGATTTTATATCTTGGGCCAGCTGAAACTGTAAATCCTTTTTACTTTCATCTACATTTTTTTCAAGATCTGTTCTTTGTTTATCTAACATTACCAGTAACTGAACCAAGAGCGAACTAAAATCCTTAGTAGGAGAAGAAGATGGTTTTCTTGACTGTAATGTCTTCTTATAGCTTTAACTTCTCCTTTTTAGTTCAATTATTTTAATCTGCTGTAGCTGAAATTCTTCTTCCTCATCTAACTCAGATGAGATAACAATAACAAAAGATTGTTGTTTTTCTACACTTCGAGACCTAGGGGACTTGGCTGCTTGCTCCCCCTCAACTCTTGCATCATTTTGATCAAGGGATTGATCTCCTAAGGCAGTCTCATGTTGTAGATTCTCAACAGTAGGAACATAGTTCTTAGGAGAAGAAATTATCTCCCCCTGAATGGTAGCTTCCTCTCCCAGTGGGATTTCTTCCACAGTCTCCTTAGAAACTCTTGCCTCTATGTCTGGCATATTCTCATCTTGGTCCTGTTTCATATCTGTATCCAATTCATGAAGAACATCCTCTACTATGTCATTTACAATTTCACTATCTAAGATTATAGGTTCCTTTAGGTTTGTCTCAGCAGTTTGGACTACAGAGGGTTCAATCTCCCCTTGCACCTCATGCCTTTTTTCAGGTGATCTCTTTTGAAGAATGTTTGTATCTGGTGCATCACTGTGATCTAAACTGGAACTTTCTGGAATTTTAGAATCACTAGAGGATTTTTCTTCCTCCACCACTGCCTTTTTCTTCTTCTCTTTCTTCTTTTCAACTACAGAAGGTTCTTTGGATGGAACTATATCCCATCTGAACAATATCCTCATATCCATTTTTCTCATATGATTTATCTTTGTGCCCAGTTTTTGATTTAGTTCTATAAGAATGGCTTTAACTAAATATAGACTTAATATCCTACCCATGTTGGGCTTCTTGATACTCTCAGAGAATTTGTCAAATACCAATCTACTCCAGTTAGTTTTGGTTTTGAAGATTATTCTTGTCAGTATCTCAAACATGGGAGCAGAGATTTTTTCATGTATGTCTGTCTTACACAACAACACTTTTCCAACTATTTCTGATAGAAATTTTCCTTGAGTATTCATACCCTTTTGATTCAGAAAACTCCCTATCTTTTTAACTGAATCCAATCCACACCAACCTAATCCTGCAGAAGTTTGTGTTGAATCTACGAAATCCACTTGATTGATTCGAGGTATATGAAATACCTTTGCCAATCTTTTCTTGGTTATTTTAACCTTGGTACCATTAACAGTGGATTTAATCTTTGTTGCACTGGAGTCTAATGTTGCATTATTGAAGAATTCCAGTACCTCCCATTTCCAGATTCTTGTAGGTTCTGACAGTAGATATTCAAGACCAACTTCTTGGATTAGGACAATCACATTCCTAATTTCTTCGTCTGCAGAGGCGAATACATTTCGCACGAGTTCGTATCCCTCATTTATGTTTTCATCATTCTTTGGAGCCATTGATGTTGTCGATGTTGATTTCGTCGAGTGGAAGACATCTCGAATGTCGACTAATATGAAATTTGAGGTCTAGACACTTAATAAGAACTCAAGAAGTTATAGTTGATTCATACCCTCAACTTTCTTTATATAGTTAAATCTTCCTGGAATGTGAAAGGGTGCACTGCATATAGGCTTATTCTAAATAGTGGAAAATACCTAGAGTCGACACACGAAAATTTTCGGCTGACAAGATGTGTCGACATGAGTCGACACACCTTCATGTGTCTCGACATTGCAATGTCAACACGCTTTCCCGAGACTCGACACACTTTCCTGAGACTCTACACAAGACTATGTATGGTGTCAACATACATAAATTTTTTCTCGACATGCAGTGTCAACTCTCTTTCCTGAGTCTCAACACAAGACTATATATGGTGTCGACACTTTTTCTTGAGTGTCGACACGAGATTTTTACTTAGTCAAAATCTAGTTTTCTGAACTGTTACACTTCGATATTTGAGATGTCTATAAGTTGAATTAATGACCCCTTATTTTAGTTTATTCAAGATTTAACATCCCAAGTTCAAATTTAAAGAAAATGAACTTCTTTTATTCTAGTGGTTTGGTAAAGATGTCAGCATCTTATTTATTTGTAGAAACAAATTCTAGGCTAATATCTTTATTTTCTACATGCTCCCTAATGAAGTGATATCTAATTTTAATATGCTTTGTTCTACTGTGAGACACGAGATTGTGAGCAATAGAAATAGCACTTGTTGAATCACAGAATAAAGGAGTTTCACTTAGCTGTAACTTATAATCTTGTAGCTGATGCTGAATCAAAAGAAGTTGAGCACAACAACTTCAAGCTGAAATGTATTCAGATTCAGCTGTTGATATTGCCACACTTGTCTGCTTTTTGTTACTCCATGAAACCAGCCTTCTTCCAAGAAATTGACATGACCCTAATGTGCTTTTCCTGTCTTGTTTGCATCCTGCATAATCTGCATCTGAAAAACCAATCAGTTCAAAATCATTATTCCTTGGATACCAAAGGCCAAGATTAGGTGTGCCCTTTAGATATCTCAACATCCTTTTGATTATTGTATAATGAGATTCTTTAGGGCATGCTTGATATCTGGCACATATGCAAGTGGAGTACATTATATCTGGTCTACTGGCTGTTAGATAAAGCAGTGATCGAACTATCCCCCTATATAAGGTTACATCAACTAGTTTGCCAGCAACATCCTTGTCTAAAGACATAGTGGATCCCATAAGAGTTCTCATTGAGGTGGTTGTTTCCATGTCGTACTTCTTGATTAACTCCTTGGTGAACTTAGATTGACTAATGAAAAGTTTATTTATAGTTTGTTTAACTTGGATACCCAAGAAAAACTTGAGTTCACCCATGCTACTCATCTCAAACTTACTTTGTATTAATTTGGCAAACTTAGTGCAAAGTGACTCATCAGTAGAACCAAATATAATATCATCTACATATATTTATACCAGGATGGTCTTGCCTTTGAATTCCCTTGTGAATAGTGTATTATTTATTTTCCCTCTTAAAAATTTATTCTCGTGAAGGAACTCAGACAGAGTCTCATACCAAGCCCTTGGGGCTTATTTTAAACCATAGAGAGCCTTTGAAAGCAAATAAACATGAGAAGGTTTAGTTAAATCAACAAAACTTGATGATTGCTCTACATAGACTCTTTCTTTGAGATTGCCATTTAGGAAGGCTGACTTAACATCCATTTGGTAAACTTTGAAACCCTTGTAGGCTGCATATGCTAGGAAGATTCTTATAGCTTCCAACCTAGCCACTGGTACAAAGGTTTGATAAAAGTCTATTCCCTCTTCTTGTCTATATCCCTTTGCAACCAGTCTAACTTTGTTTCTTATTATTACACCATTTTCATCTAATTTGTTTCTATAAATCCATTTGGTTCCTATGATGTTGCAATCTTCTGGTCTGGGAACCAACTTCCCGACCTTATATCTTTTGAACTAGTTCAATTCTTCCTGCATTGCTCCTATCCAAAATGGATCCACATTAGCTTCTTAAAACTTTTTTGGTTCTGTCTATGACAGAAAACTTGAATACATCACAGTATTGTGATGTTTGCTTCTTGTGGTCACTCCCTGAGCAGCATCTCCTATGATCAATTCCCTTGGATGATCCCTTAGATGCCCAACAGCTACAGGCAGTGTGATTTCATCTTCTGGACCTTCTTGATCAATGTGCTTAGTTGCTTCTCCTGGCTCTTCCTGTGCAAGCACTTCCTCAACAATGTTGATTTATTCTTGCATATTCTTCTTTGTTGTAATTGTATCTTCTATAGACAGCTCCTTTAGCTTCAAGTACACACCTGTTGTGCTTGATGTACCTGACTCATTATTATAAAACATAAAACTTTCATCAAATACAACATTTATAGACTCTTCTACAACTTGATCCTTCAAGTTGTAGATCCTATAGGCCTTACTGTGGTTATTATAACCAACAAATATCCCATTATATGACTTTTCAACAAACTTGGTTATGTATATTTTCCTATTATTTAGGACATAACATCTACAACCAAAAATTTTGAAATAGGCTATATTTGGTTTTCTGCCCTTCATTAGTTCATAAAGAGTTTTATTTATTCTTTTGTTGATTGAAGCCCTATTAAGAACATGACATGTAGTGTTAATTGCCTCAGCCCAAAAATATTCTGGGAGTGAAGAATCACTCAGCATGGTTCTTCCAGCTTCAATGAGAGCCCTGTTCTTCCTCTTAGTAACTCCATTTTGGTGAGGTGTTCTTGGTGAAGAAAATTCTAGCTGAATCCCCAGTTCTTCACAAAACTTTGTCAAATAATCAGATTGAAATTTAGTTCCATGATCACTTCTAATTCTGACCACAGAACTGCTTAATTTATTCTAAATTTGTTTGACAAAAGTCTTGAAGATATAAGGAGTTTCAGACTTTTTCCTTAAGAAGAAAACCCAAGTGTATCTAGAATAATCATCAATAATTGTAAAAGTGTAGACTCTCCTTCCTAAACTATGAACTGGCATAGGACCAAATAAGTCCATGTGCAGGAGGTATAAACACCTCACTGAGTCTTTGGCTTCACAACCTTTGAAAGAAGCTTTAGTTTGCTTGCCTTTTTGGCATGCTGAACAGATGCTTTCTATAACGCACCCAAATCTCAGATATGAGTGGGCTGTGTTTACTGAGCAATACGGACTGGAACACGGGTGTGTCTAAATCCATGTCCTGCTCTATTTTAGAAATACGGCCTAGGACACGGGCATGTCCAAAGTCGTGTCCTGCTCTGTGCTTGCCAGGTTGTGTCGACTGAGGCACACGGCCGGGGACACGGGCATGTCCGAAGTCATGCCTAGCACACGGCCTGTAACACGGGAATGTTACAGGGCTGTATCCTGTTCGGGCATGATGATTTCTAAGTTGATTGAGGCATACAGCATTTGACACGGGCATGTCCAAAGCCGTGTCGGGCACATGGCCTGAGACATGGGTGTGTCTAGGGTCGTGTCCTGTTCTGAGATCGATGATTTCTCGTACGAAAGTGAGACACTGCCTGTGACACGGGCTTATCACAAGCCATGTGCAGACCCAGTTAGATGATTTTAAGGGTGAATCATGGTCGTTCTTTTTATTTCAAAGGGATCCGACGGCCCAACAGCTCTCCTGATGGTATAAGGCCAGGAAATGAGGGTTTAGACCTCATTTCACTTGTTCCTTTCTCTTTCTAAGAGGTAGAGAGAGGGGAGAGCAAAGGGAGGAGTAGAAGGAGGAATCTCGCCATTGTTGAAGCTTCGAAGCTCAAAATCGCGAGCCGAGTCCAGATCCGCGCAGGCAAGTCTGTTGCGGTGCTTTTCATCTGGCTAGTTTTCCATGGTGCCGAAGCGAACCTCTAGGGTAACGATTCTCTACTTGGACATGTGAAGTCCTCTTCCTTTTTGCATAGGAAACTCTCTCCCACGAGTGGGCAGTGAGTATGAGGTATTCCTTCGGATAGATATGGTTTATCACCGTCATTTTGTATATAGAGTCCGCAATCGAAGTACAGACATATGCATGGTGTGTGAAGCCTATCCAGACATGTTGGTCTGGATCAGTGATGATTTCATTATGCATGTATTGCCGGAGAAGACTCCGTGTCGTTTGTTTTTCGGGTTTCTACGCGGTAGATTGCACTAGGGAGCCTTGGGGACTAACTCTAAGGTGCACCCGAAAAACTGGGCAGAAGCGTATTTCTTCTAGGTACAGCGCGGCGTTAGTAATACCGCCGGCAGTAGCTCTGTTATTGTGAGGTTGTGTGCTTTGGGAGCCCAGTTTGTTTGGTTTGCGAACCAACCTTGTGCATAAACGGGTTATGTACTATTGTATGATCGATACTTTGGGATTCAGGGAAGCTTGATCTGCGTCAATGACTTAAATTGACATGGCGATGTGAGCAACGGGTTGAGTGGAACTGTACCCGCTCTATGGAGATGTGAGCATGGGGTGGTGGTCGTGTGCGCCAATGCCTGTGGTGAAGTGTGCTTAAATTGTACTTTCACTATCTTATTTGGTTATTCTAATGTAATGCAGGGAAGGAGCACCACCACCCCGAGTGAGGGGTGAGGTCGTTATAATTTGGTCAGCTAATGCAGACCGTTGCCTTGTTTTACCACCATGCGGTGGGTTATTCTGATGTAGGAACAGTTGAGCCTAGTGGCAAGTAGCGGGATGGAACCCTCGTTGCTGTGCTGGCCCTTGAAGGCCAAGGCGAAGTATTTTCTTTTATTACTGTCATGTATGGCCGGCCTGCGAGCCGATGTATGTAAAACACTTTTGTTAAGCAAACTATTGTAAGGCCATAAGGCCAAATCTTGGGTGTATATTATTTCATTCCTAGCGTGGTTCTAGTGGACATTCATGTTTTAATTCTTTGGGTTCTTATAACTATGTTAAAAGATTCCGCTAGAATGCTCTGAGTTAGGATACGTGTTCCTTTGGCAATAATTTGGTATTAATACGTAACTCCACTAACTGTCCGTGGTATATGGCGTGGGGCCCTGGCCGGACCTTCTGTTATTTTCCATGTGACGGATGGGGGTGTATGTACGTCATCGTTATAATATGAAAAGAACTCACGAATGTCTACGTAGGAATGAAAATACACATGTTTGAGGAACCTGAGTGTTCCTATAATTGCTTTTTTTAATTTTGTTTGGTCGCTTAATGGTGTATTATACGAGTATAGGTGACCAGGAGTGGCGCAGGGCAGTCAGAACACCCTCTCTCCGAGGAAAGTGGCGCAGCCAGCGACGTGCCTGAGACCCCTCCTTCTGTTGAAACCATAAGAAGGGTAGTTGAAGCGGTGTTCGTCGTGACTAATGCACATCATGGAAGGAATGTGAAACCCTTTGTCCCTGAGGTGGCTTCAACGCCGGGTTCTATGACGGAGCAAATGGCATTTAGAAGACCAGAATGTCAGCAGTTGAACATGCTTTTAGTGCAGGGTACACACTCAGTTGAGGAATATTTGCAGGAGTTTCTTATGATAAGACGCTACTCAGTCTTTGAGTTGGAGAACGAGCAGTCTATGGTCGATAGATTTTATAATGTCCTGCTTAGCGAGTTACAAGTTCTACTGCTAGGACCACAATTATTGGGATTCCGAGCCTTGGTGGAGTCGGGTAGATCTTTGGAAGTAGATTTGGGGAAGTCCCGCCAGATGCCAGTGTGTAGGGTACCGAATTCTGCAGGTCTTACAAAGGCTGCATACCGCAGAACGCTGAAAAAGAGGGCAAGAACATCTACCAGTAAGCTACTTACGCTTGTCATACTTGTGGAAAGGAAGGGCACTTTGCCCGAGTTTGTCGGGATGGTGCATAGAAGACGAAGAAAGCTATGTCAGGAGCAGTTGTAGGACAGAGTGCTAGAGAATGTAGTGGTATTCCAGTGGCAAAGAATACTGGATCTATAGCATCCATTGGGCTAGACCCAATTATATGTTATAACTGTGGGAATTTGGGACACTTTGCCCGAGATTGTTGGAACGGACGTCAGAAGTCCGAGAGGAAGCTTAGAGGGTACAACCTTGGCCAGCAGGAGGCCATGAAGAAAGCTGGCGTGGTGACAGGTACGGCTTAAATTAATAGAAGTTTAGCTTTATATACCTGTTTCCTTATTCGTGTTAGCTTGTGACTGGTTGTGCTAGGCTTTGTATCGATCTTTGATTTTCCGGCGAGAGCACTATTCGATACGAGAGCTTCGCATTCCTTTTGTCCGAAGAGTTTGTATCGTGCATCGGAGTACCTTCTTCGATGGAAAGGGATAAATTGGATGTGTTGCTGCCTAACGGGTGTTCTATACGTGCGGATAGAGTTTGTTGTGTGTAGACACAGATCGAGAGTCAAGAGTTAGACTTGCAAGCGTCGCTACTACCGATAGTTGAGTTCGACGTGATCTTTTGAATGGACTGGCTATCAGAGCAGCGTGCGTACATTGATTGCAACCGTAAGGTGGTTAGTTTGGGACTAGATACAGATCATGAGACGACATTCTCAAGCATGAAGGGGGTCGAGCAAGACGTTGATGTCTGCTCTCTAGGTGGTTAAGGCAGTTCGTGGTAGTACAGAGCTGTTTCTCACTTTAGTGGAGGGTTCGAAGCCCAAGCCTGGTCGGGACAGCATCCTAGTTGTATCTGAGTTTCCTGATGTATTCCCTAAAACTCTCCATGGAGCTCCACCTAAGCAAGAGATCGACTTCATCATTGAGCTAGTTCCAGGTGCCAAACCGGTGTCACGCTCTCCATATCGGTTAGCGCCTAAGGAGATGGCGGAGTTGAAGATACAAATTAAAGAGTTGTTGGAGCAAGGTTTGGTGCGTCCAAGTTTGTCGCCTTGGAGCGCGCCGGTCCTCTTTGTTAAGAAGAAGGACGGAAGATTACGACTCTGTATTGATTACCGGGAGTTGAATTAGCTAACGGAGAAGAATAAGTATCTGATCCCAAGGATTAATGATCTATTCAACCAGCTGATGGGGTAGACTGTGTACTCAAAGTTGGATCTGAAATTCGGATACTATCAGCTACGGATAAGAGAAAGTGACATTCCCAAGATGGCTTTCAGCACATGATATGGGCTTTATGAGTTCACCTTCATGCCGTTTGGGCTGACGAATGCGCTCTCTTTGTTTATGGATTTGATGAACAAAACGTTCAGAGAATACCTGTACCAGCTCATGATAGTTTTTGTCGATGATATACTGGTGTACTCGCAGTGCGAGGATGATCATTTTAAGCATCTGCATATGGTGTTGGAGACATTTAGGAGGAACCAACTGTGCGCCAAGTTATCCAAGTGTGAGTTTTGGCTGTCCTTAGTAGCATTCCTTGCTCATTTAATTAGTAGGTGAGGGAATCACTGTAGATCCGACGGAGATGTTTGCTACGGGAGTGGCCTGTATTGTGTTTAGTAGCGGAAGTCCAGAGTTTTCTAGAGCTTGCCGGTTACTACAAGAGGTTCGTGGAGAACTTTTTGCGGTTAGTGTTACCCCTCATGACATTGACAAGGAGAGATTAGAAGTTTATCTGTCGCCGGAGAGCGCGCAAGCTTTTGAATAGTTGAAGAGTCGCCTGACCACGACGCCTATTCTCTGTGAGCTATGTGGGGCAGAAGGCTTTGAGTTTTACAGTGATGCTTCAAGCAGCGACTTAGGTTGTGTGCTGCTAAAGCATGGGATTGTAATAGCGTATGGCTTGCGCTAGTTGAAGGTACACAAGAGGAATTATTCGACTCATGACTTGGAGTTAGCAGCCGTGATATTCGCTCTCAAACTTTGGAGGCTTTACATGTACGGTGTGAAGGTCGACATCTATATCGAGCGTACGAGCCTGAAGTATATTTTGGATCAAAAGAATTTAATCATGCGACAACGGAGGTGGATGAAGTTCCTTGGGGACTACACCTTCAAAGTACACTACATGCCTAGATAAGGTAATGTGGTTGCGGATGCGTTAAGTCGCAGAGCTCGCGTGCAGGTCAGTTGGTTGTCGATGCATGGCGAACGTTTGGTTCGTGAGTTGGAGTCCTTGGAGACCTCTTAAGCAGACACAAAGTTTAGTGTCAAAGCATAATTGTATTGGTCAGAGGTGCAGTGCAACCTCGCTGATACGATTCGGCGAGCTCTATTCTTGGATAACGACATGAAGCAGATCATGGCTGAGGTTTTGGATGGGTTAAATTCCCAATCTACGGTTAATAATGGACCGTTATGGAGGGATAGTTGTTTGTACGTCCCAAGTGTAGGTAAACTACGGGAGGAAGTGAGGTACGAGGCTTACCATGCTAAGTACTTGATTCACCCGGGGAGCACAAGAATGTTTAAAGCCATGAAAAAGTTGTTCTACTTATCGGGACTCAAAAAGGACAACACTTTAAGAGGCAAAGTGTCAAGCATGCACCCTGGTGAAGGCGAATGCCAGAAGCCTGGTGGATTTCTAAAGTCCCTGTCTGTACCGGGGTGGCAATTTGATGACATCTCAATAGATTTCATGCACAGTTTGCCGAGATCGCACAAGGGGAACGATGTCATCTGGGTGGTCGTTGATCGTTTAAAGAAGGTGTCATATTTTATACCCAATAGGAAGGATGATTAAGTGGAGAAGCTGGCGAAGCTTTACGTGGATAATATAGTCTGTTTGCTTGGTGTACCCTGGAGCATCGTTAGTGACCGTGATGGCCGGTTCACATCCAACGATTGGAGGCTCATTCATCAGTTATTAGGTACCAAGCTGAACTTCAGCACAACTTTTCACCCGCAAACAGATGGGCAAACTGAAAGGGTGAACTGGACGATGGAAGACATGCTTCGTATATGTGCGTTGGATTTTGGGAAAAGGTGGGAAGACCATCTTTTCATGATAGAGTTCGCATACAATAACAGCTATCAAGCCAGTATTGAGATGACGCCTTTTGAGGCTCTGTATGTGAGGAGGTGTCGTACACCGTTGTCTTGGGTAGAAATGGGAAAATCGAAGCTGTACAAGCGAAGTTACGTTGACGATGCTACGCCAATGATATGGTTGATTCGGTAACGGTTACTGATTGCTCAAGATAGACATGCTAAGTACTACAATGCCAAGCATTAGAACGTGGAGTTTGCAGTCGGAGAGTGGATATACCTCAAGATAAAGTCGTTTAAAGGCGTATCAAGGATTCGACGCTTATAGAAGCTTAGTCTGAGGTATGTTGGGCCTTTTGAGATCTTGGAGCAGGTTGGTGAAGCTGCCTATTGGTTGGCTCTTTTGTTAGAGCTGGGTGATTTTCATGATGTGTTTCACATCTCGGTCCTACGCAAAACCGTGAAAGAACCAGTGCAAGTGATTGTTGCGGATCGATTATCGGTCGATAGTGGGCTAACTACGAAAGTTAGACCCATTCGGATCGTGGTTGCAGAGGTCAAATATTGCGGTCGTTAGGAGCTTTCATGGGAGCGAGAGCAGACCATGCTTGTGGAGTATCCCGAGCTTTTCTACTCAAGTACCATTTGATCTTGTGTACCTTTCCATTCTCTAATTTTGGGACAAAATTATTTTAAGGGGAGGAGAATTATAATGCCCCCAAATCTCGGCTATGAGTAGGCTGTGTCTACTGAGCAATACGGCCCGGAACACGGGCATGTCTAAAGCCGTGTCCTACTTTGTATTAGAAACACGGCCTGAGACAAAGGCGTGTACAAAGCCGTGTCCTGCTTTGTGCTTGTTGAGTTGTGTCCACTGAGGCACACGATCAGGGACACGGGAATGTCCGAAGCCATACCTAGCACACGGCCGTATTACAGGGCCATGCCCTGTTCAGGCGTGACGGTTTCTATATCGATTGAGGCACACGGCCTTTAACACGGGCGTGTCCAAAGCCGTGTTAGGCACACGGCCTGAGACACGGGTATGTCCAGGGCCGTTTCTTGTTCTGAGATCGACGATTTCTCGTACAAAAGTGAGACACGGCCTGTAACACGGGCGTATCACAAGCCGTGTGCGGAACCAGTTAGACGTTTTTAAGGGTGAATCATGTACGTTCTTTTTAATTCAAAGGGATCTGACGGCCCAGCAGCTCTCCTGATGGTATAAGGCTGGGAAATGAGGGTTTAGACCTCATTTCACTTGGTCCTTTCTCTTTCTAAGAGGTAGAGAGAGGGGGGAGAAAAGGGAGGAGTAGAAGGATGAGTCTCGCCATTGTTGAAACTTCGGAGCTCCAAATCGCGAGCCGAGTCCAGATTTGCAGAGGCAAGTCTGTTGCGGTGCTTTTCATCCGGCTAGTTTTCCATGTCGCCTAAGCGAACCTCTAGGGTAACGATTCTCTGCTTGTACATGTGAAGTCCTCTTCCTTTTTGCATAGGAAACTCTCTCCCGCGAGTGAGCGGTGTGTATGAGGTATTCCTTCGAGTAGATATGGTTTATCCCCGTCGTTTTACATATAGAGTCCGGAATCGAAGTACGGACGTAGGCATGGTGTGTGAAGCCTATCCGGATATGTTGGTCTGGATCGGTGATGTTTTCATTATGCATGTATTGCCGGAGTAGACTCTGTGCCGTTTGTTTTTCGGGTTTCTACGCGGTAGATTGCACCAGGGAGCCTTGGGTACTAACTCCAAGGTGCACTCGGAAACTGGGCAGAAGCGTATTTCTGCCATGTACGGCGCGACATTAGTAATACCATCAGCGGTAGCTCTATTATTGTGAGGTTGTGTGCTCTGGGAGCCCAGTTTGTTTGGTCTGCGAGCAACCCTTGTGCATAACTGGGTTATGTACTATGTATGATCGATACTTCAGGATTCAGGGAACCTTGATCCGCATCGATGACTTAAATTGACATGCCGATGTAAGCAACAGGTTGTGTGGAACCGTACCTGCTCTATATGGTTCGGTTTAAGTGGCCTACCGATGGCATAGAAGGCGGTTCTTAGGCTTCGGCCGAAAGATACTTTTACCTCACAATGTTGCTGTCCTAGAGGCGGTGGTGGACCAAGTTCACCGAGAATGTGCCCTGAGAGCACGGGGTGTGTGACCATATGTGCCAACGCCTGTAGTGAAGTGTGCTTAAATTGTACTTTCACTATCTTGTTTGGTTATTCAAATGTAATGCATGGAAGGAGCACCGCCACCCCTAGTGAGGGGTGGGGTCATTATAATTTGGTCAGCTAATGCTGACCGTTTCCATGTTTTACCACCACGCGGTGGGTTGTACTGATGCAAGAACAGTTAAGCCTAGTGGCAAGTAGCGGGCTGGAGCCCTCGTTGCTGTGCCGGCCCTTGAAGGTCAAGGTGAAGTGTTTTCTTTTATTACTGTCATGTATGGCCGGTCTGCGAGCCGATGTATGTAAAACACTTTTTTTAAGCAAACTATTGTAAGGCCATAAGGCCAAATCTTTGGTGTATGTTATTTCATTCCTAGCGTGGTTGTAGTGGACATTCATGTTTTAATTCTATGGGTTCTTATAACTGTGTTAAAATCTTCCTCTAGAATGCTCTGAGTTAGGACACGTGTTCCTTTGGCAGTAATTTTGTATTAATACATAACTCCACTAACTATCCGTGGTATATGGCATGGGGCCCCGGCCGAGCCTTCTGTTATATTCCATGTGACGGATGGGGGTGTTACACTCTCCTTAGAGCAATTAAAGTTAGGACCATTCCTAACCAGCTCTTTGCTGTAAAGTTTGTCTATGGCCTTATAGTTCAAGTGAGCTAGCCTCTTGTGCCATTTTACACAATGTGAAGCCCTTTCACATGCAACTAGACATAAGGGTGAGTCTGACTTTATACATAGAAAAATTAGACAGTACACATTCCCACATCTAGTGCCTGTTTAGATGACCTCTTGGTCACTTGACCTTTTTATTAGGCACTCCTCTTTATGGAAAGATATGACATAGCCCAGATCATAAAGTTGGCTTATGCTTATAAGATTGTGTTGCAATCCTTCCACATAAGTTACTTTAGTGAGTGTGACTAAGCCATTTGTGATCTTACCATAACCTTTGGTTATGCCTTTGTCAGCTCCTCCAAAGATCACCTTTGGTCAATCCTCCAGAGGGATGTATTCCCTCAGATTTCCTCTTATTCCAGTCATATGTCTGGAACATCCACTATCCAAGTACCAGATTGGTCTTTCTCTAGAACTTGGACATTCCTACAAAATAAGAATTTAGTTTTCCTTAGGAACCAAAATTGTTTCGGTTCCTAGATTTTTGTTAGTTGTGACTCTATCAAAGTCACCAGTAAATTTCTTGACTTGATATCTTTTCTGAATATGAGACATTGAGTAATTGTACCAGCAATCTAAGGCAAAGTTCTCAATCTTTCCACAATACCAGCATTCATATCTGTTATACCTCCTTTTTGAAGAAACATAAGGATCTTTGTGCTGACATTCCTTTGGGCAGGAGTCAGCAAACTTAATAGTTTTTTCTTGACTGAGAGAACAATACTTGTTTTATCTCTCAGCAGCAAGATTCCTTCTTGGAGCCTTAGACTGGAACACTGGTTGTGGAATGACTTGACCCTTTGGTACTTTTGGCTTTTTGCCCCTTTTCCTTTTCGGTTTTACAAACCCAAGACCACTTCTTGGTGTTCCTGAGAAGGTGTCTATTATGGGCAGTACAGTTTTGGGTTTTGAAAATTTTTGTACTAGGCTTCTCTCATTCAGAAGTTTCAATTCCAGCTCCTGAATGGTTGAATCCTTTTCCTTAACTATTATTATTTGATCATCAATGATCTTAGTTAGTTTTGTCAACTTCGAATTTTGAAGACCAATAATCTGAGTATCCATTTTATGATGATACTCATAACTTTTTAGAGATGAAATTTCTATAGCTTGTTCTTTAATAAGCTTCTTGTTGTTAACTAAAGCTACCAACAACTCACCAAATTTTACTGTGAGATATTGTAGTTCAGTTGTTAAGTTAATCTCATGTGAATCAACCACCGAGTCACATGAGTTTAGCTCACGTTCAGTCTCATAAACAGAAGTCTTAGAGGAGGAAGAGTTATCATAGATTACCTGTGTACTTTTATAGTCATGTACTTTTGTTTCTGGTTCATCAGATATTTCCATCAAGTTGATCTTCATGTCTTCTTCAGAATCACCCTAGTTTGATGAAGTTTTGGAGTTTTTCCCTTTGTATATAGCTCTTCTGATAAACTCTTCTTCATAGGAGAATAGTCCTACAGGTTCTTCTTCTGATTCAGGTTAATCAGTTTCACTATCAGACAGTCTTTAACTTCTTTGTCATCAGACCCTTCTCTGATTTCTTGTCCTTATTAAACTTATTTCCTTTTGACTTCCTGTTCTCCTTTCTTTTTACTAGACAGTCAGCAATGATATGCTCAGGCCTATTACAACAAAAACAAATGATGTCAATCATAAATTATTTATTCTGTTGTGAATAATACCTGACCATAGATTTATCTCTATGCTTGTCTTTGCTTTTATTAGAGCTTGATCAAGAAGGTTTCCTATTTCTCCACTGCTTCCTCCTTCTTAACATTTTCTTGAATTGCCTGGTAAACATTGCCAGTTCATCATCTGATATTTCTTCTGAAGAAGAACATGCTCTAGTGATGTTTGTATCTTCATCCCTTCTGGGTGATGATGGGATTTCTCTTCTAGAATTCTTGGAAGTATCTGCTTTGAAAGCCACAGATTTAGATTGAGTTGAGTGTCTGGCAGATTCAGCTTTAGCTTTCCTAGAATTTAGCTGAAGTTCATGTGACATTAACTTCCCATATAAGTCTTGCGGTAACATATTTCTTAAATTCCCCACCTCTCTTACAACACAAATCTTGATGTCCCATTCTTTATTCAGGGATCTCAGAAATTTGTCATTTAATTCATAGTTTGAGAAGTTTCTGCCATAGTTTCTCAAATCATTAACTATTCTAAAGAAATTTTCATAGCATTGTTCAATAAAATCAGTTTTTCCTTGTTTAAAGGCTTCATACTGCCGGTTGAGGGGATATTTCCTGTCATCTCTTACCTCTTCTGTGCCTTCCATATAAACTATGAGGGTATCCCACATCTCCTTGGATGTATTACAATGCACCAGATTCTGAAAGGTTGAGTTGTCTATTGTACTAACTATTATATTATGTGCCATCTTGTCCATAGTAGCAAGTATCACCTCATCCTTTGTCATTTTTGATAATTTCTTGGGGGTTTGATCATTAGCATCCAAGACTAATATTTTTATGGGCACATATAGTCCTTCTTGTACTGTGACAAATATTCTTGGGTCTGAGGCTTCCATCAACAGTCTCACTCTATGTTTCCATATTGCAAAGTTATCCTTAGTATATATTGGCAATTTCAAATAACTGAGTTCTCTGTGAGATTAAGATGACATAGATCAGATCATCTTCAATTACCCTTAGGATCTTTTTCAGACTGTTAGGTATTTCTTTGAACAACTTGGCTCTAATACCACTTGAAAGTCAAGCCTATGGGTTGATAGTCACCTAAAGGGGGGGGGGGTGAAAAGGTGACCCTTTTTTATTCCTTGTAATTTTTTATCACTAATTTAATAGCGATAATATCATCACAGATAAAAGCACACACACGACACAAATAAAGAATTACACACAGTACACACAGAATTTTATAGTGGTTCTCTTATCTAGGGTACATCCACTTTCCCCCTCCTTCCTCACTAGCAATGTGCTAGATAAGGTTATAACTCCTCCTTTTCAACTCAGATCCAAAGATTCTACAGGCTCAGTTTCTATCAAGAAACCTACACTCAGACAAACTGGTCTTACCTCAGAGATTCTCTCAATCTCCTACCTCAGGCCCTCTGAAGAACCCTACCTCAGCCTTTATAGAATAGGCCTACAACACAGTGATTTAACCCAAATCACCTACCTTAGGTCCCTCCAGAACCGTACATAATCTTTTATAAATTAGGCTTACAATCTCAGAGAAAAGATTCTCCTACCAACTCAAATCTGTAGGAGATCTTACAATTTAAAGTGATAAAATAAAACACAGATAACAGGAAACCTGTAATCTATTATATCTGTTTACACATATTCTTCAAATCAGCTATAATTGGATTTCTTCTTGATAGATCTGCAGACTGAAATGTTCCTTCTCTGTATCAGCAATCTTCTTGATGTTGATCGGCGTGAATACCTTGAAGTTGTTGTTGATCTGATATAATTTGATCCTCAGATAAAACTCATAAAAAGGGATCTGAAGATCTTCTTGAAGACCTTTGTCTTCTTCCTCTTTCTCGAAAAAGTTGTCTTGTTAGGAGTTGGAAGAAATTAGAACGAGAAATTCTGATTGTTTGATTTTTTTTCCGTTAGTTGTTCCTGTGTGAATTTGATTTTCTCTCTCTTATGAAGGTAGGACCTTCTATTTATAGACTTCGCAGATGACTGGATTCTATTTGATGAAGTCATTAACATACATCAAATTCTTCCTTGATCGCTTTCTGTTGAAGTGTGAGTTTTCTGCAATCAATTCTGACTTGTCTTGACATTTCTAGTGTCAACTCAGCATATTCTAAAACATAAGTGTCGAGTTGTACCAGATGTCTCAACACATGTATTGATATATCTTAGTAGTCTCGACACATTCAACCCTGGAGTAAATTTCATCAGAAGTTGAAAGTGTCGAGACATTTGACTTGTCTCGACACACCTGTAATCTTTGTTGACAAATCTAAAAACTGCCTTGTGTCGAGACAGTTAGATTGTCTCGACACAACTGTTTGTTGTGTCAACATCTTCTGATTTTGCCTTGTGTCGACAACTACTAATTCTTCCTTATGTCAAGACAGTGAGATTGTCTCGACACAATCTGTCTGCTATGTCGACAACTTCTGATTCTGCCTTATGTCGACAACTACAAATTCTGCCTCGTATCGAGATAGTGAGATTGTCTCAACACAATCTGTTTGCTGTGTCAAAAACTTCTGATTCTACCTTGTGTCATCAACTACTAATTCTGCCTTGTGTCGAGATAGTGAGATTTTTTCGACATAATATGTCATTGAGGTGTCGACACAATTGAACTGTGTCGACACATATGTGCTTAGACAATTTTTCACTTTAAATCCTGCACATATAAACTTAACATGCATCAAATACAACTTTGTGTATATCATTGAGTTGAAAAGGTACTTCTCCAAATCAGGTACACAATTCCCAATGTACCCGACAAACATATTGTTTTGCAAAATACTTAGGCTACGTTTGGCGCAACTTATCACAGTTTATTTGCTCTAGTAAGGTTGCACAAAATAGTTATTGTCATAGATTGACATTTTTTGTATGAAAAATGTTACAATCGTTATTAAAAAAAATTAATTTTGGGTATAAGAATTTGGTATGACAATGACATTTTTGTCCAAACTCAGCAGAGCAAATAAGCCGTGATAAGCCGCACCAAATGCAACCTTAATTAATAGATGGTCATAAATTAGAGCAGGAATTGATCTAGAACTAATCTGGAGGTGAAGCACCAAATCATAGTGAAGATCTTTCTATCATCATTCAGAGAATAAGAAAATAAGAGTTAGGGTAAATATCAAGAGACTCATTTTAGGCCCAATAATTGATACACTTTATCTCGTTTGCTAACACTAATGTATCTTTCTTAAGTAATTTATAAACATGCATTATGTATGACATTTTAAAATATCCCCCAATATATCCTTTGTAATTCGACATCCGACATCTCATTCTCAAATGACTAAGAATCCGATATCCGACATTTGCAACCTAGCCTAAAAGTGATTTTTTTAGGAATGAAGAAGTGAAAATATTTGGAGATAAAGATTAGGGGAGCGGCGGATCGGAGACACAAAGTAGTTGAGGAAGATGGAAATGTACCTCACAAGGAGATATTGAAGAAGGCGATTTCAGAAAAATTTATGATGCCCCGGGGAATTTGAAATTTAAAGTGGCCAGTAAAATTAAGGAAGGTGTATTACACCCCCAAAACCGATTATTAATGAGGTCATGTGGGTCTTAAGGGGCCTAAGGAAGTCTCATGGAAATTTATGACTGATTGAGGACTGTTCAGGGATGTTTTGGAGGCGGTAGAGAAACATTTCGTTGTGCACGCCCTGTTTACACTCCCATGTAAATTTGATGTGTATTTCCCAGAAAATGTATTCTTGAGTTTTTTGTCTGGAGGGTTACACACTCTGTTTACATGGGCGTGTACAAAAGAAGTGTACATGTTGTAAATAGTTTTTAGCTCATTTTTGAGCCATTGGACGAGGTTGCTTTATATCTAATGGTGACGATCCATTACTAAGGGTTTTGGCCAAGAAGAGGGTTGACAAGAAGATATTTCATCCTTTGTTTCTGCTTTCTAAGGTTAGAGAGGAAAAAGAGGAGAAAGAATGAGCAAGAATCCACTATTAGATGTTGAATCGCAATCATATACCAGATATGTGGAGAGGATTCAATTGTGCTCCTCTTTATCTCTCTTTTTTGACGAATCTATGGTGGGGAGAAAGTAGAAGAAGTTAATGTCTTCCCTCCTCTTGGTTAAAGGATGTGTATTTTCATCCATTGATTTTTATGTTTTTATTGTTGTGATTTGTGGTAGTCGGTGCATCTAATTATATGGTTGGGCGTTACCTCGTTCATTACAAACAACGGGGGTATGAGAATGCGACTCAGACATATTTGTATTAGAATTCAAGAAACGATTAATGAATTAGGCAATACAGGTGTAGCCAAGTCGAGACTCGTGGCCCCATTTGGTAATGTTGCATTTTAAGAAATCCAGTAAACATGCGATCGTGTCCATAATGACATTGTGACGCTCATTTTCCGTGAGATTAGCGGATGTTGGGGTTAGGACAAGAGGTGCACATAATATTACTATTGATTGAAACACGATGACACAATAATGCATATGATAGTGGATATGTGACAACATTAGGGACTGTGTGTGATTCCGTCGTAGAAGAGGTGTTGGGAATTCATGCATTACCACACTAATAATAGCTTTAAGAATGTAATAGTGATGGAATTTGTGAGTAATGTTGTCGTATAAGGCCACGAGACTTTACTTGCAATGCTATTGTACATAAATTGGATAATATTTTAGAGGCGATGTGAATTCATGAGTATTGCCACTCATAGGGCTAGAAGACTTTACACATGATGTCGTCGTGCTTGATTTTATAAAAGCATAGAGAGAACTCTTAGATAATTTCTCCTTAGAGTTCAGAAGTCTTTACTCATAATACCTACATGTATGTTTTGATTTGCTATGATAGAGGGGTAGTGGACGTTGATCACCAAATCATAGTGAAGATATTACTATCGTCATTCAGAGAATAAGAAAATAAGAGTTAGGGTAAATATCAAGAAATTCATTTTAGGCCCAATATTTGATACACTTTATCTTATTTTCTAACACTGACGTCTCTTTCTTAAGTAATTTATAAACATGCATTATGTCTAACATTTTAAAATATCCCCTAATATATCCTTTACAATTTGACATTTGACATTTCATTCTCAAATGACTAAGAATCCGATATCTGACATCTTCAACCTAGCCCAGAAGTGATTTTTTTAGGAATGAAGAATTGAAGATCATTGGAGATGAATATTAGAGGAGCGGAGGATCAGAGGATTGGAGAAACAGAGGAGTTGAGGAAGACGGAAATGGACCGCACAAGGAGAAATTGAAGAAGGTGATTTCATAGAAATTTATGATTCCCCAGGGAATTTGAAATTGAAGGTGGCAAGTAAAATCTAGGAAGGCATATAACACCCCCAAAGCTGATTTTAAAGGAGGTCATTGGGTCCTAAGAGCCCTAAGGAAGTCTCATGGAAAAATGTGACTGATTGAGGACTGTTTGAGGATGTTTTGGAGGCGGTAGAGAAACATTTTGTTGTGCATTCTCTGTTTACACTCCCAGGTAAATTGGATGTGTATTTCACAGAAAATGTATTATCAAGTTTTCTGTTTGGAGGATTACACACTATATTTACACGGGTGTATACTGATGAAATGTACATGCCGTAAACAGTTTGTAGCTCATTTTTTGAGCATTTTGATGGGGTTTCTTTATATCTAATGGCGGTGATCCTTTAATAGGGGTTTTAGGCCGACAAGAGGGATGATAGGAGGTCATTTCAACCATTGTTTTCGCTTTCTTAGGTAAGAGAGGAGGAAGAGGAGAAAGAATGAGGAGGAATCAGTGATTAGAGGACAAATCAAAGCTCCGAATTGCAAGCCAATACCGGATCCGCGGAGAGGATTCAATTGCGCTCCTCTTTATCTCTCTTTTTCGACGAATCCATGGTGGGGAGAAAGTAGAATAAGGTAACGAATTCGGTCCTCTTGGTTATATAATGCGTATTTTCATCCTTTAATGTTTATGTTTTTATTGTTGTGATTTGTGGAACCCGGTGCATCTAATTATATGGATTGTTGTTACCACAGTTCATTACGAACTATCAGGGTATTAGAATGCGGCCCAGACATATTTATATTAGAATTCCGAAAATGATTAATGATTTATGCATTACGGGTGTAGTAAAAATCAAGGCCCGTGGCCCCATTTGGTATTATTGCATTTTATGAAATCTGGTAGACGTATGATTGTGTCCATAACAACATTGTGACACCCATTTTTCATGAGATTAGCGGATGTTGAGGTTAGGAAAATAGGAGCACATAATATTCCTATTGATTGAAACTCAATGTCGCGATAATGCTTATCACAGTTAATAGGTCATTGGATATGACACAACAGTGGGTACTGTGTGTGATTCCTCTGTATATGAGGTGTTGGGAATTCATACATTACCACACTAATAATAACTGTAAGAATGTAATGGTGATTAAATTTATGAGTACTGTTGTCGTATAAGAACCTGAGACTTTACTTGTAATGCTACTGCACAACCCCGTATTTTGCAAGTAGGTCCCTTAGAAGAGCTCAGGACCCAGAAAGGTCATTCAGGTTATGTTGGGCTTGGCGAGCCGAGTAGGTGGGTGGTTGAGTCTCGCCCCGGCTCGCGTGTAGCATCAGTTGAAGGGTAGTAGGGGAGAGTGGGGTGCTCTGACCCGCACTCACCCCGGAGTCAAGATTGACGGCGAGTGCGTGTAACATCCTGACTTTTATTGAGCCACTAGAACCCTAGTGAGCCCAATAAAAGTGACCCGAACCTCTACCCAAGACCCATAAAGAGATAGGAGGTAACCCTAGTCGAGGGTTTTGAGCTAGAAAACTCTGATTTGAGCTCTGTCAGTTCTTGTTGCCTCGTATATTTAATACGAGTGCATTGGAACTCATTCCATTGAACTCCAAGGTCATATGGTAGATATGACCGTTCCTCGTATAACGTCGCGAATACGTGATTTTTGATTATCGAGCTAGAGAACTCTGATTTGAGTTCTGTCAGTTCCTATGACTTTGTATAGTTGATATGAGCGCATTGGAACTTGTTATGTTGCAATCTAGATTCAAATGATGAATTTAACCATTTTAGTGTGTCGTGACGCGCAAATTTTGGATATTTATCCAACTAAATTCAATTTGACCCCGGTCAGTGGTGTTTGATTCGTATGGTCTATACAAAGTCAATGGAGTTCGCCCCGGTCAGTTTTGACAATGGGTGGTCAATCTATAGTCAAACCAAGCATAGTCGTGCACTAAAAAGCATGCGCACACCAATTATGACACGACATCCCAACTTTGACCCGACCCCCGATGACTTGGACCTACTTTGACTTTGACTAGAAAGAGGCCCTAGGGTTGACTTTGGTCAAACCCCCCTAAATACCAATTTTCTTGGAATTTTTCCCAAGGAGGAACACACCTCCTCTCCATGGTTTGATTAGGGATTTACTTCCCTCACCCTTGGGCCACCAAATAAGGAAGCATGGGTGGGAAATGGGCCCATTTAGCAAAAGTACATAAAGAGGAGATCTCCTCCCTTACTCCTTTTTCAAAGCTCAACCCAAGCCCATCAAGTTCCCTCCCTTGAATAAAGCTATATAGCTTGTACTAGCACTTCAGATGGCTGTCATATGTCCCCTCCAGCTGGAGGGAGGAGGAGCTCAAATCTTTCTAATGGGATTAGTCCCATATTGCTCCCAAGCAATGGCCACCATCTCTTCTAGTTATTTAAGGCCCTGACCCCCTGCTCTCCTCCTCACCTGCTCAAAACGAGCGCTAAGCCCCTCACCGGAACCCTAGGCTGTTGGAGAGACCAACTCGAGCCCCACCACCTCCGCTACCATCCTATGGCATCCCAGAAGGGACCTTCCCGAGCCCCTCTAGCCTGGGTGGAACTTCTCCTCTCCTCCTTCCACACTCCTCCAATGATCTGCATGGGCCTCCCAGCAGCTGGAGCGCCGCCGGCGCCACCCGAGCCTTACTCCAGGTCGGGTGGTGGTAGTGGGTGGTAAACCCTATCTAGTGTTGGTGGTGGAGTTGGAAGGGTGTTATAACATCGGGGAAGTCCATCCCTAGAGGTGGATGGTCGTTGTTCCGCCGGATTTCACCGCTCTGGCGGCACCCGAGAGAATAATATCCTTAGTTTTCTTTTATTGTGGTGCCAGCCAGCGACAACAGACCATCGAAACACCGCCGGAGAGAATCCATACCCCTGGCATGCTGGACGAGGGTGGTATAGTAGTCGGTGTGCTACTAGAGAGGTGGGGCGGCGTGGAATCGCTAGGAGCAGAGCAAGCCGTGCCACCCCACTATCGGGTTGGAGAAATTCGGCGGTGGCCTGCGAAGCCAGGCCGACAGACCACCGCCCAGTAGCTCGTCGACCCCCGGCGAGTCGACCAGGGGCAGTGCCAGTGTGTGATGGTTTCCGACCAACGATGGCAGTGCCTGTCTCTGCTCTACACCGACGACGACAAGCAGTAGCCGTCTGATCTTCTTGATGAAGATCGGATAGCCACGATGTGGTTAAATTATATACCGCCATGAATTTATAGGCCCTCACAGTGGATCCGAGCCTGATTCGCTGTGGGGATAGAAGAATATTTTTCTCTATTCGGCTCGATCTCAGCTGCAGATTTCATTTTGATTTGGCTAATTGCAGACCAAAATATTAACAAAAATTTTCGGATTTTTAAATAAAAATCTAGGCTTCTAGTTAAAAAGTTTTGAACATGAAAGTTATTCTCCATGATGAGGGATATCTCCACAAAAATTTTGGTAATTTTATGAATTAATTTGATATCTTAAGAGCCTAAATAAAAATTATTTGGCCAATTTATATGCCCAAAAATGCTCGGAAAATTTTGGAAAAATTTCTAGACTCTTTTAAAGCCCTCTTTAATGTTGTGTTAAAATTTGGGAAACTTGGAATGAAAATTGAAGATTTTTTAAATTTCTTGGAGCCTATGGTTGCGCTTAGAAATTGATACATTCAAATTCTTCAAAAATGAAAATCTTAATGCGCAGTCACTCTCTAAATTGAATATTAAGTTTAATTGATTAATCGATGAGAGTTATCGAGGCAAGTTTTCAATCTCTGAGTGTTTTGAGGTTTTGCAAAATCACTGAGCGTCTCATTTCAAAAATAACTCGCGGGTATTTTTTGGTAAACTCGGAAGATGAAAATACAAGCTTCTACTAGATTAATGTCCAACCTTATTTCAGGAGAAGAATTTCCCTTGTGTGTTGGAAATGATTCTTGAGGTTGAAATTCGAGGAAGAATATGTTATTTAATAAGATGCTCGGATTTGATCCGACGCAGGCAAATAAGATGATAATTATTCTCGAATGAATAATAAAGATGTAACCCTTAATAAGCTTTCCTGATCCGATTAAACTATGGATGAAAAGTGCAACTGAATTAATATCGGATTCTAATAATGTGTGCAACTCAAAGAAACTTCATAAAAGCTAAAATGGAACTGAACTTTCCTTCTGAAAACGACGATGGAACAACACATTTATCCTGAGAGCCGAGATGGAACAGAACTTGTCTCGTGAGAATGGAGATGGAACTGAAACCTGCTGAATGGAGTGATTAGACAACTAACTATTTTTTTAATTTTTTTTCCAGTCTTGCACTGGTCTAGTTCCTTTATTTATTTTAGTTTAGCACTTTCTTTTTAGTACTCCAGTCTCGTACCGGTCCAACTTATTTCCTTTCAGTACTTACTTTCAGTATATTTTTTAAGTACTAATCCATTATTGTGCTTGTCTAGTTCCTTTCAGTACTTACTTTCAGTTCATTTCTTTTAAGTACTAATCCAGTCTCATACTGGTCCAGTTCCTTTCAATACTTACTTTTAGTTCTTTCTGTTCGATACTACTCTAGTTTCGTACTGGTCATATTTCAATTCAATATTTCAATTTTGCACCTTATATTCTTAGTAGCTTTTATTGTCGTACTTATGTTTCCTATAATTTACTATTTTAGCATTTTAAGCACGGGTCCTACTCTGATAAGTAGTAGATTTTTAAGTTGAGCCTTTGTTGGGGATAATGAGAGTTGAGTTATTCCTCGAAGATTAGCCCCAAATAAAGTGCTACAACACACCTTGTCGAAAGTTGAGTCGAACGCTGCTTGCCCGAATTATTTGAAGTATAGTAGGGCAAGTTGTCATAGACTTGATGCGTACCAACAAAGTTTATAAAATTTGAATGCTTGTAAATTGCTTGCAGCAATTTATGGATGGTCAGTCACTTCCGCAGACCATTTATATTGGTGGGGGAAGGCCGATGACTCAAGGCGACAAGGAGATGTGCACCACGGGTGACCGGCCGTTATATTCCTTCCTGTTGGATTTCCTCCACTAGTCGGCCAAAAATATAGTATCGTCGGATGTTGCTCTTATCCAAGAGTACACGGGATTGTATATTGGGGCCTGGGTAGTGCGGTATGACCACCCCCATAAGTGGAAAGACTGGTCACTTTCACCAATGGACGCATCAATGAGGCTCGCGGGGCTCGCTACCATGCTTGAAGAAAAGCGGTTCATACTATATCGACATAGGGTGTGTGCGCGACTTTGAATGCTTGCGAAGTCTTGGTAAGTTTGAATACCTGTGATGTAAATGCAGGTTATGAATACATGTCGTGTTGATAACCAGTGGAGTGTTTATTATAATTGGCGTATAAACCTGCTACTATTTCAAGTTATATTATGCTGCATATTCTTACAGATAATTGTTCCTAGCCTTTATACATGAAATTTTGCACTAACTCTCTCTTGCTTTGACATTTACTTTTGTTGGGTGTGTGATCTCATCCCCGGGATATGGATCCAGGGAGGAGATGTGTTTCCACTTTGCTATATGACTAACAGTTATTTTAATAAACATTTATAGGAGATGGAGAACCACGATGTTCAGCTATCGCAGGACGATACGCCAGCTGGTAGGACTACCCAAGTAGAGGCACCCCCGTCATCTACAAACTTCTGAGAAATGAGTTATTAGCACAAAAACTTGAGAGAGAGAGAGAGAGAGTGTGTGTGTGTGTGCTAGTAGTAGTTGTGTATAAATAGTGGTTATGGCCTTTGCTTACTATGATATATATATAGTGGTTTTCTGTTATTGAATCCGCAAACTCTGTGATGTTATGTGAATATTGTGATTCAAGCCAGCATGGGTTATTGCCACTCGGGGAGCATTGGGTGGACGTCTTGGGCAGTAAGGCCCATCTACGACCCGACCAGGGCTAAGGTTGGGGGAGGGGGTCTTACAGTTGTGGATCTCCTCGAGCATTTGCCGCCTCAGGCGGCAGGTCATCTCATCCGACAGTTCTCCTCTAGGAGAAGTCCAACTGGGCCTACTAGTAGCCTCTCCAAATAGTGGAGTTACGTTGTTAGCAGACCACTTTGGACTGCGTATAGTAGAACTAAAAGGCGGGATTCTATAATGTGCAGGCCAGGCTTGGAAAACTATAAATAGACCCTTAAGGGAACCTTTAGAGGGGATCTGATTCTTTGGCTTCCTCCTCCTCCGGTTAACTTTGGTTTGCCTCCAGTGCCCATCTCAGCAATGGCTAGGGAGGGGAAGCTCTCTTAGATCTTACGGGTGTGTGGCGAGACCTCCACGCTGTAGCTTTGGGTCTGTTCCTAATTCTAAGTCACCGGTCAGGCGATCTTACTCAGGAGGAGTAAGTGTAGGCTACCCCCCTTTGGGTCCGAACTCTTCTTGGAGCTAGGTTCTGGTTCCATCATTTTTGGTATGGTGAGTGTGGACCGTAGCTTGTACAAGAAAATTTAGAGTTGAGCCCTATAATAGGAGCTGAAGGACAATGAGCTAACAAGGGCCACCCGCCACCACCGACAGGAGGAGTCATGGTTTCCATGTTCATAGACTTCAAGAGGGAGGTTTTGTAGATCTTACACCACACATTCATCGCGAGAGGAAAGTGCTCGACACCCACCATCTCAGTGGTTACATCCCATTGGCTAGGCGAGAATGCCTGAGGTCAGTGGCCTGAGAAGAAGGTGGTAGTTGAGGGGGGAGAGTGAGTTCTCGTCGGGCGTGAGCTTTTCCCTAGCCCGGCGAGTGCTGGAAGGTTAGGCGAGCTGACAGCGCGAGACCAACTGACTCGCCACTAAGGAGGAGGAAGTCCCTTTAGTGAGTTGATCGTCTCAGTCCTAGTCTTAGAGGTATTTCAGGATCAAGATATGTCTTACTGCACAGACAGAGATGACCCAGTGCAACAAGTCCTGTGGTTTGAATATGCAGTTTCCATCAGGAAAATGGTGGATGTATTTAAGTGTCAACTTTTCACCATCACCCTCAAGAAAAGGCAAGGGACTGGTTCCACCAGCTTCCCTCCAGTTTGATCTATTGCTTTGAGTACTTGCATCGAGGCTTTCTGTTGAGGTTCTCGACATCCAAGAAGAGAAAGAAGGGAGCGGATTTATTATTCGGAATAAAGTAAGGGGCGAAAGAAAATTTAAAAAGTTATGTGAATATGTTATAGGAGGAGGTTCTCCTGGTCCAAGAGGTACCAAGGTACACCCTAATGTTGGCCTTTCCGCTTGGGATATGTTAGGGAATCTTTAGTATGAAGCTGAAAAAAGAGCCTTCTCTTTCCTTCAAAGAATTGATGGAGAGGGCGACAAAGGAAATAGAGGGAGAGTCAGTAAACTCAGCATTAACCAAAAAGCTGGCTATATTGGTAGGAGATGAGGTGAGAGAGAAGGGAGGAAGAAAGCAACAGGAGGCAAGGAGGAGAGACGAGCCCAAAGGGTAAGGATTCTAGGGACATTAGCAGGGATGGGTTCATCAAGAACCAAACAACCGGCTGGCCTGTAGGCCGCAAGGTGGGCCTGTCTAAGGCAAGGGGAGAGGATATCAAGGAGAAAACTTTCATGGAGGGCAGGGCAGCTCAACCCTTGGGGATGGAGTCCAGTCCAGAGGCCCCACCTACCTCCTCCCCAGCGGACAATGGCTATCAGAAAAGAAAGAGGAAGATGGAGAAGTAACAAAAGATAAGTTGTGGTAGAAGGGGAATGGGTGGGGTGGCGATGTTGTATTGTGACTACTATCAAGAGGAAGTCCATGTGAAGGCCACCTGCTTGAAGTTCTTTGAATTAAGGAAGGTGAGAGGCCCAGTGCAACAACACCCATAACAACATGTGTAAATCGAGGAAGTCATAGAAGGAGCAGGAGAGGAGGATAAGTGTGAAGATCAAGTTGACATAGGGACCCGAGGGGGGATCGAGGTGATCTATAGGGGAGTGGGGATAGAGGCCACTTGAAAGGGGAGTTTCCAAATGATGTTCAGAAATAACGTCGCCTTGATCTCCCAGACCCCTCCCTGGAGGAGAAGATTACTTTCTCATCAAAAGACATGCTACACTATGAGGACGAGATCTATGATGCCTTGGTGATCTAGATGGCTATAGAAAACTCCACAGTATCTTGGATCCTGTTCGACAACGGGATCTCAGTGAACGTCGTCTTAAAAAAGGCTTTCGATGAGATGAAGGTGAAAGCACGAAGGGTATTGGCTTCGGATGGGCTGCTATTTGGGTTTTCGGGAGAAATGGAGGAAGTAGAGGGTAGAGCTAAACTATATGTGACGATGGGGGATGTGGAGGAACTATGGGTTCGCAATTATAAACGTGTCAAGCAATTACAATGTCATCTTTAAGCATCCCCACATCAGCATTTTTTGGTGTATTCCTTCATAATTCCACTAGTGCCTGAAGTTAAACAGTAGAGGAGTCCAGGTTCGAATCTGGGGAGATCTGAGGGTGGCGAGGCAATATTATGCCACAGCCATCAACAACATCTCCTGGATGGCAGAAGTTAAGGAGGTGGAGAAGGTAATGGGGGAGTAGGTAAGGAAGGAGGATGTGGTTAAAGCGGTTGATGAAGAGGATATAGTGGATCAGGTGGGGATGGAGTAAGTGATAGAGATAGATGAATAAAGGGAAGTGGAGGAGGTCTTAACTCAGGGAAGGAGAATGGAAAGTGACCAGGGAGGAGCAATGTCGGTTAGAGGCTGCAGAGGAGGTAGTGGAGAAGGAGTTTCTTGCCCGATATGGGGGCGGATAAGGTAAAGATCAACAGATCTCTGAGACGAGAAGACCAAGAAAGGGTCCTGAAGTGCGTCTAAAGGAACGTGGATGTCTTTTCCTAGAGTGTTGTGGGTTAGGCATTGATGCTAACGTGGCATGTCATCGCCTCAACCATGACCCGGGAGCTCGCCCCATCTTCCAGAAGAGGAGGGCTGTAGCTGACAAGCTGGAAGAACCAATCTGGGAGGAGGTGGCAAATATCCTGAAGGCCAAGTTTGTATCAAAGATCTAGTATTCAGGCTAGGTCTCCAACGTGGTAATGGTAAAGAAGGTTGATGGAAGATGGAGGATGTGTGTAGAATTTTCTCTCTTAAATAAAGCATGTCCTAAGGACTATTTTCTCATGCCTAGAATCGACGCACTGATTGACTCGGACATTGATTTTTTATGATGAGTTTTCAGGATGCTTTTTTAGGTTACCACCAAATCTGCAAGCGCCTGCTAGATGTTAAAGATGTACCCCTCATCACGAGAAAAGGATGTTAATGCTACCAAATGATGTCCTTTGGACTAAAGAATGCAGGGGCAAAATACCAAAGGTTGATGGATCGAGTTTTCCAGGAGCAGAGGGGAAGGAATTTGGAGGTATATATAAATGACCTAATGGTTAAGACCAAGGGCGTGAGATATTACCTCCGGGATATGGAGAAAACCTTTTCCATACTGCAAAAGTTTAAGATGAGGTCGAACTCCCAAAAATGCATCTTTGGAGCCAGCAGGGGGTAAGTTCTTGGGTTATCTTCTCACTCCAGTAGGGGTAGAGCCTAACCCCAATAAGGTGATAGCAATAATGGAACTAGACTCAACACGGAATGCTAAGGAGATTCAACTCGTTACTGAGAAGCTTGCAGGTTTAAGCAGTTTCCTTTCTCGAGAGGAGAAGAAGTGCTCTCCTTTCTTTAAAGTGCTACGAGGAAATCAGAAGTTTGAATGGTCCAAGGAGTGTGAGAAGGCCTTCCGAGCCCTAAAGGGTAAACTCACAAAGGCTCCACTACTCCAAGGGTCAAAGCATGGGGGAAGACCTGACTCTGTATCTCGGGGTGGGAATGGAGGTTGTGAGCTCTGTCCTTGTCTGGGAGGAAGGAAAGAAGTAGTTGTCAATCTATTATATTAGTAGGATCCTGAAGAAGGCAGAGTCTATGATAGTTTTACTTTCAAGATTACCTAGACACCTAGAGGGGGGTGAATAGGTTCTTATTTTCTTTTCAAACTTAAGGCAGAATGATTAAGTAATTAAAGACTATTTTCTATGAGTTCTACAGCTACTTTAACAATCACAATCACACAATCTAGAACTACACATCACAGATTGCAACAAGTATTTATAGTGGTTCCCCAAGATCTGGGGACATCCACTTTCCCCCTTCGCTTATCTAGCAGTGTGCTAGATTCAGCCAAACTCCCTTCCTTAACTCAGATCCTTAGATCCTACAGCTCAGAATCCAAAATGGATTCCTACAACTCAGAGTGATACCACACTCCTACAGCTCAGGCAATTCAGCCCTACCTCAGTCTTTATTCAAGACCTACAACTCAGAGATTATCTCTCCTACACTCAACCTTTATAACATAGGCTTACAACTCAGATCTATATTAATAGATCCTACATAATTTAGAAAAGAGTTTTATAGAATCTTGCCCTTGTTGAGAGAGAAAGGATAAGACAGCATTTGATCAGCTGATGGATGAAATCAACTGAATCTTAGCTTTCTTCAAAGCTTCTTGAATCTGAACTAGCTGAGTTGATTTCCAAACAGCTTCTTGAGAAACCTATAACAGCTTCCTTCTTGATCTTCAAACGACTGGATCCCTCTCTATCCAATCCCTTTGAAAATTCTTCAGAATTCTAGGACGAATTCTCCTTAGACTGATCCTGAGAGGTTGAACCCTTCAGAATGTCTTCTTAGATCTTCTGATGAAGATCTTCTTCAGTGCCTTGCACTTTCTTGATTTGATTCCTTAATCAGTTTTTATGTGTGTTGCTTCTCAATAAAGAAACAAAAAACTCTTTATTCTACTTCTGAATCTGTCTATTTATAGACCTTCTTTTTGGTGACTGGCTGATCAGGTTTCTAACAGTCTTCTGACAAGTCTGACAGCTTCAGTTAACCTGTTGTAACCCACAGCTGTCAAGTCTTCAAACAGATCTTATACCTTTGTCTTGGACAGCAAAGTGTCGAGACTATCTATCAGAAAGTGTCGAGACCATCTGTCTATATGTGTCGACACAAGTAACTTCGGTGTCGACACTGCCTCTGGTGAAGTCGATAAGTTTGTCTTTAAGTCGACTCAGCTTCTGCATACTACAACTTGAGAATGAGTCGACACTGAGTATTTGTGTTGACTCAAACACTTCATCATTCTTCAGCAAATGACTTGGTCTAGACTTGGCAATGTGTCGACACAAGTCCTGTGTGTTGACACAGTTGATGTAGATTCAGAACATAGTATGTGTCGACACTGCCTTCAGGTGTTGACACAGCTTTTGTCAACTCTGCCTATATGTGTCGACTCAGTCTTCTGGTGTCGACACAAATATTGTCGACTCTGCCTCTGTGTGTCGACACAGCCTCCTAGTGTCGACACAGTTGATGTCGACTCATTATCTCTGTGTCAACACAGCCTTCTTCAAGTGTCGACACAATCTTCCTGAAGTGTCGACACATCTTCTTCTGGTGTCGACACATGGACTTAGAAATTTTTCCATACTTTTAACCTGCATACATTCAACTTAAACAACATCAAATACACCTTGATGTATATCATTATGCTAAGTTAGGCTTCTTCAAATCATGTACACATTTTCCAATGTACCCAACAATCTCCCCCTATTTGGAGAAGTCATAACCCATATTAGCTAATGATATACACCACTTATGATAATAATAAACAAAATGATATTGATGTATATAAGCTTAATATTACAGGAAATATTAATAATCAAAACATTTGCACAGATTCATCACAGAGATAAAAGCATATACACAAAAATTACTTAAAGAGCAGGATTTTGTGTATTATGTCAAAATGATTGTTTACAAAATGTTTAACACTGAATGTTTCACATTACATAATTTTTTAAACTAAAACTAAAACTAAGACATCTTAGACTAAGACTGATCAGGATCCTTAATAATAATCCCTCTTCCTGGTTGTACTTGAGCCTGCACAGAAGGTTTAGTTTCTTCCATGGGCTTTTTGCCTTTAAGATCAGCCTTCTCCTGAGCCTCAGTCTTCAGTCTTTGTCTTTCAAAGTAGTGATACGGCTTGGGAAAGTATTTGCTAGGCTCCACAGCATCAGGAGGTAGCTTTCCCATCTTAGCTTTCCTTCTATACTGAACAATAGCCTCCTGTCTGGCTTCATGCTTCTGTCATTCTTGTTCATTGTACCACTTGCCCCTTTCATGGACTTGATCTTTTACAGCTTTCCAGGCAGTTAGTATGATGTTTCTAGAGGTAGGGCTCCACTATTCAAAATTAGGTTTTAGTTCAGCTTGCTCCTTAAATCTCTTCTTTGACAGTTGAGCCTCTTGTTGAGCCTTGATTGTAGCTTCAGGCATGTCTACTTTTCCAAGTATAATATTTGAAACCTCCTCTGGAGGACTATATATAGTTTGCACCATCTGATGAATCAAGTCAAAATCTGCAGGGGGGTATATGACTTGAGCAACCTCTGGTTGGTTGCCTTTAAGTAGACCTTGTGGATGAACTCCTGACTCTGCCATATTATCATCATCACAAAGGGGTGGATATCCCAATGTGGCTCTGACACTATTAGTGACCCACTTGGCATGTTCTGAGCCAGCAGAAATAAGTACCCTCTCCCCCTTTAGGACTTCTCTTGCTACATGATCTCTGAGATCTTCCTTCTGAAACCTGATCTGAACATCTAGATAATTAATGCCATCTTTGAAGAAGGGTTTCAACTTGTTAAGTTTTGCAGTAATGTTCTTCTGGGAAGTGGTTATGGCTGACTGAACTGAGTCTAAAGCAGTTTGAACTTAGTGTCATATGCTAGCATTTCAGCTGCCCTAGCTTCAGTCAATTTAGACATGGTTGTTTGAAATTGAGCAAGAATATCTGTGTTGGCAGTTGTCAGATTATCATTTAGCCGTTTCTGATTTTCAAGAATGTATCCTTGATTAATAGATTGAGCATCTATTTCTTTCTTCATTTCCCCTTGTTGTTGGGCAAGATATACAATAGCATGTGCCCCTTTTGTAAAACAATCAGTCATTTCTCTTTTATGTTGATTGACTTCAAATCTTATAGACTTTATATCTTGAGCCAGATCAAACTGAAGATTTTTATGACTTTCATCAACATATTTCTCCAAAGCTAATCTCTGATTATCTAGCTTCACCTGCAAATCTACCATGAACTTGTTGTAATTAAAATCAGATGGAGATTGGTGAGTTGAAGTCTGTAGAGCCTGCTTGTAGCTATGGCTTCTTCTTTTGAAGACCATGAGCTTCCTTTTCTTTGCCACTCTAGCTTCTACAGACTCGGATTCTGAAGAGCTTTCAATCTGAACTCTTTCAGGAGGTGAAGGAGGAATATCTGTCTTAGTGACATGTTGATCTTTGTCAACAATCACTTGCTCCCCCTCAATTTAGAGCTCCTTTTCAATTTCTTGCTCCTCCTCAACTCTATCAGTAGCAATTTCAACATTAGGAAACAACTCATCTAGAGTGAATTCCTTTTATGCCTGAGCAGAAGATGAGTCATCTAGGCCAGCAGTGTGCAAATCTTTTGATAAATCTATTTGTTCTTCCTCTTGCACCTGTTCAGAAATCTGCTCCCCCTGCACCTGTTCAGTGTTAGGAATGTCCTGGGCAGGAGAATAAACTTGCTCCCCCTGTACCTGTGCAGGTAAAGATTCATCCTGGACTTGAGTAGACTCAGGCTGGTCTTCAGCCTACTCTCTCACTTGATCTCCTGGAAGTTGTTCAGTACTTTGATCATGACCTGGGGATTTCTCTGGTATGTCCTGCCTGTCCACATCAGGCAACTCTTTGGACAGAACTCTATCCCATCTTGAGAATAATCTCATGTCTATTTTTCTCATGTGATTGATCTTAGTCCCAGGAATTTGTTCCATGAACTCTGGGATGAGTCCAGCCAGATATAGACTCAAAATCCTAGCCAGATTTGGCTTCTTAAGTCCTTCCTTAATTTTATCAAACACAACTGCTGACCAGTCTGTGTTAACCCTGAAGATTAACCTTGTCATGAGGTTAAACATTAAGGCCAAAATCCTATCATGGCCGCTAGGTTTACACAAAATCACCTTCCCAACCACTTCAGATAGAAATTTGCCTTGTGGATTCATTCCTTTTCTGTTGATGGCTGCTCCAATTTTGACGGTTGAATCCAATCCACACCATTGTATAGCCTCCCTTGTCTTAGAGGCCGGGACCTCTTCTACATTCTCAATGCTTGGTAATTGAAGAATATTTCTTAAACTCCGTAGAGTAAGTTTCACCTTGGTTCCATGAACTGTGGATTTGATCTTGAGTCCAGAAGAATCCACTGATGCTGAAGTGTAAAATTTAAGTACCTCCTTCTTCCAAATTTTGGTGGGTTCAAAAACCAGATATTCCAATCCATTATCAGCAAGATAGGATAT
The DNA here is from genome assembly GCA_039513925.1 of Platanthera zijinensis. Taxonomy (NCBI): domain Eukaryota; kingdom Viridiplantae; phylum Streptophyta; class Magnoliopsida; order Asparagales; family Orchidaceae; genus Platanthera; species Platanthera zijinensis. The sequence goes on from CM077083.1 coordinate 159,573,703, forward strand.
CACCTGTTTTATTTCAGGCATGGCATTGTCGAACGCAGCCCTAACCAGCTCATATCCCTCATTGACGTTATCCTCAACCTTTGGCGCCATTGGAAAGATGAGAAAACTGGAGAGAAGAGAAGAGAGAGAATGTCGACACAGGATTTTAGTCTTGAAAACCTTGTGAGCGTGTCGACAGAATACGTTCTTGACCTATTTATACCCTCTAATGAAAGAAGGTCAAAAGTCGGGCAAAAACAGACTAAATGTGTCGACACAGATGAAATGTGTCGACATAAACTTTTACTGTCTCGACATCAATGTTGACTACCGTGCGTCGACACCAATTGAGGATATGTCGACACAAGAGAGACATAGTAGAGCATCAGAAATTCTGTGTCGACTCTTAGTACAAGTGTCGACACAAAATCTGTAAGTATCGACACCATTATTCTGGTGAAGTTGACACTACATTTCTGGATTAGTCGACTATTTGACCCTTAAGTGTCGATACAAATTCTCTGTGTCGACACTAATTCTCTGACAAGTCGACATAACTATACTGAGTCGACACTTTATCACTAAAAGTGTCAACACCATTTTACTTAACCAATTTCTGTTTGTTGATATACTAATCAATGGTCAGCATTCCTAATTCAATTTTAAATTTATTGAATTTTGTTTCATCCAGTGGCTTAGTAAATACATCTGCAATTTGATAATCTGTTTTAACAAATTCCAATGAGATATCTTCTCTTTCTACATGCTCTCTAAGAAAATGGTATTTTATTTCTATATGCTTAGTTCTACTATGAGAAACAGGATTATTAGCAATAGAAATAGCACTCTTAGAATCACACAATAAAGGTGTTCTACTTACTTGAATACCATAGTCCTTTAACTGATGCTAAATCCACAATAGCTGTGCACAGCAACTTCCAGCAGCAACATATTCAGACTCAGCTGTGGATATTGCCACACTGGTCTGCTTCTTACTGCTCCATGATATCAGTCTTCCTCCCAAAAATTGGCAAGTACCTGTAGTACTCTTTCTATCCTCTCTACAGCCTACAAAATCTGCATCTGAATAACCTATTAGTTGAAAATCTCTATTCCTAGGGTACCAAAGGCCTAGATTTGGTGTGCCCTTTAAATATCTCAAAATTCTTTTAACAGCAGTGTAATGAGATTCTTTAGGGCATGTCTGGTACCTAGCACAGACACATGTAGCATACATAATATCTGGTCTACTAGCTGTGAGGTATAATAGAGAACCAACTATTCCTCTATACAAAGACTCATCTACAGGCTTACCTATATCATCTTTACATATAGGAATATTTGTTCCCATAGGAGTTTTCATGGTAGAGGAAGATTCTATACCATATTTCTTTATCAACTCTTTGGTGAACTTAGACTGGGATATGGACAAGCCATCATCAGTCTGTCTTACTTGGAGTCCCAAGAAGAACTTAAGTTCCCCCATACTACTCATTTCAAACTTCCCTTGCATAAGTTTGGCAAACTTCTTGCAAAGGTTGTTCTCTGTAGACCCAAAAATTATGTCATCCACATAGATTTGGACTAAGATTATCTTGCCTTTAGACTCCCTAAGGAATAGAGTCTTGTCTATTTTGCCTCTTGAGAATTTGTTCTTAATAAGGAAAGTAGACAGGGTGTCATACCAAGCCCTTGGGGCTTGCTTTAACCCATATAAAGCTTTCCTAAGTCTAAAAACATAATCAGGTTTAAGAGAGTCTACAAAACCTGATGGCTGTTCCACATAGACTTCTTCTTTTAGATCTCCATTCAAAAATGCTGATTTCAGATCCATTTGGTATACCTTGAATCCTTGGTATGCAGCATAGGCAAGAAACATCCTGATTGCCTCCAGTCTTGCTACTGGGGCAAATGTCTGATCAAAATCTATTCCCTCTTCCTGCCTATATCCTTTAGCAACCAGTCTTGCTTTGTTCTTTACTATTACTCCACTCTCATCCAACTTGTTCCTAAATATCCACTTTGTTCCAATGATGTTGTGGTCGTTTGGTTTAGGAACAAGCTCCCAGACTTTGCACCTTCTGAATTGATTAAGCTCCTCTTGCATAGCATTAATCCAATGTTGGTCTTGGATGGCTTCTTCAAATTTCTTAGGCTCCAATTGAGATAGGAAACTTGAGTGCAGGACTGTGCTCAGATTTCTGCTTCTAGTCAGCACTCCTTGACTTGGATCACCTATTATTTGATTTGCTGGATGGTCTTTAAGATGTCTGATAGCAGGAGGTAGATTTCCTTCTGGTTGATTATTTCCAGTCCCTTCTTCATGCTGCACTTCCTGGGAGTCATCAGCTTCTATAGAATCATGTACTCCCCCTGGACTGTAGTCAATATTTTCCATCTGTTCATTTGTTGTTGTACCTTCTGCAATGGAAAGCTTGTCCATCCTTTTGCTTATACCTGTTGGACTGTATGAACTACAAGGCAACTCACAGTTGATTAATCTTGATTCATCAAACACAACATGTACTGATTCTTCTAAAACTTGAGTAGTCAAGTTGAATACTCTATAGGCCTTACTATTTATGCTGTACCCAACAAATATCCCTTCTTGGGATTTGGCAGCAAACTTAGTTAGATATGACTTGCCATTGTTAAGTATATAGCACTTGCAACCAAAGATCCTAAAGTATGATAGATTTGGTTTTCTACCTTTCATAATTTCATAGGGAGTCTTTTTGTGGCACTTGATGATAGAAGCCCTATTGATCACATGACATGCAGTGTTTACTGCCTCAGCCCAGAAATATTCTGGAAGAGAGGTCACTCAATAGAGTTCTACCTGCTTCAATCAATGTCCTATTCTTTCTTTCAGCAATACCATTTTGCTGAGGTTTTCTAGGTGAGGAGAACTCTTGGAAAATCCCAAAGTCTTCACATAATTTTGTCATACTTTCAGATTGAAATTCAGTGCCATGGTCACTTCTGATTTTGACCACTGTACTATTTAGTTCATTCTGAATTTGTTTCACAAAACTAAGTAAGACACTTGGGGTTTCTGATTTTTGACTCAGAAAGAACACTCATGTATATCTAGAATAGTCATCTACAACCACAAAAGTGTAGACCTTCCTACCTAGACTATGAACTGGCATAGGACCAAAAAGATCCATATGTAAGAGGTATAAGCACCTCACAGAATCCTTGTTTTCAAGACTATGAAAGGAGGATTTTGTCTGCTTGCCCTTTTGACAAGCTGAACATATCCCTTCCTTTATACACTTAACTTGAGGACCATTCCTCACTAACTCTTTGCTGAAGAGTTGGCCAATTATCTTGTAGTTAAGATGAGCCAACCTCTTGTGCCACTTGACACAATGAGATGCATTATCATCAGCTACAATACAGATGGGAGAAGCCTTGTTCTCACATACAAAATTAAGACAATAAACATTTCTCTTTCTATACCCAGTCAATATGATCTTTTGATCACTTGACCTTTTGATATGACATCCTGTTGGTACCCTAGTTTTGATTTGAGTTCAGTCTTCTCTTTCTGTCTCTTGACCCAAGATTTATCTATGGTCAAAGGTTAGTTGATAGGTTAGATTCTCTAGTTGTGCAGAATTGCTTTTCCAGATGAATATTTGGTTAAGTAGTTTTTCGTTCGACTATGGTCGAACGTTGCTCGACTATCGTCGATCAGCCGTTTGACGATCGTCTTCTTGATAGCTCGACTATCTGCTTGATAGGTCGACTATCGGTTGTCTTTGATAGTTTGACTATCTGTTTGATAGGTCGACTATCTGTTCTCTTTGGTAGTTCGACTATCTGTTGATAGGTCGACTATCTGCTTTGTTTGATAGTTCGACTATCTGCTTGGATAGTTCAACTATCTGATAGTTCGACTATCTGTTTGATAGGTCAACTATCTGTCTCCGTTTGATAGTTCGACTATCTGTTTGATAGGTCGACTATCTGTTTTGCTTGATAGTTCGACTATCTGCTTGGATAGTTCAACTATTTGATAGTTCGACTATCTGTTGATAGGTCGACTATCTGTGTTGCTTTGATAGTTCGACTATCTGTTGATAGGTCGACTATCTGTGTTGCTTTGATAGTTCGACTATCTGTTGATAGATCGACTATCTGTTTTCTGTGATAGTTCGACTATCTGTTGATAGGTCGACTATCTGTTTTGCTTTGGTAGTTCGACTATCTGTCCTGATAGATCGACTATCTGATAGCTCGACTATCTATCCTGATAGATCGACTATCTGATAGCTCGACTATCTGTCCTGATAGTTCGACTATCTTCTGAGGTAGTTCGACTATCTTCTTTGATAGGTCGACTATCTGTCTGATAGGTCGACGATCTCCGTGCTTCGGTCGACGATCTCCGAGGGTCGTTTGGCGTTTTGCTGTATGTTTTGAATAATTTTGTCGTCTTCTATGATGTGATTTATTTCATATTTATTTTAGCATATTTTATAAAAGATTATTTGAATAAATTGTGATAATATTTCCATGCAATATCTATTCCATTCCTTATGCATGAGCTAATCTTTTCTGACAAAGTTGTTTGTCTTATTAGCTGAGATATGATTTCTGCTTGATCTGCCAGGCTGTCCTTTATAGCCGTTAGACTCAAAAAGTCTTCCTTGGCCGTAAAGAGTCTCTTCTGATATGACTTTCTCTTGTATTATTTCATCAGAGTTATTTGCAGCTTCTTAGAAAGCTTTATCCTTTTATAGGATATCTGCCTGCAGTATTTGTTTTGCTTTATACTTTTTGCAGCCCAGCTTGCAGATTTCAGTAGAAGACAAGATTCAAACTCTTTTGAGAGCCGTTGTTGCTGCTGCTATATAAAGGATTCTTTGAAGAAAGAAATCAACTAGTTCTCATATTCAAAAGCTAACTGTAGCATTCAAACTAAAAGCTTACAGTTCTCAACTGCTCTCAGCTCATTCACATTCAACTGAGAAGAAGTTTGAGTTCTTCACTCTTCTTCAACCTGAGTTCTCCTGCCTCCAGGAAGATTTGCACTCAGAGCTTTTTGAAGAAGAAGGAGAAGAAGATAGCTGCCTAAAAAAGAAATTTTATTTCATATTATTTATCTTCTTGTAGCTTTTTCCTTCAGATTTTCTGAAGTGTTTCTGCACTGAAGCAAGACTTCACCTGGACATTCTTTTAGCCAGGGGGAGCCTTGATTCTTTAAAGCTTTCTAGCTCAGTGCAAGTTCTTGTGCTTCTTTAATATATTGTAAAATAGAGAAGACATTCTAACCTCCTTTCCCCCTCCTGTAAAGGGTTATTACTCCATTCAAAAGTATCCCTTGGTGGCAGGGCACCTGATCAAAAACCTGTGTTGGTTTTTAGACACCTGATCAAAAGTCTAAAGGGTCTCTAGATCTACCTGCAGCAGATCTTGTTGGTGGCAGGGCACCTGATCAAAAACCTGAGTGGATTCCTACCTTGTTGGTAGAAGAGTGGACGTACCCAAGTTGTTTGGGGAACCACTATAAATTCCTTGTGTCGTCTGGATTGTTTATTTAATTCTCTGTGCTGATTGGCTGTGATTAGATTTTAACTAGGATTGCTAGTTGCTTTTTAGGATTTCAAGCCTTAACTGTAATTACAGTTTGCTGCCTTTTGTGCACATCACTTGTGTTAGGCTTTAGGTTTCATCTTAAATATCTATAACCTTCATTCCGCAATTAACTCCAAGGGAGTTGAGTAGACAATCAACTTTGCTAGTGCAATTTTTGATTACTCTATTCACCCCCCCCCCCTCTAGAGTAGTATCTATCCCTTTTCTTTCAATTGATATCAGAGGGAGGTTGGCTGACTGTATAGGCTAACACCTAAGTCACAAGATCCTGATAGATACCAAGGATTATAGATATTCACTTTCACTATCATGGCCCAGTCCAAGGATTACTCTAGCACCAGACCTCCAGCATGCAACTTAGCTAAGTTTAGCATCTAGAAGGCAAGGATTAAATTATATATGAATTCTATTGATGAGAGTATCTTTGCTTCTATTTTGACAGGACCACCAAGAGCACCTACTGCAGCTACTGCCTCATCATCAACTGATATGAGTGCAGTGCCTCCTCCAGATTATAATGATGAATACAAAAAGGCAAAGATAGCAGATGCTAAGGCAATGAACATTCTGGCTCAGACAATGTCTGATGAAGTATTCCAGAAGGTTGCTGACTGCTCCTCAACAAAAGCAATGTGGGATACACTGAACCAGATTATAGCTGGTTCAGCTAATGAAAGGAAGGACAGGAGGTCCAACCTTATCTCACAGTATGAGAACTTTAAGAAAACTAATGTTGAATCAGTTGAAGCTATGTACACAAGGCTCAGCTCAATCATCAATGAGCTGAGGACTCTTGATAAGGATATTTCATTGACAGAGGTCAATGATAAGATTCTTATATGCTTCCCTAGCACATGGGATCTGAGGATCTGGCCTATCAAGGAGGCCAGAAGTACAACAGAAATCTCAACAGAAGCCCTTCTCGGCAAGCTCAAGTCTTTTGAGCAAGTGCTGAAGTCCAGGGAAGCTGAAGCTGAAGCAAAAACTCCAACTCCCACAAGAAAAGAGCAAACCCTTGCTCTCAAAGCTGCTGATGCTTCTGAAGGAAGCCAGTCCAATGAGGAACTGATGGCATTATTTGCCAAAAGGTTTCTCAAGATGGGAAGGAAAGAATTCAGAAAGAAGTCTTCAAAGTATGAAGATAAACCAAGGTATGATCGTACTCCTTCTAAAGAAATAATCTGCTATGGTTGCAGGAAGCCTGGACATATTCTTCCAGATTGTCCAGAGGAAAAGAATAAAGATAAAAGGAAAGACAAGGATCAGCACAGGAAGCATTCTAAGCCATCCTCCTACAAGAACAAAAAGAAGGAGAGAGGCTTTGTTGCTGAAACCTGGAGCGATTCTGATGAGGAATCTTCCTCCTCAAGCTCCAGTGAGGATGAGGAAGAAAATAAGGCAAAGGAAGTTTGCCTGATGGCAATTGATGCCTACAGCAATCACTCAGCTGCAGAGAGTTCAGATTCTGATGAAGAAATGCCAACTGAAGATGAGGTATTATCTTCTTACGACTTTACATCTGATGAATTTAAATCAGATTTTAAATCTTTATGTTTAGATTTAATTAGTTCTGAAAAGGAAATAAAAGAGCTTAGAAATAAACTAGCTGAATCTGAATTAATTACTATTGAAAACATTAGGTTAACAGCAGAACTCACTAATGCTAGTGAAGAAATAAAATTCCTTAAGAATGAATTAGCTAAGTCCAAAAGGTTAGAAGAGTCTCTGAATGGTAGAAGCCTTAAGTTGCTTGAAATAACCAACATGTCTAACACTAGGTCAGGCAATAACAAATTAGGCTTAGGAGCATCTTCTAGTGAACCCCCAATTGTTCTTAAAAATCATCTTTCAACTCCAGTGAATTTTATTTCATCTAGTGGGATAAAGAACACTGAGCAAGTTAATCAGGTTAATAAAGCCTTAAATAAAGCTAAGAGAGAGAAAAGAAAACAAAAATTTAAGGAATTACAAAGAGCGTCGAACGCAGCTCGACGATCGCAGGCCCAGTGGTCGAACGGAGATCGACGATCTGGGTACAAATCGTCGAACGCTGATCGGCGTTTTCAAAATGAATTTCAAAACTTCACCCAGAACTTTAGAAACCAGAATAAAAATAGAAACCCTAGGTTCATTGACCCATCATCTGTATGGAGAATCCCACCTAGGAGATCTTACCCGTTAGGTTATCACCCTCAGCCTGCTTATTCATTTATTTCCAGTTTTTCTTATGTGAAAAACAAGGGACCCAAGGTTACCTGGGTCCACAATGTTTAATTGATTTATTTGCAGGTGAAGACCAATCCTATCACTCAAAATAAGTGGTATTTGGATAGTGGTTGCTCCAAGCATATGACAGGAAATAAAGAACATCTGTCAAAGTTCAAAGCCAAGCTTGGCCCAAAGGTAATCTTTGGAGATTCAAGCTGTGGTCAAACTGAAGGCTATGGCAGGATGACAATTGGAGCTGTAACTTTCAAGAGAGTTTCTTATGTAACTGGACTGAAGCATAATCTAATTTCAGTAAGTCAGTTATGTGATACTGGATACCAGGTATCATTTTCTAACTCTCTTTGTAATATTACTTTAAATAATAATGTTGTATTAGTAGGTATTAGACAAGGTAACATTTATTTAGTAGATTTTAACTCAACTCACTCTGAAATCTGCTTATTTAATGAAGTAACCAATAACAATACTTTATGGCATAAAAGGCTTAGCCATGTGAACCTCAAGAATATATCTAGGTTATCTAAACACAATCTTATTAGAGGTTTACCTTCTTGCCCCTACAAGAAGGAGAGCCTATGCAAGGCTTGTCAATTAGGCAAGCAAACCAAGAATTCATTTAAATTAGTAAATAAAAGTGATTCTCCTAGAAGCCTGTATTTATTACATTTGGACCTATTTGGCCCAATAAATGTACAGAGTTTAGGAGGGAAGTATTACACCCTAGTCATTGTAGATGACTTCTCTAGATTCACTTGGGTGTTCTTTTTGAGAACTAAGGCTGATAACTTAAAAGCCCTTACAGATTTTCTATTATGTGTGCAGACTGAGTACTCTACTCATGTGGCCTTGATCAGAAGTGATCATGGTACTGAGTTTGACTCTCTTCTCATGCAAGAATTCTGTGAGAGAGAAAGTATCAAACATAGCTTCTCAGCTCCTAGAACTCCCCAACAAAATGGGGTAGTTGAAAGGAAGAACAGAACCCTGATTGAAGCTGCTGGCACATTGTTGGCAGATGCTAATATGCCTCTTTCCTATTGGGCAGAAGCTGTTAGTACAGCCAACTATGTCTTGAATAGAAGTCGGGTACACAAGCTCAAGTGTAAAACTCCTTATGAGTTTCTTAAAGGAAAGAAACCTAAAATAAATTATTTTAGAGTATTTGGTTGTTTAGTTTATATTCATAATAATAATAAAGAATATCTTAGAAAGTTTGAAGCAAAAGCTTCAATGGGAATTTTTCTTGGATATTCCCAAGTAAGCAAAGCTTATAGGGTGTTTAATAAATCTTCTTCTAAAATTGAAGAGTCTGTTCATGTGTCCTTTGATGAATCTCAAATGTTTTAAAAGGAGAAGGAAACTTCCCCTTCCTCTATTTCATTGCAGGTACAAGAGTCTAGCAAAGATGTCACTCAAGAGATTCTTCATCTTTCAACTCTTCATATCACTGAATCAGACAGTGATGAAGACATTGCAGAAGTTGTTGTTGTTCCACCAATAGTAGATCAAATTCCTCCTGAGGAATTAATCCCAACTATTGCTGAAGATCACATCCCACCTGCTGATGTTGTCACACTTAGAGATCATCCTACATCTCAAGTGATAGGAGACATATCAGCTGGTGTTCAAACAAGACATCAGTTAAGACAGGATGTGATGCACGCTTATTTCCTCTCACAGATTGAGCCCCTCACCATTAAAGATGCTGAGCTAGATCCCCACTGGATCATTGCTATGCAAGAGGAACTCAATCAGTTTGAGAGATATAAAGTATGGACTTTAGTTCCAAGACCTAAAGGCCAACTGATCATAGGCACCAAGTGGGTGTATAGAAACAAGTTGGATGCAAATGGAATCATTGTAAGGAACAAAGCTAGGCTTGTAGCTCAGGGCTACAGACAGGAGGAAGGTATAGATTATGACCAAACCTTTGCTCCTGTTGCAAGGCTAGAGACAATAAGGATCTTCTTAGCCTATGCAGCCTATATGAAATTTAAAGTTTTTCAGATGGATGTAAAAAGTGCCTTTCTAAATGGTGAGCTAAAGGAAGAGGTATTTGTTGAACAGCCACCTGGGTTTGTTTCTTCAACTCAGCCCTCATATGTATTCAAGTTGTAAAAAGCTCTTTATGGACTCAAACAAGCACCAAGAGCCTGGTATGAGACTCTAGCTATTTTTCTGTTAGAGCACAACTTAGTTAGGGGAGTAGTTGATAGAACCCTCTTCGTCAAGCACCACAAGGACACAATCCTATTAGTTCAAGTGTATGTGGATGACATTATTTTTGGTTCCACTGATCCCAAACTGTGCAAAAAGTTCTCTAACTTGATGCATTCCAAGTTTGAGATGAGTAGTATGGGTGAGCTGTCTTACTTTCTTGGTCTCCAAGTAAAGCAAGATGTTGATGGCATCTTCATCTCCCAATCCAAATATGCTAAGGAATTGGTAAAGAAGTTTGGGATGGCTGATGCTTCAGCAATGCATACACCTATGGCTACTAATGTAGTTATTGATTCTGATGATCAGGGAAAGCCTGTTGATCAAAATAATTATAGAGCCATTGTTGGTTCCCTATTGTATTTAACTGCAAGTAGGCCAGACATAATGTTTGCTACATGCCTTTGTGCTAGATTCCAGGTTAACCCCAAGGAATCTCATCTAATTCTTCTCAAGAGAATCTTGAGATACCTGAAGGGATGTCTAAATCTAGGACTTTGGTACCCAGCTGAGTCAGAATTTGAATTAATTGGATATTCTGATTCTGATTATGCTGGCTGTAGAGTTGACAGGAAAAGTACCTCAGGAACTTGCCAGTTCCTGGGAGAGAGATTGGTCTCTTGGTTCTGTAAGAAGCAGACCTCTGTATCAACCTCAACTGTAGAAGCTGAATATATAGCAGCTGCTAGTTGTTCACAGATCCTGTGGATACAAAACCAACTTTTGGATTATGGGTACTCACACAAGAACACAAAAATCATGTGTGATAGTACCAGTGCTATCTCTATTGCACAAAATCCCGTGCACCACTCTAGAATGAAGCACATTGAGATCCGGCACCATTTCCTGAGAGATTGTGTGGAAAAGAACAAGATCAGCCTTGAGTTCATATCCACAGACCTTCAGAGAGGTGATATATTCACCAAGCCCTTAGATGAACAGAAGCATATGTTCTTTTTAGTTCAACTAGGCATGATTAATGGAAGAGACTAAGTGTGACGTCTGCCTTGTTGAAACTTGTTCGAAGATAGTCGAACGACGTTCGAAGATAGTCGATCGGATCAAGCCTATCGTCGACCTATGGTTGATAATAGTTGATCTGCTTAAAGATCGTCGACCGGCATTCGAAGATCGTCGAACAGGTCGAGCTCATCGTCGATCTATGGTTGACGACAGCTTGTTGTTTGTGAAGACAGAAATAGTCGAACGATTGATCGACTACTCTGCTTCAGGACCGATCGTCGAACGACCGTTCGACCATCGTCTCCAGTATCTTTTAAATAGATCGACGATCGTTGTTTTAATATAAAGCCGATGGTCGACCTAGGTTAAGAGATAGTTTCTTTTATCGTCGACGGAGAGCGTCTTTTCGCATTCCGTCTTCCCGCTTGCTCTTTGTCTTGCGTTTTCTGCTGCTTCGTCCTCGCCGTCTCTCCCTCGTCTTCTCCAGCTCTTTCGATGGCGATTTCTCCAGCGCTCCTAGCAGTAGTGAAGTTCGATGCAGGATTCAGTGTAGATTTCGACTCCTTCAGCTGCTGCGAACCCGGAATTGTGGAAATTCTTAATCTGTGCAAAGATCAAGGGTTAGAGAAGCTCATGTCCTCCAGAATAAAGATAAACACTCAAGAGATCAAAGAGTGGGCATTCACTTCGTCTTTAACTGATGATTCGATGACCGGAACCATTGGCGGAGAAGAGGTAACATTGACTCCCGCTATTTTAACTGAAATATTTGGATTGATAAATGGGGAAGAAGAGTATGAGCAAGATACCCCAGAGTTTGGGAGAATGCTGACCGAGCTGGGACATGCAGAAGGCATTCCCTCTAAGCTGCTCAAAGTAAATTTTCCGTTTAAGATTAAGTTTCTTGCTGAAATAGTCGGAAAAGTGCTACTGGGAAAGCACTCCGCCCACGACAATATTACAAGGCAGCAGTTTGCACTGATGTGTGCAATTGTAAATAAGAAACAGATTAATTGGGCAGGCGTTATGTTTGATTTAATCAGGAAAAAGAACAGCAAGAAAGAAGTTACTTTGGGAGGGGTAGTTGGGATTTTTCTGAAGGAAAAGTATCCCCATCTGTTAGTTTCAGCTGCCACCTCCATAAACGCCAGCAAGAAGATGGATCCAGCCTTGTTCACCAAATGGAAAAGGACCTTTCTGAAGCTCGCTCCCGCAGGGGTTGCTCCAGCTACATCTGATAGCACCAGGACTGTCTCAGTCACTCCTCCCCTTCAAGAAGCTGGCTCAGCAAACCTCTCCCTTCCATCTTCTTCATCTGCTTTGCCATCTACTTCAGTTGAAGTTCCATCAACTTCAATTGAAGTACGACCTTCTGCTTCTCTCCTTGCATCTCCTCCTGCATCTCCTCTCCCGTCTCATCTTGCTGGGATTTCTCATCCCAATTTTGATTTATTGGTTTCTGAGATTTCTACTCCTCCTCAATCTCCAATTCCTTCTTCAGATCATATTGATCACCCTGCATCTTCTCATCCAACTCCCCATCACTCTCTATCTCTAGCTCATTCTCCAGCTCATCAGGAATACACCATTCTTGTTGATCTTCCATCCTCTGAGATTCCCCCATCATCTTCATCATCTGAAATCTCCCCAACTTTCATATCTAGCATCTTGGAGCTAATTACCCCCTCAATCAAAACTATGATTGAAGAGGCAATTGCCCCTCTTGTTTCCTCCATATCTTCTTTGACTGCTGCTATTCTAGCACTCTCAAAGTCTGCTGAGCCCTCTTCCTCTAGGGGCCTGGTTTCAGTCTCTACTGAAATCAGGCAGGGGGAGATGCTTCATGAAGATGTCTCTGAGCAGCCTTTGGCCTCCCCTCCAGCAGATCTTCCTGCAGTAGCAGAGAAAGAATTAGAAGAATCAGCTCCTCCTCAAAGTTTATCTGTCAAAGAAATTTCTGATGCTATATTAAAGTCTGAATTTATTGTCAAAGCGTGCCTGGAAGAATGTTCTACTCCCTTGGTCGCCCTGTACCTAGAAGGAGTTATCACTTCCTTTCTAGATGAGTTATGGGAGTTAGGACACGCAAAGGTTGATTCTGAAGGTATTCCCTTTACTCACTTTTTAGACTTGATAACTGATATGCTTGTATGGGAATACTTGGAAGGGATGATTAGATGTCATTTAGCAAAATTTTATTCATAATACTACAGATAATATGGAAGAAGTTTTAGATGTTCAAGAGCCTGTTATCCAACCAGCTCCAGAAGTTCAAGTTCAACCAGAACCAACTGCTCAAGTTTCTGAAGCTAATCAGCCAGCTCAGCCAGAAGTGCAAGTAGAACTGGTCACCATGACAGTTTTTGATCAGTAAGAAAAGGCTGCAGATGATCAAATTGAAAAGTCTACTGTATGGGATGATTCCCCCGGTTTGGATTTAGATGCTCTCCTGGCACAGGATGCCATGGAAGAAGAAATAGAAAAAGCTGCTCTAAAGGAAAAGGAAAGAGCCTTGCAAGAAGCAATTGATCCATATGATCTGCCCATCTCTTCTAATTCTGAGGATGAAATTGATTCTGATGAGTCTGCTGAGTCAAAAAGAAAAAGAATTGCTAAAAAGAAAAGGAAAGCTGTGGCTCCTCCTCCTCCTAATCCAGATAATGATACTCCTTATTATATTCTGAAAGGCATTGATCCTAAGTCAAAAGATTTCCAGCACTGGATGGCTTTCTCTAAAAATCAGCAAAAGCAAAGAAAGAAGTCAAAAAGGTATGACAGTCATGTTCCAAGATGGACTCCCAGAGGTCCTCCTCCTCTACCTCCCAGTGCAGGAGCCTCAGGAAACTTATCTGCAAACCCAGCTGCTCAGTCTGAAAGGTTCAATCCATCTCAGTCAGCTCAAAGGAGAAGTTCACAAGGATACCAAGGTAAAACTCAATCTGGCTATCAAAGGCTTGATGCTGTTAAGGAACAAGTAAAGGAGGTGGTATATCAAAGACCAACATTTTCCCCTCCTCATTCTAAAGAACTCAAAAGCTCATCCTCTCCTAAGCCAGATCATTCTGTGAAGGATGTTTCAAAAGGTAAGCAAATTATTTTATCTGAAAATTCTAGCAAGATATTTGCTAAGTCTTCTCCTCCCTCTTATCTAGTCATTCAGGATAAAGAACCAGTTGATACATCTTCTGAGATTGTTTATGAAAGCCCAGAGCTTGATCCTAATTTTAGGATGGCTCGTTTTCTTGAACTTGTTGGAGCAGCTCAAATTAAGAAAGCAAAAGCAGAAGGAAAAGACACTGCAGGATTGACCACGATGTCAAAATTCAGAATGAAGGAGCTCGACAAATTCCAGGTTAGACCTGAAGTATTTGATCCTTCAAAGTACATGGAAAAACATCCTGAGGCAGTTGTCCCAAGAGCATCAGAATTGAAAATCATTGGAGAACAAGACCTGAAGTTGTCAAGGAAAGATGCCCAAGATCCCTCTAGAAAGATTAATTTTGTTTCTAGCTCTTCTGATCCTAATCCTAACTCTGAAGCACCTTAATATTTCATTGATTGACAGTTAATTGCTTATCTGTTTGATTGATGTTATCTGCTTAGTTATTTCTTTTCATGCATTTCATTTACTTTCAGTAATTAGTTTTGTATGTTTTAGTTGTTGAGAGACTTAACTCAAATAGGGGGAGATTGTTGGTACCCTAGTTTTGATTTGAGTTCAGTCTTCTCTTTCTGTCTCTTGACCCAAGATTTATCTATGGTCAAAGGTTAGTTGATAGGTTAGATTCTCTAGTTGTGTAGAATTGCTTTTCCAGATGAATATTTCGTTAAGTAGTTTTTCGTTCGACTATGGTCGAACGTCGCTCGACTATCGTCGATCAGCCGTTCAACGATCGTCTTCCTGATAGCTCGACTATCTGCTTCATAGGTCGACTATCGGTTGTCTTTGATAGTTCGACTATCTGTTTGATAGGTCGACTATCTGTTCTCTTTGGTAGTTCGACTATCTGTTGATAGGTCGACTATCTGCTTTGTTTGATAGTTCGACTATCTGCTTGGATAGTTCAACTATCTGATAGTTCGACTATCTGTTTGATAGTTCGACTATCTGTCTTCGTTTGATAGTTCGACTATCTATTTGATAGGTCGACTATCTGTTTTGCTTGATAGTTCGACTATCTGCTTGGATAGTTCAACTATCTGATAGTTCGACTATCTGTTGATAGGTCGACTATCTGTGTTGCTTTGATAGTTCGACTATCTGTTGATAGGTCGACTATCTGTGTTGCTTTGATAGTTCGACTATCTGTTGATAGATCGACTATCTGTTTTCTGTGATAGTTCGACTATCTGTTGATAGGTCGACTATCTGTTTTGCTTTGGTAGTTCGACTATCTGTCCTGATAGATCGACTATCTGATAGCTCGACTATCTATCCTGATAGATCGACTATCTGATAGCTCGACTATCTATCCTGATAGTTCGACTATCTTCTGAGGTAGTTCGACTATCTTCTTTGATAGGTCGACTATCTGGATCGTTCAACTATCTGTCTGATAGGTCGACGATCTCCGTGCTTCGGTTGACGATCTCCGAGGGTCGTTCGACGTTTTGCTGTATGTTTTGAATAATTTTGTCGTCTTCTATGATGTGATTTATTTCATATTTATTTTAGCATATTTTATAAAAGATTATTTGAATAAATTGTGATAATATTTTCATGCAATATCTATTCCATTCCTTATGCATGAGCTAATCTTTTCTGACAAAGTTGTTTGTCTTATTAGCTGAGATATGATTTCTGCTTGATCTGCCAGGCTGTCCTTTATAGCCGTTAGACTCAAAAAGTCTTCATTGGCCGTAAAGAGTCTCTTCTGATGTGACTTTCTCTTGTATTATTTCATCAGAGTTATTTGCAGCTTCTTAGAAAGCTTTATCCTTTTATAGGATATCTGCCTGCAGTATTTGTTTTGCTTTATGCTTTTTGCAGCCCAGCTTGCAGATTTTAGTAGAAGACAAGATTCAAACTCTTTTGAGAGTCGTTGCTGCTGCTGCTATATAAAGGATTCTTTGAAGAAAGAAATCAACTAGTTCTCATATTCAAAAGCTAACTGTAGCATTCAAACTAAAAGCTTACAGTTCTCAACTGCTCTCAGCTCATTCACATTCAACTGAGAAGAAGTTTTAGTTCTTCACTCTTCTTCAACCTGAGTTCTCCTGCCTCCAGGAAGATTTGCACTCAGAGCTTTTTGAAGAAGAAGGAGAAGAAGATAGCTGCCTAAAGAAGAAATTTTATTTCATATTATTTATCTTCTTGTAGCTTTTTCCTTCAGATTTTCTGAAGTGTTTCTGCACAGAAGCAAGACTTCACCTGGACATTCTTTTAGCCAGGGGGAGCCTTGATTCTTTAAAGCTTTCTAGCTCAGTGCAAGTTCTTGTGCTTCTCTAATCTATTGTAAAATAGAGAAGACATTCTAACCTCCTTTCCCCCTCGTGTAAAGGGTTATTACTCCCTTCAAAAGTATTCCTTGGTGGCAGGGCACCTGATCAAAAACCTGTGTTGGTTTTTAGACACCTGATCAAAAGTCGAAAGGGTCTCTAGATCTACCTGCAGCAGATCTTGTTGGTGGCAGGGCACCTGATCAAAAACCTGAGTGGATTCCTACCTTGGTTGTAGAAGAGTGGACGTACCCAAGTTGTTTGGGGAACCACTATAAATTCCTTGTGTCGTCTGGATTGTTTATTTAATTCTCTGTGTTGATTGGCTGTGATTAGATTTTAACTAGGATTGCTAGTTGTTGTTTAGGATTCCAAGCCTTAACTGTAATTACAGTTGGCTGCCTTTTGTGCACATCACTTGTGTTAGGCTTTAGGGTTTCATCTTAAATATCTATAACCTTCATTCCACAATTAACTCCAAGGGAGTTGAGTAGACAATCAACTTTACTAGTGTAATTTTTGATTACTCTATTCACCCCCCCCTCTAGAGTAGTATCTATCCCTTTTCTTTCACATCCATCCTTAATAAATGAAATGTCATATCCAAGATCACTCAGCTGACTTATGCTAATCAGATTATGTTTCAAACCTTTTACATAAGCCACTTGGGTGATGGTAATTTGGTTTGAAGAAATGTTACCAAACCCTTTGATGATTCCTCTTTCAGATCCACCAAAGATTACTTTAGGCCCATCTTTGACAGATGTGTACTCCTTCAGCAGCCCCTTTGTTCCAGTCATTTGCCTGGAACATCCACTGTCTAAGTACCATATAGGGGCATGACAACTTGGACTTTCCTGCAATACAGAATTACTTTCCTTTAGAACCCAAGTAAGTCTTGGGTCCTTGGTTCAGGTTAGCACCATTCATATTAAGACTACCAGCAGCTCTTCTAACTGGTAGACTATTGTTCTTCCTTACATTTGTGTTATGCCAGCAGTCTAAGGCAAAATGGCCTCTCTTGCCACAACACCAACATTCAAACTTATTGTATCTAGGTCTTGATACACCCTTGACAGAAGAATTTTTGTCCAGTGCTGGTGCTGCTGCAGCTTCACCCACAGATTTCTTATAACCATGGGGTTTATGAACATGGGTAGACCTTTTGGCATTTACACCCTTGTTTATCTAAACATTAGTCTTAATATGACCATGAATATTCTCAAGATCATATTTGTTAGAAGGCACTTGCACCTTTCTAAACTTAACTGGGACTGAAAGGTTTAGAGGCTGGACAGGAGCCTTGCCTTTTCTTTTGAATTGGGCAGCCCTGGGGTTACCTTTGAAGCCTAATCCTACCTTACCCTTTTGAGCCACAAACTCATCTATTAAAGGTAAGACAAATTTTGGCTTAGAGTAACTAGCCACTAAATCTTTCTCTATTCTTAGTCTGACCTCCAGACTCTTAATTTGATCATTGTTATATTTGATTGTGCCCATCTGAATATAGGTTATATTTTTCAGTTTGGCAATCTCATTTAACTTTTGATCCATTACTTTTTCAAACTCCGTTGCAGCCACCTTAAGATTAGCAATTTCCTGAGCCTAAACTTTGACTAGATTCTTGTTTTTCTTAAGAGCCTGTAATAAGACCCTATATTCATCCATCAACTGATGAATATCACCTTCAGATTCAGATCCATTCACATCACTTGATGTAGATGAATCTGACTCTGAACCAGTACTAAAATCAGAAGAACTAGAAACCTTTTGTACCTTACTAGGATCAGGCTGATCCTGGCATTGGTTATCTTCTAACTCAGCCATCAGACCCATGCATTCCTTGTCTTCTTGATCATGAATGGAATCCATCAGTTGTAGAAATTCCTCTTCTTCATTGGCTGCATACAATCCTATGTATGCTTCTGCTTCAGATTCTGACTCTGATGAGGACTGATCTGAAAGACTCTTATCCTTCTTTGCAACAAAAGATTTCTCCTTCTTGCCCTTGTGTTGAGTCCTTTTTTTTTCTACTGACTCCTTTCTCTTTTCTGGACATTCAACTACCATATGTCCAGTCTTATTGCAGCAATAACAAATAATCTTAGAAGTTATGGCTTTGCTGGGCTTAGTTCTGTTTCTCTCATTTCTTGAGGATTTTCTCTTCTAATAGTACTCATCTTCTGGCTGTGATGTGGAGGGCCTGGACTTCCACTGCTTCTTTTTCAAGAACTTTTGAAACTGTATTGTAAAGGCAGTAAAGTCAGTATCTGATTCACTGCTCCCTGATTTCTGACTATCTGAATTTTCTGTTATCTCTTCTGTAGCTTCCTTGAGAGGAGATGAAGACATCCTCCCTTTTTTTCTAGTGGCTTCAACTTTGAAAGCCACAGATCTATGCTCACCTTTTGTACTTCTTTCTTCCTCCTTCCTAGCCATCAATTGCATTTCATATGAAAGCAATTTTCCAAACAAGGTTGGAGGAGAAATATCAGCTAACTTGGCAACTTCTCTAATGACACATATTTTGGTATCCCAATCCTTTGTTAAAGATCTGAGAAACTTGTCATTCAGCTCATATGTACTGAAGACTCTTCCATAGGACATCAGTTCATTCACAATCCTATAGAATTTCTTATAACACTCAGTTATGCTATCAGACTTTCCTTGTCTGAAGCTCTCATATTCTTGGTTGAGCATTGATTTTCTGTCTTGTCTTACTTCTTCAGATCCTTCCATATAGACAATCAAGGTGTCCCACATCTCTTTGGAAGTCTTGCAATGTATCAGATTTTGGAAGGTGGAATCATCTATTGCACTTACTATGATGTTTTGAGCTCTCTTGTCCATAGTGGCTAAGATGATTTCCTCCTTTGTCATTTCTGAAAAATCCTTAGGAGTTTCCTCATTTGCATCTAACACAGAAGTATTCATTGGAATGTATGGACCTTCTTTCACTGTGATATAAATTCTTGGGTCTGAGGCCTCCATAAACAGTCTAACCCTTTCCTTCCAAATTCCAAAGATTTCTTTTCTGCAGATGGGAAGCTTCATAGATCCCAACTCCTTGTGATTCTCACCTGAACCCATTTTCTTGATTCTTGATTCTGCCTTTAGATCTAACTCAGACTGTTAAGTCTTACTTTGAGCAGCCTGCCTCTGATACCACTTGATAGTTTTACTTTCAAGATTACCTAGACACCTAGAGGGGGGGAATAGGTTCTTATTTTCTTTTCAAACTTAAGGCAGAATGATTAAGTAATTAAAGACTATTTTCTATGAGTTCTGCAGCTACTTTAGCAATCACAATCACACAATCTAGAACTACACATCACAGATTGCAACAAGTATTTATAGTGGTTCCCCAAGATCTGGGTACATCCACTTTCCCCCTTCGCCTATCTAGCAGTGTGCTAGATTCAGACAAACTCCCTTCCTTAACTCAGATCCTCAGATCCTACAGCTCAGAATCCAAAATGGATTCCTACAACTCAGAGTGATACCACACTCCTACAGCTCAGGCAATTCAGCCCTACCTCAGTCTTTATTCAAGACCTACAACTCAGAGATTATCTCTCCTACACTCAGCCTTTATAACATAGGCTTACAACTCAGATCTATATTAATAGATCCTACAGAATTTAGAAAAGAGTTTTATAGAATCTTGCCCTTATTGAGAGAGAAAGGACAAGACAGCACTTGATCAGCTGATGGATGAAATCAACTGAATCTTAGCTTTCTTCAAAGCTTCTTGAATCTGAACTAGCTGAGTTGATTTCCAAACAGCTTCTTGAGAAACCTGTAACAGCTTCCTTCTTGATCTTCAAACGGCTGGATCCCTCTCTATCCAATCCCTTTGAAAATTCTTCAGAATTCTAGGATGAATTCTCCTTAGACTGATCCTGAGAGGTTGAACCCTTCAGAATGTCTTCTTAGATCTTCTGATGAAGATCTTCTTCAGTGCCTTACACTTTCTTGATTTGATTCCTTAATCAGTTTTTATGTGTGTTGCTTCTCAATAAAGAAACAAAAAAACTCTTTATTCTACTTCTAAATCTGTCTATTTATAGACCTTCTTTTTGGTGACCGGCTGATCAGGTTTCTAACAGTCTTCTGACAAGTCTGACAGCTTCAGTTAACCTGTTGTAGCCCACAGCTGTCATGTCTTCAAACAGATCTTGTGCCTTTGTCTTGGACAGCAAAGTGTCGAGACTGTCTGTTAGAAAGTGTCGAGACCATCTGTCTATATGTGTTGACACAAGTAACTTCGGTGTCGACACTGCCTATGGTGAAGTCGACAAGTTTGCCTTTAAGTCGACTCAGCTTCTGCATACTACAACTTGAGAATGAGTCGACACTGAGTATTTGTGTTGACTCAAACACTTCATCATTCTTCAGCAAATGACTTGGTCTAGACTTAGCAATGTGTCGACACAAGTCCTGTGTGTCGACACAGTTGATGTAGATTCAGAACATAGTATGTGTCGACACTGCCATCAGGTGTCGACACAGCTTTTGTCAACTCTGCCTATATGTGTCGACTCAGTCTTCTGGTGTCGACACAAATATTGTCGACTCTGCCTCTGTGTGTCGACACAGCCTCCTGGTGTCGACACAGTTGATGTCGACTCATTATCTCTGTGTCGACACAGCCTTCTTTAAGTGTCGACACAATCTTCCTGAAGTGTCGACACATCTTCTTCTGGTGTCGACACATGGACTTAGAAATTTTTCCATACTTTTAACCTGCACACATTCAACTTAAACAACATCAAATACACCTTGATGTATATCATTATGCTAAGTTAGGCTTCTTCAAATCAGGTACATATTTTCTAATGCACCCAACAGTCTAGGTACCCCATCCTGTAGAATCTGGCGTTTGCCCTAATCATCTCGGCCTAGAAGCTAAGGCCTTATTTTCAAGCATCATCTTTAAGGGAGTGGAGCATTAGGTTGGCTGGAGAAGTTGTCAATAGAACTGAGCAAGTTCGACATCTCGTTTATCAATCGTCTATCAGTAAAGGCTCGGGCGGTGGAGATTTCTTAGCTAACAATGTGGTCGAGGTGGAGGAATCGGGGTCTTCTCAACAAGTGGCCTGGAAAGTGCTGGTAGATGGAGCTTCAGGTAAAGACTCCCTTGGAGGGGGTTATCTTGGAAAGTCCCCAGGGGATAAAGATAGAGCAAGATGTGTTGATACACTTTCTAATCACAAACAATCAAGCAGAATATGAGGCGGTGATCACAAGATTATGTCTGGCCAGGGAATTGGGGGTGCATGACGTGGAGGTGCTCACAGAATCTATGGTGGTGGCCTCCTAGATTAGGGGAGAGTTTGAGGCAAGGGATCCCACACTCCAGTGATATTTGGGAAGGTGAAGAGACTCATTGGGATGTTCTGAACATTCTCCATTGGACATGTGTCGAAGAAAGACAGTGTTCCCGCCGACCAATTGGCCAAGTCCGGACCCCAGGCAGGGGTAACCGTGATAGATTTGTTCTGCCTATCCATCAAGGAAGGGGAGTTGATGAAGATAGATTGGCGCAGCTCATGGATGGACCACTTCAGGACTTTCTTGGTCACGGGTAAATTTCCGGAGGAGGTACAGTATAATTTTTTTTTTTTCATAATTCAGCATATTACTAGTTGCGAGAAGGGGACCTTATTGAAAGACCCTCTAAGGACTTTTGGCATATTATATGTCGGAAGAGGAGGTCCCAGGGATTTTGGAGGGAATACACTCTGAGTAGTACGGCAGTCACTCTGGGAATCGAACCCTAGAAAAAAGGATATTACGGTAAGGGTACTTCTGGCCCACCATAAGAAGAGATGTGGAATTGTTCACAAAGAAATTTCAAAAGTACCAGCTATTTGCACCACTCCAATTATAGCTAGCCCAGAGGCTCAGAAGCATCGTTGCACCATGGCCCTTCATAATCTGGGGAATAGACCTGGTAGGACCCTTTCCTTAAGCAAGTGGGCAAAGGAGGTTCCTCCTGGTCATGATTAGATACTTCTCAAAATTGTTGGAGGTCAAGGCATTGGCCAAGGTGACTTCCCAGGTAATTCGCAACTTCGTAAGGGGAGAAATCATCTACCACCACAGGCTATCCTTAGCAATAGTCACGGACAATGGACCACAGTTTGCTAGTAAGGAGTTTGTCAACTTTTGTGACCAGCTAAGGATAGATCTCAAGTTCGTCTCAGTTCATCACCCTAGGAGCAACGGGAAGGTGGAGGCAGAAAATAAGATCATTGTGAACCTATTAAATATGAAGGTGGAAAATCTGAGAGGGAACTGGATAGAGCAGCTCTCGTTGGTCCTATGGGCTCTAAGAACTACACCCAATACGGCCATCGGGGAGACCCGCTTCAAGCTTTCTCATGGCTCTGAGGTCGTGCTGCCAATTAAGTTTGAGGCAAAATAACCATAGGTGATTGCCGCGGGAAAAGAAGATGATGAGTGGAGGGTGGAGAATGAAAAAGAGCTATGACTCTCTTTGTACTTAGTGGAAGAGCTCTACAACCTCATCGTCGTTCAACAAGAAGAAGTCAAGCGTAGGATGGCCAGGTATTTTGACAAGTACGTCTGGTTTAAGTAGTTTGTAAAGGGAGATTTCGTCTTAAAGAAGGTTGAAGCGGCCGGAAGGTCGATGGCTGCGGGAAAACTCAATCCCAATTAGGAGGGTGTATATGTAATTGAGGAAGCCCTAAGATTGTGGGGATATCACCTCCAAAATATATAGGGTGTATCCATTGGTCATATTTGGTGTGGTGATCACCTAAAACGTTTCTACCCATGAATTCAAATAATAAGATTGTTTGTTTTTGCAACTTTGTTTCTCTTATCTGTCTTGTTGGTGTTATTCTGTGAGAAAATGATGTTTGGTACTGATAGCCACAAGAAGACCCGCTGACAAGACTCTCACTAGCTGACAGGTCTGAAGGCTCACTCGGTGGCACATTATGAAAAGAAAGAGATGTTGAAATATAGGCCTCGAGCAGACCCACTGACCAAGCTCTCACTAGTTGGCAGGTTCAAAGGCTCACTCGGTGGCAGGTTATGAAAAGAAAGGGATGTTGAAATATAGGTCCCGAGCAGACCCGCTGACCAGGCTCTTACTAGCTAGCAGTTTCGAAGGCTCACTTGGTGGCATGTTGTGAAAAAAAAAAGATGTTGAAATATAGGCCCCAAGCAGACCCAAGGACCAGGCTTTCACTAGCTGGTAGGTCTGAAGGCTCACTCGATGGCATGTTGTGAAAAGAAAGAGATGTTTAAATATAGGTCTCGGGCAGACCCGCTGATCTGACTCTCACTAGCTGGCTGGTCCGAAGGCTCACTCGGTGGCAGGTTGTGAAAAGAATGAGATATTGAAATATATGCCCCGAGCAGACTAGCTGACCTAGGCTGTCACTAGCTGGCAGGTCTGAAGGCTCACTTGGTAGCAGGTTGTGAAAATGAAAAAGATGTTGAAATATAGGCCCCGAGTAGACCCGCTGACCATTCTCTCACTAGCTGGCAGGACTGATGGTTCACTCGATGGCAGTTTGTGAAAAGAAAGGGATGTTAGAGTGTTGGCCCCAAGCAGACCCGTTGACCAGGCTCTCACCAACTGATAGGGCAGGAGGTCACTCAAAGATGGGTTATTAATATAGAAGGGTGCGCAAGTGGGATCAGTCGCATCTCACTCGCCTGGTGAGATCACCACCCTCCTTGCCAAATGGTTATCACTGATATGGTCGGAAGTGAGTCCAACGCTAATAACTCAACTTGTGTGTGTTGATACACATACGTATAGGAAGCAAAAAAATACGAGACCCCTTAATGTCGAAAGTGGTCGTGGGTGACAAGTAGGCAAGGCCCATGTAACCTTAAAATTGTTGGTACGGGAGGCCGGGCAGAGCCCAATAAGGCATTTTCACTATGAAATCAGACTATGATCGCAGCTGGAACTTAAAAAGAAGTGGAAGACAAATTCATAATCCCAAATGTGGGTTGCAAGTGAAAGGAGTCCAATACAAGACAATGTTAAGAGTGTAAAGCCAAATTTTGAGTTTCACTCGCGACGTAGCAAAGGGATCGATAAACGCCTCTCTCTCTCTTTCATTAGCACTCAAGTGTGCATGGAACTTGCGTGTGCGGGGGACTCACAGTTGTGGGAAAGCACTGAATACGTGTGTGGTATCATTCTAGTCTGTTGGAAAAAACCCTTACAATTTATCTTAACAAATTATTTTAAGTGATTTTACATCATAGATTTATTACCCATGGTGTATAGTAAGGGTAATTTGGTCTTAGAAGTCATAAGATGTCAATGATATAAAAGACATAAGAAAGGCATAATTAATATGAGAAAAAAAACATAAATTTCCAACATACGTCGACAAGAAGTCGACGCAACTTCAACTGGAATTTGACGCTACTTCAAATAGAAATCAAAGCAACTAAATTTGATAAGTCAATGACATTCAAAGGATTATATTGATACATACTTCGACATGATATCGACGAAATGTCGACTGCAGAGTTAATCTTACATATAGTCAGAATTCGATGTTGCTTCTATGTTGGAACACCCTATTACTAATTTGGGTAAGGATCACTATGCTTGTCTTAGGAAACCAGGTTGACCTAGTTGTATAGTTGTAAAGGTCAACATTAGAATGAGTCTAGGGCTTAGAACTTAGGTTTGAAGCTGCCCCCAGGACCATTCCAATGTCAAGGATATAGAGCCAAGTCTAAGGCAATTTTCGTCGAGCTCCGGTCGACGAAACTTCGAACTCGGTTCGACGCTCTCTGAGCTCAACTTGATAAATCGTCGAACTCAGGTCGACGATCTTTGAGCTCAGATCGACGATCTGCTTTCAGACAATTTTGGTTAGTCGTCGATCTGTATTCTACGTTTTTCTAGCTCAGGTCGATGATCTTTCTTCAGCTATTCTTCAGGTCGCTGAGCTCGGTTCGACGATCTTCGAGCTCAGTTTGACGTTTTCTGTCTGCTTGATCTGTTTCCATCTCTGAGCTCAGTTCGACGATAGTAGAGCTCAGATCGACGATTTTTTTGAGAGATCAACGATTCTAAGGATTCAAATGCTGCCAGTCTTTGGAATGTTTTTGAAATCCCTCAGCATTTATGTTAAGGAGATCTGCCAGCCGTTTGTCTTTATTCTGGAGCAAGTTTCAAGGAATTATTCAGGAAATGTTTTATTGGACCTTCCTCTAGAAGACAAGACTCTTTATGGAAGACATTTATGACTTCCAACGGCTATCCTTGACAAGAATTTTTCAGAGAATAAGATCCTCCCTTTTTGTCTTCAGAAACATAGAGAGAATATACAACACTCAAAGAACAACAAGAAGAATTAAGCTGTGACAGATAACAAGTGATCATCTTCTGAAGAATCAGAATAACAGTCTTTTTGCTTACAGAAGAGTGAACACAGCCTCATCTCAAGAACTCCAGACACCTCATCTTTCAGCCTTTTTGCTGAAACAATTCTTTGCTGGAGATCTAAAGTTCTGAAGGCCTATCACCCTAGAGCAAAGCTTCCATTCCTGAACCTGTCTACAACTCAGGGGGAGCTTTGACAACAAAAGATCCACTAGTCTTCTCTCATTTGATTTGAGAACAGAGAAGACAACTTCACCTCTTTATCTTTTCTTTTTCTGCTGTAAAAGGGTTCTTGAACTCCCTTCAAAAGTTCTGTCTAGTTCTGAGAGCCTTGTCAAAACTCAGTGGTGGCAAGACACCTTATCAAAAAATCCAGTTTTGGTTTTTGAGCACCTTATCAAAAGCTCATTGGTGTCAGGACACCTGATCAACTCATCCTGAGTGGATTCCTACCAAGGGTGGTAGAAGAGTGGATGTACCCAGGTTTTTGGGGAACCACTATATTTCCTTGTGTCTTCTGGGTTGTTTGTGTGATTGATTTGCTGTGTTCTGTGCTCTTTACTTCTTTATTTTTAACTCTTCATTAACACTCTACACTATACTATAAATTGAATTTTATATTTGCTGATCAATTTCAACTGTGAAATTAATTTAAATAAACTCTATTCACCCCCCTCTAGAGTTGAGATAGATCTTACCCTCACTTTCAATTGGTATCAAAGGGAGGTTGGTTGCTCATACAGGCTAACACCTGAACCAAAAGATCCTTGATAAGATCAATCTCTTAAGAGGGTTATTTTCTTCATATCTTATATTATTCAAAGACATGGCACAGAACAAGGATTATGCAAGCACCAGACCTTCAGTGTGCAATCTATCTAAGTTTGCACTCTGGAAGGCAAGGATTAAATTATACATGAACTCTATTGATGAAGATATTTTCAATTCTGTCTTGACAGTTTGTCCAAGTCCACCAGCAAGCTCAAGCACAAATGTTATTCCACCTCCCTCAGGAACAGATGCAGACATAAAGAAATGGAAAACTGCAGATGCAAAGGCCATGAACATCTTAGCTCAGATAATGTCTGATGAGATATTTCAGAAAGTAGCTGACTGCAACTCAGCCAAAGGAATTTGGGACAAGCTCTCTGAAATTGTCTCAGGGTCTGCTGATGAAAGGAAAGACAGGAGATCTCACCTCATAACTCAATATGAGAATTTCAAGAAAGGAGAGACTGAGTCAGTAGCAGATATGTACAACAGATTGAGTTTGATTGTCAATGAGCTAAAGACCATGGATAAAGAAATCTCATTGACTGAGCTTAATGACAAGATCCTAATGTGCTTCCCCAGCACTTGGGATTCAAGAATCTGGCCAATTAAAGATGCTAGAAGTCTAAATGAAATCACTACTGAAGCTCTCCTAGGCAAGCTCAAATCTTATGAGCTGCTCATTAAGAACAGAGAAGAAGAATAGAAGGCTGCCTCACCAGCCTCAAAGAAAGAGAAGTCAATAGCTTTCAAAGCCATTGAGAATCAGCCTGAAGAAAAGCTCACAGGCAATGAGGAGTTGGTCAGCCTACTGGCCAAAAGGTTTTACAAACTGGCCAGAAAAGACTTCAGAAAAAGGCCATACAAAGGACATGATAAACCAAGGTATAATAAGTCAAATAATGATAAAGAAATTATATGTTTTGGCTGCAGGAAACCAGGCCACATTGTGCCTGACAGTCCAGAAAACAAGAACAAGGACAGAAAGGATAGAAGAGAAAGAAGGAAAGAGAAAGACTTCAAAAAGAACAGCTCAGATAAAGCCTCCTCCAGCAAGAACAAACATACAAGGAAGGGCTTTGTTGCTGAGACATGGAGTGAGACAGAAGAGGATTCTGAAACTTCATCCAGCTCCAGTGATGATGAAGATGATGCAGATGAAAAAGAATTTTGCATGATGGCTATCAATGCCTCACAGCAAAACTCTGATGCAGAATCAGATTCAGACTCAGAAACTCAACCAGAAGAAGATCAAGTAATTGACTCTTTTGATTTTAATTCTGAGGACTTTAAAATTGAATTTAAGACATTGTGTTTGGACTTACTAAAATCTGAGAAAGAGATAATCTCTCTCAGAAACAAATTATCTGAATACAGTGTCCTAAACTCAAATAACCTCAAACTCTCTGAGGAGTTAGAATGCTGTAGGGAGGAGATAGCTTCACTAAAGAGTGAACTATCAAAGGCCAAAAAGTTTGAAGAATCCCTAAATGGGAGAAGTATCAGACTGATGGGCATTACAAGCACAGTGAACTCTAGATTCAACAGTACACTGGGCTTGGGTGCCTCATCCAGCCAACCTATAATATTAACAACTCCAATCAAATTTGTCTCTGACAAAGGAAAGGGAGTAATAGAGGTAGCTAGGAAGAATGCAGATCTGCCAGAGAAAACTTCAGTTCAACAGATTGCGTCGAGCAGAGCTCGACGATCGTCGAATAGAGCTCGACGATCTAACCCAAGATTGTCGACCTCAGCTCGACGATATCCAAACTCTGAACTTCAGTATAATCGATCTTCGAACAGAGATCGACGATCTGACCCAAGATCGTCGACCTCAGTTCGACGATCGTCGAACAGAGATCAGGTCTGTGAACATTCCTTCAATGGCACATCTAGATTCAATCCTAGAAGTCCCACATCCCAAGGCTTTAACCCCTATACTGAATGGATAATACCTCCTAGAAGATATCATCCTGAAGGCTATAAGAGTCAACCTGAGATGTCTTTCACTTCTGAATTCAAAGGATATCAGCCTAGGCCCAAGGTTAACTGGGTCAAAAACAAGTAAGCTGTTCATGTGCAGGTAAAGACCTATTCAGTATCTAACCAACAATGGTATCTGGATAGTGGGTGCTCAAAGCACATGACAGGGAACAGGGAGAACCTATCATCCTTCATAACCAAACTTGGACCCAAAGTGATTTTTGGTGATTCAAATTTTGGCCAAACCAAAGGATATGGTGCTGCTCAGATAGGCTCAGTCACTTTCAAGAAAGTGGCATATGTAGAAGGACTGAAGCACAATCTGATAAGTATCAGTCAACTATGTGATGAAGAATACAAGGTGACTTTCAACAAATCCCTGTGCAAGATCAAGTTAGAGAATAACACAACTGTGTTAACAGGTAAAAGGACAGGTAACATTTACTTAGTAGATTTTCTTTCATCTAAAGTAGATATCTGTTTATTTAATTCCATATCTAAGCCAAATGTTTTATGACATAAGAGATTAGGACATCTAAACCTTAGAACCATTGCTAGGCTATCCAAGGACAACCTTGTTAGAGGACTACCTTCTGGCCCCTACAAGAAGGAAGGACTTTACAAGGCTTGTCAATTAGGCAAGCAAACTAAAAATAGCTTTAAGTCACTTAATAAGAGTGATTCACCTAGGATTTTGTATCTGTTGCACATGGATCTTTTTAGACCCATCACAGTACAAAGCTTAGGAGGGAAGTCCTATACTTTAGTGGTTGTAGATGACTTCTCAAGATTCACTTGGGTATTCTTTCTGAGGAAGAAGTCTGATAACTTCAAGTGTTTGATAGATTTTCTCAAATGCATTCAGATTGAGTTCAACACTCACATTGCCCTGATCAGAAGTGATCATGGGACAGAGTTTGATTCTCTTCTCATGCAAGAGTTCTGTCAAAGTGAAGGGATCAGGCATACTTTCTCAGCTTCTAGAACTCCTCAACAAAATGGGGTAGCTGAAAGGACAAATAGAACCCTAATTGAATCTGCTACTACATTATTGGCAGATGCTCACCTACCTCTATCCTTTTGGGCTGAGGCAGTGAACACCTCCAACTATGTGCTAAACAGAAGCCTGATACATAAACTAAAGGTCAAGACTCCCTATGAATTGCTCAAAGGGAAGAAACCTAAAATAGCTTATTTTAAAATTTTTGGCTGTACTTGTTATATTCATAATAATGACAAGAAGTATCTAGCAAAATTCCAAGCTAAAGCTGATGAAGGAGTGTTTCTGGGATACTCTATGACCAGCAAGGCATATAGGGTATATAATAAATCTTCTTGTAAAATTGAAGAATCTGTTCATGTTACTTTTGATGAGACTAACATGTGTTACAAGGATAAGTCTACTTCTACCATAGAACCTTTGTAGGTACATTCTATTTCAGAAAATATGAACAGATTACAGGTTAAAGAAGAGAACACAACCTCTCAACAAAAGAATGAGAGCAGTGATGATGAAGAAGAAGTTCAACCTCTTGAAGAAAATCATCCTGAAGAGCCAGTTGTTATTCCACAAGAGGAAACAACAACACAGGCTGGTGAACAATCAACACCCCCTGTTGATTTAGTAACAACAAGAGATCATCCAATCACCCAAGTAATTGGAGAGATCTCAGCTGGTGTGCAAACTAGAAATCAGGTCAACCAGAACCTGATGCACACTTGCTTCCTATCTCAAGTTGAGCCTCAATCCATTCAAGATGCAGAGCAAGATCCACACTGGATCATTGCAATGCAAGAGGAGTTGCATCAATTTGAAAGGAATAAGGTTTGGGAACTAGTGCCTAAGCCAAAGGATCACTCCATTGTTGGAACAAAGTGGGTGTTCAGAAACAAGCTGGATGACCAAGGAATTATTGTCAGAAACAAGGCAAGGCTAGTTGCCCAAGGCTATTCTCAGCAAGAAGGAATAGACTATGACCATACCTTTGCACCAGTTACAAGGTTAGAGGCCATTAGAATATTCCTAGCTTTTGCTGCTCACAAGGGATTCAAGGTTTACCAGATGGATGTGAAGAGTGCATTTCTCATTGGGGACATCAAAGAGGAAGTCTATGTTAGACAACCTCCAGGTTTTATCTCTCTAACTCATCCTGATTATGTTTTCAAATTACATAAAGCATTATATGGTCTCAAGCAAGCTCCTAGAGCATGGTATGAGACCCTAGCATGCTTTCTTCTGGAAAATGATTTTGTTAGGGGGAGAGTAGACCAAACTCTTTTTATTAGAACCCATAAGTCCCACACCCTACTAGTACAAATTTATGTAGATGATATCATATTTGGATCTATTGATTCAAACTTGTGCAGAAAGTTTTCAAACCTAATGCATTCCAAATTTGAAATGAGTAGCATGGGTGAGCTCTCCTTCTTCTTAGGATTGCAAGTAAAATAGCATGCTGAGGGCATATTTATTTCCCAAACCAAGTATGTTAAAGAATTGGTTAAGAGATTTGGTATGTCTGAGGCATCTTGTATGAAAACACCCATGCCTACCAATGCTGTATTGGATGCTGATGAACATGGGAAACCAGTTGATCAGACAACATATAGAGCAATGATTGGCTCTCTATTGTACCTTACAGCCAGTAGGCCAGATATAATGTTTGCTACATGCATATGTGCTAGATTCCAAGTTAGCCCTAGAGAGTCACACCTAACTCTAGTTAAAAGGATTCTTAGGTATGTAAAAAGTTGTCCAAATCTAGGACTCTGGTATCCAAAAGACTCAGGATTTGAATTAACTGGATTCTCAGATGCTGATTATGCTGGATGCAGAATAGACAGGAAAAGCACCAGTGGAACATGTCAGTTCCTTAGTGACAGACTTGTCTCCTGGTTTTGTAAGAAGCAAACATCTGTGTCAACCTCAACTGCTGAAGCTGAATATATGGCTGCAGGCAGTTGCTGTTCACAAATATTGTGGATACAAAATCAGCTTATAGACTATGGCTACAACTTAGAGAAGTCTAAAATTTTTTGTGATAATACTAGTGCTATCTCTATAGCACAAAATCCAGTCCTCCATAGTAGGACAAAACATATAGAGATTAGGCATCACTTTATAAGGGATAATGTAGAGAAAAACAAAATAGAACTTCAATATATTCCTACTGATTTGCAAAGGGGAGATATTTTCACCAAGCCCTTGGATGAAAAGAAACACAGTTTCTTCCTAAATCAGTTGGGCATGTTAGATGGAGGAAGCCTAAGCTAACTTACAAGATTTTTTTAAAAGATAAAATAGACCAAGACTAGGCTAAAAAATCAGTTCCTTTTGTGTCTGTAGAATAGGCTTTGTCTCTGAACTGCGCTCGACATTTTCCCAGAAAACGTCGAACGTAGATCGACGTTTCTCTAAAAATCGTCGACCAGAGATCGACGTTTCCAAGATCGTCGATCTGAGTTCAGCGCCTCCGTTAGCTCCAGGTTTTCACTCCTTCTGTTCAGAGGCCGTCGAGCGGTGCTCGACGCTTTTCAACATCGTCGAACGGAGATCGACGATATTGACGTCTCTTCAGATTCCCTCTGTAGCCCAAATCGTCGAGCTGAGATCGACGTTCTGTCGAACCGAGCTCCACGATTTTCCGTTTCGCCGTCGAACCCTAATATAAAATCATTTCCGCGGCCGTCGTTCATCTTTGCGCTTTCATACTCTCTGCAACTTTCTTCGTTTTCCCTCCAAATCTTCTGCGCTTGGTTGTGTTTGTTTCTTTGTTGCAGGTAAAAATGGCTGGCTCCAATGCTGCAATCTCCAAAATGAAATTTGACACCGGATTTGACATCGACATGAACTCGTTTGATGGAAGCGATCAGCGCTTCAAGGATATTCTTAATCTATTCAGAGATCAACAGCTATCGTAAATAATGACTATCAGAATGAAGATTGCATCCGAAGAGATAAAGGAGTGGTGTTATACAGCGATAGATGAGAACGAGAACTCTGTCGTCGGCTTCATAAAAGGGACTCAGGTACAATTGTCCCCTGCTCTTTTAACTGAAGTTTTTCAACTTAGTTCTGGAGAAGATTCCATAGAGTTATCTGGAGAGGAGTATGAATCAATGCTTGATAGAATGGGTCACAATGCTGTGAACCCTAGCAAACTGCTGAAGAAAAATCTGTCGATAGAATTTCAGTTTTTGGCTGATGTAGTTGGGAAAGTGCTTCTGGCCAAGCACTCAGCCCATGATACCATATCAAGATTTCAATTCTGTCTGATGGGAGCTCTGCTTGATAAGAAACATATAGACTGGGGATCAATTTTCTTCAACCTGATTAAGAAAAAGCTGAGTAAGACTGCTGTCAGCTTTGGTAGAATTCTAGGGGTCTATCTGAATTCCAGATGCCCTGAGCTGCTAACCTCTTCTGGGATGTTCATTAATGCATCCAAGAGGCTCTCTTGTGCCCTTTTTAGCAAATGGGACAGGCAGATTGTAAACCCCTCCAGAGCTGCTGCACCACTATCTTCAGGCACCAGGACTGTCTCAGTCACTCCACCTCTGGTCTCTGCTCCAGTAGAAGTGTTGCCTGCTTCTCCTCCTCCTCCAGCTGTCTCCACCCCAGCCACTTCATCCTCACCTCCAATCACCACCACATTGATATCTTCCCCCATTAACATTTCTTCACCAGTTTCAACCCCTCCAGCATCTACCTCAGAGGAATTCCATCCTCTTTTCTCTTATCCAAGCTTCACCTCTCCATCATTTTCCTTGGCAGATGATTCCTTTATGGATGATTCCCCCTCCTCTCCTCCAGAGCCTCCCTCTACCTCCTCATTCCAACAAATGCTCCAAGAAATTCTATCCCAATCATCCTTCACACCTTCTCTTGCCTCACCTATCTTCACCTCAACATCTTCAATCCCCTCCTTTCCCCCTTCAGAGCCATCCATACCCTCATTCTCCATGCCACCAGCTCCAGCAATCATCCTTCCAACAACCTTCTCTCCTACCTCTGCTCAAGCCCCTCTTGAGCATGTAGATTTATCAGCCCTGGCTGACAGGTTATATGAGCTGCTAGCTCCTAAGCTAACCTCATTACTGGAAACCACTCTGGCTCCACTCCTGACCCATGTCAAGGAGCTGTCTTCCAAGCTCTCCTCCTTCTCTCCCTCTCAGGCAATTACCTCTTTTGGGTGCCTTGACTCAGTTAACCCTGAATCCAGGCAGGGGGAGATGCCTTCTGAAGTAGTGTTTGTGCCTGAGTATGCTCCAGCTCTGGCTCCTGCTCCTGCCTTTACATTGGACCTCCAGAGCTTGCTCTCTGTGTTTGATACAGTTTACCTCAGATCTTTGCCAGTTCCTCATGCTGAAGACTTGTCTAAGGCCATTGTGCCTATTTCTGTCTGTGATCCCAGCCAAATTGAAGCATATGTACATTCCTGGAAGGCTGTGGATGTTTGTGTTTCCATCTCTAATGCTGCTACTAAGGCCATTGTGCCTCTTGTTGTTGAAGCTGCTGCTGCTGTTACTGAGGATACTGAAATGGTTTTTGTGATTGAAGATACATCTGCTGCTGAAGAAGTTGCTGCTTACCTAGAAGATCCTGCACCTGTTGTTATTACTGTGATTACTGCTGCTGTTGCTTCAAAAGTTCCCTCTGCTCAAATTTCTGATGCTGCTCCTGCCCTGACTGCTGATCAGTTGAAGTTACAAGAGAAATGCATAAAAAGCATTGATGATTTGTATGACAATCCTCAAAGTTCAGAGAGTGATCAATTTCAAACTGATTCAGATGACTCTGCAAATGCTATTGCCAAGAAGAGGAAGGCCAGAAGCAAGGCCATGATGTTAGTCCCCCCAGCTAAGGCAAAGGATTCTAATGACATTCCCTACTACATTCTGCATGACTGCCCCATATCTGAGCCCTGGATGCAGTATTCCAAGAACCAATCAAAGGCTATGAAGAAGAGAAGGAAGCTGAATAAGTATGAAAAAGGATCTTCTCAGTATCAGCCTCCTCCTCCTCCTCCTCCAGATTCTGGTTCAGGCTCAGCCCCTCAAGCTCCAGCTTCCAGGCAAAGCTCCTCCCAGTCTTATCAGAAATATTATCAAAGGGGGCAACATCAAAGGGGATATCAATCTAGTAGGGGCCAATATAGAGGAAGCCAGAGAGGGCACAGATTTCATCAAAGGGAAGGACAAGGCCATATTGATTCTACTTCAGGTCCTTTCCCTTATAAGCTAAAAGATGCAGTTGTCTCCAGGACTCCTCCTACTGATTCTGAATCCATCATCAGATATGAACCTCCTGTTTCATTTGAGGATCCTGAGAACAACCCCTTGTCCTGGACAGCTAGAATGAAAGAGTTGGCTGCTCTTGATCAAATAAAAAAGGCCAGAGAGCAAGGCAAGGACACTTCCAACATAACAACTTTATCAGATCAGAGAAAAAAAGAACTGGAGAAATATACATCAAGAAAATTCTTTAATCCAGAAGATTATATGAAGCTGCACCCTGAGGCTATAGTTCCAAGGCCCAGATCTCAAACTTCCTTAGGTGCAGAAGATGATAGAAGATCCAAGAAAGAAGCCCTCAATCTCAACAGAGAAATTATGTTTAAAAAGGGAACTGAGAAGTAAATTGTGTAAGCTGAACAATCATCCTCCTTTGGATATTTGCTGACTTCTTATCTATGATCTGCATTGCTGCTGTATCTTTTCTTCTGCATTGTTGATTCAGTTTCTGTCTTGAATGTATGCTTATTTATTTCCTAATTCTGTCTGTAAATAGTAATCCTAACCTAAATAGGGGGAGATTGTTGGAACACCCTATTACTAATTTGGGTAAGGATCACTATGCTTGTCTTAGGAAACCAAGTTGACCTAGTTGTATAGTTGTAAAGGTCAACATTAGAATGAGTCTAGGGCTTAGAACTTAGGTTTGAAGCTGCCCCCAGGACCATTCCAATGTCAAGGATATAGAGCCAAGTCTAAGGCAATTTTCGTCGAGCTCCGGTCGACGAAACGTCGAACTCGGTTCGACGCTCTCTGAGCTCAACTTGATAAATCGTCGAACTCCGGTCGACGATCTTCGAGCTCAGATCGACGATCTGCTTTCAGACAATTTTGGTTAGTCGTCGATTTGCATTCTACGTTTTTCTAGCTCAGGTCGACGATCTTTCTTCAGCTATTCTTCAGGTCGCTGAGCTCGGTTCGACGATCTTCGAGCTCAGTTCGACGTTTTCTGTCTGCTTGATCTGTTTCCATCTCTGAGCTCAGTTCGACGATAGTAGAGCTCAGATCGACGATTTTTCTGAGAGATCAACGATTCTAAGGATTCAAATGCTGCCAGTCTTTGGAATGTTTTTGAAATCCCTCAGCATTTATATTAAGGAGATCTGCCAGCCGTTTGTCTTTATTCTGGAGCAAGTTTCAAGGAATTATTTAGGAAATATTTTATTGGACCTTCCTCTAGAAGACAAGACTCTTTATGGAAGACATTTATGACTGCCAACGGCTATCCTTGATAAGAATTTTTCAGAGAATAAGATCCTCCCTTTTTGTCTTCAGAAACATAGAGAGAATATACAACACTCAGAGAACAACAAGAAGAATTAAGCTGTGACAGATAACAAGTGATCATCTTCTGAAGAATCAGAATAACAGTCTTTTTGCTTACAGAAGAGTGATCACAGCCTCATCTAAAGAACTCCAGACACCTCATCTTTCAGCCTTTTTGCTGAAACAATCCTTTGCTGGAGATCTAAAGTTCTGAAGGCCTATCACCCTAGAGCAAAGCTTCCATTCCTGAACCTGTCTACAACTCAGGGGGAGCTTTGACAACAAAAGATCCACTAGTCTTCTCTCATTTGATTTGAGAACAGAGAAGACAACTTCACCTCTTTATCTTTTTTTTCTGCTGTAAAAGGGTTCTTGAACTCCCTTCAAAAGTTCTGTCTGGTTCTGAGAGCCTTGTCAAAACTCAGTGGTGGCAAGACACCTTATCAAAAAATCCAGTTTTGGTTTTTGAGCACCTTATCAAAAGCTCATTGGTGTCAGGACACCTGATCAACTCATCCTGAGTGGATTCCTACCAAGGGTGGTAGAAGAGTGGATGTACCCAGGTTTTTGGGGAACCACTATATTTCCTTGTGTCTTCTGGGTTGTTTGTGTGATTGATTTGTTGTGTGCTGTGCTCTTTACTTCTTTATTTTTAACTCTTCATTAACACTCTACACTATACTATAAATTGAATTTTATATTTGCTGATCAATTTCATTTGTGAAATTAATTTAAATAAACTCTATTCACCCCCCTCTAGAGTTGAGATAGATCTTACCCTCACTTTCAATTGGTACCCTCACTTTCAATTAGAACTCGACGTTACGTCGACTGAATTTTTTAACAGAATTCATTTTGAGTATTCTATCACCCCAAGAGTAGGGACATGAGCCAAAAGGGAGCTGAAATGTTGTACTAACTCAGACAAACCTAAGCACGAGAAACGAGTCGCGAGTGAGAAGAAAAATTAATATATGCAAGGTGAATTAATAATTAATATCAGATTGTGAAAGATTGATTTCGACAAAGAAAGTTTGGAAGATCATCATCAACAATTGAATTGTTTTCATCAATCAGTCAATTGTTAGATTGTTGTTGAATATGCAAAAGAGAATTAGTTCTTCTTCTTCTCAAGAGGAAATCACATCAGATTCGGAGAAGATTCAAGAATAATCTAAAAATATGGCATATAATATTTATGATTTTGATATTCAGAGATTCATCAGAAGTTTCAGATATCATCACTGCTAGTCCTCAAAAATCTACTGAGATAACACAGAGAGAAGATTAATTATATTACAAATCTTCATTCATTTTCTTTTTACACTTTGTGAAAAGATTTTTGAGAATCTCTCTTCAAAGGATTCAGTGAGAGGTTTTGAGAGTCTCCTTGAGAAAAGACTCGGATTGTATTGGTTCAAGATTTCTTTATCAAAAGATCTGGTGTTGCTTCTATGAGTCTCCTGGTTAAAAGACTCAAGACACTATGATAGTGAATTCCTACCAAGGAGGTAGAAGAGTGGATGCACTCATATTGAGGGGAACCACTATAATCTTTGTGTCTTTTGTGTTTTTGTATTTATTTTTTAACTCTGTGCTGTGATTTTATTTACCTACATCTATTTCTGGTTGATTGTTGATGTATATGCAAATTTTGTGAATTAAACTAAGTATTTGAAACAAAATTTTAATCTCTATTCACTCTCCTCTCTAGAGAAAACTCTGAGGTAATTAGTAATTGGTCTCTTATTTTATAGTCCTAAGTAAGAGCAAGCGAGAGGCTATCAGTCTAAGAATGGCAAAGTGTCAGCTCACGAGGAGGATCGACGTGCTATTGCAATAAACATAAACATTCCATAACCAGACAAACCAAAGCCCGCGAAGCAAGTCGTGAGTGAGAAGGAAAATTAATATATACAAAGAAAATAACAAGTAAGAAAAGAAAACAGTCAACTAATATAATATAATAGTTCTTTTACAAAAAATGTCCTGCTGGCGAATGTAAGAAAGCAAAAAGGAAAAAAAAGAAAAGTAATACAACAAAAAGAAAAAATGTGCGAGAGCCAAAAATGTGTCTAGGTCCTAGTCTTCAGGACTTGTCGTCGTCGACACTATCATCACCACTGTCGTCGTCTTCATCATCCTCGTCACCAAAAAATGAGTCAAACTCTTCTTCAGACGAGTTGGATCGGAGGTATATCTCAGGGACCAGGTCTTTCACAGTAATCTTCTCACAATCGGCCCGTAGCACGCCAAGTGTCTGCATCATGTGAAGTGTCTGCTCGGCGACCTTTATGGTGATGGTCCTTATCATCCTATCTACTTCTCCTTCAGAAAACTGCTTCTCCCAGGCACCCATGTGGGATGACTCATCGCGCTCTGGAGGGATAACAATGACGACAAAACGGTCAACCTTAGCCTTCAAGCTCTTATTCTCCTCTTCCAAGCAGGCGATACGCGCATGCAGTTGGTCCGCAGCGGCGGCATCCTTCGAAATGGCGAGCAGAGGATGGTTAGAACAACGAAAAAGAGTAAAAGTAAAAGCGCCCAGAAAGAGTTAAAGACTTACCACCCGCCAGTACTCGCCATTAGGAGTTTCACAGCGGTCGCTAATTGTAGTGTGATACCCTTCGCCTCCTCGAACACAGCTTCTCGCGTAGCCTCAACCTGATACCAGTCCCTTTGGAGGTGTAGGCTGCGGTGCGAGTTCATATGAGCGAGCTTGAGTGCTCATAGCTGAGCTCGCGCGCTCTCGCAGGCCAGAGTTTGGGTGGACATGGTTGCATACTTCGCCGCATCCCGCTGCCCATAAAGCCCAAAGCAAAGGGAATAGGCATGATCGCTGGGAAGGCTCTGGTCTAACCAGGAGGGGAAGAGGGTGGAGATAGAGGCCTGGTCATACTTCCCTTCCCAAAGTACTATTGGCTCACTAGAATATTCCTTGACCTTCTACCCCAGTCCGAAGTTGGGGTGCAAGTCGGGTTGCCCTTCTTCCGGTTCTGGCAGTCCTGACTTGGCGGGGGTTTCAGGAGCCTCACCCCCTATCAGCCTTCTTTTGGGGGCCTTCTCGTCCCGCTTATCTTTAGTCGTCGAGGTTTTCTTCATCCTCTTGGGCGGGACTATTGGAGGGGGGAATTCATGTTCGGCGGGTGCTATCCTTTTCTTACTGCTGGAAGGATCAAAGGAGCCCGGTATCTCACAGTAGGCTGTTATAGCCTTTTCGAATCGTGTGAGCTCAACGGTAGGGGCTCGGGCACTCACATATGGGGGGTTTATGGGGATGAACCACTCACTTGTATCATAAGGGGTCATTTATCACTAGAAAAGAGAGGAGACTATGAGAAGTTGGTGGTTGGAAGAATGTGAGTCAGATTGTACCTTCACCAGGAAGCATCGGGATAAGTGAGTCGACATTTCGACTTAGGTAGGCGACCTTGAAGTTCTTCTAAAGGAAGAACTGGTGTAGCTTCGCGTCCATGCCACCCACCTGCGGTGCGTGGTAAGTCACCTTGTCCTGCTGGAGCGGCGAGTAAGGGATGTTCCCCAAATTTTTCTAGGCGAAAATGAATTTTGTGATCCATTTGTGGTGTTTGTTGGCGGTCTCACATACCTTAAAGTGTGAGCCAGAATAGAAGGCAATGTCATCAATGTTCACTCGGTAGATGAAGATCTTGTGAAAGATGGTGAAGGTTTAATTCAATCTGCACCTTGAGCATAAAGCAAGCGAATACCACAAGCATCGCGATGACGTTAGTGTTCAGCTGCATGGGGACGGCGTTGAAGTACTTCAGGGCCTGGCACACTTCAGACCATAGAGAAAGACGGAGGCCCACCTCGAAATGAGAGATAGGGATCACGAGTTCTTCTTCAAATACTGTGATGATAGCCTTGTCTTTATTTGGTGGGCATTTAGTGAACCCGGGAGGGATGTAAAGGGCAGCGCAAGAGAGATACTTCTGCTTGATTAAATTTCAATCGAAGAAACAGTGGTCATGGAACTGTTACGCTCATTTTGACCTGCCATCTGCCAGCTTGATGTCACCTCCCATCACAAAAAATCAAGAAGAAAGGAAAAAGAGTAACAATGAGAGCTAGAATAAGGCATGGGCAAGATCGCAGAAGAAATAAATGTGGTTGTTGTGAAGTATGGTAAAAAAGAGGGGAGGCTATTTATAGATAGCACCGTAAACGATTGATGAGAAAGGAAAGGGGGGAGGAGGTGTAAGTGCGGATAGCTAACTCGCCACTCCCCATACTCGCCCACATGCTAGCCCCATGACCCCCACTTGGCTTTGGACCAAGCCCAAGGAACACAGTGTCTTGCATTAGAAGTCACAAAATGGGTTTTCAACACAATGACACATAAAACACAAATCACATGCACTCGCTATGTAAGTAGAAATTCAATAATAAGCTAATTCAATCTAAAAGTAAAATACTGAAATACAGGAAATCTGAACCACTCGCTAAGCGAAGAGGAAGAATGGAGAAAGGTCGGGTGCGGGGGGTGAGAGTTGGAAGGCTCAGAATTAGAGGACTTTCCATCTTCTCCGGCCTCGCGCCCCTGTCCTGGGAGGACGACGAGGATTGTTGTACTATCAAACCACGTTGAATTCTAGTTGCATAACGTACACATGTTCCTCGATTTGCTCGATATGCACCCCAGGATAAGTTGCCTCGCCGCTTGCTCCTTGTCTCGCCTCCGCCGCCAGCAGTACGTAGTCTCTCTACAGGTTGCTCAGCTGATGTTCGTTGACAATCCACTCCGCCTGCATCTCGCAAAGCTTATGTCCATACTTTCGCAAACCTCCACCACTTGCCTCTTCACCACCTTAGGACACTCGCATCACCAATGAAGTCCTTTATCGCTTTAGGGGAGGGAGGCGGCGTGCACGCACCCGTGTCGGAAAACTCGACCACCGAAACATCTCGACTATCTACAAAAGGGGACAACAGATATCAAAATCGGCACCATCAAGAAGAGGGGACAAGTGCTTCAATTAACCATGAGAGGGACAACCTTCTTTACCAATATGGTGGTGAGATGGGCTAGTTCATCCCTAGAAGGGATTGTTAAAGGGGGTGCGAGAGCGGTTTTCCAAGACCTAGAGAAAAGGAGATTTGGTCGCAGATTTGGGAGATGGGATGGATTTGATTGGCAAGAGCACCCAGGATCTGAGTAATAGTAGTTGAGGCAGGATCATTTGCATCCTCATGGATCAGTGACTTTGAAGTTGTTCCCCCTAAGCTTGTGGTCCCAAAGGGAGGAGCTGTAGAATACAACTGACAATAAGCCTGTGTAATAAGGAAATGTGGTCGGCTGCGCAACGACAAACAACCTACCTAGAACCTACTGAAGTGTGTCAGGGGAGACCCGAGTGCTCGCCCCCTCGGGACGGTGGGTCTCCGGAGTCTTCTGACAGCTCGCGCTGGCAGGAGGATGTGAGTCGATGTCATCACTGGTGCCCCCTGAGCCAACCTCTTATGGTTCATTTACCTGTCGGCACAAGGATTAATCATGCCCAAAATATCGAAGCGTAATACAAGTAACTTAGATAGTTAAATCCTACCGTTCCTTAGGGTGTGAGAGCTCAAGGCTATACGCTGAGAACTGCGAATTGGTCGGGGCGAGCTCGCTGGGCACCAAGTCGCGCTTCACCTTCTTAGTTGTCTTCTTTTACTATGAATGGGAGCTGGAGAACTTGTTGGATGCCCATAATAGAATTCTGAGCAAGTAGGATTTGTTCTGCTCTCGAGCAGCATCAAGGATCCTAGACCTCCTTGGAAAGAGGCATTTCTTACGAGATGTACGAGGAAAGAGAGAAGGGATGTGTATTCACCCTCGAGGAGGGGGTCGTCTTATATATATAGCATATTGCAGAACCCACTAAAGATTCTCTTGGGGACCAGTCACCACTCATCAAATACCCGGGGGTGACTTTTTTTCAAGCCTATCACAGTCTCACAAAGAGCGGGGATTGTGTGTAACACTGTATTTAGCAAGTGGGTCCCTCATAAGGGTTCATGACCTAGAAAGGTCGTTCAGGTTATGTTGGGCTAGGCGAGTCGAGTAGGCAGGTGGTTGGGTATCGCCCCGGTTCTCGCGTGGCTTCAACTGAAAGCTAGTAGTGGGAGAGTGGGGTGTTTTGAGCCGTACTCACCCGTAGTCAAGTTTGGCGGCGAGTGCAGGTCTCCTTGAGTACTCGCCGCCTCAGGCGCGAAGTCAGCTCGTCCAGCAGTTCTCCTCCAAGAGAAGTCCAATAGGGCCGCTAATAGCCTCTCTAAACAATGGAGTTACGATGTTGACAAATCACTTTGGGCTACGTATAGTAGAACCAAAAGGCGGGATTCCGCTATGTATAAGCCAGACTTAGAAAACTATAAATAGACCCTTAGAGGAACCTTTGGAGGGGATCCGATTTTTTGGCTTCCTCCTCCTCTAGTTAACTTTGGTTGTCTTCCATTGCCCTCCAAGGTGCCCAGCTCAACATTGGTTAGGGAGGGTAAGCTCTCTTAGATCTTTTGGGTGTGTGGTGAGACCTCCACGCTGCAACTCAGGGTTTGTTCCTAATTCAAATCACCGATCAAGTGCTCTTACTCAGGATGAGTAGGTGCAGGCTACCACCCCCCCCCCCCCCCTTGGGTCTGTACTCTTATTGGAACCAGTTCTGGTTCCAACAACTACCATACACAAATTGGATAATGTTTCAGATGCAATGTGAATTCATGAGTATTGCTTCTCATAGGGATAGAAGACTTTACTCATGATGTCATAGTACTTATTTTTATAAAAAGCATAGAGAGAATTATTGGATAATTTTGCCTTAGAAGTCAGGAGACTTTACACATAATGCCTACATGTATGTTTTGATTTGCTATGATAAAGGAATAGTGGACGTTGAGACTATATATTATATATTGCCTCCATACTTGTAAGATATTTTAAATTTTGAATGCACGCGATTAGATGAGTTATGTGTGACGTGTTTGTGTTTGTGTTTGATGCTCTATTAAACCTATGCGTAGGATTATGGTGATGTGGGTAATACCTGGTTGCATACATGTTGCATGATGATAGGTAATTTTTGTTTATATAAAAAAAAGATGTTTTCCAATTCTATATCTTATAAAGGCAAGTCTACCTTATTGATTATAGTATAGGAAAAGTCATATTTCCTAGGGAGCATTGATTACTTTTACTTTAAGGATTCACTATTATCTTATCCTGTAATTTTTGGATTGGTTTTAAAATAGAAAACAAATTGCAAATTGAAAATGGTTTAAATTATGATTAAAAGCTAGCACTCGATCTTGACTCACATCGAATAGAAAATAATCAAAAGAAAATAAAGTTCTAAATCTCTTTAACAAAAATGCTTGGATCGTGTAGGTTACAAGTAGGCTAAAGAGAATATTATTAGTGAAATACAAAGAAGATTACAAGTAAACTAGAGGAATGCATGAAAACTAGAGAGACATACATGAAAATAGAGAGAGAAGTACAAAAACACTATGAGCAGCAGCTAGAACCCTCAAATAGTCACCAAAATTTTGACCGCGACTTTAGGAAATGCGGGCTACTTATAGAAAAAAATTCAAATTACACACCCTAGGTAATGCCCGTGACCTAGGGTGTGTAACGATTGTGTGGCATCAACTGGTTATTGCGGCGTACAACTTATGTGACGGTAAGGTGAAAGTAAGTTAACACGCTCGTGACCTTCTTGTCACGGGCATATACATGGGCGGCTGCATAAATGAGGCGTGTGGTTAGCATGGCGGCGTTGCTAGCTTGCCCTGAGGGCTGAGTAACTAAATATGGGTGTGACCCCACAAAATCTCTTCAGAAAGCTTATGTCATATGTGCTACAAATAAATTCAAGAAAAGCTGAAGAAGAGAAAAATAGGTCTTCATCAAAGGAAAAGTCTGTCGCTCTAAAGGCAGACACCTCAAGAAAGTCTAAGGTCGCTTCTCCTGCCCCAGCACAGGAATAAAATGAAGAAGAAAGTTCAGAGCCAAGTACCTCAGGAACAGAATTATTTGAAGGAGAGTTCTCTCTTCTTTCAAGGAAGTTCAAG
The DNA here is from genome assembly GCA_039513925.1 of Platanthera zijinensis. Classification (NCBI taxonomy): domain Eukaryota; kingdom Viridiplantae; phylum Streptophyta; class Magnoliopsida; order Asparagales; family Orchidaceae; genus Platanthera; species Platanthera zijinensis. Next base: position 159,617,927 of record CM077083.1, read on the forward strand.
AAGTTCTTAAACAAGAAGAAACAATGGAAAGGCAAGGATGCCTCGTTCAGAAGATCACGTCACGATGGTGATCGCCACAAGAAAGACTCAAGTAGCCAAGACAGGTATTACTCCAAACAGAACAAACACATTTCTACTGACATTGTTTGTTATTGCTGCAATAAGCTAGTACACGTCATAGCTGATTTCCCTCACAAGAAGGAGGGTGGAAGAAGAGAGAAAAAGAAAACTTCTTACAATAAAAAGAAGACTAAAAGAAGCCTAGTATCCAAGAAGGGCAAGACTGTAACGCCCCCGATTTCTCTGTGATTATTTAATTCTCGTTTGGCGTTACGTCGACACATTTTCTTGGCTTGTGTCATCTGTGGAGTGTGGTCTTAACTCCTTAGAACTGAGTGGTCTATTTTGTAGCCTAGGGGCAAGATCTCCCTAGCAAGTCGAGTCGTTTTGGGTGACCCGGTGTGGCCTCTCGGGGGATGCTTGTGTTTTGGCTTTGGGTTGATATAACTCGAGTTCTCTTCGTAGGAAGTTAATTTCGACTTCGCCGTTGCGTTCGTAGCTTGGGTATTTAGCTACGGTGCAAATTTGGTCAAATTCCGAGGTAGTTCGTTTTCACATCGTTTTGGGTGTGCTAATAATAAATGTAAATAAGTAATTTTGTGTTATTTAAAAAAACTCTGGCAGTCAAAGTTGGGCAGTTTTAATCCTGTGGCTATAAATATATATTATTATAGTATTACTTAATTAATAGTTAAGTTAGTATTAAGAGGGTGCTATATATAGGATAGTTTAGACTTAAGAGAAACCGCTCCTTTTCATCTTCCCGAAAAAAACGAACGAGTCTGCGGCTGTTTGCGAAAAGAAGTCGCTGAACCTACTCCCCTTCGGACGCCGATTCCGGGAGCAGTTATGGACGGAATTCGATTCCGAAAGAGGATTTGGATCGCTCTCGTCAAGACCTTCATTCCCACGGTAAGATTTCCAAGTTTCGTGGCCTTGCTTGTGGTTTCGAATTTCGGGTTTTGACTTGTTTTCCGCCGTCAATGTCAAAAAAAATTTCCTTGTGCTTCATTTCCGGATTCGAGTGTGAGGGAAGGAAGCAGACCTAGGATTTGCGGGAAATCGAGGCAAGTGGTATTATTGCCTTTGCAAGTCATTATTTTCCTTGTTTTCTTGAGCAGCGTTTCCTTGAGCAGGCAGATGGAGGAGGTGCAGGCCCAGATCAGAACTCTGGTGGTAGTTGTGGCAGGACAGACTCAGGGAGTGCAAGGCCCTGCAGGGGGGTTAGTTGTTCCTCCTCCTTCTGCGCCCCTGAGACCTCTAGTGCTGGTACCAGCAGAGATGACATTTATCTCATAGTTTCAGAGACATAGCCCTCCTACTTATGATGGAAAGGCTGATTTCATGGTCATAGATGATTGGCTGATCTCCATGGAGGAGATGTTCTCGTACTTCGGTATTTCAGATGATCAGAGAGTGATGATAACCGCCTATAAGCTTAAGAGTTTGGCTAAGAGTTGGTGGTTTAGAGAAAAGGAGAGCTTGGTAGCTGGATGCTCTTGGGAAGTATTCAAGTAAATGCTGTTGAGGAAGTTCTTGCCTTCGGTCGAGCGTGACCGTCTTATGAACGACTTCCTCCACCTAAAGCAAAGGCAACTCACGGTCGGTGAGTATGAGATAGAGTTCAGCAAGTTGAGCCGGTTTGCTCCTGGGTTGGTGAGTGTTGAGGCTGATCGAGTCAAGCGGTTTCTTAGTGGCTTGAGGAGCGAGGTTCAGCAGTTGACCAGTGCATATGGATCAGAGACTTATGCAGGGATAGTGGAGGCTGCTCTGAAGATAGAGGCAATTGAGACCGCAAAGAGTAGAGGCAAGCAAATGAGGAAGGACAAGAGGAAGTCTGTTGAGGAGAAGAAACCTGTTGGGTATTGTATCCACAATGTACCTAATTTGAAGAAGCCCCTGTACAAGATAAGATGAATTCACAATGTATTTGACAATCTTATGTTAAGTTGTGCTTGCAGCTATTCCATGCTAAGTACACACCAATGTCAGGGTGCAGTGGGTCAATATACACGGGTCTGCGCAACGTAATCCCTCGTTGAGCAGATCAGTGTGTTGACTCATGTGTGCTCTCTCTATTGGAGTGTACTTATTTTCAAGTACAGGGTTGAGATAGATCAAGAGCAGAAGAGGAGCAAGGATGGGTCAAAGACCAAGTTCATGGGAAGAAGGAAAATCTTCTAAGTCAAAATCGACGGGAATCACTAAGTGATTCTCGCCGATTCGACGGGAATCACTAAGTGATTCTCGCCGATTCGACGGGAATCACTAGTGATTCTCGCCGAAATCGTCGAGAATCACTCGCCGATTTCCGCCGACTTCATCTGGCTGACTGTCCTCCTTCAAGAATTATGCTAAGGCAGAATCGACGGGAATCACTAACTGATTCTCGCCAATTTGTCGAGAATGACCTTGCATTCTCGCTGATTCCCTCCGGATGACAAGAGTTTCACCTGGAATCCTACCAAGGAAAATTCGACAGTGAATAACAAGTGATTCCCGTCGACTTCATCGAGAATCACCAATGATTCTCGCCGAATTTGCCTTAGGCAAATTTGCTTTGTTCGCTGGACCAAACCTAAATGATGTGCGCTGCTTTGACCGGAACTAGGGCTTCTTTTTGTGGGCCCCACAACGGTCATTTAGAGTTGTTCTACAATATATATACTCGCTTATTTCGAACATCAACAGTAGCGATTCACAGAGAATAAAAAGCCGTCGAGCGTGACCTAGCCGATCGCGGAAATCATCCCGTCGCCATCGCCGCTCGCAAGGTAGTCGCCGCTGCAGATCTTAGATCATCTTTGATCTCCCAACGACAGAACCGAGGCAAGTCTAGCATCTCACGCTTCTCTCTCGAGATCTCTTGTCTCTCGATTTGTTGAACGAGGATAGTTCTTAATTCCGAATCGATTGAGACAACTGATCCGATTGAGATCGTTGCTAGAACTTGCTTGCTTCGTCAAGAAGTTTGGATCTACAAAGCATCGTCGCCGCATTCACTTGCCGCTGCTGATCTTGGGAAGATCCTCTCCAAGAGAGTACTCCGGTCGTGGACTCTTCGTCTTCATCAAGAATGCTTCAATGAATGAAGAGGGACATCAGGTTCTCCACACGTGTAGTTTGTATCTCTTGTACATTCTATTTTTGTTTTGTTGTAAAGGAATAATGATTTCTAGTTGTAAGGGTTGGGTGCAACCCGTGGTGGAGGAGTAGTGACTCTTTCGGTTGGAAGGGTGCCTTCCGTAGTGTGAGGATTGGATTTTAATCCGTTTGGTGAAGTGACCGAGTCGTCCCTTGGTGGGAGATAGGTCGAAGGGGAGAGTGGACGTACCCAAATCGGGGAACCACTATAATTGCTAGTGTGCTTTTCTGTGCAGTGTTTGTTTAATTGTGCAGGTTATTTAAATTCCGCAAAAGACTGCAATTCACCTATTCCCCCCCCCCCCTAGGTGGAATTAGTTGACACTAAAGACTTTCAAGTGGTATCAGGGTCAGTTTGCTAATCAATAAGGTTAACACCTTGAGTAAGATCTCGTGTCTAGTGTCAAGAAGAAAATAAGACTCAAGCATGGAGATGTACACTGATGTCTCTCCTCTGAGACTCCTTGCCTGCACAAAAGAGTACTATCCCATCTAGAAAATGAGAGTTCAGTTTCATCTAGAGGCCATTGACCCTCGTGCGTCATTCATTATGGAAGAGGGTCCCTTCATTCCCATGAAGGCTTTTAGTTCTGGAGAAGATCTCCAAATCCCGAAGAGTACCGCAGAGATGTCTGAAACTGAGCTCTCACTATTCAACTTGGACAAGCTGTTACGACGGATCATCTCTGATATCTGGTCAGGCTCTTCTCTTACAAGATTGGATAAGTGCAAGACTGCAAAGTCCATGTGGGAAACAATCTCTAACCTCATGGAGGGAAAGAAGACGGTTGGGACTGGATGTCAGCAAGAGGATGAAGCCTGTGTGGGGGTCCTCATCTCTGAAGATGAAAGTAAAGACCAATCTCTCAATATCAGGGCTCCCGTGTCTCTATCTGAGTCTGAAGAAGAGATTGAGGAATGCAGTTCTGATGAAGCTGACACATCAGTCTCTGCAGATCTTAACGTTAACCTTGATCATAACTATCAGGATCAGGTATCTTACCCATCATGCTCCTTTCCTCTTGAATCTCCTGAAGACAGGAGTAGTTCAGAGGGTTGTCCATCAAGTGATGCAAGGGTGATGGACAGCTTCAATCAAAGGATTGAAACTCTTGATTCCCTTCAAAGAGCCCTTCATAAGAGCAACTTACTTGTTGAGGAACAAGCTAAGGAAATTGCTCAGCTGAGGACCATGATGGATCTCCAATTGGAATCCATCAAGGTGAAGGACTCAAGTATCTCGGATCTAGAGCTTTCTCTAAAGACCGAGAAGAGAATAGTATCTAACTTTTCCAAGGTAGATGCTATTAAGAGAAAGGGAGAAAATGGGTGGATCTCACGAATTATAAAATCATGGAGAAATGGGGAAACTGTTTTCAGAACCCCCACACTGAGTAGGAAGGGCACACATCATGCCTTCAGGTATGACCATAAGAACAACTATGGTCACTACAAGAATGATCAACCCTCATGTGGAAACACCCATAGTGCAAGTGCTGTTATGGCTACCCATGAGAAAATACATTTGGATCATCATGAACCTTTTGTATTCACGGCCTCAGTCATAACTCATCATGAAAGTGCAGGAACCAGCTCTCACAGTAACTCTCACCACCCTAGGACACAGGGAAAGGGGGTTGGGAAACATGTAGCAAGTACCTATGGGGCCCCCAGATGTGTGCTGACTAAAAAGAAGGCACCGCCTCCCAGGCCTCATGACACTCACCACATGTTTTCCATCCACCCTCCCTCGTGTCCCGGTGGAAAGGTAAATCTGAGAGCAGAACCTGCTCTGCCCCTGTCAGACCTATGATCGTGACAAACTCAGTTAGTAGATCTTGTCAGAAAAGGAGATACAATATTCATGAGTGCTGGTGCTGTGGTAAAGTGGGTCACTTTACCATAGATTGTTGGCACAATCCTTCTATGTCAAGGGCAAGGGTATGTCCACTTCCTTTGGCTAGAGATAGCCTTCCTGACAGAAATCCTGGAGGAAGGCATTCAGTAGTTTATGCTGACAGGAACCTAAGACCCAATGCATATTAGGTTCCTAAGGTAAGGTAATTCATTTTTGCAGGATAGTCTAGGTTCCCGTGAACATGATGGGACCTAGACAAGAGATGTTCCATGAATGGTATGGAACAAGTATATAGGATAAGAGAAAATGCTAACCACAATGGCCTACTTCAACCGGATACCTGTTGTACTTCAAATAAAGGATCCGAATGATCAACTTAATGATCCCAAGTACGCACATTCAGTTTCGAAAATTGAATCGCATTACATAGATGTATATATATATATATATATATATCCAAACAAAAATGCAGATTCTCTCTCTAAAATAAATATACATAGATATATATACACCCACCTGATGGTAGGACACGAGGGCTAATAACTGTATGATTCTTAGTTTGGAATCTGATGAATGGTTTATATATAATCGATAATGTGTGACGATGGGTGTCAATCGGTCCGATGAAATTCAAGGGGCGTGTGTCGGTAGTTGTAACGAAAATTTTACATTATTGACTCACCGAGAAATAGCCCGTGTTTATTTCTAGGGTTAACATCCCTTCGACTCAGCTTAGCTATTCTGACCAGGAAATAAAAAGGGAAAAGTCTCGAAATTCAAATAGACAAGTTAAATTTATCAATATAAATATGGTCAGTGGAAACAACGGAAAGCCTGACCCTTCGCATTCTGGAAGTTGCAGAAATCCCGTCGACTCTGCGAAAACCTCGCCGATTCCCGTCGTTCGTGTGGAAATTCCTCCCGTGCTTCAGTCTCTTGGTGTTCTCATCGATTCCCGATCACCTCTCGTCGACTCCAGCTCCGTCTATTGCAGTCCGCCACTGTCCTCTCTCCGTCAGCTCGTGCTCCCGTCCCCGGCGTTAACTTGGCACAAGGTTCTTGCCGATTCACCGCCAGCATTTTCCCTCTCTTCGACTCCCATTCCCGTCGCCAGCTGACCCGTCGTAAGATGACTAGAGATTCTCTCCGCTCAGCGAAAGGGTAACGACCGTTCCTCCTTGAATCTCAAGCTTGTTTATAACTTGTCTAGTTCCTACTAGTTTAGTTCCTAATCTAGAGATTTAGATAGAGTTAAGTCCCTTGGATGTTACTTGTTTAGGTTTGTTATGGCTCCTCGAACCACGGTTGGACTCCTCACCGGGAGTGAGTTGGTTAGGACTGGCTTCTCCCATGCCTCTGATGAATTCATGAACATCATCCTGATGCTTGAGCAAGTTGGGCTCTCCTTTATCCTTGATCACCCATGCAAAATTCTAGATAAAGAAGTTCTTGAATTCTATGTAACTGCCAAGCTACGTCATGAGGACACCTTGATAAAGAGTAAGATTGCTGGCCTAAGGATCAAGATGTCTACAGCAAAATTGTCACGTCATCTGCAGCTCAACAGCTTTGAACAAGAGGACCACCTTGATGAGAATGATCGTGCACGGACACTATTGTTCTGTGGATTAGCACGAGGGACAAAGGCCATCAAACGCAAGGACATGAATGAGGAAGGAAAGCTCCTCTCTGATATCATTGGGAAGGTCCTGATCTGCAAACCGGGCTCCCATGATCATATTTTAGGGGATATGTTCAAAATCCTGATGGCTGTGGTGTGTAGAAAAAGATACAACTGGGGGGGCATGTTGTTTGAAAAGATTAAAGATACCCTACGAACTCCCAACTTTGGGAGAATCATCAGCCTGTACCTCAATCAGATGGACGGAGACAGGTTTGATATGAGTAAGGGAGTTCCTCTTCACTACTTAAAGAAGATGGACTCCAGTGTTTTTGATAGATGGGAGAGGAGAATTGGCCTAGGAGGTGTGGCTGAAGCACAGGGTGATGAAGATGACAGAGCTCCGGAGTACAGAAATCCCTTGGATGAACCCAGTGACGTTCCTGATTTGTTGCATGCAGGAACTGAGGGGGAGTCGTTATCCATTCCTTCTGATGCCCTCAGGACGGAAGTCTCAGGTTCGGTTCATGCAGATGCAGTTACTGACATTACCCACATCGCCAAGGAGGCAGTGGATACCCTCGCTACTGATCTGGCTGACGAGGAGGAAGTGGAGGATGACATGGAGGATGATGCTGCCAATGAGGATGATGTGGAAAATGAGGCCGCTGATGATGTGAATAATGTGCAAGCTGGAAATGAAACGACCATGCGGGAGAGTGATGTTGACCTCCCCTCTGAGGAACAGGTTCCATTAAAAGTTCCTGATTAATCTGGTGCAGCAATGGAGGGGGAGACCTCCCGGCAGAGGATGATAAGTATACATGGAAAAACAACAGAGGCTGCCCAAATCCCCCCGCTGGAGACTGTGAACCTATCAAGCTCTCCCAGTGTATCTACAGAAGAGCACGACCAGGACATGCATCAGGTTCATCCACTAAGACCTAACCTGGCAAATCACACGATAAACATCATTCAAGGTATAGTGGATGAATTGAAAGCCTCTTTTGAACAATCTCACAACAAGGTGCTAAAATGAGTTAAGCAATCTAAGGATCTGATGCTTAAAAATGTTGTGGAGATAAATCATAAACTGGATATGATGGAACTGAAATTTGACGCTAAGTATGCAGAGGCTGGCACTGCCGTAAATCTTCTAATGCAAGGACATAAGAAGAATACAGATGATCTGGCAGTGGTAAACCCAAATGCATATTGTCGAAGTATGAGACCGAGCGGTCTGGCAGTTTGAGCCTGGCAGGTTGTAGACCGGGCGGTCTGGCGGTTTGTGTCCGGCGGGTTGATATCCAGACTGTTGCTGTGGTGTCTAGCGGTCTGACGTTTCATCTCCGGCGGCTTGGAAACCGGGCGGTCTAGCGGTCTCCAACCGCATCTCTCTCCTGCTTCTGGTATTGCCGGGCGGTTAGAATATTGTCTAACCGCATGGCTTATTCCGGTCTGTTGTTCTAGCTGCTCGGAACTGTTGTATAGCTTTAGTCCCACATTGTTAGTTTGTATTCTATCCTCTCTCCACCATTCTATAAAAGGGAGGCCATACCTTTGTAAATGATATCTTTTTGGATAATAAAAATTTCAATTATTCAAAGTTCTGGCTTGTTTTCTAGTCATTTGTTCGCTACTCTAGTTGTTTGTTCCCTACTTTTAACATGGTACCAGCGGTGGCATCCAAGGTGGGAGATTCTGTTTCGCCCTAGATCTGCTGGCGGATCATATCAAATGACTCAGGGAGTCGTAGAAGATAACAAACAACCAGGAGTTCCTGGAAGTGTTTGTGCTGCTCGGCCAAGTCCGCAGAGAAAGGGCGATTCTGGAGGATTTCAGCTCCAAGAGCCTGAACTTACTGATAAGCCGCAGTAGGAGACATGGAAGGGCGAGCGAAGAGATCCGCATAGAGAGTATAAATGCGGGATGTCTGAGCCCCCTTCGAGTAGAGAGCAGCAAGGTGAAGCCACGCGGTCTTAACCATCTCATCATGGCGTATGACAGGAAGACATTCATCAGAGAGGCTGTTAGCCAACCACGTGCGGACAAGCGCATCACTGGCATCCTAGTCATCAAATTCAGCAGAGTCTGGAGGAGGAGGGTCATCGGTGAGATGATGACGTTTGCGCTGAGAGCGAAGAAGAAAGGTGAAAGAAACACTCCAATCCGGATAGTTGGAGCCAACAAGTTTAGAAACTGTGCCAAGGTTGCCAGAGGAAGTAGGATGCGGAGCCGGAGTGGCGATAGGAGTAGTGGTAGTGGAGGTTTCAGAAAGAGCCATAGGAGAAAACAACGAGAAGCCGCGCGGTTAAAAGACAAGCCGCGCGGATAGGAAGAAGAGGGGCTGCGGCGGTCACGATGTTAGACACCAGCGGCCAGAGAAGCCACGACCAAGCCGCAGATCCAAGAAGGGAAAGAAGTCGAATGGCTAGAAGATAGTCTGCGCGAACAGAAGAGAGGAACAAACAAGGCGAATAAAGAAGCAGACCGCAGCGATCAAAGTAATAGGTCGCTATGATCCGCCAGCAGATCTTGGGCGAAGCGGAATCTCCCACCTTGGATGCCACCACAGCTCGCATCGCCGCTGTCACTTCCCTGCTCCAACGTCCTCTGTTGTCCTCCCCTCCTCCACAGGACTCCTATGCTCACCAGGCTCAGCGGGGTGGCAATAGTGGCCGCAGCCAGTCTGGCACGCGCGGTCCGTCAAGGTTTCTCTGCTCTCACTGTGGTCGTACCGACCACTCTGTTGACCGCTGCTGGCAAAAACATCCTCATCTTCGTCCTTCCGGTGATACTTCTTCCTCAACCTCTGCCTCCTCTCGGCCATCTGCTTCTGTGGCCACGACCTCAGGTAGTGCACACGTCGTTACCCAAGGTAAATGGCTGATTGACTCTGGTGCTACAAATCACATGATCGGAAACCCTCATTGCTTCTGTCTCCTAGAGACGCATGATCGGTTACCCCCGGTTCTTGTTGCGGATGGTTCCCCTTCCCCAGTTCACAGGACGGGCATGGTTCAAGTCACCCCGCCGCTTCGCTTAGTGGACACTCTCTATGTCCCGAAGTTCCCTTGCAATTTGATCTCGGTTACTACTTTATGCAAGCAACTTCAGTGCTCTGTATTATTTACTCCTACTTCTTGTTGTTTTCAGGACCCGAGGACCCAACGGACGATTGCTACTGGGACTGAGAGTGGCGGCCTCTACTTCCTCGACAATGCTTCCGCTCTGTCTGCCTTCTCTTCCACGTCTACTGATTTGCTTCAATGGCATCTTCGCCTTGGACATCCTCCTCCTCGGATTCTTCGTCAGCTTCTTCCCCACTTACCTCAGACCAGTCCTCCGCTCAACTGTGATGCGTGTCAGCTTGGCAAACATCACCGCTCCTCCTTCCCGCCGAAGCAAGGTCGTGGTTCCTCCCGCCCTTTTGATCTCATTCATTCTGATGTCTGGGGTCCTGCTCCTACTCTCACCGTTGGTCGGGGTAGTTCTTATTTTGTAACTTTTATTGATGATTTCTCTAGATGTACCTGGGTGTATCTTTTAAAAGATCGCTCTGAACTATTATCTATATGGCAATCTTTTTATTATATGATTCAAACTCAGTTTTCTTTATCTATTAAAGTGCTGCGCTCCGATAATACAAAAGAATATCTCAGTCATGAGTTTTCCTTGTTTCCTATGCAACATGGTCTTATTCATCAGACCAGCTGTGTTTACACCTCCCAATAAAATGGGGTGGCGGAGCGTAAAAACCGCCACCTCCTTGATATCGCTCGCACTCTAATGACGCAGATGCAGGTGCCTCGCTCCTACTGGGGCTATGCTGTTCTTCTTGCCTGCTATCTCATCAATCGCATTCCCTCTTTGGTTCTCCACGGCAAGACCCCCTTCTCCATTCTCTACCCGGGCAAGGAACCCTTTCCTCTTCCTCTCCGTATCTTTGGGTGTACGGCCTTTGTGCATGCCCCGTCGGCTACCCGTGACAAGCTTTCCCCTCGTTCCACAAAATGTGTCTTTTTGGGATATTCGACCACTCAAAAAGGCTATTGTTGTTTTGACCCCGTTCTGCGCAAACAGTTTATTTCCGCGGACGTCACCTTCTTCGAAAATGCATCCTACTTTTCTTCTCCATCCCCGCTTCCTCATGCGGTCTCTTACTCTCCACCATCTCTCAGTGATCCTTCCACGCAGCTCGACGTCTCCCCTCCTATATCATCTCCTCCTCCGTATCCTTCTCTCTCTATTATACCCCCACCTTCTTCTCCGCAGCCGTCTCTCTCTAGTCCCGGGCCAGCTTTCTCCGCCACGAACGCTCCGGTCCCTGAAGCACGAGATGACCTGGATCTTCCCATTGCTCTTCGCAAAGGGGTGCGGGCGTGTACCCAACACCCGCTTGCGGCTGTTGTTTCCTATGATCGGCTTACTCCCTCTCGCAGGTGTTTTGCTTTGGCTATCTCAGCTACTACAACTCCCCGCACTTACCAAGAGGCTCTTGTTATTCCTCATTGGAAATCTGCCATGGATGAGGAAATCGCCACTCTTAATGAAAGGGGTACCTGGACCCTTGTTCCTCCTCCGATCGGTACTGATGTGGTTGGCTGCCGCTGGGTGTTCGTTGTGAATTTTCGCCCCGATGGCACTGTGGATCATTACAAAGCCCAGCTGGTGGCCAAAGGCTTTACTCAGACTTATGGAGTTGACTACTTTGACACTTTCTCCTCGGTTGCTCGCCTCAGCACCATCCGGGTTCTTCTTTCAGTGGCCGTCAACAGGGAGTGGGCTATTTCCCAGCTTGATGTCAAGAATGCTTTTCTGTATGGAGATCTTCAGGAGGATGTCTATATGGAGCAACCTCCTGGGTATGTTGCTCAGGGGGAGACACGAGTATGCCAGTTGAAGAAGGCCATCTACGGCCTAAAACAAAGCCCTCGGGCATGGTTCGACAAGTTTAGTGACATTGTGGCTGCCATTAGCTTTACAAGAAGTTCAGCCGATCACTCATTGTTTATTCGCAAAACCGCATCAGGCCTTGTGGTTTTGGCGGTGTATGTGGATGATATTCTTCTTACCGGCGCTGACCAGGCTGGGGTGGAATTGACAAAGAAAGATCTCCGTCAACACTTAGTCACGAAGGTTATGGGCTCTCCGAAATATTTTTTGGGGATAGAAATCTCTCGGAAGCCTGACTCGTTGGTTCTCTCCCAACGGAAGTATGCTCTTGATCTTCTACAAGAGGCAGGATTGACCGGCGCCAAATCAGCCAGGTATCCCATGGCCACTGGAGAGGACAAAACGTGGACAGATGACTCACCTCTTATATTCGATGCCACCAGGTATAGACGTCTGGTGGGCAAACTCATTTATCTCACGGTGACCAGACCTGACATCGCCTATGCTGTAGGCAAGGTCAGTCAGTTCATGCAAGCTCCCAGGGAATGTCATCTTCAGTCTGCCTTGAAGATACTAGAGTATGTCAAAGCAGCACCAGGAAAAGGGCTACTCTTTCAGAAGCGTGGACATCTGAGAGTTGAAGCCTACTCAGACTCAAGCTATGCGGATGATAAAGGTGACCGTAAATCTACATCGGCTTTTTGCACATTTGTTGGAGGTAATCTTGTGAGCTGGAAGAGCAAGAAGCAGTCTGTTGTCTCAAGGTCCAGTGCAGAAGCCGAATACCGGAGTATGGCGTCAACCACGTGTGAGTTAAAATGGTTGCGGGCTCTCATGCTTGACCTAGGAGAGGTATACGACTATCCTTTGCCTATGTTCTGTGACAACAAGGTCGCTATATACATATCCAAAAATCCGGTCTTCCATGAGAGAACGAAACATATAGAGGTCGACTGCCATTTCATCCGAGAAGAGGTCTTGAAGAGACAGATTTGCACTCCGTTCGTCACCTCCGACAAAGAGTTGGCAGATATCTTCACCAAGCCGGTTTCTACTTCCTTCTTCCATATCTGTGACAACCTGGGCATGATTGATATCTATGCTCCAGCTTGAGGGGGAGTGTCAAAGTATGAGACCGGGCGGTCTGGCGGTTTGAGCCTGGCGGGTTGTAGACCGGGCGGTCTGGCGGTTTGTGTTCGGCGGGTTGATATCCAGACTGTTGCTGTGGTGTCTAGCGGTCTGACATTTCATCTCCGGCGGCTTGGAAACCGGGCGGTCTAGCGGTCTCCAACCGCATCTCTCTCCTGCTTTTGGTATTGCCAGGCGGTTAGAATATTGTCTAACCGCGTGGCTAGTTCCGGTCTGTTGTTCTAGCCGCTCGGAACTGTTGTATAGCTTTAGTCCCACATTGTTAGTTTGTATTCTATCCTCTCTCCTCCATTCTATAAAAGGGAGGCCATACCTTTGTAAATGATATCTTTTTGGATAATAAAAATTTCAATTATTCAAAGTTCTGGCTTGTTTTCTAGTCGTTTGTTCGCTACTCTAGTTGTTTGTTCGCTACTTTTAACACATATGTTGTGGCCAACAACATCAAGCTGTTTGATGCAAACATGGTGACACTCAACGCAAATCAGACATCCCTGCTGAACGAGTTCACTAAGACTATTAAACATATAGATGAGTCACTACATTCCTATGCAAACTCCATTGCCCTCGAAGCCAAAAAGGGGGAGAATGAATATAAAGCTAAGATGGCAGGGCTAGAACAAATTATGGTCAACAACTTCAGGCAGTCAAATCAGTATGTGTTTGAAAGTTGTCACTAGCTGGTTCAGCAAGCTTCTGGCATACATATTCCGGTTGCTCCTCCTTATGAGGTTACCACTGTTGCTGATGAGGCAAGTGCCTAGGAGGTTCCCCTGAGTGAAGCTGAGGTCAGGAAGGCTGCCAGAGCTGCTAACATGGCCATGTTTGATTAAGAGGCCATTGCAAAAGGGAAACGAAAACTTCAAGAAGGAACTTCCAAAGAGACTCCGGCTGAGAAGAAAGTAAGATTGAAGGAAAGTGAAGTGAAGAATGAACGATGGAGTCCTACATCGAGGAGCATCATACTGGATACTTTCATGCTACAACAGCGGGGAGAGCTGAATAGAAATGAAGTATACAGTCAGTATGAGTGGGAGCTGCATAGAGAGTATGAGGCTAAAAGAAACATTTTCTTCAGGTCTAACACTGTGGAACATAAAGCTCCTCCTCCCAGATATTACCCGAAACCAAAAGGAGTACTTTGAGAGACAAAGCAAGAAGTTCCTGGCTAAATAACTTAAGGATGATCAGGCTAAGGAGAAATAGGCTTGGGATATAGACTTATCAATTTCTATATGCGTGTGTATCTTTTCATGTATTCATATGAATAATTTTGGATATATATATATATATGATAACATGTTGACTCAATTGTTGTTCTGAATGCGTTTATTATTCTGTGTCTTGTCTCGCATATTTTGTTATGTATTTTCTTCTGGTTGGTGTAATTCATCTTAACTAGTAGGATTTTGGCTTCTTCAAATAGGGGGAGATTGTTGGGTATTGTATCCACAATGTACCTGATTTTAAGAAGCCCATGTACAAGCTAAGATGAATTCACAATGTATTTGACAATCTTCTGTTAAGTTGTGCTTGCAGCTATTCCATGCTAAGTACACACCAATGTCAGGGTGCAGTGGGTCAATATACACGGGTCTGCGCAACGTAATCCCTCGTTGAGAAGATCAGTGTGTTGACTCGCGTATGCTCTCTCTATTGGAGTGTACTTATTTTCAAGTACAGGGTTGAGATATATCAAGAGCAAAAGAGGAGCAAGGATGGGTCAAAGACCAAGTTCATGGGAAGAAGGAAAATCTTCTAAGTCAAAATCGACGGGAATCACTAAGTGATTCTCGCCGATTCGACGGGAATCACTAAGTGATTCTCGCCGATTCGACGGGAATCACTAGTGATTCTCGCCGAAATCGTCGAGAATCACTCGCCGATTTCCACCGACTTCATCTGGTTGACTGTCCTCCTTCAAGAATTATGCTAAGGCAGAATCGACGGGAATCACTAACTGATTCTCGCCGATTCGTCGAGAATGACCTTGCATTCTCTCTGATTCCCTCCGGATGACAAGAGTTTCACCTGGAATCCTGCCAAGGCAAATTCGACGGGAATCACAAGTGATTCCCGCCGACTTCGTCGAGAATCACCAATGATTCTTGCCGAATTTACCTTAGGCAAATTTGCTCTGTTTGCTAGACCAAACCTAGATGTTGTGTGCTGCTTTGACCGGAACTAGGGCTTCTTTTTGTGGGCCCCATAACGGTCATTTAGGGTTGTTCTACAGTATATATACTCGCTTATTTTGAACATCAATAGTAGCGATTCATGGAGAATCAAAAGCCGCCGAGCGTGACCTAGCCGATCGCGGAAATCCTCCCGTCGCCGTCGCCGCTCGCAAGGTAGTCGTCGCTGCAGATCTCAGATCATCTTTGATCTCCCGACGATAGAACCGAGGCAAGTTTAGCATCTCACGCTTCTCTCTCGAGATCTCTTGTCTCTCGATTTGTTGAACGAGGATAGTTCTTCATTCCGAATCGATTGAGATGACTGATCCGATTGAGATCGTTGGCAGACCTTGCTTGCTTCATCAAGAAGTTTTGATCTACAAAGCATCGCCGCCGCATTCACTTGCCGCCGCCGATCTTGGGAAGATCCTCTCCAAGAGAGTACTCCGGTCATGGACTCTTCGTCTTCATCAAGAACGCTTCAATGAACGAAGAGGGACATCGGGTTCTTTACACGTGTAGTTTGTATCTCTTGTACATTCTATTTTTGTTTTGTTGTATAGGAATAGTGATTCCTAGTTGTAAGGGTTGGGTGCAACCCGTGGTGGAGGAGTATTGACTCCTTCGGTTGGAAGGGTGCCTTCCGTAGTGTGAGGATTGGATTTCAATCAGTTTGGTGAAGTGACCGTGTCGTCCCTTTGTGGGAGATAGGTCGAAGGGGGAGAGTGGACGTACCCAAATCGGGGAACCACTATAAATACTTGTGTTCTTTTCTGTGTTGTGTTTATTTAATTGTGCAGGTTATTTAAATTCCGCAAAAGACTGCAATTCACCTATCCCCCCCTAGAGGGAATTAGTTGACACTAAAGACTTTCGAAACCCCAGGTACCCGGTGCTGCTTCGGGAAAGAAGAGCAAGGTGGTGTGTAGCTTCTGTGGTCGGTCAGGCCACCCTGTTGAGAGGTGTTTCAAGCAGGGAGCAGCTCTGAAGAAGGAGCAAGTTCATGCTATTCAGGGTGCTTCTAGGAGGGATGTTTCCTGTTCCGTTTGCAAGCGACCTGGACATGATGCTGCCCAGTGCTGGTCCAAGGATAAAGTCTGCCATCAGTGTGGACAGAAGGGGCATATCAAGTCTAGGAGTCCTCAGGTCCAGCCTGCCCTTCATGCAGTTCCACTTCAGGCATTACCTCCGCCTCAGCGTGTGGACAAGGGCAAGGGAAAGCTGAACGTGATCTCTTCCGAGGAGGATCAAGCTTCGACTCAGGTCATCTCAGGTTAGTTGTTTTTCTAGCCTGAAAGTTTTATTTACTAGAATGGTTATAGTTTTTTTTTGGTAGTTCCTTAGTTGTATATACTCCTATAGGGAAATTTAAGGTGAAGAACCGCTGAGCACGTGTTCTGTTCGACTCCGGCGCTACCCACTCATTTGTGGCTAGAGCCTTTGTGAAGTGACATTGATTGACTCTAGATCAAGTTCGTGATACCTTCCGCGTCAAGTTCCCTTCTGGTGAATTTGTGTTATCAGATTTGGGCATTCTAGATTGCCCTATTTTGTTGGGAGACTTTCTTGTGAAGGCAGACTTGAAGATGATTGATCTGGAGGACTTCGATGTTATTTTGGGCATGGACTGGCTGTCTATGTATAATGCGATTATTCAGTGTAAAGGGAAGCACTTGGACTTCATCAAGGACAACGGTCAGCCCAGAAGCATGTATGCTGATCCATGCCAGGATTCTCCTATTATTTCTGCGGTATGTGCTCAGAAGCTGTTTTATTCTGATTGTTTTGCTTGTTTAGTCTCGGTGGTTGGGACTGCTATTAGTGTACCACGTTTAGAGGAGATTCCTGTTGTTCGTGGTTTCACTGATGTTTTTCCTGATGACCTTCCTGGTCTTCCTCCCGATCGGGATGTTGAATTTGTGATTGATTTGGAACCGGGTATGCGTCCTATTGATAAGGCGCCGTACCGGATGGCCCCTCGTGATTTAGAGGAGTTGCGAGTCCAGTTGGATGAGTTGTTGGCAAAAGGATTTATCAGGCAGAGTTCGTCCCCTTGGGGTGCTCCTATTTTGTTTGTAAAGAAGAAAGATTGGTCGATGCAGCTTTGCATCGACTACAGGGAGTTGAACAAAGTCACTATTAAAAACAGGTACCCTCTGCTGAGGATCAATGACTTATTTGATCAGTTGCGCGGTAGCACGGTGTTCTCCAAGATCGATCTTCGTTCTGGCTATCATCAGCTCAGGATCCGTGAGGTAGATATTCCACGGACTGCGTTTAGATCGAGGCATGGACATTTTGAGTTCTTAGTGATGTCGTTTGATTTGACCAACGCACCATCAGCCTTCATGGATATGATGAATCGGGTGTTCAAGGATTTTATAGACAAGTTCATTGTGGTTTTGATCGATGATGTGTTGATCTATTCTCGCAGCGCTGAGGAGCATGAGCAGCATCTGTGCTTGGTTCTATCGGAGTTGAGGAATCACAAGTTATTCGCCAAGCTGAGCAAGTGCGAATTTTGGTTGCCTCGGGTCTCGTTTCTGAGCCACGTGGTGAACAAGGATGGGATCTCGGTCAACCCAGAAAAGATCGCAGCAGTGATGCATTGGAGCAGGCCGGGCATGCCCAAGGAGATCAGAAGCTTCCTAGGGTTGGCCGGCTACTACAGGAGGTTCGTGGAGGGTTTCTCTACCCTGGCTGCACCTTTGACCAGGTTGACTCAGAAGAACGCGGTCGGGCATGCCCAAGGAGATCAGAAGCTTCCTAGGCTTCGCATGTTGGTCTGGGTTGCGTGTTGATGCAGGATGAAAAATTGATTGCGTATGGGTCAAGTCAATTGAAGACTCATGAGAGAAATTACCCTACGCATGACCTTGAGTTTGCAGCGGTGATTTATGCGTTGAAACTGTGCAGGTATCTACTTTATGGGGCTCAGTGCAAGATCTTCACTGATCATAAGAGCCTGAAGTATGTGTTCACGCAGAAGGAGTTGAATCTGCGCCAGCGACGGTGGCTAGAGTATGTGGCCGATTATGATGTGGAGATCCAGTATCATCCAGGCAAGGCCAATGTGGTGGCCGACACCCTGAACCGAAAGACGGGGAAGATCTTTAATCTCTCCGCCGATCGTTTAGTGGAAGAGTTCCTCCTTATGGATATCCCAGTGGGATGCTGTGACATGCAGAGCAGTTTGGAAGGTTCAGAGCCGTCTTGGATTTCTCTTATTAGGTTGCACAAAAAGGATGATCCGGACCTTCTACACTTATACCTCAGGACTGAGAGGGGGGAGTTCCCAGATTTTTCTATCGATGATGCGGGTACTTTGAAGTACCGCGGCATATTTTGCATCCCCGCTGTTGGAGACATCAGGGGTATGATATGCAGAGAGGCTCATGGATCCAGTGTTGCCTACCATCCAGGATCAACAAAGATGTATCGTGATTTGAAGCAGATTTCCTGGTGGTATGGGATGAAGAGCGATATAGCCCGATTTGTTGCTGAGTGCCACACTTGCAAGCGTGTGAAGGATGATCACGGAAGGCTTGGTGGCAAGTTGACTCTGTTAGAGATCCCGACTTGGAAGTGGGAAAGTATTTCTATGGACTTCATTACGGGCTTACCGAGATCTCCAAGGGGATATGATTCTGTTTGGGTTATAGTGGATAGACTGACGAAGTGTGCTCACTTCGTGCCGTATAAGATTGATTACCCTATGAATAAGATAGCAGAGCTATACTTGAATGAGGTCATCAGATTGCACGGTGTGCCTGTTAGCATCATTTCTGATCAAGACTCCCGGTTTACTTCTCGCTTTTGGCAGAGTCTGCAGGAGGGTTTGGGTATAGATCTGAGGTATTCTACCGCTTACCACCCACAGACCAATTGGCAAACAGAGCGGGTGAACCAGATAATTGAGGATATGATCAGATGCTACATTCTAGACCACGGTGGAGCGTGGGATGAGCAGTTGCGACTTATGGAGTTTGCATACAACAACAGTTATCAAGAAAGCTCCGTTTGAAGCTTTGTATGGGAGGCGCTGCAGAACTCCCCTGTTTTGGGCTGAGGCAGGTGAGAGACCCTTGTTGGGTCCGGATGCGCTCGAGGAGATGGAAGTCGCGGTGAAGCTTATTCAAGAAAAGCTTCGTATAGCTCAGGAGAGATATAAAAAGAACGCCAATCGGTGTAGGTCGGACTTGGAGTTTTCTGTAGGGGACCTTTTGTTTCTTAAGGTTTCCCCGATGGTTGGTGTTAAGAGGTTAGGTAAGAACTGGAAATTGGACCCGAGGTATGTTGGTCCGTTTAAGATTGTTGAATGGATTGGCGTGTCAGCATATAGGTTGGATTTGCCAGCAAACTTCTCAGGTGTTCATAATGTATTTCATGTAAGCCAATTGCGGAAGTGTGTGCGCAGCAATGGGAAGGTCTTGGATGTTGTGCCCCAGTTAGAGCCTAATCTCTCTATTGTTTAAGTGCCGGTACGCATTTTAGATACTCAAGATCGGGTGCTGCGGAGGAAGTCCATCCCGATGGTCAAAGTTCTATGGAAGAATCAGGATTTGGAAAGCGCGACTTGGGAGTTAGAGTCGGCTATGAGGGAGGCTCACCCTCAACTATTTCCCTGATTGGATTGGTATGTTCTCTTCTTGTAATATTTGGCTTGCTACTTTTCCTTCTATAGTAGAAGTGTTGTGCGTAAAGTTTCGGGAAAAAACTTTCTTTTAGGGGGAGTGACTGTAACGCCCCCGATTTTTCTGCGATTATTTAATTCTCGTTTGGCGTTACGTCGATGCGTTTTCTTGGCTTGTGTCATCTGTGGAGTGTGCTCTTAACTCCTTAGAACTGAGTGTCCTATTTTGTAGCCTATGGGCAAGATCTCCCTAGCAAGCCGAGTCGTTTTGGGTGACCCGGTGTAGCCTCTCGGGCGATGCTTGTGTTTTGGCTTTGGGTGGGTATAACTCGAGTTCTGTTCGTCGAAAGTTAATTTCGACTTCGCCGTTGCGTTCGTAGCTTGGGTATTTAGCTACGATGCAAATTTCGTCGAATTCCGAGGTAGTTCGGTTTTTGCGTCGTTTTGGGTGTGCTAATAATAAATGTAAATAAGTAATTTTGTGCTGTTTAAAAAAAATCTGGCAGTCAAAGCTGGGCGGTTTTAATCATGTGGCTATAAATATATATTATTATAGTATTACTTAATTAATAGTTAAGTTAGTATTAAGAGGGTGCTATATATTGGATAGTTTAGACTTAAGAGAAACCGCTCCTGTTCATCTTCCCGAAAAAAACGAACAAGTCTGCGGCTGTTCGCGAAAAGAAGCGGAGAAACCGCCGAACCTACTCCCCTTCGGACGCCGATTCTGGGAGCGTTTGTGTACGGAATTCGATTCCGAAAGCGGATTTGGATTGCTCTCGTCAAGAACTTCATTCCTACGGTAAGATTTCCAAGTTATGTGGCCTTGCTTGTGGTTTCGAATTTCGGGTTTTGACTTGTTTTCCGCCGTCAATGTCCAGATTTTTTGGCCTTGTGCTTCGTTGCCGGATTCGAGTGTGAGGAAAAGAGGCAGACCTAAGATTTGCGGGAAATCGAGGCAAGTGGTATTCTTGCCCTTGCCAAGTCATTATATTCCTTGTTTTCTTCTTAAAGTTTGCGGCTGTATAAAGCCTTTTGTTCAGTAGCTGCTGTTATACAAGCCATACTAGCCTTAGGCTCGAAACAAGGTTTATTTTTTGGCTTTAATCTGTGCTTAGCCTTCCGATTATGAAGATCCTGTTAAGCTTCCTGTACGTTTTTTTTTTGTTTACCCTAAGCCTACCTTTTTATTTCCTTCTTGTTGTAGCTTGATTGTTCTCGGGATGAGAGATGATGTAAGGGTTAGGTTAGTTTTGTTTTCCTGTGCAGTGGGTGTAGCCGGGTAGGAGATAGAAGTTTTAAACTCGGCAATTTTACTTAGTCCTAATCCTAGCCCTAGTATTGTGCATAGTCGGTTAGGTTGATTGTTGGTTCAAGCATTCGAGAATTCAGGGCTCGGCGTTGAGTGTGGTGCACACACTCAATGCCGGGTCTGTTTGGGCTTGGCATTGAGTGTGGTGCACACACTCAACGCCGGGTATGCTTGGGCTTGGCGTTGAGTGTTGTGCACACACTCAACGCCGGGTCTACTTGGGCTTGGCGTTGAGTGTGGTGCACACACTCAACGCCGGTCTGCTTGGGTTTGGCGTTGAGTGTGGTGCACACACTCAACGCCAGGTCTGCTTGGGCTTGGCGTTGAGTGTGGTGCACACACTCAACGCCGGGTCTGCTTGGGCTTGGCGTTGAGTTTGGTGCACACACTCAATGCCGGGTCTGCTTGGGCTTGGCATTGGGTGTGGTGAACACACTCAACGCCGGGTCTGCTTGGACTTGGAATTGAGTGTGGTGCACACACTAACCGCCATAGACTCTTGGTCTGTTTTTTTGCGTCTAAGTATCGTGGCGTTGAGTGAGTCGACCTCACTCAACGCCATGGTTGTCTAGGTGTTGAGTGAGGCAGACTCACTCAACGCCGCAGCCAATCCGCGTGGTTAAGTCGGATGGCGTTGAGTGATTGGGCCTCACTCAACGCCATGGCGGTTAAGGCATTAAGTGAGGCGGACTCACTCAATGTCGCAGCCCATCCTTGCGGTTAAGTATTTTGGCGTTGAGTGAGTCGACCTCACTCAACGCCAAAACTATTTTGGCGTTGAGAGAGGTGGACTCACTCAACGCCACAGTTTGTTTTTGCGGCCAAGTGCTAAGGCGTTGAGTGACTGAACCTCACTCAATGCCATGGCTATTTTGGTGTTGAGTGAGGTTAACTCACTCAACTCCACCGTATGTTTCGCGTTGAGTGAGGTTAGCTCACTCAACGCCACAACCAGTGTCGCAGAAGGCGTTGAGTGAGTGAACCTCACTCAACGTCGTGGCTGTTTTGGCGTTGAGTGAGGTTACCTCACTCAACGCCACTGTCTGTTTTGCCGTTGAGTGAGGTTAGCTCACTCAACAACACAGCCAGTGTTGTAGAAGGCGTTGACTGAGTGAACCTCACTCAACGTCGTAGCTGTTTTGGCGTTGAGGGAGGTTAACTCTCTCAACGCCACCGTCTATTTAGGCGTTGAGTGAGTGGAGCTCACTCAACTCCATGCCGTGTTTGACCATCTCAACGCTTTTCCCTTACCTTGATTTTCTCTCCCGAGTGAATTCCTTGATTTTGAGGTTCCTTGTCGGATATTTTTT
This sequence comes from Platanthera zijinensis, assembly GCA_039513925.1. Classification (NCBI taxonomy): domain Eukaryota; kingdom Viridiplantae; phylum Streptophyta; class Magnoliopsida; order Asparagales; family Orchidaceae; genus Platanthera; species Platanthera zijinensis. The sequence goes on from CM077083.1 coordinate 159,640,087, forward strand.
TTTCCAAAGGCCGAATCGTGGGTTGTGGTAGTAGTGGTGGTTTGAAGCTCTTAATGGGGGTGGTGTTGTGTAATTTAGCCGTGGCCACCCTTTTCTTTTATCTTGCTCCAGGTACGGGCTGGGCAAGGGGATGGGAGGTCCCTAGCGCTTTCACATGTAGACCCTTGAGCTTTGTTTCTTGGAAATGGTGGTTGGGGGACTGAGTTTGCCGCCAACCCGGATCCGCGTTGTTTTTTCTACTGCCATCTCTCACAACTTAGGGTGTTAGACATCTCTTACTTTGTAGAGTGCAACGTGTGGGTCTCAAGGTAGCCATGTAAACTCTGTAGGATTTTTGGGCAGGGTTGTCGTTGTTTTCTCGCACATAGTGCTTTTCCCTTTTTGTCTTGCCTTGGACTGTGGTGTTTGTTACGGTTTACTTACTCTTCTTGCTTATCATTTAGATTAACATTTCCGTACAGCTTATTTGTTTTTGCTTGTTGAGGTATTCTTTTCTTCTTTGAATGCCTCAGGTTCTGGTTAGTAGCCGATTAGGCGGCTAGTTGTGCTGTGTTGTTGCTGGTGGTCTCTCATTCTATGGAGATCAGTTCCTTGGTCCTGTGAGCTAGTTTTGTGCTTCTTTCTTACAGTCATACATACTTGCCAGTGGGTTCGTGTCAGTTTGTTGGCGCCCACTGGTAGTTTTACCGTGATACTAGATATGTTATCTTTTGCCGCTACCTTTTCTGGAGATAGTCTACTTGCTCTTGGGATGATTTATGCTAGGTTGTTAGGTACTTTTAAACCTAAAAACACTATTATAAGTATATCTCATGATCATCATGTTTTATAAAACTCAAACACTATTTTCCAAATAATGTAAAATGATAGTTTTCCTATATATAGTATAAATTAAATGTAGGGTCCTGCATAGTATAAGTTGTAATCTAGGGGCACTTATGCTTTCTTTTAGGATGTCAAACCTGAATAAAGTATTTTCGGCAATGTATAAGTATAGTTTTTAAACTGTGGGCTAGATGATCCACTGTGCCGAGGGATACGGCCTTTAAAATATAACTGATTTTCTAATCATTAAACTTATGAATTTTCATAGTCTAGTTAGATGGTGTTCGCCTGAGCGTCGACAGTTATCCCCTGCTCGACGTGGCATCACGATGCGTGTTTTCTCATACTCTGATGCTTCTTAAATTTGGAGAAAATTCGGGTTATGACAAAGACCCTTAGTGACACAGACTCATCTGAGTCTAGTGATGAGGAGGAAGCCTACTTTTATCTCATGACACAGATAGATGAAGAAGAAGAACCCCAGTTCACTGGGAAGGTAAATTTTCATACCCCTCTCTCTGAATATGATGCTTCTGACCATGATCATGAGGATTGTTCGTCTGATGATGAATCTGAACTCATGACTCAATATAAAAAGTTAATCAAAGCCTACGATAAATGTCATAGAGTCGCAAGATCTCAAGCCATGAAGATCAAATCTCTTAAGGCTGAAGAGAGCAATTTGAGGGAAGAAATTATAATGATGGACTCACTTAGAAAGGACTTTCATAATGCGATAGAAGAATATAATAAGGCTCTCGAACACCAAAATCTGAAGGAGAAAATCATCAAGGAATTGGAAGAATAACTTGAAGCTGAAAAGAAACTTGTTGAAAGTTTATCCAAGCCCAAGACAGTCCTTCCGCTTGTTACTGAATTCTCTGCTCATGCCAAAGGTGCTGGCTTAGGCCATGTGGTTTCTCCTAGTAAATCTTCTAGGAGAAATAAAGCCCAGAGAAGAAATAAGGCTGTCAAGAAGGATCTAGCCAAGGAGAAGGGGAAAGCTCCACAAGAACAAACTCCTTTCAAAAAGGTTATCTTTCCAACGAACGAGTTTGATCTTGAATCGTCCTATGGTCACTTTGCTAGGCCTACTTATATAGAGCCCAAGTCTCGATACCAAGGATGGACTCTTCCTCGGAACTTTGGCGAGAGTGTCTTCAAGGCACCTTATGAGGAGATCACTCTTCAGAGCTACAGACCTTATAATCATGGTCACAACATCAAGAATGCTCCAAAAGAAAAACCCGTTGTAAAAAAGTCTATTATGGAGATGAAGTCATGTGAGTGTCATCACCACAAAGCTTCTACCTCTAATTCTACTTCCCCTGCTAGACCACACTCTCAAAAGGCCAAGCAGGAGATCCTTAGGCAAAGATAAAACAGATTTGACTGTTGGTGTTGTGGCAAAATCGGTCACTTTGCCATAAACTGCTGGTTTAATCCTAGACATTATGAAACTCCTCAAGTTAATAATGTGAGGAAGACCACTCACAATGTTAACATACGTAGGGGGAGTATGCTAACTAGAGACCAAGGGCCCAAACAAGTTTGGGTTCCTAAGGCAACTTGATTCTACTTTTACAGGAATGTCCAAAGGCCACCAAAAATCTCATCTGGTATTTGGACAGTGTACTACAACATTTTAAACCTTTAGCAACACTTAAAAATTGTTGCCTAAAACTGCTAAGTGTTGCCAAAACAGTGAAACTGTTTCCATAGAGGATGTTGTCTATACGCGTGTTACCAAAGATCTAAGGCAACAGTTTTTATACTTTTAGGCAACAATATACAAAAACTGTTGCCTAAAATCTTAGAATAGGCAACAGTTCTTTGGTAGACCTATTATAACATTTTAGAAAGGTTGACTTTATTATTACATTTAAAACTGTTTCCAAAAGTAACAAAGGCAACACTTTAAAAATGTTGCTAAAAAATTGAGACATTTTTTTAAAAAAATCTGCCAATGTCAAACTGTTGCCAAAAGTAACAGTGACAACACTTTAAAAATGTTGCTAAAAATTGTGACAATTTTTTAAAAATATCCGCCAATACCGCGACATTTTAGGGGTGCAGATGGCTTGCAACCACTCATACCATTAATTGTCTTACATTTTGTAAAACCAACATAGAATAACATGAATAACACAAAATGACATGAATATGCCAGTAATAACAAGAAAGTATACTTCTCAACTATGAAAAGGAAAACTAGTGTCTGCTGGAAGGATATTATGAGGGAAATAGTGGGAAAACTTACAGTTTTCTATGGGATTTTTTATTAAAGATAGATGCTTCAGAGGTCATATCTCCATAGATCAAGATGAAAAATAAAAGGAGAAACAATGTTGGCGTTTATCCATTTTCAATACAACATATACTAATTGTGCTGATAAAACAACAACAACAACAATAATAAAAATCTCAAATGAAAACATTAATCCTTATTCCTGACGAGCACAACACCTAACTCATTCTCTGAGCAGCTTCTTTGTCCAGGATCATCTTTTTGGACTTGCTTTTGGCCTGAGATTTGGACCCCATAATTCCACCTCCCCACTTCTTCCTAATCTCATCAAACTTGTCATTGAAGTATGCCTGCATTTAATATATAGTGCATAAATAATTAAACAAAGTAATTAAGCATCTTGAAACAAAGAGACCACACACTACACACACATACACATGCACATACACACACACACTTATACATACATACTCACACACTTATACACACACTTGTAGTTAGGACCAATTTCATGCTAAGATAAGGTCTTCTACTCCTTTACATGGCTAGGTAAGGTGAAAATATTCAAAAGAAATACTACATGTCATTGCAATTTACATATTGTGTTGGTGGTTTAAGTAAACTTGAATGAGATCTCTTCCTTGTTGGGCATGCTGATTTTAAGGGCTTGTTAGTTTAATTTTGATTGTATCAAATGCAATGTATATGATTTACTTCTGCTTTTAGTACCTCAAAAATATAAAACTTCAGACAATAACACTTTCAAATTTTCATGTTTACAGGTGTATGCTTGTAGCATGTAAGGCTAGAAAAGGCTAAGTTATTATGACACTAAAGATAAATCGGATTTCAAATACTTACAAACAATGATAGTGAACTGAGCATCACAGTCGTAGCAGACCCTGTAACGATTATCAGGCATCCAAAAATTCCTGGAGACATGCAAGCTATGACTGGTGAGGAAACCAGTATTTTACCAACTATAACAATTTAGAGAACATGTTCTGTTGGGTTCCTATTGACATTACAACACCCTGATCAGCTCATTTTGGTGAACACATTTGCAGATACCACTGATTCCACTTTCCTCCTCAAAACTTGCCTTAAGGAATTATTGTAGTTAGGAATTATTGTAGTTAGGAATTAGTATAAATCCACAAATTTGGCATGAAACATATGTATTAAATAAACTTACTCAGTTTTGCGAGCCTTTTCCTTAAATTTTTCTTACATATGCTTAATTAAATCATCACTTTTATCTAGAGGCGCATCTCTCTTACATATAACAATATTCAAAATATTCTCCAGTCCTAGCATTTTGAAAGAAAAACATTTAATGTTTTAAACACAAAATCAACAGCGAGTAGAAAATCCCTCGGGGAACTTGGGCCAGAACTTCCTTGACCATTGATGTATTTTTGTAGATGCTTCAAGTCCATGGTGTCTCGAATGGCCGGGGCTACTATGTTCGGGAGCTTCATCCGGTCGGTCAGCTGAGGCATGGCCTGCAACATGCACACCCCATCATGCTTAGATTCATCATCATGCCATACCTTTCTAAATAGCAAGCAGCAACAACATTTCAAATAATAAAGGAAAAAAAGGGAGAGTTATTATAATATACCCAAGTGACCAAAGAGGGATCCATTTACTCCATAGGATTTCTCCCCAACATTAGCTCCAGAAGAACCACTCCAAATGCATACACATCGCTCTTCTCAGACAGCTTTCCTGTGCACTAGAAGAAAAAAACCCTGGATTGGATTTCAACATGCTCGGACGGAACGAGGCTTAATTATAAAACCTCATACCAATTACTTAGAATAAAGTTTAGGATGATGAAGATTTCAATTCATAGTACAACATGAGGCTGGCTAACCATCCAAGAAATACTCCGGAGCGACATAACCCAACGTCATGGAGGAGAACATGATGCCGGGATTATTTTAATTAAACCTTGTAACTGCAAGTACAAAATCTGAAATCTATGGGGAATTCACAAGAAGAAGAAGAAGAAGAACAACAAAAAAAGAAAACAACACAATTGAGCACAAGGGTAGTATGGGAAAAAGAAATGTACGGAGGGGGGAGAGAGAGAAGAAGAGTGAGTACCTTGGCATTGAACTTGTAATCTAAAAGAATATTGGATGAGTTGAGGTCTCTGTGGATCACAGCAGGACTGCAAGTCTCATGAAGATACTTCAGCCCTCTGCTCCAGCATCAAAATGATCAAATAATGTATTGAATATAATACTAATAATAATAATGAGATAACCCTAGGAGCTGACCTTGCCATATCAAGTGCAATTTTCATCCTCAAATGCCAGCTCAATTCTGATCTTCCATGAGATGCTCCTGAAACCAAAAAACTAGAACATGTTTTTATTGTTGTTGGTTTGGTCCCGATAGCTGTCTTAATATATCCCTATCATTAAAAGTTGTGAGGAGGAGGAGAAGAAGAATACTGAGTAATAGTGATTGCAATGATCCCTTTGATGGTAGCTCATAAACCAGAAATCGGGAGTCTCCCCAGATGCAATAACCCAGAAAAGAAGTAATATTTGGGTGTCTGATTCTTCCATAGAAATCTAATTCATGCTAAATTAAAGAAGAAAACATATTTTGTTCTAAAAAATTGAAAGGGAAACAAACGAAGCTAGTAAGTAACCGACTTTGTTTGTTCTCTAGGCGCAGCATGCCCAGGTGAAACTCCTCTTGGGGCTTACAACAGACCTGCTTTTTTACCATTGGATTGCGTGGATTAGTATTGAGCATTATTACATACGTGGACATCCTTTCGCTTCAAAGATGTTTTTGCCACATCATTTCCAAAATAATGCATTGATCCAAAATATTATTTTTCAAACACATGCTTGAAATGCTTCAGCATTAGTTTCCCTCCTTCGCCTTTGCCTAAGCCTATATTAAACTCCAAGTTCTACGGATTCGTGCTTGAGTCAAACTATTGCCGTGGAGAGAGTGTGAACGGGCGAGCATATGGTAACCGACATTGGTGGATTCCTTTGGAGATTCTCCTGAAGCCTGATCTTTGGCAATGCTCACCTCATTGTCTGCCTGCTTTCGTTCTACGCACAGTCGAATGATTCACTGTGAATCACTTTAGGAGTACTTGTAATATCTTATTAACGTTTACAGGAATTAGAAATTATTATGCATGCATGGATGGAGTTCCTTGGGTACACCTACAAGATTCATTATATTCCCGGGAAGGGGAATGTTGTGGCAGATGCTCTGAGTCATAGAACTCCTGCACAGGCCAACTGGTTGCAGATGCATGACGAGCGGCTCATTCGTGATTTTGAGTCTTTGGAGATCTCCTGTGTTGACAAGGGATCTAGTGCTAATGCATGTTTGAGTTGGACAGAGGTTCAATACGACCTCGCGGACAGGATTCGGCAGGCCTTGGAGTTGGACGTAAGCTTGAAACGTCGCATGGCAGAGTCCGTGGATGGACTGAATGACCAGTTCATTGTTGATGATGGCCTTGTATGGAAGGGTGGTCGATTGTGCGTCCCTAACGTTGGGAAATTACGAGAAGAATTAATGTACGAGGCGCATTTTACCAAGTACTCAATTCATCCTGGGAACACAAAGATGTTCAAAGACATGAAGAGGCTGTTCTGGTGTCCAGGTATGAAGAAATACATAGCGCTATACATGGCGAAGTGTCAGACTTATTCCTTGGTGAAGGCCGAATGCCAGAAACCAGGTTGATTTCTAAAGTCCTTGCCTATTCCAGAGTGGAAGTTAGATGACATCTCTATGGATTTCGAGCACGATTTGCCGAGATCGCACAAGGGGAACGATCTCATTTGGGTGGTCGTGGATCGGTTAACAAAGGTGTCATATTTCATACCCAAAAGGAAGAATGATTCCGTGGAGAACCTGGCGAAGCTTTATGTGGATAATATAGTCTGTTTGCAAGGTGTGCCCCGGAGCATAGTAAGTGACCGAGATGGGCAAATTCATCAGGTGTTGGGCACCAAGTTGAACTTCAGCAATGCTTTTCACCCACAAACAGATGGGCAAATTGAAAGGGTGAACAAGATAATGGAAGACATGCTTCGTATGTGTGCACTAGATTTTGGTAAAAGGTGGGAGGACCATCTTTACATGATTGATTTTGCATACAATAACAGCTACCAAGCCAACATTCAGATGGCACTCTTTGAGGCTCTGTATGTAAGGAGGTGTCGTACGCCATTGTCTTAGGTAGAAACGGGAGAATCGAATTTGTATAAGTGAAGGAACTTTGAAGATGCTACTTCAACGATACGGTTGATTCGGGAACGGCTACTGATTTCTCAAGATAGATAGGCCAAGTACTACAATGCCAAGCATCGGAACGTGGACTTTGCGGTGGGAAACTGGGTATACCTCAAGATAAAGCCGTTTAATGGGGTATTAAGGATTCGACGCTTAAAGAAGCTTAGTCCGAGGTATGTTGGGCCTTTTGAAATCTTGGAGCGGGTTTGTGAAGCTGCCTATCGGTTGGCTTTTTTGGTAGAGCTGATTTGTTTACATGATGTATTTCACATCTCGGTCCTACGCAAATCAGTGAAAGAACTAGCGCAAGTGGTTGTTGCGGATCAAGTGTCGATCGATAGTGGGCTAACAACGAAAGTTAGACCATTCGGATCGAGGATACGAAGGTCAAAAAATTGCGGAACAAAGCTATCAGGATGGTCAAGATCTGATGGGACAATTGCGGTCGTGAGGAGCTTTCGTGGGAATGAGAGCAGACCATGCTTGAGGAGTACCCCGAGCTATTCTACTCAGGTACCATTTAATTTTGTGTACCTTTCCATTCTCTAATTTCGGGAAGAAATTCTTTTAAGGGGAGGAGAATCTAATGCCCCAAATCTCGGATATGGGTGGGCTGTGTCGACTGAGCAATACGGCATGGGACACGGGCGTGTCCAAAGACGTGTCCTGCTCTGTGTTTGCCGGATTGTGTCGACCGAGCAACACGGCCATGGACACGGGCGTGTCCGAAGCTATGTCTGGCACACGGTCTGTGACACGGGCATGTCACATGGCCGTGTACTGTTCGGGCTTGATGGTTTCAGCGTCGATTGTGGTACACGGCCTGCGATACGGGCGTATCCAGGGTTGACACGGGCGTGTCCAGGGTTGACACGGGCGTGTTCAGGTTTGACGCGGGCGTGTCAGAGGCCATGTCCTGTTCTGAGATCGACGATTTCTTGTACGATAGTGAGACACGGCCTGTGACACGGGCATATCACAAGCCGTGTGCGGACCCAAGAAGACGATTTTAAGAGTGAATCGAGGCTATTTGTTTTATTTCAAAGGGACCGGACGGCCCAGCATCCCTCACGTTGGTATAAGGCCGGGAAATGACGGTTTAGGCCTCATTTCATTTGGCCATTTCTCTTTCTAAGAGGTAGAGAGAGGGGAAAGCAAAGAGAGAAGAAGGAGGAGGATTCCCGTCATTGTTGGATCTTCGGAGCTCCAAATCGTGAGTCGAGTCCAGATCTGCGGAGGCAAGTCTGTTGCGGTGCTTTTCATCTGGCTAGTTTTCCATGGCGCCGAAGATAACCTCTAGGGTAACGATTTTCTACTTGTACATGTGAAGTCCTTTTTCTTTTTGCATAGGAAACTCTCTCCCGCGAGTGGGAGGTGAGTGTGAGGTATTCCATCGGGTAAATATGGTTTATCCCCGTCATTCTGCATTTAGAGTCCGAAATCAAAGTACGGACGTAGGCATGGGGTGTGATGCCTATCCAAACAAGTTGGTCATGATCGGTGATGTTTTCATTATGCTCGTATTGCCGAAGAAGACTCTGTGCCGTTTGTTTTGCGGTTTTTCTACGTGGTAGATTGCAACAGGGAGCCTTAGGGACTAACTCCAAGGTGCACCCGGAAAACAGGGCAGAAGCGTATTTCTGCCATCTTGGTTGACAGGGAGCCAACCTTGTACATAACCGGGTTATGTAATATTATTTTATCGGTACTTCGGAACTCAGGGAAGCTTGACCCGCGCTGATGACTTAAGTTGACATGGCAGTGTGAGCAACGGGTTGAGTAGAACCGTCCCCACTCTATGTGGTTCGGTTAAAGAGACCTAAGGTAAATAGCACTTGCCGATGGAATATAGGCGGGTCTTGGGCTTCAGCTGAAAAAGACTTATTTGTTCACGATGTTGCCGTCCTGGGGGCGGTAGTGGACCAGGTTCACCGAGAATGTCCCCTGAGAGCACGGGGTGTGGGGCCGTATGTGCCTACGCCTGTGGTGAAGTGTGCTTAAGTTATACTTTCACTATCTTGTTTGGTTATACTAATGAAATGCAGGGAAAGAGCACCGCCGCCCCGATTAAGAGGTGGGGTCGTTATAATTTGGTATGCTTTAGCTGACCGTTGCTTTGTTTTACCACCATTTGGTGGTTTGTTCATATGCAGGAACATGTGAGTCTAGCGGCAAGTAGCGAGCTGAAGCCCTTGATGTTGTGCTGGCCCTTGAAGGCCAAAGAAAAATGTTTACTTTATTATGTTCATGTGTGGTCGGCCTGCGTGTCAAAGTATCGAAAACATGTATTGTTTATGCAAACACTTGTAAGGCCCTAAGGCCGAGACTTTTGTGTATTTTGTTGTCATTCCTTCCTTGGGTTAGTGTGGACATTCATGTTGTTGTATTTGGGTTCTTATAACTGTTTTAAAAGCTTCCGCTAGAATGCACTGAGTTAGGATGCGTGTTCCTTTGGCAGTAATTTAGTATTAATTCGTAACTCCACTAACTGTCCGTGGTATATGGCGTGGGGCCTCGGCCGGACCTTCTGTTATATTCCATGTGACGGATGGGGGTGTTACAGCAAAGATGACAGGAAGAGCACTTCCGGGACTTGTCAATTCCTAGGAAGAAGGCTCATCTCCTAGAGCAGCAAAAAGAAGAATTGTATCGCAATTTCAACAGCCGAGTCAGAGTATATCTCTGCAGGCAATTGTTGTGCACAACTGCTATGGATAAAGAACCAGTTTTAAGATTATAACATGAAGTTCCAGAACATTCTAATGTTGTGTGACTCATCCAGTGCAATTGCAATCGCCAACAACCCACTCTCTCACAGCAGGATAAAGCATATAAAGCTGAGGTATCACTTCATCAGGGAGCATGTGGAGCATGGAGACATCAACCTCCAGTATGTCCCAACTGACAGGCAGGTTGCGGACATTTTCACAAAGCCGCTGGTCGAGGACAAGTTCTCGTTCTTCAAAACAGAACTTGGCATGCTCAACAAAGAAGAATGAAGAAGGAGGTCGAACAACAAAGCTCAAGGATTAGGCAACACTTCAAAAATTCAGAAATTCTTAAGTTTGGACTTCATTTCTCGAGTAAGACTCTTACTACTCGAGTACTAGATAAGACCACTCGAGAAACAAGTCTGCCACTCGTGAAATAAGTCTGCCTCTCAAGTAATACTTCTCGAGTTCCAATCTGCCTCTCGAGAACTATCAGAACACTTCTCGAGAACTTCCAGTCTACTACTCGAGAAAGCAAGTTACTACTCAAGAACTATAGTCTCTTCACTCGAGTAATGCTTGTCCACTCGAGAAGTTTGAAGCAACTATTCGTCTTCAAGTTCAAATATCTGATATTCGCACCCAGACATTATGCCGCCTTATTTTCAGGTATGTTACTTTATTATTTCCTTAATTATCATAAATTAAGACTTATATAAATAGAAAAGTCCGATAAATTCCAAATCACTTGATCTCTAAACCCTTTCTCGAGAGAAAAGAGGAAAACCTCTTCGTCTTCCCGTCGCCAACTTGACGCCGATCCAGCCCTTTCTCTCCAAGCAGAAATTTTCGTTATTCTCATGATAAATGGCTCCTCCATCCAAGATAGGGATCGGAAGCGAACTAGTTTCGACAGGGATTGCAGAGCTTTCAGATGATTTTCAGAATCTTCTACTACTTCTAAAAACCGCCGGATTATCTTTTGTTTTAGAGCAACCGTGTAAAATTCTTTTTCCAGAGGTAGAAGAGTTCTTCCAGAATGCTAAGGTAAAAAAAAATGGAAAGCTTCTTAAGACCAGAGTTCGTGGGATTAAGGTCAAACTTTCTACTCCATTTGTTTCTAAACTTCTTCGACTACCATTGATTGACGAAGAAGATGACCTAACCGTCGAGGACTATGACAGAGCTTGTAGTTTCTATGAAATTTTTGTTGTTGTAAACACCATTCGTCGACCTGACCAAAATCCTGAGAGCAAACTTCTAATTCGAGTGCCTAAGTTATTGGCGTTCGTTAGGATCACATAATGAGAGCCTTAGGCTATACGCCGTCAATACTAAAGTCTCAGGTCGGGGGCTGTGGAGACTATGAATGCTCAAAGTTAACTGTTATGGCTAGGACCTCTGAACGGTGGTGGAACCTTGGCAATAGGTAAGCCGAAAATGTGCCCTGAGTGTACAGAACGTTAGGCCGTATAGGCATTCGTTTGTGATATGTTGAACTGTGTGTAAGTGCACATACTTGTGATATATCTACTTGTGAAAATTCTTTTTCTGCAGAGAAGGAATACCACTGCCCCGGAAAAGTGGTAGGGTCGTTATTGTAACATCCCTTTTTCAAATCAGACCCCCCCTAGGTGTGGCTTTGAGCATGACTCAGTCTTGGCAAGTCCTTAGTGAGCCTAGGAGACCAAATGACTAGTTGAGGCTCACTTGGGCTGCAAATAGTAAAATCTTAAAACCCTAATTTTTGGTGGCCTGGTGAGTTCAATCTGACTCCAAGGCATTCCTAGACCTATAATGTGGGCTCAAGGAGTCACCAAGGACCCACTTGGGTCAACCATAGTGGTCAAATTGACCAAGTCAACCCTAAGCCCAAATCAAGTCAAACCTAGTTCAATTAGGTTAACTCAAGCTCAAGCCTCATGTAGGCTCATGAGGTAATAGTAAGGGATAATATGGCTGCCTATAGCCTAAACCCTAGGCTAGTCAACATGGTGACTAGGAGAGAGGGTTAGGTCAATTTTTGGAAGAGTAATATAGGAGAGAGAAAGTGAGAAAAGAGGATTATTTTTTGGTGAAAGGGAGAGCCTCCATTCTCTTTTGAATTATGAGGTATTAATATTAATTATGGGCTGCCTTTAGGCTTTTAGGGAGAAGAAATCGTGAGGGTGACTAGGAGAGAGAAAGAAGTGAGAATTTTGATATATTTAGGAGAGAGAAAAGGTGGTGGAGAGGTGAGTGAGTGTTTTGAAGTGTGAGGAGGCATGGGGTCAGCCAAAGAGGGGCCCACAGCCACCTAGTGGCTGACATCTCTCCCCCCAACCATTTCCCGGCCACCAAGGGGTGGCTCCACCTCTCTCTCTCTCCTCCCAACCTTTTTCATGAAGAGGCACTTGCCCCTTGATGAAAACCGCCCCCTCTCCCCTCTCCTCTTTATATGCTCACTTAGGAGAGAGGGGAGACTGTTTTCGAAATCAGAGAAGGAGGAGAGAGCCTTGCCGGAGCCACCAAGGAGGAGAAACGCCGCCACCGCCGCCACCATGACGTCGCGCCGCTCAACCCGCATCCATGCCCGAACTCAGGTCCTCCCCCTCTCCTTCCCTTGTGTTTAGATCCTAGACTTGTTAGGGTAGAGGTCGGGCTCAGTCAAGCCGGTTGGGTGGAGTGAAAATCCAGAAAAAACACCATTTTTAATGGTTTTTGGAGCTCTCGGGTGAGGCGCCGCCGCCACCTCCGGCCGCCCCAACCGCCGGCCAACTGCTCCCCCACCACCGTGAGGGTAAAGGAGTCAATGGTCGGTGGAGTCGCCGCCCCTAGCCGCCGGAAAACGGCCCGCAAACACCTCCATTTTCGGCCTGGTTTCGGGCTTTGAGGAAGATGAATAGTGCCATGCATATATTTAATTCCTTTTATTCTAATTTACTGGCCGGTTTTTAAAATAATTATTAAAAATACTTAGGCCCTCCTACAGAAACTATGACCAACATCAAAGTTGTAGCCCTTGATGTCTAGTTTAATTCAAAAGTTGTTTCAACCAATTTGGATTAGTGGGCTGACCCCAACAACCATTTTAGTGAGGGCTCTCTAGAATAGTGACAAATCACAAAATTAAATCCCCACTCTTCAATTCTTGTCATAATGCTTTGAATTTTGGACAGGAGCTTACTTATATCTATACCTATCTACAATAAAAATTTGGTGTCATTTGGAGTATTTTAACCTAGGTTTTTGATCTAAATCTATAAAAGCTACGGTTAGGAAATTGAAGGGTCAAATGACCTCCATACCCTCCCAAGTTTTGGTGAGGTGTCCCTGGTGTATATATCTAGGTCTGGTTCAAATTTCAACTCATTTGGTTGAGTTTTGAACAGGAACCATTAAGCCCTAAGTTGGACCTAGGGAAGGGTAGTTTGGGAAAAAGGGGGACTTGTGGCAATTGGGTGGTCAACTCACCTCAACAGAGGTTGAAGTTGTGACCAATGGGTTAGGATGATCCTAAGAACCTTTGGGGAGCAAAGGAGATGTGTTAGGGTGGATTTACCCTAGGGCCCAGGTACAAACCCAAAGTGAGGACTTTTGGGGGTTTGTGAAGGACATAGGGGCAAATGCTCTTGTATGGCCTTGATATTTGGTGGAGAGGTGGTTAATGAATATTTAACCCTCTGGTTATAATCTTAGAGAATTTTGAGGTAGCTAGGTACCTCAAATCCTAAACCCTAGTTTTAGGGTAGAAGGGCCTTTAGGGTCAAAACAGTAATTTAACTCCTCTAAAAGCTATGAAACTTGGGTAGAGTGAGTTTTAGAGTGTTCTAGACACATGGTAATTTTCCTGGAATTTTATGATTAATAAAAGTTATACTTCATGTGTTAAATGATTATTAGCCGATTTGTTGTTTTCAATTGTTTGGTGGCTTTAATTTAATTAAAATCAGTTAAAATTCTGGATTTAGATCTTGCTGATTAGAACATTGATTCCTGAATTTTTATAGAACTTTATGTTGAGAATTTGTAGAGGTTCATTCACAATCTTTTAATATGGGCTTTAGATTGTAAAAATAAATTAGGGCTTGTTAAATTGCTGGAAAATTATGAGATCTGGAATTTAAGGTTTTTAGGCTCTTGTATAGCACTGAGAATTATTTAAGAATTTTTAGGGTTGCTGTTATAGTACTTGATTCACAAAGCCGGTTAGATTGTTAATTAGTAAATGATTTATTATAATTTAATTTCCAGCAAGAAAAATATGGAATTCTGTAAATGTTGTTTTTAATATCATACCAGCACCCTGTAATTATTTCAAGATTTTTGGAGGAATATTTTATATAGATGCTTCAATAAACAAGAACTAGATGATTTATTACTAAATTATATTTAGGCCCCTTGGACATCATTGTAAATTATCAAACCTTGGAAAAATAGATACTTAGGCCTACTAGTATTTACCATAGAACTTGATGTTTTGAATCAACTAAAATGACATACCTCATGTTCAAAATGATGATATTAGGCCCTTAAGAATAAATAAATAAATTATCTGATTTATTAGGAAAATATTTAATGCTTTGGATTTAGGCAAATCCTGTTAGGATAGACCCCCGATAAATAATCTGAGGTATTTGGATGAAAAGTAGGAGTCGAGTTTTCATGAACATCATATAGTACAGGTTGGTCGGTAGATAATAACCATGAGGAAATGTGTAAACAGGGTTAGGTTGTGTTGACTTAAGGATTGGTCATGTTGGTGGATTCATAGAAGAGAATGGATCACCTAAGGAGGTTTCAAGGTCTGGTGAGAATCGAGTCAGTAAGTGTTAGAAGGTGCGCGGGTCCGACGAAAGATCGTCGTTCCCGTAGGAGCGAAGAGTCAAAAATCACCCTAGGATAGTATACTGTAATATGAAAGGAATGGGTAAGGGAAATCAACCAACCAAAAATAAGTGCCTTGCGAAAGGGAACTTTGGTCTTCATACCATCGTAGTTCCTAGTGCCTATTGAGAACCCTTCACGGGGTATAATCCGGAGGCAGTCCTGGGCTAACGTAAACCTCAAAACAAAAGAAAGAGTAATCAGTTAAGTAGGGATTCACATTTGCACACACTCAGTAGTTAGGGTCGGAAATGGTTAGGCCATCCCGATGTGTTTAAGGGATGGGGATTTGGAATCAAGCCGGACGGGTTTGTCCGGGGAGCTTTTGGCTCGGTTGATAGACCTTACGGACGGGTTTGTCCGGGGAGCCTTTGGGCTTGGTTGGTAGTGGATACGGACGGACTTGTCCGGGAGCTTTTACCTTTTTACTGCTTATACTATAATCGTTGCATGTGCATAGATAGGAAGGAAAAGGTGGTGGGTTTTCGGTATCGGGGAGATCGATTGCACCGACACCGGTATCGTTGACTCGGCATGGTGGTTAGCACCTTGCCAAAGGTTAAGTCCGGCGGACCAGTCGGCAAAGTACGCAGGAGTCCGCCTCGTGCACCAGGCGTGAGCGTACGATAGGTCAGACCGGTAGTGCTTTTACTGGTTTTGAGGTGGGCGAGGCCCAACCCACCGCTTCCGTTTGCCACTACGGGAGTAACCTGGGAGTTATCTCCAGAAAGGGGGAACTAAAGGTTTGTGTACACAAAGTCGTGTGTGTGAGTTGCACTGCATGCCATAACATTACCCACCATATAGATGCATATCATAATTGATCATAATAACCCTTGACACCTAAAGCATAAGTGGAATGGGACGCTTATACTTTAGGACTTGCAAAACGACCCCTTGGTCTATAAGCTTGTGTGGGCAAGTTTATAAATCAAAGGTTAATTTCAATATATATATATATGCTGCTGTTTGATAACCGACACCCCAACGTATAAGTGGTATGGGACACTTTATACGATGGGAGCCTTGCAAAAGATCCCTTGGCTTATGTGTACTCACATAAGTGAAGGTTTAAATTACCTTTCTTATTTTCCTTCTTGTCTGACCTATTACAACACTTATGATTAATTGCTCCCCGATTACACAACTGCAAGTTAGGACTACCGTCATTTGTTTTTGACTACTCTCCACCTTCATGTCCTTCCCTTTCTTCCTCTCCGCTCGGTGCCTTAGAGCATGGGGGAAGGGGTGGGGGATGATAGGGCTTAGTCTTATAGACTAACGGTTTTCGGACCACAACATTTTAGGTGTACCATATGGAAGGGTCTCGGGTTTTGCAGTTTCTGACGGAGTTGACCCCGCGACCATGTTACCATTGTCACCAGCCGGGACATACACGGGTCAAATGCCCCTTGATGGGTGGGATCCCACCAGCTCAGCAGTCAGGAGGCCGAAGACGTAGACGCAGACGTGGATTGCGAGGCGGGGACTGCAGGTCGAAAAGGAGGAAGCGCCCAGAGATGCAGCACCAGCAGATTATGGGGTCGGTGGAGATGGACCAGTCAAGCTTGGGTGCTCTTGGTTCAGTGACAGTTACAGTGACTCTTAGTTTTAGTTCAGCTTCCGTTGAGTGACTATGTAGTGAGGTGTTGTTGTACCGGGCTTAAGCCCTCTTCCTTTCAGTACTCTATTTTTACTCTGATGTTATACTGTGGACGCTCCCCTCGTGGAGTTTTTATTTATATGTGCTATTATATTGTGGACTGCATTTTCTCTTTACTGTTCTACTTGCTACTTGATTGTGATCGAAAAGGCCGGCAGAATCGGCGCGTTGTAGTGACTACCTTCCCGGGTGCGAAGGTGTCACCGCAAAGCGGCGGTTCTGGGCATAAGACCCCGGGAATTGGAATCAAAAAAAAAAAAGGGGTCTTACAAAGTGGTATCAGAGGGTAATCACGATCGAAAAAGTAGCAGTCCACAAACCCTGGGTCACCCCCGCACGAGTTTAGTTTGGGGACAAACTAAGCAGCGGAAGCAGTGGTGTGCCCATATGGTGATCACATATAAATTGTCCACTTCTTTAACAAATGGAATTCTTCTTTGTAGCTTGAGGCAAACCCTTCCCCCAACAGAGAGTACCTCCGGCTGCAAAGACCTCATCTTATAATTCTTTAGTCAATAAGTTAGACTCAATCTAGTAGGACACATGGCTAACCATGACGACTTATAACATGCCCTAGTTCGAAATAGACCCTGGGTATGAACTTGTTTAAGGTAAGGAGATACCCAAACAGAATAAAAGGAGGAGTTTAACATGAGAATGACAACCTAATAGATAAACTCAGGTGACCTTATGGTCCCTATCAAGGATTACTCAAATCAGTAGACTGCTTTAAGGAGAGTTGAGGCCAATAAGCCATTAGCAGAATGGTAGAAGATAAGTAGTCTTAACCCTCGTACATGTAACAAGATTTCTCGAAGACAACCACAAAGACAAACACCGAGGGTTGGATATGAATTCAAGTTCAGAAGATACATATTTGGGATTGGGAACATTTTGACCCGGATAAGGTTGTCGTAAATGTGACTCAGAGAGTTTAAGGTATATATCAACAGGTTTCAGGTTGGAACCCCAAGTCGAAGATTGATGCCCTAGGGATTGTGCACCCAGCTATGACGGATATAACATGGTAATATCAAAGATACTTAGCCCAAGGAAGATAGGGGCTTATCTTTTGTTTATTGGGGGCTTGTCTTTTGTTTATTGGGCAAATAGGATTGACTTGGGTTTCCTTAGACCTAATTTAGGGAATGTGGCGTAACAAACATAGTGAGATTGAATTTAATATAGTTCGACGTTATTCGGATGAAGATAAGACTGAACGAGGTAGTTGGGGTCACCCCGACCCGAAAGAAAACTCTCGTGGGTGTTTCATAAGAATTGTGAGTAGCTGTTTGTTATCACGGGGTGCCCAAGATGATTGGGTCGGATCGGGATGGCCGGTTCACTTCCAGGGAGTGGAGATGATTGCAGGCTTACTTAGGCAGGCTCAGGTAAGGCTGATCAGAGACAGGATATTAGAGGCCCAGAGCAGACAAGCTAGGTACTATGACGCCCGACACCATCAGGTGGAGTTTCAGGTTGGGGACCGGGTGTTCTTGAAGATCCGGCCGATGCACGGGGTTTCACGAGTACGTGGTCGGCGGAAGAAGCTCAGTCCGAGATACATGGGGCCTTTCAGGATCCTGGAGCGGATCGGTCCATTAGCTTACAGACTGGAGCTATCGCAGGAGCTGTCCAGCCTACATGATGTGTTCCACGTATCTTCTCTCAGGAGGGCTCTACTACGCCCGGAGCTACAGATTACCACCACTGATGGGCCGGTAGCTACCGATCGGTCCGTTCAGGTGGAGACGATATGGATAGACGACCAGGGGATACGGGTCTTGCGCCGCAAGAAGATCCTGCTAGTCAAAGTCTTGTGGAGGAATCATGGGCAAGAGGAGCATACTTGGGAACCCGAGGACCTGATGCGGGAGAAGTACCCAGAGTTATTTAGTCAGGTGCATCTCCTAACTCCTCAAGAGATTTTATTTGTTTTCTTTTTGTCTTACTAGTAGAATCTTCTAAAGTTAGAGGCTAGTCTTTTGTTTATTGGGGCTAGCCCTTGCGTATTAACTTTGGCTAAGCAATTCAACCAACATGGATGTTACAAGCTTAAGATAACTCGGTAGAA
Organism: Platanthera zijinensis; assembly: GCA_039513925.1. NCBI lineage: Eukaryota > Viridiplantae > Streptophyta > Magnoliopsida > Asparagales > Orchidaceae > Platanthera > Platanthera zijinensis. The sequence goes on from CM077083.1 coordinate 159,658,761, forward strand.
AAGCTTCCATAGACTTAACTTTAATTTCGGGGACGAAATTTTTGTTTTGTTTATTGGCATTTGTAACATCCCTTTTTCAAATCAGACCCCCCCTAGGTGTGGCTTTGAGCATGACTCAGTCTTGGCAAGTCCTTAGTGAGCCTAGGAGACCAAATGACTAGTTGAGGCTCACTTGGGCTGCAAATAGTAAAATCTTAAAACCCTAATTTTTGGTGGCCTGGTGAGTTCAATCTGACTCCAAGGCATTCCTAGACCTATAATGTGGGCTCAAGGAGTCACCAAGGACCCACTTGGGTCAACCATAGTGGTCAAATTGACCAAGTCAACCCTAAGCCCAAATCAAGTCAAACCTAGTTCAATTAGGTTAACTCAAGCTCAAGCCTCATGTAGGCTCATGAGGTAATAGTAAGGGATAATATGGCTGCCTATAGCCTAAACCCTAGGCTAGTCAACATGGTGACTAGGAGAGAGGGTTAGGTCAATTTTTGGAAGAGTAATATAGGAGAGAGAAAGTGAGAAAAGAGGATTATTTTTTGGTGAAAGGGAGAGCCTCCATTCTCTTTTGAATTATGAGGTATTAATATTAATTATGGGCTGCCTTTAGGCTTTTAGGGAGAAGAAATCGTGAGGGTGACTAGGAGAGAGAAAGAAGTGAGAATTTTGATATATTTAGGAGAGAGAAAAGGTGGTGGAGAGGTGAGTGAGTGTTTTGAAGTGTGAGGAGGCATGGGGTCAGCCAAAGAGGGGCCCACAGCCACCTAGTGGCTGACATCTCTCCCCCCCAACCATTTCCCGGCCACCAAGGGGTGGCTCCACCTCTCTCTCTCTCCTCCCAACCTTTTTCATGAAGAGGCACTTGCCCCTTGATGAAAACCGCCCCCTCTCCCCTCTCCTCTTTATATGCTCACTTAGGAGAGAGGGGAGACTGTTTTCGAAATCAGAGAAGGAGGAGAGAGCCTTGCCGGAGCCACCAAGGAGGAGAAACGCCGCCACCGCCGCCACCATGACGTCGCGCCGCTCAACCCGCATCCATGCCCGAACTCAGGTCCTCCCCCTCTCCTTCCCTTGTGTTTAGATCCTAGACTTGTTAGGGTAGAGGTCGGGCTCAGTCAAGCCGGTTGGGTGGAGTGAAAATCCAGAAAAAACACCATTTTTAATGGTTTTTGGAGCTCTCGGGTGAGGCGCCGCCGCCACCTCCGGCCGCCCCAACCGCCGGCCAACTGCTCCCCCCACCACCGTGAGGGTAAAGGAGTCAATGGTCGGTGGAGTCGCCGCCCCTAGCCGCCGGAAAACGGCCCGCAAACACCTCCATTTTCGGCCTGGTTTCGGGCTTTGAGGAAGATGAATAGTGCCATGCATATATTTAATTCCTTTTATTCTAATTTACTGGCCGGTTTTTAAAATAATTATTAAAAATACTTAGGCCCTCCTACAGAAACTATGACCAACATCAAAGTTGTAGCCCTTGATGTCTAGTTTAATTCAAAAGTTGTTTCAACCAATTTGGATTAGTGGGCTGACCCCAACAACCATTTTAGTGAGGGCTCTCTAGAATAGTGACAAATCACAAAATTAAATCCCCACTCTTCAATTCTTGTCATAATGCTTTGAATTTTGGACAGGAGCTTACTTATATCTATACCTATCTACAATAAAAATTTGGTGTCATTTGGAGTATTTTAACCTAGGTTTTTGATCTAAATCTATAAAAGCTACGGTTAGGAAATTGAAGGGTCAAATGACCTCCATACCCTCCCAAGTTTTGGTGAGGTGTCCCTGGTGTATATATCTAGGTCTGGTTCAAATTTCAACTCATTTGGTTGAGTTTTGAACAGGAACCATTAAGCCCTAAGTTGGACCTAGGGAAGGGTAGTTTGGGAAAAAGGGGGACTTGTGGCAATTGGGTGGTCAACTCACCTCAACAGAGGTTGAAGTTGTGACCAATGGGTTAGGATGATCCTAAGAACCTTTGGGGAGCAAAGGAGATGTGTTAGGGTGGATTTACCCTAGGGCCCAGGTACAAACCCAAAGTGAGGACTTTTGGGGGTTTGTGAAGGACATAGGGGCAAATGCTCTTGTATGGCCTTGATATTTGGTGGAGAGGTGGTTAATGAATATTTAACCCTCTGGTTATAATCTTAGAGAATTTTGAGGTAGCTAGGTACCTCAAATCCTAAACCCTAGTTTTAGGGTAGAAGGGCCTTTAGGGTCAAAACAGTAATTTAACTCCTCTAAAAGCTATGAAACTTGGGTAGAGTGAGTTTTAGAGTGTTCTAGACACATGGTAATTTTCCTGGAATTTTATGATTAATAAAAGTTATACTTCATGTGTTAAATGATTATTAGCCGATTTGTTGTTTTCAATTGTTTGGTGGCTTTAATTTAATTAAAATCAGTTAAAATTCTGGATTTAGATCTTGCTGATTAGAACATTGATTCCTGAATTTTTATAGAACTTTATGTTGAGAATTTGTAGAGGTTCATTCACAATCTTTTAATATGGGCTTTAGATTGTAAAAATAAATTAGGGCTTGTTAAATTGCTGGAAAATTATGAGATCTGGAATTTAAGGTTTTTAGGCTCTTGTATAGCACTGAGAATTATTTAAGAATTTTTAGGGTTGCTGTTATAGTACTTGATTCACAAAGCCGGTTAGATTGTTAATTAGTAAATGATTTATTATAATTTAATTTCCAGCAAGAAAAATATGGAATTCTGTAAATGTTGTTTTTAATATCATACCAGCACCCTGTAATTATTTCAAGATTTTTGGAGGAATATTTTATATAGATGCTTCAATAAACAAGAACTAGATGATTTATTACTAAATTATATTTAGGCCCCTTGGACATCATTGTAAATTATCAAACCTTGGAAAAATAGATACTTAGGCCTACTAGTATTTACCATAGAACTTGATGTTTTGAATCAACTAAAATGACATACCTCATGTTCAAAATGATGATATTAGGCCCTTAAGAATAAATAAATAAATTATCTGATTTATTAGGAAAATATTTAATGCTTTGGATTTAGGCAAATCCTGTTAGGATAGACCCCCGATAAATAATCTGAGGTATTTGGATGAAAAGTAGGAGTCGAGTTTTCATGAACATCATATAGTACAGGTTGGTCGGTAGATAATAACCATGAGGAAATGTGTAAACAGGGTTAGGTTGTGTTGACTTAAGGATTGGTCATGTTGGTGGATTCATAGAAGAGAATGGATCACCTAAGGAGGTTTCAAGGTCTGGTGAGAATCGAGTCAGTAAGTGTTAGAAGGTGCGCGGGTCCGACGAAAGATCGTCGTTCCCGTAGGAGCGAAGAGTCAAAAATCACCCTAGGATAGTATACTGTAATATGAAAGGAATGGGTAAGGGAAATCAACCAACCAAAAATAAGTGCCTTGCGAAAGGGAACTTTGGTCTTCATACCATCGTAGTTCCTAGTGCCTATTGAGAACCCTTCACGGGGTATAATCCGGAGGCAGTCCTGGGCTAACGTAAACCTCAAAACAAAAGAAAGAGTAATCAGTTAAGTAGGGATTCACATTTGCACACACTCAGTAGTTAGGGTCGGAAATGGTTAGGCCATCCCGATGTGTTTAAGGGATGGGGATTTGGAATCAAGCCGGACGGGTTTGTCCGGGGAGCTTTTGGCTCGGTTGATAGACCTTACGGACGGGTTTGTCCGGGGAGCCTTTGGGCTTGGTTGGTAGTGGATACGGACGGACTTGTCCGGGAGCTTTTACCTTTTTACTGCTTATACTATAATCGTTGCATGTGCATAGATAGGAAGGAAAAGGTGGTGGGTTTTCGGTATCGGGGAGATCGATTGCACCGACACCGGTATCGTTGACTCGGCATGGTGGTTAGCACCTTGCCAAAGGTTAAGTCCGGCGGACCAGTCGGCAAAGTACGCAGGAGTCCGCCTCGTGCACCAGGCGTGAGCGTACGATAGGTCAGACCGGTAGTGCTTTTACTGGTTTTGAGGTGGGCGAGGCCCAACCCACCGCTTCCGTTTGCCACTACGGGAGTAACCTGGGAGTTATCTCCAGAAAGGGGGAACTAAAGGTTTGTGTACACAAAGTCGTGTGTGTGAGTTGCACTGCATGCCATAACATTACCCACCATATAGATGCATATCATAATTGATCATAATAACCCTTGACACCTAAAGCATAAGTGGAATGGGACGCTTATACTTTAGGACTTGCAAAACGACCCCTTGGTCTATAAGCTTGTGTGGGCAAGTTTATAAATCAAAGGTTAATTTCAATATATATATATATATATGCTGCTGTTTGATAACCGACACCCCAACGTATAAGTGGTATGGGACACTTTATACGATGGGAGCCTTGCAAAAGATCCCTTGGCTTATGTGTACTCACATAAGTGAAGGTTTAAATTACCTTTCTTATTTTCCTTCTTGTCTGACCTATTACAACACTTATGATTAATTGCTCCCCGATTACACAACTGCAAGTTAGGACTACCGTCATTTGTTTTTGACTACTCTCCACCTTCATGTCCTTCCCTTTCTTCCTCTCCGCTCGGTGCCTTAGAGCATGGGGGAAGGGGTGGGGGATGATAGGGCTTAGTCTTATAGACTAACGGTTTTCGGACCACAACATTTTAGGTGTACCATATGGAAGGGTCTCGGGTTTTGCAGTTTCTGACGGAGTTGACCCCGCGACCATGTTACCATTGTCACCAGCCGGGACATACACGGGTCAAATGCCCCTTGATGGGTGGGATCCCACCAGCTCAGCAGTCAGGAGGCCGAAGACGTAGACGCAGACGTGGATTGCGAGGCGGGGACTGCAGGTCGAAAAGGAGGAAGCGCCCAGAGATGCAGCACCAGCAGATTATGGGGTCGGTGGAGATGGACCAGTCAAGCTTGGGTGCTCTTGGTTCAGTGACAGTTACAGTGACTCTTAGTTTTAGTTCAGCTTCCGTTGAGTGACTATGTAGTGAGGTGTTGTTGTACCGGGCTTAAGCCCTCTTCCTTTCAGTACTCTATTTTTACTCTGATGTTATACTGTGGACGCTCCCCTCGTGGAGTTTTTATTTATATGTGCTATTATATTGTGGACTGCATTTTCTCTTTACTGTTCTACTTGCTACTTGATTGTGATCGAAAAGGCCGGCAGAATCGGCGCGTTGTAGTGACTACCTTCCCGGGTGCGAAGGTGTCACCGCAAAGCGGCGGTTCTGGGCATAAGACCCCGGGAATTGGAATCAAAAAAAAAAAAGGGGTCTTACAGTTATAAATTGGTCAGCTGAATGCTGACTATTGCCTTGTTTGTCACCCTTATGGTGGATTGTCCCTGTGCAGGTGCTGGAGAGCCGAGTGTTGGGTACATTGGAAAATGTGTACCTGATTTGGAGAAACCTCACTTAGCTCAATGATATACATCAAGGTGTATTTGATGTTATTTTGAGTTTATATGTGCAGGTTAAGAATGTGCTAGAATGCAGGAAAAAGATTCTAAGTCCATATGTCAACACCTGAGGAAGCTGTGTCGACACTTCAGTAAGATTGTGTCGACACTTTGAAATGGCTGTATCGACACTTCAGTGAGTTTGTGTTGACACCGGGAGGCAGTGTCGACACACAGAAGATTATAGTCGACATCAAATGTGTCGACACCGGGAGGCTATGTCGACACACAGAGGCAGAGTCGACAACAACTGTGTCGACACCTGGAGGCAGTGTCGACACACGCTATGTTCTGAGTCTACATCAACTGTGTCGACACACAGGACTTGTGTCGACACACAGTTGAGTATAGACCAAGTTGATTGCTGATGAATGGTGAAGTGTTTGTGTCGACACAAATAATCAGTGTCGACACATTCTCAAGATGCAGTGTCAAGAAACTGTGTCAACATTAAGGCAGCTATGTCGACATCACCAAAGGCTGTGTCGACACTTAAGTCACTTGTGTCGACACATATTGACAGATGGTCTCGACACTTTATGATAGTCAGTCTCGACGCTTTGCTGACAGAGACAAAGGCTCAATAACTGTTTGAAGACTTGACAGCTGTGAGTTACAACAGGTTTACTGAAGCTGTCAGACTTGTCAGAAGTTAGTTAGAAACCGGATAAGCCGGTTACCATGGATGAAGTCTATATATAGATGGATTCAGAAGAAGAAAGGAGTTAATAATACACACAACTAACACACCTATTGTGAGATTGATCTCTGATCTAGAAAGTAAAAGTCACAAAGAAGAAGATCTTCGTGAGAAGATCTAAGAAGATGTTCTGAAGTAGTTTTCTATTCAGATTATGTCTAAGTTAAATTCAATCAAGAATTCAGAAGTATCTTCAAGAGGTTTGGATAGAGAGAGATCTAGTTATTTGAAGTCAAGAATGAGACAATCACAGGTCTCTCAAGAAGCAGATACTAAACTAATCTGTCAAGAAGATTCAGATCTATTTCTGGAGTCTAAGAAGGAAGCTGCCAGTCAGTTATATTCAAAGAAAATCAATCCAACTAAGTTCAGATTCAAGAAGATTTGAAGAAAGCTAAGATCAAATTGATTTCAGCCATCAGCCTCTTCAAGAAGCTGATCAAGAAAGTTCTTATCCCTTCTCTCTAAATAGGGGTAAGAGGTTATATAATTCCTTATCAAATTCTGTAGGATCTATTCATAGATCTGAGTTGTAAGCCTGTTTTATAAAGGCTGAGTGTAGGAGATTTGTTCTCTCAGTGGTAGGGTTGTTTATGCTTGAGTTGTAGGAGAAGGTATTCTCTGAGTTGTGGCAAGGCTGAGGTAGGGCTTGTTAGCCTGAGTTGTAGGAATGTGGAAACATTCTGAGTTGTAGGAATCCTTCTGGATTCTGAGCTGTAGGATCTGAGGATCTGAGATAAAGGAATAAGTTAGGCTGAATCTAGCATACTGCTAGATAGGTGAAGGGGGAAAGTGGATGTACCCAGACCTTGAGGAACCACTATAAATCTGTGTGCAATCTGTGATGTGTGTATGATTGTGATTGTTGTGCTGTGTTAGCTGTAGAAATATCTTATTTACTCAAAGAACTGTAGTTATTTTCTGTCTTAAGTTAAATCAAGGAAAAGTACCTATTCACCCCCCCCCCCCTCTAGGTGTTTACGTAGTCTTGAAAGTAAAACTATCAAGTGGTATCAGAGGGAGGGTTCTCAAAGAAGGACTTAACAGTCTGAGTTAGATCCCTAAGGCAGAAACAAGAATCAAGAAAATGGGTTCTGGAGAGAATCACAAGGAACTAGGGTCAATGAAATTACCCATCTGCAGGAAAGAGATTTTTGGAATCTGGAAAGAAAGGAGCAGGTCTAAGCCCAGCAAAGCTGCAACATCAAAAATTGTTTGTTATTGCTGCAATAGGCCTGGACATGTGGTGGCTGAGTGTCCAGAAAAGAGGAAGGAGTCAGCAGACAGAAAGAAGACTCAACAAAAGAGCAAGAAGGAGAAATCCTTTGTTGCTAAGAAGGAGAAGAGTCTTACAGATCAATCCTCCTCAGAGTCAGAATCTGAAGTTGAAGCATACATTGGACTATATGCAGCTAGTGAAGAAGATGAGTTTATGCAATTGCTGAACTCCATCTATGAACAAGAAGACAATCAGTGTATGGGACTGATGGCTGAATCAGAAGACAACAAGTGCCAGGATCAGCCTAGTCCCAGTAAGGTACAAAGTAATTCTAGAATTTCTGATTACAGTACTGGTTCAGAGTCAGATTCATCTGCATCAAGTGATGAGGATGGATCTGAATCTGAAGGAGATATTCATCAGTTGATAGATGAATATGGGGACTTATTGCAGGCACTTAAGAAAAGAAAAAACCTGGTCAAAACTCAGGCTAAGGAAATTGCAGATCTTAAGATGACTGCATCTGGTTTAGAGAAAGAATTGGATAAAAAATTGAATGAGGTTGCCAAGCTGAAAATTATAACTGTTATTCAGATGGGTACAATCACATATAAAAATGATCTAATTAAAAGTCTGGAAGTCAAACTTCAAAAGGAGAAAGATCTAGTGACTAGTTACTCTAAGCCAAAATCAGTCTTACCCTTAATAGATGAGTTTGTGGCTCAAAAGGGTAAGGCAGGATTAGGCTTTAAAGGTAACACCAGGGCTATCCAATTCAAGAGAAAAGGCAAAGCACCAGTCCAGCCAGTAAATTTTAAAGTGTATGTAATGTTTAGAAAGGTACAAGTGCCTTCTAACAAATATGATCTTGAAAACATTCATGGTCATAATAAGACTGATATTCTGAATAACAAGGGTGTTAATGCCAATAAGTCAGCACATGTCAATAAACCCCATGTTCCAAGGAAAACAGTGGGTTTAGCTGCAGCAGCACCAGCAAAGAACAGAAATTTTTCTGCCAAAAATGTATCTAGACCAAGATACAACAAGTATGAATGCTGGTGATGTGGCAAGAAGGACCATTTTGCCTTAGACTGCTGGCATAACATAAGTGTCAGGAAGAACAACAGTCTACCAGTTAGAAGAGCTACTGGTAGTTTTGATATGAATGGTGCTAACTTTAACCAAGGACCCAAGACTTACTTGGGTTCTAAGGAAAAGTAATTCTGTATTGCAGGAAGGTCCAAGTTGTCATGCCCCTATATGGTACTTGGACAGTGGATGTTCCAGGCACATGACTGGAACAAAGGGGCTGCTGAAGGAGTACATACCTATCAAGGATGGGCATAAAGTAGTCTTTGGTGGATCTGAAAGAGGAATCATCAAAGGATTTGGTAACATTTCTTCAAACCAAATTACCATCACTCAAATGGCTTATATAAAAGGTTTGAAACACAACCTGATAAGCATAAGTCAGTTGAGTGATCTAAAATATGATATTTCATTTGTTAAGAATGGATGTCATATCAAAAGGTCAAATGATCAAAAGGTAATATTGACTGGGTATAGAAAAAGAAATGTTTATTGTCTTGACTTTGTGTGTGAGAACAAGGTTTCTCCTATTTGTATTGTAGCTGATGAGAGAGCATCTCATTGTGTCAAATGGCACAAGAGGCTGGCCCATCTTAACTACAAGACAATTGGCAACCTCTTTAGCAAAGAGTTAGTGAGGAATAGTCCTCAAGTTAAGTGTATAAAGGATGTGATATGTTCAGCTTGTCAAAAGGGCAAGCAGACAAAATCCTCCTTTCATAGCTTTGAAAACAAGGATTCAGTAAGGTGTCTATACCTATTGCATATGGATTTATTTGGTCCTATGCCAGTTCATAGTCTAGGTAGGAAGGTCTACACTTTTGTGGTTGTAGATGACTATTCTAGATATTCCTGGGTGTTCTTTCTGAGACAAAAATCTGAAACCTCAAGTGTTTTACATAGTTTTGTCAAACAAATTCAGAATGAACTGAACAATACAGTGGTCAAAATTAGAAGTGACCATGGAACTGAATTTAAATCTGAAAGTATGACAAGATTATGTGAAGAATTTGGGATTTTCCAAGAATTCTCCTCACCTATAACACCACAGCAAAATGGTATTGCTGAAAGAAAGAATAGGACATTGATTGAGGCTGGTAGAACTCTATTGAGTGACACTTCTCTCCCAAAATATTTCTGGGCTGAGGCAGTTAGTACTGCATGTCATGTGATCAATAGAGCCTCTATTACCAAAAGCCACAAAAAGACACCATATGAGATCATGAAAGGTAGAAAACCAAATTTATCCTATTTTAGAATCTTTGGTTACAAGTGTTATATCCTTAACAATGGTAAGTCTATCTAACTAAGTTTGCTGCCAAATCCCAAAATGGGATATTTGTTGGGTACAACATCAATAGTAAGGCTTATAGGGTCTACAACTTGATTACACAGGTTGTAGAAGAATTTATACATGTTGTATTTGATGAAACTAGATTAATCAACAGTGAGTTGCCTTGTAGTTCATACAGTCCAACAGGTATAAGTAATAGAATGGACAAGCTTTCCATTGCAGAAGGCTCAATTGTAGATGAAGTATTGGAAAATGATGGCTACTGTCCACGGGGAGTACAAGACTCTCTAGAAGCTGATGACAACCAAGAGGTGCAGCATAATGAAGAAACTGGAGGTGTTCAGCCAGAAGGAAGTTTACCTCCAGCTGTAAGACATCTAAAGGATCATTCAGCAAATCAGATAATTCGTGATCCAAGGCAAGGAGTGCAAACCAGAAGCAGAAATCTGAATACAGTCCTGCACTCAAGCTTTCTATCTCAATTGGAGCCAAAGAAATTTAAAGAAGCTATCCAAGATCAACACTGGATTAATGGTATGCAAGAGGAGCTTAATCAGTTTAGAAGATGTAAGGTATGGGAGTTAGTTCCTAAACCAAAAGACAAAAACATCATTGGTATAAAGTGGATTTTTAGGAACAAGTTGGATGAGAATGGAGTTATTGTGAAGAACAAAGCAAGATTGGTTGCAAAAGGATACAGGCAGGAAGAGGGAATAGACTTTGATCAAACATTTGCTCCAGTAGCAAGACTGGAAGCAATCAGGATGTTCCTTGCCTATGCAGCATATCAAGGCTTCAAGGTATACCAAATGGATGTGAAATCATCATTCCTGAATGGTGATCTAAAAGAAGAAGTCTATGTAGAGCATCCATCAGGTTTTGTAGATTCTCTTAAACCTGGTTATGTCTATAGACTTAGGAAAGCATTGTATGGGTTAAAGCAAACCCCAAGGGCTTGGTATGAAACCCTGTCTACTTTCCTTATTGAAAACAAATTCTCAAGAGGTAAAATGGACAAAACTCTATTCCTAAGAGAATTTAAAGGTAAGATAATCTTAGTTCAGATCTATGTAGATGACATAATTTTTGGGTCTACAGAGAACAACCTTTGCAAGAAGTTTGTCAAACTTATGCAAGGGAAGTTTGAAATGAGCAGTATGGGGGAACTTAAGTTCTTCTTGGGACTCCAAGTAAGACAGACTGATGATGGCTTGTCCATATCCCAGTCTAAGTTCAACAAGGAGTTAATTAAGAAGTATGTTATGGAATCATCCTCCACCATAAGAACTCCTATGGGAACAAGTATGCCTATATGCAAAGATGATGCAGGTAATCCTGTAGATGAGTCTTTGTATAGAGGAATAATTGGCTCTCTATTATATCTCACTGCTAGTAGACCAGACATTATGTATGCTATATGTGTCTGTGCTAGGTACCAAACATACCCTAAAGAATCATATTATACTACAGTCAAGAGGATTTTGAGATATCTAAAGGGCACACCTAATCTAAGCCTTTGGTACCCTAGGAATGGAGATTTTCTACTAACAGGTTATTCAGATGCAGATTTTGCAGGCTGTAGAGAAGATAGAAAAAGTACTACAGGTACATGCCAATTCTTGGGAGAAAGGTTGATATCCTGGAGCAGTAAGAAGCAGACTAGTGTGGCAATATCCACAGCTGAGTCTGAATATATGGCAGCAGGAAGTTGTTGTGCACAGCTGTTGTGGATTCAGCATCAGCTAAGGGACTATGGTAGTCAAGTAAGTAGAACACCTTTATTGTGTGATTCTAAATGTGTCATTTCTATTGCAAACAATCCTGTTTCACATAGTAGGACTAAGCATATAGAGATAAGATACCATTTTCTAAGAGAACATGTAGAAAAAGAAGACATCTCATTAGAATTTGTTAAAACTGATTTTCAAATTGCAGATGTATTTACTAAGCATCTGGATGAAACTAAATTCAATAAATTTAAAATTGAATTATGAATGCTGACCATAGGTTAGTTTACCAAAAAATTAGCTAAGTAAAATGGTGTCGACACATTTAGTGATAAAGTGTCGACACAGAGAAGTCATGTTGACAATTCAGGGAAATTGTGTCGACACAGAGAAAATGTGTCAACACCTAAGGGACAAAGAGTCGACACATCCAGAAATGTAGTGTCGACACAACCAGAGTAATGGTTTCGTCACTTACAGATTTTGTGTCGACACTTGTACTAAGAGTCGACACAGAATTTCTGATGAAATACTAAGTATCTCTTGTGTCGACATATCATCAATTGGTGTCGACACATAGTAGTCAGCGTCGTGGTCGAGACAATAGAAGTTTGTGTCGACACTTTCCAACAATGTCGACACTTTTAGACAGTTTTTGCCCACCTTTTGACCTTCTTTGATTAGAAGGTATAAATAGGTCAAGAACTTATTCTGTCGACACGCTCACTAGGGTTTCGAGACAAAAACCTTGTGTCGACATTCTCTCTTCTCTCCAACCAAGCTTTCTCTTCATTCCAATGGCGCCCAAGGTTGAAGACAACATCAATGAAGGGTATGAGTTGGTTAGGCATGCATTCGTCGATGCCGCAACAGAGATCAAACAGGTCATTTCTCTTCTTGCAGACAACGGATTAGAATATCTTGTCTCTGAACCTACAAAGATATGGAAGAAAGAAGTATTCGAGTTCTATACTGCTGCATCAATGGACTCAACAGGATTGAAGATCAAATCCATTGTATGGAGAAAAAGTCAAGCTATCCTAGAAGAGGTTGAGCAAGATTCTCCATCTTCCTAGAATACATGATGAGGAGGAGGTCCCAGCCTCAAGGACAAGGGTGGCGCTTCAATGGTGTGGATTGGATTCAACCTTAAAGATAGGAGCAGCCATCAACAGAAAAGGCATGAATCATCAAGGGAAATTCCTGTCTGAAATAGTAGGAAAAGTGATATTATGTAAACAAGGTGGCCATGATAGGATATCAGCCTATATGTTCAGCCTGATGACAAGGGTAATCTTTAAGATTCACACCAATTGGTCTGCAGTACTGTTTGATAAGATAAAAGAAGGAATTAAGAAGCCAAACTTGGCTAGGATCATGAGTCTGTACCTGGCTGGAATAATTCCAGAGGTGATGCAACAGATTCCTTGATCAAAGATAAATCACATGAGGAGAATGGACATAAGGTTATTCTCAAGATGGGATAGAGTTCTTTCAAAGGAGATGCCTTATGTGGACAGGCAAGAGCTAACAGCAAAAATACCAGCACATGACCTTTCTGAGCATGGCCATGAAGATGCACAAGAACAGGAAGCACAAGTTGGAGAACAAGTTCAGGATCAGACTGGGACTACCCAAGTCCAGGAAGAGACTATATCTGCACAGGTGCAGGGGGAGCCAATTTCTGCACATTTGCAGGGGGAGCCACATTCTGAACAGGTGCAGGAGGAAGAAAGACTCAATTTATCAGAAGACATAGTTTCTCAAACTGGTCTTGATATTTTTGGAGTTGCTGCTGCTGTAGAGAAAGTACTATCTCATGCTCACACTCAACAAGAATTCACTCTGGAAGAGTTGTTTCCTGATCTTGAAGGAGCAGCAGATAAAATGGAGACCCTAAGATTTGAGGGGGAGCAAGTAAGGTTTGAGGGGTAGCAGGTTAATATTGAGGAGGAGCAACATGGTGCTGAGAAAGAAATTTCTTCCACTCCTCAAGAGAGAGTTAATATTGAAAGTTCTTCAGAGTCTGAGCATGAAGATGATGCAGGCTCATGGTTTCGACGGATTAAACTACGCGTTCTTAGATTCGACAATTAGCAAATCAAACTAAGTTACGCGCAAACATTCACAAGACCAATACAAGAATATCCGGACTAAATAAGTGATTTTAAAACTAAGTCCAAAATAATCCCCAAAAATTAATTAATACGAGGGTTGCTTACCCGTTCCAATTTTCATGAGAATATTCGGATGATTTAGGCTTGAAAATTTAGATTTTAATTAAGCACAATATTCAATATAAATCAGGACCAAATACTAGCCTTCTGTTTCCACCAAAACTCACAATAGTTTAGAAAGAATCACACGAGAGATGGTATAGGAAATCGTTACCCAAAATCCCACGAGAATTTCATCCACGAGATGGGTGGAGGATGCGCACACGACGGTGGTAGATTCTATTCCCACGCAACTCCACGATTCCGCGCCGGATGATGAAAACGCAAGCCGTCTTCCTTCGCAAAACCCTATAAGAGGGAGTTCCTTGAAAAGTCCAGTAATTATATAGGGAGAGAGAGAAAAGGTGATGAGAAAATAATTTTCTCAATATGATGGGGGGTGGCGGCTAGGGGAGAGATGTGGTGGCCGGCAGTTTTGTGGAAAGAGGCTGCTCGGGTTTTGGGAAAAGGGAGGAGGGTGGCCGGAAACGATCTTGGAGAAGGAGGAGGGAGGAGGAAAGGAGGCCGAGATAGAGAGGTGAAGGAGATGTGGCCGGCGGCCAAGAGAGGGGAGAAGAAAGAGGAGGCCGAAAATTGCCAAGAGGGGGGAAAAATTCACTTTAAATTTCTTAGGTTTTCTTTTTCATTCTTCACTAATGAAATCAACAACAAGCAGGCTTTAAATAGCCTTACACCACTCAATCTCCACCATACATGAAATAGGAAAACAATATAGGCCTTATTTAGGCTACACCACTCAATCTCCACCATTCATAAAATAGGAAAACAATCTAACATATAATGCATACAATATGAATAAAATAAAACATGCATGAAATAAAAGATTCTCTTGATGGTTATAAACACCCATCATATTTGAAATGAAATAATAAAATAGGACATAATAATAAATGATGAAATAAAAATATATAATTATAATTATTTAATTTATAATTATATATTTTATTTAAAATGGCAGCGGCAGACGTCGTGCAAAATATGTAGCGTCGTTGGCGAAGAACGTCGCGGCGTTGGCGAAGAAACGTCGTGGTAGACTCTCATCTTCAAGCTTGCGGCAACGACCGTCCCAATCCACGAACTTTCTATGTCGGGGATCAATGGCCGCATCAGCAACGTCGCCATCAATCCTCCCCCACTCAAAATTACTCATCTCCGATGAGTGGCCCGTGAGGGGGGAACAAGCAAAAGCAGCAGCAATATTGGGCAAATCTTGCCCCACAATCCATGTCGTAGTAGCATGAACATCCATCAGTACGACGAACCTGTCAAGCATAGAAACAACAAGACTTTCGAGGAAACTCGAAAGGGTGTCAAGCAAAAGAAATAAAACTTGAATCTTACCATCCGGTTCAAGAACCAAGGAGTCAACGTGGAAAATAGACATGACAGTACTAACACTCCCCAACCCAAAAGAATATTTAGTGGTAGGAAGAAACGACGGAGAAATGCACTCAGGTGGAACAGAGACGTACAGTAAAAAGTCCGGAAACTTGAAATAAAGTGAAACACTCTGTGCTATATAAAAATCTAGAATAAAAGCATAAAATCCGACGTTCTTCATAATTTTGGATGGGTCGGCGTTCCTACATATTAATTTATTAACGGAGACCGAAGGTATCCGCTCGGGGACTGACCAGACTAAACCCAAATCACTAGCTCTAGCGTCGGACAATCTCAAAAAGGAGTGGAAGTGTGTATGACATAACTTAAGGTGATATACTAACGTCCAAAACACATGAGGAGAGAATCCATGTGCTACATGACTAGACCCAAATACGGAGGACAAGGGGGTTAAGTCAGGTGGCACGAGAGCTTTCAAATCAGGGAAGAATTTCATGGGCTCCAAAACAGTAGTCTTAATTTTAATTTTAATATTTTCACGCTTGGCACGAAGACATGCCAAGGTGAACCGCTCATCACATACAATAGAATTGGACGCTCTCGAATGTGAAAAGATGTGCGAGCGAGACAACTCAAGAGACCCAACTATAGTCACAGACGTGGGTAAATAAGGGTCATCAAAAGGCGGTGGGTAAATGCGTGCGACCGGTTGTGGTATATAAGTATATCTATGGGACACCACATCCAGAGGCACAATTGCCGACGAATCAGAATCAGTCATAGTAGGGTACGGAACCGTAGACGGACACATAGAAAAATGAGCAGGCAAAAGTGACGTGTAGTCATTCTTATGAGGTGCGGTGAAAAGTCTAAATACTAGTGCGCTTAACATAGTAATATCTACATGTTGCGTCAATGTCAAAGTAGGAGATAAAATGGGCGTGACACCATAACTCAAACTAGGTATTCTAGTTCCTCGTCCTAAAAGGTCAACATCTGTGGGTAAATAAGTAGGGGGAAGGGTCGGTAAAATCAAGCCCGGGATAAAATTAAAATCAGCAGAAATTTCACCCAACGGTGACGACATCAAAGTACTCTCATCCGGGTGTACAACAACAGAATCGTCCAAAATTACCCTTCCCTCACATGGTAACTCATCCACAATAATAATGGGGACATCCACACAGTCAGACTCCTCAGGTAACTCAGATATAATCTCAGCATGTGTAATCGTAGGCTCTAATACGATGGGGATCATAGCCTGGAGAGGGCTCTCAATACTAGGGTGAACAGTCACAGCGCTAGTAGGGCAAATAATAGGCTTCACAATACTCTCACAGATTGGTACGTAATCATCCCATACATCGTCTTCTAAATCACTAGGGATTCCCTCAGACTCAGACACCTCAGAATTGTCAAGCACTAGCAAACATGTCAGAATACTATCACCTACGGGGTCATCCTCAAAATCCAGAGATAGTATATCAACATCAGCATCCTCAGAGGTAACTGTCACTATCTCATTGGGCTTATTCATCGAGGCTAATAGAGGCATAACCCTAGTAGTAACATTTTTTGATTCAAAAATATTGGGTTTAGGCTGCGTACTTTCCCTAGGAGTGGAATTAGGCACACTAGGTGTAGTCCTATCATTGTGGGGAAATGATCTAACCTGAGGCATAGGGTAACTCCTATGAATAGTTACGGGTCTAGTTCCACAATGATACTCACTTACAGGCTTGGTGTTAGTAGTGCGGAGATAGGCGGGATCAAATTGATCCGAGAGTAGGCTACGCATTGCCGGCCAAACATGTTTATAACTACCAACACGACGCTCTTCGTTTAGCCAAAACACGCGGGCTCGACCTACTAATCGATCTCGGGCTATGTTAACCTTTTGATGGTCGTCCCATACATGACACCTAAAATAATTTTTTAATCCTTTAAGCCAGTCTCTAAAATTTTGGGGATACCCTAAACCGTCATAAGTAGGTGCCTCAATTCTAGTGGGAGGATAAACGTGGGGATGGTTGGTATTCCTATGGTATGAAGGCAAGTCTGGGTTTTATTTAGCCATGGGATTAACATACCAATAATCTAAACGGGAAGCATACACGTCATAGGCCATAATAACGAGAACCGGAGAGAAAACTCACCCGGAACTGGTGCACGTGCAATGAATAATAAATCAGACCCTATATAAAATCCAACAGATGGATTTATTCCCGCTTAATAACTAAGGCAATAAAATATTTTTTTGGATTTTCTTACTGAAAATAAATAAGAGATTATTAAAAAAAAATTTGATTTTTTTTTATTGCTAAAAATAAAATTTAGCCGGCTATTGGCAGACCACAAAATTATGATTATATATTTTTTTTTTTTAATTTGGAGAAAAATTTGAAATTTGGAATTTTGAAATTTGAAATTTGAAATTGGAAATTTAAAATTTGAAATTTGAAATTTGAATTTTAAATTTTGAAATTTGAAATTGAAATTCGAAATTTGAAATTTGAAATTTGAAATTCGAAATTTGAAATTTGAAATTTGAATTTTTAAATTTGAATTTTGAAATTCGAAATTTGAAATTCGAAATTGGAAATTTGAATTTTGAATTTTGAATTTTAAAATTTGAAATTTGAAATTGAAATTCGAAATTTGAAATTTGAAATTTGAAATTTTGAATTTTGAATTTTGAAATTCGAAATTTGAAATTTGAAAATTTAAATTTTAAATTTGAATTTTGAAATTCAAAATTTGAAATTCGAAATTGGAAATTTGAAATTTGAAATTTGATTTTTAAAATTTGAAATTTGAAATTGAAATTTGAAATTTGAAATTTGAAATTTTAATTTTGAAATTCGAAATTTGAATTTTGAATTTTGAAATTTGAAATTTGAAATTTCGAAATTTGAAATTTGAATTTTGAAATTCGAAATTTGAAATTTGAAACTGGAAATTTTAAATTTGAATTTTTAAATTTTGAGAGGGGGAGGAGTGCCAATTAGGAAATTGACGAGAACCTCCCTCTGATACCAAATTGATGCAGGCCCATGGTTTCGACGGATTAAACTACGCGTTCTTAGATTCGATAATTAGCTAATCAAACTAAGTTACGCGCAAACATTCACAAGACCAATACAAGAATATCCGGACTAAATAAGTGATTTTAAAACTAAGTCCAAAATAATCCCCAAAAATTAATTAATACGAGGGTTGCTTACCCGTTCCAATTTTCATGAGAATATTCGGATGATTTAGGCTTGAAAATTTAGATTTTAATTAAGCACAATATTCAATATAAATCAGGACCAAATACTAGCCTTCTGTTTCCACCAAAACTCACAATAGTTTAGAAAGAATCACACGAGAGATGGTATAGGAAATCGTTACCCAAAATCCCACGAGAATTTCATCCACGAGATGGGTGGAGGATGCGCACACGACGGTGGTAGATTCTATTCCCACGCAACTCCACGATTCCGCGCCGGATGATGAAAACGCAAGCCGTCTTCCTTCGCAAAACCCTAGAAGAGGGAGTTCCTTGAAAAGTCCAGTAATTATATAGGGAGAGAGAGAAAAGGTGATGAGAAAATAATTTTCTCAATATGATGGGGGGGTGGCGGCTAGGGGAGAGATGTGGTGGCCGGCAGTTTTGTGGAAGGAGGCTGCTCGGGTTTTGGGAAAAGGGAGGAGGGTGGCCGGAAACGATCTTGGAGAAGGAGGAGGGAGGAGGAAAGGAGGCCGAGATAGAGAGGTGAAGGAGATGTGGCCGGCGGCCAAGAGAGGGGAGAAGAAAGAGGAGGCCGAAAATTGCCAAGAGGGGGGAAAAATTCACTTTGAATTTCTTAGGTTTTCTTTTTCATTCTTCACTAATGAAATCAACAACAAGCAGGCTTTAAATAGCCTTACACCACTCAATCTCCACCATACATGAAATAGGAAAACAATATAGGCCTTATTTAGGCTACACCACTCAATCTCCACCATTCATAAAATAGGAAAACAATCTAACATATAATGCATACAATATGAATAAAATAAAACATGCATGAAATAAAAGATACTCTTGATGGTTATAAACACCCATCATATTTGAAATGAAATAATAAAATAGGACATAATAATAAATGATGAAATAAAAATATATAATTATAATTATTTAATTTATAATTATATATTTTATTTAAAATGGCAGCGGCAGACGTCGTGCAAAATATATAGCGTCGTTGGCGAAGAACGTCGCGGCGTTGGCGAAGAAACGTCGTGGTAGACTCTCATCTTCAAGCTTGCGGCAACGACCGTCCCAATCCCCGAACTTTCTATGTCGGGGATCAATGGCCGCATCAGCAACGTCGCCATCAGAAGAGGTCAGGGAGGCCAAGAAAAGAAAACTAATGGTATTTAAGAGAAGAAGTCAAAGCTATAAGAAGGCTCTCCAAACAACTACTTCACAATCTACTTCTGATTTTGATTATAGCAAGCTTATGGTGACTTTACAAATGAAGCTGGATGAGCAAAGACTGGACTTGGAAAAATATGTAGATGAAAGCCATAAGGCTCTTCAATTTGATCTAGCCCAAGAGATAAAGTCTATCAGATTTGAGGTCAATCAGAATAAAAAAGAGATGACAGATTGCTTCCACAAGGGAGGCAATGTTGTGGTATTTCTTGCAAAGCAACAAGCAGAAATAAAGAAGCAAGTGGATGAGATTGCTGTCAAACAAGGCTATGTCCTTGAAAATCAAATAAGAATGAATGACAATCTGACTGAATCTCACAATGAGATAGTCACTGAGTTAAAAAATGCTATTACTGGAATGACTGTTGCAAGGGCTAAAGAAATGGAAGACTATGATAAGAAGCTACAAGCTGCCCTAGATTCAGTTAAAACTGTCATCGCTTCATCTGAGAAGTTAATTAGTGACAAGCTTCAAAAGTTAAAGCCATTCTTTAAAGATGGAATCAATTACCTGGATGGGCAAATAAGATTTCAAAAAGAGGACTTAAGAGATCATATGACCAGAGAAGTCATAAAGGGGGAGAGGGTGTTAGTCTATGCTGGCTCTGATCATGCCAAATAGGTAACCAACTGCATAAGAGCCACTCTGGGATATCCACCCTTATGTGATGATAATAATGTGGCTGGGTCAGGTGTGCAAATAGCTCTACTTGAAGGTGATCAACCTTAGGTTGACCAAGTCATTTACCCCCCTACAGATATTGATATGATACATCAACAAGTTCAGTCTATGTACAGCCCTCCTCAACCAGTTACTAATGTTATTATTGAAAAAGTAGATATGCCAGAAGTTGGTCTGAAAGCTCAGCAAGATGCTCAGTTATCAAAGAAGAGATTCAGAGAGCAAGCAGAGCTAAAGCCAGACTTTGAGCAGTGGAGCCCCACTTCAAGGAATATCATTTTAACTGCCTTAGGGATCTAAAATAAATCAAGTACATGAAAGGGGAAAATGGTACAATGAGCAAGAATGGCAAAAGTATGAAGCCAGGCAGGAGGCCATAGTTCAATACAGGAGAAAGGCTAAGAGTGGGAAGCTAGCTCCTGATGTACAGGAGCCTAGCAAGTATTTCTCCAAGCCTTTTCATTATTTTGAAAGGCAAAGGATCAAGGCTGAAGCTCAGAGGTAAGATGATTTAAAAGGCAAGAAGCTCATGGGAGATACAGAACCTCCTGTGCAGGCTCAGATTAAATCTGGAAAAGGAATAGTCATCAAGGAGCCAGTCTAGTCTTAGTTTAAGTTTTACTAGTTTTTGTCCAAGAACTATGTAATTGTTAGTTTGTTAAAGAAATCAATGTAAACAACTTATAACAAACATTTTTGAGTTAATATACAAAACATTGTTCTGTGATCATTCTCTTTTACATCTTTATTCTATGATGTAATAATGATATGTTTTTTGTTATAAAGTACCCTGTGATATAATGCTTATGTACATCATCATGTTTATTTTCTAAGTGGTGTATATCATTAGCTAAAGGGTTATGACTTCTCCAAATAGGGGGAGATTGTTGGGTACATTGAAAAATGTGTACCTGATTTGGAGAAGCCTCACTTAGCTCAATAATATACATCAAGGTGTATTTGATGTTATTTTGAGTTTATATGTGCAGGTTAAGAATGTGCTAGAATGCAGGAAAAAGATTCTAAGTCCATATGTCGACACCTGAGGAAGCTGTGTTGACACTTCAGTAAGATTGTGTCGACACTTGGAAATGGCTGTGTCGACACTTCAGTGAGTTTGTGTTGACACCGGGAGGCAGTGTCGACATACAGAAGATTATAGTCGACATCAAATGTGTCTACACCGGGAGGCTGTGTCGACACACAGAGGCAGAGTCGACAATAACTATGTCGACACCTGGAGGCAGTGTCGACACACGCTATTGTTCTGAGTCTACATCAACTATGTCGACACACAGGACTTGTGTCGACACACAGCTGAGTATAGACCAAGTTGATTGCTGATGAATGGTGAAGTGTTTGTGTCGACACAAATAATCAGTGTCGACATATTCTCAAGATGTTGTGTCAAGAAGCTGTGTAAACATCAAGGCAGCTATGTCGACATCACCAAAGGCTGTGTCGACACTTAAGTCACTTGTGTCGACACATATTGAAAGATGGTCTCGATACTTTATGACAGTCAGTCTCGACGCTTTGCTGATAGAGACAAAGGCTCAAGAACTGTTTGAAGACTTGACAGCTGTGAGTTACAACAGGTTTACTGAAGCTGTCAGACTTGTAAGAATTTAGTTAGAAACCGGATCAGCCGGTTACCATGGATGAAGTTTATATATAGATGGATTCAGAAGAAGAAAGGAGTTAATAATACACACAACTAACACACCTATTGTGAGATTGATCTCTGATCAAGAAAGTACAAGTCACAAAGAAGAAGATCTTCGTGAGAAGATCTAAGAAGACGTTCTGAAGTAGTTTTCTATTCAGATTTTGTCAAGTTGAACTCAATCAAGAATTCAGAAGTATCTTCAAGAGGTTTGGATAGAGAGAGATCCAGCTATTTGAAGTCAAGAAGGAGACAATCACAGGTCTCTCAAGAAGCAGATACTGAACTAATCTGTCAAGAAGATTCAGATCTATTTCTGGAGTCTAATAAGGAAGCTGCCAGTCAGTTATATTCAAAGGAAATCAACCCAACTAAGTTCAGATTCAAGAAGCTTTGAAGAAAGCTAAGATATAGTTGATTTCAGCCATCGGCCTCTTCAAGAAGCTGATCAAGAAAGTTCTTATCCTCTCTAAATAGGGGTAAGAGGTTATATAATTCCTTATCAAATTCTATAGGATCTATTCATAGATCTGAGTTGTAAGCCTGTTCTATAAAGGCTGAGTGTAGGAGATTTGTTCTCTGAATGGTAGGGATGTTTATGCCTGAGTTGTAGGAGAAGGTATTCTCTGAGTTGTAGGCCTTGTAGCAAGGCTGAGGTAGGGCTTGTTAACCTGAGTTGTAAGAATGTGGAAACATTCTGAGTTGCAGGAATCCTTCTGGATTCTGAGCTGTAGGATCTGAGGATCTGAGATAAAGGAAGAAGTTAGGCCGAATCTAGCATACTGCTAGATAGGCGAAGGGGGAAAGTGGACGTACCCAGACCTTAGGGAACCACTATAAATCTGTGTGCAATCTGTGATGTGTGTATGATTGTGATTGTTATGCTGTGTTAGCTGTAGAAATATCTGATTTACTCAAAGAACTGTAGTTATTTTTTGTCTTAAGTTAAATCAAGGAAAAGTACCTATTCACCCCCCCCCCCCCTCTAGGTGTTTAGGTAGTCTTGAAAGTAAAACTATCACCGAGCGATAAATAGCGGCTTGAAGCTCTTGCTGCTATGTTGGCCCTCGAAAGCCAAGCGGAAAAGTTTTACTGTTTTCATGTGTGGCTGGTCTGCGCACCGTTGTTTGTAAACCTCATTTATGAAGTATAACTGTAAGGCCTTAATGTCATAACTTTGTGTATTTGTAAGTGACATTACTGTTATATATATAAATGGTTTTGTTTATATATAGTGGACATTCATTTGGTATGAGTTCATGTAACCCTAAATCTTCTGCTAGAATGCTCTGAGTTAGGATTCGAGTAAATTTTGATATTAACCTGTGATCCCGCCGCCTGTTTGTGGAATATGGTGTAGGGTCCCATTCGGACCCTCTATTATATTTCATGTGACGGACGGAGGTGTTACACGGTAGGCTCGGCATTGGTAGGTACGGACTGGTTAGTCTGGGGAGCCAGTAGCTCAGAAGGTTGTTGTGACAGACGGGTTAGTCCGGGGAGCCAATGGCTCAAAGATTCATATTTATCATAATTGAATGTGCATAAAGGTGGTGGGTCTTCAGTATTAGATGGTCGATCACACCGACGTCGATACGTTGACTCGGCGAGTATGGTTCTCACTTAGCCAAGGAAAAGACTGGCGGGTTTGTTAGCATTAGTACGTGGTGACTCAAGTGTGTCCTTCAGAGTCATACATAAGGGCTAGGCATGGTAGTGCGGTTACCCGCCTAGGAGTGGGGTGGCCCAACCCACTACGTCCATCGGCCACTACGAAGGCTCCTAGAAGTGAAGCTAGCTTCCAAAACCGGGGAACTAAAGGTCTGTGCACATAGAGTCGTGTGCATATATTGCATTTGTATGAACATATCATTAAACCAACATAACATAGCATATCATATCATCATTGCATTTAAACCCCTAATCCTTTCGTATAAATTGGTATGAGACTTTTTATACGATAGGTCTTGCAAAACGACCCCTTAACTTATGAGTTTGTATGGACATTCTTATAAGTTAAGATTACTTATTTTATAGCTTACTTTACTTTATTTTATCTGTGGTAAAAAGTAGTCGTAGTTCTTTACTAAAACTTTTATTACTTATAGTGTAGCATGTGCTTACTTCTTTGTACTTTACCTTGTTTACATTACTTCTACCTTGGTATAGTTCTTTTGTACATATTCCTGCTTGGGTAGTTGTCACCTACTCTTGTTCATTCTCCACCTTAAATATCTTTCCATTCCTTCACCTCGCACGGTTCTTAGGAGTCGCGGGGGAGAGGCGAGGATGATAGTGGCTTAGTTTTTTGACTAACGCTCGGTGGACCACATCATTTTAGGAATTTAAGGTGATGCACCAGTCGCAGGAGGATGGCAGGACTTGAGGAGCAGTTGCTGCGCACTACCGCTACTACTCGGCGACAGGTCGAGGACGGTTTTCAGTTTGCTTCCACTAGATGTGTGAGTTGTGAGAGAGAGAGATTATTTGTATTAGACATGTACCGGGCTTAAGCCCATTTTTCTACTCTCTTTTATACTTGTACTCATTGTGTACTATTGCTCTTTATATACATATTGATAGTGAGTTGTGATCTGTGGACTTGTATTACTCACTTACTTCTCTTTGGGTGGCCTACTATGATGTGATCGTTTTAGCCGGCAGGATCGGCGTCGTGCAATGGTGTCTAACATGGTAGTTGGAGTCACTGTAAGGCTGTGGTTCTGGGCGTAAGACCCGGTGGTAAAAAAAATGGGGTCTTACACGTCCATAGTGCTCTCTAGATTCAAACAGATTCGGGAAGAAGGATTGAAGGTATTGTGGGCTTTGGCGAGTTATAATAATCCTATGTAACTGACGTCCACAAGTCTCCTCCACTCATTTGATAGTTAGCCTTCGTTGTCCCCTTCTCTCTACTAAAAACTTCTTCTCAACCACGCAAATGATGGGACACACCTTTTGGATACTGATAGAGGTTTGGTTAGCTTGGATTAAATCCAATTGGGATGGGTTTATTCATTAAAAACCATAGGGGCTCGGGTTTGATTATTCATAGTCAAACCTTGACCTTTTTGATGACTTGACCCCCACCAAAAGGTGACTTGGGTCTAAAGTGGGTCTAACAAAGCCAAGTGTTCACTAGAATGGCAAGAGTGATCTAATTTTATTAGAGTTGACATTAGGGTTGACTTTAGGTGATGTGTCACACCATGATTAGCCATTAGTGACCTAGGTGCACTTACCATGTCCAAAGCATCTAAATGATCCACATAGGTCACCTTAAGCTTGTTAGAGCACGGACATGTCCTAGTGTACCACCTCGAAGGGTAGACATATCATTATGGCATAGGGCCAACCTAGGTTATATTATCTAAAAGTTACACCTTCTAGTGATTGATAAGCTTACCCTAGCTCAGAAGTCAACCTTGGGTGCACATCGCCGCGCCACAAAGCACCTAGGCCCCTAAAAAAATTGGAAGGTGACTATCCTCCCAATCTCTTCGTATAACTAGTCAAGTCACCTAACCTCCAACATTTACATGTCTACACTCCTTCAAACCATTCAAGAAAAAATTTCCTTCCTTTTTATTTAGACCAAGTCCCTCTCCCATCTCTTTTCGTGCCTAATTAGAGTAATAGGAACACCAATGGCTCAGAAACAGTCACTCAAAATGATATCAAGTTGGAGGTATTTGAGCAATAATTTTGTTGTGGTACTGGGTCTTGTTAAATGCAATGATGTGATCAAGTCATTAAGAAAAGAAGATGAATGTCTTTTGTTAAGCTCATAAACCTTGGCTCTAAGACTACTAATTTTCTCATTTTTAGCGATAGTAAGCTCGCTTCAAATCACCAATCATCAATTTGTTTTATGTGTCTCCTCTACTTTCAGAAGGTGGAATGAGTGCCATGAGCGGAAGCCTGAAGAGAAGATTTTTTGGTTCTTTCGGGTCCGTACTTCCATCCTATCTGTCTGAACAACTAAGCCACAATGGTCTTCACCCCCATGATTGTCTCCTACAGATCGGGCAGTCAGAGCATGGAGGGTAGAAAACTAATGATCTGGATGTGTAATTACCTTCATTGAAGAAAAGAGGGATGCGTGTTATTGTGTCATGCCTATAAAGTTTTATGAATATTATATGATTTATGACTCAAAGTAAACGTCAATTTCTTTTATTTGTTGATATGTGAATGCGACCTGCATCTAAAGACCCCCTAAAAAATCACAGACTTATGTAACTAAGCCTTAAAACTAATACTCATTCGATTGTTTAAAGCACTCATTTCATTCTATAAGAAAATATTTCTCGTTTAATCAACACAAGTATTTCAAGCAACCAAAACACAAATTTAGTCAATTTATATGCCCGATGTATGATTTATTCTGAACGTGCCCAATAACAGTCTGTCATATGATTTTACTTCAAAAAAGTACTCATTGCATTCACGAGACAAACAAAAAAGAACAGAATCAAGTTACAACTAATACTAAACTATAGTCCAAGTTCAAATATCCAATCATATGTGAAAAGAGCCTAATAAATAAGGTGATTGTTAACCGCAAACCGGCTATTTGTTAGTGGCACCCCGAAATCTCATAATTTTTTGCGCCTTTTTGAAATACGTCTTGTACATTCATTTTTAGGAAAAGTGCTCAACACGAAAGTTGTATATCTCGTCGAGATCTACAACTTTCGTGTTGAGCACTTTTCCTAAAAATGCATGTACAAGGCGTACTTTGGAAATATACTCAGATTTTACGCCTTTCAAAAATACGCCTTGTACATGCAATTTCAGGAAAAGTGTTCAACACGAAAGTTGTAGATCTCGTCGAGATCTACAACTTTCGTGTTGAACACTTTTCCTGAAATTGCATGTACAAGGCGTATTTCGAAAAGGCGCGAAAAATTAGCAGATTTTGGGGTGCGACTAGCCAATAACGGGTTGCGGTTAACAATCACCATAAATAATTGCTAAACAACTTAAGTAAACTCTAAAAGTCTCATGAGAAAAATGCGTACTTGCAAGTTTTCACACAACATTGTTGTTGCGGTCTAACTCGATGCTCCGGTCGGGCCGGATATTCTTGGGCCGCCTTAGCTCTCGGAGCGGTCGAGCGCGCACACAGTCAATTAAAGAGTGAGGGATGGACACGGGAAGTTTTAACGTGGAAAACCCTTCAACCGGGTGAAAAACCACGTGACCGGGTCGGTGCCGATCAAAATCCACTAATTTGCCGGAGTCTTACAGTTTGATGGGGGAAATCGGGGCGACAGGCCGCTCCCGTTACAATTTTTAGGAGAGAGAGTATATGCACTCGTTGGTGGGCAACAGACTGCCACGCCAACGGGACTTGGATGGTGGAAATGCGCGAGGTACTTCAGTCGCACGTGCTTGGAGGCGACGCGTGTCCGGGGGTTGTCGCCGCTTCCTTTATGCGTCTTCTTCGGTCCTTGGAGTGTTCCCCTTGTAACTGGGCTCTGGTGGGGTGCCGATAACCGATGACGGGTTCTGGTGGCTGTTGGCGGGTGCTAATACCTGTTGGTGGCCGCTGGAGGTTGTGGGTGGCCGTCGGTGGCTGGCGGCGAGAGGCGGCCACCGGTGGTTGACGACGAGGGGTGGCCGCTGGCAGAGAGAACGGGAGAGCTCCCACCTGAGGAAGAAGAAGAAGGGGGGAAGCGTAGGAGGAGAAAGTTAGGAAATGAGAAGCCCCTGGGGTCCTTTTATAGGCTCCAGGGGGAAGTTATGGCGGGCCCCACCACTAACATAGTGGGTTAGTGGTGGGGAAATGGGTGGTTACCCCCTTAATCGGACGGCAGGGAGGGCTCTCCCCTTGATCGGACGGCCGGGGGGGCTTCCCACGATGGCGGGCCATCATGACGGCGGCGACAGCCGGGCGGCCGACGAGGGAGGTCGGCGGCGGCCAAGGTCACGACCGGCCATGGCCACGGCCGGCCATGGCCGGGGCGGCCATGGCCCCGGCCGGCCATGGCCGGGGCGGCCATGGCCATGGCCGGGGCGGCCATGGCCACGGCCGGCCATGGCCGGGCGGCCATGGCCACGGCCGGCCATGGCCGGGGTGGCCATGGCCGGGGCGGCCATGGCCGGGGCGGCCATGGCCACGGCCGGCCATGGCCGGGCGGCCATGGCCGGGGCGGCCATGGCCCCGGTCGGCCATGGTTGGGGTAGCCATGGCCGAGGCCGGCCACGGTCGTGGTGGTCGTGGGAGGGCCGGCCGCCGGTGGTGGCTTGGCCTCTTGCCGGCGGCGGTTCCTATGGCGGCGGTTTCCCCATGAGGGGAGGGAGTGGGGGTCCGCCCCCATCATCTCCATGAGAGATCATGGGGGGGTGGGACCCACCCATGACTTTCCATAAAAAGGGGGAACCCATCAAATGCCCCCCAAATCTCTACTTGTCCGGGAACGAAGCGAGCGTGAGGAGAGATTTCTGGAATTCCTTGCTGTCATGGTGGGTGCCGGCGAGAGATCCGAGGCGGCGGCGATGGATTGCGGTATTATGTTGCGTGGAGGCTTGGCGAACGGGCGCCTGGATGCCTGCGGACGGGGGCCGGTGCGGTACACGAGTGTAAAAACAGCGCGTGCGAGGAAAGGCCGCTGGGGCGGGCTCTGGCCGTGCGAGCTAGCAGCGCGCTGGCTGACCGCGCGCAGGCCTTGCGCGAGCTGGCAGCGTGCGGGCCGCACGCGCGCAGGCCGCGTACGCGGTCGTACGCACGCAGGCCGCGCGGGCTGGCCGCGCGGGCTGGCCGCGCGCGCAGGCTGGCCGCGCGCGCAGGCCTTGCGCGCGCGCAGGTTGTGGGCGCGCAGGCCGCGGGCGCGGCCGCACGTGCGCAGGCCGCGCGGGCTGGCCGTGCGCGCAGGCTGGCCGCGCGCGCAGGCCATGCGCGCGCGCAGGCTGGCCGCGCGCGCAGGCTGGCCGCGCGCGCAGGCTGGCCGCGCGCGCAGGCTGGCCGCGCGCGCAGGCCTTGCGCGCGCGCAGGCCTTGCGCGCGCGCAGGCTGGCTGCGCGCGCAGGCTTGCCTTGCGCGCGGGCCTTGCGCGCGCGCAGGCTTGCCTTGCGCGCGGGCCTTGCGCGCGCGCAGGCTGGCCGCGCGCGCGGGCCTTGCGCGCGCGCAGGTTGTGGGCGCGCAGGCCGCGCGCGCGCAGGCCCCTCTCACCTCGGCCACGCGTGCTCGTGTCGCGCGCGCACGTGCTGGCTGCCTGCGCAAGTTTGGCGCGTGGCTTGTGCGCGTGGGCTCTTGTGTGCGCGAGCGGGCTTTGCGCGTATCTTGCGCGCTCAAGCAAGTGTTGTGCACGTGGGCTCTTGCTCGCCCTGCGATTCTGGAAGCACCGTCATTTTGTAGTGCGCGCTCAAGCAAGTGTTGTGCGCGCTCAAGCAAGTGTTGCATGGCGGACTAAGCGCCCAAGGGAAGAGATTACTGAGATGTGGAGTTTCTGTTGCCCCCCGAGTGTATCACCGAGTACTTTTTGTACAAGGTCGAAAAGGTAAACTTGGTGCGGCAAGGCGCATGGGTGCAAACACGGTGCCTCCATTTTTATTGAGGCTGACTGATACCTCCGTTGGTGAAGTTGATGTTGTTTTACGTAAGTTTGACGTGCAATGTCATTTTGTGCGAGACTGACTCGCGATTATTGCTCGCACAGGCTTGGGTCGTGACTTTTGCTCGCACGAGCTTGGCTCGCACAAGACTTGCGTGTGACTTTGCCTTACGCGGTTTGTGACCGCGGCTTAGCTTGAACGAGGTTGGCTCGCGGCTTTGCTGGTTTGCTGCCGTGCTTGCACGAGGCTGGCTCGCGGCTTGATTTGCACGGTTTGCGACCGCGGCTTTGACTTTCGTGAGGGTTGTTCTCATCTTAGATTGCACGAGGGCTGCTCGCGGCTTAGTTTGCGCGATGGTTGCTCGCGGCTTAGTTTGCACGAGGGATGTTCGCGGCTTCTTCGTGAGGGGGGCAGGCCCCCACGGTGTCGTCAGAGTGTGTAAGTACTCAATCCGACCATCGGAGAGCGTAGGTGCTCAATCCGGGTGCCAGAGAACGTAGGTGCTCAATCCGGGTGCGATCGCGAGGGGGGCAGGCCCTTGCGATGGCGTCGGAGAGTGTAAGTACTCAATCCGACCGTCGGAGAACGTAGGTGCTCAATCCGAGTGCCGGAGAGCGTAGGTGCTCAATCTGGGTGCGATCGCGAGGGGGGCAGGCCCTTGCGATGGCGTCGGAGAGTGTAAGTACTCAATCCGACCGTCGGAGAACGTAGGTGCTCAATCCGGGTGCCAGAGAACGTATGTGCTCAATCCGGGTGCGATCGCGAGGGGGGCAGGCCCTTGCGATGGCGTCGGAGAGTGTAAGTACTCAATCCGACCGTCGGAGAACGTAGGTGCTCAATCCGGGTGCGATCACGAGAGGGGCAGGCTCTGATGATGGCATGACGTTTAAGGGGCAAAGTTGCTGAAGAACTTGCTTGTTCGGTTTGCCAGCACAGTTTTACCTTAAAACAAATATGATATTGTACTTGAAAATAAACTTGGTTCGTGCAAGCCTGAGCTCATGTCTTTTACTGTTCTAAAGTGGCAAAGCAAGATGATGGAAAAAGCAGACGATTAACACCATTAATAAAAAATATGGAGGGATGGATGCGACGCAAATTCCGGGCTGCAGGTATATTGTAGAGGGTCGTCCTGCGTCGGGGAGAGCGTCCGTCTTAGGTATTCATTGCTGGGGATCCGACGATGGTCTCTATGTTGCCTATCATCTGCCTTCCTCCACCGCTTCCTTGTGCCTGGATCTGTGCTTGTCCTTGCAAAAATCTCCCGAGGAGCCCCTGGCGGACAAGACGTTCAATTTCATCTTTTAGGCCGGCACACTCTTCAGTGTTGTGACCCGTTGCGCGGTGGAACTTGCAGTATCTTGTCTGGTCTGCCTTGGGGTTTGGTCGTGATGCTCTTGGTCGTTGGAAGGCTGGATCATTCTGAATGGCGTACATCACATTAGTGCGGGTGGTATTCAGAGGGGTGTATTCCTGAAATGGATGTTGCCCCCCATTCCTTGGAAGGTCTCGCTGACGGCTACTGCGGCGACGCTCACTCTGACATCGCTCTTCTTGTCTTGTGAGGGTTGGTTCCTCTTCTTTCCTCCTTTTCTGTCCTCCTCCAAACCGCTGTCGGTGCGCTTCAATAGCTTCGTCGGCTGCTATCTGGGCCTCGACCCGATGAACAAGTTCTGGATAACTAGGCACGGTCTCCCTCATGAGTGCTGAATAAAAGCCGCTGGGGCGGAGTCCGCCAAGGAAGACGCCTCTGAGAAGCTCGGGGTCGACGCCTGGAATTTGACGTGCCTCAGAGGTGAAGCGGCGAAAGAAGTCCCTGAGGGACTCTCCTTCATTTTGTCGAATACCTGAAAGGTGAGAGGGATCGCGAATGATTCTCCGATTTGCGATGAACTGGTCAGTAAATTGCCGGGTCAGCTCTGCGAAGTTGGTAATAGTGCCAGCTCTCAGGGAATGGAACCATGTACGGGCCTGCCCTTTGAGTGTTGTTGGGAACACTTGGCAAAGCAACTGGTCTGGAGCATTGTAAATCCTCATGATGGTGGTGAAGTGATTGACATGTTCGAGTGGATCATAGGTTCCATCGAATGTCTCGATGTTTGGAAGCTTGAATCCATGTGGAATGGGATGATCGAGGATTTGCGGCGTCAAGGGGGAGCCTTGGCAGAGCGGTCGGTGAGCCTGAAAGTCTCTTCTTCCAGCCTGGCGGTATTCTTCGGCTATAACTTCTCGAATTTCCTCCCGAGTAAATCTTTCGAGAGGAGGGGGGTGAATGTCGTCGGCGAGGTGGTGAGGAAGATGACCTGCTCTTACTCCTCTTTGAGCTGGGTAAGTGGAGTTGGCGGCGTCAGAATAATCCTCGGGTTCTTCCTGGACCCTTTCCGGGTTTGGTTGCAGCGGAGGATTTGCTGGGGCTGGCGGCATCGAGGGAACAGGAGGTGCTCCCATGTTTCGGAGTAATGCAAGCATTTCCGTTTGTTGTTCTTCCATTTGGCGGACGCGGCCCTCCAGGGCGGCGACGGGAGCGAGAGCTACTTCGGCAGTCAGTGGCACGTCTACCAGGGAGTGAGAACGTGCTGGTTCAGTGTGTCCGCCAAGTGCGGACCCTTCAGCGGTGCGGGCATTTCTTTTTGCCATCGCGGTTGCAGGGATGGTGAACTTGCTCTGCGAATGAATGCTGGGAATGTTTCCCACAGACGGCGCCAAACTGTTGCGGTCTAACTCGATGCTTCGGTCGGGCCGGATATTCTTGGGCCGCCTTAGCTCTCGGAGCGGTCGAGCGCGCACACAGTCAATTAAAGAGTGAGGGATGGACACGGGAAGTTTTAACGTGGAAAACCCTTCAACCGGGTGAAAAACCACGTGACCGGGTCGGTGCCGATCAAAATCCACTAATTTGCCGGAGTCTTACAGTTTGATGGGGGAAATCGGGGCGACAGGCCGCTCCCGTTACAATTTTTAGGAGAGAGAGTATATGCACTCGTTGGTGGGCAACAGACTGCCACGCCAACGGGACTTGGATGGTGGAAATGCGCGAGGTACTTCAGTCGCACGTGCTTGGAGGCGACGCGTGTCCGGGGGTTGTTGCCGCTTCCTTTATGCGTCTTCCTCGGTCCTTGGAGTGTTCCCCTTGTAACTGGGCTCTGGTGGGGTGCCGATAACCGATGACGGGTTCTGGTGGCTGTTGGCGGGTGCTAATACCTGTTGGTGGCCGCTGGAGGTTGTGGGTGGCCGTCGGTGGCTGGCGGCGAGAGGCGGCCACCGGTGGTTGACGACGAGGGGTGGCCGCTGGCAGAGAGAACGGGAGAGCTCCCACCTGAGGAAGAAGAAGAAGGGGGGAAGCGTAGGAGGAGAAAGTTAGGAAATGAGAAGCCCCTGGGGTCCTTTTATAGGCTCCAGGGGGAAGTTATGGCGGGCCCCACCACTAACATAGTGGGTTAGTGGTGGGGAAATGGGTGGTTACCCCCTTAATCGGACGGCAGGGAGGGCTCTCCCCTTGATCGGACGGCCGGGGGGGCTTCCCACGATGGCGGGCCATCATGACGGCGGCGACAGCCGGGCGGCCGACGAGGGAGGTCGGCGGCGGCCAAGGTCACGACCGGCCATGGCCACGGCCGGCCATGGCCGGGGCGGCCATGGCCCCGGCCGGCCATGGCCGGGGCGGCCATGGCCCCGGCCGGCCATGGCCGGGGCGGCCATGGCCCCGGCCGGCCATGGCCGGGGCGGCCATGGCCACGGCCGGCCATGGCCACGGCCGGCCATGGCCGGGGCGGCCATGGCCACGGCCGGCCATGGCCGGGCGGCCATGGCCGGGCGGCCATGGCCGGGGCGGCCATGGCCCCGGTCGGCCATGGCCGGGGCGGCCATGGCCGGGGCGGCCATGGCCCCGGTCGGCCATGGCTGGGGTAGCCATGGCCGAGGCCGGCCACGGTCGTGGTGGCCGTGGGAGGGCCGGCCGCCGGTGGTGGCTTGGCCTCTTGCCGGCGGCGGTTCCTATGGCGGCGGTTTCCCCATGAGGGGAGGGAGTGGGGGTCCGCCCCCATCATCTCCATGAGAGATCATGGGGGGGTGGGACCCACCCATGACTTTCCATAAAAAGGGGGAACCCATCAATTGTGACGACAATTTTGTAATTAATTAGGGTCCCTTAGATGAACTCTAAAGTACTATAAATATGATTATGTTGAAAGATTCATGAGAACAAACTACAATGATCAACTAGTGTTTGAAGAACGATGCAAAAATTTTCAATTAGAAATAGCGAGCGCAGACCATGATAATAAAAAAGCGATAGGAGGAGAAGGATTCATCATAAAAAATAGGGCTTTGCTGGGTTGACTACAAGAGAGATTGGGATGAAGCCCAAGCAATTGGGAGTATTGAATGAAAGGAAACTCGGGAAATCGAATGACTTTTATTGCGAGTATTGGGACGAAGCTCTTTGCAAGATATCTGTGGCCAAGCTTTTACTGTAATTTATTTTAGTAACTAAAAGAATTCATTTTCACTTAATTTGTTTCATCATTAATCATGTTAATAAATATAAATAATAATTAAAATAGTTTCATACGACATTAGCAGCAGGAAATGATTCGGCTTCCCTAAAATTATAACTAACATTAGCAAATACCGTTTGAAAATTGAATCCCAAATATTTCGAATAGGATATTTAAAAATGACTCAACTAACTAAGCTGATTAGCTATAGGGTTTAAATAGCCGGAGCTAGAGGAGAGCTGCGTCTTCATTCCGCCGCCTGAGTCTCAGCTTCTTCTTCTTCCGAATTCCGATCAACAGCATCAACCTCCGATTGATGGCCCTAATGCAGTCTCTCCCCTCGAGCGACTCCAGTAAAAGCTTCGCAATGGCTCCTGCTGCCGGTCACCGCCGCCGTTATTTACCATCTGCAGTTGCGCGTACCCTCCGCCGTGCTCTGTTCACCACGGTCCGCTTCCTCCGCCAGCACTTTCGCCTGCTCATCCTCGTTTTCTTCCTCCTCCTCCTCCTCCTCTCCACCACCTACTCCGTTTATAGCAGCGCTTTTCTCACTGATTATCTCCCGATCATCATCACCTTCTTCTATGGCCTTGTTCGTTTCCTTCACCACATCATCCTTGCCGCCTTCGATGTTTCTGAGCTTGGTCTTCGTGCGCTCGGGCTCTCCATGAAAGCTTTCTCTTTTCTGAAGCGGCGTGCTAATCGCCGAACTGGCCTCGCCGTCCAGCCGTACAGAAACGGCGATGTCTACGAGGGGGAGCTCCGGCGGGGAATGTTACACGGCAGTGGGGTTTACTATTACAGCAGGGGTGGAATGTACGAAGGAGAGTGGAATGATTCCAAATTTGATGGGCATGGCGTGGAAACATGGGCCGACGGAAGCAAATATAAGGGACAGTTTAAGGAGGGACTCTCGCATGGTTTTGGGGTTTATCAGGATCATGCCGGTGTTCTTTATGCGGGAGAATGGGTGAATGGGCAGAGCCATGGTTATGGGATGGAAACCTACGAGGATGGGAGTTGCTTCGTTGGCCAGTACAAATGTGGACTCAAACATGGCTCCGGCCATTTTCAGTTCAGGTAAAATTTAATGTTGTCCAGTACAAGTGTGAAATACTTAAGCTGGTTTTGATTTTTTTTTGCAATATTTTGATGTTAATCAGATGTAGAAGTGCAGAATAATTAACTAATATAGCACATTTCAGCTACATGCTTTGTATATATGCTTAATTTCCTCTCAATGTCTCTTCGGGTTATATTTCTCAATGTCTTTGATTTTATCTGATGATGATAGAGTATCACTGATTTTGGTTATGTTGTAATTAATCAGGAATGGGGGCGCCCATGCCGGAGAATATTTCGCCGGGAAGATGCACGACTTCGGGGTCTACCGTTTCTCCAATGGGCAACGATACGAGGGCGCATGGCGCAAGGGGAATAGAAAAGGTCTGGGAGTGTGCTCCTCGGCGTATGGAGAGCCACAGTCCGGTCTCTGGGACGACGACTTTCTGGAAATTTCTTCCTTCGCCGTCAACCATACCCAAGTACTCGATGTTGTTCAGGTATATATGGATGTCATCAAATCCCTTAATTATAACATTCTAAATATATCAATGTCGACTATATTGACTACTCAACTTCTCCTATTTCATTCACAGGCTGCGAGAACCGCTGCGGAAAAGGAGTACAATATTCCGAGGGTGGATGACATGGTGAACAGGGCCGTTTCTGCGGAGGAAAATGCAGCGAACGCAGCGGCAGTCGCAGGCTCGATGGCCATCCAGACGGAAGAGAGAGACCGTCGGGTCGAGTACGACTTCCCCATGCAAATGGTCTGACCAAGACCATCCTTCCGGCGGGCTCCTAGGTGAATCGATCAGTGGACAATTGTTAGGAGTTTTTAGGAAAGATTGAACGCACCTTTGCATTCTTTGCATTCTGTATTGGAAGAAATTTGGCTGAACATAGATAGACAAACATTATTTTGCTCTCATTGATGAGAATTATTCTTTCTACTTGTATACATTATAAATTCTTATTTTTATGTGAGTCTTTTTCTTTGTTAAATAAAAATTTCGGAAAAATTTATGAATCTCTCTCAAAAGTGGCTATTTTTCCCTTAATTGTGTCCTTTTTTACTCATCACCATTTCCTCTAGATCTATTATAACATTCAAATTATTAATTCAGAATTGGGTTGTTTCTGTTATATCTTCACTGCGAACATTATAAGGGAACATGCGAGTTGACTTACAGAGCTCGCCATAACTCGCTTTGAGCTCTCTTTGAGCTTGCATATCTGAGTTTGACAGAGGTCGCCTGGCCAAGTCTATCAATGGGGCGGCCATGCGAGTTGATTGACATAACTAACCCGAGGTCGCATGGCCTTGGTGAGTTTAGCCCTCCTAGCTTGAACTCGTCAGGTGTACTGCGAGTTGATTGCAACAACTCGCTAGAGCTTGACTTGAGCTTGCATATTTTGGCTGATCAGATCAGTTAAGTTCGATTTCGATTTAGGGGGCAAAAAACCAACCCCCATTCGATTCGGTCTGGTTTTCCCATGAAATTTCCCCATGGAAAAAACCGATGGAATAGAATGGATGGGGCCTGTAATTTTTATTTTTTGGGATCGGACGGAGCAATTACTAACTGGATGATCTTTTTTGGGTGGCGAGTAAGATGGCTATCTCGACTACAATTTGTCAAGCGAATGGCCTAGCCTTGAATTCTAGAGATATAAGCCCTAGTGAATCCATGTCAGGGAAGGAAGTGATTAAGAAATCGTGGAAGGCACTCCATACTCATCTTACTTTAGTTTTGTCTTATGTTTGTCCTTAATTACATCAATCTATTTTACAATAAGCACATGCTTAAAATGCGTCTTTCCATTGCAATAGATTTTATGCCCTAGTTTATTTCGTTCTGGAATTGTCCTTGATTTTTAATTAGATTTTATCTCTATAGCAACAGATAATCAAAAGCTAGAGAAGAACTTCTTATGTTACTATTTAAAATTCATATTGCAGCTAGCTTTACTCTTGAGAGGTGTTTTGTTGTTGGACATAAATATGATGGCATATGTAAGCATTTGGTTAGGAACCACCAAATTTTCTCTACCTGATTATAGTCTGGCTTACCCCCCCAGCACACATAAACAAGATATAAGAACATATATTTTTTATATTTTTGCTGCAATATAACAGAACATGGCTTTTTGTACATAAAACCTCTATTTATCATTTGATTTTTCACATAGAAAGTGCAAGAGAAGTGTTGTGGGTCCCTTGACACTCTCATGTACTGGCCGAATTCAACCATCTTAGCTCGAGAGAGAGTCGTGCAGGCAAACAAACACAAAGAAGACCAATAGTTGACATCAAGGCTTTTGACATGGAAAATCCCGGAATGAGAAAAAATCACGGGGCCGAATCGGTGTCAACCAAGGTTCATGATTTTTTGGAGAGTTACAATAAGTTATCTCTCTAGTGTGATAGACCATCACTCGTTACAATGATTCTTTTGGACCGCGGAGGTCGCTTAAAGCTGAGAGCCGAGGGACATGCTTAAAAGAAATTTGGAATGATGAACACATCAACGGGGGCTTTAGACTCAAAGGACGGAGCTAAATAAGGTCTTCAAGCTGTCTTCAAGTGAACCTTTGAGGATTTGAAAGAATCTTCAAAGGTCTAAAGAGATCTTCGGTGATCTGAAGAAATATTCAAAGGCCGAAGGAGATCTTCAAGGCTTCGAAGGAATTTTTAAAGCCTGAAGGAGATCTTCGAGATGATCTTCAAAGACCAAAGCAGATATTCAAGCTCTGAAAGAGATCTTTAATGGAAATATTTAAAGGATGAAGGAGATCTACGAGCACCAAAGGAGTTCTTTGAGGAATCTTTGAAGTAGCGCTCTCTGTTCCCGAAGGCAAGGGGTCTTCAAATGAGAGCTCAGTGCCTCTTTTATAACCTAAGGAGGGGCAACTTGGTGATTGTACCTTTGTAACCTCCATAACTATTGAACGGGTGAATCTGAATCCTCGATCTAGAGTACTTGAATCACCATTTTTGCAAAAGTGATGGACTTGTCCTCGGGCAATTCGAGCAGGACCAATGACAACAGTGGCATCGAATACGGTGGAATCCTGCAACCATTGTGGATGTTGGAACATGCGTTATGCATCTCTAAGGTTTGATAATAAGAAATCCTAAGTTGTATTTGATCATACTTGTATTGGACATAATGTGCAGATTTACAATGTGCAGTCATACCGAAACTATAATATTTGTGAGTTACCGTTGGCATTAGAGATACCACTGGGCGCTAGCTGTGTTTACACATGTCAATTGGACTTGCTCAGCCTAAGTTAAATATTGACCAGACTAGTAAAATCGACTAGGAAAGTCATGATAATTACCGCCGCATGGTAGAGATAACGCCAGACGCCAGTATTTCGATGAAATGCAATATCGATCAGATTGTCAATGTCGAATGGAAGGAGTGTATCGACTAGACAAAGCATGTCAGCTAGACTTATCAACTAACTCCCACGTTAGTGATACCGCCAAGCACTAGAGTGTAGATTGGAAGAAAGAGTTGACTAGAAAGATGATGTTGTCTGGAAGACAACATCGACTAGACTACACGTATCGACTAGAGTTGCGAGCTACCTGCTAGCCCTAATGTCGGGAGCTAGCTATGTTGACTGAAAGGAAGAGTCAACTAGAAAGGTTATGCCAACTAGAAGAGAAGATTGACAAGAAAGCACGTGTCTACTAGATGTGTGAGCTGCCGCTGACGATAGCATTAGTGTTGAGTGCTAGCTATGTCGACTGCAAGGAAGAATCAACTTGACACTGCATGTCAACTGGAATGACGAACGATAAGACCAAGCTTATCGACTACTGTCGCGCGCTACTGCTAATGTGTTATGCTACTTGGAAGTCCATGTCAGCAATCCAAGTGCTCAATGTGGGAACTTTATGGCAACTAAATAAGAAAATGACATTATTGCTCCGCAGTAGTACCTACCACTCTGTGGTAACCGAGGTTTTCAAGGAAAGAGTCACCACTTTCCTCATCATCTGAAGACTAGCTTTACACGCGCCTAATCAATCATGCTTACAACGATGCACTATCACTACTGCTCTGTGCTAACTAATGTTCATAAGGAAAGCACATATTCCCTCCTTAATTAGAGCGGGACAACTAGCAGAACATGCGTATACGGAGCCTACTGTTGCGCAATAACCTTGCCAATGGTGGTATCTTACTTAAACTCCACATAAAAGCATTTTTCTTTCTCCTGAGCCAGACACACATGTAGTATGGCTTCCAAGCCGTCTATAGAAAAATGAGCCACCTACTCAGAGGAAAGAAAGAGAGAATGTTCACCCTCTTGATTGTGAATGAAGATCTTAGTAGAGCACATCCGAGAGAAAAAAAATTGAAGACGTTTGTTTTTCTGAGAAACGAGAATCACAAGCGTCGATCGCTCACTGTCTTTGGAGAACAAAATTTTTGAATGGAGCATTTGGTTTATTTTCTTGTCTACTTGTTTAATTTTAAATTTTATTTTTCTCTTTTATTTGTATTGTGTGCCGAGAGAAATCGACCGAGGAGGTCGTTAGAATTTGAGGAGGATTCCATGATAAATCGTCTAGGGAGGACGTCTAGACCAGGGAGGTCTAAGTAGGGCTCGAAGACCTTCAAGAAGTAGGGAGAGATCCGACTTGAAGACCTTCAGGGAGAAAGGAGAGAGCCAACCGCTCATCTGGGGGAGGGTTGGTATAAAAACCAAAAGAAATTGTCTATTCATCATCTATAATCTCTGGCATTATAGAGATTAAACTTTTGTAATTGTAAATAATATTTTCAATATTCTAATGAACTCAAGTATTCATGTTTTGATTTATAATTACATCTGAGTATTGCTGACATCCTGAAGTCTCCTTCGTGCGTACACTGGAATACTCTTATGTAGTTTAAGAATGCGATTTTTGTTGATACCGCTGGCAGTAATACTATCGCCCCGTGCTAGGCTGTAGAAAGCATATTCTTGTCGTGAGAAGTTTTTAAAAGTTGAATAACTACTACAAACCCTTATTCACCCTCCCCCCTTTAAGGTTGGCCAAAGATCCTACAGTGTAAACAAGAGGAAAAAGGAGAGCGAGAGTGTGCGATAAGCATCATGAGCACATGTGTGTGTCGAGAGCGATGTGAGTGCGGAAGCATGACTAAAGCACGGGAGCACGCCGAAACAACAATGAGCGCGGGAGTGCAGAGTGAATGTCGTTAGATCAGGAGTGCACCGAGAGTGCAGGAGCAAAACAAGATCCGGGAGCGTGCCGAGAGCACTATGAACTTGGGTGAAACAACCCAATTTTGATAAGTTGGGATCATGAAATACCTTGGAAACTGGTAGCAGAAAGCTAGCGCAGCGCGGTAGGTTACTGTCGGTGATATCATTTTTGCCTTATCAAGCCGACAATGGAGATTCCAACTAGAGTTATTGTGGCGTGGTAGTTGCTACCGTGGTGCGACAGTGCGTTTCTAGTAAACATAGGTAATGTTGATTAGATGTGTTGTTTATAGGATATGTCGACTAGATTCTAGTGCGACGAAGTAATTGTATCAGCGAGAAGAATGTCTTATCAGTGAGAAGAGTGTTGATAAAGTCGACTTGAGACAAAGCATTTTTAGGGCTGGAGTTATCGTTGTGCGGTAAGTTGTGAAAACAGATCCATAAATCCTCAATTATAGGTTGTTCAATCTATTTGGAACTTGATCCAATGGCCAAATCTGTTAGTACTTGAACCCTAAATATAGCAGAGACTTTTCCATCTTCATTTTCCATGTCCGAGAAGGTATTATGGCTAGAGTGAGAAAGAGTAAGAGGAGTAGGAAGACGACCAAGATTCCTCCAGAAAAGCTTAAGAGCATCATTTGACGATTCGAGAAAAGAAATGTGAAGAAGGCTTGGAGGTGCACATTTCCATCCATGCTAGTATAGTTTTTTATGGCGAGGAAGAGGTTTCATAAGATAACAACATCTTTCCTCATAGTCTTAGGATGCATTCATGAAATCTTTTCTTTTATGTCTTCTTTTCCTGCATCTTTAGCACCTGATCTCTCAAAGGAGAGGGATCTGGGCTGTCTTGGTTCAAGAGGAACCGCCAGGTCGATTGAGTGCGTCCCCAACATATTTTTCATTAGAGATTCGCTTCATTAGCGGATTAGGTATGGAGGGTGAAGCCAAAATCGTGGACAATAGTCCGATTCGTGGATGTTTTATTGGCGTTTATTTAGGTCTTGCACTAGAAATGCGATTGCGGTGAAGATGTCATTATGATGCCCTTAATTTTTGTGTGATAATGAATGGTGATTTTAGGGCAAGAAATGCGTGCAATGAATAATTATATAGATTGTGGCATCCAATTGTATGTTTAAGGCATGGCTTTGTCTTTATAGTCAGTTGGCTAGCCCCATGATGTTATGGTTCATGTGTGGAGGGTGTATCGACAAGACAAGTATCCTTATATGAAACTGAAGAGAATGGTTATGCTGATGGACAAGCCCGATGATGTGATCATCTATATGCGAGTAGGGTCTAAGTTATAGTTATTAGCATCAGTTGTGACGGCTTGGTGAAAATAACAAGAATGGCCTGGAGGAGGGGTGTTGTTATGTTGTTGTGGTCATCCTCGACCGACCCTTATTATACCACTTCTTCTGTGTTGGTTTTAGGGCAAGGATCGCAAGTTGTAACCATCTCACCATTAAAAAAAGACTAAGTCTCATGAAGTATACCTGCTCCTATTTTTCTTGCATTATTATTTTTTTTACCTTATTCCCTCTTGGGTCGAGGTAGCTTAGGAGCTTTGCTACTTTATTTTGAAGTGATGTATTGATGATTTGAACATTTATGTTGTAAGGCCACAAGGCAAGACTTCTCCTATGTATATATTCACAACTCTGGATTTTGGTTGCATTTATGTTGTGTTTGTACTCGTGATAGTTATTTGGAAAGTTCTTATATCAACTTATAATGTCAAAGCTATGGTTATTATATGTTGTGGGTTCCCTGCTAGACTCATATAATATGGAAATTGTATGGGTGACATTATAATGGGAGTGTGCAGAGAGTGTGAGAGCGCGCAATGAGCACCGTGAGAACTTGAGCGAGGAGTTGGCATTAAGTGTCATGAACATACTGAGAGCACTGTGAGCGCGGGAGCATGCTGAGAGTGCGGGAGCGCGCGGTGAGTGTTGTGAACTTGGGAGCACGCTGAGAGTGTGGGAGTGCACTGTGAGCACCATAAGAGTGGGAGTGCAGGAGTGTACTGTAAGTGAGGGAGCACATAAAGAGCACCGTGAGTGCAGGAGCGTGTAGAGAGTGTGGGAGCGCGCAGAGAGTTCGACGAGAATGGGGATTATATTGCGTGTGCGCTGATGTGTACGTATAAAGGAGTTCGTGCCCTTCACGCCTTGAGTGCTTACTTTGTGCGTCGACTTCAATACCCAATTTAGGGCAATAACTTGGCCAGCACCCAGGAGCTGGGCCGCATGGCTAGCGCAGAACTTGCCTTGTGGTGTTTGTTGCATGTCTTATGCGGTAGTGGCCCTGTAGCAACTCCCTAATTTAGGAGGGATGGGTTGCAGTCTAAATGGGAAGTATGGAGTGGGAGCATGCTATAACGACCTCCCCAGCACACAGCTCGAAAGGACGATCGCTGGCACCCCCAACATCT
This sequence comes from Platanthera zijinensis, assembly GCA_039513925.1. NCBI lineage: Eukaryota > Viridiplantae > Streptophyta > Magnoliopsida > Asparagales > Orchidaceae > Platanthera > Platanthera zijinensis. Next base: position 159,701,425 of record CM077083.1, read on the forward strand.
AGCTCGAAAGGTTTCATCCTCAATAGGTCTGCATACCATGCACCCCAACCCCTCTTTATGCCCATGGACGGGTCGTTGGAGGCTGCAATGTCCCTTTTGTTGAGAAGTGATCCAGTTAAGAGCTCTTTGGGAGACTTCCGAGAAGGTCACCCATCCTAAAATTACTCCATCTCGAGCACGCTTAACTATAAAGTTCTTTCACTTCTCATCACCAATTGTAGCTCAATTGGTGATGAGAAGTGAAAGAACTATATAGTTAAGCATGCTCGAGATGGAGTAATTTTGGTATGGGTGACCTCCTGAGAAGTCCCCGTAGGGACGCTTAATTGGATCACTTCTCATCAAAAGGGAGGTTTCGACCTCCAACAACTTTCTGGTGAGAATGGATAGGGTTTGGGGTACATGGTTTGCAGAATTGTTGAGGTTGAACCCTTTCGAGCTGGATGCTGGGGGTGCTTGAGGTTGTCCTTTTGAGCTGTATGTTAAGGAGGCCGTTATAAAAGGTGATCTTTTATTATAATGACCCTAGCTGGTCTAACGGGATAATGACACGGCTCCACTCTAGGTGACGTTACCAGGCTGCAGTCCAAGTACCTCATCTCATCTCCATCCACTGGCAGGTTGTTGGTGGCCACGACCTCCTTCGATTAACGAAACTCTCTGGTTAAGCGGACAACATAGGGACTTCCCAAGAGGTCACCCATCCGAACATTACTCCAGCTCGAGCGCGCTTAACTATGAAGTTTTTCACTTCTTATCACCAATTGAGTTGTAACACTCCAGTTTTTCCACTATTAAAAAACAACAAAGTCTGGATTTTGGAGCTAATGTCGGTGATAGTGGTATCACGTGGTGATAGTGTGTCATATGGCAGACAACCACGTGTCAGTTGGTTGTGCAGTAGTTGATGAGCAGAGCTGACTTGGTCAAGCGGGCGCCGCCTAAGATATTGCCCGACGATAGCATTTAAATAGATTTCTCAAATAAAAATCAGGGTCACCATTCTTATTAGCATGGAGATCTGGTGGCTAGGATTTTTTCCGAGAATAATAAGTGGCAGAAGAGTAAACTTTCTTCTCATTCACTCTTTCTTTCTCTTTCTCTTCAACTTAAGAAAATAAAGAAGAAAGAGGATATGAAAAGGAAGGAGTAAGAAGAGGGATAAACTCAGCCATTGGTGGAGCTTTTGAGATTGGAATCATAAGCCAACAGTAGATCTGTGGAGAGGAAAGTGTTGCAAGCCTTTTTATCCGGATTAAGTAAGATATCATAGCATCAAAACGATCTTCAAGGGTAACGATTCTTCTTCTTAACACTAGGACAAGTTAGTTCTTTTATTTGGCATAATTGCATGAAAGTAACTCCACTAATTAGTGGGAGGTGATGCTTTCAATGGGTAGATATGCAGTATCCCTGGTAGAAATTTCATATATAGTCCAAATTGATGTACGGACGTAGGCATTCTGTGTGAAGCCCATCTGCGACAAGTTGGCCTAGATTGGTGATGTTGATTTGCGTGCCAAAGAAGACTTCATGGAAAAATGAGTATTTTTTAGGGTTTTGGTTGCTACAGGTTGCTACATGGAGTACTGGAGATTCACTCCAAGAAACACCCAAAGTTGCAGCATAAAATGAGGTTCTGTTGATATCACGCGGCTATAGTGATATCGCTGGTGATATCTCCCATTGAGCTTTGTATGTGATTGTGAAGCCTATGTCATGGGTACTAGGTACACAACATTAAACTGAAGGGCCTGTTGTGCCTTGCTGGGTGGGCTTGTTTGTCAACCATAAAAGATAACATCTGTTATCGTATTAATGGGCCGAGGTAAAAGCGTACCAGCATTATGGTTGTTGATTCTGGTGATTTAAGCACGAGCATCACTGATCCAAACCCTTCTTGTGTGAGTCAGTGAAGAGGTAGCTTCTCGGTGCACTAGTCCTAGGGAAGTCTAAGAAGCGTAATAGCTTATAACCGGCAACCGCTCAATTGAACCATCTAAGTGAATGATACTTAGGATGAAGGTGGAACTTGAAATTCAGTGCACTAAAAGTGTGCAATGAGAGCATAAAGCATGTGGTCGTGTGTGGTACCATTTGTGGTGATTATTGAAACCGAGATTTGGTTCTATCTAAAGTTCGGATCTAGGGGTGCAGTTCACACCTACTACTCCCAAGCCGTCCCTTGGTGAGAGACCTGAATTTGGAAAATGACCCTTGGCTCTAGTGTGGAGGTCCCACCTCACACCCGAAAGACCTTTAAGATCTCCTCCTCCCTGACCAATGTTGAGCAAGGTGCCTTGGAGGATGAAGGAAGAAGATGAAGATTGTTCAAAACAGATCCCACTCCAAGGCACCCAAAGGGTCTATTTATAGATTTTCAGTATCTGGTCTGCCAAAAGCATAATTTCACTGTTCTAAAATTGCAGAAATACCCTGGGCTGATCTGCCAATAGCCAAACTCTCGTCAAGACCCCTGGGAGCTGTCCCGTTGAGACCCCTGGGAGATGTCCCGCCGAGACCCCTGGGAGTTGTCCCGCCGAGACCACTGGGAGATATCAAGTTGAGACCCCTAGGAGATGTCCCGCCGAGACCCCTGGGAGCTTTCCTGACGAGACCCATGGGAGATGTCCCGCCGAGACCCCGGGGAGCTGTCCTGTCGAGACCCCTGTAAGATGTCCCATCGAGACCCCTAGAAGTTGTCCCTCCGAGACCCCTGGGACTTATCCCGTCGAGACCCATGGGAGTTGTCCCGTCGAGAGCCCTAGGAGCTGTCCCGCCGAGACCCCTAGGAGTTGTCCCGTCGAGACCCCTGGGAGCTGTCCCGGCGAGACCCTTGGAAAGGAGGCCTGGGCGAGTGTCGGCCTCCTACCACACCCGCCCCCTTAAAAATGAGGGTGGGGCTGGTGCCGGCATCCCGCCGCACCTGACCCTTTGCCCCCTTGGCCTTTGGTCTCACTTGTCTCGGACCATTCTTGGATTACACCTTGCGCTTGCTTGGGGACCCCACTCTGCGAATATGGGGTTGTACACAATCCCCTCTCTTTTCGAGCAAGTTCCATGCTCGGAAAGAAATGTTCAACCCAACGTATTTGCTGAGTGTAGCACTCTTGGAGCCGAAAATATTTGGCCTCTCTGAGGGGTCAACCTGTCATGCCAACTAACGGGAGCCTGGGTGGCGAGATCCCCTCCAAGTAGAATTCACTTAACCTCCTCGAGGGGTCAACTTGTCATGCCATCTAATGGGATCCTGGGTGGCGAGACCCCCTCTGGGTTGGAACCTTCTCTCTACAGAGGCACATTCAACCCATCCAGCTAGTGAGAGCCTGGGTGAGGAGATCCTCTCGGGGTTGGAACCTTCTCTCCACCGAGGCACATTCGACCCATCCAGCTAGTGAGAGCCTAGATGAGGAGATCCTCTCAGGGTTGGAACCTTCTCTCCACTGAGGCACATTTGACACATCCAGCTAGTGAGAGCCTAGGTGAGGAGATTCTCTCGGGGTTTGGTTCCTTCTCTCCACCGAGGCACATTCGACCTATATAGCTAGTGAGAGCCTGGGTGAGGAGATCCTCTCAGGGTTGGAACCTTCTCTCCACTAAGGCACATTCGCCCCATCCAGCTAGTGAGAGCCTGGGTGAGGAGATCTCTCGAGTTTGGTTCCTTCTCTCCACTGAGGCACATTCGACCCATCCAGCTAGTGAGAGCCTGGGTTAGGAGATCCTCTCGGGGTTGGAACCTTCTCTCAACCGAGGAAAATTAGACACATCCAGCTAGTGAGAGCCTGAATGAGGATATCCTTTTGGGGTTGGAACCTTCTCTCCACTGAGGCACATTCGACCCATCTAGCTAGTGAGAGCCTGGGTGAGGAGATCCTCTCGGGGTTGGAACCTTCTCTCCATCGAGCGACCCTACGGTCATGCCAGTTAGTGAGAGTCTGATAGCGAGTCTACTCAGGGCCGTCAAAACCAAAAACACATCAAAACCTGCAGGGAAATAATTCTTAGAATGACATATTACAATGTTATACGCAAATTTACTAATTCTATGGATAGAAGCATTTCAGATCATCGTCACTCCAAGTGTGGCTGATGGACACTCCTTCCATATTCATTGCCTTGTCTTTCAATGTGATCGCGAAGAGGCGACACTTGAATGCATCCGTCATCGGCCTGATAAAGACTGTATCTTCGAACCACAAAGTAAGATTTCTTCAGGTTGTTTGGGTATGATGGCCTTCATTCACCTCCTTCTCCTCTAATACCTCTATCCTGTTCAAGCTCTCCATAATCTTCTCCATATCCTATGCCCTAGCTAGCTAGGAGATGGTGTTAATAGTCGTGACATAACACTGCCTAGCCATCCTAGGGTCATCTCGCCTAGACCCCTGGGAGCTAGTCCTTGTGGGGTAGGAGTTGAGCAGTCACCCCGAGGAGCAATACTTCGCAGCATCCCCATGATGCCTTGGATAGATTCCATGAACACTTCCCTCCCTACAAAGTGTACTGGGTTGGGGAGCTCGTTGGGGTCATCACCACCTCCATGATCTCCCGTCATAGAACTGCTCAGGAACTTCTGTATGAGCCACGACCCACGCTCACCGCACCAAAATGTTGAAACTGAGATTTGGTTCCACCTAGAGTTCGGACCTAGGGGTGCAGCTTACACCTACTTCTCCCAAGCCTTCCCTTGGTGAGAGACCTGAATTTGTAAAATGACCCTTGGCTCTAGCGTGGAGGTCTCACCTCACACTTGGAAGACCTTTGAGATCTCCCCATCCCTAGTTAATGTTGAGCAAGGTGCCTTGGAGGATGAAGGAAGAAGATGAAGATTGGTCAAAACAGATCCCTCTCCAAGGCATCCCAAGAGACTATTTATAGATTTTAAGTATTTGGTCTGCAAAAAGCATAATTCCAATGTTTTAAAATTACTGAAATACCCTGGGCTGGTCTGACAACAGCCAAACTCTCATCGAGACCCCTGGGAGCTGTCCTACTGAGACCCCTGGGAGCTATCCTACCAAGACCCCTGGGAGCTGTCCCGCCAAGACCCCTGGGAGCTGTCCCGCTGAGACCCCTGGGAGATGTCCCGCCGAGACCCCTGGAAGTTGTCCCTCTGAGACCCCTAGGAGCTGTCCCACCAAGACCCCTGGGAGCTGTCCCGCCGAGACCCCTGGAGCTATCCCGCCGAGACCCCTGGGAGCTGTCCCGTCGAGACCCCTGGGAGTTGTCTCGCCGGGACCCCTGGAAAGGAGGTCGGGGCAAGTGTCGGCCTCCCGCCGCACCCTCCCCCTTAAAAATGAGGGTGGGGCGGGTGTCGGCCTCCCGCCGCACCTGACCCTTTACCCCATTGGCCTGTGGGCTCACTTTTCTCGGACCATTCTCTGGATTACACTTTGCGCTTGCTTGGGGACCCCACTCTACGAATACTGGGTTGTACAGTGATTGTGTAATTATATGTTGTCATACTACTTGCTTGCAGGGAAGGAGTACAGCCACCCCGGGAATGTGGTGAGATTGTTATAATTATGGTCAGCTAAAGCTGATTGATGTTTTCTTTTGCCATGTCTTGGTGGAATATACTTGTGCAGGTGCTGGCAAGCCGAGCGGGAAATAGCGGGCTAAAGCCATTTTGCTGTGCTGGCCCTCGAAAGCCTAAGTGTTGTTTTTACTACTTTTATATATAGCTGGCCTGCATGTCGATGTATGTAAATCACTTTGTTGTGTAATCATGAATGCAGTTTGTAAGGCCTTAAGGCCAGAATTTTGTGTATACACTCGTCCCGGGATATATTTTTATATATAGTGAACATTCCTAGTTGTGAGTTATTGTTCAACTGCTTCCGCTAGAATGTCGCTCTGTGTTAGGTTATGTGAATGTTTAGTTTCATTCCATAACTCTTTAATTTGTTTGCTTAATATGGCGTAGGGTCCCGGTCGGACCTACTATTATATTCTTCGTAAAGGGTAAAGGGCAGGGTGTTACAATTTGGTATCAGCTTCTGGTTTCAATCCCTTCGTTTTTGAATTCGTAGTCGAATTCATTTATGGGGCAGTGAGTATGTGTGTGCGTCGCCATTAAAACAAGAAATAACATTAAATATAAATTATGAAATTGCGGTTCTGTTTCCAAAATAGAACACACACACACACACACACACACATATATATATATATTAATGAATATTTGTTGTTCAAAATAATAGAAATATTTCCCGCTATTCAAGCCTTTATGTAAAATAAGTGCCTGATATTGTGATTGATTTTATAACATAAATCGTTCAAAACAACATACTATTTTGCAAAATACTTAGGATGTGTTTGGCGCGGCTTATCACAGTTTATTTACTCTGGTGAGGTTGGACAAAAATGTTATTGTCATAGAATGACATTTTTGTATGAAAAATGTTACTATCGTTATTAAAAAAATTAATTTGGGGTATAAGAATTTGGTATGACAATGACATTTTTGTCAGAACTCAGCGGAGCAAATAAGCCGCGATAAGCCGCGCCAAATTCAACCTTAATTAACAGATGGTCATAAATTAGAGCTGGAACTGATCTAGAACTAATCTGTAGGTGAAGCACCAAATCATAGTGAAGATCTTGATATCATCATTCAGAGAATAAAAAAATAAGAGTTAGGGTAAATATCAAGAGATTCATTTTAGGCCCAATAATTGATACACTTTATCTCGTTTGCTAACACTGATGTCTCTTTCTTAAGTAATTTATAAACATGCATTATGTCTGACATTTTAAAATATCCCCCAATATATCCTTTGTAATTCGACATCCGACATTTCATTCTCAAATGACCAAGAATCTGATATCCGACATCTGCAACCTAGCCCAGAAGTGATTTATTTAGGAATGAAGAAGTGAAAATATTTGGAGATAAAGATTAGGGGAGCGGAGGATCGAAGACACATAGTAGTTGAGGAAGATGGAAATGTACCTCACAAGGAGATATTGAAGAAGGCAATTTCAAAAAAAATTATGATGCCCTGGGGAATTTGAAATTTAATGTGGCCAGTAAAATCAAGGTGTATTACACCCCCAAAACCGATTATAAATGAGGTCATGTGGGTCCTAAGGGGCCTAAGGAAGTCTCATGGAAATTTATGATTGATTGAGGACTGTTCAGGGATGTTTTGGAGGCGGTAGAGAAACATTTCGTTGTGCACGCCTTGTTTACACTCCCATGTAAATTGGATGTGTATTTCCCAGAAAATGTATTCTTGAGTTTTTTGTCTGGAGGGTTACACACTTTGTTTACATGGGCGTGTACAAAGGAAGTGTACATGTTGTAAATAGTTTTTAGCTCATTTTTTGAGCCATTGGACGAGGTTTCTTTATATCTAATGGCGACGATCCATTACTAGGGGTTAAGGCTAAGAAGAGGGTTGACAGGAAGATATTTCAGCCTTTGTTTCTGCTTTCTAAGGTTAGAGAGGAGGAAGAGGAGAAAGAATGAGCAAAAATCCACTATTAGATGCTGAATCGCAAGCAAATACCAGATATGCGGAGAGGATTCAATTGCACTCCTCTTTATCTCTCTTTTTTGACGAATCTATGGTGGGGAGAAAGGAGAAGAAGTTAACGATTTCCCTCCTCTTGGTTATAGGATGTGTATTTTCATCCATTGATTTTTAAGTTTTTATTGTTGTGATTTGTGGTACCGGTGCATCTAATTATATGGTATGGTGTTACCTCATTCATTATGAACCACGGGGGTATGAGAATGCGACTCAGACATATTCGTATTAGAATTCTAGAAATGATTAATGAATTAGGCTTTACGCGTATAGCCAAGTCGAGACCCGTTGCCCAATTTGGTAATGTTGCATTTTAAGAAATCCAGTAAACATGTGATTGTGTCCATAATGACATTATGACGCTCATTTTCCGTGAGATTAGCGGATGTTGGGGTTAGGACAAGAAGAGCACATAATATTACTATTTATTAAAACACGATGACACAATAATGCATATGACAGTGGATATGTGACAACATTAGGGACTGTGTGTGATTCCGTCATAGAAGAGGTGTTGGGAATTCATGCATTACCACACTAATAATAGCTTTAAGAATGTAATAGTGATGGAATTTGTGAGTAATGTTGTCGTATAAGGCCACGAGACTTTACTTGCAATGCTATTGCACATAAATTGGATAATATTTTAGAGGCGATGTGAATTCATGAGTATTGCCGCACATAGGGCCAGAAGACTTTACTCATGATGTCGTCGTGCTTGATTTTATAAAAGCGTAAAGAGAACTCTTAGATAATTTCTCCTTAGAGGTCAGAAGTCTTTACTCATAATACCTATATGTATGTTTTGATTTGCTATGATAGAGGGGTAGTGGACGTTGATCACCAAATCATAGTGAAGATCTTACTATCGTCATTAAGAGAATAAGAAAATAAGGGTTAGGGTAAATATCAAGAAATTCATTTTAGGCCCAATATTTGATACACTTTATCTCATTTCCTAACACTGACGTCTCTTTCTTAAGTAATTTATAAACAAACATTATGTCTGACATTTTAAAATATCCCCCAATATATCCTTTTCAATTTGACATCCAACATTTCATTCTCAAATGACCAAGAATCCGATATCCGACATCTGCAACCTAGCCCAGAAGTGATTTTTAGGAATGAAGAAGTGAAGATCTTTGGAGATGAAGATTAGGGGAGCGGAGGATCAGAGGATTGGAGAAACAGAGGAGTTGAGAAAGATGGAAACGGACCTCACAAGAAGAAATTAAAGAAGGCGATTTCATAGAAATTTATGATGCCCCAGGGAATTTGAAATTGAAGGTGGCAAGTAAAATCTCGGAAGGCATGTAACACCCCCAAAACCGATTTTAAAGGAGGTCATGTGGGTCCTAAGAGCCCTAAGGAAGTCTCATGGAAAAAATGTGACTGATTGAGGACTTTTCAAGGATGTTTTGGAGGCGGTAGAGAAACATTTTGTTGTGCTTTCCCTGTTTACACTCCCATGTAAATTGGACGTGTATTTCCTAGAAAATGTATTCTCAAGTTTTCTGCTTGGAGGATTACAAACTATATTTACACGAGGGTAAACAGTTTGTAGCTCATTTTTTGTGACATTGGATGGGGTTTCTTTATATCTAATGGTGGTGATCCATTAATAGGTGTTTTAAGCCGACAAGAGGGATGATAGGAGGTCATTTCAACCTTTGTTTTTTTGCTTTCTTAGGTAAGAGAGGAGGAAGAGGAGAAAGAATGAGGAGGAATCAATGATTAGAGGCCAAATCAAAGCTCCTAATTGCAAGCCAATACCGGATCCGCGGAGAGGATTCAATTTTCGCTCCTCTTTATCTCTCTTTTTCGACGAATCCATGGTGGGGAGAGAGTAGAATGAGGTAACAACTTCGGTCCTCTTGGTTATAGAATGCGTATTTTCATCCTTTGAGGTTTATGTTTTCATTATTGTGATTTGTAACCTGGTGCATCTGATTATATGGATTGTTGTTACCACGGTTCATTAAGAACTATCAAAGTATCATAATGCGGCCAGACATATTTGTATTAGAATTCCGGAAATGATTAATGAATTAAGCATTACGGGTGTAGTCAAAATCAAGGCCCGTGGCCCCATTGTGTATTGTTGCATTTTAAGAAATCTGGTAGACGTATGATTGTGTCCATAACAACATTATGACACCCATTTTTCGTAAGATTAGCGGATGTTGAGGTTAGGAAAATAGGATCACATAATATTCCTATTGATTGAAACTCGATGTCGCAATAATGCTTATGATAGTTGTGAGAATAGGAAATAAGAGACCGGAAAATGGTATAATAGAAATTTAATTATGCCAAAAAGATATCTATTACAAAGGTATGACCTCCCTTTTATAGAATGGAGGAGAGAAGAGAGATTACAAATAAGCAACCTGGGACTAATAATTACATGATCACAAAACTAAACAAGCCGCATAAGCCACGCGGTTAGCCTAACCGCACGACCACTATAATGTGGAGGACAAGCTGCTAATATCTCCAAGCCGCCATAGAAAAGCCGCCAGATCGCTCAGACTGCCAGACACCAGCCAGCAACATCTCGACACCAAGTTGTTGGGAGGAGCCTCCAGACCGCCAGACAAACCGCCAGACCGCCCGGTCTCCAACCCAGCTACCAAACCACTGGGACAAGCCGCCAGACCACTAGACCTCCAGACCGCCCGGTCTCAACTCGCAAGACCGCCCGGTATCAACACTCCCCCTCAAGCTAGAGCATAGATATCAATCATGTCCAGCTTGTCGCAAATGTGAAACAAGGTAGCAGACATCGGCTTGGTGAAGACATCTACCAACTCATTGTCAGAAGTGACGAACGGAGTACAAATCTGTTTCTTCAAAATTTCTTCTCGAATAAAGTGACAGTCGACCTCTAGGTATTTTGTTCTCTCATGAAAGACCAGATTTTTGGAAATGTATATAGCAGCCTTGTTGTCGCAGAACATGGGAAGAGGATAGTTGTAGACCTCTCCTAGGTCAAGCATGAGAGCCCGTAACCACTTTAACTCACATGTGGTCGATGTAATACTACGATATTCCGCTTCTGCACTAGACCTGGAGACAACAGACTATTTTTTGCTCTTCGTTCTCACAAGATTTCCTCCAACAAATGTGCAAAAACTCGATGTTGACTTGCGGTCTCCTTTATAATCAACATAACTCGAATCTGAGTATGCCTCAACCCTCAAGTGACCGTTCTTCATAAAAAGCAATCCTTTCCTTGGAGCTGCTTTAACATACTCCAATATCCTCAGGGCAGACTGTAGATGGCACTCCCTAGGAGCTTGCATGAATTGGCTAACCTTGCCTACTATATAGGAGATGTCGGGTCTGGTCACTGTGAGATAAATGAGTTTGCCCACTAAACGTCGGTACCTCGTAGTATTGGATAAAGGAGGCGAGTCATCTGTCCAAGTTTTGTCTTCTCCAATAGCCATGGGACATCTGGAAGGTTTAGCACCAGTCAAACCTGCCTCTTTTAGCAAATCAAGAGCATACTTACATTGGGAGAGAACTAAAGAGTTGGGCTTCCGAGAGATTTAAATCCCCAAAAAGTATTTGGGTGAGCCCGTATCCTTAGTGACTAGGTGGTGCCGGAGGTGTTTCTTTTTCAAAACTACCTCAGCCTGGTTATGCCAGTTAGAAGAATATCATCCACATATACAGCAAGAACCACCATACCAGAAGAGATTTTGCAAATGAATAAGGAGTGATCGGCTTAACTTATTGCAAAACCAATGGCCATTACAATGTCGCTAAACTTGTCAAACCAAGCCCGAGGGCTTTGCTTTAGGCCATAGATTGCCTTCTTCAGATGGCATACTCGTGTCTCCCCCTGAGCAACATACCCGGGAGGTTGCTCCATGTATATGTCCTCCTGAAGATCACCATAGAGGAAGGAATTCTTGACATCCAGCTGGGAAATGGGCCAATCCCTTTTGACAGCCACAGAGAGAAGAACCCGAGAGGTGCTGAGACGAGCAATGGGAGAGAAGGTATCAAAGTAATCAACTCCATAAGTTTGAGTGAAGCCTTTGGATACTAAGCGGGCCTTGTATCGATCCACGCTGCTGTCCGGATGAAACTTCATAATGAATACCCATCGACAGCCAACCACATCAGTGCCCAAAGGGGGAGGAACAAGGGTCCATGTACCCCTTTCAGTGAGGGTAGCAATTTCCTCATCCATGACGGTCTTCATATGAGGAATAATAAGAGCTTCCTGGTAGGTGCGGGGAGTGGCAATGGAAGAGATAACCAAGGCAAACATCCTGCGAGAAGGAGTTAGATGATCATATGAAACAACAGCAACTAGCAAGTGTTGAGTACACATCCTCACCCCTTTGCGAAGAGAAATGGGAATATCCAGGTCAGCGTGTTCCTCAGTTTCTGGGGCATTCATGGCGGATAGAGCTGGCCCGGGAGTAGAGAGAGACGACCGCAGAGAAGAGGGAGATATCTCGGTAGGTGGACACAGTGGAGGACATGGTGGAAAGGGAGGAGGTGGCAGAATATCAGTAGGTGTAGAGGGAACGGAAGGGGTGGTAGGAGAAGTAGGAATATCAGGAGAGGAAGAGAAGTTAGGAGAGAAGTAGGATGCATTTTCAAAGAAGGTGACGTCCGCAGACAAACTGCTTGCAGGCAACCGGGTCAAAGCAACAATAGCCTTTCCGAGTGGTGGAGTAACCCATAAAGACGCATTTGGTGGAACGTGGGGAGAGTTTATCACGGGTGGCGGAGGGAGCGTGCACGAAGGCCGTGCAACCAAAGATACGTAGAGGAAGGAGGAAGGGTTCCTTGCCCAGATAGATAATGGAGAATGGGGTTTGACCGTGAAGAACCGTGGAGGGAATGTGATTGATGAGGTAGCAGGAGATGAGAACGGCATAGCCCCAATAGGCACGAGGAACCTGCATCTGTGTCATCAGAGTGCGAGCGACATCAAGAAGGTGACGGTTTTTGCGTTCCGCCACACCATTTTGCTGTGAAGTATAGACACAGCTAGTTTGATGAATAATATCATTTTGCATACAGAAGGAAGAAAAGTCATGACTGATATATTCTTTGGCATTATCAGATCGAAAGACTTTAATAGAAACATTAAACTGAGTTTTGATCATAAGATAGAAGGACCTTCATACAGAGAATCATTCGGAGCGATCTTTTAACAGATACACCCACGTACAGCGAGAGAAATCATCAATAAATATGACAAAATATGAACTACCCGACCAACGGTAAGGGTAGGAACAGTACCCCAAAAATTGGAGTGGACGAGATCAAACGGATGGGAAGATCCACGAACTCGCTTTGGTAGGAAGGAGGAGCGGTGATGCTTGCCTAGCTGACAGGCCTCACAGTTGAGGGCGGGACTTTGTGGAGGAAGTTGGGGTAAAAGCTGACGAAGAAGTCATAGAGGAGCATGACCAAGGCAAAGATGTCATTGGAGAAGATCTGTGGAGGTGGAGGAGAAGGCAGACAGAGCAGAAACGTTGTCAAGGAAATAGAGGCCGCCACTTTCAGTCCCAATAGCAATCGTCCGATGGGAGTCCGGATCCTGAAAAGAGCAAGAAGTAGAAGTGAATGAGACAGAACACTGTAGTTGCTTGCATAAGGAGGTAACAGATAATAAATTGCAAGGGAACTTGGGCACGTAGAGGGTATCTGCCAATCGAAGAGACGGAGAGACTTGAACCACTCCCTTCCCATTGATCGGTGATGGAGAGTCGTCCGCAAGAAAGACCGGGTGCAACCGATCATATAACTCCTCCATCCGTCACATGGAATATAATAGAGGGTCCGGTCGGGGCCCCATGCTATATTTCACAGACAAACGGCGGAATCATGTGTGAATATCAAAATACTTTCTACTCACATCTTAACTCAGAGCATTCTAGCGGAAGTTTATTACTTGCAAGAACTCATCCAACGAATGTCCACTACATATATAAATAGCACATTTATAAATAACACCAGGAATGTATAAAAATTCACAAACGCTCACGGCCTTAAGGCCTTACATGTTTCTCTTTTACAAAAGGTGGTTTCATACATCGGCACGCAGGACGGCCACACATGAAATTAAATTCTTTGCATGGCCTTCAAGGGCCTACAAGCAGCAACAGCAAGGGATTCAACCCGCTCAATCCAAGTCAGCATCTGCAAAGGCAGCACCTGCATATGGACGTCCACCCCAAGGGTGAAAAATAAAGCAACGGTCAGCATTCAACTGACCCATTATAACGACCCTACCCCTTACCCGGGGTAGTGGTTCCTTCCCTGCATGCATTGCAATCACAATATATATATATCACAATAAGATGTGCACTAACGCACACAATCAACATATCACAACCATCAGCCACGCTGCCCGACGATCCGTGCACTCAGGGCACATTATTGGTGTACCGAATCATTCATGGGTCCCACCACCGATTAGAGGTTATTAGCTTGTTGGTCGGGCACTAGTCTACTACAACACGCATGCTGGATACATCCTCGCCCATACCACTCAGAGGTGTTCACCTTATGACAATCATTGAGCAATTAGTCTTAACGTGCGCAGGCCTAAGACTCTCATTATGCGCTCCAACGAGACCAATTATAAGGTCTGTCAGTCGTACAAACATAACGCAGGTACAGATCAACCACCCCTCGTTACTCAAGTCGTCATGCCATCACCGAATACCGAAGTACTCATGGCCAATTTATAGGCGCGGGTCAGTTTCACCTTTCCTTTTCGGCACGAAGCCTTTTTAAGAGCTCTCAGCTCACAATAGCCATACTATCCACCAAGGACTGGCTTCATAATCCAAAGAGAATGGCTCTCACGGCCACATCGCATATAGCTCATGCAGAGCATACAAATCAAGGAACTCACAAGCATCCTCACAAACTCTGTAACCTAAACGTTACATACACTGAGTCTTCTCTGGTTCGCAATATAAACATCACCAATCCAGATTAACCGTCCGGATGGGCTTCACACAGCATGCCTATTCTATACTATTCATTTCCGGATCTAGATGCAGACTCAACCGGGGATATCAACTATCAACCCGCTTGAATTGCTTACGCTTTCCACCTCTTGGTGGAGGATTCCATGCACATGCATAAAGTAGGACTTCACTTGTCCAAGAAGGAGATCGTTACCCTTGATGATCGCTTTGGATCCATGGAAATCTAGCCGGATGGTAATCACCGCGACGGCTTTACCTCCACAATGCTGAACTTGGCTCTCGATTCGGATCGCTGAAGCTCCACCGGCGGCCAGATTTCTTCTCCTTCTTCCTTCCTTGCTCTCCTCTCTCTACTCTTTAGAAAGAGAATGGACAACAATATAATGAGAAATACTTCTCAATTCTTAGCCTTATAATAGCAGGAAGGAGCTTGGACCACGGGATCCAATTATAAGGAAATGAACGGCCACGATTTACTCTGAAAATCATCTTCTCTGGGCTGACACAGCTTATGAAACACCCATATCACAGGCCGTGTAACTTAAGTGGCACACAACCGACTCAAACTAGACCAGGACACGGGCTTAGACATGCCCTTGTCAAGCACCTAACACACCTGTGTCAATCAGTACGCGACCGTATTGAGGAGCGTGTCTCTCAATCGACATAGGACCAACAATCCCAAAAGGGACACGGGTTCCCAACACACCCGTATCACCTTTGACACGCCCGTGTCACTCAGAACACGCCTGGGATCAAGACCGTGTTCCTCACCCGACACAGCCCGACTACTAACCCGAGCAGGACACATCCTTGGACATGCCCGTGTCCCTGGTCGTGTCTCCTCTAGAAGATCATCGACTGCACTTCGTCGAGAACTCGTGACAACGCAGTGAAGGACATGCCCTGGGACACGCCCGTGTCCTAGGCCGTGTGCCTCACTCGAGACACACTCGAGGCCCACTCGAGTCTTACTCGAGACCCACTCGAGTACACAAAGCTTGACACGCCCTAGTACATTCCCATGTCCCAGGCCATGTCACCCAGTCTGAACTCAAAATTGGGATTTGGGGTGTTACAACCCTCCCCTTCTTATAGAAATTTCGTCCCGAAATTTAGCGCAACAGTAGACACCAACACAACCACTCTTTTGTTGTACGTTTAACAAAAACGATCCGGGTTTAGAGCTTAGAGGCCGTAGCTTGTCTCGCCCCACGGCATCGCACAAACACAAGTTTTTACAAACAAACATACAACATTACATTACAACAACAGTAAAGAACACTCTTTTACTTCATTTTCGCTCGTCCGCGTCTTTTATAATCCGCTTTACGGCCTCCTGTAACTCCAGATTATACACGCGAGGCTGCTCTACTTCACGATTTGAGCTTTGCGGCTCTTGCAATTTGAGAGTGTACATTCGAGGCTGCACCCGGGATGTAGATGACTCTGCCACTGCCTTGCCCTTTTCCTCATAGGACGCACCGGTATTTTTCTCACCCTTTGAAGGGCCGCTCCAACAATTTGTGGGAGACATGTCCCTGCTTCCCATAATTAAAACGCATACGTGTCTCCACATGTTCTTGCCCAAACGTTGCTCCAGAAGCAACATCCAAAGAAGTTTGTTCAGCAGGCTTGAACCTTTTTTATCTCATTTCCTAAACTCTGATTGTTTCGGTTGCAGAACTTTGAACTCTGGCTTTTCCACCGCCAAGTTCTTTTTCTCCTGTACCCGTTTCAAATCCTTCTCCAGTGCACAAGCTGTATCTACTAACGCTTGGAATCCTTGGTTCACCGAAATCGGGAGCGTCAACCTCAGTTCATCATGAAGGCCTTCAACAGTCCTAATCCCTGTCAGGATCCTCTTCACTCTTGCGAGCCAATCCTCAACTTGCATTGGGGAACCCGCCCCATCAAACGTAGGTGGGTGAAACTCCATAAACCGTTTCAAGTGCTCATCAGCCGCTTGCTCGTCAATCAGAGCCTCAACACGCTCTTGCCTCGCACCAACCCGTACTTTCTCCACTGTAGGCTTTGCCTGCCCAGTAGGCTGAGCATGAAACATGGCAAAATAGCGCTTCTACAACTAAGCGTACGGTTTCCGCAGAGGGAGGAGGTGTGGGCACCTCAGCTGGTGCCGCTCTCTCATCCGAACACTGGGGTTCAGACTACCCAGCTCCACTCCTTGTCACCTATACGTGAACAAGACATCAATAACGTCCATTCCAAAACGACAAACATTCCTAGTATACACGCTTACACTCCTCAAACACATGTATTGCATTCCTAGTGGACATTCTTGAGTTCATTTATGTTATCCCTACCAAACCCTAGCCTCTGATACCACTTTGTAACGCCTACATCCATCATATGGAATATAACAAAGGGTCTGGTTGGGTCCACATGCCATATTTCATAGACAGACGGCGGAATCACGTGTGAATATCAAAATACTTTTTACTCACATTTTAACTCAGAGTATTCTAGCGGAAGTTTATTACCTGAGAGAACTCATCCAACGAATGTCCACTACATATATAAATAACACATTTATAAATAACACCAGGAATGTATACAATTACACAAATGCTCACGGTCTTAAGTCCTTACATGTTTCTCTTTACAAGAGGTGGTTTCATACATCAGCACGTGGGCCGGCCACACATGAAATCCAATTCTTTGCACGACATTCAAAGGCCTGCAAGCAACAGCAGCAAGGGCTTTAGCCCGCTCAATCCAAGTCAGTATCAGCAAGGGCAGCACCTGCATATGGACGTCCACCCCAAGGGTGATGAACAAATCAATGGTCAGCATTCAGCTGACCAATTATAATGACCCTACCCCTTACCCTGGGTAGTGGTTCCTTCCCTGCATGCATTGTAATCACAATATATATATCACAATAAGATGTGCACTCACACACACAATCAACATATCACAACCATCAGCCACCCGGCCCAACGATCCGTGTACTCAGGGCATATTATTGGTGTATCAAATCATTCGTGGGTCCCACCACCGATTAGAGGTTATTAGCTTGTTGGTCGGGCATTAGTCTACTATAACACGCATGCTGGAGACATCCTCGCCCATACCACTCAGAGGTGTTCACCTCATGACAATCATTGAGTAATTAGTCTTAACGGCGTGCAGGCCTAAGACTCTCATTATGCGCTCCAACGAGACCAATTATAAGGTCTGTCAGTCGGACGGACATAACGCAGGTACAAATCAGCCATCCCCAATTGCTCAAGTTGTCATGCGATCACCGAATACCGAAGTACTCATGGCCAATTTATAGGCGCGAGTCAGTTTCACCTTTCTTGTTCGGCACGAAGCCTTTTTAAGAGCTCTCAGCTCACAATAGCCACACTGTCCACCAAGGACTGGCTTCACAATCCAAAGAGAATGGCTCTCACGGCCACATTGCATACAGCTCATGCAGAGCATACAACTCAAGGAACTCACAAGCATCCTCACAAACTCCGTAACCTACAGGTTACATACACGGAGTCTTCTCCGGTTCGCAATATAAACATCACCAATCCAGACTAACCGTCCGGATGGGCTTCACACAGCATGCCTATTCCGTACTACTCATTTTCGGATCTAGATGCAGACTCAACCGGGGATATCAACTATCAACCCGCTGGAATCGCTTACGTTTTCCACCTCTTGGTGGAGGATTCCATGCACATGCATAAAGTAGGACTTCACTTGCCAAGAAGGAGAACATTACCCTTGACGATCGCTTTGGAGCCATGGAAATCTAACCGGATGGTAATCACCGCGACGGCTTTGCCTCCGCAATGCTGAACTCGGCTCTCGATTCGGATCGCTGAAACTCCACCGGCGGACGAATCTTTTCTCCTTCTTCCTTCCTTGCTTTCCTCTCTCTCTTCTCTTTAGAAAGAGAAAGTCCAACAATAGAATGAGAAATACTTCTCAATCCTTAGCCTTATAACAGCAGGAAGGAGCTTGGACCACAGGATCCAATTAAAAGGAAATGAACGGCCACGATTTGCTCTGAAAAGCATCTTCTCTGGACTGACACGGCTTGTGACACACCCATGTCACAGGCTGTGTACCTTAAGCTGCACACAACCGACTCAAACCAGACCAGGAAACGGGCTTAGACATTCCCGTGCCAAGCACCTGACATGCCCGTGTCAATCAGTACACTCACGTGTTGAGGGGTGTGTCCCTCAATCGACACAGGACAACCAATCCCGAAAGGGTCACGGGTTCCTAACATGCCTATGTCACCTTTGACACGCCCTTGTCACCCAAAACATGCCTGGGATCCAGACCGTGTTCCTCACCCAACATAGCCCGACTACCAACCCGAGCAGGACACTCCCTGGGACACGTCTGTGTCCCTGGCTGTGTCGCCTATCGAAGATCATCGACTACACTTCGTCGAGAACTCACGACAACACAGTGAAGGACACACCCTGGGACATACCCGTGTCCCAGGCTATGTGCCTCACTCGAGACACACTCGAGTCCCAATCGAGTCTTACTCAAGACCCACTCGAGTACACAGAGCTGGACATGCCCTGGGACACGCCCCTGTCCCAGGCCATGTCACCTAGCCTGAACTCCAAATTGGGATTTGGGGTGTTACAGATCATGTGTTTCTAGGAGAGAAAAACACTGGGGATTGCCGGTCATATTATTGGTAGTGCCGGAGTCGATCAGCCATCTTCCTTGAGTAACAACGTGGGCACTACCAAAAAATATGACCACCGAGGCGGACGGCTTCGAAGAGGAGGAGGAAGTAGAGATATCGAAGAGAGCCATAGGAGCATAGAGCGGCTAGATGACGAGGCTACGACAAGACGAACAAGTCGCAGCGACAAGGACAGATCACGACGACAAGCAAGAAGCGTACAACCAGAAAGAGACCGCGAGAGAAAGGGAGACCGCAGCGGATTTGAGGAAGGCCGTAGCTGACAATCAAGGAGTAGAACGCAGTGGTCACGATGTCAACACACCAGCGGCCAGAGAAGCCATGACCAAACCGTGCGACTAGAGAAGCAGAGCAAAGCAGAGGGGAAGAAGTCGTGCGAACAAAGGAGATCGCACAAAGCAAAGCAGGCTAAAGGAGATCGCAGGAAGAAGAGGAGTAGATAGACCGCGAAAGATAGGTCGCGAACCGATAAAGTGGGGAAGTAGAGAGGCCACACACACAGAGGGCAACGACAAAGAAGATAGGGAATCCACGCGGACAGGCGCAAGAAGAAAGGGCAAACCGAGCGGACAAGGCAGAACAAACTGCGCGAACAGGCACAGACAGAGGCACACTAAATCAGGTGGAAAAGATCGAGTGCTCTGATACCATGTGAGAACATGAAATAAGAGACCGGAAAATGGTATAATAGAAATTTTATTATGCCAAAAAGATATCTATTACAAAGGTATGACCTCCCTTTTAAAGAATGGAGGAGAGAAGAGAGATTACAAATAAGCAATGTGGGACTAATAATTACATGATCACAAAACTAAACAAGCCACATAAGCCATGCGGTTAGCCTAACCGTACGACCATTACAATGTGGAGGACAAGCTGCCAATATCTCCAAGCCGCCATAGACAAGCCACCAGATTGCTCAGACCTCCAGACACCAGCCAGCAACATCTCGGCACCAAGCTGCTGGGAGGAGCCTCCAAACCGCCAGACTGCCCGGTCTCCAACCCAGTTACCAAACCGCTGGGACAAATCGCCAACTGCCAGACTGCCAAACCGCCCGGTCTCAACTCGCCAGACCGCCCGGTCTCAACAACAGTGAATAGGTCATTGGATATGGCACAATAGTGGGGATTGTGTGTGATTCAGCCGTATAAGAGGTGTTGGGAATTCATGCATTACCACACTAATAATAACTGTAAGAATGTAATAGTGATGGAATTTATGAGTAATGTTGTCGTATAAGAACACGAGACTTTACTTGCAAAGCTACTGTACAACCCCATATTTGGCAAGTGGGTCCCTCAGAAGAGGTAAGGACCCAGAAGGGTCATTCAGGTTATATTGTGCTAGGCGATCCTAGTAGGTGGGTGGTTGAGTCTCGCCCCGGCTCGTGCGTAACATCAGTTGAAGGGTAGCAGGGGCGAGTGGGGTGTTCTGAGTTCTGACCCGCACTCACCCCGGAGTCAAGTTTGATGGCGAGTGCGGGTAACATCCCGACTTTTATTGAGCCACTAAAACCCTAGTGGGCCCAATAAAAGTGACCTGAACCTCTACCCAAGACCCATACGTGATAGAAGGTAACCGTAGTTGAGAATTTTGAGTTAGAAAACTCTGATTTGAGCTCTGTCAGTTCTTGTGGCCTCGCATATTTAATACGAGTGCATTTGAACTCATTCCGTTGAACTTCAAGATCATATGGTAGATATGAATGTTCCTCTAATAACTTCACGAATACGTGATTTTTGATTATCGAGCTAGAGAACTCCGATTTGAGTTCTGTCAGCTCCTATGACTTTGTATAGTCGATATGAGCGCATTGGAACTTGTTATGTTGCAATCCGGAGTCAAACGATGAATTTGACCATTTTAGTGTGTCGTGACGCACAAATTTTGGATATTTATCAACTAACTTTGATTTGACCCCGGTCAGTGATGTTGGATTCGTATAGTCTATACAAAGTCAACGAAGTTTGCCCCGGTCAGTTTTGACAATGGGTGGTCAATCTATGGTCAAACCAAGCATAGTCGTGCACCTAAAAGTGTGCGCACACCAATTGTGATACGACGCCCCAACTAGGACCCGACTCCCGATGATTTGGACCTACTTTTACTAGAAAGGGCCCTAGGGTTTACTTTCGTCAAACCCCACTAAAAGCCCAATTTCTTGGAATTTTTCTCAAGGAGGAACACACCTCCTCTCCACAGTTTGATTAGGGATTTTCTTCCCTTACCCTTGGGCCACCAAATCATGAAGCTTGGGTGGGCAATGGACCCATTTGGCAAAAGTACATAAAGAGGAGATCTCCCTTACTCCTTTTTCAAAGCTGAACCCAAGCCCATCATGTTCCCTCCTATGAATGAAGCCATGTGGCTTGTACTAGCACTTCAGATGGCTGCCACATGTCCCCTCCAACTGGAGGGAGGAGGAGCTCAAATCTTTCTAATGGGATTAGTCCCATATTGCTCCCAACCCCAAACCACCATCTCTTCTAGCTATTTAAGGCCCTCACCCCCTGCTCTCCTCCTCTCCTGCTCATAACGATCCCTAAGCCCCACACCGGAACCCTAGGCCGCCGGAGAGACCAACTCGAGCCCCACCACCTTCGCTACCCTCCCATGGCATCCTAGATGGGACCTTCCCGATCCCCTCTAGTGTATCGACCCCATCCGTTAAATAACATATAATAGAAGGTCCGGTCGGGGCCCCACACTATATGCTACAAATACGTGGCGAGGTTATAGGTTAATACCAAAACATATTTGCATCCTAACTCAATGCATGTTAGCGGAAGCTTTTAAAGTTAATATTTAACTCAACAGTCATGAATGTCCACTATATATATAAATAACCACATTTATATATAACCCCAAAAGAATGTACATCAAATACACAAAGGTTTGGCCTTAAGGCCTTACAGTTAAGCTTCATAAGTGTGGATTACAAACATCAGCGCGCAGGCCGGCCACATATGAAAATAATAATGTTCTTTGCTCATCCTTCGAGGGCCAGCAGTAGCAGCAAGGGCTTTAGCCCTCTATTTCCCGCTCGGCTCTCCAGCCCCTGCACAAGGATAGCCCACCAAGTTGGTGGCAAACAAGGCAACGGTCAGCATTCAGCTGACCAATTTATATCGACCCTACCCCTTTCCCGAGGCAGTGGTATTCCTTCTCTGCAGGCATAGCATTTCACAAACAGATATATCACAAGATGTGCACTCACGCACAATCAATATATCACAAACGCCGGCCACGTGGCCCAACGCTCCGTGCACTCAGGGCACATTCTTGGTGTACTGGAAAACCAGGGTAAACACCACCATTCAAGGTCCGAAACCCAACGGTATTGAGCATTTTAGTATTAATGGCGCGCATGCCTAAGACTCTCATTATGCGCTCCAACGAGACAAATAACTTAAGTCTACCCGTCGGTCATACATAGCGCGGTCCGGTTCAGCCAATCTCGTTGCTCAAATCATCCAAATGATGTGGGTCAGCTTTCCCCTTATCCGTTCAGTATGAAGCCTTCAAGAGCTCGCAGCTCACAATAGCCACACTGTCCACCAAGGACTGGCTTCACAATCCAAAAGGGGAGCTAGTGTCAGCGTTCCTTGCGGTCGCTTGGCGGATTTCGTAGAAACTCTCTTTCTGTACCCAAACTCAACCCAAACCCTGCAGCATCCTGTAGTGCCAAAAAACCAGTCTTTCATAGCATACAACACAAGAATCACGAGGGTCTTTTCCTGGAATTCCACTCTAGTACTTCCTGTTACTGCCCTTCACAGACACAACCCATTGACTCCACAACATACATGTTTATATGCGGAGTCTTCTCCGGTGCATAAAATAAAACATCATCAATCCTGATCAACCTGTCCAGATGGGCTTCACACAGCATGCCTATTTTGTACTACACATTTTCAGATCTATATGCAAGACTTATTGGGGATTTCAAGAATCAACCCAAGGGAAATCCCTCATTAATACACCTTTTGGTGTGGGAAATCCATACACATGCCAAAGGACTTCACATGTCCAAGAAGGAAGATCGTTACCCTTAACGATCTCTTTGGAGCCATGGAAAATTAGCTGGATGAAAAGCACCGCAACAGACTTGCCTCAATGAATCTGGACTTGGCTCGCGATTCGGGGCTCTGAAGCTCCACCGGTAGCCGAATTCCTCCTTCCTCCCCCTTCCTTGTTATCCCCACTCTCTAACACTTTAGAAAGATAAATACTTTAGATAAATGAGAGTTTATCCCTCAACTCTCGGCCTTAATACAATAGGGAGAATTCTGGACTGTTGGATCCTATTTGAAGGGAATGAACGGCCACGAATCGCCCTGAAACTCAATTTCCTGGGCCGAACACAGCTTGTGATATGCCCGTGTCACAGGTCGTGTGCCTTAAGCGGCAAAGAAACCGACTTGACCCGACCAGGACATGGCCCTATGGCACGCCTGTGTCACAGGCCGTGTGCCAGATATGGCTTCGGGCACGCCCGTGTCCAGCCCGTGTTCATTCGTCCTCACAGACCTGTCCAAACACAGAGAAGGACATGTCCCTTGACACCCCCGTGTCCCAGGCCGTGTGCCCAACATGACTTGCCTCTCGAGGATCGTCGAGAGCATTTTGTCGATCTCATAGTCGACACGGCCCTGGACATGCCTGTGTCATAGGCCGTGTGCCACACTCGACACCACCCTGCGCAATGCTTGAGACCGCCCTGTGCCACACTCTAGTACATAGAGTAGGACACGGCTTTGGACACGTCCGTTTCCCTAGACGTATTACCTAAAGCAGAGCAGGACAAAGCTTTGGACACGCCCGTGTCCCAGGCCGTGGTTCTCAGCGTACACAGCCCACTCATAAATGAGATTTTGGGGTGTTACAATCCTCCCCTCCTTATAAGAAATTTCATCCCGAAATTTGTATACAGTACTCAGGAAACTCTTCAACAAAATGTTGTTACAACATGTTATGTTATGTACAACATAAAACACAAACTGTTATACAAGTTTAGACAAATAGTTTGGGAAATTCAGCACACATGGTCTGCTCCCGCTCCCATGTTAGCTCGTCACGGCCGTAATTGTCCCATCGGACCTTGACCATCCCGATTGCCTTGTTCTGCAATTGCTTATCGGCTTTATCCTCGATCTGAATGGGCCTAACTTTCATCGTTAGCCAAAATTCGACCGGTACGCGATCATTTGCGATCACTTGAGCTGGATCTTTTACGGCTTTTCGAAGCACTGATATGTGGAACACATCATGCAATACACTAAATTCTGCCGAAAGAGCTAGCCGATAGGAAGCTTCTCTAATTCGCTCCACCACTTCAAACGGATCAAGATATCTCAGACTTAACTTTTTCAAACGCCGAATACTAGAAACGCCTTTAAAGGGCTTGATTTTCAAATATACCCAATCGCCAACCGCAAACTCAACGTTTTGGTGATTGGCGTTGTAATACTTTGCTTGTTATCTTGGGCTATCAATAGACTCTCCCGAATAGAGCGTATCGTCGAATTAGCTTCTTCGACTTCTTTACACTTATATAATTTATATTCGCCTGTTTCCGCCCAAGCTAATGGTGTACAACATTTCCGACCATACAAAGCTTCAAACGGTTTCATACTTATGCTCGCTTGGTAGCTATTATTGTTGGCAAACTCTACCATATAGAGATGATCTTCCCACCTCTTTCCAAAATCCAAGGCACACATTCGGAGCATGTCCTCCATCGTTCTATTAGTCCTCTCAGTCTGGCCATCCGTTTGGGGATGAAAGACCATACTGAACGTTAACTTTGTTCCCAACAAGTGATGGATCAACCTCCAATCATTCGATGTGAAGCGCCCATCACGATCACTTACGATGCTATGGGGAACACCGTGCAATCGTACGATTTGCTCAACATAAAGTTTCGCCAAGACTTCCACTGAATCGTCCCCCTTGTTCGGAAGGAAGTGAGCCACTTTAGTCAACTGTTTTACGATCACCCAAACCGAATCGTTACCGCATTGAGATCTCGGCAAACCGTGTACGAAATCCATCGAAATATCATCAAACTTCCATTCCGGAATAGGTAGCGACTTCAAGAAACCTCCGGGCTTCTGACATTCTGCTTTTACCAAGGCACGTGTTTGACATTTAGCCACGTAATGTGTTATGTCTTTCTTTAACCCTGGACACCAGAATAACTTTTTCATGTCTTTGTGCATCTTTGTGCTCCCTGGGTGAATTGAATATTTCATAAAATGAGCCTCATACATCAATTCTTCTCTTAGCTTACCCATACTTAGGACGCACTAACTACCCTCTTTCCGCAAAAGGTCGTCATCCCAGGAGAATTGGTCATTTGACCCATCCACTGCATAGCATTGTAGACTTTCATCAAGTTCCGTTGCTCGCCGAACCCTATCTGCAAGGACATATTGTACCTCCGTCCAGTTCAAGCATGCATTTGCTGTGGAATTCTTGTCAACACAAGAAATCTCTAACGCTTCCAACTCCTGGATCAGACGCTCATCATGCATCTGCAACCAATTTGCACTTGACGGAGTCCTACGACTCAAGGCATCTGCGAGCACATTTCCCTTCCCGGGAGTGTAGTGAATATCAAAGGTGTAGTCCCCGAGGAACTCCATCCACCTTCATTGTCGCATATTGAGATCCTTCTGGTCCAATGGGTACTTTAGGCTCTTATGGTCCGTAAATATATCAACTTTTACGCCATATAGATAGTGACGCCACAATTTAAGTGCAAAAATCACCGCCACCAACTCCAAGTCGTGGACAGGATAATTTCGTTCATGCACTTTCAGCTGGTATGAGCCATAAGTGATCACCTTTCCAAACTGAAGAAGATCGCAGCCTAAGCCGCTCCCCGATGCATCACTATAAATCTCATAGCCGTCTGTACCACATGGCGATGTTAAAACAGGTGTCGTGGTTAAGCGACTTTTTAGCTCTTCAAAAGCTCGCGCGCACTTCGGCGTCCAAACAAACTTCCGATCCTTCCTCATTAATGTGGTAAGAGGCAAAGCGATCTGTGAGAAGTTTTCTACAAAACGTCTGTAGTAGCCTGCCAGTCCAAGGAAACTCCTGACTTCGGCCACCGAAGACAACATTGACCACTCCCGTATGGCTCTTATCTTTGACGGATCCACTGCAATTCCCTCTCAACTTACCACATGGCCAAGAAAAGCCACTGACGACAGCCAAAACTCACACTTTGAGAACTTGGCATAGAGCTTATTTCTCCGCAGGGTATGCAACACCAACTGTAAATGGTTTGCATGGTCAGCTTTAGATTGAGAGTATACTAAGATATCATCAATGAAGACGATCACAAACAAGTACAAGTACTCTCGGAACGTTCGGTGCATTAGGTCCATGAACACCGATGATGCATTACATAGCCCAAATGGCATTACAGTGAACTCATAATGATTGTAGCGTGTTCCAAATGCTGTCTTGGGAATGTCACCTTCCCGAATCCTCAATTGGTAATAACCAGATTTTAAGTCTAGTTTAGAATAAATGGTTGATCCCACTAGCTGATCGAACAAGTCATCTATCTGTGGAATCGAATACTTGTTTTTCTCTGTCAGCTTATTCAATTCGCGATAATCGATACACAACCACAGACTACCGTCCTTCTTTTTCACAAAAAGAACAGGTGCGCTCCAAGGTGACATACTTGGGCATATATATCCATGTTCCAGCAAATCTTGTAGTTTAACTTTCAGTTCTGCCATTTCCTTTGGCGCTACTCGATATGGCAAGCGGGCCACAGGTTTCACACCTAGCACCAGCTCAATAGTGAAGTCGATCTCCCGCTGGGTTGGTAACCTCGGAAGATCTTTAGGTAACACATCAGCAAACTCTGATACAATTGGAACGTCACTCACACTAGCCTTTGGCTCAATAGCCTGAATAAGCGTGAAGAATAACTCTGTGCCCTTCCGAACAGCATTGACGACTTGGAGAGCAGACATAAAGATCCAGCTCACTTCTTGCATACCAGCGAACATAGTCTCAAGCTCATTATTCTGGCCTAGTGTGATCTCCTTTGAATGGCAATCAATAAAGGCACGCTGCTCCGAGAGCCAGTCCATACCAAAGATCACATCAAATTCCGATATCGGGAGCATAGATGTGTTCAAACAGAAATCTCGACTTCCTATTTGTACCTCCACGTAGCAAGATCTATCTGCACGCATCACACATCTATTTGGTAACAACACCTTCACAGTATCTGTCGTCATATGATTAGGTACTCTGATTCGTGCTATGAATTCCTTAGACAGAAATGAATGTAAAGCACTCGTATCAAATAGTGCTCTCGCCGGATTGTTCCGAATCAGGACAAAGCCTAAGACAAACACATCATACACAAGCTACACACCAAGTATGAAATATGAAAAGTACGCAATAAATATCTTAGATCGTACCTGTGATGACGTCACTTTGCTTTATGGCCTCTTGCTGGCCAAGATTATATACTCGGGGCTGCGCCTGGGATGTAGAGGACTCCACCACTGCCGTTCCCTTATCAGCATATGATGCTCATGCCTTCTTTTCCACCTTTGGCGGACCAACCCAACAGTCACGGGCTATATGCCCCACTCTACCACAAGTATAGCAGGAACGAGACTCTTGCCTCGAAGTTTCCCCCGACGTAACTATTGAAGGAGCCTGTCCAGAAGACTTGGATCTCTTGCCCTATTTTCTTGGGTAGTTCGATTTTCCAAAATGGGGCGCTTTGAACTCGGACTTTGTCACAGCCAAGTCCCTTTTTCCCTGCACTCGCTTCATATCCTTCTCTAACGCACAAGCCGTATCCACCAACGCCTGTAACCCCTAGTTCACCGAACTTGAGAGAAGGAATCTCAACTCATCCCGCAACCCATCGTAGAACCGATTGGTTTTATGTTGTTCATCAGTAAAGATAGACCCTGCATAGCTTCCCAATCGTTTAAACTCATGCAAGTAAGTATCGACGCTACTTTCGCCTTGCGTTAGACGCTGGAACTCATTTTCCATGGTGATATGTTGTGCTGCAGGAAGGTGCTTTGCCAAGAATAGTCGTGAGAACTCCTCGATTGAGACTTCGGTTAATTGCCTGCCCGCTAAGTGGTTCAACTATATCTCGTCCCACCATAGCCGAGCCTCTCCTTCCAACAAGAAGGTGTCCAAGGTGACCTTCTGATCTTCCTCCGTCCTTATCGCCGTCAATATTCGCTTGACGTGCGATAACCAATCCTCTGCTTGCATTGGGGTTCCTATACCCGTAAACGTAGGAGGATTGAAGCTCATAAACTGCTTCAACTGCTGTTCAGCTTCTCGAGGATCAACAACCTCAACAGGTTCTTTCCTTATACCAACCCGTTTTGGCACCAATGTCGGTTGTGCCTGCCCAGTAGGCTATGCATGAATCATTGCAAACAGTGCCTCAGCATCTAAGTGTACTGTTTCCGTAGAAGGTGGAGGTGTAGGCACCTAAGCTGGTACCACATTCTCATCAGAAAGCTGGGGCTAAGACTTCCCAGCACCACTACGAGTAACCTATAGGTGAAAAAGATACACTTTAGCAACCTTGCACAAGCAATAACAACAAAATAGGAACGCACAGGTTCCTCAAACAGGTGTATTTGCATTCCTTAGTGTACATTCTTGAGTTCATTAATGTTAAAGCAGGTCGCACTTACACGTGCTCTCCACCCCACAAAAGAATTCGATCACGAATTCGAAAGAGGAAGACCGAGACAAGCTGATACCAAATTGTAACGACCCCATCCGTTAAATAACGTATACTAGAAGGTCCGGCCGGGGCCCCATACCATATGCCACAAACAGACGGCGAGGTTACAGGTTAATACCAAAACATATTTGCATCCTAACTCAAAGCATACTAGCAGAAGCTTTTAAAGTTAATATTGAACTCAGCAGCCATGAATGTCTACTATATACATAAACAACCACATTTATATATAACCCCAAAGGAATGTACATCAAATACACAAAGGTTTGTCCTTAAGGCCTTACAGTTAAGATTCACAAGTGTGGATTACAAACATCGGCGTGCAGGCCGGCCACACATGAAAATAATAATGTTCTTTGCTCAGCCTTTGAGGGACAGCAGCAGCAGCAAGGGATTTAGCACTTTATTTCCCGCTCGGCTCTCCAGCACCTACACAAGGACAGCCCACCAAGATGGTGGCAAACAAGGCAACGGTCAGCATTCAGCTAACCAATTTATAACGACCCTACCCCTTTCTCGGGGCAGTGGTATTCCTTCTCTGTAGGCATAGCATTTCAAAAACAGATATATCACAAGATGTGCACTCATGCACAATCAATATATGACAAACGTCAGCCACGCGGCCCGATGCTCCGTGCACTCAGGGCATATTCTTGGTGTACTATAAAACCAGGGTCAACACCACCTTTCAAGGTCTGAAACCCAACGGTATTGAGCATTTTAGTCTTAATGACGCGCAGGACTAAGACTCTCAGTATGCGCTCCAACGAGACCAATAACTTAGGTCTACCCGTCGGTCAGACATAACGCGGTCCGGTTCAGCAAATTCCATTGCTCAAATCGTCCAAATGATGTGGGTCAGCTTTCCCCTTATCTGTTAGACACGAAGCCTTCAAGAGCTCGCAGCTCACAATAGCCACACTGTCCACCAAGTATTAGCTTCACAATCTAAAAGGGGAGCTAGTGCCAGCATTCCTCGCAGTCGCTTGGCTGGTTCCGAAGAAACTCTCTTTCTACACCCCAAACTCAACCCAAACCCTGCAGTATCCTACAGTGCTAGAAAACTAGTCTTTTATAGCATAAAACACAGGAATCACGAGGGTCTTTTCCTGGAATTCCACTCTAGTACTTCCAGTTACTGCCCTTCACAAGCACAACTCATCAACTCCACAACATACACATTTATATGCGGAGTCTTCTCCGGTGTGTAAAATAAAACATTACCAATCCAGACCAACCTATCCAGATGGGCTTCACACAGCATGTCTATTCCATACTACACATTTTCGGATCTATATGCAAGACTTATTGGGGATTTCAAGAATCAAATCAAGGGAAATCCCTCATTAATCCACCTTTTGGTGGGGAAATCTATGCACATGCCAAAGAAGGACTTCACATGTCCAAGAAGGAAGATCGTTACTCTTGACGATTTCTTTGGAGCCATGGAAAACTAGCCAGATGAAAAAACCCGCAAAAGACTTGCCTCCATGAATCTAGACTTGGCTCGCAATTCGGGGCTCTGAAGCTCCGCCGGCAGTTGGATTCCTCCTTCCTCCTCCTTCCTTGCTCTCCCCACTCTCTAACACTTTAGAAAAAGAAAGGCTTGAGAAAAATGAGAGCTTATCCCTCAACTCTCGGCCTTAATACAGCAGGGAGAGTTCTTGACCGTTGGATCCTATTTGAAGGGAATGAACGGCCACGAATTGCCCTGAAACTCAATTTCTTGGGCCGAACACGGCTTGTGACACGCTCGTGTCACAGGCTGTGTGCCTTAAGCGGCAAAGAAACTGACTTGACCCGACCAGGACACGGCCCTGTGACACGCCCATGTCATAGGCCGTTTGCCAGACACAACTTTGGACATGCCCGTGTCCAGCCCCTGTTCGTCTGTCCTCACAAACCTAGCCAAACACAGAGAAGGACATGGCCCTTGACACGCCCGTGTTATAGGCCTTGTGCCCAACATGACTTACCTCTCGAGGATTGTCGAGTCCATTTTGTCGAGTGCATTTCGTCGAGCTCACAGCAGGACACGGCCCTGGACACGCCCGTATCACAGGCCGTGTTCCACACTCAACACCGTCATGTGCCACACTCGAGACCGCCATGCGCCACACTCGAGTACACAGAGAAGAACATGGCTTTGGACACGCCCGTGTCCCTGGCCGTGTTGCCTCAAGCAGAGCAGGACATGGCTTTGGACACGCCCGTGTCCCAGGCCGTGTTGCTCAGCCTACATAGCCCACTCATAAATGAGATTTTTGGGCGTTACATCTAGCCTGGGTGAAACTTCTCCCCTCCTCCTTCTCCACTCTTCCAATGATCTGCATGGGCCTCCCAGCGGCCAGAGCGCCGCCGGCACCACCCTAGCCTTACTCCAGGTCAAGTGGTGGTTGTGGTTGGTAAACCCTGCCAAGTGCTGGTGGTGGCACTGGAAGGGTGTTACACTACCGGGGAAGTCCATCCCTGGCGGCGGATGGTTGTGGTTCCGCCGAATTTCGCCGCTCCGGAGGCACTCGAGAGAATAATATCATTAGTTTTATTTTACAGTGGCAGCCAGCGGCAACAGGCCATCGAAACACCGTCGGAGAGAAGCCATACCCCCGACGCGCTGACCGGGGGTGGTATAGTAGTCGGTGTGCCACTAGAGAGGCGGCGCGGCGTGGCATCGTTGGGAGCAGAGAAAGCCGTGTCACCCCACTCTCGAGTTGGAGAAATTCGGCGGTGGTTTGGGCCTCCAGGCCGACGGACCACTGCCCAGTAGCTCGTCGGTCCCCAGCAAGTCGACCAGGTGCAGTGTCGATGTGTGATGGCTGCCGGCCGACGGTTGAAGAGCCCGTCTCTGCTCTGCACTGATGGCGACAAGCAGTAGTCGTCTGATCTTCTTGATGAAGATCAGAAAGGCACAATGTGGTTAAATTACGTGCCGCCATGAATTTATGGGCCCTCACAGCGGATCCGAGCATGATTCGTTGTGGGGACAAAAGAATATTTCTCTCTATTCGGCTCGATCTCAACTGCAGATTTCATTTTGATTTGGCTAATTGCAGACCCAAATATTAACAAAATATTTGGGATTTTTTAAAGAAAAATCTAGGTTTCTAACTAAAAAGTTTTGAACATGAAAGTTATTCTCCATGATGAGGGATATCTCCACAAAAATTCTGGGAATTTTATGAATTAATTTGATATCTTAAAGAGCCTAAATAAAAATTATTTGGCCAATTTATATGCTCAGAAAATTTTGGAAAATTTATAAGCTTTTTTTAAGCCCTCTTTAATGTTGCGTTAAAATTTGGGAACCTTGGAATGAAAATTGAAGATTTTTTTGATTTCTTGGAGCCTATGGTTGCGCTCAGAAATTTGTATATTCAAATTTTTCAAAAATGAAAATCAGAACGCGCGACCACTCTCTAAATTAAATATTAAGTTTAATTGATTAATCGACGAGAGTTATCGAGGCAAATTTTCAAGCTATGAGTGTTTTGAGGTTTTGCAAAATCACTGAGCATCTCGTTTCAAAAATAACTCTACGGTATTTTTGGGTAAACTCAGAAGATGAAAATACAAGCTTCTATTAGATTAATGTCACTACGGGTGACCGGCCGTTATATTCCTCCCCGTTGGATTTCCTCCACTGGTCGGCCAAAAATACAGTATCGTCGGATGTCACTCACATCCAAGAGTACACAGGGTTGTATGTTGGGTCCTGGGTAGTGCGGTACGACCACCCCTAGAAGTGGAAAGACTGGTCACTATCACTGATAGCCACATCAATGAGGCCCGCGAGGCTCGCTACCATGCTTGAAGAGAAGCGGTTCATATTATGTCGACATAGGGTGTGCGCACGGATTTGAATGCTTGCGGAGTCTTGGTAAGTTTGAATACCTGCGATGTAAACACAGGTTATGAATGCATGTCGTGTTGATAGCCAGTGGAGCGTTTATTATAATTGACGTATAAACCTGCTACTATTTCTAGTTATATTATGATGCATAATCTTACAAATAGTTTCTCCTAGCCTTTATATATGAAATGTTGTACTAACTCTCTCTTGCTTCGGCTATTTACTTTTGTTGTGTGTGTGATCTCATCCCCGGGATATGGATCCGTGGAGGAGATGTGTTTTCAATTTGCTCTGTGACTAATAGTTATTTTAATAACCATTCACAAGAGACGGAGAACCATGACGTTCAGCTATCGCAGGACGATACGCTAGCTGGTAGTTCTCCCCAAGCAGAGGCACCACCGCCATCTCCAGACTTCCGAGACATGAGTTACTAGCACACGGACTTGTGTGTGTGTGTGTGTGAGAGAGAGAGAGAGAGAGAGAGAGAGAGTGTGTGTGTGTGTGTGTGTGTGTGTGTGTGTGTGTGTGTGCTAGTAGTAGTAGTAGTGTATAAATAGTGATTATGGTCTTTGCTTACTATGATATATATAGTGGTTTTCTGTTATTGATTCCGCAAACTCTGAGATGTTATGTGAATGTTGTGACTCACGCAAAGCACGACAGCCAACTAGTGCTTTGTAGAGTGGGTTATTGTCACTCGGGGAGCATTGGGTGGACGTCTTGGGCAGTAAGGCTCATCTACGACCCGACCAGGGCTAAGGTTGGGGGAGGGGGTCTTATAGTTGTGGATCTCCTCGAGCATTCGCCGCCTCAGGCGGCAGGTCAGCTCATCCGACAGTTCTCCTCCAGGAGAAGTCCAACTGGGCCTGCTAGTAGCCTCTCCAAACAGCGGAGTTACGTTGTTAGCAGACCACATTGGACTGCGTATAGTAGAACCAAAAGGCGGGATTCTGCTCTGTGCTGGCCAGACTTGGAAAACTATAAATATACCCTTAAGGGCACCTTTAGAGGTGATCTGATTCTTTAGCTTCCTCCTCCTCTGGTTAACTTTGGTTGGCTTCCAGTGCCCATCTCAGGAATGGCTAGGGAGGGGAAGCTCTCTTAGATCTTCTGGGTGTGTGGCGAGACCTCCACGTTGCAGATTAGGGTATATTCCTAATTCTAAGTCACCAGTCAGGCACTCTTACTTAGGAGGAGTAAGTGCAAGCTACCCCCTTTTGGGTCCGAACTCTTCTTGGAGCTAGTTATGGTTCCAACATTTTTGGTGCGGTGAGCGTGGAGCGTAGCCTGTATAAGAAAATCTAGAGTTGAGCCTTATAATAGGAGCTGAAGCACAAGGAGCTGACCAGGGCCACCCGCCACCACCAATAGGAGGAGTCATGGTTGGCATGTTCATAGACTTCAAGAGAGAGGTCTTGCAGACCTTACACCACGCATTCATCGCGAGAGGCAAGTGCTCGATACCCACCATCCCAGTGGTTAAATCCTAATGGCTAGGCAAGAATACCCAAGGTCAACGGCCTGGGAAGGAGGTGGTAGTTGAGGGGGAGAGTGAGTTCTTGTCAGGCGAGAGCTTTTCCCCAGCCCGATAAGTGCTGGAAGGTTAGGCGAGATGACATCGCGAGACCAGCTAACTCGCCCCTCAGGAGAAGGAAGTCCCTTTAGTGAGTTGATCGCCTCAGTCCTAGTTCTAGAGGGGTTTCAGGAGACAGATATGTCATACTGCATAGACAGAGATGACCCAGTGCAACAAGTCATGTGGTTTGAATATGCAGTTTCCATCAGGCAAATGGTGGATGCCTTTAAGTGTCGACTTTTCGCCATCACCTTCAAGAAAAGGCAAGGGACTAGTTCCACCAGCTTCCCTCCAGTTTGATCTATTGCTTCAAGGACATGCGTCGAGGCTTCCTGTTAAGATTCTTGACGTCCAAGAAGAGAAAGAAGGGAGCGGAATTCTTATTCGGAATAAAGTAAGGGGCGAAGGAAACTTTAGAAAGTTATGTGGATATGTTCTAGGAGGAGGTTCTCCTGGTCCAAGAGGTACCAGGGTACAACCCTAATACTGGCCTTTATGCTTGGGCTATGTCAGGGAATCTTTAGTATGGAGCTGAAAAGGGAGCCTCCTCTATCCTTTAAAGAATTGATGGAGAGGGCGTTAAAGGAAATTGAGGGAGATTCGATAAACTCAGCATTGACCAAGAAGCTGGCTAGGTTGGTAGGAGATGAGGTGAGAGAGAAGGGAGGAAGCAAACAATAGAGGCAAGAAGGAGAGACGAGCCCAAAGGGCAAGGATTCTAGGGACATTAGTAGGGATGGGTTCATCAAGAACCAAAAAACGGCTGGCCTGGAGGCCGCAAGGAGGGCCTGTCTAAGGCCAGGGGAGAGGATATCAAGGAGAAAAAATTCATGAAGGTCAGGGGCGGCTCAACCCCCGGGGATGGAGTCCAGTACAGAGGCCCCACCTACCTCCTCCCCAATGAACAATGGATATTGGAAAAGAAAGAGGAAGAGGGAGAGGTAACAAAAGATAAGTTTTGGTAGAAGAAGGGGTGGAATGGCATTGCTGTATTGTGAATACCATCAAGAGGAAGGCCATTTAATGGCTGTACAACCCCATATTCACTGAGTGGGACCCAGAGGCACCAAGGGTCAGGTATGGACTAGCTTCGGGCTAACTTTGGGCCTCGGAGTAGAAGAGCTTCCGTCTAGGAGTGGGAGGGAATGCTCGAGCTCAAGCACTGGCCGAAAACTACTTCTTCCCAGAGACAGGCGAGAGGGCTCGCGCCTTGCAGAAGGCGGGAACTGTCTCGGTCCGAGGCATTCTTCGACATCTTTTTAGCTTCCGCCGATTGAGGTCGGGAGAGTTCTCGGCAATATTCAGTTCTCGGCATAGGGGTTCTCATCGGGTGGGGCCCAGGGTGAAATTACCTAATTGCCCTCGGGTAAATTACTTATATGCCCTCAGGGTCTGCATTCAGTATTTCATGACAGTGGGATTTGGCTATTGGCAGACCAGCCAGGGGTAATTTTGTAATTTCAGGTCAGCAAAGACTATAAATAGACCCGCAGTGGCTCTTCAGAAAGCAAGCTTACATATTTCCCTAAGATCTTCTAGTACTTTCTGAGGAGCTCCAAGCCCAGCTTTTAGCATTTGAGGGGAAGCTCTCAGAGATCTTCCGGGTTAGAGGTGGGAGCTCCCTGCTGAGGCTTTGGGTCAGTTCTAGGTCCTTTACAACCAGTCAGGGATCGGAGCTTGGGAGAAGTAGGTGTTGGCTACGCCCCTATTTTCGAACTCTCATCGAGGTCAAATTTTGGCTTCAATAGTTCTGGTGCGGTGAGCGTGGAAGGTAGCCAGTATAATAAATTCTTGAGTTTAGTCCCATGATAGGAGGTGAAGGTGAAGGATCTGGTTCAGGAGGTCCCCCCCCCCCTCCCCGGGGAGAAGAGGCGACAAGGAAGATGCTGGAAGACTTCAGGCAAGAGGTCCTGCAGGCCATCAGCCTGGCCTTCTCGACGTGGAGCGAGTGGGTAACCCCTTAGGTTCCAGTAGAGGTGGTCCCGTTCTTGGGCGAGAATGCCCCTAGGCAGCGCCCCGGGAAGGAGGTCCCGGTAGAGGTTGGTGAGAGGGATGTTGCCGCGCGGGAGCTCTTCCCAGGCCAGCGTCCCAGGAAGGAGGTTCCGGCAGAGATCGACGAGAGGGAGGCGGCTGTGCGAGAGCTCTTCCCTGGGCATGGTCTCGCGGATCAGGCCAGCCAGCCGAGTCCGCGAGACGTGCCCTCTCGGCAGGTAGGTGGAGAGAGCCCCTTCAGTGAGCTCATCAGCTTGGCTCCGGTGCCAGAGGGGTTTCGGGAGCAAGACATGTCCTACTACTCAGGGAAAGATGACCATGTACATCATGTACACTGGTTTGAAGACGTGTTTTCGATAAGGCAGATGACGGATGTCTTCAAGTGTCAGCTATTTGCCATCACGTTGAAGGAGAAGGCTCGGGACTAGTTACACCAGTTTCCGACAAGTTCGATATACAGCTTCGAGAATCTATGCCGAGGGTTCCTGTTGAGGTTCTCGACATTGAAGAAGAGGAAGAATGAGTCAGAATGCCTGTTTGCAGTGATGCAAAGGCAGAATGAGACGCTGGGTCATTACATTGACCGGTTTCAGGAAGAGATCCTCTTGGTCCAGGAGGTCCCAGGGTACGCGCTGATGCTCGCCTTCACCCTAGGGCTGAGGCCGGGATTCTTTAGCATGGAGTTGAAAAGAGTGCCCCCCTCTCTTTTTAGGAGCTCATGGAGATGGCGACGAAGGAGACAGACTTCGAAAGGGCCAATCCGACTTTTGTTAGGAAGCTGGCCTGGTTGGAGGAGGACTATGTGAAGGAACCATCAGCAGGAAGGCAGAGGGAGCCGAGGGAGCAGAGGGAGCAGAGGGAAGAGAGGAGGAGGGAGGAACCTTGAGGGCAGGGGCAGCATCATGGATGGGGGGCCCGGGAGCTGAACAACCGGTTGGGTTGGAGGCCCCAGGAGGGTTGCCCCCAGGGCCAAGGAGGAGGCTTTCAGGGAAGAGATAACTTTCATGAGCCGAGGAGGTTTGATCAGCCGGCGTGGAGGCAGGAGCCAAGGGGTCACCTCCCTCAGCATCAAGAGTCCATGGAGGTCGGCAGAGGTAGAGGAGCAAGGAGAGGAGTTCGAGGAGGAGCCGAGATAAGAGGAGATGGAGAAGGAAGAGGGGGCAGGGAGGCATTGCTTTTCTATGACTTCCACCAGGAGGAAGGTCACGCAACGGCCACCTGCCCGGAGTTCTTGGATATAAGAGAAGCTAGGGGCTGGGGAGGCAGGATCTGCCGATAAGGATCGCGGAGGTACAGCAGGGAGAGGGGGAAGACAGGTGCGAGGATCGGGCAGACGTGGGGACCCGAGGAGGGATCGAGGTGATCCACGGAGGAGTTGGGATTGAGGCCACTCGAAAGGATAGCCTTCAGACCATGTTCTAAATGGGGGCCGCCTCGACCTCCCTGGCTCCCCCTCCGGAAGAAAAAATCACCTTTTCATCAGCAGACATGCCGGACTATGAGGATCCGTTCTGTGACGCCCTGGTGATCCAGACGGCGGTGGAGAACTTCATGGTCTCCAGAATACTGGTGGAAAACGGGAGCTCTGTGAACTTGATCTTCAAGAAGGCCTTCGACGAGATGAAGTTCGTAGGCAAGAGGGTATTGGCTTCGGATGGACCGTTTTTTGGGTTTTCTGGAGAGAGGAAGGAGGTAGAAGGAGGGAATATGAAGTTGGGTGGCGTGTCACGGAACTGTAGGTTCGTGATAGTCGACTCCCCAAGCAGTTACAATGTCATCTTCAGATGCCCCATCATCAGCGCCTTTCGCTACGTCCCCTCCTCATTTCATCAGTGCCTCAAGTTCAACAACGGAGGGTTGCAGTTTAGGATCAGGGGGGCCCGAAGGTGGTGAGGCAGTGTTACGTGATGGTGGTCAACACCGTGTATTGGATGGCAGAGGCGGAAGAACTTGAGAGGGAGATGGCGGATCAGGAGTATGTCGTCGGAGAGGAGGAGGTGAGCCCGGAGGAGAAAAGGGGAGGAGGAGTGTATGAGGCCCAGAGGGGCGTGGAGGTCGAGCAGCAGTAGCAAGAGCTTGGAGGAGGCGATAAAGGTAGAGAAGGAGCGAGGAGAAGGAGAAGGAGCTGAGAGGGAGGATCGGAGGGGCGCGGAGGTCGAGCAGCAGCAGCAGCAGGAGGGCCTGTAGGAGGCGATGGAGGTTGAAGAAGCAGGAGGGGAGGAAGAGTTTGGGCAGGAGGAAGAGGCGAGGGCTGGCTGGGAGCAGTAGCGGCTGGAGCCAGCTGAGGAAGTGATGAAGATGGAGTTCTTCACCAGCGCAGGGCAGGTGTAGAGGTGCAGGTCAGCTGGGGCCTAAGTCCCGAGGACAAAGAGCGAGTGCAGGCCTATATCCAGAGCAACGTCGACATCTTTGCTTGGAGTGCGGCGGACATGTCGGACATCGATGCGGATGTGGCTTGCCATCGCTTGAACCTGGACCCCCGTACGTGCCCCATTCGCCAGAAGATGAGGACCATCGCCACTAAGCTAGAGGAGCCCATCCGCGAGGAGGTCAGGAAGCTTCTGGAGGCTGGCTTCATCTCGGAGATCCAGTATCCAGGCTGGATCTCCAACATGGTAATGGTAAAAAAAAGGGGAGGGAAGTGGCGTATGTGTATTGACTTTTCCTTATTGAATAAATCATGCCCCAAGGATTGCTACCCCCTGCCTCAGATCGACGCGCTAGTTGATTCAGCCGTCGTTTTTTCTATTATGAGCTTTTAGATGCTTTTTCAGGTTATCACCAGATCCGAATGCACCCTCCTGATGTCAAGGATGTCTCCTTCATCACGAGAGAGGGATGTTTCAGCTATAAGATGATTCTCTTTGGGTTGAAGAACGCAGGGGCTACATACCAACGCATGATGGATCGAGTCTTCCAGGGTCAAAGGGGGAGGAACCTAGAGGTCTATGTTGATGACCTGATGGTCAAGAGCAAGAGTATGGACTCATATCTACGGGACTTGGAGGAGACATTCGCCACCCTGCGAAATTTCAAGATGAGGTTGAACCCCTTGAAGTGTGTCTTCGGGGCGAGCCGCGGGAAGTTCCTAGGGCATCTTCTGACCCTAGCAGGGGTAGAGCCCAACCCAGATAAGGTAAAGGCCATCCTAGAGCTGGAATCACCACGCAGTGCTAAAGAGGTCCAGCGCTTGACAGGCAAGCTGGCCGAGCTAAGAAGATTCCTCTTCAGGTCGAGGGAAAAATGCTCATCATTCTTTAAGGTTATGCAGGGTAATCAAAGGTTTGAGTGGACCGCTAAATGTGAAGAGGCTTTTCAAGCGCTGAAGAGGCAGCTCTCCCAAGCTCCGCTACTTCAAAGCCCGAAGGAGGGGGAAGATCTAGCCTTATACCTTGGAGTAGGATCAGAGGCTATGAGCTCTATTCTGGTAAGGGAAGAGGGGAAGAAGCAATTGTCATTTTACTACGTTAGCAGGACCCTGAAGAAGTCGGAGCTAAGCTATCCCATCCTAGAGAAGCTAGCATATGTTTTAATTGTTTCAGCAAGGAAGCTTCGGCCGTACTTCTAAGCCCATTCGATCAAGGTGGTGACGGACCATCCCCTTTGCATGATCTTTGAAGGAGTGGAACACTCGGGCAGATTGGCCAAGTGGTCTATTGAACTGAGTGAGTTTGACATCTCGTTTGTCCCAAAGCTCTCCATCAAGGCGCAAGTGGTGGCTGACTTCTTAGCTGACAACGTTGTTGAGGTCGGAGCCGAGGAGCTGCGTCCGTAGGGGCATGGAAGATGATGGTTGAAGGGGCCTCGGGAAATCATTCCCTCGGGGGGAGGAGTGGTGTTAATAAGCCCTCAGGGGGTCATTATAGAACAAGCGGTGGTCTTGAACTTCCCGGTGACTAATAACCAAGCAGAGTATGAGGCCGTGATAGCCGACCTCCGTTTGGAAAAGGAGCTTGAGATCCAAGATGTGGAGGCCTTTACGGACTTATTGGTGGTAACATTACAGATCTGGGGAGAGTTTGAATCCCGAGAGCCCACCCTTGCAAAGTATTTGTCCAAGGTAAGGGTGATCATCGGAGGGTTCCGGATATTCTCGATCAAACACGTGCCCAGGGAAGAGAGCGCGGCAGCCGATTGGCTGGCTAAGTTTGGACCTCGGGGAGGGCGAACCCTGACCGAGCTATTTCGACCTATAATCGAGGAAGGATAATTGATGGAGGTAGATCGGCGACCCTCATGGGTGGACCCTTTGGTGATCTTCCTGACCACGGGTGAACTTCCGGAAGGGACTAAGGATGCAAAAGGATTCAGGCATAATACGGACCATTACCTAATGCTGGAGGGAGGGTTACATTGGAAGATGTTGTCAGGGCTCCTGGCAAGGTGTGTGACCGAGGAAGAGATTTTGAGAATCCTGGAGGAAGTGTATTCAGGAGAGTGCGACAGTCACTCGGGGAGAAGGATGTTGGAAGCAAGGGTGGTAAGGCAAGGGTATTCTGGCAGACCCTGAGGAAGGACGCGGCTGAGTTTGTGAGAAGGTGCCGAAAGTGTCAGCTGTATGCTCCCCTCCAGCTCTTGCCCGCTCAAAGGCTCTGAAGCATCACGACACCATGGCCTTTCGCCATCTGGGGGATGGATCTAGTTGGGCCCTTCCCTCTAGCTAGCGGGCAGAGGATGTTGGGTACATTGAAAAATATGTACCATATTTGGAGAAGCCTCATCTTAGTCAATGATATGCACCAATTTGTATTTGATAGATGTTTGAGTTACATTGTGCAGGTTCAAGAATTTGAAGAAAATTTTCTAAGTACAAGTATCGACACTTGTGAAGAAGTTGTGTCGACACCCAAGCTAAGTCGACACTTATGAAGGAGTTGTGTCGACACCCAAGCTAAGTCGACACTTATGAAGAAGTTGTGTCGACACTCAAATTAAGTCGACACCTAAATAAGCAGCTGTGTCGACACCCAGAATTGTGTCGACACCTGAGGCAGAATTTGTGTCGACACCTAATACAGGAGATGTGTCGACACCAAGGAGCTATGTCGACACTGGAAGAAGTTATGTGGACACACTAGACTTGTGTCAACACATCAACTCTCAAAGTGCTGTATCGAGATCAGAAGCAATTGTGTCGACACACAGGACTTTTGTCGACACACACTCAATGCCATCTGAACACACTCAACGTTGTCGACACACACTCAACGTCGTCTGTCGGCAACAGCTATGTCGAGACCAGAAGGACTTGTGTCGACACACACTCAACGCCGTCTGATATACACTCAACGACATCTGTCTGCAGCAGTTATGTCGAGAACATGAAGACTTGTGTCGACACACTGGACTTGTGTCGACACATACAACAGAAGAAGTATCGAGTAGTAGAAGATTGACTGAGTCGACACATTGAATGCTGTGTCGACATCATGAAGACTTGTGTCGACACGTAGCCTATATGTTTCGATACATGTGAAGAAGTTTGCAGAGTGGAATGTGCTGAGTTGGAAAGTCTTTGACGAGTCAACTGACTTGACTGGTGACTCGACAGCTGTCATAACCAACCGGTCTGATACCTCTGTCAGAACTGTCAGAAGGTTATTACAAACCAGATTAGCCGGTAACCATTGGGAAACTCTATATAAGAGTCAGATCTATGACAAAAAAAAGAACACAACATAAGAAGAAGAAGAAAAACACTAGAGAATTCTTCAACAAGAACAGGGAAAACCCTTAGAAGGCAGATCCAGAGCTGTCTGCAAGAAAGATTCAGAATTCATTCTGAATTTAAGGAAGAAGCTGACTGAAGATCATCTTCTACATCAAGTGAATATCCACCTTATTTTGTTCTATCAAGAAGCTTTGAAAAGCTAAGTCAGGTTGGATCAGAAGGGTCAGTTCATTCAAGAACTAATCAAGAAGGCTACACCAATAAAAAATCTAGCTGGTGAATTTTTAGTATCTTTATATCATTTAATTTCTTGTAGGATCTATTATTAGATCTGAGTTGTAAGCCTGAATTTATAAAGGCTGAGGTAGGGCTAAGAGCCTTAGGTGCAGGACTTGTGAAAAGTCTGAGTTGTAAGCCTAGTGATAAAGGCTGAGGTAGGGCTGAGGCCTGAGGTAGGATTCTTGGGAAGAATCTGAGGTAGGACTTGTTTTAGTCTGAGCTATAGGAACCATTCTGGTTCTGAGTTGTAAGATCTGCGGATCCGAGCCAGTGGAAGGAAGTTAGGCTGAATCCAGTTATCTACTGGATAGGCGAAGGGGGAAAGTGGATGTACCCATACTTTGGGAACCACTATAAATTTGGTGTATGCTGTGAATTGTGGTCTGTGCTTTGAATTATCTGTGGAGAATTTAATCTAGTTGTTTGCCAATAAAAATTGTTTAAAAAGTTTAGAACCTATTCACACCCCCCCCCCCCCTCTAGGTGTTTACGCTTTTGAAATCAAGTCTTTCAAGTGGTATCAGAGGGAGGTTCCTCAAAGATTGACCTAACAGTCTGAGTGAATCTCCATGGCAAATAACAGATATCAAGAATGGGTTCAAATGAGAATCAAAAGGAGTTTGGATCTATGAAACTGCCAATCTGTAGGAAAGAATCCTTTGGCATATGGAAGGAAAGAGTCAGGTTGTTTATGGAAGCATCTGATCCAAGAATCTATATCACAGTACAGGAAGGCCCCTTCATTCCAATGAAAGTATCAGTCATGGATGCAAATGTTAAAACTCCTAAGAGTTATTCTGAAATGACCAAGGATGAGATCATCTTGGCAACACTAGACAAAAGAGCACAAAACAT
The DNA here is from genome assembly GCA_039513925.1 of Platanthera zijinensis. Lineage (NCBI taxonomy): Eukaryota > Viridiplantae > Streptophyta > Magnoliopsida > Asparagales > Orchidaceae > Platanthera > Platanthera zijinensis. Next base: position 159,744,625 of record CM077083.1, read on the forward strand.
TATTATAAGTGTTATAGATGATGCCACATTTCAGAATATGGTGCACTGTAAAACCTCCAAGGAAATGTGGGACACATTGATTGTCTATATGGAGGGCACAGAAGAAGTTAGAGAGGACAGGAAGTTTATGTTGAATGAGAGCTTTAGACAGACCAAAACTGATAGCATAGCTGAATGCTACAAGAAGTTCTTCAGAATAGTGAATGAGTTGATGACCTATGGAAGAGTCTTCATCACTTATGAACTGAATGACAAGTTTCTTAAGTCCTTAACAAAGGATTGGGATACTAAGATATGTGTCATCAGAGAAGTGGCCAGGCTGGTTGATACACCTCCACCCACACTTTTTGGAAAGCTGCTATCCTATGAAATGCATCTTACTGCCAGAAAAGAGGAGGAGAAGGGCAGCAGATCTGAGTACAAGGAAAAGTCAATAGCCTTCAAGGCTGAAGGCATAAGAAAGGGTAGGAGAAAATCTCTTTCTCCACCCAGTAGGAGTGCTGAGGCAGAAGAAGGAAATCCTGACAACAACACATCAGATAGCCACTCTTCTGATGAGGATTTTGCAGCCTTCACAAGGCAGTTCCAATGATTCATGAAGAAGAAGAAGTGGAAAACCAGACCTTCTACATCCTTTTTGAAAGTGAAGGGATAGATACTACTCTAGAGGGGGGGTGAATAGAGTTATCAAATTTTGCACTAGACAGAACTTAATAGTCTACCCAACTCCCTTGGAGTGAAATGCGGAATGAAAAGATTATAGATAAGGAGATAACCCTAAAGCCTAACACAAGTGTTGTGCACAAACTCAAGCTAACTGTAATTACAGTTAAGGCTTGGAAATCCTAATCAGCAACTAGCAAACCTAGTTATATCTAATCACAGCCACAATGCAAGAATTAAATTAAGCAAGCCAGACGACACAAGGAATTTATAGTGGTTCCCCAAACAACTTGGGTACGTCCACTCTTCTACCAACAAGGTAGGAATCCACTACAGGTTTTTGATCAGGTGCCCTGCCACCACAAGATCTGCTTCAGGTAGATCTAGAAACCCTTTAGACTTTTGATCAGGTGTCTAAAAACCGAACACAGGTTTTTGATCAGGTGCCTTGCCACCAAGGGATACTTTTGAAGGGAGTAATAACCCTGTACAGGAGGGGGAAAGGGGTTAAGGTGTCTTCTCTATTTTACAATAGATTAGAGAAGCACAATAACTTGCACTGAGCTAGACAGCTCTAAAAGAATCAAGGCTCCCCCTGGCTCAAAGAACGTCCAGGTGAAGTCTTGCTTCAGTGCAGAAACTCTTCAGTAAGAACTGAAGGAAAAAATACAAGAAGATATAAAATAATAAAAGAAAAATATAATCTTCTAGCAACTATCTTCTTCTTCTTCTTCTTCAAAAGAACTCTGAGTCAGAACTTCCTTGAACAGGAGAACTCAGATTGAAGAAGAGCAGAAGAGCTTAACACTTCTCAGTTGAATGAGGATTGCTGAGAGTAGTGAACTTGGACTTGATGAGAGCTTGAATGCTGATTGAATAACTCTTAGAATAACTGGTTAGCTAGCTGAAATCCTTCTCCAAAGGATTCCTTTTATAGCAGCAACAAGCAACGGCTCTTTTCAATTTGAACTGTTTGTCTTCTTCTGAAACTTGAAACCTGGGCTGCAAATATCACAAAGACAAACAAACTCTGCAGCAAAATATTCTATAAAAGGGATAAACCTTTTTCAAAGAAGCTGCAGGAAGCAATCTGATAATAAAGGTACTAAATAAAATCACACCAGAGACAAACTCTTTATAGCATAAGGAAGACTTTTCAGTCTAACGGCTATAAAGGATTGACAGTAGATAAAGTAAAATACGATGTCAACTAATAAGACAAACAACTTTATCTGAAAAAATTTTACTCAGGCAAAAGGGATGGAGCAGATATTGCCTGGAAATATTATCATAAAATAACTGAAATAAAATGCCAGATAATGTATTAATTTATTAAATAGAATAAATAAATACAAAATAAAAAGGCAAACAGAAAGCGTCGAACGACCCTCGGAGATCGTCGACCGACGCACGGAGATCGTCGACCTATCGGGCAGATAGTCGAACGATCCAGATAGTCGACCTATCAAAGAAGATAGTCGAACTACCTCGGCAGATAGTCGACCTATCAGAGCAGATAGTCGATCTATCAGATAGTCGATCTATCCGGACAGATAGTCGAACTATCAAACACAAACAGATAGTCGACCTATCAAGCAGATAGTCGACCTATCAAAGCGGAACAGATAGTCGACCTATCAACAGATAGTCGAGCTATCAGATAGTTGAACTATCAGGACAGATAGTCGAACTACCAAACCAAGCAGATAGTCGACCTATCAACAGATAGTCGAGCTATCAACGCAGACAGAGCGTCGACCAACTGATAGACGATAGTCGATCAGCCGATAGACGATAGTCGAGCGACGTTCGACTATAGTCGAACGAAAAAAAAAACTACTTAACCAAATTCTTCATCTGGAAAAGCGGGGACTCTACAGCTAGACCACTAACCATTGACCATAGATATTTCTTGGGTCAAGGGACTAAAAAGACAAGACTAAACTCAAATCAAACTAGGGTACCAACAATCTCCCCCTATTTGAGTTAAGTCTCTCAAAAACTAAAACACAGAGCTAGCTATAGAACAATAAAATCAATACAGAAAATAGTTAAACAACTAGCTAGCAATTAACAATCAGTCACATATATAACAGCAGTCAATCAAAAATTAAGAATCTACAGAATCAGGCTTGGGATCAGAAGAACTAGGAACAAAAGAAATTTTCCGCAAGGGATCAATGGCTTCTTTCTTAGACATCTTCAAATCTTGCTCGCCAATAATCTTCAGTTCTGCAGCCCTTGGAACAACTGCTTCTGGGTGCTTTTCCATATATTTAGAAGGATCAAAAACTTCAGGACTAACCTGGATTTTATCTAGTTCCTTCATTCTGAACTTTGACATTGTAGAAAACCCTGCAGAATCCTTTCCTTCAGCCTTAGCTTTCTTTATCTGGGCTGATCCAACAAGTTCTAGAAATCGAGCCATCCTGAAATCAGGATCTAACTCTTGGCTTTCATACACATTTTCAGATGATGTATCAATAGTCTTCACAGCTTTAAACTTAACAGATAAATCTAATAAACTTTCAGCTGTATCTTTAACTTCTTGAATAACTAAAGATGATGGAGGAGCAAACTCGGCAAACTTCTTACTGGATTTTTTAGAGAAAATAGTTCTTTTACCTTTTGAAATATCCTTAGCAACATGAACTGGTATAGCATGAGAAACCTTTTTCTTGGGAGAAGGAGGAGGTGAAAATGTTGGCTTTTGATATACAACCTCCTTTACTTGCTCTTTAACCTCAGTATCATGCCTTTGAGTACCAGTATAAGATTTGCCTTGGTGGCTTTGAGAACTTTTCCTTGAATGAGGCTGAGAAGGAGCAGATTTTGCAGATGGAGCAGATGGATTAGCAGATAAATTGCCAGAGGCTCCTGCACCGGGAGGTGGAGGAGGAGGACCTCTGGGAGTCCATCTGGGAGCAGGACTATCATATCTCTTAGATTTCTTTCTCTCCTTTTGCTGGTTTTTGGAAAACCACATCCAGTGTTGGAAGTCTTTCGACTTAGGGTCAATCCCTTTCAATATGTAATAGGGAGTATCATTGTCTCGATTGGGAGGAGGAGGAGCAACAGCTTTCCTTTTTCTCTTTGCAGCTTTCTTTTTCTTAGAGTCCTCAGACATATCTGAATCATCTTCATCTTCAGAAAGAGATGAGGGAGGATGATCATAAGGGTTATAGGCTTCTGATACAGCCTTTTCCTTTGCTTTCATGGCAGCTTTCTCCTTTTCTTCTTCTATGGCATCCTGTGCCAGAAGGGTATCTAAATCCAACCCTGGGGAATCATCCCATAAAGTAGACTTTTCAGCTTCAGATTCAGGATCCTTTTGCATATCTGACTGAGCTGGTAGAACAGACTCAGTGTCTTGAGCAGCAGGCAAAAGATCAGCTGGAACTTCTGGAGAGGGTTCTGATACTGTCATTATGACATCTGGAACAACTAAAACATCTAAAACAGATTCTTGAACAACTACTTCTACTTGAGCAGCTATATCTTCTTGAATATAATCTGTAGATTCATGAACACAAATCCGCTAAATAAGCTAAAAACATCCCTTCTAGGTATTCACAAACTAGCAAATCAGTTGACTCGTCAATAAAACGGATGAGTGAATTACCTTCATACTTTACCAACTCCCAGGATTCATCTGGATAGGATGTAATAATGCCTTCTAGGAAACGGGCAACCAAAGGAGTGGTGAGATCTTCTAAACAAACTTTGACAATAAATTCTGTTTCCAATAGAGCATCAGCAATCTCTTTTTCAGATAACACTAAAACTGATTCTTCTTGAGCTGGAGCAGTCTCTTCTTGAACTGTCATCACTATATCTGTCACCGCTGGAGGATCTGCTGGAGGGGAGGCTGGAAGCTCTGAGACATCTTCATAGAACATCTCCCCCTGCCTGATTTCAGTGGGAACTGAAACCAGGCCCCTGGAAGAAGAGGGCTCAGCAGAATTAGAGAGGGATTGGATGGTAGCAGTCAAAGTAGCAATGGAGGAAGCAAGTGGAGCAATTTCCTCTTCAATCATGATTTTGATTGAAGGGGTAATCAACTCCAAGATGCTGGAGATGAATGCTGGGGTGATTTCAAAAGAATGTGGAACTGCAGTGGATGGAGGAGCAGCAAAAATGGTTGATGTGGCAGGATGAAATGAAGTGAGGACTGGAGATCGAACGGGAGAGTTAACTGGAGAGTTAACTGGAGAATGATGTGGAGAAGGTGAGTGAGGAGGAGTTGAAATGGGAGAATGAACTGGAGAGGCAATATCAGACGCCAACAGATCAAAGCTAGTTTGAGAAGTCCCAGCAAGATCAGTTGGGTGAGAAGATGCAGGAGGAGAGCCAGAATGTCATACTGCAATTGAAGTTGAAGGAACTTCAGCTGCAGTAGATGGCAAAGAAGAAGAAGATGAAGGAATAGCTGAAGGAGCTGAGCCAAGTTCTTGAGGGTGGGGAGCGACAGAGTCAGTCCTTGTGCTCTCAGATGCAGCTGGAGCAGCCCCTGCAGGAGCGGGCTTCACGAATGTCCTCTTCCACTTGGAGAACAGATTGGGATCCATCTTCTTGCTGGCATTAATGGTTGTAGTAGTTGAAATCAGCAGTTGGGGATATCTTTCCTTTAGAAAAATCCCAATAACCCTGCCTAGGATAACCTCTTTCTTACTGTTCTTCTTCCTTATCAAATCGAACAAAACACCAGCCCAGTTTATTTGCTTCTTATTAACAATTGCACACATTAGTGCAAATTGTTGTCTGGTGATATTATCATGGGCTGAGTGCTTTCCGAGAAGCACTTTTCCAACTAACTCAGCAAGAAATTTTATCTTGAAGGGGAAATTCACCTTGAGGAGCTTCGAGGGAATGCCTTCTGCATGTCCCAGCTCTAACAACATCCTTCCGAATTCAGGAGCATCTTGCTCATATTCTTCTTCGCCATTAATCAATCCAAAAACATCAGCCAAAACTGCGGGAGTCAAGATTACCTCTTCTCCGCCAATAGAGTCGGTCATCGATTCGTCGGTGGAGGACGAAGTAAATGCCCATTCCTTAATCTCGGGAATATTTAACTTAATCCTTGAAGACATTAGTCTTTCTAACCCTTGATCTCTGCATAACTGGAGGATTTCCACAATCCCTGATTCACAACAGCTGAAGGCATCGAAATCGACACTGAATCCTGTGTCGAACTTCACAACTGCGAGCAATGCTGGAGAAATCGCCATTGAAATGCTGGAGAATGTGCGAGAGAGACGGAGAAGACGAATCGGCAGAGAATCGCAAGAGGAGGAGCAAGCGGGAAGACGGAATGCGAAAGGACGCTCTCCGTCGACGATAAAAGCGAAGATATTTTAACCTAGGTCGACTATCGGCTTTATATTAGACCGGAGATAGTCGATCTATTCAAAAGATACTGGAGACGATGGTCGAACGGTCGTTCGACGATCGGTCCAGAAGCAGAGTAGTCGAGCAATCGTTCGACTATTTCTGGCTTCTCAAAACAACAAGTTGTCGTCATCCAGGGATCGACGATGAGCTCGACTTGTTCGACTATGGTCGAACGCCGGTCGACGATCTTCAATCAGACAAGCTTTCATCAACCATAGGTCGACGATGGGCTTGACCCGATCGACTATCTTCGAACGTCGTTCGACTATCTTCAAACAAGTTTCAACATTGGCAGATATAGTCACACTTAGTCTCTTCCATTAATCATGCCTAGTTGAACTAAAAAGAACAGATGTTTCTGTTCATCTAAGAGCTTGGTGAATATATCACCTCTCTGAAACTCAGTGGATATGAACTCAAGACAAATCTTGTTCTTTTCCACACAATCTCTCAGGAAATGGTGCCGAATCTCAATGTGCTTCGTTCTAGAGTGGTGCACTGGATTTTGTGCAATTGAGATAGCACTGGTACTATCACACATGATTTTGGTGTTCTTGTGTGAGTAACCATAATCCACAAGCTGGTTTTGAATCCACAGGATCTGTGAACAACAACTGGCAGCTGCTATATATTCAGCTTCTGCAGTTGAAGTTGAGACAGAAGCCTGCTTCTTACAGAACCAAGAGACCAATCTCTCTCCCAGGAACTGGCAAGTTCCTGAGGTGCTCTTCCTATCAACTCTGCAACCAGCATAGTCAGAGTCAGAGTATCCAATTAACTCAAATTCTGATTCTGCTGGGTACCAAAGTCCTAGATTTGGACATCCCTTCAGGTATCTCAGGATTCTCTTGAGAAGAATCAGATGAGATTCCTTGGGGTTGACCTGGAATCTAGCACAAAGGCATGTAGCAAACATTATATCTGGCCTACTTGCAGTTAAATATAATAGGGAACCAACAATGGCCCTATAATTCTTTTGATCAACTGGCTTGCCGTGATCATCAGAATCAATAACTACATTAGTAGCCATAGGTGTAGGCATTGCTGAAGCATCAGCCATCCCAAATTTCTTTACCAATTCCTTGGCATATTTGGATTGGGAGATGAAGATACCATCAGCATCTTGCTTAACTTGGAGACCAAGAAAGTAAGACAGCACACCCATACTACTCATCTCAAACTTGGAATGCATCAAGTTGGAAAACTTTTTGCACAGTTTGGGATCAGTGGAACCAAATATAATATCATCCACATACACTTGAACTAACAGGATTGTGTCCTTTTGGTGCTTGATGAAAAGGGTTCTATCAACTACTCCCCTAGTAAAGTTGTGCTCTAACAGGAAACTAGCTAGAGTCTCATACCAGGCTCTAGGGGCTTGCTTTAGTCCATAAAGAGCTTTCTGCAACTTGAACACATGTGAGGGCTGAGTTGAAGAAACAAACCCTGGTGGTTGTTCAAAAAACACCTCTTCCTTAAGCTCACCATTTAGGAATGCACTTTTGACATCCATCTGAAAGACCTTAAACTTCATGTAGGCTGCATAGGCCAAGAAGATCCTTATTGCTTCTAGCCTTGCAACAGGAGCAAAGGTTTGGTCATAATCTATACCTTCCTCCTGTCTGTAACCCTGAGCTACAAGCCTAGCTTTATTCCTTACAATAATTCCATTTGTATCCAACTTGTTTCTATACACCCACTTGGTGCCTATGATCAGTTGGCCTTTAGGTCTTGGAACCAAAGTCCAAACTTTACATCTCTCAAACTGATTGAGTTCCTCTTGCATAGCAATGATCCAGTGGGGATCTAGCTCTGCATCTTTAAAGGTGAGGGGCTCAACCTGTGAGAGGAAACAAGCGTGCATCACATCCTGTCTTAACTGATGTCTTGTTTGAACACCAGCTGATATGTATCCTATCACTTGAGATGTGGGGTGATCTCTAAGTGTGACAATATCAGCAGGTGGGATGTGATCTTCAGCAACAGTTGAGATTAATTCCTCAGGAGGAATTTGATCTACTGTTGGTGGAACAATAACAGCTTCAGCAATGTCTTCATCACTGTCTGATTCAGTGATCTGAAGAGTTGATAGTTGAAGAATCTCTTGAGTAGCATCAGGTACCTGCAATGAACTGGAGGAAGGAGAATTTTCCTTCTCCTTGTAAAACATCTGAGACTCATCAAAAGATACATGCACAGATTCTTCAATTTTACAGGTTGATTTGTTATAAACCCTATAAGCTTTGCTTACTTGGGAATATCCTAGAAAAATTCCCATTGAAGCTTTTGCTTCAAACTTTCTAAGGTATTCTTTATTATTATTATGAATATACACTACACAGCCAAATACTCTAAAATAATTAATTTTAGGTTTCTTTCCTTTAAGCAACTCATAAGGAGTTTTACACTTAAGCTTGTGTATCAGACTTCTATTCAAGACATAATTGGCTGTACTAACAGCTTCTGCCTAATAGGAAAGAGGCATATTAGCATCTGCCAACAATGTACTAGCAGCTTCAATGAGTGTTCGATTTTTCCTTTCAACTACCCCATTTTGTTGGGGAGTTCTAGGAGCTGAGAAGCTATGTTTGATACCTTCTCTCTCACAGAATTCTTACATGAGAAGAGAGTCAAACTCAGTACCATGATCACTTCTGATCAAGGCCACAAGAGTAGAGTACTCAGTCTGCACACATAATAGAAAGTCTGTAAGGGCTTTGAAGTTATCAGCCTTAGTTCTCAAAAAGAAAACCCAACTGAACCTAGAGAAGTCATCTACAATGACTAAGGTGTAATACTTCCCTCCTAAACTCTGTACATTTATTGGGCCAAAAAGGTCCAAATGTAATAAATACAGGATTCTAGGAGAATCACTTTTATTTACAGATTTAAAAGAGTTTTTGGTTTGCTTACCTAGCTGACAAGCCTTGCATAGGCTCTCCTTCTTGTAGGGGCAAGAGAGTAAACCTCTAACAAGGTTGTGTTTAGATAACCTAGATATATTTTTAAGGTTAACATGACTAAGCCTCTTATGCCACAAAGAATTATTATTAATTGTTACTTCATTAAATAAACAAATTTCAGAGTGAGTTGAATTGAAATCTACTAAATAAATATTACCTAATCTAATGCCTACTAAAACAACATTATTATTTAAAGTAATATTACAAAGGGAGTTAGAAAATGAAACCTGGTAGCCAGCATCACATAGCTGGCTGACTGAGATCAAATTGTGCTTCAGTCCTGTCACATATGCAACTCTCTTGAAAGTAACAGCTCCAATAGTGATCCTGCCATAGCCTTCTGTCTGACCACAGCTTGAATCTCCAAAGATCACCTTTGGGCCGAGCTTAGCTTTGAATTTTGACAAAAGATTTTTAGTTCCTGTCATATGCTTGGAGCATCCACTATCCAAATACCACTTATTTTGAGTGATAGGATAGGCCTTCACCTGCAAGAAATTTATTTAGACATTGTGGACCCAGGTAACCTTGGGTCCCTTGTTTTTCACATAAGAAAAGCTAGAAATAAATGAAAATGCAGGCTGAGGGTGATAACCTAATGGGTGAGATCTCCTAGGTGGGATTCTCCATGCAGATGATGGGTCAACAAACCTAGGGTTTCTATTTTCATTTAGGTTTCTACGGGTTTGATGATGATTTTGAAAATCATATTGAAAACGTCGATCGACGTTCGACGATGGGTGCTCAGATCGTCGAGCTTCGTTCGACCATTGGGCTTCTGATCGTCGAGCAGCGTTCGACGCTCTTTGTATTTCCTTAAAAAATTTCTTCCTCTTTTCTCTCTTAGCTTTATTTAAAGTTTTATTAACTTGATTTACTTGCTCAGTGTTCTTTATCCCATCAGCTGAGATAAAGTTCACTGGAGTTGAAAGATTATTTTTAAGAATAACTGGGGGTTCACTGGGAGAAGCTCCTAAGCCTAGTTTGTTATTACCTGACCTAGTGTTAGTCATGCTGGTTATCTCTAACAGCTTAAGGCTTCTACCATTTAGGGATTCTTCTAACCTCTTAGACTTAGCTAACTCAATTTTAAGAAACTTAATTTCTTCACTATAATTAGTGAGATCTTCCTTTAACTTAATATTTTCAATAGATATGATTTCTGATTCAGCTAGCCTATGTCTAAGTTCTTTAATTTCTTTTTCAGAACTAATTAAATCTAAGCATAAAGAGTTAAAATATAATTTGAATTCTGCAGAAGTGAAATCATAAGAGGATAGTACCTCATCTTCTGTTGGCATTTCTTCCTCTGAATCTGAACTCTCTGCAGCTGAATGATTGCTGCAGGCATCTATTGCCATCAGGCAAACTTCCTTTGCCTTCTTCTCTTCCTCATCCTCACTGGAGCTAGAGGAGGAAGATTCTTCATCAGAATCACTCCAGGTTTCAGCGACGAAGCCTCTCTCCTTCTTCTTGTTCTTGTAGGAGGATGGCTTGGAATGCTTCCTGTGCTGTTCCTTTTCTTTCCTCTTATCTTTGTTTTTCTCCTCTGGATAATCTGGTAGGATGTGTCCAGGTTTCCTGCAACCATAACAGATAATTTCTTTAGCAGGTGAACGGTCATACCTTGGTTTGTCTTCATAGCGTGAAGACTTCTTTCTGAATTCCTTTCTCCCCATCTTGAGAAATCTCTTGGCAAATAATGCCATTAGCTCCTCATTGGATTGGCTGCCTTCAGAAGCATCAGCAGCCTTAAGAGCTAGAGATTGCTCTTTTCTAGTTGGAGTAGGGGTCTTTGCTTCAGCTTCTGCTTCCCTTGTCTTCAGCACTTGCTCAAAGGATTTGAGCTTGCCGAGAAGAGCCTCTATTGAGATCTCTGTTGTACTTCTGGCTTCCTTGATGGGCCAGATCCTCAGATCCCATGTGCTAGGGAAGCACATAAGAATCTTATCATTGACCTCTGTCAATGAAATGTCCTTGTCAAGGGTCCTCAGCTCATTGATGATTGAGCTGAGCCTTGTATACATGGCTTCAACTGATTCAGCATCAGTTTTCTTGAAGTTCTCATATTGTGAGATAAGGTTGGACCTTCTGTCCTTCCTTTCATCAGCTGAACCAGCTACAATCTGGTTCAGTGTATCCCACATAGCTTTTGCTGAGGAGCAGTCAGCAACCTTCTGGAATACTTCATCAGACATTGTCTGAGCCAGTATGTTCATTGCCTTGGCATCTGCTATCTTTGCCTTTTTGTACTCATCATTGTAGTCTGGAGGAGGCACTGCACTCATATCAGATGATGAGGCAGAAGCAGTAGCAGGTGCTCTTGGGGGTCCTGACAAAATAGAAGCAAAGATGCTTTCATCAATAGAATTCATATATAATTTGATCCTTGCCTTCCAGATGCCAAACTTAGCTAAGTTGCATGCTGTAGGTCTGGTGCTAGAATAATCCTTGGACTGGGCCATGATAGTGATAGTGATTATCTATAAACTTTGGTATCAATCAGGATCTTGTGACTTAGGTGTTAGCCTATTCAGTCAGTCAACCTGGCTCTGATACCAATTGAAAGTGAAGGGATAGATACTACTCTAGAGGGGGGTGAATAGAGTTATCAAATTTTGCACTAGACAGAACTTAATAGTCTACCCAACTCCCTTGGAGTGAAATGCGGAATGAAAAGATTATAGATAAAGAGATAACCCTAAAGCCTAACACAAGTGTTGTGCACAAACTCAAGCTAACTGTAATTACAGTTAAGGCTTGGAAATCCTAATCAGCAACTAGCAAACCTAGTTATATCTAATCACAGCCACAATGCAAGAATTAAATTAAGCAAGCCAGACGACACAAGGAATTTATAGTGGTTCCCCAAACAACTTGGGTACGTCCACTCTTCTACCAACAAGGTAGGAATCCACTACAGGTTTTTGATCAGGTGCCCTGCCACCACAAGATCTGCTTCAGGTAGATCTAGAAACCCTTTAGACTTTTGATCAGGTGTCTAAAAACCGAACACAGGTTTTTGATCAGGTGCCCTGCCACCAAGGGATACTTTTGAAGGGAGTAATAACCCTGTACAGGAGGGGGAAAGGGGTTAAGGTGTCTTCTTTATTTTACAATAGATTAGAGAAGCACAATAACTTGCACTGAGCTAGACATCTCTAAAAGAATCAAGGCTCCCCCTGGCTCAAAGAACGTCCAGGTGAAGTCTTGCTTCAGTGCAGAAACTCTTCAGTAAGAACTGAAGGAAAAACTACAAGAAGATATAAAATAATAAAAGAAAAATATAATCTTCTAGCAGCTATCTTCTTCTTCTTCTTCTTCAAAAGAACTCTGAGTCAGAACTTCCTTGAACAGGAGAACTCAGGTTGAAGAAGAGCTTAACACTTCTCAGTTGAATGAGGATTGCTGAGAGCAGTGAACTTGGACTTGATGAGAGCTTGAATGCTGATTGAATAACTCTTAGAATAACTGGTTAGCTAGCTGAAATCCTTCTCCAAATGATTCCTTTTATAGCAGTAATAAGCAACGGCTCTTTTCAATTTGAACTGTTTGTCTTCTTCTGAAACTTGAAACCTGGGCTGCAAATATCACAAAGACAAACAAACTCTGCAGCAAAATATTCTATAAAGGGATAAACCTTTTTCAAAGAAGCTGCAGGAAGCAATCTGATAATAAAGGTACTAAATAAAATCACATCAGAGACAAACTCTTTATAGCATAAGGAAGACTTTTCAGTCTAACGACTATAAAGGACTGACAGCAGATAAAGTAAAATACGATGTCAACTAATAAGACAAACAACTTTATCTGAAAAGATTTTACTCAGGCAAAAGGGATGGAGCAGATATTGCCTGGAAATATTATCATAAAACAACTGAAATAAAATGCCAAATAATGTATTAATTTATTAAATAGAATAAATAAATACAAAATAAAAAGGCAAACAGAAAGCGTCGAACGACCCTCGGAGATCGTCGACCGACGCACGGAGATCGTCGACCTATCGGGCAGATAGTCGAACGATCCAGATAGTCGACCTATCAAAGAAGATAGTCGAACTACCTCGGCAGATAGTCGACCTATCAGAACAGATAGTCGATCTATCAGATAGTCGATCTATCCAGACAGATAGTCGAACTATCAAACACAAACAGATAGTCGACCTATCAAGCAGATAGTCGACCTATCAAAGCGGAACAGATAGTCGACCTATCAACAGATAGTCGAGCTATCAGATAGTTGAACTATCAGGACAGATAGTCGAACTACCAAACCAAGTAGATAGTCGACCTATCAACAGATAGTCGAGCTATCAACGCAGACAGAGCGTCGACCAACTGATAGACGATAGTCGATCAGCCGATAGACGATAGTCGAGCGACATTCGACTATAGTCGAACGAAAAAAAAAACTACTTAACCAAATTCTTCATCTGGAAAAGCGGGGACTCTACAGCTAGACCACTAACCATTGACCATAGATATTTCTTGGGTCAAGGGACTAAAAAGACAAGACTAAACTCAAATCAAACTAGAGTACCAACACTTTTCCAAGGATGAGTGCTATAAGAAAAGGAAGACTCCCAAGGAGGACAGATATGCTTCTAAACCTAGAAACAATCTAATTCTAAGATTGTGTGATATTGTTGCAACAGGCAAGGACATGACATAGCTGACTGTCCTGACAAAAGGAAGGAGTCAAAAGACAAGAAGAAACAGCAAGTAAAAGGCAAGAAGGAAAAATCCCTTGTTGCCCAGAAGCAGAAGAGCTGGACAGATTCTTCATCATCTTAATCAGGAGAAGAAGAAGATGTTGAAGCATATGTTGGGCTATTCTCAACTGAAGAGGATTCTAAGGAGTTAGAATTCCTACAAATGCTGGACTCCATAAATGGAGTGAAAGAATATTGCTGCAGAGGGCTGATGGCCCTATCAGAATATGATCAATGTCAGGATCAGGCTGGTCCTAGTAAGGTATACATTTCTCCCTTAGATTCTGATTATTTTACTGGATCAGAATAAATAGCATCAAATTCAAGAGAAGGGGATGGTTTTGATTCTGAGGGGGATGTACATCAACTCATTAATGAGTATGGTGGGTTGTTGCATGCTCCGAAGAAGAGTAAGTTTCTTGTCAAAGAGCAGACCAAGGAGATTGAGTCTCTTAAGCTGGCTGCAGTAGATTCAGCAAAGCTGTTGGATCTAAAATTGAATGAGGTTGCCAAACTGAAAAACATTACTGTTATTCAGATGGGCACAATCTCTTTCAAGGAGAATCATATCAAGAAACTGGAGGCAAAACTTCAGCAAGAAAGAGAGCTAATAGCTAAATTCTCCAAGCCAAAATTTGTCTTACCCTTAATAGACAATTTCATTTCACAAAAAAGGAATACTGGTCTAGGTTTTAAGGGAAGAACTAGGGCTACCAATTCACATAGAAAAGGGAAGGCCCCAGTTCAGCCTCTAGCTGCAAAACCCCCTATCTTCTTTAGGAAGGTGATGAATCCTACAAACAAGTATGATCATGACACTACTCATGGTCACTGTGAGTATGGAAATCTCATGGGCAAGAGTGCAAATGTCAATAGGCCACTCTATAGGCATGCCCATCATGTACAAGAGAAATTCTTGAAGTTTGCTGCTCCAGCACCAACACTTAACAAGACTGGTGGCAACAAAGTTGCAAAGTCTGTACCTAAGAGAACGTATAATAGATTTGAGTGTTGGTGTTATGGCAAGGTGGGATACTTTACCATGGATTGCTGGTTTAACACAAGTGTTAAAATCAAGAGTAGTTTTCTTGTTAGAACAACTACAGGATTACAAACTAACAAGGACCTAGGACCCAATAGCAAATTGGGTTCTAAGGGTAAGTGATTCTTTATTTAATGCAGGTGAATCCAAGTGACCATACCCCTATATGGTACTTGGATAGTGGCTATTCCAGACACATGACTGGAACAAGAAGAATTTTGAGGGACTATGTACCCATAGAGAATGGACCCAAAGTAATCTTTGGTGGATCAGAAAAAAGAATCATCAAAGGATTTGGTAACATCTCTAGTGATTCAATTACTATCACTAAAGTGGCTTATGTGAAGGGTCTAAAACATAACCTAATTAGCATAAGTCAACTTAGTGATCTAGGTTATGACATCTCTTTTCTCAAATGGGAGTGCCAAATAAGAAGGTCAAGTGATCAAGAGATCATTTTGACTGGCACTAGGAAAGGAAATGTGTATTGCCTTAACCTAGATTGTGAGTTTAAAAACTCACCCATTTGTCTAGTAGTAGGAGAAAAATCATCTCTATGTATCAAATGGCATAAGAGGCTTGCTCATCTGAGCTATAAGTCTATAGGACAGCTGTTCAGCATGGGGGTAGTGAGGAATGGTCCTCAAGTCAAGTGCATTAAAGAGGGTGTGTGTTCAGCTTGCCAAAAGGGCAAGCAGACTAAATCCTCTTTCCAGACACTTGATATCAAATATTCAATGAGATGTTTATATCTCTTGCATATGGACTTGTTTGGTCCTATGCCAGTTCACAGTCTTGGTAGGAAAATATACACACTAGTTATTGTGGATAACTATTCTAAATATACATGGGTTTTCTACTTGAGGCAGAAATCTGAAACCCCAACTGTTTTTCAGACTTTTGTTAGACAAATTCAGAATGAATATAACACTTCAGTGGTCAAAATCAGAAGTGACCATGGAACTGAATTTTAGTCTGAATGTATGACAAAATTCTATGAAGAACTTGGGATTCATCAGGAATTCTCTTCACCTAGAACTCCTAAGCAAAATGGTGTTGCTGAAATAAAGAATAGGACTCTAATTGAGGCCAGTAGAATGCTACTAAATGACACTACTCTCCCTGAATACTTCTGGGCTGAGGCAGTAAATACTGCATGTCATGTGCTTAATAGAGCCTCCATCAATAAGAAACACAAGGTTACTCCCTACCAAATTTTGAAAGGAAGAAAACCAAACATATCTTACTTCAGAATCTTTGGCAGCAAGTGTTTTGTTCTAGTTAATGGTAAGCACTACCAAACAAAGTTTGCTGCCGAATCTCTAGAAGGGATATTTGTTGGGTACAGCAACCAAAGTAGGGCATACAGAATCTACAACTTGACTACCCAAGTTGTAGAAGAATCTGTTCAAGTTGTATTTGATGAGTCAAAGTTTATTAATAGTGAATTGTCTAGTTCTTCAGTTAGTTCTACAGATCTAACAGACAGGTTGGACAAGCTAATCATCAATGAAAAAGTTCCTGTTAGGCTGGATGAAGAAAAAGATGTCAGCTATCCAGGGGGAGAACAAGTCCCACTAGATGAAGAAGATAATGTGGGGCATCAAGTTGAGGAAACTGAAGAAATCCATAATGCTGACAGATTTCCTCCAGCAAGAAGACACTTGAAGGATCATCCAGCTCACCAAATCATTGGTGATGCAAGTCAAGAGGTTCTAACTAGGAGCAAGAGCATGAACACAGTTCTATGTTCTAGCTTCCTGTCTCAAATTGAACCCAGGAAGATTGAAGAAGCAATGCAAGACTCCAACTGGATTAATGTTATGCAAGAAGAGCTCAGTCAGTTCAGAATATGTAAAGTCTGGGAACTTGTGCCTAAACCTAAGGATCTATAGGAACAAGCTTGATGATAATGACACTATAGTCAAGAACAAGGCAAGACTGGCAGCTAAAGGCTATAGGGAAGAGGAAGGTATTGACTTTGATCAAACCTTTGCTCCAGTGGCAAGGCTGGAGGCTATAAGGCTGTTTTTAGCCTATGCTGCCTATCAAGGGTTCAAGGTATACCATATGGATGTGAAATCAGCATTTCTGAATGGGGATTTAAAAAAAAAAGTCTATGTTGAACAACCCTCAGGTTTTGTAGATTATCATTTTCCTAATTATGTATATAGACTTAGGAAAGCTCTATATAGTTTGAAACAAGCTCCAAAGGCTTGGTATGAGACCTTGTCTGCTTTCCTTATTGAGAATAAAGATATACTAATCCAGAGGAAAAATAGACAAAACTTTATTCTATAGGGAATCTAAAGGACAGATAATACTAATCCAGATATATGTGGATGACATTATCTTTGGTTCTACTGAAAACAACCTTTGTAGAAAGTTTACCAAACTTATACAAGGGAAGTTTGAGATGAGTAGTATGGGTGAGCTGAGGTTCTTCTTGGGACTTCAAGTTAGATAGACTGATAGTGGTTTATCCATATCTCAGTCTAAGTTCACCAAGGAGTTGATTAAGAAGTATGGTATGGACTCAGCTTCTACCATGAAAACTCCAATGGGAACCAGTATGCATATAGGCAAAGATGAGGCAGGAAAACCTGTTGATGAGTCTTTGTATAGAGGGATAATTGGCTCCATACTTTACTTGACAGCTAGTAGACCTGACATCATGTATGCAACATGTGTCTGTGCTAGGTACCAAGCTTGCCCAAAGGAATCTCATTATACTGCAGTTAAGAGAATATTGAGATATCTTAAGGGCACGCCTAATCTAGGCCTTTGGTACCCTAAGAATAGATATTTCATTCTAACTGGTTTCTCAAATGCAGACTTTGCTGGATGCAAAGAAGACAGGAAGAGTACTACAGGAACTTGTCAATTCCTTGGTGGGAGGCTGGTGTCATGGAGCAGCAAGAAGCAAACCAGTGTAACTATATCAACAGTTGAATCAGAATATATAGCTGCAGGTAGTTGTTGTGCACAATTGATGTGGATAAAACATCAACTTGAAGACTATGACATCCAGGTAAGTAAAATTCCACTGTTTTGTGATTCTACGAGTGTTATTTTTATTATTAAGAATCTTGTATCACACAGTAGGACCAAGCATATAGAAATTAAGTTTCATTTCAACAGAGAACATGAAGAGAAGGAAAATATTAGCCTAGAGTTTGTGAAAACAGATAATCAAATAGCTGATATTTTTACAAAACCTCTGGATGAATCTAAATTCAATTATTTTAAAATTGAAGTAGGTATGTTGAGCCTAGAATAGGTTAGCACAAGCTTCCTTAAGTAGCATATGTAAGCACCAAATTTCTCTGGAAATTTGTCTAAGTATAAAGTTTGGGTCAACACAAGCAAGTTGTGTCGACACACTCAGTATGTTGTGTCGACACAAAAAAAGGATGTGTCGACACAGAAATAGTATCTGTGTAGACAGAAGAACTGGTGTTGACACAACTTTGTCAAGACTTAAATGGCCTGTGTCGACACAGACACAAGTGTGTTGACACTGACACAAGTATGTCGACACATAGATGTGTCATCTTAATATAAGTATTGCCGACTCAGACGTTAGTATGTCGACACATAGTCGTGTCGACTTAAACTAAGTATTGTCGAGACCTAGGTCATTTCTGACGACACGTATGCTGACTTGTCGACTAAGGCCCGTCTTTTGACCTGCCCTTGACACTAATACTATAAATAGGTGAAGCCAAAATCTGGTCGACTACGCTTTCAGAATTCTTGGCTCTGCACCTTCTATCGACAAAGACCTTCTCTTCTTTTCTCTCTCATCTCTCTCGTCGATAACGCCTCATCAAGAAGACAAAGTCAATGAAGGATATGAGCTGGTTCGTGAAGGGTTCACGACAGCTTCAGAAGAAATTCAGGGTGTAATTGCCCTAATTTCTGAGAATGGTTTGGAGTACTTGGTCTCTGAACCAACCAAGATTTGGAAGAAGGAAGTTTTGTAATTATATTCAACAGCAAGCGTGGATACAGAAGGGAAGAAGATCAAAGCAACAGTTCAGGATTCCCAAATGAAACTTACACTGAAGACAATTAGGAAATCTCTTCAACTTTTTTTGGTTAAGTATAAAGATGAAATAACTCCATCCCTGACTATAGAAGCATTAAGTTGGTGCGGGCTGAGCCCTAATATCAAGGTTGGATCATCCATAACTCGGAAAGGGATGAATTCCCAAGGGAAGTTCTTGTCTGAAATAGTTGGGAAGGTGATACTATGTAATACTGGTGGACATGATCGAATTTCAGTCCACATGTTCAATCTGATGACACAGATCATATTCAAAGTGAAAACTGACTGGGCAGCAGTAGTATTTGACAAGATCCAAGAAGGAGTGAAGAAACCAAACCTAGGAAGGATCCTAAGTTTATGTTTATCTTCAGTAATACCAGATGTTTTGAAATAAGTGGCTGGATCCAAAATCAATCACATGAGGAGAATGGATGTGAGAATTCTTTCAAGGTGGGATAGGGTTCTGACCAAGGAAGTCACTACTCCTCAGAAACAAACTAAGAAAGATAAAAAAATAGAAGAAAGTTGTTCAACAAGCAGAATCCTCTCGTGATTCTGAAGAGGAGGTAGTCTTCAGCTCAGATGAAGACCATCAACCAAAAGAAGCCCAAGATCAAGTGGTGGGCAGTGAGCCCCAAGAACAATAGATAGACGCCACTCCAGGGGGAGAAAATACTGAACAAACTGAGCTACCTGCCCAAGGGGGAGGCATTGCTGAAGCTGCCCTTGAGAGTGAATTTGCTGCAGATACTGTCATGAACATAGTATCTGAAATCAATAATGCAGCACAAGAAAATGTTGAGACAGAAGCTCAAAATGAGCCAGTAAGTATCTCCTCAATAATTTGGTGATATCTAGTGGTATTCTCCTCAACAATGTTCTGGGAGAAACTTTTATTTTAAAAGCTAATCTTGTTCCTCCTGTACAGATATAGCAGGAGTTCATTATGGAGGAGCTATTCCATGATCCACTTGTAGTAAGGACTGGGGGAGGAACAAATCAAAGAAAGAGATTTACCAAGGACTGAGGGGGAGCTGTATCAGCATGCCCCAACTGATAAGGACACAGTTGATATACAAAGTACATCTGAAACTTCTAATGATGATGAAGCCTCAATGGCTAACAAAAGAAAAATAGTTGCCTTAAGGAAAAAGAGTTCTGGCTACAAAAAGGCCTTGAAAACAGGCACAACACCACCTGCTCCAAGCATGGACTTCAGTTCTCTACTGGTCCAAATGCAAATTAAGTTGGATGAGCAAAGACAATCTCTGGAGAAATATGTGGATGAAACTCACAAGGAGTTGCAATTCCAATTGACTCAGGATATCAAGTCTATTAGATTTAAAGTTAATCAAAATAAAAAGGAAATGACAGATTGCTTCCATAAGGGAGGTAATGCTGTGGTATTCCTGGCCAAACAACAACAGGATCTGAAAGTACAAGTGGAAGATATTGCAGTAAAGCAGGGTTATGTACTAGAGAATCAACTAAGAATGAATGAGAATCTTAAAGATTCACACCATGTTATCTTGCTAAAAATTGATAATCTAATAACTACTGTCAAATTTGAAGTCTCAAAGCAGATCAAGGAAGATATAGCTGCTGTTCAGGCCACATTTCAAGCCTCACAGAAGAATATATCTGATTTCTTGACAAAATTCAGAGATTATTATAAAGAAGGAACTGACTATGTTATTAATCAAGTCAGATTTCAAAAAGATTATCTGAGGGATCATATTGATAGATAAGTCATAAAGGGGGAGAGAGTGGTAGTCAAAGCCTGCTCTAATCATGTTAAATGGATATCAAATAGCATAAGAGCAACTCTTGGATATCCTCCCCTATGTGATGATGATAATGTAGCTGAGTCTGGAATACAACCTGCTCATACTGAAGGAGATTAGCCTGAACTTACTCAGGTGATTTACCCCCCAGCAGATTTTTAAATGATTCAAGAGGAAGTTCAGAAAATGTATAGTCCTCCATTAGAGGCACACAATGTTATTCTGGAGAAAGTAGAAATGTCAGAAGCTGCCATAGAAGCTCAGAAGGAAGCTCAGCTATCCAAGAAGAGGTTCAGAGAATAGGCTGAGTTGAAGCCAGACTTTGAGCAATGGAGTCCTACTTCCAGAAACATTATACTGACTGCCTGGAAAGCTGTGAAGGATAAAACCCATGATAGGGGTAAATGGTATTCAGAGTAGGAATGGAATAAGTATCAGGCTGGGCAGAAAGCCATTCTTCAACACAGAAGAAGTGCTAAGGCTAGGAAGCTACCTGCTAATGCTTAGGAGCCAAGCAAGTACTTCCCAAATCCATTTCACTATTTTGAAAGGCAGAGAATAAAAGCTGAAGAACAAAAGAAAAAAGCTCTGAAAGTAAAGAAGCCTGCTGATGATACTGAACCTCCTTTACAGGCTAAGATCAAGTCTGGAAAAGGCATTGTAATTAAGGAGCCTAGTCAGTAATAGGATAGCTAGGCTTATGTAAAAGAACAATGCAATATTTTGTTTTTTGTTCTAAAAGAAAATCTTATAAACATATCATTTTTCTGAATTAAATGAAATCAGTTTTAGTATTAATTTTTGTTGTTTACAATGATTATATGTAAACCTGCTGTGAAATTGATGTACATCTATTTTTATTATGTTTTATTATGAGAGATGTATATCTTTGACTAAGGATTATGACTTCTCAAAATATGGGGAGATTGTTGGGTACATTGAAAAATATATACCAGATTTGGAGAAGCCTCATCTTAGTCAATGATATGCATCAATTTGTATTTGATAGATGTTTGAGTTACATTGTGCAGGTTCAAGAATTTGAAGAAAAATTTCTAAGTACAAGTGTCGACACTTGTGAAGAAGTTGTGTCGACACCCAAGCTAAGTCGACATTTATGAAGGAGTTGTGTATACACCCAAGCTAAGTCGACACTTATAAAGAAGTTATGTCGACACTCAAACTGAGTCGACACCTAAAGAAGCAGAATTGTGTCGACACCTGAGGCAGAATTTGTGTCGACACCTAATACAGGAGCTGTGTCGACACCAAGGAGCTATGTCGACACTGGAAGCAGTTGTGTCGACACACTGGACTTGTGTCGACACATCAACTCTCAAAGTGATGTGTCGAGATCAGAAGCAATTGTGTCGACACACAGGACTTGTGTTTACACACACTCAACGTCATCTGGACACACTCAACGTTGTTGACACACACTCAACATCATCGGTTGGCAACAGCTATGTCGAGACCAGAAGGACTTGTGTCGACACACAAGACTTGTGTCGACACACTCAACGTCGTCTGACATATACTCAACGATATCTGTATGAAGTAGTTATGTCGAGAACATGAAGACTTGTGTCGACACACTGGACTTGTGTCGATACATACAATAGAAAAAGTGTCGAGTAGCAGAAGATTAACTGAGTCGACACATTGAAGCAGTTTGCAGAGTGGAATGTGCTGAGTTGGAAAGTCTTTAATGAATCAATTGACTTGACTGATGACTCGACAACTGTCATAACCAATCGGTCTGACACCTCTGTCAGAACTGTCAGAAGGTTGTTACAAACTGGATCAGCCGGTAACCATTGGGAAACTCTATATAAGAGTCAGATCTGTGACCAAAAAAAAGAACACAACATAAGAAGAAGAAGAATAACACTAGAGAATTCTTCAACAAGAACAGGGAAAACCCTTGCGAAGGCAGATCCAGAGCTGTCTGCAAGAAAGATTCAGAATTCATTCTGAATTTAAGGAAGAAGCTGACTGAAGATCATCTTCTACATCAAGTGAAGATCCACCTTATTTTGTTCTATCAAGAAGCTTTGAAAAGCTAAGTCGGGTTGGATACGAAGGGTCAGTTCATTCAAGAACTGATCAAGAAGGCTACACCAATAGAGAAATCTAGCTGGTGAATTTTTAGTATCTTTATATCATTCAATTTCTTGTAGGATCTATTATTAGATCTGAGTTGTAAGCCTGAAATTATAAAGGCTGAGGTAGGGCTGGGAGTCTGAGGTGTAGGACTTGTAAAAAGTCTGAGTTGTAAGCCTAGTGATAAAGGCTGAGGTAGGGTTGAGGCTTGAGGTAGGATTCTTGGAAAGAATCTGAGGTAGGACTTGTTTAAGTCTGAGTTGTAGGAACCATTCTGGTTCTGAGTTGTAAGATCTGTGGATTCGAGCCAGTGGAAGGAAGTAAGGCTAAATCCAGTTATCTACTTGATAGGCGAAGGGGGAAAGTGGATGTACCCATACCTTGGGGAACCACTATAAATTTGGTGTATGCTATGCTGTGAATTGTGGTCTGTGCTTTGAATTATCTGTGCAGAATTTAATCTACCAGTTTGCTAATAAAAATTGTTTAAAAAGTTTAGAACCTATTCAACCCCTCTAGGTGTTTAGGCTCATGAAATCAAGTCTTTCAGAGGAGGTTTCTCCTAGTAATGATTGACTATTTCTCCAAGTGGTTGGAGGTCAAGGCACTAGCCAAGGTCACCTCCCAGGTCATCAGGAACTTTGTTTGGGGAGAGATCATATGCAGGCACGGGCTACCCTAGGCGATAGTAACGGATAATGGTCCCCAGTTTGCCAATGAGGAATTCATAAGTTTCTGCACCCAACTTAGAATAGACCTCAGGTTTGCCTCTGTCCACCACCCCAGGAGCAATTTCCAGGTGGAGGCGGCAAACAAGATCATCGTGAACTTACTCAAGAAGAAGTTGGAGAACTTGAGGGAGAATTGGGTGGAACAGCTCCCCTCAGTTTTATGGGCCTTGCGGACAACCCCGAACACGGCCATCGATGAGACCCCCTTCAAGATTTATCATGGGTGTGAGGCGGTCCTGCCAGTAGAGTTCGAGGTTCGATCTCCGCGGGTCACGGGTGCGGGAGAAGGAGAAAAGGTTTGGAGGTTGGAGAATGAGGGGGAGTTGCGCCTCTCATTAGATATGGTGGAAGAGCTGCGCGATGTCGCAGCTATCAGGCAGGAAGAAATCAAACGGCGGATGGAAAAATACTTTGATATGCACATCAGGATCAAACAGTTCGCGGAAGGAGATCTAGTGTTAAAGAAAGTTGATGCAGCGGGAAGATCAGCCCCCGTCGGCAAGCTCAACCAAAATTGGGAAGGACCTTACATTGTTGAAAGGGTTCTAAGAACGGGAGTTTACCACCTCCAGGAAGTGGAGGGGAGATCCATGAGCCACACCTGGAGCGGTGATGACTTAAAACGCTTCTACCCATGATAGGGGAAGGTGAAACTGTATATTCAAAGTCAAGTTATTATGTTATGTTCACTAACTTGTTATTGCTTTGGTCTTACCTATTGTGGAATGCTGATGATAGGAGGGCTTGATGTTTGCACTACCCCGAGCTCGGCTCGTCCCCAAGTAGACCCGTTGCGCAGGCTCTCATCTAGCTGGCAAGTCGGAAGGCTTGCCTATAGGGGTAAGGGACCCTGAGTGCTGCTCGTCCTTGGGTAGACTCGTTGCTTAGGCTCCCATCAGCTGGGCAGGGCTGTAGGAACACCTGGGGGGAAAGGATTTGATCTTGAATATGCTTAGTGGAGATGCTTTAGCTTGGTTTCTTGCACTACCCTGAGCTCGGCTCGGCCCTAGGTAGACCTGCTGCGCAGGCTCTCATCTAGCTGGCAGGTCCGAAGGCTCGCCTGTGGGGGTAAGGGACCCCGAGTGCTGCTTGGCCCCGGGTAGACTCGCTGTTCAGGCTCCCATCAGCTGGGAAGGGCTGTAGTCACACCTGGGGTAAAGGATTTGATCTTGTATATGCTTCGTGGAGATGCTTAAGCTTGAATGTTTGCACTACCCCGAGCTCGGCTCAGCCCTAGGTAGACCCGCTACGTAGGCTCTCATCTAGCTGGCAGGTCTGAAGGCTTGCTAGTGGGGGTAAGGGACCCCGAGTGCTGCTCGGCCCCGGGTAGACTCACTGCTCAGGCTCCCATCAGCTGGGCAGGGCTGTAGGCACACCTAGGGGAAAGGATTTGATCTTGGATATGCTTCATGGAGATTCTTCAGCTTGAATGTTTACACTACCCCGAGCTCGGCTCGACCCCAAGTAGACCCGCTGCGCAGGCTCTCATCTAGCTAGCAGGTCCGAAGGCTCGCCGGTGGGGGTAAGGGACCCCGAGTGCTGCTTGGCCTCGGGTAGACTCGCTACTCAGGCTCCCATCAGCTGGGCAGGGATGTAGGCACACCTGGTGGAAAAGGATTTGATCTTGGATATGCTTCGTGGAGATACTTCTTCTTGGATGTTTGCACTACCCCGAGCTTGGCTCAGCCCCAGGTAGACCCGCTGCGCAGGCTCTCATCTAGCTGGCAGGTCTGAAGGCTCGCCTGTGGGGGTAAGGGACCCCGAGTGCTGCTCAGCCCCGTGTAGACTCGCTGCTTAGGCTCTCATGTAGGCATACCTGGGGGGAAAGGACTTGTTCTCGGATATGTTCTTTGGGGCACTGCAACTTGGCAACTTTGGCACTACCCCAAGAGAGGCTCGGACCTGGGTGGACTTGCTGACCGGGCCTTCTGGGCAGGACAGGAGACACACCTGGAAGGCAGAAAAAAGAGGTTGAGAACCCCCTCAGGAAAGAGAAGTCTTGGCCGAGAGGTCTCGGCAAGAGGATCTCGGCAGAAGGAGTTCCCGGTAGGATGGCTTTTGGCGAGGGATCCTTGGCCCGACGACGGGGAGCCCTAGGCGAAAGACTTCGTTCACTCGCACGAGGTGAAGGGGGAGGCACCCCCCTTAAGAACCTATGGACAGCACTCCCGGCAAAAGGGTCTCGGCGGAAGGCACTCGGCGTGAACGTGCTTGAGAAGCATTCGACACCATATAACACAGAGGTAAAAAGTCAATCACTATACAAACATGAACAATATATTCTTCAAAATGTAATTACAGGCGAGAACATCTCGCGCATTGCAAAGACAAAAGGAGGGGGGAAGAAACCCATCATGGGGACGCGTTATCCCCTCCCCCCCCCCCCCCGCTTGAGCTCTCGCCAGAACCCTCTCCGGATGTCTCGCCAGCAGCAGTGGGAGATTTCGAGACATCCGAGGGCGGGGAGTCATGTGCGCCCGGAGGCTTAGGGATGGGCTCGAAGAGCCACGGGAGATGCCGGCTGGCGACGATGGTTTCTCCACCCTCATTCAGACACCCCACGTCCTGTAACGTCTCTATGGTAAGTCTATCCATTGCTTGGGCATTGGTCTGCAGCAGCTTATCGATATCATATTCTGAGAAGTGGTGAATCATCAACCTCTCGTCTAGCGAAGGAGGAGGCGGGACTGCGGCCGCAACAGCCTCCATGCACCGGAGCTGGTCCTTCAGCAAGACATTCTCGCACTCCACCCCGGCAAGATGCGCGTGAAGCACCGTGCTCTAGACAGAATCCTGCGTAAAGGAGAAACTAGTCAATACAGAGAAGAGACGGGTTGTAGATTACAAGGGCAAGAGCAAGTGCCTTGAAAGGTCTCGCTTACCTCTTCCGTCGGGCGCAAGGACAGAAGTCGCTGAGCATCCGCCAACTCGGCCTTTAGTGCTGCCGCGTGGGCCGCCGCCTGGTCCCTCGCCTTGAGCATCTAGCCGAAGTTGCAGTCAATGGTGATACTCCGGCGCGCACACATATGCGCGAGCTCAAACCCGCGCAGCAAGGCCCGGATGGAGTCAAGGGCCAAGAGTCGAGTGGACATTTGGTCGAAGATGTTGGCATCCTCCCAGCTATAAAGGTCGTAGCCCAACGCGAAAGCGTCATCGGTGACCTCGTCGCGCTCCGCCCAACTGGGGAGGAGGGCAGAGATAGAGACCCGATTGGTCTTAGGATCCCACTGGAGCAGAGGTTTTCCTTCCGCATCCAGACACTTCACGCCGAGGCCGAAGTTTCGGTGCCCTTTTGGCACCTGCTTGGGTGAGGCCTGAGCGGTGGTTTCGGCGGCTGCCCCCTCGTCACCAGCCCCTCTTACGGCTGGCAGGCTCTCGGCAGGGGCCAAAACTGTGGTCCCGGTGGCATTGATCGCCTCCCCAACTGCCGACATGATCTCATGAGGGATCGACCCTCGGCGGCAGGTCGGGAGGGAGAGGCTGCCACGGACTTCCCCTTGTCTGCGGCAGTTGGCTTTGGTCTTTTGAGCGGATTAGACAAAAAGTTGTCGGGCTTTCTCTTCCCGACACCAGAACGAGGGGGAGGAGCCATCTCATCCCGGCAGGCGAGAGCCGCAGTTTTTGCAAGAGCCAGTGGATCTCTCGCAGCCCTGGTCTCGGCAAACGGCTGGCGCCGAGGGATTTCCCGCTCTTCTGCAAAGTCGACAACATTCAGCGCTACGTTTTAGAATATGGAATGCCAATCTAAAGACGAGACCCTACCTACGCCAGGAGGGACGGGCAGGAGAGATTCAATGTCCCGCCTGAGAAATTGGACGTCGAAGTCCTTGGTCCCGAAAAATTCCAAGAGGGCGCTCTCGCACAACCCCAAGGTTGGCGGCTTATAGGTGGTTTCATCGTACTGAACGAGCGCGAGGGGCACATTACCAAAGTCGCCAGAAACGTAGACAAACTTCTCGCCCCAATGGTGGTGCTTGTTGGCAAGACCGCAGGTTTTGAGAAACTATCCGGAGAAGAAGACTACCCCGCTCTTAGCCCGGAAGACAAACAGCTTTCGGAAGATAGGTAGGGTAAAATCAATCCTCTCAGATCGCATATAACAGATTAATACCACCAGGATGGCGACCGATTTCGGATTGAGCAGGGTGAGAACCACCCCATAGTAGCGAAGGGCCTGGCGCATCTCGGGCTAGAGGGGGGAGGCCACCTCGAAATGCTCGAGGGGGGTGGAGAGCTCCCCCTCTCCAACGAGATTTACCCTATTGTCGTTGCCCGGATTTCTCACGGAGAAACCGGCAGGGATGTAGCGTGAGGTGATTAGGTGGTACTCGTCCATGGTCAGTCGGCAAGGAGTGAGAGAACTAAGTTGTCGACCTAAATCACCTAGAGGGGGTGAATAGGTGAAATGCGTGCCAAATGCGGAATAAAAAAATTAACACAGCACAGATAAGTAATCAAGCAATCACACAGACGACAAGAGATTTATAGTGGTTCCCCAATCTTGGGTACGTCCACTTTCCTCACCGATCTAGCAAATCACTAGACTCGGCTACTCCACTATCTCAGATTGCAAACCAATCCTACACCTCGGAACTATGTTCCTACAAAAACTCGATCCCAAACGGATCTACACTCGGAAGATAAAACTTCCTACCACTCGGAGATAGATCTCCTACAATGAAATTTGTTTGAAAAGAAAAACACAAACAACAATTAGCACAGATCTGGATCTTGACTTTATCTTCTTCTTAAGAGCTTTTCGGTTTGAACAGAAACAGTTGAAGAAGACTTGAGAGAGATCCACGATTCTGAGATCTGGAATCACCACGATCAAGAAAATAAATCAGAGACGATAAAGCATGAAGAGATCGGATGATTCTTCTTGAGTCTGGATCGCTTGAGAATTAGAGATTGATAGCTGCGGCAGAGAGAAGACGATCCAGAGCTTCTTCCGAAAACAGTAATGGCGGCGGATGGAAAGATTAGGGTTTTCGGAATTTTCTCTTTCTTAAAAAAATAATCTCTGTGAACGCGTGTATTTAGTCAAGTCTGAAAAGACCTATTTATAGGCGGTCTCCAACGGTCATAAGCATAATTAAGGATGACACGTGGACCAATCAGAAAGGGCTTTTAGAAAATACACAAAGAAACTTGACTTAGAGAAATTCAGGAAATTTGAACAGACACACTCGAGAGACAGAGACATACTCGAGTAAGAGGTTACATACTCGAGTGGATATGAGGGATATAATCGAGTAGCAAGATAGAAACTACTCGAGTGCTTCAGGGATCAATACTCGAGTGACTTAGAGAGACTACTCGAGTATGAGCAAATATACTCGAGTATAAACACTTGGAAAAATTTCTCAGATAAGACTTGAAGAGCTACTCGAGTATAAGAGTTTGAGATACTCGAGTATGGGGAAGATAGACTACTCGAGTATCTTAGGAAAACTACTCGAGTGATCACTAACCTACTCGAGTATGAAAATCAATCTACTCGAGTACAGAGTTACTTACTCGAGTATTTCAGAGAACTACTCGAGTATGTGGACTTAGAAACTTTCTAGGATAAGAAGTCCAGATCTACTCGAGTTCAAACAGAGCGCTTACTTGAGTAACTAACCATCTACTCGAGTATAAGGTATCACTTACTCGAGTGAAAGAAAATCTACTCGAGTATAAGATTTCATACTTGAGTATATAGAGAATCCACTCGAGTAAGTAGCCCAACCTACTCGAGTACAGACTCACTTACTCGAGTATACCAAAGAAGTACTCGAGTATGTGGACTTAGAAAATTTCTTCTGAGATAGACTTCAATACTCCATAGGTCCAAGTGCATGTTGATGAAGTGTGTCCCAATAGAGAGGCTATATATGAGCCAACACCTTGGATCACACAATGAGGAATTACATTGTATGATCCTGTGTTTGGTGGCCCATTATAGACTAACATTGGTCTACACTTGGCAATAAGAACCTGCACACATACAACTTAAACACAATATTAAATACACCTTAATTCATCTTAGTTCAAGGTCCGACTTCCTACAAATCTGAGGTATTGTGGAGACAAATCCCAACAATCTCCCCCTATTTGTAGATGTCAGCACCCTCTACACTAAGGTGAATTACTTAGAGTAAAAAGAACAACAAAACATATACTGAAAAAAAATGAAACAGGAATAATAAAGATGGCCATAATTAGAATCAAATATATTTATATAGAAATGATTTCAAAAGATTAAATGTCCATATCCACATCCTCATTCACTCAAGAAGGGGCTCCTCTATGCAGTCTTTCTCTTTTAAGCTCTTGCCTCTCCAGGTAGCTGAAAGGTTTGGGAAAATAGGTCTTGGGCCTTGGAGGAGCAGCTGGATTGTTATATCCCCAATTTCTGTCATGCAATCTGATTTTGATTTGGGATGCATCATATGCTTTCCATTCTGAGTAGCTATAGTACTGATCTCTATTTTCACCAAAATCTATTACCAGCTTCAAGGTATCAAGGATAAGAGACTTGGAGGTAGGACTCCAAACTTCTGCATGAATAACTTCTGGTCTACCTTCTGGAGCTGGGGCAGGCTCTCTCCTTGGTGTAGAACGGCTAGCAGAAGCACCGTCACCATATTTTCTTTTCTTTCTAGGGGCACCTTGAGAGCTTGGAGGAAAATCATCTTGCCACACATCATCATAGGAAAGAGGAGGCTCAGTCATGTCACCAGTAGGTCTAGGTGAGAAGACTGGCACATACTCTGGAATGTTGGCCTGAGCTGGAAAGTTATCCTGAGCTGGAGCACCTGAGGGAGGATGTTCTTCAAGAGGATCTAGGAACTTTGGAATTATGGCAGGGTTAAGCTGGGAGTTGGGAAAATTCTGATTATGCACCCATACAGCAGTGTCATAGATATAGAACTTTACAGATTGAAGTTGAGCAAGGATGTCTGCTTTCATTTCTTTGACTAGACTATCCACAGATGCTTTAGATTGTTCAGATATTTTTTCAACTTGTTCTTTGACTATCTTCTCCCCCTTGGTGATATCTACTGAGAGTTGGGCAATTGCTTCATCTCTAAATGTGTCAACTTCCTCACAAACTTTAATAACATTCGCGGTAGCATCCTTGTCCAATTGAATCTGATTATTTGTAACTGTTTCAGCTTGATCTTTGAGTACACCTATACTGGTGATAGTATGATCTAGGGCTTTGCCACCCAACCGAAATAGTCTCTTGAGCTCATCAGTGTTTGCTTGTATTTCAGCAAAGCCTCTACTCATCTCAGTTTCAAGAATAGAGATCTTGTTGTTCACTGATGCCAGAGAATCATCAAAGTATTTTCTCTGTTCACGGAACATTTGCCCAATCTGACTGACTAAATCTGAGGAGCTATAAGGATCTGAGGCTGGGGCAGAGGCTGAGGGAATAGGAGTAACCCAGGGGGGAATTTCAGTAATCACAACTGAGCTTTCAGCTCTCTTGAAGGGTGGTATTACAACTGAATCTTCTGTATTGATGAAAGAGGGAAGAGAGAAGTCTAGTGTCCTCAGAGGAGCATCCACTGGTTCTGGAGATATGTCCTCGTCATCAGACAGTAGATTAATCTCTGGCTGACCTTGTTGTTTATCAGGGGACTGAGCAGGAGAGGTAGGGGGTACCTTTGCAGGGGAGGGAGAAGGATCCTTAGCAGGGGAAGGATTTCCTTGAGAGTGATCCTCAGGAGATAGCATAACTGAATCATCTTGAAACACTGGAGCATCTGACCTGAGTTCATCAATCAGTCTGTTAATATCTTCAGCTGTAGAGAGAAGGTTTTCTTGAGCTTGAACTTCTGAGGTGAGATCTTCTGGAGGTGGAGAAGGAGGAGGAGTAGGATCTTGGATCAGATCTTGCTGAGAAGAGACTTCTGAAGCTTTGTGCTGAGGATTAGATGAGGCAGGCTCCCCCTCAACTATTGCACCCGAGGTGGTAATAGTGTGATGTAAAGGAGGAGATGGAATCCTGTCATCTGAGACAAGGGGCTCTCTGGGCTCATCTTCTGAGGTAACAGCTGTTTTTAAGGCTTGAGCAGTGTTGAGGAGTTTGATTTCATATCTTTGGATTGAGAGGATGGATACTTTTTTCATATGATGGAGGGGAGTGCCTTTAGATAAATCAAACACTGTAGGATTAATCTCATGGAGGAGGAGTGAGATAATCTTGGCATAGCTTGGTTTTTTCACACTTTCTCTGTTTTTGTCCAGTATCATCATTCCAAACTGGAATTTCTTCCGGCAGACTATGGCTTGCATAACGTAAAAAAGATTTTGGGAAATATCTCTGAGGGAATAGGTTTTGCACAGAAGAACTTTGGCAATCACATCCACAAGAAATTTGCCCGCTGAATTGTAATCTGCACGGCGGAACGAATATGCTTCATACGGGTTTATTCCACAGAAGAAGCTGGTTCTTTTGGAATCTTCAGGAGTCAGATCATCTTCTTCATCCACCACTGGCAATTTTAATAGAGTAGCTAAGGAAGTTTTGTCCAGACGGATTTTGATCCCACTGACCTTGGATTTTAGAACTGTACCATTGCGCTTGACCTTCAGATTTTTGAAGAACTCCTCGACTGCAGGGAAAATGACTTTGCACGGTGTCTGGAGGATGAACGAGAGTCCGGCGATGTCAAACAGAATGAGCAGGTTTCGGAAATCATCGGAGAGGTCGGCTATACCTTCAGGGTCGAGCTCTGAGCCGATTCCGATCTTGGAGGAGGGAGCCATCGGCGATTCTGGAGTACGGAAGAGACGAAAACGACAGAGCTCTGCGGGTTCCGGAATATGAAGCGACGACGGCTACTCGGGAGAATGAGGAGTGGAAAGGATTTCCGATTTTGCTAAATATATATATGACCCTAATTAGGTTTAAGTAGGAGTGATAAGGATAAAATCATACCTGATATGGAGCGCCAAACATTTTGGTGCGAATAGAAAAAAAATTAGAATTTCAAATATCTGATTGCCGTATACTCGAGTAGATTTCTCCATACACGAGTATGAGATGGAGCATACCGGAGTAGATCAAGTACATACACGAGTAGGTTACCAACTACTCGAGTATGTAGATTCTGTTACTCGAGTATTTCCGTTTACTCGTGTATATGTCTCTATATACTCTAGTATATCACTTTGAAATACAATTTTCTTGGGAGAGATTTACTTCCATTGATATCTTCAACTCTGAGCCTGTCTGTGAATCCACCATCACTATTCCTCTTTGTTGAGCAGCCCGAGTTCCGTTTTGAAGAATGAAAACTTAGACTCCTCCAGCGGTTTAGTGAATATATCTGCAACTTGCCTATCTGTGGAGACATATTGTAGATCTATGTCACCGTTTTCCACATGCTCCCAGATGAAGTGATATCGAAGCTCTATGTGATTTGTCCGGCTATGGGAGACTGGGTTGTTGGCGATTGCTATTGCGCTGGATGAGTCGTAGAATAGAGGAATGTTCTGGAACTTCATGTTATAGTCTTCAAATTGATTCTTGATCCATAGAAGTTGTGCACAACAGCTGCCTGAAGAGATATACTCTGATTCAGCCGTTGAGATGGCTACACAGTTCTGCTTCTTACTGCTCCAGGAAATAAGTCTCCTTCCGAGAAATTGGCAAGTCCCGGAAGTACTTTTCCTGTCGTCTTTGCTTCCTGCAAAATCTGCATCTGACGGTTGCTCTACATACACTTCTTCCTTTATGTCGCCATTCAGGAAGGCGGACTTGACGTCCATCTGATAGACGTTAAAGCCCTTAAGTGCAGCGTAGGCAAGGAATAACCTGATCACCTCCAGTCTTTCCACTGGAGCATATGTTTGGTCAAAGTCGATTCCTTCTTCTTGACGATAGCCCTTGGCGACAAGTCTGGCTTTATTCTTTATAATTGTTCCATCTTCGTCCATCTTGTTCCGGTAGACCCACTTTGTCCCAATGACGTTCTTCCTCTTGGGTCTAGGGACAAGTGTCCAAACTTTGCATCGTTTGAACTGATTCAGCTCATCTTCCATGGCTAGAATCCAGGATGCGTCGGAGTTGGCTTCCTCAAATTTCTTTGGTTCAACCTGTGAAAGAAAACTTAAGTGTAAATTTTCGTTAGTTGTACCTCGACGAGTTCTGACGCCATCCCGAGGATCTCCTATGATTTGGTCTAAGGGATGATCCTTCACGTGTCTGAACTCTAGAGTCCTTGCATCTGGGATCTCTTCAGCCACTGGAGTTGCATCATCAGCTGGGATGTGTTCTTCATCTTGATCATCTACCTCTCCAATAGGGGTTGTAGAAGTGATCTTGATGAACTTCTCATCTTTATCTTGAGTAGGTTCATCCAAGCTGAGTTCCTTCATCTTTGTACCTGCATCTTCAATAGGCATACTAGAAGAGTTGTTTTGTAGCAGACTCATCTCATCAAATACAATGTGTATCGACTCTTCTACCACCAGAGTTTTTCTATTAAATACTCTATAGGCCTTACTATGGCTACTATAACCTACAAAAATACCTTCAAAGCTTTTCTCACTAAACTTGGTAGTGTGATACTTGCCGTTGTTAAGTACGAAGCACTTACAGCCAAAGATTCTAAAATATGAAATGGTTGGTTTCCTGCCTTTTAGAAGTTCGTAGGGAGTCTTATCATGGTTCTTGTTGATGAGAGCTCGATTTTGCACGTGACAAGCGGTGTTGACGGCTTCAGCCCAGAAATACTCTAGAAGTGAGGCATCACTCAATATGGTCCGGCAAGCCTCTATGAGTGTTATGCTCCTTCTCTGAGCTACTCCATTTTGCTGTGGAGTGCGAGGAGAGGAAAACTCATGAAAGATACCTTGACTTTCGCAGAATTCTGCCATGGCTCCAGACTTGAATTCCGTTCCATTGTCACTTCTGATTTTGACTACGGAACAGTTGTATTCATTCTGGATTTGCCTAACAAAACTAGTGACAGTACTGAAGGTATCTGAATTGTATTTCAGAAAGAACACCCACGCAAAGCGCGAGTAATCATCCACAATAACCAACGTATATTCCTTACCTCCCAAACTTCTAACTTGCAGTGGACCAAACAAGTCCATATGGAGAAGCTGTAAGCTTCTATTGGAATCCTTTCCTATTATGCTTTTAAATGAACTCCTTGTTTGCTTGCCTTTGATACAGGCGTGATAAAGACTGTCCATAACGCACTTGACATTAGGTGCATCACGTACTAAGTTTTGAGAGAATAGTTTATTAATAGTTTTGAAATTAATATGTGCTAGTCTCTTGTGCCATTGGTCAGCAAGAGATGCACTACTTTTTGCTAAAAGACACACTGGTGTGGAAGAGTCTATACAAATGAAATTTAAACAGAAAATATTTCTGCTTCGAGTGCCTGATAAAACAGTTTGCATGTTGTCAACCGATTTTATCAAACACTTGTCAGCATGAAATTCAACCACGTATCCTTTGTCGCATAGTTGGCTTATGCTGATGAGATTGTGTTCCAATCCTTCTACATAGGCTACATCCGAAAAAGGATACGCTACCGTTAGTAATCATACCGTAGCCTTTAGTTATTCCTCGATCTGAACCTCCAAAGATGACCTTTGGTCCGTTGCAGACTGAGGTGAAGTTCTGGAGCAAGCTTCTTGTCCCGATCATATGCCGAGAGCATCCACTGTCCAAGTACCAGATTGGCATTTTAGTGGTCTTTGGACATACCTGCAATTACAATCACTTAGCCTTAGGAACCCAAACAAGTTTGGGTCCTTGGTCTCGAGTTAGAATACTCCCCCTACGAGCATTAGCCTCATGAGTGGTCATTCTCACGTTGCTAACTTGAGGGGTTGTAACATTTCTAGGATTGAACCAACAATCGATGCCAAAATGACCAATTCTGCCATAGCACCAACAGTCGAACCTGTTGTATCTTTGCCTAGTGTATTCCTGCTTGATTTTCTGAAGCGATGGTCTAGCAGGAACTTCACTCTTGGAGGAAGAAGCTTCATGATGATGGCAGCTACATGAAGTCTTCTCCTTCATAGGCTTTTCCACAATAGGTTTTACCTTTGGTGTCTTCTTGATGTTATGACCATGAGCATAAGGTCCATAGCTTTGAAGTTGAATCTCTTCATAAGGGGCCTTAAAGACACTCTCTCCAAAGTTACGAGGACGAGTCCAACCTTGGTATCTTGACTTAGGCTTCTCGAGGATCGGCCTAGAGAAGTGTCCATAGGTGGACTCATAGTCGAATTTGTTCGTAGGAAAGATAACTTTCTTGAACAATACAGGTTCCAAGGGAGCTTTCCCTTTTTCTTCAGCTAGAGCCTTCTGGGCATCCTTATTCTTTCTCTTGGCTTTGTTTCTCCTAGAAGATTTACTAGAAGCACCAATGTGGCCTATACCAGCACCCTTAGCCTTAGCTGAGAACTCAGCAACGAGTGGAAGAACTGTCTTAGGCTTGGAGAAACTCTCAAAAAGTTTCTTCTCAACCTTGAGTTGTTGTTCCAATTCTTTAATGATTTCCTCTATAAGGTCGAGGTGCTTGAGAGCTTGATTGTATTCTTCCATAGCAACATTGAAGTTCTCTTGAAGAGAGTTAGTCCTAGTGACTTCTTCTCTCAAGCTGCTCTCAATGGCCTGTAGAGATTTTATCTCTTTGGCTTGAGTTTTCACGACTCTGCGACATTTTTCGTAAGCCGTGAGTAACTCCTTATATTGTCCCATGAGTTCAGATTCATCCTCAGAGGAATGGCCCTCTTGCTCATTATCATCATCAGATTCAGAGAGAGGAGTGTGAGATTTTACCTCCCCAGTGAACTGGGGGACTTGTTCATCATCAGAGTGAGCCATGAGCCCGAAGTAAGCTTCCTCTACTTCACCCGACTCAGATGAGTCGGAGTCGCTGAGAGTTTTGCTCTTCTTGGCTAATAAGCTCTTCTCTGTCCTCTTCTTGTGGTATGAGGATTTCTTTTCCTCTCTTCTTCCACCCTCTTTCTTCTTGTGAG
The DNA here is from genome assembly GCA_039513925.1 of Platanthera zijinensis. Taxonomy (NCBI): domain Eukaryota; kingdom Viridiplantae; phylum Streptophyta; class Magnoliopsida; order Asparagales; family Orchidaceae; genus Platanthera; species Platanthera zijinensis. Next base: position 159,781,084 of record CM077083.1, read on the forward strand.
GGCAGTCCGCGATGACGTGACCTGGCTGATTACAACAATAACAAACAATGTCAGTTGAAATCTGTTTGTTCTGTTTAGAGTTATACCTGTCATGGCTACTTGAGCCTTTCTTTCGCTGATCACCATCATGTCGTGATCTTCTGTATGAGGTATATTTTCCTCTCCATTGCTTCTTCTTATTCAAGAATTTCTTGAACTGCCGCGAGAGTAATGAGAACTCTCCTTCAGATAGTTCTGAGCCTGAGGTGCTTGGCTCGGAGCCTTCTTCTTCACTTGCTTCTTGAGGAGGTGCTGGTGAGGCAGCTTTGCCCTTCCTTGAACTGTCAGCCTTTAAAGCAACTGACTTCTCTTTTGAGGAGAAGCGACTTTTCTCTTCTTCGGCTTTTCTGGAGCTGATCTGCAGTTTATAGGACATCAGCTTGCCAAATAGATTTTGTGGATCTGTCTCTGCTAGTCTGTCAAACTCTCGGATGGCACATACTTTGTTGTCCCATTCTTTGGTGAGAGATCTCAGAAACTTATCATTCAGCTCCCCATTAGTAAAGACTCGGCCATACACTCTCAGTCCATTGACTATCTTAAAGAAGTTTTCAAATGTGTCAGCTATAGGTTCCTTGTGACCTTGTCGGAAGGTTTCATACTTCTGATTTAAGAGGGATCTCCGATCATCCCTAACTTCCTCAGTCCCTTCCATCAGAGTCACCAGGGATTGCCATATCTCCTTGGCAGATTGGCAATGTATAAGATTTTGCAGCATTGAGTCATCGACTGCACTTGCGATAATATTTTTAGCTTTCTTGTCTAGGGAGACAAGTGCAATCTCGTCCTTATCCAAGTCCATCAACTTCTTTGGGACCTTTTTGGTTGGGTCTATTGTTGATGCAGTCATAGGAACATGCAGACCTTCTTCCACAATCATGAAGATCCGGGGATCTACTGCTTCCATGAAGAACTTAACTCTTTCCTTCCATATAGGAAAATTGTTCTTGGTGCAGATAGGGAGCTTAGTAAAATCCTTGGTCTTACTCATGCTTGATACTTCTCTAGAGACAACTTGGTGAGGATTAGATCAAGGTGTTAACCTTTTAACGATCAACCTCCCTCTGATACCAATTGAGAGAACTAATTTGTCGACCTAAATCACCTAGAGGGGGTGAATAGGTGAAATGCGTGCCAAATGCGGAATAAAAAAATTAACACAGCACAGATAAGTAATCAAGCAATCACACAGACGACGAGAGATTTATAGTGGTTCCCCAATCTTGGGTACGTCCACTTTCCTCACCGATCTAGCAAATCACTAGACTCGGCGACTCCACTATCTCGGATTGCAAACCAATCCTACACCTCGGAACTATGTTCCTACAAAAACTCGATCCCAAACGGATCTACACTCGGAAGATAAAACTTCCTACCACTCGGAGATAGATCTCCTACAATGAAATTTGTTTGAAAAGAAAAACACAAACAACAATTAGCACAGATCTGGATCTTGACTTTATCCTCTTCTTGAGAGCTTTTCGGCTTGAACAGAAACAGTTGAAGAAGACTTGAGAGAGATCCACGATTCTGAGATCTGGAATCACCACGATCAAGAAAATAAATCAGAGACGATGAAGCATGGAGAGATCGGATGATTCTTCTTGAGTCTGGATCGCTTGAGAATTAGAGATTTATAGCTGCGGCAGAGAGAAGACGATCCAGAGCTTCTTCCGAAAACAGTAATGGCGGCGGATGGAAAGATTAGGGTTTTCGGAATTTTCTCTTTCTTAAAAAAATAATCTCTGTAAACGCGTGTATTTAGTCAAGTCTGAAAAGACCTATTTATAGGCGGTCTCCAATAGTCATAAGCATAATTAAGGATGACACGTGGACCAATCAGAAAGGACTTTTAGAAAATACACAAAGAAACTTGACTTAGAGAAATTCAGGAAATTTGAACAAATACACTCGAGAGACAGAGACATACTCAAGTAAGAGGTTACATACTCGAGTGGATATGAGGGATATACTCGAGTAGCAAGATAGAAACTACTCGAGTGCTTCAGGGATCAATACTCGAGTGACTTAGAGAGACTACTCGAGTATGAGCAAATATACTCGAGTATAAATACTTGGAAAAATTTCTCAGATAAGACTTCAAGAGCTACTCGAGTATAAGAGTTTGAGATACTCGAGTATGGGGAAGATAGACTACTCGAGTATCTTAGGAAAACTACTCGAGTGATCACTAACCTACTCAAGTATGAAAATCAATCTACTCGAGTACAGAGTTACTTACTCGAGTATTTCAGAGAACTACTCGAGTATGTGGACTTAGAAACTTTCTAGGATAAGAAGTCCAGATCTACTCAAGTTCAAACAGAGCGCTTACTCGAGTAACTAACCATCTACTCGAGTATAAGGTATCACTTACTCGAGTGAAAAAAAATCTACTCGAGTATAAGCTTTCATACTTGAGTATATAGAGAATCCACTCGAGTAAGTAGCCCAACCTACTCGAGTACAGACTCACTTACTCGAGTATACGAAAGAAGTACTCGAGTATGTGGACTTAGAAAATTTCTTCTGAGATAGACTTCAATACTCCATAGGTCCAAGTGCATGTTTATGAAGTGTTTCCCAATAGAGAGGCTATACATGAGCCAACACCTTGGATCACACAATGAGGAATTACATTGTATGGTCCTGTGTTTGGTGGCCCATTATAGACTGACATTGGTCTACACTTGGCAATAAGAACCTGCACACATACAACTTAAACACAATATCAAATACACCTTAATTCATCTTAGTTCAAGGTCTGACTTCCTACAAATCTGAGGTATTGTGGAGACAAATCCCAATAAGGAGGGAACTGGTGCCTCTGGAAGGCTTGCGCATAGTTAGAGCGTCCTTCGCTTTTGCCTGGCATCGTGGTTAAGAGCTTGAAGGCAAAAACTCGAAGAGAAAGGCGAGAGTGAGAGAAGGTGGCGGAAGCGAGGGAAGTGCTCGGCGAGGTGCGAGAGAAGCAAGAAGGAGGGCAAGGGTTCCGGATCGGATAAATAAATGCGGTGGATGGACCGGCCTATTTATAGAAAACCATGGTAATGATAATTTTTCCAAAAAGGCGGCAGGGGTACGATCGCCATGTTCCGAGGAGACGGCGCCTCATTTTCCACTCTGACATACCTCGAACACCTAAGCCAACGATAAGATTCCGGCTCATAGGTGACAGCGATTGACATGCAACTTGGGTTCGCGAAAACACCAAGGTAACAGCATGAAAAAGAGCAATGAAGCAGAAATATAAAAAGGGGCTCTCGCCAGGCGAGAGCCGCATAAAAAATAATAATAATAAAGTTTCAAGCAGTCAAGGTTCAAATTAGAAAGGGGGTACATCGCGCGAAAGGTAGGCCAAGGGATGATGGAGGCGAGACTCCATTATTTAGTATGGTTCCCATCGTCATCGCCCTCGTTCTCGCCTTCTAGTCCTCGGAGGAGCTCGCGGGTTGAAGTAGGATGACAGGGTGGTGCATCCAAGGTTGATCCGGCGCGCCTGGTCTCGAATCCGCGCGATACACTGCCCTGGGGACGACTCAGCGGTAGACATATCCTGCCGCTCCGTCTCGCCCAGGAAGTTGTAATCCAGCTTGAGGGCCTCCAGCCTTTGCTCCACCATTTCGGGTGTTCCTTCGCCGCAGAGGCGTTGGCCCGCTCCCGCCGCACGAGCTTCGACAGGATTGCCGCTATCCTCTTCCACCGTTTCTTGACATTCCCGACACTGTCCAGGATTTCTTCCATTTCATCAGAAGAAGGAAAGGGGGAGCTCTCGGCGTCTTCCTCTTCCTCTCCATCTTCATCTTCTTCTTCATCTTCCTTGTCGACTCCCGCCCGCGGGTCCGCATCCCCTGGTAAAAGAGAAGTTCCGTGGTTATGGCAAGAGCAAAGTAAAGGATATGATAATATCTCGCATACATGCAGTACGTCGAGAGTTACCGGCCGGCGGCAGGCGAGAAGGCCCATACTCTCCCTCAGTCTCCTTTTCGAAGAGGAGGTGGAGCGGCTTTTCTCGCCCCGGGCGGAAGGTCTTGCATGAGGTGATCCCGGCCTGGCCGAGAGCAGGGGGGAGTCATCCTCCCTCGCGGGGTGGCTAGCCTCCTTTGGGGATACGGAGGGTTCGGTGGCCACCCCTCCCGCCAGTAGGGCGGGATTAGCCGCTTGGGTGACCAAGTTAGCAGCTGCCTTTTCGTTTTCTCGAGTGGCGAGACCCGGGCTGGCGGAAGCTGGCTCTACGGGAAGTCAGTTCGATAGTTTGGAATACTGTGATTGGAATGATAAAAAGAGGGCAGTAAGGGATGAAAGGTTACTTTGAGTTCACGGAGGGTCAGGCGGAGGAGTGGCCTCCGTAACCCATGGTGGATCCCCGGGAAGGCAAGACGCCGAGTCTGGGGGCGCCAGTGGGGAACTAGCGCCATCATCTTGAGCCACCTCCTGCGAGAAGTATTGCATGTCAGTTGTCAATCCTTTTGCTTAATCAGTTCGTAGTCTTGGTAATCAGCAAGCCGGAAAGACGTACCTTCTGCAGAGGGGAAGGATTATCCGCGCGGCTTAGGGATGGGGTAGGTGAGCCCCGGTTCTCACGCAGAAGGTCCCGCTTGATCGATTTCGCTTTCTTATCTTCTTCAGCTGTGAGCGCTCAGCGGCTGGCGCCTTTCTCGCCAGCCAGGGGGCTACCAAGGGGCTATTCGCGAGGGCTCGTGCCTGCGCCGCATCAATGCGGTCTTGAAGGCTCTGCGAGAGCGGCTTGTCAACACGTTTGGAACGCATCTCGAGGCCACACGAGAGCTCAGACATGGGGCGGCGATTGGCAGGGACATATTTATGGTCGTCTATCAGCGCACATATATAGCCGAGGGATGGCCCACCAAAAGATTTTCTTTTCAGGACAGCACGTGCTCAGCGAATATTTACATGTTGGATATGTCTTTTCGAAGCGCAGAGCTGGCTCGAAAAGAGCGGGGATTGTGTACAACCTCATATTCGCTGAGTGGGACCTAGAGGCACCAAGGGTCAGGTCTGGACTAGCTTCGGGCTAACTTTGGACCTTGGAGTAGAAGCGCTCCCGCCTAGGAGTGGGCGGGAACGCTCGCGCTCAAGCACTGGCCGAAAACTACTTCTGCCCAGAGACGGGAGAGAAGGCTCGCGCCTCACGGAAGGTGGGAACTGTCTCGGTCCGAGGCATTCTTCGGCATCTTTTTTGCTCCCGCCGAGTGAGGGCGGGAGAGTTCTCGGCAATATTTAGTTCTCGGCGTAGGGGTTCTCGTCGGGTGGGGCCTAGTGTGAAATTACCTAATTGCCCTTGGGTAAATTACCTATACGCCCTCAGGGTCTGCATTCAGTATTTCATGACAGCGGGATTTGGCTATTGGCAGACCAGCCAGGGGTAATTTTGTAATTTCAGGTCAGCAAAGACTATAAATAGACCCGTAGGGGCTCTTCAGAAAGCAAGCTTACATATTTCCCTAAGATCTTCTAGTGCTTTTTGAGGAGCTCCAAGCCCAGCTTTTGGCTTTGGAGAGGAAGCTCTCAAAGATCTTCTGGGTTAGAGGTGGGACCTCCCTGTTAAGGCTTTGTGAAGGATCAAGCACATACCCAACTGCACCAAAATCCCGGACTATTGGAGAGGGCGCTACTTAATTTCTTAAATAAGTAGCAAAGCGTCATTGGTCAAGTGAAGGAACGCCAGACTCAACAATCCCCCCCCCCCCGGCATCCAGCACAACCCGTCGGCTCAGAGGTGGGGTTACCACATGGCCCACATGGCTCAGAGGTGGGGTTACCACATGTCCACGGTTTGCCTGACCCGCCGGACCCACACAGGTAGAAGGGAAAAATCTGGATTTAATAGCGCCCCCCCGGTCTTAAACCCATGACCTCCTCTGATACCAATTGAAGGATCAAGCGCATACCCAACTGTACCAAAAGCCTGGACTGTTGGAGAGGGCGCTACTTAATTTCTTAAATAAGTAGCAAAGCGTCATGGGTCAAGTGAAGGAAGGCCGGATCCAACACTTTGGGTCAGTTCTAGGTCCTTTACTACCAGTCAGGGATCGGAGCTTGGGAGAAGTAGGTGTTGGCTATGCCCCTATTTTCGAACTCTCGTCAAGGTCAAATTTTGGCTTCAACAATGGCCACCTGCTTGAATTTCTTGGAATTAAGGATGGTGAGAGGCCTAGTGCAACAACATCAACAACAATAGGTGTAGATCGAGGAAGTCATAGCAGGAGCAGGAGAGGAGGATAAGTGTGAAAGTCGAGTCGACATAGGGACTCGAGGGGGGATCGAGGTTATCCTGGGGGAGTGGGGATCGAGGCCACTCGCAAGAGGAGCTTACAAATGATGTTTAGAAATAACGTCGCCTCGATCTCCCAGACCCCTCCCTGGAGGAGAAGATTACTTTCTCATCAAAAGAAATGCCAGACTATGAGTACCAGTTCTGTGATGCCTTTGTGATCCAGATGGCTATAGAAAACTTCACGGTCTCTCGGATCCTGGTCGACAACGGGAGCTCGGTGAACGTCTTCTTAAAAAAGGCTTCTGATGAGATGAAGGTGAAAATGTGAAGGGTGTTGGCTTCAGATGGGTCGCTATTTGGGTTTTCGAGAGAAATGGAGGAGGTAAAAGGTAGAGATAAGCTACGTGTGATGATGGGGAGACATCGAGGAACTGTAGGTTCGCCATTATTAACGCGCCAAGCAATTACAATGCCATCTTTGGGCATCCCCTCATTAACATTTTTTGGTGCATTCCTTCATCATTCCACCAATTCCTGAAGTTAAACAGATGAGGAGTCCAGGTTCGAATCTGGGGAGATCTGAGGGTGACGAGGCAATGTTATGTCACAGCCGTTAACACCATCTCCTGGATGTCAGAAGTTAAGGAGGTGGAGAAGGTAATGGAGGAGTAGGCAAGGAAGGAGGACGTGGTTAAATAGGTTGAGGACGAGGATATAGTTGATCGGGTGGGGATGGAGTAAGTGATTGAGATAGATGTGTAAATGGAAGAGGAGGAGGTCTTAGCTCAGGGAAGGAGGATGGAAAGTGACCAAGGAGTAGCAATGTCGGTTGGAGGCTACAGAGTAGGTAGTGGAGAAGGAGTTTCTTGCCCGAGATAGGGGCGGAGAAGGTGAAGATCAGCGGAGGTCTGAGCCGAGAAGACCAAGAAAGGGTCCTGAAGTGCATCTAAAGGAGCGTGTACGTCTTCGACTAGAGTGTTACATGTCAGGCATTAATGCTAATGTGGCATGTCATCGCCTCAACCTTGACCTGAGAGGTTGCCCCATCTGCCAGAAGAGGAGGTCCGTAGCCGACAAGTTGGAAGAACCAATCCGTGAGGAGCTGGCGAAACTCCTGAAGGCCAGGTTTGTATCGAAGATCCAGTATTCAGGCTAGGTATCCAACGTGGTAATGGTAAAGAAGAGTGATGGAAGGTGGAGGATGTGTGTAGACTTTTCTCTCTTAAATAAAGCATGTCCTAAGGACTGTTATCTCATGCCTAGAATCGACGCACTGATTGACTCAGACATTGATTTTTTTATGATGAGTTTTATGGATGCTTTTTTAGGTTACCACCAAATCTACAAGCGTCCGCTGGATGTTAAATATGTCCCTCTCATCACGAGAGAAGGATGTTAATGCAACCAAATGATGTCCTCCAGACTAAAGAATGCAGGGGCAAAATACCAAAGGATGATGGATTGAGTTTTCCAAGAGTAGAGGGGAAGGAACTTGGAGGTATATATAGATGACCTAATGGTGAAGACCAAGGGGGTGAGCTCTTACCTCCAGGATCTGGAGAAAACATTTGCCACGCTGCAAAAGTTTAAGATGAGGTCGAACTCCCAAAAATGTATCTTCGGAGCCAGCATGGGGTAAGTTCTTGGGTTATCTTCTCACTCCGGTAGGCGTAGAGCCTAACCCCAATAAGGTGAGAGCAATACTAGAACTGGACTCACCATGGAATGCTAAGGAGATTCAACTCCTGACTGAGAAGCTTGTAGGTTTGAGTAGTTTCCTTTCTCGGGCGGGGGAGAAGTTCTCCCCTTTATTTAAAGTGTTACGAGGAAATTAGAAGTTTGAATTGTCCAAGGAGTGTGAGAAGGCCTTCTTAGCCCTAAAGGGTCAACTCACCAAGGCTCCACTATCCTAAGGTCGAAGGATGGGGAAGGACCTGACTCTGTATCTCAGAGTGGGAATGGAGGTTGTGAGCTCTGTCCTGGTCCAGGAGGAAGGAAATAAGTAGTTGGCAATCTATTATATTAGTAGGATCGTGAAGAAGGCAGAGTCTAGGTACCCTATCCTGGAGAAGCTGGCATTTGCCCTGGTCATCTCAGTCCAGAAGCTAAGGCCTTATTTTCAAGCATCATCTTTAAGGGAGTGGAGCATTAGGTTGGCTGGAGAAGTAGTCAATAGAACTAAGCAAGTTCAACATCTCGTTTGTCCATCGTCTATTAGTAAAGGCTCAGGCGGTGGCAGATTTCTTAGCCGACTATGTGGTTGAGGTGGAGGAATCGGGGTCTTCTAAACAGGTGGCCTAGAAGGTGCTGGTAGATGGAGCTTCAGGTAAAGACTCCCTTGGAGTGGGTGATCTTGGAAAGTCCCCAGAGGACAAAGATAGAGCAAGATGTGCCGATACACTTTCTAATCACAAACAATCAAGCAGAATATGAGGTGGTGATCACAGACTCTATGGTGGTGGCATCCTAGATTAGGGGAGATTTTAAGGCAAGGGATCCCACACTCCAACGATAGGGGAAGGTGAAGAGACTCATCGGGATGTTCTGAACGTTCTCCATTGGACATGTATCGAGGGAAGAGAGTGTTCTCGCCGACCAATTGGCCAAGTTTGGACCCCCAGGCAGGGGGAACCGTGACAGATTTGTTCCGCCCATCCATTAAGGAAGGGAAGTTGATGAAGATAGATTGGCGCACCCATAGATGGACCCCTTCGGGACTTTCTTGGCCACGGGTAAATTTCTGGAGGAGGTACCGTTTAAAAAAAAGTTGTTGTCATAAGTCAGCATATTACTAGTTGCGAGAAGGGGACCTATATCGAAAGACCCTCTAAGGAATTTTGGCATATTATGTGTCGGAAGAGGAGGTCCCAGGGATTTTGGATGAAATGCACTCTCAGGAGTGCGAAAGTCACTCTGGGAACCGAACCCTAGAAAGGAGGATATTACGGCAAGGGTACTTCTGGCCCACTATAAGAAGAGATGTGGAATAGTTCACAAAGAAATGTCAGAAGTGCCAGCTATTTGCACCACTCCAATTATTGCCAGCCCAGAGGCTTAGAAGCATCGTGGCACTATGGCCCTTCATAATCTGGGGAATAGACCTGGTAGGACCCTTTCCTCAAGCAAGTGGGCAAAGGAGGTTCCTCCTGGTCATGATTGGTTACTTCTCAAAATGTTTGGACGTCAAGGCATTGGCCAAGGTGACTTCCTAGGTAATTCGCAACTTCGTAAGGGGAGAAATCATCTACCGCCACAGGCTATCCTTGGCGATAGTCACGGACAATGGACCACAGTTTGCTAGTAAGGAGTTTGTCAACTTTTGTGGCCAGATAGGGATAGATCTCAAGTTCATCTTGGTTCACCACCCTAGGAGCAACGGGCAGGTGGAGCCAGCAAACAAGATCATTGTGAACCTTTTAAAGAAGAAGGTGGAAAATCTGAGAGGGAACTAGGTAGAGCAGCTCCCATTAGTCCTCTGGGCTCTAAGAACTACACTCAATACGGCCATCAGGGAGACCCCCTTCAAGCTTTCTCATGGCTTTGAGGTTGTGCTGTCAGTGGAGTTTTAGGTCAAATCACCACGGGTGATCGCCGCATAAAAAGAAGATGATGAGTGGAGGGTGGAGAATGAAAAAGAGCTACGACTCTCTCTGTACCTAATGAAAAAGCTCTACAACCCCGCCGCCATCCAACAAGAAGAAGTCAAGTGTAGGATAGCTAGGTATTTTGACAAGCACGTCCATTTTAAGTAGTTTGTAAAGGGAGATATCGTCTTAAAGAAGGTCGATGCGGCCGGAAGGTCGACGACTGTTGGAAAACTCAATCTCAATTAGGAGGGTGTATATGTAATTGAGGAAGCCCTAAGGTTGGGGGATATCACCTCCAAAATATAGAGGGTGTATCCATTGGTCATATTTGGAGTGGTGAAGACCTAAAACGTTTCTACCCGTGAATTCGAATAATAAGATTGTTTTTTTTGCAACTTTATTTCTCTTATCTGTCTTGTTGGTATTCTTCCGCGAGAAAATGATATTTGGTATTGATAGCCCCAAGCAGACTCGCTGACCAGACTCTCACTAGCTGGCAGATCTGAAGGCTCACTCAGTGGCACATTATGAAAAGAAAGAGATGTTGAAATATAGGCCCCGAGCAGACCCACTAATCAAGCTCTCACTAGTTGGCAAGTCTGAAGGCTCACTCGGTGGCAGGTTATGAAAAGAAAGAGATGTTGAAATATAGGTCCCAAGCAGACCCGCTGACCAGGCTCTTACTAGCTAGTAGTTTCGAAGGCGCACTTGGTGGTATGTTGTGAAAAGAAAGAGATATTGAAATATAGGCCCCGAGCAGACCCCCCCCCCCCTGACCAGGCTCTCATTAGCTGGTAGGTCTAAAGGCTCACTCGATGGCATGTTGTGAAAAGAAAGAGATGTTGAAATATAGGTCCCATGCAGACCCGCTGATCAGACTCTCACTAGCTGGCAGGTCCGAAGGCTCACTCAGTGGCAGGTTGTAAAAAGAATGAGATGTTGAAATATAGGCCCAGAGCAGACTGGCTGACCAAGGCTCTCACTAGCTGGCAGGTCTGAAGGCTCACTTGGTGGCAGGTTGTGAAAAGAAAGAGATGTTGAAATATAGGCCCCGAGTAGACCCGCTGACCAGGCTCTCACTAGCTGGCAGGACCGATGGTTCACTCGGTGGCAGGTTGTGAAAAGAAAGGGATGTTAGAGTGTTGGCCCCTAGTAGACCCGTTGATCAGGCTCTCACCAACTAATAGGGCAGGAGGTCACTCAAGGATGGGTTATGAATATAGAAGGGTGCGCAAGTGGGATCAGTCACAGCTCACTCTCTTAGTGAGATCACCACCCTCCTTGCCAAATGGTCATCGCTGAAAGGGTCGGAGGTGAGTCCATCATTAATAACTCAACTTGTGTGTGTTGATACATATCAGTATAGGAAGCAAAAAAACAAATCGTACAAGACCCCTTAATGTCGAGAGTGGTCGTGGGTGACAAGTAGGCAAGGCCCATGTAACCTTAAAATTGTTGGTACGGGAGGCCGGGCAGTGCCCGATAAGGCATTTTCACTGTGAAATAAGACTGTGGTCGCAGCTGGAACTTAAAAAGAAGTGACAGATGAATTCATACTCCCAAATGTGGGTTGCAAGTGAAAGGAGTCCAATACAAGACAATGTTAGAGTCTAAAGCCAAAGTTTGAGTTTCACTCGCGACGTAGCAAAGGGATCGGCAAACACCTCTCTATCTCTCTCATTAGCACTCAAGTGTGCATGGCACTTGTGTGTGGGGGGGACTCACAGTTATGGGAAAGCACTGAATACGTGTGCGGTATCGTTCTAGTCTGTTGGAAAAAAATCCTTATGATTTATCTTAACAAATTATTTTAAGTGATTTTACATCCTAGATTTATTACCCATAATGTATAGTAAGGGTAATTTGGTCTTATAAGTCCTAAGATGTCAATGATATAATGGACATAAGAAAGACATAATTAATATGATAAAAAAATCATAAATTGCCAACATACATCGACAAGAAGTCGACGCAACTTCAACTGGAATTTGACGCTACTTCAAATAGAAGTCAAAGCAACTAAATTTGATAAGTTAATGACATTCAAAGGATTATATTGATACATACTTCGACATGATATCGACAGAACGTTGACTACAGAGTTATCTTACAGATAGTCAAAATTCGATGTTACTTCTATTAGAACTCGACGTTACGTCGACTGAATTTTTTAACAGAATTCATTTTGAGTCTTCAACCACCCCAGGAGTAGGGACGTGAGCAAAAAATGAGCTAAAATGTTGTACTAACTCAGACAAACCTAAGCTCGAGAAACGAGTCGCGAGTGAGAAGGAAAATTAATATATGCAAGGGAAATTAATAATTGATATCAGATTGTGAGAGATTGATTTCGACAGAGAAAGTTTGGAAGATCATCATCAATAATTGAATTATTCATCAATCAGTCGATTGTTAGATTGTTGTTGAATCTACAAAAGAGAATTAGTTCTTCTTTTTCTCAAGAGAAAATCACATCAGATTCGGAGAAGATTCAACAATAATCTGAAAATATGGCATATAATATTTGTGATTTTGATATTTAGAAATTTATCAGAAGTTTCAGATATCATCACTGTTAGTTCTCATAAATCTACTGAGAGAATGCAGAGAGACGATTAATTCTATTACAAATGTTCTTTCATTTTCTTTTTACACTTTGTGAAAAGATTTTTGAGAATCCCTCTTCAAAGGATTCAGTGAGAGGTTCTGAGAGTCTCCTTGAGAAATGATTCAGATTGTATTGGTTCAAGATCTCTTTATCAAAAGATCTGGTATTGCTTCTAGGAGTCTCCTGGTCAAAAGACTCAAGACACTGTGATAGTGAATTCCTACTAAGGGGGTAGAAGAGTGGATGTACCCAGATTGAGGGGATCCACTATAATCTTTGTGTCTTTTATGTTTTTGTATTTATTTTTAACTCTGTGTTGTGATTTTATTTACCTACATCTATTTCTGATTGAGTGTTGATGTATATGCAAATTTTGTGAATTAAACTAAGTATTTGAAACAAAATTTTAATCTCTATTCACTCTCCCTTCTAGAAAAAAACTTTGAGGTAATTAGTAATTGTTCTCTTATTTCATAGTCCTAAGTAAGAGCAAGCGAGAGGCTATCTGTCTAAGCATGGCAAAGTGTCGGCTCGCGAGGAGGATCGACGTGCTCTTGTAATATACATAAACATTCCATAACCAGACAAACCTAAGCCCACGAAGCAAGTCGTGAGTGAGAAGGAAAATTAATATATACAAAGAAAATAACAAGTCAGAAAATAAAACGGTCAACTAATATAATATAACAGTTCTTTTAAAAAATTGTCCTGCCGACGAATGTAAGAAAGCAAAAAGGAAAAAAAGAAAAGTAATACAACAAAAAGAAAAAATGTGCGAGAGCCAAAAATGTGTCTAGGTCCTAGTCTTCGGGACTTTTTGTCGTCGCCACTGTCGTCACCACTGTTGTCGTCTTCATCATCCTCGTCGCCAAAAAATGATTCAAACTCTTCTTTAGACGAGTTAGCTCAAAGGTATATCTCAGGGACCAGGTTTTTCACAGTAATCTTCTCGCAATCGGCCCGTAGCACGCCATGTGTCTGCATCATGTGAAGTGTATGCTCGGCGACCTTTATGGCGGTGGTCCTTATCATCTTATCTACTTCTCTCTCAGAAAACTGCTTCTCCCAGGCACCCTTGTGGGATGACTCGTCGCACTCTAGAGGGAGAATACTGACTACAAACCGGTCAACCTCGGCCTTCAGTCCCTCATTCTCCTCTTCCAAGCAGGCAATACGTGCATGCAGTCGGTCCGTAGTGGCGGTATCCTGCGAAATGGCATGTGGTGGATGGTTAGAACAACGAAAGAGAGTGACAGTACAAGCGCCCAAAAAGAGTTAAAGACTTACCACCCGTCAGTACTCGTCGTTAGGAGTTTCACAGTGGTCATCAGCTGCAGTGCGAGATCCTTCGCCTCCTCGAACGCAGCTTCTCGTGCAGCCTCAACCTGATACCAGTCCCTTTGGAGGTGTAGGTTGCGGTGCGAGTTCATATGAGCGAGCTTGAGTGCTCATAGATGAGCTCGCGCGCTCTCGCGGGCCAGAGTTTGGGTGGACATGTCGGCATACTTCGCCGCATCCCGCTGCCCATAAAGCCCAAATCAAAGGGCATAGGCATGACCGCTGGGAAGGCTCCGGTCCAACCAGGAGGGGAAGAGGGTGGAGATAGAGGCCCGGTCATACTTCCCGTCCCAAAGGACTATCAGCTCACCAGAATTGTCCTTGACCTTCTGCCCGGTCCGAAGTTGGGGTGCAAGTCAGGTTGCCCTTCTTCCGGTTCTGGCATTCCTGACTTGGTGGGGGTTCAGGAGCCTCACCCCCTATCATCCTTCTTTTGGGGGCCTTCTCGCCCCGCTTACCTTTATTCGTCGAGGTTTTCTTCATCCTCTTGGGCGGGACTATTGGAAGGGTAAAGTCGTGGTCGGCGGGTGCTATCCTTTTCTTACTGCTGGAAGGAGCAAAGGAGCCCGGTATCTCGCAGTAGGTTATTGTAGCCTTTTCAGATCGTGCGAGCTCAACATTAAGGGCTCGGTCACTTGCGTATGGGGGTTCATGGGGATGAACAACTCACATGCATCATAAGGGGTCAGTTATCACTAGAAAAGAGAGGAGATTGTGAGAAGTGGGTGGTTTGAAGAATGTGAGTCAGATTGTACCTTCACCAGGAAGCACCGGGAGAAGCGAGTCGACGTTTCAACTTCGGTAGGCGACCTCGAAGTTCTTCTGAAGGAAGAACTGGTGCAGCTTCGCGTCCATGCCACCCACCTGCGGTGCGCGGTAAGTCACCTTGTCCTGCTGGAGCAGAGAGTAAGGGATGTTCCCCAAATTTCTCTGGGAGAAAATGAATTTTGTGATCCATTTGTGGTATTTGTTGGCGGTCTCGCATATCTTGAAGTGTGAGCCAGAATAGAAGGCAATGTCATCAATGTTCACTTGGTAGATGAAGAGCTTGTGAAAGATGGTGAAGGTTGAATTCAATCTGCTCCATGAGCATAAAGCAAGCGAATTCCACCAGCATCGCGATGACATTGGTGTTCAGCTGCTCGGGGATGGCGTTGAAATACTTCAGGGCCTAGCGCATTTCGGGCCATAGAGGAAGACGGAGGCCCGCCTCGAAATGCGAGATAGGGATTGCAAGTTCATCTTCAAATACTGTGATGATCGCCTTGACTTTGTTTGGTGGGCGTTTAGTGAACCCCGGAGGGATGTACAGGGCAGTGCAAGAGAGATACTTCTGCTCGGTTAAGTTTCCATCGAAGAAACAGCTGTCAGGGAACTGTTACGCTCATTTTGACCTGCCATCTGCCAGCTTGATTTCACCTCCCATCGCAACAAATCAAGAGGAAAGGAAAAAAGAGTAACAATGTGAGCTATAATAAGGCATGGGAAAGATCGCAGAAGAAATAAATGCAGTGGTTGTGAAGTATGGTAAAAAAGAGGGGAGGCTATTTATAGATAGCACCGTAAATGATTGATGAGAAAGGAAAGGGGGGAGGAGGTGTGAGTATGGATAGCTAACTCGCCACTCACTGTACATGCCCGCGGGCTAGCCCCATGACCCCCATCTGGCTTTAGACCAAGTCCAAGGAACACCGTGTCTCGCATTAGAACTCACAAAAGTTGATTTCAACACAATGACACATAAAAAACAAATCACATGCACTCGCTATGCAAGTATAAATTCAATAACAAGCTAATTCAATCTAAAAGGAAAATACTGAAATACAGGACATCTGAACCACTCACTAAGCGAAGAGGAACAATGGAGAAAGGGTAGGTGCAGGGGGCGAGAGTCGGAAGGCTCAGAATTAGAGTCATTTCCACCTTCTCCGACCTCACGCCCCTGTCCCGGGAGGACGACGAGGATTGTTGTACTCTCAAACAACGTTGAATTCCAGTTGCATAACGTACATATGTTCCTCGATTTGCTCGATATGCACCCCAAGAGAAGTCACCTCACCGCTTTCTCCTTGTCTCGCCTCTGCTGCCAGCAGCACGTAGTCTCTCTACAGGTTGCTCATCCGATGTTCGTTGATGACCCGCTCTGCCTGCATCTCACGGAGCTTATGTCCATACTTTCTCAGAACCTCCACCACTTGCCTCTTCACCCCCTTAGGACACTCGCACCACCAATGAAGTCCTTCATCGCTTTAGGGGAGGGAGGCGGCGTGCACGCACCCGTGTCGGAGGACTCGACCACCGAGACGTCCCGACTATCTACAAAAGGGGGGAACGGATATCAAAATCGGCACCATCAAGAAGAGGGGACAAGTGATTCAATTAACCATGAGAGGGACCAGCTTCTTTGCCGACATGGCGGTTAGATGGGCTAGTTCGTCCCTAGAAGGGATTGTTAAGGGGGTGCGAGAGCAGTTTTCCAAGACCTGGAGAAAAGGAGATTTGGTCGCAGATTTGGGAGACGGGATGGATTTGATTGGCGAGAGCACCCTGGATCTGAGTAACAGTAGTTGAGGCAGGATCATTCGCATCCTCACGGATCAGTGACTTTGACGTTGTTCTCCCTAGGCTGGTGGTCCCAAAGGGAGGATTTGTAGAATACAACTAACAATAAGCCTGTGTAATAAGGAAATGTGGTCGGTGGCGCAACGACAAACAACCTACCTAGAACCTGTTGAAGTGTGTCAGGGGAGACCCGAGTGCTCGCCCCCTTGGGAGGGTGGGTCTCCAGGGTCTTCAGACAGCTCGCGCTGGCAGGAGGATATGATTCGATGTCCTTACCGGTGCCCCCTGAGCCAACCTCTTATGGTTGATTTACCTGGGGCACCAGGATTAATCATGCCGAAAATATGCCCTCCAACTTGAAAACCACCCTTATCCTTTAAGGAGCTGATAGAAAGGGTGGTGAAGGAGATCGAAGGAGAGGCAGCAAACCCGGCATTCGCAAAAAAGTTGGTAAGGCTGAGTAACGCAGAGTCGAGTGAGCAGGGAGACTCCAGGCAGTAGGAGGGAAGGAGAAGAGAGGAGCCAAGGGCGCAAGGGTTCCAGGGACCCATTGGGGTTAGGAGCCAGGTTGGAGGCAACATAGATGGATCACTTAGGGTCAAGGAAGAGGGTTTGCCCTAGGAGGGGTAACTTCCATGGAGGGAAGGTGAGGTTCAACCCTTAGGGGTGGAGATAAGGCCCTAGGCCACTCCTGCCCCCCATCGCAACAAGTTATAGCGATCGACTGAGGAACAGGTAGAGGAAAAGGAGGAGCAGGAGGTAGAAGAAGGAATCTCCCCGTGGAGGGGCAAAGGGAGGAGGTAATGTCACCTTATTGTGACTACCATTAGGAGGAAGGTCACGCAATAGCCACATGCTCAAAGTTTCTGGAAGTCAGGAAGGCGAGAGGCAAAAGAGAGCAGCAGCCGCTCGTTTGGATTAAAGAGGTGACTGGAGGATTTGAGGAAGAGGACCAGTGTGTGGACCGGGCCAATGTGGGTACCCAAGGAGGGATCAGAGTGATCCACCGAAGAGTAGGGATCGAGGCCCCCCGCAGGGAAAGCCTTCATACCATGTATCGTTTGAGCATTATTGCGATGTCTCAAGCCCCACCCTGAAGGAGAGGATCACCTTCTCCTGGAAGGATATATCATACCAAGAGAATCCGTTCTGCGATGTGATAGTGGTCTAGATGGCCATCAAGAATTTCACCATCTCCAGGATCTTTGTTGACAACGAGAGCTCGGTTAACGTCATCTTCAAGAAGGTGCTCGACAAGATGAACGTTGAGGTGAGAAGAGTGCTAGACTCGGATGGCCCACTATTTGGGTTCTCTAGGGAGAGGAAGGAGATGGAAGGGGGAGTCGGACTCAATGTGACCTTGGGGGGACAGTCCCAAAACTGTCGATTCATCATCATCGATGCTTTGAGCAACTACAATGCCATCTTCGGACGACCCTACATCAGTGCATTCTGATGCATCCCCTCCTCATTCCAACAGTGCATGAAGTTCAACGTGGTAGGAGTCAAGGTCAGGGTGCGAGGAGACCCTAAGATAGCGAGGCAGTACTATGTGACAGCCGTTATCACCATATCTTGGCAAGAGGAGGCCGAGGAGATGGACAAGGCCATGGAGGACCATGATCGGTTAAAGGTTTCAGAGGTAGTAGTGGAGAAGGAGGTCCTTGCCCATGAGGGGTGGACGAAAAAGGTTAAGATCAGCGAAGATCTCAGACTAGAGGACCAGAAGAAGATCCTCGTATGCGTCCAGCAGAACATGGACATCTTCTCCCAGAGCACGACAAACATGCCGAGGATCTATGCAGACGTGGCATGTCATCATCCCAACCTTGATCCAAGTGCCCTCCTCATCCGATAAAAGAGAAGGTCCATCGCCGACAAGCTGACCAAGCCCATCCAAAAGGAGGTGGGTTAACTGCTTAAGGCAGGGTTTATATTAGAGATCCAGTACCCAGGCTGGGCCTCCAATGTGGTAATGGTGAAGAAAGGTGTTGGGAGATAGAGAATGTGTGTAGACTTTTCTTTACTGAATAAAGCATGACATAAGGATTGGTATCCCTTACCTCTAATCAATGCATTGGTAGAATCAGCCATGGGTTTTCCTCTAATTAGTTTTTTAGATGTTTTTTCTGATTACCATCAGATCTACATGCACCCGCCCAACATCAAAGATGTTTCCTTTATCATCGGGAATGTGTGCTACTGCTATAAGATAATGCCCTTTGGGCTAAAGAATATAGGGGCAACGTATTTGTGGATAATGGACTGGGTCTTCCAGAAGCAAAAAGGCAAGAACTTGGAGGTCTATGTGGATGCCCTTATAATCAAAAGCAGGGATGTCGAGTCTCACCTCCAAGACTTGGCAGAAACTTTTAGCACCTTGAGAAGGTATAAGATGAAGCATAACCCCCCTGAAGTGTGTTTTTGGGGCTAACAGGGGAAAGTTCTTAGGCCATCTTCTCACCCCGATGGGGGTGGAGTCCAACCCAAACAAAGTAAAGGCTACCATATAGCTAAATTCACTAGGAATGCAAAGGAGATCCAACACCTCACGGGAAAGCTAGCCGGACTGAGCAGGTTCCTTTCCCGGGCAGGGGATAAATGCACACCCTTCTTCAGGGTATTGCGCGGGAATAAGAAATTTGAATGGACCTCCAAGCTTTGAAGAGACAGCTTACCCAGGCTCCGTTATTTTAAGGTCTAAGAGAGGGAAGACCTAGCTCTATACCTAGGAGTGGGAACAGAAGCAGTGAGCTCCGTCTTGGTACGGGAAGAAGGGGGAAGGTAGCTTCCTATATATTATGTCAGCAGGGTACTGAGGAAGGCGGAGCTCGGGTATCCAATCCTTGAGAAGCTAACATTTGACCTGGTTATTTTGGCCAGGAAGCTTCGGCCCTACTTTCAGGCACATTCGATCTAATTAATGACTGATCACCCCCTTCGCAACATTATGGAAGGAGTGGAGTACTCAGGGAGGTTGGCAAAATAGTTAGTAGAACTGAGTGAGTTCAACATCTCGTTTGTCCCCAGGTTATCAATGAAGGTGCAAGCAGTGGAAAATTTCTTGACAGATTGTGTGGTCGAGGTTGAAAAGCCCGAGTCTCCCCACCAGGTAGCATGGGAGATATAGGTAGATATAACATCTGGAAAGCATTCCTTTAGGGGAGGGGCGATCTTAGTAAGCCCCCAGGGGATAAGGATTGAGCAAGCAATAGACATTCACTTCCCATTCACCAATAACCAGGCTGAGTACTAGGCTATAATCGCGGGACTCCACCTAGCAAGAAAGTTGGGGGTGCAAGATGTAAAGGTTTTGATGGACTCAATGGTGGTGGCTTGTCAGATCAAGGGGGAGTTCGAGGAAAGAGCCAACCCTCTAGCGCTACATAGTGAAGGTCAAAGGACTCATAGGGCAGTTTTGCACCTTCTTGATTCAATACATGCCAAGGGGGAGAGTACCCTAGCGGACCAACTGGCTAAGCTTGGCACTCGCGTAGGGGGCATGGTGACGGATCTCTTCGATTGTCTATTGAAGTGGGAGAATTGATGGAGGTAGATCACCAGGCTTCATGGATGGATCCCTTCATCACCTTCCTGACCCCAAGCAAGTTCCCGGAGGGGGACCTAGACAAGAGGCAGTTTAGGCACAAGTCGACATATTATTTATTACACGAGGGAGGGCTATATCGAAAAACCCTCTCAGGACTCCTAGCTCAATGCGTTTCAGAAAAGGTGGTCCCAATAATCTTGGAAGAGATCCACTCCGAGGAGTGTGTTAGTCACTCTGGGAGTAGGACCCTAGAAGGAAAGGTGTTGATGCAAGGCTACTTCTGGCCAAGCCTTAGCAAGGACGCGACAGAGTTTGTGAAGAAATGTCAAAAGTTCCAAATGTTCGCCCCTCTCCAGCTCTTGCCAGCCTAGAGACTCGGGATCATCACGGCCCCATAGCCATTTACAATATGGGGAATAGATCTAGTGCATCCCTTTCCCCAGACCAGTAGCCAAAGGAAGTTCTTGCTAGTCATGATCGATTATTTCTCGAAGTGGTTGGAGGTAAAGGCACTAGCTAAGATAGCCTCTCAAATCATCAAGAATTTTGTGAGAGGGGAGATAATCTGCTGACATGGGCTACCTCTAACCATAGTCACCGACATTGGGCCACAGCTTGCTAGCGATGAGTTCTTCAGTTTCTGTGTCCAATTGGACATAAATCTCTTTTTTGCATTGGTCCACCACCCTAGGAGTAATGGGCAGGTGGAGGAGGCAAACAAAATAATTATAAATCTGTTGAAAAAGAAGGTCGAGAACCTAAGGGGTAACTGGGTGGAGCAACTGTCATCGGTTCTTTGGATCTTGAGGACCAAACCTAACTCAGGCACGGGTGAAACCCCCTTTAAACTTTCTCATGGCTCTAAAGTTGTGCTGCCAGTAGAGTTCGAGGTGATTTCCCCACGAGTGGTCTCTACAGAAGATTGGGATGAGGAATAGCAGGTGGAGAATAAAGAAAAGCAAAGGCTTGGCGACCATCCGACAAAAAGAAGTCAAGCGCCGGATGGCCAGGTATTTTGACAAGCACATCCAAGTCAAACAATTTGTAAAGGGAGATCTTGTTCTCAATAAGGTCAATTCATCTGAAAGGTGGCGACAGTTGTGAAGCTTAATCCTAACTGGGAGGACCTCTACATAGTAGAAGAAGTTTTGAAGTCGGGAGGGTACCACTTCCAGAATGTAGAAGGGGTATCCCTCAACCGCGCTTGGAGCGGTGATGATTTGAAATGTTTCTATCCTTGATTAGTTATTTTTAAAATATTATTGGTTTCTTTTATAGCCTCATTTTTTACATATTTGTGTGATGTGCATAGTGAATGAAAACCCCTTTTAGGATCCTGTTGACCGGACTCTCACTAGCCAGCATGGCAGATAGGTCGCTCAGGTGGTGGATGGTTATGACAGAAAGAATGTGTGTGAAAGACTTGATTGGATCCCGCTGACCGGGATCTCACTAGTCGAAAGGGAAGACAGGCCGCTCGAGTGGCAAAACCCCTGATAGGATCCCGCTGACCGGGCTCTCACTAGCTATAAGGGCAGGTAGGTCACTTGGGTGGTGGATGGTTGTGAGAGAAAGAATGTTTGTGAAAGACCTCAATTGGATCATGTTGACCGGACTCTCACTAGGCGGTAGTGTAGGCAGGTCGCTCGAGTAATAGAACCCCCGATAGGATCCCGCTGACCGGGCTCTCACTAGCTGGTAGGGCGGGCAGGTCACTCGGTGATGGATGGCTGTGAAATAAAGAATATTTGTGAAAGCCCTCGATTTGATCCCGCTAATTGATCTCTCGCTACCCAACAGGGCAGGCAGATCACTCGAGTAGTAGAACCCCCGATAGGATCCCGCTGACTGGGATCGTATTAGCTGGCAGGGCAGGCAGGTTGCTCGGTTGGTGGATAGTTGTGAGAGAAAGAATGTTTGTGAAGCCATTGATTGGATCCTGCTGACTGGGCTCTCACTAGTCGGGAGGGTAGGTAGATCACTCGAGTGGCAGAATCTCCATTAAGATCCTGCTGACTGGACTCTCATTAGCCGGCAGTGCAAGCAGGTCTCTCGGGTGGTGGATGGTTGTGAAAGAAAGAATGTTTGAGAAATCCCTCAATTGAACCCCGCTGACCGGACTCTCATTAGCCGACAGGTCGCTCAAGTGAGAAAGTCAGATCATGACAAAGGAGAAGTCCTCACAGAAAGATAGAAAGAAGTAAATCGCTCTTACGGAAAAGCAAATTCCTGAAAAAGGAGAGACTAAGCAAAAGGTGAAAGCAAGGGGAAGGCGAATAGAAGCCAATCCTACAGGGTAGGCATTCGTCTGACAAGCATTTGCCCACCTAGGGGGAGAGACCCATAGGTAGCGGGCGAGAAAAACCCCAGACGCTTTAATCTCGCTTGAGGGACCATCTCTCTCTCAAGGAAATGTCAAAATAAGTCTCACCGAGAGCCTTACAATCGCGAGCAGGAAAAAGCAATGAGTGAGTGCATGACCTAAAACTAAGGATCAGTGATGAGCGAGTGCGCGACCTAAAGCTAAGGGTCAGTGATAAGCTAGTGCATGACCTAAAGCTAAGGGTCAGCGATGAGTAAGTGTGTGACCTAAAGCTAAGGGTCAGCGATGAGCGAATGCGCGGCCTAAAGCTAAGGGTCAGTGATGAGCGAGTGCGTGACCTAAAGCTAAGGGTCGGTGATAAGAGAGTGCGCGACCTAAAGCTAATGGTCAGCGATGAGTGAGTGTGTGACCTAAAGCTAAGGGTGAGCGATAAGTAATTGCGTGACCTAAAAGCAGGGTGCGCATGGTAAAGCCACTGAATTTAAAATGAGAGAAAGCAAGAAAGGAATCTAAACAAAATTGAAGTGTAATTTCCATTAACATCTTACAAGAGAGGTCTCGCCTCAAAGAAGAATACAGGAGAAAAAGAAAATACAATGGTGAGAGCAAAAACAAAAAAACAAAAGAAGATTTGTAGCACTTAAGGAGGACTCCCCTGACTTCTCGTTGTCGCGAAGGACTGGGTCGACATCATCCTCTGATTCCTCGATGAGGAGGAACAGCTCAGGGACCAAGTCTTTGACAATGACCCTCTCGCAGCCATCCTTTAGGAGGCCGGACCTCTGCATCATCCGGAGTGCATGCTCCGCCGCCTTGATGGAGTTATGCTGCATCATCTCTTTAATCTCGTGGTTCGTGTATTGTTGGAGCTTACTCCTCCAGTCGGGAGCTGGCAGTAGGACGACCTCAAGTAGTTGCTTGTTTTGTCCCTTCCAGATCCTCGTTCTTCTTCTTAAGGTCGGCGATTCATGCTCGTAGACGATCGGCGGTCGCAGCATCCTGCGAGAAGCATAAGGAGACAGGAATTAACGCAAGATAAAAGGAGAAGGCATAAGCACATGGGTGAGCTCACATTTACCACTCCGCCTTGGTGGCTGGCGAGAAGCTTCTTGGCGGCCTCCATCCTTTGCTTCAGGCCCACGACCACTTCTGATACAAAACTCTGCGAGTGGTCGACCTCAACATGGGTCTGCTCGAGGAGAATGCCTCGGCGCGCCATCATATGAGAGAACTCAAGGGCCTGAAGATGGGCTCGCGTACTCTTGTGCACGAGCACCTGCGTGGTCAAATCATCATGGAGAGCAGCGTCCTCCCGCCCATAGAGGTTGAAGGCAAATGCATAAGCTTGGCCCCTGGTGGTCTCCTGCTCCTGCCAGGATGGGAGAAGTGTAGAGATGGAGGCCCTATTGACCTCCTTGTCCCAAACTAGCAGGGGCTAGTCGGCATAGTCAAGACGCTTCTCGCCGATATAGAAGTTTCGGTGCTTCTTTGACATGGGTTTCTCACAAGCTCCCTCCTTTTGTGTAGATGAGGTCCCTGCGGTCTCGTTGGAGACCCTAGACGTGGTTTCAGCCAGGACCAGGGATTTTGCTAGGGGGTCTCGCTAACCTCCATCCCCTTAACAGATATTGTGGTCTTCTATTTCTTGGGATCAGGTGGGGAAGATGGTGTATTGAGGTTCCACCTCTGACCACTAGACTTGGATGAGGTTCCTGGCTCTTCCTACAAGACGCAATAACAAATTCCGTGAGGGCAAGGTTGGTGGTGGGAACCCTGCCACTCACATGGGGCAGGTGTAAAGGAAGTTCTCGCTCCCCTGCACCTTTTTACTATTAGTGGAAAAACTCAAGTAATGGAGGCCAGATCTGAGAGTAAAAAAGGGTTGAAAGTACATTCTCTAGGAAGAACAGGAAGGAGCGAGTCAACATTCCTCCTCTGATGGGGAACATCGAAGTTCCACTCATGGAGGAGCAGCATGAGCTTTGACTCGTGAACTCCAATGGAGGGGGCAGTAGGTCGCCTCGTCTTGTTGATTGGTGAGAAGGGGATGTTGCCGAAATCACCCGTCAAGAAGATGAATTTGCGGATCTAGTTGTGGTTCTTGTTGGCGAGATCACAGACCTTGATTTGTTGGCTAGATAAAAAAACAATCTCATCCTTCTTAGCTCTGAAATTGAATAGTTTACAGAAGACAGCGAGGATGAATTCAATCCGCTCCTCGTGCATATAGTAGGAAAATACCACTAATAGGGTGATGGAGTTGGGGTTGAGTTGAGCGGGAATAACTCTGAAGTACTGGAGGGCCTGACGCACCTCCAGCCACAGATGAAGGTGAATCCCTACTTCGAAGTGCTCTAGGGGGATAACAAGTTCATTCGACGAGAAGTGGTTAATCGACTCTTGTCCTCTCAGGTGTCGCGCGATGAAACTTGATGAGATGTAGTGCCCCACTATCGGGTGGAACTCGCCCTCCGTCAAGTTGTAATTGTGGAAAGGGTAATCAGTGAATGCCTCAGCGCACTTAGACGACCATCAACATCACCACCCATCGTGCGAGTGCAAACAAGAAAGCTAAGAATGTGAGTACGAGAAAGAAAGAAGAAGGCTAAGTAACGAACAGTAGTAAATGTGGTGGGTGTGGGGGCTTATTTATAGAAGTGTTGGTTGGGAAGGATCCATGGTAGGGGGTGTGCGGATAGCAAACTCACTGCCACTTACCTCGGTCCTCGGGTCATCCCAGTACTCCCCACTCGCCTGCGAGCCGAAGCGATTGCTCCTTTTGAAATCCCTAAAAGCATATCGACGAGAAAAAACTTCATAAAGCGAGATCGTAAGGTTATTCGACACAGATAATCAAGTGCATTCACAAATTATCATGTGAGGTTAAATTTCAATACAAACAAATAAAAAAAAGCGAAGCACTACACGACGCGTGAAATAGAAGAGGATAAGGGGATCAAGTGCTAGTAGGATCCATGTTGGATCCATTACCACCATCTCCGGCCTCTCCTCCCTGTCCTCAGCGGCATGCGCAGATAGTAGAATGCACGGACAACATGAAGCTCCTCCTGCACTTGGCATAGACCGTCTTCCGCTCGCACAATGTGAATCCCTGGGGAGGTCGTCTTGATACAAGCTCCCTGTCACATCTCATCAAGAAGCTGTGTGTAGTCCCTTTTGAGATCGCCTAGCCGTCACTCAGTAGCTTCCTTGTTCTCTTGTACCTTATTGTAGATCTCGCGTAGCATGATGCTATGTTTTCTGAACAGCTCAGTCATTTGCCTCTTCAGCACCACGACATCCTTCGTGTTGCTCAGGAAGTCTGTAATCATAGCAGGGGAAGGGGGAGCCCAGAACTCCTCGTCGATCTCAACATCGGTTGATAAGATCTCTCGATAGCCTACAAAGGATGGGTTAGCCACACAAAACTGAATATCAACGGAAAGAAGGTGAGTGACTTTACTAACCCTGTCAAGTGTTGATCCCCTTGCCCGATCATTTGCGAGAAGGACTGGGCCGCCACTCAAAGGGTCTGTCGAAGGTAATCATGTGCGCTTTCCCGGGGCTGGGGAGGAGCGGTACCTGGTTAATGACCAGATTTGGTGCAGGAGTCGAATGGCCGAGAGCCCCTTCGGCCGGAAGCCCGGGCCTAAGGCAGGATTGAGGGTGATTTAGCGAGCTGGTGACTTTGGCGGCAAGGTATACAAGTCTGTAATCCGAAAGGTAGGAGCTGCGAGAAGTAGAGCGAGGTGAAGAGTAGAGACAAGAGAAGAGTCAGTGGGAAGGAAATATGCATACAACTCACCAGGAGAGGGCGGGGGACCACCCGAAACATCTTGAGGGTGTGTCTCCTTGGCTGGGGTCGCTCCCGATTGCGTGCAAGAGTAGGCTGGCGTTCTCATAGCCCTCTCCCGCATTCTTTTCCTTTGAAGGTTCTTCCTGCGAGTAGTCAAAATGGCTTTAGTCAATCTCATTTGGCAAATGGAAAGCCGAGAGGTAAATATGAGTACCTGGGGAGAAAGCTGGGCGGTGGATGATAGACTCAGAAAGATGGACCCGCTAGCTGTCTGGTCACGCCTGACAATTTTAGCCTTCTTAAGTTTGTGAGGCGAGCCCGAGGCCTTCCTAGAAAGCCAGGGAGCGAACTCGGCGATGGAGGATTTGGTCTACTTTCTCGCGGCAGTGATGCGATCCTGAACTTCTTCCGAGAGCAACATTATACACCAAAAGTAGAAGAAAAAGTTGGGGAAGGTTAGGAGTGTGAAGCCATCTTACCCCTTGGTTTGGGATATATATAGCGCAGTGGCGGGACCCACCAAAAGATTCCCTCCAGGTCAACAGGAATTCACCGAACACTAGGGGTTGGACTTTTCTTTCCGAGCTTGAGACAATATTGCAAAGAGTGGGGATTGTGTACAACCCCGTGTTCGGCGAGTGTGTTCACTAAAGAAGTCCAGGGTGCAAATGGACCCGCGGGACTAGGAGAGTAGCGAGTGGAGCAAGCAGACCCGCACTCGCCCAAAGTAGTAGTTGAGCGGGAGAGTGGGGCAAGCAAGCCCGCACTCGGCCAAAATGGCAAGTGTGTGAATAGCCGGGTGAGTGGGGCAGTCGTTCCGCACCCGCCCCAGGTACCGAGTAAGAGGCAGACGAGTGCTGACTTCATCGGGCACTCGCCCTCAGCTAGGAGTGAGGTGGCGGTTGCCATCCCCATCTAGGCTCTCGCCACTCCAGGGGGTATGACATCATGGTCGACCCATCGTAGAAAGATTATCCAAGAGATAAAATGTTTTGGCCTGCCGACAACCCCTCCAAACAGCGGAGTTTGGCTATTAATAGACCAATTTGGGGTGTGTTTAGTAAAATCAGAAGGCAGGATTCTGCTATGCGCAGACTAGACTTGGAAAACTATAAATAGACCATGTTGGCACCTTTGGAGGGGATCTAGTTCTTTTGGCTTCTTCCTCCTAAGGCTATTTTTGGTTAGCTTCGAGTGCCCTCCAAGGTGCCCAACTCAGCTTTTGGCTTGGGGGGAAGCGCTCTAAGATCTTCTGGGTGTGTAGTGGGACCTCTACACTGTAGTCAAGGGTCTATTCTCTAGTTCCTAGTGTCCGATCAGGTGTTCTAGTTCGACAGAAGTAGGTGTAAGCTACCCCCTTGGGTCTAAACTCTCGTTGAGACCATCATCCGGTTTCAACACTACATGCGGAGAAGATGGAGTTCAACCTGTCTACTTTCCACATGGTCCTATCGCTGAAGGTGAACAGGGACTGGGTCCTCTTCTTCACCAACATTTGTGTAATAACGCCTATGAATTTGTGCTTGAGGAAAATGATCAGTCAAATTTTCACACACCGTGCGATATACAAAAAAATTGTTTAAGTGACACCCAGAAGATCACCGTACGGAATACGCTATTACACAATTGCTTTCTACAAGCATGACTTTTTACGCACCATTGATAAAAAATACGACCGTATTTCAATATGATCATATTACACCTATATTTTTGCACAAAATCTTCACCGTTGAATTGCGGATCATATGAATGTATTTTATCCTGCACGATGAACTTTGATGATCACCATGCATTATCCCTACTTAATTGTCTCTCATTATACACACAAAAAGGGAGTTGTTAAAGACACTATAGTTTTGTCTAGTCGTACCGCAATTTCTCTTATTTTAACTGTAAAATTACTCCAAAAAATACTAGTCGCAACACACTAATTTGCACCACAATTTCTCTTATTTTATAATGTTAGACTTCTAAAGGCACCAACATCAGTGGAGCCTTAAACTCCTCCAGTACCGGCCCCAACGGAGGGTGTTTTACCACCGTCGACGAGAGGAGAGCGGTGGCCACTACGGAAGAACAAACTTCTTTCCCACCATCGCTTCTTTTCCACCATCGCTTCTTTTCATGGTTTTTGTTTTTGTTTTTATTTCTTAAATTCTTGGTAAATTTCGTTCCTCTCAGTGTATTTTCCGACATCCATTTGTTGACCTATGATTCATTTTTCCAGTGTAGATCGATCAACTCTCTTTGATTTCAGACCTCGAGCATCCTTAATGAATGGAAGTTTAACCCATGCGTTTATGACCGTCACCACCGTGCCAAACAGAGCCTTAATTTCTCACTGACACCTCTGTACTAGATTTGTTGATTGAATTTTTTAGATTTTGTTGGAGCATATGGTTCACATCTCTTTAATTTGACAATATCAAATTTCATCTTGTATTTGATTATACGAGTGTTGTGTATAGTGAATAGGTTTATAGGCACAAAAGAACAAGAAAATCAAGTTCTGACACCTATCACCGAGCGCTAGCGTTGCCGCCCGCGCTAGCTTCGAATTAATTTTGGACAAGCGCTCTGGGGGCTACCACGTGGCGTTAACCTTACAGCGTGGTGCTAGCTCTATCAACGAGCGTCGAGTCATCATGTTGTCGCTAGGCGATAGCTCTGTAACGTGTCGCGTTAGCACAAAAAGCGGAAAATATTTTATTCGGATATTTTTCCAAATTTGTTGGGCACGTGTCACATCCACGCACATTGACCAACCGTCAGGCGCTATCTTTATCGTCGGCGGTAGCTTATTTTTCCATGACGTATAAAAGCGCGCATCTCCTTTCCTGGAGACACAACCAAGGAGAATATTTCATTCTAGGATTCGACCGCCATCTGGAGAAGAACAAACTCTCATCTCTACAGAAGGAAAACTATTGTTTCCTCCTCCCGCTCATGATCAAAGAGCTCTGGCGAATGAAATCTTCAAAGACCATTCCCGACGGATCCACTGCGAACAGAAAGATATTCAAGAGCACCGATTGCGCACCGTTCCTCGGAGAAACCCTACGTTTGAGGGAGAAATAATTTCTTAACTCTTTGAATTTTACTTTAAACTCATTATTGACTTGTTGTTTGTGTGAGGGAAATCGACCGGAGGGTCGTAGAAGTCCGGGAAGGGTTTCGTGAGAAATCGAACGGAGGGTCGTCGAAATTCGACAAGGATTTCGTGAGAAATCGTCCCGGTGATGGACGTTTAGATCGGGGGATCTAGTGGGGCTCTAAAAAACTTCCGTGGAGGAAGGTGAAGAGCCGCCTCGAATACCTTTCTGGGGGAAAGAGAGAGATACAACTGGTCTGGGGATAGGGTCGGTATAGAAACAAAGGGAGAAAATTATATTTCATCGCCTCCGATCTCTGGCGTCATGAAGATCTAGTTGTTCTGAATTATAAACCTCTTTCGTTATTCATTAATAAAATTATTGTTCGTTTATTATTCCCTTAATATCTTGGTTGCATGAATTGGTAGTTCCCTGAAGGTCGTGTGTGCGTCACGAAGGCGAAGTTTTATGAAGAAAACAAGTTCGGTGACCTACCGACGCACGCTAGCAAGCTAGCGCCCCGCGGTAGCATCCAGAACCAATTTTCCTTGGTGAAAACTCATTTTAATTTTAAATTAATCTGAAAACCTTATTCACCCCCTCCCCCTCTAAGGTTGGCCACCTGATCCAACAAGTGGTATCAGAGACAGGTTATTCCAAAATGGTTTTACCATTGGGAATAATGGCCAACCCTATTCTTAATTAGATTAGTGAGGATGGAACTTTATACACTGAAAAATCACCAACACCGTCTCTGTTTACCGATGTGAACTATAATGAGTGAAAAATTCTAATGAGAAAATTTATTACATTATTAGATATAAATGTTTGAAACATGGCTTGTATCAAGTTCCCAAATAATTTAAATAAGCATGAATGTTATTTAAATGCTAAAGCTATGAATAGTCTATTTTGTGGGATTGGTTAAAAAAAATTCAAACTAAATTATATGCTTCCTACTGCTTATGATATATGGAAATTTCTTGAGATTACTTATAGTTCTCCTTTTGTAGATAGTGAATCTGAGCAATTTCTCATGGATTCAAGTGAAGAACCAAATGAAGATTTGCTCTAAGAGGAAAACATGACAACCACATCAAGAAAAGAGAATATGAAATTTTAACTATGGATAAGAAAACACATGAAGAAGTCAAAGAAACTCTATGCTCCAATCTTGCCTCATCC
The DNA here is from genome assembly GCA_039513925.1 of Platanthera zijinensis. NCBI lineage: Eukaryota > Viridiplantae > Streptophyta > Magnoliopsida > Asparagales > Orchidaceae > Platanthera > Platanthera zijinensis. The sequence goes on from CM077083.1 coordinate 159,811,402, forward strand.
AAGAGTACTGTAAGGAAATCAAATTCCCTTTTTGCTTGTAATTTTATCTCTACATTGCGTATGCTAGAAAATGGTAGCCGTAAAATTAAGAAATTGAAAAATATTAATTCAGAACTGCATTTAGAAAATAAAAATTTAAAAGCACAACTAAATGTAAAACCAAAGCTTGATTTATTTCGTTCTTCCTCTAGCACTGTAGTTGAAAATATTATACTGTATTTTGATTGCAAAGAATTTAACGATAAATTCAAGGTTTTTGAAAATGAGATAAATATTTTCAAATAACGTAATGAAAAATTGATTAAAGAAAATGTTGCTTTGTCTCGTAAACTAGAATCATTAAAATTATTTGTGCAAAAAAATTCAAATAATAAAAAAATTTTTATGTCTAATTTATCTTCAAAGATATGTAAGGTATCTAGCTATTAGTGTTTCAAATTTCATAAGACGTACACCTAGTAGAATTTTTAATTCGCATTCAACTTCTCTCAATGTTAAAGTAAATGTTTGCAAATTTCCTATTAATAATAATTTCAAAAATCACTGTCATTATAAGCCTCAATTAATGATTATGGAAATTTGTCACAAAAGAATATTTAACCAAAATATGAATGGAGGCCCATTGTTAAAAATGATGCACCTAGTCCACTCTAAAGAGCACATTCATCATTATCTCTTCATGATTTATCACGCTATGCTTGGGTACCAAAAAGAACCGCAACACTTGGCTCCTTTTGGATACCTAAATCTTTTATCCATTAGTATCCTCATATTGCGTGAAGTAGAAGCTAATAAAAATAAAATTAATCAATAATCTACTTCACGATGTGCTTAATGTCCTTTTTGTTTTTTTGTTTTTTTTTTGTTTTTTTGTTTTTAAGCCACCATGTCATGTACACTTTACATAAATTTTTGATATATGACTTTCTCATATTAAGTTTAATTATAAATCAAGCCAACTGAATGAATTGGAATAAAAGTCATATCTTTGCTAAGTGGACAAAATTTACTTATTATATAAATTCTATCCTTTTAAATCCATTACCAATAAATGACTTATATTTTCACAATAATAAATTGGTAATTAGGATTAAATGCTTAAGTATGACAATGATTATTCACCATTATTTGTGTCTCAAAATAATGGGGGCGTAGAGTTGTGTGCATTAGAGACGCTAACCTGTAAATCATGTTTTGTCCTTAACCGGGGAGAGTTCCAGTGGGGTCTTACGAGGCACTAAGGGGAAAGAATGTTAGGTTGAGTATGCATATGGGATTAACGCCCCTAACCTACGACATTTGTGCAGCTCCTCATGCTCATCCATCACTTAGTATGAGGATAGGGTATAGAAATATTCCTGGGGTATCTTCATCTAGGGCATACTCATATTCATTGCATAAACGGTATGTCACTTCGCATGTTCATTATATTCATGCATAATATTCTATTATGCTATCTTGTATTTACATCTCCTATCTCTTTGAGCTCTCATGTTTTTAGTAAAACACAAGTATTTTAAATATGTATATATATATATATATATTTGAAAATCAAATATAAAATTATAAAATGATTTAAAAGGACAAAAATATATTTTTTAATATCTCTTTTTGTGTTTATTGTTTGATTTTTTTAATAAAAAATCAAAATTTATAAAAACTGCATATTACTCATTGTCCTGTTAAGTATGATTAATTATATCAATTTAAGATGAATTACAATGTGTAATTTAATTTTCAAGAATCTTAAAACATTATTTTGTTTATGTCATGTCGTGAAAAGTATCTTGTTACGTGCAATGCTTGATCTAAAATTATTAATCCCTATTAACATTGTTTGGTTATGTCATGATGTGTCGAATCTATAGGTACTTAGCTACTGAATGCGACTAGACAGGATAGTGTATGTTGAATATGCCTCTGGGTATTTATGAGAATTTAGGTATAATGATATTACACTGTTCACACATCCCTATAAAATGCACTTGGGTAGAAATTCATGCGTACATACTATAACTCTTGATATTGTGTCTAATATGCTAGAAATAACTTGAACAATCAGTATCACGGTGTTCATATTTTTTATATAAAGCTTAGAATTTTGGGCCAAAATTCTAGTGCATAAGTCTTTTGTATATGAGTTAAAGTATATCTATCTATGTTGATAGATTTCGATTGATTCGGGATCCTTGGACTCTAAAATGGTATAAAATTTATAGTGAAAAAAAAATCAAATGAATGAATGAGAAAAACATTGTGAACTTTGTATACTATCAACTCTTGCGTCAAGGATACCCCCAAGCACTACCCACTCCTCCTGATAAGTCTTCATAAGCATCGTGAGGATGAGCACCTTGGTTACAAGAATCATTTTGATCTTGTGTAAAGACTAAAACTTAAGTTAGTGTCCCTTGTTTGAATCTTGGTATGAAGGAGATAACAATGTGACCAATTTTTCACTTTATTTCTTTTGTTCTAGCATATTGAATTATTGAGATAAAACATGCACCAAAGATTATACTTGATGTTTATTCTTTTGATGCTTCACATACACATGTTATTATTTTATCTAACGCTTCTATGCATAAGAATTGAACTAACATTGCATTATATGTCTATAGCACATTGGTACTAGTACATGGTTTCTATTACTGACTCTTACAATGTTACAGTGTATTTACTATATAAATCTCTTAGCGTTGTACTCCAAATCGCCGTGTATTTAGTTTCACTTGTGCTATACAAAATTTTTTTACTATGAAAAAACTCGTCAAATCAACTGTTTTTTTTGGGTAGGTCTGTATTCATGGTGTTCCGCTCCAATTTTTTGCCCCTAGTGCTTATGTTTTTTTGTGTGCATGTGTGCACATTTTTTCATCTCTTTGGTATCTCATGCTCATAGGGAGAGAGTTAAGTATTCACGAGATATGTTTGTTAGTCCCTGGCCCTTTTAATAATATCAAAAGGAGAAGAATTGAGTGTTCATGAGTATATCTTATGCTAATTGAGTGCTGAGTGCCATGAGGGGAAGATCTCGTATAGGGGGGCACACACATAGGAGGAGCACATATGTAAGGGGAGCCGTATTGATTATTTATGTATTGATTATGTCTACATATGTAAGGGGAGCCGTATATTGCAGGTGTCAAGTCAAAAAAAAGACTTATAACGTCAAAGCAAAGAGATCCCTCTAACTGCACAGGCTTGCGAACAATGTACAATGAAAGAGTAAGAATGCAATAAAGAAGAATTACAAGATGACACACATATTCAATTCTTATATAAATGCATTACCAAACACAGCTACATTAGTTATAATCAGATTGCAAAAGAGAGTGATGCTTTGGAGAGTTTATTTCTTGCTCACCCAGTTTTTGTTAAGCTTGCTAAAATGTTTCCGACTATTTTTCTTATAGACTGTACCTACAAAACAAAAATAGGTATCGCTTGTTATTTCTTAGCATTGTTGAAGTAACTTCTACCAATCAAATATTTTATTTAGCATTTTCTTTCATATCAAACAAAACGCAAGATAGTTATGCTTGAGCACTAGATTGTTTTAAATCTATTTTGGACCAACATTGTATGCCACAAGTGATAGAAAAATTGTCTTGATAAATGTTATTGAATTTTTATTTACTCAAACAAAAAACCTTCTATGCAAGATACATATAAGTAGGAACATTTTGACTTAGTTCACTGTATTAAACTGTTACTCCAGCTCCGTATGACAAGTGTATGTCAATGCTCGATATTGGATTAGTGGTTGCTTCATGCTATAACATAGCATTTGTTCACTTATCTAGATACCAGTCATTCAAGCTTCTACCTTTGCATTCACCTCCTCCGATGTCTCCCAAGATAGTTTACATCGAATTTGTAAATGGTAAATATTTTGTTCAATTGCAAATGCGCGACGATTTTTCATTGCCTCCCACAATATTATTTTGGAGAAGATACCAGGAAGAAAATATGGAGCACTGAGAGAAGTTCAAAGAAAATGATTTAAAGAAAAATTGACTCCAAGATACGATAATTTTTTTGATACTATAAATTATTTAAAAATAGTTTAATAACATTAACATTTTAACATGTATTATAGACAATTTATGACGTTATTTTGATAGCAAGTTCACCCATCTCATATATGAAATATATTGTAAGCTATTAAATAAGTTGAAGTATGACTCATTTGTAAAAATTCTTTATTCATCTCTGGACTTTTTTTATATTTTAATGCATGCGAAAATTAATTTTTGGAGTAACAATTGAACACTGAAAAGAATGATTTTGGAGTTTGTATTATAATTGATTGTGCATAATAATTGGTGTGGACCTTAAATATTGAAGTGATATATTTTTTTTTTTTGATTTGTAGTTAATTTGCATCTAAATTTTTTTGATTTACAAAAGCCAAAATCTAAAATTACAAGGTGATTACAACTAGGGCTGTAACGGTTTGGTTTGGTTCGGTTTTTGATCAAAACCGCTAACCGAACCACCCACGTGTGGTTCCAAAAAATTGAAACCGAACCAAACTGCGCACAACATTGGAACTGAACCGAACCGTTCAGTTTGGTTTGATTCGGTTTGGGTGGTTTAATAATTAAAGAAAAAGTGATTTTCTCATTAGTAATTAGTTATTTAAATGATCTTATATAAAGGAATAATTGTCATTCTTTGCAAAAGATAGTCTAAAAATGTCATGAGTATAATAAAACAACATTTAATTGTTCTGGCTTCCGTGAGTCGTAGCCTAAAAAATAGAAAGGTAAAATTAGTAAACAGTGAGTGTAAAGTAAAATGTTAAAAACTACTCGTGACGGTCGCGTGAGTATTGATTAGCCCTCCTAGATCCCAGTCTCTGATCTTAACTCTTAAGTTTTAATAAATAATAAATAATATTCTTGATTTTTAATAGCTTGGCTAAGCTCTATATAATTAATTGTAACATGTAATAACAGATTAACACTGAAGACCAAGGCTTCGTTTGACGCGATTTATTTACTTCGGTGAGTTTGGTAAAAAACATCATTATCATAAAATTGATGTTTGACAAGACAAATGTTATGACCGCTATCAAGAAAACAAACTAATTTTGAGCATAAAATGAATGCATTTTTTAGGTGAGGTTGGGCGTTCACGAACTACGGTTCATGACTATCGCGTTCACGACAGCCGCCACCGCACCAAACGAAGCCCTAATTATATTCCTAATAGATTAAAATATTATTAAAGCTAACATGGTTCGGTTCGGTTCGACTCGATTCAGTTTGACATTCTGAACCGTGAACCGAACCGAACCACACGGTTTCTCAAAAAATGAAACCGTGATCGAACTGTGTGCTACTAAAACCGAACCAAACCGTGCGGTTTGATTTAGGTCAGTTTGATTAGCCGGTTCGGTTGGTTTCAGCTTACACCCATAATTACAACAGCCAAAATCTAAAATTACTCAATATTTACAGTAGCAATTCCTATCTTCCGCCCATTTCCAAAACCCTAGCTCCATTACCATGGCGGCGTGCACCACAGGGATCTCAGGGAAAGCTGTTTCCCGTCTCTCGGACGCTAAGCAGAACTTCACCTCCACGCAGTCCCTCGAGGACGAGACAGACAAGTTGGCGTCCGGCGAGGAGGCGACTTCTAGCGAAGAAGAGGAATTAGCAGTGCCCGTATCGGCCACAATGAACACCGACACTGCGGCGTCGGAGGAAGTGAAGAAGTGGTCTGGATGGCCCGGGGAGAGCGTCTTCCGGCTCGTCGTGCCGGTTCTAAAGGTTGGAAGCATCATCGGACGCAAGGGGGATCTTATCAAAAAGCTCTGCGAGGAAACGCGCGCTCGCATCCGCGTTCTCGATGGGGCGATCGGTACCAACGATCGCATTGTGAGTTTTTTTATGCCGTTCTTGTTCAGATTTTAGGGTTTGAGTATTGTTTGTTCTTTATACTCACCGGCGATCCCTTTTCTTTTTTATCTCTGTCGGCCATACTTTTTTTTCTTTCCTTTCGACCTATGGTTCTCTTCTAATATTTGAACTGATGAAATCAACTTCGATCATTAGAGGGGTTTTCCCCATGGATTCAGGAGTTTGCTGAATGTAATGTGCTCGAAATTAGAAGAATTAGGAAGGGAAAACTGAGGAAGAAGAAGACTGACTGTCTCATTAGCTAGTGAAACTCTATCACAACTAGTATTTATACATACGTAGTAAATAGCAATATTTCTAAAGTACTTGTAGACTAAGGACCACATTTTGTTAATGTTTCACGTTTTATTAATTTCACACCCGTGTTTCTCTCTTTTCTTTTCTGCATTTTGTTTTGATGGAGGAACTTTAGTGCTGTAAGTTTAATTTAATTTAGGTTAAACAAAAATTTATTCAAATGATTTGTCGGGATCGAGCCAAATTTATTTTCCTAGCCCTCTTCCTAGCCTTAGTTTTAATTTTGAGCATATTTATGATTTATATCCCCTGAAAGGCTGAACTAGTTTGGCATTGGACTTGAAAAGAAAAAAGTAGATCAAAGACAACAATGAAATTGAAAAAAAAAACACAAAAGTAGTAGGATTAACTAACTGTTCATGTTGCAGTGGTTCCACATGAATAAGGACTTTCGTTCACTAGATTTACTCCTGTGATTAACTTTTGTGGGTATAGAAGTAACCCACCCACGATCAACAATATTGAAAAGGAAAACTAGACAGATTAAAAGTGAATTTTTTTCTAGACTATTTTTTTTGATCAAGGATTAAACCAAATTGTCTCCACTTCTTCTTCATATTCTACTTTTCCATATTTACTTCAACTTCTCTCCATGGTACCCGATGTCACATTATTTCCCGTCTTTAACACAATGTTGATCTCCTTGCGAGCCGCCACCATATTTGCCGCATTTGTTCCAGGAGTCTCCACCGTCCTTTGGATATTTTCCCTGCCATTTTACTTCCCCTCCACCATTGAGAATTTTCCTAGTTTGTTGATTCGCCTTTTGAGTAGTGTAGATTAATTAACCTAGGAGTTATTATAGAAAATTGTATTTGTGTGTATGTTTTTCCAGAATAACTATGACTACATGTACACTGTTCATTTCTTGGATGTGATGTGTCATTACTATGGAAAAGAAAAATAGTTTATTAAATTTTTGATGGCCATTCCAATTTGTGTATGAATTTAGTGTCGCACATTCATTAATTAAAATTGCATTCAGAACTTCATTTTTGTCCCATTCTTAGCCATTGGATAGTAACTATGAGTGCATCAAGTGGTATTAGGGATATGTTTTGTTTGTGTCGTCGTAGGATTTTGTAAGTGAAAAAAGCATCCACACAAATAAATTCAGCTGGCACTTTCGCTACCCAAAATTTTGTTTTCCCTTTTAGCATGCCGCATGCAGTCTTGCATTTTAGTACATCCTAAGCATTGTATTGCATAGTAATTGCATCACCCCATAATTTCAATTATTATCATGGCTAATAACATGTTAAAATATAATAATATAGCCACTACATATGATGTGCCTGTGCTCTACTCTCAGACAGGCAACATGCCACATTAATAGAAATTAAACATAAGATTGGGTTGTTCAATGCCATAGTTATTGCTTTTTTCACTACAAAAAATATAGGTAAAAATAGTTAAGATAGAAATTATGATCAAATGAGTAAGATTGATTTCAAGGAGTTCAAAGGAAAACTAAGCCTTTAAAAGTAAACTAATGAAATACACTCTCACTTGGTCGAAAGGAGTTCAAAATAAGAGGGCAATATGAAGTGAAAATTTCAAGACTGAAACCAAATTAAAAGAAAATATAGGAAGAGATTTTTACCTTTTGATTATTATCAAAAGAGGATCTTGCAAGAGGAGCATAAATTGTGCTAAGTGGCACCTCCCAAATTAGATACACGTAAAACTTATTTGAATGAACAAAGATATATTAGAGACTCTCATGATAGATCTCCTCATTCACATGTTAATATATTTAACACTTAATATGATTCACACAATCTTAATTATTCTTACATAGGTCACATAGCTGATTGTGAATTATCATTAGAAGATAATTTGAGGGTGATTTAAGTTCTCTATTTGTGATGATCTGATCTATTTTGATATTCCTTATATCGAAGACACAAATTTTGTTTTAAAAGATAATCTAGGCGATAATTATAACATTTCCTACAACCCGCTTTGTACTGATGATGAGTATAAAATGAAAGAATCTGATCAATTATTACTGAAAGATTTGGAAGATGATCATACTGTTTTTCACAATCCCCTCTATGATGATATTGTTAGTGGTTCTGATGTAAGGTCTCATGATCATGGGCTAGGAGAAAATCTAGGGGGAAATTATTTTTTAGAAGATGATATTGCGAATGAATGTGCATTTGAGGATGAGCTTAAAGTTAATAATGCTTTTTATTTAAAATTCTTATGGGGTTGAGACACAAGCTATCTTACTTCAACTTATAATGAAATTTTGAGGACAACCAATAACATATTAATCACCTGGGAGAAAGCATATAGGCAATTATGTCCCGTTCTCATTAGGGAATGAATGTGAACAAAAGTCATGGGGTATCAATATTAATGTATGTACAAAGAACCAAACATAAACGCATACCACACCAAACAATTTTGCAAAGAAGACATGATGTAGATAAACATTCACCCTAACAAGCAAAAGTACAACTAAATCAATCCACACAATATCACACACATACCAATTATAAGCAAAATACACCAAAATGATTCCCAATCACATGCACATAATACCCACCCAAACACCCCAATACTAAGGCGCACACAAACATGCACAAAAAATATAAGCAAAGAAAAGCACACAAATATGAGTAGTGATGCCTAGTAAATTTCTAGGATTGCATTTTGAACCTCCACCCATGAATAAACAGTTGGTGGCATATATCTAATAAGGACATTATAAAGTAGAATAAGATAGAGCATGGATGCCTGTGTGCTTTAACTAACAAGTGAGTTAATTAAAGATCAAATTGCACGTAGGTCCCCTAAAGGGGGCCTTAGACATTATGATCAAATGAATAAGATCGATATGGAGGTGTTCAAAGGAAAATTAAGCCCCTTTTTTTGAATTGGTTTAAAAAATTGAATATTGTTTTGAATTAGAAGAAACACCAAAGAGTAAAAAGCCAATTTTGTTAGAAGAAAACTAATTGAACACACTCTCACTCGGTGGACAGTTCTTCAAAATTAGAGGGCGATGTGAAATGAAAAATTTCATGATTGGAATCAAATGAAAAAAAAACTTAGAAATTTTTATCATTTGATTATTATCAAAGGAGGATCTAAGAGAATGTATTGCGTAAATTGAGTTTAGTGGCACCTCACGAGTTTGACACTTAAAATATATTTGAATGAAGAAAAACATAATATAAACTATCACTATCGATCTTCTCATTCACATGATAATATATTTAACACTTATTTTGATTCACAGTGTTAATTATTCTTACATAGGTCACATGGTTGATCATTAATGATTATTAGAATATAATTTGAGAGGGATTTAACTTCTGATAAAAAAGATAGATTTTGGTTCTATTTCATCTCTTCAACAAGTTTAGAAATGAGCGCAACAACCCTCTTTTTTGATGGATAGAAGAACCTATTAAAAAGGCCTTTAGTTGGCGAGATTTACTCTCATGAATTAATTGTCTTGGGTTACTGTAGAAACCCAAGTGCAATAATATTAAAAAGGAAATCAGGACAGATTACAAAATGGAGTTTTTTTCTTTGACTATTTTTTTTTGCCAAAGCTGAAACCATGTTGATGCGGAGCAGAGATGTGTACTAGCAGCGGAGGACGAGTTTTGGGCCCGTACGAGACTGATTGGGGACTTTCCATATATGGCGTGCCCGGATCGACGATCCGACTCCGTGGTTGCGTCCGGCTCGTCGTTTAAATTCAGTTTCATATATAACATTATGTATTTTGGATTTTATTTCATGTAGTTATGGGGTCGGAACCGCCGGCCAATCATAGCCGTCGATTCCGGTTGCGCTAATCCTATTTTCTTATAAATAGATCTATTAGGGCTGCAGGAATGACATTGCTGAATGTTTGGAGAAGAGCTTGTCTTCCTTCATTCCGGTGATCACCTCCGCGGTGCCGACTCCGTGGAGCCCCCTTGGTGACGACTCCTTGGATAAGTTTTGTTTCCTTTTATTTCCCCCTCCTCTTCCACCTTCTTCCCTGGCTGTCCAGCCACCTGCCTCCCTCAAACCCCCCCTCCAGCTTTGCTGTCCAGCCACTGAAAACCCTCCGCCATCTTCTTATTCAGCCACTGTTCACTAATTCAAATCACTGCTCACTAATTAAAATCACTATTCATTTTCGTGATCTTCCCGTGCCTTGCCTTCCGCCTCCCCTTCCTGCTGTATTCCTGCAGCTGACCACCCTTCCCAGCAACCTTGCCGCCACCCTCCCTGCATCCCCACAGCAGCACGCCACCAACCCTTCCCCTAACAGCCCCGGACGCACTCCTCCCTTAACTTCCTGCCGCCGCCTCCTCCCTGTCCAGCAACCCGCGGCACAGTCCAACCCGCCTCCTCCCTGTCCAGATCTGGACGGGTTCGTCCAGATCCGGTCCAAAACCTGTAGTTCAGCCCCCTCCCCCCCATTCCCCATACCAGCAGCCTACATTGCCCCCTCCTCCCGTGGAACCACCCTCCCTTACCCGATCTGTCCTCGTACCACCCAGAAGCCTCATTTTCCCTCCAAGGTTTATGCTTTACTTGATTTCACAGCCCTAGTTTTATATTTCCAGATTTTTGTACTTGTTATTGTGTGGATTTATTGTTGTTGGTATAAAATATTGTGCACGTCGTGGATCCTTGTGATTGACGGGAATTATAACACGTTGTATTTGCCTGTGAACTTCTTACCTTGCAGGACGCTTGTTTCGCCGTGCGCTTAATTTAGCCCTTCGTGCGGAGGAAAGCTATTGCCTAAAAACGCTCAAAGGAAATTGCTTTTCCTTTATGAATGAATGCAATGTTTATTATATTGTCATGTTGCTTACGCTGATTAATTCACCTGATTAATATTGTCTCGCATATAGTCATCGGTTAGGGTGAGTCCACCCCCTCACGTCACTAGTTTGCATTCTAGGAGGCCACTACACAGCCTACCCTACATCAGTTGGTATCAGAGCCCAGGTCGGGCCGTTTTGCATGCTCAGTAGTGGTAGGTTTTATAGAGTCTTTAGGTTCATTTATGTCTAGTTATCGTCATCGTTCGTCTCCTCTATTTGGGGATCCCGAATCTACCTATATCCGACCTTATAGAACCCCTTTAGAGAAACTCTCACACTATTATGGTGATTATTATCGCTCATCGCACACCACTTTCAGGGATCGTGTTGACCCACCGACACGACCTCACCATGCTAGGGACGATCATTATGATGACTATCGTCGTGCTTATCCGTACACGCGTGCGGACCATGTTGACCCTTCGACACGACTCGGTTACCTTAGAGATGATTATAAGGATCGTCATTCCGAGAGAGATCTTGAGAGTCATTTTTGTACCGCTGCCCCTTCCTTTGATGGCTCATCGAGTCCCGAGTCCTTCAGCTATTGGCTCGTGGACATGGAGCATTATCTTGATCATTTTGAGGTGTTCGGCGAGCGTCGCGTCAAGTTCACGAAACTTAGACTTTTAGACCGGGCAAGAGCTTATTGGTCTAGCGTTGAGAGGACCCGTGAGCGAGACCGTCTTCATCGCGTCACCAACTGGGTGGACATGAGGCGTTTATTGTGTCAGAGGTATCTGCCTTCGTCGTATCGGAGTCACTTGCTCGACAAATTATTTTCCCTTCAACAAGGACTCATGTCTGTCACTGAGTACAAGGATCTCTTTGATGAGTTAGTGATGAGGAGTGATAGCCGAGAGGACTCAGCCATGAACACTTGCAGATTTCGATCTGGGCTTCGATCTGACATCCGTATTAAGGTAGTTTATCATAGCTCGAAGTCCCTCGAGTCGACATATCAGCTCGCCCTACGTTACAAGCAGTCTTTGAGATCCACAAGAGCTGATCGAGGGGACTCTCGCCTTGGCCTCCACAGTACGAGCTCCTCCCACACCGAGGACACCGCTCTGCCTGCCATTGTTCCGTCAGACATGGCAGCAGGGATACCTGATAGGGATTACTCTCACCCCAGCGAGGTTCTTAGCCCAGTGAGTAGTCTATCTTTTGTTTCTGACCCGTCTCTCGTGACCCCGATTGAGAGTGAGCCAGAGCGACCTCTTGAGTCTATAGTGTCGTGCCCCTCACCCACACCACCACCTCTGGCATGTCATGGGTTGATTAACATCCTTACCGTGGACTTACGTCCTGATACCGCACCCACAGACCCATTTTTGAGCGTAGATCTATGTCATTCTCCCATTATCATGGCCCTGAGTCACATCGCGACTGAGAGCCCAGCGCCTAGTGTTGATCTTGTAGTGGGCATGTCATCCATTCAGGGGGACACTACCCCTTATGTTGGTACTCATCTAGAGGACCTTGAGCTTAGTAATGAGTTCCATGACGAGCCCCCAGTTGAGCCTCCTGATGATCCACCACTTCCTGGTGAAGATGAGATTCAGATGAGACGTTTGTCTATGAGTTTCGAGTTATTGACGTCTCTTTCCCTATCATCGCTGGCTTTTCCCCAGAAGATGAGTCGTGAGTGGAGAAAGACGTATGTAGGTCCTACCTTGAGCACACTTGAGCCTACTCATATTTTGAGGACCTACTTTTTGACACATCTCACTCGTGATGAGTTTTGGGACACACCGCCTGCTGAACCACCAGACGAGCTCGTTCTTTTCGGGGACACGCACCACACTCGAGAGTCACATCTTTTAGCCGATATACACGATTCTCAGTCAGGTGGACGTCGCATCCGTGATGACTTTTCTTACACAGCTCCTGGTGAGCCCCCTGATGTGTTACGACCCTTGCGCGACATGTTGCTCTTCATGGGTTCGCACCTGAGGGTAGCTGTGTCGCGCGGTAACTTGAACACACGTCTCTCCCGAGATGAGTTTTTCTACACTCCGCCGAGAGAGCCTCCTGATTGGCCACCTCCCTTGATAGATTTTCAGGTCATTATTACATCTTCCCATAGAGAGCATGTTGTGTCGATCATGTGTCATTTGCATCATTTGCATGAGTCTGTTGAGTCCTTCACACGTCATTTGCATGGGTTGCATGAGTCTATCAGGCGTAAAATCAATTTAAGCAACGAGCATTATAAAGAACAGGCCGACAGACATAGACGGGAAAAGCATTTTCTGGTTGGCAAACAGGTGATGGTACGAGTCCGTGCGGAGCGGCTCCCTCAGGGGCCTGCTAAGAAACTAAGCGCCAGGCGAATTGGGCCCTACACAGTTTTGAGACGGATCGGGTTGAATGCTTACGAGCTGGACGTTCCTGCGAGCATGGGTATCCACCCTGTGTTCAATTTTGAGGACCTGACACCCTACTTCGCACCTCACGGGTACCCCGATCCCCACCTTGGCGGCCCTCCCGAGCCTACACCACCACCCCTTTCTCCCGCCACCCAGCCTCCACTTGATTCCCACTTCCCCAGGAGCTCATCACCATTGGCTTCACCTGAAGCACCACCACCATCACCAGATCGCTTTCCCCGAGTGCTGAGGGTCGAGCAGATTACTGAGATCATTGCGCATGAGTTCGTCCCCTCTACGGATGGGCTCGTGTGCCGCTACTTGGTTCGTTGGTTTGGGCGACCCTTCACTGACGACACCTGGATTGATGCTGCAGAGTTGGATCAACTCGCCCCGGGACTTCGACTTCAGTACGACCGTCTCCATTCTTCGGAGATGGAAGCTTTTCAGTCCGGAGGAGTTGATTGGCGAGGATACTTCCCCAGGGACGACACATGGACGACCTCTGATGGACCTCATCGAGTCTTACCTGGCTTACATCGACAGAATTCCGATCGCTATTCATCAGGAGATGAATTCTTTCAAGCCAGGGAGAATGATGCGGAGCAGAGATGTGTACTAGCAGCGGAGGACGAGTTTTGGGCCCGTACGGGACTGATTGGGGACTTTCCATATATGGCGTGCCCGGATCGACGATCCGACTCCGTGGTTGCGTCCGGCTCGTCGTTTAGATTCAGTTTCATATATAACATTATGTATTTTGGATTTTATTTCATGTAGTTATGGGGTCGGAACCGCCGACCAATCATAGCCGTCGATTCCGGTTGCCCTAATCCTATTTTCTTATAAATAGATCTATTAGGGCTGCAGGAATGGCATTGCTGAATGTTTGGAGAAGAGCTTGTCTTCCTTCATTCCGGTGATCACCTCCGCGGTGCCGACTCCGTGGAGCCCCCTTGGTGACGACTCCTTGGGTAAGTTTTGTTTCCTTTTATTTCCCCCTCCTCTTCCACCTTCTTCCCTGGCTGTCCAGCCACCTGCCTCCCTCAAACCCCCCCTCCAGCTTTGCTGTCCAGCCACTGAAAACCCTCCGCCATCTTCCTATTCAGCCACTGTTCACTAATTCAAATCACTGCTCACTAATTAAAATCACTATTCATTTCCGTGATCTTCCCGTGCCTTGCCTTCCGCCTCCCCTTCCTGCTGTATTCCTGCAGCTGACCACCCTTCCCAGCAACCTTGCCGCCACCCTCCCTGCATCCCCACAGCCGCACGCCACCAACCCTTCCCCTAACAGCCCCGGACGCACTCCTCCCTTAACTTCCTGCCGCCGCCTCCTCCCTGTCCAGCAACCCGCGGCACAGTCCAGCCCGCCTCCTCCCTGTCCAGATCTGGACGGGTTCGTCCAGATCCGGTCCAAAACCTGTAGTTCAGCCCCCTCCCCCCCATTCCCCATACCAGCAGCCTACATTGCCCCCTCCTCCCGTGGAACCACCCTCCCTTACCCGATCTGTCCTCGTACCACCCGGAAGCCTCATTTTCCCTCCAAGGTTTATGCTTTACTTGATTTCACAGCCCTAGTTTTATTTTTTCAGATTTTTGTACTTGTTATTGTGTGGATTTATTGTTGTTGGTATAAAATATTGTGCACGTCGTGGATCCTTGTGATTGACGGGAATTATAACACGTTGTATTTGCCTGTAAACTTCTTACCTTGCAGGACGCTTGCTTCGCCGTGCGCTTAATTTAGCCCTTCGTGCGGAGGAAAGCTATTGCCTAAAAACGCTCAAAGAAAATTGCTTTTCCTTTATGAATGAATGCAATGTTTATTATATTGTCATCATGTCATGTTGCTTACGCTGATTAATTCACCTGATTAATATTGTCTCGCATATAGTCATCGGTTAGGGTGAGTCCACCCCCTCACGTCACTAGTTTGCATTCTAGGAGTCCACTACACAGCCTACCCTACATCACATGTCTTCTCCATTTCTTCTTCCTTTCCTACTCCAAATTTCTTTCTCCTCTTACCCATGGTATCTGATATCACCTTATTCTTCCTCCGTTTTTGTGTCAATCTACTTGCAAGCCATCACTGTCTTTTCCGTGTTTGCGTATGGAGTCTCCATTGTCCTCTGGATCTTTTCCCTACCATTTTAATTCTCCTCTACTACTAAGATATTTCTAAATCCAGTGATTCACTTCTGCTTAGTCTAGATTAATTTTACCAAGGAATTATTCTTGAGAATTATGTTTGTGTGTATGTATTTACATTTATGGTTAATTTTTATTCCATATCTTTTGTATTTTACCACAATGACTATTGACACTTGCATGTTGTTCATTCCTGGGATGTGATATGTTATTACTATAAAAAAATTGAAAGTGCGGTAAGTCAAAAGAGTATTAACAATTTAACATTGAACACTTTAGAGGGGGAAGGGGGTTGAATAGAGTACTAAAAATTTTACCCTTTAATTAGTATCACACAACACAACCATAAAACCACAATGGAAAGCACATTAAAGTAAATACAGGAAATTAAATATAGCTATTGAGAATGAACACAACAATTTGTAGGGGTTCCCTAAACTTGGGTATGCCCTTTATTCTTCTACAGTAAAAATCCATTGCCTATTATCAGGCCAGGGTATTTTAATAAGGCGATTGTTAGAATCACTGAATCATTGGGAGAGATTCTCAAAAATCTTTTTACAAGAAGAAATAGAAGACTACAAGCTTTTTCACAATGAAAGCATTCTCAAGGAACAATGAGATCGGTTTGGAAGATGTTTTGGTCTGAATTCAATCAAACACTAATCTCCAGTTCTGTTACGCCGCCATTACGCTTCTCAGGACGATAGTATGTTCGTAGGCGCAAGGAGTCGACAAGCGGTGATGGGGGTTGAACCATCTGGTTCAGCCCCCTCTCAGTGAACCGGCCGGCCGGAGCTGAACCAACGGGTTCAACCCCTTTTGGAGGGGCCGATCGACCCCTCCTTGGCCCGGGTATTTATACCCGAGCTATTCTCTTGGGAGCATTATGCAAGATCATTTCAACGTATCTCTCTTCCCTCTCCTCAAACCCTAATTCTCTAGTTCCTCCTTAGATATCTCTCTCCCCCTTCTTCTTCCTATCATTTGGTATCAGAGGTTCCTTTCTCCACCATGGTGACGACACGAACGCAAGAGGAAATCGGTCGCTTGGAAACCCTAGAAGGAAATCTGATGGGGTTGACGAATTCAGTGGCCGCCATCGAGGAAAACATGAAAACATTTACACAAAGGCTAGAAGAGCGGATCGACTCCCGAATGGAGTAGATCATGGCGTTGTTAACGCAAAATCTGAAGGGTAAAGCCGTGACGGAAGAGGATCCAGACGGATCTACAACCGCACGAATCGATCCGCACAGGATCGGCCCCAATGGGGCCCCGATCGGGATAAGAAGAGGTGCGGAATTCATCGCGGGCTCGGGATCAACCCCGAGCAGCGGATTCGGCGCGGGGGGCTCCAGTGCGGGCAGAACAGCAGCTGGCGGGATCGGCGCATGCGGCTTGGGATCCGGCGGGGTCGGCGCAGGTGGAAGCTGGCCGAACCGTATTGTCGTAGGTGGGGATGGCTCCGGCGGGCACGGTGCAGCGGGCTGGGGTTCCGGCGGGTTCGGTACCGCTGGTTTCGGCTTTGATGGGAATGGCTCAGGTGGATTTGGACCCAAGGGCTGCGGTTGGCCGTTTCCCTAATATGGCACGGGAGAAGGCTTGTTGCCCCCTCCGACGAGAGGCGGCAGGCAGTGGGGTGGAGCTCCAGCAACGGGGCCGTTTCGTCAAGGGGTCCCCGACATTCCTTTTTAAACCGGGGAACCTAGAAGACCAGCGAAGTATGGACAGGAGGCGGGGGTGGCGAGGACAAGCCGGACACCGGCCGTACATGCCGCCAAAATTGACGCGGATGAATTTTCCCAAGTTTAATGGCGGAGATGCCCTGGAGTGGCTGCAGAAGGCAAAACTGTTTTTCAACTATTAGGAGATCCCCGAGGGACAATGGGTGCAGTTGGCCTCTTTTCATTTAGAGGATGAGGCTTTCTAGTGGGTGCAGTGGTTCCTGAGACGCAAGGACTATGTACCCTGGACCGACTTTGTGGATGGATTCACCGCTCGTTTTGGACCTCTCGAGTACGAAGACTTTGAGGCGCTCTTACAGAAGCTGCAGCAGAAGGGTACGGTGATGGAGTACCGAACCGAGTTTGAAAATCTGGCTAACCGAGTGCAGTGGGAGGAGAAAACACTACTCAGTTGCTTTGTATCCGGACTCAAGGATTATTTGCGAGATGAGATCCATTCATACATGCCCCGCAGCTTGAACCATGCAATCAGGTTGGCTTGGATACTGGAGGAACGTTACAACCGGCAACGCTACCGCAGCTCAACCCGTTCTACTACCACGACGCCAATGGCGAAGAGGGACTCTCAAGGACCGGGCAAGCCGGTTGTCACTCAGCTGACTTGGGCGGAACTCCAGGCGCGGAAGGAAACGGGATTGTGCTATAATTGTGATGAAAAATTCGCTCCCGGACACAAATGTCAAAAGATACAGGTCTTTCTGCTACAGGAGGACACGAAGGAAGAGGACACGCCCACCTCGGGGTGGGAAGGAGACGTGAATCTGATTGAGTTCGGCGTGTCCCTTCAAGCAATGAAGGGATGCAATGCTCCACTCACTATGAGGATGGCCGGGCGAGTCCGCCAGGAGAAGGTGACTATCCTGGTTGACAGTGGGAGTACGCACAACTTCATCCACCCGGAAGTGGCGCAGAGGGTGGGGCACGAGATTGACCGAGCTGCTGCTTTTCACGTTATGGTGGCGGATGGGAGCAAACTCCGGTGCGAAGGGGTCATGAAGGGCGTGGAGCTAAAGATTCAGGGGTATTCGGGACGCACAGACGTCTATCTTCTACCCATCAGAGGGTCAGATATGGTGCTTGGGGTGCAGTGGCTACAACAACTACGGCGGGTGACCTTTGATTGGGAACAAATGACCATGGAGTTCCTCCAGCAGGGGAGGCAATATTGCCTGGGGGGCCTCAAATCTTCCCCGCTGAATGAGATATCCCTCCACAGTCTGCAACAATTGGGGGAGCAGGGCTGCCCAATGGCGATGATTATGGCGATTACGGAGGCCCCCGAGGCGTCTCCGGCAGTTCCCGAGCAGATGCTGGCGCTGCTCGCTCAGTATGCTGATATATTCCCGACGCCCAGGGCACTTCCACCATCGCGGTTCCGTGATCACCAAATTCAGTTGAAGACCGGTACAGAGCCCATCAATATTCGTCCGTATTGGTATCCGTACAGCCAAAAGGCCGAGATCGAGCGTAGCATTCGGGAAATGCTCACAGCGGGACTCATTCGTCCGAGTAGCAGTGCATTCTCGTCCCCCATAATCTTGGTTAAGAAGAAGGACGACTCATGCCGTTTCTGCGTGGACTACCGCGGCCTAAATAATTCCACTGTCAAAGACAAGTTTCCGATGCCGTTGATTGAAGAACTACTGGATGAGTTACACGGTGCTTCCCGTTTCACCAAACTCGACCTCAGGTCGGGTTACCACCAAATTTGCATGAATGAATCGGATGTTCACAGGACCGCTTTCCACACACATGACATGCATTATGAGTTTTTGGTGATGCCGTTTGGGCTCACCAACGCCCCCTCCACATTCCAGGCCATCATGAACGAGATATTCCGCCCCCTCCTCCGTCAATCCGTGCTGATATTCTTTGATGATATTCTGATCTATAGTTCCAGCTGGGAGGATCATCTTCGTCATGTGGAGCAGGTCTTCGCTAACACCAACTGTACACCAAGCAGTCCAAATGCTCTTTTGGGCAGGAGGAGGTCGAGTACTTGGGCCATTTGGTGTCGGCCGACGACGTCAAAGCGGACCCTCAAAAGATTGACAGCATGTTATGTTGACAACGCCCTCAGACTATACGAGCATTGAGGGGATTCTTGGGCCTCACAGGCTACTACCGCCGCTTTGTGAAAGGCAACGACAAGATTGTCTGATCTCTCACCCAGTTGTTACAAAAAGATGCCTTTGTTTGGCAGGACGAGGCAGAGGTAGCGTTCCAGGCACTTTAGCGGGCAATGACGTCGACACCAGTCCTGGTGCTCCCAGATTTCACCAAGGAGTTTGTGTTGGAGACTGACGCCTCCGGGGTGGGCATTGGTGCAGTGTTGATGCAGGAGGGTCGACCCCTAGCCATCTACAACAAGGCACTAGCCCCTCGCACGCTGGGGTTGTCCACCTATGAGAAGGAGATGCTTGCTATCATTCACGCGGTGGCTGTGTGGCGGCTGTACCTTCTAGGCCGGCATTTTACGATTCGCACCGACCACCAGAGCTTGAAGCATTTCTTGGATCAGCGAGTTTCTCCCCCTCTTCAACAAAAGTGGGTGACCAAGCTTTTGAGTTATGATTATGAGATTTCCTATCAGAGTGGCAAAGAAAATGTGGTGGCTGACGCTCTCTCTTGTCCACCAGAGAATACGGTTGCTCACATCTCAGGGCCACTAATGGACTCCTTGGATGAAATACCGGAGGAGGTGATGCGAACGCCCGATTTACGAACCACGGTGGAGGCTTTACAGCGCGACGAGACCGTGGCCTCTGGCTATCATCTTCAGAATGGCTGTCTCTACAATCATGGCCGCGTGGTTCTCCCTCCAGACTTGGCTTGGAAAACTGTGATGATGCACGAGTTTCATTCATCCCCGACAGGCGGCCACGCTGGAGTGCTCCGGACCCTTCAGCGGGCACGAGCAAATGTTTTTTGGCCCGACATGCGCCGGGACATACAACAGTTTGTGCGACAGTGTGAGATTTGCCAGCGACAGAAGTACGAGACGACCTCGCCAGCAGGGCTGTTAGTTCCTCTCGAGATTCCGCAGCAGATTTGGGATACGATGTCGATGGATTTCATTGACGGGTTGCCCAAATCTCAAGGGAAATCCGTTATTATGGTGGTGCTTGACAAACTTTCCAAGTACGACCACTTCCTGACCTTGAGTCACCCATATATGGCCGAATCTGTCGCCGCCCTGTTCGCCCGGGAGATCATCCGCTTGCATGGCCTACCACGAGCTATCATCTCCGACCGGGACCCGACCTTTGTGAGCACCTTTTGGCACGAACTATTCCGGCTGCAGAGGACATGTCTACGTTTCAGCACCGCACATTATCCCCAGACGGACAGCCAGACAGAGGTCTTAAATTGGGGGGTGGAGACTTACCTTCGTTGTTTTGTTATGGATGAACCCCGGACTTGGCCGGGGTGGTTGCACTGGGCCGAATATTGTTACAACACTTCCCACCACTCGGCCAGCAGGATGACCCCGTTTGAGGTTGTTTACGGCCGCCCTCCTCCTACTTTGAGCAGCTATAAGCCGGGCAGCACGACCATGCCGACGGTTGATCGGGCCCTTCAGGACAGGGATCACATGTTAGCAATCCTGTGTGAGAACCTTCGCCTCGCCCAGGATCGCATGAAGGTTCAAGCAGACAAGCATCGCAGGGAGAGGGAATTTGCAGTGGGCGATGAGGTGTTTCTCAAGCTACGGCCGTACCACCAGTTGTCCGTCGCTCGTCGTCTGAATCAGAAGTTACCTCCCAGGTATTACGACCCCTTTCATATACTCAACAGGGTGGGGCCGGTGGCATACAAGTTGGCATTGCCGGCGGGGTCCCGCATTCATCCAACTTTTCATGTATCCTTGCTCAAGCGGAAGGTGGGAGCCAATGTCCAACCAAGTGTTCAACTGCCCGAGACTACCAGTGCGGGCGAGTTTCGCCCTCTTCCGGAGGATATTGTGCTACTCAAGTGGAAACTACGAGGCGACGAGTACCGCCCGGAGCTCTTGGTCAAGTGGAAAAATCTCTCGGCGGCGCACAACTCCTGGGTGGATTTGCTGGACTTCAAGGAGCTTTACCCCGACTACCAAGCTGGTTCTTGATGGGGAGGGGAATGTTACGCCGCCATTACGCTTCTCGGGACGACAATATGCTCGTAGGCGCAAGGAGTCGACAAGCGGTGATAGGGCTGGTTCAGCCCCCTCTCAGTGAACCGGCCGGCCGGGGTTGAACCAACGGGTTCAGCCCCTTTTGGAGGGGCCGGCCGGCCCCTCCTTGGCCCGGGTATTTATATCCGGGCTATTTTCTTGGGAGCATTATGCAAGATCATTTCAAGGTATCTCTCTTCCCTCTCCTCCTCAAACCCTAATTCTCTAGTTCCTCCTTAGATATCTCTCTCTCCCCCTTCTTCCTATCAAGTTTTTTAAAGTTGTGGCAAAAGGAGAAAGAATAACGAGAGAGAAAATCTTTGTGTTGCTTTCATAAGGCTTGTCTATATGTATCTTGTTTCTGTGTTTTTAAAGAAGAACAAGGGTATAGATGTTGGATGTCGGACTCGTGTCGATTTGATTTTTTATGTTGGATGTCAAATGGTGGGGGATAGATCAAAAACATTTCAAAATATCGGATTGTAATATTATATATATATATATATTTCATAATATTAGCATAATTTATTTATTTATTAATTAGATGATAATTATTTTGCCTAATTAAGTGTAAACTAAAATTCAAATGAAAAAATTAAACTACAAACAAGTGTCTAACTGATTTTATAATAAATAAGAAATGTTACACTTTCAATCGTGTAAACAACATCACAAAATCATATTAAAATGAAACTTTAATAATGTTATAAAAACATGGGAAATAAAGTCGCACCTCAGCTTATTACAAAAATATCAGTGCTTCAAAACATCGGCCATTATAAATCTATAATATTGTTTTCCCGAAATTAATGAATGAACATTTGAGTTAGAACTATATTAAAGTTTAAAGAGCATGATAAAAAGAATCAACTGAATATAACTCACTTAAATAACATCATGATTCTTGATTTGTTGTGTAGTCCTCGGAAGTTCGAAACATTAGTGCATCAACAATGTCTCAACTGAATATAACTCACTTAAATAACATCATGATTCTTGATTTGTTGTGTAGTCCTCGAAAGTTTGAAACATTAGTGCATCAACAATGTCCTCAGAATTCTCATCCCCGCCCCTCTCCGATATAGGCTGTTTTCCTTTCATTTTTTCCGTACATGTCTGTTTCAAAGCCATCCTTGCACTTTTCCTAAAACCCACATCAACATCGACAATGCTGAGCTCAAGTCAACCCTTCTTTAGGAAACACTTCATCATCATCATCTATAACATCATCAATAGGACCTGCTAACCACTCACCAACTTTTCCTTCATCAAAAATCTTAGCAAACAATTATTATCCAGATGGATTCAAATATTTAAACTACAACTTATAATTAAATTTCACAAATACAAGATCTTTCTGTCTATTACTCTTCTTAGAATGAATCTAACTAATAATAAAAACATTAAAAATTGTTATCATCTCAAAATTTTATTGAAATATATATATATATATATATATATATATATATATATGTGTGTGTGTGTGTGTGTGTACTATATTAAAATGGAAAAACACCTTTCGGTTAAACATTGACTTTCCAATTTTACCCTTCTTTATTAAAAAAATTTCATTTTTTTAAATTTGTGTTTTCTCTCTTATTTTTAAAATGTGTTCTCATATAGACAAATTCCTCTACTTACTGTAAAAATATGTTCTTACCGCCGCTCAAACCCACGTGCACACCGCAAAATGAGCGACGAGCGGAGTATAACACTTAAGAGTTTGCAAGCGGCTGGAGCGCCGAGACAATATCGTGGCCAGGATAATGTCCCGCGGGCTGTGTTATCCAGGTGCACGCCTGAGGCGCAAGACGCACTCCCTTGCGCCTCAACATGGCTTAGGCGGGCGATGTGCCTGAGGCACACCCAAGCGCCCAATTCGCTGAGAATGAGCGAATTGGGCGCCCAATTCGCCGAGAATGAGCGAATTGGGCGCCCAATTCGCCGAGAATGAGCGAATTGGGCGCCCAATTCGCCGAGAATGCGCGAATTGGGCGCCCAATTCGCCGAGAATGCGCGAATTGGGCGCCCAATTCGCCGAGAATGCGCGAACTGGGGCGCCCAATTCGCCGAGAATGCGCGAACTGGGGCGCCCAATTCGCCGAGAATGCGCGAACTGGGGCGCCCAATTCGCCGAGAATGCGCGAACTGGGGCGCCCAATTCGCCGAGAATGCGCGAACTGGGGCGCCCAATTCGCCGAGAATGCGCGAACTGGGGCGCCCAATTCGCCGAGAATGCGCGAACTGGGGCGCCCAATTCGCCGAGAATGCGCGAACTGGGGCGCCCAATTCGCCGAGAATGCGCGAACTGGGGCGCCCAATTCGCCGAGAATGCGCGAACTGGGGCGCCCAATTCGCCGAGAATGCGCGAACTGGGGCGCCCAATTCGCCGAGAATGCGCGAACTGGGGCGCCCAATTCGCCGAGAATGCGCGAACTGGCCGCCCAATTCGCCGAGAATGCGCGAACTGGGCGCCCAATTCGCCGCGAATGCGCGAACTGGGCGCCCAATTCGCCGCGAATGCGCGAATTGGGCGCCCAATTTGCTGATTTTCCATGTTTTGGTTGCCAAATTCACTGATTTTATTTCTTCCTCATTTTTTGCGCTTCACGTACCTCAGGCGCGTGCATGCGCCTTACACCTAGGCTACAGGGACCCTTTGCGCCTCAGTGTGCCTTGCGCCTCGGCGTGCCTTGCTCCTTTAATAACATAGCTCGCGGAGCATGGCCCCCCTGTGCACTATCACAGTTGAGGTTTTGTCGAACACCGACACCGTGGTTGGCCGTAAGGGCAGAGCCCCGTGCCTGCCACTGTTGTGTATATATATGTGTGTATATATGTGTGGATATATATGTGTGCGTGTGCGTGTGTCTATATATATATATATTTATATAGTGAGAAGCGCGAGGTCTCCACCCCTACGACCAACCACAACAGTACCCCTTTCGCTATAAGCTCAGGGCTTCGAACCTATCAATTATTATTGCAACTTAAAATAAACACGGACACACCCTTTGCCACATCCAAGGAAGCATGATATTGTCATGCATCAGTTTTCTATTTATTTTGTTATCTCATTTAATTTATGTCATTTGAGTTTTTTTGGCTCAACGGATTGACACTCGAAATAAATGGTCTGATAATTTATGATAGGATGTGAACGACAAGCTACAATATATAAAAATGCGCACAAGCTTAGTTGGAAACAAATTCAAATACAAAAGGTACCCAAAAAATTTATCATTAGGAGATCAAATAGAAGCAAGAAATAATCAAAAAAGTTATTGATTGAAAAGAGATTTTTTGGAATGAAATAATTAGAATTATTATTTGGTAGGAATATTTTTGAAAGGAAAATTTGGAAAGAAATATTAGCCCTATTCCTATTTGAGCCACAATGAAATAGAAGGAAGGGGAGTCAGACATAGCAGGAAAACGAAGTTTTCGTTTCTTTGTCCGTTCTGATCGCCTCCCTAGGCCCAGTTCATTGGTGCCTCCACCCCACCAGATTAACGACAACAAGCAAAGATTCATCGAAGTCCCGCCCGCCTCCTCCCTAGCGCTGAATTCTGTCATAGAGTCCTCTGACGGGTTCATCATCTTCGATACTCTCCCCCATCAACCGATGACATTCGACGACTTCATCTCTACATTCCTGCGCCAGTTCATGTGCATTTTGAGCCGCGGGTTGCTGTCGACTTTAGTGACCGACTCCAGAAATCCCTTCTCCCGCGATCCAGTCATTTCTTCCTTAATGTGCTTGATCGAGGGAGAAAGAAATCACAGTTCCTTGACAGGCGACGTTCCTTACACAGTAGATTTTGAGGTCGACTCCTTCCTGTCGCAGTTTTGCATATGCTTCGGTAAACTCCGCCCTTTTTCTAGTACTAATTATTAGCTTATTCGTATGCAATTCCAAATGAATAATTAAAGCTTGCCTTGAACGTTCAAACTACTTAATTATCGTTATTCATAAATTAATATTTGTGTATTTATGTTTTTGGAAATTCCGGTCTTGCCAAGATTCAACTCGGTAAATCGTGCAGAAAATAACCCTCGAATAAAATTAACGGCTTAACAAAATTCAACGATTGACAGCTATTTGCACATGAAAATTTCTCGCTCGGCCTACTTAAGTTGGATTTGAACGCATAAAATTTACTTGTTTTCAAAACCCTAGATTTGGATTACATCAGCTTGGTATCAGAGGTGGTTCGATTCGCTCCTATCGCGAATCGATCGATCCGTGTTTCAAAAATAATAACAACTTTTAATACTTTTGAGCATTAAGGTTCTCGTGTTTAAAAAAAATTTTAATTAATAAAAAAAGTTAAGATCTTCATTAAAAAACATATATGTTTTTCATTTTACTTTGAGTTTTAAAATTTTTTAAATCTTTATCTTTCATTATAAAATTTATATAATTAAGCTAAACAAAATTTTTAATCTCAAATAATTTGACTCGAATATCACCTCCATAAAATAATAATAATAATTTTGAGTTCCAGTTAAAAAAATTAATTTATTTTAATCTTTAAGTATCTTAAAAAATTTTTATGGAGAATCCCGTATGTTTAGAAAATAATATGAAATAGATAAATGCTCAAATAAAAAGATTATCAGGAATGGTAGTATCCCCCGCCAATATAAAACACTCATGCCTTGTCGAGCACATTTATCCTCAGCGCTTAGAGCACATACACCCTAGTGATTTTGAAGGATGTTGTCAGATACACTTGAGTAGACAAGTAGAATTCTCAACCCATAAACTTAGGGGATCCGTATTAGAGTGGTGGAAACAGCTGAAACGAATGAGAGATAAGTTATGGCTACCCCCATCACTACTCGGGATGATTTTAAAATGGAGTTGCGCATACACTGTCTCCCTCGACTACCTCCAAACTTTACATTGTAGATTCCATAATCTGCAATAGAAGACTTTATCGGTGGATGTACACACTCACGAATTTTTAGTCCTTCAGTTTAGGTTCGATATTCAAGAGGGCGAATGATGACTGTATCTCGTTACATGCACGAGTTCACTATTCCATTAAGGTTCAACTAGAGCTGTACAATTATCCTAATTTAGAAGAAGTTTCCAGTATGACTCGTAGGGTGGGGTTCATGGTTGTCAAGATCGAGATCCTAGTTGAGATCGTTTCAATGTTGGATCAGGTCAGATCGAGAATAGTAAGATCCTACAACATTCATTAATTAAGACAATATAAAATTGAACTTTGTATCATTCAATTACGTGCTCAGCTAACAAAAAAATAATTGAATAACTAAAGCAGTTGGATTGCTCGTACGCAGGAATCATAAAGTCCGAGGTCTAGTCTCTGAAGATGTGTGATGATGTCGAACAGATGCTGGAGGTTGTCCTTGCCAGAATAGAGGGAGTGAAGTTCCTCGCACATGACCTTGATCGTCTCATGGTACATTGCCATCCTATATGATTCATTATCCATGGAGTTGAGGATCCATGATTGGACCCGACCGTCATCATGTAGCCAGTCCTCGGGAGAGGCGGTAGGGGTTGCCTTTGTCAGATGATGAAGGTGGCCTTTGGGTTGCAGGACTCGACGAACAGACTTCACCCACTAAATGAAGTTCTTCCCACTAAGAGAGATAGTGGTGATCCGAAGCTCATCATAGAGTTAGCAGCATGGACAGGAAGTGAGGGAGCCTCAGTCACATCCATGGGAGGAAGGGGAGGTTAGAGGAGATAGCTGCTAGGCGAGCAGCAATAGCGAGTCAGAGCGTATGCAGACTTAGCGGCCGGGTGAGCAACAACTGCGGCTAGGCCTGCAGATCACAGTTAGAGCTGGTGGAAATGACAACATGACACACAACTAGGAGAGCAACGATGACCTGGAGATCAGCAGTTGCGAAATGACGAGCAATGCGCGTGGTTAGAAGAGCAACAACGACATGGTGAGAAACGGCGGCAAGGCGGGCAACGTGCATGGTTAAAAGAGCAACGACGACATGGAGGTTAGCAGCTGCAGCTGGGCGAGCAAGAACCCGGGTTGCGCGAGCTTGGCAAGGAAGAAGATAGCTGAGAAAAAGATGGTGATTTAGTGCGTGCTCCAGAGAGGGCAACTCCAGAGAGTCAGCGAGCCGAAGAGAGCCGACGGGAGGCAGAAACAACGATCGCCCGAGAAGGGGAAGCAATCCCAGAGGCCGCACGAACCGTGGCAAGGCAGAGGATGTTGCGAAAATTTTCAGAGACGCGGGACCCAGTGACTGGAGGGCGGGGGAGGCTATAAAAGCAGAGGGAATGAGGGAGAAAAACGGGAAGCGGTAGCAACAAATGAAGTTGCGGCTAGGAATGACTTAACCATAAAGGGTGGATGTGCGGATAGAAATTTTCTAACCTCCCAGAGAGCACGACTTTAAAATTTTTCTGATCGTCGGTTCTGATACTTTGTAGAAATGCACATGAGAGAAAAATAAAAAGGAATTATATTAATTTTTTCATCTCCTTGCTTGTATGAATACATGTATTTGTACATTTATATAAAAAGAGAAAGAGGAGAGGATCCATATCCTAAGATGCGAGACTAAACTAAATGACAAGATGGGCCTTTGGGCCTTTTTATATTTTCTTCAATAGGTAGGAATATTTTTGAAAGAAAAATTTGGAAAGAAATATTAGCCATATCCCTATTTGAGCCACGGTGAGCAGAAAGAAAGGGAGTTCGACATAGCAGGGAAACAAAGCTTTTGTTTCTTTGCCCATGTCGATCGCCTCCCCAATCCTGGTTTGTCTATGCCTCCTCCGCCCCACAACAGGAAAAGATTCATCGAAGTCCCGCCGCCGCCCTTGCGCCAACTGCTGCCATAGAGTCCTTTGATGGGTCCGTCGTCTTCAATCCTCTTCCCCCATCAACCGATGACGACCGACGACTTCATCTCAACATTCTGGCGCCAGTCCAAGCAATGTTTTAAATGTCGGGCGACATGTCCTGTTTGAACAGAAAACGACTTGCATAATGAAAATATAAAAGTTATGACATTTTGCAATATGTCAGCCGCCATTTCAGATCTAATCCTCTATGTCGGCCATCGCTGACATTTTAAAAAGTCGCCGACATTTTATGATGTCACCTATTATAAAAAAATTGTGTGAAATCAGGGTCCAAAGGATTCATTAATGTGATCTAACAGCTCCTGCATGTCATTTTATTGATTTTGAAGTGTAACAATGACTCTTTTTTATATCAAGATTCTTAGGTGTAGTTTTTCTATTTGTGACAAAACAGAACAATGCTTGAAATTTATTATTTGGGCACATGAGACCATCCACTGTCATAGAAATGATCCTTCCTCTGTGATAAGACTTTGCAAGAAGAAGAGAGATCTAGGGGAGATTTAGAGAGGAAATGAAGAAGAATTAGGGTTAGGAAGAGAGAAAGAGGAAATACCTTGAGAATACTAGTCCATGCCATTCAAGAGGGAGCCCCGGGTTTATTAATACCTGGGGATCAAGGGGGCCGGCCGCCCCCCCCACACTTGGGGACTGAACCGGGTCGGTTCAGTCCCCCCTTGGCTCCTTCATAGGTTGGGGGCTGAACCGGATGGTTCAGCCCCGTTGTTTAGCCTCCATTCTTTTGGTCGCCGAGTGTACGTCTGCCCTTGAAATTGTAGCGGATGCGGCGGCATAACATTCCCCCCCTTCAAGTGCCAACTTGTCCCCAAGTGGGAAATCCAGAAACGCCTTGCGAAACTCCAAGAAGTCAACCCAAGAATTATGTTCGGCGGTCATGTGCGCCCACTTGACGAGTACCTCGAGCCGGTACTCGGCACCCCGCCGCTTCCATATGGTCAACAGAATCGCCTCCGGAGAAGGCCGCAATTCGCCGCTGCTAGTAGCCCCTGGAAGAGTAGGGCTGATCGGAGTTGAATTCCCGAGCTTCTTCTTCAATAAGGAGACATGGAACGTCGGATGGATTCGAGAACCCTCCGGAAGAGCGAGAGTATAAGCCACGGGCCCCACCCGGCGGAGGATACGGAACGGGCCATAGTATTTCGGTGCCAATTTCTGGTTGGTCCGCCGAGAGACCGATAGCTGCCGATATGGTTGGAGTTTAAGGAAGACCTCATCGCCCACTGCAAACTCCCGCTCGGTACGATGTTTGTCGGCCTGAATCTTCATGCGATCTTGGGCGATGCTTAAGTTCTCCCGGAGTAAAGATAAAGTCCGGTCGCGATCCAGTAACATCCGATCGACCGCGGGCAGAGCGGTGATGGCTGGCTCATAAGAACTCAAAGTAGGCGGGGTGCGGCCGTAGACCACCTCAAAAGGGGTGAGCTTGCTGGCCGTATGAAAAGATGTATTGTAGCAGTACTCCGCCCAATGGAGCCACCGAGTCCACGAGCGTGGCTCATCCATGACAAAACACCGCAAATAGGTTTCAACCCCACAGTTGAGGATCTCCGTCTGCCCGTCTGTCTGGGGGTGGTGGGCCGTGCTCATGCAGAGGGAAGTCCCCTGTAGCCGAAATAGCTCCTGCCAGAAATTGCCCACAAAGACGGGGTCTCTGTCTGATATGATAGCGCTTGGAATTCCGTGAAGTCTCACAATCTCCTTGGCAAAAACTTCAGCAACTGTTTCTCCCGTGTACGGATGACTCATAACAATGAAGTGTCCGTATTTGGACAACTTGTCAACCACGACCAAAATGACGGATTTGCCCTGAGACTTGGGCAGGCCGTCAATGAAATCCATAGACACAGTGTCCCAAATCTGAAGGGGAATCTCCAACGGTGTCAGTAGACCGGCGGGAGAGGTAGTCTCGTACTTCTGTCGCTGGCAGATCTCGCATTCACGTACAAACCGCTGAACATCTCGCCGCAGCCCTTTCCAAAACACATTCGCCCGGACCCGTTGTAAGGTACGCAGGATGCCGGCGTGTCCGCCGGTGGGTGAGGCGTGAAACTCCTGCATCATGATCTTCCGCCAGGCCGACGTGGCAGGGAGGACTACCCGGCCCTGATGGTAAAGCCTGTCTCCCTGCAAGTGGTAGCCGGCCTCAGTAGGCTCCCCCTGTCACAGTGCTTCAATGATGGCTCGAAGATCCGGATCCTGCTGAACTTCTGCCTGTATCTCCTCCAGTGACTCAATCAATGGTCCTGAAATATGGGACAAGGAACTCTCTGGTAGGCGGGAGAGTGCGTCAGCCACCATATTTTCCTTCCCCTGCTTATACACAATCTCATAATCGTATCCCAGCAACTTTGTCAGCCACTTCTGCTGCAACGGTGAGGCTAATCTCTGCTCCAGAAAATGTTTCAGGCTCTGGTGATCTGTACGGATCTGGAAGTGTCGTGCCAAGAGATAAGGCCGCCACAAGGCGACCGCATGAAGGATGGCTAACATCTCCTTCTCGTACGTCGAAAGGCCCAGTGTCCGGGGTGCCAACGCCTTGCTGAAGTAGGCCAAGGGTCGGCCCTCCTGTATCAACACAACTCCAATACCGACCCCCGAAGCATCGGCCTCCACTACGAACGTCTCGGAGAAATCTGGAAGTGCCAGAACCGGGGTAGTAGTCATAGCCGTCTTCAGAGACGGGAAGACGACCTCTGCCTCTGAACTCCAGTGGAAAGCGTCTTTCTGCAACAGCTGAGTGAGGGGGCGGGCTATCTTTCCATAGTCCTTCACGAACCGCCGATAGTACCCTGTCAGCCCGAGAAAACCCCTCAAAGCCCGGACCGTCGTGGGAGGTGGCCAATCTACCATGCTTGCGATCTTCTTTGGGTCAGCTTGTACCCCGTGTGCGGACACCAGGTGTCCCAAGTACTCAACCTCCGGCTGCCCAAACGAGCACTTGGACCGCTTGGCGTACAGCTTGTGATCCCTCAGTATGGTGAGGACGGTGCGGACGTGCTCCAGGTGATCCTCCCAACTCCTGCTGTAGATAAGTATATCGTCAAAGAAAACTAGCACATACCTTCGAAGAAGAGGGCGGAATATCTCATTCATGACTGCTAGGAAGGTCGAGGGTGCGTTGGCCAACCCAAATGGCATCACCAAGAACTCATAGTGACCATCGTGGGTACGGAAGGCCGTCTTGTGGACGTCTTCCTCCTTCATGCGAATCTGATGGTAGCCGGACCAGAGATCCAATTTGGTGAATAAGTGTGCTCCGTGTAGCTCATCCAGCAACTCCTCGATCATAGGAATGGGAAATTTGTCCTTGATGGTGGAACTGTTAAGCCCCCGGTAATCCACGCAAAATCTCCACGAACCGTCTTTCTTCTTCACCAGTATGATCGGGGAAGAAAAAGCACTAGTACTGGGACGTATAATACCGGAAGTCAGCATCTCGCGCACGCTGCACTCTATCTCAATCTGCTGAATATGGGGGTAGCGGTAAGGCCGGATGTTGGTGGGGTCCGTCCCAACCTTCAACTGGATCTGATGGTCCCGGAAGCGGGACGGTGGAAGGGAGCTTGGCTCCTGGAAAACATCATCATACTGTCCCAAAAGTGCTTGTATCTGCTCTGGCTCCGCGCTAGCCTTCGATCCCACGAGTGTCACCCCCAGAATCATGGCTACTGTCCCGCCTTGCTCCTCCAGTCTCTGCAAACCCCTGAGTGAGATCTCCTTGAGTGGAGACATCCTGATGCCCTGCAAACAATGGTCCTGGCCCTGCTGAGTAAACTCCAACGTCATCCCATCCCAATCCGTGGTCACCGGCCGTAGCTGCCGGAGCCACTGCACTCCCAAAACCATATCCGAGCCTCGAATGGGGAGAAGGTAGACGTCGGTGTGGCAGATGTATCCCGGCATCCGCAGCTCGGCCCCCTTCAGGACCCCTTCGCATCGCAACTTGCTCCCATCCGCAACCATGACCTGGAAGGCGGCCTCCTGATCAATTGGAAGCCCCGCCTTGAGAGCCACATCGGGGTCAATGAAATTGTGGGTACTCCCACTATCAACTAGTATAGTCACCGCTCCTGGCCAATCGCCCCTGCGATCCGTAAAGTGAGGGGGGCTGTGCACCCTGCCATCGCCTGAAGAGATATTCCAAACTCCGCAAGATCCAGATCATCCTCAACGGAATCACCAGTAGTGTCTTCTTCGCCGTCCTCGTTCCGCAGCATGAAGACTTGGACCTTCTGACATCGATGCCCCGGAACGAATTTCTCATCACACTTGAAACACAACCCCTTGTCCTTTCTGGCCTGTAGCTCCTGCCACGTCAATCTCGTCACAGTGGGACGGCCCCTGGCCGGTGGTTCCCTCCTGGTTACGTCTGTCACCGTAGGTGCCCGTCCTGTCGTCCGAGTTTTCTGTCGATTGTACCGCTCCTCCTGTATCTTGGCCAGGCTGATGACATGACTCAGACTGCGTGGCATGTAGGCGTGGACCTCGTCTCTCAAATGGTCCTTCAGTCCGGATACGAAACAGCTCAGCATCGTCCTCTCTTCCCAATTGACCCGGTTGGCCAACCGTTCGAATTCTGTCCGGTACTCTGTGACTGATCCTTTTTGCCGCAGCTTTTGTAACATAGCCTCTACATCTTCGTACTCTAGAGGCCCGAAACGAGCCGAGAAGGACTCCACAAACTCCTCCCAAGGTGCGTAATTACGTCCCCTCAGAAACCACTTGGTCCACTGGGAAGCGTCCTCCTCCAGGTGGAAAGACGCCAACTGGACCCACTGCCCCTCCAGAATCTCTTGGTACTTGAAGAAAAGCTCAGCCTTCTGGATCCACTCTAAGGCGTCGCCGCCTTTGAACTTAGGGAAGTTCATACGTGTCAGTTTGGGCTGCATGTATGGCCG
This sequence comes from Platanthera zijinensis, assembly GCA_039513925.1. Classification (NCBI taxonomy): domain Eukaryota; kingdom Viridiplantae; phylum Streptophyta; class Magnoliopsida; order Asparagales; family Orchidaceae; genus Platanthera; species Platanthera zijinensis. The sequence continues at coordinate 159,844,696 of CM077083.1, forward strand.
TGGTTCTGCATGTGCTGGTTGGTAAGGTTGCGTTGGGGCCGCTGCGGGCCCGGGCCGTCCCCGGTCCATGCCGTAGCCTCCTTGTTGCCCTCCACCCCATGGGTTGCCATTTCCATAGTCCGCCGGTCCTCCGTAGAGCGGAGGTATCAGTAGAATGCCCGCCACACCTCCGATTGGGACCGCATTCGCTCCAGTCGGTCGAAAAGAGGCCGCTCCCTGCCCCGGACCCCGCCAAGAGGAGCCAGCCTGCGTTCCGGGTCCGTTCCAGGCAGATTGAGCGCCGAACGGCCCGCTCGGTGTCGTCAGCCCTTCCGGCGGCCTCCAGCCGCCTGGTCGGCGGTAGCTGGCCTCCGTCGGCCCTCCGACGATCCCTCCATGGCCCCCGTACCCTTCCTGCGCCGATCCAGCCATGCGGTTGGCGTAGGCGCCGATCCGCGTATGATCGGTGTCCGCCGACCCCGCAACAGAGAACCCGCCTCCTGTAGACCCAGATCCGGCCCCCTGCTGCACTCCGCTTCCGATTCCAGTGCCATTCTGCGCAAGAGGATGGTAGGATGCCTCCGTTTCGGATCCTTCCACCGCGGGGTTTTTTCCTTTCAGATTTTGTGCAAGTAGGGTTTTGATCTCCTCCATGCGCGCATCCAAGCGATCCTCTAGAATTTTTTGGGAGGATTTCACTTGTTCTTCGAGTGCCGTCATCGTGTCTGACAACCCTACATAGTTCTCCTCGAGGGATGCGAGCCGCGCTGTTCCGGCTTCTGAGCGTGTCACCATCGTCGCAGGATGATGCTCTGATACCAAATGATAAGACTTTGCAAGAAGAAGAGAGATCTAGGGGAGTTTAGAGAGGAAAAGAAGAAGAATTAGGGTTAGGAAGAGAGAAAGAGGAAATACCTTGAGAATACTAGTCCATGCCATTCAAGAGGGAGCCCCGGGTTTATTAATACCTGGGGCTCAAGGGGGCCGGCCGGCCCCCCCACTTGGGGACTGAACCGGGTCGGTTCAGTCCCCCCTTGGCTCCTTCATAGGTTGGGGGCTGAACCAGATGGTTCAACCCCGTTGTTTAGCCTCCGTTCTTTTGGTCGCCGAGTGTACGTCTGCCCTTGAAATTGTAGCGGATGCGACGGCATAACACTCTGTTTGTCTGCTTTTCCTCTTTATTGCTCTCATTGGATTTAGTACAAAAATCAGAAATATAACGCCGAAGCAGTTTTGATAGGTTCCAGAAGTATTTAGAGCAAAAAATTTGTATATTAACAAAAAACAATATGTATTTTGTTCAGATTTTGTTAGTTTATTCTTTGCATTTAATCACTATGACTCATGATTTGGATTACCATTATACTTTAGATTTTTTTTCCAAAATTTTTCTTTACCTTTAATCAGTATTTAATATATTTCAAGTTTTTGTATTATGTTCACATGCACGTAAAAGATATATACAACTAGGTTAAAAATGAGTAAGAAAATTTAATGTAGATAATAGTGTTAAATAACATACTATAACTTAAAATACTAATGTTTTTTAGGAATCCGACATTTTAAAATGTCCCCGGCATGTCTCCGACATCCAACATCTGACATCTAAAATCTCAATCCGACATCCGACATTTAAAACCATGAGTTCAAGCGCGTTTCGAGCCACGGGTTGTTGTCAACTTACTGTACTAGATCACCTGCAATCTCGTCTCCTGCGATCTAGTCTTTTCCTCCTTACTGTACTAGATCAAGGGAGAAAGAAGTCACTGTCCTTTAACAGGCGTTCCTTGTGCAACAAATTTTTAGGTAGGCTTCTTCCCGATGTAGTTTTGCATTTGCTTCAGTAAAAACTCCACTCTTTTTCTAGCCCCAATTATTAGCTTATTCACATACAGTTTCAAATGAATAATTGAAGCTTGCCCTGAATGTTCAAACTACTTAATTATTGTTATTCATAAATTAATATGTGTATTTATGCTTGCGGAAGTTCGGCTCTCGCCAAGATTCAACTCGGTAAATCGTGCAGGAAATCACCCTCGAATAAAGTTAACGACTTAACAAAGTTCAACGATTGACGACTATTTGTGCGCGAAATTTTTAAATTGGCCCGCTCGGCCTACTTAAGTTGGATTCAAACACCCAAAATTATCTTATTTTCAAAATCCTATATTTGAATTACATCAAACACTATCAATTAATTAATGCAAAAATTATATTGTTATACATCACTTTTCTATTTTTGTTAAAACAAATCCTCATCACGGTGCATGTATCATCATGCATGTCAAATCAATTTTAATAAAGTTGATTGGTTTAATGATTGCTCCTCAAAAATACCACCGACTTGCCTAATGACAGCATTTCTCGAAAATATTGCTGACATGCCTAATGACAACCTACCATAGTAGGTGTAGGAGTATATTTTTTTTGATTTTATGGATTTTTATCATTACTTTTAATTTTGGGATATAGTGTTATCACTTGAATAGACAATTTACTTTAATTTTTTTTAAAAATATATTATAATATATATTAAGTCATTAAATTAAAATAAAAGGGTATATTTGACAATTTTGAATGTTTCACTAGAGGCAACTTTTCCCTTTTAATATTGCAAAGATACAAGTAATTTGTTATCTCAAAAGTGCTCCAATTACTTTCGCAATAGGAGGAACTAATTGCCAAGTTCAAGATTCTTATAACCATAGTTTTCAAATTTGAAGTTTCAATTCCGTAGAACTTCCACCATTGAGCTTATTTAAAAATAACAAATTATTAGTAGTTTAGTGCAAAAAAATCCAACAATTGTTTGCTAAAAAATGTTATTGAAAATATACCCGCATTAAGCCTGACAGTACTCTTTACCTCTTTGCTATGCCCTAGGCAAATAATCCTTGCTCTAGCTAATAAACTTCAACCTCAAAAGTAATGCCATCTTTCATAGAAGGATTATGAGATTACATTCTTGTGAGACATTCAATAAATCCCCATAAAATTTGGGTCTCCATCTATCTCTTCCCTATTTGGGTAGTTGAAGGGATTCAAAATAGCCTGTTAGATGCGGAGGTCTGCTCATTTTATTCTCTACACTTCTATCAACTTTCATATGAGAAGATATTTACTCTCCGTAAATTCAAGAGCAATAACAATCTCCTTTCTAGCCTTCTTCATATCATCATACAACCATCCCATTGAAGGTGTGTCCCCATCAGTTCTTTGAATGATTTTCACCAATGGGGTAAATATGAGAATGACAAGATCAACATTCAACCAAAAAGTTTCTCCCAAAAATGTAGTTGTAGCCTACAACTCAAGATAATAAATGAATAACAAATTAGTCTATTAATAGATACTAGACTACTAGATATGAATATTAAATACTAACTACTAAGATACCCGTTTGCCCGCATTACTACTGAATAATTTAGTAGCATCCAACCGTACTGATGTGTACATCTCTTGCAACTGTCTCTTCTTCTCATGGATGCTTGTAACAAAAGAAATGTTGTAGCGAATGTTGTAACTTCAGGGCGCACAAGATCATGGGACTCAAGTCTTTTGTTGTTTCTCAAAACATGTCAATGGAGATAGTATGATTATATATAAACACTGATAACCGACGCCCCATTGAAATTGTATTCTTGATTTGCTTTAATCTAGCAATGTCCTGGAGAAGCAAATTTATTGTGTGCAGTACATGAAGTTCAAAAGAGCCTTGGCCTCTTCAAAACCATCAACCTTGATGCCGCCATGTGTTTGACGAATTATCCGTTGCAACTTGTAGTATATTCTCCTCTCTTGGACCATACGGGCTCGCAATCGTCTCATTCAAAAATGAAAAATGAACTTCCCATCATGCATGGATGAAGATACATTCTTGGATAGCCAAAATGGCATCCCAACAATAGTGTGCACTACTATGTTCATGATTCTCCCCTTTCTATGAGTCAATGCATCCGTAAGAATACTGCAGCCATGCACCCTACAGATTTGAATGAATGTACTCAGTATCTTCTTTGTCCGTTGGACCTCCATCTGCAAAAATTTCTCCCTCATCTCATATGGGGTTAGCCCCTTCATCTCTGGTCCACATTGCCTAACTGCATGCAACATTTGTTGGAAGGCTGTGACATACATAACATTGAATGGAATGCCTGTATCGTATGCCTCCTAGCAATTTACACGCATGCGTCATCTCTAGCTTTTTCTTATCCTTGCTATCAATGGTGGTTGTATCCCACCTTTGCTACTCTCGACAGATTGGAAAAATTGATCCATAGGTCCTTTAATACCTATCCCTATATAAAGTCTCCTTTGCGTGACTTCTTTGTCACTTCCCACTCCTCCAACAACTGCTTTGTTCAAAGTTGTTTGCAACCTTTCAGTCTTAGCATGATTCATAATGGAGAATTGACCCTAAGCAAATCTCTGATTAGTCCTCCCTAACCTCATGAACTGAAGTTGGAGACACTGACTGCAAATGCCGGATAGGAACGAAAGCTAGCTTACTATTGACGAGAGAACAAAACCAAATGTTTTTTTTGGTCTCTTTTTTTGTTGACATATTTTGCGGTGTTCTCACAAACCTTTTGGTAGAGCACTCAATAGGCTAGGGTGGTCCCCATTTCGCTTTACCAATCCCAAGGAAACTTGCTATCGCTCTCCTTTACATTATTTATATTATATAAGTTGTGTGAAAATTCGAGCGAAATTTTTTGATTGTTTGTGTAGAATTTAAATATCCCTCAACCTTCTCTTTAACATCATATGGTACCGTTGGGCATGCCTAACGTTGCCCCTTATCCCCGCCAAGTAATATTTCAAGTGGGTAATTCCACAGTTCACAATTTGCTTGCAATATATGCACCGTATTCAACTTGTCATTTGGATTCACCTTCTCACCAAATGCCGAACAGAGATCTCTATTGCTAGCAAAGAAGCGCTAAGAGATTTGCTAGAACCTTCTGATGAATTCATTCTATACAAAAAAATTATTAATTTTTTTTAACAAATAATAAAATAAAATAAAAAACAACATCAGTGATATTTTTATATCTCGATTCTCGCAACATTGATGTCATCATTCATCAATGATCACTAATCAGTCTAATTATCTAATGCTCAACATTAATTTTGCAACATGAGAATATAATATATTATTAATGCTAATGCATCACGTGAAAAGACAATGATATTCCGATCGTTAAAAAACAACGATATTCCATTATTTCAAAGTCCAAAATAACCTCCTCTTTTGTCATTACTATGATTGCGCCAATGATCCATTATTCAATAAGACATGCTCAATTTAAACAACGATATCAAGTAGTTTAGTGATATGATTCACAAAAAATTCTCATCAATTGCTAACAAAAATATTGTTGAAATTTAAGTCTATAGCTGGGGATTTTTTTCGCATTATATGTTGCAAATAATAAAATAAAATAAAAAACAACATCAGTGATATTTTTATATCTCGATTCTCGCAACATTGATGTCATCATTCATCAATGATCACTAATCAGTCTAATTATCTAATGCTCAACATTAATTTTACAACATGAGAATATAATATATTATTAATGCTAATGCATCACGTGAAAAGACAATGATATTCCGATCGTTAAAAAACAACGATATTCCATTATTTCAAAGTCCAAAATAACCTCCTCTTTTGTCATTACTATGATTGCGCCAATGATCCATTATTCAATAAGACATGCTCAATTTAAACTACGATATCAAGTAGTTTAGTGATATGATTCACAAAAAATTCTCATCAATTGCTAACAAAAATATTGTTGAAATTTAAGTCTATAGCTGGGGATTTTTTTCGCATTATATGTTGCGATGAAAAACACCAAAAGCATAGAGGATGAGAGAAAATAGATGAAGCATATAGAAAGAGATGACAATTATATTTTTATATCTCGATTTTCACATCATATTTAAGTCTATAACAATTAGATATTCAAGCATGTACTATACAATAGCTAAATTGAAAAACTAGAGCCGCACTGCAGTAGTAGAGGAAGAAGTAGAACAATAGAGGAAGGAAGAGAATAACAGCAGCCACAATGCCATATTATATATTATATATTTGGTAATGATATAAGTTGAGGATGAGAGAGAGGATTAGGAAGAGAGAAATAAAGGGAAATAGAGGAAGAGAGGAAGAGTGAAATAGAGGAAGGAAGAGAAGAAAAGAGTAATTACTGTCCCCAAATCAGCCACAACATTCCACAGAAGCAGCGAAAGTGAGGAAGAGAGTAAAATAAGTAGCAGCCACTGCAAGACAAAAAAAACCTTTCCATACTCCATCCATAGCAACTGCAGATACCGTGGAAAGCTACAGAAACCAGGAAGATAAGCTAAAATTTTAAAAAACTCACAGTGCCGAGGGGATGAGCCACAAAGTAGAGCAAGGAATGTGTTGAGAACTAGTACCGAGAAGAAGACGTGACAGACGACAACGTAGAACCATAGCAAACAAAAGAGATGAGAGAACCACCAGAGAACCAAAGCCCAAATGCGAGAATCACCAGGGCCGAGAGAGGTGGAGACGCAAGAGAGTAGGAGTGTCAAAATCGCAGTTTTCAAATTAGGGTAGGCTGCAAGCTTGAAATGAGGAGTCGATGGTGCGGCAAGTATTTAATAGTTATAAATTATAACTTATAACTATTATATAAATTATAAGTATATAAGATTAATAATAAAACAGCTGCCAAAACAACACTTTTTGCTACATCGCCTGAAATGCGCCTGCCATACTAGAAAACTCGAGAAATGTTAAATGTGCCAAAAATATTTTGATTCATCCTCAAAACTGACATGTCAGCCAACACTCACAACTTTGAAAAAAGTTTTTGTTATTGGCAGGCTACTTATGCTATTAACACTTGTGTCGTGAAGAATTTGGCTTAAAAAATGTTCTTCATAGGCTTTGATTTCATCTTGTTCTTCGAGAGCCATTTGACTACTTGCTATTATTCAGATAAGAAAATACTGCTTGCCCCCTGAATGTTCTTCTATTAAAGCCCTTTGATAAATTGTCTTGAAGAATTTCATATGCTCTGAATAGAAATAAAAAAAACTTGAGGAAAAAGATTGCTATCGTTTAATCCTGTTAGAAAAAGAACATGTAAAGGCCCATATAATGGCCCATCATAGGCCTTCTTCCTTTTTATGTAATAGTCCCACATCTTGGAAAAGGGGCTCTTCTCTCTCTTCTCTCTCACTATATATGTACTCATGCCTGTATTTACACACACAAGAAGGATATACAGCTTTTTTTTCCATTAGTGTGTAATTTTCTACATGGTATCAGAGCTACCAATCACCCTGGGCGTATTGTTTTTTCCAGACCGCATCCCTTCCTCTGATCCCCTCCCTTGGCGGTTAGCCTAATTTCTAACCGCAGGCTTCTCTGGTTGTTCTTCCTCCCCGGTTCTTTGGGTATCCACCTGTTTTTATAGACCTCTCTGGTGGGTCCCAACAACGTTCTCTTTTGCGGACTGCCCTTGTCTACCCACTGCGGGCTCTGCTCTTTGATGAACACAGTTCGCTGTTCCTCTTGCTGATTCCTCTGATCACAGACCGCTGCTAGTAACCGTAGATCGTGCTGTGTTGTTCACTGTTGATCTTGTTGTATCCGCTGCTCGCTGCTCGTTGTATTCGCTGCTCGCTTCCTTCTCAGACCGTTGCTCTCTTCCCTTAAAACCGCTGCTCCTTGGCCGTCTGTCTTCTCTTGCTCGTGTTGTTGCTTCAGCGGGTTGCTTCTTGCTCTCCACGCGTTTTTCTGTTGTCGCTTTCTGGTCGCAGACTACCTCTTGGTCGCGATTTGATTGCTTGTCTTGCCGCCGGATTGTGTTCCCTGCGACCTGCGCTCTGCTCCGTGTTTGCTTAAGCCTCTTGTCCGTGCGGTCTCCCCTCTTCTTGGAATATATGCGGGAATCTCTCTTCACCGCTCACCTTGCTGCTGCGTTTCCCACGCGGTCTACTTTTTGTGTTCGCTCGGAGTCCTCTCTTTGCTCTACTTGTCGGCTTCTACTTCTTAACCGCAACACTCTGTTCCTGTACGCGGTCTCTCTTCTTGCTGTGTATTCTGCGCTGCCTATCTTTCCGCTTACCTTTAGCCGCTTACCCGCCTTGCCAGTTAGCCGCTTCGCTTAACCGCCTGAATGCTTGGTCATGGATTCATCTACTGCCTCTTCCCTTCCAGCTGGGGTTGCTGTCCCTGTTCCTGAACTCCGTCATGTGTTGAGAATCACCACCATTTCTCTTACTGGGAAGAAAATTTTTGTTGAGTGGGTGCATTCTGTTCACCGAGTTCTTCAGTCTAAGGGACTTCTGCATCATTTAACTCAGGATGTTCCTTCTGTACCTATTGATGGCTGATTTCGTAACGATGGTCGTGTTCAGATGTGGCTCCTCAACTCTCTTGATAACGAACTTACCGCATGACCATGTATCACGAGATGACCAAAGCGATGTGGGATGGGCTCCATTCCCTTTACACAGGCAAGGACAGTCTCCAACACCTGTATGACATCATCACCGATCTTCAGACCCTTGACTCCGACAGTGCTGGTAACTTAACCTCCTTTGTTGCTCGGTCCAAGACGCTTGTTGAAGCTTGGATTCAGCATCAGCCCCTGACTACGGATCTAGCTGCCCAACGCGCTCAAAAGGAAGCTGTTTGTATTGCCATGATGATGGCTCGTGTCCGCCCCATCGGGCTCAGATCCTCTTATCTGCTACTATTCCCTCATTCTCTGATGCGTGCTTCATGCTGTTAAAGGTTTCACCGTCTCCTGATGTTATCGGCTCTCCTTCACCTGCTCTTCTCCAACAATCTGATGCACCATTACTCCCTCCCCTACCCATGGAGGACGTACAAGCTCTCGGGGGAGGGTTCGAGGTGGCCCACCGAGGTCTAAGTGTTCTTTCTGTGGTAAGGATGAGCACCTTGAGGTGACTTGCTATCGCAAACATGGTCTCCTTCCTCGTCCAACTGCTTTTGTTGCTGCCCACAACCCTTCCGCCACTCGTGCTGATCTTGATGAAGTCCGTCTCTAGCTCCAACAACTTCAAGGGTTGCTCCACAACTCGCTTTCCTCCGTTGCCTCTGTCTCTAATGAAGATATTACTTGTCTCTCCACTAGTCAACGCTGGATAGTGTATTCTTGTGCTACTCACCATATTACCTCCCTGAAGCCACCCAAATACTTGGATTCTCCACATCCAAAGTTTATCATCGTAGCCAATGACAACACCGCTTCTGTCTCCGGCTCTGCTTATATACCTCTCAATCCCTCTATTTCTTTTCGCTCGGCTCTCCATGTCTCAGACTCTCCGTTTAATTTACTTTCTGTTAGGCGCCTCACTGCTGATTTGGATTGCTCTATCACATTCATCTCTTCTTCTTTTCTGATGCAGGATCGACGGACGCAGAGCATCATTGGTAAATGACGACTGCAAAATGGGCTCTACCTTCTTGATGTCTCTCCTACCATTCTCTCCTCCGTCTCCCTTGTTGATTGATATCAACGTCTTGGGCATACTCCTATTCTGGTTCTCATGAAGGCTCTTCCTGATGTTCTTCTTCCAGCATTTATCTATGCTTCTTGTATTTTGGGGGAAACAACATCGTTCCTCTTTTCCTCCTTATTGTACCAGGAGCTCTCCTCCTTTTATGTTAGTGCATTTTGATGTTTGGGGCCCGTACAAAATAGCAAGTGTGTCTGGTTATCGTTATTTTATCACTTTTATTGATGTTTATTCTCGACTGACATGATTGTACTTACTTCGTGATCGCTCCGAGCTTCCTAATGTGTTCCGGGCTTTCGTTTTTGAGACTCGCACACAGTTTTCCAACAAAATTAAAACACTCCGGACGGATAATGTTTGAGAATACACTAGTGATGAGTTCGATAATCTCTGCTCTGAATTTGAGATTATTCATCAGACTTCGTGTGCATATACTGCTCAACAGAACGGTGCGACTGAGCGCAAAAATAGACATCTTCTTGATGTTGCTCGCTCCTTCATGATTCAAATGCACGTTCCCAAGGCTTATTGATACTTTGTGATTTCGATGACATGTTATCTCATTAAACGTCTCCCCTACCCGTCCTCAACGACGCCACCCCGTTCAGTCTCCTCTTCCCTTCCGCACCTCCATTCCCTCTCACACCTCGAATATTTGGTTGTACATGCTATGTTCATTTACTAGGTCCATCCACCGACAGGTTCGATCCTCGGGCAGCCAAACATATGTTCGTTGGCTATTCCGGTACTAAAAAAGGGTATGTTTGTTACTCTTCCACCACCCGCAAGGTGACTGTCTCGGCGGATGTTACCTTTCTGGAAGATCAACCGTTTTTCTCCATCCCAACGCCACCTCTTCCACCACCATCATTACCACGACCTGTCATCCCAGTTACGTCTCCTCCACTACCACTACTCCCCAACCTATGTTGTCAAAGGCGCAAGGCGCACAGAGGCGCAAAGGGCCCCTGGAGGCTAGGCGCAAGGTGCAGACGTGCGCAAAGGCACGTGAGGCGCGAATTGGGGGAAAAAGGAATTGAGCGAATTGGGGGCCCAAATCGCTTAAATTGAGCGAATTGGATCCCCAATTCGCTCAATTCAGGGAATTGGGCCCCCAATTCCCTCAATTTCAGCGAATTGGGCGCCCAAGTGCGCCTAGGGGTGCCTCGGGTGCGTCTGAGATCATGTTTTTGCCCATCTCAATTTTTTTTTGAAAAAAACACCCTGAAAGGCCCAGACGCGCCCTTGGCACGCATCTGTGAGCCCGTAAGGCACGCGCCTGGGGCACATTGCCCTCCTAAGCCGTGCTGAGGCGCGACGGTCTTCGCCTGGTGCGCCCGACGCCTCAGGCGCACTTAGGTGCGCGCCTTGGTAACATAGTCCCCAACCCAACTCTGGTTCTCCACATGCCCCCTCTTCTCCGCGTCTATACTCGTCGACCTCCTAGCTCCGCCGCCTCAATGCAGTCGTCTTCGACCTCTGGCACTCTACGATCTGTTGACCCAACCTGCCTCCACAACTCATCCCATGACGAATTATGTATCCTTACATCGCCTGTCCCCGACGCTTCAGACCTTTTCCACTACATTATCCTCTATTTCTGTCCCTAACTCTGTGCAGGAGGCTGTCCAACATCCGGGCAGGTGGGCGGCCATGGACGAAGAAATGACGACGCTCTAGGCTAATCAAATGTGAGATCTGGTTTCTCTTCCTCCAGGACAGACTCCTGTTGGCTGTAAATGGGTCTTTGTCATCAAGCATTCTCCTGATGGGACAATTGATCGTCTTAAAGCCCGACTGGTGGCTCGCGGCTTTACTTAACAACAGGGCCTCGATTATGAGGAAATGTTCTCTCCAGTGGCCAAACTCAATATGGTTCGTGTCTTCTCCGTGGCTGTGTATCGTCAATATCCCTTACATCAACTGGATATTAAGAATGTTTTTCTAAATGACGATCTCCAAGAAACTATCTACATGCAACAGTCTCCAGGGTTTGAGACTACGGGGGAGTCCCGAGTTTATCTCCTGAAGAAGTCAATTTATAATCTCAAACAATCTCCCTGGCATGGTTCGATAAGTTTAATAGGGTTGTTCTGGAAGTTGGATTTACTCGGAGCTCGGTAGGTTTCTCTCTGTTCACTCGACATAAAACAACATGAACAATTCTTCTTTTGGTGTATGTCGATGACATCATAATCACAGGAGATGATTCAAAAGGAGTACAAGTGGTTAAAAAGAACTTTAGTTCTGATTTTCAAACAAAAGATCTGGGGAACCTTCGATACTTCCTTGATTTTGAGATCGCAAGACGTCCTGATGGTCTGTGACTCTTGTCCTATCTCAACAAAAGTATTGTCTCAAACTTTTTCAGGATGTTGACTACTCTAGATGCAAGCCGATTAATACTCCTATGAATGTCAATCACAAGCTTTGTGCACATGCCTCTGACACATATTTTCTTCTTCCAAATCCATAATACTATCGATGTCTGGTTGGAAAATTTATTTATCTAACAGTCACAAGACTAGACATATCCTTTTCTGTTGGGGTTGTCAGCCGGTTTATGCATTCTTCTCGGATGTCTCATCTACAGACTGTCGATCGTATTCTGAGATACCTGGAAATTGCTCTGTTCAAGGGCTGGTATACAAAACTTCTTCCTCGTTGCGTATTCAGATGCTGATTATGCTGGTTCCCTGGATGATCGGCGTTCCACCAACGAATTTTGTACTTATTTCGGAGGTCGCATTGTTACCTGGCGCAGTAAGAAACAGTCTGTGGTTGCTCGATCTTCAGCCAAAGCTGAGTACCGTTCAATGACGTTTGTTGTATTTGAGCTCACATGCCTTCAAGGTCTCCTAGGTGATATGAGAGTAAAACTTTCCTCACCAGCTACCTTATTCTGTGACAGTCAAGCTGCTATACACATAGCTAAGGATCTCGTCTTCCATGAAAGAACAAAACACATTGAAGTTGATTGCCACTTCATTCCGGAAAAAGTTCAAATGAAGAAGCTAGAATTGAAACATGTTCCGGCTACTGACCAAGTTGTTGATCTTCTCACTAATGCCCCTACTGAGTGCTCTATTTTATCAGTTCTTGTTCAAGTTGAGTTCCTACGACTTGTATGCTCCAACTTGCGGGGTAGTGTTAGAAAAAGAACATGTAAAGGCCCATATAATGGCCCATCATAGGCCTTCTTCCTCTTTATGTAATAGTCCCACATCTTGAAAAAGGGACTCTTCTCTCTCTGCTCTCCCTATATATATGTACTCATACTTGTATTTACGCACACAAGAAGGATATACAAGGTTTACAGTTTTTTCCCAATAGTGTGTACTTTTCTACAAATCCCATTTGACGAAAGTATTCTTTATTGGACTAGTCTTCATACTTAGTTGAATTCTTGCGTAGTAACATTACTTGCAAAAATAAGAGAAGAATAAGGCCTCTCTACATTATTAAGGCTTAACCTATATCACTTTGTTATAATTTGCTTTATTCCAATTTGTGCTTGAATTTAGTGTCACACTTTCATTAATTTAAATTGCATTTAGAACTTTATTTTCATTGCATTCATTGCCACGTGATCACAACTACGCAGGTCCACATACATCGGGCACACCCAATTTTTCCCCAATTAACCGCCTCCGACTCTTTATCTTGTTTTATTTACAGAAAGTTGTAACGTTGGAACTGTACTTTTGTTGGCTTCAGTTTTCAAAAGTTTTTTGTGCTTTATCATTCCACTGAAATTGATGTTTATTTATTAGACTTTGAGCGGTCATGCTATGGAACAGACATGAATAAAGCGTTTGTAATACTCTGTTAGATGTAGGAAATCTCTCAATTTCTTTGGGGAGTGAGGAATGCACCATTCCAATATTTCTGATCTTGTCTGGTTATGTTGAAATCTCTTGAGATGAAATGGTGTAACCAGGATATTCCACCTTTCCTCCAAAGCTGTAGTAATTTTTTATTAGAAACAATGTTTGCTCCCTTAAGAGTTGACATGTTTGCTTCAAATGTGATATATGTTGGGTCCAGGTTTTGCTATATAGATCATTAAAAAATGAATTTCCTAAGATGTTTTCTGAAAATCACATTTATTAAAACTCTAGATGGTGGACGACACATTTGTTAAATCAAAATGCATTAATAGGAACTTATAGTGGCGTGATTTAAAAGTGTTACACGACATTGGGATGTTTTGGTACCTCCAATTGAGGTCCAAGGGGGAAATATTTATTAAGTAGATAACAACATACAATCAGAATACACGATATGGGACTAATGTGTCTAACACTCCCCTCAAGTTGGGTCGTGGGAACTTCCTATACCTAACTTGTTACATATAAAGTTCATTCTGACCCCCGCAACTCCTTTAGTAAGAATCTGCAGCTTGATTTGTCTGCACATAACTTAACACATGACTTAGGGAAATAAAGCATTCTTTACACTTTTCCCTTACAAAGTGGCAGTCGACCTCCATGTGCTTTGTGCGTTCATGAAACACATAATTAGTAGCTATCTGTATTGCAGCTTGATTATCATACCATAGAGGAGTGAGATCTTGAACAGGAAACCCGATTTCACAAAGAATTTGTCTAACCCACATGATTTCAGCAACAATGTGAGACATAGCCCGATATTCCGTCTCAACACTAGATTTGGCGATCATGGTCTTTTTCTTGCTCTTCTAGGAGACGAGATTTCCACCTATAAAGATAATAAATACCGTGGTTGACTTTCAAGTGGCTAAGAAGTCTGCCCAATCAGAGTCACAATATGCCTCTCTATTAGAATGGCCTCGATTCTTATACGATATCCCAAGTCCGGGATCTTTCTTTATGTATTTGACGATTCGGAGAACACATTCCCATTGAGAGATAGTTTGAGCTGACATGAACTGACTGACCTTACTTACAACACAAACAATGTCAGAACAAGTCATGGTAAGGTAGTTCAGTTTTCCAACTATTCTACGATACTTCTCTGGTGAATCAAATGGTTTGCTTTCGATATGAAGACCCTTTTCCCCTGGTTCAAGTGGAGAATCCATAGAGCCACAGTTAGACATTCCAAGGTCAGATAGAAGATCAAGAGCATATTTGCGTTGACAAATAAAGAGGGTGTCATCATAATTAGCAACTTCAATCCCTATGAAGTACCACAATGAGCCCAAATCTTTTGTCTAGAAGTTAGAGTGTAAGAATGTCTTGAGATTTGTTATCCCTTCAGAATTGCTGCCTATGATGACAATATCATCAACATAAACCACTAGAAGAACAGTACCAGCTGAGGAGTTTTGATAAAAGAGAGACGAGTTTTTTGTACTCTTGGTGAGCCCGAATTGAGTGACCACAGATCGAAAACGAGCAAACCATGCTCGATGAGATTGCTTTAATCCATATAACGACTTCCGGAGATGTCACACCTTGTTACGCTCCCCCTCAGCAACGAACCCAGGTGGTTGTTCCATATACACCTCTTCATCCAAGGACCCATGAAGAAACACATTCTTGATGTTCATCTGGTATAAGGGCCACTGGGGAGAGGCTGCAAGAGAGAGCAGGATACGAATAGAGGACATCTTAGCGACGGGGGCAAAGGTTTCATCATAATCCATGCCATAAGTCTGGGCATAACCTTTGACAACCAAACGAGCCAAGCGGTCGAGGGAACCGTCCACATTGACTTTGATGAAATAGATCCATTTGCATCCAATAGCCCGCTTGTCAGTAGACAAGGGGACTAGGTCCCATGTATTGTTCAGTTAAAGTGTTGTCAATTCATCGTGCATAGCAGTCACCCAGCCAGGATGAGCTTTGGTCTCTGCAACCGTAGAAGGGAGGCGATATTGATCCAGGGTTGAGTGCAGGGCAGTATGAGAAGCTGACAATCCCTGGTAAGAACTAACATAGAGAGGTTTATCCCGACAAGTCTGACTTCCTTTCCAGACAACAATAGGGAGATTTGGACTGACTGACGTGAGAGAAGCAAGCATGCTAGCAGGAGCTTCCGTAGGAACAGTCGTCGTATCATCGGTGGAAGAGGTAGGCTGAGGTGGTGGCACTAATGTACTTTCAGAAGAGCGACGAGAGTAAACTAGCTCCCAAAGGGGACACAAAAGTTCTGTCGGAGAGAGGATCGCAGGTTCATGACGAGAAACCAAGATAACATCAAGAGATGGGTCAGGACGTAGCGATCCACTAGAAAGGTAAGAGTCTGATTCCAGGAAGACAACATCTGATGAGATAATGTATTTGTGGAGATCAGGAGAATAACATCGATATCCTTTAGTAGTCCGAGAATATCCAAGAAAGATACATTTCAAAGAGAGAGGATCAAGTTTTGAGACAGAGGGACGAGCATCCCTAACATAAAAAACACACACAAACACCCTCAAAGGTAGAAGGGGACCATGGTGGTCTGGATAAAGGGTGTGATAGGGTGTCTTCCCCTGAAGGATATGCGTGGGAAGATGATTAATAAGGTGTGCAACGGTAAGGGCTGCATCACCAGAAGTGTTTGGGTACGTGCTTATGGTGAAGAATGGCCTTGGTGGCCTCAAGGAGGTGTCGATTTTTCCTTTCGGCAACACCATTTTGTTTGGGGTATCACGACAACTGAATTGATGTAGGATGCCTTTGTTGGAGAGAGAGTTAGATGCAGACTTAGATAGGTATTCCCAACCATTATCAGTACGAAGACACTTAAGACGAACGAAGAATTGAGTAAAAATTTCATTCCATACATTTTGAAAAATAGACGGCTAGCTCGGAATGATTTTTCATTAAGTGCACCCAAGTCATTCGAGAGAAATCATCAATAAAAGTAACATAATATTTGTGTTCTAACAACATAGGAACAAGACACGGTCTCCAAACATTAGAATGAAGTAAATCAAAAGGTGCAGGAGCACGAACATCATGACGAGGAACATAGCTAATTCTGTGGAGTTTAGCAAACAAACAAGACTCACACTTCATATGGGAAACCTTCCCAAACTTAGGATACAAATGACGCATGACCTGCATAGACGGATGACCATGACGATAGTGAAGATTCAAGAATTTGGTTGAGACAGCAAAACAAGCAAGATGTGAGACTTCGTCCAGAACATAGACGCCACCACGCAGCTTTCCTCTACCAATAATACGGCTCGTCGACTGTTCCTGAAAAAAGCAACCAAAATATGTGAAGGTAGAGATACAATTTAAATCACGAGTAAGCTTACTAATTGACAATAAGTTGTAAGCAGATTGAGGGACATGAGCAACAGAGGATAGAGTCATGTCAGGTGTCACATTGCAGCTACCAAACCCAACAATGGGTAAGATACCTGAGGTACTAGTCAGGTGATTAGAAGCGCCAGAATCTGCCAGCCATTGAACGGGACGCTGTGAAGTGCAAACAGGCTGAATTGTTTGAGCCGCAACAACACTGAGTCGGAGACACAATCTGAAGAGCTTGCAGGCTACGATACTCATCCTCAGATATTTCAACTGTTCTCGGACTCAGAGATATAAAAGTGGAGTCGGCCAAGTGCGCAGATCGAGATGAAGGAGGAGGTTTGGAGGCCCAGTCTGGCATCCCATGAACCACCCAACATGTATCCTTTGTGTGGCCCCGGCGCCCGCAATTGGTACAATGTATCGTGTCGGTATCACGACCACGACCAGAGCGCCCCCCGACTAGTTCCCTTTTCGCCCCGAGAAGCAAGGGCCATCGACTCTCCTGAGGAAATATGTAGAGTAGATGGAGAAGGTGTACAGGCTGAACAAGCTTTAGTCAGGCGATGGAACACACTTGTAGTTTGCAGGGTAGAAGGACTCGCTAGCATTTCAGTTTTCGTTGCTGAGAAGTTTGGATCTAGTCCATTTAGAAGCCAAAGAAGTACAAGGTGCTCACGTTGAGCCTGATGCTCTTTCCTGGTAGAGGGGATCTCCCAAAGATCCAAGATATCATCATCTAGAACCTTCCATTCGACGAAGTACTCGGTGACAAGACGCGCCACTTGTCTCCGCTCTGCCATCTTGGGGAAGAGTTCACCAAGACGAGAGATGTTGTTCGCCTGAGAGAACATCATATGCAAAGTATCCCATAGTTTCTTAGTGCTGTCACAATTCTTGCACATTTGCTGAACGGATGGGTCCATGGACAGAGTGGAAACCGCGGCGAGACGGAGCGGAAGCCGCGAGCGAGACGGAGCGGAAAATTGACCGATCAAGCGAGAACGCCCTAAACCGCCTCTGATACCATGTTACACGGTATTGAGATGTTTTGGTACCTCCAATAGAGGTCCAAGGGGGATATATATGTATTAAGTAGAGAACATCGTACAGTCAGAATACATGATCTGGGACTAATGTGTCTAACAAAAAGCATTGTCTTCAATACCTTTTTCACCTATTTTTACTGTCACCCAATCTTAAATATAATTTGGGAAAAAACTAAGCTCCATGGAATTCAGTTAACAATTTCTCAATGACGGATATTGGAAACTTGCTTTTAATTGTATGTTTGCTAAGTGCTTTATAATCTACACAACAATCTCTATGAGACTATGATCCACCTTTTTTTAATCACTGCTATGGGAGGGTCATTGTCGGGTGGGGAAGGGACACCACCCTGACAAAGAGGAAAGAGACTCCCGCTCGAGGAAAACACATCGTCATGCGATCCCAGTTGACATACACACCGCCTAGGTTACGATGCCACACAACGTCGAGAATGGCGTCAAGGCCACTAAGATTGAAAGAATAGAAATTTGCGTGGAGAGGGCATGGTCCCACAGTCATGTGCAGGTTTGGAAAGTGGCCCCACTGGTTGGGAAACGACCATCGTCCAAGGAAACTGCGAGAGGAGCAGGAGACATGCGAATGCCAAATAGTGTCACCAAGCACGGGAGATGAAGTTGTGGTTGGCCCCGCTATCAACCAAAATAGTTAGGGGGAGTGTCATTCATGAATCCAGAGAATGCCATAGTGAGGGGGTAGAGGGGTCACTAGTCACGAAGCACAAATGTTCAAAATGATGCTTGGAATCCCGTGGCAGAGGGGAAGTCATCGCCTTCTAAGGCTTCAAAATCCCCCAGGGTGACCTTTTGGTATTCCTCACCAATGGTGACACGTAACTCCTGCAAAGGACAGTCATGCGTCATAGAGTAAGGTTTACAGTGAAAACAGACGCCCTTAGTATGAAGATCATGATACTCTTGGTTAGTTATTTGAGAACCGTGCAACAACCGATCCAGTGGGCCAAGACGCGGGGAGCCGCATTATGCACATGAGATGGTGGTTGGAAGGGTGTAGGAGGGTAAGCAAATAGACAAGGCGTTGAACTCCCCAGAGGTTGGTCGATGTCGGCGGAGGGGACATTGAAGTTCGCTTCCACCAAGAGGGTGAGGTCCACGGCCTTGGTAATAAAGGGCGGGTTATGCGTGCACAAGTAGACAAAAATATGTGAGAGGATCCCTTTCATGAAGAAGCTGAGGTAGTGATCATGGGGAAAGCAGGGCACATACGTGGGAAGAGCGTTGAATTTGTCGATGTAGCCGTTGAGGGGCCCCGTTTGACAAACACCACAAAAGCGCTCCAGCACTGAACCTGAGCAACGAACATCGTATCGACGAATGAGATCTTGCTGTGAGTCGTGCCAAGACTGAGCAGGTGTGGACTGCCAAAGCCAACGACCCAATGGAGTGCAAAGCCCTCCATCCCTATCATAGCCTTGTTGACTTTCTGTGGCCTTGTGATTTGTCGGATGTCGAAAAACTGCTCCGCTCGGGCAATCCATTCCATGGGATCGGTATCGTTGAAGGACGAAACCTCAAAGGGTGATAGAGAAAATACAGTCGGCAACACAACCATCTGTTGGTAAGAGCCCGAGGGTGCACGAGGAGGGACAAGGAAGCCGTAGTGGAGGTTGCGTACGTGTGGGAGCCCACCCATGATGGCATCAAGCCTCATATCCATCCATAACATGGGGGATTAGAGCGAGGCAATATCGTTGTCGTGATCATTATGGTGACGGAGGATGATCGAATCAACCAGAGGAGGAGGCACCGATGCGTCGAAATGGGCCATGGAGTGGAGTCGATGGGGTATGCACATGGTTGAGGCATGAGCAAGAACAACCAAAGGACGCAGTATGGGGCACCGACCGAACGCACAACACTGCGATGTCGGAGTCGATACCGTGTGGAAGGGCACACACATAACCAAAGCCGTTGTTGACGACGAGGCGAACATCAAAGTCGAACGTCGATGTCGTGGTGAACACCAAAGTCGATGTCAGAGTCGATGTTCGTGAAGTTGATGTCGCGGAACGGATGTCGACGACGCATGTCGAAGTCGAGGTCGAGCGGGGAAGAGACGCACCAATGCGATGTCGAGTCGAAGAAATGCGAGATGCAGTCAACGCCTACAGGTGGAGAAATTGAAGGCTGAAGGAGGGACACTGGTAAAGCTTTGGGCAGCGGAGATCACTGCCAGAAGGAGGCAGGTCAGACCAGGGGTTAAATATTAGGGTTTAAGAGGAGGAGAGAGAAGGGATGGGACGAAGGGGGAAGAAGAGAGATGAATCTAGCCCCTTTGACTCCTTCAAAATAGTTCTTACGCCTCGATGCCTCAAATGAAAGACAATCCTAGGCTTATATATTGTCTAGTTACAATATATGCAACAACAAACTATAAATAACCAACGACTCGAGATACATGTGCAATAATAAAATATAACGATAACGGGTGTGCTATACACCCGTGCGCACTACTGGAGAATGTTTGCATCGAATTGGTATCCGTGTTCGTGCCACCTTGGTCCCAACAACGATATACGCGATGTGTCCTCGTGTCCTTGTCCCCGACCATCTTGTTTTCGTAGCATCATTTCAGATGACCAAAAAATTAAATCCGTGGCGGGCTCGCCTTGTTGGAAAAAAAATTTGTCAGATCATTCACAAACTTTTCAAGAAGTTTGTCTCGTCAATTCAAGCCTATTGGTGATGACAGATTTTAGATTGGACGACAAATTGGCGTAACATTCAACGTTGGAAGGGTGTTTTGTGTGAGTTTAGGGTCTCATCAAAACTCCATGGACTAGTTCGGCCCCTCGGTTTGGGCCAGTTCATTTTGATCTCAAAGTTTTTACGTTCTTGACATTCTTGGAATCATCTGGATGAGTCGGTAGTGTTCGTTGCATCTTCAATCTGATCATTACTTGATTTTTAAGTGTATCTAACAATGGCATTTTTTTAGTCGTGTGAGACGATCTTGTTTGTTAATGAGATTATTTTATCCCATTTTTCAAAGAAAGAATTACTATGAAGTAACTTCAACTTCGATAAGGAGCTATTTTAATCACACTGCATAATTCCTTTTTGTAATAGGAGGTTGTTATGGGCTAGTTGGAGTATGGCTGGAGGCAGAGGATACTGTGGAGCCGGAACTTCTATTTTCTAGGTGGGGTGTGCTTGGGAGGAAAAAGAACTACCAAGTTGTTATGGGCACGCCGGAGTATGGTTGGAGGAGGATACTGTGGAGCCGGAATCGTGACTGTCTAGGCGAGGTGTGCTTGGGAGGAGAGAGAGCTACCATGATCCCATAAACAAGGATAAGGAAAAGAGAATAGTTCTTTGCTTTTATTACAAGCCCCAAGGGCTCCTTTATACAAGGGAATAAATGTAAATCCCCGACATTAATATAAAATTCGACAAAAACTAATGGACTAATTATAAACCCCTACACATCACATAAAAACATAACATTATAATTGGGCACGAAGCCCATAACATCTCCCCCACCGTGCAAAAAAAAACTTGACCTCAAGCTCAAGAGAGATCAATGACGGTGCCAATTTCACCCAACCCCCTCATCATCAATCCTCCATGTGCAAAAAAAAGTCTTTAGCATTGATGACCACAAGTATACTACTCATCGTAATTATAACATAACTTATGTGCGTTAGCCAGACATTTTTGTACGTAATAGTCAACGAATTTGCGGGGTTTGGGTGCTTTTGGCACGTCTCTTTGGAGTCCATATGCTGGTGGTGATGCAAGCCTTTTGCGCCAACTGAAATCGACAGTCACACAATCTTGCTAAACTAATAACAATCACCATGTTTTGGGGCCCGCGAATTTGACGTCCAAACGTAGTCGATAACGAAGCCCGACTATAAAGGTGGCGACCTTCATCTCAAAGGGTATTTTGATGTGAGCTAGAAGAGTTTGAAATTGTTGTAAATCTCCATCAATCAACACTTTCTGACATAACGTCTTCAGGGAACCAGTGGGGTTGCTGCGAATCGGGGAGGGGGGGGGGCAAAGCGCAAATGGCAGGTCCGCTTAAAGTCGCACCAGATTATTCTAGGATTGTCTCTTGCAAACAGGAAAACCATAACTAGCAATATCAATCATGCCGAAATAGACCAGACTTGTTCATTTTGTCACCAGTGTCCGCTGATAACTTAAAAATTGTTCGCATCTGATGAGTCAGCCTAAGGGATCGTCTTTCCCATCATAAACTCGAATTATCAACTTAGTGTAATGAGGCACGATGTTGCTTTCCAGTGGTACCTTGATAGGGGGATCAGGTCGAAGAAACATCGATGGATGCGTTTGACTACTGCAAGCGTGATCAGTAGGTGGGGTAGTAATGACCAAAATGACGACTGACAAATCAGTAAGTTTGCTGGTGAGTGTGACCATGTCCTCCCGTTGACATGCTTTGGTTTCCCGAATGCACACTTGTATAGATGTCATGAATGTTTGCATTAAGTCTCTAATAGTATCCAATAGAAAAGGCGAATCCCCTATATTCTGTATTACTGTTAGAAATAAGTTTGGAGTTGCATGAAATAGAAAGCGGGCGATTGAGCGGTTGGATTCCTTTGGGATGGCTGATTGTGAGTTGCCGCTAGAGCCGCGATGCTTCCCTATGATGAGTAAAGAAAGAACACCCTTCTTTTTATTTGTAATATATAAATTAGGTTGTTGGGAGCTAGGAAAAAACACATGTTTCGCCTGAGGAGCGCTACACTGGTTGTGGCTCAAGAAAAGACGCAACTCGAAGTAGAAGCTTGAAAAAGAACACCCTTATGTGAGTGGTTGGTTGCTCCGTGGGGACTCGTAAATGGAGAAGCAGAGATGTGCCTTGTAGGCTGACGAGGAGGGAGATCTATGTTGCTTGATGAAAATGATGAGGCAACCCGATTACGGGTTGATGGTTGCCACACTACCCTAATCGACAATGCTTATGCAAAAATGTGTTGGATCTTCTACACCAGAGCGACTATAGACTGGAGGCCGAGAATGCTGTGGAGCCGAAACTGCGGCTGCCTATGCGGAGTGTGTGTGGGAGGAGAGAGACTACCACAATCTCATAAACTAGGACAAGAGAAAGAGAATAGTTCCTTGCATTACAAGCCCCAGGGGGTCCTTTAAATACTAGAGATACAAGAGCATAAATGTAAATCCCCGACACTATATAAAATACGATAAAACTTAATGGACTCATATTAAACCCATGCACATTATATAAAGACAACATAATAATTGGGCACGAAGTCCGTAACAAAACCCTTTTAACTGTTTTGATGTACGCATTTTCATCAATGTAATTTTTATGTCATTTTATATCAGTATTTAAATAGTCACCGACTAGTTTTGTTAAATTTCATTAGAGAATAAACACAAATCAACAACAACAACACTAAAGCCTTTATCCCACTATAGTGGGGTCGGCTATATGGATCCTTTGTCGCCATTGTGCCCTATCTTTTGTCATAATCTCACTAATGCCAAAGTACATCATGTCTTTCCTTATAGTTTCATTCCAAGTCTTTATTGGTCTACCCCTTCCTCGTTTAACATGCCGAGTGACTAGACTCTCACAATGCCTAACAGGTGCCTCTAATGGTCTCCTTTGCACGTGTCCAAACCATCTTAGACGAGCTTCTCACATCTTCTCTTCAATTGGTGCTATTCCCGTCTTATCCCTGATACATTCATTTCTAATTTTATCTAATCTCGTGTGTCCACACATCCACCTAAGCATTGTCATCTCCGCAACTCCCATTTTTTCTCATGTACACAATTCACTGCCCAACACTCAGAACCATAGAGCATCGCGAGTCTAATTGCAGTACAGTAAAACTTGCCCTTAAGTTTTAGTGGTACTTTATAATCACATAAGATCCCTGACGCGCCTCTCCACCTCTCACAGGACCAAGTCAGAGTACGGGTCACGCATCGACGGGACTCACTTTCGTATATTCGCGCATGAGGCGTTGATCGGATCGGCAATCTGAGGCCGCAAGAGCGTCACTGTTCACTATTCCATTTTTATTATTCCCGTAATGGAAGAAGTAAATTGTAGTAAATGAAAATTTGGTACTGTCTACGCTAACTTACATAATATATTAAAAAATGCTAAAATACACATGATGTCAGGATTTTTTTTGATATATATAATAATAATAATAATAATAATAATAATAATAATATAGAAACATTGATCTGGAACAGTTGCGCGTGTTGGGACGTCACTCACAATTTCCGTGTTCCAAAATTTCCCTCAGGGAGCGGCGTCAGGAATGAAAACTGTGAAAAAAACAAGGAATGCACACTGCTTTCAATGATTTAGTCTGATTATATAAAACGAATATATATAACTTGAGATAAATGAATATAGGGCGTTACTTTCAATGATAAGTTTGTTAGAAAAAGCAAAGCCAAATAGAAACAGACAGTTATTTTAATGGCTATTTTTTGGAATGGAATTGGAGTGACATATGCCCAATGATGTGACTTATCTAGGGCTAACTTTACTTTTACATAATATATCAGAGGTGAAACTTTAACATTATATGATCTCTGGTTTTTTTATCACTACAGTTACTAGTTCTTAATACCAAATAGATGTAACATTAGCTTATGAAACATTTAACTATATGCACGGACAGTCTATGGATGGTTTATCCTTCCTTTCAGGTTCTAATATCTGCTAGAGAAGAGCAAGATGCAGAAATATCACCTGCAATGGATGCAGCCCTAAGAGTATTTAAACGAGTCAATGACATATCAGAAAGCACAGATGCTGGGATGGAGGGATTTGCTATTACTTCTGTAAGGTTATTGACGCCATCTTCTCAAGCTATTAGTCTAATCGGAAAGCAAGGCACAACAATCAAGTCGATTCAGGAGAAAACTGGTGCAACTATTCGAGTCCTATCTGGAGGTACCTTATGGATAATGGAGATGAAATATCTACATGAACCTGATGTTATTCTAAGTTGTCTATACTTTGAGACTTCTTTTAGTCAGACAAAATAATGAGCTTAATTACAATTTCAGGGGAAACATCCTCTATTTATACACAATGGGTCAAAATCCAAAAACAAGAAAAAGAATGGGCCTTTTATAGTGGACATTTTTACAATTATGCTACAAATAATGATTTAATTCAACTCTCCCCCTCAAGATGTTAGTATATGTTGAACATTCCTAACTCGAAAATATTGTCTTTGAACAAGTCACATTTGAGGCATTTTGTAACGACGTCTGCAAGTTTATCTTGAGATTGAACAAACATTGCGCAAACATTACTTTTTCAAGGTGATCCTTGATAAAATGTTTATCAATTTTGACATGTTTTGTTCGATTATGTTGAACATGATTATGTGCAATATTGATAACAGCTTTGTTGTCGCAGTATAATCTGATAGGTTTTTTAGTTTGTTGTCCCAAATCACGCATTATCGTGTTAAGCCAGAGCCCCTCACATATTCCTCGTGACATTGTTTTATACATCGCTTCCATGTTGGATCTTGCTACAACATTTTCTTTCTTACTTCACCAGGTCATTAGATTCCCTCTAACAAATGAGTAATATCTGGTGGTAGACTTTCAACATCCAGTTGTTTATTGCAACATGAGCAAACGTTTCATGATAGTTCACATTTGGGGTTTGAGTATACCCTTGAGTAACTAGCCTTGTTTTTTTATCTCTCAACGACCCTCTCTTGATTATGTTTAACCGAGAACACCCATCGGGAACCAAAAATGCTTTTTCAACACCAAATAGGTGAGTGCCCAAGTCTGGTTCTTCTCCAATGCCAGAATCTCTTCTTCCATTGCTTTGCGCCACACATGTATCACTATGACTTCCTTCTAAGTATTAGGAATATGAATAAAATCCAATGAGGAGATGGGGGGGCCTTATGTGTCCGTGTCTGATTTTGATAAGTGATATAATTGGCGAATGAGTATTTAACAGAGGTCGATTTCCGCTTTAGATGTATAAGAGGACGATGAAGCTTGTCATCTGAATTTGATTCAGAAGAGCGTACCTGCGGTGTGGAATAACCGGGTAACACCGTAGCATCGGGGTTGCGCCTGTTATAGACCAAAGGAAGAAAATGTATGAAACTCCCGGGAGGAGAAAAGTTAGAGGTTGACATAAAATGTGATTGTGAGGACACAGTAGGGAGAGGAAGACGGGGGTCATCAACAACGTCCTCCCCCCGATGATAATCTAAGTACCGTGCCTCCTTACGAAACGCTACGTCCATGCTGAAGTAGAACCATTGAGTGGGAGGTTGGTAAGAACGACACCCTTTCGTAGTTGCAGAGTAACTAATAAAGACACATTGTAGGGAGCGTGCATATAATTTTTCACGATGTTGCAGATGAACATGAACGAAACATACACACCTAAACACACGTGGAGGTAGATGAGAGGTGTGGACAATGCATTTAGTAGACAAACAAAATAGGGGAGAGGCATACTGTAAGGTCCTGGAGGGAAGACGACTGTTTAGGTAAGCAATGGTGAGAACTGCGCCACCCCAATAGGGCTTGAGAAGATTCATTGTGGGAAGAAACATCTGGTAATCTCAAGGAGATACACATTCTTACGTTTTCAACCACATCATTTTGTGTAGAGGTGTTGATACATGTTGTGTGATGAATAATCCCTTCTCTCTAAGATAAGTGCCAAAAACACCATGATCATCGTACTCACCCCCATTTTCACTATGGAACACGCGAATGGTAGTCACCATGGCGTGGAAAATACGAAAGCAATCAAAGTCCTCATTTTTTTGTTTTAATAAATACACTAAAGTAGAGCGAGAGAAGCAGTCAATAAACTTCACTAACCATCGATAACCAAAGAGAGAAGCAAACAACAGGGGATGGTCCCTTAGCACCAATATAAATGAATAACATAAAAATGAATCATATATTGGAAGAAAAATGATTCGACTATGTCATATATGTTTAGATAGTTCGCATTCATTTGAGACAAAATGACTTAAAAAGCTTAAAAACATAGGAATTAACTTGAGAGGATGGCTGGAGGAGTGATGCCCAAGATGTTAATGCCATCAAAGCATATCCTCAAGTGAAGGACGAGGACTTGAGAGAGATGGAAGGACTCTAAAGGGAGCTTGAGCTGGAGGCTATGAAACACATATACTTCCCCAAAGGCAGCGTACCCGTACCGGATACGTATCTTATACTCGACAGATACACCTATGTGGACACACTTGGACTTAGCACATCATTCTGCATGTTGTGATAAGTGTCCGTTTTTCTAGAGTAAAAAAAGTTGGCTCTATGCTAGGAAGCGTTGGTACATCCAACTAAGTTGTGTATCTGTACTGAGTATGTTTCTGGTTCTAGTACGTTTTTGTTACAAATACGTGTATTGAAAGTGTTCATGCGACGCAAGTTATTAACAAAATGGCTAACTTGTCTCTAGACTAACCGAAGATTGAAGATGTTGATCTCCAACAATAAAGTTGATCTCCAACAATGATGAAGAAGAAAAAAGACTAATGAGTAGACTTAAGTTTAATTTTATCTCTTTTGGTTAAACATATAAGATGTAAAAGTTTGTAATATTTACAAATGCTTAATGTTTGAAAACTTCATGTTATGTTGCATAAATTTGTGGACTTGTACTTCAAGTTATGATATGTTTGATATTTTGAGAACTATTTATTACACTTGTGATATATGTATATATATATAATATTTGTTATAACTTATCATGTCGTACCCGTATCTTTCATTTTTAATTTTGTTGTACTGCTGTACCAGGTACATATCGTACCCGGTACCCGTACCGGTGTTTCCTAGGCTGGAGGATGGTTTAGGTTGTACAACCCCCCATAGTTCCTTTCATTGCCAATCTGCTGTTTCGTTGCCAGATCCTAAAAAACACAACCATCAGGAGAGAAAGTGACAAAGCAATTTAATAATATAGTCAGATAACTAATAAATAACAAATTGCGAGGAAAAGCAGGAACTTGCAACACGTTAGTGAGGGGCATGGCAGTGGAACAAAGAATGGTCTCCTTGCTAGCATTTGGTGAGAGTGAACCATTGGCAGTGACAATCTTATCATGCCCTGAGAGGGGGGTGTAAGAGGTAAAACCTGACGATGCTTCTGTCATGTGTTCTGCCGCCTCAGAGTCAATAATCCATTCAAAGGAAGTTGCAGAGGCAGACTGGGCGTTGGGCAGGCCAGCGGTGGCGAAGGCATAAGAAGGGGAAAAACTTGAGTGCGTATGAGACGACGCAAAACATCGAGTTTCTCCGAGTAAAGACTGTCAGAGGGAAACCGACAAGGAACAACTTCAGTAATGTGGGCAATAAAAGACGGGTTGCATTAAAGACGGGGACCACGACCACGATAGACTTTAGGCGATGAAGCTAGATGAGGATGAAGACTGAAGCAAGAGTCCCACACATGGCCCGTTTTGCCACAATAATCACACAACTTGAGAGACGATGGATGAGCGCGAAAGAGACCAACTTGGGTGGAGCGATCAGTACCAATAGTATGTTGACGATCTTCGTCTCCTTATACTGTACTTAAGGCTTCTCAAGGAGAGTGTAGAGGTTGTCAGTTCAAAACACGAGTTCACACCATATCGAACTTCATATTGCGACCCATGAGAAAGGCATGGAATCGATAACAATATTCCTTGGTTTTTAAGGCTCGAGCATCAACAGCCCACGTGGGAGTGATGTCCTCGTAGTAGTCCAACTCTTGGTAGAGACGTTCGAATTCGGAGAAGTATTACGTTTGAGTTCAAGGAGACGCCGAGTGAGCTCGTATACCTGTGCAGAACTATTAGGTTGTGAATAAGTCTCACGTACCCGAGTCTAGATGTCAAAGGGTGAGTCCATCAGCATGTAGCTTCGATAGACGAAAAGAGAGATCGAGTGAAGCAACTGCAACTCTTTGAGACAACTATGGAATTTTCAGCGTCCCACTTTCGCCAACCCAGACAAGTACTGGGTGGCTGAACAGTCGTCCCATCAATGCACCCATAAAGATGATGGTTGTGGATAACATGTGCTGCGCGAGACCACTCGAGGTAATTTGTTTCATCTAAAGGAGCCGTTGTAATTCAGAATGAACCTGAAAAGCCATGAGGTCATAAGAATTGACCACCCGAAGGAGGGATAAGCGAGGAGGGAGACCGAGCGCTTGTGTCCGAGGAGTTAGCCATGATGAAGGAAGAGGTCGCGGAGAAGGGACAACCACAAGGACTAGACGAAGGAGTTACTTCTGCTGAGAGGAGAACGCTCTATAGAGAAGATGCAGAGGAGCACTTACAACCTGCTGAGCCAAAGAGCTCGCATAAATCGCAGAGGAAAGATCACAGTGAAGCCACATAGCTCACGTGAAACGCAGAGCCGCAGAAGGGAGACGAGCTCGCGTAACTCGCAAAGCTGCAGAGCTCATAAAGTTCACACAGGTGCACAACTCGCAGAAGGGAGACCAGAAAAGAGACGAGCTCGCGTAAATTGCAAATCCATGGAGCTCGCCGAGGCCGCATAGCTTGCAGTGCTCACAGAGGGGTGCCAAGACTGTGAGCTTGTGAAGGAGGAATGTAGTCTGAGCGCGCCTACGAGAAGGGCTCACACGCGGACTGAACGCGCGAGAGAAGAGGTCGCACACGCATAGGAGAAAGGCGGACTAAGCGCACAAATCAGTCACGCCAGAATGACCACATCTCTCTGATACCAAGCCAAACGAAATAATGAGCTCAATTACAATTTCAGGAGCAACACCTTCTATTTATACACAATGGGTGAAGATCCCAAAACACTAAAAAGAATGTGTCTTTTGTTAAGGGCCTTTTTATAATTATGCTACAAATAATGATTTAATTCAACTCTTTTGTCCCCTCTTTCCTACACCTATGTTATTAAAGGCGTAAGGCGGACCGAGGAGCAAAAGGGTTCTGGAGCCACATTTTATACTTCTGCAGCGTTGAAAAAGTCTTCACCAGGTTCTTCATATTTTCTAGGACACTCTTGCTTTTGATCATAAAGTCGTGGACATAGACCACCAAGTTACGCCCCTTCTTGTCCTTAAAGCTATGTTGTTAAAGGCGCGCCTCAGGCGCGCCTAGGGCTCCAGACTCAGAGGTTTGCGCCTTCGTGCGCCTTTTCTGAGCCTTTGGACATTAAAGGCGCGCCTGAGCGTGATCTTTGTTTTAAATCTTTTTTTAAAAAAAAGTAATGAAAGAAAATGCAAAAACTCAATAATATTTATATGATTTAGTGTTTTTAAAACATAATTGATCATTGAGACTTAGATATGATGCAAACATCCATATTAGTTTTATTTTTTAAGAGATATAAATGATAGTAATGAGTGATTAATGAGTAGAATATACGAAGAATTTATTTAAGAAGATGAATTGATGTTTGATGCTAATTATTTAAAATGAACGTGATTGCGCCTTGCCTTCTTCGGGCGCGCGCCCGCGCCTTGAGCCTTGCGCCTAGGCTTCAAGACCCCTTGCGCCTTGGTGCGCCTTGCGCCTTTAATAACTAAGCCTTAAAGACTCAATCCATTATCCTATGATAGGTTGCCCCTGCGTTCTTCGAACCAAACGACATCATCCTGTAGCAGTAACCCCCGCCGTTGGTTATGAAGGTGATATCTTTCATTTCGGGGCGATGCATCCGAATCTGGTGATATCCTGAAAATACATCAAGAAAGCTCATCACGGGAAAACCGACGGTTGAGTCAACCAATGCGTTGATTCGAGGCAAAGGATAACAATCATTAAGACACGTTTTATTCAACAAAGAGAAATCAATACTCATGCGTCACTTTCCTCCTACTTTCGTCACCATTACAACATTTGAGACCCAATCTATATACTTGATCTCTGATATAAATCTCGCCTCCAGCAGCTTCTGCACCTCTTCACAAATGGTCTCGACCAATGAGATGGTTGTTGACCATTTCCTCTGTTTGATGGGGTGGACCTCAAGATCGAGATAGAGGCGATGACATGCCACATAAGTTGTGTTATCAAGGCGTGCACCTAGGCACGCTTGAGGTGCCGAGCGCACCGGGCGCACTCCGTTGCGCCTCAGCAAGGCTTAGGCGAGCGATGTGCCTGAGGCGCACCCATAACGTTCGCCGAAGTTGGGCGCCCCCATAACGTTCGCCGAAGTTGGGCGCCCCCATAACGTTCGCCGAAGTTGGGCGCCCCCATAACGTTCGCCGAAGTTGGGCGCCCCCATAACGTTCGCCGAAGTTGGGCGCCCCCTTCGCCGAAGTTGGGCGCCCCCTTCGCCGAAGTTGGGCGCCCCCTTCGCCGAAGTTGGGCGCCCCCTTCGCCGAAGTTGGGCGCCCCCTTCGCCGAAGTTGGGCGCCCCCTTCGCCGAAGTTGGGCGCCCCCTTCGCCGAAGTTGGGCGCCCCCTTCGCCGAAGTTGGGCGCCCCCTTCGCCGAAGTTGGGCGCCCCCTTCGCCGAAGTTGGGCGCCCCCTTCGCCGAAGTTGGGCGCCCCCTTCGCCGAAGTTGGGCGCCCCCTTCGCCGAAGTTGGGCGCCCCCTTCGCCGAAGTTGGGCGCCCCCTTCGCCGAAGTTGGGCGCCCCCTTCGCCGAAGTTGGGCGCACCCTTCGCCGAAGTTGGGCGCACCCTTCGCCGAAGTTGGGCGCCCCCTTCGCCGAAGTTGGGCGCCCCCTTCGCCGAAGTTGGGCGCACACTTCATTGTGGCTTATATGTTTTTTCAATAAGATACTGAAGTCAAAGAGCATCCCAGACCAATGGAGAGAAAATATCTTAGTACCTTTGTATAAGAATAAAGGAGATATACAAAATTATGTTAATTACAGAGAAATTAAATTGATGTGTTATACCATGAAATTATGGGAACGAGTAATAGAAAGGAGTAAGACGGGAGACTAATATCTCGGAGAATCAATTTGGATTCATGCCAGGGAGGTTGACCATTGAAGGTATACATCTCTTGAGTAGAGTCTTTGACAACTATCGAGAAAGAAAACAAAATTTGCATATGTTGTTTATTGATCTTGAGAAGGCTTATGATAGAGTTCCAAGAGAGATCTTATGGAGAGTCTTAGAAAAGAAAGGTGTAAATGTTTCATATATTGACATAATCAAAGATATGCATACAAATTCAGTCACAAGGGTGAGGACATCTAGAGGATTAACACAGGAATTCCCTATCACTCTTGGCTTACATCCTAAGTTATCAAGGCGCGCCTGAGGCGCCGGGCGCAACGGGCCCACTGGGCGCACCGAACAACGCCTTATCACGGGCGAGGCGGGTGAGGTGGCTCGGGCGCGCCCCAGACGCGCGCCTTGCGGGCCATTCAGGCGCATGTTATGCGCGCGCCTTGCGGGCCATTCAGGCGCATGTTAGGCGCGTCTAGACGATTTCCGGTCTAGCCTGCACCGGTTTGGTTTAATTAGGGTTAACCCATCCGTTTTCTCATAAGAAGTCGGGGGGGGGGGGTTCATTTTTTCGATTCATGTCGAAGTCGGGTTTAGGGTTGAAATCTCGCCATCTCCTCTGCCATTCGCCGCTCCTCTTCCGTTCGCCACTCCTCTTCCGTTTGCTGCTCCTCTTCCGCTCGCCGGCCGCCGCTTATTTTGGTAACTTCTTCTTTTCACTGCGTTACTTCTTCTTCTCACTTATTTTGGTAACTTCTTTTCACTGCATTCTACTTTTTTGGCTGCCCTTTTTCCATCTGCCCTCTTCCGTTCGCCGTTCCTATTCTTCTGTTTTAGCATAATGGAAGCCCAATTCACTGTATCAGTGAACTGGGCTGCCAGTTCACTATTTTACAGTGATCTGAGAAAGATATGTCAGTTTTACAGTGAACTGGCAGGCTCCAGCTCACTGTAAAACAGTGAACAGGAAGCCCGGTTCACTGTAAAACAGTTTTCACTAATTATCCTGTTCTACGTAAATTTTTTTTTGTAAAATGTTTTAATAGCTGGAAATGGATGCGAGTGGATCTGGTTCATCCAGTATCTAATCTAGGATTGATCCAGGTTGGAAGTATGTACGTCAGACATCTGTCACTAATAAAAATGATTTAATTTATAATTTCTGTGAGAACGTCACAAAGGGTGGAATTTATCGTGTGAAGGAACACTTAGGTTGGGGATTTCTGACAGAAATTCAAGATTATATGGAAAAGAAAATGGTTGTAAGAAATATGGAAAAACAAGCATTCCCAGACTTTGCAGATGTAGTACCTTTGGAAGTGATGAGGATATGGATGACGTCGGTGTGAAGATTCATGTATGTGGTCCAAGCGGTGTGCCTAAAAAGCCTAGGACCAAAGGACCGATGAATGTTTTTTTTGCACCTAATATTGAGAAGAAAATGAAACAAAAAGGCCAACAAAAGCTAATGAAGCAAACTTCAATTAACGAAGCGTGTAAGAAGGAATTTAGAGGGAGGGTTTGCAAGCATATAGCTCAATGGATGTATAATGCAGCTATTCCTTTTAATGCGGTTAACTATCCTAGTTTTGCTGTGATGATAAAATCCGTTGGACAGTTTGAGGTTGGACTGAAACCACCTAGTTACCATGAAGTTCACGTGCCTTTATTGAATAATGAAGTAACTGAAGTCAAGAATATGATGAATAATTATGAGGATGAGTGGAGGTTGTTTGGATGTTCTATCATGACAGATGGATAAACAGATAAGAAACAGAGAACTCTTATAATTTTTTTGGTGAATTCACCCAAATGTACATTTTTTCTGGAATCTGTTGATGCACCTGATTACGCGAAGACTGGAGAGAGAATGTTTGAATTGCTTGATAGAGTAGTGGAACGTGTTGGAGAGACCAATGTCGTTCAAGTTGTTACTGATAGTGCCTATGTTGTTAAAGGCGCGCCTAAGGCTCCAGGCTCAGAGGTTTGCGCCTTCATGCGTCTTTTTTGCGCCTTTGGACATTAATGACGTGTCTGAGTGTGATTTTTGTTGTAATTTTTTTCTTCAAAATAATAAAAAAAATAATGCAAGAACTCAATAATTTTTATATGATTTAGTATTTTTGATACATAATCGATCGTTGAGACTTAAATATGATGCAAGCGACTATATTGATTTTATTTTTTAAGAGATATAAATGATAGTAATGAATGATTAACGAGTAGAATATATGAAGATTTTGTTCAAGAAGAAGAATTGATGTTTAATGTTGATTATTTAAAATTAATGTGGTTGCGCCTTGGCTTCTTCAGGCGTGCGCCTGCGCCTTGAACCTTACGCCTAGGCTCCAAGACCCCTTTGTGTCTTGGTGCGCCTTGCGCCTTTAATAACTAAGGATAGTGCAAGCAATAATGTACTAGCATGTAAATATATCATTAATCATAATTATTTATTATTTATTTAATTTTAATGTCATATATTGATTATGAACGTGTTTTTTATGAAATAGGAAAATTATTGGAAGCAAAATGACCATATTTATATTGGACACCGTGTGCTGCCCATTGCATCGACTTAATGCTGGAGGATATTGGAAAGATGCCTAGCATTATTGAAAATTAAAACAATTAAAGGAGCAATGAACATAAATAGTTATATTTATGTTCGGTTTGGACTAGTCAACATGCTAAGGAGCTTCACAAGGCAAGTGGAGCTTGTTAGACCTATTGTTACTAGGTTTGCGACTTTATTCCTTGCTCTTCAGCGCATTCATAAGCAGAGGGCCAATCTAAGAAAGATGTTCACTTCACCGGAGTGGACATCTAGCAAGTGGGCAAAGGAAACAGAGATAAGCAAGTACAGAGCATTATATACGTGGTCTCTTTCTGGAGTACTATTGTGTACATTTTGAAGATTTTTGGACCTTTAGTTCGGATACTAAGGTTGGTAGATGGGGAGAAAAGACTGACTATGAGTTATATCTATGAGGCTATGGATAGAGCGAAAGAGACAATAATGAACTCTTTCAATGGGAAAGAGGAAAATATAAAGAAATCTTTGAGATTGTCGACATGAGATGGGAAAATCAGCTTCATCGACCATTGCATGCGGCGGCTCATTATTTAAATTCGGAATTCTTCTATTCAAACCCTTAAATGACATTAGATGGAGAAGTCATGAGAGGTTTATATCAAACAATGCAAATGCTCATTCCAAGTCCTGACATTCAAGATAAAATTATGGACCAACTAAGTTTATATATAAATGCTGAAGGTTTATTTGGAATGCAATTTGTAGTTCGACATAGGAAAACAAAGTCCCCAGGTTAGTAAATTAAATATTATTTCAAGTTTCAAACAAACAATTTATTTATTAGGAATGATTTATTAATTTCTTGATATTCATTTTTTGGGGCAGCTGAATGGTGACAATCATATGGAGCTGATACTCCTAATTTGACTAAATTTGTTGTAAATGTCCTAAGTCTCACTTGCAGTTCATCCGGATGTGAGCGTAACTGGAGTTTTTTTGAGCATGCATGAATTTTTTTGAACATGCATGAATTTTTTTGAACAAATATGTAAATATTAATTTATATCATTATATGATTAATTATTTATTTGTTATGTTTCAGATCCATAGCAAAAATAGAAATCGATTAGTACAACAACGTCTAAATGATTTAGTATTTGTAAAATACAATCGTGCCTTGCGTCGGCGATATGATTCACGTAATCGTATTGATCCGATCTCGCTGAAAGATATTAACGATAACAACGGATGGCTTATGGGAAGAATGGAGGAAGATGAGGAGGTTGAGCAGGATGACGATTTAGTTTTTGATGACGATTTATTGACCTGGGGTGCAGTAGCTAGGGCCAGTGGAGTAGAAAAAGACATCTACTCCACACGCTTATCCAAAGGGAAGATGATAGCTGACAAGAGGAGCATATCTAAGAAGAGGGCACCTACTCCAACAATGCGTACAGATGATGCCGAGGATGAAGAAGAAGCTGAGTTCAGTGAAGAAGAAGAAGATTTTAGTGAAGAAGATGAAACCTTAATTGATTCAGACGATGAGTAATTAATACTTAATG
This sequence comes from Platanthera zijinensis, assembly GCA_039513925.1. NCBI lineage: Eukaryota > Viridiplantae > Streptophyta > Magnoliopsida > Asparagales > Orchidaceae > Platanthera > Platanthera zijinensis. Next base: position 159,880,567 of record CM077083.1, read on the forward strand.
ATGACGAGATCACAAGACCGAGGAAAAATTGAAAAACTATGTGATCACGTGATGTTATGTTATTTTCTTGCACATTAGTTTAGAGTTTATGATTGCTGACTTGATGGTTTATGTTTGTTTTTGATGCCAAACATTGCAATCTCTTAATATTTTTTTCAAATCATTGTTTTCAAACGTAAAAGAGCATTTCATTTCCAAACATTGCTAACTTGGTGGTTCTTCTCTCCAACTTGCCTATCTACAACAAGTCTAATTAACTTCCAGGCCCTCAATATTTCTTCTCTCTGATTATCTATTTGTTATGTAAGTTTGTAGCTGAAGTTAATAATTCTCATTGTTGTTCAATTGGTGAAAGAACATTTTACTTTGGATGATAATTCATATGTGTTTACCCGTAACTTACTCCAGCTGTCTTGTTTATTCTCTTTGAATTTAATTGAAGCATTTTCAAGTTGATTTAACTTGATTGTATTCAATTGTATAACATTCTAATTTCAATAGTGAATGTTTCTGATTTTGTTAATTTCATCACTTACAATGATTATTTGTTAGATAGTTGCTTATACATTTTATGTGCATCATTCTAAAATTTTAAGACATTTCATTAACACTCACTCATTGTAGTTTTTTACTACTCATTCTAAAATTTAAAATATTGTATGAACACTCACTCATAAAAGATTTCCAAAACTTCCAACTGCTTTAGTGTCTATTTGGTACGACAGTGACACTCGTGAACTCAGAGGTTAGTTTGTTACAACCGTCATCCATTTGGCATTCACTCAATTTCAGCGAATTGGACGTCCAATTGACTCAACTTGAGTCAATTGGGCGCCCAATTGGCTCAATTTCGGCGGATTGGGCGCCCTATTGGCCCAATTTCGGTGAATTGGGCGCCCATTTGGCTCAATTTCGGCGAATTGGACGCCCATTTGGCTCAATTTCGGCGAATTGGGCGCCCAATTGGCTAAATTTTGGCGAATTGCGCGCCTAGTATGCCCAATATCGGCGAATTGGGCTCCCAGTACGCCCAATATCGGTGAATTAGGCGCCCATTATGCTCAATATCGGCGAATTGGGTGCCCACTACGCCCAATATCGGGGAATTGGGCGCCCAGTACGCCCAATATTGGCGAATTGGGGGCCCAGTACGCCCAATATCGGCGAATTGGGGGCCCAGTACGCCCAATATCGGCGAATTGGGCGCCCAGTACGCCCAATATCGGCGAATTGGGCGCCCAGTACGCCCAATATCGGCGAATTGGGCGCTCAATTCGCTCAATTTCCTTCCCCCCCATATTTGTGCTTCACGTGCCTCAGGCGCGCGCCCGCACCTTGCGCCTAGGCTCCATGACCCCTTTGCGCCTTGGTGCGCCTTGCGCCTTTGATAACTTAGCTTGCATCAAGGTTCAGCTTTAAGCTCTTATCTCTTTACCCTTATCTTAGATGAGCTCACGAGACATATCCAACAAGAAATACCTTGGTGTTTATTGTTTGTGGATGATATCGTTTTAGTTGATGAGACGCGCGTGAGTATAAACACAAAACTTGAATCTTGGCGAGATACTTTAGAAAAAAATTGTTTTATGTTGAGCAGGGCAAAGACGGAGTATACGGAGCTTAAATTTAGCAGTACAAGAAGGACAGATGACTTTGTTATTAAGTTGGGTGATCAAGATATTTCTCGTATTGAGTGTTTTAAATATCTTGGATTGAAAGTTCAAAAGGACAGAGGTTTGATAAAAATGTGACACATAGACTCCAAGCGGGTTGGTTGAAGTGGAGAGGCGCGTCAGGGATCTTATGTGATCGTAAAGTATCACTAAAACTTAAGGGTAAGTTTTACTGTATTGCAATTAGACCCGCGATGCTCTATGGTTCTGAGTGTCGAGCAGTGAATTGTGTACATAAGTAAAAAATAAGAGTTGCGGAGATGAGAATGCTTAGGTGGATGTGGACACACAAGATTAGATAAAATTAGGAATGAATGTATCAAGGATAAGACAAGAGTAGCACCAATTGTAGAGAAGATGCGAGAAGCTCATCTAAGATGGTTTGGACACGTACAAAGGAGACCATTAGGGGCACCTGTTAGGTGTTGTGAGAGTCTAGTCACTAGGCATGTTAAACGAGGGAGGGGTACACCAATAAAGAATTGGAATGAAACTATAAGAAAAGACATGATATACTTAGGCATTTGTGAGATTATGACAAAAGATATGGCACAATGACGACAAAGGATCCATATAGCCGGCCCCACTATAGTGGGATAAAGGCTTGAGTGTTGTTATGTTGTTTTTGCGCCTTACGTGCCTTACGCGTGCGTCTGCATCTTGCGCCTAGGCTCCAGAGCCCCTTTGCCCCTTGGTGCGCCTTGCGCCTTTAATAACATAGCACACAAGTGTCGATGTCGGGCTTGTCCACGGCTAGGGGTTCAAGTTGAGTTGAGCCGGCTCGAAAAAAGCTCGATTCGAGCTCGAGCCCGTGGAGCTCGAGCTCGAATATTATTGTTCATGTGTTCGCGATCTTTTTATTCCTATTTTTTTTAAAATATATAGAAAGTCTACCTCATGAGCTAAAAAGCTCGTGAGAAGCTCAAGCTCGCGAGCTCGAAGCTTTAGCTCGATAAGCAGACATTGAGCTCGAGCTAGGACAAAATGAGCTCGAGCTCGAAATGATCAGCTCGCGCTCAAGCTTGGAAATTTTGTCAAGTTCGATTCGAATTCGACTCGTTTGTACCCCTATCCACGTCGCTCCATGAGAAGACGCCGATGTTTGCTTATAGACATGCCACAAACTCATGCTTGTCCGCTTTTGTCAGTTCTCCACTGACCTTCAGATTTCCGGGCCTTCCGCCCATAACAACTTCGGTCTCCTTCACTCTCTGGAGCACTTCTAACTGTGTCATCCCTTCCAACATCTTATTGACCTCTTGAACACCCTCCTTCTAGTCGATGATGTTGACCACTTTCAGGTAGCATTACTGGCTATCTTCAGACCCCTCATGATCTGAATCTGCACCCCTCCCTGATTATACTTTAGGCATTGGCAAAATGAGGATGACATATATTGAAAAGCACTAGGAGCGGCCTACTGAAGATCGCATTGCAGCTGATGGGGCTGTCCACATTGACGAGCCAATAGTTTTTGGAGGTGCCTCCGAGTGTCACCAAAAGCTCTCCTTTCACTTCCTTTCTCTCCCCAGAGAAGTCGAACAAATAGACATCTGAGGCTGTCACCCTCTTCGCTTCCACCGTCATTGCGTCGAACGTTTTCTTGAAGATGACGTTGACTAAACTGTCGTTGTCCACCAAGATCCGAGCCACAATGAAATTCTCAATTGCGGTCTGGACGACAACAACCTCATGGAACGGGTTCTCGTTTTCCGACATATCTTCCGCCGTTAACGTAATCTTCTCTATCGGGAGAGGGTTTTGAAACGTCGATACGACACTCCTTTTGTAGATACTATGAATGCTCCCCTTGCGAGAGGCCTCCACGCTCGCTTCTCCATGAATGGAGTTGATGTCTCCTTGAGTCCCGACATCGACTCGCTCTTCACATCTTCCCAGAGCGGGTTTCTGGGCTACCACACACCCAACCGCCGCATCCTGCCGCTGCTCTCCCCGCCCTGCTCCTGGGGCCCTTACTACTCCTCCCATCCCCCTTATCACCCCCCAAAAACTCGGGACATGACGAAGTGGAATGCCCCTCCACTTGATGGAAATTGTAGTAAAGAACTGCATTTCTTCTCTAATCTCTATTGTCCCTGATTCAACAGGATCCTCCTCCGCTGCTGACGCCCCTGGCGATTTATCGCTATCGCCTCCCGAGGTGGGGATGTATTGGGCCTCCTGACCTCCTAACGCTTTTCTAGCGCATTGAAACTAGCTTGACGCTCGGGAGAATGGTGTGGACTGGGTCCGAACATACGAGGTCTTACTCTTGCTTGTCTCCAAGGAGGTCTATTCATGGAGGTCCTTGAATCTCATCTCTGGTTCCCTGGCCCCCAAGATAGCTCCGAACTCCTAAAATCTTCGCCCTGTCAGCGGGCATCTTCCGGCCTCCTACCTCCTCCCAAGGTCCTCTGCTTTTCCGCCTTTGTCAACCTTGTCAGATTGGCCAGAAATCCCTTGTTGGTAGCTTCTGCCTCGATATACCGCTCTGCGCGGTCAATCAAGTCCTCAAAGGAGAAGGGGGGGATCTCGACCTACCTCCATCTTGAACAACCTCTTCTGCATGCCACACATGAGGGCTAGCTGCAGAGTGAAGCTATCCACCACCTGGATACCCAGGACCTTCTCCAAAAAGCGATCAATATAGTTTCTTAACGTCTCACTCGGTCGTTACTTGAAAAGATAGAGAGTTCTCAGTCCCTTCTTCTGCTTCTTTGACGTCGCGGAATGCAACATCAACCCTCGACGCAGATCTTCAAAACAATAGATGGAGCTTGTCGACAATTTGCGAAATCAAGCTCTCGCCTTCTCCTTGAAGATGATTGCAAAGAACCGACACTTGAAGGCTTCCGTCATGCTGCGGATGGAAACATCGTAAAATCAACGCTGAAACGGGCCCGCGAAACTCTTTTGGCACGGGTGCGCTCAATCATCGCAGAACAGGTTCACTGACCCAATTTGCCAAGCTGCTAATGGCCGAGCTTGTTCATCCTCGCAGAAGCGAAGAGCTCGCGTGGTCATGCACTTGGCTCACTCGAACAAAGGTCGCTCCTTCAGATGGGTTGCGACCCCCTTCCCATGTTGCCTGGACAGCTCGACATCCTCTATTGAGGTGAAGACTGGCGGCGAAGTCGCTACTACCTAGACGTTGTACATGAAAAAAGTTTGCAACAACTCCATGCTCTGCTTAAACTTCACGAGGTCAGCTCACGTGACAAACTCGCTTGAAGCTCGCGAGTTGATTATCTTTGACTCTCTCCCATCATTATTGGCTTTTAGACCTCACACCGGAAATTTCTTCCTTCTATCACGATCCACGCTCACCCCATCAAAGTGTTGGAACCAAAAAATTCGGTTCGCAAAGTTCGGACCAAGAGGATGATTAAAGGATACTGATCCAGCAGTCAGCCCTAGGCAAAACACAACAAGAAGTCAAAAGACTAAATGCGATCTTTGGACTGCCTACAAACAAGATCCAAAGTCGCCAACAAACAAAATCCAAAGTTGTCTACAAACAAGATCAGTGTACTGACTGTACTCACTGTTTTAAATATACCCGACATGCTCGACAAGCCATTTTGAGGGCAAACCGACATTTTTTCTAAAAAAAATCGATTCTCATTTTGTAAAATATAGGCCAAAATATCTAATTTTTTCCGATATATCGACTAACACGACTTTTGAATATATTGTCCGCTATTTTATTTTAAGTTATATTAGCACACTAACAATATAAGTTTAAATCACATATATGTATTATATTATGTATGCCTAAATCAATTAAACCTTTTGTTTTATTCTTTGTAACGTTTTTTTCTTACAATCAATTTTGTATAATAATTTCACACATTTTTTATTTCTTATTACAAAAAGTATTAAAAAATCTAACATGTTTCTTAGTTGATTATTTTTATGACTTTGACATAAATTTATAAGTTTTGAAAGACTTATAATCAATCAAGAATAATTTAATTTCTAAATCTTATTTATTTGTTATAAACTTAGTGTTATTAAAATAAAGTTATTATATAAAATTAAATAAATATATATATAGATATATTGCAATGTAGTTAAATATATATTATACTTTATCATTTTGTACATATAATATTTTATCTTGGATGTTCTTTGAATTTATTTTGGGATATACATATAATATAATTAGTGTACATAAAAATAATTTTTATTTTTATGTTATGAAAACCCAATATTTTAAAATATCCCCGATATGTCTCCGATTTCCGACAACAGACATTTAAAAACTCAATATGATATGTCACCGACATTCAATATTTACAATATTGCTCGGGCTGTAGTGAGTAGGTTTATAGGAAACTTCTCCACCTAAAACCAAAGTTGAGCTAAGCACAAGTTAGCGAGCACTATAGGTTAGGGAACATTGAGGGGGAGGGGTCAACATGCATCCTTCTTGTGCCTTGAGGTCTTATTTATTGACAATCCAGTGGGTACATGGTCTGCGAATAGCTGACCTGCCTTTGCTGGATATTAGATGTCGGTTTCCGGGGCGACCTTACTCTTGGGAGTCTCTGGAGGCGGCGAGCTGATTGAGGTCGCCTGAAAAGAGAGCTCGCTGATTCTGAGACTGCAACTCGCTCTAAACGTGGTCCCGACGGGCTTAAGATCTCTTAGGCGGGATCACAGGCAAGCTTGAGGAGAGCTCGCTGACGAGCTATTGCACTGGCTCCATGAGTCTTCAAAGAGGCCCTTCCTTATGGTCAACGGTCAACCTTCTGAAGTTAGAGGTCCTGTATCTAGGCTTGGACCCTATTTGTCGAATACGGGTTGTACATATATATATAGTGAAATTTTTATTTTGGTTATAATAGTACTTGTATAAGTGTCGCCTGAAAAGAGAGCTCGCTGATTCTGAGACTGCAACTCGCTCTAAACGTGGTCCCGACGGGCTTAAGATCTCTTAGGCGGGATCACAGGCAAGCTTGAGGAGAGCTCGCTGACGAGCTATTGCACTGGCTCCATGAGTCTTCAAAGAGGCCCTTCCTTATGGTCAACGGTCAACCTTCTGAAGTTAGAGGTCTTATATCTAGGCTTGGACCCTATTTGTCGAATACGGGTTGTACATATATATATATATATAGTGAAATTTTTATTTTGGTTATAATAGTACTTGTATAAGTGTCTTGAAGAAATTCATTATTAATAGAAGTTAGAATGAGTTTGGTTTCCACTATATCAAAATTTTCTCAACTGTGTTTTTATGTAGATGAACTTCCATATTATGCAACTGGGGATGAGAGAGTGGTAGATATCCAGGGTGAGATTCCAAAGGTACTGAAAGCACTTGAGGCTGTGGTGGGGTTTCTTCGCAAGTTTTTGGTTGATCGTGGTGTTCTCTCTCTATTCGAAAAAAGTGTAAGCATATATCTACACATTTTTATTTTTATCATACATGCTATTATGACTCATTTCAAAATTATATTTTGCTTTTGTACTTCCCCACTAGGTTAAAACGTCAGTTGCTCAGGATCATGAACCAGAAGCTTGGAGTGAAAAGCAAGAGTCCTTGACACAGTCTTTTCATACTCAAATTGGGAATGACTACAGCCTTCCCGTGAATCAAGATTCTCTATATCTTGATCATGAACCTCAGTTGGATTCTCAGTATCAGCGCAGTAATCTTTCAGTTTATGGGCAAGATCCTGCTCATTCTGGACTGAGATCATCGGGGTTGGGTTTGGGCCGTAGTGCTGGTGCTTTAGTTACCCAGGTTTGTAATGTACCATGTGCTTTTTAGATTTATCTATTATTTTAATTAGTTAGTAGAGAAGTGGTTGAAATGCAAATCTTTATTCATGGTTGTTGCTAGGCTGCGCACTTGAAATATTTTATACTCCTTTTCATGCGAAGGATGGTCTTGATTACTAAAGTTTTTAAAAGTTATATGCTAGTTCTTGAAATGAAAGTGTGATATGGGTACGGAAGACCCCATCCTCGGCAAGCGCCACGCAAGGGTTTACATGAGACGCGCGCGGGATCCAGGCGCGGCTTGAGGATGCGCTTGATTGGATTTGGGATAATTATTTTCGTTAACTTATAATTTCTTTTATGACATATTTCCTTTTATCATGTATTTCCTTTTATTGTGTGTTTTCTTTTATTGGGTATTTCCTTTTTATCATGCAAGTGCGTCCCTATATATACGGGGAAGGAAAACCAATGTATTCAGGCAATTTCTATCTTAAATAAGAATTTGGAGGAGAGATTACGCCCCAACCTAACCCGCCCTTGTGTTATCTATCAACTTGGTCCAACCTGCCGTTTTACGTGTCACAACCTTTCGCCACACGTACACCTGCTCCTCCAGCCCCCGCGCCGCAGGCCACGTATCGTGCGCCGTTCCGCCTGCATGCCCCGACTGTGGTCAACCTTCTGCCGGTTCCGCCAACGCGTAACGCTTGCACACGGTTTCCGCTGACGCTTGCCGCTGTTTCCGGCTTTCCTTCCACACGCCTTCTGCAGCGTAACTTCTCCGTCCCTCTTCGCTCCTTCGCCTGCTACCGCACCACTCTGCGCATGAACATGGTGCGACGGATGGCTGCTCATGATAGGGAAACCCCTCCCATGCTGGAGGGCCTTTTCGTCTGCATGGATCAAGTCGACACAACTCTTTCCGACCTCCAATTTGTCGTCCGGTAGATTCACTCGCTCCTTTCTGCTCGACCATCCACACCCTCACCGCCACCGGCCACGACAACCCCCTCTATTCATTCTTCTGGCAGTGCAGCCGAACCATTCAGGGTTTCTGCACCCTTCGATGACCCGTCGGCTCCCCACGTCCATAGCTCGACATTCCGGTGTTTGATGGGACTGATCCCATGGGCTGGTTGGCTCGCACGGAGTAGTACTTTGATCTCCAGGGCACTCCGGACGCCCAAAAAGTGCCTCTGGCGACGATCTACATGGAGGGCTCGACCCTCTATTGGGTTTATTGGCTTCGCCAATCCACACCTACTCTCTCTTGGGCGGCCCTCAAAGATGATTTGCTTTGTCGCTACGACACACGCCATTCCGAAAACCCCTTTGAGCGCCTCAACAATTTTCATCAGACAAACACTATTGATGCTTACATCAATGCTTTTATCGAGGTCGCCACACATGTTCTTGGCCTGTCGACAGATCACTACTTGGGCACCTTCCTTGTCGGCCTATGGTCGCACATCTGGGCCCTCTTGCTGGTGCATGATCTAACTAAGCTTACTCGCACTATGGAACAAGTTTGCTATGTCGAAGAGGATTTTGCCACCTTGTCCTCCAGCTCGACATTTTACTCTGTCGGCGCATCCTCGGCTACCCGCACGGCTGAACCAGCTCGGTCAGGCCCTCGACACCTCCGCTTCGTCTTTCAGCCGAGCCCTCTTCTGCCCAGTGCCGGCCTGCACCGCGACCTTTTGTAGCACCGTCCCGAGCTAAGATACCAGTCCATAGGATCTCTCAGACGGAGTATTTGGGCCTCAGCGACAAGGGTCTTTGCTTTCGCTGCAAAGGCCCTTACTCCCCTACTCATATATGCCCGAACAAAGACTTCAAAATGCTCCTTGGGGAGAGGATGACGACATTGACATGGCTGACTTTAAGGCCTTAGAGCTGGACGAGGACGACCTCAAACCGGCCCTATCAGCTCTTCTCGACCGCCTCGTAGTCTCTTGTTACTTAGTTTGAGGCATGACCGGGCCGTGTACCATGAAGCTGGAGGCCTTCTTCCGTGACCGTGCAGTAGTGCTCATGATTGACAACGGGGCATGCCACAATTTCATCTCCCAAGCCCTTATCACAGAGCTACAGATTCCGATGACGCTCGCTCCGGGCTTCCATGTATGCCTCAGCGACGGCCGTTAGGCTCCAATGGCGGGTCGCTGCCTTGGGCTACCCCTCACGATTGGATCCTATTCAGGTACGACAGATTTCTACGTCTTTGAACTTGACGTTCTTGATGTCATTCCGGGCGTGACCTGTCTATGCACGTTAGGAGACATTCAACACAACTAGGATCGCCTCACCATGATCTTTGAGGCAGCAGATGCCACTCACCATCTACAAGGAGACTCGTCCTTTGGTCGTTCCCCTGCCTCCCGCGCTCCATCCTGCGGACGATGGACCCAGACTTCAACGTCCTCCTGTTGCACATGGAGGAGACAACTTCCCAAGTACTGCACGTTCTGCATGCCGACATCCAGCGACTCTTGGACATGCATGGACCCCTCTTTTCTACACCGCACAAGCTTCCTCCGATACGAGCTGCCGAGCACGCTATTGTCCTACAACTGGGGGTATCAACCGTCTCCGTCCGTCCATATCATTACAGCCATGATCAAAAGACCGTTATGGAGGCAATGATCGCCGAGATGCTTACGACGGACACCATCCAGCCGAGTCCAAGCCCCTTCTCCAGCTCGGTTCTCCTAGTTCAAAAAAAGGATGACAACTGAAGATTTTGTGTGGATTATCAGGAGCTGAACAAGCTCACCATCCCCGACAGGTACCCGATTCCCGTCATCCAGGAGCTGTTAGATGAATTACAAGGAGCGACCTACTTCTCCAAATTGGATCTTCGTTCGGGCTATCACCAGATTCGGGTCAAAGCCGAGGATGTGCCCAAAACAGCGTTCCGCACCCATGACGATCATTATGAGTTTCTAGTCACGCCCTTCGGTCTGATTAATGCCCCAACCACATTCCAATCCACAATGAATGACGTCTTCCGTCCACATCTACGTAAGTTCGTCTTGGTATTTTTTGATGACATTTTGGTCTATAGCTCTTCTTGGCAGCTCCGCTCGGATCAGCTGGACACCATGCCTCAACTTCTCACGGAGCACCTGTTCGTGGCCCACCATAAAAATTCCTATTCAGACAGACACAGATCGAATATCTGGGGCACATCATCATGCAGACTCGGCTAGGGTTTTGAAAATTAATTATTTTAATTGAAAATATTTTATTTTGTTATAAAAATAAAATTATGCTTTTGAAAGAAATCCGTGGATTTGTATCTTTGAAAGAAGGGTTGAGCGGCCAAAACGAAGCTTTCACACGCACAACTACTCTTAATGATGAATTTCTCAACATCCGCTAATCGTTATTAAAAAAAAGAAATTCGTCGACATCCAATGAATTGAACAGTTGTGAGGTTCGTACATCCACAAGCAAACACAGATAATAATTTAAGAAATAACGGTAATTAAGGCGGCAAGAACGTCTGAGGCAAGCTTAGAATTATTTAATTGACCGCATAAAATTAAGCCCACATTAAGTAGCAGCGAGGGGATGAAGTTATCCACGGGCCTGGGTCCTGCTCAAGCCCAATCAGTGCAAGGAGATCCAACAACTGGTTGAATGGTGGATTGCAGTGAGGTCACCGTCAGATACGGAGGATGGAGCGGGGGCCAGGTTACTGGAGTTGCTGGCGTCGACAACACCCAGGCGTTGGTCGGAGCAGGGACTAGATTGCTGGAGGAGTGGTGACATCGACAACAACCAGGCGTTGGTCAGAGCAGGGACTAGGTTGCTGGAGGAGTGGTGGCGTTGACAGCAACTCGTGCCGGAACAGGAGCAGGGACTTCCTTCGATGAGTTTGGCAGGGAGGGAGGAAGCGACAATCTTCTACCTGGGCGATGAAGTTGCAGGAGCGGAGGCTTCACCTGGGGTGGGATCGTCGGAGGGGTCTTCGACGGGAAGCAGGGTGCGGGCGCTGGGCAGTAGCGGGAAACTTGGCCGACAACTCAGAAAAACACAATCGAGTGTTTCTTTGAATATTCAGGCGTGCCCTAATCTCCTGGTAGGGTCCGTTTTAAATAGGAGGGGCTGAACTGACAAGTATTATCCTCCATCAAAATATTTCCAAACTAATTTTACTATTTTCCAAAGATATATATTTTTTCCAAAGTGATTTGCAGCAAATGTTTTATTTCCCCCAAATTTGTTTCCAAATAATTTTATTTTCAAATATTTCTCAACCTAATTAGGTATCTCATAAATTGGATTTATGCAGTTTGATTAAATAATTTAAGCTTGCCTCTTACATCCTAACTACCAAAATTTTCGGATCTTTTTATTTAAAATCTCATCAGAAGATCAACCCGAAGAGCCGAACAATTTCAAATAAAAGAAGGTGCGCTAAAGAAATACATGATAAAAAATAAATGCTGAAAAATTAAAATACGTGACTTAGGATGCGACGAATGATGCATCACATCATCTCTGCTGCTGGCCTGACGATGGATCCGACTAAAGTGGACGCGGTCCTACAGTGGGTGACTCCGACAAGCATCAGAGCGGTGTACGGATTCTTGGGCCTTACCAGGTAGTATCGCCGGTTCATCTGCAACTATGGGGCGTTGGCGCGCCCGGTGACCGGCCTCAAAAAGTGGGCACCATTCTCTTGGGGCCAGGAAACCACGCGCTCACATCAACCCCAGTCTTGGGCATGCCAGAATTTTCTCAGCCATTCGTTGTGAAATGTGATACTTCCGGGAAGGGGGTGGGGGCGGTTGTCATGCAGGGGGGCTGGCCCATCCCCAATTTCAACAAGGCCTTTTCCAGTCGGCGAGATGCAGTGTCCGCTTACGAAAGAGAGCTTCGGGCACTCATTCTCCCTGGTTAGCACTGACTCCCTTACCTTCTTGGGCGGCCCTTCGTGGTACGAACAGATCACCGCAGTTTGCGCCACTTGTGGAATCAGAAGGTCACGACACTCGCACAATAGCTATGGATTGCCAAACTCCTTGGATAACAGTTCTACATTGAGTACAAGACGAGGAAGACGAACACTGGCGTTGATGCCTGTTTTGACGAGACCACGCGGGAACCTTGACAGTGATCTCCCAGGCTCATTGGCTGGATGCTGATGCCCTGCAGGTGGAGGTGCGAAGGGATCCCCACTACGACTCTGTGATATAGGATTTGCAGAGAGATCCGAGCTCGCACCCTCCCTTTCGGATGATTGGAGATTAGCTTTTCTATCGAGATCGTCTCGTGGTCATAGAGTCGTCACCCTGGATTTCTCGGCTGCTTCACGAGTTTCATGCTCTACTTAGACATCAGGCCATTCCGGTGCACCCTGTACTGGCGGTGTATGTTGCGGTCCGTGCATCAGTTTGTGGCCAACTGCCTGACATGCCAGAAGGCCAAGTACCAGACTCTCTTGCCAGTCGAACTTCTCCAACCCCTACCCATTCTTGATATGGTCCGGGAAGATATAAGCCTCGATTTCCTCACCCTCCTTCCCCTCTCTCAGGGCTATGACTGTCTTCTTGTGGTGGTGGACCGACTATCCAAGAACGGACATTTCATACCGATTCATGATCCCTACACCGCTAGCTTAGTTGCTCGGATCTTCATTGGGTAGGTGGTCCACCTCCACGGTTTTCTTCGTACCATCGTGAGCGATCGCGAACCAGTTTTCATGAGCTCCTTTTGACAGTTGTTCCGTCTACATGGGACCAAGCTGCGGTTCAGCCCTGCGTACCATCCACAGACAGACGGACGGACAGAGGTCCTCAACCGTTGCATAGGAACGTACCGGCGCAGTTTTGCGACGAAATAGCCTCGACAGTGGACTCAGTGGATCGCATGGGCGGAGCTATGACACAACACGTCTTATCTCTCTGCCACGAGCATCACTCCCTTTCAGGCGGTCTGCGACCCCCCACCCCCACCCATACCGTGCAGCTTACCTGGTGAATGCCAAGTACAGACCCTAGCCGCCGACCTCCACGACCGGGGCGAGGGACTCCACCAACTGAAGCACAATTTAGTACGGGCTCAACATCACATTATCCAGTAGGCCAACCATCATCATCGTTAGATGATTTTCTCGCAGGCCGAGAAGGTATTCGTCAAACTGCGATCACACCGACAAAGCTCCTTGACGGGCCAACTACACCCCAAGCTCTCAGTCTGCTATTTTGGCTCCTTCCTGATCTTGGAGAAAATCAGAGAGGTGACCTACCGCATGCAGCTTGCCAACGACTGCCGAATTCACCCTGTTTTTCATGTCTCCCGGCTGAAGTGGGCCCTAGGGGATCACCCTTTCCAGGCTACACTACCGGACGGGCTAGCCGTTGATTCGGTTCCTCGGTACGTGCCTGCAACAGTTTTGGGAACACGTACTGAAGTCATTCAAGGACGAACAATGCGACAGATCCTCATCCAGTGGAAGGACCAACTGGACGATGAGGCCACATGGAACTGTAAGAGGAGATCAAGGCCCAGTTCCCGGAGTTCGACCTTGAGGGCAAGGTCGTTGTGGAACCCCAGAGTTTTGATACAGGTCCGGAAGACCCCATCCTCGGCAAGCGCTACACAAGGGTTTACACGAGACGTGCTCGAGATCCATGCGCGGCTTGAGGATGCACCCGATTGGATCTGGGATCATTATTTCCGTATCTTATAATTCCTTTTATCGCATATTTTCTTTTATCGTGTATTTCCTTTTATTGTGTGTTTCCTTTTATTGTGTATTTTCTTTTGATCATGTAAGTGCCTCCCTATATATACGGGGAAAGAGAACTAATGTATTCACACAATTTCTATCTTGAATAAGATTTTTGAGGAGGGATAACGACCCAACGTAATCCGCCCTTGTGTTATCTATCAAAGTGACACTACCACAATGGCACCAATGCCCGCACGTGCATTTTGATGCTCCATGCGTCCAGGATGCCTTCCTCCTTACAACCTCAACTTAGATAATTCCCAACGAAAGACCTTTGACCAAATTGCTTGTTGATGACCGCTAATTAAACTATAAATTATCTTCTGGACAACTTGTCAATAACACTATGATGATCAATAGCACTAACTATCTTTTTATCAACTATGACTTTGTTGACTACTACAGCTGACTACTTCTCTGTGGAGACTCACACTAGTCACTATACCAAGACCTAACTCAACCATGCTACTATTTGGCCAAATAATCATTCATCAATTGTTGACTTCTTGCTAGTTGTTATTTTCCACTATCAAAACTTTTATTATTATCTACAAAGCACAGATATTTAAAAATGGTCTACGTATCGACTCGAACGCGTACTGGATACGGGAAACGCGTGGAAACGCGTTTTCGAAACATCAGGAAACACATTTTTTAAATATATATATATATTATTTTCGGAATCGCGTATCCCGCAAGGGGGATACGCGATTCCGTGAGTTATAGAGCTCGTGTATTTCATTTTACGCATTAGGTTTTTCTGTTCCGCTCCTGATCCTGTCGGCGTTCCGCTCCCGATTCCGCCGATCCCGCAGGTACTCCTTCTACTTCTTCTCCTCCTGCTTCTTCTCCGCCTCCTCCTGCTTCTTCTGCTGCTTCTTCTTCTTCTTCTTCTTCTTCTCCTCCTCCTCCTCCTCCTCCTTCTTCTTCTTCTTCTCCTTCTTCTTCTTCTTCTTCTTTTCCTGCTTCTCCTTCTCCTCCTCCTCCTTCTTCTCCTACTTCTTCTCCTCCTCCTTCTTCTCCTACTTCTTTTTCTTCTTCTCCTGCTTCTTCTTCTTCTTCTTCTCCTTCTTCTTCTCCTTCTTCTTCTTCTTCTCCTCCTCCTGCTTCTTCTTCTTCTTCTTCTTCTTCTCCTCCTCCTCGTTCTTCTTCTTCTTCTTTTCCTGCTGCTTCTTCTTCTTCTCCTTCTTCTTCTCCTACTTCTTCTTCTCCTCCTGCTCCTTCTTCTTCTTCTCCTTCTTCTTCTTCTCCTGCTTCTTCTTCTTCTTCTTCTCCTGCTTCTTCTTCTTCTTCTTCTTCTTCTTCTTCTGCTTCTCCTTCTTCTTCTTTTCCTGCTTCTCCTTCTTCTCCTCCTCCTGCTTCTTCTTCTTCTCCTGGTTCTTCTTTCTGCATCATATTAATATCCAATATATGCCTGAAAACATTGCATCATGTCGTCTAATTTTAAGACGATAATGCATCATGTTAGGAGCCTGAAACCCCTTTTCAATGTTCATGAAACTAGGTTTAAACTAACTAGCCCTTGATGGCTAATAAGTAGAGTAAATGTCCATGATGCTTTCAAGTAGTGCATAGTAGATATTTTATGCTATAGTGGGAAAACCACTTACATAGAGAAATCCTTTATGTTTTTATGCTAATTGCTAACACTAAGCTTGTGCAAAATAATAATTAGAGTACGACAACGTTTGGCGGTGACTTTTTTGATCTGGTGAGTTTAGACAAAAACACCACCATTAGAGTACGGCTACATCTATATTCTCTACATGTTAAGTAATCTAATTTTGCTTTTGGTATTTACATTGATAATCCCCCAACAACTCAAACTCAAACAAGTAATGGAGATGAGATTTTCCCCTTTCCCTTGATGGTTTTCCTTCCACAAAACTTGAGTTCTTAATGCTAGCACTATGTTATTCTGATGTGATCTATGTAGCACTTATAGTAGTAACAAATGCGTGTACAAATAGTTTGTTAGTTGTCTTATTCTTATATTAATTAATACTTATATTAAAATAATTAAAAATGTTTCCCGTATCCTAATTTTTTTTAACAAAATCACGTTTCCCGTATCCATTTCGTATCATATCCCGTTTCCGTCCTCGTGCTACATAGATTATTATTATTATGACTTGTCTATTAAAATTAAAAGACTTGCTGTATTATGTTAGAAAAAAGTATAAATAGGAAACTCCTCATAAGGCTGAAATTACCTACTTTTCTTTGACCAACCTTTGTTCATCACCCATTTCTAGGAATTACTCTTTTACTCAAAAAGAGATTCCATCATTTGGTACTGTTGCTGTCCCGCTTCACACTCTTGTATGACTTTACATGTTTCAAAAATAAGAGATTATGTTCTTTCTTCTCATTGAACTCGTGGCCGACTATGCCTCCAACCACAAATCACCCACCCTTCTGTCCATCTCCAGAACCAGGATTTTGTTGGATGGAAAAATTGACCAAAATTGTGTTAATTCAACCACACAACATTTGCGCCAACCATAGCTTCTCTGGGCACTAACATGACACTCGCCAAAGTCAGCAACAACTCATCATTGCAAGATCATTCTATTCTCACGGACTTCTCGTGATTTGAAGAGACCGAACCCCTTGACTGATTGTTTAGAGCCAACAAGTTCTTTCTCCATCAAGGCAGCACCTAATGAATGACTTATTATTGCATTCTATTATACAGATGCACCAATTTTAAGTTGATTTCAATGGGTGCCAATTTTTTGAATCGGGCAGTTTCATCGTATGACTTTAAATACTCTTTGGTTCATCCCCTTATGCTGAACACCTGGGCCCCGTTTCTATGTTTATGTAATCATCCTTTGTGGTCGCATACCTTTGACATCCTAATTCCACCAACATGCCCATCCGACATGTATGTTCTATCAAGATGCAATCCTACGGTACCATGGACTTTGTTTTAATTGTGACAATATTCAACTACAATCACTATTGCAAACCACACCAATTCCTAACTAGAGACCCTGAGATTGATGACTCCTTCCTACATGTGGACTACCACCCAAGCAACTTCTTTATCATTCAACCACTAGGACCACCAATTTCATTCCCTTCCCAACTGAAATTTCTCGCCACACCCATATTGTCCATTCTTTGTGCCGCACCCTTTGCATTTTCGGCTTTATCCACTTTATTGCAGTATCCATCTTAGTTGACTGTGGCAAGACCCAATTTTACCCGAGCCAATGTAGTCAAACATATTCGCCTCACCATACCAACCTATTCCGCTGGCATGGTGTTACGAACTACTAGAGAGAGACGGCTAGGGTTAGAGAGAAGGAAGAAATACCTTGTAAATGTCTTGCATGCCTCCCCCCCCAAGGAGGATCCGGGTATATTTATACCCGGACCAAGGTTGGCCGGCCCCAATTGGGGCTGAACCGGGTGGGTTCAGCCCCCCCCCCCCCCCCCCCCCCGAGGGCCGCCATCTATAGAGTGGGGGCTGAACCAGTTGGTTCAACCCCGTTGTCGCCTTCGGATCCGTCCGGGGGCGTAACATTCCCCACCTCATCAAGACCCAGCTTGTCCTCAAGGTGGGAATCTGGTAGCCGCTCCAAACAGCAAAAAGAGCCCCCTGGCACTGGTGAGATGTGGATTCCCTGCAGACAGTATTCTCTCCCAGCTCTAGCAAACTCCATAGTCAGCCTTTCCCAATCCAGAGTCACCTTGCCCAGCTATCGCAACCATTGGGCCCCCAGAATCATATCTGGCCCCTGGATGGGCAATAAGTAGACATCCACGTTGTCGGTGTACCCTTGCACACTGAGTTCCACGTTCGGAAGCACGCCTTCACAATGCAGCTCGTGTCCACTGGCCACCACAACCGGCGACGCGACATCCGTGATGACCTCTAGCCCCAGCTTCTGTGCCACTGCCGGGCTAATAAAGTTATGTGTACTCCCACTGTCAAGCAGAATGGTCACCTGCTGTTGGCCAATCCTCCCCGCAATACTCATAGTGGGTGGAGCGGAGTCTCCCGCCATGGTCAAGGAAGATACCCCGTACTCGACTGTATCCATAATGTGCCCCTGTACCCCTCCATCTCCATCCGACATCGGATCTTCCTGCAACATGTAAACCTGGATCCTCTGACATTTGTGGCCTGGGGTAAACTTTTCATCGCAGTTGAAGCACAATCCTTGCTCCTTCCTAGCCTGTAGCTCTGTCCACGTCAATTTCTTCATTGTGGCCCTATCGGCAGCTGCTGGAGCCCTCTTTGTGTCGGGCAGGTGTGTAGTGTTCCTCGAAGTGTCCCCCCTGAACGGCCGGGCAATCGGAGGTGTTAAACCGTTGTTTGGAAACCTATCTTCATTGTTTATCGGCGAGCGGCCGGGCACTTGGGCCAAATGGTTATGTTGGGCGGAATACTCTCACAACACGGCATATCACCATACGGCGAATACTTCGCCTTTTGAAACCGTCTATGGGCGGCCTCCTCCATCCGTGATCAGGCATCTACCCGGGGAGTGCCCCGTTACCACCTTGGCCGACCACCTCCACGACCGTGACATCATCCTCGATAGCTTGAAGTACCATCTACAGCGAGCCCAAGCGAAAATGTTGTCATTTGCTAACCGGAAGCGCCACGATCTCTCCTTCCAGGTGGGGGAGAAAGTTTTCCTCAAACTCCACCCATACCGTCAGCTCACGGTCGCACGGCGACCATGCCCGAAATTTGCTCCCGGATTTTTTGGGCCCTTCGAAGTTCTCAGCCGCATTGGAGTCGTGGCATACCGGCTTTGTTTGCCCAACAACAGCCGCATTCACCCCGTTTTCCACGTCTCGCAGCTCCGTCAGGTGATTGACGACCATCCCGCGGTGGAACACATTTCGGCTGACCTCGATTATTCCGGGTCGGAGCCGCTGTATCCCGCCGCCATTGTTGACCGCCGCCATCACTTACCAGGGGACGCCGCGCCGGAGGAGATCTGCGTCGCGTGGCGACATAGGCCGGACAGCGACACTACCTGGCTTCTCCGCGATGATTTTCGCCACCAGTTTCCGGACTACTGCCTTGAGGACAAAGCCAATTTCCCAGACGGCGGTATTGTTACCGATATAACAAAGGAACCACCGTGGCAGGTGTACACGCGACGGCCGCGGGAGACGTGTGGGGCTCTCGGAGACACGAGGAACGACTCCATCCGGAGTTGACACCGGACCGGACGGGGAGCCAGGAACCGGGCGCGCATGAACCGGGTGGCATGGACTTTTGCGTTTTGGGTTTATTTTATGCATCTTTGGTTTTTGTTTAATTCTGGACCCGCCTATATATAAGGGGGTAAAACTTGGTGTGTTTTTATCTTTGGATCAATTGGATTTAGAAGGGGGCTGCTCCCTCTTGCTTCTTCTCTCAACCCTAACTTCTCCCTCTCTCTATTCCCCTTGGCCGGCCCTCCCCCCTTGCCGTTCCCTCCTCTTGTTCCTGCACAGTAATACCTACCTTCTGTGACCGTGAGCAAGAGGGAGTCGCGCATCCTGCAAGTGCGATACTCGATTTCATTTTTTATTTTGAATTAAAAATAACGTTTCCAGATTTTTGAAAACGTGTTTCTTGGCCTTCCTCGTATCCGATTCCTGTTCGGATCGATACTTGCGATATTTTTAGTATCGGTGCTTCATAGGGTGTATGCATATATCAACGAGTTTATTGAATTGGTCACCCATGTTTCAGACTTGACCACAGTCTATTGCTGGGGACTCTTCATTCTTGAGTTGCAACCAGACATCTGAGCTCCCATTCGAATCCACAATTCATTAACTTGATTCAGTCGATGAATGCTGGCAGTCTTGTGGAATTATGCTCAAAACCACCTCATCCCACAACACAACCAGACACCCTCTGCACGTCCTTCAACTCTTCAGTTTTCTACAACTATTAAATCACCTACCTCCATGACCACACCAACAACAGCTGTGAGACATATGGCAAGTACAATAACATAACTTACATCACCATCCTCAATGACCACACCACCACCTAAGTCATCCCTTATCCACCATTCGACCTTACCAAGAGCTCAGGGACCTACAAAGTAGAGGATTATGTTTCAATTCCAAAAAACACTCTCCTTTGCACAATTTCTCTATTCAAATTTTGGCCTTGGCTAAATTAGAGTTCTTCTTTCTATTGCTATATTTTTTTTTTCACTTTGTGCCACTATTTCATCTCTAACATCAACCTGTCTAAAATTAGTGTCAATCACTCGTTCTACAAACTCGAGTATACATTAACATACACTATTTCTATGGTTCCGCTTAAGTCTTCTACTCGCCATTCATTATCGATATCGACAACTCGTTCAATTCTTCCGGAGTTGGGATAGGTGTTGTTCCATCTCATCAGGGCTACTCTCTTGCACTACGAAGCACGAATATTTTAAAATGTCTCACATATCGATTTGAACGCGTATCAGATACGAGAAACGCCCCGAAACATGTTTCCGTAATGCAGGAAACATATTTATTAATAAATAAATTAAATTAAATTAGGAATCGCGTATCCCGCAAGTTAGATTCACAACTCCCTCTTATTAAGTCCACCTCGTCGTGTATATTAGGTTTACGAGTACTTTTTTAGGTTTTTCAAGCCAGTCGTTCGACAAAACCCCTAGCCTCTGCCGTCTTCACCCTCTTGGATACGCGACTCCACTCTCGACACGATAAACCCTCGCCTGCGCCGTCTACCCCTCCACTCTCAACAAATCCCCTACCGGCATCATCAATCATTTCCTCAGCAACTGTGTGGAGTCCTGCGTTGTCGATCATGCCCTGCAACTCCCATAATTTTTTTTGGCTTTCTCCTGCAAATTTTAACTCCTCTCTTGCAAGTTTTAGCTCGTTGAGCATTCCTGAGTGCATATATATTTAAGTAGTTTTATTTTTTCTTGCTGCTGCTTTTACTTCCACTAGCTCCAATTAAATAGTTGTATTATAGCCCGGTGATTATTAACCTTTGTAAAGTAAGAAATTGATATTATCTATCTAATGTTGTTGATGATGATTATTCTTGTTGATGTATGCGTTTCATTTCTAGTAAACATATCCCCTTTGATCATGAACATTCTTGTTAACATGTGCTCAATTCCTAGTGAACATAAACAATTTATATCTTCGAAATTTCCAAGTTACCACCGCCTTAATGTACCAATAGTTTTAATAAAATTATTAGATTTTTGACAAGCTGTAATTTTGTAAAGAGAAAATTAAGAGCTTAATGAAATTATACTTGTGTAAAGCTTAATGAAATTATACCTGCTTAGAGCTTAACAGAATTATATTAATTAATAATTATATTAAATAATTTAAAAAATTTTAAAACATTTCCCTTTTTCTTGTATTTTTTTAAAATTACGTCTTTTCGTATCCGCTTCCGTCCCCATGCTACATAGCTCTAGCTTAGTACAACACAAACTCTCCATGTATGCATGGATCATCAATTTACTTGTGCGAGATGTGCACCATCCGATGATTTATTCATATAGTGGATTAACTTTTCGGCCACTGATTTATCATCCACATCAATCACTGTGGTTAATAACATCTACTCCAGCAGTCTATCCAGATCATGAACCATGATTAGTTTCCACAAACTCATGGGCTATAATTACCACATGTCTACAGACTTGCCGAGACAACCAACTTCTTGATGCTCCTTCAACTATATTGTTGTTAACTTTTCTACATCAGGTCATTGATGTCCAATTCTAAGTTTTTACTGCCTCTTGGAGTTTATCAGCAACAATCAGATCTTTCAACAACTCCTTGTAATGTAACAACTGTATCTTCGTCGAACTTCACAATAGCCTTGTTAGCAGCATTTAGTTTTTTTTTCCAAGACCCTCACCTGTATCCAACAATCCCTTTTTCAGGTCTGTCAAGAAACAAATGTTGAAACCCAGTCCCCTATGCATTACAACCTATGCTCATAAACTAGAATGAGTTTGGGAGGACAAATGGTCAGCCCAGGCTCTTTGATGCAAGTTTACCGAGAATAAAATATTTCAACATATGCTCATTGCTTTAGCCATAACATCCACTGCGACATAAAAATAAATATTGAAAATAGAGTAAAATATCGATCATTGGAGCCTCCGTTGCTGCTTCCCACGAGCACACACACCAAGAGCTCGTCTCCATCTCCTCTACTGGTCTGCTGTCCCCTTCTTCCACAGCAACCTTAAGCTGGGAATTAGTAGTTGAAAAATCTGAAAAAGTTAAGGCAACCGTAAGTAGATGACTTCCAAAAATGCCAAATTCAAATTAGGACTTTTGCATCCTAACTGAAGTGAAATAAAACACAATTTTAATTAAAAGAGAAAACTGACTTGCATTAGAAATTCAAACAAAAATAAAAACACACGTGCTATCCGTAATAATGGAGAAACAACACTACTAAATAGAGATTAATTTGCATGAAATAAAGGATAAATTTGGAGAGCCTTCCAAGCTGTGTAGCACAGGGACGAAAACGGAATACGATACAAAACAAATACGGAATACGATACAAAACAAATACAGGAAGCGTGATTTTTTTAAAAAGAAGGATACACAAACGTTTTATTTTTTTTAAAATGATTTAAAAATAAATAATAATCATCGACTGCAACTCCACTATTAATAAATCTTAAACTCCATTTAAATTAATCAAGACATAAAACCAAGCATCCCAAATATCATTCAAATAATGTTCATTACTAAATCATAAAGGAGAAAAGCTTTAAATAACTCAAGAGAGAATAGGATAATGACCTGAAATTTAAGAAGCTTTCACAAATCCCTTTCATGTTTCCCCTTGTTAATATTATCAAAACCAATTAGGAGCTATCTTTATATTTGAAGATGAAGAAAAGGAGGAAGAAGAAGAGGAAGAATTTAAAGGAGCGAAAAGGCCGTGAATGACATAAACATAAAGCGTGAAAAGATAAGCCGTGAAAGGCGTAAACCTAAAGCGGGGCTCTTTACTGTGGGATACGCGATTCCGAATTATATTTATTTAAAAGTGAGTTTCCTGAAGTTTCAGAAGCACTTTTTCGGGCGTTTCCTATTCCGATATGTATCCGAGCCGATACACAGAGCATTTTTAAGTATCTGTGATTCGTAGCTTCCAAGAGCACTTTATTTAATGTCCTCAGCTGGATCGAATATATTTATTAAACCAAGTGTATAAATATAATTTTCTAAGATGACATTAAATTAGTCCAAAAAAACGGGCTATTTGTCAATATTTATTTCTTTTCTGCTTTGAATAAAAACATATATATACCAAATCTCCCCTGTAAACTAGCATAATTAGTGAGAGCACCCCTCTTATTTTCGAAATTACAAAAAACTCCCCGTAAGTTTTCATTTCATTACCAAAACCTCCCCTGGTCTTTTCATTTCATTGCATCCATGAAGAAAAATACCCCCCTGGACACTGTTCACCGAGGGGGGTGTTTTTGTGCATGGATGTTATGAAATTAAAACTTCAGGGGAGGTTTTTGTAATGAAATGGAAACTTTAGGGGAAGTTTTTGTAATTTCGAAAATAAGAGGGGTGCTGTCAGTAATTTAGCAAAGTTAGAGGGGAGGTCCCAGTAAATGGCCCTTTATATATATTTCTTTTGAATAAAAACAAATCTACAGAATGATTGAAACCAACAGAAATAACGAAATGTAGAAACCCTAAAATACATAAAAAAATGTGTGGTGTCCAAAATATAATGCAGAAACAGTCATCTGTGTTTTCCTATCTGCAACAGGATGAGGTTGTTTTAGATGGGGTTGAAGGTGATGCAGCCCCAAGATAACCCTCACATACGGTGCACTCTGATGATTACTCCATGAGCTATAAACTGTTCGACGATGATTCCTCCCCTGCTCTATGAAGCCGACCAATATAACCACCAGTCTTTTTGCTGACTGGATCCCCCTTCTGCCACAAGGCAGAGGAGAATTTCCCATTTTCCTCTAGAAAATATCATGTCAAAAGTCCTTGTATAAATCACGTCTTTTAAAATCAGTAGGGGAGGCTGAAGCCACTGATACCAAAAGTCAGTTTCATTGCCACTTTAACCTAAATTTAAGAACCAGGTACTATTTATTCTTGTTTACTTTTTGCTGTAAATGATTCAGGTTGTGTGCCTTTGAGTTGAAAGTCTCTCTTTGAGGCATTGTTCTTCTGATTCTTCAATGGAAGCGATTTATGTTTTTGAGAGGAGTTTATTCAAGCTGCTCTTCTTTCAACACTTCTATTTCTTTTGGATATGTCAGGTAACACAGACAATGCAAATGCCATTATCTTATGCGGAAGACATCGTTGGTATCGGAGGTGGCAATATAGCATATATCCGCCGTGCCAGCGGGGCGGTTCTAACTGTCCAGGAGACGATCGGCGCACCGGACGAAATTACTGTCGAGATCAAAGGAACTTCCTCACAGGTTCATATGGCCCATCAAATTGTTCAGGTAACATTGCTCATTGTCCCCCCTTCTTAAGGCGTCATTCCATGTATATTAATATATACCTTTAACAAAAACTTGACGCAATCGACTTCCAACCCGTACGATGGGTTCCACTATATAATCATTCATGCTGGGTTATACTACCATTTTTTTCCTCTCCAGGAGTTTCTCACAAAACCCAGAGAGCCGGCGCCGAGCAGCTATGGAAATATGGAATTGAGGCAGTCTTACTCTCAACTCGCTGGCCCGAACTATTCTTCGTCCCTCCCGGCATCATCTTATGGCAGGTACAGTGGATACGGAGGTTACAGGCTTTAGATTCTCGAGCTCGTCTGCGCTACCCTTGGGATTGCTTCGTGTAACAAATTATTTCTAACTAAATTTTGGTGCTAAAGATTAGAGCACGACGGCACGCTAATGTCGAGAACATTTTTATTTTACAATCAAATTTTGTACTTTTGGTTCATGTGCTGTCCAAAACCAATTGGGGCTTGCGTGTAGGCATAGGTCCAGCCTAGCAAAATCCCTGCAAGTTGGGCCCGGTCCAGTCGCAGAAAACAAGGTCCTTTTAGGGAAAATCTGGCTTGCTACCCGGCCCAGGAAAAGCTCTACTAGGTCCCGTACTCTGGTTGGCCCGGTAAGCCAAGGAGCAAACTTGAATGAAAATGCCCGGGATCGGCATGCTCAGGCCTTAACTTGGCTAGAAATGGGCCAGACTCAGTCGAAAAGGCCCGGTCTTGTCAGGCCCAGGCCAAGCCAGTAAAGGCCCTGGCCACATTCCCTAGCTCAGCTAGCCTGGCAGGCCTCTTTGGGAAAGCCCATGAACGGCAGGTCCATACAGCAAAATCCTGGGACTGGATGAATGGTCAAATATGGTAAGGGTCGGCTAGAAAAGACTAGGGCTGCCTGAGCCAGTTACTAAAGGCCCAAGCCTGGTGGACCCAGCTCTAACTGGGAAAAGGCCAGGCTTGGTTGGCCCAAAATGGAAATATCCTGAGCCTGCCGGTCCGGCGGTCCCATGCCCAGAGATGAAACCCAGCTGAAAAAACACCCAGCAGGCCCACACCCAAAACTGGAAAAACCTTCTCCTGACAGGCCATATTGGCACCATAATTATTATTACTTCAACCTCTTGAAATTTTTACAAAAATCTCCCCCACATATATATTGGTATTTTTCTAGGTCAGTGATTTTGACAAATTTGGGGGCAATTTTTTGGTGTTTCCTTGTTCTAACCTATTCGCATCCCCCAGGCTTGTAAACGTTTTGGTTTGGTTCGGGTATAGGTGTGATTGAAATTGAACCGCTTTTACATCCCAAATTGAAACTGAACTATAAATAGCAAGTCCATAAATAAGTTAATGATTTTTTAAAAAAATTTTAACCATTAGTGTGCGGCTCTGCTTGAAAATAGGAATTAGGTTGAAAATAATATGCATGAGCTGTGTGGAGTGTGATGTGCAGCTTAGTTGCTGAATGCATAAACCGGCTCTGCATGGAAAAAGGCAAAAACTACGATTCCCGGTGTGAATAAGATTGGTTTTCAGTCACTTGAAACTGAATGGAACTAATCGGTTTGATTTGGCATGATTTGATTGATTTTGGTTTGTATGCACACCTTTAAGTATAACCTTTGGTCGGTTTAAAATGCACTGCAGATTGCGCGCTATTATTGGCTTGGTTTCAATCTGGCAGCATATAGGGCCTAATTGGGAGGTAGGTCTTGATAATTTCAAAAGGGGATGGCAGGTTCCGGTAATTGTACAAATTTTCTGGGGAGGGCACCTCAGTGTGTTTAGCTCAACTTTTATTATATTGAATGGAAGAATTTTTGCTATGTGTTATCTAAATAAATCAAAAAATTATTAATAAATATGTATTATTGAGCCTTTGGTAGTTAAAAATGGAAATGGGCGATTTGAACATGTCACTTGATGGGTAGTAAATAGGGTAACTTTATCAGCGCAAGTAAAGCCATGGGATAACCAGTCTAGTGAAGTAAAAATAGAGCAATCTCTGAATTAAATGTTTAATTAAAATTAAGCATAAAATGTAACTAACATGATTTGAGCATTAGAGAAATTAGAGGTATACCTTATCTTTACTTTTGCCGCGACAGAACCCATCCCCTTTGGTTGGATAAAAGTAATGAAGATAAAGAACCGATGTGGTGGGAAGTTTTTGGAAGCTCGTCGGAGGCTAATCAACTCACAGGATGGCTCGTCAAAGTCGATGGAAGGTGAACCGGGAGAGTACGCGTGCTCGAGTGACTAAAATAAGGAAGACTAAGTCTCCGTTTGGGGGGGGGGGGAGACTTATTTTCACCAGCCAAGCGGTTACGACAGCATTAAGGTCTGGTTCATGCGGTTGCAACCGCTTGATCGGTGAAAATAAGGCTCCGTTTGGGGGGACTTATTTTCACCGGTCATGCGGTTAAACTGGACCTTAATTAAGGTCCGGTTCATGCGGTCGTAACCGCCTGACCGGTGAAAATAAGTCCCCCAAATGGAACCTAAGTCTCCCCCAAATGGGATCTAGTACTAAAGGATATTAATGGGCAATTATTTTAATATGAAGAAAATGAGAGTTTTCTCTTAAGGTTATAATTAGGGAGTTAAATGAGGGAAAAATCAAAGGTAAGAACTTTGACTGGGATGTTTGACATTCCCACAACTTTGATAATATAATATCTGAAATTAGTAATTAAATTACTTAATGTTAATTTTAGAAAATTAACATAATTATAATTAAAAAATCATTTCAAGGTTTGCCATAATTATTACTTTGCTTAGTTTGATGGACCAATTTATTTCAAGGTCTTATTGGTCAGTCATATCAATAAACCGTAAAATTTACGCGAAATAAAAGGTACAAGAATTAGCGCGAAAATACGATAAAACTAATGTGCAACAAATGTTGCATGGAGTAAAAATGAGATTCAGTACGACTTTAGTTGCATCAATTATTCCGTGGTTGAAAAAGCTTGACTTCAATTATTCCGTGGTTGAAAAAGCTTGACTTCAATTTGACTGTGATGTGACTCACTACTAAAATATTCAAACGTAAAAAGTGAGACAAATGAAGGATCTTTTGTTGCAAAATTTCTCTTATGATAAATGCATGAAATTAATCTTCTTGGGAAAAATAAAATCCCTGATAATAAGTCACCTATGGGATTATAATTTTTCGAAAATACACGCAATCTGTTAGTTATAGTTTAATGCAAAATATTTAAATAATTAATAAAAATTCAAGCATCAAGGAGACGAGAATCAGAAAGTGGAAGGAGAATGAGGAAACAAGATAGGGAAAAAATATGATCAACCTGTGGAATCAGTAAATCATATCACATCATACACTTGTCTGCTAGACACTTTCAAGTGGCTACTAAATTAAGATTAATTAATTATCCCAAAAATATTACTCGCTAGAGTCCGACAATCACTACAAAATTTTAATTGGATCTCAATCTTCCATTTAAATTTTCAATAAAAGTCCCTTAAAACGCATCTCTACAAGAAGTAAAATTTTTAGAGAGCACAACTATCCTCCTAATACAAATATTCTTAAACGGATAGATAATGTGTCGATATAGTTCAGCCTCCGGCAAGCTTCCCTATGTTTCCGACCAACCACCGGCTACCCATTGTCGGCACTCCCCCAACGGCTATGGCATGGCCTCTGGCTGCGACCCATCTTTGGATTTTCGTAACTCTAGCGACCTACGACCTCCAACCCGACGCCTTCCAACCTGCTCTAAGGCCTCTTGTCCTTGGCACAACCATCCAGAATACCCCTCCCATATCATTCCAAAATTTTTCCAACTCACCAATCCTTTATCTCCTTTACATGCAGCCAACCAAAGAAGGAGATGGGTTCTGTCTCAGATACCTCTAATTTCTCTAATGTTGAAATCATGTTAGTTACCTTTTATGCTTAATTTTAATTAGACAAGTCAACTATGCATGTACAAGGCGTCTTTCTTGTCTCACATTTTCATTTCTTCAAAATGCACGCCTATGAAATATTAAGTCGTACTAATTCAATATTCGATTGCTAGATTAACGTGATCACAGTTCTAAGTTGGTTATCGCATGACTTTGCTCATAAAAGTTTTGACCGTGCCGCTTAATTTAAACCACTCCCAATTTTATTATTTAAACTCAAATCTCATATTTTGGATTACATCAGCTTCCAAAACTTGTGAATCAATGTGGGTCTCTAGTTGCTTTTGAAATGAATTTCTTACTGGATGAAGGTCAACACAGCTCATCTTGCATGCAATTCAATTCAGAGTTTACTGGAACTTTGTAAGCAAATCTACAACTGAGCATGCAGGCATCCCTAATCCTTTTTATGATCAGGCATAGCCTGGCCGACACCTACAATGCCAAAAATTAGGTGTTCAATAAAGAATTTGTAGGGATAAATGGTACCTTAAGGAGAAAGGAACTTAGAGATCTATCCTCATTAAGGAGGCCAGAGCAATACATAAACACGGGAAATCATAATAGCAGAGCACCTCACCAACCACATTTGTTTCACCTCGCAAAATTGGTTTCGAGCAGTAATGAGGAAGTGAAAGGAATGGCCAGGTCTGCAATGTTTCGCTTGGGAAACAAAGGAAGCATGCGCGTGCGCACGAGAGAGAGAGAGAGAGGATAGGAGACGTAAGCAAGGTTGGCAAAGAAGGAAGAGTTGCGAAACAACATAGGGCAGGGGTAGCAGGAGTGTTAGCACATTGTCTTCTAAAATGAAATGATGTCTTAAAAAAACATCTTGATTCATTTGGGTTTGTATTATAATAGTCAACAAAAGACCCGCTAATAGCTGAAAAAAGTCTGCACTTAACAATGCTCAAATGAAAAGGCCCTCAACCAACTGAACCATGCAAACAAACTATTATTTAACAAGTGTCTTATGAAGAGAAGTGCAAGCATCCGTCACTTGGCCAACAAATTCAAAAAGTTGGATAAATTTTGCATGCCCCGCTCAGCATTCAATAATAGTCTCTTCAACAATTGATATGAAAAGTTTCTTCAACAAAAACATTCGGTGTATTTTCCTCCGATGAATCAAAAACGCCACGAGCAATAAAAATAGAGGTCACCCAAACAATTTCATTTCTCCAATTTGGCGAATCAAAAACGTCACGAGCAATAAACCAAGTAGAGAAAAACGTCTGGCTCGAACCGAAGTAAACTCCAATCACAAAATGAGTTTATGAGGAAAAAAGAGCACCACCAAGAACAAATCATATGCTCAAATGGCAAAAGGGACACTTTATTTTTAATTTTAGGGTGCAAGAGAGAATCAACATAGTAAATACAAGAATGGAATGCCGTGTGTTCCAAAGTTGAATTGAATCAAACTCTTTTACAATCATAATTAGAACAAAAAGCCAGCATGCGTGGCTTTTATTGCAGCAGTTTCACCTGACACCTCCGCTCAATAATATAAATATATGGAGAGAGAGAAAGTTGAAAGAAAATATCTATAAGCCAGGGATCGATTCGAGGTCGTATTTTGCCGACGTCGTCGCTTCGTCCTCACCGTTCTCCCTCAACTTAGTGCTGTCGATTGCGCCGAGAGTCCGCAGATACGAGTAAGACGAGGCATTCTTACTGGGCGGTGGTGGGTTGGGGTTGCTGATTCTGCTCGCTAGGAATCTACGGATGAGACCTCGGAGAAGGGGGGCCATGGTTTCTGGCTCATGCTCTAAGAAATACATGATTCCACCCATACCCATGCAAAAGAGAGCCACCTGGAAGGAACGTTTTTTTTAATTACCACGAGAAAGAAGGATTTTCTACATATTTATAAAGGAATAATTACCAAAACTTCCCCAGAAGTTAGCATAATTACAGATTGCACCCCTCTTATTATTGAAATTACAAAAATATTTCATGAATGTTACAAAACATAACATTTAACTCCCTGAAGTTCACATTTCATAACATTCATGCACAAAATATCACCCTTGAAAATGTACTTGGAAGAAGGTATTTTTGTGCATGGATGTTATGAAATGTGAACTTTAGGGGAGATAAATGTTAAGTTTTGTAACATTGAGGGAGGAGATTTTTGTAATTTCAATATTAAGAGGGTGCAATCTGTAATTTTTAAAACTTAGAGGGGTGGTCCCAGTAAAGGAACCTATTTATAAATTTTAAAATGACAACGGCTTGATGTAGCAAGAAAAGAAGAGGTGATTATGAAACTATGATTCCACTTGTTTTAAAATATTAAGCTGCTTATAGATGATAACTTGAAGAAGTGAATTAGAAAAGAAATTTGACCAAATTATAATCAAAAGGCCAAAAATAAAAAACAGTAGAGAGGCAAAAGATAAGCTGATTAAATTAATAACATGGCAAATATTACTTGCATGGGTTCATGAAATTTCCATAATTAGTTCACTCATACCAAGCATGTGTCGAGAGAGACATTGCGTACCTTTAGGGCTCATTCTTCTCTATCGATCCTTCCGGAGCAAATCAATTTTAAGCCTATTAGCCACCCTTTGGGAAATGGTTACCATCCGTGAGTTTAGGTTAGCTTGCATCTTAACATTTCCCCTCAAGCTAACATCATAAGCATTCAACATTTCAAGCCCGAGGGAGTATGAATGAAGAGATTTACCAGAGACAGCTTTGGTGAGAATGTAAGCAAGTTGATCTTCAGATGACACAAACACCATAGTAATAGTTTGATACTGAACTTTGTCCCGCACGAAATGACAATCGATTTCAATGTGTTTTGTCCGCTCATGAATGACAGGATTGTTGGCGATATGAATCGCAACTTGATTTGTTGGGTTTTGCTATGATGACACAACACTTGTGCACGCAATGAAAATAAAGAACAAGAAAACCCAAAAAAGTTCGGATCTAGCGATGAACATTAATCAAGAAATAAAGTGATGTAAAATAAATTACCTTTGCGGGATTGAGTCTATACTCAACCTAGATGCTCCAGAAAAACAGCCGATCACTTAGCGGCTACAGTACTTAGTGCAGAATAATGTCCGCACCTCTACAGTAGATCCACACGAACGGGAGAACCCGTAGACTCTTGTCAAACAAGATCTAGGTCGGGAGAAGGCACTCGACGTCTTCACAGACTGCGAGGTCTGTTACAGAAGAGGCGGCGGCGACACTCGCCGGAATCGGACTTGGCGACGGCGACGGGATCGGCGGAGGCGAAACAATTCTGTCGGCCTTTTAGGTCTCGGGTCTTTCGCACAGTGCGGGTCGTGTGCTTAGACAGAATGAACAGTTATCCTTTATCAGAAACCCTAAAATCTTCTATTTAAACCCAAAAAAATAAACAGAATAGCCCGTCGCTATTCGCAGACCCAGGACTTAGAATACATCGTTTTCGAACAGACAACCCTTGTCTCGACGAATCTTCAAGTATCCAAAACATATTCGACGAATCGTCGAGTATACAAAACCATACTCGACGAATCGTCGAGTATCCATAAGATACACGACGAAAACGTTGAGTGAACTCAACGCCTCAACGCTCTCAGCGTCAAACCCGTCGAAACAACATTTAACTCAACGAAGGCGTTAAGTGGACTCAACGCACTCAACGCATAAGTGCCAGATTCGTCGAGTCAACCTTTAACTCGACGAAGGCGTTGAGTGGACTCAACGCACTCAACACCTGAGACTCAGACTCATCGAATAAACTCCTTGACTCAACGAATCGTCGAGTATACTCAACACACTCAACGCTTAAGTGTCATACTCGTCGAATCAACACTTTGACTCGACGAATCGTTGAGTAAACTCAACACACTAAACACCATTATTCGACGAGTCAACACTTGACTCAACGAAAGCATTGAGTGGTCTCGACGCACTCGACGCTTCCAAATCCTGGTTGTGCTAAGTTTTTTTTCCACTAATCATATGAGCAAATCATACTAAGTCAATCTCTCAATTTCTCCAAACGTTCTTATGTGCGACCCTGATAGGCTCATACTGCGTTGGCAGTGATGCTACATACTTGATCACTTCCAGAACACAATGGTAATATCAACAGTCTCTCACTTGATCTTGAAAATATCAAACAAAAGCTTCACAAATAATGAGCGGCATCTAGCAATGCATCATTGCTCCCCAAGCAATAAGAGTTTAGAACTCAAATCCATTATGATCAATGTATCAGTGTTGTCATGTCCCTTCGTCTCTTACATCCGGATTGAACTGGAGGTATAGACCGTGTCACCCTCATAATTGTTCAATCCTAGTTTCCTGATCTAGAATGGACTTCCAGAAATTGGTGAACCCAATTTCATATATTGACTCAACCAAGCATGACTATACATTTCGCAGTCCTATTCAATCAAAAGGTCCTTGGATGGAACTCCTGTCATATAGGAGGACAAATCTCATGTTTGCTCACACGCAAACACCAAAATGATTCGTAACGTATCCAATAACCACCTTTATCATCCAACTTTCTCAAGACTGGACTTTTGATAGCATCAAAGCACGCTCTTCCTCACTCGATGAATGTTGTGACTTCAGGTCAGAGGACCACAAACACCATTGTCACTTGAGTCATACTTGTGACGCGTTCATATAACAATCCACAAAGTATTCTCATGGTGGGTCTGTCCAGTACAACTTGTTCACTAACAAGTACCAATGTGATGACTTGATATCATAATATCATGACCTATGAGAACCGGTCACCAGTCAACGCACATGCTAGTCTTAATGTATAATCATCGCCCTTAGTTTCTAAGATGACACTCGACCAGGGACTATTTAAAAATGAAGCTTCTAATAATATAGGTTTTCACATTCAAGTCATCACTTGACTCCTATGAAAGCAAACATTCTAAGGGCATTTATAATGTTAAATTACTCTATCACAATAGAAATAAATTTACAAAATAAAAGAACTTGCCAAAATTATATAAATGAAAGGTATACAGTATTTTATTAATCAAATGAATTATTACAACCAACAAACATACAATCCACAAGACTCCAACTAAAACTGATCATTAAGGTATCGTATACCCATAGATCTAACATGACCATCATGCTTTCTCTGCGCTAGAGGCTTTGTCAATGGATCCGCAATATTTTTTTCAGTCGGCACTCTGTTAATACTCACATCTCCTCGATCGACATTCTCTCAAATAAGATGGAACCGCCGAAGTATGTGCTTGGAGCGCTGATGAGATCTAGGTTCCGAAGCAAGTGTAATTGCACCGTTGTTGTCACAGTAGAGATCTACGAGACGAACAATGCTAGGAATTACATCTAACTCGCCGATGAATTTCCTAATACATACAGCCTCATTCGCTGCATTTGGTGCAGCGACATACTCAGCCTTAGTTGTAAAATCAACATCTGTCTCCTGCTTAGAACTCTTCCAGCTAACAACACCTCCATTAAGGCAAAATACAAACCCTGATTGAGACTTTGAGTCATCTCTATCAGTTTGGAAGCTAGTATCCGTGTAACCCCTTACAACGAGCTCTTCCTCTTCATCATACACCAAGAACGTATCCTTAGTCCTTCACAAGTACTTCATGATATTCTTAACGACAATCCAGTGACTTTCATCGGGATCAGACTGATACCTGCTAGTCATGCTCAAGACATAAGAGACATCGGGTCGAGTGCATATCATTGCATACATGATTGACTCAATTGCCGAAGCATATAGAATCAACTTCATGCGGTTCTTCTCTTCACAAGACTTAAGACACTGGTCCTTAGAGAGACTCACACCATGAGACATGGGTAAGAATCTTTTCTTGGACTCAAGTATGTTGAACCGCTTCAACACCTTATCAGTGTACGTACTTTGGGTCAAACCCAACAACTTATTCAATCTATTTCTATAGATCTTAATAACAAGTATATAAGTCGTTTCACCCAAGTCCTTCATGGAAAAACAGCTCCCTAGATTGTTTTTAACAACTTGTAGGGTCGGTTTTTCATTCCCGATCAGCAGTATGTCATCTACATACAATATCAGAAAGACAACAATGCTCCCACTAATCCTCTTATAAACACACGGTTCATCCTCGTTCTTGATAAAATCAAACTCTTTGATCTTTTCATCAAAACGAAGATTCCAACTTCGAGAAGTTTGTTTTAATTCATAAATGGATCTCTGCAGCTTATACATTTTAGTGGCTTCACCTGGAGATACAAAACCCCCGGGTTGTGTCATATACACTTCCTCAAGGAGGTTTCCATTTAGGAAAGCCGTTTTGACATCCATCTGCCAGATCTCGTAGTCATAATACGCAACAATAGCAAGCAGAATTCTGATGGACTTAACCATGACAACAGAGGAAAAAGTCTCATCATAGTCAATACCATGAATTTGCTTGAAACCCTTAGCCACCAGTCTCCCTTTGAATGTCTGTGCATTCCCATCCATGTCGGCCTTCTTCTTGAAGACCCACTTGCACCCTATGGGTCGTACCCCTTCAGGTGGTTCCACTAAAATCCAAACTTGGTTTTCATACATTGAGTCCATTTCAGATTTCATGGTCTCAAGCCATTTCTCGGAGTCCGGTCCACTCATAGCCTCTTGGTAGGTTGCAGACACATCACTATGATCCATAAGCAACACATTATATATTTGAGACACGAGAAATCCATATATCTCAGGATCAAACCTTAGTCAACCAAATCTACGTGGAACTTGTGCTTCCTGAGCAGACTCTCCAGCTACAACAACTTGTAGTCCTGTCTTAGTTTCCAATTCCGGTTCATTCACAGTTTGTGGTTCTTGAACTTCTTCAAGTTTTACCATGGTAGTCTTCCTACTTAAGAACTCTTTCTCAAGAAAGACACCAGTCCTCGCAACAAACACTTTGCCCTCAAACTGTAGGTAGAAATAGTATCCTTTAGTTTCCTTAGGATACCCCCACAAGATAACACTTATCTGACTTGGGTTACAGCTTGTCAGACATTGGACATCGCACGTATCCCTCATAGCCTCAAATCTTAATGAATGACATACTAGGATGCTTCCCAATCCATATCTCATATGGTATCTTCAAAACCGCTTTCGTTGGAGCACGATTTAGTGTAAAAGCAGCAGTTTCTAGAGCAAAACCCCAAAAGGAAACAGACAGATCTGCATGACTCATCATCGATCGTACCACAGAGTACGATTCCTCCGTTCAGACACATCATTATACTGCGGTGTTCTAGGTGGAGTAAGTTGTGATACAATATCACACGATGATCACGAAACTCATGACTCAGGTATTCGCCACCTCGATCAGATCGGAGTGCTTTAACCTTCTTACCCAGCTGGTTCTTTACTTCGTTCTTAAACTATTTGAACTTTTCAAAGGTTTCGGATTTGCACTTCATAAGATACACGTATCTGTATCTACTGAAATCATCAATAAATGTAACAAAGTAGAAATACTCACCTCTAGTCATAGAACTCATGGGTCCACATACATCATTATGTACTATGCCCAAGAGATCACCAACCCTCTCATTGAAACCAGTGAAAGGGACCTTAGTCATCTTGCCTAACAAACAAGATTCGCATCTCTCAAATGATTCATAATCAAATGATTCTAGTAGTTCATCTCTATGAAGTTTGGATATGCATTTCTCATTTATATGACTCAAACGACAATGTCAAAGGTATGTAGGGTTCCTTAGATTGCGAGGCGTGCCAATTTGGAAAGTATCACCGCTTTCCTATCCTCCCAAACTATGTAGAAGTTTTGTTTGTCCATTTGACATTGTTCACTCAAACATCTAGGAACTTGTCCTACCAAATTTGTTAGTAGTAGTTGTATTTTGTAATTTTTATTGATGACATCTCTCATTGTACCTAGGTGTATCTTCTTAAAAAGCACTTTGGACTTTTTGCTGTATTTTTTGTCTTTTATAATAAAATTCACACACAGTTTGATGCTTCTTTAAACATTATTCGCATTGATAATGCCAAAGAGTACGTGAGTAATCAATTCTCTTCTTTTTGCATGTCTAATGGTAGTATTCAAACAAGTTGTGTGTATACTTTACAACAAAATGGAATGGTGAAACGAAAGTATCGTCATCTCCTAGATGTTGCGCGAACTCTTCTCTATCAGATGAATGTGTCACACTCCAATTGGGGGCATGATATCCTTGTTGTTTTCTTATTAACCAGCTTCCCTCCATCACCCTTAAAGGGAAGACTCCATTTTTTTATCTTGTATCCCGACGTCACTCCGTTCTCCCTTATCCTTCAAGTGTTGAGGTGTACTGCTTTTGTTCACTCCCCTACGCATGGTCGCAACAAACTCTTCGCCCGCGCTATAAAGTGTATCTTCGTCGGGTAATCCCTGACTCCGAAGGGATATTGGTATTACTACCCTTTCCTCAAACGAATGTTTGTTTCGGCCGATGTTACCTTTTTTAGTCCACTTCATACTTCTCCACACACTTGACACCGGTCACCCCAAAAGATCCTCCTACCTCTACTCCCTCTTTTTCCATCATTCATGCTTCCCACTCGACATTCCACCACAACAACCTCCTATTCTATTGTCAGCTCTCCGGGACTCCCATCGTCAGTTCTCAAGTTAGCTCTCTACTCTTCAAAAGGATCTGACAATGACAACATCTCAGATCTTGATGTTCTCATTACACTCTATAAAGGGGATCCGGATGTGCACTCAACATTTCATTAATGTAGTTTGTATGCACACCTTTGCCCTTCTTACAGGGAATTTACTCTAGCCACCTTTGCCACCGTCATCCTGACAACTTATCATAAAGCTCTTGTCTTACCGTGTTGGAAGGTCGATATGGATGAGGAAATGTCCGTTTTGGCGTCTAAGGGCACTTAAATTCTTGTCATTACCCCTCTTAAAGCTGATGTTATTTGGTGTTATTGGGTTTTCGTCATCAAATATTGCCCTAACGACACAGTGGATATACACAAG
The DNA here is from genome assembly GCA_039513925.1 of Platanthera zijinensis. Taxonomy (NCBI): domain Eukaryota; kingdom Viridiplantae; phylum Streptophyta; class Magnoliopsida; order Asparagales; family Orchidaceae; genus Platanthera; species Platanthera zijinensis. The sequence goes on from CM077083.1 coordinate 159,918,142, forward strand.
GCTCGTTTGGTTGCTAAAGGGTTCACTTAGACATATGGTGTTGATTTCTTCACGTAGCCCGCATCAGTATTATCCGGGTTCTTTTCTCTGTGGCTGTCAACAAGAAAAGACCCATGTATCAACAAGATATTAAGAACGTCTTCCTCTATCTTGCAAGAAGAAATCTATATGGAGCAACTTCCTGGTAATGTTGCTCAGGAGTAGTCTCAAGCATGCAAGCTAAGGAATGTTATCATAACTCAAACAAAGTCTCCGTGTATGGTTTGACAAATTCAGTCAGGTCATTTCTATTAATATCTTGTATTTTAGCCCATTAATTAAATGCCCATTTAGCTAAGCCCATTTTGACTTTTTTTAGTCCCACATCTCCAATCCTCCTTGTAATCCTTTTTTGTACCTATTTATACTCCTTTAAGAGATGAATAAATTATTATGAATACATTTTCAAACATGATATCAGAGCGAGCCATCTGCTCGTTTTTCGATCCATTGGACTACCCTCAGCTGTTCACAGTTCTCCTGATGTTCCCTCAGCCGTTTGCAGCTCTCCTTGTTTTTTTGGTCCACAGGAGTTACCTTAGCCGTTCGCAGTCCTCCTAGTGTTTGCTTGGCCTGCCGAATTCATCCACTCGAGACCCTCTGCCCGCCAAGCTTGCTCGCAGATCTCACCTGCTCGCTCAAGCTCGGTGCACACATGCCCGCTGAAAGTCATCGTCGCTCACCTTCGTTGCGTGAGCACGTGTCTGCCGATCAATCCACTCCTCAAACCACTGCTCAGTCCACCCCTCAGTTCTCACTGCTTCGCGTGACCACTGCTCTGTCTGCTGCTCACCTGCGTTGCTTGTCAACCGTTCGCCTGTTTGATGAAAGTGATTGTTGCTCACCTGCGCTGCATGTGCTCACATATCCGCTGATCAGTACCAGACCGTCGCTCTGCCTGTAAGTGCCCTCAGCGTGCTGCTTCAGTCTGCCTACAAGTGCCCACCCGCACGACTTCTCTAGTCCGCCTCAAAATATCTACCCGCAGTGTGCTCGCAAATCCGTTGATCAGTCCGCTTCCCAGACTGTCGGAAGTGCCCTCACAACCTCAAAGTGCCTACCCGCACTCCTTCTCCAGTCCGCCTCAAAGTGTCTACCTGCAATGCTCTCGGCTGTTCACCGCAACTGCCTACCCGCAGTTATCTGTTTTTTCTACTTGTCTGTCTCCATGGCTGACTCCACCTTGACATCTGAGTCGCGTCTCTGCATCATCCTTTACTGTGCAAAGTACAGGACTTGGTCCTTAGCTATCAAAAATCACCTCAGAAGTCTCACATATGGGGGCATATTGATGGAAGCACTCTCATACCTACCACAACGCCTAACAAAGCGTCTGATAAGACTTTTCTCACACTCTTTGATACTGAACTTATGACGAGCATCGGGTCATTGATGTCATCCTTCAATCAGTCTCATCTTCCAACATGTTGCAACTCGAGCCTTGTGGCACAACGACAACTATGTGGAATCATCTTCGCACTTATTTTACGTTAACTAATAGCGCACATGAGTTCCAGCTTCTGCAAGCTATACAATCCACTCAGTAAGGGAACCTCTATCCGTCAGTATCATGCTACAATGCTTGATCTTTGGAATTAGCTCAGTGGCATGGAGCCTACACTTCTTCCTGGCGATACTAGTCCCTCTACCAGCAGTGCCTCGCTTTACGTAATTGTCGGAGACTATTGCAGTTTCTCATGCATCTCTAACTCAAATTTCAGACATTTGCCAGCATTCTTCTTCAACATTCTCCAACTCCCTCCCTGGATGTTGCAGTGAATGAACTTACCGCCGAGGAAAACAACCGTCTTGCTCTGGAGATTGGCTCCACCATGGAACCTTTTCTTATGGCTACCTCCCCTATTGACAACGCTCTCCCGCTGGCTATGACTACTCGTCCACCTTCAAATTCATCCCCTTTGTACATCGTCCACCCAGACCTATGCTTGCCTCCTCTGGACAGAAATGGTGTAATTGGCACAAACGTCATGACAATCACAGTATCCAGAAGTGCTATGCTCTTGCCAACCGCAAGGCACAAGAAGTTGTTGGCCACCGGTTCGCAAGTCGCCCCGCTCCACAAGCCGCTCATGCAGATCACTCCTCCGTCTTCACCACAGAGCAGATGTGGCAGCTTATGGCAATGATGCAGGTCCACCACTCCTCATTTGAAACCGGGTCTTCTTTTGTTGTTGTTGCAAGTATCTCTTCTGGCACTTGGATATTGAACTCAGGTGCTTCCTATCATATGACCAAAGATGGTCACAACATCTCCAATCTCCTTCCCCTTCCATCCTCATTTATTTGCACAGCCAACGGAACCTTACTCTCAATCACGGGTCATGGACATCTTCAAGATCACTCCTTGTTCACTATCCCTCATGTTTATCACGTTCCACATCTAACCATGAATCTTTTATTCGTTTCTCAGATTACTGACCAAAACTTTTTTATTTCTTTTAATGCTTCGACTTGTCTGATATAGGATTACCACACAAGGAGGGTTGTTGGTAAGGGCCACCATCACAACAGTCTCTACAACATTACCAGCTTGCACCTTACACTCCCTCAGTCAACGGAACCTTACTCCCAATCACAGGTCATCTTCAAGATCACTCCTTGTTCACTATCCCTCATGTTTATCACGTTTCCCGTCTAACCATGAATCTTTTATCCGTTTCTCAGATCACTGACCAAAACTTTTTTGTTTCTTTTAATGCTTCGGCTTGTCTAATATAGGATTCCCACACGGGGAGGGTTGTTGGTAAGGGCCACCATTGCAACGGTCTCTACTACATTACTAGCTTGCACCTTCCACTCCCCCCAGTCATCTACCGTAGCAACTATTTTCGACTCGTCGACTACCTCCCTATGTGATCTCTAACATTATCGTCTTGCTGAAATCTAGCTACCACGTTGGATCGCCTCCTCCGGCGCTCTTGGGAACACCCCTACCAAAAGGCTTAATCCATGTACTCATTGTTTTCGCGGTCGTCAGATCGCCTCTTCCTTTTCTTCCGGTACCTCTGTTACTGTTGCTCATTTAGACTTAGTTCGCGCTGATGTATGAGGTCCTTTCCCATACTTCAAAAGGAGGATATAAATATTATGTTATTTTTGTTGATGATTTCTCCTGATTTACTTGGTTGTACTTAGTCAATAGTAAATCTGATGTGTTCTCTAAATATGTTGAATTTGTGACTATGATAACCACTCAATATTCCTACAAAATCAAAACTTTACGCTCTGATGGGGGGGGGGGTATCTCTCTCATGATTTTTAACAGTTCCTTCGATCTCAGAGAATCCTTACACAGTATTCATGCCCTAACACACCTCAACAAAATGAAGTTGCAGAACGACAACATAGACATATATTGGAAGTAGTTCGATCTCTTCTTCTCAGCTCATCAGTCCCTGTTTAACTCTGGGCTGAGGCCAAGCTCACCAGCATATTTTTGATAAATAAAATATCTACTCCAAACCTTCAAAACATATCCCCATATGAATGACTTTATAAGAAGGCCCCATCTTACTTATTATTAAAAGTATTTGGGTATACTTGCTTCGTTAAACTTCCTAAAATTGAGCATGACAAGTTGTCAGCTCGTTCTGTAGTATGTGTTTTTCTTGGCTATAAACATAAGGGCTACAGATGTTATGACCATGTTGCCAGACCAATGCGCATCTCCCAACATATGGTTTTCCTTGAACATATTCCCTACTACGCTCTTCTCAATCCACCTATCACTTTATTGTTGAAGCATGCGTTCCACAATCCTTGCTTTGAAAATAACAAATCCCGAATGTATTTGATCATAATGTTTGTGGTGTGCAGCTATAACTGGTACAACACTCTGATAATTTAGGATGGGCGACGTACAACAAGTTTTACAAAGCAGAGATATCGCAGGCGATATCCACTATCGCCAGGCGATAGCGTGTTGACGTCATCCATGACGTAGGACATGATTCTCAACGGTAACTTCACGATACCGTCAGGCGATACCGAGCTATCGCGACGCGAAAGGCCCACGTCCGTACACGTTCTGCAGCTTCCCGACGCAGTTATTGCAGAGTGGGACACGTGGCAGCAAACGAAAATATCGCAGACGATACCAAGCTATCACCGGGCGATGGTGCAAAAACCATATATAGGCTGGATTTCGGGAAATTGATGTTATACACCTCCAAAAGCCTTCATCCCGTACATCCCCAGCCTAAAAACTCGGTGGAACCAAAAAAACTCCTAAGTGTTCAAGCAAGATCAAAAACGAAGAAGGGACCGTTCGTGCTTTTCAACTTCGGCGGCCTTTGCAAGGATTTGTTGTCTTATTCAGCACTCAAGACCAGATGGATTTTTTATTTTAGATTTCTTTTCTTTCTAATAATTTTGTAAACGGTAGAGAAATCGCCGCCTTGTGTGTAGTGACTAGTTCGTTGAGAGATCTAGGGGGAAGCTAGTAGTTGTATCTAGGGAGAGATGGACTTAAGCCGGCCGGTTTTTGGGAGGACTGGTGTATTCTAAAAAGAAGATTTTCATTATACCCTTTGATTTCAAGCTTTATAGAAATCTCTTTCATGTTATTCAACACTTATGAAATAAAACTTCGTTTTAATTTTTTAATCAATTTTTAAGTGTTTGTTATGTGTTTCTGGTTGTGAGAAAAATTATTTGATTTTCATTTATATTTGACTAAGTAAAAAAATTAAAGTAAAATTTATTGTTTGCACTTATTCATCCCTCCTCTAAGGGCGTCTCAAGACCCAACACTTGGTATCAGAGGAAGGTTGCTCCAAAACGGTTTTATTACTAAGAGTAATGACGCATAACGATCACACATTTTCTGAGGCGCAAGAGATTAGCAAACCTCTCTTATTCATCGACACAGATTATAATTATTGAAAAACCCGAATGCGATGTTTTCTAATTGTGTTAGATATTGACGTATGGGATACAGTAGAACAATGCTACACTCCACCTACAACGGTAGTTGAAAGTGTTTCTATGGAAAAACTGAAGGATAAATGAGATGATACTAATAAACTTAGGTGCAAAAATAACGCTAAGACAATGAATATTTTATTTTGTGCGTTAGATAGAACTGAATTCAATAGAGTGTGAGCGTGTGAAACTGCATACGATATTTGGAATTTACTTGAAGTTACTAATGAAGGTGCATCACAGGTGAAGGACTCAAAGTTGTTTCAATTAGAATCAGAACTTGAAAAGTTCATGATGCAAGTTGACGAAGACATTGATTCTATGTACACTAGATTTACTAAAATCGCCAATGATTCCAAAGTTCTTGGCAAGAATTTCTTCAATGGTGATTTGGTGAGAAAGATTCTAAGATCACTTCCCCCGAAATTTAATCTGAAGGTGACCGTCATCTCGGAATCACATGATCTTAAGACTCTTCAAATTGAGAGTCTCATCGGAAATCTAAAAACTCACGAAGTAAAACTGAAAATTCAACAATAAGAAGATAACTTGAAGCCGAAAAAAAGGCGTTGACATTGAAGTTCAAGAAAGAAGTAGAGAGTGAAACTGATGAAGATGATGAAAAGGATGAGAAGAGCTTGTTTGTAAAGAAATTCAAGAAATTTATTAGGAACCCGGAGATGAGAAATTCATTCAAAAAGTATTTTAATAAGAAAGAAGCTAGGTTAAAGAAAGAAAAAAGTAAAGTTGATGTTGAGAATGATGAAGAGCATCCACCACCGGAGTGCTAACATTGTAGAAGGATTAACAATATTCGAAGCAAGTGCCATAGTATCTGAAAGAGCAAAAAGAGAAGAGGCACGATAAAAAGAACAAGAAAAAGGTATTGAAGGCGGAGACTTGGGATGATACTTCATCTGAAGATTCGAGTAGATCAAGTTAAGAAGAGAATGAGGAAGCCAACATGTACTTGATGGAAAAGAGCGATTCACCATCTGAAGATGAATGCAGTGTCTAAAGCGACATCGTGGTAACTCCTCAAACTTATGATGAATTGTATTCTGAATTTTTATAATTTGCAAATTTATCGATATGACTCTAAAAGATATTGATTTGCTAAAATCTTAAAACAAAATTTTGTTAAAAGAAAATAAAAAACTGCCTATTGAATTAAAAGTATTTGGGACGAAGAAAGTTACTTGTCAAGAGTGCGATCACTCTTTGGCAAGGGTAAAGGAATTAGAAGAATCTCTTGGTAAGTCTCAATTCAATGTTGATTCTCTTACAAAAGAAAAGAGCGACTTAGAAAGATCTCTGAAATCTTCTCAATCTCAAGTAAAAGGTGGTAAAAAAGCTTTTACAAACCGGTGTGTCATGTTAGTCAAAGAAAACACTGTTTTAAAGCCCAGATCCATGATTTAAATGTGGCTATTAAAAAGTTTGGAGTTGGCCGAAAATCACTAGATATGATTTTGGCCAACCAGTGCCATAAATCTGCGAAGTACAAAGTTGGATACGTCGCTGGAAGCTATCGCCCCGCGATAGTTACTATCGCTAGCGATAATGAAAAGTCGATAAATTTTTTTTAAAAATAAAAAAGCTTTTTTTATAATGAACATACCACTTCCAGTAAGAGCTCTCAACCGATCTTGAAAAAGACGTCATTACCTTGTATCACTTGTGTTAAATGTAATCGGTTTGGACACACTACTGACTCTTGCAGTAAGAAAGATCATAGTCTATTTAAAAAAGTTTGGGTACCTAAGACGTCCACCTATTTTATGGGAGGAATCACTTGGGTAACCAAATCTTTACTCTTATCTTCTTTCTAGATGTAATGACAGACTAAGGACAAGGAAGACGTGTGGTACTTGGACTCAAAATGTTCAAAACACATGACGGGTAACAAATCAAAGTTCTTTAGCCTAGAATTGAAGAAATGAGTAGTGACTTTTGGCGACAACGAGAAATGAAGGATCATAAACATCAATGTAGCGGGTAACGATTTCTTTACTATTTCAAATGTTTTATTTGAAAATAGTTTGAAATATAACTTAATTTCAATAAGTCAACTATATGATAAAGACTAAAATATTTTATTTGAATCGTCTATAAACATGTGCAAAATTATTGATTCAAAATCACAAGAAATTGTTTTTACTGCACCTAAAATTCACAATATTTATAGGATGACATTTCATGATTTTTCTTAATCTTCACATAAATATTTTATTTCAAAGAATGATGAATTAAAATTATAGCATATGCGTCTTGATCATTCTAGTGCAAAAGTAGTCAAAATCATCTTTCAAAAGTAAAAATGTTGTTTTTACTACTAGACCTTTACAATTAATTCATATAGATTTTTTTGGTCCGGTTACTACACAAAGTCTAGGAGGTAGAAAATATAATTTTGTTTTGATAGATGATTATTCACGTTTTTGTTGGACTATATTTTTAGTTTTCATATCCGATACGTAATTTGAATTTACAAAATTATGCATACGAATTCAAAATGAGCTTGATTTAAAAATTAAATGCATACGCTCGGATCATTGAGGTGAATTTGAGAATCATAGATTTATTTCATTTTGTATTGAATTAGAAATTAAACATGAATTTTACGTTCCTCGCACACCACATCAAAATGATGTAGTGGAGAGAAAAAATAAAATTCTTCAAGAACTAACACGTACTATGCTATCTTAATATAAATTACCTAAATCTTTTTTGGTTGAAGCTGTTAGTATTGTTTGTTATATTATAAATCATGTCATGCTACGTCCATTTTTGAACTAACTTCATATGTGCTATATTTTCAAAAGAAGTCCAATGTATTTTATTTTAGAGTTTTTGAATGCAAGTGTTTTATTTTGAATAAAAAAGATGTTTTAGAAAAATTTGATGAAAAATATGATGAATGAATTTTTATTGGCTATTCTTCAACTAGTAAGACTTATAGAGATTTAAATAAACGAATAAAAATAGTTTAAGAATCTATTATGTTAAATTTGATGAGTTTGTTCTTTGTGTAAAAACTAATCCTATAGGAAACGATGAAGAACCTCTTCCTCTTTTGGAAAAGGATGATGAAGAAGTTCTTGTAGATCAAGAAAAGATAAAAAAGAAAGAGAAGAAGAAGCGAAAGAATATGTGCCTCCAAGTGAGCTAAGTTTTTCAAAAGATCATTCACAAGAATTGGTCATTGGAGAACCATCAAGAGAGGTAAGTACACGTTCTTCTTTACATGATTTACTTTCAAACTTTTGTTTTATTTCCAATATAGAACTAAAAGATGTTTCATCCACTTTAAATGATGAATCTTGGTTTTTAGCTATGACTGATGAACTTAATCAATTTGAACGTAATAAAGTTTGGAAACTTGTAGAGAGATTTTTTAATCATCCTGTTGTATGAGTTAGTGAATTTTTAAAAATAAATTAAATAATGAATCTAGGATCACTGGGAACAAGGCTAGATTAGTAGACAAATGATATGCTCGAATTGAGGGGGTAGATTTTGATGAAACATTTGCACCTGTAATACATCTTGAAGCAATTGGAATTTTTCTTGCATTTGCTAGTTTTAAAAGATTTAAATTATTTCAAATAGATGTTAAAACTGTATTTTTAAACGGCTATATTAAGGAAGAAGTTTATGAAGAACCGTCTGATTTTGCGAATGAAATTTTTTTTGATCATGTTTATAAATTAGAAAAAATATTTTATAGTATGAAACAAGCGACTCGTGTATGACATGAAAGATTAACTTTATATTTGTTAAATAATGATTATAAAATGGGTAGTACAGATTGTACACTCTTCATTAAGCATGTTAATAATGATTTGGTAATTTTATAAATTTATGTTGATGATATTATTTTTGAAGTTACTAATGAAGAATTATGTAATGATGTTGTAACGGTTATGAAAAATGAATTTGAAATGAGCATGCTAAGAGAACTTACATATTTTCTGGGTTTTCATATTACTCAAAAATATGATGGTATTTTTATTTGCCAATCAAAATATATTCATTAAAAGGTTTACATTTTAAAATCTTAAGCAAGCTAGTACTCCTATGAGTGTTTCATTAAAGTTAGGAAAAGATGAAAATGGAATATCTATTGATCAAATTTATATAGAGGAATGAAAGGTTTGTTGTTATATTTAACCGCATCTAGATCTGCTATTATTTTTGTAGTTTGTTTATGTGCTAGATTTCAGGTTAATCTCAAAAAATCACATTTAAAAGCGGTTAAATAAATCTTTAGATATCTTATTGGTACTTCAATTAGTTTTATGATATTTTTATAATGATGATTTTATTTTACATAGTTAATCTGATTCAGATTATGTTGGTTGTTCTTTAGATCGCAAGAGTACTAGTGATACTTTCACTTTTTAAGCCCTTCACTTATTTCATTATTGAGTAGAAAACAAAATTCTGTGGTCCTCTCCACCACCGAGGCCGAACATATTGCACTAGGTAGTTGTGCGCAAGCTCTATGGATGAAACAAAATTTAGAAGAATTTGAGATAACTCAACAAACCATAGAATTAAGGTGTGACAATAAAAATATAATTGATCTAACTAACAATCAGTATATCATTCACGGTCTGAACACATAGATATCCGACATCATTTTATTACAGACCATATTAAAAAGAAAAAAAATATTAAAATCAACTTTATAGGGGAACCGATTCACAAATTATCGATATTTTCACTAAATCACTTCCCGATTCACGTTTTCCAACACTAGGACTAAAATTAGGTGTCTTAGATATTTCAAACTGAAAAATCTAAATCCATATAAAAAAACTAACTAGGAGACTAAAATTAAACAACATTAAGACAAGCTTATGACATTCCATCATAATTAAACATAATTGTTAAACATAATTAAACATCTCAAATTGTCTTCACACACATAAAAGTCTCCCAGATGTCATAAAACACAAACATTCACGAATTACCAGAAAATATAAATTATTGACTATCACTGGGCGACGGCTGCTATCGCTAGGCGATAGCTCCCAGAAAGCTAAACCTGCAGTCGTACTTCGATCAGGAATCTCAATCCTCACTGGTAAGTGGTTGGTTTCACTAGAACCCTGGCCTCGTTCCCTCGGTCGTCTCGCGCGATGGATTGAATGACGTAGAAGATCTACCACTAGACTCTCCCACTATTTCTCTGTTGGGTTTTTCTATACGTCACAACACTTGTGCGCAGCGGAATAAGGAAACAAGAAAACCCCAAAAGAAATAGATTTTGCGATGAACATTGATCAAGTAAAGTTACTGTAAATAAAATTTACTTTTGCGGGATTGAATCACTACTCAACCAAGATGCTCCAAGAAATACGACGGATACTGGCGGCTGGAGTTTCGAGCGTTAAATTGTGTCCACGCCTCTACAGGTGATCAACACGAATAGGAGAACCCTTAGACTCTTGTCACACAAGATCTATGTTGAAGGAAAGCAATATGCGTCTTAACAGACTGCTAAATCTGCTCTAGAAGAGGCGGTGGCGACGGGCGCTGGAAACGGGCTGAGTGACGGCGATGGGATTGGGACTTTCGAAAACGATTTCCTTCGGCCTTTTTTCTCTCGGATTACTGTCGCCCTCGGCTCCAAAGTAAAACCCTAAGACATCTTCTATTTTATACCCAAAAGAATAAACAACAGAAAGTCGTCGCTCTCGGCAGACCCGTAACACATGGAATTTATCTCGATGAATCAACACTTGACTCGACGAAGCGTCGAGTGGTCTTAACGTATTCAACGCCAGCACTCAACGAATCAACACTTGACTCGATGAAGCATCGAGTGGTCTCGACGCACTCAACGCAAGCACTCGAAATCAACACTTGACTCGATGAAGCGTCGAGTGGTCTCAACGCACTCAACGCCAGCACTTGACGAAACAACACTTGAAGGATCTTCTTCTGATCAATCCAGAGATCATTTCGATTCCGTTAGAAATGAGAATTCAGAATATCACACATTGATCGATCAAACAGAGATTCAGCAACTAAAAGAGAGATCGATTCTTTGGGATCCTTCCTTTCTTCAAACGGAACGAACAGAGATAGAATCAGATCGATTCCCGAAATGCCTTTTTGGATCTTCCTCCATGTCCTGGCTATTCACGGAACCTGAGAAGCGGATGAATAATCATCTGCTTCCGGAAGAAATCGAGGGCGTCTAATCATCCTTATCTACTACATTTCTTTGGTGATCTCGACTCTCGACTTGAGCTGTAGGTCTCGGTCAGTGATGACTTCTGGCTACTCGACGAAGCGTCGAGTGATCTCGACGCACTCAACTCCTGGCTGAGTGGACTCAACGCCTGACAGTGTTGTCTGGACGCACTCAATGCCTGACAGTGTGGTTTCGACGCACTCAACGCCTGACAGTGCTTAGTCCTTCACTTATCACATATGAGTAAGACCAACATAATCCATTCCTCCAATTTTTCCAAACACTCTTATGTGCGACCTTGTAGGCTCATATTGCGTTGACAGTGAGACTACATACTTGATCACTTCCAGATCACAATGGTAACACCAACAGTCTCTCACTTGATCTTGAAAGTATCATACAAAAGCTTCACAAATAATGAGCGGCATCTAGTAATGCATCATTGCTCCCCAAGCAATAAGAGTTTAAAACTCAAGAGCCAATGTGACCAATGTATCAGTGTTGTCATGTATTTTCGTCTCTTACATCCGAATAGAACTAGAGGTATATACCGTGTCACCCTCATAATTGTTCAATCCTAGTTTCCTGATCTAGAATGGACTTTCAAAAATCGGTGAGTCTAATATCATATATCGACTCAACCAAACATGGTCATACATTTCTCAGTCTCATTCCATCAAGGGGCTCATGAATGCAACTCCTATCATATAGGAGGACAAATCTCATTTCTATCCACACGCAAACACCCAAATGATTCGTAAAGTACCCAATAACCACCTTTATCATCAAACTTTCTCAAGACTGTACTTTTGATAGCATCAAAACACGCTCTTCCTCACTTGATGAATGTTGTGATTTCAGGTCAAAAAACCACAAACACCATTGCCACTTGAGTCATGCTTGTGACACGTTCATATAACAATCCACAAAGTATTCTCATGGTGGGTCTGTCCAGTACAACTTGTTCACTAACAAGTACATATGTGATGACTTGATATCACAATATCATGACCTGTGAAAACCGATCATCATTCAACGCACATGTTAGTCTTAATGTATCATCATCGCCCTTAGCTTTTAAGATGACACACCGACCAGAAACCATTTAAGAATGAATCTTCTAAAAACAAAGGCTCTCATATTCAAATCACCACTTGACTTCTATGGAAGGAAATATTTTAAGGGCATTTATTACGTTAAATTAATCTATCACAATAGAAATAAATTTACACAATAAAAGAACTTGCCATAAATATAAATTGAAATGTATAGTACTCTATTCATCAAATGAATTATTACAACCGACAAACATACAACCCACAAGACTCCTACTAGAGTTGATCATTCAGGTATCTAATACTCATTGATCAACATGACCAACATGTTTTCTCTGTGTGAGAGGCTTTGTCAGTGGATCCGCAATATTTTCTTCAGTTAGCACTTTGCAAACGTTTACATCTCCTCGATCGTCAATCTCACGAATAAGATGGAACCACCGAAGTATGTGCATGGAGCGCTGATGAGATCTACGTTTCGAAGCAAGTGCAATTGCACTGTTGTTGTCACAGTAGAGAACTACAGGATCAACAATGCTAGGAACTACATCCAACTCGCCGATGAATTTCCTAATCCATACAGTCTCCTTCGCCGCATTTGCAACAACGATATACTCGACCTCAGTTATAGAATCAGCAACTGTCTCCTGCTTGGAACCCTTCCAACTAACAGTTCCTCAATTTAGGTAAAATATAGACTCTGATTGAGACTTTGAGTCGTCCCTATCAGTTTGGAAGCTAGTGTCTGTGTAACCCTTTACAACGAGCTATTCCTCTCCGCCAAATACCAAGAACGTATCCTTAGACTATCTCAAGTACTTTATGATATTCTTGACGGCTATCCAATGACTATCACCGGAATAAGACGGATACTTGCTAGTCATGCTCAAAGCATAAAAGACATCAAGTCGAATACATATCATTGCATGCATGATTGATCCAATTGCCGAAGCATATGGAATCAACTTCATGTGGTCCTTATCTTCACAAGATTTAGGACACTAGTTCTTAGAGAGACTCACAACATGAGACATGGGTAAGAATCCTTTCTTGGACTCAAGCATGTTGAACCGTTTCAACACCTTCTTAATATATGTACTTTGGGTCAAACCCAACAACTTCTTCGATTTATCTCTATAAATCTTAATACCAAGTATATAAGTCATTTCGCCAAAGTCTTTCATAGAAAAACAGTTCTCTAAGTTGTTCTTAACAACTTGTAAGGTCGGTTTGTCATTCTTGATCAGCAGTATGTCATCTACATACAATATCAGGAAGACAACAATGCTCCCACTAATCCTCTTGTAAACACACGGTTCATCCTCGTTCTTGATAAAACTAAACTTTTTGATCTTTTCATCAAAACGAAGATTTCAACTTCAAGAAGCCTGTTTTAATCCATAAATGGATCTCTGCAGCTTGCATATTTTAGTGGCTTCACCTGAAGATACAAAACCCTTAGGTTGTGTCATATACACTTCCTCAAAGAGGTTTCCATTTAGGAAAGCTGTTTTGACATCCATATGCTAGATCTCGTAGTCATAATACACAGCAATAGCAAGCAGAATTCTGATGGACTTAACCATAGCAATAGGGGAAAAGGTCTCATCATAGTCAACACCATGAATTTGCTTGAAACCTTTAGCCAGCAATCGTCCCTTGGATGTCTGTACATTCTCATCCATGTCGGTCTTCTTCTTGAAGACCCACTTGCACCCTATGGGTCGTACCCCTTTAGGTGGTTCCACCAAGGTCTAAATATTGTTTGCATACATGGAGTTCATTTCAGATTTCATAGCCTTAAGCTATTTCTCAGAGTCCGGTCCACACATAGCCTCTTGGTAGGTTGCAGACTCATCATCATAATTTATAAACAATACATTACCTATTTGAGACATGAGAAATTCATATCTCTTAGGCTTAAACTTTGGTCTACCAGATCTACGTGGAACTTATGTTTCTTGAGCAGGTTCTCTAACTACAACATCTTGTAGTCATTGCTCAGGTTTCAATTCCAGTTCATTTACTGTTTATGGTTCTTGAACTTCTTCAAGTTCAATCCTGCTAGTCTCTATACTTAAGAACTCTTTCTCAAGAAAGTCATCAGTATTCGCGATAAACACTTTGCCCTCAGATGGTAGGTAGAAATATTACTCTTTAGTTTCCTTAGGATACCCCACAAGATAACATTTATCCGACTTGGGTTCCAGCTTGTCAGGCATTTAACGTCTCACGTATGTCTCACAGCCCCAAATCTTAATGAAAGACATACTAGGACGTTTCTCAGTCCATATCTCATATGGTGTCTTCAGAACCGTTTTCGTTGGAGCACGATTTAGTGTAAAAGCAGCAGTCTCTAGAGCAAAACCCAAAAAAACAGACAAATCTGCATGACTCATCATTGATCGCACCATGTCTAACAGAGTATGATACCTCCGCTCAGACATATCATTATACTACAATGTTCTGGGTGGAGTGAGTTATCATACAATACAACACTCTTTCAGATGATCACGAAACTCATGACTTAGATATTCGCCACCTCGATCAGATCGGAGTGCTTTAACCCTCTTACCCGGCTGGTTCTCAACTTCATTCTTAAACTCTTTGAACTTTTCAAAGCTTTCGGATTTGCACTTTATAAGATACACATATCCGCATCTACTGAAATCATCAGTAAATATAACAAAGTAGAAGTACCCACCTCTAGCCATATAACTCATGGGTCCTCATACATCACTATGCATTATTCTCAATAGATCATCAGTCCTCTCATTGAAGCCAGTGAAATGGACTTTATTCATCCTGCATAACAAGCCAGATTCACATCTCTCAAATGATTCATAATCAAATGAGTCCAGTAGTCTATCTTTATGGAACTTAGATATGCGTTTCTCATTTATATTGCTCAAACGACAATGTCAAAGGTACGTAGAATTTGGGTCATTCGTTCTTAGTCTTTTTGTATTTTTTATATTATAGATCAGATGGTTTAAGATCAAAACATATAAACTATTAAACATTTGAGCTACACCATAACAAACATCATTCATAAAAATTGAATAACAATTGTTCTTAATTATAAACAAAAATCCTTTTATGTCAAGACATGATATGAATATAATGTTTCTAGTTATGGAATGAACGTAATAATAATTATCTAGTTCTATTACAAGCATACTATGCAAAAAGACGGTAAACTCCTACGACGTCAGCATCAACTCTTGCTCCACTGCCAACACGCAGGTCCACCTCTCCTTTACTCAGCATTCTTCTCCTTCTCAGTTCCTGCACATTTATACAAATGTGAGAACCACATCAGGTATCCAATACCCATGATGAAGGAGCAGAAAGGTTTATCTTTACAACATAAATACCTGAAGCGGAAGTTATACCTCCCTTCATTTTTTGCAGACCCTCAATATAAAAAGGACAGTTCCTCCTCCAAAGACAAGTCTTGCCACAATGGTGGCATTTTCCTTCCTTCGCCAAGCCTTTCTTCTTCAGGCTGAAGATTTGGGCTCAAGAGATGACTTAGGTCCAACTTTAGTCTTCTTGAAACCCTTCGCATTGCCCTTGCCTTTATGCACCATCAATATGAGGTTATAGCAGACTTGACCTTCATATTGATCTCGACAGTTTTTAACATGCATAGGAGCTCGGACAGTGTCTTGTCAATTTCATTCGTATTGTAATTCAAGACAAACTGCTTGTAACTGTCCGACAATGATTGCAGGATTAGGTCTGTAGTCAACTCTTGACCTAGAGGAAAACCTAGTTTTTCAAGATTCTCTATATACCCAATCATCTTGAGTACGTGAGTCCCTACCAGGTCACGAGCTCTCATCTTACACTGAAACAACGTCTTGGTGACGTCAAATCTCTCTTGTCGAGCTTGCCCTTGAAACATTTTCTTAAAGTGCACGTCAATCTCCTTACAACTCATGTTCTCATGTTGCTTCTGAAGGTCAGAGTTCATGGTGGCGAGCATGAGGCATTCGATATCCAAGGAGTCGTCTTGATCCTTTTTATAAGCATCTTTATCAGCTCGGAACACATTCCTGATTGGCTCTTCAGGGGAATCCTCTTTCAAAACATAAAGCTTACGCACTTGTCTGAGAACAATTCTCAGGTTTCTGTACCAATCCAAAAAATTTGGCTAACTCAGTTTCTCATTCTCAAAGATAGATCTGAGGGGCAGGGTGGAGTGAGATCCACTTGCCATGGAAATTCTACAATGATTTATGCAAAGAAAAACTCTGTACTATATTTTAAAATACATTTTTATTTATTTCAATTAAGACTTTAATTAAAATTACTCTCATTATTTTAATTAAACTGATAACCCTCAATATCAATTCAGAGAGTTTATGCGAGCTACTCTCTTAGTGGACAAGATCCGTATTTCACCATCACCATGAGTCAACTTTGACTTTTCTCTCACAATGTAGTTATTTAGGTAGGCAACGCTTGCCGATGGCAATATTATGCAACTCTTGTATAGTTGGTGAACTCTTTATTCACATTCATCATATGGTGCATGTCAACCTATGCCTCTGGGCACTCAACCTTTGCGGTCACCCAGTAAAGTTAGACCCAATGTTGACAGTGGGATATCACAATTATCCGCTCGCACCCTTACCAAGATAGATTAATGCACCTTGCTTTGGCAAACTCATACTTCATCGATCGAGGCAGGAAGAGTGTCATCCATCGGAAGGCATCCGACTACTTAATATAGCTTAAGGAATTTTAAGATAATTGATTAACACTTAATCATGGTTTACAATTAACCAATGTGCACATTCACAAAATAAAACTTACAGCATTCACAATCTAAATGCATCTCATATGTGCACAAGAAAAATCATCAACATTTGACGAATTGGGCTAAATCTGAACATTTAGAACTCTTCTAAATTTTCAGATTTACATGCATTGGACATGAGCAATACTAACTCCACTTACATAGTAGACAAGCTCGTCTCTCTATGTGAGATTCAAAATCTAACACACTTGATTTCACAAACCTATAAGAGGGACGATTACTGTTAAGGAGAAACAAAGAAATCACAACGAAATAGCATGCGTTCTTGGCAGGGTTCCAAGAATAAATTTGGAAGTTTAGAACACTTCTAAATTTCAAGATCTACACGTAATAGATTTAGCAACTTCTGAAACAATGAACATCGCGCAACCTCGCTTTGATACCATTGTTGGATTTTTCTATACGTCACAACACTTGTGCACAGCGGAATAGGGAAACAAGAAAACCCAAAAAAAAAGATCTTGCAATGAACATTGATCAAGAAGTAAAGTTGCTGTAAATAAAATTTACCTTTGCGGGATTGAGTCACTACTCAACCAAGATGCTCCAAGAAATCCGGCGGACACTAGCGGCTGGAGTTCCGAGCGTAGAATTGTGTCCACGCCTCTACAAGTGATCACACGAACGGGAGAACCCTTAGTCTCTTATCACAGAAGATCTAGGTTAGAGGAAAACATTCTGCGTCTTCACAGACTGCTAGATCTGCTCCAGAAGAGTCAGCGGCAACGGGTGCCGGAAACGGGCTAAGCGACGGCGACGGGATCAGGACTTTCAGAAACGATTTTTGTCTGCCTTTTTCCTCTCAGGTTACTGTCCCACTCGGCTCCAAGTAAAAACCTAAGACATCTTCTATTTATACCCAAAGGAATAAACATCAGAAAGTCGTTGCTATCGGCAGACCCGTAAAACATGGAATTTATCTCGACGAATCAACACTTGACTCGACGAAGCGTCGAGTGGTCTCAATGCACTAAACGCCAGCACTTGACGAATCAACATTTGACTCGACGAAGCGTCGAGTTGTCTCGACGCACTCAACGCCAGCACTCGACGAAGCGTCGAGTGGTCTCCACGCACTCAACGTTAGAACTCGACTAATCAACACTTGACTCGATGGACCGTCGAGTGGTCTCGATGCACTCAACGCCTGGATGAGTGGACTAAACGCACTCAATGCCTGGCAGTGTGGTCGTGACACACTCAACGCCTGACAGTGTGGTCGCGACGCACTCAACGCCTGGCAGTGTGATCTCGACGCACTCAACTCCTGGCAGTGTGGAATCGACGCACTCAACGTCTGGCAGTGCTTAGTCCTTCACTCATAACATATGAGTAAGACCAACATAAACCATTACTCCAATTTCTCCAAACGCTCTTATGTGCGACCTTGTAAGCTTATATTGTGTTGGCAGTGAGACTACATGTTTGATCACTTCCAGATCACAATGGTAACACCAACATTCTCTTCCGCCGGGGTAGGTTTGAGCTTCAATCCTCGAGCAATGAAGTTCATAAATTTCTTCATCCCAGTCAGTCTCGTCGTCGTCTTAGCGTGGTGATCTACGACTAAGTCATATAAATCATCCACCTTTTCTCGAAGAGATTCTCCTCGAGGAAGTGGCGCTCTGATAAATGTAGAGGCTTCACCACGAGTCGGTCTTGTTGAAGAGAAAGCTTCGCCTCAACCTGATGGAAATCTTGATGACTCAGTATTATAGGTTGGGGGAATGTAGTCGTCCACGTAGAGATTCTGGTGAATCCATCTATACTTCTGATATATCACTCGCTGGATAACACTTCCAAATGGAAGTGTGTTGATCTTCTTCCTCATAGGGTATTTCATCCTGTATGTGTATCGGATCACAAACAATACTAAATCTATTGCATCAAACGACTCTTTCTCCAAAATCATGTATGTCACTAAACTGAGTTGTGCGGTGATCTTCCTTGTATCACCTGCCTTCAATAAAACAGTATTCTTAAGGATATCATCCACCATATACGCATCAGGAGTGAGGGTAGTTGTTGACTGAATGAGTGTCTTTATGGCTGTTCCATGAAGCACTAGGTTGAGCTGTGTCAAATCCCTATCCTTTCGATAGTTTTCTACCATGTCCAGCGCATTACTACATTCTATTAGTTCAAATTCATTTCGCAAATCGTCATGCATTATTTCAATTGATCCATTTTGAATTTGAGATCGAACACCTCCGTTTAACCCAGTGTAAGACGGATCTTCCAAATGATTATAAAATTCTCTCACTAGCACCGAACTAAACATGTCGGAGATAATTAAGGACATTATACCTATTTGCGCGAGTAAGTCATAGATGTGTGCATCTCGTGATAGATCAAATTCCACTATCTTAAAAACTCCAATAGCCGATTTTTCAATTCTTGGATACGATTGATACGATGAGTGCAGATTTCTGGAAGAATTTTTGCGTGCTCTTGAGCTATAAGTTGAAAGTTCACCTAGTGTCAACTACCTTCACCTATGGGGGGGGGGGGATAGGTGACTTTTAGCGTATTTGCGGAATTAAAATTGTACCTGCACAAGAAAACAAAACAACACAGCACAGAAAATAACACAGGCAATTTATAGTGGTTCCCCGATTTGGGTACGTTCACTTTCCCCCTTCGACCTATCTCCCAACCCGGGACGACTCGGTCACTTCACCAACAGGATTGAAATCCAATCATTGCACTATCGGAAGGAACCCTTCCACACGTAGGAGTCAACACTCCCACAACACGGGTTGCACCCAACCCTACAACTAGGAACCAAATGTTCCTTTACAATGAAAAAGAAATTGAAGTGTATAAGAAATACAAACAACTTGAAGATCTAGGTGTCCCTTTTCGTTAGACTACTTGTTCTTGTAGGCAACGAAAAGTCCACAACCCTTGATCTTTCTTGGAGAAAATCTCCCCGAGACCGGCGGCGGCAAAAGGGCGGCGGCAAGGCTCTCGGTGTTGGCGGCGGCAACTGAAAGCAGCAGCGATGCACTGGAGATTCAATCTTCTTAGCGAAGTCGGCAAGGTCTTCCAACGGTCACACTAGGATCTATCGTCTCGATCGATTCGGACGGGGATGGATTTCCCTATCTCAAATCAAGAGACAAAAGATCTCTGGTTAGACGCGTAAGACGTTGTGCAAGACTTGGCTTCTATCACCGGGGATCTGGAGAAGATCGAGATCGGCTGCGGTGACTACTGCACGAGCGGCGGCGAAGACGATCGGCGGAGCGGTTCGCAATTTTAGGGTTAGTCGGCGGCTCGGCTTTCGTTTTCTATATCCGTTCTTTTCTGTACACAAGTACCTGTGTATTTATACAATAGGTCATGGAGATGACCGTTGTGGGCCCCACCAAAGTAAAGACCAAAGTCCGGTTCAAATAGCTGCAGGTATCATGGACCGGTCCAGGAATTCGGAAAAATCGCCCAAGGCAAAATCGGCGAGAATCGTAGGTGATTCTCGACGAATCGGCGAGAATCACTTACGATTCTCGCCGAATTCTACTTGGCGAATTCTGGCTGCACAGGTTATAGAGGCCGGGGAGAATCGGCGGGAATCACATTTGATTCTCGCCGAATCGTCGAGAATGCAAAGTCATTCTCGACGAATCAGCGAGAATCACTTAGTGATTCTCGACGATTCTGCCTTAGAGAATTTTCTGACTGCGTCGAGACAGCCGGCCCAACCTGGCGAGAATCATCTAGTGATTCTCGACGACTCGTCGAGAATCACTAGTGATTCTCGACGAATCAGCGAGAATCACTTAGTGATTCTCGACGATTTACACTTAGACGATTCTCGTCTTCCAACCCGTGAGCTGGTCTTTGGCCCATCTTTGCTCCTTATCTGCTCTTGCTTTATCATAGCCCTGTACTTGAAATTAAGTACACCCCAATAGAGAGAGTACACGTAGGCCAACACACTGATCTGCTCAACGAGGGATTACGTCGCGCAGACCCGTGTATATTGACCCACTGCACCCTGACAATGGTGTGTACTTAGCGTGGAATAACTACAAGCACAACTTAAAAGATTTCATCAAACACATTGTCTATTTACCTTAGCTTGTACATGGGCTTCTTCAAATCAGGTACATTGTGGATACAATACCCAACAATCTCCCCCTATTTGAAGAAGCATAAACCCTACAAGCTAAGGTGAATAGAGCATATAGGAATGAAAATCATAAACTTAAAATTGAGTTGAGAGAGATATTCATTACCAATTTCTTGAGAGCAAACTTGGAGCCACCTTAGCCTTAGCCGAGAGAGTAATCTCCCCCTTTTCGGCTTCTACAAATCGGGGACTGAAGCATGTGACACCATGCTCCCCCTCAGTTCTTGTACCTTTGCTTTCACTAAATTCCCAGCAGAGGCTCCCCCTAGACGCATGAGCCTTGAGCTTCTGTAGTCTTCATTCCTCGTAGTTTAGCATCCCCAATTCAGTTTTGAACATACTGAACTTGGTCTCGTCAAGGGGCTTTGTGAAAATGTCTGCAATCTGCTTGTCAGTGGGAACATAGCAGAGAGAGATGTCCTTGTTCTCCACGTGCTCCCGAATGAAATGGTAACGCACTTCAATATGCTTCGTTCTGCTGTGCGATACCGGATTGTTGGCAATAGCAATTGCACTGGAGGAGTCGCAGTACATCGGTACTTCCTTGAACTGAAGATCATAGTCTGCTAACTGATTTCTGATCCAAAGGAGTTGTGCGCAACAGCTGCCAGCCGAGATGTACTCAGACTCTGTTGTGGACGTTGCGACACAGTTCTGCTTCTTGTTATTCCATGAGATGAGCCTTCTTCCGAGGAATTGACACGTTCCGGAAGTGCTTTTCCTGTCATCCCTATATGGCTTGTTTTAAGCCATATAGCGCTTTATTAAGAAAATATACATGATTAGGATAAGTAGGATTGACAAAACCTGGAGGTTGAGCGACGTATACTTCCTCTTTCAAGTCTCCATTCAAGAAAGCCGATTTCACGTCCATCTGATAGACTGTGAATCCTTTGTGAGAGGCATAGGCTAGGAATAGCCGGATTGCCTCGAGCCGTGCAACTGGTGCAAACGTCTGGTCGAAGTCAATCCCCTCCTCCTGTCTGTATCCTTGATCCACCAGTCTGGCATTGTTCTTGATGATGACTCCATGTTCATCCAGCTTGTTTCTGAAGATCCACTTGGTGCCAATCACATTCTGCTTTTGTGGTCTGGGAACCAGCGTCCAAACGTTGCATCGTTCGAATTGATACAATTCATCTTGCATGGCCAAAATCCATGCAGCATCTTTGTTCGCCTCGTCGAACTTCTTTGGCTCAACCTGTGACATGAAGCTAAGATGCAAAATCTCGTTAATGGTACCTCTTCGAGTTCTGACCCCGTCACGAGGATCTCCGATGATCCGATCTCTAGGATGATCCCTCACGTGTCTGAGCTCAAGAAGTCTGGCGTCAGGAGCTTCAACTACTTCTTGGGCATCTCCTTCTTCTAAAGGATTTGCTCCATTTTGATCTTCAACTTCTCTGATCGGCGTTGATGTGGAGACCTTGACGTATTTTGGAGTTGCATCTTTCTCGGGCTCATCCAGTTGTAACTTTTTGAGTCTGGCACCTGCATCTTCAGGAAGACCACTGGAAGAGTTGCAATTAAGCAAACTTCCTTCATCAAAAACAACATTAATTGATTCCTCTACCACTAGGGTTTTCTTGTTAAAAACTCGATAAGCCCGACTGTGGCTACTATAGCCCATGAATATGCCTTCGAAGCATTTTTCACCAAACTTAGTACGAGGGTACTTCCCATTATTCAGTACATAACATTTGCAGCCAAAGATCCTCAGATAGGACATAGTTGGTTTCTTGCCTTTCAGTAGCTCATAAGGAGTCTTACGATGACTCTTGCTGATCAACGCCCGGTTTTGTACATGACAAGCCGTATTGACAGCCTCGGCCCAGAAGTATTCTGGGAGAAAAGTGTCATTCAACATTGTCGTGCACGCCTCAATGAGTGTTCTATTCCTCCTCTCCGCCACTCCATTTTGTTGAGGAGTGCGAGGGGAGGAGAACTCATGAAAGATACCAAGTTCTTCACAGAACTCTGTCATAGCCCCAGACTCAAACTCTGTTCCGTGGTCACTTCTGATTTTGACCACTGAGCAGTTAAGTTCGTTCTGTATCTGCTTGACAAAACTGGTGAAGATGTCAAACGTATCAGACTTGCGCTTTAAAAAGAACACCCACGTAAACTGAGAGTGATCATCTACAATCACTAGCGTATACGACTTCCCTCCTAAGCTATGAACTTGCATAGGACCAAACAAGTCCATGTGCAGAAGATAAAGACATCTGGAGGAATCTTTGTCTGGGATGCCCTTAAAGGTAGCCCGAGTCTGCTTGCCCATCTGACATGCAGGACATGGACTATCTTTAATGCACTTAATAATGGGAGCATCCCTTACTAAGTCTTTGGAAAACAGCATATTAATTGTCTTGTAATTAATATGTGTCAATCTCTTGTGCCATTGTTCACAAAGAGATGCACTGCCTTTTGCAACGAGACATACTGGGGTAGAAGAATCTAAACTAAGAAAATCTAAACAGAAAATATTTCTGCTCCTAATGCCAGTTAATACAGTCTTCGAAGAATCACATGATATTATCAGGCATTTATCATTGCAGAACTTAACGTCATACCCTTTATCACATAACTGGTTTACGCTGATCAGGTTATGATTTAATCCTTCAACATAAGCTACGTTAGTGATAGAGAGTATACCGTTGGAAATCGTACCGTAACCTCTGGTGACTCCCCGATCAGATCCCCCAAATATGACTTTGGGTCCATTCTCAACTGGAGAGTACTCCCGCAGCAGGCTTCTTGTCCCGGTCATGTGACGGGAGCATCCACTGTCCAAATACCAAATAGGAGTTTTGTTGGCCTTTGGACATTCCTGCAAAACAGAATTAATTTGCCTTAGGAACCCAATCGAACTTGGGTCCTAGATTCCTTGTTAGCATACTCCCCCTCGATTGGTTAGCCCTACGAGTGGTCGGCCTCGCATTGCTAACATAAGGAGTCTCGTTATACCTTGGATTAAACCAACAATCCACGGCAAAGTGACCAACTTTGCCACAACACCAACAGTCAAATCTGTTGTACCTCTTCCTAGGCTCCTGCTTCACCCTGGGAATGGTGGGCACAGCTGGGGCCTTGGAACTGGAGGTGGAGGCATCATAGTGATTGCAGTCACATGATTTCTTCACCTTTTGTTCCTTCAGTATAACAGGCTTGGCTTTTGGTGCCTGCTTTCTATTATGCCCGCTAGAGAATTGACTATAATTTCCCAAGTGGATTTCCTCATAAGGTGCCTTGAAGACACTCTCACTGAAGTTGCGGGGAAAGGTCCACCCATCATACCGGCTCTTCGGCTTTGCAACCGAGGGCCTGAAGTGATGGTCGTATGTTGACTCAAAGTCATGTTGGTTACAGGGAAAGCTAGGCTTTCTGAACTCAACAGGGCTAAGTGGGGCCTTTCCTTTCTCAGCAGCAGAGGCTTTCTTGGCAGCTTTATTCTTCCTCTTGTTCCTGTTTCTCCTGGATGAGGAGCTAGGTGCCCCTACATGCCCCAAGCCAGCTCCTTTGGCCTGAGCAGAGAAGGTATCAACTAATGGAAGAACAGTTTTTGGCATAGAGAAGCTCTTGACGATCTTCCTTTCTGCCGCAAGTAGTTCTTCCAACTTGTCGACTTCCTCCTGCTTAAGATCAAGGAGCTTAAGAGACTCTGAATGCTTTGAAGTCAGGTCCAAGTGCTCCTGTCGGAGGGAGATCAAACTGGTGATCTCTTCCCTCAGGGATACACTCACCTTTAAGGAATTTGACTTCCTTTTTCTCAGCCTTCAGTCTCTTTCGACATTCCACGAAAGTATTGAGCAGAAGCTCATACTTCTCGAGGAGCTCAGCTTCACGGGCCGAAGAGCTATCCTCAGGGTCATCATCCTGAGACTCAAGATCAGAGTCAGAGTCGGAGAGAGGGGTGTGAGCTTTTACCTTCCCAGTAAATGGGGGGCAATCTCCTTCCGAGTCACAACGACCCATTAGCCCAAAGTAGGCTTCCTCGTCATTGCTGGTGTCTGACGTGTCAGATTCACTCAGCGTCTTTGACTTCTTCGCGATGTAACTCCTCTCCTTCTTCTTGTCTTTTGAGGACCTGTGCTCCTCTCCCTTTCCCTTTTCCCTCTTGCCTTGATGGCAGTCGGCCACGACGTGTCCTGGCTTGTTGCAATCAAAACAAATAATGTCAGATGAGCGGTGTTTGTTCGGTTTGGAAACATACCTGTCAGAAGAATAGTTCTTCTTCTGATCCCTTGAAGAGGAGCCGTTTCTCTTTCTCTGATTCCTCGGCTTGAGGAACTTCTTGAATTCCCTTGTGATAAGGGAGAGGTCTTCCTCTGACAATTCTGAGCCGGAGGAGCTTGGCTCAGAGTCTTCCTCTTCATCCCTCTTCCACGCACGGGAAGAAGCGGCACCCTTGCCCTTTCTGGAATGAATGGCTTTCAGGGCCACCATCTTTTCCTTGGCCGCGGCTTTCTCTGCTTCCTCTTCAGCCTTCCTTGTGTTCAACTGAAGCTCATAGGACATGAGCTTCCCGAACAGAATCTGAGGGTCGGTTTCCGCAAGTCTGCCAAACTCGCGGATGGCGCATATCTTTGTGTCCCATTCCTTAGTGAGGGATCTAAGGAACTTATCATTGAGCTCACCGTCAGTGAACACTCTTCCGTATCCTTTGAGTGCATTGACGATCTTGAGGAAGTTTTCGAAGGTAACTCTGATCTCCTCCTTGGGCCCTTGCCTGAAGGCCTCATATTTCTGATTGAGGAGGGATCTCCGATCGTCCCTCACTTCATCCGTGCCCTCCATTAATACAATCAGGCAGCTCCAGAGATCCTTGGTTGTCCTGCAGTTGCAGAAGTTCTGCATCATAGAGTCGTCAACTGCGCTTACCAGGATGTTCTGAGCTTTCTTGTCGAGTCCGAACAGCACCATTTCGTCCTTGTCCATTTCCGAAAGTTTCTTGGGCACTTTCTTGGTAGGATCAATGGTGGAGGCCTTAGTGGGAATGTAAGGTCCCTCCTCCACAATCATGAAGAGCCGGAGGTCGACTGCTTCCATGTAGAATCTGATTCTTTCCTTCCAGATAGGAAAGTTCAGTCTGGTGCACACTGGGATTTTGTCGGAGTGCTTGAGTCCGTCCATGGAGGATATCGGTCTTCTTCTTGAGACTGGTAGCAGGATTCTACTCAAGGTGTGAACCTTTTTGATGAGTAACCTCGCTCTGATACCACTTGAAAGTTCACCTAGTGTCAACTACCTTCATCTATGGGGGGGGATAGGTGACTTTTAGCGTATTTGCGGAATTAAAATTGTACCTGCACAAGAAAACAAAACAACACAGCACAGAAAATAACACAGGCAATTTATAGTGGTTCCCCGATTTGGGTACGTCCACTTTCCCCCTTCGACCTATCTCCCAACCCGGGACGACTCGGTCACTTCACCAACAGGATTGAAATCCAATCCTTGCACTATCGGAAGGAACCCTTCCACACGTAGGAGTCAACACTCCCACAACACGGGTTGCACCCAACCCTACAACTAGGAACCAAATGTTCCTTTACAATGAAAAAGAAATTGAAGTGTATAAGAAATACAAACAACTTGAAGATCTAGGTGTCCCTTTTCGATAGACTACTTGTCTTGTAGGCAACGAAAAGTCCACAACCCTTGATCTTTCTTGGAGAAAATCTCCCCGAGACCGGCGGCGGCAAAAGGGCGGCGGCAAGGCTCTCGGTGTTGGCGGCGGCAACTGAAAGCAGCAACGATGCACTGGAGATTCAATCTTCTTAGCGAAGTCGGCAAGGTCTTCCAACGGTCACACTAGGATCGATCGTCTCGATCGATTCGGACGGGGATGGATTTCCCTATCTCAAATCAAGAGACAAAAGATCTCTGGTTAGACGCGTGAGACGCTGTGCAAGACTTGGCTTCTATCACCGGGGATCTGGAGAAGATCGAGATCGGCTGCGGTGACTACTGCACGAGCGGCGGCGAAGACGATCGGCGGAGCGGTTCGCGATTTTAGGGTTAGTCGGCGGCTCGACTTTCGTTTTCTATATCCGTTCTTTTCTGTACACAAGTACCTGTGTATTTATACAATAGGTCATGGAGATGACCGTTGTGGGCCCCACCAAAGCAAAGACCAAAGTCCGGTTCAAATAGCTGCAGGTATCATGGACCGGTCCAGGAATTCGGAAAAATCGCCCAAGGCAAAATCGGCGAGAATCGTAGGTGATTCTCGACGAATCGGCGAGAATCACTTACGATTCTCGCCGAATTCTACTTGGCGAATTCTGGCTGCACAGGTTATAGAGGTCGGGGAGAATCGGCGGGAATCACATTTGATTCTCGCCGAATCGTCGAGAATGCAAAGTCATTCTCGACGAATCAGCGAGAATTGATTCTCGCCGATTCTGCCTTAGAGAATTTTCTGACTGCGTCGAGACAGCCGGCCCAACCTGGCGAGAATCATCTAGTGATTCTCGACGACTCGTCGAGAATCATCTAGTGATTCTCGACGAATCGGCGAGAATCACTTAGTGATTCTCGACGATTTACACTTAGACGATTCTCGTCTTCCAACCCGTGAGCTGGTCTTTGGTCCATCCTTGCTCCTTGTCTGCTCTTGCTTTATCATAGCCCTGTACTTGAAATTAAGTATACCCCAATAGAGAGAGTACACGTAGACCAACACACTGATCTGCTCAACAAGGGATTACGTCGCGCAGACCCGTGTATATTGACCCACTGCACCCTGACATTGGTGTGTACTTAGCGTGGAATAACTGCAAGCACAACTTAAAAGATTTCATCAAACACATTGTCTATTTACCTTAGCTTGTACATGGGCTTCTTCAAATCAGGTACATTGTGGATACAATACCCAATATAAGTCATTTCATGTCATAATATAACAACAAATGTAGTAAAAACGCAACATTTCACTATCACCGGGCGACAGTGGCTGTCGTCGGGCGATAGCCGAAACTTTTCTAAAAAATCGAAAACTCCATCTCAACTTTTAGATCTATAGGTTCCATGCCTAAACACAACTACAAAACTTCCTACAACTTTATATATATTATAGATCTTCTAGATCCATGCAAATCTCACCCTAAGACTTAGATTTTTCAAAGCTCATCCACAAATCATCAAATCCAGAACAATTTTTCCATAAAATCTTTTTTTTTATCACAAAGGATTCTTAAAATCAACTTCGAAAACACATTCTATACAAAAAATTCAAGAGAAAATCACAAACTTACCTTGGTTTTGAGGATTCTGCTAGTGACAGTTCTGTTTCTCGTGATAGGGTTTCAGGAAATAAGGGGGAGCCCTGAAATCCGGCTTCAGATCCGGCTTTTATATTAAATTTGATATCGCGACGTGATATCGCTATCACTCGCGATAGTGTTTTTTTGCTTCAAAATTCGCATTTTATCACCTCTTGTTTTCTGTATGCTACACATTCTTCAATGGAGTTTTTATTAGTTTGTACATTTCAGAAGTTGTCCTATGTGATTCTCATTTTTCAAGTTATATATAACATTGGGTTTGTACTTTCATGCTTAGAATATCTTCTATTTCATCATGAGTTTGTGGATAGTATATGTTTCAAATTATTTTTGCATGTCTCTAAGTATGAGTAATATTTTATACATGATAATGACTTCACACTTACACTTTTTGACATAATATAAGTGTTTATAAATTTATAATCTACATGAATGTGTTCTTGTTTCACATTGCTGATTTGAAATACATCATAACTTGTTTATTTTTGCACATTTTTCTTTAAATGACTTGGCTTTTTAAAAAAATAATTATACAAGTGGATTCGAAGTCCTAAATGTTTAAAAAAAGATAATAAAAATATTATATGAAAACAAGAAAAAGAAAAAGAAAAGTTATTCAAATAATATGCTCAGGGTACTTCACTAAGCACTATTCACCCCCCTGATAAGTCTTAATGAGCATTGTGAAGTTGAGCACCTTGGAAAGAATCATAAAGTACCTTGTGCACACAATTGTGGTCATTTTTCTTCCAAAATCGTGTAAAGAATTCCTAAATGAGTATAAAGTTGTTCAAATATTTTCAATGTTATGTGTTTACACTTCACACTTTGATGTGATTTTTAATTATTTCACTTGTTCTTCCTTATCAAAACACACATTGTACACTTCATTATCTATTATAAAATTTATTCTTATGAGAATTGGACTGAAAATAATTTTAACATTTCTATCTATAATTTTATACTACTATTTGATATTTTTGCGTGAATCTCACAATATTTATGTTTACCAGATGTTTTCTATATTTTTCATATTATTCACTTTTCTTTTATCGTCAATCAACATTATTTTGTCTACTTCTGTAAAACATATATCGTTCTACCCTTCTCTTAATATTTCTTTTTAAATTCTTTCTACTTTCTATAATACGTTTTCGCTTCACATACTCGCACTCTCTTATCTACCGTCACAAAGAAATCTACACACACAAATGTATGGGTAGTTCACATTGAGGGGGAGTTTGTGCATTTTCATGTACTTATATTGTTTGTCATATCTTATAAACATTACTATAGATCCTAGATTTCTTTCTCAGTGGATTTGTTATTATAAAAAAGGGAGATTGTTGAAGCATGCGTTTCGCACTCCTTGGTTTGAAAATAACAAATCCCGAATGTATTTGATCATAGCGTGTTTATAGTGTGTAGATATAACAAGTACAACACTCTAATAATTTAGGATGAAGTGATGAACGGCGTACTACAAGTTTTACAAAGCAGAAATACTGCAGACGATATCCATTATTGTCAGGCGATAGTGTGTTGACGTCATCCATGACATAGGACATGATTCTTAACGGTTGGCACGAAGCGCATAACTTCACGATATCACCAGACGATATCGAGCTATCGCGGCGCGAAAGTCCCACGTCCGTACACGCTCTCCAGCTTCCCTGCGCGATTATTGCAGAGTGGGACACGTGTCAGCAAACGAAGATATCGCAGACGATACCTAGCTATCACCGGGCGATAGTGCAAAAACTATATATAGGCTGGATTTCGAAAAATTGATGTTGCACACCTCCAGGAGCCTTCATCTCGTGCATCCCCAGCCTGATAACTCTGTAGAACCAGAAAAATTCCCAAGTGTTCAAGCAAGATCAAGAGCGAAGAAGGGACCGTTCGTGCTTTTCAACTCCGACAACCTTTGCAAGGATTTGTTGTCTTCTTCAGCGCTCAAGATCGGAGAGAATTTTTATTTCAGATTTCTCTTTTTTCTATTCATTTTGTAAATGGTAAAGAAATCGCCGCGGTGTGAGCGACGACTAGGCCCTTGTGTGGTTTAGAAAGAAATTGTCACCTTGTGTGCAGCAACTAGGTCGTGGAGAAATCTAGAGGGAGGCTAGTCTAAAAAAAGACTTCATCATAGCCATTGATTTCAAGATTTATTGAAATCTCTTTCATGTTTTTCAGCACTAATGAAATAAAAGTTCGTTTCAATTTTATAATCAATTTCTAAGTGTTTGTTATGTGTTTCTGGTTGCGAAAAAGTTTATTTTGATTTTCATTTATATTTGACTGAGTAAAACAATTAAAGTAAAATTTATTATTTGCCCTTATTTCCCTCCCCCCTCTCTAAGGCGCCTCAAGATCCAACATTTACCACCATCCACTCCCGAGGATTTCATATTTCTTGATATCCTACAACCATCCACAACTCTAGTGTCTCTCTAAGATTCTCCCAATGTTTTTGATGAGACCACAAGTCTTTACATCTCTGATCTGTCTAGCACAGTTGATCAATAATTTGATGCTAGTGAGCCACCTTCATCTCCAGTTTCTCCTTGTCGCTTTACTCGCACTCACAAACCTCCTAACCGCCTTAATCTGTTCTCGTCTATCACTCCTGTAATCCAAGCCGCTATTTCCACTATCTCGAGTCATTAGGAGCCCCAGACATATCAAGAGGCAGCATTTATACCTGTCTGACAACATGCAGTGGATGAAGAACTACAGGCTTTGAAGAAAACCAAAACCTAGAATTTGGTGTTTCTACCTAAGGGGACAAAACCCATCGACTGTAAATGGGTTTACAAAATCAAAATACTCGCAGATGGAACCATCGACATATACAAGGCTCGTTTGGTTGCTCGTGGCTTTCAGCAGTAACAATGTATTGACTACGATGAGATTTTTGCTCCAGTTGCAAAAATGACCACCATCTGCACTATCCTTGTCAATGCCTCCATTCACTCATGGGCTATCTCTCAGCTTAATGTCAAGAATGTATTTTTTCATGGAAAACTCTTATAAGATGTCTACATAACACCACCCCCAGGGGTTCAACACTCAATATGACAGGTCTGTTACCTCCACAAGGCACTCTGCGGACTTAAACAAGCTCCTCGTTCACGGTTCTCCAAGTTCACTACTGTTATTCTGACAATTGACTTTACTACTGGTCCCTTAGATCCGGTTGTATTTACTCACATCTCTGGCACGCTTTTACTTATACGTTGATGACATGATTATTACAGGTGGCAACACAGCATATCCAACATGTAAAGGATCATCTCAAATCTCAGCTCGAAATGAAGGGCCTCAAACCGCTTTGATATTTTCTTGGTCTTGAAGTAGATCAATCTTCAAGATGGTACATTTTATTTCAACAAAAGTTTATCACTGAGATACTTGATAAAGTTGTTTTAACTGACACACGCACTACTGTAACTTCTTTGGAACAAAACCTTACACTTCATTCTCAAGATGGAGAGACTCTATTTGATCCCTTCAGGTACAGACAATTGGTCGGAATGCTGGTATATCTCGCAATCAGTCGGCCAGATACCTCTCATGCCATTGACATTCTCAGCCAGTTTGTTTCACAACCGCGGAGCACTCACTATACTGCTCTCCTCCGCACTTTGCGTTACATTCGCGACACGAGCACCAGATCTCTATTTTTCTCATCAAACTCATCATTTGATCTTAGTGCATATTTAAATGTTGATTGGGCTGGTGATGTCACTGATTGCAAATCCACCGCCGGATATTATATCTTTCTTGGAGACTCCCTGATCTCTTGAAAATCTAAGAAGCAAGATGTGATATCTCGATCCAACACTGAAGCTGAATATCATGTTATGGCCACCATTGTTGTTAAAGTAACTTGGCTTTGCCGTCTCTTAAGAAATCTTTAGACTAGTGTCTCAAGTGTTACACCACTTTTTTGTGACAACACCAGTGCGATACAGATTGCTTCTAATCCAGTATTTCATGAACGTACCAAGCACATCAAGGTTGACTGTCACTATGCACGTCAACAGTTTCTCAACAAGGTTGTTTCTGTGCCTTACATATCTACCTCTCAGATTGCAAATTTCTTCACCAAAGCTTGTACTATTCAGAGACATGAGTTTCTTATTACAGCTCTCATTAATAGATCCACAAAGTTTCCTTGACGAATGATGTTCTTCAAACTTCTAATTATGCTACTATAAGTTTGAGAGGGGTGCTAATATCTTGTATTTTACTCCACTAATTAAAGGCTCATTTAGCTAAGTCCATTTGCACTCTTTTTAGTCTCATATCTCCAATCCTTCTTATGTAATCCTTTCTTATACTTATTTAAATCCCTTTAAGGAATGAATAAATTATTATGAATACATTTTTAAACAGTTTATACCACTGGTTTTCCAGAAGTTCTGCAGATCATTCTCTTTTTATACAGAAGACCACTCATAGACTGGTTGTTCTCATTCTATATGTTGATGGCATACTTCTCACTAGAGATGATTCATCTGGGAGCATTGACAAAGAAACATTTGTACGACCACTTTGTCACCAAATACATAATTTCACCAAAGTACTTTCTGGGCATCAAAATTGCAAGAATACGCAACTTTGTTGTTCTCTACCAACGTAAGTATGTAATCGACCTTCTCACTGAAACTGGTATTTTTGAAACAAGAATCCGGTCTCAAGAAGAGTCTGGACCCAAAGGGAGTAGTCTGCACCTACTTTTAATGAGTAAGAGCGCCTGACTGGTGACTTAGAATTAGAAACAGACCCTGAGCTGCAGCGAGGAGATCCCGCCACACACCTGGAAGATCGAAGAGAGCATCCCCTCCCAAACAAATGCTGAACTGGGTACCTTTGAGGGCACTAGAAGCCAACCAAAGCTAACCAGAGGAGGAAGAAGCCAAAATCGAATTCCTCCAAAGGTGCCCTTAAAGGTCTATTTATAGTTTTTTGAGCCCGGCTTGCCAATAACGGAATCCCGCCTTTCGGTTCTATTATACGCAGCCCAAAGTGGTCTGCCAATAGCGAAACTCCGTTGTTTTGAGAGGCTATTAGCATGCCAAATTGGGATTCATCTAGGAGAAAACTGTTGAGAGAGTTTACCACTCGCCTGGGGTGGCGAGTGCTTGATGAGGCTCGCACTCGCCGCCTGCCTTGACTCAGGGCGAGTCGAGTCAAAACACCCCACTCGCCCCTTACTTGCTCTCGATCCATACCGCATGCGAGCTAGACGAGACCTAGTCACTCACGAGCTGGGAGAGACCCAGCCACTCGCCCACTCGACTCGCCTTAACATGAATGACCCTTCCTGGCCTCGACTCCACTTCTGAGGACCCAACTCGCCGAATACGGAATTGTACACAATCTCTGCTCTTTGCGAGGTTGTCCCAAGCTCGTAAAGAAAAGTCCAACCCCTGTTATTTGGCGAGTGATCACTGACTTTTGTGAGAATCTTTTGGTAGGTCCCCCCAAAGATCTATATATAAGCCGGACTGGGGGGGATGGACAAGGTGAACCCTGCTTACCACCCCTTCCCCCTCTCGATTCCCACTCTTGCCGCGGGATGACACTTTCCAAAGAACTCCAGGATAAACTTGCAGCGGTGCGGGAGCGAAATAAGTCTGGCACCACCGAGCTCATGCCCTTGCTTTCTCGCAGATCCTCGGGTTCGCCGCTGAAGCGGAAGTCGGCAAAAAAGGTCAAGCTTGACCTGACGACTGGCGAGCCCTCCCCCGTTAACGCACCTCTTTCCACACCTAGTCACGGGCTCACTCGTCCCGACAACATTCAGGTTTCCACAACTCTGGTCATCTGTGCCGTTCGGAAGGCTGGGATATGACCGTTCTATAAACTTTTGCAGGAGGATCATTCCAAGGAAAAGGACTTCAGGGGGGTCCCGACAAATCTGAGCAAATCCCCTCGCGGTGACTCGGGCAGCCCGACGGTTCAGGGAACTTCGCCTGTAGATGTCGCGAACCCTTGCACCACCCCCACTAGTCTCATGTTGTTGTCAGGTGATTCATTCGTTGTCCCCCCGCCGATTCGCTTTATTTACTCGCCGAGCCGATCTCATGCAATTTTTTGTAGCTACTCCCTTCAAGGCTACCGGCCTGGGCGAGACGACATCCCTGGGACCGTTCATAGATCGGATTGAGTAGCATCTACGCGAGAGAACTGAGAGATAGCTTAGGGAATTTTTTGTACTCGCACTTACTTGTCATTAACTATATTGTATACTTGCAGACAATGACCTCGCCTTTTATAAACATTTAAGTAATAATTTTGCCTCATTTTAGTTTCTCTTCACGTCTTTGTTGCACGCGCCTACTGCGTTTGAAACATGAATTCGTTTTCCCCGGACCTGTATCGATTGCAGTCGCGGAATGATTCGATCATACGAAACGTCTTGCGGAAACCAAGCCAGACCCTTGATGTCCACCTCTCGCGAGAACAACATTCTCCTCGCACATTCATCGCTTGTATGCGCTCGTTGTTGAAGCCAAAATTGACCTCAACGAATGTTCAAAACCGGGGTGCAGCCAACGCCTACTTCTCTCAAGCCCTGTCCTTCGACTGGTAGCTAACGGCTTAAAACTGACCCAAAGCCTCAGCAGGGAGGTCTCACCTCACACCCGGAAGATCTCTAAGAGCTTCCCCTCCAAAGCCAAAAGATGGGCTAGGAGCTCCTCAGAAAGCACTAGAAATTTAGAGAGAATGAGAGTCTGCCTTCCAAGGAGCCCTTCTGGGTCTATTTATAACCTTTTGCTGCACTGAAGTTACTGAAATACCCCTGGCTGGTCTGCCAATAGTCAAATCCCGCTGTCTGAAAAGTGTTAAATACACCCCCTGAGGGTATAAGGGTAATTTTACCCGGGGGCAATTAAGACATTTTACCCTGACCCCGGGCCCCACTCGGCGAGAGCTCTGTGCCGAGAACCCTCTCGCCTTCCTACGCTGAGCCAGCCCCCGCCTTCTCGCCAGCTCTGCCGAGAGCGGGTCACGGCTGATCGAAGGTGAACGCTTTCGCCCCTCCCCAGGCGGGAGCTCATCTAACCCTGGCGCTGTCG
Organism: Platanthera zijinensis; assembly: GCA_039513925.1. Lineage (NCBI taxonomy): Eukaryota > Viridiplantae > Streptophyta > Magnoliopsida > Asparagales > Orchidaceae > Platanthera > Platanthera zijinensis. The sequence continues at coordinate 159,953,728 of CM077083.1, forward strand.
CTGGACGCGGCGTAGGGTGAGTGGAAGCCCACTCAACGCCCTCGCTGTTGACCCCGGCGCTGAGTAAGTGGAGCTCACTCAACGCCCTTGCTGCTGACCACGACGTTGAGTGAGTGGAGCTCACTCAACGCCCTTGTTGCTGACCACGACGTTGAGTGAGTGGAGCTCACTCAACGCCCTTTGTTGTTAACCACGACGTTGAGTGAGTGGAGCTCACTCAACGCCCTTGCTGCTGACTACGGCGTTGAGTGAGTGGAGCTCACTCAACGCCCTTTGCTGCTAATCGCGGCGTTGAGTGAGTGAAGCTCACTCAACGCCCTTTGTTGCTGGTCGCGGCGTTGAGTGAGTGAAGCTAACTCAGCACCCTTTGCTGCTGGTCGCGGCGTTGAGTAAGTGAGGCTCACTCAGCGTCCTTTGCTGCTGGTCGCGGCGTTGAGTGAGTGAGGCTCACTCAACGCCCTTGTTGATTACGGCGCTGAGAGAGTGAAGCTCACTCAGCGCCGTGCCTTCTCGCCCGCTTCTGGCCATGGGCGGGATCTCGCCTGCTCCTAAGCGGGAGCTCCTCCGGCGCGAGAGCTCTTATGGCCTTCAGGCCCGAGCTAACTTGTGGCTGGTCCAACCCCAACCGTTGTGCCTCTGGGTCCCACCCAGCGAATATGGGGTTGTACACAATCCCCGCTCTTTTTGAGCTAGCCCTGTGCTCGAAAAGACACGTCCAACCCAGCAATATTCGATGGGCACGTGTCACTTCAAAAAGAGAATCTTTTGGTGGGCCATACCACGGCTATATATATGCGTTGATAGACGGCCGAAAATCTGCCCCTGACCTTTATCGCCCCTCTGAGATCTCGCCCGACCTCGCGATGCGCCCCAAACAGGTTGGTAAGCCACTATCGCAGAGTCTTCAGGAACGTATAAAGGCGGCGCAAGCGCATGCCCTTGCCAATAGCGCCTTAGTGGCTCCTTGGCTGGTGAGAGAAGCGCCCATTGTGGAGCCTTCGCCGCCGTCGAAAGAGAAGAAGAGGAAAAAGAAGACGAAGAAAGCCCATCAGGACCCCCTGCGAGAGCACCGAGCCTCTCCCATTCCATCCCCGGGTCGTGCGACCGATCCTCTTCTGCTGCAGAGGGTACGTCTCGCTGGCAAACGGATTGATGTGCCCGAAAACTGGTCACTGAACCTTTCTTGGCAGGTGGTCCCGGAAGGTGGTGCTGGGCTTCCGCCGGTGCCCCCGGATCCATTGACGTCTCGCCCTCCTGAGGATCAGCCACAGGATCCGGAAAGAGCTCCCGCCGGTGGTTCGGGACCTCCAGGTAGCCTCTCCTCTATTGATCCGCTTCTCTTTTGGTCATTCTAACCCTTGGGCGGGACTCTCGCAACGCCTGTTTCCGCCTGCCCGGGTCTTACCTTGCAGGAGACTGTTGCAGAGGTTGCCCCCCGCAACGATCCAGCAATCAATCCTCACCCTTCCGTGGGTGACGCGCCTGCCGATCCCTCCCTGACGCCGGAGGTGGACCGTTCCGAGAGGGAGCGCGACCCTCCCCAGACTTCGGGCCCTGCGGAGATTACGGCGCGCGAGACCTTCCGTCCGGGCCGTGGAAAGCCCCTCCATCTTCTGTTTGGGAGGGATGCCGAGGGAGAACCCGAGCCTTCTCGCCTTCCCCTGGCCGACGGCTCTCGCCACGGTACTGGTATGTCACACTGTTGCTGCCCTTATTCTGTTCTCGCATTGACCGCCCGATTACCTTCTCAGGAGACCCGGACCTGCGTTCGGGAGCTGAAGAGGACGAGGACGATGACGGGGATCGAGAGGAGGATGGCGACAGTTCTCCCTTCCCCTCCTCTGACGAGATGGAAGAAATGCTGGTTGGCGCGGGAAGCGCGAGAAGGCGAGGGAAAAGGGTCGCGGCCATCCTCTCTAAACTTGCGCGGCGGGAGCGGGCCCAGGCCTACGCGGCGAGAGAGTTCCGCAGATCGGTGGAGCAAAGGCTGGAGGCCCTGGAGCGAGACTACTTCCTAAGCGAGGCGGAGCGGCCGGGCTGCCCTACTGCGGGATCTTCCCCCGGGAGGTGCCTCGCGCGGATACGAGACCAAGCTCGCCGGATCAATCTAGGGTGCACCGTGCTCTCCTCCTACTTCAACCCGTTGGCGCCTCCGAGGACCCGACAGCGAGAGCGAGGACGCTGGCGCTGGGAGCCTTATTGATTCTTGCTATCTCACCTCTCCATACCTCTAGCCTTCCCTTCTCGCCATGTACCATGTCTTCGAATTATGTTTTTCTTATTGTTTTGGACTGTCGACTGCTTGCGATATTGTGAACTGCTTTTATTGGTTAACCGTTGTTATCGCTGTTATCTTAAGTTTCGCTTAGCGAGAACATTCTTCGCTTTCGCTTCCGCCGTACCGTTCGACCCTCGCGCGGACTAGGGCTGTCGATCAGTCACTATCAATTTGGGCGGGGAGTCGAGGCGCCGTTGACTTAGGGCGTGACAGCTGTACCTCCGCCGCCCATTTCCGGAAAAATCATCATTCATCACAACGCTCTATAAATAGGTGGATTCACCTACCATATTTATTTTCCTGATCCGGAACCTCCCCCTCTCATCTTTTCGCTTTCGCGCTCTGCCGAGAACGTCCTGCTCTCGCCTCACTTCCCTTGCTCTTTCGCCTTCGAACACTTCAGTCACAATGCCTGGCGAGAACGAGGGACGTTCTCATTGTGCGGAAGCTTTTCGGAGGCACCGATTCCCGTCGTGCCGTCTGACCTTGGACGAGTATCAGCTGATCACGTCTCAATACGTTCCCGTCAATTTCTCCGCGAGAAACCCAGACAACAACGATAGGGTGAACACTGCGCGAGAGGGAGAGCTCGCAATCCCCCTCGAACACTTCGAGGTGGGCTTTCGCCTCCCTCTTTGGCCAGAGATGCGCCTCGCCCTCCGCTACTATGGAGTCATTCCCACGCAGCTGAACCCGAATTCGGTCGCCATCCTTGTAGCGTTCATCTGCTACATGCGATCCGAAAGGATAGAGTTCAACCTTTCGATCTTTCGGAAGCTGTTTACCTTCCGTGCGAAGGGAGGAGTTGTCTTCTTCTCCGGGCAGCTTCTTAAAACAACCGGTCTCGCCAACAAGCACCATCATTGGGGCGAGAAATTCGTTTTCGTCTCCGGCGACTTCGGGAACGTCCCGCTCGCACCGGTTCAATACGAGGATGCCGTTTACAAGCCGCCCTCCTTAGGGTCCCGCGAGGGTGCGCTCCTCGAGTTCTTTGGGACTAAGGAGTTTGACGTCCCCTTCCTTAGGCGGGACGTCGACTCCCTTCCCCCCGTTCCTCCCGGCGAAGGTGAGATCTCGCTTCTTTTTTGTTTTGCTCGGTGTTTTTGCGTCCCTCGATGCTGAGTGTTTTTCGTTGTCTTTGTAGGAGAGCGGGAGATCCCCTTGCGCCAACCCTTCCCCGAGACGCCAACTGCCGAAGGCCAGACTGCGGGAGATCTGTTAGCTCTCGCGAGGTCTGCGGCCCGCGCTTGCCGAGAAGAGCCAGCCCTGCTTCCGCCGTCTGGTGCCGTGAAGCGGAAGCCCGGTGACTTCTCGTCTCAACGGGTGAAGAGGCTGAAGCCATCCGCCGCCGAGAAGGGGAAGTCCAAGATGCCCTCGCCCATCCGACCCCCTCTGTCGGGCAGGTCTTTTGCCGAGATCTTAGCGGCGGTCAGCGAGATGAGGGACATCCCCAGGAGCAGTGTTGGGGCCCCTGCCGAGAACTCTCCGGCCGCGGTCGAGGCGGGCGGCGGGGTGGGCGCCGAGATAGTGGCTGCCGCAAGCTCTGCCCAGCCTCCGCCCAGGCCTGTACCGACGGGGCACAGGAACTTCGGCATGGGCGTGAAGAGCCTAGACGCCGAAGGGAAGCCTTTGCTGCAATGGGACCCGGAGGCCAACCGAGTTTCCCTCTCGACGCTGCTCCCGAGCTGGGCAGAGGACGACGAGGTCACCGACGAGGCCTTCGCGCTGGGCTACAGCCTCTATAGCCGGGAGTTTGCGGGCCTGTACGACCAAATGTCCACTCGCCTCCTCGCTTTCGATTCCATCCGGGCCCTGATGCGTGGGTTCGAGCTTGCGCACATGTGTGCTCGCCGAAGCATCACCATCGACCGGAACTTCCTTCACATGTACCAGGCGAGGGAGGAGGCAGTGGCTCAGGTGGCGGCCCTGAAGACCGAGCTGGAGGACGCCCAACGCCAGCTGTCCATGCGCCCGCCGGAGGAGGTAAGCGAGACCCTTTCCAACCTTAGTTCTCGCCTATGAGATTCATACCACCGTTCTCGCTGCTGATAGAACGTTCTTACGCAGGACTCTCCGCAAGTCGTGGTGCTTCGCGCGCGATTGGCCGGGGTGGAGTGCGAGAATGACATGCTGAAGGGCCAAGTCAAGCGCCTGGAGATGGCGATAGCTGTGATCCCGCCCCTCCCACGCTCGATGAAAGGCTGAAAAGCCGAAATTATTCTGAGTACGACATCGACAAGCTCTTGCAGGTCAACGCCCAGGCAACGACCAAGTTGATGATCGAGACGTTGTGGGCCGTGGGATGCTTGGATGAGGGTGGCGAGACCCTGACCGCTCCCCAGCTCGTCCCCTGGCTCTTCGAGCCCATCCCGAAACCCCCAGGCGCGCCCGACTCTCCGCCCTCGGAGGTTCCGAAGTTTACTGCGGCTGCTGGCGAAGCTATTGGCGGGACGTCCGGGGAGGATTCAGGCGAGAGCTCCCGCGATGGCTCGAGCTGGAGCTCGAGCGGCTACACCGCGTCTTCTTGAAGTCCTTTCCCCCTCTCTTTTCTTTTCTTTGGCTTGTAATGGGCGAGAGGCTCCCCCTTTTTGTAATACTGTATTCAGTTTATAATGTAAATGTAACTGTTGGTACTGTGCTTCTCTTTTTTTTTCTTTTTCTAACTGCTAAAAACGAATGCTGCTCAAGAAAGTTTTCGCAAGGGGCCCCTGGCCCCCCTTTAGGATAGTTTCTCTTAGCGGCCGATAGACGAGGATCTGCCAAGAGTTTTAAGGTTCAGACGCGTCGTTCTCGCGCTCTACCGAGAACCATTTGCCGAGAGGTGTCCCTCATGGGCCAAGGGAAGACCGCCCCTCCTTACCTTGCGCGAACGGTCGGTCTCCCTGCCTAGGCCCGCCGGGAACTTCGTTTGGCGAGATCTCTCAGCAAGGACCTCCTGGCCGGGACCGCCCCTGGCCGAGACCTCCCCTGGCCGAGACCTCTCCTGGCCGAGACCATTTTTGGGTCTGTCCTTGGGATGCCTTTTGCCTAGCCTACAACATCCATGTCGAGATATTTCTAAACACTAAACCTCTCTCCCACAGGCGAGCCTTCGGACCTGCCAGCTAGATGAGAGCATGTGCAGCGGGTCTACCTGGGGCCGAGCCGAGCTCGGGGTGTTGATGAAGATTTCTCAAATTAAATCTCTCCCCCACATGCGAGCCTTCGGACCTGCCAGCTAGATGAGAGCCTGCGCAGCGGGTCTACCTGGGGCCGAGCCGAGCTCGGGGTGTTGATGAAGATTTCTCAAACCAAACCTCTCCCCCACAGGCGAGCCTTCGGAGCTGCCAGCTAGATGAGAGTCTGCGCAGCGGGTCTACCTGGGGCCGAGCCGAGCTCGGGGTGCTGATGAAGATTTCTCAAACCAAACCTCTCCCCCACAGGCGAGCCTTCGAACCTGCCAGCTAGATGAGAGCCTGCGCAACGGGTCTACCTGGGGCCGAGCCGAGCTCGGGGTGCTGATGAAGATTTCTCAAACCAAACCTCTCCCCACAGGCGAGCCTTCGGACCTGCCAGCTAGATGAGAGCCTGCGCAGCGGGTCTACCTGGGGCCGAGCCGAGCTCGGGGTGCTGATGAAGATTTCTCAAACCAAACCTCTCCCCCACAGGCGAGCCTTCTGACCTGCCAGCTAGATGAGAGCCTGCGCAGCGGGTCTACCTGGGGCCGAGCCGAGCTCGGGGTGCTGATGAAGATTTCTCAAACCAAACCTCTCCCCCACAGGCGAGCCTTCGGACCTGCCAGCTAGATGAGAGCCTGCGCAGCGGGTCTACCTGGGGTCGAGCCGAGCTCGGGGTGCTGATGAAGATTTCTCAAACCAAACCTCTCCCCCACAGGCGAGCCTTCGGACCTGCCAGCTAGATGAGAGCCTGCGCAGCGGGTCTACCTGGGGCCGAGCCGAGCTCGGGGTGTTGATGAAGATTTCAAAACATAAGACCTATTATATCATTAAAATGAGAAAGCAGGTGTCAGATCAAACCAAGAAGAAGACCTTGATAGCATTTTGGTATTACAATGTTTCGAAATGATAACATTTGATTACAACCGTACAATCCCCTTTTTCCCCTACGGGTAAAAGCGCTTTAGATCATCACAGCTCCAGGTGTGGCTCAAGGTCCTTCCCTCCACATCCTGGAGGTAGTAACCACCGTTTGCCAGAACCTCCTTTACTATGTAAGGTCCTTCCCAGCTGGGGTTGAGCTTACCCACTGGGGCCGACCTCCCTGCCGCGTCGACCTTTTTCAGCACTAGATCCCCCTCGGAGAATTGTTTGATTCTAACATGTTTATCGAAGTACTTGGCCATTCGCCGCTTGGTCTCTTCCTGCCTGATGGCTGCAACGTCCCGCAGCTCCTCTACCATGTCTAGTGAGAGGCGCAACTCTTCTTCGCTTCCCAATCTCCAGGCCTCATCTCCCTCGCCTGCGGTCGTGACCCGCGGGGACCGAACCTCGAACTCGACCGGGAGGACATCCTCGCACCCATGGGAGAGCTTGAAGGGGGTCTCACCGGTGGCCGTGTTCGGGGTCGTCCGCAAGGCCCATAGGATGGAGGGGAGCTGCTCTACCCAGTTCCCTCTCAGGTTCTCCACCTTCTTGAGCAAGTTCACGATAATCTTATTTGCCGCTTCCACCTGGCCATTGCTCTGAAGGTGATGGACAGAGGCAAACCTGAGGTCTATCCTCTGCTGGGTGCAGAAGCTGATGAACTCCTCACTAGCAAACTGAGGACCGTTAGCTGTCACTATCGCTCGGGGTAGCCCGTGCCTGCATATGATTTCTCCCCAAACAAAGTTCCTGATGACCTGGGAGGTGACCTTAGCTAAAGCCTTGATCTCCAGCCACTTGGAGAAGTAATCGATCATGACCAAGAGGAACCTCCTCTGTCCACTGGTCGGGGGGAAAGGCCCGACCAAGTCCATCCCCCAAATGGCGAAAGGCCATGGTGACATTATGCTCCTTAGTCTTTGAGCGGGCAAGAGCTGGAGAGGGGCGTACAACTGGCACTTTTTACATCTCCTTGCGAACTCTGTCGCATCCTTCCTCAGGGTCTGTCAGAAGTACCCCTGCCTGACCACCCTTGCCTCTAGAGTCCTTCCCCCCGAGTGACTGTCGCACTCGCCTGAATGTATCTCCCCAAGTATCTTCGGGACTTCTTCCTCGGTCACACACCTGGCTAGGAGTCCCGACGACATCTTACGATGTAACCCCCCTTCCAACATCAGGTAGTGAGCTGCCTTACGCTTGAAACTACTTGCATCTTTCACTTCTTCCGTCAGTTCACCGGTTGATAGGAAGGTCACCAGTGGATCCACCCACGAGGGTCGCCGGCCTACCTCCATCAGCTCCCCCTCATCGATCGCTGGTCGGAATAGTTCGGTTAAGGTCCCTCCTCCTCGAGACCCGAACTTTGCCAATCGGTCGGCAGCCACACTCTCCTCCCGAGGAACGTGCTGGATTGAGAATGATCGGAAGCCTCCGATGATTGTCCTTACCTTGGATAGGTACTTTATGAGGGTAGGTTCCCGAGCTTCAAACTCTCCTCGAATCTGCGATGCCACCACCATCGAGTCCGTGAAGACCTCCACATCCTGGATCCCAAGCTCCTTTGCCAAACGAAGACCGACTATCACGGCTTCGTACTCTGCCTGATTGTTGGTCACCGGAAAGTGATAGGCCACCGCTTGTTCTATAGCTACCCCTTGGGGGTTTACCAACACCACTCCTCCTCCCATGGAATGCTTCCCGGAGGCCCCATCAACCATCACCTTTCACGCCCCCTGCTGCCGCGGCTCCTCTTCCCCGACTTCAACAACATAGTCCGCGAGAAAGTCCGCCACTGCTTGCGCCTTAATCGATAGCCTTGGGACAAAAGAGATATTGAACTCGCTCAGCTCAATGGACCACTTGGCCAGCCTCCCCGAGTGCTCCACCCCTTCAAAGATCTTACGGAGAGGATGGTCGGTTACCACCCTGATCGTGTGCACTTGGAAGTATGGCCGAAGTTTTCTTGCCGAAACGATCAGAGCAAACGCTAGCTTTTCGAGGATGGGGTAACGGAGCTCCGCCTTCCTCAAGATCCGGCTTACGTAGTAGATGGGTAGCGGCTTCTTCCTCTCTTCCCTTACTAGAACAGAGCTCACGGCTTCCGCTCCCACCCCGAGATATAAGGCCAAGTCCTCCCCTTCTTTTGGGCTTTGAAGTAGGGGAGCCTGGGAGAGCTGTCTCTTCAGTCCTTGGAAGGCTTCCTCACACTCGGCCGTCCACTCGAACCTCTGGTTACCCCTCAACACCTTGAAGAATGATGAACATTTGTCACCAGACCGAGACAGGAACCTGCTTAATCCCGCCAGCTTGTCTGCCAAGTGCTGTACCTCCTTGGCATTGCGAGGTGATTCCAGGTTTAGGATGACCTTTACCTTATCTGGGTTAGGTTCCACCCCCGCCGGAGTCAAGAGATGCCCGAGGAACTTCCCGCGGCTGGCCCCGAAGACACACTTCAAGGAATTCAGCCTCATCTTGAACCTTCGGAGGGTGGCGAAGGTTTCTTCGAGGTCCCGCAGGTGTGAGTTCACACACTTGCTTTTCACCATCAAGTCATCGACATAGACTTCCAAGTTCCTCCCTCTCTGCCCTGGAAGACTCGATCCATCATGCGCTGCTATGTGGCTCCTGCGTTTTTCAACCCAAAGGGCATCATCTTATAGCTGAAGCACCCTTCCCTAGTGATGAAGGAGACGTCTTTGACGTCGGGGGGGGGGCATGCAAATCTGGTGATAACCTGAAAAAGCATCAAGAAAACTCATAACAGAAAAACAGACGGCTGAATCAACCAGTGCGTAGATTCGAGGCAGAGGATAGCAATCCTTGGGGCACGATTTATTTAATAAAGAGAAGTCAATACACATGCGTCACTTCCCCCCCCCCCCTTTCTTAACCATTACCACGTTGGAGATCCAGCCTGGGTACTGGACCTCCGAGATGAAGTCTGCCTCCAAGAGCTTTCTGACCTCCTCGCGGATGGGCTCCTCCAGCTTGGTGGCGATGACCCGCATCTTTTGGCGTATGGGGCGAGTCCGGGGGTCCAGGTTCAGGCGATGACAGGCCACATCCGCGTCAATGCCCGGCATGTCCGCCGCACTCCAAGCGAAGATGTCGACGTTGTTCTGGATGCAAGCTCTCATCCGCTCCTGGTCCTCGAGGCTCAGACCCCCGCTGATCCGCACCCTCTGCACCTGCCCTGTCTTGGTGGAGACCTCCATCTCCACCAGTTCCTCGGCCGGCTCCAACCGTGATTGCTCCCAGCCGTCCCTTGCTTCCTCCTCAACCTCAAACTCTTCCCCTCCTTCAGCCTCCATCGCCTCCTCCGGCTTCTCCTCCTAGAACTGATGAATCTCCACACCCCTCGAGGCCTCCTGCTAAACTCTCGCAACTTGGCCCTCCACTTCTTCATCCATCCCTTCCTCCAGACCCTCTTGTTCAACTCCAATAGCTAGCTCCTCCTCTATCTCCATCGCCTCCTCCAGGCTCTCCTCCTGTTGTGGCTCGACTTCCTCCCCCCTCCGGGCCTCCTTCTCAGCTTTTCCTACCACTTGCTCTTCCACCTCCGGGCTCACCTCCTCCTGCTCTGCTAGCTCCCTCTCCAGCTCTTCTGCCTCCGCCATCCAAGACACAGTTTTAACCGCCGTCACATAGCATTGTCTTGCCACCTTTGGATCCCCCCAGATCCTGACCTGCACCTCTCCGTTATTGAACTTGAGGCATTGATGAAACGAGGAGGGGACGCAGCGAAAGGCGCTGATGAGGGTACGCCCAAAGATGACGTTGTAACTACTTGGGGCGTCTACTATCATGAACTTACAGTTCCGTGACACTCCCCCCAGCTTCACATGCAGTCCTACCCCTCCCTCTACTTCTTTCCTCTCTCCAGAAAACTCGAAAAACGGTCCATCTGAGGCTAGGACCCTCTTCCCTTCAACCTTCATCTCATTGAAGGCCCTCTTAAAGATGGCGTTCACCGAGCTCTCATTGTCCACCAGTATCCTGGAGACCGTGAAGTTCTCCACCGCCGTCTGGATCACCAGGGCATCGCAGAACGGGTCTTCGTAGTTCGGCATATCCGCGGATGAAAAGATGATTTTTTCTTCCGGAGGGGGAGCTAAGGAGGTCGAGGCGACCCCCCTGCGGAACATGGTTTGAAGGCTCCCCTTGCGGGTTGCTTCAATCCCCACCCCTTCGTGGATCACTTCGATCCCTCCTCGGGTCCCCATGTCTACCCGGTCCTCGCATCTATCTTCCTCCCCTCCCTGCTGCACTTCCACAATCCTTACCGGCGGATCCTGTCTCCCCATTCCTCTGCCTTCCCGCATCTCCAAGAACTCCGGGCAAGTGGCCGTCACGTGACCTTCCTCCTGATGGAAGTCACAAAAGGGTAACGCCACTCTGCCCCCTCTTCCTTCTCCTCCTCTTCTCCCAACTCCCCGGACTCTTCTTCCTCCTCCTCTTCCTCTACCGACCTCCATCACTTCTTGCGGTGGTGGGAAGTGACCTCTCGGTCCCTCCCTGCCTCCACGCCTGCTGGTCAAACCTTCTCGGTTCCCGAAGATTATCTCTTCCTTGAACACCTCCTCCTTGGCCCTGGGGGCGACCCTCCTGAGGCCTCCAACCCAGTCGATTGTTCGGCTCCCGGGCTCCCCATCCCTCTGCTCTCTTGGCTCCCTCTGCTTTCCTGTTGGTGGTTCCTTATCATCTTCTGCAAACCGGGCCAGCTTCCTGGCAAACGCCGGGTTCGCCCTCTCGAAATCTATCTCTTTCGCCGCCCTCTCCATGAGCTCCTCAAAAGAGAGGGGGGGGCACTCTCTTCAACTCCATGCTAAAAATCCCTGGCCTCAGCCCCAGGGTAAAGGCAAGCATTAATGCGTACCCCGGGACCTCTTGGACCAGGAAAATCTCCTCTTGAAACCGATCCACATAGTGACCCAACGTCTCGTCCTGCCTCTACCTCACCGCGAACAGGCACTCCGCTTCCTTCTTCCGCTTCCTTCTTCCGCTTCTTCGAAGTCGAGAACCTCAACAAGAAACCCCGACGCAGATCTTCGAAGCTGTAGATTGAGCTCGCCGGCAACTGGTGGAACCAGTCCCTGGCCTTCTCCTTCAATGTGATGGCAAACAGCCGACACTTGAAGGCGTCAGACATCTGCCTAATCGACACCACATCCTCAAACCATTGCACATGTTGTACTGGGTCATCCTTTCCCGAGTAGTAGGACATGTCAGGTTCTCGGAACCCCTCTGGCACCGGGGCTGAGACGATGAGCTCGCTAAAGGGGGTCTCGCCGCCTGCCTGGCGAGAAGGCACGTCTCGTGACCTCGGCTGGCTGGAACGATCCGTGAGACCGGGCCCAGGGAACAGCTCCCGCACTGCCGCCTCCCTCTCGCCCAATTCTACCGGAACCTCCTTTCCGAGGCGCTGCCCTGGGAAGAGTTCCCGCGCTGCAACGTCTCTCTCGCCACCTTCAATCGGGACCTCCTTCCCGGGGCGCTGTCCAGGGGCGTTCTCGCCCAGAAGCGGGACCACCTCCACCGGAACCTGAGGCGTCTCCCACTCACTCCTTGCCGAGAAGGCTAGACTGATGGTCTGCAGGACTTCTCGCCTAAAGTCTTCCAACATCTTCCTCGTCGCTTCCTCCCCCGGGGTGGGGATACCACCCGAGCCAGACCCTTCACCTTCACCTCCAGTCATGGGACCAAACTCAAGGCTTTCTTGCACCGGCTGCCTTCCACGCTCACCGCACCAGAACTGTTGAAGCTAAAATTGACCTCAACGAATGTTCAAAATCGGGGTGCAGCCAACGCCTACTTCTCTCAAGCCCTGTCCCTCGACTGGTAGCTAACGGCTTAGAACTGACCCAAAGCTTCAGCAGGGAGGTCTCACCTCACACCCGGAAGATCTCTGAGAGCTTCCCCTCCAAAGCCAAAAGCTGGGTGTACAACCCCATATTCGCTGGGTGGGACCCAGAGGCACAACGGTTGGGGTTGGACCAGCCACAAGTTAGCTCGGGCTTGAAGGTCATAAGAGCTCTCGCGCCGGAGGAGCTCCCGCTTAGGAGCAGGCGAGATCCCGCCCATGGCCAGAAGCGGGCGAGAAGGCACGGCGCTGAGTGAGCTTCACTCTCTCAGCGCCGTAATCAGCAAGGGCGCTGAGTGAGCTTCACTCACTCAACGCCGCGACCAGCAGCAAAGGGCGCTGAGTGAGCTTCACTCACTCAACATCGCGATTAGCAGCAAAGGGCCTTGAGTGAGCTCCACTCACTCAACGTCGTGGTCAGCAGCAAGGGCGTTGAGTGAGCTCCACTCACTCAACGTCGTGGTTAGCACCAAAGGGCGTTGAGTGAGCTCCACTCACTCAACGCCGCGGTAAGCAGCAAGGGCGTTGAGTGAGCTCCACTCACTCAATGTCGTGGTTAGCAGCAAAGGGCGTTGAGTGAGCTTCACTCACTCAACGCCGTGGTCAGCAGCAAGGGCGTTGAGTGAGCTCCACTCACTCAATGTCATGGTCAGCAGCAAGGGCGTTGAGTGAGCTCCACTCACTCAGCGTCAGGGTCAGCAGCGAGGGCGTTGAGTGGGCTTCCACTCACCCAACACCGCGTCCAGCGACAGCGTCAGGGTTAGATGAGCTCCCGCCTGGGGAGGGGCGAAAGCGTTCACCTTCGATCAGCCGTGACCCGCTCTCGGCAGAGCCGGCGAGAAGGCGGGGGCTGGCTCAGCGTAGGAAGGCGAGAGGGTTCTCGGCACAGAGCTCTCGCCGAGTGGGGCCCGGGGTCAGGGTAAAATGTCTTAATTGCCCCCGGGTAAAATTACCCTTATACCCTCAGGGGGTGTATTTAACACTTTTCAGACAGCGGTTTTTGGCTATTGGCAGACAAGCCAGGGGTATTTCAGTAACTTCAGGGCAGCAAAAGGTTATAAATAGACCCAGAAGGGCTCCTTGGAAGACGGACTCTCATTCTCTCTAAATTTCTAGTGCTTTCTGAGGAGCTCCTAGCCCAGCTTTTGGCTTTGGAGGGGAAGCTCTCAGAGATCTTCCGGGTGTGAGGTGGGATCTCCCTGCTGAGGCTTTGGCTCAGTTCTAAGCCGTTAGCTACCAGTCGAGGGATAGGGCTAGAGAGAAGTAGGCGTTGGCTGCACCCCGGTTTTGAACATTCGTTGAGGTCAATTTTGGCTTCAACACTGGGCTAGGAGCTCCTCAGAAAGCACTAGAAATTTAGAGAGAATGAGAGTCTGCCTTCCAAGGAGCCCTTCTGGGTTTATTTATAACCTTTTGCTGCCCTGAAGTTACTGAAATACCCCTGGCTGGTCTGCCAATAGCCAAATCTCACTGTCTGAAAAGTGTTAAATACACCCCCTAAGGGTATAAGGGTAATTTTACCCGGGGGCAATTAAGACATTTTACCCTGACCCCGGGCCCCACTCGGCGAGAGCTCTGTGCCGAGAACCCTCTCGCCTTCCTACGCTGAGCCAGCCCCGAGCCTTCTCGCCGGCTCTGCCGAGAGCGGGTCACGGCTGATCGAAGGTGAACGCTTTCGCCCCTCCCCAGGAGGGAGCTCATCTAACCCTGGCGCTGTCGCTGGACGCGGCGTTGGGTGAGTGGAAGCCCACTCAACGCCCTCGCTGCTGACCCCGGCGCTGAGTGAGTGGAGCTCACTCAACGCCCTTGCTGCTGACCACGACGTTGAGTGAGTGGAGCTCACTCAACGCCCTTGCTGCTGACCACGGCGTTGAGTGAGTGGAGCAACTCACTCACCGCCCTTTGTTGCTAACCACGATGTTGAGTGAGTGGAGCTCACTCAACGCTCTTGCTGTTGACCACGGCGTTGAGTGAGTGGAGCTCACTCAACGCCCTTTGCTGCTAATCGCGACATTGAGTGAGTGAAGCTCACTCAACGCCCTTTGTTGCTGGTCGCGGCGTTGAGTGAGTGAAGCTCACTCAGCGCCCTTTGCTGTTGGTCGCAGCGTTGAGTGAGTGAGGCTCACTCAGCGCCCTTTGCTGCTGGTCGCGGCGTTGAGTGAGTGAGGCTCACTCAGCGCCCTTGCTGATTACGGCGCTGAGAGAGTGAAGCTCACTCAGCGCCGTGCCTTCTCGCCCGCTTCTGGCCATGGGCGGGATCTCGTCTGCTCCTAAGCGGGAGCTCCTCCGGCGCGAGAGCTCTTATGGCCTTCAGGCCCGAGCTAACTTGTGGCTGGTCCAACCCCAACTGTTGTGCCTCTGGGTCCCACCCAGCGAATATGGGGTTGTACACTCGTAATATTGAGAGGTCTTGTGCAATCCATTTCGTTCTTCAGGTAAGGATACGAACTAGCACGAGTGAGCCGGAAGGGAGTGGGCGAGATCTCTGCAGGAGAGTGCTCGTGGCTCCACTCGCCACCACATGCCTTCATTCCTCTTACTTACCTCATGCATCCTTTACTCACACCCTATCACCACGCGACTTCCTGCACTGTCAGTTGGTGCGGGCCTAACCAGCAGGTCTGCTTGGAACTCTCCTTTTCACATACTTTCTTCCCGACTTACCGTCAAGTGAGCCTTCAGACATGCCAACTAGCAAGAGGCTGGTCAACGAGTCTGCTCGGAGTCAACATTTCAACATCTCTTTCCTTTCATTCTGCCACCGAGTGAGTCTTCGGACTTGTCATCTAGTGAGAGTTTAGTCAACGGGTCTGCTCAGGGCCAATATTTCAACATCTTTTTCTTTTCATAACCTGTCACCGAGTCAGGCTTCAGACCTGTCAGCTAGTGAGAGCATAGTCAGCGGGTCTGCTCGAGACCAATATTTCAACATCTTTTTCTTTTCACAACATGCCACCGAGTGAGCCTTCGGACCTGCAAGCTAGTGAGAGTCTGGTTAGCGGGTCTGCTCGGGGACAATATTTCAACATCTCTTTCCTTTCAACTTGCCACCGAGTGAACCTTCGGACCTGCCAGCTAGTGAGAGTCTAGTCAGCGGGTCTGCTCGGGGCCAATATTTCAACATCTTTTTTTCACAACTTGCTACCGAGTGAGCCTTCGGATCTGTCAGCTAGTGAGAGTTTGTTCAGCGGGTCTGCTCGGGGAAAACATTTCAACTACCATATATAGAAGATAATGCACAAGAGAAACTATTAGAAAAGAAACAATATTATTACTCAAGTTCAGAGATAAAAACGTTTCAAATCATCACCACTCTACGGATGGCCGATGGATACCCCCTCCACATTTTGGAGGCATTACCCTCCCATCTTCAGGGCCTCCTCAATTACATAGGGACTCACCCAGTTGGGATTAAGTTTTCCCAACGCTGCCGACCTCCCGGCCGCATCGACCTTCATTAGGATAAGGTCTCCTTTCACAAACTGTTTGACCCGGACGTGCCTATCAAAGTACCTGGTCATCCAGCGCTTTACTTCTTCTTGTTGAACTGTGGCGAGGTCGCGAAGCTCCTCCACTAGATCCAACGAGAATCGTAGTTACTCTTCATTCTCCACTCTCCACTCATCATCTCCTTCTCCTGCGACGACCACCCGTAGCGATTTTACCTCAAACTCCACCGAAAGCACGGTCCCGGAACCGCGAGACAGCTTGAAGGGTGTCTCCCCGGTGGGTGTGTTGGGTGTGGTTCTTAGGGCCCAAAGGACCAAGCGGAGATGCTCCACTCAGTTCCCCCTCTGGTTCTCCACCTTCTTCTTTAACAGGTTCATGATGATCTTGTTCGTTGTTTCCACCTGCCCGTTTCTCTTAGGGTGATGGATCGAGGCGAACCTGATATCTATCCCCAGTTGGCCATAGAAATTGACGAACTCCTCACTGGCAAACTGTGGTCCATTTTCCGTGACTATCGCCAGAGGTAGCCCATGTCGACAGATGATCTCTGCCCATACGAAGTTGCAGATCACCTGGGACGTCACCTTGGTCAGCGCCTTGACCTCCAACCATTTTGAGAAATAATCGATCATGACCAGGAGGAACCTCTTCTGCATGCTTGCTTGAGGAAAGGGTCCCACCAAGTCCATCCCCTAGATTGCGAAGGGTCATGGAGCCACTATACTCCAAAGCCTATGTGTTGGCGACAGCTGGAGCGGTGCAAATAGCTGGCACTTCCAACACTTCTTCGCAAACTTTATCGCACCCTTCCTCATGGTGGGCAAGAAGTACCCCTGCCGTAATACCCTTCCTTCCAGGTTTCTACTCCCGGAGTGGTGGCCGCACTCTCCAGAGTCTATTTCCTCCAAAATCTTAGGGACCTCTTCTTCTGAAACACATCGTGCCAAAAGCCCTGAGAGGGTCTTTCGATACAGACCCCCCTCCCGCAACAGGTAGTATGTTAACTTATGCCTGAAACTCCTTTTATCCTGGACCTCCTCCGGAGACTTGCCCGTAGCTAAGAAAGTTACGAAGGGGTCCATCTATAAGGGGTGCCAATCTATCTCCATCAACACTCCTTCCTCGATGGTCGGCAGGAACAAGTCCGTCATAGTCCCTCTTGCCCGGGCTCCGAACTTTGGCCAATTGATCAGCGGGAGCACTCTCTTCTCGCGGCACATGTTAAATGAAGAACGTCTGGAACATCCTGATGAGCCCCTCACCTTTACTAAATATCGTTGGAGTGTGGGCTCCCTTGCCTCAAACTCTTCGCTACCACCACCATTCAATCTGTTAACACTTCTGCATCCTGAACCCCTAGCTCCTTGGCCAGACGCAAGCCCGCGATCACGGCTTCGTATTCTGCTTGATTGTTGGTGATGAGAAAGTGTATCACTATTGCATGCTCTATATTCGTTCTGTGGGGGCTTTCCAATACCACCCCCCTCCCAGGGAGTGTCTTCCCGAAGCCCCGTCCACCAGCAACTTCCATGTTACCTGTCGAGAAGACCCCGACTCATCCACATCGACCGCATAGTCAGCCAAGAAATCCACCACCGCCCGAGCCTTCGCTGATAAACGAGGGACAAACGAGATGTCAAACTAGCTCAGCTTCACTGACCATTTCACAAGCCTTCTTGAGTGCTCTACCCCCTCGAAGATATTGTAGAGAGGATGGTCGGTCACTACGTGGATCGAGTGTGCTTGAAAGTAAGGTCTTACCAAGATGATCAATGCGAGAGCCAGCTTCTCTAGGATCGGGTATCAGGACTCCGCTTTCTTCATGACCCTGTTAACATAATAGATAGGCAGCTGCTTCTTTCCTTTCTCTCAGACCAAGACAGAACTCACAGCCTTCGCCCCTACCCCAAAATATAGAGTCGGGTTTTCTCCCTCTTTCGGCCCTTGAAGTCGCGAGGCCTTGGTGAGTTGATCCTTTAGGGCTCAGAAAGCCTCTTCACACTTCTTGGACCATTCAAACTTTTGGCTGCCTCGCAACACTTTGAAGAAATGGGAGCATTTCTCCCCAGCCCGAGAGAGGAACCCGCTCAAACCCACAAGCTTTCCTGTCAGACACTAGATCTCCTTAGCATTCTGAGGCAACTTCAATTCAAGTATCACATTCACCTTGTCGAGGTTGGGCCCTATCCCGGCGGGGGTGAGGAGATGACCGAAAAACTTTCTAAGGCTAGCCTCGAAGCCACACTTTAGGGGGGTTCAACCTCATCTTAAACTTTCGCAGCGTGGCAAAGGTTTCCTCCAAATCCCTGAAGTGGGAGCTCAAGTCCTTGCTCTTCACCATCATATCGTCCACGTATACTAACAAGTTTCTTCCCCTCTGTTCCAGGAAGACTCGATCCATCATCCTTTGATACGTTGCCCCGACATTCCTTAACCCGAAAGACATCATTTTGTAGCAGTAGCAACCGTCCCTTGTGATGAAGGAGACATCTTTGACATAAGGCGCGTGCATGCAGATTTGATGGTAACCTGAAAAAGTATCCAACAAACTCATCACAGAAAAACTGACGGCTGAGTCAACCATCACGTCGATTCTAGGCAAGGGATAACAATCCTTAGGACATGTTTTATTCAAAGAGAAAAGTCTACACACATCCTACACCTTCCATCCCCCATTTTTGCAATTACCATGTTGGAGACCCAGCCTGGATACTAGATCTTTGATACAAACCCAACCTTCATGAGTTTTTCCACCTCCTCTCGGATCGGCTCCTCCAGCTTGTTGGTCACGGACCTCCTTTTTTGGCGGATGGGGCGAGCTCCTGGGTCAAGATTGAGGCGATGACACGCCACGTCAGCATCAATGCTCGACATGTCTGCGGCACTCCAGGAGAAGACGTCCACGTTCCTTTGGACACATCCCAGGACCCTCTCCTGGTCCTCCCCACTCAGACCTCTGTTGATCCCCACCTTCTCTGTCCCCCACCCCCACCTCTCGGGTCAGGGCCTCTCTCTTCACTACCTCCCCCGCCAACTCCGACCGAGACATCTCTTCCGACTCTCTTTTTATCCTCCTCCCCTGAGCGAGGACCCCCTTTTCTCCCAACTCTTCATCTACCTCCATCATCTCCTCCAACCCTTCCTGCTCCACTAACACCTCCACCGTCTCAGACACCATGACCACGTTCTCCTGCAATGCCTGATCCTCCATTACCCTCTCCACTTCCTCGACTTCTGTCATCCACGAGATGGTGTTGACGGTCGTAACGTAGCACTGTCTTGCCACCTTGGGATCTCCTCAGATCCTGACCTGGATTCCCCCGCTGCTGAACTTCAAGCACTGGTGGAACGAGGAGGGCGCGCACCGAAATGCGCTGATGAGAGGTCGTCTGAAGATAGCGTTGTAGCTGCTCGGGGCGTCCACAGTGAATTATTGAATGTTATGCAGTATTTTGAATTTATATTCCAGATCCACTTAATGAGAACTATCTTAGGGATCACTAATGATTTATCACAAGCATTACAAATGACCGATCAAGACCTTGTAAATGTCATGACACTTGTCAGAATTTCCAAGCTACGGTTACAAACATTGAGGGACAATGGATGAAATTCTGTACTTCATGAGGTAACTTTTTTTCTGCAACAAACATGAAATTGTTGTTCCAAATATGAAAGATAAATTTGTTGCACGTGGAAGATCAAGGCATAAATCTGAAGATACTTCAAACCTTCATCTTTATCGTGTGGAATTATTTTATGCGGACCTAAATCTACAACTTGTCGAGCTACATAATCGATTTGATGAAGTGAATACTGAATTGCTTTTATGTTATGACAAATTTGGATTCAAGTAATCGATTTTTTGCATTTGATAAGCACAAATTGATTCGATTTGCTGGGCATTATCCCATGGACTTTTCTCCAGTTGAATTAATGGAGCTCGATAATCAGCTTGAAAATTATATTTTGGATATTCACTCAAGCGATGATTTTGCAGAGGTGATTGATCTTGGAGGATTAACTATGAAACTAGTTGAATTGAAGAAGGATGTTCTTTATCCATTTGCGTTTTTGCTTGTGAAGCTCGCACTATTATAACCTGTTGCAACTGCAACTGTAGAAAGAGCTTTTTCGACAATGAAGATTATCAAGTCATCACTATGTAAACGAATGGGGGATGAATGGATGAATGCATGTTTAGTGACATATATTGAAAAAGATGTATTTTCTACTATCAACAATGAGGTGATAATGAAATGCTTTCAAAACATGAAAGCGTAGAGGAATTTTATAAGCAAGATTATTCTGCAGACTGCAAGCCGCACTTCTTTTGTGTATGATGTTTCAGTCTTTTTTGTTGCACTTCTTGTCTATTGGTGTATTTTCTTTTATTTTTGCCTTATACGCTCTTATTGTGAAGTACTGAAGTACATGTTCTTATTTATACGTGTATCATGTTTTAGATGTGTATTAGTTGTAGATATGTCTAGTAAGTTATGTTTGATTATTCTCTGTATTGCAAAAAAATTTCTTCAAGTTTTTAGGTCCGTCCACATAGGAAAAAATTCTTACATCCGCTACTGACTCAAACCACGTGTAAGTTAAAGTGGTTGAGAATACTTTTGATGGACTTGGAAAAATCTATAATTATCCTCTACTCATGTTTGACAATAAAATAGTCATTTGTATATCGAAGAATCCAATCTTCCATGAACAAACAAAACATATCGAAGTTGACTGTCACTTGTTACATAAAATGTTTTAAAGAAGCAGATTTATACTCTGTTCGTCTCATCTGAAAAAGAGTCGGCTGATATCTTTAAGAAATCAGTCTCTTCATCTTTTTCAGACATTTATATCAAGTTGAGAATGATTGATATATATGCTCCAGCTTGAGAGGGAGTGTTGAAGCACAAGATAAAAGACGAGGTTACCCTTGGTGTAACCACCCGAGGTTGTTTCTTGTTGAATTCCGCACGATTAGCAAATGCGTAACCGCCCTAGGTTGTTAAAAATCAAAGCTAAAGATGGAGTCCATGCAGTTGATAAGGATGAGCGGTTATGCTTGGGGTAACCGCCCACTGTTGCTGATTGTTTGTATGTTGTAGTTCGAGCAGTTAGCTGTGGTGTAACCGCCAGAAGTTGTGTATAGGATAAGGTTTGTGCGATTACCTATTTTGTAACCGCCTGCGTGTTTAGTCCCAGATTGCAAGTTATACATTCTCTCAACTCCTTTCTCTCTCCTTTGTTCTATATAGAGAGGGGTGCACCCATGTAATTCTCAACTGTTTTGGAAATAAAATTTATGTTATTTTCAAATTCTCACAGATTCACTTTGTCCTTCATGCTTAAGGAGGTGAATGAGAAATCAAACAATTAATATTAAACTCTTTTCTCTCTCAAATTTCTCCTCTCTCCCTCTCCTCCTAAGGTTCCCCGTAACCTAAGTATTTCGACCCAAGCTCCATTGCAAACTGCAAGATGGCCTCCCCGTTCCGCCTCCTCCCTCACCGGATTCCTCCATCTTCGAGCTTCAACCATAGGTTTTCGTGGATCTAAGTGGAACTTCAATCTCCTTCATGATTTCCACCTCTCACGGCCATAAACGAGGTCTCAATTCGGAGCTCCTATCACAATGTCATGCACGTATGTAAATATTTGCCAAACATGGCTCATTTTATAACAAATTCCATTTAGTCAGCACTACTAATACTCAACTGAGTTGTTTTCCCTGCCTAACACCTCTTAGAATTTTGTGTGGTCAACAACGGTGGGATATCATGTAATTCCTTTACATTGTACAAGTAAAAAAAATATCTCAACACCTCTTGAATACTCTTGATAGTTAGCACAAATGGACCTATTAGTTGGGACACTATCAAACTCAACCAACTTTTACCTTCACTCCTAAAGTTGGTTGGGTTGTACCCCAACTAAACCTCATTTTAAATTAACAACTCTTATGTCTCCCTCTTTATAATTCTAAAACTTTTCGGCAATATCCTCATCACGTAACATATTTCAAAGCTTTTTCATACTTCATCTCAAGATCATAAATCTCTTTTACTTTAGATTATTATATACTTGGTGAATATTCAACTTCTAGTTACTATACATCTATTGATATAGGAAATAATGTGTCCTTGGAGATTTGTGCACCGCCCTTTTGAATTTGATGGTGTCATGTTTATAACCCTACTTCACAGTGAAGTTGGATTCAGATCTTATCTAGTAAGTTTAATCCAATTCAAGACATGTACTATAATTTTGCAACTATGAGAGTATAGGATATGGAAGGTGTCATGCAGATCAACAATACCTCAGCATTCTTCACATCAGGCAACAGATGGCGGTTTACTATGATATACCAGAGAGAATCTCCGGCACGCGGAAGAACATACAATGCCAATTCTGATCTCCGACCCTTCTTTTCCAAAAGAACAGAAAGACCAGCAATTGCTCCAGCAATCCAATATACGAGTTTGTGATCTTTCGTTGCCACCTTTCGGTGCAAACATATGGCAGCCTAACATCGTAAAGCTAGATGTAAGGAACATGATGTATGATGCATGTACACAATGGCAAATTAGTTAATGTACCTGAAAAAACGCAACAAAAGCAGATAGGAAAGTTGTTGATCGGATTGCACCGAGAACAGCAATCCAACTGGTTCTGGTAGGAGATTTTAGGAACTGAAATCCATTCAAGGAACCAATTAGCCAACGAATCAAAATAATCAGAAAGATTCAGTGTTATGACAATCAATTGGTGTGTGTGGATGGTAATGGAATTTCAACTGTTTATGATAGGGTGCATGAATCCTCTGCCACTCAGGTCAAGACTCTGTTTGAGTTCGGACAAAAACGCCGCTATCATAAAATATATGTTTGGCAAGACAATGATTATGACCGCCACAAAGAAAAGAAAACTAGTTTTGAACATAAAAGTAGATGAAGTTACTTAGGTGAGGTCGGACGTTCACGAACAATGGTTCATAACCATCACGTTCACGACCACCACCGCCGCGCCAAATGAAGCCTAAAGATCCCATCATGATGGTCAGATTAATGTATGCTAAAATAAACCATAACTAAAATCCTAGAACTAAATTTAGGAAAGAATATAAAAAATTAAACCAAGGTTTCTCATTTCGAAACTGATCCTTCAGGTAATATATACATGCATCCTGATAAAGAAGCCCTCAAAATATATACATGCATCCTGATAAAGAAGATGTCAGTATTAATAACAAAAGTATGGTCTTTCATGTGATGATGATCCAGAACAATAGAGAATTTATAAATTTGGTGAAGATACAGCTATATATTGAATGAAACAAATCAATAACAACATGATAAAATACCTTTTGCAGACGGAGAACAACAAACGGAACAAATGTCAGCGAAAAGTATAGCGGAAAAGTCTTTTTGAAAGTCAATGAGGCGGCTGCAACATTATGCGCCACACAAGAATCATTGTTTGGATGAATAATAGAGCAGGGTACTATGGAGTGATATTCGGTCAACTTCAGAGGGACGGATCCCACTAGATTCGAAACGTAAGCAGAGAGGGAGATAACATCCACCGGAGAGCCTCGGCAAGTGTCCCTCACAGCCTTATATACAGGCTCTGCAACCGGACCCGTCTTCTGAATAAAATCCTGATATGCCTTCGGCAAGCTCTCCGGCCGCATCACAAATGCATACATAACCTACAATTTTGGAGAAACAAACACCACAATTTGATCTCATAAACTTATGGTGCAATCATTTCGAAAGTAGGCGAAAATCAAAATAAGGAACAACAATGAATCAGTGATTCAATCAATGTTTGTATGTTTATCACCTGGGCACAGGCCAGAGAAAACAACAATGAATCTCCATGCTTCCAGTGGCTTCCCCATAGGTGAAATTTATTCTTGGACTTTGCAGAATTATACGCGCACTGAGAAAGGGAGGAAGAACTAAGTGGTAGATTTTGATTTAGATGGATTTACTCAGAAACATGCATTCACCTGAGCAAGCCTGGCAGCAAGGTACAAAGCAAGAGTTCGTCTCCTACTTGAATCATCTAGCGCCATTATAGACAATCCAGCAATGGAACCTGCTAAAAATCTGCCCCATCACGCCTTAAACTATGTCATGAAGAGATAGGAAACAAACAACTGGGGGTGGACGTAGATTGGATAGAAAAAATAAACTTACGCATTCAATGGAGTTTCCTTCTTCCTAAACTTCCTCAGGAAACAACGAAGAGCGTGATAAGATCCAGTAAAACCACCAAAAAGCAATCCAATGCGGCATGCTTCCTCCCTCACAATCAAATCCTTCTCAGAGACAAGTTGCTGGGTGTGTATACAACACAAGTCAACAGTAGAACGATGAAAGTTAAAAAAATCTACACTTCTAGTTGATTTCAAACTTCAATCCATCCATCAATGGCTCTGAATTCTCCAAACTAGCCTAGTAATGAGCACATCAGACATTTATACTACATAATAAGTCAAGGCCATTCCGTTAATCTCAAGTAAGAATGTAGATCGTTAAATCCAGGTATAAAACAAAACCCGATTAATAAATTATGGAACAACCCTAACAAATTCGAAAAGAATTGGATAAAAAGGGAAGGACCTTGAGATCGAGAATCGAGGAATAAGAACGGCGGCGGGCGAGCTTAAACGCGCGGAGGAGGATGCCAATTCCAACCCTAACCCCATAGGAAAGCAAGAAGGACTGGCAGAGGTTCCCGATGGCGTGAGCCACACAGGACTCGTCGGCATGATCGCACGCGGGATGTTCACCTACAGATCGGTCACCTCTGCCACCGCCGCGTCGAGCGTAATGAAGCTGCAACTCCTCGATCGCATCCTTCAGCTTCTCCTCAGCCTCGCGGAGGCGGAGGTCCGTCGCGGCTCCACTTCCGCGGGAGGGAGTAGAGGGATCGGCTATCGGATAAGAAGGCGAAGCCATATAAATCGGCTCCCGACGGCGGCCGTAGTAGAGGCGCCGGCATCAGCGAGGCAGGAACTTCCTTGCTGTTATAAATGTCGCCGTCATGCGACGGAGACGGAGACGGAGACGGAAGGATGAGTCATCAAGCGATCAAGATATGATTTTCCGCGGACTTTTTAAAGTATGGGAATTTGGCGATGACAAATGATAGAGACAGCAGCTGTTTTTTATATATATAAGAGGTTTAATAAATTTGTACGAATTTCACGTGCAAATTTAATAAGAGCAATGCGTCACTAAACTCTGTAGGGAGCATTTGTGAGGCTTTAGCTTCTCTTTATTATTTAACTCAGTTTCATGCAAGAATTCATTGGTGATGAAGAGAACCACGAGGAAATAATTCGAGGGAAAACTAGTAAGTAAAGAGAATACAAATAATTTGATTATTTGTGTAAAACTTGGGTGTATTTAAACGAGGGGACTTTTATTTTTATAGATTTTAATAAAAAATTCCTCCAACTTATCAAAGGATCTAGAATATTTCATATTCTAGACAATTTTATCATTTTATGCATCTCTTGTGTTCATAATATTCACGAATTATTTAAGGGTCCGTTCATTTCGCGGGAATTGGGCCGTTGGAATTGGTATTCATTTACCAATTCCAATTATAGCAGTTCGGCATGCCAAAAAAATCGTGGGAATCGGAAATGAATCCTAATTTCGGTCGGAATTGGGTATAAGGTGAACCCGCGACATTCATTTCCGACCTCGCTAGTTCAGATTTCGCGATTCCGCTTCTGCTGCTCCTCTTCCTTCTCCCGTCGCCACGATTCTTGCTCCCGATCCCGCTGTTGTTCCTGCTCCGGCTCCAGATCCCGCCGCCGCTCCTGCTCCCGTCGCCGGATGGTAACTTCTTCTTCTTCTTCTTCTTCTTCTTCTTAATTTCTGATGGGTGTGTTAATTTTTGATGGGTGTGTTAATTTGGGTGTGTTACTTTTTTGTTGTTTCATCTATTTCTAAGTGTTCCTAAAGTTCATGCCTGCAATTAAACTTGATATTTATCTTGGCTGCTGCTAGCATTTGTTTGATTTTGTTTAGAAGTACTTACAGAAATAGCTAATTTTAAAACTTTGGGACTTGAGAAATAATTTTTATTAAGTTATAATATTCATTGTACTGGTGTAATGATAATGATGGAATCTAGTTTCCTTTTTGTATTCCATTATATCCACATTTTGTTTCTTACTGCAAACTTGCAATCCTTACAGCTGGTTGGATAGTATTTTTTGCTACCTTCTTACCTGTACATTTTTTATGGACTGGGAATACAAAATAGAGGTAAAAAAAATGAAGATGCAATTCTTACCTCTTGCGCGCTTTAATTAGTTTCGGAACAGGAAAGGTGTTTTCTGTTTTATGGTAAAAATGGCCGAGGCTTCAAGGAAACTTGATATACGGGGGATTTTGCTAGCTTCAAGGAAACTTGATATACTGGCATTTCAAGGAAACTTGACATAAAGGCATTTAGCTAGGTTTAGCAGTTAGAGGATTTCACTTCATGGAAAATTTCTCATGATCTTGTTATTTATGATTAGTTTGGTATTGTGAAAAATGTGCTAGTTCTTTAACATGGATATATACATTATCTATACTTTCATCCAGAGTGATAAAAATAATCTTTTATTGCTCTAACTTTTTATTTTTCTAGTTTTATCTATAGTATGCGGGAAATGGAATTAGGAATTGGTTTTGGTGATTAATAATTTTTTTCTAGGTGTTCAGTTAGACAGAAAATATGTATGTGTTTATGTGTGTGCTTTAGTGGTTGGATATATAATGTGTGTTTTTTTATGTTTAGATTGATGAAACAGTGAAACGTCGTAGGTGTAGGAGAGCAGCAGTAGCTGCTGCTCTTGTTGTTTCCGTCATAGTGATGATGAAATGTGGGGTTAGAATAAATATCGTGGATGCTGATGCAAAAAATATTGTAAGGGAAAGTTTATTTAGGCGTTTGTATGGCGGAACAGATATAAATTGTTTTAACCAGCTTCGGATGAATAGAAGCTCGTTCGAAGTTTTGTGTAACATGCTAACCCAGCGTGGTTTGTTAAGAGACACAAAAAATGTAGGAGTTAGAGAGGCAGTCAGCGTTTTTTACATGTTTTGGGGCACAACAAAAAATTTAGGATTGTGGGCGGGACGTATCTACGATCAACAGATACAATTAGCTGTCATTTCAACATGGTGTTGCGAGCAATTCTGAAATTAGGTCCTGACTTTATAAAACTCCCTGATGTGTCAACAGTACAAAGATGACGTCATTTTCCTGTAAGTTATTTTTTTTTACAATCCTAAGTTTTATTTTAAAATATATTTTAAAATATCTAAATTGTCCTTATGTCCATATAGGATTGCATTGGTACGATTGACAGCACTCATATTGAAGTTACAGTGCCTACTAAAGATCAAGGTAGGTTGTTGGGTATTGCATCCACAATAACCCAGATTTGCTTGAAGTCACCCTTGAACTAAGATGAATTAAGTTGTATTTGATATTCTTGTTCTAGTTGTGTGTTTGCAGATTCTCTCAGTGCTAGGTGTTGACCAATGTCAGTCTATAGTGGGTCAGGAACACAGGACCATACAGTGTAATCCCTCACTGTGTGATCCAAGGTGTTGACTCATGTGTAGCCTCTCAATGGGGATACACTTTATGTTCAACCACTTGGAGCATGGGATGAAGACAGGACTAGGAGAAATTTTCTCTAAGTTCATAAAATTCTCTAAGTCCACTTCTCGAGAAGTGCCTCTTAGTTCTCGAGAAGTAGAGTTAGATGTTCTTGAGAAGCATTCTATAGTTCTCGAGAAACAGAAGTGTAGTTCTCGAGAAGTCCTTATAGTTCTCGAGAAGCTTAGCTTCAAAGTTCTCGAGAAGTCCCAGCTTTTAGTTCTCGAAAAGTCCAGACAGCTTCAAGAATTTTTCTAAGTCCGAATTCTCGAGAAGTCCAGTGTAGTTCTTGAGAAGTTCTTTTAGTTCTCGAGAAGTCCAGAGTAGTTCTCGAGAAGTCTTTATAGTTCTCGAGAAGCTTAGCTTCATAGTTCTCGAGAAGTCAGCTTATGGTTCTCGAGAAGTCCAGATTGGTCTCGAGAAGTATTAGCCCTTAAGTCTCGAAAACTAACTTTAGTTCCAGACAGTATAGTTCTCGAGAAATCAAACTAGTTCTCGAGAACTAATGTTACTTCTCGAGAACTGCAGGTCAAATTTTTCAGAAAATTATTTAAGTCCAGATCGACCGGATTTTCAAATGACTTGACGTGATTGGTCCACGTGTCGTCATTAATGTCTTTTCTAACCGTTAGAGGTAATCCTATATAAGGTATTTTCATTAAGACCAAACCCTAACAATTACAAGAAGCGGTAGTCCGTACCTTCGAAATCTTCTGGATCGACCGTCTCTCTCAAAAAGAAAAGGAACAAATTCTGAAGCCATCTCCGCCGCTCACGAGTAGATTGAGTTTTCTGTTTTCGATCAAGAAGGACTTGATGTTCAAGGGATCCTCATCCTCTCCTTGATCAAGTAAGTCAAAGCTTTCTCAGGTCAGATCTACACGTCTTCTTCAATCATTTCTGAAAGAGCCGCAAGTTCAAGAAGAAGACCTAGAGACTTACTTTTCCAGATTTGAGAAATTACTGTGTTTGTATTTCAAATCTCTTTGTTATTGTTGTAGGAGATTTTCTCCGAGTGTAGGAGCGTTGCTCTCCGAGTTGTAGAAAGTTTTTATCTTCCGAGTGTAGATCCATTTGGATCGAGTTTGTAGGAACTTGGTTCCGAGGCGTAGGATTGTTTTCAATCCGAGATAGTGGAGTAGACGAGTCTAGTGATTTGCTAGATCGGTGAGGTAAAGTGGACGTACCCAAGATTGGGGAATCACTATAAATCTTCTTGTCTTCTGTGATTGCTTGAATTCTTGTGCAAGATCGTTAAAATTTTTATTCCGCAAATAGACGCACGATTCACCTATTCACCCCCCCCCCCCCTCTAGGTAATTTAGGTTGACAACTTTACACTTTCAATTGATATCAGAGGGAGGTTGGTCGTTAAAAGGTTAACACCTTGATCAATTTCCTCTCGAAAGTTGTCACTTGGATATTCAAGCAATGGACAAGGCCAAAGATTTTGCCAAGCTTCCCTTGTGCACAAAGAATAACTTTCCCATGCGGAAAGAGAGAATCCAATTATTCATGGAAGCTGTGGACCCCCGGATCTTCATGATTGTTGAAGAAGGTCCTTACGTCCCTATGACTATCTCCACTATAGATCTAATCAAGAAGGTTCCTAAGAAATTGATGGATCTAGATAAGGACGAGATTGCACTTGTTTCTTTGGATAAGAAAACTAAAAATATTATAGCAAGTGAAGTCGATGACTCGATGCTGTAGAATCTGATTCACTTCCAATTGGCTAAGGAGATGTGACAGTCTCTAGTAACTCTGATGGAAGGTACTGAAGAAGTGAGAGATGATAGAAGATCCCTACTAAACCAGAAATATGAAGCCTTCAGGCAAGGGTCAAAGGAGACCATTGCAGATACTTTTGAGAATTTCTTCAAGATAGTAAATGGCCTAAGAGTGTATGACCGAGTCTTCACTAATGGGGAGCTGAATGATAAGTTTCTGAGGTCTCTCACAAAGGAATGGGACAACAAAGTATGTGTCATCCGAGAGTTTGGCAGACTAGCTGAGACAGACCCACAGAATCTATTTGGCAAGCCGATGTCCTATGAACTGCAGATCAATTCCAGAAAAGCTGAAGAAGAGAAAAGTCGCTTCTCCTCAAAAGAGAAGTTGGTTGCATTAAAGGCTAACAGATCAAAGAAGGGCAAAGCTGCCTCACTAGCACCTGCTCAAGAAGTGAGTGAAGAAGAAAACTCTGAGCCAAGCACCCCGGGCTCAGAACTATCTGAAGGAGCGTTCTCGTTGCTCTCACGGCAGTTCAAGAAATTCTTGAACAAGAAGAAGCAGTGGAGAGACAAGGATGCCTCCTACAGAAGATCACGACATAACGGTGATCAGCGAAAGAAATGCTCAAGTAGCCATGACAGGTATACCTCTAAATAGAACAAACAGATTTCTACTGACATTGTCTGCTACTGCTGTAACAAACAAGATCACGTCATAGCTGACTGCCCCCACAAGAAGGAGGGTGGCAGAAGAGAAGAAAAGAAGTCCTCATACCACAAGAAGAGGACAGAGAAGAGCCTGTTGGCCAAGAAGGGCAATGTAAGACCCTTTTTTTTTTCTTTTTCAACCACCGGGGTCTTAGGCCCAGAACCGCCGCTTTGCGGTGACTCCTTCACGTCCTGAAGGGTCATCACCGCAAGGCACCGATTCTGCCGGCCAATTCGATCACAGAAAAGTAGCACAATTATTGAAGTAAGAACAATGCAGTCCACAATAATAAATCACATGTAAATAAGATAAAATCTCCACGAAGGGAGTGTCCACAAAAATCATCAGAGTACTATAAATACGGGCTTATGCCCGGTACAAAATGTCCTCACTAGAAGTCTCTCATGCGGAAGCGAAAACAGAAACTACTCAAGGTCGAGACTTACGGTCCCGGCTGTGTGAACTCCGGAGCTAGACTGCCCCATCTCTAGGCGCACCGATCTCTGGGGCTGCTCCTCCATGCTGGGCTCCACGATCCGCTAAATGATGCGGTTCGAAAACCATTAGTCATAAAGACTAAACCCTATCATCCCCTACCCCTTCCCCCATGGCTCCTAGGTACCGAGCGGGGAGGAAGAAAGGGAAGGACATGATGGTAGAGATAAATCAAGAAACAGGTGACTGTGGACTTAATCTAGCAAGTTGTATCCGGTGAGCAGTTAATATGATTGTTATAATAGGTCTAGCTGTAAGAAAAGCAAATATATGAATTTAAACCTTCACTTATGCGAGAACACATAAGCAAAAGGGATCTTTTGCAAGGCTCCCATCGTATAGAGTGTCCCATACCACTTATACGTTGGGGTGTCGGTTATCAAACAGCAATGGTTGTTATATATTGAAATTAACCTTTGATTTATAAACTTGCCCACACAAGCTTATAGACCAAGGGGTCGTTTTACAGGTCCTAATGTATAAGCGTCCCATACCACTTATACTTTAGGTGTCAGGGTTAAATGAATCGATTATGCTATGACATGCTAGTGGGTATGATGAAACATGCAAGTGTAACTCACACACCCGACTCTGTGCACACAGACCTTTAGTTCCCCCTTTCGGAGCCGTTACCTCCCAGGATACCTCCGTAGTGGCAGACGGAAGCGGTGGGTTGGGCCTCGCCCACCTCAAAACCAGTAAAAGCACCACTGGTCTAACCTATCGTACGCCTCAACGCTTGGTGCACTAAGCGGACGCCTGCGTACTCTTGCCGGCTGGCGCACCGGACTTCTGTTGGCGAAGTGCTAATCACCCCGCCGAGTCAACGATATCGGTGTCGGTGCAATCGAACTCCCCGATATCGAAAAACCCACCACCTTAACTTAGTCCTATCTTATGCACATGCAAGTTTATCGTAAACACACAAAACCGAGCCGAAGCTCCCCGGACCAAAACGTCCGTCTCCAAACCAACCGAGCCGAAGCTCCCCGGACCATCCCGTCCGTCTCTTAACCAACCGAGCCGAGGCTCCCCAGACCCAAACGTCCGTTTCCAAATCACCCGAGCTGAAGCTCTCATTAATCTTCCTGTGCCAACAGTGTTTGTGAAAAGTGCAGCCCTTGTTACCTAGTTACTCTTGTCGATTTGTTATTACAGTTTACGTTAGCCCAGGACTGCCCCCGGTATACCCCGTGAAGGGCTCTCAAGGGGCACTAGGAACCAAGACGGCGGCATTACGGCCCGAAGTTCCCTTTCGCAAGGCACTTATTGTTATTGGTTGATCTCCCTTAACCCGATTCCCTTCTCATATTTCGTTAGACTATCCTAGGGTGATTTTTAACCTTCCTCTCTTCGGGAAAAGCGATCTTTCGCCCAACCCGAGCACCTCTTAACTCTAGCTATCACCACTTCTCACCACTCTTTATATCTTCCTATTGTGATTTCCTCCACCATTGCCCACCCAGACATTATGATTAGCTCCAGTGCCTTCCTCAGATCATGTCCTATTGCATTTCACAAATTGCTATATGCAGACCGACCTAGGCTACATGTCGAACCGGTTATGCAATGATCCATTACTCATCCAAATGACCTAAATTATTTACTGGAGACTTACCATGATATAAATGACCTAAGTCCAGAAAATGGAAATTTTCCTAATTTATTTGGCATTTAATTAAATTCCTCGAAAATCCCAAGGGCTACCGGTTTGAACATGAACTACCCTAAGTTCTCATGCAAGATGTCCAGCAAATTTATGGTAAATACTAGGTTATCTCAATAGGTTAAATCCTAAGTATCATAATTTTTCTATCATTAAAAGAGCATGAAAACTATTTTAGAAATAATCTCTAACTTCTATTGTTTATGAATCAAGTACAGAAAATATTCTTCCAAAAATTATAAATAATTTATGCCATGCAGATAAAGGCCTAAAATTAGCACTGGCCAAGTTTCATAATTTTCCAGCAAGTATTTTATCCATAATTAATTTTTAAACATAAAAGCCCTTTCTATCATCTGTGAATAAAGTACTAGATTTACTCAACATAAAATTCTATGAAAAACCAGGGATCAATGTTCTGCTAGTCGAGATCTAAATCCAGAATTTTAACTGATTATAATTAATTTAAAGCCTCCAAATAATTGAAACAACAAATCGGGCAAATAATCCTTTAACACATGAAGTATAATATTTATCAATCATAAAATTCCAGGTAAATTATCATAAGTCTAGAACATCCTAAAACTCCCTCCTCCCGAGTTTCATAATTTTTGGATTAGATTTAGTGCTTAAAATAACTAAATTACATATTTATCCTAAACCAAAATCCCAACTTCCGAGGTACCTAATTACCTCCAATTCCTTCACTATTTAAAACAGAGGGTTTTCTTCATATCATCCCCCTCTCCTCCAAATTTCAAGGGCATACAAGAGCTTTTTCTCCTATGTCCTTCACAAACCTCAAACTCCCACCCATTGGATTTGAGCCAATCTGTTAGGGTAAAATCCACCCTAATCCACACCATGTTACCCAAGAGGGTAGACATAGACTCAACAAATCAGTGGCCACAACTTCAGCCTCTTTTGAGGAGATTTGTCCACTCCATTTCCAATTGTACTTTTCCCCAAAGTACCCCTCACCAAGACCTATCTAGGACTTGATACTTCCCTATTCAAAACTCGACCAATTGAGTTGAAATTTTGTAAAGATCTTAACATTGATGTCAGGGACCACCACCCAAAATTTGGGGGAGTTTGGACTTAATTTCATCTCCTAACTAATTTTATAATGTTTATTAAAATTTTACAAAAACTTTAGGCAAAAGTTCTCCAAAAATTCTCATTTTTGGACAGCCTCTCGATATACATATTACAGATCTCCAGTCCAAATTTCAAGTCATTTGGACATGTTATGAACCGTGGGCAACCATTTCAATTTCTGGTTAGCCTAGGTCTTGATCCCACCAAAATGAGTGCTGTGGTCAAACCACTCACCCAAATTGAATAAAATCAATTTTATATTAAAGTAGACCCAGAGGGCTACAACTTTTGTGACTGGTCATTTTTTCCTAATTCGGGCTCTAAGTGCCTCGTTTTCCAGCCTCAAAATATACTAATCCAAGTATATTTTTTCCTTATAAAATTATTTACACAAGTTATATATTATAAACCGTTTTTACTGTTCATCTTCTACAGAACCCGAAAACCAGAACACAGGAAGCCATTTTTCCTGTAACATTTCCGTGATCCATCGCCGACCGTCCGGTCACTTCCCTGGCCAGCCACCACCACCACCACCTCCGTTGAGGCGACGGCTATCGGTCGGCAGTGGTTTGGCCGCCGGAGGTGGCGGTTTCCGGCGAACTCAAAAATATCTTTTTCATGGTTTTCCATGAAAACGAGAGATAAGTCCGGCTCCGTTGAGCGCGAACTTCCTTTCTAAGAATCCTAAGATCTACCCATGAAAGAGAAGGAGCAGAGGAGGACCTTGTTCGCGGTTTGAAGGCGAGAAGAACGACAGGGTGCCATGGCGTGGTGGCGGCGTTGCTGAACTTCTCCTACAGCAAGAACAAAGGTCTGATCCATTTGCTTGAGCGTGTAACCTTCTCCTCTGGTTCCAGGTGGGCTTTTATAAGTCAGAAAGTGGGAAGGTGAATGGGTAAAGCCTTTATGGCCATGAAGGTTCTCCCCTTACCGTTTCGGTTACAGTGAAGGGATAAGAAACGGTGGAAACTAAACAGGTGTGTCCAGCTGGCGGCTTCCTATTGGACCATATCTTCCTCATTTATTATATAATTACAGAAGGAAAACGGCCTGAAATTACTCCTGGTGTAACTTCCCACACCAGCATTTATTACCACGCGTGTTAGAATAATTTCGGGCCTGAACCGTCGTTTCGGCCAATGTCACGGGCGTGACACATAGGTCACGGGCGTGACAGGCCCGAATAGCCAATTCTGGGTTCGACGATCGTCGAACTGAGATCGACGATCGTCGATGGATGGTCACGGGCGTGACACCTTGGGTCACGGGCGTGACAGGCTCGGGTGGTTAGTTATGGGTTGACGATCGTCGATTTGAGATTGACGGTCGTCGAATGGTGGTCACGCCCTGGGTCACGGGCGTGACCTCTAGGTCATGGGCGTGACAGGCCCGAACGGCAGATTTCGAGGTCGACGATCGTCGAATTGAGATCGACGATCGTCGAAGGCTGGTCACGCCCTAAGTCACGGGCGTGACACCATGGTCACGGGCGTGACATGCCCGGGCCGCAAGGTCGACGATCGTCTCACGGCGATCGACGATCGTCGATGGGGTCACGCCCTTAGTCACGGGCGTGACACCTTGGTCACGGGCGTGACATGCCCAGACAGCATGTTCGACGATCGTCTCGTGGAGATCGACGATCGTCGAAGTAGTCACGCCCAAGTCACGGGCGTGACGGGTCGGTCACGGGCGTGACCAACCCGTGACCCGAAAATATTGATCGCTTTATTTCAAATTTTGGGCTTCCTAGGGTTTTGTCACAACTAACCGACTCCTAGGGGTCTAGCCGGAAATGGGATGTTACAGGCAAGACTCTCAGCGACTCCAACTCATCTGAGTCGAGTGAAGAAGAGGAAGCCTACTTTGGGCTCATGGCTCAATCAAATGACGAACAAGAGCCCCAGTTCACTGGGGAGGTAAAATCTTACACTCCTCTCTCTGAATCTGAAAGTTCTGAGCATGATCATGAGGACAGCCCTTCTGACAATGAGTCGGAACTTATGGCCTAGTACAAGGAGTTGATCATGACGTACGACAAATGTCGCCGAGTCGTGAAAACTCAGGCAAAAGAGATTAAGTCTCTAAAGGCTATTGAGAGCAGCTTGAGAGAAGAAGTTGCTAAGACCGACTCTCTTCAAGAGAACTTCAATCTTGCTATTGAAGAATGCAATCAAGCTTTGGAGCACCTCGACCTTAAAGAGAAAATCATCAAAGAGTTGGAAGAACAACTCGAAGCTGAAAAGAAACTTGTTGAAAGTTTCTCTAAGCCCAAGAATGTTCTTCCACTCATTGCTAAATTCTCAACTAAGGCCAAGGGTGCTGAACTAGGCCATGAGGGTGCTCATAGTAAATCTTCTAGGAGAAATAAGGCTCAATGGAAGAATAAGGCCGCCAAGAAGGCCTTGGCCAAAGAAAAAGGGAAAGCCCCTCTGGATCAGACTGTCTTTAAGAAAGTTATCTTTCCAACAAATAAGTTTGATCTGGACTCGTCCTATGGTCACTTGACCAGGCCTACTTATGTAGAGACAAAGTCTCGGTACCAAGGATGGACTCGCCATCGGAACTTTGGTGAGAGTGTCTTTAAGGCACCTTATGAAGAAGTGATTCTTCGGAGCTATGGTCCTTATAATCATGGCCACAACTTCAAGAAAGCACCTAAAGTAAAGCCCGTTGGGGAAAGGCCTCCGAAGGAGAAGAAATCATGTGACTTCCATCACCATGAAGCTTCCTCCTCCAAGAATGCTACCCATGCTAGACCACCATCTCAAAAGGTCAAACAGGAGTACGTAAGACAAAGATACAACAGATTTGATTGTTGGTGCTGTGGCAAAATTGGTCATTTTGCCATCGATTGTTGGTTTAATCCTAGAAATTTTGCAACTCCTCAAGTTGGCAACATGAGAATGATCACTCATGATGTTAATCCTCGTAGGGGAAGTGCTCTAACACGAGACCAAGGACCCAAACATGTTTGGGTTCCTAAGGAAAAGTGATTATGAATGCAGGTATGTCCAAAGACCACCAAAATGCCAATCTGGTACTTGGACAGTGGATGCTCTCAGCACATGACCGGGATAAGAAGCTTACTCCAGAATTTCACTTCAGTCTGCAACGGACCAAAGGTCATCTTTGGAGGTTCAGACCGAGGGATAACTAAAGGCTACAATATGATCACTAACGGTAGTGTATCCTTTTCGGATGTAGCCTATGTGGAGGGATTGGAACACAATCTCATAAGCATAAGTCAATTATGCGACAAGGGATACATAGTTGAGTTCCAAGCTGACAGATGCTTGATAAAGTCTGTTGATAATATGGAAACAATTCTATCAGACACTCGAAGCAGGAACATATTTTGCTTAAATTTCATTTGTATAGATTCTTCTACACCAGTGTGTCTTTTAGCAAAAGATAGTGCGTCTCTTGGTGACCAATAACACAAGAGGCTATCACATATTAATTTTAAAATTATTAATAAATTATTCTCTTAGAACTTAGTACGTGATGCCCCAAATATCAAGCACGTCAAAGAGAGACCTTGTCATGCATGCATAAAAGGCAAGCAAATAAGGGCTACCTTTAAAAGCATCATAGGCAAACACTCTAATAGGTGTTTATACCTACTTCATATGGACTTGTTCGGTCCACTGCAAATTAGAAGCTTAGGAGGTAAGGATTATACGTTGGTAATTGTTGATGACTACTCACGCTTTACGTGAGTGTTCTTTCTGAAACACAAGTTAGATACCTTCGATATCTTTACAAATTTTGTCATGTAGGTCCAGAATGAATACAACTGTTCCGTAGTCAAAATCAGAAGTGACAATGGAACGGAGTTCAAGTCTGGGGCCATGACAGAATTTTGTGAAAGCCTAGGTATCTTTCATGAATTTTCCTCTCCTCGTACTCCACAGCAAAATGGAGTAGCTAAGAGAAGGAATAGAACACTCATAGAGGCCTGCAGGACCATGTTGAGTGACCTTCACTACCAGAATACTTCTGGGCTGAAGCCGTCAACACTGCATGTCACGTGCAAAATCGAGCCCTCATAAACAAGAATCATGATAAGACACCTTATGAACTTCTAAAAGGCAGGAAACCGACTGTATCATATTTTAGAATTTTTGGCTGTAAATGCTTCGTACTTAATAATGGTAAGTATCATACTACCAAGTTTAGTGAGAAAAGTTTTGAAGGTATTTTTGTAGGATATAGTAGCCATAGTAAGACATACAGGATTTTCAATAGAAAAACTCTGGTTATAGAGGAATCCATACATGTTGTATTTGATGAGACGAGCTTACTGCAAAGCAAATAATCTAGTGTGCTTGTTGAAGATGCAGGTACAAGGATTAAAGAGATCAGCTTGGATGAACCGACCGAAGATAAAGATGAAAAGTTCATCAAGATCACATCTCCAACCCCTATTGGAGAGGTAGAGGATCAAGATGAAAATATTGTCCAAATTGATGAAGTCACTCCAGTGGCTGAAGAAGTCCCAGATGCGAGGAATCTAGAGCTCAGACATCTGAAGGATCACCCAATGGACCAAATCATAGGAGATCCTCAGGATGGTGTCAGAACTCGTCAAGGTACAACTAACGAAAATTTATATTTTAGTTTTCTCTCGCAGGTTGAATCAAAGAAGTTTGAGGAAGCCAACTCAAACGCATCATGGATCTTGGCCATGGAAGAAGAATTGAACCAGTTCAAGCGATGCAAAGTTTGGAAACTAGTTCCTAGACCCAAAGGTAAGAACGTCATCGGAACAAAATGGGTCTACCAGAACAAGTTGGACGAGGATGGAACAATCATAAAGAACAAGGTCAGACTCGTCGCCAAAGGATATCGTCAAGAAGAAGAGATCGACTTCAACCAAACATATGCTCCAGTGGCAAGGCTGGAGGCCAACAGACAATTCCTAGCTTATGCTGCATTGAAGGGCTTCACTGTCTACCAAATGGACGTAAAGTCCGCATTCCTAAATGGTGACATAAAGGAAGAAGTGTATGTGGAACAACCCCTAGGTTTTGTTGATCCTAACTTTCCTGAGTATTTTTATTTGTTATCGAAAGCGCTGTATGGTTTGAAACAAGCTCCTCGAGCTTGGTACGAAACGCTATCTACCTTTCTCCTCGAGAACAAGTTCACAAGGGGAAAGATAGATAAGACATTATTTCTTAGGGAAATTAAAGTCAAGATTTTGCTAGTGCAAATCTATGTCAACGATATTATTTTTGGCTCTACAGACGACAACCTCTGCAAAAAGTTTTCTATTCTTATGCAATGGAAGTTGAAATGAGTAGTATGGGAAAGCTGAAGTATTTCTTAGGACTTCAGGTGAAACAATCTGAAGATGGAATTTTCATCTCACAGACGAAGTTCACCAAGGAGTTGATTAAGAAATTCCGAATGGATAGTGCAACCTCTATGAGGACTCCAATGGCCTCAGCTATGTCTCTGGACAAGGTGAGAAAGGGAAACCTTTTGATGAAACCAAGTACAGAAGCATAGTTGGATCCTTATTCTACCTTACTGTCAGTAGACCAGACATAATGTTCTCTACATGTGTCTGTGGTAGATTCCAAGTGAACTGTAAAGAATCTCACTATGCTACTGCAAAGCGGATTTTAAGATACCTTAAAGGTACACCGAATCTTGGCTTATGGTACCCAAGAAGTAATGACAGCGAACTAATTGGCTTTTCAGATGCAGACATTACAGGTAGCAAAGATGACAGGAAAAGCACTTCCGGGACGTGTCAGTTCCTTGGAAGAAGGCTTATCTCATGGAGAAGCAAAAAGCAAAATTGTGTCGCAATCTCAACGGCCGAGTCAGAATACATTTCTGCCGGTAGTTGTTATGCACAGTTGCTTTGGCTAAAGAACCAGCTATAAGACTACAATATGAAGGTCAAAGACATTCCATTGTTTTGCGACTCCTCCAGCGCAATCGCAATCATAAACAACCCAGTATCGCACAACCGGACAAAGCACATCGAGCTCAAATATCATTTCATCCGGGAGCACGTAGAGCAAATGGATGTGGATCTACAGTACGTGCCAACAGATCGGCAAGTTGCAGATATTTTCACGAAGCCGCTGGGCGAGACCAAGTTCAATTTCTTCAAAATTGAACTTGGGATGCTAAACAAAGAAGGATAAGTCACAGGAAATCCGTTCAAAGCTCAAGAACAGAGGATACTTCAAAAAGGTCAGAAATTTGTCAAGAGGTAGGTAGTTCTCGAAAACTCAGTCTACTTCTTGAAAAGTAAAGTACTAATTCTCGAAAACTCAAACTACTTCTCGAGAACATTGATCCGTATCTCGAGAAGTTTCTTAAGTTCTCGAGAACTAATATCATATTTCTCGAGAAGTCCTCTCACAGTTCTCGAGAACTAACCCCACCTCTCGAGAAATACCTGTCCTTTTTCGATTTCTGATTAATTTCTTCTATTTCGAAAACCCACTTGATTTCAGCCCTAATCCTAGATTAATTAGTCACTTAATTGACACGACTAGGAAAATATTTATATATAATATTTTAGAGATCCTAAATCAACCGCCATTTCGACATCAGTCTTCTCAAAAACTCTTCGTCTTCCGCTGACAGAAAGCTTCGTCACAGCTATTGTCTTGCGCTCCGTCCGTCGCCGCCGTCAGCGTCCATGGCGCAGAGTTCGAAAATAAGAGTCGGCAGTGAACTCGTCGTCGCAGGGATTGTATACATTTCTGATTACTTCAAGAACTTGCTTCTTCTCCTAGAAACAGCCGGTCTGATGTTCGTTCTTTCAGAACCCTGCAAGATTTTATTTCCAGATGTAGAGGAATTCTTCAGGAATGCCAAGGTAAGATGAAATGGTATAGTTTTGAAATCTAAAGTCAGGGGGATCAAAATCAAGTTGAACAAAACCATAGTTTCAAAGCTCCTAAAGCTGCCTGTTGTGGATGAAGAGGATGACCTAACAACTGAAGATTCTTATAGAACTTGCTCTTTCTGTGGATATCATCTCTTTAAGGAGGAATGCCTTGAATGATGTAGGCAAGCTTCTGGTAGACATAATTGGAAAGATTTTGTGGTGCAGAATAGGGTCCATTGGTTTTATAACCAATGACATATTTGATGTTATGACAGCTGTTATCTGTAGGAAGAAATTCCAATATGTAATGATGTTATTTGGTATGATCAAGGACAGTATCCAGGATCCCAAGTTTGCAAGGATAATTTCTTTGTTGCTGCGTGAGATCGATCCTGTCACCTTCAAAACCTCTAAAGGTACTCAGATCCATCACCTGAAAAAGATTTCATTGGCCTCCATCCAAAGATGGGAATTAAAGCTGAAGAATCTCAAGCAGTTAGCTAAAGAACTTGCAGCTTCTGCCTCTGAGGTCAGGACCCCATCTCCTCCTTCACATGATGTTGATGAACCTTTTGGTGCAGCAATTGAGGGGGAGCCTGCACTCTCTGCTCAAGATGCCAGGATTCCTTCTCCTCCTCCCTCAGTGAGATCTCCTCTCAAAAGCCCAGTAGCAGATCTTCCAGATGCCACCCTCTCAGATGTTCAAGTATAGGAAACCCTCAAGAACACAACTGAAGCAATTGACAGTATGATTGAAGAACTCACTTCAGATGAACCACTTCCTCTCCTAAACACAGAAATCACTGTAGAACTATCAAAAAAACCATCTCCACAATCCTCACCCCAAGCTACTCTAGCTCCAACTCCTTCTCCCTCTCCAAGGAAAGATTCTACTCCAGCTGAACACACTTCAGCACCAGAGACCATCCTTCTCTCTGAAGAGGATGAGCCAGAACCTGAAGAGTTGGAAGCACCACTCAATAATCTTGACTTCTCCCTCCCCAGAATTGTTGATGAGGAGGCTGATACAGTCCTTCACACTGTAAAAGCCAAGAGCTCTGTGGTAGTGGAAGAGATCCCTCCCTGGGTAGCTCCTCCTCCACCCCCAAGTACCTCTGCTGTTACTGTTACTTCTATTGCTGCTACTGTTGCTGCTGATGCCCCTCTCTCTTCTGACATTTTGAGAAAGATTGAAATTTTGCTGGCTGAACAAAGGAAACATTTTGATGACTCTTTGAAAATAGTGCAAGACAAAGTGATTGCTCTGGAAAAAGAAATGAGCCGAGGGTTTGCTGAAATACAACATAACACTGACTCTCTCAAAAGTTTGTTTCAGATTGGTGGCAAAGCTATAGATCACACCATTATTAGTGTTGGACAGGTAATGGAACAGTCTGTCACTCTTGCAAATAATCAGATTCAGTTAGAAAAGAAAGCCCAGGAACATGTTATGAAAATCTGTGAAGAAGTGGGAAATTTCAAAGAAGATGGCATAGAAACCCTATGTGTAGAATTCAGAAAGGGGGAGAGCCTGGTAAAAGAACATGTTGAAAAACTTGTGAAATAGTTTACTGAAGCTGCAAACAAAGCCTGGTCTGATAAGATAAGTGAAATCAATAAGAATGTTTTAGAACAAATTCAATCAGTGAAATTCCATACTTATGATACATCAGTATGGATGCACAATCATATTTTCCCTGAATTTCAGCTTGATCCAAATATCATTCTCATACCCTGAATCCTCTTGCTGAAGGACAATCTAGTCAGATGTCAGCTCAAATGCAACAACCTCAAATGCCATGCTTTTCTCCTAGGCCAGAAGATCAAAATGCTCCTCCTGCTTCCTATTCCCAGGTTTGGGATGATGTTATTCCTCAAGATCTACCTGAAATTCACATCCCCAAGAAAAGGAAGTATGTAGAAGGCCCATCTGCAAGCAGAAGTGCCCTCAGGCCTGATTCAGAGAAAAGGAAAGCCCAAGAGTTTGCAGAAGTCTGGAGTCCTACTTCTAAAAGCTTAATTCTTGACACTCTCAAATTAGTCATGGACTTTAATGAAAGAAGGAATCTCCACTACAGCTCCTCTTAGTGGGAATTATATGAGAAGTCCATGACCAAGAGAAGAATATATGATAGAGAGTATGGCAAGAATAACCCTAAAGTTCCTCCAAAGCCTCCAAGGTACTATCCAAAGCCCTTCAGCTATAAGAGGAGACAGCAGGAGAAGCAGGACATGCAACAATAGGGCAAAGAATGAATTCTTGTTGATATGTTTTTGAGAATTTTGATGAAATGGTTGTTGATTAAAAATCTAAAACATTACATATATACAATTTCTAGTTTTGCTTATTTGTGTGTTCAATTAATCTCGTATTGCACTTAGATTAAATTAATCATTTCCAGTTCTTTCTTTATTATTATAATTCACCTTAGTGTAGAGGGTTCTGACTTTTACAAATAGGGGGAGATTGTTGGGTATTGCATCCACAATAACCCAGATTTGCTTGAAGTCACCCTTGAACTAAGATGAATTAAGTTATATTTGATATCATTGTTTTAGTTGTGTGTTTGCAGATTCTCTCAGTGCTAAGTGTAGACCAATGTCTGTCTACAGTGGGTCAGGAACACAGGACCATACAATGTAATCCCTCACTGTGTGATCCAAGGTGTTGACTCATGTGTAACCTCTCAATTGGGATACACTTTATGTTCAACCACTTGGAGCATGGGATGAAGACATGACTAGGAGAAATTTTCTCTAAGTTCATAAAATTCTCTAAGTCCACTTCTCGAGAAGTGCCTCTTAGTTCTCGAGAAGTAGAGTTAGATGTTCTCGAGAAGCATTCTATAGTTCTCGAGAAGCAGAAGTGTAGTTCTCGAGAAGTCCTTATAGTTCTCGAGAAGCTTAGCTTCAAGTTCTCGAGAAGTCCCAGCTTTAGTTCTCGAGAAGTCCAGACAACTTCAAGAATTTTTCTAAGTCCGAACTCTCGAGAAGTCCAGTGTAGTTCTCGAGAAGTTATTTTAGTTCTCGAGAAGTCCAGAGTAGTTCTCGAGAAGTCCTTATAGTTCTCGAGAAGCTTAGCTTCATAGTTCTCGAGAAGTCAGCTTATGGTTCTCGAGAAGTCCAGATTGGTCTTGAGAAGTATTAGCCCTGAAGTCTCAAAAACTAACTTTAGTTCCAGACAGTATAGTTCTCGAGAAATCAAACTAGTTCTCGAGAACTAATGTTACTTCTCGAGAACTGCAGGTCAAATTTTTCAGAAAATTGTTTAAGTCCAGATCGGCCGGATTTTCAAATGACTTGATGTGATTGGTCCACGTGTCGTCATTAATGTCTTTTCTAACCGTTAGGGGTAATCCTATATAAGGTCTTTTCATTAAGACCAAACCCTAACAATTATAAGAAGCGGTAGTCCGTACCTTCGAAATCTTCTGGACCGGCCGTCTCTCTAAAAAAGAAAAGGAACAAATTCTGAAGCCGCCGCCGCCGCTCACGAGTAGATCGAGTTTTTTGTTTTCGATCAAGGACTTGCTGTTCAAGGGATCCTCATCCTCTCATTGATCGAGTAGGTCAAAGCTTTCTCAGGTCATATCTACATGTCTTCTTCAACTATTTCTGAAAGAGCCGCAAGTTCAAGAAGAAGACCTAGAGACTTACTTTTCCAGATCTGAGAAATTACTGTGTTTGTATTTCCAATCTCTTTGTTATTGTTGTAGGAGATTTTTTCTGAGTGTAGGAGCGTTGTTCTCCGA
Source organism: Platanthera zijinensis (assembly GCA_039513925.1). NCBI lineage: Eukaryota > Viridiplantae > Streptophyta > Magnoliopsida > Asparagales > Orchidaceae > Platanthera > Platanthera zijinensis. The sequence continues at coordinate 159,997,404 of CM077083.1, forward strand.
GTTGTAGTAAGTTTTTATCTTCCGAGTGTAGATCCATTTGGATCGAGTTTGTAGGAACTTGGTTCCAAGGCGTAGGATTGTTTTCAATCTGAGATAGTGAAGTAGCCGAGTCTAGTAATTTGCTAAATCGGTGAGATAAAGTGGACGTACCCAAGATTGGGGAACCACTATAAATCTTCTTGTCTTCTATGATTGCTTGAGTTCTTGTGCAAGATCGTTAAAATTTTTATTCCGCAAATAGACACACGATTCACCTATTCACCCCCCTCTAGGTGATTTAGGTTGACAACTTTACACTTTCATAGGTATCGGAATAGAAAACAGGCCATTACAACGAATGTAATGGCCGCATGTGATTCAAATATGAGGTTTTTGTATGTGTTACCTGTGTAACATCCCATTTCTGGCTAAAACCCTAGGAGTCGGTCTGTCGAGAGAGAACCCCAGAAGCTCAAGAATTGAAGTACAATGACTGAGACTTCGGGTCACGGGTTGGTCACGCCCGTGACATGGGGCGTGACTCCTTCGACGATCGTCGATCTCCATGAGACGATCGTCGAATTTGAAACCCGGGCCTGTCACGCCCGTGACCTATGTGTCACGCCCGTGACCTAGGGCGTGACTCCTTCGACGATCGTCGATCTCCGTGAGACGATCGTCAAACTTGCAGCCCGGGCATGTCACGCCCGTGACCAAGGTGTCACTCCCGTGACCTAGGGCATGACCCCCTTCGGCGATCGTCGATCTCAGCGAGACGATCGCCGAGCGCGTAATTTGCCTCTTGACCCTGTCACGCCCGTGACCCATGAGTCACGCCCGTGACCTAGGGCGTGACCACCCTTCGACGACCGTCGATCTCAGTTCGACGATCGTCGACCTCAGAATTTGCCACTCGGGCCTGTCACGCCCGTGACCTATGTGTCACGCCCGTGACAAGGGCCGAAACGTCAGCCAGACTGGAAATTTCGGTAACCGACGTCATAATCATTTCTGGTTATGGGAATGTACACCAGGAGAATTTATGGGCCGTTTTCTACTCTAATTATTTAATAAAATAAGGAAATGTTGGTCAAATAGGAAATCGCCACCTGGCAAACACCTCTTCATTTCCAGCGTTTCAACTGCCTCTGCCATAACCGAAACACCATTAAGGGGAGCCTTCATGACCATAATTGCTTACCTCTTTCCCCTCCCCACTTGCTGATCTATAAAAGACCCCTTGGAGCAAGAGGAGAAGGTTACACGCTCGATCAAACAAATTCAGACTTTTGCTCTTGTTGTAGAAGAAGTTCGGCAATCCACCACTGCGCCATGGCACCCCGTCGTTCATCTCGCCTCCAAACCGCGAACAAGGTCCTCCTCTACTTCTTCTCTTATGGGTAGATCTTAGGTTCTTAGAAATGAAGTACGTGCTCAAAGGAGCCGGACCAACCTCGTGTTTTCATGGAAAACCATGGAAAAATATCATTTTGAGTTCGCCGGAAACCGCTACCTCCGGCGGCCAAACCACCGCCGACCGATAGCCATCGCCTCAACGGAGGTGGTGGTGGTGGAGGTTGGCCAGGGAAGTGACCGGATAGCCGGCGACGGATCACGGAAAGGTTACAGGAAATATGGTTTTCTATGTTCTGTTTTCGGGTTCATGTAGAAGATGAACAGTAAAACCAGTTTATAATATATAAATAATGTATATAATACATAGTGAAAATATATATTATTTGAGTATATATTTAGGCTGCAAAACGAGGCACTTAGAGGCCGATTTAGGAAAAATAGCCAGTCACGAAAGTTGTAGCCTTTCGAGTCTAGATTAATTTAAAATTAGTTTCAACTCGTTTGGGTAAGCGGTTTGACCGCAGCACCTGTTTTAGTGGGGGCTGTACCTAGGGTTGGGCAGAAACTAAAATGGATGCCCACGCTTCATCCCTTGTCTAAATGACCTTAAATTTGGACAGGTGGTTAAACTTAACTATATCTAAAGGCAGTCCAAAAATGAGAATTTTTGGAGACACTTCGCCTAAAGTTTTTGTTTTAATTTAATAAACTTAGAGGAAATTATTTAATAGTCAAATGACCTCCAAACCCTCCCAAATTTTGGTGAGTGGTCCCTGGGTACATAACTTAGCTCTGTACAAATTTCCAACTCACTTGGATGAGTTTTGGATAGAGAGTCACCTATTCTTAACTAGGCAATAGTGAGGCATTTTTGAGTAAAAAGTGCACTAGAAGTTAGAACGGTCATATCACCTCAACTAAGGCTGATATCTTGACCACTGACTTGGAAGGGTTATTATAACACACTTGGAGTAAATGGTGTGATTTAGGGTTGGTTTACCCTAGGATCCAAAGTCAAACCCTAAATGGAGGGTTTTGAGGGTTGTGAAGGATATGGCGACAATTGCTCTCGTATTGCCTTGAAACTCTGTAGAGTTGATATTAGCATGATAATAATCTTCTCGATGGAATCTTGGAGAATTTGGAGACAAGTAGATGCCTCAAAACCTTAATCTTAGCTTTAGGTTAAAATACTAATTAAGCACAATCCATCACTAACAATTATCTAAAGGCTGTGAAACTCGGGTCGAGTTAGTTTTGAAGTGGGTAGAATTTATAGAAATTTTACTGGAATTTTATGATGTTTATTTCCAGCACTTCGTTTGTAAAGTTGATTATAACCCCAATTGATGTTTTAATTATTTGTACCTTTCTGTTCATGGAAATCTCATGAAATATTGGAAATAAAGGTTTTAGGACAGAATGGTTACCCTTGAATTTTTGTATAATATTTAGTTAAGTAAATCCAGTACTTCCTTCACAAATGTTAAAAAGGGGTTCTATGCTTTGAAAATTATTTAGGGATGATTCTATTACTAAAAAATTATGAAACTGGGCCAGTGCTATTTTTAAGCATTTATCTGTATGTTATAAATTATTTATAATTTTTGGAAGAATATTCTCTATACTTGGTTCATAAATAATGGAAGATAGTAAATATTGCTAAAATAGTTTTGTTGCCCTTTTGATCATAGAAAAATTATGATACTTTGGATTTACCCTATTGAGATAACCTACTATTTATCATAAATTTGCTGGACATCTTGCATGAGAACTTAGGGTAGTTCATGTTCAAACCGGTAGCCCTTGGGATTTTCGAGGAAATTAATTGAATGCCAGATAAATTAGGAAAATTACCACATTCTGGACTTAGGCTATTTTCATCTTGATAAGTCTCTAGTAAATAATTTAGGGCATTTGGATGAGTTTTGGGATCATTGCATAACCGGTTCGACATATAGTCTAGGTTGGTCTGCATATAGCAAATTTGTGAATTGCAATAGGACATGGTCTGAGAAAGTCGTTGGAGTTAGTCATTCTGTCTGGGTGGATAATTGTAGATGATATCACAATAGGATGATGTGAAGAGTAGAGAGAAGTAGTGATAGCTAGAGTTAAAAGGTGCTCGGGTTAGACGAAAGATCGTCTTTTCCGAAGAGAGGAAGGTTAAAAATCACCCTAGGATAGTCTATCGTAATATGAGAAGGGAATGGGTAAAGGGGATCAACCAATAACAATAAGTGCCTTGCGAAAGGGAACGATGGGCTTCTGCTACCATCATAGTTCCTAGTGCCCTTTGAGAGCCCTTCACGAGGAATACCAGGGGCAGTCCTGGGTTAACATAAACTGTAATAACAAACTGACAAGAGTAACTTAGTAATTAGGGCTGCACCTTTCACAAACACTGTTGGCACAGGAATATTGATGAAAGCTTCGGCTCAGTTGGTTAAGAGACGGACGTGTTGGTCCGGGGAGCTTCGGCTCGGTTGGTTAAGAGAAGGACGTTTTGGTCCGAGGAGCTTCGGCTCGGTTTTTGTGTGTTCACGATTAAACTTGCATGTGCATAAAAAGGAATGAAAATTAAGGTGGTGGGTCTTCGGTATTGGAGGGTCGATGCACCGACGCCAATACGCTGACTCGGCAAGTGTGGTTAACACTTCGCCAATAGAAGTCCAGTGCGCCAGCCGGCAAGAGTACGCAGGCGTCCGCTTAGTGCACCAAGCGTTGAGGCGTACGATAGGTTTGACCGGTAGTGCTTTACTGGTTTAGAGGTGGGCGAGGCCCAACCCACCGCTTCTGTCTGCCATTACGGAGGTATCCTGGGAGGTAACGGCTCCGAAAGGGGGAACTAAAGGTCTGTGTGCACAGAGTCGGGTGTGTGAGTTGCACTTGCATGTTTCATCATACCCACTTGCATGTCATAGCATAATCGATTCATTTAACCCTGACACCTAAAGTATAAGTGGTATGGGACGCTTATACATTAGGACCTGCGAAACGACCCCTTGGTCTATAAGCTTGTGTGGGCAAGTTTATAAATTAAGGTTAATTTCAATATAAATATATGCTGCTGTTTGATAACCGACACCCCAACGTATAAGTGGTATGGGACACTCTATACGATGGGAGCCTTGCAGAAGATCCCTTGGCTTATGCGCTTTCGCACATAAGTTAAGGTTACCTTTCCTACTTTCTGTTCCTGTCATATTTATTATAGAATTGCTAGATTAGTTCCGCTGCCATCTGTTTCTTGATTAAAACTCCACCTTCATGTCCTTCCCTTTCTTCCTCTCCGCTCGGTACCTAGGAGCCATGGGGGAAGGGGTAGGGGATAATAGGGCTTAGTCTTTATGACTAACGGTTTTCGAACCGTATCATTTAGGGGATCGCGGAGCCATGCATGGAGGAGCAGCCCCATAGGTCGGTGCGCTTGGAGATGGGGCAGTCTAGCTCCGGAGTTCATACAGCCGGGACCGTGAGTCTCGACCCTGAGTAGTTTCTGTTTGTTTGCTTTCGCATGAGAGATTGTAGTGAGGACATGACATACTGGGCATAAGCGCGCATTTATAGTACTCTGATTATTGTTATTCTGTGGACACTCCCTTCGTGGAGATTTTATTCTATACACGTGATTTGTTTTCAGTGGACTTGCTCTTACTTCAATTGTTGTGCTACCTTTCTGTGATTGAATTTGGCCGGCAGAATCGGCGCCTTGTGGTGATGACCCTTCAGGACGTGAAGGTGTCACCGCAAAGCCGCGATTCTGGGCCTAAGACCCCGAGTTTTAAAAAGAAAAAAAAGGGGGTCTTACAAGTGGTATCAGAGCAAACCTCGATCGGAAAAGTAGCAGTCCACTAACCCTGGGTCACCCCCGCTCGAGTTTAGTTTGGGGACAAACTAAGCAGCGGAAGCAGTGGTGTGCTCATATGTGGATCACATATAAATTGTCCACTTTTATTTAAGATTGAACATTTTCTCAGTATGGGTTTTTGTTACGCAGCCTCCAGCACAGCCTACGCCACAAGGCGGAGTTCAGCAGGCTCAGGGTGTTGCACCACCTCCACCGGTCCCCACTCCTTTCCTTCAGTCAGACATGGGACAGACTCTGACTGCCATCCTGGAGGCTTTCAGGGCCCAACAGGTTCCGGTCCCGCAGCCAAATCCGGGGGCCAACTGGCTAAGCATCTTCCAAGGACTGTCTCCCCCGTCCTACTTGGGGACAGAGTCGGCGGTTCGGACGGAAGAGTGGCTGGACATCATGTACGAGATGCTGACCGGGATACGGTGTCCCTGGGAGGAGAGGGTGGCTCTAGTTGTCTCTTGCCTGGAGTCCCATGCCAAGAGTTGGTGGAAGACGCTGTTGGACACGACATTTGCCGATAGGGAGGTTGCGGAGGTTACCTGGGAATAGTTCAGGGTCGCGCTGCTGGAGCATTTCGTTCCGCAGTCGGCCAAGGATGAGTTGAAGGAGCGGTTCTTATAGCTGAAGCAGGGCACCCGGACGGTGGTGGAGTACCATCGGGAGTTCGACCATCTGGCTCGATACGTAGATTCCTACCAGCTAGACGAAGCAGGGTACATCAGGAGGTTCTATAAGGGCCTGTGGGAGGACTTGAGGGAGGCTTTGTTGTTAGTATCCGACGGGCCTATCTCCCAGATTTTGGAGATGGCAAAAAGGATTGAGGCTGATTGGCACACCACCCGGGGCCGGAAGCGGCCAACAGAGGATCAGGGACGGAGAGGTAGAAATGACCAGCGTCGAAGTGCTATACCAGAGGGGAGAAGGACAGAGGACCAACCTCGTCAGGACGTGAGGCAGGAGCCGAGGGAACATGTGATATTGGCCCCTCAACCTCTTCGGATGTAGGAGATGCCGAGACCCGGGGGAATGACGTATCCCCCAGAGTGCTTCCTTTGTCATCAGATTGGGAACATTCGGAGGAACTGCCCCATGAGGGGGGCAACACCTCCAGCACCACAGAGTGGCCCACCAGCTCAGCATTACGGAGGCTGAGGACACGGCCGCGGTCGTGGATACCAGGGGGGAGATCGTACACAGGAAAGGGAGCAGGTATATGCCTTGGACCTTGCGCAGCCTCGGAATCCGGAGCAGGTCATAGCAGGTACGCTGCAATGCCTCTTTATTTTCATAGAATTTCCCTTTCAATTGTTAAAACTTTGAACCGCACTAGATAGATTAGCAAGGAAGGTAAAACTCATTATAGAACCCTAAGACATATAATCACCCCAGGTATAGTCTTCATCAGTGGCAAGCCTGCCCGCACGCTGTTCGATACTGGAGCTACTCACTCCTTTGTGTCGGAGACGTTCATAGAAGGACTGGAAGGCGTGGAGCGATTCACAGGCTCGAGGATGAGGGTGCGACTACCGGATGGATCTGAGCTCCTTACCACGGATCACTGCAATATGGAGGCAGAAATTGGTGGAAAGGCATTCGAGGCTCCAGCGACGATTTTGAGGCTGACCGACTACGACTCGATCCTGGGTATGGTATGGCTGCACTAGAACCATGCCCAGATTGACTGCCAGGCGAAGAGGATCACCGTGAGACACGGGGACTCTTTCATTGTCATCGAAGGTATAAGACCTGCCTCTCGTATACTCTTATCTTCGGTACAGGCCGTTAAGGCCCACCTGCAGGGAGAGGAGGTCTATCAGATTCTATTTGAGATGGCGGAAGTTAAGGAGTCGGTGACAGACATCCCGGTGGTGTGAGATTTCGCTGACATCTTTCCAGAGAAACTGCTAGGACTACCTCCACACCGAGAGTAGGACTTTCAGATACAGCTTGTGCCGGGGGCCAAGCCGGCATCTAGGGCCCCTTATCGGATGGCCCCGAAGGAGTTGGCAGAGTTTCAGACTCAGTTGCAGGAATTGGTTGAGGCAGGATTTGTTAGACCGAGTTCCTCGCCATGGGGAGCCCCGGTCCTATTCATGAAGAAGAAGGATGGGACACTTCGCCTGTATATCGATTATCGAGCACTAAACAGGCTGACCGTCCGGAATACCTATCCACTCCTACGGATAGACGAATTGTTCGACCAGCTGGAGGGAGCCCATTATTTCTCGAAGCTGGACTTGAGGTCAGGATACTACCAGCTGCGGATCCAGGAGGAGGATATCCCGAAGACGGCCTTCAGTAGCAGATATGGCCTGTATGAGTTCACCGTGATGCCCTTCGGGCTCACGAATGCTCCGTCGGCGTTCATGAGCCTCATGAACCGGGTTTTCGAGGACTACTTGGATGTGTTCGTCATAGTATTCATAGACGACATCCTGATCTACTCTAGGACGGAGGAGGAGCACACTCGGCATCTGGTACTGACTTTGGAAAGGTTGCGGGAGCATCGCCTTTATGCGAAATTCAGCAAGTGTCAGTTTTGGCTGAAGGAGGTGGCTTTCCTAGGCCACATTATCAGCAGAGCTGGGTTGGCAGTGGATCTGACAAAGATTCAGGCAGTCCGTGATTGGCCGCAGTTAAAGACAGCCACCGATGTACGAAGTTTCTTGGGACTTGCCGGTTATTACTGGAAGTTCGTGGAGGGGTTCTCTCAAATTGCCCTCCCACTCACATCTTTGATGAAGAAGGAGGCACCTTCCATTTGGACCCCGCAGTGCCAGGCGGCTTTCCAGGAGCTGAAGGACCGACTCATCTCAGCCCCTATTCTGGCCCTTCCATCTGGAAAGGAAGGATTCCAGGTGTATATCGACGCATCATACCAGGGGATGGGAGCAGTGCTGATGCAGAACGAACACGTCATAGCATATGCCTCCCTCCAGCTGAAGACCCATGAGAAGAACTACCCGATGCACGACCTTGAGATAAGAGCGGTCGTTTTGCTCTGAAGGTCTGGCGCCATTATCTTTATGGAGTCCACTGCGACATCTACTCCGACCACAAGAACTTGAAATACGTGGACACGCAGAAGGAGCTGAATATCAGGTAGAGGCGCTGGGTGGAGTTCTTAGCAGACTATCAGTATGAGATGCACTACCATCCAGGGAAGGCAAACGTGGTGGCCGACGCGTTGAGTCGGAGAGCTGCCACTTCCGAAGCTGGGCCCCAGGTTATGTCCATGGAGCTAGTCTGGTCATTCAGAGATATGCAGATATCTCTAGTGTCCGAGGATGATCCAGAGCTGTATAGGGACGATCTGACATCGATGGTGGCTATAGACGATATTCGGGATCGCATTCGGGACGGACAGAGGACAGATGCGTGAGCAGAGCCGATGTTCCGAGCCTTGGAGGAGGGTTCGACAGGAAATTATTCCCTGAGAGATGGATTGCTACATTTCAGAGGCAGAGTATATATACCCGCAGGAGGCCAGATCCGAGAGGATATTATGACGGAGGCGCATTGCAGCCGATACTCTGTGTACCCGGGGATCACAAAGATGACCGCTGATCTGAAGAAGACGATGTTTTGGCCGGGTATGAAGAAGGATATTACGTACTTCGTGACCCATTGCGAGGCGTGTCAGTTAGTGAAGGCGGAGTGCAGGAACCCCGCAGGATTGTTGCAGCCACTCCCGGTGCCAGAGTGGAAGTTTGATGATATAGCTATGGATTTTATACATGGTCTTCCCCGGTGTCGGACGGGGAATGACTCGATCTGGGTGATTGTTGATCGGTTGACGAAGGTGGCCCGCTTTATACCAATCAGGAAAGATGACTCAGTGGGAGTGCTGGTACGGAAATTCGTGGAGCAGTATATCCGATATCATGGCGTGCCCCGGACGATAGTGTCAGACCGCGATGGACGGTTTATATCCTGGGAGTGGCGGTCAGTGCAGGCATACCTGGGCACCCGATTGACTTTTAGCACGACCTTCCACCCTCAGACGGAAGGGCAGATAGAGCGCACCAACAAGACGTTGGAGGATCTACTACGACTGTGTATATTGGACTGAGGGGAGCCGTGGGAGAAGATGTTGCCGTTGGTCGAGTTCTCCTATAATAATTGCTACTAGTCCAACATCAGGATGGCACCTTATGAAGCCTTGTATGGAAGAAAATGTAGGACCCCGCTTTCTTGGGTTCAAGACAAGGATCCGAAGGTGCTGGGATCAGATTTTGTTGAAGACACCGAGGCTCAGGTGAGACTGATCAGAGATAGGATGTTGGAGGCGCAGAGCAGACAGGCTAAGTACTATGATGCCCGGCATCGTCAGGTGGAGTTTCAGGTAGGGGACCGAGTGTTCTTGAAGATCCGGCCCATGCACGGAGTCTCACGAGTGCGCGGTCGAAGGAAGAAGCTCAGCCCTAGGTATATGGGCCCTTACCGGATCCTGGAGCAGATCAGACCCCTAGCCTACAACCTAGAGTTGCCACCAGAGCTGGCAGCTCTACACGACGTCTTCCACATTTCTTCGCTGAGAAGGGCTCTACTACGCCCGGAGCAGCAGATTTTGACCACCGAAGGGCCGGTAGCTTCAGACCGATCTGTTCACTTGGAGCCTGTTCGGATCGACGACAAATGAGTACGGATCTTGCGTCGCAAGAAGATCCCCTTAGTCAAGGTTCTGTGGAGAAACCACGGTCAGGAGGAGCACACCTGGGAACCGCAGGACCTGATGAGGCAAAAATACCCGGAGTTGTTCAGTCAGGTATACCTCACCACCTCTTGGTATACTATAAATTACCTTTTTGTACTAAACCGGTAGGACTAGATAAGGAAAAATTGAGAACCTAGGCATGCACAGGAAAGTAGGGGCTAATTTTTTGTTTATTGGGGAGATTGTCTTTGTTTATCAAACAAGTAGTCGCTTAAACCCAATAGAAAAACCGTATGGGATGTTACAAGTTTAAATTATTTCGGTAGAAATCCCCGTAGGCTCAACCTCAATTTCGAGGACGAAATTTTTGTTTTGTTTATTGGGATTTGTAACATCCCATTTCCGGCTAGACCCCTAGGAGTCGGTCTGTCGTGAGAGAACCCCAGAAGCCCAAGAATTGAAGTACAATGACTGAGACTTCGGGTCACGGGTTGGTCTCGCCCGTGACCTATGTGTCACGCCCGTGACATGGGGCGTGACTCCTTCGACGATCGTCGATCTCCGTGAGACGATCGTTGAATTTGAAACCCGGGCCTGTCATGCCCGTGACCTATGTGTCACGCCCGTGACCTAGGGCGTGACTCCTTCGACGATCGTCGATCTCCGTGAGATGATCGTCGAACTTGCAGCCTGGGCATGTCACGCCCGTGACCAAGGTGTCACGCCCGTGACCTAGGGCGTGACCCCCTTCGGCGATCGTCGATCTCAGCGAGATGATCGCTGAGCGCGTAATTTGCCTCTTGACCCTGTCACGCCCGTGACCCATGAGTCATGCCCGTGACCTAGGGCGTGACCACCCTTCGACGACCGTCGATCTCAGTTCGACGATCGTCGACCTCAGAATTTGCCACTCGGGCCTGTCATGCCCGTGACCTATGTGTCACGCCCGTGACAAGGGCCGAAACGTCAGCCAGACTGGAAATTTGGGTAACCGACGTCATAATCATTTCTGGTTATGGGAATGTACACTAGGAGAATTTATGGGCTGTTTCCTACTCTAATTATTTAATAAAATAAGGAAATGTTGGTCAAATAGGAAATCACCACCTGGCAAACACCTCTTCATTTCCAGTGTTTCAACTGCCTCTGCCATAACCGAAACACCTTTAAGGGGAGCCTTCATGACCATAATTGCTTACCTATTTCCCCTCCCCACTTGCTGATCTATAAAAGACCCCTTGGAGCAAGAGGAGAAGGTTACACGCTCGATCAAACAAATTCAGACTTTTGCTCTTGCTGTAAGAGAAGTTCGGCAATGCCACCACTGCGCCATGACACCCCGTCGTTCATCTCGCCTCCAAACCGCGAACAAGGTCCTCCTCTACTTCTTCTCTTATGGGTAGATCTTAGGTTCTTAGAAATGAAGTACGTTCTCAAAGGAGCCAGACCAACCTCGTGTTTTCATGGAAAACCATGGAAAAATATCGTTTTGAGTTCGCCGGAAACCGCCACCTCCGGCGGCCAAACCACCGCCGACCGATAGCCATCGCCTCAACGGAGGTGGTGGTGGTGGAGGTTGGCCAGGGAAGTGACCGGATAGCCGGCGACAGATCACGGAAAGGTTACAGGAAATATGGTTTTCTATGTTCTGTTTTCGGATTCATGTAGAAGATGAACAGTAAAACCAGTTTATAATATATAAATAATGTATATAATACATAGTGAAAATATATATTATTTGAGTATATATTTAGGCTACAAAACGAGGCACTTAGAGGCCGATTTAGGAAAAATGACCAGTCACGAAAGTTGTAGCCTTTCGAGTCTAGATTAATTTAAAATTATTTTCAACTCGTTTGGGTAAGCGGTTTGACCGCAGCACCTGTTTTAGTGGGGGCTGTACCTAGGGTTGGGCAGAAACTAAAATGGATGCCCACGCTTCATCCCTTGTCCAAATGACCTGAAATTTGGGCAGGGGGTTAAACTTAGCTATATCTAAAGGCAGTCCAAAAATGGGATTTTTTGGAGACACTTTGCTTAAAGTTTTTGTTTTAATTTAATAAACTTAGAGGAAAGTATTTAAGTAGTCAAATGACCTCCAAACCCTCCCAAATTTTGGTGAGTGGTCCCTGTCTACATAACTTAGCTCTGTACAAATTTCCAACTCACTTGGATGAGTTTTGGATAGAGAGTCACCTATTCTTAACTAGGCAATAGTGAGGCATTTTTGAGTAAAAAGTGCACTAGAAGTTAGAACGGTCATATCACCTCAACTAAGGCTGATATCTTGACCACTGACTTGGAAGGGTTATTATAACCCACTTGGAGTAAATGGTGTGATTTAGGGTTGGTTTACCCTAGGATCCAAAGTCAAACCCTAAATGGAGGGTTTTGAGGGTTGTGAAGGATATGGGGGCAATTGCTCTCGTATTGCCTTGAAAATCTGTAAAGTTGATATTAGCATGATAATAATCGTCTGGATGGAATATTGGAGAATTTGGAGACAAGTAGATGCCTCAAAACCTTAATCTTAGCTTTAGGTTAAAATACTAATTAAGCACAATCCATCACTAACAATTATCTAAAGGCTGTGAAACTCGGGTAGAGTTAGTTTTGAAGTGGGTAGAATTTATAGAAATTTTACTGGAATTTTATGATGTTTATTTCAAGCACTTCATTTGTAAAGTTGATTATAACCCCAATTGATGTTTTAATTATTTGTACCTTTCTGTTCATGGAAATCTCATGAAATATTGGAAATAAAGGTTTTAGGACAGAATGGTTACCCTTGAATTTTTGTATAATTTTTAGTTGAGTAAATTTAGTACTTCCTTCACAAATGTTAAAAAGGGGTTCTATGCTTTGAAAATTATTTAGGGATGATTCTATTACTGAAAAATTATGAAACTGGGCCAGTGCTATTTTTAAGCCTTTATCTGCATGTTATAAATTATTTATAATTTTTGGAAGAATATTCTTTTTACTTGGTTCATAAATAATGGAGGATAGTAAATATTGCTAAAATAGTTTTGTTGCCCTTTTGATCATAGAAAAATTATGATACTTTGGATTTACCCTATTGAGATAACCTACTATTTATCATAAATTTTCTGGACATCTTGCATGAGAACTTAGGGTAGTTCATGTTCAAACCGGTAGCCCTTGGGATTTTCGAGGAAATTAATTGAATGCCAGATAAATTAGGAAAATTACCACATTCTGGACTTAGGCTATTTTCATTTTGATAAGTCTCCAGTAAATAATTTAGGGCATTTGGATGAGTTTTGGGATCATTGCATAACCGGTTCGACATATAGTCTAGGTTGGTCTGCATATAGCAAATTTGTGAATTGCAATAGGACATGGTCTGAGAAAGTCGTTGGAGTTAGTCATTCTGTCTGGGTGGACAATTGTGGATGATATCACAATAGGATGATGTGAAGAGTAGAGAGAAGTAGTGATAGCTAGAGTTAAAAGGTGCTCGGGTTAGACGAAAGATCGTCTTTTCCGAAGAGAGGAAGGTTAAAAATCACCCTAGGATAGTCTATCGTAATATGAGAAGGGAATGGGTAAAGGGGATCAACCAATAACAATAAGTGCCTTGCGAAAGGGAACGATGGGCTTCAGCTACCATCATAGTTCCTAGTGCCCTTTGAGAGCCCTTCACGAGGAATACCGGTGGCAGTCCTGGGTTAACGTAAACTGTAATAACAAACTGACAAGAGTAACTTAGTAATTAGGGCTGCACCTTTCACAAACACTGTTGGCACAGGAATATTGATTAGAGCTTCGGCTCGGTTGGTTAAGAGACGGACGTGTTGGTCCGGGGAGCTTCGGCTCGGTTGGTTAAGAGAAGGACGTTTTGGTCCGAGGAGCTTCGGCTCGGTTTTTGTGTGTTCACGATTAAACTTGCATGTGCATAAAAAGGAATGAAAATTAAGGTGGTGGGTCTTCGGTATTGGAGGGTCGATGCACCGACGCCAATACGCTGACTCGGCAAGTGTGGTTAGCACTTCGCCAATAGAAGTCCGGTACGCTAGCCGGCAAGAGTACGCAGGCATCCGCTTAGTGCACCAAGCGTTGAGGCGTACGATAGGTCTGACCGGTAGTGCTTTACTGGTTTAGAGGTGGGCGAGGCCCAACCCACCGCTTCCGTCTGCCATTACAGAGGTATCCTGGGAGGTAACGGCTCCGAAAGGGGGAACTAAAGGTCTGTGTGCACAGAGTCTGGTGTGTGAGTTGCACTTGCATGTTTCATCATACCCACTTGCATGTCATAGCATAATCGATTCATTTAACCCTGACACCTAAAGTATAAGTGGTATGGGACGCTTATACATTAGGACCTGCGAAACGACCCCTTGGTCTATAAGCTTGTGTGGGCAAGTTTATAAATTAAGGTTAATTTCAATATAAATATATGCTGCTATTTGATAACCGATACCCCAATGTATAAGTGGTATGGGACACTCTATACGATGGGAGCCTTGTAGAAGATCCCTTGGCTTATACGCTTTCGCACATAAGTTAAGGTTACCTTTCCTACTTTCTGTTCCTGTCATATTTATTATAGAATTGCTAGATTAGTTCCGCTGCCATTTGTTTCTTGATTAAAACTCCACCTTCATGTCCTTCCCCTTCTTCCTCTCCGCTCGGTACCTAGGAGCCATGGGAGGAGGGGTAGGGGATGATAGGGCTTAGTCTTTATGACTAACGGTTTTCGAACCACATCATTTAGGGGATCGCGGAGCCCAGCATGGAGGAGCAGCCCCAGAGGCCGGTGCACTTGGAGATGGGGCAGTCTAGCTCCGGAGTTCATACAGCTGGGACCGTGAGTCTCGACCCTGAGTAGTTTCTGTTTGTTTGCTTCCGCATGAGAGATTGTAGTGAGGACATGATGTACCGGGCATAAGCCCGTATTTATAGTACTCTGATTATTGTTATTCTGTGGACACTCCCTTCGTGGAGATTTTATTCTATATATGTGATTTGTTTTCAGTGGACTTGCTCTTACTTCAATTGTTGTGCTACCTTTCTGTGATCGAATTTGGCCGGCAGAATCGGCGCCTTGTGGTGATGACCCTTCAGGACGTGAAGGTGTCACCGCAAAGCGGCGATTCTGGGCCTAAGACCCCGGGTTTTAAAAAGAAAAAAAGGGGGTCTTACAACCTGGATTGGAGGGGTCCTCATCGAACTCCAGAGTTTTGCGCAATGCACTTGAAAGAGCAGATCGTTTTGAGGTGCCACTCGGAAAGTACTATTTGGTGGATGCGGGATACACCAATGGCCCTGACTATCTAGCTCCATATAGGTCAACAAGATATCACCTAAAAGAGTGGGCTGCACAAGGCAATAACCCCACCAATTATAAAGAGTTGTTCAATCTCCGACACTCAAAGGAACGGAATGTCATAGAGCGGACATTCGACCTCCTTAAAAAAGGAAATTTTGAGGGGACCATCATTCTATGACATCAAAGTCCAAGTATATATATTTAAACCTTTAAAATTAGAATAAGTTAATTTATAATGAGTTTTTAATTACATTTTAATTTTAACAGGTTCAAATTATAAATGCTTGCTGCATTCTGCATAATTTTCTTATAGAGAGGAGATTAGAAAATCATGGTCGATTGCTTGCCGAGGTAGATGCGGAAATATTAAATCAAGATACAACTTTTGCTAGTTTCGAGTACGCGGATACATTGGCTCCAATCCAAGCAACACCAGAGTGGAGCACGTTTAGTGAAACTATGGCTATGAATATGTATAATGAGTATTGTGCTCATCGGGGCAATTAAAATGTGTTTATTGTGTTAATTTCTGACTTATTTTATGCAAAAAGTGGGTTTGTTATGTGTGTGTGTGTACATTTTGTTAACTTATTTTAATCTATTTATGTTCAAAAATGTGGGTATATTATGTGTATGTGTTACCTGTATATTTTGTTAACTTCTTTTTAATCCATTTATGTGCAAAATTGTGGGCATGTTATGTGTGTGTGTCTGTGTATATTTTGTTAACTCTTATTTAATCCATTTTTGTGTGTCTTATTTATTTATGCAGAAATAAATGGATAAAAAAGGAAAGGGGGTCAAGCCAAGTGAATGGTCCTATGTTCCATGGACTCCGTAGATGGATTGTGCGTTATCGACTGCTCTCCTTGAGCAGCAAAATCTGGGAAATAAGGCGGCTAGCGGCTGGAAAAGTGTCGCGTACACGGCGGCAATACATGCATTGAAGGATGATTGCCACGTTGATATTAGTAAGGAGAAGATAATGGTCAGGATTAAAACATAGAACAAATACTACCAGAAAATATCGACTATGCTGGATACCAGTGGTTTCAGAAGGGATTGGGAGCGTAATGTGGTGAAGATTGACAGCGAGGAAGTCTGGGCTAACTACGTAAGGTAATATTTTAATTGAGCAAATATTTAACTGTGTAGAAAATATATTAAATTTTGATTCTAATTTAAACTAAACTTGTAGGCGCATCTGATAATGAGACATTATCGGAGCAAGGTGATCGTCAATTGGGGCGACTTAGCTATGGTTTGTGGGGTTGATCGGGCCACTGGAGCTAATGCTGCTACTGCGACTGAGCAAATGAACGAGATCCACATTGAAGACTCAGTGGACGAAAACGACATGGAGGAGGTTGAGCCAAAGAGCAAGAAGAGGAAGGAGAAAACATTCGCGGTAGATATTATTGATGATGCTATTTCTGCGAAAGCGAGGAACATGGAGCATGATAGCAGCGTGAATTCTAAGCCGCCGTCGCCACCGTCGCCGATCTCAAGGGCAGACAAGATATATGTCGCCATTACAACTATTACGGATTTGACTGAGACTGAGGTCATACAGGCTATCAATATGTTGAGTGATGACAACAAGAAGGCCGTCGTGTTCATGGCTTTACCGATGCCAATTAGGAGGACCTGGCTCCGCTTACATCTACGCGATTGATTAGATTATGTTAAGCACTTTTGGTTTCATGTGCGGACTATTATAATGCTGTAGACTATTTTGAACTTATTTTAATGTTCGGTGCGTGGACTCTTAATTTTTATTTTGTTGAAATAAGATTTTTAAATAGCTATTTCAATTCAGTTTATAATAAAAATTACAAATTTGAATTCTGTACTTTGAATTCCAGGATACAGCCGAACATCGGAATTGCTAATTCCAATTCCTATGACAGAATTCCTGCATTCAGCCGAACAGTGGAATTAGAATTGAATTCAATTCCAATTCCTGCGGGAATGGGATTGAATTCAATTCCAATTCCTGCAGCTCAATTCCTGCGAAACGAACGGACCCTAAGTGTGTGTTGGACAAGAACAAATTGGACCGACGGAAACAGTTTTTGTCTTTAATAAATCATTTTACAATGGTTGGTTGGATGGAAACGAAAAGGAGTTGAAATTGGCTAAACCGTATGTTTTCATTATACTTGGATCCAATTCTTGCTTATGTTGCTTGTTTTCCCCGATAGCTCACCGCATCAATGCGTCTCAATCTCACCGGAAATGGGAAGGATGTCTGGATCTTCAACGTTGATGAAGAGGAGCAAAATAAGGCCTTAATATTCTAATTGAAAGCGTGACCGGTGAAAATTAAATTGTCAAAATAATATAAACAGTGAAACTAATTAAAATGAATATAAATAAATGATAATCGAATTATAATATATTAAAATACTGATTATTATTATTGTCAAAATGCATGTCTATACTATATTAAAAGAGAAAAACACATTTTGGTTAAACATTCAACTTTTTTGTTTTACCACCTTTTCTTACAAGTTTTGATTCCATTAATGTGTTTTTTTAATTTTAAAATATGTGCTCTTATATAGGTAAAATATTTTACCTGCAATAAAAATTATGCTCTCATTGTCGCCCGTAAACCCACAAGTAAAAGAAAAAAATGTGCGACGGGCGAATTGAAGTATAGCGTTCGGGAGTTTGTGAGTGTCACGTCGGTGTAATGTCGTAGCCGAAGTAATGTTGTGGTTGGTCATAGGGGCGGAGCCCCGTGCCTATCACTTGTGTGTGTGTGTGTGTGTGTTTGTGTGTGTCTATATATATATATATATATCAACGTTTTAAGAACAGGACCGGACATCGAATCAGTGGAGTGAAAGGTTCAAGGTTGAACTGGTTCAACCGGTTGAACCGTGACCATTCTTGTCATGGCATTGCCTAGGCGACGCCTAGACATCCAAGTGCCCAATTGTAAAGAAGGCGTTGAACGCCTTATTTTTTAAAAAAATATATGGGAATAGACAGCGGTTTGTATATAAACCTATGTCTATACTCGAATAGATAGCAGTTTATATATAAATCGCTGTCTATTATACTCTAAACCCTAGAATAGACAGTGGTTTATATATAAACCGTTGTCTATTTTACCCTGAACCATAGAATAGATAGCGGTTTATATACAAACCGTTGTCTATTCTACCATGAACCCTAGAATAGACAACGGTTTGTATATAAACCGCTGTCTATTCTACCTTGAACCATAAAATAGGCAACGGTTTATATACAAACCGTTGTTTATTCTATCATGAACCCTAGAATAGACAGCGGTTATTGTAAACTCCTTTGCTTCGATTAGATGATTCTTCTCCAACATATCTCATTTAGGTATATTATTTCTTCATTTTCTCAGTTTTGAGCTCTTTGGTATTGTCTTTATTATTAGTAGTAATAGTATATACATTGTGTAGCACCAGACCTTGAATCTTCCAATCTCATATTTTGGCTATGTTAAATGTATATAAACAACAAAATGTACCCTAAGTTGACGGCTTGAATGAAGATTAGAAGCCTTCATTTAATTATTTTTATTCAACACTGACTCTCTATATTTATCTAATTGTTGCATTTTAATTTTTATGTTTTAACCCTTATTATACATGTCTAAACCACTTGACTCTATAGTTCTATATTAACATTTAACACTAATATATATATTTATATGTGTGATTGTGTGGTAGTACCTCAACATCATTGTGGTTTTTTATGAATTTTATTTTGGGTTTTTGGGGGTGTTTAGGTTTTTTTAGGATTTTCTAATTACAGGAAAATGAATGATAAAGGATCTTCATCAAAGTTAAAAAGAGGTTTCACTAAAATGAATGAATTGAATAAGCTTAGGCTAGAGGGGAAAAAATTTATTATTTTTTGAGTGATGATGGTCGCATTATTCCCAAGTCTGAAATAAATAAATTGATGAGTTTTATGTGTTCTTTTGTGAGGTGTTATGTGTCAGTTACATATATTGCATGAAAGGAAATTGATAAACACCTTAAAGATCAAATATGGGAAGAATTAAATGTGCGTAACTTTGTTATTAGTGATTACATAACCGTTTTTAGTTAATTTTTAATTAATATTGTCTATTATTTTCATATTTATTTTGATAATATTGACGGTAATCGCAATGCATTAATGAAAAACATGGGTGAACATTGAAGGTCTTGGAAATCCAACTTTTATCACTTATGTAAATGATGCTGATTTGGAGCATCGATATAATGTACCTGTCAAGTATAACTTTATTATTCCTGAAGACTGGAAAGTTTTGTCGACCATCGCACCACTCCGGAATATATGGTTATGTGTTCTTATTAAATTCAATATTTTATATCATTTATTAACTTTATAACTTATAAGCATTCTAAGTATTAACAAATATTTATTTGTGTAGGAAAAAAGTAAGGTTAATATAAAGAGAGTAAAAACACAGAAGACTTTTCATATTACTTCCAGAATGAGTTATTCTGGATTAGAAAAAAAAAACGGTATTAGTTATCTACTTCTCTCTCGTATTTTTATTTTAAAAATTGGCTTCTTAATAATTTAAATGATAATTTATTTTCATTTTATTGTCAAGCTTGAACAAGGTACAACCACACCAATTTCACATGTGGAGTTATGGAAAGCCAATCATAAAAAAAGACCGGTGAATACATTAATAAAGATGCATCTGAGTTGACATCTAAATTGTAAGTGTAAATGTATCATTTCATCATTTGTAAATTATCAATAGCAATATTGCTTGTGAAGTATACTTTCTTACATGCAATTTTGCATTAGCAATTTAATATTTATTGCTTTTGTTTAGGATGACTTGTCAAGTCAAGAGTCCAAGAGTGCTAAAACAGATGGAAGAGATGACATCTTTGCATTAGTTTTAGACAAATAACATCCGAGCAGAGTTAGTGTTGGTGGCAAGTTTTCAACTATTAAAAGTTTTTCCAAGAATGATAGGCGGAACGAGAGGAGATCATTAGCTCGTATTGAAGATGTGCAAGCTATAGTCTAAGAAAGATTGAGCGAGTAATAAGAATTATGGAGGCAACAACAATAAGAATTATATAGCTAATAATAACAAGAGCATCAAGCATATATAAGGCAACAACAACAAACACAACAAGCAGAGATGGGTAGTATGAAGAATCAAATTGAAGAACTTATACGCATGTTTAGTTCTGACACTGGAACACGTATGTCCACAAGTGTTGCACTTGCACGTGAACCTTCTCAAGCTTTATCTCAGGTATTATTATGTTTAATTATTTATACTTTTATGAAATATCATGCTCTCTTTTTGTCGAGCAGATAATAAACAAATTTTTTTATTATTTTTGGTTTGTCAGCCGAAGCCTGAATTCAAATCATATGAACCTGAGCATCACATGAGCGTTTACCTTCTCCGGTATTATAATTAATATTTTTAACTTTTATGTAATCAATAAATTCAATATTGATGTCCAAAATACAAATTGAAAGTATCTAGTTGCTACATAAATAACCGAAATGGGGGTGAATATGTGAGTTTTGCGTCTTTTTGCGGAATAGAAATTAATAAGAAACAAACACACATAAGCACACAAGTATTTATAGTGGTTCCTTAGAATGGGTACGTCCACTGTCCCGCCTCGCCTATCTAGCACTTAGGGCTAGACTCGGCTACTTCACCAAAACTCAGATTATACAAGTCTTACACCTTTGAGCCACAACTCCTACAACTCGCAGACAATGCTCCCATAACTCGGAGATCAACTGTAACATCCTGACTTTTATTGGGGCACCAAAACCCTAATGAGCCCAATAAAAGTAACGCGAACCTCTACCCATGGCCCACACTCGGGTAGGAGACAACCCTAAGCAGGGCATATAGAGCTAGAAAACTTTGATTGGTGTTCTGTAAGTTCCTATGGCTTCGTATAATCGATACGAACGCATTGGAACTCGTTCCGCTTAACTCCAAGGTCATATGGTAAATATGGTCATTCCTCGTTAAATGTCGCAAAAATGAGATTTTTAGATAATGACACAGGGAACTCTGATTTGAGTTCTGTCAGTTCTTATGGTTTTGTATAGTCAATATGAACCCACTGGAACTTGTTGCATCATAATCCAAAGTTTAATGACGAATATCGGCAATTTGACAGTTTTAGTGCGCCGTGACACACAGATTTTGAATATCTAGCAAACGAACTTTGATTCGACCCCGGTCAGTGGCATTGGATTCATATGGTTAATACAAAGTCAACAAAGTTGATCCCGGTCAATTTCAAACATGAGTGGGCAACCCGTGGTCAAATCAAGTATAATTGTGGACCGAAAAGCGTGCACACACAATTTTTGACACGATACCCCAACTTTGACCCAATTCCCGATATCTTGGACCCATTTTGACAAGCATGGGGGACCCACCCTAGGTTTGACTTTGGTCAACCCCCTCCCCCCTAAAAACATTTTTTTTGGAATTTTCCTCATGGAGGAGCCCACCTCCTCTCCATAATTGATTAGGTCCTTACCCCCTCTCACCCTTTGGGCCACCTAAAACCAGCCACATGATAAGATAGGTAGGTCATGGGTCAAGTTAGGCCCAACTTACCTTTCCCTCCCCTCTTCATCACTCCAAGCCCAAGACCACAAACTTTTCACCCCTCTCTTGATTGCTGCCACCTATAGGCCGCCCTTTATGGCTGCCACATGACCAAGGCAAGTGGAGGGGAAGAGAGGAGCTCCTCACCTCATGGGATTAATCCCACATTGGCTAGGGGAGGGATGACACCCCTCTCCAAGCCTATAAAAGGCCATGCCCCCTAACCTTCTCCTCACTAGCTCAAAACTAGCTACCCCCATCAGGCCGGAGCCCTAGCTCACTGGGAAAGCCGACCCAACTTTATCCACCGCCACCTCCAATGGAAGCTCGGTCGGGACCATCCCAAACCCCCCAACATCAAGTGGAAACTCTTCCCATCCTCCTCCCTCATCCTTTTGATGTACTACACGCACCCTCCGACGACCGGAGTGCCGCTGACACCACCTAACCCATGCTCCAGGTCGGGTGATGGGCGTAGTAAGCTAGCCCCTCCCAGCACCGATGGAAATATTGGGGAAGGACTAGTCCACCGGGAATGCCTTTTCCCGGTGGTGGAAGACCAGGGTGCCGCCGGAAAATACCGCTCCAGCGGCACCCGAGAAAAATAGAATTTTGCTCTGTTTTGCCCCGGCGGCGGCCGGTGGCGACAGGTCGTCGAGCCACCATCGGAGAGGTGCTCTGCCACTAGAGCATAGGTCGGGGGTGGTTTTGTGGTCGGAATTGTCACCGGAGAGGCAGGGTGGCGCGGGGGTGCTGGGAGCAGAGTCGCTGCCACCCTGTTCTCTGTTTCACCTATTCCGGCGGTGGCCGGCGGTGGCAGGCCGCCAGACCACAAAAACCTAGAGACTCGCCGGCCCCCGACGAACCGATCGGGTGCAGCGCCAGCGGCTGGTCGGCGGTGGCAGAAAGCCACCGCCTTGCTGTCGACGGGAAGGGATCACCGCCATCCATTCTCAGTGATGAGAAGGACGACAGTGATTGCCTTAAATCCCTCCCCTGCCTCCACTTCTATGCCCCCATAGCAAATCCATGGCCGATTCGCTGTGGGGAAAGGATGGCGTTTTCCCCTATTTGATCTGCTATATGTAGACCAAATTCTAATCAGAAGCTTTGGGAATTTGTATAAAAAAATATAGGTTCCTAGGAAAAAAATGTTGAACATAAAAGTCAAGGGCTATCTCCTTAAATATTTTGGGAATTTTTGAAATTATTTTGGTATTTTAAAAAACAAATAGATTTTATTTGGCCAATTTAGAGTCCCAAAATTTCTCAAAAAATTTTGGACAAATTTGTATGCTCATCTTAGACCCATTTAGAGGTTGTATTAAAATTTGGAATCCTTGGGATAAATATTGAAGTTTTTACAATTTTAATGGAGCCTAGGGATGCGCTCATAAAATCAAAGCGTCTGATTTTCTCGAAATGAAAATTTGAGCGCGCGATCATCTTTTTAGTCTAATAAGTTCAAACTATTTTTAAGAGAGATCGAGGTAAATGCCAAGATCTGAGTGCTCCGAGGTTTCGTAAAACTGCTGAGTGCCTCATCTTTATCTGTTATAAGGCTCTCATGTAACTCAGACAAGTCTAGGAAATAAAAATACAAGCAAACATGCTCAACAAATAATAAAGGTTCAGCCCTTAAATTCTCCAAGTCTGATTAATCCACAACAATAAAGGATGCAACAGAACTATTATCAGACCTAAATAATAGGTAAAATCCAAACTAAACCTCCTGAGAACGGAGATGAAACTGAACATGCCTCTTGAGAATTAAGACGGAAATGAACATGCCTCCTAAGAACGGAGATGAAACTTAACATGCCTCCTGAGAACGGAGTTGTAATTAAACATGCCTCCTAAGAACAGAGATAGAACTGAAGCCTTCTGAATGGAGTGATTGGATTACTAATAATTTTCTTTATGTTTTATTCCAGTCTCATACTGGTCCAGTTCATTTATTTATTTCAGTTCAGTACTTTCTTTTCAGTATTTCAGTCTCGTACTGGTCTAGTTCATTTATTCATTTCAGTTCAGTATTTTTTTCAGTACTCCAGTCTCGTACTGGTCCAGTTCATTTATTCATTTCAGTTCAGTAATTTCTTTTCAGTACTCCAGTCTCGTACTGATCCTAGCTATTTACTTTCAGTTCAGTTCATTTCTTTAAATACTATTCCAGTCTCGCACTGGTCTAGTTCCTTTCAGTACTTACTTTCAGTTTAGTACTACTCTAGTGTACAACTGGTCCTATTTCTTTATAGCATTTCAATTCTGCAGCTTATACTAAAAGCAACTTTTATTACCGCACTTTTGTTTCTATAATTTACTATTTTAAGCACAGGTCCTGCCCTGACAGGCAGTTAGTTGATAGGTTGAGATTTAGTTGGGGATAACTGGAGTTGAGATGTTTCTCCTAAGTTAGCCTCAAATAAATTTCTTCCACGCTCCTTGTCGAAAGTCGAGCCAAGTGTCGGTGGCCCGAGTTATTTAAAGCATAGTAGGGAAAGCCGTTGTAGACCCATTACGTGCTAGCAATAATTGATAAATTTGATTGCTTGTAAATTATATGCGGTAAATTGTGGCGGGTTAGTCACTTCCGCAGACCGTTCGTACCGGTGCGGAAAGTTCGACGACTCAAGGCAACAAGGAGATGAGTACCACAGGTGACCGACCATTGTGTTTTCTTCCCCGTTGGGTTCCTCCGCTAGTCAGTCAACATGTTGAATCACAAGATGTTGCTCACATTCAAAAGTACACAGATATGTACGTAGGGGCCTGTGCTATGTAGTACGATCACCCCCAGAAGTGGTAGTACTTGCTACTGTCACCGACGACCACATCGGTGAGGCCCGCGGGGCTCGCTACCATGCTTGAAAATAAGCGGTCCACACTATGTCGACATAGGATTGTGTGCGGCTATGAATGCCTGCGGTGTGTACGCGGCTATGAATGCCTGCGATATGAATACAGGTCGTGTATATCTGGTGTGCTAGTAAAGCGTTAAGTATAATTGTTGTACATTGCTGTTGTTTTCCCAAGTTATACTATACTGCACCTCTTTTATACTTGCTTCTAGCTCATACATGAAATGTTGTACTAACTCTCTCTTGCTTCATCTATTTTGTTTTATTGGGTGTGTACGTTCGTCCCCAAGATATGGATCCGGGGAGGAGATTTGATTCCACTTAGTTCTATGACTAAAGGTTATCTTAATAACCATTCATAGGAGACGGAGCATCATAGTGACCAGCAATTGCAGGATGATATACCAGCTGATAGGACTACCCGAGCAGAGGCACCCCCGTCGTCTCTAGAATTTCGAGACATGAGTACTAACGAGCAGAGTTGGGAGAGAGTGAAGTTACTAGTTGTAGTGTTATTATAGCCTACGGGCTTCATGTATAAACAGTGGCTACAGCCTTTTTCGTTTTTTGTTAAATATATATTGATATATATATATATATATATATATATATATATATATATATATATATATATATATATATATATATATATATATGCTGTGGTTTCCTGTTAATGCTTCCGAAAATACTCTGTGATGCGATGTGACTGTTGTGATTCAAGCTGAGCAAGACAACTTCCTAGTGCTCAGTAGTGTGAGGTGTTGCCTCTTTAGGAGCACTGGGTGGACGTCTTGGGCAAATAAGATCCCCTTTTGCCTGACCCTGATAAGGGTTGGGGGGGCTTACAAATGGATCAGAGCAATCACGATCCTTCCTTGTGGAGTAGTCTCAGGATCCCTCTGTCCCTCTCTTCCTTCCTTCGTTTGGGACAAACCATACAACGGAATCCTGGTGGACCCTAGTGTAGAGGTTTAGGGATTCTGGGCTATACGATAGCACACCCATGCACCTTCATTTTCTCTTTGTTAGTTTTTTGCAAATTTCCCCTATTTTTACAAATTTGTTTCCTGTTACTTCTCCGGATACTGGAGTCCAGTAACAGGAGATCCTTCTCCAAAGGATATGTCCCTGCCACCCCACCTCTAGACCAGGTTGCTCCTACAGCTGTACCATTCATCGAGAAAGACTTGTAGCAGACATTGATAGCTATTTTAGCGACATTCCGGATAGTTTTGGCATAGCCACCACAGTAGTTAGTGGTACCCACTGACTTGTTGACGACCTTCCGGGGGCTAAGGCCTTCTAGCTTCAGAGGCATGGAGACTGTCATACAAGCATAGGAGTGGGTCGAGCGTGTAGAAGAGTTATTGGTAGGAATGATGTGCCCGATAGTAGCTGAAGTGCTACTAGTAGTGACTTTGTTAGAGGGATATGCTAGAGACTGGTGGAGAGCGGCCAGCTTCTTGACGTTCAGAGGATGACTGTTGAGCACGATCTTGTGGGGGGGGGGAGTTCTCAGAGGCTTTTCTGGAGCACTTCATCTCGGACGCCGACGGAGCTGCGCTGCAGGAGAGGTTCTTGCACATCTGATAGTGTGACTGGACAGTGCCAAATTACGAGAGAGTTCATCCACTTGACATGTTTTGTAGGGAACTTAACAGCCATGGACAGAGATAAAGCTGCTCGCTTTTACCGAGGCTTGCAAGATGACCTAAGGCAAGCCTTGATTATGATCTCTCGTCCACCTTCTACACCATAGCAACTCACACTGCGACGTTAGAGTTAGATCATAGGATGGTAGCCCAGCAACGCCAAGGACATGTTGAGGTCCCCAGAGGTCAGAGGAGAGATAGAGGAGCCGCTCCTCGCTGACAGGAGAGAGACCGTAAAAAGAGACATCGTAGACAGCCATATAGGCGCCCACCAGCACCCCCAACACCCCAGTAGGAGACCAGGCAAGATCCAGTACCACAAACAACACCGATAGCACGACGAGATGTTCCCTTTGTAGGGAACTGCTTCCTGTGTCAGCAGCCGAGACATATGAGGGCCTTCTACCCGCAGGCGGCAGGAAGAACATGATTAGGATCTATTTAGGGAGGATAGGCGGTACAAGGACAGGGTTAGAGTGGCCGCAGAGGTAGAGCTGGTAGGAGAGGCCAGCAGGACCGCACAATACCCTCGGAGGCTTACGCCTTAAACCTCCAGCATGGACCAGCCCCTGATGTTGTGATAGGTATATATCTTAGGCGATAGAGATACATCAGATATTACTATCTATGTATTAGCTTTTACGCATGTATATATCCAAATCAGTTATATGTTTGCTAAAAGATATATATATATATATACTTCTTCAGGACTACTTCTGGTAGAAGGAGACCCCACAAAAACTCTCTTTGATACTAGAGCAACACACTCCTTTGTATCTTAGGACTTTATTATATCTAAGGAAAATGTCGTCTGCTTGTCTAGACTGTCTATACAGATTTGTCTACTAGACGGATCAGACATGACATATACGAAAAAATGCTCATTCCAGGCTATGATACGAGACACAGAATTCGAAATTTACGCAACGATCCTAGCAATAACTGGATTCAACCTCATACTAGGGATGGACTGGCTGGCCGAGCATAAGGCCCAGATAAACTGCTCAACCCGGGAGATAAAGCTTCAGAACCCAGACAAACAAGTCGTTATGCTGATAGGTATACCTCCGTCTCTCGTATTGTTTTGACTTCCACCCAGACTGTGAGATCAGTTCGACAAAAAAACAAAGTATTTCTTATCTACTTCAAAATGGAGAATAGGAAGCAAGTAATCGTCGAGGTGCCGGTAGTATGAGATTTTCCAGATGTATTTCCAGAATCCCTCCTAGGATTTCCCCCATAGCGAGAAGTCGATTTCCAGATCGAGCTCGTGTCCGGAGCTTGGCCAGTGTCCCGAGCACCTTACAGGATGGCCCCCAAGGAATTGGATGAGTTGAAGATCCAGCTTCAAGAATTGATAGATACTGGATTTGTTCGCCCAAGTTCCTCGCCCTGGGAAGCCCCCGTATTGTTTGTAAAGAAAAAGGATGGGACGTTGCGCTTATGCATAGACTACAGGGAGCTGAACAAGCTTACTATACAAAATACATATCCGCACCCAAGGATCGATGAGTTGTTCGATCAACTCCAAGGAGCATTCGTATTATCCAAGATGGACTTAAGATCTGGCTACTATCAGCCTCGGGTTCGGGAGGAAGACATCCCCAAAACTGCCTTTAGCTCTTGCTACAGGCTATACGAGTTTATGGTAATGCTGTTTGGGCTCACCAATGCCCTTCTGCCTTTATGGCTCTAATGAATAAAGTGTTCGAGCCCTTTTTAGATCTCTTCGTAATTGTCTTCATCGACGACATCTTGATCTACTCAAAAACCAAGGCCGATCATTCTAGACATCTGCGGATGGTGTTACTTAAACTTCGGGAACACTCACTTTTTGCCAAATTCAGTAAGTGCGAATTCTGGTTAGAAGAAGTTGGATTTTTGGGGCATACTGTCAAAAAAAATGGCGTGGCGGTGGACCAAGCCAAAATCCAAGCGGTTCAGAACTGGCCGCCGCTTAAGTCGGCGATAGATATTCAAAGTTTTCTCGGACTCACTGGTTACTAACGAAAATTTGTGGAAGGGTTCTCTAAAATTGTGTTACCCCTCATCTCCCTCACCAGGAAGGATGTCACGTTCTGGTGGATGCCAGAATGTGAAGCTGTGTTCGTGGAGCTAAAGAAATGGCAAACCTATGCCCCGATCCTTACGATCCCTTCGGGAAAAGAAGGATTTCAGATATATACAGATGCATCTCTGAAAGGATTAGGATTTGTCTTAATGCAGCACGGTAAGGTAGTGGCTTATGCTTCTCGCCAGCTAAAGCCACATGAGCTGAACTACACAGCTAATGACTTAGAGCTGGGCGTCATCGTCTTTGCCCTCAAAATTTGGAGGCATTACCTGCATGGGGTAAGGTGCAAAATCTTCTCCGACTATAAGAGCCTCAAATACATCTTTACCCAGAAAGAATTTAACCTCCGACAACGTCGGTGGTTGGAATTTCTATGTGATTATGACTTCGCTCTCCAGTACCACTCCAGAAAGGCCAATAGAGTGGCTGGCACACTGAGCCATCAGCCCTCAACAGGCGGAAACTGGATGGAGCAGATTCCAAAAGATTGGTTCCAGTCCCTAATGGAGTTTGAGATTACTCTTGTTGCTCGTAGAGATCCAGAAGAATACAAAGCACAACTTTATTGGATGGAAATCCAATGCGATATCAAGGATCGAATACGGGAAGCCCAAAAGATCGACCCAGAAGTGGCTCTAATCATCCAGTCCCTATAAGGTGGAGCACAAAAAGAATTTAACCTACATGATGGATCTTGAATTTCCAGCACCATGTATTTACCCCCTTTGCTGGGGGAATCCGAGACAAAATCCTTCGAGAGGCGCACCAATCAAGGTACTCTATCCATATTGGTGTGGTTAAAATGTATGTTGATCTACGCAGGACTATTTACTGGCCCGAAATGAAGAAAAACGTCACCAACTTTGTGGCATAGTGTCAGAATTGCCAGAGAGTTAAAGATGAGTGCCGCAACCCAGGAGGCTTGTTGCAGCCCCTACCGATTGCAAAATGGAAATTGGGGGACATTTCTATGGACTTCGTCCACGACTTACCCTGATCCCGTGCTGGAAATGACTCTATATGGGTCATTATAGATCGGCTTACCAAAGTAGCACAGTTTATTCCAAACCGGCAGGGCGACGTAGTTGACATCCTAGCCAGGATATTCATAAAATAAGGAGTCAGGTTCCGTGGAGTGCCGAAGTCCATTGTGTCGGATCTTGATGGACGTTTCACATCCAAGGAGTAGAGACAGGTACATGCATACCTAGGGACCAAGTTGGCCTTCAGTACTGCCTTCCACCTACATACAGATGGGCAAATAGAAAGGACAAATCGAATAATGGAGGATCTACTCCGACTTTGTATAGTAGAGCACAATGAGCCATGGGAGTAGCTACTGTCTTTAGTCAAGTTTTCTTATAATAACAGTTATCAGGCAAGCATCAAGATGGCTCCATATGAGGCATTGCATGGGAGATGTTGCAGAACTCTGCTAAACTGGGCTCGAAAGCCTTGGGAGTGGCATATATTGATGATACTATGACAACGATATGGCTAATCTAAGAGCCAATGCAGGAAGTGCATAGCCGACAGGCCAAATATTATGATGCACGACATCGACCGGTGGAATTTGGCGTTGGAGAAATGGTGTTCTTAAAAATCAAGCCCATGCATGGTGTCTCCCGGTTGAGGAAATAGAAAAAGCTAGATCCCCTCTACTTAGGCCCCTCTCAGGTGATAGAGAGTGCCGACCCCATTGCCTATCAATTAACCCTGCCCCCAGAATTGGGAAATCTTCACGACGTATTCCATGTCTCATCCTTGAGGCGGGTTCTCCGACAACTAGAGCATCATCTACCTACCCCACCAATGCAACTGCAATCTGATAGATCCGTCCAACTTGAACCAGTCTGGGTAATGTATCACAAAATAAAGAATCTGCACAACAAGGCCATTCCAATGGTTAAGATATTGTGGTCAAATCACAGACGAGAAGAGTACACATGGGAACCAGAGGCGCTCGTCCGAGAAAAATACCCGGAACTATTTTCCCAGGCATGTTATTTCTTTTTTCTCTACTTCGAGCAAATTTTCGGGGACACAAATCCTTTTATTTTTATTGGATTGTAACATCCCAGCTTTTATTGGGCCACCAGAACCCTAGTGGGCCCAATAAAAGTAACCCGAACCTCTACCCATGGCCCACACTCGGGTAGGAGACAACCCTAAGCAGAGCATATAGAGCTAGAAAACTCTAATTAGAGTTCAGTTCCTATGACATCACGTAAACGATACAAACATATTGGAACTCGTTCCGCTAGACTCCGAGGTCATATGGTAGATATGGTCATTCCTCGTTAAACGTCGCGTAAATGAGATTTTTGGATAATGACCTAGGGAACTCTGATTTGAGTTCTGTCAGTTCCTATGGTTTTATATAGTCAATATGAACCCACTAGAACTCGTTGCATCACAATCTGAAGTTTAACAACGAATATCAGCAATTTGACCGTTTTAGCGCGTCGCGATGCGTAGATTTTGAATATCTAGCAAACGAACTCCGATTCGACCCCGGTCAGTGACATTGGATTCGTATGGTCAATACAAAGTCAACAGAGTTGGTCCAGGTCAATTTCAAATACGAGTGGGCAACCCGTGGTCAAACCAAGCATAATTGTGCACCGAAAAGTGCGCACCCACAATTTCTGACACGACACCCCAACTATGACCCAATTCCCGATGTCTTGGACCCACTTTGACTTTGACCAGCATGGGGGACCGACCCTAGGGTTGAATTGTGTCAATCCCTCCTAAAAATCATTTTTTTGGAATTTTCCTCATGGAGGATCCCACCTCCTCTCCATAATTGCTTAGGGCCTTACCCCTCTCACCCCTTGGGCCATCTAAAACCAGCCACATGATAAGATAAGTGGGCCATGGGTAAAGTTAGGCCCAACTTACCTTTCCCTCCACTCTTCCTCACTCCAAGCCAACCAACTTTTCCCCCCTCTCTTGATTGCTGCCACCTATAGGCCACCCTTGATGGCTACCACATGGCCAAGGCAAGTGGAGGGGAGGAGAGGAGCTCCTCCCCTTATGGGAATAATCCCACATTGGATAGGTGAGGGATGGACACCCTCCCTAAGCCTATAAAAGGCCATGCCCCCTGACCATCTCCTCACCAGCTCAAAACGAGCTTCCCCCACGTGGCCGGAGCCCTAGCTCACCGGGAAAGCCGACCCAAGTTTCTCCACTGCCACCTCCAATGGCGGCTCGGCCGGGACCATCCCAAACCCACCAACCTCAGGTGGAAACTCTTCCCCACCTCCTCCCTCATCCTTTTGACGTGCTGCATGCACCCTCCGGCGGCCAGAGCGCCGTCGACATAACCCGACCCATGCTTCAGGTCGGGTGGTGGCCGCAGGAAGCCAACCCCTACTAGCGCCGGTGGAAGCATTGGGGAAGGCCTAGTCCACCAGGAATGCCTTTTATCGGTGGTAAAAGGCCAGGGTGCTGCCGGAAAACGCCGCTCCGGTAGCACCCGAGAAAAATAGAATTTTGCTATGTTTTGCCCCGGTGGCGGCCGGCGGCGATAGGTCGTAGGGCCACCACCAGAGAGGAGTGCTGTTACCAGTGCATCGACCGAGGGCTGAGATGTTCACCGGAGAGGCAGGGTGGCGTGGTGGAGCTAGGGGCAGAGCTGTCGCCACCATGATCTCTGTTTCACCTATTCCGGCAGTGGCCGGTGACTGCAGGTCGCTAGACCACCACCACCCAGAGACTCGCCGCTCCCCAGTGAACTATTCAGGGGCGGCACCGACGTCCAACAGTGGCTTGCCGACAGTGGCATAAGGCCACCACCTTGTTGTCGACGGGAAGGGATCACCGCTGTCCATTCTCGGTGATGAGATGGACGATAGTGATTACCTTAAATCCCTCCCCCGCCTCCACTTCTATGCCCCCCACAGCGAATCCATGGCCGATCCGCTGTGGGGAAAGGATGGTGTTTTCCCCTATCTGACACGATCCTGTCCACAAGATCTTATTTGATCTGCTATATGCAAACCAAATTCTAATTAGAAGCTTTGACAATTTTTATAAAAAAATATAGGTTCTTAGGGAAAAAGTGTTGGAACATAAAAGTTGTTCCCCTCATTAAAGGTTATCTTCTCAAAAATTTTGGAAATTTTTGGAATGGTTTTGGTATTTTAAAAAAAATAAATAGATTTTATTTGACCAATTTAGAGGACAAAAATTTCTCAAATAATTTTGGAAAAATTTGTATTCTCATATTAGACCCATTTAGAGGTTGTATTAAAATTTGGAATCCTTGGGATAAATATTGAAGTTTTTACAATTTTAATGGAGTATAGGGCCCCGCTCAGAAAATCAAAGCGCCCGATTTTCTCGAAATGAAAATTGGAGCGCGCGATCATCTTTTTAGTCTAATAAGTTCAAACTATTTTTAAGAGAGATTGCGGTAAGTGTCAAGCTCTGAAACTCCGAGGTTTCGTAAAACTGCTAAGCGTCTCATCTTTATCTGTTATATGGATCTTGAGAAACTCAGACAAGTCTGGGAAATGAAAATACGAGCAAACATGCTCAACGAATAATAAAGGTGTAGTCCTTAAATTCTCCAGGTCTGATTAATCCACAACAATAAAGGATGCAACAGAACTATTATCAGACCTAAATAATGGGTAAAATCCAAACTAAACCTCCTGAGAAAGGAGATAAAACTGAACATGCCTCCAGAGAACGGAGATGGAACTGAACATGCCTCCTGAGAACGGAGATGAAACTTAACATGCCTCCTAAGAATGGAGATGGAATTGAACATGCCTCCTGAGAAAGGAGATAGAACTGAAGCCTTCTGAATGGAGTGATTGGACTACTAACCATTTTCTTTATATTTTATTCCAGTCTCATACTGGTCCAGTTCATTTATTAATTTCAATTTAGTACTTTCTTTTCAGTACTCCAATCTCGTACTAGTCCTGTTCATTTATTCATTTCGGTTCAATACTTTCTTTTCAGTACTCCAGTCTCGTACTAGTCCAGTTCATTTATTCATTTCAGTTTAGTACTTTCTTTTCAGTACTCTAGTCTCGTACTAGTCCTGACAATTTTCTTTCAGTTCAATTCATTTCTTTAAATACTATTCTAGTCTCGTACTGGTCCAGTTCCTTTTAGTACTTACTTTCAGTTCAGTACTAGTCCAGTGTACAACTGGTCCTATTTCCTTATAGCATTTCAATCCTGCAGCTTATACTAACATCAACTTTTATTACCGCACTTTTGTTTCTGCAATTTACTATTTTAAGCACGGGTCCTGCCCTGACAGGCAGTTAGTTGATAGGTTGAGCTTTAGTTGGGGATAACTGGAGTTGAGATGTTCCTCATAAGTTAGCCTCAAATAAAGTGCTCCCACGCTCCTTGTCGAAAGTTGAGCCAAGTGTCGGTTGCCCGAGTTATTTAAAGCATAGTAGGGAAAGCCATTGTAGACCCATTGAGCGCTAGCAATAATTGATAAATTTGATTGCTTGTAAATTGTTTGCGGTAAATTGTGGCGGGTAAGTCACTTCTGCAAACCGTTCGTACCGGTGCGGAAAGTTCGATGACTCAAGGCAACAAGGAGATGAGTACCACAGGTGACCATCCATTGTGTTTTCTGATAGTTTTAACTTCAAGACAACCTAAACACCTAGAGGGGGGGGGGGGGGGGTGAATAGGTTCTTTTCCTTGTTTTAAATATAGGCATAAGATAGCTACAGATCTTTAATATAAAGCTCAAATCTCTACAGCTACCACAGCATATACAATCACAAAATCTAGAATAACACAAGCATCACAGATTGCACATAGGTTTATAGTGGTTACCCAAGGTCTGGGTACATCCACTTTCCCCCTTCACCTATCTAGTAGTGTGCTAGATTCGGCCTAACTTCTTCCTTCTTCTCAAATCCACAGATCTTACACTCAGAACCCTGAAAGGTTCCTACAACTCAGAACCCTATAAGGTTCCTACAACTCAAGCTAACAGCCCTACCTCAGCCTTGCCACAAGGCCTACGACTCAGAGAACCAATTCTCCTACACTCAGGCTCAACCAGCCTTACCTCAGCCTTGCCACAAGGCCTACAACTCAGAGATCAAAATATCCTACACTTAACCTTTATAACATAGGCTTACAACTCAGATCTTTGAAAAGATCCTACAGAATTTGATGAATAATTTGATGGTCTCTTACCCTTGTTGAGAGAGAAAGGATAAGAGGATTCTTGATCAGCTTCTTGATGAACCTGATGATAGAAATCAACCCGTGCTTAGCTTTCTTCAAAGCTTCTTGAATCTGAACTTAGTTGGGTTGATCTCCCTTGAAGTTGACTAACTGCCAACTTTCTTCTTGGATTCCAGATATGGATCTGGATCTTCTTAGTAGATTAGTTTAGGATCTACTTTTTAAGAGACTTGTGATTGTCTCCTTCTTGACCTCAAAATAGCTGGAGCTCTCTCTCCCCAAACCTTCTGAAGTTTCTTCTGAATTCTGGAATGAATTCTCCTTAGACAAAATCTGAGTGGATGAACACTTCAGAATGTCTTCTTAGATCTTCTCACGAAGATCTTCTTCCGTGACTTGCACTTTCTTGATCAAAGATCAATCTCACAATAGTTGTGTTAGTTGTGTGTCGATCATCATTTTCTTCTTCTGAATCCATCTATATATAGACTTCATCCATGGTAACTAGCTGATACGGTTTCTAACTAACTTTTGACAAGTCTGACAGCTTCAGTAAACTTGTTGTAACTCACAACTGTCAAGTCCTCAAACAGATCTTGAGCCTTTGACTCTGTCAGCAAAGCGTCGAGACTGACTGTCTTAAAATATCGAGACAATCTGTCAATATGTGTCGACACATATGACTTAAGTGTCGACATATTTTTTGGTGGTGTCGACATAGCTGCCTTGATGTCGACATAGCTTCTTAACACTGCATCTTAAGAATGTGTCGACACTGATTATTTGTGTCGACACAATCACTTCTTCACTTTTCAGCACTCGACATTGTTGAAACTCTGCTGAGTGTCGACACAAGTCCTGTGTGTCGACACAGTTGATGTAGACTAAGAATTTTGTGTGTCGACACTGCCTTCAGGTGTCGCCATAGTTGATGTCGACTCTGCTTCGATGTGTCGACACTGCCTCCCGGTGTCGACATATTTGATGTTGACTATAATCTTCTGTGCGTCGTCACAGTTTCTTCTGGTGTCGACACTGCTTCCCCAAGTGTCGACACAGGCTTGCTTAAGTGTCGACACATGGACTTAGAAACTTTTTCCTGTATTTTATCCAATACTTAACCTTCACATATAAACTCAAAATAACATCAAATACACCTTGATGTATATCATTGAGCTAAGTGAGGCTTCTCCAAATCAGGTACATATTTTCCAATGTACCCAACAATCTCCCCCTATTTGGAGAAGTCATAACCCTTTTGTCAATGATACACACCACTTATGATAAATAAACATGATGATGTATACAAACAATATATGACAGGGCAACTTATAAACAAAAAATATATCAAAATCACATCACATAATAAAGATGCAAGTTGAATGAACATGGAACAATGTTTTGTTTATTATATCAAAAAGTTTCTTAACACTGTTTACATAGATTTCTTTAAAACTAAGAATTACATAGTTCTAGAAACATCTAGTAAAACTAAACTAAGGCTGAGCTGGCTCCTTGATGACTATTTCTTTTCCTGATTTAATCTGAGCCTGCACAAAAGGTTCTGTATCTTAAATGAGCTTCTTACCTTTCAAATCAGCCTTCTTTTGTGCTACAGCCTTAATCCTATGCCTTTCAAAGTAATGAAAAGGCTTAGGGAAATACTTGCAAGGCTCCTGTGCATCAGGAGGTAGCTTCCCAATCTTGACCTTCCTTCTGTATTGAACTATGGCTTCTTGCCTAGCCTCATACTTCTGCCACTCTTGCTCATTGTACCATTTACCCCTTTCATGAACTTGGTCTTTTACCGCTTTCCAGGCAGTTAATATGATATTTCTAGATGTGGGGCTCCATTGCTCAAAATCAGGTTTTAACTCTGCTTGCTCTCTAAATCTTTTCTTTGATAATTGAGCATCTTGTTGAGCTTTCAGACCAGCTTATGACATATCTACCTTTTTAATAATAACATTAGTAACTGGTTGTGGAGGGCTGTACATAGACTGAACTTGTTGATGTATCATCTCAAGATCTGCAAGGGGGTAAATAACTTGGGCAACCTCAGGTTGATCACCTTCAAGTTGAGCTGGTTGCACACCTGACTACGCCACATTATCATCATCACATAAAGGTGGATATCCCAGAGTGGCTCTAATGCTGTTAGTTACCCATTTGGCATGATCAGAGCCAGCATATACTATCACCCTCTCCCCCTTTATGACTTCTCTGGTCACATGATCTCTCAAATCCTCTTTTTGAAATTTGATTTGCCCATCCAAGTAATTTACACCATCCTTAAAAAATGGCTTTAACTTTTGAAGCTGATCAGAAATTGTTTTCTGAGAAGTTGTAATAGCTGTCTTAAAGGAATCCAAGGCTTCCTGTAGCTTCTTATCAAATTCTTCTTTCTCCTTATTTCTTGCCTCAGTCATTGCAATAACTGTATTCCTTACTTCAGTGACTATCTCATTGTGAGATTCAGTCAGGTTGTCATTCATTCTTATTTGATTTTCAAGGACATAGCCTTGTTTGACAGCAATATCATCCACTTGTTTCTTGATTTCATCTTGTTGCTTTGCTAGAAATACCACAGCATTTATCCCTTTGTGGAAGCAATCTGTCATATCTTTCTTATTCTGATTGACCTCAAATTTGATTGACTTTATGTCTTGGGCTAGATCAAATTGAAGAGCCTTATGGATTTCATCCATATATTTTTCAAGAGCCAATCTCTGCTCATCAAATTTCACTTGTAAATCAACCAAGTATTTGCTGTAATCAATCTCAGGGGCTGGTTGTGAAGAAGTAGCTTGCAAAGCCTTCTTATAGGTCTGGCTTCTCCTCTTAAAAACCATCAGTTTTATTTTCTTAACACTTGCTATCTCCTCATCCTCTGAATCAGAAGAACTGGCAATATCAACTCTTTCTTTAGGACTAGGAGGCAGCTCCTTGTCAGTCCTATCCTGCACTTCCTCAATATTAGCCTGCTCCTCCTCAACTGCTGCTCCCTCTATGTCTGGAAACAACTCTTCCATAGTGAACTCTTGTTGGTTATGAACTGGTGAGAGTTCTTTTTCAACAACATCAGCAAGTCCAGAAGTATCAAGATCTGTTTGTATAACTATTTCTTCTGATAAGTTTATTTTGTCTTCCTCCTGCACCTGTGCAGACTGTGGCTCCCCCTACAACTGTGCAGTAACTGTCTCCTTAAGGACTTGGGCATTTTCAGTCAGGTCCTGGACCTATTCCCTAACTTGCTCCCCCTGCACTTGTGCATTCAATGTGTCTTCCTGCACATGATCATGAACAGTAATCTCATGGACTGGTGATTTTGCTACAGCCTCCACATCAGGTATGTCCTTAGAGAGGACCCTATCCCATCTGGATATTATCCTGATATCCATCCTTCTCATATGATTTACCTTAGTTCCTGGAAGCTGATTCATTACCTCTGGAATTGCTCCAGCCAGGTATAAGCTCATTAATCTAGCCAAATTAGGCTTTTTGATTCCTTCTTTTATCTTCTCAAACAGAACTGCAGACCAGTCTGTATTAATCTTATAGATTATCCTTGTCATCATACTGAACATAAAGGCAGATAGCCTATCATGTCCTCCTAGTTTACATAAAATCACCTTCCCTACTACTTTAGATAGAAACTTTCCTTGTTGATTCATCCCTTTTCTGTTGATTGCTGCTCCAATCTTCATGGCTGGATCCAATCCACACCACTGAAGGGCCTTCCTTATCTTTGAGGCCGGGAAATCTTCTTCATCCTAGATTCTTGGAAGGTGAAGAATCTTTCTTAAACTCTTCAGAGTAAGTTTGACTTTATTACCATGAACTGTTGATTTGATCTTGAGGCTAGTGGAGTCCACTGTTGCAGCAACATAGAATTCAAATACTTCTTTCTTCCAGATCTTTGTAGGTTCAGAAACAAGAAACTCTAACCCAGAATCAGTAACTAGGGTAATGACCCCCTTAATCTCTGTCGCCGCATCATCAAAAGCATTGCGCACCAGCTCGTAGCCTTCGTTGATGTTATCTTCAATCTTTGGCGCCATTGGAAAGGAGAGAAATCTTGAATTGAGAGAAGAGAGTTTGTCGACACCAGGGTTTAGTCTCGAAAATCTGGTGAGCGTGTGGACAGAATATGTTCTCGACCTATTTATACCTTTTTAAACAATGAAGGTCAAAAGGCGGGCAAAAACAGTCTAAATGTGTCGACACTGTTGGAAAGTGTCGACACATACTTCTATTGTCTCGACAACGGCGATGACTACTATGTGTCGACACCAATTGATGATATGTCAACACTGGACATACTTAGTAGACCATCAGAAATTCTGTGTCGACTCTTAATGCAAGTGTCGACACAATTTTTGGAAGTGTCGACACCATTACTCTGGTTGTGTCGACATTACTTTTCTGGAAGTGTCGACACTTTTTCCCTTAGGTGTCGACACAATCGACTCTGTGTCGACACAATTTCCCTGAATTGTCGACACTACTCCTCTGTGTCGACACATTATTATTGAATGTGTCAACACAATTTTACTTAGCCACTTATGTTAATCTAACATATGGTCAACATTCCTAATTCAATTTTAAATCTATTGAATTTAGTTTCATCTAGAGGCTTAGTAAATACATCTGCAATTTGATAAACTGTCTTAACAATTTCTAGTGAGATGACCTCTTTCTCTACATGTTCTCTAAGAAAATGGTATCTTATTTCTATATGCTTAGTCATACTATGTGAAACAGGATTATTAGCAATAGAAATAGCACTTGTAGAATCACAAAAAAGGTGTTCTACTTACCTGAATACCATAGTCTTCTAGCTGGTGTTGAATCCACAACAGCTGTGCACAGCAACTTCCTGCTGCCACATATTCAGACTCAGCTGTGGAAATTGCCACACTAGTCTGCTTCTTACTGCTCCAAGATATCAATCTTCCTCCTAGAAATTGACATGTACCTGTAGTACTTTTTCTATCTTCTTTGCAACCTGCAAAGTCTGCATCTGAATATCCTGTTAGTAGAAAATCTCCATTCCTAGGATACCAAAGGCCTAGATTAGGTGTGCCCTTAAGATATCTCAAAATTCTCTTTACAGCAGTGTAATGAGATTCTTTTGGGCATGATTGGTACCTAGCACAGACACATATTGCATACATAATGTCTGGTCTACTAGCTGTGAGATATAGTAGAGAGCCAATTATTCCTCTATATAAATACTCATCTACATGTTTACCTGCATCATCTTTGCATATATGCATACTTGTTCCCATAGGAGTTCTCATGGCGGAGGATGATTCCATACCATACTTCTTAATTAACTCCTTGGTGAACTTAGACTGGGATATGGACAAGCCATCATCAGTCTGTCTTACTTGGAGTCCCAAGAAGAACTTAAGTTCCCTCATACTGCTCATTTCAAACTTCCCTTACATAAGTTTAGCAAACTTCTTGCAAAGGTTGTTTTCAGTAGATCCAAAAATTATGTCATCTACATAAATCTAAACTAAGATTATCTTACCTTTGGATTCCCTTAGGAATAGAGTTTTGTCTATTTTCCCTCTTGAGAATTTGTTCTCAATAAAGAAAGTAGACAGGGTTTCATACCAAGCCCTTGGGGCTTGCTTTAACCCATACAAAGCTTTCCTAAGTCTATAAACATAATCTGGTTTAAGAGAATCTACAAAACCTGTAGGCTGCTCCACATAGACTTCTTCTTTTAGATTTCTATTCAGGAATGCTGATTTTATATCCATTTGGAATACTTTGAATCCTTGATATGCTGCATAGGCAAGGAACATCCTAATTGCTTCCAGTATTGCTACTGGGGCAAAGGTTTGATCAAAGTCAATACCCTCTTCCTGCCTGTATCCTTTTGCAACAAGTCTTGCTTTGTTCTTTACAATGATTCAATTCTCATCCAGTTTGTTCCTAAAGATCCACTTTATTCCAATGATGTTGTGGTCTCTTGGTTTAGGAACTAACTGCCAGACCTTGCATCTTCTTAACTGATTCAGCTTCTCTTGCATAACATTAATCCAATGTGGGTATAGTATAACTTCTTTAAATTTCTTTGGCTCCAGTTGAGATAGGAAGCTTGAGCATAGCACTGTGTTCAAGTTCCTGCTTATGGTTTGCACTCCATGTCTTAGATCACCAATTATTTGATTTGCTGGATGATCCTTTAAGTGTCTAACAGCTGGAGGTAGACTGTCTTCTGGTTGAACACCTCTAGTCTCTTCAATATGCTATACCTCTTGATGTACTTCAGTATCTAGAGAGTCCTGTACTCCCTCTGGACAGTAGCCACCATTTTCCATTTGTTGATCTGCAGTTGAATCTTCTGCAATGGAAAGCTTGTCCATTCTCTCATTTAAACCTGTTGGAATGCATAAACTACAAGGCAACTCACTGTTGATTAATCTAGTTTCATCAAATACAACATGTATAGATTCTTCTACAACTTGAGTAATCAAGTTGTAGACTCTATAAGCCTTACTATTATTGATGTACCCAACAAATATCCCATCTTGGGATTTGGCAGCAAACTTAGTTAGATAAGACTTGCCATTGTTAAGGATATAACACTTGCAACCAAAGATCCTAAAATAGGATAGATTTGGTTTTCTACCTTTCATGATCTCATAGGGAGTCTTTTTGTGGCACTTAGTGATAGAAGCCCTGTTGAGCACATGACATGCAATATTTACTGCCTCAGCCCACAAATATTCTGGGAGAGAAGTGTCACTCAATAGAGTTCTACCATCCTCAATCAATGTTCTATTCTTCCTTTCAGCAATACCATTTTGCTGTGGTGTTCTAGGTGAGGAGAATTCTTGGAAAATCCCAAATTCTTCACACAGCCTTGTCATACTTTCAGATTGAAATTCAGTGTCATGGTCACTTCTGATTTTGACCACTGTACTGTCCAGTTCATTCTGAATTTGTTTGACAAAACTATGTAAAACACTTGGGGTTTTTGATTTATGTCTCAGAAAGAACACCAAGGAATATCTAGAATAGTCATCTACTACCACAAAAGTATAGAACTTCTTACCTAGACTATGAACTGGCATAGGACCAAAAAGATCCATATATAAGAGGTATAGACACCTCACTGGATCCTTGTTTTCAAGGCTATGAAAGGAGGATTTTGTCTGCTTGCCCTTTTGACAAACTGAGCATATCCCATCCTTTATACACTTAACTTGAGGACCATTCCTCACTAACTCTTTTCTAAAGAGTTGGCAAATTGTTTTGTAGTTAAGATGGGCTAGTCTCTTGTGCCATTTGACACAATGAGAAGCTCTCTCATCAGCTACAAGACAAATAGGAGAACCTTTGTTCTCACACTCAAAATTGAGACAGTACACATTCCTCTTTCTATATCCTGTCAAAATGATCTTTTGATCACTTGACCTTTTGATATGACATCCATTCTTAACAAATGAAATGTCATATCCTAGATCACTCAGCTGACTTATGCTTATAAGGTTGTGTTTCAAACCCTTCACATAGGCCACTTGAGTGATAATAATCTGGTTACTCGAGATGTTACCAAATCCTTTGATGATGCCTTTTTCAGAGCCACTAAAGATCACTTTCGGCCCATTTATGATAGGCAAGTACTCCTTCAACAATCCCTTTGTTCCAGTCATGTGCTTGGAACATCCACTGTCCAAGTACCATATAGGGGTATGGTGACTTGGACTCACCTGTAACAAAGAATTACTTTCCCTTAGAACCTAAGTAAGTCTTGGGTCCTTGGTTCAGGTTAGCTTCATGCTTACCAAATCTACCTGCAGCTCTTCTAATAGGTAGACTGTTGTTCTTCCTAACACTAGTGTTGTGCCAACAATCTATGACATAATGACCTGTCTTGCCACAACACCAGCATTCATACTTGTTATATCTACTTTTAGATACATCAACTCTTTTGTATTGTGCTGGTACTGCTGCAGCTACACCCACTATTTTCTTAAAAACATGGGGTTTATGAACATGGGCTGCCTTATTGACATTACCACCCTTGTCATTCAGAACTTCAGTCTTACTATGACCTTGAGTATTCTCAAAGTCATACTTGTTAGAAGGCTCATGCACCTTTCTAAAAACTACAGGGACTTTAAAATTCAATGGCTGGACTGAGGCTTTTCCTTTTCTCTTGAATTGTACAACCCTGGTGTTACCCTTAAAGCCTATTCCAGCCTTACCCTTTTGAGCCACAAACTCATCTATTAAGGGTAAAATGGATTT
Source organism: Platanthera zijinensis (assembly GCA_039513925.1). Taxonomy (NCBI): domain Eukaryota; kingdom Viridiplantae; phylum Streptophyta; class Magnoliopsida; order Asparagales; family Orchidaceae; genus Platanthera; species Platanthera zijinensis. Next base: position 160,040,211 of record CM077083.1, read on the forward strand.
TGGCTTGGAATAACTAGCCACCAAATCTTTCTCCTTTTGAAGTCTGCCTTCCAGAATTTTAATTAGATCATTTTTGTATGTGATTGTGCCCATCTGAATAACAGTTATAGTTTTCATCTTGGCAATCTCATTCAATTTTTGATCCAACTCTTTCTCTAAACCAGATGCAGCCACCTTAAGATCTACAATTTCCTTAGCCTGAGTTTTGGCCAGGTTCTTGCTCTTCTTCAGTGCTTGCAACAAGTCCCCATATTCATCTATCAACTGATGAATATCTCCTTCAGATTCAGACCCATCCACATCACTTAATGTAGATGTAGCTGATTCTGTACCAGTGCTACAATCAAAATTTCTAGAAATATATTGTACCTTACTAGGACCAGGATGATCCTGGCATTTGTCTTCTTCTAATACAGCCATCAGTCCAATACACTGATGTTCTTCTTGCTCATAGATGGAGTCCAGCAATTGCATAAACTCATCTTCTTCATCAGCTGCATAAAGACCAATGTATACCTCAGCTTCAGATTCAGACTCTGAAGTTGATTGGTCTATCAAGCTCTTCTCCTTCTTAGCAACAAAGGATTTCTCCTTCTTGCTCTTTTGTTGATTCTTTATTTTATCAGCAGACTCCTTTCTTTTGTCAGGACATTCATCCACAACAGGTCCAGGCTTATTACAGCAGTAGCAAACAATCTTTGATGCTGTAGATTTGTTAGGCTTAGACCTGCTCCTGTCCTTCCTTGATGACTTTCTCTTTTGATAATAGTCATCAACTGGTTGTGATGTTGAGGGCCTAGATTTCCACTACTTCTTATTCAAGAATCTCTGAAACTGCCTTGTAAAGGCAGCAAAATTTGCATCTGAATCACTGCTATCTGAATTTTGGTTGTCTGAATTATCTGAGGTAATTTCAGCAACTTCCCTAGGAGGTGATGGAGACATCCTCCTATTCTTTCTAGTGGCTTCAACCTTGAAGGCCACAGTCTTTTCTTTATGCTTCCCTTTAGCATTTCTTTCCTCCACTTTTCTAGTCATTAGTTGCATTTCATAAGACAACAACTTTCAAAATAAAGTAGGAGAAGAAATATCTGCAAGTTTGGCCACTTCCCTAATGGCACAAATCTTGGTGTCCCAATCCTTTGTCAAGGATCTTAGGAATTTATCATTCAGTTCATATGTACTGAAGACCCTTCCATAAGACATCAGTTCATTTACAATTCTATAGAACTTCTTATAGCACTCAGATATGCTATCTGACTTCCCTTGTCTGAAGCTTTCATACTCCTGATTTAGCATAGACTTTCTATCTTGTCGAACTTCTTCAAAACCCTCCATATAGACTATCAAGGTGTCCCACATTTCCTTGGAGGTCTTGCAGTGAATCAAATTCTGAAAGGTTGAATCATCTAAGACACTTACTATGATATTCTGGGCTCTTTTATCCATAGTTGCTAGAATGATTTCTTCCTTAGTCATTTCTGAAAAATCCTTGGGAGTACTCTAGTTTGCATATAGAACAGATACCATCATTGGAACATAAGGACCTTCTTTTACTGTAAGATAGATCCTTGGGTCAGAAGCCTCCATAAACAATCTGACTCTTTCTTTCCATATACCAAATATCTCCTTCCTGCAGATGGGTAATTTCATAGAACCTAGTTCCTTGTGATTTTTTCCAGAACCCATTTTCTTGATTCTTGATTCTGCCTTTGGGATCTAACTCAGACTGTTAAGTCCTTCTTTGAGTAACCTCCCTCTGATACCACTTGATAGTTTTAACTTCAAGATAACCTAAACACCTCGAGGGGGGGGGGGGTGAATAGGTTCTTTTCCTTATTTTAAATATAGGCAAAATATAGCTACAGATATTTAATATAAAGCTCAAATCTCTATAACTACCACAGCATATACAATCACAGAATCTAGAATAACACAAGCATCACAGATTGCACATAGGTTTATAGTGGTTTCCCAAGGTCTGGGTACATCCACTTCCCCCTTCACCCATCTAGTAGTGTGCTAGATTCGGCCTAACTTCTTCCTTCTTCTCAGATCCACAGATCTTATAGCTTAGAACCCTGAAAGGTTCCTACAACTCAGAACCCTATAAGGTTCCTACAACTCAGGCTAACAGCCCTACCTCAGCCTTGCCACAAGGCCTACAACTCAAAGAACCAATTCTCCTACACTCAGGCTCAATCAGACTTACCTCAGCCTTGCTACAAGGCCTACAACTCAGAGATCAAAATCTCCTACACTCAGCCTTTATAACATAGGCTTACAACTCAGATCTTTGAAAAGATCCTACAGAATTTGATGAATAATTTGATGGTCTCTTACCCTTGTTGAGAGAGAAAGGATAAGAGGATTCTTGATCAGCTTCTTGATGAACCTGATGACAAAAATCAACCTGTGCTTAAATTTCTTCAAAGCTTCTTGAATCTGAACTTAGTTGGGTTGATCTCCCTTGAAGTTGACTAACTGGCAGCTTCCTTCTTGGATTCAAAATATGGATCTGGATCTTCTTAGTAGATTAGTTTAGGATCTACTTCTTAAGAGACTTGTGATTGTCTCCTTCTTGACCTCAAAATAGCTGGAGATCTCTCTCCGCAAACCTTCTGAAGTTTCTTCTAAATTCTGGAATGAATTCACCTTAGACAAAATCTAAGTGGATGAACACTTCAGAATGTCTTTTTAGATATTTTGACGAAGATCTTCTTCTTTGACTTGCACTTTCTTGATCAAAGATCAATCTCACAATAGTTGTGTTAGTTGTGTGTCGATCATCATTTTCTTCTTCTGAATCCATCTATATATAGACTTCATCCATGGTAACCGGCTAATCCGGTTTCTAACTAACTTCTGACAAGTCTGACAGCTTCAGTAAACCTGTTGTAACTCACAACTGTCAAGTCCTCAAACAGTTCTTGAGCCTTTGACTCTGTCAGCAAAGCGTCGAGACTGACTGTCTTAAAGTGTCGAGACAATCTGTCAATATGTGTCGACACATGTGACTTAAGTGTCAACACAGACTTTGGTGGTGTCAACATAGTTGCCTTGATGTCGACACAGCTTCTTGACACTACATCTTAAGAATGTGTCCACACTGATTATTTGTGTCGACACAATCACTTCTTCACTTTTCTGCACTCGACATTGTTGAAACTCTGCTGAGTGTCGACACAAGTCCTGTGTCTCGACACAGTTGACATAGACTAAGAATTCTGTGTGTCGACACTGCCTTCAGGTGTCGACATAGTTGATGTCGACTCTGCTTCTGTGCGTCGACACTGCCTCCCGATGTCGACACATTTGATGTTGACTATAATCTTCTGTGTGTCGATACAGTTTCTTCTGGTGTCGATACTGCTTCCCCAAGTGTCGACACATGCTTGCTTAAGTGTCGACACATGGACTTAAAAACTTTTTCCTGTATTTTAGCCAATACTTAACCTGCACATATAAACTCAAAATAATATCAAATACACCTTGATGTATATCATTTAGCTAAGTGAGGCTTCTCCAAATTAGGTATACATTTTCCAATGTACCTAACATTTTCTTTCCCATTGGGTTACTCCACTGATCGGTAAAAATGTTGAATCACCGGATGTTGCTCACATGAGTACATAGATATGTACGTAGGTGCCTGGGCTGTGCAGTACGATCACCCCCAGAAGTGGTAGTACTTGCTACTGTCACCGACAACCACATCGGTGAGGCCCGCGGGGCTCACAACCCTGCTTGAAATGAAGCGGTCCACACTATGTCGACATAGGATTGTGTGCAACTATGAATGCCTGCGGTGTGTACGTGTCTATGAATGCCTGCGATATGAATACATGTCGTGTATATCTGATGTGCTAGTAAAGCGTTAAGTATAACTGTTGTACATTGCTGTTGTTTTCCCAAGTGATACTATACTGCCCATCTTTTATACTTGCTTCTAGCTCATATATGAAATATTATACTAACTCTCTCTTGCTTCGGCTATTTTATTTTATTGGGTGTGTACGCTCGTCCCCAGGATATGGATCTGAGGATGAGATTTGATTCCACTTAGTTCTGTGACTAACAGTTATCTTAATAACCATTCACAGGAGACGGAGCACCGTAGTGACCAGCTGTTGCAGGACTATACACCAATTGATAGGACTACCTGAGTAGAGGCACCCCCACCGTCTCTAGAGTTTCGAGACGTGAGTACTAGCGAGCAGAGTTGAGAGAGAGAGAGAGGAGTTGCTAGTTGTAGTATTATTATAGCCTACGGGCTTCATGTATAAACAGTGGCTACGACCTTTTGCGTTTTTGTTAAATATATATTGATATATATATGTATATATATATTTGCTGTAGTTTCCTGTTAAAGCTTCCAAAAATTCTCTATGATGCGATGTGACTGTTGTGATTCAAGCCGAGCAAGGCAGCCACCTAGTGCTCAGTAGTGTCAGGTGTTGCCTCTTTAGGAGCACTGGGTGGACATCTTGGGCAAGTGAGATCCCGTCTGGCCTGACCTAGGCAAGGGTTGGGGGGTGGTCTTACATCAACACTCCTACACTCGGAGAATAACCTCTCCTACAACTCGATCCAAAACAAGGATCTACAAACTCGAAAGTAAAAACCTCCTACAAAAAGAAAAATAGGTTTTACAATTTCTAGATTGAAAAACAATCTACTTATTTTGATTGGAATGAAATTAATCTTCTTCTTCCTTGGAGAATAGAACTTGAAATGAAATAGGATAATTTGACTTGAAATCTGAAATATATTGATCTGAAAACTTGAAATCTGACTAGATCGAAACCACCGTTGAGGAATTTGAACACAACGATCTTGTCTAATTTATCTTGTAGAAGAATCACTGATCTTAAACTTGAAGTCGTCGGGAAGAACGAATCCGAGAACACTAGATCGAGAAAACTTTGCATCGGCTGTTCACGAGTTTGAAAATTAGGTCTTGAGAAAATTTACGATTCTTAGTAAGATTAATTTTTTGAAATGAATCCTTGATATATATACGAAATCCATCTTCAATAGCTAGAAATATACTTACAAAACTAAACTTCCACGTGCACTGTACATGGTCTCCGTTTGAAACAGAACCCATCGAAAAAATTCGAATCAGAAAAACATTGAGTCTATTCGTCAATATGACAAAAGTAACAACTAGAAAACTCGACGAATTACCCTGTTTACACGAGAGCAGATGATGAATTAACGATTTCATTCGATGAATTTGACTTAGAATTTTTTCTGTAAACGGTCACTGGACGACTCGAGTATATTCGACGAATTCTATGAGTATACACGTGATGTCTCGATGAATGACACGAGATTTCACGTATATACTGAAAGTCTTTAGTTTCAAGGGCAGCTAAACACCTAAAGGGCGGTGAGTAGGTTTTTGGTCTCTTTATAAATCTGTATCCTATTTAAGTGAGTTGTGTGTTAGTTATATGTTAGCTTTCAAGAAATCACACAACACACACCAGATTTATAGTGGTTCCCCAGATTATGGGTATATCCACTGTCCCTCCCACCTTTCTAATAGTGTGTTAGACAAGGCACTTCTCCAAAACTCATCTCTTAAGAGCTTACACTACAGACCTTAAGGATCTCTCAGTCTCCTCCAAGACTTATCACAGGTACAAAGCCCTACATTAGAGCAAGCTTGCTCCTATAACTCAATGATCCAAAGATCACCTACCTCAGACTAAATTAATAGTCCTACAGCTCAGGCTAGGAGGTTAGCCCTACAACTCAGAGAGGATGAATCTCCTACAGCTCAGGCACAAGGCCCTACCTTTGATCCAAAGATGGATCCTACAACTCAGGCACACATGCCCTACACTTAGAGAGAATGACTCTCCTACCTCAGGAAAGCTGCCCAACCTTAGGCACAAAGGCCCTACACTCAGATCAATAAATGATCCTACCTCAGTCTTTATAAAATAGGCTGTTGGGTATTGTATCCACAATGGACCAGATTTGAAGAAGCACCTGAACAAGCTAAGCTGAATTGACAATGTATTTGACGATCTTCTATCAAGTTGTGCTTGCAGCTATTCCATGCTAAGTACACACCAATTTCAGGGTGCAGTGGGTCAATATACACGGGTCTGCGCAACATAATCTCTCGTTGAGTATATTAGTGTGTTGACTCACGTGTGCTCTCTCTATTGGAGTGTACTTATTTTCAAGTACAGGGTTAAGGTAGATCAAGAGCAGAAGAAGGAGCAAAGATGGGTCAAAGACCAAGTCTTCAAAGGAAGGAAGAGAAAAATCTTCTAAGTCAAAATCGACGGGAAACACTAAGTAATTCCCGCCGACTTCGACGGGAGTCACTTGTGATTCCCGCCGACTTCGACGGGAATCGTTAGTGATTCCCGCCGATTCGACGAGAATCAGTCTGCATTCCCGCCGACTTCTTCCGGCTGACAGTTTTCCAACAGGAATTCTGCCAAGGCAGAATCGACGGGAATCGTGAGTGATTCCCGCCGACTTCGACGGGAATCACCAACGATTCCCGCTGATTTTGCCTCAGGAAAATTTCCTCCGTTCGCTGGACCGAACCAAGATGCCGTGCGCTATTTCGGCCGGGGCTAGGGTTTCTCCTTGTGGGTCCCACAACGGTCTTTAGGGTTGGCCTCTGGTATATATATACCCGTATTTTGAACCTCTACATACAACTATTCACGCGAAAACGAAAGCAGCCGACGCCGTGCCCTAGCCGATCGCGGAAACCGCCGATCGCTTGTAGCCGCTCGCAAGTTCGTCGCTGCCGTTGATCTCAGTGCTTCTTTGATCTTCCGACGACAGTACCGAGGCAAGCCGAGCGTCTCATGCATCTCTCTTGAGATCTCTTGTCTTCCGATTCGTTGAACGAGATTTGTTCTCCATTCCGAATTGGTTGAGATGACTGATCCAACTGAGATCGTTCGTAGACCTTGCTTGCTGCGTCAAGAAGTTTGGATCTACAAAGAATCGCCGCTGCAATCACTTGCCGCCGCCGATCTTGAGAAGACCCATTCCAAGAGAGAACTCCGGTTGTGGACTCTTCGTATTTTTCGTGCAAGCTACAACGAACGAAGAAGGACATCGGAATCTCCAAAAGCTTTGTTTGTATTTTCTTTTACATTCAATTTTGGTTTGTTGTAAAGGAATTTTCATTCCTTGTTGTAAGGGTTGGGTGCAACCCGTGGTGGTGGAGTTGTGACTCCTTTGTTGGAAGGGTTCCTTCCGTAGTGTGAGGATTGAATTTCAATCCGTTTGGAGAAGTGACCAAGTCGTCCTTTTGTGGGAGATAGGTCGAAGGGGGAAAGTGGACGTACCCAAATCGGGGAACCACTATAATTCTTTGTGTGTTTTCTGTGCTGTGTTTGTTAATTTTTGTAGGTAAAATTAATTCCGCAAAAGACTTCACGACACCTATTCCCCCCCATAGGTGGATTTAGTCGACACTAGAGACTTTCAAGTGGTATCAGAGGGAGGTTGCTCATCAGTAAGGTTAACACCTTGAGCAAGATCCTGTGTCTAGTGTCAAGAAGAAAGAAGATCTCGGGAATGGACGGACTCAAGTATTCAGGAAAGATCCCAGTATGCACCAAGCTGAACTTTCCCATCTAGAAGGAAAGGATCAGGTTATACATGGAAGCAGTCGACCCCCGACTCTTCATGATAGTGGAGGAGGGACCTTATATCCCCACTAAGGCCTCCACCATTGATCCGACCAAGATGGTGCCCAAGAAGCTCTCCGAAATGGATAAGGATGAGATGGTGCTTGTCGGACTAGACAAGAAAGCTCAGAACATTCTAGTAAGCGCCGTCGATGATTCCATGATGCAGAATTTCAGCAACTGCAGGACTGCTAAGGACATCTGGCACTGCCTGATCATCCTGATGGAAGGCACAGATGAAGTAAGAGATGATCAAAGATCCTTTCTGAACCAAAAGTATGAGGCCTTCAAGCAAGGCCCCAAGGAAGAAATTGGAGTGACTTTCGAGAACTTCCTGAAGATCGTCAATGCACTGAAGGGTTATGGCAGAGTATTCACCGATGGTGAACTAAATGACAAATTCCTTAGATACCTTACTAAGGAATGGGATACCAAGATCTGCGCCATCAGAGAATTTGGCAAGCTGGCAGAACTAATCCCCAGATTCTGTTTGGAAAGCTAATATCCTACGAGCTTCAGCTGAACACCAGAAAAGCTGAAGAAGAAGCCGATAAGGCCGCAACCAAAGAAAAGACTGTGGCCCTGAAAGCTAATCACTCAAAGAAAGGCAAGGGTGCAGCCTCCTCCCGCTCTTGGAGAAAGGCTGAGGAAGAAGACTCTGAGCCATGCTCATCCGGCTCAGAGCTATCTGAGGAAGAATTCTCCTTCATCACTCGAGAGTTCAAGAAGTTCCTCAAGATGAGGAATCAAAGAAAGAGAGACGGCTCCTCCTCCAGACATCAGAAGAAGAATTACTCTTCTGACAGGTATGAGTCTAAATAGAACAAACATCGCTCTGCTGACATTATCTGCTTTGGATGCAATAAGCCAGGCCACGTCATTGCTGACTGCCACCAAAGCAAGAGAGATAAGGGGAAAGGAGAGGAGCACAAGTCCTCTAGAGATAAGAAGAAGGAGAGGAGCTACATTGCTAAAAAGCCAAAGACACTGAGTGAATATGATTTTTCAGACTCCAGTGATGATGAGGAAGCCTACTTCGGGCTAATGGGTTGCTCCGACTCAGATGGAGACTGTCCCCCATTTACTTGGAAGGTAAAAGATCGCACCCCCCTCTCTGACTCTGACTATGACTCTAAGTCTCCTGAAAATGATCTTGAGGACATCCCATCTGCCCGTGAAGCTGAACTCCTCGAAAAGTATGAGCTTCTGCTTAATACCTTTGAGGAATGTCGCAAGAGATTGAGCGCTCAGAAAAAGGAAGTCAAATTCCTTAAGGCTGAGGGTGTGTCCCTAAGAGAAGAGATCACTAACTTAATTTCTCTCTGACAGGAACACCTGGACCTGACTTCTGAACACTCATATTCTCTAAGGCTCCTTGACCAAAAATAAGAAGAAATCAACAAGCTGGAAGAATAGCTTGCGGCAGAAAGGAAGATTGTCAAAAGCTTCTCTATGCCCAAGGCCGTTCTTCCTCTGGTTGATGTATTTTCTGCTCAGGCTAAGGGGGATGGCTTAGGGCATGTGGGAGTGCCTGACAAATCATCCAGGAGAAACAGAAATCAGAGGAAAAATAAGGCTACTAAGAAGGCCTCTACTACAGAAAAGGGAAAGGCCCCACTCGGTCCTATTTCATTCAGAAAGCCTGGCTTTCCTTGCAATGAGCAGGCTTTGAGTAAACCTATGGCCACTTCTTCCGGCCCTCAGTTGAAAAGCCTAAGAGCCAGTATAATGGTTGGACCTTCCCCCACAACTACGGTGAGAGTGTCTTCAAGGCACCTTATGAGGAAATCCAAGTGGAGAATTATGACCACTTCTCTAGCGGCCATAATAGGAAGCAGGCACCAAAGACCAAGCCTGTCATATTGAAGGAATAGGAAGGAAAGAAGTCGTGTGACTGCTGCCATCATGATGCCTCCACCTCCAGATCCAAGGTCCTGGTTGGACCCACCGTTCCAAGGGTGAAGCAGGAGCCTAAGAAACGGTACAACAGGTTTGACTGTTGGTGCTGTGGCAACGTTGGTCACTTCGCCGTGGATTGCTGGTTTAATCCAAGATTCAACGAGACTCCTCATGTTAGCAATGCGAGGCCGACCACTCGTAGGGTTAACCAACTGAGGGGGAGTGTGCTAACAAGGAATCTAGGACCCAAGTTCGATTGGGTTCCTAAGGGAAACTAATTCTGTTTTGCAGGTATGTCCAAAGGCCACCAAAATGCCAATCTTGTACTTGGACAGTGGATGTTCCCGGCATATGACCGGGACAGGAAGCCTGTTGCGTGATTACTCCCCAGTCGAAAATGGACCCAAAGTCATCTTTGGAGGATCTGATCGAGGAGTCACCAGGGGTTATGGTATGATTTACAACAGTGTATTCTCTATCACAGACGTGGTCTATGTTGAAGGGTTAAACCATAACCTGATCAATGTAAGCCAGTTGTGTGATAAAGGATACGACGTTAAGTTCTGCAAGGAAAAGTGCTTGATAATATCGTGTGTCTCTTCAGAGACGGTATTAATTGGCATTAGGAGCAGAAATATCTTTTGCTTAGATTTTCTTAGCTTAGACTCTTCTACCCCCGTGTGCCTTGTAGCAAAAGGCAGTGCATCTCTCTATGAATAATGACACAAGAGATTATCACATATTAATTTCAAGACTATTAATATGTTGTTTTCCAAGAATTTAGTAAGGGATGCCCCTACTATTAAGTGCATTAAAGATAGCCCTTGTCCTGCATGCCAGAAGGGCAAACAGACTCGGGCTACCTTTAAGGGCATTGCAGACAAAGACTCTTCCAGATGTCTTTATCTTCTGCATATGGACTTGTTCGGTCCAGTGCAAGTTCATAGCTTAGGAGGCAAATCGTATACGCTAGTGATTGTTGATGATCACTCTCGGTTTACGTGGGTGTTCTTCTTAAAACGAAAGTCAGATACGTTTGACATCTTCACTAATTTTATCAAGCAGATACAGAACAAACTTAACTACTTCGTGGTCAAAATCAGAAGTGACCATGGAACAGAATTTGAGTCTGGTACTATGACAGAATTCTGTGAAGAACATAGTATCTTTCATGAGTTTTCCTCCCCGCGTACTCCTCAGTAAAACAGAGTTGCGGAGAGGAGGAATAGAACGCTCATTGAGGCATGTACGACAATGTTGAATGACGCTTCTCTCCCAGAGTACTTCTGGGCAGAGGCTGTCAATACAACCTGTCACGTGCAAAACCGGGCCTTGATCAACAAGAATCATCGTAAGACGCCTTATGAGCTATTGAAAGGCAGGAAACCGACCATGTCCTATCTAAGGATTTTTTGTTGCAGATGCTATGTACTCAATAATGGGAAGTACCCACGTTCTAAATTTGGAGAAAAATGCTTCGAAGGCATTTTCATGGGCTATAGTAGCCATAGTCGGGCATATAGGGTTTTCAATAAGAAAACCCTAGTGGTAGAGGAGTCCATTAATGTTGTATTTGATGAAGGAAGCCTGCTTCATAACAATTCTTCCAGTGGCATTCTTGAAGATGCAGGTGCAAGGCTTGAACAACTAAGTCTAGATGAGACTGCTAAAGATGAAACTCCCAAGTATGTCAAGGTCTCCACCTCAACGCCACCTGGAGAAGATGACGGTCCGGATAAAGAAATTGTCCCATAAGAGGGAGGAGCTCGAGAAGCTGTTGGAGCTCCAGATGCCAGACTCTTAGAGCTCAGATATATGAGGGATCACCCAAGAGATCAGATCATATAAGATTCTCAGGACGGTGTTAGAACTCGCAGAGGTACAATTAACGAGATTCTGCACCTAAGTTTTCTTTCACAGGTTGAGCCAAACAAGTTCGATGAAGCGAACAAAGATGCGTCATGGATATTGGCCATGCAAGATGAACTGCATCAATTCGAACGATGCAACGTCTGGACGCTTGTTCCCAGACTAAAGAAACAGAATGTGATCGGCACTAAGTGGATCTTCAGAAACAAACTGGATGAACACGGTGTCATCATCAAGAACAAGGCCAGACTGGTGGCTCAAGGTTACAGACAGGAGGAGGGGATTGACTTCAACCAAACCTTTGCACTAGTTGCAAGGCTCGAGGCAATTAGATTATTCCTGACATATGCCTCTCACAAAGGATTCACTGTCTATCAGATGGACGTGAAATATGCGTTCCTAAATGGAAATTTGAAAGAGGAAGTATATGTCGCGCAATCTCCAGGTTTTGTTAATCCAACTTTCCCTAATCATGTTTACTTTCTTAATAAAGCATTATATGGCTTAAAACAAGCTCCTCGAGCTTGGTATGAGACTCTGTCTAGTTTTCTTCTTGAGAACAAGTTCTCGAGAGGAAAAATTGATAAGATATTGTTTTTTAGGGAAGTCAAAGGCAAGATTTTGCTGGGGCAAATCTATGTCGATGACATAATCTTCGGCTCAACGGACAACAATCTTTGCAAGAAGTTCTCTAAACTTATGCAAGGAAAGTTTGAAATGAGCAGCATGGGAGAGCTAAAGTATTTTTTGGGACTTCAAGTGAAACAGTCTGAGGATGGAATTTTCATTTCTCAGACAAAGTTCACAAATGAACTCCTCAAGAAGTTCGGAATGAAGAATGCAACCTCTATGAGAACTCCAATGGGATCCACTGTGTCTCTGGACAAGGATGAGAAAGGGAAACCTTTTGATGAAACCAAATACAAAAGCATAATTGGATCCCTGCTCTACCTTACTACTAGTAGACCGGATATTATGTTTTCCACATGCGTTTGTGCCAGATATCAGGTGAACACTAAGGAATCTCATTATGTAGCTGTAAAGCGAATTCTTTGATACCTTAAAGGTACACCAAATCTTGGCTTATGGTCCCCAAGAAACAATGATGTCGAGCTGATAGGCTTTTGAGATGCTGATTTTGCAGGAAGCAGGGATGATAGGAAAAGCACTTCCGGGACTTGCCAATTCCTCAGAAGAAGGCTTATTTCATGGAACAGTAAAAAGCAGAACTGTGTCGTAACCTCTACGACTAAATCCAAGTACATCTCAGCAGGCAGCTGTTGCGCACAACTTCTATGGATCAGAAATCAACTCAAAGATTATGACTTGCAGTTCAGAGAAGTTCCTATGTATTGCGACTCCTCGAGCGCAATAGCAATTGCAAACAATCCTGTATCACACAGCAGAACAAAGCATATTGAAGTGCGCTACCACTTCATTCGAGAGCATGTGGAAAACAAAGATATCTCTCCTTGCTATGTCTCCACGGATAAGCAGATTGCAGATATCTTCACAAAGCCCCTAGACGAGGCCAAGTTCAGTCTCTTCAAAACTGAACTCGGCATACTAAACTATGAAGATTGAAGACTGAAGGGCTCCAGGCTCTTGGATCAAGGGGGAGCATCAGCGAGGAACTCAAAATCGGGCACGGATGCAAGAACTGAGGGGGAGCTTTGTGCTCTAAGTGAAGTCCCAGATTTGTAGAAGACGAAAAGGGGGAGATTACCCTCTCGGCTAAGGCTAAGGTGGCTGCCAATGCTAAGTATGCTCTCAGGAGAATGGTAATGGATTTCACTCTTAACTACATTTTCATTTTATGATTTTCATTCCCATCTATTCTATTCACCTTAGCTTGTAGGGTTTAGGCTTCTTCAAATAGGGGGAGATTGTTGGGTATTATATCCACAATGGACCTGATTTGAAGAAGCCCCTGAACAAGCTAAGCTAAATTGACAATGTATTTGATGATCTTCTATCAAGTTGTGCTTGCATCTATTCCATGTTAAGTACACACCAATGTCAGGGTGCAGTGGGTCAATATACACGGGTCTGCACAATGTAATCCCTCGTTGAGTAGATTAATGTGTTGACTCACGTGTGCTCTCTCTATTGGAGTGTACTTATTTTCAAGTAAAAGGTTAAGGTAGATCAAGAGCAGAAGAAGGAGCAAAGATGGGTCAAAGACCAAGTCTTCAAAGGAAGGAAGAGAAAAATCTTCGACGTCAAAATCGACGGGAATCACTAAGTCATTCCCGTCGACTTAGACGGGAGTCACTTGTGATTCCCGCCGACTTTGACGGGAATCGTTAGTTATTCCCGCTGATTCGACGAGAATCAGTCTGCATTCCCGCCGACTTCTTCTAGCTGACAGTTTTCCAACAGGAATTCTGCCAAGGCAGAATCGACGAGAATCGTGAGTGATTCTCGCTGACTTCGACGGGAATCACCAACGATTCCCGCCGATTTTGCCTTAGGCAAATTTCCTCTGTTCGCTGGACCGAACCAAGATGCCGTACACTGTTTCGGCCAGGGCTAGGGTTTCTCCTTGTGGGTCCCACAACGGTCTTTAGGGTTGGCCTCTGGTATATATATACCCGTATTTTGAACCTCTATATACAACTATTCACGCGAAAACGAAAGCAGCCGACGCCGTGCCCTAGCCGATCGCGGAAACTGCCGATCGCCTGTAGCCGCTCGCAAGTTCGTCGCCGCCGTTGATCTCAGTGCTTCTTCTATATTCCAACGACAGTACCGAGGCTAGCCGAGCGTCTCACGCATCTCTCTTGAGATCTCTTGTCTTCTGATTCATTGAACGAGATTTTTTCTCCATTTCGAATTGGTTGAGACGACTGATCCATCTGAGCTTGTTCGTAGACCTTGCTTGCTTCGTCAATAAGTTTGGATCTACAAAGAATCGCCGCCGCAATCACTTGCCGACGCTGATCTTGAGAAGACCCATTCCAAGAGAGAACTCCGGTTGTGGACTCTTTGTACTTTTCATGCAAGCTACAACGAACGAAGAAGGACATCAGAATCTCCAAAAGCTTTGTTTGTATTTTCTTTTACATTCAATTTTTGTTTGTTGTAAAGGAATTTTCATTCCTTGTTGTAAGGGTTGGGTGCAACCCGTGGTGGTGGAGTTGTGACTCCTTTGTTGGAAGGGTTCCTTCCGTAGTGTGAGGATTGGATTTCAATCCGTTTGGAGAAGTGACCGAGTCGTCCATTGGTGGGAGATAGGTCGAAGGGGGAAAGTGGACGTACCCAAATCGGGGAACCACTATAATTCTTTGTGTGTTTTCTGTGCCGTGTTTGTTAATTTGTGCAGGTAAAATTAATTCCGCAAAAGACTGCACGACACCTATTACCCCCCCATAGGTGGATTTAGTCGACACAAGAGACTTTCATAGGCCTACAACTCAGATCCAAAGGATCCTATATAAAAGAAGGTGTTGTTGATGTTTTGACTTCAGAGAGATTTCTCTGAGTCTACTGCTTCCTGAGCTGAGAAAATCTCAGCCCTAACTTCTTCTCAACAACAAGAATGTTGATCTTCAAGACACTACTGCTTGTGCTAGAAGTTGCTCAAAAACACAAGTTTCTGATCTTGCTGATGAAGACAATGATTTGACTGTTCTTTGTATTCTTCAATCAGATAACCTTTACTATATAAATTAGAATGCTCTGCTTCTTCTTCTTTCTCAAAAATCTCTTCTTAACTTGTTATAGCAGGTGAAGATCGCAACAACTATCTGGGTGAACTTTTAGACCAGCGGATTTGAACTTCAACTTCAAACTCTACAACAATAATGAGGGAGAAGACGCATAAGTTCTGCCTCTTTGCGAAATGACAAACCCTAAAAGTTGTCTTTTTTTCGCCGATCTTAAGCCTTTTATCTTCCGTCGTCCAAGACTATTTGACCCGTGGGCCCACCTGAAGTTGTTGGCTGTAACTTTGCTTTTACAAAAAAAGTCATACAGTAGGCTACGACACCATTTGTCATGTATTGTAGCCTTCCCGTAACAATTTGAAACTTTGCTGACTCATGCTGACGTCAGCATCTGTGGACTTAGCCAAATTCTCAGTTTCATCCCAAGAGTTGAGTGCGATGAGTGAATGGCCTTCACTCAACGCAAAAATACTTAGCCAGATTAACTGCACTTCCAGGCGTTGAGTGTGTTGAGTGAACTGGCTTCACTCAAAAAATTTGGACTTAGCCAATACTTCTGCACTGCTAGGCGTTGAGTGCGTTGATTGAATAACCTTCACTCAATGCTTTTGTACTTAGAAAATCTTCCTGCTATTTCAGGCATTGAGTGCGTTGAGTGAGCATTCATCACTCAATGCTTCTAGACTTGGTTGCTTCTCTGAATGCCTTCCATCTTGCTGAGGCGTTGACTGAACTGCCTTCACTCAACGCTTCTGTACTTAGTCAATTTTCTTCTTCATGAATGCGTTGAGTGAGCCTTCATCACTCAATGCTTCTGTACTTTTCCTAACTTCTTGACTAGGTGTTGAGTGAACTGCCTTCACTCAATGCTTCTATACTTAGCCAATCTTATTGATGCCTTTGCGAATGAGCTATCCTCACTCAAAGCATTTGGACTTAGATAGATTTTTTGTCTATCTCTTCTTATGCTTTGACTGAACACTGGTCTGTCAATGCTTTCTTCTTTGGGCAATGAGTGAGCTATCCTCACTAAATGTTTCTGTACTTAGCCAGAAATCTTCTCTGCCAAGGCCCCCGATTTAGCCCCCGAAAAATATCACGCCGAACCGTACATATGTTCCGCGTGATTTTTTTTCGAGGGCCAAATCGGGGGCCTAAATGGCTTCAAATCAAAAAGTGTTCAGCATGAAAGTTGTAGATCTCGACGAGATCTACAACTTTCTTGTTGAACACTTTTCATAAAAATGAACATAGAAGACGCAGTTCTAAAAGGCAAGTGTATTCTTATGTACGCGTTAACTGTATATATATATATTCTTATATATATATATATATATATATTCTTTTATATATATATAATTGTGTTAGAGGCTCCCCTCAAAGTATTCTACGTAGTCCTATCAAGTTTGGAATAGGTATATATAGTACCTCCAGCGTAGAGCCTAGCCCTAGGACAACACGAACCCAATAGCCCGTTCTGAGTCGGTCTCGACACATGCAAACATATTCTAATATATCTAACAATCTTCTCCTATGCCTGTCGTGAACCCTGACTTTGGATAAAGGGTGGTTTGTGCAACATTCAATCCAAACGCGAATCATTCACAACCGTGTACAACACCTGTTCACACATATTAGACCTAAAACACAAACAGTATGCACGCATAAGTAAAACAAAACCTCAGCTGCAACATAGAAAAAGTTTTAAGTACAATAAAGGCGCAGACCCTAAACACCTAGCGTCTCACATCAAACAGAGAATATAAAGTCCAAACAAACAAGTGCACAAAGAGCTAAACAATGCTCTAAACAGAGATAACAAAAATAAAGAAATCTACTGAAGCTCTAACAGTTGTCATCCATAACATCATCATGATCCAGATCCCAGACTACCATCGCTCCTTCTGAACCATCATCCACTGCAATTTCAACAGAGAATTTTATTTTAGAATGAATTCAATCCTTTGAAAATTAACATATATCTAGTTCTTTTATAAGAACTTAGTATTAATTCATTATTATTTGCTGGGAGGACACCTTCACAGAGACTCATAGATTGACCTTAGAATCCGTTATCTGTTTCCAAATGAAATGATTTACGGACTTCTAGACACCGTAGCTATATCTATGATCCTATATGGAATGTCGAGGTTACTGCCCTTCTAGAGTTGATGGGAACTCATCAAGTTTGGAATAGAACCAATTTCCAGAAGAAGAGACAAGCCAAGTTAGATTGTGTTATTGAGTTTGGAATATGTTGGAACCTCTAGTTGAATTTGGGCTAAGTTCACTGAGTTAGGATATGACCCAATATGTATAGATTAGGGTCATAGGTGTGTCTTAGAGTCTAGGGCAAGTCCTTTGAGTCAACAGTACAAAGGACCAGCCTCCATCACTGCCAAAGACTCAAGACTTAGAGAGATCAAGAATTAGAAAAAGAAATCTACATTCGTCGATCTCAGGTCGACGATAGTCGTGCTCAGCTCGAATAACTCAGAGCCAAAATCTTTGAGCTGAGCTCGACGAACTCCATACTCAGATCAACTAACTCTTCGACACTCAGGGCCATAATTCACTCAAAGCCAAGACCGACTCAGAGACAAAGAACACTCAACGCCAGATGTGTTATTCACTCAACACCAACAGATTAACCAAGTTCTTAGGTCGACTAACTTCACAGTCTCCGGTCGACAAACATAGAGCACAGAATTAGTCAGTTTATGCATAGCAGTTGATTCACAGAGCTCAGGTCGACGAAAGCTGATCTCAGTTCGACGAAAGCTGATCAGAGGTCGACGAAATCTCAGGTCGATGAAAGCTGATTATAGGTCGACGAAAGCTGATTAGAGGTCGACGAAAGCTGATCTCAGGTCGACGAAAACTGTAAGACATTTTGTTATTTATTCTTTCTCTTTCTGTCTCATCATTTTAACTATTATAGGCTATTAATTCCCTTGTAAATCAATGCACTTATATTCTCTGAATAGAGCCGTTACTGGCAGCATTGATTGCTAACATCCTCCATGGAATTAATTACTTATATCTCGGGACAGACATAGAATAGAATAACTGATAGTATTCTTGACGTTTCTCGTTCCCAAGATTTCGGCTGAACATTTATTGCAGAATTTCTTTTGAATTCGACCAAGTTACAGTGATCAAAGATACATCTCCCTGCCAAGAAAATCAAATACACAGAAGAGCAGAGATTCATCATCACTTTGAGTCACAGCAAAGAAAACGTCCAGAAGTGTAGTGAAAAATAAATCTCAGAAAAATCAACTGCTCTCAAGAGAAGAAGAAAGAACAATCATCACCATCAAGAGTCTTTCTTTCTTTCTCTCCCTCTTTGTTTTTAGGGATCTCAAGTGACAGTAATATTCAAATCAGTCAAGGATCTCTGAAAAGCTAAAGGCCTACACCCTTAAACAAAGCTTCCACTCCTGAACCATTCAAGATCTCAGGGGTAGATTTGACAACAAATAAGAATCCACACAGTCTTCTCATTTTGACTTGAGAAAAAAAGACTTACATCACTCTCTTTTCCCACCTCTGTACAGGGTTTTAATTCCCTTCAAAATTATTCTGGTTGCAAGTCTCCTTCTAAAAGACTTGAGGTTTGGTTTTTGAGCACCTGATCAAAAGCTCATTGGTGGCAGTCACCTGATCAAAACCTGTAGTGGATTCCTACCAAGGGTGGTATAAGAGTGGATTTACCCAGTTTGGTGAACCACTATAAATTTCTTGTGTTGTCTGGTTGCTCCTTCTTTTCTGTTCTTGCTGTGGCTGTGTTTTTTAGATATTCTGTGATCTTTGATTTACTTCAATCTGTGATAGTTAGATATAGTTGTTAAAGTTAAAGAAGAAAATTTTAAAATAAAATAACACACAGACATACTCTATTCACCCCCCTCTAGAGTATATTAAATCTAACCCTAACTTTCAGAATAACACTCTCCTTCAAGGCAACAGCCAAATCCATGTGAAGTTGTTAGCATCAAGTTTGGAATGAAACAACTTACCAGATCCGGACTCAGCAACCAAGAGCATCAACAGAGCATAACATGCTTGCTTTGACAAAGGAAATAAGAATAATCAAATGTTTGGAAAAAGGCTGAACTAAATCGCCTGATGTTGAGCTAAGGACAAACTAAAGCGCCTTTAGTCCCATTTTCCCCATTATTTTGATTAAACGGTCTTTGGGCATTCATTGGTCAATGGATCAGCCAGGTTATCCTTTGAACGTACATCGATCAAAGTGATAATTTCGTATTCTTTCAGATAATTCAATAAGGCATGTCTTAGTCGTACATGTTTCCTCTTAGTATTATAGAGGGCATTCTTAACGACTTGAACTGCTGCTTGATTATCATAATACAAGCTCAACGAGTTGACTTATAACTTAGATAAAGGAATGTCTAATGTCAAGTTCCTAATCCAATCTGCCTCTTCACCAACCGAAGCTAAGACAAACAACTCGGCTTTTATATATGACAATGTTATAAAGGTTTGTCTTTTGGATTTCCAAGTGAGAGTAGCTCCACCCAAGGTGAATATATATCCACTGGTAGACTTACTGTTCCTGGCTTCTGAATACCGCGAGACATCAGAATGTCCTTCCACAGTAGGTGGGTAACCAGTATAGCACATAACATGATCTTTAGTACTTCTCAGGTTTCTCAACAGCCTATCTAGGGCTTCCCAATGCTCTTTGCCTGGATTATTGGTAAAATGGCTCAACATGCTAACCGAAAAAGCAATCTCTGGTCTTGTACAACTTGTGGCATACATGAGACCACCAATTATTTTGGAATACATAACCTAATCAATATTGATCTCTTCATTAAGACTCAACTTGATATTATGATCAAACGGTATCTCAGTCGGCCTACAGTTATCATGTCCTCAGGTAGAAAGAAGTTGCTCAATATAATGTGTCTGACTAAGAGAAACCCAACCCTTTTCAACTCTAACCTTCATACTTAACGGGGTATCCATAGGACCAAGGTCCTTTATGTCAAAAAACTTCTGCTATATTGGATTTAATATCCCTAACTATAACAAGATTAGACCACCAAAATACCCATGTCATCCACATATAAACATATGATGACTGTCTGATTCGATAATGAGCGGTGATAAAGGCATTTGTTTTAGAGACTGGACTGAAATCCAAGGCTCTTTACCACCTGGTCAAACTTTATGTGCCACATCTTAGGTGCTTGTTTAAGCTCATAGATTGATTTATCCAATTTGCACACTTTATCTTTTAAATCTTTCTACACATAACCTTCAGGTTGTGCCATGTAGATCTCTTCATCAAGCTCTTCATTCAAGAATGTTGTTTTCACATCCATCTGATGAACTATAAAGTTCTCGATAGACACTAAGGCCATAAGAATCATGATAGTTGATAGATGACACATATGTGAATAAACATCAAAATAGTCTATTCCCCATCTTGTTTATAACCTTTAGCTACGAGACGTGTCTTATACATGGCTATAGACTCACCACTATGTAGTTTCTTCTTTAACACTCACTTGCATTTTAAGACTTTAGCGCCTTTCGGCAAGTCAACTAGATGCCAAGTATTGTTATGTAACAGTGAGTCCCATCTCATCATCAATGGCTTCTGCCCACAATAATGAATCTATAGATCTTATTTCTTTCTGGTAGGAGAATGAATCATCCTCTAAGTGATAAGTGACAAAATTCTCACCAAAGTTCTTAGGGATTATCTCTCTTGTAGATGATCTAAGTGGAACAGGTTTCACCTCTAAAGGTTGGGGAGTAGTGCCAGAAGGGTCAGCTTCAGGTTCTGTGATAGATTCTGAAATCATATCATTAGACCCGGAGATAAATAAATCATGATCCTTGACAAATTTATTTTCAAAGAATATGACATCTCTAGACTCTATCACGGTATTTGTGGATAGATCGAGAAATTTGTCGGCTGCACTATCTTCTGCACTACCTAGATAGACGCACGTCATTATTCTAGGTCCCACCTTAGGCCTCTTAAGGTCTTGTATTCGCACATAGGAAATACAACCCTAAGTCTTTAGAGTATAATACCTACAAGGATGACCGTGCCACAACTCATATGCGGTAGAAGTGAGCTGAGAATGAGGCACTCTATTCAGAATGTGATTTGCAGCATGAAGTGCTTATCCCCAAAAGGATTTAGGCATGCCAGTTGTCAGAAGCATGAAGTTCAACATCTCTGTCAAAGTTATATTCTTACGCTCGGCAATACCATTTGACTGGGGTGAGTAAGTAGATGTTGTTTCAAGAATTATTCCCTTAAAGGCACAAATTCCTTGAACCAGTAACACTGCATTCTCCTCCTCGATCACTTCTAAATCTTTTAATTTTCTGGTTTAACTGATTTTCTACACGAGACTTGAAGGTCTTAAATGTCTCAAAAACTTCGTCTTTCGATTTTAACAATTATACATGACAATATCTAGAAAAATCATTTATGAATGTAATTAGATACTTTCTTCCCTCTCTAGTGACATGACTACGAAAATTACATTGGTTTGAATGTATCAATTCAAGGAGTTTCGTGCTCCTATAAATCGATTTGAAAGGCTTTCTAGTTATTTTGGTTTAAGCATACACCTCCCACTTATCAAATCGAATAGATAGATCTAAGGGGATGTTATGACTTTTCACTAGATCTAGCATTTTCCTATAGTTCACATATCCAAGTTTATTATGTAACAACTTAGGATCAATAAGGTTCGAACTTATTTGGATGATGATATCATTGTTTAAGCTAAGTTTATACATTCCGTTTATCAGGTACGCACATCCAAAATTATGTGAATTTACTGTTAAGGTCATTCTGCCGTTTTGAGTTATGAACGACATCCCAGCCTTATCGAATATACTCATTGAAATCAGATTTTTAGTTAATATAGGAACTACTTTAACATTGTTTAAAAATAAAATTTTATCTGATGAGAGGACCAGCTCAGCTGTCTCAATAAGGGTCACCTCGGGCTCTCCTCCATTGTTGTTCTCCACCTTCTCCTAGACCACCTTGACCTCAGCTAGTAAACCTCTATCATTCATCACATGATAGGTAACGCTGCTATCTAGCCACCACTCAGAGGACGAATTGCGATGACTACTTCCGATCATAGCCACGAAGGACTTGGGATCTGAGGCATCTGCCAGCATGTTCACCACATTTTGTGGGGCTTCCTCCTTCTTCTTCTTCTTAGGAGCCTTGCAATCAGCCGCCTAGTGTCCCCACTTGTCGCAGTTGTGACACTTGCTCCTCTTCTTTTTGAAAGAGGGCTTTTTAGGTGCCAACTGTGTAGAGACTTCACCTTTGGGTGCTGGTGGCTTCCGTCGAGGCTTGCTGGGTCGATAAAAAAAGTTGACAGCCTGTGAGGACTGACCACTTTGTTCCAAACTCTTGCCAGCGATATTTTGATCCTTGATATGAATGAACCTTTTAAGTTCATCCAGTGCAATCTTTTCCTTCAGCATGTGCATTTCAGTCTTGAAGGTCGACCACTCAGGAGGTAGCTTGCTAAGAATGAGACACACAAAAAGATTATCTGAGATATTAGACTTGTTGTCCGCTAACTTGAGACGCAGACTTTCTAGTTCGATTATTTGTGAGGCAATTGACGAGTATAGATTGAATCTTAAATTGAAGAGTATCTTCCCAAGGAGAGTCCTTGACAATCTTTCTTCCTTCTGGAAGTTAGCGTTCAAGCAATCCCAAATTTTCTTTGCGGTCTTATAACTGCTGTAGGTCAGGACGAGCCTAGGGTTCAGTGAATTTAGGAGGTAGTCCCTGCAAAATTCTTCATCCTTTCTCCATTGAAATTCCTCCACATCCTCTTCGGTAGTGGCAAAGTCACTCAGAATGGTGTAAAATATCTCGCGTTCCTTCATACCCAGACAAAATTTGAATTACCTGGGAGGTCACCTTGGCCAGTGCCTTGACCTCCAACCACTTAGAAAAATAGTCGATCATGACCAATAGTAACCTTCTCTACCCGCTGGCCTTGGGGAAGGTTCCTCTAGATCCATTCCCCAAATAACGAAGGGCCAGGGTACGATGATGCTTCTAAGCCTCTGATCTGGCAGTAATTAGAGTGGAGCGAATAACTGGAACCTCTGGTATTTCTTGACGAACTCGGTGACATCCCGGCTCAGGATCAACCAAAAATACCCTTTCATGACTATTCTCCCTTCCAGAGTCCTGCTATATGAGTGGCTCCCACACTCCCCTGCATGGACTTCTTCTAAGATTCTCGAAACCTCCTCCTCAGCCACGCAACGTGCTAGTAGTCCTGAGAGAGTATTCTTGTATAGCCTCCCATCGCGTATTAGATAATACGCTGACTTATGCATGAAGAGCTTTTTGTCTATGCCTTATGGGAACTCCCCAGTGGACAAGAAAGTAGCGAATGGATCCATCCAAGAGGGGATGAAAGTGAGTGTAAGATCAACCCTTCACTCTAGAGGGGGGTGAATAAAGTGTTTTAAAATAATTCTGCAAATTTAAAAATTACTTTAGTAGTGGAAGACTTAATTTACTTAGTGTAGAGTGCTTAACAATAATCGGAATAAAACAAATACAAGAAGCAAATCCACAGCACACAACAAACAAAATAACAAGCAACTAGAAGACACAAGGAACTATAGTGGTTCCCCAAAATCTGGGTACATACACTCTTGTACCACCCTTGGTAGGAATCTACTGCATGATGAGTTGATCAGGTGTCCTGGGAACCAATGAGCTTTTGATCAGGTGCTCAAAAACCAAACCAAATTTTTTGATCAGGTGTCTTGCCACCAATGAGTTTTGATCAGGTCTCAGAAACAAAAACAAAACTTTTGAAGGGAGTTTAAAGAACCCTTTTACAGGAAAGAAAAAGAAAAAGGTTAGGTTGTCTTCTCTATCAACAATCAGAGAGAAGCACAAGTGGATGTTGATGTTGTCAAATCTCCCCCTGAGATTAGCAAGAGTTCAGGAATAGAAGCTTTGCAAGGGTGATAGGTCTTCAATGAAAAGAATGCTTCAACAAAAGATGATTTCAACAAGAACTGAAATGTGTGTTGTCTGGAGTATGAATGATGAAGACTTGAGAAACTTTGAATCAGAAGAAATCAGAAAGAATAGAAGCTTATTCTCCTCTCTGTGTTATTGATCTTCTATTTTTTTTCTTATATAATTCTTCTTCTCTGAATCATAATATGAAATCCAGTCTTCAAATCTTCTAGATAGCCGTTAGCAAAATCATAAATGCTTTCCTTAAATGTCAACTGTCTCTGGAGAAAAAACCTAAATAGCATTCCTTCTTTGTTTCCTTGAAACTTGCTCCAGATTTAATATAACGGCTAAAAATCTTCTTCAATAAATGCTCTGACTTGAAGAAATTTTAAATCCTTAACAAACTGAAAGAATTCCAGAAATCGTCGATCTCAAAAGATAATCGTCGATCTGAGCTCAACTATCGTCGAATTGAGTTCGACGCCTCGTCGACCTAAGCTTAGAGATAGTCGAACTGGGTTCGACGCTTCATCGATCTGAGCTCGACGACAAGTTTAACTCTTCATCTGGGCTTCTCATCTGAACTAGGAGGTCTTGGGGAAAGCTTCAAACCTAAGTCCTAAGCCTTAGACCTTAACTAGTTGACCTTTACTCTATACAACAAGGTCAATGCAATAATCCTATAGACATAGTGATCCTAACCCAAATTATTAATAGGGTGTTCCAACAATCTCCCCCTATTTGGGTTAGGATTACTATTTACATGAATTATAGGAAATAAAATCAACAAAAACATAAATACATAAAACATTGCAGAACCACAGATATATAAATATATCACAGCAAATAGTTTAGCAGAGATGAGATTGTTCAGCTTACATTAACTTTTCTTGTCAATACCTTTCTTAAACAGAATTTCCCTGTTAGGACTTTCAGAGTCTTTCTTTGATCTCATATCATCAGCAGCACCAAGAGTCTTCTGGCTTCTGCCTCTAGGGACTACAGCTTCAGGATATAGCTGCATATACTTCTCAGTATTGAAAAATTTCTTGGAGATGTACCTTTCAAGTTCTTGTCTTCTTTGATCTGACAGAGTAGAAATGTTGGAGATATCTTGGCCTTTTTCCATGGCTTTCATGATTTGATCTAATGCAACCATCTCTTTTAGTCTTGCTGTCTAGGAGACTGGGTTATTCTCTGGATCTTTAGATAGAACTGATGGCTCATACTTATTGATGGTGTCACTGGGAGGAGATTTTTGATGAAAACCTTCTTTGAGCTTATAAGGAAAAGCACCAGAAGTGGTATCACTTGGGCTTTGTCCTTTCCTTTGATAAGGTTAATGCCTGGACTGTCCTCTGGAATAAACCCTATAACCTCTTTGAGTGCTTCTATACTGACTGCCTCTTGACTGATTACCTCTTTGCTGATATCCTCTAGATTGAGATCTTCCTTGAAACTGGGATTGAGAGGATCTTTGATAAGAGATATTGGAGGATTGAGGAGCTGAGTATCCACTGGATCCTGCACCTGGAGAAGGAGGAGCAGGAGGAGGATCATAGTGAGAGGTTCTCTTACTACATTTCCTTTTCTTCCTCATGGCCTTCAATTGATTTTTAGAATATTGCATCCAGTGCTCAGTTATAGGGCAGTTGTGCAGAATATAATATGGAATATCATGATCAGAAGTAGTCTTTTCAATTGGGACTCTTTTCATAGCTTTATTTCTAGCTTTCCTCTTCTTTGCAATAGTTGTAGAAGAGTCATCAGAGTCTGTTCTGAATTCATCATCATCAGAGCTCTGAGGCTCATCATATAAAGCATCTATTTGCCTTAACACTTCTTTAGAAATGGAGACAGGAACAGAAGCTGAAGCAGGAGGTGCAGTAGTAGAAATAACAGGAGCAACAGCTGAAACAGCAGGAGCATCAACTGAAGCAGTAGGCTCAGAAACTAAACAAACTGGCTCTATCACAGCCTCTGAGAAAACAACAGCAGCAGCAGCAACAACATGAACCAAAGGAACACTTTCCACAGTCTTAACAGAATTGATATACATCTGTAGCAGATTGGGATCATAGCAGGAGAAGGGAACTATAGCCTTGGTTAAATCTTCAGTAGGGAGAGGTGCTGGAAGATAACTGCTATAAAATGAATCAAATAATGATAATAATGAATGGAGGTCTACTGTAGGACTGATGGTTAGAGCTGGAACTGGAGCTGGAACTGGAACTTTCTCTAAAGCTGGAACTTCTGATACTTGCATTTCTGAAATCTCTGAGGGCAGCACTTCTTCACATGGCATCTCTCCCTGCCTAGATTCAGTGAGAACTGAATCTAGGCCCCCAGAAGAAGGGATGGCCTGAAGAATGAAGGAGGAAGAGATCCTAGCAGATAACTCATGTAAAGTCTTAACTAAAGGAGCCAGGGTGGCATCCAATAGAAGAGTTAGACTTGGGGACAATAACTCATATAGCTTGTCTGCTAGGGGAATAAGATCTACTTGCTCAAGATTAACTTGAGTAGAGGTAGAGGAAGTAGCTGCAGAGAGAGAGTGAGTTAATGCAGATTGAAGTGGTATGGATGGTTGAGATATGATACCATGTAGGATTTATTGTAAGGATGTTGAGGTGGATGTAATGGCTTGAGGTGAAGATGGAGAAGCATCCATGAAGGAATCATCTAGAAGATTGAATGATTGAAGATGGGGGGATGATTCTAAATCTATGGATGGGAAGTAATTTAGTGGATGGAAATCTTCTTGATGGGTGGCTGGAGGAGGTGGAGAAGCTATTGGAGGTGAAGGTATGGATGATGTAACTGGATGTGGAGAAGGAGGAGAGGATATGGAAGGGGATGAAAAAACTTCTACTGGGGAAGTGGACTGAGGAGGAGTGACTGTTTCAGTCCTTGCGCCTGAAGAAGCTTTAGCTGCAGGTATAATGGCCCATAGTTCGCCACAACCAACATATATATTTCCTACTCCATAAATTCATAATTGAACCATTACACATTTCACAATGAGTACATATATCATGATCATGTTCTCGTATACTTATACACTATACATACATGAGTTTATATTGATTATCAACTTTAATAAAGTCTTTATAAACATAAGTTCATAACACAAAAGTAGCTGATGTCATCAACCCAGGGTAGGAAGCATCTGTAAAGACATATATATATGTATCCCCAATCATCTCCTTAGCGCTGACCAGTTTGTGATTTACCTGTACCTAAAATGTTAAAATTTGAAACCATTAGTCTTTACTAAAGACTAAGCGAGACGATATCTCCTTAACCTGCTATAACATGCAACCAAGTGAGAAATATATGTATAATAATATGTATAATATCTTTACCATAAATTTGAAGTAGGTATACAATGAGAATATCATATATATGTCAGTAGTTCCATATTCATATAGCAATGTATGTCAGCACATGTATATCATGGCGTACATAATTCATTCAACTGTATAGATTATCAGTACATGTGCATAATTAGTATCTATATATAAAAAAGAACATATACAATTAAGTTTCATAAGTTTCCTCATTAAGTACTATTAGGGGCGAATGATTCCATGCTCATTCATATACTTGTTTCATCATGTTTCCTGATTTTAAGCCGACCTCGTAAGGTCATCATGTTCCAAAACCAGTACGGTCAACCCACGTTTATGCCTTTCGGACCGACTAGTTTGGCAATTCATCATACTCATATCATTCATTCATGTACATTTCGTTCCTTCGCCCGTAATAGAACTTCGTGTCGGCACGTTATTATAGTAATATTTAATTTATAATAAATCCCCTCAGAATCTTTGGTCGCCTGTTTGCCTTATTCAAGGCCATACATTAGCGAGGGCGTGTTGCAGTGATTATTTCATAATGTTTCATGATGCTACATGCAATACTTAATCCAATCGTGTACTTTGAAAAGAAATATAAATACACAAAATTTATTGAATCTCAGCATAAGTTAAGCAAATAGGTCTCATCGTTCCTTTTTTTTCCCCCGTCATGCCCCGCGTCATTGTCATTTCTATCTTGGGATGCCATCCTTTGCGATATCTGTTTAGGAATCGTATCATTAATACTATCGGGGTTGCATCATAATTGTAACTACGACAGTGACACACAGGGTTGACTTAGGAGAAACAATGTATGGTGAGTGACTCCAACTGAATCAGCCCTCTACTACTCAATCCATAAGTGAAAATACATTCCTATTGAATCAAAAAACTAATGTTAAATAACAATGAAGTTGGGCATATATGCTAAGAATAGCTAGATCATGTAGCTGGAGTCATCAACTTACTGGAGAGCTCAAACACCAACTGGACAACTAGGTCAAGCAAGCTCATCAAAGCTCCTTCACAGAAAAACATTCATAAAGCAGCTAACTAACATAAGGACCAAAACAATATCTCAGCAATCAGCAACATCATGGCCTACCTAATTCCAGCCATGACTTCACCCAAACTCAAAAGACGAGGAGTAGCAAGTGACTGGATAAAACACTAGTCGGCCAATCAACAAAATTACTGTACACATATACATACAAAACTAGAGAAGGCTCAAACCATCGGCCAACCAAAAAGAGAATCAAACTATGCTATCACAACAGTCTAAATCCAGTCGAAATCCAGTCTAAATCCAGTCTAAATGAAGATATTTAAGAGGAAAAAAATTCACAAATCAAGAGAGATATATCTTACAGTGGATCTATCACAGAAGAATTAAATCACAGAAGCTGCTGAATGTCACGAGCCCTAACTGAAACCAGTCCAACAACTTTACAGCTGTTTAGAACTCTTGCTAGATTTTGTGAGATCTAGAGAGAGATATGAGGAGAGAAAAGAAAGAGAACGGCTCCGTGAGCCCTAAGCGCGATACAACCAAGGATCAGAATGAAGCTACAACGGCAAGGGATAAGAAGGATATAAGAAAAGACTCCTCTATTAAATGCTCACCTCCCGCCCACCGCCTCTTTTCAGTAATATGTACTTTCTAACCAAATCACCAACTCATACCAAGAACTAAAGATTCAATATTTCCAGCAAGCGTTTACTACCCAATTAATTGAATATACTCATAATTTATAACTTCAAGCCGTGAAATTTTGTGCATGTGAATGATATAAACTCGTACTTTAACCGCAATTAAAATGAGACAACATCACTGATATTAAAATTATCATCATCGGGGATATATTTTATAATTCAAATGAATTTATGACGTGTCAATCACTTACGAGGAAATGTCGAGCGTCACAATTCTTCCCTCCTCAGAGATTTTCGTCCCCGAAAATGGAATCAACATGTTCATTAAACAGTAGAGGGAAAAGATCTCGCATAATATCTTCCTGCTCCCAAGTAGCTTCGTCTCGAGGATGCCCCTTCCACCATACACGCACGAAATTTACATCTCTATTTCGTAATTTCTTGCTTTGTTGGTCAATAACTTGATATGGTTCTGTTGGAGTAGATAAATCAGCTTCAATTTGTATGTTTTCCGATGAAATAATTTTTTGAGGATCCCGGACATATCTACGAAGTGTCGATACATGAAAAACATTATGCAACCTTTGCAAATCCTCTGATAACTCTAAGCGATAAGCGACTTCCCCCACTCGTTCGATGAAAGGGAAGGGTCCCACATAATGTGGACTTAACTTTCCAAGACGACGCAGTCGTGTAACTCCCTTAAAGGGTTTAACCTTTAAACACACGAGATCGCCAACTGGTTAAACACACGAGATTGCCAACTTGAAACTCCACAAGACGATGTTTAGCATTGTAATACTTTTGCTGACGATCCTGGGCTACCTTCATTCTTTGTTGAATAAGAACAACCTTCTCATGCCACTTATCTACTTTCTCTTTATTATATATTTGTCTTTCCCCATCTTCTGCCACACTTAAGAGTGTACGACATCGCCGACCATATAGTGCTTCAAAAGGTGCCATCTTTATGGAAGACTGATAGCTGTTATTATATGCAAACTCCACGAGCGCCAAATATTTCTCCCATGATCCATTGAGATCAAGTACTACCATCCATAATAGGTCTTATAAGAATTGAATAGTGCGCTCCGACTCTTCATCAGTTTGGGGGTGGAAAGCTGTACTAAACAGTAATTTCGTTCCCAAACGTTTATGAATCTGTTTCCAGTTCTCTGATGTGAACCTTCCATCACGATTAGAGATAATCGTTCCAGGAATACCGTGTAATTTTACAATTATATCAACATACAACTCATTCAATTTTTCTGGTGGTCCTTCTTGTCGTACTGCTATAAAATGGGCGCTTTTTGTTAACCGATCTATGATAACCCATATACCATCATGCCCCAACATACTACGAGGCAATCCAAAGATGAAGTCCATGGCAATATCTTCCCATTTCCACTCTGGTATGGGTAATGAATGTAAGTAACCTCCGGGTTTTTGATGTTCAACTTTTACCACTTGGCAAGTGTGGCAAGACACAATATACTTTATCATATCCTTCTTCATTCCAGGCCACAAAAAATCTTCCTTTAAATCATGGTACATTTTTGTTCGGCCAGGGTGAATTGTAAAAGGTGTGTTATGAGCCTCATACAAAATATCTTTCCGTAAACTGTATACATTTGGAACACATAGCCTTTCATTCATCAATAACAACCCATTCTTTTCTGTAAAACTTGTAGACTCCCCCTTTTTCATTTTTCCCCTTATGCCCAACAAAAAGGTATCATTCGACACATCTTTCAGAATTCTATCTTTTAGTGCATACCTGATTTGCATCTGAAATAATTGGGATTGAATATCTTCTGATGTAAAGATGGGAACTATCTCCATCCTTTCAAGTTCACGCATTAATTGTGGATTACGTATTCTCAAGGTTGCTAATTCAGCAACACTTTTGTGGCTCAGCGCATCAGCAACCACATTGGCCTTTCCAGGATGATACTGAATATCCACGTCGTAATCTTTGATAAACTCCAACCAATGCCGTTGGCGAAGATTTATTTCTTTTTGTGTGAAAATGTACTTCAAACTTTGATGATCAGTAAATATTTCACATCTCACTCCATACAAATAGTGATGCCAAATTTTTAATGCAAAGATCACTGCAGCTAACTCCAGATCATGAGTTGGATAGTTTCTTTCTGCATCCTTTAATTGACGGGAAGCATAGGCGATTACCTTCCCATGTTGCATTAAGACACAACCTAAACCTTTATACGAGGCATCATTATAAATTTGAAATCCTTCCGTGCCTGATGGAAGGACTAGCACAGGGGCAGTGGTTAATTTTTCTTTTAATGCTTCAAACACAACTTGACAATTTTCGTTCCAGTGAAAAGGAACATTCTTTCGCGTTAACTGTGTTAATGATAATGAGATTTTTGAAAAATCTTTAACAAATCTGCGGTAATATCCTGCTAGTCCAAGAAAACTCCGTACTTCTGTCACATTTGTAGGTTGCGGCCAATTAAGAATAGAATCAATCTTTGCTGGATCAACATATAAACCTTGTTCTGTTATTACATGCCCCAAAAACGACACTTCTTTCACCCAAAACTGACATTTCAAAAACTTTGCATACAGTTGACTCTCCTTCAATCGCTGTAACGTCATTCGCAACTGTCGAGCGTGTTCTTCCTCGGATACTGAATAGATCAAGATATAATCAATAAAAACAATGATTAATTTATCTAGGTAATCCTTGAATATGCGATTCATCATATCCATAAAAGCTGCAGGAGCATTAGTTAGTCCGAATGGCATTACCACAAACTCAAAATGTCCATACCTTGTGCTAAAAGCAGTTTTATAAATATCTTGCTCTTTAATTCGGAGTTGGTGGTAACCCGACCTTAAGTCCATTTTTGAATACACCTTTGAATTTACTAGTTGATCGAAAAGATCGTCTATGCGTGGTAGCGGATACTTATTCTTTACTGTTAACTTATTTAATTATCGATAATCGACACATAGTCGTAATGTTCCCTCTTTTTTATTTACAAATAGCACCGGCGCACCCCACGGAGAAGTGCTAGGTCGTATAAACTCTTTATCAAGTAAATCCTGCAGTTAACATTTCAATTCCGCTAACTCTTTCGGAGCCATACGATACAACATCTTTGCAACTGGTCTTGCTCCATCTTCTAAGTTAATTTCAAACTCCACTTCTCTTTTCGGAGGGAGTCCTGGCAACTCCTCAGGAAAGAGTTCCTGATATTCACAAACAACTGGAACAGTATTAATATCCTTCTTTTCGTATGACATTCCTTTCACTAACACCAATATCGCTTCACACCCCTTTCGTATTTTCTTTGATGCCTTCATTGCAGATATGAGCATTTTAGATACCTCGCCTAGACCTCGGAATACAGTAAAACTTTGATCGACGCAATGAACTGTAACTTCCTTCCTCTTACAATCAATTATTGCCTCATGCTGGACCAGCCAGTCCATACCCAAAATAATATCGAACTCGGTAAGTGGTAAAACCGCTACATCTACTGCAAAATGTTTATCATTTAACTCAAATGTTACCACGATTCGTTGTTGCGTTGACACTATATGATTATTTGGTAGAGTGACATGTAGAAGTTCCCTTGTAGAATAGGGTTTTTCATTTATAAATCCCAATACAATTGAAGATATAAATGAATGGATAACACCAGTATCAAATAAAATTTTCATCAATTTGCCGCAAAAATAAAGCATACCTGTCACCACCGTGTCCTCTGCCTTAGCCTCTTGCTGGTTCAGATTACACACACGAGGCTGTACGTGACGTTCTTCCACTGAAGGTCTGCCCGGGGATGAAGTGGAGGCAAGAGATTCAGAAATACCCATCTAATAAATTTTCTGGCTCTGTGGTACGGGGAATATCCTTGCACTACTTTCTCCTTCCTTCTTCTTTGGGCATTCCTTTTGATGATGTCCAGGTTGACGACACAGATAACATACATTACTTCCAGCTAAACACTGTCCCTTGTGGGATCTCCCATACTTACCACATTTTTGTTCCTGTGTTTGCGACTGGCCCACACTACTACTCTCTATCGGACGAGGTCGCTTTCCAGAATCACCAGACTTCCACAACGTACCAGATTTGACTGAGGACTCCTTACTCTGAGTCCACTATGACCTCTTTTTTTCCAAATTCCCTTCTTCTTTGAGTTTTCTCCGCATCTATCTCCATCAGTCGAGCTTTCTGAACGAGAGCCCCATAATCTCGAATTTCTAGCAGAACCAAAACTGATCGAATACTATCCCGCAATCCTTCCTGAAACCTATGACACCTTTATTTTTCATTTGGCACAAACGCTTCGACATAGAATGCCAGATTGGCAAACTCTGTCTCGTACTCAAGTACGGAGCGGGGACCCTATACTAAACGCATGAACTTATCTTGTAGCAGCTTCTTCTCTGATTCAGGTACAAACCAACCTGTAAACTCTTGCACAAACATGGTCCAAGGGATACTAACTTGTCCTCGACCAGCCAAACAGCCACGAACATTAATCCACCATTGCTTAGCCTCCCCTTCAAGAATAAAAGTAACTAAGCCCACTTTACGGTCATCTGGGCAAAGCATCACTTCAAAGATTGTTTCGATCCGTGAAATCCAATCCTCTGTCTCCAAAGGGGAAAGTCCACCTTGAAAAACAGGCGGTTTCAACTTTAGAAATTGTTTCAGATCCACATCTAAATGTCGTTGTTGCAATGGCGCAGTAGGTGCTGCTACTGGGACAGTAGGAGGAACCTCTTGCACCATTTTAATGGCTTCTGCTAATATGCGGGCAAGATCTGTTAACTGAGGTTGAATCTGCTGCTCGACTTGTGGATGCACAGACTGTTCCACAGACAAGTGTTCCTGCTGTAAATTCTCTTGATGTACATGCGCATCCACACCACTTTCAGATATAGGCTCTTGAGCCATCTGTGCTGGGTCCTTTAAACCAAACAATTTATGATCAGTTATCAGATAAGGAACCAAAATGTATTCTATGTTCACTATCTATTGGCCCTCCTACGTTATATACATACTCATTGTGGCCAAGGTTTTGGAAACTTGGCTCTGATACCACTAAATTGTAACGGCCCATAGTTCGCCACAACCAACATATATATTTCCTACTCCATAAATTCATAATTAAACCATTAAACATTTTACAATGAGTACATATATCATGATCATGTTCTCGTATACTTATACACTATACATACATGAGTTTATATTAATTATCAACATTAACAAAGTCTTTATAACATAAGTTCATAACACAAAAGTAGCTGATGTCATCAACCCAGGGTAGGAAGCATCTGTAAAGACATATATATATATATATATATATATATATATATATATATATATATATATATATATATATATATATATATATGTATCCCCAATCATCTCCTTAGCGCTGACCAGTTTGTGATTTACCTGTACCTAAAATGTTAAAATTTGAAACCATTAGTCTTTACTAAAGACTAAGCGAGACGATATCTCCTTAACCTGCTATAACATGCAACCAAGTGAGAAATATATGTATAACAATATGTATAATATCTTTACCATAAATTTGAAGTTGGTATACGATGAGAATATCATATATATGTCAGTAGTTCCATATTCATATAGCAATGTATGTCAGCACATGTATATCGTGGCGTACATAATTCATTCAACTGTATAGATTATCAGTACATGTGCATAATTAGTATCTATATATAAAAAAAGAACATATACAATTAAGTTTCATAAGTTTCCTCATTAAGTACTATTAGGGGCGAATGATTCCATGTTCATTCATATACTTGTTTCATCATGTTTCCTATTTTTAAGCCGACCCCGTAAGGTCATCATGTTCCAAAACCAGTACGGTCAACCCGCATTTATGCCTTTCGGCTCGACTGGTTTGGCAATTCATCATACTCATATCATTCATTCATGTACATGCCGTTCCTTCACCCGTAATAGGACTTCGTGTCGGCACGTTATTATAGCAATATTTAATTTATAATAAATCCCCTCAGAATCTTTGGTCGCCTGTTTGCCTTATTCAAGGCCATACATTAGCGAGGACGTGATGCAGTGATTATTTCATAATGTTTCATGATGCTACATGCAATACTTAATCCAATTGTGTACTTTGAAAAGAAATATAAATACACAAAATTTCTTGAATCTCAACATAAGTTAAGCAAATAGGTCTCACCGTTCCTATTTATTTTCCCCCGTCATGCCCCGCGTCATTGTCATTTCTACCTTGGGATGCCATCCTTCGCGATATCTGTTTAGGAATCGTATCATTAATACTATCGGGGTTGCATCACAATTGTAACTACGACAATGATACATAGGGTTGACTCAGGAGAAATAATGTATGGTGAGTGAATCCAACTGAATCAGCCCTCTACTACTCAGTCCATAAGTGAAAATACATTCCTATTGAATCGAAAAACTAATGATAAATATCAATGAAGTTGGGCATATCTGCTAAGAATAGCTAGATCATGTAGCTGGAGTCATCAACTTACTGGAGAGCTCAAACACCAAC
This sequence comes from Platanthera zijinensis, assembly GCA_039513925.1. Lineage (NCBI taxonomy): Eukaryota > Viridiplantae > Streptophyta > Magnoliopsida > Asparagales > Orchidaceae > Platanthera > Platanthera zijinensis. Next base: position 160,075,929 of record CM077083.1, read on the forward strand.
TGGACAACTAGGTCAAGCAAGCTCATCAGAGCTCCTTCACAGAAAAACATTCATAAAGCATCTAACTAACATCAGGACCAAAACAATATCTCAGCAATCGGCAACATCATGGCCTACCTAATTCCAGCCATGACTTCACCCAAACTCAAAAGATGAGGAGTAGCAAGTGACTGGATAAAACACTAGTCGACCAATCAACAAAATTACTGTACACATATACATACGAAACCAGAGAAGGCTCAAACCATCGGCCAACCAAAAAGAGAATCAAATTGTGCTATCACAACAGTCTAAATCCAGTCGAAATCCAGTCTAAATCCAGTCTAAATGAAGATATTTAAGAGGAACAAAATTCACAAATCAAGAGAGATATATCTTACAGTGGATCTATCACAGAAGAATGAAATCACAGAAGCTGCTGAATGTCACGAGCCCTAACTTAAACTAGTCCAACAACTTTACAGCTGTATAGAACTCTTGCTAGATTTTGTGAGATCCAGAGAGAGATATGAGGAGAGAAAAGAAAGAGAACGACTCCGTGAGCCCTAAACGCGATACAACCGAGGATCAGAATGAAGATACATCGACAAGGGATAAGAAGGATATAAGAAAAGACTCCTCAATTAAATGCTGCCCTCCCCCTCATCACCTCTTTTCAGTAATATGTACTTTCTAACCAAATCACCAACTCATACCAAAAACTAAAGATTCAATATTTCCAGCAAGTGCATTTACTACCCAATTAATTGAATCTACTCATAATTTATAACATCAAGCCGTGAAATTTTGTGCATGTGAATGATATAAACTCGTACTTTAACCCAAAAAATCAATATGAGACAACGTCACTGATATTAAAATTATCATCATCGGGGATATATTTTATAATTCAAATGAATTTATGATGTGTCAATCACTTACGAGGAAATGTCGAGCGTCACAGCAGGAGCCCTGCTAGGTTTGACAATATGTCTCTTCCACTTGCCAAATAGGACAGAAGAAAGCCTCTTTGATGCATTGATATGCATCCCATTGGACACCAACAACTGTGGGCACCTATTCTGCAGGAATAGGCCCAAAATCCTTCCAAAGTTTACAAAATTCTTATTTATCTTTTTCTTAAGCAAGTCAAAGAAAATTGCTCCCCAATCTAGGTGCTTCTTATCCACTATTGCAACCATTAAACAAAATTGATACCTGGAAATTGTATCATGGGCTGAATGCTTGGCCAAAATGACCTTTCCTACAACATCTGCTAGAAATCTATATTCCATGGATAGGTTCTTCTTCAGCAGCTTATTTGGGTTCTCAAAATTACAACCCATTCTATCTAACATTGCAGAAAATTCTACTCCTGATAGTTCTATGCTATCATTACCAGTACTTAATCCAAAAACCTCTGTAAGAATACCTGGGGTTAGGGATACCTATGTCCCTGAGATGGTTCCAACAACTGTATTTTGATCCCGATTATGGGCAGTATAGACCCATTCTTTTATCTCATCTGTTGCTAAATTGATTCTGGTAGTCATAATATTTACAAGTTGTTGTTCTTTGAAGAGTTCCAGAATGTCTTTAAACATCTGATCAGTCCCCTTGAAAGATTCCATGTCAATATCAAAGCCGGTGTCGAACTTCATTGCGGCTAGAACGGCGATTGAGACCGACATATTTCCTGCAAAAAAAAACAAGATCGAGTGTAGAAGAGTTTGGAGGGAAAGAAAATTCTTGCAGAAGGTATGAAAGCGCAAATGAGAACGACGCCTGAAAAATGATTTTATATTAGGGTTCGACGCAGAAAAGGAAAGATCGTTGAACTTAGTTCTACGATCTACGGCTCTAGGGGAAACTGAAGGGTCTCAACATCGTCGATCTCCGTTCGACAATATTTGAGATCGCTGACCGAGAAGGATAGTCTAGCACTATCTGGAAATGCCGAGCTCCGTTCGACGATCTTCATGAAAAACGTCGAGCGCAATTCAGAGAAAACCTACAGACACTAGGAAACTCAAAATTTTTAACCTAGTCTTTGTCAATTTTTAGGTTTTTAAGATCTTGGAACTTAATTAAGACTGCCTCCATCTAACATTCCTAACTGATTAAGGAAGAAATTGTGTTTCTTTTCATCCAATGGTTTGGTGAAAATATCTCCCCTTTGTAAATAAGTTGGGATGTATTCAAGTTTAATTTTACTTTTCTCTACATTATCCCTTAAGAAGTGATGCCTAATCTCTATGTGTTTGGTCATACTATGGAGGACTGGATTTTGAGCTATGGACATAGCACTAGTATTATCACAAAATATTTTGGACTTCTCTAAGTTATAGCCATAGTCTAGGAGCTGATTTTGAATCCACAAAATCTGTGAGCAATAACTACCTGCTGCCATATATTCAGCTTCAGCAGTTGATGTGGACACAGATGTTTGTTTCTTGCAAAACTAGGAGACAAGTCTGTCACCAAGAAACTGACAAGTTTCACTGGTGCTTTTACTGTCTACTCTACATCCAGCATAATCAGCATCTGAAAATCCAGTTAAATCAAATCCTAAATCAGCTGGATACCAGAGACCTAGATTTGAACAACTTTTCACATATCTAAGAGTCCTCTTAACTAATGTGAGGTGTGACTCTCTAGGGCTGACTTGGAATCTAGCACATATGCATGTAGCAAACATTATATCAGGCCTACTAACTGTAAGATACAATAAGGAGCCAATCATTGCTCTATATGTGGTCTGATCAACTGGTTTCCCATGTTCATCAGCATCTAATACAACATTAGTAGACATGGGTGTTTTCATAGAGGATGCATCAGACATACCAAATTTCTTAACTGTTGGGTATTGTATCCACAATGTGCCTGATTTGAAGAAGCCCCTGTACCAGCTAAGGTGAATTGACATTGTATTTGATCATTTATTTTCAAGTTGTGCTTGCAGTTATTCCACGCTAAGTACACACCAATGTCAGGGTGCAGTGGGTCAATATACACGGGTCTGCGCAACGTAATCCCTCGTTGAGCAGATCAGTGTGTTGGCCTACGTGTACTCTCTCTATTGGAGTGTACTTACTTTCAAGTACAGGGCTGAGAAAGATCAAGAGCAGACAAGGAGCAAGGATGGGCTAAAGAGCAGCTCATGGGTGGAAAGACGAAAAATCGTCTAAGTAAAAATCGTCGAGAATCACTAAGGGTCCATTCGTTTGCACGGAATCGAGCCCCTGGAATTGGAATTGAAGGTCTAATTCCAATTCTATCATTCGTCTGCACGCTTGACTTTGGAATTTATATTTTAATGAATTCCGTAGAATTCATTTTGAATTAAAGACAATTCCTTCCCATCTATATAAGAATTGGACAATTCCGATCGAGACACATTTTTAAGCCCGGACGCGATTTTTTTTTCTCGGGCGCAATTTTTTCGCGCGGGCGCGATTTTTTCCGCCCGAGCGCGATTTTTTTGCCCGGGCGTTTTTTTCGCCCGGGCGCAAATTTTTCGCCGGGGTGCGAATTTTTCTCCCGGGAGCGATTTTTTCGCCCGGGCGCAGCGCAATTTTTTCGCCCAGGCGCGGCACAATTTTTTCGCACGAGCGCGATTTTTTCGCGCCTGGGCGTGTTTTTTTCACCCGGACGCGATATTTTGGCACGACCACGTTTTTTTTGCACGGGCGCATTTTTTTGATCAGGTGCGATTTTTTTCGCCTGGGCGCGATTTTTTCGCCCGGGCGCGATTTTTTGCCCGGGCGCGATATTTTTCGCCCGGGCGCAATTTTTTCGCTAGGGCGCATTTTTTTCGCCCGGGCGCATTTTTTTCGCCCGAGCGAGTTTTTTTCACCCGGGCGCGATTTTTTCGCCCGACCGCGATTTTTTCGCCCCGCCGCGATTTTTTCGCCCGGGCGCGAAAATTTTTTCCCCCGAGCGTTTTCTTCGCCCGAGCGCGATTTTTTCGCCCGGGCACTATTTTGGAACCATGGAGCGATTTTTTCGCCCGGGCGCGATTTTTTCGCCCGGGCGCGAATTTTTTCTCCCGGGCACATTTTTTTTCGCTAGACGCGATTTTTTCGCCCGGGCGCGTTTTTTTCGCTCGGGCGCGATTTTTTCGCTCGGGCGCGTTTTTTTCGCCTGGGCGCGATTTTTTCGCCCGGGCACGATTTTTTCCACCCGGGCGCTATTTTTTCGCCTGGTGCGATTTTTTCGCCCGGGCGCGATTTTTTCGCCCGGGCGCGATTTTTTCTCCTGGGCGCGCTTTTCTCGCCCGTGCATGATTTTTTCGCCCGGGCGCGAGCGACATTTTTTCGCCCGACCACGATTTTTGCTCGGGCGCGTTTTTTTGCCCCCCGCCGAAAAAATCACGCCCGGGTGACAAAAATGGGCCCGAGCGACATAATCGCGCCCGAGCGAAAAAAAATCGCGGGCACGTGAAAAAATCCCACCCGTGAGAAAAAATGACAACTAGGTGAAAAAATCTTCCCTAGACAAAAAAATCCCGTCCGGGCAAAAATCGCGCCCAGGCAAAAAATTCAAATTCCGATTCCACAATATTCACCAATATTCTTTATTAGACGAACATTGGAATTGGATTTCGTCACCAATATTTAATTCCACCATGTTCATCAATATTCAATTCCAATATCGAATTCCAATTCCGTGCAAATAAACGGACCCTAAGTGATTCTCGCCGATTCGACTAGTGATTCTCGCCGAATTGTCGAGAATCACTCGCTAATTCTTGCTGATTGCAGCCGGCTGTCTCTACGTCGTCTTGATTTCTGCTTAAGGTAGAATCGTCGAGAATCACTAGTTGATTCTCGCCGAATCGACGAGAATGACTTTGCATTCTCGCCGATCCGTCGAGAATGAATATTGATTCTTGCCGATTCTCTCCGGATGGCTATATCTTCAGCCAGAATTCTGCCAAGTAGAATTCGGCGAGAATGATAAGTGATTCTCGCCGATTCGTCGAGAATCACCTATGATTCTCGCCGAATTTGCCTTGGGCGAAATTCTTGTGCTCGCTGGACCGGACCAAGTTCCAGGCGCTGTTTTGAAACCACAGCTAGGGTTTCTTTTGGTGGGGCCCACAACGGTCATATTTTATGACCTACTGTATAAATACATCGGTATTTTGAACAGTAATAGCACGAATATACAAGAAAGAATACCGAGCCGCCGACGTAACCTAGATCGCGGATTTCTCTTCTGCCGCCGCCGTCGTCACTCGGGAAGATAGTCGCCGCCTGTGATCGTGGATACCTCCTGATCTCCCGGCGACAGAAGCTCAGCCAAGCTACACGTCTCACGTGTCTATCCAGAGATCCTTTGTCTCTTGGTTCGTTGATCGGGAATACCTTCCCTTTTCGAATCGATCGATACGATCGATCCTAGTGTGACCGTTGGTAGACCTTGCTTGCTTTGCTACGAAGGTTGGATCTCTAAAGCTCAGCCGCCGCACTTCTTGCCGCCGCCGATCCCGAACGCCAAGCCGCCGCTCTTCTTGCCGCCGCCGGTTTCGTGGAGATTCATTCTAAGTGAGAGCTAAGGTCGTGGACTCTTCGTCTTCATCAAGAACACGTCATCGAACGAAGAGGGACACCTAGCCTCCATAAGAAGTTTGTATATTTTATACATTCCATTTTAATTTTGTTGTAAAGGAACGTAGGTTCCTCGTTGTAAGGGTTGGGTGCAACCCGTGGTGGAGGAGTGGTGACTCCTTCACTTGGAAGGGTTCCTTCCGTTAGTGTGTGGATTGGATTTCAATCCGGTAGGTGAAGTGACCGAGTCGTCCCTTGTTGGGAGATAGGTCGAAGGGGGAAAGTGGACTTACCCAAATCGGGGAACCACTATAAATTGCCTGTGTCTTTCTGTGCTGTGTTGTTTTGTTTATTTGTGCAGGTATAGTTTTAATTCCGCAAAAACGCTGCAAGACACCTATTCCCCCCCATAGGTGAAGGTAGTTGGCACTAGGTGGACTTTCAAGTGGTATCAGAGGGAGGTTGCTCATCAAATGGGTTAACACCTCGAGCAAGTTCCTGCCACTAGTGTCAAGAAGAAGGCAGATATCTACTATGGACGGACTCAAGTACTCAGGCAAGATCCCAGTGTGCACCAGGCTAAACTTTTCTATCTGGAAGGAAAGGATTAGATTTTATATGGAAGCAGTCGACCCTCGACTCTTCATGGTCGTGGAGGAGGGACCTTATATTCCCACTAAGGCCTCCACCATTGATCCTACCAAAAAGGTGCCAAAGAAGCTTTCTGAAATGGACAAGGACGAGATGGTGCTGGTCGGACTTGACAAGAAGGCACAGAACATACTAATCAGCGCAGTCGATGACTCCATGATGCAGAACTTCTGCAACTACAGGACAGCCAAGGATATCTGGCAGAGCTTGATTATCCTGATGGAGGGCACAGACGAAGTGAGGGATGATCGGATATCCCTCCTGAACCAGAAATATGAGGCCTTCAGGCAGGGGCCCAAGGAAGAGATCGGAGTTACCTTCGAGAACTTCCTCAAGATCGTCAATGCTCTCAAGGGATATGGAAGAGTGTTCACTGATGGTGAACTTAATGATAAATTCCTTAGGTCCCTTACTAAGGAATGGGACACGAAGATCTGTGCCATCCGAGAGTTTGGCAAATTAGCTGAAAATGATCCTCAGATACTCTTTGGGGAGCTCATATCCTATGAGCTCCAGTTGAACACGAGGAAAGCTTAAGAAGAAGCAGAGAAGGCCGCAGCCAAGGAAAAGACTGTGGACCTAAAAGCCATTCACTCCAGGAAGGGAAAGGGTGCGGCTTCATCCCGTGCGGGGAAAAAGGATGAGGAGGAAGACTCCGAGCCATGCTCCTCCGGCTCAGAGTTGTCTGAAGAAGACTTCTCCCTCATCACCCGAGAATTCAAGAAGTTCCTCAAGATGAGGAATCAAAGAAAGAGAGACGGCTCCTCATCCAGAAATCAGAAGAAGAATTATTCTTTTGACAGGTATGAATCAAAACCGAACAAACATCGTCATACTGACATCATTTGTTTTGGGTGCAATAAGCCAGGACACGTCGTGGCCGACTGCCATCAAGGCAAGAGAGAGAAGGGGAAGGGAGAAGAGCACAGAACCTCTAGAGATAAAAAGAAGGAGAGGAGCTACATCGCCAAAAAGTCAAAGACACTAAGTGAGTCTGATTCCTCAGACTCCAGTGATGATGAGGAAGCCTACTTCGGGCTGGTGGGTCGCTCTGACTCAGAAGGAGAATGCCCCCCATTCACTGGAAGGTAAAAGCTCGTACCCCCCTCTCCGACTCTGAATATGAGTCTCCTGATGATGATCTCGAGGACAGCCCATCTGCCCGAGAAGCTGAGCTCCTCGAAAAGTATGAGCTTTTGCTCAACACCTTCGAGGAATGCCGCAAGAGATTGAGGGCTCATAAAAAGGAAGTCAAATTCCTTAAGGTCGAGGGTGTCTCCCTAAGGGAAGAGATCACTAGCTTGATTTCTCTCCGACAGGAGCACCTGGACCTGATCTCTAAGCACTCAGAGTCTCTAAGTCTCCTTGACCTTAAACAGGAAGAAATTAATAAGTTGGAAGAACAACTTACGGCAAAAAAGAAGATTGTCCAAAGCTTCTCTATGCCAAAGACTGTTCTTCCACTGGTTGATACCTTCTCTGCTCAGGCTAAGGGGGCTGGCTTTGGGCATGTGGGTGTGCCTGGTAAATCATCCAGGAGAAACAAAAAGCAGAGGAGAAATAAGGCTGCTAAGAAGGCCTCTACTGTAGAAAAGGGAAAGGCCCCACTCAACCCTGTTGTATTCAGGAAGCCTGGCTATCCCTGCAATGAACAGGACTTTGAGTCAACCTATGGCCACTTCTTCCGGCCCTCGGTTGAAAAGCCCAAGAGCCGGTATGAGGGGTGGGCCTTCCCCCGCAACTTTGGCGAGATTGTCTTCAAGGCACCTTATGAGGAAGTTCAAATGGAGGATTATGGCCACTTCTCTAGCGGCCATAATAGGAAGCAGGCACCCAAGGCCAAGCCTGTTACACTGAGAAACCAGGAGGTGAAGAAATCATGTGACTGTTGTCATCATGATGCCTCCACCTCCAGGTCCGAGGCCTCGGCTGAACCTTCCGTTCCAAGGGTGAAGCAGGTGCCTAGGAGAAAGTATAACAGATTTGATTGCTGGTGCTGTGGCAAAGTTGGTCACTTTGCCGTGGATTGCTGGTTTAATCCGAGGAATAACGAGACTCCTCATGTTGGCAATGCGAGGCAGACCACTCATAGGGCTAACCATCCGAGGGGGAGTATGCTAACGAGGAATCTAGGACCCAAGTTCGATTGGGTTCCTAAGGGAAATTAATTCTGTTTTGCAGGAATGTCCAAAGGCCACCAAAACTCCCATATGGTACTTGGACAGTGGATGCTCCCGGCATATGATCGGGACAAGAAGCCTGCTGCGTGATTACTCTCCAGTCGAGAATGGACCCAAAGTCATCTTTGGGGGATCAGATCGAGGAGTCACCAGGGGTTACGATATGATTTCCAACGGTATAATTTCTATCACCAACGTGGCTTACGTTGAAGGGTTAAATCATAACCTGATCAGTGTAAGTCAATTATGTGATAAAGGTTATGACGTTAAGTTCTGCAAGGATAAATGCCTGATAATATCGTGTGCCTCTTCAGAGACGGTATTAACAGGCATTAGGAGCAGAAATATCTTCTGCTTAGATTTTCTTAGTTTAGATTCATCTACCCCCGTATGCCTAGTAGCAACAGGCAGTACATATCTTTGTGAACAATGACACAAGAGATTGACACATATTAATTTCAAGACAATTAGTATGCTGTTTTTTAAAAACTTAGTAAGGAATGCTCCCATCATTAAGTGCATCAAAGATAGCCCCTGTCCTGCATGCCAGAAGGGCAAACAGACTCGGGCTACCTTTAAGGGCATCGTTGACAAAGACTCCTCCAGATGTCTTGATCTTCTGCATATGGACTTGTTTGGTCCAATGCAAGTTCATAGCTTGGGAGGCAAGTCTTATACGCTAGTGATTGTTGATGATCACTCTCGGTTTACTTGGGTGTTCTTCTTAAAATGCAAGTCTGATACGTTTGACATCTTCACCAGTTTTGTCAGGCAAATTCAGAACGAACTTAACTGCTCGGTGGTCAAAATCAGAAGTGACCATGGAACAGAGTTCGAGTCTGGTGCTATGACAGAGTTCTGTGAAGAACTTAGTATCTTTCATGAGTTTTACTCCCCGCACACTCCTCAACAGAATGGAGTTGTGGAGAGGAGAAATAGAATGCTCATTGAATCCTGCACGACAATGTTGAATGACGCTTCTCTCCCAGAATATTTCTGGGCAGAGGCTGTCAATACGGCGTGTCATGTACAAAACCGGGCCTTGATCAACAAGAATCATCATAAGACGCCTTATGAGCTACTGAAAGGCAGGAAGCCAACCATGACCTATTTTAGGATCTTGGGCTGCAGGTGTTATGTACTGAATAACGGGAAGTACCCGCGTACTAAGTTTGGTGAAAAATGCTTTGAAGGCATATTCATGGGCTATAGTAGCCATAGCCGGGCTTATAGGGTTTTCAATAAGAAAACCCTAGTGGTAGAGGAATCAATAAATGTTGTATTTGATGAAGGAAGCTTGCTTAATTGCAATTCTTCCAGTAGTTTTCTTGAAGATGCAGGTGCAAGAATCGAACAGCTATACCTTAATGAGCCCGATAAAGATGCAACTCCAAAGTACGTCAAGGTCTCCACCTCAACGCCGATCGAAGATGATGACGGTCAGGATGGAGTAGTCCTCCCTGAAGAGTAAGGAGCCCCAGAAAATGCTAGAGCTCCTGGTGCACGACTACTAGAGCTCCGACACGTGAGGGATCATCCCAGAAATCAAATCATCGGAGATCCTCAAGACGGTGTCAGAACTCGCCAAGGTACACTTAAAAAGTTTCTGCATTTTAGCTTCCTATCGCAGGTTGAAACAAAGAAGTTCGATGAAGCAAACAAAGATGCGTCTTGGATATTGGCCATGCAAGATGAGCTGTATCAATTCGAACGATGCAACGTCTGGACGCTGGTTCCCAGACCAAAGACGCAGAATGTGATTGGCACTAAGTGGATCTTCAGAAACAAGCTGGATGAACACGGGGTCATCATCAAGAACAAGGCCAGACTGGTGTCTCAAGGATACAGACAGGAGGAGGGGATCGACTTCGACCAAACGTTTGTGCCGGTTGCAAGGCTAGAGGCAATCAGACTGTTTCTAGCATATGCCTCTCACAAAGGATTCAGAGTCTATCAGATGGACGTGAAATCGGCATTCTTGAATGGAGACCTGAAAGAGGAAGTATATGTCGCTCAACCCCCGGGTTTTGTCAATCCTACTTATCCTAATCATGTATACTTTCTTAATAAAGCTCTATATGGCTTAAAACAAGCTCCACGAGCTTGGTATGAGACTATGTCTAGTTTTCTTCTTGAGAACAAGTTCTCTAGAGGAAAAATAGATAAGACATTGTTTCTTAGGGAAGTCAAAGGCAAGATCTTGCTAGTGCAAATCTATGTTGATGACATTATATTCGGCTCAACGGATAACAATCTTTGCAAAAAGTTTTCTAAACTTATGCAAGGAAAGTTTGAAATGAGCAGTATGGGAGAGCTAAAGTATTTGTTGGGACTTCAAGTGAAACAGTCTGAGGATGGAATTTTCATTTCTCAGACGAAGTTCACAAATGAACTCCTAAAGAAATTCGGAATGGAGAATGCAACCTCTATGAGGACTCCAATGAGATCCACTATGTCTCTGGATAAGGATGAGAAAGGGAAACCTTTTGATGAAACCAAATACAGAAGCATTATTGGATCCCTGCTCTACCTTATTGCAAGTAGACCGGATATTATGCTCTCCACATGCGTTTGTGCCAGATATCAGGTGAACACTAAGGAATCTCACTATGTCGCTGCAAAGCGATTTTTTAGATACCTTAAGGGTACACCTAATCTTGGATTGTGGTACCCGAGAAACAATGATGTCGAGCTAATAGGCTTTTCAGATGCTGACTTTGCAAGAAGCAGGGATGATCGGAAAAGCACTTCCGGGACGTGTCAATTCCTCGGAAGAAGGCTTATATCATGGAATAGTAAGAAGCAGAATTGTGTTGCAACCTCCACAGTTGAATCTGAGTATATCTTAGCAGGTAGCTATTGCGCACAATTACTATGCATCAGAAACCAGTTAGCAGACTATGACCTTCAGTTCAAGGAAGTACCAATATACTGCGACTCCTCCAGTGCAATTGCCATTGCGAACAATCCGGTATCACACAGCAGGACGAAGCATATTGAAGTGCGCTACCACTTCATTAGGGAGCACGTGGAAAACAAGGACATCTCTCTCTGCTATGTCCCCACGGATAAGCAGATTACAGATATTTTCACAAAGCCCCTAGACGAGGCCAAGTTCAGTCTCTTCAAAACTGAACTGGGGATGCTAAACTATGAGGAATGAAGACTACAGAAGCTCCAGGCTCGTACATCTAGGGGGAGCATCCGCAAGAAACTCAAGTGTAAGCCCAAATGCAAGAACTGAGGGGGAGCATTGTGGCAAGTGCTAAAGTCCCAGATTTGTAGAATCCAAAAAGGGGGAGATTTCCCTCTCGGCTAAGGTTCTAAGGGCTAAGGTGCTCTCGCAAAGTATGCTCCAAATGCTCTAAAGATAATGGTATGGAAATTCTTTCTCAACTGATTATTCAGTTTATGTTTTTCTTCCATCCGTTATATTCACCTTAGCTTGTGTAACACCCCAAAAATCTCAAATTTGAATTTGAGGTGCAGGTTGTTTGACACAGCCTGGGACACAGGCGTGTCCCAGGGCGTGTCGGGGGTACACGACCTGGGACACGGGCGTGTCCCAGGGCGTGTCACTCAAGAAATAGGCTGATCGAGTCAGGGAAGTACACGGCCCGGAACCAAGCCTTGAACACGGCCGTGTCAGATTTGACACGGGCGTGTCCGATGCCGTGTGACTACCCGTGTACTGCTTGTTGGTTTTGGAGCTCGATGAGGCAGGGGTGACACGGGCGTGTCTCATGACTGACACGGGCGTGTCAGGTCCGACACGGGCGTGTCGATGCATGTGTTCTGGTAAAGTTCAGTCGGTACGAGTACCACGTGTGCCGCTTAAGGGTACACGGCCTGTGACACGGGCGTGTCACAGGCCGTGTCAGCCAAAAAAGTGAAATTTTGGGAAAATCGTGGCCGTTCCTTTTCTCCATTTGGATCCAAAGGCTCAGGTGATTCCTTGCTGGATTAAACTGCCAGAGGTTGGATGAAGAGTTCAAGCTTCATTTGGTTAAGGAAGAGAGAAAGAGAGAGGAGGAAGAAGAAGGAGGAGGAGATCAAGCCACCGGCGGAGCTCCCGTGGTCCGATTCGAGATCCGAGGCCAGCGTTGTGAAGGCAAAGCTGCTGCGGTGCTTTCTCACCGGCTAGATTTCGATGGCTCCCAAGAGATCGTCAAGGGTAACGATCTCCCTTCTTGGACATGTGAAGTCCTTCGTTTCTGCATTGCATAGGGAAAACCCTTCCCCGCGAGTGTGCGGTGGGTTGTGGCATCCCTTGGGGTAGATATGTGAAGTCCCCCTTGTTAGAGTCCGGAATTGGAGTACGGATCTAGGCATGCTGTGTGAAGCCCATCTTGACATGTTGGTCTGGATTGGTGATGCTTGTTTGCATATCGGAGAAGACTCCGTGGTTATGGCTTGTTTTGCCTTGTGCCTACCTGTTGCTTGGTGCAACAGGAAGTACTGGATGAAGTCCAGGAAATGAAGAGGGTTGGATGCAACTCTTGTGGCCGTGCGTTGCCACTTTGTGTGCGGTTGAGCCGTTGGGCTGCAACTCGATGAAAAGGCAGATTGCCGAACAGGAAAGGTGAAACCGACCCGTGCCTATAAATTGCCATGGATACTTCCGTATTCGAGGTGGCACGGCGACTTGAGCAACGGGGGGTGGCTGATCCGTACCTGCGTTATGTCCGTCCGACTGGTAAGCCTGGTTATAGGTTTTGTTGGAGCGCATAATGAGAGTCTTAGGCCCGCGCGCCAAAAAGACTAGAATGCTCAATACCGTGTAAACGGTGGTGTTGACCCTGGTTTTCCGGTGCACCAAGAATGTGCCCTGAGTGCACGGACTGTCGGGCCGTGTGGCCGACGGTTGTGATGTCTTGAGTGTGCCTGCGCGCACATAGTTGCTATTGTTGATACCATACTGTGCAGGGAAGGAATGCTACTGCCCCGAGAAAGGGGTAGGATTGTTATAATTGGGTCAGCTGAATGCTGACCATTGCCATGTTTGCCACCGTTTGGGTGGATTATCCCTATGCAGGTACTGGAGAGCCAAGTGGTAAATGAAGGGCTGAAGCCCTTGCTGCTGTTGCTGCTGCTGCGGCTGGCCCTTGAAGGCTATGCGAATGTTTTTGTTTGTGTTCTTTTACTCATGTATGGCCGGCCTGCGCGCCGAGGTTTGTAATCCATACGGTGTGGAAAGAGGAACTGTAAAGGCCTTAAGGCCAAATCCTGTGTATTTGTTGTACATTCCGTGGCTGTATATATAACTGTGGTTTATATATTGGACATTCCTGGTTAGAGTTCAAATGACAACTTAAAGCTTCCGCTAGCATGCTCTGAGTTAGGATGCGTGTAAGGTTTGGTATTATCCTGTGACCTCACCGTCTGTTTGTGGCATATAGTGTGGGGGCCCCGGCCGGACCTTCTACTATACGTCATGTAACGGATGGGGTCGTTACATTTTGGTATCAGCTTCGTTCGGTCTTCCTCTTTCGAATTCGTGGTCGAATTCTTTTATGGGGTGGCGAGCGCGTGTTTGTGCGCCCTGCTGTAACGCTAATGAACTCTGGAATGTCCACTAAGGAATATACATAATCTTGTTTGAGGAATCTGCGTGTTCCTTTTCTGTTGTTTTGCTTGCATGCGATCGCTAATGTGTGTCTTGTCCACCTATAGGTGACGCGTAGTGGTGCTGGGCAGTCTGAGCCCCAGTGCTCTGATGAGAGTGCGGCACCAGCTGAGGTGCCAACACCTCCTCCATCTGCGGAAACTGTTCGCTTAGTTGCTGAGGCTCTCTTTGCCATGATTCAGTCGACCGGGCAAGCGCAGTCGGCCGTTGTGCCAGTTTGTATTGATGTAAGACCCGAGCCGGTTGAGGCAGTCGATCCACGAGCAGCTGACCGATAGTTGAAGAAATTCATGAGCTTCAGTCCGCCTACGTTTACGGGAATGGGATCCCCAACGCAGGCAGAGGATTGGTTATCGCGTGTCAAGCGGATAATGACAGCGATCAGGGCGGAGGAAACTCTAAAGGTCACCTTGGCCACCTTCATGCTTGAAGGAGAGGCGCGGTTGTGGTGGGACGAGGTTGAGGTACACCATTTGGCGGGCAGGCAATTAACGCAAGTATCGATTGAGGAGTTCTCTCGAATATTTCTAGTGAAACATGTCCCAGCGGCACAACACATTGCCATGGAAAATGAGTTCCAACGGTTAAAGCAAGGCGAAGATAGTGTGGATACTTACCTGCATGAGTTTACAAGGTTGGGAAGGTATGCGGGAACAATCTTCGCGGATGACCAAAGGAAAACGAATAGGTTCTATGAAGGATTGCGGGATGAGTTGAGGTTCCTGCTTTCGATTTCAGTGAACCAAGGGTTTCATGCGTTGGTTGATACTGCGTGTGCATTGGAGAAGGACATGAGGCGGGTGCAAGGGAACAAGGGCTTGGTTGTGTCGAAGCCAGAGCAAGCACCTCGCCCTGCAAATCGTTCTACCAGAAGAAAGGGGGCAAGAGGTCCAAGCCGTCTGGGCAAGTGTCTTCGACTGTTGTGTTGGGAGCGACGTCAAGGCCGGAGTCTCGTACATGCTTTACTTGTGGCCGGGTGGGGCATCTAGCCCGTGATTGTCGGGTTGTTCAGCCCAAAGGGGAAAAGAAGACGGGTGCATCTTATGCTGAGAAGGGCAAAGCAGTGGTTGATTCCTCTGCGTCCCAGGCACAGCCCCGAATATATCACCTTGGTCAGCAGGAGGCGATTAAGCAAAGTGACGTCGTCACAGGTACGAGTTAATATAGCTTACTTGCTTAAGTGCTATTGCCTTTTGTTATATATAGCTTGTGCATGATGTGTGTGCTGGAGGCTTTGTCCTGATTCGGAATCGTCCGGCGAGAGCCCTGTTTGATACGGGTGCTTCGCATTCTTTTCTGTCTGAGGACTTCGTATCTCGAATTGGGGTGCCAAGTCATGTGACGGTTGATCGTACAAGGGTGCTATTGCCGAATGGCTGTGTGATGCTTGCGGTTAGGGCTTGCGATGTGGATGTTCAAATAGGAAGTCAGGATTTCGGTTTGAGTGCAGCTGTGCTACCGTTATCGGAGTTTGATGTGATCTTTGGCATGGACTGGCTCTCGGAGCAGCGTGCCTTTATTGATTGCAACTCCAAGGAGATCACACTGGGCCAGAATACCGGACTTGTGACGAAGTTCGCTGGTATGCGAGGAGTTGGCGGGACTTTGTTGTCTGCGCTCCAAGTCGTCAATGCTGTTCGGAAGGGCGCGGAGTTATTCTTCACGCTAATTCAGGCTGTTGAGCCAAAGGCCAGTGTCGGTGAAGTTATGGTTGTGTCAGAGTTTGCCGATGTGTTTCCTAAAGATCTTCCTGGGTTACCACCCCAGCGGGAGATTGACTTCTCTATTGAGTTGGTGCCAAGTGCTAAACCTGTGGCCCGCTCACCATATCGCGTTGCGCCAAAATAGATGGTTGAATTGAAAGTCCAATTGCAAGAGTTGTTGGAGCAGGGATACATACGCCCAAGTATGTCACCTTGGAGCGCGCCTGTTCTCTTTGTGAAAAAGAAAGACGGTAGTTTGCGGTTATGTATTGACTACCGCGAATTGAATAAGCTAACTGAGAAAAACAAATATCCGATCCCACGGATTGATGACCTATTTGATCAGCTGGCAGGATCAACGATCTATTCCAAGTTGGATTTGAAATCGGGATATTATCAGTTGAGGATTCGGGAAGGTGACATTCCCAAGACGACGTTTGGAACACGCTACAGTCATTAGAGTTCACGGTAATGCCGTTTGGCCTATGTAATGCGCCTTCGGTATTTATGGATCTAATGCATCGAACATTCCGAGAGTACTTGGATTTGTTCGTGATTGTGTTTATCGATGACATCTTAGTATACTCTCAGTCAGAAGAGGGTCATGCAAACCATTTGCGGTTGGTCTTGCATACCCTGCGGAGGAATAAGCTTTATGCCAAGTTCTCAAAGTGTGAGTTCTGGCTCTCTTCAGTAGCCTTTTTAGGCCATGTGGTAAGTTGAGAAGGTATCGCGGTGGATCCGTTGAAGATAAGTGCCATTCGAGATTGGCCAGTGATGTCTTCAGTGGCCGAGGTCAGGAGCTTCCTTAGGCTTGCGGGCTACTATAGACGGCTTGTGGAAAACTTCTCACGGATTGCTTTACCTCTGACCACGCTGACGAGAAAAGATCAAAGGTTCATTTGGACGTCGGAGTGTGCGCGTGCTTTTGACGACCTGAAGAGTCGTTTGACCACGGCGTCTGTGTTGACATCGCCATGTGGTACAGATGGCTATGAGATCTATAGTGATGCTTCCGGGAGCGGCTTAGGCTGCGTCCTTCTGCAGTTTGGTAAAGTGATTGCTTATGGCTCACGCCAGTTGAAAGTGCATGAGTGGAATTACCCCGTCCATGATTTGGAGTTGGCGGCGGTAATCTTTGCGCTCAAGTTGTGGCGACACTATCTTTATGGCGTTAAAGTGGACATCTATACAGATCACAAAAGCCTAAAGTATTTGTTGGATCAGAAGGATCTAAATATGCGACAACGAAGATGGATGGAGTTCCTTGGGGACTACACCTTCGAGATTCACTATACGCCCGGGAAGGGAAATGTGGTCGTTGATGCTTTGAGTCGGACTCCGGTATGGGCAAGCTGGTTGCAGAGGCATGATCAGCGTTTAATCCAGGAATTGGAAGCATTGGAGATATCTTGTGTTGACAAGGGTTCGTCGACTGATGCATGCTTGAACTAGACGGAGGTTCAATATGACCTTACGGACAGAGTTCGGCGAGCAACGGAGCTTGATGAAAGTCTCCAGCGCTATGCTAAAGATGGGCCGGATGACCAATTCTCTTGGGATAACGGTTTGTTACGAAGAAATGGTCGAGTGTGAGTCCCGAGTGTGGGTAAATTGGGGGAAGAGTTGATGTACGAAGCTCACTTTGCAAAGTACTCAGTTCACCCAGGCAGCACAAAGATGTACAGAGATCTGAAAAAGCTGTTCTGGTGGCCCAGACTAAAGAAAGATGTAGCACGTTATGTGGCGGAATGCAATACCTGTGCGTTGGTGAAAGCAGAATGCCAAAAGCCTGGCGGTTTCCTGAAGTCGTTACCGATTCCGGAGTGGAAGTTCGATAACATTTCGATGGATTTCGTGCACGGGTTGCCGAGATCTCAACGCGGTCATGATTCAATCTGGGTGATTGTGTACCGGTTGACAAAAGTGGTGCACTTCCTTCCAAACAGAAGAGACAATTCAGTGGAAACCTTGGCCAAGCTTTATGTGGAGAAGATTGTTCGACTACACGGTGTTCCTCGGAGCATCGTCAGTGACCGTGATGGGCGGTTCACATCGAATGATTGGCGGCTAGTTCATCAAATGTTGGGTACAAAATTAGCGTTTAGTACGGCCTTTCATCCCCAACCGGATGGCTAGACTGAACGAACCAACAGGACGATGGAGGACATGCTCCGCATGTGCGCCCTAGACTTTGGTAAGAGATGGGAAGATTATATTTTTCTTGTAGAATTTGCATATAATAATAGCTACCAAGCGAGCATCGGTATGGCACCATTTGAGGCTTTGTATAGTCGTAAATGCCGTACACCGTTAGCTTGGGCAGAAGCAGGCGAATCTACGCTGAATGGGAAAAAGGAAGTCGAAGAAGCTACCTCGCTTATACGCTATATCCGGGAGAGGCTATTGATAGCGCAAGATCGTCAAGCAAAGTACTACAATGCCAAACACCGGAACGTGGAGTTCGCGGTGGGTGATTGGGTATATTTGAAGATCAAACCCTTCAAAGGCATATCCAGGATTCGGCGTTTGAAAAAGCTAAGTCCGAGATATCTTGGTCCATTTGAGGTGGTGGAGCGAGTTGGGGAAGCTGCTTATCGACTAGCACTTTCAGCAGACTTGGGTGGATTACATGATGTATTTCACATCTCAGTACTTCGTAAGGCTGTCAAGGATCCAGCTCTAGTAGTGGAGAATGATCGGGTACTGGTCGAGTATGGGCTAACGACGAGGGTTCGACCCATTCGGATCGAGGATCGAGCCGAGAAACAGTTGCAGAACAAGGTGATCGGGATGGTCAAAGTCCGATGGGACAATTGTGGCCGTGAAGAGCTAACATGGGAGCGAGAGCAGACCATGCGAGCTGAATTTCCCGAGCTATTTGTATAAACTGTAGACCGTGTACCTTTTGTTATAACAGAGTTATCAAGTTATAGCATTGTATTTTCTGGTTCCTTACCGTGTCAAATTTCGGGACGAAATTTTATTAAGGAGGGGAGGATTGTAACACCCCAAAAATCTCAAATTTGAATTTGAGGTGCAGGTTGTTTGACACGGCCTGGGACACGGGCGTGTCCCAGGGCGTGTCGGGGGTATACGGCCTGGGACACGGGCGTGTCCCAGGGCGTGTCACTCAAGAAATAGGCTGATCGAGTCAGGGAAGTATACGACCCAGAACCAAGCCTTGAACACGGCCGTGTCAGATTTGACACTGGCGTGTCCGATGCCGTGTGACTACTCGTGTACTGCTTGTTGGTTTTGGAGCTCGATGAGGCAGGGGTGACACGGGCGTGTCTCATGACTGACACGGGCGTGTCAGGTCCGACACGGGCGTGTCGATGCCCGTGTTCTGGTAAAGTTCAGTCGGTACGAGTACCGCGTGTGCCGCTTAAGGGTACACGGCCTGTGACACGGGCGTGTCACAGGCCGTGTCAGCCAAAAAAGTGAAATTTTGGGAAAATCGTGGCCGTTCCTTTTCTCCATTTGGATCCAAAGGCTCAGGTGATTCCTTGCTGGATTAAAATGCCAGAGGTTGAATGAAGAGTTCAAGCTTCATTTGGTTAAGGAAGAGAGAAAGAGAGAGGAGGAAGAAGAAGGAGGAGGAGATCAAGCCACCGGCGGAGCTCCCGTGGTCCGATTCGAGATCCGAGGCCAGCGTTGTGAAGGCAAAGCTGCTGCGGTGCTTTCTCACCGGCTAGATTTTGATGGATCCCAAGAGATCGTCAAGGGTAACGATCTCCCTTCTTGGACATGTGAAGTCCTTCGTTTCTGCATTGCATAGGGAAAACCCTTCCCCGCGAGTGTGCGGTGGGTTGTGGCATCCCTTGGGGTAGATATGTGAAGTCCCCCTTGTTAGAGTCCGGAATTGGAGTACGGATCTAGGCATGCTGTGTGAAGCCCATCTGGACATGTTGGTCTGGATTGGTGATGCTTGTTTGCATATCGGAGAAGACTCCGTGGTTATGGCTTGTTTTGCCATGTGCCTACCTGTTGCTTGGTGCAGCAGGAAGTACTGGATGAAGTCTAGGAAATGAAGAGGGTTGGATGCAACTCTTGTGGCCGTGCGTTGCCACTTTGTGTGCGGTTGAGCCGTTGGGCTGCAACTCGATGAAAAGGCAGATTGCCGAACAGGAAAGGTGAAACCGACCCGCGCCTATAAATTGCCATGGATACTTCCGTATTCGAGGTGGCACGGCGACTTGAGCAACGGGGGGTGGCTGATCCGTACCTGCGTTATGTCCGTCCGACTGGTAAGCCTGGTTATAGGTTTTGTTGGAGCGCACAATGAGAGTCTTAGGCCCGCGCGCCAAAAAGACTAGAATGCTCAATACCGTGTAAACGGTGGTGTTGACCCTGGTTTTCCGGTGCACCAAGAATGTGCCCTGAGTGCACGAACTGTTGGGCCGTGTGGCCGAAGGTTGTGATGGCTTGAGTGTGCCTGCGCGCACATAGTTGCTATTGTTGATACCATGCTGTGCAGGGAAGGAATGCTACTGCCCCGAGAAAGGGGTAGGATTGTTATAATTGGGTCAGCTGAATGCTGACCGTTGCCATGTTTGCCACCGTTTGGGTGGATTGTCCCTATGCAGGTGCTGGAGAGCCAAGTGGTTAATGAAGGGCTGTCCCTTGCTGCTGTTGCTGCTGCTGCTGCGGCTGGCCCTTGAAGGCTATGCGAATGTTTTTGTTTGTGTTCTTTTACTCATGTATGGCCGGCCTGCGCGCCGAGGTTTGTAATCCATACGGTGTGGAAAGAGGAACTGTAAAGGCCTTAAGGCCAAACCCTGTGTATTTGTTGTACATTCCGTGGCTGTATATATAACTGTGGTTTATATATTGGACATTCCTAGTTAGAGTTCAAATGACAACTTAAAGCTTCCGCTAGCATGCTTTGAGTTAGGATGCGTGTATGGTTTGGTATTATCCTATGACCTCACCGTCTGTTTGTGGCATATAGTGTGGGGCCCCGGCCGGACCTTCTACTATACGTCATGTAACGGATGGGGTCGTTACAGCTTGTAGGGTTTAGGCTTCTTCAAATAGGGGGAGATTGTTGGGTATTATATCCACAATATACCTGATTTGAAGAAGCCCCTGGACCAGCTAAGGTGAATTGACATTGTATTTGATCATTTGTTTTCAAGTTGTGCTTGCAGTTATTCCACGCTAAGTACACACCAATATCAGGGTGCAGTGAGTCAATATACACGGGTCTGCGCAACGTAATCCCTCGTTGAGCAGATCAGTATGTTGGCCTACGTGTACTCTCTCTATTGGAGTGTACTTACTTTCAAGTACAGGGCTGAGAAAGATCAAGAGCAGACAAGGAGCAAGGATGGGCCAAAGAGAAGCTCACGGGTGGAAAGACGAAAAATCGTCTAAGTAGAAATCGTCGAGAATCACTAAGTGATTCTCGCCGATTCGACGAGAATCACTGATTATCGCCGAATCGTCGAGAATCACTCGCTGATTCTTGCCGATTGCAGCCGGCTGTCTCTACGCCGTCTTGATTTCTGCTTAAGGCAGAATCGTTGAGAATCACTAGTTGATTCTCGCCGAATCGACGAGAATGACTTTGCATTCTCGCCGATCCGTCGAGAATGAATATTGATTCTTGCCGATTCTCTCCGGATGGCTATATCTTCAGCCAGAATTCTGTTAAGTAGAATTCAGCGAGAATGATAAGTGATTCTCGCCGATTCGTCGAGAATCACCTATGATTCTCGCCGAATTTGCCTTGGGCGAAATTCTTGTGCTCGCTGGACTGGATCAAGTTCCAGGCGCTGTTTTGAAACCAGAGCTAGGGTTTCTTTTGGTGGGGCCCACAACGGTCATATTGTATGACCTACTGTATAAATACATCGGTATTTTGAACAGTAATAGCACGAATATACAAGAAAGAATACCGAGCCGCCGACGTAACCTATATCGCGGATTTCTCTTCCGCCGCCGCCGTCGTCACTCGGGAAGATAGTCGCCGCCTGTGATCGTGGATACCTCCTGATCTCCCGGCGATAAAAGCTCAGCCAAGCTACGCGTCTCACGTGTCTATCTAGAGATCCTTTGTCTCTTGGTTCGTTGATCGGGTATACCTTCCCTTTCCGAATCGATCGAGACGATCGATCCTAGTGTGACCGTTGGTAGACCTTGCTAGCTTTGCTACGAAGGTTGGATCTCTAAAGCTCAGCCACCGCACTTCTTGTCGCCGCCGATCCCGAACGCCAAGCTGCCGCTCTTCTTGCCGCCACCAGTTTCATGGAGATTCATTCTAAGTGAGAGCTAAGGTCGTGGACTCTTCGTCTTCATCAAGAACGCATCATCGAACGAAGAGGGATACCTAGCCTCCATAAGATGTTTGTATATTTTATACATTCCATTTTAATTTTGTTGTAAAGGAACGTAGGTTCCTCATTGTAAGGGTTGGGTGCAACTTGTGGTGGAGGAGTGGTGACTCCTTCGCTTGGAAGGGTTCCTTCCGTTAGTGTGTGGATTGGATTTCAATCCGGTTGGTGAAGTGACCGAGTCGTCTCTTGTTGGGAGATAGGTCGAAGGGGGAAAGTGGAATTACCCAAATCGGGGAACCACTATAAATTGCCTGTGTCTTTCTGTGCTGTGTTGTTTTGTTTATTTGTGCAGATATAGTTTTAATTCCGCAAAAATGCTGCAAGACACCTATTCCCCCCCATAGGTGAAGGTAGTTTACACTAGGTGGACTTTCATTAACCAATTCTTTTGCATACTTGGTTTGAGAAATAAAGATGCCATCAACATGTTGTTTGACTTTCAATCATATAAAGAAGGATAGCTCACTCATTCTACTCATTTCAAACTTGGAATGCATTAGGTTGGAGAACCTTTTGCACAAATTTGAATCAGTAGAACTAAAAATAATATCATCTACATAGATTTGTACTAGTAGGATATTGGACTTATGGGTTATAATAAAAAGAGTTTGGTCTACTCTACCGCTTTTAAAATCATTTTCCAAGAGAAAGCAAGCTAGGGTCTCATACCATGCTCTAGGAGCTTGTTTGAGACCATATAATGCTTTATAGAATTTATAAACAAAATTAAGGAGAGTTAGAGAGATAAAACCTGGAGGTTGTTTTACATAAACTTCTTCCTTGATATCACCATTGAGGAATGCACTTTTGACATCCATTTGATATACTTTGAACTTCTTGTGAGCTGCATATGCTAGGAAGATTCTTATGGCCTCTAACCTTGCAACTGGTGCAAAGGTTTGGTCATAGTCTATGCCTTCTTCTTGAGAATATCCTTGAGCAACCAGCTTTGCCTTGTTTCTTACAATAACTCCTTGATCATCTAACTTGTTTCTGAATACCCATTTTGTTCCAATAATGGGATGATTCTTTGGCTTTGGCACTAGCTCCTAAACTTCGTTTCTTTCAAATTGATTTAATTCCTCTTGCATTGCAATGATCCAGTTTGGATCTTTTTCTGCATCTTGTATGGATTGAGGCTCAATTTGAGAAAGAAAGCAAGTGTGCATCAGATGTTGATTGATCTGATTTCTGGTTTGCACACCTGCTGAGATGTTTCCAATCACTTGAGAGATTGGATGATCTTTTGTTGTTACTAAATCAACAATGGGTTTTGATTGTTCACCAACCTGTGTTATTGTTTCCTCTTGTGGAACAACAACTGGCTCTTCATTTTGATTGTCACCATGACTTGCTAAAATCTTACTGTCATATTCATTTTCACTACTTTCAGCTTCTTGTTGAGTGGATGAAGGTGATGGATCTATTTCAATGATATTCAGCATGTCCAAATTCTCTTATAGAGAATGTACCTGCAAAGGGTCTATGGTAGAAGTGCTCTTCTCCTTGTAAGACATATTAGTTTCATCAAAAGAGACATGCACTGTTTCTTCAACTTTATGAGATGATTTATTATAAACCCTATAGATCTTACTGATCATGGAGCATCCCAGAAACACTCCTTCATTAGCTTTGGCTTCAAATTTTGCTAAGTATTTCTTGTCATTGTTATGAATGTAGCAAATACAACCAAAAATTCTAAGATAATCAACTTTAGGTTTCTTCCCTTTGAGTAATTCATAGGGAGTCTTGCCCTTTAGCTTATGTATCAAACTCCTATTCAGAACATAATTTGAAGTGTTCACAGCCTCTGCCCAAAAGGATAGAGGAAAGTGAGCATTTGTCAACAATGTTGTGGCAGATTAAATAAGGGTTCTATTCTTCATTTCAGCTACCCCATTCTGTTGAGGAGTTCTAAGAGCTGAGAAAGTGTGCCTGATCCCTTCCTTATGACATAACTCTTGCATAAGAAGAGAATCAAACTCTGTCCTATGATCACTTCTGATCAGGGCTATGTGAGTATTGAACTCAATCTATATACATTTGAGAAACTCTGTCAAACATTTGAAGTTATCAAACTTCTTCTTCAGAAAGAACATCCATGTGAATCTAGAGAAGTCATCTACAACTACTAAAGTATAAGATTTCCCTCGTAGGCTTTGTACAGTAATGAGTCCAAACGGATCCATATGTAACAAGTATAAAATCCTAGGTGAATCACTCTTAGTAAGTGACTTAAAGCTGTCTTTAGTTTGCTTTCCTTATTGGCAAGCCCTGTAGAGTCCTTCCTTCTTGTAGGGGCCAGAAGGAAGTCCTCTAACAAGGTTGTCCTTGGATAGCCTAGCAATGGTTCTAAGGTGAACATGTCCTAATCTCTTATGCCATAATTCATTAGGTTTGCTAAGAGAATTAAATAAACAGATATCTACCTTGGTTGAATGAAAATTTACTAGATAGATGTTACCTCTTCTGTTACCTGTCAATATAGTTGTGTTGTCTTCTGATTTGATGAAGCATGAAGATTTGTTGAATGTGACTTTGTAACTTTCATCACATAACTGACTGATACTAATAAGGTTGTGCTTTAGTCCTTCCATATATGCTATCTTTTTGAATGTCACCTACCCAATTTTGACTGTACTATATCCTTTGGTTTTTCCATAGTTTGAATCTCCAAACATCACTTTGGGTCCATGCTTAGCCTTGAAGGATACTAGGTTACCCTTGCTTCCAGTCATGTGCATGGAGCACCCACTATCCAGATACCAGTGCTGGTCCATGGTTGGATAGGTCTTCACCTACACAAATAACAATTCATTTATTTTTGACCCAGTTTACCTTGGGTCTAGCTTGATAACCTTTGAAATCAGAAATATAAGACATCCCAGATTGATTCTTATAACCTTCAGGATGATATCACCTAAGAGGAATTATCCATTCAGTATAAGGGTTGAACCCTTGAGATGTAGGATATCTAGAATTAATTTTTGATGTACCCCTTGAGAACTGGTCATATCTCTGAGCTCCGTTTGACGATCGTGGACCTGAGTTCGACGATCTTGGGACAGATCGTCGAGCTTCGTTCAGCGATCGATCTTGTCTGTGTTCAGATATCAGAGATTATTGGAACACCCAATTACTAATTTGGGTAAGGATCACTATGTTTGTCTTAGGAAACCAGTTTGACCTAGTTGTATAGTTTTAAAGGTCAACATTAGAATGTGTCTAGGGCTTAGAATTTAGGTTTGAGCTGCCCCCGGGACCATTCAAGGAATCAGACTTCAAGCTGAGGCAAAGACAATTATCATCGAGCTTAGGTCGACGGAACGTCGAACTCCGTTCGACGCTCTCTGAGCTCAACCTTTGCTAAAGTCGCCGAGCTTCGGTCGACGGTCTTCGAGCTCAGGTCGACGATCTCTTCTCAGTTTATTATTCAAATCGCTGAGCTCTGGTCGACGTTCTTCGAGCTCAGGTCGACGATCTCTCCTCCGTTTATTCTCCAGGTCGCTGAGCTCAGTTCGACGATCTTCGAGCTCAGTTCGACATTTTCTGTCTGTTGATCTTATTCCATCTCTGAGCTCAGATCGACGATCTTCTGAGAGATCGACGTTTTTACGGATTCAAATTTTGTCAGTCTTTGGAATGTTTTTGAATTCTCTCAGCATTTATCTCAAGAGATCTGCCAGCCGTTTTTCTTTATTTTGGAGCAAGTTTCAAGGAATTCTTTTTGGGAACATGAGACTTTCCTCTAGAAGACAAGACTTTTATAGAAGACATTTATGATTGCCAACGGCTATCTTTGACAAGGAATTTTTCAGAGAATAAGATCCTCCTTTTTGTCTTCAGTGAATAATATAGAACATATAGTACAACAACAAAAGGATTAACAGTGACAGACACAAGTGATCATTTTTTCTGAAGAACTAGTTGAACAATCCTTTTGACTTACTGAAAAGTGATCATAGCTTCATCATCAAGAACTCCAGACACCAAATTTTTCAGCATCAGCTGAAATCATCTTCTGCTGGAGATCTGAAGCTCCTGAAGACCTATCACCCTGAAGCAAAGCTCTCACTCCTGAACCATTCTACATCTCAGGGGGAGCTTTGACATCATCAACAATCCACTAGTCTTCTCTCATTTGATTTGAGAACAGAGAAGACAACTTCACCTCTTTACTTTTTCTTTTCCTGCTGTAAAAGGGTTATCAAAACTCCCTTCAAAAGTTCTGAGATTGGTTCTGAGAGCCTTGTCAAAACTCAGTGGTGGCAAGACACCTGATCAAAAAATCTAGTTTGGTTTTTGAGCACCTTATCAAAAGCTCATTGGTGTCAGGACACCTGATCAACTCATCCTGAGTGGATTTCTACCAAGGGTGGTAGAAGAGTGGATGTACCCAGGTTTTTGGGGAACCACTATAGTTCCTTGTGTCTTCTGGTTGCTTGAGTATTTTCTTTATTGTGTGCTGTGATTATTCTTTTTGCTGTCTTAGTTCTAATTTATCTAGTAAGGCACCTTACACCTATACATAAATTAAATCTTAATTGCTTTATTTGTTTAAATTGTAAAGCTATTTTAAAAATACTCTATTCACCCCCCTCTAGAGTTTAGATAGATCTTTATCTCACTTTCAATTGGTATCAGAGGGAGGTTGGTTGCTCATACAAGCTAACACCTGAACCAAAAGATCCTTGATAAGATCAATATCTTAAGATGGTTATTTTCACTATATCTATCTATTTATATAGACATGACACAGAATAAAGATTATGCAAGCACCAGACCTCCAGTGTGTAACCTTTCCAAGTTTGCACTCTGGAAGGCAAGGATTAAACTTTATATGAATTCTATTGATGAGGATATATTTAATTCTGTTTTGACAGTGTGCCCAACACCTCCAGAAACCACAAGTACAAGTACTGTTCCACCTCCCTCAGGAACAGATGCAGACATAAAGAAATGGAAAACTGCAAATGCAAAGGCCATGAACATCTTAGCTCAGACAATGTCTGATGAGATATTTCAGAAGGTAGCTGACTGCAACTCAGCCAAAGGAATTTGGGACAAGCTCTCTGAAATTGTCTCAGGGTCTGCTGATGAAAGGAAAGACAAGAGATCCCATCTGATAAGCCAATATGAGAATTTCAAAAAGGGAGAAGCTGAATCAGTGGCTGACATGTACAATAGACTAAGTCTGATTGTCAATGAGTTAAAGACTTTGGATAAAGAAATCTCATTGACTGAGCTGAATGAAAAAATCTTAATGTGCTTCCCCAGCACTTGGGATTCAAGAATCTGGCCAATCAAAGATGCCAGAAGTCTAAATGAGATTACCACTGAAGCTCTCCTGGGCAAGCTCAAATCCTATGAGCTGCTCATTAAAAATAGAGAAGAAGAACAAAAGGCTACTTCTCCAGTCACAAGGAAAGAAAAGACCATAGCCTTCAAAGCTGCAGAAGAGGAGCCTGAAGATAAAGCTACAGGAAATGATGAGCTCCTAAGTCTACTGGCCAAAAGATTCTACAAGATGGCCAGAAAAGACTTCAAAAAGAGATCATACAAGGGTCATGATAAACCAAGGTATGATAAATCAAATAACAATAAAGAAATCATATGTTTTGGTTGCAGGAAACCAGGCCATATTATGCCTGACTGTCCAGAAAACAAGAACAAGGACAAGAAAGATAGAAGAGAAAGAAGAAAGGAAAAAGACTTCAGAAAGAACAGCTCAGACAAACACTCCTTCAGCAAGAACAAACATACAAGGAAGGGATTTGTTGCTGAGACATGGAGTGAAACTGAAGAGGACTCTGAAGCCTCATCCAGCTCCAGTGATGATGAGGATGATGTTGATGAAAAGGAATTCTGCATGATGGCTATCAATGCCTCTCAAACAGACTTAGAAGCAGAAGAGTTAGAATCAGATTCAGAAGCTCAACTAGAAGAAGATCAGGTAATCAATTCATTTGATTTCAGTTCTGAGGATTTTAAACATGAGTTTAAGGTACTATGCCTAGATCTGTTGGAGTCTGAGAAGGAAATCACTTCCCTCAGAAAACAACTATCTGAGTATAGCACTATAAAATCAGAGAACCTCAAACTCTCTGAAGAGTTGGAATGCTATAAAGAGGAGATAGCTTCACTAAAAAGTGAACTATCCAAGGCCAAGCAATTTGAAGAATCCCTTAATGGGAGAAGTATCAAATTAATGGACATCACAAGCACAGTGAACTCAAGATTAAATAGTACACTGGGCTTGGGTGCCTCATCTAGCCAACCCATAGTATTAACAACCCCAATCAAATTTATTTCTGACAAAGGAAAGGGTGTTGTAGAGGTAGCTAGGAAAAATTCAGATCTACCTAATAAAAAGAAAGCTCAACAGAAAACGTCGAGCAGAGGTCGACGATCGTCGAACAGAGGTCGATGATCTCAGGCTGAAACGTCGAACTCAGCTCAACGTTTCCTGAACTCTGAACTCCCTCACAGTCGATCTTCGAACGGAGCTCGACGATTTTACCCAAGATCGTCGAACCCAGCTCGACGATCGTCGAACGAAGTTCAGAGCTTTGAACCTTCTTTCAGAGGCAAATCTCAATTCAATCCTAGAAGTGCTTCATCCCAATGCTTTAATCCCTATACTGAATGGATAGTACCTCCTAGGAGATACCATCCTGAAGGTTATAAGGATCAACCTGGGCTCTCTTCTATTTCTGAATTTAAGGGATATCAACCTAGGCCCAAGGTTAACTGGGTCAAAAACATATAAGCTGATTTTGTGCAGGTGAAGACCTATCCAACATCAAACCAGTTATGGTATCTGGATAGTGGGTGCTCAAAGCACATGACAGGGTATAAGGACAACTTCACATCCTTCAAAGCCAAGCTTGGACCCAAAGTAATTTTTGGTGATTCAAACTTTGGAACTACAAAAGGATATGGTGCAGTCCAAATTGGGACAGTCACCTTCAAGAAGGTAGCCTATGTTGAAGGACTCAAGCACAACCTGATAAGCATTAGTCAGCTACGTGATGAAGGATATCAAGTGACTTTCAACAAAGAAATATGCAAGGTCAAGTCAGAAAACAACACAACTGTGTTGACAGGTAACAGGAAAGGTAATATTTACTTAGTATACTTTCATTCATCTAAGGTAGATATTTGCCTGTTTAATTCCATATCTAGACCTAATATTCTATGACATAAGAGACTAGGACATGTTAACCTTAGAACCATTGCTAGGCTATCCAAGGACAACCTTGTCAGAGGACTGCCTTCTGGCCCCTACAAGAAGGAAGGACTCTGCAAGGCTTGTCAATTAGGCAAGCAAACTAAAAGTAGTTTTAAATCAATTAATAAGAGTGATTCACCTAGGATCTTGTATCTGTTACACATGGATCTTTTTGGACCCATTACAGTACAAAGCTTAGGAGGGAAGTCCTATACTTTAGTAGTTGTAGATGACTTCTCAAGATTCACATGGGTATTCTTTCTGAGGAAGAAGTCTGATAACTTTAAGTGTTTGACAGATTTTCTCAAATGCATTCAGATTGAGTTCAACACTCACATTGCCCTGATCAGAAGTGATCATGGGACAGAGTTTGATTCTCTTCTCATGCAAGAGTTCTGCCAAAGTGAAGGGATCAGACATACTTTCTCAGCTCCTAGAACTCCTCAACAAAATGGGGTAGCTGAAAGGAAAAATAGAACACTCATTGAATCTGCAACTACATTATTGGCAGATGCTCACCTACCTCTATCCTTTTGGGCTGAGATAGTGAATACGTCCAACTATGTGTTGAGTAGAAGCCTGATACATAAACTAAAGGGTAAGACTCCCTATGAATTGCTCAAAGGGAAGAAACCTAAAATAGGTTATTTTAAAGTTTTTGGTTGCACTTGTTTTATCCATAATAATGACAAGAAATATCTAGCAAAATTCCAAGCTAAAGCTAATGAAGGAGTGTTTCTGGGATACTCCATGATCAGTAAAGCTTATAGGGTGTATAATAAAACTACTCAAAAAATAGAAGAATCTGTCCATATTACTTTTGATGAAGCTAACATGTCTTTCAAGGAGAAGAATGCTTCTAGTATAGAACATTTGCAGGTGCACTCTCTAGCTGAAGACATGAACAGATTACAAGTTACACAAAAGGATGACAGTAGTGAAGATGAAGAAGCTTCTCACCATCAGGAAGAAAATCTTCTTGAAGAACCAGTTGTTGTTCCATAAGAGGACATAACAACACAGGTTGGTGAACCATCAACACCCCCTGTTGATCTAGTAACAACAAGAGATCATCCAATTTCTCAAGTAATTGGAGACATCTTAGCTGGTGTGCAAACTAGAAATCAGGTCAACCAGAACCTGATGCACACTTGCTTCCTCTCTCAAATTGAACCTCAAACCATTCAAGATGCAGAACAAGATCCACACTGGATTATTGCAATGCAAGAGGAGTTGCATCAATTTGAAAGAAATAAAGTTTGGGAACTAGTGCCTAAGCCAAAAGATCATCCCATTGTTGAAACCAAATGGGTGTTCAGAAATAAGCTGGATGATCAAGGAATCATTGTAAGGAATAAGGCAAGGCTAGTTGCTCAAGGGTACTCTCAGGAAGAAGGGATAGACTATGACCAGACCTTTGCACCTATTGCAAGATTAGAAGCCATAAGAATCTTTCTGGCTTATGCTGCTCACAAGGGATTCAAAGTCTATCAAATGGATGTCAAGAGTGCTTTTCTCAATGGGGAGATCAAAGAAGAAGTCTATGTCAGACAACCTCTAGGTTTTATCTCTCTAACCCATCCTGATTATGTTTTTAAACTACACAAAGCATTATATGGTCTCAAGCAAGCTCCTAGAGCATGGTATGAGACCCTAGCATGTTTTCTGCTAAAAAATGATTTTGTTAGGGGGAGAGTAGACC
Organism: Platanthera zijinensis; assembly: GCA_039513925.1. Lineage (NCBI taxonomy): Eukaryota > Viridiplantae > Streptophyta > Magnoliopsida > Asparagales > Orchidaceae > Platanthera > Platanthera zijinensis. The sequence continues at coordinate 160,106,894 of CM077083.1, forward strand.
AAACTCTTTTTATTAGAACCCATAAGTCCCATACCCAACTAGTACAAATCTATGTAGATGATATTATATTTGGCTCTACTGATTCAAACTTGTGCAAAAAGTTTTCCAAGCTTATGCACTCTAAATTTGAAATGAGTAGCATGAGTGAGCTATCCTTCTTCTTAGGATTGCAAGTCAAACAACATGTTGAAGGCATATTTATTTCTCAAATCAAGTATGCAAAAGAGCTGGTTAAGAAATTTGGTATGTCTGATGCATCATGTATGAAAACACCCATGCCTACCAATGCTGTACTGGATGCTGATGAACATGGGAAACCAGTTGATCAGACAACATATAGAGCAATGATTGACTCTCTATTGTACCTTACAGCCAGTAGGCCTGACATAATGTTTGCTACATGTATATGTGCTAGATTTCAAGTTAGCCCTAGAGAGTCACACTTAACCTTAGTTAAGAGGATTCTTAGGTATGTTAAAAGCTGTCCAAATCTAGGACTCTGGTATCCAAAAGACTCAGCATTTGACTTAACTGGATTCTCAGATGCCGATTATGCTGGATGCAGAATAGACAGGAAAAGCACCAGTGGAACTTGTCAGTTCCTTGGTGATAGACTAGTCTCTTGGTATTGTAAGAAACAAACATCTGTGTCAACCTCAACTGCTGAAGCTGAATATATGGCTGCAGGCAGTTGTTGTTCACAAATATTGTGGATACAAAACCAACTCCTAGACTATGGTTACAACTTAGAGAAGTCAAAAATATTTTGTGACAATACCAGTGCTATTTCCATTGCACAAAATCCAGTCTTCCATAGTAGGACAAAACACATAGAGATTAGGCATCATTTTCTAAGGGATAATGTAGAGAAGAACAAAATTGAACTTCAATATATTACTACTGATTTGCAAAGGGGAGATATTTTCACCAAGCCTCTGGATGAAAAGAAACACAATTTCTTCCTAAATCAGTTAGGCATGTTAGATGGAGGAAGCCTAAACTAAATTACAAGATTGTGAAAAGCTAAAAATAGACCAAGATTAGGCTAAAAAATCATCTCCTTTTGTGTCTGTAGGATAGCTTCTGTCTCTGAACTGAGCTCGACATTTTTCCCAGAAATCGTCGAACGGAGTTCGATGTTTTCACTAAACGTCGACCTAAGTTCAGAGCTTGCCAGATAGTTGTATACTATCTATTTCAGGTCTTTGATCGTCGACCTGAGCTCGACGCTCTCTTGATTGTCGAACTGAGATCTACGATGTTGAAGACCTTTCAGCTTCCCTCAGGAGTCCTGATCGTCGATCTGAGGTCGACGATCCTTCCTTTTTCGCATCGAACCCTAATATAAAATCATTATTCGGCCGCCGCTCGTCGTTTACGCCTTCATACTCTCTGCAATTTTCTTTTCCCTCCAAACCTTCTACACTTGGTTGTGTTTGTTCAATTTTTGCAGGTACAGATGGCTCTGACTGTTGCTGCCCTTTCAAAAATGAAATTTGACACAGGATTCGACATTGACATGAACTCTTTCGATGGAAGCGACCAGAGATTCAAGGACATTTTAAATCTGCTTCGAGAACAACAGTTAGTTCAGATAATGTCCATCAGGATGAAGATCGCCGCAGACGAGATAAAGGAGTGGTGTTTTTCTGCCTCAACTGAAAATGAGAATTCTGTAGTCGGCTCTATCAAAGGGACTCAGGTACCATTGTCCCCCGCCCTTCTAACAGAAGTGTTCAACCTCAGCACTGGAAATGACTCTATTGAATTATCTGAAGAAGAGTCTGATGCAATGCTAGATAGAATGGGTCACTCTGCTGAGAACCCTAAAAAATTGCTGAAAAAGAATTTGTCGATTGAATATCAATTTCTGGCTGATGTTGTGGGAAAGGTGATTCTGGCAAAGCACTCAGCCCATGACACCATTTCCAGACATCAGTTCTGTCTAATGGGAGCTGTGGTTGACAAGAAACATCTGGACTGGGGGTCCATCTTCTTCAATTAAATCAAAAAGAAGCTGAGCAAAAGCTGTGTAAGCTTTGGGAGGATCTTGGGGGTTTACATGCACTCTAGGTGCCCTGAGTTGCTGACCTCAAGTGGGATGCACATCAATACATCCAAGAGACTTACCTGTGCCCTCTTCAGTAGGTGGGACAGGCAAATTATTAACCCCAACAGGGCTACTGCATCAACTCCTGCTTCAGGCACAAGGACTGCCTTAGTCACTCCTCCTCAGGTCTCTGCCTCTGCAGAAGTTTTGCCTGCTTCTTCTCCTCCTCCAGCTGTCTCTACCCCAACCATCTCATCCTCACCACCAATCACCACCATAGCCATCTCATTACCCATTACAATCTCATCCCCAATCTCACCTTCTCCAGCATCTACCTCAGAGCAATTCCATCCCTTATACTACTATCCTCCTGCCACCACTTCATCATATTCTCTCTTAGATGACTCCTTCATGGATGATTCTCCTTCAACTCCTCCTGAGCTTCCCTCTACTTCCTCATTCCAACAAATTCTTCAAGACATCATCTCCCAACCATCTTTTTCCCCTACCATCTTATCCTTCCCAAACCAAATTACATCAATCTCAACACTTCCTACCCCTAGACCATCCATTTCTTCACCTCCTACCTCCACATTCTCCATTCCATCAGCTCCAGTCAACATCATTCCAGCACCCTTCTCTCCTACCTCTACTCAAGCCCCTCTTGATCATGTAGATCTCTCAGCCCTGGCAGACAAGTTATATGAGCTATTAGCTCCCAAGCTAACCTCATTACTGGAGACCACCCTGGCTCCACTCCTGACACATGTTCAGGAGCTGTCTACCAAGCTCTCCTCCTTCATCTCCTCTCAGGCAATTACTTCTTCTAGGTGCCTTGATCCAGCTGCCACTGAATCCAGGCAGGGGGAGATGCCTTATGAAGCAGTTCCTGCTCCATCATTTGCAGTGGATCTCCAGAAATTTCTTTCAGTCTTTGATCTTGCTTTCTTCAGTTTTCTGCCAGTTGAACAAGTTGAAGATTTGACTAAGGCCATTGTGCCTATCTCTGTTTGTGATCCCAGCCTAATTGCCTCATATATAAATTCTTTCAAGGCTGTGGATGTTGCTATTTCCATCCCTGCTGCTACTGATGTTTCTACAAGTGTATCAGAAGATATTGACATGGTTTCTATTATTGAGGTTACTGCTGCTCAAGAACTTTCCACTTATCTGAAAGAACCTGCTGATATTTCTGCTCCAACTCCTGATGCTGCTTCTGCTCAAATTTCTGATGTTGCTGCTCCTACCCTGACTCCAGATCAGTTGAAATTACAAGAGAAATATATTAAGAGCATTGATGATTTATATGATAGACCCCAAAGCTCAGAAAGTGATCAGTTTCACACTGATTCTGATGACTCTTCTGGTACCATTGTCAAGAAAAGGAAGGCCAGAAGCAAGGCCATGATGAAAGTTCCTCCTGCTCAAGCCAAGGATGCAAATGATATTCCATATTATATTTTGCATGATTTCCCAATCTCTGAGCCATGGATGCAATTCTCTAAAAATCAATTGAAAGCTATGAAGAAAAGAAGAAAATTGGCTAGATATGAAAAAGGATCTTCTAAATTTCCTCCTCCTCCTCCTCCAAATTTAGGATCTGGTGGAGGCTCAACTCTTCCATCCTCTGCTTCAAAGCAAAGCTCTTCCCAACTTTCTCAGGAACATCAACCAAGAGAACAATTTCAAAGAGGATATCAATCTAAGAGATATCAGTCTAGAGGAAGGCAAAGAGATTACAGAACAAATTCTAGACATCAAAGGGAAGGACAAGGTCATATTGAATCTACTTCAGGTTCTTTCCCTTATAGGCTAAAAGATACAGTTGTCTCCAGGACTCCTAATACTGATTCTGAGTCTATCAACAGATATGAACCTCCTATTCCATTTGAGGATCCTGAGAACAACCCTTTGTCATGGACTGCAAGAATGAAAGAGCTTGCTGCTCTAGATCAAATAAAAAGGGCCAGAGAGCAAGGCAAAGACATTTCCAACATTACAACCCTATCAGATTAAAGAAAGAAAGAACTAGAGAGATATGCTTCAAGGAAATTCTTTAATCCAGAAGATTATATGAAGCTGCACCCTGAGGCTATAGTACCAAGGCCTAGATCTCAAACTTCCTTAGGTGTAGAAGATGACAGAAGATCAAAGAAAGAAGCACTCAATCCTAACAGGGAAATTTTGTTTAAAAAGGGAACTGAGAAGAAGTGATTTGTGTAAGCTGAACAAACATCCACCTCTGAACATTTAAGAATATTTTATCTGTGATCTGCAATGCTGCTATGACATTTTCTTGCTTTGATTGGTTTAGTTCTTGTTTTGTCTGTATGCTTATTTATTTCCTATTTTTGTCTGTAAATAGTAATCCTAACCCAAATAGGGGGAGATTGTTGGAACACCCTATTACTAATTTGGGTAAGGATCACTATGTTTGTCTTAGGAAACCAGTTTGACCTAGTTGTATAGTTTTAAAGGTCAACATTAGAATGTGTCTAGGGCTTAGAATTTAGGTTTGAGCTGCCCCCAGGACCATTCAAGGAATCAGACTTCAAGCTGAGGCAAAGATAATTATCGTCGAGCTTAGGTCGACGGAACGTCGAACTCCGTTCGACGCTCTCTGAGCTCAACCTTTGCTAAAGTCGTCGAGCTTCGGTCGACGATCTTCGAGCTCAGGTCGACGATCTCTCCTCAGTTTATTCTTTAGATTGCTGAGCTCTGGTCGACGTTCTTCGAGCTCAGGTCGACGATCTCTCCTCAGTTTATTCTCCAGGTCGCTGAGCTCAGTTCGACGATCTTCGAGCTCAGTTCGACGTTTTCTGTCTGTTGATCTTATTCCATCTCTGAGCTCAGATCGACGATCGTAGAGCTCAGATCAACGATCTTCTGAGAGATCGACGTTTTTACGGATTCAAATTTTGTCAGTCTTTGAAATGTTTTTGAATTCTCTCAGCATTTATCTCAAGAGATCTGCCAGCCGTTTTTCTTTATTCTGGAGCAAGTTTCAAGGAATTCTTTTTGGGAACATGAGACTTTCCTTTAGAAGACAAGACTTTTATAGAAGACATTTATGACTGCCAACGACTATCTTTGATAAGGAATTTTTCAGAGAATAAGATCCTCCTTTTTGTCTTCAGTCAATAATATAGAACATATAGTACAACAACAAAAGGATTAACAGTGACAGACACAAGTGATCATTTTTTTCTGAAGAACTAGTAGAATAATCCTTTTGACTTACTGAAAAGTGATCATAGCTTCATCATCAAGAACTCCAGACACCAAATTTTTCAGCATCTGCTGAAATCATCTTCTGCTGGAGATCTGAAGCTCCTGAAGATATATCACCCTGAAGCAAAGCTCTCACTCCTGAACTATTCTACATCTCAGGGGGAGCTTTGACATTATCAACAATCCACTAGTCTTCTCTCATTTGATTTGAGAACAGAGAAGACAACTTCACCTCTTTACTTTTTCTTTTCCTGCTGTAAAAGGTTTATCAAAACTCCCTTTAAAAGTTCTGAGATTGGTTCTGAGAGCCTTGTCAAAACTCAGTGGTGGCAAGACACCTGATCAAAAAATATAGTTTGGTTTTTGAGCACCTTATTAAAAGCTCATTGGTGTTAGGACACCTGATCAACTCATCCTGAGTGGATTCCTACCAAGGGTGGTAGAAGAGTGGATGTACCCAGGTTTTTGGGGAACCACTATAGTTCCTTGTGTCTTCTGGTTGCTTGAGTATTTTCTTTATTGTGTGCGGTGATTATTCTTTTTGCTGTCTTAGTTCTGATTTATCTAGTAAGATACCTTACACCTATACATAAATTAAATCTTAATTGCTTTATTTGTTTAAATTGTAAAGCTATTTTAAAAATACTCTATTCACCCCCCCTCTAGAGTTTAGATAGATCTTTATCTCACTTTCAGAGATCGTCGATCTGAGTTCGACGATTCAGCATGAAATCACTGAGCTCCGTTCGGAGATCGTCGAGCTTCGTTCGACGATTTCTGTTCAACTTTGATCTCTTTGGGTAGATAAGAATTTTTTCTTGCTACCTCCACAACTCTTTTTCCTTTATCAGAGATAAATTTAATTGGAGTTGTTGACACAATAGGTTGGCTGGATGAAGCACCCAAGCCCAATGTACTATTGAATCTTGAGTTCATTATGCTTGTGATGTCCATCAGTTTGATACTTCTCCCATTGAGGGATTCTTCAAACTTCTTGGCCTCAGATAGTTCACTTTTCAGTGAAGCTATCTGCTCCCTACAACATTCTAACTCATCTGAGAGTTTGAGGTTATCTGAACTTAAGGTACTATATTCAGATAACTGATTTCTGAGAGAGATAATATCTTTCTCAGACTTAAGTAAATCTAAACACAGTGCTTTAAATTCAGACTTGAAGTCATCAGAATTAAAATCAAATGAATCAATTACCTGGTCTTCTTCTAGCTCTGGTCCAGATTCAGATTCAGATTCATGTTCTGAATCAGTGTTGTTCTGAGATGCATTTATTGCCATTATGCAGAAATCTTTTTCTTGTGCATCATCCTCATCATCACTTGAACTTGATGATGCATCCGATTCTTCTTCTATTTCATTCCATGTTTCAGCAACAAATCCCTTCCTTGTGTGCTTGTTCTTGCTAGAAGAGGATCTATCATAGTGATTTCCTCTGGAGTCTTTATCTTATTCTCTTTTATTTCTTGTCCTTCTTGTCCTTGTTTTGACTTTCTGGACAATCAGGCAGTATGTGGCCTGGTTCCTGCAACCATAACAAATAATCTCTTTATTATTTGATTTATCATACCTTGGGTTTTCTTGGCCTCTGGATGACCTTTTTTTGAAGTCCTTCCTGGCCATTTTATAGAACCTCTTGGCTAGGAGGCTCATAAATTCTTCATTGCCTGTGACTTTGTCTTCAAGTTGTTCTTCTGTTGCCTTGAAAGCAATTGACTTCTTCTTCCTGACTGCTGGAGAAGTTGTCTTCTGCTCTTCTTCTCTATTCTTGATGAGCTGCTCATAAGATTTGAGCTTGCCAAATAGAGCTTCTGTAGTGATTTCATTTATACTTCTGGAATCCTTGATGGGCCACATCCTTGAATCCCAAGTGCTGGGGAAGCACATTAGGATTTTGTCATTTATCTCTGTGAGAGAGATCTCCTTGTCTAATGTCTTGAGTTCACTGACAATCAGACTTAGTCTGTTGTACATGTCAGCTACTGATTCATTTTCTGCTTTCTTGAAATTCTCATACTGAGTGATGAGATGAGATCTCCTATCTTTTATCTCATCAGCTGATCCTAACACAAGCTCAGATAGCTTGTCCCAAATCTCTTTAACTGAGTTGCATTCAACTACCTTCTGGAAGATGTCATCAGACATTGTCTGAGCTTGTATGTTCATAGCTTTAGCATCAGCAACCTTCAATTTCTTTATGTCAGCATCTGTTCCTGAAGGAGGTGGAACAACATTTGTGCTTGTGTTTGCAGGAGGCTTGGGGCAATCTGTCAAAACAGAATTAAAAATATATTCATCAATGAAATTCATGTATAATCTGATTCTTGCCTTCCAAAGTGCAAACTTGGAGAGATTGCACACTGGAGGTCTGGTGCTAGCATAATCTTTGTTCTGTGCCATGAATTTAGATTAAAATAAATATAATAAAAATAACCCTATATTAAGGATGGATCTTAAGAGAGATCTTTTGGTTCAGGTGTTAGCCCGTACGAACAACTAACCTGCCTCTAATACCAAATGAAAGTGAGTGTAAGATCAACCCTTCACTCTAGAAGGGGGTGAATAGAATGTTTTAAAATAATTCTGCAAATTTAAAAATTACTTTAGCAGTGGAAGACTTAATTTACTTAGTGTAGAGTGCTTAACAGTAATCAGAATAAAACAAATACAAGAAGCAAATCCACAGCACACAACAAACAAAATAACAAGCAACCAGAAGACATAAGGAACTATAGTGGTTCCCCAAAACCTGGGAACATCCACTCTTCTACCACCCTTGGTAGGAATCCACTGCAGGATGAGTTGATCAGGTGTCCTGGGCACTAATGAGCTTTTGATCAGGTGCTCAAAAACCAAACCAAATTTTTTGATCAGGTGTCTTGACACCACTGAGTTTTGATCAGGTCTTAGAAACCAAAACAAAACTTTTGAAGGGAGTTTAAAGAACCCTTTTACAGGAAAGAAAAAGAAAAAGGTTAGGTTGTCTTCTCTGTCAACAATCAGAGAGAAGCACAAGTGGATGTTGATGTTGTCAAAGCTCCCCTTGAGATTAGCAAGAGTTCGGGAATAGAAGCTTTGCAAGGGTGATTGGTCTTCAATGAAAAGAATGCTCCAGCAAGAGATGATTTCAGCAAGAACTGAAATGTGTGTTGTCTGGAGTATGAATGATGAAGACTTGAGAAACTTTTAATCAGAAGAAATCAAAAAGAATAGAAGCTTGTTCTCCTCTTTGTGTTATTGATCTTCTTCTTTTTTTTTCTTATATAATTCTTCTTCTCTGAATCATAATATGAAATCCAGTCTTCAAATCTTCTAGATAGCCGTTAGCAAAATCATAAATGCTTTCCTTAAATATCAACTGTCTCTGGAGGAAAAAACCTAAATAACATTCCTTCTTTATTTTCTTGAAACTTGCTCCAGATTTAATATAACGGCTAAAAATCTTCTTCAATAAAAGCTCTGACTTAAAGACATTTGAAATCCTTAACAAACTGACAGAATTCAAGAAATCGTCAATCTCAAAAGATAATCGTCGATCTGAGCTCAACTATCGTCGAACTGAGTTCGACGCCTTGTCGACCTGAGCTTAGAGATAGTCAAACTGGGTTCGACGCTTCGTCGATCTGAGCTCGACGACAAGTTGAACTCTTCATCTAGGCTTCTCATCTGAACTAGGAGGTCTTGGGGAAAGCTTCCAACCTAAGTCCTAAGCCTTAGACCTTAACTAGTTGACCTTTACTCTATACAACAAGGTCAATGCAATAATCCTTTAGACATAGTGATCCTGACCAAAATTAGTAATAAGGTGTTCCAACAAGAGAACCTATCCACTGCCATCAGCTCCCCTTCTTTAATGGAAGGGCAGAACAGGTCGGTCAGGGTTCCCCCCACACGGGGTCCGAACTTGGCCAGTTGATCTACTTACTTATTCTCTTCCCACGACATGCACGTGCCAGATGGAGAACGTTTGAAACGTGTCGATGAATCCCATCACCTTTGCCAGGTACAGTTGGAGAGTAGGATCCCTTGCCTCGAACTAGTCATTGATCTGGGAGGATACCACCATGGACTCCGTTAGTACCTCCACGTCTTGCACTCCTAGATCCCTTGCCAGATGGAGCCCTGCGATTACCGCCTCATACTCTGCTTGGTTATTGGTAATAAATAATTGGATGACCACCGTTTGCTCTATCCTCGTCCCTTGAGGGCTCTCCAGGATCACTCCTACTCCCAAGGAATGCCTTCTCGAAGCGCCATCCACCTAACCGGACGAGTGAGCTCAGTCTCTGCTACTTCGACTACATAGTCGGCCAAGAAGTGGCCATTGCCTGGGCATTGATCGAGAGGCGAGGGACAAAAGAAATGTCAAACTCGCTTAGTTCTACCGACCACTTTGCAAGCCTTCTCGAGTGCTTTACCCCCTCAAAGATGTTGCAAAGGGGATGGTCAGTTGTTGGGTATATTGATCACAATTTCCCAGATTTGAAGAAAGCCTATAGGACAATGACATACACATGTTTGTATTTGATGCATACCCTAAGTTCTATGTATGCAGGTGGTTATTTGTTACACTGATTAGATAGGTTGTCTAAGTAGCAATGACAGGTGGACACATGGAAGAATGCTGAAAAAATAGAAATCTCTCTAAATCCATAAGCGTTGAGTGAAGATAGTTCACTCAACGCTAGATGGCCTTAAGCGTCAAAGCCGCATAAGAATCTACTAAGAATTCTAGCTAAGTCCAGAAGCGTCAAGTAAGGACAGCTCACTCGACACCAGATGAGCAAAGAGTTGAGTGGAGCTCATGATGTCAAAGCCACAGAAGATATAGATAGAAAATCTGTCTAAGTCTAGAAGCATTGAGTAAAGGCAGTTCACTCAAAGCCAACTCAACAGAAATTCAACTAAGTACAGAAGCATTGAGTGAAGATTGTTCACTCACTGCATCAGCAAGATGACGGACAAAGGCAGAAAGCGTCGAGTGAAGACAACTCACTCAACGATTCTATATAGAGAAAATCAGTTAAGTCTAAATGCGTTGAGTGATGAAGGTTCACTCAACGCCTAATCAGTTAGACCATAAAAGTCTATATTCATTGAGTGATAACTGATCACTCAACGCCTTGTGTTTGCAGAAAACTGACTAAGTGTTTTGGCATTGAATGACAATCCTTCACTCAACGCCTATGCTGAATTGTCTGAATTTAGCTAAGTCCACAGAAGCTGACGTCAGCAAAAATTCAAATGTTGCAGGAAGTTTACAGTACATGACAAATGGTGCCACTTGCCTGTTATACATCATTTAATGCAAAAGTAGAGTTGTAGCTACCAACTCCAGGTGGGCCCAATGCTCAAAGAGTCGTTGGATAGCGGGATAGTGAAAGTGAAGGTAAGATCTATCTCAACTCTAGAGGGGGGTGAATAGAGTTTACTTAAAATATTTTTGAATTATTAAAATAGCACAAATTAAAATTCTATTTAAGCTATAGTGTAAAGTGCTAACAGAAACTTAAAAACTGAAAAGAAAAGGACACAGCACACAGCAGACAAATCACACAAGCAGAACCAGAAGACACAAGGAAATATAGTGGTTCCCCAAAACTGGGTACATCCACTCTTCTACCACCCTTGGTAGGAATCCACTCAGGACTGAGTTGATCAGGTGTCCTGACACCAATGAGCTTTTGATAAGGTGCTCAAAAACCAAAGCTAGATTTTTTGATAAGGTGTCTTGCCACCACTGAGTTTTGACAAGGCTCTCAGAACCAGACAGAACTTTTGAAGGGAGTTCAAGAACCCTTTTACAGCAGGAAAAGAAAAAGTGAAAGTTGAAGTTGTCTTCTCTGTTCTCAGTCAAATGAGAGAAGCACAAGTGGATTGAAGATGACAAAGCTCCCCCTGAGATGTAGAGAGGTTCAGGCAGAGAAGCTTTGTAGAAGGGTGATAGGTCTTCAGAACTTGATCTCCAGAAAAGAATGGTTTCAGCAGAACAGCTGAAAGATGATGTGTCTGGAAATCTAAGATGAAGATGCAAGAACACTTAGTCTGCTAGAAGATCTAGATGGTGTAGTTTTCTTGTTCTTCAGCTAACAGTATTCTTCTGTGTGTTTTCTCTTCTACTTTTTCTGTCTGTTAGCTCTGTGTTTTTTTTTGTTGTTATATGCCTGTATATCTAAAAGACCATAGGAATAGAATTAATTTTCTGAATATTCTCCTTGTCCAAAGATGACCGTTGGTCAGTCATAAATGCTTTCCATAAATGGTCTTGTCTTTTAGAGGAAAGTCCAGCAAACATTCTCTGAATGATACCTTGAAACTTGCTCCAAACGGCTGGGAGATCTTCTGTCATAAATGCTGATAATATTCAAAAACATTCCAAAAGATCAGCAGCATTTGAAATCTTGAAGACGTTGATCTCTCCAAAGAATCGTCGATCTGAGCTCTACGATCGTCGAACTGAGCTCAGAGATGAACTGAGATAAGCAGACAGAAATCGTCGAACTGAGCTCAAAGACCGTCGAACTGAGCTCAGCGACCTGAGAAACAGCTGAAGGAGGCATCGTCGAACTGAGCTAGACGATAGTCGAGGGGAGTTCGACGATTAAGCAAAAGCTAGCTAAAAGCAGATAGTCGATCTGAGCTCGAAGATCGTCGACCGGAGTTCGACGATTTGTTGAAGTTGAGCTCAGAGAGCGTCGAACTGAGTTCGACGATTCGTCGACCAGAGCTCGACGAAGATTGCTTTAGACTTAGCTCTTCATCCTTGATCTTGGAGTGGTCTTGGGGGCAGCTTCAAAACTAAGTTCTAGACCCTAGACTCATTCTAATGTTGACCTTCTCAACTATACAACTAGGTCAACTAGGATCCTAAGACAAGCATAGTGATCCTTACCCAAATTAGTAATAGGGTGTTCCAACAATCTCCCCCTATTTGGGTTAGGATTACTATTTACAGACAATCATAAAGAGCATTCAATAATACAGAAGTTAAATACAAAATGCAGAGAAACAGCAATGCATATCACAGATAAATAGAGCAGATATCCAAAGGTGGATGATATGTTTGCTTACACAGATCACTTCTTTTCAGTTCCCTTTTTAAATAAAATTTCTCTGTTAGGGTTTAGAGCTTCTTTCTTGGACCTTCTGTCATCTTCTGCACCTAGAGAGGTTTGAGATCTTGGCCTTGGAACTACAGCCTCTGGGTGCAGCTTCATGTACTCTTCTGGATTGAAAAATTTCTTTGAAGCATACTTTTCCAGTTCTTTCTTTCTTTGTTCTGATAAGGTTGTAATGTTGGATATTTCTTTGCCTTGTTCTCTAGCCTTCTTAATCTGATCAAGAGCAGCCAACTCTTTCATCCTAGCAGTCCAGGCCACAGGATTGTTCTCAGGATCCTCATATGGAACAGCAGGTTCATATTTGTTGAGAGATTCAGGAGCAGGAGAGGTCCTTGGAGCAACTGTGTCTTTCAGTTTGTAAGGGTAAGGACCTGAAGTAAAGTCAGAATGGCCTTGTCCTTCCCTTTGATAGGGTCTCTGTCCTCTTTGATTTCCTCTGTAACTACCCCTTCTGGGTTGATATCCTCTTTGATGTTGTCCCTTTTGGTAATACTTAGAATAGGATTGAGAGGAACTTTGTCTAGGAGCTGGAGCTTGAGGAGCTAAGCCTGATCCAGAGTCTGGAGGAGGAGGAGGCTGATGTTGAGATGATCCTTTTTCATATTTGTCAAGCTTTCTTCTCTTTTTCATGGCCTTTAGTTGGTTCTTGGAAAATTGCATCCATGGTTCAGTGATGGGGCAGTCATGCAGAATGTAATATGGAATGTCATTGGAGTCTTTAGCTTTGGCAGGAGGAACTGACATCATTGCTTTACTTCTGGCTTTTCTCTTTTTGGCAATTGTGCTGGCAGAATCATCAGAATCAGTTCTGTACTGATCACTTTCAGAACTCTGAGGTTGATCATATAAAGCATCAATTCTTCTTAGATATTCTTCTTGAGCTTTGAGCTTTGCAGCAGCAGCAGGAGCAGGAGCAGGAGCAGGAGCAACAGGGATAGCAGAATCAGCATCATCAGTTTCAACAACAATTTCCTCAGCATTAGGTGCTGGAATCATTTCTATGTCAGCAGCAGCAGTATCAACAAAATGAGGCACAGTGGCCTTAGTAGCAGCATCAGATACATCCACAGCCTTCCATGACTTGATATAGGAAACAATCTGGCTGGGATTACAGACAGGTACAGGCACAATGGCCTTGGACAGATCTTCAGCAGTAATTGGAGGCAGACAGCTTAGATAGGCTGTATCAAATCTGGATAGCAACCTCTGCAGATTAAGTGCAAAAGCACATCCTGAGCTTGCTGAGAGAGTAGAAGCTGGAGCTGGAGCTGGCACAATCACTTCTTCATAAGGCATCTCCCCCTGCCTTGGTTCAGAGAGAGGTGAACCAAGGCACCCAGTAGAAGGGATTGCCTGGGAGGAGGAGAAAGAATCAAGTTTGGTGGACAGCTCCTGGACTTGCTTCAGGAGTGGAGTCAGGGAGGACTCCAGCAGAGATACCAGCTTGGGAGCTAGCAACTCATAGAGCCTGTCAGCCAGGCTAGAAAGATCTACATGCCCAAGTGAGGCTTGAGCAGAGGTAGTAGTCAAGGTGGATGGAGGGATGGAGACTGAAGCTGAAAAGGTGGAGGTAGGTGGAGTAGGGATTGTTGGTTCAGAAGATGGAATGATGGGGATAGAGAAGGTTGAGGAGAAGAGTGGAAGAGTAAAGGAGGGTATGAAGGAGGGTTGAGAGAGGATGTCAGTGAGCATTTGATGGAGGGAAGATGTCTCAGGAGGAGAAGAGGGAGAGTCATCCATGAGGGAATCCTCTAAAAGGGCAAATGATGGTTGAGTGAGGAATGGATAGGAAAAGAGAGGATGGAAGACCTCTGAGGAGGATGGTGGAGGGGATGACATAGGTGAGGAAATGGTAATGGGAGATGAGATAATGATGGTGGAGACTGGTGGTGAGGAGGTGATGGCTTGGGTATATGTGGCTTGGGTGGATATGGCTTGGGGAGAAGAAGAAGCAGGCAGCTCTTCTACTAGAGGAGTGACCAGATTGGTCCTTGTGCCTGATAGAAGTGTTGCAGCAGCCCTGGAGGGGTTGATTATCTGCCTGTCCCATTTACTGAAGAGGGCACAGGAGAGCCTTTTGGATGCATTGATGAACATCCCAGAAGAGGTCAAAAGGTCAGGGCACCTTGAGTGCAGAAAGACCCCCAAGATTCTTCCAAAACTGACTGCAGACTTGCTTATCTTCTTCTTAATCAGGGTGAAGAAGATGGAGCCCCAGTCGAGGTGTTTCTTATCCAGTAAGGCTCCCATCAGGCAGAACTGATACCTGGAAATTGTGTCATGCGCTGAGTGCTTGGCCAACAGCACCTTCCCAACAACATCAGCCAGGAACTGGAATTCTATAGCCAGATTCTTTTTCAGCAGTTTATTAGGGTTGATTACATTATGACCCATCCTATCTAACATGGAGGCATACTCCTCTCCAGACAGATCAATGGAGTCTTCTCCAGTACTGAGTTGAAAGACGTCAGTTAATAAAGCCGGGGATAGAATTACCTGGGTCCCCTTAATGGTGCCGACAACAGTATTCTCAGTCTCATCTGCTGCGGTATAACACCATTCCTTAATCTCCTCAGATGCAATCTTCATCCTGGTAGTCATTATCTGGGTTAGCTGTTGTTCTCTGAATAGATTCAGAACATCCTTGAAGCGCTGGTCGCTTCCATCAAATGAGTTTATGTCTATGTCGAAACCGGTGTCGAACTTCATCTTGGCGATGGCAGCACTCAAATCAGCCATGTGTACCTGCAACAGAAAACCAAAAACGACCAAGCGTAGAAAATTTGGAGGGAAAAGGAAGAAAGTTGCAGAGTATGAAAGCGTAAAAAGGAGAACGACGGCTGAAAGATGATTTTATATTAGGGTTCGACGGCGAAAAAGAAAGTCATTGAGCTCAGCTCGACGAAGCGTCGATCTCAGCTCGACGATTTAGGCTACAGAGGGAATCTGAAGAGTCTTCAAAATCGGCGATCTTCGTTCGACGATGTTGAAAAACGTCGAGCTCAGCTCGACGGCCTCTGAACAGAAGAAGAAAAATTCTAGATCTAGCGAAGGCTCTGAACTCAGATCGACGATAGCAAAAGCGTCGATCTCTGGTCGACGATTTTTGGAAAATCGTTGATCTCCGTTCGACGATTTTTGAGAAAACGTCGAGCGCAGTTCAGAGTCTAAACTCATTCAAAAGACAGAATTTTTTAGCCTAGTCTTGGTCTGTTTTAGCTTTTCAAAATCTTGGATTTTAATTAAGACTTCCTCCATCTATCATGCCTAACTGATTTAGGAAGAACCTGTGTTTCTTTTCATCCAAGGGTTTGGTGAAAATATCTCCCCTTTGCAAATCAGTAGGAATATATTGAAGTTTAATTTTGTTTTTCTCTACATTATCCCTTAGGAAATGATGCCTGATTTCTATGTGTTTTGTCCTACTATGGAGGACTGGATTTTGTGCTATAGAAATAGCACTAGTATTATCACAGAAAATTTTTGACTGCTCTAAGTTGTAACCATAGTCTAGAAGCTGATTTTGTATCCACAATATTTGTGAGCAACAACTGCCTGCAGCCATATATTCAGCTTCAGCAGTTGAAGTTGACACAGATGTTTGCTTCTTACAAAACCAGGAGACAAGTCTGTCACCAAGGAACTGACATGTTCCACTGGTGCTTTTCCTGTCTATTCTGCATCCAGCATAATCAGCATCTGAGAATCCAGTTAATTCAAATCCTGATTCTTTTGGATACCAGAGTCCTAGATTTGGACAACTCTTTACATACCTAAGAATTCTTTTAACTAGTGTTAGGTGTGACTCTCTAGGGTTAACTTGGAATCTAGCACATATGCATGTAGCAAACATTATATCTGGTCTGCTAGCTGTAAGGTACAGTAGAGAGCCAATTATTGCTCTATATGTTGTCTGATCAACTGGCTTCCCATGCTGATCAGCATCCAATACAGCATTGGTAGGCATGGGTGTTTTCATACAAGATGCTTCAGACATACCAAACTTCTTGACCAATTCTTTTGCATACTTGGCTTGAGAAATAAAGATGCCTTCAGCATGTTGTTTGACTTGCAATCCTAAGAAGAAGGAGAGCTCACCCATGCTACTCATTTCAAATTTGGAATGCATTAGGTTGGAGAACCTCTTGCACAAATTTGAATCAGTAGAGCCAAATATGATATCATCTACATAGATTTGTACTAGTAAGGTGTGGGACTTATGGGTTCTAATAAAAAGAGTTTGGTCTACTCTCCCCCTAATAAAACCATTTTCCAGAAGAAAGCATGCTAGGGTCTCATACCATGCTCTGGGAGCTTGCTTGAGACCATACAATGCTTTATGCAGCCTGTAAACATAATCAGGGTGAGTTAGAGAGATAAAACCTGGAGGTTGTCTGACAAAGACTTCCTCTTTGATGTCCCCATTAAGAAATGCACTTTTCACATCCATTTGGTATACTTTGAATCCTTTGTGAGCAGCATATGCTAGGAATATTCTGATGGCCTCTAACCTTGCAACTGGTGCAAAGGTCTGATCATAATCTATTCCTTCTTGTTGAGAGTACCCTTGAGCAACAAGCCTTGCCTTGTTTCTGACTATGACTCCTTGATCATCCAGCTTATTTCTGAAGACCCACTTTGTTCCAACAATGGGATGATCTTTTGGCTTAGGCACTAGTTCCCAAACCTGATTTCTTTCAAATTGATGCAGCTCCTCTTGCATTGCAATGATCCAGTGTGGATCTTGCTCTGCATCTTGAATGGATTGAGGCTCAATTTGAGATAGGAAGCAAGTGTGCATTAGGTTCTGGTTGACCTGATTTCTGGTTTGCACACCAGCTGAGATGTCTCCAATAACTTGGGAAGTTGGATGATCTCTTATTGTTACTAAATCAACAGGAGGTGTTGATTGTTCACCAGCCTGTGTTGTTGTTTCCTCTAGTGGAACAGCAACTGGTTCTTCAAGGTGATTTTCTTTTAGATGTTGAACTTCTTCTTCATCATCACTGCTGTCATTCTTTTCAGTAACTTGCAATTTGTTCAAGTCTTCAGCTAAAGAATGTACCTGCAAAGGTTCTATGGTAGAAGCATTCTTCTCCTTGAAAGACATGTTAGTTTCATCAAAAACAACATGAACAGATTCTTCAATTTTACAAGAAGATTTGTTGTACACCCTATAGGCCTTACTGATCATGGAGTATCCCAGAAACACTCCTTCATCAGCTTTGGCTTGAAATTTAGCTAGATATTTCTTGTCATTATTATGAACATAGCAAATACAACCAAAAACTTTAAAATAGTTTACTTTAGGTTTCTTCCCTTTGAGCAGTTCATAGGGAGTCTTGCCCTTCAGTTTATGTATCAGGCTTCTGTTCAACACATAGTTGGAGGTGTTCACTGCCTCAGCCCAAAAGGATAGAGGAAGGTGAGCATCTGACAACAATGTAGTAGCAGATTCAATTAGGGTTCTATTTTTCCTTTCAGCTACCCCATTTTGTTGAGGAGTTCTAGGAGCTGAGAAAGTGTGCCTGATCCCTTCACTTTGACAGAACTCTTGCATGAGAAGAGAATCAAACTCTGTCCCATGATCACTTCTGATCAGGGCAATGTGAGTGTTGAACTCAATCTGAATGCATTTGAGAAAATCTGTCAAACACTTGAAGTTATCAGACTTCTTCCTCAGAAAGAATACCCATGTGAATCTTGAGAAGTCATCTACAATCACTAAAGTATAGGATTTCCCTCCTAGGCTTTGCACTGATATGGGTCCAAAAAGATCCATATGCAACAGGTACAAGATCCTAGGTGAATCACTCTTATTAATTGAGTTAAAACTACTTTTAGTTTGCTTGCCTAATTGACATGCCTTGCAAAGTTCTTCCTTCTTGTAGGGACCAGAAGGTAGTCCTCTAACAAGGTTGTCTTTGGATAGCCTAGCAATGGTTCTAAGGTTAATGTGTCCTAGTCTTTTATGCCACAAATTGTTTGGTTTAGAAATGGAGTTAAACAGGCAGATATCTACTACAGGTGAAAGAAAATTCACTAAGTAAATGTTACCTCTTCTGTTACCTGTCAACACAGTTGTGTTATCCACTGACTGGACTTTGCATATGGCTTTGTTGAAGGTTACTTGATATCCTTCATCACACAATTGACTGATACTTATCAGGTTGTGCTTGAGTCCTTCAACATATGCCACCCTTTTGAAGGTGACTGAGCCAATTTGGACTGCACCATATCCTTTTGTAGTTCCAAAACTTGAGTCTCCAAAAATTACTTTGGGTCCAAGCTTGGCTTTGAAGGAAGTGAAATTGTCCTTGTCCCCTGTCATGTGCTTTGAGCACCCACTATCCAGATACCATTGATGGTTTGATGCTAGATAGGTCTTCACCTGCACAAAAACAGCTTATTTGTTTTTGACCCAGTTAACCTTGGGCCTAGGTTGATAACCTTTAAATTCTAAAATAAAGGACATCCCAGGTTGACTCTTATAGCCTTCAGGATGGTATCTCCTAGGAGTTACTATCCACTCAGTATAGGGGTTGAGTCCATGGGATGTGCAGCTTCTAGGATTGAATTTGACTGAGCCATTGAAAATGTGTTCACCATTCTGAACTCTGTTCGACGATCGTCGATCTGAGGTCGACGATCTTGGGTCAGATCGTCGATCTCTGTTCGAAGATCGATAGAGCTTGAGTTCAGAGTTTGGGTGTCGTCGAGCTGAGGTCGACGATCTGTGCTTAGATCGTCGAGCTCTGTTCGACGATCGTCGAGCTCTGCTCGACGCATTTTGTTGAACTGAAATTTTCTCTGGCAGGTCTGCATTCTTCCTAGCCACCTCTACTACTCCCTTTCCTTTGTCAGAGACAAACTTGATTGGAGTTGTTAACACTATAGGTTGGCTGGGGGAGGCACCCAAACCCAGTGTACTATTGAATCTAGAGTTCACTGTGCTTGTGATGTCCATAAGTCTGATACTCCTCCCATTTAGAGATTCTTCAAACTTTTTGGCCTTTGATAGTTCACTTTTCAGTGAAGCTATCTCCTCCCTACAGCATTCTAACTCCTCAGAGAGCTTGAGGTTCTTTGAGTTTAGGATACTATGCTCAGACAATTGATTCCTGAGAGATATTATCTCCTTCTCAGATTTTAATAGGTCTAGGCATAGTGTCTTAAATTCACTTTTGAAATCTTCAGAATGAAAATCAAAAGAATTGATTACCTGATCTTCATCTGGGTGAGTGTCTGAATCTGATTCTGATTCTTCATCAGAGTTTTGTTGTGATGCATTGATAGCCATCATGCAGAACTCCTTTTCATCTGCATCATCCTCATCATCACTGGAACTGGATGATGCTTCAGATTCCTCTTCAGTCTCACTCCAGGTCTCAGCAACAAAGCCCTTCCTTGTATGTTTGTTTTTGCTGAAGGAGGCTTTGTCTGAGTTGTTCTTCTTGTGATCCTTTCCTTTTCTTCTTTCTCTTCTATCTCTCTTGTCCTTATTCTTGTTCTCTGGACAGTCAGGCACAATGTGTCCTGGTTTCCTGCAACCAAAGCATATGATTTCTGTAGTGTTGTTTGATTTATCATACCTTGGTTTATCATGACCCTTGTATGGCCTTTTTCTGAAATCTTTTCTGGCCATTTTGTAGAATCTCTTAGCCAGTAGACTTATGAGCTCATCATTTCCTGTGGCTTTATCTTCAGGCTCCTCTTCTGCAGCCCTGAAGGCTATGGTCTTTTCTTTCCTTGTGGCTGGAGAGGCAGCCTTCTGTTCTTCTTCTCTATTTTTAATGAGCAGCTCATAGGATTTGAGCTTGCCCAGGAGAGCTTCAGTGGTAATCTCATTCAGACTTCTGGCATCTTTGATTGGCCAGATTCTTGAATCCCAAGTGCTGGGAAAGCACATCAGGATTTTATCATTTAGTTCAGTTAAAGAGATTTCCTTGTCCAAAGTCTTTAGCTCATTGACAATCAGACTTAGTCTATTGTACATGTCAGCCACTGATTCACCTTCTCCTTTCTTGAAGTTCTCATATTAACTTATCAGATGAGACCTTCTATCCTTTCTTTCATCAGCAGATCCTGAGACAATTTCAGAGAGTTTGTCCCAGGTTTCTTTGGCTGAGTTGCATTCAGCTACCTTTTGAAAAATGTCATCAGACATAGTTTGGGCTAAGATGTTCATAGCCTTAGCATCTGCAATCTTCCACTTCTTTATATCTGCATCTGTTCCAGAAGGAGGTGGAACAGCACTTGTACTTGAGCTTGCTGGTGGAGTTGGACACACTGTCAAGACAGAATTAAAGATATCCTCATCAATAGAATTCATATACAATCTAATCCTTGCCTTCCAGAGTGCAAACTTGGAGAGGTTGCACACTGGTGGTCTGGTGCTTGCATAATCTTTGTTCTGTGCCATGTCTCTAAATGAGTAGATAGATGTATAGAAAGTAATCCTCTACAGAGATTGATCTTATCAGGGATCTTTTGGTTCAGGTGTTAACCAGTATGGGCAACCAACCTCCCTCTGATACCAATTGAAAGTGAAGGTAAGATCTATCTCAACTCTAGAGGGGGGTGAATAGAGTTTACTTAAAATATTTTTGAATTATTAAAATAGCACAAATTAAAATTCTATTTAAGCTATAGTGTAAAGTGCTAACAGAAACTTAAAAACTGAAAAGAAAAGGACACAGCACACAGCAGACAAATCACACAAGCAGAACCAGAAGACACAAGGAAATATAGTGGTTCCCCAAAACTGGGTACATCCACTCTTCTACCACCCTTGGTAGGAATTCACTCAGGACTGAGTTGATCAGGTGTCCTGACACCAATGAGCTTTTGATAAGGTGCTCAAAAACCAAAGCTAGATTTTTTGATAAGGTGTCTTGCCACCACTGAGTTTTGACAAGGCTCTCAGAACCAGACAGAACTTTTGAAGGGAGTTCAAGAACCCTTTTACAGCAGGAAAAGAAAAAGTGAAAGTTGAAGTTGTCTTCTCTGTTCTCAGTCAAATGAGAGAAGCACAAGTGGATTGAAGATGACAAAGCTCCCCCTGAGATGTAGAGAGGTTCAGGCAGAGAAGCTTTGTAGAAGGGTGATAGGTCTTCAGAACTTGATCTCCAGAAAAGAATGGTTTCAGCAGAACAGCTGAAAGATGATGTGTCTGGAAATCTAAGATGAAGATGCAAGAACACTTAGTCTGCTAGAAGATCTAGATGGTGTAGTTTTCTTGTTCTTCAGCTAACAGTATTCTTCTGTGTGTTTTCTCTTCTACTTTTTCTGTCTGTTAGCTCTGTGTGTTTTTTTGTTGTTATATGCCTGTATATCTAAAAGACCATAGGAATAGAATTAATTTTCTGAATATTCTCCTTGTCCAAAGATGACCGTTGGTCAGTCATAAATGCTTTCCATAAATGGTCTTGTCTTTTAGAGGAAAGTCCAGCAAACATTCTCTGAATGATACCTTGAAACTTGCTCCAAACGGCTGGGAGATCTTCTGTCATAAATGCTGATAATATTCAAAAACATTCCAAAAGATCAGCAGCATTTGAAATCTTGAAGACGTTGATCTCTCCAAAGAATCGTCGATCTGAGCTCTACGATCGTCGAACTGAGCTCAGAGATGAACTGAGATAAGCAGACAGAAATCGTCGAACTGAGCTCAAAGACCGTCGAACTGAGCTCAGCGACCTGAGAAACAGCTGAAGGAGGCATCGTCGAACTGAGCTAGACGATAGTCGAGGGGAGTTCGACGATTAAGCAAAAGCTAGCTAAAAGCAGATAGTCGATCTGAGCTCGAAGATCGTCGACCGGAGTTCGACGATTTGTTGAAGTTGAGCTCAGAGAGCGTCGAACTGAGTTCGACGATTCGTCGACCAGAGCTTGACGAAGATTGCTTTAGACTTAGCTCTTCATCCTTGATCTTGGAGTGGTCTTGGGGGCAGCTTCAAAACTAAGTTCTAGACCCTAGACTCATTCTAATGTTGACCTTCTCAACTATACAACTAGGTCAACTAGGATCCTAAGACAAGCATAGTGATCCTTACCCAAATTAGTAATAGGGTGTTCCAACAGATAGAAAAATAACAGATCAGTGAGAAGAAATCAACTTTTTGGAAATAAGCAGAACTTCATCTTCTTCCTCTCGACTGAGTTGCAAAGCTTGAAGGAGGAGTTCATTCTTCTGTTGTGAAAGTTCAAGCAAGATAGCTATTGATATACTCATCTTCAACAAAAAAGTTCAGAGAGGATTATCTCTGATTTAGAAGTTGTAGTACAAGCAATCCATAGCTGCAGAGTCTTCACAGCCCAAGCTGAACTACTCCTGAAGATATTTTCCTGGAGTTGTGAAGAAAGGAGGACAAAGTTAATCTCTGTTCAGAAGGAGGAAGACACAAAGACTCTAGCTCTGGTGCCAAACAAAATCAACCAACTACTATTGTTCTGTAGGATCATTTTGATTTTAGTGTAAGCCTAACTTATAAAGGTCGAGTGTAGGATCATTAAGTAGATTTGAGTTGTAGAATTCAGTTGTGAATCTGAGTGGTAGGGCTTTTGGCCTGAGGTAGGATCTGGTTCAGATATGGGGTAGGAGAGTCATTCTATCTAAGTTGTAAGGCTATCCTCCTAGCCTGAGTTGTAGGACTTTGAGTTAAAGTCTGAGGAAGGGTCTGGTGGGCCTGAGTAGTAGGGCTTTGTGTCTGAGTTGTAAGACTTAGAGGAGTCTGAGAGATCCTAAGGGATCTGAGTTGTAAGCTCATTTAGCTGAGTTGGAGAAGTTGCCTTATCTAACAAATTGTTAGAAAGGTGGGAGGGATAGTGGATGTACCCATAATTTGGGAAACCACTATAAATTCGTGTGTGGTGTGTGAGTAATCTTGAAAGTTAACTAAAAGTAAATCACAAAACATCAAGAACAGGGAAAATACTTAAAAATACCTAAAAACCTATTCACCCCCTCTAGGTGTTTAGCTACTCTTGAAACTAAAGACTTACATCAGTCACTACCCGGGTCAAATGCACTTAGAAGTAAGGTCGGAGCCTCCGAGCTGAGATGACTAAAGCGGAAGCCAATTTCTCCAAAATTGGGTATCGAAGCTCCGCCTTTCTCAGGACCCTGCTTACATAGTAAATTGGCAGCTATTTCTTTCCCTCCTCCCAGTCCAGGACGGAGCTCAGGGCCTCGACCCTGACCCTAAGGTATAAGGATAGATCTTTCCCCTCCTTTGGTCCCTAGAGAAGCAGAGCCTGAATGAGTTGCCTCTTCAAGTCTTGGAAAGCCCCCTTGCACTTATCAGACCATTTGAATTTTCTGCCTTCTCTAGGTGCTTTGAAGAAAGACGAGCACTTCTTTCCAGCCCGAGAGAGGAACTTGCTCAGCCCTGTCAATTTCCCTGTCATGCACTGGACTTCCTTGGCATTCTGTGGTGACCCTAATTCCATGATCGCCCTCACCTTATCAGGGTTGGGTTCCACCCCTGCGAGAGTAAGAAGATGGCCTAGGAACTTGCCCTTGCCTGCCCCGAAGACACACTTCAAGGGGTTCAACCTCATTTTATACTTTCGTAGGGTGTTGAAGGTCTCCTCAAAATCTCGGAGGTGAGAGTCTGCAACCTGACTCTTGATCATGAGGTCATCCACGTACACCTCCAAGTTCCTTCCTTTCTGCTCTCGGAAAACTAGGTCCATCACTCTTTGATATGTTGCCCCTGCATTCTTCAGCCCAAAGTACATAATCTTATAGCAATAGCACTCATCCCCTATGAAAGACTTGATTTCAAGAGCCTAGACACCTAGAGGGGAGGGGGGGTGAATAGGTTCTAATTTTCTTTAAGAATTTTAGGCAATTAGCTAGTTCTAACTCAGCACAGAAAATTCAATACACAACACAATAATCAGAGCACAACATACACCAGATTTATAGTGGTTCCCCAAGGTATGGGTACATCCACTTTCCCCCTTCGCCTATCCAGTAGAGAACTGGATTCAGCCCAACTTCCTTCCACTTACTCAGATCCACAGATCTTACAACTCAGAACCAGATTAGTTCTACAGCTCAGACTTATACAAGTCTTACCTCAGATTCTTCCCAAGAACCCTACCTCAGGCCTCAGCCCTACCTCAGCCTTTATCACTAGGCTTACAACTCAGACTTTCACAAGTCCTACACCTAATGCACTCATCCCTACCTCAGCCTTTATAATTACAGGCTTACAACTCAGATCTTACAAAAGATCATACAAGAAAATGAGTGTTAAGGTACATAAATTTCACCAGATAGAACTCTCTATTGGTGTGAGATTCTTGATCAGTTCTTGAATAAACTGAATCTTCAGATCTAACCTAACTTAGCTATTTCAAAGCTTCTTGATTGAACAAAATAAGATTGATCTTCACTTGATGTAGAAGTTGATCTTCAGATAGCTCCCTCCTTAAATTCAGAATTAGATCTGAATCTTTCTTACAGACTGTTTTGGATCTGCCTTCTTAAGGGTTTCCCCTTTTCTTGTTGTCAAATTCTCTTTCCCGTAATTGCTTGATTACTTCCTTAGTTATCTCTGTATCAAGGATCCGTCCCTTATATAGAGTTTCCTCATGATTACCGGCTGATCCAGTTTGTAACAACCTTCTGACAGTTCTGACAAAGGTGTCAGACCTGTTGGTTATGACAGCTGTCTAGTCACCAGTCATGACAGTTGATTCCTCAAAGACTTTACAACTTAGCATGAACCACTCAGCAAACTGCTTCATATGTGTTGACACAAATAGACTATGTGTCGACACAAGTCTTGATGATGTCGACACAACACTCCATGTGTCGATATAGTCATTCTTCTTCTACTCGACACAACTTCTATTTGTATATGTCGACACAAGTCCAGTGTGTCGACACAACTGCTCCTGGTCTCGACATAACTGATGCTGACAGATGGCATTGAGTATATGTCCAGCTGTCGTTGAGTGTGTGTCGAGACGACATTGAGTGTGTGTCGAGACATCGTTGAGTGTGTGTCGACATAAGTCCTGTGTGTCGACACAAGCCTTCAGACTCAGTATAGCTGTTGCTGTTAGATGGTGTTGAGTGTCGTCCAGATGTCGTTGAGTGTGTGTCGACATAAGTCTTGTGTGTTGACACAAGCCCTTCAGACTCAGTATAGCTATTGCTTATAGATGGCGATGAGTGTGTGTCGACACAAGTCCTGTGTGTCAACACAGCTTCTGCTTCAGGTGTCGACACAATTCCTGCCTCAGCTGTTGACACAATTCTGGGTGTCGACACAACTTCTTCTTCAGGTGTCGATGCAATGCCTGGGTGTCGACACAGGCCTTGCATCTAGTGTCGACACAACTTCTGGGTGTCGACACAATTCTTCACAAGTGTCGACACTTGTACTTAGAGAATTTTCTTGCAAACCTTACACCTGCACACTGAAACTCAAACATCCCATCAAATACAAATTGATGTATATCAATGAGTAAGATGAGGCTTCTCCAAATCTGGTACATATTTTTCAGTGTACCCAACAATCTCCCCCTATTTGGAGAAGTCAGAACCCTTAGTCAAAGATATACATCGCTCATAATAAAACAAAAAAATAGATGTACATACATTTTACTGCAGGATAATAACTAAAATCAATACTGAAACTGATTTCATTCATTAATCAGAAAATTCTAGGTTTACATGTTTTCTTAAGAACAACAACAAACAAAAGATTACATTATTCTAGACATTAGTCTATTTATCCTAAGATAGACTAGGCTCCTTAATTATAATTCTTTTCCCAGATATGATCTTAGCCTGCACAGTAGGTTCAGTATCATCAGCTAGTTTCTTTCCTTTAAGATCCTTCTTCTTCAGTTTTTCAGCCTTTATCCTTTGCCTTTCAAAATAGTGAAAAGGCTTTGGGAAGTACCTCCTAGGCTCCAGAGCATTAGCAGGTAACTTCCCAGGTTTTGCACTCCTCCTGTACTGAAGAATGGCTTCTTGCCTAGCTTGATACTTATTCCACTCTTGCTCAGAGTACCATTTACCCCTATCATAGGTCTTGTACTTCACAGTTTTCCAGGCATTCAAAATAATATTCCTGGAAGTAGGGCTCCACTGCTCAAAATCAGGCTTCAATTCATCCTGCTCTCTAAACCTTTTCTTGGACAGCTGCGCTTCCTTCTGAGCTTCCTTGGCAGCCTCTGACATGTCTACTTTTTCAATGATAATATTTTGTGCCTCCTGTGGAGGGCTATACATTGTCTGAACTTCTTATTGGACTATGTCAAAATCAGCTGTAGGGTAAATGACCTGTGCAACCTCTGGCTGATCCCCTTCAATATAGGCAGGTTTCACTCCAGACTCAGCAGTATTATCATCCTCACATAGGGGTGGAAATCCAAGTGTAGCTCTGATGGTGTTAGATACCCATTTTGCATGGTCAGAGCTGGCTTTGAATAACATTCTCTCCCCCTTTATGACTTCTCTAGCTATATGATCCCTCAGATCATTATTTTGAAACTTATTTGATCAGCTAGATATTCTATACCTTCTTGATAGTTGTCTTTGAATTTAGTCAGGTAATCAGAAATTGTCTTTTGAGAGGCTCCAATGGCTGTTTGGACTGCAGCTAGATCTTCTTGTATTTACTTTGATATTTCAGTTTTCAAATCAGTGAAAATACTTCCTAGTTTTTTGAGAATTTCTTCATGGGAGTCTTTGAGATTTTCATTAGACCTGAATTGATTTTCTAAAACATATCCTTGCTTGGTGGCAATGTCCTCAACCTCAGTCTTCAGCAGCTGTTGTTGCTCAGCCAAATATACTATAACATTGCCTCCCTTATGGAAGCAATCTGCCATCTCTTTCTTATGCAGATTGACTTCAAATCTAATGGATTTAATATCTTGAGCCAGCTGAAACTGCAGTTCTTTATTTTAATCATCCACATATTTCTCTAAGGACTGCCTTTGTTCATCCAATTTGACTTGTAGTTGGACCAGTAATGAACTGAAGTCCATGCTTGGAGTAGGTGGTTGAGTGACTCTTTGTAAGGCCTTTTTATAGCCTGTGCTCTTTTTCCTGATTGCAACCATCTTCCTCTTCTTAGTCATAGAGGCTTCCTCATCATCAAAGGGTTGTCATCAGCTTTCTATATCAACTGTTTCCTTATTAGAAGGGGCATTCAGTAGCTCCTCCCCCTCAGTTCCTGGAAGTTCGTTTTCTACCTATGATTGCTCCCCCTCATTCCTTGCAGCTTGTAAATCAGGAAACAGCTCTTCCATAGTTACCTCTTACTGCATTTGTACAGGAGGAACAAGATTAGTTTGGAAAATAAAAGGTTCTCCCTGGACATCAAGATTTTTGTCCAGGACCTTCTCTATAAAGGAGATACTTACATGCTCATCTTGAGCTGTATCTTTTATCTGCACATCTTGTGATTCCTTCTCAGCAATTTCCAGTGCTTCTTTGTTTAAGTTTGATACAATGTCCATTACTGTATCAGCAGCATACTCACTCTCCAGAGTAGCTTCAGCAATGCCTCCCCCTTGGGCAGACAGCTCAAATAGTTTAGTGTCTTGTTCTGCTGGTTCAGGGTGTTCTCCCCCTGGAGTGGAGGCTATCTATTGCTTTGGGTGCTGACAGCTCTCTATTTGATCTTGAGCTTATTTTTGTTGTTGGTCTTCATCTGAACTGAAGACTACCTCCTCTTCAAAATCACTGGAGGATTCTTCTTGCTGAACAATTTCTTTCTTTTTCTTATCTTTCTTGACCTGTTTCTGTAGAGTAGAAACCTCTTTGGTCAATACTCTATCCCATCTGGATAGATTCTTTACATTCATTCTCCTCATATGGTTGATCTTTGATCCTGGTAGTTGGTTCATAACATCTGGTATTGTAGAAGCTAGACATAAGCTTAGTATCATTCCCAGATTTGCCTTCTTTACTCCTTCTTAGATCTTGTCAAATACTATTGATGCCCAGTCTGTTTTTACAGTGAATATGACCCTTGCCATTAGATTGAACATGTAGACTGAAACTCTGTCATGTCCACCAGTCTTACACAGAATCACCTTGCCTACTA
Source organism: Platanthera zijinensis (assembly GCA_039513925.1). Lineage (NCBI taxonomy): Eukaryota > Viridiplantae > Streptophyta > Magnoliopsida > Asparagales > Orchidaceae > Platanthera > Platanthera zijinensis. The sequence continues at coordinate 160,135,390 of CM077083.1, forward strand.
TTTCAGACAGAAATTTTCCTTGGGAAATCATCCCTTTCCGGGTAATGGATGATCCAACTTTGATATTAGGGTTCAGCCCGCACCAACTTAGTGCATCTTTAGTCATGGATGGAACTATTTCATCATTATCCTTAACCATGGGAAGTTGGAGTGATTTCCTGATTGTCTTTAGTGTTAGTTTCACTCGAGAATCCTGAACTGTCGCTTTGATCTTCTTCCCTTCAGTGTCAACAGTTACTGATGAATAGAATTCCAATACTTCCTTTTTCCAAATTCTTGTTGGTTCTAAGACCATGAAATCCAAACCATTTTTCGAAATTAGGGTAATTACAACCTGGATATCTTGTGAGGCTGTCGTGATTCCCCCACGAACAAGCTTATAACCTTCATTCACCTTGTCGTCCTTGTGGGGCGTCATTGATTAGAGAGAGAGAGAGAAGAGAAGAGAAGTGAATATCTATGTCTACGCAAGGTCTAGAGTCAAGAAATCTTAAGGCATAGTCGACCGGATTTTGTCTCCCCCTATTTATAGTCTACTGGTAAAGGGTAGGTCAAAGGACGCACCTTACTTAGTATTAATACTTGTCGACATAGTTGTGCATTTGTCGACATAGTTATACATTTGTCCACATAAAAGAATTAGGTCTCGACAAAACTTAATTTTAGTCGACATGTCTATGGGTCGACATATCTATGTATTGACATACTTGTGTCAGTGTCGAAACGGGCTGGTCATGTCTCGACATAGTTGTGTCGACACCTATTCTTCTGTCGACACAGATACTGTTTCTGTGTCAACACATCCTTTTTCTTTGACGACACAACATACTGAGTGTGTTGACACAATTTGCTTGTGTCGACACAAACTTTGTACTTAGACAAATTTCCTGAGAAATATTGTGCTTACATATTCTACTTAGGAATGCTTGAGCGGACCTATTCTAGGTTCAACATAACTAACTTAATTTTAAAATAATTGAATTTAGTTTCATCCAGAGGTTTTGTAAAAATATCAGCAATTTGATTATTTACAAATTCTAGACTAATATCTTCCTTCTCCACATGTTCTCTTATGAAATAAAACTTAATTTCTATATGCTTGGTTATACTGTGTGATACATGATTCTTAGCAGTAGAAATAACACTAGTAGAATCACAAAACAGTGGAATTCTACTTACCTTGATGTCATAGTCTTCAAGTTGATGCTTTATCCACATCAACTGTGCACAGCAGCTGCCTGCATCTATATATTCAGACTCAGCTGTTGATATAACTACACTTGTTTGCTTCTTGCTGCACCATGACACCAGCCTTACACCTAGGAATTGACAAGTTCCTGTAGTACTTTTCCTGTCTTCTTTGCATCCTGCAAAGTCTGCATCTGAGAAGCCTGTTAGTAAGAAATCTCTATTCTTAGGATACCAAAGACCTAGATTAGGTGTGCCCTTAAGATATCTCAAAATTCTCTTAACTGCAGTATAATGAGATTCCTTTGGGCAAGCTTGGTACCTAGCACAGACACATGTAATATACATGATGTCAGGTCTACTAGCAGTCAAGTAGAGTAGGGAGCCAATTATCCCTCTATACAAAGACTCATCAATAGGTTTCCCTGTCTCATCTCTGCCTATAGGCATACTTGTTCCCATTGGAGTTTTCATGCAGGAGGCTGAGTCCAATCCATATTTCTTAATCAACTCTTTGGTGAGCTTAGAGTGGGACATGGACAATCCATCATCAGTCTGTCTTACTTGAATTCCCAAGAAGAACTTCAGCTCACCCATACTGCTCATCTCAAACTTTCCTTGCATAAATTTGGCAAACTTTCTACAAAGGTTGTTTTCAGTAGATCCAAAGATAATGTCATCAACATATATTTGGACTAGGATTATCTTGCCTTTAGATTCCCTAAAGAATAGAGTTTTGTCTACCTTTCCTCTAAAGAATTTATTCTCAATAAGAAAAGTAGATAAGGTTTCATACCAAGCCCTAGGGGCTTGTTTCAAACCATATAGAGCTTTCCTAAGCCTATATACATAATCAGGATAATGAGAATTTACAAAACCTGAGGGTTGTTCAACATAGACTTCCTCTTTTAAGTCATCATTCAGAAATGCTGAATTTACATCCATCTGATATACCCTGAACCCTTGATAGGCAGCATAGGCCAAGAACAACTTTATAGCCTCCAGCCTTGTCACTGGGGCAAAGGTTTGATCAAAGTCAATCTCTTTCTCTTGTTTGTAGCCTTTTGCTACCAGTCTGGCCTTATTCTTGATTATAGTGTCATTCTCATCAAGTTTGTTTCTGTAGATCCACTTGATTCCTATAATGTTGTGATCCTTTGGTTTAGGAACCAGTTCCCAGACTTTACATCTTCTGAATTGATTCAGCTCTTCTTGTATAGCATCAATCCAGTTTGTGTCTAGCATGGCTTCTTCAAACTTCCTGGGTTCTACTTGTGATAAAAAGCTAGAACATAGAACTGTGTTCATGCTCTTTCTCCTTGTTAGAATACCTTGACTTGCATCACCAATGATTTGGTGAACTGGATGATCCTTCAAGTGTCTTCTTACTGGGGGAAATCTGTCAATCTCATGCCCTTCTTCATTTTCCTCAACCTGATGCTCCTCATTGTCTTCTTCATCCAGTGAGTCTTGTTCTCCCTCTGGACAGCATGCATCTTTTTCTTCATCCAGCCTAGCAGGAACTTCTTCATTGATGGTCAGCTTGTCCAGCCTGTCTGTTAGACCTGTAGAACCAACTGAAGAGCTAGACAATTCACTGTTAATCAACTTAGACTCATCAAATACAACATGGATAGATTCTTCTACAACTCTAGTAGTCAAGTTATAGATCCTGTATGCCCTACTACTATTATTGTACCCAACAAATATCCCTTCTAGGGATTTTGCAGCAAACTTTGTTTGGTAGTGCTTACCATTAACTAAAACATAACACTTGCTACCAAAGATTCTGAGGTAAGAAATGTTTGGTTTTCTACCTTTCAAAATCTGAAAGGGAGTCATCTTATGTTTCTTATTGATGGAGGCTCTATTGAGTACATGACATGCAGTATTTACTGCCTCTACCTAGAAGTACTCAGGGAGAGTAGTGTCACTAAGTAGTGTTCTACTTACCTCAATTAGAGTCCTATTCTTTTTTTCAGCAACTCCATTTTGCTGGGGTGTTCTAGGTGAGAAGAACTCTTGATGAATCCCAAGTTCTTCACAGAACTTTGTCATACACTCAGACTGAAATTCAGTTCCATGGTCACTTCTGATTTTGACCACTGAATTGTTAAATTCATTCTGAGTTTGTCTAACAAAAGTTTGGAAAACAGTAGGGGTTTCAGATTTCTGCCTCAAGAAGAAAACCCATGTGAATCTAGAATAGTCATCCACAATAACTAATGTGTATACTTTCCTACCAATACTATGAACTGGCATAGGACCAAACAAATTCATATACAAGAGATATAAACATCTCATTGAATCTTTGGTATCAAGTGCATGGAAAGAGGACTTAGTCTGTTTGCCCTTTTGGCAAGCTGAACACACACCCTCTTTTAATGCACTTGACTTGAGAACCATTCCTCACTAACCTCATGCTGAATAGCTGTCTTATTGACTTATAGTTCAGATGAGCCAGCCTCTTGTGCCATTTGACATATAGTGAAGCTTTCTCTCCTGCAACTAGATAAATGGGTGAGATGTTGAACTCAAAATCTAGGTTAAGACAATATACATTCCTCTTCCTAGTGTCAGTCAAAATGATCTCTTGATCACTTGACCTCCTTATTTGGCACTCCCCTTTGAGGAAAGAGATGTCGTAACCTAGATCACTAAGTTGACTTATGCTAATCAGGTTATGTTTTAGACCCTTCACATAAGCCACTTTAGATAGTAATTGAATCACTAGAAATGTTACAAAATCCTTTGATGATTCCTTTTTCTGATCCACCAAAGATTACTTTGGGTCCATTCTCTATGGGTACATAGTCCCTCAACATTCTTCTTGTTCCAGTCATGTGTCTGGAACATCCACTATCCAAGTATCATATAGGGGTATGGCCACTTGGATTCACCTGCATCAAATAAAGAGTCACTTATCCTTAGAACCCAAATTATTATTGGGTCCTAGGTCCTTGTTAGTTTGAAATCCTGCAGCTGTTTTGACAGGTAAACTATTCTTGGTTTTAACACTTGTGTTGAACCAGCAATCCATGGCAAGTGGCCCACCTTGCCACAACACCAACACTCAAATCTATTGTACCTTCTTTTAGGTATAGACTTCACAACTTTGTTGCCAGCAGTCCTGTTAAGTGTAGGTGCTGGAGCATCAAACCCCAAGAATTCCTTTTGAACCTGATGGGCTTGCCTATAGAGTGACCTATTGGCATTTGCACCCTTGCCCATGAGATCTCCATACTCACAGTGACCATGAGTAATATCATGATCATACTTATTTGTAGGTTGCATCACTTTCCAAAAGAAAATAGGGGGGTTTTTAGCTAGTGGCTGAACTGGGGCCTTATCTTTTCTATGAGAATTGGTGGCCCTAGTTCTTCCCTTAAAACCTAGACCAGTCTTTCTTTTATGAGAAATGAAATTGTTTATTAAGGGCAAGACAGATTTTAGCTTAGAGAATTTAGCCACTAACTCTCTTTCTTGCTGAAGTTTTGCCTCCAGTTTCTTGATATGATTTTCCTTGAAAGAGATTGTGCCCATCTGAATAACAGTAATATTTTTCAGTTTGGCAACCTCCTTCAGTTTTAAATCTATCAACATGGCTGAATTTGATACAGACTGCTTAAGAGACTCAATTTTCTTGGCCTGCTCCTTGACAAGAAACTTGCTCCTCTTTAGAGCTTACAACAGCCCACCATACTCATTAATGAGTTGATGTACATCCCCCTCAGAATCAGAACCATCCACTTCTCTTGAAGTTGATGCTACTGATTCTAATCCAGTAAAATAATCAGAAGCTAAGGGAGAATTGTATACCTTGCTTGGACCAGGCTGATCCTGACACTGATCATTTTCTGACAGAGCCATCAGCCCTCTACAACAATAGTCTTCCACTCCATTTATGGAGTCCAACATTTGTAGGAATTCTAGTTCCCTAGAATCCTCTTTTGTTGAGAACAACCTAACATATGCTTCTGCATCATCTTCTTCTCCTGATCCTGAAGATGAAGAGTCTATCAAACTCTTATGCTTTTGAGCTACAAAGGATTTCTCCTCCTTGCCTTTCACTTGATGCTTCTTCTTGTCCTTAGATTCAGTCCTCTTGTTTGGACAGTTAGCTATGACATGTCTAAGCCTATTGCAACAATAACAAACAATTACTAGGTTTTAAGGCATACCTGTCCTCCTTAGGAGTCTTCTTTTTCTTGCAATACTCATCGTTGGAGAAGGATGTAGATGGTCTGGTTCTCCATTTCTTCTTTTTCATGAACCTTTGAAACTGCCTTGTAAAGGCAGCAAAGTCCGCATCAGAGGTGTGGCTATCTGATGTGCTATTATCAAGATTTTTTTCTTCTTCCTCAGCACTCCTTCTGGGTGGAGAAGGGTACTTTCTCCTACCCTTTCTTGTGCCTTCATCCTTGAAGGTTACTGACTTCTCTTTGTACTCTGACCTACTACTTTTCTCCTCCTCTTTTCTAGCAGTGAGCTGCATTTCATATGATAGCAGCTTTCCAAATAGTGTGGGTGGAGGTGTATCAGTAAGCCTGACCACCTCTTTGATGACACATATCTTTGTGTCTTAGTCCTTTGTTAGTGATCTGAGAAACTTGTCATTCAGTTCATATGTGCTGAAGACTCTTCCATAGGTCATCAGCTCATTTACCATCCTGAAGAACTTATTGTAACATTCAGTTATGCTGTCAGTCTTATTTGTCTAAAGCTCTCATATTCTTGATTCAGCATAGATTTCCTGTCCTATCTAATTTCTTCTGTTCCCTCCATGTAGACAATCAGGGTGTCCCACATTTCCTTAGAGGTTTTACAGTGCACCAGATTCTTAAATGTGGCATCATCTATAACACTTACAATAATGTTTTGTGCTCTTTTGTCTAGTGTTGCCAGGATGATCTCATCCTTAGTCATTTCAGAATAACTCTTTGGGGTTTTAACATTTGCATCCAGAACTGATACCTTCATTGGAATGAAGGGACCTTCTTGTACTGTGATGTAGATTCTTGGATCAGATGCTTCCATGAACAACCTGACCCTTTCCTTCTATATGCCAAGCATTCTTTCCTGCAGATAGGCAGTTTCATAGATCCAAATTTCTTCTGATTCTCATTTGAACCCATTCTTGAAATCTGTTAATTGCCTTGGAGATTCACTCAGACTGTTAGGTCTATATTTGAGTAACCTCCCTCTGATACCACTTGAAAGACTTGATTTCAAGAGCCTAGACACCTAGAGGGGGGGGGGGTGAATAGGTTCTAATTTTCTTTAAGAATTTTAGGCAATTAGCTAGTTCTAACTCAACACAGAAAATTCAATACACAGCACAATAATTACAACACAACATACATCAGATTTATAGTGGTTCCCCAAGATATGGGTACATCCACTTTCCCCCTTCACCTATCCAGTAAAGAACTGGATTCAGCCCAACTTCCTTCCACTTACTCAGATCCACAGATCTTATAACTCAGAACCAGATTAGTTCCTACAGCTCAGACTTATACAAGTCTTACCTCAGATTCTTCCTAAGAACCCTACCTCAGGCCTCAGCCCTACCTCAGCCTTTATTACTAGGCTTACAACTCAAACTTTCATAAGTCCTACACCTCAGGCACTCAGCCCTACCTCAGCCTTTATAATTACAGGCTTATAACTTAGATCTTACAAAAGATCCTATAAGACAATGAGTGTTTTAAAAGGTATAGAAATTTCACCAGATAGAACTCTCTATTGGTGTGAGCTTCTTGATCAGTTCTTGAATAGACTGAATCTTCAGATCCAACCTGACTTAGCTGTTTCAAAGCTTCTTGATTGAACAAAATAAGATTGATCTTCACTTGATGTAGAAGTTGATCTTCAGATAGCTCCCTCCTTAAATTCAGAATTAGATCTGAATCTTTCTTACAGACTGTTTTGGATTGTCCTTCTTAAGGGTTTCCCCTTTTCTTGTTGTCAAATTCTCTTTCCCTTAATTGCTTGATTACTTCCTTAGTTATCTCTGGTTGTCAAGGATCAGTCCCTTATATATTGTTTCCTCATAATTACCGGCTGATCCGGTTTGTAACAACCATCTAACAGTTCTGACAAAGGTGTCAGACCTGTTGGTTATGATAGTTGTCGAGTCACCAATCATGACAATTGATTCCTCAAAGACTTTACAACTCAGCATGAACCACTCAGTAAACTGCTTCATATGTGTCGACACAAATAGACTAAGTGTCGACACAATTTGATGTCGACACAACACTCCATGTGTTGACATAGTCATTCTTCTGCTACTCGACACAGCTTTTGTTTGTATGTGTCGACACAAGTCCCGTGTGTGGACACAACTGCTCCTGGTCTCGACATAACTAATGCTGATAGATGGCATTGAGTGTATGTCCAGCTGTCATTGAGTGTGTGTCGATACGTCGTTGAGTGTGTGTCGAGACGTCGTTGAATGTGTGTCAACACAAGTTCTGTGTGTCGACACAAGCCTTCAGACTCAGTATAGCTGTTGCTGTTATATGGCGTTGAGTGTCATCCAGATGTCATTGAGTGTGTGTCGACACAAGTCCTGTGTGTCGACACAAGCCCTTCAGACTCAGTATAGTTGTTGCTGATAGATGGCGATGAGTGTGTGTCTACACAAGTCCTGTGTGTTGACACAACTTCTGCTTCAGGTGTCGACACAATTGCTGCCTCTGGTGTCGACACAATTCTGGGTGTCGACACAACTTCTTCAGGTGTCGACACAATGCCTGGGTGTCGACACAAGCCTTGCTTCTAGTGTCGACACAACTTCTGGGTGTCGACATAATTCTTCACAAGTGTCGACACTTGTACTTAGAGAATTTTCTTGCAAACCTTACACCTGCACAATGAAACTCAAACATCCCATCAAATACAAATTGATGTATATCAATGAGTAAGATGAGGCTTCTCCAAATCAGGTACATATTTTTTAGTGTACCCAACACCCTATAATGAAGGAGACGTCTTTTATGTCGGGCGGGTGCATCCTGATCTGGTGATAACATGAAAATGCATCTAGAAAGCTCATTAGAGAAAACCGACAGTTATGTCAACCAACACGTCGATTGGAGGCAGGGGGTAACAATCCTTGGGATATGTTTTATTCAAAAGAGAAAAAATCAATACACATCCTCCAGTGGCCGTCCCCTTTTTGACCATCGCCACATTGGAGACCCAGCCTGGATACTGGATCTCTGATACAAACCCTGCCTTCTGGAGCTTTTCCACCTCTTCCTGGATGGGCTCGACAAGTTTGTCGGTGGTGGACCTCTTCTTCTGCCGGATGGGGAGGGCATCAACGTCAAGGTTGAGGCGGTGGCAAGCCACATCAACATCAACTCCTAGCATATCTACTGCGCTCCACGCGAAGATGTCCATGTTCTTCTGGATGCACTCCAACATCCTCTTCTGATCTTTCAGGCTAAGCCCCTCACTGACCCGCACTTTCTCCACCCTTCCACCATGGGTGAGAACTTCCATCTCTACCACCTCCTCTACTACCTACAGCCGGGACTGTTCTTCCCACTCGCCCGTGGCTCCCTCACCTGGCACAAGAACTTCCTCCTCCCCAGCTTCCTCTACGGCCATCACCTCGGCTTGTTCCTCCAGAACTTCCTCTGCCGCCTCTGAACCCGCATGAACCTCTTCCTCTTCCACCTCCATCTTTTCAGCTTCTCCCATGGCCTCCTATCCAGATATCTCCTCCATCCTTCTCTCCATCTCCTCAGCTCTTCCATGTTAGGAGATGGTGTTGACCGCAGTCACGTAGCACTCCCTTAACACCTTAGGGTCTCCCCAGACCTGGACCTAGACGCCCTCAACATTGAACTTGAGGCATTGGTGGAACGAAGAGGGTACGCAACGGAAGGCGCTGATAAGGGGCCGTCCAAATATTGCATTATAGCTACTTGGAGAATCTACGATGACGAACTTGCAGTTCCGGGACTGGCCCCCCAAGGTAACATGTAGCCCCACTCCTCCTTCCACCTTTTTCCTTTCTCCGGAGAATCCAAACAAAGGCCCGTCCGAGGCTAACACCCTTCTTGGATCCACCTTTATTGCGCCAAGCTCTTTCTTGAAAACGACGTTGACAGAGCTCCCATTGTCGATGAGGATCCGGGAGACGGTAAAATTTTTGATGGCCGCTTGAATTACCAGCGCATCGCAAAATGGATCCTCATGATCCGGCATGTTCTTCCGAATGAAGGTAATCTTCCCATTTGGGGGTGGGGTTAGGGACGTGGAGGCGATGTGTAACATCCCGACTTTTATTGGGCCATCGGAACCCTAATGGGCCCAATAAAAGTGACTCGAACCTCTACCCATGACACGATAGGAGGCAACCTTAGGTAGGATATAGAGCTAGAAAACTCTGATTTGAGTTCTGTCAGTTCCTGTGGTCTCGTATAGTCAATACGAGTGCGTTGGAACTCGTTCCGTTGAACTCTGAGGTCATATGGTGGATATGACCTTTGCTCGTAGAACGTCGCGAATACGAGATTTTTGAATATCAAGCTAGAGAACTCCAATTTGAGTTATGTCAGTTTTTGTGGCCTCGTATTGTCAATACGAGTGCGTTGGAACTAGTTCCGTTGAACTCTCAGGTCATATGGTGGATATGACCGTTGCTCGTAGAACGTCACGAATACGAGATATTTGAATATCAAGCTAGAGAATTCTGATTTGAGTTCTGCCAATTCTTGTGGCCTCGTATAGTCATTATGGGTGCGTTGGAACTCGTTCCGTTGAATTCCGAGGTCATATGGTGGATATGGTCGTTTCTCGCAAAACGTCGCGAATACGAGATTTTTGAATATCATGCTAGAGAACTCCGATTTGAGTTCTGTCAGTTCCTATGACCTCGTGTAGTAATTATGAGTGTGTTGGAACTCGTTCCGTTGAATTCCGAGGTCATATGATGGATATGGTCGTTTCTCGCAGAACGTCGCGAAAACGAGATTTTTTAATATTAATCTAGAGAACTCCAATTCGAGTTCTATCAGTTCCTATGACTTCATATAGTCAATACAAACGCATCAGAACACATTGCGTCGCGATTCGAAGCTTAACGATGCTTATGAGCATTTTGATCGTTTTAGCGCGCCGCGACACACGGATTTTGAATATTTAATAAACGAACTCTGATTCGACCCCAGTCAGTGGCATTGGATTCGTATGGTCAATACAAAGTCAACGAAGTTAGTACCGGTCAATTTCGATGACGGGTGGTCAATCTGTGGTCAAATCAAGCACATTCATGCACCGAAAAGCATGTACACATCAATTGTGACACGACACCCCAACTTTGACCCGACCCCGATGTCATGGACCTCTTTTGACTTTGAACAGCATGAGGGACCCACCCTAGGGTTGACTTTGGTCAAATCCCCCCTAAAATGCTCATTTCTCTCTCCATCCCTCTCTCCTTAACAAACTCACCATGAGCTCATTTCTTTGGCCATAAATAGGCCTTGCATGATGGCTGCTACCAAGGTTAAGAAGTGATACAAGCCCAACTTCTCTCTCTCCCCCATTGGCAAAAACAAGGTTTTTCACATGGCTAAATAGGTCAACCCCTATCCTAGCCACTAGGGGGTACGACTAACCATTAGTATGCAGCCACCTCATCCCCACCTTACCATGGTTAGGTCAGCCACAACTCATCTTCTTCCTCTAGATGTCGTGGCCAAGAAAAATAAGGGGAGGGAGGGGCTTTGCTTCTCCTCCTATATATACCCCCCAAGGCATCATTGGAGAATCACTCCTCTCCCCAGCCCCAATCAAACCCAGCAAAGCTCTGCCCAAGCCACGACCTCGCCGGAATCATCCTACCCGAGCTCATCACCACCTTGCCACCATTAATGGCAGAACTCGCCGAGAGCCTGCGGAGACCCCAAACAAGGTGGAAAGCTTCTCCTTTCCTTCCTCCCATTCTTCTGGACGGGTTGCATGCGAGCTCCTGTGGCCGGAGTGCCGCCACTATCACCCCCTCCCTTCCGTTTAAAATAAAAAAAATATAGCTCCGGTGGCGGCAAGCCATCGGACCACCGCCGGAGGGAGAGCCCACCCCCGGGCAGTCGGCCGGGGGCGGAGTCACGGCCGGCCGGAGGCCGGCTGGCGGCGGAGAAGACCCGTAAGGTCCGTCTTCTGTATAGGCAGCGGGGGGAGGGGGGGGGGGGTGAGGGAGGAAGATGAACATTTTTATAAGTTATAATATTTATAATATTTTGATTATTATAATATTATAATTAAAATTGGTGTTATATTTTCTGTGGGATAACCTAGGCTCCTAGAGAAAAAGGTTTGAACATGAAAATTGTTTCAATTAATAAGGGTAGTCTACACAAAAAATTTGAGAATTTTTGGAGCTAATTGGTATTTTTCAAAGCCTAAATAAGAATTATTTGACCAATTTAAAGGCCCAAAATTGCTTGGAAATTTTTTAAAATATTGCTAGACTCTTTTTAGGCCCTCAAAAAGGTTGTATTAAAATTTGAGAACCTTGGGTAAAAATTGAAGATTTTTCAATTTCTTGGAGCCTAGGGTCGCGCTCGGAAATTTACGCGCTCAAATTCTTCGAAAATGAAAATCGAAGCGCGTGACCACTTTATATATTGAATACTAAGTTCAATTGATTAAACGACGAGAGTTATCGAGGCAACATTTTTAGCTCTGAGTATTTCAAGGTTTTTGCCAAAACCACCGAGCGCTTCGTCCTTAAAATAATTCTCGAGCATTTTGGGTGGACTTGGAAGATGAAAGCACGAGTTTCTTGAAAAATAATCCACAACCTCATTTCAGGTGAAGAATTTCTCTAATGTGTTAAAAATGATTTTTGAGGTTGAATTTCGAGGAAGAATGTGCCTTCTAACGAGATTCTCGGATTCGATCCGACGTAAGAAATTGAATTGATATTTATTCTCGGATGAATAATAAAAATATAACTCATAATAAGCTTTTTCCGATCTAATTAAGGTGTGATTAAAAAGGGCACAACTGAATTGTTATCAAATCTTAATAATGGGTGAAACCCAAGAAAATTCCTGAAAATGGAGATGGAACTAAACTAAACCTCCTGAGAATGGAGATGCAACTGAATTAAAACTCCTGAGAACGGAGATGGAACTAAACTAAATCTCTTGAGAATGGAGATGGAACTGAACATGCCTCCTGAGAACGGAGATGGAACTGAAGCCTCCTGAATGGAGTGATTGGAGTACTAACCATTTTCTTTATGATTATTCCAGTCTTGCACTGGTCCATTTCCTTTATTTAATTCAGTTCAATACTTTCAATTCAGTTCTACTCTAGTCCCATACTGGTCAAGTTCAATTCAGTACTTTCAATTCACTACTACTCCAGTTCCGTACTGGTCAAGTTCAATTCAGTACTTTCAATTCAGTACTACTCCAGTCTCGTACTGGTTAAGTTCAATTCAGTACTACTCCAGTCCCGTACTGGTCAAGTTCAATTCAGTACTACTCTAGTTCCGTACTGGTCACATTTCATTCAACACTTAATTTATGCAGCATTTATTATAAGCAGCTTTAATTACCGTATTTTCGTTACTATAATTTACTATTATAAGTACGGGTCCTGCTTTGACAAACAGTTAATTGTTAAGGTTGAGCCTTAGTTGGGGATAATCAGAGTTGAGATGTTCCTCTGGGCTAAGCAACAAATAAATAGCTCTCACGCTCCTTGTCGAAAGAAGAGATGAGCATCGCTGCCTGAAGGTTAACATATAGTAAGGCAGGCCTTCGCAGACCCGATACGTATTAGCATGATTGACTGTTTGATTTCTTGTAAATTGCTTGCGGTAAATTATGGCGGGTCAGTCCCTTTCGCAGACCGTTTGTATCGGTGTGGGGAGGTCGACGACTCAAGGCGACAGGTAGATGGGTACCACGGGTGACCGACCGTCATATTTTATTCCCCATCAGATTTTTCCTCGGCTAGTCGGCCAAAATATTGAATCACCGGATGTCGCTCACATCCAGGAGTACACAGGGTTGTACATTGGGGCCTGGGGCTGTGCGGTACGACCACCACCAGAAGTGGCAGGACTGTCCACTGTCACCGACGGCCATATCGGTGAGGCCCGCGTGGCTCGCTACCCTGCTTGAAAAGAAGCAGTCCATACTATGTCGACATAGGGTACGTGTTATGCGCGGCTGTGAATGCCTGTGATGTGTACGCGGCTGTGAATGCCTGTGATGTGTACACAACTATGAATGCATGTGATGTGTGCGCGGCTGTGAATGCCTGTGATGTGTACACGGCTGTGAATGCATGTGATGTGTATGCGGTTGTGAATGCCTGTAATGTGTACACGGATGTGAATGTCTGCGATGTGTACGTGGCTGTGAATGCCTGCGATGTTTGCACGGGTTTTGAATACCTGCTATGTTGCTGTGCTAGTAGAGCCTAAATTATAACTGATGTATATTGTTGCTGCTAGTCCAGTTATACCATATTTCACCTCTTTTTGGTCGCTCCTAGCTTATTTATGAAATGTTGTACTAACTCTCTCATGCTTCAGCTATCTACTTTTGTTGAGTGTGTGAGCTCGTCCCCAGGATATGGATCTGGGGATGAGATTTGTTTCTACTTAACTCTGTGACTAACAGTTATTTAAATAACCATTCACAGGAGATGGAGCACCGTAGCGACCAGCTGCAGCAGGACGATACACCAACTAATTGGACTGCCCGAGAAGAGGCACCCCCCGTCGTCTCAAGAGTTTCGAGACGCAAGTGCTAGCAAGAAGAGTTGAGAGAGAGAGAGATGAGTTACTTGTTTTGTACTATTATAGCCTACATTCTTCATGTATAAACAGTGGCTACGGCCTTTTACGTTTTCTGTTTAATATATATGGTTACATATATTTGTTGTGGCTTCCTGTTAATGCTTCCGCTAAACTCTGTGATGTGATGTGAATGTTATGGTTCAAGCCGAGCAAGGAGGCAAACCAGTGCTTAGTGGAGTGGGTCGTTACCCCTTAAGGAGCACTGGGTGGACGTCTTGGGCAGTAAGATCCCCTCCGTCCCAACCCGAGGCAAAGGTTGGGGGGGGGGGGGTCTTACAAATGGATCAGAGCAATCATGATCCGTCCTTGTGGAGCAGTCTCAGGATCCCCCTGTCCCTCGCTTCGCTCTTTGGTTCGGGATGAACCATGCACCAGAAGCCTGGTAGACCCTAGTGTAGAGGTTTAGGGATTCTTGACTGTGTGATAGCACGCCCACACACCTTTGTTTCCGCTTTATTAGTTTTTTTTCAAAATTTCCCAATTTTTGCAAAATTCTAACACGTGTTCCCTATTACTTCTCCAAATAATGGAGTCCAGTAACGGAAGATCCTCCTCCAGAGGATATGTCCCCGCCACCCCACCTAGTTGCCCTTGTAGCTATAGCGTTCGCCGAGACCGACTTGGGGCAAAAATTGACAGCTATCCTGGCGACTTTCCGGACAGCATTGGCACAACCATCATAGTAGTTGGTGGTACCCACTAACCTACTAACGACCTTTCGGGGGCTAAGGCCTCCCACCTTTAGAGGTACGGAGAGTGTCATACATACATGAGAGTGGGTTGAGCGCGTAGAGGAACTGTTGGTAGGAATGATATGCCCGATAGTAGCTGCAGTGTCACTAGTCATGACCTGGTTAGAGGGATATGCTAAAGACTGGTGGAGAGCGATCAGCCGCTCGACGATCAGAGGATGACTGTTGAGCGGCACTACATGAGAGGTTTCAGAGGCTTTCTTAGAGCACTTCATCTCGGACGCCGATCGAGCGGCACTACAGGAGAGGTTCCTGCACATCCGTCAGGGTGACCAGACGGTGATAGACTACGAGAGAGAATTCATCTGCCTAGCCCATTTTTGCTGGGAACCTTGCAGCCACTAACTTGAGACAGGACTTGAACATGATCTCTCAGTCCACCTTCAAAACCATAGCGAATCACGCCACGACGTTAGAGTTAAACCAAAGGATGGTGGCCCAGTAGTGTCGGGAATAGATCGAGGTCCCCAGAGGTCAGGGAGGAGATAGAGGAGCCGCTCCCTGCCAACAGGAGAGAGAGCGCAGACAGAGGCAGCATAGGCAACCTTATAAGCGCCCACCAGCACCCCCAACACCACAGTAGGAGCCCAGACCAGCTCCAGTAGCACAGCCCATGCTAGTAGCTTGACGATACGTTCTCCTTGCAGGGAACCACTTTTTGTGCCAGCAGTCAGGACACATGAGAGCTTTCTGCCCGCAGGCGGCAGGAAGGCCAGGATTAGGAGCATTTCAAGGAGGGCAGGCAGAGCATGGATAGGGCCAGAGAGGCCGAAGGGGTAGAGTTTGCAGGAGAGGTCAGCATGAACCGACCCCTCAATGTAGTGATAGGTATATATCTTACAGTTATGTCAGATATTGATACCTACATTATATACTATATGCATATGTATGCCTACATCAGATGTGTGTTTTGTTGTATGATGCGTATATACTCCTCATCTACTTCAAAATGAAAAAAAAATCAAGCGCTCACCAAAGTTCTAGTGGTGCGAGATTGTTTGCATGTTTTCCCTGAGTCCCTCCCGGGTTTGCCACCACAATGAGAGGTTGACCTTCAGATTGAGCTTGTGTCCGGAGCTCGACCAGTGTCCCGAGCACCCTATCGAATGGACCCTAAGGAATTGGCCTAGTTGAAGATCTAGCTTAAGGAACTGATAGATGCTGTATTCGTCCGCCCAAGTTCCTCGCCCTGGGGAGCCCCTGTACTGTTTGTAAAGAAGAAAAACAGGACACTGTGCTAGTACATAGACTACGGGGAACTAAACAAACTCACTATACAGAATACGTATCCACTTCCAATGACTGATGAGTTATTCAATCGATTGCAAGGTGCATCCGTATTCTCCAAGATGGACCTAAGATCAGGCTGCTATCAGCTTTAGATCCAGGAGGAAGACATCTCCAAAACTGCCTTTAGCTACCGCTATGGTCTATATATGTTCATGGTAATGCCTTTTGGGCTCACTAACACCCCTCTACCTTTATGGCTCTGATGGCTAAGGTATTAAGACTCTTCCTAGATCATTTCGTGATCGTCTTCATCGATGACATCTTGATCTATTCAGAGACAATGGCATACCATTTTAGACACCTGCAAATGGTGTCACTTAAACTTTGAGAACACTCTCTCTTCGCCAAGTTCAGCAAGTGTGAATTCTGGTAAGAGGAGGTAGGATCCTTGGGCCACACCATCAACAAAAGTGAGGTAGTAATGGATCACTAAAAAATCCAGGCAGTTCAAGGCTGGCCGCCGCTTAAAACGGTAGCAGATATACAAAGTTTCCTTGGTCATGCTAGGTATTACAGGAAATTCATAGAAATTTTTCCAAGATTGTGTTACCCCTTACATCTCTTACAAGAAAGGATGTTGCATTTCGATGAATGCTGGGATATGAGACCGCGTTCGTTGAGTTAAAAAAAGTAGCCAACTTCTGCCTCAATCCTTACGACCCCTTCGGGAATCGAAGGATTCCAGATCTATACTGACGCCTCCCTGAAAGGATTGGGAGTAGTTCTGATGTAGCATGGCAAGGTAGTAACATGCGCGTCGTGCCAGCTAAAGACGCATGAGCTGAATTACACAACCCACGATCTAGAGTTGGGCGCCATTGTTTTCACCCTCAATATCTGGAGACATTACTTGTACAAAGTAAGATGCGAGACCTTCTATGACCCTAAGAGTCTCAATTACATCTTTACTCAGAAAGAGATGAACCTCCGACAATGCCGATGGTTGGAATTTTTTTATGTGATTATGATTTTGCTCTCCAGTACCACCCCGAGGAGGCTAATAAAGTTGCTGACGTGTTAAGCCGACAACCCTTGATAGCCGATAGCTGGATGGAGCAGATTCTGAGGGAATTGTTTCAGTCTTTATTAGACTTAAAGATTACTCTTATTGCTCATAGATGCACAGAAGGTCGATCCGAAAATGGTCCCGATCATCTAGTTCCTACAAGATGGAGCATAAGAGGAGTTCAACTTGCATAATAGAATCTTACAGTTCAGGCACCGCATATCTATTCCCTCCATCGAAGGAATATGAGATGAGATTCTTCGAGAAATGCACCAGTTGAGGTATTCTATTCACCCTAGTGTGCTTAAGAAGTATGTTGATCTGTGCATGACCATTTACTGGCCAGGAATGAAAAGATATGTTACTAACTTAGTGGCCCAGTGCCAGACATGTCAAAGGGTTAAAGTTGAACGCCGCAATCCAGGAGGCTTGATATAGTCCCTGTCGACGCTAGAATGGAAATTTGAGTATATTTCCATGTACTTTGACCACATCTTACCTCGATGCCATGCTGGAAACAACTCTATATGGGTTGTCATGGATCGACTTACCAAGGTAGCGCGGTTCATTCCAAACCGACAGGGTGACGGAGTTGAGGTTCTTGCAAGATTGTTCATAGAGCAAGCGGTCCGGCTCCACGGAGTGCCGAAGTCCATTGTGTCGGATCATGATAGATGTTTCGCATCCAAGGAGTTGAGGCGGGTGCATGCATACTTGGGGACCAAGTTGGCCTTTACCACCGCCTTCCGCCCTCAGACACATGGGCAGATGGAAGGGACAAACCAAACGATGGAGGATCTACTCTGAATTTGCATAGTAGAGCACATCGAGCCATGGGAACAACTGCTGGCTTTAGTAAGGTTTTCTTATAATAGCAGAAATCAGGCCAGCATTAAGATGGCACCGTACAAGACTTTGTATGGAAGGCGTTGCCGAACTCAATTGACTTGGGCTCAAGATGAGGACCCGGAAGCCTTAAGAGTGGCTTATATTGATGATACTACGACAACGATACGACTAATCCAGGAGCAAATGCGGGAAGCGCAGAGCCGACATGCCAAATATTATGATGCGCGGCACCAGCCGGTGGAGTTTAGCGTGGGAGAAATGATATTTTTTAAAAATTAAGCCCATGCATGGCTTATATTGAGATAGAGCGTGTTTGACTTGTTGCCTATCGATTAGCCCTTCCCCAGAGTTGGGAAATCTCCATGATGTATTCCATGTTCCATCCTTAAGGCGAGTCCTTCGGCAACCAGAACAACACCTTCCTATACCGCCAGTACAGCTACAGTCAGATAGATCCATCCAGCTTGAACCGGTCAGAATAGTGGATTATAAAGTGAAGATTTTGCGCAACTAGAGCATTCTGATGGTAAGATATTGTGGTCGAATTGCGGGCGAGACGAGTATACATGGGAACCTGAAGCACTCGTCTAAAAAAAGCACCCAAAGCTCTTTCCCCAGGTATGTTACTCTTTCCCCCTACTTTAAGCAAATTTTTGGGGACGAAAATCCTTTTATTTTTATTGAATTGTAACATCCCGACTTTTATTGGGCCACCGGAACCCTAATGGGCCCAATAAAAGTGACCTGAACCTCTACCTGTGACACGATAAGAGGCAACCTTAGGCAGGATATAGAGCTAGAGAACTCTGATTTGAGTTCTGTCAGTTCCTGTGGCCTTGTATAGTCAATACAAGTGCATTGGAACTCGTTCCGTTGAACTCTGAGGTCATATGATGGATATGACTGTTGCTCGTAGAACATCGCAAATACGAGATTTTTGAATATCAAGCTAGAGAACTTCGATTTGAGTTCTGTCAGTTCTTGTGGCCTCGTATAGTCAATATGAGTGTGTTGGAACTCGTTCCGTTGAACTCTAAGGTCATATGGTGGATATGACTGTTGCTCGTAAACATCGCGAATACAAGATTTTTGAATATCAAGCTAGAGAACTCCGATTTGAGTTCTGTCAGTTCCTGTGGTCTCGTATAGTCATTATGAGTGCATTGGAACTCGTTACGTTGAATTCCGAGGTCATATGATGGATATGGCCGTTTCTCGCAGAACGTCGCGAATATGAGATTTTTGAATATCAAGCTAGAGAACTCCGATTTGAGTTCTGTCAGTTCCTGTGGCCTTGTATAGTCATTATGAGTGTGTTGGAACTCGTTCCGTTGAATTCCGAGGTCATATGGTGGATATGGCCGTTTCTCGCAAAACGCCGCAAAAATGAGATTTTTGAATATTAATCTAGAGAAATCCAATTCGAGTTCTGTCAGTTCCTATGAGTTCATATAGTCAATACGAACGCATCGGAACTTGTTGCGTCGTAATTCGAAGCCTAACGATGCTTATGAGCGTTTTGACCGTTTTAGCGCGCCGTGACACACGGATTTTGAATATTTAACAAACGAACTCCGATTCAACTCCATTCAGTGGCATTGGATTCGTATGGTCAATTAAAAGTCAACGAAGTTGGTCCCGATCAATTTTGATGTTGGGTGGTCAATCTGTGGTCAAATCAAACACATTCATGCACCGAAAAGCGTGCACACATCAATTGTGGCACGACACCCCAACTTTGACCTGACCCCGATGTCATGGACCTCTTTTGACTTTGACCAGTATAGGGGACCCACCCTAGGGTTGACTTTGGTCAAATATCCCCTAAAATGCTCATTTCTCTCTCCATCCCTCTCTCCTTAACAAACTCACCATGGGCTCATTTCTTTGGCCATAAATGAGCCTTGCATGATGACTGCTACCAAGGTTAAGAAGTGATCCAAGCCCAACTACTCTCTCTCCCCGCATTGGCCAAAACAAGCTTTTCACATGGCTAAATAGGTCAACCCCTATCCTAGCCACTAGGGGGTACGACCAACCATTAGTATGTAGCCACCTCATTCCCACCTTACCATGGTTAGGTCAGCCCCAACTCATCTTCTTCCTCTAGATGTCGTGGCCAAGAAGAATAAGGGGAGGGAGGGGCTTGGTTCTCCTCCTATATATACCCCCAAGGCATCATTGGAGAATCACTCCTCTCCCCAGCCCCAATAAAACCCAGCAAAGCTCTACCCAAGCCACGACCTTGCCAGAATCATCCTACCTGAGCTCACCACCACCTTGCCACCATTAATGGCAGAACTCGTCGAGAGCCTCCAGAGACCCCAAACAAGGTGGAAAGCTTCTCCTTTCCTTCCTCCCATTCTTCTAGACGGGTTGCATGCGAGCTCCTGTGGCCGGAGTGCCGCCACTGTCACCCCCTCCCTTCCGTTTAAAATAAAAAAAATATAGCTCCGGCGGCTGCCAGCGGCGGCAGGCTGCCGGACCACCGCCGGAGGGAGCGCCCTCCCCCGGGCTGTCGGCCGGGGGCGACCGGCCGGCGACGGAGAAGACCCGTAAGGTCTTTCTTCTATACAGGCAGCGAGGGGTGAGGGAGGAAGATAAAAAATTTTATAAGTTATAATATTTATAATATTTTGATTATTATAATATTATATTTAAAATTGGTGTTATATTTTCTGTGGGGTAACCTAGGCTCCTAGAGAAAAAGGTTTGAACATGAAAATTGTTTCCATTAATAAGGGCAGTCTACAAAAAAAGATTGAGAATTTTTTGAGCTAATTTGGTATTTTTCAAAGCCTAAATAAGAATTATTTGGCCAATTTAGAGGCCCAAAATTGCTCGGAAAATTTTGAAAAAATTGTTAGGCTTTTTTTAGGTCCTCTAAAAGGTTGTATTAAAATTTGAGAATCTTGGAGTAAAAATTGAAGATTTTCAAATTTCTTGGAGCCTAGGGTCGCGCTCGGAAATATACGCGCTCAAATTCTTCGAAAATGAAAATCAAAGCGTGCGACCACTTTATATATTGAATACTAAGTTCAATTGATTAAATGATGAGAGTTATCGAGGCAAGATTTTCAGCTCTGAGTATTTCAAAGTTTTTGTCAAAACCACCGAGCGCCTCGTCCTTAAAATAATTCTCGAGCATTTTGGGTGGACTTGGAAGATGGAAGCATGAGTTTCGAGAAAAATAATCCACGACTTCGTTCCAGGTGAAGAATTTCCCTCATGTATTAAAAATGATTTTCGAGGTTGAAATTCGAGGAAGAATGTGTCCTCTAACGAGATTCTCGGATTCGATCCGACGCAAGAAATCAAATTGATATTTATTCTCGGATGAATAATAAAAATATAACTCATAATAAGCTTCTTTCGATCCGATTAAGCCGTGATTAAAAAGGGCACAACTGAATTGTTATCGGATCTTAATAATGGGTGAAACCCAAGAAATCTCCTGAGAACGGAGATGGAACTAAACTAAACCTTCTGAGAACGGAGATGCAACTGAATTAAAACTCTTGAGAATGGAGATGGAACTAAACTAAACCTTCTGAGAAAAGGATTTGGTAACATTTCTTGTGACTCAATTACTATCACTAAAGTGGCTTATGTGAAGAGTCTGAAATATAACCTGATTAGCATAAGTTAGCTTAGTGATCTAGGTTATGACATCTCCTTTCACAAAGGGGAGTGTCAAATTAAGAGGTCAAGTGATCAAGAGATCATTTTGACTGGCACTAAGAAAGGAAATGTCTATTGTCTTAACCTAGATTATGAGTTGAACAACTCACCTATTTTCCTAGTTGCAGATGAGAAAGCTTCACTATATGTCAAATGGCACAAAAGGCTAGCTCATCTGAATTATAAGTCCATAGGACTGCTGTTTAGCATGGGTCTGGTGAGGAATGGTCATCAAGTCAAGTGCATTAAAGAGGGAGTGTGCTCAGCTTGCCAAAAGGGCAAACAAACCAAGTCCTATTTTCCTGCACTAGATACCAAAGATTCATTGAGATGTTTATATCTCTTGCATATGGATTTGTTTGGTCCTATGCCAGTTCAAAGTCATGGTAGGAAAGTATATACACTAGTTATTGTGGATGACTATTTTAGATACACTTGGGTGTTCTTCTTGAGGCAGAAATATGAAACCCCTAGTGTTTTCCAGACTTTTGTTAGACAAGTTTAGAATGAATTTAACAATTCTGTGGTCAAAATCAGAAGTGACCATGGAATTGAATTTCAGTCTGAATGTATGACAAAATTCTGTGAAAAACTTGGGATACACCAGGAGTTCTCCTCACCTAGAACACCTCAGCAAAATAGAATTGCTGAAAGAAAGAATAGAACTCTCATTGAGGCTGGTAGAACTCTTCTCAGTGATACTACTCTCCCTGAATATTTCTGGGCTGAGGCAGTAACACTGTTTGTCATGTTCTCAATAGAGCATCCATAAATAAGAAACTTAAGTTGACTCCCTATCAGATTTTAAAGGGAAGAAAACCAAACATTTCTTGTTTTAGAATATTTGGTAGCAAGTGTTATGTCCTAGTTAATGGTAAACACTACCAAACAAAGTTTGCTGCCAAGTCCCTAGAAGGGATATTTGTTGGGTACAACAATAACAGTAGGGCATATAGGGTCTATAACTTGACTACTCAAGTTATAGAAGAGTCAGTCCATGTTGTTTTTGATGAGTCTAGATTGATAAACAATGAATTGTCTAGTTCTTCAGTTAGTTCTATAGGTCTAACAGATAGGCTGGACAATTTTACCATCAATGTTGAAGTTCCTGCCAGGCTAGATGAAGAAAAAGATGCCAGCTATCCAGGGGGAGAACAAGTCCCACTGGATGAAGAAGACAATGTGGGGCATCAAGTTGAGGAAACTGAAGAAAGCCATGATGCTGACAGATTTCCTCCAGCTAGAAGACATCTGAAGGATCATCCAACTCACCAAATCATTGGTGATGCAAGTCAAGGGGTTCTAACTAGGAGCAAGAGCATGAACACAGTTCTATGTTCTAGCTTCCTGTCTCAAATAGAACCCAGGAAGATTGAAGAAGCAATGCAAGACTCCAACTGGATTGATGTTATGCAAGAAGAGCTCAGTCAGTTCAGAAGATGTAAAGTCTGGGAACTGGTGCCTAAACCTAAGGATCACAACATAATAGAAACTAAGTGGATCTATAGGAACAAGCTTGATGAGAATGACACCATAGTCAAGAACAAGGCCAGACTGGTAGCTAAAGGCTACAGGCAAGAGGAAGGTATTGACTTTGATCAAACCTTTGCTCCAGTGGCAAGGCTGGAGGCTATAAGGCTGTTTTTAGCCTATGATGCCTATAGAGGGTTCAAGGTATACCAGATGGATGTGAAATCAGTATTTATAAATGGGGATTTAAAAGAGGAAGTCTATGTTGAACAACCATTAGGTTTTGAAGATTCTCGCTTTCCTGATTATGTATATAGCTTAGGAAAGCTCTATATGGTTTGAAACAAGCTCCAAGGGCTTGGTATGAGACCTTGTCTGCTTTCCTTATCGAGAATAAATTTTCTAGAGGAAAAATAGACAGAACTCTATTCTATAGGGAATCTAAAGGCAAGATAATACTAGTCTAGATATATATGGATGATATTATCTTTGGTTTTATTGAAAACAACCTTTGTAGAAAGTTTGCCAAACTTATGCAAGGGAAGTTTGAGATGAGCAGTATGGGTGAGTTGAAGTTATTCTTGGGACTTCAAGTTAGACAGATTGATAGTGGTCTGTCCATATCTCAGTCTAAGTTCACCAAGGAGTTGATTAAGAAGTATGGTATGGACTCAGCTTCTACCATGAAAACTCCAATGGGGACAAGTATGCCTATAGACAAAGATGAGGCAGGGAAACCTGTTGATGAGTCTTTGTATAGAGGGATAATTGGCTCCCTACTTTACTTGACTGCTAGTAGACCTGACATCATGTATGCAACATATGTCTGTGCTAGGTACCAAGCTTGCCCAAAGGAATCTCATTATACTGCAGTTAAGAGAATATTGAGATATCTTAAGGGCACACCTAATCTAAGCCTTTGGTATCCTAAGAATAGAAATTTCATCTAACTGTTTTCTTAGATGCAAACTTTGCTGGATGCAAAGAAGACAGGAAGAGTACTACAGGAACTTGTCAATTCCTTGGTGGGAGGCTGGTGTCATGGAGCAACAAGAAACAAACCAGTGTAGCTATATCAATAGCTGAATCAGAATATATAGCTGCAGGTAGCTGCTGTGCACAATTGATGTGGATAAAACATCAACTTGAAGACTATGACATCCAGATAAGTAGAATTCCACTATTTTGTGATTCTACTAGTGTTATTTCTATTGCTAAGAATCCTGTATCACACAGTAGGACCAAGCATATAGAAATTAAGTTTCATTTCATCAGAGAACATGTAGAGAAGGAAAATATTAGCCTAGAGTTTGTGAGAACAGATAATCAAATAGCTGATATTTTTACAAAACCTATGGATGAAACTAAATTCAATTATTTTAAAATTGAATTAGGTATGTTGAACCTAGAATAGGTTAGCACAAGCTTCCTTAAGTAGCATATGTAAGCACCAAATTTCTCTGGAAATTTGTCTAAGTACAAAGTTTGTGTCGACACAAGAAAGTTGTGTCGACACACTCAGTATGTTGTGTCAATACAGAAAAAGGATGTGTCGACACAGAAATAGTATCTGTGTCGACAGAAGAACTAGTGTCGACACAACTCTATCGAGACTTAAATGGCCTGTGTCGACACAGACACAAGTGTGTCGACACTGACAAAAGTATGTCGACACATAAATGTGTCAACTTAATATAAGTATTGTCGACTTAGACATTAGTATATCGACTCAGACATTAGTATGTCGACACATAGTCGTATCAACTTAAACTAAGTATTGTCGAGACCTTGGTCATTTCTGACGACACGTATGCTGATTTGTCGACTAAGGCCCGTTGTTTGACCTGCCCTTGACACTAATACTATAGATAGGTGAAGCCAAAAACATGTCGACTACGCTTTCAGAATTCTTGGCTCTACACCTTCTGTCGACAAAGACCTTCTCTTTTTTTCTCACTCATCTCTCTCGTCGATGGCGCCTCATCAAGAAGACAAAGTCAATGAAGGATATGAGCTGGTTTCTGAAGGGTTCACGACAGTTTCAGAAGAAATTCAGGGTGTAATTGCCCTAATTTCTGAGAATGGTTTGGAATACTTTGTATCTGAACCAACCAAGATTTGGAGGAAGGAAGTTTTGGAATTCTATTCAACAGCAAGCGTGGATACAGAAGGGAAGAAGATCAAAGCAACAGTCCATGATTCCCAAATGAAACTTACACTGAAGACAATTAGGAAATCTCTTCTGCTCCCTTTGGTTAAGGATACAGATGAAATAACTCCATCCCTGACTACAGGAGCATTAAGTTGGTGCGGGCTGAGCCCTAATATCAAGGTTGGATCATCCATAACTCGGAAAGGGATGAATTCTCAAGGGAAGTTCTTGTAAGAAATAGTTGGGAAGGTGATACTATATAAGACTGGTGGACATGATCGAATTTCAGTCCACATGTTCAATCTGATGACACGGATCATATTCAAAGTGAAAACTGACTGGGCAGCAGTAATGTTTGATAAGATCCAAGAAGGAGTGAAGAAACCAAACCTGGGAAGAATCCTAAGTTTATGTTTATCTTCATTAATACCAGATGTATTGAAACAAGTGGTTGGATCCAAAATCAATCACATGAGGAGAAAGGATGTGAAAATTCTGTCAATCTGGGAAAGGGTTCTGACCAAGGAAGTCACTACTCCTCAAAAACAAACTAAGAAAGATAAAAAGCAGAAGAAAGTTATTCAACAAGTAGAATCCTCTAGTGATTCTGAAGAGGAAGTAGTCTTCAGCTCAGATGAAGACCAGCAACCAAAAGAAGCCCAAGATCAAGTGGTGGGCAGTGAGACGTAAGAAAAACAGATAGGCTTCACTCCAGGGGGACAAAATACTCAACAAACTGAGTTGCCTGCCCAAGGGGGAGGCATGGCTGAAGCTGCCCATGAGAGTGAATTTGTTGCAGATACTTTCATGAATATAGTATCTGAAATCAATAATACAGCACAAGAAAATGTTGAGACAGAAGCTCAAGATGAGCCAGTAAGTATCTCCTAAACAATTTGGTGGTATTTAGTGGTATTCTTCTCAACAATGTTCTGGGAGAAACTTTTATTTTAAAAGCTAATCTTGTTCCTCCTATACAGGTGCAACAAGAGTTCATTATGGAAGAGCTCTTTTCTTATTTACCTGATGCAAGAGCTGAGGGGGAGCAATCCTAGTTGGAAAAGGATTTGCCAAGGACTGGGGGGAGGAACAAATCACAGAAACAGATTTACCAAGGACTGATGGGGAGCTGTATCAGCATGCCCCAACAGATAAGGACACAGTTGATATACAAAGTACATCTGAAACTTCTGATGATGAAGAAGCCTCAATGGCTAAGAAAAGAAAAATAGTTTCCTTTAAGAAAAAGAGTTTTGGCTACAAAAAGGCGTTGCAAACAGGCACAACACCACCTGCTCAAAGCTTGGACTTCAGTTCTCTACTGTTCTAAATGCAAATTAAGTTGGATGAGCAAAGACAATCCCTGGAGAAATATGTGGATGTAACTCACAAGGAGTTGCAATTCCAATTGGCTCAGGATATCAAGTCTATTAGATTTGAAGTGAATCAAAATAAAAAGGAAATGACAGATTGCTTCCATAAGGGAGGTAATGTTGTGGTATTACTGGCCAAACAACATCAGGATCTGAAAGCACAAGTGGAAGATATTGCAGTAAAGCAGAGTTATGTACTAGAGAATCAACTGAGAATGAATGAGAATCTTAAAGATTCACATCATGCTATCTTGAAAAAAATTGATGCTCTAACTACTGCTGTCAAAGCTGAAGTCTCAAACCAGATCAAGGAAGATATAGCTGCTGTTCAGGCCACATTTCAAGCCTCATAGTAGAATATGTCTGATTTCTTGACAAAATTTAGAGATTATTATAAAGAAGGAACTTACTATGTTTTTAATCAAGTCAGATTTCAAAAAGATGATCTGAGGGATCATATTGATAGACAAGTCATAAAGGGGGAGAGAGTATTAGTCAAAGCCTGCTCTGATCATGCTAAATGGATATCAAATAGCATCAGAGCAACTCTTGGTTATCCTCCCCTATGTGATGATGATAATGTAGCTGAGTCTGGAATACAACCTTCTCATACTGAAGGAGATCAGCCTAAAGTTGCTCAGGTGATTTACCCCCCAGTAGATTTTGAAATGATTCAAGAGGAAGTTCAGAAAATGTATAGTCCTCCACTAGAGGCACACAATATTATTCTGGAGAAAGTAGAAATGTCAAAAGCTGTCATAGAAGCTCAGAAGGAAGCTCAGCTATCCAAAAAGAGATTCAGAGAACAGGCTGAGTTGAAGCCATACTTTGAGCAATGGAGTCCTACATCCAAAAACATTATACTGACTGCCTAAAAAGCTGTGAAGGATAAAACCTATGATATAGGTAAATGGTATTCAGAACAGGAATGGAATAAGTATCTGGCTGGGCAGGAAGCCATTCTTCAACACAGAAGAAGGGCTAAGGCTGAGAAGCTACCTGCTAATGCTCAGGAGCCAAACAAGTACTTCCCAAAGCCATTTCACTATTTTGAAAGTCAGAGAATAAAGGATGAAGAATAGAAGAAAAAAGCTCTGAAAGGAAAGAAGCCTGCTGATGATACTGAACCTCCTTTGCAGGCTAAGATCAAGTCTGGAAAAGGCATTGCCATTAAGGAGCCTAGTCAGTAATAGGATAGCTAGGCTTATGAAAAAGAACAATGCAATATTTTGTTTTTCTATTCTAAAAGAAAATCTTGTAAACATATCATTTTTCTGAATTAAATGAAATCAGTTTTAGTATTAATTCTTGTTGTTTACAATGATTATATGTTAACCTGTTGTGAAATTGATGTAAATCTATTTCTATTATGTTTTATTATGAGAGATGTATATCTTTGACTAAGGATTATGACTTCTCCAAATAGGGGGAGATTGTTTGGTACATTGACAAGTATGTACCAGATTTGGAGAAGCCTCATCTTAGTCAATGATATGCATCAATTTGTATTTGATAGATGTTTGAGTTACATTGTGCAGGTTCAAGAATTTGAAGAAAATTTTCTAAGTACAAGTGTCGACACTTATGAAGGAGTTGTGTCGACACCCAAGCTAAGTCGACACTTATGAAGAAGTTATGTCGACACTCAAATTGAGTCGACACCTAAAGAAGCAGCTGTGTCGACACCCAGAATTGTGTCGACACCTGAGGCAGAATTTGTGTCGACACCTAATACATGAGTTGTGTTGACACCAAGGAGCTATGTCGACACTAGAAGCAGTTGTGTAGACACACTGGACTTGTATCGACACATCAACTCTCAAAGTGCTGTGTCGAGATCAGAAGCAACTGAGTCGACACCTAAAGAAGCAGCTGTGTCGACACCCAGAATTGGGTTGACACCTGAGGCAGAATTTGTGTCGATACCTAATACAGGAGCTGTGTCGACACCAAGGAGCTATTTCGATACTGGAAGCAGTTGTGTCGACACACTGGACTTGTGTCGACACATCAACTCTCAAAGTGCTGTGTCGAGATCAGAAGAAATTATGTCGACACACAGGACTTGTGTCCACACACACTCAATGCCGTCTAGACACACTCAACGCTGTCGACACACACTCAATGTCATCTGTCTACAACAGTTATGTCGAGACCAGAAGGACTTGTGTAGACACGCAGGACTTGTGTCGACACACACTCAAAGCCGTCTAACATACACTCAACGCCATCTGTCTAAAGCAGTTATGTCGAGAACATGAAGACTTGGTCAACACACTGGACTTGTGTCAAAACATACAACAGAAGAAGTGTCGAGTAGCAGAAGATTGACTGAGTCGACACATTAAATGCTGTGTCGACTTCATGAAGACTTGTGTCGACACTTAGTCTATATGTGTCGACATATGTGAAGCAGTTTGCAGAGTGAAATGTGATGGGTTGGAAAGTCTTTGACAAATCAACTGACTTGACTGATGACTCGACAACTGTCATAACCAACCGGTCTGTCACCTCTATCAGAACTATCAGAAGGTTGTTACGAACTGGATCAGCCGGTAAACAATTGGGAAACTCTATATAAAGGTCAGATCAGTGACAACAATGAGATGATGAACACAACATAAGAAGAAGAACAACACTAGAGAATTCTTCAACAAGAACAGGGAAAACCTTTATGAAGGCAGATCAAGAGCTGTCTGCAAGAAAGATTCAGAATTCATTCTTAATTAAAGGAAGAGGCTGACTGAATATCATCTTCTACATTAAGTGAAGATCCACCTTATTTTGTTCAATCAAGAAGCTTTGAAAAGCTAAGTCAGGTTGGATCAGAAGGGTCAGTTCATTCAAGAACTGATCAAGAAGGCTACATCAATAAAGAAATCTAGCTGGTGAATTTTCTGTATCTTTATATCATTCAATTTCCTGTAGGATCTATTGTTAGATCTGAGTTGTAAGCCTGAAATTATAAAGGCTGGGGTAGGGCTGAGAGCCTGAGGTGTAGGACTTGTGAAAAGTCTGAGTTGTAAGCCTGGTGATAAAGGCTGAGGTAGGGCTGAGTCCTGAGGTAGGATTCTTGGGAAGAATCTGAGGTAGGACTTGTTTAAGTCTGAGCTGTAAGAACCATTCTGGTTCTGAGTTGTAAGATCTGCGGATCCGAGCTAGTGGAAGGAAGTTAGGCTGAATCCAATTATCTACTGGAAAGGCGAAGGGGGAAAGTGGATGTGCCCATACCTTGGGGAACCACTAAAAATCTGGTGTATGTTGTGCTGTGAATTGTGGTCTGTGTTTTAAATTATCTATACAGAATTTTTATCTAGTTGTTTGCCAATACAACTTGTTTAAAAAGTTTAGAACCTATTCACCCCCCCTCTCTAGGTGTTTAGGCTCTTGAAATCAAGTCTTTCACTAGTGTATTTAGTTTCGTATGCTTTTGCCCAAAAATCATATGCTATGCCAGTTTAAAAATATAATGGTTTAATTTTTGTGTGCTATCCAGTCCTTTTGACCAGAGTTTTTAATTCTCCGATATGTTTTGGTCGCTCTTGTAGCTTTCATGTTCATATCTATCTCATGCATTATTTTCTATACGTATTAAAAACTGCATATCTCTTTGTAAACACAAACCATTTACGATCTTGTATAGCCCTTTCAATAATATTAAATGAGAGATTAGAATGTTCATGAACTAGTCTTATGCTAGTCACCTAGGGGAGATCACATGTAAGGGGAGTTATGCGGCTATCTTGCACATCGATAAGGGGACCACACATGTAGGGGGAGTCATACTACATTCACAATGTGCTAGCTTGATGCATAAACCTGTTCGTATTTCATGTTCATTGTTGGATTATACTATACCATGCTACTAATAATTTATATCTCGTGAACGAGATTTGATATTATCGAAATGAGGAGTTTTTGGAACTTGTGTTTTGTATCTCTTTGGTTTGATAATATAAAATCTCAAGTTGTATTTGATCATACTTGTGATGGGTAAAATGTGCAGGTTTATAGGTATGAAGACACCAGAAATCCACTATCCGTGACTTACTGCTAGGTGTTAGCCCTACCGCCTGTACTAGCCATGCCGCCTTACAAGTTGGGGCTGATAGATTTTCTCTGTGGCCTACCGCCTAGCGATAAGACTACCGCGCCGCATTAACCATAACGTCGAGTCAAGTCCGTGGAATCAAGAAGAGCATATAGCATCGAGAAGACACGGTGAAGCCAAGAATACAAAACAATCGCACTGTACTAGCAATTGCGCCGTGCTATCAAACAACGGCAAGAGAATATTTTAGGATCTTTTCCTAATTTGATGATGGACAGTTAGCAACAACACGTGAAAATACCTAACAACGCGTAGTAATCCTATTGTCGGTGGTAGCTTATTTAAAAAGATTATAAGAGCGCCTGTTTTTTTCCTAATGAGACAAGAAGGAGTATTACACGTATATGGTTCTATTGTCTCCTCTGCTATTGCAAGCCACCGTGAAAGAGAGGGGATAGATCTTAACTTTCTTCTAAACTAGAGTTAATGTAGAAAGTCACAGCACAAAGATAAAGAAGGAAAAGAAAGCACACAGACGATACAAGGATTATAGTGGTTCCCCAATCAACCTGGGTACGTCCACTCTTCGACCACCCTGGTAGGAATCAACTACAGGTTTTTGATCAGGTGCCCTGTCACCACAAGATCTCTTTCAGGTAGATCTAGAAACCCTTTAGGCTTTTGATCAGGTGCCTAAAAACCAATAGGTTTTTGATCAGGTGCCCTATCACCAAAGAGTTCACTTTTGAAGGGATTAATAACCCTGTATAAGAGAGGTTAAAAAAAATTGATGGCAGTCTTCTCTTTCTCAAAGCAAATGAGAAGACTAGTGGATTGTTGATGATGTCAAAGCTCCCCCTGAGATGTAGAATAGTTCAGGAGTGGAAGATTTGCTTCAGGGTGTAGGCCTTCAAGTTGATGTTGCTCTCCAACAAGCTTTTAGACTGATATTGATTGATTGTCTCTTGAAAGCCTGAAGCAGATGAAGAAGATGAAGTTGATTTGCTGTAAGAAAACTTATAGCTGAGTTCTTCTTTTGTGAGGTAAAAAGCCTTCTTGAATTTTCTCTCTCTATCTCTTCTGTTCTGTCGAGTGTTATATTACCCTTCTTATTCTCTGTAAGATATAATATCTGTATATTCAATGCCTGAAGAATTCAAAACATTTAAATTCTTTCTATCTTGGAATGGCTAAATCAATTCCGAAGAAATGGAATCTGCCTTGAGAAATCAATTGGCATTTAATCTCTGTAATAAGCCATATTTAATGTTGCCATTCAAACGGCTATATTCGATTAGAATATATAGCATTAAATCTGAGAGCTATAAATGCATGCAGTTAAGCCTTAATAAATTCTGCTAGCTATAAATAAATCTGTCTGAAAAACTGCACAAGAAATCACCAAACTGAATTTTAAAGCTTCTTCAAACTGGGTTCGGAGATCGTTGAACTCAGCTCGGAGATCGTTGATCTCAGTTCAGAGATCGTTGAGCTGAGCTCGGAGATTTTGAACTGCATAATCGTTGAACTTGGTTTTACATCTTTCTTTGAGCTGAGCTCAGAGATCGTTGATCTCAGCTCGGAGATCGTTGAACTGAGTTCGGAGATTTTCTTCCAGCAATTTCTTGAACTTCAAATCTGAACTTCTCTGGAATTTTTCTTAATGAGCAAACCTGGAAATAATCCTATGACCCATGACTATATATTTTGGGTCAATCTAATCATCCTAATAGTGATCCTTATCCAAATCAGAACTAGGGTTCCAACAATCTCCTCCTATTTGGGTGAGGACACTATTTACACAAAACAAATAAAATACAAATAAAAAAAATCTGCCTGAATTATAATTTTTCAGCAGATGTACAAGGGTGCTTTGAGAAATAAAATAAATAAAATAAATAAAATAAAGTTACTCTTGAATCCTCCTAAGCAATTTCCCTTTACAAATAAAATAAATAATCTCCCCCTATACAGCTACTGATGTATTCTTTGCATGACTGTGATTATAGTTTTTGGTTATTATCATATACCATTATTCCTCTGTGGTAAGATAGGTCTTTTCCTGAAAAGAGAGGTTAGGAGTTCTGGACCCAGATTACCTAGGGTCCTGGTTCTTTTTCATAATAATTAGATATAAAAGAATATTCAGATTGATCTTTGTAACTTAGAGGGTGAAATTTCCTAGAAGGTATGAACCACTGGGTAAAAGGATTTTTGAATATTAGAGTATGATTATAATTTTCAAAACGATAAAAACTTTTGTTTTGAAATTTTGAGTTCGATGAAAAATAATTTTGTCGATCTGAGTTCAACGAAGAGTAGTGAGATCGTCGATCTCGGTTCGACGAAGTATATTGATTTCGTCTATCATAATTTCCAAACCGTTTAAAATTAAAATCTCTATTCAGAGTTCGCCGATCTCTGTTCGACAAATAGTGTTGTTTTCGTCGAGCTGGGTTCGACGAATTATTTTGAACAAAAAATTTTCTGAAGATTTTTAGCTTGTTTTGGTAAAAATTCAGTTATTTTGTCTAAATCTATTATCTTTTCTTTGCCTTTAACTGATTCTAATGAACCTAATTTTTTGAAGTAATTGTTAAGTCTTCTTTGAGTTGAATGTTTTCAGAAGATAAGTTAATTACTTTCTCTCTGAGAAGTTTTATTTCCTTCTCAGATTGAATCAAATCATTGTATAAAATTTTAAAATCTTCTTTAAAATGTTCTGAAGAGAAATCAAAGGAAGAGATAACTTGATCCTCTTCTGATTCTGCTTCTGATTCTTCATCAGATTCAGATTCTTCATCATAGCTGCTGCAAGATGCATTGATTGCCATCAAGCAGAATTCTCTTGCTCTTGTTTCTTCTTCATCCTCAATTGTACAGGATGAAGCTTCAGAATCACTCCAAGTATCAACATCATATTTTCTCTTTTTAGCTGATCCAGTAGCCATTGCTGTGAGGGAGTCCCAGATGTCCTTTGCTGAGGTGCATTCAGCAATTTCCTAAAAAATATCATCAGACATTGATTGAGCAAGAATATTCATTGCTTGCGCATCAGCCATCTTTAGCCTTTTCTGGGCTTCTGTCCATTGAGATGATGGAACAACATTCATGCTTGTTGTTTCCAATGGTTGATATGGACCTGTCAAAATGGAATTGAAAATGGCTTCATCAATAGAATTCATAATCAACCTAATCCTTGCCTTCCATAGTGCAAGCTTATCTAGATTGCACATAGGAGATCTAGTGCATGAAAATTCTTCATTTTGTGCCATGAAAAACTCTTAGAAAAAAAATAAGATCTATCAGATTGTTTTGGTTCAGGTGTTAGCCAGTACAACCAAATAAATAACCCTCTATACCAATTGAAAAAGAGGGGATAGATCTTTACTTTCTTCTAAACTAGGTTAATGTTGAAAGTCGCAACACAAAGATAAGGAAGGAAAAGCAAGCGCACAGACGACACAAGGATTATAGTGGTTCCCCAATCAACCTGGGTATGTCCACTCTTCTATCACCCTAGTAGGAATCCACTACAGGTTTTTGATCAGGTGACCTGCCACCATAAGATCTCTTTCAGGTAGATCTAGAAACCCTTTAAGCTTTTGATCAGGTGCCTTAAAACCAATAGGTTTTTGATCAGGTTCCCTATCACCAAAGAGTTCACTTTTGAAGGGAGTAATAATCCTGTACAAGAGAGGTTAAAGAAAATAGATGGCAATCTTCTCTTTCTCAAAGCAAGTGAGAAGACTAGTGGATTGTTGATGATGTCAAAGCTCCCCCTGAGATGTAGAATAGTTCAGGAGTGGAAGCTTTGCTTCAGGGTGTAGGCCTTCAAGTTTATGTTGCTCTCTAACAAGCTTTTAGACTGATATTGATTGATTGTCATTTAAAAGCCTGGAGCAGATGAAGAAGATGAAGTTGATTTGCTGTAAGAAAACTTATAGCTGAGTTCTTCTTTTGTGAGATAAAAAGCCTTATTGAATTTTCTCTATCTCTCTTCTGTTCTGTCGAGTGCTATATTACCCTTCTTATTCCCTGTAAGATATAATATCTGTATATTCAATGCTTGAAGAATTCAAAACATTTGAATTCTTTCTATCTTGGAATGGCAAAATCAATTCCCAAGAAATGGAATCTGCCTTGAGAAATCAATTGTCATTTAATCTCTGTAATAAGCCATATTTAATGTTGCCATTCAAACGGCTATATTCGATAAGAATATATAGCATTAAATCTGAGATCTATAAATGCATGCAGTTAAGCCTTAATAAATTCTGCCAGCTGTAAATAAATCTGTCTGAAAAACTGCACAGGAAATCACCAAACTGAATTTTAAAGCTTCTTCAAACTGGGTTCGGAGATCGTTGAACTCAGCTCGGAGATCGTTGATCTCAGTTCAGAGATCGTTGAGTTGAGCTCGGAGATTTTGAACTGCATAATCGTTGAACTGGGTTTTACAGCTTTCTTTGAGCTGAGCTCAGAGATCGTTGATCTCAGCTCAGAGATCGTTGAACTGAGTTCGGAGATTTTATTCCAGCAATTTTCTGAACTTCAAATCTGAACTTCTCTGGAATTTTTCTGAATGAGAAAACCTGGAAATAATCCTATGACCCATGACTATATATTTTGGGTCAATCTAATCATCCTAATAGTGATCCTTGCCTAAATCAGAACTAGGGTTCCAACACACCGTCTCTACGCGAGGAAAACTGAACTATCTCCCTCCCATTCGTGATTAGAGATCTCCGAAGAACCAAGTCTATAATGACCATCTGCAATTGATCGTGTTCAAGAAGAATGATATTCAGAAGCATCGATTGCACGCCGCTCTATGGAGAAATCCTTCTTTGAGGGAGCAATAGTTTATAACTTATATTTCTTTTCTAGTTGTATTTTTTTCTTTCCTAATTGTTTTGTGTGTGAGGTAAATTGACCGAGGTGTTCGTCGGAATCCGGAAGGGTTCTATGGGAAATCATCCTAGGAGGACATCTAGATATGGGAGATCTAATGTGGCTCTAAGACTCTTCCGGGGAGAAAGGTGAGGAGCTGGCTCGAAGAACTTTTCATGGAGGAAAGGGAGAGAGATCCAATCGATCCTCATGTGAGGGCCGGTATAGAAACCAAAAGAGTTGTTTTTATTATCTCCGATCTCTGACGTCATGGAGATCTAGTTTTGCTATTATAAACCTCTGTTAAGGTTTTTAATCAAATAAAAAAGTTCTATTTTTTCTTCCTAAATTCGTGGTTGCATGTTGCTAGTGTATTGAAGGCTGTGTAGGAAATCTGAAAACAATATTCTACAGGGAAAATTCTTTTCTGTGACCTACCGTCGTGTGGTAGCGGCCTTATTGCCCTACGGTAGCTTCCAGAACAGGCTGCCCTGCTGAAATTCTTTTTAATTCTAAATTTAATTGAAAACCTTATTCACCCCCACCTCTAAGGTTGTCCACTTGATCCAACATGTTCTTCGCACCTCCATTTAGAAAGACCTCATTTCTCCTAGGGCGAGAATGATTAAAGGTTCTGAAAGTTATTACTTCAAGGTTATCTAGTCACCTAGAGGAGGGGGGTGAATAGGTCATTGAAATTTCTTTAGTCTGTTTGTTGTTTATTGACTAAATGATCTAGAGCTTGTCCTTAATACCTGCAATATAAAATAAGAACAAGCAACACAACACAACACACAATTATTTATAGTGGTTCCACTTTCCCTCCCACCTTTCTAACTTATGTTAGACAAGGCACAAACTCCACCAAAATTCTCCTTAGATCTTACACCTCAGGCCCTCAGCCTTACACTCAGGTTCTCTTCAGAACACTACCTCAGAACCACAAAGGTTCCTACCTTAGAGCCCTGCAGTGCTCCTATAACTCAGTGGTCCTCAAACCACATACCTCAAACTTATCTCTAAGGACTACAGCTCAGGCTTTTCATCCCTACAACTTCAAGCACAAGGCCCTACTCTCAGAGTGCTGCATCACTCCTACAGCTCAGTACCCTTCAAGGTACCTACCTCAATGCCCTTCTAGGCACCTACAGCTCAACCTTCTCTAAGGCCAACAACTCAGTGACACACTTGTCACCTACAGTTCAGTGATCCAACAGTCACCTACCTCAGGCAATAGGCCCTACACTCAGGCTGGGAGGACAGCCCTACCTCAAATCCACACTTGGATACTACCTTAGAGAGCAACACTCTCCTACCTCAGGCAATTAAGTCCTATAGCTCAGATCCACACTTGGATCCAACCTCAGTACCCCAGCAGGGCACCTACCTTAGTAGCTAATTAATCACCTACCACTCAGGCACAAAGTGCCCTACAATCAGATTTAGAAAAACTGAATCCTACAGGAAAGTAATCAGGAAGGTTGAAATACAGACTCAGAGATAAATCTCTGAGTCTACCTTACTGGACTAGGCAGATATCAGTCCAGCCTTCTTACTATAGAAGGAATTAGTCTTCTCCTACAACTAACACTTTTTTTTCTGCACTAATGAACAGCTATCTATTGTTGAAGGCTGTCGGCCCTTCACACAGCTATCACTTCTTACTGATTGGATGAATCATCCACCTTGCTCTTCAAAGAACAATCTTGCTGAACTGGAAGAAGCTTCATCTATCTTTCTCTTTGCCTTCTGACTTGCACTTCTGGACTTTGCTTTCAAGCTAGTCGAAGAAGATGAAGTACAGCCACCCCTTTTTCGTTTTCTACATCCATTTTCGCTCACCCTAATCTTCTTTCTTCTCTTCCTTTTATATCTGTTGATTTGAATCAACAACACAATTTGAATATGGGCCCAACAAAGGATTGGTGAGCACCACCTCCCTCAAAAGAAGACAAATAGTAGCTTCTGGCACTACTGTAGCTTTCCCGCAATGACATGAAATACTTGGACTGAGCTCGACGATCATCGAGTTGAGATCGACGAACTCTGTGCTGAGCTTGATGAACTTCAAAATCTCCAACTTTACATTTAGTTCGACGAAATGTAAGCTCTGCTCGACGAACTCTGAATCTTCAAACTTTAACTTGAGCTCGACGAAAGGCGGACTCAACTCGACGAACTTTGAATCTTCAAACTTTAACTTGAGCTCAACGAAAGGTGAGCTCAGCTAGATGAACTCTGAATCTTCAACCTTTAACTTGAGCTCGACGAAAAGCTGGCTCAGCTTGACAAACTCTTAACTCAGTTCGACGAACTCCACTTTCTGGACTTAGAAAATTTCTACTGGCTTTATCTCAGCGGTTGCTTCTCAACTGTCTCAGCGGTTTCTCCTTCATAATCGAGACTCCTCTGTCTCAGCGGTTCCTTCTCAACTATCTCAGTGGTTTCTTCTTCACAGCTGAGACTGTCTTCTATCTCAGAAGTTTAGCTGAGACCAACACTTCTCTCAACGTTTTGTGTTGAGCTTCTCAGCTGTCTCAGCGGTTCTACTAAGACATTCCTCTCAGTTATCTCAGCTGTCTCAACGGTTATGCCTTAGTAAAATTATTTGACTTCTAGCTTCCTCTTTCTGTTCACCTGTCCAATCAAGGACAACCTGCATGCAAGAACTCAAGCACACATCAAATACATTATGCCTCTTAGCATGATTGGTGATGCCTCTTCAAATCCTAAGGAACATTGAAGGGCACAATTTCCAACAATCTCTCCCTATTTGAAGAAGGCAGAATAACCATTCATGCTAAGGTGCATCAATACAAAAACATATCATGATAGTCCTGAAGAGACATTATCATGACAACTAGCCATCCCAGTATAGGATAACTCCCCTAGGTGTGATGACATAACATTATGATTGACTAACCAATAACACTGGTGGATTATCAATCACTAACAGTGTAACAATATGATTAGATGCAAGAGCTTTATTAATCATTTACAAGGTACACATTTTGATTAAGATCTACCTAATCATTAACTTAGAGAAATAACAGTAGCAAACTTGTTATTACAGGATATCTATGAAAGAACAACATATTCATTTATCACAGATATATAAATGAAAATTGCATTATACATTTATCACATTACTATAGTCAGGGCCAACTCATATTAATTTCATTGATAAAGATTTGATATTGCTATACTGTTGATATTCATTATAAGACATTGATTACATATTTAAAGCACCCTAAGTCTTGCAGCCTCATCTCAGCTCTTCTTTGATGAGCTTGAATCATCATTCTTGGAAGCAGCTGTCTTCTTCAAGTTTTCAGCTTTGTTCTCCTGTCGTTTGAAGTAAAGGAATGACTTTGGAATATATCTGGGAGGCATTTTCTTAGGGTTGCTCTTCCTTACCAGATTTTCTTTGAATACTCTTTCCCTTAGGGATTTTCTTTCCAAATGCTTGATACATTCCTCAGAAGGATATACACTATCAATGTTCTTTAAGATTTGTCCATGGATTATCCAAGTATTGATAATGATGGATTCAGAGGCAACACTTAACTATTCATGATCTTAATCATCTCTGTTCTCAGCTCTCCTCTTTGTTATGAACTCTTCAGCCATCTGAGTTCCTTCCTTCTTTCTTCTAGCAGTAAGTTGTGCATCCTGTGCAGCTCTAGCTTGTGCTGGGAAGTCTAGGTCCTCTGGCCTCTTTCTATCCAGGAGGGGCAGGAACAGTGCCACCCTAGTGCCTTGAATTACATTGAAGGCTTGTTCTTCAATGAGTGCTGCTGTCTTAACATGGCTGCTCTCCCCCTTTCTGCCTTCTTCAAAGATGATCTTTTGCAGTAGGGAGGAGTTGGCTTCACTTTTGCTTGATATAGATTGGAATATTCTCTCATTATCAGCAAGCAGCTCATTTTTTAGAAGAATTTCCTCCTTCATATAGTGGAAAGCAACAATGGTGACATGATGATTTACATGATCTGCTGCACCACTGATCACCTCATCAATTGCACTCACATAATTCTTGACATATCTTATGTCAGCTGTAGAGAGTTTTTGGCTTGTGTCCAAGGATTTCATGAGGGTGGTCAGTTTGATGCCAGCAGTTCCAGCCCTATCAAACCAGGTGGTGACCAGTTTGTTTAAGTGAGAAATTTCTTCTTTGTTTTCCTTGACATTGGTTGACAGTTCATCTCTCAGTTTGGCAACTGATTGGTCAACATACTCCTTGAGGGTTGTGGTCTGAGCATCCAGGAGTGCTTTGATATTGTTTAGGAGTAACTCATTAGAGATTTGGGTAGTGGTTGGTTGGCTTAATAGAGGAGGGACATTTTCCTTAGTAGGGACCTGTGAGGACTCCCCCTCAAATACAACACCTATAGAAGGAAACAATTCCTTAGCTAAAGCTGTTTTAACACTATTAAATAAGAGGGTATGGGTAGTACCTATAGTGGGTGCAGAATCAACCACTCTGTTGACCACTTGATCCAAAGTTATCAGATCCATCTGATCATGCCCCCCTCAGGCTGTGCATTCTTTTCTGGGCTTGACCCATCAAGATAAGTATCTAAAGCCTCAGGAGGCTCCCTGTTATCTTCTATAGCAGAGATAACTTCAACTGCTGCTACATCATCAGTATCATCCATGTCTGCCTCATCCTCTTCAATAATATCATTTTCAGTAGCATTCTTTGAAACTTCTCCTGACTTAGGGCTGGCATAGATTTTATCAACATGCAATATAGTATCTTGGAGTTGGATGTTTGTGGAAGAGAGACTCAGGGTTATGTTTGTCTGCAACCCAACATCAACTGGAGGGGTAATTCCTAGCTCAGGTTTAGAGTATGAGGAGCTATCTAGTTCAACAGCTAGCTGTCATATATCCCTTAGGGAATCCTTTGTAGTTGAAGGATGGCTCTTGGGCAAGATCCTAGTAAATCTATCCAATGCATTTATATCCATTCTTTTCAGGTAGTGGATCTTCACTCAAGTTCCTGTTTGAATATATCAGGGTAGGTGTTCACTAGGTATAAGGAAAGAATTCTACCCATGTTTGGAGTGGGTATACAGTCTACTAATCTCTAATAGATAAGAGTAGACCATGAGGTCTTTCTATTCAAGATAATTCTGGTCATAACATCAAACATTGACTGGAAATTATGTCATGTGATCCAGGTTTGCAGATAAGGGCTTTCCCTACAATATCTGCTAGCATGTTACCTCTCTGATTGAAGAATTTCCTCTTAAGAGACCCAGGTTTGGCCTCACTGTATCCACACCATCTGAGAGCACAGTCTTTGTCCATGACGGTGGGCTCTTCTTCCTCGATAGGGTTGATGGAGGGAATTTGAAGGGCTTTGCCTAGTCTCTTAGGGTTTAACTTTATCTTGATATCCTCAATCTTAGACTTAAGAGAGTTTTGAGAGGAGGTCACGTTGATGTTGGAGAAGAATTCCACTACCTCTTTTCTAGAGGGTTCGGAAAGGGTGTATTCCAAGCCTATGATTTCAATCATCCTTATCACTGCTTTAATCTCTGGGGAGGCATGACTGAATCCATCCCTCACAATTTCAAATAATTCATGGAGCTCCTTGATGACATTTGGCTCAATTGAAACATTGCGGTAGGACGCTGAGAGTGTTTCGGTCTCGACGGCTAGGGTTAAGACTTTTAAGAGTGCTGTGACTTTTCGTTTCTTATTGCCTTTATATTTATACCTTAAAATTTTAATTACTTTATTATCAGAATGACCAATTAAGCATTTTAGCTTAAATTTGTACATTTTGTTTTTAACGGGTTGCGTTACGCTTTCTGTTATGAAACAGGAAATTTAGCGCTTCTATTTTACCTCTCAGCTTTTCTTCCATTTATTTAATGCTTGTTTAATTTGTAGCTTCCCTTACTGATTGGATATACAATCTATTTGACAAACCCACAATTTTTTTATTAATTTTAAATAAAAGGGGACATAACATGCTAATAAGCCAATTCTTTTGGCAATCCAATTATGCACTGATTTATATGTTATTTGGACTTGAGAGAAAAGACTACATAAGTTAACAATGTAGATAATAATGAAGGATAACTGAATCATTGTTATCTAATTGGTGTGCTTGATTACGTTCATCCTAAGCACATCTAACTTTATTAATGAATTTTCAAACCTAGTCTCTATGCAAGAGAGAGAGACTTACTGATGCAGGCCAACGTGTACACGATGTGACTGTGGTGTTCAAACACTAGCGAGCAGCTCTCTCACGCTTAGATCTACGCTAACACACTTAACACATCCATTCTACTTGCACAATAGTCATTCACATCACAAAAGCAAAGGGTCGCAAAGCCTTTTGAGATTGAACAAGGGCTATAGGCCAATGTTCGCTCAAGCGAATATGACCTACACGATCCGAGCAATTAGCGACACACCTTAAAATTAACCACATGTATTCATTTCTCAAACAGAGAGAGTCCGAACTAAAATGATGATTCAAATAGAGTCCAAATTCTGCCCCAAAATTAAATCAACGCGAGGTATACCAAATCTCAAGAAACAAATGTGTAATCAAGGATTTGAACAACCAGATTTCTCAAAGTGTCAAGAGACTTACCCGATACAAAATTAACGAGGAAATCCGGACAATAATAATACCTTAAATTCAGATTTATAACGCGCAATGATTCAATAATTAGGATGAATATCTCAGTCCACAAATCCACCACAAACTCGCACTAACATAGTCGAAACACACCAA
This sequence comes from Platanthera zijinensis, assembly GCA_039513925.1. Taxonomy (NCBI): domain Eukaryota; kingdom Viridiplantae; phylum Streptophyta; class Magnoliopsida; order Asparagales; family Orchidaceae; genus Platanthera; species Platanthera zijinensis. Next base: position 160,177,699 of record CM077083.1, read on the forward strand.
GAGAAGGGGGGAGGGATTACCCAAACCAGAAAGAGGAACGCACGAAAAGAAGATTAGTGGAAGGGTAACACTTCCACGAGATTCCACGACACTTCACCGGACGGAGGCGACACAAGTCACTTTCTTTGGAGTCACCGACTGGAATCCACGGCAGCGAGAGGATGGTCAGAGGGCAGCATGAGTGTACAACCCCATACCCGGCCGAGTGGGATCCTCCCCAGGGAGCGGGTTCGAGACGGGCTACGAGCGAGGTTTCGGTGCAGTCCTGTTCGAGGACGTGCGGGCTCTCGTACGCGCGTGTGGAGATTTTAAGTTTTGTGTTATAAAATATATAATATATATTTATTTCATATATATAGGCTTTTTAATTCATAAGTTTATGGTGTATATGTTTTGATATACACATGTTTATATTTATATAATTATGAAGTGTATAAGATATAAAGAAAGGGGAGAAGAGGCACGGAGGAGAGGGCAGGAGAAAAGGAGCGGGTCTTTTTTTTTATTCCCAGGTTAGGGTTCGGCCAAGAGAGGGGGATATGACGCAGCTTCCTTATCGCCTCTCTCTCGATCCAGCCTCCTCCACCGAACTCCAGAGCTCTCGCTAGGGTTTCTTCATTGGCAAATGGCGTGCCCGGCCGCCCATATCCAAGCAGCGGGCTTCGCCGCCGCCGTTAAACCTACCTTCTCGAGGAAACCCTGCTGCTCCCGCATCTCTTCTTCCTCCTCCGTCTTCCTCGGCGCCCGCCAGCTGGATTTCTGCACCGCAGCTTCGCCTAGGGTTTCCGGACGGAGATCATCACGGAAATATTCGGTCGGAAATGGATCCATGAGGGTGGTGTGCGAGAAGGTCGTGGGTATCGACCTCGGCATCACGAATTCCGCCGTCGCGGCGATGGAGGGGGGAAAGCCGACGATCGTGACGAACTCGGAGGGACAGCGTTCGACGCCTTCGGTTGTGGCGTACACCAAGAATGGCGAGCGGCTTGTGGGGCAGATTGCAAAGCGCCAGGCGGTGGTGAATCCGGAGAACACCTTCTTCTCCGTGAAACGGTTCATTGGGAGGAAGATGAAGGAGGTGAACGAGGAATCGAAGCAGGTCTCATACAGGATCGTCAGAGATGACAATGGGAATGTTAAGTTGGAGTGTCCGGCCATTGGCAAGCAGTTTGCGGCTGAAGAAATTTCTGCTCAGTGATTCCCAAAGAACTGCTACAAAGGATGCTGGTCGAATAGCTGGTGGTGGCACATTTGATGTTTCAGTTCTTGAGGTTGGAGATGGTGTGTTTGAAGTTCTATCCACTTCTGGGGATACACAGCTTGGTGGCGATGACTTTGACAAGGGAATTGCATTCTGGCTTGCTGGTGGTCTGAACACATGGTTTTCAAAAACGTTACTTCTGAGATTGATGCAAAAGTGGTGTTGGAGCTTATTTCCTCTGCTGATATTAAGCTTCACCCACTAGGTTGTCTGATTGTGGACATTAGAGAGATTCTCAAGAGGGAGTGGTTTCTTCTTCTTCCAGGCCGCCTCAAGCGGGGGCGAGCTCCTCTCGGCCCCTTCTTCTTCTCGTCGCCGCCTCCAGCGGGGCCGAGCTCCCCTCGGCCCCCTCTTCCCATCGTCGCCTCGAGTAAGGCTCGGCCTAAAAGGGAGATCGGCCACCAGCACCGCCGCCAAGCACGCGTCAAGGGTAACGAAGTTTCTACTTGGGCAGGTGAATCCCTCGATTTACATTTGCATGGAAGCCCCTCTCCACCAACGGGTGGGGGAAGGGAGCTCTCCGACGGGTTGACATGTGCGTCCCCGCAGTTAATTTCATTTAGTACCCGGAAGCGTGAGTACGGGTTTAGGCATGCTGTGTGAAGCCCATCCGGACGTATGAGCCGGATTGGTGATGTTCTGAGGTTCCCGGAGAAGACTCCGAGGAAGTTGTGCATTCTTTATGTAGCGGAAAGCAGCAGGCTTAAGCCCAAGTTTGTGCTGGCCCTAGAAGGCCTTTTTTGTTTATGTTGCCGGCCTGCGTGCCGAGGTATGGAACGTGCGTTCCTGTAATTTGAAATGCCCGCGATGTTTTCGCTAAGTCCTTGAAGGTTTATGTTACGTTGGTGGCGGCCCAAAGGGGGCTACGGAAAAATAGAACTGCTAGGCGAGGTTATACAACTAGGAGGGCAGTTAAGGGGCGTTTTGCACAAACCCGAGGTGGCATCCTTGGTTAAGAGGGAGTGGATTCTGAGATCCTCCCTAGAGGTTCTGGTCGGCCAAGAGAGCCTTCCAAAGGTGCCCAATTAGCTCAGCATTTGGCTTAGGAGGGGAAGAGTTCTTTAGTCTTCCGGGTGTGTGGTGGGACCTCCACGCTGAGACCTTGGGCCTGTCCCTTACGTTCCTAGTCTAGAGCCTCGATTGTTCACTTGAGTGTAGTAGGTGCGCGGTCACCCCTCTTTTGGGACCTCGAACTCCACGGAGACCGGTTTCCGGTTTCAACATTTATGGTGCGGTGAGCGTGGAGTGTGACCAGCACAGAAGAACTCATGCGAACGTCACGGCTATAGAAAAGGAACCAAGTGACGACCGAGGTCACGCGATGAAAGAAGTCCCCCCTCAATTTCCTGTTTTCCAAATTAAGGTTGAGACGTAGTTGGGAAGGTCATTCTTGTGTGGAATGCTTTATAAATAACAGGTTCATCATGGAAGAGTAAGTCTTCGTGAGTTTGGGATGAGACCATGAGATCTGATGCAATCGTTGTTTGCTTTGAGTTATTTTACTATCTTTATGTTTGCTTTATATTTATGATGGAGAGGTTGGTACGTTAGTGTTAGGTGACGGAATTTATGTATCATATGCAGAGTTTAATCAATAGATGATGGAGGTAGCTATAATTATCTTCAAGAAGCTATAGGTTATATGCAAAATTTATTTATTATAATTTGAATGAAGGACACCTGATGAGAAGCCCGCCACCCTTGTTCAGAATTGTATAACCTTACACTTTCTATTAAGTGTTGCGGCATTGTCAACCATTTTCAGATTATGCCGTGTATACGTTTACTTGAAATATTGATAAACTTAAAATCTCTTTTCCTAATCCATTTTTGGTTCGTATTGACTACTTGACAAGGAAGACACAGTTTCTTTTTCATGCGCATCTTGAATTATAATCTTAAATTCTATCATGTTGTCCTGACTGTAGGTTGTGAGAAGTAGAGGTAATGGCTAGTATCCTATGATTTTGTGTCTGCATAAACTACGTGCTTTCATGGGAAAATGTTTTAGAGCGTAAACTTGGCTTAAGGCTCAGCGAGTTGCTTGAGTTGTAAAACATGTCTTAAGTTTCTAGGTTCTTCATCATTTAGTTAGATTTAGTTGAACTCTTTGTCGAATTTTTAATATCAGAAGTTTTGTCAAAGCCTTTCAGAAAGTAATTGTAACATATTTTTCACTCTGACGGAATTTGAATCATTGTTTTCTATTTTACAAGCGACCAAATGAGTCTTCAGTGAAATCGGTTAGTCAGGGGATCATCGTGATCTTCTATCTATCGGGCATAAAAATAATGATACTAGTCAATGTTCTGCAGCTACTAGGTTGATGTCAATTCCCCCATAAAGTGGTAAAAGGGAGACTGCTATCTATACTGCCGTCTCAGGGTTATACGCTAAAATGCTCCGAAAATGATTTCCTCAATTTTGGTCGGTGCTCAATCCTTCACAAGATATGAATATTTTCTCCAATTCCGTATCACTTTGGCTTTTCGTAATAGTTTGTCATTTTTGAGAAGCATATGCAGAAGTATCTTCCTTTTTTTTAAAATACCTTTAAATATGTTGTGCCCTTCTAATATGATGAAATTTCAGGGCGGTTTCTTCTATGGCAGGAGGGGGAAATGGTTGTTTGGAGAGGAGACCCCGAGAAGACCCGCTGTCCAGGCTACCATCGAGCTGGCAGGTCTGTAGGCTCACTCGGCGGTTGGAGGTTGTTTGGAGAGGAGACCCCGAGAAGACCCGCTGTCCAGGCTACCATCGAGCTGGCAGGTCTGTAGGCTCACTCGGCGGTTGGAGGTTGTTTGGAGAGGAGACCCCGAGAAGACCCGCTGTCCAGGCTACCATCGAGCTGGCAGGTCTGTAGGCTCACTCGGCGGTTGGAGGTTGTTTGGAGAGGAGACCCCGAGAAGACCCGCTGTCCAGGCTACCATCGAGCTGGCAGGTCTGTAGGCTCACTCGGCGGTTGGAGGTTGTTTGGAGAGGAGACCCCGAGAAGACCCGCTGTCCAAGCTACCATCGAGCTGGCAGGTCTGTAGGCTCACTCGGCGGTTGGAGGTTGTTTGGAGAGGAGACCCCGAGAAGACCCGCTGTCCAGGCTACCATCGAGCTGGCAGGTCTGTAGGCTCACTCGGCGGTTGGAGGTTGTTTGGAGAGGAGACCCCGAGAAGACCCGCTGTCTAGGCTACCATCGAGCTGGCAGGTCTGTAGGCTCACTCGGCGGTTGGAGGTTGTTTGGAGAGGAGACCCCGAGAAGACCCGCTGTCCAGGCTACCATCGAGCTGGCAGGTCTGTAGGCTCACTCGGCGGTTGGAGGTTGTTTGGAGAGGAGACCCCGAGAAGACCCGCTGTCCAGGCTACCATCGAGCTGGCAGGTCTGTAGGCTCACTCGGCGGTTGGAGGTTGTTTGGAGAGGAGACCCCGAGAAGACCCGCTGTCCAGGCTACCATCGAGCTGGCAGGTCTGTAGGCTCACTCGGCGGTTGGAGGTTGTTTGGAGAGGAGACCCCGAGAAGACCCGCTGTCCAGGCTACCATCGAGCTGGCAGGTCTGTAGGCTCACTCGGCGGTTGGAGGTTGTTTGGAGAGGAGACCCCGAGAAGACCCGCTGTCCAGGCTACCATCGAGCTGGCAGGTCTGTAGGCTCACTCGGCGGTTGGAGGTTGTTTGGAGAGGAGACCCCGAGAAGACCCGCTGTCCAGGCTACCATCGAGCTGGCAGGTCTGTAGGCTCACTCGGCGGTTGGAGGTTGTTTGGAGAGGAGACCCCGAGAAGACCCGCTGTCCAGGCTACCATCGAGCTGGCAGGTCTGTAGGCTCACTCGGCGGTTGGAGGTTGTTTGGAGAGGAGACCCCGAGAAGACCCGCTGTCCAGGCTACCATCGAGCTGGCAGGTCTGTAGGCTCACTCGGTGGTTGGGGGTTGTTTGGAGACTTTTGCGCTACCCTGAGCCTGGCTCGGCCCCGGGTAGACTCGCTGCTCATGCTCTCATTAGCTGGGCAGAGCGGTGGGCACCCCTGGGGGGAAAGGATTTGGACTTGGAAAAGGTCTTGGAAAGAGTTTGATCTCATAGGAATGCAAGAAGGTGCGCAGTACTTCTTCAAAAGGGGAATAACCATAGTTTAAACCGTAATTGAGATCAATGGTTTCATTTTAATGAATTGAATAGACTAATATTGATACATCTCTTGTTTCATGTCTTATGAAAATAGTTAAATTGTTTGCAAAGCATGCCGTATAAAAAACATCATCCTCTTTTGTGACATGAAAAATAACATTATCGATCTTATTTCTTTTAATGTTGATCTTGCTGATACATAAAATGTTTAGGAGGTAGCAGAGTAATTGTGTTTATTCGAAGCACGCCTATCTGAGATAACAAACCCTTGCATTTCAAAACGTATATTGCCGTTGACTTCCACATCAGTTGATAATTTGGTTGGTTTTTTAATAAATAGACCGGTTTTTACCGCATGCTCATGATAGTGAGTTGATCCTTATTTGAGCCCTGGTCTGGAGCTCTTTTTATCTCCAAGTGGGGAATTTTCTCAAACCTTTTTTTTTTTTGAGTCGGAACCCACTCGCCGAGTACTTGGGGTTGGACATTTCTTTTCGAGCTTGGACAAACTCGAAAAGAGCGGGGATTGTGTACAACCCCGTACCCGGCCGAGTGGGATCCTCCCCAGGGAGCGGGTTCGAGACGGGCTACGAGCGAGGTTTCGGTGCAGTCCTGTTCGAGGACGTGCGGGCTCTCGTACGCGCGTGTGGAGATTTTAAGTTTTGTGTTATAAAATATATAATATATATTTATTTCATATATATAGGCTTTTTAATTCATAAGTTTATGGTGTATATGTTTTGATATACACATGTTTATATTTATATAATTATGAAGTGTATAAGATATAAAGAAAGGGGAGAAGAGGCACGGAGGAGAGGGCAGGAGAAAAGGAGCGGGTCTTTTTTTTTATTCCCAGGTTAGGGTTCGGCCAAGAGAGGGGGATATGACGCAGCTTCCTTATCGCCTCTCTCTCGATCCAGCCTCCTCCACCGAACTCCAGAGCTCTCGCTAGGGTTTCTTCATTGGCAAATGGCGTGCCCGGCCGCCCATATCCAAGCAGCGGGCTTCGCCGCCGCCGTTAAACCTACCTTCTCGAGGAAACCCTGCTGCTCCCGCATCTCTTCTTCCTCCTCCGTCTTCCTCGGCGCCCGCCAGCTGGATTTCTGCACCGCAGCTTCGCCTAGGGTTTCCGGACGGAGATCATCACGGAAATATTCGGTCGGAAATGCATCCATGAGGGTGGTGTGCGAGAAGGTCGTGGGTATCGACCTCGGCATCACGAATTCCGCCGTCGCGGCGATGGAGGGGGGAAAGCCGACGATCGTGACGAACTCGGAGGGACAGCGTTCGACGCCTTCGGTTGTGGCGTACACCAAGAATGGCGAGCGGCTTGTGGGGCAGATTGCAAAGCGCCAGGCGGTGGTGAATCCGGAGAACACCTTCTTCTCCGTGAAACGGTTCATTGGGAGGAAGATGAAGGAGGTGAACGAGGAATCGAAGCAGGTCTCATACAGGATCGTCAGAGATGACAATGGGAATGTTAAGTTGGAGTGTCCGGCCATTGGCAAGCAGTTTGCGGCTGAAGAAATTTCTGCTCAGTGATTCCCAAAGAACTGCTACAAAGGATGCTGGTCGAATAGCTGGTGGTGGCACATTTGATGTTTCAGTTCTTGAGGTTGGAGATGGTGTGTTTGAAGTTCTATCCACTTCTGGGGATACACAGCTTGGTGGCGATGACTTTGACAAGGGAATTGCATTCTGGCTTGCTGGTGGTCTGAACACATGGTTTTCAAAAACGTTACTTCTGAGATTGATGCAAAAGTGGTGTTGGAGCTTATTTCCTCTGCTGATATTAAGCTTCACCCACTAGGTTGTCTGATTGTGGACATTAGAGAGATTCTCAAGAGGGAGTGGTTTCTTCTTCTTCCAGGCCGCCTCAAGCGGGGGCGAGCTCCTCTCGGCCCCTTCTTCTTCTCGTCGCCGCCTCCAGCGGGGCCGAGCTCCCCTCGGCCCCCTCTTCCCATCGTCGCCTCGAGTAAGGCTCGGCCTAAAAGGGAGATCGGCCACCAGCACCGCCGCCAAGCACGCGTCAAGGGTAACGAAGTTTCTACTTGGGCAGGTGAAGCCCTCGATTTACATTTGCATGGAAGCCCCTCTCCACCAACGGGTGGGGGAAGGGAGCTCTCCGACGGGTTGACATGTGCGTCCCCGCAGTTAATTTCATTTAGTACCCGGAAGCGTGAGTACGGGTTTAGGCATGCTGTGTGAAGCCCATCCGGACGTATGAGCCGGATTGGTGATGTTCTGAGGTTCCCGGAGAAGACTCCGAGGATGTTGTGCATTCTTTATGTAGCGGAAAGCAGCAGGCTTAAGCCCAAGTTTGTGCTGGCCCTAGAAGGCCTTTTTTGTTTATGTTGCCGGCCTGCGTGCCGAGGTATGGAACGTGCGTTCCTGTAATTTGAAATGCCCGCGATGTTTTCGCTAAGTCCTTGAAGGTTTATGTTACGTTGGTGGCGGCCCAAAGGGGGCTACGGAAAAATAGAACTGCTAGGCGAGGTTATACAACTAGGAGGGCAGTTAAGGGGCGTTTTGCACAAACCCGAGGTGGCATCCTTGGTTAAGAGGGAGTGGATTCTGAGATCCTCCCTAGAGGTTCTGGTCGGCCAAGAGAGCCTTCCAAAGGTGCCCAATTAGCTCAGCATTTGGCTTAGGAGGGGAAGAGTTCTTTAGTCTTCCGGGTGTGTGGTGGGACCTCCACGCTGAGACCTTGGGCCTGTCCCTTACGTTCCTAGTCTAGAGCCTCGATTGTTCACTTGAGTGTAGTAGGTGCGCGGTCACCCCTCTTTTGGGACCTCGAACTCCACGGAGACCGGTTTCCGGTTTCAACAATGAGGGTTGTTGTTGGGCTCGGACGGGGTCCAGCAAGGGGGCTGCAAAAATAACCGCCGCAAGGAGGTCGGCGACGGGATGCTGTTGGAGGTTCGGCCGGCGTTTTGCTTGATGGAGGTCGGCCGGAGATTTGCTTGATGGAGGTCGGTGATTTGTGGTTTACAGGCCGCCGGGTTGGAGGTCAGGGGATCAGAAGTGAGGAGAGGGGGGAGGTGCTGGCCGAAGTTGCCACGATAGAGGAGGGGGAGAGAGGTGGGCGCGCACGCCGGGGGGGAGAGATATCCCAATCGGGATTCTAGGGGAGAGGGGAGGGTCGGCCAAGGAGAGCTGTTAGGTTTTTTTTTAATTCATCAATCATCTCCTTCACTCTCTACAAGCACTTATATAATAAAATACACCACTCAATCTCCACATTTCATCAAGCCTAGATCTAGATGGCTCAAAACAGTCCATAAAATAAAGCTGAAATTAAAAACAGTCCAAAATAAAAAATGCTGAAAATAAAATACTTGATAAAAAAACATATAATTATAAATGTTGTCCCAAGTGGGGGCTAATAATTTATAATCATATATTTTCACGCAAAATATGAAGTGGAGATTTTGGCATGGGGTCGACGGTGGTTGTCGCAGCAAAATCACAATCCTCAAGCTTGCGGCAGCGCCCATCATAATCGTCAAACTCTATATGGCGAAGATCTTCAGCACTATCAGCAACGTCTTCACGAACATGTGGCAGGACCGCATCGCCATCAATCGAACGGGCTCGATCATCACAAGCAAGTGGCGGGACATTGTCGCCATCAATCCTCCCCCACTCAAAAGCACTCATCACCGATGAGTGGCCCGGAAGGGGAACATAGTCGAAGGGAACACCCACATGTATATAATCTGACCCGAGTATCCAAGTGATAGTAGTGCGGGCATCACTCATCAAAGAAAACCTATCAGGCATAACAACAACAATAAAGCTTTTGATAAAACTCAAAAAGGTGTCAGTCCGAAGAATAATAACTAGAATCTTATAATCCGGCACAAGAACCAAGGAACCCACATGGAAGTTAGACACGAAAGAACTCTCACTCCCCAACCCAAGAGAATATATAGTGGGAGAAAGAAACGATAAAGAAGGTCACTCAGGTGGAAAATAGACATGCAATAATAAATCCGAAAAATTGAAAAGAGGTGAAACACCCCCATGCATCGTCAAAATCCGAATGAAAAGCATTAATTCCTATGTTCCTCATAACCACGGATGGGTCGGCGTCCCTAAGTGCTAATTTATTGACGGAGCATGTAGACATCTGCTCGGGGAATGACCAGACTAAATCCAAATCGCCGGCTCTAGCGGAGGGCGCTCTCGAAAGTGTGCAGAAGTGTGTAGTACAACTCAAAGTGGTCAGTTATCGTCATAGACACGTGTAGGCGAAATTCATAAACAGGTGGAGTAAAAATATGTGCAACTGGACTGGACGAGTAAGTGTGTCGTGAAGATGCTAAGCTAAAGGGCACAATTGCCATGGAATCATACACAGTCGCAAACGAATACATGCCCGCAGACGGACACAAACTAATACATAGCCCACAAGTCATGTCCAACGGAGTTGCTAATAACGACGGCCTAGCTAAGTGGATCGGACCAGGCAAAACAAATTTGTGTCCTTACAAGTCCGCTAATCGAGCTAAAGGAATAGGAGGGAGGGTCAGTGAAATCGAACCCGAGAGAGAATCTAACTCATGGTGAACGCCACCGTATCGGTGTTAACATCAAAGAGAAATCATCTGGGTTTACTCTATTAAAATCGTCCAAAAGCACAACTCCCTCGCAAGGTAAATCTTCCAACACAGTAGGTACATCTACTAACTTAGGGCCATCGGGTGTTTCCTCAACTATCATAGGAGACGGATCGAAAATATGATCGAGGGGAAGTGGGTTAATCCCAGGGGGTGATACCTCAGAGGAGACATCCTCATCCAGGTCACTAGGATATACAATCTCCTCATCATCACTAAAGTCGTCAGAAAAATCAGCATCGCCCTCAATGGAGGGCTCAGACATCGAAGCTAAAAGAGCCAAAGCCCTCGACTTTGTGGGGCACTCCATGACATAGTGGCCAATCACTCCACAAGCGTAACATGTAGCATTCTCCTTGCAAATCCTAACTGTCTGTCTATGCTTAACCCGCGGATTTATAGCATCCCTAGTAGCGACAACGACAGGTGGCAGGACAGAGGACCTAACCTTCTCCTTCTCCCTAAGGGTAGGTGTACGTGTGCTTGAAATAGTCAGATCTTGGTGGAGCAAGGATCTGGCGTTAGGCTTATTGTCACTCTTATGATCAGAAACGGGTCTAGTGCCCTGACAGGGAGAAATAAAATCATGAGACGGCCAAGTATGAGAGTACGTGGGGATGTACTGGTTCAATGTAGGCAAAGTCTTTGCCGGCGAATCACTCAGATATTCAGAAAACTGAGAACGACAGTATGGAGGGTAATACTCATCCGTTAAAGAATTCTTCATAATCTGCCAACCTACAAGTGAGTCATCGAGGGACGTCCCAAAACGTCTCTCCTCATTGAGCTAGAAGGTCTGGGCTCGACCAAATAATTGAAGTCTCGCAACGGGAATCCTGTGGGGATCCACAATATGATATCGCTCAAAATAACGTTCCATATCCTTCACCCAATATAAAAACACTCGCGATCCACCTATCCCATCATAGGTCGGAGAAGGAACTCTAACAGGCCTAGAGGTGCGCGGTGGAGGTGTCAAATATTGTGTTAACATAACGTTAAGCTCAACGAATGATGGTGAGTGAGCGGAACTTCCAATGTGTGTCATAAGTAAATTTGGCGGGAGACAAATGGAAAACTCAAACTAAGTGAACACGTAAAACATTTTTTTCTTTTTGTTTTTTGATATATTTTAAGAAACACAAATTTTTTAACTAAAAAAATAAAATAGAAGACACGAACGTGCCTAAGTGCAAATGGGGGGTAGCTCGGAACGAACGGATCATTGCCAAGTTGAGAAATTGGCAAACCATCGATACCAAATTGATGCCGGCCAACGTGTCCACGATGTGACTGTGGTGTTCAAACACTAGCGAGCAGCTCTCTCACGCTTAGATCTACGCTAACGCACTAAACACATCCATTCTACTTGCACAATAGTCATTCACATCACAAAAGCAAAGGGTCGCGAAGAATTTTGAGATTGAACAAGGGCTATAGGCCAATGTTCGCTCAAGCGATTAGGACCTACACGATCCGAGCAATTAGCGACACACCTTAAAATTAACCACATGTATTCATTTCTCAAACAGAGAGAATCCGGACTAAAATGGCGATTCAAATAGAGTCCAAATTCAGCCCCAAAATTAAATCAACGCGAGGTATACCAAATCTCGAGAAACAAATGTGAAATCAAGGATTTGAACAACCCGATTTCGCAAAGCGTCAAGAGACCTACCTGATACAAAATTAACGAGTAAATCCGAACAATAATAATACCTTAAATTCAGATTTATAATGCGCAATGATACAATAATTAGGATGAATATCTCAGTCCACAAATCCACCACAACCTCGCACTAACATAGTCTAAACACACCAAGAGAAGGGGGGAGGGATTACCCAAACCAGCAAGAGGAACGCACGAAAATAAGATTAGTGAAAGGGTCACACTTCCACGAGATTCCACGACACTGCACCGGACAAAGGCGACGCAAGTCACTTTCTTCGGAGTCACCGGCTGGAATCCACGACAGCGAGAGGACTGTCGGAGGGCAGCATGAGGGTTGTTGTTGGGCTCGGACGGGGTCCAGCAAGGGGGCTGCATAAAGAGCCGCCGCAAGGAGGTCGGAGACGGGATGCTGTTGGAGGTTCGGCCGGCGTTTTGCTTGATGGAGGTTGGCCGGCGATTTGCTTGATGGAGGTCAGTGATTTGTGGTTTACAGGCCGCCGGGTTGGAGGTAAGGGGATCAGAAGTGAGGAGAGGGGGAGGTGCTGGCCGAAGATGCCATGATAGAGGAGGGGGAGAGAGGTGGGCGCGCACGCCAGGGGGGAGAGATATCCCGATCGGGATTCTAGGGGAGAGGGGAGGGTCGGCCAAGGAGAGCTGTTAGGTTTTTTTAATTCATCAATCATCTCCTTCACTCTCTACAAGCACTTATATAATAAAATACACCACTCAATCTCCACATTTCATCAAGCCTTGATCTAGATGGCTCAAAACATTCCATCAAATAAAGCTGAAATTAAAAACAGTCAAAAATAAAAAAATGCTGAAAATAAAATACTTGATAAAAAAGGTGATTGTTATTAGCACTGCACTTTTGGATATTCGTACTTTATTTACTCTTAATTTTCCGCGCCTTTTGAAAATTCTCCTTGTATATGCATTTTTAGGAAAGGTGTTCAACACGAAAGTTGTAGATCTCGACGAGATCTACAACTTTCGTGTTGAACACTTTTCCTAAAAATGCATGTACAAGGAGTATTTTAAAAAGGCGTGAAATCTGAGCGTATTTTTAGAAATACGCTTTATACATGCATTTTTAGGAAACGTGTTCAACACGAAAGTTGTATATCTCGTCGAGATCTACAACTTTCGTGTTGAACACTTTTCCTAAAAATGCATGTACAAGGAGTATTTTTAAAAGGCGCGGAAAATTAAGAGTAAATAAAGTGCGAATATCCAAAAGTGCAGTGCTAATAACAGTCACCTAAAAAAACATATAATTATAAATGTTGTCCCAAGTGGGGGCTAATAATTTATAATCATATATTTTCACGCAAAACATGAAGTGAAGATTTTGGCATGGCGTCGACGGTGGTTGTCGCAGCAAAATCATAATCCTCAAGCTTGCGGCAGCGCCCATCACAATCGTCAAACTCTATGTGGCAAAAATCTTCAGCACTATCAGCAACGTCTTCACGAACATGTGGCAGGACCGCATCGCCATCAATCGAACGGTCTCGATCATCACGAGCAAGTGGCAGGACATTGTTGCCATCAATCCTCCCCAACTCAAAAGCACTCATCACCGATGAGTGGCCCGGATGGGGAACGTAGTCAAAGGGAACACCCACATGTATATAATCTGGCCCGAGTATCCAAGTGATAGTAGTGCGGGCTTCACTCATCAAAGAAAACCTATCAGGCATAACAACAACAACAAAGATTTAGAGAAAACTCAAAAAGGTGTTAGTCCGAAGAATAATAACTAGAATCTTACCATCCGACGCAAGAACCAAGGAACCCATATGGAAGTTAGACACGGCAGAACTCTCACTCCCCAACCCAAGAGAATATATAGTGGGAGAAAGAAACGATAAAGAAGGCCACTCAGGTGGAAAATAGACATGTAATAATAAATCCGAAAAATTGAAAAGAGGTGAAACACCCCATGCATCTTCAAAATCCGAATGAAAAGCATTAATTCCGACGTTCCTCATAACCATGGATGGGTCGGCGTCCCTAAGTGCTAATTTATTTACGGAGCATGTATACATCTGCTCGGGGAATGACCAGACTAAATCCAAATCACCGGCTCTAGCGGAGGACGCTCTCAAAAGTGAACAGAAGTGTGTGTGGTACAACTCAAAGTGGTCAGCTATCGTCATAGACACGTGTAGGCGAAAGTCATAAATAGGTGGAGTAAAAATATGTGCAACTGGACTGGACGAGTAAGTGTGTCGTGAAGATACTAAGCCAAGGGGCACAATCGCATTGGAATCATACACAGTCGCAAACGAATACATGCCCGCAGACGTTCACAAACTAATACATAGCCCGCAAGTCATGTCCAACGGAGTTGCAAATAACGACGGCCTAGCTAAGTGGATCGGACGAGGCAAAACCAATTCGTGTCCTAACAAGTCCGCTAATTGAGCTAAAGGAATAGGAGGGAGGTTCAGTGAAATCGAACCCGAGAGAGAATCTAACTCATGGTTAACGCCACGTATCGTTGTTAACATCAAAGAGAAATCATCTGGGTTTACGCTAATAAAATCATCCAAAAGCACAACTCCCTCGCAAGGTAAATCTTCCAACACAGTAGGTACATCTACTAACTTAGGGCCATCAGGTGTTTCCTCAACTATCATAGGAGACGGACCTTGAATATGGTCGAGGGGAAGTGGGTTAATCCCAGGGGGTGATACCTCAGACGAGACATCCTCATCCAGGTCACTAGGATATCCAATCTCCTCATTGTCACTAAAGTCGTCAGAAAAATCGGCATCTCCCTCAATGGCGGGCTCAGACGTCGAAGCTAAAAGAGCCAAAGCCCTCGACTTTGTGGGGCACTCCACGACATAGTGGCCAATCACTCCACAAGCGTAACATGTAGCATTCTCCTTGCAAATCCTAACTGTCTGCCTATGCTTAACCCGCAGATTTATAGTATCCCTAGTAGCGACAACGACAGGTGGCGGGACAAAGGACCTAACCTTCTCCTTCTCTCTAAGGGTAGGTGTACGTGTGCTTGAAATAGTCAGATCTTGGTTGAGCAAGGATCTAACGTGAGGCTTATAGTCACTCTTATGATCAGCAACGGGTCTAGTGCCCTGGCGGGGAGAAATAAAATCATGAGACGACCGAGTATGAGAGTACGAGGGGACGTACTGGTTCGATATAGGCAAAGTCTTTGGCGGCGAATCACTTAGATATTCAAAAAACTGAGAGTGGCAGTATGGAGGGTAATACTCATCCGTTAAATAATTCTTCATAATCTGCCAACCTACAAGTGATTCATCGAGGGACGTCCCAAAACGTCTCTCCTCATTGAGCCAGAAGGTCTGGGCTCGACCAAATAATGGTAGTCTCGCAACGGGAATCCTGTGGGGATCCACAATATGATATCGCTCAAAATAACGTTCTATATCCTTCACCCAACATAAAAACACTCGCGGTCCATCTATCCCATCATAGGTCGGAGAAGGAACTCAAACAGGCCTAGAGGTGCGTGGTGGAGGTGTCAAAGATTATGCTATCATAACGTTAAGCTCAACGAATGATGGTGAGTGATAAGAACTTCCAATATGCGTCATAAGTAAATCAGTGATCAAAATATCAGCCTCTGTTGAGGGGATTTGACCACTCAAAAACAAAAAAGAGCACTTTGACCTAAATAACCATATAAGGGTAAACCTAGGGTTGGATCAATACCTGACCAAAACATCTCCAAATAAGATGAGATTTTTACCAGAGCCCTAACATTCCCTCTAAGACCACCCACCCAAATTTGGGGGAGTTTTGAGATGTTTAGGACACCTAATTAATTTATTCATGGATTATTAAATTTTTACAAAAACTATGGAAAAGTGTTCTCCAAAAATTCCCAATTTTGGATATGTTCTAGTAATAGGTAAGAGTGACCCCCATACAAAATTTCAAGTCATTTTGATGACTGGATTGGTGGGGGAACTCAAACCAAGCTCTGGTCAAGCCTATGTATAGACCCCACCAAAATGGGTGATGTGGTCAAAACACTTACCAAAATGGGTTGAAATTAATTTTAAAATAATAGAGACTCAAAGGCCTACAACTTTCGTGACTGGCCCTTTTTCCTAATTTGGCCTCTAAGGGCTTCATTTGGTAACATCAAAAAGTGTGTTAAAAAGGGGATAATAAATCATTATATTTAATATATGAATAATACTTTATTAAGAAGTTACTTTTCATCTCCTTTTCCCAAACAGAACCCGAAAAAAATGCCCTAAAACCTGTAGCATTCCATCGCCTATTTCCGGCCACCCGGACACTTCCCTGGCCGGCCACCCGAGCACTTCCCTGGCCAGCCACCGCCACCACTACCTCCGTTGAGGTGGTGGCTATCGCGGGGCGGTGGTTTGGCCGCTGAAGGTGGTGGTTTCCGGCGAACCCGAAAATCCATTTTCATGGCTTTTTCCATGAAAACTCGAATTGGATTCGGCTCGGTTGAGCTCAAATCTTATCTCTAAAGATTCCTAAGATCTAACCCATGAAGAAGGAGTAGAGGAGGACCTTGTTTGGGGTTCGACGATGGCGGTTGCGGCGGTTTGCTGTAGCGTTTTTCCTCTCCGGCGAACTTGCCCGATTCCTCGTTCTTCCACCAAAACCATTGATCTCATATGCTATTTTAACTGACAAGGACATTTTTAAGGAGATGGAATAGTAAAAAAAGAGAATAGGGGGTTGCATATGGGGTTTTATATTTTTTTCATGGGAGGAAAGGTGAAGGGGTGGTTGGCCATGGTAGTTGGGCTCCTCTCATTAGTTTTTGGTGGCTGGAATTGATTGCATCTTCATCCCAAGAGGCAAGGGAGATGAATGAGAGAAATGAGGAGAAGAATGGAGTGACCTATGGTCTCCCTCCATAACTCCACTCTCTCTTTCTTCTTTCTCTCTCCTCCATTAAAGAGAAACTCCCATTTTCTCTCTCCTACTCACCAAGAACGAATTTGCACATCTCCCTAGCCTATTGGCAGCCCATAAAATCATTATTAATAATTAGGATGGGGTTAGCCCAAGTGGGGGAAATGGGCTTGAGCTTGAGTTAGCCCATTTGGGCTAATTTGACTTAAATCTTGAATAGAGTTGTCCTAGGTCAACATGACCATTTGGGTTGACCCAAAATGGGTCCTTGGTGACCAATTGGCCTCCCCTAAGGTCTAGGTAGGGTTAGGTAGGGTTTTCTTGTCACCTTGGAGGTCACTTGTACCTTGGTAAGGGAACTTTGACCTTTTTAGGGCTAAGGTTGACTTGGGTCAACTTAGCCTCTTTGGTTGACCCCAATGGGTCTTTGATGACCCATTGACTTCACCCTAGGTCATAGAAGACCTAGGTATGGTTGGTTGGGCACATTAGAGACACATTGCCCTTAGTTAGGGCACCTTGCCCATTTTAGGCCTAGGATGATCCTAGGTCAACATGGCTACCCTGGTTTGATTCCAATTGACCCTTAGGGCTCTAATGGACCTTACAATGGTTTAGGGATGTTGTGGTGGGGTCATGGAGTCATGTTGAAGCTCTATGGTCATCCTAAACTAGTGTTTAGAATTCTACTATTTGCAGACCATGGTGATCTCCATCTTCATGCCTAAGCTCACTTGGTCTTCTTGGGCTTCTTAGGGTTTTGTCATGACCTAGTCATGACCAACCACTCCTATGAGTCTAGATGGAAATGGGATGTTACAAATCCCAATAGACAAACAAATAAATTTCTCCCTGAAATTCAGGTTAGGCTTGTGGGAGCTCTACTGAATGTATCATCCCAAGGAGACAAGTTAAACCAAAGATGAAGAGCTCTGGATACCTATACTACATCACTTCCAGAGATTCCTCAAGTACGCTCCTCCTAACCATGGTTCGATCATCGGACCTTGCCTAGATGGACCTTCTTGTGCTGCAAGGCCTGCACCATCATATCGTCTTTCCTGGCCGTCTCTAAGCGGACTGATCGAACCTTCCTCCCATACAAACCACGAGACATTGTACTCCAACTCATGTTGTCCCATATTTAATACTCATATTAGCCCTTAATCACATATGGATCTAGAATTTCTTCCAAATACCGATCACCGTATTTATGAGGTCTTCATACTTAAACTAATTCCTAGAATCATGAGCCGATTATAGAGTATCATCTTCGCCGGTGGTTTTAGGGTAAAATCTTCCAAAATAACAAGATTCGTCATGAGTTAATTTCATTATACGAACGATCACATTAACCCGTTACTTCTCGTAGTCATGAGTAGGCCAAAGTTTACTGTCCTATTATCGAAGCTCTATGTCTTATACTTGATATCATCAAGATAATAATTGAAGAATCATTACTTAGATGAACACTTTTTAACTAATCATTATACCCAATTTACAATTTCCAGGGTTAATATACTTCCAATGTCCTCGAGCATTTGTTCAATCAATGACGTTTAACCCTAGTACTGATAACATTATAGGTCGTCAATCCAAACACATTTTCATCACAATCTCGTCTCTGTCCGAATAACCTCGAACATATTCAATTTCAACATCACCATATTTGTGATACTATAATAGCTACCTAGGTCCAAGGGGCCCTAAGTCGGTATATACTCCAGCAAGAGCCAAGCCCCCAATAGACAAACAAGATAATCCCCTACCTACACCGGGCTAAGTATCTCCATATGTTATATTCACCCTAGGTATTCCCACAATCCTTAGGGAATATCAACATAGACTTGGATTCCATCTTGAGACTTATCGACATTCTCCATACTTTAACTCTTCAATTCACCGGTTGCGATAATTTCCTCAAGGTCAACATGTGACCTGATCCAAAATGATCTCGCACTAGGATCTGCCCCTTGTCGCTTCGGGTATTTGCGTACCTTAATCCTACCTAAGGCCTACTATTGACTAGGTTACTGTTGGGATCGTCAAGGTAAGCTATTCGTCCTAATTGGGTTGAGTCTAACTCCTACCGTAGGCGGTCTACCTAGGTTTATCATGAGTGAACATTAGCATGTGATTCCCCCCCATGGTCCCACCACTGCTTTCGCTGCTAGTTTGTCCTCAAACTAAGCTCGCGCAAGGTGGCCCAGGGTTTGTGGACTTATTTTCTTCGGATCAAGGTTTCCTCTGATACCACTTGTAAGACCCTATTTTTTTGCAACAACCACCAGGGTCTTAGGCCCAGAACCGTCGTTTTGCGGTGACACCATCCTCCGAGATGGTCGACACCACAAAATGCCGATTCTGCCAGCCATCTCAATCACCATCGACTGAAGAAGTAGTAAGAAGGATGTAAGTGTCCAAGGCCACAATATCAAATAAAAAGAGGAAATCACAACATCATATAGTCCACAACATAACAGTCTAAAGTAAATGGTAAGGTAAAATAGGAAAAGCGGGCTTATGCCCAGTACATGTAATCCTCACTACAAGTCACTCGTGGAAGCAAAACTAAAACTAAGCATCACCGAACCGAGAGCACCCAACCTAGACTGACCCATCTCCACCGACTCTTTACTCTGCTGGTGCTTGCAACTCTGGGTGCTTCTTCCTTTTAGGCATGCAGTCGCCGCCTCGCAATCCACGTCTGCATCTATGTCTTCGGCCTCCTGGCTGCTAGGCTGGTGGGAGCCCACCCATCATGGGGCATTTGACTCGTGTATGCCCCGGCTGGTGACAATGGTAGCACGGCCGTGGGGACAACTCTGTCGGAATCTGCAAAACCCGTGTCTCTTCCATATGGTACATCTAAAATGTTGTGGTCAAATGACTGTTAGTCTAAAAGACTAAGCCCTATCATCCCCCACCTCTCCCCCATGGATCCTAGGCACCAGGCAGAAAGGAGTGAAAAGGAGGACCAAAAGCAAGACATAATCAAGTAGGTGACATCTACCATAAGGAATAAAATAATAAAGTATGGCAGGGGTATCACAATATTTAAACATGAGTAAACAAGTGTGAAACAAAAGTAAACAGTAAGGAGTAACAAGTAAGTAATAGCAATAAGAAATGTAACCATTGATTTATAGGGATTACCCCTATAGACCAAGGGGTCATTTTGCAGGGCCTATCGTATAAAACTTCCCATAGCATTTTATACGATAGGTGTCAGGGGTTAAATGCAATGATTATGCTATGACTTGCAAGTATACTATGGTATGAACATGCAAGTGCAACTCACACACACGACTCTATGCGCACAGACCTTTAGTTCCCCTTTTTTGGAGTTAGCTAAACTCCCAGGAGCCTCCACCATGGCAAAATGGAGACAGTGGGTTGGGCCTCTCCACTCCTAGACTGGTAATCACACTACTTAGCCTAGCCCCTCTCGTACGTTTCCATACTATTCCTAGCAAACCAGCTAGTCTCCTGAGTCAATGTACCGACGACGGTGTGATCGATCATCCAATATCGAAGACCCACCACTATTATGCATATGTAACCATGACAGTTTATATCTAACTATAGTACCGAGCCTCCAGCTCTCTAGACTACCGAGTATTCTAGTTCACCAAGTTCCCGAACATCCAGCACCCCGGACTTCCAAGTATATACCAAGTCCCCGAGCATCCAGCTCCTCGGATTTCCAAGTCTATTCCAAGTCCTCGAGCATCCAGCTCCCCGGACTTCAGTCAACCAGCAAACCCATCCACCATGGGTCTATGTTATCCATTCACTACCTATTTATCTCACTACGTGTACAAGTGTGAGTGGAAGGTGAAGCTATTATTAAGGTTACTCTTGTCTATATTAAACCTAAGGTTTAAGGTTAACCCTGGACTTCCCGAGGTCTACCCGGTGAGGAGCTCACAGCGGTACTAGGAACTATGATTGGATGAAGCCCCAAGTTCCCTTTACAAGGCACTTAATGTTATTGATTTCTACCCTTGATCAAACCTCTCTTTTATTTCGGTGTGACTACCCTAAGTGTGTTTAAGCTCTCCGAGTTAACCTATTCCAGACCTATCCACTACATGCAAACCATGCTAAGATACATGGGGCTCCCATTAGGGGGTACCCTAATTACTCTTCCAATAGATCCCTAACAATTGCTGGGAGTCTACCATGACCTATTAAGACTAAATCCCGAGTCTCATAATTTTCTTAATTATGTGGGCATTTAATTTAATTAACCCTAGACTCCAAATGCCCTACTTTGAACATGAAGTGCTCTCTAAATTCAGAAACAAATCACCACCAAATTATGATAAATACTAAGTAACATTTAAACAGTAAATCGAAGGTTTGAGAATTTTCAGAGGTGATTAAACCTACCTTCCATAATTTAGAACTTAAGGACAATAATCCCATCTAGTGAAGAAAAGGCCATCAATATTGTTCTAAAAATTATAATAAAATTCCAGTAGGACTATCATGGCCTAAAAACACACTAGAAGTAGTCTCATAATTTATACAGTGAATAGTAGCCCCTAATTTAATTTATAACCATTAATTCCATAACAATTGGTTAATGAAGCAAGTACTGTAAAAGCTCATCTAGTAATTATAAGAAAATTCCAGAAGTCTGACAACGATTTAAAATCAACAGTAACCAAGTTTTACAATTTTTCTCACACCTGAGGGGCTTTGAATCTAATTAAATATAAACTTCCAAATTTATAGACTTGTAAAGTAAGTACTAGTTTTATCCATCTAAAAATCATGGGAAAATTACAGGATAATTATAATAGTCATAAACACTCACTCACCTCATTTCATAATTTTCTTGACAATATTGGGGCTCTGCTTCTATTTTTGATCAGAAACCACAAATCATAATTTTATGAAGCAAGTACTTGAAACAGTCATCCAAAAATTTAAACAAAAGTACAGAGGGTTCTATCATGAAATAAAATATCATATTCCAAGGTTTCAATATTTTGCAATAAACAGAAACTTCACAATCAATATAATAATCTTTAAGGGCACATCTAAGGTTGAAAAGGAAGTACTGATTTTATTAGCCCAAAAATTCCACCAAAATTATTTTAAGAATATTTCTACCAGAGAACTATCCTTTCTAAATTTCAAGTGATTTTAAAGTGATTTGATAACCTAATACTCCAAATTAGGTTTGGTGCCCTAAACTAGGGTTAGGGTTTGAGGGTGTTAAAGGCTTCCAAATTCCCTAAAATTTTAACCAGAGGACTAAACCTACCCTATGGTCCTCGCCACAAATTTTCAAGTCATTCCAAGGTCATTTGATCCCATGACCTTCAAACCTTAAAAATCTCCATAAAAGGAGCCTACCCTAGGGTTCTAGGGCTATCCTACCCCGAACCACTCCAAATACCATTGGATGGTGTTACATGCCATATAAAATCAGTGACCAAAATATCAGCCTTTGTTGAGGGGATTTGACCACTCAAACACTAAAAAGAGCACTTTGACCTAAAAAACCATATAAGGGTAAACCTAGGGTTGGATCAATACCTGACCAAAACATCTCCAAATGAGATGAGATTTTTAACAGAGCCATAACATTACCTCTAATAGCACCCATCCAAATTTGGGGGAGTTTTGAGATGTTTAGGACACATAATTAATTTATTCATGGATTATTAAATTTTTACAAAAACTATAGAAATATGTTCTCCAAAAATTCCTATTTTTGGATATGTTTTAGGTATAGGTAATAGTGACACCCATACAAAATTTCAAGTCATTTGGATGGCTGGATTGGTGGGGCAACTCAAACCAAGTTTTGGTCAAGCCTATGTATAGACCCCACCAAAACGGGTGTTGTGGTCAAACCACTTACCCAAATAGGTTGAAATTAATTTTAAAATAATATAGACTCGAAGTCCTACAACTTTCCTGACTGTCACATTTTCCTAAATCGGCCTCTAAGAGCTTCATTTGGTAACATCAAAAAGTGTGTTAAAAGGGGATAATAAATCATTATATATAATAAATGAATAATAATAAAATGATACTGTGCATCTCCTCTTCCAAACAGAACCCGTAAAAATGCCCTAAATACCTGTAGATTTCCATCGCCCATTGTCGGCCACCCGACCACTTCCCTGGCCAGCCACCGCCACCACTACCTCCGTTAAGGTGGTGGCTATCGCGGGGCGGTGGTTTGGCCGCCGAAGGTGGTGGTTTCCGGCGAACCCGAAAATCCATTTTCATGGCTTTTTCCATGAAAACTCGAATTGGATTCGGCTCGGTTGAGGTCAAATCTTATCTCTAAAGATTCCTTAGATCTAACCCATGAAGAAGGAGTAGAGGAGGACCTTGTTTGGGATTCGACGACGGCGGTGGCGGCGGTTTGCTGTAGCGTTTTTCCTCTCCGGCGAACTTGCCTGATTCCTCGTTCTTCCACCAAGACCATTGATCTCATATGCTATTTTGACTGACAAGGATGTTTTGAAGGAGATGGAATAGTCAAAAATGAGAATAGGAGGCTGCATATGGGGTTATATATTTTTTTCATGGGAGGGAAGGTGAAGGGGTGGTTGGCCATTGTGGTTGGGCTCCTCTCATTAGTGTTGGGTGGCTGGAATTGATTGCATCTTCATCACAAGAGGCAAGGGAGATGAATGGGAGCAATGAGGAGATGAATGGAGTGACCTATGGTCTCCCTCCATAACTCCACTCTCTCTTTCTTCTTTCTCTCTCCTCCATTAAAGAGAAAACTCCCATTTTCTCTCTCCTACTCACCATGAACGAATTTGATCATCTCCCTAGCCTATTGGAAGCCCATAAAATCATTATTAATAATTAGGATGGGGTTAGCCCAAGTCGGGGAAATGAGCTTGAGCTTGAGTTAGCCCATTTGGGCAAATTTGACCTAAATCTTGAATAGAGTTGTCCTAGGTAAACTTGACCATTTGGGTTGACCCAAATGGGTCCTTGGTGACCAATTGGACTCCCCTAAGGTCAAGGTAGGGTTAGGTATGGTTGTATTGGCACCTTGGAGGTCACTTGTCCCTTGGTAAGGGCACTTTGACCTTTTTAGGGCTAAGGTTGACTTAGGTCAACTTAGCCTCTTTGGTTGGCCCCAATTGGTCTTTGATGACCCATTGACTTCACCCTAGGTCTGGGAAGACCTAGGTATGGTTTGTTGTGCACATTAGGTACACATTGCCCTTAGTTAGGGCACCTTGCCCATTTTAGGCCTAGGATGATCCTAGGTCAACTTGGCTACCCTGGGTTGATTCCAATGGACCCTTAGGGCTGTAATGAACCTTCCAATGGTTTAGGGATGTTGTGGTGGGGTCATGGAGTCATGTTGAAGCCCTATAGTCATCCTAAACTAGTGTTTAGAATTCTACTATTTGCAGACCATGGTGATCTACACCTTCATGCCTAAGCTCACTTGGTCTTCTTGGGCTTCTTAGGGTTTTGTCATAACCTATTCATGACCAACCACTCCTAGGGGTCTAGCTAGAAATGGGATGTTACAAATCCCAATAGACAAACAAATAATTTCGTCCCCGAAATTTAAGTTAGGCTTGCGGGAGCTCTACTGAATGTGTCATCCCAAAGAGACAAGTTAAACCAGAGATGAAGAGCTCCGGATACTTCTACTGCATCGCTTCCAGAGATTCCTCAAGTACGCTCCTCCTATCCATTGGTTATCATCAGACCTTCCATAGCTGGACCTTCTTGTGCCGCAAGGCCTGCACCATCATATCGTCTATCTTGGTCGTCTCTAAGCGGACTGATCGAACCTTCCTCCCATACAAACCTCGAGACATTGTACTCCAACTCATGTTGTCCCATATTTACTACTCATATTAGCTCTTAATCACATATGGATCTAGAATTTCTTCCAAATACCGATCACCGTATTTATGAGGTCTTCATACTTAAACTAATTTCTAGAATGATGAGGCGATTATAGAGTATCATCTTCGCCGGTGGTTTTAGGGTAAAATCTTCCAAAATAACAAGATTTGTCATGAGTTAATTTCATTATATGAATGATCACATTAACCCGTTACTTCTCGTAGTCATGAGTCTGCCAAAGTTGACTGTCCTATTATTGAAGCTCTGTGTCCTATACTTAATATCATCAAGATAATAATTGAAGAATTATTACTTAGATGGACACTTTTTAACTAATCATTATACCCAATTTACAATTTCTAGGGTTAATATACTTCAAATGTCCTCGAGCATTTGTTCAATCAATGACGTTTAACCCTAGTCCTGATAACATTATAGGTCGTCAATCCAAACACATTTTTATCACAATCTCATCTCTATCCGAATAACCTCGAACATAGTCAAGTTCAACATCACAATGTTTTTGATACTATAATAACTACCTAGGTCCAAGGGGCCCTAAGTCGGTATATACTCCACCAAGAGCCAAGCCCCCAATAGACAAACAAGATAATCCCTTACCTACTCTGGGCTTAGTATCTCCATATGTTATATCCACCCTAGGTATTCCCACAATCCTTAGGGCATATTAACCTAGACTTGTATTCCATCTTGAGACTTGTCGACATTCTCCATACTTAACTCTTCAATTCACCGGTTGCGACAATTTCCTCAAGATCAACATGTGACCTGATCCAAAATGATCTCGTACTAGGATCTGCCCCTAGTCGCTTCGTGTATCTGCGTACCTTAATCCTACCTAAGGCCTACTATTGACTAGGCTACTGTTGGGATTATCAAAGTAAGATATTTGTCTTAATTAGGTTGAGTCTAACTACTGTAGTAGGCGGTCTACCTAGGTTTGTTATGAGTGAACATTAGCATGTGATTCCTCCCTATGGGCCCACCACTGCTTCCGCTGCTAGTTTGTTCTCAAACTAAGCTCACGTGGGGTGGCCCATGATTTGTGGACTTCTTCTCTTCGGATCGAGGTTTCCTCTGATACCACTTGTAAGACCCCATTTTTTTTTGCAACAACCACCAGGGTCTTAGGCCCAGAATCGCCGTTTTGCAGTGACACCATCCTTCGGGATGGTCGACACCACAAAACGGCGGTTCTGGGCCTAAGACCCCGGTGGTTGTTGCAAAAAAAAGGGGTCTTACAGTGGGTCATAAGTTAATTTGGCAGGAGACAAACGGAAAACTCAAACTAAGTGAACACATAAAACATTTTTTTTTCTATTTTTTTTGATATATTTTAAGAAACACAAATTTTTTTAACTAAAAAATAAAATAGAAGACACGAACGTGCCTAAGTGCAAATGGGGGGTATCTCGGAATGAACGGATCGTTGCCAAGTTGAGAAATTGGAAAACCTCCCTCGATCTGATACCAAATTAATGTCGGCCAACGTGTAACGGCTTCCCCAGCCCACGCTCGCAGGGACGGCCGCCGGCACCCCCAGCACCACGCTCGAAAGGGTTCAGCCTAACCAGGTCTGTAGACCATGCACCCCAACCCCTCTCCCTCCACAGGCGGGTTGTTGAGGCCGGGGATCAAACTCGAGACCTCCTTGATAAGGAGTTTTCAAACCACTCCCGAGACCTCCTTGATAAGGAGTTTTCAAACCACTCCTCATCACCAACTGAGCTGCAGTTCAGTTGGTGATGAGGAGTGGTTTGAAAACTCCTTATCAAGGAGGTCTCAGGTTCGATCCCCGGTCTCACCAACCCGCCTGTGGAGGGAGAGGGGTTGGGGTGCATGGTCTGCAGACCTGGTTAGGCTGAACCCTTTCGAGCGTGGTGCTGGGGGTGCCGGTGGCCGTCCTTGCGAGTGTGGGCTGGGGAGGCCGTTACAAAAAAGTGCACTTTTTGTAATGGTCCAGGCCCGCCAACCCTGCGGGACCCAGCTGGCACCGCCGGCCTACCAGAAGTCTAGACCCGGGCCCACTACTGGTAGTCAGCCTATCATATCAAGCCAGTAGGCCATGCACCCCAACCCCTCTCCGCGCCTGTTTTTCAGCAGCGGTGGGTTGTTGCCACTAGGGATCGAACCCAGGACCTTGATAAGAGACTCTTTACCACAGCTCTCATCACCAACTGAGCTTTATTCTAAGCCTCCCAATGCCCTAGTATGAACATGAGGTGCACTAATGAGCCAACAATAAATAATCATAAAATCAGTAAAAATCCTATGAGGCATTTAAGCAGTAATTCCAATTTTTGAGAAATTTCAGAGGTGTTTAGGCCTATATTTCCTAATTTACCATTTTAGGCCACTTCTACCATATTAGATTTGTAACATCCCATTTCCGACTAGACCCTTGGGAGTGGTTTTGTCTTAACAGAACCCTGGGAAGCCCAGGAATTGAAGTTTATCAACCAAGATTTCGAGTCAAGGGGTGGTCATGCCCATGACTGTAACGCCCCCCCCCCCCCCCCGTTTTTTTGGTATTGATTGAATATTCCTTTGGCATTACGTTGGCACATTTCCATCTTGTGCCGTTGTTAGAGTACCTCGTTAGGTGTTCTTAGAGGTTATAGCCTGTTGTATGGTTTCCCCAGCTAGCCGGTGTCTGTTTTGGAGGCCCGGCTGAGCCTCTTAGGGAATCCTTGTGCTTTGGCTTCGGGCGAGGCTAGCCCGAGTGTGGGATCATCGGAAGTTGTTTCCGACTTCGCCGTTGTTTTCGCAGCCCGAGTAGTTGGCTACGGTGCGATTTTGGTCGAAATTCGAGAGGGTTATGTTTCGCGTCGTTTCGACCGTCGCGAGTTAGCGGGACATCAATTTTATTTATAAACGTATGTTAGTGTTTCCTTATTATTGGTCGGGTTAGTGGTTTGGTGAGCCGGTGTGTAAATGCGCACGCGCACGTGCGTGCAAGGCTTTT
Organism: Platanthera zijinensis; assembly: GCA_039513925.1. Lineage (NCBI taxonomy): Eukaryota > Viridiplantae > Streptophyta > Magnoliopsida > Asparagales > Orchidaceae > Platanthera > Platanthera zijinensis. The sequence goes on from CM077083.1 coordinate 160,205,107, forward strand.
AATAAAGTTTGGGTGTGTGTCTAACATGCGTTAATTTATGTGTGTGTTTATATGGGTAAGTGCGGTATATATATATATATTTATGAGTGTAGACCTATATGATGGTTAGCGTTAGTGTTAATATATATAAGTATGGGTTTTTAGGTGGGCTGCCAATATGTCTTTACTTAATTAAATTAGTAATTAGAAAGTAGGTTATATATATATATATATATATATATATATATATATATATATATATATATGGTTATATATATTTGGTTATAGTTAGGTTTAGGTGGTCTTTTTTTCCCCCAAACTGGCGGCCGATTCCTGCATCCTGAGCGGAAGAAACCCTGAGTCCTGTAGCAGCCGAGCGGGAGGGGGAAGGGGGCAGATGACCGTCTACTGCTCCGACCGCCCGTTCACCGCCCAGATCAGCTCGAAATCGTGGTTTGAGGCTGGATCCGAACTCCCCTAGGCGAGATCTTCGTTCTGAGGTAATCCTTTTGCGTTTTCATCCGCAATTTTTGTCCGATCGGTAGGCTGGGCTTTCTGTTTTTTTTTTTTGGGGGGGGGGGGGGGTTGATGGCATTGTCCTTCCCAATCTTTTGTCCAGGAACCTTTGACGTGTTCTTTGTGATTTCCGGCCGTTCGGGGGAGGTGCTGCCGAAATTTTTGGTGGTCGGTGGGTGGAGAAGAGGGGGGTTAACTGAATCCTTCTAGAGCAAGGCAAGTACTCACTTGCCATAACAATCTTTTTTTTCTCTCTCCATAAACCCTTAGTGGTATATATAGTTAAATTTGTTGTTGATTTGGCTCGAATGTGTGCTGAATTCGTTTCTTGGGGGTGTGGTGTAATAGTTTAAATTATTTACTAGGAGATCTTGCCCCGATAGGGTGCAAACCCGAGCACCCTGTTCCTAGTTTTGATCGTCCCCGGGATAGTTAGTTGTTTACATTTTTCCTTGGGTTCTAGCTATTATTAGCGTTTTGTTTTATTCAATCTCTATAGTTAGTGTAGTGGTTTCATTGTTGCTCTACGATAGAATTGGTATCGGAGCCACCCAACCCTTGCCGTCTATTTTCTTTTGTGCCCATCCTCTTGTTTGAGATTATGGTCAAACCCCTAGCTAAAGTTGGGTATCAAACCACTCAAGTTGAACGTTTATGCGTTGTCATGTTTAGTGTCTACGTGTTATATTAAGCGAAGTGGGTAGAGGTTGTACAAATTTAATTATGTAGGGTTTGTATTAATTTATGTAATTACGGTAGTATTAGGTTAACCATATAAGTTTGTACCGAGATTGTTGAACACCCTTAGTGGTGATCAAGTTGCTAAACGTGTTTAGTTTAGCGCAGTGGGCAAGAGTTGCGTATCAAGCTATTTTCCTATTAGTATCGCCCTATTCTCAATTTGATGTGTAGTATTGCGTCATTCTAGCAACTGGGCGTTTAGTCAGTCGGTTGAACTTAGGGTTCCTAGGTGGGGTGCTCTAGATGGTTTAGGGTTGTGTTGACTTCAAGGTGGTTCATGAAACCACCAATCGGGGTTTTTTTTTAGCGAGTCACTCAGTGCTGGAGCAGGATGTGATTGAGGGGAGAGTTGGACCGATGCCGCCACCCCTGTTTTCTTCTTGTCTTCTTAAGGCAGCATGGGCTATTTGGTTGAGTTTGACCGGTGCCGCCGCCACAGCCCTCGAAGATATTTAGGCCTGCTAGACTTGGTTGACATGCGGTCACCAGTTTAGGCCTTTGTTACTGATTTTATCCACCTCCAGTACTAGGTGATTCTTCCCTCTCTAGCTCTATGTTAGGATGTTATTGTTATTGTGCTAATCCTTCTTGTAGAGATTCTCAGAGTTTGGCTTCATTCGTGCACCTGGTGCACCCCTTTTTACTCACTTTTGATGAGTATTTGCCTTACCTGTTTTTCTTACCTTACTTTTTCTGCACTTGTTTACTTCATTTCTACTTGTCCTTACCTGATTTTAATTCCTGTTTGAATCTATTGTACCTTTGCTTTTCCATTTGATAGTTGCTTTGCTGAGGTGTTCTTTTTTGAATACCTCAGGTACAGGTATTTAGCCGACTGTGCGGCTAGTTTGCTCCTGGAGATTTTCTAGCGTTTAAGCTGCTACTGTGGTTCTCTGTTCCTTTTGCTTAAGAGGTAGTTTTCTTTTGACTTGTAGTATAGACATACCTACTCACCAGTGGGTTCGTGTCAGATGTTGACGCCCACTGGTGGTTTCTCTTTTAGATACTTTGCACTTGCTTACACTGTTAGTTTTTCTGCTTTTGGATATATTAAACTTGCTCTTGGGATGATTTATGTTAGGATGCTAGTTACTTTTAAACCCTAAAAACACAATTAAGTATATATAGCTCATGATCTCCATGTTTTACAAAACTCATACACTACTTTCAAGGCAACGTAAAAAGATCATTTTCTTATATATATATATATATATATTAAATCTAGGGTCTTGCATAGTATAAGATGTCCCCTGTGGACACTTATGCACTCTCTTAGGATGTCAAAAAGCCAATTAAACAAAGTATTTTCCGCTACATATAAGTATAGTTTGAAGTGTGTACTAGATGATCCACAGAGCCGAGGGATACGACCTTAAAATATAACTGATTTTTTTCCAATTAATAAACTCATGAATTTTCATAAAGAGGGTAGTTGGTGTTTCGCCTGAGCGTCGGCAGTTATCCCCTGCTCGACGTGGCATCGCGACACGCGTTTTCTCGTACTCTGATAAACATTTAAATTCGGAGAAAATGCGGGTTGTGACAGTTGGTATCAGAGGGAGGTTGCTTGACAAATTGTCGGGCAACCTTTCCCTGTAAGTATTAGGTATTTAGAATCATATCATACACACACCGATATATCATCAGCACATCTTGGCTGAAGCACGAACACTACACTCATAGCATGACATGAAGTATACGAGGCATATTATGTAGTATGGGATGCATAATATGTGTTTGTATATGGATCCACCATAGGAGGCAACATGTGAGGGTTATGTAGTATGGGATGCATAACCTCATCACATGAATGCGGCTAGCACGTTTTTTTTTTCGTTGCATGGACATGTTATGTAGTATGGGATGCATAACATTTTCATGTGTACGCCGCTCATAACATGCATTAGGGCCTTTTTAGAATGCATAGCACAATCATGCATAGCATAACATTGCATAAGCATAATGTGCCAAGCTAAAGATTTGCAGGATGACATATGTACACACATGGTTTTGAGTCAAAAAGAATATAAATACATGTATTCATAGTCTAGGCACCAGAGTTAGTATGATGGTGGTAAACCATCTTAGGTTAAGCATGATATCATTTTTGTAAAAAATATATATATATATATAACCCCAGAGCAAGTTGGCAGTTAAAGCAAGTACTTATGTAGGTTTGTCTATACCTATTTGTTTTGTCGTAGTAGTTGAACTAGGTTTCGATTATTGTGTTGTTTGCTCGTATAGCATGGCGCCTAAGCGTAGAGTGACAAGGTCAACTCCCCAATCTGAGGGCGAGTCGTCAGGCGCGCAGAGAGAGATGGTGATTGTAGAACTGCGCCAGAGCATGGAGACCATGGCGGGTCAGGTAGTGGCGATGCAAGTGCAGTTGCAGGAATTGTTGGCTGCAACCTTAGGATGGCAGCCTGGTGAGCCAGCCCCCGCAGTGGTGGAAAATGAGAGCGAGATCAGCAAATTTAATAAGATTGCTTCTAGATTGTTTGCTGCTGAAGAGTGAAGAGTAAAAGGCTTCTTGGGTGGCCTCCCAAGTGACATTCAGCAGTACTCTAATACTTACCAATTCGAGACTGATGTAAGGTCAGTGGAAATTGCTCTTAAAGTTGATACTATGGGCCATGCTAAGGATAGAGACATGATGCTAAGGAAGGATAAAAGGAAGACCGATGAGGGTAAGACCATCCAGGTATCCGGTGATGTTTCAAGGAAAAGGAGTAAGGAAATGTGTAGCTTCTATGGCCGATCAGGCCACCCCTTTGAAAGATGGTTTAAGCAAATGAAGGCTCAATAGAAGGACCAAGTTCAGGAGGTTCAGAAGACCCCCAAAGGAGATCTGGTGTGTACCTCGTGCAAGAAGAAGGGGCATGAGGTGGCCCATTATTGGGATAAGGGTAAGGTCTGCTTTCAGTGTGGGCAAAAGGGGCATGCTAAGGCAAGGTGCCCGCAATTTCAGCCTGCGTTTCAGCCTGCCCCACCTCAAGTTTTACCTCAGGTGCAATACTTGGACAAAGGAAAGGGTAAGCTGATCACGTCTATCGAGGAAGAAATTCAGTCTTCGACCTAAGTGATTTCAGGTTAGGTTATAACTTGTTTTATCTTCTTCTTGGTTTGTCGTTTGTTCATTTAGTTGTGTACGCGATTTGTATAGGGAAGTTTAAGGCAAAGAACAGTTAGGCGCGTGTTCTTTTGGTTTTGTCGCTACCCACCCGTTCGGGTCTAGGGCCTTGGTAGAGTGTCACGGTTTGACCCTCTGTCAGACTGGTGACATGTTTTGTGTCAAGTTTTCCTTCTGATGATTCAATGGTATTAGACCAAGTTGTTCGGTTATGTCTGAATCAATTGGGTGATTTTCTAGTGGCTTTTGATTTAAAGGTGATAGACCGGGAAGTTTTTGATGTGATTTTGGGCATGTATGGGTCGTCTGGGCATGACACTATTATCCGGTCCAAAATTTAGCGCTTGGACCTCAAGATGGACGACGGTCGACCCAAGGGTGTATATGGTGATCCGTGTTAGGCTTCTCCAGTTATCTTCTGCGGTTTGTGCTTGGAAGCCGTAAGCTTTGGGATGTTTGTTTGTTTGGGTTCAGTTTTTAGAAACCGGTGTTTGTTGTCGCGCTTAGATGAGATTCCCTTGGTGCGCGAGTGTTCGGATGTCGTCCTAGTTAATTTTCCTACCGTGTGAGGCGTAGAGTTCGTCCTAAATCTGGACCTTTTATGATTGTGTTTTTAGGTGACGTTTTTGGGTATTCTCTTAATATCGTAAAACATGCCCATCCTTGTCCTTAGTGTTGCCTGCCTTGATGAACCTCAGGATGTGTGCTAGTTTGAGCAGGTTTGCGTTTTTGGTTATGTCGTATGGTTTGGCAAGTGTACCCTCAGCCTTTATGGATTTGATGAACCGCGTGTACAAGGACTTCCTGGATAAGTTCGTGGTCGCGTTCATCGTCGATGTTTTGATTTATTCCCGCGATGCTGTTGAGGGTGACCGGCATTTGCATTTTGTTTATCTGCTTTGAAGGACCATAAGCTATTCGCCAAATTTAGTAAGCGCAAGTTTTGGTTATCTCGGGTTTCTTTCTGGGTCATGTGGTTAGCAAGGACAGGAGTTACGTCAACCCAGAATAGATTGTTGTTATTATAGAATGAGATTTAAGCCGATCTAGAGAAAAATAGCTGTGGTTATGGAATGGGCTAGGATTTCAGTCGAAGCATGAGAATATAGTTTTGTTTGGAGCAATAAGCACAGGGAAGTTTTTCAAGAATTAAAGATTTTAGTATGCACAGCTCCGGTTTTGACATTTCCCACGAGAGGCTTAGATTATACCGTTATATGAACGCATATCACGTGGGGCTTGGTTGCGTTTGATGAAGAAGGGAAAAGTAGTTGCGGGTGGGCCAAGGCAACGGAAGATTCATGAAAGGAACTACCCTACGCAGGATCTAGAGTTCGCAGCCGGGAATTATAAGCTAAGGTTGTGGAGACACCTGTTGTAAGATGCGCAATGCAAGAATTACACTGCTCATACGGGTTAAAGTATGTCTTCACTCGAAAGTATTAGCGGGAATGGTTAGGGTGTGTTGTTGATATTAAGGTCAAGATTTGATACTATCCGGGCAAGCTAACGTAGTAGTCGACGCCCTAAGTGGAAAGACCAGGAAATTTTCCTATCTCGCCGCTAAAATTGTTGATAGAAGAATTTATTTTAACGGGCATTTCAGTGAGAAGTTGTGTCACGCCAAGTAGTTGGTGGGGATCTAGCCTTCATGGACTCCTTTATGGGCTTACTGAGGTCTCCTAGAGGTTTTGACTCTGTTTGGGTGATAGTGGACAGACTGACAAAGTGTGCTCACTTTGTGCCGTATAAGATTGATTATCCGATGAAAAGATAGCGGAGCTGTATTTGAGCGAAATCATTTGGTTGCTTGGAGTTCCTATAAGCAACATATCAGACCGAGACTCTAGGTTTACGTCTCGCTTCTGGAAGAGTTTGCAAGAAGGTTTGGGTATTGATTTGAGATATTCTACCACATATCATCCGCAGAAAAATGGTCAGGCAGAGCGAGTTAACCCGATCGTGGAGGATACAATAAAATGTTGTATTTTAGACCACGGAGGAGCGGGGAATGAGCGTTTGAGGCTGATGGTATATGCGTGCTATAACAATTATCAAGAAAGCCTGCAAATGGCTCCTTTTGAGCTCTGTATGGGAGGCGCTGCAGGAATCCCCTGTTTTGGACCGAGGTTGGTGAGAGGTCATTGTTGGGCCCGGATGCCCTTGAAGAAATGGATGTTGTTGTGAGACTTATTCGAGAGAAGCTTCGGATAGCCCAGGAGCGATATTAGAAGAACGTCAACCGGCGTAGATCTGAATTGGTATTTGTTGTGGGAGACTTGGTATTTATTAAAGTTTCCCCGATGATTGAAATCAAGAGGTTTGGTAAGAATCGGAAGTTGGACCCAAGGTATGTGGGGCCATTTATAATCGTTGAGCGAATTGGTGTGGCAGCTTATAAGCTGGATTTGCCCGCGAACTTTCCAGGTGTGAACAATGTGTGTCATGTAAGCCAGCTATGGAAGCGTGTGCTAAACGATAGGCAAGTTTGGGATTTTGTGTCTCAGTTAGAGCCGAATCTTTCTTATGTTAAGAAGCCTGTCCGCATTTTTGGATACTCAAGATCAGGAGTTGCGGAGAAAGTCAATCATGATGGTCAAAGTTTTGTGGAGGAATCAGGGCGTGGAAGCGCGACTTGGGAATTAGAGTCGGCTAGGAGGGAGGGTCACCCTCATCTGTTTCCCTGATTGTGCTCGGTATGTTTGATATTCTTTTTACTAACTCTTGGTTAGTTCTGTTCTTTTCCTTCTATGGCAGAAGTTTGTGCGTAAAGTTTCGGGGCGAAACTTTCTTTTAGGGGGAGTGATTGTAAGCCCCCAGTTTTTTGGTATTGATTGAATATTCCTTTGGCGTTATGTTGGCGCATTTCCGGCTTGTGCCGTTGTTAGAGTACCTCGTTAGGTGTTCTTAGAGGTTATAGCCTGTTGTATGGTTTCCCTAGCTAGCCGGTGTTTGTTTTGGAGGCCCGGCTGAGCCTCTTAGGGAATCCTCGTGCTTTGGCTTCGGGCGAGGCTAGCCCGAGTGTGGGATCGTCGGAAGTTGTTTCCGACTTCGTCGTTGTTTTCTTAGCCCGAGTAGTTGGCTATGGTGCGATTTTGGTCGAAATTCGAGAGGGTTATGTTTCGCGTCGTTTCGACCGTCGCGAGTTAGCGGGACGTCAATTTTATTTATAAACGTATGTTAGTGTTTCCTTATTATTGGTCGGGTTAGTGGTTTGGTGAGCCGGTGTGTAAATGCGCACGCGCACGTGCGTGCAAGGCTTTTAATAAAGTTCGGGTGTGTGTCTAACATGCGTTAATTTATGTGTGTGTTTATATGGGTAAGTGCGGTATATATATATATATATTTATGAGTGTAGACCTATATGATGGTTAGCGTTAGTGTTAATATATATAAGTATGGGTTTTTAGGTGGGCTGCCAATATGTCTTTACTTAATTAAATTAGTAATTAGAAAGTAGGTTATATATATATTTATATATTTGGATATAGTTAGGTTTAGGTGGTCTTTTTTTCCCCCAAACCGGCGGCCGATTCCTGCATCCTGAGCGGAAGAAACCCCGAGTCCTGTAGCAGTCGAGCGGGAGGGGGAACGGGGCAGATGCCCGTCTACTGCTCCGACCGCCCGTTCACCACCCAGATCAGCTCAAAATCGTGGTTTGAGGCTGGATCCGAACTCCCCTAGGCGAGATCTTCGTTCTGAGGTAATCCTTGTGCGTTTTCATCCGCAATTTTTGTCCGATCGGTAGGCTGGGCTTTCCGTTTTTTTTTTTGGGGGGGGGGGTTTGATGGCCTTGTCCTTCCCGATCTTTTGTCCAGGAACCTTTGACGTGTTCTTTGTGATTTCCGGCCGTTCGGGGGAGGTGCTGCCGAAATTTTTGGTGGTTGGAGGGTGGAGAAGAGGGGGTTAACCGAATCCTTCTAGAGCATGGCAAGTACTCACTTGCCATAGCAATCTTTTTTTTCACTCTCTCCATAAACCCTTAGTGGTATGTATAGTTAAATTTGTTGTTGATTTGGCTCGAATATGTGCTGAATTCGTTTCTTGGAGGTGTGGTTTAAGAGTTTAAATTATTTACTAGGAGATCTTGCCCCGATAGGGTGCAAACCCGAGCACCTTGTTCCTAGTTTTAATCGTCCCCGGGATAGTTAGTTGTTTACATTTTTCCTTGGGTTCTAGCTATTATTAGCGTTTTGTTTTATTAAATCTCTATAGATAGTGTAGTGGTTTCATGGTTGCTCCACGATAGAATTGGTATTGGAGCCACCCAACCCTTGCCGTCTATTTTCTTTTGTGCCCATCCTCTTGTTTGCGATTATGGTCAAACCCCTAGCTAAAGTTGGGTATCAAACCACTCAAGTTGAACGTTTATGCGTTGTCATGTTTAGTGTCTACGTGTTATATTAAGCGAAGTGGGTAGAGGTTGTACAAATTTAATTGTGTAGGGGTTGTATTAATTTATGTAATTACGGTAGTATCAGGTTAACCGTATAAGTTGGTACCGAGATTGTTAAACACCCTTAGTGGTGATCAAGTTGCTAAACGTGTTTAGTTTAGCGCAGTGGGCAAGAGTTGTGTATCAAGCTATTTTCCTATTAGTATCGCCCTATTCTCAATTTGATGTGTAGTATTGCGTCATTCTAGCAACTTGGCGTTTAGTCAGTCGGTTAAACTTAGGGTTCCTAGGTGGGGTGCTCTAGATGGTTCAGGGTTGTGTTGACTTCAAGGTGGTTCATGAAACCACCAGTCGGGGTTTTTTTTTTACCGAGTCACTCAGTGCTGGAGTAGGATGTGATTGAGGGGAGAGTTGGACCGATGCTGCCACCCCTGTTTTCTTCTTGTCTTCTTAAGGCAGCATGGGCTGTTTGGTTGAGTTGGACCGGTGCCGCCGCCACAGCCCTCGAAGATATTTAGGCCTGCTAGACTTGGTTGACATGCGGTCACCAGTTTAGGCCTCTGTTACTGATTTTATCCACCTCCAGTACTAGGTGATTCTTCCCGCTCTAGCTCTATGTTAGGATGTTATTGTTATTGTGCTAATCCTTCTTGCAGAGATTCTCAGAGTTTGGCTTCATTCGTGCACCTGGTGCACCCCTTTTTACTCACTTTTGATGAGTATTTGCCTTACCTGTTTTTCTTACCTTACTTTTCTTGCACTTGTTTACTTCATTTCTACTTGTCCTTTCCTGATTTTAATTCCTGTTTGAATCTATTGTACCTTTGCTTTTCCTTTTGATAGTTGCTTTGCTGAGGTGTTCTTTTTCTGAATACCTTAGGTACAGGTATTTAGCCGACTGTGCGGCTAGTTTGCTCCTGGAGATTTTCTACCGTTTAAGCTGCTACTGTGGTTCTCTGTTCCTTTTGCTTGAGAGGTAGTTTTCTTTAGACTTGTAGTATAGACATACCTACTCACCAGTGGGTTCGTGTCAGATGTTGACGCCCACTGGTGGTTTATCTTTTAGATACTTTGCACTTGCTTATACTGTTAGTTTTCCTGCTTTTAGTTATATTAAACTTGCTCTTGGGATGATTTATGTTAGGATGCTAGTTACTTTTAAACCCTAAAAACACTATTAAGTATATATAGCTCATGATCTGCATGTTTTACAAAACTCATACACTACTTTCAAGGCAACGTAAAAAGATCATTTTCTTATATATATATATATATATATATTAAATCTAGGGTCTTGCATAGTATAAGATGTCCCCTATGGACACTTATGCACTCTCTTAGGATGTCAAAAAGCCAATTAAACAAAGTATTTTCCGCTACATATAAGTATAGTTTGAAGTGTGGACTAGATGATCCACAAAGCCGAGGGATACGACCTTAAAATATAACTGATTTTTTTCCAATTAATAAACTCATGAATTTTCATAAAGAGGGTAGTTGGTGTTTCGCCTGAGCGTCGGCAGTTATCCCCTGCTCGACGTGGCATCGCGACACGCGTTTTATCGTACTCTGATAAACATTTAAATTCGGAGAAAATGCGGGTTGTGACAGTGACCGACCCGTCACGCCCGTGACCTAGGGCGTGACCCCTTCGACGATCGTCGACCTCAGGAAGACGATCGTCGAGCTCAGGAATTTCAACATGGGACTGACATGCCCGTGACCAATCCGTCACGCCCGTGACCTTGGAATGGCATTGAGTGAGCTAAGCTCACTTAACGCCATTGTCTGGATGGCGTTGAGTGAGCTTAGCTCACTCAAAGCCCTAATTTGAATGGCGTTGAGTGCACTGACTGCACTCAATGCCATCTGGTGTCGTCAGGTTAGCGTTGAGTGAGCTGAGCTCACTCAACATCGTACACTGGATGGCGTTGAGTGAGCTTAGCTCACTCAACGCCGTAAACTGTCAGGCGGGATGGCGTTGAGTGCGTTGAGTGCACTCAACACTATAAGTTTAATGGCGTTGAGTGCACTGACCGCACTCAACGCCATTTGGTGTTGTCTGGATGGCGTTGAGTGAGCAGAGCTCACTCAACGCCATAATCTGGACGGCATTGAGTGAGCTAAGCTCACTCAATGCCATCTTTTAAAAAGGACATATTCTGGGTGGCGTTGAGTGAGCAGAGCTCACTCAACGCTATAATCCGGATAGCATTGAGTGAGCTGAGCTCACTCAATGCCATAATCCAGATGGTATTGAGTGAGCTGAGCTCACTCAACGCCATAGTCTGGGATGGTGTTGAGTGAGCAGAGCTCACTCAACGCCATAGCTTGATGGTGTTGAGTGAGCTGATCTCACTCAATGCCATTGTACTTAGAATTTTTTTCTGGCAGATTGGTTTTGGGCTGGGTGCTGGTTCAGCTGAACCGGGCCGGTCTAGATGGTGGGCCCAAATGCATTATTAGGCCGTTTCTTTTAATAAGACCCAATTAAGTCTTATTTTAAGAAGTGTTGACCGGTCATGCCACATGGCTGTCGGTTTTGAAAGCAAGGAGGAGCCACAGTAATGGCTGGAAACCGACGATCACGACCATCAATGGCACTTGATGTCGTGGCCTTTCCCTCTCCTCTTTAACGGCTGGATTCAAGTCCTCATAGGGAGAGGAGGAGTTTGCAGCCCTCCTCCAGCTGTTACAGAGCCGTTTCAGCCCCCCATCACCATGGCCGAAAAAGCTATAATGGGCCATTAATGGCCACCAGCGTTAGACCTTTCCCCTCCCTCCTTTTACTGGTTTAAAAAGGCTCCCTAGACTCAGAGATGAAGTTTCCACCCTTACCCGACGGATTTGGAGGTTGTACGGTGTTGTAGAAGAATTCCGGTGATGCCACCACCGCGCCAATGGCATCCCGTCGATCAGCACGCCTCCAGCCCTCCTCTCTTTCTACGGGTAGATCTTAGCTTCCTTAGGATTAAGATTCGGGCTCAATTGAGCCCGATCAGAAGAACTTCTCTTCCCGATTTTTTCGCAAAAAAATGAAGTTTCGGGCTCGCCGGAAAAAGCCTCTCCGGCGGCCGCGCCGCCGCCTGGCGATGGCAACCGCCTCAACGGAGGTGGTGATGGCGGTGGCCGGCCAGGGAGGAGGCCGGACGACCAGCTGTGGGAGGGAGAAGGGCTCCCAGGTGCATGCTATCTAGACCATCAGCTGGAGGTTGAATACAACCTCCCAGCCGACGAATCGACCTTTAAGATCTGTGCAAACATATTGATTAAAGTAATTTCTATATATTTTCTGTAATGTTTCTTCCTGTAACTTGCATTAATTTTTAAAAATACTTAGAGGCTCCTACAGAAAAAGTTGTCGACACCAATATTGTAGCTCTATGAGTCTTTGAAATTTGAAATTTTGTTTCAAGTGATTTGTACAACTGGATAGACCTCAACACTCATTTTGGTGAGGTCTATCCATAGGGTTGTCCTGACCTTAGAAAAATTCCCCACTCCAATCTAGTCATCAAAATGAGTTGAAATTTGGGGTGTGGCCTAATCTTACCTCTATCTAGGTGCTGTCCAAAAAATAGGATTTTTGGAAAACATTTTTCTAAAGTTTATAGAAAAATTTAATAAATCATATGTATTTTAATCAAGTGTCCTAAACACCTCAAAATCCCCCCAAATTTGGGTGGGTGGCCTTAAAGGACATAATAGGACACTGGAAAAATTTTCACCTCATTTGGAGGTGATTTGACTAGGGTTTTACTCAACCCTAGTTGGCCCCATAAAGGGCTATTTAGGGTAAATCACCCCTTGGTAATTTGAGTGGTCGTATCACCTCAACAGAGGCTGATATTTTGGTCACTGACTTTTTAGGGCATGACACACCATCCAAGGGAGTTTGGGGTGGTTTGGTGTAGGTTAGCCCTAGAACCCTAGGGTAGGTCCCTTAATGGGGATTTGTGGGGTTGTGAAGGTCATGAGATCAAATGACCTTGTACTGACTTGAAATTTGGTAGAGAGGACCATAGGGCCATTATAGTTCTTTGGACAAAATCTTAGAGGATTTGGAGACAGTTAGGCCACCTAAAATTGTTACCCTAGTTTAGGGCACCAATCTTAATTTGAACTATTATGCTGACAAATGAACTAAAAATCAAATAAAATTTGGCCAGGGTGATTTTATGGTCTAAATGGCCATAATATAATTTTGTTGAGATTTTTGGGTTAATTTATACAGTACTTCATTCACAACTCTAGTTGTGCCCTAGATATTTATTTTGATGATTCTGGAATTTTTGTTCACTGGAAAGTTATGAAATCTTGGATTAGGGCATCTTATAGTAAGTTATACCTGTTATATTTTTTGTGAGAGTTTTATCTGATTATTTTGGGTACTTTCTTCTTTAACTTACCATTTGAGATATGTAGTCAAAAATAAAAATAATGCCTAATTATTAATTGGAAAATTATGAACTTTGGTCAGTGGGTGTGTCAAACCATGATAGTAACTCTGTAATCTTCTCTAGACTTTTAGATAATTAAAAATAGTACCTCCTTCACTAAGCTAGGAAATTATTATTTTACATTAAAATAAATTCAGAGCCCAAAATATTAGAGAAAAATCATGGGACTTGGTTTTTGATAGTTTTAGGTCACCATAAAGCTTCTGTAATTTTTTTTGTGATTTTTGGGTACATATTTATAGTATTTGCTTCATAATATTGTAGAAGTGGCCTAAAATGGTAAATTAGGAAATATAGGCCTAAACACCTCTGAAATTTCTCAAAATTTGGAATTACTGCTTAAATGCCTCATAGGAATTTTACTGATTTTATGATAATTTATTGTTGGCTCATTAGTGCACTTCATGTTCATACTAGGGCATTGGGAGGCTTAGAATAAATAAATTAAATGCCCGATAATAGGAAAAATTTGGAAATCTTGGACTTAGTTATATTGTGTCATGATAGACCTCCAGTAAACATTATAGGAGATTCGGAAGACAATTTGGAGTATCTCCCCTTATATACCTCATGTATCTTAGGACGGTCTAAATATAGTAAAATCACAGAAACTGAACTAGAGTGGGTAATAAACTTGGGGAGATGAAATTTTGGTAGTTGCTGGTTTGGATAGGGAAAGTTAAGTTTAAGTTCATTATTGGAAGTCGGGATAAGTAGAGTGTGAGATTGGCTAGTGTTAAGTGGCGTTTGGGAACGACGAAAGATCGTCCACCCCGGGTAGGAGAGGAAGAGTCTTAATACTCTAGGGCTAGATCTAAAGTAACTTAAAAAGGGATCGGGTAAAGGGCGATTAACCAATAACAATTAGTGCCTTGCGAAAGGGAACGGTGGGCTTCAGCTACAATCATAGTTCCTAGTGCATTTTGAGAGCCCTTCACGGGGAATACCGGGGGCAGTCCTGAGCTAACGTAAACCGTAGGAATAATAAATTAAAAAAGAAACTAGTACAACTAGGGTTGCACTTTCACACACCCCGGTAGCTAGGTAGGTAGAATAGGTTGGTTTGGTTGCCATTCAGACGGTAGATCTGAAGGTAGATGCACGGACGGGACAGTCCGGGGAGCCGAGGGCTCGAGGGTTTGAGTACAGAATAAAGGTGGTGGGTCTTCGGTATTTGATTGTCGTTCACACCGACATCGGTGCGTTGACTCGGCGGTGTGGGACACTTAGCCAAAGAAAGTCTGGCGGATATAGCCAGCACAAGTATGCGGATACTCTAGGTTGTGTTCTTCTAGGGGCGTACGGAAGGGCTAGGCCCGGTAGTGTGGATACCCGCCTAGGAGTGGGGGGCCCGACCCACTGTCTCTGTTTGCCACTACGGAGGTTCCTGGGAGTGAAGCTAGCTGCCCGAACAGGGGGAACTAAAGGTCTGTGCGCATAGAGTCGTGTGCGTGAGTTGCACTTACATGAATCATGGCATAGCATATCACTACACTCATATTTGCATACAACCGACACCCCAACGTATAAATCGGTATGGGACTTTTTATACGATGGGATCCTTGCAGAAGTCCCCTTAACTTATAAGTTTGTATGGGCATTCATATAAGTTAAGGTTACTTACTTATTTGTTCTCTATCTGCCTTCTTATATATTTTCTACTTACTATATATCCACTTTATTACTTACTACCGTAAAATTGCTAGATGTACTTTATTCTAGATAGTTGTTTATACACCATGATAGTTGTTAGATTAGCTCCACTGTCATCTGCTTGCTTACTCTCCACCTTTGTAGCTTCCCTTTCCTCCTCTCCGCTCGGTGCTTAGGAGCCGTGGGGGAGGGGGAGGGGATGATAGGGCTTAGTCTTTATGACTAATAGTTTTCGAACCACAACATTACAGGAGCTCTGGATGGGAGACAGGGACCAGCAGTCCAGGGACCAGCACCAGCGGAGTACAGTGCGCATGGAGGTGGGTCAGTCTAGCATCGGTGCACCTGCGACCAGCTCCGTGAGTGATTAGTGTTTTTATAGCTTTCGCGATGAGTGATTTGTAGTTAGGACTCTGATGTACCGGGCCCGAGCCCGTTTATCTACATTTCATCTGAACTGTATCTTTGCAGTACTTCTATTTTCTGTTATTATCTATTGATGGACTTGTTGTGATTTTCTATTCATACATGTTTCTGTGGACTTGTTTACATTTTATGTATACTTACTTCTCTCTCTTTGTGATCAAAAAGGGCCGGTAGAATTGGCGTTTTGTAGTGGCGGCCTTCCCGTGAGTGGGTGCCACCGCAATGCGGCAATTCTGGGCTAAGACCCCGGTGGTTGAAAAAGAAAAAAAAGGGGGTCTTACAAGTGGTATCAGAGGAGACCTCGATCGAAAGAGAAGTAGTTTAAAAAATCCTGGGCCGCCCCCGTGCGAGCTTAGTTTGCGGATAAACTAGCAGCGAAAGCAGTGGTGTGCCCATAAGGTAAATCACATGTGAAAGTCCATCCTACCCTTTCTTATATTCCATCCATATATCCTCTAACAAGTGGAATTTTTCCTTGTAGCCTGCGACGAACCCTACATCACAGCAGGGGACACCCCAGGCTCCGAATGTGGTCCCGCCCCCGCCGGATCCAGCTCCGTTCCAGCAGAAGAAGATGGGGAAAACACTGACGGCCATTCTGGAGGCCTTCAGAGCTCAGCAAGCCCCGGCCCCACAGCCAAACCCCGAGGCCAATTGGATGAATATCTTCCGGCGACTTTCCCCTCAACCCTACCTGGGTACGGAGTCTGCAGTACGTACGGAGGAATAGTTGGATACCATTTACGAGACGCTTGCGGGGATTCGATGCCCCACTGAGGAGACAGCTGCTTTGGCAGTCTCCTGCCTGGAGTCACACGGGAAGAGGTGGTGGAAATCCCAGCTGGACACCACCTTTGCGGTGATGGATTGCGCAGATATTACTTGGGAGGAGTTCAGAGCAGCACTCCTGGGACATTTTGTACCTCAGTCGGCGAGGGACGACCTGGAGGATAGGTTCCTGCGGTTGAGGCAGGGGAATAGGACTGTGGTGGAGTATTATCAGGAGTTTACTCACCTGGCCCGCTATGCGGACGCTTACCAGTTAGACGATGCTGGCTATGCAAGGAGGTTTTATAAGGGGCTGCAAGACAACATGAGACAGGCCCTCCTTTTCGTCTCAGAGGGGAGTCTGGCCAGGATTCTGGAGATGGCTAAGAAGAGAGAAGCGGATCAGCTTACAGTTAGGAGCCGGAAGAGATCGGCTGATGATACGGTGATTCGAGGTCGTAGATACCGTCCTCGGGGCCAGGTTATTGGGGAGAGAAGGAACGGGGAGCAGCCTCATCAGGAGATTGGGCAGGAGCAGAGGAGTCAGGGGGTATTGTCTCCCCAGCCTTTACAGATACTGGAGATGCCAAGGACAGCAGAGCAGGCACCGGTATGGTTTCAGTGCAATCAGCCGGGGCATATCAAGAGGAACTGCCCTATGAGGCGAGCACCCCCACTAGCACATCAGGGCGCTCCACCTCCCCGACAGTTTGGTGGACGAGGACAGGACCGAGGATGAGGATTTCAGGATCGAGGTCGCAGGTCAGAGAGGGAGCAGGTGTATGCTCTAGACCTGACATAGCCCCGGAACCCGGAGCAGGTTATCGCAGGTATGGCAGTACCTTTAAATTTTCTTCATATGAACTAGTATTCTAGACAAAACCTAGTTAGAAATTAAGAGAAGACAACTGCAACAAGAATACTAAGACACTTAATTACCCCAGGCATAGTCTTCATTAGCGGCAAGCCCGCTCACACTCTCTTCGACACTGGTGCTTCGCACTCGTTCGTGTCGGAGGATTTCGTGAAAGGACTGGCAGGTGTGGATCCATTCACCGAGAAGATGATGAGGGTGCGCCTACCCGATGGATCAGAGATAATGACCTCTGCTCATTGACATATGGAAGCAAGGATCGGCGGGAAGGCGTTTGAGGCACCAGCGACGATTCTGAAGATGCCAGATTACGATCTGATCCTGGGCATGACTTAGCTGTTGTGGAACCATGCCCAGATCGACTGCGTGGCGAAGAGGATCACCGTGAGGCATGGAGACTCCTTCATTGTCATTGAAGGTATTATACCGGCACCCCGTACCTTATTATCGTCTGTGTAGGCCGTTAAGGCCCACCTGCAGGGGGAAGAAGTTTATCAGGTCCTTTTTGAGGCGGTCGTGGCCAAGGACTCCATTTCAGATATTCCAGTAGTGCGGGACTTCGCCGACGTGTTTCCGGAGAAGCTACCAGGGCTACCCCCACACCGAGAGAAGGACTTTCAGATTCAGCTCGTACCAGGGGCTAAGCCGGTATCCAGAGCTCCCTATCGAATGGCCCAAAAGGAGTTGGTGGAATTTCGAAGCCAGCTTTAGGAGTTAGTGGAGGCCAGGTTCGTTCGGCCTAGCTCTTCACCATGGGGAGCTCCGGTGTTATTCGTTAAGAAGAATGACGGGACTCTTCGAATGTGTATAGATTATCAGGCCCTGAACAGGTTGACGGCCCGGAATACTTATCCCTTACCAAGGATAGAAGAGCTATTTGACTAGCTGGAGGGAGCCCATTGGTTCTCAAAGCTGGATCTGAGGTCAGGGTACTACAAGCTTTGCATTTGGTAAGAGGACATCCCGAAGACGGCCTTCAGCAGTAGATATGGTTTGTACGAGTTTACCGTGATGCCTTTTGGGCTCACGAATGCACCCTCCGCATTTATGACCTTGCTAAACCGGGTGTTCGAACAATATCTGGATTTATTTGTTATCATATTCATCGACGACATCCTTATATATTCAAGGACGGAGGAGGAGCACGCGAGACATCTGGCCTTGACCTTGGAGAAGCTGCGGGAGCATGAGATGTATGCCAAGTACAGCAAGTGCCAGTTCTGTCTAAAGTAGGTGGCCTTTCTGGGCCATGTCATCAGTGGAGCAGGTCTGGCAGTAGATCTGGCAAAGGTCCATGCAGTACGGGATTGGCCGCCGCTAAAGTCGGTCTCGGATGTTCAAAGTTTCTTGGGACTTGCCAGTTATTACCGGAAGTTCGTAAAGGGGTTCTCTCATATTGCTTTCCCTCTTACGTCTGATAGTTTTACTTTCAAGACAACCTAAACACCTAGAGGGGGGGGGGGTGAATAGGTTCTAATTGGTTGTTCAAATTTTTAGGAAGAATTCAATTACAAAAATTAAAACATCCAGCACAGCATTCACAGACATTTAATCATCACAGATTGCACAATGTTTTATAGTGGTTCCCCAAGGTCTGGGTACATCCACTTTCCCCCTTCACCTATCTAGCAGTATGCTAGATTCGGCCAAACTTCCACTATTCTCAGATCCTCAGATCCTACAGCTCAGAACCTGGATAGGTTCCTACAACTCAGGCACAACAGCCCTACCTCAGCCTTGCCACAAGGCCTAAAACTTAGAGAAGAACCTTCTCCTACACTCAGGCAAACAGCCCTACCACTCAGAGATCAACTCTCCTACACTCAGCCTTTATATCACAGGCTTACAACTCAGATCTGTGTAAAACAGATCCTACAGAAATTTAGAAAAGAAGTTTTAATGTCTTGCCTTTGTTGAGAGAGAAGAGCACAAGACAATTCTTGATCAGCTGATGAAATCAACTGAATCTGAGCTTTCTTCAAAGCTTCTTGAATCTGAACTTAGCTGAGTTGATTTCCAAACAGCTTCTTGAGAAACCACTGATGGCTTCCTTCTTCTTCTTCAAAATGGGTGGATCCCTCTCTATCCTACACCTTTGATGATACTTCTGAATTCTTGTTAGAACTCTTCTTAGATCGATCCTGAGATCGTCTTCTTAGATCTTCTGATGAAGATCTTCTTTAGTGTA
The DNA here is from genome assembly GCA_039513925.1 of Platanthera zijinensis. Classification (NCBI taxonomy): domain Eukaryota; kingdom Viridiplantae; phylum Streptophyta; class Magnoliopsida; order Asparagales; family Orchidaceae; genus Platanthera; species Platanthera zijinensis. The sequence continues at coordinate 160,224,241 of CM077083.1, forward strand.
TTACACCTTCTTGATTTGATTTCTCAATTTGATTGCCAAAGTTCAATCTTCTCATTACTGTTTTTACTTCTCTCTGAATCTGTCTATTTATAGATCTTCTTAACGGTAACCGGCTGATCCGGTTTATAACTGTCTTCTAACAAGTCTGACAACATCAGTTAACTGGCTGCAACCCACAGCTGTCAAGTCTTCAAATAGATCCTGTGCCTTAGTCTTGGTCAGCAATGTGTTGAGACAGACTGTCAGGAAGTGTCGAGACCAACTGTCTGTATGCGTCGACACAAGTAACTTTGGTGTCGACACAGCCTTTGATGATGTCGACAAGTTTGCCTTTAAGTCGACACAGCTTCTTCAGAGAATAACTTTGTCTTGACTTTGCAGTGTGTCGACACAAGTCTTGTGTGTCGACACAGTTGTTGTAGATTCAGAACTCAGTATATGTTGACTTAGTCTTCTGGTGTCAACACAAGTATTGTCGACTTCTGCCAATGTGTGTCGACTCTGTCTCATTGTGTCGACACAGCCTCCCAGTGTCGACACAAATATGGTCGACTATCTTCCTATGAGTCGACACTGCTTCCCAGTGTCGACACAAATGTGGTCGACTATCTTTCTCTGTGTCGACACAGCTTCCTTGAGGTGTCGACACAAATATTCTGAAGTGTCGACACTGTTTCTTCAGGTGTCGACACATGGACTTAGAATATTTTTCTGCATTCTTTAACACTTCTTCACCTGCACATGTCAACTTAAAACAACATCAAATACACCTTGATGTATATCATTGAGCTAAGTTGGGCTTCTTCAAATCAGGTACACATTTTCCAATGTACCCAACAATCTCCCCCTATTTGGAGAAGTCATAACCCTTATAGCCAATGATATACACCATTTATAAAAAGTATAATATGATGATATATGACATAACAAGAATACTTAATATAAACAAAATATGAACAATCCATCACAGAGTGAACATTATATGATTCCAAACAAAATATTGTTTATAACTTGATAATACTTGATTACAGAGTTTTACATTGAATGATTTAATCAAAACTTTACAAAACACATTTGAAAGAACTTAAAACTAAGACTGATCAGGCTCTCTTATGACAATCCCTTTGCCAGATTGGATTTGAGCCTTCACAGGAGCTTCAACATCTTCAACTGGCTTCTTGCCTTTTTGATCAGCCTTCTTCTTTGCTTCTTCCTTGAGCCTTTGCCTTTCAAAGTAATGAAAGGGCTTTGGAAAGTACTTGCTCGGCTCCTGAGCATCTGGTGGCAGCCTACCCAGCTTGGCATTTCTTCTGAACTGTACTATTGCCTCCTGCCTAGCTTCATGCTTTTGCCATTCTATTACATTATACCACTTTCCTCTTTCATGAACTTGGTCTTTCACAGCCTTCCATGCAGTGAGTATAATATTTCTTGAAGTAGGGCTCCACTGCTCAAAATCTGGCTTAAGTTCAGCCTGCTCTCTAAATCTCTTCTTAGATAGTAAAGCATCTTGTTGTTCTTTCAAAGTGGCCTCAGGCTTATCCACTTTCTCAATAACAACCCTGTTAACCTCCTTTGGAGGGCTATACATATCTTGAACTTGCTGATCAATCATATCAAAATCTGGAGGAGGGTAAATAACTTGGGCAACCTCAGGTTGATTGCCTTCAAGTAGACCTGTTTGTATTCCTGACTCAGCCACCATAGCATCATCACACAAAGGTGGATATCCCAATGTGGCTCGAATACTATTGGTCACCCATTTGGTGTGCTCTGAGCCTGCATGAACTAACAACCTCTCCCCCTTTATGGCTTCTCTGGTAATATGATCTCTTAGATCTTCCTTCTGAAATCTGATCTGTCCATCCAGATAATTCACACCCTCTTTAAAAAATGGTTTTAAATTTTGAAGCTTGGTCAGATATGTCCTTTTGAGAGGTAGTGATAGCAGTTTTAACAGATTCAATAGCAGCTTGAAATGTCTTATCAAATTCTTCCATCTCCTTTGCTCTAGCTGCAGGCAGGCCTGGAGTATTCTTTTTCAATTCAGCAATAATCTCATGATGAGATTCAGTTAAATTGTCATTCATCCTTAGCTGATTCTCCAAAACATAGCTTTGCTTTAAAGCAATATCATCCACTTTAGGGATGATGGACTGCTGTTGTTTTGCCAAATACACCACAGCATTACCTCTCTTATGGAAGCAATCTGTCATCTCCTTCTTATGCATATTGACTTCAAATCGAATTAACTTTATATCCTAAGCCAAGTCAAATTGAAGGGCCTTATTGCTCTCATCAACATATTTTTCAACTGCCACTCTATGGTCATCTAACTTAACTTGCAAATCAACCATAAACTTGTTATAATTAAATTCAGAATGGGATGGTTGAGTTGTAGTCTGTAGAGCCTGCTTATAACCTTTGCTCCTTCTCTTGAAGACTACAAGTTTTCTCTTCTTAGCCATTCTGGCTTCTTCAGTCTCAGATTCAGATGAACTATCAACTTGAACTCTTTCTTGAGGAGGAGGAGGAATATCTGTCTCAGTGCCATGTTGTTCAGCCTCAATATGCACAGACTCCCCCTCAACTATTTGCTCCTTCTCAATTTCTATCTCCATGTCAAGGGCTTTTTCAATCTCTTGCCCCTCTTCTACTCTATCAGTAGCCATATCAACATTAGGGAATAACTCATCTAGAGTATATTCCTTCTGAGTTTGAACAGAAGATGTATCAATTAGATCTTCTATATTCAGATCTTTGGAGATATCAATTTGGACTGCCTCTTGCACTGGGTCTAACATCTTCTCCCCCTGTACTTGTTCAGTATTGGTAATGTCCTGGGCAGGTGAGTACACTTGCTCCCCCTACAACTGTACAGAAATTGAAATATTAGAAATGTCTTTTATAAGAAAATACACTAGCTCCCCCTGCAACTATACCTGGTTAGGAGTAGATTCATTCTGGGCAGGAGAATGAGCTTGCTCCCCCTGCATTTGTGCAGGTATAGTGTCTTGCTGGGCTGGAGTAGACACAGGGTGATCTTCATCCTGCTTCCTCTCTTGTTCTTCTTGAAGCTGCTCAGTATCTTGAGCATGAGAAGAGGATTTCACTAGGGTGTCCTACCTACTCTCATCAGGCACATCCTTAGACAGCACCCTATCCCACCTAGAAAACAATCTCATGTCCATCTTTCTCATGTGATTGATCTTTGTTCCTGGCAGGTGTTGCATTACCTCAGGGATCACTCCATTCAGATATAAACTCATAATTCTAGCCAGATTTGGCTTCTTTATTCCTTCCTTGATCTTTTCAAAGATTATAGCTGACCAATCAGTTGGAATTGTAAACACAATTCTGGTCATGAGGCTGAACATAGAGGCTGAAATCCTATCATGTCCCCCTGGTTTGCACAGAATCACCTTGCCAACTACTTCAGACAGAAATTTCCCTTGCTGATTCATCCCTTTCCTGTTGAAAGCAGCTCCAATCTTCAGAGTGGGATCCAATCCACACCATTGGATAGCCTCCCTTAACTTAGAAGCAGGGACTTCTTCTTCATTCTCAATTATTGGTAAATGTAGAATCTTTCTTAGACTTCTTGGGGTAATCTTCACTGTCGACCCATGCACAGTGGACTTTATCTTGAGAACATCTGAACCTATTGATGCAGAGTTAAAGAATTCATGCACCTCCTTCTTCCATATCTTGGAAGGTTCAGAAACTATGAACTCTAATCCGGATTCGGAAATAAGAGAGATAACTCGTTGAACATCTGTTGGGGCTTCGACAAAGGCATTCCTTACTAACTCATAACCTTCATTGATGTTGTCTTCAATTTTCGGCGCCATTGTTCAGGTGAGAAAGCTTGAGAGAAGAGAGAGAGAGAGAAAGTTGACACAGGGTTTCAGTCTCGAAAATCTTGTAAGCGTGTCGACAGAATAAGTTCTTGACCTATTTATACCTTCTATTGAAAGAAGATCAAAAGGTGGGCAAAAACAGTCTAAATGTGTCGACACAGATGGAATGTGTCGACACAAACTTCTATTGTCTCGACAACAAATCTGTCTACTATGTGTCGACACCAAATGTGGATATGTCGACACCTGAGAGATATAGTAGAGTATCAGAAAATCTATGTCGACTCTTAGGATAAGTGTCGACACAAAATTTGTAAGTGTCAACATCACTATTCTGGTGAAGTCGACACTACATTCCTGGATAAGTCGACAATTTAATTCTTAAGTGTCGACACATATTCTCGGTGTCGACACAATATTTCTGACTTGTCGACATTACTTCACTGAGTCGACACATTATCACTGAATGTGTCGACACTATTTTACTTAGCCAATTTCTGTTTCTGTCTACACTATTTAAGACCATTTGATAATCTAATATGTTATTTGTAAGTTTGTTGATAATCTAATTAATGGTCAGCATGCCTAATTCAATTTTAAATTTATTGAATTTTGTTTCATCCAGAGGCTTAGTGAATACATCTGCTATTTGATAATCTGTTTTAACAAATTCCAATGTGATGTCTTCTCTTTCTACATGATCTCTAAGAAAATGGTATTTAATTTCTATATGCTTAGTTCTACTATGAGAAACAGGATTATTAGCAAAAGAAATTGCACTCTTAGAATCACACAAAAGAGGTGTTCAACTTACTTGAATACCATAATCTTTAAGCTGATGCTGTATCCACAATAGTTGTGCACAGCAGCTGCCAGCAACAACATATTCTGACTCAGCTGTAGATATAGCCACACTGGTCTGCTTCTTACTACTCCAAGATATCAATCTTCCTCCCAGAATTGACAAGTACCCGTTGTACTCTTCCTATCCTCTCTACAGCCTGCAAAGTCTGTATCTGAATAACCTGTTAGTTGAAAATCTCTATTCCTAGGGTACCAAAGGCCTAGATTAGGTGTGCCCTTAAGATATCTCAGAATCCTTTTGACTGCAGTATAATGAGACTCTTTAGAGCAGGCTTGGTACCTAGCACAGACACATGTAGCATACATAATATCTGGTCTACTAGCTGTGAGATATAGTAGAGAACCAACTATTCCTCTATACAAAGTCTCATCAACAGGTTTACCTGCATCATCTTTGCATATAGGCATACTTGTCCCCATAGGAGTTCTCATGATGGAGGATGACTCCATACCATACTTTTTGATTAATTCTTTAGTAAACTTTGACTGGGATATGGACAAGCCATCATCAGTCTGTCTTACTTGGAGTCCCAAGAAGAACTTCAGTTCCACCATACTGCTCATCTCAAACTTCTCTTGCATAAGTTTGGCAAACTTTTTACAAAGGTTGTTTTCAGTAGATCCAAAAATTATGTCATCAACATAGATCTGAACTAAGATGATCTTGCCTTTGGATTCCCTAAGGAATAGAGTTTTGTCAATTTTTCCTCTTGAGAATTTATTCTCAATAAGGAAAGTAGACAGGGTTTCATACCAAGCCCTTGGGGCTTGCTTTAACCCATACAAAGCTTTTCTAAGCTTATAAACATAATCAGGTTTAAGAGGATCTACAAAACCTGATGGCTGCTCTACATATACTTCTTCTTTAAGATCACCATTCAGAAATGCTGACTTCACATCCATCTGGTATACCTTGAAGTCTTGATAGGCTGCATAGGCAAGGAACATTCTGATTGCCTCCAGCCTTGCTACTAGGGCAAAGGTTTGATCAAAGTCAATCCCTTCTTCCTGCCTGTATCCTTTAGCAACCAATCTTGCTTTATTTTTCACTATTACTCCATTCTCATTCAACTTGTTCCTGTAGATCCATTTTGTCCCAATTATATTGTGGCCTCTTGGTTTAGGAACAAGCTCCCAGACATTACACCTTCTGAATTGATTCAGCTCCTCTTGCATAGCATCAGTCCAGTGCAGGTCTTGGATGGCTTCTTCAAACTTCTTAGGCTCTATTTGTGACAGGAAACTTGAATGCAGAACTGTGCTTTGACTTCTGCTTCTAGTCTGCACTCCCTGTCTTGGATCACCTATTATCTGATCAGTTGGATGGTCTCTTAAATGTCTTATAGCTGGAGGAAGATTCCCTTCTGGTTGAACATCTCCAGCTCCTTCATTATGCTGAACCTCTTGGTTTTCTTCATCTTCTATTGTGTCTTGTACTCCCCCTGGACAATATCCTTCATTTTCCAATACTCCATCTTCCCTTGAAGCTTCAGCAATGGAGAGCTTGTCCATTCCTTTGCTTATACCTGTTGAGTCATTTGATCTACAAGACAACTCACAGTTGATTAATCTTGTTTCATCAAACACAACATGCACAGATTCTTCAACAACTTGAGTAGTCAAGTTGAAGATTCTATAGGCCTTACTATTTGTGTTGTACCCAACAAATATCCCATCCTGGGATTTGGCAGTAAACTTAGTCAAATATGACTTACCATTGTTAAGTATATAGCATTTGCAACCAAAGATTCTGAAGTAGGATAGATTTGGTTTTCTACCTTTCATAATCTCATAGGGAGTCTTTTTGTGGCTCTTGGTGATAGAAGCCCTATTGATCACATGACAAGCAGTGTTTACTGCCTCAGCCCAGAAATATTCTGGTAGAGAGGTGTCACTCAATAGAGTTCTACCAGCTTCAATTAATGTTCTATTCTTTCTTTCAGCAATTCCATTTTGCTGAGGTATTCTTGGTGAGGAGAACTCTTGGGAAATCCCAAAGTTTTCACATAACTTTGTCATGCTTTCAGATTGAAACTCAGTAACATGGTCACTTCTGATTTTGACCACTGTACTATTCAGTTCATTCTGAATTTGCTTTACAAAATTAAGTAAGACACTTGGGGTTTCAGATTTCTGTCTCAGAAAGAATACCCATGTAAATCTAGAATAGTCATCTACAACCACAAAAGTGTAGACCTTCCTACCTAGACTATGAACTGGCATAGGACCAAAAAGATCCATATGCAAGAGGTATAAGCACCTCACAGAATCCTTGTTTTCAAGGATTTGAAAGGAGGATTTTGTCTGCTTGCCCTTTTGACAAGCTGAGCATATCCCTTCCTTCATACACTTAACTTGAGGACCATTCCTCACTAACTCTTTGATAAAGAGTTGGCCAATTGTCTTGTAGTTAAGATGAGCCAATCTCTTGTGCCACTTAACACAAAGAGAAGCATTATCATCAGCTATAAGACAGATGGGAGAAGCTTTATTCTCACATACAAAATTAAGACAATATACATTTCTCTTCCTATACCCAGTCAAAATGATCTCTTGATCACTTGACCTTTTGATATGACATCCATCCTTAACAAATGAAATGTCATATCCTAAATCACTCAGCTGGCTTGTGTTTATTAGATTATGTTTCAAACCGTTTACATAAGCCACTTGGGTGATAGTAATTAGGTTAGAAGAAATGTTACCAAACCCTTTGATGACTCCTTTTTCAGATCCACCAAAGATCACTTTAGGTCCATCTTTGACAGATGAATACTCCTTCAGCAGCCCCTTTGTTTCATTCATGTGCCTGGAACAACCACTATCCAAGTACCATATATGGGCATGGTTACTTGTATTCACCTGCAACACAGATTTACTTACCCTTAGAACCCAAGCAAGTCTTGGGTCCTTGGTTCAAGTTAGCATTAACAAAGCTACCATTATTTCTTCTAACAGGTAGACTATTGTTCTTTCTAACACTTGTGTTATACCAGCAGTCTAGTGCAAAATGGCCTCTCTTGCCACAGCACCAACATTCAAACCTATTGTATCTAGTTCTAGATACATCCTTGACAAAAGAATTTCTGTCCATTACTGGTGCTGCAGCAGCTTCACCCACTGATTTTTTATAACCATTGGGTTTATGAACATAGGTAGGCCTGTTGGCATTTACACCCTTGTTTTTCAGAACATTAGACTTAATATGACCATGAATATTTTCATGATCATATAGGTTAGAAGGCACTTCCACCTTTCTAAACTTAATAGGGACTGAAAAGTTCAGTGGCTTGACAGGAGCTTTGCCTTTCCTCTTGAATTGGCCAGCCCTGGAGTTACCTTTGAATCCTAATCCTGCCTTACCCTTTTGATTCACAAATTCATCAATCAAGGGTAAGACAGACTTTGGCTTAGAGTAACTAGCCACTAAATCTTTTCAATTCTTAGTCTGGCCTCCAGACTCTTCACTTGATCATTGGTATAATTAATTGTGCCCATCTGAATAATAGTTATATTCTTCAGCTTGGCAATTTCATTTAACTTTTGATCAATTACTTTCTCTAACTCAGTTGCAGCTACCCTTAGTTCAGCAATTTCATGAGCCTGAGATTTAACCAGGTTCTTGCTTTTCTTAAGGGTCTGCAACAAGTCCCCATACTTATCTATCAATTGATAGACATCTCCTTCAGATTCAGATGCATCTACATCACTTGATGCAGATGTAGCTGATTCTGTACTTGTACTACAAACAGATTTCATAGAAGGACATTGTACCTTATTAGGACCAGACTAATTCTGGCATATGTCCTCTTCCGATCCTGCCATCAGTCCCATGCACTGATGATCCTCTTGTTCATTGATGGAGTCTAGCAACTGTAGAAACTCCTCTTCTTTAGATACAGCATATAGTCTAATATATGCTTCTGCTTCAGATTCTGACTCTGAAGTTGACTGATCTGTTAGGCTTTTATCCTTCTTTGCAACAAAGGATTTCTCCTTCTTGCCCTTTTTATGAGTCTTATTCTTGTCTGAAGACTCCTTTCTCTTATCAGGACAGTCAGCCACTACATGTCCAAGTCTATTGCAATAATAGCAGACAATCTTTGAAGTAGTAGCATTGCTGGGCTTTGATCTGCTCTTTTCTTTCCTTGATGACTTTTTCTTCTGATAATAGTCATCAACTTGCTGTGAAGTAGAGGGCTTAGACTTCCACTGTTTCTTCTTCAAGAACCTCTGGAATTACCTTGTGAATGCAGCAAAGTCTGTATCTGAATCACAGCTTTCTGAACCCTGATTATCTGAATTTTCTGAACTGACTTTTGCAATTTCCTTAGGATGGGATGGTGATATCCTCCTATTCTTTCTGATGGATTCTGCATTGAATGCCACAGTCTTTTCTCTATGCTCTCCTCTTGAATTCTTTTCCTCCTCCTTCCTTACCAAAAGTTGCATTTCATAGGATAGCAGCTTTCCAAACAAGGTGGGAGGAGAGATCTCTGCCAATTTAGCCACTTCTCTTATGACACAGATCTTTGTGTCCCAATCCTTTGTTAAGGATCTCAAGAATTTGTCATTCAGTTCATAAGTACTGAAGACTCTTCCATAGGACATTAGCTCATTCACAATTCTATAGAATTTCTTATAGCACTCAGTTATGCTATCAGATTTTCCTTGTCTAAAACTTTCATATTCCTGATTGAGCATAGATTTCCTGTCCTGTCTTACTTCTTCTGATCCCTCCATGTAGACAATCAATGTGTCCCACATTTCTTTGGAGGTCTTGCAGTGAATCAGATTCTGAAATGTTGAATCATCTATGGCACTTACAATAATGTTCTGTGCTCTTTTATCCATGGTTGCCAAAATGATTTCATCCTTGGTCATTTCAGAATAACTCTTTGGAGTTTGAATATTAGCATCAAGAACTGATACCTTCATTGGAATGAAGGGTCCTTCCTGAACTGTGATGTATATTCTTGGGTCAGATGCCTCCATAAACAACCTGACTCTTTCTTTCCAAATTCCAAAGATTTCCTTCTTGCATATGGGTAATTTCATAGACCCTAGCTCCTTATGATTCTCTCCAGAACCCATCTTCTTGAATCTCAGATCTACCTCAGACTGTAAGTCCTTTTTGAGGAACCTCCCTCTGATACCACTTGATAGTTTTACTTTCAAGACAACCTAAACACCTAGAGGGGGGGTTAATAGGTTCTAATTGCTTGTTCAAATTTTTAGGCAGAATTCAATTACAAAAATTAAAACATCCAGCACAGCATTCACAGACATTTAATCATCACAGATTGCACAATGTTTTATAGTGGTTCCCCAAGGTCTGGGTACATCCACTTTCCCCCTTCACCTATCTAGCAGTATGCTAGATTCGGCCAAACTTCCACTATTCTCAGATCCTCAGATCCTCAGATCCTATAGCTCAGAACCTGGATAGGTTCCTACAACTCAGGCATAACAACCCTACCTCAGCCTTGCCACAAGGCCTACAACTCAGAGAAGAATCTTCTCCTACACTCAGGCAAACAGCCCTACCACTCAGAGATCAACTCTCCTACTCTCAGCCTTTATATCACAAGCTTACAACTCAGATCTGTGTAAAACAGATCCTACAGAAATTTAGAAAAGAAGTTTTAATGTCTTGCCTTTGTTGAGAGAGAAGAGGACAAGACAATTCTTGATCAGCTGATGAAATCAACTGAATCTGAGCTTTCTTCAAAGCTTCTTGAATCTGAACTTAGCTGAGTTGATTTCCAAACAGCTTCTTGAGAAACCACTGATGACTTCCTTCTTCTTCTTCAAAATGGGTGGATCCCTCTCTATCCAACACCTTTGATGATACTTCTAAATTCTTGTTAGAACTCTTCTTAGATCGATCCTGAGATCGTCTTCTTAGATCTTCTGATGAAGATCTTCTTTAGTGTATTACACCTTCTTGATTTGATTTCTCAATTTGATTGCCAAAGTTCAATCTTCTCATTACTGTTTTTACTTCTCTCTGAATCTGTCTATTTATAGATCTTCTTAACGGTAACCAGCTGATCCGGTTTATAACTGTCTTCTGACAAGTCTGACAACATCAGTTAACTGGCTGCAACCCACAGCTGTCAAGTCTTCAAACAGATCCTGTGCCTTAGTCTTGGTCAGCAATGTGTTGAGACAGACTGTCAGGAAGTGTCGAGACCAACTGTCTGTATGTGTCGACACAAGTAACTTTGGTGTCGACACAGCCTTTGATGATGTCGACAAGTTTGCCTTTAAGTCGACACAACTTCTTCAGAGAATAACTTAGTCTTGACTTTGTAGTGTGTCGACACAAGTCCTGTGTGTCGACACAGTTGTTGTAGATTCAGAACTCAGTATATGTTGACTTAGTCTTCTGGTGTCGACATAAGTATTGTCGACTTCTGCCAATGTGTGTCGACTCTGTCTCATTGTGTCGACACAGCCTCCCAGTGTCGACACAAATGTGGTCGACTATCTTCCTGTGAGTCGACACTGCTTCCCAGTGTCGACACAAATGTGGTCGACTATCTTTCTCTGTGTCGACACAGCTTCCTTCAGGTGTCGACACAAATATTCTGAAGTGTCGACACTGTTTCTTCAGGTGTCGACACATGGACTTAGAATATTTTTCTGCATTCTTTAACACTTCTTCACCTGCACATGTCAACTTAAAACAACATCAAATACACCTTGATGTATATCATTGAGCTAAGTTGGGCTTCTTCAAATCAGGTACACATTTTCCAATGTACCCAACAACATCTCTGATGAAGGAGTCCCCTTTTATTTGGACACCACGATGCGAATCTGCTTTCCAGGAGCTGAAGGATCTTCTTACCTCGGCTCCCATCCTTGCCCTTCAGTCAGGGAAGGAAGGATTCCAGGTGTACATAGATGCTTCCTATCAGGGGATGGGTGTCCTTCTGATGCAGAATGGGAACGTAATAGCCTATGCGTCCCGTCAGTTGAAGCAGCATGAGCAGAACTACCCCGTGCACGATTTGGAGATGGGGGCAGTTGCTTTTGCTCTTAAGATCTGGCGACACTATCTCTACGGAGTACATTGCGATATCTTCTCTGACCACAAGAATCTGAAGTACATCGACACCCAGAAGGAGTTAAACATCAGGCAAAGACGCTGGGTGGAGTTTCTATCGGACTACCAGTATACCATGCACTACCATCCGGGGAAGGCGAACATGGTCGCAGATGCTCTTAGCCAGAGAGCGAGTACGTCAGGAGTAGGCCCGCAGCTGATGGCCTTGGAGTTGGTTAGATCATTCGAGGAGATGAAGATATCGCTAGTGTCCGAGGATGACCCGAAGCTATACATGGAGTACCTGGGGTCGATGGTTACAACTGATGATATTCGGGACCGCATCAGAGATGGGCAGAATCTTGATGAGGGAGCTGAGCCAATATTCCGAGCCTTGGAGGAAGGCACGATAGGAGATTACTCTTTGAGGGATGGTCTCCTGTGTTTTCGAGGCAGATTCTACATACCGGCAGGAGGCCAGATCCGGGAGGACATCATGACGGAAGCTCACTGCAGCCGATATTCGGTACACCCGGGGATCACCAAGATGGTAAAGGATTTGAAGAGGACGATGTACTGGCCGGGTATGAAGAAAGATATTACGTACTTTATGACGCATTGCGAGGTCTGCCAACTCGTGAAGGCAGAGTGTAGGAACCCGGCAGGCTTGCTGCAGCCACTTCCGGTGTCGGAGTGGAAATTTAAGGATATTGCCATGGAATTCATACATGGGCTACCTCGATCCCGTGCGGGGAATGACTCGATCTGGGTGATAGTGGACAGGCTAACAAAGGTGGCCAGATTCATTCCAGTGGCGAAGGATGCTTCGGTTAGTGTATTAGTACGGAGGTTCATTGAGCAGTTTGTGCGTTATCATGGGGTGCCCAAGACTATCGTTTCGGATCAGGATGGGAGGTTTACATCCAGGGAATGGAGGTCAGTCCAGGCCCATCTGGGTTCTCGGTTGACATTCAGCATAGCTTTTCACCCTCAGACTGACGGGCAGACAGAACGCTCCAACCGTACACTAGAGGATCTTTTGTGTCTGTGTATTTTGGACTGCGGCGAGCCTTGGGAGAGATTGCTACCACTGGTTGAGTTTTCGTACAACAACGCCCATCAGTCCAGCATAGGCATGGCTCCATACGAGGCGTTGTATGTAAGGAGGTGCATGACCCCACTATCATGGGTTCAGGATGAGGATCCGCAGACACTATGCTCGGAGTTTGTGGGGGATACAGATGCTCAGATTAGATTGATCCAGGACAGGATGTTGGAAGATCAGAGCAGGCAGGCCAAATATTACGATGCGAGGCATCGTCAAGTGGAGTTCCAGGTGGGAGACCGGGTTTTCTTGAAAATATGGCCGATGCACGGAGTCTCGCGGGTTCGTGGGCGGAAGAAGCTCAGTCCGAGATATATGGGGCCTTACAGGATCCTAGAGCGGATCGGCCCCTTAGCTTATAGACTGGAGCTACCACCGGAGTTAGCAGGATTGCATGACGTCTTCCACGTCTCCTCACTTCGGAGGGCTCTGCTACGCCCCGAGTAGCTGATTTCCTCGGCAGATGGCCCGGTGGCCTCGGATCGGTCAGTAAACTTGGACCCTATCAGGATCGATGACACGGCAGTGCGGGTCTTGCGACGGAAGAAGGTTACGTTAGTCAAGGTTCTGTGGAACAATCATGGGCAGGAGGAGCATACATGGGAGCCACAGGACTTGATGCGGCAAAAGTATCCGGAGCTTTTCGGTCAGGTATACCTAACAACCCCTCTGGACAATCAATTTGGGTTCCTGTTTTAAACCAATAGGACTGAAATTTCAAGAATAGGGGCTAATCTTTTGTTTATTGGGGTACATACCTAGTCAATTGGACGAATTGGTCTTAGATTTGAAACCGCACATAGCAAACGTAACGTAGAGATGTGAATCTTTCAACTTTCATGGGATATTACAAGCTTCTTTTTCCTGATTGGAACCCTCGTAGGCTTAACCTTGATTTCGGGGACAAAATCTTTGTTTTGTTTATTGGGATTTGTAACATCCCATTTTAGACTAGAACCCTGGGAGTGGTTTTGTCTTAACAGAACCCTGGGAAGCCCAAGAATTGAAGTTTATCAACCAAGATTTCGAGTCAAGGGGTGGTCATGCCCGTGACCGACCCGTCACGCCCGTGACCTAGGGTGTGACCCCTTCGACGATCGTCGACCTCAGGAAGACGATCGTCGAGCTCAGAAATTTCAACATGGGCCAGACACGCCCGTGACCAATCCGTCACGCCCGTGACCTTGGAATGGTGTTGAGTGAGCTAAGCTCACTCAACGCCGTGGTCTGGATGGCATTGAGTGAGCTTAGCTCACTCAAAGCCATAAGTTGAATGGCGTTGAGTGTACTGACTGCACTAAACGCCATCTGGTGTCGTCAGGTTGGCGTTGAGTGAGCTGAGCTCACTCAACGCCATAGACTGGATGGCGTTGAGTGAGCTTAGCTCACTCAACGCAGTAAACTGTCAGGCGGGATGGCGTTGAGTGCGTTGAGTGCACTCAACTCCATAAGTTGAACGACGTTGAGTGCACTGACCGCACTCAACACCATTTGGTGTTGTCTGGATGGCGCTGAGTGAGAAGAGCTCACTCAATGCCATAATCTGGACGGCGTTGAGTGAGCTAAGCTCACTCAACGTCATCTTTTAAAAAGGACATATTCTGGGTGGCGTTGAGTGAGCAGAGCTCACTCAACGCCATAATCCGGATAGCGTTGAGTGAGCTGAGCTCACTCAACGCCATAATCCGGATGGCGTTGAGTGAGCTGAGCTCACTCAACGCCATAGTTTGGGATGGCGGTGAGTGAGAAGAGCTCACTCAACGTCGTGCCTTGATGGCGTTGAGTGAGCTGAGCTCACTCAACGCCATTATACTTAGAATTTTTTTCTGGCAGATTGGTTTTGGGCTGGGTGCTGGTTCAGCTGAATCGGGCCGGTCTAGATGGTGGTCCCAAATGCATTGTTAGGTCGTTTCTTTTAATAAGACCAAATTAAGTCTTATTTTAAAAAGTGTTGACCGGTCATGCCACGTGGCTGTCGGTTTTGAAAGCAAGGAGGAGCCACGGCCATGGCCGAAAACTGATGATCACGGCCATCAATGGCACTTGATGTCGTGGCCTTTCCCCTCCTCTTTAACGGCTTGATTCAAGTCCTCATAGGGAGAGGAGGAGTTTCCAGCCCTCCTCAAGATGTTACTGAGCCGTTTCAGCCCCCACCACCATGTCCGAAAAAGCTATAATGGGCCATTAATGGCCACCAGCGTTAGACCTTTCTCCTCCCTCCTTTTACTGGTTTAAAAAGGCTCCCTAGACTCAGAGATGAAGTTTCCACCCTTACCCGACGGATTTGGAGCTTGTACGGTGCTGTAGAAGAATTCCGGCGATGCCACCACCGCGCCAATGGCATCCCGTCGATCAGCACGCCTCTAGCCCGTGAACAAGGTCCTCCCCTCCTCTCTTTGTATGGGTAGATCTTAGCTTCCTTAGGATTAAGAATCGGGCTCAATTGAGCCCGATAAGAATAGCTTCTCTTCCCGATTTAGTCTCGGGCTCGCTGGAAAAAGCCTCTCCGGTGGTCGCGCCGCCGCCCGGCGATGGCCACCGCCTCAACGGAGGTGATGGTGGTGGTGGCCGGCCAGGGAAGAGGCCGAACGGCCGGCTGTGGGAGGGAGAAGGGCTCCCAGGTGCGTGCTATCTATACCGTCGGCTGGAGGTTGAAGACAACCTCCTAGCCGACGGATCGACCTTTAAGATCTGTGCAAACATATTGATTAAAGTAATTTCTATATATTTTCTGTAATGTTTCTGTCTGTAACTTGCATTAATTTCTAAAACTACTTAGAGGCTCCTATAGAAACAGTTGTCAACACCAATATTGTAGCTCTATGAGTCTAGGAAATTTGAAAATTTGTTTCAAGTGATTTGGACCACTGGATAAACCTCAGCACTCATTTTGGTGAGATCTATCCATAGGGTTTTTCTTACATTAGAAAAATTCCCCACTCCAATCCAGTCATCAAAATGACTTGAAATTTTGGGTGTGGCCTAATCTTACCTATATCTAAGTGCTGTCCAAAAATTAGGATTTTTGGAAAACATTTTTTTAAAGTTTTTAGAAAAATTTAATAAATCATGTGTATTTTAATCAAGTGTCATAAACAACTCAAAATCCCCCGAAATTTGGTTGGGGGGCCTTATAGGACATAATAGGACACTGGAAAAATTTTCACCTCATTTGGAGGTGTTTTGACTAGGGTTTTACTCAACCCTAGTTGGCCCCATAAAGGGCTATTTAGGGTAAATTACCCCCTTGGTAATTTGAGTGGTCGTATCACCTCAACAGAGGCTAATATTTTGGTCACTAACTTTTTAGGGCATGACACACCCTACAAGAGAGTTTGGGGTGGTTTGGTGTAGGGTAGCCCTAGAACCCTAGGGTAGGTCCCTTAATGAGGATTTGTAGGGTTGTGAAGGTCATGGGGTCAAATGACCTTGGACTGATCTGAAATTTGGTGGAGAGGACCATAGGGCTATTATAGTTCTCTGGACAAAATCTTAGGGGATTTGGAGATAGTTAGACCACCTAAAATCCTAACCCTAGTTTAGGGATCCAATCTTAATTTGAACTATTATGCTGACAAATGAACTAAAAATCAAATAAAATTTGGGCAGAGTGATTTTATGGTCTACATGGCCATAATATAAATTTTTTGAGATTTTTGGGTTAATTTATATAGTACTTCATTCACAACTCTAGTTGTTCCCTAGATATTTATTTTGATGATTCGGGAATTTCTGTTCACTGGAAAGTTATAAAATCTTAGATTATGACATCTTATAGCAAGTTATACCTTCTGTATTTTTCGTGGGAGTTTTATCAGATTATTTTTTGTACTTGCTTCTTTAACTTACCATTTGGGATATGTAGTCAAAAATACAAATAATGCCCAATTATTAATTGGAAAATTATGAACTTTGGTCAGTGGGTATTTCAAACCATGATAGTCACCCTGTAATCTTCTATGGACTTTTAGATAATTAAAAATAGTACCTCCTTCACTAAGCTAGGAAATTAGTATTTTACATTAAAATAAATTCAGAGCCCAAAATATTATAGAAAAATCATGGGAATTGGTTTATAATAGTATTAGGTCACCAAAATCTTCTGTAATTTTTTTGTGATTTTTGGGTACATATTTACAGTACTTGCTTCATAATATGGTAGAAGTGGCATAAAATTATAAATTAGGAAATATAGGCCTAAACACCTCTGAAATTTCTCAAAATTTGGAATTACTGCTTAAATGCCTCATAGGATTTTTACTGATTTTATGATGATTTATTGTTGGCTCATTAGTGCACTTCATGTTTATACTAGGGCATTGGGAGGCTTAGAATAAATAAATTAAATGCCCGATAATAGGAAAAATTTGAAAATCTTGGACTTAGTTATATTGTGTCATGATAGACCTCCAGTAAACATTATAAGAGATTCGGAAGACAATTTGGAGTACCTCCCCTTATATACCTCATGTATCTTAGGACGATCTAAATATAGTAAAATCACAGAAACTGAACTAGAGTGGGTAATGAACTTGGGGAGATGGAATTTTGGTAGTTGCTGGTTTGGATAGGGCAAGTTAAGTTTAAGTTCATTATTGGAAGTCAGGATAAGTAGAGTGTGAGATTGGCTAGTGTTAAGTGGCGTTCGGGAACGACGAAAGATCGTCCACCTCGGGTAGGAGAGGAAGAGTCTTAATACTCTAGGGCTAGATCTAAAGTAACTTAAAAAGGGATCGGATAAAGGGAGATTAACCAATAATAATAAGTGCCATGTGAAAGGGAACGGTGGGCTTCAGCTACTATCATAGTTCCTAGTGCCCTTTGAGAGCCCTTCACGGGGAATACTGGGGGCAGTTCTGGGCTAACGTAAACCGTAGGAATAATAAATTAAAAGAGCAACTAGTACAACTAGGGTTGCACTTTCACACACCCCGGTAGCTAGGGAGGTAGAATAGGTTGTTTTGGTTGCCATTCAGACGGTAACTCTGAAGGTAGATGCACGGACGGGACAGTCCGGAGAGCCAAGGGCTCGAGGGTTTTAGTACAGAATAAAGGTGGTGGGTCTTCGGTATTTGATTGTCGTTCACACCGACATCGGTGCGTTGACTTGGCGGTGTGGGACACTTAGCCAAAGAAAGTCTGGCGGATATAGCCAACATAAGTACGCGGATACTCTAGGTTGTGTTCTTCTAGGGGCGTACGGAAGGGCTAGGCCCGGTTGTGTAGATACCCGCCTACGAGTGGGGGGCCCGACCCACTGTCTCCGTTTGCCACTACGGAGGTTCCTGGGAGTGAAGCTAGCTGCCCGAACAGGGGGAACTAAAGGTCTGTGCGCATAGAGTCGTGTGCGTGAGTTGCACTTGCATGAATCATGGCATAGCATATCACTACACTCATATTTGCATACAACTGACACCCCAACGTATAAATCGGTATGGGACTTTTTATACGATGGGAACCTTGCAGAAGACCCCTTAACTTATAAGTTTGTATGGACATTCATATAAGTTAAGGTTACTTACTTATTTACTTATTTGTTCTCTATCTACCTTCTTATATATTTGCTACTTACTACATATCCACTTTATTACTTGCTACCGTAGAATTGCTAGATGTACTTTATTCTAGATAGTTGTTTATACACCATGATAGTTGTTAGATTAGCTCCACTGTCATCTGCTTGATTACTCTCCACCTTTATAGCTTCCCTTTCCTCCTCTCTGCTCGGTGCTTAGGAGCCATGGGGGGAGGGGTAGGGGATGATAGGGCTTAGTATTTATGACTAATGGTTTTTGAACCATAACATTACAGGAGCTCCGGATGGGAGACAGGGACCAGCAGTCCAGGGACCAGCACCAGCGAAGTACGGTGCGCATGGAGGTGGGTCAGTCTAGCACCGGTGCACCTGTGACCAGCTCCGTGAGTGATTAGTGTTTTTATAGCTTCCGCGATGAGTGATTTGTAGTGAGGACTCTGATGTACCGGGCCCGAGCCCGTTTATTTACATTTCATCTGAACTGTATCTTTGCAGTACTTCTATTTTCTGTTATTATCTATTGATGGACTGGTTGTGATTTTCTATTCATATATGTTTCTGTGGACTTGTTTACATTTTATGTATACTTACTTCTCTCTCTTTGTGATCAAAAAGATCCGGCAGAATTGGCGTTTTGTAGTGGCGGCCTTCCCGTGAGTCGGTGCCACCGCAAAGCGGCAATTCTGGGCTAAGATCCCGGTGGTTGAAAAAGAAAAAAAAGGGGGGTCTTACACAACATGTCCATGATGTGACTGGGGTGTTCAAACACTAGCGAGCAGCTCTCTCATGCTTAGATCTACGCTAACGCACTTAACACATCCATTCTACTTGCACAATAATCATTCACATCACAAAAGCAAAGGGTCGCGAAGTCTTTTGAGATTGAACAAGGGCTATAGGCAAATGTTCGCTCAAGCGAATAAGACCTACATGATCCGAGTAATTAGCGACACACCTTAAAATTAACCACATGTATTCATTTCTCAAACAGAGAGAATCCAGACTAAAATGGCGATTCAAATAGAGGCCAAAGTCAGCCCCAAAATTAAATCAACGCGAGGTATACCAAATCTCGAGAAACAAATGTGAAATCAAGGATTTGAACAACCCGATTTCGCAAAGCGTCAAGAGACCTACTCGATACAAAATTAACGAGGAAATCTGGACAATAATAATACCTTAAATTCAGATTTATAACGCGCAATGATTCAATAATTAGGATGAATATCTCAGTCCACAAATCCACCACAAACTCGCATTAACATAGTCGAAACACACCAAGAGAATGGGGGAGGGATTACCCAAACTAGCAAGAGGAACGCACGAAAATAAGATTTGTGGAAGGTTCACACTTCCACGAGATTCCACGACACTGCACCGGACGGAGGCGACGCAAGTCACTTTCTTCGGAGTCACCGGCTGGAATCCACGACAGCAAGAGGATGGTCGGAGGGCATCATGAGGGTTGTTGTTGGGCTCGGACGGGGTCCAGCAAGGGGGATGCAAAAGGAGCCGCTGCAAGGAGGTCGGTGGCGGGATGCTATTGGAGGTTCGGCCGGCATTTTGCTTGATGGAGGTCGGCCGACGATTTGCTTGATGGAGGTCGGTGATTTGTGGTTTATAGGCCACCGGGTTGGAGGTGACGGGATCAGAAGTGAGGAGAGGGGAGAGGTGCTGGCCGAAGTTGCCACGATAAAGGAGGGGGAGAGAGGAGGGCGCGCACGCCGGGGGGGAGAGATATCCCGATCGGGATTCTAGGGGAGAGGGGAGGGTCGGCCAAGGAGAGTTGTTAGGGTTTTTTTTAATTCATCAATCATCTCCTTCACTCTCTACAAGCCCTTATATTATAAAATACACCACTCAATCTCAACCTTTCATGAAGCCTAGATCTAGATGGCTCAAAACAGTCCATCAAATAAAGCTAAAATTAAAAACAGTCCAAAATTAAAAAATGCTGAAAATAAAATACTGATAAAAAAACATATAATTATAAATGTTGTCCCAAGTGGGGGCTAATAATTTATAATCATATATGTTGGGTATATTGGAAAATGTGTACCTGATTTTGAGAAGCCTCACTTAGCTCAATGTTATACATCAAGGTGTATTTGATGTTATTTTGAGTTTACATGTGCAGGATAACTATTAGCTAAAAGGCAGGAAAAAGTTTCTAAGTCCATGTGTCGACACCAGAGGAAGCTGTGTCGACACTTCAGCAAGTTTGTGTCGACACCTGGAAAAGGCTGTGTCGACACACAGAAGTATAGTCGACATCAACTGTGTCGACACCGGGAGGCAGTGTCAACACAAAGAATAGTTTGTCGACATCAACTGTGTCGACACCGGGAGGCTGTGTCGACACACAGAATTCTTAGTATACATAACCTGTGTCGACACACAGGACTTGTGTCGACACACAACAGAGTTTCAACATAGTTGATTGCTGTGGAGTGAAGAAGTGTTTGTGTCGATACAAATACTCTATGTCGACACATTCTCAAGATGAGGTGTCAAGAAGCAGTGTCGACATCAAGGCAGCTATGTCGACTCCACCAAAATTTGTGTCGACACTTAAGTCACATGTGTCGACACATATTGACAGTTTGTCTCGACACATAATGACAGTTAATCTCGACGCTTTGCTGACAGAGATAAAGGTTCCAGAGCTGACTGGGGACTTGACAGCTGTGCAATCAAACAACTTTAATAAAGCTATCACACTTGTCAGAAGTTAGTTAGAAACCGGATCAACCGGTTACCATAAATGAAGTCTATATATATAGATGGATTCAGAAGAAGAAGAAGAACACCAGATCATACACACACAACTAACACAACTATTGAGAGATTGATCGTTGATCAAGAAAGTGCAAGTCACACAGAAGAAGATCTTCGTAAGAAGATCTAAGAAGACATTTTGAAGTGATTATCCACTTAGATTTTGTCTAAGGTGAATTCATTCAGTATTCAGAAGGAACTTCAGAAGGTTTGGTGAGAGAGAGCTCCAGCTGTTTTGAGGTCAAGAAGGAGACAATCACAAGTCTCTTAAGAAGTAGATCCTGAACTAATCTACTAAGTAGATCTAGATCCATATCTGGAATCCAAGAAGGAAGCTGCCAGTCAGTCAACTTCAAAGGAGATCAATCCTACCTAGTTCAGATTCAAGAAGCTTTGAAGAAAGCTAAGAACAGGTTGATTTCAGTCATCAGTCTCATCAAGATGCTGATCAAGAATTCTCTTATCCTTTCTCTCTCAATAAGGGTAAGAGTCCATCAAATTACTTGTAAAATTCCTTAGGATCTTTTCAAAGATCTGAGTTGTAAGCCTGTGTTATAAAGGCTGAGTGTAGGAGATTTTGATCTCTGAGTGGTAAGGCTATTTGAGCCTGAATGTAGGAGAATTGGTTCTCTGAGTTATAGGCCTTGTGGCAAGGCTGAGGTAGGGCTTGTTAGCCTGAGTTGTAGGAACCTTATAGGGTTCTGAGTTGTAGGAGCCTTTCAGGGTTCTGAGCTGTAAGATCTGTGGATCTGAGAAGAAGGAAGAAGTTAAGCTGAATCTAGCACACTACTAGATAGGTGAAGGGGGAAAGTGGATGTACTCAGACCTTGGGGAACCACTATAAACCTATGTGCAATCTGTGATTCTTGTGTTATTTTAGATTCTGTGATTGTATATGTTGTGTTAGCTGTAGAGATTTGAGATTTATATTAAAGAACTGAAGCTATATTCTGCCTTAGTTTAAAACAAGGAAAAGAACCTATCCCCCCCCCCCCCTCTAGGTGTTTAGGTTGTGTTGAAGTTAAATCTATCAAGTGATATCAAAGCGAGGTTACTCAAATAAGGACTTAACAGTCTGAGTTAGATCCCTAAGGCAGAATCAAGAATCAAGAAAATGGGTTCTGGAGAAAATCACAAGGAACTAGGTTCTATGAAACTACCCATCTGCAGGAAGGAGATATTTGGTATATGGAAAGAAAGATTCAGGTTGTTTATGGAGGCTTCTGACCCAAGAATCTATATTACAGTAAAAGAAGGTCCTTATATTCCAATGAATGTGTTTGTTCTAGATGCAAATCAAAGAACTCCTAAAGATTTTTCTGAGATGACTAAGGATGAGATCATCCTGACAACTATGGATAAAAGAGCCCAGAATATCATAGTAATTACCATAGATGATTCAACCTTTCAAAATTTGATTCACTGCAAGACCTCCAAGGAAATGTGGGACACCTTGATAGTCTACATGGAGGGTTCTGAAGAAGTTTGACAAGATAGAAAGTCTATGCTAAATCAGGAGTATGAAAGCTTCAGACAAGGGAAGTCAGATAGCATATCTGAGTGCTATAAGAAGTTCTATAGAATTGTTAATGAACTGATGTCTTATGGAAGGGTCTTCAGTACATATGAACTGAATGATAAATTCCTAAGATCCTTGACAAAGGATTAAGACACCAAGATTTGTGCCATTAGGGAAGTGGCCAAACTTGCAGATATTTCTCCTCCTACTTTATTTGAAAAGTTGTTGTCTTATGAAATGCAACTAATGACTAGAAAAGAGGAGGAAAGAAATGCTAAAGGGGAGCATAAAGAAAAGACCGTGGCCTTTAAGTTTGAAGTCACTAGAAAGAATAGGAGGATGTCTCCATCACCTCCTAGAAAAGTTGCTGAAATTACCTCAGATAATTCAGACAACCAAAATCCAGATAGCAGTGATTCAGATGCAGATTTTGCTGCCTTTACAAGGCAGTTTCAGAGATTTTTGAAGAAGCAGTGGAAATCTAGGCCCTCAACATCACAGCCAGTTGATGAATATTATCAAAAGAGAAAGTCATCAAGGAAGGACAGGAGCAGGTCTAAGCCTAGCAAATCTACAACATCAAAGATTGTTTGCTACTGCTGTAATAAGCCTGGACATGTTATGGCTGAATGTCCAGATAAAAGAAAGGAGTCTGCAGATAAAAGGAAGACTCAGCAAAAGAGCAAGAAGGAGAAATCCTTTATTGCTAAGAAGGAGAAGAGCTTTTCAGACCAATCAACTTCAGAGTCTGAATCTGAAGCTGAGGCATACATTAGTCTTTATACAGCTGATGAAGAAGAAGAGTTTATGCAATTGTTAAACTCTATCTATTAACAAGAAGACCATCAGTGTATTGGACTGATGGTTGTATCAGAAGAAGACAAAAGCCAAGATTAGCCTAGTACTAGCAAGGTACAATGTTTGTCTAGAAATTCAGATTGTAGTACTGGCACAGAGTCAGATACATCTGCATCAAGTGATATGGATGGATCTGAGTCTGAAGGTGATATTCATCAGCTGATAGATGAATATGGGGACTTGTTGCAAGTACAAAAGAAAAGCAAGAACCTGGCCAAAACTCAGGCTAAGGAAATTACAGATCTTAAGGTGGCTGCATCTGGTTTAGAGAAAGAGTTGGATCAAAAATTGAATGAGATTGTCAAGCTGAAAACTATAACTTTTATTCAGATGGGCACAATCACATACAAAAGTGATCTAATTAAAAGTCTTGAAATCAGACTTCAAAAGGAGAAAGATTTGGTGGCTAGTTATTCCAACCCAAAATCAGTTTTACCCTTAATAGATGAGTTTGTGGCTCAAAAGGGTAAGGCTGGAATAGGCTTTAAGGGTAACATCAGGGCTATCCAATTCAAAAGAAAGGGCAAAGCCTCAGTCCAGCCACTAAATTTTAAATTTCCTGTAGTTTTTAGAAAGGTACAAGTGCCTTCTAACAAGTATGATCTTGAGAATACTCATGATCATAGTAAGACTGAAGTTCTGAATGGCAAGGGTGCTTATGTCAATAAGACAGCCCATGTTCATAAACCTCATGTTTATGAGAAACCAGTGGGTGTAGCTGCAGCAGTACCAGCATAATACAAGAGATTTGCTGTCAATCAGACAATCAAAAAATGTATCTAAAAATAGATACAACAAGTATGAATGCTGGTGTTGTGGCAAGATAGGTCATTATGCCATAGGTTGCTGGCACACCACTAGTGTGAGGAAGAACAACAGTCTACTTGTTAGAAGAGCTGCAGGTAGATTTGGTAAGTATGAAACTAACTTGAACCAAGAACCCAAGACTTACTTGGGTTCTAAGGAGAGGTAATTCTTTATTGCAGGTGAGTCCAAGTCACCATACCCATATATGGTACTTGGACAGTGGATGTTCAAGGCACATGAATGGAACAAAAGGATTGCTGAAGGAGTACTTGCCTATCATAAATGGGCCTAAAGTAATCTTTGGTGGCTCTGAAAAAGGAATCATTAAAGGGTTTGGTAACATTTCTAGTAATCAGATTACTATCACTCAAGTGGCCTATGTGAAGGGTTTGAAACACAACCTCATAAGCATAATGTTGGGTATTGTATCCATAATTACCTGGATTTGAGGAAGCCTCCTGTCTAGCTAAGATGAATCCACAATGTATTTGATGATATATTTCAAGTTGTGCTTGCAGTTAATCCACGCTAATGACACACCAATGTCAGGGTGCAGTGGGTCAATATACACGGGTTTGCGCAACGTAATCCCTCGTTGAGCAGATCAGTGTGTTGGCCTACGTGTACTCTCTCTATTGGAGTGTACTTACTTTCAAGTACAGGGCTGAGAAAGATCAAGAGCATACAAGGAGCAAGGATGGGTCAAAGAACCTCACGGGAAGAAAGACGAAAATCGTCTAAGTAGAAATCGTCGAGAATCACTAAGTGATTCTCGCCGATTCGACGAGAATCACTAGTGATTCTCGCCAAATCGTCAAGAATCACTCACTGATTCTTGCCGATTGCTGCCGGCTGTCTCAACGCCGTATTGATTTCTGCTTAAGGCAGAATCGTCGAGAATCACTAGCTGATTCTCGCCGAATCGTTGAGAATGACGTGATTCTCGCCGAATCGTTGAGAATGACTTTGCATTTTCGCCGATTCGTCGAGAAAGAATGATGATTCTCGCCGATTCTCTCCGGATGGCAAGATCTTTAGCCAGAATTTTGCCAAGTAGAATTCGGCGAGAATCATAAGTGATTCTCGCCTATTCGTCGAGAATCACCAATGATTCTCGCCGAATTTGCCTTAGGCGAATTTCTTCTGCTCGCTGGACCGGACCAAATATTCAGGCGCTGTTTTGAACCGGATTTAGGGTTTCTTCTGGTGGGGCCCACAACGGTCATAAAAGAGTATTCTACTGTATAAATACACTCCTATTTTGAACGTAATGTGAGGTGAACCAAAAACGAAAAAAAGGCTGGCCGCCGACTTGACCTAACGGATCGTAGATCGCCGTCCGCCGCCATCGCCGCTCGTGCAGGTTATCGTCGTTGCTGATCGTGGTTTCTTCTCGATCTCTCGGTGACAGAAGCTCAGCTAAGCAACGCATCTCACGTGTCTACCTAGAGATCCTTTGTCTCTTGATTTGTTGATCGGGAATACCTTCCCTTTCCGAATCGATCGAGACGATCGATCCTAGCAAGACCGTAGGTAGACCTTGCTAGCTTTGCTACGAAGGTTGAATCTCCAAAGCTCAGCCGCCGCACTTCGTTGCCGCCGCCGATCCTGACAGCTACGCTGCCGTACTTCTTGCCACCGCTGGTTTCAGGGAGATTCTCTCTAAGAGAGCACTTAGGTCGTGGACTCTTCGACTAATTTAAGAACGCAATGTCGAACGAAGAGGGACACCAAGGGTTCCAAAAGTAGTTTGTATTTTATACATTCAAGTTTTTCTTTTGTTGTAAAGGAACGTTGGTTCCTCTGTGTAAGGGTTGGGTGCAACCCGTGGTGGAGGAGTGGTGACTCCTTCGTATGGAAGAGTTACTTCCTTAGTGTGAGGATTGGTTTTCAATACTGTTGGTGAAGTGACCGAGTCGTCCCTTGTTGGGAGATAGGTCGAAGGGGGAGAGTGGACGTACCCAAATCGGGGAACCACTATAAATTGTCTGTGTCTTTCTGTGCTGTGTTGTTTTGTTTATTTGTGCAGGTATAGTTTTTATTCCGCAAAAATGCTGCAAGACACCTATCCCCCCCATAGGTGAAGGTAGTTGGCACTAGGTGGACTTTCAAGTGGTATTAGAGGGAGGTTACTCATCAAAGGGGTTAATACCTCGAGTAAGTTCCTGCATCTAGTGTCAACCAAAAGATCAGACTCAAGCATGGAGTTGGATTATGATGTCCCTCCTCTAAGACTCCCCTCATGTACAAAGGAGTACTATCCTGTATGGAAGATGAGAGTACTATTTCATCTGGAGGCTATCGACCCTCGAGCATCACTCATTCTGGAAGAGGGTCCCTTCATTCCCATGAAGGCTTCCGGCTCGGGGAAAGATCTCCAAATCCCCAAGTGTCCCAAAGAGATGTCGGAGACATAGCTCTCATTGTTCAACCTGGACAAGGTGATTTGTCAGATCATCACTGATGTCTGGTCTGGACCATCTTGCTCTAAATTGGACAAGTGTAGGACGGCCAAGTCCATATGGCAAACCATCTCAGACCTCATGGTGGGATGAGAGTACTATTTCATCTGGAGGCCATTGACCCTCGGGCGTCACTCTTCTTGGAAGAGGGTCCCTTCATTCCCATGAAGGCTTCCGGTTCAGGAAAGGATATCCAAATCCCCAAGAGTCCCGAAGTGATGTCTGAGACCGAGCTCTCACTGTTCAACTTGGACAAGTCAATACGTCAGATCATCACTGACGTCTGGTCTGGTGTATCTCGTTCAAGAGTGGACAAGTGTAGGATGGCCAAGTCCATGTGGCAAACCATCTCAGACCTAATGGAGGGATCAGAGAAAGCAGGGACCAGTTGTCAGCAAGAGGATGAAGCCTATGTAGGGGTCCTCATTTCTGAAGATGAAGGGCATGATCAATCTATCAGTATCAGGGCTCCTGTGTCCTTGTCAGAGACTGAAGAAGAAGTTGAGGAAAACAGTTCTGATGAAGCTGACTCAATAGTCTCTGCCAATCTTGACGGTAACCCTGAACAGCAAAGCAAGGAGCAGGTAACTTCTTCATCATGCCCCTCTCCTCTTGCAATTCCTGAAGACAGGAATAGTTCAGAGGATTGTCCCTCTAGTGATGCAAGGGATATGGATAGCTTCAATCAGAAGATTGAAAATCTTGAATCCCTTCAGTGTGCTCTTCAGAAGAGCAACTTACTTGTTGAGGAGCAAGCTAAGGAGATTGCTCAGCTAAAGACCTTGATGAATATCCAATTGGAATCCATCAAGGTAAAGGACTCAAAGATCTTGGATCTAGAAAGTCGTCTAGAGACCGAGAAGAGAATAGTTTCTAACTTTTCCACGATAGATGCTATCAAAAGAAAAGAAGAAAATGGGTGGATCTCTCGAATTATTAATTCATGGAGAAATGGGGAAACTGTGTTTAGACCCCCCACCCCGAGTAGGAAGGGCACTCATCATGCCTTCAGGTATGACCACAAAAACAATGTTGGTCACTGCAAGAATGATCAGCCCTCAGGTGGAAATACCCATAGTGCCAAAGCTGTCATGGCTACCCATGAGAGAATACCCAAGGCTCATTTTGAACCCTTTGTATTCTCAGCCTCAGCCCCAACTCATCATGAATATGCAGGAACCAGCTCTCACTGCAGTACTTTCCACCCTAGGACACAGGAAAGGGGGGTCATGAAACATGTGGTAAGTACCCATGGGGCCTCTAGAAGTGTGTTGACTGAAAGGAAGGCACCACCTCCCAGGCCTCATGACACTCACCACATGCATTCTTTCCACCCTCCCACGTGTCACGATGGAAAAGGCAATGTTGTGAACAGAACCGGCTCTATCCCGTTTAGACCTAAGCTCATGACTACCTCAGTCAACAGATCAGGTCTTAAACGGCGATACAACATTCACGAATGTTGGTGCTGTGGCAAGGTGGGTCACTTTGCCGTAGATTGTTGGCACAATCCCTATGTGTCAAGGTCAAGGGCATATCCACTTCCTCTGAGCAGAGTTAGCCTTCCTGACAGGATTCCTGTGGGAAGGCATTCGAGATTTTACACTGATAAGAACCTAGGACCCAACACATAATTGATTCCTAAGGCAAGGTAATTCTCTTTTACAGGGTAGTCTCGGTTCCTGTAAACATGATGGGAACTAGACAGGAGAAGTTCCAAGAATGACTTGGAACAAGTACTTGGAATAAGAGCAGTGCTATCTACAATGGCATACTCAAATTGAACACCTGGTGTGTCTTAAACTAAAGATCTGAATGATAAATCTTATGATCCCAGGTACTTGCGTTTAGATTCAATATTTGAGCAAAATTATATTGATATTCACATATATATATATACTTATATATTCACACAAATTTGTGAATTCCTTCTCTAAAAGGTAAGTGGTTATGTGTATATATACACATATATGCTTTTACACCTAAGGACAAATTAAAATTATAAAATGATCTTTAGATACAATTTTACAGAATTCTTGGTAGTTACACATTGATACATTTGAAAATGAACCTCAATAGGCACATGTCAGCCCATTTAAAATTAAGGAAGGTACGTCAATGGGTGTTACAAAAGATTACAATTGATATCAGAATATTGTGTATATCTCGATCAAGAAATAACTTGAAGGCAAATTTGCATGCCTCGGTTATTGACTAGGGTATAACAAAATTAATATGCCACTTAAAGTTATTTAGAAAACCCAGTCAAAATCCCGTCGAAACCGCCCGGCTCGGAATAGTACATATCGCGCCTATTCCGTCGACCCTTCATATCCCGTCGATCCGCCTCTTTCTCTCATCCCGTCGACTTCCCGTAACAGCAAGAATCCTGACTCTGTGTCCCGACGTTTGAGTTCCAGAGTTCCGTCGACCAAGTCTAGGGTTCTCGTCAATTGACTTCAGACGACTCCTTCCCGAGCGCATCCAGGGTTCCCCGTCGACATAGTCCCAAGGACGCAAGAGATTCAGGAATCCGGTCGATTCCCATCAATCTCGTCGATTCCGTCGCCTTCGTCCCGCCAAATCCTCGGCATTTGGGTAACGGCTTCTTCCTCCTTGCAATGGCTTGTTGTTAGTGTAGCTTCCTACTAGATTTACTGACAAGGCTTAGACTTGGGTATTTCCTCCTTAGGTTTAAAATGGCTCCAAGAACCACCGCCGGCCTGGTCACTGGATGCGAACTGGTTCGAACCAGCTTTTCTCATGCCTCAGATGAGTTCAGGAACATCATTCTTATGCTTGAAGAGGCTGGACTCACATTCATCCTGGAGCACCCATGCAAAATACTGGATAAGGAGGTGATGGAAGTCTTTGCAACTGCAAAACTTCGGCGTGAAGATACTGTAATCAAGTGTAAGATTGTCGGTGCAAGGATCAAAATGTCTGCAGGGAAATTGACACAATACTTGCAGCTCTCCAGCTCTGATCAAGAGGATTATCTGGAAGAACAGGATCGAGCCAGGACCCTTCTGTTCTGTGGACTACCAAGAGGAATCAAATCTATCAAGAGGAAGGAAATGAACGAGGAAGGGAAGCTTCTGTCAGACATCGTCGGGAAAGTCCTGATCTGTAAACTAGGCTCCCACGATCATATCTCGGGTGAGATGTTCAAGATCCTAGTGGTCATCGTTTGTCAGAAAAGATTCAACTGGGGGGCCATGCTGTTTGAGAGAATAAAGGATACTCTGCGAACCCCCAGTTTTGGACGGATTATTAGTCTTTATCTTAACCAACTGGATGGAGACAAGTTTGATATGAGTAAAGGAGTTCCCCTCCACTATCTGAAGAAAATGGACTCCAGTGTCTTTGATAGATGGGAGAGAAGGACCGGGAACGCTGCCGTAGGTGAAGAACGAGATGATTCCCCAGCTGAGTCCCATGGGAATGAGGACAATAGGACTCCAGCAGCCTCCGTGGCTGTACCCGGTGAAGTTCCTGATATGTTGACTGCAGGAACAGAGGGGGAGTCTCTACCCGCTCCTGCTGATGTTAGATCTGACATCTCTCTGATAGCAAGGGATGCAGTTGAGAACCTGGAAGAAGAAAGTGAGGGTGTAGAGAAAGATAAGGCAGCCCTGGACAATAATGATATGGGAGATGGAGATGCTGATCTGGAGGATGATGAACAGGATGTGGACGATGCTGCAGTTGAGAATGAGAACATGGATGATAAGGATGAGGAAGAAGGAAATGAGAGGCAGGAAGTAATGAAGCCTCAGGATGACACTGCAGTTCCATCTGAAAAACAAGCTCCTGAGGTAGTTCTTGAGAAAACCAGTGCAACTGTGGAGGGGGAGTCCTCTCAGCAACAATTGGTAAGCATTCCTGAGAAATCTACCAAGACTGCCAACTTTCCCTCTATAGAAGTCATGCAAGTGTCCAGCTCGCCTAGTGAATCTGCTGAAGAGCCAGACCAAGGCTTGCCTCAGGGTCATCCACTGCAAGCTAATCTAGCTAATCATACTGTGAACATTGTTCAAGGAATTCTGGATGAACTCAAAGTTACTTTTGAGAAAGAACAAGACAAAGTGCTAAAAATAATTAAGGAATCTGAGGATCTGATGCTAAAGAACGTAGTTGAAATTAATCACAAGCTGGATGTAATGGAAAATAAGTTCGAGGAAAAGTACACATCAGTCGGCGCAGCTATCTCTCTTCTTATGCAAGGACTTAAAAAGAACACGGATGACCTGGCAGTGGTTAATCAGAATGCACATGTTGTGGAAAATAGCATCCAAAAATTTGATGCCAACATGGTGACTCTGAACGCGAATCAAAAGACCCTACTAAAAGAATTTTCAAAGACAGCAAACTCAATTGCTGTGGAAGCCAAAAAGGGGGAGGAAGATTATAAAGCTAAGATGGCAGGGCTTCAACAAGTAATACTCGACAACTTCGATCAAACTAATAGGTATGTTTTTTAGATCTAACAGATACTAATTGACAACTAAACTTCGATCAATCTAACAGATAATATTTGACAACTTCGATCAATCGAATAGGTATGTTTTTGAAACGGCCCACTGGTTAGTTCAACATGCCTCAGGCATTCACGTTCCGGTTGCCCCTCCGGAAGAGACTGCTGCTGCTGATGAGGAAGAAGAAAGGGTTGAAGAAGTTCCACTGAGTAAGGCTAAATCTAAGAAGGCTGCTAGGGCTGCTGCAAGAGCTAAGTGCAGTGCCTGGTTTGACCAAGAAGCCCTAACAAAAGCCAAAGGCAAGAGAAAAATTCAAGAAGGAACATCCAAGGAAACGCAAACGGAAAAGAAAATCAGATTGAAGGAGGATGAGGTGAGGAACGAAAGGTGGAGTCTGGTATCAAGGCGTATCATTTTGGATACATTTATACTACAACAGAGGGGGGAGATAAAACGGAACGACGTCTATAGTCAGTACGAGTGGGAGCTGCACAAGACCTTTGAATCTAAATGAAACATCTTCTTCAGGTCCAGCACTGTGGAGAATAAAGCTCCTCCCCCCAGATACTACCCCAAGCCAAAGGAATACTTCAAAAGACAAAGTAGGAAACACTTGGCGCATCAACTAAACGATGAAATAGCTAAGGAGAAAGATACCTAGGATTTTTGCTGATGTATTCCTTTTTGTTTATCGTTCTTATCATGTTATCATATGAACAATTATTGTGGATATCTCTATATATATATGTGATTTCATGATTGACTCTAGTATTGTTCTGTTTGCATTTATTGTTCTTCTCTTGATTTGCTGTATGTATTATCTGGATTTGTGAAATTCATCTTAGCTAGTAAGATTTTGGCTTCTTCAAATTGGGGGAGATTGTTGGGTATTGTATCCACAATTACCTGGATTTGAGGAAGCCTCCTGTCTAGCTAAGATGAATCCATAATGTATTTGATGATATATTTCAAGTTGTGCTTGTAGTTATTCCACGCTAAGTACACACCAATGTCAGGGTGCAGTAGGTCAATATACACGGGTCTACGCAACGTAATCCCTCATTGAGCAGATCAGTGTGTTGGCCTACGTGTACTCTCTCTATTGGAGTGTACTTAATTTCAAGTACAGGGCTGAGAAAGATCAAGAGCAGACAAGGAGCAAAGATGGGTCAAAGCAACTCGCGGGAAGAAAGACAAAAATCGTCTAAGTAGAAATCGTCGAGAATCACTAAGTGATTCTCGCCGATTCGATGAGAATCACTAGTGATTCTCGCCGAATCGTCGAGAATCACTCGCTGATTCTTGCTGATTGTTGTCGGCTGTCTCAACGCCATCTTGATTTCTGCTTAAGGCAGAATCATCGAGAATCACTAGTTGATTCTCGCCGAATCGTTGAGAATGACTTTGCATTCTCGCCGATTCGTCGAGAATGAATGATGATTCTCGCCGATTCTCTCCGGATGGAAAGATCTTCAGCCAGAATTCTGCCAAGTAGAATTTGGCGAGAATCATAAGTGATTCTCGCCGATTCGTCGAGAATCACCAATGATTCTCGCCGAATTTGCCTTAGGCGAATATCTTCTGCTCGCTAGACCGGACCAAATATTCAGGCGCTATTTTGAACTGGATTTAGGGTTTCTTCTGGTGGGGCCCACAATGGTCATAAAGGAGTATTCTACTGTATAAATACACTCCTATTTTGAACGTAATGTGAGGTGAACCAAAAATGAAAAAAAGGTCGGCCGCCGACTTGACCTAACGGATCGTAGATCGCTGTCCACCGCCATCGCCGCTCGTGCAGGTTGTCGTTGTTGCTGATCGTGGTTTCTTCTCGATCTCTCGGCGACAGAAGCTCAACCAAGCAACGCGTCTCACGTGTCTACCTAGAGATCCTTTGTCTCTTGATTTGTTGATCGAGAATACCTTCCCTTTCTGAATCGATCGAGACGATCGATCCTAGCAAGACCGTTGGTAGACCTTGCTAGCTTTGCTACGAAGGTTGGATCTCCAAAGCTTAGCCGCCGCACTTCGTTGCCGCCGCCGATCCTGACAGCTACGCCGTCGCACTTCTTGCCGCCGCTGGTTTTGGGGAGATTCTCTCTAAGAGAGCACTTAGGTCGTGGACTCTTCGACTTATTCAAGAACGCAACGTCGAACGAAGAGGGACACCAAGGGCTCCAAAAGTAGTTTGTATTTTATACATTCAAGTTTTTCTTTTATTATAAAGGAACGTAGGTTCCTCTGTGTAAGGGTTGGGTGCAACCCGTGGTGGAGGAGTGGTGACTCCTTCGTGTGGAAGAGTTACTTCCTTAGTGTGAGGATTGGTTTTCAATCCTGTTGGTGAAGTGACCGAGTCGTCCCTTGTTGGGATATAGGTCGAAGGGGGAGAGTGGACGTACCCAAATCGGGGAACCACTATAAATTGCATGTGTCTTTCTGTGCTGTGTTGTTTTGTTTATTTGTGCAGGTATAGTTTTAATTTCGCAAAAACGCTGCAAGACACCTATTCCCCCCCCCCCATAAGTGAAGGTAGTTGGCACTAGGTGGACTTTCACATAAGTGAGCTGAGTGATTTAGGATATGACATTTCATTTGTTAAGAATGGATGTCATATCAAAAGGTCAAGTGATCAAAAGGTCATTTTGACAGGTTATAGAAAAAGAAATATGTACTGTCTTAATTTTGAGTGTGAGAACAAAGGTTCTCCTATTTGTCTTGTAGCTGATGAGAGAGCCTCTCATTGTGTCAAATGGCACAAGAGGCTGGCCCATCTTAACTACAAAACAATTGGCCAACTCTTTAGCAAAGAGTTAGTGAGGAATGGTCCTCAAGTTAAGTGTATAAAGGAAAGGATATGTTCAGATTGTCAAAAGGGCAAGCAGACCAAAGCCTACTTTCATAGCCTTGAAAATAAGGATTCAGTGAGGTGTCTATACCTCTTACATATGGATCTTTTTGGTCCTATGCCAGTTCATAGTCTAGGTAGGAAGGTCTACACTTTTGTGGTGGTAGATGACTATTCTGGATATTCTTGGGTGTTCTTTCTGAGACAAAAATCAGAAACCCCAAGTGTTTTATATAGTTTTGTCAAACAAATTCAGAATAACTGGACAGTACAGTGGTCAAAATCAGAAGTGACCATGGCACTAAATTTCAATCTGAAAGTATGACAAGACTTTGTGAGGAATTTGGGATTTTTCAAGAGTTCTCCTCACCTACAACACCACAGCAAAATGGTATTGCTGAAAGGAAGAATAGAACATTGATTGAGGCTGGTAGAACTCTATTGAGTGACACTTCTCTCCCAGAATATTTTTGGGCTGAGGCAGTAAACACTGCATGTCATGTGATCAACAGGGCTTCTATCACCAAGTGCCACAAAAAGACTCTCTATGAGATTATGAAAGGTAGAAAACCAAATTTATCCTATTTTAGGATCTTTGGTTCAAGTGCTATATCCTTAACAATGGCAAGTCTTATCTAACTAAGTTTGCTGCCAAATCCCAAGATGGGATATTTGTTGGGTACAGCAACAATAGTAAGGCTTATAGGGTCTACAACTTGATTACACAGGTTGTAGAAGAATCTGTACATATTATTTTTGATGAAACTAGATTGTTCAACAGTGAGTTGCCTTGTTGTTCATGCAGTCAAACAGGTATAAATAAGAGAATGGACAAGCTTTCCATTGCAAAAGATTCAACTGCAGATCAAGAAATGGAAAATGATGGCTACTGTCCAGGGGGAGTACAGGACTCTCTAGAAGCTGAATAAAATCAAGAGGTACAACACATTGAAGAAACTGGAGGTATTCAGCCTGAAGAAAGACTACCTCTAGCTGTTAGACACTTAAAAGATCATCCAATAAATCAGATAATTGGTGATCCAAGTCATTGAGTACAAACAAGTAGCAAGAATTTGAACACAGTCCTGTACTCAAGCTTTCTATCTCAATTAGAGCCAAATAAATTTGAAGAAGCTATCCTAGACCCACACTGGATTAATGTCATGCAAGAAGAGCTAAATCAGTTAAGAAGGTGCAAGGTCTGGGAGTTAGTTCCTAAACCAAAAGATCACAATATCATTGGAACAAAGTGGATCTTTAGGAACAAATTGGATGAGAGTGGAATTACTGTGAAGAACAAAGCAAGACTTGTTGCAAAAGGGTACAGGCAGGAAGAGGCAATAGACTTTGATCAAACCTTTGCCCCAGTAGCAAGACTGCAAGCCATTAGAATGTTCCTTGTATATGCAGCATATCAAGGATTCAAAGTATTCCAAATGGATGTAAAATCAACATTCCCGAATGGAAATCTAAAAGAAGAAGTCTATGTAGAGCAGCCTTCAGGTTTTGTAGATTCTCTCAAATCTGATTATGTCTATAGACTTAGGAAAGCTTTGTATGGGTTAAAGCAAGCCCCAAGGGCTTGGTATGAAGCCCTATCTACTTTCTTTATTGAGAACAAATTCTCAAGGGGGAAAATAGACAAAACTCTATTCCTAAGGGAATCCAAAGGTAAAATAATCTTAGTCCAGATTTATGTAGATGACATAATATTTGGGTCTATAGAAAACAACCTTTGTGTTGGTACCCTAGGTTTTGATTTGAGTTCAGTCTTCTCTTTTAGTCTCTTGACCCAAGATTTATCTATGGTCAAAGGTTAGTTGTTTAGTTTGTTGCTCTAGTTTTAGAGGCGTCACTTTTCTAGATGTAAATTTGGTTAAGTTATTTTTCATTCGACTATGGTCGAACGCCGCTCGACTATCGTCTATCGACTGATCGACGATCGTCTATCAGTTGGTCGATGTTCTGTCTTCTTTGATAGTTCGACTATCTGTTTGGTAGGTCGACTATCTGTTCTCTTTGATAGTTCGACTATCTGCTTGGATAGTTCAACTATCTGATAGTTCGACTATCTGTTGATAGGTCGACTATCTGTCTTGGTTGATAGCTCGACTATCTGTTGATAGGTCGACTGTCTGCTTTCTTTGATAGCTCGACTATCTGTTGATAGGTCGACTATCTGTCTTCTTTGATAGTTCGACTACTGCTTGGATAGTTCAACTATCTGATAGCTCGACTATCTGTTGATAGGTCGACTATCTGTTTTCTTTGATAGTTCGACTATCTGCTTGGATAGTTCAACTATCTAATAGCTCGACTATCTGTTGATAAGTCGACTATCTGTTTTCTGTGATAGTTCGACTATCTGTTGATAGGTCGACTATCTGTTTTCTGTGATAGTTCGACTATCTGTTGATAGGTCGACTATCTGTTTTGCTTTGGTAGTTCGACTATCTGTCCTGATAGATCGACTATCTGATAGCTCGACTATCTGTCCTGATAGTTCGACTATCTATTGTGGTAGTTCGACTATCTTCTTTGATAGTTTGACTATCTGGATCGTTCGACTATCTGTCTGATAGGTCGACGATCTCTGTGCTTCGGTCGACGATCTCCGAGGGTCGTTCGACGTTTTGCTGTTTGTTTTGAGTAATTTTGTCATCTTCTATGATGTGATTTATTTCATATTTATCTTGGCATATTTTATAAAAGATTGTTTGAATAAATTTCTGATATTATTTCCATGCAATATCTGCTCCATTCCTTATGCATGAGCCAATCTCTTTCTGACAAAGTTGTTTGTCTTATTAGCTGAGATATAATTTCTGTTTTATCTGCCAGGCTGCCCTTTATAGCCGTTAGACTCAGAAAGTCTTCCTTGGCTGTAAAGAGTCTTTTCTGATGTGACTTTCTCTAGTATTATTTCATCAGAGTTATTTGCAGCTTCTTAGAAAGCTTTATCCTCTTATAGGATATCTGTCTGCAGTATTTGTTTTGCTTTATGCTACTTGCAGCCCAGCTTGTAGATTTCAGTAGAAGACAAGATTCAAACTCAAATGAGAGCCGTTGTTGCTGCTGCTATATAAAGAATTCTTTGAAGAAAGAAATCAACTAGTTCACATAGCCAAAAACCAGTTCATTCAGGAAAAAGGAGTTCAAAAGCTAACAGCAGCATTCAAGCTTAGAACTTACAGTTTTCAACTGCTCTCAGCTCGTTCACATCCAACTGATAAAAAGTTTTAGCTCTTCACTCTTCTTCAACCTGAGTTCTCCTGCTTACAGGAAGATTTTCACTCAGAGCTTTTTGAAGAAGAAGAAGAAGAAGATAGCTGCCTAAAGAAGAATTTTCAATTCATATTCTTTATCTTCTTGTAGCTTTTTTCCTTCAAATTTTCTGAAGTGTTTCTGCACTGAAGCAAGACTTCACCTGGACATTCTTTTAGCCAGGGGGAGCCTTGATTCTTTAGAGCTTTATAGCTCAGTGCAAGTTCTTGTGCTTCTCTAATCTATTGTAAAATAGAGAAGACATCTTAACCTCCTTTCCCCCTCCTGTAAAGGGTTATTACTCCCTTCAAAAGTATACCTTGGTGGCAGGGCACCTGATCAAAAACCTGTGTTGGTTTTTAGACACCTGATCAAAAGTCTAAAGGGTTTCTGGATCTACCTGAAGCAGATCTTGTTGGTGGCAGGGCACCTGATCAAAAACCTGAGTGGATTCCTACCTTGTTGGTAGAAGAGTGGACGTACCCAAGTTGTTTGGAGAACCACTATAAATTCCTTGTGTCGTCTGGATTGTTTAATTAATTCTCTGTGCTGATTGGCTGTGATTAGATTTTAACTAGGATTGCTAGTTGCTGTTTAGGATTCCAAGCCTTAACTATAATTACAGTTGGCTGCCTTTTGTGCACAACACTTGTGTTAGGCTTTAGGGTTTCATCTCAAATATCTATAACCTTCATTCCGCAATTAACTCCAAGGGAGTTGAGTAGACAGTCAACTTTGCTAGTGCAATTTTTGATTACTCTATTCACCCCCCCCCCCCCCCTCTAGAGTAGTATCTAT
This sequence comes from Platanthera zijinensis, assembly GCA_039513925.1. Taxonomy (NCBI): domain Eukaryota; kingdom Viridiplantae; phylum Streptophyta; class Magnoliopsida; order Asparagales; family Orchidaceae; genus Platanthera; species Platanthera zijinensis. The sequence continues at coordinate 160,262,469 of CM077083.1, forward strand.
CCCTTTTCTTTCAATTGGTATCAGAGGGAGGTTGACTGACTGAATAGGCTAACACCTAAGTCACAAGATCCTGATAGATACCAAGGCTTATAGATATTCACTTTCACTATCATGGCCCAGCCCAAGGATTACTCTAGCACCAGACTTCCAGCATGCAACTTAGCTAAGTTTAGCATCTGGAAGGCAAGGATTAAATTATATATGAACTCTATTGATGAGAGTATTTTTGCTTCTATTTTGATAGGACCACCAAGAGCACCTGCTGCAGCTACTGCCTCATCATCAACTGATATGAGTGCAGTGCCTCCTCCAGATTACAATGATGAATACAAAAAGGCAAAGATAGCAGATGCTAAGGCAATGAACATTCTGGCTCAGACAATGTCTGATGAAGTATTCCAGAAGGTTGCTGACTGCTCCTCAGCAAAAGCAATGTGGGATACACTGAACCAGATTGTAGCTGGTTCAGCTGATGAAAGGAAGGACAGAAGGTCCAACCTTATCTCCCAGTATGAGAATTTCAAGAAAACTGATGTTGAATCAGTTGAAGCAATGTACACAAGGCTCAGCTCAATCATCAATGAGCTGAGGACTCTTGATAAGGATATTTCATTGACAGAGGTCAATGATAAGATTCTTATGTGCTTCCCTAGCACATGGGATCTGAGGATCTGGCCTATCAAGGAGGCCAGAAGCACAAATGAAATCTCAACAGAAGCCCTCCTTGGCAAGCTCAAGTCCTTTGAGCAAGTGCTGAAGTCCAGGGAAGCTGATGATGAAGCAAAGACTCCAACTCCCACAAGAAAAGAGCAAACCCTTGCTCTCAAAGCTACTGATGCTTCTGAAGGAAGCCAGTCCAATGAGGAACTGATGGCATTATTTGCTAAAAGGTTTCTCAAGATGGGAAGGAAAGAATTCAGACAGAAATCTTCAAAATATGAAGATAAACCAAGGTATGATCATACTCCTTCTAAAGAAATAATTTGCTATGGTTGCAGGAAGCCTGGACATATTCTTCTAGATTGTCCAGAGGAAAAGAATAAAGAGAAAAGGAAAGACAAGGATCAGCACAGGAAGCATTCCAAGCCATCCTCCTACAAGAACAAAAAGAAAGAGAGAGGTTTTGTTGCTGAAACCTGGAGCGATTCTGATGAGGAATCTTCCTCCTCAAGCTCCAGTGAGGATGGGGAAGAAAAGAAGGCAAAGGAAGTTTGCCTGATGGCAATTGATGCCTGCAGCAATCACTCAGCTGCAGAGAGTTTAGATTCTGATGAAGAAATGCCAACTGAAGATGAGGTATTGTCATCTTATGATTTTACATCTACTGAATTTAAATCAGATTTTAAATCTTTATGTTTAGACTTAATTAGTTCTGAAAAGGAAATAAAAGAGCTTAGAAATAAACTAGCTGAATCTGAATTAATTTCTAATGAAAACATTAGGTTAATAGCAGAACTCACTAATTCTAGTGAAGAAATAAAATTCCTTAAGAATGAATTAGCTAAGTCCAAAAGGTTAGAAGAATCTCTGAATGGTAGAAGCCTTAAGTTGCTTGAAATAACCAGCATGTCTAACACTAGGTCAGGCAATAACAAATTAGGCTTAGGAGCATCTTCTAGTGAACCCCCAATCATTCTTAAAAACCATCTTTCAACTCCAGTGAACTTTATCTCAGCTGATGGGATAAAGAACACTGAGCAAGTTAATCAGGTTAATAAACCTTTAAATAAAGCTAAGAGAGAGAAAAGAAAACAAAAATTTAAGGAAATACAAAAAGCGTCGAACGCTGCTCGACGATCGCAGGCCCAATGGTCGAACGGAGATCGACGATCTGGGCACCCATCGTCGAACGTTGATCGACATTTTCAACATGAATTTCAAAACTTCACCCAGAACTTTAGAAACCAGAATGAAAATAGAAACCCTAGGTTCATTGACCCATCATCTGCATGGAGAATCCCACCTAGGAGATCTTACCCGTTAGGTTATCACCCTCAGCCTGCTTATTCATTTATTTCCAGTTTTTCTTATGTGAAAAACAAGGGACCCAAGGTTACCTAGGTCCACAATATTTAATTGATTTATTTGCAGGTGAAGACCTATCCTATCACTCAAAATAAGTGGTATTTGGATAGTGGTTGCTCCAAGCATATGACAGGAAATAAAGAACATCTGTCAAGGTTCAAGGCAAAGCTTGGCCCAAAGGTGATCTTAGGAGATTCAAGCTGTGGTCAAACTGAAGGCTATGGCAGGATGACAATTGGAGTTGTAACATTCAAGAGAGTTGCTTATGTAACTGGACTGAAGCATAATCTTATTTCAGTAAGTCAGTTATATGATGCTGGATACCAGGTATCATTTTCTAACTCTCCTTGTAATATTACTTTAAATAATAATGTTGTGTTAGTAGGTATTAGACAAGGTAATATTTATTTAGTAGATTTTAACTCAACTCACTCTGAAATCTGCTTATTTAATGAAGTAACAAATAATAATACTTTATGGCATAAAAGGCTTAGCCATGTTAACCTCAAGAATATATCTAGGTTATCTAAACACAACCTTGTTAGAGATTTACCTTCTTGCCCCTACAAGAAGGAGAGCCTATGCAAGGCTTGTCAATTAGGCAAGCAAATCAAGAATTCATTTAAATCAGTAAATAAAAGTGATTCTCCTAGAATCCTGTATTTATTACATTTGGACCTATTTGGCCCAAAAAATGTACAGAGTTTAGGAGGGAAGTATTACACCCTAGTCATTGTAGATGACTTCTCTAGGTTCACTTGGGTGTTCTTTCTGAGAATTAAGGCTGATAACTTCAAAGCCCTTACAGATTTTCTATTATGTGTACAGATTGAGTACTCTACTCATGTGGCCTTGATCAGAAGTGATCATGGTACTGAGTTTGACTCTCTTCTCATGCAAGAATTCTGTGAGAGAGAAGGTATCAAACACAGCTTCTCAGCTCCTAGAACCCCCCAACAAAATGGGGTAGTTGAAAGGAAGAACAGAACCCTAATTGAAGCTGCTGGCACATTGTTGGCAGATGCTAATATGCCTCTTTCCTATTGGGCAGAAGCTGTTAGTACAGCCAACTATGTCTTGAATAGAAGTCTGATACACAAGCTTAAGTGTAAAACTCCTTATGAGTTGCTTAAAAGAAAGAAACCTAAAATAAATTATTTTAGAGTATTTGGTTGTGTAGTTTATATTCATAATAATAATAAAGAATATCTTAGAAAGTTTGAAGCAAAAGCTTCAATGGGAATTTTTCTTGGATATTCCCAAGTAAGCAAAGCTTATAGGGTATTTAATAAATCATCTTCTAAAATTGAAGAGTCTGTTCATGTGTCCTTTGATGAATCTCAAATGTTTTACAAGGAGAAGGAAACTTCCCCTTCCTCAAGTTCATTGCAGGTACCAGAATCTAGCAAAGATGTCACTCAAGAGATTCTCCATCTTTCAACTCTTCATATCACTGAATCAGACAGTGATGAAGACCTTGCAGAAATTGTTACTGCACCACCAATAGTAGATCAAATTCCTCCTGAGGAATTAATCCCAACTATTACTGAAGATCACATCCCACCTGCTGATGTTGTCACACTTAGAGATCATCCTACATCTCAAGTGATAGGAGACATATCAGCTGGTGTTCAAACAAGACATCAGTTAAGATAGGATGTGATGCATGCTTGTTTCTTTTCACAGATTGAGCCCCTCACCATTAAAGATGCTGAGCTAGATCCCCACTGGATCATTGCTATGCAAGAGGAACTCAATCAGTTTGAAAGATGTAAAGTATGGACTTTTGTTCCAAGACCTAAAGGCCAACTGATCATAGGCACCAAGTGGGTGTATAGAAATAAGTTGGATGCAAATGGAATCATTGTAAGGAACAAAGCTAGGCTTGTAGCTCAGGGCTACAGACAGGAGGAAGGTATAGATTATGACCAAACCTTTGCTCCTGTTGCAAGGCTAGAGGCAATAAGGATCTTTCTAGCCTATGCAGCCTATATGAAGTTTAAAGTTTTTCAGATGGATGTCAAAAGTGCATTTCTAAATGGTGAGCTAAAGGAAGAGGTATTTGTTGAACAGCCACCTGGGTTTGTTTCTTCAACTCAGCCCTCACATGTATTCAAGTTGCAAAAAGCTCTTTATGGACTCAAACAAGCACCCAGAGCCTGGTATGAAACTCTAGCTAGTTTCCTGTTAGATCACAACTTTGTTAGGGGAGTAGTTGATAGAACCCTTTTCGTCAAGCACCACAAGGACATAATCCTGTTAGTTCAAGTGTATGTGGATGACATTATTTTTGGTTCCACTGATCCCAAACTATGCAAAAAGTTCTCCAACTTGATGCATTCTAAGTTTGAGATGAGTAGTATGGGTGAGCTGTCTTACTTTCTTGGTCTCCAAGTAAAGTAAGATGCTGATGGCATCTTCATCTCCCAATCCAAATATGCCAAGGAATTGGTAAAGAAGTTTGGGATGGCTGATGCTTCAGCAATGCATACACCTATGGCTACTAATGTAGTTATAGATTCTGATGATCAGGGAAAGCTGTCGATCAAAAGAATTATAGGGCCATTATTGGTTCCCTATTGTATTTAACTGTAAGTAGGCCAGATATAATGTTTGCTACATGCCTTTGTGCTAGATTCCAGGTCAACCCCAAGGAATCTCATCTGATTCTTCTCAAGAGAATCTTGAGATACCTGAAGGGATGTCCAAATCTAGGACTTTGGTACCCAGCTGAGTCAGAATTTGAATTAATTGGATATTCTGATTCTGATTATGCTGGCTGTCGAGTTGACAGGAAAAGTACCTCAGGAACTTGTCAGTTCCTGGGAGAGAGATTGGTCTCTTGGTTCTGTAAGAAGCAGGCTTCTGTCTCAACTTCAACTGCAGAAGCTGAATATATAGCAGCTGTTAGTTGTTGTTCACAGATCCTGTGGATACAAAACCAGCTTTTGGATTATGGGTACTCACACAAGAACACTAAAATCATGTGTGATAGTACCAGTGCTATATCTATTGCACAAAATCCTGTGCACCACTCAAGAACGAAACACATTGAGATCCGGCACCATTTCCTGAGAGATTGTGTGGAAAAGAACAAGATCAGACTTGAGTTCATATCCACAGACCTTTAGAGAGGTGATATATTCACCAAGCCCTTAGATGAACAGAAGCATCTGTTCTTTTTGGTTCAACTAGGCATGATTAATGGAAGAGACTAAGTGTGATGTTTGCCTTGTTGAAACCTATTTGAAGATCGTCGAACGACGCTCGAAGATAGTCGATCGGATCAAGCCTATCGTCGACCTATGGTTTATGATAGCTTATCTGCTTGAAGATCGTCGACCGGCGTTTAAAGATCGTCGAACAGGTCGAGCCTATCGTCGATCTATAGTTGACGACAGCTTGTTGTTTGTGAAGACAGAAATAGTCGAACGATTGATCGACTACTCTGCTTCAGGATCGATCGTCGAACGACCGTTCGACCATCGTCTCCAGTATCTTTTAAATAGATCGACGATCGTTGTTTTAATATAAAGCTGATGGTCGACCTAGGTTAATAGATCGTTGTTTTTATCATCGACGGAGAGCGTCTTTTCGCATTCCGTCTTCCCGCTTGCTCTTTGTCTTGCGATTTCTGCCGCTTCGTCCTCACCGTCTCTACCTCGTCTTCTCCAGCCCCTTCTATGGCGTTAGCCCCAGCGCTTCTGACAGTGGTAAAGTTCGATGCAGGATTCAGTGTGGATTTCGATTCCTTCAGCTGCTGCGAATCCGGAATTGTGAAAATTCTCACCTTATGCAAAGATCAAGGTTTAGAAAAGCTCATGTCCTCCAGGATAAAGATAAATATTCAAGAGATCAAAGAATAGGCATTTACTTCGTCTTCAAATGATGATTCAATGACCGGAACTATTGACGGAGAAGAGGTAACTTTGACTCCCGCCATTTTAACTGAAATATTTGGATTGATAAATGGGGAAGAAGAGTACGAGCAAGATACCCCAGAGTTTGGGAGAATGCTGACAGAGCTGGGACATGCCGAAGGCATTCCCTCTAAGCTGCTTAAGGTAAACTTTCCGTTTAAGATTAAGTTCCTTGCTGAAATCGTCGGAAAAGTGCTACTGGGAAAGCACTCCGCCCATGACAATATTACAAGGCAGCAGTTTGCACTGATGTGTGCAATTGTGAATAAGAAACAGATTAATTGGGCAGGATTTCTGTTTGATTTGATCAGGAAAAAGAACAGCAAGAAAGAAGTTAACCTGGGTAGGGTAGTTGGGATTTTTCTGAAGGAAAAGTATCCTCATCTGTTAGTTTCAGCTGCTACCTCCATCAACGCCAGCAAGAAGATGGATCCAACTTTGTTTGCCAAATGGAAAAGGACTTTTCTGAAGCCCACTCCCGCAGGGGTTGCTCCAGCTGCATCTGAGAGCACCAGGACTTCCTCAGTCACTCCTCTCCTACAAGAAGCTGGCTCAGCAAATCTCTCCCTTCCATCTTCTTCATCTGCATTGCCGTCTACTTCAGTTGAAGTTCCATCAACTTCAATTGAAGTACGACCTTCTGCTTCTCATCTTCCTGATTCATCTGCTTCTCACCTTGCATCACCTCCTACATCTCCTCTCCCGTCTCATCTTGCTGGGATCTCTCATCCCAGTTTTGATTTATTGGTTTCTGAGATTTCTACTCCTCCTCAGTCTCCAATTCCTTCTTCAGATCACATTGATCATCCTGCATCCACCCATCACTCTCCATCTCCAGTTCCATCTCCAGTTCACTCTCTAGTTCATCAAGAATACACCATTCCTGCTGATCATCCATCCACTGAGATTCCCCCTTCATCATCTGAAATCTCTCCAGCACTCATTTCTAGCATCTTGGAGTTAATTACTCCTTCGATCAAAATTATGATTGAAGAGGCAATTGCTCCCCTTGTTTCCTCCATCTCTTCTTTGACTGCTGCTATTCGAGTACTCTCAAAGTCTGCTGAGCCCTCTTCCTCTAGGGGACTGGTTTCAGTATCTACTGAAATCAGGCAGGGGGAGATGCTTAATGAAGATGTCTCTGAGCTGCCTTTAGCCTCCCCTCCAGCAGATCCTCCTGCAGTGGTAGAGAAAGAATTAGAAGAATCAGCTCCTCCTCAAAGTTTGTCTGAAAAAGAAATTTCTGATGCCTTATTGAAGTCTGATTTCATTATCAAAGTTTGCTTACAAGAATGTTCTACTCCCTTGGTCGCCCTATACCTAGAAGGAGTTATCACTTCCTTTCTAGATGAATTATGGGAGTTAGGACACGCAAAGGTCAATTCTGAAGGTATCCCTTTTACTCACTTTTTAGACTTGATAACTGATATGATAGTTTGGGAATACCTAGAAGGGATGATTAGATGTCATTTAGCAAAATTTTATTCATAATATTACAGATAAAATGGAAGAAGTTTTAGATGTTCAAGAGCCTGATCACCTACCAGCTACAGAAGTTCAAACTGAAACAGAACCAGTTGCTAAAGTTTCTGAGGCTGCTCGGCCAGCTCAGCTAGCAGTGCAAGTAGAACTGGTCACCATGACAGTTTCTGATCAACAAGAAAAAGCTGCAGATGCTCAAATTGAAAAGTCTACTGTATGGGATGATTCCCCTAGATTGGATTTAGATGCTCTTCTGGCACAGGATGCCATAGAAGAAGAATTAGAAAAAGCTGCCCTAAAGGAAAAGGAAAGAGCTTTGCAAGAGGCAATTGATCCATATGATCTCCCTATTTCTTCAAATTCTGAGGATGATATTGATTCTGATGAATCTGATGAGTCAAAAAGAAAAAGATCTGCTAAAAAGAAAAGGAAAGTTGTGGCTCCTCCTCCTCCTAATCCAGGTAATGATACCCCTTACTATATCCTGAAAGGAATTGATCCTAAATCAAAAGATTTCCAGCACTGGATGGCTTTCTCTAAAAATCAGCAGAAGCAAAGGAAGAAGTCAAAGAGGTATGACAGTCCTGTCCCAAGATGGACTCCTAGAGGTCCTCCTCCTCCACCTCCCAGTGCAGGAGCCTCAGGAAACTTATCTGCAAACCCTGCTGCTCAGTCTGAAAGGTTCAATCCATCTCAGTCATCACAAAGGAGAAGTTCTCAAGGATATCAAGGTAAAACTCAAACTGGCTATCAAAGACTTGATGTTGTTAAGGAATAAGTAAAGGAGGTGGTGTATCAAAGACCAACATTCTCTCCTCCTCATTCCAAAGAACTCAAGAGCTCAACCTCTCCAAAGCCAGATCATTCTATGAAGGATGTTTCAAAAGGTAAGCAAATTATTTTATCTGAAAATTCTAGCAAGATATTTGCTGAGTCTGCTCCTCCTTCTTATCTAGTTATTCAGAATAAAGAATCAGTTGATACATCTTCTGAAAATGTGTATGAAAGCCCAGAGCTTGATCCTAATTTTAGGATGGCTCGTTTTCTTGAACTTGTTGGAGCAGCTCAAATTAAGAAAGCTAAAGCTGAAGGGAAAGACACTGCAGGATTGACCACGATGTCAAAATTCAGAATGAAGGAGCTCGACAAATTCCAGGTTAGACCTGAAGTATTTGATCCTTCAAAGTACATGGAAAAACATCCCGAGGCAGTTGTCCCAAGAGCGACAGAATTGAAAATCATTGGAGAACAAGACCTGAAGTTGTCGAGAAAAGAAGCTCTAGATCCTTCTAGAAAGATTAATTTTGTTCCTAGTTCTTCTAATCCTAAATCTAACTCTGAAGCATCTTAAAAATTCATTGATTGACAGTTATTTGCTTATCTGATTGATTGACGTTATCTGCTTAGTTATTTCCCTTCATGCATGTTATTTATTTTCAGTATTTAGTTTTGTATTTAATTGTTGAGAGACTTAACTCAAATAGGGGGAGATTGTTGGTACCCTAGGTTTTGATTTGAGTTCAGTCTTCTCTTTTAGTCTCTTGACCCAAGATTTATCTATGGTCAAAGGTTAGTTGTTTAGTTTGTTGCTCTAGTTTTAGAGGCGTCACTTTTCCAGATGTAAATTTGGTTAAGTTGTTTTTCGTTCGACTATGGCCGAATGCCGCTCGACTATCGTCTATCGACTGATCGATGATCGTCTATCATTTGGTCGACGTTCTGTCTTCTTTGATAGTTCGACTATCTGTTTGGTAGGTCGACTATCTGTTCTCTTTGATAGTTCGACTATCTGCTTAGATAGTTCAACTATCTGATAGTTCGACTATCTGTTGATAGGTCGACTATCTGTCTTGGTTGATAGCTCGACTATCTGTTGATAGGTCGATTATCTGCTTTCTTTGATAGCTCGACTATCTGTTGATAGGTCGACTATCTGTATTCTTTGATAGTTCGACTATCTGCTTGGATAGTTCAACTATCTGATAGCTCGACTATCTATTGATAGGTCGACTATCTGTTTTCTTTGATAGTTCGACTATCTGCTTGGATAGTTCAACTATCTGATAGCTCGACTATCTGTTGATTGGTCGCCTATCTATTTTCTGTGATAGTTCGACTATCTGTTGATAGGTCGACTATCTGTTTTCTGTGATAGTTCGACTATCTGTTGATTGGTCAACTATCTGTTTTGCTTTGGTAGTTCGACTATCTTTCCTGATAGATCGACTATCTGATAGCTCGACTATCTTTCCTGATAGTTCGACTATCTGTTGTGGTAGTTCGACTATCTTCTTTGATAGTTCGACTATCTGGATCGTTCGACTATCTGTCTGATAAGTCGACGATCTCTGTGCTTCGGTCGACGATCTCCGAGGGTCGTTCGACGTTTTGCTGTTTGTTTTGAGTAATTTTGTCATCTTCTATGATGTGATTTATTTCATATTTATCTTGGCATATTTTATAAAAGATTGTTTGAATAAATTTATGATATTATTTCCATGCAATATCTGCTCCATTCCTTATACATGAGCCAATCTCTTTCTGCCAAAGTTATTTGTCTTATTAGCTAAGATATGATTTCTGCTTTATCTTCCAGGCTGTCCTTTATAGCTGTTAGACTCAGAAAGTCTTCCTTGGCTGTAAAGAGTCTTTTCTGATGTGACTTTCTCTAGTATTATTTCATCAGAGTTATTTACAGCTTCTTAGAAAGCTTTATCCTCTTATAGGATATTTGTCTGTAGTATTTGTTTTGCTTTATGCTACTTGCAGCCCAGCTTGTAGATTTCAGTAGAAGACAAGATTCAAACTCAAATGAGAGCCGTTGCTGCTGCTGCTATGAAAGAGAAGGGATAGATACTACTCTAGAGGTGGGTGAATAGAGTAATCAAAAATTGCACTAGCAAAGTTGACTTTCTACTCAACTCCCTTGGAGTTAAATGCGGAATGAAGGTTATAGATATTTGAGATTAAACCTTAAAGCCTAACACAAGTATTGTGCATAAAAAGGCAGCCAACTGTAATTACAGTTAAGGCTTGGAAACCTAAATAGCAACTAGCAAACCTAGTTAAGATTTAATCACAGCCACAATGCAAGTAATTAAACAAAGCAATCCAGACGACACAAGGAATTTATAGTGGTTCCCCAAACAACTTGGGTACGTCCACTCTTCTACCAACAAGGTAGGAATCCACTCAGGTTTTTGATCAGGTGCCCTGCCACCAACAAGATCTGCTTCAGGTAGATCAAGAAACCCTTTAGACTTTTGATCAGGTGTCTAAAAACCAACACAGGTTTTTGATCAGGTGCCCTGCCACCAAGGGATACTTTTGAAGGGAGTAATAACCCTTTACAGGAGGGGGAAAAGAGGTTAAGGTGTCTTCTCTATTTTACAATAGATTAGAGAAGCACAATAACTTGCACTGAGCTAGAAAGCTCTAAAAGAATCAAGGTTCCCCCTGGCTCAAAGAACGTCCAGGTGAAGTCTTGCTTCAGTGCAGAAACACTTCAGAAAATACTGAAGGAAAAAGCTACAAGAAGATAAAATAATATGAAATAAGATTTTCTTCTTCAGGCAGCTATCTTCTTCTTCTTCTTCAAAAGGCTCTGAGTGAAGATCTTCCTGTAAGCAGGAGAACTCAGGTTGAAGAAGAGAGTGAAGAACTAAAACTTCTTCTCAGTTAGATGTGAATGAGATGAGAGCAGTTGGAGACTGTAAGCTTTTTGTTTGAATGTTGTAGTTAGCTTTTCAATGTGTGTGAACTAGTTGATTTCTTCTTCAAAGAAGTCTTTATATAGCAGCAGCAGCAACGGCTCTAACTTGAGTTTGAATCTTGTCTTTTACTGAACTCTGCAAGCTGGGCTGCAAAAAGCATAAAGCAAAACACAATACTGCAGGCAGATATCCTATAACAGGATAAAGCTTTCTAAGAAGCTGCAAATAATTCTGATGAAATAAAACTAGAGAAAGTCACATCAGAAAAGACTCTTTATAGCCAAGAGAGACTTTTTGAGTCTAACGGCTATAAAGGACAGCCTGGCAGATAAAGCAGAAAACATATCTCAGCTATAAGACAAACAACTTTGTTAGAAAAAGATTAGCTCATGCATAAAGAATGGAACTGATATTGCATGAAAATAATATCATAATTTATTCAGATAATCTTTTATAAAATGTGCCAAAATAAGTATGAAATTAGTCACATCATAGAAGACGACAAAACTACTCAAGACATACAGCAAAACGTCGAACGACCCTCGGAGATCGTCGACCGACGCACGGAGATCGTCGACCTATCGGACAGATAGTCGAACGATCCAGATAGTCGAACTATCAAAGAAGATAGTCGAACTACCTCAGCAGATAGTCAACCTATCAGAACAGATAGTCGAGCTATCAGATAGTCGATCTATCCGGACAGATAGTCGAACTACCAAACAAAACAGATAGTCGACCTATCAAACAGATAATCGACCTATCACAGAAAAACAGATAGTCGACCTATCAACAGATAGTCGAGCTATCAAACAAAAAAGATAGTCGACCTATCAATAGATAATCGAACTATCAGATAGTTGAACTATCCAAGCAGATAGTCGAACTATCAAAGCAACACAGATAGTCGACCTATCAACAGATAGTCGAACTATCAAAGCGGACAGATAGTCGACCTATCAACAGATAGTCGAGCTATCAGATAGTTGAACTATCAGGACAGATAGTCGAACTACCAAAGCAAACAGATAGTCGACCTATCAACAGATAGTCGAGCTATCAGATAGTTGAACTATCAGGACTGATAGTCGAACTACCAAAGCAAACAGATAGTCGACCAATCAATAGATAGTCGAGCTATCAACGTAGACAGAACGTCGACCAACTGATAGACGATCGTCGATCAGCCGATAGACGATAGTCGAGCGACGTTCGACCATAGTCGAACGAAAAACTACTTAACCAAATATTCATCTAGAAAAGCAATTCTACACAACTAGAGAATCTAACCTATCAACTAACCTTTGACCATAGATAAATCTTGGGTCAAGAGACAGAAATAGAGGACTAAACTCAAATCAAAACCTAGGGTTCCAACAATCTCCCCCTATTTGAGTTAAGTCTCTTCAACAATTAAAGCATATAAAACTAATTACTGAAAGTAAAATAACATGCATAAAGGGAAATAACTAATCAGATATCATCAATCAATCAGATAAGAAATTAACTGTCAATCAATGAAAAATTAAGGTGCTTCGGAGTTATGCTTAGGATCAGAAGAGCTAGAAACAAAAGTAATCTTTCTTGTGGGATCTAGAGCTTCTTTTTTCGATAGCTTCAAGTCTTGTTCTCCAATAATTTTCAATTCTGTTGTTCTTGGGACCACTGCCTCAGGATGCTTTTCCATATACTTTTAAGGATCAAATATCTCAGGTCTAACCTGGAACTTGTCGAGCTCCTTCTTTCTGAATTTAGACATTATGGTCAATCCTGCAGTGTCCTTTCCTTCTGCTTTTGCTCTCTTAATTTGCGCTGCTCCAACCAGTTCAAGAAAATGAGCCATCCTAAAGTTAGGATCAAGCTCTGGGCTTTCATAAACAATCTCAGAAGAAGTATCAACTGGTTCTTTATCCTGAATAACTAGATAAGAAAGGGGAGCAGACTTAGCAACTATCTTGCTAGAATTTTAAGATAAAAAAATTTGCTTACCTTTTGAAACATCCTTCTCAGAGAGATCTGGCTTAGGAGAGGTAGATCTTTTAAGTTCTTTGGACTGAGGAGGAGAAAATATTGGTCTTTGATATACTACCTCCTTTACCTATTCCTTAACAGCATCAGGTCTTTGATGGCCAGTTTGACTTTTACCTTGGAATCCTTGCGAACTTCTCCTTTGAGCAGACTGAGATGGATTTGATCTTTCGGACTGAGCAGCAGTTTTAGAAGATAAATTTCCTGAGGCTCCTGCACCGGGAGGTGGAGGAGGAGGACCTCTAGGATTCCATCTAGGTACAGGAGAGTCATACCTCTTTGACTTTTTCCTTTGCTTTTGCTGGTTCTTAGAGAATAACATCCAATGCTGGAAGTCTTTTGACTTTGGATCAATTCCTTTCAGTATATAATAGGGTGTATCATTATCTGGGTTAGCAGGAGGAGGAGCAACAGCTTTTCTTTTCTTTTTAGCAATTCCTTTTCTTTTAGATTCAGCAGATTCATCAGAATCGATTTCATCTTCAGAATTAGAAGAGATAGGCATATCATATGGGTCAATTACATCTTTCAAAGCTCTTTCCTTTTCCTTTAAAGCAGCCTTTTCTAGTTCTTCTTCCATGGCATCCTGTGCCAGGAGAGCATCTAAGTCCACTCCCGAGGAATCATCCCATACAGTAGATTTTTCAATCTGGGCATCTGCAGTTGATTCTTGAATCTCAGAAACTGTCATAGTGACCAGTTTTGCTTGCACTTCTGGCTGAGCAACTTCAGAAATTTGAGCCTCTGGTTCTGGTTGAACTTCTGGATTAGGTTGGATAACAGGCTCTTGAATATTTAGAATTTCTTCCAATTTATCTGTAGTATTATGAATAAAATTTTTCTAAATGACATCTAATCATGCCTTCCAGATATTCCCAAACTATCATATTAGTTATCAAGTCTAAAAAGTAAGTAAAGGGAATACCTTCAGAATCGACCACAGCATGTCCTAACTCCCATAATTCATCTAGAAAGGAGGTGATGATTCCTTCTAGGTATAGGGCAACCAAGGGAGTAGAACTTTCTTCTAAACAAGCTTTAACAATGAATTCAGCTTTCAACAGAGCATCAGAAATCTCTTGTTCAGATAAAGAAGGAGGAGCTGAATCTTTTATTTCTTTCTCTACTACTACAAGATGAACTGCTGGAGGAGAGGCCAAGGGCTGCTCAGAGACGTCTTCATCAAGCATCTCCCCCTGCCTGATTTCAGTAGAGACTGAAACCAGGCCCCTAGAAGAAGAGGGCTCAGCAGAGTTTGAGAGTTTCAGAATAGCAGCAGTCAGAGAGGAGATAGAGGAAGCAAGGGGATCAATTGCCTCGTCAATCATAATTTTGATTGAGGGGGTAATTAACTCCACAATGCTAGAAATAAATGCAGGAGTAATTTCAAAAGATGATGATGATGATGGAATTTCAGAAGATGGAAGATCAGTAGGGATGGTATATGCAAGATGAGCTGGATGATGAACTGGAGATGGAACTGGAGATGTATGAGTGGATGCAGGGTGATCAATGTGATCAGGAGAGGGAATTGGAGAGTGAACTGGAGTAGAAATTTCAGACACCAACAAATCAAAACTGGGATGAGAAATCCCAGCAAGATGAGTCGGGAGAGGAGATGCAGGAGGAGAAGCAGAATGTCGTACTTCAATTGAAGTTGAAGGAACTTCAACTGAAGTAGACGGCAAAACTGATGAAGAAGATGGAAGAGGAGGATTTGCTGAGCCAGCTGCTAGAAGGGGGAGAGTGACGGAGACAGTCCTGGTGCTCTCAGAAGTAACTGGAGCAACCCCTGCGGGAGCGGGCTTCAGGAAGGTCCTTTTCCATTTGGCGAATAGCGATGGATCCATCTTCTTGCTTGCGTTGATGGAGGTGGCGGCTGACACTAGCAGATGGGGGAATTTCTCCTTCAGAAAAATTCCAACTACCCTTCCTAGGGTAACTTCTTTCTTGCCATTCTTTTTCCTTATCAAATCAAAGAGAACGCCTGCCCAATTGATCTGCTTCTTATTAACAATTACACACATTAGTGCAAATTGCTGCCTTGTAATATTATCGTGGGCGGAGTGCTTTCCCAGTAGCACTTTTCCAACAATTTCCGTAAGAAACTTAATCTTAAATGGGAAATTCACTTTGAGCAGCTTAGAGGGAATGCCTTCAGCATGTCCCAGCTCTGTTAACATCCTTCCGAACTCAGGAGTATCTTGCTCATACTCTTCTTCACCATTAATCAATCCAAAAATTTCAGTCAGAATAGCAGGAGTCAATATTACCTCTTCTCCGCTAATTGTTCCAGTCATCGAGTCATCAGTTGAAGATGAAGTGAAGGCCCACTCTTTGATCTCTTGAGTGTTTATCTTTATTCTATAGGACATGAGTTTCTCTAATCCTTGATCTTTGCACAGATTTAGGATTTCCACTATTCCTGGTTTGCAGCAGCTCAAGGCGTCGAAATCTACGCTGAAACCGGCATCAAACTTCACTACTGCAAGAAGCGCTGGAGCAATCGCCATCGAAAAAGCTGGAGAAGACGAGAGGGAGACGGCGAGAACGGAGCGCAAGACAAAGAGCAAGCGGGAAGACGGAATGCGAAAAGACGCTCTCCGTCGACGATAAAAGCAACTATCTCTTAACCTAGGTCGACCATTGGCTTTATATTAAAACAGTGATCGTCGATCTATTTAAAAGATACTGGAGACGATGGTCGAACGGTCGTTCGACGATCGGTCCTGAAGCAGAGTAGTCGATCAATCGTTCGACTATTTCTGTCTTCACAAACAGCAAGTTGTCGTCAACCATAGATCGACGATAGGCTCGACCTGTTCGACTATCTTCGAACGCCGGTCGACGATCTTCAAGCAGATAAGCTATCTTCAACCATAGGTCGACAATAGACTTGATCCGATCGACTATCGTCGAACGTCGTTCGACTATCTTCGAACAAGTTTCAACAAGGCAGACGTCACACTTAGTCTCTTCCATTAATCATGCCCAGTTGAACCAAAAAGAACAGATGCTTCTGTTCATCTAAGGGCTTGGTGAATATATCACCTCTCTGAAGGTCTGTGGATATGAACTCAAGGCTGATCTTGTTCTTTTCCACACAATCTCTCAGGAAATGGTGTCTAATCTCAATGTGCTTCATTCTAGAGTGGTGCACTAGATTTTGTGCAATGGAGATAGCACTTGTACTGTCATACATGATTTTAGTGTTCTTGTGTGAGTACCCATAATCCAAAAGTTGGTTTTGTATCCACAGGATCTGTGAATAACAACTAGCAGCTGCTATATATTCAGCTTCTGCAGTTGATGTTGAGATAGAGGCCTGCTTCTTACAGAACCAAGAGACCAATCTCTCTCCCAGGAACTGACAAGTCCCTGAGGTACTTTTCCTGTCAACTCGACAACCAGCATAATCAGAATCAGAATATCCAATTAATTCAAATTCTGATTCAGCTGGGTACCAAAGTCCTAGATTTGGGCATCCCTTCAGGTATCTCAAGATTCTCTTGAGAAGAATCAGATGAGATTCCTTGGGGTTGACCTGGAATCTAGCACAAAGGCATGTAGCAAACATTATATCTGGCCTACTTGCAGTTAAATACAATAGGGAACCAACAATGGCCCTATAATTCTTTTGATCAACAGGCTTTCCCTGATCATCAGAATATATAACTACATTAGTAGCCATAGGTGTATACATTGCTGAAGCATCTGCCATCCCAAACTTCTTTACCAATTCCTTGGTATATTTGGATTGGGAGATGAAAATGCCATCAGCATCTTGCTTTACTTGGAGACCAAGAAAGTAAGACAGCTCACCCATACTACTCATCTCAAACTTAGAATGCATCAAGTTGGAGAACTTTTTGCATAGTTTGGGATCAGTGGAACCAAAAATAATGTCATCTACATACACTTGAACTAACAGGATTGTGTCCTTGTGGTGCTTGACGAAGAGGGTTCTATCAACTACTCCCCTAACAAAGTTGTGCTCTAATAGGAAACTAGCTAGAGTCTCATACCAGGCTCTTGGTGCTTGTTTGAGTCCATAAAGAGCTTTCTACAACTTGAATATATGTGAGGGCTGAGTTGAAGAAACAAAACCGGGTGGCTGTTCAACAAAAACCTCTTCCTTTAGCTCACCATTAAGAAAAGCACTTTTGACATCCATCTGAAAAACCTTAAACTTCATATAGGCTGCATAGGCTAAGAAGATCCTTATTGCCTCTAGCCTTGCAACAGGAGCAAAGGTTTGGTCATAATCTATACCTTCCTCCTGTATGTAGCCCTGAGCTACAAGCCTAGCTTTATTCCTTACAATGATTCCATTTGCATCCAACTTGTTTCTATACACCCACTTGGTGCCTATGATCAGTTGGCCTTTAGGTCTTGGAACCAAAGTCCATACTTTACATCTTTCAAACTGATTGAGTTCCTCTTGTATAGCAATGATCCAGTGGGGATCTAGCTCAGCATCTTTAATGGTGAGGGGCTCAATCTGTGAAAGGAAATAAGCATGCATCACATCCTGTCTTAACTGATGTCTTGTTTGAACACCAGTTGATATGTCTCCAATCACTTGAGATGTAGGATGATCTCTAAGTGTGACAACATCAGCAGGTGGGATGTGATCTTCAGCAATAGTTGGGATTAATTCCTCAGGAGGAATTTGATCTACTATTGGTGGAACAATAACAACTTCTGCAATGTCTTCATCACTGTCTGATTCAGTGATATGAAGAGTTGAAAGATGGAGGATTTCTTGAGTGACATCTTTGGAAGATTCTTGTACCTGTAATGAACTTGAGGAAGGAGAAGTTTCCTTCTCCTTGTAAAACATTTGGGATTCATCAAAGGACACATGAACAGACTCTTCAATTTTAGAAGATGATTTATTAAATACCCTATAAGCTTTGCTTACTTGGGAATATCCAAGAAAAATTCCCATTGAAGCCTTTGCTTCAAACTTTCTAAGATATTCTTTATTGTTATTATGAATATAAACAACACAGCCAAATACTCTAAAATAATTTATTTTAGGTTTCTTTCCTTTAAGTAACTGATAAGGAGTTTTACACTTAAGCTTGTGTATCAGACTTCTATTCAAGACATAGTTGGCTGTACTAACAGCTTCTGCCCAATAGGAAAGAGGCATATTAGCATCTGCCAACAATGTGCCAGCAGCTTCAATTAGTGTTCTGTTCTTCCTTTCAACTACCCCATTTAGTTGGGGAGTTCTAGGAGCTGAGAAGCTATGTTTGATACCTTCTCTCTCACAGAATTCTTGCATGAGAAGAGAGTCAAACTCAGTACCATGATCACTTCTGATCAAGGCCACATGAGTAGAGTACTCAGTCTGCACACATAATAGAAAGTCTGTAAGGGCTTTGAAGTTATCAGCCTTAGTTCTCAGAAAGAACACCCAAGTGAACCTAGAGAAGTCATCTACAATGACTAGGGTGTAATACTTCCCTCCTAAACTCTGTACATTTATTGGGCCAAATAGGTCCAAATGTAATAAATACAGGATTCTAGGAGAATCACTTTTATTTACTGATTTAAATGAGTTCTTGGTTTGCTTGCCTAGTTGACAAGCCTTGCATAGGCTCTCCTTCTTGTAGGGGCAAGAAGGTAAACCTCTAACAAGGTTGTGTTTAGATAACCTAGATATATTCTTGAGGTTAACATGGCTAAGCCTTTTATGCCATAGAGTATTGTTATTGGTTACTTCATTAAACAAGCAGATTTCAGAGTGAGTTGAATTAAAATCTACTAAATAAATGTTACCTTGTCTAATACCTACTAATACAACACTATTATTTAAAGTAATATTACAAAGAGAGTTAGAGAATGATACCTGGTATCCAGCATCACATAACTGACTTACTGAAATTAGATTATGCTTCAGTCCAGTCACATAAGCAACTCTCTTGAATGTTACAGCTCCAATTATCATCCTGCCATAGCCTTCAGTTTGACCACAGCTTGAATCTCCAAAGATTACCTTTGGGCCAAGCTTTGCCTTGAACCTTGACAGATGTTCTTTATTTCCTGTCATGTGCTTGGAGCAACCACTATCCAAATACCACTTATTTTGAGTGATAAGATAGGTCTTCGCCTGAAAATAAATCAATTTAAACATTATGGACCCAGGTAACCTTGGGTCCCTTGTTTTTCACATAAGAAAAACTGGAAATAAATGAATAAGCAGGCTGAGGATGATAACCTAAAGGGTAAGATCTCCTAGGTGGGATTCTCCATGCAGATGATGGGTCAATGAACCTAGGGTTTCTATTCATATTCGGGTTTCTAAAGTTCTGATTGGAATTTTGAAATTCTTGTTGAAAGCGTCGATCGATGTTCGACGATTGGTACCCAGATCGTCGATCTTCGTTCGACCATTGAGCCTGCGATCGTCTAGCAGCGTTCGACGCCCTTTGTAATTCCTTAAATTTCTGTTTTCTTTTCTCTCTTTTAGCTTTATTTAAAGCTCTATTTACTTGATTGACTTGCTCAGTGTTTTTTATTCCACTAGACGAAATAAAATTCACTGGAGTTGAAAGTTGGTTTTTAAGAATGATTGGGGGCTCACTAGAAGATGCTCCTAAGCCTAATTTGTTATTGCCTGACCTAGTGTTAGACATGCTGGTTATTTCAAGCAACTTAAGGCTTCTACCATTCAGAGACTCTTCTAATCTTTTGGACTTAGCTAATTCATTCTTAAGGAATTTTATTTCTTCACTAGCATTAGTGAGTTCTGCTGTTAACCTAATGTTTTCATTAGCCATCAATTCAGATTCAACTAGTTTAATTCTAAGCTCTTTTATTTCTTTTTCAGAACTAATTAAATCTAAACATAAAGATTTAAACTCAGATTTAAATTCAGCAGATGTAAAGTCATAAGAAGACAATACCTCATCTTCAGTTGGCATTTCTTCATCAGAATCTGAATTCTCTGCAGCTGAGTGATTGTTGCAGGCATCAATTGCCATTAGGCAAACTTCCTTGGCCTTCTTTTCTTCCTCATCCTCACTGGAGCTTGAGGAGGAAGATTCCTCATCAGAATCGCTCCAGGTTTCAGCAACAAAGCCTCTCTCCTTCTTTTTGTTCTTGTAGGAGGATGGCTTGGAATACTTCCTGTGCTGATCCTTGTCTTTTCTTTTATCTTTGTTCTTTTCCTCTAGACAATCTGGAAGAATATGTCCAGGCTTCCTGCAACCATAACAGATTATTTCTTTAGAAGGGGTACGATCATACCTTGGTTTATCTTCATACTTTGAAGATTTCTTTCTGAATTCCTTCCTTCCCATCTTGAGAAACCTTTTGGCAAATAATGCCATCAGTTCCTCATTGGACTGGCTTCCTTCAGAAGCTTCAGCAGCTTTAAGAGCAGGGGTTTGCTCTTTTCTTGTAGGAGTTGGGGTCTTTGCTTCAGCTTCAGCTTCCCTGGACTTCAGCACTTGCTCAAAAGACTTGAGCTTGCCGAGAAGGGCTTCTGTTGAGATTTCATTTGTGCTTCTGGCCTCCTTGATGGGCCAGATCCTCAGATCCCATGTGCTAGGGAAGCACATAAGAATCTTATCATTGACCTCTGTCAATGAAATATCCTTGTCAAGGGTCCTCAGCTCATTGATGATTGAGCTGAGCCTTGTGTACATTCCTTCAACTGATTCAACATCAGTTTTCTTGAAATTCTCATACTGTGAGATAAGGTTGGACCTCCTGTCCTTCCTTTCATCAGCTGAACCAGCTACAATTTGGTTCAGTGTATGCCACATTGCTTTTGCTGAGGAGCAGTCAGCAACCTTCTAGAATACTTCATCAGACATTGTCTGAGCCAGAATGTTCATTGCCTTAGCATTTGCTATCTTTGCCTTTTTGTATTCATCATTGTAGTCTGGAGGAGGCATTGTACTCATATCAGATGATGATGAGGCAATAGCTGCAGCAGGTGCTCTTGGTGGTCCTGTCAAAATAGAAGCAAAAATACTCTCATCAATAGAGTTCATATATAGTTTAATCCTTGCCTTCCAGATGCCAAACTTAGCCAAGTTGCATGCTGGAGGTCTGGTGCTAGAATAATCCTTGGACTGGGCCATGATAGTGAAAGTGAATATCTATAAACTTTGGTATCTATCAGGATCTTGTGACTTAGGTGTTAGCCTATTCAGTCAGTCAACCTGGCCTCTGATACCAATTGAAAGAGAAGGGATAGATACTACTCTAGAGGGGGGGTGAATAGAGTAATCAAAAATTGCACTAGCAAAGTTGACTTTCTACTCAACTCCCTTAGAGTTAAATGCGGAATGAAGGTTATAGATATTTGAGATTAAACCTTAAAGCCTAACACAAGTGTTGTGCACAAAAAGGCAGCCAACTGTAATTACAGTTAAGGCTTGGAAACCTAAACAGCAACTAGCAAACCTAGTTAAGATCTAATCACAGCCACAATGCAAGTAATTAAACAAAGCAATCCAGACGACACAAGGAATTTATAGTGGTTCCCCAAACAACATGGGTACGTCCACTCTTCTACCAACAAGGTAGGAATCCACTCAGATTTTTGATCAGGTGCCCTGCCACCAATAAGATCTGCTTCAGGTAGATCAAGAAACCCTTTAGACTTTTGATCAGGTGTCTAAAAATCAACATAGGTTTTTGATCAGGTGCCCTGCCACCAAGGGATACTTTTGAAGGGAGTAATAACCCTTTACAGGAGGGGGAAAAGAGGTTAAGGTGTCTTCTCTATTTTACAATAGATTAGAGAAGCACAATAACTTGCACTGAGCTAGAAAGCTCTAAAAGAATCAAGGCTCCCCCTGGCTCAAAGAACGTCCAGGTGAAGTCTTGCTTCAGTGCAGAAACACTTCAGAAAATACTAAAGTAAAAAGCTACAAGAAGATAAAATAATATGAAATAAGATTTTCTTCTTCAGGCAGCTATCTTCTTCTTCTTCTTCTTCTTCAAAAGGCTCTGAGTGAAGATCTTCCTGTAAGCAGGAGAACTCAGGTTGAAGAAGAGAGTGAAGAACTAAAGCTTCTTCTCAGTTAGATGTGAATGAGCTAAGAGCAGTTGGAGACTGTAAGCTTTTTGTTTGAATGCTGCAGTTAGCTTTTCAATGTGTGTGAACTAGTTGATTTCTTCTTCAAAGAAGTCTTTATATAGCAGCAGCAGCAACGGCTCTAACTTGAGTTTGAATCTTGTCTTTTACTGAACTCTGCAAGCTGGGCTGCAAAAAGCATAAAGCAAAACACAATACTACAGGCAGATATCCTATAACTGGATAAAGCTTTCTAAGAAGCTGCAAATAATTCTGATGAAATAAAACTAGAGAAAGTCACATCAGAAAAGACTCTTTACAGCCAAGAGAGACTTTTTGAGTCTAACGGCTATAAAGGACAGCCTGGCAGATAAAGCAGAAAACATATCTCAGCTATAAGACAAACAACTTTGTCAGAAAAAGATTAGCTCATGCATAAAGAATGGAACTGATATTGCATGGAAATAATATCATAATTTATTCAGATAATCTTTTATAAAATGTGCCAAAATAAGTATGAAATTAGTCACATCATAGAAGACGACAAAACTACTCAAGACATACAGCAAAACGTCGAACGACCCTCGGAGATCGTCGACCGACGCACGGAGATCGTCGACCTATCGGACAGATAGTCGAACGATCCAGATAGTCGAACTATCAAAGAAGATAGTCGAACTACCTCAGCAGATAGTCGACCTATCAGAACAGATAGTCGAGCTATCAGATAGTCGATCTATCCGGACAGATAGTCGAACTACCAAACAAAACAGATAGTCGACCTATCAAACAGATAGTCGACCTATCACAGAAAAACAGATAGTCGACCTATAAACAGATAGTCGAGCTATCAAACAAAACAGATAGTCGACCTATCAACAGATAGTCGAACTATCAGATAGTTGAACTATCCAAGCAGATAGTCGAACTATCAAAGCAACACAGATAGTCGACCTATCAACAGATAGTCGAACTATCAAAGCGGACAGATAGTCGACCTATCAACAGATAGTCGAGCTATCAGATAGTTGAACTATCAGGACAGATAGTCAAACTACCAAAGCAAACAGAGAGTCGGCCTATCAACAGATAGTCGAGCTATCAGATAGTTGAACTATCAGGACAGATAGTCGAACTACCAAAGCAAACAGATAGTCGACCTATCAACAAATAGTCGAGCGATCAATGCAGACAGAACGTCGACCAACTGATAGACGATCGTCGATCAGCCGATAGACGATAGTCGAGCGACGTTCGACCATAGTCGAACGAAAAACTACTTAACCAAATATTCATCTGGAAAAGCAATTCTACACAACTAGAGAATCTAACCTATCAGCTAACCTTTGACCATAGATAAATCTTGGGTCAAGAGACAGAAAGAGAGGACTGAACTAAAATCAAAACCTAGGGTTCCAACATGCTATATAAAGAATTCTTTAAAGAAAGAAATCAACTAGTTCACATAGCCAAAAACCAGTTCATTCAGGAAAAAGGAGTTCAAAAGCTAACAGTTGCATTCAAGCTTAGAACTTACAGTTTTCAACTGCTCTCAGCTCGTTCACATCCAACTGAGAAGATGTTTTAGCTCTTCACTCTTCTTCAACCTAAGTTCTCCTGCTTACAGGAAGATTTTCACTCAGAGCTTTTTGAAGAAGAAGAAGATAGCTGCCTAAAGAAGAATTTTCAATTCATATTCTTTGTCTTCTTGTAGCTTTTTCCTTTAGATTTTCTGAAGTGTTTCTGCACTAAAGCAAGACTTCACCTGGACATTCTTTTAGCCAGGGGGGTCTTGATTCTTTAGAGCTTTCTAGCTCAGTGCAAGTTCTTGTGCTTCTCTAATCTATTGTAAAATAGAGAAGACATCTTAACCTTCTTTCCCCCTCCTGTAAAGGGTTATTACTCCCTTCAAAAGTATACCTTGGTGGCAGGGCACCTGATCAAAAACCTGTGTTGGTTTTTAGACACCTGATCAAAAGTCTAAAGGGTTTCTGGATCTACCTGAAGCAGATCTTGTTGGTGGCAGGGCACCTGATCAAAAACCTGAGTGGATTCCTACCTTGTTGGTAGAAGAGTGGATGTACCCAAGTTGTTTGGGGAACCACTATAAATTCCTTGTGTCATCTGGATTGTTTAATTAATTCTCTGTGCTGATTGGCTGTGATTAGATTTTAACTAAGATTGCTAGTTGCTGTTTAGGATTCCAAGCCTTAACTGTAATTACAGTTGACTGCCTTTTGTGCACAACACTTGTGTTAGGCTTTAGGGTTTCATCTCAAATATCTATAACCTTCATTCCGCAATTAACTCCAAGGGAGTTGAGTAGACAGTCAACTTTGCTAGTGCAATTTTTGATTACTCTATTCACCCCCCCCCCCTCTCGAGTAGTATCTATCCCTTTTCTTTCACTTTGTAAGAAGTTTGTTAAACTTATGCAAGGGAAGTTTGAAATGAGCAGTATGGGGGAACTTAAGTTCTTCTTGGAACTCCAAGTAAGACAGACTGATGATTGCTTGTTCATATCCTAGTCTAAGTTCACAAAGGAGTTAATTAAGAAATATGGTATGGAATCATCCTCCACCATGAGAACTCCTATGGGAACAAGTATGCCTATATGCAAAGATGATACAGGTAAACCTGTAGATGAGTCTTTGTATAGAGGTATAATTGGCTCACTACTATATCTCACTGTTAGTAGACCAGACATTATGTATGCAATATGTGTCTGTGTTAGGTACCAATCATGCCCTAAAGAATCTTATTACACTACAGTAAAAAGGATTTTGAGATATCTAAAGGGAACACCTAATCTAGGCCTTTAGTACCCTAGGAATGGAGATTTTCTACTAACATGCTATTCAGATGTAGACTTTGCAGGTTGTAAAGAAGATAAGAAAAGCACTACAGGAACCTGTCAATTTCTAGGAGGAAGATTGGTCTCTTGGAGCAGTAAGAAGCAGACTAGTGTGGCAATTTCCATAGCTGAGTATGAATATGTTGCAGTAGGAAGTTGCTGTGCACAGCTGTTGTGGATTCAGCACCAGTTAGAAGACTATAGTATTCAGGCAAGTAGAACAC
The DNA here is from genome assembly GCA_039513925.1 of Platanthera zijinensis. Classification (NCBI taxonomy): domain Eukaryota; kingdom Viridiplantae; phylum Streptophyta; class Magnoliopsida; order Asparagales; family Orchidaceae; genus Platanthera; species Platanthera zijinensis. The sequence continues at coordinate 160,287,758 of CM077083.1, forward strand.
CTTTGTTTTGTGATTCTAAAAGTGTTATATCTATTGCTAATAATCCTGTTTCACATAGTAGGACTAAGAATATAGAAATAAGATACCATTTTCTTATAGACCATGTAGAGAAAGAGGACATCTCACTAGAATTTGTTAAGACAGATTTTCAAATTGCAGATGTATTTACTAAGCCTCTAGATGAAACTAAATTCAATAGATTTAAAATTGAATTAGGAATGTTGACCATATGATAGATTATCAGATTTCGCTAAGTAAATTTGTGTCGACACATTCAGAGAAGTGATGTCGACACTTCAGTAAATCTGTGTCGACACATCCAGAGAAGTGGTGTCGACACTTTAGTTAGTGGTATCGACACATCCAGTGTAATGGTGTCGACACTTCTAAAAATTGTGTCGACACTTGCAATAAGAGTCGACACAGAATTTCTGATGAACTACTAAGTATGTTCAGTGTCGACATATCATCAATTGGTGTCGACACATAGTAGTCAACGTCGTGGTCGAGACAATAAGAGTATGTGTCGACACTTTTCAACAGTATCGACACATTTAGACAGTTTTTGCCCGCCTTTTGACCTTCATTGTTTAAAAGGGTATAAATAGGTCGAGAAAATATACTGTCGACACGCTCTCCAGATTCTCGAGACTAAACCCTTGTGTCGACAATCTCTCTTCTCTCAATTCAAGATTTCTCTCCATTCCAATGGCGCCAAAGATTGAAGATAACATTAACGAAGGCTACGAGCTGGTGCGCAATGCTTTTGATGATGCGGCGACGGAGATTAAAGGGGTCATCACCCTTGTTACTGATAATGGATTGTAGTTTCTTGTTTCTGAACCTACCAAGATCTGGAAGAAAGAAGTGTTTGAATTCTATGCTGCTGCAACAGTGGACTCCACTGGACTGAAGATTAAATCGACAGTTCATGGTAATAAAGTCAAACTTACTCTGAAGAGTTTAAGAAAGATTCTTCACCTTCCAAGAATCCAGGATGAAGAAGAGGTCCCAGCCTCAAAGACAAGGGAGGCTCTCCAGTGGTGTGGATTGGATCCAACTATGAAGATTGGAGTAGCCATAAACCGAAAAGGAATGAATCAACAAGAAAAATTTCTATCTGAAGTGGTAGGGAAGGTGATTTTGTGTAAACTAGGAGGCCATGATAGGATCTCTGCCTTTATGTTCAATCTGATAACAAGGATAATCTATATGATTAACACAGATTGGTCTGCAGTTTTGTTTGAGAAGATAAAGGAAGGAATCAAAAAGCCTAATTTGGCTAGATTAATGAGTTTATACCTGGCTGAAGCAATTCCAGAGATAATGCATCAGCTTCCAGGATCTAAAATAAATCATATAAGAAGGATGTACATCAGGATAATATCCAGATGGGATAGGGTCCTCTCAAAGGACATACCTGATTTGGATACTCAAGAGACAACAACAAAATCACAAGTCCATTGCATTACTGAGCATGATCATGTGCAGGAGGACACCATAAGTGCACAAGTGCAGGGGGAGCAAGTAAGGGAACAGGTCCTGGACCTGACTGAAACTGCCCAAGTCTATGAGGAAACAGTTACTGCACAGTTGCAGGGGGAGCAATATTTTGCACAAGGACAAGGGGAAGAAAGCACTCACTTGGCAAGTGTAATGAGTTCACAATCTATTCTTGAAACACCTCATGTCAACAGTCCATCACTAGATGTGATCATGGAGGATACATCTATGGTTGTTGTTGCTCCAGAAAAAACAGTTCACACTCAACAAGAGTTCACCCTAGAAGAATTATTTCCTGACATAGAGGGAGCAGTTGAGGGGGAGCAAGTTAACCTTGAGAAGGTGGAGCATAGGACTGAAAAGGAGATGCCTCCTAGTCCCAAAGAAAGAGTAAATATTGACAGTTCCTCTGATTCAGAGGATGAGGAGATAACAAGTTTAAAGAAAAAAAACTGATGGTTTTCAAAAGGAGAAGTGAGAGCTATAAGAAAGCTTTGCAAGCTACTACTTCCCAACAAGCTCCTGAGACTGATTACAGTAAGTTTTTGGTAGATTTACAATTGAAATTGGATGAGCAGAGAATGACTCTTGAGAAATATGTGGATGAAAGCCATAAGACCCTCCAATTTGATCTAGCACAAGATATAAAATCCATCAGATTTGAGGTAAATCAGAATAAGAAAGAGATGATAGATTTCTTCCACAAGGGGGGCAATGCTATAGTATTCCTGGCTAACCAACAGGTAGAGATAAAGAAACAAGTTGATGATATTGCTGTCAAACAAGGCTATGTCCTTGAAAATCAAATCAGAATGAATGACAATCTGACTGAATCTCACAATGAGATAGTCACTGAAGTAAGGCAAACAGTTATTGTAATGACTGATGCAAGAAATAAGGAGAAAGAAGAATTTGATAAGAAGCTACAGAAAGCCTTGGATTCCCTTAAAACAGCTATTACTACTTCTCAGCAAACAATTTCTGATAAGCTTCAAAAGTTAAAGCCATTCTTTAAAGATGGAATCAATTATCTGGATGGGCAAATCAGATTTCAAAAAGAGGATTTGAGAGATCATGTGGCCAAAGAAGTCATAAAGGGGGAGAGGGTGTTAGTATATGCAGGCTTTGATCATGCCAAATGGGTAACCAACAGTATTAGAGCCACTCTGGGATATCCACCCTTATGTGATGATGATAATGTGGCTGAGTCAGGTGTGCAACCAGCTCTACTTGAAGGTGATCAACCTGAGATTGGCCAAGTATTTACCCCCTGCAAATCTTGAAATGATACATCAACAAGTTCAGTCTATGTACAGCCCTCCACAACAAGTTATTAATGTTATTATTGAAAAGGTAGATATGCCAGAAGCTGGTGTGAAAGCTCAGCAAGATGCTCAATTATAAAAGAAGAGATTCAGAGAGCAGGAAGAGTTAAAACCTAATTTTGAGCAATGGAGCCCCACTTCTAGAAATATCATATTAACTGCCTGGAAAGCTGTAAAAGACCAGGTTCATGAAAGGGGTAAATGGTATAATGAGCAGGAGTGGCAGAAGTATGAGGCAAGGTAGGAAGCCATAGTTCAATACAGAAGAAAGGCTAAAGTGGGAAGCTACCTCCTGATGCTCAGGAGCCTAGCAAGTATTTCCCTAAGCCTTTTCACTATTTTGAAAGGCAAAGGATTAAGGCTGAAGTTCAAAAGAAGGCTGAGTTGAAAGGCAAGAAGCTCATTGAAGATACAGAATATACTATGCAGGCTCAGATTAAATCAGGGAAAGGAATAGTCATCAAGGAGCCAGTCAAGCCTTAGTTTAGTTTTACTAGATTTTTCAAGAACTATGTAATTCTTGGTTTTTAAAGAAATTTATGTACTCAGTGTTAAGAAACTTTTTGAGATTATAAACAAAATAATGTTCCATGTTCATTTAATTTGCATCCTTATTTTGTGATGTCAGTTTATTATTTGTTTTGTTTATAAGTTGCCCTGTCATATAATGTTTATATACATCATAGTATTTGTTTATTATAAGTGGTGTATATCATTGACTAAAGGGTTATGACTTCTCCAAATAGGGGGAGATTGTTGGGTATATTGGAAAATGTGTACCTGATTTAGAGAAGCCTCACTTAGCTCAATGTTATACATCAAGGTGTATTTGATGTTATTTTGAGTTTACATGTGCAGGATAAGTATTGGCTAAAATGCAGGAAAAAGTTTCTAAGTACATGTGTCGACACCAGAGGAAGTTGTGTCGACACTTCAGCAAGTTTGTGTCGACACCTGGAAAAGGCTGTGTCGACACACAGAAGTATAGTCGACATCAACTGTGGACACCGGGAGGCAGTGTCAACACAAAGAATAGTTAGTTGACATCAACTGTGTTGACACCGGGAGGCTGTGTCGACATACAGAATTCTTAGTCTACATCAACTGTGTCGACACAAAGGACTTGTGTCGACACATAGCAGAATTTCAACATAGTTGATTGCTGTGGAGTGAAGAAGTGTTTGTGTCGACACAAATACTCTATGTCGACACATTCTAGAGATGCAGTGTCAAGAAGCAGTGTCGACATCAAGGCAGCTATGTCGACTCCACCAAAGTCTGTGTCGACACTTAAGTCACATGTGTCGACACATATTGACAGTTTGTCTCGACACATAATGACAGTTAATCTCGACGCTTTGCTGACAGAGACAAAGGTTCCAGAGCTGACAGGGGACTTGACAGTTGTGCATTCCAATAACTTTAATGAAGCTGTCAGACTTGTCAGAAGTTTGTTAGAAACCGGATCAGCCAATTACCATGGATGAAGTCTATATATATATATGGATTCAGAATAAGAAGAACAGATCATACACACACAACTAACACAACTATTGAGAGATTGATCGTTGATCAAGAAAGTGCAAGTCACACAAAAGAAGATCTTCGTAAGAAGATCTAAGAAGACATTCTGAAGTGATTATCCACTCAGATTTTGTCTAAGGTGAATTCATTCAGAATTCAGAAGGAACTTCAGAAGGTTTGGGGAGAGAGAGCTCTCAGTATTTTGAGGTCAAGAAGGAGACAATCACAAGTCTCTTAAGAAGTAGATCCTTAACTAATCTACTAAGTAGATCCAGATCCATATCTGGAATCCAAGAAGGAAGCTGTTAGTCAGTGAACTTCAAAGGAGATCAACCCTACCTAGTTCAGATTCAAGAAGCTTTGAAGAAAGCTAAGAACATGTTGATTTCAGTCATCAGTCTCATCAAGAAGCTGATCAAGAATTCTCTTATCCTTTCTCTCTCAACAAGGGTAAGAGTCCATCAAATTACTTATCAAATTCTGTATGATCTTTTCAAAGATCTGAGTTTTAAGCCTGTGTTATAAAGGCTGAGTGTAGGAGATTTTGATCTCTGAGTGGTAAGGCTGTTTGAGCCTGAGTGTAGGAGAATTGGTTCTCTGAGTTGTAGGCCTTATGGCAAGGCTGAGGTAGGGCTTGTTAGCCAGAGTTGTAGGAACCTTATAGGGTTCTGAGTTGTAGGAGCCTTTTAGGGTTCTGAGCTGTAAGATCTGTGGATCTGAGAAAAAAGAAGAAGTTAGGCCGAATCTAGCACACTGTTAGATAGGTGAAGGGGGAAAGTGGATGTACCCAGACCTTGGGGAACACCCATAAACCTATGTGCAATCTTTGATGCTTGTGTTATTTTAGATTCTGTGATTGTATATGTTGTGTTCGCTTTAGAGATTTGAGATTTATATTAAAGAACTGAAGCTATATTCTGCCTTAGTTTAAAACAAGGAAAAGAACCTATTCACCCCCCCCCCCCCCCTCTAGGTGTTTAGGTTGTCTTGAAGTTAAATCTTTCAATATATTTTCACGCAAAACATGAAGTGGAGATTTTAGCATGGCGTCGACGGTGGTTGTCGCGGCAAAATCACAATCCTCAAGCTCTCGACAGTGCCCATCACAATCGTCAAACTCTATGTGGCGAAAATCTTCAGCACCATCAGCAACGTCTTCACGAACATGTGGCGGGAGCGCATTGCCATCAATCGAACTGTCTCGATCATCACGAGCAAGTGGCGGGACATTGTCTCCATCACCTACCTTAAGGCTTACTGCCTCTAGCTTTCGAGGATTACACACTTAACAGCCTCAACCTTTGTTTATTATCTTACATGGAGCATGTTCCTTGAGCAATCATTCTGTCCCACACATTTGCATGGATCATCCATTGTCCAAATACCAAGTCTTATGTAGATAGGTATTTGGACTAACATGCAAAAAGAAATTTCTTTACCCTTAGGCACCCAATAATAGTTGGGTCCTAGGTTCTTGTTAGGATTAAAAAACTTTTGCCCAACTTTCTGCCTAGATTGAGCACCTTTCTGTCCACTAGCCACATTCAGGTTGCCCCAACAATCAATGATAAAGTGGTCCACCTTCCCACAACACCAACATTTATGAATATTGTATCTTCTCTTTAGGACAACACATAATTGCTGTCCATGAGAGATGTGAGCAGCTCCAGATTTTGCTGGAAAAGCATTGCATGAAGCGGCTTCCTTCTTGTTGGGTATTGTATCCACAATGTACCTGATTTGAAGAAGCCCCTGGACCAGCTAAGGTGAATTGACATTGTATTTGATCATTTGTCTTCAAGTTGTGCTTGCAGTTATTCCACGCTAAGTACACACCAATGTTAGGGTGCAGTGGGTCAATATACACGGGTCTGCGCAACGTAATCCCTCGTTGAGCAGATCAGTGTGTTGGCCTACGTGTACTCTCTCTATTGGAGTGTACTTACTTTCAAGTACAGGGCTGAGAAAGATCAAGAGCAGACAAGGAGCAAGGATGGGTCAAAGCAACTCGCGGGAAGAAAGATGAAAATCATCTAAGTAGAAATCGTCGAGAATCACTAAGTGATTCTCGCCAATTCGTGATTCTCGCCGAATCGTCGAGAATCACTAAGTGATTCTCGCCGATTCGACGAGAATCACTCGTTGATTCTTGCCGATTGCAGCCGGCTGTCTCAACGCCGTCTTGATTTCTGCTTAAGGCAGAATCGTCGAGAATCACTAGTTGATTCTCGCCGAATCGTCGAGAATGACTTTGCATTCTCGCCGATTCGTCGAGAATGAATTATGATTCTCGCCGATTCTCTCCGGATGGCAAGATCTTCAGCCAGAATTCTGCCAAGTAGATTTCGGCGAGAATCATAAGTGATTCTCGCCGATTCGTCGAGAATCACCAATGATTCTCGCCGAATTTGCCTTAGGCAAATTTCTTCTGCTCGCTGGACCGGTCCAAATATTCAGGCGCTGTTTTGAACTGGACTTAGGGTTTCTACTGGTGGTGCCCACAACGGTCATAATGTATGACCTACAGTATAAATACTGTTGTATTTTGATCATTACACATACCGAATACCGAGAACAAGAAACGAGCCGCCATCGTGACCTAAAGCATCGCGGATTTCCTTCCGCCGCCGTCGCTGCTCGGATCACCATCGCCGCTCGTGCAGGTTGTCGCCATTGCTGATCGTGGTTTCTTCTCGATCTCCCGGCGACAGAAGCTCAGTCAAGTAACGCGTCTCACGTGTCTACCTAGAGATCCTTTGTCTCTTGATTTGTTGATCGGGAATACCTTCCCTTTCCGAATCGATCGAGACGATCGGTCCTAGCAAGACCATTGGTATACCTTGCTAGCTTTGCTACGAAGGTTGGATCTCCAAAGCTCAGCCGCCGCACTTCGTTGTCGCCGCCGATCCTGACAGCTACGCCGCCGCACTTCTTGTCGCCGCTGGTTTCGGGGAGATTCTCTCTAAGAGAGCACTCAGGTCATGGACTCTTCGACTTATTCAAGAACGCAACGTCGAACGAAGAGGGACACTAAGGGCTCCAAAAGTAGTTTGTATTTTATACATTCAAGTTTTTATTTTGTTTTAAAGGAACGTTGGTTCCTCTATGTAAGGGTTGGGTGCAACCCGTGGTGGAGGAGTGGTGACTCCTTCGTGTGGAAGAGTTACTTCCTTAGTGTGAGGATTGGTTTTCAATCCTGTTGGTGAAGTGACCGAGTCGTCCCTTGTTGGGAGATAGGTCGAAGGGGGAGAGTGGACGTACCTAAATCGGGGAACCACTATAAATTGCATGTGTCTTTCTGTGCTGTATTTTTTTGTTTATTTGTGCAGGTATAGTTTTAATTTCGCAAAAACGCTGCAAGACACCTATCCCCCCCCCCCCATAGGTGAAGGTAGTTGGCACTAGGTGGACTTTCAAGTGGTATCAGAGGGAGTTTACTCAGCAATAAGGTTAATACCTTGAGTAAGTTCATGCCACTAGTGTCAAGAAGAAGGCAGATATCTACTATGAACGGACTCAAGTACTCAGGCAAGATCCCAGTGTGCACCAGGCTAAACTTTCCTATCTGGAAGGAAAGGATTAGATTTTACATGGAAGCAGTCGACCCTCGACTCTTCATGATCGTGGAGGAGGGACCTTATATTCCCACTAAGGCCTCCACCATTGATCCTACCAAAATGGTGCCAAAGAAGCTTTCTGAAATGGACAAGGACGAGATGGTGCTGGTCGGACTTGACAAGAAGGCACAAAACATACTAATCAGCGCAGTCGATGACTCCATGATGCAGAACTTCTGCAACTACAGGACTGTTAAAAGTAGCGAGCAAACGACTAGAGTAGCGAACAAACGACTAGAAAACAAGCCAGAACTTTGAATAATTGAAATTTTTATTATCCAAAAAGATATCATTTACAAAGGTATGGCCTTCCTTTTATAGAATGGAGGAGAGAGGATAGAATACAAACTAACAATATGGGACTAAAGCTATACAACAGTTCCGAGCGGCTAGAACAACATACCGGAACAAGCCGCGCAGTTAGACAATATTCTAACCGCCCGGCAATACCAGAAGCAGGAGAGAGATGCGGTTGGAGACCGTTAGACCGCCCGATTTCCAAGCCGCCGGAGATGAACCATCAAACCGCTAGACACCACAGCAACAGTCTGGATATCAACCCGCCGGACACAAACCGCCAGACCGCCCGGTCTACAACCCGCCAAGCTCAAACCGCCAGACCGCCCGGTCTCATACTTCGACACTCCCCCTCAAGCTGGAGCATAGATATCAATCATGCCCAGGTTGTCACAGATATGGAAGAAGGAAGTAGAAACCGGCTTGGTGAAGATATCTGTCAACTCTTTGTCGGAGGTGACGAACGGAGTGCAAATCTGTCTCTTCAAGACCTCTTCTCGGATGAAATGGCAGTCGACCTCTATATGTTTCGTTCTCTCATGGAAGACCAGATTTTTGGATATGTATATAGCGGCCTTGTTGTCACAGAACATAGGCAGAGGATAGTCGTAGACCTATCCTAGGTCAAGCATGAGAGCCCGCAACCATTTTAACTCACACGTGGTTGACGCCATACTCCGGTATTCGGCTTCTGCACTGTACCTTGAGACAACAGACTGCTTCTTGCTCTTCCAGCTCACAAGATTACCTCCAACAAATGTGCAAAAACCTGATGTAGATTTACGGTCACCTTTATCATCCGCATAGCTTGAGTCTGAGTAGGCTTCAACTCTCAGATGACCACGCTTCTGAAAGAGTAGCCCTTTTCCTGGTGCTGCTTTGACATACTCTAGTATCTTCAAGGCAGACTGAAGATGACATTCCCTGGGAGCTTGCATGAACTGACTGACCTTGCCTACAGCATAGGCGATGTCGGGTCTGGTCACCGTGAGATAAATGAGTTTGCTCACCAGACGTCTATACCTGGTGGCATCGGATATAAGAGGTGAGTCATCTGTCCAGGTTTTGTCCTCTCCAGTGGCCATGGGATACCTGGCCGGTTTGGCACCGGTCAATCCTGCCTCTTGTAGAAGATCAAGAGCATACTTCTGTTGGGAGAGAACCATTGAGTCAGGCTTCTGAGAGATTTCTATCCCCAAAAAATATTTCGGGGAGCCCATATCCTTCGTGACTAAGTGTTAACGGAGATGTTTCTTTGTCAAGTCCACCCCAGCCTGGTCATCGCCGGTAAGAAGAATATCATCCACATACACCGCCAAAACCACAAGGCCCGATGCGGTTTTGCGAATAAACAATGAGTGATCGGCTGAACTTCTTGTAAAGCCAATGGCAGCCACAATGCCACTAAACTTGTCGAACCATGCTCGAGGGCTCTGCTTTAGGCCGTAGATGGCCTTCTTTAACTGGCATACTCGTGTCTCCCCCTGAGCAACATACCCAGGAGGTTGCTCCATATAGACATCCTCTTGAAGATCCCCATACAGAAAAGCATTCTTGACATCAAGTTGGGAAATTGCCCACTCCCTTTTGACGGCCACTGAAAGAAGAACCCGGATGGTGCTGAGGCGAGCAACCGGGGAGAAAGTATCAAAGTAGTCAACTCCATAAGTCTGAGTAAAGCCTTTGGCCACCAGCCGGGCTTTGTAACGATCCACAGTGCCGTCGGGGCGAAACTTCACAACGAACTGTTTGTGCAGAACGGGGTCAAAACAACAATAGCCTTTTTGAGTGGTCGAATATCTCAAAAAGACACATTTTGTGGAACGGGGGAGTCATTAGTTGCATTTCATAGGACAACAACTTTCCAAATAAAGTTGGAGGAGAAATATCTGCAAGTTTGGCCACTTCCCTAATGACACAAATCTTGGTGTCCTAATCCTTTGTCAAGGATCTTAGGAATTTGTCATTCAGTTCATATGTACTGAAGACCCTTCCACAAGAAATCAGCTCATTTACTATTCTATAAAACTTCTTATAGTACTCAAATATACTATCTGACTTCCCTTGTCTGAAGCTTTCATATTCCTGATTTAGCATAGACTTTCTATCTTGTCTAACTTCTTCAGAACCCTCCATGTAGACTATCAAGGTGTCACACATTTCCTTGGAGGTCTTGTAGTGAATCAAATTCTGAAAGGTTGAATCATCTATGGCACTTACTATGATATTTTGGGCTCTTTTATCCATAGTTCCCAAGATGATTTCATCCTTAGTCATCTCAGAAAAATCTATGGGAGTTCTTTGATTTGCATCTAGAGCAGACACATTCATTAGAATATAAGGACCTTATTTTACTGTAATATAGATCCTTGGGTCAGAAGCCTCCATAAATAACCTGACTCTTTCTTTCCAAATTCCAAATATCTCCTTCCTGCAGATGGGTAATTTCATAGAATCTAGTTCCTTGTGATTTTCTCCAGAACCCATTTTCTTGATTCTTGATTCTGCCTTAGGGATCTAACTTAGACTGTTAAGTCCTTCTTTGAGTAACCTCCCTCTGATACCACTTGATAGTTTTAACTTTAAGACAACCTAAACACCTAGAGGGGGGAGTGAATAAGTTCTTTTCCTTGTTTTAAACTAAGGAAGAATATAGCTTAAGTTCTTTGACATAAGTCTCAAATCTCTACAGCTAACACAACATATACAATCACAGAATCTAAAATAACACAAGCATCACAGATTGCACATAGGTTTATAAGTGTTCCCCAAGGTCTGGATACATCAACTTTCCCCCTTCACCTATCTAGTAGTGTGCTAGATTCGGACTAATTTCTTCATTCTTCTCAGATTCACAGATCTTACAGCTCAGAACCCTGAAAGGTTCCTACAACTCAGAACCCTATAAGGTTCCTACAACTCAGGCTAACAGCCCTACCTTAACCTTTTCACAAGGCCTACAACTCAGAGAACTGATTCTCCTACACTCAAGCTTAAACAGCCTTACCACTCAGAGATCTAAATCTCTTACACTCAGCCTTTATAGCACAGGCTTACAACTCAGAGATCTGAATCTCCTACACTCAGCCTTTATAACACAGGCTTACACTCAGATCTTTGAAAAGATCCTACAGAAATTGATAAGTGATTTTGATGGATTCTTACCCTTGTTGAGAGAGAAGGGATAAGAAAATTCTTGATCAGCTTCTTGATGAAACTGATGGCTGAAATCAACCTGTTCTTAGCTTTCTTCAAAGCTTCTTGAATCTGAACTCAGTAGGGTTGATCTCCTTTGAAGTTGACTGACTGGCATCTTCCTTCTTGGATTTTAAAATAGATCTGGATCTTCTTTGTAGAATAGTTCAGGATCTACTTCTTAAGAGACTTGTGATTGTCTCCTTCTTGACCTCAAAATAGCTGGAGCTCTCTCTCCCCAAACCTTCTGAAGTTACTTCTGAATTCTGAATGAATTCCCCTTAGACAAAATCTGAGTGGATGATCACTCCAGAATGTCTTCTTAGATCTTCTCACGAAGATCTTCTTCTGTGACTTGCACTTTCTTGATCAGAGATTAATCTCACAATAGTTGTGGTAGTTGTATATATTATCACGATCATAATCATTCTCTGATTTGACACAATTCGTCTATATATATAGGCTTCACCCATGGTAACCGGCTGATCCGGTTTCTAACGAACTTTTGACAAGTCTGACAGCTTCAGTAAACCTGTTGTAACTCACAGCTGTCAAGTCTTCAAACAGTTCTTGTGCCTTTTTCTTTCTCAGCAAAGCGTCAAGACTATCATTAAGTGTCGAGACTGACTGTCATAAAGTGTCGAGACAATATGTCAATATGTGTTGACACAAGTGACTTAAGTGTCGACACAGACTTTGGTGGTGTCGACATAGCTGCCTTGATGTCGACACAGCTTCTTGACACTACATCTTGAGAATGTGTCGACACTAATTATTTGTGTCGACACAATCACTTCTTCACTCCACAACAATCATTTATGTTGAACCTCTACTGAGTGTCGACACAAGTCCTGTGTGTCGACACAGTTGATTTAGTCTCATAATTTGTGTGTCGAAACTTCCTCCAGGTGTCGACACAGTTGATGTCGACTCTACTTCTGTGTGTCGACACTGCCTCCCGGTGTCGATACAGTTGATGTCGACTAACTATTCTTTGTGTCGACACTGCCTCTTGGTGTCGACACAGTTGATGTCGACTACAAAATTCTGTGTGTCGACTACAAAATTCTGTGTGTCGACACAGTTGCTTCAGGTGTCGACACAGCTTTTCCAAGTGTCGACACAGACTTCCTGAAGTGTCGACACATGGATTTAGAAACTTTTTCTGCATTTTAGCCAATACTTAACCTGCACATATAAACTCAAAATAACATCAAATACACCTTGATGTATATCATTGAGCTAAGTGAGGCTTCTCCAAATCAGGTACACAATTTCCAATGTACCCAACATGTGTCCTTATGGGTGACACAACTTTAGATTTCCTCTTACCTTCCGCCCTCAGGGCCATAGACTTTTCTCTGCTAGAAGTTCTGTTGCTTTGCTCCTTCTTCTTCCTGGTATTCATTTGAAGCTCATAGGAGAGATGCTTTTCGAACAGGTTCTGAGGTTCTATCTCCGGCAGCTTCCCAAATTCTCTAATAGCATCAAATTTTGTGTCCTAGTCCTTAGTCAGGGATCTTAAAAACTTGTCATTGAGCTTGCCATTAGTGAATGCACAGCCATTGTTCCTGAGGCTGTTGACTATCTTGAAGAACTTCTCGAAGCTGTCAACTATGGAATCATTGGCACCTTGCTTGAAGGCTTCGTACTCAAGTTTAACAATGATCTGCGATCGTCTCTCACTTCTTCAGTACCTTCCATCAGGATAACAAGACAGTCCTACATCTCTTTGGCAGATTTGTAGTGGAGTAAGTTCTGTAGCATTGAATTATCCACTACACTTGCTATGATATTCTTTGCCTTCTTCTCTAGTGAGACTAAGTCAATATCATCCTTAGTGAGATCCATCATCTTCTTGGGGATCATAATTGCTGGATTTATCATTTAAGCCTGTGTAGGGATGTGTGGTCCTTCTTCTACTATCAGAAAAATCCTTGGATCAGCAGCTTCTATGAAGAACCGTACTCGTTCTTTCCACATGGGAAAGTTTTCCTTGGTGCACACCGGTAGCTTCATGGACGACATGTCTTTACTTCTTTCTACGGTGAATATGCGGAATCTCTAAACGCTAGATCAGGGATCTTGATCAAGGTGTTAAATTTATCGACCAAAACCTCCCTTTGATACCAATTGAAAGTATTTAGCGTCTACCTAAATAACCTTGAGGGGGGGTGAATAGGAGATGTTTGTGTCTTTTGTTGAATAAAAGTATCTAAAAATTCAAGCACACAAACGCAGAGATTTATAGTGGTTCCCCGAATTGGGTACGTCCACTGTCCCGCCTGGCCTATCTACCATGAAGGGATAGACTCTATAACGTCCCAATTCACGCTAGGCCCCTCGCACGTGTTCTGAGTCAAGAGACTCAACTCGGGCTCGGGGTGCACTGACGCGAGGTGTCAGGTGCATTAAATAAGTGTAGGGTTGGGTTCAAGGATACCCCAACCAGTAGCCGAGATGAGGGAACTCGGCTAAGTAAAAATTGATGAGAATGGAGGTTGATGCTCGTCAATCGTCGAGAATGGAGATTGATTCTCGCTGATTCGACGGGTATCGGTGGTCGATACCCGCCGGACTCAGAACTGCAGTAGGCTAAGGGAAAATCGTCGAGAATGCCTGACGATTCTCACCGATCGCCGAGAATACCGGGTGATGCCCACCGATCGTCGAGTATCACTGACTGATACTCAATGCACACAGCAACAGGATGTCCGATAAAACGGCTAAGGGAAAATCGTCGAGTATCATTGTTGATACTCAACGAATTCGTCGAGAATGACCCGCCAATACTCGCCGATCGACGGGAATCACTGGCTGATTCCCGCCGAATTTGACTTGTGCATTTTCTGCGCCCAGGCCGATTCACCGGCTTGTACAGGCAAACTGAACTGGACCTCGTGATTCGTGCTGAATGATCTTTGGACCGGTCACTTCAAATGAAACCTAATTTGGGCGGTCCAATTAGAGAGTGACACATGGCTGAAGGGACTTAGCCTAATATGTAATATAAAAAGGGATTAAAACAAACCCTAACCATCGCATCTGATCCTTCTTGCCGAGCAGACATCGTGCAAACCGACGGGAGCGGAAGAGGAGATATCGCGGGTCGCCGGAGCCGGATTCTGGAGGAGAAGCTCCGCTGTTTCCGTGGAAGAACGCTGCTAACGAAGGCAAGGATGCCGCAGAGAAGGGTAACGCGATCCATGGTCGGCAACGGAGGAAACGCCGGAAATGAGGTGAGTTTCCTCCCCTCTCCCATGGTGCTAGATCTATAGTTATTCTTAGGCGAGACATCGACTCAAACGAGTTTTGATGTGTGAGATGAAGCTTTCTAGGAAGGCCATGCTAGAGCTTGTGCTCTAAAGCTTAGTCGTCTTCAACTTCCCCTCGCTTCAAAGCGATGATAGGGGTGATCTCGTGAAGAGGAAATGGCCTTAAGAGGGAGAATAAAGGTGGAGAAACTTCTGGTTGCGATTTGGGGAAAATCGCTTGAGGAGGAAGATGAACGGATGTCGTTCACTTCGCTTCAAGATGGGTGCAGAATCTGTATTCCGCGCGCAGCGACCTTCTTGGCTATTTTTAAGCAAGAAGAGGGCGGATATGGGCTATCAACTAAACAGGAAAGTTGTAGCCCTTGAAATTACCTTTCCAACGAGTGGTTGCATGTTTCCATGCGATACCTGTAGCCACGGGAAAATCCGTTTGAATCTGCTGCGGTTGGAAGTTAATTCCCAGGAATTCTGTATCCTGTACGCAGCAGACTTCGAGTTGCATTTCTGGTATGATGTGACCAGATCTGGGCTTTCGACTAAACACAAAAGTCATAGCCCTTAAAATTACCTTTCCAACGAGTGGTGTCACGTTTTCGGGCGATACCTGTAGCCACGGGAATCCTCAGTCAAAGTTGCTAACCAGATTACATACAATTCTAGGTGATTATAATATGAACTTGGATTCGATGGAATAGATGTTGCAATTCATCTCGAGGTTGGGTGAATTCTTTTGTGTTAATCACCGAGGTAATGTGAAGATTGATTTTTGAGGACTTGAATCCCTATGCCGAGATGTGAATCAAGCCTAAGTGAATGAAAGGCTTTGTTATATTTGGTAGATCTCCATTATGCGCATTGTCTATAATATGTTGAATTCATTTGAAAGGATTTGTAAATGATTAGAACTATGGCCAGGATGTATAATAGATTGATGGAAGGGGAATGGATAGTCCAATGCTTAGAGTGTCGTCCCTCCACGGGTAGCATTGTGGAAGTTAACAAGTGCGGTGTTGACCGTCACTAATGGGAATGAGGTTGAGTTGGATAAAATTGGACGGTTGGGCTTGGTCCTCGGTGTTCACGTCCCGAGGCTCCTTCCGTATTTGATGGATGGTTGGGCTTGGTCCTCGTGCTTTCTCCGAGGCTCCTTCCATGCCACGGAATTGTGGAATTGCATGTGGTGTGATTCGACACGCGGTGTCATAATCCCGGGTTAAGGATAGTGTGGCAGGTCTACGGGCTCGCCAATCGTCACACCGACGGGAGTTAACAGTTAGACCTTGGGCGGTTGGGCTTGGTCCTCGGTGTTCACGTCCCGAGGCTCCTTCTGTGCCAAGTGAATGGTTGGGCTTGGTTCTCGTGCTCATTTCCGAGGCTCCTTCCGTGTCATACCATAGGCCAGTCAGGGGCTAGGATCTTGGTGCATATTTACCCGAGAGAACCCGCTGAGCCGTAGTACGCATGTGAGCTCCGCTATTGTGTTCTTAGCGTTGAGGCGTACGGAGGCCTAGGCCAGGTAGTGTGGAGACCAGCCTAGTAGTGGAGATGCCCGCTCTACTATCACCGTTTGGCCACGATGGTTGATGCCTGAGAGGTTAGCTACCTGCTCGAATAGTGGGAACTATAAGTCTGTATCGACATAGCGATTGCATGTGCTTGAGCATGGGTGTGTCATTGCATTGCATACATAGCATTGCACTTCATTACATACACAAGACCCTCATCGTATAAGTTTATATGGGCACTCCTATACGATGAGTTACCCTCTACTGAACGACCCTCAACTTATATGCTTGTATGGGCATCCATATAAGTTGAGTTACTTACTGTTCTATATATATACTCTCTTGCTGCTGTAGATTGTAGATTTGTAAAATAAGACCCTGTTCATTTGTATACTATTTCTATTGCTATTTATGATATGTATACATACTTCACCTGCTTGTACTACTGATATATATTTATTGTACTTGTTCCTTTCTCCGCCCGGTGCCGAGGAGTCGCCGGGGGAGAGGATGTGAAACCACTTAGTCTTTTGACTAACGGTTGCTACGTCTTCCTTTTTAGGAGGAAACCCCGCAGGTGGAGCAGCAGGCTATGCAGACGGACAGCCAGGCCAGGGTGACAGGGCCTGAAGGGATGGTACCGTCGCTACCGTCGGTTACAGATGTGAGTGAGAGAGATTTTGTTGTAGCCTTTCGGGGCAATTTTGTTCTCGTACTCTGATATTAGAAGTTTGTTGTAGCTTCTTTAATTATGATATTATGGACATATGCTTGGTGTGGATTTGACTTTCATATTATTATGGTTGGGTTGGCATTTATCTGTTGATATTGTTGTTAGCTGGCAGAATAGACGTCTTGTGGTACAGGTTAGCCTGAGTGCTAGTGTTACCGCAAGGCGGCTGTTCTGGGCATAAGACCCCTCTCGTGCCGTGTTTTGTGTTCCGGGAGGGGGTTTTACAAATGGTATCAGCTTGCTACGATCCTCCACGGCAAAAGTCACTTAACAATGGTGCCACCCCCGTTTGATTGGTCAGTTTGGGGACAAGCAGACTTAGCGGAAGCAGTGGTGTGCCCATATGTAATTCACACTAAGTTGTCCATCTTTATCCTTAGATTAGCCAACCTAACCCTAGGTTTGTACCTTATGTGTAGATCCCAGCACATGTTGAGCCAGTACATGTTGAGCCAGTAAGGGGCACCCCCGCCCCGCCCGTACCTACACAATTCCAACAATCAGAGCTGGGGCAGACGCTCACAGCTATTCTGGACGCCTTTAGGTCCCAATCTCAGCAGACACCTGTACAACAACAGGGTCCGGGATCTAGTTGGTTAAGCGTTTTCCGAGCTCTCTCCCCTCCCTCTTATATTGGGATAGAGTCAGCAGTGCATACGAAAGAGTGGCTCGACACTATACAAGAGTTGTTAGCTAGAATAAGATGTCCAAACAACATGGCGGTGACCCTTGTGGTGACACTTTAGAGCTGCACGCCAAAAGGTGGTGGAAGTCCCTCATGGGCTCCACTTTTCGTGGAAGAGTGTACACGGACATTAGTTGGAGCGAATTCTCCGAAGCCTTCTTAGAGCATTTCATCCCCTCGGCCGCTCGGGATGGTCTGGAAGAGAGATTTTTGCAACTTAAGCAAGGGTCCATGTCGGTGACGGAGTACCAACGGGAGTTTCAGCACCTGGCTAGATTCGCTGACTCCTATGAGCTGGATGATAGAGGGTACGCCAAAAGATTCTACAAAGGCTTGCGAGACCCCCTAAGGCAAGCCCTTTTGTTTATAGCGGACTCTAGTCTGGCGGAGATTATTGATATGGCGAAGAGATTGGAAGCGAACCACTTGAGAAGTGGTAAGAGGCCAGCAGAGGGCATGATGGAAGCCGGCCCCAGCAACAGAAGGAGGTTTGACAATAAAAGAGGAAGAGGATATCGGAGGGGTGGCGGGCGTTTTCCCCAGAACTTTAGAGAGGAGCGCCCGGTTCCACAACCGCCAGCATTACCTCCACCTCCACAGTTTCAGCAACACGGCGGAAGGCAGGAACGGGTGTGCTTTGAATGCAACCAACCGGGCCACATTCGACGCTACTGCCCGCAACTGTTTGGAGATGCGCCTTTCGCTCTCCCTCCAGCAGCCCCGCGGGGGAGAGGGTATGTGCATGGTCGAGGACGAGGACCACGAGGAAGAAACCCCGGACCCGCTCGAGATCAGATGTATGCCCTGGACATGACTCAAGAGCGGAACCCTCAAGAGATGATTGCAGCTACGATTTGATTTAGTCATTTTGCTTCCATTAATATCCTCTAGTTGCTTGAGATATACTAGACGTCTAGCTTGAGTATTATTAATGACACTTAGGCACCGTGATGGTCGGCGGGAAACCGGCTTATACGTTATTTGACACCGGTGCCTCACATTCATTCGTGTCTGAAGACTTCATCAAAGATACACACGGAGTGCAATATTTCACTGGTATTGTTCGAAGAGTTCGCCTCCCAGACGGATCTGTGATGACGGCAACCGCGAAGTGTGAGTTAGGGATAACCATTGGGGGAAAGACCTTTGATACCCCTGCCACAATTTTGAGAATACCAGAGTTCGACCTCATCCTGGGTATGGCGTGGCTGGATTGGCACCATGCGAGAATCGACTGTGCGGAGAAGCGTATCTATTTGAGACATGGGGATACTGATGTAGTCTTCCAAGGTATAAATTTCGCACCACGAATCTTGTTATCCTCAATCCAGAACTTGAAAGATCATATGAGAGGGGATGAAGTCTACATGATACGATTCGAACTAAAAGAGATGAAGTTAGATGTGAAGGATGTGCGGGTAGCACGGGTTTCCCTGAGGTATTTCCAGAGAAACTGCCAGGGTTACCCCTGTATAGAGAAGTGGATTTTCAGATTAAGCTTGTACCAGGAGCTAAGCCTGTCTCCAGGACCCCTTATCGGATGGCCCCAAAAGAACTTGCGGAGTTTAGAGTGCAATTGTAGGAGTTGGTAGAATAAGGGTTTGTTCGCCCCAGCTCGTCGCCTTGGGGAGCCCCTGTTCTATTCGTCAAGAAGAAAGATGGAACCCTGCGTTTATGTATAGACTATCGGGAACTCAACCGACTGATAGTACGGAACACCTACTCGTTACCTCGGATCGATGAGTTGTTCGACCAACTGGTGGGAGCGCATTGGTTCTCCAAGTTAGACTTGCGCTCGGGGTACTACCAATTGAGAATACAGGAGGATGATATACAGAAAATGGCTTTCAGCTTAAGGTACGGCTTATATGAGTTCACAGTGATGCCGTTTGGACTCACCAATGCCCCATCGGCTTTCATGAGCTTGATGAATAAAGTGTTTGAGGCCTATCTAGATGTCTTCGTCATTATGTTCATTGACGACATCCTAGTCTACTCGAAGACGGAGGAAGAACATGCCGGACATTTGGCCTTAGTTCTGGAAAAGTTAAAGGAGCACGCCCTGTTCGCCAAGTTTAGCAAGTGTGAATTCTGGCTTAGGGAAGTTGCTTTCTTGGGTCACGTAATCAGTGGGGCTGGACTAGCTGTGGATCCGGCCAAGGTGCGTGCCGTGAAGGAGTGGTCACCTTTGAAGTCAGCGGCCGATGTGAGGAATTTTCTTGGACTTGTCGGATACTACCGCAAGTTCGTAAAAGGATTCTCCAAGATTGCCCTCCGCTTACTTCCTTGACAAAGAAAGGAGTGCCATTTGAGTGGACACCCCAGTGTGAAGCGGCATTCTAGGAATTGAAGGATAGACTTACCTCCGCCCTCATCCTTGTCCTTCCGTCTGGTAAGGAAGGATTTCAAGTTTATACGGACGCGTCTTATCAGGGGTTGGGAGCGGTGTTGATGCAGCACGGGCACGTAATTGCTTATGCTTCAAGACAATTGAAGAAGCATGAAATCAATTACCCGGTGCATGATTTGGAGCTAGGAGCGGTGGTGTTCTCCATGAAGGTATGGAGGAATTATCTATACGGCGTCCACTGCGAAATCTTCTCGAATCATAAAAATTTGAAGTACGTCCATACCCAGAAGGAATTGAACTTAAGACAACGGCGGTGGTTAGAGTTTCTATGCGACTATGAGTTCACCTTGAACTACCACCCCGGAAAAGCAAACTCGGTAGCCGATGCGTTGAGTAGGAAAGTACCCGGCTCGAGCCCAGAATCTCGATTGATGAGCATGGAGTTGGCACGGATGATCGAGGAGATGGGCATCACCTTAATATTTAAGGCTTCTTCGGAATATACGGAGTACCTGTCCAGCATGAGCATAGTTTGTGATATCCGGGACCGGATCTGAGTGGAGCAAGGATTGGATGCGGCTTTGGCACCAGCAATAAAGTTAATCGAAGACGGGACTACCGACGAGTACACACTAAAGGACGGTCTCATTTACTTTCGCGGCCTACTCTACATCCCAAAGGTGGCAGAATCCGGGAGGATATCATGAGAGAAGCACATTGCTCTCAATATTCCGTGCACCCAAGAATTTCAAAGATGTACGCCGGCTTACGAAAGACAATGTGTTGGCCAGGGATAAAGAAAGATGTCTGGTACTTTGTCACGCATTGTGAAGCCTACCAAAGAGTGAAGGCGGAATGTAGGAGCCCCGGTGGCCTGTTGCAGTCGTTGCCAATCCCCGAATGGAAGTTCGAGGATATATCCATGGACTTCGTACATGGGCTACCTCGCTCCCGCTCAGGGAATGATTCAGTGTGGGTGATCGTTGATCGCCTGACGAAGGTCGCCCGGTTCATTCCTATGAAGAAGGAGGCTCATGTGGATGTCTAGGTACGCCTGTTTGTGGAACAATTTGTACGGTATCACGGCGTACCTAAGACGATAGTTTCGGATCGTGATGGTCGTTTCACCTCCAAGGAGTGGAAGGCGGTACAGACGTATTTGGGCTCACGTCTTACCTTCAGCACCGCATTTCATCCTCAGACGGACGGACAGTCTGAGCGGACCATCCGAACATTGGAAGATCTGTTGAGGTTGTGTGTGATAGATAGGGGAGAGCCGTGGGAAAGACTCTTGCCCTTGGTGGAATTCTCCTATAACAATAGCCATCAAGCTAGTATTGGCATGGCGCCCCATGAAGCCTTATATGGGAGGAGGTGTAGGACCCCCTTGTCTTGGGTGCAAGATGAAGACCCGAAGACTTTGGGAATTGAGTACATAGATGATACTGATGCGGTGGTTAGGCTAATAAGGGATCGCATGTTGGAGGCTCAAAGTCGGCAGGCGAAGTATTACAACGCAAGGAACCGTATGGTGGAATTTCAAGTGGGTGATAAGGTGTTTCTAAAAATCCGGCCGATGCATGGAGTGTCACGAGTGCGAGGAGTGAAGAAGCTCAGTCCACGGTATGTTGGGCCCTATGTCATATTGGAAAGGGTTGGCCCTTTGGCCTACCGGCTGGAGCTACCGCCCGAGCTAGAGAATCTCCACGATGTGTTCCATGTATCGTCGCTTCGGAAGGCGCTGTTGCGGCCCGAACAATACATCCCCACAACTGATGGTACCAAGGCGTCTAACAGATTTGTGCGACTGGAGCCGGTGCGGATCGTTGATAATGAGATAAGAACCTTGCGCCGCAAAAGTGTCCCCTTGGTAAAAGTGTTATGGTCTAATCATGGGAAGGAGGAATTCACATGGGAGCCAATGGATTTGATGTAAAGACGCTACCCGGAGTTGTTTGCTTCAGGTAATTTTATTTAAAAGCATATTTTGTTTTCTGTATGCTTTACTCCCCACGACCTCAGCCTGATTTCGGGGACGAAATCTTTTTATTTTGTTTATAGGATTTGTA
This sequence comes from Platanthera zijinensis, assembly GCA_039513925.1. Taxonomy (NCBI): domain Eukaryota; kingdom Viridiplantae; phylum Streptophyta; class Magnoliopsida; order Asparagales; family Orchidaceae; genus Platanthera; species Platanthera zijinensis. Next base: position 160,309,836 of record CM077083.1, read on the forward strand.
ACGTCCCAATTCGCGCTAGGCCCCTCGCACGTGTTCTGAGTCAAGAGACTCAACTCGGGCTCGGGGTGCACTGATGCGAGGTGTCAGGTGCATTAAATAAGTGTAGGGTTGGGTTCAAGGATACCCCAACCAGTAGCCGAGATGAGGGAACTCGGCTAAGTAAAAATCGACGAGAATGGAGGTTGATGCTCGTCGATCGTCGAGAATGGAGGTTGATTCTCGCCGATTCGACGGGTATCGGTGGTCGATACCCGCCGGACTCAGAACTGCAGTAGGCTAAGGGAAAATCGTCGAGAATGCCTGACGATTCTCACCGATCGCCGAGAATACCCGGTGATGCCCACCGATCGTCGAGTATCACTGACTGATACTCAACGCACACAGCGACAGGATGTCTGATAAAACGGCTAAGGGAAAATCGTCGAGTATCATTGTTGATACTCGACGAATTTGTCGAGAATGACCCGCCAATACTCGCCGATCGACGAGAATCACTGGCTGATTCCCGCCGAATTTGACTTGTGCATTTTCTGCGCCCAGGCTGATTCACCGGCTTGTACAGGCAAACCGAACTGGACCTCGGGATTTGTGCTGAATGATCTTTGGACCGGTCACTTCAAATGAAACCTAATTTGGGCGGTCCAATTAGAGAGTGACACGCTGCGGTTGGAAGTTAATGCCCAGGAATTCTGTATCCTGTACGCAGCAGACTTCGAGTTGCATTTCTGATATGATGTGACCAGATCTGGGCTTTCGACTAAACACGAAAGTCGTAGCCCTTAAAATTACCTTTCCAACGAGTGGTGGCACGTTTTCGGGCGATACCTGTAGCCACGGGAATCCTCAGTCAAAGTTGCTGACCAGATTATATACAATTCTAGGTGATTATAATATGAACTTGGATTCGATGGAATAGATGTTGCAATTCATCTCGAGGTTGGGTGAATTCTTTTGTGTTAATCACCGAGGTAATGTGAAGATTGATGTTTGAGGACTTGAATCCCTATGCCGAGATGTGAATCAAGCCTAAGTGAATGAAAGGCTTTGTTATATTTGGTAGATCTCCATTATGCGCATTGTCTATAATATGTTGAATTCATTTGGAAGGATTTGTAAATGATTAGAACTATGGCCAGGATGTATAATGGATTGATGGAAGGGGAATGGATAGTCCAATGCTTAGAGTGTCGTCCCTCCACGGGTAGCATTGTGGAAGTTAACAAGTGCGGTGTTGACCGTCACTAATGGGAATGAGGTTGAGTTGGATAAAATTGGACGGTTGGGCTTGGTCCTCGGTGTTCACGTCCCGAGGCTCCTTCCGTATTTGATGGATGGTTGGGCTTGGTCCTCGTGCTTTCTCTGAGGCTCCTTCCATGCCACGGAATTGTGGAATTGCATGTGGTGTGAGTCGACACGCGGTGTCGTAATCCCGGGTTAAGGATAGTGTGGCAGGTCTACGGGCTCGCCAATCGTCACACCGATGGGAGTTGACAGTTAGACCTTGGGCGGTTGGTCTTGGTCCTCGGTGTTCACGTCCCGAGGCTCCTTCCGTGCCAAGTGAACGGTTGGGCTTGGTCCTCGTGCTCATTTCTGAGGGTCCTTCCGTATCATACTATTGGCCAGTCAGGGGCTAGGATCTTGGTGCATATTTACCCGAGAGAACCCGCTGAGCCGTAGTACGCATGTGAGCTCCGCTGTTGTGTTCTTAGCGTTGAGGCGTACGGAGGCCTAGGCCAGGTAGTGTGGAGACCAGCCTAGTAGTGGAGATGCTCACTCTACTGTCACCGTTTGGCCACGACGGTTGATGCCTGAGAGGTTAGCTACCTGCTCGAATAGTGGGAACTATAAGTCTGTGTCGACATAGCGATTGCATGTGCTTGAGCATGGGTGTGTCATTGCATTGCATACATAGCATTGCACTTCATTACATACACAAGACCCTCATCGTATAAGTTTGTATGGGCACTCCTATACGATGAGTTACTTTCTGCTGAACGACCCTCAACTTATATGCTTGTATGGGCATCCATATAAGTTGAGTTACTTATTGTTCTAGATATATACTCTCTTGCTGCTGTAGATTGTAGATTTGTAAAATAAGACCCTGTTCATTTGTATACTGTTTCTATTGCTATTTATGATATGTACACATACTTCACCTGCTTGTACTACTGATATATATTTATTGTACTTGTTCCTTTCTCCGCCCGGTGCCGAGGAGTCGCCGGGGGAGAGGATGTGAAACCACTTAGTCTTTTGACTAACGGTTGCTACGTCTTCCTTTTTTGGAGGAAACCCCGCATGTGGAGCAGCAGGCTATACAGACGGACAGCCAAGCCAGGGTGACAGGGCCTGAAGGGACGGTACCGTCGCTACCGTCGGTTACAGATGTGAGTGAGAGAGATTTTGTTGTAGCCTTTCGGGGCAATTTTGTTCTCGCACTCTGATATTAGAAGTTTGTTGTAGCTTCTTTAATTATGATATTATGGACATATGCTTGGTGTGGATTTGACTTTCATATTATTATGGTTGGGTTGGCATTTATCTGTTGATATTGTTGTTAGCCAGCAGAATAGGCGTCTTGTGGTACAGGCTAGCCTGAGTGCTAGTGTTACCACAAGGCGGCTGTTCTGGGCATAAGACCCCTCTCGTGCTGTGTTTTGTGTTCCGGGAGGGGGGTTTTACAGACTCGGTGTAACACCTCTACCCGTCAAGAAGAATATAATAGAAGGTCCGACCGGGGCCCCACACCATATTCCACAAACAGGCGGATAAGCTACGAAATAATATCAAAACACCAACGCATACTAACACAGAGCATTCTAGCAGAAGCTTCATGGTTGAAAACTTGAACTCAAGTACAACAAGAACTGTCCACTAAAAACATAGGATTCTATACAACCAAAGTGTCTGGCCTTAAGGCCTTACAAATTTCTCTTAACAATGTGTGGTTTACAGACATCGGCACGCAGGCCGGCCACACATGAATAAGAAGAAACAAAACAAAGCCTTTGAGGGCAGCAACGCAGCTTGGGCTTCAGCCTGCTATATCCCGCTCGGACCAGCACCTCCAGCACCTGTAAGAAGCAATCCACCAAGCGGTGGCAAACAGGGCAACGGTCAGCATTCAGCTGACCAATTATAACGACCCTGCCCCTGGCATGGGGCAGCGGAATTCCAGCCCTGCATAGCATTTTCCAATATGATATATATATAGCAAACCACGCAAGACGTGCACGACCGCACAGTCAATACATATCACGAACGTCGGCACGACGGCCCGACGCTCCGTGCACTCAGGGCACATTCGGGTGTACCAGAAACACTGGATCCCACCAATGAGCATTCTAGTCATGATAGGCACGCAAGCCGTCGACTCTCGCTATGTGATCCTAACAGGCCTTAAGCACCCAAGGGTAGACAACCATAACGCGGGTGCAGATCTGCCTATCCCGTTGCTCACATCGTTAGACTCAAGACTGGACTGACGCGGGTACAGCTTCACCTTGCCCGTCCACCACAAGATTTGAACCCAACTCGCACAATTTCCTAAACTTCCTCCAGTACTTCCTGCTGCACCAAGCAACAGGTATGCACCACAGATTGCACACAAATAATCAAATTCTCAGAGATTCCTCCGAATGCAAACAAGCATCACTAATCCAGACCAACACGTCCAGATGGGCTTCACACAGCATGCCTAGATCCGTACTCCAATTCCGAACTCTAACAAGGGGGACTTCATATATCTACCCCAAGGGACATCACAACCCATCGCACACTCGCGGGGACGGATTTTCCCTATGCAAATGCAGGAAAGTAGGACTTCACATGTCCAAGACGGAAATCGTTACCCTTGGAATTCGCCTCGGAGCCATGGAGAAAATTGAGACGGATGAAAGCCTTTGTAGCAGCCTTGCCTTCGTAAATCCGAACTCGGCTCGTGATTTGGACCACCGCAGCACCACCGGCGGCCAGATTCCTCTTCTTCTTCCTTGCCTTGCTCTCCCCTCTCTCTTAACTTTAGAAATAGAAAGATGAAACTCAAATGAGCTTTCTCCTCTTCAATCCCGGCCTTATTAACCCAGGGAAGAGACCAGACCATTGGATCTTGGTCAAAGAAAATGAACGGCTCTGATCAGCCCTGAATTTGATTTCCTAGGCCGAACACGGGTAGTGACACGCCCGTGTCACAGGCCGTGTTCTTAAAGCGGTGCACAACCGACTTAAGCCAAACCAGAATACGGGTGTCGACGCACCCGGGATACGCCCGTGTCGACACCTGATACGCCCGTGTCGAGGGGTGTGTTCCCCCATCGAGACGGAAATAGGCATTTTCCCCCGAGACCACACGGGCACTGGACACGCCCGTGTGACAATTTGACACGCCCGTGTCACGATCGACACGGCTGGGCCTCCACGCCGTGTCCTTCTCGGGACAAACTGGCTAATTTTTGGGCATGACACGCCCTGGGACACACCCGTGTCCCAGGCCGTGTCGATGTGTCGATACTCAACGATCGTCGACTCAACGATCATCGAACAAACTGGCTAATTTTTGGGCATGACACGCCCTGGGACACACCCGTGTCCCAGGCCGTATCGATGTGTCGATACTCAACGATCGTCGACTCAACGATCATCGACAATGAAGAACACGCCCTGGGACATGCCCGTGTCCCAGGCCGTGTACCCCAGACACGCCCTGGGACACGCCCGTGTCCCAGGCCGTGTCAGCCAGCCTGAACCTCAATTTGACCTATTGAGATTTCTAGGGTGTTACAATCCTCCCCTCCTTAATTAAATTTCGTCCCGAAATTTGAAGACAGTAGGGATAAAACAACATAACACAATCAGAGACATATATGTGTTGATTACATATACAAATGAGCGAACAGGTTACGAAAATAACTCGGGAAACTCGGCTCGCATAGTCTGCTTCCGCTCCCATGTTAGCTCTTCTCGGCCACAATTATCCTACCGAACTTTGACCATCCCGATCGTTTTGTTCCGACTCTGTTTCTCGGCTCGATCCTCGATCCGAATGGGCCTCACCTTTGTCGTTAGCCCATACTCAACCGGCACCCGATCATTCTCAATTACTTGAGCTGGATCCTTGACTGCTTTTCGTAGTACTGAGATGTGGAACACATCATGCAGTCCTCCAAATTCCGATGAAAGAGCTAGCCGATAGGCAGCTTCCCCAACTCGCTCCACCACTTCAAACAGACCAAGGTATCGCGGACTTAGCTTTTTCAACTGCCGAATCCGAGATACGGCTTTGAAGGGTTTAATCTTTAAATAGACCCAGTCACCCACCGTGAACTCCACGTTCCGGTGCTTAGCAGTGTAATACTTGGCTTGACGATCCTGGGCTATTAGTAGTCTTTCTCGAATTGAGCGTATTGTTGAGTTAGCATCCTCGACTGCCTTTTGTCCCAAAAGTTTGGATTCGCCAGTTTCTTCCCAAGCTAACGGTGTGCGGCACTTGCGACCATACAGAGCTTCAAATGGTGCCATGTCGATGCTCGCTTGGTAACTATTATTGTAGGCAAATTCCACCATAACAAGATGATCTTCCCACTTCTTACCGAAGTCCAGGCCGCACATACGGAGCATATCCTCCATTGTTCTGTTGGTCCGTTCAGTTTGGCCATCTGTTTACGGATGAAAGGTCGTACTGAATGCTAACTTCGTGCCCAACAGCTGATGAATTAGCCTCCAATCCTTTGAAGTAAATCTCCCATCACGGTCACTGATGATGCTTCGGGGAATACCGTGCAATCGAACAATCTGCTCCACATAGTGTTTTGCCAATGTTTCCACTTAATCGTCCCGTTTGTTCGGTAGAAAGTGAGCCACCTTTGTCAACCGTTCTACAATCACCCAAATTGAGTCATTCCCACGTTGCGATCTCGGCAACTCGTGCACGAAATCCATGGAAATATCCTCAAACTTCCACTGCGAAACTGGCAATGATTTCAGGAAACCACTCGGTCGTTGGCCTTCATGCTTTTACCAAAGCACAAGTATGACACTTAGCCACATACTCGGCTATGTCCTTCTTTAAACCAAGCCACCAGAATAATTTCTTCATGTCCTTGTACATCTTTGTGCTCCCAGGGTGAATTGAGTACTTTGTAAAGTGTGCCTCATATAACAATTCTTCTCGCAATTTACCCACACAAGGGACGCACAGTCGGCCATACTTCCGTAATAACCCGTCATCCTAGGAGAATTGGTCACTAGACCCTTCCTTGGCATAGCATTGGAGACTTTCATCAAGCTCCGTTTCCCGCCGAACCCTGTCCGCAAGTTCATATTGAACCTCCATCCAGTTCAAGCATGCATCGGCCGAAGAATCCCTCTCAACACAAGATATCTCCAATGCTTCCAATTCCTGGATTAGACGCTCGTCATGTATCCGCAACCAACTTGCCCGTACCGGAGTCCGACGACTCAAGGCATCAGCGACCACATTTTCCTTTCCGGGAACATAGTGAATGTCGAAGGTATAATCCCCTAAGAATTCCATCCACCTCCTTTGTCGCATATTTAAATCCTTTTGATCGAGAAGATACTTCGGGCTTTTATGATCTGTATAAATATCTACCTTCATGCCATAAAGATAGTTCCGCCACAACTTTAGCGAAAAGATCACCGCCGCCAACTCCAAGTCGTGGACAGGGTAATTACGCTCATGCACCTTTAATTGATGTGAGCCATAAGCGATCACCTTGCCAAACTGCAGGAGAACGCAGCCTAAGCCGCTTCCTGACGCATCGCTGTATATCTCAAAACCGTCTGTACCACAAGGCGACGTCAAAACAGGCGCCGTGGTCAAACGACCTTTTAGCTCCTCAAAAGCTCGCGCGCACTCCGGTGTCCAAACGAACTTCTGATCTTTTCTCGTCAACGTAGTCAAAGGCAAAGCAATCCGGGAGAAGTTCGCCACAAATCGTCTATAGTAGCCTGCCAGTCCAAGAAAACTCCTGACTTCGGCCACCGAAGACATCACTGGCCAATCAAGAATGGCACTTATCTTTGTCGGATCTACCACTATGCCCTCTCCACTTACCACATGGCCCAGAAAAGCCACCGACGAGAGCCAGAACTCACACTTAGAGAACTTGGCATACAACTTATTTCTCCGCAAGATATGCAATACTAACCGCAAATGGTTTGCATGATCTTCCTCCGACTGAGAGTACATGAGGATATCATCAATGAACACAATCACAAACAGATCCAAGTATTCGCGGAACGTTCGATGCATGAGATCCATGAATACCGAAGGCGCATTACATAAGCCGAACAACATCACTGTGAACTCATAATGACTGTAGCGTGTGCCAAACGCTGTCTTGGGAATGTCACCTTCCCTAATCCGTAATTGGTAATACCCGGATTTCAAATCCAACTTGGAATAGACGGTTGAGCCTGCTAGCTGATCAAACAAGTCATCGATCCATGGAATCAGATACCTGTTTTTCTCCATCAGCTTATTCAGTTCGCGATAATCAATACATAGCCGCAAACTACTGTCTTTCTTTTTCACAAAAAGAACAGGCGCGCTCCAAGGTGACATACTTGGGCGTATGTATCCCTGCTCCAACAGTTCTTGCAACTGAACTTTTAGTTCGGCCATCTCTTTTGGCGCTACCCGATACGGCGAACGGGCCATAGGTTTCGCACCCGGCACCAGCTCGATAGCGAAGTCGATTTACCTTTGGGGAGGTAACCCCGGAAGGTCCGTTGGAAACACATCAGTATACTCCGACACAATCGGCACATCACTCACACTGGCCTTCGGCGCCACCGCCTCTAAGAGTGTGAGAACAACTCCGCACCCTTCCGAACTGCCTTAATGACTTGGAGAGCAGATAACAACATCCCACTCATCCCTTGTATACCAATGAACTTGGTCTCTTGTTCGGTATTCTGCCCAAGTGTGACCTCTTTTGACATGCAATCTATACAGGCACGCTGCTCTGACAGCCAGTCCATACCAAAGATTATATCAAATTCCTTGATCGGCAATACTAGTGTTTCCACCTTGAACTCCCGACTCCCTATCTTGACCTCAAGACCGCAAGATTTATCCGCGCACATCAAACATCCGTTAGGTAACAACACCTTTACACTGTCTGTCGTGGTCCGGATAGGTACCCCAACACGAAAGACGAACTCTTCAGACAGAAACGAATGTGAAGCACCTGTGTCAAACAGTGCTCGCGCTGGATACTCTCGTATAAGGACAAACCCTAAAACATCACAATCAAAACAAGCACAACACACAGGATAAAATAACATTAAAAACTGCGCGCACCTATGAAAACATCCGCCTGCTTAATGGCCTCCTGTTGTCCAAGGTTGAAGACCCTGGGCTGCGCGTGCGAGGCAGAAGACTCCACCACAGTCTTCCCTTTCTCCGCATAAGACGCTCCCGTCTTCTTGTCACCATTTGGAGGACAAACTCGGCAATCACGTGCGAAGTGTCCCAACTTCCCGCACGTAAAACAAGCACGAGATCCATACCAAGATGTCTCTGTCACAGTCGCAGAAGGAGCTTATCCAGTAGACTTGGACTTCTTTCCCCATCTCTTACGGTACCCAAAATTCTCCGGATTCGGCGGCTTGAACTCTGGCTTTGTCACAGCCAAGGTCCCTCTTTCCTTCCCCCTTTTCATGTCCGTCTCCAAAGACCGAGCCGTACAGACTAAGGCTTGAAATCCCTGACTCACAGAACTCGAGAGCAAATACCGCAGCTCATCTCGCAGTCCCGCATAAAACCTACTAGTCTTACGCTCTTCTTCGGCAAAGATGGTACCTGCATATCTTCCCAAACGTGTGAATTCATGAAGGTAATCATCCACACTATGATCTCCTTGAGTTAACCGTTGAAATTCCATTTCCATCGATAACCTTTGCTGCATTGGTAGATGTTGTGCCAAGAACAACCGAGAAAATTCATCCATCGAGACTTCTGCAAGTTGTCTACCGGCCAAGTGATGCAGTTCAATCTCATCCCACCATAAATAAGCCTCTCCTTCTAGTAGGAAAGTGGCCAACATAACTTTCTGTCCCTCCTCAACCTTGATCGCTCTAATGATCCTCTTGATCCTTGCAAGCCAATCCTCTGCTTGGGCCGGTGACCCTGCCCCAGTAAATTGTGGAGGATTGAAGCTCAAGAATTGCTTCAATTGTTGATCTGCTGCCCGCGGATCAACTACAGCTTCTACCGGTTCTTGCCGTACCCCAGCATGCGTTGGCACCACTGCAGGACGTGCCTGCCCAGCCTGCTGAGCATTCATCACAGCAAGTACTGTTTCCGTGATGAAACGTACCGTTTTAGCAGATGGAGGAGGTGTGGGCACCTCAGCTGGTGCCGCACTTTCGACAGAATGTTGAGGTTCGGATTGACCCGCAACACTTCTTGTCACCTATATGTGTAAAACACATAATTTAGCGACCAAGTAAAACGGAAAACATACAAAAAGAATACACAAGTTCAACAAACAAGTGTATTTGCATTCCTAAGTGGACATTCTTGAGTTCAAGTTAAGTGTTATAACGACAGCACTGACACGTGCTCGCCACCCCTCAAAAGAATTCATTCGCGAATTCGGAAGAGATCGACCAACAAGCTGATACTAAATTGTAACACCTCTACCCGTCAAGAAGAATATAATAGAGGGTCCGGACGGGGCCCCACACCATATTCCAAAAAAAAGCGGAGACGCTACGAAATAATATCAAAACACCAACGCATCCTAACACAGAGCATTCTAGCGAAAGCTTCACGGTTGAAAACTTGAACTCAAGTACAATAAGAACTGTCCACTAAAAACATAAGAATGTATACAACCAAAGTGTCTGGCCTTAAGGCCTTACAAATTTCTCTTAACAAGGTGTGGTTTACAGACATCGGCACGCAGGCCGGCCGCACATGAACAAGAAGAAACAAAACAAAGCCTTCGAGGGCAGCACCTCAGCTTGGGCTTCAGCCCGCTAAGTCCCGCTCGGACCAGAACCTCCAGCACCTATAAGAAGCAATCCACCAAGCGGTGGCAAACAGGGCAACGGTCAGCATTCAGCTGACCAATTATAATGACCCTGCCCCTGGCACGGGGCAGCGGAATTCCAGCCCTGCATAGCATTTTCCAATATGATATATATAGCAAACCACGCAAGACGTGCACGACCGCACAGTCAATACATATCACAAACATCGGCACGACGGCCCGACGCTCCGTGCACTCAGGGCACATTCAGGTGTACCGGAAATACCAGATCCCACCAATGAGCATTCTAATCATGATCGGCACGCAAGCCGTCGACTCTCGCTATGTGATCCTAACAGGGCCTTAAGCACCCAAGGTTAGACAACCATAACCCGGGTACAGATCCGCCTATCCCGTTGCTCACATCGTCAGACTCAAGACTGGACTGACGCGGGTACAGCTTCACCTTGCCCGTCCACCACAAGAGTTGAACCCAACTAGCACAATTTCCTGGACTTCCTCCAGTACTTCCTGCTGCACCAAGAAACAGGTATGCACCACAGATTGCACACAAATAATCAAATTCTCGGAGATTCCTCCGAATGCAAACAAGAATCACCAATCCAGACCAACACGTCCAGATGGGCTTCACACAGCATGCCTAGATCCGTACTCCAATTCCGGACTCTAACAAGGGGGACTTCACATATCTACCTTAAGGGACATCACAACCTACCGCACACTCGCGGGGACAGATTTTCCCTATGCAAATGCAGGAAAGTAGGACTTCACATGTCCAATACGGAAATCGTTACCCTTGGAATTTGCCTCGGAGCCATGGAGAAAATTGAGACGGATGAAAGCCTTCGTAGCAGCCTTGCCTTCGTAAATCCGAACTCGGCTCGCGATTTGGACCACCGCAGCACCACCGGCGGCCGGATTCCTCTTCTTCTTCCTTGCCTTGCTCTCCCCTCTCTCTTAACTTTAGAAAGAGAAAGATGAAACTCAAATGAGCTTTCTCCTCTTCAATCCCGGCCTTATCAACCCAGGGAAGAGCCCTGACCATTGGATCTTGGTCAAAGAAAATGAACGGCTCTGATCAGCCCTGAATTTGATTTCCTGGGCCGAACACGGGTAGTGACACGCCCGTGTCACAGGCCATGTTCCTGAAGCGGTGCACAACCGACTTAAGCCAAACCAGAACACGGGTGTCGACACTCCCGGGACACGCCCGTGTCGACACCTGACACGCCCGTGTCGAGGGGAGTGTTCCCCCATCGAGACGGAAATCAGCATTTTCCCCCGAGACCACACGGGCACTGGACACGCCCGTGTGACAATTTGACACGCCCGTGTCACGATCGACACGGCTGGGCCTCCATGCCGTGTCCTTCTCGGGACAAACTGGCTAATTTTTGGGCATGACACGCCCTGGGACACGCCCGTGTCCCAGGCCGTGTTGATGTGTCGATACTCAACGATCGTCGACTCAACGATCGTCGACAATGAAGAACACACCCTGGGACACGCCCGTGTCTCAGGTCGTGTACCCCAGACACGCCCTCGGACACACCCGTGTCCCAGGCCATGTCAGCCAGCCTGAACCTCAATTTCACCTGTTGAGATTTTTGGGGTGTTACACTCGGCTACTTCACCTTTCTCAGATTATCACAATCTTACAACTCGAAGCAATGCTCCTACACCTCGGATACCAAACTCTCCTATACCTCGATCCACAACCGGATCTACACCTTGATCAACAAACCGGATCTACAAACTCTATCCACTAACGGATCTATAAATCTCGGAGACAAAGCTCCTACAAGAGTAAAAACAATTTTTACAACAACAATAAAAAAATACTTCCAGATCTGAAATCTTCAAGGTTCTTCCTTCTTGAAAACTGAAAATCTTGGTGAAGAAGGTTGATGAAGAAATCTCGAGAAAACGTCGATCTGAAAAGCTTAGAATCTTACACGATCAAGTAGATGTTGAAGAATCTGTGAATCTTGGACTTGTCGAATCTTTTCTTCTTGGAATTGCTGGATCGATAGATGGGCGAAAGACAAGAACAAGGAAGACGGCGCGGCTTCTCCCGATTTAGAAAGTGCGAAGGCGATTCAGAATATTATTCTTCTCATTAGGGTTAACGATTCCTTTGAAAGGACTTTATAGAGAACATTGTCTAATGGTCTGAAATCATTAAGGAATGATCCACGTGGATCAATCATGAAGAACTTAGAATATTTCAAAATCTCGTCAGACAGTTTGAAATTTTTTTTCTGCAACTTCATTTATCAAGAAGACTTGTAATTTCTCGAGAAGGATGTGCTTTCTCGAGAAAAGTACTTTAAGCAAAATCTTTGAATAGAGGTACAGATTTCTCGAGAAGGATGTGATTTCTCGAGAAAAATACTTAGCGCCAATTTTGAATTGAAGAACTTATTTCTCGAGAAGGATTTGATTTCTCGATAAATGATTTGCTTTCTCGAGAAATGGCGTGGCTTTCTCGAGACATTTACTTAACCCAAATTCTTTGAACTGAAGTATTGATTTCTCGAGAAATATTTGGTTTCTCGAGAAAACGACTTAGCTTCTCGAGAAATAGGTTCGACTTCTCAAGAACTACTTTGCTTTCTCGAGAAATGAACTTGGTTTCTCGAGAAATCTTCTGGGATTTTCTCGAGAAAAGGACTTAAGATAGTTTCTGACCATCTTTCGAGAAGTCTTTGAGGTTTCTCGAGAACAGCTTGCCTTTCTTGAGAAATATACTTAGACTTCTCGAGAAATGGACTTCCTTTCTCGAGAAATGGACTTGGAAATTTTTCTATGAAAAAATTAAGTCTTCTTTGTTGAAGACCAGCAACCTTTTCTTTCTTCCATTTCCTTTGTACTTGAAAGTGAAGTGCATCCCAATAAAGAGGTTACACATGAGTCAACACCATGGATCACACAATGAGGGATTATATTGCATGATCCTATATTTAGTGACTCATTGTAAACTGACATTGGTCTACACTTAGCAATAGTGACCTGTAAGTACTCAAGTAAAGAATAACATCAAATACATACTTAATTTATCTTAGTTCAAGGGTGACTTCACACAAATCTAGGTTATTGTGGATACAATACCTAACAGTGGGGGGGTACACATGTTAAAGGGCACCTAATGATCCCCATCTTGTGGATCATTGTATCACCCAAAAAATGGAAACAGAACTTTTGATAGCTATCGTCGAGCGACAGTGGGTATCGTTGGCGATAGTGATAGCACTCGACGCTTTCAAGTGTTGAGTAAACTCGAAGAATCATTGAGTAAGGGACCATCACGTGGCGATAGTGGGCATCGCGCGACGATACTACTCAACGCACTCAACACCTTCAATGAAGCGTTGAGTAGACTCAACGCACTCGACGCTTTCGACGAATCGTGGAGTGAGCTATCGCATGGTGATAGTGGGTATCGGTGGGCGATACTGCCATGTGTGGCTTGACACGTGTAGGATGGCTGGAAGGTGGCTGATGAGCGGTGGTTGACTAAGGTCAAAGAGGCTGCTGGCGCTATCGCCAGACGAAAGTTGATATCGCGCGACAATATTGTTTTGTTTGACTACTCAGCTGAAATCGTGGCCTTTGCTTCCTTTTTATGAAATAATCATGTTGTTGGGATGAATCTTGAGACCACTTAAGTAGAGGAGTCGGGAAAAGAGAAGTCATTTCTCTTCTTCTTCCTTTCTCTCCTCCTTTCATTGTCATCTTGAGAGAAAAGAGCTAAGGAAGAATGCAGAGGCAGAGACTGAGCTTGGAAAGCTTGGTGAAGGAGATCCAGTGGACGAAATCAAAATTCGAGGATAGATCCGCGAAGATGAAAGAGAGGTGCTCCTTTCCAATAGGATAGAAAGCTTCGATATGGCTCCGAAACCGATTACGAGGGTAACGATTTTCTCCTTGGACAAGTGAAGTCCTTAATTTGCATATGTGCATGGAGCCTCTCACCAAAAGGTGAAGAAAGGATGGTTTCACGCGGGTCGATCGTTGTGATACCCGATTAATTTTGCATATAGATCCGGAAAGTTGCAGTACAGAATAGGCATGTTATGTGAAGCCCATTCAGACAAGTTAGTCTGGATTGGTGATGTTTTATTTTGCGCACCGGAGAAGACTCCGCATATAAATGAGTAGTTTACAGGGTCTGTGAGTTATGCCTGTGAAATGGGAGTAGCAGGAATTACTGGAGATGCTCTCCAGGAAAATAACCAAGAAATTTCTACGTCTTAGAAAACTAGTGGATATCGTCGGGCGATAGTGAGTATCGCCGGCGATAGCTCCTAGTGAGGTATGTTTGTGAGGCCTATCTTAGGGAGACTTGGGGGAAATTATATGAAAAGCTGAGAGCATGTAGTGCCCAGCTATGGTTTCCATGAGTGACAGCCTATTTTGGTGCGAAGCCTTCCTTGCGAAGACTGTGTGTGGCTAGCAGGTGAGTTGAGTCTTAGAGGCCAACTATTATGGTCATGAGAGCCGTAATGAAGCTGTGAGCCTGTAGTGCCCAGCTTTAAAGGCCAGTGAGCCAAACGGGAAAGGGGAGGCTAACCCGTATCTTGTCATGGGGCTTGATTGCTTCGTCTTTCGTTAATGACATTGCGATTTGAGCAACAGGAAGAATGCTGAACTGTACCCGCGTTATGTCAGTCCATGCTGGATTGCCTAAAGTAATCTTCTTTCGTCATTGGCATATTGAGAGTCTTAGGCCTAGGGCCAAAAAGACTAGAATGCTTAAGAATGAACCGTTAAGTCTTGTACCTTTGAACGGAAGGTGGTATCCGGGAAGTTTGGTACACCGAGAATGTGCCCTGGATGCATTGGGCATGTGGTCGTTGAGCCTACGTCTGTGGTGTATAGTGTTTGAATGAACATTGTTGTTGCCACTATATATTTATCTACTGCTATTGTACGGAAGGAGAATCGCAACCTAGAGTAAGGGGTGGGGTCATTATAAATGGGTCGGCAATTGCTGACTGTTACTTTGTTTGCCACGTTTTGGTGGGACGTGATTTGCTGGTGTTGGAGAGCCAAGTGGAAAGTAGCGGGATGAAGCCCTTGTGATGCGATTGAATGGCCATCAAAGGCCCTAAGGCAAACTTTTAATGTTATCGTGTGTGGCCAGCCTGCGTTCCGATGTTTGTAAACCACAATTGTGAAGTATAACTATAAGGCCTTAAAGCCGTAACGTTTTGTGTATTTTGTAAAGACATTCCTATATTATATTTTAATGGACATTACTTTTACTTGAGTTCAAATGTAACCCTTGAAGATTTTGCTAGAATGCTCTGGGTTAGGATGCGAGTAGTTTTGATATAAATACATGACTCCGCCTCCTGTCTGTGGAATATAGCATGGGCCCATGTCAGAACCTCTGTTATTTTTCTTTTGACGGATGGAGATGTTATAATTTTTGTATTAGCTTGTCTTCATCTTCCTCCTGCAAATTCATGGTCAAATTCTTTTGTGGGGTGGCGAGCACGTGTATGTGCTTACCGTTATAACAATAACGAACTCAAGAATGTCCACAATTACACATGTTTGAGGAACGTAAGCTTTCTTGTTATTGTTTTTGCATTATTTTTTTTAGTTGCTTAATTGTGTGTTCCACAATTGTAGGAGACTAGAAGGGGTAAGGGACAACATGATCCCCAGCACTCGGTGGAGAGTTATGTATCCACTGAGGTGCCAACACCTCCACCTTCTATAGAGACGGTTCAATGGATAGCTGATGTGGTCTTCGCAATGATCAATGCCAAACCTGAAAGGCATATGCAGCACCCTGTTCCCCTGGTGGCATCTATGCCGATTGGTTTGTTTGAGCAAATTGCAAGGGGAAGAGAATCGACTCACCCGTTGAATATGTGTTTGATGCAAGGAATGCATACGGTTGAGGAGTACTTGCATGCATTTGTCATGCTGAGACAACATGCAGTGTTCGTGTTTGAAACTGAGGAAACTAAGATCAACCGATTTTATGATGGTTTGCGCCTTGAACTACATTTTCTATTGATGGTTCCAAATTTAATGGGATTCCAAACATTGATGGTGTCAACGAGATCGTTGGAGATGGACTTGGCAAAAGTCCACTAGATGACAGAGTTCAGGGAATCGATCTTTATAAGGTCTGGAAAGTATGCTTACCACAGGAGGTGGGGACGCAAGGCTGGAGCATCGAAGAGTCAAGCTTCACTTTGCTATACATGTGGAAAGAAAGGACATCTTGCCCGAGACTATCGTGGCAGTGCCACGAAGGAAAAGAAGGCTAAGGCTGGAGCAGCTTTCAGGAGAGCTTCACGTACTTGCCACTCATGTGGCAAAGAGGGACATATTGCCTTAGACTGCCGAAGTGGCCCTTCAATGATAGCAAATTGAAATGAAATTTCATGTGTACCTAAATCAATTGTTGTAATAGTGAACTCTAAGTTCTACTTTTTGAAACAATGCATATTTTGCATGTTCAAACCTGTTGTGGTGACTAATCAAGAAGTCTGTTGATTGGGCATAATGTATTCCCTTTGTGATTATGTTTGTAGCATAAATGAGATTGGAATGACATTGCCTTAATAATAAAATGTGAACACAGGTAGAAAGTTTTATGTTAAGATGCAGTTATGAAGTCATGTCGTTAGTTTGGAAGCATCTATGCTTAAAATAGTTACATTTGATGTGAATGTAGGTATGGACTAGAGTTCAGGTTGTAACTCTAAGGAAGTCACATTGGGATAGAACACAGAGCGAGAGACTCAGTTCACTTGTATGCGAGGAGTGGGCAAGGTATGAATGTTTGCCCTTGAACTAGTCAAGGCTGTTCGGTAGGGCGCAAAGTTATTCTTCAGGCCATTAGAGGCCGTTGTGCTGAAGCCCAGTTTGAACGACGTTCCTTTTGTGTCGGTTGATGCAGATGTGTTTCCTCACGATATCCCTGGGTTACATCCCAGTGAGAGATTGATTTCGCTATTGAGTTGGTGCCAGGTGTGAAACCTGTGGTCCACTCACCGTATCGGGTAATGCCAAAGGAAATGACGGAACCGAAAGTTCAACTTCAATACTTGCTGGAGCAAGGCTATATACGTCCAAGTATGTCACCTTGACGTTCATCAGTCGTCTTTATGAAGAAGAAGGATGGAAGCTTGTGTCTATGCATCGACTATCGCGACTTAAACAAGAGGATGGAGAAAAACAAGCATCTGATTCCATGGATTAATGACTTGTTCGATCAGCCCGTTGGATTAACTGTGTACTCGAAGCTAGATTTGAAGTCTGGCTATTACCAGTTGAGGATTCGGGAATGTGACATTCCCAAGACAGCATTTGGTACATGCTATGGGCACTACGAATTCACTGTAATGCCGTTTGTGTTGGGTATTGTATCCACAATTACCTGGATTTGAGGAAGCCCCTGTCAAGCTAAGATGAATTCACAATGTATTTGATCATTTGTCTTCAAGTTGTGCTTGCAGTTATTTCATGCTAAGTACACACCAATGTCAGGGTGCAGTAGGTCAATATACACAGGTCTGTGCAATGTAATCCCTCATTGAGCAGATCAGTGTGTTGCCTTACGCGCACTCTCTCTATTGGAGTGTACTTATGTTCAAGTACAGGGCTAAGATAGATCAAGAGCAGACAAGGAGCAAGGATGGGTCAACGACCAGCTCACAGGAAGATAGATGAAAAATCGTCTAAGGAAAATTCGACGAGAATCACTAAGTGATTCTCGCCAATTCGACGAAAATCTTAGTGATTCTCGACAAATCGTCGAGAATCACTAGCCTACTCTTGCCGAATGCATCCGGCTATATCAATGCCGTCTAGAATTCAGCTAAGGCAGAATCGACAAGAATCACTAAGTGATTCTCGCCGAATCGTCGAGAATGGCTTTGCATTCTCGCCGATTCGTCGAGAATGGATTGTGATTCTCGCCGATTCTCTCTAGATGGCTTGCTTTTCAGCTAGAATTCTTCCAATGAGAATTCAACGGGAATCATAAGTGATTCTCTCCGATTTGTCGAGAATCACCAATGATTCCCGCCGAATTTGCCTTAGGCGTTTTCCGTCGACTCGCTGGACCGGACCATGTACTCAGGCGCTGTTTTAACCGGAATTAGGGTTTCGTCTTGTGGGGCCCACAACGGTCATAAAGGAGTATTCTATAGTATAAATACTCTCCTATTTTGAACGTAAGAAGTAGCGAAGAAAACGAACAAGTCGGCCGCCTCGCGTGACCTAGCTAATCGCGGAATCTCTTCCGTCGCCGTCGCCGCTCGAGAGGTTGTCGCCGCCGTTGGTCTTGGATTCTTCTTGATCTCCTGGCGACAGAAACTTAGCCAAGCAATGCGTCTCACATTTCTTTCTTGAGATCCTTTGTCTCTTAGTTTGTTGAACAGGAATACCTTCCCCTTTCGAATCGATTGAGACGATCGATCCAAATAAGATCGTTGGTAGACCTTGCTAGCTTTGTTAAGAAGTTTTGATCTACAAAGCATCGCCGCCGCAATCCTTGCCGCTGCCGATCTCGGGGAGATCCTCTCCAAGAGAGTGCTTAGGTCGTGGACTCTTCGTCTTCTTCAAGAACGCTTCATCGAACGAAGAGGGACACCAAGCGCTCCAAACGTAGTTTGTATTTTTGTACATTCTATTTTTACTTTTGTTGTAAAGGAACTTTGTTTCCTCATTGTAAGGGTTGGGTGCAACCCGTGATGGAGGAGTAGTGACTCCTTTGGGTGGAAGGGTTTCTTCCATAGTGATAGGATTGGATTTCAATCCTGTTGGTGAAGTGACCGAGTCGTCCCTTGTTGGGAGATAGGTCAAAGGGGGAGAGTGGACGTACCCAAATCAGGGAACCACTATAACTGCCTGTATGTTTCTGTGTTGTGCGTGTTTTGTTTTCTTGTGCAGGTTTATTTTTAATTCCGCAAAAATACTGCAAATCACCTATCCCCCCATAGGTGAAGGTAGTTGACATTAGATTGACTTTCAATTTGGGCTAACAAATGTGCCATCGGTATTCATGGACTTAATGCATCAAACATTTAGAGAGTACTTGGACCTATTTGTGATCGTCTTTATTGACAACATATTGGTGTACTCTCAGTCCGAAGAAGATCATGCAAATCATTTACGGATGGTTTTGCATACCCTGTGAAGAAACAAACACAATGCCAAGTTCTCAAAGTGCGAGTTTTGGCTATCATCAGTGGATTTTCTTGACCATGTGGTTAGTGGAGAGGGTATTACGGTGGATCCGCCGAAGATAGTTGCGATACGGGAGTGACCGGTGTTGACTACTGTAGCAAAAGATAGGAGTTTCCTTGGACTTGTCGGCTACTACAGGTGCTTCGTAGAGAACTTTTCGAGGATAGCCTTACCTCTCACCACACTGATGAGGAAAGATCAGAAGTTCGTTTGGATTCCTGAGTGTGTGTAAGACCCCCTTTTTTTACACCGGGGTCTTAGGCCCAGAACCGCCGCTTTGCGGTGACACCTTCACGCCCTGAAGGGTCATCATCGCGAAACGCCGATTCTGCCGGCCGATTCGATCACAGAAAAGCAACAAAAGTAGAGTAGACACAAGTGAGGTAAAAAATTTAACCAATAGTCCACAATAAAATCACATCAAAGTAATAATATCTCCACGAAGGGAGTGTCCACAAAAATAGTAAAGTACTGGATAAGGGCTTAAGCCCGGTACATCAAATCCTCACTACAAGCCACTCAGTGCGAAAGCAAAACAATAACAACTAAAAATGAACGGGACTCACCCTCCCAGCTGTCTGAACTCCGGCGCTAGACTTCCCAATCCCCAAGCGCGTCGACCTCTGGCGCTGCTGCTCTATGCTGGGCTCCACAGTACCCTAAAATGTTATGGTTTGAAAACCATTAGTCTATAAGACTAAGCCCTATCATCCCCCACCCCTTCCTCCATGGCTCCTAGGCACCGAGCGGGAAGGAAGAAAGGGATGGTAATGAAGGTGGAGAATAACAAGGTACATGTGACAACGGAACTAGTCAAGCAGTTCAATAAGTATATATGACAGTAATAAAAGTATGAAGAACCGAACAAGAATAAGTAAGTAACCTTAACTTATATGAGAACACATAAGCCAAGGGATCTTTAGCAAGGCTCCTATCGTATAAAACGTCCCATACCGGTTTATACGATAGGGTGTCGGTTTATTCTAGCAGCTTACAAATATATTCAAGTAAGTAACCTTAACTTATAAGCACGTTCGCACGAACTTATAGGCTAAGGGGTCGTTTTACAGGGCCTATTGTATAATGTGTCCCATACAACATTATATAATAGGTGCCGGGGTTTTATGCAATAATGATGCTATGAAAAGCAAGTATGTTATAATGTGATCATGCAAGTGCAACACACCCACTCGACTATGTGCACACAGACCTTTTGTTCCCCCTTTCTAGAGCTGAACCTCCCAGGATATCTCCGTAGTGGCAAACAGAAGCGGTGGGTTGGGCCTCGCCCACCTCTAAACCGGTAATTGCACTACCGGTCAGACCTATTGTATACCTCAATGCTGGTGCACTAAGCGGATCTCCTGTGTACTCTTGCCGGCTGTCGCACCGGACTTTATTTGGCCAAGTGCTAAACCACACTTGTCGAGTCGTCGTATTGGCGTCGGTGCATCGACCCTCCGATATCGAAGACCCACCACCTTAAATTTATGCACATGCAACCTTATGTATCAACACCCGAGCCGAAGCTCCCCGGACAAACACGTCTGTCACAAACAACAACCACCGAGCCTAAGCTCCCCGGACCAACACGTCCGTCAAAAACAACAACCACCGAGCCTAAGCTCCCCGGGCGACCTAACATAATATCCCTAAACATCGAGGTGAGTGGAAGTGAATCCCTTGTTATACTAGTTACTCTTGTATTTCATTTTACCTACGGTTTAGGTTAGCCCAGGACTACCCAAGGCATTCCCTGTGAAGGGCTCTCGAGGGTACTAGGAACTACGATGGGATGAAAGCCCAAAGTTCCCTTTCGCAAGGCACTTATTATTATTGGTTAATACCCGGTTCCCAACCCCATTGTATTACTCTGGTTCTAACCCTAATGTGTTTGACCTTCTCTTTTCCCATAGGGAAGACGACTTGTCGTCGAACCCGAGCTCCACTTAACCTTAGACAACCCAGCAATCTTCTCAACCCATATCCCAAATTCAAATGATAAACTCCAAATTACTCACCACAACAGTAAACCATAATCCCGTCACCCTATGACCACGACATCACAATTTTTACCGCTTTACTAAATGCAGACCACCCTTAAGCTAAATGATGTGCATGATAGGAAGTACTCCAAATTCTCATCCAAACATGCTAAGATAATTTATGGGGACCTATCATGACTTTTACAACTTAAACCCAGGATTTTTTAATTTCCCTAAATTATCTGGTATTTATTTAATTTTTCCGAAAATGAGGCCATGAGCGATTTTGAACATGAAGTACTAGATTTTCTCAAGCAATGGTCATCCAAAAATTATGAGCCCTACATAATGCTAACATGTCAGAGAATCTCAGGTTTCACTAATTTTTCTTAAAAGTTGGCCTCTAATTAATTATTCTAAATTTATTCTAAAATTATCCTAACAAGCTTGACTAAAGAAGGAAGTACTATAATCCACCATCAGAAAATTATGAGAAAATCACCAGACTATCATAGTGTCTGTAACATCCCATTTTCAAATAGACTCCCCCTTAGAGTGACTTGAACATACCTAGGTCATAACAAGGCTTAGGTTGAATCTAGGAGGTCAAGTGACCCAACTAGCTAGTTGAGACTCACTTGGGCTACAAATAATAAAATCTTAAAACCCTTATTTTTGGTGGCCTAGTGGGTTCAATCTGACTCCAAGGCATTCCTAGACCTAATATGAGATCAATGGGTCACCAAGGACCCATTGGGTGCAAACCTAGTGGCTAAGTTGACCCAAGTCAACTTAAGCCCTAGTTAGGCCAAATTAACCCTACCCTGGGTCAACTCACCCTCTTTATGCCAAGTCTACCCTACCTAACCATACCTAGGCCTTAGGGGAGGTCAATGGGTCCCTAGGGGACTATTGATGTTGACTCTGAAGGTTAAATTGACCAAGTCAGCCCTAAACCCTAGGCTAGCCAGCATGTAAAAATAGGAGAGAGAAAGTGAGAATAAGGGGTATTTTCATGGTAGAATGGTGAGCCCCCCTCTCATATGGCATTTAAGGATTTAATATTCATTTTGTGGCCTGACTTTAGGCTTCTAGGGGAAGAAAATTCGTGACGGTGACTAGGAGAGAGAAAGAAGTAAGGAAGAGGCTAAGTTTAGGAGAGAGAAAAGGTGGTGGAAGTGAAGGGGTGGAATTAGAGAGTGAGGAGGCATGGAGCTCGGCCAAAGAGGGGCCAACAGCCACCTAGAGGTTGAAACCTCTTCCCCCCCACTCTTTTCCCGGCCATCAAGAGGTGTTTCCACTCTCTCTCCTCTAACCACCCCCACCCCCACCCCCCCCCCACATGAAGAGGTGTTTTGCCTCTTGGAGAAAACCGCCCCTCTCCCCCTCTCCTCTTTATATACTCACTTAGGAGAGGGGGGAGACCATTTTCGAAACCAGAGAAGGAGGAGAGAGGCTTGCCGGAGCCACCAAGGAGAGAAACACCGCCACCGCCACCGCCGCCACCATGCATTCCCGCCGGTCTATTCGCATCCAAGCCCGAACTCAGGTCCTCCCTCACCTCTTCTCTCATGTTTAGATCCTAGGATTGGTTAGGAGTTGAGTTCATGCTCAAACAAACCGGATCAAGGGTTTAAAAATCCTGAAATTTCCATTTTTTTGGAGCTTTTGAAGCTCTCGGGTAGGGTGGCGCCGCCACCTCCGGCCGCCCTAGCTCCGGCCGTAGATAGCCCCCACCACCGGGAACAAATGGGTGATGTTTCCCGGTGGTGGCGCCGCCTCAGGCCGCCGGAATAAGGCCCGTAAAAACCACCTGTGCGGGCTCATTTTCTGTCCAAATCGGAGAAGATGAACAGTTGCCGTCTGATGTGCTTTAAGATTCGTGCAGGATCAAAATAAACACTTATAAACCCATATTTTCTGATTTTCTGTATTTTAATAAAATAGTTTTCACTGTAAATTAAATTTAGGCCCCTTTTGTGAACCACATGAAAAAGGTTACAACATGAAAGTTGTAGGTCTTTTGAATACCTACAATTTGATATACTATGGTGAAAAAGTGGATGAGGGGACTGCCCTGTAGAGCGTTTTTAGTGAGGGTATGTCCTACAACTAGGGCAGTTTCCTTCTAAAAATTATTTAGGTCCTTTAGGGGCATGTTCATCAAAAATGATCAACATAAATGTTGTAGGCATTTTTATTATCTACAGTTTGATATGTAATGTAAAATTTTAGGACAAGTCTACTGACTTATAGGGCCATTTTTCTAGGGTAGGTCCTATATGTAGGGAAGATTTCAAAATAATTCCCCACACTTAACCCTTGGTCCAAATTCCTTGAATTTTGGACAGGGGCTCAATATTACCTAGATCTAGCTCCTGTAAAAATTGGAGACCATTTGGGATAGTGTAGCTTAGGGTTTTGCCCTAACCCTAGAAAAGCTAGGGTAAGATATTTAAAGGGTCAAATGACCTCCATACCCTCCCAAATTTTTGTGAGGTGTCTCTGGTATAGGTATCTAGGTCTGGTTCAAATTTCAATTCATTTGGTTGAGTTTTGTATAGGAATTCACTAAACCCTAGTTTGGACCTAGTGAAGGGAAATTTAGGGAAAGTTACTTTTGGCACTTGAGTGATCATCTCACCTCAACAGAGGTTGAGATTCTGACCACTGGTTTTAAATGGTCCTAAGAGCTCCCTTGGGGAAGATGGGATGGATTAGGGTGAGTTTACCCTAGGGCCCAGGTTCAAACCCTAAATAAGGACTTTGGGGGCTTGTGAAGGACATAAGGGCAAATACCCTTTTATGGCCTTGGGATTTGGTAGAGAGGTTGTTAATTGGTATTTAACCCTCTGGTTGAAATATTAAAGAATTTATAGGTAGGTAGGTACCTCAAAACCTAAACTCTAATTTTAGGGTAGAAGGGCTTTTAGGTCAAAACAATAATTTAAATCCATTTAAAAGCTATGAAACTTGGGTAGAGTATTTCTAGGGTAGTTAGGACCCTTGGATGATTTTACTAGAATTTATGGATAATTATTTCTAGTACTTCACTTATGAATGTGGGTATAGCCCTATTTGATATTCTATTTATTATAGATTTTTAAGTCAAATAAGACCCCATAAAACTCTGGAATTAGATGTTGTGGGCCAGTAGGAATGCTCCTGAATTTTTATTCTAATTTTATGTTGAAGAAATCTAGTAGTTCTTTCACAAGTGTTATAAAAGGGCTTTATGGTTTTAAAATATATTATGGCTTAAATACTTTCTGGAAAATTATGAAAATTTGGTAAATAGGGTCCTTAAACCAATATTTACTAGTGGAAAGTTATTCAAGATTTTTGGAGTTATGATTATGGTACTTGATTCACAAGCATGTTAGATTAAGAATTTAGTAAATGATTTATTATAAATTAATTTCCAGTAGGAAAATTATGAAAATAAACTAGTGATGTTTGCATGGTGTTATTAGTACCCTGTAATTAATTCAAATTATTTGAATGAAGATTTGATGTAGTTTATTCATTAGTCATGAAAGAAATGAATTATTGATAAAACATGATTAGGCCCCTTAGACCTTAGAGAAAAATGTCAAACCTTGGATATATCCTTTTTTTGATATAACAGAATTTATTCTGAATATATTATGATTTTTACATAGTTAAAAGTCTACTTCATGTTCAAATTGGTAGACCTTGGATTTGTAGGAAAATTAATTAATTATTAGATTAATTGAGAAAATGGTTATAAGCTGGAATTGATTCATTTATGACATGATAGGACCCCAGTAAATAAATTAGGTCGTTCGGATGAAGACACAAAGGACATCCTATCAAGGTCATCATATAGTATAGGGTGGTCTGTAATTAGTGATTTTGGGAAATGTAACAGGATAGGGTTTGGGTTAGCGTAAGGACAGGTTGTGTTGGGTGGATTTAAAGAAAGTGGATGGATCACCATAGGAGGTTTCAAGTGTGGTGAGGAATGAGTTGATGCGCTCTAGAAGGTGCGCGGGACCGACGAAAGATCGTCGTCCCCGTAAGAGTGAAGAGTCAAATTCACCCTAGGTTTAGTTTGATGCAATTTATAAAGGGAACGGGTAAGGAAAAAACAACCAATAACAATAAGTGCCTTGCGAAAGGGAACTTCGGGCCGTAATGCCCCCGTCTTGGTTCCTAGTGCCTATTGAGAACCCTTCGCGGGGCATAATCCGGAGGCAGTCCTGGGCTAACGTAAATCTTAAATAAATCAAAAGAGTAATTAGTTTAAATAGGTTTACACTTCACACACTAGTTAGATAGACATTTGGAAAAGGTTAAGTCGTCCCGAGGTGTTCAAAGGGGCGCCATCCCGCGGTGCTCAAGGGATGAGGTTTGGTATTGAGCCAGACGGTTTAGTCCGGGGAGCTTAGTCTCGGTTGTTGTTAATACGGACGGTTTAGTCCGGGAGTTTGACACTTTAAATTGTTATATATTAAACTGCTGCATATGCATAAAAAAAGGAAAGATTAAGGTGGTGAGTTCTCGATATCGGGGAGTTCGATTGCACCGACACCGATATCGTTGACTTGGCAAGGTGACTAGCACTTAGCCAAGGTTAAGTCCGGCGGACCAGTCAGCAAGAGTACGCAGGAGTCCGCATCGTGCACTAGGCATTGAGGGCATATGATAGGTCAGACCAGTGGTGCTTTTACTGGTTTTGAGGTGGGCGAGGCCCAACCCACCGCTTCCGTTTGCCACTACGGGAGTAACCTGGGAGTTATCTCCAGAAAGGGGGAACTAAAGGTTTGTGTACACAAAGTTGGGTGTGTGAGTTGCACTACTTGAACATCATAACCCACCATATAGCTGCATGTCATAATCATTCATAACAACCTTGACACCTAAAATATAAGTGGAATGGGACGCTTATACTTCAGGACTTGCAAAACGACCCCTTGGTCTATAAGCTTGTGTGGGCAAGTTTATAAATTAAGGTCAATTTGATATATGTATATCTGCTGCTTGATAACCGACACCCCAACATATAAGCAGTATGGGACGCGTTATACGATGGGAGCCCTGCAAAAGATCCCTTGGCTTATGTGTACTCACATAAGCGAAGGTTTAATTTCTTACTTTCTTACCTTTCTGTTATACCTATTACAACACTAATATTGTTCACCTGTTATAACTTGCTAGTTAGGTCCACCGTCATCTGCTTTTGACTACTCTCCACCTTCATGTCCTTCCCTTTTTTCCTCTCCGCTCGGTGCCTTAGGGCATGGGGGAAGGGGTGGGGGATGATAGGGCTTAGTCTTATAGACTAACGGTTTTCGGACCACATCATTTTAAGGAATCATGAAGCCCAGCCCGGAGGAGCAGCCCAGGAGGCCGGTGCGCTTGGAGACAGGGCAGTCTAGCTCAGGAGCTCAGACTGTAACACCCCAATTTGTCGTAGGAGCGACGGGGATCGATTTTGGCCAAGTCGGGTTTTTGGTGCAGGTGACACGGGCCCCGACACGGGCGTGTCGGAGGCCGTGTCGGGCGTGTCGAGCTCGGGCCGTATCGTCGACCAGCGCAGGTCGACGATGGTCGTGTGGTGGAACACGGCCTAGGACACGGGCGTGTCCCAGGCCGTGTCACGCCTGTGCTGTGCGGTTGGGTGCACGGGTAGTGACACGGGCACGAACACGGTCGTGTCTAGTTTGATACGGGCGTGTCCAATGCCGTGTCACCAAGCCGTGTACCCCTCTGACTGCAATGTGGTGATTTATTGCACACGGGGGGCGTGACATGGGTCCCGACTTGGGCGTGTCGCAGGCGACACGGGCGTGTCGGAGGCCGTGCCACATGCCGTGTGCTGGTTTTCAATTTGGGTCGAGACGGCGAATGAGCTACAGGGCCAGGCACACGGTCGTGTGCCAACCCGTGTTCGGCCCAGATTTTATGATTTTGGATTTAATCCGGGCTGTTCGTTTCCTTGTCTTTGGATCCGACGGTGGGGGGCTGCTCCTGGGTGGTTATGGCCGGGAAATAGGGTTTAGAAACCCATTTTTCTTTGGTCCATCTCTCTCTAAAAGTTAGAGAGAAGGAGATCAAGGAGGAAGGAGGAGTCCAAGATCCGGCCGCCGGAAGAGCTTCGGAGTTCCGAATCGCGATCCGAGTCCAGATCCGCGGAGGCGACGCCGTTGTAGTGCTTTCCAACCGTATAGTTTTCGATGGCGCCGCGGAAGAATGCAAGGGTAACGATTTCTCATCCTTGGGCATGTGAAGCCCTCTTTTCCTTTGCATAGGAAGCCCTCTCTCGCGAGTGAGCGAAGAGTTGGAGCGTTCCTTGGGGTAGATATGTGAAGTCCCCCTTGTGTAGAGTCCGTATGTGTAAACGGACATAGGCATTGTGTGTGAAGCCTATCCGGACAAGTAGAGCCGGATCGGTGATGTTGCATTGCATATGAACCGGGGAAGACTCCGGGTGTTTGGGTGTTTTTCGGGTTTTCTACGTGGTAGATTGCATCAGGGAGCCTTGGAGATTAACTCCAAGGTGCACCCGGAAAACTGGGCAAAAGCGGGTTTTGCCAACACGGTGGCCGGGGAGCCAACGTGAACATAACCGGGTTATGTGATTGTTGTGGCGGAAACGGGACTCGGTGAGTCTTGACCTGCGCATATGGCTTAAATTGCCGTTGCGATATGAGCACGGGTCAGGCGGAACCGTACCCGGTCTATGTCGTTCGGTAGGACCGTTGGCATGGATGAGGGTCTTCGGCGGTCTATGGCTTAAATTGCCGCGACCAAGGCCAGGAAGGCAAAATGCTCATATGGATGACCGTCCAAGAGGCGGTGGTGGATTGGGAACGTCTATGGCTTGAATTGACGTGACGTTGGCCGGTTCGCCGAGAATGTGCCCTGAGTGCACGGGGTGTGTGGCCGTGCGAGCCTACGCCTGTGTTGATGTGTGTTCACATTAATATATTGCCTATACTAATAAAGTGCAGGGAAAGAGCATCGCCGCCCCGATTTTGGGGGCGGGATCGTTATAATTTGGTCAGCATAGCTGATCGTTGCTTTTGTTTGCCACCGGGCGGTGGTTTGTGGCTTGCAGGTGCTGCGGAGCAGAGCGGGAAATAGCGGGCTAAAGCCCTTGTAGCTGTGCCGGCCCTCGAAGGCCTTTTTGCTTATGTTTCTTTCCCGTTTTTCATGTATGGCCGTCCTGCGAGCCGAAGTATGAAAGCACTATTTTGTTAAGTGAACAATGTAAGGCCTTAAGGCCAGTTCTCTTTTGTGTATGATTACATTCCTGAGTCGGTAGTGGACATTCATGATTTGTAGCAGGGTTCTTATTTCTTTTGCAACTTAATAATTTGCTTCCGCTAGGTGTTGTGTAGGACGACATGATTGGTTGAATGGTTTCAACGCGTAACCAACCGGTCTGTCCGTAGTATATGGCATCGGGCCCCGGCCGGACCTACTGCTATATGCTATGCGACGGATAGGGGTGTTACAAATTGGTATCAGACTTCTGGTTTCGGTCAAGCTTAAATGAATTCGTGGACGAATTCACTTTAAGGGGTGGTGAGCACATGTGTGCGTCATCGTTATAACATGAAAAGAACCCATGAATGTCCACTTAGGAATGAAAATATACATGTTTGAGGAACCTGCGTGTTCCTATAATTGTTGTTTGTAGTAATTTTTGGGTCGCTTATCGGTGTTTTGCATGATTATAGGTGACCAGAAGTGGTGCTGGGCCGTCTGAACGGCCAGGTTCTGAGGCGAGCAGTGCACCAAGCGATGCGCCTGCAACACCTCCGTCTGCTGAGACCATTAGGTTGGTGGCAGAAGCGGTCATGGCAATGATCAATGCGTAGCCTGCAAGGCAGGTGCAGCAGCCCGCTCCTGCTATGGAGCAAGTACCGCTTCAGACGGCAGAGCAAAGGAGGGTTGAGCAAGTAGTGTTGGAGCCAGAGTTGCCTCGAAGAGCAATGGAAAGACAACTAAAGCACGTGATGGGCTTTCACCCACTGGTATTCACAGGGGCAGAAACCCCGACCCAAGCAGAGGATTGGCTCTCAAGGGTCAACAGGGTAATGACTGCGACAGAAACGGAAGAGTGGCAGAAGACCACTATAGCGACGTTCCTTTTGGATGGGGACGCAAGGTTATGGTGGGAAGGACTAGAGCTACATCAGTTGCGGGGAAGGCCGTTGGCCGAAGTTTCGATGGAGGAGTTTGCAAGACTGTTCATGGCTCGATACCTCCCCTCGGCGCAGAGGATTGCGCTAGAAAGCGAGTTTCAGAAGTTGGTGCAAGGGGATTGCACCGTTGATGAGTACCTCCACGAGTTTACTCGGTTGGGGAGATATGCCGGCGCTACCTTCGCAGACGAGGAGCGCAAGACGAGCCGCTTCTACGAAGGGCTAAGAGATGATCTAAGATTGCTACTGTCGGGGCCCAAGGCGCAGGGTTTCATGACCCTGGTCAATTCGGCCCGGTCCTTGGAGAAGGACATGAAGAATGTCCAAGCGAAGAAGGAATCCGGTAGCAAGAAAGCGGAGTTCAAGACACCGACTACGTCGAAGTCGGGCTACCGCAGATTCTATAAGAAAGCTAAGACGTCGGGTCCAGCTGCTTCAGGTGCCTCGGGGGCAACTACCAATCGAACCTCGGTCGCTTGTTTCACGTGTGGAAAGCCGGGGCATTTTGCCCGTGATTGCTGGAGTGGACGCTCAAAGTCCGAAAGGAAACAAGGAGCTACCTACGAGGAGAAGGGCAAAGCGGTGGAGTCGACCGCGTCCCACTATGCTCCGACTCAGCCTAGAGTCTATAACTTGGGCCAGGAGGAGGCCATCAAGCAAGCGGATGTGGTGACAGGTATGAGTTAATTTATAGCAAGTTAGCTTTAATACCGTTATCTATTGCTTGTTAGCCTAACATTATTTGTATAGGCTTTGTTGTGATTAGCGATAGTCCGGCACGGGCACTGTTCGATACGGGAGCTTCACACTCCTTCTTATCCGAAAGCTTTATATCGCGCATCGGAGTCCCTTCTTCGATGGCGAAGGACAAGTTGGATGTGCTGCTACCGAATGGGTGCTCGATGCGTACGGACAGGGTGTGTGCCGTAAAGGTTCACATTGGGAGCCAAGAGTTCGACTTGCTAGCGTCATTGCTGCCGCTAGTAGAGTTCGACGTGATCTTTGGAATGGATTGGCTGTCAGAGCAAAAAGCTTGGATTGACTGTGACCGGAAGGAGGTCAAGCTGGGTGTAGGGCGGGAGACTACATTCGAGGGGTTAAAGGGGTCGAGCAGGACACTGATGTCTGCTCTTCAGGTGGTGAAGGCAGTTCGTGCTGGTGCAGAGCTGTTCTTCGCAATAGTGGGGGCTGTGGAGCCAAAGTCTCCGTTGGATAGCATCCCCGTGGTTTGCAAATACCCCGATGTGTTCCCGGATAGTCTTCCCAGAGCCCCATCGCAGCGGGAGATTGATTTCACCATCGAGCTCGTACCGGGGGCCAAACCGGTGTCACGTGCTCCGTATAGGTTGGCGCCTAAGGAGATGTCAGAGTTGAAAGTTCAGCTAGAGGAGCTGATGGAGCAAGGGTATGTGCGTCCAAGCTCGTCGCCTTGGAGCGCACCGGTCCTCTTCGTTAAGAAGAAGGACGGGAGTATGCGGCTGTGTATCGACTACAGAGAGTTGAACAAGCTAACGGAGAAGAATAAGTACCCGATCCCGAGGATTGATGATCTCTTTGATCAGTTAGTCGGATCGTCGGTATACTCCAAGTTGGACTTGAAGTCGGAGTACTATCAGCTGAGGATCAGGGAGTGTGATATCCCGAAGACGGCATTCAGTACGAGGTATGGGCATTTCGAGTTCACGGTCATGCCGTTTGGACTGACGAATGCGCCATTGGTATTTATGGATCTGATGAACAGGACGTTCAGAGATTTCCTGGATCGCTTTGTGATCGTCTTTATTGACGATATTTTGGTGTACTCGCAGTGCGAAGAAGACCACTTCAAGCACTTGCATTTGGTATTGGAGACTTTGAGGAGGAATGAGCTTTACGCAAAGTTCTCCAAGTGCGAGTTCTGGCTATCCTCGGTAGGGTTCCTTGGTCATATAGTGAGTGGGGAAGGTATAGCGGTGGATCCGGCGAAGATTGTTGCGATACGGGAGTGGCCTGCGTTATCTTCTGTCGCGGAAGTCCGGAGTTTTCTTGGGCTTGCCGGATATTACAGGCGCTTCGTAGAGAACTTCTCGCGGTTAGCATTACCTCTCACAAAGTTGACAAGGAAGGATCAGAAATTCTTGTGGACGCAAGAGTGCGTGCAAGCTTTTGAGGAGCTGAAGAGACGGTTGACCACGGCGCCAGTGCTTAGTTCGCCGAGTGGGACCGAGGGCTTTGAGGTGTATAGCGACGCTTCGAGTAGTGTCTTGGGCTGCGTGTTGTTGCAGCATGGGAGCGTGATAGCGTGTGGATCGCGTCAGCTGAAGGTGCATGAAAGAAATTATCCGGTGCACGACTTGGAGTTGGCGGTCGTGATATTTGCACTCAAGTTGTGGAGGCACTACCTATACGGCGTAAGGGTCGATATATACACCGATCACAAGAGCCTAAAATATTTGTTGGATCAAAAGGACCTTAATATGAGGCAGAGGAGGTGGATGGAGTTCCTAGGGGACTACACCTTCAAAATACATTATGTACCTGGGAAGGGCAACGCAGTTGCGGATGCGCTGAGCCGCAGGGCTCCCGCCCAAGCCAACTGGTTGTCGGTGCATGATGAGCGGCTAGTACGGGAGTTGGAGGAGCTTGAGATCTATTGCGTTGACAGGCAGACGAGCGCCAAAGCAATGTTAAACTGGACAGAAGTGCAGTATGACCTGGCTGACCGGGTTCGGCAGGCATTGGAGTTAGATGACTCCATGAAGGAGCTTATGGAGGCCGCTCTGGATGGGTCAAATTCCCAGTTCTCGGTGGAAGATGGGTTGTTAAGGAAGGATCATCGGTTGTGCGTCCCGAGTGGGGGTAACCTCCGGGCGGAGTTGATGTACGAGGCTCATCATACCAAGTACTCAATCCACCCAGGGAGCACGAAGATGTATCGTGATCTCAAGAAGCTGTTTTGGTGGCCGGGGCTCAAGAAAGATGTGGCGTTGTACGTGGCTAAGTGCCAAACGTGCGCCTTGGTGAAGGCGGAGTGCCAAAAACCGGGAGGATTTCTGAAGTCCTTGCCTATACCGGAGTGGAAATTCGACGACATATCTATGGACTTTGTGCACGGGTTGCCAAGGTTGCAGAAGGGGAACGACGCCATCTGGGTGATCGTAGATCGGTTAACCAAGGTGTCACATTTCATTCCGCATAGGAAGGATGATCCAGTGGAGAAATTGGCAAAGTTGTATGTTGACAATATTGTTAGGCTGCATGGTGTGCCTCGTAGCATTGTGAGTGATCGCGATGGGCGGTTCACGTCAAATGATTGGAGGTTGGTGCAGCAGATGCTGGGAACAAAGTTAAAGTTCAGCACAGCTTTCCATCCGCAGACGGATGGGTAGACCGAGAGGGTCAACAGAACGATGGAGGACATGCTACGCATGTGTGTTCTGGATTTTGGTAAGCATTGGGAAGACCATCTTTATTTGGTGGAGTTCGCGTACAACAACAGCTACCAAGCGAGTATACAAATGGCGCCCTTCGAGGCCCTGTATGGTAGGAAGTGTCGCACGCCGTTATCGTGGCTTGAAGCAGGTGAGGCAAGGTTGTACAAGAAACAGGAGGTGGAGAGTGCTACCTCGTTAGTGCGGATCATTTGGGAGCGCTTGTTGATCGCTCAGGACCAGCAGACGAAGTATTACAATGCCAAGCACCGGAACGTGGAGTTCACGGTAGGCGATTGGGTATACCTGAAAGTGAAGCCGTTCAAGGGGGTTTCGCGGGTAAGACGCTTGAAGAAGCTGAGCCCAAGATACCTTGGACCTTTTGAGGTTCTGGAGCGAGTCGGCGAAGCTGCGTACCGTTTGAAGTTATCGGTGGAGTTGAGTGGATTACATGATGTGTTTCACATCTCTGTGTTGTGGAAGGCGGTGCAAGAGCCTTCGCAGGTGATCGCGGTTGACCAGGTGCCGGTGGACGAAGGGTTGACGACTAGGGTCAAGCCCATTCGTATCGAAGATGTTGAGGTCAAGAGGCTTCGTAACAAGGAGATCCGGATGGTTAAGGTCCGGTGGGATAACTGCGGGTGTGAGGAGCTCTCTTGGGAACGGGAGCAAACTATGCTCGAGGAGTACCCGGAATTATTCCGCTCAGGTACTGTTTTATGTTAAGTCCTGTTTTTCCTTTATTAATTTCGTGGACGAAATTCTTTAAGGGGGGTAGAATTGTAACACCCCAATTTGTCGTAGGAGCGACGGGGATCGATTTTGGCCAAGTCGGGTTTTTGGTGCAGGTGACACGGGCCCCGACACGGGCGTGTCGGAGGCCGTGTCGGGCGTGTAGAGCTCGGGCCATGTCATCGACCAGCGCAGGTCGACGATGGTCGTGTGGTGGAACACGGCCTAGGACACGGGCGTGTCCCAGGCCGTGCCACGCCTGTGCTATGCGGTTGGGTGCACGGGTAGTGACACGGGCACGAACACGGTCGTGTCTAGTTTGACACGGGCGTGTCCAATGCCGTGTCACCAAGCCGTGTACCCCTCTGACTGCAATGTGGTGATTTATTGCACACGGGGGGGGCGTGACATGGGTCCCGACATGGGCGTGTCGCAGGCGACACGGGCGTGTCGGAGGCCGTGCCACATGCCGTGTGCTGGTTTTCAATTTGGGTCGAGACGGCGAATGAGCTACAGGGCCAGGCACACGGTCGTGTGCCAACCCGTATTCGGCCCAGATTTTATGATTTTGGATTTAATCCGGGCCGTTCGTTTCCTTGGCTTTGGATCCGACGGTGGGGGGCTGCTCCTGGGTGGTTATGGCCGGGAAATAGGGTTTAGAAACCCATTTTTCTTTTGTCCATCTCTCTCTAAAAGTTAGAGAGAAGGAGATCAAGGAGGAAGGAGGAGTCCAAGATCCGGCCGCCGGAAGAGCTTCGGAGTTCCGAATCGCGATCCGAGTCCAGATCCGCGGAGGCGACGCCGTTGCAGTGCTTTCCAACCATATAGTTTTCGATGGCGCCGCGGAAGAATGCAAGGGTAACGATTTCTCATCCTTGGGCATGTGAAGCCCTCTTTTCCTTTGCATAGGAAGCCCTCTCTCGCGAGTGAGCGAAGAGTTGGAGCGTTCCTTGGGGTAGATATGTGAAGTCCCCCTTGTGTAGAGTCCGTATGTGTAAACGGACATAGGCATTGTGTGTGAAGCCTATCCGGACAAGTAGAGCCGGATCGGTGATGTTGCATTGCATATGAACCGGGGAAGACTCCGGGTGTTTGGGTGTTTTTCGGGTTTTCTACGTGGTAGATTGCATCAGGGAGCCTTGGAGATTAACTCCAAGGTGCACCCGGAAAACTGGGCAAAAGCGGGTTTTGCCAACACGGTGGCCGGGGAGCCAACGTGAACATAACCGGGTTATGTGATTGTTGTGGAGGAAACGGGACTCGGTGAGTCTTGACCTGCGCATATGGCTTAAATTGCCGTTGCGATATGAGCACGGGTCAGGCGGAACCGTACCCGGTCTATGTCGTTCGGTAGGACCGTTGGCATGGATGAGGGTCTTCGGCGGTCTATGGCTTAAATTGCCGCGACCAAGGCCAGGAAGGCAAAATGCTCATATGGATGACCGTCCAAGAGGCGGTGGTGGATTGGGAACGTCTATGGCTTGAATTGACGTGACGTTGGCCGGTTCGCCGAGAATGTGCCCTGAGTGCACGGGGTGTGTGGTCGTGCGAGCCTACGCCTGTGTTGATGTGTGTTCACATTAATATATTGCCTATACTAATAAAGTGCAGGGAAAGAGCATCGCCGCCCCGATTTTGGGGGCGGGATCGTTATAATTTGGTCAGCATAGCTGACCGTTGCTTTTGTTTGCCACCGGGCGGTGGTTTGTGGCTTGCAGGTGCTGCGGAGCAGAGCGGGAAATAGCGGGCTAAAGCCCTTGTAGCTTTGCCGGCCCTCGAAGGCCTTTTTGCTTATGTTTCTTTCCCGTTTTTCATGTATGGCCGGCCTGCGAGCCGAAGTATGAAAGCACTATTTTGTTAAGTGAACAATGTAAGGCCTTAAGGCCAGTTCTCTTTTATGTATGATTACATTCCTGAGTCGGTAGTGGACATTCATGCTTTGTAGCAGGGTTCTTATTTCTTTTGCAACTTAATAATTTGCTTCCGCTAAGTGTTGTGTAGGACGACATGATTGGTTGAATGGTTTCAACGCGTAACCAACCGGTCTGTCCGTAGTATATGGCGTCGGGCCCCGGCCGGACCTACTGCTATATGATATGCGACGGATAGGGGTGTTACACAGACAGCCGGGACCGTGAGTTCCGTTCCTTAGTAGCAGTTTGTTTTTTTAGCTTTTGTTTGAGTGACCATGTAGTGAGGTGTTGTTGTACCGGGCTTAAGTCCTTTTCCTTTCAGTACTCTGATTTTACTCTGATGTTATATTGTGGACGCTCCCCTCGTGGAGTTTTTATTTATATGTGATATTATATTGTGGACTGCATTTCTCTTTACTGTTCTACTTGCTGCTTGATTGTGATCGAAAAGGCCGGCAGAATCGGCGCGTTGTAGTGACGACCTTCCCGGGTGCGAAGGTGTCACCTCAAAGCGGCGGTTCTGGGCATAAGACCCCGAGTTATGAATCGAGTTTTCAAAAAAAAGGGGGTCTTACAAAGTGGTATCAGAGGAAACCCCGATCGATCAAATAGCAGTCCACTAAAACCCTAGGTCACCCCCGTTCGAGTTTAGTTTGCGGACAAACTAAGCAGCGGAAGCAGTGGTGGGCCCATATGGGGATCACATAATATATGTCCATTTTAGATTGAGTTAACGTTTTCTGACGATGAAGTTTTCTTGTGCAGCCTCCAACACTGCCTACATTACAGGGTGGGGCCCAGCAGACCCTGGATACTGCACTGATTCCACCAGTTCCCGCTCAGTTCCTACAAACCGACATGGG
The DNA here is from genome assembly GCA_039513925.1 of Platanthera zijinensis. Lineage (NCBI taxonomy): Eukaryota > Viridiplantae > Streptophyta > Magnoliopsida > Asparagales > Orchidaceae > Platanthera > Platanthera zijinensis. Next base: position 160,346,160 of record CM077083.1, read on the forward strand.
GCAGACTTTGACTGCCATCTTGGATGCTTTCAGGGCCCAACAGGCCCCGACTCCACAGCAGATACCAGGAGCCAACTGGCTCAGCATCTTCCGAGGACTTTCTCCTCCGTCCTTCTTGGGGACGGAGTCAGCAGTGCGGACAGAAGAGTGGCTGGACATCATGGAGGAAATGCTGACAGGGATACGGATCCCGTGGGAGGAGAGAGTACCTTTGGTTGTGTCCTGCTTGGAGTCTCACGCCAAGCGGTGGTGGAAGACAGTTCTGGATACTACTTTTGCTGGGAGACTGGCTGCTGAGGTTTCATGGGATGAGTTCAGGCCTATGTTGTTGGAGCATTTTGTTCTACAGTCGGCCCGAGACGAGTTGGAGGACCGCTTCTTGCAGTTGAAGCAAGGTACCAGGACGGTGGTGGAATACCATCGAGAGTTCAACCATCTGGCTCATTTTGCAGACTCTTACCAGCTAGATGAGGCAGCGTACACGAAGAGGTTCTTCAAAGGTTTGCGGGAAGACATGAGGGATGCCCTTCTATTTGTGTCGGACGGGCCTATCTCCCGTATTCTGGAGATGGCAAAGAGGTTAGAGGCAGATTGGCACACCACCAGAGGCCGGAAGCGGCCAACGGAGGATCAGAGCCGGGGAGCCCGGAGCGATCAGCGTCGAGGCCATGCAGCAGATGGCAGGAACCGAAGAGGGAATGGAGAAGGGGGTCTTGCCGTGGAGAACCGAAGAGGGAATGCGATTAATGAGATAGCAGGCAAGAAGAACAGCATAGCCCCAGTAGGAGCGAGGCACCTGCATCTACGTCATTAGAGTGCGAGCAATATCAAGGAGGTGACGGTTTTTACGCTCTGCCACCCCATTTTGTTGGGAGGTGTAAACACAGCTAGTCTGATGAATAAGACCATGTTGCATACAAAAAGAGGAAAACTCATGACTGAGATATTCTTTTGCATTATCAAAGCGCAGCACTTTAATAGATAAAGAAAACTGAGTTTGAATCATATAGTAAAAAGATTGCCATACAAATAATAGTTCAGAGCGATCTTTTAAAAGATACACCCAGGTACATCTAGAGAAATCATCAATAAAGGTTACAAAGTAAGAACTACCCCGACCAACGGTGAGAGTAGGAGCAGGACCCTCCCCCACTCTTTTCCCGACCATCAAGAGGTGTTTCCACTCTCTCTCTCCTCTAACCACCCCCCCCCCACATGAAGAGGTGTTTTGCCTCTTGGAGAAAACCGCCCCTCTCCCCCTCTCCTCTTTATATACTCACTTAGGAGAGGGGGAGACCATTTTCGAAACCAGAGAAGGAGGAGAGAGGCTTGCCGGAGCCACCAAGGAGAGAAACGCCACCACCGCCGCCACCATGCATTCCCGCCGGTCTATTCGCATCCAAGCCCGAACTCAGGTCCTCCCTCATCTACCTGAGGATCAAAAATCTCTCCCCCAACTAATCTCTATCTGTAATAGACACGAAGTGATCCAAGAAGGCCTCGATAAACTCTTCCCAAGAAATATATGACATATCCCTATTTGCATATGTGGAGTCCCGCATGATCATGGTCGGTGAATCTCCTGCCACACCGGCTATGCTCCTCGCCCTCCTCGGGTTTCTTATTTCCCATTGTTTATGAGATGAGAAAAGTGAAGGGGGCAGAGAAGGAGTGGCGAGGGTAAGCCGCGAGAGAAAGGAGGCGAGAGATCTCGAGTTAGGAAGCAACGGGAGGGGGTAGCACAGGTGAATCGTTTTGGTCTAAGGGGGAAGGTATTTATAGTGGATAGTGAATGATAAAATGGGCGGGAAAAGGATGGAAGAAGTTGGAGAGCTGGCCGACGTCTCACATTCTCTCTCCTAACCTCGAATCGCGTTACCTAGCAAGGGCTTCTTCAACAAGCCAGAACAAAAGAAAAAAATAAAGGAAAAATCAATCAATTGAATATAGCTATAATTGATTAAGCCAAGCAGGAAGTGAAATCAATAGAATAACATTATTAATAGGTTCATTCCACACGAGACGATGGACGAAAAATAACATCATTACAAAGTATAATGAAGTAAGCGAGACTATTAAGTAGGCAAGATAAGACGGAGGGTCTTCAGTTCTTGTGCCATTTCCAAAGCCCTCCCTCGCGAGACCTCACACACGGAGGCTGACCTGGAACATGAAATGTACGAACGGCATCAAGAACGTGGCGCGCAAGGCAGATTTGCTGGTCGACCTCGTTTATGATGGCCTGGGGGTCGGTCTCGTCTATCTCGATGTTGGCATCAACCTCAGAGGAGAAACGAGCGCACTCGATTTCCAGCCAGTCAATGCGCCGGTCGGCAGCCTGCTTGTCTACTTCCATCTCGCAGATAATGAGTATATGCTTACGAAACATCTCGGCCTTCCTACGTGTAAGATTTTACTTCACAATTCGGGAACTCACCCGAATCTTATGACCAGAACCGCTGCCTTATGGTGACACTAACACTCAGGTTAGTCGACACCGTAATACGTCGATTTTGTCGTCTAGCACGATCACAAACCAATAGGCCAATATGAGAAACAGAAGTATATAATCAGAGTTTGTGCAGTAATCCACAGTCACAGCATATATATAATATATGAAAAGGAATAACAACAGTCCACAATGAGTACAGAAATGAAAAGGGCTTATGCCCAGTACATCATATATAAATCTCTCTCTCACAAATCTAACAGCGGAAGATATCTATCATCACCAACTCTTCCCACCTGAGGCAACTCTGTTGTAGTAGTAGTTAGTTGTTGTCGAACTGGCTCCTCACATCCTGTCACTTCATCCTGCTGGTTGTGCTGGTACTCCATCTCCTCGAGCCGCTACAAATAGTTTGGTCACCGACCATTAGTAAAAATACTAAGCCGTTTCCTCTGCACCTCACCCCACAACTCCTAGGCACCGTGCGGGAGGATGAAGCGGAGGACAACAAGGGGTGGCAAGTATAAACAGATGCTCCCGGCATATGACCGGGACAAGAAGCCTGCTGCGTGATTACTCTCCAGTCGAGAATGGACCCAAAGTCATCTTTGGGGGATCAGATCGAGGAGTCACCAGGGGTTACGGTATGATTTCCAACGGTATAATTTCTATCACCGACGTGGCTTACGTTGAAGGGTTAAATCATAACCTGATCAGTGTAAGTCAGTTATGTGATAAAGGTTATGACGTTAAGTTCTGCAAGGATAAATGCCTGATAATATCGTGTGCCTCTTCGGAGACGGTATTAACAGGCATTAGGAGCAGAAATATCTTCTGCTTAGATTTTCTTAGTTTAGATTCATCTACCCCCGTATGCCTAGTAGCAACAGGCAGTGCATCTCTTTGTGAACAATGACATAAGAGATTGGCACATATTAATTTCAAGACAATTAGTATGCTGTTTTCTAAAAACTTAGTAAGGGATGCTCACATCATTAAGTGCATCAAAGATAGCCCCTGTCCTGCATGCCAGAAGGGCAAACAGACTCGGGCTACCTTTAAGGGCATCGTTGAAAAAGACTCCTCCAGATGTCTTTATCTTCTGTATATGGACTTGTTTGGTCCAATGCAAGTTCATAGCTTGGGAGGCAAGTCTTATACGCTAGTGATTGTTGATGATCACTCTCGGTTTACTTGGGTGTTCTTCTTAAAACGCAAGTCTGATACGTTTGACATCTTCACCAGTTTTGTCAGGCAGATTCAAAACGAACTTAACTGCTCGGTGGTCAAAATCAGAAGTGACCATAGAACAGAGTTCGAGTCTGGTGCTATGACAGAGTTCTGTGAAGAACTTGGTATCTTTCATGAGTTTTCCTCCCCGCGCACTCCTCAGCAGAATGGAGTTGCGGAGAGGAGAAATAGAACGCTCATTGAAGCCTGCACGACAATGTTGAATGATGCTTCTCTCCCAGAATATTTCTGGGCAGAGGCTGTCAATACAGTTTGTCATGTACAAAACTGAGCCTTGATCAACAAGAGTCATCATAAGACGCCTTATGAGCTACTGAAAGGCAGGAAGCCAACCATGTCCTATTTTAGGATCTTTGGCTGCAGATGCTATGTACTAAATAATGAGAAGTACCCGCGTACTAAGTTTGGTGAAAAATGCTTCGAAGGCATATTTATGGGCTATAGTAGCCATAGCCGGGCATATAGGGTTTTCAATAAGAAAACCCTAGTGGTAGAGGAATCCATAAATATGGTATTTGATGAAGGAAGCTTGCTTAACAGCAATTCTTCCAGTGGTCTTCTTGAAGATGCAGGTACAAGAATTGAACAGCTTAGTCTCGATGAGACCGCTAAAGATGCAACTCCCAAGTACGTCAAATTCACCACCACAACACCTATCGGAGATGATGACGGTCAGAATGGAGTTGTCCTCCCTGAAGAGGAAGGAGCCCCAGAAAATGTTAGAGCTCCAAATGCCAGACTGCTAGAGCTTCGTCATGTGAGGGATCATCCCAGAAATCAAATCATCGGAGATCCCCATGACGGTGTCAGAACTCGCCGAGGTATAATTAACGAGATTCTGCATTTTAGCTTTCTGTCACAGGTTGAGCCAAAGAAGTTCGACGAAGCGAACAAGGATGCAGCATGGATATTGGCCATGCAAGATGAACTGCATCAATTTGAAAGATGCAACGTCTGGACGCTGGTTCCCAGACCAAAGGGGCAGAACGTGATCGGCACCAAGTGGATCTTCAGAAACAAACTGGATGAACACGGTGTCATCATAAAGAACAAGGCCAGGCTGGTGGCTCAAGGTTACAGACAGGAGGAGGGGATTGACTTCGACCAGACCTTTGTACTAGTGGCAAGGCTCGAGGCGATCAGATTATTCCTGGCTTATGCTTCGCACAAAGGATTCACTGTCTATCAGATGGACGTGAAATCTGCATTCTTAAATGGCAACCTGAAAGAGGAAGTATACGTCGCACAACCCCCAGGTTTGTTAATCCGACTTATCCCAATCATGTATATTTTCATAATAAGGCTTTATATGGCTTAAAACAAGCTCCTCGAGCTTGGTATGAGACTTTGTCTAGTTTTCTTCTTGAGAACAAGTTCTCTAGAGGAAAAATAGATAAGACATTGTTTCTTAGGGAAGACAAAGGCAAGATCTTGCTTGTGCAAATCTATGTTGATGACATTATATTCGGCTCAACGGATAACAATCTTTGCAAAAAGTTTTCTAAACTTATGCAAGGAAAGTTTGAAATGAGCAGTATGGGAGATCTAAAGTATTTCTTGGGACTTAAAGTGAAACAGTCTGAGGATGGAATTTTCATTTCTCAGACGAAGTTCACAAATGAACTCCTCAAGAAATTCGGAATGGAGAATGCAACCTCTATGAGGACTCCAATGGGATCCACTATGTCTCTGGATAAGGATGAGAAAGGGAAACCTTTTGATGAAACCAAATACAGAAGCATTATTGGATCCCTGCTCTACCTTACTGCAAGTAGACCGGATATTATGTTCTACACATGCGTTTGTGCCAGATATCAGGTGAACACTAAGGAATCTCACTATGTCGCTGCAAAGCGAATTCTTAGATACCTTAAGGGTGCACCTAATCTTGGCTTGTGGTACCCGAGAAACAATGATATCGAGCTAATAGGCTTTTCAGATGTTGATTTTGTAGGAAGCAGGGATGTTCGGAAAAGCACTTCCAGGACGTGTCAATTCCTCGGAAGAAGGCTTATATCATGGAATAGTAAGAAGCAGAATTGTGTTGCAACCTCCACAGTTGAATCTGAGTACATCTCAGCAGGCAGCTGTTGTGCACAACTTCTATGGATCAGAAATCAGCTAGCAGACTATGACCTTCAGTTCAAAGAAGTACCAATGTACTGCTACTCCTCAAGTGCTATAGCTATTGCGAACAATCTCGTGTCGCACAGCAGGACGAAGCATATTTAAGTGTGCTACCACTTCATTTGGGAGCATGTGGAAAACATGGACATCTCTCTCTGCTATGTCCCCACGGATAAGCAGATTGCAGATATTTTTACAAAGCCCCTAGACGAAGCCAAGTTCAGTCTCTTCAAAACTGAACTGGGTATGCTAAACCTTGAGGAATGAAGAATACAGAGGCTCCCGGCTCTTGGATCAAGGGGGAGCATCCGCAAGAAACTCAAGTGTAAGCACAAATGAAAGAACTGAGGGGGAGCATTGTGGCAAGTGCTAAAGTCCCAGATTTGTAGAAGCCAAAAAAGGGGGAGATTGCCCTCTCGGCTAAGGTGCTATGGGCTAAGGTGCTATGCTCCAAATGCTCTAAAGATAATGGTATGGAAATTCTTTCTCAACTGATTGTTCAGTTTACGTTTTTCTTCCATCCGTTATATTCACCTTAGCTTGTAGGGTTTAGGCTTCTTCAAATAGGGGGAGATTGTTGGGTATTGTATCCACAATGTACCTGATTTGAAGAAGCCCCTGGACCAGCTAAGGTGAATTGACATTGTATTTGATCATTTGTCTTCAAGTTGTGCTTGCAGTTATTCCACGCTAAGTACACACCAATGTCAGGGTGCAGTGGGTCAATATACATTGGTCTGCGCAACGTAATCCCTCGTTGAGCAGATCAGTGTGTTGGCCTACGTGTACTCTCTCTATTGGAGTGTACTTACTTTCAAGTACAGGGCTGAGAAAGATCAAGAGCAGACAAGGAGCAAGGAGGGGTCAAAGCAACTCGCGGGAAGAAAGACGAAAATCGTCTAAGTAGAAATCGTCGAGAATCACTAAGTGATTCTCGCCAATTCGACGAGAATCACTAGTGATTCTCGCTGAATCGTCGAGAATCACTCGCTGATTCTTGCCGATTGTAGACGGCTGTCTCAACGCCGTCTTGATTTCTGCTTAAGGCAGAATCGTCGAGAATCACTAGTTGATTCTCGCCGAATCGTCGAGAATTACTTTGCATTCTCGCCGATTCGTCGAGAATGAATTATGATTCTCGCCGATTCTCTCCGGATGGCAAGATCTTAAGCCAGAATTCTGCCAAGTAGAATTCGGCGAGAATCATAAGTGATTCTCGCCGATTCGTCGAGAATCACCAATGATTCTCGCCGAATTTGCCTTAGGCGAATTTCTTCTGCTCGCTGGACCGGTCCAAATATTCAGGCGCTGTTTTGAACCGGACTTAGGGTTTCTACTGGTGGGGCCCACAACAGTCATAATGTATGACCTACAGTATAAATACTGTTGTATTTCAATCATTACACATACCGAATACCGAGAACAAGAAACGAGCCGCCATCGTGACCTAAAGCATCGCGGATTTCCTTCCGCCGCCGTCGCCGCTCGGATCACCATCGCCACTCGTGCAGGTTGTCGCCGTTGCTGATCGTGGTTTCTTCTCGATCTCCCGGCGACAGAAGCTCAGCCAAGCAACGCGTCTCACGTGTCTACCTAGAGATCCTTTGTCTCTTGATTTGTTGATCGGGAATACCTTCCCTTTCCAAATCGATCGAGACGATTGATCCTAGCAAGACCGTTGGTAGACCTTGCTAGCTTTGCTACGAAGGTTGGATCTCCAAAGCTCAGCCGCCGCACTTCGTTGCCGCCGCCTAACCTGATAGCTACGCCGCCGCACTTCTTGCCACCGCTGGTTTCGGGGAGATTCTCTCTAAGAGAGCACTCAGGTCGTGGACTCTTCGACTTATTCAAGAACGCAACGTCGAACGAAGAGGGACACCAAGGGCTCCAAAAGTAGTTTGTATTTTATACATTCAAGTTTTTATTTTGTTGTAAAGGAACGTTGGTTCCTCTGTGTAAGGGTTGGGTGCAACCCGTGGTGGAGGAGTGGTGACTCCTTCGTGTGGAAGAGTTACTTCCTTAGTGTGAGGATTGGTTTTCAATCTTGTTGGTGAAGTGACCGAGTCGTCCCTTGTTGGGAGATAGGTCGAAGGGGGAGAGTGGACGTACCCAAATCGGGGAACCACTATAAATTGACTGTGTCTTTCTGTGTTATGTTGTTTTGTTCATTTGTGCAGGTATAGTTTTAATTCCGCAAAAACGCGTCAAGACACCTATTCCCCCCCCCCCATAGGTGAAGGTAGTTGGCACTAGGTGGACTTTCACTTCTTCCTGAATGAAGGTGCTGAGGAACTAAATACAGCTAATCCTGGATGGGCCAATTATATTTTTTGGAGCATGTCATCTAGCGGTCTCTCTCATCTCTTTAGATACAGGTTATTTGGATCCAAATCTAAAGAGCTTATCCTTAGCTTTGTGGCTAGAGTGTACAGAAACACTCCTTCTAAGATCATGTGTCTTTACCCCACTGGTAGAGCACACATTTGATTGATCCTCAAGGGGAGGTGCAAACTTGACAGTTTTAGAAGGTAAATTCACCTTTTGAAATACTGTCAACTTATTAGGGAATTCAGATTTGAAATGATGATTAGTGTGATTAATACCCAGCTTCCTAGGGACTTGGCAGGTTACAGCTTTTGGCAACTGACCCTGTGACTGGGAAGGGTTAATCACAATCCTCAATCTCTCTGTGAACTTTTGTTCTAGATATCTGATATGTTTATTCTTCTCTTCTAGAAGCTTGGTCTGACACTCAAGACTTTTCTTGAGTTCAGACACCTCATGACTCTTCTTATAAAACTCAATAGATTTATTATTATAGAGAGTTTTATAAGGCTTCAGGACTTCAATCTCCTTTGCTTGCCTTTTGGCAAGATTTCTGCTCTTCCTTAGAGCATCTAGGAGTAGTCCATACTTGTCAATCAATTGATTGACATTAGTCTCGGAGTCTGAGCAATCTTAATCATAGGATGAAGATGCATCAGTATTTGGACTGGTTTCATAATCAGAGGAAGATGAAGGAATGGAGAGAGGTTGTGCCTTGATTGATTCTAAATCTGCCCGACTTCTTTCCTCTTTAGTTATTGCCATCAGCCCCTGGCATCCACAGTCTTCTTCATCCTTCTCATTGTCACTATCTGAGTGTGACAGAGGGGCCCTTATTCCTATCCTGATAGCAGGATATTCCTCTTCTTCTTCTGGATTTATAGCACAAATATCGGCCCTATATAGGCTTCTTCCTTTTCATCTTCAGATTCTGAGGAGGAAGAATCTGTCCAGCTTCTCTCCTTCTTAGTCACAAAGGACTTCTCCTTCTTCTTGTTCTTGTGGTGATGGTGATGCTTTTTCTTCTTCTTCTCATCTTCTTCCTTTCTTTTTACTGGGCAGTCAACAATGTCATGTCCAACCTTGCTGCAACAATAACAGATAACATTAGAGGAAATCTGTTTACTGGTTCTAGGAACATACCTGTCATCCTTGGATGACTTCCTGTGATAAGAGGATGAAGATGGTCTGCTCCTCCAATCCTTCTTCTTTATTAACTTCTTAAATTGCATGGAGAAGGCAGCTAGATCTTTATCAGACATGTGGTTGTCTGATGAGCTTGACTCAGATATTTCTGAGCTTGATTCAACTTTCCTCCTTGGTGTTGAGGGTGTCTTTCTTCTGCTCCTTCTTGGGGCTTCTGCCTTAAATGCTACAGACTTATCCTTGGACTTGGATTGGATGCTCTTTTCCTCTTCTAGTCTAGCAGCCAGCTGCATTTCATAGGATAACAACTTTCCAAAGAGAGTTGGTGGAGGAGTGTCTGCCAGCTTAGCCATTTCCCTAATTGCAAAAATCATGATGTCTCAATCTTTGGTGAGAGATCTAAGGAACTTATCATTCAGCTCATAGTTGCTGAAGACCCTACCATAGGTTCTTAGTTCATTGACTGTCCCAAAGAACCATTCAAAGCAGTCAGCCACCTTTTCAGATTTGCTTTGTTTGAAAGCCGCATTCTCTTGGTTGAGCATGAAATTTCTATCATCTCTAACTTCCTCATAGCCTTCCATGTAGACAACAAGTGTGTCCCACATTTCCTTGGAGGTCTTGCAGTATACAAGATTTTGGAAGGTTGAGTCATCAATGACACTGGCTATGATATTTTGTGCCCTCTTGTCCATGGTAGATAAAACTACCTCATCTCTATCCATCTCTGTATATGTCGTGGGCACTCTCAGAGTTGGATCTATGGTGGAAGCCATCGTGGGGGTAAAAGGACCTTCCACAACTGTTACATAGATCCTAGAATCAGATGCTTCCATGAACAGTCTGACCCTTTGCTTTTAGAGGCCAAATCCTTCCTTCATGCAGATTGGTAGTTTCATGGACCCTAGCTCCTTATAGTTCATTCCTGACCTCATACTTATATCTTATAGCTAACCTTGGAGGTATACTCAGATTTTTAAATCTTTTTTGAGCAACCTCCCTCTGATACCACTTGAAATTTATTACTTCAAGGTTAGCTAGTCACCTTGAGAGGGGGGTGAATAGGTCTTTGAATTTTTTTTAATCTATTGTTGTTTACTGACAAAATGATCTAGATCTTGTCCTTAATACCTACAATATAAAATAAGAACAAACAACACAACACAACACACAAGTATTTATAGTGGTTTCCCAATTGGGTACATCCACTTTCCCTCCCACCTTTCTAACTTATGTTAGACAATGCACAAACTCCACCAAAATGCTCCTCAGAGCTTACACATCAGGCTCTCAGCCTTACACTTAGGTTCTCTTCAAAATCCTACCTCAGAACCACAAAGGTTCCTACCTCGAAGCCCTGTAGTGCTCGATCCTACAACTCAGTGGTCCTCAAACCACCTACCTCATCCTTATCTCTAAGGCCTACAGCTCAGGTTTTTCAGCCCTACAACTTCAGGTACAAGACCCTACTCTCAGAGTGTTGCAGCACTCCTACAGCTCAGTACCATTCCAGGTATCTACCTCAATGCCCTTCCAGGAACCTACAACTCAGCCTCCTCCAAGGCCTACAACTCAGTGACACACTTGTCACCTACAGCTCAGTGACCCAACAATCACCTACCTCAAGCACTAGGCCCTACACTCAGACTGGGAGGACAACCCTACCTCATATCCACACTTGGATCCTACCTCAGAGAACATCACTCTCCTACCTCAGTCAATTAAGCCCTACAGCTCAAATCCACACTTGGATCCAACCTCAGTACCCCAGCAGGGCACCTACCTCAATGACTAATTAGTCAGATACTACTCAGGCATAAAGTGCCCTACACTCAAATTCAGATAAATTGAATCATACAGGAAATTAATCAGGAAGATTGAAATACTGACTCAGAGATAAATCTCTGAGTCTACTTGCTGGACTGAGCAGATATCAGTCCAGCCTTCTTGTTGTAGAATTAATTAGTCTCTTCTACAACTAACACCTTTTTGCTGCACTAATGAACAGTTATCTATTATTGAAGGTTATCAGCCCTTCACACAGCTATCACTTCTTACTGATTGGATTAATCAGCCACCTTGCTCTTCAAAGAACAATCTTGCTAAACTGGAAGAAGCTTCATCTATCTTTCTCTTTTCCTTCTAACTTTCACTGCTGGACTTTGCTTTCAAGCTAGTAAGAGAAGATGAAGTCCAGCCGCCCCTTTTCGTTTTCTACAACCGTTTTCGTTCACCCTAATCTTCTTTTCTTCTCTTCCTTTTATATTTGTTGATTTGAATCAACGACACAATTTGAATGTGGGCCCAGCCAAGAATTGGTGAGCGCCACCTCCCTCAGAAGAAGACAAATAGTAGCTTTCGGTGATACTGTAGCTTTCCCGCAATGACGTGAAGTACTTGGACTGAGCTCGACGATCGTCGAGCTGAGATCGACGATCTCTGTGCTGAGCTTGACGAACTTTAGAATCTCCAACTTTACATTTAGCTCGATGAAATGCGAGCTCTGCTCGACGTACTCTGAATCTTTAAACTTTAACTTGAGCTCGACGAAATGCGGGCTCACCTCGCCGAACTTTGAATTTTCAAACTTTAACTTGAGCTCAACGAAAGGTGAGCTCAGCTCGATGAACTCTGAATCTTCAACCTTTAATTTGAGTTCGACGAAAAGCGGGCTCAACTCGACGAACTCTGAACTCAGTTCGACGAACTCCATTTTCTGGACTAGAAAATTTCTGCTGGCTTTGTCTCAGCGGTTCCTTCTCAACTGTCTCAGTAGTTTCTTCTTCATAGCTGAGACTCCTCTGTCTCAGCAGTTTCTTCTCAACTATCTCAGTGGTTTCTTCTTCACAACTGAGACTGTCTTCTGTCTCAGCGGTTTAGCTAAGACCAACACTTCTCTCAACGTTTTGTGTTGAGCTTCTCAGCTGTCTCAGCGGTTCTGCTAAGACATTCTTCTCAGCTATCTCAGCTGTCTCAGCGGTTATTCCTTAGTCAAATTATCTGACTTCCAGCTTCCTCTTTCTGTTCACCTGTCCAATCAAGGACAACTTGCATTCAAGAACTCAAGCACACATCAAATACATTATGCCCCTTAGCATGATTGGTGATGCCTCTTCAAATCCTAAGGAACATTGAAGGGCACAATTCCAAACAGGTTCTTCACCACCTCCACCAGGGCGGACCCCGGTTCTCCTGAGGCGCGAACAAACAATGGTACCTTGCCACCTCCACTTGGGCGAACCCTGGTTCTACTGAGGTGTGAATGAACAAATGTTCTTTGCTACCTCCACCTGGACGGACCCTAGTTCTCCTGAGGTGTGAACGAATAAAGTTTCTTCACCACCTCTACCCGATGGACCCTGGTTCTCCTGAGATGCGAACAAATAAATATTTTTTCCCACTTCCGCTTGGATGAACCACGGTCTTCCTAAAGCATGAACGAACAATGGTTTCTCTCCCCTTCCTCATTGATGAACCCTAGTTCTCCTAAAGGCACATACAAAGGTACGAACAAGCGAGGGCATATCCTTTCCAAACCCTGAGCAGCCTATGGCTCTCCCAGAAGAACAAGTAAACAATCACCGCTAAAGAAAAGCACTACTCTGCCGAAAAGAATACACACACCAAAGCACAACCAAAGCACAACAGATCTGAAAGCAAAAAAAGGTCTCCACTCAAATGAAAGGTGACACATGTGTTATATCATCATAAAAAACAAAATTATGCAAGGGCACAAAAGTATGTCTACCACACAACAATATGAAACTCAAAACAAACTGGGGGGTCCCCAGGATCATCCCTCCACGGCAGCATTGACATTGTCGTCCGAGGAATCCTCCATGCCTAGGGCATTGAGCTCCAGAAATCTCTGAGCCGCTCAAAATCCCTTGCTGAAGCCCAAGAAGTATCACATCTTCGCGTTCATCCTCAATAAGTTTATTGAACTCCGTCGCCATCATCTCAGAATGTGCCTCATCAGCGATGCGAGACCGCTCTACATCAAAGTCGTGAGAGGCCCTGTGCTCAGCCACAGCAGCTGCACGCATGGCCTCGACCTCCCCTCACTCTGAAATCAGCTGAGCGCTCTCTTTCTTTAGCTACTCGACCTCCCCCTCCTGCTAGTGCATCACAGTGTCAACCACATCAGTATAGCGGACCTCCTCCACAAGAATCATCTCAGAAGAAGTCATCCTCCCGCAAAGAGCCCCGATCTCGAAGTCGGTGGAGCTTAGCTTTGCCTGAAGAGTCTCCACCTCGGATTGAGAAGAGGAAAACTGAGATTCCTTATTAACTAGCCAAGAAACGACCTCCTTCTTCTTCCTCCGGGCCTCCGCCAGCGATTCCTCGAATGCGGCAAGCTTTGCCCGCAGAGAAAGAAAATCATCTTTTATGGTTATATAGGTGTCATTCCACGAGAGCGCAATATTGCGAGCCTCATCAAGCTGCCGACAGGGAAAACAAATTATTCTCATGCACAACACAGGTCAAAAGAGGGAAAATACGGGGGAAAACCAACATACCTTTTGGAGAAGCGTTTAGCAAGCAGAGCATTCCTGCTCCTTCCCCCTCCCCACCGCCAATGACAGCTCAAGGACCTCCCGGGAAGCCGGTACGATTGCGGAAATCTCTGGTACCTCCTCAGTCTCCGCAGGCGGTGGATCAGCAACCAGATTATCCGGACATTCATCTGCAACGATAATAACAACCTCGGGGGCAGCTGAGGACGGCCCGCCATCTCCTCGCCGCTGTGAAAAGTCCAGCTTTCTATGTTTTGCATGCTTCAACGACGGCACAGCTCTGCTCTACATCAGTTGAAAGGCATGCAAGAACTAGTCGCTTCTCGACAACGAATGCGCTGATCTTATAAAGAACAGCCCCCAGCTCGCATGGATCCTCAAAGCCCAACAACAGAGTAAAGTCATGCTCCTTCCCCGTAAGATGGCGACGGTAGTCAGGAGGATCCTGCTAAGTCTCGGGAAGCTCCCACATGTTTTTGACAAACTCATAAAACGTCCCTCAATAGCGATAGCCGGTCTTGTCCTCAAACGAAAACCACCTCTTATTGCTCTGGACTTCGACCTGATTGCCTAAGTCAAGCCATACCTTGCACAACTCAAAGAAAGAGGCGAACCGACATCTGAGAGTCATGCTCCTGAAAGAAGCAAAGCAACCTCATAATCCTCATCAGCCACACCAGAGAAAACTGTGTCACGGGAACGCCGCAGAACCGAAGTACAACAATTACCTCCACCGTAGGAGGGATCCGAAAGCACGCCATCAAGCACCTCTCCGTAATTGCAAAGTGGTCTGCAGAAGGGTGCTGAACACACTCCAACGAAGATGGAATTACAATCTCGACGTCCTCCAAAATCACAAAGCACTTCCTCCAACTGCCCAAACGGGCAGAGGTCAAGGACGAAGAATGACGCATCGATCGCTGCAGAACACCTATCGACCCCTGCAAAAATAAAACAGGCACCGGCACCAAAGAGAGCCAACGAAAGAATATCTACACACGTGGAGAACAGCGCGACAATAAAAGCGGCCTACAGGCCCGAGCACAGGCAAACCCGCGTGCACGCGTGCAAGTGAGCGGGCAGTCCCGAGCAAGCGCGTCCGCATCCATGCGCGTAGGTGGACCCCGCGCAAGCCCGTGCGGCCAGCCCCGCGTTCGCGATCTTGTGTGTGGGCAGCCACGCACGCACGATCGCGCTCACGCGTTGGCCGCCCCGCGCTTGCGGCCGCACTAGGCCGTGGATAGCCCCATGTGTGCGTGCGCTCGCGCACAGCCACCCCATGCGGTTGGCCGCCCTCGCGCAGGGGCCACCCTGTGTGCGCGTTGCCTACCATGTGCGCGTGCACCCCCACGCACAGCCAACTTTGCATGCAAGTCCCCCTCCACGCGCCGCCACCTCCGCACTCGTCGCCTCTTCCATCACCTCCACATCGACGCCCTTTTGCACGGGGCTACCGTCAGTGCCCTCTCCTGCTCGCCTCTCTCACTCCCAAGCAATGCAAAATACCAACCTTCTTCGAGTGAGACATGACGACCACAAAAGCTTCGCAAACTCCAAAATCTCTACAACAGCATGAAGAAAGAGCGGGATGACCCTCTCAAATTTATAGGCATTAGAGGGAGGCTCGTAATGGAAGGCCACCAAATTTGCAAGATATTTCTTGCCAAATTTTTCCGTCTCAAAACAGGCAGCAAATAAGTATCAATATTTGACTGATATCTCGCAAAGTATGACAGGTAAATTTCAGATGATTGGAGCGCACCAGGTGAAGCAGGAAATTTCCGTGCTCATCACTTCATGAATCATGACTCGCGAAAATTTTGGAGCATTCGATGGGGTCCCCTCTGAAATTTACAAGTCAAACTGGCAAGGTGCGGGCCAAGTACGCATGAGCTCGACCGGACCGATCCCGCGAATAAAGCCGCAAACCCCGGAAGCCCCCAAAGAAGAAGCTGAACCAAAGCGACCGTCCCCGATCATCTCCGACCGCCTCCCCCGCCGCCAGCCGCCTCCTACCGCCGCCACCTCCGGGCACATTGCCTGTACTGCCCGAACTGTCGGGGTGCACTGCCTTCATTTCGGCAAAAATGGTGATTCTGGTGATTGAAACGAAGCGAGGTCATTTGCCAGCACAAATCACTTCCCGACACAATTTCCACCATGTCCCTACAAAAAACTATAAATAGACCCACAGGCCTTCATTTTAAAACAAGCAACTCTAGAGGCAAGAGAGAGCTCTGAGTTTTTTCGACGAGATCGTGGGTTTTGGTCGATTCTCCACTCATGAATTCTCTCTACTTTTCTCTTTGCGCTAAGGTTTCAACAAGCTCTAAGTCACGTCAACTGCCTCCGCGAGAGTGCTCCCATCAAGGCTGCGCTTCAACGAGACCGCTCTCCAAAAAGCTTCGTGGACTTGGAGAATTCCCGACCGGAATGCTCCCACCAAGGTCCCGTGAGGTAACAACATTCCAAGGCTGGCGCGCTTCCATCGAGACTCTAAGAACTTAGTCATTTTCATCATTTTCTGAACTTTGCACCTGTAATGGAGTGACAACCTGTCACACTCCGAGATCAAATCACCTTTTTTTATGTTTTCACGTCTAAAATGTTTCTTGTCATTTATTGCGATATACTTTGACTGTTTGCATGCCCGGTCCGATTCCGAGCTAAGACGGTCAGATTTCTCTGTACCGAAGAAAAATTGGGCGACCAACAACAAGTTGTAATCACTCTGTGATAGCTTTAACTTATGAGTAATAAAATCACTCGCAACCTCGTAGGTAAGACTTGTAGTTACGGGAAGCTCGGGGTAGTCGTTTCCGACATTCTTCTCCTCTCATCCCCCCTTCTCTTCTCTCTGATTTTTTGCGATTAGTAGTTAGTCACATGCAGTTCCAGATTTCCCCCATCTTTTAACAGCTCGCAGCTAATCGTGGAGGTTGGGGACATTTTTGATTCCAACAAATTACACTACTTGAGCAAACAGTTAAATTTATTCTTTGTTTTGAACAACTCTATGAATGAAAATTATCTACCCTTTGTTCATTTATGGTTTCTTTTAAAAGCATAGAAAAATATTGATGCACTAAAATCTAGAGAAAGGTCCCAACCCTTCCCCAAAAAATAATGTCAAGACATTGAAAGTTAATCAAGATTTTTTTCTCATCGTTTTAAGATTTATTTTTCGATTAAAAAATATTTTTTTAAAAAAAACTGACCAAATATCACACATTTTAAAATTTGGCAACATATCATTTTCCTTTTTTTTTTAATCATGAATTTTGCTGGCTCATCTGTAATTGAACGATTACATGATGAGCAGACCTTCCTTAAATCCTAGAGTCAGACCAAAATTTTTTCCAATCACAAGGGTACCTTTCTCATTACCCTATATTTTTGCAAAAAACTTAGCTGCCAAGTATAATATCATACTATATTAAAAAAAATGTCGACTAAGAAATATTCAAGATAGTTTAAATTAACGATGAAAATAAATATTACAAATGAGATAAAGTTTACCCAAACAAAAATTTACATTCAACAGCTTAACAGGTTGGATCAAGGGAAGAAAACTCTTGAATAATCATGCAGCCAAAAGCAAGATCCGGCGATGCGAATCAAGGATCATCTCCACGCCGGCGGCTTCAAAATGCCCTTCAAATCTCAAAACCCTTCAATTATCCGGAGAAACTTTGTCCTTCTTCTTCTTCATCTTCCTCTTCCTCTTCTCCCCGTCAACAAAGGCATTCAGAAACGCGTCAATGATCCGGCGATGCGAATCAAGGATCATCTCCGTCCGCTTCAGCTGCAGCTCCATCTTCATCATCTCCCTCTGCCTAACCCTCTCCATATTCAATCGCTCCATTTTCATAAAACCATCTCCGACCATCCTCAGCGACGACACCATCTTCTCTACAGAACCGATCGCCCTCTTACTCTTCCTCTCATCCCTTCTCTCGCAATCAATCCTTCGGCTTATCTCATCAGTCATCATCCCCTTCGCCTCACCGCCTCCGGTGCTAGGATTGGGTCGATCCGCCTTCGGGATCGTCAATCCGCCGTGATCGTCAATTTCGAGGGATTTCATGATGGGGAAGAAGGACCAGGAGGAGGAAGGAGGGGCGTGGGGACGGAGCGTGAGGGAACGGAGACGCTCTGAGCGGAATCGCTTGCGGAGCTTCTCGAATTTGTGGCGGCACTGGACGGAGGTTTTGGGGGTGGCGGAGGGAAGGAGGGAGGAGCGAACGGAGAGATCGGCGGCGACGGATTCCCAATCTGCGGCGCGGAGGTTGGCGCGGCGGTTGGAAAGCCATTTCTGGCGGTAGGATTGGATGAGGGCTAGTGTTTCTTCGGAGGACCAGCACGGGGGAGGGAAGCCGCGGCGGGGTAGGGTTTCAGTGGGGCGTGGAGGAGAAGGGGAAGCCATGGCGGTGAAGGAGATTTGGTGGGAAGGAAGGCGGGGTGGGTTTGGGTGGAGGAAAGGATGACTACTGTGTCGATACCGCGACAGCGGGGCCGCAGGCGACCCATCATTCTGCCCTGGCCGTGGTGGTGTGTTGACCGACTTGGGCGGCTGCGGGCCTGCGGCTTAAGGACCGCCTTTGCTTTGGGAAGGGAGCCAAAAGAAACTAGGAATGTTATTAGCAGTCCTTAAATGTGTATTCGTAGTCCCCAAAATAATTTTAAATATCCTATGTTTTATTCGATATAATCGTGCCCCAATTAGAGACCGTTTGGTGCCACGATTTCGCTCCGTTGAGTTCCAGCCGCAGCGTCATTTTTTTTGTAACTGTTTGGTTAGCACGTTCCGACCCCAACGCCGCTCCTTTCTCAACGCCACAGCCGATCCAACGCTGCTTTCCGGCAGCAGTCCGGAGCTCCTTTCTCAAAGCTCCGCTCCCAATGTTGCTCCTTTCTCACCGTCACCATCAAAACAAACTATGCCTAAAGCTCGCAACCCAAGCCATGAGCAAGCCCGGATGAAAAATAGTGAGTGTTGTGTTAGTTAGCCAGCCCGCATAAAATTTAGTTATCTTTATGAATATTGAAGTTTGAATAGACGAGGATGCTTTGGTAGATGTGTAGACACAATAGACGGGATAAAATTAGGAATGAATGTATCAGAGATAAGATAGGAGAAGCGCCAATTGCAGAGAGGATGTGAGAAGCTCAACTTTTAAGATGGTTTGGACACGTACAAAGGAGATCATTAGAGGCACATGTTAGACGTTGTAACTTGTAAGAGTATAGTCACTATGCATGTTAAACGAGAGAGGGGTAAGCCAATAAAGACTATGAATGAAACTATGAGAAATGACGTGATGTACTAGGCATTAGTGAGATTATGACAAAAAAATAGGGCACAATGGCGACAAAGGATCCATATAGCCGACCTCACTATAGTGGGATAAACGCTTAAGTGTTGTGTTGTTGCTATTCGTATATCCACCTCATGCGCGTGATTTATTAGCCATTCGATTAGCCATCAAACGACCACCAAAATAGTTTTTTTTATTAAAAATTGATTTCCGGTCCGAAGCCCGATGTCCGGAGTCCGGACGGATGATTTTGAAAAAAAATCATATTTTATAGGAAAAAAAGATTTTAAACTCTTTATAAAATTTTGTTAATTAAGAATATGTAATTTTTCAGTGTTAAAACAAATATAAGTAGGCTTAAAATTCATTTATTTAAAAAACCACACGTATACGAGTGACGTACGTAAATAAAACCCCATGCGAATCATCTCGTCTGATTCGGCGATTACCAGGCTCACCATGTCACGCCCGTGTTGCCTCCTTCAACGCCTCCGTTCAAACTCCCCGTCAACTTAGTCAAAGGCTTTCACTGCTCAGTTGTCGGAGAGGTTCCTTCTCCTTCATCTTGTGCTCAATTGCCATGAAGATTCCAAGCAGGGGGTCAAAGTTTAATAATATGAGCTTGCTACAATGAAATATCTGATTTTTATCTTCCTTTTGTTTTGTTGTAATAGATGGCTCGTGGATTTTTTTCTTTCGTACTCTATTATGTCATCTGGTATCTGCATACAATAACATTTAAGCCTTTATCCCACTATAATGGGGTCGGCAATCATGGGCGGAACTACACCTGTGGGCACGGTAGGGCACGTGCCCAACCGGTTTTTTCCGCGATTTTTACCGGGGGAGAAGAAATCCCGTCTCTAAGCCTGCTGCTCCCTTGCCCTAGCCCGCCAGGCGCCAGGCGTAGACGACGATCGCACATTCGCACCGCTGCAGATCGCCGCTCGGCTGCTCCCGCTGCTCCCGCTGCTCCCGTGCCCTAGCCCGCCAGGCGTCGACGACTGCTGCTCCCGCTCGGCTGCTCCCGTGCAGATCGCTGCTCGGCTGCTCCCGTGCAGATCGCTGTTCGGCTGCTGGTAACTTCTTCTTCTTCTTTCCTGCTTAAAATGAATCTTCTTCTTCCTTCTTTCATGTTTAAAACCACTTAAAATCATTCATTTCTGGACTGAAATCAGTCGAAATCCGTCCAGAAATCTCCAGATTTCTTGACTTAAATCTATCCAGAAATCATCCATGATTTTTCAGTACAAAAATCTGGAGATTTCTGGACAGAAATCAGGAGATTTAAGAATTTCTGGATTAATTTCATCCATGCTAATCTTCGAGCATTTTAATGTTAGGTACACACTATTGTGTTGCTGGAATCCATCGTGAAGGATTGATTTGGAGCTCCAATCGTCTTGTGTTGTTGGAACACACCATTGGTAATTACTCTTGTTCCCCGATTTTCTGTTTTAGTTTGCTTAGGAGGGCCACCTGCCTTCAATTGGACGTGGTGTGTGTCTCCCTCGGTTCATTGCGAACATCCGGGTCGATTGTGTCCGTCCCCGCCATATTTTTTGCATTAGTAATTCGGCATGCGAGTCTGGATTTAGACATGATGTGTGAAACCTACCCGTGACGGTAAGCCCGGATTGGTGATGTTTATGATGTGCATATCGATTAGTTCTAGTCGCGCTAACGAGAATGTCCCGTCAATTTTATGCAGTGTTTTAGTTAGTGCAATGGAGAAATTTTTTTCTAAAAAAGGAGCATGTCAACGTTCGTTAGATTCTCAGGAGTTAGTTGCAATTGGTAAAAGAAGCCGCGTAGACGAGTTCAAAATTGAAGATCTACCTTCAGACCCGGGCTTAAGACTTCCTATTAACTCATACGATGCAAACATTTAAGAGTCTATACGAACATATTATTTGCAAAAAGGTCTTTGTCAACCTCATCTAGAAAGTTTTCCCCAAATAGAAATCGAAAACAAAGCTCGACGATTTAATAAGAATTGGTTTAACGAGTTTAAAGGCTGGTTAGAATACTGCAAAGAAAAAGATGCAACATTTTGCTTTTACTGTTATATTTTTTCTCAAAGGGGTTGTGAGCCTACTTTTACCACGAGAGGCTTCAGAAATTGGAAAGATAAATCAGTATTGGACAGACATGTCGGAAGTCACACTACTCCACAGAATGCTTCTAGAAAACTCTGCGAGTCTTTGATGAATCAAAAATAGGGTATTCAAATTGCTTTTGCAAGACAAGATGAGCAACAAAGTTTGGATTATCACGCTCGTTTATATGCTTCAATCGATTGTGTTAGATTTTTTTTACGACAAGGATTGTCCTTTCGTGGTCATGATGAGACTAAAGAGTCTACCAATAGAGGAAATTTTCTTGAGCTTTTGGAGTTTCTTGCATCACATAATAATGACATCAACTCAGTTGTGTTACAAAATGCTCCTCAAAACTGTCAACTTACATCACCTAAGATTCAAAAAGAAATAGTATCAGCAATTGCAATAGAGACAACAAATAAAATTGTTCAAGAAATTTGAGAAGACTGTTATACAATTTTAGTGGATGAATCACGCGATGTATCTACAAAAGAGCAGATGTCTGTTGTTTTACGATATGTTAATTCCAATGGCACGATCACAAAACGTCTTTTTGGGTTTGTTCATGTAGCAAATACTTCCGCATTATCCCTTAAAGCAGCTATATATCATTTATTTATGAGATATAGTCTTGGTATTTCTAAATTGCGTGTGCGGGATATGATGGTGCTAGCAATATGAAAGGAGAGTTCAGGGGTTAAAAGCTTTAATTTTGAATGAGAACAGTTGCGCTTTCTATGTTCACTGTTTCGCACATCAACTGCAATTGGTACTGGTAGCTATTGCAGAAAAAAGCTGATATTTCCGAGCTTTTTACACTTATTAACACAGTAATTAATGTTGTTAGTGACTCTTGCAAATGCCGTGATTCTCTTAAAGCCTTGGAAGTTGATCGAGTTGCTACAGAACTTGGATGCGGGGACTTGGAAAGTGGACGAGGGTTGAATCAACCTTTACAGCTCAAACGCGCTGGTGACACGAGGTGGGGATCACATTATGACACAACTTTAAATTTTATTCGCATATTTTTTTTTCTATTATTGATGTGCTGGAGATTAACATAGTTGATGAGGCAGATGGAAACCAAAGAGGAATAACAAACACACTTATCCAAGTTATCTTGACTTTCAAATTTGCATTTGTTATTCATTTGATGAAAAATATTTTGTCAAAAACAAATGAATTATCCCAATGTAACGCCCTCGATTTTTCTGCGATTATTTAATTCTTGCTTGGCGTTATGTCGACGCGTTTTCTTGGTTTGTGTCATCTGTGGAGTGTGGTCTTAACTCCTTAGAACTGAGTGACCCATTTTGTAGTCTATTTGCAAGATCTCCCTAGCAAGCCGGGTCGTTTTGGGTGACCCGGTCTAGCCTCTCGGGGGATGCTGATGTTTTGACTTCGGGTGGGTATAACTCGAGTTCTGTTCATCAAAAAATAATTTCGACTTTGCCGTTGCGTTCGTAGCATAGGTAATTAGCTACGGTGTGAATTTCGTCGGATTCCGAGGTGGTTCGGTTTTCGCGTCGTTTTGGTGTGTTAATAATAATAAATGCAATTAAGTAATTAATAAAGCTATAAAATGAAATCCAGCGATCAAAAAAAAAATTGGGTGATTTAATCCTGCGGCCAGTAGATAAGCAGTTATTGCTTTTGTGCGTGAAAAGGTGGCAGCATGCATGGCTGACGGCTTGTAATAGGCTAGCTTGAAATGAATCTTGCGGTTTTTTTAGGTGACAGTTAAGGCTGAATAGACGTGTCTATGTATATATAGTCTTAAGTTAAAAATGAGACTATTCATCACCTCCTTCCGTGAAAGAAAACTGCTGTCCTGTTCGTGAGCGGAAGAAAACCGGCGGGCAGTTGTGCCTTCCACCGCAGATTCCCGGAGTTCTAGCGGTCGGATTTTCGTTCCGAGGGTAGATCTGGGCTGCTCTCCCCTAGATCTCCATTTCGACGGTAAGCTTTCTCCATTTCGTGCCCTTCTATGGTGTTGTAGAATTTCGTTTGACCCCTCTCCCTCTTCGAAAAATGTCCAGTCAAGCTCGGTTAGATGTTTGCTGCCAGATCCGTGGGGAAGCAGAAAAGTCGGTCGAGACCTTTCTGGAAATCGAGGCAAGTAGTGCTCCTAGCCCTTGCCAAGTAGAAATTTTTTGTTGTTATCTCTGTTTTCCGCCATTAATGCTTCCAGGTTCTTGTTAAAACCAGATTTAGCCATGACAAATGTTGCTTAAACACGCTAATTATACTCTTGTCCAGATTTTTCCTTTCAGAAGTTCTTTCTTTTTACATCTTAATTTGAGATTGTTCTAATCCCTGCTCTTAGAACTAGAGTTTGCTGTTAAACTTGTAGGATTACATAGTTTCAGCGGCTGCTAAGTCTACTACCAAGTTGTCGATGAATATATAAGCCGAGTTTTGCTTGATTAGGCTCGGGATGAGTAGATTCGGCCTGAGAGTAGAGGTAGCTGCAGCAGGAAATTTTCTCCTCTCCTAAGTCTTGTCTAATAAAGAGATTCTAGGCTAATGGTAGTGGTCTGATGTGATAGGATGAGTGTGAGAGTTAATTTTCAAGTTACTGTATTTCAGCGTTGAGAGGTTAAGGAAATGCGAAAGTTTTATTTTAGCTAAGTCAAAAATGTTGAGTGAGTGCACCTCACTCAACTCCTAGACTATTAAGCCTCTGGCGTTGAGTGTGGTGCACTCACTTAACGCCATTGTCGTTTCTTTTGCGGCTAAGTGCTTTGGCGTTGAGTGAGTCGACCTCACTCAACGTCAAAGCTATTTTATCGTTGAGAGTGGTGGACACACTCAACGCCGCAGTCTGTTCTTTTGCGGCTAAGTAGTGTGGCATTGAGTGAGAAAATTCTTCTAAGTCAAAATCGACGGGAATCACTAAGTGATTCTCGCCGGCTTCGACGAGAATCGTTAGTGATTCCCGCCGATTCGGCGAGAATCAATCTGCATTCCCGCCGACCTCTTCCGGATGGCGTTGAGTGAGTGGACCGCACTCAACGCCATGACGGTTTAGGCGCTGAGTGAGGCGGGCTCACTCAACGCCGCAGCCCTTTCCTACGGGTAAGTACTTTGACGTTGAGTGAGTTGACCTCACTCAATGCCAAAGCTGTTCTATCATTGAGAATGGTGGACGCACTCAACGCTGCAGTTTGTTTTCGTAGCTAAGTACTTTGGCATTGAGTGAGTCGACCTTACTCAATGCCAAAGCTGTTTTGGCGTTGAGAGAGGTGGACTCACTCAACGCCACAATTTGGTTCTGCGGCTAAGTACTAAGGCATTGAGGTAGTGGACCTCACTCAACGTCATAGCTGTTTTGGCGTTGAGTGAGGTTAGCTCACTCAACACCACAGCCAGTGATGCAGAAGGCATTGAGTGAGTGAACCTCACTCAATGCCATTGCTGTTTTGGCGTTGAGTGAGGCTAGCTCACTCAACGCCACCGTCTATTTAGGCGTTGAGTGAGTGGGGCTCACTCAACGCCATGCCATGTTGAGTCATCTCAACGCTTTTCCCTTACCTTGATTTTATCCCCCGAGTGAATTCCTTGATTTTGAGGTTCCTTGTCGGTTATTTTCTTTTTTTTTCCAAAAAAGCCGAATCGTGGGTCGTGGTTAGTAGTGGTGGTTTGAAGCTCTTAATGGGGGAGGTGTTGTGTAATTTAGCCAAGGCCACCCTTTTTCTTTTATCTTGCTCCAGGTACGGGCTGGGCAAGGGGGTGGGAGGTCCCCAGTGCTTTCACATGTAGACCCATGAGATTTGTTTCTTGGAAATGGTGGTTAGGGGGCCGAGTTTGCCTCCAACCCGGATCCGCGTTGTTTTTGCTACTACCATCTCTCACAGCTTAGGGTGTTAGATGTTTCTTCCTTTGTAAATTTGCAACGTTTGGGCTCATGGTAGCCTGGTAGACTCTGCGGGATTTATTTTTGGGAAGGGTTGTTGTTGTTTCCTCATACTTAGTGCTTTTTCTATTATCTTGCCTTGGACAGTGGTGCTTGTTTTTGGTTTACTTACTCTTCTTGCTTATCTTATAACCTAACATTTCTGTACAGCTTACTTGTTTAGCTTGCTGAGGTATTCTTTTCTTCTTTGAATGCCTCAGGATCTGGTTAGTAGCCGATTAGGCGGCTAGTTGTGCTGTGCTGTTGCTGGTGGTCTCTCGTTCTGTGGAGATTAGTTCCTTGGTCTTGTGAGGTAGTTTTACTGTTTTTCTTACAGACATACATATTTGCCAGTGAGTTCGTGTCAGTGTGTTGGCGCCCACTGGTAGTTTTACCTTGATACTAGATGTGTTACTTTTTTACTGCTACCTTTCTGGAGTTAGTCTACTTGCTCTTGGGATGATTTATGCTAGGTTGCTAGTTACTTTTAAACCTAAAAATACTATTATAAGTATACCTCATGATCAGCATGTTTTATAAAACTCATCACTATTTTCCAAATAACGTAAAAAGATCATTTTACTATAAATATAGTATAAATCAAAAGTAGGGTCCTGCATAGTATAAATTATCCTCTGGGGACACTTATGCACTCTTTTAGGATATCGAACCTGAATAAAGTATTTTCCGCAGCATATAAGTATAACTTTTAAATTGTGGACTAGGTGATCCACCGAGCCGAGGGATACGGCCTTTAAAAATATAACTGATTTTCTAATCATATAACTTATGAATTTTCATAAAGTATAGTTGATAGTGGTTTGCCTGAGCGTCAGCAGTTATCCCCTGCTCGACGTGGCATCATAACGCGTGTTTTCTCCTTCTCTGATAATCCGTTTTCTTCGGAGAAAATGCGGGTTGTGACAGTTGGTATCAGAGAGAGGTTGCTTGACAAGTTTGTCGGGCAACTATCCCTTTTGATTACATTAGCAGTTTAGCATCATGTCATTCACACACCGATTTGTCATCAGCACGTCTTGGCAAAAACACGAATACTACACTCATAGCATAACATGAAGTATACGGGGCATATTATGTAGTATGGGATGCATAATATGTGTTCGTATATGGATCCACCGTAGGGGCAACATGTGAGGGTTATGTAGTATGGGATGTATAACCTCACCACATGGCTGCGACAAGCTCGTTTTTTTTTCGTTGCATGAGGATGTTATGTAGTATGGGATGCATAACATTATCATGTGTACGCTGCTCATAACATGCATTAGGGCCTTTTTAGAATGTATAACACAAACATGCATAGCATAACATTGCATAAGCACAGCGTGCCAAGCTAAAGACTGGCAGGATGACATACAAAAACACATAAGTTTTCGAGTCAAAAATAATATAAGTCATGCATTCCCGATCTAGGCACAAGAGTTAGTATGATGGTGATTAACCATCCTAGGTTAAGGCATAACATCAATTCTTGTAAAAAAAATAAACTCCCAGAGCAAGTTTAACAGCTTTAAGTTCATATTTATGTATGTATTGTCTGTACTTGTAGTTAGTTGCAGCTGTTGTACTAGGATCTGACTAATGTTGCTATGATTTTAGGATGGCGAGACGCCCTTCGACTAGATCGACCCCCCTATCTGAGGGTGATTCATCGGGAGCGCAGAATGATGCGGTGATCGAGAGCCTGTGATAGAGTAGCGATTCCTTGAGCAGGCAGATGGTGGAGGTGCGAGCCCAGATCCAGTCTTTGGTGACAGTTGTGGCAGGACAGACTCAGGGAGTGCAAGGCCCTGCAGGGGGGTTAGCTGTTCCTCCTCCTCCTGCACCCCTGAGACCTCCAGTGGTGGTGCTAGTGGAGATGGAATTTATCTCACAGTTTCAGAGACTTAACCCTCCTACTTATGATGGGAAGGCAGATTTCATGGTCATAGACGATTGGCTGATCTCCATGGAGGAGATATTCTCGTACTCCGGTATTTCAGATGATCAGAGAGTGATGATATCCGCCTATCAGATCAAGGGTTTGGTGAAGAGTTGGTTGCTTAGAGAAAAGGAGAGCTTGGTAGCTGGTTGCTCTTGGGAAGTGTTCAAGGAAATGCTGCTGAGGAAGTTCTTGCCTTCGGTCGAGCATGACCGTCTTATGAACGACTTCCTCCACCTGAAGCAAAGGCAACTCACGGTCGGTGAGTATGAGGTAGAGTTCAGCAAGTTGAGCTGGTTTGCTCCTGGGTCGGTAAGTGTTGAGGCTGATCGAGTCAAGCGATTCCTTGGTGGCTTGAGGAGCGAGGTGCAGCAGTTGACCAGTGTTTATGGATCAAAGACTTATGCAGGGGTAGTGGAGGCTGATCTGAAGGTGGAGGCTATCGAGACCGCAAAGAGCAGAGGCCAGCAAATGAGGAAGGACAAGCGGAAGTCTGTTGAGGAGAAGAAACCCCAGGTACCCGGTGCTGCTTCAGGAAAGAAGAGCAAGGTGGTGTGTAGCTTCTGTGGTCGGTCAGGCCACCCTATTGAGAGGTGTTTCAAAAAGGCAGCAGCTCAGAAGAAGGAGCAAGTTCATGCTATTCAGGGTGATCCAAGGAGGGATGTTTCATGTTCTGTTTGCAAGCGACCCGGGCATGATGCTGCCCAGTGCTGGTCCAAGGATAAAGTCTGCTATCAGTGCGGGCAGAAAGGTCACATCAAGTCTAGGTGTCCTCAGGTCCAGCCTACTCTTCATGCAGTTCCACTTCAGGCACTACCTCCGCCTCAGCGTGTGGACAAGGGTAAAGGAAAGCTGAACGTGATCTCTTCCGAGGAGGCTCAAGCTTCGACTCAGGTCATCTCAGGTTAGTTGTTTCTTTTTTCCAGCTTGAAAGTTTTATTTGTTAGAATGGTTACAGTTGGGTTTTGGTAGATCCTTAGTTGTATATACTCCTATAGGGAAATTTAAGGTGAAGAACCGCTGGGCGTGCATTTTGTTCGACTCCGGCGCTACCCACTCATTTGTGGCTAGAGCCTTTGTGGAGCGACATCGGTTAACTCTAGATCGAGTTCGTGATACCTTCCGCGTCAAGTTCCCTTCTGGTGAATCTGTGTTATCAGATTTGGGCATTCTAGATTGCCCTGTTTTATTAGGGGATTTTCTTGCGAAGGCAGACTTGAAGATGATTGATCTGGAGGACTTCGATGTTATTCTGGGCATGGACTATCTGTCTAAGTATGATGCGGTCATTCAGTGCAAAGGTAAGCGCTTGTACTTCATCAAGGACAATGGTCAGCCGGGAAGCGTGTATGCTGATCTGTGCCAAGATTCTCTTGTCATTTCTGCGGTATGTGCTCAGAAATTGTTTCTTTCTGGTTGTTTTGCTTGTTTAGTCTCGGTGGTTGGGTCCGCTGTTAGTATACCCCGCTTAGAGGAGATTCCCGTTGTTCGTGGTTTCACTGATGTGTTTCCTGATGACCTTCCTGGTCTTCCTCCCGATCGGGATGTCGAATTTGTGATTGATTTGGAACCGGGTACGCGTCCTATTGCTAAGGCGCCGTACCGGATGGCCCCTCGGAGCTAGAGGAGTTGCGAGTCAAGTTAGATGAGTTGTTGGTAAAAGGGTTTATCAGGCAGAGTTTGTCGCCTTGGGGTGCTCCTGTTTTGTTTGTAAAGAAGAAGGATGGGTCGATGCGGCTTTGCATCGACTACAGGGAGTTGAACAAAGTCACTATTAAGAACAGGTACCCTCTGCCGAGGATCGATGACTTATTTGATTAGTTGCGCGGTAGTACAGTGTTCTCCAAGATCGATCTTCGTTCTGGCTATCATCAACTCAGGATCCGTGAGGAAGATATTCCACAGACTGCGTTTAGATCAAGGCATGAACATTTTGAGTTCTTGGTGATGTCGTTTGGTCTGACCAATGCACCATCAGCTTTCATGGATATGATGAACCGGGTGTTCAAGGATTTCCTAGACAAGTTCGTTGTGGTTTTCATCGATGACGTGTTGGTCTATTCCCGCAACGCTGAGGAGCATGAGCAGCATCTGCGCTTGGTTCTATCGGAGTTGAGGAATCACAAGTTATTCGCCAAGTTGAGCAAGTGCGAATTTTGGTTGCCTCAGGTCTCGTTTCTGGGCCACGTGGTGAACAAGAATGGGATCTCGGTCGACCCAGAAAAGATCGCAGTAGTGATGGATTGGAGCAGGCCAGGCACGCCCAAGGAGATCAGAAGCTTCCTAGGGTTGGTCGGCTACTACAGGAGGTTCGTGGAGGGTTTCTCTACCCTGGCTGCACCTTTGACCAGGTTGACTCAGAAGAACGCGGCCTTTGTTTGGAGCGAGAAGTGCGAAGAAGCCTTCTTGGAGCTAAAGAACAGATTGTGCTCTGCTCCCGTCCTGACCCTACCTACTGAGGGTGTGGAGTATGATGTGTACGTGGATGCTTCGCATGTTGGTCTGGGTTGCGTGTTGATGCAGGTTGGAAAAGTGATTGCGTATGGGTCAAGGCAATTAAAGACTCATGAGAAAAATTACCCTACGCATGACTTTGAGTTTGCAGCGGTAATTTATGCGTTGAAGCTGTGGAG
The DNA here is from genome assembly GCA_039513925.1 of Platanthera zijinensis. Classification (NCBI taxonomy): domain Eukaryota; kingdom Viridiplantae; phylum Streptophyta; class Magnoliopsida; order Asparagales; family Orchidaceae; genus Platanthera; species Platanthera zijinensis. The sequence continues at coordinate 160,375,865 of CM077083.1, forward strand.
GCATCTACTTTATGGGGCTCAGTGCAAGATCTTCACTGATCACAAGAGCCTGAAGTACGTGTTCACGCAAAAGGAGTTGAATCTGCGCCAGCGGCGGTGGCTAGAGTATGTGGCCGATTATGATGTAGAGATATAGTACCATCCAGGCAAGGCCAACGTAGTGGTCGACGCCCTGAGCCGGAAGACGGGGAAGATCTTTAATCTCTCCTCTGATCGTTTAGTGGAAGAGTTCCTCCTTATGGATATCTCGGTGGGATGCTGTGGCATGCAGAGTAGTTTGGCAGTGGCAGAGCCGTCTTGGATTTTGAAAGAAAAGGGATAGATACTACTCTAGGGGGGGGGGGTGAATAGAGTAATCAAAAATTACACTAGCAAAGTTGACTGTCTACTCAACTCCCTTGGAGTTAATTGCGGAATGAAGGTTATAGATATTTGAGATGAAACCCTAAAGCCTAACACAAGTGATGTGTACAAAAGGCAGCCAACTGTAATTACAGTTAAGGCTTGGAATCCTAAACAGCAACTAGCAAACCTAGTTAAAATCTAATCACAGCCAATCAGCATAGAGAATTAATTAAACAATCCAGACGACACAAGGAATTTATAGTGGTTCCCCAAACAACTTGGGTACGTCCACTCTTCTACCAACAAGGTAGGAATCCACTCAGGTTTTTGATCAGGTGCCCTGCCACCAACAAGATCTGCTGCAGGTAGATCTAAAGACCCTTTAGACTTTTGATCATGTGTCTAAAAAACCAACACAGGTTTTTGATCAGGTGCCCTGCCACCAAGGTATACTTTTGAAGGGAGTAATAACCCTTTACAGGAGGGGGAAAGGAGGTTAGAATGTCTTCTCTATTTTACAATAGATTAGAGAAGCACAAGAACTTGCACTGAGCTAGAAAGCTCTAAAGAATCAAGGCTCCCCCTGGCTAAAAGAATGTCCAGGTGAAGTCTTGCTTCAGTGCAAAAACACTTCAGAAAATCTGAAGGAAAAAGCTACAAGAAGATAAATAATATGAAATAAAATTTCTTCTTTAGGCAGCTATCTTCTTCTTCTTCTTCTTCAAAAGGCTCTGAGTGAAAATCTTCCTGGAGGCAGGAGAACTCAGGCTGAAGAAGAGTGAAGAACTAAAACATCTTCTCAGTTGAATGTGAACGAGCTGAGAGCAGTTGAAAACTGTAAGCTTGAATGCTGCTGTTAGCTTTTTGATATGTATGAGAACTAGTTGATTTCTTTCTCCAAAGAATTCTTTATATAGCAGCAGCAGCAACGGCTCTCATTTGAGTTTGAATCTTGTCTTCTACTGAAATCTGCAAGCTGGGCTGCAAATAGCATAAAGCAAAACAAATACTGCAGGCAGATATCCTATAAGAGGATAAAGCTTTCTAAGAAGCTGCAAATGACTCTGATAAAATAATACAAGAGAAAGTCACATCAGAAGAGACTCTTTACGGCCAAGGAAGACTTTTTGAGTCTAACGGCTATAAAGGACAGCCTGGCAGATCAAGCAGAAATCATATCTCAGCTAATAAGACAAACAACTTTGTCAGAAAAAGATTAGCTCATGCATAAGGAATGGAGCAGATATTGCATGGAAATAATATCATAAGTTTATTCAAATAATCTTTTATAAAATATGCCAAAATAAATATGAAATAAATCACATCATAGAAGACGACAAAATTATTCAAAGCATACAGCAAAACGTCGAACGACCTTCGGAGATCGTCGAACGAGGCACAGAGATCGTCGACCTATCAGACAGATAGTCGAACAATCCTAAAAGTCCACCTAGTGCCAACTAGCTTCACCTATGGGGGGGGGGGGGGAATAGGTGTCTTGCAGCGAATTTGTGGAATTAAAATTGTATCTGTATAAGAAAACAAAACAACACAGCACAGACAGGACACAAACAATTTATAGTGGTTCCCCGATTTGGGTACGTCCACTTTCCCCCTTCGACCTATCTCCCAACCAGGGACGACTCGGTCACTTCACCAACAGGATTGAAATCCAATCCTTGTACTAACGGAAGGAACCCTTCCACACGTAGGAGTCACCACTCCTACAACACGGGTTGCACTCAACCCTTACAACTAGAGACCAATCGGTCCTTTACAAAGAATTGAAAATAGCTTGTAAGAAATACAAACAACGTATGGAGACTAAGGTGTCCCTCTTCGTTCGACGACGTGTTCTTGAAGTCAACGAAGAGTCCACAACCCTAGATCTCACTTGGATTGAACCTTCCCGAAACCGGCGGTGGCTTGGAGCGGCGGCTAGGTTCACGGAATAAGCGGCGACGACGGAGAGCTGCTACCGTGCAATCGAGATTCAAACTTCGTAGCAAAGGAAGCAAGGTCTTCTAACGGTCACACTAGGATCGGTCTCTCGATCGATTCGGAAGGGGAAGGTTTTTCCCGATCAATGAATCAAGAGACAAGGGATCTCTGGTTAGACGCGTAAGACGCTATGCTAGCCTAAGTTTCTGTCGCCGGAGATCTGGAAGAACTTGAGATCAACAGCGGCGACGAACTGCTCGAGGGCGGAGACGGTCGGCGGAGCAAGATCGCGAACTAGGTCACGTCGGCGGCTGTTCTTTTTGAATTCGCGTATCTGGTTCTTGTGCTCATACATACGGAGGTATATATACCTTAGGTCAAGCACATGACCGTTGTGGGCCCCACCAACAAAAGACCTAAGTCCGGTTCGAAATACCGCAGGTAACGTGGACCGGTCCAGAAAGAATCGGAAAATTGCCCAAGTAAAATTCGGCGAGAATCGTAGGTGATTCTCGACGAATCGGCGAGAATCACCTACGATTCTCGCCGAATTCTACTTAGCCGAATTCTGGCTGCACTGATATAGAAGCCGGGGAGAATCGGCGGGAGTCACACTTGATTCTCGCCGGATCGTCGAGAATGCAACGTCATTCTCGACGAATCGGCGAGAATCACTTAGTGATTCTCGACGATTCTGCCTTAGAGAAATTTCTGGCGGCGTTGAGACAGCCGGCTCCAACCGGCGAGAATCAGCTAGTGATTCTTGGCGACTCGGCGAGAATCATAAGTGATTCTCGCCGATTCTCGTCGATTTTTACTTACGCGATTTCTCCTCTTTCTTTCCGTGAGCTGGTCTTTGGCCCAACCTTGCTCCTTGTCTGCTCTTGCTTTATCATAGCCCTGTACTTGAAATTAAGTACACCCCAATAGAGAGAGTACACGTAGGCCAACACACTGATCTGCTCAACGAGGGATTACGTCGCGCAGACCCGTGTATATTGACCCACTGCACCCTGACATTGGTGTGTACTTAGCGTGGAATAACTGCAAGCACAACTTAAAAGATTTCATCAAACACATTGTCTATTTACCTTAGCTTGTTCAGGGGCTTCTTCAAATCAGGTACATTATGGATACAATACCCAACAATCTCCCCCTATTTGAAGAAGCCTGAACCCTACAAGCTAAGGTGAATAGAGCATATAGGAATGAAAATCATAAACTCAAAATTGAGTTGAGAGAGATATTCATTACCAATTTCTTGAGAGCAAACTTGGAGCCACCTTAGCCTTAGCCGAGAGGGTAATCTCCCCCTTTTCGGCTTCTGCAAATCTGGGTCTGGTGCATTTGACACCATGCTCCCCCTCAGTTCTTGCACCTATGCTTTACTTGAGTTCCTGGCAGATGCTCCCCCTAGATGCACGAGCCAGGAGCTTCTGTAGTCTTCATTCCTCATAGTTGAGCATCCCCAATTCAGTTTTGAAGAGACTGAACTTGGCCTCGTCTAAGGGCTTTGTGAAAATATCTGCAATCTGCTTGTCCGTGGGGACATAGCAGAGAGAGATGTCCTTGTTCTCCACGTGCTCCCGAATGAAGTGGTAGCGCACTTCAATATGCTTCGTTCTGCTGTGCGATACCGGATTGTTGGCAATATCAATTGCACTGGAGGAGTCGCAGTACATTGGTACTTCCTTGAACTGGAGGTCATAGTCTGCTAACTGATTTCTGATCCATAGGAGTTGTGCGCAACAGCTGCCGGCCGAGATGTACTCAGACTCTGCTGTGGAGGTTGCTACACAGTTCTGCTTCTTGCTATTCCATGAGATGAGTCTTCTTCCGAGGAATTGACACGTCCCTGAAGTGCTTTTCCTGTCATCCCTACTCCCTGCAAAATCAGCATCTGAAAAACCTATTAGCTCGACATCATTGTTTCTCGGGTACCACAAGCCAAGATTAGGGGTACCTTTAAGGTATCTAAGAATTCGCTTTGCAGCGACATAATGAGATTCCTTAGTGTTCACCTGATATCTGACATAAACACATGTGGAGAACATGATATCCGGTCTACTTGCAGTAAGATAGAGCAAGGATCCAATGATGCTTCTGTATTTGGTTTCATCAAAAGGTTTCCCTTTCTCATCCTTATCCAGAGACATGGTGGATCCCATTGGAGTCCTCATAGAGGTTGCATTCTCCATTCCGAATTTCTTGAGGAGTTCATTGGTGAACTTTGTCTGAGAAATGAAAATTCCTTCCTCAGACTGTTTCACTTGAAGTCCCAAGAAATACTTTAGCTCTCCCATACTGTTCATTTCAAACTTTCCTTGCATAAGTTTAGAGAACTTTTTGCAAAGATTGTTGTCCGTTGAGCCGAATATAATGTCATCGACATAGATTTGCACCAGCAAGATCTTGCCTTTGACTTCCCTAAGAAACAATGTCTTATCTATTTTTCATCTAGAGAACTTGTTCTCAAGAAGAAAACTAGACAAGGTCTCATACCAAGCTCGTGGAGCTTGCTTTAAACCATATAAAGCTTTATTAAGAAAATATACATAATTAGGATAAGTAGGATTGACAAAACCTGAGGGTTGAGCGACGTATACTTCCTCTTTCAGGTCTCCGTTCAAGAAGGCTGATTTCACGTCCATTTGATAGACAGTGAATCCTTTGTGCGAAGCATATGCCAGGAACAATCTGATGGCCTCGAGCCTTGCCACTGGTGCAAAGGTCTGGTCGAAGTCAATCCCCTCCTCCTGTCGGTAACCTTGAGCCACTAGCCTGGCCTTGTTCTTTATGATGACACCATGTTCATCCAGTTTGTTTCTGAAGATCAACTTGGTGCCAATCACATTCTGCTTTTGTGGTCTGGGAACCAGGGTCCAAACGTTGCATCGTTCAAATTGATGCAATTCATCTTACATGGCCAAAATCCATGCAGCATCTTTGTTTGCCTCGTCGAACTTCTTTGGCTCGACCTGTGACAGGAAGCTAAGATGCAAAATCTCGTTAATGGTACCTCTTCGAGTTCTGACCCCGTCACGAGGATCTCCGATGATCTGATCTCTAGGATGATCCCTCACGTGTCTGAGCTCTAGAAGTCTGGCGTCAGGAGCTTCGACTACTTCTTGGGCATCTCCTTCTTCTAAAAGATTTGCTCCATTTTGATCTTCAACTTCTCCGATCGGCATTGATGTGGAGACCTTGACGTATTTTGGAGTTGGATCTTTCTCGGGCTCATCCAGTTGTAACTTTTCGAGTCTGGTACCTGCATCTTCAGGAAGACAACTAGAAGTCTTGCAATTAAGCAAACTTCCTTCATCAAATACAACATTTATTGATTCCTCTACCACTAGGGTTTTCTTGTTGAAAACTCTATAAGCTCGGTTATGGCTACTATAGCCCATGAATATGCCTTCGAAGCATTTTTCACCAAACTTAGTACGCGGGTACTTCCCATTATTCAGTACATAACATCTGCAACCAAAGATCCTCAAATAGGACATGGTTGGTTTCCTGCCTTTCAGTAGTTCGTAGGGCGTCTTACGATGACTTTTGTTGATCAACGCCTGGTTTTGAACATGACAAGCCGTATTGACAGCCTCGGCCCAGAAGTATTCTGGGAGTGAAGCGTCATTCAGCATTGTCGTGCAGGCTTCTATGAGTGTCCTATTTCTCCTCTCCGCAACTCCATTTTGTTGAGGAGTGCGCGGGGAGGAAAACTCATGAGAGATACCAAGTTCTTCATAGAACTCTATCATAGCTCCAGACTCGAACTCTGTTCCATGGTCACTTCTGATTTTGACCACCGAGCAGTTAAGTTCGTTCTGAATCTGCTTGACAAAGCTGGTGAAGACGTCAAACGTATCAGACTTGCATTTTAAAATGAACACCCAAGTAAACCGAGAGTGATCATCTACAATCACTAGCGTATAAGACTTCCCTCCCAAGCTATGAACTTGCATTGGACCAAATAGGTCCATATGTAGAAGATAAAGACATCTGGAGGAGTCTTTGTCTGGGATTCCCTTAAAGGTAACCCGAGTCTGTTTGCCCATCTGGCATGCAGGACAGGGACTATCTTTGATGCACCTAATAATGGGAGCATCCCTTACTAAATCTTTAGAAAACAACATATTAATTGTCTTGTAATTAATATGTGCCAATCTCTTGTGTCATTGTTCACAAAGAGATGCACTGCCTTTTGCTACTAGGCATACGGGGGTGGAAGAATCTAGACTGAGAAAATCTAAACAGAAAATATTTCTGCTCCTAATGCCGGTTAATACTGTCTCCGAAGAGGCACATGATATTATCAGGCATTTATCCTTGCAGAACTTAACGTCATACCCTTTATCACATAACTGGCTTACGCTGATCAGGTTATGATTTAACCCTTCAACATAAGCTACGTCAGAGATAGAGAGTATACCGTTGGAAATCATACCGTAACCTCTGGTGACTCCCCGATCAGATCCCCCAAAGATGACTTTGGGTCCATTCTCGACTGGAGAGTACTCCCGCAGCAGGCTTCTTGTTCCAGTCATATGACGGGAGCATCCACTGTCCAAATACCAAATGGGAGTTTTGTTGGCCTTTGGACATTCCTGCAAAACAGAATTAATTTGCCTTAGGAACCCAATCGAACTTGGGTCCTAGATTCCTTATTAGCATACTCCCCCTCGATTGGTTAGCCCTACGAGTCGTCGGCCTCGTATTGCTAACATAAGGAGTCTCGTTATACCTTGGATTAAACCAACAATCCACGGCAAAGTGACTAACTTTGTCACAACACCAACAGTCAAATCTGTTGTACCTCTTCCTAGGCTCCTGCTTCACCCTAAGAATGGTGGGCACAGTTGGGGCCTTGGATCTGGAGGTGGAGGCATCATGGTGATTGCAGTCACATGATTTCTTCACCTTCTGTTCCTTCAGTATAATAGGCTTGGCTTTTGGTGCCTTCTTTCTATTATGGCCGCTAGAGAATTGACCATAATTTCCCAAGTGGATTTCCTCATAAGGTGCCTTGAAGACACTCTCACCGAAGTTGCGAGGAAAAGTCCAACCATCATATCGGCTCTTCGGCTTTGCAACCGAGGGCCGGAAATGATGACCAAAGGTTGACTCAAAGTCATGTTGGTTGCAGGGAAAGCTAGGCTTTCTGAACTCAACAGGACTGAGTGGGGCCTTTCCCTTTTCAGCAGCAGAGGCCTTCTTGGCGGCCTTATTCTTTCTCTGGTTCCTGTTTCTCCTGGATGAGGAACCAGATACCCCTACATGCCCCAAGCCAGCTCCTTGGGCCTGAGCAGAGAAGGTATCAACTAATGGAAGAACAGTTTTTGGCATAGAGAAGCTCTTGACAATCTTCCTTTCTGCCGCAAGTAGTTCTTCCAACTTGTCGACTTCCTCCTACTTAAGATCAAGGAGCTTAAGAGACTCTGAATGCTTTGAAGTCAGGTCCAAGTGCTCCTGTCGGAGGGAGATCAAACTGGTGATCTCTTCCCTCAGGGATACACTCTCACCTTTAAGGAATTTAACTTTCTTTTTCTCAGCCTTCAGTCTCTTTCGACATTCCACGAAAGTATTGAGCAGAAGCTCATACTTATCGAGGAGCTCAGCTTCACGGGCCGAAGGGCTATCCTCAGGGTCATCATCCTGAGACTCAGGATCAGAGTCAGAGTCGGAGAGAGGGGTGTGAGCTTTTACCTTCCCCGTAAATGGGGGGCAATCTCCTTCCGAGTCATAGCGACCCATTAGCCCAAAGTAGGCTTCCTCGTCATCGCTGGTGTCTGATGTGTCAGATTCACTCAGCGTCTTTGGCTTCTTCGCGATGTAACTCCTCTCCTTCTTCTTGTCTTTTGAGGACCTGTGCTCCTCTCCCTTTCCCTTTTCCCTCTTGCCTTGATGGCAGTCGACCACGACGTGTCCTGGCTTGTTGCAACAAATCAAATAATATCAGATGAGCGGTGTTTGTTCGGTTTGGAAACATACCTGTCAGAAGAATAGTTCTTCTTCTGATCCCTTGAAGAGGAGCCGTTTCTCTTTCTCTGATTCCTCAGCTTGAGAAACTTCTTGAATTCCCGTGTGATAAGGGATAAGTCTTCCTCAGACAATTCTGAGCCGGAGGAGCTTGGCTCAGAGTCTTCCTCTTCATCCTTCTTCCACGCACGGGAAGAAGCAGCACCCTTGCCCTTTCTGGAATGAATGGCTTTTAGGGCCACGGTCTTTTCTTTGGCTGCGACTTTCTCTGCTTCCTCTTCGGCCTTCCTTGTGTTCAATTGAAGCTCATAGGACATGTGCTTCCCGAACAGAATCTGAGGGTCAGTTTCCACAAGTCTGCCAAACTCTCGGATGGCGCAGATCTTCGTGTCCCATTCCTTAGTAAGGGACCTAAGGAACTTATCATTGAGCTCACCTACAGTGAATACTCTTCCATATCCCTTGAGTGCATTGACGATCTTGAGGAAGTTTTCGAAGGTAACTCCGATCTCCTCCTTGGGCCCTTGCCTGAAGGCCTCATATTTCTGGTTGAGGAGGGATCTCCAATCGTCTCTCACTTCATCCGTGCCCTCCATTAATACAATCAGGCAGCTCCAGAGATCCTTGGCTGTCCTACAGTTGCAGAAGTTCTGCATCATAGAGTCGTCAACTGTGCTTACCAGGATGTTCTGAGCTTTCTTGTCGAGTCCGAACAGCACCATTTCGTCCTTGTCCATTTCCGAAAGTTTCTTGGGCACTTTCTTGGTAGGATCAATGGTATAGGCCTTAGTGGGAATGTAAGGTCCCTCCTCCACTATCATGAAGAGTCGGGGGTCGACTGCTTCCATATAGAATCTGATTCTTTCCTTCCAGATAGGAAAGTTCAGTCTGGTGCACACTGGGATTTTGCCGGAGTGCTTGAGTCCGTCCATGGAAGATATCGGTCTTCTTCTTGACACTGGTGGCAGGATTCTACTCAAGGTGTGAACCTTTTTGATGAGCAACCTCCCTTTGATACCACTTGAAAGTCCACCTAGTGCCAACTAGCTTCACCTATGGGGGGGGGGGGGAATAGGTGTCTTGCAGCTAATTTGCGAAATTAAAATTGTACCTGCACAAGAAAACAAAACAACACAGCACAGACAGGACACAAGCAATTTATAGTGGTTCCCTGATTTGGGTACGTCCACTTTCCCCCTTCGACCTATCTCCCAACCAGGGACGACTCGGTCACTTCACCACAGGATTGAAATCCAATCCTTGCACTAACGGAAGGAACCCTTCTACACGTAGGAGTCACCACTCCCACAACACGGGTTGCACTTAACCCTTACAACTAGAGACCAATCGGTCCTTTACAAAGAATTGAAAATAGCTTGTAAGAAATACAAACAACGTATGGAGACTAAGGTGTCCCTCTTCGTTCGACGACGTGTTCTTGAAGTCAACGAAGAGTCCACAACCCTAGATCTCACTAGGATTGAACCTTCCCGAAACCGGCGGCGGCTTGGAGCGGCGGCTAGGTTCACGGAATAAGCGGCGGCGACGGAGAGCTACTGTCGTGCAATCGAGATTCAAACTTCGTAGCAAAGGAAGCAAGGTCTTCCAACGGTCACACTAGGATCGGTCGTCTTGATCGATTCGGAAGGGGAAGGTTTTTCCCGATCAACGAATCAAGAGACAAGGGATCTCTGGTTAGACGCGTGAGACGCTATGCTAGCCTAAGCTTATGTCGCCGGAGATCTGGAAGAACTTGAGATCAACAGCGGCGAAGAACTGCTCGAGGGCGGAGACGGTCGGCGGAGCAAGATCGCGAACTAGGTCACATCGGCGGGTGTTCTTTTTGAATTCGCATATCTGGTTCTTGTGCTCATACATACGGAGGTATATATACCTTAGGTCAAGCACATGACCGTTGTGGGCCCCACCAACAAAAGACCTAAGTCCGGTTCGAAATACCGCAGGTAACGTGGACCGGTCCAGAAAGAATCAGAAAATTGGTCAAATTCGGCGAGAATCGTAGGTGATTCTCGACGAATCGGCGAGAATCACCTACGATTCTCGCCGAATTCTACTTAGCTGAATTCTGGCTGCACTGATATAGAAGCCGGGGAGAATCGGCGGGAGTCACACTTGATTCTCGCCAGATTGTCGAGAATGCAACGTCATTCTCGACGAATCGGCGAGAATCACTTAGTGATTCTAGACGATTCTGCCTTAGAGAAATTTCTGGCGGCGTTGAGACAGCCAGCTCCAACCGGCGAGAATCAGCTAGTGATTCTTGGCGACTCGGCGAGAATCTCGTCGATTTTTACTTAGGCGATTTCTCCTCTTTCTTTCCGTGAGCTGGTCTTTGGCCCAACCTTGCTCCTTGTCTGCTCTTGCTTTATCATAGCCCTGTACTTGAAATTAAGTACACCCCAATAGAGAGAGTACACGTAGGCCAACACACTGATCTGCTCAACGAGGGATTACGTCGTGCAGACCCGTGTATATTGACCCACTGCACCCTGACATTGGTGTGTACTTAGCATGGAATAACTGCAAGCACAACTTAAAAGATTTCATCAAACACATTGTCTATTTACCTTTGCTTGTTCAGGGGCTTCTTCAAATCAGGTACATTATGGATACAATACCCAACAGATCCAGATAGTCGAACTATCAAAGAAGATAGTCGAACTACCTCAGCAGATAGTCGAACTATCAGGACAGATAGTCGAGCTATCAGATAGTCGATCTATCAAGATAGATAGTCGAACTACCAAACAAAACAGATAGTCGACCTATCATCAGATAGTCGAACTATCATAGAAAACAGATAGTCGACCTATCAACAGATAGTCGAACTATCACTGAAAACAGATAGTCGACCTATCAACAGATAGTCGAACTATCACAGAAAACAGATAGTCGATCTATCAACAGATAGTCGAGCTATCAGATAGTTGAACTATCCAAGCAGATAGTCGAACTATCAAAGCAAACAGATAGTCAACCTATCAAAAAGATAGTCGAACTATCAGATAGTTGAACTATCCAAATAGATAGTCGAACTATCAAGCAACACAGATAGTCGACCTATCAACAGATAGTCGAACTATCAGATAGTTGAACTATCCAAGTAGATAGTCGAACTATCAAGCAACACAGATAGTCGACGTATCAACAGATAGTCGAACTATCAGATAGTTGAACTATCCAAGCAGATAGTCGAACTATCAAGCAACACAGATAGTCGACCTATCAACAGATAGTCGAACTATCAAAGCAAACAGATAGTCAACCTATCAACAGATAATCGAACTACCAGATAGTTGAACTATCCAAACAGATAGTCGAACTATCAAACAAAGCAGATAGTCGAACTATCAAAGAGAACAGATAGTCGACCTATCAAACAGATAGTCGAACTATCAGATAGTTGAACTATCCAAGCAGATAGTTGAACTATCAAGAAGAGCAGATAGTCGACCTATCAACAGATAGTCGAGCTATCAGGAAGACGATCGTCGAACGGCTGATCGACGATAGTCGAGCGACGTTCGACCATAGTCGAACGAAAAATAACTTAACCAAATATTCATCTGGAAAAGTGACAAGACTAAACTAGACAACTAACCTTTGACCATAGATAAATCTTGGGTCAAGAAACAGAAAGAGAAGACTGAACTCAAATCAAAACTAGGGTACCAACAATCTCCCCCTATTTGAGTTAAGTCTCTCAATAACTAAACACAAAACTAATTACTGAAAGTAAATAAAAAATGCATGAAAAGAAATAACTAAGCAGATAACATCAATCAAACAGATAAGCAATTAACTGTCAATCAATGAAATTTTAAGATGCTTCAGAATTAGGTTTAGGATCAGAAGAGCTAGAAACAAAAGAAATCTTTCTAGAAGGATCTTGGGCTTCTTTCCTTGACAACTTCAGGTCTTGTTCTCCAATGATTTTCAATTCTGATGCTCTTGGGACAACTGCCTCAGGATGCTTTTCCATGTATTTTGAAGGATCAAATACCTCAGGTCTAACCTGAAATTTATCGAGCTCCTTCATTCTGAATTTTGACATAGTGGTCAATCCTGCAGTGTCTTTTCTTTCTGCTTTAGCTTTCTTAATTTGAGCTGCTCCAACAAGTTCAAGAAAACGAGCCATCCTAAAATTAGGATCAAGCTCTGGGCTTTCATACACATTTTCAGAAGAAGTATCAACTGGTTCTTTATCCTGAATAACTAGATAAGAAGGAGGAGCAGACTTAGCAAATATCTTGCTAGAATTTTCAGATAAAATAATTCGCTTACCTTTTGATACATCCTTCACAGAATGATCTGGCTTAGGAGAGGTTGAGCTTTTGTGTTCTTTGGAATGAGGAGGAGAGAAAGTTGGTCTTTGATACACCACCTCCTTTACTTGTTCCTTAACAGCATCAAGTCTTTGATAGCCAGTTTGAGTTTTACCTTGATATCCTTGAGAGCTTCTCCTTTGAGATGACTGAGATGGATTGAACCTTTCAGACTGAGCAGCTGGATTTGCAGATAAGTTTCCTGAGGCTCCTGCACTGGGAGGTGGAGGAGGAGGACCTCTAGGAGTCCATCTTGGGACAGGACTGTCATACCTCTTTGACTTCTTCCTTTGCTTCTGCTGATTTTTAGAGAAAGCCATCCAGTGCTGGAAATCTTTTGATTTAGGATCAATTCCTTTCAGGATATAATAAGGAGTATCATTATCTGGATTTGGAGGAGGAGGAGCCACAACTTTCCTTTTCTTTTTAGCAGTTCTTTTTCTTTTAGACTCATCGGATTCATCAGAATCGATTTCATCCTCAGAATTTGAAGAAATGGGAAGATCATATGGATCAATTGCTTCTTGCATAGCTCTTTCCTTTTCCTTTAGAGCAGCTTTTTCTAATTCTTCTTCCATGGCATCCTGTGCCAGGAGAGCATCTAAATCCAAACCAGAGGAATCATCCCATACAGTAGACTTTTTAATTTGAGCATCTGAATCCTTTTCTTTTTCAACAGCAACTGTCATCGTGACCAGTTCTACTTGCACTTCTAGCTGAGCTGGCTGAGCAGCCTTAGAAACTTGAACAACTGGTTCTGGTTGAACTTAAACTTCTGGAGCTGGTTGGATAACAGACTCTTGAACATCTAGTACTTCTTCCATTTTATCTGTAGTATTATGAATAAAATTTTGCTAAATGACATCGAATCATCCCTTCCAGGTATTCCCATACAAGCATATCAGTTATCAAGTCTAAAAAGTGAGTAAAAGAGATACCTTCAGAATCGTCCTTTGCGTGTCCTAACTCCCATAAATCATCTAGAAAGGAAGTGATAACTCCTTCTAGGTATAGGGCGACCAGGGGAGTAGAACATTCTTCCAGGCACGCTTTGACAATAAATCCAGACTTCAATAATGCATCAGAAATTTCTTTTTCAGACAAACTTTGAGGAGGAGCTGATTCTTCTAATTCTTTCTCTACAACTGCAGGAGGATCTGCTGGAGGGGAGGCCAAAGGCTACTCAGAGACATCTTCATTAAGCATCTCCCCCTGCCTGATTTCAGTAGATACTGAAACCAGGCCCCTAGAGGAAGAGGGCTCAGCAGACTTTGAGAGTGCTCGAATAGCAGCAGTCAAAGAAGATATGGAGGAAACAAGAGGAGCAATTGCCTCTTCAATCATAATTTTGATTGAGGGGGTAATTAGCTCCAAGATGCTAGAGATGAATGCTGGAGAGATTTCAGATGATGAAGGGGGAATCTCAGAGGATGGAAGATCAACAAGAATGGTGTATTCTTGATGATCTGGAGAATGAACTGGAGATGGAACTGGAGATGGAGAGTGATGGGGAGTTGCACGATGATCAATGTGGTCTGAAGAAGGAATTGGAGACTGAGGAGTAGAAATCTCAGAAACCAACAAATCAAAACTGGGATGAGAGATCCCAGCAAGATGAGACGTGAGAGGAGATGCAGGAGGAGATGCAGATGAATCAGGAAGATGAGAAGCAGAAGGTCGTACTTCAATTGAAGTTGATGGAACTTCAACTGAAGTAGACGACAAAGCAGATGAAGAAGATGGAAGGGAGAGGTTTGCTGAGCCAGCTTCTTGTAGAGGACGAGTGACTGAGACAGTCCTGGTGCTCTCAGATGCAGGTGGAGCAACCCCTGCGGGAGCGGGCTTCAGAAAGGTCCTTTTCCACTTGGCGAACAGGGCTGGATCCATCTTCTTGCTGGCATTTATGGAGGTAGCAGCTGAAACTAACAGATGGGGATATTTCTCCTTCAGAAAAATCCCAACTACCCTACCCAGGGTAACTTCTTTCTTGCTGTTCTTTTTCCTGATCAAATCAAACAGAACTCCTGCCCAATTAATCTGTTTCTTATTCACAATTGCACACATCAGTGCAAACTGCTGCCTTGTAATGTTGTCATGGGCAGAGTGCTTTCCCAGTAGCACTTTTCCGACGATTTCAGCAAGGAACTTAATCTTAAACGGAAAATTTACTTTAAGCAGCTTAGAGGGAATGCCTTCTGCATGTCCCAGCTCTGTCAGTATTCTCCCAAACTCTGGGGTATCTTGCTCGTAATCTTCTTCCTCATTTATCTATCCAAATATTTCAGTTAAAATAGCGGGAGTCAATGTTACCTCTTCTCCGCCAATAGTTCTGGTCATAGAATCATCATTTGAAGACGAAGTAAATGCCCATTCTTTGATCTCTTGAATATTTATCTTTATCCTGGAGGACATAAGCTTTTCTAAACCTTGATCTTTGCATAAGGTGAGAATTTCCACTATTCCAGATTCGTAGCAACTGAAAGACTCGAAATCCACACTGAAGCCTGCATCGAACTTCACTACTGCCAGGAGCGCTGGAGCTATCGCCATCGAAAGGGTTGGAGAAGATGAGGGAGAGACGGCGAGGACGAAGCGGCAGAAATCGCAAGACAAAGAGCAAGCGGGAAGACGGAATGCGAAAAGACGCTTTCCATCGACGATAAAAACAACGATCTCTTAACCTAGGTCGACTATCGGCTTTATATTAAAACAGCGATCGTCGATCTATTTAAAAGATACTGGAGACGATAGTCGAACGGTCGTTCGACGATCGGTCCTGAAGCAGAGTAGTCGATCAATCGTTCGACTATTTCTGTCTTCACAAACAACAAGCTGTCGTCAACCACAGATCGACGATATGCTCGACCTATTCGACGATCTTTGAACGCCGGTCGACGATCTTCAAACAGATAAGTTATTATCAACCATAGGTCGACGATAGGCTTGATCCGATTGACTATCTTCGAACGTCGTTCGACTATCTTCGAACAAGTTTCAACAAGGCAGACGTCACACTTAGTCTCTTCCATTAATCATGCCTAGTTGAACTAAAAAGAACAGATGCTTCTGTTCATCTAAGGGCTTGGTGAATATATCACCTCTCTGAAGGTCTGGGGATATGAATTCAAGGCTGATCTTGTTCTTTTCCACACAATCTCTCAGGAAATGGTGCCGGATCTCAATGTGTTTCGTTCTAGAGTGGTGCACGGGATTTTGTGCAATAGAGATAGCACTGGTACTATCACACATGATTTTTGTGTTCTTGTGTTTGTACCCATAATCCAAAAGCTGGTTTTGTATCCACAGGATCTGTGAACAACAACTAGCAGCTGCTATATATTCAGATTCTGCAGTTGAGGTTTATACAGAGGCCTGCTTCTTACAGAACCAAGAGACCAATCTCTCTCCCAGGAACTGACAAGTTCCTGAGGTACTTTTCCTGTAAACTCTACAGCCAGCATAATCAGAATCAGAATATCCAATTAATTCAAATTCTGACTCAGCTGGGTACCAAAGTCCTAGATTTGGACATCCCTTCAGGTATCTCAAGATTCTCTTGAGAAGAATCAGATGAGATTCCTTGGGGTTGACCTGGAATCTAGCACAAAGGCATGTAGCAAACATTATGTCTGGCCTACTTGGAGTTAAATACAATAGAGAACCAACAATGGCCCTATAATTCTTTTGATCAACAGGCTTTCCCTGATCATCAGAATCAATAACTACATTAGTAGCCAGAGGTGTATGCATTGCTGAAGCATCAACCATCCCAAACTTCTTTACCAATTCCTTGGCATATTTGGATTGGGAGATGAAGATGCCATCAGCATCTTGCTTTACTTGGAGACCAAGAAAGTAAGACAGCTCACCCATACTACTCATCTCAAACTTGGAATGCATCAAGTTAGAGAACTTTTTGCACAGTTTGGGATCAGTGGAACCAAAAATAATGTCATCCACATACACTTGAACTAACAGGATTGTGTCCTTGTGGTACTTAACGAAAAGAGTTCTATCAACTACTCCCCTAACAAAGTTGTGCTCTAACAGGAAACTAGCTAGAGTCTCATACTAGGCTCTTGGTGCTTGTTTGAGTCCATAAAGAGGTTTTTGCAACTTGAATACATGTGAGGGCTGAGTTGAAGAAACAAACCCAGGTGGCTGTTCAACAAATACCTCTTCCTTTAGCGCACCATTTAGAAAGGCACTTTTGACATCCATCTGAAAAACTTTAAACTTCATATAGGCTGCATAGGCTAAGAAGATCCTTATTGCCTCTAGCCTTGCAACAGGAGCAAAGGTTTGGTCATAAACTATACCTTCCTCCTGTCTGTAGCCCTGAGCTACAAGCCTAGCTTTGTTCCTTACAATGATTCCATTTGCATCCAACTTATTTCTATACACCCTCTTGGTGCCTATGATCAGTTGGCTTTTAGGTCTTGGAACCAAAGTCCATACTTTACATCTCTCAAACTGATTGAGTTCCTCTTGCATAACAATGATCCAGTGGGGATCTAGCTCAGCATCTTTAATGGTGAGGGGCTCAATCTATGAGAGGAAACAAGCGTGCATCACATCCTGTCTTAACTGATGTCTTGTTTGAACACCAGCTGATATGTCTCCAATCACTTGAGATGTAGGATGATCTCTAAGTATGACAACATCAGCAGGTGGGATGTGATCTTCAGCAATAGTTGGAATTAATTCCTCAGGAGGAATTTGATCTACTATTGGTAGAACAATAACAACTTCTGCAATGTCTTCATCACTGTCTGATTCAGTGATATGAAGAGTTGAAAGAAGAAGGATATCTTGAGTGACATCTTTACTAGATTCTGGTACCTGTAATGAACTTGAGGAAGGGGAAGATTCCTTCTCCTTGTAAAACATTTGAGATTCATCAAAGGACACATGAACAGACTCTTCAATTTTAGAAGAAGATTTATTAAAAACCCTATAAGCTTTGCTTACTTGGGAATATCCAAGAAAAATTCCCATTGAAGCTTTTGCTTCAAATTTTCTAAGGTATTCTTTATTATTATTATGAATATAAGCTACACAACCAAATACTCTAAAATAATTTATTTTAGGTTTCTTTCCTTTAAGCAACTCATAAGGAGTTTTACACTTAAGTTTGTGTATCAGACTTCTATTCAAGACATAGTTGGCTGTACTAACAGCTTCTGCCCAAAAGGAAAGAGACATATTAGCATCTGCCAACAATGTGCCAGCAGCTTCAATCAGGGTTTGATTCTTCCTTTCAACTACCCCATTTTGTTGGGGAGTTCTAGGACCTGAGAAGCTATGTTTGATACCTTCTCTCTCACAGAATTCTTGCATGAGAAGAGAGTCAAACTCAGTACCATGATCACTTCTGATCAAAGCCACATGAGTAGAGTACTCAGTCTGCACACATAATAGAAAATCTGTAAGGGCTTTGAAGTTATCAGCCTTAGTTCTCAAAAAGAACACCCAAGTGAACCTAGAGAAGTCATCTACAATGACTAGGGTGTAATACTTCCCTCCTAAACTCTGTACATTTATTGGGCCAAATAGGTCCAAATGTAATAAATACAGGATTCTATGAGAATCACTTTTATTCACTAATTTAAATGAATTCTTGGTTTGCTTGCCTAATTGACAAGCCTTGCATAGGCTCTCCTTCTTATAGGGGCAAGAAGGTAAACCTCTAACAAGGTTGTGCTTAGATAACCTAGATATATTATTGAGGTTAACATGGCTAAGCCTTTTATGCCATAAAGTATTATTATTTGTTACTTCATTAAATAAGTAGATTTCAGAGTGAGTTGAGTTAAAATCTACTAAATAAATGTTACCTTGTCTAATACCTACTAATACAACATTATTATTTAAAGTAATATTACAAAGAGAGTTAGAAAATGATACCTGGTATCCAGCATCACATAACTGACTTACTGAAATGAGATTATGCTTCAGTCCAGTTACATAAGCAACTCTCTTGAATGTTACAGCTCCAATTGTCATCCTGCCATAGCCTTCAGTTTGACCACAGCTTGAATCTCCAAAGATTACCTTTGGGCCAAGCTTGGCTTTGAACCTTGAAAGATGTTCTTTATTTCCTGTCATATGCTTGGAGCAACCACTATCCAAATACCACTTATTTTGAGTGATAGGATAGGTCTTCACCTGCAAATAAATCAATTAAACATTGTGGACCCAGGTAACCTTGGGTCCCTTATTTTTCACATAAGAAAAACTGGAAATAAATGAATAAGCAGGTTGAGGGTGATAACCTAATGGGTAAGATCTCCTAGGTGGGATTCTCCATGCAGATGATGGGTCAATGAACCTAGGGTTTCTATTCATATTCGGGTTTCTAAAATTCTGGTTAAAGTTTTGAAATTCTTGTTGAAAACGTCGATCGGCGTTCGACGATTGGTACCCAGATCGTCGATCTCCGTTCGACCACTGGGCCTGCGATCGTCGAGCAGCGTTCGACGCTCTTTGTAATTCCTTAAATTTTTGTTTTCTTTTCTCTCTCTTAGCTTTATTTAAGGCTTTATTAACCTGATTAACTTGCTCAGTGTTCTTTATCCCATCAGCTGAGATAAAGTTCACTGGAGTTGAAAGATGGTTTTTAAGAACAATTGGGGGTTCACTAGAAGATGCTCCTAAGCCTAATTTATCATTGCCTGACCTAGTGTTAGACATGCTGGTTATTTCAAGCAACTTAAGGCTTCTACCATTCAGAGACTCTTCTAACCTTTTGGACTTAGCTAATTCATTCTTAAGGAATTTTATTTCTTCACTAGCATTAGTGAGTTCTGCTGTTAACCTAATGTTTTCAATAGTAATTAATTCAGATTCAGCTAGTTTATTTCTAAGCTCTTTTATTTCCTTTTCAGAACTAATTAAATCTAAATATAAAGATTTAATATCTGATTTAAATTCATCAGATGTAAAGTCGTAAGAAGACAATACCTCATCCTCAGTTGGCATTTCTTCATCAGAATCTGAACTCTCTGCAGCTGAGTGATTGCTGCAGGCATCAATTGCCATCAGGCAAACTTCCTTTACCTTCTTTTCTTCCTCATCCTCACTGGAGCTTGAGGAGGAAGATTCCTCATCAGAATCGCTCCAAGTTTCAGCAACAAAGCCTCTCTCCTTCTTTTTGTTCTTGTAGGAGGATGGCTTGGAATGCTTCCTGTGCTGATCCTTGTCTTTTCTTTTTTCTTTATTCTTTTCCTCTGGACAATCTGGAAGAATATGTCCAGGCTTCCTGCAACCATAGCAAATTATTTCTTTAGAAGGAGTACGATCATACCTTGGTTTATGTTCATACTTTGAAGACTTCTTTCTGAATTCTTTCCTTCCCATCTTGAGAAACCTTTTGGCAAATAATGCCATCAGTTCCTCATTGGACTGCCTTCCTTCAAAAGCATCAACAGCTTTGAGAGCAAGGGTTTGCTCTTTTCTTGTGGGAGTTGGAGTTTTTGCTTCAGCCTCAGCTTCCCTGGACTTCAGCACTTGCTCAAAGGACTTGAGCTTGCCGAGAAGGGCTTCTGTTGAGATTTCTGTTGTGCTTCTGGCCTCCTTGATAGGCCAGATCCTCAGATCCCATGTGCTAGGGAAGCACATAAGAATCTTATCATTGACCTCTATCAATGAAATATCCTTATCAAGAGTCCTCAACTCATTGATGATTGAGCTGAGCCTTGTGTACATAGCTTCAACTGATTCAACATCAGTTTTCTTGAAGTTCTCATACTGTGAGATAAGGTTGGACCTCCTGTCCTTCCTTTCATCAGCTGAACCAGCTACAATATGGTTCAGTGTATCCCATATTGCTTTTGCTAAGGAGCAGTCAGCAACCTTCTGGAATACTTCATCAGACATTGTCTGATCCAGAATGTTCATTGCCTTAGCATCTGCTATCTTTGCCTTTTTGTATTCATCATTGTAATCTGGAGGAGGCACTGCACTCATATTAGTTGATGATGAAGCAGTAGCAGCAGCAGGTGCTCTTGGTGGTCCTGTCAAAATAGAAGCAAAGATACTCTCATCAATAGAGTTCATATATAATTTAATCCTTGCCTTCCAGATGCTAAACTTAGCTAAGTTGCATGCTGGAGGTCTGGTGCTAGAGTAATCCTTGGACTGGGCCATGATAGTGAAAGTGAATATCTATAAACTTTGGTATCTATCAGGATCTTGTGACTTAGGTGTTAGCCTATACAGTCAGCCAACCTCACTCTGATACCAATTGAAAGAAAAGGGATAGATACTACTCTAGAGGGGGGGTGAATAGAGTAATCAAAAATTGCACTAGAAAAGTTGACTGTCTACTCAACTCCCTTAGAGTTAATTGTGGAATGAAGGTTATAGATATTTGAGATGAAACCCTAAAGCCTAACACAAGTGATGTGCACAAAAGGCAGCCAACTGTAATTACAGTTAAGGCTTGAAATCCTAAACAGCAACTAGCAAACCTAGTTAAAATCTAATCACAGCCAATCAGCACAGAGAATTAATTAAACAATCCAGACGACACAAGGAATTTATAGTGGTTCCCCAAACAACTTGGGTACGTCCACTCTTCTACCAACAAGGTAGGAATCCACTCAGGTTTTTGATCAGGTGCCCTGCCACCAACAAGATCTGCTGCAGGTAGATCTAGAGACCCTTTAGACTTTTGATCATGTGTCTAAAAAACCAACACAGGTTTTTGATCAGGTGCCCTGCCACCAAGATATACTTTTGAAGGGAGTAATAACCCTTTACAGGAGGGGGAAAGGAGGTTAGAATGTCTTCTCTATTTTACAATAGATTAGAGAAGCACAAGAACTTGCACTGAGCTAGAAAGCTCTAAAGAATCAAGGCTCCCCCTGGCTAAAAGAATGTCCAGGTGAAGTCTTGCTTCAGTGCAGAAACACTTCAGAAAATCTGAAGGAAAAAGCTACAAGAAGATAAATAATATGAAATAAAATTTCTTCTTTAGGCAGCTATCTTCTTCTTCTTCTTCAAAAGGCTCTGAGTGAAAATCTTCCTGGAGGCAGGAGAACTCAGGTTGAAGAAGAGTGAAGAACTAAAACTTCTTCTCAGTTGAATGTGAACGAGCTGAGAGCAGTTGAAAACTGTAAGCTTGAATGCTGCTGTTAACTTTTTGATATGTATGAGAACTAGTTGATTTCTTTCTCCAAAGAATTCTTTATATAGCAGCAGCAGCAACGGCTCTCATTTGAGTTTGAATCTTGTCTTCTACTGAAATCTGCAAGCTGGGCTGTATATAGCATAAAGCAAAACAAATACTGCAGGCAGATATCCTATAAGAGGATAAAGCTTTCTAAGAAGCTGCAAATGACTCTGATAAAATAATACAAGAGAAAGTCACATCAGAAGAGACTCTTTACGGCAAAGGAAGACTTTTTGAGTCTAACGGCTATAAAGGACAGCCTGACAGATCAAGCAGAAATCATATCTCAGCTAATAAGATAAACAACTTTGTCAGAAAAAGATTAGCTCATGCATAAGGAATGGAGCAGATATTGCATGGAAATAATATCATAAGTTTATTCAAATAATTTTTTATAAAATATGCCAAAATAAATATGAAATAAATCACATCATAGAAGACGACAAAATTATTCAAAGCATACAGCAAAACGTCGAACGACCTTCGGAGATCGTCGAACGAGGCACAGAGATCGTCGACCTATCAGACAGATAGTCGAACGATCCAGATAGTCGAACTATCAAAGAAGATAGTCAAACTACCTCAGCAGATAGTCGAACTATCAGGACAGATAGTCGAGCTATCAGATAGTCGATCTATCAAGACAGATAGTCGAACTACCAAACAAAACATATAGTCGACCTATCAACAGATAGTCGAACTATCACAAAAAACAGATAGTCGACCTATCAACAGATAGTCGAACTATCACAGAAAATAGATAGTCGACCTATCAACAGATAGTCGAACTATCACAGAAAACAGATAGTCGATCTATCAACAGATAGTTGAGCTATCAGATAGTTGAACTATCCAAGCAGATAGTCAAACTATCAAAGCAAACAGATAGTCGACCTATCAAACAGATAGTCGAACTATCAGATAGTTGAACTATCCAAACAGATTGTCGAACTATCAAGCAACACAGATAGTCGACCTATCAACAGATAGTCGAACTATCAGATAGTTGAACTATCCAAGCAGATAGTCGAACTATCAAGCAATACAGATAGTCGACCTATCAACAGATAGTCGAACTATCAGATAGTTGAACTATCCAAGCAGATAGTTGAACTATCAAGCAACACAGATAGTCGACCTATCAACAGATAGTCGAACTATCAAAGCAAACAGATAGTCGACCTATCAACAGATAGTCGAACTACCAGATAGTTGAACTATCCAAACAGATAGTCGAACTATCAAACAAAGCAGATAGTCGACCTATCAACAGATAGTCGAACTATCAAAGAGAACAGATAGTCGACCTATCAAATAGATAGTCAAACTCTCAGATAGTTGAACTATCCAAGCAGATAGTTGAACTATCAAGAAGAGCAGATAGTCGACCTATCAACAGATAGTCGAGCTATCAGGAAGACGATCGTCGAACGGCTGATCGACGATAGTCGAGCGACATTCGACCATAGTCGAACGAAAAACAACTTAACCAAATATTCATCTGGAAAAGTGACAAGACTAAACTAGACAACTAACCTTTGACCATAGATAAATCTTAGGTCAAGAAACAGAAAGAGAAGACTGAACTCAAATCAAAACTAGGGTACCAACAGATTTCCCTTACTAGGTTGCACCAGAAGGATGATCCGGACCTTCTGCACTTATACCTCAGGACTGAGAGAGGGGAGTTGCCGGATTTTTCCATCAATGATGCGGGTACTTTGAAGTACCGCGACAGATTTTGCATCCCTGCTGTTGGAGACATCAGGGGTATGATATGCAGAGAGGCTCATGGATCCAGTGTTGCCTACCATCCGGGATCTACAAAGATGTATCGTGATTTGAAGTAAATTGCCTGGTGGTATGGGATGAAGAGTGATATAGCCCGATTTTTTGCTGAGTGCCACACTTGCAAGCGTGTGAAGGCCGATCACGGAAGGCCTGGTGGCAAGTTGACTCCACTAGAAATCCCGACTTGGAAGTGGGAAAGTATTTCTATGGACTTCATCATGGGCTTACCGAAATCTCCAAGGGGATTTGATTCTGTTTGGGTCATAGTGGATAGACTGACGAAGTGTGCTCACTTCGTGCCGTATAAGATTGACTATCCGATGAAGAAGATAGCAGAGTTGTACTTGAATGTGGTCATCAGATTGCACGGTGTGCCAGTTAGCATCATTTCTGATCGAGACTCCCGGTTTACTTCTCGTTTTTGGCAGAGTCTGCGGGAGGGTTTGGGTACAGATATGAGGTATTCTACTGCTTACCACCCACAGACCAATGGGCAGACGGAGCGGGTGAACCAGATAGTTGAGGATATGATCAGATGCTATATTCTAGACCACGGTGGAGCGTGGGATGAGCGATTGTGACTTATGGAGTTTGCATACAATAACAGTTATCAAGAAAGTTTGTAAATGGCTCCGTTTGAAGCTTTGTATGGGAGGCGCTGCAAAACCCCCCTATTTTGGGTTGAGACAGGTGAGAGACCCTTGTTGGGTCCGGATGCGCTCGAGGAGATGGAAGTCACGGTGAAGCTTGTTCGATAAAAGCTTCGTATAGCTCAGGAGAGATATGAAAAGAACGCCAATCAGCGTAGGTCGGACTTGGAGTTTTCTGTAGGGGACCTTGTGTTTCTTAAGGTTTCCATGATGGTTGGTGTTAAGAGGCAGTAAGAACCAGAAATTGGACCCGAGGTATATGGGCCCGTTTAAGATTGTTGAACGGATTGGCGTGTCAGCTTATAGGTTGGAATTGCCAGCAAACTTCCCAAGTGTTCATAATGTATTTCACGTAAGCCAATTGCGGAAGTGTGTGCGCGGTAGTGGGAAGGTCTTGGATGTTGTGCCCCAGTTGGAGCCTAATCTATCTTTTATTGAAGTGCCGATCCGCATTTTGGATACTCAAGATCGGGTGCTGCGAATGAAGTCCATCCCGATGGTCAAAGTTCTATGGAATAATAAGGGTTTGGAAAGCGCGACTTGGGAGTTAGAGTCAGCTATGAGGGAGGCTCACCCTCAATTGTTTCCCTGATTAGATTGGTTTGTTTTCTTCTTGTAATGTTTGGCTTGTTACCCTTCCTTCTATAGTTGAGGCGTTGTGCGTAAAGTTTCAGGACGAAATTTTCTTTTAGGGGGAGTGACTGTAAGGCCCCTGATTTTTCTGCGATTATTTAATTCTTGCTTGGCGTTATGTCGACGCATTTTCTTAGCTTGTGTCATCTGTGGAGTGTGGTCTTAACTCCTTAGAACTGAGTGACCCATTTTGTAGCATATTGACAAGATCTCCCTAGCAAGCCGGGTCGTTTTGGGTGACCCAGTGTGGCCTCTCGGGGGATGCTGGTGTTTTGACTTAGGGTGGGTATAACTCGAGTTCTGTTCATTGAAAATTTATTTTGACTTCGCCGTTGCGTTCGTAACATAGGTAATTAGCTACGGTGCGAATTTCGTCGGATTCTGAGGTGGTTCGGTTTTCACGTTGTTTTGGTGTGTTAATAATAATAAATGCAATTAAGTAATTAATAAAGCTATAAAATGAAATCCAGCGTCAAAAAAAACTAGGTGATTTAATCCTGCGTCCAGTAGATAAGCAGTTATTGCTTTTGTGCGTGAAAAGGTGGCAGCATGCATGGCTGGCAGCTTGTAATAAGCTAGCTTGAAATGAATCCTGCGGTTTTTTTAGGTGACAATTAAGGCTGAATAGACGTGTCTATGTACATATAGTCTTAAGTTAAAAACGAGACTATTCATTGCCTCCTTCCGTGAAAGAAAACTTATGTCCTGTTCGTGAGCGGAAGAAAACCGGTGGGCAGCTGTGCCTTCCACCGCCGATTCCCGGAGTTCTAGCGGTCGGATTTTCGTTCCGAGGGTAGATATGGGCTGCTCTCCCCTAGATCTCCATTTCGACGGTAAGCTTTCTCCATTTCGTGCCCTTCTATGGTGTTGTAGAATTTCGTTTGACCCCTCTCCCTCTTCAAAAAATGTCCAGTCAAGCTCGGTTAGGTGTTTGCTGCCAGATCCGTGGGGAAGCAGAAAAGTCGGTCGAGACCTTTCTGGAAATCGAGGCAAGTAGTGCTCCTAGCCCTTGCCAAGTAGAAATTTCTTATTGTTATCTCTGTTTTCCGCCATAAATGCTTCCAGGTTCTTGTTAAAACCCGATTTAGCCATGACAAATATTGCTTAAGCACGTTAATTATACTCTTGTCCAGATTTTTCCTTTCAGAAGTTCTTTCTTTTTACATCTTAATTTGAGATTGTTCTAATCCCTGCTCTTAGAACTAGGGTTTGCTGTTAAAATTGTAGGATTACATAGCTTCAGCGGCTGCTAAGTCTACTACCAGGTTGCCGATGAATATATAAGCCGAGTTTTGCTTGATTAGGCTCCGATGAGTAGATTCGGCCTGAGAGTAGAGGTAGCAGCAGCATGAAATTTTTCTCCTCTCCTAAGTCTTGTCTAATAAAGAGATTCTGGGCTAATGGTAGTGGTCTGATGTGATGGGATGAGTGTGAGAGTTAATTTTCAAGTTACTGTATTTCAGCATTGAGAGGTTCAGGAAATGCGAAAGTTTTATTTTAGCTAAGTCAAAAGCGTTGAGTGAGTGCACCTCACTCAACGCCTAGACTGTTAAGCCTCTGGCATTGAGTGTGGTGCACTCACTTAACGCCATTGTCGTTTCTTTTGCGGCTAAGTGCTTTGGCGTTGAGTGAGTCGACCTCACTCAACGCCAAAGCTATTTTATCGTTGAGAGTGGTGGACACACTCAACGCCGCAGTTTGTTCTTTTGCGGCTAAGTAGTGTGGCGTTGAGTGAGAAAATTCTTCTAAGTCAAAATCGACGGGAATCACTAAGTGATTCTCGCCGACTTTGACGAGAATCGTTAGTGATTCCCGCCGATTCAGCGAGAACCAATCTGCATTCCCGCCGACCTCTTCTGGATGGCGTTGAGTGAGTGGGCCTCACTCAACGCCATGGCGGTTTAGGCGCTGAGTGAGGCGGTCTCACTCAACGCCGCAGCCCTTTCCTGCGGGTAGGTACTTTGGCATTGAGTGAGTTGACCTCACTCAACGCCAAAGCTATTCTATCATTGAGAATGGTGGACGCACTCAACGTCGCAGTTTGTTTTCGCAGCTAAGTACTTTGGCGTTGAGTGAGTCAACATCACTCAACGCCAAAGCTGTTTTGGCGTTGAGAGAGGTGGACTCACTCAACGCTACAGTTTGGTTCTGCGACTAAGTACTAAGTCATTGAGGGAGTGGAACTCACTCAACCCCATAGCTGTTTTGGCGTTGAGTGAGGTTAGCTCACTCAACGCCACAGCCAGTGATGCAGAAGGCGTTGAGTGAGTGAACCTCACTCAACGCCATTGCTGTTTTGGCATTGAGTGAGGCTAGCTCACTCAACGCCACCGTCTGTTTAGGCGTTGAGTGAGTGGGGCTCACTCAACGCCATGCCGTGTTGAGTCATCTCAACGCTTTTCCCTTACCTTGATTTTCTCCCCCGAGTAAATTCCTTGATTTTGAGGTTCCTTGTCGGCTATTTTTTTTCTTCCAAAAAGGCCGAATCATGGGTCGTGGTTA
This sequence comes from Platanthera zijinensis, assembly GCA_039513925.1. Lineage (NCBI taxonomy): Eukaryota > Viridiplantae > Streptophyta > Magnoliopsida > Asparagales > Orchidaceae > Platanthera > Platanthera zijinensis. Next base: position 160,403,227 of record CM077083.1, read on the forward strand.
GTAGTGGTGGTTTGAAGCTCTTAATGGGGGAGATGTTGTGTAATTTAGCCAAGGCCACCCTTTTTCTTTTATCTTGCTCCAGGTACGGGCTGGGCAAGGGGGTTGGAGGTCCCTAGTGCTTTCACATGTAGAACCCTGAGCTTTTTTTTCTTGGAAATGGTGGTTGGGGGGCCGAGTTTGCCTCCAACCCGGATCCGCGTTGTTTTTGCTACTACCATCTCTCACAGCTTAGGGTGTTAGACGTTTCTTCCTTTGTAAATTTGCAACATTTAGGCTCATGGTAGCCTGGTAGACTCTGCGGGATTTATTTTTGGGCAGGGTTGTTGCTGTTTTCTCGCACTTAGTGCTTTTTCTTTTGTCTTGTCTTGGACAATGGTGCTTGTTTTCGGTTTACTTACTCTTCTTGCTTACCTTATAACCTAACATTTCCGTACATCTTACTTGTTTAGCTTGCTGAGGTATTCTTTTCTTCTTTTAATGCCTCAGGATCTGGTTAGTAGCCGATTAGGCGGCTAGTTGTGTTGTGTTGTTGCTGGCGGTCTCTCGTTCTGTGGAGATTAGTTCCTTGGTCTTGTGAGGTAGTTTTACTATTTTTCTTACAGACATACATATTTGCCAGTGGGTTCGTGTCAGTGTGTTGGCGCCCACTGGTAGTTTTACCTTGATACTAGATGTGTTACTTTTTGCTGCTACCTTTCTGGAGTTAGTCTACTTGCTTTTGGGATGATTTATGCTAGGTTGCTAGTTATTTTTAAACCTAAAAACACTATTATAAGTATACCTCATGATAAACATATTTTATAAAACTCATCACTATTTTCCAAATAACTTAAAAAGATCATTTTCATATAAATATAGTATAAATCAAAAGTAGGGTCCTGCATAGTATAAGTTGTCCTCTAGGGACACTTATGCACTCTTTTAGGATGTTGAATCTTAATAAAGTATTTTCCGCAGCGTATAAGTATAAATTTTAAATTGTGGACTAGGTGATCCACCGAGCCGAGGGATACTGCCTCTAAAAATATAACTAATTTTTTAATCATATAACTTATGAATTTTCATAAAGTATAGTTGATAGTGGTTTGCCTGAGCATCAGCAGTTATCCCCTGCTCGACGTGGCATCTTGACGCGTGTTTTCTCCTACTCTGATAATCCGTTTTCTTCGTAGAAAATGCGGGTTGTGACACCCAAGCATTGCAGAGGAAAGATCAAGATATTGTAAATGCAATGCATTTCGTAAAATTGTCAAAACTATTATTATTGAAGATGAGAAATGATGAAGCCGAGTGGGAAATATTTATAGCCGAAGTCTCAACTTTTTGTAGAAAATATGACATAGAAGCTGTTAATATGGAAGAGAAGTTTGTTCAGCAAGGTAGATCAAGACGCAATGCACGTGAGATTACAAATAAATATTATTTCAGGATTGAAATTTTTAATGCAGTGCTTGATTGGATGCTAAATGAGTTAAATGATCGCTTTGATGGAATAAACAAAGAATTACTTTTATGTGTTGCTTGTCTAGACCCAAAAGATCATTTTAGTTCTTATGATAAACAAAAATTTCTTCATCTTGCTACATTATATCTGTATGATTTTACGCCAATAAATTTGCAGTTACTTGAAGGACAACTTGACAAATATATTTTTAATATGCAATCTACAGCAACGAACACATTTTCTCATGTTAAAAGAATTAGTGAGCTTCTGAAAAAAAATGGTTGAATTAAAAAAAGATAATCACTATCAGTTAGTTTTTAGATTGTTGAAGTTGGTTTGCCTCTTACCAGTTACTACAGCTACTGTTGAAAGAATGTTTTCTGCAATGAAGATCATAAAGAATCGGTTACGAAATAGAATGGGGGATGAATGGATGAATGATTGCTTGGTTGCTTACATTAAAAAAGAAGTTGCCGATACTATTACAATAGAAACTATTATTTCACGTTTTCAGAGCATGTGTCAACGGAAAGTATCTTGTTGAATTGTAAGTTTTTCAGATCTAAACCTTTTTTTGTAATTTTGTGTTCAATATTTTCATTACAAAAATAACTTTGTAAAAAAAAAAATTTCGGGGGCGCTGCCCCCAACCCCCGTTCAAGATGCGCTGCCCCCAAACCCCCCAAAATGACAGTACTTAGATTGTTCCCGTGCGACTTCAAAATCCTAGTTCTGCCACTGTTGTCACGACCCGCATTTTCTCCGAGGAAAACGAATTATCAGAGTAGGAGAAAACATGCGTCATGATGCCACGTCGAGAAGGGGATAACTGTCGACGCTCAGGCAAACCGCTATCAACTATACTTTATTAAAATTTATGAGTTAAATGAATAGAAAATCAGTTATATTTTTTAAAGGCCGTATCCCTCGGCTCGGTGGTTCATCTAGTCCACAGTTTAAAAACTATACTTATACGCTGCGGAAAAAAATACTCTATTTAGGTTTGACATCCTAAAAGAGTGCATAAGTGTCCCCAGAGGACAACTTATACTATGTAGGACCCTACTTTTAATTTATACTATATATAAGAAAATGATCTTTTTACGTTGTTTGAAAAAAAATAGTGACGAGTTTTATAAAACATGCTGATTATGAGTAATACTTATAATAGTATATTTAGGTTTAAAAGTAACTAGCAACCTAACATAAATCATCTCAAGAGCAAGTAGACTATCTCCAATAAAGGTAGCAACAAAAAGTAACATATCTAGTATCAAGGTAAAACTACCAGTGGGCGCCAACAAACTGACACGAACCCACTGACGAGTATGTATGTCTATAAGAAAAACACATCAAAACTACCTCGCAAAACAAGGAACTGATCTCAAAAGCACCAGAGACCACCAGCAACAACACATCACCACTAGCCGTCAGAGCGGCTACTATCCAGAACCTGAGGCATTCAAAGAAGAAAGAATATCTCAACAAGCAAAACTAGAAAATTTCTCGAAAGAGTCAATCAGAAGATAAGTAAAAGAGGAAAACAAAGCAGTAATAGTCACAACTTCCCAAGACAAGGCAAAAAGAAAGAGCACTAAGTGCGAGGACACAATAGTAGCTCTGCCCAAAAGCTGCAAAGTCAACAAGGCTACCATGAGCCTAAATGCTGTAATCTACAAAAGAAGAAACGTCTAACACCCTAAGCTGTGGGAGATGGTAGTAGCAAAAACATCACAGATCCGGGTTGGAGGCAAACTCAGTCCCCCAACCACTATTTCCAAGAAACCATGCTCAGGGGTCTATATGTGAAAGCACTAGGGACCTCCCACCCCCTTGCCCAGCCCGTACTTGGAGCAAGATAAAAGAAAAGGGTGGCCACGGCTAAATTACACAACACCCTCCCCCATAAGAGCTTCAAACCACCACTACTAACCACGACCCATGATTCGACCTTTGGGAAAGAAAACATAGCCGACAAGGAACATCAACATCAAGAACTTCACTCGGGGGAAGAAATCAAGGTAAGGGAAAAGCGTTGAGATGACTCAACACGACTTGGCGTTGAGTGAGCCCCACTCACTTAACGCCTAACCAGACCTTGGCGTTGAGTGAGTCAGCCTCACTCAGCGCTAGAAACCACCATGGCGTTGAGTGAGGTTCACTCACTCAACGCTCTCCACAAGAACAACTCTGGCGTTGAGTGAGCTAACCTCACTCAACGCCAAAACAGCCATGGCATTGAGTGAGGTTCTCTCACTCAACGCCTCCTGCAAGAAAACTCTGGCGTTGAGTGAGCTAACCTCGCTCAATGCCAAAACAGCTAAAGATGCAGTGGCGTTGAGTGAGCTATCCTCACTCAACGCCAAAACAGCTACGACGTTGAATGAGGTCTACTCATTCAACACCTTAGCACTTTACCGCAGGAAAACCCTAAACCAAAACCAACATGAAAAGGTTGGCGGGAAAGCCGACTGGTTCTCGCCGAATTGGCGGGAATCCAGATTGATTCTCGCCGAATCGGCGGGAATCACTGACGATACTCGTCAAAATCGGCGAGAATCACTTAGTGATTCCCGTCGTTTTTGACTTAGACGAATTTCTAACTCAGTCGCCTCACTACTTAGCCGCAAAAGAATAGACCAAACTATGGCTTTGAGTGTGTGCACCACACTCAACGCCAAATTCCGGGCGGCTTTTGGTTTTGAGTGTGTGCACCACACTCAACACCAAATCCCGAGAGCCTACCAAGACTGGTTCTAACCAGAGCACTACCACAGAAACCTCCTCTCTCTCTCTCGGCTCCACCCGCAAAAGCACCAAACCAGAACTGAAAATCTGGAGTCAAAATGGTGAAAACAACCAGCGGGTTGAGCGAAAACAACATAAGGAGGGGGCTCATGAAAGTGAGGGGATAAGTTGTAAACTACTCTAGAGGGGGGGTGAATAGAGTATTCAAAATTTTATGAACACTTAGTCAGCTCCCTTGGAGTTTATTTGCGGAATAAAAAATCTGATACTTGAACCCTAAGAGCCTAACACAGTGAAGTGCACAAGTGAAGAGGTTGACTGATATTTCAGTTAACTACAAGCCTATCACAGCAACTAGCAATCCTAGGTAGTTCTATCACAGCCACAGAATAAAATGAATAAACAAGATAACCAGATGGACACAGGATATATAGTGGTTCCCTTTAAATAGGTACATCCACTCTTCTACCACCCTGGTAGGAATCCACTACAGGTTTTTGCTAAGGTGCCCTGCCACCAATGATCTGATTCAGGTAGATCAAACAGACCCTTTGAGCTTTTGATAAGGATGCTCAACCACAGGTTGTTGATAAGGTGCCCTGTCACCAACGTTCACTTTTGAAGAGGTGTGAACAAACTCTTTTTACAAAGGGGTTGAGAGGGTTTGATTATCTTCTCTGTTGTAAATACAGATTAGAGAAGATTTGTGGATTCTCTAAAGAATCAAAGTCTCCCCCTGGCTCAGTGGAAGTCTAGGGAAAGCCTTTGCTTCAGGATGAAGGAGTTTCAGATAAACTGAAACTAAATCCTCAGAAATCTGAAGACTGATTTTTATCAGGTCTTAAGATTCTGGAGCACTTGAAGCAGATCTTGAGCCTTTTCTGAAGTCTTTGAAAAACTCTAAGCAAATTGCTCAGGAGACTTGAGAATGGAAGATGATTGCTCTGGGCTTTTGCTTCAGGAAAACTTTTCTTCTTCTTGTTGTGAGATTGTGAAGAGGTGCTCTGATGATGCTTGAGCGGATGAATAATCTTTCTCTGTGTCTGTGTCTTCTTTTCTTAGAGCAGAATCTCTTTTAAATATGTCTTCACGTCTTTCCTTTGGAACGGCTCTATTGATTTGAATTCTCGAGCCCTGCAACAGATTATCTCAAAATAGAATATAGCAATAGGAATAGAATGGCCTATTAACTTTCTGTCAGTCCCAATAAGGAATAAAATAAGCGGGAAAAATATCTCAGCATAAAGACGTACCGTTCTTGGAAATAGTACATAGTACCAACGGCTAGAAAACAGGCTGGAAAGATAAAGTCAACGTAATTTGTATAATAGGACAAAATGCTTTATCAAGAATACTGAATCCCGTGATTTATGCTTGACAGAATTTGTAATCAATTTATTTGAATTTAAACCATAAATTTAGCAACAATAATATCAGAGAATCAATCTAACCACCAACTAAAACACTTGGAAATAAACCAAGGAATAGAATAAATACAAAAAAAATAAAGGCAGACAGAAATCGTCGAACAGGGGTTCGAAGATCGTCGACCTACTAACAGATCGTCGACTAATAGCAGGAATCTGTTGGAACAGAAATCGTCGACCAGAAATCGTCGACCAGCTAATAGATCGTCGACCGGCTAACAGATAGTCGACCAGCTAACAGATAGTCGACCAGCAAAGGCAAATATCTGTCGAGACAGAAATCGTGAAGCAAGAACACGATCGTCGATCTGTTGATGACAGATCGTCGACCAACCTTCAGAGCGTAGTAAGCTTGCTCTGAGATCGTCGACCATCGGTCGACGATAATTGTCTTGACTCAACGATTCGATAGCCCTGCTATCGTCGACCATCGATCGACGATCGCGAGGCCTCGTTCGACGATAGTCGAACGGAAAAAAAACCTTAACCAAAACACATTCTAAAACTACTAGCCTAAACTCTAGGTCAGTCAAATACTGCCCTAGGGAGACTAAGCAAAGTCTAAACATGATCATATATCTTTATATGGATCAAGAGGGGCTGGAAAGGGATTACATAAGCCAAATCACATCTAGGGTACCAACAATCTCCCCCTATTTGGGTTATGTTATCCAATCCAGTTTAGAGGCTAAAGCAGACAACAACAATTCTAAAGATTAACCAGAATGATAAAACACAGGCAATACACAGAAAATATAACAAGCATAAATCAGCAGAAATGGAATGTATCAAGCAGATTTATCAGCATGTTTAGCATCAGATGAGTTTTTGGGTATTGCAGCTGGTTTGAAAATGATTTCTCTGTTAGGGTTTGCTGCTTGTCTCTTGGATAGCATTAGATCATGTTCACCAATGATTTTCTTTTCAGCATAACTTGGTAGAACTGCAGCAGGATGTAGTCTCATGTATTCCTCAGTGTCAAAGGCTTCTGGATTGACTTGAATTCTGCTGAGTTCCTTTTCTCTGAATTCTGACATTGTTGAGTAAGCTGTAGGATCTAGTCCTTGAGATTTGGCTCTCTCCATCATGCTTAGAGCAATAGACTCTTTGAATCTTGCCATAGAGGCAATCCTTTCAGCTTCAGTTTTATCTGATGGAGAGGGAGGTCTATCAGTATCTGTATGAGCTGCAATCTCTATGTTTCTTTGAAGAGCTGTAGCAAGTTTGCTTGAATCAAGAGGAATCTGCACAGCCTTCTTAGGATCAGTTTGAGCATATAGAGATTTTGGAGGTGCAAGCTCAATGAACTTTTTATGGGATTTTTCTGAAAATACCACTCTTTTTCCTTTAGATTCAGTTGTCTCAGCAGCAGCAGGTTTTCTTGAAGAAGAGGATAAACCTTTCCTGGGAGCAGAAGGAGGAGGAGAGAATGAAGGTTGCTGAAAAGTCATCTCCTTTATTTGTTCCACTAGAGCATTGTCATTTCTTTTTCTTCCCTGACCTGAAACATCTTGGCCTCCCTGGCTTTGATTACTCCTTCTTTGGTAGGTCTGAGAAGTGTTAGAACTGGCTGACCTTGCAGAGGGGGCAGAAGATAGACTCCCAGAGGCTCCAGCACCAGGAGGTGGAGGGGGACCTCTGGGGGGGAATTTCTGAACAGGAGTGTCATATCTCTTTGTCCTCTTCTTCTCTTTAGTCTGATTCTTTGACAGTCTCATCCATGGCTGAAATTCCTTGCTCTTAGGATCTATTCCCTTCAGAATGTAATAGGGAACATCCTTGTTAGGATTGGCAGAGGGAGGAGCAGGAGCTTTTCTTTTCTTGGAAGCAGCTCTTTTCCTTTTCTTAGTGGAGTCAGAATCATCAGAATCATCATCATCATCATCAGAATGAGATGAGTCTTTCCCAGCATAATCATCAAAATCAAGTTCAGAAGGATCCTTGGCAGCAGGTTCAGCTTTGTCTTTCTTTTCTCTTTCTTCTTTCTCTTTAGCTTCCTCAATGGCATCTTGCCTAAGGAGGGCATCAAGATCCACATTTGGAGACCTCTTCCAGAGTTCTGATTCTGGATACAACTCAGGAACTGTCTTGGGGACCAGTTCTGCAATAGAAGGAATGGATAGAGGATAGGTAAGGATAGGTGGAGAAAAGATGACGATATCTGCAGGGGCAGATGCTTTCTCTAGAGAGATGGCTAGGGAATCCAGATGATAATTAGCCATCCCTTCAATGTACTCAGAGGCAATATTCTCAGCCACAAAGGCTATAAATTGTTCTAGGTTTAGAGTACCTGAGCTTGAGTCCATTTCAGTCATCTTGGGAGCATTGTCTGCCCTATCTTGCACATCTTCAATTTCTTCAGCAGCAGCATTAGCAGGGATGTTGATGTTTTCAACAGCAGCAGCATTTATGGTTGAGCCTGCATGCAAAGAAAGATAGGTTAACAACCAAGTGGGAATAAAATATTCCCCCCAAGGTGAACAAACAACAGGTAATAGATAGGATTACCTGAAGATCTACACAGGATACCACTTGGCATCTAGGAAGGAGGTTATAATTCCTTCTAGATGTTCAGTGACATCAGGGATAGACACCTCTGCAAGGCACAAGAGGAGTGCCATACAGGAAAAGAAAAGAGTATCCTTGACCATGGGGTCATCAAGGTACTCAGGTCTATAAGGGACCATTTTCTCTTGAAAAGAGGGAACAGAAGGAGTAGATGTGAGTGAGGACTCACAGTCTAGGTTAAGATAGGATTCTAAATCTTTATCAGAATCAATGGATTTAGCAGCGTCAACTTGCAATACTGATGTGAGATCATCAGCAGTTGTGATGGAAAGAAAGGGATAAGAAATTAACTCTAAGTTGGAGTTAGAATTAATTAGAATCTTAAATAAAGCTATACCATCAGGTTGAGCAGCATCATTCTCACAAACGTCCATGGGGACTTCCTCATTTTCTTTTTCAGGAACTTCTTCCTCAGAAGCTAGATTCACTAGGGAGTGAATGTCTTTGTTAGATACAAATATCAAATTGAAGTCCTGATTATATCCTTTGGAGGAAGAGTTTTAAGGTTTACCTTCTGGTTCTTTCTCTGGACTCTCTTGAGGTTCTTCTACAGATTCTTGAAGGGGAAGAGAGGAATTGTCCTGAAGGGTCAGGGCATCACCTGAGACCACTTCAACAGACATCTCCCCCTGCATGACTTCAGTGGGGACTGGAGTCATGCATCTTACAGAAGGGGGCTCAGCAGAAGATGAGATGGATTTGATGGCATCAGTGAGAGAATTGATGGATGCAATGAGAGGGGCATTTGCAGCCTCAATCATTTTTTGGATGGAGGGAGTAATGAGCTGTACAAGGTGTGCAAGCATTTCAGGGGATATCTGAAATGCTGATGATGTAGAGGTGGATGGAATGGAAGCAGGATGATCTTCCACATGATCAAAGGAATCATGTGGAGATGGGTGAACATCATCATGAGTGTGGGATTCATGTTGAGAAAGGTTTGTGAGGATGGTAGCAGTCACCATGTCAACACTGGCTGAAGCTGCCAGATGTTGTGGTGTTGGTGACTGGTGTGGAGATGCAGGTGGAATGAAGGATGCATGTTGTGGTGGCACTGCAGGTGTTGTAGAAAGTAATGCATGAGATGAGGATGCAGGGGTTGAGAGGGAGGATGAAGGGATTGCTGAGCCTTCCCCAGTAAGCGGGAGAGCGGCCGAATCAGCCCTTGTGTCTGAAGAAGGGTTAGGATCAACCCTGGCTGACTTCTTGATAATCCTCTGGGATTTCTTGAATAGAGAAGGGTCCAACCTTTTGCTAGCGTTGACTGCGGACGGTGCAGAAACAAGCAGCAGGGGTGCTTTCACATACAGAAACACACCCAGTACCCTGGCAAGATTTACCTCTTTCTGATTGTTCTTTCTCCTTATAAGTTCAAACAGAACTTTTCCCCAGGCAATCTGTGCCTTATTCACCAAAGCTGACATCAGGGCAAACTGTTGCCTGTTGATATTGTCATGAGCAGAATGTTTTCCCAAAACGACCTTGCCTACCAGGTCGGCCAGAAACTTGTACTCTGGAGACAGGTTTATCTTCAGCAGCTTAGCCGGAATCCCTTCGGCATGGCCCATCACAGTGAGCATGCGGCCATATTCCTCTGTGCTTTGCTCATATTCCTCAGTTCCTGTTGGCAGTCCAAACAGCTCAGTCAATACTTCAGGAGTCAGAGTGACCTCCTCGCCATTTATCTTTCCTGACATCGCTTCGTCGCTGGAGGACGAGGTGTATACCCATTCACGAATTTCTGGTATATGAATCTTAGGAGAGAACGACATAAATTTCTTGAGGCCTTGGTCTTCACATAGCTGCAGAATATCTTGGATTGGTTGATCGCACCGGCTGAAAGAATCGAAGTCGACACAGAAGCCAGTGTCGAACTTCATTCCGAAGAGAACAGCAGAAGGAATCGCCATAGGATTTGAGAGAAGATGGCGAATCGAGAAGCAAAACAGGGGAGAAGAGAATCGCGCGGGATTAGAGTTCGAGAGCGAATTCTAAGCCAGGAGAAGGAATATGAAAAGACGGAGCGGAAGGACGACGATCTTCAGACCTAAATCGACTATTAGAAACAAATCTGCGATCGTCGAACCCGGAATAAAATCGGTCGTCGAACACAGACCGACGATAGTCAATGTTTGACTAAATCGGTAAACATCGACCGACTACACGCAATTACCACGATCGTCGATCAATATATGATGGTCGACGATTCTCCACACAGCACAGAAAATCTGTCGTCGACCATTGGTCGACGATAGATACCTAAGGAGAGATCGTTGACCAGTTGGTCGACGATTTCTGCCTTACTACAGAACGAGCTGTCGTCGACGGTTGGTCGACGATAGTTCTGACCTGGTCGAAGATCGTCGATCAGTCGTTCGACGATTTTAGACAGAAAACAAAACTAACCAAATTTTCACTACTCTGAACCATTAATCATGCCAAGCTGGTTCAGGAAGAACAAATGCTTTTGTTCATCAAGGGGCTTAGTGAAAATATCTCCTCTCTGCAGGTCTGTGGATATAAATTCCATTACTATCTTGTTCTTTTCCACATTATCTCTCAGAAAATGATGTCTAATCTCAATGTGCTTGGTTCTGGAGTGGTGCACAGGATTTTGAGCAATTGATATTGCACTGGTACTGTCACACAGAATTTTTGTGTTTGAATGTGTGTACCCATAATCCACCAGCTGATTTTGAATCCACAGGATCTGTGAACAGCAACTAGCTGCTGCTATATATTCAGCCTCAGCAGTTGAAGTAGACACAGATGCCTGTTTCTTGCAAAACCAAGAGACAAGTCTCTCTCCCAGGAACTGACAAGTCCCTGAGGTGCTTTTCCTGTCAACTCTACAACCAGCATAATCAGCATCTGAATATCCAATTAATTCAAATCCTGACTCAGCTGGGTACCACAGTCCTAAGTTAGGACATCCCTTAAGGTATCTCAAGATCCTCTTGAGGAGAGTTAAGTGAGATTCCTTTGGGTTGACCTGAAACCTAGCACATAGGCATGTAGCAAACATTATGTCAGGCCTACTTGCAGTCAAATACAGCAGGGAACCAACAATGGCTCTATAATTCTTTTGATCAACATGCTTCCCATTGACATCAGAATCAATAACTGCATTTGAGGCCATAGGTGTGCTCATTGATGAAGCATCAGACATTCCAAATCTTTTAACCAGCTCCCTGGCATATTTTGATTGAGAAATGAAAATGCCATCAATACTCTGTTTCACTTGGAGACCAAGGAAATAGGATAACTCACCCATGCTGCTCATCTCAAACTTAGAGTGCATTAGTTCAGAGAACCTCTTGCATAGTTTGGGATCAGTAGAGCCAAATATAATGTCATCTACATAGATTTGAACTAACAGTTGTGAGTCCTTATGATGTCTAATGAATAGGGTTCTATCTACTACACCTCTCACAAACTTGTGTTCTAGAAGAAAATTTGCTAAGGTCTCATACCAAGCTCTAGGAGCTTGCTTAAGTCCATAGAGAGCCTTTTGGAGTTTGAACACATGAGTGGGTAAGGTTGATGAAACAAACCCTGGTGGTTGTTCAACAAACACTTCTTCCTTTAAATCTCCATTGAGGAAGGCACTCTTCACATCCATTTGGAAGACCTTAAATCTTTTATAGGCAGCATAGGCTAGGAAAATCCTAATGGCTTCTAGTCTAGCTACAGGGGCAAAAGTCTGATCATAATCTATGCCTTCCTCCTGTCTATAGCCTTGAGCTACTAGCCTAGCTTTATTTCTAACTACTATGCCTTGGGCATCAAGCTTGTTTCTAAACACCCACTTGGTGCCTATGATCCGTTGGCCTCTTGGTCTTGGAACCAAGGTCCAAACTTTACATCTTTCAAACTGGTTAAGCTCCTCTTGCATTGCTATAATCCAGTGGGGATCAAGCTCAGCATCTTTAATGGTTAGGGGCTCAACCTGAGAAAGGAAACAAGCAAACATCACATTTTTGTTGAGTTGATGTCTTGTCTGGACTCCTGCTGAAATGTCTCCAATCACTTGAGATACAGGGTGATCTCTAAGTGTGACAAGATCAGTAGGTTCAACAATGATCTGATCTTCAACAGTTTCAAGATTTACTTCCTCATGTGGAATTTGATCAACTGTTGGAGCAGGTGCTTTAACTTCAAGCAGTTCTACATCAGATTCAGAATCTGAGGGAGCAACCTGAGGAGTTTGTTGGGGATGATTCTCCTGTGTGAGTCTCAAACCTTCCAAATCCTTACTTACTCCTAGGACTTGCACTGTACTATTAGAGGAAGAATCCTTCTCCTTATAATACATGACTGTCTCATCAAAAGAGACATGTGCAGACTCTTCTATCTTAAGAGAGGATTTATTAAGGACCCTATAGGCTTTGCTTACTTGAGAGTATCCTAGAAAAACTCCCATCGAAGCTTTTGCCTCAAATTTTCTAAGGTATTCTTTGTTATTGTTATGAACAAAAGCAACACAGCCAAATACTCTAAAATAGTCTATTTTAGGTTTCACTTGCTTAAGTAATTCATAGGGAGTCTTACCCTTAAGTTTATGTATCAGACTTCTGTTCAATACATAGTTAGCTGTGCTAACTGCTTCAGCCCAAAAGGACAGAGGCATGTTAGCATCTGCCAACAATGTACTTGCAGCTTCAATTAGGGTTCTGTTTTTCCTTTCAACTACCCCATTTTGTTGAGGAGTTCTAGGAGCAGAGAAGCTATGTTTGATACCTTCCTTCTCACAGAATTCTTGCATAAGAAGAGACTCAAACTCAGTACCATGATCACTTCTGATCAAGGCAATCTGAGTAGAATACTCACTCTGTATACACTTTAGAAAGTCTGTAAGAACCTTGAAGTTATCAGCCTTAGTTCTCAAGAAGAATACCCAAGTGAACCTGGAGAAGTCATCTACAATTACTAGAGTGTAAGACTTTCCTCCAAGACTCTGCACAGCAATAGGACCAAATAAGTCCAAATGTAGCAAGTACAGAATCCTGGGAGAATCACTTTTATTAACTGATTTAAAGCTATTTCTTGTTTGCTTTCCTAGTTGACAAGCTTTGCAAAGGCCTTCCTTCTTGTAGGGGCAAGAAGGTAATCCTCTTACAAGATTGTATTTAGCCAACCTAGAAATGTTTTTCAAATTCACATGACTAAGTCTCTTATGCCAAAGGGTATTATTACTGGTTACTTCATTAAATAAGCATATTTCAGATTTGGAGGAATTAAAATCTACAACATAAACATTTCCAATTCTAATGCCTACTAACACCACAGTATTATTTAAAGAAATATTGCAGGCAGTGTCAGTAAACCATACCTTGTATCCAGCATCACACATTTGACTTACAGAGATTAGATTGTGCTTTAGTCCTGAGACATAAGCTACCTTCTTGAAGGTTACAGCTCCTATGGTGAAGCTGCCATACCCTTCAGTCTGTCCACAGCTGGAATCCCCAAATACAACTTTTGGTCCCAGCTTGGCTTTGAAACCTGACAGGTTCTTCTTCTTTCCTGTCATATGCTTTGAGCATCCACTATCCAGATACCATTTGTCATGTATGACTGGATAGGTCTTCACCTGCAGAAAGAGCAGTTACACATTGTGGACCCAGGTTACCTTGGGTCCAGTATTCTTCACAAAAGAAAAACTAGATATAAAAGATTTTGCAGGCTTTGATTTATATCCTAAAGGGTGTGATCTCCTAGGTGGGATAATCCATTCAGTTGAAGGATTAAACAACCTGGGGTGGTGATTAGGATTTGAAGTTCTGGAAGTTTGAAAATGATTTTCCAGCTTAAGTCCAGATCGTCGATCGATGGTCGACGATCGCAAGCCATATCGTCGATCATTTCCAGTAGAGCTATATTCTGGATTCAACGATCGTCGATCACTGGTCGACGACTCAAAATGAGATCGTCGATCTCCTGCACCAAAGATATCATACTTGGTGAAGGTGTTCAGCGATCGTCGATAGTCGTTCGACGATTGGTTTGACGATCGTCGATTAATGTTCGACGATTTTTGTAAAGCTAGAAATTTTTTCTTCCTATTCTCTTTCTTAATCTTATTCTGAATTTTCTTGCACTTTTCAATTTCCTCAGTATTCTTTATTCCTGATTCAGAAATAAATTTTACTGGAGTGCTAAATCTCTCCTTTGTGAGGAGGATGGGTTCACTAGAGGTAGCACCTAAGCCTAGTTTATCATTACCAACCCTAGTGTTTGCTATACTAGTTATTTCAGATAATTTAAGGCTTCTGCCATTTAATTGTTCTTCTAACCTTTTAGATTTAGCTAGTTCTAATTTTAAGAATGTTACTTCTTCTTTTGAGCTTTCTAATTCCTTTTCTAATCTGATTATTTCAGTACCTTCCATGTCTAGTTCCATTATTTTTAATCTAAGTGACTTAATTTCTTTTTCAGATAATAGTAAGTCTAAACATAGAGTTTTAAATTTTAGTTTGAACTCAGGAGATGAGAAGTCAAATGAGTCGATTACCTGGTCCTCCATAAAGGAATCTTCTTCATTGTCTCCTTCTTCTTCAGAATTCTCTGCAGCTGACAGAGAGCTGCAGGCATCAATGGCCATGAGGCAGACCTCTTTGGCTTTCTTCTCTTCTTCTTCTTCTGAATCACTGGAGCTAGAGGAGCAGGTATCCTCTTCTGTTTCACTCCAGGTAGCAGCCACAAATCCCTTGTCCTTCTTCTTGTATTTGTGTGATGAGGACTTGGAGTGGTGCTTCCTGTACTCTTTCTCATGTTTCTTCTCCTTATACTTCTTCTCTGGACAATCTGGGGCAATGTGTCCAGGCTTGCTGCATACATAACAAATGATTTCTTTAGATGGAGTCTTGTCATACCTTGGCTTGTCCTCATGCTTGGAGAACTTCTTTCTGAGGTCTCTTCTTCCCATGTTGAAGAATCTCTTGGCAATGAGTGCCAGTAACTCCTCATTTGATTGACTTCCTTCAGAAGTCTCAGCAGCCTTAAGAGCTAGAGAATGCTCTTTCTTTATTGGAGTAGGAGTCTTCACTTCAGTTACAGCAGCTCTACTCTTTAAGGTTTGCTCATATGACCTGAGCTTTCCCAACAGAGCTTCTGTGGAGAGTTCCACAGTGTTTCTTCCATCCTTGATGGGCCATATCCTTGAGTCCCATGAGATGGGAAGGCACATCAGGATCTTGTCATTGACTTCTGACAAGGTTATCTCCTTGTCTAAAGACCTCAGTTCACTTATTATTGAACTGAGTCTTGTGTACATGGTGTCAATGTCTTCAGCATCATCCTTCTTGAAATTTTCATACTGAGAGGTGAGATTGGATCTCCTGTCCTTCCTCTCATCAGCTGAGCCAGCAACTATGTGGTTGAGGGAATCCCACATAGCTTTGGCTGAGGTACATTCAGCCAGCTTCTGGAATATCTCATCAGACATTGTCTGAGCTAGGATATTCATTGCTTTAGCATCAGCTGCTTTTGCCTTCTTGTAAGTTTCATTGTAGTCAGGTGGTGGCACAGCACTGAGATCAGCAGAAGTGGAAGCAGCAGCAGGCCTAGCAGGTGGTCCTGTCAAAATAGAAGAAAAAATATCTTCATCAATAGAATTCATGTATAGTCTTATCCTGGCCTTCCATATGCCAAACTTGGACAAGTTGCATACAGGAGGTCTGGTGCTTGAATAATCCTTAGACTGGGCCATGTGTGAAAGTGTTTGTGAATGGTATCAGGAAACAACTTATCACAGGATCTTTTAACTCAGGTGTTAGCCTGTATGAACAGCCAACCTCCCTCTGATACCAATTGAAAGTGAGGGGATAAGTTGTAAACTACTCTAGAGGGGGGGTGAATAGAGTATTCAAAATTTTATGAACACTTAGTCAGCTCTCTTGGAGTTTATTTGCGGAATAAAAAATCTGATACTTGAACCCTAAGAGCCTAACACAGTGAAGTGCACAAGTGAAGAGGTTGACTGATATTTCAGTTAACTACAAGCCTATCACAGCAACTAGCAATCCTAGGTAGTTCTATCACAGCCACAGAATAAAATGAATAAACAAGATAACCAGATGGACACAGGATATATAGTGGTTCCCTTTAAATAGGTACATCCACTCTTCTACCACCCTGGTAGGAATCCACTACAGGTTTTTGCTAAGGTGCCCTGCCACCAATGATCTGATTCAGGTAGATCAAACAGACCCTTTGAGCTTTTGATAAGGATGCTCAACCACAGGTTGTTGATAAGGTGCCCTGTCACCAACGTTCACTTTTGAAGAGGTGTGAACAAACTCTTTTTACAAAGGGGTTGAGAGGGTTTGATTATCTTCTCTGTTGTAAATACAGATTAGAGAAGATTTGTGGATTCTCTAAAGAATCAAAGTCTCCCCCTGGCTCAGTGGAAGTCCAGGGAAAGCCTTTGCTTCAGGATGAAGGAGTTTCAGATAAACTGAAACTAAATCCTCAGAAATCTGAAGACTGATTTTTATCAGGTCTTAAGATTCTGGAGCACTTGAAGCAGATCTTGAGCCTTTTCTGAAGTCTTTGAAAAACTCTAAGCAAATTGCTCAGGAGACTTGAGAATGGAAGATGATTGCTCTGGGCTTTTGCTTCAGGAAAACTTTTCTTCTTCTTGTTGTGAGATTGTGAAGAGGTGCTCTGATGATGCTTGAGCGGATGAATAATCTTTCTCTGTGTCTGTGTCTTCTTTTCTTAGAGCAGAATCTCTTTTAAATATGTCTTCACGTCTTTCCTTTGGAACGGCTCTATTGATTTGAATTCTCGAGCCCTGCAACAGATTATCTCAAAATAGAATATAGCAATAGGAATAGAATGGCCTATTAACTTTCTGTCAGTCCCAATAAGGAATAAAATAAGCGGGAAAAATATCTCAGCATAAAGACGTACCGTTCTTGGAAATAGTACATAGTACCAACGGCTAGAAAACAGGCTGGAAAGATAAAGTCAACGTAATTTGTATAATAGGACAAAATGCTTTATCAAGAATACTGAATCCCGTGATTTATGCTTGACAGAATTTGTAATCAATTTATTTGAATTTAAACCATAAATTTAGCAACAATAATATCAGAGAATCAATCTAACCACCAACTAAAACACTTGGAAATAAACCAAGGAATAGAATAAATACAAAAAAAATAAAGGCAGACAGAAATCGTCGAACAGGGGTTCGAAGATCGTCGACCTACTAACAGATCGTCGACTAATAGCAGGAATCTGTTGGAACAGAAATCGTCGACCAGAAATCGTCGACCAGCTAATAGATCGTCGACCGGCTAACAGATAGTCGACCAGCTAACAGATAGTCGACCAGCAAAGGCAAATATCTGTCGAGACAGAAATCGTGAAGCAAGAACACGATCGTCGATCTGTTGATGACAGATCGTCGACCAACCTTCAGAGCGTAGTAAGCTTGCTCTGAGATCGTCGACCATCGGTCGACGATAATTGTCTTGACTCAACGATTCGATAGCCCTGCTATCGTCGACCATCGATCGACGATCGCGAGGCCTCGTTCGACGATAGTCGAACGGAAAAAAAACCTTAACCAAAACACATTCTAAAACTACTAGCCTAAACTCTAGGTCAGTCAAATACTGCCCTAGGGAGACTAAGCAAAGTCTAAACATGATCATATATCTTTATATGGATCAAGAGGGGCTGGAAAGGGATTACATAAGCCAAATCACATCTAGGGTACCAACAGCTCATAAAGGGAAACTGAAGCACAAAGTTTAACAAGCAAAAAGATAAAAGCTAGGCTTCTATCCTAAGGCTAACCTAAGAGGGGGAAAAATCAAAACTACAAGTGCAAGGACCACTTGCCTCGATTTTCGACGAAGCTTGGTCGGTTTTCCCTTATCTTCACACGGCACCAGCAACAGCAACACCCTAACAGAAAAATATCGAACTTTAATGGCGGAAAAGGGCCAAAACTAGAATTTCGGGCATCCTAAAAACTCCACGAAAATCAAATCTCTTACCGTATAAATGTAGGTCTAAGAGAGATCAACCCAAATCCGCTTTCGGAATTGAATTCCGTCCACAAACGCTCCCGGAATCGCAGTCCGAAGGGTAGCAGGTCGGCGGTTTCTTCGCTATTTTTCCGCGTATAGGAGAGGCGGGTTCGGTCTCAGGAAGAAGAAGAAGAGTGGGCCCGCCATCTACTGATTAAGGCTTTTTAAAATAAAAAGACATGCCTATTCGGCCCTAACCGCTGCCTAAACTGCCGGTTCACTTAAGCTAAGAAATTTCCAATTTGTTTTTACTAATAGCACACCCAAAACGACTCGAAAACCGAACTACCTCGGAATTCGACGAAATTCGCACCGTAGCTAAATACCCATGCTACGAACGCAACGGCGAAGTCGAAATTAACTTTCGATGAACAGAACTAGAGTTTTACCCACCCGAAGCCAAAACACAAGCATCCCCCGAGAGGCCACACCAGGTCACCCAAAATGACTCGGCTTGCTAGGGAGATCTTGCCAATATGCTACAAAATAGGCCACTCAGTTCTAAGGAGTTAAGACCACACTCCACAGATGGCACAAGCCAAGAAAACGCATCGACGTAACGCCAAACAAGAATTAAATAATCGCAAAAAAAATCGGGGGCGTTACAACTGTCGGCAATATGGATCCTTTGTCGCCATTGTGCTCTATCTTTTGTCATAATCTCACTAATGCCTAAGTACATCATGTCTTTCCTTGTCGTTTCATTCCAAGTCTTTATTGCTCTACCCCTCCCTCGTTTAATATCTGTTATCTGTATAAGTAAAAAAAATTATGTTTTTGAAAGAAAAAAGCGCATTTTTTTTATATGATTTCCATTTTCTTTTTCTGGGGAAATTAGAGATTATGAGTGAGTAGCTATAAAAATAATGCAGAACATAGTTATACATTGTAAATAATTGGATTAGGCACGAGATGATATCCAAAATGATGATTTGTTGCGACCTTTACTTGTAGCATTATCATTGTTCACTTCTACCTTGGCCAAGCATGTCAAATATGGTGTTCAACCTATTTTGAAGATTTTCTGCATATTTTTGATTTTATAATACAAAATCTTTTGAATCTAAATAATGATGTAAATAATTGGATGATGTCACGATAATGTAAATTGAAGGATGATTTCACCGATGATGTAAATTGTAGGATGATATCATCGATGATGTAAATGATATGATGATGACATCGATGATATAAATAGTAGAAGAAGGTCAGCAATAACATAAGCTTGTAAATAAAATATTTGACCTGAATAACTATAAAAGGGGGTGGAGTCTTCATTTGTAAGGTTGCGTTTGGGAAAGCTTATGCTGATGAAAAGCTGCTGATAGTAAAAGTGTTGTTTCTGAAAAACAGAGTTTTATTTAAAAACCGTTTGGGTGAAATGGATACACACTCATATAAATACATACAATCTCTCTCACACACACTCATATACAAACACACATACACATACATACACAAACTTCACACACATACAATCGCATACACACACACACACACACACACTTACACATATAAACACATACATACACACACTCATATAAAAATAGATACACATACAAACACAAACTTCACACACAGATATGCAATCACACACACACACACACACACTCATATACAAACACACACACATATAATCACAGTTTGAGGAAAAAATGTAACCAGAGCTTGAGGAAAAAATGTCAAATAATGCCCAATCGAGAGATCCAAACATAGAAATCGGGAGAATCGAGAGATCCAAACAATGCCCAATCAATACATTTTAAAATGGGAGATACATGGAAGATCAATACATGAGGTTGCAGAAGAGCTGGGTCTTGCTTCAGATTGTGAAATGAGAGCTCCAGAAATTATAGGTCTAGCAAAATGGGAGAAATTTGTTTAGGGAAGATATTCTACTCCAATGACAGAAATGTATAGAGAAATGGGAGAAATGTATAGAAATGGTAGGAGGGTTGTTGCTTTACCGGAAAGAAGGTCGCCGGAGGAATCTTATTGTCCTTCGTCGGAAGCTTGTTGGCCTTCGTCGAGGAAGAAGAAGGCGGAGAAGTTGCGGCTTCGAGAGGAAATCGCCGGGAGGGAACTACGCCTTCGTCGGAACTGTGCCCGAAGCTGGGTCTTGCTTCGGGAGGAAATCGTCGAGGAGGAAGAAGGCAGAGAGCTGCCGAAGAAGATGTCGGGAGGGAACTGCGGAAGAAGATGTCGCTGGGTCGCGGAAGAGCTGCGGCGCGATGAGACTGGATAAATAATCCGCGGTTAAGTCCTAGGTATAAAGGGGAGGATAATTATAAAAGCCGTTTTGAGCTTTTGTTTACCAAACTGAGCTTATGATCAAAATAACGTTTTTAGGCTATCGCACCGGAGGCAATAAGCTTTCCCAAACGCACCCTAAGTCATCCAGTTCAGTAACACTTTTGGAGTTCTTTTCTGTGTTTGATCTCTCTTACCATTCTCTATTTTCCACTTTAACAACCGGTTTCAAAGACAGATTCTGACCTTGGATATAAATGATGCCGACAAATTTCAAGATGGAGAAATTTGATGGGAGAGATAACTTCAACATGTGGAGGATCAAGATGATCACTCCATTGAAGCAACGAGGAGGATAGAAGATTGTGTTCAAGCGGAGAAAATGCCGAAGGATATGAAGGCAGATGTGAAGGAAGAATTGGAAATGAAAGCTCACAGCACAATTCAATTTTCTCTTGCTGATGTTCTTTGTAAAGTCGCCAAAGAAGATACTGCAACAAAATTATTGAAGAACCTCGAGACACTCTATTCAAAGAAGTCTCTCTCGAATCGATTGTACTTAAAGCAATGAATTTATACTTTCAAGATGAAGATACGTCCATCAAGGCTCATTTAGATGAGTTAAATAAAATAGTGATGCATTTGAAGAACATCGATTAGAGGATTGATGATGAGGATCAATCAATGATCCTCTTGTACTCACTCACTCCATGATTTGGGTAATTCATGAATAATATGGTGTATAGTCGAGACACAATTTCTATCGAAGACGTTAAAATAGGTCTGCACTCTGAGGAGTTGGTGAAAAAGTGTCATCGGATAGATTAAATGGGCATGACAATGGATTATTTGTGAGAGGATGATCACAAAAGCAAGATAGAAAGAGCGATAGAGGAAAGTCAATATCAAAGTCGAGAAATCTCAAAGGAGATAAATACAATTACTGCAATAAGAAGGGGCATTGGAAGAAAGATATCCTCATACCCAAAAAGAAAGAGATGAAGAAATCTTAAAATTTAGCGAGCACTGTGCAAGAGGCATCTGACAGTGATAACTCCATTTTTTGGTATGTGCATTAGTTGACATTCAAGATTCTTGGATACTTGATTCTGGCTTCTCTTATCATATGACTCCAAATCGGAGTTATTTTGCAACATATCGTTCCCATAATGAAGGATCTCTATTCATGAGAAATGATATTGTGTGTAAAAATGTAGGGATTTTGGAACATTCCAAATTGTGATGCATTATGTGGTTGAAAGAACTTTGACGGATGTCCGACATATTCTGGACTTGAAGAAAAATCTTCTCTCTTGGAGCGTTAGAAACGATTGAGTGTAAGACAGTGATCGATGCAGGTGCTATGAAAATTCTTCATGGTTCAATGTTCGTGATGAAATGAAGAAAGGTTGGCAATCTATATCTGCTGCAAGGACGTACTACCACTAGTATGTCTGCATTTACATCGTTTTGTTCTGATCTGGATTCGTTACGATTATGACACTTACATCTTGGTCATATGAGTGAACGGAATTTTGATGTATTTCATAAAAGAAAATTGATTGATTGCGTAAAATTTGAGAAATTAG
The DNA here is from genome assembly GCA_039513925.1 of Platanthera zijinensis. Classification (NCBI taxonomy): domain Eukaryota; kingdom Viridiplantae; phylum Streptophyta; class Magnoliopsida; order Asparagales; family Orchidaceae; genus Platanthera; species Platanthera zijinensis. The sequence goes on from CM077083.1 coordinate 160,425,299, forward strand.
ACATCTGTGAAGATTGTGTATTGGGGAAGCAACATAAGATGAAATTTGGTACCTGGATGCTTGACACAAATTGCATTCTGCAGTACATTCACATTGATGTTTGGAGGCCAACACTTATTCCTTCTCATGATGGAGCTAGGTACTTTGTCTTTTTTATTGACGACTTCTCAAGAAAATTATTGATCTATTTTTTGAAAAGTAAATCTGACGTATTTGAGAAGTTTAAAATTTGGAAAGCTTAGGTGGAAAAATAGACAAGATGACATGTAAAGGTTATCAGATCTGATAATGACGGTGAATACACTTTTGATGTATTCAAGGAGTTTTGCAAAGCTAAAGGGATCATGCGTCACTAACAACCCCAGGAGATCCATGATCAAATAGAGTCATAGAACGAATGAATCAGTCACTGCTAGAGAAGATGTGGTATTTGAGGATCACTGTAGCACTTTCAAAGGAGTGTGGTGCGAAGGTACTAAATACCCCCTTCTATCTCATACATAGGTTGTTGTTGGTAAACCCTTATGATTTACCATAACAAATTATATTTGAAGTGATTTTACTTTCTACATTTATTACCCATGATGTATAAAGAGGGTAATGTGGTCTTAGAAGTCCTAGAATATCAGTGGAGTCTAGGACATGAGAAAAGCATACTAAATTCTAGAGCAAAGTCAAGAAAATCCAACATGCGACGACTAGAATTTGATGCAAATCGACTTGATATCGACGTTACTTCAAATAGAAGTTAGAGCAACATAAGAAGGTCATTCGATGTTACTTTAAGGTACATATCGACGTATACTTTGACATGTTGCCAACATAATGTAGATTATAAAGATAAGTCGACAGACAATCAGTATGAAGCCATATTTTGACGCAACTATTATATGAAATTGACGTTACGTCGAATAGGGTTCTGAATGGGATTATCTGAGAATTAATTCAGACTTATTCAAGAACGATTTAATGGAATAATCGATTCTTGGAGACGTTGGAAGACAGCGATAATAAGGAAATTCTTCTTTATTATATATATATATATATATATATATATATATATATATATACTTTATAACACACACACACACACACACACACACACACATATATATATATATATAGAGAGAGAGAGATTAATAGCAATCAATTACACACAGAAAGTGATTTAACAATTTGAATCGACAGAGATGATTTGGAAGATGATTATTCTATTCTTGTTGAAGAAGTTCTTCCAAGAATTAGTCGATCGCCAATTTTTCTGAATCAGATCAGAGAGCCTATTATTTTTTTTCTCTAGGGCTCTTCAAATGTTATAACTGATTCTGTGAAAGGAAAAAAGAGATCATTTAGATCAAAGGGCAAATAATCCTTAAAATCTACTATATCAAGGATTCATCAGAGATCTAGGATTCAATTCACTAAGTGCCTAAAAGTTCTCAGAATTCTTGTTGATAGGACTCATCATGAAGATCAACTCTTCTGCATTTTTATTCCCAATCTCCATCTATTTCTCTGTTACTGATTGAGAAAAGAGTTTTGAGAATTTCTCTTCAAAGGATATGATTCAGATTGTGCTTCTAAGAGTTTTCTTTTAAAAAGACTCAAATTGTATTGGTTTCAAGATCTCTTTATCAAAAGATCTAGAGACTGGTTCTAAGAGTCTCCTTATCAAAAGACTCGGACACTGTGATAGTGAAATCCTACAAAGGTGGTAGAAGAGTGGACGTACCAAGATTTTAGGAATCACTATAATTTTATGTCTTCTGTGATTGTTCTTATTCCATGCTTATTCTTTTATTCTGTAATGTGATTTTGTGATTTATTTTTATTCTAGTTAGAAATATGTGTGTATGTAAATTATGTTAAAATTATAATTAAAATATGAATAATTTTTAATCTCTATTCGCCCTCCCCCTCTAGAGAATACTCAGAGGATTTAATCAACTGTTCACACTTTTAGTTACTATCTTTAGCGATTGGATCGTCAAAGATTCCCGAAGAGTCATGGACCAAGAAAGTTGTTGATTACTCGATGCTATGAGTATTCAGGTGCCCGGTATATGTATTTGAGAAAAATAGCAAAATTGACCTGAGGCAAGAAAATTCATATTCCTCGGGTATGTTGAAGGAGTCAAAGGCTATAGATTGTGATGTCCTGAAGATTGTGATCACTAAGCACATAACATTTAATAAATTTGTCATTCTAAAGAAGCAAATTCAAGTTGAAAGGCCACATGTCCTACATATTGAGGTGGAGGCTGAGATTCCATCATGAGATTAAAAATGAGGTGTCTAGGACACAAATTATGGAGGAGCCAGACTGACAGGAAGAGCTGAATCAACATGAGGAGCTAGAGCCACATTCAACTAAATATGAAGGTCATGTGCCACAATGGGACAGAAGTCAGCCAGTGAGGTATGGAGATTGGCTTACTTATATTTTTTAAGATGTAACTGCATATGCTTTGAATGTAGAAAATGGAGAATCTCTCAATTATGAAGATGCTAGAAATTCTAGCAACTTCCAGCAGTGGAGAGTTGCTATGGAGGAAGATATTGAGTCTCTTCATAAAAATAATATATGAGAGTTAATTCATCTACCAAAACCCAAGAATGTCATTGGTTGAAAATGAGTTTTTGAGGTCAAGGAATGTTCTTCACTAAAGGATAGTGTCGCATACAAGACAAGGCTTGTGGCAAAGGGTTATGCGTAAAAACAAGGTGTGGAATTCAATGAAGTCTTCTTTCTAGTGGTACGACATACATCCATTCACATACTATTTTCTTTGGTGGCAGTCTACTATATGGAGTTTGAACAAATCAATGTGAAGACCACATTCCAACATGGCGATTATTAAGTTTGACGGTTTGTCCTTCTAGTCGGGTGGCTAGTTGTCTGGGCGGTCTAGCGGTTTGTTCAGGCGGTTTGGTTGTCTGGTAGCTTATCCTAGCAGATGAGGTCTGAGGGCTTTCCATAGTAGCGGTCTGACAGTTAGCAGTAGTGGTGTGGTGGCTTACCGCAGTAGCAGTCTGGTGGCTTGCCACAGGAGAGGTCTGACAGTTTACCGCAGCAGCGGTCAGGTGGCTTACCGCAGCAGCGGTCTGGTGGCTTACCGCAACAACAGTCTGGTGTCTTACCGCAGCAACGGTCTGGTGGTCTGCCACAGCAGGCGGTCTGGCGGTTAGTATGGGCAATTTGACAGCTAGCAGGTGGTCTGGCGGTTAGCATGAGCGGTTTGACGGATAGCATGAGCGGTCTGGCGGTTAGTAGGAGGTCTGACGGCTAGTAGTGGAGGATACTTATTTAGTCCCACATCTCTTATTGTATTCTCTCATCTTTCCCATTTTCTATAAAAATGGGGGCATACCTATGTATTGTTTATCATTTTGGAGCAATAAAATTTACTGTGTATTTACCTCTTGGCAGTTTTCTCGCTCATTCTTCATCTCTTCAGTAATGACATCGTCGTCTTGGTCATCCTCCATCTCGCCTCATTCATCAACTTTTCCCAGACCTTCCTTCAGAGGATTTTCCTTTGAATTGTGAAGCCTGTCAGTTTGGTAAACATCATCGCTCTTCTTTCCCAGCTCGAACGAGACGTAGTTCTTCGTATCTTTTTGAACTAGTTCATTCTAACATCTGTGGTCCTTCTCCTACAGCCACTGTTGGTAGAGGAAGCTTATTCTTTGTTACATTTATTGATGATTTCTCCAAGTGTACTTGGTTGTATCTCTTTAAAGATCATTCTGAGTTGTACTCTGTATTTACTGCCTTTTGTAATAAGATTTTCACATAATTTCATATGCCTATTCAGATTCTTTGTACTGATAATGCCAAGGAATATCTCAGTAGGAAATTATTTGATTTTGTACGAGCCATGGTTTGATTCATCAAACTACTTGTCCATATACCTCTCAACAGAATGACGTTGCTGAACATAAGAATCACCATCTCTTAGATGTTGCTCACAGCCTTTACATACAAATGAATGTTCCTCAGTCTTATTGGGGTCATGCTGTTCTCCTCTCTTGCTATCTCATCAACCGTATTCCATCGTCCATTCTTTAGGTAAAGAATCCATTTTATATTTATATCCTGCGGCCGAGCCATTTCTTATACCTCTGAAAATTTTTGGATGTACGACGTTTGTTCACATACCTTCTCTTAGTCGTGTCAAACTTTCTCCCCATTTTGTTAAGTGTGACTTCCTTGGTTATTGTCCGACTTAGAAGGTCTATCGCTGTTATGATCCTCTTCTGCACAAATAGTACGTTTCAGCTGATGTTATATTCTTTGAAGATACACCATATTTTTCTCGTACTTCTTCCCTTTTGTCCTCTGATACTTCTTATTCCCTGCCTATTATCTCGGCACCTCTGCCGGCGCCAGCTCTTTCCACATCTGCTCCTATTTCCCCGTATCTTTCTCTAGAGACTGATGTGTTGCCGTTGGAGCCTTCTGTTCCCGTTACATGGCCTCTTCTTTCTTCTGACATTGCATTGCCTCCTCTATCCACCAGTGACCTTGATCTCCCCATTGCCCCACGGAAGGGCGTTTGACAATGTACTAAGCATCCTATTGATGTTATTGTATCATATGCTCAATTTTACCAGGATGAAAAGTGTTTTTCTCTTGCTATCTCTTCTATTGTAATCCCAACAACGCATCAAGAGGCTCTTGCTATTCCTTAGTGGAAAGCTTCCATGGATGAAGAAATGAACACATTAACTGAGAGAGGGACTTGCTTTCTTGTACCCCCACCTCTGGGCAATGATGTGGTTGGTTGTAGGTTGGTCTTTGTGATTAAGTATCTTCCATATGTCTTTGTTGATTGATATAAGGCAAGGCTTGTTGCCAAAAGGTTTACTCAGACGTATAGGGTGGACTTCTTTGATACTTTTTCTCCTGTTGCTCGCATCAACACTATACACATTCTCTTCTCTATGGCTGTTAATAGAGGCTGAGAGATGTCTCAGTTAGATGTGAAGAATGCCTTCCTTTTATGGTGATTTGCAAGAGGTGGTTTACATGGAGCAAAATCCTGGGTATGTTGCTCAGGGGGAGTCTCATGTGTGCAAGCTTCGGAAGGAGATTTATGGTTTGAAGCAGAGTCCACAAGCTTGGTTTGAAAAGTTTAGTGGAGTTGTTTCTCTTATTGGGTTCAGTCGAAGCTCTGCTAATCATTCTCTATTTATATGTAAGACTACTAAAAGCCTTGTGGTTCTTGCTATCTATATTGATGATATTCTTCTAATTGGTGATGATAAAAAAGGTATTGATCTAGCCAAACGATATCTTAGACAACATTTTGATACTAAGGATATGGGAACTCCGAAGTACTTTCTAGGAATTGAGATTTCACGAAAGAGGAACTCGGTGATTCTTTTACAGCGAAAGTATGCGCTAGATCTCTTAAAGGAGACCAGTCTTCTTGGCACGAAACCTGCTCGTTGCACAATAATGGTTGGAGATGATAAGGGGTGGACTGAAGCTTCTCTTCTTCTTCCAGATTTCACTGTGTACAGATGACTTATAGGCAAACTCATATATCTAACTGTTACTAGACCAGATATCTGTTATGCGGTTTGAAATGTCAGTCAGTTTATGCAAAATCATAGAGAGTGTCATCTTCGATCTGCCATAAAAATTCAGGAGTATGTGAAAGGGTCTCCAGGAAAGGGCATGTTGTTTCAGAAAAGTAATCATCTGAAGATTGAAGCGTATTATAATGCCAGCTATGCTGATAATAAAGAAGATAAAAAGTCTACATCAGGTTTTTGCACCTTTATTGGAGGAATCCTTTTTAGCTAGAAAAGCAAGAAGCAGGCAGTGGTTTCAAGGTCAAGTGCTGAAGCAGAGTGCAGGAGTATGGCTTCAACTACCTGTTAGTTGAAATGGTTACAAGCGCTTATGCTTGACTTGGGAGAAGTCTATGATCATCCACTTCCTATGTTTTGTGATAACAAAACCGCTATTTACATATCGAAGAATCCTGTCTTTCATGAGAGGACAAAGCACATTGAGGTTGATTGTCATTTCATTAGGGAAGAGGTGTTGAAGAATCAGATATGTACTCCATTCGTTACTTCTGATAAAAAACTGGCAGACTTCTTCACGAAACCAATTTTTGCTTCAGATGTTTGTAGCAAGCTGGACATGGTTGACATATACGCTTCAGCTTGAGGGGGAGTGTTAAGTTTGGAGGTTTGTCCTTCTAGTTGGGCGGCTAGGATTCCGGGTGGTCTAGCGGTTTGTTCAGGCAGTCTGGTTGTCTGGTAGCTTATTCTAGCAGATGCGGTCTGAGGGCTTGCCACAACAGCGGTCTGACAATTAGCAGCAGCGGTCTGGTGGCTTTCTATAGTAGCGGCCTGGTGTCATATCACAGGAGCAGTCTGACAGTTTATCGCAGCAGCGATCTGGTGGCTTACCACAACAGCGGTCTGGTGGCTTACCGCAACAGCGGTCTGGTGGCTTACCGCAACAGCGGTCTGGTGGCTTACCGCAATAGCGGTCTGGTGGCTTACCACAGCAGGCAGTCTGGAGGTTAGCATGGGCAGTCTAGCAGCTAGCAGGCGGTCTGACGGTTAGCGTGCGCAGTCTGATAGATAGCATTGGTGTTCTAGCGGTAGTAGGCGGTCTGGAGGCTAGCAGTGGCGGATACTTATTTAGTCCCACATCTCTTATTGTATTCTCTCATCTCCCCCATTTTCTATAAATATGGGGTCATACCTATGTATTGTTTATCTTTTTGGAGTAATAAAATTTGCGGTTTATTTAACTCTTGATCGTTTTCTCGCTCATTTTTCACAGTGATCTCGAGGAGAAGATTTATATGTACCAATCTAATGGATTCTTGATTGAAGGTAAGGAGGATCATGTTTGCAAGCCAAAGAAATCACTTTGTGGTTTCTAACAATCTCCAAGACAATGGTACAAGCAATTCCATCAATTCACGAGAAGTTTACAGGACCAATACATCTATTTTAAGGTACTTGACAATATCTCTTAGATTTATCTTCTTATTTATGTTGATGATATACTCATTGGCTCGAAAAATAAAGAAGAGGTTAAGATTTAAAAGCTTCAACTTAGCCGAGAATTTGAGATGAAAAATCTCGGGCTTACAAAGAAAATTCTCGGTATGAAGATTATTAGAGATAGAAGATGGAGAGAAGTATGTTTCTCTTAGAAGCAATACATCGAGAAAATTCTTGCTCGATTTGTCTTAGAGAAGGCAATGTCTGTGTCTACTCTATTAGCATCGCATTTAAGGCTTTCAGCACTATTATCACCAACATCAGACTCTAAAAAGGAGTTTATGTCACTTCTGTCATATGCGATTGCTATTAGATGTCTCATGTATGCTATAGTATATACTCGACTATATTTAGTTCAAACAATTGGAGTTGCGAGTCGTTACATGACTAACCCAGGAAAAGAATACTAGTAAACAATGAAATGGATCATGCGATACTTGAAGGTGGCTGTTAGTATTGGTTTGATTTATGGTAGAGATAATGTGAAAGATTGCATCCTAGCTGGTTATGTTGATGCTAATTATACAGGTGATCTGGACAAAAGACGATCAACAATAGGCTATGTGTTTACACTTGGAGCTGATGAAATTTCATGGAGATCGAAACACTTTAGTTGGTCATTTCCTTGTCGACAATCGAAGCTGAGTACATGTCTGCAGTGGAGGCAGTTAAGAAGGCTATATGACTCAAATGATTTCTTGCAGATTTAGGATTGAGTCGGGAGATCACGAAGATCAATTGTGATGGTTTGAGTGTCATCTATCTTTCTAAGAATTAGACCTTTTATGGGCAGACATGACACATCAATGTTTGTCATTTGTTTTTAAATGCAATTGAAGAGGAGAAGGTAATTCAACTTTCTAAGATAGACACAAAGGTAAATCTTACAGATGCATTTGCGAATGCTATTTCATTAGAAAAGGTTTAACTATGTTTACACTTAATTCAAATAAAAAATTGAGCAAATAGACATGAATAAAGATCATTTTTTGATGATTTTGTATCAAGGAGGAGAATGTTGATTTTATGATACAAAATCTTTTGAGCGTGAATAATGATGTAAGCAATAATATAAATAATTGGACGATGTCATCGAGTATGTAAACTGAAGGATGATGTAAATTGTAGGATCATGTCATCAATGATGTAAATGATATGATGATGTCAGTGATGATGTAAATAGTTGAATGAGGTCAGTGATGACATAAACTTGTAAATAAAATATTGGTCTTGGATGACTATAAAAGGGGATGAAGTCTTCATTTGTAAGACATCTAGTTCAAAAACACTTCTTGAGTTATTTTCCCTTTTCTCTCTTGAGATCTTGTGCTCTTTTTATTTTGTTCATTCTCTCTCACCCTTCTCTAATCTCTACTCTAACACATATATGTTGGTATTCTTTTCAAATGTTTCTCTAATTGGGACACCTTTGTCTCACGCGTGCTTTTTCAGCACGATAATGATGAATTTTTACCAAGCATTTTATAAGAGGTTAACAAGTTTTATTATAACTCCTTTATTGGGAATGCATTTGACATGCTCAATTAATTTTTTTCTTGAATGGAAGTTCAGTTATAGATGGAATAAACAGTTAAAACTATTTGATAACATTTTCCCTAGGAAAGCTTCTTTGATGGATAATTTGGTGTTGGTGCTTAAGCTCTTTTTGATTGTTTTTGTAGTTTCATGATATGTAGGTTCTGCCTCCTTTCGATCAATGCGAGCATAAAAATTGTGGTTTGCGGCAGCTATCAAACAATATTGCATTCCATGAGGGCCGATTCCATTATTATAATTTTTCTCTGCCATTATGATTTTCTCATAAAAAAATTTGAGCATATTTATTTTAGTTTTACTTTTTTTATGGAATAGAGTGTTAATATTGTTAATACTAGCATGAAATTGAAATGTCACTTACACTTGAGGAATCGTCTAGACCCTCACAGTAGACGTTGGAAAAGAGTTTATCATTAGCTTTATTTTTTCTAGTAAAAAAATTTAATTGAATGAGCTTACAATGTAGTTATACATCTTAGCTTTGTAATTACCATTCAGAGAGCTGATCCACATACAGATAGGCTAAAACCTCAGGTTAAACTTGGTTGTGATGGAAGCAATTTTATTCATGATAGCTAGAATAAGAAAGGTTGGGCTAAAAAATAAGGAAGAGTAGCTCCAAACATTGTGGTTGCCCATTTAGTTTGCAGAGATAGAAAGTTATGAGATTAAATGAGTGGACTAATTAAAAGTTAAATGTGGATTTCATAACCACGAGTTCATTCATGTAGAGGCGCACTCTTATGCATGCAGATTAGATCTGAATGAGCAAAAAATTGTTGAAGAGATGCTTGCTGCAGGGGTAAAACTTAAAAAAAAAGGTCACATAGAAGTTCTTCCAACTCCACCATGATGAGAACTATTTATAATAAAAAGTAAAACTTCCTTGGAAGGAGTTGGCTGGTGGAACTTAAAAGACTTGATTTCAAGAGCCTAGACACCTAGAGGGGGGGGGGGGTGAATAGGTTCTAATTTTCTTTAAGAATTTTAGGCAATTAGCTAGTTCTATCTCAACACAGAAAATTCAATACATAGCACAATAATCACAACACAGCATACACCAGATTTATAGTGGTTTCCCAAGGTATGGGTACATCCACTTTCCCCCTTCGCCTGTCCAGTAGAGAACTGGATTCAACCCAACTTCCTTCCACTTACTCAGATCCATAGATATTACAACTAAGAACTAGATTAGTTCCTACAGCTCAGACTTATACAAGTCTTACCCCAGATTCTTCCCAAGAACCCTACCTAGGGCCTCAGCCCTACCTCAGCCTTTATCACTAGACTTACAACTCAGAATTTCACAAGTCCTACACCTCAGGCACTCAGCCTTTATAATTACAGGCTTACAACTCAAATCTTACAAAAGATCCTACAAGAAAATGAGTGTTTTAAAAGGTACAAAATTTCACCAGATAGAACTCTCTATTGGTTTGAGCTTCTTGATCAGTTCTTGAATAAACTGAATCTTCAGATCCAACCTGACTTAGCTATTTCAAAGCTTCTTGATTGAACAAAATAAGGTTGATCTTCACTTGCTGTAAAAGTTGATCTTCAGATAGCTCCCTCCTTAAATTCAGAATTAGATCTGAATCTTTCTTACAGATTGTTCTAGATCTACCTTCTTAAGGGTTTCCCCTTTTCTTGTTATCAATTTTGCTTTCCCGTAATTGCTTGATACTTCCTTAGTTATATCTGGTTGTCAAGGATCAGTCCCTTATATAGAGTTTCCTCATGATTACCGGCTGATCTGATTTGTAACAACCTTCTGACAGTTCTGACAAAGGTGTAAGACCTGTTGGTTATGATAGCTGTCGAGTCACTAGTCATGACAGTTGATTCCTTAAAGACTTTACAACTAAGCATGAACCACTCAACAAACTGCTTCACATGTGTCGACAAAAATAGACTAAGTGTCAACACAAGTCTTGATGATGTCGACACAACACTCCATGTGTTGACATGGTCATTCTTCTGCTACTCGACACAGCTTCTATTTGTATGTGTCGACACAAGTCCCGTGTGTCAACACAACTGCTCCTGGTCTCGAAATAATTGATGCTGACAGATGGCGTTGAGTGTATGTCCAGTTGTCATTGAGTGTATGTCGAGATGTCATTGAGTATGTATCGACACAAGTCCTGTGTGTCGACACAAGACTTCAGTCTCAGTATAGCTGTTGCTATTAGATGGCGTTGAGTGTCGTCCAGATGTTGTTGAGTGTGTGTCGACACAAGTCCTGTGTGTCGACACAAGCCCTTCAGACTCAGTATTGCTATTACTGATAGATTGCGTTGAGTGTGTGTCAACACAAGTCCTGAGTGTCGACACATCTTCTGCTTCAGGTGTCGACATAATTCCTGCCTCAGGTGTCGATACAATTCTGGGTGTCGACACAACTTATTCTTCATGTGTCGACACAATGCCTGGGTATCGACACAGGCCTTGCTTCTAGTGTCGACACAACTTCTGGGTGTCGACACAATTATTCACAAGTGTCAACACTTGTACTTATAGAATTTTCTTGCAAACCTTACACCTGCACAATGAAACTCAAACATCCCATCAAATACAAATTGATGTATATCAATGAGTAAGATGAGGCTTCTCCAAATCTGTTACATATTTTTCAGTGTACCCAACAATCTCCCCCTATTTGGAGAAGTCATAACCCTTAGTTAAAGATATACATCACTCATAATAAAACACAAAAAAATAGATGTACATACATTTTACTACAGGATAACAACTAAAATCAATACTGAAACTGATTTCATTCATTAATCAGAAAATTCTAGGTTTACATGTTTTTCTTAAGAACAACAACAAACAAAAAATTATATTGTTCTAGACATTAGCCTATTTATCCTAAGATAGACTAGGCTCCTTAATTACAATGCCTTTCCCAGATCTGATCTTAGCCTGCATAGTAGGTTTAGTATCATCAGTTGGTTTCTTTCCTTTTAGATTCTTCTTCTTCAGTTTTTCAGCCTTTATCCTTTGCCTTTCAAAATAGTGAAAAGGCTTTAGGAAGTACCTGCTAGGCTCCAGAGCATTAGAAGGTAACTTCCCAGCTTTTGCACTCCTCCTATACTGAAGAATGGATTCTTGCCTGGCTTGATACTTGTTCCACTCTTGCTCAGAGTACCATTTACCCCTATCATAGGTCTTGTCCTTCACAGCTTTCCAGGAAGTCAAAATAATATTCTTGGAAGTAGGCTCCGCTGCTCAAAATCAGGCTTCAATTCAGCCTGCTCTCTAAACCTTTTCTTGGACAGCTGTGCTTCCTTCTGAGCTTCCTTGGCAGCCTCTGACATGTCTACTTTTTTAATAATAATATTTTGTGCCTCCTGTGGAGGGCTATACATTGTCTGAACTTCTTGTTGGACTATGTCAAAATCAGCTGGAGGGTAAATGACCTGTGCAACCTCTGGCTGATCCCCTTCAATGTAGGCAAGTTGCACTCCAAACTCAGCAGTATTATCATCCTCACATAGGGGTGGAAATCCAAGTGTAGCTCTGATGGTGTTAGATACCCATTTTGCATGGTTAGAGCTGGCTTTGACTAACATTCTCTCCCCCTTTATGACTTCTCTAGCTATATGATCCCTCAGATCATTCTTTTGAAATCTTATTTGATCAGCTATATATTATGTACCTTCTTGATAGTAGGCTTTGAATTTAGTCAGGTAATCAGAAATAATCTTTTGAGAGGCTCCAATGGCTGTTTGGACAGCAGCTAGATCTTCTTGTATTTGCTTTGATATTTCAGTTTTCAAATCAGTGGAAATACTTCCCAGTTTTTTGAGAATTTCTTCAGGGGAGTCTTTGAGATTTTCATTAGACCTGAATTGATTTTCTAAAACATATCCTTGCTTGGTGGCAATGTCCTCAACCTCAGTCTTCAGCAGCTGTTGTTGCTCAGCCAAAAATACTACAGCATTGCCTCCCTTATGGAAGCAATCTGTCATCTCTTTCTTATACAGATTGACTTCAAATCTGATGGATTTAATGTCTTGAGCTAGCTGAAACTGTCGTTCTTTATTTGACACATCCACATATTTCTTTAAGGACTGCCTTTGTTCATCCAATTTGACTTGTTGTTGGACCAGTAATGAACTGAAGTCCATGCTTGGAGCAGGTGGTTAAGTGACTATTTGCAAGGCCTTTTTATAGTTTGTGCTCTTTTTCTTGATTGCAACTATCTTCCTCTTCTTAGCTATAGAGGCTTCCTCATCATCAGATGGTTGTGATGAGCTTTCTATATCATCTGTTTCCTTATTAGAAGGGGCATTCAGTAGCTCCTCCCCCTCAGTTCCCGGAAGTTCTTTTTCTACCTGTGATTGCTCCCCCTCAGTCCTTGCAGCTGGTAAATCAGGAAATAACTCTTCCATAGTTACCTCTTACTACATCTGTATAGGAGGAATAAGATTAGTTTGGAAATCAAAAGGTTATCCCTGGACATCCAGATTTTTGTCCAGGGCCTTCTCTATAAAAGAGATACTTACTTGCTCATCTTGAGCTGTATCTTTTATCTGCACATCTTGTGCTTCCTTCTCAGCAATTTCCAGTGCTTCTTTGTTTAAGTCTGATACAATTCCCATTACTGTATCAGCAACATATTCACTCTCTAGAGTAGCTTCAGCAATGCCTCCCCCTTTGGCAGGCAGCTCAGATAGTTCAATGTCTTGTTCTGCTGGTTTAGGGTGTTCTCCCCTGAATTGGTGGCTATCTGTTGTTTTGGGTGTTGACTGCTCTATATTTGATCTTGAGCTTCTTTTTGTTGTTGGTCTTCATCTGAACTGAAGACTACCTCCTCTTCAAAATCACTGGAGGATTCTTCTTGCTGAACAATTTCTTTCTTTTTCTTATCTTTCTTGACCTATTTCTGTGGAGTAGACACCTCTTTGGTCAATACTCTATCCCATCTGGATAGAATCCTTACATCCATTCTCCTCATATGGTTGATCTTGGATCCTGGTAGTTGGTTCATAATATCTGGTATTATAAAAGCTAGACATAAGCTTAGTATCCTTCCCAGATTTGGCTTCTTTACTCCTTCTTGGATCTTGTCAAATACTATTGATGACCAGTCTATTTTTACAGTGAATATGACCCCTGTCATTAGATTGAACATATAGACTGAAACTCTGTCATGTCCACCAGTCTTACACAGAATCACCTTGCCTACTATTTCAGATAGAAATTTTTCTTGGAAAATTCATCCCTTTCCGGGTAATGGATGACCAACTTTGGTATTAGGGTTCAGCCCGCACCAACTTAGTGCATCTTTAGTCATGGATGGAACTATTTCATCATCATCCTTAACCATGGGAAGTTGGAGTGATTTCCTGATTGTCTTTAGTGTTAGTTTCACTCGGGAATCCTGAACTATCTTTTTGATCTTCTTCCCTTCAGTGTCCACAGTTGCTGATTAATAGAATTCCAGTACTTCCTTTTTCCAAATTCTTGTTGGTTCTGAGACCAAGAAATCCAAACCATTTTACGAAATTAGGGTAATTACACAATGGATGTCTTATGAGGCTGTCGTGAATCCCCCACGAACAAGCTCATAACCTTCATTCACCTTGTCGTCCTTGTGGGGCGCCATCGACAAGAGAGAGAGAGAGAGAGAAGAGAAGAGAAGTGAATATCTATGTCGACACAAGGTCTAGAGTCAAGAAATCTGAAGGTGTAGTCGACTGGATTTTGTCTCCCCCTATTTATAGTATACTGATAAAGGGTAGGTCAAAGGACACACCTTACTTAGTATTAATACTTGTCGACATAGTTGTACATTTGTCGACATAAAATACTTAGGTCTCGACAAAACTTATTTTTAGTCGACATAAAAGACTTAGGTCTCGACAAAACTTATTTTTAGTCGACATAAAAGACAGGTCTCGACAAAACTTATTTTTAGTCGACTTGTCTATGGGTCGACATATCTATGTGTTGACATACTTGTGTCAGTGTCGACACGGGTTGGTCATGTCTTGACATAGTTGTGTTGACACCTATTCTTTTGTCGACATAGATATTATTTCTATGTCGACACATCTTTTTTCTTTGTCGACACGACATACTGAGTGTGTCGACACAATTTTCTCGTGTCGATACAAACTTTGTACTTAGACAAATTTCCTGAGAAATATTGTGCTTATATATTCTACTTAGGAATGCTTGAGCTGACCTATTCTAGGTTTAATATACCTAATTAAATTTTAATATAATTGAATTTAGTTTTATCCAGAGGTTTTGTAAAAATATCAGCAATTTGATTATTTGTGTTTACAAATTCTAGACTAATATCTTCCTTCTCCACATGTTCTCTTATGAAATGAAACTTAATTTATATATGCTTGGTTCTACTGTGTGATACAAGATTCTTAGTAATAGAAATAACACTAGTAGAATCACAAAACAGTGGAATTGTACTTACCTTGATGTCATAGTCTTCAAGTTGATGCTTTATCCACATCAATTGTGCACAACAGCTGCCTGCAGCTATATATTTAGATTCAGCTGTTGATATAGCTACACTTATTTGCTTCTTGCTGCACCATGACACCAGCCTTCCACCTAGAAATTGACAAGTTCCTGTATTACTTTTCTTGTCTTCTTTGCATCCTGCAAAGTCTGCATCTGAGTAGTCTGTTAGTAAGAAATCTCTATTCTTAAGGTACCAAAGACCTAGATTAGGTGTGCCCTTAAGATATCTCAAAATTCTCTTAACTGCAGTATAATGAGATTCTTTTGGGCAAGCTTGGTACCTAGCACAGAAACATGTAGCATACATAATGTCAGGTCTACTAGCAGTCAAGTAGAGTAGGGAGCCAATTATCCCTCTATACAAAGACTCATCAACAGGTTTCTCTGTGTCATCTTTTCCTATAGGCATACTTATTCCCATTGAAGTTTTCATGGTGGAGGCTGAGTCCAATCCATATTTCTTAATCAACTCCTTGGTGAACTTAGATTGAGATATGGACAATCCATCATCAGTATGTCTTACTTGAAGTCCCAAGAAGAACTTCAGCTCACCCATACTGATCATCTCAAACTTCCCTTGCATAAGTTTGACAAACTTTCTACAAAGGTTTTTTTTAGTATATCCAAAGATAATGTCATCAACATATATCTGGACTAGGATTATATTGCCTTTAAATTTCCTAAAGAATAGAGTTTTGTCTATCTTTCCTCTAGAGAATTTATTCTCAATAAAAAAAAGCAGACAAGGTTTCATACCAAGCCCTAGGGGCTTGTTTCAAACCATATAGAGCTTTCCTAAGCCTATATACATAATCAGGATAATGAGAATCTACAAAACCTGAGGGTTGTTCAACATAGACTTCCTCTTTTCAGTCACCATTCAAAAATGCTGACTTTACATCCATCTGATATACCTTGAACCCTTGATATGCAACATAGGCCAAAAAAAACCTTATAGCCTCCAGCCTTGCCACTGGGGCAAAGGTTTGATCAAAGTTAATTCCTTCCTCTTGCCTGTAGTATTTTGCTACCAGTCTGGCCTTATTCTTGATTATAGTTCCATTTTCATCAAGTTTGTTTCTGTAGATCCACTTGGTTCCTATAATGTTGTGATCCTTCTGTTTAGGAACCAGTTCCCAGACTTTACATCTTCTGAATTGATTCAGCTCTTCTTGCATAGCATCAATCCAGTTTGTGTCTAGCATGGCTTATTCAATCTTCCTGGGTTCTATTTGTGATAAGAAGCTAGAATATAGAACTATGTTCATGCTCTTGCTCCTTGTTAGAATACCTTGACTTGCATCACCAATGATTTGGTGAACTGGATGATCCTTCAAGTGTCTTCTTGCTGGGGGAAATCTGTCAATCTCATGCCCTTCTTCATTTTCCTCAACCTGATTCTCCTCATTGTCTTCTTCATCCAGTGAGTCTTGTTCTCCCTCTAGACAACATGTATCTTTTTCTTCATCCATCCTAGCAGGAACTTCTTCATTGATGGTCAGCTTGTCCAGCCTGTCTGTTAGACCTATAGAACCAACTGAAGAGCTAGACAATTCACTGTTAATCAACTTAGACTCATCACATATAACATGGACAGATTCTTCTACAACTTGAGTAGTCAAGTTGTAGATCTTGTATGTCCTACTATTATTGTTGTACCAAACAAATATCCCTTCTAGGGATTTGGCAGCAAACTTTGTTTGGTATTGCTTACCATTAACTAGGACATAACACTTGCTACCAAAGATTCTGAGGTAGGAAATGTTTGATTTTCTGCCTTTCAAAATCTGATAGGGAGTCATCTTATGTTTCTTATTGATGGAGGCTCTATTGAGTACATGACATGCAGTATTTACTGCCTCTGCCCAGAAGTACTCAGGGAGAGTAGTGCCACTAAGTAGTGTTCTACTTGCCTCAATTAGAGTCCTATTCTTTCTTTTAGCAACTCCATTTTGCTGGGGTGTTCTAGGTGAGGAGAACTCCTAATGAATCCCAAGTTCCTCACAGAACTTTGTCATACACTCAGACTGAAATTCAGTTACATGGTCACTTCTGATTTTGACCAGTGAATTGTTAAATTCATTCTGAGTTTGTCTAACAAAAGTTTGGAAAATAGTAGGGGTTTCAGATTTCTGCCTCAAGAAGAAAACCCATGTGAATCTAGAATAGTCATCCACAATAACTAATGTGTATACTTTCCTGCCAAGATTATGAACTAGCATAGGACCAAACAAATCCATATGCAAGAGATATAAACATCTCATTGAATCTTTGGTATCAAGTGCATGAAAAAATGACTTAGTCTGTTTGTCCTTTTGGCAAGCTGAATACACACCCTCTTTAAGGCATTTGACTTGAGGACCATTCCTTACTAACCCCATGATGAACAACTGTCCTATTGACTTATAGTTCATATGAGCTAGCCTCTTGTGCCATTTGACACATAGTGAAGCTTTCTCTCCTGCAACTAGACAAATGGGTGAGATGTTAAACTCACGATCTAGGTTAAGACAATATACATTCCCTTTCCTAGTGCCAGTCAAAATGATCTCTTGATCACTTGACCTCCTTATTTGGCACTCCCCTTTGAGGAAAGAGATGTCATAACCTAGATCACTAAGTTGACTTATGCTAATCAGGTTATGTTTTAGACCCTTCACATAGGCCACTTTAGTGATAGTAATTGAATCACTAGAAATGTTACCAAATCCTTTGATGATTCCTTTTTCTGATCCACCAAAGATTACTTTGGGTCCATTCTCTATGGGTACATAGTCCCTCAATATTCTTCTTGTTCCAGTCATGTGTTTGGAACATCCACTATCCAAGAACCATATAGGGGTATGACCACTTGGATTCACCTGCATCAAATAAAGAATCACTTATCCTTAGAACCCAAATTATTATTGGGTCCTATGTCCTTGTTAGTTTGAAATCCTGCAGCTATTCTGACAGGTAAACTATTCTTGGTTTTAACACTTGTGTTGAACCAGCAATCCATGGCAAAGTGGCCCACCTTCCCACAACACCAACACTTAAATCTATTGTATCTTCTTTTAGGTACAGACTTCACAACTTTGTTGCCAGCAGTCCTGTTAAGTGTAGGTGCTGGAGCAGCAAACCCCAAGAATTCCTTTTAAACCTGGTGGGCTTGCCTATAGAGTGACTTATTGGCATTTGCACCCTTGCCCATGAGATCTCCATACTCATAGTGACCATGAGTAATATCATGATCATACTTGTTTGTAGGTTGCATCACTTTCCTAAAGAAAATAGGGGGATTTTTAGCTAGTGGCTGAACAGGAGCCTTACCTTTTCTATAAGAATTGGTGGCCCTAGTTCTTCCCCCTAAAACCTAGACCAGCCTTTCCTTTATAAGAAATGAAATTATCTATTAAGGGTAAGACAGATTTTGGCTTAGAGAATTTAGCCACTAACTCTCTTTCTTGCTGAAGTTTTGCCTCCAGTTTCTTGATATGATTTTCCTTGAAAGAGATTGTGCCCATCTGAATAATAATAATGTTTTTCAGTTTGGCAACCTCCTTCAGTTTTAAATTTATCAACATGGCTGAATCTGATGCAACCTGCTTAAGAGACTCAATTTCCTTGTTCTGCTCCTTGACAAGAAACTTGCTCCTCTTCAGAGCTTGCAACATCCCACCATACTCATTAATGAGTTGATGTACATCCCCCTCAGAATTAGAACCACCCACTTCTCTTGAAGTTGATGCTACTGATTCAAATCCAGTAAAATAATTAGAAGCTAAGGGAGAATTGTATACCTTGCTTGGACCAGGCTGATCCTGACACTGATCATTTTCTGACAGAGCCATCAGCTCTCTACAACAATAGTCTTCCACTCCATTTATGGAGTCCAGCATTTGTAGGAATTATAGTTCCCTAGAATCCTCTTCTATTGAGAATAGCCCAACATATGCTTCTGCATCATCTTCTTCTCCTGATCCTGAAGATGAAGAGTCTGTCCAACTCTTCTGCTTTTGAGCAACAAAGGATTTCTCCTTCTTGCCTTTCACTTGATGCTTCTTCTTGTCCTTAGATTTAGTCCTCTTGTCTGGATAGTCAGCTATGACATGTCCAGGCCTATTACAACAATAACAAACAATCTTAGAATTAGTTTGTTTACTAGGTTTTGAGGCATACCTGTCCTCCTCGAGAGTCTTCTTTTTCTTGTAATACTCATCCTTGGAGAAGGATGTAGATGGCCTGGTTCTCCATTTCTTCTTTTTCATGAACCTTTGAAACTGCCTTGTAAAGGCAGCAAAGTCCTCATCAGAGGTGTGGCTATTTGATGTGTTGTTGTCAGGATTTTCTTCTTCTACCTCAACACTCCTTTTGGGTGGAGAAGGAGACTTTCTCCTACCTTTTCTTGTGCCTTCAGCCTTAAAGGCTACTGACTTCTCTTTGTACTCAGACCAACTGCTTTTCTCCTCCTCTTTTCTAGCAGTGAGGTACATTTCATAGGATAACAGCTTTCCAAATAGTGTGGGTGGAGGTGTATCAGCAAGCCTGGCCACCTCTCTGATGGCACATATCTTTGTGTCCCAGTCCTTTGTTAGTGATCTGAGAAACTTGTCATTCAGTTCATATATGCTGAAGACTCTTTCATAGGTTATCAACTCATTTACTATCCTGAAAAACATCTTGTAACATTCAGTGATGTTGTCAATCTTGGCTTGTCTAAAGCTCTCATATTCTTGATTCAGCATAGATTTCCTGTCCTCTCTAACTTCTTCTGTTCCCTCCATGTAGACAATCAGGGTGTCCCACATTTCCTTAGAGGTTTTACAGTGCACCAGATTCTGAAATGTGGCATCATCTATAGCACTTACAATAATGTTTTGTGCTCTTTTGTCTAGTGTTGCCAGGATGATCTCATCCTTAGTCATTTCATAATAACTCTTTGGGGTTTTAATATTTGCCTCCAGAATTGATACCTTCATTGGAATGAAGGAACCTTCTTGTACTGTGATGTAGATTCTTTTATCAGATGCTTCCATGAACAACCTGACCCTTTCCTTCCATATGCCAAAGCATTCTTTCCTGTAGATAGGCAGTTTCATAGATCCAAATTCCTTCTGATTCTCATTTGAACCCATTCTTAAAATCTGTTAATTGACTTGGAGATTAACTCAGACTGTTAGGTCTATCTTTGAGTAACCTCCCTCTGATACCACTTAAAAGACTTGATTTCAAGAGCCTAGACACCTAGAGGGGGGGGGGGTGAATAGGTTCTAATTTTCTTTAAGAATTTTAGGCAATTAGCTAGTTCTAACTCAGCACAGAAAATTCAATACATAACATAATAATCACAGCACAGCATACACCAGATTTATAGTGGTTCCCCAAGATATGGGTACATCCACTTTCCCCCCTTCGCCTATCCAGTAGAGAACTGGATTCAGCCAAACTTCCTTCCACTTACTCAGATCCACAGATCTTACAACTCAGAACCAGATTGGTTCCTACAGCTCAGACTTATACAGGTCTTACCTAAGATTCTTCCCAAGAAACCTACCTCAGGCCTCAGCCCTACCTTAACCTTTATCACTAGGCTTACAACTCAGACTTTCACAAGTCCTACACCTCAGGCACTCAGCCCTACCTCAGCCTTTATAATTATAGGCTTATAACTCAGATCTTACAAAAGATCCTACAAGAAAATGAGTGTTTTAAAAGGTACAAAAATTTCACCAGATAGAACTCTCTATTGGTGTGAGCTTCTTGATCAGTTCTTGAATAAACTGAATCTTCAGATCTAACCTGACTTAGCTGTTTCAAAGATTCTTGATTGAACAAAATAAGGTTGATCTTCACTTGATGTAGAAGTTGATCTTCAGATAGCTCCCTCCTTAAATTCAGAATTAGATTTGAATCTTTCTTACATACTGTTCTGGATCTACCTTCTTAAGGGTTTCACCTTTTCTTGTTATCAAATTTGCTTTCCCGTAATTGCTTGATACTTCCTTAGTTATATCTGGTTGTCAAGGATCAGTCCCTTATATATAGTTTCCTCATGATTATCGGCTGATTCGGTTTGTAATAACCTTCTAATAGTTCTGACAAAGGTGTCAGACCTGTTGGTTATGACAGATGTCTAATCACCAGTCATGATAGTTGATTCCTCAAAGACTTTACAACTCATCATGAACCACTCAGCAAACTACTTCACATGTGTCGACACAAATAGACTAAGTGTGGACACAAGTCTTGATTATATCGATACAACACTCCATGTGTTGACATAGTCATTCTTCTGCTACTCGACACAGCTTCTATTTTTATGTGTCGACACAAGTCTTGTGTGTCGACACAACTGCTCCTGGTCTCGACATAACTGATGCTGACAGATGGAATTGAGTGTATGCACAGCTGTCGTTGAGTGTGTGTCAACACGTCACTGAGTGTGTGTCGACACAAGTCCTGTGTGTCGACACAAGACTTCAGACTCAGTATAGCTATTGTTGTTAGATGGCATTGAGTGTGTGTCGACACAAGTACGGTGTGTCGACACAAGTACGGTGTGTCGACACAAGACCTTCAGACTTAGTATAATTGTTGCTGATAGATGGCGTTGAGTGTGTGTCGACACAAGTCCTGTGTGTCGACACAGCTTCTGCTTCAGGTGTCGACACAATTCCTGCCTCAAGTGTCGACACAATTCTGGGTGTCGACACAACTTCTTCTTCAGGTGTCGACACAATGCCTGGGTGTCGACACAGGACTTGCTTCTAGTGTCGACACAACTTCTAGGTGTCGACACAATTCTTCACAAGTGTCGACACTTGTACTTAGAGAATTTTCTTGCAAACCTTACACCTGCACAATGAAACTCAAACATCCCATCAAATACAGATTGATGTATATCAATGAGTAAGATTAGGTTTCTCCAAATCTGGTACATATTTTTCAGTGTACCCAACAGAACTCAAATCTAGTTTCTTTACAATTTGTTGCAGTCCGCTCGGAGCTCCTGGTAGACCGGGCCTCTTAAACTGTCCTAGCCCGCTGAGTAGTCGAACGTGCAAACAATCAAAAGTTTTTTAATTAGTGCGAGAGAGATTTGATTATGTGGAAAACCCACAATCGGGGTGAAAAACCACTCAGTCGATTCACTGTCGACCTAACTTCCACTTTTTAGAATTTGTTACACAGCTATTCAGTTGAAGGAGAGGGTGACAGTCCGTTACTCATTACACTTTGATAGATAAAAGAGTTGAGGAGAGTTCTAAGCGTAATAGGCTCTTTGCGCATTTCGAAGCTCTCTACACTCCTCCTGGAATCCTTCTCGGTGGCCACTTGAGGACCTTTGATTGCTTCAATGTCTAGCGTACGATTAGAGACTTTGTCAATAACAGGGAAACTATTTGCTTCCAAACTCTTGTCTTGGACCAGGCAAACTTTGTTCACCTAAGCGATGACCATCCGAGTTACTTGCGAGCAGACAACCTATAGAGAGAGTGTGTGTGTGTAGAGAGACAGACAAGAAAACTTCCTTAGTTAGTGAACCGAAGAAAATATCCAAATGAAGCGGAGAGTGGGTCTATTTATAGGCTTTTATGGGGGCGGTCTGGAAATTTCTCCTATTAACTACTGTACCGACTAATAGAAACGCTCGGATCTGGTCACATGAATTAAAACTTTTAGGTAAAAGACAACCCCACCCCTGGGACGAAAAAAAGACTGCCCAGGGGGACCAATGACCCGTGGCCGACGGCCAAGGTGGTGGCCTCCCCCTAGCCCCCACGGTGAGCGGCTGGGAGAGGGAAGTAGTCCTTGGCGAGGCTGGCACAGGCCTCCCCTTTGCCTGGGCAGCCAAGGGTTAGTCGCCCCTTGAGGGCGGCCTTGGGCAAGGTCGGCTGCGGTCAACTAGGGGTTGTGGCCCGCACGGGGGCTGCGACCGAGGCCGCTTTCACTAGGGCGGACACTGGGAGGCCACCCCTTTAGCGATGGCCTCAATCGAGAACCCCGAATCGGGATGACCGCGGGGTGGCCGCCCTCTTTGAGGGGGCTGCAGCCGAGGCGCCCCATGCTAGGGTGGCCTCCCCCTCGCGGGGCTATGATGAGGCAGCCATGGGGGGGGCTCCCCCTTGTAGGGGGACTTAGTCAATACCCCCCGCATCGGGGTGGCCTCCCTCTTTGTAGGGGATGTGACTGAGGACCCTCGCGCTGAGGCGGCTACGGGATGCCCGCTCCCCTCACGGGGGGTTGTGTCCGACGCAGCTACGAGGCGGCCTCCCCCCTCGCGGGGGCTGTGGTCAAGGCCGCTTGCGACAAGGTGAATGATGGTTTGCCACCCCTTCGTGGGAGACCAAGTTCGATCGGCCCCTTACAGTGGTTAGTCGTGGCCAAGACTGTCCTAGAGGCAGTCGGCCTCGGCGAGTCCGGTTGAGGTCATGATCGGCCGTAGCTAAGGTCGCCCCTCTCTGGGTGGCAAAGGTTGGGAGACTGGCGCACATGATTACTGTGGTTTGAATCTAGTGCATGGTAGTTATCACACAGATTGGTTGTTGTGTGTGGGGCGGTTATTGCTGTAACGTCTCATTATTCAAGTGGGGGAGTGAGTACATAACCCATCACTCTGTTGGGTAGAGTGATGGGTTATGTACTTCTCCCCCCTTTCTGATTTCTTCAAATGTCTCCTTGTAGATTGCCTCTTGGGATTCACCAATTCTTCCCTCCAGCATGTTACCTCCAGCTACTATGGTATTTTTGGCTTGAAGGAGGTGTCCATATAGCAGCTGGTTACAATGATCCATACTTTCTAGGATCTCCATTTTGTTATTATCCATTCCTATGTTTGTTTCTAGGAATGCTTGATATATGTTTTGTCTAGTAGCATCTTGGTTGTCTAAGACAGCCTGAATTTCTTGAAGTGTCATGTCATTCTGTCTTGCTGCGAAGTCTATAACAGATGCTGCTTTCATGAAGAATTGGAATGTTTGAGTGTTCAGATGGTGCATTTCTCTTTCCACCTTTGGTTATTTCTCATTAATTTCTTTCCTCAGTCCATATACGGTCTTTTCCATAAAGTTTTTTATGTTTCTTCTCTGATTGTCCATCATTACTTGTAGCTGAGCCAAGAAAGAACTAGGTTCTTCAATAGGTTTGGGAGTTGAGGCTTGTGGCTCAGTTTCAACAGCTCTCTAGGAAGTACCTGCAGGACCCTCATAATCTTCATACAAAAAGTCATAGGTTGACTATTATGAGGTTCCCTTATTAGTGCATGGTTCTTCCAATACGTTCTTTCCTTTCCACAATACTATCTTAGTGCCAGTTGGGATAAATTTTGCAGATGTTTCTTCATCAAGAGGGAGTGTGGTTGTGAAGGCTATCACTTTGCATATTACCTTCTCCACTTCTTCCATGGTAACCTCTCCCTTAACCTCTTTAGTAGATTCAGCAACTTCATTTGTTGGGCAGAGTCCTCAAGAGTAGGCTCCCCCTCCCCTTCAACTATAGACAGAGCAGTGATATTTGGATGGCTTTCTTGTTCCACTACTTTAATGTGAAGTGTGGATGCTTCCTGAATGTCCGTGGTAGTGTATCGAGGAGAAAGTTCCTCATGAACATCTCCTTGGTTGAATTCAATAATTTCTTGGACAGAAACTTCTTGGTGAACTTCTCCCAGGTCAATCCTTCCCTGATCAGCCACACCCCTAAATGCCTCAATAGGGGCAGTGCTCTCAAGATCTTCTGGAATCATGGGTATAGAGATTTCAGGGTGATGGTCCCCTGTATGCTCCCCCTCAACATAACTAGGAGAGGGAATAGAGCTTCCAGCTTGTTGTAGCTTCTTCATTCTTCTTCTCTTGGCAGTCACTTTCCTTTTGGGACTGGACTCATCTTTCTCCTTCTCTTTCTTCTTATTTTCTCCTTGGGAGAGACTGGAGCTTGCTCCTCCCTTTCCAGGTTTGGGAAAAGATTTGACCCATCTTTCTAGGGTTATGTAATCCATTTTCTTTAGATAGTGTAGTGGAAATTTGGGAGCCTCATTCAGGCTATCTCCTAGTCTCATACATAAGTACAGGGATACTATTCTCCCTATGTTGGGGGTAGCCAGACATGCTTGCAGCTTTCTTAGAACTAGATTTCTCCAGTCAGTTCTCTTGGTAAGAATGGAATCAGTCATTATTCTAAACATCTCCTTGAAAATTCTGTCATGAGAACCAGGCTTGTATAATAGAGCTCTCCATATGATGTCAGCTAAGTGTTTTCTAAGAGGATTCATATCACTCTTCTCCAAAGATCCATATTCCTCACCAGAGCAGTTGCACCACTCTATGGCTGTAGTATGGTCTTCTCTAGTAATTATTTCTTCTTCATCTTTACATTCTTGAAGGTTAGGTAGCTCTAGGAGACGACTTATACTTCTTGTCGTGATTCTGAGTCGGTGATTGAGCTCAGAGGTTTTGATGCTTGATCCAGAACTGCTCACTCCAGCATTCTGGAAAAATCCTTCCACTGCTATTGGGACTTTTCTTATTGGTTCTGATAGGATTACCTCTAAGCTTACCATACTTAAGAGGAAGATGACATTCTAAATCTCTTTGGAACAGTTCTAAAGCCGTCCCTAATGACTTCACTATCGGTGTTGATCTTATCCTACGAACTTTCTTTGGGTGACATCGATGAAGCTAGGGTTGAAAGGAGAGAGGATTTTCTTTATCGAATCAAGAGTAGGAGTGTAATAACTTGGGTGCCGATGTTTGGGGTTTTATCACTTATTTAACTTAATGTTCCCTCTATTTCTAATTTTATTAATATAAACGGAATTCCAAACAACGCATACCTTTTTAAGGAATTAAATCTATATAGATAAATTGTGCTGATAATAAATTGTAATTCCTTTACTGTTTTCCCGTGTAGTCAAAATTCTTCCTTATGTAGTATTCTTTCCTGCATCTTTGTTAAGACCCTAGATACTACTGGAAAACCAAATAATAATAAAATAAATACAAGGACAAATCATCTAGTGGAGAGGCTAGATATTAAGTTCATTCAAGATTCAACATGTCTAGTTCAACGCTCAACTCTCCCTTCCCTTGCCTGAAAGCGTTTTAAAATAATTGAACTTCTCCTCATCCAGAGACTTTGTAAAGATGTCTGCCACTTGCTTGTCAATAGGGAAAAACTCGAGGCAGATATTTTCTTTTTCTACATGCTCTATGATGAAGTGATATCTTATATTAATGTGCTTAATCCTACTGTGAGACACGAGATTTTTGGTAATTGAGATTACACTAGATGAATCACAAAATAAAGGACCTTTACTTAACTGGATGTTGTAATCTTGTAGTTGACGTTGTATTTAGAGCAATTGAGCACAACAAACTCCAGCTAAAATATATTCTAACTCTGTTATTGATAAGACTACACTTGTTTGCTTCTTACTGCTCCAGGAAATTTGCATTCTTCCAAGGAATTGACATGTCCCTGAAGTGTTTTTCATATCTTCCTTACATCCTATAAAATCTGCATTTGAAAAGCTTGTCAGCTCAAAATTATTACTCCTAGGGTACTATAAGCCAAAATTAGGTGTACCCTTAAGGTATCTTAAAATCTTTTTGACAAAGGTATAGTGAGATTCCTTACAGTTCACTTGATACATAGCACAAACACATGTGGAAAATATGATGTCTGATCTACTAGCGGTTAGGTAGAGCAGGGACTCAATTATACATTTATATATGGTTTCATTAAAAGGTTTTCATTTTTCATCCTTGTCTAGAGATAAATTGGAGCCCATCGGAGTCCTCATTGAGGTCGCATTCTCCATTTCAAACTTCTTCATAAGCTCTTTTGTGAACTTGGTCTGAGGATGAAGATCTCATCTTCAGATTGCTTCATCAGTAGCCCTAAGAAGTATTTTAGCTCTTTTATGTTGCCCATTTCAAACTTCCCCTGCATAATTTAGAAAACTTTTTGCAAATGTTATCATCTGTAGATCCAAAGATGATGTCATCTATATAGATTTGCACTAGCAAAATCTTGCCTTTAAGTTTTCTTAAGAATAATGTATTGTCTATCTTTCCCCTTAAAAATTTATTCTCAATGAGGAAATTAGACAAGGTCTCATACCAAACTCTAGGTTCATGTTTGAGACCATACAATTCTTTTCTTAAGTAATATACATAGTCAGGATAAGAGGAGTTTACAAAACCTAGGGGTTGTTCTACATATACTTCTTCTTTCAAGTCTTCATTAAGGAATGCAGACTTCACATCCATTTTATAAACCTTAAACCCTTTGTGAGTTGCATATGTTAGAAACAACTTATAGCTTCCAATCTGGCCACTGGTGCAAAGATCTGATCAAAGTCTATTCCTTCTTCTGGTTTGTAGCATTTTGCTACCATTCTTGCTTTGTTCTTTATTATGACTCCTTGATCATCCAGCTTGTTTCTGAATACCCACTTTGTCCCAATGACATTATGGTTGATGGTCCTGGAGACCAGATTCTAGAGCTTGCATCATTTGAATTGCTCTAGTTCCTCTTACATACCTAAGATCCAGGATGGATTTGAGTTGGCTTCCTCAAACTTCTTTAGCTCTATCTGAGAGAGAAAGCTTAGGTAGAGCACCTCATTCATTGAACTCCTTCTGGTTTTAACACCTTAATCCAAATCACCAATGATTTGAGCTTGAGGGTGGTCCCTTAGATGTCTTATTGTTGTTGGCAACCTTTTGGCATTCTCTTTTACTTCAGGTTCAGGTGGGACTTCAGTTTGCTTTGTCCTTTCAACAATTTCACTTGTATCTTCTTTGAAGGTGCTTCTATCTTTGATCAATTCATCGATTGAGGTCAGACCACCCTTCTTCATTTGTTCATTGATGGATGCCTTTTCCATGCTCTGTTCAATAGCTGAAACACTAGAAGAACTAGACCAACCCTTATAGATCGGGTTGGTCTCATATAATACAACATTAATTGAATCTTCTACTACATTGGTCTTTTTGTTGATTATTTTGTAGGCTCTACCCAACAAAAATCCCTTCATAAGCTCTTTCATCAAATTTAATCAGATAATGATTGCCATTATTTAACACATAACACTTACTCCCAAAGATTTTGAAGTAGGTCAGGTTGGTTTTTTGCATTTCACAAGCTCATAGAGAGTTTTATTGTGAGTTTTGTTGATTAAGGCCATATTATGAACATGACAAGTTATGTTGATAGCCTTAGACCAAAAGTATTTTGTGAGTGAGGAGTCACTCAACATTATTCTACTAGCTTTAATCAGGTTTCTATTCCTTCTTTCTGCAACTCCATTTTGTTGTGAGGTTCTTGGAGAGGAAAAATTCTGAAAGATACCTAGGTTTTTACATAATTTAGTCATGGCCCCAGATTAAAATTCAGTTCCATGATCACCCCTGATCTTGGACACAGAACTGTCCATTCCATTCTAAATCTGCTTTGAATAACCCCGTATTCACGGAATAGGGCCCTCAAGCAAGGCGTAAGACTTGCTACACATTTTTAAGCTTTTTGGAGGTTTTGCACTCTTGGAGGCCAATTTATTATTGATCTGCATGATATTTTAGTAGAGAGAAGAAAAATTTTCCTAGCTTACTAGTGCTTGGTGTACTCTTTAGAGGGCAAGTGCGGCGGGAGGCCGACACTCGCCCTGACCCCATTTCAGGGGACAGGAGCGGCGGGAGGCCGACACCTGCCCAGCTCACCCAACTGGAGTACTCGTCCAGTTAAAGTTCTCACATGGCTGGAGTACTCGCCCGACTGGAGTACTCGCCCGGCTAGAGTACTCGCTCGGCTGGATTACTCGCCCGGCTGGAGTTCTCGCCCGGTTGGAGTACTCGCCCGACAGGATTACTCGCCCGGCTGGAGTACTCGCTCGGTTGGAGTACTCGCCCGGCTGGAGTTCTCTCCTGGCTGGAGTACTCGCCCGGTTGGAGTACTCGCCCGACTGGAGTACTCGCCCGGCTGGAGTACTCGCCCAACTGTAGTACTCGCCCGGCTTGAGTACTCGCTCGACTGGAGTTTTATCCCAGCTGGAGTACTCGCCCGATTGGAGTACTCGCCCGACCAGAGTACTCGCCCGACCAGAGTACTCGCCCGGCCAGAGTACTCGCCCGGCCAGAGTACTCGCCTGGCCGGATTACTCGCCTGGCTGGAGTACATGCCCGGCTAGAGTTCTCGCCCGGCTGGAGTACTCGCCCGAATTAAGTTCTCGCCCGGCTGGAGTACTCGACCGACTAGAGTACTCGCCCGACTGGACTTCTCGCCCGACTGGAGTACTCGCCGGGCTGGAGTACTTACCCGACTGGAGTACTCGCCCGGCTGGAGTACTTGCCCGGCTTGAGGTCCTCGCCCGGCTGGAGGGTCTCACCCAGCTTGAGGATCTGCTATTTTGCCCCTGGTGGGCTGCGAATAGCTGTTCAGAACATCGGAGTTTGGCTATTGGCAGGCCATCCCCAAAAATCTATAAATAGATCTTGAGGTGCCTTGGAGAGGGATCGTTTTCGCCAATCTTCATCTCCTTCCTCCATCCTCCAAGGCACCTAGCTCAGCATTGGCTAGGGAGGGGGAGATCTCAAAGGTCTTCCGAGTGTGAGGTGGGACCTCCATGCTAGTGCCAAGGGTCATTTTTCAAATTCAGGTCTCTCACCAAGGGACGGCTTGGGAGAAGTTGGTGTGAGCTGCACCCTAGGTTCGAACTCTAGGGGGAACTGAATTTTAGTTTCAATATTTTGGTGTGGTGAGCGTGGATCGCGGTTCATACAGAAGTTCCTGAGCAAGTTCCATGGCAGGAGATCATTGATGTGGTGATGACTCCAACGAGCTCCCCAACCCAGGACCCTTTATAGGGAGAGAGGAATTCATGGCGTCCATCCAAAACATCATGGAGATGCTGCGAAGTATTGCTCCTCAAGGTGACTGCTCAACTCCCACCCCCCAGGGACTGGCTCCCAGGGGTCTCGACGAGCTGACTCCCAGGGGCCTCAGTGAGAGAGCTCCTAGGGGTCTAGACGAGATGACCCCAGGAGGGGTAGAAGAAAGGGCACCAAGAAGACGGTCCGGGAAGGAAAGGATGGGAGAGGGAGTTGAGCGAGACCTTACCGGTCGGGATTTATTCCCCAGCCCAGCGAGTGCTAGCCACCCAAGCGAGTAGGTCGCGCGAGTGGAGCATGCGAGACATCCAAGTTGGGGGGTCACCCTTCAGCGAGCTGATTGTCTCAGCTCCCGTTCCCGAGGGGTTCAGAGAGCCTGACATGAATTTTTATACCGGGAAGGATGATCCCGTCTAGAACTTGTAGTGGTTCAAAGATACGGTCTCTATCAGGCAAATGTCGGATGTGTTCAAGTGTCGGCTCTTCGTTGTCACTCTCAAGGGAAGAGAGAACAACTGGTTCCACCAACTCCCGTCCTGCGTCAGGGTTTCCTGTCAAGATTATCAACATCAAAGAAGCGGAGAGGAAGAAGAAATTGCTCGGGCAGGAGAAGAGAAGGTAGGGAGAGTTACCTTACCGTGACCTCCCTTTGGAGGAGGGTCAAACAACAGCCACCGATCCAGAATTCTTGGGGGTGAGGAGAGCAAAAGGCCCAGCTCAGTAGCAGTAGCAGGTACAGGTTGAGGATGCCCCACCTAATGTAGGGAAGGATAAGGCGGACAATCGTGCATCCTGGAGTCTTTTCCGGGTAAGCCCCTTTTTATAACAGACTTTATCCCTGATCGATTAAGGTAGGGAGCACTCCATTAGAAAGACTTTATTTAAGTAAATGTACTATGAGATTGCGACATTTTTGGAAAGTTAGCCTCAAGATGGTTCTGCTGATCGGGCTCTTACTAGCTGGTAGGGCAGGTAGACTTCTTGGAGGTGACTTAGACATGTTAGCCTCAAGATGGTTCCAACGACTGGACTCTGACTAGCTGGCAGGGCAGGTAGACCTCTTGTAGGTGATTTAGACATGTTAGCCTTAAGATGGTTCCACTGACCGGACTCTCACTAACCGGCAGGGTAGGTAGGCCTCTTGAAGGTGACTTAGACATGTTAGCCTCAAGATGGTTCCGCTGACCGGGCTCTCACTAGCCGGCAGTGCAGGTAGACCTCTTGGAGATGACTTAGACATGTTAGCCTCAAGATGGTTCCGTTGATCGGGCTCTCACTATCTGGCAGGGCAGGTAGACCTCTTGGAGGTGACTTAGATATATTAGCCTCAAGATGGTTCTGCTGACCAGGCTCTCACTAGCCGGCAGGGCAGGTAGACCTCTTGGAGGTGACTTGGACATGTTAGCCTCAAGATGGTTCCGCTGACCGGGCTATCACTAGCCGGCAGGGCAGGTAGACCTCTTGGAAGTGACTTGTATATGTTAGCCTCAAGATGGTTCCGCTGACCGGACTTTCACTAGCCGGTAGGGCAGGTAAACCTCTTGGTGAAGGCTTTGACATGTTGACCCCGAGAAGATCTCCTCACCCAGGCTCTCACTAGCTGGATGAGTCGAATGTGCCTCAGTGGAGAGTAAGTTCCACCCTTGAAAGGATCTCCTCACCCAAGCTCTCACTAGCTGGATGGGTCGAATATGCCTCGGTGGAGAGAAGGTTTAACCCCCAAGAGGATCTCCTCACCCAGGCTCTCACTAGCTAGGTGGGTCGAATATGACTCGGTGGAGAGAAGGAACCAACCCCCGAGAGGATCTCCTCATCCAGGCTCTCACTAGCTGGATAAATCGAATGTGCCTCGGTGGAGAGAAGGAACCAAACCCCGAGAGGATCTCCTCACCCAGGCTCTCACTAGCTGGATGGGTCGGATGTGGCTCAGTGAAGAGAATGAACCAACCCCCCCCCCCCCGAGAGGATCTCCTCACCCAGGCTCTCACTAGCTGGATGGGTCGAATTTGCCTCAGTGGAGAGTAAGTTCCACCCCCGAGAGGATCTCCTTACCCAGACTCCCACTAGCTAGATGGGTCGAATGTGCCTCAGTGGAGAGCAGGAACCAACCCACGAGAGGATCTCCTCACCCGGGATCTCACTAGCTGTAGGGTCGAATGTGCCTCGGTGGAGAGTAAGTTCCACCCCCGAGAGGCTCTCATCACCCAGGCTCCCACTAGTTGGATGGGTCGAATGTGCCTCGGTGGAGAGAAGGAACCAACCCTCAAGAGGATCTCCTCATCCAGGCTCTCACTAGCTGGATGGGTCGAATGTGCCTTAGTGGAGAGTAATTTCTACCCCCGAGAGGATCTCCTAACCCAGGCTCTCACTAGCTCGATCATTCGAATGTGCCTTGGTGGAGAGAAAGTTCCTACCCGGAGGGAATCTTGTCACCCAGGATCCTATTAGCTAGCATGGCAGGTTGACCCCTCGTGGAGGTATATGAATTCTACCCGGAGGGGGATCTCATCACTCAGGCTCCCATTAGCTGGCAGAGCAGGTTGACCCATCAAGGAGGTTAAGTGAATTCTATCCGAAGGGGATCTCACCACCCAGGCTCCCGTTAGCTGGCATGGTAGGTTGACCCCTCGGAGAGGCCAAGTATTTCTGGCTCCAAGAGCGCTACACTCAATGAATACGTTTGGTTGGATGTTTCTTTCCGAGCATGGAACTCGCTTGAAAAGAGCGGGGATTGTGTACAACCCCGTATTTGCGGAATGGGGCCCCTAAGCAAGGCGTAAGACTTGCTATACATTTTTAAGCTTTTAGGGAGTCTTGCACTTGTGGATGCCAATTTATTGTTGATCTGCATGATATTCTAGTAGGGGGAAGAAAAATTTGCCTAGCTTACTAGTTCTTTGTGTACTCTTCAGAGGGAGAGTGCGGCGAGAGGCCGACACTTGCCCCGACCCTATTTCAGGGGGCAGGTGCGGCGGGAGGCTTGCACCCGCCCAACTCGCCCGACTGGAGTACTCGCCCGACTGGAGTTCTCGCCTGGCTGGAGTTCTCGCCCGGCTTGAGTACTCTCCCGGCTGGAGTACTCGCCCGGCTGGAGTACTCGCCCGGCTGGAGTACTCGCCCGGCTGGAGTACTCGCCCGGCTGGAGTACTCTCCCGACTGGAGTACTCGCCCGGCTGAAGTACTCGCCCGACTGGAGTTCTCGCCCGACTGGAGTACTCTCCCGGCTAGAGTACTCGCCCGGCTGGAGTACTCGCCCGGCTGGAGTTCTCACCCTGCTGGAGTACTGGCCTGGATGGAGTACTCGTCGGAGGGAGTACTCGCCTGGACGGAGTACTCGCCCGACTGGAGTACTCGCCCGGCTGGAGTACTCGCCCAGCTGGAGTTCTTGCCCAGCTGGAGTATTCGCCCAGCTGGAGTACTTGTCTGGCTGGAGTACTCTCCCGTTGGAGTTCTCGCCCGGTTGGAGTTCTTGCTTGGCTAGAGTTCTCTCCCGACTAGAGTACTCGCCTGGCTAGAGTTCTCGCCCGACTGGAGTTCTCGCCCGGCTGGAGTACTCTCCTGGCTGGAGTACTCGCCCGGCTGGAGTTCTCGCCCTGCTGGAGTACTCACCCGGCTAGAGTTCTCGCCCGGCTAGAGTACTCGCCTGTCTGGAGTACTCGCTCGGCTTGAGGTCCTCGTGGCTTGAGGATCTGCTATTTTACCCCTGGTGGGCTGCGAATAGCTGTTCAGAACATTGGAGTTTGTCTATTGGCTGGCCATCCCCAAAAATCTATAAATAGTTCCTTAGGGTGCCTTGAAGAGGGATCCGTTTTCACCAATCTTCATCTCCTTCCTCCATCCTCCAAGGCACCTAGCTCAGCATTGGATAGGGAGGGGGAGATCTCAAAGGTCTTCCAGGTGTGAGGTGGGACCTCCACGCTAGAGCCAATAGTCATTTTCCAAATTCAGGTCTCTCACCAAGGGATGGCTTAGGAGAAGTTGGTGTGAGCTGCACCCTAGGTCCGAACTCTAGGGGGAACTGAATTTCGGTTTTAACGTACTTGCCAAAACTAATGAATATTTATATGGTATCTAACTTTTGTTCAAGGAAGAACACCCAAGTGAACTTTGAGTACTCATCAACAATCACAATGGAGTAGATTTTTCCTCCTAGGATGTGAATTGGAATATGATCAAACAAGTTCATGTGTAGTAGATATAAACACCTAATAGAATCTTTAACCCTAATGGGTTTGGATGATCCTCTTATTTGCTTGCCCATTTTACATGCATGACAACGGATTTCCTGGACACACTTCCACTTGGGACTAGCTCTGACTAGATTTTCTGAAAGGAGCTAATTAATAGTCTTATAGTTGATATGGGCTAGCCTCTTGCTTCATTGCACATAAAAAGATGTTTTGTTCTTAGTTATAAGACATATAGAAGAATCACAGCTAATGTATAGAAAATTTAAATAGTAGATATTAAAAGATCTTATTTTCAAGGTAGATAGCAACTTAGAGGGGAGTGAATAGGTCTGCTTAGGTCTTTTGAGAGTCTTTTTAAATTACTTGATTGTTTCTTTTAGCTTTCAACTTATAGTGATCTAGAGCTTGTCCTTAGCACCTGCAATTAAGAAAATAAAATCAAACACAGAAAAACACACTAGTATTTTATAGTGGTTCCCCAAAATTATGGGTACATCCACTCTCCTCCCACCTTGCTAACTTCCTGTTAGTCAAGGCACTTCTCCAAACTAATGCTCCAAGGAGCTTACACCTCAGATCTCTCAAGATCTCTCAGTCTCATCCAAGACTTACACCTCAGCCACAAAGGCCTTCACTCAGTGATACAAGTATAACCTACCTCAGGCACTTAAGACCTACCACTCAGGCTATGGAGGATAGCCCTACCTCAGAGCAAGCTTGCGCCTGCAACTCAGAGAGATACACTCTCCTACAGTCCAGGAAAAACTGCCCTACTTCTCAGTGAGTAAAACTCACCTACCTTAGAGAGCAACACTCTCCTATAGCTCAGGAAAATTTGCCCTACCTCAGACCCAAAGGTCCTACAACTCAGATCTAGAAGGATCCTACAAAAAGAAATAGTTTAATTAACTTTAGCACAGATAAATTTCTCTGTGTCAACCACTTGAGCAAAAAACTTTCTGCTCCAACTCTCCTCACAGCTGGGAAAAGATTTGCTGGAGGAACTCAGAAGATAACTTCGGAACTTGTTGCTGAAGGCTAAAGATCTTTTGATCTTGAGTCTTCAAACAGCTCACTGAACCTGCCAAATGATGAAGGTTCTTCTTTCTTTAGAACATATTCTGAATCTGCTGTGGCAGATGGAGACTTGCACAACTGGCTGAACTTTTCTTGCTGGAGAGCTTCAAGCTTGGCGAAGAAGATGAAGATGGTTGCTTTCCTTTTTGAATACTGTATGCCCTAAAAGTTATCTTTGTCTTAACCCTATCTCTTCCTTTTGTAGTTCGCCAATAGACGGCTCTTAGAGATTGGTGGGCCCCACCTGCAGCTTCCAGCTGCGCCTTGCTTTAACGAAAGAAGACGTACAGTAGCTTAATGACAAGTTTTATCGTGTAGTGTAGCTTCCCCGTATCTGATTTGACCTTAGTTGACTTTGTCGATTTTGCTGACGTCAGCACCTGCGGACTTAGCCAAAATCGAGCATCAGAGGATAGACGTTGAGTGAGTAAGCATCACTCAATGCCAAAACACTTAGGCTTCATTTGGTAGAGCGGTTGCAGTTGTAAAAGGAGCTGTTGTAAAGACAGGTTTGTAAAGGGAGCTGTTGAAACTGGATGCTGGAAATGGAGATGTGTTTGGATAGTCTGTGTTTGCAGAGCTATTCAAAACAGAGAACTGTTTGGTAAAACAGCGGTGGCGTTTACGCAATTTTTAAATTAAATTATTAAAAATAATATATATATATTATTTTTCATATTTATAAATATATAAAATTGTTTGTAATTTTAAATACTGTTCAAATTATATGATTGGTTTTGTTTGTAATTTTAAAATTATAAAAAAAATCACTCCTCCGCCTTCATGCTATAATACCTCCCCTGTAAAGACCATATAATATGGGTCCGGCCGGGGCCCCACAACATACGGACGCCACAGCTTTAGTATTAAAAGATGATATAAAACTACCCAATCTCAAAACTCCACACAAACACAGCGGAAACAGAACACTAACAGACAGAAGTTATCCACTAACAGAAGAGTATCAAATGGCCTTAAGGCCTTACACAATGTAAGTCCAAATATAAAAAGTTCCAAGCACCCGTAGGCTACCTCGGCATGCAAGCCGGACATAGTCAAACAACATCAGGAAAACAAGGAAAAGAAAATATTCAAGCACAGCAACACTTCAAGAGGCTTAGGGCTTTTCGCCCGGCGCGCTACCTCCTGCATGCGATCCTTGCCCTGTAAGGATTTGAAGTAACGTGGGTCAACAAAGGCTGACCTCTACTGTGTAACAAACACATCTCCTCCCGGCCGTCCCTAACGGATCCCGGGGTACCACTCCACCTGCAAGTTAGCACTTCGTATACCAAAAGAGTATATATAATAAAGAGGGGAAACAGGCTTGGATGTCTCATACAGCATACCTGTTCTCTATGTTTTGTATAAAGTGAAAGGGGCCTACTATACAACATGAATGCAACCCGGGTTTCACCCAAGGCACCCTAGCTCGTATGCATCTAGCACAACATCAAACACTGGGTACTTCCGTTTCCCCATTGGCTTAAAGCCGGAAACACAAGGGAACCACCATGTCCCTAACGGCACACACGCCGTCATACGGAACCTCACAAAGGCCCCACCCGCACAAGGGTCATATACCCCGGGCTTGCCCGCACATTCTGACTTCACACGTCAGGGTTCCGTCTCACACTGACCGATTCTAAGAAGCCTTGCTGGACCCCACCCGCTCATGGCCACATTGCCCGGGCTTTCCCTCTGCTCGACATTCTCGTCAGTCCCACACAAGGGGCTAGTCTCGCCGGGACACTTTCCCCACATGACTTGCGCGTCACGGGATAGCCAGCCGACCACGGAGACATAGCCGCGCCTTTGCACAACACAAACAAAGGTTTCCCCACCCCAATCACCATTCGCACCGTGGCTTTCCCGTGCTCCAAGGAAACCATCTACCGCACAACGCGAAGCTAACCTTGTCCGGTTCCGATCACGAGTACTCACTCAAATATAAGGGGGGAAACACATACATACAACGGCGTATTGCCGCAACGGATTTCTACTGAATCCCCGAAGCTCGCTATGCAACATCACCGGGTTGGACTAATGGTCGCGACCACGGCTTCACCCACAATGCCTAATCCGCTAACGGAGCGGATCTCTAATGCAAAGCATGCCGGGATGAACATACTCAACCCGGAGGTTTCTCTTGAACCTAGGCTACACGAATCCCTCTCATTTGAGAGATTCGGTGCTCAAAATACGAAAGAAAGGGGATGCTATTCATGCATCCTAAATCCTAAAAACCGAGAGGAGAAGTGTCGTTACCTTCCGTCCCCTCTTCCTAGCCATGGAGAAGATTTGCTCGGTTGAAAACCACCGCAACGCTCCCACCTTCGCGGATCTGAACTCCGCTCGCGAAACGGACCTCCGAAGCTTCGCTGGCGGCCGGAACTTGGCCTTCTTCCTCCTCCTTGCTCTCCCTTCTCTCTAGAATCAAGAGAGATAAAGCCAAATGGAAAATGAGGGTTTGAAACCCTATTCCCGGCCTTAAACCGCCCAGGGAGGCTCCCCACCGTTGGATCTCATACCAAAGAAACGAACGGCCACGATCGGAACCCAAAATAACAAAATCTGGGCCGAACACGGGTTGGCACACGGCCGTGTGCAGGGCCGTGTCAACCATTCACCGTCTCAACCGATTCGAAAACCAGCACACGGCCGTTGACACGGCCTCCGACACGCCCGTGTCGCCTTTGACACGCCCGTGTCGCCTTTGACACGCCCGTGTCGAGACCCGTGTCACGCCCCCCACCGACTAACTTTCCCAGTCAGAGAAGGACACGGCCAAAGACATGGCCAAAGACACGGCCTTCGACACGCCCGTGTCAGACCCGGCACGGCCGTGTTGTGACCCGTGTCACGCCTAGCAGAATAAATCCTGCAAATAGCCCGAGAAGGACACGGCCAGGGACACGCCCGTGTCCCAGGCCGTGTTCCTGAGCTCGACGAACGTCGACCCTCAAAACATCGACCACAAGCTCCGCGGTCGACCACGCCCTGACACGCCCGTGTCACGCCCTGACACGCCCGTGTCACCTGCTCCAAAACCCAAACTTGGCTAAAACGACGCCGTTGATTCCCCTTCCAAGTTTTGGGGTGTTACAATTCTCCCCCCCCCCCCCTTACAAGAATTTCGTCCCGAAATTTTAAACATGGAAGGTAAACAAAACTAAACGGTACCTGAGGAGAAAAGCTCGGGGTACTCCTCCAGCATGGCCTGCTCTCGCTCCCATGAGAGCTCCTCGCAGCCACAGTTGTCCCAACGGACCTTTACGAGTCTGACCTCCTTGTTCCGCAATTGCCGAACCTCTGAGTCTTCTATCCCGATTGGACGAACTCGCGTCCTCAAGTCTTCCTCTACCGGCACCGCCGTCGGCTCAATCACCACGCTGGCTTCTAACAAAGCTTTCCTCAGGACGGAGACGTGAAAAACGTCATGCAATCCACTTAGCTCTGTGGACAACGCCAACCGGTACGCTGCCTCTCTCACTCGCTCGATGACCTTGAATGGTCCCAAAAATCTCGGACTCGGCTTCTTGAGTCGGTGAATTCGCGAAACGCCTTTGAATGGCTTGATCTTAAGATACACCCAGTCGCCCACAGCGAATTCCACATGCCTGTGGCGAGCATTGAAATACTTCGACTGCCGATCTTGAGCTACCTTCATGCGCTCTTGGATGGTCCGCACTAGCTCACTAGCATCGGCTACCACTTCTTTCCCCAAAAGCTTGGTGTCTCCCGCCTCTGTCCAAGACATCGGTGTTCGACACCGCCTCCCATACAGAGCTTCGTATGACGCCATCTTGATACTAGCTTGGTAACTATTGTTATAAGCAAACTCCACCATGAAGAGGTGATCCTCCCACTTCTTGCCGAAGTCGAGAGTACACATCCTTAGCATATCTTCCAAAGTACGGTTCGTTCTCTCAGTTTTCCCATCGGTTTGAGGATGGAAGGCCGTATTGAACTTGAGTTTTGTGCCCAAGCTCTTCTGCACCAACCGCCAATCCTTAGACGTGAAACGTCCATCCCGATCGCTGACTATACTCTTCGGAATCCCATGAAGTCGTACAATATTGCGGACGTACAACTCCACCAACTTTTCCACACCGTCCTCCTTCCGGTTTGGGATGAAATGTGCCACTTTGGTCAAGCGGTCCACAATCACCCAAATGACATCATTACCCTGCTGCGATCTAGGCAACCCATGCACAAAATCCATGGAGATGTCATCAAATTTCCATTCGGGGATTGGAAGAGGCTTCAAGAACCCGCCCGGCTTCTGACACTCGGCCTTCACCAAGGCACAAGTTTGGCACTGACTCACACACAAAGCTACGTCCCGCTTCATCCCAGGCCACCAATAGGACTTCTTCAAATCCAAGTACATCTTTGTACTACCCGGGTGAATGGAGTACTTAGTGAAGTGGGCATCAAACATCAACTCCTCGCGGAGCTTGCCGAACTGCAGTACACAAATCCTTCCGCCCTTCCTCAGAATCCCATCAACCATCTCCCAGGCGCTACCCTCGCCCTTTAGAGCTTCCTCCACGAAAGGTTGGAACTCCGCATCTACACGGGTCGCTTCCCGAATACGATCGCATAAGTCACTCTGCATCTCAATCCAATTTAGTCGAGCCACGCTAGACTCTCCTCTTGCCACACATTCCAAACCAAGGGACTCCTAGTCCCGCCTTAACCGCTCATCGTGAGCTTCAATCCAATTTCCTTGCCCCGAGTATTTCCTACTCAAAGCATCTGCCACCACATTGGCTTTCCTTGGCGTGTACTGAATCGCCACCTCGTAGTCCCCAAGGAACTCGACCCACCTGCGCTGCCGCATATTTAGGTCCTTCTGATCTAGGAGATACTTCAGACTCTTGTGGTCCGTGAAGATCTCCACCTTTGCACCATAAACGTAGTGCCTCCACAACTTCAAAGCAAAAATTACCGCCGCCAACTCCAAATCATGGACGGGGTAATTTCTCTCATGAGGCTTCAGCTGCCTCGACCCGAAAGCTATCACACTACCATGCTGCACCAACATGCGTCCTAAACCGCATCCGGATGCGTCGCTGAAAATCTGGAACCCTTCGGTCCCCTTTGGTAGACTTAGGATCGGCGCCGTCATTAGCCTTTCCTTCAGGGTTTCAAACGCCTGATTGCACTCTTGAGTCCATACAAACTTCTGATCCTTGCGAGTTAGTGAAGTGAGGGGTAGAGCTATCCGCGAAAAGTTTTCCACAAACCTTCGGTAGTATCCGGCTAGTCCAAGAAAACTTCGGACTTCCGCCACGGTCCTCAAAACTGGCCACTCTCTGATGGCTTCTACTTTCGTTGGATCTACCGCCACCCCATCCCCACTAATCACATGGCCTAGAAATGCTACTTTCTCCAACCAGAACTCGCACTTGGAGAACTTCGCATAAAGCTGGTTCTCTCTCAATACTTGCAACACTGTCCGCAAGTGCGACTCGTGCTCCGCTTCCGACTTGGAATACACCAATATGTCATCGATAAAGACGACTACGAACCAGTCCAAATATTCGTGAAACACTCGGTTCATCAAGTCCATGAACACGGACGGCGCGTTCGTCAGCCCGAACGGCATCACTGAGAACTCAAAATGACCATACCTCGTACCAAACGCGGTCTTGGGTATGTCTTCGTCACGAATCCGCAACTGATAATACCCGGACTTCAAGTCCAACTTGGAGTACACCACCGACCCCACCAACTGGTCGAAGAGATCGTCTATCCGAGGAATCGGATACTTATTCTTGACAGTCAATTTGTTCAACTCTCGGTAGTCTATGCACGGACGCATACTACCGTCCTTCTTCTTTACAAATAACACCGACGCACTCCACGGTGAAGAGCTGGGTCTGATATACCCTTGCTCCAAAAGCTCCTGCAACTGAACCTTGAGCTCGGCCAACTCCTTTGGTGCCATCCTAAAGGGTGGACGTGACACCGGTCTAGCCACGGGCACTAACTCGATGGAGAAATCAATCTCCCGCCGAGGAGGTGCTCCTGGTAGCTCCTCAGGAAAAACATCTCCAAACTCCGCCACCACGGGCACTTCTCCAAGAGACAGCCTGAAAAGGCTAACCTCCAACAACGCTACTAGAGCTACACCCCCCTGGTTAACAGCTCGCACTAGTTGAAGTGCCGAAACTAGGGAACAGGCCACTCCATGCAGGCCCTCAAACTTGACTTCCGCTTGCCCCACGCCCCTCAGGGTTACCATCTTGGACAAACAGTCGATACTGGCACGCTGCTCCACTAGCCAATCCATCCCCCAAATCACATCGAACTCGGACAACGGCAAGATCGACGCTACCAATATGAAGTCGACTCCCTCAAGACTCCAACAAATCCGCCCTTTAGCCCTGGTTGTCATAGACGACCCATTGGGCATGCGCACTTTCAACTCTGCGTCTGTTGCGAAGGACTCAACTCCAATCCTCCAGGTGAAACTTTCCGCAAGGAAGGAGTGCGACGCTCCCGTATCAAAAAGTACTCTAGCGGGGTACCCAGATACCACTACAAAGCCTACACACATGCAACAAACATAAAAAGGCTTGAAAGGAAGAAATCTACGGTGCAGGTTGAACTCTCATACCTGTCACCACATCGATTTGGTGGATTGCTTCCTGCTGTCCAAGGTTGTAGGCCCTTGGCTGCACTGGTTGAAACCGGGAAGCACTCGACTCCGCCATCTTCCCCTTCTCTGTTGCACTGGGTCCGGAGCGTACGGTCTGCTCCTGCCTTGGCTCTTGCTCAGCGCCCCCTTGGGTACAAAATCTTGCTATGTGGCCTGGCTTGCCACAACTGTAACACGTCTGCGGTCCCTTAGAGCGTGACCCTCCGGACGTCCAATTACTTTTCTCGCCTGACTTGTATGGGGAAGGTTTCTTCTTCCATCTGCTCCCTTCCGCCTTTCCATGGGACTGAGCAGGCTTCTT
The DNA here is from genome assembly GCA_039513925.1 of Platanthera zijinensis. Lineage (NCBI taxonomy): Eukaryota > Viridiplantae > Streptophyta > Magnoliopsida > Asparagales > Orchidaceae > Platanthera > Platanthera zijinensis. The sequence continues at coordinate 160,467,497 of CM077083.1, forward strand.
ATCCTCCCCCTATTTGGGTGTAAAACCCTTGCGACGCTGGGATCGCTCCATGTCACTCTCCAAAATTCGGACCGCCTCCACCAATTCGTTGAAACCCGCACGTTTCATCGATATGAGGGGTTGTCTTAGATTCCCCCTCAATCCATGATAGAAGAGATTGTCCCTCTCTTCATTGTCTGCCATGGTCGTCCCTGCATAACGACCCAAGCGAGTAAATTCCTGAACATACTCATCCACTGACTTGTCTCGCTGCACCAGATGTAGAAACTGCCTCTGGAGGGCTAACCTCGTTGAGGCGGGAATGTACTTCTTCAGGAAGGCATTCCCAAACTCCTCGATGGACAGTGTGCGTCCTAGAAACTGCCGGCCACTGTGGCTCACCCACTATAACTTGGCATCTCCCTCCAACATAAAGGCTGTGAACTCTACCTTTTTCTCATCTGGCGCCTCTGCCGCCCTCAGAAGCTCCTGAATTCTAGCCCACCAATCCTCTGCATCTGTGGGCGTGCCGATTCCCTTGAAGGTTGGAGGGTGGAAACTCAGAAAGTACTTCATTTGCCGGTCCCCATGCCCGACAACCACTCTCTCGGCCTGCGGCTCGGCCCGCCTGGCTTCCACAACCGGCACGGTTGCTGCCGTGTCCGGGGTAGCAGGAGTTTCTACTTGAGCAACGGGAGCTGCTACCTGTGCTGTCGCTGCAGCTTGGGCCGCCACCATCGCTTCTGCAAGCATACAACAGAAGTCGGCCGGTGTGACCCCCATCCCTAGCGGACCTTGCGCAGTCGCACTACTTGCCGAGAGCTCTTCTCTTGGCCTCGAGGTCCCAGCCTCGTTGCTTGCACTCTAAACACAAGCAAGAAAACGCAAATCAGTCTCTAATCGCAAGACTCGAACACAAGGACACTCATGGTCCCACGATACTTCTATGTGGATAACTTCTTATACGCAACTCGACTTATACTTTCGACCGCGAAACTTCTCATTGGAACACAAACCTGGCTCTGATACCAAATTGTAACACCTCCCCTGTAAAGACCATATAATATGGGTCCGGCCGGGGCCCCACAACATACGGACGCCACAGCTTTAGTATTAAAAGATGATATAAAACTACCCAATCTCAAAACTCCAGACAAACACAGCGGAAACAGAACACTAACAGACAGAAGTTATCCACTAACAGAAGAGTATCAAATGGCCTTAAGGCCTTACACAATACAAGTCCAAATATAAAAAGTGCCAAGCACCCCTAGGCTACCTCGGCATGCAAGCCGAACATAGTCAAACAACATCAGCAAAACAAGGAAAAGAAAATAGTCAAGCACAACAACACTTTATGAGGCTTAGGGCTTTTCGCCCGGCGCGTTAGCTCCTGCATGCGATCCTTGCCCTGTAAGGATTTGAAGTAACGTGGGTCAGCAAAGGCTGACCTCTACTGTGTAACAAACACATCTCCTCCCGGCCGTCCCTAACGGACCCCGGGGTACCACTCCACCTGCAAGTTAGCACTTTGTATACCAAAAGAGTATATATAATAAAGCGGGGAAACAGGCTTGGATGTCTCATACAGCATACATGTTCTCTATGTTTTGTACAAAGTGAAAGGGGCCTACTATGCAACATGAATGCAACCCGGGTTTCACCCAAGGCACCCTAGCTCGTATGCATCTAGCACAACATCAAACACTGGGTACTTCCATTTCCCCATTGGCTTAAAGCCGCAAACACAAGGGAACCACCATGTCCCTAACGGCACACACGTCGTCACATGGAACCTCGCAAAGGCCCCACCCGCATAAGGGTCATATACCCTGGGCTTGCCCGCACATTCTGACTTCGCACGTCAGGGTTCCGTCTCACACTGACCGATTCTAAGAAGCCTTGCTGGACCCCACCCGCTCATGGCCACATTGCCCGGGCTTGCCCTCCGCTCGACATTCTCGTCAGTCCCACACAAGGGGCTAGTCTCGCCGGGACACTTTCCCCACATGACTTGCGCGTCACGGGATAGCCAGCCAACCACGGAGACATAGCCGCGCCTTTGCACAACACAAACAAAGGTTTCCCCACCCCAATCACCATTCGCACCGTGTCTTTCCCGTGCTCCAAGGAAACCATCTACCGCACAATGCGAAGCTAACCTTGTCCGGTTCCGACCACGAGTACTCACTCAAATATAAGGGGGGAAACACATACATACAACGGCGTATTGCCGCAATGGATTTCTATCGAATCCCCGAAGCTCGCTATGCAACATCACCGGGTCGGACTAACGGTCGCGACCACGGCTTCACCCACAATGCCTAATCCGCTAACGGAGCGGATCTCTAATGCAAAGCATGCCGGGATGAACATACTCAACCCGGAGGTTCCTCTTGAACCTAGCCAACACGAATCCCTCTCATTTGAGAGATTCGGTGCTCAAAATACGAAAGGAAGGGGATGCTATTCATGCATCCTAAATCCTAAAAACTGAGAGGAGAAGTGTCGTTACCTTCCGTCCCCTCTTCCTAGCCATGGAGAAGATTTGCTCGGTTGAAAAACCACCGTAACGCTCCCACCTTCGCGGATCTGAACTCCGCTCGCGAAACGGACCTCCGAAGCTTCGCCGGCGGCCGGAACTTGGCCTTCTTCCTCCTCCTTGCTCTCCCTTCTCTCTAGAATCAAGAGAGATAAAGCCAAATGGAAAATGAGGGTTTGAAACCCTATTCTTGGCCTTAAACCGCCCAGGGAGGCTCCCCACCGTTGGATCTCATACCAAAGAAACGGACGGCCACGATCGGAACCCAAAATAACAAAATCTAGGCCGAACATGGGTTGGCACACGGCCGTGTGCAGGGCCGTGTCAACCATTCGCCGTCTCGACCGATTCGAAAACCAGCACACGGCCGTTGACACGGCCTCCGACACGCCCGTGTCACCTTTGACACGCCCGTGTCGAGACCCATATCACGCCCCCCACCGACCAACTTTCCCAGTCAGAGAAGTACACTGCCAAAGACACGGCGAAAGACACGGCCTTCGACATGCCCGTGTCAGACCCGGCACGGCCGTGTCGTGACCCATGTCACGCCTAGCAGAATAAATCCTGCAAACAGCCCGAGAAGGACACGGCCAGGTACACGCCCGTGTCCCAGGCCGTATTCCTGAGCTCGACGAACGTCGACCCTCAAAACGTCGACCACTAGCTCCGCGGTCGACCACGCCCTAACACGCCCGTGTCACGCCCTGACATGCCCGTGTCACCTGCTCCAAAACCCAAACTTGGCTAAAATGATGCCGTCGATTCCCCTTCCAAGTTTTGGGGTGTTACACATGCGCCGTCATTCCTCCCCTCCCTCCTCCATGCCGCTCATGTAGGAGTAGGGAAACGAGCTTGTCAGGGCTCGCCGGTGCAGGAACGATCTTGCCGGGGCTCGCCGGTGCAGGAACGATCTTGTCGGGGCTCGCTGGGGCTGGACGAGCTCGTCGGAGGCTGGAAATGAGCTTGTCGGGGCTGGAATGAACCTGTCGGGGCTGGAGATTGCCGGGGCACGAAGCCTCTTCTCCATGGTCTGGGATGGAACGAGCCCGTTGGGGCTAAAACGAGCTCGTCGGAGGCTGGATATGGCTGGATTGATCGGCGATGTGAGAGACGGCGGGATGATCATCACGACGATGGGTTCAGGGCATCGGGGTATTTTCCTCCTAAAACACGACGAACTGGAGCTCTTGCCCAGGGTTTCGTCCCGCTCGGTTTTACGACAAATCAAAATGCCGGCTGTTAGAAAAGTAGGCAGAAAAACAAACGACAAAAAGCGGGCGATTGCATTTTACAAAAACACACGGATCAAAAATGCCTAACCAAATGCAACCTTAGACAGATTCACTGTCTCTTGGCATTGAGTGAGTAACCTTCACTCAACGCCAAACTACTTAGAATATGAAGTCTGATTCTAGGCGTTGTGTGATTCAGCTCCACTCAATGCAAATCTTGCTTTATCAGCTTTCAGCTGCTTAGCGTTGAGTGAGTAAGAATCACTCAACGCCAAACCCCTTAGACAAAATTCTGTCTTCACTAGGCGTTGACAGCATTGAGTCAGTAACCTCTACTCAACGCTTTTTTCCTTAACCAAATTTCTACTTCTTCAGCAACTTAAGCATTGAGAGCGTTGAGAGCGTTGAGTGAAAACGCCTCACTCAATGCTTTCTGCCTTAGCCAATTTTCTGTATTTAATAAGCACTGAGCATAGACTGCCTTTCTGAGTTCAATGAATGGTGAATTATAAGCTCGACAAACTTTGAACTCAGCTCGATGAACTCTTAACTGATCTCGACGAACTCAGAATCTCAAGCTCTGAACATAGCTCGACGAAAGGTGAGCTGAGCTCGACGAACTCTAAACTCAGTTCGACGAACTCTGAACTTAGTTCAACCTGTTCAACATGCATCCTTTTTGCTGAATGGCGTTGGGTGTGTCTTCATCACTCAATGCCAAAACACTTAGCCAACTTTCTCTTTAGTAGCATGGTGTTGAGTGAGTTAACTTCACTCAATGTATGTGGACTTAGTCACATTTTAGCTCATTCCAACTTAGGCTATGATAGTATAGGCTACACTCAGCGCTATAAGTCATCTGGCGTTGAGTTATGTTCCTTCACTCAACGTCTGTGGACTTAGACAGATTTCTGTCATCCCATACCTTAGGTAAGTGTTTACCTAACTTAGCCACTTAGGCTACCTGACCTATCATAGTCATCTACAGATATGTGTATATCATTGATAATATTGACTTCACTCAAATTCAGGACATTGTGGGCAATGGACCCAACAATCTCCCCCTATTTGAGGAAGTCAAAACGCTTAAGCAAAGACAATGACATACACATAACCATGCAGCACAAGGCATAATAAAAGAAAACTAAATAATATAGATGTGATTTATAGTTACCACACTTCCCTGTTTGCAGAATATATTACTGCATCTGCCATCTGCTTCCCCTGAATTGCTGCTGCCTTGCTTATCTGATCATCTGATCATCTTATCCTCTCCCCTTTTTTGATTGTAGCAAATAGCTGGTAGGATGCACCTGATCAACTGATCATCTTATAACCTGCTCCCCCTCAATTAGGCAGCAGTGAAATGTTGGAATTGTGTTTGACTAGCTCCTCCTCAATTGGAGAATCTTCATTTCTTTAAAGGACCATCCTATCTACATAAAGCTAAATAGTTTGCAACCAAATGAGGAGTAACTTAAGCTATACTAAGTTTAACATACCCAACTCAAATTTAAAGGTGTTAAACTTAGCTTCATCTAGTGGCTTAGTGAAGATGTCAGCCACTTGCTTGTCTGTTGGGACAAACTCAAGGGTTATTTCTTCACATTCCACATGCTCCCTAATGAAATGATATCTAAATTCTATGTGCTTAGTCCTGCTATGGGAGACAGGATTCCTAGCAATAGAGATTGCACTAGTAGAATCACAGAATAAAGGAGTTCTACTTATCTGGAGGTTGTAGTCTTGAAGCTAGTGCTGGATCCACAACAACTGAGCACAATAGGTTCCTGCTGAGATGTACTCTGACTCTGTAGTTGATATTGCCACACTGGTTTGTTTCTTGCTGCTCCAAGATACCAGTCTCCCTCCCAAGAACTGACAGGTTCCAGAGGTTCTCTTCCTATCCTCTTTGCAACCTGTAAAATCTGCATATGAATAGCTAGTTAGTTCAAACTCCCCATTCCTAGGGTACCAAAGGCCAAGATTTGAAGTGCTCTTAAGATACCTCAAGATTCTCTTAGCTGCTGAGTAGTGAGATTCTTTAGGGCAATCCTGATATTTAACACAAAAACATGTATCATACATGATGTCTGGCCTACTTACAGTCAGATATAGAAGGGAGCCAATTATCCCTCTATACAAAGTTTCATCAATAGGTTTCCATGCTTCATCTTTGCCTACATGCATACTTGACCCCATGGGAGTTCTCATGGTGGAGGAATTCTCCATGCCAAACTTCTTGATTAACTCCCTAGTGAACTTAGACTAGGATATGGACAAGCCATCATTAGTCTGTCTTACTTGGAGGCCCAAGAATAACTTAAGTTATCCCATACTGCTCATCTCAAACTTCCCATGTATGAGTTTAGCAAACTTTTTACATAGGTTGTTATCAGTAGATCCAAAGATGATGTCATCTACATATATCTGGACTAGGATGATCTTAGCCCTAGATTCCCATAGGAATAGGTTCTTGTCTATTTTCCCTCTTGAGAATTTGTTCTTAATGAGGAAACTAGACAATGTCTCATACCATGCTCTAGAGGCTTGCTTCGGCCCATATAGAGCTTTCCTAAGTCTATAAACAAAATCAGGTGAGTTAGGAACTACAAAACCTGGAGGCTGCTCAACATAGACTTCTTCTTTTAAGTCACCATTTAGGAAGGCTGACTTCACATCCATTTGGTAGACCTTGAATCCCTTATGTGCTGCATATGCAAGGAATAATCTGATGGCCTCTAATCTTGCTACATGGGCAAAATTTTTATCAAAATCAATCCCTTCTTCTTTTCTGTACCCCTTAGCTACTAGTCTTGCCTTGTTCTTAATTATAATTCCATTTTCATCAAGCTTGTTTCTGTAGATCCACTTGACTCCAATGACATTATGAACATGAGGTCTGGGAACCAGCTTCCAGACCCTGCACCTCTTGAACTAGTTCAGTTCCTCCTACATAGCTCCAATCCAATGATGGTCTATGTTGGCCTCTTCAAACTTCTTAGGCTCCACTTGGGATAGAAAGCTTGAATACATGGTTGTGTTCTGACTTCTGCTCCTTGTCATTACTCCATGACTCATCTCACCAATGATCTGGTGTGTTGGATGATCTCTTATATGTCTGACTGCAGTGTCAGTCTTCTTTCAGCAGCAAGGGCATCTTCTTATTGATCTTCATCCACTCCCAGAGTTCCAGGTAGATCTTCTGGAGTATCCATATCATCTTGGATGACTGGTGATGCTTCCTTGATGGTCAGCTTGTCCATCATCTGTTCTGTACCTGCAGTACTATAAGAGGAATTAGGCACTCCATTGTTAATCATGGTAGACTCATCAAAGACTACATGAACTGATTCTTCTACAACTTGACTTTTCAAGTTGTAGATCCTATATGTTTTGCTATGATTGTTGTACCCAACAAATATTCCATCATAGGATTTGGCAGCAAACTTAGTCACATAGGACTTACCAATTTGAAGCACAAAGCATTTACTACCAAAGATTCTAAGATAGCCCAGATTTGGTTTTTTGCCCTTTAAGATCTCATAGGGAGTCTTCTTGTGGCCTTTGGTGATAGAGGCTCTATTGAGGATATGACATGCAGTATTTACTGCCTCAGCCCAGAAATATTCTGGGAGAGATGTGTCACTCAACAATATTCTAATAGTCTCTATGAGAGTCCTATTTTTTCTCTTAACTATCCCATTTTACTGGGGTGTTCTAGGAGAAAAGAATTCTTGATGAATCTCATGCTCATCACAGAACTTTGTCATGCTATCAGACTAGAATTTTTTTCCCATGGTAACTTTTGATTTTGACCACAGAACAACCAAGCTCATTCTGAATTTACTTGACAAATCTCATGAAGACATCAAGGGTTTCATCCTTCTTCTTAAGAAAGAACACCCAAGTAAACTTGGAATAATCATCAATTACCACAAGGGCGTAGACTTTCCTACCAAGACTGTGAACTGGCATTGGACCAAATAGGTCCAAGTGCAAGAGGTATAAGCACTTCACAGAGTCTTTGGTCCCAATACCTTTGAAGGAGACTTTTGTTTGCTTACCCTTTTGGCAAGCTGAGGAAATGCCCTCCTTAGAGCACTTCATATTGGGGTCATTCCTAACTAGCTCTTGACTAAAGAACTTGCCAATAGTCTTGTAATTCAAATGGGCTAGTCTCTTGTGCCACTGGACACAGTAAGAGACTTTCTCATTTGCCACCAAACAGATAAGAGAATCTATGTCTAGACATAGAAAGTTTAAGCAATAAATATTTCCACTCCTAGTTCCTATCAAGATGACCTCTTGGTCACTTGACCTCCTAATTAGGCACTCATCCTTGTGGAAGACAATTACATAGCCAAGATCAGAAAGCTGGCTTATGCTTATAAGGTTGTGTTAAAACCCTTCAACATAAACCACCTTGGTGATGGTGACTATGCCATTGATGATCTTACCATACCCTCTGGATACACCTCTATCTGAACCTCCAAAGATGACTTTGGGTCCATCTTTTACTAGAGTAAACTCCTTAAAGTTGCTCCTTATTCCAGTCATGTGCCTGGAACAGCCACTGTCTAAGTACCATATAGGGGTATGGCACCTTGAACTATCTTGCAATATACAAATTATACCTTAGGACCCCAATATCTATTGGCTCCTAGGTGCATGTTAGCATGAAACTGAACATGTCCACCAACAAGATTTCTGACTGGTGGACTGATCCTAGCTTTGGCCATATTAGGATTGTGTGAGTATTTAATGGCAAAATGCCCTATCTTACCACAACAACAACAATCATGTATGTTATATCTTCTTTTCTGTGAAGGCCCTGCAGCTTGACGAGCAGCAACCTTGACAGGAGGATGATGTGTTGCAGCCTTTTTCTGATTTCTTTCAGCCAGAATTTGACTGAAGGTAAGTCTTATAGCTGGTTGATTTGGTCTGCCCTGAGTGCCAGCAGCAACTAGCTTCTTTTCAAAAAGCATGCTTCTGATGGCTTCAGATATGCCCAGATCAGCCTAATTCTTAGACTTGCCCTTAGTTAGAACCTTTGCTGTCAGATTTTGAGCCTTGGCTGCAACAACATTCTTGATAGTTGGTGCAGAAGCACCAAAGAAAAATGGTCTAGATTGAGCCATTTAAAATTTCTCATTGGCAGCCTTGACTGCACACACCCTGCCAAAACTTTCATCATGACAGTGAACATCTTTGTTCACTCCAGATGAACAACCCTCTCCCAGTGACCATAAGAACTTTCTTGGTCATACCTGTTAGAAGGTATCAAAACTTTTCTAAAAAGAATGGGAGGCTTAGAAGCAATAGGCTGAGGTGGAGCCGGAGCTGTGCCCTTCCTTTTGGAGGGAGCAACTCTTGTGCTTCCCTTGAATCTCAACCCCTTCTTGTCCTTTTGAGAGGAGGAGTCTATCAAGGGGAGGACAGTACTTGGCTTAAAATAGCTAGCCATTATTCTTTTCTCCTTCTCAAGCTAATCTTCAAGATCCAAGATGAGACAGTTCTTGTTCTTGATGGAGGCTACCTGAATGTCCAAGAGGGACTTCAGTTGGATAATTTCCCTAGCTTTTTGATCCAGTATATTTACTGTTACAGTCTGCTGGGCAACTGCAAGCTTAAGAAATTAGATCTCTTTAGCTTGCTTCTTAGACAACTTCTTGACTTTCTTGAAGGCATTCAGAAGTTCTCCATACTTATCAATCAGTTGATTGACATCTCCTTCAGATCCAGAATCTTCTTCACCATAGGGTGAAGAGGCTTCTGAGCAAGGACTAGTCTCAAACTCGGACAGATAAGCAAAGTTAGGTGATAGATGTACCTTGCTCTGACCAGGCTGATCCTGGTTGCCTTCCTCATCTGTCATTGTCATCAGCCCTATGTAACTGTGGACATCTTTATCCACCTCTGACTCACTATCTGACAGTGTCAGAGGGGCTCCGATTCCTATCCTCCCTAGAGGATTGACTTCTCCTGCTGCAATAGCTTCATCTTTAATAGTAACAACAACTAGCCCAATATAGACTTTCTCTTCTTCAGACTCAGAAGATGATGAGTCTGTCCAACTCTTTTCCTTCTTGGCAATGAAGGACTTTTCCTTCTTTCCTTTGTGCTGGTGTTGCTTCTTCTCCTCAGTATCCTTCCTCTTCTATGGGCATTTAGCTATCACATGCCCAGGCTTGCTGCAACAGTAGTAAATTACTTTAGAGGAGTTATATTTATTATGTTCAGAACAATACCTTTTAGTCTTGGATTGGTTCTTTCTGTGATGAGTGGAATTGGAAGGCCTTTTCTTCCAATGCTTCTTCTTCATTAACCTTTGGAGTTATCTAGAAAAGGCTACAAAATATTCATCAGACATGCTGCTGTCTGAAGCCTCTAAGTCAGAGTTGTCTGACTCAGCTGGTCTCCTTAGGGGAGAAAGAATCCTTTCCTTACCTTTTGTTGTGCTTTCAGCTTTGAAGGCAAAGGATTTTTCTTTGACCATTGATTTGTTGGAGGATCCTCCTTTTTCCTGGCAGCCAGCTGCATCTCATAGGAGAGAAGCTTCCTAAATAATATTTGGGGAGGAGTGTCAGCAAGCTTGGCCGTCTCTCTTATGGCACAAATCTTAGTATCCCAGTCTCTAGTGATAGATCTGAGAAACTTGTCATTAATTTCATAATTATTGAAGACCCTTCCATAGGTCTTCAACTCATTTATGATCCTGAAGAATCTTTCATAACAGGTAGTTATGTTCTCCTTCAGGATTTGCTTGAAAGCCTCATACTCTTGGTTGAGCAAAGACTTCCTATCATCTCTTAAATCATCAGTACCCTCCATGTATACAACAAGGGTGTCTTACATCTCCTTGGAGGTTTGGCAGTGAACCAAGTTCAGGAAGGTTAAGTCATTTACAGCACTGGCAATGATGTTTTGTGCTCTCTTGTCTAGGCCAGCTAGTATGACCTCATCTTTGGTCATTTTAGAGAGTGTCTTTGGTGTCTGGATGTTGACATCCAGAACAGAGACCTTTATAGGAATGGTAGGTCCCTCCCTAGAAGTTGCAAAAATTCTTGGATCAAATGCTTCCATGAATAGCCTTACCCTCTCCTTCCATATTCCAAACTGCTCCTTTCTGCAGATGAGGAGTTTCATGGAACTCAGCTCTCGCTGGCTTTCTCCTGAGCCCATGAACACTTAGTAGCAGTATCTTGGAGGATCACTCAGATTGTTAAATCCTTTTTGAGGAACCTCTCTCTGATACCACTTGAAAGATCTTATTTTCAAGGTTGCTAGCAACCTAGAGGGGGGTGAATAGGTCTGCTTAGGTCTTTTGAGAGCCTTTTTAAATCACTTGATTGTTTCTTTTAACTTTCAGCTTATAGTGATCTAAAGCTTGTCCTTTGCACCTGTAATTAAGAAAATAAAAGCAAACACAGAAAAACACACAAGTATTTTATAGTGGTTCCCCAAAATTCTGGGTACATCCACTCTCCTCCCACCTTGCTAACTTCCTGTTAGTCAAGGCATTTCTCCAAACCAATGCTCTAAGGAGCTTACACCTCAGATTACTCAGGATCTCTAAGTCTCCTCCAAGACTTACACCTAAGCCACAAAGGCCTACACTCAGTGATACAAGTATCACCTACCTTAGGCACTTAAACCCTACCACTCAGGCTATGGAGGATAGCCCTACCTCAGAGCAAGCTTGCTCCTACAACTCAGAGAGATACACTCTCCTACAGTTCAGGCAAAACTGCCCTACTTCTCAGTGAGTAAAACTCACCTACCTAAGAGAGCAGCACTCTCCTACAGCTCAGGCAAATTTGCTCTACATAAGACCCAAAGTGTTGGGTACATTGGAAAATGTGTACCTGATTTGAAGAAGCCTAACTTAGTATAATGATATACATCAAGGTGTATTTGATGTTGTTTAAGTTGAATATGTGCAGATTAAAAGTATGAAGAATTTCTAAGTCCATGTGTCGACACCAGAAGAAGATGTGTCGACACTTCAGAAAGATTGTGTCGACACTTGAAGAAGGCTGTGTCGACACAGAGATAATGAGTCGACATCAACTGTGTCGACACCGGGAGGCAGTGTCGACACACACAAGATTATAGTCGACATCAACTGTGTCGACACCGGGAGGCAGTGTCGACACACGCAAGATTATAGTCGACATCAACTGTGTCGACACCAGGAGGCTGTGTCGACACACAGAGGCAGAAGTCAACAACAGCTAAGTCGACACTTAGAGACTGAGTCGACACATAACAGAATCAACAATAAGTCTGTGGCTGAAGTAATTGTGTCGACATACAACTATCTGTGTCGACACATTCTCAAAAAGTTGTGTCAAGAAGCTGTGTCGACATCAAGACATATGTGTCGACATCACAAAGGATTGTGTCGACACTCAATCAAATTGTGTCGACACATTTTAACAATTGTCTCGACACATATTGACAGTTTGTCTCGACACTTTCTGGCAGAAACAAAGACTCCTTGGCAATTTGAAGAATTGACAGCTGTGGGTCTCTACAGGTTAACTGACGTGATTGACACAGACAGAAGTTTGTTAGGAACTGGATCAGTCGGTTACCAGGAATGAAGGCTATAAATAGACGGATAGTGTCTGAAAGAAACATACCACTCAAAACTGAAAACTGAACACTGAATAGCAAGTAACAATAAGAAGAAGATCATTGCAGATCTAAGAAGATATTCTGATTGAACTATCAAAATCTGTCTAAGTAGAATTCAGTTAAGAATTCTGAAGTATCTTCAAGGGACTTGGATAGAGAGAGATCCAGTCTATAGAAGGCAAGAAGAAAGCTGTCTCAGCTTTCAAAAGAAACAGAATCTGAACTTATCTGTCAAGAAGATTCAGATTCAAATTCTGAAATCTAAGAAGAAAGTTGCTGATCAATTTATGTCAAAGAAGATCAACTCAACAAAGTTCAGATTCAAGAAGCTTTGAAGAAAGCTAAGTTCCAGTTAATTTTATCCATCTGATTTATCAAGATGTTGATCAAGAACACTGTCTTGTTCCACCTCTCTCTCCAGGAACAAGATAAAAATATATTTTACTCAAATCTTGTAGGATCTTTTAATAGATCTGAGTTGTAAGCCTAATTTATAAAGGCTGAGTGTAGGAGAGATAATCTCTGAGTTATAGGTCTTGAATAAAGACTGAGGTAGGGCTGAATTGCCTAAGCTGTAGGGGTGTGGTATCACTCTGAGTTATAGGAATCCATTTTGGATTCTGAGCTGTAGGATCTGAGGATCTGAGTTAAAGAAGGGAGTTTGGCTGAATCTAGCACACTACAAGATAGGCGAAGGGGGAAAGTGGATGTACCCAGATCTTGGGGAACCACTATAAATACTTATTACAATCTGTGATGTGTAGTTCTAGATTGTGTGATTGTGATTGCTAAAGTAGCTGCAGAACTCATAGAAAATAGTCTTTAATTACTTAATCATTCTGCCTTAAGTTTGAAAAGAAAATAAGAACCTATTCACCCCCCTCTAAGTGTCTTGGTAATCTTGAAAGTAAAACTATCAAGTGGTATCAGAGGGAGGTTACTCAAAGTAAGACTTAACAGTCTGAGTTAGATCTAAAGGTAGAATTAAGAATCAAGAAAATGGGTTCAGGTGAGAATCACAAGGAGTTGGGATCTATGAAGCTACCTATCTGCAGAAAAGAAATCTTTGGAATCTGGAAGGAAAGAGTTAGGCTGTTTATGGAGGCCTCAGACCCAAGAGTTTATATCACAGTGAAAGAAGGTCCATACATTTCAATGAAGATTTCTGTATTAGATGCAAATCAGAAAACTCCTAAGGATTTTTCAGAAATGACAAAGGAGGAAATCATCTTAGCCACTATGGACAAGAGAGCTCAAAACATCATAGTAAGTGCAATAGATGATTCCACCTTCCAAAATCTGATACATTGCAAGACCTCCAAAGAGATGTGGGACACCTTGATTGTCTATATGGAAGGATCTGAAGAAGTAAGACAAGACAGAAAATTAATGCTCAACCAAGAATATGAGAGCTTCAGACAAGGAAAGTCTGATAGCATAACTGAGTGTTATAAGAAATTCTATAGGATTGTGAATGAACTAATGTCCTATGGAAGAGTCTTCAGTACATATGAGCTGAATGACAAGTTTCTCAGATCTTTAACAAAGGATTGGGATACCAAAATATGTGTCATTAGAGAAGTGTCCAAGTTAGCTGATATTTCTCCTCCAACCTTATTTGGAAAATTGCTTTCATATGAAATGCAATTGATGGCTAGGAAGGAGGAAGAAAGAAGTACAAAAGGTGAGCATAGATCTGTGGCTTTCAAAGTTGAAGCCACTAGAAAGAAAGGGAGGATGTCTTCATCTCCTCTCAAGGAAGCTTCAGAAGTAATAACAGAAAATTCAAATAGTCAGAAATCAGGGAGCAGTGAATCAGATACTGACTTTGCTACCTTTACAAGACAATTTCAAAAGTTCTTGAAAAAGAAGCAGTGGAAGTATAGACCCTCCACATCACAGCCAGTAGATGAGTACTATCAGAAGAGAAAATCCTCAAGAAATGAGAGAAACAGAACTAAGCCCAGCAAAGCCATAACTTCTAAGATTGTTTGTTATTGCTGCAATAAGACTGGACATATGGTAGCTGAATGTCCAGAAAAGAGAAAGGAGTCAGTAGACAGAAAAAGGACTCAACACAAGGGAAAGAAGGAGAAATCTTTTGTTGCAAAGAAGGATAAGAGTCTTTCAGATCAGTCCTCTTCAGAGTCAGAATCTGAAGCAGAAGCATACATAGGATTGTATGCAGCCAATGAAGAAGAGGAATTTCTGCAACTGATGGATTCCATTCATGATCAAGAAGACAAGGAATGCATGGGTCTGATGGCTGAGTTAGAAGATAACCAATGCCAGGATCAGCCTGGTCCTAGTAAGGTACAAAAGGTTTCTAGTTCTTCTGATTTTAGTACTGGTTCACAGTCAGATTCATCTACATCAAGTGATGTGAATGGATCTGAATCAGAAGGTGATATTCATCAGTTGATGGATGAATATAGGGACTTGTTGCAGGCTCTTAAGAAAAGCAAGAACCTAGTCAAAACTCAGGCTCAGGAAATTGCTAATCTTAAGGTGGCTGCAACTGAGTTTGAAAAAGTAATGGATCAAAAGTTAAATGTGATTGCCAAACTGAAAAATATAACCTATATTCATATGGGCACAATCAAATATAACAATGATCAAATTAAGAGTCTGGAGGCCAGACTAAGAATAGAGAAAGATATAATGGCTAGTTACTCTAAGCCAAAATCTATCTTACCTTTAATAGATGAGTTTGTGGCTCAAAAGGATAAGGTAGGATTAGGCTTCAGAGGAAACCCCAGGGCTGCCCAATTCAAAAGAAAAGGCAAAGCTCCTGTCCAGCCTCTAAACCTTTCAGTCCCAGTTATTTTTAGAAAGGTGCAAGTGCCTTCTAACAAATATGATCTTGAGAATATTCATGGTCATATTAAGACTAATGTTCAGATAAACAAGGGTGTAAATGCCAATAGGTCTACCCATGTTCATAAACCCCATGGTTATAAGAAATCTGTGGGTGAAGCTGCAGCAGCACCAGCACTGGACAGAAATTCTTCTGTCAAGGGTGTATCAAGACCTAGATACAACAAGTTTGAATGTTGGTGTTGTGGCAAGAGAGGCCATTTTGCCTTAGACTGCTGGCATAACACAAATGTAAGGAAGAACAATAGTCTACCAGTTAGAAGAGCTGCTGGTAATCTTAATATGAATGGTGCTAACCTGAACCAAGGACCCAAGACTTACTTGGGTTCTAAGGGAAAGTAATTTTGTATTACAGGAAAGTCCAAGTTGTCATGCCCCTATATGGTACTTGGACAGTGGATGTTCCAGGCATATGACTGGAACAAAGGGGCTGCTGAAGGAGTACACATCTGTCAAAGATGGACCTAAAGTAATCTTTGGTGGATCTGAAAGAGGAATCATCAAAGGGTTTGGTAACATTTCTTCAAACCAAATTACCATCACCCAAGTGGCTTATGTAAAAGGTTTGAAACATAATCTGATTAGCATAAGTCAGCTGAGTGATCTTGGATATGACATTTCATTTGTTAAGGATGAATGTCATATCAAAAGGTCAAGTGATCAAAAGATCATATTGACTGGGTATAGAAAGAGAAATGTTTATTGTCTTAATTTTGTATGTGAGAACAAGGCTTCTCCCATCTATCTTGTAGCTGATGATAATGCATCTCATTGTGTCAAGTGGCACAAGAGGTTGGCTCATCTTAACTACAAGACAATTGGCCAACTCTTCAGCAAAGAGTTAGTGAGGAATGGTCCTCAAGTTAAGTGTATGAAGGAAGGGATATGTTCAGCTTGTCAAAAGGGCAAGCAGACAAAATCCTCCTTTCATAGTCTTGAAAACAAGGATTCTGTGAGGTGCTTATACCTCCTACATATGGATCTTTTTGGTCCTATGCCAGTTCATAGTCTAGGTAGGAAGGTCTACACTTTTGTGGTTGTAGATGACTATTCTAGATATACATGGGTGTTCTTTCTGAGACAAAAATCAGAAACCCCAAGTGTCTTACTTAGTTTTGTGAAACAAATTCAGAATGAACTAAATAGTACAGTGGTCAAAATCAGAAGTGACCATGGCACTGAATTTCAATCTGAAAGTATGACAAAATTATGTGAAGACTTTGGGATTTTCTAAGAGTTCTCCTCACCTAGAACATCTCAGCAAAATGGTATTGCTGAAAGAAAGAATAGGACATTGATTGAAGTAGGTAGAACTCTATTGAGTGACACCTCTCTTCCAGAATATTTCTGGGCTGAGGCAGTAAACAATGCATGTCATGTGATCAATAGGGCTTCTATCACCAAGAGCCACAAAAAGACTCCCTATGAAATTATGAAAGGTAGAAAACCAAATCTATCCTACTTTAGGATCTTTGGTTGCAAGTGCTATATACTTAACAATGGCAAGTCATATCTAACTAAGTTTGCTGCCAAATCCCAAGATGGGATATTTGTTGGGTACAGCATAAATAGTAAGGCCTATAGAGTCTTCAACTTGACTACTCAAGTTGTAGAAGAATCTGTACATGTTGTGTTTGATGAATCAAGATTAATCAACTGTGAGTTGCCTTGTAGTTCATACAGTCCCACAGGTATAAGCAAAAGGATGGACAAGCTTTCCATTGCAGAAGGTACAACAGCAAATGAACAGATGGAAAATGTTGACTACAGTCCAGGGGGAGTACATGATTCTATAGAAGCTGATGAATCCCAGGAAGTGCAGCATAATGAAGGGACTGGAAATAATCAACCAGAAGGAAATCTACCTCCTGCTATCAGACATCTTAAAGACCATCCAGCAAATCAAATAATAGGAGATCCAAGTCAAGGAGTGCAAACTAGAAGCAAAAATCTGAGCACAGTCCTGCACTCAAGTTTCCTATCTCAAATGGAGCCTAAGAAATTTGAAGAAGCCATCCAAGACCAACATTGGATTAATGCTATGCAAGAGGAGCTTAATCAATTTAGAAGGTGCAAAGTCTGAAAGCTTGTTCTTAAACCAAAAGACCACAACATCATTGGAACAAAGTGGATATTTAGGAACAAGTTGGATGAGAGTGGTGTAATTATTAAGAACAAAGCAAGACTGGTTGCTAAAGGATATAGGCAGGAAGAGGGAATAGATTTTGATCAGACATTTGCCCCAGTAGCAAGACTGGAGGCAATCAGGATGTTTCTTGCCTATGCTGCATACCAAGGATTCAAGGTATACCAAATGAATGTGAAATCAGCATTTCTGAATGGAGATCTAAAAGAAGAAGTCTATGTGGAACAGCCATCAGGTTTTGTATACTCTCTTAAACCTGATTATGTTTTTAGACTTAGGAAAGCTTTATATGGGTTAAAATAAGCCCCAAGGGTTTGGTATGACACCCTGTCTACTTTCCTTATTGAGAACAAATTCTCAAGAGGCAAAATAGACAAGACTCTATTCCTTAGGGAGTCTAAAGGAAAGATAATTTTAGTCCAAATCTATGTGGATGACATAATTTTTGGGTCTATAGAGAACAACCTTTGCAAGAAGTTTGCCAAACTTATGCAAGGGAAGTTTGAAATGAGTAGTATGGGGGAACTTAAGTTCTTCTTGGGACTCCAAGTAAGACAAACTGATGATGGCTTGTCCATATCCCAGTCCAAGTTCACCAAAGAGTTGATAAAGAAATATGGTATGGAATCTTCCTCTACCATGAAAACTCCTATGGGAACAAATATTCCTATATGTAAAGATGATACAGGTAAGCCTGTAGATGAGTCTTTGTATAGAGGAATAGTTGGTTCTCTATTATACCTCACAGCTAGTAGACCAGATATTATGTATGCTACATGTGTCTGTGCTAGGTACCAGGCATGCCCTAAAGAATCTCATTACACTGCTGTAAAATTTTTTTTGAGATATTTAAAGGGCATACCAAATCTAGGCCTTTGGTACCCTAGGAATAGAGATTTTCAACTAATAGATTATTCAGATGCAGATTTTGCGGGCTGTAGAGAAGATAGAAAGAGTACTACAGGTACATGTCAATTTTTGGGAGGAAGGTTGATATCATGGAGTAGTAAGAAGCAGACTAGTGTGGTAATATCCACAGCTGAGTCTGAGTATGTTGTAGCTAGAAGTTGCTGTGCACAACTATTGTGGATTCAACATCAACTAAAAGATTATGGTATCCAGGTAAGTAGAACACCTTTATTATGTGATTCAAAAAGTGTTATTTCTATTGCAAATAATCCTGTTTCACATAGTAGGACTAAGCACATAGAAATAAAATACCATTTTCTTAGAGAACATATAGAAAAAGAAGACATCTCACTAGAATTTGTTAAGACAGATTATCAAATTGCAGATGTATTTACTAAGCCTATAGATGAAACAAAATTCAATAAATTTAAATTGAATTAGGCATGCTAACTATAGATTAGTTTAGCAAAATTTGGCTAAGTAAAACTGTGTTGACTCATTCAGGATTTGAGTGTCGACACAGAGGATTTGTGTCGACAAACTCAGAAAAATTGTGTCGACACAGAGTAGATGTGTCGACACATCAGGGATTTTATGTCGACATAGTCTAAGAGCGACATATCGACACAACTAGAGTATTGTTGTCGACTTATTCAGAATTTGTGTCGACACATATTGTCTGTGTCGACACAATTTGACTATTTTTGCCCGCCTTTTGATCTTCTTGGCATAAAAGGGTATAAATAGGTCTCAGCCGTCTTTTGTCGACACGCTCACCAGGGTTTCTAGACAAAAAACCTTGTGTGTCGACAATCCTTCTTCTCTCTTTTCTCAAGCTTTCTCAACGATTCAATGGCTCCAAAGATCGAAGATTCTATCAACGAGGGATATGAACTGGTTAGGCATGCGTTCGTCGATGCAGCTCCAGAGATTAAGATGGTGGTGTCTCTTCTCATAGATAGTGGACTTGAATTCCTTGTCTCAGAACCCACCAAGGTCTGGAAGAAGGAAGTTCTTGAATTCTACACCACCGCATCTGTGGACTCTACTGGTATGAAAATCAAATCAACTAGTTAGGACACAAGAGTCAAGGTGACTCAGAAGCGATTAACCAGAATCCTTCATCTTCCAAGGATAAACGATGAAGAGGAGGTTTCTGCCTCACAAACAAGGCAAACACTTCATTGGTGTGGACTGGATCCCACCATGAAGATTGGTGCTGCCTTCAATCGAAAAGGCATGAATAATCAGGGTAAATTCCTTTCTGAAATTATTGGGAAAGTGGTGTTGTGCAAGACTGGTGGACATGATAGGATCTCTGTCTTCATGTTCAACCTAATGACTAGGATTGTATTTCACATTCCCACAAACTGGTCAGCAGTTGTATTTGACAAAATCAAGAAGGCAATCAAGAAACCAAACATGGCTAGAATAGTGAGTCTTTACTTAGCTGGAATCATTCCAGAAGTAATGCAACAGCTACCAGGCTCCAAGATTAATCATATGAGGAGAATGGATATAAGGTTGTTCTCTAGGTGGGATAGAGTTCTATCCAAGGATATGCCTGAAGAAGACAGACAGGAGCCAGCTGAGAAGTCTCCAGCTCATCATCACACTGAGCTTGGTACTGAAACAATTCAAGTCCAGACAGAACAGACTACAACACAAGATCAGCATCAGGCTAGTACTATCCAAGATCCAGAACAGATACCTGCACAGGTTCAGGGGGAGCCTAGTACTGCACATTCAGAAGAAGCAGAAAGGATTGACTTATCAGAGGAGATAGATACTGCTAGACTAGATGATCTTATAGAGAGACTCAATGTTCCATCACCTCCTCAAACACCAAAGGAATATACAATGGATGATCTCTTCAAAGAGGCTGTAGACACAGCAGATAAAGATGACACCCAAAGGGTTGAGGGGGAGCAAGCTAGTGAGGAGAGGGTACCAGGTGAAGGTGAACAGGAGCCACTTGCTACTGAAACTGAAATCCCTTCCTCACAAAAAGAAAGAGTTCAGATTGAGAGTTCATCTGATTCTGGGAATGAAGAAATTCAAGAGGCAAAGAAAAGGAAGCTTATGGTCTTCAAGAGAAGAAGCCATAGCTATAAGAAAGCACTTCAAACAACACCACCCACCTCTTCAGATTTTGATTATGCAAAGTTCTTGGTAACTTTTCAAATGAAAATGGATGAACAAAGACAGACTCTAGAGAAATATGTTGATGAAAGTCATAAAAATCTTCAGTTTGATCTGGCTCAAAATATAAAGTCTATAAGATTTGAAGTCAATCAACATAAAAGAGAAATGACTGATTGTTTTACAAAAGGGGCACATGCTGTTGTACATCTGGCCCAACAACAAGAGGTAATGAAGAAAGAAATAGATGCTCAATCTATTAATCAAGGATACATTCTTGAAAATCAGAAACGGCTAAATGACAATCTGAAAACTGCCAACACAGATATGCTTGCTCAATTTCAAACAACCATGACTAAACTGATTGAAGATAGGGCAGCTGAAATGCTAGCATATGACAATAAGTTCAAAACTGCTTTAGACGCAGTACAGACAGCCATGACCACTTCCCAGAAGGAAATTACTGCAAAACTTAACAAGTTGAAACCCTTCTACAAAGATGGCATTAATTATCTAGATGGTCAGATCAAGTTTCAGAAGGAAGATCTCAGAGATCATGTAGCAAGAGAAGTCCTAAAGGGGGAGAGGGTACTTATTAATGCTGGCTCAGAACATGCCAAGTGGGTCACTAACAGTGTCAGAGTCACATTGGGATATCCACCCCTGTGTGATGATGATAATATGGCAGAGTTAGGAGTACAGCCACAAGGACTACTTGACGGCAACCAACCAGAGGTTGCTCAAGTCATATACCCCCCTGCAGTTTTGACATGATTCATCAGCAGGTGCAAACTATGTATAGTCCTCCAGAGGAGGTTTAAAATATTATACTTGGAAAAGTAGACATGCCTGAAGCTGCAATCAAGGCTCAGCAAGAGGCTCAACTGTCAAAGAAGATATTTAGGGAGCAAGCTGAACTAAAACCTGATTTTGAACAGTGGAGCCCTACCTCTAGAAACATCATACTAACTGCCTGGAAAGCTGTAAAAGATCAAGTTCATAAAAGGGGCAAGTGGTACAATGAACAAGAATGGTAGAAGCATGAAGCCAGACATGAGGCTATTGTTCAGTATAGAAGGTGTAACACCCCTATCCGTCGCATAACATATAGCAGTAGGTCCGGCCGGGGCCCGACGCCATATACTACGGACAGACCGGTTGGTGACGCGTTGAAACCATACAACCAATCACCAACGTCCTACACAGAGTCATTCTAGCGGAAGCAAATTATTAAGTTGCACAAATTCAAGAACCCTGCCAAGCAGGAATGTCCACTACAGAAGTAACAATAGGAATGAAAATACAAAAGTACCGACCTTAAGGCCTTACAAGGTTTGCTTAACAAAACATGTCTTACATACTTCGGCTCGCAGGCCGGCCATACATGAAATAAACGGAAAGCATAAAAAGGGGTTAGGCCTTCGAGGGCCAGCACCGCAACATGGGCTTTAGCCCGCTATTTTCCGCTCGGCTCCACAGCACCTGCAAGCACAAACCACTGCCCGGTGGCAAACAAAAGCAACGGTCAGCTATGCTGACCAAATTATAACGATCCCGCCCCCAAAATCGGGGCGGCGATGCTCTTTCCCTGCACTTTATTAGTATAGGCAATATATTAATGTGAATACACATCAACACAGGAGTAGGCTCGCACGGCCACACACCCCGTGCACTCAGGGCACATTCTCGGCGAACCGGCCAACGTCACGTCAATTCAAGCCATAGACGTTCCCAATCCACCACCGCCTCTTGGACGGTCATCCATATGAGCATTTTTCCTTCCTGGCCTTGGTCACGGCAATTTAAGCCATAGACCGCCGAAGACCCTCATCCATGCCAACGGTCCTACCGAACGACATAGACCGGGTACGGTTCCGCCTGACCCGTGCTCATATCGCAACGGCAATTTAAGCCATATGCGCAGGTCAAGACTCACCGAGTCCCGTTTCCGCCACAACAATCACATAACCCGGTTATGTTCACGTTGGCTCCCCGGCCACCGTGTTGGCAAAACCCGCTTTTGCCCAGTTTTCCGGGTGCACCTTGGAGTTAATCTCCAAGGCTCCCTGATGCAATCTACCACGTAGAAAACCCGAAAACACCCAAACATCCAGATTCTTGCCTGGTTCAAATGCAATGCAACATCACCGATCCAGACCAACATGTCCGAATAGGCTTCACACACAATGCATATGTCCGTTTACGCATACGGACTCTACACAAGGGGGACTTCACATATCTACCCCAAGGAACGCTCCAACTCTTCGCTCACTCGCGAGAGCGGACTTCCTATGAAAAGGAAAAGAGGGCTTCACATGCCCAAGGATGAGAAATCGTTACCCTTGCGTTCTTCCGTGGCGCCATCGAAAACTATACGGTTGGAAAGCACCGCAACGGCGTCGCCTCCGCGGATCTGGACTCGGATCGCGATTCGGAGCTCCGAAGCTCTTCCGACGGCCAGATCTTGGACTCCTCCTTCCTCCTTGCTCTCCCTTCTCTCTAACTTTTAGAGAGAGATGGGCCAATGAAAAATGGGTTTCTAAACCCTATTTCCCGGCCATAACCACCCAGGAGCAGCCCCCCACCGTCGGATCCAAAGCCAAGGAAACGAACAGCCCGGATTAAATCCAAAATCATAAAATCTGGGCCGAACACGGGGTGGCACACGGTCGTGTGCCTGGCCGTGTAGCTCATTCGCCGTCTCGACCCAAATTGAAAACCAGCACACGGCATGTGACACGGCCTCCGACACGCGCATGTCGCCTGCGACACGCCCGTGTCGGGACCCGTGTCACGCCACCCGTGTGCAATAAATCAACACTTTGCAGTCAGAGGGGTACATGGCTTGGTGACACGGCATTGGACACGCCCGTGTCAAACTAGACACGCCCGTGTTCGTGCCCGTGTCACTACCCGTGTACCCAACCGCACAGCACAGGTGTGACACGGCCTGGGACACGCCCGTGTCCTAGGCCGTATTCCACCACACGACCATCGTCGACCTGAACTGGACGACGACACGGCCCGAGCTCGACACGCCCGACACGGCCTCCGACACGCCCGTGTCGGGGCCCGTGTCACCTGCACCAAAAACTTGTCTTGGCCAAAATCGATCCCCGTCGCTCCTGCAACAATTTGGGGCGTTACAATTCTACCCCCCTTAAAGAATTTCGTCCATGAAATTAATAAAGGAAAAACAGGACTTAAAGTAAAACAGTACCTGAGCGGAACAATTCTGGGTACTCCTCGAGCATAGTCTGCTCCCGTTCCCAAGAGAGCTCCTCACGCCCGCAGTTAGCCCACCGGACCTTAACCATCCGGATCTCCTTGTTACGGAGTCTCTTGACCTCAACATCTTCGATGCGAATGGGCTTGACCCTAGTCGTCAACCGTTCGTCCACCGGTACTTGGTCAACCGCGATCACCTGCGAAGGCTCTTGCACCGCCTTCCGCAACACAGAAATGTGGAACACATCATGTAACCCACTCAACTCCACTGATAGCTTCAAACGGTATGCTGCTTTGCCGACTCGCTCCAGAACCTCAAAAGGTCCAAGGTATCTTGGGCTCAGCTTTTTCAAGCGTCTCACCCGCGAAACCCCCTTGAACGGCTTCACTTTCAGATATACCCAATCGCCTACCGCGAACTCCACGTTCCGGTGCTTGGCATTGTAATACTTCGCCTGCCGGTCCTGAGCGATCAACAAGCGCTCCCGAATGATCCGCACTAACGAGGTAGCACTCTCCACCTCCTGCTTCTTGTACAACCTTGCCTCACCCGTTTCAAGCCACGATAACGGCGTGCGACACTTCCTACCATACAGGGCCTCGAAGGGCGCCATTTGTATACTCGCTTGGTAGTTGTTGTTGTACGCGAACTCCACCAAATAAAGGTGGTCTTCCCAATGCTTACCGAAATCCAGAACACACATGCGTAGCATGTCCTCCATCGTTCTATTGACCCTCTCGGTCTGCCCATCCGTCTGCGGATGGAAAGCTGTGTTGAACTTTAACTTTGTTCCCAGCATCTGCTGCACAAACCTCCAATCATTTGACGTGAACCGCCCATCGCGATCACTCACAATGCTACGGGGCACCCCATGCAGCCTAACAATATTATCAACATACAACTTTGCCAACTTCTCCACTGGATCATCCTTCCTATGCGGAATGAAATGCGACACCTTGGTTAGCCGATCTACGATCACCCAGATGGCGTCGTTCCCCTTCTGCGACCTTGGCAACCCGTGCACAAAGTCCATAGATATATCGTCGAATTTCCACTCCGGTATAGGCAAGGACTTCAGAAATCCTCCCGGCTTTTGGCACTCCGCCTTCACCAAGGCGCACGTTTGGCACTTAGCCACGTACAACGCCACATCTTTCTTGAGCCCCGGCCACCAAAACAACTTTTTGAGATCACGATACATCTTCGTGCTCCCTGGGTGGATTGAGTACTTGGTATGATGAGCCTCGTACATCAACTCCGCCCGGAGGTTACCCCCACTCGGGACGCACAACCGATGACCCTTCCTTAACAAACCATCTTCCACCGAGAACTGGGAATTTGACCCATCCAGAGCGGCCTCCAAAAGCTCCTTCATGGAGTCATCTAACTCCAATGCCTGCCGAACCCGGTCAGCCAGGTCATACTGCACCTCTGTCCAGTTTAACATTGCTTTGGCGCTCGTCTGCTTATCAACGCAACAGATCTCAAGCTCCTCCAACTCCCGTACTAGCCGCTCATCATGCACCGGAAACCAGTTGGCTCGGGCGGGAGCCCTGCGGCTCAGCGCATCCGCAACTGCGTTGCCCTTCCCGGGTACATAATGTATTTTGAAGGTGTAGTCCCCTAAGAACTCCATCCACCTCCTCTGCCTCATATTAAGGTCCTTTTGGTCCAACAAGTATTTTAGGCTCTTGTGATCGGTGTATATATCGACCCTTACGCCGTATAGGTAGTGCCTCCACAACTTGAGTGCAAAAATCACGGCCGCCAACTCCAAGTCGTGCACCAGATAATTTCTTTCATGCACCTTCAACTGACGCGATCCATACACTATCACGCTCCCATGCTACAACAACACGCAGCCCAAGCCACTACACGAAGCGTCGCTATACACCTCAAAGCCCTCGGTCCCACTCGGCGAACTAAGCACTGGCGCCGTGGTCAACCGTCTCTTCAGCTCCTCAAAAGCTTGCACGCACTCTTACGTCCACAAGAATTTCTGATCCTTCCTTGTCAACTTCGTGAGAGGTAATGCTAACCGCGAGAAGTTCTCTACGAAGTGCCTGTAATATCCGGCAAGCCCGAGAAAACTACGGACTTCCGCGATAGAAGATAACGCAGGCCACTCCCGTATCGCAACAATCTTCGCCGGATCCACCGCTATACCTTCCCCACTCACTATATGACCAAGGAACGCTACCGAGGGTAGCCAGAACTCGCACTTGGAGAACTTTGCGTAAAGCTCATTCCTCCTCAGAGTCTCCAAAACCAGATGCAAATGCTTGAAGTGATCTTCTTCGCACTGCGAGTACACCAATATATCGTCAATAAAGACGATCACAAAGCGATCCAGGAAATCTCTGAACGTCCTGTTCATCAAGTCCATAAATACCGATGGCGCATTCGTTAGTCCAGACGGCATGACTGTGAACTCGAAATGCCCATACCTTGTACTGAACGCCGTCTTCGGGATATCACACTCCCTGATCCTCAGCTGATAGTACCCCGACTTCAATTCCAACTTGGAGTATACCGACGATCCGACTAACTGATCAAAGAGATCATCAATCCTCGGGATCGGGTACTTATTCTTCTCCGTCAGCTTGTTCAATTCTCTGTAGTCGATACACAACTGCATACTACCATCCTTCTTCTTAACGAAGAGGACCGGTGCGCTCCAAGGCGACGAGCTTGGACGCACATACCCTTGCTCCATCAGCTCCTCTAGCTAAACTTTCAACTCTGCCATCTCCTTAGGCGCCAACCTATACGGAGCACGTGACACCGATTTGGCCCCCGGTACGAGCTCGATGGTGAAATCAATCTCACGCTGCGGTGGGGCTCCGGGAAGACTATCTGGGAACACATCGGGGTATTCGCAAACCACGGGGATGCTATCCAACGGAGACTTAGGCTCCACAGCCCCCACTATTGCGAAGAACAGCTCTGCACCAGCACGAACCGCCTTCACCACCTGAAGAGCAGACATCAGTGTCTTGCTCGACCCCTTTAGCCCCTCGAATGTAGTCTCTCGCCCTACACCCAGCTTGACCTCCTTCCGATCACAGTCAATCGAAGCTTTCTGCTCTGAAAGCCAATCCATTCCAAAGATCACGTCGAACTCTACTAGCGGCAGCAATGACGCTAGCAAGTCGAACTCTTGGCTCCCAATGTGAACCTTTACGGCGCACACCCTGTCCGCACGCATCGAGCACCCATTCGGTAGCAGCACATCCAACTTGTCCTTCGCCATTGAAGAAGGGACTCTGATGCGCGATATGAAAATTTCGGACAAGAAGGAGTGTGAAGCTCCCGTATCGAACAGTGCCCGTGCCGGACTATCACTAATCACAACAAAGCCTATACAAACAATATTAGGCTAACGAGCAATAGATAACGGTATTAAAGCTAACTTGCTATAAATTAACTCATACCTGTCACCACATCCGCTTGCTTGATGGCCTCCTGCTGTCCCAAGTTATATACTCTAGGCTGAGTCGGAGCATAGTGGGACGCGGTCGACTCCACCGCTTTGCCCTTCTCCTCGTAGGTAGCTCCTTGTTTCCTTTCGGACTTTGAGCGTCCACTCCAGCAATCACGGGCAAAGTGCCCCGTCTTTCCACACGTGAAACAAGCATCCGGGGTTCGATTGGTAGTTGCCCCCGAGGCACCTGAAGCAGCTGGACCCGACGTCTTAGCTTTCTTATAGAATCTGCGGTAGCCCGACTTCGACGTAATCGGTGCCTTGAACTCTGCTTTCTTACTACCGAATTCCTTCTTCGCTTGGACATTCTTCATGTCCTTCTCCAAGGACCGGGCCAAACTGACCAGGGTCATGAAACCCTGCGCCTTGGGCCCCGATAGTAGCAATCTTAGATCATCTCTTAGCCCTTCGTAGAAGAGGCTCGTCTTGCGCTCCTCGTCTGCGAAGGTAGCACCGGCATATCTCCCCATACGAGTAAACTCGTGGAGGTACTCATCGACGGTGCAATCCCCTTGCACCAACTTCTGAAATTCGCTTTCTAGCGCAATTCTCTGCGCCGAGGGGAGGTATCGAGCCATGAATAGTCTCGCAAACTCCTCCATCGAAACTTCGGCCAACGGCCTTCCCCGCAACTGATGTAGCTCTAGGCCTTCCCACCATAACCTTGTGTCCCCATCCAACAGGAACGTCGCTATTGTGGTCTTCTGCCACTCTTCCGTTTCCATCGCAGTCATCACCCTGTTGACCCTTGAGAGCCAATCCTCTGCTTGGGTCGGGGTTTCTGCCCCCGTGAATACCGGTGGATGAAAGCCCATCACGTGCTTCAGTTGTCTTTTAGTTGCTCTCCGAGGCAACTCTGGCTCCAAAACTACTTGCTCAACCCTCCTTTGCTCTGCCGTCTGAAGCGGTACTTGCTCCATAGCAGGAGCAGGCTGCTACACCTGCCTTGCAGGCTGCACATTTATCATTGCCATGACCGCTTCTGCCACCAACCTAATGGTCTCGGCAAACGGAGGTGTTGCAGGCGCATCGCTTGGCGCACTGCTCGCCTCAGAACCTGGCCGTTCAGACGGCCCTGCGCCACTTCTGGTCACCTATAATCGTGCAAAACACCGATAAGCGACCCAAAAATTACTGCAAACAGCAATTATAGGAACACGCAGGTTCCTCAAACATGTATATTTTCATTCCTAAGTGGACATTCATGGGTTCTTTTCATGTTATAACGATGACGCACACATGTGCTCACCACCCCTTAAAGTGAATTCGTCCACGAATTCATTTAAGCTTGACCGAAACCAGTAGTCTGATACCAATTTGTAACACCCCTATCCGTCGCATAGCATATAGCAGTAGGTCCGGCCGGGGCCCGACGCCATATACTACGGACAGACCGGTTGGTTACGCGTTGAAACCATACAACTAATCACCAACGTCCTACACAGAGTCATTCTAGCGGAAGTAAATTATTAAGTTGCACAAATTCAAGAACCCTACCAAGCAGGAATGTCCACTACAGAAGTAACAATAGGAATGAAAATACAAAAGTACCGGCCTTAAGGCCTTACAAGGTTTGCTTAACAAAACATGTCTTACATACTTCGGCTCGCAGGCCGGCCATACATGAAATAAACGGAAAGCATAAAAAGGGGTTAGGCCTTCGAGGGCCAGCACCGCAACATGGGCTTTAGCCCGCTATTTTCCGCTCGGCTCCGCAGCACCTGCAAGCACAAACCACCGCCCGGTGGCAAACAAAAGCAACGGTCAGCTATGCTAACCAAATTATAACGATCCCGCCCCCAAAATCGGGGCGGCGATGCTCTTTCCCTGCACTTTATTAGTATAGGCAATATATTAATGTGAATACACATCAACACAGGCGTAGGCTCGCACGACCACACACCCCGTGCACTCAGGGTACATTCTCGGCGAACCGGCCAACGTCACGTCAATTCAAGCCATAGACGTTCCCAATCCACCACCGCCTCTTGGACGGTCATCCATATGAGCATTTTGCCTTCCTGGCCTTGGTCACAGCAATTTAAGCCATAGACCGCCGAAGACCATCATCCATGCCAACGGTCCTACCGAACGACATAGACCGGGTACGGTTCCGCTTGACCCGTGCTCATATCGCAACGGCAATTTAAGCCATATGCGCAGGTCAAGACTCACCGAGTCTCGTTTCCGCCACAACAATCACATAACCCGGTTATGTTCACGTTGGCTCCCCGGCCACCGTGTTGGCAAAACCCGCTTTTGCCCAGTTTTCCGGGTACACCTTGGAGTTAATCTCCAAGGCTCCCTGATGCAATCTACCACGTAGAAAACCCGAAAACACCCAAACATCCAGATTCTTGCCCGGTTCAAATGCAATGCAACATGACCGATCCGGACCAACATGTCCGAATAGGCTTCACACACAATGCCTATGTCCGTTTATGCATACGGACTCTACACAAGGGGGACTTCACATATCTACCCCAAGGAACGCTCCAACTCTTTGCTCACTCGCGAGAGCGGGCTTCCTATGCAAAGGAAAAGAGGGCTTCACATGCCCAAGGATGAGAAATCATTACCCTTGCGTTCTTCTGCGGCGCCATCGAAAACTATACGGTTGGAAAGCACCGCAACGGCGTCGCCTCCGCGGATCTGGACTCGGATCGCGATTCGGAGCTCCGAAGCTCTTCCGGCGGCCGGATCTTGGACTCCTCCTTCCTCCTTGCTCTCCCTTCTCTCTAACTTTTAGAGAGAGATGGGCCAATGAAAAATGGGTTTCTAAACCCTATTTCCCGGCCATAACCACCCAGGAGCAGCCCCCCACCGTCGGATCCAAAGCCAAGGAAACGAACGGCCCGGATTAAATCCAAAATCATAAAATCTGGGCCGAACACGGGTTGGCACACGGCCGTGTGCCTGGCCGTGTAGCTCATTCGCCGTCTCGACCCAAATTGAAAACCAGCATACGGCATATGACACGGCCTCTGACACGCCCGTGTCGCCTGTGACACGCCCGTGTCGGGACCCGTGTCACGCCCCCCGTGTGCAATAAATCAACACTTTGCAGTCAGAGGGGTGCACGGCTTGGTGACACGGCATCGGACACGCCCGTGTCAAACTAGACACGCCCGTGTTCGTGCCCGTATCACTACCCGTGTACCCAACCGCACAGCACAGGTGTGACACGGCCTGGGACACGCCCGTGTCCTAGGCCGTGTTCCACCACACGACCATCGTCGACCTGAACTGGTCGACGACACGGCCCGAGCTCGACACGCCCGACACGGCCTCCGACACGCCCGTGTCGGGGCCCGTGTCACCAGTACCAAAAATCTGACTTGGCCAAATTTGATCCCCGTCGCTCCTACAACAATTTGGGGTGTTACAGAAGGAAAGCTAAGATGGGAAAGCTACCTCCTGATGCTGTGGAGCCTAGCAAATACTTTCCTAAGCCGTATCACTATTTTGAGAGACAAAGTCTGAAGACTGAGGCTCAGGAGAAGGCTGATCTTAAAGGCAAAAAGCCCATGGAAGAAACTGAACCTTCTGTGCAGGCTCAAGTACAACCAGGAAGAGGGATTGTTATAAAGGAGCCTGATCAGTCTTAGTCTAAGATGTCTTAGTTTTAGTTTAAAAATGTGTAATGTGAAACCTTCAGTGTTAAACATTTTGTAAACAATCATTTTGACATAATACACAAAATCTTGCTCTTTAGTTAATTTTTGTGTATATTTTTTTATCTCTGTGATGAATCTGTGCAAATGTTTTGATTGTTAATATTTTCTGTAATATAAAAAGCTTACATACATCATCATTTTTATTATCATAAGTGGTGTATATCATTAGCTAATATGGGTTATGACTTCTCCAAATAGGGGGAGATTGTTGGGTACATTGGAAAATATGTACCTGATTTGAAGAAGCTTAACTTAGCATAATGATATACATCAAGGTGTATTTGATGTTGTTTAAGTTGAATATGTGCAGATTAAAAGTATGAAGAATTTCTAAGTCCATGTGTCAACACCAGAAGAAGATGTGTCGACACTTCAGAAAGATTGTGTCGACACTTGAAGAAGGCTGTGTCGACACAGAGATAATGAGTCGACATCAACTGTGTCGACACCGGGAGGCAGTGTCGACACACACAAGATTATAGTCGACATCAACTGTGTCGACACCGGGAGGCAGTGTCGACACACGCAAGATTAGTCGACATCAACTGTGTCGACACCAGGAGGCTGTGTCGACACACAGAGGCAGAAGTCAACAATAGCTAAGTCGACACTTAGAGACTGAGTCGACACATAACAGAATCAACAATAAGTCTGTGGCTGAAGTAATTGTGTTGACATACAACTATCTGTGTCGACACATTCTCAAAAAGTTATGTCAAGAAGCTGTGTCGACATCAAGACATATGTGTCGACATCACAGAGGATTGTGTCGACACTCAATCAAATTGTGTCGACACATTTTAACAATTGTCTCGACACATATTGACAGTTTGTCTCGACACTTTCTGGCAGAAACAAAGACTCATTGGCAGTTTGAAGAATTGACAACTGTGGGTCTCTACAGGTTAACTGACGTGATTGACACAGACAGAAGTTTGTTAGGAACTGGATCAGTCGGTTACCAGGAATGAAGGCTATAAATAGACGGATAGTGTCTGAAAGAAACATACCACTCAAAACTGAAAACTGAACACTGAATAGCAAGTAACAATAAGAAGAAGATCATTGCAGATCTAAGAAGATATTCTGATTGAACTATCAGAATCTGTCTAAGTAGAATTCAGTCAAGAATTCTGAAGTATCTTCAAGGGACTTGGATAGAGAGAGATCCAATCTATAGAAGGCAAGAAGAAAGCTGTCTCAGCTTTCAAAAGAAACAGAATCTGAACTTATCTGTCAAGAAGATTCATATTCAAATTCTGAAATCTAAGAAGAAAGTTGCTGATCAGTTTATGTCAAAGAAGATCAACTCAACAAAGTTCAGATTCAAGAAGCTTTGAAGAAAGCTAAGTTCCAGTTGATTTTATCCATCTGATTTATCAAGAAGCTGATCAAGAACACTGTCTTGTTCCACCTCTCTCTCTAGGAGCAAGATAAAAATATATTTTACTCAAATCTTGTAGGATCTTTTAATAGATCTGAGTTGTAAGGCTAATTTATAAAGGCTAAGTGTAGGAGAGATAATCTCTGAGTTGTAGGTCTTGAATAAAGACTGAGGTAGGGCTGAATTGCCTGAGCTGTAGTGGTGTGGTATCACTCTAAGTTGTAGGAATCCATTTTGGATTCTGAGCTGTAGGATCTGAGGATCTGAGTTAAAGAAGGGAGTTTGGCTGAATCTAGCACACTGCTAGATAGGCGAAGGGGGAAAGTGGATGTACCCAGATCTTGGGGAACCACTATAAATACTTATTGCAATCTGTGATGTGTAGTTCTAGATTGTGTGATTGTGATTACTAAAGTAGCTGCAGAACTCATAGAAAATAGTCTTTAATTACTTAATCATTCTGCCTTAAGTTTGGAAAGAAAATAAGAACCTATTCGCCCCCCTCTAGGTGTCTAGGTAATCTTGAAAGTAAAACTATCACAAAGGTCCTACAGCTCAGATCTAGAAGGATCCGACAAAAAGAAATAATTTAATTAACTTTGACACAGAGAAATTTCTCTGTGTCAATCACTTGAGCAGAAAACTTTCTGCTCCAACTCTCCTCACAGTAGGGAAAGGATTTACTAGAGGAAGTCAGAAAATAACTTCTGAACTTGCTGCTGAAGGCTAAAGATCTTTTGATCATGAGTCTTCAAATAGCTCACTGAACTTGTCAAAGGATGAAGGTTATTATTTCTTCAGAACAGATTCTGAATCTGTTGTGGTAGATGGAGACTTGCACAGCTAGCTGAACTTTTCTTGCTGGAGAGCTTCAAGCTTGGAGGAGAAGATGAAGATGGTTGCTCTCCTTTTTGAATAATGTATGCCCTAAAAGTTATCTTTGTCTTGACCCTATCTTTTCCTTTTGTAGTTCGTCGATCAACGACTCTTAGAGATTGGTGGGCCCCACCTGCAGCTTCCAGCTGCGCCTTGCTTTAACGGAAGAAGACATATAGTAGTTTAACATCAAGTTTTGTCGTGTAGTGTAGCTTCCCCGTGTCTGATTCGACCTTAGTTGACTTTGCCAATTTTGCTGACGCCAGCACCTGTGGACTTAGCCAAAATCGAGCATCAGAGAATAGGCATTGAGTGAGTAAGCATCACTCAATGCCAAAACACTTAGACAGATTCACTGTCTCTTGGCGTTGAGTGAGTAACCTTCACTAAACGCCAAACTACTTAGAATATGAAGTCTGATTCTAGGCGTTGAGTTTTCAGCTCCACTCAACGCCAATCTTGCTTTATCAGCTTTCAGCTGCTTGGCATTTAGTGAGTAAGCATCACTCAACGCCAAACCCCGTAGAAAAAAATTCTGTCTTCACTAGGCGTTGACAACATTGAGTCAGTAACCTCCATACAATGCTTTTTGCCTTAACCAAATTTCTGCTTCTTCAGCAACTTAGGCGTTGAGAGCGTTGAGTGAACATGCCTCACTCAACGCTTTCTGTCTTAGCCAATTTTCGGTGTTTAATAAGCACTAGGCATAAACTATCTTTCTGAGTTTGACGAATGGTGAATTATGAGCTCGACGAACTTTGAACTAAGCTCGATAAACTCTCAACAGAGCTCGACGAACTCAGAATCTCAAGCTCTGAACTTAGCTCGACGAAAGGTGAGCTGGGCTCGACGAACTCTGAACTCAGTTCGACGAACTCTGAACTTAGTTCAACCAGTTCAACATGCAGCCTTTTTGCTGAATGGCGTTCAGTGTGTCTTCATCACTCAACTCCAAAACACTTAGCCAACTTTCTCTTTAGTAGCATGGCGTTGAGTGAGTTGACTTCACTCAACGCCTGTGGTCTTAGCCATATTTTAGCTCATTCCAACTTAGGCTATGACAGTATAGGCTACACTCAGTGCTATAAGTCATCTGGCGTTGAGTGATGTTCCTTCACTCAACGCCTGTAGACTTAGACATATTTCTATCATCCCACACCTTAGGTAAGTGTTTACCTGACTTAGCCACTTAGGCTACCTGACATATCATAGTCATCTACAGACATGTGTATATCATTGATAATATTGACTTCACTCAAATCCAGGACATTGTGGACAATGCACCCAACAGATATTTCCACTCATAGTGTCAGTTAGTATGGTCTCTTCAGACTTCTTAATCAGACACTCATCCTTGTGGAATACAATCAAATAACCAAGATCACATAGTTGGCTTATGCTTATCAAATTGTGTTGCAATCCTTTAACATAAGCTACCCTTAAGATGGTGACTATGTCATTGGAGATCTTACCATAGAACTTGGTTTTTCCTCTATCAGATCCTCCAAAGATGAATTTAGGTCCATCTACAACTGAGCAGTAGTCTGTCAATAAGTTTCTTACTCCAGTCATGTTCCTAGAACATTCACTATCCAAGTTACCAGATATGAGTTTGATTGGCCTTTGAACATTCATGCAAAAGAGATTACATCTTCTTAGGCACCCAAATCTTGTTGGGTCCAATATTCTTGTTAGTATTAACAATTTTCTTTAGCTTTGGACCCTTCAGAGGTGCATTGAGAAATATCCAAGCTTGGGTGCTAGCCTACCAGTAGATGCTCTTGAGACAATTGGGTTAAACCAACAATCAATGTCAAAATGCCCGATCCTGCCACAACACCAACACTCATACCCGTCGTACCTCCTTTTAGGGCTCACAACAGATAGATGAGAATTATTCTTATGATCAAGATGGCTTCTGAGTGGTATTATATGGGAATCTTTGCAAGGCATATAGTGGTGTGTTGGGTGAGACTTGGTCTGCCCAACTACTGTCTTGCCCTTCTTGTCAGTTTTTTTATTCAGAAGCTTAGTTGCTGCCTTTGGTTTTTGAGTTGGTCCCAAACACAAAAGGACCATGATCATTCATCTCAATTTTCTTATGAGCCCCTTGAGGGCACTCTTTACACAATGCACATCTTTGGTTCCACTAGTGGAACATCCATTCTTCTAGTGTTCATAGACACTTTCTAGGTCATAGCTATTTGATGCTAAGAAAACCTTTTTGAAAATAGTGGATTGTGTGAATTCTTTCGCTTTAGCATTGGTCCTCCTTCTATACCTCCTCTCATATCCTACACCACTTCTGTATAGTGCAAAAAAACTATCGATTATGGGAAGAACTGTCTAAGGATTGGAGTGTTTGGCCACCAACTCCCTCTCTTTGAGGAGTTCATTTCCAACTTTCTCTGTGATTCTCTCTTTTTGAATCCACAGTTCAGCTTGCTCATTAATGATTTGTTTGAGCTCTATATTATAATAGTCCAGTTGATAGGTTTTTTTAGTCTTCTCCTCAAGCTGAGCTTTAAGAGGTTTGAGGAGTTCAAGTTCTTCGCCTACTTTTTAGCAAGCTTCTTGCTTTTTCCCAATGCCTCCAGGAGGGCACCATACTTCTCAACCATTTCCTCAAGGTGCTTCTGTGAGAACAACAAATAACGACAAGGTGAGTGAATAAATGATACATTCTATATATTTATAATAAAATTCAAAATATGTAATAATTGTAAAATATTTTATTTTTAGAAGCAAACCTCCCTCTAATACCAACTGTCACGACTCATCTAATAGTAAAAATCAAAGTGCGTTATGGGCGGATCATGATATCACAGGCATGGGCGGAAGAAATTTCATGTTTGCTAAGTGGGAGCTAATTTAGTGTTATTAGATTAAAAATGAATAATTTTGAAAAAAAACTAGCTTGTTTTTATGCGGTAGCTTTAATATAAGTGGTGAAAGAAGCTGAAACACATGTACGTTAATAAATCTCATGACACACACTATTCTAACACAAATTTTTATGCAATATAATAAGGAAATGAACATGCCAATAATTTTAAATTCCAACACATTAATAATAGTCTAGAAGTTGTCCATGACATAAAAAATGGTTGATCATAACTAGTACATGATAATCAAATCTGACAGTAAAGAAAATAAAATACATAGAACCTGATGATGCAACAAACAAAAATAATCCTCCAAGAACCAGGAGCTTGACACAGATCAGCTCGGACTCAGGTAGCAGGCGGCGCAGTCACGAACGCTAAGACAAATTCCAAAAATAAGAAGGAAAAAGCCCCAGAATATGAATCAAAAAGTGAACAAATAAAATAATAATACAAGTCATAGAATCAAAGATGTACGTGTGCCAAATTTATCATGAGGCATAGCTACTAAGACAAGCAAGTAACTGAGTCAAGCATAAGTAACTAAATTTGTTAGCCTACTCCAGAATATAACATAAAATCATTGTTGTAATGACATTAGTTGTAACCAATAAAAGGTGTAGGGGATTATATTGGATGCACATGGTTCATATTCACATTCAGATGCAAGGCTTATCAGAAAATTCATGATTGTCATGATCATTCATATGTTCCCAAGTTAAGAGAGAACTTCAAATAAATAGTTGCATTAATTAAACGTTACTTTTCAAAGATTACTTATGACATTACTGGATTAAATGATTCATAATTTTATAGATTTCTATCCTATTATGATATGCTAATAAGTTGACTATTCAGTTGTTGTCGGATAATATTTGTAATCATAAGAAATGGATGCGAGAACAAAATCCAATATTTGCAAGTGAGGGAATTCTCTACTTGCTTAAGTAAAGCTAGAACGGATAGCGACAGCTAAGCGGCGCAAGCAAAACTAACAATCTTATTTCGAACCTATCCAAGGGTAAGTATGCATGATATTTGACATAACGAGAATCCTACGTTAGCGCAGACATTTTCTTCATCGCATATTTAAAACAAGAGTGAGTTAAGGAATTTACCTCTCTAGGGGAGAGGAGGCTACCATGAGGAAATTGGGATTTTGGAGGCGCTTTGGTTCGGGAAACCCTTAATCGGAGAGGGCTTTGGAGAGATCCCACCAATTGATCCGATGAGCGGCGCCGAAAAATCAAAACCACGGCGAGGTTAGACGATTACAAGAGGGCAAAACCTTGAATAAACTTACACATGTAAATTGGGGCGCTAAAATTTCCAAACAAACACAAAAAATTTGAAATAGGGGGAGAAAGAGGAAATCCTTATCCAAGGAAACCAAATTCGGACTCAGAAAGCTGAGGAGAGAAGGATTCATGCAAACCCTAGGAGTCCCTCTTGATACCACCGGTCAAGATGAAGAGGAGGGGGGTTAAAGTGACAACATGCCCTTAGAGAAGGAGAAAGGTTCATGTTGCCGACCCCTAGGAGGAGAAAGTGCTACCGACTTCTTAGAGGAAGAATTAGAAGCACAATTGATGTCAGCCCTTGCTGGTATAAGAAGAAGAAGATGGGGCAGGCGGAAGACTGTCGGCCAGCAAACGTGAAAAGAACGCAGGAGGAGGCGTCGACCGGAAGTAGGAGGCGCAACAATCGGCCAAAATCAGGAGGCGGGATTCGCAGGAGGCAGAATGCGTGTTGCTTACGGGTTTGCATAAACTCCAGGCCGGAATGAAATTGGATAGGTTGGGAGAGGGGCTGGCTATTAGAGGGAAAAAAAGAAAAATCTTAGTACCATATTTACAATTATGTCATTAATAACCTTAAATCTAATAAAATCCCTCTCTTAAACTTCATTTTATGGGTTGTTACGCCAATTGAACTGCAACTCAATTGGTAAAGAAGAGTGGTTCAAAGGCTCTTTATCAAGGGGGTTGCGGGTTCGAGACCCGACCTCAACAATGCGTCGCGGCTGAAAAATAAGCTTGGAGAGACTTTGGGGTGCTTGGGCTACAACCCGGTAACGACACCACAGGGAGAAATTAGAGTAACCTGAGGAAATGAGAGTACTCGATGGGTCGTTGCACTGCTCTTCATCACTCTCTTGCTCCTCCTTTGTCGACAGAACGCTTGCATTGTACGCAATCAGAACCATCACTCCTTGTTATACTCCCAGATATGTCATCAACCTCTCCCTATCTCGCCTCATATCATCGATATCTGAGAAATCTTGTGTGAGTAGAGCTCCCTCATATCAGTAGTACTGCTGCATCTCTCTAAAGTGAACATTTATGCTTACAAAGATTCTTTTCTCCACTAGACTCCAACACACATACCCCTTCTGAGTATGAGAGTAGACCACAATGATACACTTGACTGCCTTCGGATCAAGCTTACCAACATTCATCCTATTTTTATCACGAAGCACACACACCCAAATACCTTCAAAGGAAGGATCCCCCATTATGTCCATGCAACAACTGGCATGATAACTTCCACCCAAAAACCTGTGATGACATCCTGTTGATTAGTTGTGTCGTTGTCAACACTGCATTCCCCACTAGCTCTAAGGAACCTTCATTTTGAGCATCATACTCCTTGACGCCTCTAAAAGGTGTCTGTTCTTCCTTTCTGCCACTTCATTTTGTGCCGATATGTATGCACAGGTGGTTTGGTGCAGTATCTCATGGACTGATAAATACTCCTATATTGACTTATTAGTGTATTATGTCCTATTATCCGACCTTAGTACCTTATTCACTACAGTATATTGTATTTGAAAATGCTTATGAAAATTGAGAAAGCAGGTAAATACTCCATTCTTATCTTTCATCAAATATAACAAAGTGGCACGAGACGCACAATCAATAAAAGTGATAAAGTACTTATAATCATTCAAAAATCTTACAACACAAGGTCCACATATATCAGAATGAACTATATCAAAAAACTAAATAGCTTCTCTGACCCGTACTAACATATGAACTCCTAGTAAGCTTGCATAAATCACAAACATCGCATACTAATTTAGCTTTATTTGCTTTTTCAAAAAGAGCAGGTACTAACCTAGTTATAGTGCCAAACGAATGGTGCATAAACCTCCTATAATGGAGTACCAGCATATCCTCCGCACTCATGTAATGTCCTTCAACTACTGCCTTCTCTACCACAGATACAAACGTAGGAAATAACCTAGATGTAGTGTCAAACAAAGGGTACCCCAACCGCCTGTGATGGAGTACCAATGTATCCCCTGCACTCACCTTCTATCCTTCAACTACTTCCTTCTCTACCATAGATACAAGATTTGCATCCAATCCTTCTTGATCCAGATACCACAACCCAACATGCCAAGTCCCAGTCTCAAGTATTCTCCTTGCCCCTTTCTCCCGGAAAGTAACTTTGGGAATATAAAAAAACAGTACATCTAAGTTGAATAATTATGGAACTAATGGATAAGAGACTAACTTGAAATGAAGGAGCATGCAAAACATTGGGTAGTTTTTTTGAGCCTGAATAATTAACAGTACCCTTACTGACCACTATTTGGAATGTACCATCCACCGT
Source organism: Platanthera zijinensis (assembly GCA_039513925.1). Taxonomy (NCBI): domain Eukaryota; kingdom Viridiplantae; phylum Streptophyta; class Magnoliopsida; order Asparagales; family Orchidaceae; genus Platanthera; species Platanthera zijinensis. The sequence goes on from CM077083.1 coordinate 160,507,126, forward strand.
CTGGATGTTATTTGCAATAGCTAGGAAAGTGTAGGAGGAAAACTCGCATGCACTCCCTGTTATGTGATGTGAAGTTCCTGAGTCAATGATAAAATTTGATGACCTGGAGGAAGATATGGATGCAAGAGCGAGAGATTCATCAGTTGGGTGGGCATATATAGTGACCTCCCCCTAACTCTATCTCTGCTCTCCTCGCTCATTTGTTTCCTCTTGATGCCATCCATTATGCTCAGAAGGCTTTGTTCCGCCTCTATATAGAGAATGTCGACTTCCACTGCAATGTCAATCATGCCCAAATTGGCACGATAGCCTTCTCGGCCACCACGAGCCCGACCATGTCCACAACCACGTCCCCACCCACTACCCAAATTTCTCTCCTTGGGAGGCTTGGGGTTGGCAAGCCTGAAATGACCAACCTCCCCATAGTTGTAGCAATTTTGGGTTTCTTCCCTCTGTCCAGTAACACCAGGGCCAGCAACTGTCAGCGTTGACTTCACAGTAGTGGACTCTCATGTCCCTACCTGAAGTTTGAGACGTATCTCCTCCTAGATCATGGAAAAAAATATCCTCAGTAAGCATAGGAATATTCATACCAGAAAGAAGTATGGCTCTCCGTTGATCAAACTTTTCATCTAATCCCTTCAGGTACTCCATCGTCCTCTCCTCCACAATGATCTTGGAAGTCAAACACTGCAAGTCACTGCAACATATCTCATCGGAGGCGTGATCATAATCCACTCATAGACGTTCCAACTCAGAGGCATAGTCCTGCACCGTCTTCTCTCCTTGAATAGTGCCATCAATTTCTCCCTTCGCATGGAAGACCTGCAAAGTGTTCCTCGCATCATCATATGCATTCTTTAGCTTATCCCAAACCTCTATCACCGTCTCGAGGCCATCAACTGCGGCGGAAATTGATGGGACAACTGAGCTGAGAAGCCACATAACACTGTCATATGGGATGACTCCCACTCATCTCTTCCAATCTCTGGTTTCTACAACGCCCCTGTCAGGAAGCTCCCAACCTGTTTCACTACAAGAATTTTCTTCACACGGCGTGACCAACTCAAGTAGGTGGTCGGTCCATCGAGCTTCAGATCAATCGGTGGAAGTTCCAACTTCGTTGGTCGGTGCAATGAATCCAACACCCTCAACAGTGTGGTCAACTCATCCAGACCCAAGATCTTGAAGACCTCCTCCATCGTATCGCCATTTGACACCATGAATCAGCTTTCTCACTGATCATCACATCAATCAAGAAAGGCCTCCTCCTGCACTAGATCCAAATCATGACATCATTCCATGTACAACGTGCGATAGAGGGAGAAGGAGGGGTAAGGAGGAGATTGGCGGCACCAACTGGTTACTTGGAAGGCTCGTTGTGGTGCGAAAAATCCGTCGTGCGGCACGAAAGACCCATTGCGGCCGTCCTAGCCGCAACCAGGGACACTGTAGCCGCTAGAAGCAGCTATGAGGGCTGAAGTCGCGGCTGGAGGGAGGAGATGCGTCGCTGGAAGGCCCGCTGAAGTTGCGGGAGACGGATGGGTCACGGAACACGCGGCGGTCGCGGGAGACAGTTAGGTCGCGGAACGCGAAAGCTTACGGCATGCTTTGATACCAAGTTTTGAAAAAAGGCCTCTCATTTAATTAGGGCAAACCAAACTGGCTTTATATATTAGCCTCAATCAATTTAATATTACAACAGAAATATTATAAGAAGCAAAACACTGCATTACTCCCTCATTAATAATACCTTTTTCCCATGAGGCCATGATCATTGAGGAAGTTGTTGTAAGCTCAACTTTGTACTTCACTTCCATTTCTGCTAATATTCTTTTGATTACTCCCCTTGGCAAATGATTAAGGCTCAGTTTGGCGGGATTTATTTTCACCAGTCCGGTTCATGCAATCGTGATCGCTTGACCGGTGAAAATAAGTTCCCTCAAACGAAGCCTAAGTTGGAGCCTGCTTTCTTCAAGTCACGGTATCACACAGGGTTTACAATGTTTAGCTTGAAGAAGAAAAAATAGGTTATTGATATTGAGAAGAAAAAAAATAGTTAATGATGCAACATCACTAAAACCTGAGTGTTTTCTGCTTTTTTGATCTCACAATTTAACTTCTCATAATCATTTCAATTCCTTCCCGTCCGGAAGCCGGTTGTGGCAACAAAAGTCGCGGTTAAGGCTCTGTTTGACACGGTGGTGATGGTGATGAACATGAAGGTTAAATTGTCATTTATTAATGCACTTCATCCACTTTTTTGTTCAAATAGATGATATTTGTTAGGTGATCCTTACGAATGACGGTTTAACCCACATGTTTATGGCCGCCGCCACCGTGCGAAACGGAGCCCTAAGACAGTTGGAGACAATGGAGTGGAAGGGTTCAAACTCTGGTGCTCTGGAATATGCAAATTTGTGGATGAGTGGCCGTCACGGTGTAGCACTGGAGAGCGAGCGCCCGAGAAGGCTCCAGAAAGGTCATCCCGCAAAATCCTACATAAACAACGAGATGAGGCAACTAGGCGAGGACCTACAAAATAGAGTTTTGGGACATAAGGCTGATGGCCTGCGGTTATTAGGTTGTAAAGTATCAGGAAATGAATAAAAAAAAGAGTTCTGGATCCATCTGAAGTCTATGAATAATCAAAGAGGATCTGCGGATATCATCGACTTATTTATCTTAAAAATATTTTAAATTTTCAATTCTTATTTGCCTCATTTTTTTAATTAGTTTTGAAAATGACTATTTTAAACAATTTTAGAAGTGTGCTGCAGAAGTATGTCACCTATCTAGAAACTTCCATAACAAAGGTAGGAGCCTGCTACGTTTTTACCACCCTCATTTCTTAGTAATACTTACAGATGAAACATTTGATAAAGTAATCAACTAAAAATAGACATTTGAGACCAAAATAAAGTCTAAAAAACAACAGAGCTACTACTTTCTCAACCAAAAAAAGATCACTTTTTCAAGAACATGATACAAATTCATGTTGGGCTGGACTCTGTTCTCAAATCGTCGAGGACTCCATGGTTTGCGAAAACCGCTTCATTTTCAAATCAACGGGTTTCTCCAGCACAGAAACATTAACGCCGTTCCACATGTCCGATCTAGTTGGAAGTCTGGCAATTTTCTCAACGACCGCCATATCTTCGGGAAGGACAGAAGCGAACACGGTGTATGCTCTTTCCCATTCACGGTGATTTGCGAGGCTGATGAAAAACTCTGGGCCAGCGCCCACCCATGCGACGGATCCTCTTCTGAGCGTAGGACAAGCCTCCACGGGTATGCCTTTGAAAGGGAGGCCTTCGGCCTCCAGTGTCCCTTGAATAAGGGCATAGGGGGGACCAAACGAAGCCTGCATCGGTGGGTTCGAATGATTAATGTTCTTTGGGAGGGCGGTGGCAATTGGATTGGAACAGTGTGAAACTATTACATATAAGTAGCACATTAGGGGTATATTGGGCATTTTGTCTTTATTAAGCCATTATTAGACATTGCATTAGCTTGTGAAAGCTATAATATAGGCCTCATGTGTTATAATTCATAATGTTGAATGAAATGATCTCATTTTGTCTATACTTTAAAGGTCTGTTTGGGTGGATGCTAGTGGTCGGAAATGGAGCAGTTGGAGATGAAGATAAAATAATATTCTTGAATTGAATGTGTTTTAAGGTCTCTGTGGTTCCATATGAAGGTCATTCAAACATGCAAAAATAATAATATTTGCATTTTTTAAAAAACTCAACCCCAAAAAACGCTCCAAAAACGGATCCTAAAGTCTCTCACCCTGATTCCTCCCTTCCTACCAGAGTTTTTTTCTCTTGATCTGAAGTATTTACTCATTTACCCTTATATCCAAGATTAGGAGAGTTACATTGGAGCTCATGCTAAGTAAAACTTGGAGAAAGGAGAGATCAATGGGGGCTGAAGACAGAAGATAGATCAATCTATTTATCAACACATAAGGCATATACTTGTAGCCTAAACAATGCACTCACAACCTAATACAACCTCTAATCATGATTCAATTAGCCTAAATGTCTAATATACCCCTGATATGCTACTTATCTGTAGCCGGAGGTAAGTAGGAAAAGAAGCAGCGGAACAATCTAGTATTTGGCTCGCCCGGGGAAACATTTATTTCCCCAAAACACCATTTTGGCACTGGGGCGCCTGCATCAACACCTCAGCAGAGAGTGAAATGTACCACTCCCAGAGTCCCAGTGGTATTGTTTTTTAGGGTTATTTACCGGGACCTCCTCTCGAAGTTTGTGTAATTACAGCTTGCACCCCTCTAACTATTGAAATTACAATTATCTCCTTCAATGGTTACATGTCATAACATCCATGCACAAAAAGACCCCCACTGAAGATTTACTCAAAGGGGATACTTTTGAGCATGGATGTTTTGAAATGTAAACATTGAGGGGAGGTTTTTGTAATTTTGAAAGTTAGAGGGGCGCAAGTTGTAATTACGCAAACTTCGAGGGGAGGTCCCGGTAAATAACTCTTGTATTTTATTAGCCGTCACATGGCAACAAAATCCCGCCAAATAGAGCTTTAGACCACGTTTGGTTGGGAAGATTCGCACAGTCGTGACCGCCGCCCGTTTGGCGAGGCCGCAACCGCGCAACCAAGATCTGTGCGTAGGAAGATTACCGCGGAATCCGCGCAGATCGCAACCGCAGCTCAGGGGCTGCGATCGCGGTGTCCCCCACGCAGGTTTGCTCCGCCAGGCTAAACAATGTCTAAATCTAGGGTTAATGTTGTGTGATGCCAATGCTGCGGAAATACGATTGAGCATTACCTCGGCGATGTGGTCTCCTGCGGAATCCCATATATGTCCCCGCCCTTCGGCACGGTAAAAGCGGCAACCGGCACAATGTCGAGCTCCCAGTATTTCAACAATGTAAGCCACAGAATGGGGAGCACAGTCAGGGAGAAGCTGTTTCAATGTTGGTATGGAAATGCAAAATATGTTAGTAAATTTGTGTTAACACCTTCAGCCATTATTGGTATATAAAGCCACATTCAGGAATAATTATCAGTAACAAAATTTTGATAAAAAATATTTAAAAAATTAATCATTGCTTACTTTGATACGAATGTTTCCATATTCTGTTTCCAAACTCACAATGCCCTGCATGATAAAATATAAAAAAGTAAATATTTTCACTTTAACATTTTTCCGGTAATAACAAAAAAGATAAGCATGTTAGTGAAAGATCAGGATCAGGATCCTCTCTATTTGGGATCTCAAATGGAGGTTATGGTGAGGATGGACTCCCATTTATCTAAAGGAGTATAATTTTGTATTAAAGGAAAAAATATAAAATGATGGGATTAGTGAAATAGATACTATCTATTTGGACTCAAACGGAGAAGATCGTTATACGAAAGATCATGCTGCCCCACCCCGGGTGAAGATTATCAAGTCACCCAAGTAACTGTAGAGGATGCGGATAGTTTTCAACCTTTAAATTTACTTTGAACAGCTAGAATTAAATCCATTCTCATTTTCCAATACTAAATAATTCCTACCATCCAATGTAAATCCATTCTCATTTTTAAAACCCATACTATAGTTGAAGTGACCCTCTATACAGTACTATAAAGAGAGCAATAGGAAATAAAATATCAAGGAAACCACAGTTAGCATAGAACTTACATGGGCTTGGGGGTTTCAAGTTACGAATAGCCCTCATAAGTAAATGCAGAAAGCACTAACTGGAAGTATCCCAGCTTTAAAACTAAAATAATGAAAGGATATTTACTTAAATAGGTGTGTTAGAAGCCACAAAGCTGACAACTTGAGTTTTTCGATGTGGGACTATCTTTTCAACGCCCCACTCTGACATGTATGTCTTTGGCCTCACGTTAACTTTTTTTTAATTGGGTGACACATGAGTGAGCCATTGAGCTAATTTGGCAAAATAATCTATGCACCTAAACTAAAATCTATCGTTTGTAGGTGGGGGGACACATAATCTTTATTAAGTGTACAAGAATGCATTAGTTTTCTAATGTATTATATTCTCAACACGCCCTCTTATGTGTACATCTTTAGCCTCATGAGTGCGACATTTGGCCTAACCTGACAAAACCTACATTCAACCTAAAACCATTCGGTTGAAAGTGAGGACCCATGATTTATACTAAATGCATGAGATTGCATGAGAGAACTTCCGTGAAATTGTATTCTCAACAAGATTTGCAAAGTGTAAACTATATGAAAACAAATGTTAAGAAAATCAACTTTCAGGCGCAGCAATGGAAAGTCAAGATAAATACTCACAACCAATTCAATCAAATTGAATGATTTAGATGAAAAAATTGCTATCCACTACTCCCATTACTAACATTTTATAAGCCTACAATCTTCCCAGCTCACCTTTTTTTATGGATATTTCAAAGCTACTTACACCCTGTTATGGGTCTCAGGGACATGCCTAGTCATTATTATCTTTAATGTCTTTAATTATTATTGTTTTATTAATGTCTAGTCATTAAGATGTTGTTAGTCATTATGAGTCTTGTAGCATACTAGCATATTTAAAGGCATGTGTTATTATGTGAAGAATCCAAGAAGAAACTATTCTCTTTTTCCTTGTATTGTTTATGACATTATGGCCATTCTCTCTCCTCCTTAGCACACCAAGCCTAGACAACCGCGATTTTGGCTCCACAGTACCCTCCACCACCATCATCTCCGCCTCCGGCCACTCCTCCGACGATGTTACCGTTGTTACAGGAAAAGCCCATAACACACCTCTTGAAGACTGTTACAGCCTTCCAAGGCCCGAGCTGGGGAGCTGGCCTTCATTCCCATGATTTCCGGCCTGGGTACCGTAACAGGGCCGCAACACATACACCCCAACCCATCTCCGCGTCTATTTAACCTTGGCGGCGGGATGTTGAGGGGCGGATTTGAACCCGCGACCCCCTTGATGAGAGAACTTCGATGATCATGGAAGTTCTCTCATCAAGGGGGTCGCGGGTTCAAATCCGCCCCTGAACATCTTGCCGCCAAGGTTAAATAGATGCGAAGACGGGTTGTGGTGTATGTGTTGCGGCCCTGTTACGGCATCCAGGCCGGGAATTGTGGGATTGAAGGCCCGACCCCCAAGCCCGGGCCTGGGAAGGCTGTAACAAAGACTAAGAATAGGTGTACATATGACTCTCTTTCTATGGGGTAAAAATATGCAAAATAAAGGTAAAAATGGGAAGCCCCATTGTTACACCAAAGAGTAGGTAGCATTTTATATAGTAACAGGTGATGGAAAATGTTACGCCCCCGGACGGAGCCCGGCTTTTTGGGCGTCAGTACACGCGAAGGCGGAAGGAACCCGAAAGCGACAACGGGGCTAAAACAACCGGTTCAGCCCCCTCTCCCTCTATCTGAAGATCGGCGGTATGGGGGGGGGGGGGGGGGGGGGCCGGCCCCTCTCAACCCCGGGTATAAATAACCCGAGGTGGCTCTCTTGGTAGGGAGGCAAGATTATTTTCAAGGTACTCTCTCTTCTCTCCCACTCAACCCTAATTCTCTAATTCTTTTCCTTTAGATCTCTCTCTCCCCCTTCCTCTTCCTATCATTTGGTATCAGAGGCTCTTTTCTCCACCATGGTGACTACTCGAACGCAAGACAAAATCGGCTGCTTGGAAACCCTAGAAAAAAATCTGATGGGGTTGACGTATTCGGTGGCCGCCATCGAGGAAAACGTGAAAACATCCACGCAAAGGCTAGAAGAACGGACCGACACCCGAATGGAGGAGATCATGGCGTTGTTGGCACAAAATCTGAAGGGTAAGGCTGTGTCGGAAGAGGATCTGGGCGGATCTTCCATTCCACGGTCCGATCCGCACAGGAGCGGCGGAAACGAGGGGCGAAGGGCGGCGGAAGGCTCGGCCAGGGATCGGGGCGCGGGACTCGTAGCAGGCGGCGGATCTGGCCAGGGCGGCGGATTTGGCTCAGGCGGGTTCGGCGCAGGGGGATCCGGCGCAGGGGGATCCGGCGCAGGTGGCGCTGGCGGTGAGTCACGGACGGGGCAGCCGCCTTGGAGGCGGGTCGGCAAAGAATGGGGGGAAGCCGGGAGGACATCGGAGTGGCCAATTCCCCCATATGGAGGGGGGGAGGGCCTGCTGCCTTACCCGGCCGGAAGGGGGCACCTTGTGGGGTTCGGGGGAGGCGTGCAGTGGGGTGGTCAAGGTGTTCCAGCGGCGGGGCCGTTTCGTCAAGGGTTCCCAGGCATGCCTTTTGAACCCGGGGAACCAAGAAGGCCGGCGGAGTATGGACAGGAGGCGGGGTGGCGTGGACAGGCCGGCCCGTGGCCGTACATGCCTCCAAAGTTGACGTGGATGAATTTTCCCAAGTTCAATGGGGGTGACGCCCTAGAGTGGCTGCAGAAGGCGGAACTGTTTTTCAATTATCAGGAGATTCCCGAAGGGCAGTGGGTGCAATTAGCATCATTCCACCTGGAGGATGATGCTTTCCAGTGGGTGCAGTGGTTCCTGAGGGGCAAGGACTACGCGCCTTGGATCGACTTTGTGGATGGATTCACCGCTCGTTTTGGGCCATTGGAGTACGAAGACTTTGAGGCACTCCTACAGAAGCTGCGCCAGAAGGGTACAGTGATGGAGTGTCGAACAGAGTTCGAGAAGTTGGCTAACCGAGTACAGTGGAAAGAAAAGACATTACTCGGTTGTTTTGTGTCGGGCCTCAAGGATTATTTGCGGGATGAGATCCATTCCTACATGCCCCGCAGCTTGAACCATGCGATCAGTTTAGCTCGGATACAAGAGGAACGCTACAACAGGCAACGCTCCCGCAGCACGACACGTACTACTACCACCACGGAGGTGGTGAGAAGGGAATCCTAGGTGTCCAAGAAAGCCGGTTGTCACTCGGCTGACTTGGCCGGAACTTCAAGCGCGGAAGGAAAAAGGGTTGTGCTTCAACTGTGATGAGAAGTTCGCTCCGGGGCACAAATGTCAAAAGGTACAGGTGTTCATGCTACATGAAGATGCCGAGGAGGAGGTGGACATGGTCCCCGAGCCGGACTTGAAAGAGGAGTCAGCGGTGACTGAGTTTGGAGTATCGATACAGGCTATGGAGGGTTGCAACGCCCCCTCACTATGCGCATGGCGGGCAAGGTCCGACGGGAACATCTGACGATTCTGATAGATAGTGGGAGTACCTACAACTTCATCCATCCCGAGGTGACGCGCCGAGTGGGACACGTGATCGATCGAGGTGCTTCCTTTCAGGTTATGGTGGCCGATGGGAGCAAGCTGCAGTGTGAGGGGGTGATGAAGCAGGTGGAGCTCAACATAAAAGGCTACACGGGTCATACAGAAGTTTATCTTCTTCCCATCTGAGGTTCAGACATGGTGCTTGGAGTACATTGGCTGCGACAGCTACGACGAGTCACCTTTGATTGGGACCACATGACTATGGAGTTATTACAGCATGGGAAGCAGTTTTGTATGAGGGGCCTAAAATCATCTCCAGTGAAGGAGGTCTCTGTCTGAAGCCTACAACGTATTGGGGAAGAAGGCAACATGATGGCAGTGCTTTTGGGGGTGAAGTCGGCCGACACTGGGCCATCTGAGGTACCCGTCCAGATGCAGTCTCTCCTAGATCAGTATGCTGACATATTCCAGGAGCACCGCACTCTTCCACCACTGCGCTTTCGGGATCATCAGATCGTCCTCAAGGCGGGGGTGGAGCCTACCAACATCCGGCCATATCGATATCTGCACATGCAGAAAGCTGAGATCGAGCGCAGTGTTCGGGAGATGCTAGATGCAGGGATCATCCGCCCCAGTACGAGCTCATTTTCTGCCCCGATCATTTTTGTCAAGAAGAAGGATGGTTCGTGGCGGTTCAGCGTAAACTACCGCGCGCTGAACAATGTCACTGTAAAGGACAAAATTCTTATTCCTTTGATAGAAGAATTGTTGGACGAACTGCACGGCGCACATCAGTTCACCAAGCTAGACTTGCGGTCCGGTTACTATCATATCCTTATGCGAGAGGGAGACATCCACAAAACAGCTTTCCGGACACACGACGGCCACTATGAGTTCCTGGTAATGGCCAACGGGCTGATCGGTGGGCCGTCCACCTTTCAGGTCAACATGAACGAGATTTTTCGTCCGCTCCTTCGCCATTTTGTGTTGATCTTCTTCGATGACATTCTCATATACAGTCCCAGTTGGGAGGAGCACTTAGCTCATGTTGAAGAAGTCTTCTCCATCCTCCGCCAGAACCAGCTCTACGCCAAACGGTCCAAGTATTCCTTCGGTCAGGAGGAGGTGGAATACTTGGGACATTTAGTCTCGGCTCAGGGCATCAAGGCCGACCCTCAGAAGATTGAGAGTATGTTGTCCCGGTCACGGCCCCAGACTATACAGGCACTACGGGGCTTCTTAGGGCTCACCAGATACTACTGTCGCTTTGTGAAGGACTACAGCAAGATCGCCCGACCTCTTACCCAGTTGCTGCAGAAGGATGCCTTCCTTTGGCAGGATGAGGCGGAGGAGGCCTTCCAAGCACTCAAGAAGGTCAGCACAGGACCGCATGAAGGCGCAGGCTGACAAGCATTGGAAAGAGCGGGAGTTCCAGGTGGGGGATAAGGTCTTTCTCAAGCTCCGCCCCTACAGGCAGTTATCCGTGGCCCAGCGGTCAAACAAGAAGTTGGCACCTCGTTACTATGGTCCCTTCCAGATTGTCTGTCAAGTGGGCCATGTTGCTTACACGTTGGCGTTGCCTGAAGGATCGAGGATACATCCGACCTTTCATGTCACCTTGTTGAAGCATAAGATCAACGACATTGTTCGAGCCAGTCCTCTCCTGCCTGAGGCCACAAGCACAGGCGAGCAACGTCCGATACCTGAGGAGATTCTGATGATCAAGTGGAAGCACCGCGACGCTGAGTACCGTCCTGAGCTACTAGTCAAGTAGAAGAAAATGACCGCAGCGCACAACACATGGGTGGACTTGCTGGAGTTCCGGGAGCTTTACTCCGATTACCACCTTGGGGACAAGCTGGTTCTTGATGGGGAAGGGAATGTTACGCCCCCGGACGGAGCACGGCTATTTGGGCGTCAGTACACGCGAAGGCGGAAGGAACCCGAAGGCGACAACGGGGCTGAACCAACCGGTTCAGCCCCCTCTCCCTCTATCTGAAGATCGGCGGTATGGGGGCCGGCCGGCCAGCCCCTCTCAACCCCGTGTATAAATAACCCGGGGTGGCTCTCTTGGTAGGGAGGCAAGATTATTTTCAAGGTACTCTCTCTTCTCTCCCACTCAACCATAATTCTCTAGTTCTTTTCCTTTAGATCTCTCTCTCCCCCTTCCTCTTCCTATCAAAAAATTAATTTATTCGAGGATGTAACTGGAATCTAAAGATAAATAGAGAAAAAAAAGAGCATATGCAATTTCAATAAAATCAATATACCACTCCCTTGCCAAATATGAGGCCAGAAGTCCAAATAACTTTGTCCCCAGATTCTTGCAAGGCAGGAAGCAGGACATCCTTCTGTTTCTTCAACCAGCACTGAGGTGAAAAGAAAAGAATCAATTAATATGGGGTGCAAGAAAATTTATTATGCAGAACAATGTTATTCAGCAGCTTAAATCCTCCTACTCAATGATAAGATATTTTCAAAGAAAATACAAAAGCCATAAAGAAAAAAATGAAGATCAAATTCATTAAAAAGATAATTTGTATGATTTCATATTCCTAGGGCTTTAAATGAATTCAGGAATAACAACACCAACATAAATAAATTGTATAATTTAGCACATGAGATAAGTAAGCACTGAAGAGGATTTTGATGGAGTTGTCTCTTCAATGAGATTTGGACTTCTCCCCTCAATTCTTACACTAAATATTTCTCATAATGGATAAGGAAAATACTTCACAAGAACAAGGAAGAGGCCTCGTGTTATGGCTCCTTAAGGCTCAGTTTGGCGCGGCTTCTTTGCTCCGGTGAGCTTGGACTTCTAGGACTCGTGTCATAGAATGTATGTTTGGCATGACAACGATTATGACCACCATCAAAAAAGAATACTAGTTTTGAACATAAAAGGGGATGAAGTTCCTTAGGTGAGGTCGGGTGTTCACGAATGACGGTTCATAACCACCGTGTTCGTGACCGCCACTGTCGTGCCAAACAGAGCCTTAGGCTTTGTTTGGCGGGGCGGATACGCGCCGGTCGTGCGCACATCACCGCCCCGCCGTGAAATGCGGGGTTTGGAAATCCCGCGATCGGGCGGTGGGGCTCGGCCCCGCCGCACAAAACCGCGGGATTTTCGCGGAAATCAGCCGCGCCGCGGAACCGCAGTCACGGACCAGCGGTCACGGTCCAGCGGCGCGGTGATTTCCGCAGAAGCCCCACCGCCCCGCCAAACTAAGCCTTTATCCTTTTTATGGATCCGATATTGTAGTGTCTTTAATTATGTATTTTTGGCTAGTTAATTACGTGTTGTGTTTGTGTGTGTAGTTATGGATATAGGAGTTTTATTATGTGAGCTGTTTTTGTAATTATGTTGGGTATGGTTGTAATTAGACTGGATGTGTGGACTTCTTTCAGAAATGTCATGTGAGTCGTGTTCATATGCCCAGAGGGAAAGAACGAAGGTGAGCAGAAAGAATTTCTATTTCTCTTAGCTTTCTTCTCCCTCTCTAAACTCTAAATAGAAGGATTCGGCAGCTCTTCCTAGAGCTCACTGACTAACAAATCTCTACATTATCCATTACCATTTAGGATCGTAGCAACCCCATCTCATGATTTTACAAGAAACTGCAAATCTCCTATTAAGGCTTCAGGTTCTGAAACACCCATCACTATCTCCAGAATCACATAAAAGGCATTTAATGGAGCAGTGAGTAGTCAATTAAAATTCATTACTTAGACTAGGTCAGAGAGAGAAAATTATAATAGTTTCATACGATCTCTCACCTAGACCGTTTGGCCAAAGTTCATCAAATATCCCTTAACCTGGATGGAGAAACACAATAACTAAAATTAGTAGTCAAATTAATTTGAATTATGGCGGCATACTCTCTTTCGTAAGTAGGGGCTTACATATTAAATGAGATAAAAAGAAATATAGTTATTCAAAAATTTAATAATATCTCGCTCACCTCATAATAAATGTTAACAAGGAGATGAGAAAGATACCAATAATTCTAATATGAAAAATCAAATGAGAGTTTTTGAGAGTATGACGGATATGTCAAATTCGAACAAGATCCATATCGGATGCAAACCTTTAAAGAGTTAGGGGGTCAATGCTTCGGTCAACGGAGAACAACCATCAGACTTCTGGGTATATGAACTACAGGCACCTATTTTGAATGACTTCTTACAATAAATTGCATTTCACACCAGCACGCTTTCCTTTCCCAATACTTGTGTTTCTTGGAGTACTTCACAATATTGTGAGTGTATTTTCAGCGATTTTGTGATGGTGCCGGTTGGCATTGCTCTTAGCGTGACACATTGGTGTGGCCCCTGTACCGCTAGACTTTGTCCTGGTGGGGCCTCCTGTTATGTGGCCCGCGTATGATTCTGATGGTTGGTTGAGAATATTAGTCCCATACTCCCATATCTTCAATCATGAGCTGTCTCCTTGGCCCTATAGGTTTGGATAACCTGAATACCTGAAATAGAACTTTGTGACTGGATTGCCATGAATTTTGCTTCCATGGTAACGGAAAGACACAAATTTGGACTTTCAAAAAATTGCCCCATATTTAAGTGGAAAACAAGACATTATGTAAAATTAATGTTGTCCAGGAAACCAACATAATTAGAATCCATATTACAGATCAATTCTGACTGATAGGTTGCTTTATAAGTAAGCATGTAATATTGTGTTCCCTGTAAGTAATAAATCACCTTCTTAGCGTAGTGATCCAAATCAAGCTAATGAGGCATCTGTTACAGGCCAACTTCCGTAACCGCGATAACTCGCCGGAGTAGTGGTCGGAGGCAGAGATGATGACGGTAGTGGGAGATACCGTGGAACCGGAACCGCGGCTGCCTAGGCGGGATTGCTCGTTGGAGGAGAGAGCCACCAATATCTCACACAAGAGAACAAGAAACTAGAACTTCATTTCATATCCTCAACATACACTACCCATGCCTATATATAGGCTACAACATATAAAAAGACAAAACACTAATGATGACACCCTAGGAAGCACCGGTACGGGTACAGGTACCGGGTACGATACGTATCCGGTACGACAAATTTTAAAAAACAAGGATACGGGTACGGCAGGATACGTTGTATTAAATATAATAATTATATATTTATATATCACAAATGCAATTATATAACATGAACATTTAAAATTTAACATGAAGTTCTTGAACATAAACATAAACATAAACATTTGCCAAAACATCTATGAATTTCTGGATAAGTTCTTAAATAATTGTCAACATAAACATAAACATGAAGTTCATAAACATAAATGTAAACATTTAAAATTGAAGTTCTTAAACATAAACATTTAAAATTTAAAGATGCTCATCACTCATTTTCTTCATCTTCCTCCGTATTGTTGGAGATCAAAGCATCTTCAATTTCTGGCTCATCTAAAGACAAGTTGGCGATCGTAAGCATGCCAACTCCATCAAATGGATTTGCCCAAGCATCTCCTCCTATATCTCACATCTTACTCCTTCCTTGATTGTAGAGTTCATTTCTCCTCGATAATAGGCGTAGATTGCTATGCACATACACCAAATCGTCAGCTCTTTGTGGTAGAATTTTATTTCTTCTTAATGAGTGAATGAATGAGTATGTGCTCTAATTTCTTTCACAGCAGGAAGATAAAGAAGGTTGACCTAAAAGCTTCAAAGCAATCTTTTGCAATTTTGGTGCTGAAGTTCCATAGTAACTCCACCAATCTTTTGGCAAAAATGAAGCTCTACTCTCCAAACTATCTGGCTCACTAAAAGCTTGACCAATCCCCGTAAACCTAGAGAATTCATTGATTACTATATTCCTCTCCACCACATCAGGAAAATATCTTCTCAAACATTTATTCCTCTCCAAGGAAATCTCCTCATCCATATTTGGAGCAACTCTATTTGGCCCTTCATCAAGTCATTCCCTACTATAATACCTACAATGGAAACCACATAGTAAATAAATAAATCATAATAAATGGTAAAAGTCAAGTATGCAAAAGAAATTACCTTGGGTTAAGAGAATGAGTCATGCAATGTAGTGGTGTGCAACTCTTGCTCCACCGATCAACGAGGACATCATAAATTGCCTCATAAAAAGGGCAATAAGCTTCCAAGTCCGTTAACCACATCATCCCACCATTTGACATTATATATGATATTTTTAACCTGCAGAGCTTTCTCAACATCATCTGCTTTATACGTAGTCCATTCGGGACATCCAACCATATTAAGCAAACCCATCTTCACAAGTTTAAACCTCTTCAACATCACTATAGTTGAAGCAAAACGTGTTTCCGCAACTGCGAGTAACTTGAGTGAGACAAAAGAGTTATACATGTTTATTAGAAAAGCCCATGTATAAAGGCCCATAAAGGCCCAAGTGTATTCTCTCTTCTTTAGTCCCACATCTTGTATAGGATTGTTTCCTCTCTTCTCTTCTCCTATATAATTGTATTCTCTCCTTGTATTTACTTACACAAGCAATACATACACGTTTTTGGCTTCTCTCAACATGGTATCAGAGGGAGGTTCCGATCTCTAACCGTCCTGTTCGCTTGTTAACCGCTTCTACCCGCCGCCTTCCTGCGGTCTGCCCTTGCGGTTTCCTTCTCGCGGTCTCAGCGGACAGTCCGCTTTCTGCTGTCTATCCGCCGCTCCTCGCTAACTGTCCGCGGCCTCTGCGGACAGTCCGCTGCCTCTCTCCGTGGATCCAGGTTCTCTCCTCTTCCCACCTTTTTATAGGTTTTCTCTTCTCTATCCCGTGGACCCCACCCCTCGCGCGTCTCGCCGGTCTCCTGCTATAACCGCGCGGCTTCTCTCCTATCCGCTCGAGTTCGTCAACTCGCGGCCTCTCTCTCCTATCCGCTCGAGTTCGTCAACTCGCGGTCTCCTTTCTCTCTCCCGCTCGAGTTCGTCAACTCGCGGCTTCTCTCTCCTATCCGCTCGAGTTCGTTTACTCGCGGTCTCTTTTCTTTTGTTCGCCGACTTCCTGCGGCCTCCAGACCGTGCGGTCTGTTCCTTCCCGCTCTGGTCGTGGCCTGTCTGGCTGCTGGTGTTCGCATCGTGACCGTGCGGGTTCTTTCTCCCGGCCTTCTCTCTCGCTGCTTCGTCGCTGCGGTTTGATCCTAGTCGCCGCGGTCTCCTCCCGTCTCTGCGGCCTGTCTCTCCAGCGGACCCCTGCCTGGTCGCGGCGGCCTCCTTCCAAGTCGGTGCGGCTTGTCTTCCAGGACTATGGGCTCCTCTGTTGACTCCACCGGCCAGGCCGCTAGTCCGCCAGTAGACCGCCCGACTTGTCCTACCGACCTGCGCGATGAATTACGCATCACTACCATCTCTCTCTCCGGGAAGAAAAATTTTCTCCCTTGGGCGCATTCTGTGCGTCGGGTTCTCCAGGCGAAGGGTCTCCTGTCTTACCTCACCCAGGCTCCTCCGGCCCCCCCTACGGACGATTGGCTCCGCAACGATGGTCGTGTGCAGACTTGGCTCCTCAACTCCTTGGATGGTGAGCCCTATCAAATGGCTATGTATCACGAGACGGCCAAGTCTATATGGGATGAGCTGCACTCACTCTATTCCGGCTTTCCCTCTTCCGCCCCGTATCTTTGGCAGCACTTGTTATGTCCACCATCTGGGCCCGCCCTCGGACAAATTGGATCCCCGGGCTGCTAAACACATATTCGTGGGATATTCCCGTACTCAGAAGGGGTATCTCTGTTATTCTCCCGTCACTCGGAAGCTCTCCGTCTCTGCAGATGTCACCTTCCGCGAGACTCAACCATTTTTTTCGGATTCTCTCACTACTCCTCTCCCTTCGGCTCCTTTCCCTCCTTCCATCCCACGACCAGTTCTCCCCGTTACAACGCCGCTGCTACCGGTTCCACCAGCACTACCTCCTATTCCCCCCGCACCACCCATCATCCGGGTCTATACCCGTCGCCCCCGTTGCTCTACGGCCCCCCTGCAGTCCGCCTCGACCATGGTTACTCCGCGCCCGGCAGATCAGGTACAGACATCCACCGCTCATCCTCTGGCTCACTACGTCTCTCTACATCGCCTATCTCCCCATCTTCACGCTTTTGCTACTTCTCTTTCCTCGGTTTCTGTTCCTAATTCTGTGCAGGAGGCGCTCGAACATCCTGGCTGGCGGGCTGCCATGGAGGAGGAAATGGCTGCTCTCTGGACTAACCAGACCTGGACTCTCGTCCCTCTTCCTCCCGGTCAGAAACCCGTTGGGTGTAAATGGGTCTTTGTGATTAAACATGCTGCTGATGGCACTATTGACCGCCTAAAAGCCCGCCTTGTGGCTCGTGGCTTCACCCAGCAGCAGGGACTCGACTACGAAGAGACTTTTTCCCCGGTGGCCAAACTAAATACAGTCCGGGTTCTCCTCTCTGTTGCAGTACATCGCCAGTGGCCCCTACTTCAACTGGATGTCAAAAATGCGTTTCTGAACGGTGATCTCCAGGAAACAGTGTATATGCAACAACCTCCCGGGTTTGAGACCACGGGGGAGTCTCAAGTCTGCCATCTTCGAAAGGCTCTTTATGGTCTCAAACAGTCCCCCCGGGCATGGTTTGACAAGTTCAGTAAGGCCCTCCGGGAGATTGGTTTTGCTCGAAGCTCAGCCGACTTCTCGCTCTTCACTCGTCACCGATCTACCGGGACCGTCCTTCTGCTAGTCTATGTGGACGACATCATTATTACCGGGAACGACTCAAATGGAATACTGGCAGTCAAACGTCATCTGAGCACCGTTTTTCAAACAAAAGATCTGGGGCCCCTTCGGTACTTCTTGGGCCTAGAAGTTGCCAGACGGCCAGATGGTTTGGTCCTTTCTCAGCGAAAGTACTGTACTGACCTTCTTCATGATGCGGGTTACTCAGGCTGTAAGCCAATTGACACCCCAATGGATGTCAATCACAAGTTATGCGCGCAGGCCTCTGACTCAGATATCCTACTGGAAAATCCAGAATACTACCGTCGCCTAGTTGGAAAATTGATATACCTCACAGTAACCAGACCAGATATCTCCTTCGCTGTTGGTATCGTCAGTCGATATATGCATGCCCCCAGAAGCTCTCATCTTCAGGCGGTTGAACGTATTCTCAGATACCTCAAAACGGCTCCCGGGCAAGGACTGGTGTACAAAGTCTCTTCTTCCACTCCTACTCTGGTAGCATACTCTGATGCTGATTATGCTGGGTCCCTCGATGATCGAAGGTCCACCAGTGGCTTCTGCACGTACTTTGGAGGACACCTGATTACCTGGCGGAGCAAGAAACAAGCGGTCGTTGCTCGATCATCAGCTGAGGCAGAATACCGGGCGATGGCATCAGTGGTGTCGGAACTAACGTGGCTTGAAAGCCTTCTCACCGATCTGGGTGTAAAGCTTCCTTCACCGGCTCTTCTCCTCTGTGACAGTCAAGCTGCTATACACATTGCCAAGAACCCAGTCTTTCACGAGAGAACTAAACATATTGAAGTCGACTGCCATTTTATCCGGGAGAAGGTTCAACTAAAGAAGATCGACCTCAGACATGTTCCTGGTACTGAACAAGTTGCGGATGTCCTCACAAAGGCCTTGTCAAGTACCCTCTTCTATCAATGCCTGTCCAAGCTTGGTGCATACGATTTGTACGCTCCAGCTTGCGGGGGAGTATTAGAAAAGCCCATGTATAAAGGCCCATAAAGGCCCAAGTGTATTCTCTCTTCTTTAGTCCCACATCTTGTATAGGATTGTTTCCTCTCTTCTCTTCTCCTATATAATTGTATTCTCTCCTTGTATTTACTTACACAAGCAATACATACACGTTTTTGGCTTCTCTCAACAATGTTCAACCTGTATTGATGATTCATTATGAAAGTTCTGATTGACTGAGTTTCATTGGCCACTTGAGTTATCCATCCGCATTGTTCTCTAGCTGTTGCACAGCGATCTGTATTATTAGCGGCAAAAAGATTTTTTAATGCTAGATTTAAGGTATGCACAACACAAGGTGTCCAAAAAATATGTGGGAATCGTGCCTCCACAATTGCTCCTGCTACCTTACACACCGGCGCATTATCAGTGATAACCTGTATAACATTTTCAGCCCCAACTTCATTAATGACTTCAATCATCAATTTTGCAATATAATGTCGATCCTTGTACTCTCCTGATGCATCAACTGCCTTTAAAAAAACCGGACCATCCTCAGAAGCCGCCATAAAATTAATCAAGGGTCTTCTCTGAGCATCTGTCCAACCATCACTAACTAAGTTTATTCCCTTTTGGGGCCAAGTATATTTTATTGGTTGAAACATTCTAGTGATATTGGATTTTTCCTTTTGCAAAAGTGTAGTTCTTAGAGCATTATATCCAGGAAGAACAAATTCATCAAGATTGTGATTAGCCGCAAATTTATACGAACTAATATAATACGGATTTCTAGCTAGATGAAATGGCAAACCACCAGAATAAAACATCCTAGCTATGTGGCTCCTCAACTCATCTCTAGCTTTTTTGAAAAATCATATCAATAGGTCCACCTCTTCTTTTTTTGGTTTCCCCAACTAATTGAGAAGATGGACTTGCATTGGAAAATGTCATGATCTTGGAAGCCGGTTTGCATTTTTCTTCTGAAATAGAAACCACTCTTTGAAGCTCTTTTAAATACTCTGGGGTCACCTTTGCACATACCCTAATCCCGGTCCCGGATATTTTTAGCAAGTGACTTTTTACCCTAGAATACGAGCCGCTGAAATCAACCTCACAAAAATTACATTTCCACTTTCTGTTTCCCCCACCAACTTCTCTACTATGTATAAAAGACACATAAGCCCAGAGTGGGGCATTATCATCATTGTTTGCGTCATCAGAAATAAATCTACTCATTACTGATGTAGACGTTGAACCAGTGACACTAATGGGAGTGTGTGATTGGGACATAACTGTCATAATAAAAAAAGTACAAGAACATTCATTACAAAAACATAAGCTAAGAACATTCATGACAAGAATTGGACAGTGAAATCTGGGCAGATTTTTGCCCAGATTTCACACAGAAATCTGGGCAGAATTCTGCCCAGATTAATTCTGCCCAGATTTCTGAATGAAATCTGTGCAGAATTCTGCCCAAATTTCACCAGAAATCTGGGCAGAATTTAGCCCAAATTTCACCAGAATTCTGCCCTAGGTATGCCACAATGATTGCAGATTGTTCCATACATAACCTTAGAGATTATAAATCTATCTATTTCAAAACTAAGGAAGAGCACAGCAGTAATTACTACTTAAACCATGAATAATAATATTAGAAAGCAAAAATCACAAAACAAAAAGAAGAAGAAGAAGCTACAGAGGAAGAAGAAGAAGCTACAGAGGAAGAAGAAGAAGCTACAGAGGAAAAAGAAGAAGCTACAGCGGAAGAAGAAGAAGAAGAAGAAGAAGCTACAGAGGAAGAAGAAGAAGAAGAAGAAGAAACTACAGAGGAAGAAGAAGCTACAAAGGAAGAAGAAGAAGAAGCTACAGAGGAAGAAGAAGAAGAAGAAGAAGCTACAGAGGAAGAAGCTACAGAGGAAGAAGCTACCTGCTGGTCGGGAGCAGCGGCGACGGGAGCAGCGGCGACGGGAGCAGCGTCGGGAGCGGCGAGCGGCGACGGGAGCAGCGGCGACGGGAGCAGCGCCGGGAGCGGCGAGCGGCGACGGGAGCAGCGCGACGGGAGACTGGAGCAGCGCCGGGAGCAGGGGCAAGAGCGGGATCGGGATATTACTAACCCTAAAACCGCGATATCCCCTATATAATACCGTATCGCGCCGTTCGGTAAGCGTATCCGTACCGAAAACGTACCCGGTACGGGTACGGCTCTATTTTTGGCGTATTCGTGCTTCGTAGATGACACCTAAAACTAGACTCGAGGCTCCCACATAACTCATAACTCGTAACTCATAATGACACCATCATAACTCATAACACATAACTTATAACAAACTCATACTCATAATATCGCATCCGCCCTTGAAATCGAGCTTGCCCTCAAGCTCGAATTCTACGTGGTGACCGAAGCATCTGACAGTTTGATTTCCCGCCAGAACAGTGCATGATATCGCGTAGCTACGTCGGCGGCATCGGTGAGTAGCGGCGGCGCCGTTGGAAAGGCGAGCGACGTAAGTAATGACTTCGGCAAGGTCGGTGGAACGGTGAGGACCAGCTCTAGCTCGCTGGTGCTCTCCCTCTCTCGCGCGTTGTCGACACTTTATCTCTCTGCTTCTTTCTTCTCTCTGCTCGCTGGTGCTCTCTGGTTCTCTGGTTCTCTGGCACTCTCTAGCTCACTGGTGCTCTCCCTCTCTCGCGCGCTGTCGGTACTTTATCTCACTGGTTCTTTCTTCTCCCTGCTCGCTGGTGCTCTCTCGGCTGGTTCATTCTTCTCCCTACCTCCCCCTCTCATTCTATCGCTCTGCATTTTATTTTCTTTGTGTTGGTTGTTGTGTTAGCTGTCGGTTGTAGCATGGTGGATGCCTTGTGGGTTGTTGTTGGTGGCCGCCGACCCATTTAGTTGTTGGTGGCTACCCTGTTGCCTTATTAATTCAGCAAGGCATGGTGGTTGTCTTGTGGCTGACTAGTTGGTTGTAGCATGGTGGTTGCGTTGTTGCTTTATTTGTCTTATTAGTTGCTACTTTATTTTTATTTAACACGTTTATTAATCAACAAATGATTTGAAATACCCATATTAATAGTTATTTATCCAACTTCATTTTGCAATCAATGATGTATGTATATCAAATCACATTTTTAGTTGTCTTGCTGTTTTGTGTCTTTTGATAAATAAAATGTGAGATGCTTTGAAAATTTGAATGATACTTGAATGCTTTGTTCATTTTGTTGGAAAGTTTGAAAGTTTGAATGGTACAAGAGTGGATAGTGAATGTTGATTCTGAGGAGGATGAGGATGAAGATGGCGATGATGAAGTCTTTCCTGGAGAGGGGCTGACATGGGCGCACATTGGCAATATAGTCGACGCTGATCATGATGAAAGGAGACCTTAAAGATTAGCTACAAGCAAAGAAGTGGTAATTGGTTATCAAAGAAGGGGAAAGAGAAAAATATTTGAGGTGGACGAGGGGGATCTAGAGGGTTCATCGGATGAAGATCATATTCTATCTACTCTGTCAACTATAGATGAGTCTTTAAGTGATGAAGAATGAGGTATGCTTGAAATTTGATTTTTGAAATTTTGAGTTTAAAATCACTAGTTTTATAAATTTTCATCTTTAAAGTATTTTATGTTAAATGTTACATATATCTTTTAATATTTAAAAGTTCAATAGGTTGTAGAATAGGTAGTACTGTGACATGTATAACAATTAAAAAATAACATTTAATTACATATATAATTAAATAAATATTAAAATCTGATATATGAAATATCCCCGATATATTCCCCGATATATAAAAAACCGACATGAAAACCCAAACCGACGTGTCCCCGACATCCGACATCTGCAACATTGGGTACGCTAACGGGGAAAGCATGGAAGTAGTTGATACGATGATTAGGAGAAGGATAAATATTTTATGTCTGCGAAAGACTAGATGGGTGGGTGAGAATGCTAAATTTTTAGATAATTCAGGTTTTAAATTATGGTACACAAGAAAAAATAAAACAAACAGGGGAGTAGGTATTATTGTGGATACTACTTGAAAGGATGAAGTTGTTGAGATAAGCAGAAAATGTGATAGAATCTTAGGATTAGTGTTTACGCGGCATAAGTAGGATTAAGTGGAGCTATTAAATTGCAATTTTGAGAAGACTTAGATGATTTAGTAAGACAAATCCCACAAAAAGAGAAGATTTTCATAATATGAGACTTAAATGAACATATAAGGTAGAAAAATATAGATTACACAGCCGTTTATGGAGGATATGGATATGAAGAAAGAAATGAAGAAGAACGAACCATTTTAGATTTTGTCGTAACACATGAGCTAATTGTATCAAATACGTTTTTCATAAAAAGGGAAGAACATTTAATTACGTTTAAAAGCGGACCAAATAAATCACAAATTGATTATTTTATGACTCGCAAAATGGATAAAATGATTTGTAAGGATTGCAAAGTCATACCAGGAGAAAGCTTGACAACATAACATAGGTTTGTGATGTTAGATGTACAAATTAAATATAATAAATTTAAGACAAGGACAAAAATGTTGCAAAAAATTTGGTGGTGAAACTTGAAGATGGAAAAGCAGGTTGTTTTCAAGAACGCAGTTATGAAACAACTAGTTGATGACCCTTATGTTGATCATAATACCTCATAAAAAATTATGTCTTCATATTTAAGGATAAGTGGAAAGAACATACTTGGAGTATCAAAAGGTCGTGCGCCTCCAAATAAAAAATCTTTGTGGTTCAAAGAGGAAGTTCAAGATAAAGTGAGGGCAAAGAGGGTCAGCTATAAATCACTCTACGCATGTAAGAATGATGAAAACTTAACAATGTAAAAAGTCTCCAAAAACGAAACTAAATAGGCAGTAAGTAAAGCAAGAAGATAAGCTTATGAATAATTTTATAAGCAACTAGATACCAAAGATGGAGAGCGTGACATATATAAAATTGCTCGAGATAGAGAAAGAAAGACAAGAGATTTAAGACAAGAGATTTAAGTCAAGTAAAATACATAAAGGATGAGACGAATACAGTTTTGACGGATGATGTGGATATTAAAGAGCGATTGAAAAAATACTTTTATCAACTCTATAATGAAACAAAGTAAAATGAATTGAACTTGAAAGAGTCAAGTAAATCATGCAAGTATAAGAACAAGACGTTTTATCGTAAAATTCAAGTATCAGAGGTAAAAGATACTCTAAATAAGATGAAAAATGGAAAGGTGGTTGAGTCAGACGATATACCCATCGAAGTATGAAAATGTCTAGGAAATGAAGGAATTTTGTGGCTTACATATTTTTTCAATAAAATATTGAAGTCCAAGAGGATGTCAGACTAACGGAAAGAAAGTATTTTGGTACCTTTGTATAAGAATAAAGGAGATATAAAAAATTATGTTAATTACAGAGGAATTAAATTGATGAGTCATACCATAAAACTATGAGAATGAGTAACAGAAAGAAGATTAAGACGAGAGACTAACATCTCGGAGAATCAATTTGGATTCATGCCAGGGAGGTCGACCATGGAAGCTATACATCTCTTGAGGAGACTCATTGACAACTATCGAGAAAGTAAACAAGATTTGCATATGTTGTTTACTGATTTTGAGAAGGCTTATGATAAAGTTCCAAGAGAGATCTTATGGTGAGTCTTAGAAAAGAAAGGTGTAAATGTATCATATATTGACATAATGAAATATATGTATACAAATTCAGTGACAAGGGTGAGGACATCTGGAGGATTAATACAGGAATTCTCTATTACTGTTGGATTACATCAAGGTTCAGCTTTAAGCCCTTATCTCTTTACCCTTGTCCTAGATGAGCTCACAAGACATATCCAACAAGCAATACCTTAATGTTTATTGTTTGCGGATGATAACGTTTTGGTTGATGAGACGCACGAGGGTGTAAACGTAAAACTTGAATCTTGACAAGATACTTTAGAAAAGAAGGGTTTTAGGTTGAGCAGGGCAAAGACAGAGTATATGGAGCTTAAATTTAACAGTACAAGAAGGACAGATAACTTCGTAATTAAGTTGGGTGATCAAGATATTTCTCGTAGTGAATGTTTTAAATATCTTGGATCGATAGTTCAAAAAGATGGAGGTATTAATAAAGATGTGACACATAAAATCCAAGCGGGTTGGTTGAAGTGGAGAGGCGCGTCAGGGATCTTATGCGATCATAAAGTATCACTAAAACTTAAGGGCAAGTTTTACCGTACTGCAATTAGACCTGCGATGCTCTATGGTTTTGAGTGTTGGACAGTGAATTGTGTACATGAACAAAAAATGGGAGTTATGGAGATGAGAATGCTTAGGTGGATGTGTGGACACACGAGATTGGATAAAATTAGAAATGAAAGTATCAGGGATAAGACAGGAGTAGCACCAATATCAGAGAAGATGCGAGAAGCTCGTCTAAGATGGTTTGGACACGTACAAAAGAGACCATTAGAGGCACCTGTTAGGCGTTGTAAGCCTAGTCACTAGGCATGTTAGACGAGGGAGGGGTAGACCAATAAAGACTTGGAATGAAACTATAAAGAAAGACATGATGTACTTAGGCAATAGTGAGATTATGACAAAAGATATGGCACAATGGCGACAAAGGATCCATATAGCTAACCCCACTATAGTGGGATAAAGGCTTGAGTCTTGTTGTTATATCCACCATTGCATAAGTAACCATCAAAGAAGAGTTTGACGTTGTCATCTCTTCATTGAGATTTAGACTTCATTTGGTTTAGCGGTGGCGGGTCGATCCGGCGGGTGGAAACGGAGTGTTCGAATCGGAGGGGGGAGGTGACTGCTCCAAACGGAGCTTTTGGGGCATTTCTCAAGGCGGGCGGGTGGAAACGGAGCAAACGCCACTGGAGATTCATTTGTTTACCCTCCTTCCAGCGGCATTTGCCCAAAACGGAGCAACGAAACACCCAAACAAATAGAGCCTTAGATTTCTCTTCTCAATTCTTACAGTAGACATTTCTCATAATGGATAAAAAAACACTCCACATAGAATATGAAAGAGGGCTGAATCTCAATACTTTATAAGTACTTATAAACCTCTAATTAAGTCTTCTGTTACAAAAACACTCATCAACTACCACCACAACCAAATAATGGCCTAATGGGCACTCAATGGAGTTCTCAGTAGTTAATTCAAATGCCAAATTAATCCTAGAATAAATCCTTCATTTCCTTAATTACATCCCTTAATCAGCTGGCTAAAGATTCTCAAGTATAGAATGGAAGAAGAATATGTTGCGATCCCAAGAGCACAGCAGGGTATTTTGGTATCCTATAGCTATAAGGGGGCTGTAGTTTCGTTTGGGGGTTGTGTTTTTTTGTATGTCATGTTGTTAGGTTTTGGCAAGCTGCAGGAAGCGTGAGGGAGGTAGTGCTCATCTTGGTGGTTTACTGATCTTATGTTCAGAAGTGCGCTGGTTACCTCTTAAGATAGATCCCCTACTCTGTAACTGCTATTATCTTCTATTATTGTTGCTGTTTGGGAGTGTTGTTATAAACTGATTTGATATTGTCTATGAAAGTGCTGTTCATTGTGTATTTGGATCATCCTTGGCTGGGAAAATACACAACAGAATACACTAGGCATAAGATTTATCAGCAAGTATGACTATTTCCCCCCTTTTTTATTACATAGCGATGAGAGTAAGATCAAACAAATGCACAGCAGCAACCCATCACATTAGATCAGAGAATATGAGAAGAAATCATGAACAATGAATCGAACATATTCAAAAGGAGATAACGGGAAACATAGAATGCGTATAAGAGATAAGTGAGAGAGAAGGAAGGGTGCTCACCTCTCCGAATTTATCTCCGCAGCGCGGCCGGTCCCCGCAGAACACCCAGGAATCACACAAACAAGGCCCATCGACGCCACTGCACATGGCTTTGCAGGCCTGGCAGCACTCTCGCGCGGTATTGAACTTGTGATCGGTTCCCCATTTCACGGCTGATCCCCATAATTCCAAATGCTCCAATCCCCGGCAGCACTCTCCCGTCTCTTCGCCCTCACCGACGGCCATGCTTTCCTCCTCCCTAGTCAGCAACATGGATGAGCCGACGGAGAGCTCCGACGAGGTAGTCGTCGGCCTGCGCAGGGCCCAGGAGGAGACTGTGTATACGAGGATGCAAGAAGTGACGGAGAGAAGGATCGGGATCAAAATTGACCGCCGGCTCCCGCTGCCCGACTGTTCGTTCTGCTTCTTTCCCATTGAAAAAATTGCAGAGAGAGAGAGGGGAGAAGGGTTCTGGTTGACTAAAAAACCCGAAGGGCGAGCAGGAGCATACACGGGAGCTGAGGAGATTCTCACCAAACGCAAGGAACAATCATGTCAATGGCAGCCTTATACAAAATTTTAAATTATATAGGAGTGAAAGTGCACGGTTCTCCATGCCCCTGAGTATCCGAATGGGCTCCGTCGGGTTTGGGAAATTTTTGGGTCCGCCCCGTCTCCAGATTTGGAGAAGATTTGGAGACGGGGTCGTTCCGATTTTGACATGTGGCAAGCTTTTAATATTATCTTTTTTTAATACTGCGATTCCTGGCAATATCTTCGTGACATTTTTTGATCGCAAATACTACTTGTCTTCCTTATTGCGTCGGGCCTTAGGTATTTCCGTGAACGATTTCGAAGTTGTAAAGAGTTTTCTTCCGTTTCTTGCTGCTCTGTCGATCGTTAAACGGTGTTTAAGGTAATACGCTATTTGTTTTCCTCGCTTTCAATTCCTCGTTTTCTTGCTTCTCTGTCGATAGGGTAGTATTTCTTCATTTTCCTAGCATTTCCTTTTACTACCTGCAATAATTTTGAATTGTCCCTTTAATTGTATAATGTACCAGATTTAATTTATTACGTTCAATTTTATTTTTCTTGCGATCTTTTTCGTATTTCTGCGATCAGTTTTGTATATCCTGCGATCATTTTTGTATATCCTGCGATCTTTTTTGTATATCCTGCGATCATTTTTGTATATCCTGCGATCATTTTTGTATATCCTGCGATCATTTTTGTATATCCTGCGATCATTTTTGTTTAACTTACATTCAGATTTGCTGAACTTACAACCGTTTATCTATTCTATTTTGTAGAGATTGAGAGGAGCTTCAAGGTTAGTAGAACGCACGTTTTGTGTATCAGATGTTCACGGTATACCTTCTCCTACTCATTCAGGACACATTCCGTCTCCGCCATTAGCGACAGGAACCCAGGATATAGCTAAAACAGTGGAGATGTGAGGTTACGAATCTCGTCGGTAATGACAACGAGGAATAAAAAGATGTGGCAAAATGAGGAAGAAGACCGAAGGCAAGCAAAAAAAGCGCGGTGGATAGTCGGAATTTTTGTCAAAAAAGAGCGCGAAAAGATAAAAAATAAATTGCCACGTGTCAAAATCGGAACGACCCCGTCTCCAAATCTGGCGACGGGGCCTGGACCCAAAAATTTCCCGTCGAGTTTTGGGTTCGGGGGTGTTGTACTGCATTGTGCAGTGCAGTATCCCACGGCTGACAGTGCAACAGCACTCGCGCATGCATCTCGGCGCGAGTGTTGATGCACTCGCAGTCCTCGAATGTGCCGCACTGCACGGTGCAGTACAGCACACCCTCGCCATGCGCGGGTTTTGCCCACCTTCGACAAGAATCACACTCGTTGATTCTTAATTATTTTATATTTTTTATCATGTATGTTTTTGCATGCCCATCCTGCATGTTTTTGCGCCCCCCCCCCCCCAATGTATGTTTTGCACACCCCCCCCCCCCCCCCACACGCCGAGCAACTTGGTCTACTACCCTTACGTCGCCGGCACGCACGACAAAAAATCACTTGGCATCTTCTTGCCTATAAACCCTCGTTTCTCTTGGCGGGCCGACTCTCTCTGGCAATGGCGGCCGACAATGAATGGTCGATAGAGATAAAGACAACGAATCGTGGCGTTAAGAAGCTACTTCCTAGGGAGCAGGGGCGGATCTAGAGGGGGGACCGAGGGACACTGGCACCCCCATTATTTTTCAAAATGATTAGTGTATTTGGATTCCTCTCGTCGAGGCAATGAATTTTTACTACTTATACGTCAAAAACGGTTGCCAGATGAGGAGAAACAACTCTGATAAGATTGAAACGTTTAAATTTTTTTTGAAGGAAGTTGATGTTTGGTCTCCCATGTTATAATTTTTAGAACCCAGTGACGCATTCAAAAAAAAAAATTTTGTGCACCCCCATTATTAATTTTCTGGATACGCCACTGCTAGGGAGGAGGTCGAGGTGAGCATTTCTCCCATCTATGTGTGATTTTAAGGCACTGTTTGCTTCCACTAGATATATATCTTCTCTTCGATTCTATCGAATCCTCACAGTTGCCCGGATTCTGATGCAGAATTACGCCCGTTTCTTCTGAAATGGAC
Source organism: Platanthera zijinensis (assembly GCA_039513925.1). NCBI lineage: Eukaryota > Viridiplantae > Streptophyta > Magnoliopsida > Asparagales > Orchidaceae > Platanthera > Platanthera zijinensis. The sequence goes on from CM077083.1 coordinate 160,536,429, forward strand.
ATGATTGCTTCACAAATGTTTATTTTCCCTTCCATTTTGTTTTAGTTTGTTTGATATTGTAATGCATTTGGCACCTTGTTCTTTTGGGGTTAGGGTTCCTCTTCTGTGACTAGTATCTTTAACGTGCTACTAGTTCCTGATGAGTTCTGCTAGTTCCCGATACGCTGCGTGCTTCCCGTAGTAGAATTTTGACTCCGTAGATAGCAAGCAAATCGTGATCAATATGTATAGCCTGATCTATGTTCATGTTGTATTGTTGTACAGAATGGTCGGAAAAATGATTATTGGTGATGATGATTTTGCTTCATTATTAAGTGCAGTCTATGATTTTTGTCTGCATACACTCATATTGTGCTGTGAAAATAATATCTGCACAACCACCAAATCCATGTATAAATTAAATGACACATCTTTATAACTAAAGATGTATGAAATTATCAACAATGAAACAAAAACTTCTCTGCTTCCATTTTTGCTCTTTGTTCTTTCCCAATTTATCTTCTTCCTATAGCATTATCAGACCAACTCAATTGTTCTTAATTTGAAATTGTTTCAATGGCTTCATCATCTACCTCTACGCCAGCGGCCACCAGCCTCATATGCTCAAACCTTCATCCCAATATTCAATGGCGAAATGTATAAAAATTAGAGCAACAAAATAATGACTCGTTTTATCTTTGATCAGGACCTTTGGGACATCATTGAGATCGAGCAAAATTAAAAGCTATACACATTTGTCATAAAATAGCTTACATGTGCCTAGTTGATTCTATGCAATCGGGGTAAGAGATTGATATAGCTTATGACATTTAAAAACCAACCTCGATTCCTATCTCTAACCCTGATTCCTATCTCTTACCACGAAAGCCCTCAGTTGCCAGTTTCGCAGAAGATTAGGGTGATTTTTTGCCCGAGGCGACAAGACAACGAGGAGGAGGCACGCGACGGCGGTGTTCGGGCATCTCGAAATCTCCTATCTCCGACACATTCTTCTCCTTCTTTGTAATGAATCCATAAATTTTTTTTATTATCTACTGCTAGCATTAATATTATCTAAATGGTATAAATCCATGTTTTCAAAGGACGTTGAACCCAAAATCTTTCTAATGTATTTGATTGAGTCGTTATCAGTTCATGATGAATATTGGTGTAGTTACTATAAATCAGATCTTATTGATATAAAGTTGCATCACTAAAAGGTTGAAAAACAAATCATTTAAGTCATTTTAACTCTCATGTACTTACCTTTAATCCATCTCAATTGTGTTTGCACCATTTTATTACAAAGAGATTTATGCAATCATATATAAACTTAGGGAGCCAATAGCATCATCAATTTTGTGTCTTGTTTTTTTATTTATAAGCTGACTTGAAGATTTAAGTCAACTTGAAGATTAAAGTTAAGTATGTTAAAGCCCAATTGTAAGGGCATATAAGAGAGCCCATCATAGATTCTCTCTCCCTCATATTTTAGTCTCACACCTATGGAGTTTAGGTGCTACCCTCTGTAGTGTATATGTTCTTTCACTAGAAAAAAGAACTCAGTCCCAACACCTGATTCTATACCAGCAGTAATAAGAAGAAAGAGTTCAGGAGCTTCCATACGCTATAACTATACAAAAGCACCAAGTGTACCTACTCTGATAAGAGCACCAACATCAGTGATTCTATCAGTTAAGGTAACATTCTAATCATCAGACAGGGAAGCTTGAAAACAAGCCCCTGACCCAAATTCTAGAAAGCGCTCTTGTTAGCAAAGTAATATAGAGTCCATTTGCTTTATTTGAACTAGAAAGATACCTGAAACTTGCAATTCTCTTTCTCTTCTCGATAGGCCATTTGCTATCAATAAGAAGGAAGAAGTAGAATGACCACAACTAAATCTGTGAGCAAAAGAGGAAAAATATCACACTTGGTTTACATTTGAACAGTCAATTCTCTCACTCGTGCATTACAAACAAATGATGTTCTCGCTCGCAACATCTCTTGCAGGATCTCTCGCTCGCTCAGTGTCAGATAATTGAGAAACTAAATTTTATTACACTACCCGATGTGTTTATCCCGTGAGCATGCTCATCAATTTATGGATGCCTAGAATCCCCCTCACTACTGATTTCTTGTAAGGGTTCTTAAATATGTAAGGGTTCTAATTGAGCGATGAGTGACATTTGTGTTGAAACCAAAAACTTAGTCTCTGTGGAGTTCGACCCTTGGGGAAGGGGTGACCTCACACCTACTACACTCGGGGGGATGTCACGGACAAAAGACTTGGGAAACTAGGAACAGACCTTCGACTCTAGCGCGGAGGTCCCACCACACACCCGGAAGGTCACAAGAACACTTCCCCTCCCTTACCAATGAGAGCTGGGTACCTTGGAGAGTTCTCTCAACTCTACCAAGAAGAAAGTTAGGGAGGAGGAAGCCAAAAGCCAATGCCTCTCCAAAGGTACCCAAGGAGGTCTATTTATAGTTTTTTCCAAGTAGTCCTGGGGTCAAAATGACCAAAATGCCCCCAAGGCAAATAAGCCTCTAGCCAATAGAAAACATCCACACTGGGGGGTAAAAGGGAAAAATTCCCCCTGGGGGTAATATGGTAAACATGACAACAAGAGGTCCAGGGGGAGGGGGAGGCCGAACCGTGCTCCTCCCCCTTATCCCCACCTCAGACACTCAAGCCGAGCTCGCTCGAAGGGGCAGGGCGCCCGGGCGAGCTCCAGGTCGCCGACCGAGCTCGCCCAAGGGGGCAGGGCGCCCGGGCGAGCTCCAGGCCGCCGACCGAGCTCGCCCAAGGGGGCAGGGCGCCCGGGCGAGCTCCAGGCCGCCGACCGAGCTCGCCCAAGGGGGCAGGGCGCCCGGGCGAGCTCCAGGCCGCCGGCCGAGCTCGCCCAAGGGGGCAGGGCGCCCGGGCGAGCTCCAGGCCGCCGGCCGAGCTCGCCCAAGGGGGCAGGGCGCCCGGGCGAGCTCCAGGCCGCCGGCCGAGCTCGCCCAAGGGGGCAGGGCGCCCGGGCGAGCTCCAGGCCGCCGGCCGAGCTCGCCCAAGGGGGCAGGGCGCCCGGGCGAGCTCCAGGCCGCCGGCCGAGCTCGCCCAAGAGGCAGGGCGCCCGGGCGAGCTCCAGGCCGCCGGCCGAGCTCGCCCAAGGGGGCTGGGGTGCAGGGGGTGAGGCCTTGGCCTCCGTCCGAAGTACCGCTCCTTCATCGCGCATAGCAAGCCCGGGGGAGATGCAGATTTTTCCTTCCCCTACTAGTATATTTCCAAGTCCAAGCCAAAATTGGTCACCAAGAGTCCAAAATCTTTAAAAAGCTTAAAAACTTAAAACTGGCTCTGCGCCTGCCGAAAGTACCCTACTCTGCGAATATGGGGTTGTACAATTTGCCTTCTTTTTTTTGATTTTTTTGTAAAGAAAAGGCTAGATCCATCCAGATCTGATGGGCTTTTAAGATTTTTTTTTATTGTCGCTTGTTTGGCTTTTGGATCTCACGAGTATATGATTTTTTGTTGTCGGGGTGGCATGATTCCATCTCGGATCAAAATTTTACATCGAGGTTAGAGAAATTTTGAATACATTCAATCTCACTGTCCTCCTTATTACTTGTTTTACCATTAGATTATCAATTTTATGGAGCTTTTATTGTTGGCGGACTTTAAGTTTTTATATCTAAATTACTTGGCAAGGATCTTCAAAAGTTCTCTGTTAATTAATTGTAATCTTTTATAGTTTTTCGTCATTTCATTTATGTACTTCATAATAGTAGCACTTCACTGCCAGATCTATTTATTCTTGAGTTGTTTTTGTTGGATCTTAACTGTTCAATTTTCGTATATAGTTGAAATTTTGGTGTAATTGGTTTTCTACTTTCTTCATCCTTACTGCTGCAAATATTTTTGTCAGACATGTGCTTCCATCACCTCCATTCTTCAACAATTCATAGTCCAGTTTTTCCTAATTTAGAGATGTCATTTCTACGTTTAGTATGACATTCCATGTCTTTTAATTTCTAATTTAGGATCAAGTATTATATCTTCCAATTCCTTCCCTCAGGGAGAAATTAACTATATTAACTGAAGTGTGTGTGTTTTTTTGTGTATGTATTGAAGGCTAATCGAGTCCAATGGCGGACACCACCAGGTATCTTTTGTTTTTGGTTCTTTTCATGTTTTGTTTTTCTTTTCTTTTTTGGTCGTTTTTTTGTTTTTCAATCCACTGTCAGCATTATTTCCTAGCGTCTTATTGAAGAATGTGGTCGTCCAGCTCCTATTCATCATTAGTGATGGGTTGATACCCATTGACAACTACAAGCCATGGGTTTCAACAATTGAAGATAGAAATGCAATCTTTGGTGCCACCTTTTCTAGACCAGAGGAGTGTGAGGTTTTAATTATATTTGCGACTGGGAACCAACCTTGCTCTTGGTTTTAATGATATATGCTACTGGGACCAACCTTGCTCTTAATTTAATGAAGGTATTGTTTAATTATGCCATGTTATTTCTTAAGTAATTGACATGCATGATACTATTTTTTATGGAAGAATTTCAATGACGAAAAAGTTATTAAGGCTAAATTTTTACAGGTGTCTGGACTTCTACGAAAACATAATTATGGGTAATGGTTTGAACTCCTGATGGATCGTGCTACATAGATATTTAATACGTTGTTGGTGAGAGCAGCTAAGACTCCATGCAACTACATTCTTGATCAAACGAATGTTTACAAGAGTGCACGAATTCGTAAATTGAAGTCATTCGTGAAATACTGCAATGTGGTTCTGCAATAAGATATTAGTATATTATGCTTTCAATTTATAATGCTAAAATTTCATCTTATGGCTTAGTTATTTGGTTGAAATTGAAAATACATGTTTGAAATGTGATAAGCTAGCTAAATTCCTTCACTTGGATGGATGTATTGAAATCATTATGAATTTTGTACTTGACAAACATCTTAAAATTTCATAGAAGGTAAGGGTTATATTTTCACACTCAAAAGGAGTGGGTGTGAAATCAGATGAGTTCTTCTAGTCATTTATAATATACTACTTGCTAACACAATTATTCCCAGATAGCCGTAGTTATCTTCCTTACGCCAGATGAGTAAGTCTTGAGTAGCTAAATGACTAGAAGAGTTTTTATTGTTTTTGAACATTTTTTCGCAGGTATTACAAGATCATCGAAGCCGTTCACATGTTTTTCATAGTGAATCACGAGAGAGAGGGAGTTCAATTTGCTCTTTTGTATGACAACATTTTTTGAGCGCTGCAGAAAGCATGTGTTGAGGACAACCACGCTGCCATTATAGCTCATCATTCATCATCATGCTTGGCATAAGATTAGGTTGTTTGAGAGCGTAGGTGTTTATAATTATTGTTTAATTATGCCATGTTTTTCATGTTGTATTTTTGTGTGAAGGATGTAATTAGTCCATATTGTTGACTAGAATCACCAGATGTTTATGCAAATTTTTGTTATTTTAATACTATTTGGTTCTTCTGAAAATTAGACAGAAATATTGAATCATTTAAAAAAAACAAATTGCGGTGTTTGAAAGTAAAAACATGGCAAAAGGGGTCCAATACATTTAATTTGTTGCATTTTACATATGATATTTTTATATCCTATGCTATATTTTGATAGATGCACTTGCTTTAATCGAATATAGATTGGAGAATACGAAATTTTCCCTATCATGTTTTTGAAACTAGGATAAAATTGGGAATACCCGAGTAAATTTATCCTTCTTGCCTAAATCTGCGTTCAGACGCCGCTTCCTATTCAGTTCCAGACCCTCCAGGCCCTCGATTTTGCGCGACAACGAGACGACGAGTTCGAGGCTATCCCACCAGCAGTAGGTGGTGGAGACCTTGATCTTGATCTCGGGGCAGGTCCCAGTGGAAATGCTCCCTCTCCACAGATTCCACCACCACTGCAGCATCCTTCACCAGCGTTTGGTCCTTCGACGGATTGGGATCGTCAATTTGGGTCTATTCACACACGCTTAGACGAGATCCAGACCCATTTTGACGAGCGCTTTACACGCTTTGATGGTCGATTTATCGCGCTGGAGCAGAGTCAAGCTTCTTCCATGGAGCGTATTATGCGTGAGTTTACAGACCTGCGGACATATTATCAGCAGCAGGGGCACCATAGCGATGAGTATTAGGTTTCCTTTTGTATTGGGTCGGTAAAAGGACGTTTGTATCTGTATCTGTTTATTTTTATTATGAGCATTATCTTGTACTTTTCTTTTATTTTAATCAAATTTTTTTTAAAAAAATATATCATGTTTTGCTTTAGTGTTTTATTTCAGGTCAGACTTGGTGCCAATTTGGACTCCTCAGAGAAGTTTTATCTTCCCTTACTCTTTATTTTTACACATTGGGGATAATGTTTCGTTTAAGTATGAGAAATATTTCTCATTAATTTAACCCCTTTTTAGCAAAACATACAAAAAAAAATTTAAAAATTTAAAAATTATTTTTACTTTGTTTTTACAAAAAAAAATTCAAAAACATACAAAAAAATTAGCATGGAAGGGATTATCTTCTTCTCAAGCCATACCTTTATAGTGGCAGGGACGATGAGCAAGGTACACCGCTGGACAGAGCAGTTTATTATCCTCGGCGGCCCAATCGGCGACATTCATTTCCCCTCGAAACAGCCACTGGATGAGATCTTCAACTCCCTGGTCTTGGAGGGGCCTGCCCAGAACCTGCGAGCTGCCTTCATCAGCAGGAAGTTTGACATCGCATACTAGCGACAGGATGTCGCTGGACTTCATTACATCTGGTCGGGCACTGGTATGTTCTCGACTTTCTCGGAATGTGTATATTCGTGACTTCTCAGTAGAACTGTCCAACCTTATTCTTGCAATCTCGGGTGTTCGCATAGTCTCGCGGGAACTGCTTCCCCTACTAAGGAACCATCTTCGTCTGCACCTACACTAGAGTCACTGGCAAGTACTTCTGAATCATCACCACGGAGACCTCAGCTGATGTTGCCAATTCCTGAAGAGCTCTAAGTCGCCACCTCGCATGTACGTCCCAATGATGTTGCACCTCCCAGGCGATCGGAGCATGGCGAGCCGTAAAGGAAGCGATCTCGCACGAAAGAGTTTTCCTCTAAGAAGAAGGGAATCACTATGGAATACGAGGATGGTAACCCTACTTCGCATCCCAATTTTAGCTAGGGGAGCAAGGGGGTGGATCGCTTTGGTCTCCCCTTGGGTACATGGGAGGAGGGGCTAGCGAGGTCCGTCTCAGCATCAACCTCCCTCCATGGTCTGAAGACTGGGATGATGATAGCGAGGCCTACAATCTTGTCTTTATCTTGTATAGGCAAGAGGATACTGCGGTGCTGCCAAAGTCGAGCACCTCCTTCCTTGCCAACCAGACCTCGAGGTTGATGTTTTGGTCATTGGAGCTTGCTCATCAGCTGGCGAGGAACATGAAGGCGACGGACAACAGGTTTGAAATCCAAAGCAACCAGATTGATTACCTCACCCACCAGCAGGCAGAGTCCCAGGCGAGGATCAAGGAGTTGGAAAATAAGCTGCGGGCGTCCGAGGCCAAGGTCGCCAAAAGCAAGGCCTACAAGGTGATCTTGGTTAGAAGAATAATAGCTCAATATGTACTATTTGCATAGGTCGGCGATATGATCTAACATAGGGATCTTTCTTTTTACAGGAGGCCGAGCTGGTCGTGGCCTAGCACATTTTGGAGCTAGAGTAGAAGCCTGTCGAGAGTCAGGTGATGATGCATAGTTTGACCTAAGTTATTAATAAAAAAATCTAAATAATATAATATAAATATATAGATATTATTAATTTTATCTGTTAAACCATTTCTTTTTTATAATTATATCCTAACCACGCCTATTTTACTATTTTGCTGGATCCCAGGACAAGTTGCATTATCAATTCTAAATAACACGCCTTCAGTTAGGGCGTGCCAAACTACATGTTGAGAGCAGTCATGTTACGATGTTACTGAACCATATTCAAGAAGAGAATGAAGCCTCAATAGTCCGATGAGATATTTTCTCCTAAGTATGAAAGAGGCTAGCAATCTTTGACTATGAATTCAGCATGTGTTCTTAAAGGAAGCTTCTTGGAAAAAGAGAAAGCTAGCTAACTTTGACCATGCTTTTCAAGCATGTGTCTCATGATAAGTGTGAAAAGCTAGCTGTCATTGACTTTTAAACCAACATGTGCTTTTTGTCCAAGGGAAGCTTCATCCTCATGCCATCTACTACTTCTACCTCCATGGTTTTAGCCCTATAAATAGGCATGACGGAAGAGGGGGAAGACATCATCCTTCCTCCTTCATTTGATCCTTCTAGAGAGTTGTTGGGAGTTTATTTTTTGAGTATTTTAGCTTAATGTTTTCATGCTTTAATGTTCTTGCAATCTCTTTTATCGCACTTGTAATCTTTTTGCAAACTCTCTTTGTAATGTCTTTATGTTATTTTTTTAATTTCTTTTAAATAAGAAATAAAATAGTTTGCTATTCCTTTTCTCTCTCTCTCTCTCTTTTTCTTATTATGCACATTCTCAACATAATTTTCATTTCCTACACAATTATGAGTAACTAAACTTCGTTTAGTGCTGGATCGAGATGATCCGAGGAATGAAATGATCTTATTTTCTTAATCCATATCTTCTTTTATTCTTTTAACAAATGTTTAGGATTTGTCCTTGATTAATCTATAGAGAGGTTATATCATTGATATATGATTTTCTCTTCTGTTTCCATACTCTAGTAGTCGAAAGGATCTTGCGTACGGATTGATCACTCATGGGTAAAGGGAGTTGACTGCAATCCCTGTAAGAGGACGATGTAAATTTACTGGATTGGAGTCAAATCCAATAGAGAGGTTCACCGCATAAAGCGAGTTGTAGGGGTTTCAATTATAGAATGAAAGTTCGGTTGTTCCACTTAAACTCGGCTGGGTGTAGCCTTGAAAGAGGTGCGTTCATATTTTGGGAACCTCCACGGTCCAAGCATTTCGTTAAAGAGAATTAGGGCTTTATCTTTTTTCGGTCATTTTCATTCCAAGGTGATTCAAGATCAAGTACTAAACTTTTAATTATCACTTAATCATCCTCTTTTATCGTATAACAGTTCTCTTATTTGCAAATCAACTCAAAGAATCTAATTGATAAAATAACAGAAATCTCTTTGAAGTAGAAGTAATCGACGCACATTAGTTCTAATACGACCTTGATATTATATCATATACTATAAGCGATAAGGTACACTTGCCTTTATCGAATATCAATTCAGATAACATCATCTTCATCTTCTCTCTTTCATAAAACACCTCCAGGATTTTTTAAATCAAGTTTTTGACACCGTTGTCGGGGACTTGCGTCGATATTTCAAAAAAAAAAGAATAATTATTAATTTTATCATTTTTCTTTTTCTTTTCTAAAAATAAATATATCTTAATATTTAACTAAAATCGCCTACAAAGAACAAAAATAAAAACAAAAAAAATTTCCATTAATAATTTTTAAACTCATCTTTAATCATTTATCTCTCTCTTCTTTTCTCTTCTAATGCATGACCCGAGCAAGTTCGTTGAATAATCCTGAATTCCATTTTGATCTAGAAATTGAGCGCACATTTAGGCGACGCCTTCAATTTCGTGAACAAGATTTACTAATTATTCTCGAAGAATCTATCAGAGATATTAATATAGTAACTATGGGTGAACCCAATCCTAATGAAGCCCAACAACGAACCATGTCCTATTATGCGCGGTTGAATTTGAAAGGGACACAATCTAGTATTGTTCACCCTACAGTAGCTAATAATAATTTTGAGATCAAGTCTAGCATCATCCAAATGGTGCAACAATCAGTTACTTTTGATGGTTTATCGGACGAAGATCCAAATCAACATCTTTCAAATTTTGTCAAAATCTAAGATACCTTCAAAATCAATGGAGTTACTGATGATGCCATTCGATCATGACTATTTCCTTTTTCTTTGTGGTCAAAAGCCAAGCAGTGATTAGGCTCTCTTTCTAGAGCATCAATCACTACGTGGGTTGAAATGGCGGAAAAATTTATGACTAAATATTTTCCTCAGGCCAAGACCGCCAAATTACGTATTGATATCTCTTCATTTTTGCAAATAGACTTGGAGACTCTCTACGATACATTGGAATGCTTCAAGGAACTTTTGCGTAGGTGTCCTCACCATGCACTTCCTATTTGGAAACAAGTACAAATTTTCATAATGGCTTAAATTTCCAAACAAGGCAGATGATTGATGCAGCTGTCAGTGGTACTCTGAATAATAAAACCCCATAGGTCACTCAAGAGCTTTTTGAGAAAATGGCCATGAACGCTTATTAGTGGAATGTGCCCCACTCGCTCCCTAACAAGCCATCTGGGCTCTATGAAGTTGATGTGATGGCTAATTTATCCTTACAAATTGAATGTTTAAGCAAGCAAGTGGCAGAGATGTGTGCTTCCTCCGCCACTCCTTGTTGGGCTAATAATAATAATACTTTTACTGAAGAACAAGTTGATTACATGGGAAATCCTCCTCGACCTTCCTTTAACCCGAACAACGCTCCGTATAACAATGCATACAATCCGGCTTATAAGAACCATCCAAATTTCTCATGGAGCAGCCATGGTAATGCCCAACGTCCGTTTAATATGAACCCATCTTGTTTTTTTCCACCACCACCAAAGCCATCTTCACTTGAAGATGTATTTTCTAAATATGTTGCCTCGAATGAATCCAACATCTAGAATCACACAGGATCTGTAAAGAACTTAAAGAATCAAATTGACCAGCTTGCCAGAATGATTGTTGAGCGCCCGCATGGAGCTTTACCGGGCAACACTGAGCCGAGTATAAGGGAGAATGCAAATGCCATCACCCTCCGCAGCAGAAAGGAGGTAACCTCTCCAAATAGGATCAAGGCCGAGGTAATTGTTTTGTTTTACCCCCTCTAGTTTTATTTTTTAATTCTCTGAATGCCTCAAAATCTTCGGTTATTTCTACTTCTACACCCCCTTATCCATCTAGAATTAAAAATGAGCTAATAGAGGAACAAAATAATTTTTTTTAGAAATTTTAAAGCAAATTCATATAAATGTTCTCTTCTATAATGCAATCTCTCAAATGCCTAAATACACGAAATATCTAAGAAATTACTCTCCAATAAAAAGAACTTGAAGATATTTCGCGTGTTTCTCTAAACGCAGAATGCTCAGCAGCTTTATTAAATAAATTGCCTAAAAAATTAAATGATCGAGATGGTTTTCTATCTCGTGCCTCTTTGACAATTTATTAGTAAAGCATTCCCTCGCCGACTTAGGTGCTAGCATAAATATAATGCCCTGTTCTCTGTTTAATAAATTAGGATTTGGAGATCCAATCCTAACAAAAATAAGTATACAACTAGCGGATCATTCTATTAAGTATCCAGTAGGGGTAATGGCGGACGTACTAGAGAATCATTCTGTTAAGTAGTCAAGGTTGACAAGTTCATCTTTTCGGCTAACTTTGTTATTCTTGACATCGAATAGGATGTCGAAGTACCCCTCATACTCGGCCGCTCCTTCCTTGCCACCTCCGACACAATAATAGATGTGAGTAACAGAAAGCTCCTCCTTCGTGTTGGAGATGATTAATTTACTTTCAATATCACTCCCTCCATGTGAATTCTCTTTCAAATGATGATTCTTGTTATCATCTAGACGCATCATTTGAAGAAGATTTTTCTTCATTTTCTAATTCTGGTTCCATATCTTGTGATGATGCGGAACTTGGCGAATTATTTTGTTTAAGGAATTGTCTCTTTCTTCGCCTCTTGAGCCAATTGGCTCAGAGAATATTAAAATTATGATCTCTTATGAAGTACCACCCACTCTTGAGCTTAAGCAACTTCCAGAGCACCTAAGATATGTCTTTTTAGAAAAATACTCTAAATTGCAGGTCATCATTTCTTCTACTTTGAGTGATTCGGAAGTTTCTGAATTAATTCAAATCTTCAAAAAGAATCGCCGAGCCATAGCTTGTCAAATATCTGATATTAAAGGGATAAGACCATCCTTCTGCACACACAAAAGATTACTAGAAGATAATTCTTGCAGCACTGTACAGCCTCAGCGACGACTTAATCCTAACATGAAAGACGTCGTTAAGGCTGAAGTAATTAAGTTGTTAGATGCAGGAATTATCTAACCAATTTCGGATAGCCCATGGGTTAGCCCTTTGCAAGTCATACCAAATAAAGATGGCATGATGGTAGTGGTTAATGAGAACAATGAATTAATTCCAAATCGTACTATTACGGGTTAGCGGATGTGCATCGACTATAGAAAATTAAATGATGCTACCCGAAAAGACCACTTTCTGCTGTCATTCATTGATCAAATTTTAGAACGCCTTTTCGGTCACTCCTACTATTGCTTTCTTGATGGTTTATCAGGATATTTCTAAATCCCAATCTCACCCAAGGACCAGGAGAAAACAACCTTGAATTGTCCCTTCGACACCTTCGCTTATAGAAGGATGTTGTTTGGCCTTTGCAATGCACCAACAACATTCCAAAGATGTATGTTGGCCATCTTTGATGAGTTGGTTGAGGATGTGATGGAAGTATTCATGGATGACTTTTCCGTATTCGAAAATTCATTTAAATCATGCTTAGCTAATCTTGATCATGTTCTTCAACATTGTGAAGACACGAATCTGGCTCTAAATTGGGAGAAATGTCATTTCATGGTCCGATAAGGGTTGATCCTCGGTCATAAAATATCTGGTAAAGGGATCGAGGTAGATAAGGCCAAGATCGAGGTGATTGATAAACTTCCCCCTCTAACAAATATAAAATCTATTAGAATTTTCCTTGGTCATGCATGTTTTTATCAGCGGTTTATACAAATTTTTTCCAAAATTACAAAGCCGTTAACCCGCATGTTAGAAAAAGAGTCTTCTTTCATTTTTGATAATGAATGTTTATCATCTTTTAATATTATCAAAGATAAGTTTATCAACTCGCTAATTCTAGTAGCACCAGATTGGTCTTTTCCATTCGAGATAATGTGTGATGCAAGTGACATTGTTGTAAGCACAGTGTTAGGCCAACGGGTGAACAAGTACTTTCACCCAATTTATTATGCAAGCAAGACACTCACATCCGCACAGGCCAACTACACCACTATAGAGAAAGAACTTATGGCCTTTGTTTTTTTGATTGATAAGATTAGATTTTATATTACTCTCTCTAAATTCATTGTGTTTACTGATCATTCTACCCTTAGGTACCTACTAAACAAGACAGATGCCAAGCCCCGATTATTAAGATGGGTCCTGCTGCTGTAAGAATTTGACTTGGAGATCCGGGACAAGAAAGGTGCGGAGAACTTGGTGGTCGATCATATCTCATACTTAGAGAACCCTACTACGGATACGTTGGCGGAAGCTTACATTGATGATAAATTCCCTGAAGAGACCCTCCTCGCCATCAAAAATTAACAAATTCTTCTACCCCTTGGTTGTCTGATTTGGCTAACTATCTAGTGGCTCGGGTCCTACCAAAAGCTTTTTCAAGTCAGCAAAAGAAGAAATTCTTTTCCGACGTGAAGAACTACTTTTTGGAGGACCCTTTCTTATTTCATATCTGTGCCGATCAAGTCATAAGAAGATGTATTTCGAACAAGGAAGGCTTGCAAATTTTGCGGCACTGCCATAAAGGACCAACCGACAGACATTATCAAGCTAACCAGACCACAAGGAAAGTGATGGAGGTCGGTTTCTACTGGCCTTCGATATTTAAGGATGCTCACTCTTTTGTGAGTGGATGCGACCGATGCCAAAGGTCAGGTAACATATCTCATCGAGACGAAATGCCCCAAAACTCCTTTTTGGAGTGTGAAATTTTTCGATCTATGGGGTATCAATTTCGTAGGTCCTCTCCCTCCCTCTCTTAATAATAAATATATTCTCATTGTGATCGACTATATGTCGAGGTGGGCGGAAGCGCAAGCTCGCCCAACCAACGACGCGAGAGTTGTCGTCAAATTTTTAAAGAAATTATTCTCTCATTTTAGCACACCTCGTGCTATAGTTAGTAATAAGGGCACACACTTCTATAACATCCAGTTTGCTAAAATTTTAGCAAAATATGGCGTTACACGCAAACTCTCCACCGCCTATCACCCACAAACTAGCGGCCAAGTGGAAGGGGTGAACCGCGAGCTAAAGAGGATATTAGAAAAGATTGTCTCCATAAATAGGAAAGACTGGTCATTAAAGCTCGATGATGTTATATGGGCTTATCGGACGGCATACAAGACCGCCATCGGTTGTACACCGTACCGATTAGTCTACGGCAAAGCGTGTCACCTTTCAGTTGAGTTAGAGCACCACACTTATTAGGCACTTAAATTCCTTAATCTTGATTATACTTTGACCTCCGAGCAAATAAAATTCCAACTGAATGAACTAGATGAATGACGTGCTAATTCCTATGAAAATATTAAGTTTTATAAGGAGCGCTCAAAGTTCTATCATGATAAAAATATTAAAATTCCTAAAAGTTTTTAACCGGGTGATCTCATCCTTCTTTACATCTCACGCCTTTATCTTTTTCCGGGTAAATTAAAATCCCGATGGTCCGGCCCCTTTGTTTTCAAAGAGGTTTGGCCAAACGAGACCGTTCTTATTTCCCACCCAGAACTCGGCTTCTTTAAGTGAACGACCACCGACTAAAATTTTATTTTTCTAATGATACTTTGGTCACCAATATTGAGACCCTCTCCATATAATCTTTCATATCAATTAATCAAGCTACGCGGAGGTAAACAAAGCGTTTTTGGGTGGCACCCCAAACTTTATCTTCTTTTTATTATTTTCTTTGTTTTAACATGTTTTGCAGGTTTTCTCTAGCCTCCTCGACTTCACCATCAGGGATGTCCTCTTTTCTTTCTTATTTTATTGCATTTTTATTGCTCCATACTTAGTTTTAAACATTGGGGACAATGTTAACTTTAAGTATGTGGGTATATTTTCTTTATATATATATATATATATCTTTTGTCTTTAGTATATAAAAAAATATATATATACCAAAAAGGATAAAACTTATATAAAATAATTAATAATTTGAGTTAATCTTTGTTAAATCATTTAGTACCCCATGACTTTGCAATTTCTTGTTTTTAATCATTTATGTACTTGTTTAGTTGAAATAAATTAAATTAAATTAAATTTTGTCTATATTTCATGAGTAATATGTTGACTCATGTAATATTTCTAATTAAGGTAACATGTTATTTTTAAAAAACATCTTTAAATATTTACACTTTTTCATATCCATTTTTTTATGTTTTTCATTTTTATAAAATCTACCATTCCTTATTTTCTCTTTTAAAAATCGTTGAAATGATTGATTAATGTTAAGTATAGTAGATGCGAACGAATCTAAGACACTTATTATCTTCATTTTTCATTAAAAGTCAATTATCTTTATTTTTTATCTGGAATGTGCATCTCTTGAATTTTTTAATACCTTGCTTTAAGTAGACTTAAGAGCATGAAGATGATCTAGGCAACTTCTTGATTTGTTTGAGCTTTTGCATCCCAAACCTTAAATTCCTAACCATTGCTAGCCACATTGTGCCTCTTCCATTTTCTTTTTATAAGCCCCACTTATTTTTCGCCAAAGTCATATAGCTTACCCGTGTTGCACACTTAAAATTTTTTGAGCTTTATGTCACGTGTGTGTACTATATTTTGTGAAAATAGTGGAGAATTGTATTGTATCTCAATTACTTCAAAAAAAGGGAAAAAAATTAATCTCTATAAAAAAAGAAGAAATATATTTATGATTATGAATGTTATTTGGACCCCAACTTTATATTGCAAAATTACTTGGGGTGTCAAAATTTTGTTTTCTAGCAACAAATTATTTTACAATGCTCTTCGTTTTGTTTTAAGTGTACTTTACCCTTCATGTTTATCTTTTGAACTCCACACCCTTAAAACCTATGCCAAAAATCTACACCTAATGAAAGTCCTTTTGATTCATGCTTCCTAGGTTTATTTTTAGTACTGTAGCGAGAAAATAAATTGAGTAAGTTCTTAGGTAGCAATACTGATTTTTTATTTATATTGATATGATTATAAAATGACTCTTAAATTTTAGTAATGACTCAATATCCTTTTCATTTATCACATTACTCAATTTTTAGTTTTGCTTAAATACATGAGATGATTTATTTTTTATGCTAGTGAAAATAGTAAAATTTTGTGTCAAGACTAAGTAAAAATATTTTCTTTTCTTTTCATAATTCCCCTACCTTAATTTCACATCGTACTCGTGTTTGGCATATCCAATTTGTTGGGTTGGTTTTTTTTCTTAGCTCGTATGTCTTTGCTTGAGGACAAGCAAAATAATAAGTTTTGGGAAATTTGATGATGCATAATTTGACCTAAGTTATTAATATAAAATTTTGAATAATCTAATATAAATATATAGATATTGTTAATTTTATCTGTTAAACCGTATCTTTTTTATAATTCTATCCTAAACACGACTATTTTACTGTTTTGCAGGATCCTGGGACAAGTTGCATTATCAATTCTAAAGAATACGCCTTCAGTTAGGGCATGTCAAACTAAATGTCTAGTGCAATCATGCTACTGTGTTACTGAACCGTATTTAAGAAGAGAATGAAGCCCCAATGGTCCGATGAGATATTTTCTCCTAAGTATGAAAGAGGCTAGCAACCTTTGACTATGAATTCAACATGTGTTCTTAAATGAATCTTCTTGGAAAGAGAGAAAGCTAGCCAACTTTGACAAAACTTTTCAAGCATCTGTCTCATGACAAGTGTGAAAAGAAGTAGCCGTCATTGACCTTTAAACCAACATATACTTTTTTCCAAGGGAAGCTTCATCATCATGAAATCTACCACCTCTACCTCCTTGGTTTTGGCCCTATAAATAGGCATGAAGGAAGAGGGGGAAGACATTATCCTTCCTCCTTCATTTAATCCTTCTAAAGAGCTATTGAGAGTTTATTTTTTGAGTATTTTAGCTCAATATTTTCATGTTTTAATGTTCTTGCAATCTCTTTTATCGAACTTGTAATCTTTTTGCAAACTCTCTTTGTAATGTCTTTATGCCCTTTTTATAACTTCTTTTCAATAAGAAATAAAATTGTTTGTTATTCCTTTTCTCTCTCTCTTTCTTATTATGCATATTCTTAACATGATTTTCATTTCCTACACTATTATGAGTAACTAAACTTTGTTTAGTGCTTGATTGAGATGATCCGAGGAATGAAATGATCTTATTTTCTTAATCCATATCTTCTCTTTCTCTTTTAACAAATGTTTATGATTTACCCTTGATTAATCTATAGAGAGGTTATATCATCGATATATGATTTTCTCTTCTGTTTCCGTACTCTAGTAGTCAAAAGGATCAAGTGTACAGATTGATCACTCACGGGTAAAGAGAGTTGAATGTAATCCATGAAAGTGGACGACGTAAATTTCCCAGATTGGAGTTAAATCCAATAAAGGGGTTCACCACATAAAATGAGTTTTAGGGGTTTCAATTATAGAATGAAAGTTTGGTTGATCAACCTAAACTCAGTTGGGCGTAGCCTTGAAAGAGGTGCGTTCATATTTTAGGAACCTCCATGGTCCAAGCATCTTCGCTATAAAGAATTAGGGTTTTATCTATTTTTGATCATTTTCATTCCAAGGTGATTCAAGATCAAATACTAACCTTTTAATTATCACTTAATCATCCTCTTTTATCGTATAACTGTTCTCTTATTTGCAAATCAATTCAAAGTATCTAATTGATAAAATAACAGAAATCTCTTTGAAGTAGAAGTAATCGACGCGCCTTAGTTCTAATATGACCTTGATATTATATCCTATACTATAAGCGATACAATACACTTGCCTTTATCGAATATAGATTCAGAGAACATCATCTTCATCTTCTCTCTTTCATAAAACACCTCTGAGATTTTCTCCATCACCAGGCGACGTTGAAGGCATGTCAAGTCTGCGTCGTCGAGTTCGAGACATGGTAGGCTGTAAAGGATCCACTGCTAGAGGCGAGTACTTCAGGCATCAAGAAAAAGATTCAGATTATTTTGGATGATCTCCATCGCTTGAGGTGCGAGATTGCATAGATGGTTGGTGATGCAATCATTGCCAAGTTGCAGATCAAGAATCGGTTGATGTTGGGCTCTGAGGACCTTACCGTGGACGAAATCATCCCCGGTCTTCTTGTCGAGCTGTCTAACTCCCCCAATACCTTCAAGATCGCCAAGCGATGATGAGGGCGATTCAGATATAGAGTAAGATGGCAAGGATGATGGCCCCAACGAGGATGCTTACTACAGATAATGACTCGATATTCGAGTGGGTAAATGACAGGGAACTCGCCACCTTGTTTTTTGTAACATCTGTAATTAAAAAGCAAAGAAGCCATATTTTTTTGTAATAAACCTACTCCTTTCTTAGTGTTTTCTGGATGCTCGCTTATGTTGATGTGTTCGTAGGCCCTTAGGAATGACCTATGTTGAATACTTGCTAGACGAGTAGGCAAGATGTTGAGATTGATGCTTGCTAGGTATGTGTGCGTGGGAAGGTTGATGTTACTCTTGCCCTGGTGTCTGGGGATTAGAAGCTCGAGCGACACGTCCCGCGAGCCATATTCTCTATGGTTTGTCTCCTGTCACACTTTGATGAGTCTGGAATGGATGGCTCGTCGCTAACTGATAAGCTTGTTGTATAGTCGAGAGCGCTGGGAGTTCATGTGTACTGCACATTGGGTTGCAGCTGAGTGGTCGGTCCTTTGCGGGTTCTGAAGTTTCTCTTGTAAAGTGCTGGAGGTGTGGGGCACACGAACTTTGGGTGCTCTGGAGGGCTTGGTCTGCTGACAATGAGGATTCTTGGTGGTCATGGCGGAGTATATGGAGATGCAATTGAGAGGGTCTGGACAACGGAGTGCACTTGGAATAGTCTCAATGGAAGGGGAGCGCTGA
Source organism: Platanthera zijinensis (assembly GCA_039513925.1). Lineage (NCBI taxonomy): Eukaryota > Viridiplantae > Streptophyta > Magnoliopsida > Asparagales > Orchidaceae > Platanthera > Platanthera zijinensis. Next base: position 160,555,467 of record CM077083.1, read on the forward strand.
GGCGCACTTGGACAGTCTTGATGGTGGGGCACGCGAAGGTGCGGTTGTTGGAGGAGAGTGCGCAAAGCACTTGCTAGAGGCGAGCCCGTGGAGCGCTTGCTCGAGGAGAGCGCACGAAGAAAGCGAGCTTTCTGAAGGAGAGCATGTGGAGCGCTAACTGGAGGAGAGAGCGCAGAGCGCTTGCTATAGGAGAGTGCGAGGAGCGCTTACTAAAGGAGAGAGCGTGGTGCGCTTGCTATAGGAGAGCGCGCACGGGTGTGTGCAATGAAGAGGTGCGCATGAGTGTGCACAAAAGAGGCACGTGACAGCGCGTATGGAAGGGGGCGTGCGGGAGCGTGCACGGAAGGTGCATGCGTACGGAAGAGGCTCATGCGCGAGGAGCCAGCGCGCACAGAAGAGGCGCGTGTAACATCCCCCACACTTCTAGCCCTTCTAAAGTTAGGGTTAGGGATTGAGTGGTGCATGAAGGCCCTAGTGTGACCCTAACTCAGCTTGGACTTAGGGAAACTGCTATGTGCACCCCAATGTGCATAAGTCAACCTAAGCCAATTCACACTCACATGAAATCACCACCTCAAGATAAGCCCACTAACACTTCCCTAACCCTAAGAGAGAGAGACAACTGAGCGATGGACTCAAGACTAGGTCAATCTAGTGGGCCGAATTGACCAAAGTCAAGCTTAGGTCAATATAGGTCAAACCTTCCCCTAAGAGGTCCTAATGGCCTCAAAACCTAAAGTCGACCCCACCCCTAGCCTTGTATGTCATTAGGGGCCAAGTGGACCCAAAATCCCCATCATGGGGTCACCAAGTTAACTAGTTTGACCAAAGTAAACTCGACCCTATTTAGGTCAAAATCACGTTATTTGGCAAAGTGGGCCCAATTTAGGCATCACCATGACCCAATCAACATTGGGTGGTGTCAAGGGACACAATACACACCCCTTGGACCAGTCAACTCATCAAGTTGACCAAAGTCAACCCCATGATCAACCATGGTCAAATTATTCCATAAAGGCTAAATGAGAGCCCAAACCAATTCAAGTGGGCTAAAACCTTGCCCAAGGCCCAATCTAAGGGCCACTAAGTTTATCAAATTTATTTAATTTGAATTAGGTGATTTAATTAGGGTTTAATGGAGGTAATTAAGGGGGAAGTTTCATTTGGAGGAGGTGAATAATGGAGGGAAGCCAAGTGATACTCCCTTCTCCTTCCCCAACCCCTCCTTTCATCTCCCCTAATGAAGAGGAGGAGTTTCTAGCAGTTCAAGATCGGCCACCATCAAGGAGGGCCATTAATGACCATGACCTACCACCTCCCATTCATAGATCTCCTATATAGAGGCCTCCAAAGCTCAATTTGACCCTTTCATAACCTTTAGAAGCCCTCAAGCAGTTTAAATCGACTCTTGGATCAAAGCTTTTGGTGTAGAATTGAGATCGGGAGAGGTTTGCCGGAAAATGCCAAAATCCATGGCCACCCGCCGGAGTAGCCGCCTCCAAGCCCGGAATCAGGCATGCTTCTCCTCCTCTCCCCTTGTGCTAGCTTCCTAGATCAATATGACTTGAGGTCGAGCTCAATTGAGCCAAATCCAATTTTGAAATCCATGGAAAAACCAAGTTTGGGCTTCCTCTCAGGTTCGCCGGAAACCGCCTCTCCAGCGGCCGTGCTGCCTCCCGGCGATAGCCCCGACCTCAATGGAGGTGGTAGAGGTGGTGGCCGGCCGAGGAGGGGGTTAAATCGCTGACAATAGGCTTTGAAAGTTTCTACAGGTCGGGCGAATCCCGCCCCTTGGTTGGTGCTTGAAGATGAAATCACAGTCGTTCACTGTTTTAACATATAAATTATTATATTCAATATATTATATTTACCCCTTATTATACACTTTTTAAATTAGAAAAATGAGGCCCTTGGTGCTGAATCATGAAAAGTGCCCAACATGAAAAGCGTAGCCCTGTGAGTCTACTTTAATTAGAAATTAAAATTAGGTCATTTGGGGATTAATAACTCCTTGTAGGGTAGTTCTTGTGGGACTGGTCCTTAGGGTAGGTCGGTCACTATTTCCTTAATAACTTTTATTTTTCTAAGGGGATTGACATGAAATTTGGGGCATGTAAGTATATACCATAGATACACCTACAATCCAAAAATGGTAATTTGTGGACAACATTTTCCTATGTTTTTAGGAAAAATGTGATTTTTAATAAAATAAAAATATTTTGCTGAAAATTAATTATTTTAAGCCCAAATTTTAGTGAGACGTTTATCATGGAGTTATAAGGCCCTAGTGAAATTTTCAGGTCCTTTGGACTTATGTAAATTGGTGAAGCCCACTTACAAGTTGTCATGTTGTATGTGTTGTGGTGTGCATTTAGCCAAAAAGGTGTATATTGTGAATTTAGCAAGATTGGCTAAGTGAATTTGAGTAAATTTTTATACATGCACTTATTTAGCGAACGTACACCTCCTCATGAAGTTTTAGAAGAGTTGGAGTTGAATTGCTTAGCAAATAAATTATTTAGTAATTTTGTTTCATAAGTGTATTAGTGAACTTATGCTGACTAAAATAGTTTCAAAAATTATAAAACCTTGATAATAGTAATGATATATCATGATAAACACTGGATAAATTAATTGAAATTTTTGAAAGTCAGAATCTTAGGTTGTAGTTATAATTATCATTTTGCCCCTTTTATATTATTGAGATAATTGTGCTCAAATTGAGTTATAAAATTATATATTTCTGGATTAAATAATTATTCCAGGTCTGTTGACTACTTATACTCACGCAAATTAATATTATTTTATCGAAATAAAAATAAAGGATTAATTAAATTATGAACTAAAATTAACACTTGATCTAGATTTTGTTTGAATTAAAATAAGCTCCAAATTGATATTGGCAGCCCAGATTATCCTGAAATACAAAAAGAAAGTAATTATAAACCAAATTAATAAAAATATAATTATAAACTATTTAATTATTAAATAAAAACTATATAAAAATAAGGATAAAATTAGAGTTATCAAATAATTATGGTAATACTTATCTCCCGGGTGTAAGGAATCACCCCAACTTTTTTTGGAGTAATCCGGGGAACGCAGCTCGTCCACCAAACACAATTCCAACCGGTTACTTACCACCACAAGCTCCAAAACCTCCCACTCTCGAGGTGGCATTCAACGAATATACAGCTACTAATGACGCCAATATCTGGAATCTCACCGGATATATTCGCAATTTGGAGAATCAAATTGGGCAAATAGCAAAAATGCTCTCTGATCGACAACAAGGAGCATTACTGGGCAATACAGAGCCAAACCAAAGGAGCAAGCGAAGGCTATCACGCTACGGAGCGGGAAGGAGGTGCATACTTCCTCAAATCCGGTTGAAACGGAGGTAACAATTTCTACATCTCCTCCTCCTCCTAAGATTTTTAATGAAAATAAAAATAAAGAATTTCAACCGCCTCTTCCCTATCCGTCTAAATTAAAGAAAGACCGGATGGATGAGCATTACGGTAAATTTTTAGAACTATTTAAGCAAATCCATATAAATTTACCGTTTTACGAAGCGATAGCGCAAATCCCAAAGTACGCAAAGTACCTCAAGGATCTTTTATGTAATAAAAAAAAACTTGAGGATATCTCCACGGTTCAATTGAACGCGGTGTTTTCAGCGGTTTTGCTTAATAAATTGCTTAAGAAATTAACTGATCCAGGTAATTTCTCTATTCCTTGTCTATTTGGTGATTTATTAGTAAAACATACGTTGACCGATCTAGGCGCCTCGATTAATTTGTTGTCTTATTCGTTATTTAAAAAGTTGGGATTAAGAGAGTCTAATCCCACAAGAATGAGCATCCAATTGGCGGATCGGTCTATTAAATACCCTATTGGTATTATTGAGGATGTGCATATCAAAGTTGACAAATTTATCTTTCCGATAGATTTTGTCATCCTTGACATAGACGAGGACACCGACGTTCCGCTTATTCTCGATCGCCTTTTTCTCGCCACCTCACGCGCCATTATAGATGTTAGTAACAGTATATAAACTTCTCCTTAGAGTCGGAGATGAAGAAGTTACCTTTACTATTAAATCATCTATGAAAAATACACTTTCTAACGACGGCTCATATTTCTTTTTGGAGGCTTCTCCCGGAAAAGTCTCTGTTTTATTTTCTTAAAAATTTTATTCGTCTATTTTTCATTACGAAAATTTTGAAAGTTTAGATTTAATTTCTCATGAAAATAGTAAAAATAATTCGGTCACACGCACACCTATTTTATAAACTCTAGAATTAGGTAGTGACCGATTGAAAACTTCTTATGAAGAACCTGCAACTTTAGAACTTAAACAATTGCCAGATCATTTGCAATATTTATTTCTAGCGGAGGGTTCAAAATTTCCTGTTATTGTGTCGGCTTATCTATCCGATGAAGAAAAATTAAAATTATTAAATGTTTTAAAACTTCATCGCCGCACAATTGCGTGAAAAATAATGGATTTGAAAGGGATTAATCTCTTCTTTTGCACTCACACAATTTTATTAGAAGAAAATTCACATAAAACTATTTAACCTCAATGCCGCCTAAATCCTAATATGAAGGAGGTGGTTAAGGCGGAGGTTATAAAATTATTAGTTGCGGGCATCATCCATTCGATTTCGAATAGCATTTGGGTATGTTTGGTCCAAGTGGTGCCCAAGAAAGGAGGATTAACGGTAGTGTTAAATGATAAAAATGAGTTCATCCCTACTAGAACTGTTACCGGATGGCGGGTTTGCATCGACTACCGCAAATTAAATGATGCAACCCGAAAGGATCATTTTCCTTTATCATTCATTGACCAAATCCTTGAACGGTTATCTGGATATTCTTTTTATTGTTTTCTTGATGGTCTCTCGGGATACTTCCAAATCCCAATTGCGTCCGAGGACCAAGAGAAAATAACCTTCACTTATCTGTTTGCCACCTTTTCCTATCAGAGGATGTTATTTGGATTATATAATGCGCTGAAAACCTTCCAAAGGTGTATGCTAGCAATTTTTGACGAACTATTGGAGGACATTATGGAAGTGTTCATGGTCAATTTCTCCGTTTTTAGTGATTCGTTCGATTTATGTTTAAATAACCTCTCCCGTGTTCTCCAAAGATGTGAGGACACAAATTTACTTTTAAATTGAGAGAAGTGTCATTTTATGGTATAGGAGGGTTTAGTTTTAAGCCATAAAATCTCAAGTAAGGGCATAGAGGTAGATAAAGCCAAAATAGAAACCATAGAAAAACTACCTTCCCCTTCGAATGTTAAGGTTGTACGTAGTTTCCTTGGCCACGCCGATTTTTATCAACGGTTTATTAAATATTTTTATAAACTCATAAAGCCCCTCACTCACCTTCTAGAAAAAGATGCACCATTTATTTTTGATAAAAATTGTTTGCATGTTTTTTCTATTATTAAAGAAAAATTAATAAACACACCTATCATGATAGCTCCCAATTGGGATCTCCCTTTTGAAATCATGTGCAATGCTAGTAGTTTTGTCGTTGGTACGGTCATAGGACAACATATCAATAAAAATTTTCATCTCATTTATTATGTGAGCAAAACACTAACCACCGCACAAGAAAACTATACAACTACCGAAAAAGAACTTCTTGCCGTTATTTTTGCGTTTGATAAATTTCTTTCTTATCTCATCATGTCCAAAGTTATTGTTTTTACCGATCATTCGGCTTTGCGTTATTTACTAACAAAAATAGATGCAAAGGCAAGATTGATTAGGTGGGTTTTGCTTCTCCAAGAGTTTGACTTGGAGATCTGAGACAAAAGGAGAGCAAAAAATTTAGCGACGGATTACCTTTCTTGGTTGGAGAATCCCAATTCGGAGGAGCTTCATGAGGATGATATTGACGATACTTTTCCCGAGGAGCACCTCCTCGCTTTATATAAGGTAATAACTATCCCCACTCCTTGGTTTGCCGATTTTGCAAATTACCTTGCTGCGAGATTTCTCCCAAAGGGTTTTTCTTATCAAGAAAAGAAGAATTTTTTTTTTTCTGATTTGAAAAATTATTTTTGGGAGGATCCGTTTCTTTTTCGAGTTTGCGCGGACTAAGTAGTGTGGAGATGTGTTTCTCACGAGGAGGGCGCCCAAATATTAAACATTGCCACAAGGAACCCGCCGGTGGGCATTACAAAGCCAATCGGACAGCGCGAAAAGTACTTGAAGCAGGATTTAATTGGCCGAGCATCTTCAAAGATGCACACGCTCATGTAAGTCATTGTGAACAATGCCAACGCTATGGTAATATTTCCCGCCTTGATGAAATGCCTTTAAATTCATTTTTTGAAGTAGAGGTTTTTGATTTATGGGGGATCGACTTTGTCGGCCCGCTACCAACGTCGTTTGAAAATCGATATATTTTGGTAGCGGTCGACTACGTGTTACGGTTGGCCGAAGCGCAAGCCCTTCCCACCAATGATACCCGAGTCATGACCAAATTTCCCAAAAAAACTCTTTTCGTGATTTGGAGCTCCGCGGGCAATAGTAAGTGATAGGGGTACTCACTTTTGTAATGCTTCGCTAAAGTTTTATCTAAATACGGCGTTACATATAGGTTGGCCACCCCCTACCACCCTCAAACTAGTGGCCAAGCAGAAGTAGTAAATCGTGAATTAAAACGAATATTAGAAAACACGGTTTCTACTAATAGAAAGGATTGGTCGGTCAAGCTTAATGATGCACTATGGGTTTATCGGACCGCGCACAAGACCGCTATCGGTTGCATGCCGTATCGATTAGTGTATGTGAAAACATGCCACTTACCGGTTGAGCTAGAGTACCACGCCTTTTGGGCGCTAAATTTTTTTAATCTTGATGATAATTTGTCTTCCGAGCCCCGAAAATTCCAAATTAACGAGCTTGATAACTGGCGCTCCTTTGCCTACGAAAGTAATAAACATTATAAGGAGCACACAAAATTTTATCATGATAAAAAAATTAAGCACCCGAAGGAGTTCAAACCGGGAGACCAAGTCCTCCTCTATAACTCTCGTTTACGTCTTTTTCCGGGAAAACTTAAGTCCCGCTGATCCGGCCCCTTTATTGTAAAAGAGGTGTGGCCCTACGGGACAATTCTTCTCTCGCATCCGAAAAAAGACCAGTTCAAGGTGAACGGGCACCGGTTGAAATTATTTTTCTCCGACGATAATAACTGATAGTTTTACTTTCAAGACAACCTATATACCTAGAGGGGGGGGTGAATAGGTTCTAATTGCTTGTTCAATTTTTTAGGCAGAATTCAATTACAAAAATAAAACATCCAGCACAGCATTCACAGACATTTAATCATCACAGATTGCACAATGTTTTATAGTGGTTCCCCAAGGTCTGGGTACATCCACTTTCCCCCTTCACCTATCTAGCAGTATGCTAGATTCGGCCAAACTTCCACTATTCTCAGATCCTCAGATCCTACAGCTCAGAACCTGGATAGGTTCCTACAACTCAGGCACTACAGCCCTACCTCAGCCTTGCCACAAGGCCTACAACTCAGAGAAGAACCTTCTCCTACACTCAGGCAAACAGCCCTACCACTCAGAGATCAACTCTCCTACACTCAGCCTTTATATCACAGGCTTACAACTCAGATCTGTGTAAAACAGATCCTACAGAAATTTAGAAAAGAAGTTTTAATGTCTTGCCTTTGTTGAGAGAGAAGAGGACAAGACAATTCTTGATCAGCTGATGAAATCAACTGAATCTGAGCTTTCTTCAAAGCTTCTTGAATCTGAACTTAGCTGAGTTGATTTCCAAACAGCTTCTTGAGAAACCACTGATGGCTTCCTTCTTCTTCTTCAAAATGGGTGGATCTCTCTCTATCCAACACCTTTGATGATACTTCTGAATTCTTGTTAGAACTCTTCTTAGATCGATCCTGAGATCGTCTTCTTAGATCTTCCGATGAAGATCTTCTTTAGTGTATTACACCTTCTTGATTTGATTTCTCAATTTGATTGCCAAAGTTCAATCTTCTCATTCATGTTCTTACTTCTCTCTGAATCTGTCTATATATAGATCTTCTTAATGGTAACCGGCTGATCCGGTTTATAACTGTCTTCTGACAAGTCTGACACCATCAGTTAACTGGCTGCAACCCACAGCTATCAAGTCTTCAAACAGATCCTGTGCCTTAGTCTTGGTCAGCAATGTGTTGAGACAGACTGTCAGGAAGTGTCGAGACCAACTGTCTGTATGTGTCGACACAAGTAACTTTGGTGTCGACACAGCCTTTGATGATGTCGACAAGTTTGCCTTTAAGTTGACACAGCTTCTTCAGAGAATAACTTGGTCTTGACTTTGCAGTGTGTCGACACAAGTCCTGTGTGTCGACACAGTTGTTGTAGATTCAGAACTCAGTATGTGTTGACTTAGTCTTCTGGTGTCGACACAAGTATTGTCGACTTCTGCCAATGTGTGTCGACTCTGTCTCATTGTGTCGACACAGCCTCCCAGTGTCGACACAAATGTGGTCGACTATCTTTCTCTGTGTGTCGACACTACTTCCCAGTGTCGACACAAATATGGTCGACTATCTTTCTCTGTGAGTTGACACTGCTTCCCAGTGTCGACACAAATGTGGTCGACTATCTTTCTCTGTGTCGACACAGCTTCCTTCAAGTGTCGACACAAATATTATGAAGTGTCGACACTGTTTCTTCAGGTGTCGACACATGGACTTAGAATATTTTTCTGCATTCTTTAACATTTCTCCACCTGCACATGTCAACTTAAAACAACATCAAATACACCTTGATGTATATCATTGAGCTAAGTTGGGCTTCTTCAAATCAGGTACACATTTTCCAATGTACCCAACAATCTCCCCCTATTTGGAGAAGTCATAACCCTTATAGCCAATGATATACACCATTTATAAAAAGTATAATATGATGATATATGACATAACAGGAATACTTAATATAAACAAAATATGAACAATCCATCACAGAGTGAACATTATATGATTCCAAACAAAATATTGTTTATAACTTGATAATGTTTGATTACAGAGTTTTACATTGAATGATTTAATCAAAACATTACAAAACACATGTGAAAGAACTTAAAACTAAGACTGATCAGGCTCTTTTATGACAATCCCTTTGCCAGATTGGATTTGAGCCTTCACAGGAGCTTCAACATCTTCAGCTGGCTTCTTGCCTTTTTGATCAGCCTTCTCTTTGCTTCTTCCTTGAGCCTTTGCCTTTCAAAGTAATGAAAGGGCTTTGGAAAGTACTTGCTCGGCTCCTGAGCATCTGGTGGCAGCCTACCCAGCTTGGCATTTCTTCTGAACTGTACTATTGCCTCCTGCCTAGCTTCATACTTTTGCCATTCTATTGCATTATACCACTTTCCTCTTTCATGAACTTGGTCTTTCACAGCCTTCCATGCAGTGAGTATAATATTTCTTGAAGTAGGGCTCCACTGCTCAAAATCTGGCTTAAGTTCAGCCTGCTCTCTAAACCTCTTCTTAGATAGTAGAGCATCTTGTTGTTCTTTCAAAATAGCCTCAGGCTTATCCACTTTCTCAATAACAACCCTGTTAACCTCCTTTGGAGGACTATACATTTCTTGAACTTGCTGATCAATCATATCAAAATATGGAGGCACTACAAGAAAATTGAGTTTTAGTGACCAAAATTTAATGACTAAATATATTTCGTCACTGAAAACATATTTTAGTGACAAAATAAATTTCTGTCACTGAAGACACTTTTTTAGTGATAGAATTATTATTGGTCACTAAAGAGACGTTTTTAGTGACTAAATAAAAATTTGGTCACTAAATACATCACTATAGTGACAAAATAAAAGTTCGGTCATTAAATCTATGTCTTCAGTGATAGATATTTTGTGGCAAAAGATATTCCGTCACAAAAGTCATATCTTTAGTGACAAAATATATGTTTATCATTAAATAATCATTTTAGTGACACAATATAAGTTTGTCACTGTTACTCTTTTTTAATGATAAAAATTAATTGTTACAAAATTATTTACCATATATATATATATATATCCTACTTTATAAAAAAAATAGCATGTTTATAATTAAGAAATATAAAAGTATGTTCGTGAGCTTCTCCAGAATGGTTGACTTTCTTTTTCGCAAGAAGGAAGCTTTGACGTCCTTGCGATTTAGGTCACGGCCGATCAACTCCCGTGACGAGCCGACGAAGGATGCAACGACATCCCAGGTAAATCTGCATGAGTCCTTTCTCTACACGACTACAACTTCGAGTTACCAAATATTATAAAAAAATTGATCATTCATTTTAATTATACTTAATTAGGACTTTTCCTCATAAATAAAAAATTTTATAATAAAATCATTAAATATATGAAAAAACAAATTAATTTTGGCTAAGTCACTAATATAAATACTTAAAAATTTATGACTAAACCTTCTCTGAAATAAATTTTAAATTTTAAATTCAACAGTTATCAAACCCTACCACCAAACCAATCGTAATCCGACCCATGCCTCCTGTAACCAACCCACCTCTTCGATCTCCACAAACATCAATTTCTTCCAACATCGATCTCGTCTTCCTCCCCAAATCCCATTACCGACTGATCCACATCTTCTAGGTGGCGATCTTGCGCGCCTCTCCTCTCTTGGTTACACACTCCACTCTGGATGATTAAGCCCGTGAATCGTCCTGCCAATGCCGCTGACATAGCCCAGTGTCGCTTGCTGCTACAAAATTTCAGGCTCATTTCCATCAACGACAAAGGATGCCCACTTCTTACTTTCACTGTCGTCATCTACATCCTCGAGGAAGCAAAAATAGGCGACCACTAAATTTCTACATTGCGTCGTACCACGATCCCTCCCGATCAACATTTTCACGCTCTGCTACGACATCACATCCACATGCCCTCTGCACGCCAATCCCTCCCTCTCGAGATTTCGATTTTTTCATCCACGCTCTCCAGCGACCTGGTACATGCTCCACGCTCGCATGATTTGTATTCTTTGCGATCTCCTCTAATCACTTCTCCCTTCTTCTAGGCTGTCCATTTTTGCAACTGATATTTGCTTGGGGTAGCTCTTACTCCTCTTAATGGTATGCAACTCTTCTTCCACATCTAAATAGTATGCATCTTTTCTTCTTCCTCTGAATGCTACGCAAGTCTTCTTCTACCTCTAATTGACATGCACGATCTATTCTTCTTCTGAATAGTACCCAACTACTCTTTTTTCCAACAAAAATGCCCTACTTTTTTAATGTCTACGGTTGCTTCTCCTCCCTCACAAAAAATAGTCTAGATGCTAATTATGCTCTTAAGGTGTTTGACATTTGACCTAATATAGCAAAAAAAGGTGAAACTGAAGTCACTAACCAGGAATAAAAGGAGTATTAAGACTCATTGATCTACTGGACATAGTCGAATGAGTTCCACCTGGCTGGTTTAGGCATTCCAACCAGCAAGGAGCATGGGAAATTGTATCAGGCTTGAGGTACACATATATGAAGATAACTGAAAATCTGTATGAATTATAATTAAGTGGTATTCTTGCTTTCATATGTTTTGTATTACAGAAAATCTCCAGTTTTTTTTCATTGGAGAAGGAATTGAAATTGACAGCTCAAATCTAATAATGCATTCATTTGAAAATAATTGTTGAAATCTCCAGGGGTTGTTGTTCAATCACCGTCGAGCTTTATAAGGATTTTCACCAGAGTTTGTGGACAAGTTCTGTGATTTATGGTATGCCCAATTAATTTTTGATTTTTTGTTTTAACTATAGCATTCCTGGAGAAGATATCATATGATCCTTCATGGAAAAGTCCTCGAAGTTTAAGTTTTACTTGCATCAAAAAACTTAGTATTTGGAACTCTTGGAGCTTTCATGATAAAAAGAGCAGTTCTTATATGCCAATTAAAGCTGCAAGCTCTCTTCCATATGGAAATTCTTGATCAATTTTACCTCAAATAGAAAATATAGATGTTCAAAATGCACTTTTCGACTATCATCACTTTATCAAATGTTTGCAGTTCTCTGATGCAGAGCACATTATCAAGAATTCCCCTGTGCTCATTCAGAGTCTACTGGAAAATGTCATTGATGGAGAAGAAGTATCAAGTCCAGTCTCATGGTTTCATCGCTTCAATCCCATAAATGAGTGTTAAAAAGTGTGCTGCTTATTTATCCTACAATTTTTAGAGATTTGAAGCTACTCTATAGTTACATTAATGTTTTGCTACAATTCTTTAGAGGTTCGAAGTTACTTATCTGATAGTTTTTATAAAAAAATCCATGAATTTTATACAATTATTTAGAGTTTCAAATTGCAATTTTATGATGATTTCATTCTACTGAATTTTAGTATACAATGCCTCCCCCCCCCTCCCTAGATGGGGCCGAAGGCCGCGGGAGAGCATCAAACACGGACATAGCCTATGCGGAGATGCTCGTACATTAACTTCTACTTATAGACATGTATTTGTATATATGCAGGTGATGATAATTGATCATGTTTTTTTTCCAGAAAAAACAGGGTATGTCTGTACTAACTTCTGCAGACTAGATGTTTATTACTCTGAAATTTCAAATTACATGGAGGCTAAGATGAACTATTTCTACTGTGTAGAGTGATCACATGGTGACAATAAAAGTTCTTTTCAAGACCCAGCTAAAGCAATCTCAAGTTTAGCATCAGCTCTGAGGGGAAGTAGTGATCCATAGTCATCTCAAACACCCAATTATATTACGGCTATACGGGTATTTTTATGTTCAGAAGCAAACCAAATAATTATAAACTAAGTTGGATAGAAAATTTAAAAAAAAATTCTTAATTTCATCATTAATTGTACTATAGATGAGTGTTTAGTCAATACGCACCTTTACTCATTGGAAGACAATGTGTGACACTTTAGAATACCTTTCGCCTAAAATGGGTAAATTGATCATTCCCATCCATTCATTTTGTCATGATTTTACATATGATCTATGCATGATTCAAATTCATATTATTATATTTTATTGTTTATTGTTATTACAGTTGAAAGTGCAGAGCATGATCGATGTCAATGTGGACATTTGGAGCCTGGGCCTTCTGTGTTGGACATCTAAGAATGTTTTTAGTTGATCATGACATACTTCCTCTATTTGAATAAGTTCATGTAGAAGCTTCAGAGGGAGAATAAGTTCAAAGACAGAAATTCGACAAAGTCCGTAGCAAAATTGTACTTTAAGAGGAATAAATACTGCAACTTTTATGTACTACTTTAATTAGAGTTGAAAATTTTATTAACATGTATTGAGAGGTTTGGGCTATCTCCCACTCTCTTTTTTATCAATTAAAAAAATAATTTATGTTGAACAAATTTCTCTTTGCAATTGAGTATTTTATTTATTCTTATGTTTGGATGTCTAAATTAAAATGTAATAAATATTAAATCAAATAATTTGATGATATTTTGTTAGAAATTGGAACAAAATTTAATGACAAAAATTGTCACTATTGCATCATTTCTATAGTGATAAGATATTTCATCAATAAAAATATACATATTTAGTGACAGAATTAACTTCGACACTAAATATTTTTTTAGTGACCGTATTAATTTGATCACTAAAATTTCTTAGTGACCAAACAAAGTTGGTCACTAAAGTTTCTTCAGTGACCGAATTATTTTGGCCACTAAATATTATTTGTGATCAAATTAAATTGGTCACTAACTATGCACATTCAGTGACAAAAATCTTTTTGGTCACTAAAAGCATTTAGTGGCGGGGTATTTGTGACCACTTTGTGATGAACGGAATTTGGTCACTAAATATATTTTGTGACCAAAATCTAACTTTTAGTGACGAACAATTTCGTCATTAAAAGTTAATTTTGTAGTAGTGAGGAGGGTAAATGACTTGGGCAACCTCAGGTTGATTGCCTTCAAGTAGACCTGTTTGTATTCCTGACTCAGCCACCATAGCATCATCACACAAAGGTGGATATCCCAATGTGGCTCGAATACTATTGGTCACCCATTTGGTGTGCTCTGAGCCTGCATGAACTAACAACCTCTCCCCCTTTATGGCTTCTCTGGTAATATGATCCCTTAGATCTTCCTTCTGAAATCTGATCTGTCCATCCAGATAATTCACACCCTCTTTAAAAAATGGTTTTAACTTGTGAAGCTTGTCAGATATGTCCTTTTGAGAGGCAGTGATAGCAGTTTTAACAGATTCAATAGCAGCTTGAAATTTCTTATCAAATTCTTCCATTTCCTTTGCTCTAGCTGCAGGCAACCCTTCAGTAGTCTTTTTCAATTCATTAAGAATTTTATTGTGAGAGTCTTCAAGATTGGCATTCATGTTCATCTGATTTGTAAGAACATAGCCTTGCTTCAGTGCTATATCATCTGCTTTGGTAATAACTGATTGCTGTTGTTTTGCCAAGAATACTACAGCATTACCTCCTTTATGGAAGCAATCTGTCATCTCCTTCTTATGCATATTGACTTCAAATCTAATTGACTTTATATCTTGAGCCAAGTCAAATTGAAGGGCCTTATTGCTCTCATCAACATATTTTTCAACTGCCACTCTATGGTCATCTAACTTAACTTGCAAATCAACCATAAACTTGTTATAATTAAATTCAGAATGGGATGGTTGAGTTGTAGTCTGTAGAGCCTGCTTATAACCTTTGCTCCTTCTCTTGAAGACTACAAGTTTTCTCTTCTTAGCCATTCTGGCTTCTTCAGTCTCAGATTCAGATGTACTATCAACTTGAACTCTTTCTTGAGGAGGAGGAGGAATATTTGTCTCAGTGACATGTTGTTCAGCCTCAACATGCACAGACTCCCCCTCAACCATTTGCTCCTTCTCAATTTCTATCTCCATGTCAAGGGCCTTTTCAATCTCTTGCCCCTCTTCTACTCTATCAATAGCCATATCAACATTAGGGAATAACTCATCTAGAGTATATTCCTTCTGAGCTTGAACATAAGATGTATCAATTAGATCTTCTATATTCAGATCTTTGGAGATATCAGTTTGGACTGCCTCTTGCACTGGGGCAGACATCTTCTCCCCCTGTACTTGGTCAGTATTGGTAATGACCTGGGCAGGTGAGTATACTTGCTCCCCCTGCACCTGTGCAGTAATAGAAATATTAGAAATGTCTTTAGTAAGGAAATACACCAGCTCCCCCTGCAACTGTACCTGGTCAGGAGTAGATACAATCTGGGTAGGTGAATGAGCTTGCTCCCCCTGCATCTATGCAGGTATAGTGTCTTGCTGGGCTGGAGTAGACACAAGGTGATCTTCATCCTGCTTCCTCTCTTGTTCTTCTTGAAGCTGCTCAATATCTTGAGCATGAGAAGGGGATTTCACTGGGGTGTCCTGCCTGCTCTCATCAGGCACATCCTTAGACAGCACCCTATCCCACCTAGAAAACAATCTCATGTCCATCTTTCTCATGTGATTGATCTTTGTTCCTGGCAGGTGTTGCATTACCTCAGGGATCACTCCATTCAGATATAAACTCATAATCCTAGCCAGATTTGGCTTCTTTATTCCTTCCTTGATCTTTTCAAAGATTACAGCTGACCAATCAGTTGGAATTGTAAACACAATTCTGGTCATGAGGCTGAACATATAGGCTGAAATCCTATCATGTCCCCCTGGTTTGCACAGAATCACCTTGCCAACTACTTCAGACAGAAATTTCCCTTGCTGATTCATTCCTTTTCTGTTGAAAGCAGCTCCAATCTTCAGAGTGGGATCCAATCCGCACCATTGGATAGCCTCCCTTAACTTAGAAGCAGGGACTTCTTCTTCATTCTCAATTATTGGTAAGTGTAGAATCTTCCTTAGACTTCTTGGGGTAATCTTCACTGTCGACCCATGCACAGTGGACTTTATCTTGAGAACATCTGAACCTATTGATGCAGAGATAAAGAATTCATGCACCTCCTTCTTCCATATCTTGGAAGGTTCAGAAACTAGGAACTTTAATCCGGATTCAGAAATGAGAGAGATAACTCGTTGAACATCTGCTGGGGCTTCGGCAAAGGCATTCCTTACTAACTCATAACCTTCATTGACGTTGTCTTCAATCTTCGGCGCCATTGTTCAGGTGAGAAAGCTTGAGAGAAGAGAGAGAGAGAGAGAGAAAGTTGACACAGGGTTTCAGTCTCGAAAACCTTGTAAGCGTGTCGATTGATTAAGTTCTTGACCTATTTATACCTTCTATTGAAAGAAGATCAAAAGGCGGGCAAAAACAGTCTATATGTGTCGACATAGATGGAATGTGTCGACACAAACTTCTATTGTCTTGACAACAAATCTGTCTACTATGTGTCGACACCAAATGTGGATATGTCGACACCTGAGAGATATAGTAGAGTATCAGAAAATCTGTGTCGACTCTTAGGATAAGTGTCGACACAAAATTTGTAAGTGTCAACATCACTAGTCTGGTGAAGTCGACACTACCTTCCTGGATAAGTCGACAATTTAATTCTTAAGTGTCGACATATTTTTTTTGTGTCGACACAAAATTTCTAACTTGTCGACATTACTTCACTGAGTCGACACATTATCACTGAATGTGTCGACACTATTTTACTTTGCCAATTTCTATTTCTGTCTACACTACTTAAGACCATTTGATAATCTAATATGTTATTTGTAAGTTTGTTGATAATCTAATCAATGGTCAGCATGCCTAATTCAATTTTAAATTTATTGAATTTTGTTTCATCCAGAGGCTTAGTGAATACATCTGCTATTTGATAATCTATTTTAACAAATTCCAATGTGATGTCTTCTCTTTCTACATGATCTCTAAGAAAATGGTATTTAATTTCTATATGCTTAGTTCTACTATGAGAGACAGGATTATTAGCAATAGAAATTGCACTCTTAGAATCACACAAAAGAGGTGTTTTACTTACTTGAATACCATAATCTTTAAGCTGATGTTGTATCCACAATAGTTGTGCACAGCAGCTGCCAGCAGCAACATATTCTGACTCAGCTGTAGATATAGCCACACTGGTCTGCTTCTTACTACTCCAAGATATCAGTCTTCCTCCCAAGAATTGACAAGTACCTATTGTACTCTTCCTATCCTCTCTACAGCCTGCAAAATCTGCATCTGAATAACCTGTTAGTAGAAAATCTCTATTCCTAGGGTACCAAAGACCTAGATTAGGTGTGCCCTTAAGATATCTCAGAATCCTTTTGACTGCAGTATAATGAGACTCTTTAGGGCAGGCTTGGTACCTAGCACAGACACATGTAGCATACATAATATCTAGTCTACTAGCTGTGAGATATAGTAGAGAACCAACTATTCCTCTATACAAAGTCTCATCAACAGGTTTACCTGCATCATCTTTGCATATAGGCATACTTGTCCCCATAGGAGTTCTCATGATGGAGGATGACTCCATACCATACTTCTTGATGAATTCTTTAGTAAACTTTGACTGGGATATGGACAAGCCATCATCAGTCTGTCTTACTTGGAGTCCCATGAAGAACTTCAGTTCCCCCATACTGCTCATCTCAAACTTCCCTTGCATAAGTTTGGCAAACTTTTTACAAAGGTTGTTTTCAATAGATCCAAAGATTATGTCATCAACATAGATATGAACTAAGATGATCTTGCCTTTGGATTCCCTAAGGAATAGAGTTTTGTCAATTTTTTCTCTTGAGAATTTATTCTCAATAAGGAAAGTAGACAGGGTTTCATACCAAGCCCTTGGGGCTTGCTTTAACCCATACAAAGCTTTTCTAAGCTTATAAACATAATCAGGTTTTAAGAGGATCTACAAAACCTGATGGCTGCTCTACATATACTTCTTCTTTAAGATCACCATTCAGAAATGCTGACTTCACATCCATCTGGTATACCTTGAAGTCTTGATAGGCTGTATAGGCAAGGAACATTTTGATTGCCTCCAGCCTTTCTACTGGGGCAAAGGTTTGATCAAAGTCAATCCCTTCTTCCTGCCTGTATCCTTTAGCAACCAATCTTGCTTTATTTTTCACTATTACTCCATTCTCATCCAACTTGTTCCTGTAGATCCATTTTGTCCCAATTATATTGTGGCCTCTTGGTTTAGGAACAAGCTCCCAGACATTATACCTTCTGAATTGATTCAGCTCCTCTTGCATAGCATCAGTCCAGTGCTGGTCTTGGATGGCTTCTTCAAACTTCTTAGGCTCCATTTGTGACAGGAAACTTGAATGCAGAACTGTGCTTTGACTTCTGCTTCTAGTCTGTACTCCCTATCTTGGATCACCTATTATTTGATCAGTTGGATGGTCTCTTAAATGTCTTGTAGCTGGAGGAAGATTCCCTTCTGGTTGAACATCTCCAGCTCCTTCATTATGCTGAACCTCTTGGTTTTCTTCATCTTCTATTGTGTCTTGTACTCCCCCTAGACAATATCCTTCATTTTCCAATACTCCATCTTCCCTTGAAGCTTCAGCAATGGAGAGCTTATCCATTCCTTTGCTTATACCTGTTGAGTCATTTGATCTACAAGACAACTCACAGTTGATTAATCTTGTTTCATCAAACACAACATGCACAGATTCTTCAACAACTTGAGTAGTCAAGTTGAAGATTCTATAGGCCTTACTATTTGTGCTGTACCCAACAAATATCCCATCCTGGGATTTGGCAGCAAACTTAGTCAAATATGACTTACCATTGTTAAGTATATAGCATTTACAACCAAAGATTCTGAAGTAGGATAGATTTGGTTTTCTACCTTTCATAATCTCATAGGGAGTCTTTTTGTGGCTCTTGGTGATAGAAGCCCTATTGATTACATGACAAGCAGTGTTTACTGCCTCAGCCCAGAAATACTCTGGTAGAGAGGTGTCACTCAATAGAGTTCTACCAGCTTCAATTAATGTTCTATTCTTTCTTTCAGCAATTCCATTTTGCTGAGGTGTTCTTGGTGAGGAGAACTCTTGGAAAATCCCAAAGTCTTCACATAACTTTGTCATGCTTTCAGATTGAAACTCAGTACCATGGTCACTTCTGATTTTGACCACTATACTATTCAGTTCATTCTGAATTTGCTTTACAAAATTAAGTAAGACACTTGGGGTTTCAGATTTCTGTCTCAGAAAGAACACCCATGTAAATCTAGAATAGTCATCTACAACCACAAAAGTGTAGACCTTCCTACCTAGACTATGAACTGGCATAGGACCAAAAAGATCCATATGCAAGAGGTATAAGCACCTCACAGAATCCTTGTTTTCAAGGCTTTGAAAGGAGGATTTTGTCTGCTTGCCCTTTTGACAAGCTGAGCATATCCCTTCCTTCATACACTTAACTTGAGGACCATTCCTCATTAACTCTTTGATAAAGAGTTGGCCAATTGTCTTATAGTTAAGATGAGCCAATCTCTTGTGCCACTTAACACAATGAGAAGCATTGTCATCAGCTACAAGACAGATGGGAGAGGCTTTATTCTCACATACAAAATTAAGACAATATACATTTCTCTTCCTATACCCAGTCAAAATGATCTCTTGATCACTTGACCTTTTGATATGACATCCATCCTTAACAAATGAAATGTCATATCCTAAATCACTCAGCTGGCTTATGCTTATTAGATTATGTTTCAAACCTTTTACATAAGCCACTTGGGTGATAGTAATTAGGTTAGAAGAAATGTTACCAAACCTTTTGATGACTCCTTTTTCAGATCCACCAAAGATCACTTTAGGTCCATCTTTGACAGATGAATACTCCTTCAGCATCCCCTTTGTTCCAGTCATGTGCCTGGAACAACCACTATCCAAGTACCATATAGGGGCATGGTTACTTGGATTCACCTGCAACACAGATTTACTTACCCTTAGAACCCAAGTAAGTCTTGGGTCCTTGGTTCAAGTTAGCATAAACAAAGCTACCATTATTTCTTCTAACAGGTAGACTATTGTTCTTTCTAACACTTGTGTTATACCAGCAGTCTAGTGCAAAATGACCTCTCTTGCCACAGCATCAACATTCAAACCTATTGTATCTAGTTCTAGATACATCCTTGACAAAAGAATTTCTGTCCATTGCTGGTGCTGCAACAGCTTCACCCACTGATTTTTTATAACCATTGGGTTTATGAACATAGGTAGGCTTGTTGGCATTTACACCCTTCTTTTTCAGAACATTAGACTTAATATGACCATGAATATTTTCATGATCATATAGGTTAGAAGGCACTTCCACCTTTCTAAACTTAATAGGGACTGAAAAGTTCAGTGGCTTAATAGGAGCTTTGCCTTTCCTCTTGAATTGGCCAGCCCTGGAGTTACCTTTGAATCCTAATCCTGCCTTACCCTTTTGATTCACAAATTCATCAATCAAAGGTAAGACAGACTTTGGCTTAGAGTAACTAGCCACTAACTCTTTTTCAATTCTTAGTCTGGCCTCCAGACTCTTCACTTGATCTTTGGTATAATTAATTGTGCCCATCTGAATAATAGTTATATTCTTCAGTTTGGCAATTTCATTTAACTTTTGATCAATTACTTTCTCTAACTCAGTTGCAGCTACCCTTAGTTCAGCAATTTCATGAGCCTGAGATTTAACCAGGTTCTTGCTTTTCTTAAGGGCCTGCAACAAGTACCCATACTTATCTATCAATTGATAGACATCTCCTACAGATTTAGATGCATCTACATCACTTGATGCAGATGTAGCTGATTCTGTACTTGTACTACAAACAGATTTCATAGAAGGACATTGTACCTTATTAGGACCAGACTGATTCTGGCATATGTTCTCTTCTGATCCTGCCATTAGTCCCATGCACTGATGATCCTCTTGATCATAGATGGAGTCTAGAAACTGCAGAAACTCCTCTTCTTCAGATACAACATATAGTCCAATATATGCTTCTGCTTCAGATTCTGACTCTGAAGTTGACTGATCTGTTAGGCTCTTATCCTTCTTTGCAACAAAGGATTTCTCCTTCTTGCCCTTTTTATGAGTCTTATTCTTGTCTGAAGACTCCTTTCTCTTATCAGGACAGTCAGCCACTACATGTCCAAGTCTATTGCAACAATAGCAGACAATCTTTGAAGTAGTAGCCTTGCTGGGCTTTGATCTGCTCTTTTCTCTCCTTGATGACTTTTTCTTCTGATAATAGTCATCAACTTGCTGTGAAGTAGAGGGCTTAGACTTCCACTGTTTCTTCTTCAAGAATCTATGGAATTGCCTTGTGAATGCAGCAAAGTCTGCATCTGAATCACAGCTTTCTGAACCCTGATTGTCTGAATTTTTTGAACTGACTTCTGCAATTTCCTTAGGAGGGGATGGTGATATCCTCCTATTCTTTCTGATGGATTCTGCACTGAATGCCACAGTCTTTTCTCTATGCTCTCCTCTAGAATTCTTTTCCTCCTCCTTCCTCACCAAAAGTTGCATTTCATAGGATAGCAGCTTTCCAAACAAGGTGGGAGGAGAGATCTCTGCCAATTTAGCCACTTCTCTTATGGCACAGATCTTTGTGTCCCAATCCTTTGTTAAGGATCTCAAGAATTTGTCATTCAGTTCATAAGTACTGAAGACTCTTCCATAGGACATTAGCTTATTCACAATTCTATAGAATTTCTTGTAGCACTCAGTTATGCTATCAGATTTTCCTTGTCTAAAACTTTCATATTCCTGATTGAGCATAGATTTCCTGTCCTGTCTTACTTCTTCTGATCCCTCCATGTAGACAATCAATGTGTCCCACATTTCCTTGGAGGTCTTGCAGTGAATCAGATTCTGAAATGTTGAATCATCTATGGCACTTACAATAATATTCTGTGCTCTTTTATCCATGGTTGCCAAAATGATTTCATCCTTGGTCATTTCAGAATAACTCTTTGGAGTTTGAATATTAGCATCAAGAACTGATACCTTCATTGGAATGAAGGGTCCTTCCTGAACTGTGATGTATATTCTTGGGTCAGATGCCTCCATAAACAACCTGACTCTTTCTTTCCAAATTCCAAAGATTTCCTTCTTGCATATGGGTAATTTCATAGACCCTAGCTCCTTATGATTCTCTCCAGAACCCATCTTCTTGAATCTTGATTCTGCCTTTCAGATCTACCTCAGACTGTTAAGTCCTTTTTGAGTAACCTGCCTCTGATACCACTTGATAGTTTTACTTTCAAGACAACCTAAACACCTAGAGGGGGGGGGGGGTGAATAGGTTCTAATTGCTTGTTCAATTTTTTAGGCAGAATTCAATTACAAAAATTAAAACATCCAGCACAGCATTCACAGACATTTAATCATCACAGATTGCACAATGTTTTATAGTGGTTCCCCAAGGTCTGGGTACATCCACTTTCCCCCTTCACCTATCTAGCAGTATGCTAGATTCGGCCAAACTTCCACTATTCTCAGATCCTCAGATCCTACAGCTCAGAACCTGGATAGGTTCCTACAACTCAGGCACTACAGCCCTACCTCAGCCTTGCCACAAGGCCTACAACTCAGAGAAGAACCTTCTCCTACACTCAGGCAAACAACCCTACCACTCAGAGATCAACTCTCCTACACTCAGCCTTTATATCACAGGCTTACAACTCAGATCTGTGTAAAACAGATCCTATAGAAATTTAGAAAAGAAGTTTTAATGTCTTGCCTTTGTTGAGAGAGAAGAGGACAAGACAATTCTTGATCAGCTGATGAAATCAACTGAATCTGAGCTTTCTTCAAAGCTTCTTGAATCTGAACTTAGCTGAGTTGATTTCCAAACAGCTTCTTGAGAAACCACTGATGGCTTCCTTCTTCTTCTTCAAAATGGGTGGATCTCTCTCTATCCAACACCTTTGATGATACTTCTGAATTCTTGTTAGAACTCTTCTTAGATCGATCCTGAGATCGTCTTCTTAGATCTTCTGATGAAGATCTTCTTTAGTGTATTACACCTTCTTGATTTGATTTCTCAATTTGATTGCCAAAGTTCAATCTTCTCATTCATGTTCTTACTTCTCTCTGAATCTGTCTATATATAGATCTTCTTAATGGTAACCGGCTGATCCGGTTTATAACTGTCTTCTGACAAGTCTGACACCATCAGTTAACTGGCTGCAACCCACAGCTGTCAAGTCTTCAAACAGATCCTGTGCCTTAGTCTTGTTCAGCAATGTGTTGAGACAGACTGTCAGGAAGTGTCGAGACCAACTGTCTGTATGTGTCGACATAAGTAACTTTGGTGTCGACACAGCCTTTGATGATGTCGATAAGTTTGCCTTTAAGTCGACACAACTTCTTCAGAGAATAACTTGGTCTTGACTTTGCAGTGTGTCGACACAAGTCCTGTGTGTCGACACAGTTGTTGTAGATTCAGAACTCAGTATGTGTTGACTTAGTCTTCTGGTGTCGACACAAGTATTGTCGACTTCTGCCAATGTGTGTCGACTCTGTCTCATTGTGTCGACACAGCCTCCCAGTGTCGACACAAATGTGGTCGACTATCTTTCTCTGTGTGTCGACACTACTTCCCAGTGTCGACACAAATATGGTCGACTATCTTTCTCTATGAGTCGACACTGCTTCCCAGTGTCGACACAAATGTGGTCGACTATCTTTCTCTGTGTCGACACAGCTTCCTTCAAGTGTTGACACAAATATTCTGAAGTGTCGACACTGTTTCTTCAGGTGTCGACACATGGACTTAGAATATTTTTCTGCATTCTTTAACATTTCTCCACCTGCACATGTCAACTTAAAACAACATCAAATACACCTTGATGTATATCATTGAGCTAAGTTGGGCTTCTTCAAATCAGGTACACATTTTCCAATGTACCCAACAATAACAATGAGCACCGGGAATAAATTATCCTCCCTAACCCATAACCTAGTGTACCAATTTGGTCGAGCTCAATGACTGTAAACAAAGCGCACTTGGGAGGCACCCCATGATTATCCTTTTTTAATTGTTTGTTTAGTTTTACAGGTTTGGGTGCATATTGATGGATGACGGTTAACCAAGCTCGGACGCCAATATTCACGTAACTCCTTTGAATTCGATAATTCTGATTTTTTTAAAATTATTTATTTATTATTTTTTAGCATGACAATTAAAACAAAAAAATTTCTGCAATTTTTCATTTACTCGCCTTGGTCACGAGTGTGACCTTATGGTCACGGGCGTGAACGATGGGCGTGTACTTCCCGGAATACGGAACCCGACGCTGATTCTGAGAGGGAGCTTTTCCTATCCGTCTTTCGTTAATGTCATAGGAGTGACATTCTCGGAAACTTCCGTCCCGAGAGAAAAATATACATATAATGAAAAAGAATCCAATTCGTATGTCACGCCCGTAACAACTATGTCACGCCCGTGACATAGGAAGTTACGGCCGTGAGTTTTCCATGAAAAAAAACACCAAAAGTGTAATACCCCTATCCGTCGCATAGCATATAACAGTAGGTCCGACCGGGGCCCGACGTCATATACTACAGACAGACCAGTTGGTTACTTATTGAGACCAATCAACCAATCACAGCGTCCTACGCTAAGCATCTAGCGGAAAGCACATTATTAAGTGGCAAAGATAAAAGAATCCAACCAAGCATGAATGTCCACTACAAAAAGCCCATAGGAATGTATAATACACAAAAATTGGCCTTATGGCCTTACAAAAGTTTGCTCAATAAAAGTATCTTCCGAACCTCGGCACGCAGGCCGGTCACACATGAGTACATAAGAAAAACACTCAAAAATTGGCCTTCGAGGGCCGACACAATAACTTGGGCTTTAGCCCGCTATTTGCCACTCGGCTCCACAGCACCTGCAAGCAACAATCCACCGTACGGTGGTAAACAAAAGCAACGGTCAGCTATGCTGACCAAATTATAACGACCCCGCCCCCAACTCGGGGCGGCGATGCTCTTCCCTGCATTTTGTTAGCATAAACAAACGGTATACTGTAAACACACACTTCATCACAGGTGCAGGCACGCACGACCACACACCCCGTGCACTTATGGAACATTCATGGCGTACCGGCAAACGTCACGTCAATTTAAGCCATAGATGTTCCCGTCTCACCACCGTCCCTTGGACGGCCAACCATATGAGCATTTTGTCTTCCTGGCATTGGTCACGTCAATTTAAGCTATAGACCGCCGAAGACCCTCATCTATGCCAACAGTTCCACCAAATGACATAGATCGGGTACGGTTTCACCTTACCCGTGCCCATACTGCAACGACAATTTAAGCCATATGCGCAGGTCAAGACTCCCCGAGTCCCGTTTCCATCACATAATTCACATAACCCGATTATGTTCAAGTTGGCTCCCCGACCACCATGTTGGCAACATCCCGCATTTGTCCAGTTTTCCGGGTGCACCTTAGAGTTAGTCCCCAAGGCTCCCTATTGTAATCTACCTCGTAGAAAACCCGAAAAATAACCATTCACGGAGTCTTCTCCGGTTATTATGCAATGCAACATCACCGATCCAGACCAATTTGTCCGGATAGGCTTCACACAACATGCCTATGTCCGTTTTCGCATACAGACTCTACACAAGGGGGACTTTACATATCTACCCCAAGGAACGCCTCAACTCATCGCACACTTGCGTGAGAGGGCTTCCTATGCAAAGGAAAAGAGGACTTCGCATATCCTAGGATGAGAATCGTTACCTTAGCGTTCTTCCTTGGTGCCATGGAAATCTATGCGGATGGAAAGCACCGCAATCTCTTTGCCTCTGCGGATCCGAAGTCGGCTCGCGATTTGGAGCTCCGAAGCTCCGTCGGTGACCGGATCTAGCCCTTATTCCTCCTCCTTGCTCTCTCCTCTCTCTAACCTTAGAAAGAGAACCACTCAAGAGAAATGAGGGTTTCTAAACCCTATTCCCGGGTTTAAACCCTCAGACCCAACCCCCAGCCGTCGGATCCTATAGTAAAGAAACGAACGACCACGATTGGGGCCTGAAATACAAAAACTAGGCCGAATACGGATTGCAACACGGCCGTGTCACTCATTCGCCGTCACCAGGGATGCCCGACTATAACACGGTCTCTGACATAGACACCGACACGCCCGTGTCACATGTGACACGCCCGTATCAGGGCCCGTGTTACGGCCCGTGTGCAAAATCTAAGACTCCCCCGAGAAGTACACGGCCATGTGACACGCCCGTGTCACATGTCGTGTGCTAGACATGCCCTGGGACACGCCCGTATCCCAGGCCGTATGTTCTCCTTAGCACAAAACCACAACCTGCCAGAGCAGGACACGCCCGTGCCCAGGCCGTGTGCCTCCCGTGACACACCCTGGGACACGCCCGTGTCCCAGGCTGTGTGAAAGTGAGACAAAGATCTATCTCAACTCTAGAGGGGGGGGGGGGGGGTGAATAGAGTATTTTAAAAATAACTTTACAATTTAAACAAGCAAAACAATTAAGATTTAATTTATGTATAAGTGTAAGGTGCCTTGCTATATAATTTAAAACTAAGACATCAAAAAGAGAATCACAGCACACAGCAAAGAAAAATACTCAAGCAACCAGAAGACACAAGGAGCTATAGTGGTTCCCCAAAAACCTGGGTACATCCACTCTTCTACCACCCTTGGTAGGAATCCACTGCAGGAAGGGTTGATCAGGTGTCCTGGGCACCAATGAGCTTTTGATAAGGTGCTCAAAAATCAAACTAGATTTTTTGATCAGGTGTCTTGCCACCACTGAGTTTTGACAAGGTTCTCAGAACCAGAATCAAAACTTTTGAAGGGAGTTTTGGTAACCCTTTTACAGCAGGAAAGAAAAAGGAAAAGAGTGAAGTTGTCTTCTCTGTCTCAATCAAAGAGAGAAGCACAAGTGGATTGATTATGTTGTCAAAGCTCCCCCTGAGATGTAGACTAGTTCAGGAGTGGGAGCTTTGCTTCAGGGTGATAGGTCTTCAGAAGCTTCAGATCTCCAGCAGAAGATGGTTTCAGCAGAGGCTAATAAAATTGAATTGTCTGGAGTCCTTGTGATGAAGCTATGATCACTTTTTCAGTATGCCAAAAAATGTTCAACTGATTCTTCAGGATTGATCACTTTATTATCTGTCACTGTAAGTTTTTGTTGTTGTTGTGCTATATGTGTGACTGACTGGAGAGAAAGGAGAAGATCTTATTCTCTGAAGATTCCTTGTCTAAGATAGCCGTTAACAGACATTAAATGTCCTCCATAAAAGTCTTGTCTTCTAGAGGAAAGTCCAATAAACATTCTCAAAAAGAATTCCTTGAAACTTGCTCCAGAATAAAGGAAAACGGCTGGCAGATCTCTTGAAATAAATGCTGAGATAATTTGAAAAACATTCCAAAGTCTGACTGAATTTGAATCCTTAAAATCGTCGATCTCTCAGGAAAAATGTCGATCTGAGCTCTACGATCGTCGACCTGAGCTCAGAGATTGGAATGAAGATCAGACAGAAAACATCGACCTGAGCTCGAAGATCGTCGACCGGAGATCAGCGACCTGAAGGACAAGCCGAAGACAAATCGTCGATCTGAGCTCGAAGATCGTCGACCGGAGCTCGGTGATTTAGCAGAGTTGAGCTCAGAGAGCGTTGAACGGAGTTCGACGTTTCGTCGACCTAAGCTCGACGATAATTGTCTTTGCCTCAGCTTTTAAGTCTGATTCCTTGAATGGTCCTAGGGGCAGCTTCAAACCTAAATTCTAAGCCCTAAACACATTCTAATGTTGACCTTTTTAACTATACATCTAGGTCAAACTGGTTTCCTAAGACAAACATAGTGATCCTTGCCCAAATTAGTAATAGGGTATTCTAACAATCTCCCCCTATTTGGGTTAGGATTACTATTTACAAATCTCAGAAATAAAAACAACAACAACATACAGAAGAGCAATAAACTAAAACAAAAGAACAGAGCAAGCAACAAAGCAGCAGTCATATGGAATATCAGCAAATGTTCAGAATGATTGTACTGTCTGCTTACAGATATTACTTCTTTTCACTTCCTTTCTTAAATAGAATTTCCCTGTTGGGATTAAGAGCTTCCTTCTTTGACCTTCTATCATCCTCTGCACCTAAGGAGGTTTGAGATCTAGCCCTGGGAACCACAGCCTCAGGATGCAATTTCATGTAGTCCACTGAGTCAAAGAATTTTCTTGATGCATACCTTTCCAGTTCTGCTTTTCTCTGATCTGATAAAGTAGTAATATTGGAGAAGTCTTTTCCTTGTTCTCTGGCTTTCTTCAACTGATCTAAAGCAGCAATTTCTTTCATCCTAGCAGTCCATGATAATGGATTATTCTCTGGATCTTCAAAAGGAACTGCAGGCTCATATCTGTTTACGGTTTCTGAAGTAGTAGGAGTTTTAGTATCAACATTTTCTCTGAGTTTATAAGGGAAAGGACCTAGAGTTGAGTCCATGTGCCTTTGTCCTTCCCTTGCATGAAATCTATGTTCTCTTTGATTTCCTCTATACTGTCCCCTTCTGGACTGATAACCCCTTTGGTATTGTCCCCTGGGATGATATCTTTGTGAGGACTGGGAGGAACTTTGCTTTGAAGCTGGGGTTTGAGAAGCTGAGCCTCCACCTAATCCTGAATCTGGAGGAGGAGGAGGAGGCTGAAACTGAGAACATCCTTTCTCATATCTATCCAATTTCCTTCTTTTCTTCATAGCTTTCGATTGATTTTTGGAGAACCTCATCCAGGGCTCAGAGATTGGACAGTCATGCAGAATATAGTATGGAATGTCATTGGCATCTTTGGCTTGAGCAGGAGGAACCTTCATCATGGCCTTGCTTCTGGCCTTCCTTTTCTTGGCAATAGTACCAGAAGAGTCATCAGATTCAGTGTGAAACTGATCACTTTCTGAACTTTGGGGTCTATCATACAAATCATCAATGCTCTTTATATAGTTCTCTTGTTGTTTCAATTGATCAGGAGTTAGAGCAGGAATAACAGCAGCAGCAGAAATTGGAGCAACAGCAGGAGCAGAAGTTGGAGCAGCAGTAGGAGCAGATTCTTCCAGATATGTAGCAAGTTCTTTAGCAGCATTATCATCAATAATAGGTAACATTTCAATATCAGAAGATTCAGTGGAAGCAGTAGCAGCAATAATAGAGATGGAAGCAATAACAACCACAGCCTTGAAAGAATTGACATATGAGGCAATCAGGCTGGGATCACATACTGAGATAGGCATAATGGCCTTAGTAAGATCTTCAACTTGTTACACTGGCAGAGAACTGAAATACACAGAATCAAATACTGATAGCAGACTCTGAAGATCCACTGCAAAGACAGGAGCAGGAACTGAACCTTCAGCAGCCTCAGGCACAACCAGAGCTTCATAAGGCATCTCCCCCTACCTGGATTCAGTGGCAACTGGATCAAGGCACCCAGAAGAAGGGATTGCTTGAGAGGAGAGGAAGGTAGATAGCCTGGTAGACAGCTCCTGAACACTTTTCAGAAGTGGAGCCAAGGTGGTCTCCAGCAATGAGGTTAGCCTGGGGGCTAGCAGCTCATACAGCCTGTCTGCCAAAGCTGAAAGATCTACATGCTCAAGAGGGGCTTGAGTAGAGGTAGGAGTTGAAGTGGCTGGAATGATGGTGGCTGGAGCTGATGGAAAGGAGAATGTGGAGGTAGGAGGTGTAGGGATGGATGGCCTAGGAGTAGGAGGTGTTGAGATTGATGTAACTTGGTTGGAGATGGATGAGATGGTAGGGGAAAAGGATGGGGTGAAGGATGGTTGAGAGAGTATGTCTTGTAGAAGTTGTTGGAAGGAGGATGTAGAGGGAAGCTCAGGAGGAGAATCATCCATGAAGGAGTCATCCAAGAGAGAAAATGATGGAGTGGTGACAGGTGGATAGTAGAATAAAGGATGGAATTGTTCTGAGGTAGTGGCTGGAGGAGGTGAGATTGGTGATGAGATTGTAATGGGGGAAGATATGGCTATGGTGGAGATTGGTGGTGAGGTTGATATGACTGGGGCAGAGACAGCTGGAGGAGGAGGAGAAGCAGGCAAATCATCTGCTGGGGCAGAGACCTGAGGAGGAGTGACTGAAGCAGTCCTTATGCCTGAAGCAGGTGTTGCTGCAGCAGCCCTGTTGGGGTTTATGATCTGCCTGTCACACCTGCTGAAGAGGGCACAGGTAAGTCTTTTGGATGCATTGATGTACATCCCACTTGAAGTCAGCAGTTCAGGGCACCTGGAGTGCACCTAAGATCCTCCCAAAGCTTACACAGCTTTTGCTAAGTTTCTTCTTGATCAAATTAAAGAAGATGGAGCCCCAGTCCAGATGTTTTTTGTCAACCAATGCTACCATTAGACAGAACTAGTATCTTGAAATTGTATCATGGGCGGAGTGCTTTGCCAGGAGAACTTTTCCAACAACATCAGCCAAGAATTGAAATTCAATAGATAAATTCTTTTTCAGGAATTTATTAGGGTTCACAGCAGAGTGACCCATTATATCTAGCATTGAATAAAACTCTTCTCCAGACAAATCAATAGAATCATTTCCAGTACTGAGGTTGAAAACTTCTGTTAGAAGAGCGGGGGACAATGGTACCTGAGTCCCTTTGATCAAGCCGACTATAGAATTCTCATTCTCATTTGTGGCAGAAAAACACCATTCTTTTATTTCGTCGGCTGCAATCTTCACTCTGGTGGACATAATCTGAACTAACTGTTGTTCTTGGAAAAGATTTAAGATGTCTTTGAATCTCTGGTCGCTTTCGTCGAAAGAATTCATGTCGATGTCAAAGTCTGTATCAAATTTCATTTTTGAAAGAGCAGCAACTAACGCAGCCATCTGTACCTGCAAAGATTGAGCAAACACGACCAAGTGTAGAAAGTTTGGAGGGAAAGAGTTGCAGAGAGTATGAAAGCGTAAACGACGAGCGGCGGCCGAAAAAAGATTTTATATTAGGGTTCGATGCAAAAAAGGAAGGATCGTCGATCTCCGTTCGACGATCAGGACTCCTGATGGAAGCTGAAAGGTCTTCAATATCGTAGATCTCAGTTCGACGATCTAGGTAGAACATCGAGCTCAGTTCGACGATCGAAGGCCTGAAAGAGATAGTATACAACTATCTGACACGCTCTGAACTCAGGTCAACGTTTTGGGAAAACGTCGATCTCCGTTCGACGTTTCTCTAGAAAGCGTCGAACTCCGTTCGACGCTTTCTAGGGAAAATGTCGAGCGCAGTTCAGAGACAGAAACTATCCTACAGACACAAAAAGAGATGAGTTTTTAGCCTAATCTTGGTCTGTTTTTAGCTTTTCAAAATCTTGTAATTTACTTTAGGCTTCCTCCATCTAACATGCCTAACTGATTGAGGAAGAAGTTGTGTTTCTTTTCATTCAAGGGCTTGGTGAAAATATCTCCACTTTGCAAATCAGTTGAGATATATTGAAGTTCAATTTTATTTTTCTCAATATTATCCCTTAGAAAATGATGCCTAATTTCTATGTGTTTTGTCCTACTATGGAGGACTGGATTTTGTGCAATGGAAATGGCACTGGTGTTGTCACAAAATATTTTAGACTTCTCTAAGTTGTAACCATAGTCTAGGAGTTGGTTTTGTATCCACAATATTTGTGAACAACAACTGCCTACAGCCATATATTTAGCTTCAGCAGTTGAGGTTGACACAGATGTTTGTTTCTTACAATACCATGAGACAAGTCTATCACCAAGAAACTGACAAGTTCCACTGGTGCTTTTCCAGTCTATTCTGCATCCAGCATAATCAGCATCTGAAAATCCAGTTAAGTCAAATGCTGAATCTTTTGGATACCAGAGACCTAGATTTGGATAGCTTTTAACATACCTAAGAATCCTCTTTACTAAAGTTAAGTGTGACTCTCTAGGGCTAACTTGAAATCTAGCACATATACATGTATCAAACATTATGTCAGGCCTACTGACTGTAAGGTACAATAGAGAGCCAATCATTGCTCTATATGTTATCTGATCAACTGGTTTCCCATGTTCATCAGCATCCAATACAGCATTGGTAGGCATGGGTGTTTTCATACATGATACATCAGACATCCCAAATTTCTTAACCAATTCTTTTGCATATTTGGTTTGAGAAATAAATATGCCTTCAGCATGTTGTTTGACTTGCAATCCTAAGAAGAAGGATAGCTCACCCATGCTACTCATTTCAAATTTAGAGTGCATAAGCTTGGAAAACTTTTTGCACAAATTTGAATCAGTAGACCCAAATATAATATCATCTACATAAATTTGTACTAGTAGGGTATGAGACTTATGAGTTCTAATAAAAAGAGTTTGGTCTACTCTCCCCCTAACAAAATCATTCTTTAGCAGAAAGCATGCTAGAGTCTCATACCATGCTCTAGGAGCTTGCTTGAGACCATATAATGCTTTGTGTAGTTTAAAAACATAATCTGGATGAGTTAGAGAGATAAAACCTGGAGGTTGTCTGACATAGACTTCTTCTTTGATCTCCCCATTGAGAAAAGTACTCTTCACATCCATTTGATAGACTTTGAATCCCTTGTGAGCAGCATAAGCCAGGAAGATTCTTATGGCCTCTAACCTTGCAACAGGTGCAAAGGTCTGGTCATAGTCTATCCCCTCTTCTTGAGAATATCCTTGAGCAACTAGCCTTGCCTTGTTCCTTACAATAATTCCTTGATCATCCAGCTTATTTCTGAACACCCATTTTGTTCCAACAATGGAATGATCCTTTGGCTTAGGAACTAGTTCCCAAACTTTGTTTCTTTCAAATTGATGCAACTCCTCTTGCATTGCAATGATCCAGTGTGGATCTTGCTCTGCATCTTGAATGGTTTGAGGTTCAATTTGAGAGAGAAAGCAAGTGTGCATCAGGTTTTGATTGACCTGATTTCTTGTTTGCACACTAGCTGAGATGTCTCTAATCACTTGGGAGATTGGATGATCTCTTGTTATTACTAGATCAACAGGGGGTGTTGATTGTTCACCAACCTGTGTTGTTGTTTCCTCTTGTGGGACAACAACTGGCTCTTCAAGAAGATTTTCTTCCAGATGTGGAGCAGCTTCTTCATCATCACTACTTTCATCCTTTTGAGTAACTTGTAATCTGTCCAAGTCTTCAGCTAGAGAATGCACCTGCAAATGTTCTATGGTAGAAGTATTCTTCTCCTTGAAAGACATATTAGTTTCATCAAAGGAAATGTGGACAGATTCTTCTATTTTTAGAGTAGTTTTATTATAAACCCTATAAGCTTTACTGATCATGGAGTATCCCAGAAACACTCCTTCATCAGCTTTTGCTTGAAATTTTGCTAAATATTTCTTGTCATTATTCTGAATGTAACAAGTGCAACCAAAAACTTTAAAATAGTCTACTTTAAGTTTCTTCCCTTTGAGCAATTCATAGGGAGTATTGCCCTTCAGTTTATGTATTAGACTTCTATTCAACACATAATTGGAGGTGTTCACTACCTCAGCCCAAAAGGATAGAGGTAGGTGAGCATCTGTCAATAATGTAGTTGCAGATTCAATGAGGGTTCTATTTTTCCTTTCAGCTACCATATTTTGTTGAGGAGTTCTAGGAGCTGAGAAAGTATGCCTGATCCCTTCACTTTAACAGAACTCTTGCATAAGAAGAGAATCAAACTCTATCCCATGATCACTTCTGATCAGGACAATGTGAGTGTTGAACTCAATCTGAATGCATTTGAGAAACTCTGTCAAACACTTAAAGTTATCAGACTTCTTCCTCAGAAAGAATACCCATGTGAATCTTGAGAAGTCATCTACAATCACTAAAGTATAGGATTTCCCTCCTAAGCTTTGTACTGTAATGGGTCCAAAAAGATCCATGTGTAACAGATACAAAATCCTAGGTGAATCACTCTTGTTGATTGATTTAAAGCTATTTTTAGTTTGCTTGCCTAATTGACAAGCCTTGCAGAGTCCTTCCTTCTTGTAGGGGCCAGAAGGCAGTCCTCTGAAAAGGTTTTCCTTGGATAGCCTAGCAATGGTTCTAAGGTTAACATGTCCTAGTCTCTTATGCCATAGAATATTAGGTCTAAATATGGAATTAAATAGGCAATACCTACCTTAGATGAATGAAAGTCTACTAAGTAAATGTTACCTTTCCTGTTACCTGTCAACACAGTTGTGTTGTCTTCTGACTTGATCTTGCATATTTCTTTGTTGAAAGTCACTTGATATCCTTCATCACACAGCTGACTAATGCTTATCAGGTTGTGCTTGAGTCCTTCAACATAGGCTACTTTCTTGAAGGTGACTATCCCAATTTGGACTGCACCATATCCTTTTGTTATTCCAAAGTTTGAATCACCAAAGATTACTTTGTGTCCAAGCTTGGCGTTAAAGGATGTGAAGTTGTCCTTGTTCCCTGTCATGTGCTTTGAGCACCCACTATCCAGATACCATAGCTGGTTTGATGTTGGATAGGTCTTCACCTGTATATATAAGAATTCACATATTTTTGACCCAGTTTACCTTGGTCCTAGGTTGATAACCTTTAAATTCAGAAATAAAAGACATCCCAGGTTGACTCTTATAACCTTCAGGATGGTATCTCCTAGGAGGTATTATCCATTCAGTATAAGGATTAAAGCATTGGGATGAAGCACTTCTAGGATTGAATTGAGATTTGCCTCTGAAAGAAGGTTCAAAGCTCTGAACTCCATTCGACAATCGTCGAGCTGAGTTCGACGATCTTGGGTAAAATCGTCGAGCTCCGTTCGAAGATCGACTGTGAGGGAGTTCAGAGTTCAGGAATCGTTGAGCTGAGTTCGACGTTTCAGCCTGAGATCGTCGATCTCTGTTCGACGATCGTCGACCTCTGCTCGACGTTTTCTGTTGAACTTTGCTTTTCTTAGGTAGATCTGAATTCTTCCTAGCTACCTCTACAATACCCTTCCCTTTATCAGAAATAAATTTGATTGGGGTTGTTAATACTATGGGTTGGCTAGATGAAGCACCCAAGCCCAGTGTACTATTTAATCTTGAGTTCACTGTGCTTGTGATGTCCATTAATTTGATACTTCTCCCATTAAGGGATTCTTCAAATTGCTTGGCCTTGGATAGTTCACTCTTCAGTGAAGCTATCTCCTCTCTATAGCATTCTAACTCTTCAGAGAGTTTGAGGTTCTCTGATTTTAAAGTGCTATACTAAGACAGTTGTTTTCTGAGGGAAGTGATTTCCTTCTCAGACTCCAACAGATCTAGGCATAGTACTTTAAACTCATGTTTAAAGTCCTCAGAACTGAAATCAAATGAATTGATTACCTGATCTTCTTCTAGTTGAGTTTCTGAATCTGATTCTGACTCTTCTACTTCTGAATCTGTTTGAGAGGCATTGATAGCCATCATGCAAAATTCCTTTTCATCAGCATCATCCTCATCAT
This sequence comes from Platanthera zijinensis, assembly GCA_039513925.1. NCBI lineage: Eukaryota > Viridiplantae > Streptophyta > Magnoliopsida > Asparagales > Orchidaceae > Platanthera > Platanthera zijinensis. Next base: position 160,590,907 of record CM077083.1, read on the forward strand.
CACTGGAGCTGGATGAGGCTTCAGAGTCCTCTTCAGTTTCACTCCATGTCTCAACAACAAATCCTTCCTTGTATGTTTGTTCTTGCTGGAGGAGGGTTTGTCTGAGCTGTTCTTTCTGAAGTCTTTCTCCTTTCTTCTTTCTCTTCTATCTTTCTTGTCCTTGTTCTTGTTTTCTGGACAGTCAGGCACAATATGGTCTGGTTTCCTGCAACCAAAACATATAATGTCTTTATTGTTATTTGATTTATCATACCTTGGCTTATCATGTCCCTTGTATGATCTCTTTCTGAAGTCTTTTCTAGCCATTTTGTAGAATCTTTTGGCCAGTAGACTTAGGAGCTCATCATTTCCTGTAGCTTTATCTTCAGGCTCCTCTTCTGTAGCTTTGAAGGCTATGGTCTTCTCTTTCCTTGTGACTGGAGAAGTAGCCTTTTGTTCTTCTTCTCTATTTTTAATGAGCAGCTCATAAGATTTGAGCTTGCCCATGAGAGCTTCAGTGATAATCTCATTTAGACTTCTGGCATCTTTGATTGGCCAGATTCTTGAATCCCAAGTGCTGAGGAAGCACATTAGGATTTTGTCATTCAGCTCAGTCAATGAGATTTATTTATCCAGAGTCTTTAACTCATTGACAATCAGACTTAGTCTATTGTACATGTCAGCCACTGATTCAGCTTCTCCCTTTTTGAAATTCTCATATTGGCTTATAAGATGGGATCTCCTGTCTTTCCTTTCATCAGCAGATCCTGAGACAATTTCAGAGAGCTTGTCCCAAATTCCTTTGGCTGAGTTGTATTCAGCTACCTTCTGAAATATCTCATCAGACATTGTCTGAGCTAAGATGTTCATGGCCTTGGCATCTGCAGTCTTCCACTTCTTTATTTCAGCATCTGTTCCTGAAGGAGGTGGAACAGTATTTGTACTTGAGCTTGCTGGTGGACTTGGGCACACTGTCAAAACAGAATTAAATATGTCTTCATCAATAGAGTTCATGTAAAGTCTAATCCTTGCTTTCCAAAGTGCAAACTTGGATAGATTGCACACCGGAGGCCTGGTGCTTGCATAATCTTTATTCTGTGCCATGTCTTTATATAAAATTAAATATAATGAAAATAACCCTCTTAAAAGATTGATCTTATCAAGGATCTTTTGGTTCAGGTGTTAGCCTGTATGAACAACCAACCTGCCTCTGATACCAATTGAAAGTGAGACAAAGATCTATCTCAACTCTAGAGGGGGGGGCGGGTGAATAGAGTATTTTTAAAATAACTTTACAATTTAAACAAGCAAAACAATTAAGATTTAATTTATGTATAAGTGTAAGGTGTCTTGCTATATAATTTAAAACTAAGACAGCAAAAAGAGAATCACAACACACAACAAAGAAAAATACTCAAGCAACCAGAAGACACAAGGAGCTATAGTGGTTCCCCAAAAACCTGGGTACATCTACTCTTCTACCACCCTTGGTAGGAATCCACTGCAGGAAGGGTTGATCAGGTGTCCTGGGCACCAATGAGCTTTTGATAAGGTGCTCAAAAATCAAACTAGATTTTTTGATCAGGTGTCTTGCCACCATTGAGTTTTGATAAGGTTCTCAGAACCAGAATCAAAACTTTTGAAGGGAGTTTTGGTAACCCTTTTACAGCAGGAAAGAAAAAGGAAAAGAGTGAAGTTGTCTTCTCTGTCTCAATCAAAGAGAGAAGCACAAGTGGATTGATTATGTTGTCAAAGCTCCCCCTGAGATGTAGACTAGTTCAGGAGTGGGAGCTTTGCTTCAGGGTGATAGGTCTTCAGAAGCTTCAGATCTCCAGCAGAAGATGGTTTCAGCAGAGGCTGAGAAAATTGAATTGTCTTGAGTGCTTGTGATGAAGCTATGATCACTTTTTCAGTATGCTAAAAAATGTTCAACTGATTCTTCAGGATTGATCACTTTATTATCTATAGCTGTAAGTTTTTGTTGTTGTTGTGATATATGTGTGACTGACTGGAGAGAAAGGAGAAGATCTTATTCTCTGAAGATTCCTTGTCTAAGATAGCCGTTAACAGACATTAAATGTCCTCTATAAAAGTCTTGTCTTCTAGAGGAAAGTTCAATAAACATTCTCAAAAAGAATTCCTTGAAACTTGCTCCAGAATAAAGGAAAACGGCTGGCAGATCTCTTGAAATAAATGCTGAGATAATTTGAAAAACATTCCAAAGTCTGACTGAATTTGAATCCTTAAAATCGTCGATCTCTCAGGAAAAACGTCGATCTGAGCTCTACGATCGTCGACCTGAGCTCAGAGATTGGAATGAAGATCAGACAGAAAACATCGACCTGAGTTCGAAGATCGTCGACCGGAGATCAGCGACCTGATGGACAAGCCGAAGATAGATCGTCGATCTGAGCTCGAAGATCGTCGACCGGAGCTCGACGATTTAGCAGAGTTGTGCTCAGAGAGCGTTGAACGGAGTTCGACATTTCGTCGACCTAAGCTCGACGATAATTGTCTTTGCCTCAGCTTTTAAGTCTGATTCCTTAAATTGTCCTGGGGGCAGCTTCAAACCTAAATTCTAAGCCCTAAACACATTCTAATGTTGACCTTTTTAACTATACATCTAGGTCAAACTGGTTTCCTAAGACAAACATAGTGATCCTTGCCCAAATTAGTAATAGGGTGTTCCAACACCGTGTCACCTGCTCCAAGTCCCAGACTCGGCTTAAAAAGTCACCCGTCCCTCTTTTGAGTTTCGGGGTGTTACAATTCTCTCCCTCTTAAAAGAATTTCGCCGACGAAATTACTAAAGGAAAGAAAACGGAAAACTTTAAGCAGTACCTGAGCGGAATAACTCCGGGTACTCCTCCAACATGGTTTGCTCCCATTCCCAAGATATCTCCTCCCGACCGTAATTGTCCCACCGGACCTTGACCATCTGGATCTCCTTGTTATGAAGTCGCTTGACCTCAAAGTCTTTAATATGAACGGGCTTGACCTTAGTCGTCAACCCTTCGTCCACCGACACTTGATCCACTGCAATCACTTGCGAAGGCTCTTGCACCGCCTTCCGCAACACTGAGATGTAAAATATATCATGTAGTCCACTCAACTACACCGATAGCCTCAAACGATAAGCTGCTTCGCCGACCCGCTCCAGAATCTCAAAGGGTCCAAGGTATCTCGGGCTCAGCTTCTTCAAGCGTCGCACACGCAAAACACCCTTGAACGGCTTTATCTTCAAGTACACCCAATCGCCGACCGCGAACTCCACATTCCGGTGCTTGGCATTGTAGTACTTAGCTTGCATATCCTGAGTGATCAGCAAACGCTCTCGAATGATCTGCACTAAAGATGTAGCATTCTCCACCTCCTGCTTCTTGTACAACCTTGCCTCACTCGTTTCTAGCAACGATAACGGCGTGTGACACTTCCTACCATACAGGGCCTCGAAGGGCGCCATTTGAATACTCGACCGGTAGCTGTTGTTGTACGCAAACTCCACAAAATACAGGTGATCTTCCCAATGCTTCCTGAAGTCTAGAACATACATGCGGAGCATGTCTTCCATAGTTCTGTTGACCCTCTCGGTCTGCCCATCCGTCTACGGATGGAAGGCTGTGCTGAACTTCATTTTAGTCCCCAGCATCTGTTGCACCAACCTCCAATCATTGGACGTAAAATGCCCATTGCGATCACTCACAATGCTGCGAGGCACACCGTGCAGTCTGACTATATTATCCACATATAGTTTCACCAGTCTCTCTACTAAGTCATCCTTCCTATACAGAATAAAGTGTGACACCTTTGTTAACCGGTCCACGATCACCAAGATGGCATCGTTCCCCTTCTGCGACCTTGGCAAGCCATGCACAAAGTCCATCGATATGTCATCGAACTTCCATTCTGGAATAGGCAAGGATTTTAAGAATCCTCCAGGCTTTTGGCACTCCGCCTTTACCGAGGCACATGTTTGACACTTAGCCACAAACAGTTCCACATCCTTCTTGAGCCCTGGCCACCAAAACAGTTTCTTTAGGTCTCGGTACATCTTCGTGCTCCCTGGGTGGATTGAGTACTTGGTATTATGAGCCTCGTACATCAAATCCGCCCGTAGATTTCCCCCGCTTGGGATGCACAAACGATGGTCTTTCCTTAACAGCCCATCTTCAACCGAAAACTGGGAATTTTACCCATCCAATGCTGCATCCATAAGCTCTTTCATGCTACAATCCAACTCCAATGCCTGCCGAACGCGATCAGCCAGGTCATACTGAACTTTCGTCTAATTCAACAATGCTTTAGCACTAGTCTTCTTGTCCACACAACAAATCTCCAATGCCTCCAACTCCTGAACTAGCCTCTCATCATGCACCGACAACCAGTTGGCTTGGGCGGGAGCCCTGCGACTCAACGCATCCGCAACTGCATTGCCCTTGCCGGGTACATAATTAATCTTGAACGTATAGTCCCCAAGGAACTCCATCCATCTCCGCTGCCTCATGTTCAGATCCTTCTGATCCAACAGGTACTTCAGGCTCTTATGGTTGGTATAAATATCGATCTTTACGCCGTACAAGTAGTGTCTCCACAGCTTAAGCGCAAATATCACGATCGCCAACTCCAAGTCTTGGACCGGATAATTCCTTTCGTGCACTTTTAGCTGATACGATCCATACACTATAACACTTCCATGTTGCAGCAGCACGTAGCCCAAACCACTACCTGAGGCATCACTATAAATCTCGAAGCCCTCGATCCCACTCGGCGAACTTAGCACTAGCGTCGTGGTCAACCGTCCCTTCAGCTCCTCAAACGCTTGCACGCACTCCTGCGTCCACAAGAACTTCTAATCCTTCCTTATCAACTTCGTGAGAGGTAATGCTATCCGTGAGAAGTTCTCCACGAAGCGCCTGTAATAGCCGGCAAGCCCAAGGAAACTACTAACTTCCGCTACCGAAGACAACACACGCCACTCTCGTATCGCAACAATCTTCACCAGATCCACCGCTATACCTTCCCCACTGACAATATGACCAAGGAATTCTACTAAGGGTAGCCAGAACTGGCATTTGGAGAATTTTGCATAGAGTTCATTCCTTCTCAGTGTCTCCAAGACTAGATGCAGATGCTTGAAGTGATCTTCTTTGCACTGCGAGTACACCAATATGTCGTCAATGAAGACGATCACAAAATGGTATAGGTACTCTCGGAACGTCATGTTCATCAAATCCATGAACACCGATGGCGCATTCGTCAGTCCAAACGACATGACCGTGAACTCGAAGTGCCATACCTTGTGCTGAATGTCGTCTTCGGGATATCACACTCCCTTATCCTCAGCTGATAATACCCACACTTCAGATCCAACTTCGAATATACCGATGATCCGAATAACTGATCGAAAAGATCATCAATTCTTGGGATCGGGTATTTATTCTTCTCCATTAGCTTGTTCAACTCACTGTAGTCGATACACAGCCGCAAACTCCCATCCTTTTTAACAAAGAGGACCGGTGCGCTCTAAGGCAACAAGCTTGGACGCACATACCCTTGCTCCATCAACTCCTCTAGTTGAACCTTCAACTCAGCCATCTCCTTAGGCGCCAAACTATAAGGAGAACATTACACAGGTTTGGCACCTAGCACTAGCTCGATGGTGAAATCAATCTCTCGCTGCGGTGGGGCTCCGAGAAGATCACCCGGGAACACGTCGGGGTACTCACATACCACTGGGATATCCAAAGTGGCCTTAGGATTTACAGCCTCCACTAACATGAAGAACAGCTCTACTCCAGCACGAACCGCCTTCACCACCTGAAGAGCAGACATCAGCGTCTTGCTCGACCCCTTCAGTCCCGCAAACATCGTCTCCTGCCCAACACCCAGCTTGACATCCTTACGGTTGCAATCGATACAAGCCTTCTGCTCCAAAAGCCAATCCATACCGAAGATAATGTCGAACTCTACTAGCGGCAGCAACGGCGCTAGCAAGTCGAACACTTGGCTTCCAATATGAACCTTTACAGCGCATACTCTGTCCGCACGCATCGAACACCCATTAGGTAGCAACACATCCAACTTGTCCTTTGCCATCGAAGAAGGGGCTCCGATGCGTGATATAAAACTTTCGGACAAAAAGGAGTGTTAAGCTCCCGTATTGAATAGTGCTCGTGTCGGACTACCGCCAATCAGAACAAAGCCTATACAACAATATTAAGCTAACAAGCACTGGGTAACAGTATTTAAAGCTAACTTGCTATAAATTAAACCGTACCTGTCACCACGTCGGCCTATTTGATGGCCTCCTGCTGGCCCAAGTTATAGACTCTCGGTTGAGTCGGAGCATAGTGGGATGCGGTTGACTCCACTGCCTTGCCCTTCTCTTCAAAGTTGCTCCTTGCTTTCTCTCGGACTTCGGACGTCCGCTCAAACAATCGCGGGCAAAATGCCCTGTCTTTCCACAAGTATAACAAGCGTCCGGGGTTCGGTTGGTAGATGCCCCCGAGGCACCTGAAGAAGGGGCTGGACCCAACGTCTTAGCCTTCTTGTAGAACCTGCGATATCTAGAATTCGAAGTAGTCGGCACTTTAAACTCTGATTTATTGCCACCGGATTCCTTCTTCGCTTGAACATTCTTCATGTCCTTTTCCAAGGACCGGGCCGAGTTGACCAAGGTCATGAAACCCGGCGCCATAGGCCCCAAAAGTAACAACCTCAAATCTTCTCTTAACCCTTCATAGAAACGGTTTTTCTTGCGCTCCTCATCGTCAAAGGTAGCGCTTGCGTATCGTCCCAAATGAGTGAACTCGTGGAGATACTCGTCCACGGTGCTATATCCTTGCACTAACTTTTGAAACTCATTTTCCAGCGCGATCCTCTGAGCTGAGGGGAGGTATCGAGCCATAAACAGCCTCGAAAATTCCTCCATAGAGACATCAGCCAGCTGCCTTCCCCTCAGGTGGTGTAGCTCTAGCCCTTCCCATCATAACCTCGCGTCCCTGTCCAACAAGAACGTCGCAATCGTGGTCTTCTGCCACTCTTCAATTTTCGTTGCTGTAAGCACTCTCTTGACTCTCGATAGCCAATCCTCTGCCTGAGTCGGGGTTCCCGTTCCCGAGAACACTGGCAGATGGAAACCCATTACATGCTTAAGTTGTTTCTCAATTGCTCGCCGAGGCAACTCTGGCTCCACCATCACCAATTCCACCCTCCTAGGCTCTGCCTCTTGGAGCGGTACTTGCTCCACAGCAGGAGCAGGCTGCTGCACAAGCCTCGCAGGTTGTGCATTAATCATTGAAAGTACAGCTTCTGCCACCAATCTAATGGTCTCAGATGAAGGAGGTGTTGCAGGCGCATCATTTGGTGAGCTGCTTGCCTCAGAACCTGGTCGTTCCGACGGTCCAGCACCACTCATGGTCATCATAATCGTGCAAAACACCGATAAGCGACCAAACAATATTGAAAACAGCAATTATAGGAACACGTAGGTTCCTCAAACATGTGTATTTTCATTCCTAAGTGGACATTCATGGGTTCTTTTCATGTTATAACGATGACGCACACACATGTGCTCACCACCCCTTAAAGTGAATTCGCCCACGAATTCATTTAAGTTTGATCGAAACCGGTAGTCTGATACCAAATTGTAACACCCCTATCCATCACATAACATATAACAGTAGGTCCAGCCGGGGCCCGACGCCATATACTACGGACAGACCAGTTGGTTACTTATTGAGACTAATCAACAAATCACAACGTCCTACAAAAAGCATCTAGCAGAAGCAAATTATTAAGTTGCAAAGATAAAAGAACCCAACCAAGCATGAATGTTCACTACAAAAAGCCCATAGGAATGTATAATACACAAAAATTTGCCTTATGGCCTTACAAAAGTTTGCTCAATAAAAGTGTCTTCCAAACCTCGGCACGCAGGCCGGTCACACATGAGTACATATGAAAAACACTCGAAAATTGGCCTTCGAGGGCTGGCACAGCAACTTGGGCTTTAGCCCGCTATTTGCAACTCGGCTCCGCAGTACCTACAAGCAACAATCCACCGTACGGTGGTAAACAAAAGAACCGGCCAGCTATGCTGACCAAATTATAACGACCCCACCCCCAACTCGGGGCGGCGATGCTCTTCCCTGCATTTTGTTAGCATAAACAAGCGGTATAGTGTAAACACACACTTCATCACAGGTGCATGCATGCACGACCACACACCCTGTGCACCAAGGGCACATTCACTGCGAACCGGCCAACGTCACGTCAATTTAAGCCATAGACATTCCCGTCTCACCACCGTCCCTTGGACGACCAACTATATGAGCATTTTGTCTTCCTGGCATTGGTCACGTCAATTTAAGCCATAGACCGCCGATGACCCTAATCTATGCCAACGGTTCCACCGAACGACATAGATCGGGTATGGTTTCGCCTGACCCGTGCTCATACCACAACGACAATTTAATCCATATGCGCAGGTCAAGACTCCCCGAGTCCCATTTCCATCACATAACCTGGTTATGTTCAAGTTGGCTCCCCGGCCACCATGTTGGCAACATCCCACATTTGCCCAGTTTTCTGGGTGCACCTTGGAGTTAGTCCCCAAGGCTCCCTATTGCAATCTACCTCGTAGAAAACCCGAAAAATAACCATTCACACGGAGTCTTCTCCGGTTATTATGCAATGTAACATCACCGATCTAGACCAACTTATCCGGATAGGCTTCACACAACATGCCTATGTCCGTTTTTGCATACAGACTCTACACAAGGGGGACTTTACATATCTACCCCAAGGAACGCCTCAACTCATCGCACACTCGCGTGAGAGGGCTTCCTATGCAAAGGAAAAGAGGACTTCACATGTCCTAGGATGAGAATCGTTACCCTAGCGTTCTTCCTTGGCGCCATAGAAATCTATGCGGATGGAAAGCACCGCAATCTCCTTGCCTCCGCAGATCTGAAGTCGGCTCGCGATTTGGAGCTCCGAAGCTCCGCCGGTGACCGGATCTAGCCCTTCTTCCTCCTCCTTGCTCTCTCCTCTCTCTAACCTTAGAAAGAGAACCACTCAAGAGAAATGATGGTTTCTAAACCCTATTCTCGAGTTTAAACCCTCAGACCCAACCCCCAGCCGTCGGATCCCATAGTAAAGAAACGAACGGCCACAATCAAGGCCTGAAATACAAAAACTGGGCCGAACACGGGTTGCAACACGGCCGTGTGCATGGCCGTGTCACTCATTCGCCGTCACCAGGTATGCCCGACAAGAACACGGCCTCTTGCACGGCCACCGACACGCCCGTGTTACATGTGACACGCCCGTGTCAGGGCCCGTGTCACGGCCCGTGTGCAAAATCCAAGACTCCCCCGAGAAGGACACGGCCATGTGACACTCCCGTGTCACATGCCGTGTGCTAGACACGCCCTGGGACACGCCCGTGTCCCAGGCCGTTTGTTCTCCTTAACACAAAACCACAACCTGCCCGAGCAGGACACGCCCTGGGACCCGCCCGTGTCCCAGGCTGTGTGCCTCCCATGACACGCCCTGGGACACGCCCTGGGACACGCCTGTGTCCCAGGCCGTGTCACCTACTCCAAGTCCCAGACTCGGCTTAAAAAGTCACTCGTCCCTCTTTTGAGTTTCGGGGTGTTACAAAAAGACAACAAAAAAAATCAAACTTTACAGTTACACGCCCCAGGGTCACGGGCGTTACCATGGGCCGTGTCAAGCGAATCCGAGGAAATGACCTGGTCAATGCCTCGGATGCACCATTTTTTAATTTTTCATGTTACACGCCCTAGAGTCACGCCCGTGACCTAAAAAAATTTATGTTTCTTCCAATTCCCAAGAAATCGCCTTTTCCCTCACCCGAGCAGGTTACACACCCCTCAGTCACGGGTGTGATAAGGGGCGTGACCTCAATTTTTTTCCTATTTAATCCCCTTTATCCCTTCTTCTCTCCACACCACTTCCAACCCTTCTCCTTCCCTTCCAACCTGAAAATCCTTCCCTCTTTACTTCCAAAATGCCTCGCCACCAATCTCGATCCACCTCTTCCTCCTCCGAGCACCCCGCGGACCCCGCCGTGGCAGAGGCTATGCTTATCTTTGAAAACTCCACCCAACAAGTCTGGAGTGAATGACTACGAGCCAAACCCTTTGGCGTATTCCGAATTCTTGATTGGGGGATTCTTGCGGCCTTCGGCGTGGTCGAATTGGTTTGAGAATTTCTATCCACCCCTGGATGGAATTCTCTTTTCGCTATCTCAGAGCCTGCCTTCTTGGAGCTCACTATTGAGTTCCTTGCCTGGTTCGAGTATTGTTGGGGTGCGGAAGATGATTTTATTATCTTTCGGATGGACGAAATCACACATCAGCTCACCATCCGCCAAGTCAACGTGGTGATGAGATTTTATGACGAGCCATTCTCTCTCTCCCCCACTTACTCCACCCTCTATTCTAATTTCTCTCCCGACTTCAACCTCCTCACCTTTTGGTTGGAAATCAGCAACGATATCATCCCCTACACTCCCTTAAAATTAAAAGGCAACCACTTTATTTCTCCCTCCCTTCGTGTTCTCCATAACCTCCTTACCTTTACAATCACCGGTCGCGACGGTAGCCATGGCGTGGTGACTCGGGCGGATTTACTATATTTATATAGTATGTTCTACCGGGCCCCACTCAACCTAGGCCACACACTTGCGATCTTCTTTCGGCATCAGGACGAGAATGCGAGGATGGGAGCCGTCCATGATGGGAACTTCATCACTCATTTCGCCAAACATTTGGGGATTTGAGATGCTCTTCCGCATCTGACCTGCATTCAGACGCCGCTTCCTATTCAGTTCTAGACCCTCGGCCTTGGGCGATGACAAGATGACGAGTTTGAGGCTATCCCACCAGCAGTAGAGGAGACCTTGATCTTGATCTCGGGGCAGGTCCCAGTAGCACTGCTCCCTCTCCAATGATTCCACCACCACCGCAACATCCTTCCCCAGTGCCCGGTCCTTCGACATATTTGGATCGTCAATTTGGGTCTATTCACACACGCTTAGACGAGATGCAAACCCATTTTGACGAGCACTTTACACGCTTTGATGGTCGATTTACCGTGCTGGAGTAGAGTCAAGCTTCTTCTATGGAGCGTATTACACGTGAGTTTACGGACATGCAGACATACTATATATCAGCAATAGGGGCACCATAGCGATGAGTATTAGGCTTCCTTTTGTATTGGGTCGGTAGAAGGACATTTGTATCTGTTTATTTTTATTATCGACATTATCATGTTCTTTTATTTTAGTTTAATCAAAAATATCAAAAAATATATCATGTTTTGCTTTAGTATTTGTTTTTCAGGTCAGACTTGGTGCTGATTTGGATTATTCAGGGAATTTTCTATTCCTTTACTTTTAATTTTCATACATTGAGGATAATGTTTCGTTTAAGTATGGGGGGGATATTTCTCACTGGTTTAACCCTGCCGTTGGAGGGAAAGATAGAGATGGCCGCTTGCATACAAGAGAACGTGGATATATTTGCTTGGAGCACTGCCGAGATGCAAGGGATTGATGTCGATGTTGCCTGTCATCTCCTCAACATGGATCCCGCGGTGGATTCCGTCCGTCCGAAGCAAAGGAAGGGCGCTACTCTGCTAGCTGGTCCGATCAGAGAGGAAGTATAAAAGATATTGAAGGCGGGTTTTTTTTCGGAGATCCAGTATCCAAGCTAGGCCTCCAATGTTGTAATGGTGAAAAATCCCGGGGGGGGGGGGCTGGCGTCTATGTATTGACGTTTCCATATTGAATAAAGCTTTCCCGAAGGATTGCTACCCCTTGCCTCAAATCGACGCGCTGGTTGATTCCGCCATCGGGTTTCATGTGATGAGTTTTCTTGATACTTTTTCAGGGTATCATCAGATCCGGATGCATCCTCCCGACTACCGCGACGTCTCCTTCATCACCAGCGATGGATGCTACAACTACAAGATGATGCCCTTCAGTCTCAAGAACGCAGGCGCAACTTATCATAGAATGATGGATCAAGTCTTCAAAGAGTAGAAGGGGCGGAACTTGGAAGTATATGTAGACGATCTCCTTGTCAAGGGCAAGAGCATCGCGGAGCACATTAAGGATCTGGTGGATACCTTCGCCACCCTGAGAAAGTATAAGATGCGACTCAACCCGGCTAAGTGCATCTTCGGTGCAGGAAGAGGAAAGTTTTTAAGTCACCTCCTCACTCCAAGGGGGGTGGAGCCTAACCCGGACAAAGTCAAGGCCAAACAGGTTGGTCGGAATTGATGATGCTTTATTTTGCGAACCGGAGAAGACTCAACGTATAAATGGGTATTTTACAAAGTCTATGGGTTGTGCCTGAGAAGTGGTGTAACATAAAGTACTGCAGTGGATTTCCAGGAAAATACCCTAGGAATTCATGTGCCGTATTCCATGGAAAGACCAGTATTTCTAGCACTGCAGGATGCTACAGGGTTTGGGTTGAGTTTGGGCGCAGAAAGAGAGCTTCTGTTGGCCCCGCCAAGCGATCGTGACAAACGCTGGCACTAACTCCCTTTCTGATTGTGAAGCCATTCCTTAGAGGACAGTGTGGCTATTGTGAGCTGTGAGATCTTAAAGGCCATTGAGCCGAATGAACAAGGGGAAGCCGACCCGCATCAGTCTAGACATTGAACTAGCGATTTGAGCAACGGGAAAGGGATGAACTATATCTACATTTTGGTTGTCTAACTTGAGTGGCTAAGTTATTGGCATTCATTATGATCACATAATGAGAGTCTTGGGTTGTTCGCCATCAAGAATAAAGTCTCCGGCCATGGGTCGTGGAGCATGAATGCTCAAAGTTGACCGTTGGGTCTGGGACCCTTGAAACGGTGGTGGGACCCTGGTTTTCCAATACACCGGTAATGTGCTCTGATTAGTTTATCCCGCCCGCACTTCCGAAGAAATCGGGATAATGAGCCTCCCAAGATCCTTTCTAAAGCAAAGAGATAAGTTATTTCATCAGAATGAACGACGAGTCACTTTAGGTTAGGGTTCCCCCGCGGGGTTCAAAGGCTATTAAAACGTTTGTGATATATTGAACTGTGCGTGAGTGCACGTTTTGTGATATATCTGTTGAGATTAAATTGCTTGCAGGGAAGGATCCATTACCCCGGGTAAGGGGTAGGGTTGTTATAATTGGTCAGTTGAATACTGAATGTTGCCTTATTTACCTCCCTTGTGGTGGAATGTCCCTGTGCAGGTGCTAGACCGAGCGAGAAATAGTGGGCTGAAGCCCTTGTTGCTTTGCTGGCCCTCGAAAACCAAGTGGAACAGTTTTACTGTTTTCATGTGTGAACGGCCTGTGCGCCGAAGTATGTAAACCATACTTGTGAAGTTTAACTGTAAGGCCTTAAGGCCAAACACTTTTGTGTATTTCTGTGTACATTCCCGTGGTATATATAAATGTGGTTTTTTATATATAGTGGATATTCCTAATTATTGAGTTCAGTAGTAACCCCTAAAGCTTCCGCTAGAATGCTCTGAGTTCGGATGCGTGTACTGGTTTTTGATATTAATAAGTAACGTCGTTGACTGTTTGCTGAATATGGCGTGGGGCCCCGGCCGGACCCTCTGTTATATTTCATGTAACGGACAGAGGTGTTACAATAAGTTTCGCTACGCCAAGCGGTACATGACCTAATCCAGGAGCAGGAGGCTACACTTGCCTCCCTGGTTTGGCATTGATCATAGAGAACACCGCTTCCGCTACCTTTCGTATGGTCTCAGCAAAAGAAGGGGTCGCATGTGCGTCATTAGGTGCACTACTCTCCGCAAAGTGCGGATATTGTGACTTCTCCGCACCACTCCTAATCACCTATAATCGTGAAAATACTTAATTAGGTGGCAAACAAATTGCCCAAAATGCAATTATAAGAACATGCAGGTTCCTCAAACATGTGTATTTTCATTCCTAAGTGGACATTCATGGGTTCTTTTATATTAGCCATTTTCTCTCCAGGGTAGGCGAGAAGTGTTCTCCATTCTTCAGAGCTCTTCGGGGCAATCAGAAGTTCAAATGGACCACAGAGTGCGAGGAGGCTTTTGGAAAGCTCAAGCAGCAGCTAACTCAAGATCCTCTCCTCCAAGGCATGCAAGGAAGCGAAGACCTCCACCTCTATCTGGGAGTAGGAGTGGAAGCACTCAGTTCGGTGTTGGTCAGAGAAGAAGGCAAGAAGCAGCTCCCCATCTACTATGTGAGTAGAGTGTTGCGATAAGCGGAAATAAGATATCCTATCCTGGAGAAGTTGGTGTTTTCTCTAGTGGTTTCGGCTCGGAGGCTCCATCCTTATTTTCAGGCTCACTCTATCAGGGTCATCTCCGATCATCCGCTGCATAATATACTAGATGGAGTGGAGCATTCAGGCAAGTTGGCAAAGTGGTTAGTGGATCTTAGCGAGTTCGACATTTCTTATTCCCCGAGGGTAGCAATCAAGACGCAGGCAATAGCAGATTTCCTGGCGGACTTCTCAGCCGAGGTGGGAGGAGACGAAGGCTCTTCTATCCCAGTCTCCTGGAAGATATTCGTGGATGGGGCTTCCGACAGGTATTCCGTGGGAGCCGGAGTCGTGCTAGTAAGCCCTCAGGGAACTAGGATCGAGCAGGCCGTCGAGATTCTCTTCCCCATCACAAATAATCAATTAGAGTACGAAGCCATGTGGCCAGCTTACGTCTCACCAAGGAGTTGGCAATCAAAGATGTTAGGGATTTCACTGATTCGATGGTGTTGCCTTATAAATTAGAGGGAAGTTCAAAGTATACGACCCGATCCTACAAAAATATTTAGTCAAGGTTAAAGGTCTGATCGGGGGTTTACAATATTTCTTTGTCGAACATGTACCCCTCAAGGATAATTAAGAGGCTGATTACCTCGCCAAATATGGTCCCCGGGTGGGGGGGGGGGCGTGACCGAATTGTTCCAACCGTCCATCGAGGAAGGGGAGATGATGGAGATCGAGCAAAGAGCCTCGTGTAAGTATCCGTTCGTTACGTTCTTAATGATGGGTCAGTTGCCTGCCAGCGAGGGGGATCAGAGAAAGTTCCGTTACAAAGCTGCTTACTACTTACTACAAGAGGGAGAGCTTTATCGCAAGACCATCTCAGTCTTGTTAGCCAGATGTTTGTCAAAGGACGAAATTCCTCGCGTTCTCGAAGAGATCCATTCAGGAGAGTGTGGCAGCCACTCGGGAACTCGTACTCTGGAGTAGAGAATTCTAAGGCACGGATACTTCTGGCCCAACATTCGAAAGGATGCGAAAGTCTTCTCCAGGAAGTGTCCCCAATGTCAGCTCTTTGTGCCCCTTCAACTACAACCAGCTCAGCACCTTTACTCGATCACTGCTCCATGGCCCTTCGCCATCTGGGGGATGGACTTGATCGGCCCTTTTCCTCAGGCTAGCGGACAAAGGAAGTTTGATCTTGTAATGATCAATTACTTCTCCAAATGGATCGAGTCAAAAGCTCTAGCCAAGACCACTTCTCAATTTGTAAAGAACTTTATATGGGGAGAGATTGCATGCAAGTTCGGGATTCCTCTCGCCATCATCACCGACAATGGTCCACAGTTCGCCAGCTTAGAGTTAGAGGACTTCTGCAAGCATCTAGGGACGGATCTTCGATTCGACTCTATGCATTATCTTCGCAGCAATGGGCAGGTAGAAACTGCCAACAAGCTAATCATCAACTTACTGAAGAAGAAAGTCACCAACTTGAAGGGAAATTGGGCAGAGCAACTCCCCTCAGTCCCATGGGCTCTGAGAACGACTCCAAACTCGGCCACGGGGGAAACACCATTCAAGTTGTCTCACAAGTCTGAGGCACTCATCCCAATGGAGTTTGAGGTGCGGAGTCCAAGGATGGTGGCAACAGGAGATGACACCGAAGAATGGCGCCTAGAGAATGAAGATGCTCAAAGGCTCTCACTAGACTATATCGAGGAGCTTCGTGACTTGACCTCCATTCGCCAAGAATAAATCAAGAGACACATGACAAAGCACTTCGACAAAAACGTCCGCCTCAAACATTTCCTCGCAGGAGACCTAGTAATAAAGAAGGTAGATGTCGCAGGAAGGGGAGCAACGGTTGGCAAGCTACATCCAAACTGGGAAGGCCCCTTCATCATCCAGGAAGCCCTAGCCATTAGAGGATACTATCTACAGGACCAAATAGGAGAGCAACTGGGAGGTACCTAAAGCGTGGATGACTTGAAAAGGTTCTACCCCTAGCGGTAACATGTGGTGTATTATTTTTAATCATGTTGATATTAATATGAGCAAGTGCAATAAATTTATTACCTCCTGTGCTATTTCTTCTCAAGACATCTGATGGCTTTGAGATCCAGCCCCGCGATCGGCTCCGAAAATCAGCGGTCGACCTATTCCTCATAAATAGCCCAGTGCGAATGATAGGACGATGCCTCAGGACTTAGCGCTCTTATAAGACCGAGCTTGTGCATTAACAGCCGAGATCAGCCCCCCTGCATGTCGGCCTAGGTCCCCCCGATTGCATCTCTCTTCCAACTGGAGGAACTATCAGGAACAGGCCTTGACGCTAACCCCCCGGACTCGATGAAGGGTCGATCTCATCCAGCAATCATAGTCAAAGGCATCTCAGCTATTGATCAAGCAGGATAACCTGCCGAAGGAGGGATGAGGGAAAGCCAAAGTGAAGATGTTGGCATCGAGTGCGTCCTGAAAGACCCTCGAAGGAACATTACCGTCCGCTCATGCGAATGGAACTCATAGCCAAGTGACACGGCCGAGAGTGATATCCATCATTAGATCGGGAGATGATCCTTCGAACCGTTCCTCACAAATAGCCCAGTGCAGATGATAGGACAATGCCACGGGACTAAAGCACTCTTATAAGACCGAGCCTCTGCATTGATGGCCGAGATCAGCACCCCCTTTGCATGTCGGCCTATGTTCCCCCGATTGCATCTCTCCTCCATTTGGAGGAATTATCAGGAACAGGTCTGGATGCCAACTTCACGATTTGACGAGTTCGAGATCGTCGCTTTTAAAAGATATCCTTCGCATTACTAAAACATCAAGGCAACTAACCCATCTGCCGCCTCTCAAGTAACATGATGAAATCTACCCAACAATTATTAAAGTCCTCGAGTGGTAGTGTTATCATAATACCGAGTTCCTGCATGAGATCCTATCCTGCACATCGGCCAATGACCTCCTTGGGTGAAACCAAGTTTCTCGTTGGAGAGATGTCGTAGCCTGTCACCTCTATACGAGCTTCTCTCCTACAGACCGACTAATTTCCTCTCCGAGTCGACTCACACCACACCAGTTGAGCAAGGCTCCTGAGAGTTGTCGACTCCAACAATTATTAAAGTTTTCAAGTGGTAGTGTTATCATAAGATCGAGTTCCTGCACGAGCTCCTCTCCTGCACATCAGCCAACGACCTCCTCGGGTGAAACCAAGTTTCTCGTTGGAGTTATGTCGTAGCCTGTCACCTTGTTACGAGCATCTCTCCTACAGACCGACTACTTACCTCCCTGAGTCGACTCACACCACTCCATTTGAGCAAGGCTCCTGAGAGTTGTCGACTCCAACAATTATTAAAGTCCTCGATTGGTAGTGTTATCATAAGACCGAGTTCCTGCACGAGCTCATCTCCTGCACATCGACCAACGACCTCCTCGGGTGAAACCAAGTTTATCGTTGGAGTGATGTCATAGCCTGTCACCCCTGTACGAGCTTCTCTCCTACAGATCGACTACTTGCCTCCCCGAGTCGACTCACACCACTCCAGTTGAGCAAGGCTCCTGAGAGCTATCGGCTCCAATAATATTAAAGTCCTCGAGTGGTAGTGTTATTATAAGACAAAGTTCTTGCACGATCTCCTCTCCTGCACATAGGCCAACGACCTCCTTGGGTTAAACCAAGTATCTCGTTGGAGTGATGTCGTAGCCTATCACCTCTGTATGAGCTTTTCTCCTACAGACCGACTAC
This sequence comes from Platanthera zijinensis, assembly GCA_039513925.1. Lineage (NCBI taxonomy): Eukaryota > Viridiplantae > Streptophyta > Magnoliopsida > Asparagales > Orchidaceae > Platanthera > Platanthera zijinensis. The sequence continues at coordinate 160,608,923 of CM077083.1, forward strand.
TTGCCTCCCCGAGTCGACTCACACCACTCCAATGGAGTAAAGCTTCTGAGAGCTGTCGAATCCAACAATTATTAAAGTCCTCGAGTGGTAGTGTTATCATAAGACCGAGTTCCTGCTCGAGATCCTCTCCTGCACATCGGACAACGACCTCCTAGGGTGAAACCAAGTTTCTCGTTGGAGTGATGTCATAGCCTGTCACCTCTGTACGAGCTTCTCTCCTATAGACCGATTAATTGCCTCCCCGAGTCGACTCACACCACTCTAGTTGAGCAAGGCTCCTGAGAGCTGTCGACTCCAACAATTATTAAAGTCCTCGAGTGGTAGTGTTATCATAAGACCAAGTTTCTGCACGAGCTCCTCTCCTGCATATCGGCCAATGACCTTCTCGGGTGAAACCAAGTTTCTCATTGGAGTGATGTCGTATCCTGCAACCTCTGTACGATCTTCCTTCCTACAGACCAACTACTTGCCTCCCCGAGTCGACTCACACCTCTCTAGTTGAGCACGGCTCCTGAGAGCTTTCGAATCCAAAAATTATTAAAGTCCTCAAGTGGTAGTGTTATCATAAGACCGAGTTACTGCACGAGCTCCTCTCCTGCACATCATCCAATGACTTCCTCGGGCGAAACCAAGTTTTTTGTTGGAGTGATGTCATAGCATGTCACCTCTATACGAGCTTCTCTCCTACAGACCGACTACTTGCCTCCCCGAGTCGACTCACACCACTCCAATTGAGCAAGGCTCCTTAGAGATGTCGACTCCAATAATTATTAAAGTCCTCGAGTGGTAGTGTTATCATAAGACTGATTTCCTGAATGAGCTCCTCTCCTGCATATCGGCCAATGAACTCCTCGGGTGAAACCAAGTTTCTCGTTGGAGTGATGTCGTAGTGAAAGTCCACCTAGTGTCAACTACTTACACCTATGGGGGGGAATAGGTGTCTTTGCAGCGTATGTGCGGAATTAAAGTTTTACCTGCACAAGAAAACAAAACCACACAGCACAGAAAGTACACAAGCAATTTATAGTGGTTCCCCGATTTGGGTACGTCCACTTTCCCCCTTCGACATATCTCCCAACCAAGGACGACTCGGTCACTTCACCAACAGGATTGAAATCCAATCCTTGCACTAACGGAAGGAACCCTTCCACACGTAGGAGTCAATACTCCCACAACACGGGTTGCACCCAACCCTACAACTAGAGACCAATCGGTCCTTTACAATGAAAGAGAAAATGAAAATAGCTTGTAAGAAATACAAACAACGTGAAGATCCAGGTGTCCCTTTTCGTTAGACTATTTGTTCTTGTAGGCAACGAAAAGTTCACAACCCTAGATCTTTCTTGGAGAGAATCTTCTCTAGATCGACGGCTTCAAAAAGAGAGGCGGTGATGCTATGTAGATCCAATCTTCTTAGCAAAGTCGGCAAGGTCTTCCAACGGTCACACTAGGATCGATCGTCTCGATCGATTCGGATGGGGAAGGTTTCCCGATCACAAATCAAGAGACAAAAGATCTCTGGATAGACACGTGAGACGCTGTGCCCGACTAGGCTTCTGTCGCCGGGAGAGGTAACTAAAAGTCCGATCAACGGTGGCGAGCAACTAGCGAGAGGCGGAGGAGGTCGGTCGAGCTCGCTTCCGATCTAGGGCTTGACGACGGCTTCTTTTTCTTTGATCTGTAATCCGTCTTTTTTACTGTTCACAAATACAGATTATTTATACACTAGGTCAAGAGATGACCGTTGTGGGCCCCACCATCAGTAAGACTGAAGTCCGGTTCAAAATCCCGCAGATGTCGTGGACCGGTCCAGGCAGAGTCGGAAAAATACCTAAGTCAAATTCGGCGAGAATCGTGGGTGATTCTCGACGAATCGGCGAGAATCACTTACGATTCTCGCCGAATTCTACATAGAGAATTCTGGCAGCACAGGTTACAGAGGCCGGGGAGAATCGGTGGGAATCACCTTGGCTTCTCGCCGACTCGTCGAGAATGCAAAGTCATTCTCGACGAATCGGCGAGAATCACTTGGTGATTCTCGTCGATTCTGCCTTAGAAGATTTTTCTGACTGCGTCGAGACAGCCGACCCAACCCGACAAGAATCAACTAGTGATTCTCGACGACTCGTCGAGAATCACTGGTGATTCTCGACGAATCGGTGAGAATCACCTAGTGATTCTCGACGATTTACACTTAGACGATTCTCGTCTTTCAACCCGTGAGATGGTCTTTGGCCCATCCTTGCTCCTTGTCTGCTCTTGCTTTATCATAGCCCTGTACTTGAAATTAAGTACACCCCAATAGAGAGAGTACACGTAGGCCAACACACTGATCTGCTCAACGAGGGATTACGTTGCACAGACCCGTGTATATTGACCCACTGCACCCTGACATTGGTGTGTACTTAGCATGGAATAACTGCAAGCACCACTAGAAGAAATTCATCAAATACATAGTGAATTCATCTTAGCTTTGATAGGAGGCTTCCTCAAATCCAGGTAATTGTGGATACAATACCCAACAATCTCCCCCTATTTGACGAAGCCAAAATCCTACTAAGCTAAGATGAATTTCAACATTCCAGATGAAATATGCATAAACGAGAAGAGTGAATAACAAACGTAATCATGCCAATGTGAGAGTCAATTAATAAACCACACACATGAATATATAAATGTGAAAATCCACACATAAATGTTTACAGTTTACTTAATCAAAAGTTTAAATGAGATAACCACAAGAGCTAACATCCTACAGATCTTTGTTCTTAGCTATGCCTTCTTTGAGTTGCTGAGCTAAGAATTTTTTGCTTTGTCGCTCAAAATACTCCTTGGGCTTAGGATAGTATCTCGGAGGGGGAGCTTTGTTTGCCACAGCGTTGCTTCTGAAGAACAATTTTCTTTTGGCTTCATACATTTTGTGCTGCTCCCACTCGTATTGGCTATATACGTCATTTCTTTTTACTTGCCCTCCTTGTAGTAATGCAAAGGTGTCCAAGATGATACTTTTTGATTCAGGACTCCATATTTCGTTTCTCACATCCTCCTCCGACAATCTAATCTTCTTTTCAGCTGGTGTTTCCTTTGAAGTTCCTTCTTTGATTTGCCTTTTTCCTTTGGCCTTTGCCAAGGCATCTTGGTCAAACCAGCTTCTTCTTTCAGCCCTCTCCGCAGCTTTCTTCAACTCGACTTCGCCCAGTTGTACTTCTTCAGTCCTTATATCACCCTCAGTAGTACCAGTACGGCCTTCATCCTCAGGTGGAGCAACAGGGACATGTATTCCCGATGCTTCTGTTACCAGCCAGTGGGCCGTTTCAAATATGTACCTATTCGAATTATCGAATTTGTATTTGTCAATTATTATTTATTAAGTTGATTAAATGTGCAGTTATGATGTGGTGGTTTTGAAAGGCATACCTATTGGTTTGATCGAAGTTTAGAAGTACTAAGTCTTGAAGCCCTGCCATCTTAGCGTTATACGCTTCCTTCCCCTTTTTGGCTTCGGCGGCTATAGAGTTTGTATAGGAGTGCAGAGACGCATCAATGTGCTTCACGGTTTTACTGAATTCGTCCAGCAGAGATTTCTGATTTGCGTTCAGCGTTACCATGTTGGCATCGAATTTTTGTATGCTGTCTGCCACAATATGTGCATTTTTATTGACTACAGCCAGATCGTCAGTATTCTTCTTCAGTCCTTGCATGAGAAGAGATAAGGCTGTGCCTGCCTCTGTATATTTTTCATCAAATTTCTTTTCCATCACATCTAGTTTGTGGTTGATCTGAACCACATTCTTAAGCATGAGATCCTCAGACTCCCGCAGTATTTTTAGCACTTTGTTGTGCGATTTCTCAAATGTATCCTTGAGCTCATCAAGCATTCCTTGGATAAAATTAACAGTGAGGTTTGCTAGGTTTGCTTGAAGTGGAGGAGCTGCAGGCAGACCCTGGTCAGGCTCCCCCGCAGAAGCACTGGGAGAGCTGGATAGTAGTATGGAGTCCACAGGGGGAACAAAGGATTGCTCCCCCTCCATCCTTGCATCTGACCGCTTAGGAGCTTGTTCCTCAGATGGAACCTCAGCATCCTCCTGAGAATCTGCTGCTTTCTCATTCTCTGGTACTTCTTCCTCTATCTCAGTCTCCCAGTGATCATGCTTATCGACAGAGTTGTGCACATCTTCTTCTACTTCTACCTCCTCCTCCTCATCAGCTACCTCATTTCCCAGATCATCATCGATAAGAGCTTCCTCATCGTTCTCAACCTCCTCATCATCTGCTACTTCATCTGCCACCATTTCCACAGCATCTTTGGCTATCAGAGAAATGTCAGATAAGATGTTTGCAGAACCGGTTACAGGCTCCCCCTCAGTTCCTGCAATCAGGGCGTCAGGAACTTCCCTGGGTGTTGCCACGAAAGCTGCTGAAGTTCTGTTGTCCTCGGCAGGAGATTCTTCTTGTTCTACTACCACTGCAGCTTGCCCTATGAGTCACTCCCATCTGTCAAATACGCTGGAGTCCATTTTTTTCAAATAATGCAAAGGAACTCCTTTGCTCATGTCGAACCTATCTCCGTTCAACTGATTGAGAAATAAGCTGATGATTCTTCCAAAACTTGGAGATCTGAGAGTGTCCTTAATCTTCTCAAAAAGCATGGCCCCCCCAGTTGAATCTCTTTCGGCAAACTATCACCACAAGAATCTTGAACATGTCAGCTGAGATGTGGTCGTGTGAGCCGGGTTTGCATATCAGTACTTTCCCAATGATGTCGGACAAGAGTTTCCCCTCCTCATTCATTTCTGTTCTCTTTATCGATCTGGTTCCCCTAGCTAGCCCACAGAATAATAGGGTCCTGGCTCTATCATGTTCCTCCAGATAATCCTCGTGCTCAGAACTGGAGAGCCGCAAGCATTGAGTCAGTTTTCTTGCAGACATCTTGATCCTTGCACCTGCAACCTTACTCTTGATGATAGAGTCTTCATTCCAAAGTTTGGCGGTTGCGAAGAACTCCATCACTTCCTTATCCAGAATTTTGTAGGGGTGCTCCAGTACAAACGTGAGTCCAGCCTCCTCCAGCATGATGATGATGTTTCTGAACTCATCCGAGGCATGTGAGAACCTGGTTCGAACCAACTCACATCCAGTGACCAGGCCGGCGGTGGTCCTTGGAGCCATAGCAAACCTAGGGAGGTAATCCCAAGTTTATGCCTACTCAGAAATCAAAAGGGAAGCTATACTAACAGTGAGTCACTAAAAGGGAGAGGAAATGGTTACCCAAATACGGAGGAAGCTAGAGTCGACGGAGACGAAGGAAAGCCTGGAGGAGCTCGTGCCCTTGTTTGATCGAAACCGTGGAGAATGAAAACTTGGACGAGCGCCCTGGACGCGAGAGGAGAGGTCTATGGAATCCGAAACGAGGTCGACGAGATTTGGAACCTAAGATGCGGGAAGTCGCCGAGAGGAGGGAAGGAAGGGTCGGCGGGATTCCTGAGAAATATTGACGGGTTTCTCTGCGAAATGCGGAAGATGAAGAGTCGGTGGGAGTTTTTCTAGATAGAAATCGACGGGATTGGAGGCATACCGGATTCTCGGAATCTTCTGTTATCAAAGGGTTGAGAAATCTTCTAAATATATGTATTTCTTAATCTTCGGAATATATGTATATGTTCCGAAGATTAAGAAACTTTAATGGATATGTACTAAACCGTGGCATCAAGTTGATATGTTCCGTGGCAAGCAACTTTAAGTATTTTTAATACATGAATCTATAGAGGGTTTGGAAGGAGTTTTCCACACAGAGTTAGGAGGCATATCAACTTTGGTATACCCAAGACAATAACCGTGGCAAGCAACTTTAATGGATTATTTCTCGATCGAGATATACACAATCTTCTTGATGTCAGTTGTAAGTTTTAGTGACTTCCAATGGCGTATCTTCATTAATTTTCAGTGGGCTGACTTAGGCCTGTTGAGGTTCATTCTCGAATCTACCAGTGTATTTACAGATAAATCTTTAACAATGTATCTAAAGGTTATTTTTACAATCTTAATCTTTCCTTAGATGAACAAGCATATAAGTGTAAGTCTATACATGACCATTTACTTTCGAGAGAGGGAATTCATGACTTAGTGTGGATATGTAGACATACATATATACATATATATAAAAATCGATGCACTATAGCTCATATATTGAAGCTGATTGCAATTACCTGAGATTAAAAGATGTATTATTTAGAACTTCTGCTCAAGGCACACCAGGTGGTCAACTTGAACGTGCCCGTGTTGATGGCACTGCTCCTTTTCCAGATACTTGTTCCACGTCATTTTTGGAACATCTCCTGTCTGGTTCCCATGAGGTTTACGGGAACCTAGACTACCCTGCAAAAGAGTTATCTTGCCTTAGGAACCCAATAAGTATTGGGTCCTAGGTTCCTGTCAGCATAATAATTGGGATGCCTCCCCTCAGGGATCCTGGAGGGAGGACTAACATTGCCTCTAGGATGTGGAAGTCCCCTTGCCTTTGACACAGAAGGGTTGTGCCAACAATCTTTGGCAAAATGACCCACTTTGCCACAACACCAACACTCATGAATGTTGTACCGCCGTTTGTGACCTGAACTGGTGACTGAGGTAGTCATAGTCCTAGGTCTAAACGGGATAGTGCTGAATCTGCTAACCGAATTGTCTCTTCCACCGTGACTCATGGAAGGGTGGAAAGAATGCATATGGTAGGCATTTTGAGGCCTGGGAGGTGGTGCCTTCCTTTCAGTCAGCCCCCTTCCAAGGTCCCCATGTGTGCCACTAACATGATTTCTAACCCCCCTTTCCTGAGTCCTAGGGAGGTGAGAGGCGCATTGTGAGCTGATGCTGGCAGACTCATGACGAGTAGGGGCAGTGGCCGAGAATACAAAAGGCTTGGTGGAAGCCTGAGGTATCCTCTTTTGGGTGGCCATGACAGCCCTTGCATTCTGGGTGCTTCCACAAGAGGGCTGATCATTCTTGCAGTGACCATGGTTGTTCCTATGGTCATACCTGAATGCATGATGTGTGCCCTTCCTGCTTGGGGTGGGGGGTCTGAACACAGTTTCCCCATTTCTCAATGAATTGACGATTTGGGAGATCCACCCATTTTCTGCTTTTCTTTTGATAGTATCTATCTTGAAAAAGTTAGAAACAATCCTCTTCTCGGTCTCTAGACGACTCTCTAGATCTGAGATTTTAGAGTCCTTAACCTTATTGGATGCCAATTGGAGAACCAATAAGATCTTCAGCCAAGCAATCTCCTGAGCTTGCTCCTCAACAATCAGGTTGCTTTTCTGAAGGACACTCTTCAGGGCATCAGGATTTTCTTGAGGGCAATCATCCAAAATATTCCTATCTTCAGGAACATGGGGAAGAGAGGGGCAAGGTGAAGAAGTTACCTGGTCCTAACTTAGCTGATCAGGAATAGTGTTAGGACTGACCGGGGCAGCTGAGTCATCTTCAGCTGTGCAGTCTTCATCAACTTCCTCCTCAGTCTCTGATAAGGACACAAGAGCCCTGATACTGAGAAATTGGTCATCACTTTCTTCTTCAGAAATACTGACCCCCATATATGCCTCATCCTCTTGCTGACGACTTATTCCTGTTCTGTTTGATCCCTCCATGAGGTCTGATACAGTTTGCCACAAGGACTTGGCCGTCTTACACTTTTCAAGTCTTGACCGGGAAGGTCCAGTCCAGACATCCAGGATGATTTTACGAATGATTTTATCCAAGTTGAAAAGAGAGAATTCAATCTCAGACATTTCAGTAGTCTCCTTGTGGATCTGCATATCCGTTCCAGAGCAGGAGGCCTTCATGGGAATGAAGGGGCCCTCTTCCAAAATGAGTGAAGCTCGAGGGTCGATGGCCTCCAGATGAAATAGTACTCTCATCTTCCATACAGGATAGTACTCCTTTGTACAAGAGGGGAGTCTTAGAGGAAGGACATCATAATCCAACTCCATGCTTGAGTCTGATCTTCTTGTTGACACTAGATGCAGGAGCTTACTCAAGGTGTTAACCCCTTTGATGAGCAACCTCCCTCTGATACCACTTGAAAGTCCACCTAGTGTCAACTACTTACACCTATGGGGGGGGGAATAGGTGTCTTTGCAGCGTATGTGCGGAATTAAAGTTTTACCTGCACAAGAAAACAAAACCACACAGCACAGAAAGTACACAAGCAATTTATAGTGGTTCCCCGATTTGGGTACGTCCACTTTCCCCCTTCGACCTATCTCCCAACCAGGGACGACTCAGTCACTTCACCAACAGGATTGAAATCCAATCATTGCACTAACGGAAGGACCCTTCCACACGTAGGAGTCAATACTCCCACAACACGGGTTGTACCCAACCCTACAACTAGAGACCAATCGGTCCTTTACAATGAAAGAGAAAATGAAAATAGCTTGTAAGAAATACAAACAACGTGAAGATCCAGGTGTCCCTTTTCGTTAGACTATTTGTTCTTGTAGGCAACGAAAAGTTCACAACCCTAGATCTTTCTTGGAGAGAATCTTCTCTAGATCGACGGCTTCAACAAGAGAGGCGGTGATGCTATGTAGATCCAATCTTCTTAGCAAAGTCGGCAAGGTCTTCTAACGGTCACACTAGGATCGATCGTCTCGATCGATTCGGATGGGGAAGGTTTCCCGATCACAAATTAAGAGACAAAAGATCTCTGGATAGACACGTGAGACGCTGTGCCCGACTAGGCTTCTGTCGCCGGGAGAGGTAACTAAAAGTCCGATCAACGGTGGCGAGCAACTAGCGAGAGGCGGAGGAGGTCGGCCGAGCTCGCTTCCGATCTAGGGCTTGACGGCGGCTTCTTTTTCTTTGATCTGTAATCCGTCTTTTTTACTGTTCACAAATACAGAGTATTTATACACTAGGTCAAGAGATGACCGTTGTGGGCCCCACCATCAGTAAGACCGAAGTCCTGTTCAAAATCTCGCAGATGTCGTGGACCGGTCCAGGCAGAGTCGGAAAAATACCTAAGTCAAATTCGGCGAGAATCGTGGGTGATTCTCGACGAATCGGCGAGAATCACTTACGATTCTCGCCGAATTCTATATAGAGAATTCTGGCAGCACAGGTTACAGAGGCCGGGGAGAATCGGTGGGAATCACCTTGGCTTCTCGCCGACTCGTCGAGAATGCAAAGTCATTCTCGACGAATCGGCGAGAATCACTTGGTGATTCTCGTCGATTCTGCCTTAGAAGATTTTTCTGACTGCGTCGAGACAGCCGGCCCAACCCGGCAAGAATCAACTAGTGATTCTTGACAACTCGTCGAGAATCACTGGTGATTCTCGATGAATCGGTGAGAATCACCTAGTGATTCTCGACGATTTACACTTAGACGATTCTCGTCTTTCAACCCGTGAGATGGTCTTTGGCCCATCCTTGCTCCTTGTCTGCTCTTGCTTTATCATAGCCCTGTACTTGAAATTAAGTACACCCCAATAGAGAGAGTACACATAGGCCAACACACTGATCTGATCAACGAGGTATTATGTTGCACAGACCCGTGTATATTGACTCACTGCACCCTGACATTGGTGTGTACTTAGCATGGAATAACTGCAAGCACAACTAGAAGAAATTCATCAAATACATAGTGAATTCATCTTAGCTTTGAGAGGAGGCTTCCTCAAATCCAGGTAATTGTGGATACAATACCCAACACGTAGCATGTCACCTCTGTACGAGCTTCTCTCCTTTAGGCCGACTACTTGCCTCCCCGAGTCGACTCACACCACTTTAGTTGAGCAAGGCTCCTGAGAGCTGTCGACTCCGATAATTATTAAAGTCCTCGAGTGGTAGTGTTATCATAAGACAAAGTTCCTGCACGAGCTCCTCTCCTGTACATCGGCCAACGACCTCCTCGGGTGAAACCAAGTTTCTCGATGGAGTGATGTCATAGCCTGTCACTTCTGCACGAGATTTTCTCCTACATACCGACTACTTGCCTCCCCGAGTCGACTCACACCACTCAAGTTGAACAAGGCTCCTGAGAGCTGTCGACTCCAAAAATTATTAAAGTCCTCGAGTGGTAGTGTTATCATAAGACCGAGTTCTTGCACGAGCTCCTCTCCTGCACATCGGCCAACGACCTCCTAAGGTGAAACCAAGTTTCTCGTTGGAGTGATGTCATAGCCTGTCACCTCTGTACGAGCTTCTCTCCTACAGACCGACAACTTGCCTCCCCGAGTCGACTCACACAACTCCAGTTGAGCAAGGCTCCTGGGAGCTGTCGACTCCAATAATTATTAAATTCCTCGAGTGGTAGTGTTATCATAAGACCGAGTTCCTACACGAGCTCCTCTGCTGCACATCGGCCAACGACCTCCTCGAGTGAAACCAAGTTTCTCTTTGGAGTGATGTCGTAGGCGCCTGTCACCTCTGTATGAGCTTTTATCCTACAGACCGACTACTTTCCTCCCCGAGTCGACTCACACCACTCCAGTTGAGCAAGGCTCCTTAGAGTTGTTGACTCCAACAATTATTAAAGTCCTCAAGTGGTAGTGTTATCATAAGACCGAGTTCCTGTACGAGCTCCTCTCCTACACATCAGCCAATGACTTCCTCGGGTGAAACCAAGTTTTTCGTTGGAGTTATGTCGTATCCTGTCACCTCTATACGAGATTCTCTCCTATAGACCGACTACTTGACTCCCCGAGTCGAATCACACCACTCTAGTTGAGCAAGGCTCCTGAGAGCTGTCGACTCCAATAATTATTAAAGTTCTCGAGTGGTAGTTTTATCATAAGACCGAGTTACTGCACGAGCTCCTCACCTGCACATCGGCCAATGACCTCCTCCGGTGAAATCAAGTTTTTCGTTGGAGTGATGTCGTAGCCTATCACCTTTGTACGAGCTTCTATCCTATTGACCGACTACTTGCCTCCCCGAGTCGACTCACACCACTCCAGTTGAGCAAGGCTCCTAAGAGCTGTCGACTCCAATAATTATTAAAGTCCTCAAGTGGTAGTTTTATCATAAGACCGAGTTCCTGCGCGAACTCCTCTCCTGCACATCGGCAAATGACCTCCTCGGGTGAAACCAAGTTTCTCGTTAGAGTGATGTTGTAGCCTGTCACCTATGAACTAGATTCTCTTTTATAGACCGACTACTTGCCTCCCAGAGTCGTCTCACACCACTCCAGTTGAGCAAGGCTGCTGAGAGCTGTCGACTGCAAAAATTATTAAAGTCCTCGAGTGGTAGTGTTATCATAAGATCGAGTTCATGCATGAGCTCCTCTCCTGCACATTAGCCAACAACCTCCTCGGGTGAAACCAAGTTTTTTGTTAGAGTGATGTCATAGCCTGTCACCTCTGTACGAGCTTATCTTCTACAGACCGACTACTTGCCTCCCCGAGTCAACTTACACCACTCTAGTTGAGCAAGGCTCCTGAGAGCTGTCGACTCCGACAATTATTAAAGTCCTCGAGTGGTAGTGTTATCATAAGACCGAGTTCCTGCATGAATTTCTCTCCTGCACATCGACCAACAACCTCCTCGGGTGAAACCAAGTTTCTCGTTGGAGTGATGTCATAGCCTGTCACCTCTATACGAACTTCTCTCCTACAGACCGACTACCAGCCACCCGAGTCGACTAATTCCCACCGCTGGTTGAGCTCTACTCCTGATAGGGAGTCAACTCTTCTCCACCCCAAGTTGAGCTTGGCTTCTGCAGGTATCGACTACAACTTCTGACTATATTGAGTCGGGCTCCTATGAGGAATGCGATCATGCAGTTCCAAGCAACAATGAGTGAGCATGCGACTATGCAGGTGCGATCATCAAAGAGTGAGCGAGAGACGGCGACCTGCGAGTAGGCAATGAACTTTTATGAGCGAGATCCAAATGCGAGTTAGCATATCATGAGCACTTCACTCTCCAAGCCTATGAGCCTATCAAGAGACATCCAGCGAACGAGCATGCGAGTAAGAAATAAAGAGAGGGAAGCTACAACAAAAAACCTTGTACTATGTCAAAATGATTACAAGTGTCAGAATAGTTACATGTTTCAAAAATTTCTAAGTATTTTCTATAGGCAAGTGTGGAGAATATCGGCGAGTAACTAAGACTCATCGTCGCCAGTATTAGGCCGATATTCCTCATCGCCAATATCTGCATCTTCTTCTTCCTTGCCCTCGCCACTGTCTTCCTCCTCACTCTCGCCGCTGTCGCTACTACTGCTGCTTCCGCTGCCGCTAGAGCCCGACGCTGAGGAAAGGATGCGACCAGGCGAGTTAGATTCCTCGGTGAGCACCCTTTGAATCAAGTCTTCGACCGCCATCTTCTTGGCCACCTCGTAAAGATGGCCCCCAATCTTCAGCCTGGTGAGGATAATATCCCCCGCTGCTCGCATAATTCCAAGACGTATGGCCGTCATCTCATCCCCATGAGGGTGGGGCCTCTTCACCGCCGCATGTGGGGACTCCTCCGGCCGCGACGCATCGGGGCGAGGAGCTGAAGAGCTCGCATGTTCCTCGTTGATGATCGAGTGAGTTTCCATCTCGGTGGCACTAACCTGGGTAGCCTCTAGCTTGAACAGGTTGTTGGTGAGCTTCTGCTCGCATTCTGAGAGCTTCTTCACCGTCTCAATCTCGACAGCCTGCGAGAATCATGGAACAATCAATAAAATGATCCAAGTCAAGACCAGTCATATCATACGGAGGGCTGACTTACCTCATATTCCTTCCAGCGAGCTGACTGTATTCCAAGGTCGATTGCCTTCTTGGAAACGACCTTCAGCTCCTCGTGCGTCTCAAGTAGCTTCCTCGCTGAGAAATGGCCCAGCTCGACAGCTCGCAAAATAGAGCGCGAGGTTAGCTGGGTGAGTTCCTCTAGGCTGAGCTCTGTCATGGACTCAGCATCACCTCGTCCATAGATGGCATGGAGGACGTCGAAGGCCTCCCTCTTGTCATCCCAGGCCTCAAACCAAGCAGGGAGGTTGGTGCTCAGAGACATTCGGTGTTCGTCAGCAGACCAGGAAACTAACGGGCGGCCAAATACATCCTTACCTTCTTGCCCAAGGTTGTAGTTTGGGTGAAGGTAAGGCGCCCCGACGTCGGCGGGAGATTCCCGGTCATCGAATAGCTGGCGAGATACCTTAGCCCGCTTGCTCGCATGTTCAGGCGACCTGAACTCCTTTCCCCTGGCGGGCTTCTTCTTCTCCCCAACTTCTGGCAGCTGGTTAGGGGGCTCTGGGTGCGACGAGGCGACTTCTTTGTCCAGAGGAAGTGGCTTCGAGGGGAGCTCAGAGGGTACTGCTGGATTTAGGAGCGAGTTAGAGCAACTTTCATAATAGCTAAATGGGAGAGGTTGTCGAGTATGTTCAAAATCCAAAGACTTACTCTCGCAAGGATGGACCTCTAACAGAACATTGACGTTGATTCGCCAATGGATGACGTCGAAACGTTGCCCGCAGAAGGCCTCGACCAGCTTCCTGCGCACGCCCTCCAAAATCGGTGGCAAGAAGGCGACGCCAGCGGGCTAGTGTGGCCTCCAAAGCACGCCATCGAAGTCGCCGGTAAGGACGACGAGGTACTCGCTCCATCGATGGACTTTTTTCGTCGTTCCGACTAGCGTGCAAACGTGGCTGCTGAAGAAGACGATCCCATCCGATGTCAACGCAAAAGAGAATATCTTCCTTAAGATGGAGAGGTTGAAGACGATCCTATCTTCCCGTAAGAAGCACAGGAACCCCATAATGATTGCCATATTGTTAGGGTTTATTTGCATAGGGACGATACCAAAGTACTGGAGGATCTGGCGATATTCCGGCCACAACAGAAGTCGCAAGCTGGATTCGAAGTGTCGGAGAGATAAAATTAGCCCGCCTTCGATATAGGAGTTTTATCGCTCTGTACGTGCGAGGAGTCTTGCCGAGTCTCCCTCGATGAGATACTGCTGTCGAAACTCCTCCAGGTCTCGCTCAGAGGTGACCTACTTCTTGAAGGCAACATCAGTGAAATTCGTGGCATGAGCTTGTCGGCGAGCGCTGGCGTCATCCCCAACCATCTTGAGCGAGTTGTTTAGGCGAGTGTGAGAAGTGAGAAGGCAAAGGGGAGGCGAGTAAGGAAAGTTACTCGCGAGTATAAGTCTAACAATCGCAGTAGCATACTTATGATTTACTAACTCCCTCTATTTATAGTACTAGGCTAGGGGGTATATATGAACCTCACGCGAGTATCGGTCTAAGTCGCATGCCTGCAGAGAGCAACCTTAACGCCTGTTCTATCTCATATGAAACCTTATAGAACCTCCCCAAAACCTGCACGACATATACGACAAATCGCAGAAAGAGACCGAACTTAACAGACAGAAGACGACTATCAATCAAATAATGGCGAGATTCAACATCACTTATTACAAATAAGAATATTGTTCATTACATGTCAACGGAGGCGAGTTAGGCCAACTAGAAAGAAAAAGAAAACTAAGTCTTGGGAGGACGCTCTAGAGGATGAGGATGTCGCCCGGCCCAGCCCATCTAGCGAGCCCGTCGGTAATGCTCTGTGGCCACCGATATCACATCATCTCCAAGCCGCAACTGCTCTTCCATCCTCGCTAGTCAGCCTGTAGAGCCCATACTCGCGTGCATACTAGCCAGCTCGTCCAGAGCAAGCTGAAGACGATGGTAGTTCATCACCATCCGCCGATCTATCTCGCTGATCATATGGAAGCAAGCCTCGTAATTCTCCAGGCTGGCCCGAAGCTCTTCCATCCTCTCCATCCTCACCTCCAATGACGAAATCCGGCGGTGAGGCTCGCAAATAGCGAGTTGGTCGAACTTGGACTCCAACTCCAAGTAGGCGCGAGCGACTGCATGGTGAAATGCACTCCCAGACATCCCGATGGAGTCAAGAAAAGTTGCTCTAGGGGTTGCAGGGAGATCTGTCAAAACAAGAACGTCGCCAAATCAGAAGTCGACATCGACGATCAAGTCAACACAACAATGACGTAACCTTGGCGAGGCGATCGAGACCGCCGAGGAGAGTGGCCGGGACCAGACGATTCTCGTTGGCCCAAAGACAAACCGCCCGCGCGTTCTACGAGCCTCACCTGCCCCCGACCTCCATGGTTGTGATCCCCATTCCTCGACAGAAAGTAGTTAGTCCGCTGTCTATCCTGCCTCCGAGCCGAGCTGTCCAGCAGAGGAGGTGGTGGTAGCACCGTACCTGACAACGATGCATGTGAGTTGTCAGAGGTGGTGGCAGAGGAAAAGGTGTGCTCGCGAGTTGGCGCGAGGTAGAATGGACAGCTGGGGGTGGCAGAGGTACAGGGATACTCGGCTCCTATTGTGGCTTGGAGATGGCAGGAGATGGCGGCGACAAAAGAGTGCTTGTTGTCGGTAGTGCAACTACAGGGGCGGCATGATCTTTTCCTGTCCCGGGCTGAGGAGTCTTGGTCGTCACGAGCTCCTTTCTTGCAGGAGCATCCTTGCTCGTAGAAGGAACTTCCCCCGCCGAGGAGGCCGGTATTTCGGTCATCTTCCTAGAGCCGATGCCAATCCGCACAGTGCACGCAGTTTGAACTCGCTTCTCGGCTTTGAGAGTGATCAGCGGGGCCGTTCACAGAGGAGTGGCGTCAAGCACCACGACGGCGTCATCTGGCGGGAGACCTGTGTTGGTAAAAATCAAGTCAGTAGAGGCTTCACCAACCGACTAAGATCTCAATAATGTCGGCAAGATTCCACCTGACGAGGAATCGAGATTGGTCTGTTCCTGTGCTTGATCATTGAATACCTCGGGAGCTGGAGGGATGATTGGTGATTTGAGGAGATCGTCGCCATGGACTGATATATCAGGAATATCATCCAGCCCAAGCTCGTCAAGGAACTGTTGGGTATTCAGAGGGGATGCGAGATCCACTGCCGTTGCAGTCATGTTCTTCAGCGCTGACGACGAGTTGTCAGTTTCGGGGGTGGGGGTGGGGGTGGGTGGGTGAAACTTTTAGACTTCTTCGTCTTCTTCTTTTTTCTAGGAGGTAAGTCAGCAGCAACTTCACCCTCTTGCGGCCTTTTCGGCTTAGAAGGCTCGATAAACCCGGTTAGCGCATCAAGACTCTTTTTTAGAAGTTCCTCGTCAATCTTCGACATGTTGGGCAAGTTCCAGTTGGCGTATCTCGAAAACCATCCCCCTCTATTTATAGAGTTCGACGGACATTCGACAGTTGCGAGCAACTCAGATGCTCGCCCAAGCAGCTCGCCGAATAAGTATTGGATGATTCTTTCTGAGTTCCTACATCGCTCGAAAAGAGCGGGGGTTGTGTACAACCCGTATTCATCGAGGGTGGGTCCTACCACAGCTGGCTCAGCAGAAGTCAAGACAGAAGTCATAGTTAGCACGCCAAGCAGCAGAAGGCCTGAGCCAGTATGGCGAGCTCCCCTTGCATACTCGCCATGTAGGTGACTAGGCGTATTACTCGCCCAGCTAGTGCGAGTTCCCCTAGGAAGTCGCCTGGTCGCCATGGGTCAGGGTATAAATATGACCCCCCCCCTTTCCTTGGATTTTCCTATAAATAGGACCCCAGGGGTACGAGGAGAGGGATAAGAAATCTTCTGCAGGATACTCACGAGCTCTTTTTTTCGGATACCAGCTGATCTTTTGGATTCCTTTTCCTTAGAGACCAGGTCGCGACCTTGCGACTTTGTCATCAGCTAGTCTCTCTTGTACCTAGTTCGACCATTTTTGGTTGAGAAGGGGCTGCTCCTTTCGAGCATCCGGGTACGTGGTAGGACCTTCCTGCCACAACATTTGGGGTCCTGGTTGCCTTCGTTCTTCATCCTAGTCATTCTAGCCGTCTAGTATTACCCCTGAACCGGTAACCTTAGGCTGCTTTGATTCTATTTCTGAGGTTCGGGATTTTCCTGGCTTCAACAATAAGGAATTTTCTCATTAAAGTTTTCAACGCATTATAGTTCATACCTTTAAATAGAGGTAGTGTTAATGAGTCTTCTGTATACAAAATTTTCATCCACACTAGTCGATTCGAGATCAGGGTTGGGCATTATTCCCGGTGGTGAAACCGTTTTGGAATAATCTTGCTCTAATACCACTTGTTGGATCGGGTGTCCAACCTTAGAGGGGGTGAATAAAGTTTGCAAATTAATTTAAAAATTAAAATCAGCTTTATCCAGGAAAACCTGTTCTGGATGCTACCGCGGGGCGCTAGCTTTCTAGCGCGTGACGTTAGGTCACATAACTAGTTTTCTTGGATAAACTTAGCCTTGGAGATGCACACACCCATCATAGATCTACCAACATACAATCACAAAATTACAATAAGAATGAAGAACAAATAATAATTTTATTCAATAGTAATGAAAGTGGTTTACAATTACAAACAACTAGATCTCCATGACGCCGGAGATCGGAGGCAGTGAAATACAAACTCCTTTTTGTTTTTTATACCGACCCACTCCCCGGACCGATTGGATCTCTCCCTTTCCCTACCCGGAAAGGTCTTCGAGCCGACTCTTCACCTTCCTTTTCGGAAGTGTCTTAGAGCCCCACTAGATCCCCCGATCTAGACGTCCCTTCCCCGGGACGATTTCTCACAGAATTCTTCTCGGATTCCGACGACCTTAACCGGTCTAATTTCCTCACCCACAAAATAGTTAGAAAAGAGAAAAATATAATAAGAGATTAAAGAAGATTTAAAGTGATTCTCCCTCAAGATTATTCCTTCATTAAGCGGTGCATGATCGGTGCTAAACATCTTCATTCTATTACACCCGATCAACTCCTCTTAGTCATTGTAGTCCTTTTCTTGACGGAGATCTTCATGCCCGAACTGGAGGGAGACGACTTTATCTTCTTTCGACGGAGATGGTGGAACGTTGCTCTGAGACGACACACAAACCCTAGAATCAGAATATGTCTCTCTCTTTGTGTCTAAGAAAAGCGGTGTGCTTTTATACGTCTTGAGAAAATAAGCTGATGTTGGCGGTAAAGATAGCGCCTGATGGTAGGTCAATGCGCATTAATGTGATAGGTGTCCAACCGATTTGGAAAAATATCAGAAAATAATATTTTCTACTTTTTTGAGAAATCACTATGCGGTACATAGCTATAGCCTGGCTGTAGCATACTGACTCGATGCTCGTTAAGAGAGTTAGCGCACCGTGGTAAGGCTAGCTCCACGCGGTAGGTAACAGAGAACTTATCCTGAATTAATTCTAGAAGCTAGCACGGGAAGTAGCGCTAGCGCTTGGTGGTAGGTTCTAGAACTTGATTTTATCGTTCTTTTGTACCTGTAAACCTGCATACTATACCCAATACTCGTATGATCAAATATAATACGTGATTTGATATTGTCAAACTAAAGAGGTGTGAACCATAGACCCAACACAATAGTCATAATGTGTGAGCCTATACTGACTGCACCCCTCCATCGAGTGTTGTGATTGCTGGATCGGGAAGATTGTTATAGAATTCACGAAAGAGTATGGATGAAAAAGGGGCATCCAACACAAGCACTGGTAGTACTCCCGCATCGTCCAAGTAGGTATATATATGGGGGTATCGACTCACGTCGATCTCAACGACCATTGCCACACTCACAGTGGTACTCTCCACCACAGTGTTGGTCGATGTAGGAGTTTGAGGACGCTTTGAGAAATTCCATGGTGGTTGTTGTGAACTAGAAGATGCCATATCCTAAGAATCAAATTTTTTTTGTTAAGAAAATTGAACAATTGATATCTATCTCTTACCACCGTGCGGTAGCTCGATGAGTTGTATCTCATCTTCTTCCTCCAGATTTCCCCCCCAAATCTCAAGTTTTAACAATTATTAGCATAAAAATTTAGTGAGTGAGGGTATCTAATAACATATTGAAAGAATTTTTGATTTCAAGAACCACTAAACACCTAGAGGGCGTGAATAGGTTCAATTCAATAATTTTGGGCAGTTAAAAGTTTAATACAGTACTTCTAATTATACTAGATCAATCTCAGCATAGATAATCTGCAAATATAGAAAAGACAGCATACCCAACATAGTACACATAGATTTATAGTGGTTCCCCAATTTATGGGTACATCCACTTCCCCCTTTGCCTATCTAGCAGTATACTAGATTTGGCCCAACTCCCATTTTCTCAGATCCTCAGATCTTACAACTCAGAACCCCAAATGAATCCTACAACTCAGACTTCTGCAAGTCCTACAACTCAGATCCTCAAGATCTTACAACTCAGATTCTTCCCAAGAACCCTACCTCAGAGTGAGTCCACACTCCTACCACTCAGGCAATCAAGCCCTACCTCAGCCCTTATAATTGCAGGCCTACCACTCAGACAAATAACTCTCCTACACTAAAATCTATGAATAGATCTTACATAAAAATGAAAAGGTATATTGTAAAATCTTCACCCAGATAGAGAGAGAGAGAGAGAGGTGAAGTCTTCCTGACTAGATCTTAAATGATATGTTTTCTTATTATCCTTGCTGTAAAGGATCTGATCCAACCTCACTTAGCTTATTCAAAGCTTCTTGAAAATAAAAAATTAAGGTTGATCTTCTTGAGAAATTGGAGTCGATCCACGATCCAGTTTCTTTCTCCCTACAGATTTGAATCTATAAACTCGGACAGATCTAATGAGATACTGTCTACTTTAGAAGTTCTTCTTTCTTTTTGTTATCTGTTGCTTCTTTTTAGTTTTATGATAGAACATATCCTTATATAGATCCCATCATAGGTTACCGGCTGATCTTGTTGATAACTAACAACTGATAGTTCTGACAGCTTTGATAACTTTGACAGTTCTGATAGCTATCAAGTCCCCGATCTTGAGATCTGTTACTTAGAGTATTTAACTCAGCTGATAGTGTCAAGACACAAGTATAGTATGTGTCGACACTGATGAAGTATGTGTCGACGCAATTTCCAGGTATCGATACAACTCCTTTGATGTTGTCGACAAACTTCAGAAATTGTCGACACATCTCTTTATTCAGTCTCGACACGACATTTATAGAATGTGTCGACACAAGTCCTGTGTGTCAACACAACTTCTCCATTTATAACTGATGTCGACCCAAGTCCTGTGTGTCGACACAGTTCTTCTATTAATGTCAGCACTTCAAGTCTAAGTGTGTCGACACTAGTCCTGAGTGTCGACACAGTTGTTGTCGACTCCAATGCTGTGTGTCGACACAAGTTCTGTGTGTCGACAAAGCCTTGCTTCTAGTCTCGACGCTGCTCCTTCAAAGGTGTCGACACATTATAAGTGTCTCGACACTTTTGTACTTAGAATATTTTCTGCATTCTTTACCCTGCACAAGTAAACTCAATATACCATCAAATACAAACTGATGTATATCATAAAATTAAGTAAGGCTTCTCCAAATCTGGTACACAATTTCCAATGTACCCAACAATCTCCCCCTATTTGGAGAAGTCATAACCCATAGTCAATGATATACACCATTACAATAAAGGTAATAAATATGATGTACACAGATATTTCAAAGATAGGGTTATACTTAAGCAAAATAGCATGTTATGCACAAATATCTCAAAATGAAACATCATAAAGGAAAACATGCAACTTAGAGACAGAATCATAAAAAAATGATATAATATATTCAGCCAATCAAGGAATTCTTCATTTCATATTGATCAGACTTAGAATTACAAGGTTTACAAAAAGTTACATAGTTCTCAATCTAGTCAATCTAAACCTAAGACTGATCAGGTTCCTTGATGATTATCCCCTTTCCAGGTTGAACAGTAGCTTTAACTTTTGTTTCAGTATCAACAGCTGGCCTCTTCCTTTTGATGTCCTTTGACTCGAGTTGAGCAACCTTAAGCTTTTGTATCTCAAAGTAATGAAACGGCTTTGGGAAATATTTGCATGGCTCTATTGAATTTGTAGGAATAACCCCAGCCTTTAGGTCCCTCCTGAACTTGTAAATTTCATCCAATTATGCAAGATACTTGTCCCATTATTACTTGGAGTGCCACTTGCCCCTGTCAAACTTATTATCCTTAACTGCCTTCCATGCAGTTAAAATGATATTTCTGGAGGTTGGACTCCATTGCTCGAAGTCAGGCCTTGTTTTTGCCTGTTCTCTAAACCTTTTCTTTGAGAGCTGGGATTCTTTCTCTTTCAGTAGTGCTGATTCAGCCATCTCCACTTCTTCTGAAATCACTGGTAGTGTATTCAGAGGAGGGCTATACATGTGATAGACTGCCTGCTAAATTTCTTCAAATTCTGGAGGAGGATAGATGACTTGTGCCACTTCCTGTTGAATCCCCTCTAAGAGAGCAGGTTGGCAGGCAGAGTCTGCAGTGTTGTCATAATCACACATGAGTGGATATCCCAAGGTAGCTCTGATGCTATTAGATATCCATTTAGCATGGTCAGAGCTAGCTTTGACTAGCACTCTCTCCCCTTTTATGACTTCTATTGCAATATGATCTCTTAGATCATTTTTCTGAAACCTAACCTGATCTACTACATGATAGTTGTCAGTGGTGTAGTAGTCCTTGAGCTTCTTTACTTGATTAGAAATTGCAGTCTCAGAAGTCTATATTGCAGTATTGACTGTTGCTAAATCCAGTTTTATCCGTGCTTCTACAGCAGACACTTTGGTGTCCATATGTGTTTTTATTGCAGTGGTTTGTTCACCCAGTTTTGTCAGAGTGATTGAATGTATGTCAACCAAATTCTCATTCATTCTTTTCTGATTCTCTAAAACATAGACTTTCTTGACTACTAGATCATCCACCTCAGTTTTAGTGTTTTGTTGTTATTTGGCAATGTAGACTACAATATTGCCTCCCTTGTGGAAGCAATCTATCATTTCCTTCTTTTGCAGATTGACTTTAAATCTTATAGACTTTGTGTCCTGTGCCAAATGGAATTGTATCTCCTTGTAGATTTAATCCACATACTTCTCTAGAGCAAGCCTTTACTCATCAAGCTTTACTTGTAGTTGCACCAGCAGTGAACTAAAGTCCATTACTGGAGCAGGCGATGTTGTTCCTGCCTTTAAGGCTTTCTTATATCCAGAGCTCTTCTTCCTTAGCTCCTTAACATTTCTTTTCTTAAGGACAGAGGATTCTCCCTCATTGTCTGAATCAAATGAGATATCAAGTTCCACTATATTTCTTGGAGCATCTACATCTAGTCTTGGGGCTAGGTCTGGCACCTCCACCTCAAACCTTGCATTTTGTTGATCAACATAAATGTCTTCTTTGTTAAACTCATGTTGCTCCCCCTGGAAATCAGTTATCTCTTCCAGTGAATTTCTTTCTCAGGAACTTGGGGCTGAGCAGTAACTTGCACATCTTGTGTTTCTTTCTCAGTAGTTTTTGTAGCAGTGTTGATTTCCATTACTACTTCCATGATAGTGAGATTGGCAGTCTCATTGTCCAAGGTTGCTTCATTTAAATCTCCCCCTAAGACTGATATAGCTTGGTTGTCTGTCTCTTGGACAGTCTCCCCCTAAATCTGAACTTCAGTACTGAACTATACCCTTTCCTCTGAATCACTAGAGGACTCAACATCCTTGGCTGCAGATTTCTTTTTCTTCATTTCATTCAATTGTTGCTTTGGTGCAGGAGCATCTTTGGACAACACCCTGTCCCACTTAGACAGAATCCTGACGTCCATTCTCCTCATATGATTTATCTTACAACTAGCACTTTGGTTTAGTATTTTTGGTAATCTGGAAACCAGATACAGACTGAGAATTCTTCCCTGATTAGGCTTCTTAATGCCTTCCTTTATCTTCTCAAAGACAACCATTGTCCAATTTTTCTTCACCTTAAAGATTATCCTTGTCATAAGGCTGAACATGTAGGAAGAGATCCTATCATGTCCCCCTAACTTGTAGAGAATGGCTTTTCCTACCACTTCAGAGAGGAACTTTCTCTGAGAATTCATTCCCTTTCTATTCATTGATGATCCAATCTTGGTGGATGATGTCAGTCCACACCACTTTAGTGCTTCAGTAGTCATGGATGACTCAATGTTATCTTCTTGTTTGATCCTGGGAAGATGGAGGTGCTTGCTCAGACTTTTGAGCGAGATTTTCACCTTTGATCCTAGAATAGTAGACTTGATTTTTCCCTCCCTTCGAGTCCATGGAAGCATTTGAGTAGAATTCGATTACTTCTTTCTTCCAGATCCTTGTAGGCTCAGAAATAAGAAATTCCAGACCAGCTTCGTGGATTAGGTCAACTACATCCTTGATTTCTTGTGCAGCACTGTCGAATGCTTGTCGAACAAGCTCATACCCATCGTTAAAGATATCGTCCATCTTTGGCGCCATTGGAGGTGAAATAATACCACTTGAAGGAGTTTAAGGTTGAAGAGTGATGACTGGAGATTCCTTTGTCTCGACACTCTGGGTTCAATCTCTCGAAAGTTCTAAGCCGTATGGTCGACTAGTTCTTGTTGCCTCCTATTTATAGTATTTTATAAGGAAGGTCAAAAGGCATGCTAATAGTAGAATATTGTGTGTCGACACATGGTTACTTGTGTCGACACCAACTACTAAAGTCTCTACAGAGAATCTCAAGTATCGACAATTCTATGTGTTGACACAAACATCTGTGTGTCGACACTTAAAAACTAAGGTCTCGACAACTTTTGTGTCGACACAGGCCTTTTCGGTCGACACAAAATTATTGTTGTGTCGACACAGATTCCTCTTTGTCGACACAACTTATATATAGTGTCGACACACTTATTTTGAGTCGACACAATCTGTGTACTTTGTCAAATTTTGAGTGAAAGAATTGAATTTTCTTGTATACCAATTAGCTGACTTTATTCTATATTTAACATTCCTAATTCAATTTTAAAGCAATTGAATTTACTTTTTCAAGAGGTTTAGTGAAAATATCAACTACTTGTTTTTCAGTGGAGACAAACTCTAGGTTAATGTCTTCTTTCTCAACCTGTTATCTAATAAAATGATATCTAATTTTTATGTGCTTAGTTCTGCTATGTGAAACAGGATTTCTAGCAATAGAAATAATACTGGTAGAATCACAAAATAAAGGAGTTCTACCTATCTTTATGTCATAGTCTTCATGTTGATGCTGAATCCACAACAATTGAGCATAGCAGCTGCCTGCAGCCATGTATTCTGACTCTGCAGTGGAGATAACAATACTAGTCTGCTTCTTGCTGCTCCATGAGACCAATCTTCCACCTAGGAATTAGCATGTACCAGTGGTACTTTTCCGGTTTTCCTTGCAGCCTGCAAAATCTGCATCTAAAAATCCTGTTAGCAGAAAATCTCTATTCCTAGGGTACCATAGACCAAGATCTGGTGTGCCCTTGAGAAATCTTAAAATTCTCTTTATAGCAGAATAATGAGATTCTTTAGGGCATGCCTGGTATTTAGCACAGAAACATGTAGTATACATGATGTCAGGCCTACTTGCAGTTAAATATATAAGGGAGCTAATTATCCCTCTATACAAAGACTCATCAACAGGTTTCCTTGCCTTATCTTTGCCTATAAGCATACTTGACCCCATTGGAGTTCTCATGATGGAGGCAGTCTCCATATTATATTTCTTAATCAACTCCCTGGTGAACTTAGACTGGGAAATGGACATGCCATCACAAGTCTGTCTTACTTGGAGTCCCAAGAAGAACTTTAGCTCACCTATGCTGCTTATCTCAAACTTCCCTTACATGAGTTTGGCAAACTTCCTGCAAAGGTTGTTCTCAGTAGATCCAAAGATAATGTCATCAACATATATCTAGAATAGGATGATCTTGCCCTTGAATTCCCTTAGGAATAGGGACTTGTCTATTTTTCCCCTTGAGAATTTGTTCTCAAGGAGGAAAGTAGACAATGTCTCATACCAAGCTCTAGGGGCTTATTTTAACCTATACAGAGCTTTCTTAAGCCTATAAACATAATCAGGAAAGTGAGGATCTACAAAACCTGATGGCTCATTCACAAATACTTCCTCTTTTAAATCTCCATTCAGGAATGCTATCTTGACATCCATTTGGAAGACCTTGAATCCTTGATAGGCTGCATAGGCAAGGAATAGTTTTATTGCTTCCAGCCTTTCTACTAAAGCATATGTCTGGTCAAAATTTATCCCTTCTTCCTGCCTGTAGCCTTTTGCAACCAATCTGGCCTTGTTTTTGACAATAATGTCATTCTCATCTAACTTATTCCTGAAGATCCACTTAGTCCCTATGACATTATATCCCTTTGGTCTGGGAACCGGATTCCAGACTTTATATCTTTTGAACTGGTTCAACTCTTCCTGTATGGCACCAATCCAGTATGAGTCTTGGATAGCCTTTTCAAACTTTCTTGGTTCCAATTATGCACTTGCTTCTGGCCATTACACCATGTCTTGCATCACCAATAATTTGATGAGCTGGATGGTCTCTTAGATGTCTCATAGCTGGAGGCAATCTTTCTTTAGCTTGCTGTTCTTCATTTCCTACAGCTTGCTGTTCTTCAATGTCTTTAGTTGGATGTTCTTCATCCACAACCTGTGAGTTTTGAGATCTCCCCGGACAGCATCTATCATCTTGTATATCATGTCCTGCTGAAAGATCTTCCCTGATGGTCATCTTGTCCATCTTATCATTTAAACCTGTAGAACTAGATGAAATGCTTGATAGCTCATTGTTAATTAACTTAGACTCATCAAAAACAACATGGATAGATTCTTCAACAACTTGAGTTATCAAGTTATAGATCTTATATGCCCTACTATTGTTGATGTACCCAACAAATATCTCTTCTTGGGATTTGGATGCAAACTTAGTCACATAAGACTTACTATTGTTAAGTACATAGCACTTGCTACCAAAAATCCTAAAATAGGATAAGTTTGGTTTTTTTCCTTTCAAAATCTCATAGGGAGTCTTCTTGTGGCTTTTGGTGATGGAAGCCTTATTGAGGACATGACAAGCAGTATTTACTACCTCAGCTCAAAAATATTCTGGGAGAGAAGTGTCATTTAATAAGGTCCTATCAGCCTCAATTAGAATTATGTTCTTCCTTTCAGCAATTCCATTTTGTTGGGTAGTTCTAGGTGAGGAAAATTCTTGATGAATCCCAAGCCCTTCACATAACCTTGTCATGCATTCAGACCGAAACTCAGTCCCATGGTCACTTCTGATCTTAACCACAGTATTGTCAAGCTCATTCTGAATCTGCTTAACAAATGTCTAGAAGATATCTGAGGTTTCAGATTTTTTTCTTAGAAAGAATACCCAAGCAAATCTAGAAAAGTCACCAACAACCGCAAGGGTATAGACTTTCCTACCTAGACTATGAACTGGCATAGGACCAAATAGATTCATATGCAGGAGGTATAAACACCTCACAGAGTCTTTGGTTTCAAGACTTTGGAAGGAAGTCTTGGTCTGCTTGCCCTTTTGACAAGCTGAGCAAATTTCCTCCTTAATGCACTTAACCTTAGGACCATTCCTCACTAACTCTTCACTAAAGAGTTTGCCTATGGTCTTGTAATTCAGGTGAGAGCCTCTTGTGCCATTGTACAAAATGAGAAGCTTTCTCATCTGCAACTAGGCATAAAGGAGAGTCCTTACTTTCACACACAAAGTCTAGACAGTATACATTTCCTATCCTAGTGCCTGTCAATATAACACCTTGGTCACTTGACCTCCTAATTTGGCACTCATCCTTGAGGAAAGAAATGTCATAGCCAAGATCACATAGTTGGCTTATGCTAACCAGATTATGTTTCAAACCTTTCACATATACTACTTGTATAATTGTGATTATGCCATTAGTTATCTTACCAAAACCTTTGGTTGCCCCTTTTTCTGAGCCACTAAAGATAACTTTGGGTTCATTCTCAATTGGAGTGTACTCCTTTAGCATACTTCTTGTTCCAGTCATGTGCCTGGAACATCCACTATCCAAGTACCATGTAGGGGTATGGCCACTTGGACTCATCTATATCAAAACATATTATTTATCCTTAGGACCCCAACTTTTATTGGGTCTTAGGTGCAGGTCAGACTGAAACTGAACATGCCTACCTGCAGTTTCTCTGACATGTAAGCTAACATAATTTCTCTAGACACTCTCATTGTGTCAGCAATCTATGGCATAGTGGCCCACTTTGCCACATCACCAGCACTCATGAACATTATACCTTCTTTTAAGGACTGGCCTACCAGTATTTCTGTCAGTAGCTCTTAAACTAGTTGGTACAACAACCTTTTCCTTTAGTCTTCCAGCCACAACTTGCTTAGGGATTTGTCTGACAGCTGAGGTACTCTGGATGTTCTGAACCCTATCAGCAGCTGCCTTCTTTTCAGAGTGCAAGATCCTGATTGCTTCAGATATACCCAAGTCAGTTCTGTTGATAGACTTTCCTTTAGTCTGATAGTGGACTAGCAGGCTTTGTGAATGATCAACTTCCTTCTACTTGAGTGTTGGGGCTGGTACACCAAACACAAATGGTCCATGATGGGCCATTTGGATTTTCTCATGCGCTGTCCTATAGGCACTAGCACCCTTACCATTCATATCACCATGCTCACAGTAACCATGGATGCTTTCATGGTCATACCTATTAGATGGTTGAACCACTTTTCTAAAAGGAATTGGAGGCTTGGAGGCTAGTGGCTGAACTGGAGCTTTGCCTTTCCTTTTGGAATTGGCAGCTCTTGTTCTTCCCTTGAAGCCTAATCCCTTCTTAACCTTTTGGGAAGTGAAGGAATCTATCAAGGGTAGCACAGAACTAGGCTTTGAGAACTTTTCTACTAGCTCCCTCTCCTTTTGGAGTCTACCTTCAAGATTCCTAATGTGGTCATTTTTGAATGTAATTGTGCCCATCTAAATAATAGTTATGTTTTTTTAGTTTACTAATCTCTTTATATTTCAGATCCAACACTTTTGCTGAGTGTGATGCAGCCAACTTCAGAGAGGCAATCTCCTTTTACTGCTGTTTGACTAGGAGTCTGCTCCATTTTAGTGCTTGTAGGAGCTCACCATAATCATTAATCAGTTGATTGATGTCTCCTTCTGATTCAGAGCTATCTTCATCTCTTAATGTAGATGCTTCTGATTCTAGACTAGTAATATACTCAGACACTGAAGGTGAAGAGTGTACCTTACTAGGACTAGGCTGCTCCTGGCTGTGTCCTTCCTCAGCTATAACAATCAGCCCTAAGCATTGGCTATCTTCTGTTCCATTGATAACATCCAACATCTACAAGAATTCTTTCTTTATAGAATCTTCTTCAGTTGAAAACAGCTTAATGTAGGCTTCAGCTTTAACTTCTTTTTCTGACTCTAATGAAGAGGAGTCAGTCCAGCTCTTTTGCTTCTCAGCAACAAAGGATTTCTCCTTCTTTCCCTTTTGCTGGTTTTTCTTTTTTTCACCAGTCTCATTTCTCTTGATAGGACAGTCTGCTATAACATGTCCTGCCTTGCTGCAACAATAACAAACCACTTTAGAAGAAGTTTGTTTACCAAATTTAGAACCATACCTTTCCTCTTTAGAGAATTTCTTCTTGCCCTTATAGTAGTCATCCTTGGGGTAAGAAGAAGTGGATGGCCTACTTCTCCAGTTCTTTTTCTTCAAGAATCTCTGGA
Organism: Platanthera zijinensis; assembly: GCA_039513925.1. Taxonomy (NCBI): domain Eukaryota; kingdom Viridiplantae; phylum Streptophyta; class Magnoliopsida; order Asparagales; family Orchidaceae; genus Platanthera; species Platanthera zijinensis. The sequence continues at coordinate 160,637,537 of CM077083.1, forward strand.
ATTTCCTAGAAAAGGCAGCAAAATCTTCATCAGAGTTGTGACAGTCTGATGTGCTGGAGTCAGAACATTCTGAGTCAGTTCTATCAATTTTCCTGGGAGGAGGAGTCTTTCTCCTGCCCTTCCTTGTGGCTTCAGCTTTGAAGGCCACTGATTTATCTTTGACTAAAGGCTTATTGCTTTTCTCCTCTTCCTTTCTGTCTGTTAGCTGCATTTCATGAGACAGCAATTTTTCAAACAAAGTTAGTGAAGGAGTATCTACAAGTCTGGCTACTTCTCTAATGGCACAGATTTTGGTGTCCCAGTCTTTGGTTAATGATCTGAGAAACTTGTCATTTAGTTCATATGTGTTGAAGACTCTGCCATAGGTCCTCAGCTTATTGACAATTCTGAAGAACTTGTTATAGCACTCAACATAACTTTCTATCTTGGCTTGCCTGAAACTCTCATATTCTTGATTGAGCATAGATTTCCTATCCTCTCTTACTTCTTTTGTCCTCTCCATATAGACAATCAATGTGTCTCACATCTCCTTACATGTTTTGTAGTGGACTAAAATCTTAAATGTAGTATCATCTATGACACTAACAATTATGTTCTGTGCCCTCTTGTCCAAAGTGGCTAAGATGATCTCATCTTTGGTCATCTTAGAATAACTCTTTGGAGTTTTCAGATTTGCATCTAGAACTGATGTCTTCATAGGGATGAAAGGCCCTTCTTGAACTGTGATGTAAATTCTAAGATCAGATGCTTCTATGAATAATTTGACCCTCTATTTCCATATGCCAAAAGTTTCCTTTCTACAAATAGGAAGCTTCATGGATCTAAGTTCTTTGTGATTTTCTCTTGAACCCATCTTGGCTTTCTAATAACTGCCTTGGAGATCAGATCAGATTTTTAAGTCTCTTTTTGAGCAACCTCTCTCTGATACCACTTGAAAGAATTGATTTCAAGAACCACTAAACACCTAGAGGGGGGGGTGAATATGTTCAATTCAATAATTTTGGGCAGTTAAAAGTTTAACACGGTACTGCTAATTATACTACATCAATCTCAGCACAGATAATATGCAGACACAGCAAACACAATATACACAGCATAGTACACACAGATTTATAGTGGTTCCCCAATTTATGGGTACATCCACTTTCCCCCTTCGCCTATCTAGCAGTATACTAGATTTTGCCCAACTCCCTTTTTCTCAGATCCTCAGATCTTACAAATCAGAACCTTAAATGGCTCCTACAACTAAGACTTCTGCAAGTCCTACAACTCAAATCCTCAAGATCTTACAGCTCAGATTCTTCCCAAGGACCCTACCTCAGAGTGAGTCCACACTCCTACCACTTATACAATCAAGCCCTACCTCAGCCCTTATAATTGCAGGCCTACCACTCAGATAAATTACTCTCCTACACTCAGATCTATGAATAGATCTACCATAAAATTGAAAAGGTATATTGCAAAATCTTCACCCAGATAGAGAGAGAGAGAGGTGAAGTCTTCCTGACCAGATCTTGAATGATTTGTCTTCTTATGATCCTTGCTGCAAAGGATCTGATCCAACCTCACTTAGCTTATTCAAAGCTTCTTGAAAATAAAAAATTAAGGTTGATCTTCTTGAGAAATTGGAGTCGGTCCACGATCCAGTTTCTTTCTCCCTACAGATTTGAATCTGTAAACTCGGACAGATCTAATGAGATACTGTCTACTTTAGAAGTTCTTCTTTCTTTTTGTTATCTGTGCTTCTTTTTAGTTTTATGATAGAGCATCTCCTTATATAGATCATAGGTTATCTGCTGATCTTGTTTATAACTAACATCTGACAGTTCTGACAGCTTTGACAGCTTTGACAGTTCTGACAGCTGTCAAGTCCCCGATCTTGAGATCTGTTACTTAGAGTATTTAACTCAGCTGATAGTGTCAAGACACAAGTATAGTATGTGCCGACACTTATGAAGTATGTGTCGACACAATTTCCAGGGCATCGACACAACTACTTTGATGTTATCGACAAACTTCAGAAACTGTCGACACAGCTCTTTATTCAGTCTCGACACAACATTTGTAGAATGTGTCGACACAAGTCCTGTGTGTCAACACAACTTCTCCATTTATAACTGATGTCGACCCAAGTCCCGTGTGTCGTCACAGTTCTTCTGCTAATGTCAGCACTTCAAGTCTAAGTGTGTCGACACTAGTCCTGAGTGTCGACACAGCTGTTGTTGACTCAAATTCTGTGTATCGACACAAGTACTGTGTGTCGATACATCCTTGCTTTAGTCTCGACACTGCTCTTTCAAAGGTGTCGACACATTATAAGTGTATCGACACTTTTGTACTTAGAATATTTTTTGCATTCTTTAACCTGCACAAGTAAACTCAATATACCATCAAATACAAACTGATGAATATCATTGAATTAAGTGAGACTTCTCCAAATCAGGCACATAATTTCCAATATACCCAACACATATAGCCTAGATTCAAAAGATTCAACCTTAGATCCATATAGAAAAATGAAAACCTAACTCTACTTGCTTTAAAACTTCAAATCCCTAACCTACATCCATGAATCTTGCCCTAACTTTTAAATCTTCCATGAATACAACCTTAATCTCATCATAAAACAAAAGGGGAAAAAATGAAAGGGTTTTTACCTTGGATCGGAGGAAGCGTCGGTTGAAGCTTTTGTCACGGGGTGAGAATGAAAAGGGAAAATATGAGGGTTATTAGCGTAGGGCGGAGTCTATTAAAACAGGCTACTACGCCGCAATACCACTATTGCCGGCGGTAGCATGGTAAAATCTTTTAAAAAATTTAAACTAACAATTTTGAAAAATTATAAAAACACAAAAACACGTCTTTTGATTTGTTTTTTTTATTTGTTTAATCTAATTATTTAAAGACAAAAAAATATAAAAGCCCAAAATAACAAAAAAATTTATATACAATTTTTTATATTCTCGTTTATTTACTTTTCAAAAACAAAAAAATGAAATAAAATGATACCATCATTATTAGGACATGCATGATTAGAAATTTAAGCATAAAGATTGCTAATCTCTATTCACATTGTCTGCTTTGTCATGTTGTGTCTAATCTATTGGTACGTAGCTACTGAGTGCTCTTTGATATGAAAGTGTATGTTTAATATGCCTCTAGGTATGTGGGAGGATTTAGGTAGCATAATGACTTTTTCACTAATCGCACATCACTAGAAAATGCCCTCGTGTAGAAATTTTAAAACTTATATGTTATAGCTCGTGATATTGTGTCTAACATGCTAGGAATGACTTGAAAAATCAATGCCATGTTATCCATTTTTCATATATAGAGTTTAAAACATTTGGCTAAAATTATAGTAGGAATGTTTTTGTATACAAGTTAATGTGTATCTATCTATGTGGGTAGATTTAAATTGATTCAGGGACCTTGAACTAAACAATATATGAGAGGACTTAGCGCAACCACTCGCACCAAAATCCCGGACTGATGGAGGACGGCACAACTAATCTTTATATCAAAGGTCCTCAGGTGGATCCACGGGGCAGCCAGTTAAGACATTACCGCATAGCACCGCAGCGCGGGGGCGATTCCGGACCGCAGCCCCAACAAGCTTGAAGAAGACTCTTGATTGGGAACATGTGTTCTTCTTCAAACAGCTTCCTTCCTTTCTTCTTCTTCTTCTAAAGGCCTCTGAGTGAAAGTCTTCCTGTAAGCAGGATGAACTCAGGATGAAGAAGAATGCAGAAGAGCTTTGAACTTCTCAGTTGAATATGAAATTCTGAGAGCTGTAGAACTTTCTTGCTTTCTCTCTTTTTCTATGCTGCTGAGAGTATATGTTCTGGGTTCTGTGTATCTTCTCTTCTTTCAAAAGAAGCTGTTTTTATATGAGCCTTTGCAACAGCTTTAATTTGAGTTTGAATCTTTGTCTTCTTCTGGAATCAGCAATCTGGGCTGCAAAAAGCATAAAGCAAAAACAAATCCTGCAGACAGACATGCTATAAGAGGATAAAGCTTTCTAAGAAGCTGCATAACCAATCAGATAAGAAGGGGCTAGAAAAAGTCACATTAGAAAGAACTCTTTACAGCCAGAAAAGACTTTCTGAGTCTAACGGCTATAAAGGACAGTCTGGCAGATAAAGCAGAAAATATATTTCAACTAATAAGACAAAACACTTTGTCAGATAAAGATTGGCTCAGGCATAAGGAATGGAGCAGAGATTGCCTGGAAATAATAGCATAAATTTATTGAAATAATATGCCAAATAAATATGAAATAAATCATAAAATAGAAGAGGACAAAATTACTAAATACATACAGCAAAACGTCGAACGACCCTCGGAGATCGTCGACCGAAGCACAGAGATCGTCGACCTATCAAACAGATAGTCGAACGATATAGATAGTCGAACTACCAAAGAAGATAGTCGAACTACCACAGCAGATAGTCGACCTATCAGAACAGATAGTCGAGCTATCAGATAGTCGACCTATCAAACAGATAGTCGAACTATCAAAGAAAACAGATAGTCGACCTATCAAACAAATAGTCGAACTATCAAAGAAAACAGATAGTCGACCTATCAAACAGATAGTCGAACTATCAAATAAAACAGATAGTCGACCTATCAAACAGATAGTCGAACTATCAAAAAAAAACAGATAGTCGACCTATCAAACAGATAGTCGAACTATCAAAGAAAACAGATAGTCGACCTATCAAATAGATAGTTGAACTATCAAAGAAAACAGATAGTCGACCTATCAAACAGATAGTCGAACTATCAAAGAAAAAAGATAGTCAACCTATCAAACAGATAGTCGAACTATCAGATAGTTGAACTATCCAAGCAGATAGTCGAACTATCAAACACAACAGATAGTCGACCTATCAAGACAGATAGTCGAACTATCAAGCAACACAGATAGTCGACCTATCAAACAGATAGTAAAACTATCAGACAGTTGAACTATCCAAGCAGATAGTCGAACTATCAAGAGATCTGCCTGGTCAAAAGACGTCGAGCGGGGTTCGACGATCGGCGAGGCAGATTCCACAGAACATCGAGCTAATAAGAGTTGAACTAACTTAGAGATAGACGATCTGCTGACATACGAATGTCGAACAACTGATGGACGATCGTTGACCAATCGATAGACGATAGTCGAGCGGCGTTCGACCATAGTCGAACAAAAAACAACTTAACCAAATTTTCATCTGGATAAGTAACAATTCTAAAACTAGAGCAAACTAACTAAACAACTAACCTTTGACCATAGATAAATCTTGGGTCAAGAGACTAAAAGAGAGGACTGAACTCAAATCCAAACTAGGGTACCAACAATATATAATTTGATAGTGAATAAAAATGAAATGAAAAAAAAATATGTGTGCATTATTTATATGATATGAAAATATGTGTCAAGGATACCCCCAAGCACTACTCATTTCTTCTGATAAGACTCTATAAGCATTGTGAGAATGAGTACCTTGGTCTATATAATCATTTCAATCTTGTGCAGAGATAGTAAATTGAGTTAGGACCCTTTTTTGTTCTACTCTTGGTATATTGTAGATAGAATCATTATACAATTTTTCACTTCATCACTCTTGTGTTAGCATATTGATTTATTGAGATAAAACATGTATTAATGTTGTTTCAACATGATGTTTTTTCTTTTGATGCTACGCGTACACCTGTCATTATTCTATCTAACTCTTCCATGCATAAAATGAAATGAAAAAAATATGTGTGCATTATTTCCATGATATGAAAATATGTGTCAAGGATACCCCCAAGCACTACTCATTTCTTATGATAAGACTCTATAAGCATCGTGAGAATGAGTACCTTGGTCTATATAATCATTTCAATCTTGTGCAGAGACAGTAAATTGAGTTAGGACCCTTTTTTATTCTACTCTTGGTATATTGTAGATAGAATCATGACATAATTTTTCACATCATCACTCTTATGTTAGCATATTGATTTATTGAGATAAAACATTTATTAATGATTATTTCAACATGATGTTTTTTCTTTTGATGTTACGCATACACCTGTCATTATTCTATCTAACTCTTCCATGCATAAGAATTGGACTAAAACTGCACTAATTATCTATCCCACAAATGTTCTAGTACACGATTACTATTCATGACACTTCCAATGTTACATTGCATTAATTATATAAATCACCTGACATTGCACGACAAATCTAGTGTATTTAGTTTCACATGCTTTGTCTAGATATTTCTTATGCTCTGCCATTTTTTAATCAAATGTTTTTCTTATGGTTGCTCGGTCTGTCCAAATATTATTTTTCGCCCATATTTGTGTGTTCGCTTTGCCAAAACTTCATATCTTTGTTTAATCTCTAGCCTATGTCATTAGTTCCCTGCCCTTTTTGATAATACCAAAAGGGAGAGATTTATTTGTTCATGAGTTTCATACTATCCACCTAGGGGAAGATCACGTGTAGGAGAGCACACATGTACGGGGAGCACACATGTTGGGGGAGTCGTACTTTGTACTTATGTTTATATTTCATGTTTATTGTTGAACAACACTATACCTTGCTACTAATGATTTATATCTTATGAATGAGATTTGATATTATCAAAAGGGGGAGTTTATTGCAACCAATTATTCACATCTCTATAGTTTGACAATATCAAATCCCACGTTGTATTTGATCATACTTGTGTTGGGTATAGTGTGCAGATTTACAGGTAATAAAGAATAAGATTTTCAATTTTTATGACCTACCGCCGGGCATTAACTCTACCACTAGCGCTAGCGACATAGGATTAAAGTGAGCGTGTAAACATTTCTCTCTCTGACTTACCGTCGGGTGTTTGCCAGGCGTTAGCCTTACCGCGTGGCAGTATCCAAAAGTGGCGCGAATATTATTTTGGATATTTTTCCTAATTTAATGGTCAGATGGCAACACCGCATGAGAAGACCTACCGTCAGGAGCTAGCTCTACCGCTGACGGTAACTTTTTTAAAGACGAGTATAAAAGCACACGTTTCTTTTTTTGAGAAAATAAGAAAGAGGATTTCACGTCTAGGGTCAGCTACCATCTTTATTGGTGCGAACCACCGCCTCCAAGCATTAAAAAGCAAAATTTCTCCCTCCCGTTCTTGATCAAAGAACTCTGAATAACAAAGTCTCCAACGACCATCAGTGGCTGATCGAGTGCACGAAGAACGACATTTAGAAGCCTCGATCGTGCACCGTTCTATGGAGGATTTCTTATTTTGAGGGAGCAATAATTTCAAACTCTTTTATTCTTATTTGCATCTTCACCTTTTTATTCAATATGAGTTTGTGAGAAATTGGTCTTGGAGGGCATTAGATTCCTGGGAGGAATCTATGAGAAATCCTCCTAGGAGGACGTCTAGATCTGTGAGATCTAGTAGGCTCTAAGACCCTTCCTGTGAGAAAGGTGAAGAGTCAGATCGTCAATCTTCTTGGAAAGAAGAGAGAGAGAGAGAGCTAACTAATCTTGGGAGGGTCAGTATAAAAACCAATAGAGATTTATTTGATTCATCACCTCTGATCTCTGGCATCACAGAGATCATGTCATTTTATTGTGAACTCTTGTTTTAGTTTTGAATAAAATTAAAGTTCTTTTTTTATTATGAATTCATGGTTGGATGTTTTTATGGTTTTAAGGGATGTGAGTAATATAGAAAATAACATTTTGTAGGGGAAATTGTTCACTGTGACCTACCATCGTGTGGTAGTATCCTATCACCCCACGGTAGCTTCCAAAACAGGTTTCCCTTGGTGAAATTTATTTTAATTCTAAATTTATTTAAAAACCTTATTCTCCCTTCTAAGGTTGGCCACCAGATCTAATAACTTTAACCCGACTTAGGGTTGAATTTGGTCAAACATGAGGGACCCACCTTTGGGTTGACTTTGGTCAAACTCTCAAATGCTTCATTTTTGGAAATTTTTCCAAATAAGAAATTCACCACCCTCATCATTAAAATATTTTCGCTCTACCTCCCTCCTCCAATGGACCCTTGAAAATCAGCAAGGCACTAAGGGATTGGGCCTTGGTGAAAGCCCATTTCCCCCTTCACTCACCTCTCTTCCAAACACCAAGCCCAACCCACCAAGCTTAGCACCTCTTTCCTCCCCTCTCTGATGATGTCATAGGATGTACCCATCCCCTCTAGAATGCTGCCATGTGGAGGAGAAGAGGAAATAATTCCTTCTCTAGGGAGAATTATCCCACACCGATTATGGAAAGAGGAGGAGCTCCTCCTGGCCTATATAAGGTCATCCCCTCCCCTCTCCTCCTCACTTAACTCAAAACGAGCTTCCCCCACCCCTGCCCAACCTCTGCCTCATCGGAAACAACCACACCAAAGACGCGCACCTCTGCCACCCTCATATGGCAAACCTTCCAGGCAGCTCTTGAGCCCCCCAACTTTAGGTGTAACCCTCCTTCCTCCTCCTTCACCACTCCCTCGACGAGCTGCATGTGCCTCCCGGCGGCCGGAGCGCCGCCGACGCTAACTGAGCCTAGCTCTAGGTTGGGTGGTGGCCGCATCTTGTAATCCCTTCCCAACACTAGTGGGGGCACTTGGAGGGGTTTGTACCCCCGGGTATGCTCTTCCCCGACGATGGAGGGTCGAGGTACTGCCAGAAATTGCTGCTCCGATGGAACACAAATAATATATTTCTCTTTATTTACGATTTTCTGGCGATGCCAGGCTGATGGGACACCACCGGAGAGAAGGACGACCCTCAGTGTGCTGGTCGGGGTGACATCGTGGCTTAGGAGCCAATAGAGAGGAGGGGCGGCAACGCTAGGAGCAGAGCAGGTCGCGCCACCCGCTCTTGAGTTGAAAAATTCTAGCGACGTCGGGCCGCCGGACAACCGCCTAGAAGTTCGTAGGCCCCTGGCGAGTTGACCGGGGGCGGCGCTGGTGTGATGCAGATATCAGATGGAGGTGATAGAGCCCATCATTACTCTGCACCGCCGACACGATGCAGCTATTGTCTGATCGTCTTGATGAAGAATGAACGGTTGCTAATCCCTCGAATTACCGCCCCACAATAAATTCAGCTCCCCCACAGTAGATCTGCTCCCGATCCGCTGTGGGGATAGATGGACAAAACACGTCGTATGGCTTAATCTGAGCCACATAAATATCTATGTGCAGACAAAAATTTTAATAAAAAAATTGATGATTTGTTTGAGAGAAAATTAGGCTCCTAGGGAAATTTTTTTGAATATGAAAGTTATTCCCCATAATGAGGGCTATCTCCATAAATAATTTCGGATTTTTGTGATTTAATTTGGTATTTTAAAAAGTCGAAATAAGATTTATTTGGTCAATTTATAGGTCCAAAATTGATCTCCATAAGATTTTCAAATTTTTCGGAGCCCAAGGCCGCGCTTTGAAATTGATGCATTTAAATATTTTAAAAAAGAGAATCGTGGCGCACAATCATGTTTTGATTTGAGTATTGAATTTGTTGAGTACAATGATCACAATGTACTTGATTTAAAGAAGTCTTTTCAGCTCAATGATATACATATAGTTATATTTGATGAATGTTAAGTTCATGTGTGCAGGCAAATAAAGCTAAGTACAAAAGCATCGAGACACTCAGGACTAGTGTCGACACACACTGAACAAGTTATGTCGAGACAAAGAGAAGCTATGTCGATACTAAGGGAAAGTATCGACACATTCTATAGAAGCATTGTCAAGACTGAAGACATCTGTATCGACACTCAGGACTAGTGTCGACATACTTCACAAGTTGTGTCAAGACTGGAAGCAAGTTGTGTCAACACTAAGGACTAGTGTCGACACATTCTACATAAGTTGTGTTAAGACAAAGTAAAGGGCCGTGTCGACACATTTTGAAGTTTGTCAACACCACTACAAGAGAAGTGTCGACACCTAGGACTTGTGTCTACACATTCAACAGACAAGTTTCAACACTTCAACAGACTTGTTTCCTGGGTACATAAATCTTGATGGAGGTACTGACAACTATCAGATGTCAGTTATTAACTGGATCAACCTGTTACTCCTAACAGAGCCTATTTAAAGGGATCAACTCTTCAATAAAAAGGAAGAATAATAATTTTTTAAAAAGACAAACCTAAGATGCATCAGCTATCATTCAGAAGGTGGAGAGAAGCCTGATCAAGAATCATCTTCAACTTTCTCCAGCCTAGATCTACCCTAATTTCAACTCCAAGAAGCTTTGAAAAGCTAAGAAGGGTTGGATCAAATTTATCTTGTCAAGATCAAAGGAAGCAAACTCATCAAGATCAGATCAAGAAGCTGTCACTCATTCTTCTCTTACTGGGTGACATTTTCTGAAATCTATTTTTTTTAAATCATTAGTTGTGTAAGATCTACCTGTAGATTTGAGTGTAGGAGAATTATTTTCTTGAGTTATAAGCCTGTGTTTTAAAGGCTAAGGTAGGGCTGGGTAAGCCTGGGGTAAGAGAAGTGGGTATTTCTCTGAGTTGTAGGGCAGGATTTGCCTGAGGAGTAGGAGTGTGGATTCATTCTGAGGTAGAGTTAATAAGAAGAACTTGAGGTGTAGGATCTTGGTGATCAGAGTGGTAAGACATGTATAGTCTGAGTTGTAGGAGCCAGTTGGGCTCTGAGCTGTAAGATCTGAGGATCTGAGTAAAAGAAGGAGAAAGAGTTTGGCCGAATCTAGTTCATTGCTAGATAGACGAAGGGGGAAAGTGGATGTACCCATAAATTTGGGAACCACTATAAATCTGTGTGCATTGTGATGTGATTGCTGATTGATTGTATGTGATAGTTTTTGTATTGCTGATTAAGATTTTCTTGATTATCTGACTGAGTTAATCTATATAAAGATAGTATATCTCTAAATTTTTAAAAGGAGTAGCCATAGTTTAAAATTGGACCCATTCACCCCCCTCTAGGTCATTCTCAATCCTAAAGCAAACACTTATAATTGGTATCAGAGGGAGATTCACTGAAAAAGACATAACAACCTAATGATAATCCTAAGGATTGCAGAGAAAGATTTATCATAGCTTAGAGGGAAAACAATTCCATTAAGCTCCCTATTTGCTCCAAAGAAAACTTTAGAATATGGAAGGAGAGAGTCAGATTATTTATGGATGCAGCAGATCCAAGAATTTATATCACAATGATTGAAGGACCTTTCATTCCCATGCATGAATGTGTTAGTTCTTGATGTAAACATCAAGACACCCAAGACTTACATGGAGATGGATAAGGATGAAATCATTCTGACCTCTATGGACAAAAGGGCATAAAATATTATAGTCAGTGCAATAGATGATTCCACTTTTCAGAATTTGATTCATTGCAAGACAGCCAAAGAAATGTGGCAGTATCTGATTGTCTACATGGAAGGAACTGATGAGGTTAGAGATGATAGGAAATCTCTGCTAAATCAACAGTATGAAGTCTTCAGACAGGATAAGAAAGACATTGTGGCTAAATGTTTTGAAAAGTTCTTCAGAATTATAAACAACCTGAGGACTTATGATAGAAGCTTTACAAACTATGAACTTAATGACAAGATCTTGAGGTCCCTGAACAAGGAATGAGACATCAAGATCTGTGCTATAAGATAAATGGGAAACTTAGTTAATATAGATCCACATGCCCTATTTGGCAATTTGTTGTCACATGAGTTATAGCTCAATCTCAGAAAGTCTGAAGAAGATTCAGCTAGAGTACTGTTGGGTATTGTATCCACAATGTACCTGATTTGAAGAAGCTCCTGAACAAGCTAAGGTAAATAGACAATGTATTTGATGAAATCTTTTAAGTTGTGCTTGTAGTTATTCCACGCTAAGTACACACCAATGTCAGGGTGTAGTGGGTCAATATACACGGGTCTGCGCGACGTAATCCCTCGTTGAGCAGATTAGTGTGTTGGCTTACGTGTACTCTCTCTATTGGAGTGTACTTAATTTCAAGTACAGGGCTATGATAGAGCAAGAGCAGACAAGGAGCAAGGATGGGCCAAAGACCAGCTCTCGGAAAGAAAGAGGAAAAATTGTCTAAGTAAGAATCGACGAGAATCACTAAGTGATTCTCGCCGTTTTGGCGAGAATCACTAATGATTCTCGCCGAGTCGTCGAGAATCACTGGTTGATTCTCGCCGGTTGGAGCCGGCTGTCTCGACGTGCCAGAAATTTCTCTAAGGCAGAATCGTCGAGAATCAAGTGTGATTCCTGCCGATTCTCCCCCGCTTCTATATCAGTGCAGCCAGAATTCTGCTAAGTAGTATTCGGCGAGAATCATAGGTAATTCTCGCCGATTCGTCGAGAATCACCTACGATTCTCGCCGATTTTGACTTAGGCAATTTTCCGATTCTATCTGGACCGGTCCATGTTACCTGCGGTATTTCGAACCGGTCTTAGGTCTTGTTGCTGGTGGAACCCACAACGGTCATGTGCTTGACCTAAGGTATATATACCTCCGTATGTATGAGCGGATATATACACGAAATACGCGAATTCAAAAGAACAGCCGCCGAAGTGACCTAAATCACGATCTTACTCCGCCGACCGTCTCCGCCGTTCGTGCAGTTGTCGCCGCTGTTGATCTCAAGTTCTTCCAGATCTCTGGCGACAGAAGCTTAGGCTAGCATAGCGTCTCACGCGTCTAACCAGAGATCCCTTGTCTCTTGATTCGTTGATCGGGAAAAACCTTCCCCTTCCGAATCGATCGAGACGACCGATCCTAGTGTGACCGTTAGAAGACCTTGCTTCCTTTGCTACGAAGTTTGAATCCCCTAGCACTGCAGCAGCTCTCCGTAGCCGCCGCTTATTCCGAGAACCTTGCCGCCGCTCCAAGCCGCCGCCGGTTACGGGAAGATTCACTCCAAGAGAGATCTAGGGTTGTGGACTCTTCGTTGACTTCAAGAACACGTCGTCGAACGAAGAGGGACACCTTAGTCTCCATAAGTTGTTTGTATTTCTTATACAATCTATTTTCAATTTCTTTGTAAAGGACCGATTGGTCTCTAGTTGTAAGGGTTGGGTGCAACCCGTGTTGTGGGAGTGGTGACTCCTACGTGTGGAAGGGTTCCTTCCGTTAGTGCAAGGATTGGATTTCAATCCTGTTGGTGAAGTGACCGAGTCGTCCCTGGTTGGGAGATAGGTCGAAGGGGGAAAGTGGACGTACCCAAATCGGAGAACCACTATAAATTGCTTGGGTATTTTCTGTGCTGTGTTGTTTGATTTACTTGTGCAGGTAAAACTTTAATTCCGCAAAAACGCTACAAGACACCTATTCCCCCCCCATATGTGAAGCTAGTTGGCACTAGGTGGACTTTCAAGTGGTATCAGAGGGAGGTTACTCATCGAAAAGGTTCACACTTTGAGTAGAATCCTGCCACCAGTGTCAACAAGAATGGAGCTGGATTATTATATCTCTCCGTTAAAACTTCCGACGTGCACAAAGGAGTATTATCACATCTGGAAGATGAGAGTATCTTTTTATTTGGAGGCCATCGACCCTCGCGCATCAATCATCTTGGAAGAGGGTCCGTTCATTCCCATGAAGGCCTCCTGCTCTGGAAAGGATATGGAGATCCCCAAGGAGACTACTGAAATGTCTGAGATTGAATTCTCTCTATTCAACTTGGATAAAATGATTCGTAAAATCATCCTGGATGTCTGGACTTGGACCTTCCCGGTCAAGACTTGAAAAGTATAGGACAGCCAAGTCCTTGTGGCAAACTGTATCATGCCTCATGGAGGGATCAGACAGAACATGGATAAGTCGCCAGTAAGAGGATGAGGCATATATGGGGGTCAGCATTTCTGAAGAAGAAAGTGATGACCAATTTCTCAGTATCAGGGCTCCTGTGTCTTTATTAGAGACTGAGGAGGAAGTTGAGGAAGACTGCTCAGTTGAAGATGACACAGCTGCCCCGGTCAGTCCTAACGCTATCCCTGATCAGCTAAGTCAGGACCAGGTAACTTCTTCACCTTGCCCCTCTCTTCCTCAAGTTCCTGAAGACAGGAATAGTTTGGATGACTGCCCTTCAGAAAATCCTGATACCCTGAAGAGTGCCCTTCAGAAGAGCAACCTGATTATTGAGGAGCAAGCTCAGGAGATTGCTCGACTGATGATCTTGTTGGATCTCCATTTGGCTTCCAACAAGGTAAAGGACTCTAAAATCTCTGATCTAGAGAGTCGTCTAGAAAATGAGAAAAGGATAGTATCAAACTTCTCTAAGGTTGATGCTATCAAAAGAAAGGGAGAAAATGGGTGGATCTCCCGTATTATTAAGTCATGGAGAAATGGGGAAACGGTATTCCGACCCCCCACCCCAGGCAGGGAGGGTACTCATCATGCCTTCAGGTATGACCACAGGAACTCCCGTGGTCACTGCAAGGTGAATCAATCCTCATGTGGAGACACCCATAGTGCAAGGGCTGTCATGGCCACTCACCAGAGAATACCTCAGGCTTATCCCAAACCCTTTGTATTCTCGTCCTCTGCCCCAACTCGGCATGAATCTGCTGATGTCAACTCTCAATGCGCTTCTCACCACCCTAGGGCACAGGAAAGGGGGGTTAGAAGTCATGCAGTTAGTGCTCATGGGGCCTCTGGAAAGGTGCTGACTGAAAGGAAGGCACCACCTCCCAAGCCTCATGACGCTCTCCACATGCATTCCTTCCACCCTTCCACGTGTCCCGATGGAAGAGACAATTCTGTGAGCAGATCCGGCTCTATCCCGTTTAGACCTAGGACCGTGACTACCTCTATCACCAGATCAGGTCACAAACGGCGATACAACATTCATAAGTGTTGGTGCTGTGGCAAAGTGGGTCACTTTGCCTTAGATTGCTGGCACAACCCCTCTGTGTCAAGGGCAAGGGCATATCCACATCCTCGAGGCCAAGTTAGCCATCCCACCAGGGTTCCTGTGGGAAGGCACTCAAGTTGTTGTGCTGACAAGAACCTAGGACCCAATACTTATTGGGTTCCTAAGGTATGATAACTCTTTCTTGCAGGGTAGTCTAGGTTCCCATAAACCTGATGGGAACCTGACAGGAGATGCTCCAAAAATGACGTGTAAAAAGTATCTGGAGTAGGAGCAGTGCCATCAACACTGGCACATGGAGTAGGGATGACAGGAAAAGCACTTCCGAGATGTGTCAATTCCTCGGAAGAAGGCTCATCTCATGGAATAGCAAGAAGCGGAATTGTGTAGCAACCTCCACAACAGAGTCTGAGTACATCTCGGCTGGCAGCTGTTGCGCACAACTCCTATGGATCAGAAATCAGTTAGCAGACTATGACCTTTTGTTCAAGGAAGTACCAATGTACTGCGACTCCTCCAGTGCAATTGCAATTGCCAACAATCCGGTATCGCACAACAGAACGAAGCATATTGAAGTGCGCTACCACTTCATTCGGGAGCACGTGGAGAACAAGGACATCTCTCTCTGTTATGTCCCCACGGACAAACAGATTGCAGATATCTTCACAAAGCCTTTGGATGAGGCCAAGTTCAGTCTTTTCAAAACTGAATTGGGGATGCTAAACTATGAGGATTGAAGACCTCAGAAGCTCCAGGCTCGTGCATCTAGAGGGAGCCTCTGCCAGTAACTCAAGTGTGAGCACAGGTGCAAGAACTGAGTGGGAGCATGGGGTCAAATGCAATAGACCCAGATTTGCAGAAGCCGAAAAGGGGGAGATTACCCTCTCGGCTAAGGCTAAGGTGGCTCCAAGTTTGCTCTCAAGAAATTGGTAATGAATATCTCTCTCAACTCAATTTTAAGTTTATGATTTTCATTCCCATACGCTCTATTCACCTTAGCTTGTAGGGTTTAGGCTTCTTCAAATAGGGGGAGATTGTTGGGTATTGTATCCACAATGTACCTGATTTGAAGAAGCCCCTGAACAAGCTAAGGTAAATAGACAATGTATTTGATGAAATCTTTTAAGTTGTGCTTGTAGTTATTCCACGCTAAGTACACACCAATGTCAGGGTGCAGTGGGTCAATATACACGGGTCTGCGCGACGTAATCCCTCATTGAGCAGATCAGTGTGTTGGCCTACGTGTACTCTCTCTATTGGAGTGTACTTAATTTCAAGTACAGGGCTATGATAGAGCAAGAGCAGACAAGGAGCAAGGATGGGCCAAAGACCAGCTCTCGGAAAGAAAGAGGAAAAATTGTCTAAGTAAGAATCGACGAGAATCACTAAGTGATTCTCGCCGTTTTGGCGAGAATCACTAATGATTCTCGCCGAGTCGTCGAGAATCACTGGTTGATTCTCGCCGGTTGGAGCCGGCTGTCTCGACGTGCCAGAAATTTCTCTAAGGCAGAATCGTCGAGAATCAAGTGTGATTCCTGCCGATTCTCCCCCGCTTCTATATCAGTGCAGCCAGAATTCTGCTAAGTAGTATTCGGCGAGAATCATAGGTAATTCTCGCCGATTCGTCGAGAATCACCTACGATTCTCGCCGATTTTGACTTAGGCAATTTTCCGATTCTATCTGGACCGGTCCATGTTACCTGCGGTATTTCGAACCGGTCTTAGGTCTTGTTGCTAGTGGGACCCACAATGGTCATGTGCTTGACCTAAGGTATATATACCTCCGTATGTATGAGCGGATATATACACGAAATACGCGAATTCAAAAGAACAGCCGCCGAAGTGACCTAAATCGCGATCTTGCTCCGCCGACCGTCTCCGCCGTTCGTGCAGTTGTCGCCGCTGTTGATCTCAAGTTCTTCCAGATCTTCGACGACAGAAGCTTAGGCTAGCATAACGTCTCACGCGTCTAACTAGAGATCCCTTGTCTCTTGATTCGTTGATCGGGAAAAACCTTCCCCTTCCGAATCGATCGAGACGACCGATCCTAGTGTGATCGTTGGAAGACCTTGCTTCCTTTGCTACGAAGTTTGAATCCCCTAGCACTGCAGCAGCTCTCCGTAGCCGCCGCTTATTCCGAGAACCTTGCCGCCGCTCTAAGCTGCCGCCGGTTATGGGAAGATTCACTCCAAGAGAGATCTAGGGTTGTGGACTCTTCGTTGACTTCAAGAACACGTCGTCGAACGAAGAGGGACACCTTAGTCTCCATAAGTTGTTTGTATTTCTTATACAATCTATTTTCAATTTCTTTGTAAAGGACCGATTGGTCTCTAGTTGTAAGGGTTGGGTGCAACCCGTGTTGTGGGAGTGGTGACTCCTACGTGTGGGAGGGTTCCTTCCGTTAGTGCAAGGATTGGATTTCAATCCTATTGGTGAAGTGACCGAGTCGTTCCTGGTTGGGAGATAGGTCGAAGGGGGAAAGTGGACGTACCCAAATCGGGGAACCACTATAAATTGCTTGGGTATTTTCTGTGCTGTGTTGTTTGATTTACTTATGCAGGTAAAACTTTAATTCCGCAAAAACGCTACAAGACACCTATTCCCCCCCATAGGTGAAGCTAGTTGGCACTAGGTGGACTTTCAAGTACATAGCAGAGAAAAGACCTTGGCCCTAAAGACTGAGTCATCCAGAAAAGTCAGAGAGAAGTCAACACTCACAGAAAGACTAGAAATAACTTCTGAGTGTTCAGAATCTTCATCATCAGGAGACCTGACTGAGGATGAACTTTCTCTCTTCTCTAGATAGTTCAAGAAGATGTTGAGGAGAAGAAGGCAAGGTAGCTGGAAGGGTCTAGCTGGAGACTCTTCTCATAAAAAGATCAATCATCCAGAGTGTTGGGTATTACATCCACAATAACCCAGATTTGCATGAAGTCACCCTTGAACTAAGATTAATTTAGTTGTATTTGATATCCTTGTTTTAGCTGTGTGTTTGCAGATTACCATTGCTAAGTGTATACAAATGTCTGTCTACAGTGAGTCATGAACACAGGACCATACAGTGTAATCCCTCACTATGTGACCCAAGGTGTTGACTCATGTGTAGCCTCTCAATTGGGATACACTTCATATTCAAACCTTGGATCATGGAATGAAGATTGGACTCTTGAAGAGAAGAGAAAGATTTCTTCTAAAGTTCAGAAAATTCTCTAAGTCTACTTCTCGAGAAGTCCTCTTAGTTCTCGAGAAGTCTTTAGATTTCTCAAGAAGCTTTGCTTCAAAGTTCTCAAGAAGTTCTTAGAGTTCTCGAGAAGCTTAGCTTCAAAGTTCTCGAGAAGTCCAGACAGGTTCAAGAATTTTTCTAAGTCAGAGTTCTCGATAAGTCTGATGAAGTTCTCGAGAAGTCTTCTTTGTTCTCGAGAAGCCTTGGACAGTTCTCGGGAAGTCTCAACTATAGTTTTCGAGAAGTCCATCTTGTTCTCGAGAAGCTTGGCTTAAGTTCTCGAGAACTGCCAGCCCTACTTCTCGAATAGTCAAAGTTACCTCAGAAATCTTTCTTAAGTGTTAGTTCTCAAGAAGTCTCCATAGTTCTCGAGAAGTCAGTTAGCTCTCGAGAACTCAGCCTTTTTGTTATCGAGAAGTTCAGACATCTTCTAAGTAGTATAGTTCTCGAGAAGTCCTGATAGTTCTCGAGAACTAAGTTTCTAGGTCTCGAGAACTAAAGTTACTTCTCGAGAACTGTAAGTCAAATTTTTCAGAAAATTATGTTAAGTCTAGATCGGCCGAAATTTTTCAAATGACTTGACGTGATTGGTCCACGTGTCGTCATTAATGTCTTTTTTAGCCGTTTAGGGTAATCCTATATAAAGTCTTTTCGTTAAGACAAAACCCTAACAATTTCAAGGAGCGGATTTCCGTACATTCTAATTTTCTGGATCGGCCTTCTCTTTCTAAAAGAACACGTTCTGAAGCCGCCACCACTGCTCACGAGTAGATCGATCTTATTGCTTTCGATCCAAGAAGACTTGCTGTTCAAGGGATCATCATCTTCTCCTTGATCAAGTAGGTCAAAGCTTTCTCATGTCAGATCATCAAGTCTTCTTCAACCGTTTCTGAAAGAGCCGCCAATTCAAGAAGAAGACCTAGGGCTGAATTTTTCCAGATCTGAGAAATCTCTGTTTGTATTTTTCCAAATCTTTTTGTTATCATTGTAGGAGATTTTCTCCGAGTGTAGGAGCGTTGTTCTCCGAGTTGTAGGAATTTTTCATCTTCTGAGTGTAGATCCATTTGGATCGAGTTAGTAGGAACTTGGTTCCGAGGCGTAGGATTGTTTTCAATCCGAGATAGTGGAGTAGCCGAGTCTAGTGATTTGTTAGATCGGATAGGTAAAGTGGACGTACCCAAGATTAGGGAACCACTATAAAGCTTCTTGTCTTTATGTGATTTCTTGATTACGTGTGCAAGTTCGTTAAAATTTTTATTTCACAAATAGACGCATGATTCACCTATTCACCCCCCTCTAGGTGATTTAGGTTGATAACTTTATACTTTAAATTGGTATCAGAGGGAGGTTGGTCGTTAAAAGGTTAACACCTTGATCAATTTCCTCTCGAAAGTTATCATTTGGTTATTCAAGCAATGGACAATGTCAAAGATTTTTCCAAGCTTCCCCTGTGCACAAAGAATAACTTTCCTATGTTGAAAGAGAGAATCAATTTTTTCATCGAAGCTGTGGACCCCCGGATTTTCATGATTGTTAAAGAAGGTCCTTACGTCCCCATGACTACCTCCACTATAGATCCAACCAAGAAGGTTCCTAAGAAATTGATGGATCTAGATAAGGACGAGATTGCACTTATCTCTTTGGATAAGAAAGCTAAAAATATTATAGCAAGTGCAGTCGATGACTCGATGCTGCAGAATCTGATTCACTGCCAATCGGCTAAGGAGATGTGGTAGTCTCTAGTAACTCTGATGGAAGGTACTGAAGAAGTAAGAGATGATAGAAGATCCCTACTAAATCAGAAATATGAAGCCTTCAGGCAAGGGTCAAAGGAGACCATTGCAGATACCTTTGAGAATTTCTTCAAGATAGTAAATGGCCTAAGAGTGTATGGCCGAGTCTTCACCAATGGGGAGCTGAATGATAAGTTTCTGAGGTCTCTCACAAAGGAATGAGACAACAAAGTCTGTGCCATTCGGGAGTTTGGCAGACTAGCTGAAACAGACCCACAAAATCTATTTGGCAAGCTGATGTCCTATGAACTGCAGATCAATTCCAGAAAAGTTGAAGAAGAGAAAAGTCTCTTCTCCTCAAAAGAGAAGTTGATTGCCGTAAATGCTGACAGTTCAAGGAAGGGAAAAGCTACCTCACCAGCACCTGCTCAAGAAGTGAGTAAAGAAGAAAACTCTGAGCCAAGCACCTCGGGGTCAGAACTAGCTGAAGGAGAGTTCTTTTTGCTCTCACGGCAGTTCAAGAAATTCTTGAACAAGAAGAAGCAGTGGAGAGGCAAGGATGCCTCATACAGAAGATCACGAAATGACGGTGATCAGCGAAAGAAAGGCTCGAGTATCCATGACAGGTATAACTCTAAACAGAACAAACAGATTTCTACTGACATTGTTTGTTACTGCTGTAACAAACCAGGTCACGTCTGTAATGCCCCCGGTTTTTCGGTGTTTTGTTTGTTTATTGTTTGGCATTACGTGGACGCGTTTCCGGCCTTTTGTCGTTATTAGAGCGTAGTCTTAGCTCTTTAGGTTCCTTGTGTAACTTGTTTTCAAGATTCCCCAACTAGTCTGTGTCAGTTGTGATGACTCGGCTGAGCCTCTTAGGGAATGCTTGTGCTTTGGCTTGGGTGGTGTAAGCCCGAGTGTTCGATCGTAGGATGTAGTTTTCGACTTCGCCGTTGTTTTCTTAGCTTGGGTGCTTAGCTACGACGCGTATTTTGTCGAAATCCGCGATCGTTTATTTTTTCGCGTCGTTTCGACGTTCGTTTTGTTAGCTGGTAGTGTGTAGCAGGCTGTTTCCTTTGTTGTGCGTAGCCTTGTATGGTCGAGCCTGGTAAGGCTTGTGCTTGGCTTTAGGCTAAAATGTTAGCCATTTATTATATATATATATGTATATATATATATATATATTGAGCTTGCTGATTTGGGGTTGGCCTTGTCTTTTAAGATAAGTATACATGTATATATATATGTGTGCTTAAGCTAGAAGTGGCTGGTAGCTGGTGGCCGAAACTCCCCATGCTTAGATTATTTTATATTATCTTTTGGGGAGAAGGTGGTTGGAGATATATATATGAAGACAGCTGGTTTCAAGCCTCACTTCTCCTCCTTCCCAAGCAATCAGCAAGCTTCCTACAGAAGGATTCGGAGGAGGAGCTACAGTTTCGGCTGGCGATGGCCGCTGGTTTAGGAGTCCTTTCTCTCAGGCGACGGTGGATCCAAGCTGCTCTCGCCGATAACTAGCTTCCTAGCTTGCTCTTTTTGGTGGCCAATCTTTGTCGCCGGTGTTGAGCTGGGCGTGCTGCTACAGTTTCCATCCGAAGTAAGGCAAGTGGCCCCTGCCCTTGCAAATGTTCTCTTTCCTTCTTGTTTTTGTTCTCTGAAGCAGCCATAGTATCCTGTTCGGGTTGAGGATCATGATAGCTATAGGTTTAGTGTTTATTAATCTAAGTTTTTAACTGGTCTTAGCTAGCTTAGGTTGCTGGTAGATCGGGTAAGGAGAAGCAGCATGAGCCTTGGAATTAATTTTCCAAGGCTCTGTATGTCAGGCGTTGAGTGGAGTGAGCCTCACTCAATGCAAGATTGTTTTTTTGCGGCTAAGGGTCCAGGCGTTGAGTGGAGTGGGCCTCACTCAACGCCAGGTTGTTTTTACGGCTAAGGGTGCCGAGGCATTGAGTGAGTCGACCTCACTCAATTCCAAGGCAGGTCTGGCGTTTAGTGAGGTGAAATCACTAAACATCACAGCTAAGACTTGCGGCTAAGTCTTTTGTATTGAGTGAGTAGACCTCACTCAACACCGCAGCTATTTTGGAGTTGAGTGAGGTAGACTCACTCAATGCCGCAGTCTTTTCAGCAGTTAAGTCTGATGGCATCGAGTGAGTCAGCCTCACTCAATGCCAAAGCAGGTTTGGCGTCGAGTGAGTCGACCTCACTCCACGCCAAAGCAGGTTTGGCATCGAGTGAGTCGACCTCACTCAACTCCAAAGCAGTTTTGGCGTTGAGTGAGGTAGACTAACTCAACGCCACAGCCAGGGCTTGCGGTTAAGTCTTTAGCATTGAGTGAGGGTACCTCACTCAACGCCGTGGCTGTTTTGGCGTTGAGTGAGGTAGACACACTCAACGCCGCAGTGTTTTTTTAGGCTAAGTCTTTAGCCTTGGGATGTGTGCTTCTTTAGGACTGTTAGATGAGTTTTTCCTTCCTAAGAGGGATGTTGGGGTGTTCGGCTAGTTTTTGCATGCCGACTCGTGGACTATGGCCGGAGGGGGTGTTTTCTGGACCTTGGAGGGGTGAAATGTGTGTGCTGAGCTGTGGACACCATGAAGTCTGGACAATGGGGCCGCCTTGTTTAGGTGTGTGGACCCTAAGGCTGCCACCGGTTGTGTTCACCCTTGAGTATTTATTTTGGGGTCTGTTTGTTGGTGCTGGTACTGTCACCCACTCCAGCCCCTTTTATTTACACCCCGGTCATTTGCCCACAAAGTTAGGATTATTAGCTCTTTCTTTTCCTGCTTTTGGCTATTCCTGCTAGTATACTGATGCTTTACTGCTACAGGTTGTTTCTTTCTGCCGTGCAGGTATATTTTGTGCTCACACTTGGTTTGATTTACCTTTACTGTTCTTTTGATAGTATTTTTCTTCTTACTGTCATACTTTTCACTTACTGTTAGTTGTTGCTTTTGTTACCGGGTTGGTAAACCCTTTTTACTCGTATTTAAATCATATATTCTTCATGCTTTGATATTGTGCTGATGCGTTCTTTCTTGAATGCCCCAGGTCCAGGTTTTAACCAATAGAGCGGTTGTTCCCTTTTAGTGGGTTTTACTGATAGCCTCCAGGGTAGCTGAGCTTCAAATCTTCCACCTTGTGAGGTAATTATTCTTATTTTCTGTATGGGCATGCACACTCACCGGTAGGTTCGTGTCGGGTTGTCGACGCCCATTGGTGGCTTACTTGCTTTGCTGGATATGAATTAAAACTGCTGTTTTTCCCTTTTGGAGTTGCTTACTTGCTTCTGGGAAGGTTTTATGCTAGGTTGCATGTTAGGTATTTTAAAACCCTAAACTATTATATGTATCTCATGCATATCATATTTGTAAAATTAAAACACTATCTTCTTTAAGCGTAAAGAATATCTTTCATACATAAATACTATACTCACCTTAGGAGTCGTGCATACCATAAGTGGTCCCTTGAGGGCCCTTATACTCATTTAGGGTGTCAAATCAACTAAATCAAAGTATTTTTCCACTGCAAGCAAATATATTTTCCTATCGTGGACTAGCTGATCCACTGTGCCGAGGGATATGACCTTTAAATAAACTGGTTTTATATTATTTCAAAACTTGTGATTTGAAGTCTTAGTGTGTTTCCTGAGCGTCAGCAGTTATCCTCTGCTCGATGTGGCATCACAACGCGTGTTTTACCGTACGCTGATATTTCTTAATCTCGAGAAAATGCGGGTTGTGACAGTTGGTATCAGAGGGAGGTTGCTTGACAAGTTAGTCGGGCAACCTTTCCTTTTGATTGCATTAGAAGTTTAGCTTCATAAGCATACACACACCGATATGTCATCAACACGTCTTGGCCAAAGCACGAACACTACACTCATAAGCATAAAGAAGTATACGGAGCATATTATGTAGTATGTGATGCATAATGAATAATATGTGTTTGTATATGGACCCACCATAGGAGGCAACATGTGAGGGTTATGTAGCATGGGATGCATAACTTCACCACATGAATGCGGCTAACACGTTTTCTTTTTTTTTCATTGTATGGGAATGTTATGTAGTATGTGATACATAACATTTTCATGTGTACGCTGCCCATGACATGCATTATGGCATTTTTAGAATGCATAGCACATCATGCATAGCATAACATTGCATTGCATGATGACATATGTACACACAGGGTTTTGAGTCAAAACGAATATAACGGCATGCATTCATGGTTTAGTCACATGAGTTAGTATGATGGTGGTGAACCTTCTCAGCTTAAGCATAACATCGTCATTATAAAAAAAAAATCCCAGAGCCAGTTTTGTAGTTGAAATTTATATTTAAGTATGCTTGTCTATACCGGGTAGTTTTGTTCTAGCTATTAGGCTGGGTTTTAACTAGAGCGGGTGCGATTATAGGATGACAAAGCGTCCTGCGACGCGATCGACTCCCCAATCTAAGGGTGAGTCTTCGGGATCCCAGAGCGAGGCGATAATCAAAAGCCTGTGTCAGAGCAATGATGTCTTGGCAAGGCAATTGGTGGATATATAGACCCAGATTCATTCCTTGGTTGCAGTAGTGGCAGGGCAGGCTTAGAGAGTTCAGGACCCCGTTGGGCGTGTATATGTTCCTACCCCTCCTGCTCCTCTTGTTCCCCCAGGCGTGGTGCCCCCGAAGATGGCCTTCATATCTCAGTTTCAGCGGCTTAGGCCCCCTACTTATTACGGGCAAGCGGATTTCATGATTTTGGATGACTGGCTGATTTCCATAGAGGAGATGTTCTCTATTCTGGGATTACGGATGATCAGAAGGTAATGCTCGCTGCCTACCAGCTCAAGGGATTGGCGAAGAGTTGGTGGCTAAGGGAGAAAGAAACCATGGTGGCAGGATGCACCAGGGAGTCGTTTAAGGTGATGCTGTTAAGTAAATTTCTGCCCTCGATCGAGCGGGACCGGTTGATGAATGACTTCCTGCATTTAAAGCAAAGGAAACTCACGGTCAGTGAGTATGAGGTTGAATTTAGCAAGCTGAGTCGGTTTGCTCCTGGACTTTTGAGTGTTGAAGCAGACTGGGTTAAGCGGTTTCTGGGTGGGCTAAGAAGCGACGTTCAGTAGTTAGCAAATGCCTACGGAGCAGTTAGTTATACCGGTGTGGTTGAAGCTGCCTTGAAGTTTGAGGCCATTGAGAATGCTAAGAATAGAGGCCAGCAGGCGAGGCAAGACAAGCGAAAGTCTATTGGAGGGAAAGGCCCACAGGAACCTGATGCAGTTTCAAGGAAGAAGACTAAGGGGACTTGTAGCTTCTATGGCCGACCGGGCCATCCTTTGGAAAAGTGCTTCAAGAGGTTTTCATCGCAGAAGAAAGAGCAAGTTCATGTTATTCAGGGTGCTCCCAGAGGGGATGTGGTGTGTTCTTTGTGCGGAAAGAAGGGGCATGATGCGGCCCGTTGCTGGTTTAAAGATAAAGTTTGCTTTCAGTGTGGGCAAAAGGGCCATCTCAAGACGAGGTGCCCTCAGGCACAGCCCGTTCTCCCAACAGTTCCATTGCAGGCGTTGCCGCCACCCCCGTGCATGGATAAAGGCAAGGGGAAGCTGAATGTTATCTCTTCGGAGGAAGCGTTGACCTCGACCCAGGTTATTTCAGGTTAGATTTCTTCCTAACTTGAATATTTTTCTTCTTGTATAGTTTAGCTTTTGTTTTCCCTTAGTTGCGTGGCCTATTTCATAGGGAGATTTAAGGTAAAGAACCGCTGGGCGCGCGTTCTTTTCGATTCCGGCGCTACCCACTCTTTTGTTGTTAGGGATTTCGTGGAGCAATTCCGCTTGGGCCTAGATCATATTGGTGGAGCTTTCTGCGTCAAGTTCCCTTCTAGTGGCTCTGTGATTTCATATTTGAGTATTCAGGGCTGCCCAGTCTTGTTGGGGGACTTTCTAGCAAAGGCGGATCTGAAGGTGATTGACCTGGAGGACTTCGATGTTATCCTAGGCATGGGCTGGCTGTCCAGATATGATGCAGTTATCCAGTGCAAGGGTAAGCGCTTGGATTTCATGAAGGACAATGGTCAGCCCGGGAGCGTTTATGTTGATCCCCTCCAGGAGTCTCCGGTTATTTCTGCGGTACGTGCTTGCAAGTTGCTTGATTCTGGCTGTTTTGCCTGTTTGGTCTCTCTGGTAGGGACATATGTTAGTGTGTCGCGGTTGGAGGAGATTCCTGTTGTTTGTGAGTTCTCTGATGTTTTTCCTGACGATCTTCCCGGTCTTCCACCCGATAGAGATACCGAGTTTGCTATAGATTTGGAGTCGGGTATGCGTCCTATTGCTAAAGCACTGTACTGCATGGCCCCGCGAGAGCTAGAGGAGTTGCAGATCCAGCTAGATGAGATGTTGGCAAAGGGTTTTATCAGACCGAGTTCGTCTCCCTGGGGTGCGCCTGTGCTGTTCGTAAAGAAGAAAGACAGGTCGATGAGGCTATGCATTGACTACAGAGAGCTGAACAAAGTTACAATTAAGAACAGGTACCCTCTGCCTCGGATTGATTATTTGTTTGACCAGCTGCGTGGTAGTGATGTGTTTTCAAAGATAGACCTTCGTTCGGGCTATCACCAGTTGAGGATTCGAGAGTCAGATGTTCCGCAGACGGCATTCCGTTCTCGTCATGGGCATTTCGAGTTCTTAGTCATGTCATTTGGTTTGACTAATGCGCCTTCATCTTTCATGGATTTGATGAACCGCGTGTTCAAGGATTGCCTAGACAAGTTTGTGATTGTCTTTATTGACGACATCTTGGTGTACTCCTGGAATACAGAAGAGCATGATCGACATTTGTGTATGGTCTTGGCGACTCTAAGAGACCATAAGCTTTACGCCAAGCTGAGCAAATGTGAATTTTGGCTGCCTCAGATATCTTTCCTCGGCCATGTGGTTAGCAAGAAGGGCATGTCAGTGGACCCAGAAAAGATCGCTGCGGTGATGGAATGGGCGAGACCTGTTACTCCTCGAGAGATCAGAAGCTTATTGGGCTTGACTGGCTATTATAGAAGATTTGTGGAGGGATTCTCCACCCTGTCTGCGTCGTTGACCAAGTTGACGCAGAAGAATGTAGCCTTCGTATGGGATGGCAAATATGAAGAGGCTTTTGAGGAGCTAAAGAGAAGGCTATGTTTAGCTCCTGTTTTGTCCTTGCCTACTGAAGGTGCTTAGTATGATGTATATGTGGATGCGTCGCATATCGGGCTGGGATGCGTACTGATGCAAGACGGGAAGGTGATTGCGTACGGGTCGAGACAGCTAAAGACTCATGAGAGGAATTACCCTATGCACGACCTGGAGTTTGCTGCCGTGATCTATGCCCTGAAGTTGTGGAGGCATTTGCTGTATGGTGTGCAGTGCGGGATTTTTACTGATCATAGGAGCTTGAAGTATGTCTTCAAATAGAAGGAGTTGAATCTACGTCAGCGGCGATGGCTAGAGTATGTGGCCGACTATGAGGTCGAGATTCAGTATCATTCGGGTAAGGCCAATGTGGTGTCCGACGCCCTGAGTCAGAAATCAGGGAAGATTTTTGGTCTCACAGCCGAGTTGTTTGTAGAGGAGTTTCTGTTGATGGGCATTTCTTTGGGTAGCTGTGATGTGCAGAGAATCCTGGCAGTGGCAGAACCTTCATGGATCGTGCTCATGAGATTGCGTCAGAAGGATGATCCTGATCTTCTGCATTTGTATCTTCGAGCTGAGAGAGGTGAACTGCCAGATTTTTCTATAGATGATACACGTACTTTGAAGTACCGTGGCAGGTTTTGCATTCCCGCGGTAGGAGACATCAGGGTTATGGTGTGCAGGGAATCTCATGGATCTAGCATTGCCTACCACCTAGGATCCACCAAGATGTACCGCGATTTGAAGCAAATTGCCTGGTGGTATGGGATGAAGGGATACATAGACAGATTTGTTTCTGAGTGCCACACTTGCAAGCGAGTGAAGGTTGATCATGGAAGACCAGGTGGCAAGCTGACTCCCTTGGAGATTCCGACTTGGAAGTGGGAAAGCATCTCGATGGATTTCATTACAGGCTTGCCAAGATCTCCTAGGGGGCATGATTAGTATGGGTGATCGTGGACAGACTGACGAAGTGTGCTCACTTCGTGCCATTCAAGATCGACTACCCGATGAGGAAGATAGCAGAGCTATATTTGGAGGAGGTCATCAGACTACATGGTGTACCCGTGAGCATCATATCGGATCGAGACTCCAGGTTCACGTCTTGTTTTTGGAAGAGTCTTCAAGAGGGGTTGGGGACAGATTTGAGGTATTCCACTGCTTATCACCTGCAGACCAACGGTCAGACGGAGCGGGTAAATAAGATTGTGGAAGATATGATCTGATGCTATATTCTGGACCACGGTGGGGCGTGGGACGAGCGTTTGTGGCTTATGGAGTTTGCGTATAACAACAGCTATCAAGAAAGCTTGCAAATGGCTCCTTTTGAGGCTTTGTATGGGAGGCGCTGCAGGACTCCTTTATTTTGGGCTGAGTTGGCCGAGAGACCCTTGTTGGGTCCAGAAGCACTTGAGGAGATGGAGATTTCGGTGAAGCTTATTTGGGAAAAGCTTCGAATAGCCTAGGAGAGATATGAAAAGAACGCCAATTGGCGTAGATCAGCTTTGAAATTTGCTGTGGGGGACCAGGTGTTCTTAAAGGTTTCCTCGATGAGCGGAATTAAGAGGTTTGGCAAGAACAGGAAATTGGACCCGAGATACGTGGGGCCATTTTTGATTACTGAGCGGATTAGAGTATCAGCTTACAGTTAGAGTTTCCTGCAAATTTTCCTGGCGTGCATGATGTCTTTCACGTCAGTCAGTTGCGGAAGTGTGTGCAGAGTGACAGGTAGGTTTTGGATTCTGTGCCCCAGTTGGAGCCGAACCTTAATTTTGTGGAGGTGCCTGTCCACGTCTTGGATGCTCAGGTTCGTGTGTTGCGGAGGAAAACTATTCCTATGGTTAAGATTCTATGGAAGAACCATGGTGTAGAAAGCGCAACTTGGGAGCTAGAGTCGGCAATGAGGAAGGCCTATCCTCATCTCTTTCCCTGATCTCGTGCCTGGTATGTTTTTGGTGCTTTTTATAGCTTTGGCTTAGCTATTTCTTTTTATTCTTGATTGAAGTTTTATGTTTAAAGTTTCGAGGCGAAACTTTCTTTTAGGAGGAGTGGCTGTAACGCCCCCGATTTTTCGGTGTTCTGTTTGTTTATCGTTTGGCGTTACGTGGACGCATTTCCGGCCTTTTGCCATTGTTAGAGTGTAGCCTTAGCTCTTTAGGTTCCTTGTGTAACCTGTTTGCAAGATTCCCCAGCTAGTATGTGTCAGTTGTGATGACTCGGCTGAGCCTCTTAGGGAATGCTTGTGCTTTGGCTTGGGTAGTGTAAGCCCGAGTATTCGATCGTCGGATGTTGTTTTCGACTTCGCTGTTGTTTTCGTAGCTTGGGTGCTTAGCTACGACGAAATTTTTGTCGAAATCCGCGATCGTTTGTTTTTTCGCGTCGTTTCGACGTTCATTTTGTTAGCCCGTAGTGTGTAGCCAGGCTGTTGCCTTTGTTGTGTGTAGCCTTGTGTGGTCGAGCCTGGTAAGGCTTGTGCTTGGCTTTAGGCTAAAATGTTAGCCATTTATGTTATATATATATATGTACATGTATATATATATTTATACATATATATAAATATATTTTTTTTGAGCTTGCTGATTTGGGGTTGGCCTTGTCTTTTAAGATAAGTATGCATGTATATATATATGTGTGCTTAAGTTAGAAGTGGCTGGTAGCTGGTGGCCGAAACTCCCCATGCTTAGATTATTTTATATTATCTTTTGGGGAGAAGGTGGCTGGAGATATATATAGGAAGACAGCTGGTTTCAAGCCTCACTTCTCCTCCTTCCCAAGCAATCAGCAAGCTTCCAACAGAAGGATCCGGCGGAGGAGCTGCAGTTTTGACCGACGGTGGCCGCTGGTTTAGGAGTCCTTTCTCTCAGGAGACGGTGGATCCGAGCTACTCTCGCCGAGAGATAGCTTCCTAGCTTGCTCTTTTCTATGGCCGATCCTTGCCGCCGGCGTCGAGCTGGGCGTGCTGCTGCCGTTTCCATCCGAAGTAAGGCAAGTGGCCCCTGCCCTTGCAAATGTTCTCTTTCCTTCTTGTTTTTGTTCTCTGAAGCAGCCATAGTATCCTGTTCGGGTTGAGGATCATGATAGTTGTAGGTTTAGTGTTAATTAATCTAAGTTTTTAACTGGTCTTAGCTAGCTTAGGTTGTTGGTAGATTGGGTAAGGAGAAGCAGCATGAGCCTTGGAATTAATTTTCCAACACTCTGCATGCCAGGCGTTGAGTGGAGTAGGCCTCACTCAACGCCAGGTTGTTTTTTTTGCAGCTAAGGGTCCAGGAATTGAGTGGAGTGGGCATCACTCAACGCCGGGTTGTTTTTGCAGCAAAGGGTGCCGAGGCGTTGAGTGAGTCAACCTCACTCAACGCCAAGGTAGGTCTGGCATTGAGTGAGGTGAACTCACTAACCGCCATAGCTATGACTTGTGGCTAAGTCTTTGGCATTGAGTGAGTAGACCTCACTCAACGCTACAGCTGTTTTGGCATTGAGTGAGGTAGACTCACTCAACGTCGCAGTCTTTTCAATAGTTAAGTCTGATGGCATCGAGTGAGTCAGCCTCACTCAACGCCAAAGCAGGTTTGGCATCGAGTGAGGTAGACTCACTCAACGCCACAGCCAGGGCTTGCGGTTAAGTCTTTGGCGTTGAGTGAGGGTACCTCACTCAATGCCGTGGCTATTTTGGCGTTGAGTGAGGTAGACTCACTCAACGCCGCAGTGTTTTTTTAGGCTAATTCTTTAGCCTTGGGATTTGTGCTTCTTTAAGACTGTTAGAGGAGTTTTTCCTTCCTAAGGGGGATGTTAGGGGTGTTCGCCTAGTTTTTTCATGCCGACTCGTGGACTATGGCCGGAGGGGGTGTTTTCTGGACTCTGGAGGGGTGAAATGTGTGTGCTGAGCTGTGGACACCACGAAGTCTGGACAATGGGGCCGACTTGTTTAGGTGTGTGGACCCTAAGGCTGCCATCGGTTGTGTTCACCCTTGAGTTTTTATTTTGGGGTCTGGTTGTTGGTGTTGGTACTACCACCCACTCCAGCCCCTTATTATTTACACCCCGGTCATTTGCCCACAAGTTAGGATTGTTAGCTCTTTCTTTTCCTGCTTTTGGCTATTCCTGCTAGTATACTGATGCTTTACTGCTGCAGGTTATTTCTTTCTGTCGTGCAGGTAGCTTTTGTACTCACACTTGGTGTGATTTACCTTTACTGTCCTTTTGATAGTATTTTTCTTCTTACTGTCGTACTTTTCACTTACTGTTAGCTGTTTCTTTTGTTACCAGGTTGGTAAACCCTTTTTACTCGCACTTAAATAATATATTATTCATGCTTTGATATTGTGCTGAGGCGTTCTTTCTTGAATGCCCCAGGTCCCGGTTGTAGCCAATAGAGCGGCTGTTTCCTTTTAGTGGGTTTTGCTGATAGCCTCCAGGGTAGCTGAGCTTCAGATCTTCTACCTTGTGAGGTAGTTATTCTTCTTTTCTGTATGGCCATGCACACTCACCGATGGGTTCGTGTCGGGTTGTCGACGCCCACTGGTGGTTTACTTGCTTTGCTGGATATGAATTAAAACTGCTGTTTTTTCCCTTTTGGAGTTGCTTACTTGCTTCTGGGAAGGTTTTATGCTAGGTTGCATGTTAGGTATTTTAAAACCCTAAACTATTATATGTATCTTATGCATATCATATTTGTAAAACTAGAATACTATCTTCTTAAAGCGTAAAGAATATCTTTCATATATAAATACTATACTCACCTTAGGAGTTATGCATACCATAAGTGGTCCCTTGAGGGCCCTTATACTCATTTAGGGTGTCAAATCAACTAAATCAAAGTATTTTTCCGCTGCAAGCAAATATATTTTCCTATCGTGAACTAGCTGATCCACTGTGCCGAGGGATACGGCTTTTAAATAAACTGGTTTTCTAGTATTTCAAAACTTGTGATTTGAAGTCTTAGTGCGTTGTCTGAGCATCAACAGTTATCCCCTGCTCGACGTGGCATCACAATGCGTGTTTTCCCGTACGCTGATACTTCTTAATCTCGGGAAAATGCGGGTTGTGACAACGTCATAGCTGACTGCCCCCACAAGAAAAAGAGGGTGGCAGAAGAGAGGAAAAGAAGTCCTCGTACCACAAGAAGAGGACAGAGAAGAGCCTGTTGGCCAAGAAGGGCAAGACTCTCAGCGACCCCAACTCATCTGAGTCGAGTGAAGAAGAGGAAGCCAACTTTGGGCTCATGGCTCAATCAGATGACGAACAAGAGCCCCAATTCACTAGGGAGGTAAAATCTCACACTCCTCTCTCTGAATCTGAAACTTCTGAGCATTATCATGAGGACAACTCTTCTTAAGATGAGTCTGAACTTATGGCCCAGTACAAGGAGTTGATCATGTTTACGACAAATGTCGCTGAGTCGTGAAAACTCAGGCTAAAGAGATTAAGTCTCTAAAGGCTATTGAGAGAAGCTTGAGAGAAGAAGTCGCTAAGACTAACTCTCTTCAAGAGAACTTCAATCTTGCTATTAAAGAATACAATTAAGCTCTTAAGCACCTCGACCTTAAAGATAAAATCATCAAAGAGTTGGAAGAACAACTCGAAGCTGAAAAGAAACTTGTTGAAAGTTTCTCCAAGCCCAAGAATGTTCTTCCACTCATTGCTGAATTCTCAGTTAAGGCCCAAGGAGCTGGACTAGGCCATGTTGACGCTCCTAGTAAATCTTCTAGGAGAAACAAGGTTCAACGGAAGAATAAGGCCGCCAAGAAGGCCTTGGCCAAAGAAAAAGGGAAAGCCCCTCTGGATCAGACTGTCTTTAAGAAATTTATCTTTCCAACAAATAAGTTTGATCTGGACTCGTCCTATGGTCACTTGACCAGGCCTACTTATGTAGAGTGAAAGTCTCGGTACCAATGATGGACTCTCCCTCGGAACTTTGGTGAGAGTGTCTTTAAGGCACCTTATGAAGAAGTGATTCTTTAGGGCTATGGTCCTTATAATCATGGACATAACTTCAAGAAAGCACCTAAAGTAAAGCCCTTTGGGGAAAGGCCTCCGAAGGAGAAGAAATCATGCGACTGCCATCACCATGAAGCTTCCTCCTCCAAGAATGCTACCCCTGCTAGACCACCATCTCAAAAGGTCAAGCAGGAGTACATAAGGCAAAGATATAACAGGTTTGACTGTTGGTGCTGTGGCAAAATCAGTCATTTTGCCATTAATTGTTGGTTTAATATCAGAAAGGTCACTACTCAAGTTGGCAACATGAGATTGACCACTCAAAATGCTAATCTTCGTAGGGGGAGTGTTCTAACCCGAGACCAAGGACCCAAACATGTTTGGGTTCCTAAGGCAAAGTGATCATGAATGCAGGTATGTCCAAAGGCCACCAAAATGCCAATCTGGTACTTGGACAGTGGATGCTCTCGGCACATGACTGGGACAAGAAGCCTACTCCAGAATTTCACTCCAGTCTGCAATGGACCAAAGGTCATCTTTGGAGGTTCAGACCGAGGGATAAATAAAGGATACGGTATGATCACTAATGGTAGTGTATCCTTTTCGGATGTAGCTTATGTGGAGGGATTGGAACACAATCTCATAAGCATAAGTCAACTATGTGATAAAGGATACATAGTTGAGTTCCACGCTGACAAGTGCTTGATAAAGTCTGTTGACAATATGGAAACAATTCTATCAGCCACTCGAAGCTGGAACATATTTTGCTTAAATTTCATTTGTATAGATTCTTCTACACCAGTGTGTCTTTTGGCAAAAGATAGTGCGTCTCTTGGTGACCAATGACACAATAGGCTAGCACATATTAATTTTAAAACAATTAATAAATTATTCTCCATGAACTTAGTACGTGATGCCCCAAATGTCAAGCATGTCAAAGAGATACCTTGTCATGCATGCGTAAAAGGAAAGCAAATAAGGGCTATCTTTAAAAGCATTATAAGCAAAAAATATAATAGGTGTTTACACCTACTTCATATGGACTTGTTCGGTCCACTGCAAATTAGAATCTTAGGAGGTAAGGATTATATGTTGGTAATTGTTGATGACTACTCGCATTTTACGTGGGTGTTCTTTCTGAAACACTAGTCAGATACCTTCGATATCTTTACATATTTTGTCAGGCAGGTCCAGAATGAATACAACTATTCCATAGTCAAAATCAGAAGTGACAATGGAACGAAGTTCAAATCTGGGGCCATGACAGAATTTTGTGAAAGCCTAGGTATCTTTCATGAGTTTTCCTCTCCTCGTACTCCACAACAAAATGGAGTAGCTGAGAGAAGGAATAGAACGCTCATAGAGGCCTGCAGGACTATGTTGAGTGATGCTTCACTACCGGAGTACTTCTGGGCTGAAGCCGTCAACACTGCATGCCACGTGCAAAATCGAGCCCTCATAAACAAGAATCATGATAAGACACCTTATGAACTTCTAAAAGGCAGGAAACCGACTGTCTCATATTTTAGAATTTTTGGCTGCAAATGTTTCGTACTTAATAATTGTAAGTATCATACTACTAAGTTTAGTGAGAAAAGTTTTGAAGGTATTTTTGTAGGATATAATAGCCATAGTAAGGCATACAGGATTTTCAATAGAAACACTCTGGTTGTAGAGGAATCCATACATATTGTATTTGATGAGACGAGCTTGCTGTAAGGCGAATCGTCTAGTGTGCTTGTTGGAGATGCATGTACAAGGCTCAAAGAGATCAGCTTTGATGAATCGACCGAAGGTAAAGATGAAAAGTTCTTCAAGATCACCTCTCCAACCCCTATTGGAGAGGTAGAGGATCAAGATGAGAATATTGTCCAAGTTGAAGAAGTCACTCCAGTGGCTGAAGAAGTCCCAGATGTGAGGAATCTAGAGCTCAGACATCTGAAGGATCACCCAATGGACCAGATCATAGGAGATCCCCGGGATGGTGTCAGAACTCGTCGAGGCACAACTAACGAGAATTTATATTTAAGTTTTCTCTCACAGGTTGAACCAAAGAAGTTTGAGGAAGCAAACTCAGACGCATCATGGATCTTGGCCATGGAAGAAGAATTGAATCATTTCAAGCACTACAAAGTTTGGACGCTTGTTCCAAGACCCAAAGGTAATAATATCATCAAAAAGAAGTGGGTCTATAGGAACAAGATGGACGAGGATGGGACGATCATAAAGAACAAGGCCAGACTCATCGCCAAAGGATACCGTCAAGAAGAAGGGATCGAATTCGACCAGACATACGCTCCAGTGGCAAGACTGGAGGCCATCAGGTTGTTCCTAGCTTATGCTGCACTGAAGGGGTTCACTGTCTATCAAATGGACGTGAAGTTCGCCTTCCTAAATTGTGACATAAAAAAAGAGGTGTACGTGGAACAGCCCCCAGATTTCGTTGATCCTAATTTTCCTGAGTATGTTTATTTATTATCAAAAGCGTTGTACGGTTTGAAAAAAGCTCCTCGTGCTTTGTACGAAACGCTATCTACCTTTCTCCTCGAGAACAAGTTCACAAGGGGAAAGATAGATAAGACATTGTTTATTAGGGAAATTAAAAGCAAGATTTTGCTAGTGCAAATCTATGTCGATGACATTATTTGTGGTTCTATAGACGATAACCTCTGCAAAAAGTTTTCTAAACTTATGCAAGGGAAGTTTGAAATGAGTAGTATAGGAGAGCTGAAGTATTTCTTAGGACTTCAGGTGAAACAATCTGAAGATGGAATTTTCATCTCTCAGACTAAGTTCATCAAGGAGTTGATTAAGAAATTCAGAATGGAGAGTGCAACCTCTATGAGGACTCCAATGCCTCAGTTATGTCTCTGGACAAGGATGAGAAATGGAAACCTTTTGATAAAACTAAGTACAGAAGCATAGTTGGATCCTTGCTCTACCTTACTGCCAGTAGACCAGACATAATATTCTATACATGTGTCTGTGCTAGATTCCAAGTGAACTGTAAGGAATCTCACTATGCTGCTGCAAAGAGGATTTTGAGATACCTTAAAGGTACACTGAATCTTGGCTTATGGTACCCAAGAAGTAATGACAGCGAACTAATTGGTTTTTCAGATGCAGATTTTGCAGGTAGCAAAGATGATAGGAAAAGCACTTTCGTGATGTGTCAGTTCCTAGGAAGAAGGCTTATATCATGGAGCAACAAAAGGAAAAATTGTGTCGCAATCTCAACGGCCGAGTCAGAATATATTTCTGCCGACAGTTGTTGTGCACAGTTGTTGTGGCTAAAGAATCAGCTAGAAGATTACAATATGAAGGTCCAAGACATTCCATTATTCTGTGACTCATCCAGCGCGATCGCAATCTCAAACAACCCAGTCTCGCACAGCCAGACAAAGCACATCGAGCTCAGATATCACTTTATTCGAGAGCATGTGGAGCAAGGGGATGTGGATCTGCAGTACGTGCCAACAGATCGACAAGTTGCAGATATTTTCACAAAGCTGCTGGACGAGACCAAGTTCAATTTCTTCAAAAATGAACTTGGGCTGCTGAACAAAGAAGAATAGACCAAAGTGGAACAGTACAAGGCTCAAGAATCTAGGACTTTTCAAAAAGGTCAGAAATCTCTTAAGAGGAAGCTAGTTCTCGAAAAGTCAGCCTACTTCTCGAGAAGCAAAGTACTAGTTCTCAAAAACTTACTCAACTTCTCGAGAACAAAAGTCTGTCTCTTGAGAAGTCCCTTAAGTTCTCGAGAACTAATAACTCTACCTCTCGAGAAGTACTCTGAAAGCTCCCGAGAACTAGGCGCTACTTCTCGAGAAGTCTACTATCAACTCTCGAGAACTTATTTCCTTACTTCTCGAGAACTATACGACACTTCTCAAAAACTAACCCTACCTCTCGAGAAATGCCTCGTCTTTTCAATTATGTCTTTGTACAAACCAACTTATTTTTCGACTTATTAAAATGCTTATATTAGATTACTTAGACATTTAATTATCAAAATTAGAATTATATATATATATATATATATAAAGTTTTAAAAATCAATAATCAACCGACATTTCAAATTTCCTCTTCTCGAAAACTCTTCGTCTTCCGCCGACAGAAAGCTTCGTCACAGCCATTATCTTGCGCTCCGTCCGTCGTCGCTGTCAGCGTCCATGGCACAGAGTTTGAAGATAGGAGTCAGCAGTGAACTCATCGTCGCAGGGATTGCAGACATTTCTGATGACTTCAAGAACTTGCTCATTCTCCTGGATACACCCGATCTGATGTTCGTTCTCTCAAAACCCTGCAAGATTTCATTTCCAGATGTAGAGGATTTCTTATAGAATGCAAAGATGATGCGAAATGGTACAGTGTTGAAAACTAAAGTCAGAGGGGTCAAAATCAAGTTGGATAAAACCAAAGTTTCAAAGCTTCTAAAGATGCCCGTTGTGGATGAAGAGGATGACCTAACACTTGAAGATTATGATAGAACTTACTCTTTCTGTGGAGTTTCTGTGGAGTTCAACTCTTTAAGGAGAAATCTCTTCAATGATGTAGGAAGCTTCTGGTAGATTTAATTGGGAAAATCTTGTGGTGCAGAATAGGATCCATTAGTTTCATAACCAATGATCTATTTGGTGTTATGACAGCTATTATCTGCAGAAAGAAATTTCAATATGGAATGATGGTATTTGAATTGATCAGGGATAGTATTCAGGCTCCCAAGTTTGCAAGGATAATCTCCCTGTTGCTGAGTGAGATTGACCCAGTCACCTTCAAAACATCTAAAGGTACTCATATCCATCATCTGAAAAAGATTTCATTGGCCTCCATCCAAAGATGGGATCTCAAGCTGAAGAATTCCAAGCAGTTAGCTAAAGAACTTGCAGCTTCTGCCTCTGAGGTCAGGACCCCATCTCCCTCCTCTCATCATGTTGCTGAACCTTCTGGTGCAGCAACTTAGGGGGAGCCTGCAGCCTCTGTTCCTGTTGTTAGACCTACTCCTTCCTCTCCAGCCAGATCAGCAAGCAGATCTCCAATCAAGAGCCCTGTGGCAGATTCTCCAGATGCCACCCTATCAGATGTTCCAGGATAGGAAACCCTCAAGGACACAAATGCAGTAATTGAAAGCATGATTGAAGAACTCATTTCAGATGAACCACTTCCTCCCCTTCAAAACGAAACCTCTGCAGAACCATCAAAAGAACCTTTTCCACCACCCTCACCCCAAGCTACTCCACCTCCTTCTCCCTCTCTAAGGAAAGAATCTACTCCACCAGAGACCATTCCTCTCACTGAAGAGGATGAGCCAGAACCTGAAGAGGTGGAAGCCCCTCTCAGGAACCTTAACTTCTCCCTCCCAAGATTTGTTGATGAGGAGGTTGATACAGTATCTCACACTGTAAGAGCCCAGAGCTCTGTGGTAATAGAAGAAATTCCTCCAAGGAAAGCACCTCCTCCACCTCAGATTGCTACACCTAGTGCCACTCCTACTGCCATTGTTTCTGCCACTCCTCCTCATGTTGCTTGATATTTTTACTTTCAAGATAACCTAAACACCTAGAGGGGGGTGAATAGGTTCTAATTGCTTGTTTATACTTTTAGGCAGAATTCAATCACAAAATTAAAACAACCAGCACAGCAATCATAGAAATTTAATCATCACAGATTGCACAATGTTTTATAGTGGTTCCCCAAGGTTTGGGTACATCCACTTTCCCCCTTCACCTATCTAGCAGTATGCTAGATTCGGCCAAACTTCCACTATTCTCAGATCCTCAGATCCTACAGCTCAGAACCTGGATAGGTTCCTACAACTCAGGCACAACAGCCCTACCTCAGCCTAGCCACAAGGCCTACAACTCAGAGAAGAACCTTCTCCTACACTCAGGCAAACAGCCCTACCACTCAGAGATCAACTCTCCTACACTCAGCCTTTATATCACAGGCTTACAACTCAGATCTGTGTAAAATAGATCCTACTGAAATTTAGAAAAGAAGTTTTAATGTCTTGCCTTTGTTGAGAGAGAAGAGGACAAGACAATTCTTGATCAGCTGATGAAATCAACTGAATCTGAGCTTTCTTCAAAGCTTCTTGAATCTGAACTTAGCTGAGTTGATTTCCAAACAGCTTCTTGAGAAACCACTGATGGCTTCCTTCTTCTTCTTCAAAATGGGTGGATCCCTCTCTATCCAACACCTTTGATGATACTTCTGAATTCTTGTTAGAACTCTTCTTAGATAGATCCTGAGATCGTCTTCTTAGATCTTCTGATGAAGATCTTCTTTAGTGTATTACTCCTTCTTGATTTGATTTCTCAATTTGATTGCCAAAGTTCAATCTGTCTTATTCTCTCTGAATCTGTCTATTTATAGACCTTCTTAATGGTAACCGACTGATACGGTTTATAACTGTCTTCTGACAAGTCTGACAACATCAGTTAACTGGCAGCAACCCACAGCTGTCAAGTCTTCAAACAGATCCTGTGCCGTAGTCTTGGTCAGCAAAGTGTTGAGATAGACTGTCAGGAAGTGTCGAGACCAACTGTCAATATGTGTCGACACAAGTAACTTTGGTGTCGACACAGCCTTTGATGATGTCGACAAGTTTGCCTTTAAGTCGACACAGCTTCTTCAGAACTTTATTTTGAGAATGAGTCGACACAGAGAATTTCTGTCGACTCAACACTTCATCTTTCTTCAGAAAATAACTTGGTCTTGACTTTGCAGTATGTCAACACAAGTCCTGTGTGTCGACACAGTTGTTGTAGATTCAGAACTCAGTATGTGTCGACACTGCCTTCAGGTGTCGACACATCAATTGTTGACTCTGCCAAAATGTGTCGACTTAGTCTTCTGGTGTCGACACAAGTATTGTCAACTTCTGCCAAAATGTGTGTCGACTCTGTCTCATTGTGTCGACACAGCCTCCCAGTGTCGAGGTCGACTATTTTTTAGTTAGTCGACACTGCTTCCCAGTGTCGACATAACTATGGTCGACTATCTTCCTGTGAGTCGACACTGCTTCCCAGTGTCGACACAAATGTGGTCGACTATCTTTCTCTGTATCGACACAGCTTCCTTCAAGTGTCGACACAAATATTCTGAAGTGTCAACACTGTTTCTTCAGGTGTCGACACATGGACTTAGAATATTTTTCTGCATTCTTTAACACTTCTTCACCTGCACATGTCAACTCAAAACAACATCAAATACACCTTGATGTATATCATTGAGCTAAGTTGGACTTCTTCAAATCAGGTACACATTTTCCAATGTACCCAACAATCTCCCCCTATTTGGAGAAGTCATAACCCTTAGAGCCAATGATATACACCATTTATAAAAAAATGATGATGTATGACATTACAGGAATACTTTATAAACAAAACATTAACAATTCAACACAGAGTGAACATGAATATGTGATTCCAAACAAAATTTTGTTTATAACTTGGTAATGTTTGATTACAGTTGTTTACATTGAAAGATTAAACACAACATTACAAAACACATTTGAAAGAACTTAAAACTAAGACTGATCAGGCTCTTTTATGACAATTCCTTTGCCAGATTGGATTTGAGCCTTCACAGGAGCTTCAGCAACTTCAGCTGCCTTCTTGCCTTTTAGCTCAGCTTTCTTCTGTGCTTCTTCCTTGAGCCTTTGCCTTTCAAAGTAATGAAAGGGCTTTGGAAAGTACTTGCTTGGCTCCTGAGCATCTGGTGGCAGCCTTCCCATCATGGCTTTTCTCCTGAACTGTACTATGCATTCCTGCCTAGCTTCAAATTTTTGCCATTCTATTTCATTATACCACTTTCCTCTTTCATGTTCTTTGTCCTTTACAGCCTTCCATGCAGTTAGTATAATATTTCTTGAAGTAGGGCTCCACTGCTCAAAATCTGGCTTAAGTTCAGCCTGCTCTCTAAATCTCTTCTTGGATAGTAGAGCATCTTGCTGTTCTTTCAAATTGGCCTCAGGCTTATCCACTTTCTCAATAACAACCCTGTTAACCTCCTTTGGAGGGCTATACATATCTTGAACTTGCTGATCAATCATATCAAAATCTGGAGGAGGGTAAATGACTTGGGCAACCTCAAGTTGATTGCCTTCAAGTAGACCTGTTTGGATTCCTAACTCAGCCACCATAGCATCATCACACAAAGGTGGATATCCCAATGTGGCTCGAATACTATTTGTCACCAATTTGGTGTGCTTTGAGCCAGCATGAACTAACAACCTCTCCCCCTTTATGGCTTCTCTGGTAATATGATCTCTTAGATCTTCTTTCTGAAATCTGATCTGGCCATCCAGATAATTCACACCCTCTTTAAAAAATGGTTTTAACTTTTGAAGCTTATCAGATATGTCCTTTTGAGAGGTAGTGATAGCAGTTTTAACTGATTCAATAGCATCTTGAAGTTTCTTATCAAATTCTGCCATCTCCTTTGCTCTAGCTTCAGTCAGCCCTGGAGTAGTCTTTTTCAATTCATCAATAATTTCTTGATGAGATTCAGTTAAATTGTCATTCATCCTCAGCTGATTCTCCAAAACATAACTTTGCTTTAAAATAATATCATCCACTTTAGGGATGATGGACTGCTGTTGTTTAGCCAAATACACCACAACATTACCTCCCTTATGGAAGCAATCTGTCATCTCCTTCTTATGCATATTAACTTCAAATCGAATTGACTTTATATCCTGAGCCAAGTCAAATTGAAGGGACTTATTGCTCTCATCAACATACTTTTCAACTGCCAATCTATGTTCATCTAGCTTAACTTGCAAATCAACCATAAACTTGTTATAATTAAATTCAAAATAGGATTGTTGAGTTGTAGTCTGTAGAGCCTGCTTATAACCTTTGCTCCTTCTCTAGAAGACAACAAGTTTTCTCTTCTTAGCCATTCTGGCTTCTTCAGTCTCAGATTCAGATGAACTATCAATTTGAACTCTTTCTTGAGGAGGTGGATGAATATCTATCTCAGTGCCATGTTGTTCAGCCTCAACATGCACAGACTCCTCCTCAACCACTTGCTCCTTCTCAATTTCTATCTCCATGTCAAGGGCCTTCTCAATATCTTGCCCCTCTTCTACTCTATCAGTAGCAATATCAACATTAGGAAATAACTCATCTAGAGTATATTCCTTTTGAGCTTGAACATAAGATGTATCAATTGGATCTTCTATATTTAGATCTTTGGAGATATCAATTTGTACTGCCTCTTGCACTGGGTCTGACATCTTCTCCCCCTGTACTTGTTCAGTATTGGTAATGTCTTGGGCAGGTGAGTACACTTGCTCCCCCTGTACCTGTGCAGAAATTGAAATATTAGAAATGTCTTTTATAAGAAAATACACCAGCT
This sequence comes from Platanthera zijinensis, assembly GCA_039513925.1. Taxonomy (NCBI): domain Eukaryota; kingdom Viridiplantae; phylum Streptophyta; class Magnoliopsida; order Asparagales; family Orchidaceae; genus Platanthera; species Platanthera zijinensis. The sequence goes on from CM077083.1 coordinate 160,679,795, forward strand.
CCCCCTACAACTGTACCTGGTTAGGAGTAGATTCATTCTGGGCAGGAGAATGAGCTTGCTCCCCCTGCATCTGTGCAGGTATAGTGTCTTGCTGGGCTGGAGTAGATGCAGGGTGATCTTCATCCTGCTTCCTCTCTTGTTCTTCTTAAAGCTGCTCAGTATCTTGAGCATGAGAAGAGGATTTCACTGGGGTGTCCTGCCTGCTCTCATCAGGCACATCCTTAGACAGCACCCTATCCCACCTAGAAAACAATCTCATGTCCATCTTTCTCATGTGATTGATCTTTGTTCCTGGCAGGTGTTGCATTACCTCAGGGATCACTCCATTCAGATATAAACTCATAATTCTAGCCAGATTTGGCTTCTTTATTCCTTCCTTGATCTTTTCAAAGATTACAGCTGACCAATCAGTTGGAATTGTAAACACAATTCTGGTCATTAGGCAGAACATATAGGCCGAAATCATATCATGTCCCCCTGGTTTGCACAGAATCACCTTGCCAACTACTTCAGACAAAAACTTCCCTTGCTGATTCATCCCTTTCCTGTTGAACGCAGCTCCAATTTTCAGGGTGGGATCCAATCCGCACCATTGGATAGCCTCCCTTGACTTAGAAGCAGGGACTTCTTCTTCATTCTCAATTATTGGTAAATGTAGAATCTTCCTTAGACTTCTTGGGGTAATCTTCACTGGCGACCCATGAACAGTGGACTTGATCTTGAGAATATCTGAACCTATTGATGCAGAGTTAAAGAATTCATGCACCTCCTTCTTCCATATTTTAGAAGGTTCAGATACTAAAAACTCTAATCCGGATTCGGAAATAAGAGTGATAACTCGTTGAACATCTGTCGGGGCTTCGGCCAAGGCATTCCTTACCAACTCATAACCTTCATTGACATTGTCTTCAATCTTCGGCGCCATTGTTCAGGTGAGAAAGCTTGAGAGAAGAGAGAGAGAGAGAAAGTTGACACAGGGTTTCAGTCTCGAAAACCTTGTAAGCGTGTCGACTGAATAAGTTCTTGACCTATTTATACCTTCTATTGAAAGAAGATCAAAAGGCGGGCAAAAACAGTCTATATGTGTCGACACAGATGGAATGTGTCGACACAAACTTCTATTGTCTCGACAACAAATCTGTCTACTATGTGTCGACACCAATTGTGGATATGTCGACACCTGAGAGATATAGTAGAGTATCAGAAAATCTGTGTCGACTCTTAGGATAAGTGTCGACACAAAATTTGTAAGTGTCGACATCACTATTCTGGTGAAGTCGACACTACATTCCTGGATAGGTCGACAATTTAATTCTTAAGTGTCGACACATATTCTCTGTGTCAACACAATATTTCTGTCTTGTCGACATTACTTCACTGAGTCGACACATTATCACTGAATGTGTCGACACTATTTTACTTAGCCAATTTCTGTTTCTGTCAACACCACTTGAGACCATTTGATAATCTAATATGTTATTTGTAAGTTTGTTGATAATCTAATCAATGGTCAGCATGCCTAATTCAATTTTAAATTTATTGAATTTTGTTTCATCCAGAGGCTTAGTGAATACATCTGCTATTTGATAATCTGTTTTAACAAATTCCAATATGATGTCTTCTCTTTCTACATGATCTCTAAGAAAATGATATTTAATTTCTATATGCTTAGTTCTACTATGAGAAACAGGATTATTAGCAATAGAAATTGCACTCTTAGAATCACACAAAAGAGGTGTTCTACTTACTTGAATACCATAATCTTTAAGCCGATGATGTATCCACAATAGTTGTGTACAGCAGCTGCCAGCAGCAACATATTCTGACTCAGCTGTAGATATAGCCACACTGGTCTGCTTCTTACTACTCCAAGATATCAATCTTCCTCCCAAGAATTGACAAGTACCTGTTGTACTCTTCCTATCCTCTCTACAGTCTGCAAAGTCTGCATCTGAATAACCTGTTAGTAGAAAATCTCTATTCCTAGGGTACCAAAGGCCTAGATTTGGTGTGCCCTTAAGATATCTCAGAATCCTTTTGACCGCAGTATAATGAGACTCTTTAGGATGGGCTTGGTACCTAGCACAGACACATGTAGCATAAATAATATCTGGTCTACTAGCTGTGAGATATAGTAGAGAACCAACTATTCCTCTATACAAAGTCTCATCAACAGGTTTACCTGCATCATCTTTGCATATAGGCATACTTATTCCCATAGGAGTTCTCATGATGGAGGATGACTCCATACCATACTTCTTAATTAATTCTTTGGTAAACTTTGACTGGGATATGGACAAGCCATCATCAGTCTGTCTTACTTGGAGTCCCAAGAAGAACTTCAGTTCCCCCATACTGCTCATCTCAAACTTCCCTTGCATAAGTTTGGCAAACTTTTTACAAAGGTTGTTTTCAGTAGATCCAAAGATTATGTCATCAACATAGATCTGAACTAAGATGATCTCGCCTTTGGATTCCCTAAGGAATAGAGTTTTGTCTATTTTTCCTCTTAAGAATTTATTCTCAATAAGGAAAGTAGACAGGGTTTCATACCAAGCCCTTGGGGCTTGCTTTAACCCATACAAAGCTTTTCTAAGCTTATAAACATAATCAGGTTTAAGAGGATCTACAAAACATGATGGCTGCTCTACATATACTTCTTCTTTAAGATCACCATTCAGAAATGCTGACTTCACATCCATCTGGTATACCTTGAAGTCTTGATAGGCTGCATAGGCAAGAAACATTCTTATTGCCTCTAGCCTTGCTACTGGGGCAAAGGTTTGATCAAAGTCAATCCCTTCTTCCTGCCTGTATCCTTTAGCAACCAATCTTGCATTATTTTTCACTATTACTCCACTCTCATCCAACTTGTTCCTATAGATCCATTTTGTCCCAATTATATTGTGGCCTCTTGGTTTAGGAACAAGCTCCCAGACATTGCACCTTCTGAATTGATTCAGCTCCTCTTGCATAGCATCAGTCCAGTGCTGGTCTTGGATGGCTTCTTCAAACTTCTTAGGCTCCATTTGTGACAGGAAACTTGAATGCAGAACTGTGCTTTGACTTCTGCTTCTAGTCTGCACTCCCTGTTTTGGATCACCTATTATCTGATCTGCTGGATGGTCTCTTAAATGTCTTGTAGCTGGAGGAAGATTCCCTTCTGGTTGAACATCTCCAGCTCCTTCATTATGCTGAACCTCTTGGTTTTCTTCATCTTCTATAGAATCTTGTACTCCCCCTGGACAATAGCCTTCATTTTCCAATACTCCATCTTCCCTTGAAGCTTCAGCAATGGAGAGCTTGTCCATTCTTTTGCTTATACCTGTTGAGTTATTTGATCTACAAGACAACTCACAGTTAATTAATCTTGTTTCATCAAACACAACATGCACAGATTCTTCAACAACTTGAGTAGTCAAGTTGAAGATTCTATAGGCCTTACTATTTGTGTTGTACCCAACAAATATCCCATCCTGGGATTTGGCAGCAAACTTAGTCAAATATGACTTACCATTGTTAAGTATATAGCATTTGCAACCAAAGATTCTGAAGTAGGATAGATTTGGTTTTCTACCTTTCATAATCTTATAGGGAGTCTTTTTGTGGCTCTTGGTGATAGAAGCCCTATTGATCACATGACAAGCAGTGTTTACTGCCTCAGCCCAGAAATATTCTGGTAGAGAGGTGTCACTCAATAGAATTCTACCAGCTTCAATTAATGTTCTATTCTTTCTTTCAGCAATTCCATTTTGCTGAGGTGTTCTTGGTGAGGAGAACTCTTGGAAAATCTCATAGTCTTCACATAACTTTGTTATGCTTTCAGATTGAAACTCAGTACCATGGTCACTTCTGATTTTGACCACTGTACTATTTAGTTCATTCTGAATTTGCTTTACAAAATTAAGTAAGACACTTGGAGTTTCAGATTTCTGTCTCAGAAAGAACACCCATGTAAATCTAGAATAGTCATCTACAACCACAAAAGTGTAGACCTTCCTACCTAGACTATGAACTGGCATAGGACCAAAAAGATCCATATGCAAGAGGTATAAGCACCTCACAGAATCCTTGTTTTCAAGGCTTTGAAAGGAGGATTTTGTCTGCTTGCCCTTTTGACAAGCTGAACATATCCCTTCCTTCATACACTTAACTTAAGGACCATTCCTCACTAACTCTTTGATAAAGAGTTGGCCAATTGTCTTGTAGTTAAGATGAGCCAATCTCTTGTGCCACTTAACACAATGAGAAGCATTGTCATCAGCTACAAGACAGATGGGAGAAGTCTTATTCTCACATACAAAATTAAGACAATATACATTTCTCTTCCTATACCCAGTCAAAATGATCTCTTGATCACTTGACCTTTTGATATGACATCCATCCTTAACAAATGAAATGTCATATCCTAAATCACTCAGCTGGCTTATGCTTATTAGATTATGTTTCAAACCTTTTACATAATCCACTTGGGTGATAGTAATTAGGTTAGAAGAAATGTTACCAAACCCTTTGATGACTCCTTTTTCAGATCCACCAAAGATCACTTTAGGTCCATCTTTGACAGATGAATACTCCTTCAACAGCCCCTTTGTTCCAGTCATGTGCCTAGAACAACCACTATCCAAGTACCATATAGGGGCATGGCTACTTGGATACACCTGCAACACAGATTTACTTTCCCTTAGATACCAAGCAAGTCTTGGGTCCTTGGTTCAAGTTAGCATAAACAAAGCTATCATTATCTCTTTTAACAGATAGACTATTGTTCTTTCTAACACTTGTGTTATACCAGCAGTCTAGTGCAAAATGACCTATCTTGCCACAGCACCAACATTCAAACCTATTGTATCTAGTTCTAGATACATCCTTGACAAAAGAATTTCTGTCCATTGTTGGTGCTGCAGCAGCTTCACCCACTGATTTTTTATAACCATTAGGTTTATGAATATGGGTAGGCCTGTTGGCATTTACACCCTTGTTTTTCAGAACATTAGACTTAATATGACCATGAATATTTTCATGATCATATAGGTTAGAAGGCACTTCCACCTTTCTAAACTTAATAGGGACTGAAAAGTTTAGTGGCTTGACAGGAGCTTTGCCTTTCCTCTTGAATTGGCCAGCCCTAGAGTTACCTTTGAATCCTAATCCTGCCTTACCCTTTTGATTCACAAATTCATCTATCAAGGGTAAGACAGACTTTGGCTTAGAGTAACTAGCCACTAAATCTTTTTCAATTCTTAGTCTGGCCTCCAGACTCTTCACTTGATCATTGGTATAATTAATTGTGCCCATCTGAATAATAGTTATGTTCTTTAGCTTGGCAATTTCATTTAACTTCTGATCAATTACTTTCTCTAACTCAGTTGCAGCTACCCTTAGTTTAGCAATTTCATGAGCCTGAAGTTTAACCTGGTTCTTGCTTTTCTTAAGAGCCTACAACAAGTCCCCATACTTATCTATCAATTGATAGACATCTCCTTCAGATTCAGATGCATCTACATCACTTGATGCAGATGTAGCTGATTCTGTACTTGTACTACAAACAGATTTCATAGAAGGACATTGTACCTTATTAGGACCAGACTGATTCTGGCATATGTCCTCTTCTGATCCTGCCATCAGTCCCATGCACTGATGATCCTCTTATTCATTAATGGAGTCTAGCAACTGCAGAAAATCCTCTTCTTCAGATACAGTATATAGTCCAATATATGCTTCTGCTTCAGATTCTGACTCTGAAGTTGACTGATCTGTTAGGCTCTTATCCTTCTTTGCAACAAAAGATTTCTCCTTCTTGCCCTTTTTATGAGTCTTATTCTTGTCTGAAGACTCCTTTCTCTTATCAGGACAGTCAGCCACTACATGTCAAGGTCTATTGGAACAATAGCAGACAATCTTTGAAGTAGTAGCCTTGCTGGGCTTTGATCTGCTCTTTTCTTTCCTTGATGACCTTTTCTTCTGATAATAGTCATCAACTTGCTGTGAAGTGGAGGGCTTAGACTTCCACTGCTTCTTCTTCAAGAACCTCTGGAATTGCCTTGTGAATGCAGCAAAGTCTGCATCTGAATCACAGCTTTCTGAACCCTGATTATCTGAATTTTCTGAACTGACTTCTGCAATTTCCTTAGGAGGGGATGGTGATATCCTCCTATTCTTTCTGATGGATTCTGCATTGAATGCCACAGTCTTTTCTCTATGCTCTACTCTTGAATTCTTTTCCTCCTCCTTCCTCACCATAAGTTGCATTTCATAGGACAGCAGCTTTCCAAACAAGGTGGGAGGAGAGATCTCTGCCAATTTAGCCACTTCTCTTATGGCACAGATCATTGTGTCCCAATCCTTTGTCAAGGATCTTAAGAATTTGTCATTCAGTTCATAGGTACTGAAGACTCTTCCATAGGACATTAACTCATTCACAATTCTATAGAATTTCTTATAGCATTCAGTTATGCTATCAGTTTTTCCTTGTCTAAAACTTTCATATTCCTGGTTGAGCATAGACTTCCTATCCTGTCTTACTTCTTCAGATCCCTCCATGTAGACAATCAAGGTGACCCATATTTCTTTGGAGGTCTTGCAGTGAATCAGATTCTGAAATGTAGAATCATCTATGGCACTCACAATAATATTCTGAGCTCTCTTGTCCATGGTTGCCAAAATGACTTCATCCTTGGTCATTTCAGAATAACTCTTTGGAGTTTGAATATTAGCATCAAGAACTAATACCTTCATTGGAATGAAGGGTCCTTCCTGAACTGTGATGTATATTCTTGGGTCAGATGCTTCCATGAATAATCTGACTCTTTCTTTCCAAATTCCAAAGATTTCCTTCCTGCAGATGGGTAACTTCATTGGCCCTAACTCCTTGTGATTTTCTCCAGAACCCATCTTCTTGAATCTTGATTCTGCCTTTCAGATCTACCTCAGACTGTTAAGTCCTTTTTGAGGAACCTGGCTCTGATACCACTTGATGATTTACTTTCAAAATAACCTAAACACCTAGAGGGGGGGTGAATAGGTTCTAATTGCTTGTTTATACTTTTAGGCAGAATTCAATCACAAAATTAAAACAACCAGCACAGCAATCACAGAAATTTAATCATCACAAATTGCACAATGTTTTATAGTGGTTCCCCAAGGTTTGGGTACATCCACTTTCCCCCTTCACCTATCTAGCAGTATGCTAGATTCGGCCAAACTTCCACTATTCTCAGATCCTCAAATCCTACAGCTCAGAACCTGGATAGGTTCCTACAACTCAGGCACAACAGCCCTACCTCAGCCTAGCCACAAGGCCTACAACTCAGAGAAGAACCTTCTCCTACACTCAGGCAAACAGCCCTACCACTCAGAGATCAACTCTCCTACACTCAGCCTTTATATCACAGGCTTACAACTCAGATCTGTGTAAAACAGATCCTACAGAAATTTAGAAAAGAAGTTTTAATACCTTGCCTTTGTTGAGAGAGAAGAGGACAAGACAATTCTTGATCAGCTGATGAAATCAACTGAATCTGAGCTTTCTTCAAAGCTTCTTGAATCTGAACTTAGCTGAGTTGATTTCCAAACAGCTTCTTGAGAAACCACTGATGGCTTCCTTCTTCTTCTTCAAAATGGGTGGATCCCTCTCTATCCAACACCTTTGATGATACTTCTGAATTCTTATTAGAACTCTTCTTAGATAGATCCTGAGATCGTCTTCTTAAATCTTCTGATGAAGATCTTCTTTAGTGTATTACTCCTTCTTGATTTTATTTCTCAATTTGATTGCCAAAGTTCAATCTGTCTTCTTCTCTCTGAATCTGTCTATTTATAGACCTTCTTAATGGTAACCGGCTGATCCGGTTTATAACTGTCTTCTGACAAGTCTGACAACATCAGTTAACTGGCTGCAACCCACAGCTGTCAAGTCTTCAAACAGATTCTGTGCCTTAGTCTTGGTCAGCAAAGTGTTGAGACAGACTGTCAGGAAGTGTCGAGACCAACTGTCTATATGTGTCAACACAAGTAACTTTGGTGTCGACACAGCCTTTGATGATGTCGACAAGTTTGCCTTTAAGTCGACACAGCTTCTTCAGAACTTTATTTTGAGAATGAGTCGACACAGAGAATTTCTGTCGACTCAACACTTCATCTTTCTTCAGAAAATAACTTGGTCTTGACTTTGCAGTGTGTCGACACAAGTCCTGTGTGTCGACACAGTTGTTATAGATTCAGAACTCAGTATGTGTCGACACTGCCTTCAGGTGTCGACACATCAATTATTGACTCTGCCAAAATGTGTTGACTTAGTCTTCTGGTGTCGACACAAGTATTGTCAACTTCTGCCAAAATGTGTGTCGACTCTGTCTCATTGTGTCGACACAGCCTCCCAGTGTCGAGGTCGACTATTTTTTTAGTTAGTTGACACTGCTTCCTAGTGTCGACATAACTGTGGTCGACTATCTTCCTGTGAGTCGACACTACTTCCCAGTGTCGACACAAATGTGGTCAACTATCTTTCTCTGTGTCGACACAGCTTCCTTCAAGTGTCGACACAAATATTCTGAAGTGTCAACACTGTTTCTTCAGGTGTCGACACATGGACTTAGAATATTTTTCTGCATTCTTTAACACTTCTTCACCTGCACATGTCAACTCAAAACAACATCAAATACACCTTGATGTATATCATTGAGCTAAGTTGTACTTCAAATCAGGTACACATTTTCCAATGTACCCAATACTGCTGCTGCAACTGTAAGTTCAGATATCCTATCTAAGATTGAAGGTATGCTGGCTGCCCAAAGGCAATATTTTGATGAATCTCTCAAGTCAGTCAAAGATCAGGTCACCTCTCTAGAAAATAAAATGAGCAGAGGATTTGCAGAGATCCAACATAATACAGATTCTCTTAAAGAGCTGTTTAGAATTGGTGGCAAAGCCATTGACCACACCACTACCAGTATTGGTCAGGTCATGGAACAGTCTGTCACAATGGCAAATAATCAAATTCAGTTGGAAAAGAAAGCTCAAGAAAATGTAATGAAAATCTTTGAGGAAGTTGGAACATTCAAAGAAGACACCATAGCAAAGCTTTGTGTAGAAATCAGAAAGGGGGAGATCTTAGTGAAAGAACAAGTGGAAAAACTTACTTTAGATGCAAAATCTCTCTAGAATGAGAAATTGACTGAGATAAATAAGAATGTTCTAGATCAAATTCAATCAGTGAAATTCCACACTTATGACACTGTAGTCTGGAAGCACAACCAGATATTCCCTGACTTTCAGGATGATCCTAATCTTATTCCTCATCACCTGAACCCCCTTGCTGAAGGTAAATCTAGCCAGATGCCTCAACCTCAAATGCCTAATTTTTCTCCAAGGCCAGAAGATCAGGATCTTCCTCCTGCTTCCTATGACCAGGTTTGGGATGATATTATTCCTAAGGATTTACAAGAAATTCACACCTCTAAGAAGAGAAAGTATGGAGAAGGTCCATCTGCAAGCAAATCTGTTCCCCAGCCAGATGCAGAGAAAAGGAAAGCAAAGGAGTTTGCTGAAGTTGGAGCCCCACTTCTAAAAGCTTAATTCTTGACACTCTCAAATTGGTTATGGACCTTAATGAGAACAGGAATCTCCACTACAGCTCATCTGAGTGGGAATTATATGAGAAGTCCATGACCAAGAGAAGGATATATGATAGAGAGTTTGGCAGGAATAATCCCAAAGCTCCTCCTAAGACTCCAAGGTACTATCCTAAGCCCTTCAGCTATTAGAGGAGACAGCAAGAGAAGCAGGACAGACGGAATCAAAGCAAAGAATGAACTCTTGTTGATATGTTTTTGAGAATTTGGATGAAATGGTTGTTGATTATAAATCTAAAACATTACATATATACTGTAACACTCTTATCCGTCACATAGCATATAACAGTAGGTCTGGCCGGGGCCTGACGCCATATACTACGGACAGACCGGTTGGTTACTTATTGAAACTATTCAACCAATCACAATGTCCTACACAGAGCACCTAGCGGAAGCAAATTATTAAGTTGCAAGATAAAAGAACCCAACCAAAGCATGAATGTCCACTACAAAAGATCCATAGGAATGTATACTACGACAAACAATGGCCTTATGGCCTTACAAGAGTTTGCTTAATAAAAGTGTCTTCCAAACCTCGGCACGCAGGCCGGTCATACATGAGTACAAAATAAAATACTCAAAACTTGGCCTTCGAGGGCCGCCACAGCAACTTGGGCTTTAGCCCGCTATTTGCCACTCAGCTCCGCAGCACCTGCAAGCAACAATCAACCGCACGGTGGTAAACAAAAGCAACGGTCAGCTATGATGACCAAATTATAACGACCCCGCCCCCAACTCGGGGAGGCGATGCTCTTCCCTGCATTTTGTTAGAATAAACAAGCGGTATAGTGTAAACACACACTTCATCACAGGTGCAGGCACGCACGGCCACACACCTCGTGCACTAAGGGCACATTCACGGCGAACCGGCCAACTTCACGTCAATTTAAGCCATAGACGTTCCCGTCTCACCATCGTCCCTTGGACGGCCAACCATAAGAGCATTTTGTCTCCCTGGCATTGGTCACGTCAATTTAAGTCATAGACCGCCAAAGACCCTCATCTATGCCAATGGTTCCGCCGAACGACATAGATCAGGTACGGTTCCGCCTGACCCGTACTCATACCGCAACGAAAATTTAAGCCATATACATAGGTCAAGACTCCCCGAGTCCCGTTTCCATCACACAATACACATAACCCGGTTATGTTCAAGTTGGCTTCCCGGCCACCATGTTGGCAACATCCCGCATTTTGCCAGTTTTCCAGATGCACCTTGGGGTTAGTCCCCAAGGCTCCCTGTTGCAATCTACCTCGTAGAAAACCCGAAAAACAAACATTCACCCGGAGTCTTCTCCGATTATTATGCAATGCAACATCACCAATCCCGACCAACATGTTCGGATAGGCTTCACATAACATACATATGTCCGTTTTCGCATACGGACTCTACACAAGGGGGACTTTACATATCTACCCCAAGGAACGCCTCAACTCGTCGCACACTAGCGTGAGAGGGCTTCCTATGCAAAGGAAAAGAGGACTTCACATGTCCTAGGATGAGAATCGTTACCCTAGCGTTCTTCCTTGGCGCCATGGAAATCTATGCGGATGGAAAGCACCACAATCTCCTTGCCTCTGCGGATCCGAAGTCGGCTCGCGATTTGGAGCTCCGAAGCTCCGCCGGTGACCGAATCTAGCTCCTCTTCCTCCTCCTTGCTCTCCCTTCTCTCTAAAACTTAGAGAGAGAACTCAAATGGAAAATAAGTGTTTTATAACCCTATTCTCGGGTTAAACCCCATCAGGAACAACCCCAGCCCTTGGATCCTAAGCCAAGGAAACTGACATCCACGATTTAGGCTGAAAATAGAAAATCTTGGCCGAACACGGGTTGCAACATGGCCGTGTGCATGGTCGTGTCACTCATTCGCTGTCACCAGAAATTCCCGACCAGAACACGGCCTCTGACATGGCCACTGACACGCCTGTGTCATAATGTGACACGCCTGTGTCATGTCCCATGTCACGGCCCATATGCAAAAATTCACGCTTCCCCCGAGAAGGACACGACCATGTGACATGCCCGTGTCACATGCCGTGTGCTAGACATGCCCTGTGGCACGCCCGTGTCCCAGGTCGTGTAATATCCTTAGTACAAAATGCCGCACGACCCGAGGAGGACACGGGCATTCGACACGCCCGTGTCGAATTGAACACGCCCGTGTCGGACCTGAACACGCCTGGGCTCAGGCCGTGCGCCTCTCACTCAACGATCGTTTAGTGTAAGGCTCTGAGTGGCTGACACGCCCTGGGACACACCCGTGTCCCAGGCCGTGTTCACCCCCCCCCCCCCCCGATGACCGTTGACTCCAAAATCGTCGACCACGCGACCAACACCGACCCGAGAACGACACGCCCTGGGACATGCCCGTGTCCTAGGCCATGTCACCTCTAGCAAAACCCAGATTTGGCTAAAAACATCACCCGTCCCTCTTTTGAGTTTCGGGGCGTTACAACTCTCTCCCTCTTAAAAGAATTTTGTCCACGAAATTACCAAAGGAAAGATAACGGAAAACTTTAAGCGGTACCTGAGCGGAATAACTCCGGGTACTCCTCCAGCATGGTTTGCTCCCGTTCCCAAGAGAGCTCCTCCCGACCGCAATTGTCCCACCGGACCTTGACCATACGGATCTCCTTGTTACGGAGTCGTTTAACTTCAAAGTCCTCAATACAAACGGGCTTGACCTTAGTCGTCAACCCTTCGTCCACTGGCACTTGATCCACTGCGGCCACCTGCAAAGGCTCTTGCATCGCCTTCCGCAATACAGAAATGTGAAATACATCGTGTAGTCCACTCAACTCCATCGATAGCTTCAAACGATAAGCCGCTTCGCCGATCCGCTCCAGAATCTCAAAGGTCCAAGGTATCTTGGTCTCAGCTTCTTCAAGCATCTCACCTGCGAAACACCCTTGAACGGCTTTATCTTCAAGTACACTCAATCGCCGAATGCAAACTCCACGTTTCGGTGCTTGGCATTGTAGTACTTAGCTTGCTTGTCCTGAGCGATCAGCAAACGCTCTCGAATGATCCGCACCAAAGATGTAGCATTCTCTATCTCCTGCTTCTTGTACAACCTTTCCTCACCCGTTTCTAGCCACGATAACGGCATGCGACATTTCCTACCATATAGGGTCTTGAAGGGCGCCATTTGAATACTCGCCTGGTAGATGTTGTTGTATGCAAACTCCACCAAATACAGGTGGTCCTCCCAATGCTTCCCGAAGTCTAGAACACACATGCGGAGCATGTCCTCCATAGTTCTGTTGACCCTCTCGGTCTGCCCATCTGTCTGCGGATGGAAGGCTATACTAAACTTCAATTTAGTCTCCAGCATCTGTTGCACCAACCTCCAATCATTAGACGTAAAACACCCATCGCAATCACTCATGATGCTGTGAGGCACACCGTGCAAACTGACTATATTATCCACATAAAGTTTCGCCAGTCTCTCCACTAAATCATCCTTCCTATGCAGAATAAAATGCGACACCTTTGTTAACCAGTCTACGATCACCCAGATGGCATCGTTCCCTTTCTGCAACCTTAGCAAGCCATGCAAAAATTCCATCGATATCTCGTCAAACTTCCATTCCAGAATAGGCAAGGATTTCAAGAATCCTCCAGGCTTTTGGCACTCCGCCTTTACCAAGGCGCAGGTTTGACACTTAGCCACAAACAGTACCACATCCTTCTTGAGCCCTAGCCACCAAAACAGCTTCTTTAGGTCCTGGTACATCTTCGTTCTCCCTGGGTGGATTGAGTACTTGGTATTATGAGCCTCGTACATCAACTCCGCCCGAATATTTCCCCCGCTTGGGACGCACAAACGATGTTCCTTCCTTAACAGCCCATCCTCGACCGAAAACTAGGAATTTTGCCCATCCAACGCTGCATCCATAAGCTCCTTCATCCTACCATCCAACTCCAATGCCTGCCGAACACGATCAGCCAGGTCATACTGAACTTCCGTCCAATTCAACAATGCTTTAGCGCTAGACTGCTTGTCCACGCAACAGTTCTCCAATGCCTCCAACTCCCAAATTAGACTCTCATCGTGCACCAATAACCAGTTGGCTTGGGCGGGAGCCCTGTGACTCAACGCATCCGCAACTGCATTGCCCTTGTCGGGTACATAATGAATCTTGAACGTATAGTCCCCAAGGAACTCCATCCATCTCCGCTGTCTCATGTTCAGATCCTTCTGATCCAACAAGTACTTCAGGCTCTTATGGTCGGTATAAATATCGACCTTAACGCCATACAAGTAGTGTCTCCACAGCTTAAGCGCAAATATCACGACTGCCAACTCCAAGTCTTGGACTGTATAATTCCTTTCGTACACTATTAGCTGACGTGATCCATACGCTATAACATTACCATGCTGTAACAGCACACAGCCCAAACCACTACCTGAGGCATCACTATAAATCTCGAAGCCCTCGGTCCCACTCGGCGAACTTAGCACTAGCGCTGTGGTCAACCGTCCCTTCAGCTCCTCAAACGCTTGCACGCACTCATGCATCCACAAGAACTTCTGATCCTTCCTTGTCAACTTCGTGAGAGGTAACGCTATCCATGATAAGTTATCTACGAAGCGCCTGTAATAGCCGGCAAGCCCAAGAAAACTACGGACTTCCGCTACCGAAGACAACACAGGCCACTCTTGTATCGCAATAATCTTCACCGGATCCACCGCTATACCTTCCCCACTGACAATATGACCAAGGAATGCTACTGAGGGTAGCCAGAACTCGCATTTGGAGAATTTTGCATAGAGTTCATTCCTTCTCAGCGTCTCCAAGACTAGATGCAGATGCTTGAAGTGATCTTCTTCGCACTGCGAGTACACCAATATGTCGTCAATGAAGACGATCACAAAACGGTCTAGGAACTTTCGGAACGTCCTGTTCATCAAATCCATAAACACCGATGGCGCATTCGTTAGTCCAAACGACATGACCGTGAACTCGAAGTGCCCATACCTTGTGCTAAAAGCTATCTTCGGGATATCACACTCCCTTATCCTCAGCTGATAATACCCAGACTTCAGATCTAACTTGGAATATACCGACGATCCGACTAACTGATCGAAGAGATCATCAATCCTTGGGATCGGGTATTTATTCTTCTCCGTTAGCTTGTTCAACTCCCTGTAGTCGATACATAGCCGCAAACTCCCATCCTTCTTCTTAACGAAGAGGACTGGTGCGCTCCAAGGCGATGAGCTCGGACGCACATACCCTTGGTCCATCAAATCCTCTAGTTGAACCTTCAACTCCGCCATCTCCTTAGGCGCCAACCTATAAGGAGAACGTGACACAGGTTTGGCACCTGACACTAGCTCAATAGTGAAATCAATTTCTCGCTGCGGTGGGGCTCCCGGAAGATCGCCCGGGAACACGTCGGGGTACTCACATACCATTAGGATACTATCCAAAGTGGCCTTAGTCTTTACAGCCTCCACTAACGTGAAGAATAGCTCTGCTCTAGCACAGACCGTCTTCACCACCTGAAGAGCAGACATCAGCATCTTGCTCGACCCCTTCAGTCCCGCAAACGTCGTCTCCTACCCAACACCCAGCTTGACCTCCTTACAGTTGCAATCGATACAAGCCTTCTGCTCCGAAAGCCAATCCATACCAAAGATGATGCCGAACTTTGCTAGTGGCAGCAACGACGCTAGAAAGTCGAACTCTTAGATTCCAATAAGAACCTTCACGGCACATACTCTGTCCGCACGCATCGAACACCCATTCGGTAGCAACACATCCAATTTGTCATTCTCCATCGAAGAAGGGACTCTGATGCGCGTTACGAACTTTCGGACAAAAAGGAGTGTGAAGCTCCCGTATAAAAAAGTGCTCGTGCCGGACTACCGCCAATCAGAATAAAGCCTATACAACAGTATTAAGCTAACAAGCACTGGGTAATAGTATTTAAAGCTAACTTGCTATAAATTAAATCGTACATGTCACCACGTCGGCCTGTTTGATGGCCTCCTGCTAGCCCAAGTTATAGACTCTCGGTTGAGTCGGAGCATAATGGGATGCGGTTGACTCCACCGCCTTGCCCTTCTCTTCATAAGTGGCTCCTTGCTTTCTCTCGGACTTTGGACGTCCGCTCCAACAATCGCGGGCAAAATGCCCCGTTTTTCCACAGGTATAACAAGCGCCCGGGGTTCGGTTGGTTGATGCCCTCGAGGCACCTGAAGAAGGGGCTGGACCCCACGTCTTAGCCTTCTTGTAGAACTTGCGATATAAAGACCTCGAAGTAGTCGGCACTATAAACTCCGATTTCTTGCCGACGGATTCCTTCTTCGCTTGAACATTTCTCATGTCCTTTTCCAAGGACCGGGCTGAGTTGACCAAGGTCATGAAACCCTGCGCCATAGGTCCCGAAAGTAACAATCTCAGATCATCTCTTAACCCTTCATAGAAACGGTTCGTCTTGCACTCCTCATCAGCAAAGGTAGCGCTTGTGTATCGTCCCAAATGAGTGAACTCATGGAGATACTCGTCCACGGTGCTATCTCCTTGCACCAACTTTTGAAACTCATTTTCCAGCGCGATCCTCTGCGCTGAGGGGAGGTATTGAGCCATAAACAACCTCGAAAATTCCTCCATAGAGACAACAGCCAACTGCCTTCCCCTCAGGTGGTGTAGCTCCAGCCCTTCCCACCATAACCTCGCGTCCCCGTCCAACAAGAACATCACAATCGTGGTCTTCTGCCACTCTTCTATTTCCGTTGGTGTCAGCACTCTCTTGACTCTCGATAGCCAATCATCTACCTGAGTCGGGGTTCCCGTTCCCAAGAACACTGGCGGATGGAAACCCATCACATGCTTAAGTTGTTTCTCAGTTGCTCTCCGAGGCAACTCCGGTTCCACCATCACCTGTTCCACCCTCCTAGGCTCTGCCGCTTGGAGCGGTACTTGCTCCATAGCAGGAGAAGGCTGCTACACCTGCCTCACAGGCTGCTCATTGATCATTACAAGTAGAACTTCCACCACCAATCTAATGGTCTCGGCTGAAGGAGGTGTTGTAGGCGCATCATTTGGTGCGCTGCTTGCCTCAAAACCTGGCCGTTCCGACGGTCCAGCACCACTTCTGGTCACCTATAATCATGAAAAACACCGATAAGAGACCAAACAATATTGCAAACAATAATTATAGGAACACGCAGGTTCCTCAAACATGTGTATTTTCATTCCTAAGTGGACATTCATGGGTTCTTTTCATGTTATAACGATGACACACACACCTGCGCTCACCATCCCTTAAAGTGAATTTGCCCACGAATTCATTTAAGCAAGACCGAAACCGGTAGTATGATACCAATTTGTAATACCCCTATCCGTCACATAGCATATAACAGTAGGTCCAGCCGGGGCCTGACGCCATATACTACGGACAAGCCAGTTGGTTACTTATTGAAACCATTCAACCAATCACAACGTCCTACACAGAGCACCTAGCGGAAGCAAATTATTAAGTTGCAAGATAAAAGAACCCAACCAAAGCATGAATGTCCACTACAAAAGATTCATAGGAATGTATACTACGACAAACAATGGCCTTATGGCCTTACAAGAGTGTGCTTAATAAAAGTGTCTTCCAAACCTCGGCACGCAGGCCGGTCATACATGAGTACAAAAGAAAACACTCAAAACTTGGCCTTCAAGGGCCGGCACAGCAACTCGGGCTTTAGCCCGCTATTTTCCACTCGGGTCCGCAGCACCTGCAAGCAACAATCCACCGTACAGTGGTAAACAAAAGAAACGGTCAGCTATGTTGACCAAATTATAACGACCCGCCCCCAACTCGGGGCGGCGATGCTCTTCCTTGCATTTTGTTAGCATAAACAAGCGGTATAGTGTAAACACACACTTCATCACAGGTGTAGGCACGCACGGCCACACACCTCGTACACTCAGGGCACATTCACGGCGAACCGGCCAACGTCACGTCAATTTAATCCATAGACGTTCCCGTCTCACCACCGTCCCTTTGACGGCCAATCATAAGAGCATTTTGTATCCCTGGCATTGGTCACGTCAATTTAAGCCATAGACCACCGAAGACCCTCATCTATGCCAACGGTTCTGCCGAAAGATATAGATCAGGTACGGTTCCGCCTGACCCATGCTCATACCGCGACGACAATTTAAGCCATATGCGCAGGTCAAGACTCCCCGAGTCCCGTTTCCATCACACAATACACATAACCCGGTTATGTTCAAGTTGGCTCCCCGACCATCATGTTGGCAACATCCTACATTTGCCTAGTTTTCTGGGTGTACCTTGGGGTTAGTCCCCAAGGCTCCCTGTTGCAATCTACCTCGTAGAAACCCCGAAAAATAAACATTCACCCGGAGTCTTCTCCGGTTATTATGCAATGCAACATCACCGATCCCGACCAACATGTCCGGATAGGCTTCACACAATATGCCTATGTCTATTTTCGCATACAGACTCTACAAAAGGGGGACATATCTACCCCAAGGAACGCCTCAACTCGTCGCACACTCGCATGAGAGAGCTTCCTATGCAAAGGAAAAGAGTACTTCACATGTCCTAGGATGAGAATCGTTATCCTAGCATTCTTCTTTGGCGCCATGGAAATCTATGTGGATAGAAAGCACCGCAATCTCCTTGCCTCCGCAGATCCGAAGTCGGCTCACGATTTGGAGCTCCGAAGCTCCGCCAGTGACCGGATCTAGCTCCTCTTCCTCCTCCTTGCTCTCCCTTCTCTCTAGAAATTAGAGAGAGAACTCAAATGGAAAATAAGGGTTTTCTAAACCTATTCCCGGGTTAAACCCCATCAGGAACAACCTCAGCCCTTGGATCCTAAGCAAGGAAATGGACGACCATGATTTAGGCTGAAAATAGAAAATCTAGGCCAAACACAGGTTGTAACACGGCCGTTTGCATGGCCGTATCACTCATTCGTCGTCACAAGAAATTGCCGACCAGAACACGGCCTCTGAAACGGCCACCGACACGCCCGTGTCACAATGTGACACTCCCGTGTCATGGCCTGTATCACAATATGACACACCCGTGTCATGGCCCGTGTCACAATATGACACGCCCGTGTCATTGCCCGTGTCACTGCTCGTGTGCAAAAATCCACGCTTCCCCCGAGAAGGACATGGCCTTGTGACACGCCTGTGTCACATGCTGTGTGCTAGACATGCCCTGGGGCACGCCCATGTCCCAGGCCGTATAATCTCCTTAGCACAAAACGCCGCATGACCCGAGGAGGACACGGGCAGTCGACACGCCCGTGTCGAATTGAACACGGCCGTGTCGTACCCGAACACGCCTGGGCTCAGGCTATGCTCCCCTCACTCAACGATCGTTGAGTGTAAGGCTCTGAGTGGCTGACACGCCCGTGTCCTAGGCCATGTCCCCCCCCCCCCCGATGACCGTTGACTCCAAAATCATCGACCACACGACCAACACCGACCCGAGCATGACACGCCCGTGTCCCAGGCCGTGTCACCTCTAGCAATACCCAGATTTTGCTAAAAACATCACTCGTCCCACTTTTGAGTTTCGGGGAGTTACATATACAATCTCTAGTTTTGCCTAATTATGTCTTTAATTAATCTGTTATTGTATTTAGATTCAATTATTTATTTCCAGTTCTTTCTAAATTATCATAATTCACCTTAGTGTAGAGGGTTCTTACTTCTACAAATAGGGAGAGATTGTTGGGTATTGCATCCACAATAACCCAGATTTGCATAAAGTAACCCTTGAACTAAGATGAATTAAGTTGTATTTGATATCCTTGTTTTAGCTGTGTGTTTGCAGATTACCATTGCTAAGCGTAGACCAATGTCAGTCTACAGTGGGTCATGAACACAGGACCATACAGTGTAATCCCTCACTGTGTGACCCAAGGTGTTGACTCATGTGTTGCCTCTCAATTGGGATACACTTCATATTCAAACCTTGGATCATGGAATGAAGATTAGACTCTTGAAGAGAAGAGAAAGATTTCTTCTAAAGTTCAGAAAATTCTCTAAGTCCACTTCTCGAGAAGTCCTCTTAGTTCTCGAGAAGTCCTTAGAATTCTCGAGAAGCTTTGCTTCAAAGTTTTCGAGAAGTGCTTAGAGTTCTTGAGAAGCTTAGCTTCAAAGTTCTCGAGAAGTCCAGACAGGTTCAAGAATTTTTCTAAGTCAGAGTTCTCGATAAGTTTGATGTAGTTCTCGAGAAGTCTTCTTAGTTCTCGAGAAGTTTTCTTTGTTCTCGAGAAGTCTTGGCCAGTTCTCGGGAAGTCTCAACTATAGTTCTCGAGAAGTCCATCTTATTCTCGAGAAGCTTGGCTTAAGTTCTCGAGAACTGTCAGCCCTACTTCTCGAATAGTCAAAGTTACCTCAGAAATTTTTCTTAAGTGTTAGTTCTCGAGAAGTCTCCATAGTTCTCGAGAAGTCAGTTAGCTCTCGAGAACTCAGCCTTTTTGTTCTCGAGAAGTCCAGACATCTTCTAAGTAGTATAGTTCTCGAGAAGTCCTGATAGTTCTCGAGAACTCAATTTCTAGTTCTCGAGAACTAAAGTTACTTCTCAAGAACTGTAAGTCAAATTTTTAAGAAAATTATGTTAAGTCCAGATCGGCCGAAATTTTTCAAATGACTTGACGTGATTGGTCCACGTGTCGTCATTAATGTCTTTTCTAGCCGTTAAGGATAATCCTATATAAAGTCTTTTTGTTAAGACAAAACCCTAACAATTATAAGGAGCGAATTTCCGTACATTCTAAATTTCTGGATCGGCCTTCTCTTTCCAAAAGAACGCGTTCTGAAGCCGCCGCACACGAGTAGATCGATCTTGTTGCTTTCGATCTAAGAAGACTTGCTGCTCAAGGGATCATCATCTTCTCCTTGATAAAGTAGGTCAAAGCTTTCTCAGGTCAGATCGTCAAGTCTTCTTCAACTGTTTCTGAAAGAGCCGCCAATTCAAGAAGAAGACCTAGGGCTGAATTTTTCCAGATCTGAGAAATCTCTGTTTGTATTTTTCCAAATCTTTTTGTTATCATTGTAAGAGATTTTATCTGAGTGTAGAAGCATTGTTCTCTGAGTTGTAGGAAGTTTTCATCTTCCAGGTATAGATCCATTTTGATCGAGTTTGTAGGAACTTGGTTCCGAGGCGTAGGATTGTTTTCAATCCGAGATAGTGGAGTAGCCGAGTCTAGTGATTTGCTAGATCGGTGAGGTAAAGTGGACGTACCCAAGATTGGGGAACCACTATAAATCTTCTTGTCTTTCTGTGATTGCTTGATTACTTGTGCAAGTTTGTTAAAAAAAATTTCCTCAAATAGACGCACGATTCACCTATTCACCCCCCTCTAGGTGATTTAGGTTGACAACTTTACACTTCCATAGAGAAACTCAGGAAGAAGAATTTTTGGGGCAGGTATGGATCTTCACAGAATAAATATATTAAGACTAATATAGTGTGTTATTATTGCAACAGAAAAGAGCATGTCATAGCTGATTGTCAAGCAAAAAGAAAGGTGAAAAAGTCAGAAAACTTGAAAGATGGACAACACAAGAAGGCAGACAAAAGCCTTTTGGCAAAAAGATAATTGACACTGTCTGACAGTGAGTCTGATTCATCAGATTCAGAAGAGGAGGAGGCTCTTGTGGGCCTGATGGCTAGTGAGGAAACCCAATCAGGAGAAGAAGATCAGGATTGTTCAGATCCTACTAAGGTAAAATCAATCTCTCATAGTTTAGCCTCGTATTCTTTTTTTGTATTAGAAAATGAATCATGTTCACACTCCTCTAATAGTAAAGAACATGATTCAGACATTAAAGCTGATTTTAACTCCCTTATCAACAGATATGGGAAGTAACTAAAGGCCTTGATTGCAAGCAAATAGCTTGCTAAGGATCAGGCCAAAGAATTAGAATCCTTGAGAGGAGTATCTTTTCAGTTGATAAGTGTAACACAAAGTTGGACCTACAAAAACTGAAACTTATAGAACTAACTAACAAGATAGATAGCCAGGCAGAGGTGACAGTAGAACAGGTCAAGACTGTCAAAGACCTGGAAGCAAAGCTTACTCAGGAAAGACAGCTCCTGACTCAATTCTCAAAACCTAATTCATTGTTACATATCATAGATACCTTTTTTGCACCATTTAGAAGTGGTGTAGGGTATTGTAAGAACAAAAAGTTTAAAAAGAAGTCTGTACCCAAGGGTAAAGCTCCTAGTGGTCCAGTTAGGCAATCAGTCAAGTATCTGCCTTCTAATAGATGCTTGAGATCATGTGTTCCTAGACACATGATGTCTGTGTGCTCTACCAGTAAGCTCAATAAAGAGCCTTGTTGGAAGGATCAGATATCAAACGGCAATATAGGCCAAAAACCACCATAAAAGGTGATCAATCAAAGAAGCCAAGGAATTCTTGGAACTAGTCCCAGTGCATCTCACCTAAATCTGAAAGGTAAGGGTGTGAATTTTACACCATTACCTTGGAAGTTGGATGACAATTCAATGTTGCACAAAAGAACAACTTCAAATATGCAACCAAAGAAAAGATACAATCGATTTGAGTGTTGGTGTTATGGAAAGGTTGAGCATTTTGCCCTAGATTGTTGGTATAATCCAATAGCACCTTCATATAAGATTCAACCAGCTTTGTTTAGAAAGCCTGCTGTGTTTCACACAACAAAGCCTAACAGGAACAAAGGCCCCAAAACTATTTGGGTTCCTAAGGTGAACTAAATCTGTGTTTGTAGGTGGATCCAAGAACCAAAGGTAGGCCAATATGGTACTTGGATAGTGGTTGTTCCAAGCACATGACTGAATCAAGGAGTTTACTAAGAGATTACACTCCAGTTAGGAATGGACCAAAAATCATCTTTGGAGGGTCAGAGAAAGGACTCACCAAGGGATATGGTAACATCTCTAATGACCTAGTTACCATCACTAAAGTGGCTTATGTGGAAGGATTGAACCACAATCTGATAAACATAAGTCAGCTTTGTGATATAGGGTATGAAATTGTTTTTCACAATAATAAGTGTTTGATAAGGAATTCAAGTGATCAAGAGATCATCTTATCAGGCACTAGGAGTGGGAACATTTGTTTTCTAAACTTCTTAAGTAAAAATGAAAAATTACTTGTATGCTTGGTAGCTAGTGAGAAAGACTCTTTGTGTGTACAGTGGCACAAGAGGCTGGCTCACTTAAGCTACAAAGCTATGAGTAAACTATTCTCTATGGACTTAGTTAGAAATAGTCCTAAACTCAAATGCTTCAAAGAAGGCTTATGTCCTGCATGTCAAAAATACAAACAGACAAAAGTTTCCTTTAAGAGAATTCAGTCCAAAGACACTGAGAGGTGTCTGTAATTACTTCATATGGATCTATTTGGTCCTATGCAAGTTCTTGTTTTGGGTAGGAAGTCCTACACTTAAGTGATTATGGATGATCACATAAGGTTTGCTTGGGTATTCTTCTTAAGGAGAAAGTCTGAAACACTAGATATCCTTGCTGATTTTGTCAAACAAATTCAGAATGAGATGGGATGTTTTGTGGTCAAACTTAGAAGTGACCATGGTACAGAATTTCAATCTGAAAAGATGACAAATTTTTGTAAGGAACTAGGAATTTTTCAGGAGTTCTCTTCTCCAAGAACACCACAGCAAAATGGAGTTGCCGAGAGGAAAAATAGAACTCTTATTGAAGCAGCTAGAACAATGCTGAGTGATACATCTCTTCCAAAATATTTCTGGGATGAGGCTGTAAACACAATATGCTCTGTTTAGAATAGAGCATTGATCAACAAGAATCACAACAAGACTCCCTATGAAATAATGAAAGACAGAAAACCAAATATGTCCCACTTAAAAAATTTTGGTAGTAAGTGCTATGTATTGGACAATGGGAAAACTTATCTAACCAAGTTCTCAGAGAAATCCTATGAAGGAATCTTTGTAGGGTATAGTCTTCATAGCAAAGCATACATGATCTACAACTTGAAACATCTAATTGTAGATGAATCTATTGATATAGTTTTTGATGAATCGTCTATTTTACTTAATGGAATCTCTAACAACTCAGGTCTAGGTGATGTAGACTGTAGAATGAAAAAAACTAAAAATAGATGACTCACCTGATCCAGAGTTACACATTAGAGACAATATAGAAATTCATATAGAAGATACTGCAACTGCCTAGGGGGAGGAAGAGAATCATCCTAATCCTCATACAGTACTAGGTGATGGTAGGCACCTACCAGTAGCAGTTAGACACCTTAGAGATCATCATATTGATCAAATAGTAGGTGATGCTAGCTTAGGAGTAACTACTAGGAGTAGAAATCATAATGAGGTTCTATACTCTAGTTTTCTCTCTCAGGTAGAACCTAAAAAGTTTTAAGAAGCCAATTCAGACCCCAATTGGATTATGTCTATGCAAGAAGAGCTTAATCAATTTGAGAGATGCAAAGTCTGGAGTATAGTTCCTAGACCTAGTGATCACAATATCATAGGCACTAAGTGGATTTATAGAAATAAATTAGATGAGTATGGGGTTATAGTCAAGAACAAAGCTAGATTAGTGGATAAAGGATATAGATAAGAGGAAGGGTTGGACTATGACCAAACCTTTGCACCTGAAACTAGGCTAGAAGCCATAAGGTTATTTTTAGTTCATGCAGCATTCAAAGGATACAAGGTCTATGAGATGGATGTAAAGTCAGCATTCCTAAATGAAACACTGAAGGAGGAAGTCTATATAGAGCAGCCACCAGATTTTATTAACTCTAAACACAACACCTATGTCTTCAAATTACACAAGGCTTTTTATGGGTTAAAACAGGCACCTAGAGCCTAGTATAAGACCATATCTACCTTTCTTATAGAGAACAAGTTCTCTATAGGAAAGATAGACAAGATATTATTTCTTAGGAACATCAAAGGATCAAGCATACTAGTCCAGATTTATGTAGATGACATAATCTTTGGGTCTACTAATGAGGAGCTGTGTAGTAAATTTGTCAGGCTTATGCAAGGCAAGTTTGAAATGAGCAGCATGAGTGAGCTAAAGTTCTTCTTAGGATTCTAAGTTAGACAATCTGAAGATGGAATATCCATCTCTCAATCTAAGTTCACTAAGGAATTTATTAAGATATATGGTATGGAGATTTCTTTTACCATGAGAACTCCAATGGGTTCTTCTGTGTCACTATACAAGGATGAATCTGGGAAATCAGTTGATGAAACCTTGTATAGAGGCATCATTGGATCACTCTTATATTTGACTTCTAGTAGGCCAGATATTATGTTCTCAACATGTGTCTATGCTAGGTACCAAGCATGCCCCCAAAGAGTCTCATTATACTGTTGTAAAGAGGATACTAAGATATCTTAAGGGCACACCCAATCTTGGGCTTTGGTATCCTAGGGATAGTGATTTTGAACTCACAGGGTACACAAATGTAGATTTTGCAGGGTGTAAAGAAGATAGAAAAGGTATATCGGGAACTTGCCAGTTTTTAGAGAAAAGACTTATAAGTTGGAGTAGCAAGAAGCAAACAAGTGTTGTAATCTCTACAGCAGAATCTGAGTATATATCTACTGGGAGCTGCTGTGCATAGTTGTTGTAGATTCAACATCAACTACTGGACTGCAATGTACAGCTAAGTAAATCGGTTATGTTTTGTGATTCTACAAGTGTTATTTCTATTGCTAATAATCTTGTTTCACGTAGTAGGACTAAGCATATAGAAATTAGATATCACTTTCTCAGAGAGAATGTTGAAAAAGAAAATATAAGCTTATAGTATACTCCAACAGAAAGATAAGTTGCAGACATTTTTACAAAACCCCTAGATGAAAGCAAGTTCAATTTCTTTAAATTTGAACTATGTATGTTGAACATTGAATAAATATTTTCATTTAGTAGCAACAAAATTTGTATAACTCTTAAAAAGATGACTAATCAGGTCAACAAATATTTAAAACCAAGAACAACTTGATCTAAGTCAATAAA
This sequence comes from Platanthera zijinensis, assembly GCA_039513925.1. NCBI lineage: Eukaryota > Viridiplantae > Streptophyta > Magnoliopsida > Asparagales > Orchidaceae > Platanthera > Platanthera zijinensis. The sequence continues at coordinate 160,705,439 of CM077083.1, forward strand.
TTATATTCATAACACAAATTTTGTCTAAGTAAAGAATTGTATCGAGACACCAGAAGGTGTGTCGACACTATAAGTAGTCGTGTGTCGAGACACTTGACAGTGTGTCAACACTGATTAGAGAAAGTGTGTCGAGACATTAAAATTTAGTGTCGATACATAAGGTTGTCGAGACCCTGAGATCTGAGTCGAGAGACATGAACCTTGTGTCGACTAAAGTAGACACATCTCGACAAAGTAGGTTTTCCATGTCGACTATAGATATTTCCCTATAGTTAGAAAATTACTAAATGCAGCGTGCCTTTTCACCTTCAAAAGATAGTTGCTATAAATAGGAGGCGTAAGGATTTGTTGACTACACTTATTAGAAATTTTGAGGTACTTGTCGTTGTGTGTCGAGCCCTAGAAATCCTTAGTCGACTCATCTCAAACTCAAGCTCTTTCAACAAAGATGGCACCCAAGATGGATAATAACATCAATGAGGGATACGAAATGGTGCGCAACGCCTTCGTCTCCGCTCCAGCAGTTATAAAGAATGTGATAGACCTTGTCAATGAGGCAGGTCTTGAGTATCTTCTTTCTGAACCAACAAAAATAAGGAAGAGAGAGGTATCTGAATTTTACTCTCATGCCTCTCTAAACCCTAAGTCAGGCAAACTCAAATCCAGTGTAAATGGAACAAGAGTAAAGATCACAATCAAGAGAATGGCTAAAGTCTTCCAGATTCCAAGAACTACAAAGGAAGATGAACTAGATTCAACCAAGACTATTGAGGCTTTAGAATGGTGTGGACTAGCTCCAACCATTAGATTTGGCAATTCTTTAAGCAGGAAGGGAATGAATTCCCAAGACAAATTTCTATCTAAAATAGTTGGAAAGGTGCTCCTCTGCAAGACTGGAGCACATGACAGGATTTAATAATTTATGTTTAACATAATGACAAAGATTATCTTTGGGATCACAACTGACTGGAGTAAGGTGGTATTTGATAAAATTGCAGAAGGAATTCAGAAGCCCAATATGGGCAGGACAATTAGTTTATATCTTGTAAAGGTCATTCCAGATAATATCAATCAAAAATTGGATCTAAAATAAATCATATGAGGAAAATGGACTTGAGAATTCTGTCTAGATAGGACAGAGTCTTGTCTAAAGAGACACAAGAACCTAAAAGGACAAAGAAGGTACCAGGTAAGAAAACTGTAGTAGAAGAAGATGTATCCTCTAGTGATTCTGAAGAAGAGGTGAATTTTAGTTCTGATAAGGATACTGAGGAAGAACAAGGCAGATCTCCAAGGTCCTCACCTAGAACTAGTGTACAGGTGCAGGGGGAGAACATTCCAGAAAAAGAATCAATTGAAGGGGAGAACCTGTGTGAATTGCCAATGGACATAGCTACTAATATAATAATGGATGTTGTACATGACCTAGAAAAATCTAAAGATCCTTATCATGAAATATCTGAGAAAGAGACTACAGAAGAGATTCTTCTGTTTGAAGAAACTAATATCTAGGGGGAGATAATTGAAACTCCCCAGAAAGAAGTACTTAATGCTAAAATTTAGCGTGCAGATACTACCATGGACAATATAAATATTAATAAGGAAGGTACAAGAGTGAGGGGGAGTTGCCCCCAGATACTAACAAAACCATAGAGACACCTCAAGTTGAAGAAGTTAGTTCTTCTGAATCTGAGGAAGCAGAAGCTTCTCAACTGAAGAAAGGAAGTTTTATGAAATTAAGAAGAGGAGCAAGAGCTACAAACAGTATCTTAAATCTTGACCACCATCAGCTCCTGTAATGGATAATAGCTCTCTACTAGTTCAACTACAGATCATGCTTGATAAGAAAAAGCAAGATCTAGAGAAGTATGTAGATGAAAGCAACAAAGAGCTGCAGTTTCAACTGGCTCAGGATATTATGTCAATAAGATTTGAAGTCAATCTCTTGAAAACTGAAATGACTACTTTCTTTGCGAAAGGAGCAAATGTTGTTGTCTACCTGGCCAAATAATAATAAGAAGCTAAGACAACTGCAGATGAGATGGTTGTCAAACAAGGCTATGTTCTTGAGAATCAAAAGAGAATGACTAAAAATATGATAATTATGCATGATACAACCTTAACAGAACTAAAACTTCAAACCACTGCTTTGGAAACAAAACTTGATTCCACTGCCAAAGATATAGACACAAAACTGACACATCATTCAGAATCTCTACTTAAGGACATCAAAGATTCTAACAAAAGCTTGGACAACAATTTACTACGAGTAAAGAATACTGTGACTTTAGGTATCAATTAGCTAGATGGACAAGTCAGATTTCACAAGGATGATCTAAGAGATCATATTAAAAGAGAAGTCATAAAGGGGGAGAGGGTAATGATTAAGGCTAGTTCTGAACATGTTACCTGGATATCAAACAATATCAGAGACACTTTAGGGCATCCTCCCCTATGGTATGATGGGGATCAAACTGCTGAGTCTGGTTGTCAACCAGCTACTTTTAAGACTATCCAAGTAGTTGTCCATCATATGTACAGTCCTCCATCATCAGTTCAACATGTTATATGTTAAAAGGTGGAGATGCATGAACCTATTTTGATCAAAGAAAAAGAGGCACATCTTTCAAAGAAAAGGTTTAGAGAATAAGCTGAGATTAAACCAGATTTTGAGCAATGGAGTCCTACCTCCAGATCAATAATTCTTACTATATAGAAGGCTATGAATGTAAATGTGACAGACAGAGGGAAATGGTGTTCAGAACAGGAATAGGCCAAACATTTAAAGTAACAAGAAGTTATCCAGAAGTTATCCAGAAGTTATCCAGAAGTTTAAAGTAACAAGAAGTTATCCAGAAGTTCAAACATGATCTAAAGAGAGGAAAGCTACCTGCTAATTCAGTTGAGCCTAGTAAATATTTCCCAAAGCCATACCATTATTTTGAAATACAAAGGCTGAAAGAAGAAGCTATTGCAAAAGCTAAAGCTAAGAATAACAAAGGAAAGGGGGTTGCTGATGACAAAGTGCCTGAGGTGGAAGCTAGGATACAATTTGGAAAAGGGATAGTTATCAAAGAAACAGAGCTGTCTTAGGATGTTCTTAGTTTTTAAATTTCATATGAAAACTTGATCTGTAACTTTTGTAACCAAGACTTGTAATAGTAAAACTTGTGATAAACAATTAATGAAGATTTTGGCTACTCAATATCTCATGTGTTGTTAATTAGGATTGCAATTATTTGCCTTATCTTCTGATCAGCATTATTGTTTTTTGAATACGTGTTTTTATCTATGGTATTTCACATATAGTATTGCACTGTTTTCTTAAAGTCTTTATCATAATATATTTTTGGTATCATGTTGTATATCATTAAATTGGGGTTATGACTTCTCCAAATAGGGGGAGATTGTTGAGTACATTGATCACAATGTACTTGAGTTAAAGAAGTCCTTTTAGCTCAATGATATACACATAGTTATATTTGATGAATGTTAAGTTCATGTGTGCAGGCAAATTAAGCTAAGTACAAAAGCGTCGAGACACTTAGGACTAGTGTCGACACACACTAAACAAGTTGTGTCGAGACAAAGAGAAGCTATGTCAATACTAAGTGCAAGTGTCGACACATTCTATAGAAGCAGTGTCGAGACTGAAGACAACTGTGTTGACACTCGGGACTAGTGTCGGCACACTTCACAAGCTGAGTCAAGACTGGAAGCAAGCTTTGTCGACACTCAGGACTAGTGTCGACACATTCTATATAAGTTATGTCAAGACAAAGTAAAGGCTTTGTTGACACATTCTAAAGTTTGTCGACACCACTACAAGAGAAGTGTCGACACCTAGGACTTGTGTCGACACATTCAACAGACAAGTTTCAACACTTCAGCAAACTTATTTCCTGAGTACAGAAATCTTGATGGAGGTACTGACAATTGTCAGAACTGTCAAATGTCAGTTATTAACCGGATCAGTCAGTTACTCCTAACAGAGCCTATTTAATGGGATCAACTCTTCAGAAAAAAGGAAGAAGAACAATTTTTTAAAAGGACAAACCTAAGAAGCATAAGCTATCATTCAGAAGGTGGAGAGAAGCCTGATCAAGAATCATCTTCAACTTTCTCAAGCCTAGATCTACACTAATTTCAACTTCAAGAAGCTTTAAAAAGCTAAGAAGGGTTGGATCAGATCTATCTTGTCAAGATCAAAGGAAGCAAACTCATTAAGATCAGATCAAGAAGCTGTCACTCATTCTTCTCTTACTGGGTGACATTTTCTGAAATCTATTTTGTTTTCATCATTAGTTGTGTAAGATCTACCTGTAGATTTGAGTGTAGGAGAATTATTTTTCTTGAGTTATAAGCCTGTGTTTTAAAGGCTAAGGTAGGGCTGGGTAAGCCTGGGGTAAGAGAAGTGGGTATTTCTCTGAGTTGTAGGGCAGGATTTGCCTGAGGAGTAGGAGTGTGGATTCATTCTGAGGTAGAGTTCATAAGAAGAACTTGAGGTGTAGGATCTTGGTGATCAGAGTGGTAAGACTTGTATAGTTTGAGTTGTAGGAGCCAGCTGGGCTCTGAGCTGTAAGATCTGAGGATCTGAGTAAAAGAAGGAGAAAGAGTTTGGCCGAATCTAGTTCATTGCTAGATAGACGAAGGGGGAAAGTGGATGTACCCATAAATTTGGGAACCACTATAAATCTGTGTGCATTGTGATGTGATTGCTGATTGATTGTATGTGATAGTTTTTGTATTGCTGATTAAGATTTTCTTGATTATCTGACTGAGTTAATCTATATAAAGATAGTATATCTCTGAATTTTTAAAAGGAGTAGCCATAGTTTAAAATTGGACCCATTCACCCCCCCTCTAGGTCATTCTCAATCCTAAAGCAAACACTTACAGAATTTTAAGTAAATAATCAATGAGAATTATCGAGGTGAGATCTCAAGCTCAGAGTGTTTCAGGGATTTTTGCAAACTATCAAGCGTCTTGTTTTTTTAAATAATTCCCGGGCATTTTGAGTGAATTGGGAGATGAGGAGTACGTTCTTATAGTAGAACAATGCCCAACCTCGACTCGAGTTTGGAATTTTTCCACGTGTTTTGAAATGATTTCTGAGGTTGAAGTTCGAGGAAATTCAAGCTTTCTAAAAAGAAACTCGGATTTGGTCTGACTCGAGCAACTAAGTTGGCTATTATTCCTAAATATATAATAAAATATAAGCCGTGTTTTAAAGGTGCAACTGAACAAATATCAGACCTTAATAATGGGTGAAACTCAAAAGAAGCTTTCTAAAAATAGAAATAAAACTGAACTTGCCTTTTATGAACGGAGATGAAACTGAGCTTTTTCTCCTGAGAATGGAGATAGAACTGAACTTCCTCCTAAGAATGGAGATGGAACTAAACTTTTCTTCTGAGAACAGAGATGGAACTAAACTTGCCTCCTATGAATGGAGATGGAACTGAACCTGCCCCCTATGAATGGAGATGAAACTAAAGCCTCCTAAGAACTGAGTGATTGAACTACTAACCCTTTTCTTTATTTTTTATTCCAATATTGCACTGGTCTAGTTCTTTTTATTACTTTTAGTTTAGTACTCCAGTCTTACACTAGTCCTATTTTATTACTTTTAGTTCAATACTTTCCTTTCAGTACTCTAGTCTTACACTGGTCTTGTTTCTTTACATTCAGTTGAGTTCTTTTCTTTCATATTCTACTCCAGTCATACTGGTCTAGTTCATTTTAGTAATTTATTTACAGTTCTTTCTATTCAGTACCATTTTAGTTTCGTACTTGTCTTGTTTATTTCAGTACTTTATCCAGTACGTTCATTTTAGCATTTTAATTCTGCAGCTTATTTTTAGTAGCATTTTATTACCACATTTAAATTACTACAATTTACTATTTCATCATTATTAACACGGGTCTTGCTTTAACGAGCAGTTAGTTTTAATAAGAGCATTAGTTGGGGATAACCGAGAGTAGAGATACTCCTCTAGGGTTTGCTCCAAATAATGTGCTCTCATGCTCGTAGTGCTTCTTGTCAAATATTGAGTGGCATGTTGTTTTAAAAAGGTCGCTTTCCCGAATTATTTGATGTCAAGTAGGGCAAGTCATCATAGACCCGGTCTGTACCCACAAATTATTTAAATGGAAATGCTTGTAAAATATTTGCGGTAAAAAGTGGCGGATCAGTCACTTCCGCAAACCATTCTTACTAATGAGGAAGGTCAATGACTCATGACAATAGTGGGATATGAACTACGGGTGACCGACTATTTTATTTTCCCCATTGGGTTCCCTCCACTATCGGCCTGAATTTGCCGGATGTCGCTCACATCCAAACGTATACTTGGTTGTATATTAGGGCCTTGGTAGTGTGGTACGACCACACCCAAAAGTGGAGGGACAGACCACTATCACTGATGGACACATCGGTGAGACTAGTGGGGTTTGCTACGTACCTTTCTTGAAGAGAAACAATCCAATCTATGTCGACATAGTGGGTGTGCGTGGGTTTGAATACCTGCGGCGTGCGCATGTTTGAATACATGTGATGTGCGTCGTTTGAATACTTGCGATGTGTATGGGTTTGAATCCCTACTGTGTGCGTGGGTTTGAACATCTGCGGTGTGTTAGCGGCTTTTGAATACCTATGGTGTGATTGTCGACTTTGAGTACCACTTGGTTGTGATAGCTAGTTGAGCGTCTTTTTTTAAATAACTGATGTTTATGTTGGTACTTTCCAGTTATTTTATGTTGCACTCTTTTTGATATTTTCTTCTAGCTTAATAAATGAAAATGCACTATAATGAAATGTTTCTACTAACTCTCTGGTACTTTGGCTATTTACTAATTGTTGGGTGCATAGACTTGTCCCTAGGTTATGGATCCAGAGAGGAGATGTGTTTCCACTTAGCTCTATGACTAATGATTATTTTATTAACCATTTGTAGGATACGGAGCACCATAAAGTCTATCTGCCATAGGACAGTGCACCAGCTGATATGATTACCAGAGTAGAGGTACCCCCATCATCTCAGAACTTCTGAGACATGAGTTCCTAGCGTGCAGGCTTGAGAGAGAGAGTGTGTGTGTGTTAATAGTAGACTTTTGAATCCTACATGCTCATTTATATAAATAGTGGCTACAACCTATACTTACTCTGATATATATGGCTTTCTGTTATTGCTTCCGCAAATCCGTGATGTGATGTGAATGTTGTGATTCAATCCAGGCAAGGCGGCCAACTGATGCTTGATAGAGTGGGTCATTGCCACTTGGGAAGCACTAGGTGGAAGTCTTGGGCAGTAAGGGTCATCTCCGACCCAACCCGGGCAAGGGGTGGTGTTGGGTATTGTATCCATAACTACCCGGATTTGAAGAAGACTCCAGTCAAGCTAAGATGGATTCACAATGTATTTAATGATCATCTATCAAGTTGTGATTGCAGCTATTCCATGCTAAGTACACACCAATGTCAGGGTATAGTGGGTCAATATACATGGGTCTGCGAACCATAATCCCTCGTTGCATAGATCAGTGTGTTGATTCATGTGTGCTCTCTCTATTGGAGTGTACTTATTTTCAAGTACAGGGTCAAGGAAGATCAAGAGCAGAAGGAGCAAGGATGGGTCAAAGACCAAGTTTTCAAAAGAAGGAAGAAAAATCTTCCAAGTCAAAATCGACGGGAATCGCTAGTTATTCCCTCCGACTTCGACGGGAATCGCTAGTGATTCCCGCTGACTTCGACGGGAATCATTAGTGATTCCCTCCGATTCGTCGAGAATCAGATAGCTTCTCCCGCCGACTTCTTCCGGCTGACAGATTTCATCAGGGATTCGTCCAAGGCAGAATCGACGGGAATCGTGAGTGATTCCCGCCGACATCGACGGGAATCACCAACGACTCCTGCCGATTTTGCCTTAGGCAAATTTCCTCCATTCGCTGGACCGAACCAACTTGTCGTGCGCTGTTTCGGCCGGGGCTAGGGCTTCTCCTTGTGAGTCCCACAACGGTCTTTAGGGTTGGCTTCTGGTGTATATATATACGCGTATTTTGAACCTCTAAGGACAACCATTCACGAAAACACGAAAGAGGCCGAACGTGACCTAGCGCATCGCGGAATCCGCCGATCGCCTGTAGCCGTTCGCAAGTTTGTCGCCGTCGTTGATCTCAGTGCTTCTCTGATCTTCCGACGATAGTACCGAGGCAAGCAGAGCATCTCACGTATCTCTCTTAAGATCTATTGTCTTCCGATTCGTAGAACGAGACTTGTTCTCCATTCTGAATCGGTTGAGACGATTGATCCGACTGAGATCGTTTGTAGACCTAGCTTGCTTCGTCAAAAAGTTTGGATCTACAAAGCATTGCTGTCGTATTTACTTATCGTCGCCGATCTTGACAAGATTCTTTCCAAGAGAGAAGTCTGGTTGTGGACTCTTCGTAATCTTCAAGCAAGCTTCAACGAACGAAGAAGGACATTGGGATCTCCAAAAGTGTTGTTTGTATTTTCTTTTACATTCAAATTTTGTTGTAAAGGAATTTTCATTCCTAGTTGTAAGGGTTGGGTACAACCCATTGAGGTGGAGTTCTATCTCCATTGTTGGAAGGGTTCCTTCCGTAGTTAGGGGAGCGTTGCTCCTAGTGTGAGGATTGGATTTCAATCCGGTTAAAGAAGTGACCGAGTCGTCCCTTGGTGGGAGATAGGTCGAAGGGGGAAAGTGGACGTACCCAAATTGGGGAACCACTATAATTCTTTGTGTGCTTTCTGTGTTCTGTTTGTTTATTTGTGCAGGTTATTTTAATTCCGCAAAAGATTGCACGATACCTATTCCCCCCTCCCCCCATAGGTGGATTAGGTCGCCACTAGATACTTACAAGTGGTATCAGAGGGAGGTTACTCATCAATAATGTTAACACCTTGAGTAAGATCCTGTTTCTTGTGTCAAGAAGATTACAAGACTCAAGCATGGAGCTATACTAAGATGTCTCTCCCCTGAGACTACCTGCCTACACAAAAGAGTATTTTCCCATATGGAAAATGAGAGTTCAGATTCATCTGGAAGCCATTGACCCTCGTGCTTTATACATTGTAGAAGAGGGTCCCTTCATTCCCATGAAGGCTTCTAACTCTGGAGAAGATCTTCAAATCCCAAAGAGTCCCGGAGAGATGTCAGAAACTGAGCTCTCACTATTCAACTTGGACAAGCTGTTTCGACAAATCATTTCTGATATTTGGTCTGGATAATCTCTTACAAGATTGGATAAGTGTAAGACTGTAAAGCCCATATGGCAAACTATCTCTGACCTCATGGAGGGAACGAAGACTGTCGGGACTGAATGCCAGCAAGATGATGAAGCATATGTGGGGGTCCTCATCTCTGAAGATGAAAGTCAAGAACAACCTCTCAATATCAGGGCTCCCGTGTCTCTATCTTAGACTGAAGAAGAGATTGAGGAATGCAGTTGTGAAGAAGCTGAAACATCAGTCTCTGCAGACCATAACTCTAACCCTGATCAGCCCAATCAGGATCAGGTATCCTCCTCTTCTTGCTTCTTTCCTCTTATATCTCCTGAAGACATGAGAAGTTCGGAGGTTTGTCCATCAATTGATGCAAGGGAAATTGACAGTTTCAATCAAAAGATTGAAACTCTTGATTCCCTTCATAGTGCCCTTCAGAAGAGCAACTTGCTTGTTGAGGAACAAGCTAAGGAAATTGCTCAGTTGAGGACCATGATGGACCTCCAATTGGAATCCATCAAGGTGAAGGAATAAAAGATTTCGGATCTAGAGTTCATCTAGAGACTGAGAAGAGGATAGTATCTAATTTTTCCAAGATAGATGCTATTAAGACAAAGGGAGAAAACAGGTGGATCTCGTGAATTATAAAATCGTGGAGAAATAAGGAAACTGCTTATAGACCCCCCACACCGAATAGAAGGGGCATTCATCATTCCTTCAGGTATGACCATAAGAACAACTATGGTCACTGCAAGAATGATCGGACTTTATGTGGAAACACCCATAGTGCAAGTACTGTTATGACTACCCATGAGAAAATACACACGGCTCATTATGAACCGTTTGTATTTATGGCCTCAGCTCCCACACTTCATGACATTGCAGGAATCAGCTCTCACAGAACATCTTCCCACCCTAGGACAAAGGAAAAGGAAGCTGGCAAACATGTATCAAGCATCACTGGAGCCCCCGGATGTGTGCTGGCTGAAAAGAAAGCACCACCCCCCAGGCCTCTCGACACTCACCACATGTTCACCATCAGACCCCCCCCCCCCTCGTGTCTCGGTGGAAAGGGTAAATCTGAGAGCAGATCCAGCTTTGCCTCCTTCAGACCTAGGGTCATGACTAACTCTGTTAATAGATCTGATCAGAAAAGGAGGTACAATGTTCATGAGTGTTGGTGTTGTAGCAGAGTGGGTCACTTTGCCATAGATTGTTGGCATAATCCTTCTATGCCAAAGGCAAGGGTATGCCCACATACTTTGGCAAGAGACAGCCTTCCTGACAGAAATCCTGTAGGAAGGCATACTACATTTTATACTGATAGGAACCTAGGACCCAATACCTATTAGGTTCCTAAGATAAGGTAATTCTTTTTTGCAGGATAGTCTAGGTACCCATGAACATGATGGGACCTAGACAAGAGCTGTTCCAGGCTTGCTATGGAACAAGAATATGGTAAAAGAGATAATGCTAACTACAGTGTCCTTCTTGTACATGATACCCGTCGTACTTCAAATATTGGATCCAAATGATCAACCTAGTAATCCCAGGTATGCGCATTCAATTTCGAAAATTGAATCGCATTACATAGATATACATATATATACAAACTTATATGTAGAGACTTTCAAGATATATATATATATATATATATATATATATATATATATATATATATATATATATATATATATATATATATATATATATACACACCTGATATGGAAGGACACGCAATCAAATAACCGTATGATCCTTATTATTGAAACTGATAAACTTTCAAAATCTTGATAATGTGAGAAAGTGGGTGTCAAATGGTCCTATGAATCTTAAGGGACTTGTACCAATAGTTGTAACTACAATTATTACATTTTGAACTCAACAAGAAAAAGCCAGTGATTATTTCTAGTGTTAACCTTCCATGAACTCAACTTAGTTATCATGATATGGAAAATTGTTATCCATTGTTTAGAGGAAAAAGGAAATGAACTATACCCGATGATGTTATGTATTCAAAAAGGTTCTTCAATAGTCCCTAGGTCATCGCATATTCGCGGAAATCTGCATCTAACTCGTCGACCCGGTAGCCTAAAATTAGCAGGAATTCCCGTCGATCATTATAATTGAATGGAAATAGCACAAAAATCCTCTGACCTTTCGGAATTAGCAGGTATTTCCCCACTGTGGTATTTCCCGACCGTTCACATTCCCGTCGACCCTAGTCGAAACCTTTCAGCTTCCCTGCGGATCTTGCGGAAACGAGTCTGCCTCCCGTCGCTCCGCAACCTTTCAGCTTCCCGTCGACCGTCGTCTCTCGTCGACTCCCGTAATCGTCGACCGTCGCCTCCCTTCGACGCAGCATTCCCGTCATCGGCATCAGCTCAACGTAAGTTTCTCGTCGATCCACCGCCATCCCTTCAGTCCCGACGCAAGCTTCTCATCGGCCTCAGTCTGCATCTACCCTAGGGCTACACCTACTCACCGCCTGCTACATGTCTCCTTCCTTGCACCCTCCGAGTGAAAGGTAACTTCAGTTGCTCCCTTGAAATTCAAATTTGTAAGCTCCACTTTCAGGGATCATCCCTCCCTCTAGTTCAGTTCCTCAAAATTCTAGATGTAGAAAGAGTTAACTCCTTGGGTTTAAATCGCTTAGGTTCAAAATGGCTCCTCAAACAACGGTCGGGCTCCTCACTGGAAGTGAATTGGTGAGGACAGGTTTTGCTTATGCCTCATACGAATTCAGAAACATCATCCTAATGTTGGAACAAGCCGACCTCTCCTTCATTCTCGAGCACCCATGCAAGGTTCTCGACAAGGAAGTTCTTGAGTTTTTCGCCAACTCCAAGCTGCGTCACGAGGACACATTGATAAAGAGTAAGATAGCAGGCATCAGGATAAAGATGACGGCTGTAAGACTGTCCCATCATCTCCAGCTCTCCAGCTTCGAACAAGAGAACTATCTAGACGAGGATGATCGTACGAGGACATTGCTTTTCTGTGGCTTGGCTCGAGGGACCAGGGCCATTAAACGCAAGGACATGAATGACGAAGGAAAGCTTCTTTCAGATATCATAAGGAAAGTACTGATCTGCAAGCCTGGCTCCCATGATCACATCTCAGGTGACATGTTCAAAAGCCTGATAGCCATCATATGCAGAAAGAAAATGAACTGGCGAGCCATGTTATTTGAGAAGATAAAAGATACTCTACGTACTCCTAACTTCAGAAGAATCATCAGTCTCTACCTGAACTAGATGGATGGAGATAGGTTTGATATGACTAAGGGAGTTCCCCTTCACTATCTAAAGAAGATGGACTATAACATCTTCGATAGGTGGGAAATAATAATTGCCCAAGGGGGTGCGTCTGTAACACGTGTTGATTAGGAAGACAGAGCACATGAGTTCACAAATCCTTCGGATGAGCCCAGTGAAGTTCCTGATCTGCTGAATGTAGGAACTGAGGGGGAGTCATTACCCAGTACTTCTGCTGCCATTAGGATGGAAGCCTCAGTCACTGAACAAGTAGACGATGTTACTGATATTACCCTCATCGCTAAGGATGCAGTGGAAACCCTCGCTACTGATCAGACTGACGAGGAGGAGAAGAGGATGATGTGGAGAATACTGCTGCTAGTGAGAATGATGTGGATTCCCCTGAACAGCATGTCGCTAAGGATCGTGATGATGAGCAAGCTGGATAAGATATGGCCATGAGGGAGATTGATGTTGAACTCCCTTCTGAGGAATAGATTTAGGTAAAGGTTCCTGATGTGACTGGCGCAACAGTTGAGGGGGAGACCTCATGGCCTCAGGAACAACTTGATACTACGTTGAAGGGGGTGATGAGAATATATGGAAACATGGCAGATGTTGCCCCAATCCCTCCACAGGAGACTGTAAATTTATCAAGCTCTACAAGTGAATTTGTAGAGGAGAGTCCTGGCTCACAGAGTTCTATCCCTCCAGAACAAGACCAGGCCATACATCAAGATCATCCGTTAGGACCTAGCCTGGCAAATCACACTGTAAACGTCATTCAGGGTATAGTAGATGAGCTGAAGCTCTCCTTTAAACAGTCCCACAACAGGGTTCTTAAACGGATAAACAATCAGAAGATCTGTTGCTAAAGAACATGGTGGAGATAAATCACAAGCTGTACAAGAGGGAAGAAAGATTTGAAGCCAAGTATGCTGAGGCAAGCCATGCCGTCACTCTTCTAATGCAAGGGCTAAAGAAGAATACAGGTGACCTGGCTGTGGTAAATCAAAACGCTCATGTCGTAGCCAATAACATCAAACTATTCGATGCCAACATGGTAACCCTCAACTCGAATCAGAAAACCTTGCTGGTTGATTTCACTCATAATGTAAAGCATATAGATGAGTCACTGCACTCTTTTGCAAACTCAATTACTCTAGAAGCCAAAAGGGGGAGAAAGAATATGCAGCTAAGATGGAGGGGTTAGAGCAAATCATGGTCGACAACTTCAAACAATCAAACGAATATGTATTTGAAAGTTGTCATTGGCTAGTTCAGCAAGCATCAGGTATATATATTCCTGTTCATCCTACTGATGATGTTACGACTGCTGCTGATGAGGTTGTTATTGCTAAGGAGTTTCCCTTAAGTGAAGCTGATGCCAGAAAGGCTGCTAAAGCCGCTGCCAAAGCTGCTCACAGTGCAATGTTTGATCAAGAAGCGATTGCGAAAGGGAAAAGAAAGCTTCAAGAAGGAACTTCTAAAGACAATCCAGCTGAGAGGAAGTCTCGAAGGAAGGAAAGTGAAGTCAAGAACGAACGGTGGAGTCTCATGTCTAGGAGCATCATACTTGACACATTCATGCTACAACAGCGGGGAGAGCTTAACAGAAATGAAGTATATAGTCAGTATGAATGGGAAATGCACAAAGAATATGAGGCAAAAAGAAACATATTCTTCGGGACAAATACAGTTGAAAACAAAGCTCCTCCCCCCAGGTACTATCCAAAGCCAAAGGAATATTTTAAAAGGAAAAAACAAGAAGTTTCTGGCCAAACAACTAAGAGATGCTGAGGCAAAGGAGGGAAAGACATGAAACCTAAAAATTTAATTTTAAATTTGCGTGCACTTCTATTCTTGTAATTAAAAATGAAAAACACTTTGGATATATATATGTGATCATATGCTGATTTAATTTTTGTTTTGAATGCGTAAAATGTTATTATTTTGATTACTTGTCTCGCATACATTTATATATATCTTTACGGTTGGTGTAATTCATCTTAGCTAGTAGGATTTTGGCTTCTTCAAATATGGGGAGATTGTTGGGTATTGTATCCACAACTACCCGGATTTGAAGAAGACTCCAGTCAAGCTAAGATGGATTCATAATTTATTTAATGATCATCTATCAAGTTGTGCTTACAGCTATTCCATGATAAGTACACACCAATGTCAGGGTGCAGTGGGTCAATATACACAGTTCTGCGCAACATAATCCCTCGTTGCGTAGATCAGTGTGTTGATTAACATGTGCTCTCTCTATTGGAGTGTACTTATTTTCAAGTACAGGGTCAAGGAAGATCAAGAGCAGACGAAGGAGCAAGGATGGGTCAAAGACCAAGTTTTCAAAAGAAGGAAGGAAAATCTTCCAAGTCAAAATCGACGGGAATCGCTAGTTATTCCCACCGACTTCGATGGGAATCGCTAGTGATTCCCGCCGACTTCGACGGGAATCATTAGTGATTCCCGCCGATTCATCGAGAATCAGATAGCTTCTCCCGCCGACTTCTTCCAGCTGACAGATTTCATCAGGGATTCTGCCAAGGCAGAATTGATGGGAATCGTGAGTGATTCCCGCCGACATCGACGGGAATCACCAACGACTCCCGCCGATTTTGCCTTAGGCAAATTTCCTCCGTTCGCTGGACCGAACCAACTTATCGTGCACTATTTCGGCCGGGGCTAGGGCTTCTCCTTGTGGGTCCTACAATGGTCTTTAGGGGTAGCTTCTGTTATATATATACGCGTACTTTGAACCTCTAAGGACAACCATTCACGAAAACATGAAAGAGGACGAACGTGATCTAGCGCATCGCGGAAGCCACCGATCGCCTGTAGCCGTTCGCAAGTTCGTCGCCGCCATTGATCTTAGTGCTTCTCTGATCATCTGACGACAGTACCGAGGCAAGCAGAGCATATCACGTATCTCTCTTGAGATCTCTTGTCTTCTGATTCGTAGAACGAGACTTGTTCTCCATTCCGAATCAGTTGAGACGATTGATCCGACTGAGATCGTTTGTAGACCTAGCTTGCTTCGTCAAGAAGTTTAGATCTACAAAGCATCACCGCCGCATTTACTTGTCGCCGCTAATCTTGACAAGATTCTTTCCAAGAGAGAATTTTGGTTGTGGACTCTTCATAATCTTCAAGCAAGCTTCAACAAACGAAGAAGGACATCGGGATCTCCAAAAGTGTTGTTTGTATTTTTTTTACATTCAAATTTTGTTGTAAAGGAATTTTCATTCCTAGTTGTAAGGGTTGGGTGCAACCCGTTGAGGTGGAGTTGTATCTCCATTGTTGGAAGGTTTCCTTCCATAGTTAGGGGGGCGTTTCTCCTAGTGTGAGGATTGGATTTCACTCCGGTTGAAGAAGTGACCGAGTCATCCCTTGGTGGGAGATAGGTCGAAGGGGGAAAGTGGACGTACCCAAATTGGGGAACCACTATAATACTTTGTGTGCTTTCTGTGTTCTGTTTTTTTATTTGTGCAGGTTATTTAAATTCCACAAAAGACTGCACGACACCTATTCCCCCCCCCCATAGGTGGATTAGGTCGACACTAGATACTTACAAGTGGGGGAGAGGGTCGTAAATCTCATCCCCCTATAGTTGTGTTTACAAGCATTCTTAGATATTGACGTGTTGTCCATGTAACTTAGAGCCATGTGAGGCTATATTTATAATCTAATTTGGAAGGCATTAGTTATGAATCCCCCTTTCAATGTTACTTTGGAAGGCCAGGTCTGGTGAATTCTGACTGACACACCTCTGGTAAATTCTGGAGTTGGCATGTACTGGATCATTACTAAAAGGCGCACTTTGGAAGGCGTGGGTGATGAGTCCCTCCCTTCACTATTATATTTAAAAGCATAGAATTATGAGTCCCTCTCGTCACTATGTTCGAGGATGCTGGTCATGTTTCTTCCTCATTGTGCTCTTTTATATGGATGTGAACTTTATTCATCTCAGTCATACTTTTTTAGACAAATGCAAAATCTAGTCCTCCTATCGTGATAGATGAGTGTGGAAGGAGATCACACACCTCTCATGGCACTCTTTTGGATAAATATGGACTTTGTTCCTCTCTATCACACTCTTTAAGATAAATGTGAAATCTATTCTCCTATGCCTATGGTTGAGTGTGAAAGGCGATCACATGCATTTTGTCATTGGTACTCAAATTTGAATGTCTTCAGAGCTTAGATCGTATGACTTTGGGTGTCAGTGATACATGTGTGATGGTATTACTTTGGGGACCATTTGTGTGCCCCTTTGTTCTTTACTATTATTATTTGGTTTTTGTGTGTACTTGCAGGATAGTGATGTACTCACACAAGAGTCGGCTAGGATGGTCTGGGGGGAGGGTTCATTACGTTGTGTTTGTTATCCCCATGCTAACCTTAATTTTTTGCATGGTTGTTCTTAGTTTCAGGTAGAATAATTCATAGCGGAGCATAGTGGGCCGCATTACATGTGTTTGTTGAGGAGCTGAAGATCATTCTCTCCCCTATTTTTAGCTCCCTTTTTGTACACATTCATTTCTATTTGAAAGCAATATAAGGCCCTAAGGTCGTGTACTTTACTTTCATTATGTTATTCCTTTTAGTTGTAGACATTCGAGCCCCTATTGTTTGGGCTTTTATGAACATACATTGTTGTTTCATTATCAGAGTTATTTAGTTTTCCTGTTATCTATAACAAACATTTTAGGCTTTGTGGATTTTGTATGTCATAGGGCCCCGACCAGACCCGTGTTACAAACTATTTGCAGACCATATATGTTAAAATTGATATCAGACTTTAGGTTTCATGATCGGATAGTGTTTAGGTTTCAGGACGAACCCTTTTTAACGGATGGTGAGCACATACAACGCAAGAGACTAAATGCCTATATTTAAGCAGAATGTCCACTTATGAATGATCAAAATCGTTGTGTTACATGCACATTTGGAAACTTGAGCATTCCACACATGGTGTTTTTCCTATTTATGATTACTAGACCATGTTTCTCACATGTGTAAGCATTAATAATGATTAGTTTAAGTGCTTTTGACCTTCATTTCTCCATGGAAAGCATTAGTGGATAGTGGAATTAGTCGTTACCCGTAAAGGAATATGAATGTTAGGAAGATAATATCTACGATTGGGGTGTTTCCTTAACTTAGGTATTGACCACCTTAGTATTCTGATAAGTGTTGTGAGCGTTTGTGGCTACCCTTATACAAACATGACTAGTGGAATGAAAAGTCATGGTATCTATGATGAGATCTATTGTAGTGATTCGCCAGATACTGATAACTATATACGGTGTCAAATCTTTGACGACCTATTAGTTAAAACCGCTAGATTACACATATGCCATGTGAAATTAAGTGTGATATATCAAAAGAGGCATCCAATCAATTGGAATACCCCTATGCTTGGTGGTGTGACTCTGATGAGTGCAAGCGAGCGCATAAATTCACACTTAAGATTAATGATTAAATAATGGCATGATATGTTAATGGCGGTGATGAAATTATGCTTCATGAGTGATGAAGTGTAATGACATGATGGGTAGATTCCCCATCACGTGTAGCGCTTGTATTGACCTATTAATATTGGTCACATCGCTCGTATATTTTAGAGTCATTTTAGAATGCATTAGGAAAATATCATTTAATACTGGAGGCTAATTTGTACCTCCTATCACGACGTTTTGGGACCGGCAAAAAAGACGGCTTTGGCCCTCGACTTCTCAGCAAGAAAACTTTGGCCCTACTTTTAGGCCCACACAATTATGGTGCTAACACAATTGCCACTATATACATACTCTAGAAACCAGAGGTCTCCGAAAGGCTAGTTAAGTTGAATGTTGAGCTTGGAGAATTCGACATCCAGTTCCTCCCTCGACCAGATATCAAATCTTAGGTGCTCGTCAAATTCATCATAGAGTACACCATTCCTTCAGATCCAACTCTTGCAAAAGGCTCCTCCATCGCCCATTGGGACCTCTATGTTGACGGTGCATCAAGAATAAAGGGAGTGAGGTCCGACCTACTACTAGTCATTCCCGAATAAGTCACCCTAGAGTAACTTTTGGTTAAAAATTCCAGCCTTCAACAACGTTGTAGAATATGGGGCACTGATTATTGGCCTTCAAATCACCATCGATTGCAAGGTAGAGAATCTAACCATTTATACCGGTTCATAGTTGGTGGTTTTGTAGGTGACAAGAAACTATGAGGCTAGTAACGACCAGCCGGCACAATACTTAAGCCTCATTAGGACTTTACTGTAAAAATACCCTCGCACCAGATCCACAATATCCCACAGGAGCAAAATGTCAGAGGAGACACTCTCTCAAAGCTCTCCACCTCACCCACTAGATACTAGTCTCAAATAAGAAGGGTCAAAGACGTAATGACCCCAAGCATCCAAGGAACATGGGAGATCGCCACGGTCAGCACCTAATAATCATCTTGGTTGACCCCCTTATGCGCCTACCTCAAGTAAGGGGAACTCCTTGAGGATAGTCTAGAAGCATGCCAACTCTGAGTACGAGTGGCAACGCTCGCTGTCATTGATGGAGAGTTGTGCAAGCGGGCTTTTTTGGGCCCTATCTAAAGTGCTTACCAGCGGCCAAGATAGAGTACACTCATTGGTCGTGCGCCTACTTATGCAATTGACTAAATTCTACTCCATCTATAAATAGTCGATTTCTTCTTCTTCTTAAAAATATCAGCGTTTTTCTCTTTATTTCCTCCATTTTTCATTGTTTTTAGGGTTCTAAGGGCTAGGGATTATCCCCTAGGCTCTCCCCACCATCTGGAAGCTCAACTAAGAAGGAAGAAGAATACTCCACTCGTCGCAAGCTAGGGATTGGAAGATGAAGATGTAAACAGTACAAGACCTTTGAGAAAATGGGTCCATTGGGAGCTTGTTACATAGGTTCCTCTACTTCGAAAGGTAGTCGATGAGTGAGGCATTCACGAAGTCGCTATTTGGAGTCAACCTCTCCTCTACTGAATAGTCTCAAGTATTGTTTGTATCTCTCTTCTATTTTCCCACATACTAGGTTGATGTGATAGTGTTTTCCTCTAATTTGTTGATGGTGGTTGTTTTAACTTGTGTAGACATTTATTCCACTTTTTATTAAAGCATGCCTCACATTGTTCTCATCTTTAGAGTGGCCTAGGAGGCCTAGGTCCTTGTATGTTGTGATTTATTCCAGGTTATGCGTATTTGGTGTGTTGTGGTTGAGTTGTATGGCTCCATTGTCTTGATTGAAATGAGTGTTGTACGAGGCAGTGGCCGGCAACCAGCGAAAATGGGAAGCAGAGGCTGGCAACCCGCGATTATGTGAAATGGTGTCGACGTCTCGCATAGTTAATTAGTTTTTCATTATTGCAAGTAGTTGTTAGCTGAACTCACCCCCCCCCCCCCCCCCCCCCCCGTTAAATCTGATTTAAGAGACTTCAATCTCAAGTCTCTCCTAAAGTAAAATCCACCTTTCCGTGCTCCGCGTTAGATCAATACTCAGGGATCACTCCTCATTTTATTATTACTTGATGACAATAAAGGGTGAACTTGCCCTTCAATTGATTGAATCCACACGTCAAGTTTTTGGCGTCATTGTCGAGGAGCGCAAAACGTGTGATTTTTCATTTAAGAGTTTCAGAAGATTGATTTCTTTTTCATTTGTTTATCACATTGTTTTGATTTTCAATTTCCTTTTTTGTGATTGTAAATTCGTTAATTTTATATTCTGTCTTTTGCTAAATTCGTATTTTCACTACTTTTATTTTATAAACACGCATAATGAATATATTTTCTGCTTTTATTATTTCTGAATCCATCCTTGCACAAAAAAATGTTTGGTCAACAATATAATGTGTAAGTTATTTAATGATGCTTGTTTTGATTGCTATTTAGAAAGACACACTCACAATTTGCATGGTTCATCGTATGGACCTTCCGCATCTATGGCCCCAATGCAATCTTCATACAATGAACCTACCTATTATGATTATGCATTTCTGCTATGAGCTTCGCCTTCAGCGGGTGGTTTGGCCTCTTATTGGTCGAAGCCTATCGAGAAGAGTAGCATGTGTTGTCAAAGTTTTGATCACATGTTAAAGGATTGTGAGAATTTTAAACTACAAATGGAGGAAGAGGATAAAGTTGTGTATATCCCCATCCCACCATTCCCTTCTTTCATTACTCCTTCCATCGTTGATGACATATAATCCCTGCTCCTGTGTCCTTATGGGAGCACAATTGATGTATCTACTACCATAACCATTGATAATTATGATGACTTTTTTGAGTTTTCTTCCTCTTTGGTACCATCATTTCCTTTTGATTCTGCATCTGAGAATATATGTTCTCTTTTATATGACTCTATCTTGAGCCTTGTTGCTATTCAGACTTTTTTTTGTATTAGTTTGCATAGATCTTTTATTCTTACTACCAAGTGTCTTGATGTGCATAATGAGCTTGTAGAACTCGAAGTTGAGCCGAATTGCACCGAGGATAATATTTTCCTTAGTGATGAGGTTCATTCCTCATCACTAGAGTAGAAAGTCAAACTTATCATTGAAGTTCCTTGTAGCTCATCTTTCCCTGCAAAGATTTATTGTGACTGATATGATACTTGTGTGAAACCTGAGGGGAGTGAGACCAGGGTCACTTGTACTTTTATTAACTCTTTTAGATCTTCTTCCGATTTATTTCTTGAACCTTCTTTTAAACCTGAAATTACTGAATTATTTTTTCAATTTTTCCTCTTGTTGCATTTAATGTTATTTCTTGTATCCCCTACAGGTGCTTGAGTTTTGTGACTCATTCTTCGGTAATCTAGAATTGCAATCCTGGTAGGAGAAGCACATGGAATGATGGAACACATCGCTTATTCCACCCCACTGTTATTGATTGTGTTCCCCCTGAAGGATCGGGTGCATGGTGGCAAGAAATTCTTCATTGATGAAGTGATGTTGGAGGAGATAAAGAGATCGAAGAAGGAGGAGACTTGGGGATGGAGGATTACTATACCTCTTATACACCCCTGCAACATGGTCTCTAGACCTTTTTTTATTCATAATCACTACTTCAAATCAACGTAGAGTTGAATATTTTGATATGCATGTATAAGTAGTAATTAGGATTTTCTTACTTTTGCTCTATTTATACTTCTGCATAAACACTATTTAAAAAATGCTTAATATAGGTATTTGGTCTAACTCAAGGATGGTAAACAAAGCACTCTTGGGAGGCACCCATGTTATCTGTTATGCTAACTTTTATTTTTATCTTATTTATTTTTGTTTTGCTATTTGTTTAACCTCCACAAGATGCCTTTGATGATTGTTATTGTTTAGCCGAGTGGAAACTAGGGGCAGATTTCTTGAGCACAACAAGCTAATTAAAAGGCTTCTGAAATGGCCCATTCTCAAGAATGGGTAACAAATTTCTATCCCAGCTTATTTTCTTACACTCTTCTCATGTTTTTGCATATTTATGCACATTGAGTACAATGCTAGGTTTAAGTTTAGGGAGAGTGTTTTGTTAGTCACACCCACATTGTACTTTCATTTTGCATTATGTTAGCCCTATTTTATTTAAAAATTGCTCCAATTTCTTATTTTAAAAAATTTTATTGCATTTGTTCATATGTATCTCATGGCATTCCCACTATGTTATAGCTTTAATTTTTATTATTCCCATGTTTTTCAATATCTTTAGGATTGTAGGATAGTTTGATTTATAATCAAAATTTTGGAAATTGCTTTGTTACACCGCAAACTCACGCAGTGCTCCTAGTCGAGTGCTCATGTTGTGAGATAGAAATAGATTTAGACTTAATTGCATATGTTAAATACAATGTATTATTTTAACTGTCATTGGAATATATTCACTGCTAGTTAGAATGTGATCGAGTCCAACACTAGTGTAGTGTTGTGTGTAGCGTCATTAGTTGTTGTATTATAGGCTCACGATAAAGGGGTGTCTAGAACTTGCCCCTTGCGATCTTCGAAGCATATGCAATCAATATTAATTAACTCTAAAAAATGAATTAGGGCTTCACTTGGATAGTTTGAGCCTTTATATCTGAGTATGTGTTCTCTACCTTTACGAGCTAAGTTGTGCATACGCCATTCTTTTTTTGCACCTCTACCTCACTAACACCAAAGCCAAAAAGCCAAAATCCCTTTCACACTTAGCATTGAACTGCATTTAAAATTTTATTTTAACTAATTGTGGTGGCAGATAAAATTCTGGTGTGGTGTATTTTGATTTGTTTATGTGGGCGTGCTTTTAGCATAAAAAATTGAAAATTTAGCAGAAAGAAAAAAATGCTAAAAGTAGAATTGAAAAAAAAATTGAAAAAAAGGAGAAAAGGAATTAAAAAATATATGCAGTGCTTGGCTAGTGGTGTGTGACCCTGTATGTTATAAGCTAAGTATGGGGGTGTCACTCACCCATTTCTTCCTTTGGTAGCTACTTTGATGCAACCTCGAAATTATTTGCTTATGTGTAAATTATCCTTCATGTTTATCATTCAAATCCTCACCATAAGCCTAAGCCAAAAATTCCTTCTACCTAAGTCCTAAGGATTTGTGGAGTTATTTAGTATCAAGTATAGTGGAGAAGGTGTGACCGGGCGAGTCTATGACCATTGTCAATGATGGATTTCTTTGGAGGCCACCCTTGTAGTTTTGAGTCCATAATACCACACTGAGTGTCACTACTTTAGCCTATGTTATGCGGAGGACGAATCGATAGTTCATTTGTTTAGAAGTGGATATAGTTTTTTGACAGTTGATCTAAATGCATTGTAATTAATTTATGCTTAGGAATTTCTTCTAACCTATTTGTATTCTCCTTGGACACGAGACTTCTCGGTCCACCATTCCATTTTGATTTTGATTTGTAATTAATCTTTCTTACTCCCGATAGATAGTTGGACTAGTCGGGACTAGCAATAATTCAAGTCTGGCGGTTTTGATGAGTGAATTTTATATAGTATTTTAAGATTTATTTTAGTTTTGTTTTCAGTTCATATTGCTCATTTTGTCATTTTCATATAAAAATCATTTAGAATTGAATTGAGTCCATTGACCGTAACTTAGCTATTTAGAGCGTTCTTGTGCATTTCATGCTCTAGGGGGTCTTACCCCATCCTCTCTTATGTTTTTATGCATTTTGTGGTCAGTTTGATGTGTTCCTTGAGTGTGATGGGTGTTTTCTTGCAGGTACCAATGTGTGTGGAAAGTTCCTCGAGCATCTCAAATATATTTCACGGAGGAGGCCAGTCTTCATGTGTTTTTGTTCTTGCATGACCATTAGCCCCTTTTGCGCACGACAAATGGTTGTGCGCAGCCATTTGACCATCACGATGATCGTTGTGTGTGTCTGGTGCGTTGAGTGAGGTCATTCCTAATGAATTTGTTCTTACACGAGTATTGACCCCCTCTTATCGCATGACCACTGGTTGTGCAAGGCTAATTGGAATAAATGACCCAAGAAATGCACTAGTTTATTTCGGTACGAGCATTGGTCGTGCAAGGCAAAAGCTTTTTCCCCCAAAACCTCAATTTTTCCCACTAGTTCAGGTTCCTTCTCGCACGAGTAGGTAAAATTTCTTTCTCGCATGACCACTGGTCGTGCGCCAACTCGTGCTATCGGCTAACTTTTGCTCCATCTGTAAATAGTCTGTTCTGTCTTCTTCCCCAAAAGATCAAGGTTTTTCTCTTTCCTTCCACTATTCACTACAACAAATTACACCTGTTGTAAGGACTGAAATATAACTAAAACACAGTTTGTTACTAATAGTTATATTTAGTAACGAATTTTTTTTGTTGTTATCAAAAAGTACTTTGTGTAACGAATATTTTATATTTTGTTACAATAAAAATTAATTTGTTACTATAAATGTAACTATTTGTAATAACACTAATGTTAGGTTACAAATAGTAATTTTTTCTCACAATATGTTTGGCCATTTTTAGTCCCACACCGCCAGTTAAACATCAATTTTGGGTTTATATTGCCCATTCCACAATGAATTTTTGAAATATGCTGGGCTCGCGGGCTCGCGCGACGGCAGGCAGTGCCCGGCGGTGGCGGTGGGCGGGCGGCGGCCGGCGACCGGCCGATGGAATCTTTTTTACTATCGTACCTAATTTATTGTAACGACACACATACATTCGTTACAAGAAGTATTAGCGTCGAACTTTAGAGGACAACCGTTACATAAAGTTTTTTTCGTTACCAAAGAGTTTTTGTAACGATTTTTGGTACTTATTGTAACGATTTAGGTCATTACTATAAGTGCAATTTTTTGTCGTGATTTTTCATAACTTTTAGGGTTCTAAGGGCTAGGGATCATCCCCAAGGCATCCCTGTCACAACCCGCATTTTCACCGCATTTAACAATATATAAGAGTAAGGGAAAATGCACGTCATGATGCCACACTAGAAGGGGATTACTACGGGCGCTCAGGCAAAACTCCTACTTAATACATAAATAAATATCTTTAGGTTATTTGGAGGAAAATCCAGTTTAAGTTAAGAAGTTAGCTGCATCCCTCGGCTTAGTGGATCAACTAGTCCACGAATCAAAATATAATTATACTTTGTTGTAGATACTTATTTAGATTGACTCCAACATCCTACATGAGTATAAACGTCCCCAAGGACAACTCATGCTATGCAAGACCCTAAATTTATAATAGTAGTAAAGATAGTTTTTACGGTCACAAAATATAACAAGATAGAGTTTTAAAAATATGTAAA
The DNA here is from genome assembly GCA_039513925.1 of Platanthera zijinensis. Classification (NCBI taxonomy): domain Eukaryota; kingdom Viridiplantae; phylum Streptophyta; class Magnoliopsida; order Asparagales; family Orchidaceae; genus Platanthera; species Platanthera zijinensis. Next base: position 160,730,724 of record CM077083.1, read on the forward strand.
TGCATGAAGTAATAATAGTAGATTTTATACTTGAAAATACCTAATATGCATTCCTAGCATAAATCATCCCAGAGAGCAAGTAATTCACAGAAAGAAAATAAAGCAGCTAGCAAGTATCCAAAAATAACAAATCCTGTGGGCGTCAACAAACTGACACGAACCCACATACAATAAAGTATGTCTGAACTAGACTAGTAAAACAAAATAAACAACTAACTACCTCGCTAAGATGAGGTAACAACCACGGCCAACACTGCCACTCTAGCACTCCAAAACCATCACCGAACTCAGCTACAACTGTGAACCTGAGGCATTCTAATACAGAACACCTCAGCAAGAAAGAACAAGTAGTGGCAAAAATATAAGCCAAAATAAACAAAAGTCAAAAGAGGTACCAACCCAAGACCAATAGTACTGAAGTAAAGTATAAAAGTAAAGAATCAAACAGGAATAGAACACTTACGTGAATCATCGCGTACATCAACAAATACACTAGATGCACACAGCTATAAGGTGATAAATATAAGTAAATCATAAGGAAGAAATTGCACAACCTTTATTAGGCACTTTTATGGTAGACTCTACCCAAAAACACGGGCGAGATGGTCACTCAACTGGACACACCCCTCACGAATATAATATTTTTCTAACTGCGGGGGAGTCTCATACCCTCCATCATACACCGCAGATGCCCAAAAACACGGTAGACTTTCACAAGGCACCAATAATGGAAACAAACCTTGCGGAGGTGGTTACGTCCACTAACTCCCGCAATCAAGAAAACCCAAAGAAACGACAATACATATATCTCGAGACTTGGCACGTCAGATTCTACTCAACATTCTAGATTAAAGACGCGGTTGATCGACCTATAGGAAGTGTTACAAGGCCTTGATCAATTCTAACACGATCAACAACGATGAATAATGCAATTAGAGCCGCCAATAAAACACTTCAAGAATGAATAAACATGGCCTGACAAATTTTAGGTTTACCATGATAAGATCTTACAACATCAAGTGATTATTAAGGAAGATTAATTACTGTGATACCTTGGGGGGCAAAAGTGTAGAAATTTAACAAACATGAACTTAACAGTTACCATTAACCGAAGAAGAGGAAATGAGAGTAAACCACCACTTGCCTTGGTTTTACCGGAAACATTCACCGAATCACTCCATGTCGCAGATCGGGGCAAAAGAAGACGGGAGGAGTCGAAATCTTAACACAAATGGCTGAAATAGAGGTTAGGACCGAAAAACCCTAATGAGAAAACTCAAGGAATGGGGAAAGTTTTACCATGATGGCGTAGCTCTCGACGAGAGCTTTCCAGATCTATACTCGGTTGAAGATTTCGAGCACCGGAGCACCGTCGGCGGCCACCGGAAGATTCATGAATGGGAGGGAGTCGCCGCACAGATGGTTTCGGTTCGGTTTAAGTCTTGAGGAAGAAGATGAAGTTTTCTTTCATTTCTAATTATCCTAAGTATAAGAATATATATATATATATATGTATATATATATATATATATATATATTAAATAAGGATCTTTGCTTTTTCCGTCCCCTCCCCGTCCTGTCGTCGGTCACGCAGGTTCTAATGCCGTTTCATCCCCTGCTTTGCCCCTCCCCTGCATTTGCCCTCTCTCTCTATCCAGCTCTCTCTCTACCCTCCAGATGCCAACTTTGGAAGAAGGCGGCCACGGACACGTAGCTGGAAATGCCACCTCCACCGCTAGCTTCTTCGCTGTTCATCGCTCAGCCCGGCGCGTGGCCCTTACACCGTTGTTCCAAAAATTTCTATTTTCTCTGCTGCATATATGCATGCTTGAGCTACTGTAAACTGCATGCATTCGAATCTATCAGGCTAGCTTTCATTAATTTGGGGCTGAGTAACTAGCTAGCTAGCTGCGATGGCTGCGTTGACACAGGAGAACGACAACACCACGCTTGCCGAGGAAGGGGAGGTAACATCCCAGCGGCCTCCGCCGGAGATGGACGTTTCATTTCCACTGGCGAGGCAATCCTTCATATACTCGCGGACACTAGACCAGATCCACAACACAGTGTGCGAGCCTGGGAAGAACTTCGCCTCCATGAACAAGGACGAGTTTCTCACAAATCTTTGGACTGTGGAAGAGTCGGGATTCATTTCCGCCGTTCTGACGCCATTCCAGCCCACCCGGCGGCCGTGTCCGGCCCTCCGAACCGGCCGAGCTCTATCGCCGGCCTTCCTTCGCCGCTTTGCCGGAAAACCGTGGAAGAAGTCTGGGCGGAGATCCACTTTGAGAAGCAGCAGCGTCGACAACGCTGGCAGCGGGCCAGGCAAGAAAGAACCAGGAAGTGCGCACAGAGGTGGCGGTCCATGGTGAAGGTATAAATGCAGAGAACTGCTCTGTCCCTCACTGGAGCACGGCTCCGTCGCCGGCGGCGCTGCGGAGGTGGCGGAGGAGACCGTGGGCGCTGGAGGTATAGAGGAGGAGTTGGTGGGCGCTGCAGGCCGGTGGCAGAGGAGGAGGTGGTGGGCGCTGTGGAGGTAGCAGAGGAGGAGATGACGGAGGACGAGGCGGCGGAGGACGCATTATTAAAACTTATGACCATACTTTAATAATATTATTTATAAATAATATTTTAATAATATTGTTTATAAATATTTAGTACTTAAAAATCCAAATATTTGTAATAGAATATTAATAATTATAGGTAATAAAATGTTAATAAAATATCAACAAAATTTTGAATACTTGAAAAAAATGATAATTTGTAATAATTTTTAATAATATATTAATAATCTCGCATGACTTTCATCCAGGCGGGCGCAATTCACCAGTTCGGCGTCGCAACCGTCACTTGCGGCCCCACGACGCCCTATGATATTGCATATGCGCTTTTTTGTTTCTATTGTATATATATCTCTGCTTGCCCAACTCCCATTTTCGTGTGATATTCCGTTGATATTTTTCCCATCGTCAACCTCGAAATTGTGATTCTATATAGTGAAAAAGTTTCTAGACACTTGGTGTCCGTTCAGTACGTTGGTAGTGGTTGTGAACATGATTATGAACAGTCATCTATTTGGCACACGTTTTGATCCGTGAAGTTTAAACAAAAATGTCACCGCGATGAAACATACGTTTGAACTGATAATTGTGACCACCAAGAAAAAAATAATTTCGCGCAGAAAAATTGATGGATATTCTTAGATGAGGTTAGACATTCTTGAACGAGGGATAACTGTTGTGTTCGTTTGGCATGGCGGCGGTGGTCGTGAACGTCGTGGTTATGAACTGTCATTTGTTTGACATAACGTTTTCATCAGTTGAACTTAAATAAATAGCGGCATTGTTTCCCAACAACTGCGTACGTTTGTTAAATGATTTGAAAATATAAAAAAATTAGAATATGTTATAAAAATTGACTCAGTTGTTCAATCCGACCGGACCGTCCGACCAACAATATAGGAATTTATTATATAAAATATGTTGCGGACTAACCCGACGCCCCGGTCGGACCGGATAATCTTGGACCGCCTTAGCTCGCGGAGCGGTCGAGCGCGCACACAGTCAGTTGGAAAAGGGGGAATGAACACAGGGAGTTTTAGCGTGGAAAACCCTTCAACCGGGTGAAAAACCACATGACCGGGTCTCTGCCGGTCAAAATCCACTAGATTGCTGGAGGTTACAATTTGATGGGGGAATCGGGGCGACAGGCCGCTCCCGTTACAATCTTGAAGAGGGAGAGAGTGTATGCAGCCGTTGGTGGGCAACAGACTGCCTCACCAACGGGACTTGGACGGTGGAATGCGCGGGATGCTTTAGGCACGTGCGCTCAGAGGCGGTGTGTATTCCAGGGTTGTTGCTGCTTCCCTTGCTCGTCTTTCTCTGTTCCTGGAGTGCTTCCTTTGCGATTGAGCGCTGGTGGGGTGCCAACAGCCGATGACGGGGCCGACGGCCTATGACGAGTGCTGATATCCGCTGGCGGGTGCTGATAGCCGCTGGGGGCCGCTGGAGGTCCCGGGCGGCGGCCGGTGGTTGGCGGCGAGAGGCGGCCGCTGGTTGTTGGCGACGAGGGGTGGCCGCCGGCGGAGAAGAACGGGAGAGCTCCCACCTGAGGAAGAAGAAGGGGGGAAGCGTAGGAGAAGAAGATGATCAAATGAGGAGCCCCTGGGGTCCTTTTATAGGCTCCAGGGGGAAGTTATGGTGGGCCCCACCAATAACATAGTGGGTTGGTGGGTGGTTTTGCCCCGATCGGACGGCCGGCGGGGCCTCCCCCTCGAGGACGGTGGGGAGGTCACCCCGAGGCGGGGCCGCCCGGACGACGCTGACGGCGAGGAGGCGGCCGGATGCGGCGGCGGCCGGGGCCATGGCCGGGGAGAGATTTCTAACTCTGGTCGCGGTGGTGATCGTCAGCGTGGAATCCGGAATGGCGGCGATGGCGAGCGGTTCTAAGGTACGATGGTGCGCGCCAGTTTGGAAAGCGGACGTCAGGCGAGCATGCGTGGAGGCCGGCAAGGTGCAGGAGTCGGTCGTGCGTGGTCGTGCGTGCGCGGAGGCGGTCCGTGCGCGGACATGCTGCGCGCGCGGGCCGCGCGTGCTGGTGGCGCGCGCGCCGGCTGCCCGCGCGCTGGCCGCGCGCGCGCCGGCCGAGCGCGCGCCGGCCGCGCGCGCGCCGGCCGAGCGCGCGCCGGCCGCGCGCGCGCCCGGCCGAGCGCGCGCCGGCCGCGCGCGCGCCGGCCGCGCGCGCGCAGGCTGCGGGCGCAGGTCGCGCGCGCTGGCCGCACGTGTGCCGGGCGAGCGCGCGCTGGTCGCACGGGCGTAGGGTGCGCGCGCGCTGGCTGTGGTCGCGCAGGCCAGGCCGCGCGCGCGCAGGCCGCGCGCGCGCAGGCCGCGGGCGAGCAGACCGCGCCTGCTGGCCGCGCGCGCGCGCTGGCTGCGCGCGCCCTGGCTGCGCGCGCCCTGGTCGTGCGCGCGCTGGCCGCGCGTGCTGACTGCGCGTGCCGCGCGCGCCGCGCGCGCAGGCTGCTCGTACGCGCGCGCGCAAGCCGTGCGCGCTGGCCGCGTGCGCCGGCCGGTCCTGGCGAGGCTATGCGTGCGCACAGGTTGTGCGCGCGCGCAGGCGGTGCTTGTGCGCAGGTCGTGCGTGCGTATAGGCCGTGCGCACGTGCATGTCGTGCGTGCCTGCAAACCGTGCGCGGTCATGGAGGAGGTTGTGCGTGTGAATAGTTATGTAATTTTACCACTTTGAACTGACTAATTTTTTGTGGTGCGCAGGTACCGAAGCGTTCTGCTGGACCAATGCGTCTACGCTCCTCTTTGACTGAAGATGGCGTGGCTATTTGGAGAACGAAGTTCGGACTTCCTTCTGACTTGGAGGTGAGGATCCCGCGTCCCGAGGAGCGGGTTCAAAATCCTCCCCGTGGTTGGCTGACTGTCTGCGAAGTGTCGCTCAGATCTGGTTTCCGTCTTCCTCCCTGCGACGAGGTGGTGGAGATTCTGAAGTTTTGCGGAGTCCCTATTTCCCAGTTTGCTCCAATTGGGGTTACTCCTATCATGGGCTTGATTGCTTTTTTTCGTGAGCACGGGGGCTCTCTTTCTCTAGACCAATTCCGGGATTGGTGCGACGTGCGCTTTGATGGTTGTGAGCGGATCGAGGTGCGCAGCAACAAGGTTTGGCTGGAGTTTGAGTCCCGCAAAGATCGTCGTCATGGTAACACTTTGTTTGGATATGTGAAGAATTCCTGGGGTCTTCCTGAGGTGTGGAATGCGCTTCCCGATCGTTGTCGCCGTGTGAAAGGGAGGGAGCGAGACTTTTCCCCTGTGCTAGGATTTTCCGAGCCTCGTGAGTTGGCTAATCGTCTCTTCAATATATATGCGTTTGTCGAGGAGAAGCGATTGTTGGGATGTGGCATTTCTGTTGGTACGGGTCGGGTGGTGTCGTCTTCTCAGGGAGGGGGCCGCAAGAGAAAAGCGGTTGTGGCCCCCGTTAGTGATGTTGACGTTATGGTGATAGCTTCTGATGATTCAGTCTCAGAGACGCAATTACCTGTTTCCCCTGCTCTACGGGCGCTTGCTAGCGCAGCGGTTCCCCGGATGTCTTCCTCTTTGAAGGCGATGAGTGACGCGGTAAGTTGGTGCCTTACTGTTTCTTCCTTCTTCTTTTATTTTTTGTTTGAAGGCGGCTAATTGCGTGTTTTCCTTTTGCAGATCGAGACTCAGGCACAGATAGCGGTCACCTGGAACGATCATTACGTGAGCCTGAAGGATGGATATCTCGCTTTGCAGGAGAAGCTTCGACTGTCGATGAGCTCACTCTCTTCTCTCAAGGAAGAACATGACCGAGACATCGCGCAGTATCATCGAGATGGGTCAGAGCTGAAGTCCGAGCTAGAAGACGTGCGTGCTTCCTTGGACGTGGAGAAAGCCGTGGTGGAGAGGACTGCCCAGATGTTGAAGTATGCGTGGGAGGAGACATCTGGCTTGGAGACTCAGTTGCGTGCGGCGCGAGATGAGGTTTCAGGCCTTGAGACCTAGCTTTGTGCGGCGAGGGCGCAGGTAGAGGCGTTATCTTTGGATGACCATACATCAGAACTGAAGGCCGCAGGTCTTGCGGAGTACCTGGAGTCCTTGGACTATATGCGGGATCGTAGCCTGATTGCGGAGGAGGTTCGTGATGGCATTTGGTCCAAGGAAGTAGAGCCTCAGATGGATGACATACGCCAGTTAGCGCTTCGTCGTGGTGTTTCGAAGGCCTTTCGCTTCATAGGGAAGCGTCTTGGGTGTGATACTTCCAGTTTCAGCTTTGCGGATGTTTCAGATGATGAGCGTTCTAGCTCGGATGCTGATGATGAGTAGCTGTAGTGTTTATCTGCTGTTGTATGTCTTGTCATTTATTTGTAGTCATTTGCTTCTGTTATAGCTTTTGAGATTGTCGCCGTTAGGGCTCCATTTCATTGTTTTCTATGATAGCCTTACTTGTATGTCGTTGTCATGTGTTTTGCACAGATGCATTTTGTCACGAGATGGTTGTTGGTGGGAGTTGATCTTTGTCATGGTGTATTAGTATGGGAGTGACCCATGGCTTAGTGCGTGGGCCTGGCTCGCGGCCTAGTTTATATGAGGGCTTCTTCGTGAGGGAGGCAAGTCCTTACGGTGTTGCGTGGAACTGGTCCACGGCTTTTCGCGCGAGACGAGCTCGCGGTTTCTTCGTGAGGAGGGCAGGCCCCCACGGTGTTGCGTGGAACAGGTCCACGGCTTTTCGCGCGAGACGAGCTCGCGGCTTCTTCGTGAGGGGGCAGGCCCCCACGGTGTTGCGTGGAACAGGTCCACGGCTTTTCGCGCGAGACAGGCTCGCGGCTTCTTCGTGAGGGGGGCAGGCCCCCACGGTGTTGTGTGGAACAGGTCCACGGCTTTTCGCGCGAGACGGGCTCGCGGCTTCTTCGTGAGGGGGGCAGGCCCCCACGGTGTTGTGTGGAACAGGTCCACGGCTTTTCGCGCGAGACGGGCTCGCGGCTTCTTCGTGAGGGGGGCAGGCCCCCACGGTGTTATGTGGAACAGGTCCACGGCTTTTCGCGCAAGACGGACTCGCGGCTTCTTCGTGAGGGGGGCAGGCCCCCACGGTGTTGCGTGGAACAGGTCCACGGCTTTTCGCGCGAGATAGGCTCGCGACTTCTTCGTGAGGGGGGCAGGCCCCTACGGTGTTGCGTGGATTAAAGAGACACTGAATTTTGTTAGGACATGTAGTATTTGCAGAAAATAAAAAGCAATTCTTTGAGTAACAATTTGCATGAGATCAGGTTTGCGACTAATATAAATCACATAGTCTTGAATTTAGACAAGGTGGCGTAAAAGAGTCATAATGTGTTACTGGTAAAAGCGGCGTAGATTCCGTGCGTTCCATGTGCGGGGTAGAATCTTTCCTTCGGCATTTCGTAACTTGTATGTGCCTGGCTTCACCACAGCGGTAACAACGAACGGTCCTTCCCATGTTGGAGATAGCTTGTCGCCTTGTGCTCCCTTCCCTGCAGCTTCCAAGGTGCGAAGGACTAGGTCTCCGATGTTGATCGGGCGGGCCTTCACTCGGCGATTGTAGTAGCGGGCTGTGCGTTGTTGGTAGGCGACGGCGCGAAGGGCGGCTTCTTCGCGTACTTCGAAGATCAGGTTGAGGTTGTCGCGGAGCGCCTCGTTGTTAGTCTGGGGATCAAAGTTGGATGTCCGAGGACTAGGGACGCCGATGTCGACCGGGATAATAGCCTCCGTTCCATAGCAGAGATTGTATGGAGTTTCTCCTGTAGGTGTTCTCTCTGTAGTGTGATATGCCCATAACACATTAGGAAGGGCGTCCACCCATTGCCCCCCAGCATCCTCTAGTCGTGTCTTTAGTCCCTTTAGAATAGTACGGTTGGTTACTTCAATTTGCCCATTGGATTTGGGATGTGACACTGCTGTGTGCCGTAACACTATCTTTAGGTCTTCACACAACTGGGTAAAGGATTTTCCCATGAATTGGGTGTCGTTGTCAGTGATGATGATTGCCAGTATGCCGAAGCGACATATGATATTTTTCCAGACGAATTGTTTGGCGTTTTCTTCGGTTATCTTGGCCAGTGGTTCCGCTTCGACCCATTTGGTAAAGTAATCGATTGCCATAATGATGAATTTCCTCTGACCGGAAGCTAGTGGCAAAGGCCCGAGGAGATCTATCCCCCATTGTGCAAACGGCCAGGCTCCTTGAAATGATGTGAGGGCTACCGGGGGCTTCCTGTGAACGTTAGCGTGCACTTGACAGCTTCTGCACTTTTGAATGAATTCTGTCGCCTCCTTCTTCATGGTTGGCCAATAAAATCCTTGTCGTAGGATTTTCCTGGCCAGGGCTTTTCCCCCGAGATGTTCGCCACATACTCCTTGGTGGACTTCGCGGAGCGCGTACCCTTCATCTTCTTTTGATAGGCATTTCAGGTAGGGTCCTGCAAAGGACCGCTTGTATAGTTCTCCGTCTATCAAAGTGAACGCTGCTGCTCTCATTCTCAGGCGGCGAGCCTCCTTTTGATCTTCCGGTGGTAGCTGGCCCTTCAAATGGTCAATTAGCGGGGCCGTCCATGATTCTTCTGCTTCATTGACTTCTGCTATATCCCATGGGCCATGAATACTGGGGAAGACTATTTCTTCTACCCGACGCCTTCTTGTTTGGTATTGTGTCGAAGAAGAGGCTAGCTTTGACAGAGCATCGGCTTTATTATTTTGCTCTCGAGGGATGTGAATAATTTGGATTTGTGGGATTTGGATGAGAAGGGACTTGACGAGCTGGAGATACTGGGATAACTGTTCATTCTTGGCTTCAAATTCTCCTTCTACCTGCGAGACAACAAGTTGTGAGTCAGAGTAGATGGTCAGCTGCTTGACCTGGCAGCTGATGGCGAGCCTGAGCCCCGCGATGAGGGCTTCGTATTCTGCCGCATTATTTGTAGCAGGGAATTTTAGTCGGAGTCCATATTCTAGAGTAACGAGTTCTGGATTAATGAGGAGCAGGCCTGCTCCAGCACCTTCAGCTCTCGAGGCCTCATCAATGTACAGCGTCCATGTTTGTCCGGCTCTCACTGGTGCAAATTCTGCTTCTGTTGGCAGGGTGTTTTCTACGATGAAGTCAGCCAAAACCTGAGATTTGATGACAGGGCGCGGGAGGAACTGGATATCGAACTCGCCTAACTCGACAGCCCATTTAACCAATCGACCGGATGCTTCGGGTTTTTGGAGAATGACACGGAGGGGTAATTCGGTTAGGACCTTAACACTGTGCGCTTGGAAGTAGGGACTGAGTTTTCTGGCGGAGAAGACAAGTGCTAAGGCTGTTTTGTCCGCAACCGGGTATCGGGTTTCGGAATCAGAAAGGATTTTGCTTAGGTAGTAGACGGGGCGTTGAATTCCTCCTTCGTCTTTAACTAGTACTGAACTCAATGCCGCTGGTGTGATGGCGAGGTATAAAAAGAGAATTTCTCCGGGAGCTGGCTTGGATAGAAGTGGAGGAGAGGCCAGGTATTGCTTTAAGGATTCAAAGGCCGATTGACACTCATCCGTCCATTGAAACCCTGTGTTTCGTGTTCCTCGGAGGATTTTGAAGAAGGGGAGGTACTTGTCTCCCGTCCGAGCTAGGAATCGGGATAGCGCTGTGATTCTTCCGTTCAACCGTTGGACATCTTTGAGTGATCTGGGTGGAGACATTTCTTCGAGAGCCTTAATTTTCTCAGGATTGGCCTCTATTCCTCGCTGGGTAACCATGAACCCTAAAAATTTTCCCGAAGTGACACCGAAGGCGCACTTGCTAGGGTTAAGCTTCATTCCATATTGCTTGAGGATCTTGAAACATTTCTCTAAGTCCTCCAAATGGTCTTCCTGGCGAATGCTCTTAACTAGCATATCGTCTACATACACTACCATGGATCTACCGATGAGCTCTTTAAAGATCTTGTTCATGAGTCGTTGGTAGGTAGCTCCTGCATTTTTAAGTCCGAATGGCATTACTTTGTAGCAATAAATTCCTTTGTCGGTACAGAAAGCCGTGTGCTCTTCGTCGGCCGGGTCCATTCGAATCTGGTTGTATCCCGAGTAGGCGTCCATGAAGCTAAGTAGTTGATGTCCGGCGGTTGAGTCGACTAGCTGATCTATCCTGGGAAGTGGAAAGCTGTCTTTAGGGCAGGCCTGATTAAGGTTTGTGTAGTCCACACACATTCTCCACTTTCCCGAAGATTTCTTTACTAGGACGACATTAGCCACCCAAGCGGGGTAGCCAACTTCTCGAATGAATTGGGCGCGAAGGAGTTTTTCAACCTCCTCTTCGATTGCTTGGAGCCTCTCTGGGGCAAAGTTCCTCTTCTTTTGAATGACGGGTTTACACGCGGGATTAATGTTGAGGAGTGATGGATGACTTGAGGATCGATCCCAGGCATATCTTCCGGGGACCAAGCGAAGATATCCTTATTCCTCCGGAGGTAGGCTGCTAACCTTTCTTTCTCCTGCTCCTGCAAGAGGGACCCGAGCTGGACGGTGCGATCTGGTTTTGTCGAAGAAAGAGGGACTTCAATCAGACCTTCGATGGGTGCCCCCCGCTGTAGAACTGCTTCATCTCTGAGGTCAAAATCATCGATGCTCAGTGTGGTGGGCTCGGTGGGCTGAGCTTGTTTAGAATAGCAACTCCTTGCGGCTTCTTGATTCCCGCGTACTACTCCAATTCCTCCGGGAGTAGGGAACTTCATCGCTAAATGGGGGATAGATGGGATAGCTTTGAAGGTGGTCTGAACAGGCCTTCCAAAGATAGCGTTGTATGCTGAGTTCGAGTCTACTACCACGAACTGGACTTCATGCGTAGTCTGTCTTGGAAATTCTCCCAACATGACTGGTAAGGTGACAGTTCCGATGACTTGGACCTGATGGTTATCGAAACCGTATATCGGGCCCGCGGCTGGAGTTAGCTGCTGCCGGGATATATTCATATTCTGCAGAGTGGTAGAGAAAAGGACGTCGACCGAACTGCCATTATCGACGAGGATTCGCTTGACATTGTAGCAGGGGTTTCCGATGCCAGCGCTAATTACAAGCGGGTCCTGATGCGGGATTCGGACGTTGATGAGGTCTTCATCTCCAAATGATATGGTGGTGTCCTGCTTGCTTTTTTTGTCTGCATGGGCTTCCTTTCCAGAGTGGACTGACAATATCTGTGTAGTCAGAATAGGTGATCCGGCGATAGTCTCAATGTTTCCTACCACTTGCCTTCCTCCTTCAGGTGCCGGCGGGGCATTCTGCTGGTCTCTGGGACGCCTAGGCGGGTCTTGCTGCTCTTGGACCCTTCCTTGTAGAAACCTACCGAGCAGTCCTAGACGGACTAAACGCTCAATCTCCTCCTTTAGACGAGCACATTCTTCAGTGGTGTGTCCGGTTGTCCGGTGATATTCGCAATACTTTGATTGATCGTTCCTAGGATTAGGAGGCGGTTGCCTTGGTCGCTGCAATGCTGGTTCATTCTGAATGGCGTACAAAACGTTGGTGCGAGAAGTATTGAGCGGGGTATAATCTCTAGGGGGATCTCTCTGCGAGTCACGCCTGCGTCGTCCAAATCGACGGTCCTCAAGGAACCTTCCCTCCTGGTGCTGAGGGATTGGCTCTTTATCTCTCTGTCTTTTTTGTACTCCATTGAACTACCGTCGATGAGCTTCAATAGCTTCGTCTGCGGCTATTTGCGCTTCGATTCTGGATAGTTGGGAACGGTTTCTCTCATCAGTGCTGAGTAAAAACCGTTGGGTCGAAGACCCCCTAAGAACACTCCACGTAGGAGTTCGGGGTCGACTCCCGGGATCTGGCGGGCTTCTGTAGTGAAACGTCGAAAGAATTCTTTAAGGGTTTCCCCTTCGCTCTGGCGGATTCCAGAGAGATGAGAGGGATCTCGAACAATCCTTCGATTAGCGATGAATTGGTCGGAGAACTGTCTAGTTAATTCGGCAAAAACTAGTAATGGTACCGGGCCTCAAAGAGTGAAACCATGTTCGAGCTTGTCCTTTGAGGGTAGTTGGAAATACTTGACATAATAGTTGATCAGTGGCATGGAAGATCCTCATGATGGTGGTGAAATGATTGACATGCTCGAGTGGATCGTCAGTTCCATCAAATGTTTCGATGTTTGGAAGTTTGAACCCTTGTGGAATCGGATGATCGAGGATCTGCTGGATAAAGGGGGAGCCTTGATAAAGCGGTCGATGAAGGTGGAAATCTCTCCTTGCAGCTTGGCGGCATTCTTCAGCAACAGCCTCCCTGATTTTGTTGGGTCCGGCGTTCCTTCACTTGACCCGTGGCGCTCTGCTACTTATATAAAAAATTAAGTAGCACCCTCTCCAACAGTCCGGGCTTTTGGAGCAGTTGGGTATGCGCTTGATCCTTCAATTGGTATCAGAGGAGGTCACGGGTTCAAGACCAGGGGGGCGCTATTAAATCCTGATTTTTCCCTTCTACCTGTGTGGGTCCGGTGGGTCAGGCAACCGTGGACATGTGGTAACCCCACCTCTGAGCCGTGTGGGCCATGTGGTAACCCCACCTCTGAGCCGACGGGTTGTGCTGGACGCCGGGGGGGGATTGTTGGGTCCGGCGTTCCTTCACTTGACCCGTGGCGCTCTGCTACTTATATAAAAAATTAAGTAGCACCCTCTCCAACAGTCCGGGCTTTTGGAGCAGTTGGGTATGCGCTTGATCCTTCAGATTTCTTGACGAGTGAGTAGAGGGTGGACGGGAGCATCGTTAACTGGATTGCGGGGGCGATCTGCCCTTGTTCTTCCTAGATGGGGATAAGCCGAACTGGCAGCATCTGAATGATCCTCAGGTCCTTCTTGTTCCACAGGGTCTTCCTGGTTCCTTGGTGGATTAAATAGTGGAGGATGGTTAGCTGGCGGAGGTGACCTTGGTGGAGCTGGAGGTGCTCCCATGTTCCGAAGTAGTGTGAGCATCTCTGTCTGCTGCTCCTCCATTTGGCGGACACGCCCTTCCAAAGCGGTGACGGGGGCGAAAGCCGCTTCAGCGGTCAGTGGCACGTCTACCAGAGAGTGAGATCGTGCAGGCTCAATGTGTCCGCCAAGTGCGGATCCTTCTGCGGTACGGGCACTCCTCTTTGCCATTGCAGTAGTAGGGACGATGAAATTTCTCTGCGAAGGATACTGGGAATGTTTCCCACAGACGGCGCGAAACTGTTGCGGACTAACCCGACGCCCCAGTCGGACTGGATAATCTTGGACCGCCTTAGCTCGCGGAGCGGTCGAGCGCGCACACAGTCAGTTGGAAAAGGGGGAATGAACACAGGGAGTTTTAGCGTGGAAAACCCTTCAACCGGGTGAAAAACCCTAGCCTTGGCCTAAAAGGGTTATTTAGGTCAAAGTGTCTCTTGTGGGTATTGAGTGACCAAATCACCTCAACAGAGATTGAAATTTGGGTCACTGATTTTTATGACAATAAACACCTTCACATAGAGTTTGAGGTGGATTAGGGTGGATTTGCCCTACGACCCTAGTTCAAACCCTAAGGTTGAATTTTGGGGGTTTGTGAAGGACATAAGGTGATATGTCCTTGTATGGACTTTGTGTTTAGTCCATGTGATCTTAGGGTGGTGAAATGCCTTAGGAAGGAATTTGGTGGTATTTGGACACATGCACCCCACTTTAATCACTTGGAAATTATTTTGGTCTATACACCTTATGGAATAATTAAGGGGTCCTATGACCTTGGATCTTCATGAGATTTTGGTAGGGGTAATTTTATAGTAATATTAACCTCTGAAATTTATTATAGGATTTTTAGATAACAATAGCGCATACTTGTAGATATAACATTCATCTTGCCCTTTTTGATGATATTGAAGTAACTATAGTTTAATTGTCTTAGAATGATATAAAACTCTGGTAATGTTACTCAAATACCATTTGTATACACTGAAAAATTATTTTGAATAATTGGACATCTCATCTTAGTATTTCATGTGTAAAGTGAACTAATGCACCTTATTTTGATAAATAGATAGTAAATATCATATCTTGTTGGAAAATTATCTTGCTTGGCCATAAAACCTTTTAGGGCATATTGAAGCTTAGGAAATTATTACATGTAGTTTGGAAGAGGTTACAAACATGTTTCTTCACCATGTGCCCTAATGTGGATTTATTTGGAGTATTTTTCTATATAGCTTACTGACCTTGAAATTACATTAAACTTATTCAGTAAAGTTTGTGATCATATTAAATCTCTGGTAATTTTTGTATAATTTTTGGATAAAGTTTGGTGGTGCTTCCTTCTTTACCTCTATTTATTGGTATTATTTTGAATTAATTAATTATAGGTTAATAAATTTATGAAAATTTGTGATATTTGGTATTCATTGATATTTTGGCATCATATAGTGTTCATAATTTTTGGGTGGCCATACCTAAGGAAATCTAGTACTTCATGTTCAAAATTACCCATGACATAACTTTTGGGAAAATTTAATAAATGCCAAATTAATTAGGAAAATTACAAGTTTCTGGATTTAGGCTAAATATGTCATGATAAACCCCCAATAATTATCTTAGAGATTTTGGATGAAAATATGGAGTACCTCCTATCATGTACATCATATAGCTTAAATTGGTCTACATATAGTAAAACTGCAGAAATTGTGATAGCATGTGGAATGTACATAGGGAGTTGGGGTTAATAGTCTACTAGTTTTGGTGAAGTGAAAATGAGTTCAGCATTAGGAATCATGATGTGGAAAGTGTTGGGTTGACTGGTGTTAAGTGGTGCTCGGGATCGACGAAAGATCGTCTTTCCTGTGGACAAGGAGAGTCAAAATACACTAAGGTTAGAGTCAGCATAACATTAAATGGGGTTGGTTGTGGGTAGATACCAATAATAATAACTACCTTGTGAAATAGATCTTTGAGCTTCAACCCATCGTAGTTCCTAGTGCCCTCGAGAGCCCTTCACAGGAAATGCCTTAGGCAGTCCAAGGTTAACTCAAACTGTAAGACTAAAATGAATATAAGAGTAATTAGAAATATTCTAGGATTTCACTTGCACTCACCCCATGTATATGGGAGGCCAGTCTTGTTTATTAACTCGGGCGGTTGGCTCGGTAGTTGTAGTGATGGGCGGGTTAGCCCGGCGAGCCGATGGCTCGGATGGTTTTGTGATGGACGGGATAGTCCATGGAGCTTTGGATCGATGGGAAAATTCTGTCATGTTGTATGTGCATACAATATCAGGTGGTGGGTCTTCGGTATTGGAGGGTCGTATCACCGACACCAATATGTTGACTTGGCAAGTGTGGTTTAGCACTCAGCCAAATAAAGTCCGGTGCGCAAGCCGGCAAGAGTACGCAGGAGCTCCGCTTAGTGATCTAGCATTGAGGCATATGATAGGTCTTACTAGTAGTGCTGATACCAGTCTAGAGGTGGGAGGGGACCAACCCATCGCTTCTGTTTACCACTACAGAGGTATCCTGGGGGGTTAGGCTCCAAAAAGGGGGAACTAAAGGTCTGTGTGCACAGAGTCGGGTGTGTGAGTTGCACTTGCATGTTCATACCATAGCATACTTGCATGACATAGCATAATCATTACATATAACTCTTGACACCTATTATATAAATTGGTATGAGACTCTTTATACAATAGGTCTTGCAAAACGATACCTTGGTCTATAAGTTTGTACGGGCATTCCTATAGATCATGGTTACTTTAATTTATTTTATCTGTGTAGATAATAAATCCACTCTTTACTTATTTACTGTACGTTGCCTACTTGTTTTCTTTACAGCTTCTGGTTATGGCTCTTTTATTTATACTCATGTTAGGCTAGTTCCGCCATCACCTGCTTACTTTTGTTACTCTCCACCTTAAATACCTTCCCTTTCTTTATCCCCACTCGGTGCCTAGGAGCCAATGGGGGAGGCGTGGAGGATGGTGGGACTTAGTCTTTTAGACTAACGGAAGTTTGACCAAACCGTTTTAGGGGACCGTGGAGCCGAACCCGGAGATGCAGCACCAGAGGTTGGTGCATTTGGAGACGGGACAGTCTAGCACGGGAGTTCAGGTAGCAGGGATAGTGAGTCCCGATCTTTAGTAGCTTAATGGATTTGCTTCTGCGTTTGAGTGATATGTAGTGAGGATTTGATGTACTGGGCATAAAGCCCTTATTTGGTACTCTTGTTATTGTTGTTGTGGACTCTCCATTCGTGGAGATTAATATTATATTCATGTGATTTCTGATGGACTAGTATTTGGGTTTTTACATTACTCTTATACTTACTCTTCTCTTCTACGATTGGTATTGCCGGCTGGATCAGCGTTTTGTAGTGACGACCTTCCAGGGAGTGTTAGTGTCACCGCAAAGCAGCGGTTCTGGGCATAAGACCCTGTTAGTTTTGCAAAGAAAATGGGGTCTTACACAACGTCACCCTGTAAGAACCCCCCTCCCCCTTACTCAGGAGGTTACCTGGTCTTATGCCCAGAACTGCCGCCTTATGTTGACACTTAGCACACACGACGAGTCGACACTACAAGACGTCGATCCTGCTGGCTTATACGATCATTTACCTGTATGCCAAGTGAGAATAGAAGTACATCGAGCAGTTATAAAACTAGCAAGTCCACAAGTCACATTAATATCATCACATATATAGTTGCAAAGAATAACAGTCCATAATGAGTACAGAAATGAGAGAAGGGCTTATACCCGGTACATACCAAAAAAATAAGTCTCTCTCTCACACAAACACTAAGCGGAAGCTGTAACTAAAACAGTCGTCATCACCTAACGCTGAACTGCAGTAGTAGTAGTAGTGCGCACAACTGCTCCTCAGGTCCTGCCACCTCGTCCTACTGGTCGTGCTGGCGCTCCAACTCCTCGAGCTCCTAAAATGATACGGTCACAACCGACCGTTAGTCATAAAGACTAAACCCGTCCTGTATCCAAACATCTGAGCCTCCAGCTCGTAGGACTAAACCTGTCATGTATCCTCCAATCCTATACGGGTTATTTTTGTCACATCGTTCTCTTAACCTATTAGATTGCTCTTATCTAACTCTTATTATACATAGCATTTTAATGTTAGTCATTGGACTACCCAGGGTATGCCCGGTGAAGGGCTCTTAGGGGCACTAGGAACTACGATGGGCTGAAGCCCAAAGCTCCCTTTCTCAAGGACACTTAATTTTATTAATTAATGTCTACCCATTATTAATACCCCAATCTCTTATTTACTCTTGAGTAAACCTAATGACTTAACGTACTGATTGGGAGATCATCGATCTTTCGTCGGGCCCCGTTATAGTTGTTCTCCTTATGGGCTGAACTCTATCACTCGTTACTATGTAATGACATACTCGTAACACCAAGCAGGGTTTCAACTTCCCAATACATCTCTCAATCCAACCACCTATCATTTTTCGGTGGGTCCTAGTGTTAAACATCACTTTTTACTAAGCGCGACCCATGACCTAATTTTAACCCATATGAGAAGACTTCCAATTCCTTGGGACAAGGGCCCTTAAATATTTATCATGAATTTGTCATGTGTATGAATTTAACCATTTAGAATTTCATCATTTTTCTAAGTATTTAGAATCATAAATTAAATTATTTAATTAGGTGACCTATGTCACTTTGTACATGAGCTACTATATCCAATGGTCCATTATATCCAGATAATTTACCTGGAGTTCATCTAGGTAAAAAATAGATGTTACCCAAAGATACTAATTTTTTTCACTTGATTTACCATTCATTTTCTATTTATGATTATAATCACAATTATTCAATTTTCCAAATGAATTACCTAAAATATTCAAATAAAAAATCTTAAAAAATTACTAGTGATTAACATTGTCATAGTAGTACTCAAAATAGAATTTCATACTCCTAGCCAGTGATTTGACAAAAAATAATTACATGTGAACATTATTACAAAAATGCCACTACCAGTTCTGTGTTTGCTTCTAAGGGGCTTAAAATTAACATACAATGTCTCTGTATAAATGTGACAGAAATATACACAATATTAATAGTGCATTATAGTTTATAATGTTTAACTCGACGACATTGAGGCATCTTACTCCTCAAGCCGATGATCCAGATTAAACCCGCATGTACCAACTTAAAACTTATTTCCCAGCCACTGGGCCACTGTCACCGCCGACGATTATCGCCACCACCTCCGTTGAGGTGGCGACTGGTGTTTTCCGGCGACATGGCCGCCGGAGGCGGTTCCTCTGGCAAACCCGAGCAAGAAGAAAAGCTCAGTTTTTCTCCCTCTTTCTCACATGGAATCAAACTCAGTTGAGCCCGATATATCTCCTAGTGGATCTAGAATACTGTATGCGAGCTTGGTGGCGGGTACGGTAGTGGTGAGCCATTGCCGACCCTTGCTCCGGAGAGTTAACTTGCTTTCTGGTTTCTCCAACAAAAGCTTAGCTCCAGCAGTCGTTTTGCACTCCCCTGGTCTCAATGAAGATGATGGAGGCCTTGGTAAGGAGTGGGAGTGACGACTAGGGTTCCTTGTCTCTTCCTCTTTATAAGAAGAATTAGGGCTTAAGTTGTTGGCCACATGTCAGCCTAATATTGGACCGCCAATTAGTTTGGGTTGCTTTGCCACATGTCGCCTTAGTTTTGGACCGCCAATCATTGTTTTAAATAAATAATCTTGGGAATATCAACGTATTAAATAGGTTGTTGAAGAGAATTGGGTTCAAAAACACATTTCTCGAAAATGCGGTTTAGTCATATAGGTGAACTAGATGAAAATACTCTAAGTCCAAAAGCATTGAGTGGTCTTGATATCACTCAAGGCAGTATTGAGTGGCGTTGGGACCACTCAACGCCACGTTGAGTGGCATTGAGATGACTCAATGTTGTGTTGAGTCCACTCAACGCCTCAGCATCCAGAATGCTTCCAAGTCAATGCCGCATTGAGTGGTGTATATCATTGAATTGGGGTTATGACTTCTCCAAATAGGGGGAGATTGTTGGGTACATTGGAAACAATGTACTTGATTTGAAGAAGCCCCTTCAACTCAATGATATACACAAGTTTGTATTTGATGTATGTTTCAGTTCATCCATGCAGGTTTGTCAATGTCATACTGATTGGATAAGTGGTCCAAGTGATATTGACAGATGGACTCAAAGAAGCTGACTTGAAAGGTAGGAAATTGCCTAAGTCCAAAAGTGTCGAGTGAAGCCAGTCCACTCAACACCATACAGCTAAAAGTGCTGAGTGAAGTCAAGACAGTCAAAGCCTAAAAAGTCTCAACACAAAAAAAATTACTAAGTACAAAAGTGTCGACACACTTCTCAATAATGTCGACACCTTTGTAGGAGCAGTGTCGAGACAAGTCAGTTATCTCGATACCTTGAAGATCAAGATAGGTGTGTCGAGACAAGTCAATTATCTCGACACCTTGAAGATCAAGTCAGCAGTGTCGAGACAAGTTAGATATCTCGACACCTTAAAGCTCAGGACAGTAGTGTCGAGAAAATACAACAGTCTCGACACAATGAAAGGTGAAGTGTCGAGACAATTCAATTGTCTCGACACAGTGAAGATTTAAAAGCAGAAGTCGATACCCAGCAGACTAAAGTGTCGAGACAATTCAACTGCCTCGACACAGTAAAGATTTTAAAACAGATGTCGACACCCGGCAGATTGTAGTGTCGAGACAATTCAATCGATATAGTGAAGATTTAAAGATGTCGACATAGCAGAAAGTTGTGTCGAGACAAGTCAACTGTCTCGACACTTTAAAGTTCAAACTAAAAATTCTATCAAGTACAGATGTATCGAGACTGCTAAGATGTCTCGATACCTTATAAAAAAGATTAAGTATTATAGTGTCGAGATACTTTGGACTTCTCGGCATTTTTGATCCTGAAATTGAATAGAGTCAACACAGCTGAGTGTCAAGTCAAGTCAGAAGTGTTACGTCAGCTACAGTGACTTGATATATCATCAAAATCCATTTGAGGGAAATTTTGAAGTATGATGATGTCATCTATCAGAAGCCAGCAATCAGTGAAGCCTAGAATTAGGGGGGTCGTCTACATAGAATTCAACAATTCAACTTTCAATCATTTTCTTATTTCTCCTGATTCAGAGGAGGGCAACAATTCCAAGAAGAAGGAAGACACAGGTTTTCAAGAAAGTCTTCTGATCCTTTCTACAAATTAATCAGAGGATTAAGGTGGATCTCTTCTACAAGTTCTTCAAAAAAATCAAGCCGATCATCATCAAAAACTTTGTAGATCTAGAGAAGAATCATTTTAGCCAGCCAGCTTATCAAGAATCAATCCTTTGTAGCTGAATTGAAGAATCTAAATTCTCAGATAAGTCAGATCACAAAGTTCTTATTTTCTGAGATTAATTTCATTCATATTTACCTCTTAATTTTGTAAGATCTCTTTGAGATCTGAGTGGGTAGGAGATAAATTCTCTGAGTTGTAAGCATGTGTTATAAAGACTGAGGTAGGGTTCTTGAGGGAGCTGAGGTATGTGATTTGTGTGGGATCACTGAGGTGTAAGACTTGAATAGTATGAGGTAGGTTCTTTAGGGACCTAAGGTAGGAGATTGGGTGGTTCTCTAAGGAAGGACTAGTGGGTCTTAGTTGTAGGTTTCTTAATAGAAATGAAGCATGTAAGATCTTTTGATCTGAGTTGAAGAGGAGGAGATATAACCTTATCTAGCACATTGCTAGTGAGAAAGAAGGGGAAAAGTAGATGTACCCTAGATAAGGGAACCACTATAAATTTTCTGTGTACTCTGTGGAATGCTTGCGTGGTGTACTTGTGGATGTTTATTTTCATGTATTTGCAGAATCTATAGTATAAGTGACAAAGAAATTCAAAGACACCTATTCACCCCCCCCCCCCCTCTAGGTGATTAACTACCCATAAATTTATCTTTCAAGTGATATTAGAGGGAGGTTATTCATAGAAAGACCTAACAGTCAGAAAAAGATCCTAAAGGGTGGTTGATACATATCAGATTTCATGGCTTCAGAATCTCACAAAGAACTCAGTTCTATGAAGCTTTCTATATGTACAAAGGATAATTTTGCTATTTGGAAGCAAATGGTGAGATTGTTTATAGAGGCATCAGATCCAAGAATTTTTATCACAGTTCAAGAAATATCATTTAGGCTCTGTGTTGAAACTGAAAAATCGGTCCCTGTGGAGTCCGACCCTTGCGGAAGGGGTGGTCGCACACCTACTTCTCTACTCGCAAGCCCAAGGGTCAAGGGAGAGGGACCGGGAACAGACCCAAGGCTTCAGCACGGAGGTCCCACCACACACCCGGAAGATCTTAGAGCGCTTCCCCTCCTTAGCCAAGTGCTGAAGCTAAGGTACCTCAGAAAGCGCTAGAAGACCGGGCACAAGAAAGCGTGCCTTCTGAGGTACCTCTTGGGTCCTATTTATAGGAAAAGATGGTCTGCAAATATCCAACCGTCACTGTTTTCGAGGACTATAGGCAATTCAAAGGGGGTAACATGGTAAAAACACCCCACAACTGAAGGGCGAGCTGGCCCTGAGAAGAGCCCATTGGGCGGAGGTGGCGAGTATGGGCGCGAGAAGGCTTCCCCCCACGCCGAGGTGAAAAGCGGCGAGTGAGCTCGCCTCTCTCAACGCCGCGGGAGAGGGCGTTGGATGAGCTCGGCTCTCTCAACGCCGCGGGAGAGGGCGTTGGATGAGCTCGCCTCCCTCAGCGCCGCGGACCTGACTCGCCTGACTCAACGCCACTGGAGAAGGGGTTGAGTGAGCTCGCCTCTCTCCATGCCACAATCCGGCTCGCCTCGCCTCGGGCCTGGAAAGTTGGGCCTGAAGCCCCTGCTCGCAGATGACGGTCGCGTTGGCACTCGCCAACCCCTCGGCTCTAGACGAGCACGTACTCGGCCGATTCCATGATGAATGGCCTCCTCTCGTCAGGCTCAGCTCTACGATCTTCGAGCTCGGTTCGACGATTGCCGAGCCCATACTCAGCATGCTGGGCTCGGCGTACCCTGCTGAACTCGCCTGGGGCTCGGGGGCGGTTTGGGCCGGCCGGGTCGGCTCCTGTTAGCCCACTCGCTGGATACGGGGTTGTACACAATCCCCGCTCTTTGCGAGGTTGGCACAAACTCGAAAAGAAACATCCAACCCGCTAGGATCCTGCGAGTGCGACAGGAGCCGAAAGGAATCTCTTGGTAGGACCCACCGATGGCTATATATACATGCCCTGCCTGCTCGACTGACCCCCGCCCCTCTCTTTACGTAAGTCCTGCCGAGATGCCACTCCCGAAGGAAGTCATGGAACGGCTCGCGAAATCGCGCGAGGAGACCGCCCTTCGTGCCGCAGCCCTGACGGATCTGAGCGTCCCGGCCCGCCGCTTTGCTGAATTCAGCTCGGCCAAGAGGGCGAGGCCCTTTCCTCCCGAGGCCAAGCACATCTTTGCCGACCTAAAGAATACTTTAGTCCATGGCTCCGACTCTTCCAATCGTTCTGCCCCGGCCCCTCATGACAAAGATTTCGTGGATCTCACCACCGAACAGGACCAAGGCGGCGAGGTTTCCACACCAAGGGTCGAGAGTCTACCCGCCAAGGAGCCCGAGTCCTCCCCTGACCCACGCCTGCGAGACTTGCCCCTCGTCACCAAAATCGCGGAGCCAGACTCGCGGGGGTCGGTATCGCCGGCCCGCCTTCACTCTCAGCATCCCTCCCCTGCTCCTGCGGTTACTGGGGTGGACGCCGAGCATACATCCGCTCCTGCTTCCCCCCAGGACACTGAAGGTATGCCCCTGACCTCCCCATTTTGCGTCTGATTCTAACTGGCACTCGCTACTCCCACCCGCTGTCTCGACCTTCCTGTGCAGGCCTACCGGACCCAGCCGCGACTGATAACTCCGCCGAACGGGCCGTTTATTCGCCTCTTCCATCGCTGCGTGCCTTGGACGTCTTTCTGGACTCGGAGATGGACAGCCCCGAACGGTCGAGGCGAAGCCAGCTGGTCCTAAAGAAACTAGTGCGCGAGCTTCAGGAGCTGAAGAAAGACAACACCCGGCTGCAGGACGAATGCGCGCAGCTTGCCGGTGAGGCGAGGATCAGCTCGGCATACGCGGCCACATCTTCCTCCATGCTGTTCGACGATATTGACGAGAACCTGCGCGCGGCGAACAGGAACCTGGGGCAGCTTCGGCAACTCTTTGCGCAGCGGCTGGCGGCATCGGGCCGGCGAGGCCGGGGTAATTGAGGACGGCTCTCTTGCGAGCCGACCGGTACTCGCCCCCATTGCCGCCTGGTCTATGCGCGCGCTTTTCTGATTTTCTTTGTTCTGGACAATTTTCTGTTTAATGCTAAATAAAGTGTAAATTTTATCGCGCGAGCAGGCCTTCTCTTATTCGAGTGGTGCGTGCCTTTTCGGATTCCTGGGCTGGGCTCGCCTAGATCGGCGAGTACAGAGTGACGAGACGGGATACTCGAAGCGGTGTATGCGAGCCGAGCTGGTCAGTCGGTTTCGCTCCCCCTTCCTTTTCTATAAATAGGGATCCCCACCTACCCCCGGCTATGCCTTTATTGCCTTCTCATTCCTTCCTTTCCTTGCCCTTCCTACCTTCCGCTCGCGCGCCTTCGTCTCCTCCGCGAGCATGGGTAAAGGAAACCCCGACTCCGAGGGCCGCTCCAAGTGCGCCCAGAACTTCGCGGATCACTGTTTTTTCGAGGGGAATACCACGGCGAGCGAGCTCGCCGAGTTTGTGGCGGATTACGTTCCCGCTGGCTTTGTGGCCCGCCTCCCGGCGGAGCATGAGGCCATTAACTCATTCTTCGAGGACGAGCTCGCCTTCCCCATCTCGTACTTTGAGGTGGGGTTGCGCCTGCCGCTCTGGCCGGAGGTCCGCCAGGTACTCAAGTACTACGGCGCTGTGCCCGCGCAGCTCAACCCCAACGCTATCGCCATGATAGTGGGGTTTGCCTGCTACCTCCGCCGAGAGCGGATCGAGTTCAACCTGACCGTCTTCCGCAAGCTCTTCTCCTACAAAGCCAACGCCGACGGGGTCGCCTTCTTTGGCGGCACATCCATAAAGATCCGCGAGGTCGCCAACAAAAACCACAACTGGATGTCGAAGATTGCCTTCATCCGGGGCGACCTCGGCAACATCCCGTTCTCGCCCTTGCAGAAGAGCGAGGAGGTTTACCGGCCGCCGTCAGTGTCTGGTAATGATGCCGAACTCCACAAGTTCTTCTTGTACAAGGACTTCGAGGTCGCCTTCCTCCGTCGCGGCCTCGAATCCCTGCCACCTGTCCTTCCCGGTGAAGGTTTGTCTCGCTTACCTTCCGCTCGCCATTTGGCCTAACCGATCAGAACCTCATTCTTTGTCTAAGTCTTTTTGCAGGGGAGCGACTGATCCCGGTGAACCCTCCCTTCGCCGACCCGGGGGTGTTTTCGGATCTGCTTGAGCGGGCTCGGGCCGCGGCTGAGGCGTGCCGGGAAGAGAAGGCCAAGGGGAAATCCTCCAGAAAGAAGCGGTTGGAGCTTGGGGGGTCGAGCTCGGTCCACCACCCCTCGGCCCTTAAAAGGGCGAAGGTGGTCTCGCGAAGCCTTCCTCGGCAGCCCGCGTCGCCCGTCAGGTTCATGAGCTCGCCGGAGGTTTTCTCCGACGAAGCCCCGGCGAGCCCACTGAAGGAGATATCATCCCCTCGTGAGAAGAGGTGCGGGTCCCCCTCTCCTCCCTCCGTCGAGGAGGTTCCCCCCAGTGGCTCGGGAGCTCCAAAGGACCACCCCCACTTTGGGAAGGGGGGAAGGAGCAAGGACGCGGCCGGCGAGCCGATGCTGCTCTGGGACGAGGGAGCCCATCGCGTCTCCGTCTCCACTCGCGCTCCTTCCTGGGGAGCTCGTCGGCCTCCCACGGGCCACGCATTTGCCCTTGTCTTCGGCCTCTATGGCCGGGAGGGCGCCGACGCCTACACGAACCTGACCCCCCGGCAGAAAGGTCACGAGGGCCTGCAGGCGCATCTGAGGGCCTTTGAACTCCACCATATGATGGTCCGCCGTGGCTTCCAGCTCAGCCAACTCCTGATCAAAGCCGAGCAGGAGCGCGACCTGGCGACGGAGAAAGCTGCGGACGCGGAGCGGCGGTTCGGCATCGCCGAGCGCTTACTCGACGAGGCTTCAGGCGTGTAACGACCCCATCCGTTAGATGACGTATAGTAGAAGGTCCGGCCGGGGCCCCACACTATATGCCACAAACAGACGGTGAGGTCACAGGATAATACCAAACCAAATACGAATCCTAACTCAGAGCATTCTAGCGGAAGCTTTAAGTAGTACTTTTAACTCTCAACCGGAATGTCCAATATATAAAACCACCTTTATATATATACTATGGAATGTACACAACCACAAGAGTTTGGCCTTAAGGCCTTACAGTTCCTCTGAACATACAATATGTTTTACAAACCTCGGCGCGCAGGCCGGCCATACATGAGTAAACGAGAAAACAAAACAAAGCCATTCTCTTAGCCTTCACGGGCTAGCCGCAGCAGCAGCAGCAACAGCAGTAGGGCTTCAGCCCATCACTTACCACTTGGCTCTCCAGCACCTGCACGGGAACAATCCACCCAACCGGTGGCAAACAATGCAACGGTCAGCATTCAACTGACCCAATTATAACAATCCTACCCCTTTCTCGGGGCATGAGCATTCTTTCCCTGCAAGCATGGCATCATCAAATAGCAACTATGTGCGCGCAGGCACATTCAAGCCATCACAACCATCGGCCACCCGGCCCGACAGTCCGTGCACTCAGGGCACATTTTCGGTGTACCGGAATACCAGGGTCAACACCACCGTCTACACGGTATTTGAGCATTCTAGTCTTTCCGGCGCGCGGGCCTAAGACTCTCATTAGGCGCTCCAACAAAACCTATACCAGGCTTCCAAGTCGGACGGACCTAACGCAGGTACGGATCAGCCACCCCCCGTTGCTCAAGTCGCCGAGCCACCTCGAATACGGAAGTATCCATGGCTTTTTATAGGCGCGGGTCGGTTTCACCTTTCCTGTTCGGCAAACTGCCTTTTCATCGAGTTGCAGCCCAACGGCTCAACTACTCACAAAGTGGCAACACACGGCCACAAGAGTTGCATCCAACCCTCTTCATTTCCTGGACATCGTCCAGTACTTCCTGCCGCACCAAGCAACAGGTAGGAACAAGGCATCACAAGCCATAGGCATCACAAGCCATTATCACGGAGCCTTCTCCGATATGCAAACAAGCATCACCAATCCAGATTACATCCAGATGGGCTTCACACAGCATGCCTAGAGCCGTACTCCAATTCCGGCCTCTAACAAGGGGGACTTCACATATCTACCCCAAGGGACACCACAACCCACCGCACACTCGCGGGGAAGGGCTTTCCCTATGCAATGCAGAAAAGAAGGACTTCACATGTCCAAGGAGGGAGATCGTTACCCTTGTCGATCTCTTCGGTGCCATCAAAAACTAGCCGGTGAGAAAGAACCGCAGCAGCCTTGCCTTCACAACGCCGGCTTCGGATCACGAATCGGACCACGGGAGCTCCGTCGGTGGCTTGCTCTCCTCCTCCTTCTTCTTCTTCCTCTCTCCTTCTCTCTTCCTTAAGCACAAATGAAGAATGAATCTTCATCCTTCCTTCACGTAATAACCCAGCCAGGAAACCACCTGGGCCCTTGGATCAAAAGAGAGAAAACTGAACGGCCAAGATTTTCCCAAAAACCCATTTTTTGGCCGACACGGCCTGTGACACGCCCGTGTCACAGGCCGTGTACCCCTTAAGCGGCACACACAGTTTGAACCGACTGAACAACACGGGGCATCGACACGCCCGTGTCGAACCTGACACGCCCGTGTCGAACTTGAGACACGCCCGTGTCTCCTGCTCCATCGAGCTGCAACCAGTACACGGGTCGGAACACGGCAGCTGACACGCCCGTGTCCAGCCTGACACGCCCGTGTTCAAGGCCGTGTTCAAGGCCGTGTCCGGCTCTGACTTGAATAGGCCAATTTCGAGAAATAATTCGAACACGCCCTGGGACACGCCCGTGTCCCAGGCCGTGTACACCCGACACGCCCTGGGACACGCCCGTGTCCCAGGCCGTGTAAACCAGCCTGCTACTTAAACTTCATGTTGAGTCTTTTGGGGTCTTTTTGGGGTGTTACAACCCTCCCCCCCTTAACGAAATTTCGTCCCGAAATTTGCACGGTAAGGAAACAAAAATCAGCAATGCTATAACTCTGTTATAACAAAAAGTACATGGTCTACAGTTTATACAAATAACTCGGGAAACTCAGCTCGCATGGTCTGCTCTCGCTCCCATGTTAGCTCTTCACGGCCACAATTGTCCCATCGGACCTTGACCATCCCGATCACTTTGTTCCGCAACTGTTTCTCGGCTCGATCCTCGATCCGAATGGGTCTAACCCTCGTCGTTAGCCCATACTCGACCGGTACTCGATCAATCTCCACTACTTGAGCTGGATCCTTCACCGCCTTACGAAGGACTGAGATGTGAAACACATCATGTAATCCACCCAAGTCCGCTGAAAGTGCTAGTCGATAAGCAGCTTCCCCAACTCGCTCCACCACCTCAAACGGACCAAGATACCTCGGGCTTAGCTTTTTCAAACGCCGAATCCTGGACACACCTTTGAAGGGTTTGATCTTCAAATATACCCAATCACCCACCGCGAACTCCACGTTCCGGTGTTTGGCATTGTAGTACTTTGCTTGACGATCTTGGGCTATCAATAGCCTCTCCCGAATAGAGCATATGAGCGAAGTAGCTTCTTCGACTTCCTTTTTCCCATTCAGCTTAGATTCGCCTGCTTCTGCCCAAGCTAACGGTGTACGGCATTTCCGACCATACAACGCCTCAAATGGTGCCATACCAATACTCGCTTGGTAGCTATTATTATAGGCAAATTCGACGAGAAATATATAATCTTCCCATCTCTTACCAAAGTCTAGGGCGCACATGCGAAACATATCTTCCATCGTCCTGTTGGTTCGTTCAGTCTGGCCATCCGTTTGGGGATGAAAGGCCGTACTAAACGCCAATTTTGTACCCAACATTTGATGAACGAGCCGCCAATCATTCGATGTGAACCGCCCATCACGGTCACTAACGATGCTCCGAGGAACACCGTGCAGTCGAACAACCTGCTCCACATACAGCTTGGCCAAGGTTTCCACTGAATCGTCTCTTCTGTTTGGAAGGAAGTGCGCCACTTTCGTCAACCGGTCCACAATCACCCAGATTGAATCATGACTGCGTTGAGATCTCGGCAACCCGTGCACGAAATCCATCGAAATATCATCGAACTTCCACTCCGGAATAGGTAACGACTTCAGAAACCCGCTAGGATTCTGGCATTCTGCTTTCACCAACGCACAGGTAGTGCATTCAGCCACATAACGTGCGACATCTTTCTTTAGTCCGGGCCACCAGAACAGCGTTTTCATATCTCTATACATCTTGGTGCTCCCTGGGTGAACTGAGTACTTTGCAAAGTGAGCTTCGTACATCAACTCTTCCCTCAATTTACCCACACTTGGGACGCACACTCGACCATTTCTCCGTAATAACCCGTTATCCCAAGAGAATTGATCATCTGGCCCATCTTTATCATAGCGCTGGAGACTTTCATCAAGCTCCGTTGCTCGCCGAACTCTGTCCGTAAGGTCATATTGCACCTCCGTCCAGTTCAAACATGCATCGGTTGACGCACCCTTGTCAACACACGATATCTCCAATGCTTCCAATTCCTGGATCAAACGCTGATCATGCCTCTGCAACCAGCTTGCCCGTACCGGAGTCTTTCGACTCAAAGCATCAGCGGCCACATTTCCCTTCCCGGGAGTATAGTGAATCTCGAAGGTGTAGTCCCCGAGGAACTCCATCCATCTTCGTTGTCGCATATTCAGATCCTTCTGATCCAACAAATACTTTAGGCTCTTGTGATCCGTATAGATATCCACTTTGACGCCATATAGATAGTGCCGCCACAACTTGAGCGCAAAGATTACCGCCGCCAACTCCAAATCATGGACGGGGTAATTCCGCTCATGCACTTTCAACTGACGCGAGCCATAAGCAATCACTTTCCCAAACTGCAGAAGAACGCAGCCTAAGCCGCTCCCTGATGCATCACTATAGATCTCATACCCATCGGTACCACATGGCGATGTCAACACAGGCGCCGTGGTCAAACGCCTCTTCAAGTCTTCAAAAGCTCGCCCGCACTCCAGCGTCCAAATGAACTTTTGATCTTTTCTCGTCAGCGTGGTCAGAGGTAAAGCAATCCGTGAGAAGTTTTCCACAAACCGTCTATAGTAGCCCGCAAGTCCAAGGAAGCTCCTGACCTCGGCCACTGAAGACATCACTGGCCAATCTCGGATGGCCCTTATCTTCAACGGATCCACCGTGATACCCTCTCCGCTTACCACATGGCCTAAAAAGGCTACTGAAGAGAGCCAGAACTCACACTTTGAGAACTTGGCAAAAAGCTTATTCCTCCGCAGGATATGCAAAACCAACCGCAAATGGTTTGCGTGATCCTCTTCCGACTGAGAGTATACTAATATGTCATCGATAAACACAATAACAAACAAATCCAAATACTCTCGGAACGTTCGATGCATTAGGTCCATAAATATCGAAGGCGCATTACATAGGCCAAACGGCATTACCGTGAACTCATAATGACCGTAGCGTGTTCCAAACGCCGTCTTGGGAATGTCACCTTCCCGAATCCTTAGCTGATAATATCCCGATTTCAAATCCAACTTGGAATAGACCGTTGATCCCGCCAGCTGATCAAAGAGGTCATCTATCCTCGGAATCGGATATTTGTTTTTCTCCGTCAGCTTATTCAACTCGCGGTAGTCAATACACAACCGTAAGCTACCGTCTTTATTTTTCACAAATAGAACAGGCGCGCTCCAAGGTGACATACTTGAGCGTATATAACCCTGCTCCAACAACTCTTGCAATTGGACTTTCAACTCAGCCATCTCTTTTGGCGCGACGCGATATGGAGAGCGGGCCACAGGTTTCGCACCTGGCACCAACTCAATAGAGAAGTAAATCTCCCGCTGGGGTGGTAACCCAGGAAGATCTTTGGGAAACACGTCGGCAAACTCTGACACAACTGGCACTTCACCGACACTGGCCTTTGGCTCAACAGCCTGAATTAGCGTGAAGAATAACTCCGCGCCCTTCCGAACAGCATTGACGACTTGGAGTGCAGACAACAACGTTCCGCCAACTCCTCGCATACCAGCGAACTTAGTCACAAGCCCGGTATTCTGGCCCAGTGTAATCTCCTTGGAGTTGCAATCAATAAAGGCACGCTGCTCCGAGAGCCAGTCCATACCAAAGATCACATCAAACTCCGACAATGGTAGCACAGCTGCACTCAAACCGAAATCCCGACTTCCTATTTGCACATCCACATCGCAAGCCCTATCCGCAAGCATCACACAGCCATTCGGCAATAGCACCCTTGTACTATCCACCGTCACATGACTTGGTACCCCAATGCGAGATACAAAATCCTCAGACAGAAAAGAATGCGAAGCACCCGTATCAAACAGGGCTCTCGCTAAATTATTCCGAATCAGGACAAAGCCTGCAGCACACACACATCATGCACAAGCTAAACAAAACCAAAACCAAAAGCACAGCAAGTAAACTAACTCAACTCGTACCTGTGACGACGTCACTTTGCTTAATCGCTTCCTGTTGGCCAAGTTGATAGATTCGGGGCTGCGCCTGGGAAGCAGAGGAATCCACCACCGCTTTGCCCTTCTCAGCATACGACGCACCCGTCTTCTTTTCCCCTTTGGGCTGCACAACCCGACAGTCACGAGCAATATGCCCCACCCGGCCACAGTTATAGCATGTACGAGCATCCGGCCTTGATGTCGCTCCCGACACAACGGTCGTAGTTACTTGCCCAGATGGCTTGGACCTCTTGCCCCCTTTCTTCTGGTAAAACGACTTGCTTGGGCGAGGTGCTTGAAATTCTGGCTTAGACACCACCAAGCCCTTATTCCCTTGCACTCGCCTCATGTCCTTCTCCAACGCGCACGCAGTATCAACCAACGCCTGAAACCCTTGGCTCACAGAACTCGAAAGCAGGAATCGCAACTCATCCCGCAATCCTTCATAGAACCGATTCGTTTTCCTTTGGTCATCCGCGAAGATTGTTCCCGCATATCGTCCCAACCTGGTAAACTCGTGCAAGTAGATATCCACATTATCTTCCCCTTGCTTTAACCGTTGGAACTCATTTTCCATAGCAATGCGTTGCGCCGCTGGGACATGTTTCGCCAGAAATAATCGAGAGAACTCCTCAATCGACACCTGTGTTAATTGCCTGCCCGCCAAATGATGTAGCTCAACCTCGTCCCACCACAACCGCGCCTCCCCTTCAAGCATGAAGGTGGCTAAGGTGACCTTGAGAGTTTCCTCCGCCCTGATCGCTGTCATTATCCTCTTGACACGCGATAACCAATCTTCCGCCTGCGTTGGGGATCCCATTCCCGCAAACGTAGGAGGACTGAAGCTCATAAATTGCTTCAACTGTCGGTCAGCTGCTCGTGGATCTACAGCCTCAACCGGCTCGGGTCTTACATCAACACGAACTGGCACTACCGCCGGCTGCGCTTGCCCGATCGGCTGAATCATGGCAAATAGCGCCTCAGCCACTAAGCGAACAGTTTCCGCAGATGGAGGAGGTGTTGGCACCTCAGCTGGTGCCGCACTCTCATCAGAGCGCTGGGGCTCAGACTGCCCAGCACCACTACGTGTCACCTATAGGTGGACAAGACACACATTAGCGAACGTATGCAAGCAAAACAACACAAAAAGGAACGCGCAGATTCCTCAAACAAGATTTTGTACATTCCTTAATGGACATTCCAGAGTTCATTAGCGTTACAGCAGGTCGCACAAACACGTGCTCGCCGCCCCACAAAAGAATTCGACCACGAATTCGAAAGAGGAAGACCGACGAAAAGCTGATACCAAAATGTAACGACCCCATCCGTTAGATGACGTATAGTAGAAGGTCCGGCCGGGGCCCCACACTATATGCCACAAACAGACGGTGAGGTCACAGGATAATACCAAACCAAATACGAATCCTAACTCAGAGCATTCTAGCGGAAGCTTTAAGTAGTACTTTGAACTCTCAACCGGAATGTCCAATATATAAAACCACCTTTATATATATACTATGGAATGTACACAACCACAAGAGTTTGGCCTTAAGGCCTTACAGTTCCTCTGAACATACAACATGTTTTACAAACCTCGGCGCGCAGGCCGGCCATACATGAGTAAACGAGAAAACAAAACAAAGCCATTCTCTTAGCCTTCACGGGCTAGCCGCAGCAGCAGCAGCAACAGCAGTAGGGCTTCAGCCCATCACTTACCACTTGGCTCTCCAGCACCTGCACGGGAACAATCCACCCAACCGGTGGCAAACAATGCAACGGTCAGCATTCAACTGACCCAATTATAACAATCCTACCCCTTTCTCGGGGCATGAGCATTCTTTCCCTGCAAGCATGGCATCATCAAATAGCAACTATGTGCGCGCAGGCACATTCAAGCCATCACAACCATCGGCCACCCGGCCCGACAGTCCGTGCACTCAGGGCACATTTTCGGTGTACCGGAATACCAGGGTCAACACCACCGTCTACACGGTATTTGAGCATTCTAGTCTTTCCGGCGCGCGGGCCTAAGACTCTCATTAGGCGCTCCAACAAAACCTATACCAGGCTTCCAAGTCGGACGGACCTAACGCAGGTACGGATCAGCCACCCCCCGTTGCTCAAGTCGCCGAGCCACCTCGAATACGGAAGTATCCATGGCTTTTTATAGGCGCGGGTCAGTTTCACCTTTCCTGTTCGGCAAACTGCCTTTTCATCGAGTTGCAGCCCAACGGCTCAACTACTCACAAAGTGGCAACACACGACCACAAGAGTTGCATCCAACCCTCTTCATTTCCTGGACATCGTCCAGTACTTCCTGCCGCACCAAGCAACAGGTAGGAACAAGGCATCACAAGCCATAGGCATCACAAGCCATTATCACGGAGCCTTCTCCGATATGCAAACAAGCATCACCAATCCAGATTACATCCAGATGGGCTTCACACAGCATGCCTAGAGCCGTACTCCAATTCCGGCCTCTAACAAGGGGGACTTCACATATCTACCCCAAGGGACACCACAACCCACCGCACACTCGCGAGGAAGGGCTTTCCCTATGCAATGCAGAAAAGAAGGACTTCACATGTCCAAGGAGGGAGATCGTTACCCTTGTCGATCTCTTCGGTGCCATCGAAAACTAGCCGGTGAGAAAGAACCGCAGCAGCCTTGCCTTCACAACGCCGGCTTCGGATCACGAAACGGACCACGGGAGCTCCGCCGGTGGCTTGCTCTCCTCCTCCTTCTTCTTCCTCTCTCCTTCTCTCTTCCTTAAGCACAAATGAAGAATGAATCTTCATCCTTCCTTCACGTAATAACCCAGCTAGGAAACCACCTGGGCCCTTGGATCAAAAGAGAGAAAACTGAACGGCCAAGATTTTCCCAAAAACCCATTTTTTGGCCGACACGGCCTGTGACACGCCCGTGTCACAGGCCGTGTACCCCTTAAGCGGCACACACAGTTTGAACCGACTGAACAACACGGGGCATCGACACGCCCGTGTCGAACCTGACACGCCCGTGTCGAACTTGAGACACGCCCGTGTCTCCTGCTCCATCGATCTGCAACCAGTACACGGGTCGGAACACGGCAGCTGACACGCCCGTGTCCAGTCTGACACGCCCGTGTTCAAGGCCGTGTTCAAGGCCGTGTCCGGCTCTGACTTGAATAGGCCAATTTCGAGAAATAATTCGAACACGCCCTGGGACACGCCCGTGTCCCAGGCCGTGTACACCCGACACGCCCTGGGACACGCCCGTGTCCCAGGTCGTGTAAACCAGCCTGCTACTCAAACTTCATGTTGAGTCTTTTGGGGTCTTTTTGGGGTGTTACAAGGCGGGCTGGTAAGAGTCGACCAACCCTTGTTTTAACTCAGAAAATGTTTTTCAGGGAGTTTGACCCTCTTGTTTTTCAGGATGCCGAGTCCGCCAAGGTGCTGCAAGCTCGCGCCAGTGAGCTGGAGGGCGAGACTGCCCTGCTGCGGCTCCGGCTCGCGGATCAGGAGGCCGGCTCGCGCGAGCAGGAGGCTTTTGCTGCTCGGTCGGTGGCCGAGGTGGAGTCGCTAAAGGAGCAGAACCGCTGCCTCCAAGGCGAGGTTAGCCGGCTGACGGAAGCCCTCTTCCCTCCAAACAGTGCCGAGCCGCCTTTCCCCTACAAGCGGCCCCGGGTCTTCGGCGAGGGGGAGGTTATGGAGCGGCTGCGAGTCAACTCGATCGAGTCTGCCGAGTGCCTCCTGAATGCCATGAAGGGGTCGGGGATTCTGGCTGAGGGCTGCGAGGAAGTGGCGGTCCGGGATCTTCTGCCGAGCCTGTTTCCGCCGTCTCCGCCCAGCGAGAAGGAGGAGAGCTTCGGCTCCCTTTTTGATGGGGCGAAGGGCAAGGAACGATCGCTTGGGGGCAAGGAGGACTGCCATTCGGGAGAGGAGGGCGAGAGCTGACCGGATTCCTCCCTTCTTTTTTTTCTATCTTTTTGTAATCATCCCCCCTCTTTTCCTGTAATCTCGCCGAGGCGGGCCCTTCCTTCTTTTGCGATTATAATGAAAGGAACTTTGCTTCTGACTTCTTTTCTTCTTCTTTTTTTTCTCTTTTTTTTTATCTTTCGTGCTAGAATGCACGTGAGTTAGGATTCGCGTTCGGCGAGAGGCCTCGGGCATTGGCGGCGACCAGGCTCGCGAACTCTTCGCTTACCTGCGAGGCGATCTTCGCGAGAACGGTTGCCGCCGGCGCCCGCTTGTCATACCGAGGAATGCCCTCTGTCGAGCAGACCCCGCGAGAACGGGCTCGCCCCCGGGGGGGGTATGTTCTTCCACCAACCGGAGGTGGATCGAAGAACCCCTTTTTAACAGAAAACCAAGGGGGACAGGACCCCTTGAGCTCGCCCTTCTAACTGGCGGATTTGCTCGGACACGCTTGTCATGTGTCAACTCCCAGGTCCACCCCCTGGACAGTAACGACGTCCATCGAGACCCCGGCCCTGCCAGCTTGGAGGGAGCCTGACAGCGGGAGAATCGAGACCTAATCCCAGAGCGAGAAGACTTAGAAACTTTTGCCTCTCCCGGGTGCTACCACCGGGCCAGTCAGCCAGGTGAGAGCCTGAGGGCGGGTGTTGAACATCCTCCGGGCTCAGCCCCAGGGTCATAACGATGTCCATCGAGACTCGGCCGTGCCAGCTAGGTGGGAGCCTGACAGCGGGAGAATCGAGACCTAATCCCAGAGCGAGAAGACTTAGAAACTTTTGCCTCTCCCGGGTTCTACCACCGGTCCAGTCAGCTAGGTGAGAGCCTGAGGGCGGGTGTTGAACATCCTCCGGGCTCAGCCTCAGGGTCATAACGATGTCCATCGAGACTCGGCCGTGCCAGCTAGGTGGGAGCCTGACAGCGGGAGAATCGAGACCTAACCCCAGAGCGAGAAGACTTAGAAACTTTTGCCTCTCCCGGGTGCTACCACCGGGCCAGTCAGCTAGGTGAGAGCCTGAGGGCGGGTGTTGAACATCCTCTGGGCTCAGCCCCAGGGTCATAACGATGTCCATCGAGACTCGGCCGTGCTAGCTAGGTGGGAGCCTGACAGCGGGAGAATCGAGACCTAACCCCAGAGCGAGAAGACTTGGAAACTTTTGCCTCTCCCGGGTGCTACCACCGGGCCAGTCAGCTAGGTGAGAGCCTGAGGGCGGGTGTTGAACATCCTCCGGGCTCAGCCCCAGGGTCATAACGATGTCCATCGAGACTCGGCCGTGCCAGCTAGGTGGGAGCCTGACAGCGGGAGAATCGAGACCTAACCCCAGAGCGAGAAGACTTGGAAACTTTTGCCTCTCCTGGGTGCTACCACCGGGCCAGTCAGCTAGGTGAGAGCCTGAGGGCGGGTGTTGAACATCCTCCGGGCTCAGCCCCAGGGTCATAACGATGTCCATCGAGACTCGGCCGTGCCAGCTAGGTGGGAGCCTGACAGCGGGAGAATCGAGACCTAACCCCAGAGCGAGAAGACTTGGAAACTTTTGCCTCTCCCGGGTGCTACCACCGGGCCAGTCAGCTAGGTGAGAGCCTGAGGGCGGGTGTTGAACATCCTCCGGGCTCAGCCCCAGGGTCATAACGATGTCCATCGAGACTCGGCCGTGCCAGCTAGGTGGGAGCCTGACAGCGGGAGAATCGAGACCTAACCCCAGAGCGAGAAGACTTAGACTATTTTCTGAGTGTTTAATGTCGCTCTTTAACGGAAGTTCTGTCACATTGCATGTCATTGTTACGATTATTGTGGAGAAAGAGTCAAATACATTGCATTCGGAAAAAGCTGAGGTACGTACAAGTTTTCAAGGATAAAAGCGTTTCAGGTCATCGCCGCTCCAGGTGTGGTTCAAAGTCTCGCCTTCCACATTCTGGAGGTGGTATCCTCCCGACTTTAATGCCTCCTTCACGATGTAGGGCCCCTCCCAATTTTGATGGAGCTTGCCCACGGCTGCCGATCTTCCTGCCGCATCTACCTTCTTTAGAACCAGGTCGCCCTCCACGAACTGCTTGACCCGGACATGCTTGTCGAAATACTTAGCCATCCTCCGCTTGACTTCCTCCTGCCGGACTGCGGAGAGGTCGCGTACTTCCTCTATCAAGTCCAAAGAGAGTCGTTGTTCTTCCTCATTCTCAACTCTCCACTCCTCCCTTCCAGCTTCTGCCTCGGCAACCCTGGGAGTACGGACCTCGAGTTCAATGGGGAGCACCGCCTCGCTTCCGTGAGATAGTTTAAAGGGCGTCTCCCCGGTGGCGGTGTTGGGGGTAGTCCTCAGGGCCCAGAGGACTGAGGGGAGTTGCTCCACCCAATTACCCTTCAAATTCTCCACCTTCTTTTTCAGGAGGTTCACGATAATCTTGTTGGCCGCCTCTACTTGCCCGTTGCTCCTAGGGTGGTGGACAGAGGCGAACCTGAGGTCGATCCCGAGCTCTCCACAGAACTTAATGAACTCATTGCTGGCGAACTGTGGTCCGTTGTCGGTGACGATGGCCTGGGGCATCCCATGCCTGCAGACGATCTCCCCCCATACAAAATTTCGAATGATCTGCGAGGTTACCTTGGTCAAAGCCTTTACCTCCATCCACTTAGAGAAATAGTCGATCATTACCAGCAAGAATCTCCTCTGCCCACTTGCCTGTGGGAAGGGACCTACCAGGTCCATTCCCCAAATTGCGAAAGGCCAAGGGGCCGTGATACTCCTGAGTCGCTGAAACGGTTGCAGTTGGAGGGGGGCAAACAGTTGGCACTTGTGGCATTTCTTGACAAATTCTAAGGCATCGTGCCTCAGGGTAGGCTAGAAGTACCCCTGCCTGATGATTCTTCCCTCCAGGGTCCGACCTCCTGAATGGCTCCCGCACTCCCCGGAGTGAACTTCTTCCAAGATCCTCGGCACCTCCCCCTCTGCTACGCAACGGGCGAGTAGTCCTGAAAGGGTCTTGCGGTAAAGTTGCCCGTCGCGCAAAAGGTAATATGCCGACTTGTACTTGAGCTTCTTCCTATCCATCCCTTCTGGGTATTCTCCTGTGGACAGGTAGGTAGTGAATGGGTCCATCCATGTGGACCGCCGATCTATCTCCATCAACTCTCCTTCTTCCAGGGATGGGTGGAAGAGTTCCGTGATAGTGCCCCCCACCCGAGGGCTGCGCTTGGCGAGGTGGTCGACTTGTTCATTTTCCTCCCGTGGCACATGCTGAATGGAGAAGGTCTGGAACCCGCCGATGATTCCCTTAACCTTTGCCAGATATCGTTGTAGGGTGGGCTCCCTTGCCTCGAACTCCCCATTGATCTGGGAGGCCACTACCATGGAGTCAGTGAGGACCTTCACATCATGCACCCCCAATTCCTTGGCCAGGCGTAGTCCCGCGATTACCGCCTCGTACTCGGCCTGGTTGTTGGTTATGGAGAAATGTATCACCACCGTTTGCTCGATCCGGGTCCCTTGGGGGCTCTCCAAGACGACCCCAACCCCCAGGGAGTGTTTCCCTGAAGCCCCATCTACCATCACCTTCCATGGGACGGGACGAGTGAGTTTGTCCTCTGCCACCTCAACCACATAGTTAGCCAGGAAGTCAGCCATTGCTTGTGCCTTGATTGCGAGCCGGGGGACAAAGGAGATGTCAAACTCGCTCAACTCCACCGACCACTTGGCGAGTCTTCCCGAATGCTCCACTCCCTCGAAGATGCTGCGGAGGGGGTGGTCAGTTACCACCTGGATGGAGTGTGCCTGGAAGTAGGGCCTGAGTCTCCGGGCCGAGATGATTAGGGCGAAGGCCAACTTCTCAAAGATGGGATAGCGGAGTTCTGCCTTCCTCAGAACCCTACTCACATAATAGATGGGTAGCTGCTTTCTCCCCTCTTCCCGAACTAAAACAGAACTTACGGCCTCCGCCTCGACCCCTAAGTACAAAAACAAGTCCTCCCCCTCCTTTGGCCCTTGGAGCAAGGGGGCCTGAGTCAACTGCCTCTTCAAGGCCTGGAATGCCTCCTCGCACTCCGGGGTCCATTCAAACTTCCGACCTCCCCTTAAGGTCTTGAAGAAGGGGGAACACCTCTCCCCGGCCCGGGAGAGGAACCTGCTTAGTCCCGCCAGCTTCCCTGTCAGCCGTTGTACCTCCTTCGCGTCCCGAGGTGGCCCCAACTCCATAATTGCCTGGACTTTGTCAGGGTTGGGTTCGACCCCGGCAGGGGTGAGGAGATGACCCAAAAATTTGCCTTTGCTTGCCCCAAAGATGCACTTTAGAGGATTCAACCTCATCTTGTATCTGCGCAAAGTGTCGAAGGTCTCCTCCAGATCCTGGAGGTGAGAATCGACCTCTCTGCTTTTTACCATCAGGTCGTCCACGTACACTTCCAAGTTCCTTCCCTTCTGTCCCTGGAATACACGGTCCATCATCTTCTGGTATGTAGCCCCTGCATTTTTTAACCCAAAAGGCATCATCTTGTAGCAGTAGCACCCATCCCCTGTGATGAACGAGACATCTTTTATGTCAGGAGGGTGCATCCTGATTTGATGATAACCTGAAAAAGCATCTAAAAAACTCATCACAGAAAAACCAACGGCTGAATCTACCAGCGCGTCGATTCTAGGCAAGGGGTAACAATCCTTAGGGCATGATTTATTAAGCAGTGAAAAATCTACACACATCCTCCACCGGCCGTCCCCTTTTTTCACCATTACAACATTCGATACCCAGCCGGGGTATTGTATTTCGGAAACGAAGCCGGCCTTAAGGAGCTTGGCGACCTCCTCCCTGATGGGCTCGGCCAGTTTGTCTGTGACGGACCTTCTCTTCTGCTGGATGGGGCGAGCCTCCGGGTGTAGATTGAGGCGGTGGCAGACGACGTCGGCATCGATCCCAGGCATCTCCGCTGCGCTCCAGGCGAAGACATCCACATTCTTTTGGATGCACTCCAGCATCCTGTCTTGATCTTCCGGGGTCAGCTCTCCGCTGATGCGGACCTTCTCCACCCTGCCACCCTGGGTGAGGACTTCCATCTCCACGACCTCCTCGGCGGCCTCCAACCGGGACTGCTCATCCCACTCTGCGGCGTCCTCCCTTCTTGGTGTAAGGACCTCCCCTTCCCCTGGGATCATCGCCCCAACCGACCCTTCTGGGAGCATCCCCTCGCGTGCTTCCCCCTCCATTCCTCCTTCCTCCCCACCTTCTTCTCCGGCCTCCTGCCCTTCCATCTCCTCCATCCTTCTCCCCATCCCCTCGGCCTCCTCCTGCCAAGAAATCGAATTCACCGCGGTCACGTAGCATTCCCGAGCTGCTTTGGGGTCACCGCGAACCCGGACCTGGATCCCATCCACATTAAACTTAAGGCATTGATGGAAGGAGGATGGGACGCATCGGAAGGCGCTGATGAGGGGTCTCCCAAAAATGGCGTTGTAGCTGTTGGGGGCCTCTACTATGACGAATCGACAGTTCCGGGACTGTCCCCCCAAGCTGACGTGGAGTCCCACTCCCCCCTCTACTTCTTTCCTCTCCCCCGAAAAACCGAAGAGGGGCCCATCGGAGGCCAGCACCCTCTTTGCCTCTACCTGCATGGCATCGAAAGGCTTCTTGAAGATGATATTGACTGAGCTCCCATTGTCAATGAGGATCCGGGAGACTGTGAAATTTTCAATGGCGGTCTGGATGACCAGCGCATCGCAGAAGGGGTCATCGTGACCCGGCATATCCTCCCTTGAGAAGGTGATCCTCTCTTCCGGGGGTGGAGTCTGAGATGTGGAGCCGATGCTCCTTCGGTACATGGTGTGGAGGCTTGCTTTCCGGGAAGCCTCGACTCCCACCCCCCCCCCCCCCCCCATGGATCACTCTGATCCCTCCTCGGGTCCCCACATCGGCCCGGTCTTCGCAACGATCCCCCTCCACCTGAGGCCGGACTTCCTCAATCCGCACCTCCTGATGATTCCGCTGCTGCCGCTGCTGCTCCCTGTTCTCCCGCACCTCGAGGAACTCCGGACACGTGACCGTCGTGTGCCCCTCTTCTTGATGGTAGTCGCAATAGGGCAGGTCTATCCTGACCTCCCTCCTCCTCCTCGGTTGCCCTCTCCTTCGCCCTCCCAGGGCAATAGCCATGGCCTCCTCCTGGTCGGGAAGAGGCGGTCTCTGGCCCTGCCTCACTCCCTGGAGGTAAAACTGGCCACGCCCACCTTGGCGGTTGTCTCCCCCCTGATAGCCCCTCCGTGGCCCTTGATCCTGCCACTCCGGCCTCCAACCCAATCGGTTGTTCGGCTCCTGACGCCCCCACCTATGCTGCTACGGCTGCTGTTCTCTCTGTCGGGGCTCGACCCTTCTCTCCTCCTGGGCCCGACCTCCCCTTGGCTTCTCTTCCTCCACGGCCCACCTAGCCAACCTCCGAGCGAACTCTAGATGTGCTGCCTCCATGTCGGCCTCCCTTGCCGCCCTCTCCAAGAGTGCTTCGAAAGACACCGGAGGCGTCCTCTTCAACTCCATGGCGAAGAACCCGGGCTGGAGACCTAGGGTGAAGGCCACCATCATGGTGTGCCCTGGCATCTCTTGTACCTGAGACAGTTCTTCTTGGAACCTGTCCAGGTAACTTCCCAGGGTCTCCCCTACTTTCTGCTTGACACGGAACAGGGACTCGACCTCCCTCTTCCTCTTCTTCGAGGTGGTGAATCTCAGCATGAATCCTCTGCGCAAATCCTCGAAGCAGTAGATGGAACCGGCCGGGAGCTGATGAAACCACTCCCTCGCTTTTTCCCTGAGGGTGATGGCGAAGAGCCTACACTTGAAACCATCCGACATCTGTCGGATTGACACCACGTCTTCGAACCACTGGACGTGCTGGATCGGATCTCCCTTTCCTGAGTAGTAGGACATCTCCGGCTCTCGGAATCCTTCTGGGACCGGGGCTGACGAAACGAACTCGCTGAAGGGACTTCCTCCTTCAGCTGGGCGAGTTGGGAACTCCCTCCCCGCCGTCTCGCCGAACAGGTACTCGCCCGCCGAGCCCGGAAAAAGGACTCGCCCTCTCGGCTCGCGCTCCCCCTCGCTCGCGACCTCCTTCCCCGCGTGCCTGAGGGGCGCATCGTTGCCTAACGCTGGATCAGCGACCACGGGAACCGCAGGTGTCGTACTCTCGGCTCGCATGCCGAGTGCGACCCTAACTAGCCCGAGCACTTCCTCCCTGAGCTCCGCGGATATCCCCGCCGTCGCGGGAGGGGGAGGGAGTGGCGAGTCCCCCCTTCCTGAACCTTGCCCCTCGTCTCTTGCCATTAGTCTTGTGGAAGATTTTCTGTGCTGACCACGCTCCACGCTCACCGCACCAAAGTGTTGAAACCGAAAAATCGGTCCCTGTGGAGTCCGACCCTTGCGGAAGGGGTGGTCGCACACCTACTTCTCTACTCGCAAGCCCAAGGGTCAAGGGAGAGGGACCGGGAATAGACCCAAGGCTTCAGCACGGAGGTCCCACCACACACCCGGAAGATCTTAGAGCGCTTCCCCTCCTTAGCCAAGTGCTGAAGCTAAGGTACCTCAGAAAGTGCTAGAAGACCGGGCACAAGAAAGCGTGCCTTCTGAGGTACCTCTTGGGTCCTATTTATAGGAAAAGATGGTCTGCAAATATCCAACCGTCACTGTTTTCGAGGACTATAGGCAATTCAAAGGGGGTAACATGGTAAAAACACCCCACAACTGAAGGGCGAGCCGGCCCTGAGAAGAGCCCATTGGGCGGAGGTGGCGAGTATGGGCGCGAGAAGGCTTCCCCCCACGCCGAGGTGAAAAGCGGCGAGTGAGCTCGCCTCTCTCAACGCCGCGGGAGAGGGCGTTGGATGAGCTCGACTCTCTCAACGCCGCGGGAGAGGGCGTTGGATAAGCTCGTCTCCCTCAGCGCCGCGGACCTGACTCGCCTGACTCAACGCCACTGGAGAAGGCGTTGAGTGAGCTCGCCTCTCTCCATGCCACAATCCGGCTCGCCTCGCCTCGGGCCTGGAAAGTTGGGCCTGAAGCCCCTGCTCGCAGATGACGGTCGCGTTGGCACTCGCCAACCCCTCGGCTCTAGACGAGCACGTACTCGGCCGACCCCATGATGAATGGCCTCCTCTCGTCGGGCTCAGCTCTACGATCTTCGAGCTCGGTTCGACGATTGCCGAGCCCATACTCGGCATGCTGGGCTCGGCGTACCCTGCTGAACTCGCCTGGGGCTCGGGGGCGGTTTGGGCCGGCCGGGTCGGCTCCTGTTAGCCCACTCGCTGGATACGGGGTTGTACACTCTGTTTGGTTGGGCTGTTGCTGATGGTAAGCTGCTGATGGTAAGTTGCTGATAGAAAAAGTGCTGATTCTGGGAAATGGAGTTTTGTTAAAAAACTATTTGGTTGAAATGAAATT
The DNA here is from genome assembly GCA_039513925.1 of Platanthera zijinensis. Lineage (NCBI taxonomy): Eukaryota > Viridiplantae > Streptophyta > Magnoliopsida > Asparagales > Orchidaceae > Platanthera > Platanthera zijinensis. The sequence continues at coordinate 160,774,367 of CM077083.1, forward strand.
TGCAAAACGGAGTTTTCAAAATATTGTTTGGAAACCAAACGAAGTTGAGTGAATTTTTTTTTCCTATTTTTTAATTACAAACAATTTAATCTTAGATCTTCTATATAAATAACATAGGGTAAGAAAAAGTTCCTGGAAGCATTCCGATCAATGATTCAACGCTAAATGAAACCAAACATATTTTATCAGATCTGTCAAATAAATTCTACCCAAAATTCCAAAAGGATCCTGCACATCACATATCAATAGGCATAACCCTATGTATATATATGAAAATTTTACCATATCTTAAAGAAGAAAAGCAGAATCGTAGCAGATCTATAGACAAATTCATCATGAACGATCTTAAAAATATAAAAAAGGCAAAAAAAAAAAAGGAAGCATATACCTGGTGCAAATTGCAAATTAGAAGAGAAAAAACTCATGGATCTAAGAGAAAATAGAGAGAAATATCAAATCATAAGGTAACGCAAAGAATTGAAAATCAGGCTTACCACAGGAGCGGAGACATCCCAGCCTAATCTCGCCCTCTTCCTAGGATGGGGACGATCGACGTGGGCATGAGGGAGTTCTGGCAAGCATTCCGACTCCATGATCGGAAACGCAGACGAATTTGTTGAGGGATTTGCTTTCCGCGGTGGAGATTCGGTGGTTGCCGCTAGCGAGGAAAGGAGTCAGGAGCGCTAAGGGATTCGGCGAGAGCTTTTGCTGCCGAATGCGGAAATTTCTTGCGGTTGGGGTTATGAAGTAAACTACAGAAAGCCAAAAACGGTGTTTTTAAAATAAGCTGCGCCAAACTCTATTTATGCGGAAAATAGTGGTGCGTTTCCACCGCACCGCAGGCTAAAAGCCTAACCAAACGCCACCTTAATCCCATGAAAGTATGTCTTAGATTCCAATATGCAAACCCCTAATAAACTGTCTGAGATGAAAAAGGATGAGGTGTTTCTTGCCACCATGGATAAAAGAGCACAAAACATAATTGTCAACGCAATAGATAATTCAAACTTTTAGAACCTAGTACACGATAAAACATCCAAGGAGATGTGGGACACTCTAATAGTCGATGTGGAAGGCATAGAAGAAGTCATAGATGATAGAAAGTCCTTACTCAACCAGTAGTATGAGGCATTCAAGCAAGGGAAGACTGATTCTATAGAACTTTGTTATGAAAAGTTCTTTAGAATAGTCAATGACTTAAAGAATTATGGCAGAGAATTCTCAAACTATGAGCTAAATAACAAGTTTCTTAGATCCCTAACCAAGGAATGGGACATAAAGATATGTGTTGTAAGAGAAATGAGCAATCTGAGGAACATGCTACCCCAGGATTTGTACGGGAAACTGTTGTCACATGAGCTTCAATAAAATTCTAGAAAAGCTGAAGATGAATCTGCCAGAAGTTCAAATCAGTCTAGATCTGTGGCTTTCAAAGCAGACACATCAAAGAAGACTAGAAGAGAAATTTCATCATCACCAAGAAGGGATGAAGATACAGTCAGCACTGGGACTAGTTCTTCATCAAAAGAATTATCAGATCATGAATTGGAATTATTCATCAGGAAGTTCAAGAAGATGATGAGAAGAAGGAAGCAATGGAACAAGAAGACATCATCTGGATCAAGTTCCAGCAAAAACAAAGACAAACACAGAAACAACTATGTGGTCAGGTATGATTCAAACCAAAACAAACAAAGTAAGACTGACATTATTTGGTATTGTTGTAACAAGCTTGGGCATGTCATTGTTGACTGTCCAGTTAAGAGAAAGGAGAACATAAAGTATAAAGAAAGAAAGTTCTATAAAGACAGGAAATCAGAAAAGGGACTGATGACAAATAAGCTAAAGACTTTATCTGATAGTGATACTGATTCAACTGAATCAGAAGAAGAACACGCACACATTGGACTCTTCTCCCGTGAAAAGGAATTTATCAGAGAGGCCATATACAAGGGCAATAACTCCATAACTTCATCACTCCAAGGTGACTCTGAAGATGATATGGAGGTTAACTGGATGGCTCTGTTTGATAATCCAGAAATAGAAATTGATGAATGTCAGGATACTTAGGTAATCTTTGACAATTCCATTTGATCTAAAACTTCTGTTTATGAGACTAGGGATGAGTTGGACTCATGTTACTCAAATTTTGAGTCACATAAGTCTAACTTTGAGACTGAACTACAGCAGCTCATAATCAAGTTTAGAAAACTGCTAGAGGCTCTTGTAAAGAGCAAAAAACTTATCAAGGAACAAGCCAACATGATTGACTCTCTAACAGGTCTTAAGTACCATCATGAGATGGCTACTCAGAAGATTGGTCTTCAAAGTTTAAAGTTGGCTAAGCTAACTAAGATCATTAATGATCAAATCATGTTGTTAAAACAAAAAGAAACAACCATTCAGGAGTTAGAACTCAAACTTTAGAATGAGAAAAGACTTGTTCAGTTGTTTTCTAAACCTAAGATTGTGCTCCCCATTATAGACACCTTCTCAGGAACTCCTGGAAGTGGACTTGGTTATATTAAACCTAAGAGAAGGAGAGACAAAAAGCTGACAGGACAAAATGGTCCAATCATGCCACAACCTGTGTTTTAGACTAAGGGAAAAGAAACCCAGAAGTCTGAACCAGTTGGACCAAATTTATATGTGAATAGGAAAGCTATTCCTAATGTGTTTCCTCCAAGGAGGACTGCTATGACAATGAGGCAAAACAAACAATTTGCTCACAGTCAACATGCACCTGTAAAAGCTACTGATTCTTGTGCTAAGGAATGTCAGCATAAAGCTCATACTTTACCTACAAAGAAGAGATACAACAGATATGAGTATTGGTATTGTGGAAAGATTGGACACTTTGCCCTGGACTGCTGGTTCAATCACACAGTGTCTCATGGACAGAAAGTGTATCCAATTAAGAAATTCTCATATGGTATCAATGGAGCCACAACTAATAAGCACCTAGGACCCAAGACAATTTGAGTTCCTACGAAAAAATAAATCTTTATTTTGCAGGTATGTCTAAGCACCAGAGATAGGCCCATCTGATACTTGGATAGTGGATGTTCCAAACACATGACTGGAATAAAGAGCAATTTGAGAGAGTTTATTCGAGTAAAGAATGGACCAAAGGTAATCTTTGGTGGAGCTGACAAAGGGATTACCAGAGGTTATGGTAAGATCTCAAATGGCTTAGTCACTTTCACTAAAGTAGCTTATGTGGAATGGTTGCAACACAACCTTATAAGCATAAGTCAATTTTGTGATCTTGGCTATGACATTTCATTCCACAAGGATGTGTGCCACATAAAGAAGTCAAGTGACCAAGAGATCATCTTGACAGGAACTAGGTGTGAGAATGTGTATTGTTTAAATTTTCTTTGTCTGAATTCAAACTCACCCATATGTCTAGTTGCAAATGAGAAAGTCTCACATTGTATCAAATGACACAAGAGGTTAGCTCATTTGAACTATAAGATCATAGACAAGCTATTCAGCAAAGAGCTATTTAGGAATGGTCATAACATTAAATACTCTAAGGAAAGCATTTGCTCAGCATGCCAAAAAGGCAAGCAGAACAAAACTTATTTTAAAAGAATTAAACCCAAAGACTCTATGAGGTGCTTATACCTCTTGCATATGGACTTGTTTGGTCTTATATCAGTTTATAGTCTAGGAAGGAAATTCTACACCTTTGTAATTGTTGATGACTATTCCAGATTTACTTGAGTTTTCTTCTTAAGGAAAAAGTCTGAAACTCTTATTATCTTCAAGACATTTGTCAAACAAATACAGAATGAATTGAACAGTTCTGTGGTCAAAATCATAAGTGATCATGGAACTGAGCTTCAATCAGAATGCATGCTAAAGTTTTGTGAAAAACTTGGGATTCAACAAAAGTTTTCCTCTCCAAGAACACCTCAACAAAATGGGATTGTTGAGAGAAAGAACAAAACTCTCATTGAAGCTACAAGAACCATGTTGAGTGATTCTTCTCTCCTAAAATATTTCTTGACTGAATCTATTAACACAGCATGTCATGTTATTAATAGAGCTTCAATCAACAAAAAGCTGAATAAGACTCTTTATCAGCTAGTGAAGGGCAGAAAACCAGGCTTGGCCTACTTCAGAATCTTTGGATATAGGTATTTTGCCCTTAATAATGGGAAATCATACATAACTAAGTTTGTTGAGAAGTCCTATGAAGGCATATTTATTGGTTACAGTAATAACAGTAAGGCCTATAGGGTCTACAACTTGATGGATCAAGTTGTAGAGGAGTCTGTTCATATTGTATTTAATGAAAGTTCTATGTATTACAATGATAAACCAGATACATCAAGCTCAACAAGAGGAGACTTGAAGCTAAAGGAGCTGTCAATAGAAGACTCAGTTCCAATAAGCCAAAGTATACAAGATGGAGTCAACATTGTTGAGGAAGAACTTGTACAGGAACAACCAGAAGAAGAAATTCAGCAACAAGATGAAGTTGTTCAAAGAGAAGAGGTCACATTACCAGTTACTATCATACATCTAAGGGATCATCCAAGGGAACTGATCATTGGAGATACAGCTCATGGTGTGACTACAAGAAGTAGACATCACAACACTATGATGTACTCAAGTTTTCTGTCTCAAACAGAACCAAAGAAGTATGAAGAAGTCAATATAGACCCATTTTGGATAGGGGTTATGCAGGAAAAATTGAACCAGTTCAAGAGATGTAATGTCTGGAAGCAGGTCCCTAGACTAGATGACTATAACATCATAGGAACCAAGTGGATCTACAGGAACAAATTGGATGAGAATGGTGTTATAATTAAAAACAAGGCAAGACTGGTTGCAAAGGGTTATAGACAAGAAGAAGGTATAGACTTTGATCAAACCTTTGCACTGGGGGCTAGATTGGAAGTTATTAGACTCTTCCTGGCATATGCAGCCTACAAAAGATTCAAGATTTACCAAATGAATGTAAAGTCAGTCTTCCTTAATGATAACCTCAAAGAAAGGGTCTATGTTGAGCAATCCTCAAGTTTTGTTGACTCTACTCATCCTAACCATGTTTATCTTTTATTAAGAGCTCTCTATGGGTTAAAATAAGCCTCAAGGGCTTGGTATGAGACCCTGTCTAAATTCCTTCTTGAGAATAAATTCTCAAGAGGGAAAATAGACAAAACACTATTCTTAAGGGAATCCAAAGGTAAGACCATCTTAGTATAAATATATGTATATGACATTATATTTGGTTCTACTGATGAGTCAATTTGCACTAAATTTGCCAAACTTATACAAGGTAAGTTTGAGATGAGTAGCATGGGTGAACTCAAGTTTTTCTTGGGTCTAAGTTCACCAAGGAGTTAATCAAGAAGTATGGAATTAAAACAGCCACTTCCATGAAAACTCATATGGGATCCAATATGTTTTTAGACAAGGATAGAGCTGGCAAGCCAGTTGATATCACCTTACATAGGAGCATAATTGGATCACTACTCTATCTAACTGCAAGTAGATCAAACATAATGTATGCTACTTTTGTCTGTACTAGGTATTAAGCCTTCCCTAAGAAATCTCACTATACAGTAGTCAAAAGAATATTGAGATATCTAAAGGGCACACCTAATCTTGGCCTATGGTATCCCAGGAATAGTGATTTTGAACTAACAGGATTTTCAGATGCAGATTATGCAGGTTGTAAAGAAGATAGGAAAAGCACTTCAGGTTCATGTTAATTCCTTGGAAGAAGGCTAGTGTCATGGAGCAGCAAAAAGCAAACACGTGTAGCAATATCCACTGCTGAATCTGAATATATTTCAGTAGGAAGTTGTTGTGCACAGTTGCTCTGGATTCAACATCAATTATAAGGCTACAACATTCAGCTAAGTAAAACTTCATTATATTGTGATTCTACTAGTGTCATTTCAATTGCAAATAATCATGTGTCACATAGTAGAACCAAATATATTGAAATAAGATATCACTTTATTAGAGAGCATGTAGAAAAGGAAGACATTATTCTAGGATTTGTGCCAACAAATAAACAAATTGCTGATATTTTTACTAAGCCCATAGATGAAGAGAAATTTAATTTCTTTAAGTTTGAACTTAGCATGTTAAATATGGAATAATTAATGAATACCTAAAAATTGATGAAAATAAGAATAAATTATTAATCAGAAATTAAGTTTCTTTAATTAAAAATCAAGTAAAAACATCTAAGTATCAAGTTCTCATAGTTCAGGAGACAAATTTTGACTAAGTCAAAAGTTGCGTCGAGATACCAGAAAATATGTCGACACGGTATATTGCAATGTGTCGAGACACCAGAAAATGTGTCGACACTGTATACTGCAATGTGTCGAGACACCAAAGTAAGTGTCAAGACATCGAGGGTGTCGATACCCTAAGGTATATATCGAGAGACATTATCCTTGTGTCGACACATCTTGACAGACAATCTTAAAGAAGTCGACACTAGGACTTTACCTAAAAATTTGGAACTGTCTAAATGGAGAGCACCCTTTCGTCTTCAGGAAAGATTATACTATAAATAGGGTGTGAGAGTAGAAGTCGATTACGCTTTCTTGATATTGTGAACTGTTGATTCATGAGTGTCGAGCCCTAGAACCCTGATCAGTCGACACTCGTCAACCATCTCTCTTCACTCTCATAACACCCAATTATGACGATAACATCTTTGTGGGTTATGAACTTGTTCGAAATGGATTCGATTCGGCGACTGAAGAAATCAAGAATGTAATAACCCTAATCAATGAAGTAGGATTGAAATATCTGCTTTTAGAACCATCAAATGTCTGGAAACAAGAAGTTTTAGAATTCTTTTCAAATGCTCATCTCAACTCAAACACTAAAAAGATTAAGTCTAAAGTGAATGGAACAAAGGTCAAAATCACAACCAGAAGGTTGGCCAAGATATTTCAATTACCAAGGATTGATCAAGAAGTTGACCTTGATTCTTCCAAGATTGCAGAAGCTTTGGAGTGGTGTTGATTGGCCCCAACCACAAAGATTGGAAGCACCCTTATCAGGAAGGGAATGGATACTTAGGGTAAATTTCTGTCTGAAATAATAGGGAAGGTTCTGCTATGCAAAACAGGAGCTCATGACAGGATTTCTGCATATATGTTAGTGCTGATGACTAGAATTATCTTCAAAGTCAAGACTAACTGGAGCAAAGTAGTCTTTGACAAAATAGTTGAAAGCATCAAGAATCCTAATATGGGCAGAATTATAAGACTCCACTTGGTACAAGCCATTCCTGACAATCTCAATCTCAAGTTTGGATCTAAGATCAATCGCATGAGGAGAATAGACATGAGAATACTAGTAAGGTGCGATAGAGTACTATCCAAGGAAACACCTGTAGTAGAGAAGGAGAATGAGGAGAAGAAGAAAATGGTGGTTGTGGAAGAAGAATTTTCTAGTGATTCTAAAGATCAGGGAAGCTCCAGCTCAGAAAAACAGGATGATACAATTACTGAAAAATCTCCAAGGACAACTCCTGAAATTAGCGATCAGATGCAGGGGGAGACAATCCCACCTAGGGATCTTAGTGAGGGGGAGAACCTCAATATTCTGTCAGATATTGACCAGGATACTGTAAACACCATAGTGATGGAAGTAGTACAGGAGCTAGACACTGTTCTAGAATAAGTAGAAGTTCCTGAACAGTAAATGTCTGATAAAGGAAATGAGGATGCAGTCTCTAAAGAGACTGAAGAAGAAATCTTTCTGAATGAAGATGTAGATATCTAAGGGGAGATGAATGCTCTTTTAGAGGATCCTGCTCCTAAAGACAATAATCTTGATGAAGGTGTAAAAGTTAAGGGGGAGATAACAAATCTGACCCAAATACTGAAGGAGCTAAAGAGAATAAATTAGTTGGAGTAGTTAGTTCTTCTGATTCTGAGGAGGAGGAAGCCTCTCAGATTAAGAATAGAAAATTAACTGAACTCAAGAAGAGCAACAGGAGCTATAAGAAGACTATTCAATCTGGAACAACATCTGCTCCTCATATGGACTTCAGTTCACTTCTAGTACTTCAAATGCAAATAATGTTAGATCAACAAAGAAATCAAATGGAAAAATATGTAGATGAAAGCAATAAAGAGTTGCAGTTCCAGTTGGCACAAGAAATCAAATCCATTAGATTTGAAGTAAATCTGCTGAAGAAGGATATGACTGATTTCTTTCAAAGAGGAGAAAATGCAGTAGTGTACATTGCTAAACAATAACAGGAATCAAAGAAAATTGAAGATGAAATAGCTGTTAAACAAGGTTATGTCCTTGAAAACCGGACTAGAATGAATGAAAACATGATAATAATGCATGATACTACACTGGTAAAGATAGCTGAGCAAACTACTGCTCTGGAAACAAAGATAGCCTCTACCTCAAAAGATACTGAAACCCAACTATCTACTCACACAGATTCTTTGTTTAAGGAACTTAAGGCCTCTGGCAAGGAACTCGATGATCACTTACTCAAGGTAAAGAATCATTTGTCCTTAGGGATTACTCATCTTGAAGGTCAGGTAAGATTTCATAAGAATGACTTAAGGGACCATGTGGAGAGAGAAGTCATGAAGGGGGAGAGAATGATGATAAAGTAAAGCTCTGAGCATGCAATTTGGACCTCCGATAACATTAGAGAAACTCGAGGTTTTCCTCCCTTTAGGTATGATGAAGATCAAACTGCTGAGTCTGGCTGCCAACCAGCTCACTTTGAGGCCATTCAAACTACAGTACAGTCCATGTACAGTCCTCCACCATAGATTCAGAATATAGTATGTGAGGAGGTGGAGATGACTGTTTCTGCATTGATCAAAGAAAGAGAAGCTCAATTATCTAAGAAAAGATTCAGGGAGCAGGCTGAAGCAAAGCCAGATTTTGAGCAGTGGAGTCCAACTTCCAGATCTATTATATTAACTGCTTGGAAGGCTGTTCAAAACAATATAACTGACAGGGGAAAGTGGTATTCAGGACAAGAATGAGGCAAGCATATAAAGCAGGAAGAGATCATCTATAAATTCATATAAGATCTGAAGGCAGGGAAGATCCCAACTGATTATATAGAGCAAAGCAAGTACTTCCCCAAGTCTATCATTATGTTGAAAGACAAAGACTATAGGAAGAAGAGATCTTGAAGGCTAAAGATGTCAAGGGATAGAAAGTGGTTGATGACAAGGTGCCTGAAGTCAAAGCTAAAGTACAATCAGGAAAAGGCATTGTCATCAAAGATCCAGAACAATCTTAGAATATTGTTGTTTAGGAACTATGTAATTTTTATTTTAAGAACAATATAAAAACTAAAAAGTGTAATCTTTTAACAAAATGAAATGAAAAAGTTTGGTTGCACTTTGTTATATCTGTGTTATCATTGTTGTGTTCTTTATAATTTTGTTCAACACTTTTCATATATATAATAATTATCATATTTTGGTATTGTGGTGTATATCAATGAATTGAGGTTATGACTTCTCCAAATAGGGGGAGATTATTGGGTACATTAGAAATAACGTACTTGATTTGAAGAAGTCCCTTCAACTCAATGATATACACAAGTTTGTATTTGATGTATGTTTCAGTTCATGCATGCAGGTTAGTCAATGTCATATTGATTAGATAGGTGGTCCAAGTGACATTGACAGATGGACTTAAAGAAGCTGACTGGAAAGGCAAGAAATTTCCTAAGTCAAAAAGCTTCGAGTGAACCTAGTCCACTCAACGCCATACAGCTAAAAGTGTTAAGTGAAGTCAAGATAGTCAAAGCCTAGCAAGTCTCAACACAGAGAAATGACTAAGTACAAAAGTGTCGACACACTTCTCAACAATATCGATACCTTTGTAGGAGTAGTGTCGAGACAAGTCAGTTATCTCGACACCTTGAAGATCAAGATAGCTGTGTCGAGACAAGTCAGTTATCTTGACACCTTGAAGATCAAGTCAGCAGTGTCAAGACAAGTCAGATATCTCGACACCTTAAAGCTCAGGACAGTAGTGTCGAGAAAATACAAAAGTCTCAACACAATGAAAGGAGAAGTGTCGAGACAATTCAACTGTCTCGACACGGTGAAGATTTAAAAGCAGAAGTCAACACCCAGCAGACTGAAGTGTCGAGACAATTCAACTGTCTCGACACAGTAAATATTTAAAAGCAGATGTTGGCACCTGACAGATTGTAGTGTCGAGACAATTCAATTGTCTCGATACAGTGAATAATTAAATATGTCGACACAACAAATAGTTGTGTCGAGACAAGTCAACTGTCTCGACACTTTCAAATTCAGACTAAAAATTCTATCAAGTATAGATGTGTCGAGACTACTAAGATGTCTCGACACCTTCTAAGCAGACTAAGTATTATAGTGTCGAGACACTTTGGACTTTTCGACACTTTTGATCCTGAAATTGAACAGAGTCAACACAGCTGAGTGTCAAGTCAAGTCAGAAGTGTCATGTCAGCTATAGTGACTTGACATATCATGAGAATCCGTTTGAGGGAAATTTTGAAGTATGATGACATATGATGATGTCATCTATTAGAAGTCAGCAATCAGTGAAGTCTATAAATAGAGGGGGCGTATACATAGAATTCAATAATTCAACTTTCAATCATTTTCGGATTTCTCCCGAGTCAGAGGAGGGCGACAATTCCAAGAAGAAGAAGGAAGACGCAGGTATTCAAGAAAGCCTTCTGATCCTTTCTACAAGTTGATCAGAGGATTAAGGTGGATATATTCTATAAGTTCTTCAAAGAAATCAAACCGATCATCATCAAGAACTTTGCAGATCTAGAGAAGAATCATTTCAGCCAGCCAGCTTATCAAGAATCAATCCTTTGCAGCTGAATTGAATAATCTGAATTATCAGATAAGTCAGATCATAAAGTTGTTGTTTTCTGAGATAAATTTCATTCATATTTACCTCTTAATTTTGTAAGATCTCTTTGAGATCTGAGTGGGTAGGAGATAAATTCTCTGAGTTGTAAGCTATATTATAAAGGCTGAGGTAGGGTTCTTGAGGGACCTGAGTTAGGTGATTTATGTGAGATCACTGAGGTGTAAGACTTGAATAGTTTGAGGTAGGGTTCTTGAGGGACCCGAGATAGGTGATCGGGTAGATCTCTAAGGTAGGACCAGTGAGTCTGAGTTGTAGGTTTCTTAACAGAAACTGAGCCTGTAAGATCTTTTGATGTGAGTTGAAGATGATGAGATATAACCTTATCTAGCACATTGCTAGTGAGGAAGAAGGGGGAAAGTGGATGTACCCTTGATAGGGGAACCACTATAATTTTTTTGTGTACTCTGTGGAATGCTTGTGTTGTGTACTTGTGGATGTTTATTTTCATGTATTTGCTAAATCTATAGTATAAGTGACAAAGAAATTCAAAGACACCTATTCACCCCCTCTAAGTGATTAACTATCCATAGATTTATCTTTTACTTCATATCCACACCTGAACACAGCTGGACCTATCTGTACGCATCACACATCCGTTCAGTAATAATATATCAAATCTATCTTTCGTTACAGAAGAAGGCACTTCGATATGCGACACAAAGACCTCAAATAGAATGGAGTGAGAAGCTCCTATATCAAACAATACTCTCGTCGAATAGTCCAAAATTAGGATAAAGACTAATACAAACAACTTATATACATGCAACACACAAGGTAACATGTATATCAAGCAATAAAAGCTATATACTAAACTACACCTTTCACCACGTTGCTTTGCTTTATGGCTTCCTGTTGGCCAAGATTATATACTTTGGACTAGGCTGGAGCATAATGAGATGCAGTTGATTCCACTACCTTGCTCTTCTCAGCATAAGATGCTCCTGCCTTTTTCTCCATCATTGGAGGGCCACTTTAACAATCACGGGCCATGTGTCTCGGCTTGCCACAAGTATAACAATGAATTGGGCCTTGCCTAGAAGTTGCTCTAGATATAATAGTAGAAGGAGCTGGTCCAGAATATTTAGTCTTCTTGTTCCAAACTCAGTCTTTGAAGAGCTAGGTACTTTGAAATCTGACTTCTTGACAACCAAGTCCTTCTTGCCTTGGACTCTTTTCAAATCCCATTCTAGAGATCGAGCAGTATTTACAAAGGTCAGAAAACACCGTGTCATTGAACCTAAGAGAAGCAGCCTCAGATCATCTCATAGTCCTTCATAGAATCTGTTTGTCTTGTGCTCCTCCTCAACAAAAGTAACACCCGCATACCACCCCCAATCTTGTAAAATCATATAAGTAGTCACCCACAGAACTCTCACCCTGAGTTAAAGTCTGAAATTGATTCTTTATAGCAATACTTTGAGAAGATGGGAGATACCTTGCCAAAAAGACCCTCAAAAACTCCTCCATCGAGATCTCAGATAGTTGCCTTCCAGCAAACTGATAAAGCTCTTGTTCATCCTACCAGAGTCTTGCCTCACCTTCCAAAATAAAGGTAGCCACAGACACCTTTTGTCTCTCCTCCGTCTCCAACACCGTCAAGACTCCCTTTATCCTGAGAGCCAATCTTTGACTTGAGTGGGGGATCCAGTTTCCTCAAATGTCGAAGGGTGGAAGCTCATAATGTTCTTTAGTTGCTTCTCCGTCGCTCGCCTCATCGCCAAAGGCTCATAAGATACTTGTTGCATAGTCACATGTTTAACTATGCCAACATGCGTCGGGGAAACCCCAGGGGTAGGAGGCTATAAATGCCCTCCTGGTTACGCATTGATCATTACAAACACGGCATCAACAACTAAGCGTATCGTTTCAGCAGAAGGAGGAGGTGTAGGCACATCACCTAGTGCACTACTCTCCGCTGAGCGCTAGGGCTGAGACTGCCTCACAACACTTCTAGTCACCTATATTCATGAAACACACAATTTAGTGACTAGACATATTGCAAAATAGCAATCGAAGGAACACGCAGGTTCCAAAAACATGTGTATTTTTATTCCTAAGTGGACATTCATGGGTTCTTTAATGTTATAACGGTGTTGCACACACGTGCTCACCATCGCTTAAAAGAATATGACCACGAATTCGAATAAGAAAGACCGATACAAGAGTCTGATACAAAAATATAACACCCCCATCCGTCACGTAGGATATAACAGAAGGTCTGACTGGGGATCCACGCCATATTCCACAGATAGTTAGCAGAGTTACGTATTGAAGACAAACAAAACACACATCCTAACTGAAAGTGCATTCTAGCAGAAGTATTAAAAGTACTAGTAACCCAACCACAAGAATGTCCACTAAGCAAAAGTAGGGATGATTAACAAAATACACAAATAGTTTGGCCTTAAGAACTTACAAATTGTTTCCAATAAATTAAAGTGTCTTGCATATTTCGGCACACAGACCGACAACACATGAAAGTAGAAAAGGAAGCTTCGCTTGGTCTTTGAGGGTCGGCTTAACACAAAGGGCTTCAGTCCGCTACTTTCCGCTTGACTCCCCAACACCTGCATAGGGACAATCCACAAAGATGTGGAAAATAAGGCAACGATCAACATTAACTAACCAAATTATAACAACCCCACCCCACACTCGGGGCAGCGACGCTCCTTTCTTGCAGGTAAATAACATGTACATATAATGACAATAGAACGTGCAATTTTAGCACCATTCAAATTCTCCAATCGGTGACTTCTCCGACAAGCCCACCGTTCAAATTCTCCAATCATACACTGACACGTAGCCATGTCGTAACTATCGTGCTACCGCTGTGTAGTACCACACTACCGTCGAGCGGTAGGTGAAACGTCGTGTCATTATAACACTTACGACGAACAGCCACTACCGCTACGCGGTATCGCTACCGCTGCACGGTAGCTCACAAAGAGCCACACTTAATAAATCGGCCACACTATCGCCGATGTTAGTACTACCGCCGGTGCTAGTACTACCGCTGTCACTAGTACTACCGCCGACGCTAGTACTACCGCCGGGTGGTAGCTCTCATAGAGCAATATATGGTGAAAACTGGGGCGTTATGCGTTCGCCTCCACCATAGACATCACAATCTGGTTAGGCACGAAAAGTCCCACCTCTTCTCTCTCTCTGGCTTTAGACACCGTGGACTTTAGGAGGTAAACAATGGGGTCTCCTATAATTTATAGGAATTTCGGTCCGTAATTAGCCCAAATTCCATGACCCCCACTAACTTAGTGGGGGGTTATGTGAGAAACCACCTCACGTATGATCTGCACACTCGATCCTTGCGCGATCCACACATGAACTGCCGTACACGATCCCGCCGCCGCACTTCCCACCGAGTGACTTCTAGGAGGTTGCCCGCCGTGCCCGACCTCTCGTGGCCGCATGCCCTCTGTGCATGGCCTCAGGATCCGCGTGGCCGGTCACCCTTGGTCGCGCATCCGCGGAGCGCAGTCGCGAGGCCCCCACGACCAGCCTCCCTTGGACGGGTGCTCGTGGCCCGCGACCGCAAGGCCCCAGCCGCCAATATTCTTGGGCCGGCCGCCCTTGGCCGCACGACCACGAGGCCCCCACGGCTGATCGCCCTTGTCCACGGGGTCGGCCTCCCGCAGCTGGCCGTACGGCCGGCCCCGAGAGGGCCCCGTGGTTGGTCTCCCTCAACCGACTGCCCTTGGCTGCATGGCCAGAAGGCCCCCGCAACCGATCACCCATGGTCGCGCGCCTGCGAGGCCCCCACATCCGTCCTCCTCTGGGGCGGCCGCCCTTGGCCATGCGGCCAGGGCTGCGTAGCCCCGACGATCGATCTCTCCCGGCCGGCCTCCCTCGACCAAGCTTCCGCGACGCGTCCCTTCCCGACCGGCCTCCCTCGGCCAAGCTTCCGCGACGCGTCCCTTACCGGCCGACCCCGTCGTCAGCCAGCCCTCGCCGACCGCGTCTTGCCTCCAGTCAACCTCCTTGACCCTAGCCGACTCGTTGGACGCCACTTAACCACCGTCATCCGATCGTTCACACGCAATATCCATCGTCTGATATACGTGTAACCACCTGCATAATCACCTATAATGAGTGAGTGCAAATATCAAAAATTCTACCGGTTTGCGGGTAGCAAAAATATTAAAATAATATGCGCGTTAAACTATATTAAATCGGGCTATAATTAGTAAATAACGTGGTTACGGTCTGCGAATAGCCGCGGTGCCACCGTAACTACTCTTGAGGCCTATAAATAGGACGCCATACCCTATTTCATTCACATCTTTTCTCTCATTCACTTCTCTTCCGATGAGCGTGAGAGCTCCACCAGAGATCTCCTTCACCTTCGAGGACATCCTTTGTACAACCCCATATTCGCTGGGTGGGACCCGGAGACACCACTGAGGAATTGGGCTAGGCTCAGGTTAGCCCTGGGTTAGCCCTAAGACATACTTATAGAGTTCTCGCCCTGAAGGGGCTCCCGCCCAAGGCAGATGTTCAAGCTCTCGGCAGGAGAAATCGTCGACCGACTAGGGCAGATGGTCGACCTCTCGGCAGGAGAGATCGTCGAACGACCGAAGCAGAGGGCCTGACCGCGGAAGCTTCCGCCCTAGGGCAAGCTCCCGCCCAGGGGAGGCGAGAAGGCCCCAAGAGGGCCTTCAGTCGCGAGCTCTTCGAAACCGTGGAGGGCGCGAACCTCCCTGGCAAGGGGGGCCTCGCCAAGGTTGGCCCGGGTGGGGGTCCAGCGAGAGCCTTCTCGGCCAGGGTTCTCGCCAAGTGGGCCCACGTGGTGGGGCCCGGCGCTCATAAAGATGACCATTTTATAATATATTATCCCGAGGTAAAATTACCCAAATGCCCTTTGAATGACAGCGGGATTTGGCTATTGGCAGACCCCTCAGGGGTATTTCAGTATTTTCAGGTCAAAGGAAGACTATAAAAAGACCCATAAGGGCTCTTTAGAAGGCAGGTTGATCATTTTCCTCTAGCCCTAGTGCCTTCTGAAGAGCTCCCAGCCCAGCATTTGGCTTTGGAGGGGAAGCTCTCAGAGATCTTCCGGGTGTGTGGTGGGACCTCCCAGCTGAGGCTTTGGGTCTGTGTTAGGGCCTTAGCAACCTGTCAGGGGTCGAGGTTTGAGAGAAGTAGGCATTGACTGCACTTTGGTTCGTGAACATTTGTTGAGGTTGTTTTTGGCTTCAACAGTTCTGGTGCGGTGAGCGTGGAAGCAGTCGGTGTAGGAAAATCTCGAGTTAAGTCCCATGGCAGGAGGCGAGGGTGAAGGATCAGGCGCGGGAGGATCCCCCACCCGGGTGGACGAGGCGACGAGGAAAATGTTTGAGGACTTCAGGCGAGAAGTCATGCAGACGATCAACTTGGCCTTCTCGGCAAGGAACGAGTGGGAGACGCCGCAGGTTCCGGTGGAGGTGGTACCGCTGCTAGGCGAGAACGCTCCAGGGCAGCGCCCCGGTAAGGAGGTCCCGGTAGAGGCAGGCGAAAGAGAAGTAGCCGCGCGGGAGCTCTTCCCAGGTCAGCGTCTCGGGAAGGAGCTCCCGGCGGATCTGGGCGAGAAGGAGGCGACGCTGCGGGAAGGTCGGCCGCGGTTGGTAAGCTCAACCCTAGCTGGGAGGGGCCTTATATAGTAGAGAAGGCTCTGGTTAACGGAGGCTACTATCTCCAGGATGCGGAGGGAAGGACCTTGAGTCACACCTGGAATGGTGATGACCTGAAGCGCTTCTACCCGTAAGGGGAAAGAAGGATTGTAATGTTGTAAATGGCTATTGCATTTTCGATAAGTTTATTTCAGAATATTGACTATCTCTGAGTATGCA
Organism: Platanthera zijinensis; assembly: GCA_039513925.1. Taxonomy (NCBI): domain Eukaryota; kingdom Viridiplantae; phylum Streptophyta; class Magnoliopsida; order Asparagales; family Orchidaceae; genus Platanthera; species Platanthera zijinensis. The sequence continues at coordinate 160,791,130 of CM077083.1, forward strand.
ATCTTTATGCTTTTTGTTTTAACCGGCTATGACTCCTCATCTCCATGATAGAATAGGCCTGTTTGAAGGAATCTTCAACGATACCCCGAGCTCGGCTCGGCCCCAGGTAGACCCGCTGCGCAGGCTCTCATCTAGCTGGCAGGTCCGAAGGCTCGCCTGTGGGGGATAGGTTGGCTCTTGTGATACTTTGTTCTTAGCCACTTCAGCGACACCCCGAGCTCGGCTCGGCCCCAGGTAGACCCGCTGCGCAGGCTCTCATCTAGCTGGCAGGTCCGAAGGCTCGCCTGTGGGGGATAGGTTGGCTCTTGTGATACTTTGTTCTTAGCCACTTCAACAACACCCCGAGCTCGGCTCGGCCCCAGGTAGACCCGCTGCGCAGTCTCTCATCTAGCTGGCAGGTCCGAAGGCTCGCCTGTGGGGGATAGGTTGGCTCTTGTGATACTTTGTTCTTAGCCACTTCAACGACACCCCGAGCTCGGCTCGGCCCCAGGTAGACCCGCTGCGCAGGCTCTCATCTAGCTGGCAGGTCCGAAGGCTCGCCTGTGGGGGATAGGTTGGCTCTTGTGATACTTTGTTCTTAGCCACTTCAACGACACCCCGAGCTCGGCTCGGCCCCAGGTAGACCCGCTGCGCAGGCTCTCATCTAGCTGGCAGGTCCGAAGGCTCGCCTGTGGGGATAGGTTGGCTCTTGTGATACTTTGTTCTTAGCCACTTCAACGACACCCCGAGCTCGGCTCGGCCCCAGGTAGACCCGCTGCGCAGGCTCTCATCTAGCTGGCAGGTCCGAAGGCTCGCCTGTGGGGGATAGGTTGGCTCTTGTGATACTTTGTTCTTAGCCACTTCAACGACACCCCGAGCTCGGCTCGGCCCCAGGTAGACCCGCTGCGCAGGCTCTCATCTAGCTGGCAGGTCCGAAGGCTCGCCTGTGGGGGATAGGTTGGCTCTTGTGATACTTTGTTCTTAGCCACTTCAACGACACCCCGAGCTCGGCTCGGCCCCAGGTAGACCCGCTGCGCAGGCTCTCATCTAGCTGGCAGGTCCGAAGGCTCGCCTGTGGGGGATAGGTTGGCTCTTGTGATACTTTGTTCTTAGCCACTTCAACAACACCTCGAGCTCGGCTCGGCCCCAGGTAGACCCGCTGCGCAGGCTCTCATCTAGCTGGCAGGTCCGAAGGCTCGCCTGTGGGGGATAGGTTGGCTCTTGTGATACTTTGTTCTTAGCCACTTCAACGACACCCCGAGCTCGGCTCGGCCCCAGGTAGACCCGCTGCGCAGGCTCTCATCTAGCTGGCAGGTCCGAAGGCTCGCCTGTGGGGGATAGGTTGGCTCTTGTGATACTTTGTTCTTAGCCACTTCAACGACACCCCGAGCTCGGCTCGGCCCCAGGTAGACCCGCTGCGCAGGCTCTCATCTAGCTGGCAGGTCCGAAGGCTCGCCTGTGGGGGATAGGTTGGCTCTTGTGATACTTTGTTCTTAGCCACTTCAACGACACCCCGAGCTCGGCTCGGCCCCAGGTAGACCCGCTGCGCAGGCTCTCATCTAGCTGGCAGGTCCGAAGGCTCGCCTGTGGGGGATAGGTTGGCTCTTGTGATACTTTGTTCTTAGCCACTTCAACGACACCCCGAGCTCGGCTCGGCCCCAGGTAGACCCGCTGCGCAGGCTCTCATCTAGCTGGCAGGTCCGAAGGCTCGCCTGTGGGGGATAGGTTGGCTCTTGTGATACTTTGTTCTTAGCCACTTCAACGACACCCCGAGCTCGGCTCGGCCCCAGGTAGACCCGCTGCGCAGGCTCTCATCTAGCTGGCAGGTCCGAAGGCTCGCTGTGGGGGATAGGTTGGCTCTTGTGATACTTTGTTCTTAGCCACTTCAACAACACCCCGAGCTCGGCTCGGCCCCAGGTAGACCCGCTGCGCAGGCTCTCATCTAGCTGGCAGGTCCGAAGGCTCGCCTGTGGGGGATAGGTTGGCTCTTGTGATACTTTGTTCTTAGCCACTTCAACGACACCCCGAGCTCGGCTCGGCCCCAGGTAGACCCGCTGCGCAGGCTCTCATCTAGCTGGCAGGTCCGAAGGCTCGCCTGTGGGGGATAGGTTGGCTCTTGTGATACTTTGTTCTTAGCCACTTCAACAACACCCCGAACACCCCGAGCTCGGCTCGGCCCCAGGTAGACCCGCTGCGCAGGCTCTCATCTAGCTGGCAGGTCCGAAGGCTCGCCTGTGGGGGATAGGTTGGCTCTTGTGATACTTTGTTCTTAGCCACTTCAACGACACCCCGAGCTCGGCTCGGCCCCAGGTAGACCCGCTGCGCAGGCTCTCATCTAGCTGGCAGGTCCGAAGGCTCGCCTGTGGGGGATAGGTTGGCTCTTGTGATACTTTGTTCTTAGCCACTTCAACAACACCCCGAGCTCGGCTCGGCCCCAGGTAGACCCGCTGCGCAGGCTCTCATCTAGCTGGCAGGTCCGAAGGCTCGCCTGTGGGGGATAGGTTGGCTCTTGTGATACTTTGTTCTTAGCCACTTCAACACACCCCGAGCTCGGCTCGGCCCCAGGTAGACCCGCTGCGCAGGCTCTCATCTAGCTGGCAGGTCCGAAGGCTCGCCTGTGGGGGATAGGTTGGCTCTTGTGATACTTTGTTCTTAGCCACTTCAACACACCCCGAGCTCGGCTCGGCCCCAGGTAGACCCGCTGCGCAGGCTCTCATCTAGCTGGCAGGTCCGAAGGCTCGCCTGTGGGGGATAGGTTGGCTCTTGTGATACTTTGTTCTTAGCCACTTCAACACACCCCGAGCTCGGCTCGGCCCCAGGTAGACCCGCTGCGCAGGCTCTCATCTAGCTGGCAGGTCCGAAGGCTCGCCTGTGGGGGATAGGTTGGCTCTTGTGATACTTTGTTCTTAGCCACTTCAACGACACCCCGAGCTCGGCTCGGCCCCAGGTAGACCCGCTGCGCAGGCTCTCATCTAGCTGGCAGGTCCGAAGGCTCGCCTGTGGGGGATAGGTTGGCTCTTGTGATACTTTGTTCTTAGCCACTTCAACGACACCCCGAGCTCGGCTCGGCCCCAGGTAGACCCGCTGCGCAGGCTCTCATCTAGCTGGCAGGTCCGAAGGCTCGCCTGTGGGGGATAGGTTGGCTCTTGTGATACTTTGTTCTTAGCCACTTCAACGACACCCCGAGCTCGGCTCGGCCCCAGGTAGACCCGCTGCGCAGGCTCTCATCTAGCTGGCAGGTCCGAAGGCTCGCCTGTGGGGGATAGGTTGGCTCTTGTGATACTTTGTTCTTAGCCACTTCAACGACACCCCGAGCTCGGCTCGGCCCCAGGTAGACCCGCTGCGCAGGCTCTCATCTAGCTGGCAGGTCCGAAGGCTCGCCTGTGGGGGATAGGTTGGCTCTTGTGATACTTTGTTCTTAGCCACTTCAACGAACACCCCGAGCTCGGCTCGGCTCCCAGGTAGACCCGCTGCGCAGGCTCTCATCTAGCTGGCAGGTCCGAAGGCTCGCCTGTGGGGGATAGGTTGGCTCTTGTGATACTTTGTTCTTAGCCACTTCAACGACACCCCGAGCTCGGCTCGGCCCCAGGTAGACCCGCTGCGCAGGCTCTCATCTAGCTGGCAGGTCCGAAGGCTCGCCTGTGGGGGATAGGTTGGCTCTTGTGATACTTTGTTCTTAGCCACTTCAACGACACCCCGAGCTCGGCTCGGCCCCAGGTAGACCCGCTGCGCAGGCTCTCATCTAGCTGGCAGGTCCGAAGGCTCGCCTGTGGGGGATAGGTTGGCTCTTGTGATACTTTGTTCTTAGCCACTTCAACAACACCCCGAGCTCGGCTCGGCCCCAGGTAGACCCGCTGCGCAGGCTCTCATCTAGCTGGCAGGTCCGAAGGCTCGCCTGTGGGGGATAGGTTGGCTCTTGTGATACTTTGTTCTTAGCCACTTCAACGACACCCCGAGCTCGGCTCGGCCCCAGGTAGACCCGCTGCGCAGGCTCTCATCTAGCTGGCAGGTCCGAAGGCTCGCCTGTGGGGGATAGGTTGGCTCTTGTGATACTTTGTTCTTAGCCACTTCAACGACACCCCGAGCTCGGCTCGGCCCCAGGTAGACCCGCTGCGCAGGCTCTCATCTAGCTGGCAGGTCCGAAGGCTCGCCTGTGGGGGATAGGTTGGCTCTTGTGATACTTTGTTCTTAGCCACTTCAACGACACCCCGAGCTCGGCTCGGCCCCAGGTAGACCCGCTGCGCAGGCTCTCATCTAGCTGGCAGGTCCGAAGGCTCGCCTGTGGGGGATAGGTTGGCTCTTGTGATACTTTGTTCTTAGCCACTTCAACGACACCCCGAGCTCGGCTCGGCCCCAGGTAGACCCGCTGCGCAGGCTCTCATCTAGCTGGCAGGTCCGAAGGCTCGCCTGTGGGGGATAGGTTGGCTCTTGTGATACTTTGTTCTTAGCCACTTCAACGACACCCCGAGCTCGGCTCGGCCCCAGGTAGACCCGCTGCGCAGGCTCTCATCTAGCTGGCAGGTCCGAAGGCTCGCCTGTGGGGGATAGGTTGGCTCTTGTGATACTTTGTTCTTAGCCACTTCAACAACACCCCGAGCTCGGCTCGGCCCCAGGTAGACCCGCTGCGCAGGCTCTCATCTAGCTGGCAGGTCCGAAGGCTCGCCTGTGGGGGATAGGTTGGCTCTTGTGATACTTTGTTCTTAGCCACTTCAACGACACCCCGAGCTCGGCTCGGCCCCAGGTAGACCCGCTGCGCAGGCTCTCATCTAGCTGGCAGGTCCGAAGGCTCGCCTGTGGGGGATAGGCTGGCTCTTGTGATACTTTGTTCTTAGCCACTTCAACAACACCCCGAGCTCGGCTCGGCCCCAGGTAGACCCGCTGCGCAGGCTCTCATCTAGCTGGCAGGTCCGAAGGCTCGCCTGTGGGGGATAGGTTGGCTCTTGTGATACTTTGTTCTTAGCCACTTCAACGACACCCCGAGCTCGGCTCGGCCCCAGGTAGACCCGCTGCGCAGGCTCTCATCTAGCTGGCAGGTCCGAAGGCTCGCCTGTGGGGGATAGGTTGGCTCTTGTGATACTTTGTTCTTAGCCACTTCAACGACACCCCGAGCTCGGCTCGGCCCCAGGTAGACCCGCTGCGCAGGCTCTCATCTAGCTGGCAGGTCCGAAGGCTCGCCTGTGGGGGATAGGTTGGCTCTTGTGATACTTTGTTCTTAGCCACTTCAACGACACCCCGAGCTCGGCTCGGCCCCAGGTAGACCCGCTGCGCAGGCTCTCATCTAGCTGGCAGGTCCGAAGGCTCGCCTGTGGGGGATAGGCTGGCTCTTGTGATACTTTGTTCTTAGCCACTCCAACGACACCCCGAGCTTGGCTCGGCCCCAGGCAGACCCGCTGCGCAGGCTCCCACCAAGCTGGCAGGTCCGAAGGCTCGCCTGCGGGGGATAGGTGGAGTCCTTGACCTTTTGATCCTTGGTTCTTGATTGGTAGCTACTACGTTACAACGAGCTCGGCTCAAACCCCGGTAGACCCGCTGCGCAGGCACCCATGTAAGCTAGCAGGTCCAACGGCTCGCCGACGGGGTAGGGGTTTGATTGGTTGGAAAAATATGTGGGCAGGACCCTGACCTAGACCGGGGGCAAATCCCTAAAGGGTCTCGGTTCAGGGGTCTCGGCCAGTAAAGGTCTCGGCTCAGGGGTCTCGGCCAGTAAAGGTCTCGGCTCAGGGGTCTCGGCCAGTAAAAGTCTTGGCCTGGAGGTCTCGGCAGATCGCGGCCCGGAGGTTTCGGCCAGTGAGGATCCCGGCCCGGAGGTCTCAGCCAGCAAAGGTCTCGGCTAAAGGAGATTCTCGCAAAAAGAAAGCTCCCGGCGGACCTAGGCAGGACGATTCAATCGACGACGCGAGGTTCCCGCCTAGCTGATCTCTAAGGAAGGTCACCCTAAAGAGACTAAGGGTCTCGGCGGAAGCTCGCGCGGAGGTCATTCGGCAGAGTAATATACTTTCAAAGTACGCATGGATAATAAAAAAAAAAAAAGGGGGGGGGGAATGAAAAATGAAAATGAGACATTACTTTATAAAAAAGTTAATTACAGAAGGAGGTTCTCGCTCATTACAAAAAGATATTCAAAATAAAAGACACCTCAGGGGGACGCGCTGTAGTCCCCACTGGTGCTCTCGCTTGAATCATCGCCAGAGCCTTCCCCGGACGTCTCGTCAACAGCGGGAGAGGACCTCGGGACGTCTGAGAGCGGCGAGTCCGGCGCGCCCGGGGGTTTAGGAACTGGGTCGTAAAGCCAAGGGAGAAGTTGGCGAGCGTCGATGGTCGCGCCGTCCTCCCGGAGCAGCTCGACGTCTCGCAGCGTCTCGAGCGTCAGCTTGACGGTCGCCTGAGCGTTGGCTTGAAGCAGCTTATCGACGTCGTACTCCGAGAGGTAACGGCTCCGCAACCTCGCATCTAGCTCCGGGGGCGGGACCTTCGTCAGCTCTGCGCGGAGCTGTTCCCTCAGGAGGACGCTCTCGCAGCGCGCGTTGGCCAGCTCTGCGCGAAGCTCCCTGACTTGGGCGGAATCCTGCAAAAGGGATAAAAGATTTTAGTCTAGACGCATTACACCGTAGAAACTTCGAGGAAACGGGGGCAAGGGCTCAGGAAGGTCTCGCCTACCTCGGTCGCGGGGCGCAGAGACATCGCCAATTTGGCATCCGCGAGCTCCTGTTGAGCTCTCGCGAGTTCTTCTTCCGCGGCATGCGCGCGAGCTATCGCGTCCTCCCTCGCCTTGCGCATATCAGTGAAGTTCTTGTCAATGGTGATGCTTCGACGCGCACACATATGTGTAAGCTCGAACCCGCGCATTACGGCCCGGGTGGCGTCGAAGGCTAGAAGGCGGGTAGGCGTCTGGTCGAACACGCTGGCATCTTCCCGGCTGTATAGACCATACCCAAGCGAGAAGGCCTCGCCGGTCACATTTTCCCCCTCCGCCCATCGGGGAAGGAGGGTCGAAACCCTGATTGAGTTTGTCTTGGGGTCCCATTCCATCTGGGGCTTCCCCTCCGAGTCGGCGTACCTGACGCCTAAACCAAAGTTCCGGTGCCCTCTCGGCACCTCCTGGGGCGGGACGTTGGCGGAGGTCTCGGCGGCGACCACCTCTCCCCCCGCCTCGCCTACGGCCGATGTGTTCCTGGCGGAAGCCTCGGCACGGCTCTTGGCGGCGGCGGCGGCATCCATCTCACTGGCCCTCTGAAGGATCGCTTCAAAGGACCTGCCCTCAGGAGGAGGTTGGACGGGCGAGACCGCCAACGATTTCCCCTTGTCGGCGGCAGAAGGCTTGGGCCTCTTCAGCGCGCGGAGAGGAGGAAGGGTGGCCTTCCGCTTCTTGGCTGGTGGCGGCATGGAAGGGGTTGGATCTTCTCGGCAGGCGCTGGCGCTAGCTTCCGCGAGCGCAAGGGGGCCTCTCGCTGCCAGACCCTCGACACCCCGGCCTGCGGCGAAGGGTTGGTGCAGAGGGACCTCCCGCTCTCCTGCAAAGTAAAAACGCTTTAGCACTTCAGCGCAAGAAAATTTTTGATAAAAAAGGGAATCTGAGGCGAGACCGTACCTTCGCCCGATTGAACAAGGGGGAGGGAGTCGACGTCCCGCAGAAGATAGGGGACGTCGAACTCCTTGGACCCGAAGAATTCCAGGATTGCGCTCTCGCGCGATCCCAGAGCGGGCGGCTTGTAGGCAGCGTCTTCATACTGGACAGGCTGAAGAGGGACGTTGCCAAAGTCCCCGCTGACGTAAACGAACTTCTCGCCCCAATGGTGGTGCTTATTGGCGAGACCAGTAACCTCGAGCTGTTGCCCGGAGAAGAAAACTACCCCCCCTTGGCACGGAAGTTGAATAGCTTCCGGAAGATGGGCAGACTAAACTCGATCCTCTCGGATCGCATATAGCATATGAATGCTATAAGGATCGCGACGGAGTTCGGGTTTAGCTGGGCGGGCACCACCCCATAATAGCGGAGAGCTAACCGAACCTCCGGCCACAGGGGGAGGCGGAAGCCCACCTCGAAATGCTCGAGGGGGATGGCAAGCTCTCCCGCCCCGGGGGTATTCACCCTATCATGATTCCCCGGGTTCCGCGCCGAGAAGCCGGCGGGAACGTAGCGGTCGACGATCACGTTGTATTCGTCGAGGGTGAGCTTGCAGGAAGGGAAGAGGTGTTTCTGGAAGGCTTCCGCGCAATGGGCGCGACCCTTGCTCTCGCCAGGCATGGCTAGTTCGTGAGTAAGAGCGAGAGCTGTAGGGGAGTCGAAGCGGAAGCAGGAACGCGAGAGCGCGGAGGGAAGGCTGAGGTTCCGGATCGGAGAAATAAATGCGGTTGGTAGGCTTCTCTATTTATAGGGAATCGTAGTCATCATGAGTTCATCCGGCAGAGAGAGAAAGTGACAGCGGAGTACAGCTGTCAGAATCCGGGCTAACGACGCCTCGGTTCTCCCCCTCAGGATGACGGCGGTCAACGGTCGCTTCAGGTCTCGACGCGACTGCCTGGATCGGCGCAAGCCTCCTAGACTGGCGCAAGCCTCCTGGGTTAACGCAAACCTCCTAGATCAGCGCAAGCATCCTAGATCGGGGTAAGCGCCTTGATTAAAAAGCCCCGCAGAGCGATAAAAAGGAAAGGAAAAAGAGAGACATGGGTAGAAGCGAGACTCTCGCTAGCGCAAGCTGGATAAAACTTAATTAATAATAATGTTTATTACAGACATTGAAAAAGAGAAACAAGGGGAGAAGAAAAAAAGAGATACACCAAGATTTAGAGCGTGAAGGCTAGTAGGGTTTCCAGCTCCATCGTCCCCGTTCTCGCCGCCTAGTTCTTGGGGGCGCCAACGGGTTGATGTAGGACGATAGCGTGGTACACCCAAGGTTGATCCGCCTGGCGTAGTCCCGGATCTGCGAGATGCACCTCCCTGGCGAAGACTCGGCGGAAGGCCCGCGCGGGCAGTCAGTCTCGCCCAAGAAGAAGTCCCGCTCCAGAGCCTCCAGTCTTTGCTCCACGGATTCGCGGAATGCTTTCGCCGCGGCAGCATGGGCACGGTCTCGCCGGACAAGCTTGGCCAGGATGGCCGAGATCTTCCTCCGTCTCCCCTTCGCGCTCCCTGCACTGTTCAGGGTTTCCTCTATCTCGCCAGACGAAGGGAGGGGGGACTCTTCATCCTCTTCTTCCTCGTCTTCTTCTTCCTCTTCCTCTCCTTCCTCGTTGACTTCCGACCGCAAGCCAGGATCACCTGCGGAAGAAACACGCGAGAATTTTGGTCAAGACATGACGATCAACAGTCCGAAAAAGTTTTCGCATACCTGCGGCTGGGCGAGAACCGTCAGCCAAAGTTGGACGAGAAGGCCCGGCCCCTCCGTTGGTTCCATAAAGGAGGTGAAGAGGCTTTCCCAGCCCCGGGCGGAAGGGCTCGCGCACGATGATCCCGGCCTGGCCGGAAGCATGAGGGGAGTTGTCTTCTCTCAAGGGGCGATCAACATCCTTGAGAGTAGCGGAAGGTTCAGAAGCCGCCCCCCCGCCTGCAGGAGAGGATTGGCCACCGCGGGAGGCACTTCGACGGTTCTCGCTTCATCTTCCCGGGTGGATAGACCCGGGTCGGCGGGAGCTGGCACTGCGAGAAGACGGTTCAGAAAAGAAGGGGTCTGTTTGAAATATTGACAAGGGAAAATGTACCTGTTGTTCCGGTCTCGGCTGGAGGAATCCTTTCCGAGACCCGTGTTTGGCCCTCGGGGGGATGAGCGGGTAGGTTCGAAGAGCTGGGCGGAATTTCGGCGTCATTATCGGGAGCGGACTCCTGCGAAAGCATACTTTAATCATCGAATCTAATGTACAGTTAGCTCGGTAGGCACGGGCGAAAGGCTTACCTTCTGTAGGGAAGGATCTCCGGCAGGATTGGGAGTGGGGGAAGGAGGATCCCTGTTTTCGCGAGAAAGGTCCCGTCGGACCGCCTTCGCCCTTTTCTTTTCCTTCTTCTTCGGCTCCGAAGGCCCGGCGGTTGAAGTCTTTTTCGCTAACCATGGAGCCACCGCTGCACAGTTAGCCAAGGCCCGCGCTTGGGCAGCGGCTAACCGGTCTTGGAGGTCCTGCGGAAGCGGTTTGGCAGCACGCTTGGGATGCATGGTGAGCTCGCGCGAAAATCCCGGAGGCGAGAGCTCAATCAGAGAGTCGTATTTTAAGGGCAGGGCGTATGGACGTCCATCAGTACATATTTATAGCCGCAATGGGACCCACCAAAAGATTCCCTCGATAGGCGGGCACGTGTCCAGCGAATATTTTGGGGGTTGGACTTGTCTTGTCGAGCGCAGGGCTAGCTCGAAAAGAGCGGGGATTGTGTACAACCCCATATTCGCTGGGTGGGACCCGGAGACACCACTGAGGAATTGGGCTAGGCTCAGGTTAGCCCTGGGTTAGCCCTAAGACATACTTATAGAGTTCTCGCCCTGAAGGGGCTCCCGCCCAAGGCAGATGTTCAAGCTCTCGGCAGGAGAAATCGTCGACCGACCAGGGCAGATGGTCGACCTCTCGGCAGGAGAGATCGTCGAACGACCGAAGCAGAGGGCCTGACCGCGGAAGCTTCCGCTCTAGGGCAAGCTCCCGCCCAGGGGAGGCGAGAAGGCCCCAAGAGGGCCTTCAGTCGCGAGCTCTTCGAAACCGTGGAGGGCGCGAACCTCCCTGGCAAGGGGGGTCTCGCCAAGGTTGGCCCGGGTGGGGGTCCAGCGAGAGCCTTCTCGGCCAGGGTTCTCGCCAAGTGGGCCCACGTGGTGGGGCCCGGCGCTCATAAAGATGACCATTTTATAATATATTATCCCGAGGTAAAATTACCCAAATGCCCTTTGAATGACAGCGGGATTTGGCTATTGGCAGACCCCTTAGGGGTATTTCAGTATTTTCAGGTCAAAGGAAGACTATAAAAAGACCCATAAGGGCTCTTTAGAAGGCAGGTTGATCATTTTCCTCTAGCCCTAGTGCCTTCTGAAGAGCTCCCAGCCCAGCATTTGGCTTTGGAGGGGAAGCTCTCAGAGATCTTCCGGGTGTGTGGTGGGACCTCCCAGCTGAGGCTTTGGGTCTGTGTTAGGGCCTTAGCAACCTGTCAGGGGTCGAGGTTTGAGAGAAGTAGGCATTGACTGCACTTTGGTTCGTGAACATTTGTTGAGGTTGTTTTTGGCTTCAACATCCTTGAAGATCTTTAATCACTTCGAAGATTGCACGAAGATCTCCTCCCGCCGTCAAGCTTCCTCCAACAAGCCTTCCACGTACAACGCTCTCGACACTCAACGCCCGTCTAACAACTGCAAGCATTCTCAACTCTTGCCTCTGAGAACGTGAAGAAGTCCACCAAGTCTACAGAACGCGTGTGCTCCATCGCCACTAAAGACAACATTGAACTTCGTGAGCGGTGCTCTGTCACCCTCCGAACGCCTCTTTCTCTCTCTCCCCTCAAATTGTAACGAGCAGCGGCCTGTTGTCCACACATTCTTTCTGAAGCCTTGTAAACACCAACAAATAGTGAAGTTTGGTCGGCACCGATTCAACGATGTGATTTTTCACTCTATTTCCGGAGTTTTCACGTAATAAAAACTTTTTAGCCTACTTTTTTTCCCTATGACTGTTTGCGCTCAACGGTCCAATGTAGACCGGTGAACCATGAATCTGCCCCACAACAATTTTAATGATAAGGTTCACACCGCTCTTTTCGTAATACAAATGCTTATGGTTATATATAAAATTTTATAATTTTGATGTTATTATTATATATTATCTTAATGCTAGCTTATTATTGTTACTTTTTAGTATTTTTTGGGACGCGGCTACATCAATAGGCTACTTCAATACTCTTTGAATATTTTATATCAAATATATGATATAAATGTTTTCAATGTTCTTTTTGAGATCATGATTATTTTATGAAACTATAATATTTAAATAGTTCAATCTCTCGCATACATTTAATTGCCAGTATTGAGCAGTCAATAACTCAATATATTAATTAATCTCATCTACCTAATCATTTTCCAAAATTTTTTTTTTAAAGATTTACGAATAATGTCTTGAGGTATATAATAGCGACGAATGGTCAACGAAAATGTACGATTATCAACACCCAAATTAAATTAAAGTAAATGGAAGTAAATTGTACAATTTCGATGCAATGAGCATATTCTGCCCGCAGTTGTCTCGTGCCCGCGATTGCAGATCCCACCAAGACAGCGATGGCGATCCCGCTGAATCCTTGCCGTAGAATCACGACTGCAAGCCGCCTTCTCCCCGCCTCTCCCGCCTATATATGCAACCCCGTCGGCTGCTGAGTTCCTTCTTGAATTCCGATAGGTGCGTCCCCCCTCCTCTTACCCTTCCCTAAACCGCGAGCCTTTCAGGCTGGGCTGTTGGGGTCACGATCGACCATGGTTTCCGAATCCGGTATTGCTGAATTCCTTCCTAATTCTCTCCTTCGGGTTCTTTTTGTTGGGCTTTCTTGATCTCCTGATCTGGATATGCGGCGGTGTTTTACGGCAGTTTTGTGTTTGGGAACATGGATTTCTGATGGCCTGCTTCTTTTTGTTTTAGATGGATGCGTTGATTGTGAACTGTGATTTGGGAGATTAGAGGGCGTAGCTCCGGTGGGTTAGTCCGTAGATGGGCTGCATTCAATCGAAGAAGGTTAGAAAGCAGTTCCCTGGGTACGAAGATCCTGTGCTTTTGGCCTCTCAAACTGCTTGTAAGTTTCGGAAATGGCGTCCTGTTCTTTGAACATTCTCCTTCTATTTCATTCGTTTGTTTCGGGTTGGAATTTGCATAACTTATTCTTGATTGCTGCCCACATTTGTATTGTAGTTGAAATTCTCTCTTTCGGATCCTTCTTATTTAATACTCCTTCATCTGCTGTGGACAGATTCTTCATTAGTTCTGGGCCTTCTGGCTCTTTAGTGTCCGAGGGAATACATATTTATTAAATGTTTTCTTCCAGTTTTTATTTTATTTAATACCACTTTGTACTCTTTCTGCCATGGCAAAAACAATAATAAAATTTCCCACACAACTACACGATCATGCCATCAATAAAGAATTAGAACCAGCTAAAGAACACTCCATGACCCTAAACTCTCAGAACTTGCACTGGGAAACCTTAGCTCTCGCCCCTGAACCCCAGGTCCATCTAATTGGGGATCGACCTCGCTCTCCGTTTTACCCCTCTTCTTCTCTCTCAATTGAAGCTCCTCCATTTGTTCCATTACCCGCACCCCCTTTGGCCACACTTTCGCAGCTGCCCCTGCACAATCCCACCCCAGAACCCCCTATATCTTCTCCTACTTTCGTCATTTCCACCCCCACTATCGCCAATTCAGCTTCTCCTCCCACCCCTTCGGTTAATTCCCAGTCCCAAGGCCATCAAAAAAACATAAGGACTCGTTTGCCTAAGTTGTAGTTTAGTAGCAACCCCTTTTGGGAGCCCCTTCTTGCAAAGTTCGATCATGACATGCTCGCACACTCAAAAATGTTGCTCACGTCTGTGCATATCCGCCCATGCCTTATATAATTCAAAATTGCTAATAGTTTTCTTCCAGAGTAAATCATGCATTTTATGCAACAAATGCAAAATATATAGTATATGTGAATCATCCAACACAGATGAACTATGTACTAAACGTAAATAAGCATACAATAAATGCAAAAGATGAATTATTAACACAACCAACTCAGTAAATCAGGGATTTTTAGGTACTACAAGAAACTCGTAAGATAAAGTACGTGATCAGGAGGTTGAGAAGGTGAGTTATAGAAGAATTCGTTATGGGCGAACACTCCAATGAATATTAGAGACATCAATAATAAGATGTGCTAATAGAGTGCACGAATTGTCTCTATAAGTGCGAGTAGTAAGACATAAGATAAGTGAGTCATGAAGTGCACTCTCAAACTCAAGTGCTACTAGTTATGGATACATCCCAGATGAGCAGTGATCCAACATGTGTCTCATCAGGGGGTTCATAAGTGGAGGTATAATAAAATTCGTTGCAAATGCGACTAGCACCGACATAAGTTTTAAAAATATCTCGAGTGCCCTAATATAAATGACGATGTAAATAAATCTCAACAAACTTAACATGCTCACAAAGGGAATGTGACACATCAGGAGGCTCACCATGAGGGACATATGAAAAATCTTCGCGAATACGATGATCACCTAAGTGAAAATTGTAGGAATCAATAATATGATGTAACTCTAATGTGTGTCGAGTGCCCCTCACAAGAAAGAACTCATCTGGAGGGGTAGCAGGAGGTACGACCCAAAACTCATCACGAGTGCGTGTGACCAGATGACAAACTCTCAAAACATTAGAATTATAGTTAAGTGTTCCTAGGGAGAACTCTATATACTGTTTGCTGCACTCAAGATCCTCTCTATTAAGCACTATCAATATGAAGGGAGATAATGGGAGAGATGTCAACGTCTTAATACTCATAAGTGTGTCCCTCACCTGAATCTCATCCTCACAAGGACGTGGTCGCTCATTAGGGGGGGGGGGATCGTCAAAGAACCCTTCAAAAGGGGGATGATCCTCTAGAAGCAAACCATCATAAGAGGTCGTGTTCCCTGAAAGGGGTGAGGTGGCTACCACTAGATCACTACTAGACTCTCGACTCCCGGTCGTGATGTGGTTCGGTGCGTCATCGGGTGAAGTGTAGGAAAAATCTATACTCAATAGTGAGCTAATATGTATAGAGTCGAGGGCAGACTCTCTAAGTGGAGCGGACTGTCGTGATGGTTGATTCCTTACACACACATCCTTTGTTGGAAGGGAAGTCCGTTCTTCCTCAAATAGAGGTCGAGTGGGTGAGGTTTCCCTTCTTTGGGAAGTGGAGTGGTCTTGCCAACCCTCAATGACGGCAACGCGGGTGCGAAGGTCGTCAAATTGTGCATCCAATTGATAGAACTTCTCAAGAATCCATTGCTATATTTCAACTTCCGTTATGTCCGCTTTCAGAACAATAGAAAGGCCATACGTGCGATGTTACCTCGATGAAGGTTACCTCTATTGGATTCTTGAGGGTCATCGAGACGGTTGTCCATAACATAATCATGCTGTAATCGTGGGTTGACGTAGTTCTACGAATGTGTGGTGGTGGTTGTGCATATACAGACTCATGTTCCTCAAAAAGAGAAGATGTTCAGGGATGATGACCTGACTCGTGTTCCTCAAAT
Source organism: Platanthera zijinensis (assembly GCA_039513925.1). Lineage (NCBI taxonomy): Eukaryota > Viridiplantae > Streptophyta > Magnoliopsida > Asparagales > Orchidaceae > Platanthera > Platanthera zijinensis. The sequence continues at coordinate 160,806,335 of CM077083.1, forward strand.
AGAGGAGATATGTAGCGACAATGACCTGAATGATACTCAACTCCACCCTCATAAAGTCGCATCAAAGGATCAATAAGATCCACTCGAGTGTGGGGATAAGGACGACGATTATCGTCATAATATTGTGAAGACCTCGCCGACGACACTCTATGAGAACGAGTGTAGGTGGATGGTGGTTCCTCAAATTGAGGATCAATGTAGTGACGACCACTATAATAAGACATTGGGTGGCATAACATGTAGTCCCGCGTATTTTAAAACCCTAACCTGGGCTCTGATACCAAACTGATGCAGGACGACCCTATGTGAAGATGACCGTGCTGACACGCTAATGCAATCCTACGCGCATTGTGAATGAATGCGAACAAGCTCAATCAAATGATATGTGCATGTTTTAAATTAAGTTATCAGAATTAAATTATAGCAACGATAATTATAAGTTGCTAGCAAACATAATGTGCACAATAGTTTTTGCGCGTGTACGTAAACAATCATGCTCTTTTTTCAAGTGGTGCTTTGCACTACAACTTGCACAAATAAGTTTTATAGGACTAAAAGAGATGAAACAATAACACTAGCGATTACAATGCCCAAACAAACATATAATATCCTCCAATATTTAATATTGAAAAATAAAATAACTTAAATTGATACTCACGTAGCAATGAAGATCCGACAACGGTTGTGGTAAGAGATTCACGGACTGTAATTACGAGACGGAGCCTTGGAGGCGGAATCGGGATGTATGAAATAGAGTGTCGGCTAGGATGTATGAAATATTGTCGGCTAGGATGTTTGAATGTAAGAGTTGGGACTTGATGTGGAGGGCAGGGCTTGAGAGGCTTACGATAGTAGGTGAGTGATGTATTGGGTAGTAAAATGACAGCCGACTTTCGAGAGAGGTAGGAGTGTGCTGGTGGGAGGGAGTCGGCTGCTATTTGGATGCTTTGGGCTCACTGTGTTGGTTACTGGGCTTCAAGCAGGGAGTGCGGCTTTGGCTGGTGGATCCACGTCAGAAAAATGGTAGGGGAAGAAGAACAGTGTGTGGTGGAGCTACTGTCATAGTTTGCTAGAGGATCGACGACAGGGTTGCGGCTGGATGTGAAAGGTGGAAAAGACAGCTGTTGTCGATCGAGGGAACAAAGATCGAGCGCTTGACAGGTGTGGCAGATGAGGAAGATGGACATGGGGAGAGGTTTCCTGCATGTGTGAGGCAAAATCAAGCCGTTGCAGGGACTGGGAAGGATGAACAGGGTGGGATTTGACGTTGGACTGTCGTCCATTAGGACTGACGACTGGAACTGGGGTGTTGCGCGCTCCTCGTCGATGGAGGAGGAGGGTTGATCCGAAGGAATCATGCAACAGTTTCTTGTTCCTGTCGAGGAAGAAGGAAGTGAATCAGGGCAGGGGCGGCGGTTTTCTCCTTCCGTGAATGGAGAACGTGGTATGTGGGGGGGGGGGGGTCACGGGAGAAGAAAACAGTACAGTGAATTAAAAAAAAAGATAATTGAAAAAACATTAGTCGGTACGTCGCACCCCAGATTTCGCGGCGTCACACCACGAGTGATTGCCGGATCTGGATTTTCTCACAAAACTCAACAATGGCTGTAAACTGCAGCATTCACCTCTATTTATCATAAGAGGGGGCTGTTGGGTACCTGACGTGAACAACTACGATCGTCCGTTACACCCGGTGTCCTAAAACACTAAATACACTAAATAAAATAAAATAAAATACATGTAAAATGAAAAACGCTTCTCCAGACATGCTTGCTGTCTCGGATTGACGATCCGATTAATGAAGTTCCGCCAAATATGCAAAAACGGGTCTTACCGAGTGGTGGCCCGATCTCCTCCATCGAACACGATCATGCGGCCAATCCCCATCACAATACTTCTCCAATCATTTATCATATTCATAGTTTTTAAAATACTTCGAAAAAATTTGTTATTTAAACCATCATTGTATCCTTACAAATCTCTAAAAATCTCAATACGTCTCAAGTGGATTTAAAGGATTACCATATTGCGTATTTTTCAGAGCTCATTCTATCACTATTTTTGATCATTCTGAACTATACACCATTATTTTATCATTATGTTCTTCCAAGATGATTTCTTTCTTATGATTTTTCCTGCAATTTTTTCAAAGTAGCTTTTCTATCCTCATTGAATTCCTAGATATATGAATTAGTTTACTTTCATTAAGGGATTTTCTTTAGAACTAGGAGATTATTTGTGATTTCAATTCCAAATGTATTTTTTCTCTATTTCTACTTAGAACTAGGAGATTATTTGTGATTTCAATTCCAAATGTATTTTTTTTCTCTATTTAAGATAGAATTGTAATAGGCTTTATTGTTAAATGAGAAGAGGAATTACCTACTCTAAACCTTCCCATCCACTGCTCTCCTCTCTTAGCCGCTGACCACACAATCAAAGCTCTGGAGGCAGGTGACATCCCTTGTGATGGGGATCATGGTTTGAGTGCGGGTCGTTGTCCACTGGGACCCACAATGAGTCTATGTTCAGATGAGGTGTTGATTGGATTGTCATCTCGATGAATCCTAAACGGCAGTCGCCTCCGGAGCGGCGAGGATATATTTAGATTTTTTTTTTCTGTTTTTAAAGATATTTTACTATTTGTGATAGGATTACATAGTTCTGTTTTAGGACCTCCTTCGAAGAAATTAACTTTGCCTACCACTTCAAGCCTTTATGAAATGTATTTTTCATGTGCCAAACGTTTCACTTCAGATATTGTCATGAAAATAAACAGTCCACATGCTTCTTTCTAACCAACAATGTCTTTTTAGCAGTAAGAGTTTACTTATAAAGATGGATTTGATACCTTACACAGTTACACTATATTAGTAGACATTGGACGGTGTTAATTTCTTAATACTGATCCTAAAGCAGTTCTTATGCAGTTAGTGTTAGTGAAGTTGAGGCACTCTTCGAGCTGTTTAAGAGTATTAGTGGCTCTGTTATTGATGACGGTCTGATAAACAAGGTAATTAATTAGCTGCAGTAATGTGTTTTTTTTACATATGAGTGTATTCTCTACTTCGAACCCTGCTCTATTTGGGTCTCCATTTGAAATAACTTAATTCTGCCTACGCCTGGAGCAAAAGTGGTTGGCACCTTACCAGACTTGACCTGTTTATTAACTTTCATTGTTGATAATCTCTCATCGTCTCGGTTTGAGGCATCATGTTGAAATGTATAATATGGTTCATTAGCATGCACATAGAAACCTATTTCGTACCCATGTTCGTTTCTTGCAGAAAATAGTTTTGAGGATGTTATTATTTAATTTTTTGGCTGGTGTTGTAAATAGGGCTTATTTGGTGGTGGAAATAATATAATTTAAGTGGTTTCTTGAGATGGACACAATTGCTCTCATGCAGCCTAATCTTAAGTTTAAAATAATTGAAGATCTATATTGGATAACATCAGAGTATCATCAACATTTTGCTTGTTTCCTTTTTATTGATTCATTTAGTTTCCACAGAATCTTACAGATGATTAGAAAAGTTTAGACTTCTGAATTTCTCTGTGGTCCTTATACTTAATTTATTAATAACTGAATGCAGGAAGAATTTCAACTTGCTTTGTTTAAGAGCAGGAAAAAGGAAAATCTCTTTGCAAACAGGGTATGCCATTTTTTATATTTCCTTTTTATCCTGTATAAGTATTCATTGAGAAGTTCTTGGTAAGTTCGCGTGAACTAAATATTGGAGTCATAGCAGATCGTTTTTTTGCACCAGTTCATTTTGTTTAGGCTTTGTTCTTCTTGCTCGCTCTAAGTGTTCCTACTGACCATATTAGTGCAGCCACACTACAATTATCTTAGCTCTAGGAATTTCAAGTACACAAACTACTAATGAAGACATGATGCCTGTTATTTGGAAAGCACACGACAAAATCATGAGATCTACAGTTTAAATGTGATTTAAGACCTTTCCCATTGAATTATCAGGGTTATGCTGTGAATTATTTACCATAATAGAGATTGATCAAGTGATAGAATTAGGCATAGATGCTGCCTAATGCCAATCAAGATACTCGACTAGAGTTCGACAAAGGGAATCAATTGGATTTTGGTGAGAGATGATATGCCATTTGAGAGGTAACCAGTAAGTGGAGGAAACATCAAGTATTTGCAAAAGACTTATCCGTCATGAAAGAGAAGGTCAGAGTCTCAGTGAGGGATGCCCACTAATTGCTAAAGGAGATCCTTCAGTTGTGATGAAGGAGCCAATTGGTCTTCATTGAAGGAGGCTTTGTATGTCAGTCAGTTGAAATAACCGCCACTTCATTCTGTATCAGTGTGTATGCGTAGGTGGTCTGGTGCAATATGATATCACATGGGCCGATAAGTACTCCATTGCCCTATTAGTGTCTTCTGTCCCATTATCTGATCTTAGTATCTAAATCACCGCAATTTATTGTATCTGAACATACTTATAGAATTCTCAGAAGTAGTTAAGTACCTCACTCTTATTTTTCAAAAGAGAAAAGTCAAAGTAGTTACAAAAGAAACATATCATGCGAGTACCTAAGAAGTGGAGAACTTGCGTATACCTGTTATTTTTCTGCAAGAGAAATGCTAAAATGGATATAATTGAAATGTAAGTCGCGAATACCTGAAGAAAACTTGCGAACACTTACTTGTTTTAGTAAGAGATATAAAAATCAAGTATATGAATTATAAGACGCGAGTACCTGAAGAGAACTCGCGAATACCTATTTATCTCTGCAAAAGAAATAAAAATTTTGTATGAAATATAAGACGTGAGTACCTGAAGAGAACTCATGAACATCTTTTTATCTATGCAAGAGACATCAAAAGTAGGTGTATGAAATATAAGTTGCGAGTACCTGAAGAGAACTCGCGAACACCTGTTTATTTCTGCAAAAGATATCAAAAATAGGTGTATGAAATATAAGGCGCGAGTACCTGAAGAAAACTCGCGAACACCGTGTTTATCTCTACAAAAGATGTCACAAATAAGTGTATGAAATATAAGATGCAAGTACTTGAAGAGAACTCACGAACACATGTTTATCTCTGCAAAAGATATCAAAAATAAGTGTATGAAATATAAGACGGAGTACCTAGAGAGAACCCGCAAACACTTGTTTATCTATGCAAAATGTAGAGAAGGAAAATTCCACCTTGTGTATATGTTCACTTGTCTTGAATACAAAGAATGAGTACAAATATATAGACAAGAAGAAGAGAGAGCAATGTCCTATACACCATGTGAGACTAAAGAGGAGAGAGAAATAACAATAGAAAAACTAAATGGGCCTTGTTAAGTGGGCTTCTCTAACACTCCCCCACAAGCTGGAGCGTATAGATCATATGCACCAAGCTTGGACAAACACTGATAGAACAAGGTGCTTGATAGGGCCTTCGTGAGAATATCAACGACCTGATCAGTGCCCGGAACATGCTTTAACTCAAGTTTCTTCATTTGAACTTTTCTCGTATGAAGTGACAGTCGACCTCGATATGCTTCGTACGCTCGTGAAACACCTGATTCTTCGCTATGTGTATGGCCGCTTGACTATCACAAAAGAGAACAGCAGATGAAGGATGTTTTACTCCCAAGTCAGCAAGAAGGCTCTCAAGCCATGTGAGTTCAGAAACAACCGATGCCATAGATCGGTATTCAGCTTCCACGGAGGATCTAGCAACTATGGCTTGTTTTTTACTTTTCCAAGTAATGAGATGGCCTCCAAAGTAAGTACAGAACCCACTGGTCGACCGCCGATCGTCCAGGGAACCAGCGTAATCGGCATCAGAATAAGCAACCAATGCTGGAGCCGAGGTGAAGGTTTTGTAAACAAGCCCTTGACCCGGAGCTGCCTTAAGGTACCGGAGAATCCGTTCAACAGCCTGGAGATGAGAAACCCGGGGAGCATGCATGAAACGACTGACAACCCCAACAGCAAATGATATGTCAGGCCTCGCGACGGTTAGGTAGATCAACTTTCCGACAAGGCGTCTATAGTACTTCGGGTTCTGGAGAAGCAGATCATTATCAGAGGCATGTGCACAGAGCTTGTGATTTGCCTCCATCGGTGTATTAGCTGGCTTACAACCTGACTGGCCAGCATCTTTGAGGAGATCGAGACAGTACTTCCTTTGGGAGAGTACAAGCCCATCCGGTCGTCGTGCGATCTCAAGACCGAGGAAGTAGCGAAGATGCCCTAGGTTTTTGGTCTGAAATACGGTACTCAGATGTTGTTTGACCGCTTGGATCCCCTGTGAGTCATCCCCAGTAAGTAGGATGTCGTCAACATAAACCAACAGAATGACAGTTCCCGTTGCCCGGTGTCGGGTGAAGAGGGAAAAGTCAGCAGAGCTCCGAGTGAAACCCATATCCTGAACCACCTTGCTGAATTTGTCAAACCACGCCCGGGGGGATTGTTTCCGCCCAACGCAGGCGGTTAGAAACAGAGAGGCCGCCCAAGGAGGACCTTTCCCTCTGATACCATGTAGAGAAGGAAAATTCCACCTTGTATATATGTTCACTTGTCTTGAATACAAAGAATGAGTACAAATATATAGACAAGAAGAAGAGAGAGCAATGTCCTATACACCATGTGGGACTAAAGAGGAGAGAAAAATAACAATAGAAAAACTAAATGGACCTAGTTAAGTGGGCTTCTCTAACACAAAAGATATCAAAAATAGTTGTATGAAATATAAGATGCGAGTACCTGAAGAGAACTTGCGAACATTTGGTTCTCTACAAAAAATATCAAAAATAGTGTGTATATATAAAGAGAGATGTGAGGTACGCGATGCAACTTGCTGATACCTGCTTTATGTACTATAAGGTGCAAAAGATGAACATTCATTAAAAAAAGGTTACAAGTACCTCAAGAAAACTTGTTTATACCTGCTTACTTCTTGTACTAGAAGGTGCAAGAGATTAACATTCATAAAAGAAAGGTTACAAGTACCTTAAGAAGACTTGTTGATACTTGCTTACTTCATGTACTAGAAGATGCAAGAGATAATCATTTATAAAAAAAAGGTTACAAGTACCTCAAGAGGACTTGTTGATATTTGCTTTATCCATACACTTGAAGAACATAGGAAATAACATCTTATCTATAAAGGAGATGTGAATATCCATTCACAGTTACATCTTTTGGATGATAGCTTTATTGTTGGGGTAAAGATATCTCTATGTGAAAAACTGGATGTAACGGCCCGGAGACCACCATAGTGTAACAATATTCATTGCATTATAAATAAATTAGAGCGTAGTACAAAATCATATATCACATTGAGCATCAACTATGTACATTATCACTTAACTTGTCTTTGCATTAAAAGTAATACATATCAAAATGCCTTTTTGAATAAATTACGTACCAAATTATTATGTGTACTCAAGCTTCAAAATTTCTTTTTGTTAATCATTCTTTCTCCTAAAAAATTGACAACTAAATGATTAGTATTTAATAAAGAATAAGTGAAAAATTTACATTTTTAATTGCTTGTACATGCAAGCAAGGTGAATAGTAACAATGCATATATACATATTTCCTTATTTCAGTTGGATGCATATGAAGTAATAAATTTCAGATTCGTAGTAAGATATTCGTCTTTTGAGTTCTGACATAATGCATCATATTCAGTAATAAACAATTACTTGAATACTTGCACAAGGCATAATGATATATTTCATGTTGCAGTTATATAAACAGTAAGAAAGTAATCGTAAAAGAGTGTATTTATATCTGCCTTTAGTCTTGGGCCCACTCCACTTGAATTGAACTCAGTGTGTACAACTCACTTAAGACTCGTTAAGGCCCAACTCAGTTGACCTGGGAGTTTAATCCAGTGTGTACAACTCGCTTAAGACCTATTAAGGTCCAACTAGATTTAATTCAGTTCACAGATACCCTTAACGTATGCATCAATGCAATCCATATTTCTTTCATTTGAGTCTTTATAGTCTTTTATACATATATGTGAGTATAGTCTACATATATGTGGGAAGAAAAAGTATCAATTATATATTCACTCCCTTCATTCAATAGTGAAGATATTATCTATCAGTTATAATCAATTGCGAGCTTATATAATTTTATAATAATTCAGTTCACATGCAGAGAAATAAGCTCTCTATAAAATTTCATGACAATGTCTATAATGAAAATACTTGAAAATAAAAAATAAATTAAAAAGGTAATTCTCACAGTGAGTTTTTTTCTTTTTACTTTTCCCCGGGTCATCACCGCTTGGAACCTGGGATGTCATTTTTTTTGTATCTGTAAGTAATCATTCTTTTTTTAAACCTGATTCGTGCCTTTAACCAGGCACAATATTGAATTTAAGGATGATTGACTATTAAAAGGATCTTTCTAAGGTTTGAAAATCAATGTGTTTAAACCCTCAACATTATATCATATGCTCCATTAAAATCAATCTCAATTCTAATAACATTATAATGAGTCCCAATTTATTTAAATACTCTCGTTATTTCCTGGTTATTTTTATCATTACATAAGCCTCGACTCAGCAATTCATACCTTGAAGTATCAATGATTAGTATAACTATTAACCATACAGTCCCCTACAATCACTCACTTTTCTTTCATAAACTTTATTCAAAGGCTAGGCTTATAAGGCAATCAATTTCAATAATTAATGTAGCAAGCAACTCTGACAATTAAAGACCCATATAGATAAACGTTATGCATCTCAACAACATGTGAAGACGAATCTATAAGTGACGGATGTAATGTTGCCTTAACCCTACATGCAATGCAAAACCCGACAAATGATTCAAATTGAGCATTAAATAATTTAATCGCACGCGCATGATTATGACAAAAACAAAAAAATAATTTTTTTAAGCAAGCAGGTTAGGCTTTCCTCCGCGTTGAGGGCCAAAGCGAGGGCGCACGACGAATATACCCTGCATATCACAATAATATTCTAAAAGAAAACAACTACAATACACGAGATCCAAACAAGTATAAAATTCAACTGATATTAATAATGATGAAAAAACAATCGTTCAATACAACAAAAGACTCACCAAGTAGTGGACTGCCCAAGACAATGAAGAGTTCGGAGCCGAAAATGCTTTGACGATGATCCGAGGTGGAACCAGCGGCGGAATAATGTTGTAGGTGGCTGAATCCGATAGTGGAGGGCGGGATCGGGCCGAAAATGTGTAGACCCGGCTATATATACCTTGAAGTATCAATCATTAGTATAACTATTAACCAAACATTCCTACACTCACTCTCTTTTCTTTCATAAACTTTATTCAAAGTCTTATAAGACAATCAATTTCAATAATTAATGTAGCAAACAACTCTAACAATTAAAGACCCATATAAATAAACGTTATGTATCTCAACAACATGTGAAATTCCAATCATTTTATGTAAAAATAGTGATGCAGGACAAATCTATAAGTGACAGATGTAATGTTGCATTAACCCTACATGCAATGCAAAGCCCGACAGATGATTCAAATTGAGCATTAAATAATTTAATCGCACGCGCATGATTATGACAGCAACAAAAAAAATTTTGTTTAAGCAAGCGGGTTAGGCTTTCCTCCGCGTGGAGGGCCAAAGCGAGGGCGCACGATAAATATACACTGCATATCACAATAATAATCTAAAAGCAAACAACTACAATACACGAGATCCAAACAAGTATAAAATCCAACTGATATTAATAATGCTGAAAAAATAATCGTTCAATACAACAAAAGACTCACCAAGTAGTGGGCTGTCCAAAACAATGGAGAGTTCGGAGCCAAAAGTGCTTTGACGATGATTCGAGGTGGAACCAGAGGCAGAATAATGACATAGGTGGCTGAATTCGACAGTGGAGGGCTGGATCGGGCCAAAAATGAGTAGACCCGACTATATATAGGTGGATCCGGGCGGAGGAGGGATGGATCCGGTGTTTTGGAGCGGATCCGGGCTATAAAATGTGGGGTGGGTAGGGAAGCAGGCTGGATCTGGATTGAGATGTCCAAATCTGAATAGATTTTGAGGACGGGCTATGAGGTGGCTCCACGGGGTGGGGGAAAGCCGACGTCAAGGAGTTTGGGCTCTTGGTGGAGGGGAGGCTACTGTGGGGGCAAAGGAAGGGGCGGCGGTGGCTTTGGGGGTTGGAGGGGCCGACGGTGGGGTTGTTGGGGGGGGGGGGAGAGGGTGGCAGCAGGCGGCTGGGACTGCTGGGAATTAGGGGGAATTTTGGGGGACCGTCGGTGGCTTCAAGAGGAGGAGGAGCAGCGGGGGTGTGGCTGGGCGGCTGGGGGAATTAGGGTGGCGGCTGGGAGGGGAAATTGAGGGGCTGGTGGCTTGAGGAATTAGGAGGAGGGCCCGTTGCTAATTTGGGAAGGACCAGCAAGGTGGCTTTTTTGGGGGGTCTTCTGGGTGACGGTAAAGGGTTTGGAGGAGGGGAGAAGGTGCTTAGGGGATACCTTGGGGAGGGAGACAAAGCCTAGGAGTTGTCACCTAGGGTTCCATGGAGTCGGCACCGTGGAGGGATCACTGGAATCCGGGAATAACTTCTCCAAATTCTGCAATGCCTCTAATTAACCCTCTATCATCCTATTTATAATAATAAGAGAACTATGACATCCCACCATCGACGACTATGATTGGTCGGAGGTGGTGTTACCCAAATACATCAAAATAAAATGTAAAATAATAAGTAATATATAAAATTGATTCGCAGCACGAGTCCGGACGTATCTGCGGAGTCGGTAAGTCGCCAATCAGCCCTGAACGGGCCCGAAACTCGTCCTCCGCTACGTGTCCACGTCTCCGCTCTGCATCACTCCCCGACTTGAAATAATTCATCTCCTGATGAATAGAGATCAAAATTCTTTCGATGTAAGCCATGTAAGACTCGATGAAGCCCACCATAGGTCGTCCAAGTGTCGTCGATGGGAAAGTGTCCTCGCCAATCAACTCCCCCCGACTGAAAACCTATCATCTCCGGTGAATGGAGATGGTCGTACTGAAGTCGAAGTCCAAGGGTGAATCGATCACGCTCTGCTGCAAGTATCCAAGTGTCATCAATGTAGGAACGTATTGGTGGAATCTGGTCTCTGTAATGCTCTCAGCGCTGAACTCACGAATGGTGGATCCCGTTGCAATTGGCGGTGCTGTAGGTGGGACCAAAGAAGACAAGTCCTCAGGTGAGTGGGTGTCAGAAATGGGTGAAATGTGGTGGCCATCAGATGTGGGTGGACTATGAGGGTGGTAAGACAATGCGAGTGGAGGTGTGAGCGGCTGGAGGTCCCCACTGCTTGGGTCCACAGACTCGTGAGGCTCGTAGTATGGAGTTAGATCTTCAACATTAAATATTTGGTGGATACCCATACTTGCAAGGATTTCAAGATCATAAATATTTGCTTCGATCCGTCTCATGATTATATAGAGATCCTTTCGCCTGACGCTCAAACTTTTAGCTGGCCTCACACGAAGCTTCACAACGCGAATTCTCACTATCACCTGCTCGGCTTCATGAAATACATACCCTTGCCAAAGAACATCCACATGCGATTTATAGAATTTATTACCAATATTTATTTTCCGTCGGACTGTCTCAGACACACATGCAAATGCTGAGCGAATAACTCAACAGACTCATGCAAATGATGAAGAAATGACTCAATAGACTCATGCAAATGATACAAATGATGCAAATGAAACACTACAAACACATCTCGCTCTCTAAGAGACAGTCTGACAATGAGGCGGCCTATCAGGAGGCTCTCTCGATGGAGTTTAGAAAGACTCATCCAGTGTATGATGAGTGTCCAAATGATCGGGTGAGACATCAACACTCAAAGATAAGCTCATATAGGATGCCAAATATCTCTTGGGGACTGTGACGCATCAGGGGGCTTAGCTGGAGGTACGTATTAGAATTCATCGTGGATGCGACGATCATCTGAGTGGGTACTAGCGATATCGTCGATAGGATGTAACTCAAGAGTGTGTTGAGTGCCCCTCAAAAGAAAGAGCTCATCTAGTGGGTCAACAGGTGGTGTATCCCAAAACTCATCAAGAGTGTGATGGGTCATAAGGTAGGTCCTCATAATATTAGGAGTATGCTCAAGTGGGCTCAAGGATGGCACTACATACGTAATGCTTCCCTCAAGATCCATTCTCTGGGGTAAGACCAGAAATGATAACGAAAGTGACTCCAGTAACTCAAAACTCATAATGAATGGCTCACCGAAGTTTCATCCTCACTAGGATGTGGCGGCTCTTCAGGAGGCTCGTCATTTAATTCGTCAATTGGGTTATGATATTCTAGATGAGTACCATTGTAAGGGATAGTTTCCTTATAAATGAGTGAAATAACCACTACGAGATCATCACCAAGCTCTTGGCCCTCGGTCGTGATGTGCCTTTAGACAATGAAAAAGGGAGAGCTATATGGACCTATTCTCATGAATGAGTATATCGGCGTGGTGCCGGTAAATGAGTCCATGGTAGGAGAGCTAACTAACCCAGGGCATGACAAAAGGAGGGGTGTAGGTGGGGGACACATCGCTGTTGAATCAATCGGTCGCTCAAACTCACTCTCAGTCTATGTTGTCAAAGGCACAAGGCGCAAAGGGCCCCTGGAGCCTAGGCGCAAGCCGCAGGCGCGCGCCTGGGGCACAAAAAAGGAGGGAAAAGGAAATTGAGCGAATTGGGCGCCCAATTCGCTCGCTGAAATTGAGCGAATTGGGCGCCCACTTCACTCAATTTCAGCGAATTGGGCGCCCAATTCGCTCAATTTCAGCGAATTGGACACCCAATTCGCTCAATTTCAGCGAATTTGGTAGGGGTTCCTCGGGTGCGTCTGAGATCATGTTTTTGCCCATCTCAATTTTTTTTTGAAAAAAACACCTTGAAAGGCCCAGGTGCGCCAGGGAGCCTGTAAGGCACACGCGCCTGGGCGCGCCTAAGGCACATTGCCCGCCCCAGCCGTTCTAAGACGCGGAGGCTGCGCCCGATGCCTTAGGCGCGCCTAGGAGCGCGCCTTGACTACATAGCTCTCAGTCGGGGTCACAAGAAACGAGTCAGAAACAAATGACCGACCACTCACCGGACTAAGCACCTCATTAGGGTGAGCGAAATCCGTATCATGTATCATTTCTGTCGTGCCTGTCGGGATAATGGTAGACATCGTGGTGACCTTGGTATGAGAGGGACTCGTACTGCGGGGGTCAAGACATGAATCTAATCGACCGGCTCTTGTGGATCTCAAGAACTGTTCATGATAAAGGACGAGCTAATATGTCTGCTCAAGAGATTTCGAGCTGTGATAAGCCAACTCAGTACGTATGTCAGATCGAAGTTCAGCCCGAAATCGGGAAGTGGTCATAGATGGCTCCTCTCGAATATCACTCATCACAACTAACTCATCAAAACGATCCATATACTCAGCGACAGACATAGATCCTTGCTGAAGGGAAAATAATTGCTCGAGCAAGCGACTCCGATACGATAGAGACAAATCCTCCCAACTAGTGATGTGATGAAGACGATCTCGCTCGCGGGTCCTCTCAATGCTAGACCAATATGCTCTCGCCTGATCTAAAAGCCTAAGTTTTGCAAACTTGATGCGCCACTCACCGAATAACTCAAAATGATCGAAATAGTACTTCATATCCACGAGCCAATAACTGAAAGACTCAGGACTCGATGTGCTGTCAAAAGAGGACGCATCAGTACGAAACTGCCACTCAAGATCTCTCTCAAAACGTCGATCCTCATAATAATTATCCCTAAGGTAATCACGTCGTGTTTATGGATCAACACAATCCGCTCGCGTGCAGGGATATGAACGGCGACAATCATCATACTGATCGTCTCTAGCATAGTGGGATCGTGTCGGTGGGTCGACACGATCTCTAGAAGTGGTGTGCTACATTGAGAATAATCATCGTAGTAACGTGAGGATCTCCCCGACGGGGCTCTATAGGAGCGGGTGTAAGTTTACTCAGACTCCCCAAATAGAGAAGAGGAATATTGGTGATACCTAGACATGACGAAACCTATAGACACTACAACTCTGTATCAAAAAGTTCTTGCAACCTAGCTCTGATACTAATTGACGCAAGACGAATCTATAGGTGACGGATGTAATGTTGTCCTAACCCTACATGCAATGCAAAGCCTGACAAATGATTCAAATTGAACATTAATCACACGCGCATGATTATGGCAACATCAACAAAATAATTCGTTTAAGCAAGTGGGTTAGGCTTTCCTCCGCGTGGAGGGCCAAAGTGAGAACGCGCGGCGAATAGATCCTGCAAATCACAATAATAATCTAAAAGAAAACAACTACAATACATGAGATACAAACAAGTATAAAATCCAACTGATATTAATACAACAACACTCAAGCCTTATCCCACTAAAAATCCAACTGATATTAATAATGATGAAAAAAACAATCGTCCAATACAACAAAAGACTCACCAAGTAGTGAGCTGCCCAAGACAATGGAGAGTTCAAAGCTGGAAATGCTTTGACGCTGATCCGAGGTGGAACCAGAGGCGGAATAATGATGTAGGTGGTTGAATCCGGAGGTGTAGGGCAGGATCGGACCGGAAATGAGTAGATCCGGCTATATATAGGTGGATCCGGGCAGAGGAGGGATGAATCCGATGTTTTGGAGCGGATCCGGGCTATAAATATGGGGCGGGTAGGGAAACTAGCTGGATCTGGACTGAGATGTCTAGATCTGAATAGATTTTGGGGAGGGGGCTGTGAGGTGGCTCCACGGGGTGGTGTAAAGCCGACGACAAGGATTTTGGGCTCCTGGTGGAGGGGCGACTGCTGTGGGGGCAAAGTAGGGGGCAGCGATGGCTTTGGGGGTTGGATGGGCTGGTTGTGGGGCTGTTGGAGGGGGGGGGGGATAGGGTGGCAGCAGGCGGCTGGGACAACATAGAATTTGGTGGGATTTTGGGGGATCAGCGGTGGTTTCAGGAGTAGCAGCGGGGGTGTGACTGTTCGACTGGGGAATTAGGGTGGCGGCTGGGGAATTTGGGTGGCGGCTAGGAGGGGAATTTGGGTGGCGGGTGGCTTGAGGAATTAGGAGGAGGGCCTGTTGCTAGTTTGGGAAGAGGGACCAACAAGGTGGCTGTTTTGGGGGGTCTTTTTGGTGGCGGTATGGGTTTGGAGGGGAGAAGGCGCTTAGGGTTAGGGGTAACTTGGGGAGGAAGATACAAGTGTAGGAGTTGTCACCTAGGGTTCCACGGTGTCGGCACCGTGGAGGGATCGTGGGAATCCCGGAATAACTTCTCCAAATTCTGCAATGCCTCTAATCTGCCCACTAACATCCTATTTATAATAATAAGAAAACTAGGGCATCCCACCATCGACGACTATGATTGGCCGGAGCTGGGGTTACCCAAATACATAAAAATAAAATGCAAAATAATGAAGTAATATATGAAATCGATTCGTAACGCGAGTCCGGACGCATCTGCGGTGTCAGATCATTGATCCGGGCATGCCATATATGGTAAGTCGCCAATCATCCCCGAACATGCCCAAAACTCGTCCTCCGCTGCGGGTCCATGTCTTCGCTCCGCATCAAACAGTAGTCCCAATTCGTCCATAATGATATTTCAGCCACTCACAAATTTAAGTAAATTTCTTCAATTTCAGAATCATCCCTTCCATTTTATCTCACTAAACGTTATACAAAACAATTCATGTAATCATCCAATGTTATAACTTCAATTTCAGCTTTTTAAACATCTAGAAAAATAATTCTCCAAATGAATTCATCCTCAAATATATACATTCCAGTACTAAATATCCTTTCCCCCCCATGATTTCAACCAAATTTTCTTTATATTAGGGCCAAAACTCTTGCATGTAGTGTTCCCATACTCCAAACAAAAGCATTCCAGTTGTACGGAAGTTAAAACAAAGATAAAAAGAACTTCTAGATCGATAAAATTCAAGGGGATTAACTTTTTCAATCCCATCATACAATTTCTCATAGGTTATTTCATAATATATGCTAAAAGCTGTGTACAAATAATCATAGAAGAAGGGGGTGGAAAGCGAGGGAGAGAAGATGATGCTCACAGTGCAAGGGAAGAAGAAGGGTAAGTATTTCCACAATCTTAACTTCAATTTCTTCACACGAGCACAAGAGGCTTCAAAATCAGCACCCTAATGTCTCGAGAGAAGAGGTGGTAGCAGGAATAGTGAGGAGAGGAGATTCTTTAGTTTCCCTTCAAGAGAGAAGAAGATTGGAGGGGGGAGAGAGCAGCTCCAGCACAGTCCAACGTGCCA
The DNA here is from genome assembly GCA_039513925.1 of Platanthera zijinensis. NCBI lineage: Eukaryota > Viridiplantae > Streptophyta > Magnoliopsida > Asparagales > Orchidaceae > Platanthera > Platanthera zijinensis. The sequence continues at coordinate 160,822,664 of CM077083.1, forward strand.
TCAGTGGGAGTGCAGCGAGAGGGAGTGGGCGGTGCTTTTCGTGAAAGAGATAAGTGTTCGATTATGCCTTTTTATCGCTGAGACCAGCCAAAATTTCACCGCCTAGCTCTAATTGGTGTTAAATTAGGTTGAACCGACCATTGGTTCTTAATGTTAATTAATTCAAATATTTTGCTATCCGCACACCATTGTCTACTATTAGAGACCAGCAGCCATATTTCACATTTTATGAACCAAATTATATTTGCACATCCCAGTTTATACATATATGCATACCATAAATCCTTTAAATATATATTTGTATGAAATATAACGGTAAATGCCGTCTTCATCAAACTATGAAAATTTATGTAACAAATTATTTGCAATGATTATGTCGATGCTAACAAAATCTTTTGTTTTCAGTGTTATTTACCAACATGAGTTATTATTTGGTATCACCCAAGACTCATCTTTATTTAATTTGACCCTAAGTACGCTCAACCATTTGATTACTTCATCATTTCTCTTAATCCAATCATTTTACTATTAGCACACCATAATCATCTATTAGCTCTCCAATACCTCTTATTTCTCTTAATTCATTCAGTTTTTCTATTGGCACCCCAATACTAGATTTTGTTATTTGTACTTAAATTAAAATGGTATACATATAATCTCAATGAAATTACTTTTGTTAAAACAATATAATATATTACAAAAATGTTGCGGCGACATTTCGTCAATGCATGTCTTTTATTTTTCTCGAAAATATCTTTATTTTAAAGGTTGTTAGTTTCATGTAATTGAATGAGATTCGAGTGTTACACTGGATAATATTTGTATTTACTGTAGAAGAAAACAACATTATGATAACCTCATATCTGCATACTTCCAGAATAATGATGTGTAATCAATCTGGTTAAATAATTTTGACGTGCCGTTGAAGATAATTATACTGTTAAAGATACTCCGCCAATTGATGTCAAGAAACCCAGAACAATGTATGATCTGAGAAGTCTGAAGTTGTAAATAGAATAGATAGAAAATGGGGAATTTAAAAATCCAAGAGTCTTGATTGATATGTAAAAGTTACGATGCCTGAAATAATAATAATCAACAAATGATTGCATAGTTATTCAGTGTATTTGATTACAATTTATAAGCAATATATTTCTCTTGTAGATAATATTACACTAATCTAACATTAATTGTAACATCACAATCAATCTACTATCAGATGGAAACATCTAATTATATTCAAATATAGCGGGTTGATCAACTCGACAAGGTGTCATGGCTATCGATGATGATCATCACAAAGTATTAGGTTGGGCTACCATTACACATCTACGAATAAATTTAGCGAGATGCGGTCTTGGTGGGTTTTACGACCCGGTGAATAATCAAAGGAGGTATATCCATGCTTCATATTCAAACATCACAACACATGTAAATGCTATGAGTAAAAGTAATGTGATGAAAAAAAGTTAAAAGCACATGAATAATTGTTTGTGATAGACGATACATATATGAAGTTAAATGAATCCAAATGTTGAGTAGATCTTTGTCATGATAGGTGTAGGTAGAACCTGTGTCATTGCTGTATTTGTTACAGTTAAAAATAAAAAAGGAAAATTTGCACGAAACTCCAAATAAATGGGAGATATATGAACCACAGGAAGAAAAAACAAAATATTTCATCTTTCCTCAATGCATTCCTATTACTAAGGGAAATATTCTTCGTCTGTATCTTCGCCTTTGCTGGAGGAAGGATTTTCATCATATTATCGAGTAACATATTCCTGTAATTTTCTCGCCTTCAATAATTTGTCTACCAACTTCTGAAGAGCATGAAAATCCTTTGAATCTTGACCAATTACCTAGTGATATTTGCAAAAGAGTTCCTTATTGCAATTTTCAACCTTATATTTTACAGGACGAAGTATTCTAAACTCTGGCATATTTTGAATAATTGGAAGAACCTTTTCCATGGGAAGATTTAATGGGTATATCCTTCTGAATAATTTTCGTATTTGAGTGTTGTAGGATCGACTTAGGTTTAGAAGTTGGAATATAGGTACGCTAACAGAGAAAATGATGAAAGTAGTGGATACAATGATTAGGAGAAGGATAAATATTTTATGTCAGCAAGAGACTGGATGAGTGAGTGAGAAATCTAAATTTTTAGATAATTCAGGTTTTAAATTATGGTACATAGGACAAAATAAAACAAACAGTGAAGTGGGTATTATTGTGGATACTATTTGAAAGGATGAAGTTGTTGGGATAAGTAGAAAATATGATAGAATCTTAGCTCTTATATTGGTCATAGGAACAAAAACTATTTATGTGATAAGTCCTTATGCACTACAAGTAGGATTAAGTGAAGCTATTAAAGTGCAATTTTGGGAAGACTTAGATGATTTAGTAAGAGAAATCTCACAAAGAGAGAAGATTTTCATAGGAGGAAACTTAAATGGACATATAGGGAAGGAAAATATAGATTACACAGCCGTTCATGGAGGATATGAATATGATGAAAAGAATGAAGAAGGACGAACCATTTTACACTTTGCCGTAACACATGAGCTAATTGTATCAAATATGTTTTTCATAAAGAGAAAAGAACATTTAATTATGTTTAAAAGAGGATCAAATAAATCACAAATTGATTATTTTATGACTCGTAAAATGGATAAAATGATTTGTAATGATTGCAAAGTCATACAAGGAGAAAATTTGATAACACAACATAAGTTAATGGTGTTAGATGTATAAATTTAATATAATAAATTTAAGATAAGAACAAAAATGTTGCAAAAAATTCGGTGATGGAACTTGAAGATGGAAAATCAGGTTGCTTTCAAGAAGGCAGTTATGGAACAACTAGTTGATGATCCTTGTGTTGATCCTAATGTCTCATTGGAAGTTATGTCTTCACATTTAATGATAAGTGGAAAGAACCTACTTGGAGTATCAAAAGGTCGTGCGCTCTTAAATAAAGAATCTTGCTTGTGGAAAGAGAAAGTGCAAGACAAAGTGAGGGCAAAAAAGTCCAGCTATAAATCACTCTACGCTTGTAGGAATGATGAAAACTTGGCCAGATATAAAGTCGTCAAAAAAGAAGATAAACAGACAGTAAGTAAAACAAGAAGTCAAGCTTATGAAGAATTTTATAAGCGACTAGATACCAAAGATGGAGAGCGTGACATATATAGAATTGCTCGAGCTAGAGAAAGAAAGACAATTTAAGTCAAGTAAAATACATAAAGGATGAGACAGATACAGTTGTGACGGTTGATGTGGATTTTAAAGAGTGATGAAAAAGATATTTTTATCAACTCTATAATGAAACAAAAAACAATGAATTGAACTTGGAAGAGTTAAGTAAATCAAAGAAGTATAAGAACATAATGTTTTATCATAAAATTCAAGTATTAGAGGTAAAAGATGTTCTAAAAAAGATGGAAAATGAAAATTCGGTTGGGCCAGACGATATACCCATCGAAGTATGGAAATGTCTAGGAAATGAAGGAATTTTGTGGCTTACATGTTTTTTCAATAAGATACTGAAGTTAAAGAGCATGCCAAATCAATGAAGAGAAAATATCTTGGCACCTTTGTATAAAAATAAAATGATAAACAAAATTGTGTTAATTACAAAGGAATTAAATTGACGAGTCCTACCATGAAACTATGGGAACGAGTAATAGAAAGAAGATTAAGTCGAGAGACTAATATCTTGGAGAATCAATTTGGATTCATGCCAGGGAGGTCGACTACGGAAGCTATACATCTCTTGAGGAGACTCATTGATAACTATCGAGAAAGAAAACAAGATTTGCATATGTTGTTTATTGATCTTGAGAAGGCTTATGATAGAGTTCCAAGAGAGATCTTATGGAGAGTCTTAGAAAGGAAAGGTGTAAATATATCCTATATTGACATAATCAAAGATATGTATACAAATTCAGTGACAAGGGTGAGGACATCTAGAGGATTAACACAGGAATTCCCTATCACTGTTAGCTTACATCAAAGTTCAACTTTAAGCCCTTATCTCTTTACCCTTATCTTAGATGAGCTCACTAAACATATCCAACAAGCAATACCTTGGTGTTTATTGTTTGCGGATGATATCGTTTTGGTTGATGAGACGCGTGAGGATGTAAACGCGAAACTTGAATCTTGTCGAGATACTTTTAAAAAGAAGGGTTTTAGGTTGAGCAGGGCAAAGACAGAGTATATGGAGCTTAAATTTAGCAGTACAAGAAGGATAAATGACTTCGTTATTAAGTTGGGTGATCAAGATATTTCCCGTAGTGAGTGTTTTAAATATCTTGGATTGATAGTTCAAAAAGACAGAGGTATTGATAAAGATGTGACACAGAATCCAAGCGGGTTGGTTGAAGTGGAAAGACGCGTCAGAGATCTTATGTGATCTTAAAGTACCACTAAAACTTAAAGGCAAGTTTTATCGTACTGCAATTAGATCCGCGATGCTCTATTGTTCTGAGTGTTGGGCAGTGAATTGTGTACATGAGCAAAAAATGGGAGTTGCGGGGATGAGAATGCTTAGGTGGATGTGTGGACACACGAGATTGGATCAAATTAGGAATGAAAGTATTAGGGATAAGACAAGGGTAGCACAAATTGTAGAGAAGATGCGAGAAGCTCGTCTAAGATGGTTTGGACACGTACAAAGGAGACCATTAGAGGCACCTGTTAGGCGTTGTGAGAGTCTAGTCACTAGGCATGTTAAACGAGGGAGGGGTAGACCAATAAAGACTTGGAATGAAACTGTAAGGAAAGACATGATGTACTTAGGCATTAGTGAGATTATGACAAAAGATAGGGCACAATGACGACAAAGTATCCATATAGCCGACCCCACTATAGTGGGATAAAGGCTTGAGTGTTGTTGTTGTTGAGTGTTGTAGGATCATAAGACCGGATGAGACAGATTTTCAGGTATGCATGTGGCATATTTTGTGCATGCATATTCCGAAGTGGGGAATAAGATCTAAATTTTTTTTGGCTTTTGAAAGGTTTTGTGATGAAGATAAATGTTGATGCTAGAAATTTCTCCTACATTGTTGAGTCATTCGGGTTAGTGAAGAATTAAGGTCAGGGTTCATTGCCTGAGTCTCAATAAGTTGACTTTCTATATTGATGAGATGTCCATAAGACCTGGGTGGGTTTCAGCTAACTTCAAATTTGAAAAGCCCATCTTGCAGTTCGTATATTAAAGCAACTTGATACATGTTCTGATCAACATTCATTAATGTCAAGAATTTCTTCTTGGAATCTATCAAAATATTGGGCAAGAGTCTCCGAATCTCCTTGTTTAATTTGGAAAAGTGCTTGATGACCCCACTTTTGCTTCCTTGAAGAGGAGAACCTTGTGAGAAACTCCCTTCGAAAAATTTTGAAAGAAGTAATGGACCGGGAAGGTTAACAGAAAAACCATTCCAAGGCCTTCCCAACCATACTCATACATAATAATTTGCAATGAAGTCCATCAGATAACACTGAGAGAGAGAGAGAGACATCAGATTCAAAGGATTGAAGATGTTCAAAAGGTTCCTCTCTCCTGGTATACCGAGGGAGATGAGGTTATTTGAATCCAACTAGAGGAAATTCTTGACGAATGACATCAGAGAAGGGAGAAGAATCTTCTTCTTCTGGAATAGCTTGTGTGGGCTCTTCTGGTGGGTAAACATTAGTGTTTGCTCTTTCTCTAGAGGGAACTTCCTCTGAAAGTCTTACTCCTATAGATCTTATAGCTTGGGCCATCAAATCAAACATCTGGTCAAAGTCGCTTCTTCTGACAGGTATTTCTGGACCATCAGAAGGGTTTTTAGATGACATCCTTGCCGATTTCATTGAGACAAAGATTTCCGAAAGAGAAAATTGAAATAACTTCTAAACAGAGTTGAATTTGAGTGATCTGAGAGCGTTAAACAAACTCACGAGTAAACCTGATTCTCCATTGGGCGGAGGGCTCTGCGCTCGCTCCGAAAAGGTATTGTGGGCAAAAATCAGACAGCCAGATCAAAGATTAGGTCTGTTTGAAGTTTGGGTATCATTCTGAACTAATTCTCGCATCTCCATTACGACTTGTTGTTCATCGACTACTCAAAATCTAAAGATCGCGTGTTCGTTCTGGTGGCACCAAAAATGTTCCTAGTTCACAATGCTCACAATGAAGAATAAGATGAAGCTGTTGAGTGGCCGGTTACTTTGAGTCACGAAATAATGATCATGAGATGAGGTGAGGAAGAGATTGCCGCAAGCAAGCGGTGAGGCCAAGTTTACCCACAACGCCAAACACCACTTGTTGCGGGCAATATTATTAATATAAATCTGGTATTACATCTGGGGTTTCGTCAAAATACATGTAAAATATGAAACATGGGCTACAGAGAGGAGCTCGTGGTCTCTGAAGAGAGGTCGCGCAAGCTGCCCGTGCGACTTAAAAAGGAGTGTCTACCCTGTCCGCCTGTAGAGTTCACCCAAACACTTAAAAAGAGCCCGCAACTCCTGGCCTCCTTGCCTCTGCCCCCTTTCTGGTCTGGACCTGGTCACTATTAATAGGAATCTCGGGCTATTCGGATGGGCAACCTTAGGAATTACGGGCTGCCCTAAAAAAGGAGGTCGCGAAAGGGGAGACCTCGCAGACAGTGTAATCACCAAAAAAGGAGTCCGCATGAACAGGGCGATCACCAAAAAGGAGTCCACGATCGCTCCCGAAGGGGAGATCACGCGGACAGGGCGATCACCAAAAATGAAAATTGACTAGCTTAGGTTAGCACATGGATCGATCAATTTAGAGGAGGTGATGTCCAATTTCGAGGTAAACAACCAGGAATCCAAAACAGAATATTTATCAACATGAAGATCCTGCTGTGGAGAAGCATGGCTGGAAGAGTCAAACACGTAGAGACCATCACACAATCTATCAGAGCCAATCACCTTCCTCGTCTTCAGGCCTTAAAACACACAAAAAGTGGGAAAAAAGTCGCAGAACAGTTCATAGAGTTAGTTAAGTAACTAATTGAGAGAAGGTTACAAGTAAACATAAGGACATGAAGAACAAACGAAAGAGTGACAGAGGAACAAATCATGTATCCTTTACTAGCAGTTGGAAAGAGGGATCCATCTGCAATGCTCACCTTGTCCCTACCAAGCAAGGGAAGATAGGACAAAACCTGTGGAGGAATCAATCATATGATGTCGCTTCACAATCATTGATCCAGTGAGTAGAAGGATGAGTGGACACATCATGCACACATGGTAATCCCTGATGGGCGTAGGACTATGAAGCACGGACACTTCCCCGAAGGTAGCGTACCCGTACCGGATACGTATCCGGTACCGGTACGTACCCGATACTCGACGGATACACCTATGTGGACACACTTGGACTTAGCACATCATTTTGCATATTGTGATAGAAGTCTGTTTTTCTAGAGTAAACAAAAGTTGGTTTTATTCTAGGAAATGTTGGTATGTCCAATTAAGTTGTGTATCTGTACCGAGTATATTTCTGGTACTCGTACATTTCTGTTACAATTACGTGTATTGAACATGTTGAAACGACACAAGTTATTAACAAAACGACTAACTTGTCTCTAGACTCACCAGAGATTGAAGATGTTGATCACCAATGAAGAAGAAAAAAAAAGACTGATGTGTAGACTTAAGTTTAATTTTATCTCTTTTGGTTAAACATATAAGATGTTAATTTTGTAATATTTACGAATGCTTAATGTTTGAAAACTTCATGTTACGTTGCATTGATTTGTGGACTTGTATTTCAAGTTATGATTTATGTTTGATGTTTCGATGTTTTGAGAACTATTTATTGCCCTTGTGATATATATATATATATATAATATTTGTTATAACGTATCATGACGTACCCGTATCCCTGTTTTAAATTTTTGTCGTACCGCCATACCGGGTAAGTATCGTACCCGGTACCCGTATCCGTACCAGTGCTTCCTAGGAGTAGGATGATGATGAGGTAGACGGCTCAGTAGATTGTCCCCCGCATCAAATGACAGAATGCCTGAATTTCATCAGCAGATAAAGCAATAAGAAGGCTCGCAACGTCAGGGCCAACATTAAGCAAGGACTCCTCCGATGAATCAGAAAGATGGGCATACTGAGACTGAGATGAGCGGCTCTAAATGCAACCAGAGCTGCGACCACCTCTCGGAGCAAAACTGTTGCGCGGTGGAGGAAAGCCATGAAGTCGGAAACACGTGCCACGTGAGTGACGAGGCTTCTCGCAGTACTCACAAATCAGATGATCTTTGTCAGTGAGCTTCAATCTGGAGTCACAAGGAGCCCGACTACTATAACCAATCTAAGATGCCGAGGCAGATCCCTCAGAAATTGAGTCAGGTAGCCAAATATGTCGTCGATCAAATCCTGTTGGACGAGACTGTACTCTTTTGGGAGAGATGGAGTAGGTGAACGTGTTGGAACACCCTATTACTAATTTGGGTAAGGATCACTATGCTTGTCTTAGGAATCCCAGTTGACCTAGTTGTATAGTTAAGAAGGTCAACATTAGAATGAGTCTAGGGCTTAGAACTTAGGTTTGGAGCTGCCCCCAGGATCATTCCAAGATCAAGGTTGAAGAGCTAAGTCTAAGGCAATTTTCGTCGAGCTCAGGTCGACGAATCGTCGAACACCGTTCGACGCTCTCTGAGCTCAACTTCAGTAAATCGTCGAGCTCCGGTCGACGATCTTCGAGCTCAGATCGACTATCTGCTTTTGGCTAGCTTCTGCTTGATCGTCGAACTCCCCTCGACTATCTTCTAGCTCAATTCGACGATCCCTCCCTGAAGTTATTTCACAGGTCTCTGAGCTCAGTTCGACGATCGTCGAGCTCAGATCGACGTTTTCTGTCTGCTTGTCCATTTCATCTCTGAGCTCAGTTCGACGATCGTCGAGCTCAGATCGACGTTTTTTTTGGAGAGATCGACGCTTCCAGGAATTCGAATGCTGCTGTTCTTTGGAATGTTTTTGAATATTATCAGCATTTATGTCAGAAGATCTCCCAGCCGTTTGTCTTTACTCTGGAGCAAGTTTCAAGGAATTATTCAGAGAATGTTTGCTGGACTTTCCTCTAGAAGACAAGACTATTTTTGGAAGACATTTATGACTCCCAACGGCAAAATTTTGGACAAGGAAACGTCAGAAAGTTAATTTCTCTCTCGTGTGTTTTAAAGATATACAGAATACACAAGAGAAAATATACACATAGATTGACAAGAAAGAAAGTGAACACATAGAATAGAGAATACTGATAGCAGAAGAACAACAGAAGAACTGTGACTCCAAAAATCTTCTTGCTGACTGAAAAGTGTTCACAATCTCATTTCAGAACTCCAGACACCTTATTTTCAGCCTTCTTGCTGAAACCATCCTGTGCTAGAGATCAAAGTTCTGAAGACCTATCACCCTAGAGCAAAGCTTCTTTTCCTGAACCTTTCTACATCTCAGGGGGAGCTTTGACATCATCAATCCACTTGTGCTTCTCTCATTTGATTGAGAACAGAGAAGACACCCTTCACTCTTATTTTTCTTTTCCTGCTGTAAAAGGGTTCTTGAACTCCCTTCAAAAGTTCTGTCTAGTTCTGAGAGCCTTGTCAAAACACAGTGGTGGTAAGACACCTTATCAAAAAATCTAGTTTTGGTTTTTGGGCACCTTATCAAAAGCTCATTGGTGTCAGGACACCTGATCAACTCATCCTGAGTGGATTCCTACCAAGGGTGGTAGAAGAGTGGATGTACCCAGGTTTTTGGGGAACCACTATAATTCCTTGTGTTTTCTGGTTTGTTTGTGTGATTTGTCTGCTGTGTGCTGTGCTCTTTACTTCTTAGCTTTTAACCTCTTACTAGCACTCTACACTATATCATAAATTAAATTTTATATGTGCTGTTTATTTCAACTGTGAAAAATTATTTTAATTGGTATCAGAGGGAGGTTTGGTTACTCATACAGGCTAACACCTGAACCAAAAGATCCTTTGATAAGATCAATCTCTTAAGGGGATTATTTTCTATACATCAACCTATTTATTTAAAGACATGGCACAGAACAAAGATTATGCAAGCACCAGACCACCAGTGTGCAACCTTTCCAAGTTTGCACTCTGGAAGGCAAGGATTAGATTATACATGAATTCTATTGATGAGGATATTTTTAATTCTGTCTTGACAGTGTGTCCAACTCCACCAGCAAGCTCAAGTACAAGTGCTGTTCCACCTCCTTCTGGAACAGATGCAGATATAAAGAAGTGGAAGACTGCAGATGCTAAGGCTATGAACATCTTAGCCCAAACAATGTCTGATGAAATCTTTCAGAAGGTAGCTGAATGCCACTCAGCCAAAGAAATCTGGGACAAACTCTCTGAAATTGTCTCAGGATCTGCTGATGAAAGGAAAGATAGAAGATCTCATCTGATAAGCCAATATGAGAACTTCAAAAAGGGAGAAGCTGAATCAGTGGCTGACATGTACAATAGACTAAGTCTAATTGTCAATGAGCTAAAAACCCTAGACAAAGAAATCTCATTGACTGAGCTGAATGACAAAATCCTGATGTGCTTCCCCAGCACTTGGGATTCAAGAATCTGGCCAATCAAGGATGCCAGAAGTTTAAATGAGATTACTACTGAAGCTCTCCTGGGCAAGCTCAAATCCTATGAGCTGCTCATTAAAAATAGAGAAGAAGAACAAAAGGCTATCTCTCCAGCTACAAGGAAAGAAAAGACCATAGCCTTCAAAGCTGCAGAAGAGGAGCCTGAAGATAAAGCTACAGGAAATGATGAGCTCATAAGTCTACTGGCCAAAAGATTCTACAAGATGGCCAGAAAAGACTTCAGAAAGAGACCATACAAGGGTCATGATAAACCAAGGTATGATAAATCAAATAACAATAAAGAAATCATATGCTTTGGTTGCAGGAAACCAGGCCACATTGTGCCTGACTGTCCAGAAAACAAGAATAAGGACAAAAGAGAAAGAAGAGAAAGAAGAAAAGAAAAGGATTACAAGAAGAATAGCTCAGACAAAGCCTCCTCCAGCAAGAACAAACATACAAGGAAGGGCTTTGTTGCTGAGACATGGAGTTAGACTGAAGAGGAATCTGAAGGCTCATCCAGCTCCAGTGATGATGAGGATGATGCAGATGAAAAAGAATTTTGCATGATGGCTATCAATGCATCACAGCAAAACTCTGATGAAGAATCAGATTCAGACTCAGAAAGTCAACCAGATGAGGATCAGGTAATCAACTCTTTTGATTTTAACTCTGAGGACTTCAAAGATGAATTTAAGACACTGTGCCTAGATCTATTAAAATCTGAGAAGGAGATAATCTCTCTCAGGAATCAATTATCTGAGCATAGTGTCCTAAACTCAAAGAACCTCAAACTCTCTGAGGAGTTAGAATGCTGTAGGGAGGAGATAGCTTCACTGAAAAGTGAACTATCAAAGGCCAAAAAGTTTGAAGAATCCCTAAATGGGAGAAGTATCAGACTGATGGACATCACAAGCACAGTGAACTCTAGATTTAATAGCACACTGGGCTTGGGTGCCTCATCCAGCCAACCTATAATTTTGACAACTCCAATCAAGTTTGTCTCTGACAAAGGAAAGGGAGTAATAGAGGTACCCAGGAAGAATGCAGATCTGTCAGAGAAGAACTCAGTTCAACAGATGGCGTCGAGCAGAGCTCGACGATCGTCGAACAGAGCTCGACGATCTAACTACAGATCGTTGACCTCAGCTCGACGATATCCAAACTCTGAACTTCAGCATAATCGATCTTCGAACAGAGATCGACGATCTGACCCAAGATCGTCGACCTCAGTTCGACGATTGTCGAACAGAAATCAGGACTGTGAACAATCCTTCAATGGCACATCTAGATTCAATCCTAGAAGTCCCACATCCCAAGGCTTTAATCCCTATACTGAATGGGTAGTACCTCCTAGGAGATACCATCCTGAAGGTTATAAGGATCAACCTGGGATGTCTTTTATTTCAGAATTCAAGGGATATCAACCTAGGCCCAAGGTTAACTGGGTCAAAAACAAATAAGCTGCTTTTGTGTAGGTAAAGACCTATCCAGAATCAAACCATCAATGGTATCTGGATAGTGGGTGCTCAAAGCACATGACAGGGGACAAGGACAACTTCACTTCTTTCAAAGCCAAGCTTGGACCCAAAGTAATTTTTGGAGACTCAAGCTTTGGAACTACAAAAGGATATGGTGCAGTCAAAATTGGTCCAGTCACATTCAAGAAGGTGGCATATGTTGAAGGACTCAAGCACAACTTGATAAGTATCAGTCAACTGTGTGATGAAGGATATCAAGTGACATTCAACAAAGCCACATGCAAGGTCAAGACAGAGGACAACACAACTGTGTTGACAGGTAACAGAAGAGGTAACATTTATTTAGTGGATTTTCATTCACCTATAGTAGATATTTGCCTGTTCAACTCCATTTCAAAATCTAATATTTTATGACATAAGAGACTAGGGCATATTAACCTTAGAACCATTGCTAAGCTATCTAAAGACAACCTTGTTAAAGGACTACCTTCTGGTCCCTACAAGAAGGAAGGACTTTGCAAGGCCTGTCAATTAGACAAGCAAACTAAAAGTAGTTTTAAATCAATTAATAAGAGTGATTCACCTAGGATCTTGTACCTATTGCACATGGATCTTTTTGGACCCATATCTGTGCAAAGCCTAGGAGGGAAGTCCTATACTTTAGTGGTTGTAGATGACTTCTCAAGATTCTCTTGGGTATTCTTTCTGAGGAAGAAGTCTGATAACTTCAAATGTTTGACAGATTTTCTCAAATGCATTCAGATTGAGTTCAACACTCACATTGCCCTGATCAGAAGTGATCATGGGACAGAGTTTGATTCTCTTCTCATGCAAGAGTTCTGTCAGAGTGAAGGGATCAGACACACTTTCTCAGCTCCTGGAACTCCTCAACAAAATGGGGTAGCTGAAAGGAAAAATAGAACACTCATTGAATCTGCAACTACATTATTGGCAGATGCTCACCTACCTCTGTCCTTTTGGGCTGAGGCAGTGAACACCTCCAACTATGTGTTGAACAGAAGCCTGATACACAAGCTGAAGGGCAAGACTCCTTATGAATTGCTCAAAGGGAAGAAACCTAAAATAGGCTATTTCAAAGTTTTTGGTTGCACTTGTTTTATTCATAATAATGACAAGAAATATCTAGCAAAATTCCAAGCTAAAGCTGATGAAGGAGTGTTTCTGGGATACTCCATGATCAGCAAGGCCTATAGGGTTTATAATAAATCTTCCTGTAAAATTGAAGAATCTGTTCATATTATTTTTGATGAAGCTAACATGTCTTTCAAGGAGAAGAATGCTTCTACCATAGAACCCCTGCAGGTACATTCTCTAGCTGAAGACTTGAACAAACTGCAAGTTGGTGAAAAGAATGAGAGCAGTGATGATGAAGAAGAAGTTCAATATCTTGAAGAAAATCATCCTGAAGAGCCAGTTGCTGTTCCACTAAGGGAGACAACAACACATGCTGATGAACAATCAACACTCCCTGTTGACTTAGTAACAATGAGAGATCATCCAATCAACCAAGTAATTGGAGAGATCTCAGCTGGTGTGCAAACTAGAAGTCAGGTCAACCAGAACCTGATGCACACTTGCTTTCTATCTCAAATTGAGCCTCAATCCATTCAAGATGCAGAGCAAGATCCACACTGGATCATTGCAATGCAAGAGGAGTTGCATCAATTTGAAAGGAACAAGGTTTGGGAACTAGTGCCTAAGCCAAAGGATCATCCCATTGTTGGAACAAAGTGGGTATTCAGGAACAAGCTGGATGATCAAGGAATTATAGTCAGAAACAAGGCAAGGCTAGTTGCTCAAGGGTACTCTCAACAAGAAGGAATAGACTATGATCAGACATTTGCACCAGTTGCAAGGTTGGAAGCCATCAGAATATTCCTGGCCTTTGCTGCTCACAAGGGCTTCAAAGTGTATCAAATGGATGTAAAAAGTGCATTTCTCAATGAGGACATCAAAGAGGAAGTCTATGTTAGACAACCTCCAGGTTTTATCTCTCTAACTCACCCTGATTATGTTTACAAATTGCATAAAGCATTATATGGTCTCAAGCAAGCTCCTAGAGCATGGTATGAGACCCTAGCATGCTTTCTTCTGGAAAATGATTTTGTTAGGGGGAGAGTAGACCAAACTCTTTTTATTAGAACCCATAAGTCCCACACCCTACTAGTGCAAATTTATGTAGATGACATTATTTTTGGTTCTACTGATTCAAAATTGTGCAAAAAGTTTTCCAAGCTTATGCACTCTAAATTTGAAATGAGTAGCATGAGTGAGCTGTCCTTCTTCTTAGGACTGCAAGTCAAGCAACATGCTGAAGGCATATTTATTTCTCAAACCAAGTATGCAAAAGAATTGATTAAGAAATTTGGTATGTCTGATGCATCATGTATGAAAACACCCATGCCCTCAAATGCTGTAGTAGATGCTGATGAACATGGGAAACCTGTTGATCAGACAACATATAGAGCAATAATTGGCTCTTTATTGTACCTTACAGCTAGTAGGCCTGATATAATGTTTGCCACATGTATTTATGCTAGATTCCAAGTTAGCCCTAGAGAGTCACATTTAATCTTCGTTAAAAGAATTCTTAGGTATGTAAAAAGTTGTCCAAATGTAGGTCTCTGGTATCCAAAAGATTCAGCATTTGATTTAACTGGATTCTCAGATGCTGATTATGCTGGATGCAGAATAGACAGGAAAAGCACCAGTGGAACATGTCAGTTCCTTGGTGACGGACTTGTCTCCTGGTTCTGTAAGAAGCAAACATCTGTGTCAACCTCTACTGCTGAAGCTGAGTATATGGCTGCAGGCAGTTGCTGTTCACAAATATTGTGGATACAGAATCAGCTCTTAGACTATGGCTACAACTTAGAGAAGTCTAAAATTTACTGTGATAATACTAGTGCTATCTCTATAGCTCAAAATCCAGTCCTCCATAGTAGGACAAAACACATAGAAATTAGGCATCATTTTCTAAGAGATAATGTAGAGAAAAATAAAATTGAACTTCAATATATTCCTACTGATTTGCAAAGGGGAGATATTTTCACCAAACCTTTGGATGAAAGGAAACACAGTTTCTTCCTAAATCAGTTAGGCATGTTAGATGGAGGAAGCCTTAATTAAATTACAAGATTTTGAAAAGCTAAAACAGACCAAGACTAGGCCAAAAACCCTTCTTTTTGTGTCTGTAGAATGTGTTTTGACTCTGAACTGCGCTCGACGTTTTCCCCAAAATCGTCGAACAGAGATCGACGATTTTCCAAAAATCGTCGACCAGAGATCGACGCTTTTGCAATCGTCGATCCGAGTTCAGAGTCCTCGCTAGAACTAGGCTTTCTCTCTTTCTGATCAGAGGGCGTCGAGCTGAGCTCGACGTTTTTCAACATCGTCGAACTAAGATCGCCGATTTTGAAGACTCTTCAGATTCCCTCTGTAGCCCAAATCGTCGAGCTAAGCTCGACGTTTCGTCGAGCTGAGCTCAACGATCTTCCTTTTCGCCGTCGATCCCTAATATAAAATCTTTCTTTCAGCCGTCGTTCTCCTCTTGCGCTTTCATACTCTGCAACTTTCTTTCTTTTCCCTCCAAACTCTCTACGCTTGGTCGTTTTTGGTTTTCTGTTGCAGGTGAATATGGCTGAATCAAGTGCTGCTGTTGCTAAGATGAAGTTCGACACAGGCTTTGACATCGACATAAACTCCTTCGACGGAAGCGACCAGCGCTTCAAGGACATCCTAAACTTATTCAGAGAACAACAGCTGACTCCAATAATGACTACAAGGATGAAGATCGCCTCAGAAGAAATTAAAGAGTGGTGTTTTACCGCAACAGACGAGACTGAGAATTCTGTTGTCGGCACCATTAAGGGGACTCAGGTATTTCTATCCCCGGCTCTTTTAACAGAAGTCTTTCAACTCAGTACTGGAGAAGACTCCATTGAACTGTCTGGAGAGGAGTATGACTCCATGCTGGATAGGATGGGTCACAATGCAGTCAACCCTAATAAGCTACTGAAGAAAAATCTGGCTATAGAATTTCAATTCCTGGCTGATGTAGTTGGGAAGGTGCTGTTGGCTAAGCATTCAGCCCATGACACAATTTCCAGATATCAGTTCTGCCTGATGGGAGCTTTATTAGATAAGAAACACCTGGACTGGGGCTCCATCTTCTTCACTCTGATTAAGAAGAAGATCAACAAGAATGCAGTTAGTTATGGGAGAATCTTAGGGGTCTTTCTGCACAACAGGTGCCCTGACCTATTAACCTCCTCTGGCATGTTTATCAATGCATCCAAGAGGCTTTCCTGTGCCCTCTTCAGTAAATGGGACAGGCAGATCATAAACCCCTCCAGGGCTGCTGCAACACTTCATTCAGGCACAAGGACTATCTCAGTCACTCCTCCAGCAGAAGAGCTGCCTGCTTCTTCCCCTCCTCCAGCCTCATCCACCCAAGCCGTCACCTCCTCACCACCAGTCACCACCATAATTATCTCATCCCCAATTACAATTTCCTCACCTATGTCATCCCCTCCTCCATCCACCTCAGAGGAATTCCACCCTCTCTTTTCCCATTCAACCTTCTCCCTACCATCCTTCTCACTCATTGATGATTCCTTCATGGATGATTCACCCTCTACTCCTCCTGAACCACCCTCAACTTCCTCCTTTCAACAAATGCTCCATGACATTCTCTCTCAACCCTCCTTCTCACCATCTCTTACTTCCCCTATCTCCACCTCAACCTTCTCTATCTCCATAATTCCATCTTCTGAACCAACCATTCCCTCTCCACCTTTCTCCACAATTTCAGTTTCAGCCACCATCCCTCCATCTACCTTTGCCTCTACCTCTGCTCAAGCCCCACTTGAGCATGTGGATCTTCCTAATTTGGCAGACAGGCTGTATGAGTTGCTAGCTCCCAAGCTGACATCTCTACTGGAGTCTTCCCTAGCTCCACTCCTAAAGCAAGTACAGGAGCTGTCTACCAAGATTGCCTTCCTTTCCTCCTCCCTGGCTATCCCATCTTCTGTGTGCCTTGATTCACCTTTCTCTGAACCAAGGCAGGGGGAGATGCCTTATGAAGAAGTGGATGTGCCAGCTGCTGATATTATGTCTGCTCCAGCTCCAGCTCTTGGATGTGCTTTTGCACTGAATCTGTAGAGGCTGCTATCTATATTTGATACAGTCCATTTCAGTTGTCTGCCTGCAACTCCTGCTGAAGATTTGTCTAAGGCCATTGTGCCTGTAGCTACCTGTGATCCAAGCCATATTGATTCCTACATCAAATCCTGGAAGGCTGTGGATATCTCTGATGCTGATACTAAGGCCACTGTGCCTCTTTCAATTGCTACTAAGGCCACTGTGCCTCTTTCTGTTGAAATTGCTGCTGCTGCTACTGCTGACATAGAAATGATTCCAGCAACTGATGCTGATGAAATTGCTGCTCCTGCTCTAGTGTCTGCTCCTGATTCTATCTGCTCTGCTGCTGCTCTCTCTCCTCCTGCTCCCGCTGTTTCTGCAAAACTTAAAGCTCAAGAAGAGCTTATCAGAAGAATTGATGATCTGTATGATCAACCTCAATGTTCTGAGAGTGACCAATACAGGACTGATTCTGATGATTCTTCTAGCACTATTGCCAAGAAGAGAAAAGCCAGAAGTAAAGCAATGATGTCAGTCCCTCCTGCCAAAGCCAAAGACTCCAATGATATTCCATACTACATCCTGCATGACTGCCCCATCTCTGAGCCTTGGATGCAATATTCCAAAAATCAACTGAAAGCTATGAAGAAGAAGAGGAAGCTTGACAAATATGAAAAGGGATCTTCTCAATATCAGCCTCCTCCTCCTCCTCCTCCTGATTCTGGCTCAGGTTCAGCCTCTCAAGCTACAGTCTCCAGACACAGTTCTTCTCAGTACTATCAAAGATCATATCAAAGGGGACAGCATCAAAAGGGATATCAATCAAGAAGAGATCAATTTAGAGGAAGCCAAAGAGGGCATAGACTTCATCCAAGGGAAGGGCAAGGTCACTCTGACCCTTCTTCAGGCCCTTTCCCTTACAAGCTGAAAGACATAATTGTCTCCAGGACCCCTTCTACTGTTTCTGAAATCATCAACAGATATGAACCTCCTATTCCTTTTGAAGATCCTGAGAACAACCCTGTATCCTGGACAGCCAGAATGAAAGAATTGGCTGCCCTTGATCAAATAAAAAAAGCCAGAGAACAAGGCAAAGATACTTCAAACATAACTACCTTATCAGAGCAGAGAAAGAAAGAACTGGAAAGATATGCATCAAGAAAATTTTTCAATCCAGAAGATTACATGAAGCTGCACCCAGAGGCTGTTGTTCCAAGGCCCAAATCTCAAACTTCTCTAGGTGCAGAGGATGACAGAAGGTCAAAGAAAGAAAGTCAGAATCCAAATAGAGAAATTTTATTTAAAAAGGGATCTGAAAGGAAGTGAACTGTGTAAGCTAAAACATTTCATCCACCTTTGGATATCTGCTGTTATTTATCTGTGATATGCCTTGTTACCATATAACTTCTCTGTAATTTTGCATTAACTTCTGTACTGTTGTATGCTTTTCATTTCCTATGATTGTCTGTAAATAGTAATCCTAACCCAAATAGGGGGAGATTGTTGGAACACCCTATTACTAATTTGGGTAAGGATCACTATGCTTGTCTTAGGAATCCCAGTTGACCTAGTTGTATAGTTAAGAAGGTCAACATTAGAATGAGTCTAGGGCTTAGAACTTAGGTTTGGAGCTGCCCCCAGGATCATTCCAAGATCAAGGTTGAAGAGCTAAGTCTAAGGCAATTTTCGTCGAGCTCAGGTCGACGAATCGTCGAACACCGTTCGACGCTCTCTGAGCTCAACTTCAGTAAATCGTCGAGCTCCGGTCGACGATCTTCGAGCTCAGATCGACTATCTGCTTTTGGCTAGCTTCTGCTTGATCGTCGAACTCCCCTCGACTATCTTCTAGCTCAGTTCGACGATCCCTCCCTGAAGTTATTTCACAGGTCTCTGAGCTCAGTTCGACGATCGTCGAGCTCAGATCGACGTTTTCTGTCTGCTTGTCCATTTCATCTCTGAGCTCAGTTCGACGATCGTCGAGCTCAGATCGACGTTTTTTTTGGAGAGATCGACGCTTCCAGGAATTCGAATGCTGCTGTTCTTTGGAATGTTTTTGAATATTATCAGCATTTATGTCAGAAGATCTCCCAGCCGTTTGTCTTTACTCTGGAGCAAGTTTCAAGGAATTATTCAGAGAATGTTTGCTGGACTTTCCTCTAGAAGACAAGACTATTTTTGGAAGACATTTATGACTCCCAACGGCAAAATTTTGGACAAGGAAACGTCAGAAAGTTAATTTCTCTCTCGTGTGTTTTAAAGATATACAGAATACACAAGAGAAAATATACACATAGATTGACAAGAAAGAAAGTGAACACATAGAATAGAGAATACTGATAGCAGAAGAACAACAGAAGAACTGTGACTCCAAAAATCTTCTTGCTGACTGAAAAGTGTTCACAATCTCATTTCAGAACTCCAGACACCTTATTTTCAGCCTTCTTGCTGAAACCATCCTGTGCTGGAGATCAAAGTTCTGAAGACCTATCACCCTAGAGCAAAGCTTCTTTTCCTGAACCTTTCTACATCTCAGGGGGAGCTTTGACATCATCAATCCACTTGTGCTTCTCTCATTTGATTGAGAACAGAGAAGACACCCTTCACTCTTATTTTTCTTTTCCTGCTGTAAAAGGGTTCTTGAACTCCCTTCAAAAGTTCTGTCTGGTTCTGAGAGCCTTGTCAAAACTCAGTGGTGGCAAGACACCTTATCAAAAAATCTAGTTTTGTTTTTTGGGCACCTTATCAAAAGCTCATTGGTGTCAGGACACCTGATCAACTCATCCTGAGTGGATTCCTACCAAGGGTGGTAGAAGAGTGGATGTACCCAGGTTTTTGGGGAACCACTATAATTCCTTGTGTTTTCTGGTTTGTTTGTGTGATTTGTCTGCTGTGTGCTGTGCTCTTTACTTCTTAGCTTTTAACCTCTTACTAGCACTCTACACTATATCATAAATTAAATTTTATATGTGCTGTTTATTTCAACTGTGAAAAATTATTTTAAAATACTCTATTCACCCCCCCTCTAGAGTTGAGATAGATCTTAGCCTCACTTTCAGAACGCCCAAGGATCTGAACACTGCTATGATCAAAATCCCGATACAATCCATGGAGAAATTCAAAGACCCTATTGTGTTATTCCCGGGCACGAACATGAGCCTCATCCTCCGTGAGTCAAAAACTTTTCTTCCCGGACGCGCTCTATACAATGTTGAATGGTAAAATTATTTATTACTAATTACAAAGGGCCTCACTCGTATGTATGCGAGTGAGGGGAGGAGGTGAAAAATACAAATACAATACATGCTAACAACACTAAAGGACGATAATTGATCTTGATTTTGAAGCACTGTTCACCATTTTGATACAAATTTTTCCCCTTTAGAATCTGAATTAATCATCATCCTTGCTTGGAGTCGGAGATTGTCCATCTTATATGGGCCTACGTACAAGTTGCCACTACTCTAGGGGGTGACCCAATTTTAACAGTCTGCAAAGCCTTCTTTTGGTGGCATTGTAGTTGAGAATACTCTCGTTGTTGTTGCATCTCCTTTTGCATCATATAAAGGGTTTGAATTAGGGCGTTGTTGGTCTTGTTACCGCCCATCAGAGAGAGGAAATAACCTGACTCGGAAAACACAAAGAAGAGCCCTTACCATGAGGGTTTCACTAGTAGATGAAAAGATGAAAGAGTACAACCTAAGGAGGGGTTTATATAGATACCCTACCCTGTAGTAAGATGAAATAAACATCTTACATCCTAGATGAAATAGACATGATACAAATTTTCCCCTTTTAGAATCTGAATTAATCATCATCCTAGCTTGTTGGAGTCAGAGATTGTCCATCTCGTATGGGTCCTACGTACAAGTTGCCACTACTCTAGGGGGTGACCTAATCTGAACAGCCTGCAAAGCCTTCTTTTGGCGGCATTGTAGTTGAGAATACTCGCGTTGTTGTCGCATCTCCTTTTGCATCATATAAAGGGTTTGAATGAGGGCGTTGTTGGTCTTGTTACCGCCGATCAGAGAGAAGAAATAACCTGACTCGGAAAACACAAAGAAGAGACCTTTCCACGCGAGGTCTTCATAGAACAAAGGCCTTGGCAATTAGTATTTCACTAGTAGATGAAGAGATGAAAGGGTACAACCGAAGGAGGGGTTTGTATAGACACCCTACCCTTAGTAGTAAGATGAAATAAACAGAACAGAAAAATGAGCTTGGACCTATTAATGCAGCAGCACCGGGAGCTTTTTGTGGTAGCTTTTCC
Organism: Platanthera zijinensis; assembly: GCA_039513925.1. Taxonomy (NCBI): domain Eukaryota; kingdom Viridiplantae; phylum Streptophyta; class Magnoliopsida; order Asparagales; family Orchidaceae; genus Platanthera; species Platanthera zijinensis. The sequence goes on from CM077083.1 coordinate 160,844,217, forward strand.
ACCTGTATGGCTGTATCAATTCGATTTTTAGGTTTAAAGTCCATACCGTGTGATTTTTTATTTCTATGGCCTATTTGCCACAGGATTTACTTGAATTTTATTTTTAATACATTTGAGGTATTCAATTTCAGTATGCACTAATAAAGTATTGATTTGGCTAAAACTCTGCTACTTCTGAAAATTTTATTATACCACTGTAATGCAGATATTTGACCTGTTTGACGTGAAGCAAGTGGGTGTTATTGATTTTGTTGACTTTGTTCGGTCTCTCAATGTATTTCACCCAAATGCTCCTAATGATGACTGTGGAGAAAACTCAAACTTGTAAATACTTTCTCTATATTCAAATACAAAGTATGAATACATATTTATAGGAGGGAAAAAGAGAGAAGAGAGTCCTAAACATGATGTGGGACTAAAGAAGAGAGAAAAATAAACAAATACATGGGCTCTATGAGCCCCTTTACATGGGCTTTTCTAACACTCCCCCGCAAGCTGGAGCGTACAAGTCGTATGCACCAAGCTTGGACAAAAACTGATAGAATGGGGTATTTAGTAGAGCCTTTGTGAGGATATCAGCAACTTGTTCAGTGCCCGGAACATGCTTTAATTCTATCTTCTTCATTTGAACTTTTTCCCGGATAAAATGACAGTCTACTTCAATATGCTTCGTTCTCTCATGGAAGATTGGATTCTTTGCAATGTGTATGGCTGCTTGGCTGTCACATAGCAGGAGGGCAGGTGAGGGAAGTTTTACCCTGAGGTCGACCAGAAGACTTTCAAGCCAAGTTAGCTCAAAGACAACCGACTCCATTGATCGGTATTCTACTTCTGCTGAGGATCGAGCCACAACTGCTTGCTTCTTACTTCGCCAGGTAATGAGATGACCTCCAAAGTAGGTACAGGAACCACTGGTTGATCGATGATCATCCAAGGAACCATCATAATCAACATCAGAATATGCAACTAATCTTGGAGTAGAAGATGAGGTCTTGTAGACCAATCCTTGACCCGGAGCTGTTTTAAGGTATCCGAGGATGCGCTCAACGGCTTGAAGGTGAGAAATTCGCGGGGCATGCATAAACCTGCTGACCACTCCAACAACGAAGGATATATCCGGTCTTGTAACTGTTAGGTAGATCAATTTCCCAACAAGTCGTCGATAGTATTCTGGATTTTGAAGAGGAAGATCTGCGTCGGAAGCGTGAGCACACAGTTTATGATTTGCATCCATTGGAGTAGTAGTAGACTTGCATCCAGAGTAACCAACATCTTGAAGGAGGTCCAGACAGTACTTTCTCTGGGACAGGATAAGACCATCTGGTCGCCTTGCGATCTCAAGGCCAAGGAAGTACCGAAGGTGACCCAGATCTTTTGTTTGGAAGACCGAGCTAAGGTGTTGTTTAACCGCATGGATGCCCTTTGAATCATCTCAAGTGATCAAGATGTCATCAACATATACCAGCAGAAGAACCGTTCCCGTTGCTCGGTACCGCGTAAAGAGGGAAAAATCTGCTGAACTTCGAGTAAAACCGACTTCCCGAACAGCCTTACAGAACTTGTCAAACCATGCCCGAGGAGATTGTTTGAGACCATAGATAGACTTCTTCAGATGACAAACTCGGGACTCCCCCGTGGTCTCAAACCCGGGAGGTTGCTGTATGTATACTGTTTCCTGGAGGTCGCCGTTCAGAAAAGCATTTTTGATGTCCAGTTGGTGTAATGTCCATTGGCGATGAACCGCCACTGAGAGAAGGACACGAACAATGTTAAGCTTTACGACCGGAGAGAAGGTTTCCTCGTAATCAAGACCGTGTTGTTGGGTGAAGCCACGAGCCACCAGACGGGCTTTAGACGGTCAATCGTCCCATCCTGAGCATGTTTGATGACAAAGACCCACTTACACCCAACGAGTTTCTGACCGGGGGGAAGAGGTACCAGGTGCCAGGTCTGGTTCGCCCAAAGAGCCGTCATTTCTTCTTCCATGGCCGCCCGCCATCCAGGATGTTGGAGAGCCTCCTGCACAGTGTTAGAGACAGAAATAGAGGATAATGAAGTGACAAAAGTGTGGAGTGGTGGAGATAGGCGATGTAAGGATACATAGTTCGCCATGGGATGAGCGGTAGAGTCTGGTGCCGGATCAGCAGAACGCAGAGCGTCAGAGGTCGAAGCCGACTGCAGTGAGGCAACGGAGGCAGGAGGACGACGAGTGTAAACACATATAACAAGTGGCTTGGAAATAGAGGGAGCCTTGTCAGGAACTCGTGGTGGTGAAGGAGTGGTAACGGTAATGGCAGGCCGTACGACCGTTGGTGGTAGAGGTGTAGGATCTGAGGCAGAGAAGAAAGGGAGATCCTCCCAAAAGGTCACATCAGTAGATACAACCACTTTTCGGGTGGCCGGAGAGTAACATATGTAGCCTTTTTGGGTCCGGGAATAGCCAACAAAGATATGTTTGGCCGCCCGGGGATCCAACTTGCCCATGGAGGGACCAAGAGTGTGGACATAGCAGACACATCCAAAGATGCGGGGGGTAAGGGAGAATGGCGGAGTAGAAGGGAACGAGAGGCTGAATTGAGTGCCATTGTGGATAACAGGGGAAGGAAGACGGTTGATCAAGTAACAGGCCGTGGAGAGAGCGAAGTTTCAATAAGATTTGGAAACTTGCATCTGAAGCATGATAGAGCGAGCCATATCGAGGAGATGTTGATTCTTACGTTCAGCGGTTCCGTTTTGTTGCGGGGTATAGACACATGAAGTTTGGTGAATAACCTCGAATTCCGAGCAGAGATTTGCAAATTCGATGCCAGTGTATTCGCAGGCATTGTCCGTGCGAATAGTTTTGATAGTTGTGGAGAATTGCGTGCGGGTCTCATGGAGGAAAGCCCGAAAGACCCGGGGAAACTCAGAGCGATCACGAAGTAAGTAGAGCCATGTCATTCGGGAGTAATCATCAATAAAAGTTAGGAAATAACGATAACCAGAAATGCTAGTAACTTTGTACGGTCCCCAAATATCGGAGTGTACTAAAATAAAAGGAGCAGCGCTCCGGGTACAATGAGACGGAAAAGATGAACGTGGCTGCTTGCCGTAAATACATGCTTCACACTGAAAAGAAGGTAAAGATACATCGGGAAGAGCCTTCTGGAGGACAGGTAAAGGGGCATGCCCAAGACGGCGATGCCAATCGACGGAAGAGACGGAAGACAGGATAGTTGGAGGGTCATCAAGGAGGTAGAGCCCGTTTTGCAGTCGCCCTTTACCAATGATAGTCCGTGTCCGTTGATCCTGTATCAGAAAAGAAGAAGTAAATGTTACTGAACAGTTTAAATCAGTAGTAAGGCGACCAACAAAAATCAAATTAAATGGGGAGCCCGGAACGTGAAGAGCCGAGCGAAGAGAGAGAGGAAGTGAGAGGGATGTCAGTCGAGCCGGAGATAGGAACAGTGTCCCCATTCGCCATTGTAATACACTTGGGATGAGGAGAAGTCAGTTATTGTTGTGGTCGCAGAGAGGTGATGTGATGAGTAGCACTGGAATCACTATCCAATGTGGACTAGTGGAGAAATAAGCGATACCTTCATGGGAGATGGAGGAAGCAGAAGCAACCGAGGCAGGTGGGCGACTGAGCAGGTCATGGAGTTGTTGCAGCTGATGACGGACCTCTTCAAGGTCAGTACGAGCAGAGGAGTCTGTGGTAGCAACAGTGGCCTGCGGGCGAGGAGGAAACCCATGCTTCCGAAAGCAAACAGCCTCAAGGTGGCCGTCCTTCCCGCAGAAGGAACACTTTGGTCGAGGCCGAGCTCCCCGACCTCGGCCCCGGGAGCCAGAACGTCCCCCACGAGCTGGAGGGGGAAGAGGTAGTAAGGGCGCAAAAGCCTGTTGTAGGAGAGCCGGTGACGGAGGAGCAGAACAATCAGGAGGAGGTGAAACCTTGAGTAACATGGCACACACATCAGATAGGGATGGGGTAGCCGCAGAGGAGAGAATTTGTGCCCGAATGCTTTGAAGATGATGTGGTACACGAGCCATCATCATGGCTACACCGACAGCTTCTTTCTGAGCACGTTGTGCAGCGAGATCCAGTGTGGGAGGTTGATGTTGAATCCATGCTTCGACCAGAGTCTTGGCGCGAGCAACAAACGACGTGAGGTCGGAGGCCCCGCCAACCTCGAGATTCTGAAGATCAGTGATGATGTCGTAGAGGTGTTGGAGGCTATCTTTGCCAGAATAGAGGGCCTGGAGCTCATCCCACATGGCCTTGGCGGTTTCATGATACATGACCATGCGGTATGGTTCACTATCCAGAGAGTTGAGGAGGCACGTCTGGACCCGACCGTCGTTGCGTAGCCAATCATCAGTGGGAGGAACGGGAGCGGCCTGGGTCAGATGATGAAGAAAGCCTTTCGATTGAAGCACACGGCGAACCGAGTGCACTCACTCCGTAAAGTTCTTCTTCCTGGTCAAAGAGATAGTAGTAATCCGCAGTTCATCACGGATTTCGGGGGCAAGAACTGGGCGGTCAGCTGATGAAGCCGCCGGTTCGGCAGAGTTAATAGAGGACCCCATGACCAGGCGGGCAGAGGACTAGACCGCCAAGAGGTCAAGCAGCGGATAGATGGGGAGACCGCACGGGAAGATCAGAAGCAGACAGCAGGCAGGCCGTACGAGAAGACGTACAGGACCAAGGAAGCGGCTAGAGCAGAAGAGGCAGCGTGCATAAGAGGTCGAGCAGGTAGAAAGCGAACTGGGGAGGCCGCACGGTCTCAGTGATAAGTCACCAGCGGCAAGAAGCCGCGACCACGATGCTAAGCCCGGAGCGGTTAGGGAGACCGCGGCGACCAACCGACCCGAAGGACGCACGAGAAATAGAAGCCGGACACACGAAGTCCGCACGGTCAAAGTGAGTACACCAGCGGCAGGGGAAGATGCCACGACCAAGTGCAGAGATCGCCGCAGATAGAGAAGAGGCCGCGCGGTTAGGGATGAAGCTGTCCGGGAGAAGAAGAACAAAAGACAGGGAGATGCCGCGAGCCAAGAGTGGTGCTCGCTACGGGAAGAGAGAAACAACCCGCGCGGGTAGAGAGGAAACCACGCGGGTAGGGGAGGCCACGAGCTAAGAGCGGAGCTCGCTGTGGGAAGAGAAAAGCAAACCGTGCGGGTAGAGAGGATACCGCGCGGGGAGAGAAAGTGGAGGGGGGGGGGGTGGCCACTAGCGAGAGAAACTCCTATAAAAGGAGTGAGAGTAGAGAGAAACGAAGGTGGAGGCCACGGGATAGGAGGGGAAGAGAGAGGCGGGTAGACAAATCCTAGCCGCGAGATAGGAGGAAGGGAAGAGAGAGGCGGGTAGAGAGACCCTAGCCGCGCGCCTTGCGCGAGAGGAGAATGCCGTCCGGTTAGAAGAACACAGACCGCGCGTAGCGCAAACAGAGGAGGGTCGGGCGGTTAGCAGAAAACTAGCCGCAAGGAGAGACCGAGTCCCTCTGATACCATGTGGAGAAAACTCAAACTTGTAAATACTTTCTCTATATTCAAATACAAAGTATGAATACATATTTATAGGAGGGAAAAAGAGAGAAGAGAGTCCTATACATGATGTGAGACTAAAGAAGAGTAAGAAAAATAAACAAATACATGAGCTCAATAAACAAATACATGGGCTTTATGGGCCCCTTTATAGGAGGGAAAAAGAGAGAAGAGAGTCCTATACATGATTTTGAAGCACTGTTCACCATTTTGATACAATTTTTTCCCCTTTAGAATCTGAATTAATCATCATCCTAGCTTGGAGTCGGAGATTGTCCATCTTATATGGGCCTACGTACAAGTTGCCACTACTCTGGGGGGTGACCCAATTTTAACAGTCTGCAAAGCCTTCTTTTGGTGGCATTGTAGTTTAGAATACTCTCGTTGTTGTTGCATCTCCTTTTGCATCATATAAAGGGTTTGAATTAGGGCGTTGTTGGTCTTGTTACCGCCCATGAGAGTGAGGAAATAACCTGACTCGGAAAACACAAAGAAGAGCCCTTACCATGAGGGTTTCACTAGTAGATGAAAAGATGAAAGAGTACAACCTAAGGAGGGGTTTATATAGATACCCTACCCTGTAGTAAGATGAAATAAACATCTTACATCCTAGATGAAATAGACATGATACAAATTTTCCCCTTTTAGAATCTGAATTAATCATCATCCTAGCTTGTTGGAGTCAGAGATTGTCCATCTCGTATGGGTCCTACGTACAAGTTGCCACTACTCTAGGGGGTGACCTAATCTGAACAGCCTGCAAAGCCTTCTTTTGGCGGCATTGTAGTTGAGAATACTCTCGTTGTTGTCGCATCTCCTTTTGCATCATATAAAGGGTTTGAATGAGGGCATTGTTGGTCTTGTTACCGCCGATCAGAGAGAAGAAATAACCTGACTCGGAAAACACAAAGAAGAGACCTTTCCACGCGAGGTCTTCATAGAACAAAGGCCTTGGCAATTAGGGTTTCACTAGTAGATGAAGAGATGAAAGGGTACAACCGAAGGAGGGGTTTGTATAGACACCCTACCCTTAGTAGTAAGATGAAATAAACAGAACAGAAAAATGAGCTTGGACCTATAATGCAGCAGCACTGGGAGCTTTTTGTGGCAGCTTTTCCACCTGTATGGCTGTATCAATTTGATTTTTAGGTTTAAAGCCCATACCGTGTGATTTTTTATTTCTGTGGCCTATTTGCCACATGATTTACTTGAATTTTATTTTTAATACTGTTAGAAAAGCCTACTTTAGGGCCCATCTAGGGGCCCATTCTTCTCTCTTCTCTCTCTATTTGTATTAGTCCCACATCTTGGTTTGGGATTTCTCTCTTTCTTCTTCTCCTATATAAATGTATTCATACTTGTAATTATCAATTCAAGAAGTATATACAAGGTTTGGAGCTTTCTCTACATGGTATCAGAGGGACCGGTTCGACGCCTGCGGTTTCCCCTTTTCCTTGCAAAATGATCAGCTGTCCTCCGGGCTCCGTGGTGTCTGTTTCCGATGGTGGTACCTCCTGCCTTGCTCACAACTCATCCTGGATTTTGGATTTCGGGGCCTCTCACCACATTACATCACGGAAACCACCACAATATTTGAACTACGTGCATCCCCAGTTCATTACTGTTGCTAGTGGGAACACACTTCCCGTGTCTGGTGCGGCAGATATTAACCTCACTCCCTCCATTACTTTTCGCTCTGCTCTTCATGTTCCGGGCTTTCCGTTCAACCTTCTCTCTATTGGCCGACTCACAGCTGACCTCGATTGTACTGTTATTTTTTCTTCTAACTCGTGTGTTGTGCAGGATCGCAAGACGCAAACCATCATTGAAAAGGGCATCTGTCAAATGGTCTCTATATCCTTAATCCGTCTCCCCCATTGGTGCTGTCGTATATTAGCTCAGTTGACTGGCATCGACGTCTGGGTCATGCTCCTCTAAACAGCCTCAAAAAATCTCTCCCAAACGTGTCCTTCCACGAGTTCACGTGTGAGTCCTGTATCTATGAGAAACATCACCGCTCTACGTTCTCACCACATCCTTCTTGGCGTCCTGCTCCCTTTGATCTTGTTCACTCCGATATTTGGGGCCCTTACAAAATTACAAGTGTTTTTGGATACCGTTACTTTGTCACATTTGTCGATGACTACTCTCGGGTGACCTGGTTGTATCTCCTTCGTGACCGCTCTGAATTGCCGGTGTATTCCGTACCTTTTTCATTGAAACTCGCAACCAGTTCTCCATAACCATTAAAATCCTTCGCACCGATAATGCCCGTGAATACACTAGTCATACCTTCTCTCACCTTTGTGCGGAGTTTGGGATCATCCATCAGACCTCCTGTGTCTATACCCCCCAAGAAAATGGCGTTGCTGAACGCAAGAATCGACACCTGCTCGAGGTCACCCGCTCCCTTATGATTCAGATGAATGTTCCAAAACAATATTGGAATTTTGCGGTTTTAACCGCTTGCACTCTTATTAACCGCATGCCTTCATCTATCCTCAATTTTGCGGTTCCCTTCAATCTTCTTTTTCCCTCCAAACCTCCATTCTCCATCACCCCACGCTTGTTTGATTGCGTATGTTTTGTTCATCATCTTGGCCCGTCCACTGACAAACTTGCCCCCCGTGCCACTAAATATATGTTTGTGGGCTATTCTCGAACTCAGAAGGGCTACGTTTGTTTTTCTCCCACGGATCGCAAGGTGGTTACTTCTGCTGATGTCACCTTTCTCGAAGATCAGCCGTATTACTCTCAACCTATTGACCCTCCTCTTCCGCCACCTCTCCCGTGACCTGTTATTCCCGTAAATTCCACCATTCCACCTCTACTTCCCCCACCCATCCCACCTAAACCACCTACACCACCAGTCATTCGTGTGTACACTCGACGTCCTCCCTCGTCTACTATCCTACGAGAGCTGCCCCGCTCTAATGATGCTTTGCAACCTGCGGATCCGACAACTGCTTCCACTGCCCACTCGATTGCCAACTTTGTCTCTCTTCACCGCCTCTCTCTGGAACTCCGTCAGAGTGCTCTCTCTTTATCCTCTATCTCCACCCCTAATTCTGTACAGGAGGCTCTTCACTACCCCGGATGACGGGCGACCATGGAAGATGAAATGCGGGCTCTCTGGGCTAACCGAACTTGGGATCTGGTTCCTCTTCCTGCAGGTCAATCCCGTGTTAGCTGCAAGTGGATCTTTGTTATTAAACATGCGGCGGATGACACTATTGAGCGTCTAAAGGCCCGCCTCGTGGCCCGGGGTTTTACTCAGCAACATGACCTTGATTATGAGAAAACCTTTTCTCCGGTGGCAAAATTGAACACGGTCCGCGTTCTTCCCTCCCTGACTGTTCATCGTCATTGGCCACTTTATCAGCTGGATATTAAGAACGCGTTTCTCAACGGAGATCTGCAGGAGACTGTTTACATGCACCAACCTCCCGGGTTTGAGACCACGGGGGAGTCTCGGGTCTGTCATCTTCGGAAATCTATTTATGGTCTCAAACAGTCCCCGCGCGCTTGGTTTGAAAAATTCAGCAAGGTTGTCTGTGATATTGCCTTTATTCAGAGCTCGGCTGATTTTTCTCTCTTCACCCGACACCGGTCAACCGGAACTGTGATCCTACTTGTCTATGTTGACGATATTCTCATTACTGGCGACGATATTACAGGGATACAACATATCAAGAAGCAGTTAAACTCCACTTTTCAGACCGAAGATCTTGGCAACCTTCGGTATTTCCTTGGGCTTGTGGTTGCACGATGCCCTGATGGTCTTGTGTTAACCCAACGGAAGTATTGTATGGACCTCCTTCATGATGCCGGTTATTCTGGATGCAAACCTGCAGATACTCCTATGGATGCAAATCACAAACTCTCAGCCCACAGCTCTGACTCCGACAAGCTCCTTACAAATCCAGAATACTATAGACGCTTGGTTGGAAAGCTGATCTACCTTACGGTCACTCGACCAGATATCTCTTTTGCTGTGGGAGTCGTAAGTCGTTTTATGCATGCTCTTCGGACATCTCACCTTCAAGCTGTCGAGCGCATTCTTCGATATCTCAAGATCGCTCCAGGACAAGGGCTTGTGTACAAGCCATCCACATCTCTATCCCTTGTCGCGTACTCTGACGCTGACTATGCCGGGTCCATTGATGATAGACGTTCCACAACAGGTTTTTGTACCTACTTTGGTGGACATCTCATACCCTGGCGTAGCAAGAAACAGAATGTGGTTGCTCGCTCTTCTGCTGAAGCTGAGTACCACGCTATGGCTGCTGTTGTTTCCGAGTTAACTTGGCTTGAGAGCCTTCTGAGAGACTTGAGTGTTCGTCTCTCATCACCAGCGATCCTATTTTGTGACAGTCAAGCGACAATCCATATTGCCAATAATCCAGTCTTTCACGAACGCACAAAGCATATTGAAGTTGACTGTCACTTTATCCGAGAAAAGGTACAGACAAAGAAGATAGATTTGGAGCATGTTCCTGCTGCAAGCCAAGTTGTCGACATCCTGACTAAAGCTCTCTCCCGGCCACTATACTACCAGTTTTTATCCAAGCTTGGTGCCTACGACCTGTACGCTCCAGCTTGCGGGGGAGTGTTAGAAAAGCCTACTTTAGGGCCCATTTAAGGGCCCATTCTTCTCTCTTCTCTCTCTATTTGTATTAGTCCCACATCTTGGTTTGGGATTTCTCTCTTTCTTCTTCTCCTATATAAATGTATTCATACTTGTAATTATCAATTCAAGAAGTATATACAAGGTTTGGAGCTTTCTCTACAAATACATTTGAGGTATTTCAATTTCAGTATGCACTAATAAAGTATTGATTTGGCTAAAACTCTGCTACTTCTGAAAACTTTATTATACCACTGTAATGCAGATATTTGACCTGTTTGACGTGAAGCAAGTGGGTGTTATTGATTTTGTTGACTTTGTTCGGTCTCTCAATGTATTTCACCCAAATGCTCCTTATGATGACAAAATTGATTGTAAGTTTCTAGCATCTGCTACCATTTACAGCATCTTATGTGCTCACTGATGCATTTTGATTGTGCAGTCTCCTTCAAGCTTTATGATTTGGATGGTAATGGCTTTATTGAGAGGAAAGAGGTATATGGCAAGTCTAATTGTCCAACTAGAATTCATGATTTTACTCCGCTTGATTCATTTGATATTTTTGAATAACAAAGGCAAAAATAGTCAATTGTAATAGAATAATTTATATCTGTTGACCATGGTCAATCTATTTGCAGTGTTTATAATTAATCGATGCAGTTCTTATTTGTTTGATTTCACAATTTCAGATGTGAAATCATGTGCACAAAATTTTCTTCTTCTTGATTTTGCATCTGAATTTGTGTAGTGTCTTTATTGCTGTGCAGTAGTAGTTGTAGTTGTTGTTAAGATGTACATTTTTTATGATAGAGGTAAGGAGAAACTAATAGTAGTATTGCTTCATGTGATGCTTATAACCATACCTGCTTTAGTTCTTGATTTGCTTCTCACTCTACATTTGGAAGAATAATGGAGCAAACTCTAATTTTACAGGTCAAGCAGATGTTAATTGCTCTTCTTTCGGAGTCTGACATGAAGCTATCAGATGAAACTGTTGAGCTCATATTAGACAAGGTCAGGAATGTTCCTTAATTTATGAGAATTGTTCTGTCCTTCCTTTTTATCTTGATGATTCACTTCACTTTCTAATATTCCCCTATCGTGATCAGACATTCGTGGATGCTGATGGAAATCATGATGGAAAGATAGATAAATCAGAGTGGAAAAATTTTGTTTCTCGCAACCCTTCCTTGATGAAGATAATGACACTTCCATATCTGAGGTAATTACAAGCCCAAGTTTGATATGAAGTAGATCTCCAGCTGATTGGTTTGTTTTAGGTATTTTGAGGTGAACTTGACACTTAGGCTCCGTTTAGCACGACAGTATGCCCTTGCGGTCGTAAATTCCATTTTGTTTCTCGCAAACATACATTTTATGATGGTGACGTTTTTGTCCAAACTCACCGTAGCAAAAACGCTGTGCCAAACAGATCCTTAGAATGAAATATAATTTTTTGGAAAATAGGAAATTATCTAATTTTGAAGTTAACATATGTGATAAGAAATTAGGGAGAAATTATGGAAGAGGATGGATACAACCTAAACACAAAAGGGGTTAAGCATGCAAAAGAACACCAAGACTTATATGGTTTGACCTCAAAAGAGATCGACGCCCATGTGATAGGTGGGAAGATCCCAATCCACTAAAAATATGAAAAGCTGCCATAACCATGAGCACTCACCAACCCTTCCCAAAACCTGAGCATACCCAATTAACCGTATAGTAAAATGAAACTACACTAAATTCGGGTATTTTACCTTACAACACCCTTGGTTATTAAAGGAGCAAGGCGCACCAAGGTGCAAAGGAGTCTTGGATCCTAGGCCCAAGGCTCAAGGCACAGGCGCGCGTCTGACGAAGGCAAGACGCATCCACATCCATTTTAAGTAGTCCGCATCAAACATCATTTCAGCTTCTCGATCAAATTCTTCATATAGTCTACTAATTAATTATTCATTACCTTCGTTTATCTCTTAAAAAATAGAATCAATGTGACTGCTTGCATCATATCTAAGTCTTAACGTATAATTATCTATCAAACACTAAATCAATAAAAATTTATTAAGTTCTTGTATTATTTTTTTTCTTAATTTTTGAAAAAATTTACAACCAAAATATCGCCCAGATGTGCCTTTTAATTCCAAAGGCGCAAATAAGACACAAATAAAGTGCACGGAGGCGCAAATAAGGTACACGGAGGCGCAAATAAGGTACACGGACGCGCAAATAAGGCACACGGACGCGCAAATAAGGCGTACGGAGGCGCAAATAAGGTGCAAACCTCTGAGTCTAGTGAGTCTTGAGCCTTAGGCGCGCCTGAGGCACACCTTTAATAACATAGACAACACCTATATATGAATAATATAGACCCGACACAACAAGTGGACACACTATAGTAAAAACTTACAATATGTAATATTTACAACTTTTCTCGTCGAATTGGGAAAAAATATCAATAATGTCATTTGTAAATATATTACAACTTAATGCTTTGTGAAAACATATGCCACTGGATCCTTGGAGTGAACAAAAAGAGTGCAAATATTTCTTTTGTCTAAGTGATTCTTGGTAAAGTTTTTGTTTATTTCTACGTGTTTGGTTCTATTGTATTGAACCGGATCATGTGGGATAAATCCTAATTATAGGCCTTCATAAAGGCCTTATGACACTAAGTTTCCCGCACATACTTTGATGAAAGATACAGTGATTGGTCAATTAAGTTCCAAACATCCCTTTATTGTTGTACTCAGCCCATTATCGATACAAATACTAAAGATTCCCCCAAATCGAGTCACCAACATGTTGAAAATTTAAAATAGTAAAAAACTCCACATTTCTTTTTCGATTAATAAACACGATTAGTACGAGACAAATAATCAATAAAAACAACAGACTAATGAAAATTAGATAAAGATAAAAGGGTGAAAGGAGCACACACCTCAGTGTGAAAAGCATCAAAAGGAAGAGAAGCAGAGATACATGGCTTGAATAATGAGGAACATGCTTATTTAGGCTTTGTTTGGCATGACGTTTTGGGAGTGGACTGTCACTTTTTAAAATGTTGCGCCAAACCTTTTTTTAAGGCGGTGGTGGACGGTGGCGGACGGTGGCATCCGCTATCGTGAAAACCAGCTGCAGACAGCTGTTTTTTTCCTATCGTGAAAAACAGCGCTGCATCCCTGTAAAAGGGCTGTAGCGCTGCTCTATATATTTTAATTTTTTTTAATAAAATTAAAAAATATTTTATTAATAATTTTTAGTAAAACTTATATATTAATATAACCCTATGCTTTATATTAATATAATCCTATGCTTTATATTAATATAATCCTATGCCTTATATTAATATAACCTATGATTTATATTAATATAACTTATATATTTTTAAGTTATAATTAGCGTATCATATAAATATATTTTTAAGTTATAATGTAAATATATTTAATAAGTTATAATATAAAAGCGTAAAATAAGTTATAATTAGCGTATAATATAAATATATTTTTAAGTTATAATGTAAATATATTTAATAAGTTATAATATAAAAGCGTAAAATATAAAATAATTAGCTTATAATTTAACGTATAATTAGTGTATAATATAAAATAATATGTTGTATTATATTAATTATCAAAATAATATCAATTTATAATATATTTTTATAATTATTATTTATTTATATAATATTTATAAAATAAATTTGTTAAATAACATTGCAAACGTTGATCTTCCAAACAGTTTCACAGATTCTGCCACCAATCTTCAAAACAACTGATTATTTCACAACTACTTCCCACCACTGCTTCTCCCGTCGCCCCCACCGTGCCAAACAGAGCCTTAGTTCACAAACTTCACAAGAAAAAAAAAATCTTTAAACATGATACTAAAAGAAAGAACTTTATTTTATAGACAATGTTTTAAATATATGATATCAACGACATATCAGATTCATATCGGAGATATTTTAAAATATCGGATTTTCATGTTTTATAAATAAAATTTTTATTTTTATGCATACTAACTATAATTATATGTTATAAAAATAAAAAAAATAATATTACAAATAGATACAAAATGAACCATTTCTATTACGAAATAAAATCAAATAGTAGCTAAGATAAAATATTATGAACAAAAAAAAATGATATATTTAAAATATATTTAATAATATACAATAATTTTATTTTGATATCAATATGTTTATTGCAAATAAAAAAGATATAAATGTTAAAAATTCTTGATTGCTTATAAATCTTTTCAAACATATATATTTAAATTAAAAACTTGCAAATGATCAACTAATAAATGCATTTTTTTCATATTTTTTGTAATATGAAATTAAATAATTGTTAAACAATTCTAAAAAATTTGTTTGTAAGAATAAAATGTTAAAAAAATCCAAACAATAAGTTTATTCGATTTAAAGATACATAATATAATATATATAGACGATTTAAACATATGTTGCTAGTCTGCTAATGTAACATGAAATAAAATAGCGGACGATATATTTAAAAATCATGTGTGCAGATGTGTCAGAAAAAATAAGACACATCGACCTATATTTTACAAAAAGACATCTATTTTATTTAGAAAAACATATCGTTTTGCCCTAAAAAATGACATGTCGGAGGTCATTTAAAAAAATATTTGTAGATAAGGAGTAGCTGGGGTGGCACAACAACTGGTTTCAACGTCTAATTCCAGCAAGGGCATGGATATTGTTGGCAGATAGGGGATGGGAAGTATATTTCTAATTTAAGAAGTACACTCCCCTTTGTACCACTATCAATGCCCTACATTGTAGTCGGATCCTGGAAGACATAAAATAAGAATATGGAGCAATTTAGGGATCTGATTATATGATTGAGTTTTCAGAGAAGACGTGTGCAATATGATGGTTATAGCTTAACACCGGGACAGAGGCGGTTGATAAAGTTCAAAACTTCCTCAATATGACTTAGAAATGTGCATACTAATATACATGGAGCAAACTCCAGGACATATTTATTTGTTTTAGTGCACTATTCTGGTTGGAAGTATAAACACATGTAATTTGATGAATGAGCACTTTGATTGGCGAAATAGGTCCCAAACACCCTTTTGTCAACATGCTCACTTTATCACTAGAGAGGCCTCTTGGTTTCCCCTAAATGGAGTTGCTACCTTACTGTGGAAATTTTAAAAATACTAAACAACTTCTCTTTTCTTTACTAGCAAGTAAAACCAAGTAATATGAGAGTAGCAATCAATAAATGCGACGAATCAACAAAAAGTTTATAAAGATTTTGAAGGACCCTACAAGCGATGTGAATGACCTCAAAAGGAAGAGTACTAGGCAAAAGATACACGGCTTGGATTATGAGGAACATGCTTAAATAGTTCACTAGCACCACAAGAGAAGTGTTTAAACCAGGTACTAAAGACATGAAAGAGATGGGGGGCCTAGTAGAGGGTTTCGACATCAAAAATCAACAATGGTAGAGTCATTGTTGTGCGGGTAGGGCATGCAGGGTACACACATGGCCCAACAAGTACAATGCCCTTATTTTTCAAAAAAAAGAGAGGACAATACCCTTCCTACCACTAGTGCGAAGACAAGAAGACTTAAACAAGCACCTGCATATTTATCCAATTGATGGTTTCTCAGAACTGTACCATTCTCTGACCTACTCTCTTCTCTTCTTGTACCCCCTTTAACTGTGTCTCTTCTTATTCCGTGTCTATTATTAACCGATGATGACGAATGATGATGATGATGATGCAGGGACATCACAACCACGTTCCCGAGCTTTGTGTTCAACTCGGAGGTTGATGATATATCGGCATGATGATGCAGCCTCCCCCTTTCTTCTCAGAGATTCAATCCATGGTACAGTTGATCTATTGTTGGCGATCCCTGAAGTTCATTTGGCCTTTTTATTTTTTTGTTTTGTTTTTACAACTATTTCGCAATGCTTTATTTATGACTTGTTTTTTGGGGGGTGGAAACCTAGATTTTTAGTGGAGCATTCTCTGTACTTTTGGAAAAAAAAATTGGTCCGCCGAGCGGACCTAAAGGAAGGTCCGCTCGGCCAATAAAAACATGCAAATTGGTGGGATCACAGTAAAGTGTTTGATTGGTGGGGACCTAAAGGAAGGTCTGGTTGGCAGTCGTATTTTTACTTGTTTTTTTGAGGTATTATTTTTTAGAATTTGGTCAGGCATTGAAAAAACTTATTATGGATCTTACAGCCTGTTGGTTTCAAGTTTGATGTTTTAACTTTAACATTGTCTCAACGGCACCTCCACGCCAACTAGATAAAGGAGTAGGAAAAGAGAGGAATAAAAGAAGCCCACGTGTTAAGAGGTTTGTTGCGGCCAAACTTGACGCTCCGATCGAATCGGATTAACTTAGACCGTCCTAGCACACGGAGCGGTCGAGCGCGCACACAGTCACAGAGAAAGAAAAGCTGACAACGTAATTTTTTTAACGTGAAAAATCCGTCAACTGGGTGAAAAATCACGTGTCCGGATCTGTGCCGTTCAAATCTCCACTAGATCTGAGTGCTGTTACAGAGTTTTTAAGAACTCGAGAGCAATAGGCTGTCTCTTGTTACAATTATTGGGGGGAGAGAGAGAGAGCTCGGAGAGTGACAGACCACTGTTCATAGAGCTAATTATTTTTTTGTGCAGTGGGGAGCGATGCGCTCGTTGTATTCTGGAGTCCTCTGATAGTTTTTGGAGGCGGGAGCAGCTTACTGCACTCGTTCTGATGTCCGGGGCTTGAAGCTCGGGGGCGTGCTCAGTGTAGTCATGGGCAAAAAGCCGATCGGGCTTGGCCCGACCTGGTTGGGCCCGGGCTTTTTCCCAACTGCGTTCAGCCCGGGCCCAGTTTGAACCGGGCCGGGCTCCCTCTCAAAAGGGGAGCCCGGTTAGGCCCTTCAGGCTGGCACGGGCCGGTCTGAAATCAAAAGGCAGGATTAAAATCTCGCTTAAATAGGCGGGATTAAAATCATGCGGGATTTTAATCCAGCCTAATCATAGGCGAGATTAAATCCCGGCTATGATCAGGCATGATTAAAATCGTGCCTAATCAGGTGGGATTAAAATCCTGCATGGCGGGATTTTTCCTTAGCCCGGTGCCGGGCTCAGGCTAGCCCGGTGCCCGGGCTTTGCCCGGCCCGACCCGAGCACCGGGCCGGGCAACCAACAAAAATGGGGGCCTGGTAAGGGCCCTAAGCCCGGCCTTGGCCCGGGCCGGGCCTAGCTGGGCTATTGCCGGGCCGGGCCCGAGCGGGCTTTCTGGGCCCGGGCTATTTGCCCACCACTGGCTCAGTGTGCCCTTATCCTCCGTGTCTTGTCTCTGATTGTCTCTTGGAGAAGCGTGATGCAGTTGTCTTATCGGTGGATGAAACACTTGCTCTTGAGTGTGTGATGCGCTTGTTGGCAGAGAGCGCATAGGACGCTTGCTGGTAGAGAGCATGACGCTTGTTGGAGGAGAGCGCGCGGAGCGGTTGCTGGTAGAGAGAAAATCCGTAGAAGGATTTTTCGATTCAGGAGAGAGAAAATTCGTAAGAGGATTTTTCGGTTCAAGAGAGAATGAGAATAAAGGAGGATCTGAAGTTCTATTTATAGGCTTCATGACTGGTTATGGAGGTTATGCGGCTATCCGCAGCCTATAACCATCATGATTGCTATTTATATGTCAGTTTCATGACGCATTATGCACATATTATTTAATAATTTTACTAGACGCTGTCCAATTCAATTTTTGGCTACACATTTCCCCCACTATGGGAGGTCATGCAGGCGGTTAGGTGGGTAGTTACCCACGTAACCGACGGCGACGATGACGGGAGCGCGATTGGATGGTGGAGAATTGACGACGGCTAAGAACCCGGTCGACGGAGGCCGGCCGGAGACGGGATTTGGTCGGCGACGGAGGCCGGTCGAATGGAGGAAGAGGCCGACCGAGAGGCGAGGGGTAGGAGGTCGGAGACGGTGGCGATGCCCGAGGAAGGGAGGGGCGACGACGACGACGGCTGTAGGAGAGAGGAGCGACGGCGGCGGCGCTCGAGGAAGAGAGGAGCGACGACGGTGGGGGACGCGAGAGAGAGGAGCGACGACGGCGGCGTGCGGGGAAGAAAAGAGAGACGACGGCGGCCACGCGACAGAGGAGCGAAGGCGGTGGCGCCCGAGTAAGAGAGGAGTGACGACGGCGATGACCGCGGGAGAGAGGAGCGACGGTGGTGTCGTGTCGGGCTGCCGAAGGTATGCTCGGATTTGGGCGGAAAATGGTCGCCCAATCCGAGAGGCCAGAGAGGCGGTGGGGCGGCCAGGGCGCCGCCCGCTTCCAGGAAATCCCCGCCCAGATCTGGGCGGCAGGAAGCCGCCCGATCTTGGTGGCCAGAGGGCGGGGTGGCATCCCGCCCTTTGAAGCGGAAGGGGGCCGCCTGGAACCGGGCGACCAGGAGGCCGCCAGGTCCAGGCGGCCTGGGGAATAACGGCCAAAAGGCCGCCCCTCTCAGAAAAGCCGCGCCTTGCGCACGGTCTAGACACCACCAGTTTGCCGCACCGTGAACCAAGTTCCTTGTACTCTGCTCTTCTAGACATTCGATGGTGGTCTTGAGAATGAGGAGATGAGATTGGAGAGCGGGGGATGGGCTACACTCCTTTGTTGAACCCTAAAGATAAAATGGAGAAGTTCTACTTAGATCCATTACTATATGATGATTGCTTTTAACTGAGGTGAGAGAGGTCTTGGGGTTGTGTTGGGATGGTACAACATTTGCTATAGATGGTTGAAGTTATTATTAACACTAAGTTTGACTTAGCTGCAGTGACTGGAGAAATAATGGAGAAATAGTGATGAAATAATCAACTGTTTTGCAGAGTGGTTGCAAAATCTGTAAAATCGTTTTAAAAAATTACATTTGTTGTATTGTTTCAAATTGAGAAGTTTGACAAAATAATTGTGTGACGTGCAATTCATTCTTTTTAAAGCAATAACATAAAGCATACTCTGTCTTTTACCAGATGCTCTTACTTTGATTTTATAACAAAATGCAACCCCAAGCTTTCAAAACCTTTCTTCCATGGAAGAACAGAGCAGTAAAGGAGTCTCACACTGATTGTGGAAGCAGATGGAGAGAGACGTATTTAAGGATGGCAATGAGCTCTCCCGAGCCGTCTTAGCTGAGTCCAAGATGGGCTTCTTGACACTGTGTGCGTTAGGAAGGTTATGCAAAGGAGAGAATCGCAAATGCGGGATCAGAAGAAGGGCAAAAATGACAGTGAGGAGCGCGATATCTGGATTTATGATAGTGTTTTGAATTTCCAGAATCACCTATAGTCGCGACTGGTGGGCGACGACTCTGACTGCTTGCAAAAAAAAACGTTTGGCGAGGCGATGCAAAAAAACAGCGACACATCACTCCGAAAACGCCACGCCAAACAAAGCCTAAGGGGAGTATATTTCTACCAGCGGCTATCATGAATGGGGGATTTTCAACTTATTCGGTCAAAAATGGGTGCAATTGACTCATATAACTCAACCCATGTAAACTCGAGTTGTGTAAATCCCAAAAATGCCCCGCCAATCTCAGAAAGTGACTTGAACATCTCACTTGTCTTCTAACGCAATGCTCACAAGGTTACTTGAAGTTCTCACTTGGCTTCCAACAAAAACTGTCGAAGGCAACAAGAAGATCTCACTCGGCGTTCGGCTACGAGCCGAGAACTCCAGTTGTTGTGTTAATCACCCCAACGGCTTTAAGCCCCGAATCTAGAACTCCAGTATCCGCGTTCGATATCTCAACGGCTTTAGAGCCTGCTTCTCTGCGCTCTGCCCCCGACAACTCCGACATTTTTTGAAATCTCATTGTAATGAGTTACGACCAGTCATCCTCGAGGACTACTTGTAACACTTAGAGAACTATTGAAACTTGGTCGACATTGATCTGGCCTCGTGATTTTTTCATTCTCCGGATTTTCCACGTCAAAAACCTTGTTGTCAACTGTTGGTTCAATTTGTGGCTGTTTGCGCGCTCGTCACACTCTCTAGCTGAGATGGTTCTTCTTGACCGGTCCGCAAGAGCGTCGAGCGACCTTCAACAAGAACAATCAACAATGACCAACGAGTACAATAACATAGTAGGATTTTCTAAATAAAACCGGCGTAAGAAAATCATGATAAACAATTGATAAGAGGATAGAGATTCACAACAAAGAATTAGGGCTTTATTGCGTTGGCGGCAGGAGAAATTGAATTGACACATGCTGGGGATGAACCCTATTTTATAGAAGATAAGGGGTGCACATAGCCACACTCCCATGATCTCCACCAAAAAGGAGTGAGATCATGGGTTTGACCGCGCACGCGATCACCACACCTGATCCTCCCACGCACCGATCCCATTACGCACACCAAAGGAACTGCCACTGGCGCCTCCTTGCCGGCAACCGACCGCCTCCCTCTCCTCGGTCGCCGCCTCACGGCCAAGGAGCGGCCGAGCCGGCCACCCCTCCTTGGCCTCCTCCTTGTGACCAAGGGGCAGCCAAGACCCCGCCTTCGACCAAGGGGCGGGCCGCCGACCGCCCCTTCCTTGGACGCCACCTTGCGGCCAAGGGGCGGCCGCCAACCGCCCCTTCCTTGGCCGCCGCCTTGCGGCCAAGGGGCGGCCAAGCCGTCCGCCCCTTCCTTGGCCGCCGCCTTCCGGCCAAGGGGCGGCCAAGCCGCCCGCCCTTCCTTGGCCGCCCCCTTGCGGCCAAGGGGCGGCCACCGGCCGCCCTTCCTTGGCCGCCGCCTTGCGGCCAAGGGGCGGTCGCCGGCCGCCCTTCCTTGGCCGCCGCCTTGCGGCCAAGGGGCGGTCGCCGGCCGCCCTTCCTTGGCCGCCGCCTTGCGGCCAAGGGGCGGTCGCCGACCGCCCTTCCTTGGTCGCTGCCTTGCGGCCAAGAGGTGGCCAAGCCGGCCGCCCCTTCCTTGGCCGCCGCCTTGCGGCCAAGGGGCGGCCGATGACCTCCCCTTCTGCGGCCGCCGCCTTGCGGCCAAGGTGCGGCCAGGCCGACCGCCCCTCCTTGGCCGACGGCAACGTCCTCCGGCGAGGGCAGCGACACGACCGCCGGCCGCCCGTGGAGGCCTGCTCCCGCCGTCCAATCGAGGAGAAGCGTCCTCTGCCATCGATCCACGCGTAATCACCCACTAACCACCAGGTTAGTTGGGGGATTTATTTAATATTTTAATATTTAATTGATAGCGGTGTTTAAATAACGGGATACACGCATCAAGAACTATAGTAGAAACATTTATGAAGATGGTTATGGTGAGCGGATAGCCGCGTAACTACCGTAACCACCTCCTAGAGCCTATAAAAGGAGTCTCAGGCTCCTCATTTCGGATATCTTTCTCTGATCCTTCTCTTTGGAGTCTTCTTCTTCTTCCTCAGGTCAAGGCTCTGCCAATTTCCTCCTACGAGCCACCTCCGAGACACCTTCGAGCCACACTCGAGCCACAAGCGGGTCAAGTTGCAACCACCGGGCGAAGCCGAATCGCCCAAGTTCCAAACGGCCCGGCAACTGCAAGACCAAGTATGCCGCCTCCCATCCAGAATCAGTAAGTCGCTATCCGAAGACCACCGACGCAAAACACAATCTATAATAACTCCCGGCGCGACGGCCTATCGCCCGCTACGTGCAAAGTGCTCTCTCATACCATAATTGTAATGAGAGGTGGCCTGTCACCCTCGACCTCACAAACCAGCTGTAACCCCAAGTAATAATGGAGTTTGACCAACACAGATCTGGTCACATGATTTTTTACCTAGTTGAGGGGTTTTTCCACGTTAAAACTGTTTGTGTACAATCAACCTAATCTTTTGGCTGTGTGCGCACTCGACCGTCCCGAGAGCTAAGACGGTCCAAGAATTCCGTCCCGACCGGGACGTCGAGTTGGTCCACAACAATTTGATGTCGTCTGTGGGAAACGAGTTCCCAACATCCTCGGAAGACAGTACCCTTAACACAGTGGTACTCGTGACTAGAGACTATGACGGGAGGAGTTACCCGCATCGTAGGAGGGATGAACCTTGGGGGGCACGTCGGTCCAGTTCCCCCTCACTTTCCCGTCAACATGCATGAAGCAGACCCCCCCCCCCCGCGCGTGGATGTTCAAGGGCGCGAAGTCCGTCCTGCCAAAGAACCTGAAGCTCAAAATCACTACAACTACCCTGAAGTAGCGGGCCTCGATGAAAGGATCACGCGTGAAGAAATTCTCAACTTAATCACAGAAGTGCGCGAGCAAGCCAAGCAGGGCGCCACTTCGACCACTCGCCCCCTCCATCATTACTCTCCATTTGCATTAGAGATCCTGACACACCCAATTCCTCATGGTTTTAGGCTCCCAAATATCGAGACGTACGATGGTACAAGTAACCCGTCAGAGCATCTCAGACACTTCGCAATCATGATGCAACTTTGCAATGCCTCAGATCAACTGTTGTGCCAAGCTTTCCTGATGACTTTGAAAGGACAAGATCGCACCTGGTTCCTACCTCTGAAGGAGGGGGAGATGAAAAATTTTGCAGAACTATCACAACAATTCACGGACCAATTCATCGCCAGCCGCCGAATAGTTAAAGATTCTTCCCACTTGTCTGGGACCCGCCAAAGTAAAGGCGAAACCCTCGGAGATTTTTTCCGTCGTTTCACTGTAGAAGCACGACTGATCCCGGGAATCAGCCCCGAGCTCTTACGAGGCTTCCTCTTAGGGCTACTTCGCCCCGACAGCTTCTATTCAACATTAATGAGAGAAACAACATCAAGTTATCATGATCTAATACGACGAGTCGAAGCCTAGATTTCAGCCGATGAAGAAATTGAGACGCATCAAACACAATTCGATAGAGACATAAAAAGGAGAAGGGAGCAAGAAGCTTCATCAGACCTGGAGAAGAACATCGAATGTCGCGGCAACCCACTACCTCGGCATCACCTGAAATACACACCCCTCAATACATCCAAAACAAATGTGCTTTATGCAATCCAAGGAAGCGAGACACTCTGCAAGCCCAGGCCCCTCTCTAAAAATATGGGGGACCAAACTAAGTACTGTGAGTTCCATCATGGACGAGGACACGACACAGAAGATTGTTCAAAGCTTAAGGAGGATATCGAGTATCTCATTAAAAAAGTCCTCCTGGGGAGATTCTTACAGGGCTAAGCACCAAGTCCACTGATAGGAATCAGTCAACTGCTTGCTAGAACGGACTGAGGGGAAACTCCTAAGTCGACCAACCCAAGAGAGGGCTTCGTACCTATCAGGGGGCTCTGCCCATTATAGCGTTTATCAACTTTACTTTCATATGAATTCTTCATGTATATTTCCACAAGAACAGTCTCACGACTCTAACTCTAATAACTTTAAAAGTTTTCTTATTCCAGTCTTATAGAAGGCGAGCATCATCCGTGCGATTTGAAATGCATACTCACTTCACCCAAGTACAAAGACATCCATTTACATTTACAGCAACTGCCTTCGGGCAGCGCGCTCCTTACAGCAATTGCCTTCGAGCAGCGCGCTCCTCACAACAACTGCCTTCGGGCAGCGCCCTCCCTACAACAACTGCCTCCGAGCAGCGCGCTCCGCATAACAACTGCCTTCGGGCAGCGCGTTCTTTACAGCAACTGCCTCCGAGCAGCGCGCTCCTCACAGCAACTGACTTCGGGCAGCGCGCTCCTTACAACAACTATCTCCGAGCAGCGCACTCCTCGCAGTAACTGCCTTCGGGCAGCGCGCTCCTTACAATAACTGCCTTCGAGCAGTGCGCTCCTCACAACAACTTCTTTCGTGCAACGCGCTCCTCACAGCAACTGCCTTCGGGCAGCGCGCTCCTTGCACCAACTACCTCCGAGCAGCGCGCTCCTTACAAAAACTCTCTCTAGGAAACACGCTCCTTGTAATAACTGGATCAGATATTTACTTTCTCCAGCAATGCTCTCTTGAGCAGACGCCAGCGCTCAGGCAAAAAGAAGAAAAAGAGCACAATTATCACAACAACATACAAGTACATGCACAAATGCGGCAGTCAATAGCCGTCAGAGAACAATAACGACTAACCAGAAAAAACAAAAAAATGCGAACACACACACTAATACAAGGAAACATTGCCGCCACACGTTGGCCGCATCAACATCAGAACGAACATCACACCAGTCCCGGAAGCAATCCAAAGAAAGATTCTCACCATGCTCGCGAGAGAAGACAACCAACCCCAAGAGGCGTACCACTCCCAAGGGAGTAAACTGAGAAATCGGCACGCCACCGAACTTCAGAATCTTGACCACTTCCTCACATGGGGGGAACCAAAATCCCAATCTCAAGGTAGTCTCGCAAATCGTCAACCATCCACCAGGAGGATTCTGTACCCTCTCCTCAGCATGCGACATCCTCACTTCAAAGTCGGCTGAAAGGCCGAATCTCCTCCTCCAAATTAAAACTTGGTCCTCGGTAAGAGAAGAGCGAAAACGCATCGGCCGAGCAGTACGTTTCGAGCCCTATCATAAAGAATAAAAATTTAGGCTAAAAAGCCTGGCCAAAATTCATCCGCAACGCGCCCAAAAGCATACACGAGCAGAAAGCCCCCATACGAACATCCGCGCATGGCCATAGACATGCACGTAGGCCAACACGCACACCTAGGAGCGCGCGCAAGGACGTACGCGGTCTGGCCCCAGCACAGCCAAGCGCGCGCCCCACGTTCGGGGTTGGGCGCGCCCATACGCGCGTCCGCGCGCAAGATCGCGCACGCCTGCCCGCGAGATCGCGCGCGCGAGCGCACGCGCGACCAGGCGCACGCCAGCACGACCAGGCGCACGCCCGCGCGCTGGATCGGGCATGCGAGCTCCCGCGTGACCAGGCGCACGCCTGTGTGACCAGGCGCGTGCCCGAGCGCCCGCGCGACCACGCGCGCGCGGATGAACCCGCTCGAGCTTACACCTGCGCGGGACGACGCCAACATCGCGTGTGCGCGCGGTCTGGTACGCACCTACATACAAGACCAGCTGCGTGCGTTCCAGCGCAGGCACAAACACCCACATCTTCGTAGGGCGCCCACATGACCTCTTGCACGTGTCTACGCACACGTGCTCGCACACGCCCGTACGCGCCCCACGCACCGTCGCGACCATGGAAGCAACAACTTCCTCCCTAAGGCATGATTGTCGTTTCTCCTATATTAAAATAAATACTAACATTTTTACCCGAGTTTGCAGGGCACAACCGCTCGCCAGCGCAAGACCGTCACCATTCACCACCATCGTCGACATGAAAGTGAATAGAACAAGATCCTTGTTTTTCTTCGTCCGAAGCGGCCTTATGCAATAAGGATCTGGGGCGCAATTGTTGGGGATGAACCTCATTTTATAGAAGATAAGGGGTGCACATAGCCACACCCCAATGATCTCCACCTAAAAGGAGTGGGATCATGAGTTTGACGCGCACGCGATCACCACACCCGATCCTCCTACGCATCGATCCCATTATGCACACCAAAGGAACCGCCACCGACACCTCCCCGCCGGCCGCCGCCCCCTCCTCGGCTACCGCCTCGCGGCCAAGGAGCGGCCGAGCCGGCCGCCCCTCCTTGGCCGCCGCCTTGCGACCAACTGGCGGCCAAGCTGCCACCTTGCGGCCAAGGGGCTGCTAAGCCGGCCGCCCTTCCTTGGCCGCCGCCTTGTGGCCAAGGGTCGGCCAAGCCGGCCGCCCCTTCCTTGGCCGCCGCCTTGCGACCAAGGGGCGGCCAAGCCGTCCGCCCTTCCTTGGCCGCCGCCTTGCGGCCAAGGGGCGGCCAAGCCGGCCGCCCCTTCCGCGGTCATCGCCTTGAGGCCAAGGGGCTGCCAGGCCGGCCGCCCCTCCTCAGCCGACGACAACCTCCCCCGGCGAGGGCGTCGACACGACCGCCGCCCGCCCGTGGAGCGCTCCTGCCGTCCAATCGAGGAGAAGCGTCCTCGGCCGTTCGATCCGTGCGTAACCACCCACTAACCACCAGGTTAGTGGTGGGATTTATTTAATATTATAATATTTATTTGATAGCGGTCTGCAAATAGCGGGATACGCGCATCCAGAACTATAGTAGAAACATTTATGAAGGTGGTTACGGTGTGCGGATAGCCGCGTAACCACCGTAACCACCTCCCGGAGCCTATAAAAGGAGCCCCATGCCTCCTCATTTCGGATATCTTTCTCGAATCCTTCTCTTTGGAGTCTTCTTCTGCTTCCTCAGGTCAAGGCTCTGCCAATTTCCTCCTACGAGCCACCGAGCCACCTTCGTGCCACACCCGAGCCACAAGCGGGTCAAGTCGCAACCACCCGACGAAGCCGAATCGCCCTAGTTCCTAGCGGCCCCAGCAACTACAAGACCAAGTGTGCCGTCTCTCATCCAGAATCAGCAAGTCACTATCTGAAGACCACCGATGCAAAGCGCAATCTGTAACAACTCCCAGCGCGACGGCCTGTCGTCCGCTGCGTGCAAAGTACTCTCTCATCCCATAATTGTAACAAGAGGTGTCCTGTCACCCTCGACCTCACAAACCAACTGTAACTCCCAAGTAATAGTGGATTTTGACCGGCACAGATCCGATCACGTGATTTTTTACCCCGTTGAGGGGTTTTTCCACGCTAAAACTACTTGTGTATAATCAACCTACTCTTTTTGGCTGTGTGCGCACTCGACCGTCCCGAGAGCTAAGACAGTTCAAGAATTTCGGCCCGACCGAGACGTCGAGTTGGTCCGCAACAACGCCCGAGCAATTGTGAAAGATCGCTCAAGTTATTGTGAGTATTGAATGAACCAAAACATCGTGCAATGACAGACTTTTATAACTTAATAAAGGGCCAAATTTTGGTTGCACAAGAGAGAAGATCAGAGCTCTCACCCAAGCTTTGTGACCAAAAAAAATAGGGACAAAACTTTGCACCAACTTGGGCCAAAATTTTAAATACAAGTGCTTGTAAAAAACTCGTTATTAAATGTATTTAATAATAATAAATATTCTCAGCAAAATGTATATATGCAGTGAACAAATCATACTCCGTCCCTATAGGGCTGATATCGAGTCGAGTTCGAGTGATTTTGGCTCGGCTCGGAATCAAATTTTCGGCTCGAACTCGGTTCGAAATTGACTCGAACTCAAAATTGATTTCGAGTTGATCCAGCTCGGCTCGAAATCTATTCGACTTCGAGCCGGCTCGAAATTAAATTTTTTTATATTATTACACATATGTACATAATAGTGTTAAATAATTTTATTTAATGAACTATAAATATCATCATTAAAGAAATATTTTTTAAATCACAATAAATTGAAGATACAATGATATTGAGTAGTTGATCACTTAAAATTTATATTGCTTGAACTTTATAGGAAAAGTTATTATTATATATAACTTATACATTTAAGAACAATTATTTTCAAAATAATAAGTTAAGAAAATTCCACATAACTAGTAAACACTAAAAAGTTCATAAAAGTACTTACTCAAATCCCATAAAAAGGAATTTTAAAATTAAATTAATTCCCAAATTAAAGTATTCGACTAAAAATATCACAAAACAGCAAAATGAACAGTTCATGTGACATAAGTAGTCTAATAAAAATCCATAAACAGTCCAACAAAAATTCATAAAAAGTCCATATTAGACACACTCCAAAAAAACATTAAGCTTTGAGTTGATTGTGCTATGAAAGTCTAGAATATGATCTCAAGAGCAATATGTGTCCTCTAATTTGGCATTTCTTCCTGCAAAATTGTAAATTAAAACCTAATCAAATCTCAATATAAAAGAAATAGAAGAAATGATTTTTGCTGAATAGAAGATATGCTTTTAACAATAATTGAAATTTGCTAGCTGTGTACGTTTGAAATCTGCTAGTTGTATACATTTGAAATGTTGTATATACCATGAAAGTGTTGTATGTAGATGCTTCAACATACACTAAGAAATGTCGTAACACCGTGAAAACGTCGTATACGAGTAATACTGCAAAAACCAAGTAACAACAAAAATGAAGTAAAAAATACTTGGTCCAAAATAAAACATCGAGCATGACAACTAAAATGATAGGAGATGTAGTTGATGTTTTATTTTTATAATGATAGGTCCAAAATTAAGGATATTATCATTTCAGGATAGCTTTATATCACATTCACATATCCATTATTGAAATACTTGGACCAAACAACTCCGTAACAAAATTCACTTCAACATCAAGCATGAAGTAAAAAATAAAAATAAAATTATCAATTCCTATATACATAAATCTTGAAATAACCCTGATGAATGCTCGATGTGGGACTTATGCTACCTCTTCTAGGTAAGGCATGCAACCGACCATGTTTCTGTCTACTATTAGTTTAACCAACCAAGTAACTTTTCTAAGATTAGATGAAGATGCAGGCTGAAGTTTTGGGGAGAAATGATAATATCCTTAATTTTGGACCTATTTATCAAAATAAAGCATCAACTATATCTTCTATCATTTTATTTGTCATTTTATTTTTATTATATTTCTAGATTTATATATATAGGAATTGATAATTTCATTTTTATTTTTTACTTCATACTTGATGGTGAAGTGAATTTTGTTATGGAGTTGTTTGGTCTAAGTATTTGAATAGAGTATGGATACATGAATGTGGTGTAAATTTATATGAGCTAAGCCAAAGTATGGGTATATTTTATTTTGCTAACCCAAAGTAAGGATATGTTTTATTTTGCATATGCTGCAAAAACCAAATCCAATGGAAAATAAACCTATGCAAAAGACTAATCTCATTGGTTGGAGCAATATGTGCAATATCATAATTTAAATTTAATCATTAGTAGAAGTCCCGACGTTCTCATTTGGTAGAATACTTGTTAAATCATCTACATCAATCTGTGATTGCAAAAAACACATCAAAGTTAAATAATATAATTGAGGGCTAATAAAATAATTCATGACATTAGTAGAAGTCCCGACGCTCTCATTTGGTAGAATACTTGTTAAATCATCTACATCAATCTGTGATTGCAAAAAACACATCAAAGTTAAATAATATAATTGAGGGCTAATAAAATAATTCATGAGTAATTAAATTAAAGTACTTATATTGGCACGATGTTTATATTGGGAACATACCCAATTTGATGAACACATCAGAGCAGTCATAGTTTGGGGATTGAGAGCACTTTTATAATCATCAAGTACTCTTCCTCCAGCACTAAAAACCGATTCAAAAACCACAATTGTGATGAGTATTGTGAGGATATCTTTTGCCATCTTAGATAGCTTCACATATTTCAATGAATAAATTTTCCACCATTCTAAAAATTCAAACTTATCTCTACTCTCAAGTGAAGGTTGTACAAGTGCTTCCTCTAAATATACTTCAAGCTCATTTTTAAGAGGTTGTACAGAAGAAGTAGAGCTCAAGAAATCATCAAAGCCCATAATAATCGAGTTTGTAATGCATTGTGGTTGTGTTGTTGCACTTGGATGTCTTTCTACTCCCACTCTAGTTGATGTTGAGCTTTCCGAACTGATTAATGAAATATTAGAGTCCATCCTACTGTTAGCATAATAATAAGAAAAAATCTCGAATATGTTGTCCTTTACTACATTCACTTTTTGAACTGCCTCACGGTTATTGTACAATTTATTGCAAGCGTAAGTAATAAACAATAATTTGCGTCGGGGATTAAGAACAATGGCAAGAGACATGATTAAGCTGTAATCACTCCAATATTTGTCAAATTTGCTTTTCAATTGTTTCGCCATGCCACGACAAACTCATCATCAGATGTTGAAGATTTATCCAAAACTTCCTTAATAGCAATCAATGCAGGCAAAAATAAATTGCTTGTTGGATAAGAAGTTCCTGAAAATAATTTTGTTGCTGATACGAATACTTCTAAAATATTCTTAATTTTAACAAATTGTTGCCAAATTTCTTCAGGAAAATCCTACACCAAACCTTTATCATTTTTTAAGAAATCATGAATAACATATCTATAATGAAATGAGATATCGAGCATGTAATAAGTGTTGTTCCACATAGTTTTCACATCTGAAGAAAGACCACGTGAAGTAGAAATTTCCAATAACTTAGCTGATTCAGCAAATGATTTGAGGCGTGTTGGTGACTTCTTTATGTATCCCACAGCTTCCCTGAAAATATTAATCAATATAGATGTCTCCTTCAAACCCACTTGCACAAGAATATTGAGTATGTGCGCACAACACCTAATATGAAATAACTTGCCAGTTAAGTATAGATGATTGGAATTTGCTAAACTTTGTTGTAAATGCTTGGCAGCTAGATCATTTGCAGATGCATTGTCAAGAGTGATGCTCATTACCTTCTTTTGAATTCTCCATTGTAAAATTGACTCACGGATTGCGTCATATATGACTTGACCACTATGTGGTGGGTCAAGATCTAAATTTTTTATAATTGAGTGTTGAAGCTTCCAATCAGAATCTATATAATGAACAATAATGCACAAATAACCGATAGATTGATTAGATGTCCAACAATCACTAGTAAGTGCAACTTTATTCATCCTTTTAAGAATCTTCAAAAGCTTCTCCCTCTCAACTTCATACAATTTCATGCATTCATTCTTCATTATATGCCTTGAAATTTTTACATGATTGAGATTGAGAGCTTTAGAGTATACATTGAAATAAGGTTGCTCAACAATTGAGAATGGTAGTTCAACAATAATAATAAATTTGGCTAGAAGTTGTCTTATGCTAACTGAAACATAAGAACCAGATACACAAATGGGTGGCATATGAATATTGTATTCTACCATATTTATTCTCTCCTGATTGAACATGGTTTGATTTTTCCTAACTTGTATAAGCTTAAAACAAGTTTTGATATGCCTATCACAGTTTGAGCTGGATTCAGATAATTGATATTTATATGTTTTGAAACAATGTTTGCATTGCCATCTGGAGACAATATTACCACTTCGAACCTTCATTTTTTCAACTTTGAAGTGCTCTCACACTTCGCTTATTTTTTTTGCCTTTGTTGTCCTTCTCTACTTCATCAGATTGTTGACCTAATGAAAGTTCAGTGGGAGTGGGGCCAGTGGAGATGGGTGCTAGTTCTACATCTTAGACAATAAGATCAGTAATAATTGCATTTGTGTCGGGATTTATGAATTCATCGTCCTCCACTAGTGAGGATGACGAGTCACTATAATTCTCTACTGAATTAATGGTATTCATATATGGAAAAAAGTTTGTTAAATACTATAAAAAGAGCAAGTACTTATTTAACTACTAAGTTAGAGCAATGAAAAAATAATATTTTGTTCAAACTCACCGGAGCAAAATACCACACCAAGTGACCAAACAGAGCATAAAACTCAAAAGATCAAAATAATAGCAACTAGCATTAAAATTATATAGTATATTTGTGACCACAACAATCAACGTAATTTTTTTTAAAAAAATACGACATAATCTCAAAATATGCACAAATTTTCTCTTGTTTATGTTAAATGTTTGTTATATCACATTAACTAATAACCTACATGACTGAAGATATCCATCTAATTGTCCTTGAATTAGACCACTACTACTGCTACAACATTTATCATGTTCAGAAAGGAATGATCGAGCAAAATAGCGAGTAAAATGATATTACCGGAATGAAACTGGTTATACTCGGAGTAACTCAACTATGCTAGCAATGTGTAACAAAAACAAAAATCAAGGAAGAACGAGAGTACAACCGCGAGTACATAACTACAGAAGGGTTTACACGAGAGTATACACGAACATCGAAATGACAAACTTCATAAAACTGTGGTCTAACCACAACACGAGTTAGAGCATCATTTTTGAGCATCAAAGCGCAACAATAATTAAGCTAGCTAAGAAGTTTGCTGCCCAAATAAGGAATAAAGAACTGTGGTTGATTAAGAGAAATCATACAATAAAAATGACAACCTAATGGAGAAGTCTGCTGTCCAAATCAGAAATAAAGAACTGTGGTTACAGAACTAATACAGAACTGTAAAAGATCGGCCAATAGGAACGAGGAAACTGGCTGAAGTGCTGAACAACCTATTGGAGAACTACTCATCAGTTGTACAAACTCAGAAAATCTTGCCTGACTGAACTACTGGCTGAAGTGCTCCATAATAAAATAATCTTGCCTGACTAAACATGGACTCAAGCTTGGAGGGAGAAAAGAGGGAAAATCAAAAATGGAGAAACTAAAAAAAATGCTTATCTTAAGTCCTTAATCACGGGAGAATCTGAAAGGGAGGTCGGTTGTGTCGTCTAAGCTGACAGGAAGAATCAAAACATGGCAGAAACGTCGTGGCCTCTCGCAGACTCGCAGCTTGAGACTTTGTGGTTGCTGACTCGCCGTCCAGGAAGCAGGAAGCCAAGAACGTAGTGCTGCGTTGCCGTCGGAGATGTAGAAGGAACAAGGAAGAAGTCTAAAAGCTCGCTCAAAGTTTTCTTCCCAAAATCCGAATGAAAAATGAAGAGGTGTAACCGATTACATGCGTTCAGGACTTCAGGGCATTCACTCTTCAGGTGTGTTCGTGTAAAAGGAAAATCATAAATGATTTTAATTATCGATGGGCACAGCGCCACTGCATTATGATTCACATTTGGCATGGTGACATCCCACGATTTCCGCCGATCCTATGACTCTCAGCCGATTCCGCCGCAGCCTAGCAATTACTTTATATTTTATTTCGAGCCGGCTCGAATCATAAATCCAGTGACTCGTGATCAGCTCAAAATCGACGCGAAAATAATTTCGAGCTATTTTGATTTGAGTCAACATGATTCGAATCATTTTATTTCGATTTCAATTCGACTGAAAATTTGAGCGATTAACGAGCGATTATCGAGTTTCGATTATTATGCTCAGCCCTAGTCTCTTATATATTATTTGTAAGGGTTATTTACCTGGACCTCCCTTTTAATTTTGCGTAATTACAGCTTGCACCCGTCTAACTTTCAAAATTACAATTACCTCCCCTCAATGTTTACATTTCATAACATCAATGCACAAAAAGACCCCCCCCTGAAGATTTACTGAAGCTGTAATTACACAAACTTCAAGGGGAGGTTCCGATAAATAATCCTTATTTGTAATGCTATAGTAATGAAATTGTGGTCACTCCTATTAGTAGTTTCCTACTTATTTTAAGATATATTTGATGAGGTCTCCTACAATTTATAGGAATTCTAGGCTGCTGCTACTCGGAATTCCACGACCCCCACTAACTTGGTGGGGGGGGGGGGGGGTTATGGGAGAAACTACAATGCACATGATCCGCGCACCCGATCTGTGCCCGATAAACGCTTTAACTGCCTTCGCACCATCTGCTAGGTGGAGGCCCACCGACGGAGCCTTGAATGCACGCTGACGAGACAACGCTCGACTGAATCTAAGCTAGCCACCCCCTAGAGACCCACAACCACACTCGCGCGGCCGCGGGAGCCCGTGACCGGCCTCATGGCCAGATTCCCCCTTGGAACGCAGGAGCCACGACCGGCCTCACGGTCGGTCGCCCCTTTTGCTGTGGGCAAGGACGCGGGAGCCGAGGCCAGCCTCATAGTGCGGGCGGCCTCACGGCCGGCCACTACCGTGGGATGACCGTCCATGCCGGGTCGATCAGCCTCCTTGGTCGACTGCCTGGTCAGCCCTCGCTGGCCGTGTCCCCCTCTGGTGTTCCACATTGGCAATTGATATGCTATCGTCTGATCGTTTCCCACGCGATCTCCAACATCTGTTGTGCTGGTAACTACCCTCGTAGATGCTAGCGTAACCACCCATTATGGGTGGGTGCGAATATTGAAAATTATATCGACTATGAATAGTAAATTCATTAAAATAATATGTATGTCCAACTATACTGAATTGAGCTGTATTTAGTAAATATGGTGGTTATGGTCTGTGGATAACCGCATAACCACAATAACCACCCCTGGGTCCTATAAATAGGACCCCAAACACTCCTTCATTTACACCTTTTGATGTGATTTAAAATTAGGGCTAGAGTTCTTAAAGATAATAAATGCGATCTTTCAAAATATTTGTGGCGTGGGAGGCATTCGAGGGCTATTTCTAACGAACTAAACAATCGAGGCATCGTTTGCGAACGCAAGACTACCGCACAAACTCAATAGCGTCACAAAACATGATTCCACAGGCCGAAATACGAAAGAGGAGTTACACAACAATGGAAAATAATGACAACTAGGGGATGAAATTAACTAGGGCAAGCTCTTTAATTAACTACTTGATTAAATATTCGCACAACAAAATGAACACTGGATTGAGAGCAGGGGAAGGGCAAGGTATACCATAGGGGAAGTAGCAGTTGCTGGAGAACTTCCAGGACAATGGTGACTGGAAGCTTGAAGGTTGGATGGATGAGCTCACTGGAGGTTGACTGAACTTTGACGGCCTCAACAGTGCCTGGAGAAGTGACGCTTGCCGATTGAAGGGGGGGGGAGAGCGCAGGAGAGCACCGACTCACTGGATCGGGTGGAGGATTGAGCAGGAGGGGGTCTCAGAGTCAAGGAAGGCCCAAACTGGTAGATCAGCGGCCGACTGAGCTTCACCGGGAGCTTCTGTCGACCACGACGCATAGGAAATGCCGCGGCTGGACACGAAAGACTTGCCGACGGGTCGCTGGAGGGCTTCAACATCAATCGATGGAGGCAAGGCACGGGCAGGGCGATTTAGCGGCCGGCGGAGCTCTGTCTTCGAAAGGGGAAGGCAGAGTTGGAGCTGCTTTGATCCGGGATGTGCGACTGGAGAAGAAACCGAGCGA
Source organism: Platanthera zijinensis (assembly GCA_039513925.1). Classification (NCBI taxonomy): domain Eukaryota; kingdom Viridiplantae; phylum Streptophyta; class Magnoliopsida; order Asparagales; family Orchidaceae; genus Platanthera; species Platanthera zijinensis. Next base: position 160,879,215 of record CM077083.1, read on the forward strand.
GAGCAAAGTCTCGTTCAGTTTCTAATGTTCCAAGCCGGGTTCCAATGGGGGAGGAGGATTCATTTTAAAGGGGAAGATTAGGGTTTCTAAAAAACTATTGGCAGACACCATAAAATCATAGGACTTTAATATTATTACTATTTGGCCAAAGGAAATAGGCTTACTCAAGTGGGTGATTTCATAACTTATTAATGATTAAATTAAAATAGTTAATTAAATTAACGCTTGCCCAAAGCTAACCTATCCCCTAAATTATCGGACCTATGCATTTAGGGTCACGTTGGCCGGTCACACCAACGCTCCAAACCAAAATTTGTGCAAGTAGTGTACGCATTACAAAATACATCCAGGGCGCTAATAATGTGCGCAATAGAACATAATATCCCAACTAAGCGCGAAGACATGCGCGACAAGAGAAAAAAATACATGTACAATAAATAAAAGTAAAAAGCTGCACTACGGGTTACATCAATTCCCCCGGGGCTGAAAGAAATCGACCCCGTCGAGAATACAATGCAACCAATCACTATCAAATCCAAGACGGTGGTCAGAGAGAAGCTGTATAGGTGTCCTGCTGGTGCCGTGGCTACGACCCAAACCTGTAAGTAACCTTTCATTCCCAAACTTGCAATCCATTAGGCAAATTTTATGCAAAACATTTAAAGAAATAGTAATTATTAGAGCTTGCAGGGGATAACAGGGGCGGTGTGTGTAACAAACAAGTGGCGGGAGGGAAAATGTGAAACAAATAGAAGCAAGCTGTGGAACCAGTAATTCATGACGCAACATCCTCTTGCTTGGTAGACACTTACGATCGTCCGCTAGACCCGGATCGTCCATCGCTTTGACGTCACCCGATAAAATTCCACTCGAGTCACAACATTTTAAGCAGACCCCAAATCTATCGATTATGATCTTCCATAAAAACCCATGGAAATGGGTGTCCCGATGAGGAGTATAAAACCTACGGCTCATCTCAACTCTCCTCGTACGAATCGACCTAAGAATCACAAACGTCAAACGATCGAAGTGAGGAGCCCCAATGTGCTCGACTGCCACCAAGGGAAAACGATGCAGAATAAACGCATGCTCATCAAATACAAAGTCAATAAAAGGTGGTGCTTCCAGAGCACCCAAAAAATTTGACTCTCGAAAATCAGATGCCCCCCCTGAAGCGAGGTTGCAAGCCGAAGTATATCACTTAATAGGAGTGGTGTAGTGGAGACTAAAGATGACGACGTAGATGCTAGCCAGGTGCTCTAGGAATAGGACCATTCTTTTGGGGAAGAAGAATAATCTTGCGCCCATGGTGATCAAAAGAATGGGAGTTCCTCACACCATCATGCAGAACATGTCGGTCATACTGCCAGGGTTGTCCTAAAAGTATGTGACAAACGTTGATGGGGGCGACATCACATAACACCGAATCACGATACACATCCCCAATAGAGAACTCTACCTGGCAATGATTAGTAATGGGTATAGTCAACGGACTACTGACCCCAGATAAATGGTACGGCTGCTCTAAGGGGCACGTCAAAAGTCCTAACTTCTCCACCATTCGCTGAGACATGTAGTTTTCCATACTATCACTATCAATAATAATGGAACATAAATGCTCCTTAATGCGTCGGTAGTGCGGAAAATTTCATTTCTTCGAGGATCCTGCTCAGTGGTCTCTCTAGAGGTAATCAAACTAGAGTGAAGAGCACAAACTAGGTGTTCTGCTTGCTCGCCCTCGACCTCGATGACACTATCAGCCTCGGGCAGGGGCTCGGGCTGGGGGTCACTAAGGAAAACCCCATACTCGGGTTCACCCCCGGAGGTGGAATCAATCACAGCAACGAAATGGCATCGCGGGTACTCAGAAGACTTGTGCCCGGGTTCCATACACTTGAAGCATTGAAACACTCCAGTGTGGGGTCGGGCTCCCGTAGGATCCTTACCCCGGCACGGGCCAGGGTGAAGAGTCGGGGCTCCAGTAATGCTAAGAGGTGGGGAATCAGTAGTAGCAGATGTGGGTGTAGTAGTGGTGGTGCTCGAAGTGGGTCTATCAGTAGATCTCTGACCAGATGTCCTTTTCTGGAGGGCCTCCACTCGATATGCTCGGCTGGAAATCTCCCCAAGGTCCCGAAAATCATGAAGCTCTAACTGGTCTCGTATCGCGTACCGTAGCCCATTCAGATAACGGGCCACAACCATGTGGTCTTCCGCATTCAGATCTAAGCGTGACTGGAGGACTAAGAACTCATTCGTGTACTCGTTGATAGTTTGCTTGTCTTATCGTAGGTTGTGATACCTAGGATACAAGGTCTGCATGAAATCTGCGGGGACGTACCTCCTCTTGAGTTGAGCTTTGAACTCAACCCAGGCGGTGATAGGTGGTTGTACCATAGTGTATCACATCCGCTCGACTTGCCCCAACCATGTGAGTGCGGGGCCCTTCAGCTTCAAGGTAGCATACTCCACCTGCTGGTGGGTAGGTGTGTACTTCCAGCTGTGGAATCGCTCAAGTCGTTCGCACCAATCAAGACACACCTCAGGCTCGAGTGTGCCCTAAAAATCCCCAACATCTAATTTAATACCTGTATCCCACCTAGGTGGATGCCCGTGTTTGTGATGAGCTGGTTGGGGTTCTGGCGGTGGAGGTGTAGGAGGTCGTGCAGGAGGAGTAGGGGGTTGTGCAGGAGGACCCCCTAATTGATATTGTGCTTCCAAGTTGTTGACCGAAGCGCGTAACCCTAACATGACCTGATTCATATCTCTTACGGAGACAGTGAGTGTCGTGACAACGACCATGAGTTCTTCCAGACGTTTACCCATGTCTCCTAAACTTCCCTCGATGTGTCCGACTCTAGACTCCATCAATTAATTTTTTTATCTATATTTTTTTTTTAAAAAAAAGTTAAACTCCTAAAACAAACGGCGCTTGGATATCCCACAATAGGAGTGAGATATTCCAGCAGCCACACCAAACTGATGTGATTTAAAATTAGTGCTAGAGTTCTTAAAGATAATAAATGCGATCTTTCAAAATATTTGTGGCGCGGGAGGCATTCACAGGCTATTTCTAACGAACTAAATGGTCGAGGCGTCGCTCGCGAACGCAAGGCTACCGCACAAATGTAATAGCGTCACGAAACATGATTCCACAGGCTGAAATATGAAAGAGGAGTTACACAACAATGGAAAATAACGACAACTAGGGGATTAAATTTACTAGGGCAAGCTCTTTAATTACCTACTTGATTAAATATTCTCACAACAAAATGAACACTGGATTGAGAGCAGGGGAAGGGTGAGGTATACCACGGGGGAAGTAGCAGTGGCTGGAGAACTGCCAGGACAATGGTGACTAGAAGCTTGAAGGTTGGATGGATGAGCTCACTGGAGGTTGACTGAACTTTGACGACCTCAACAGTGCCTGGAGCAGTGACGCTAGCCGGCAGAAGGGGGGGGGGAGCGCAGGAGAGCACCGGCTCACTGGATTGGGTGGAGGGAGGATTATGAGGGGGTCGCCAGAGTCAAGGAAGGCCCAAACCTGTAGATCAGCGGCCGACTGAGCTTCACCGGGAGCTTCTGTCGACCACAACGCACAGGAAATGCCGCGACTGGACACGAAGGGCTTGCTGACGGGTCGCTGGAGGGATCCGACGTCAATCAATGAAGGCAAGGCTCGGGCAGGGGGATTCAGCGGCCGACGGAGCTCTGTCGTCGGAAGGGGAAAAGGCGAAGTTGGAGCTGCTTCGATCCGGGATATGCGGCTGGAGAAGAAACCGAGCGAGAGCAAAGTCTCATTCAGTTTCTAATCTTCCAAGCCGGGTTCGAATGGGGGGAGGAGGATTCATTTTAAAGGGGAAGATTAGGGTTTCTAAAAAACTATTGACAGCCACCATAAAATCATAGGACTTTAATATTATTACTATTTGGACAAAGGAAATGGGCTTACTCAAGTGGGTGATTTCATAACTTATAAATGTTTAAATTAAAATAATTAATTAAATTAAAGCTCTCCCAAAGCCAACCTATCTCCTAAATTATCTGACCTATGCATTTAGGGTCACGTTGGCCGGTCACACCAATGCGCAAAACCAAAATTTGTGCAAGTAGTGCACGCATTACAAAATACATCCAGGGTGCTAATAATGTGCGCGACAGAACATAATATCTCAACTAAGCGCGAAGACATGCACGACAAGAGAAAAAAATATAGGTACAATAAATAAAATTAAAAAAATGTACTACGGGTTGCATCACCTTTTATCCTCCTCAACTTCTTCCCCTACGTGCAAGAGCTCTCTCTCACCTTTTTCGAAGATCTTCTAGCACCATGTAGAACCATTGAAGGCTATATGCAAAGTGCTAAACATACTCCAATATCAACGCTCTACGTGCATCATATTCCATGCTCGTACATAGTTCAATAATCATCGTTCGCCTACCATCATCAAACACTCTCTGCTTAGCCTTAGAGCACAAGAAGAAATCTGCCCAGACCTCAGGACGCAAGCTGTCCACCATGGTCAAAGACAAAAACTTAGCTTCGTGAGTGGTAGTTTGTCACCCTCCGGACATATATCCCTCTCTCCCCCAAATTATATCGAGGAGCGACATGCCACTCTTGTTGGTATTATCATGGTGATCTGGAAGTGATCAAATATGTAGTCTCACTGTCAACGCAATATGAGCCTATGGGGTCGCACATAAGAGCATTAGAGAAGTTAGAAAGATTTGTGTTGGCCTTGCTCATATGTGATATGAGTGAAGGACCAATCCTATGACGTTCTGGATGTGAAGGATTTTCATTCCGGGACCTGTATTTTGAATATGGGTCATCAGGTAAGTGGTCGAAAGACTCTAAGGGAAATTCGTCGAGTATCATTAAGGTTTCAGCGAATGAGTTGTAATTTGTCGAATATCATGATGATAGACTCAACAAATCTGTCTTGGGTTCGTCAAGTATTGTAATGACAGTTTCGACGAATTAGACATATTCGTCGAATGTCGTCGATTTGTCGAAAATCATCGATTCATCGAGTATCGTCGATTCATCGAATATCTCCTTAATACTTGGACGATTTGCTCTTTCTCGATTCATCAAGTATGTCTGTGTTATTTCGACGAATAGTTTTGATTTGTCGAATATCGACATATATAGTCGACGAATTCTTATTTCGGCGGTTTAATTCCTTTAAGTCCGGTTCGGCGTGGTCTGCAAGTATCAGAAGCTTGGTCTATTGTATGTATATGATGTAAAAAGTAAACCGAAAAGGATATATGCGATTTTTCTTCTAACCTAATCGAGTGAGACGATCTTTTCATCCCGACAGAACTATTCTATCTAGGGCACGTTGGCTGCTTCTCGCCGTCGACCGTTCTCCGTTCTACTAATTTGCCATAAAGTGTTTCCTAAGCGTCGTCATCATCGTTGCCACCTCTCCTTTATCAATCCTAGCAAACCGTGGAGACGTTGAGGGCATCCCTTATTCCAACCTAGACTCTTGCGTGACAAGAGTCTAAGGGTTCTCCGTGCTCATGTGGATATCCATAGAGGCGTGAAAACTATTCTACGCTCGGAACTCTGGCCATTACCATTTGTTGGACTTCTTCGGAGTACCTTGGTTGAGTATTGGCTCAATACCTCAAAGGTATAATTTATTTATAGCAATGTTACTTCTTAATCAATGTTCATTGCTAGATGTACATTTCTTTTGGGTTTTCTTGTTCTTAATTCCGCTGCGCATAAGCGTTGTGTTGTGGGCCCAAAACCCAACATCTCTCAAGTTCTCTCCAATGTCTAACAGTGAAGTTTGGTCGGCATCAATTTGACCACATGATTTTTCAACCTATTCATGGGGGTTCCATGCAATAAAACCTTCTCACTTACTCTCAACTTTTTCTATGACTGTCTGCACGCTCGACCACTCAGGTGCTAAAGATGGTCCAATTAGACCGGTCTACCAAGGGCATGAAGTAACCCATAGTAGTTTGGTGTCATCTGTGGGAAAGGAGATCACCGAAGTTTAAAGAAGATCTTGAAGATAGTACCTGCTACCCGACAATACTCGTAGTTTGATACCATGGAAAGAGGAAGCACTCGCACAACCCAAGGATCATTTCAAGAAGGACGCATTTACCCATGTACTTCCCACTCCTTTATAAACGCACCTTAGTAGGATGAGACTGTGGTCGCGCTCGATGACGTGCTTACAGGGCGTGTCGTGCGAATAAAGGAGCAACAAGCTGAGATATTGGCAATCCCCATGTATATAAAGGTTGCCCAGCCTCCCACTGTGCCCCCCACACCTATCAACCTGTCGCCTCCACCTCTAGACATGCCCCAGGAGATGACCAGGAAGAGGACTCCGAGTTCTCACAAGTAGCTAGTACAACAAACCCTGCCCGTCTAGCCAGAGCTGCCGAAACTGGCCCACAGCATCAACGCCAGCTGGAGGGCGCCTCCGAAAATCCCACAGGAAGAATGACCAGAGAAGAGACCAGAGAGGTGATCGCTGTGGATTATGACGTTGTCAGCCGATGAGCATCATACCTACACCCACTACCAGTACTAACTCCTCTCCAGCACCCGAAGTCTTGGCACACCCACTCCCGGCCGGGTTCAAGCTTCTGAACATCAATTCTTATGACAAGACCGAAGAATCTTGGAGAAAATAAACCACTTACCCACTGTCCTCCGAATCTATAATGCCCCCGACCAAGTGCTCTACTAAGTATTCTCGGTCACTCTGACGGGCCAAGCTAGAATGTAGTTTTTTTCCCTCCGAGTAAGAACCATCTGAAGCTTTGCAAAATTGACCCATCAGTTCCATGATCAATTCATCACTAACCAGAAAATAGTGAATAATCCTTCTCACCTCTCATGGATCCGTCAAAGTGAGGGAGAGAACCTCAAATAATTCTTCTACCAATTTATTGTCGAGGCAAGAAAGATTCCTAGAGTAGACTTCGGTATTTTACTGGGAGTCTTCCTTGGAGCTAGGACTCTGGCCAAGAGGATTCTACTCCGCCCTAATGAGGGAGACAATCCCTAGCTTCCCAAAACTCATGCATAGAGTGGAGGCACAAATCACCATCGATGAAGTTATCAAAGTCCATTGCTGACAATTTGAAGGAGGAATGAAAAGAAAGAGAGAAGAACCGACCTCGCAATGAAGAGAAGTGCGCCAGAACAACATGGTACTATAGGATTGCTGTGGGGACCGCCCTACCAGAGATTACCAAGAGTACATGTCACTCAACATCTACCACACAAACATGCTTTATGCAATTCGAGACGATCCAGTGTCGCAAGAGATCCCATCCGATATAAGGGATCGAACGAAGTATTTTTAGTTCTACAGGGTAATGAGACACACCACCAAGGAGTGTGTCAAGATAAAAGATGAGATCGAGCGCCTTATCTAACAAGGTGTCCTTAGGATTTTCCTCCAGGATCAGTCTCGGAACCAGCCAGTACAAGAAGAGAGCAGCCACCTACACAAATGGATGTATAAGGGGATGACATGTAGTTGGGATAGTAGAAACCATCTCTGGCCCCCCTTCACCATCGTCAATTTGATCTCACAATACCAGGGGGAGAGTCAGAGCACGTAGCCAGTGGAAATGATAATCTTCGAATATGAAGACCTGAAAGGACTACTCGTGCCGCACCAAGACCTGCTAGTCATCACCGTAGAAATTGGTGACCCCAGCTTCTGCGTCGAGCAAAAACTGGTAGACAATGGTAGTTCAGTCAATGTCTTATTCATACCAGCCCTTCACGGAATGCAATTTTCAAAGGAAAGGTTCCAGTTGGCCTCAGGACCAATCTACGACTTCAGCGGAGGACTAGTCCTATGTAAGACCCCCTCCCTCATTTCAATAAAACTGGTTTAATTGGGGATCCTACCATACACCAACACAAGGAGTCGAAGAGATGAAAAAGGCACACCCATCTCCATCACCTCCCTTCGGACTCCCAATGATGCGTATTGGCTGTGATACTAAGAGAACAACACCACACACGAACGGAGTAGGGAAACAATATTCTAGCGGAAGATATCATTAACGAGTGCCCTTAGCACTTAGTGGAAGGTATAGTATCTTAGCAGAAGATTAACTATCGCAGAAATCCAATACTCAATACCCACATGAGGAACATCCATATCTCTGCCACATTAAACCTTTAATTAGCCTGCTCTATGGCTTCCTCAATACCTGAGTGCTTTCTTTCACCCGCACCTGTCACGAGTTCTTAAGACAAGTCATTAGAACTATGAATAATATCCAATCCCTATTAACATCAAATGTAGTACATCATTGGTATGAGAGGTATATTTTGGACTTCTATTTGGGTCGACACAATCTTTCCATGACCACCACCTATATACTCTGTATCATCTTGCATATGTTCTCAAACCTATATAGTTCTATTAGTTTTGCACGGGTTGTCCTCCCAGACCGTTCTTCATGCGGGTGTCCTTAGAGTGAAACTCGTTGGTCATTCGATATTCTCCCCAAGGCACATTTCATGAAGGGATATTTAATTTCCGTAAGAATTATATCTAAGAGACAGAAATTATTCCCATAGGAATTACATCGTGAAAACACAATTTATTTTCGTAGGGATTACATCTTGGAGAAACATTTATCGAATGCATTTTTCATTCCTGAAGGCATATTTCATTCCTGTAGGAATGACATCTCAGAGGCGTTGGAACCGATGTTTCACATTCCCTGTGTTTGAGAATATCAAATCCCCGGTTGAATTTGATCATGCTGTATGTTGATAGAGTGTGCAGGTTGTCAGGTGCAAGCAACAGAGAAGGCACATATGGATGCTACCGCCTAGCGCTAGCACTAACGCGCCGCGCTAGCCCGTCGACGAATGTCGAGAGAAGAAGCGTCGAGACTCTGGGCTACCGCCAGGCGTTAGTACTACCGCAGGCGCTAACACGACGATTTATTTAGACCTAGCACTCTGGATGGTTTCAGCACTAGCTCTACCATGCCGTGCTAGGTCTTCGACGAGTTTCAAAGGCAGAAACGTCGAGCTTAGCGCTACCGCCAGGTGATTGGATTACCGCAGACGGTAACTTAACGATTTATTTGGTCCTAGCGCTCTGGAAGATTTCGGCGGTAGCACCTACCGCGCGGCGCTAGCCTTGTCAAACGGATGTTGCATTTTTCAGGAGTGTCACATCCTATGTTATCGCGCAGTGGTAGGCCCTACTGTGCGGCGCTAGCTCAAATGAAAAGGCAAAAGATCGTTCTGAAGACTATTTTCCAGTTTTGGAGGACAGCTGACACAATAAGCGCGAAAAACTACCGCATGCGCTAGTCTTACCGTCGACGGTGGCCTATTTTCATGAAGAAGTATAATAGCCGTTGCGTTTTCTGTTGTCATTACGGCTCCAAGACGAATTTTGACGAAGGGTTTCTGAACTCCAGATTTCGGCCGCCTCCTTGCGCCCGTCTCCAGTTGTCTTCGTCAAAGTTGAAGGAAGCCTTCTCCCTCCCGTTCGTGAACGAAGAACTCCGGCGATCCAAGAATCTTCATCGACCATTGAGAACTGATCGGTTGCTAGCCAACGAAGATCTCAAGCATCGGTCGTAGATCGCACACCGGAGAAGTCGTCAAGAGGGAGAACTTCATTTTCTTATCGTCTTTACTTTTAATCTTTGTACTCTTTTTCTATTTTCTGTTTAGTTTTCGGCGAGGAAATCGACCGGAGAGGGTCGTCGGAATCCAGGTAGGATTTCGCGGTAAATCGTCCTGGTATTTGGGACGTCTAGATCGGAGGATCTAGCGGGGCTCTAAGACCCTCCCTTGTGTGGAGGTGAAGAGTGGGCTCTAAGACCCTTCCTTGTGTGGAGGTGAAGAGTGGGCTTGAACACCTTTCCTGTAGGGAAAGGGTGAGAGCCAACCGGTCATAGTTTGGTCGGTATATAAATCAAAAGAATCTTTATTCTCTTCGTCTCTGATCTTTGACGCCATAAAGATCAAGTTTTGATGTATACTCATCTTGTACTGTTTTTCATGATTGATTTAATACAATGAAATTCTTTTCTCTGTGATTGTTTTGGTGTGTGAAATTTTAAAATTTAATAAACGTTCGCAAACCTTATTCACCCCCCTCTAAGGTTGGCCACTAGATCCAATAAGAGGCATAATTCATTCCTATAAGAATTACATCTCGAAATCACAATTCATTTCTGTAGGGATTATATCTCGGAGGCACATTTCTCAAAGAATTTTCATTCCAGAAGGAATCTCACCCCAGAGGCATATTTATCAAAGACACTTTTTATTCCTGAATGAATCACATCTCGGAGGAACATTTATCAAAGGTAATTTTCATTCTCAAAAGAATCATATCTCGGAGGCACATTTATTGAAGACACTTTTCATTTCTAAAGACACATTAAATTCCCCTAGGAATTATTTTGGAGGCACGCTTATCGAAGGCACTTTTCATTCCTGAAGATACATTTAGTTCTCGTGGGAATTACCCCGGAGGCACGTTTGTCGAAGGTACTGTTGGGTATTGTATACATAATAACCCGGATTTGAAGAATGGTCAAGTTAAGCTAAGATGCATTGTGACTGTATTTGATGCTGTTATTTTAGTTATGTACTTGCATGTTTACATGGCTAAGTACACATCAATGTCAGGTTACAGTGGATCAATAAACACATGACTATACAATATAATCCTTCATTGTGTAGGTCAATGTGTTGACTCACATGTAATCTCTCTATTTGGGTGTACTTCTATCCCAAGTACATGAGAAGGATCAAAGAAGGATAAAGGTTTGAAATCAGAAGGACATGAATTTACCTAAGTAAAATTCGTTGAGTATGGTTAGGAATACTCGTCGAATTCGTCGAGTATACTCGTTGATACTATTCGAACTCGTCGTGTATCCCTTCCAACACTCGTAGAATTCATCATTTGTACTTAGGGTAAATTCTCTGATAATTGGAAAATCCGCCAAGTAAAATTCTTCGAGTATCATCGTGTATACTCGTCGAATTCGTCAAATATATCTATCGATACTCGCCGAATTCGTAGAATATATTAGACGATACACGTCGAATTCGTCGATTCCATTCGACGTTACTTCTCTGGATTTTTCTAAGTCTCATTAGTCGTATATCACTTGGCCAGGCGTCGAGTGCGTCGAGTGAGCTAGCTGATACTCGACGAATTCATCGAGTATACCAACTGATACTCGTTGAATTCATCGAGTATGGTCTCCGCCTTAGCGTTGAGTGATTTGTCGGCCTGAGATGATTTGTCTAAGTCTCATTCGTCGTATATCAAGAACCATTCAATGAGTATACTAGTGATACTCGGTGATACTCGACGAATTTGACTTAGGTCATTTTCCGACTTTTTTAAAATTCTGGTTCGGGTTCGGTCGGCCATACACATTGCTTTCTAGGTTTCGTTTTTGGAAAGTTTCTTGATATCGTTGGCAAGGAGATCTCTATAAATACCTATGGTATATTTCCTTTCCATCTAATCGTGCTCTTGCTCTAAAATTCGAAATCGAGAAAACCTGCCTAATCGGAAATCCATTGGCTTGGCTCCGTATGTAACACCCCTATCCGTCGCATGGTATATAGAAGTAGGTCTGGCCGGAGCCTGACGCCATATACTACAGACAGACTGAAGGGTTACAGAATGAAACCATTCTTCCAATAACAAACGTCCTACACAGAGCAACTAGCGGAAGCTTTTAAGTAGTTGAAAGAACCCAATAACATATAGCATATATCATGAATGTCCACTAACCACAAAAGGAAAGAAGTATCAAAATACACAAAATTACTTGGCCTTATGGCTTTACAAATGTTCACTTAACAACATAGTGTTTTACTGACATCGGCTCGTAGGCCGGCCACACATAATTGAAATAAAATAACAGTTCGCTTTGGCCTTCGAGGGCCAGCACAGCAGCTTGGGCTTCAGCCCGCTATTTGGCACTTGGTTCCGCAGCACCTGCAAGCAACATTCCACCGTACGGTGGCAAACAAAGCAACGGGCAGCTAAAGCTGACCAAATTAAAACGACCCCGCCCCTTATTCGGGACGGCGATGCTCCTTCCCTACATTACATTAGTACATCCAAAAATCCTAGTGAAAGTAAACCTAACACACTTCACCACAGGTGGAGGCTCGCACGGCCGCCCACCCCATGCACTCAGGGCACATTGATGGTGTACCAAACTTCCCGGATACCACCTCCGTTCAGAGGTCCTTGACTTGACGGTTACTTTGAGCATTTCAGTCTTTACGGCCCCGGGCCTGAGACTCTCGTTATGCCACCGACGAGGGCCAATTTCCTCTACTCTCATGTCATAGTCTACATAACACAGGTACAACTCCATCATTTCCCGTTGCTCAAGTCGCCCTACCGTCTCCGAATACCGTAGTACTCATGGCCAAACATGCAGGGTGCGGGTCGGTTTTGCCTTTCCTGTTCGGCTCTTTGGCATAATAATACTGAACCCCACAGGCTCACCGCTTTCCAAAGAAAGGCCCTCCAGGTCACCTGGAGACAGGCCTCACAAATACATAGCTTTCTTGAAGCCATTGCCGACGATAATCCTATCGTCGCGCGGTAGGGGATAAACTGTCATTTCTTCCCCCAAATCTCATAACAACCACATTAACACCCAGTTATGTACGAGGTTGGCCCCCAGACCACCAAGTTCGCAAAAATACGTTTCCGCCCAGTTTTCTGGGTGCACCTTGGATTTAATACCCAAGGCTCCATATTGCAATCTACCGTGTAGAAAAAAACCCGAAAACAACACAGTTCGGAGTCTTCTCCGACAATCCATGCACAATGCAACATCACCGATCCAGACAAACACGTCTGGATAGGCTTCACACACAATGCCTATGCCCGTACTTTGATTCCGGACTCTACATGCAATACAAGGGGGACTATTCACATCTCCCCCAAGGAACACCACGCACTCACCGCACACTCGCGGGAGCGGGTTTCCCATGCAGAAAGGAAGAGGACTTCACATGTCCAAGTGGAGAATCGTTACCCTTGAAGTCCGTTTTGGCGCCATGGAAAACTAGCCGGATGGAAAGCTTCACAACGAGAATGCCTCCGTAGATCCGATCTCGGTTTTCGATTCGGTGCTTCGATGCTCCGCCGACGGCTGGAATCCTCCTACTCCTTCCTTGCTCTCTCCTCCCTCTAAGACTTTAGAAAGAGAAAGGCCAAAAGAAAATGAGGAGTTTAACCCCCACTCCCGGCCTTAAGGAAGCAGGATTAATCCTAAGCCGTCAGATCTGGTTAAAGAAAGCGAACGGCTCAGATCCACCCAAAATGTCACTTAAATAGGCCGAACACGGCTTTGCACACGGCCGTGTCCTAGGCTGTGTGCTTCGATCCAACCATGATTATCGAGCACAGAAAAAAACACGGGTTGGGACACGCCCGTTGTCACAACCCGCATTTTCTCCGAATTAAGAATTATCAGAGTCTGAGAAAACGCGCGTCGTGATGCCACGTCGAGCAGGGGATAACCGCTGACGCTCAGGCAAAACACTATCTACTTTACTTTAAGAAAAAAAAAATCATAAGTTAAATTACTAGAAATTCAGTTATATTTTTAAGGTCGTATCCCTCGGCTCTGTGGATCATCTAGTCCACCCTTCAAAATTATACTTATACGCAGCGGAAAATACTTTATTTATATTTATGCATCCTAAGAGAGAACGCATAAGTGTCCCCAGGGGACATCTTATACTATGCAGGACCCTAGATTTAATTTATATATATATAAGAGAAACGATCTTTTACGTCGCATTGAAAGTAGTGTATGAGTTTGTAAAAACATGCAGATCATGAGTTATATATATACTTAATAGTGTTTTTAGGTTTTAAAAGTAACTAACATCCTAATATAAATCATCCCAAGAGCAAGTTTAATATAACCAAAAGCAGCAAAACTAACAGTGTAAGCAAGTGCAAAGTATCTAAAAGAGAAACCACCAGTGGGCGTCAACAACTGACACGAACCCATTGGTGTGTAGGTATGTCTATACTACAAGTCTAAAGAAACTACCTCCCAAATAAGAGGAAACAGAAGTCCACTGTAGTAGCTGAAACACTAGAAAACCTCCAGGAGCAAACTAGTCGCACAGTCGGCTAAAAACCTGCACCTGAGATATTCAGAAAGAAAAGAATACCTCAGCAAATTATAATCAACAGGAAAGGAAAGTGTAATAGTAAAAGCAGGAAATAAAACGGGAATTTAAAAGTACTCTTCAAACGGTAAAAGAGGTAAAAGGGTGTGCACCAAGTGCACGAATGAAGCCAAGCTTCGAGGGTCTCTGCAAAAGGATTAGTACGATAATCATAACATGTAATAGGCCAAAACAGAAAGAGTCACCTAGTACTGGAGATGGATAAAAAATTTAGTAACAAGTGGCCTAGACTGGTGGCCGCATGTCCAACCAAGTCTATTCGGCCTAAACATCCTCATGGGCTGTGGTGGTATCCGTCCAACTCAACCCCAACAGCCCATATTGCCATAATAAGGCAAGAAAGAAAACCAGGGTGGCGGCATCGGTCCGACCTACCCTAAAACCACATCCTACTCCAGTCCTAAGTGACCCGAGGAAAACTCGTACTGGTGGTCCCATGTACCCCCAAGCAAATCCAAGAGCCCTAAACTCACTAGAGCAACCCACCTAAGAGCCCTATAAAACTAAACAGACACGGAGACTCGCTATTCGTTATGCGCGAACAGGTAAATACCAAGCACCCACAACTGGTGTGACATGAACCTATGTTCGAAATTTGATTCCCCAAAACTATGCGTATAAAATTAATTTAAATACGACCCTACTCGGTCAATTTGATTTCCATCACATCTACAGTTAAATTCTATAAACCAACCCATGCCCGAACAGAAGGGGCACCTACTCTTATTAAACAAAATTTAACCTAGGTCTGAGCATGAACATTCGGCCTCATAATAAGAAAAATTGAACTAGACAAAATCCTAACGCAATCATTTGCACACTCATTAAGGGGGGTTAATTCTAACATGAGCAAATAGGGTTAACACGACTTAAGCGAAAATCCCTAAAACCCCTAAGACGATACGTTATAAATTAATAGTTTTATCAAGTTGTAATTTTTCTAAGATAATACCAATTTTATATTGATCAATTTTATCAAATGGTTTTATAAAAATCAGAAATAGCTAAATTTATCATGACAAACCCTATCATACAAACCCTAGCACGAACAATTACCAACAAAAAGAATGAAATAACGATTAACAATGGAATTTCGGGTAGGGTTTCGGTTAAGATAGTTGCGGGTGAGAACTATCAGAAATCAAACAACAAAATAACGATATAAAGGGATCCAAACGGCAAGAGCGAAGGTCGCACTTGCCTCAATACCTCCACCAAAAATTTCGCCAGCACAACCTTGCGATTCGGCCGGCCACAAGCACGCAACTAAACAAGGAACACAGAGAAGAACTTCCCGTCAAAATAAGAAAGCAAAAGGGGCGACATCTCACTCAAGTTCATACGAAATCCATGGAGAAACACCAAAATACTCACCTCGGAACGAAGATCGCGGCGAGGGGAGTTCAGATCTTGCCTCGGAAGAGGATTTTGGGCTGAAAATGCCGGAGATCGGGCGGTCGGAGCACCTCCCGGCCGTCGTTTCGCCGCTCGGGAAGAAATCGCGCAGGAAAGGCGATTTTTTTTTTGCGGGTTCGGCTGATGGGGGGGGGGGGGAAAGAAAACCTAATGCTTATTATATAAATACTTATTTATATTTTTTTTTTGTTATTATAAGTTATCTTATATAAAATAAGTTATAATATAAATACGTTATAAATAACTTATATAAAATAAGTTATAATATATATCATTAGGTTATAAGATATAGTAAGCTAATAAGTATAATTAAGTTATATTACATAACTTAATCCTATATATATTAAAATTCTCAAATTCATCCCAACGTTCCACGCGCACGCACATGTGCATTATCGTACCGGCACGCCCAAACCGCTCGCGGTGCCGAGAAATCATAAACATGCAAACATGCTCGCATTAGATGACGACTCGCTAACGAACGACCGTCGGAACGACACAAAACTTAACATTCTCGGTTTTCGACCAAACTCGCACCGTAGCCAAATACTCGGGCTACGAAAACAACGGCGAAGTCGGAAACAACTTCCGACGATCACACACTTGAGCTAACCTCGCCCGAAGCCAAAGCACAAGGATTCCCTAAGAGGCTCAGCCGGGCCTCCAAAACAGACGCCGGCTAGCTGGAGAAACCATACAACAGGCTATAACCTCTAAGAACACCTAACGAGATACTCTAACAACGGCACGAGCCGAAAAACGCGTCGATATAACGCCCAAGAGCAACTAAATAAATATAGGAAAACAGGGGGCGTTACAGTCACCCCTCCTAAAAAAAAGTTTCGTCCCGAAACTTTACGACAAGCTCCCAAACAGGGAAAAAAACAGGAATAGTTTAACGAGGGCTAAAGAGGAGAATGCAAACATACCCGACACAAGTCAAGGGAAGAGATGAGGGTGAGCCTCCCTCATTGCTGACTCCAACTCCCAAGTGGCGCTTTCCACCTCCTAGTTCCTCCACAAGACTTTAACCATGGGTATGGTCTTCCGCCGCAACACTCGGTCTTGCGCATCCAGAATGCGGACCGGCCTTTCCACAAAAGTCAGATTCGGCTCAAACTGAGGCACCACATCCAACACTTGCCTACTACTCCGCACACACTTCCGCAGCTGACTCACATGGAACACATTGCGCACATCTGGAAAGGACGCTGGCAAATCCAACATGTACGCTGCCACACCAATACGCTTCACAATCCTGAATGAGCCCACATACCTCGGATCCAGCTTATGGTTCTTGCCGAATCTCTTCACTCCAACCATCGGGGACACCTTCAAGAATACCATATCCTCCACCGAAAATTCCAAATCAGACCTACGCCGGTTGGCGTTGTTCTCATATCGCTCCTGGGATATCCGAAGTTTCTCTCGAATAAGTCTCACAGCAACATCCATTTCTTCAAGGGCATCCGGGCCCAACAATGACCTCTCACCAACCTCGGTCCAAAACAGGGGATTCCTGCAGCGCCTCCCATACAGAGCTCAAAAGGAGCCATTTGCAGGCTTTCTTGATAATTGTTATAGCACGCATATACCATCAGCCTCAAACGCTCATTCTCCGCTCCTCCGTGGTCTAAAATACAACATCTGATTGTATCCTCCACGATCGGGTTAACTCGCTCCGCCTGACCATTTTTCTGCGGATGATATGTGGTAGAATATCTCAAATCAGTATCCAAACCTTCTTGTAAACTCTTTCAGAAGCGAGATGTAAACCTGGAGTCTCGGTCTGATATGTTGCTTATAGGAACTCCAAGCAACCAGATGACTTTATTCAAATACGGCTCAACTATCTTCTTCAAGGGGTAATCCATCTCATTAAGGTACGAAGTGAACACACTTCGCTAATCTGACAACCATAGCCAAGACTGGATCAAATTCTCTCGGAGATCGCGACAAGCCTGAAATAAAATCCATCGAGATGCTCTCCCACTTTCAAGTCGGGATTTCCAATGAAGTCAACCTGCCACCAGGCCTTCCATGATCGGCCTTAACATGCTAGCAGGTGGAACACTCAGAAACAAACACAAAGCAATCTGCTTCAAGTCCTAATACATCTTAGTTAGGACACGGGTGGTAGGCAACACTGACACCATGTGCCTCACTACACAATTCAACTCGCAAGAGCAGTGCATACTCAAATCTTTAATTCTTGAAAAGCTTCCTCGCGCTTATTGCTCCAAACAAAACTGCATTCTCATGCTTCGATCGAAATCCTAGCCCCTTTCCATAACCACAACTATTTTTCTCTGGATCGGCTTAAATCTCATTCTATAATAGCAACCATCTATTCTGGGTTGACATAAATCCTGACCTTGCTAACCACATGACCCAGAAAGAAACCCAAGGTAACCAAAACTTGCACTTACTAAATTTGGCGAATAGCTTATGGTCCTTCAAAGCAGATAAACCAAATGAAGATGCCGGTCACCCTCCACAGCATCGCGGGAATAAATCAAAACATCGACGATGAACGCGACCACGAACTTATCCAGGAAGTCCTTGTACACGCGGTTCATCAAATCCATAGAGGCTGAGGGCGCATTTGCCAAACCACACGACATAACCAAAAACGCAAACCTGCTCAATCTAGCACACATCCTGAGGTTCATCAAGGCAGGCAACACTAAGGACAAGAGTCGGCATGATTTACAACATTAAGAGAATACCCAAAAACGTCACCTAAAAAACACAATCACAAAGGTCCAGATTTAGGACGAACTCTACGCCTCACACAGGAGGAAAATTAACTAGGAAGACATCTGAACACTCGTGCACCAAGGGAATCTCCTCTAAACGCGACAACGAACACCGGTTTCTAAAAAAGCTGAACCCAAACAAACAAACATCCCGAAGCTAACGGCTTCCAAGCACAAACTGCAGAAGATAACTGGAGAAGCCTAACACGGATCACCATAAACACCCTTGGGTCGACCGTCACCCATCTTGAGGTCCAAGCGCTAAATTTTTTGCACCGGATAACAGCGTCATGCCCAGACGACCCATACATACCCAAAATCACATCAAAAACTTCCTGGTCTATCACCTTTAAATCAAAAGTCACTAGAAAATCACCCAACTGATTCGGACATCACTGAACAACTTGGTACGATACCACCGAATCATCAGAAGGAAAACTTGACACAAAACATGTCACCAATCCGACAGAGGGTCAAACCGTGACACTCTACCAATGCCCTAGACCCCAACGGGTGGGTAGCGACAAAACCAAAAAGAACACGCGCCTAACTACTCTTTACCTTAAACTTCCATATACAAATCGCGTACACAACTAAACGAACAAACGATAAACCAGGAAGAAGATAAAACAAGTTATAACCTAACCTGAAATCATTTGGGTCGAAGACTGAATTTCTTCCTCGATCGACGCGATCAGCTTACCCTTTCCTTTGTCCAAGTACTGCACCTGAGGTAAAACTTGAGGTGGGGCAGGCTGAAACGTAGGCTGAAATTGCGGCACCTTGTCTTAACATATCCCTTTTGCCCACACTGAAAGCAAACCTTACCTTTATCCCAACAATGGGCCACCTCATGCCCCTTCTTCTTGCACGAGGTACACACTAGATCTCCCTTGGGGGTCTTCTGAACCTCCTGAACTTGGTCCTTCTTTTGAGCCTTCATTTGCTTAAAACATCTTTCAAAGGGGTGGCCTGATCGGCCACAGAAGCTACACATTTCCTTACTCCTTTTCCTTGAAACATCACCGGATACCTGGATGGTCTTACCCTCATCGGTCTTTCTTTTATCCTTCCTTAGCATCATGTCTCTATCCTTAGCATGGCCGATAGTATCAACTTTAAGAGCAATTTCCACTGACCTTCCATCAGTCTCGAATTAGTAAGTATTAGAGTACTGCTGAATGTCACTTGGGAGGCCACCCAAGAAGCCTTTTACTCTGCACTCTTCAGCAGCAAACAATCCAGAAGCAATCTTATTAAATTTGCTGATCTCGCTCTCATTTTCCACCACAGTGGGGGCTGGCTCACCAGGCTGTCGTCCTAAGGTTGCAGCCAACAATTCCTGTAACTGCACTTGCATCGCCACTACCTGACCCGTCATGGTCTCCATGCACTGGCGTAGTTCTACAATCATCGTCTCTCTCTGCACGCCTGACGACTCGCCCTCAGATTGGGGAGTCGACCTCGACACTCTACGCTTAGGCGCCATGCTATACGAGCAAACAACACAATAATCGAAACCTAGTTCAACTACTAGGACAAACAAACAGGTATAGACAAACATACATAAGAACTTGCTTTAACTGCCAACTTGCTCTGGGGTTTTATTTTTATTTTTTTTTAAGGAAAATGATATCATGCTTAACCTAAGATGGTTCACCACCATCGTACTAACTCAGGTGCCTAGACCATGAATGCATGTATTTATATTCTTTTTGACTCAAAACCATGTGTGTACATATGTCATCCTGCAAATCTTTAGCTTGGCACGTTGTGCTTATGCAATGTTATGCTATGCATGATTGTGCTATGCATTCTAAAAAGGCCCTAATGCATGTTATGAGCGGCGTACACATGAAAATGTTATGCATCCCATACTACATAACATTTCCATGCAACGAAAAAGAAAACGTGCTAGCCGCATTCATGTGGTGAGGTTATGCATCCCATACTACATAACCCTCACATGTTGCCTCCTATGGTGGATCCATATACAAACACATATTATGCATCCCATACTACATAATATGCCTCGTATACTTCATGTCATGATATGAGTGTAGTGTTCGTGCTTCAGCCAAGACGTGCTGATGACATATCGGTGTGTGTATGATATGACTCTAAACACCTAATACTTACAGGGAAAGGTTGCCCGACAATTTGTCAAGCAACCTCCCTCTGATACCAACTGTCACAACCCGCATTTTCTCCAAATTAAGAATTATCAGAGTCTGAGAAAACGTGCGTCGTGATGCCACGTCGAGCAGGGGATAACCGCTGACGCTCAGGCAAAACACTATCTACTTTACTTTAAGAAAAAAAAATCATAAGTTAAATTACTAAAAATTCAGTTATATTTTTAAGGCCGTATCCCTCGGCTCTGTGGATCATCTAGTCCACCCTTCAAAATTATACTTATACGCAGCGGAAAATACTTTATTTACATTTATGCATCCTAAGAGAGAACGCATAAGTGTCCCCAGGGGACATCTTATACTATGCAGGACCCTAGATTTAATTTATATATATATATAAAAGAAATAATATTTTACGTCACATTGAAAGTAGTGTATGAGTTTGTAAAAACATGCAGATCATGAGTTATATATATACTTAATAGTGTTTTTAGGTTTTAAAAGTAACTAACATCCTAATATAAATCATCCCAAGAGCAAGTTTAATATAACCAAAATCAGCAAAACTAACAGTGTAAGCAAGTGCAAAGTATCTAAAAGAGAAATCACCAGTGGGCGTCAACAACTGACACGAACTCATTGGTGTGTAGGTATGTCTATACTACAAGTCTAAAGAAACTACCTCCCAAACAAGAGGAAACAGAAGTCCACTGTAGTAGCTGAAACACTAGAAAAACTCCAGGAGCAAACTAGCCGCACAGTCGGCTAAAAACCTGCACCTGAGGTATTCAGAAAGAAAAGAATACCTCAGCAAATTATAATCAACAGGAAAGGAAAGTGTAATAGTAAAAGCAGGAAATAAAACGGGAATTTAAAAGTACTCTTCAAACGGTAAAAGAGGTAAAAGGGTGTGCACCAAGTGCACGAATGAAGCCAAGCTTCGAGGGTCTCTGCAAAAGGATTAGTACGATAATCATAACATGTAATAGGCCAAAACAGAAAGAGTCACCTAGTACTGGAGATGGATAAAAAATTTAGTAACAAGTGGCCTAGACTGGTGGCCGCATGTCCAACCAAGTCTATTCGGCATAAACATCCTCATGAACTGTGGTGGTGGTATCCGTCCAACTCAACCCAAACAGCCCATATTGCCATAATAAGGCAAGAAAGAAAACCAGGGTGGCGGCATCGGTCCGACCTACCCTAAAACCACATCCTACTCCAGTCCTAAGTGACCCGAGGAAAACTCGTACTGGTGGTCCCATGTACCCCCAAGCAAATCCAAGAGCCCTAAACTCACTAGAGCAACCCACCTAAGAGCCCTATAAAACTAAATAGACACGGAGACTCGCTATTCGTTATGCGCGAACAGGTAAATACCAAGCACTTACAACTGGTGTGACATGAACCTATGTTCAAAATTTGATTCCCCAAAACTATGCGTATAAAATTAATTTAAATACGACCCTACTCGGTCAATTTGATTTCCATCACATCTACAGTTAAATTCTATAAACCAACCCATGCCCGAGCAGAAGGGGCACCTACTCTTATTAAACAAAATTTAACCTAGGTCTGAGCATGAACATTCGACCTCATAATAAGAAAAATTGAACTAGATAAAATCCTAACGCAATCATTTGCACACTCATTAAGGGGGGTTAATTCTAACATGAGCAAATAGGGTTAACACGATTTAAGCGAAAATCCCTAAAACCCCTAAGACGATACGTTATAAATTAATAGCTTTATCAAGTTGTAATTTTTCTAAGATAATACCAATTTTATATTGATCAATTTTATCAAATGGTTTTATAAAAATCAGAAATAGCTAAATTTATCATGACAAACCCTATCATACAAACCCTAGCACGAACAATTACCAACAAAAAGAATGAAATAACGATTAACAATGGAATTTCGGGTAGGGTTTCGGTTAGGATAGTTGCGGGTGAGAACTATCAGAAATCGAACAACAAAATAACGATATAAAGGGATCCAAACGGCAAGAGCGAAGGGCGCACTTGCCTCAATACCTCCACCAAAAATTTCGCCAGCACAACCTTGCGATTCGGCCGGCCACAAGCACGCAACTAAACAAGGAACACAGAGAAGAACTTCCCGTCAAAATAAGAAAGCAAAAGGGGCGACATCTCACTCAAGTTCATACGAAATCCATGGAGAAACACCAAAATACTCACCTCGGAACGAAGATCGCGGCGAGGGGAGTTCAGATCTGGCCTCGGAAGGGGATTTTGGGCTGAAAACGCCGGAGATCGGGCGGTCGGAGCACCTCCCGGCCGTCGTTTCGCCGCTCGGGAAGAAATCGCGCAGGAAAGGCGATTTTTTTTTTGCGGGTTCGGCTGATGGGGGGGGGGGGGGAAAGAAAACCTAATGCTTATTATATAAATACTTATTTATATATATATATTTTTGATATTATAAGTTATCTTATATAAAATAAGTTATAATATAAATACGTTATAAATAACTTATATAAAATAAGTTATAATATATATCATTAGGTTATAAGATATAGTAAGCTAATAAGTATAATTAAGTTATATTACATAACTTAATTCTTTATATATTAAAATTCCCAAATTCATCCCAACGTTCCGTGCGCACGCACATGTGCATTATCGTACCGGCACGCGCAAATCGCTCGCGGTGCCGAGAAATCATAAACATGCAAACATGCTCGCATAAGATGACGACTCGCTAACGAACGACCGTCGGAACGACACAAAACTTAACATTCTCGGTTTTCGACCAAACTCGCACCGTAGCCAAATACTCGGGCTACGAAAACAACGGTGAAGTCGGAAACAACTTCCGACGATCACACACTCGAGCTAACCTCGCCCGAAGCCAAAGCACAAGGATTCCCTAAGAGGCTCAGCCGGGCCTCCAAAACAGACGCCGGCTAGCTGGGGAAACCATACAACAGGCTATAACCTCTAAGAACACCTAACGAGGTACTCTAACAACGGCACGAGCCGGAAAACGCGTCGATATAACGCCCAAGAGCAACTAAATAAATATAGGAAAACAGGGGGCGTTACACCCGTGTCCCAACCTGACACACCCGTGTCGGGTCCTCGACACGCCCGTGACCATGGGTCGTGTCGCAAATAACCGCCACGCCAACCGCCACGTCCCATAGTGGACACGGGTGGCGACACGCCCGTGGCAGACTTGACACGCCCGTGTTCCGGGCCGTGTCCCTCAGTCGCCACAGGACCAAACTTCCCCGAGAAGGACACGGCCATGTGACACGCCCGTGTCCCATGCCGTGTGCCTGACACACCCTGGGACACGCCCGTGTCCCAGGCCGTGTTCGAACACTTAACGCTCGTCGACCTCAACTCGACGACCCGAGCACGACACGGCCATGTGACACGCCCATATCATAGGCCGTGTTCACCCTACCAAGATCCGAACTTGGTTCAAACACCGCCCGTTTCACTTTTGAGTTTCGGGGCATTACAAATCTCCCCCCTTAAAGAATTTCGTCCACGAAATTATGTAAAGGTACACAAAACAATTTAAATATTACCTGAGTGGAATAATTCGGGGTATTCTTCCAACATAATCTGCTCTTGTTCCCAAGAAAGCTCCTCACGTCCACAGTTATCCCAACGGACCTTAACCATTCGGATTTCCTTGGTGCGGAGTCGTTGTACTTCAATGTCCTCCATGCGAACTGGCTTGACCTTTGACGTCAACCCATTAACAATTGGCACTTGATCAAGCGTAACGACCTGTGAAGGCTCTTGTACCACCTTCCGCAAAACTGATACGTGGAATACATCGTGTAGCCCACTCAACTCCACCGACAACTTCAACTGGTACGCTGCTTCACCACTCTGCTCTAGGAACTCAAACAACCCTAGGTACCTCTGACTCAGCCTCTTCAGGCGTCGAACTCGCGAGACACCATTGAACGGCTTGATTTTCAAATACACCCATTCGCCAACACTGAACTCCACATTCCTATGCTTGACATTATAGTATTTTGCTTGCCTCTCCTGAGCGATCTTTAACCGTTCCTGAATCGTACGTACCATTGAAATGGCGTCTTCCATTGCCTGACGTTTGTATAACTTTGACTCGCCTGTCTCCAACTAAGACAACGGCGTGCGACAACTTCTCCCATACAGGGCCTCAAAAGGCGCCATTCCAATACTCGCTTGATAACTATTATTGTATACAAACTCTATCATGAACAGGTGATCTTCCCACTGTTTTTTGAATCCAAGACGCACATGCGGAGCATGTCCTCCATCGTCCTGTTGACCCTTTCTGTCTGACCATCCGTCTGCGGATGAAAGGCTGTGCTGAAGCTCAGCTTAGTTTGAAGGATCAAGCGCATACCCAACTGCACCAAAAGCCCGGACTGTTGGAGAGGGCGCTACTTAATTTTTTATATAAGTAGCAGAGCGCCACGGGTCAAGTGAAGGAACGCCGGACCCAACAATCCCCCCCGGCATCCAGCACAACCCGTCGGCTCAGAGGTGGGGTTACCACATGGCCCACACGGCTCAGAGGTGGGGTTACCACATGTCCACGGTTGCCTGACCCACCGGACCCACACAGGTAGAAGGGAAAAATCGGGATTTAATAGCACTCCCCCGGTCTTGAACCCGTGACCTCCTCTGATACCAATTGAAAGTGAAGGGATAGATACTACTCTAGAGGGGGGGGGGGTGAATAGAGTTATCAAATTTTGCACAGACAAAACTTAATATTCTACCCAACTCCCTTGGAGTGAAGTGCGGAATGAAAAGATTATAGATATTGATTTAACCTTAAAGCCTAACACAAGTGATGTGTACAAACACAAGCTAACTGTAATTACAGTAAAGCTTGGAAAAACCTAATCAGCAACTAGCAACCTAGTTATATCTAATCACAACCACAATGTAGGAATTAAACAATGGAATCCAGACGACACAAGGAAATTTATAGTGGTTCCCCAAACAACTTGGGTACGTCCACTCTTCTACCCACACGGTAGGAATCCACTCAGGTTTTTGATCAGGTGCCCTGCCACCAACAGGATCTGTTCCAGGTAGATCCAAAAACCCTTTAGACTTTTGATCAGGTGTCTAAAAACCAAGCACAGGTTTTTGATCAGGTGCCCTGCCACCAAGGGATACTTTTGAAGGGAGTAATAACCCTGTACAGGAGGGGGAAGAAGGTTAAGATGTCTTCTCTATTTTACAATAGATTAGAGAAGCACAAAAACTTGCACTGAGCTAGAATGCTTTAAAGAATCAAGGCTCCCCCTGGCTCAAGAATGTCCAGGTGAAGTCTTGCTTTAGTGCAGAGAAACTCTTCAGAAAGTTCTGAAGGAAAAACTACAGGAAGAAAGTAAATAACAAAATCAAAGTTCTTCAAGAAGCTATCTTCTTCTTCTTCTTCTTCAAAGGAACTCTGAGTTGAACTTCCTGAAAGCAGGAGAACTCAGGTGAAGAAGAGATGAAGATCTTAACATTTCTCAGTTAGATGGAGATTGCTGAGAGCAGAAAGCTTGAACTAGATGAAGGCTTGA
This sequence comes from Platanthera zijinensis, assembly GCA_039513925.1. Lineage (NCBI taxonomy): Eukaryota > Viridiplantae > Streptophyta > Magnoliopsida > Asparagales > Orchidaceae > Platanthera > Platanthera zijinensis. Next base: position 160,905,321 of record CM077083.1, read on the forward strand.
GAGCTTGAATGAACACTGGTTGGCTATTAGCTTCTGTTAACTAGCTTGAATCCTTCTTCAAAGGGTTCTTTATATATTCATCAGCAAGCAACGGCTCTCTTCCATTTGAATTATTTGTCTTCTTCTGAGCCTTGAGACCTGGGCTGTAAATATCAAGAAGACAGAAATATCTCTGCAGCAAAACATTCTATAAAGGGAATAAACCACTTTCTAAGAAACTGCAGGCTTAAATCAGATAACAGAAGGACTAAATAAAGTCACAACAGAAATAATCTCTTTATAGCAAAAGAAGACTTTTCAGTCTAACGGCTATAAAGGGCTGACAATAGATAAAGTAAATTAAAAAGACAGCTAATAAGACAAACAACTTTATCTTAAAAGATTTGAACTCAGGCAAAAAGAATAGAGCAAATAATGCCTGGAAATTTTATCATACAGCTTAAAATACTGTGCCAGAAAATGTATTAATTAATTAAATATAATAAATAAATACAAAATACAAAGGCAGACAGAAAACGTCGAACGACCTTCGAAGATCGTCGAACGACGCACGGAGATCGTCGAGCTATCGGGCAGATAGTCGAACGATCCAGATAGTCGAACTATCGAAAAAGATAGTCGAACTACCCCGGCAGATAGTTGAACTATCATAACAGATAGTCGAACTATCAGATAGTCGATCTATCAACGACAGATAGTCGAACTATCAAGCGCACAGAGATAGTCGACCTATCAAGCAGATAGTCGACCTACCTCAGAAAACAGATAGTCGATCTATTAAAAGATAGTCGAACTATCAGAACAAACCAGATATTCGATCTATCAGCAGATAGTCGAACTATCAGATAGTCGACCTATCAGGGCAGATAGTCGAACTATCAAAGGCAACAGATAGTCGAACTATCAAAAGATAGTCGAACTATCAAGACGAAACAGATAGTCGATCTATCAACAGATAGTCGAACTATCAAGGCGGAACAGATAGTCGATCTATCAACAGATAGTCGAACTATCAAGGCGGAACAGATAGTCGATCTATCAACAGATAGTCGAACTATCAAGGCGGAACAGATAGTCGACCTATCAACAGATAGTCGAACTATCAGATAGTCGATCTATCAGGACAGATAGTCGAACTATCAACGCAGACAAAGCGTCGACCAACTGATAGACGATCGTCGATCAGCCGATAGACGATAGTCGAGCGGCGTTCGACTATCGTCGAACGAAAAACCTACTTAACCAAATTCTCAATTTGGAAAAGCGAGAACTCTACAGCTAGACTTCTAACCATTGACCATAGATATTTCTTGGGTCAAGGGGCACAAAGGAGAGGACTAAACTCAAATCAAACTAGGGTACCAACAATCTCCCCCTATTTGAGTTAAGTTTCTCAAAATCTAAAACAGCTAGCAATAAAACACTAAAAATAAATTCAGCAAATAGTTAACAATAAACTGGCAGATTATCAATCAGATAGACAAATATAGCACAGCAATTAATTAAACTATTAAGAATCTTTAGAGTCTGGTAAAGGATCAGAAGAACTAGAAACAAAAGAAATTTTTCTTAGAGGGTCATCTGATTCTTTCTTTGACATTTTTAGGTCCTGCGCACCAATGATCTTCAGTTCTGTAGCCCTAGGGACAACAGCTTCAGGGTGCTTTTCCATGTATTTTGACGGATCAAAAATCTCAGGATTGACCTGGAACTTTTCAAATTCTTTCTTTCTGTAAGCTGACATGGTAGTAAAACCAGTCGTATCTTTACCTTCGGCTCTTGCTTTTCTTATTTGGGCTGCTCCAACTAGCTCTTGAAAGCGAGCCATCCTAAAGTTAGGATCGAGCTCAGGATTTTCATACACAGGCTCAGGAGAAGCAGCATCAGCTATTTTATCTAGATAAGACATTAGAGTATACTTAGCAGAGAGGTTCTTGCTAGATATTTTAAAGCAAAGTAAACTATTTACCTTTCGAAATACTTTTCTCAGATTGAACTGGAGTTGGAGATGAAATTCTCTTCTTTGGAGAAGGAGGTGGGGAAAAGGTTGGTCTTTGATCCACAGTCTCCTTCATTTGTCTTTGAGAACCATAAAATGATTTGCCTTGAGAGCTTTGATAACCTTGTCTTGGCTGGGGCTGAACAGACGCAGATTTTCCAGAGGAGGCAGTAGGATGAGCTGAAAGGTTCCCAGAGGCTCCTGCACCAGGAGGTGGAGGAGGGGGACCTCTGGGAGTCCATCTTGAGACAGGACTATCATACCTCTTGGTTCTTTTTCTTTCTTTTTGCTGATTCTTCGAAAACCACATCCAATGCTGAAATTCCTTGGATTTAGGGTCAATGCCCTTCAAAATGTAATATGGAATATCATTATCCTTACTGGGAGGTGGAGGAGGAGCAGCTTTTCTTTTCTTTGCAGCAGATTTCTTTTTCTTTGACTTCTCAGACATATCAGAATCATCATCATCAGACTGAGATGAGGGAGGATTTTCATAAGGATCATAGGCTTCTGAAATAGCCTTTTCTTTACGCTTAAGATCAGGTCTTTCTCTTTCCTCTTCCATGGCATCCAGAGCCAGAAGGGAGTCTAAATCCAACCCTGGAGAGTCATCCCAGATGGTTGACTTTTCAATTTGCAAATCTTTCTCTTTCTCTTTTAAAGATTGAACTCTTAAATCCCAAGCTGCTCTTGCTTGAGCTTCTTCCAAACTCAGAACAGAGTCAACTTTGACTTCCTCTTTCTCAGACTCATCTTCTTTATTATCTAAGAAGGATTCCAATTCAAGGTCTACTTGAGTATCAGAAATACTTGGGTCAGCTTCACAAACAACTGCTATGATCTGAGCAGTTAAATCTTCTTTAATAATATCTGTAAAATTATGAATACATATCTGCTAAATAAGCTTGAATCATTCCTTCAAGGTATTCACAAACTATCAAATTAATCGACTCATCAACAAAACGAATGAAAGAGTTACCTTCATACTTAACCATCTCCCATGATTCATTCAGATATGAAGTTATAATTCCTTCCAGGAATCTAGCAATCATAGGAGTGGTAAGATCTTCTAAGCAGACTTTAACTGCAATCTCAGATAGCAGGATTCCATCTGCTATTTCCTTCTCAGACAAAACTGGAGCTATAACTTTCTCAGCAGGAGCTGTTTCTTCCTGGGCTGGAGCTATCTCTTTCTCAGCTGGATCTATCACTTCCTGGGCAGACATGACAACATCTGGAACTATTTCTTCCTGAGCAGATTCTTCCTGGGCAGACATGACTGAATCTTTTATAGCTGGAGGGGAGGCAGGATGGTCTGAGGCATCTTCATTGAACATCTCCCCCTGCCTGATTTCAGTGGATACTGAAACCAGGCCCCTAGAGGAAGATGGCTCAGCTGATTTTGAAAGGGATTTGATGGAGGCAGATAAGAGATCAATGGAGGCTGCAAGGGGAGCGATTGCCTCTTCAATCATGGTTTTGATTGATGGGGTAATCAGCTCCACAATGCGGGAGATAAGCTCAGGAGAGATCTCAATAGATGAAGGATGTGAGGTGGATGGAGCTGCAGCAGATATGGTAGTGGTGCTGGGATCGAGCAGGAGAGTTTATTGGGGAATGAATTGGAGAATGAATTGGAGAATGAATTGGAGATACAGGAGGAGTAAGAATTCTCTCTGATCCTAACAGATCAAAGCTAGGAGCAGATATCCTAGCCAGATGAGTAGGTAGAGGAGAGGCTGGAGGAGACAGAGGAACAACCGTAGTTGTTTCTGGAGCAGCAGAGGAAGAAAGTCTTACTTCAACTGAAGTTGATGGTACTTCAACTGAGGCAGACGGCAATGCAGAGGAGGAGGAAGGAAGAGCTGAGCCAGCTTCAACAGGTTGAGGAGCGACTGATACAGTCCTTGTGTCCTCAGATGTTGCTGGAGCAGATTTCACAAACGTCCTCTTCCACTTAGAGAACAAGTGGGGATCCATCTTCTTGCTGGCGTTGATTGTTGTTGCAGTTGAACTTAGCAGCTGGGGGTATTTCTCTTTAAGGAAGATTCCAATGACCCTTCCTAGGGTGACTTCCTTCTTACCAGTCTTCTTCCTGATTAAATCGAACACAACTGCTGCCCAATCGATCCTTTTTCGATTAACAATTGCACACATGAGTGCGAATTGCTGCCTTGTTATATTGTCGTGAGCAGAGTGCTTACCCAGGAGCACTTTTCCTACTACCTCAGCGAGGAACTTGATCTTGAAGGGGAAGTTAACTTTGAGCAGCTTGGTGGGAATGCCCTCAGCATGTCCCAGCTCAACCAGCATTCTTCCAAATTCCTGAGCATCTTGCTCATAATCCTCATCACCAATAACTAATCCAAAAACATCAGATAAGACGGCCGGAGTCAGGATAACTTCTTCTCCGCCTATGGTACCAGTCATCGATTCGTCTGTGGAAGACGACGTGAAAGCCCATTCTTTGATTTCTGGAATGTTGATCTTAATCCTTTCAGACATTAACTTCTCTAAACCCTGATCCCTGCAGAGCTGGAGAACATCCACGATTCCGGCATCGCAGCTACTGAATGCTTCGAAATCCACACTGAATCCTGCATCAAACTTCACGACGGCTAGAACAGCTGGGGAAACCGCCATGGATTTGCTGGAGAAAGCTCGAGAAAACTACAGAGAACGAAGAAGACGAAACGCCCGGAAATCGCAAGCGGGAAAGCAGAATGCGAAAGGGCACGCTCCGTCGACGATAAAGCAAAAGATCTTTTAACCTAGGTCGACTATCAGCTTTATATTGGACCGGAAATAGTCGATCTATTAAAAAGATACTTGACCCGATAGTCGAACGGCCGTTCGACGATCGGCTCAGAAGCAGAGTAGTAGAACCATCGTTCGGCTATTTCTGGCTTCACACGCAACAAGCTGTCGTCGTTCAGAGATCGACGATGAGCTCAACCTGTTCGACGATGGTCGAACGTCAATCGACGATCTTCAACCAGATAAGCTATCATTAACCAGAGGTCGACGATAGGCTCAATCCGTTCGACGATCTTCGATCATCGTTCGACGATCTTCAAGCAGATTTCAACAAAGGCAGATATAGTCACACTTAGTCTCGTCCATTAATCATGCCTAGTTGAACTAAAAAGAACAGATGCTTCTGTTCATCTAAAGGCTTGGTGAATATATCACCTCTCTGAAACTCAGTGGATATGAACTCAAGACAGATCTTGTTCTTTTCCACACAATCTCTCAGGAAATGGTGCCTAATCTCAATGTGCTTGGTTCTAGAGTGGTGCACTGGATTTTGTGCAATAGAAATGGCACTGGTACTATCACACATGATCTTGGTGTTCTTGTGTGAGTAACCATAATCCACAAGCTGGTTTTGAATCCACAGGATCTGTGAACAACAACTGGCAGCTGCTATATATTCAGCCTCTGTAGTTGAAGTTGAGACAGAAGCCTGCTTCTTACAGAACCAAGAGACCAATCTCTCTCCCAGGAACTGGCAAGTTCCTGAGGTGCTCTTCCTGTCAACTCTGCAACCAGCATAATCAGAATCAGAATATCCAATTAATTCAAACTCTGACTCAGCTGGGTACCAAAGTCCTAGATCTGGACATCCTTTCAGGTATCTCAGGATTCTCTTTAGAAGAATCAGATGAGATTCCTTGGGGTTGACCTGAAATCTAGCACAAAGGCATGTAGCAAACATTATATCTGGCCTACTTGCAGTTAGATATAATAGGGAACCAACAATGGCCCTATAATTCTTTTGATCAACTGGCTTGCCGTGATCATCAGAATCAATAACTACATTAGTAGCCATGGGTGTAGGCATTGCTGAAGCATCAGCCATCCCAAATTTCTTTACCAATTCCTTGGCATATTTGGATTGGGAGATGAAGATACCATCAGCATCTTGCTTAACTTGGAGACCAAGAAAGTAAGACAGCACACCCATACTACTCATCTCAAACTTAGAATGCATCAAGTTGGAAAACTTTTTGCACAGTTTGGGATCAGTGGAGCCAAAGATAATATCATCTACATACACCTGAACTAACAGGATTGTGTCCTTGTGATGCTTGACGAAAAGGGTTCTATCAACTACTCCCCTAGTAAAGTTGTGCTCTAACAGGAAACTAGCTAAGGTCTCATACCAGGCCTTAGGAGCTTGCTTTAGTCCATAAAGAGCTTTTTGCAACTTAAAAACATGAGAAGGCTGAGTTGAAGAAACAAACCCTGGTGGTTGTTCAACAAACACCTCTTCCTTAAGCTCACCATTTAGGAATGCACTTTTGACATCCATTTGGAACACCTTAAACTTCATGAAGGCTGCATAGGCCAAGAAGATCCTTATTGCTTCTAGCCTTGCAACAGGAGCAAAGGTTTGGTCATAGTCTATACCTTCCTCCTGTCTGTAGCCCTGAGCTACAAGCCTAGCTTTATTCCTTACTATTATTCCATTTTCATCTAACTTGTTTCTATACACCCACTTGGTGCCTATGATCAGTTGGCCTTTAGGTCTTGGAACCAAAGTCCAAACTTTACATCTCTCAAACTGATTGAGCTCCTCTTGCATGGCAATGATCCAGTGGGGATCTAGCTCTGCATCTTTAAAGGTGAGGGGCTCAACCTGTGAGAGAAAACAAGCATGCATCACATCCTGTCTTAATTGATGTCTTGTTTGCACACCAGCTGATATGTCTCCAATCACTTGAGATGTGGGGTGCTCTCTAAGTGTGACAATATCAGCAGGTGGGATGTGATCTTCAGCAACAGTTGGGATTAATTCCTCAGGAGGAATTTGATCTACTGTTGGTGGTACAACAACAGCTTCAACAGCTTCAGCAATGTCTTCATCACTGTCTGATTCAGTGATCTGAAGAGTTGATAGTTGAAGAATTTCTTGAGGGGCATCAGGTACCTGCAAAGAACTAGAGGAAGGAGAATTTTCCTTCTCTTTGTAAAACATCTGAGACTCATCAAAAGTCACATGCACAGATTCTTCTATCTTACAGGTTGATTTGTTATAAACCCTATAAGCTTTGCTTACTTGGGAATATCCAAGCATGATTCCCATTGAAGCTTTTGCTTCAAATTTTCTAATATATTCTTTATTATTATTATGAATATAAACAGTACAGCCAAAAATTCTAAAGTAATTAATTTTTGGTTTCTTTCCTTTAAGCAACTCATAAGGAGTTTTACACTTAAGTTTGTGTATCAAACTTCTATTCAAGACATAGTTGGCTGTACTAACAGCTTCTGCCCAATAGGATAGAGGCATGTTAGCATCTGCCAACAATGTACTAGCAGCTTCAATTAGTGTTCTATTCTTCCTTTCAACTACCCTATTTTGTTGGGGAGTTCTAGGAGCTGAGAAGCTATGTTTGATACCTTCTCTCTCACAGAATTCTTGCATGAGAAGAGAGTCAAACTCAGTACCATGATCACTTCTGATCAAGGCCACATGAGTAGAGTACTCAGTCTGCACACAAAGTAGAAAGTCTGTAAGGGCTTTGAAGTTATCAGACTTAGTTCTCAAAAAGAAAACCCAACTGAACCTAGAGAAGTCATCTACAATTACTAAAGTGTAATACTTCCCTCCTAAACTCTGTACATTTATTGGGCCAAAAAGGTCCAAATGTAATAAATACAGGATTCTAGGAGAATCACTTTTATTTACAGATTTAAATGAATTCTTGGTTTGCTTGCCTAGCTGACAAGCCTTGCATAGGCTCTCCTTCTTATAGGGGCAAGAAGGTAAACCTCTAACAAGGTTGTGCTTAGATAACCTAGATATATTTTTAAGGTTTACATGACTAAGCCTTTTATGCCATAGGGAATTATTATTAAGGGTTACTTCATTAAACAGGCAGATTTCAGAGATGAATTAAAATCTACTAAATAAATGTTACCTATTCTAATACCTACTAAAACAACATTATTATTTAAAGTAATATTGCAAGAGAAATTAGAAAATGAAACCTGGTAGCCAGCATCACATAGCTGGCTGACTGAAATCAGATTATGCTTTAGTCCATTGACATAAGCAACTCTCTTGAATGTAACTGCTCCAATTGTGATCTTGTCATAGCCTTCTGTCTGACCACAGCTGGAGTCTCCAAAGATAACCTTTGGGCCAAGCTTAGCTTTGAATTTTGACAGTAGATCTTTATTTCCTGTCATATGCTTAGAGCATCCACTATCCAAATACCACTTATTTTGAGTGATTGGATAAGCCTTCACCTGCAAGACAATTATTTAGACAGAGTGGACCCAGGTAACCTTGGGTCCCTTGTTTTTCACATAAGAAAAACTGGAAATATAAGAGAATGCAGGCTGAGGGTGATAACCTAGTGGGTGAGATCTCCTAGGTGGGATTCTCCATGCTGATGATGGGTCAACAAACCTAGGGTTTCTATTCTCATTTAGGTTTCTATGGAATTGATTATGATTTTGAAAATCATATTGAAATCGTCGATCGACGTTCGACGATGGGTGCTCAGATCGTCGAGCTTCGTTCGACCATGGAGCATCCGATCGTCGAGCGGCGTTCGACGCTCTTTGCATTTCTTTGAAAAACATCTTTCTCTTTTCTCTCTTAGCTTTATTTAGGGTTTTATTTACCAGATTTACTTGCTCAGTGTTCTTCTTTCCACTAGCTGAAATGAAGTTCACTGGAGTTGAAAGATTATTTTTAAGAAGGACTGGGGGTTCACTGGGAGAAGCTCCTAAGCCTAGTTTATCATTACCTGACCTAGTGTTAGTCATGCTGGTAATTTCTAACAGCTTAAGGCTTCTACCATTAAGGGATTCTTCTAATCTCTTAGACTTAGCTAATTCTATTTTAAGAAATTTAATTTCTTCACTACAAGTAGTGAGATCTTCCTTTAACCTAATGTTTTCATAGGCTATTGATTCTGAGTCAGCTAACCTATTTCTAAGTTCTTTTATTTCTTTTTCTGAACTAATTAAATCTAAACATAAAGATTTAAATTCTAACTTAAACTCTTCTGAAGTAAAATCATAAGATGAAAGTACCTCATCTTCAGTAGGCATCTCTTCATCAGAATCAGAACTCTCTGCAGCAGAGTGGTTGCTGCAGGCATCTATTGCCATTAGGCAAACTTCTTTTGCCTTCTTCTCTTCCTCATCTTCACTGGAGCTTGATGAGGAGGATTCTTCATCAGAATCACTCCAGGTTTCAGCAATGAAACCTCTCTCCTTCTTCTTGTTTTTGTGGGAGGATGGCTTGGAGTGCTTCCTGTGTTGTTCCTTTTCTTTTCTCTTTTCTTTGTTCTTCTCCTCTGGACATTCTGGCAAAATGTGTCCAGGCTTCCTGCAACCATAACAAATAATTTCTTTAGCAGGAGAGCGATCATACCTTGGTTTGTCTTCATAGCGTGAAGACTTCTTTCTGAACTCCTTTCTTCCCATCTTGAGAAATCTTTTGGCAAACAATGCCATAAGTTCCTCATTAGATTGGCTGCCTTCAGACACATCTGCAGCCTTAAGAGCTAGAGATTGCTCTTTTCTTGTTGGAGTGGGGGTCTTGGCTTCAGCTTCTGCTTCTCTGGTCTTCAGCACTTGCTCAAAAGACTTGAGCTTGCCGAGGAGGGCTTCAGTTGAGATCTCATTGGTACTTCTGGCTTCTTTGATGGGCCAGATTGTTAGATCCCATGTGCTAGGGAAGCACATAAGAATCTTATCATTGACCTCTGTCAATGATATGTCCTTGTCCAGGGTCCTCAGCTCATTGATGATTGAGCTGAGCCTGGTGTACATAGCTTCAACTGATTCAGCATCAGTTTTCTTGAAGTTCTCATACTGTGAGATAAGGTTGGACCTTCTGTCCTTCCTTTCATCAGCTGAACCAGCTACAATCTGGTTCAGTGTGTCCCACATGGCCTTTGCTGAGGAGTAGTCAGCCACCTTCTGGAACACCTCATCAGACATTGTCTGAGCCAGTATGTTCATTGCCTTGGCATCTGCAATTTTGGCCTTCTTGTATTCATCATTGTAGTCTGGAGGAGGCACTGCACTCATATCAGATGATGAGGCAGTGGCAGCAGCAGGTGCTCTTGGGGGACCTGACAAAATAGAGGCAAAAATACTTTCATCAATAGAGTTCATATATAATTTAATCCTTGCCTTCCAGATGCCAAACTTTGCTAAGTTGCATGCTGGAGGTCTGGTGCTAGAATAATCCTTAGACTGGGCCATGATAGTGAATATCTATAAGCTCTTGGTATCTATCAGGATCTTGTGACTTAGGTGTTAGCCTATACAGTCAGTCAACCATTGAAGGATCAAGCGCATACCCAACTGCACCAAAAGCCCGGACTGTTGGAGAGGGCGCTACTTAATTTTTTATATAAGTAGCAGAGCGCCACGGGTCAAGTGAAGGAACGCCGGACCCAACAATCCCCCCCCGGCGTCCAGCACAACCCGTCAGCTCAGAGGTGGGGTTACCACATGGCCCACACGGCTCAGAGGTGGGGTTACCACATGTCCACGGTTGCCTGACCCACCGGACCCACACAGGTAGAAGGGAAAAATCGAGATTTAATAGCACTCCCCCGGTCTTGAACCCGTGACCTCCTCTGATACCAATTGAAGGATCAAGCGCATACCCAACTGCACCAAAAGTCCGGACTGTTGGAGAGGGCGCTACTTAATTTTTTATATAATTAGCAGAGCGCCATGGGTCAAGTGAAGGAACGCCGGACCCAACATAGTTCCCGACAATTTATGCACTAGCCTCCTTACATTGGACGTGAAGCGTTCATCTCAGTCACTTACAATACTGCGGGGTGCACCATACAACCGAACAATTTTATCCATGTAGAGTCTTGCTAACTTTTCCATCAGATCATCCTTTTTCAGTCTTGGCTACCAGAACAATTTCTACAAACCTCTAAACATTTTGTGCTCCCCGGGTGAATTGAGTACTTGGTATAATGAGCCTCGAAAATCAATTCCTGCTGAAGACTCTCCACACTTGGGACGCACAGACGACTATCCTTCCACAACAGTCTGTCTTCAACAACATAATGGGAATATGACCTATCAAAAGCATCATCCATGATCTGCTTGTCCACGCAAGTGATCTCCAATGCCTCCAAATCTCGCGCCAAAATGTATGTCAAAGACGTAGTCCCCCAGGAACTTCATCCACCTCCGCTGCCACAAGTTTAAGCCCTTATGATCCAATAAGTACCTCAGGCTCTTGTGATCGATTTAGATGTCGACCTTCACACCCAATAGGTAGTGTCTTTACAGCTTCAGGGCGAATATCACGGCCGCTAACTCCAAGTCATGGACCGAATAAATTCTCTCGCATACTTCCAGCTAATGTGAGCTATATGTTATTTCACTCCCGTGCTTTAGCAGAACACAGTACAAGCCACTGCCCTAAGCATCGCTGTAAATCTCAAATCCTTCGGCCCTACTCGGTGAACATGGAATAGTTATCGAGGTCAACCAACTTTTCAGCTCTTCGAAAGCTTGCGCGCACTCCAGCGACCACACAAACTTTTGATCTTTCTTCGTCAAAGTCGTGAGGGGTAATTTTATCCGTTAGAGGTTTTCTTTGAAGCGTCTGTACTAGCCGGTCAGTCCTATAAACTTCGGACTTTACGCCAATGCAGATAACACAAGCAACTCACGTATCACAAATATCTTTGATGGGTCCACCACGATACTTTATCCACTCAAGACGTGACCAAGAAACACTACTGAGGGTAACCAAAGCTTGCACTTGGAGAACTTGGCATACAGTCGATTTCTCCTCAACGTCTCCGATACCAAATCCAGATGCTTGGAATGATCACCCTCATACTGAATTGTAACAGTCGATTTTCATTCCTAAGTGGACATTTATGGGTTCTTTTTATGTTATAACGATGACACACATACATGTTCTCACCACCCCTTAAAAGAATTCGCCCACGAATTCCAATAAGCAAGACCAAAACCGGTAGTCTGATACCAAATTATAACACCCCTATCTGTCGCATGGTATATAGTAGTAGATCCGGCCGGGGCCCGACGCCATATACTATAGACAGACCGAAGGGTTACATAATTAAACCATTCTTCCAATCACAAACGTCCTACACAGAGCAACTAGCAGAAACTTTAAAGTAGTTGAAAGAACCCAATAACATATAGCATATATCATGAATGTCCACTAATCACAATAGGAAAGAAGTATCAAAATACACAAAAGTACTTGGCCTTATGGCCTCACAAATGTTCACTTAACAACATAGTGTTTTACAGACATCGGCTCGTAGGCCGGCCACACATGATTGAAATAAAATAACAGTTCGCTTTGGCCTTCGAGGGCCAGCACAGCAGCTTGGGCTTCAGCCCGCTATTTGGCACTTTGTTCCGCGGCACCTGCAAGATACATTCCACCGTACGGTGACAAACAAAGCAACAGTCAGCTAAAGCTGACCAAATTATAACGACCCCGCCCCTTATTCGGGACAACGGTGATCCTTCCCTGCATTACATTAGTACATCCAAAAATCCTAGTGAAAGTATAACCTAACACACTTCACCACAAATGGAGGCTCGCACGGCCTCCCACCCCATGCACTCAGGGCACATTGATGGTATACCGGACTTCCCGGATACCACCTCCATTCAGAGGTCCTTGACTTGAGGGTTACTTTGAGCATTTCAGTCTTTACGGACCCGGGCTTGAGACTCTCGTTATGCCACCTACGAGAGCCAATTTCCGCTACTCTCATGTTATAGTCTACATAATGCAGGTACAACTCCACCATTTCCCGTTGCTCAAGTCTCCCTACCGTATCCAAATACCGTAGTACGCATGGCCAAACTTGCAGGGCGCGGGTTGGTTTTGCCTTTCATGTTCGGCTCTTTGGCCTAATAATACTGAACCCATGGGCTCACCGCTTTCCAAAGAAAGGCCCTCCAGGTCACCTGGAGATAGGCCTCACAAATACATAGCTTTCTTGAAGCCATTGCCGATGGTAATCCTACCATCACGCGGTAGGGGATAGACTGTCATTTCTTCCCCCGAATCTCATAACACCACATCAACACCCAGTTATGTACGAGGTTGGCCCCCAGACCACCAAGTTGGGAAAAATGCGTTTCCGCCCAGTTTTCCGGGAGCACCTTGGAGTAAATCCCCAAGGCTCCCTGTTGCAATCTACCATGTAGAAAAAAACCCGAATAACAACACAGTTCAGAGTCTTCTCCAACAATCCATGCACAATGCAACATCACCGATCCAGACAAACACGTCCGGGTAGGCTTCACACACAATGCCTATGCCCGTACTTCGATTCCAGACTCTTTATGCAACACAAGGGGGACTATTCACATCTACCCCAAGGAACACCGCGCACTCACCGCACACTCGCGGGAGCGGGTTTCCCATGCAGAAAGGAAGAGGACTTCACATGTCCAAGTGGAGAATCGTTACCCTTGAAGTCCGTTTTGGCGCCATGGAAAACTAGCCGGATGGAAATCTTTGCAACGAGAATTCCTCCGCAGATCCGGTCTCGGTTTTAAATTCGGCGCTCCGATGCTCCGCCGGCGGCTGGAATCCTCCTCCTCCATCCTTGCTCTCTCCTCCCTCTAAGACTTTAGAAAGAAAAAGGCCAAAAAATTGAGGAGTTTAACCCCCACTCCTGGCCTTAAGGAAGCAGGATTAATCCTAAGCCGTCAGATCTTGTTTAAAGAAAACGAATGGCTCGGATCCACCCAAAATGTTACTTAAATAGTCCAAACACGGCTTTGCACACGGCCGTGTCCTAGGCCGTGTGCCTCGATCCAGCCACGATTATCGAGCACAGAAAAGAACATGGATTGGGACACACCCATGTCCCAACCTGACACACCCGTGTCGGGTCCTCGACACGCCCGTGACCATGGGCTGTGTCACAAATAACCGCCATGCCAACCGTCACGTCCCATAGTGGACACGAGTGGCGACACGCTCGTGGCAGACTTGACACGCCCGTGTCAACCAGTACACGCCCGTGTTCTGGGCCGTGTCCCCAGTCTCCATATGACAAAACTTCCCCGAGAAGGACACGACCATGTGATACGCCCGTGTCCCATGCTGTGTGCCTTACACTCCCTGGGACACGCCCGTGTCTCAGGCCGTGTTCGAGCACTCAACGCTCGTCGACCTAAACTCGACGACCCGAGCACGACACAGCCATGTGACACGCCCGTGTCACGGGCCGTGTTCACCCTACCAAGATCCGAACTTGGTTCAAACACCGCCCGTTTCACTTTTGAGTTTCGGGGCATTACACCGTACGCATCGCGACTTTCTGATCGGCCCCCGATGTTCTGCTGTGCACAATTCATCTTCTTCGACATACACGACTGTATTGCTACTCTCTTTACAGATTTATACTCCTCCAGATCGAGTCGATAGAATATTCAAGATCTTCAATGATTCATATTCCTTGTTCTTCAATCGATTTCAACATCTACTATTCCCGGAGAACAACGGATTGAAGATTTCAAATCTTGTCTAAGTTGGGTGTAATATTCATTTACCATTGCAGGAAATTTTTCTCTGAGTGGTAGATCCATTTGTGGATCGAGTGGTAGATCCATTTGTGGATTGAGTGGTAGATTCATTTGTAGATCGAGTCATAGATCCGGTTGTGGATCGAGTGGTAGGAGCGTCATCTCCGAGTTGTAGGAGTTGCGGCTCTAAGGTGTAAGATTTGTGGACATTTGAGTTTGGTGAAGTAGCTGAATCTAGCCCTTCATGGTAGATAGGCAAGGCTGGAAAGTGGATGTACCCAACTCGGGGAACCACTATAAATCTCGGTGTTTGTGAGTTTAATTTCTACGTAATTTTTATTCCGTGAAAAGCCACAAACATCACCTATTCACCCCCTCTAAGTGATTTAGGTAGACGCTAGACACTTTCAATTAATATCAGAGGGAGGTTTTGTTCGATATAAGGTTAACACCGTGAACAAGATATCTGTTCTAGCGTCAAGAGATTCCGTCTAGTAACCATGGACAGAAGTAAAGATATGTCTTCTATGAAGCTACCAGTATGCACAAAAGAAAACTTTCCCATGTGGAAAGAACGAGTAAGATTCTTCATAGAAGCTGCTGATCCCAGAATATTCTAGATTGTGGAAGAAGGATCCCACATACTGACTTAACCATCAGCTCTGAATCCTGCAGTCATGATCCCCAAGAAGATGATGGACTTGACTAAGGATGAAATTGCCTTAGTCTCTCTTGATAAGAAGGCAAATAACATCATTGCAAGTGCAGTGGACGATTCAATGCTTCAAGAACCTATTTCATTTCAAATCTGCCAAGGAAATGTGGGATTGCCTAGTTGTGATGATAGAAGGAACAGATGAAGTCAGAGATGATCGCAGATCGTTGCTGAATCAGGAATACGAAGCATTCAAGAAAGGATCAAGTGATAGTATTGCTGACAACTTCGAGAAATTCTTTAAGATTGTAAATGGCCTCAGTAACTATGGTCGTAATTTCATTAATGGAAAACTCAACGACAAATTTCCGAGATCCCTGACAAAGGACTAGGACACCAAAGTCGTATCCATTAGAGAATTTGTAAAGCTGCCTGAAATTGACCCTCAAAACTTCTTTGGGAAATTGCTCTCCTATGAACTACAAATGAACACCAGAAAGGAGCAAAGCAGTCGGACTTCCAACAAAGAGAAGTCGGTGGCCCTAAAGGCGGAAGGGTCAAGAAAGTCTAAAGCAGTTTCACCTGTAAGGACTCGTGCTCCTGACACCCCAGAAGACTCCGAGCCTAGCACATCTAGCTCTGAGCTATTGGGTGCAGAGAAAACTTATTGAGACTTACTCCAAGCTGAAGACTATTCTCCCTCTCATTGATGAGTTCTCAGCTCTAAAGAAGTGTAGTGGTCTTGGCCACGTAGTTAGAAAAGGTAAG
This sequence comes from Platanthera zijinensis, assembly GCA_039513925.1. Lineage (NCBI taxonomy): Eukaryota > Viridiplantae > Streptophyta > Magnoliopsida > Asparagales > Orchidaceae > Platanthera > Platanthera zijinensis. The sequence goes on from CM077083.1 coordinate 160,921,283, forward strand.
GCTGCCAAGAAAGCTAGTGCTAAAGAAAAGGGGAAGGAACCTCTAGGTCAACCCTCGTTTAGGAAGGTAACCTTCTCGATAAACAAGTTTGACCTTGAGTCATCCTACGGTAATCTGGCTAGGCCTACTTATGTATAGCCCAAGAAGATATACCAGGGATGGACCCGCCCCCAAGACTATGGTGCTAGTGTCTTCAAAGCACCTTACGAAGAGATTGAACTCAAGAGTTATGGTCCTTATGTTCATGGACATAACTATAAGAGGGCACCAAAAGCCAAAACTTTTGTACCTAAGGCAAAGGAGATGGAGAAGCTCTGTGTATGCTGTAATCAGTAGGATTCCACCTCCAAGTATGTTGCCCTGCTTGACCTCACGTTCAAAAGATAAAGCAGGAGTATAAGAGAAGGTACAATAAGTTTGACTGTTGGTGCTGCGACAAAATTGGTCATTTTGGCATAGGTTGTTGGTTTAACCATGCTAACTTTGTAACTCCACGAGTTAACCATGCGAGACCAATCACTCACAGAGTTAATTTTCCTAGTGGTGTTAAGCTGACCAAGAACCAAGGACTCAAATCCGTTTGGGTTCCTAAGGTAAAGTGATTTATGATTGTAGGTATGTCCAAAGGCCAACAAAACTCATATCTGGTATTTGGACAGTTGATGCTCTCAGCATATGACCGGGACAAGAAACCTATTGCTTGATTATACCCCAGTCAAATATGGACCAAAAGTCATCTTTGGAGGGTCAGACAGGGGAAATACAAAAGGCTATGGTATGACCTCCAATGGAGTAGTCTCTTTCACAAACGCGGCTTATGTTGAAGGATTACACCATAATCTTATAAGCATAAGTCAGCTATGTGATAAAGGCTACATCGTTGAGTTCTGCAAGGACAAGTTTTTGATAAAGTCATCTTCAAATTTGGAGACGGTCTTAACAAGCACTCAGAGTAGAAATATTTTCTGTTTAAATTTTCTTTGCTTAGACAATTCTATACTAGTCTGTTTTCTTGCAAAAGATAGTGTGTCTTATTATGACCAATGACACAAGAGATTAACACATATTAATTTCAAAATAATAAATATGTTATTTTCTCACAACTTAGTGCGCGATGCCCCCAGCATTAAGTGCCTTAAAGAGAGTCTGTGTCATGCATGCCAAATGGGTAAGCAGACAAGGGTTACCTTCAAGGGTATCGCTGAGAAAGATTCTTCAATAAGTTTATACTTACTTCATATGGACTTATTCGGTCCTATGCCTATTCACAGTTTATGAGGTAAGGTCTACACGTTAGTAATTATTGATGACTACTCGCATTTTACTTTGGTGTTCTTTCTGAAACACAAGTCAGACACCTTCGACACATTCACAAATTTTGTCCGGCAAATTTTGAACAAATTGAACTGCTCAGTGGTCAAAATCAGAAGTGATGACGGAACAGAATTTGAGTCTAGTGCCATGACATAATTTTGTATAAATCAAGATATCTTTCATGAGTTTTTCTCACCGCGCACTCCATAACAAAATGGAGTTGCGGAGAGAAGGAATAGAACCATAATTGAAGCATGTACAACGATGTTGAACGATGAATCACTTCTGGATTACTTCTGGGCTGAAGCAGTCAACACAGCTTGTCACGCGCAAAATAGAGCACTTATCAACAAAAGCTATCGTAAGACCCCCTATAAGCTATTAAAGGGAAGAAAACCTACTGTGCCCTATTTTAGAATCTTTGGAAGTAAATTCTTTGTACTTAATAATGAGAAGTATTACCGCATGAAGTTTAGTGAAAAATATTTTGAAGGTATTTTTGTAGGTTATAGTAGCCATAGTAAGGCATATAGGATTTTCAATAAGAAAACTCTGGTGGTAGAAGATTCAATCAATATTGTATTTGATGAGACAAGCCTACTCCAAAGCAGCTCGTCTTATGTTATTGGTGCAAATGCAGGTACCACGTTCAAGGAACTAAGCTTGGATGAAGCTGTCAAGGAAGAAGCCCTAAGCTCGGTCAAGATCATCGATCCAGGCTTGGGGGATGTAGAACTGCTAGAGGAAGAATTTCTTCAACCTCCAAAGGATGCAGCAAATGCTGTAGAGCCTGCTGGTGGGAGAGCAAGAAATCTAGGGTTCAGACACCTAAGAGATCACCTAGTTGATCAAATAATTGGAGAGCCAGGCGATAGTGTAAGAACCAGAAGAGGTACGACTAATGAGATTATGCATATTAGTTTTCTGTCACAAGTTAAGCCAAAGAAATTTGAAGAGGAAAACAAGGATGCTGCTTGGATTTTGGCAATGCAAGAGGAGCTCAATCAGTTTGAACTTTGCAAAGTCTGGGAGTTGGTACCCAGACCAAAGGGACAAAACGTGATCGGCACCAAGTGGATCTTCAGAAACAAGCTGGAAGAAAATGGTGTCATTACCAAGAATAATACCAGGCTCGTAGCTCAAGGATACAGACAATAAGAAGGGATCGACTTCGACCAGACCTTTGCTCTAGTGGCCAGGCTCGAGGCGATCAGGTTGTTTCTTGCATATGCTGCCCTCAAAGGCTTCGCCATCTACCAAATGGACATGAAGTCAGCATTCCTAAATGAGAATCTAAAAGAGGAAGTATACGTATCACAACCCCCAGGTTTTGTAAACTCAACTCACCCTGAACATGTTTATTTTCTTAAGAAAGCTCTATATGGCTTAAAACAAGCTTCACGAGCTTGGTATGAGACGCTGTCTAACTTTCTTCTTGAGAACAAGTTCACAAGTGGAAAGATAGACAAGACATTATTTTTTATGGAAGTAAAAGGCAAGATTCTACTAGTGCAAATCTATGCCGACGATATCATATTTGGCTCTACGGAAGACAAACTTTGCAAGAAGTTTTCCAAACTTATGCAAGGGAAGTTTGAAATGAGCAGTATGAGAGAGCTGAAGTATTTCTTAGGACTTCAGGTGAAACAATCTGAAGATGAAATTGTCATCTCTCAAACGAAGTTAACTAAGGAGCTTATTAAGAAATTTGGAATGGAGAACGCAACCTCTATGAGGACTCCAATGGGTTCAAATATGTCTCTGGACAAGGATGAGAAAGGGAAATCTTTTGATGAAACCAAGTACAGAAGCATAATTGGATCCTTGCTCTACCTCACTGCCAGTAGACCGGATATAATGTTTTCAACATGCGTTTGCGCTACATTTCAGGTGAACTCAAAGGAATCTCATTACGTTACTGCAAAGAGAATTTTAAGATACCTTAAGGGTACACCCAATCTTGGCTTATGGTACTCGAGAAATAATGATGTCGAGCTAATTGGTTTTTCATATGCCGATTTTGCAGGAAGCAGGGATGATAGGAAAAGCACTTTCGGGACGTGCCATTTCCTCGGAAGACGACTTATTTCATGGAGCAGTAAGAAGCAGAATTGTGTGACAACTTCTACGACCGAGTCAGATTATATCTCTGTGGGTAATTATTGCGTACAACTTCTTTGGATCAAGAATCAACTTGAAGACTACAAATTGAAGTTTAAAGATATTCTAATGTATTACGACTCATCCAGCGCAATAGTGATAGTGAATAATCCAGTCGATCATAGCCAGACAAAACACATCGAGGTGTGATATCACTTCATCTGGGATCATGCGGAGAATAAGGACATAGCCCTCAGCTATGTCCCGACGGATAAACAGGTCGCAGACATTTTCACCAAGCCGCTGGACGAGGCCAAGTTCTCATTTTTCAAAATGGAACTGAGTATGTTGAACAAGGATTCGTGAAGAGGGACAAGAATACAAGAAGCTCTCGGTAAAGGCATCATGGCTGAAAAATATCCCAAGGGAAATTCGTCGAATATCGAACAACACACTCGCCGATTCTTCAGATATCATTGGACACTCGCCGAATCTGACTCAATTCTGGCGAAACTAGCCGAATTTCACTTAGGGAAAATTGTATATCTTTCTATATTGGATCCAAAAATTATATATATATATATATATATATAAATATAAAATACGGGAAAAAGGGGGCAACCACACGATTGCACTTGCCAAAATCAAGCCGAATCGCCGCAAAATCCCTCCCGACTCTTCGGCTCCCGTGACAGTTGCTCGTCATCTTCCTCCTGCGGATTTGCTCTCGTTCGTCATTGTCTAGTTTAGTGATAGAAATCCAAGGATTCTACAAAGTTCCAGCAAGACCTAAACTGTTTTCCCGCAAGTATTCCTCCGACGGCTTGAAATCCCGATAGCTTGCTCTCACCGATCCAATAGTGGTTTCTCGCCATTACGACAATGATACTGTAGTGACAGTCATTTCTTTAACCGACAGCATTCCATCATGCTCTCTTTCGTTCATTGAATCTCCATGGTGTAAGACCCCCCCCCCCCCCCCCCCAAAACCTTTGCCCTGAGTCGGGCTGGAAGGGATCTTACTGCCCAATGCGTACACCCAGTGCTCCTTAAGGGGTAACAACCCACCCGACTAAGCACTAGTTGGCCGCCTTGCTCGGCTAGAATCACAACATTCACAACACATCAGAGATTTACGGAAGCATTAACAGGAAAACACTATTAAATATATATAACATCATATATATTTACATGAAAACTAGGGTCATAGCCTATGTTCTTATATAAGCCCGCAGGTTGTACAAGTTCTACATATAACTCCTCACTCTCTCTCCACTGCTCACTAGTACTTGCGTCTTGAAACTCTGGAGACGATTGGGGTGCCTCTGCACGGGTAGTCCTATCAGCTGGCATATCATCCTACAACAGCTGGTCACTATGGTGCTCCATCTCCTGTGAATGGTTTTTAAAATAACTGTTAGTCACAGAGCTAAGTGGAAACAAATCTCCTCCCCGGATCCATATCCTGGGGACGAGCTCACGCACCCAACAAAAGTAGATAGCCAAAGCATGAGAGGGTTAGTACAACATTTCATGAATAAGCTAGGAGCAACCAAAAAGAAGTGCAACATGGTATAACTGGATTAGTAGCAGCAATATACGTCAGTTATAATTTAAGCTCTACTAGCACAGTAGCACAATAGGTATTCAAAACCCGTGCAAACATCACAAGCATTCACAACCGCATACACATCGCAGACATTCACAGTCGCATACACATCGCAGGCATTCACAGCCGCGCACACATCGCGGCTTTCACCGCTGCGTCCACATCGCAGGCATTCACAACCGCGCATAACACCCTATGTCGACATAGTATGGATTGCTTCTATTACAGCAGGGTAGCGAGCCCCGTGGGCCTCACCGATGTGGTAGTCTGTGACAGTGGCCAGTCCTACCACTTATGGGGGTGGTCGTACTGCACAACCCCAGGTCCCAACGTACAATCTCATGTACTATTGGATGTGAGCCACATCCGACGATACAACATTTTGGCCGATAAGCGGAGGAAAACCCAATGAGGAAAAAACATAATGGCCGGTCACCCGTAGTATCCATCTCCCTGTCTCCTTGAGTCGTCGACCTTCCCGCACCGATACGAACGGTCTGTAGAAGGGACTGACCCGTCACAGTTCACCGCAAGAAATTTACAAGCAATAAAACAGTCAATTTTTGCTAGCATGCACCGGGTCTGAGGCGGCCTGCCCTACTATGCTTCAATCTTCGGGCAGTAACGCTCAGCTAAACTTTCGACAAGGGGCATGAGAGCACTTTATTTGGGGCTAAATCTGGAGGAACACCTCAACTCCGGTTATCCTCAACTTAGGCTCGTCCTTAACAGATGGCTGCTCGTCAAAACAGGACCCATGCTTATACTAGTAAATTGCAGTAAAGAAAATGCGGTAATTAAAACTGCTGATAATATAAGCTGCATAATTAGAGTGCTGGAATGAAATGTGACCAGTACGAAACTGGAGTAGTACTGAAACAAAAGTACTAAATTGAATTTGACCAGTACGGGACTGGAGTAGAACTGAAATGAAAATACTGAATTGAACTTGACTAGTACGGGACTGGAGTAGTACAAAAACAAAAGTACTGAATTGAACTTGACCAGTACGGGATTGAAGTAGAACTGAAATGAAAGTACTGAATTGAACTTGACTAATACCTGGATTAAGGTTGTGGATTATTTTTCTCGAAACTCGTACTTTCATCTTCCGAGTCCACCCAAAATGCTCGAGAGTTATTTGAAAATGAGCCACTCAGTGGTTTTGCAAAAGTCTCGAAATACTCAGAGTTGGAATCTTGCCCCGACAACTCTCGTCGATTTCTCAATTGAACTTAATATTCAATATATAAAATGGCCGCGCGCTTCGATTTCCATTTTTGAAAAATTCGAGCGCGTAAATTTCCGAGCGCGACCCTAGACTCCAAGAAATTGGAAAAACTTCAATTTTTTTCCCAAGTTTCCAAAATTTTAATACAACATTTAAGAGGGCCTAAAAAGAGCTTAGTAATTTTTCCAAAATTTTCCGTGCAATTTTGGGCCTCTAAATTGGCCATATAATTCTTATTTAGGTTTTTAAAAATACCATATCAATCCCAAAATTCTCAAAATTTTTGTGGAGATTGCACTCATCAAGGGGAATAATTTCATGTTGAAAACTTTTTTCACCAGGCCTCTAGTGTACCCTCCAGAAAATAAAGCACCCATTTTTAATTATAATATTATAATAATCATAATTATTATAAAAATTATAAATTTTATTTCTATCTTCTTCCCGAGCCTGTACAGAGCCCTGTACAAAACTGCCCCTTACGAGCCTTCTTTGTCGCCGACCGGCCATGGCTCCGCCCCCGGCCGACTCCTCAGGGGTGGGCACTCCCTCTAGCGGTGGTTCGGTGGACTGCCGCCACTGGCCATCGCCGGAGCTATTTTTTTTATTTTTGAACGGAGGGGAGGGGGTGACGGCGACGACGCTCCGACCGCTGGAGCTCACATGCAAAGCATCCAGAAGATAGGGAGGAAGGAGAGGAGAAGTTTTCCACTGATTTCGGGGCCTTCGGGAGCTCTCGACGAAGTTGCCATGAGAGGTGGCGGAGATGGCGGTGGAGCTTGTCTGTGCTTTTTCCGGCGAAACAGAGCTCTGGAAGGGGTGGGTTAGGCTTGTTTTGAGCTTGGATGAGTGGTACCACCCTCTGGTGCTAGAGGTCTCCATTTATAGGAGGGGGCAAGACCCCTCCTTCCCTTCTCCCTCTTGGTTAAGCAAACCATGGTTAGGTACGCCAACCCTTCTAGGGTCAACTACCTAGCTGTATAGGGTACCTGGTAGCAGGGAATTTGAGAGGTACAATCATGGTGTAAGCCTCTCATTGGTTGGAGCTTGGCTTGGGTAGATGGAGGCTTGTGATTGGAGCTTTTCCTTTACCTTGGGTTAGATTAACCCAACCCATGTCAAGGGCAATAGGTGGCAGCCATCTATAGGGAGAGGTACATCTAAGTGTCTCCATATTGGTGGCTTGGAGAAAGGTTTAAGTGGGTTTGGGCTTGAGAAAGAGAAAAAGAGAGAGAAAGAGAGAGACTCTCTCTTGGCTTGGCCCATGGGCCATCCTCCTTGCTGGAATCCAAGGCCAATATGGGGTTTAAATTGGGCCAAAAGGTGGCCTACTGAGTGGCCACAAGTGGGGGGTAACTTGGAATTAAATTCCCTTAAGAAAAATGGATTTTTAGGAAGTTTGACCTATTAAGTCAACCATGGAGTGGGTCAACCCATGGGGGTCAAAATAGGTCCAAGTCATCGGGAGTTGGGTCAAAGTTGGGATGTCGTGTCACAATTGGTGTGCGCACGCTTTTCGGTGCACAGATGAGCTTGATTTGACCACAGATTGACCACCCGTCATCGAAACTGACCGGGAGCAATTCCGTTGACTTTGTATTGACCATACGAATCCAATGCCACTGAACAGGGTCGAATCAGTGTTCGTTTGTTCAATATTTAAAATTTGTGCGTCGCGGCGCGCTAAAACAGTCCAAACGCTCATATTCATTGTTAGGTTTTGAATCGCGACGCAACGAGTTCCGATGCATTCTTATTGACTATATGAAGTTATAGGAACTGACAGAATCGAATCAGAGTTCTCTAGGTCAATATTCAAAATATCGTTTTTGCGACGTTCTACGACGAACGAGCATATCCACCATATGACCTCGGAATTCAACGGAACGAGTTCCAACGTACTCGTATTGACTCTACGAGGGCACAGGAACTGACAGAGCTCAAATCGAAGTTTTCTAGCTCGATATTCAAAAATCTCGTATTCGCGACGTTCTACGAGGAACAGTCATATCCACCATATGACCTTAGAGTTCAACAGAATGAGTTCTGATGCACTCGTATTTACTATACGAGGCCACAGGAACTCACAGAACTCAAATCGGAGTTCCCTAGCTCTATACCCTTCCTAGGGTTGCCTCCTACCGGGTCACGGGTAGAGGTTCGGGTCACTTTTATTGGGCCTATTAGGGTTCCGGTGGCCCAATAAAAGTTGGGATGTTACACATGGCCCCTCGAAGCACTAGTGGTTTGATGGGAGGTGGAGAATTAGTCCGAATGGGGTTTGCCTATGCCTCTGATGAATTCCATAATGTGATCCTAATGTTAGAGACTGCAGGACTTTCCTTTGTCCTAGAACACCCTTGCAAGATTCTGGACAAGGAAGTTCTTGAATTCTTTCAACATGCCTAGCTGCGACGTGAGGACACCGTCATCAAAAGCAGAGTTCTGCATACTAAAGTCAGAGTTAAAGCTTCACTCCTCACTAGGTACTTGCGGCTTCCTATTTGTGAAGAGACCGATTACCTCGACAAGGATGATTTTACTAGAGCTCTACTATTTTGTGGACTGCCCCGAGGCACAAAGGTTGTAAAGCGTAAAGGAATGAACGAGGAGGGAAATATTCTATCAGACATCATTGGTAAAGTGTTGTGCAAAACTGGTTCCTATGACTACCTTTCTACTAAGATGTTCAAAATTCTTGTGGCGATCATCTGTCGGAAGAGAATAGACTGGGGTGATGTGCTGTTTGAGAAAATCAAAGACAGACTCTGCACTCCCAACTTTGGGAGGATTATCATTTTGTACCTGAATCAACTGGATGGTGACAAGTTTGATATGACCAAAGGTGTGCCTATCCATCACTTGAAGAAAATAGACTCATCCATATTTTCCAGGTGGGATAAGAGGATCATTAGGCAAGGGGGAGCCCCTGATTTGCCTGTGGAGGAGGTAGAACATGCTCCTGATATCAGGATTACTTCTCCACACCCCAATGAGATTCTTGATAGCTTGAGTGCAGGAATTGAGGGGGAGACAGCAGAACCACAAGTGGCTACTAGCATAGTGTAACATCCCGACTTTTATTGGGCCACCAGAGCCCTAGTGGGTCCAATAAAAGTGACCTGAACCCCTACCCGTGACCCGATAAAAGGTAACCTTAGGCATGAGATAGAGCTAGAGAACTCTGATTGGAGTTCTGTCAGTCTCTGTGACCTCGTATAGTCAAACTGAGCGCGTCGGAACTCATTCTGTTGGATCCCGAGGTTAAATAGTGGATATGGCCGCTACTCATAAACGTCGCAATTGCAAGATTTTGGATATCGAGCTAGAGAATTCCGATTTGAGTTCTGTCAATTCCTGTGGCCTCGTATGATTAATACGAGCGCATCAGAACTCGCTGCTTCACAATTCAAGGTCTAACGACGAACATAGACACTTTGATCGTTTTAGCACGCTGCGACGTGCAGATTTTGGACTTTCGCCAAACGAACTCCGATTCAACCCCAGTCAGTGGCATTGGACTCGTATGGTCAATACAAAGTCAATAGAAGTCGTACCGGGCAATTTTGATGACGAATGGTCAACTCGAGGTCAAATAAATCATATTTGTGCACCGAAAAGCGTGCACACACAAATTATGATGCGACACCCCAACTTTGACCCGACCCCCAATGTCTTGGACCCACTTTGACTTTGACCAGCATGGGGGACTCACCCTAGGGTTGACTTTGGACAAACCCCCCTAAAAGTCTAATTTTTGGATTTTATTTCCAAAAAAGTATTAACCCCTCTACTTTGTCTAGCAAGAGCCCCCAACCAGCAAGCCCATCCATGGGGCAATTGGAGGCCCACCATTCTTTCTCCCCCACTCTTCCCTCTCTTCCTCCACTTTGAAAGACCAAGAATGAAGGAATTTTCATTTCCCCACATGGGGGAATTTTCCTTGAGCCTCCAGCTGTCCTTGGACAGTTGGATGGTGGATATTAATACCTCCCTAAGGAGGGATTAATCCCACATTGGAGGTGAGAAGGAAAGCCCCTCTCCCCATGTAACGCCCCAAATTTCTTGAGGCATGAGATTCTTCATTGGGGGTTTCCGCCTGGCGGTAGCTAGTTACCGCGCGGCGGTAGCTGCAGTGTTTGCGTCGAGATCGTCGAGCTCTGGAGAAAACGTCGAGCTCTCTAGAAAGACGTTACTGCGTGGCGGTAGAAGTTAGCACGCAGCGGTAGCTGGGGAATTAATCCGGCAGAGCTCTTGGGAAAGCTATCGCCCGACGATAATATTACCGCCGACGATAGCAGCGGATGTCGTGTCATAACTGACGACGGCTATCGCGCGATGTTAGTGTCCTATTGCACGATAATAGTGGTACTGTAATGGCGTGTCCACGTGGCGGCCTGTGGTTTACTGGCCTGGGCGGTTACACGCGAAACAAGGAGGTACCGTGCGACGGTAACTAGTTATCGCGCGGCGGTAGCTTTGTTTATATGCCTGATTTTGGCCGTTTTCACTTCATTTCTTTTGGAGTGAGGAGTTGGCCTGGTTTTCCTGGAGGAGGAGCAGCGGCGCCGGAGGGTAAATCTCTCCGCCATTGAAGTTCCGGAGTTTCGATTCGCAAGACGAGTCCGGATCTGTGGAGGCAAGGTCGGTGCGGTCGCATTCATCCGTCTTGATCTTTAGCATGACACCGAAGAGAGCGCAATGGGTAATGATTCTCAACTTGGACATGTGAAGTCCTCTTCCTTTTGCATAGGAAACCCCGTCCCGCGAGTGTGCGGTGAGTTTGAGGTTTTCCTTTTGGTAGATACGGTATATCCCCATAGTTTTTGCATATAGAGTTCGGAATCGAAGTACAAACATAGGCATGGTGTGTGAAGCCCATCTGGACAGGTTGGTCTTGATTGGTGATGTTTTCATTATGCTTGTATTGGCTGGAGAAGACTCCGTGATGTTTGTTTTTCGGGTTTCTACATGGTATATTGCAGCAGGGAACCTTGGGGACTAACTCCAAGGAGCACCCGAAAAACTGGGTAGAATCGCTTTTCTGCCAGATACCGCATAGCGGTAGTGCTACCGCGGGCGGTAGTTCCTTGATTTGTTTGTGGCCTATGTCGTGGAGGCCTGAGGTTTGTGTTGTGGGGCTGAGAGCTGTAGGAGCCTAGCCAGGTGGCCTGCGAGCCACCCTTATAACATAACAATGTTATGTATTGATTGGAGAAATGGTAATGGGGAGGCTGACTTGCGTCGCGGTAGTTTTTGCCCGGCGATGTGAGCAACGGGAAAGGGCTGAACCTACCCAGTAGCTATGCCGAGTGTCCATGGGTAGTGTTACTTGTCACTGCCATAGTTATGGGTCTTAGGCCTTGCGCAAGCCGTAAAGACTACCAAATTCTCATGTTTTATGTTGTCTTATGAACGGTGGTGAGTCCCTGGCTTTTATCCGGACACTGAGAATGTGACCTGAGTGCACGGGGTGTGTGGTCGTTCTTGCCTACGCCTGTGGTGAAGTGTGCTTAAATTGCACTTTCATTACTATGTTTGATTTTGCTAATAACTTGCAGGGAAGGAGCTCCGCCGCCCCCAGTAAGGGTGGGGTCATTATAATTTGGTCAGCTTCAGCTGACCGTTGTCTTATTTTTCCACCGTTTGGTGGATTGTTCTTATGCAGGAACAGGTAAGCCAAGTAGCAAGTAGCGGGCTAAAGCCCTTGATGTTGTGCTGGCCCTTGAAGGCCAAAGCGAAGTGTTTACTTTTACTATTTTAATGTATGGCAGGCCTACGTGCCAGAGTATGCAAAACACTTTAATTAAATTTGAATGTTGTAAGGCCATAAGGCCAAGACTATGTGTATTTGTTCTTTCGTTCCTACTTTGGGTTATAGGGGACATTCATGTTCTGTGTTGGGTTCTTCTAACTTACTTAAAAGCTTTCGCTAGAATGCTCTGTGTTAGGTTTCTATATGGTATCATAGTATTTTGGTATTAATATGTAAATCCACTAACTGTCGGTGGAATATGGCATGAGGCGCCGACCAGACCTTCTGTTATATTTCATGTGACGGGTGTGGGTGTTACAATTTTGTATCAGAGGCACGTTGTCGGGCTTACTTAGGAGAATTCACGGACGAATTCTTTTTAAGGGGTGGTGAGCACAACCATGTGCGTCATCATTATAATATGAAAAGAACCCATGAATGTCCACTTAGGAATGAAAATAAACATGTTTAATGAACCTGAGTGTTCCTATGATGCTTTTTGGCAATTATTTGTCACCTAATTGAGTGTTTCCCGATTATAGGTGATTAGGAGTGGTGCAGTGCAGTCACAATGTCAGGACTCTGTGGAGGGAAGCGCGCTTAATGACATTCTTACAAAACCTCCTTCTGCTGAAACCATCCGAATGGTAGCGGAAGTAGTGTTCGCCATGATCAATGCCCAACATGGAAGGCACGTGCAACCCCCTGTCCCTGGTGTGGCTTCAATGCCAGTTGGTGCTCTAGAGCAAGTGGAAATTAGAAGATCATCAGATCAGCAATTGAACATGCTTTTGCGCAAGGGACGCACTCTGTTGACAAGTATTTGCTTGCGTTTGTCACGATAAGGCGCTACTCAGGGTTTGTGTTGGAGGACGAGCAGACTATGGTAAATAGGTTTTATAACGGTCTGTGTGATGATTTATGAATTCTATTGGTAGGACCGAAGTTATTGGGATTCCGAGCGTTGGTGGAGTCAGCTAGATCATTGGAAGTAGATTTGGGGAAAGTCTACCAGACACCAGTTTGTAGGGTACCGAACTCCACAGTTTCTGCAAAGTCTGAACACCTCAGGAGTTATCATAAGAGATATAGAATCTCTACTGGTCAAGCTCCTTATGCTTGCCATACTTGTGGCAAGTCAGGACACCTTACCTACGATTATCGTGCTGATGCCCCAAAGACAAAGAAAGCTAAGTCAGGAGAAACCTCAGGGCGAGTCCCACTTACTTGTTATACGTGTGGCAAGACTGGACATATTTCCATGAAATATCAGAGTGATACTCCAGTGGCCAAGGAGGCTGGGTCTGGAGCACCTTTGGGCGAGGAGGTCCAATCCACTATTATAACTGTGGCAAGCAGGGACATATAGCTTGTGATTATTGGGGTAGTTTTCCGAAGACAAAGGAAAAGGCAGAAGGCCATAAGCAAAGGGACGAGATGATAGGTACGGTTTAGCTTATAGCTTTTATACCTATGACATGATTAGTTACAAACTTATGATTTATGTAAGCTGGCCTTGTCCCACTCTTGGTGGTGGAGAGTACTGTTCGTCATGGGATTTATCTCTCCTTAGCATCCTAGGTTTTCTTGTGGTCCATATTATTGCTTTCTGATATATTGATTATGGATATGCAAACCAAACGGAAACATGGTCATTGAAGATTGTAGGTGGTGTAACCCTAAGGTGGTCATGCTAGGGCTAAGCACCGAAAGCGAGACTAAGTTAACAGTTCTTGGGGGGGAGGAGTTTTTCTTAAATAGAGACTATGAATCCCAAGCCTGGGTTGGTCGGTGTTTTGTTGGTGTTAGAGCTTGCCGACATTTTCCCCGAAAGTGTACCTAGAGCCCCACATCGGAGAGAGAGATCGAGTTAACTATTGAGTTGAATTTTAGTTCCAAGCCGGTGACGCGGTCACCTTACCGCTTAGCACTGAGAGAGATGGAGGAATTGAAGGCGTAGCTTCAAGGATTGATAGAGCAGGGGTTTGCGCATTCAAGTTTGTCACCTTGGAATTCCATGTTTCTCTTCGTGGTAAAAAAAGTGACAGAAGTATGCAGCTTTGTATCGTTTAATGGGAACTGGATAAGCTAATGGAGAAGAATAAGTACCTGATTTTGAGGATCGATGATTTGTTCGATCAGCTAGTTTGTAACGACTGTGTACTCGAAGCTAGATTTGAAATCCGGGTACTATCAGCTGCGAATTAGGGAAGTGACATTCCCAAGATGCCTTTCAGCACGTTATGGGCATTATGAATTTACCGTCATGCCATTTGGGCTGACGAATGCGCCATCCGTGTCTATGCATTTGATGAACAGGACGTTCAGAGAATACTTGGACCAGTTCGTGATAGTCTTCATCGATGATATACTAGTGTACTTGCATTGCGAGGAGGATCATTTCAAGCATCTTCATATGGTTTTGGAGACCCTGGAAAGGAACCAACTATATGACAAATTCTCCAAATGTGAGTTTTGGATATCCTCGGCAGCGTTCATTGGTCACATGGTTAATGGTGAGGGAATTGTAGTAGATTCGGTGAAGGTAGCTGCGATACGGGAATGTCCTGTGATTTCTTCTATGTCGGAAGTCCGAAGTTTTCTGAGGCTTGCCGGCTATTATAGGAGCTTCGTGGAGAACTTCTCGCGGATAGCACTGCCCCTCACGACTTTGTCAAGGAAGGATCAGAAGTTTGTTTGGTCGCCAGAGTGCGCACAAGCTTTCGAAGAACTAAAGTGTCGTCTGACCACGACGCCTGTCTTATGTTCGCCTTGTGGTTCAGAGGGCTTTGAGATTTATAGTGACGCCTCTGGGAGTGGATTAGGCTGTGTTCTGCTTCAGCACGGGAAGGTGATAGCCTATGGATAACATCAGTTGAAGGTGCATGAGAGGAATTACCCAGTCCATGATTTGGAGTTGGCGGTTGTGGTATTAGCTCTTAAGCTTTGGAGACATTATCTGTATGGGGTTAAGGTAGATATCTATTCAGATCACAAGAGCCTGAAGTATCTGATGGATCAGAAGGATCTGAACATGCGACAACATAGGTGGATGGAGTTCCTTGGGGATTACACCTACAAGATTCATTATATTCCTGGGAAGGGGAACGTTGTGGCGGATGCTTTGAGCCGTAGGACCCCTGCTCGATCCAATTGGTTACAAATGCTCAACGAGCGGCTTATTAGGGATCTGGAGGCCTTGTAAACCTCTTGTGTTGACAAGGGCATTAGTGCAAACGCACGTTTGGGTTGGACGGAGGTTCAATATGACCTCACGGATAGGATTCGACAGGCCTTAGAGTTGGACGTGAGCTTGAAATGTCACTGGGCGGAAATCATTGATGGGTCTAACGACCAGTTCTCTATCGACGATGGCCTCTTATGGAAAGGCAGTCGATTGTGCTTCACCAACGTGGGGAAGTTGCCAGAAGAATTGATGTATGAGACGCACTTTACGAAGTACTCGATTCACTCCGGGAGCACCAAGATGTTTAAGGACATGAAGAAATTTTTTTGGTGACCGGGTCTGAAGAAAGACATAGCATTGTATGTGGCGAAATGTCAAACCTGTGCCATGGTGAAGGTTGAATGCCAGAAGCCTGGCGGATTCCTGAAGTCCTTGCTTATATCGAAGTGGAAATTTGATGACATCTCCATGGATTTCGTGCACGGCTTGCCGATATCGCACAAGGGGAACGGTGCCATTTGGGTGATCATTGATCGTTTAACGAAGGTGTCACACTTTATACCCAATAGGAAGGATTATTCAGTTGATAAACTAGTGAAGCTTTATGTGGACAACATAGTCTGTTTGCACGGCGTACCCCGGAGCATCGTTAATGACCGAGATGGTCGTTTCACATCTAACGATTGAAGGCTCATTCATCAGTTGTTGGGTACCAAGTTGAACTTTAGCACAACTTTTCACCCACAGACAGATGGTCAGACTGAAAGGGTGAATAAGACGATGGAAGATATGCTTCGTATGTGTGCTTTGGATTTCGGGAAAATATGGGAAGACCATCTTTTTATGATTGAGTTTGCATATAATAACAACTACCAAACCAGCGTTCAGATGTCGTCTTTTGAGGCTCTGTACGGCAGGAGGTATCGTACTTCATTGTCTTGGGTAGAAATGGGAGAATCGAAGTTGTACAAGCGAAGGGACTTTGAAGATGCCACTTCAACAATACAGTTGATTCGAGAACAGTTACTGATTGCTCAAAATAGGGTGTATCAAGAATTTGACGCTTAAATAAGCTAGGTCTGAGGTGGGCGATTGGGTATACCTCAATGCCAAGCATTGGAACGTGGAGTTTGCGGTGGGCGATTGGGTATACCTCAAGATAAAACCATTTAAGGGTGTATCAAGAATTTGACGCTTAAATAAGCTAGGTCTGAGGTATGTTGGGCCTTTTTGAGATCTTGGAGCAGATTGGTGAAGCCACCTATCGTTTGGCTCTTTCAGTGGAGTTGAGCGGTTTGCACGATGTATTTCACATCTCAGTGCTACGGAAGGACATTCAAGATCCTACTCAAGTGATTGCTACGGATCAAGTGCTGGTCTATTATGGGTTGACGACGAAGGACAAGCCCATTCATATCAAGGACGTAGAGGTAAAGCAGCTGCGGAACAAGTCCATTAGTATGGTCAGGGCCCTTTGGGACAACTGTGGTAGAGAAGTGTTGTCTTGGGAACACGAGCAAACAATGAGGGAGGAGTTCCCTGAGCTTTTTCGCTGAGGTATTCAGTTGTACTGTTTTCTTTTTATATCTTCCTGTAACGTCAAATTTTGGGACGAAATTTCTTTAAGTGGGGGAGATTTATAACGCCCAAAATTTCTTGAGGCGTGAAATGCTTCACTGGGGGCGGTAGCTCCAGTGTTTGCGTCGAGATCGTCGAGCTCTCGAGAAATATGTTAGCGCACGGCGGTAGAAGTTAGCATGTGGCAGTAGCTGGGGAATTAATCCAGCAGAGCTCTCGGGAAAGCTATCGTCCGGCGATAGTATTACCGCCGGCGATAGAAGCGGATGTCATGTCGTAACCGACGACAACTATCACACAGAGTTAGTGTCCTATCGCACAGCAACAGTGGTACTATAACAGAGTGTCCACGTGGCGGCCTGTTGTTGGCTGGCATGTGCGGTTACACGCGAAACGAGGAGGTACCGTGCGGCGGTAGCTAGTTACCGCGCGGTGGTAGCTTTGTTTATATGCCTGATTTTGACCGTTTTGACTTCATTTCTTTTGGAGTGAGGAGTTGGCCTAGTTTTCCTGGAGGAGGAGCAGCGGCG
Organism: Platanthera zijinensis; assembly: GCA_039513925.1. Taxonomy (NCBI): domain Eukaryota; kingdom Viridiplantae; phylum Streptophyta; class Magnoliopsida; order Asparagales; family Orchidaceae; genus Platanthera; species Platanthera zijinensis. The sequence continues at coordinate 160,938,587 of CM077083.1, forward strand.
CCGGAGGGTCAATCTCACCACTATTGAAGTTCCGGAGTTCCGATTTGTAAGACGAGTCTGGATCTGTGGAGGCAAGGTCATTGGGGTCGCGTTCATCCGTCTTGATCTTTGGCATGGCACCGAAGAGTGCACAAAGTGTAAAGATTCTCAACTTGGAAATGTGAAGTCCTCTTCCTTTTGCATAGGAAACCCCCTCCCGTGAGTGTGCGGTGAGTGTGAGGTTTTCCTTCGGGTAGATACGGTATATCCCTGTAGTTTTTGCATATAGAGTTTAGAATCGAAGTACGAACATAGGCATGGTGTGTGAAGCCCATCTAGACAGGTTGGTTTTGATTGGTGATATTTTTATTATGCTTGTATTGGCCGGAGAAGACTCTATGATGTTTTTTTTTCGGGTTTCTACACGGTAGATTGCAGTAGGGAACCTTGGGGACTAACTCCAAGGAGCACCCGAAAAACTGGGCAGAATCTCTTTTCTGCCAGATACCGCGTAGCGGTAGTGCTATCGCAGGCAGTAGTTTCTTGATTTGTTTGTGACCTTTGTCGTGGAGACCTGGGGCTTGTGTTGTGGGGCTGAGAGCTCTGGGAGCCTAGCCAGGTGGCCTACGAGCCACCCTTATAACATAACGAGGTTATGTATTGATTGGAGAAATGGGAATGGGGAGGCCGACCCGTGTCGCGGTTGTTTTTGCCCGGCAATGTGAGCAACGGGAAAGGGCTGTACCTACCCAGTAGCTATGTCGAGTGTCTGTGGGTAGTGTTACCTGTCGCTGCCATAGTTACGGGTCTTAGGCCTTGCTCAGGCCGTAAATACTACCAAATGCTCATGTTTGATGTCGTCATATGAACGGTGGTGAGCCCCTGGATTTTATCCGGACACCGAGAATGTGCTCTGAGTACACGGGGTGTGTGGTCATTCGTACTTATGCCTGTGGTGAAGTGTGCTTAAATTGCACTTTCATTACTATGTTTGGTTTTGCTAATAACTTGCAGGGAAGGAGCTCTGCCGCCCCGAGTAAGGGGCGTGGTCGTTATAATTTGGTCAGCTTTAGCTGACCGTTGCCCTGTTTTGCCACCATTCGGTGGATTGTTCTTATGCAGGAAAAAGTTAGCTAAGTGGCAAGTAGCGGGCTAAAGCCCTTGATGTTGTGCTGGCCCTTGAAGGCCAAAGCGAAGTGTTTACTTTTACTGTTTTCATGTATAGCCGGCCTGCGTGCCGAAGTATGTAGAACACTTTAATTTAAGTTGAATGTTGTAAGGACATAAGGCTATGACTCTGTGTGTATTTGTTCTTTCGTTCCTACTTTGGGTTATAGGGGACATTCATGTTCTGTGTTGGGTTCTTCTAACTTACTTAAAAGTTTTCGCTAGAATGCTCTGTGTTAGGTTTCGATATGGTATCATAGTATTTTGGTATTAATATATAACTCCACTAACTGTATGTGGAATATGGCATGGGGAACCGGCCGGACCTTATGTTATATTTCATGGGATGGATGAGGGTGTTACACCTCAGCCTATTTAAAGGCCCCCACCACCTACCTCAACCCCCCAAGCTCTGAGAGCACACCCCACCCTTGCCCCCCTCTACCAGAGCTTAGGTTGCTGGAAAAGGCCAGCCCGAGCTCCACCACCCTGCCACCTTGCATGGCCGACAAAGCCGGCCCCTCCCGAGCTCCCCCAGCATAGGTGGAACTCTCTATCCTCCTTCCCCATAACCTTTGGATCACTTGCATGTCGCCCCCGGCCGCCGGAGCGCCACCGGCACCACCCGAGCCAAGCTCCAGGTCGGGTGGGGTCCGCAACAAGCTAGCTCCTCCCAGCACCGGTGGTGGTGCTGGAGAAGGGCTATACCACCGAGGATGACTTTCCCTGATGGTGGAAGGTCGGGGTTCCACTGAAAAATACCGCTCCGACGGCACCCGAGAAATAAGGATCTTGCTCTGTTTTAGCTCTGGTGGCGGCCGACGGCATTTGGTCGCCCAGCCACCACCGGAGAAGAGCCCTACCCGGCGCACCGGCCAGGGGTGGTTTCGTGGCTGGATTCAACGTCGGAGAGGCAGGGTGGCGTGGCGGCGCAGGGAGCAGAGCACCGCCACCCTGCTCTCGGGTTGAGGATTTCAGGCGGTGGCCGGCGGAGGCCGGCGGCGGAAGGCCGCTGGGCCACCACCCAAATACTCGCCGGCCCCCGGAGAACCAATCGGGGGCGGCACCGGCACCCAGCGGTGGCTGGACGGAGGTGGCGGAGTGCCACCATCTTGCTGCTGGCAGGAGTTAATCACCGACGTCCATTCTCGGTGATGAGATGGACGACCGTGTTCTCCTTATTTCCCTCCCCCACCTCATCTTCTGTGCCCCATATAGCGGATCAACGATTGATCTGCTGTGGGGAAGTGTTGGCGTAATTCCATGTCTGGCTCGATCTCAGCCGCAGGATTGAGTTATTTTCTTCTATTTGCAGACCAATTTTTAATCAGAACCTTGCATATTTTTTATAAAACAATATAGGCTCTTAGGGAAAAAGTGTTGAACATGAAAGTTGTTTCCCTTGATAAGGGCTACCTCCACAAAATGTTTGAAAATTTTTGAAGGTATTTTAGTATTTTTAAAAGCCTAAATAAAGTTTGTTTGGCCAAATTAAAGGCCCAAAACTTGTGGGAAAATTATAAAAATATTCTTAGACTCATTTTAGGCTCTTTCAAAGGTTGTATCAAATTTTGGGGACATGGGGATAAAAAATGAATTTTTCCAAATTCTAGAGTCTAGGGTCGCGCTCGGAATTTATTTTGCTCATTTTCCCCGGAAATGAAAATTGGAGCGCGCGACTATCCTTCCTAATTTAAATAATAAATTCAAAGTTATAATATCGATGAGAGTGGCCGAGTCAAGTTGCCAAGCTCCGAGTGTCCCGAGATTTCGTGAAACCGTCGAGCGCCTCGACTCTTGGGTAATTTGGGCACGCTCGGAAGGTGAGAGTATGAGTAGTGAGTTACAAATTATTCTCGACAAATAAAAAGGGTGTAACTCCTAATAAAGCCCTTAATCCGATTAAGCCGTGATTAACAAGGTGCAACCAAATTACTATCGGATCTTAATAATGGAGGTAACCCAAGGTAGCCTTTAAGAACTGAAATAGAACTGATATGCCTCCTGCGAAGGGATATTAAACTAAAGCCTCCTGTATGGAGTGATTGAACTACTAACCATTTTCCATATGATTATTCCAGTTTCGTACTGGTCAAGTTCAATTCAGTACTTTCAATTTAACTCAAGTTTCGTACTGGTCAAGTTCAATTCAGTACCTTCAATTCAACTCTAGTCTCGTACTGGTCAAGTTCAATTCAGTGCTTTCAATTCAACTCCAGTCTCGTACTGGTCAAGTTCAATTCACTACTTTCAATTCAACTCCAGTCTCGTACTGATCAAGTTCAATTCAGTACTTTTAATTCAACTCCAGTCTCGTATTGGTCAAGTTCAATTCAGTACTTTCAATTCAACTCCAGTCTCATACTGGTCAAGTTCAATTCAGTACTTCCAATTCAACTCCAGTCCCGTACTAGTCAAGTTCAATTCAGTACTTTCAATTCAGTACTACTCTCGTTTCGTACTGGTCTCATATCATTCCAACACTTAAATTATGCAGCCTTTATTTTCAGCAGCATTAATTACCGCATTTCATTTCTGTAATTTACTATTTTAAGCTCGGGTCCTGCTCTAACGAGCAGTTGACTATTAAGGTCCAGCCTTAGACGGGGATAATAATAGTTGAGGTATTTCTCCAAGTTTAGCCCCAAATAAAGTGCTCTCACGCTCCTTGTCAAAAGTTGAGCTGAGCGCCGCCGCCCGAAGTTCGTAAGCATAGTAAGACAGGCTGCCACAGACCCAGTATGAGAGGATAAAATTGACTGTTTGATTGCTTGTAAATTGCTTGCGGTGAATTGTGGTGGGCCAGTCCCTTCCCCAGACTGTTCGTACTAGTGCGGGAAGGTCGACGACTCAAGGCGACATGGGAGATGGGTACCACAGGTGACCGTCTGTTATCTTTCCCTGTTGGGTTTTCCTCCACTAGTCAGCCAAAATATCGTATCGCCGGATGTTGCTCACATCCAATAGTACACGGGGTTGTACGTTGAGGCATGGGGCTGTGCAGTACGACCACCCCCAGAAGTGGCAGGACTGGCAACTGTCATCTACGGCCATATCGGTGAGGCCCGCGGGGCTCGCTACCCTGTTAAAATAGAAGCGGTCCATGCTATGTTGGCATAGGATGTGTGTGCGCGGCTGTGAATGTCATCGATAGGATACAAGTTGTGAATTCCTAGTGTGTTGATGTGCTAGTGGAACCCATATTATAACTGATATTATTGCTACTGCCATTTCAGTTATATTATGTTGTCCTTCTTTTATTATTGCTCCTAGCTTAAAAATACTAAATGTTGTGCTAACCATCTCATGCTTCGGCTATCTTATACTGATGGGTGCGTGTGTGTTCGTCCCCAGGATATGGATCCGGGGAGGGGATTTATTTCTACTTAGCCTTGTGACTAACAGTTATTTTAATAACCATTCACAGGAAACAGAGCATCGTAGTGACCCCCTGCCGCAGGAGGATGCGCCAGCAGTTAGAACCACTCGAGCAGAAGCACCACTGACGTCTTCAGCGTTTTGTGATGTGAGTACCTATTAGCAGGATAAAGATAGAGAGTGAGGTGTTATGTGTAGAACTTGTACAACCTACGGGCTTATATAAGAACATAGCCTATGACCCTAGTCCTCATGTAAATATATATGATGTTACATATATTTGATAATGTTTTCCTGATAATGCTTCCGCAAATCACTGAAGTGTTGTGAATGTTGTGATTCTAGCCAAGCAAGACTGCCAACTAGTGCCTAGATAGGGTGGACCATTACCTCTAGGAGCACTGGGTGGATGCCTTGGGCAATTAGTACCCCCTCCATCCCGATCCGGGCAAAGGTTGGGGCTGGGGTGGGGGTTCTATACATAGTGCCCTTGAGTGTGCCTTCATACACAGTGATAGAAGCTCCAGATACAGTTATTCCAGCTCTAGAGTCAGTGTTAGTCCAAGATGCTCCAGTTACAGAGGTAGATACAGTGGTTCTACTCTTTGAGGTGACTATCATAGGCCTTGCAGCTGTCTCAGAGTTTGTGCCTGCTGTTGCTAGGGAAGAGACTGTTGTGGGAGAGGTTCCAGCTCCATCTGAGCAAGAGGCTGCTGATATCCTGGATGATGGTGCTGATGTTGAAGATGACATGGATAATGATGGTACTACCGCTGATGACCTTACTGTGGAGGATTATGAGATTGAGGATGCTGCTGGTATGACCTCTACTACTACTGCTGATGTTGTTGCTGCTGATGAGCAAATGGTAATGGAGAACTTGATAGTCCCTCTCCCAAAGGTAATTCTTACCTCAACTTTTGAGGGGGAGACGACTGGGTATCTGATCTCGGTTGCAACACAGGTTGATCGGTTTATCCGTAACTTTAAAAAGAGACTCGGAAGGATCCCCGTGGTGGCCGAGGATGTGGAGGAGCAGACTCCTGTTGTAACATCCTACTTTTATTGGGCCACCAGAGCCCTAGTAGGCCCAATAAAAGTGACACGAATCCTACCCATGACGTTGTAGAAGGCAATCCTAAGCGGGAAATGGAGCTAGAGAGCTCCGATTTGAGTTTTATCAATTCCTATGGCATCATATAGTTAACACAAATGCGTCAGAACTCATTCCGTTGGACCCCGAGGTCATATAGTGGATATGACCATCCCTCATAAAGCATTGTGAAGACAAGATTTTGAATATCGGTCTAGAGAACCCCAATTTGAGTTCTGTCAGCTAATATGGCCTCGTATAGACAATACGAGCATGTCAGAACTCGTCGCATCACAATTTGAGGTCTAACAATGAATATAGACATTTTGACTGATTTAGTGCGTCGCGACGTGCAGATTTTGGATTTTTACCAAACGAACTCTGATTCGACCCTGGTCAGTGGCATTGGACCCGTACAACCAATACAAAGTCAACAAGAGTTTTTTCGGTCAATTTTGGTACGAGAAGTCAACCCGGCCTCCACCACATTGGTGTGGCCCGCGGGGCTCGTTACCCTGCTGGAACAGAAGCAGTCCATACTATGTCAACATAGGCTGATTTGCGCGGTTGTGAATGCATGCGGTATGCATGCGGCTGTGAATGCCTACGATAGGATATGGGTTGTGAATACCTGACACACTGATATGCTAGTGAAACCCTTATTATAACTATTATTACTACTTGTATCATTCCAGTTAAGTTATGTTAACTCTTTTATACTTCGGATACTTTATACTGTTGGGTGCGTGCTTGCTCGTCACTTGGATATGGATCTAGGGAGGAGATTTGTTTCCACTTAGCACTGTAACTAATAGTTATTTAAATACCATTTACAGGAAATAGAGCACCGTAATGACCCCCTGTCGCAGGAGAATGCGCTAGCAGTTAGGACTACTTAAGCCGAAACACCACCGACATCTCAAGAGTTTCGAGACGTGAGTACTAGCGAGCAGTATAGAGGGGGAGAATGACGGTTAGGTGTAGATCTCGTACAGCCTGCAGGCTTATATAAGAATATAAGCTAAGGCCTTGGACTCATGTAAATATTTATAAAGTTATATATATATTAGTGTTTTCCTGATAATACTTCAACGATTCTCTGATGTGTTGTAAATGTTGTGATTCTAACTAAGCAAGGCGACCGACTAGTGATTAGGAGAGTGGGTCGTCACCCCTTAGAAGGAGCACTGGGTGGACGCCTTGGGCACGTAAGATTCCCTCTTGCCCGACCCGGGGGCAAAGGTTTGGAGGGAGGGCCTTACACCTGTTCTGATTGCTGCTGAAGACTGTGTTGCAACTTCCAAAGCTCGTTGATAGATGATTCATTCAGTGAGGATCTTCCTAGCACTCCTATTCCCGATATCCCAAGTTCTAGTGCTGATAATTCAATTCTGTAGAGCATAAAAGCAATGTTGTCCAAGCAGAAAGCTTATTTTGATTCCTCCATGCAAAGAGTTCTGAAAAAGGTCAAGGAAACAAAAAAAAGATCTGAACAATAGCCTAGCAGAGGTTAAGGTCATATTTGACAAGCTAGATGCCAAGCTAGACTCGTGGTTTACTTAAGGCTAAAAGGGGGTTAATTTTGTCATGAACGGATTAAAGAGCAATCTGGATGTTCTATGCAATGTTGATACAAATGCCAAAACCATGATTGAAGCTCACAATAATTCGATGACACATTATGACACCAACATGGAAGCTTATGCAAATGCTTTGGCTGAAGAATTCAGAAAGGGGGAGGAGACCATGGCAGCTAAGGTGGTAGAAAAGGTAAATGTGCTTGAGGAAGCCATGTTAGCGAACTTTGAAGGAGTAAATAATTACAACTATGCCAACTTCTCATGTATTCATAAGGAGATCTTTGGTAGGCCAGGCTAGGAGGCTCAAGGACCTGTTATGCCTGCTCATGATGAGATTCATCCTGCTGAGGACTACTCTAAATATTGGGCAGACATACAGGCTACTGCTGCTGCTAAGGCTCCAGAAGTTCAACTTGTTGAAGACATTCCTGCTACTCCAGTTCACAAGAGAAGAAGATATGGGGAAGGCCCGTCGGCAGTCCAAAGTACTTTCCAAATTGAGATGGAAAGTCCTATTTCTAGAGGGATTATCTTGGACACCATCTCCTTGGTCTATCTTGGTGGTGAAAAACGTGAACTCTACTACGACCAAGATGAGTGGAACAAGTATAAGCTGACTTGCACAAAGAGAAGGATTCATTTCAGAAATAACCAGAATGTTGATCCTATGCCTCTAGTCCCTCCAAAGTACTTTCCAAAGCCAAGAGCATATTTTGACAGATAGAGATTGAAGAGGCAGAGCAGGCAGAACTAATATTCATATATTATGTGTTGAGTATTATGGGTTGCCCCCCCAAACAATGAACACTATTGATATATATATATATATATATATATATATATATATATATATATATATATATATATATACATATGATTTTTTTATTTATATCTTGACTTGGAATGTGTTTTAGATTTAATCTTAATTATCTTTTCAGTTTTATTGTTTTATTATTTGTTATGTGTAATTCACCTTAGCTTATAGGGTTCTGACTTATTCAAATAAGGGGAGATTGTTGGTGGTATTGTATCCACAATAACCCGGATTTGAAGAATGGTCCAGTTAAGCTAAGAGGAATTGTGACTGTATTTGATGCTACTATTTTAGTTTTGTACTTGCAGGTTTACATTGCAAAGTACACACCAATTTCAGGTTACAGCGAGTCAGTAAACATAGGACTATACAATATAATCTTTTATTGTGTAGGAAAATGTGTTGACTCACATGTAATCTCCCTATTGGGGTGTACTTTTATCCCAAGTATAGGAGAAGGATCAAGGAAGGACAAAGGCTTGGAATCAGAAGGATAGGAATTTACCTAAGTAAAATTCGCCGAGTATGGTTATAAATACTTGTCGAATTCGTCGAGTATACTCGTTGGTACTCGTCGAATTCGTCGTGTATCCTTTCCAGCACTCGTCGAATTCATCATTTGTACTTAGGGAAAATTCTCTATGAGTTGGAAAATTTGCCAAGTAAAATTCGCTGAGTATCATCGTGTATACTCGTTGAATTCATCGAATGTATCTAACGATACTCGCCGAATTCGTAGAATATACTAGACGATACACGCCGAATTCATCAAGTCCATTCGACACTACTTATCTGGATTTTTCTAAGTCTCATTTGTCGTATATCACTTGGCCAAGCGTCGAGTGCATCGAGTGAGCTAGCCAATACTCGACAAATTCGTCGAGTATACCAACTGATACTCATCGAATTCATCGAGTATGGTCTCCGCCTTGGCATTTAGTGATTTGTCGGCCTGAGTTGATTTGTCTAAGTCTCATTTGTCGTATATCAAGAACCATTCAGCGAGTATACTAGTGATACTCGGCGATACTCAACGAATTTGACTTAGGTCATTTTCTGACTTTTTCAAAATTCTGGTTCGAGTTCGGTCGGCCATGCACAGTGCTTTCTAGGTTTCATTTTGGGAAAGTTTCTTGATACCGTTGGCAAGGAGATCTCTATAAATACCTAGGAGATATTTCCTTTTCATCTAATCGTGATCTTGCTCTAAAATTCGAAATCGAGAAAACCTGCCTAATCGGAAATCCATTGGCTCAGCTTCGTACGCATCACGAATTTTCGATCGGCCCCCGACGTTCTGCTGTGCACGATTTATCTTCTTCGACATACACAATTGGATTTCTACTCTCTCTACAAATCTATACTCCTCTAGATCGAGTCGATCGAAGATTCAAGTCAAGATTCAAGATCTTCAACGTTTTCATATTCCATGTTCTCCAACCGATTTCAAGATCTACTATTCTCGAAGAACGACGGATTGAAGATTTCAAATCTTGTCTAAGTTGGGTATAATATTATTGTGTAATATTCATTTACTTTTGTAGAAGATTTTTCTCCGAGTGGTAGATCCGTTTATGGATCGAGTGGTAGATCCATTTATGGATCGAGAGGTAGATTCGTTTTTGGATCGAGTCGTAGATTCGGTTGTGGATCAAGTGGTAGGAGCATCGTCTCCGAGTTGTAGGAGTTGCGGATCCGAGGTGTAAGATTTGTGGAAATCTGAGTTTGGTGAAGTAGCCGGATCTATCCCTTCGCGGTAGATAGGCGAGGAGGGAAAGTGGACGTACCCAACTTGGGGAACCACTATAAATCTCGGTGTGTGTGTTTAATTTGTAAGTAATTTTTATTCCGCGAAAAGACGAACATCACCTATTCATCCCCCTCTAGGTGATTTAGGTAGACGCTAGACACTTTCAGGTACCGTTTAGATCTCTGTGGGAAATTTTCCATTGTAACAATATAATTTCTATTAAATGTGAATATATCATAGAATATGACAATAGAAATTAGGTCGTTCAATTAGAAACCTTCATAAGTAGAGCGAACCAAAGTTTAGATAACCAGAGATTGAGTCAAAGGTTAGAGTCTTATCCTTCTCAACAAACTCATAAACCAAAATTATAGCTATGTGCATTTGGTAAGCCCCAGCACCTGACTCGACTTGACGTGTGTCATGCACTCTAGGGTTACACGCCAATTTGATCATAATAATAGTTATAGTAATTAACACCCATCCAGGCGCATGTATGCAAAAACAAATCTTTTTCTTGAAATCGTCCACTTACAAATTACCAAATTTTAATCAATTTGATAAGTGGCTAAGACATCGAACTCAACCAAATGCTCTACTTACCAAGAAAGTTGATTGAGTCCCAAACTATTTAGATTTGACCTAGATAGAGTTTCTCATCACTAATCAACAATAAATCATGATAGAAACCCAAATTAAGTGGTTTATCCCCGAACTCATTTTCTCGGCTCTACTGACAAGAGCTGCAACCAATTCAAGACTATTTAAAGTTAACATCAAAAAAATGTTCCATCTCTAGGTCTGCTCTTAATTATAGACAATGTTGAATAATGCAAAACAACGAACTGTCCGTTTTGCTCTACTTACAAGAGTAGCGGCCAGTTTGGCATTTATTTAGAATCGAGCTTGGAGGAATGTTTCGTCTCCCCGTCATCTTCCAAATATGGGAAGAACCAAAAACCCAACATCGAACTATCCGCTCTACTCCAAGAGTTCTGGCTAGTATGACACTGTTTAGAGTTTCCCCTGAAGGAATGCCCCATCTCCAGGTCAATTATAAATTATAGGCTATATTAAATAAAAACTCAAAACATCGATCTGTCCGCTCTACTTCAAGAGTGTCTGAAATGGGAGAGAAGGTTCTATTTACCTCAGAGTTTTCTCTAGAGAGGGGTTGGGGTGAAGGGAGAATAAAATTTTGTTTCAAATACTTAGTTTAATTCACTGAATTTGCATATACATCAACAATCAACCAAAAATAGATGTAGATATATAAAATCACAGCACATAATTTAAAATAAACGCAGAAGTTGGTGCTCAGAGTCACTGTGTGCTCGCTCTCGACCCAACTTACCAGTGGGCAGCCGAAGGCATCCTTACCACCGCGTCCTTGGTTGTAGTTTGGATTGAAATATGGCTTATTGACTTCGACGGGATCTTCCTTCTCGCTGAAGATCTCGCGAGAGACCCTTACTCGCTTCCTTTCTGCTCTGGGGACTTAGCTTTTCCCTTTCCCTTGTCCAGCTTCCCCTGCGAGGAGCTTTCTTTCTCTCCAGGTTGTTGCTAACCTTTAGCCATATGAGCCGATATCTCCTCGACGTCGTTCGGCGGGTTGACAGATCTTTAGCGCAAGGGCGTGACCACCTTCACCTGCGAGACGGGTTCTTGTGGGTGAGTACGAGTAGCTACAAAAAAGAACAGACAGTAGTTTATCACAACAATTAAGCTAGATCAGTGCAAATGGCAGTGAGTATAGAAGATCCTCGCCCAACATGTACCTTCGCTAGAGAAGACCTCGCCCAGCTTGTTGATGTTCAATCTCCTGTAGATGACGTCAAACTTTCAGCCTCAAAAAGCAATAACCAGTTCCTCGCACCCCCCCCCCAAGAGAGGTAGGAGAGAGGCAACCTACACCGGCTGATGTGTTCTGCGCAAGACTCCTTCAAAGTCACCAACGGTGACGTCGAGGTGCTCGCCCTAGTGGTGGACCTTATTAACCGTGTCGACCAGTGTGCAAACATGGCTGTTAAAGAAGATGATGCCCTCACAGGTTATCTTTATAACACCCATATCCGTCGCATAGCATATAACAGTAGGTCCAGACGGGGCTCGACGCCATATACCACGGACAGACCGGTGGGTTACTCATTGAAACCATTCAACCCATACACACGTCCTACACAGAGCATCTAGCGGAAGCAATTTATTAAGTTGCAACAATAAGAACCCTGCCAACAAGCAAGAATGTCCACTAACAAAACTCAGTAGGAATGAGCTACAAAATACACAAAAGTACTGGCCTTAAGGCCTTACAATAGTTTGCTCAAATATAAGTGTCTTCCAAACCTCGGCACGCAGACCGGTCACACATGAGAATACAAGAAAACACTCAAAAATTAGGCCTTCGAGGGCCGGCTCAGCAACCTGGGCTTTAGCCCGCTATTTACCGCTCGGCTCCGCAGCACCTGCAAGCACAATTCACCGCAATGGTGGCAAACAAGAATAACGGTCAGCTAAAGCTGACCAAATTATAATGATTTCGCCCCCAAACCGGGGCGGCCAAGCTCCTTCCCTGCACTTGTTAGCAAAATAAGCAACATAGCGGATAAACACCACATCACAGGTGCACGCACATACGGCCGTACACCTCATGCTCTCAGGGCACTTACTCGGTGAAGCCAGTACAAACCCCATCCGATCCTTGACTTCACCACCACCCCAAGGGCGGCAAACCTCGTGAGCATTTATTCCTTTCAGCCGTAGCCTAGACTCGTTCTCCAAATCATCGGTAAGTACCACGTTAACTTTAGGTCACTTTAACCAAAACAGATGGAGCGGGTAGGGTTCCACCAGCCCGTTGCTCACCCCGCCATGGCCATTTGGCCTTTGACGCGGGCCAAGCTTCCCCCAGTCCCAACTATAGAAAAAACACGGTACATAGCCTCGCTATATACTTGGCTAGCTCCCAGGCCACCAAAACGGCAGAACTTCGCTTTTGCCCAGATTTTCGAGTGCGCCTTGGGGTTAATCCCCAAGGATCCCTCTGCAATATACCATGTAGAAACCCGAAAATAACAAAAGGGTACGGAGTCTTCTCTGGCTATCAATGCATAACAAAACATCACTGATCCAGACCAACATGTCCGGGTAGGCTTCACACATCATGCCTATGTCCGTACTACGATTCCGGACTCTAACAAGGGGGACTTTACATATCTACCCCAAGGAATATCACAAACTCATCGCACACTCACGGGAGAGGGTTTTCCCATGCAAAGGAAGAAGAGCTTCACATGCTCAAGATGAGAATCACTACCCTATCATTTTTCCTTGGCGCCATGGAAATCTACGCGGATGGAAAGCACCAAAATCTCCTTGCCTCTATAGATCCGAAGTCGGCTCGCGATTTGGAGCTCCGAAACTCCGTCGGTGACCAGATCTAACTTTCCTTCTTCCTCCTTGCTCTCTCCTCTCTCTAGATCTTAGAAAGAGGTAACCCATGAGAAATGGGGTTTTCTAAGACCTAAACCCGGGTATATCCCTGGGGAAACAACCCCCAGCTGTCGGATCTCAAAATAAGGAAACAGACGGCTGCGATCCGGACTTGAAATCCAAGATCTGGGCCGAACACGGCTTGCGACACGCCCGTGTCCAAGGCCGTGTCACCCATTCTCCATCACTCAGGAAATTCCCGACCTGAATACGGCCTGTGACATGGCATTCGAAACTCCCGTGTCGCATGTGACACGCCCGTGTCAGGACCCGTGTGCCCAAACGACACAGGTCCAGAAATGTCTAGAGAAGGACACGGACATGTGACACGCCCGTGTCATATGCCGTATGCTAGACATGCCCTGGGACACGCCCGTGTCCCAGGCTGTGTAGCTGCCTTAGCACACTATGCCAAACGACCCGAGCAGGACACGGGTATTCGACACGCCCATGTCGAATTTGACACGCCCGTATCAGACTCGAACACGCTTGAGCTCAGGTCGTGCGTCCACACTCAACGATCGTTGAGTGAAAGGCTTTGAGTGCCTGACATGCCCTGGGACACGCCCGTGTCCCAGGCCGTGTTCACTGCCCCGACGATCGTTGACTGCAATGTCGCCGACCACGTGACCATTACCGAACCCGAGCACGACACTCCCTAGGACACGCCCGTGTCCCAGGCCGTGTCACCTCTACCAAATCCCAGATTTGTCTCAAAACACCACCTGTCGCTCTTTTGAGTTTCAGGGCGTTACAGTCGTGAAGGCGAAGATATTCCAGAAGATCGAAATATCAAAGGCGATCTTCTCTAATCCCAAGAAATACAGAAAGCCCACGATCATATCCACCTCATTCTGGTTGATCTGGGTAGGAACTATGCTGAAGTGCATCGGGATCTGGTAGTATTCCGACCATAGTGGAAGTCACAGACCGACTTTGAAGTAGCGGAGAGGGAGGATGAGCTCACCTTATAATGTAGTGTTAAGTCGCTCGGTCTTAGTGGGAAGTCTAGCCGAGTATCCCTCGGGCAGAAGGCTCCTTTTGAATTCTGCTAAGTCCCATTCGTCAACGACTAACTTCTTGAAGACCACATCAATGAAGTTCCTCGTGTGGGCAAAATGATGAGCATTGTCATCGTCGCTAACCATCTTGTGAAGCGGGTTAAAGGAAGCCGAGTATCAAGATCGAGAAAGGGAAAAACTAGAGACACTCACAAGTAATGATGAGAATTCACAACAGCGTAATAAAGATGCACCTACCCCCTCTATTTATAGACGAAGGCCAAGGGGGGTATCAGACACCTCATGTGAGTATCGATCTAAGTCACGACCTACCCAACGGATCTAAAAAGCCGCCAAATGTCCTATCTCACAAGGATTCAATCAGAAAATTGCTACCTCGCCAGAATCTGCACATTTATCCTAAGATATCACATAAAATAATAAAGTGAAAACTAACATCAACATAGAGAAAAGAAGGTCACAAACTCAGCGTGAATTCAATGCTCGCCACTTATATTGAAAGAATACTTACAAAATTGTTCAGTACAATATCTCCAAGGGAAAGGAAAAAGAGAAAAAGACTAAGAAAATCTTAAATCCTAAGAGGTTGTTTCTCTGGAAGAGGTGGATGTCCCCCCAGCCTAGCCTATATTACGCACTCGCCAGTAGTGCTGGCTCGCCACCGCCATCACCTCATCTCCATGACACATCTGGTCCTCCATCCTTATTAGTCGTCCCGTAGTGTCCATACTTGTTCGCATCCCTAACAGCTCCTCGTGATGAAGCTGCTGTGGCAATGATCGATCATGATTTATCACAGCTCTAGCTCGTTGATCATGTGGAAGCGAGACTCATAGCCAGCAAGCCTCTCCGAGAGCTCCTCCATCTTCGACATCCGAACCTCCAGTGAAGAGATATGGTGATGAGCGTCATAGATAATGAGCTTATCAAATTTTGCCTCCAACTCTAGGTATGTGCGAGAGGCTGCCTGGCGATACTCGTAGGCTGGGAGGCGAAGAGCATCAATGAAAGCCGCTCCCGGGGTTGCAGGGCGACTTATCAAGCAGAGAGAAAGTCGCCAAATCAGATGAAGCCATAACAAAATCAACAATTAACCAGTCAAGCAACAGGCAAGATACCAGGCCGAGGGGATCGATATCGGTCGGGGGAAGGGCTACAGCGAGTTAATTCTCACTGACGCGACAATGAGCCTCCTGGGCTCTCGACGACATGCCACTTGTTGTGATCACCAGAATCTCGCCCTTCGGTCCTCAACAGGAAGTAATGCGAGTGTCTTCCTCCCCGAACTTGTAATGAGCTCGCAGGAGCATTCAAAGGAGCCCAATTCTTTTGAGAGCGGACATCAGGAGGGGCAGTGGAAGTCAACAGTGACGGCAGCGGCGTCGGCGACAGGGAAGTGCTCGCCAAAGTTTACTGTACGGCGGTAGCAGGGGGAGGGGCATTACTCGCCCCTGGTTGCGAGGTCTTCTCCGCAGGAAGATCCTTGGTTCTTGCCTCGGAGATCTGTCTCTCCAGTCATTTCTTGGAGTCAAGGTAAATCCGGATAGAGTGACTAAGTGACAACCCCTGCTGGGCTTCAAGCGCGACTAGAGGAATTGATCACGGAGGGGGAATGGATAGATGCTCGCCTGAGGTAGTCAACATTGGAGCCGCGAGGAGAAGACAATGGTCGGTAAGTCAACAATTAAGAAAAGGTTGGCATTTTGAGTAAGTTGGTAGGCGAGGTGCTAACCTTGCAAGGCAGAAAGCTTTGACTGCATCTGGTCCTGGGACCCGACAAGGTTCAGGGTAGGGGAGAAGTCAACTGAATGGAGCAAGAAGATTCAGGTGCCAACTATTCAAGAAGGTCGTCCAACCCGAGATCGTCAAAGAGTTGTTGGGTTTGAGTAGTGATCTCGGGATTGTCGCCTGAAGTGTGACATCATCAGCACCAGGAGGAGGATTCTTCTTTTTGGATGAAAGAGACTTCTTCTTCTTCTTCTTCTTCAGTTTCTTCTTCTTCGGCATAGGGATATCAACGACATCATCACCATCCCACGACCTCTTCGACTTCTTTGGTTCCAAGAATCCTGACAAAGCCATAATGTTTGCGGTCCATAGGTTGCAAGTAGTCTAGATACTCGCCAGAAGTAGCTCGCCAAATAAGTGTTGAATGTTTCTTTTTGAGCTCCTACGTTGCTCACAAAGAGTGGGGATTGTGTACAACCCATATTCGTTGAGGGTGTACCCACTCAGAGTCAGGTCAACAAGAAGTAAAAGTCAGGCAGGTTAAGGAAGAAGTCATAGTCAGCACTCAAGGCAATTGAAGGCTCGATCGAGTATGGTGAGCTCCCCTCGCATACTAGTCGGGTAGGTGACTAGGTAGCTACTCGCCCAAGTGGGCGAGCTCACCTAGAAGTCGCCTAGTTTCTTGTGGGGGTTGGGATATAAATAAGACCCCCCCTTGGTTTCCCTATAAATGGGATCCTATAGGTACAAAGATATGGACTTAGGAATCTCACAAAAGATCTCGACTACCTCTTTTTCTGAAATTCTTGCCGTGCGAGATAGTGATCATCCTCTTGGTCACCTAGTGTCCACGTTATAACTTGCTCGACCATCTTTGGTTGTGGAGGGGAAGCTTCTTCAAAGCATCCGGGTACGTGGTGGCATCTCCCTGCCACAACACTTGGGATCCTTTGAGTTGTCCCGCTACTTCTGTGTCCGAGCCTATCAAGTCATTAAGCCCGACTACTAGACCAGTAACCTTAGGATGCATTGATAAAAATTTTAGAGTAGGTATTTTCCCAGCTTCAACAAAAGCCAAGTTAGTTTTTCTTCATTGTACCTTATTTTGTTATAGAAGCATTTGATCATATAAATTTTTTCCTATTTCAGGGAGGAAACAAATTGTTAAAAGAAAAAAAACCCGGCTACCACGATCTCAAATAAAGATTCAATTAAAGAAGAGACATTTTACATCATGTCCTAATCAGTGGAAAATCTTGACGACCTAATTGGACTCCAAGAAGATTATCCAACAAGATTTACTTGTACTAGTTTTATTTTCAGTTAATAATTGCTGATCATATTAGAAATCTTGTTTTATCACTTTTGTTGTACAATATTATAACTAGTTATCTGTAATAAGAAAAATTTCCTTTTTTATTTAGTATTTATCATAGTAATGAAGCTATCTGTAATGTGAAAATTTGTACAAAGATAAAAAAATGACCTCCTGGAGATCAAAAATGACCTCCAGGAGATCAAAAATGATCTCTTATCCAAACAGTCATATCCAACAATAGTCATCTACAAATTATATTGGGATAATCATAGTAATGAAGCTATCTGTTAGAATTACAATTATCCACAGTCATATCTAACAATAGACATCTACTTCAAACATAATCATCATCAAATGAATTACAACTATCCAAACAATCATATTCAACAATAGTCATCTAATTTAAATGTCATCATCAATAAGAAATGTCTTAAAAATATCAAACGCAATTTCTGCCCTGTAAAGGGCATTTCTCTGCCCATTCTTTGTATTCTTCCCAATCTAGTACTCCGGGCTTGACGATGTGCTCCATGTACTTGATTATGTATACACCGCAATCCTAATTATTGTCTTGATGGGGAACATTCTTGGCTAGAAGCAAATTCCAACTGTTGAAGTTAATATTGTCCTTCCTTGCGTTGCCTTTGAAGATTTTTAATTTGCATAAAGAAAATAACAAAAAAAAAACACTGTTAAACAAACTCCCAAAATGATCATATTAAAATATACTTATCTAGTATACTTATTGGCTCCCTTGCTTTATCTTTTTGGTTAGGATTTGAAAGTGAGTCATGTACAATCCATTTCTTTTATGAGGCTATACCCACCAACAAAAACCAATGATCACCACTGCATACTAGCACTAAAATGACATGTAATACTTGAATGTTGGCCTTTGTGATGTGAGATACAAATATTTTAACTGAGGAATACTCTATTGTAGCCTTGAAATTTGAGTTGTGCAACTAACATAAAGCTAAAAAAGATCACCATAATTTATTAAGTGAAATAAATTCTAATTGTAAATCCAATTTTTTAATAGAGATAAATATAGATCTTGACATATAATAAATTCTGAAAGCAAACCTACCCATAGATTTGGACTAACATAAAGAAATGTACAACATGATTTATCGTCCTTTTCTCTATGAAATTCCAAAATTTTGGCATGTGCATCAACATGACAATCACCAATATAGCTCGTGGAAAGGACGTCGTCCATTGAATCTCTAAAGGTGACAATGTTCCACCCAGTGAAAGTAATATGATTCCTAAAACATTAGTGCAAATAACAAAGTTAATATATATAATAGAAGACCAACTTAATTACTATACAAAATTAAATTGATTTTTTTCTTACTTGGAGGGAATGAAACTCATGCGCGCATGGATAAAATCTCTTTTCTCCTCGGATAGAAGCATCCTTCGTGGATAATCTTCTTTATATGGTTCAATAATATTATCATCAAATGATATTTTAGCTTCTTTATACGGAGAGTCATTAATCTCTACAACATCCATCTTTAACCCAGTGGAAGGGAAAGACATCTTAGGAGATACTTGCAGCCGATGAATGATCTCATCAACACACCCGCTTAATGAATCAACATGCTCGTTTAATGAATAAATTTTTTTATTTACATTCTTGACAAATGAAAAAATCTCGCCTAGTCGAGCAAACAATCTACTCTCTAAATCTTCTGGAGGAGAGGAGGAGGCTTGGTCATGTGGAGGTGCATTATATGGTGGGGGGAGGAGGGTTCTTCTTCTTCTTCTTCCACACTCTTCAACCTCATTAGGACAATTGGAAGTGGAGAAAGGGACACCATCTTTGACTTCTTTCTTTTCAGCTACCAGGGTGAAGTATGAATATCAACAACAAAACACAACTTCTTCTCATCCGGAGTTATGTCATCCACCTTCACCCAAACCTACAAGAATAATTATAAAATATGTTTAAGGAAATGCATAAAAAATTTAACATTACATAAGGAGATTTGTAATTTTGGGTAAATTGATATTAACTTGCTCATCAATCAATAACGACACATTTTTCCATAATTCTTTTAAGATAAAAGTACATTTCTTAGATCATCTGAGGAGTCATGGTCTTTGATCTGGAAAGGAAGCAGGAATGATTGTGATATATTCCAAATATCATATCTGAAAGCATATGAATAAGTGAGTTAGTGGATAAAATAAATATATAAGTAGGTGATTTGGAAAATATAATATACTCACGATCATTGTATGTGTGCATCCGTATAGATATCCCAAATATTGTTGAGATCGTATATAAATTTGGGGGAGTAGGAGTTTGCTTGCCGCTTGCAGATCTAACATTGCTCATTAAGTATGAATGTATGGCTTGAGAGCAATTAATTCTTTGGAAATTGGAAGGCTGCCAACTACGACAACTCCTCAAACTGTTGTTAAATAGATTCTAAACTAGAGGGAAAGAATAAGTTGCATACGAGATGTAAAATAAGGGATTTTAAGCTAACATGACAACTTCCGTTATCCATTTCAGCAATTTCTTCTTAAAATTGATTTTGTTCTAACGACATACGATTTCAGCTGCATATCTATTTTCTCCCCATTATTTGGTAGACCCATAATAACAGCTAAATCATTAGGGGTAAATGACAGAACCTGTGATCCAATGAAAAATGTGCCCTTACTTGTATCACGCACAAAAACAAAGTAATAAAGTAGTAGAATGTTCTGTGGAACCTTCAGAGCACTGAATATGGATAATACATTTATTTCCTTCAGAATTTCCTTCCCCTTCGCAAGCAATCGATTAATTATATTCGCTACTTGGACAATAAAGATTGAAAAATAACACCTTTAACTTAAAATATTGCGGCTTCCACCTTGCCTGATTAATATCTGCCAAATAAGGATTAACCATTTAAATAATATGTGAGAAAATTGATCTCCTTGAAGATCAAAAGTGATCTCTTAGAGATCAAAAATGACCTCCAGGAGATCAAAAATGACCTTCAGGAGATCTAGGTCTACATTCATACGTTGGCGAAAGAAAGCAAGGAAACCCTAAACCAATGTGAGATCAAAAATGATCTTCAGGAGATCTAGGAGAGCAACATTAATGACATCCAGGAGATTGTCTTCCACATTCACGTGTTGACAGAATTAAGCAAAGAAACCCCAAACCAACAGCAATGTGGGACACTTACCTTTGGATGATGTCTAGGAGAGTCTGGAGAAACTTCGGGAGAATAACGACGAGAATGCACAAGGGAATGGTGAGCGGCCACGCAAGTTCGCCAGAG
Organism: Platanthera zijinensis; assembly: GCA_039513925.1. Lineage (NCBI taxonomy): Eukaryota > Viridiplantae > Streptophyta > Magnoliopsida > Asparagales > Orchidaceae > Platanthera > Platanthera zijinensis. The sequence continues at coordinate 160,959,204 of CM077083.1, forward strand.
AGATTATCAAAGGTCATAGGTTTATTGCCGGTAGAGGTTCGACGCAGAGGGAAATGAGTAGAAATTGTTTTTAAAATAGCGGGATCTCACGAACCACCAGGATTGCGCCATGTGTCACGCTCCCCATTAAACTCGGACGTAGATTTGAAAACGGGCTCCTGTCCAAAAAATCTGCCCTCCCCCCGGTGCACCCCCAAAGTCAAAATAACGACAGATGTTTGAAAAACATCCAAGATGTACACAAATCATTACTTTAAAAGGCATATAAGTAGATCATTAGTAATGAGATTAAAATACAGAGTTAGAAAAAAAGGCATTAAAAAGAAATACAATCACTATAAGTTGCCATCATAAGACATTAGAATCCAACAAGCGTCGTTTATTGGAAGAAAGACACTAATCAGTCTTGGATTCCCAGCCATCGCAGGTGACCGGGTAACGGTGGATGGACGACGCCCAGGGCCCCTTCACCGCCGCCGCCACCTTCCCCGCCGGCGGCCTCCTCAGGCATTCCCATACAAGCGTGCTGCACTTGGGCCCGCTCCCCAACGCCACCTGCCACACCCTCTCTCCCTCCACCACCCTCCCCTTCGCCTCCTCGTATGCCAGCTGGTACCACATGGACGACGACGATTGGTTCCCGAATCTATGGAACGTCATCCTCGCCGCCTCCATCTCCATATCACCCAGCCCCAAACCCTTCCCTATCTTCTCTATCACCACCCTCCCCGACGCCGGCAAGCAGAAATGCTGTATAGCCTTCCTCCAATCCACCGTCACCGCCGGCCCCTTCTCACCCTTTCTCCCGGCGGCCGCCCTCCAAACACTCATAACCATGTATCGCAGCCTCTCGCTCGCGGGAAGAATTGTCCTTCCGAGCGCCACCACGTTTGCCCGCAGCACCTCCGGCGCGACGTCGAACCAATCACGCTCGATCGAGAACCCCGTTATCCCATCCTCGTCCTCCTTACGGTATCCCGCCCGGTAACCTCGATCGTCAAACGCCCGGTTCGTCCTCAGCAGCCGGACCAGCTTATACAAAGCCTGCTTCTCGGCCTCTCCCCGGTTGGTGAGCAGCACGGCGGAGCACCCCATTCGAAAGAAGCAGTTTAACAGCAGCTTCCGGCGGTCTCTTCCCGCGTACCATCCCGTCGACACCACCTCCGTGCTGACCAGCAAGGCGCAGCGCGCCGAGCCCGCGAGCATCGCGCCGCGCGCGATGTCGACGGCGATGGCGCCGGCGCCGCAGCCCATTCCGCTGAGGTTGAAGCTCTTCACGTCCTCCCGCAGGGCGTAGCGGTTGACGACGATGCCGGAGAGCGACGGCGCGGGGCAGAAGCCGCTGCAGTTGACGACGAGCAAGTCGACGTCGCCGGGTTCGACGCGTGTTTTTGCGAAGAGGTTGTCGATGGCGGGGAACATGAGAAGACGGGCTTCTTCGAGGCAGGCGGGGTGGTCGGTTATGGGAGGAAGGTAGTGGAGGGAAGGGGGGAGGCAGGTCTCGTCGCCCATGCCGGAAGCTGCGACGACTTTGGACATGAAGTCAACGCTTTGGTCGTCAAAGCAGTCGAGAAGGGACAAGTGCTCGAATAGGCCGGCGGTGGGGACGCGGAAGGATGGCGGGGGTTGGAGGCAGGAGTAATCGAGGAGGTAGACGTGCATGCGTAGTTGTTTGATGATCGGGAGGAGGAGGATTAGGATGCAGGTGGCCGCCGGGAGGAGGCGGCCGGTGGTGCTATGGGAGAAGAAGATGCATGCTTCGAAGGAGAGGGAGAGGCAGAGTGTGAGGAGTTGGAGGAGGTGGAGAGAGGAAGAGATGAGGTGGCGCTTATGAACTCCTTCCATGGATCGCTTATTCCCGACGGAAGTAGTAGTAGTAGTAATTGTTAACGCGTGCTTGTCTGCTTTCTTATGGACTCCTTCCATCGCTTATAACTAAGTGAGCACCGGTTTAAAGAGTCTTAAATATAAGGTGGTGGCAGTTGATGTTTTGATATTATATTTTAGTGCCAATGCTAGCTCTCTCCCTCTCTCTCTTGCTTTCGACTGTAAGCAGGCCAGGATATCTAAAATTAGGATCAGGATCCTCTCCATTTGGGGCGAAGTAGAGGGGTCCAGTTCGCGGCCCTGATCTCACCTCCGAAATCGGACGGCGGAGAAGTACACTCCACTCGTGGGGCCCACTCGCCAGGTCAGCCGCGAGTGAAGGTACGCCGTCTGATTTCCCAGACGACATCAAGGCCGCGAACTGGATCCCCTCCAGTTCGCCCCAACTGGATAGGATCCGCGTCCCTAAAATTAGGGATGATATCGAGTCGAGCTCGAGTAATTTTGGCTCGGCTCGAAATTGAAATTTTCGACTCGAGCTCGGCTCGTGCTCGACTCGTAATCGACTCGAAATCAAAATTGATTTCGAGTCGAGTCGGCTCGACTCGAAATGGCTCGATTCCGAGTCTGCTCGAAATCAAATCGAATCGGCTCAAAATCGAATCGAGTCGACTTGAAATTTAGCAATTTTTCGTTTTATTCCTAGTTTGGTCAAAATAAAATTGGACAACCTATAAATTTAGCAAATGAAACACTTAAAACCTTCATTCTTTTTATTTAGATTTAAATTTTGTTATTTTTAATCTTAAAATAAGAATATATTAATAAATACATAATTTGTTTAATTAATTCGAGTGATTCGAATCATATTTCGAGCTATTCAGGGCTTGCTCAAAATCGATTCGAAATAAGATTCGAGTCAAATTGAGTCGAATAATTTTAACCGATTCCGATTCGGCTAGATTTTCGAACGATTTTCGAGCAATTTTTGAATTTCGAATAATATGCTCAGCCATATCTAAAACAATAAATCAATAATCGCTTTTTTCGTTTACAAATTGATAGCCCCAGTTTGTAAAAAAAAAAAAAAACTTCAACAGTTGTCATCGAATCCTCTTCGCCACTTGTTTAAATAGTGCTGACATTTCTGTTAGAAGAGACAAATCGTTCGCAGAGGCGGTGGTTGGTGGTTGAACGTAGAAAAACTTTTAGGAGAAAAAGCCAACAATATCGGAGATGGTAGAGCATGAAGCAAAGAATGCATACTTTGTTGTCAAGAAGGATTTATGGCAGCTTTGACCAAAGTCAATGGAATTTATAAATAATAAAATAATAAAACATAAATGTGGTACGTAAAGTAAAGATCTATTTATTTGATTTTTAAGAATGATATATTTGATGTGGTGATTTATTAAAACAGATTTGAATTTATTTTTTGAATATGACATGTAGATGAGAAAACGGAAAAAAGCTCAGGACAATCATAATGTCCAAATATCATAATCCTTTTCTACTATTTACATTTAAAATTCATTTTATTTTAGACGGTTATTATTCGCAAATCACGTTTGTCTATTCACAGATTTTGGTTATTTGCTGCTATAAAGGAATAGACAAATGTGATTTGCGAATAGAAAAAGTGATTTGCGATTAGATAAATTTGATTTGCAAATAACAACCGCCTATTTAATGGCAGCAAGAAGGATGATGGTATTTTGAATATTATGAATGTTGCACTGAAGCTTATTTTTTCTTTATATATTAGTGTAGATATAGATTAAAAACAACCACTTTAATTATTTTAATGTAAATAGTGGAGACCTGTGATTTATTTTGGGCATTATGAATGTTGCACAAAAGCCTATTTTTCATTACACCAGAGCCTCTTATTCCTTTCTATACTATATTAAAAGAGGAAAATGCTCTTTGGTTAAATATTCACTTTCCCATTATCTCTTCTTATTTACAAAATTCCTTTTTCTAAAATGTATTTGTTACTGCACGGGGGTGGGGTGGGGTGGGGGGGGCATGTTTGTCATTTTTGGAAAATTGACGATCTGGGTGATTTGAACAGAGCGACGTCATTCGTAAACTCAGGAATCAACCTGCTGCAATTACCAACGCGTCTCTTCAAGAAAGCTATAAAAGGCCCCAGAGCCTTCATTTGAAGAGAAACAACCTAAGAGACTAGAGAGAGCTCTGAGGTTTTCTGACGAGGACGTGAGACTTAGATTGTTTGTTTGCTTGGAATTCGCTCTGCTCCCTTCCCAGTTTGATTACGCTCAGCGCTCTCGTGCATGCAGCGGAAGGCGTAGGAAAGCACTCAGGAGAACATGCTCGTGAAAACTCTTGTGGAAGCACTCTTCAGGGCATATCATGGATTTAGCTATTTTCCCTACTTTTTTATACTTCAAGGTTGTAAACTGAGTGGTAGTTTGTCACCCTCATGTGAACTCAAATACTTGTAACATCAAGACAAATAGTAGATTTTCGCCCGACACCAATTCAATCACATGTTTTTCACCCTTTCTGGGTTTTCCATGCTAAAACGCATCTGTGTTATTGCTATTTGGATCTCTTTTGACTGTTTGTGCTCCCGATCCTACTTAGAGATAAGATAGTCTGATTTTCGAGACTGAAAGAAAATCGGGCGACCCGTAATAGTTTGACACCGTCTGTGGGAAGATGTTCCCAACTCTACCACTAATTTCTAAGGACTACACTTGCCCTGCGCAAGCACCCCCAACTGATGACAATGATAAGAGGAGGCGCACATGTCGTAGGCCAGACAACTTGTAAGGAATCCAACAATCAAGCCTCCAGTAACTCACCTAGCGGCAGCATGCTGTACCTTAAGGAGATAATCACCGTACTGGCATCTTTAGTGGAAGAGCAGATGCGTATGTACAACCCCAATTTGGCAAGCCCAACCCGACTATCGCCGAAAGGAGGTTGGGCATGCTCAAACAGGGCTAATCGAAAACTAAGGTCAGCCCGCCCTCATTTTGACGAGAAGAACCAATCTCGCGAAGACTAATATGGAGAGACCAGGTTTGGAAAGCTCAATACTGAGGCGAGTTTTGCCCAAGCGACATTGTGTAAGGAGAGTCCCTAACCATTTTTGGCTGGGGTACTCGCCCTGACTAAGAAACCTTTTTTGTGTTTATTCTATTTGTAGGGCAGTCAAGGTCTGCCCATAGCCTTCCCAAATAGCGGGATTCTGCTATTTGCATGTCAATTGGGGTTGTTAATAACACTAATGAAAAGGCAAAAGGTGTTATTTGCAGGAAATAAAAATATTGCCTTACTCCCGATGAAAGTTTACCAATAAATAGACCCCAATGCACCTTGAAGGGTGAACCAAGCCTCTTAGAGCTCCTACATTTGCGAGTTCTTGCTTCGTAACATCCAAGGTTCTAAGCTCAGTTTGGCTTTGGGAGGGGAAGTTGCAAATGACGCTTTTGGATGTGTGGGGGACCTCCACGTTGTAGCTCACTAGGTTAGGGTATAGGAAACCAATTTCTACCTAGAGAGGGCAGGCTCCTAGCTCAGAATAGCTTGGTCTAGAGAGCCGAATGACGAGTCAAGTAGCTTGAAATACCCATCTTAGTCCAAACTTTGATGAACCAGTATTCGAGTTTCAGCGACGTCAAATGGAGGATGGCCAACCTCAGGCGCTCTCCCTGTTAAGGGACATCTAGGTCCCCTAGAGCATATCCTGTAGCTACGAACCGCGCATCGTTCCCTTCAAAATGTTGCTCACTCAGCGGAGTAGCTTGTATTGCATTTCATGTTATGAACATGTGTGCTTGGGGCACTGAATGATAAAGGCATCACTCACTAAAGAGAACCTCTCTAATAAGGACTGTGAAGTCAAAAATAAAGAACGAGCAGAATCTGAGCCAACATTTAGAAAAGGAGGTAAGCGCCCAGATAATACCATGTTGACTCAGGGGGGGGGGGGGAAGCAGCAAGGACTGCACTTAACTCCCCTTCGTACTTTCCACCAAAGTTCTACTAGCCATTAAGGACCATCCCTTACTACGAAGACCTAGGATATCCCTTAGGTTGGGGGATCTGTCCAAATACTGCCTGTTGGGTACACTGGAAATTGTGTACCAGATTTGGAGAAGCCTCTCTATACTCAATGATATACATCAATTTATATTTGATGAGATGTTGAGTTTCAGTGTGCAGGTTTAAGAAATGCAAGAAAATTTCTAAGTATAAGTGTCGATACTTGTAAAGAATTGTGTCGACACCTGAAGCAGGAGCTGTGTCGACACCTAGGAATTATGTCGACACCTGAAGCAGGAGCTGTGTCGACACCCAGGAGTTATGTCGACACCAGAAGCAAGGAATGTGTCGACACCCAGGAATTGTGTCGACACCTGAAGAAGGCTTGTGTAGACACACAGTGTAAGACCCCCTTTTTTCTTTTTCAACCACCGGGGTCTTAGCCCAGAATTGCCGCTTTGCGGTGACACCGACTCACGGGAAGGCCGCCGCTACGAAACACCAATTCTGCCGGCCCTTTTCGATCACAAAGAGAGAGAAGTAAGTATACATAAAATGTAAACAAGTCCACAGAAACATGTATGAATAAAAAATCACAACCAGTCCATCAATAGATAATAACAGAAAATAGAAGTACTGCAAAGATACAGTTCAGATGAAATGTAGATAAACGGGCTCGGGCCCGGTACATCAGAGTCCTCACTACAAATCACTCATCGCGGAAGCTATAAAAACCTTAATCACTCATGGAGCTGGTCGCAGGTGCACCGGTGCTAGACTGACCCACCTCCATGCGCACCATACTCCGCTGGTGTTGGTCCCTGGACTACTGGTCCCTGTCTCCCATCCGGAGCTCCTGTAATGTTGTGGTTCGAAAACCATTAGTCATAAAGACTAAGGCCTATCATCCCCTACCCCTCCCCCCACAGCTCCTAAGCACCGAGCGAAGAAGAGGAAAGGGAAGCTACAAAGGTGGAGAGTAATCAAGCAGATGATAATGGAGCTAATCTAACAACTATCATGGTGTATAAACAACTATCTAGAATAAAGTACATCTAGCAATTCTACGGTAGTAAGTAATAAAGTAGACATGTAGTAAGTAACAAATATATAAGAAGGCAGATAGAGAACAAATAAGTAAATAAGTAAGTAATCTTAACTTATATGAATGCCCATACAAACTTATAAGTTAAGGGGTCTTCTGCAAGGCTCCCATCGTATAAAAAGTCTCATACCGATTTATACGTTGGGGTGTCGGTTGTATGCAAATATGAGTGTAGTGATATGCTATGCCATGATTCATGCAAGTGCAACTCATGCACACGACTCTATGCGCACAGACCTTTAGTTCCCCCTGTTCGGGCAGCTAGCTTCACTCCCAGGAACCTCCGTAGTGGCAAACGGAGACTGTGGGTCGGGACCCCCACTCTTAGGCGGGTATCCACACTAACGGTCCTAGCCCTTCCGTACGCCCCTAGAAGAACACAACCTAGAGTATCCGCGTACTTGTGCTGGCTATATCCGCCAGACTTTCTTTGGCTAAGTGTCCCACACCGCCGAGTCAACGCACCGATGTGGGTGTGAACAATAATCAAATACCGAAGACCCACCACCTTTATTCTGTACTCAAACCCTCGAGCCCTCAGCTCCCCGGACTGTCCCGTCCGTGCATTTACCTTCAGAGCTACCGTCTGAATGACAACCAAACAACCCTATTCTACCTCCCTAGCTACCCGGGTGTGTGAAAGTGCAACCCTAGTTATACTAGTTGCTCTTTTAATTTATTATTCCTACGGTTTACGTTAGTCCAGGACTACCCCCGGTATTCCCCGTGAAGGGCTCTCAAAGGGCACTAGGAACTATGATGGTAGCTGAAGCCCACCGTTCCCTTTCGCAAGGCACTTATTGTTATTGGTTAATCTCCCTTTACCCGATCCCTTTTTAAGTTACTTTAGATCTAACCCTAGAGTATTAAGACTCTTCCTCTCCTATCCGGGGTGGACGATCTTTCGTCGTTCCCGAACGCCACTTAACACTAGCCAATCTCACACTCTACTTATCCTGACTTCCAATAATGAACTTAAACTTAACTTGCCATATCCAAACCAGCAACTACCAAAATTCCATCTCCCCAAGTTCATTACCCACTCTAGTTCAGTTTCTGTGATTTTACTATATGTAGACCGTCCTAAGATACATGAGGTATATAAGGGGAGGTACTCCAAATTTTCTTCCGAATATCCTATAATATTTACTGGAGGTCTATCATGACACAATATAACTAAGTCCAAGATTTCCAAATTTTTCCTATTATCAGACATTTAATTTATTTATTCTAAGCCTCCCAATGCCCTAATATGAACATAAAGTGCACTAATGAGCCAACAATAAATCATCATAAAATCAGTAAAAATCTTATGAGGCATTTAAGCAGTAATTCCAAATTTTGAGAAATTTCAGAGGTGTTTAGGCCTATATTTCCTAATTTACCATTTTAGGCCACTTCTACCATATTATGAAGCAAGTACTGTAAATATGTACCCAAAAATTACAAGAAAATTACAGAAGCTTTTTGGTGACCTAAAACTATCAGAAACCAAGTCTCATGATTTTTCTCTAATATTTTGGGCTCTTAATTTATTTTAATGTAAAATACTAATTTCCTAGCTTAGTGAAGGAGGTACAATTGTTAATTATCTAAAAGTCCAGAGAAGATTACAGGGTAACTATCATTGTTTGAAACACCCACTGACCAAAGTTCATAATTTTCCAAATAATAATTGGGCATTATTTGTATTTTTGACTACATATCCCAAATGGTAAGTTAAAGAAGCAAGTACCAAAAATAATCAGATAAAACTCCCAAGAAAAATACAGAAGGTATAACATGTTATATGATGCCTTAATCCAAGATTTCATAACTTTCCAGTAAACAGAAAATCCAGAATCATCAAAATAAATATCTAGGGCACAACTAGAGTTGTGAATGAAGTACTGTATAAATTAACCCAAAAATCTCAAAAAAATTATATTATAGCCATTTAAACCAAAAAACCACCCTGATTAAATTTTATTTGATTTTTAGTTCATTTGTCAGCATAATAGTTCAAATTAATATTGGTGCCCTAAACTAGGGTTAGGATTTTAGGTGGCTTAACTGTCTCCAAATCCCCTAAGATTTTGTCTAGAGAACTATAATGGACCTATGGTCCTCTCCACCAAATTTCAAGTCAGTCCAAGGTCATTTGACCCCATGACCTTCACAACCCGACAAATCCCCATTAAGGGACCTACCCTAAGGTTCTAGGGCTACCCTACACCAAACCACCCCCAAACTCCCTTAGAGGGTGTGTCATGCCCTAAAAAGTCAGTGACCAAAATATCAGCCTTTGTTGAGGTGATTCGACCACTCAAATTACCAAGGGGGTGATTTACCCTAAATAGCCCTTTATGGGGCCAACTAGGGTTGAGTAAAACCCTAGTAAAAACACCTCCAAATGAGGTGAAATTTTTTCCAGCAACCTATTATGTCCTCTAAGGCCTCCCACCCAAATTTGGGGGGATTTTGAGGTGTTTAGGACACTTGATTAAAATACACATGATTTATTAAATTTTTCTAAAAACTTTAGAAAAATGTTTTCCAAAAATCCTAATTTTTGGACAGCAACTAGATATAGGTATGATTAGGCCACACCCCAAATTTAAAGTTATTTTGATGACTGGATTGGAGTGGGGAATTTTTCTAAGGTCAGGATAGCCCTATGGATAGACCTCACCAAAATGAGTGATGAGGTCTATCCAGTGGTCCAAATCACTTGAAACAAATTTTAAAATTTCCTAGACTCATAGAGCTAAAACGCCATAGTGAGCATCTGTCCGGATCAATATAATCTGAGCATCTGTATCCCCCACAAACTTCGAGCCTAGTGCTTGCGGATCCTCATCCTGAACCCATGATAGTGGGGTCCTGCACCTCCTTCCATACAACGCCTCGTATGGAGCCATGCCTATGCTGGACTGATGGGCGTTGTTGTACAAAAACTTGACCAGTGGCAGCAATCTCTCCCAAGGCTCGCCGCGGTCCAAAATACACAGGCGCAAAAGATCTTCCAGTGTACGGTTGGTGCGCTCTGTCTGCCCGTCGGTCTGAGGGTGAAAAGCAGTGCTGAATGTCAACCGAGAACCCAGATGGGCCTGGACTGACCTCCATTCCCTGGATGTAAACCGCCCATCCCGATCCGAAACGATAGTCTTGGGCACCCCATGATAACGCACAAACTGCTCAATGAACCTCCGTACTAATACACTAACTGGAGCGTCCTTCGCCACTGGAATGAATCTGGACACCTTTGTTAGCCTCTCCACTATCACCAAGATCGAGTCATTCCCCGCACGGGATCGAGGTAGACCATGTATGAAGTCCATGGCTATATCCTCAAATTTCCACTCCGGCACCGGAAGTGGCTGCAGCAAGCCTGTCGGGTTCCTACACTCTGCCTTCATGAGTTGGCAGGCCTTGCAATGCGTCACAAAGTACGTAATATCTTTCTTCATACCCGGCCAGTACATCGTCCTCTTCAAATCCTTTACCATCTTGGTGATCCCCGGGTGTACCGAATATCGGCTGTAGTGAGCTTCCGTCATGATGTCCTCCCGGATCTGGCCTCCTGCCGGTATGTAGACTCTGCCTATGAAATACAGGATACCATCCCTCAAAGAGTAATCTCCTGTCGTGCCTTCCTCCAAGGCGCAGAATATCGGCTCAGCTCTCTCATCCAGCTTCTGCCCATCTCTAATGCGGTCCCGAATATCATCAATTATAACCATCGACCCCAGGTACTCCATATATAGCTCCGCGTCATCCTCAGACACTAGTGATATCTGCATCTCCTCGAATGATCTAACCAACTCCAAGGCCATCAGCTGCGGGGCTACTCCTGACGTACTCGCTCTCCGGCTCAGAGCATCTGCGACCACGTTTGCCTTCCCCGGATGGTAGTGCATGGTATACTGGTAGTACGACAGAAACTCCACCCAGCGCCTCTGCCTGATATTTAACTCCTTCTGGGTGTCGACGTACTTCAGATTCTTGTGGTCAGATAATATATCGCAATGTACTCCGTAAAGATAGTGTCGCCAGATCTTAAGAGCAAAAATGACTGCTCCCATCTCCAAATCGTGCACGAGGTAGTTCTGCTCGTGTTGCTTCAACTGACGGGAGGCATAGGATATTACGTGCCCATTTTGCATCAGAATGGCACTCATCCCCTGGAAGCATCTGTGTACACCTGGAATCCTTCCTTCCCTGACGGAAGGGCAAGGATGGGAGCCGAGGTAAGACGATCCTTCAGCTCCTGGAAAGCAGATTCGCATCGTGGTGTCCAAATAAAAGGAGACTCCTTCGTTAGAGACGTAAGAGGGAGAGCAATCTGAGAGAACCCCTTTATGAACTTCCGGTAATAACCGGCAAGTCCCAAGAAACTTCGAACATCTGAGGACGACTTTAGCGGTGGTCAATCCCGTACTGCCTAAACCTTCGCTGGATCTACTGCCAGACCTGCTCCACTTATGACATTGCCCAGAAAGGCCTCCTCCTTTAGCCAGAACTTGCACTTGCTGTACTTGACATACATCTCATGATCTTGCAGCTTCTCCAAGGTCAAGGCCAGATGTCTCGCGTGATCCTCCTACGTCCTTGAATAGATAAGGATGTCGTCAATGAATACGATAACAAAGACATCCAGATACTGTTCGAACACCCGGTTCATCAAGGTAATAAATGCGGAGGGTGCATTCGTGAGCCCAAAAGGCATCACGGTAAACTCGTACAAACCATATCTGCTGCTGAAGGCCGTCTTCGGGATGTACTCCTCCCGAAATCGAAGCTGGTAGTACCCTGACCTCAGATCCAGCTTTGAGAACCAATGGGCTCCCTCCAGCTGGTCAAATAGCTCGTCTATCCTTGGTAATGGATAAGTATTCCGGACCGTCAACCTATTCAGGGCCCGGTAATCTATACACAGTCGAAGAGTCCCGTCCTTCTTCTTAATGAATAACACCGGAGCTCCCCATGATGAAGAGCTAGGCCGAACGAACCTGGCCTCCACTAACTCCTGAAGCTGGCTTCGAAATTCCACCAACTCCTTTGGGGCCATTCGATAGGGAGCTCTGGATACCGGCTTAGCCCCCGGTACGAGCTGAATCTAAAAGTCCTTCTCTCGGTGCGGGGGTAGCCCTGGTAGCATCTCCGGAAACACGTCGGCGAAGTCCCGCACTACTGGAATATCTAAAATGGAGTCCTTGGCCACGACCTCCTCAAAAAGGACCTGATAAACTTTTTCCCCCTGCATATGGGCCTTAACGGCCTGCACAGGTGATAATAAGGTGCGGGGTGTTGGTATAATACCTTCGATTACAATGAAGGAGTCTCCGTGCCTCACGGTGATCCTCTTCGACACGCAGTCTATCTGGGCATGGTTCCAGCATAGCCAAGTCATTCCCAGGATCAGATCGTAATCTGGCATGTTGGGTCCGGCGTTCCTTCACTTGACCCGTGGCGCTCTGCTACTTATATAAAAAATTAAGTAGCGCCCTCTCCAACAGTCCGGGCTTTTGGTGCAGTTGGGTATGCGCTTGATCCTTCAATTGGTATCAGAGGAGGTCACGCCGGGGGGGGGGGGGGATTGTTGGGTCCGGCGTTCCTTCACTTGACCCGTGGCGCTCTGCTACTTATATAAAAAATTAAGTAGCGCCCTCTCCAACAGTCCGGGCTTTTGGTGCAGTTGGGTATGCGCTTGATCCTTCATGGCATCTTCAGAATCGTCACTGGTGCCTCAAACGCCTTCCCGCCAATCTTTGCTTCCATATTACAATGAGCAGAGGTCATTATCTCTGATCCATCGGGTAGGCGCACCCTCATCATCTTCCCGGTGAATGGCTCCACACCTGCCAGTCCTTTCACGAAATCCTCCGACACGAATGAGTGCGAAGAACTAGTGTCGAAGAGGGTGTGAGCGGGCTTGCCGCTAACAAAGACTATGCCTGGGGTAATTAAGTGTCTTAGTATTCTTGTTGCAGTTGTCTTCTCTTAATTTCTAACTAGGTTATGTCTAGAATACTAGTTCATATGAAGAAAACTTAAAAGTACTGCCATACCTGCGATAACCTGCTCCGGGTTCCGGGGCTGTGTCAGGTTTAGAGCATACACCTGCCCCGGGTTCCGGGGCTGTGTCAGGTCTAGAGCATACACCTGCTCCCTCTCTAGCCTGCGGCCTCGATCCTGAAATCCTCGTCCTCGGTCCTGTCCTCATCCGCCAAACTGCCAGGAAGGTGGAGCGTCCTGATGTGCTGGTGGGGGTGCTCGCCTCATAGGGCAGTTCCTCTTGATATGCCCCGGCTGATTGCACTGAAAGCATACCGGTGCCTGCTCTGCTGTCCTTGGCATCTCCAGCATCTGTAAAGGTTGGGGAGCTAATACCCCCTGACTCCTCTGCTCCTGCCCAATCTCCTGACGAGGCTGCTCCCTATTCCTTCTCTCCCCAATAACCTGGCCCCAAGGACGGTCTCTATGACCTCCAATCACTGTATCATCAGCCGGTCTCTTCCGGCTCCTGACTATAAGCTGATCCGCTTCTCTCTTCTTAGCCATCTCCAGAATCCTGGCCAGACTCCCCTCTGAGACGAAAAGGAGGGCCTGTCTCATGTCGTCTTGCAGCCCCTTATAAAACCTCCTGGCATAGCCAGCATCGTCTAACTAGTAAGCGTCCACATAGTGGGCCAGGTGAGTAAACTCTTGATAATACTCCACTACAGTCTTGTTCCCCTTCCTTAACCGTAGGAACCTATCCTCCAGGCCGTCCCTTGCCGACTGAGGTACAAAATGTCCCAGGAGTGCTGCTCTGAACTCCTCCCAAGTAATATCTGCGTAATCCATCCCCGCAAAGGTGGTGTCCAGCTGGGATTTCCACCACCTCTTCCCGTGTGAATCCAGGCAAAAGACTGCCAAAGCAACTGCCTCCTCAGTGGGCATCGAATCCCCGCAAGCGTCTTGTAAATGGTATCCAACCATTCCTCCGTACGTACTGCAGACTCCGTCCCCAGGTAGGATGGAGGGGAAAGTCCCCGGAAGACAGTCATCCAATTGGCCACAGGGTTTGGCTGTGGGGTCGGTGCTTGCTGAGCTCTGAAGGCCTCCAGAATGGCCGTCAGTGTTTGCCCCATCTCCGTCTGCTGGAACGGAGCTGGAGCCGGCGGAGGCGGGACCACATTCGGAGCCTGGGGTGTCCCCTGCTGTGATGTAGGGTTCGTCGCAGGCTACAGGGAAAAATTCCACTTGTTAGAGGATGTATGAATGGAGTATAAGAAAGTGTAGGATGGACTTTCACATGTGATTTCCCTTATGGGCACACCACTGCTTCCACTGCTAGTTTGTCCGCAAACTAAGCTCGCACGGGGGTGGCCTAGGGTTTTGTGGACTACTTCTCTTCCGATCGAGGTCTCCTTTGATACCACTTGTAAGACCCCTTTTTTTTCTTTTTCAACCACCGGGGTCTTAGCCAAGAATTGCCGCTTTGCGGTGGCACCGACTCACGGGAAGGCCGCCGCTATAAAACGCCAATTCTGCCGGCCCTTTTCGATAACAAGAGAGAGAAGTAAGTATACATAAAATGTAAACAAGTCCACAGAAACATGTATGAATAGAAAATCACAACCAGTTCATCAATAGATAATAACAGAAAATAGAAGTACTGCAAAGATACAGTTCAGATAAAATGTAGATAAACGGGCTCGGGTCCGGTACATCAGAGTCCTCACTACAAATCACTAATCGCAGAAGCTATAAAAACACTAATCACACACGGAGCTGGTCGTAGGTGCACAAGGGCTAGACTGACCCACCTCCATGCGCACCGTACTCCGCTGGTGCTGGTCCCTGGACTGCTGGTCCCTGTCTCCCATCCAGAGCTCCTATAATGTTGTGGTTCGAAATCCATTAGTCATAAAGACTAAGCCCTATCATCCCCTACCCCTCCCCCCACGGCTCCTAAGCACCAAGCGGAGAGGAGGAAAGGGAAGCTACAAAGGTGGAGAGTAATCAAGCAGATGACAATGGAGCTAATCTAACAACTATCATGGTGTATAAACAACTATCTAGAATAAAGTACATCTAGCAATTCTACGGTAGTAAGTAATAAAGTAGACATGTAGTAAGTAACAAATATATAAGAAGGCAGATAGAGAACAAATAAGTAAATAAGTAAGTAACCTTAACTTATATGAATGCCCATACAAACTTATAAGTTAAGGGGTCTTCTGCAAGGCTCCCATCGTATAAAAAGTCCCATACCGATTTATACGTTGGTGTGTCGGTTGTATGCAAATATGAGTGTAGTGATATGCTATGCCATGATTCATGCAAGTGCAACTCACGCACACGACTCTATGCGCACAGACCTTTAGTTCCCCCTGTTCGGGCAGCTAGCTTCACTCCCAGGAACCTCCAGAGTGGCAAACGGAGATAGTGAGTCGGCCCCCCCACTCCTAGGCGGGTATCCACACTACCGGGCCTAGCCCTTCCGTACGCCCCTAGAAGAACACAACCTAGAGTATCCGCGTACTTGTGCTGGCTATATCCGCCAGACTTTCTTTGGCTAAGTGTCCCACACCGCCGAGTCAACGCACCGATATCGGTGTGAACGACAATCAAATACCGAAGACCCACCACCTTTATTCTGTACTCAAACCCTCGAGCCCTCGGCTCCCTGGACTGTCCCGTCCGTGCATCTACCTTTAGAGCTACCGTCTGAATGGCAACCAAACCAACCTATTCTACCTCCCTAGCTACCGGGGTGTGTGAAAGTGCAATCCTAGTTATACTAGTTGCTCTTTTAATTTATTATTCCTACGGTTTACGTTAGCCCAGGACTGCCCCCGGTATTCCCCGTGAAGGGCTCTCAAAGGGCACTAGGAACTATGATGGTAGCTGAAGCTCACCGTTCCCTTTCGCAAGGCACTTATTGTTATTGGTTAATATCCCTTTACCCGATCCCTTTTTAAGTTACTTTAGATCTAACCCTAGAGTATTAAGACTCTTCCTCTCCTACCCGGGGTGGACGATCTTTCGTCGTTCCCGAACGCCACTTAACACTAGCCTATCTCATACTCTACTTATCCTGACTTCCAATAATGAACTTAAACTTAACTTGCTCTATCCAAACTAGCAACTATAAGACCCCCTTTTTTTTTCTTTTTCAACCACCGGGGTCTTAGGCCCAGAACCGCCGCTTTGCGGTGACTCCTTTACGTCCCGAAGGGTCATCACCACAAGGCGCCGATTCTGCCGGCCAATATCGATCACAGAAAGTAGCACAATTATTGAAGTAAGAACAATGCAGTCCACAATAATAAAAATCACATATATATAATAAAACTCCACGAAGGGAGTGTCCACAGAAACATCAGAGTACTATAAATACGGGCTTATGCCCGGTACAAAATATCCTCACTACAAGTCTCTCATGCGGAAGCGAAACAGTAAACTACTCAAGGTCGAGACTCACGGTCCCGGCTGTGTGAACTCCGGAGCTAGACTGCCCCATCTCCAGGCGCACCGATCTCTGGGGCTGCTCCTCCATGCTGGGCTCCACGATCCCCTAAATGATGCGGTTCGAAAACCGTTAGTCATAAAGACTAAGCCCTATCATCCCCTACCCCTTCCCCCATGGCTCCTAGGAACCGAGCGGGGAGGAAGAAAGGGAAGGACATGATGGTAGAGATTTAACATGAAAACAGATGACAGCGGAAACTAATCTAGCAAGTTGTGTTAGGTGAGCAGTTAATAAATTGTTATAATAGGTCTAGCAGTAAGAAAAGCAATTAAATGAATTTAAACCTTCACTTATGCGAGAACACATAAGCAAAAGGGATCTTTTGCAAGGCTCCCATCGTATAGAGTGTCCCATACCACTTATACGTTGGGGTGTCGGTTATCAAACAGCAGGGGTTATTATATATTGAAAATAACCTTTGATTTATAAACTTGCCCACACAAGCTTATAGACCAAGGGGTCGTTTTGCAGGTCCTAATGTATAAGCGTCCCATTCCACTTATACTTTAGGTGTCAAGGTTGTTATGAATGGTTATGATATGCAACTATATGGTGGGTATGTTATGTCATGCAGTGCAACTCACACACCCGACTCTGTGCACACAGACCTTTAGTTCCCCCTTTCGGAGCCGTTACCTCCCAGGATACCTCCGTAGTGGCAAACGGAAGCGGTGGGTTGGGCCTCGCCCACCTCCAAAACCAGTAAAGCACACTGGTCTGACCTATCGTACGCCTCAACGCTTGGTGCACAAAGCGGACGCCTGCGTACTCTTGCCGGCTGGCGCACCGGACTTCTGTTGGCGGAGTGCTAATCACCCCGCCGAGTCAACGATATCGGTGTCGGTGCAATCGAACTCCCCGATATCGAAAGACCCACCACCTTAACTTTTCCTATTTTATGCACATGCAAGTTAAATCGTAAGCACACAAAACCGAGCCGAAGCTCCCCGGACCAAAACGTCCGTCTCCAAACCAACCGAGCCGAAGCTCCCCGGACCATCCCGTCCGTTTCCAAATCAACCGAGCCGAAGCTCTCATCAACCTTCCTGTGCCAACAGTGTTGTGAAGAGTGCAGCCCTAGTTACTAAGTTACTCTTGTCGGTTTGTTATTACAGTTTACGTTAGCCCAGGACTGCCCCCGGTATACCCCGTGAAGGGCTCTCAAGGGGCACTAGGAACCAAGACGGTGCATTACGGCCCGAAGTTCCCTTTCGCAAGGCACTTATTGTTATTGGTTGTTTTCCCTTAGCCCGATTCCCTTCTCATGTTACGATAGACTATCCTAGGGTGATTTTTAAACCTTCCACTCTTCGGGAAAAGCGATCTTTCGCCAAACCCGAGCACCTCTTAACTCTAACTAACACCACTACTCACTACTCTTTATATCTTCATCAGATCATGTCCTATTGCATATCACAAACTGCTATATGCAGACCGACCTAATCTACATGTCGAACCGGTTATGCAATGGTCCATTACTCATCCAAATGCCCTAAATTAATTACTGGAGACTTTCCATGATATAAATAACCTAAATCCAGAAAATGGAAATTTTCCTAATTTATTTGGCATTTAATTAAATTCCTCAAAAATCCAAGGACTACCGGTTTGAACATGAACTACCCTAACTATTCATGCAAGATGTCCAGCAAATTTATGATAATTAATAGGTTATCTCAGAAGGCTAAATCCTCAGTATCACAATTTTTCTATCATCAAAATGACATGAAAACTATTTTGGAAATAATCTCTAATTTCTATAGTTTATGAATCAAGTAAAGAAAATATTCTTCCAAAAATTCTAAATAAATTATGACATGATGAATAAGGCCTAAAATTTGCACTGGCTAAGTTTCATAATTTTCCAGCAAGCATTTTATCCATAATAATTTTTTAAACATAAAAGCCCTTTTTATCATTTGTGAATAAAGTACTAGATTTACTCAACATAAAATTCTATAAAAATTCAGGGATCAATGTTCTACAAGTCAAGATCTAAATCCAGAATTTTAACTGATTATAATTAATATAAAGCCTCAAATTAATTGAAACAACAAATTGAGCTAATAATCCTTTAACACATGAAGTATATTATATATTAATCATAAAATTCCAGAAAAATTACCATGAGTCTAAAACATCCTAAAACCCCCTCCTCCCGAGTTTCATAATTTTTGGATTAGCTTTAGTGCTTAAAATAACTAAATTACATTTCTATCCTAATCCGACATCTCGACTTTTGAGGTACCTAACTACCTCCAAATCCATCACTATTTCAACCAGAGGGTTTTCATCATATCATCCCCCTCTCCTCCAAATTTCAAGGGCATACAAGAGCTTTTGCTCCTATGTCCTTCACAAACCTCAAACTCCCACCCGTTGGAGTTGAGCCAATCTCTTAGGGTAAATCCACCCTAAGCCACACCATGTTACCCAAGAGGGTGGACATAGACTCAACAAGTCAGTGGCCAACAACTTCAGCCTCTTTTGAGGAGATTTGTCCACTCCATCTCCAATCGTACTTTTCCCCAAAGTACCCCTCACCAAGACCTATCTAGGACTTGATACTTCCCTATTCAAAACTCGACCAATCGAGTAGAAATTTTGTACAGATCTTAATATTGATGCCAGGGACCACCACCCAAAATTTGGGGGAGTTTGGGCTTAATTTCATCTCCTAATTAATTTTATATTGTTTATTAAATTTTTACAAAAACTTTAGACAAAAGTTCTCCAAAAATTCTCATTTTTGGACAGCCTCTCGATATACATATTATAGACCTCCAGTCCAAATTTCAAGTCATTTGGACATGTTATGAACCGTGGGCAACCATTTTAATTTCTGGTTAACCTAGGTCTTGATCCCACCAAAATGAGTGCTGTGTTCAAACCACTCACCCAAATTGAATAAAATCAATTTTAAATTAAAGTAGACCCCAAGGGCTACAACTTTTGTGTCTGGTAATTTTTCCTAAATCGGCCTCTAAGTGCCTCGTTTTGCAGCCTCAAAATACATTCAAATAATCTATTTTCCATTATGTACTATATAATAATCTATGTATTATATATTAAATCTACTGTTCATCTTCTTCAGAACCCGAAACCAGAACCAGGAAGCCATTTTTCCTGTAACATTTCCGTGATCCGTTGCCGGCCGTCCGGTCACTTCCCTGGCCAGCCACCACCACCACCTCCTCCGTTGAGGCGACGGCTATCGGTCGGCGGTGGTTTGGCCGCCGGAGGTGGCGGTTTCCGGCGAACTCAAAATATCTTTTTCATGGTTTTTCCATGAAAACGAGAGATGGATCCGGCTCCGTTGAGCGCGAATCTCCTTTCTAAGAATCCTAAGATCTACCCATGAAAGAGAAGGAGTAGAGGAGGACCTTGTTCGCGGTTTGAAGGCGAGAAGAACGTCGGGGTGCCATGGCGCGGTGGTGGCGTTTGCTGAACTTCTCCTACAGCAAGAACAAAGGTCTGTTCTGATTACTTGAGCGTGTAACCTTCTCCTCTTGTCCAGGTGGGCTTTTATAACTCATGAAGTGGGAAGGTGAATGGGTAAAACCATTATGGCCATGAAGTTTCCCCCTTAACGTTTCGGTTACGGTGAAGAGATAAGAAACGGCGGAACTGAACAGGTGTGTACAGCTGACGGTTTTCTATTGGACCACCTTTTCCTCATTTATTATAAAATTTCAGAAGGAAAACGGCCTGAAATTACTCCTGGTGTAACTTCCTAAGCCAGCATTTATTTCCACGCGTGTTGGAATAATTTCGGGCCCGAACCGTCGTTTCGGCCAATGTCACGGGCGTGACACATAGGTCACGGGCGTGACAGGTCCGAATAGTCAATCCTGGGTTCGACGATCGTCGAACTGAGATCGACGATCGTCGATGATGGTCACGGGCGTGACACCTTGGGTCACGGGCGTGACAGGCCCGAATGGCAGATTTTGGGTCGACGATCGTCGAATTGAGATCGACGATCGTCGAAGGCTGGTCACGCCCTAGGTCATGGGCGTGACACTCATGTCACGGGCGTGACATGCCCGGGCCGCAAGATCGACGATCGGCGATGGGGTCACGCCCATAGTCACGGGCGTGACACTTTGGTCACGGGCGTGACATGCCCAGACAGTACGTTCGGCGATCGTCTTGTGGAGATCGACGATCGTCGAAGTAGTCACGCCCAGGTCACGGGCGTGACGGGTCGGTCACGGGCGTGACCAACCCGTGACCCGAAAAATTGATCGCTTTATTTTCACTTTTTGTGCTCCCTGGGGTTCTGACTCGACCATCCGACTCCTAGGGGTCTAGCCGGAAATGGGATGTTACAAATCCCAATAAACAAAACAAAAATTTCGTCCCCGAAATTGAGGTTGAGCCTATGGGGATTTCAATCGGAATAAATTAAACTTGTAACATCCCTTACGATCTTTCTATTGGGTTCAGGCGACTGTTCGTCTGATAACGAAGACAATCTCCCCAATAAACAAAAGATTAGCCCCTACCTTTCTGATTAAGTGTGCATGCCTAGGTCCTGGATTTTTCCGTATCTAGTCTTAACATTCCAAAACAAGAAGGCAATCTATAGTATACCGAGAGGTGGTGAGATGTACCTGACTGAACAACTCCGGGTATCTTTGCCTCATCAGATCCTGCGGTTCCCAGGTGTGCTCCTCCTGACCGTGATTTCTCCACAGAACCTTGACTAAGGGGATCTTCTTGCGCCGCAAGATCCGCACTCCTTTGTCGTCGATCCGAACCGGCTCCAAGTGAACAGATCGGTCTGAAGCAACCGGCCCTTCGGTGGTCAAAATCCGCTGCTCCGGGCGTAGTAGAGCCCTTCTCAGCGAAGAGATGTGGAAGACGTCGTGTAGAGCTGCCAGCTCCGGTGGCAACTCTAGCCTGTAGGCTAGAGGTCCGATCCGCTCCAGGATCCGGTAAGGGCCCATATACCTAGGGCTGAGTTTCTTCCTCCGACCGCGCACCCGTGAGACTCCGTGCATGGGTCGGATCTTCAAGAACACTCGATCCCCTACCCGAAACTCCACCTGACGATGCCGGGCGTCATAGTATTTAGCCTGTCTGCTCTGCGCCTCCAACATCCTATCTCTGATCAATCTCACCTGGGCCTCGGTATCTTCCACAAAATCCGATCCCAACAACTTCGGATCCTCGTCTTGAACCCAGGAAAGCGGGGTCCTACATTTTCTTCCATACAGGGCTTCATAAGGTGCCATCCTGATGCTGGACTGGTAGCTGTTATTATAGGAGAACTCGACCAACGGTAACATCTTCTCCCACGGCTCCCCTCGGTCCAGTATACACAGCCGTAGTAAGTCCTCCAAGGTCCGGTTGGTGCGCTCGGTCTGCCCGTCCGTCTGAGGGTGGAAGGCCGTGCTAAAAGTCAACCGGGTGCCCAAATATGCCTGCACTGACCGCCACTCCCTAGATGTAAACCGTCCATCGCGGTCCGATACTATCGTCCGGGGCACGCCATGATATCGGACATACTGCTCCACAAACTTCTGTACCAGCACTCCCACCGAGTCATCCTTCCTGATCGGTACAAAGCGGGCCACCTTCGTCAACCGATCGACAATCACCCAAATCGAGTCGTTCCCTGTCCGAGACCGGGGAAGACCATGTATAAAATCCATCGCTATATCGTCAAACTTCCACTCCGGCACTGGGAGTGGCTGCAACAGTCCTGCGGGGTTCCTGCACTCCGCCTTCACCAACTGACACGCCTCGCAATGGGTCACGAAGTACGTAATGTCTTTCTTCATGCCCGGCCAAAACATCGTCCTCTTCAGATCAGCGGTCATCTTTGTGATCCCCGGGTGCACGGAGTACCGGCTACAATGCGCCTCCGTCAGAATATCCTCTCGGATCTGGCCTCCTGCGGGTATATATACTCTGCCTCTGAAGTGGAGCAAACCATCTCTCAGGGAATAATCTCCTGTCGAACCTTCCTCCAAAGCTCGAAACATCGGCTCCGCCCACGCATCTGTCCTCTGTCCGTCCCGAATGCGATCCCGAATATCGTCAATGGCCACTATCGATGCCAGATACTCCCTATACAGATCTGGTTCATCCTCGGACACTAGGGATATCTGCATATCTCTGAATGACTGGACCAGCTCCATAGACATAACCTGGGGCCCAGCTTCGGAAGTGGCCGCTCTCCGGCTCAACGCGTCGGCCACCACGTTTGCCTTCCCTGGGCGGTAGTGCATCTCGTACTGATAATCTGCTAAGAACTCCACCCAACGCCTCTGCCTGATATTCAGCTCCTTCTGAGTGTCCACGTATTTCAAGTTCTTGTGATCGGAGAAGATATCGCAGTGGACTCCATAAAGATAATGGCGCCAGACCTTCAGCGCAAAAACGACCGCTCCCATCTCGAGGTCGTGCACCGGGTAGTTCCTCTCATGGATCTTCAGCTGGCGGGAGGCATATGCTATGACATGTCCGTTCTGCATCAGCACCGCTCCCATCCCTTGGTATGATGCGTCGGTATACACCTGGAATCCCTCCTTTCCAGATGGAAGGGCCAGAATAGGGGCTGAGATGAGTCGGTCCTTCAGCTCCTAAAAAGCCGCCTGGCACTGCGGGGTCCAGACAAAAGGTGCCTCCTTCTTTGTCAAAGATGTGAGGGGGAGGGCAATCCGAGAGAACCCCTCCACGAACTTCCGGTAGTAACCGGCAAGTCCCAAGAAACTGCGTACATCGGTGGCTGTCTTCAGCTGCGGCCAATCGCGAACTGCCCGAATCTTTGCTGGATCTACTGCTAACCCGGCTCCGCTGATGATGTGGCCTAGGAAGGCCACCTCCTTCAACCAGAACTGACACTTGCTGAATTTGGCATAAAGGCGATGCTCCCGCAACCTCTCCAAGGTCAGTGCCAGATGTCGAGTGTGCTCCTCCTCCGTCCTAGAGTAGATCAGGATGTCGTCTATGAATACTATGACGAACACATCCAAGTATGCCTCGAAAACCCGGTTCATGAGACTCATGAACGCCGACGGAGCATTCGTGAGCCCAAAGGGCATCACGGTGAACTCATACAGGCCATATCTGCTACTAAAGGCCGTCTTCGGGATATCCTCCTCCTGGATCCGCAGCTGGTAGTATCCT
Organism: Platanthera zijinensis; assembly: GCA_039513925.1. Classification (NCBI taxonomy): domain Eukaryota; kingdom Viridiplantae; phylum Streptophyta; class Magnoliopsida; order Asparagales; family Orchidaceae; genus Platanthera; species Platanthera zijinensis. Next base: position 160,982,795 of record CM077083.1, read on the forward strand.
GATCTCAAATCCAGCTTCGAGAAATAATGGGCCCCCTCCAACTGGTCGAATAATTCGTCTATCCGTGGGAGCGGATAGGTATTCCGGACGGTCAGCCTGTTTAGTGCTCGATAATCGATGCACAGGCGGAGTGTCCCATCCTTCTTCTTCACGAACAGGACCGGTGCTCCCCATGGCGAGGAACTCGGTCTGACAAAACCTGCCTCCACCAATTCCTGCAACTGGGTCCGAAACTCTGCCAACTCCTTGGGGCCATCCGATAAGGGGCCCTAGACGCCGGCTTGGCCCCCGGCACAAGCTGTATCTGAAAATCCTGCTCTCGGTGTGGAGGTAGTCCTGGTAGTTTCTCCGGAAAGATCTCAGCGAAATCTCGCACCACCGGGATGTCGGTCACCGACTCCTTAACCTCCGCCATCTCAAAAAGAATCTGATAGACCTCCTCTCCCTGTAGATGGGCCTTGACGGCCTGTACCGAAGATAAGAGTATACGAGAGACAGGTCTTATACCTTCAATGGTAATGAAAGAGTCCCCGTGTCTCACGGTGATCCTCTTTGCCTGGCAGTCAATCTGGGCATAGTTCCAATGCAGCCATACCATGCCCAGGACCAGGTCGTAGTCCGTCAGCTTCAAAATCGTCGCTGGAGCCTCGAACGCTTTTCCACCAATCTCCGCCTCCATATTGCAGTGATCCGTGGTAAGGAGCTTAGATCCATCCGGTAGTCGCACCCTCATCCTCGAGCCTGTGAACCGCTCCACACCTTCCAGTCCTTCCACGAACGACTCCGACACAAAGGAGTGAGTAGCTCCAGTATCGAACAGCGTGCGGGCAGGCTTGCCGCTGATGAAGACTATACCTGGGGTGATTAGATATCTTAGGGTTCTATAATGAGTTTTACTTTCCTTGCTATCAATCTAGTGCAATTCAAGGTTTTAACAACTTAAAGGGGAACTTCTATGAAAACAAAGAAACATTTCGGCATACCTGCGATGACCTGCTCCGGATTCCGCGGCTGTGCGAGGTCCAAGGCATATACCTGCTCTCTTCCCTGTCTACGATCTTCCCCCTGGTATCCTCGACCGCGGCCGTGTCCTCGGCCTCCGTAATGCTGAGCTGGTGGGCCGCCCTGATGTGCTGGAGGTGGTGCCCCCCTCATGGGGCAGTTCCTCCGAATGTGCCCAATCTGATGACAAAAGTAGCACTCTGGGGGATACGCCATTCCCCCGGGTCTCGGCATCTCCTGCATCCGAAGGGGTGGAGGGGCCAATACCACCTGTTCCCTCGGCTCCGGCCTCACGTCCTGATGAGGCTGGTCCTCTGTCCTTCTCCCCTCTGGTACAGCACCCCGCCGCTGGTCATTCCTTCCTCTTCGTCCCTGATCCTCTGCTGGCCGTTTCCGGCCCCGGGTGGTGTGCCAATCTGCCTCAATCCTTTTGGCCATCTCCAAAATCCGGGAGATGGGCCCGTCAGATACAAACAAGAGGGCCTCCCTCAAGTCCTCACGTAGGCCCTTGTAGAACCTCCTGATATACCCTGCCTCGTCCAGCTGGTAGGAATCTGCGTATCGAGCCAGGTGGTCAAACTCTCGATGGTACTCCACCACGGTCCGAGTACCCTGCTTCAGCTGTAAGAACCGCTCCTCCAAGTCATCCCTAGCCGACTGCGGAACGAAATGCTCCAGCAGTGCGGCCCTGAACTCCTCCCAAGTAATCTCCGCAACCTCCCTATCAGCAAAGGTCGTGTCCAACAGCGTCTTCCACCACCTCTTTGCATGGGACTCCAGGCAGGAGACAACCAGAGCCACCTTCTCCTCCCATGGACACCGAATCCCGGTCAGCATCTCATACATGATATCTAGCCACTCTTCCATCCGAACAGCCGACTCTGTCCCCAAATAGGACGGGGGAGCCAGTCCTCGGAAGATGCTTAGCCAGTTGGCCCCCGGATTTGGCTGCGGGGCCGGAACCTGCTGGGCCCTGAAGGCCTCCAGAATGGCAGTCAGGGTCTGTCCCATGTCTGACTGAAGGAAAGGAGTGGGGGCCGGTGGGGGTGGTGCAACATCCTGAGCCTGTTGAACTCCACCTTGAGGCGTAGTCCGTGCTGGAGGCTGCACAACGAAAACACATGCTGAGAAAAACGTTCAAATATTACCTAAAGGTGGACAAATTATATGTGATCCCCATATGGGCACACCACTGCTTCCGTTGCTTAGTTTGTCCCCAAACTAAACTCGAGCGGGGGTGACCTAGGGTTTGTGGACTGCGACTTCCTTCTGATCGATGTTTGCCTCTGATACCACTTGTAAGACCCCCTTTTTTTTTCTTTTTCAACCACCGGGGTCTTAGGCCCAGAACCGCCGCTTTGCGGTGACTCCTTTACGTCCCGAAGGGTCATCACCACAAGGCGCCGATTCTGCCGGCCAATATCGATCACAGAAAGTAGCACAATTATTGAAGTAAGAACAATGCAGTCCACAATAATAAAAATCACATATATATAATAAAACTCCACGAAGGGAGTGTCCACAGAAACATCAGAGTACTATAAATACGGGCTTATGCCCGGTACAAAATATCCTCACTACAAGTCTCTCATGCGGAAGCGAAACAGTAAACTACTCAAGGTCGAGACTCACGGTCCCGGCTGTGTGAACTCCGGAGCTAGACTGCCCCATCTCCAGGCGCACCGATCTCTGGGGCTGCTCCTCCATGCTGGGCTCCACGATCCCCTAAATGATGCGGTTCGAAAACCGTTAGTCATAAAGACTAAGCCCTATCATCCCCTACCCCTTCCCCCATGGCTCCTAGGAACCGAGCGGGGAGGAAGAAAGAGAAGGACATGATGGTAGAGATTTAACATGAAAACAGATGGCAGCGGAAACTAATCTAGCAAGTTGTGTTAGGTGAGCAGTTAATAAATTGTTATAATAGGTCTAGCAGTAAGAAAAGCAATTAAATGAATTTAAACCTTCACTTATGCGAGAACACATAAGCAAAAGGGATCTTTTGCAAGGCTCCCATCGTATAGAGTGTCCCATACCACTTATACGTTGGGGTGTCGGTTATCAAACAGCAGGGGTTATTATATATTGAAAATAACCTTTGATTTATAAACTTGCCCACACAAGCTTATAGACCAAGGGGTCGTTTTGCAGGTTCTAATGTATAAGCGTCCCATTCCACTTATACTTTAGGTGTCAAGGTTGTTATGAATGGTTATGATATGCAACTATATGGTGGGTATGTTATGTCATGCAGTGCAACTCACACACCCGACTCTGTGCACACAGACCTTTAGTTCCCCCTTTCGGAGCCGTTACCTCCCAGGATACCTCCGTAGTGGCAAACGGAAGCGGTGGGTTGGGCCTCGCCCACCTCCAAAACCAGTAAAGCACACTGGTCTGACCTATCGTACGCCTCAACGCTTGGTGCACAAAGCGGACGCCTGCGTACTCTTGCCGGCTGGCGCACCGGACTTCTGTTGGCGGAGTGATAATCACCCCGCCGAGTCAACGATATCGGTGTCGGTGCAATCGAACTCCCCGATATCGAAAGACCCACCACCTTAACTTTTCCTATTTTATGCACATGCAAGTTAAATCGTAAGCACACAAAACCGAGCCGAAGCTCCCCGGACCAAAACGTCCGTCTCCAAACCAACCGAGCCGAAGCTCCCCGGACCATCCCGTCCGTTTCCAAATCAACCGAGCCGAAGCTCTCATCAACCTTCCTGTGCCAACAGTGTTGTGAAGAGTGCAGCCCTAGTTACTAAGTTACTCTTGTCAATTTGTTATTACAGTTTACGTTAGCCCAGGACTGCCCCCGGTATACCCCGTGAAGGGCTCTCAAGGGGCACTAGGAACCAAGACGGTGCATTACGGCCCGAAGTTCCCTTTCGCAAGGCACTTATTGTTATTGGTTGTTTTCCCTTAGCCCGATTCCCTTCTCATGTTACGATAGACTATCCTAGGGTGATTTTTAAACCTTCCACTCTTCGGGAAAAGCGATCTTTCGCCAAACCCGAGCACCTCTTAACTCTAACTAACACCACTACTCACTACTCTTTATATCTTCATCAGATCATGTCCTATTGCATATCACAAACTGCTATATGCAGACCGACCTAATCTACATGTCGAACCGGTTATGCAATGGTCCATTACTCATCCAAATGCCCTAAATTAATTACTGGAGACTTTCCATGATATAAATAACCTAAATCCAGAAAATGGAAATTTTCCTAATTTATTTGGCATTTAATTAAATTCCTCAAAAATCCAAGGACTACCGGTTTGAACATGAACTACCCTAACTATTCATGCAAGATGTCCAGCAAATTTATGATAATTAATAGGTTATCTCAGAAGGCTAAATCCTCAGTATCACAATTTTTCTATCATCAAAATGACATGAAAACTATTTTGGAAATAATCTCTAATTTCTATAGTTTATGAATCAAGTACAGAAAATATTCTTCCAAAAATTCTAAATAAATTATGACATGATGAATAAGGCCTAAAATTTGCACTGGCTAAGTTTCATAATTTTCCAGCAAGCATTTTATCCATAATAATTTTTTAAACATAAAAGCCCTTTCTATCATTTGTGAATAAAGTACTAGATTTACTCAACATAAAATTCTATAAAAATTCAGGGATCAATGTTCTACAAGTAAAGATCTAAATCCAGAATTTTAACTGATTATAATTAATGTAAAGCCTCAAATTAATTGAAACAACAAATTGAGCTAATAATCCTTTAACACATGAAGTATATTATATATTAATCATAAAATTCCAGAAAAATTACCATGAGTCTAAAACATCCTAAAACCCCCTCCTCCCGAGTTTCATAATTTTTGGATTAGCTTTAGTGCTTAAAATAACTAAATTACATTTCTATCCTAATCCGACATCTCGACTTTTGAGGTACCTAACTACCTCCAAATCCATCACTATTTCACCCAGAGGGTTTTCATCATATCATCCCCCTCTCCTCCAAATTTCAAGGGCATACAAGAGCTTTTGCTCCTATGTCCTTCACAAACCTCAAACTCCCACCCGTTGGAGTTGAGCCAATCTCTTAGGGTAAATCCACCCTAAGCCACACCATGTTACCCAAGAGGGTGGACATAGACTCAACAAGTCAGTGGCCAACAACTTCAGCCTCTTTTGAGGAGATTTGTCCACTCCATCTCCAATCGTACTTTTCCCCAAAGTACCCCTCACCAAGACCTATCTAGGACTTGATACTTCCCTATTCAAAACTCGACCAATCGAGTAGAAATTTTGTACAGATCTTAATATTGATGCCAGGGACCACCACCCAAAATTTGGGGGAGTTTGGGCTTAATTTCATCTCCTAATTAATTTTATATTGTTTATTAAATTTTTACAAAAACTTTAGACAAAAGTTCTCCAAAAATTCTCATTTTTGGACAGCCTCTCGATATACATATTATAGACCTCCAGTCCAAATTTCAAGTCATTTGGACATGTTATGAACCGTGGGCAACCATTTTAATTTCTGGTTAACCTAGGTCTTGATCCCACCAAAATGAGTGCTGTGTTCAAACCACTCACCCAAATTGAATAAAATCAATTTTAAATTAAAGTAGACCCCGAGGGCTACAACTTTTGTGTCTGGTCATTTTTCCTAAATCGGCCTCTAAGTGCCTCGTTTTGCAGCCTCAAAATACATTCAAATAATCTATTTTCCATTATGTACTATATAATAATCTATGTATTATATATTAAATCTACTGTTCATCTTCTTCAGAACCCGAAACCAGAACCAGGAAGCCATTTTTCCTGTAACATTTCCGTGATTCGTTGCCGGCCGTCCGGTCACTTCCCTAGCCAGCCACCACCACCACCACCTCCGTTGAGGCGACGGCTATCGGTCGGCGGTGGTTTGGCCGCCGGAGGTGGCGGTTTCCGGCGAACTCAAAATATCTTTTTCATGGTTTTTCCATGAAAACGAGAGATGGATCCGGCTCCGTTGAGCGCGAATCTCCTTTCTAAGAATCCTAAGATCTACCCATGAAAGAGAAGGAGTAGAGGAGGACCTTGTTCGCGGTTTGAAGGCGAGAAGAACGTCGGGGTGCCATGGCGCGGTGGTGGCGTTTGCTGAACTTCTCCTACAGCAAGAACAAAGGTCTGTTCTGATTACTTGAGCGTGTAACCTTCTCCTCTTGTCCAGGTGGGCTTTTATAACTCAGGAAGTGGGAAGGTGAATGGGTAAAACCATTATGGCCATGAAGTTTCCCCCTTAACGTTTCGGTTACGGTGAAGAGATAAGAAACGGCGGAACTGAACAGGTGTGTACAGCTGGCGGTTTTCTATTGGACCACCTTTTCCTCATTTATTATAAAATTTCAGAAGGAAAACGGCCTGAAATTACTCCTGGTGTAACTTCCCAAGCCAGCATTTATTTCCACGCGTGTTGGAATAATTTCGGGCCCGAACCGTCGTTTCGGCCAATGTCACGGGCGTGACACATAGGTCACGGGCGTGACAGGTCCGAATAGTCAATCCTGGGTTCGACGATCGTCGAACTGAGATCGACGATCGTCGATGATGGTCACGGGCGTGACACCTTGGGTCACGGGCGTGACAGGCCCGAATGGCAGATTTTGGGTCGACGATCGTCGAATTGAGATCGACGATCGTCGAAGGCTGGTCACGCCCTAGGTCACGGGCGTGACACTCATGTCACGGGCGTGACATGCCCGGGCCGCAAGATCGACGATCGGCGATGGGGTCACGCCCATAGTCACGGGCGTGACACTTTGGTCACGGGCGTGACATGCCCAGACAGTACGTTCGGCGATCGTCTTGTGGAGATCGACGATCGTCGAAGTAGTCACGCCCAGGTCACGGGCGTGACGGGTCGGTCACGGGCGTGACCAACCCGTGACCCGAAAAATTGATCGCTTTATTTTCACTTTTTGTGCTCCCTGGGGTTCTGACTCGACCATCCGACTCCTAGGGGTCTAGCCGGAAATGGGATGTTACAGCAACTACCAAAATTCCATCTCCCCAAGTTCATTACCCACTCTAGTTCAGTTTCTGTGATTTTACTATATGCAGACCGTCTTAAGATACATGAGGTATATAAGGGGAGGTACTCCAAATTATCTTTCGAATCTCCTATAATGTTTACTGGAGGTCCATCATGACACAATATAACTAAGTCCAAGATTTCCAAATTTTTCCTATTATCGGGCATTTAATTTATTTATTCTAAGCCTCCCAATGCCCTAGTATGAACATGAAGTGCACTAATGAGCAAACAATAAATCATCATAAAATCAGTAAAAATCCTATGAGGCATTTAAGCAGTAATTCCAAATTTTGAAAAATTTTAGAGGTGTTTAGGCCTATATTTCCTAATTTACCATTTTAGGTCACTTCTACCATATTATGAAGCAAGTACTGTAAATATGTACCCAAAAATCACAAGAAAACTACAGAAGCTTTATGGTGACCTAAAACTATCAGAAACCAAGTCCCATGATTTCTCTCTTTTATTTTTGGCTCAGAATTTATTTTAATGTAAAATACTAATTTCCTAGCTTAGTGAAGGAGGTACAATTTTTAATTATTTAAAAGTCTAGAGAAGATTACAGGGTGACTATCATGGTTTGAAACACCCACTGACCAAAGTTCATAATTTTCCAATTAATAATTGGGTATTATTTGTATTTTTGACTACATATCCCAAATTGTAAATTAAAGAAATAAGTACCCAAAATAATCAGATAAAACTCCCAAAAAAAATACAGAAGGTATAAAATGCTATAAGATGCCCTAATTCAAGATTTCATAACTTTCTAGTGAACAGAAATTCCAGAATCATCAAAATAAATATCTAGGGCACAACTAGAGTTGTGAATAAAGTACTGTATAAATTAATCCAAAAATCTCAACAAAAATATATTATGGCCATTTAGACCAGAAAATCACCCTGCCCAAATTTTATTTGATTTTTAGTTCATTTGTCAGTATAATAGTTCAAATTAAGATTGGTGCCCTAAACTAGGGTTAGGATTTTAGGTGGCCTAACTGTCTCCAAATCCCCTAAGATTTGTCCAGAGAACTATAATGGCCCTATGGTCCTCTCCACCAAATTTCAAGTCAGTCCAAGGTCATTTGACCCCATGACCTTCACAACCCTACAAATCCCCATTAAGGGACCTACCCTAGGGTTCTAGGGCTACCCTACACAAAACCACCCCCAAACTCCCTTATAGGGTATGTCATGCCCTAAAAAGTCAGTGACCAAAATATCAGCCTCTGTTGAGGTGGTACGACCACTCAAATTACCAAGGGGGTGATTTACCCTAAATAGCCCTTTATGGGGCCAACTAGGGTTGAGTTAAACCCTAGTCAAAACACCTCCAAATGAGGTGAAATTTTTTCCAGTGTCCTATTATGTCCTCTAAGGCCACCCACCCAAATTTGGGGGGATTTTGAGGTGTTTAGGACACTTGATTAAAATACACATGATTTATTAAATTTTTCTAAAAACTTTAGAAAAATGTTTTCCAAAAATCTTAATTTCTGGACAGAACCTAGATATAGGTAAGATTAGACCACACCCCAAATTTCAAGTCATTTTGATGACTGGATTGGAGTGGAGAATTTTTCTAAAGTCAGGACAGTCCTATGGATAGACCTCACCAAAATGAGTGCTGAGGTCTATACAGTGGTACAAATCACTTGAAACAAATTTTAAAATTTCCTAGACTCATAGAGCTACAATATTTGTGTTGACAACCTTTTCTGTAGGAGCCTATAAGTATTTTTAGAAATTAATGCAAGTTACAGGCAGAAACATTACATAAAATATATAGAAATTACTTTAATCAATATGTTTGCACAGATCTTAAAGGTTGATCCGTCGGCTGGGAGGTTGTCTTCAACCTCCAGCCGACGGTCTAGATAGCACGCACCTGGGAGCACTTCTCCCTCCCATAGTCGGCCGTCCACCCTCCTCCCTGGCCGGCCACCGCCACCACCACCTCCGTTGAGGCGGTGGCCATCGCCGGGCGGCGGCGCGGCCGTCGGAGAGGCTTTTTCTGGCGAGCCCGAGACTTCATTTTTGCAGAAAAATCGGGAAGAGAAGATCTTCCGATCGGGCTCAATTGAGCCCGAATATTAATCCTAAGGAAGCTAAGATCTACCCATAGAGAGAGAGGAGGGGAGGACCTTGTTCGCGGGCTAGAGGCGTGCAGACCGTCGGGATGCCATTTGTGCGGTGGTGGCGTCGCCGGAATTCTTAATAGCACAATGGGAGGCTCGAAAACTTCATGTAAAAGCTGGGAAAAACCTCTTTTTGGGCCTCTGAGGGTGTTTAAAGGCTTGGTAAGGGAGGGGGAACGACCAAAAGCTGGTGGCCATTAATGGCCCATTATAGCTTGGCTCGGCCATGGTGGTGGGGGGATGAAACAGCTCTGTGACAGCTAGCTAACGACTAGAAACTCCTCCTCTTCCCTAGAGGAGTTGAATCCAGCCATAAAAGGGGAGGGGAAGGGCTGCCAAGGTGTCAAGTGACATTACTGGCTATGAAGGCCGGGCTCGTCCATGGCCGTAACTGCTCCTTTTGCAAAACCGACGGTCCACGTGGCACGGATTCACTTGACCGGTCAACCTTCTTTAAAATAAGACTTAATTGGGTCTTATTAAAAGAAAATGGCCCACTCCTAGACCGGCCCGGTTCAGCTGAACCAGCACCCAGCTCAAAACCAATCTGCCAGAAAAAAATTCTAGTACAATGGCGTTGAGTGAGCTCAGCTCACTCAACGCCATCCAAGCTACGGCGTTGAGTGAGCTTTGCTCACTCAACACCATCCCAGACTATGGCGCTGAGTGAGCTCAGCTCGCTCAACGCCATCCGGATTATGGCGTTGAGTGAGCTCTGCTCACTCAACGCCACCAGAATATGTCTTTTTTAAAAGATGGCATTGAGTGAGCTTAGCTCACTCAACGCCGTCCAGATTATGGAGTTGAGTGAGCTCTGCTCACTCAACGCCGTCCAGACAACACCAAATGGCGTTGAGTGCGGTCAGTGCACTCAACGCCGTTCAACTTATGGCGTTGAGTGCACTCAACGCACTCAATTCCATCCCGCCGGATAGTTTACGGCATTGAGTGAGCTAAGCTCACTCAACGCCAACCTGACGACACTAGATGGCGTTGACTGCAGTCAGTGCACTTAACGACATTCAACTTATGGCTTAGAGTGAGCTAAGCTCACTCAACGCCATCCAGACCACGGCGTTGAGTGAGCTTAGCTCACTCAACGCCATTCCAAGGTCACAGGCATGACGGATTGGTCACAGGCGTGTCAGGCCCATGTTGAAATTTCTGAGCTCGACGATCGTCTTCTTGAGGTCGACGATCGTCGAAGGGGTCACGCCCTAGGTCACGGGAGTGATGGGTCGGTCACGGGCGTGACCACCCCTTGACTCGAAATCTTGGTTGATAAACCTCAATTCCTGGGCTTCCCAGGGTTCTGTTAAGACAAAATCACTCCCAAGGGTCTAGTCGGAAATTGGATGTTACACAAGGACTTGTGTCGACACACACTCAATGCCATCTATCAACAATATCTATACTGAGTCTGAAAGGCTTGTGTCGACACACAGGACTTATGTCGATACACACTCAACGCAGTCTATCATCAACAGCTATACTGAGTCTGAAAGGCTTGTGTCGATACACAGGACTTGTGTCGACACACACTCAACGCCATCTATCAACAACAACTATACTGAGTCTGAAAGGCTTGTGTCGACACACAGGACTTGTGTCGACACACACTCAACGATGTCTAGACATACAGTCAACGCCATCTATTAGCATCAGCTATGTGGAGACCAGGAGCAGTTGTGTCGATACACAGGACTTGTGTCAACACATACAATAGAAGCTGTGTCAAGAAGATAAAGAATGACTATGTCGACACATTGGAAGCTGTGTCGAAATCATCAAGAATTGTGTCGACACATGGTCTATTTGTGTCGACACATTTGAAGTAGTTTGCTGACAGTGTCCTGCTGAGAAAGAAATCCATTGAAGGGTTAGTTGTCACGACTGAAGACTTGACAGCTGTCATAAGTAACAAGACTGACATATCTGTCAGTGCTATCAACAGGACGTTATAAACCGGATCAGCCGGTAATCATGGATGAACTCTATATAAAGTGTTGATCCATAACAACCATAATGGAATCCAACAGAACAAATTATATAAAACTAACAACAAGTATTGGAGAGCAAGAGGCTGACCCAGAAGAAGGCAGATCCTGAACAAGTCTGCAAGAAAGATTCAGATCTGATTCTAAATTTTAGAAGAAAGCTGATTAAAGATCAACTTCAACACCAAGTAAAGATCAACCTTATTTTGTTCAAATTCAAGAAGCTTTGAAGAATCTAAGTCAGGGTTGATCTGAAGTATTCAGTCATTCAACAACTGATTAAGAAGCTCTCACTCATTTAGATTTCAATATGGGTGAAATTTCTATTTCTTTAAATAAACTTTTTCTTATAAGATCTTATATAAATATGAGTTGTAATCCTGTATTTACAAAGGCTGAGGTAGGGCTGAGTGCCTGAGGTGTAGGACTTATTAAAGTCTGAGTTGTAGGCCTGGAGATAAAGGTTGAGGTAGGGTTGTTGCCTGAGATAGGGTTCTTGGGAAGAATCTAAGGTAGGACTTGAAGAAGTCTGATCTGTAGGAACCTATCAGGTTCTGAGTTGTAAGATCTGTGGATCTGAGATAGTGGAAGGAAGTTTGGCTGAATCCAGTTCTCTACTGGATAGGAGAAGGGGGAAAGTAGATGTACCCATAAATTGAGGAACCACTATAAATTCTTCTGTGTTGTGCTGTGTTTATTTTTCTGAGAACTGTAATTTTATATGTTGTAGAACTCTTTAATTGCCTAAATAGTTAAAAAGATTAGAACCTTTTCACCCCCCTCTAGGTGTTTAGGCACTTGAAATCAAATCTTTCAAGTGATATCAGAGGGAGGTTGCTCAAAAATAGACCTAACAGTCTGAGTAAATCTCTAAGGCAATTACCAATTAGCCAGAATGGGTTCAAATAAGAATCAGAAGGAATTTGGATCCATGAAACTGCCCATCTATAGGAAAGAAAACTTTGAAATATGGAAAGAAAGGGTTAGATTGTTCATGGAAGCATCTGATCCTAGAATCTACATCACAGTACAAGAAGGTCATTTCATTCCAATGAATATATCAGCTCTTGATGCTAATCTCAAAACCACTAAGAGCTATTCTGAAATGACTAAGGATGAGATCATTCTTGCAACTTTAGACAAGAGAGCACAAAACATAATTGTAAGTGATATAGATGAAGCCACATTTCAGAATTTGGTACATTGCAAAACCTCCAAGGAGATGTGGGATACCATGATTGTCTACATGGAGGGAACTGAAGAAGTTAGAGAGGATAGGAAATCTATGTTGAATCAAGAATATGAAAGCTTCAGACAAGCTAAGTCAGACAACATAGCAGAATGTTATAAGAAGTTCTTTAGAATTGTAAATGAGTTGATGACCTATGGAAGAGTCTTTAGCTCATATGAATTGAATGATAAGTTTCTTAGGTCATTGACCAAGGACTGGGATACAAAAATATGTGCCATCAGAGAGCTGGCCAGGCTTGCTGATACACCAGCACCAACTTTGTTTGGAAAACTGCTATCTTATGAGATGCAACTCACTACCAGAAAGGAGGAGGATAAAAGCAGTAGGTCTGAGTATAAAGACAAGTCAGTTGCCTTCAAAGCTGAAGCCATAAGGAAAGGTAGGAGAAAGTCTCCTTCTCCACCTAGAAGAAGTGCTGAGGCTGAAACAAAAAATCCTAACATCAGTACATCAGACAACCACCATTCTGATGAAGACTTTGCTGCCTTTATAAGGCAGTTTCAGAGGTTCATGAAGAAGAAGAAATGGAGAATCAAGCCATCTTCATCCTCCTTCAAGGATGATTATTATAAGAAGAAGAAGACTTCTAAGGAGGATATGTATGCCTCTAATCCTAGTAAAAAAACTACCTCTAAAATTGTTTGTTATTGTTGCAACAGGCCTGGACATGTCATAGCTGACTGTCCTGATAAAAGAAAGGAGACTAAGGATAAGAAGAAGCCTCAAAATAAGGTCAAGAAGGAGAAATCCTTGGTTCCCAGAAGCAGAAGAGTTGGACTGATTCTTCATCCTCAGAATTTGGAGAAGAAGATGATGCAGAAGCTTATATTGGGCTGCTTACTATAGAAGAGGATTCTATGGAATCAGAATTCTTGCAAATGCTGGATTCCATAAATGGAGGTGAAGACTATTGTTGTAAAGGGCTGATGGCTCTTTTAGAAGAAGATTAGTGTCTGGATCAGCCTGGTCCAAGTAAGGTATACAATCCATCCTTAGCTTTTGATTATTTTACTGGATCAGAATCAGTAGCATCAACTTCAAGAGAAGTGGATGGTTTTGAATCTGAGGGGGATGTACATCAATTAATTGATGAGTATGGTGGTTTGTTGCAAGCACTTAAGAGGAGCAAATTCCTTGTCAAGAAGCAGGTCAAGGAAATTAAATCTCTCAAACAGGCTGCAATAGATTCAGCCAATCTGATAGATTTAAAATTGAAGGAGGTTGCCAAACTGAAAAAATAACTGTTATTCAGATGAGCATAATCTCCTTCAAAGAAAATTACATCAAAAATCTGGAAGCAGACTCCAGAAAGAAAGGGATCTAGTGGCTAAATTTTCAAAGCCAAAGTCTGTCTTGCCTTTAATAGATAACTTCATATCTCAGAAAGGAAAGACAGGACTAGGCTTCAAGGAAAGAATAAGGGCAGCCAATTCTCAAGGAAAAGGCAAAGGCCCATTTCAGCCACTAGCTATGAAACCCCATATTTCTTTTAGAAAAGTGATGCAACCTACTAATAGGTATGATCATGACCTCACTCATGGTCACTGTGAGTATGGTGATCTCAATGGCAAGGGTGCACATGCTAATAGGGCACCCTATAAGCAAACCCATCATGTTCTTAAGGAATCCTTGGGGTATACTGCTCCAGCATCTACACTTAAAAGGAATGCTGGCAACAATATTGAGAAGCCTGTACTTAAGAAAAGGTATAATAGATTTGAGTGCTGGTGTTGTGGCAAGATGGGCTGTACAACCTCGGGCTCACGGGAGGGAACCCAGCAGAGAGAAGATCAGAAGAATCCCCAGGAGGAGAAAAGGCCCTAAGCAAGAGGGGCCTAAAGTCGGGTCCACTCGCAATGGGCGAGAGGGGCCTAAAGCGGGGTCCACTCGCAATAGGCGAGAGGGGCCAAAAGGTGGGTCCGCTCGCGCCAAGCGAGAGGGGCCTAAAGATTGGGTCCACTCACAATAGGCGAGAGGAGCTCAAAGGTGGTCCTCTCGCCAAGCATCGGGTCGGCAGGGAGAGATGAGGCCGGTTCAGCAATTGGGGGGGGGGGACCGGTTCGGTTGGCAAGCGGTTCATCCCTTTTGGCCTTTTTTTACTCTTTTACCCTCGGTGGTCTGCTCATAGTCCTTCAGAACAGCGGAGTTCGGCTGTTGGCAGACCCAACCCAGGGTATTCAGGTAATTTCACAGGTGCTTGCTTTGGTTATTTGCAGTTCAAATCTTGAAGCCTATAAATAGACCGGTAAGGTGTCTGAGAAGATGTGTGTGGAACCTTCTTTTTCCTTTTCACTCAGGCACCTAGCTCAGCACTGGCTAGGGAGGGGAAGGATTCTAGTCCTTCCGGGTGAGCGGTGGGACCTCCGAGCTGAAGCTCCCGGTCTGTTCCTTTGGGTGTCTTGTTAGGAGCGTGGTTCAAAGAAAGTAAGCGTGGGTTGCAGCCTTAGATCCGAGCTTTTAGGAGAAACTAGTTCGACTAGTTTCAACATTTTTGGTGCGGTGAGCGTGGAGCGCAGCCTGCGTCGAAGAACTTTGGATCATCTCATGGCAGGAGATCTAGGAGGAGGAGATGAGGGCGGAGGAAATGAGGGCGGGTCCCAGAACCCAGGAGGATATGTGGGAAGAGAAGAATTCATGGCGTCCATCGGGGGCATCATGGGGATGTTGCAACAGATCTCGCAGCGAGGTGAGTGCGTGACCCCTCTACCTCAGGGGTCGGGCCTCTCGCCTCAGGAAGGAGCCGTCTCGGCAAGGGTGGGCGAGGATGCGCCAGGGGGGCGGCCTGGAAAGGAGAAGGTGGTGGAAGGAAACGGGCGAGATCTGGCAGGAAGAGAGTTGTTCCCCAGCCCGGCGAGCGCCGTCTCACCAGTAGATCTCGTCGCGCGAGTGGAGACGGCGAGACCCCTGGCGAGAGGGTCCCCCTTTTGCGAGCTGGTCCTTTCGGCTCCCGTCCCGGAGGGTTTCCGCGAGCCTGAGATGGTTTATTATGTGGGGAAGGATGATCCCCTCCAACACTTGCAATGGTTCGAAGATGCGGTCTCCATCAGGCCGATGACGGATGCATTTAAGTGCCGCCTTTTCGCGATCACCTTGAAGGACAAGGCCCGAGACTGGTTTCATCAACTCCCAGCAGGGTCAATATATGGTTTTGATGATTTGAGTAGGAGCTTCCAGCTGCGCTTCTCGACCTCGAAGAAGAGGAAGAAAAACCCGGAATCCATCTTCCTGATCAAGCAAAAGGCAGACGAGTCCTTAGCCCAGTACGTGGATCGCTTCCAAGAGGAAATCCTGGACATTCAGGAGGTGCCGGGATTTGCTCTCCAAATGGCCTTTACTGTGGGTCTCAGGGAAGGCTTCTTCAAAATGAGCCTCACCAGGAAGGCACCCTTATCATTTGAAGGGTTGATGGAGAAGGCAGCCAAGGAGATAGCGATGGAGGCAGCGAACCCGGCTTTTGCCAAGAAACTAGCAAGGCTGACGGAGGTAGAGTCCAGAGAACCAGGAGGAGCGAGGCAGCAGGAAGGGAGGAGAAGGGAGGAGCCAAGGGGGCCGGCACAGCAGGAGTTGAGTTGGAGGCAACCGGAAGGCCCGGTTCAAGGGCAATGGAGAGGTCTTCCCCCGGGGGGAAGGAACTACTACCATGGAGGAGCAGGAAGGTTGCCACAGCTGGGGTGGAGACAGGGACCTAGGACACTCCCACCCCCGCCTCAGCAGGCTATGGCTATAGGCCGGGGAAGAGGAAGAGGAAGAGAGCGAGGAAGGGGGGGAGCCGGAGCAGGGAGGAGAAGGAATCACCAAGAAGGGAGGCAGGAGGGGGAAGTAGCTATACCATTCTGTGACTTTCACGAGGAGGAAGGTCATGCGACAGCTACATGTCCAGAGTTTCTGGAGCTGAAGGGGAGAAGAGGAGCGGGAGAGCAGCAGCCACCGGTGCGGATAGTAGAGATGACCGGAGTGGGGGAGGAGGATAGATGTGTAGATCGGTCAGATGTGGGGGATAGAGGGGGGATCGGGGTGATTCATGGTGGGGTGGGAATCGAGGCTACCCGAAAGGCCAGCCTTCATACAATGTACCGTCGAGGTGTCGCCTCGACGTCGCAAGCCCCGCCCCCGGACGAGAAGATCACCTTCTCCAGGAAGGACTTGCCAGATCACGAAGACCCATTCTGCGATGCGCTAGTGATTCGGACGGCTATCGAGGGTTTCACGGTATCAAGGATCTTGGTGGACAATGGGAGCTCGGTTAATGTCATCTTCAAAAAGGCATTCAATGAGATGAGGGTGGAAGCCAGGAGGGTGTTAGCAGCGGACGGACCGCTGTTCGGATTCTCAGGAGAAAGGAAAGAAGTAGAGGGGGGAGTCGGTCTCCAGGTAACCCTGGGAGGGCTGTCCAGGAACTGCCGCTTTGTGATAGTGGACGCTCCCAGCAGTTACAACGCCATCTTCGGGCGCCCTTTGATTAGTGCCTTTAGGTGTGTACCATCATCTTTTCATCAATGTTTGAAACTCAATTCAGGAGGGACCCAGATCAGGGTGAGAGGAGATCCGAAGGCGGCCCGGGAATGTTATGTGACGGCAGTAAACGCTATCTCATGGAGGGGGGATGCGGAAGAGTTGGAGAGAAGACTGGAACGGGAGGAACAAGAGGAGAATAGAGTTGAGGAGCTAGGAGGTGGCATTGCGGAGGAGCCAGTAATGGCAGGGGAGTCAAGGGTCGGAAGAGAAGGGGAAGAGGAGAGTAGAGTTGAGGAGTGGGGAGGTGGCATTGCGGAGGAGCCAGTAATGGCAGGGGAGTTAAGGGTCGGAGGAGAAGGGAAAGAGGAGAGAGGAAGGAAAAGAAAAATAGGAGAGATGGAAGAGTCAGTGCTAGGAGGAGGCCCGGTGCGGGTGGAGGAGAGGTTCGTAGAGAAAGTAGACATGGCAGTGGAGAAAAAAGAGGGTGGAGAGCAAGAGCTCGGAAACCAGGAGGAGGGGCTGGGAGAGGAAGAGGAGATTCCGAAAGATCAGGAGGAAGAAGAAGAGCCCTCGAGGCTGAAGGCTGCAGTCGAGCTACAGGAGGTGGACATCCTAACAAAAGAAGGAAGGAAAGAAAAGATCAGAATCAGCGGAGAGCTCGGTCTTGAGGACCAGGAGGAGATCCGAAAATGCGTGCAGGAAAACATTGATATCTTTGCTTGGAGCGCGGCCGACATGCCAGGGATTGACGAAGATGTGGCATGCCATCGTCTCAACCTTGACCCCAAGGTTCGTCCCATCCAGCAGAAGAAAAGGGCCATCGCCTCCAGGATGGCCAAGCCTGTCAGGGAGGAAGTGGAAAAGCTGCTCCAGGCGGGGTTCATATCTGCAAACAAGTATCCAGGGTGGGTGAGCAATGTTGTGATGGTAAAGAAGGGGGAAGGGAAGTGGAGAATGTGTATTGACTTCTCTCTTTTGAATAAAGCATGTCCCAAAGATTGTTACCCTCTGCTTCGAATCGACGCGCTGGTTGATTCAGCCGTCGGTTTTTCACTAATGAGTTTTTTAGATGCCTTTTCAGGATACCATCAAATATGCATGCACCCACCAGACATCAAGGATGTCACCTTTATCACCGAGGATGGATGCTTCAGCTATAACATGATGCCTTTTGGGTTGAAGAATGCGGGGGCGACCTATCAACAGATGATGGATCGGATCTTCCGAGAACAAAAGGGACGGAACCTCGAAGTCTACGTAGACGACTTGATGATCAAGAGCCAAGATCTCAAGTCTCATATTGCGGATCTGGAAGAAACGTTTGCAACGGTAAGGAAGTATAAGATGAGGCTTAATCCGCTGAAGTGCGTATTCGGGGCCAGTAGGGGAAAGTTTTTAGGACATCTCCTCACCCCATCAGGAGTAGAGCCCAACCCGGATAAGGTAAGGGCCATCCTAGAACTAGAGTCTCCAACGAATACCAAAGAGGTCCAGCGTCTTACCGGCAAGTTGGCAGGGCTCAGCAGATTCCTTTCCAGGGCAGGAGAGAGGTGCTCACCTTTCTTTCGGACATTGAGGGGGGGGGGGGGAAAGAAATTCGAGTGGACCTCCGAATGCGAGAATGCTTTTCTAGCCTTAAAGCAGCAGCTCACCAAGGCACCGCTACTCCAAGGCCCGAGAGAAGGAGAGATTCTATTCTTGTATCTAGGGGTAGGGGCAGGGGCAGTGAGTTCGGTCCTCGTGCGAGAAGAAGGTAAAAAACAATTCCCGATCTACTATGTAAGTAGAGTCCTCAAGAAGGCAGAGCTAAAGTACCCCATCCTAGAGAAGCTAGCCTTCGCCCTCGTTATCTCAGCTCGAAAGCTCAGGCACTATTTTCAGGCCCATTCCATCCAGATCGTGACGGACCACCCTCTCCGCCGTATTTTGGAAGGGGTAGAGCACTCAGGGAGATTAGCTAAATGGTCAATAGAACTCAGTGAGTTTGACCTTTCTTATGTTCCCCGGTTGGCTATCAAGGCGCAAGCTGTAGCAGATTTCTTGGTAGATTACACGGTGGAGGTCAAGGAGGCCGAGATGCCTCCCGTAGTAGCTTGGGAGATGCTTGTAGATGGGGCCTCGGGAAAGAATTCTTTTGGAGGAGGGATAGTTTTGGTAAGCCCTGAGGGAACACGGATCGAACAGGCCCTGAAGGTTCATTTCATCCTCACCAACAATCAAGCGGAGTACGAGGCCATTATAGCAGGGCTGAGGTTGGCTCGTGAGCTCGGTATACAAGATATTAAGGTCTCCATGGATTCTATGATAGTGGCAAGGCATATAAAAGGAGAATTTGAGGTAAGAGAGCCCACCCTCCAGTTGTACTTAGCAAAGGTAAAGAGAGTCATTGGGCAGTTCCGCGGTTTCTCAGTTCAACACGTCCCAAGGGAAGAAAATATTCGGGCAGACCTGCTCGCCAAGCACGGTCCTCGGGCCGGAGGAACCATGACAGAGCTCTTTAGGCCCTCCATCAAAGAGGGAGAACTGATGGAAGTAGATCAGCAGAGATCCTGGATGGATCCATTTACCACCTACTTGACGACGGGACGTCTGCCCGAGGGAGAGCTCGAGAAGAAACAGGTCAGGTACAAGTCGGCATACTACCTACTAAGAGAAGGGATCTTATACCGTAAGACATTGTCGGGGCTGTTGGCTCGATGCGTATCCGAGAAGGAGGTTGCGAGGGTGCTGGAAGAAGTTCACTCTGGAGAGTGCGGCAGCCATTCCGGGAGTCGGACCTTGGAAGGAAGGGTGTTGAGGCAAGGCTATTTCTGGCCCGCCCTTAGGAAGGATGCCGAGGAATTCGCAAGGAAGTGCAGAAAGTGCCAGGAATTTGCCCCTCTTCAGCTCCTCCCGGCCCAAAGGTTGCGCACGATCACAGCTCCATGGCCCTTCGCCATATGGGGGCTAGATCTGGTGGGTCCATTCCCTCAAGCCAGCGGCCAGAGGAGGTTCCTGCTGGTCATGGTAGACTATTTCTCAAAATGGCTGGAGGTGAAGGCATTGGCGAAGGTGACGTCTCAAGTAGTCAAAAGCTTCGTGTGGGGGGAAATCATCTGTAGGCATGGGCTCCCTCTGGCCATTGTCACGGATAACGGACCGCAATTTGCCAGCAGAGAGTTTGTGGATTTCTGTATACGACTAGGTATAGACCTTCGGTTTGCTTCAGTGCATCATCCTCGAAGCAATGGGCAGGTGGAAGCCGCGAATAAGGTCATCGTGAATCTCTTAAAGAAAAAGGTGGAAAACTTGAGGGGAAGTTGGGTGGAGCAGCTCCCCTCCGTCCTCTGGGCCTTAAGGACCACGCCAAGTTCCGCCACAGGGGAGATGCCATTCAAACTTTCCCATGGCTCCGAGGCCGTTATACCTGTTGAGTTCGAGGTCGAGTCACCTAGGGTGACGGCGGCAAGGAGGGGAGATGAGAAGTGGCCGGCAGAAAATGGTGAAGAGCAAAGGCTCTCCCTCGACTTGGTGGAGGAGCTTAGAGAGCTGGCATCTATCCGACAGGAGGAGGTCAAGCGCCGAATGTCAAGATATTTTGATAAGCACGTCAGAGTCAAGCAGTTTGAGAAGGGAGACTTGGTCCTCAAGAAGGTGGATGCAGCAGGGAGAGGGGCTTCGGTAGGGAAGCTCAACCCCAACTGGGAAGGTCCTTTTATTGTAAAAGAGGTCTTGAAATCAGGAGGGTATCACCTCCAAGATGTAGACGGGACACCCCTAGATCGCGCCCGAAGCGGCGACGACCTAAAGCGTTTCTATCCTTAAAACTTTTGTTCATGTTCATTATCCATTATGAATGAGAGGTAGTTTTCTTTGTTTTTTCTCTCTCACTTTCCAATGTTAGCCAACCTGGCAAGACCTTCTGGTACTACCATACAGTCCCAAGTAGCTGTCTCCTCAAAGCAGGAAGATTTCATTTTGGAGAGGAGACCCCGAGAAGACCCGCTGTCCAGGCTACCATCGAGCTGGCAGGTCTGTAGGCTCACTCGGTGGTTGGAGTTGGTTTCAGAGAGGAGACCCCGAGAAGACCCGCTGTCCAGGCTACCATCGAGCTGGCAGGTCTGTAGGCTCACTCGGTGGTTGGAGTTGGTTTCGGAGAGGAGACCCCGAGAAGACCCGCTGTCCAGGCTACCATCGAGCTGGCAGGTCTGTAGGCTCACTCGGTGGTTGGAGTTGGTTTCGGAGAGGAGACCCCGAGAAGACCCGCTGTCCAGGCTACCATCGAGCTGGCAGGTCTGTAGGCTCACTCGGTGGTTGGAGTTGGTTTCGGAGAGGAGACCCCGAGAAGACCCGCTGTCCAGGCTACCATCGAGCTGGCAGGTCTGTAGGCTCACTCGGTGGTTGGAGTTGGTTTCGGAGAGGAGACCCCGAGAAGACCCGCTGTCCAGGCTACCATCGAGCTGGCAGGTCTGTAGGCTCACTCGGTGGTTGGAGTTGGTTTCGGAGAGGAGACCCCGAGAAGACCCGCTGTCCAGGCTACCATCGAGCTGGCAGGTCTGTAGGCTCACTCGGTGGTTGGAGTTGGTTTCGGAGAGGAGACCCCGAGAAGACCCGCTGTCCAGGCTACCATCGAGCTGGCAGGTCTGTAGGCTCACTCGGTGGTTGGAGTTGGTTTCGGAGAGGAGACCCCGAGAAGACCCGCTGTCCAGGCTACCATCGAGCTGGCAGGTCTGTAGGCTCACTCGGTGGTTGGAGTTGGTTTCGGAGAGGAGACCCCGAGAAGACCCGCTGTCCAGGCTACCATCGAGCTGGCAGGTCTGTAGGCTCACTCGGTGGTTGGAGTTGGTTTCGGAGAGGAGACCCCGAGAAGACCCGCTGTCCAGGCTACCATCGAGCTGGCAGGTCTGTAGGCTCACTCGGTGGTTGGAGTTGGTTTCGGAGAGGAGACCCCGAGAAGACCCGCTGTCCAGGCTACCATCGAGCTGGCAGGTCTGTAGGCTCACTCGGTGGTTGGAGTTGGTTTCGGAGAGGAGACCCCGAGAAGACCCGCTGTCCAGGCTACCATCGAGCTGGCAGGTCTGTAGGCTCACTCGGTGGTTGGAGTTGGTTTCGGAGAGGAGACCCCGAGAAGACTCGCTGTCCAGGCTACCATCAAGCTGGCAGGTCTGTAGGCTCACTCGGTGGTTGGAGTTGGTTTCGGAGAGGAGACCCCGAGAAGACCCGTTGTCCAGGCTACTATCGAGCTGGCAGGTCTGTAGGCTCACTCGGTGGTTGGAGTTGGTTTTGGAGAGGAGACCCCGAGAAGACCCGCTGTCCAGGCTACTATCGAGCTGGCAGGTCTGTAGGCTCACTCGGTGTTTGGAGTTGGTTTCGGAGAGGAGACCCCGAGAAGACCCGCTGTCCAGGCTACCATCGAGCTGGCAGGTCTGTAGGCTCACTCGGTGGTTGGAGTTGGTTCTGGAGAGGAGACCCCCGAGGAGACCCGCTGCCCAGGCTATCATCGAGCTGGCAGGTCGGTAGGCTCACTCGGAGGTTAGGTAAAGGGGCAGCATATGGATGAGAGTTTCATAATTTGATCAAAAGCAAGGTCCTTGTCCCAAAGGAAGAGGAGGAGGAAGGAGTCGGTCCCTCAAGATCCTCTCGCGCCAAGGGTGCCCAGGGGCAAGGCGAGTGGAAGGGTACATGACTATTCGCGCCTAGAGTAAGGGGTCTGCTCTTCGTCCAAAGGGCGAGAAGAGGAGTACCTTCGTCTCGCAAACGAAACTAAGCATAGTAGCGATTCGAGACCCACTCGCGCCTGGGGTGTCCAAAGGTAAGGCGAGAGGGAGTGATACGTCCCTGCGCGAGAGCACTGAGGGCCCGCCCACTCGCGCCACAAGTAAAACTAGCCCCTCCATCGGTAGGCGAGACAAGTCGTGATCTCGTTCCGCAAAGTGAAGAGAGAGTAGGCACACAGGAGAGATGAAAAGAATGGCCTTAAAAATAAAATATATATCATCCACAAAAAGAGACCGTAATACAAAATGCCTTCAGCAACAAGTATCCAAAAGAGAAAAAGGGGGGAGAAGAGGAGTATACAAAAAACACTATAAAATAAATCCTCTATTCTTCCGCGCTGGAGGACGGGCCGTCTTCCTCCTCGCCATAAATCTCAGGTACCAGGTCACGGGCAGTGACCTCCTCGCAGCCTTCCCTGATAACTTCCATCTCCTTCATCATCTTCACGATCAGTTCGGCGGTCCGGATATTGGCGTCTCTGCAAAGTCCTATGACCTCGGCATGAGAATAATGAGAGGGAGGAGGTTGGGGAATCACCACGCGAGAAGGCGAGAGAGCAGCCTCCTGAAGTCGAGTGATCTCGGACTCCATGCTTTTAACCTCCCCTTCCAGAGTAGCTATGCGCGAGTGCATCCTGTCGGCCGTCTCGGCATCCTGCGAGAGGTTTATTCATTAGGGGAAGTTGAAGGTGAACAAAGAGAGGGAAGGAATTGAGAATGGGGAAACTCACCACACCACCCCGAGCTTTGGCGAGAAGGTTTTCGGCCACGGCCAACCGTTTCTCAAGATCCGTAGACTTCTCGCGCTCGGCCGCCAGGCTCGCCTCTGAATCCCTCCAGCTCTTATTATTGTAAATCAGACGGCGTGAGACCTGGTGCGATAGCTCTAGCGAGCGCAGCTGGGATTGCGCGGCCCTCAGGATCAAATCCCGCGAGGGAGGCTCAGCTGCAGGTTCTCGCTCTGTGCCACCGTAAAGGCCAAAGCCCAGAGAAAACGCGTGAGCCGTAGGTTGGTCTCGCTCTATCCAGGGGGGAAGGAGGGTAGAGATAGAGACCCGGTTCGCCTCCTTGTCCCATATCAGGGTTGGCTCACCGGCAGCATCCGGGATCGCTGGGCCCATATTGAAGTTCAGATGAGTGGAGGGAGCCGGGCGGCTGGAAGAGCCCACCTCACGAGTAGGAGATTTAGAGGGGAGGTTGTCAGCAAGAGAATCAGGTTGACCCGTCCCGCCAATCGGCGAGACGGTCCGCTGACCAAGAAGCCGAGAAGGGGATTAGGGAGATTGGGAACCCAAAGAGATGGGGGATAAGGATCCCGACACATCTACCATCTCGGCAGGAACTTGCTTCGCCTTTCCAGAGGGAAGAGGCGCTCCTTTCTTGACCTTTGCTTTCTTTAAAGGACTCTAGCGAGACGGGGCGGAGCCTTCTGCAGGCCTTTTCTTCAGGGAGAGGGGTAGGTTCTCTCTCGCTGCCTCAGCTGCCATCGTGGCGAGGGCGACATCTTTGGAGGGTTTGATGCTGCTTTTGTAAGGCGGGCGAACGGGAACATTTCTTTCTCCTGGAAACGGCGAGACAATGCGTTTACAAAAACTATTCGTTAGACCTAGACGGAAATAAAGGGCCCCAGCATTTACCTTCGCCTGGAAGCACAGGAAGGAGGGAGTCGAGGCCCCGCCTCAAGAACTGAACCTCGAAGTTCTTGCCGATAAAGAAGTCACAGAGAGCTTGTCCGTGCCACTAACCTGGGGAGTGGTATAGAACACCTCGGCTGGCGACACGGGCGCCAGCGGAATGCCACCCATGTTGCCGCGAATAAAGACGAAGCGAGTAAGCCAGTGATGATTCTTATTAGGCGTCTCGCAAACCTTGAGACCCTGCCCCGTGAAATAGGAAACGCCGTCGGCATTGGCATGGTAGACGAAAAGCTTGCGGAAGGAGTTCAGGCTGAACTCGATTCGCTCCCGGCGCATGTAGCAGGCGAAGGCAACGAGTACCGAGATAGCGTTTGGGTTTAGTTGCGCAGGAACAGTCCCGAAGTATTTGAGAACCTGTTTCACTTCTGGCCAGAGGGGCAACCTCAGCCCCGCTTCAAAATGCGAGACGGGGAAGGCGAGTTCACCGGGATAAAAAGTGTTGATTGACTCGCCCACCTTTGGAGGGCGTGACTCAAAACCTTCCGGCAAGAAATCGCGAGTAAAGGCATTGTAGTCCTCCTCGGAAATCCGGCCGGGAGGAAAATCATGGTCACCAAACCGCCTCCCGCATCGGCTTCGCCCCTCGCCTTCTTCAGCCTTCTTTTTTCCCATTCTGGATAAAGAGAGCGAAAGGGAGGGTGCGAGAAGAGCAGGCGAGACGAGACACCAGCAGGATCAGTTCGCGAGAGGAGGGAGAGAGAGGTGAGGTTTAGGGCGCCGAGACAAATCGAGAGCATGATCCGGGCCCCAGGGATAGGGGGGTATTTATAGCCCGTTGGATAAAGAGAAAAATACGAAGAGGCAAAAAAATATATCGTATAGAGGAAGGGGAAGAGTCGGCCATCCTTCTCTCTCTCCTAGTCTCGATGGGTGTAACCTAACGTAAGTCCCAGGCCGGGGACGAGACCGTAGCATAAAAATACAATAAAAATAAAAAGAAAAGTGGTGATTTAAGCATAGATGTGACGCGCGAGTCACAATATGGAAAAGCACGGTACTAGAGGTAAAAATTATCAAAGAAACTACTAAAAGATGTTATTACGCAGACCCATTCAGTAGATCCAAAGAGTTCGGGCGGTAGCCGCGAGAGGAAACGTTATTACAAAACGAAGAGCAGAACAAAGAAAATAAAGGCGCAGGGCGGCGCGAGGGATTCAATCCTTATGCCACCACCAGCGCCCCCCACCGCGAGACCTCGCGCAAGGAGGACGGTGGGGGAGGTGAAAAGCACGAGCCGCATCTACGCCACGGCGCGCGAGATGGAGTTATTGATCAACCTCGTTCAGAATCGCCTGGGGGTCGGTCTCATCTATCTCAATGTCAGCATCAACTTCAGAGGTCAAGCGGGCAACCTCCACCTCTAGCCAATCAATCTGCCGGTCAGCCGTTTGCTTGTCTTTCTCCAACTCTTGAATCAGGATCGCATGTTTTCGGAACATCTCGGCCACCCTGCGCTTCATCGCCAGCGGATCCATAGGGTCGCCAAGGTAATCTTCTATCTCGTCCATAGGAGGAGGAGGCGAGGAGACCGCTCGCCTCGGGCGCTCCTCAGCAGGCGAGTCTTCAGCAGATGAGTCTACTCGCACATCTGCAAAGGCAAAAACAGAAGGAAGGACATAATAAAAAGTGGGCGGCCGGAGAGGCTAGAACCAAGGGTAGGGGATTCCTAACCAGAGTGGCGAGAGGTCCCAGCGACATGGGAGGGCTCACCATTTTTCCCACCAAGAGTAGAAGGAGGAGTAGAAGGAGGAGGCGAGACGGGGTTTAGATGATGGCTGGCGAGAGGAGTTTGTGTGTTACCAGACTGACCGAGGGGTGCGTGACTTTTCTGAAAACCAACAGCAAAAGGAGCAATGAAAGATAGATAGCGTACAGGTGAGGTATACAAGGACCTTACCTCTTTTCCCTAGGGAAGCGATGGTGTAGGAGGGATGCGTCTCTCTGGGGGATCCGGTAAGAGTCCTCCTGACGGGGGAACCAGATCAGTTGTTCTCGCCTTCTTCGGGTGAGAAGAAGAGGGCGGGGGTGAGGAAAAAGTGCGAGCGGGAATTAGGTTCAAGGCAGCCGCACTCGCCTTGTTCCGCTGGCGCACCAACGCGATACGATCGTGAAAGCTTTTGCTAAGAGACATGGCAGCAGGGTGAATGTAGCCGTAACAAAGAGAGGAGGCCTGTCGCACTTGGGGAGGATCCCAATATTTATAGACTCATGGGGGGGAATCTCACCCGAAAAAGATTCCGCTTTAAAGTCGCTGAGATGACGTGAGCCTCGGTTGGACTTTTCTTTTCGGGCTTAGACAACCCCGAAAAGAGCGGGGATTGTGTACAACCTCGGGCTCACGGGAGGGAACCCAGCAGAGAGAAGATCAGAAGAATCCCCAGGAGGAGAAAAGGCCCTAAGCAAGAGGGGCCTAAAGTCGGGTCCACTCGCAATGGGCGAGAGGGGCCTAAAGCGGGGTCCACTCGCAATAGGCGAGAGGGGCCAAAAGGTGGGTCCGCTCGCGCCAAGCGAGAGGGGCCTAAAGATTGGGTCCACTCGCAATAGGCGAGAGGAGCCCAAAGGTGGTCCTCTCGCCAAGCATCGGGTCGGCAGGGAGAGATGAGGCCGGTTCAGCAATTGGGGGGGGGGACCAGTTCGGTTGGCAAGCGGTTCATCCCTTTTGGCCTTTTTTTACTCTTTTACCCTCGGTGGTCTGCTCATAGTCCTTCAGAACAGCGGAGTTCGGCTGTTGGCAGACCCAACCCAGGGTATTCAGGTAATTTCACAGGTGCTTGCTTTGGTTATTTGCAGTTCAAATCCTGAAGCCTATAAATAGACCGGTAAGGTGTCTGAGAAGATGTGTGTGGAACCTTCTTTTTCCTTCTCACTCAGGCACCTAGCTCAGCACTGGCTAGGGAGGGGAAGGATACTAGTCCTTCCGGGTGAGCGGTGGGACCTCCGAGCTGAAGCTCCCGGTCTGTTCCTTTGGGTGTCTTGTTAGGAGCGTGGTTCAAAGAAAGTAAGCGTGGGTTGCAGCCTTAGATCCGAGCTTTTAGGAGAAACTAGTTCGACTAGTTTCAACATGGGCCACTTTGCCATTGATTGTTGGTTCAATTCTAGTATTCATAATAAGGCCAGTTTACCTGTCCGAAAGATTGCAGGTAAGTATGCCAGATTTCAGCTAACTTGAACTAGGACCCAATAACAATTTGGGTTCTAAGGATGGGTAAATCTTTATTTGATGCAGGTGAGTCCAAGTGGCCATACCCCTATCAGGTACGTGGATAGTGGATGTTCCAGGCACATGACTGGAACAAGAAGGATGTTGAAGGACTATTCTCCCATAAAGAATGGACCCAAAGTAATCTTTGATGGATCAGAAAAAGGTGTCATCAAAGGGTTTGGTAACATTTCTAGTAACTTTATCTGTATCACTCAAGTGGCTTATGTGAAAGGTCTGAAACATAACCTAATTAGCATAAGTCAACTAAGTGATCTTGGGTATGACATCTCTTTCCTCAAGGGTGAGTGCCAAATAAAGAGGTCAAGTGATCAAGAGATCATTATGACTGGCACTAAGAAAGAGAATGTATATTGTCTTAACCTTGATTGCGAGTATAACAATTCACCTATCTGTTTAGCTGCAGATGAGAAAGCATCACAGTATGTCCAATGGTACAAGAGGCTAGCTCATCTGAACTATAGGTCAATAGGACAATTATTTAGTATGGGGCTAGTGAGGAATGGTCCTCAGGTCAAGTGCATTAAAGGGGGTGTTTGTTCAGCTTGCCAGAAGGGCAAACAGACCAAGACCTCTTTCCATGGATTTTTTACCAAAGATTAAGTGAGATGTCTATATTTCCTGCATATGGATTTATTTCGTCCAATGCCAGTTCATAGTCTAGGTAGGAAAGCATACACATTAGTTATTGTGGATGACTATTCTAGATTTACATGGGTTTTCTTCTTGGGGCCGAAATCTGAAACCCCTACTGTCTTCCAGACTTTTGTTAGACAAATTCAGAATGAATTTAACAATTCATTGGTCAAAATCAGAAGTGATCATGGAACTGAATTTCAGTCTGAGTGTACGACAAAGTTCTGTGAAGAACTTGGGATTCATCAGGAGTTCTCCTAACCTAGAACTCCCCAGCAAAATGGAGTTGCTGAGAGAAAAAATTGGACTCTAATTGAGGCAAGTAGAACACTACTAAGTGACACTTCTCTCCCTGAATACTTCTGGGCTGAGGCAGTAAATACTGCATGTTATGTACTCAATAGAGCTTCCATCAATAAAAGACATATGAAGACTCCCTATGAGATTATGAAAGGCAGAAAACCAAATATTTCCTACCTTAGAATTTTTGGTACCAAATATTATGTCCTAGTTAATGGTAAGCACTACCAAACTAAGTTTGCTGCCAAATCCCTAGATGAGATATTTGTTGGGTACAACAATAACAGTAGGGCATACAGGATCTATAACTTGACTACACAAGTTGTAGAAGAATCAGTCCATATAGTATTTAATAAGTCTAAGTTAATTAACAGTGAACTGTCTAGCTCTTCTGGTAGCTCTACAGGTTTAAAGGAAAGGATGGACAAGCTGACTATTAGTGAGGACCAACCTGAAAGAATTGATGAAGAAAAGGATTGAAACTATCCAGGGGGAGTACAAGACTCTCTAGATGAAGATGAAGATAATGAAGTGCATCAAAATGAGGAAAGAGAAGAAGAACAAGAGGTTGACAGATTTCCTCCAGCTAGAAGACACTTGAAGGATAGTCCTGCACACCTAATCATTGGTGATGCAAGCCAGGGAGTTCTAACTAGAAGCAAAAGTATGAACATAGTTCTATGTACAAGTTTTCTATCACACATAGAACTTAAGAAGTTTGGAGAAGCCATGCTAGACACAAACTGGATTGATGTCATGTAGGAAGAGCTGAATCAATTCAGAAGATGTAAAGTCTGGGAGTTAGCTCCTAAACCAAGGGATCACAATGTTATAGGAACCAAGTGGATCTATAGGAATAAACTAGATGAGAATGACACCATAGTCAAGAACAAAACCAGACTGGTAGCAAAGGGCTATAGAGAGGAAGAAGGGATAGACTTTGATCATACTTTTACCACAGTGGCAAGGTTGGAAGCTATAAGATTATTCCTGGCTTATGCAGCTTTTCAAGGTTTCAAAGTATTCCAAATGGATATCAAGTCATCTTTTCTGAATGGAGACTTGAAGGAAGAAGTATATATAGAACAACCATCAGGTTTTGTTGATTCTCATTATCTCAACTATGTATATAGGCTTAAGAAAGCTCTATATGATTTGAAACAAGCCCCTAGAGCTTGGTATGAAACTTTGTCTGCCTTCCTTATTGAGAATAAATTCTCAAGATGGAAATAGACAAGACTCTATTCTTTAGGGAATCAAAAGGTAAGATCATCATAGTCCAGATTTATGTTGATGACATTATCTTTGGTTATACTAAAAACAACCTTTGTAGTAAGTTTGCCAAACTTATGCAAGGGAAGTTTGAAATGAACAGCATGGGTGAGCTGAAATTTTTTTGGGACTCCAAGTTAGACAGACTGATGATGGATTGTCCATATCTCAGTCTAAGTTCACCAAGGAGTTAATTAAGAAATATGGCATGGAGACAGCCACCACCATGAAAACTCCTATGGGACCAAGTATTCCTATAGACAAAGATGAAGTAGGAAAACCTGTTGATGAGTATTTGTATAGAGGATAGATAATTGGCTCCCTACTTTACTTGATTGCTAGTAGACCTGACATCATGTAAGCTATATGTGCCTGTGCTAGGTACCAAGCTTGCCTAAAGGAATCTCATTATATTGCTGTTAAGAGAATTTTGAGATATCTTAAGGGCACACCTAATCTAGGTCTTTGGTACCCTAAGTATAGAGATTTCTTACTAATAGGTTTTTTAGATGCAGACTTTGCAGACTGCAGAGAAGACAGAAAAAGTACCACTGGAACATGTCAATTCCTAGGTTGTAGGTTGGTGTCATGGAGCAGCAAGAAGCAAACAAGTGTGGCTATTTCAACTGCTGAATCAGAATATGTAGCTGTAGACAACTGCTGTGCTTAGTTGGTATGGATAAAAAATCAACTTGTAGACAATGACATCAAGGTAAGTAGAATTCCATTATTTTGTGATTCTACTAGTGCTATTTCTATTGCTAAAAATCTTGTTTCACACAGTAGAATTAAGCATATAGAAATTAGATTTCATTTCATTAGAGAACATGTTGAAAAGGAAGACATACATCTAGAATTTGTAAACACTAACAACCAAATTACTGATATATTTACAAAACCTCTAGATGAAAGTAAGTTCAATTATTTTAAAATTTAATTCGGTATGTTGGACCAAGAATAAGGTGATAGGTCAACATAAAATTTTTCAAGTAGTATCTGTAAGTCCAAAATTTCTCAAGAAATTTTGTCTAAGTTAGAAAATTGTGTCAACACATGCTAACTGTGTCGCCACTATCATTTAGTTGTGTCGACAAAGAAAAGAATTGTGTCGACAAAGATATAGTATCTGTGTCGACAGAAAAGTTGGAGTCGACACAACTCTGTCGAGACCTTGTATTAGTATATTTTTGTGTCGACACACAAAAATTAGTGTCGACACTCTCTGTCGAGACTTTGATAGTCTATGTCGACACTGGCACAAGTATGTCGACACATAGACGTGTCGACTAAAACAAAGTTTTGTCACGACCTAAGTCATTACTGTCGACATATGCATATTTTTGTCGATTAGTATTATTACTAAGTAAGGCGTGTCTTTTGACCTACCCTTTACCAGTAGTCTATAAATAGAAGAAGACAAAATCTGGTCGACTACGCTTTCAGAATTCTTGACTCTAGACTTTGTGTCGACTAAGATATTCTCTTCTCTTCCCTCCCCTTCTCTCTCTTTCTCATCAATGGAGCCACACCAGGACGACAAGATTAATGAGGGATACGAGCTAGTTCGCAGGGGATTCGAGACAGCTTCACAAGAAATCAAGGGTGTGCTTACCCTAATCTTAGAGAATGGGTTGGAGTATTTAGTATCCGAACCTACAAAAATTTGGAAGAAGGAAGTGCTTGAATTCTACTCGTCTGCAACTGTGGATTCTGAAGGAAAGAAGATGAAAGCCACTGTTCATGGTACAAGAGTGAAACTCTCACAGAAGACGATCAGGAAGTCGCTTCAACTCCACAAAGTAAAAGAAGATGATGACGTTGTTCCATCAATGAAGAAAGATGCACTCAGTTGGTGTGTACTGAATCCAAATACTAAGGTAGGATCCTCTATTACCAGGAAGGGAATGAATTCCCAAGGTAAATTTCTTTCAGAGATCATAGGCAAGGTAATTCTCTGCAAGACAGGTGGACATGATAGAATTTCTGCTTACATGTTCAACCTTATGACCAGAGTCATATTCAGTGTAAAAACGGACTGGTCATCAGTAGTTTTTGACAAGATTAAAGAAGGTATTAAGAAGCCAAATCTAGGTAGAATACTAAGCTTGTATCTAGCTTCCTCTATCCCAGATGTTATGAATCAACTGCCAGGTTCTAAGATCAATCACATGAGGAGGATTGATGTGAGGATTCTATCCAGATGGGATAGAGTCTTGACAAAGGAAGTTTCTACTCCACAGAAACAGATAAAGAAGGATAGAAAGAAGAAAACCATTGTACAAGAAGCAGAATCCTCCAGTGATTCTGAAGAAGACATGGTCTTCAGCTCAGATGAAGACCAACAGGAAAAAGAAGCTCAAGCTCAAGTAGAGAGCAGTCAACAACTAGAGAATCAGATAGTCTCTACTCTAGAGGGAGAGAATACTGAAATAAATGTCCAAAACACTGAACAATCGCAGCTGCCTGCCCAAGGGGGAGGTATTGCTGAAGCTGCTCTAGAAAGTGTGTACGATGATGATACTGTGATGGATATTGTATCAGAAATAAACAAGGAAGCACAGGTCAATACTGAGAATGAAGCATAAGATGTGCAGATGACAGATCAAGCTCAAGATGAGCAAGTCCACTGGTCCAGTGTTGAGAAGACCCTGGACAAAGATCTAGATGTCCAGAGGTAATCATTAGTTCAAAAAGACAGCCTTGTTCCTCCTGTTCAGATACAGCAGGAGTTCACTTTGGAAGAATTGTTCCCTGACTTCAATAAAATAGGGACTGAGGGGGAGCAGCAAAGGATTGAGAAAGAGATACAAGGAACTGAGGGGGAGATGTCTCCGCATGCCCCTACTGATATGAACACTATGAATATACAAAGCACATCACAATCTTCTGATGATGAAGAAGCCTCCATGGATAAGAAAAGGAAGCTAGTCGCTATCAGGAAAAGGAGCACAGGCTATAAGAAAGCCTTACAAACAGTCTTTCAACCATCAAGCATTCATATGGACTTCAGTTCACTGATGGTGAAACTACAAGTAAAATTGGATGAGCAAAGACAATCTTTAGAGAAGTATGTGGATGAGACACATAAAGAACTACAGTTCCAGCTTGCTCAAGAAATTAAATCCATCAGATTTGAAGTAAATATGAACAAGAAAGAGATGATAGATTGCTTCCACAAAGGAGGTAATATTGTAGTATATCTGGCTACCCAACAATAAGAAATGAAAACTAAAATTGAAGACATTGCAGTCAAGCAAGGTTATATTCTAGAAAATCAATTCAGATCAAATGAAAATCTCAAAGACTCACATGCTGAAATTCTCAATAAAAATGGAGATATAGCCACTGATGTGAAAGCTGAACTTTCTAAACAAATTAAAGATGATCTAATAGCTGTCCACTCAGCCATTGAAGCTTCTCAAAAGACTATTTTTGATCACCTGACTAAATTTCAAACCTACTACAAAGAAGGTACTGAATATCTGGCTGATCAAGTAAGGTTTCAAAAGAATGATCTGAGAGATCATATAGCCAGAGAAGTCATAAAGGGGGAGAGGATATTAGTCAAAGGCATCTCTGATCATGCTAAATGGGTTTCTAATATAATCAGAGCTACCCTTGGATTTCCACCCCTGTGTGATGAAGATAACACTGCTGAATCTGGTGTTCAACCAGATCATATTGAAGGTGTTCAGCAGGAAGTTGCACAGGTTATCTATCCTCCAGCAGATTTTGAAACAGTACAGTAGGAAGTTCAGAAAATGTATAGCCCTCCACAGGAGGTACAGAATATCATCATTGACAAAGTTGAAATGTTTGTAGCTGCTATGGAAGCTCAGAAAGAGGCCCGACTTTCTAAGAAAAGATTTAGAGAACAAGCAGAATTGAAGCCTGACTTTGAGCAGTGGAGTCCAACTTCTAGGAACATTATTCTTACTGCCTGGAAAGCTGTGAAAGATAAGATGCACGATAGAGGCAAGTGGTACTCTGTGTAACACCCCGAAACTCAAAAGAGGGACAGGTGACATTTTAAGCCAAGTCTGGGACTTGGAGCAGGTGTCACGGGCGTGACACGGGCGTGACACGGGCGTGTCACGGGCGTGTTCGGCCGCGGGTCATGTGGTCGACGTTTTAGCGATCAGCGATCGTCGAGGTGAGGCACACGGCCTGGGATACGGGCGTGTCCCAGGCCGTGTCACGCTAGGGAGTTTTCTGAGTCATGTACACGGGCCATGACACGGGCACAGACACGGGCGTGCCACATGAGACACGGGCGTGTCGGGGGCCGTGTCGTAGGCCGTGTCCTCCTCAGGAAACAAGTGTTGGTAGTTTCACACGGGGCGTGACACGGGTCGTGACACGGCCGTGTCGCATGCGACACGGGCGTGTCAGAGGCCATGTCGAATGCCGTGTGTTGGTTATCGCGTTGGGCGAGACGGCGAATGGGCGACACGGCCCTGGACACGGGCGTGTCGCAGGCCGTGTTCGGCCCAGATTTTATATTTTTTTTTGGCCCCGATCGTGGCCGTTCGTTTTCTCTTGATGGGATCGGACGGTGGGGAGTTGGTGCTGGCGGTTTAAACCCGAAAATAGTGTTTAGAAGCCCTCATTTCACTTGGGCTTTATCTCTCTAAGATCTAGAGAGAAGGGAGAGCAAGGAGGAGGAAGAAGGCCAAGATCCGGTCACCGGCGGAGCTTCGGAGCTCCAAATCACGATCCGAGTCCGAATCCACGAAGGCGAGGCCGATACGGTGCTTTCCATCCGGCTAGATCGTCATGGCGCCAAGGAAAAGCGCAAGGGTAACGATTCTCTTATTGAGCATGTGAAGCTCTTCTTCCTTTGCATGGGAAAACCCTTCTCCCGCGAGTGTGCGGTGAGATTGCAGTATTCCTTGGGGTAGATATGTAAAGTCCCCCTTGTTAGAGTCCGGAATCGTAGTATGAACTTAGGCAAGATGTATGAAGCCTACCCGAACGTGTTGGTCTGGATCGGTGATGATTTGCTGTGCATTTTTAGCTGGAGAAGACTCCGAGCATTTTGATTGTTTTCGGGTTGCTATGCGGTAGAATGCATCAGGGAATCTTGGGGATTAACCCCGAGGTGCACCCGGAAATCTGGACAGAAATGCATTTCTGTCATATCGGTGGCCTGGTAGCACACCCGGGTACATAGCGGGGCTGAGTACCGTGTTTGAACGATATTTGGGACTGGGGAAGCTTAGCCCGCGTCAAAGGCCAAATGGCAACGACGGGGTGAGCAACGGGCTGGTAGACCCCTACCCGCTACATCTGCTCGGTTAAAGCGACCTAAAGTTTTACGTGGGACTTACCGAGGTTTGGAGATCGAGTCTAGGCTACGGCTGAAAGTACTAAATGCTCACGAGGTTGCCACCCTGGGGGTGGTGGCGGAGTCAAGGACCGGACAGGGTTCGGACTGGCCCGCCGAGTAAGTGACCTGAGAGAACGGGGTGTACGGCCGTGTGAGCGTGCACCTATGATGTGATGCTTATTTTGCTTTGTTTCTTGTTTTGCTAACAAGTGCAGGGAAGAAGCTTTGTCGCCCCGGTTTGGGGGCGGAATCGTTATAATTTGGTCAGCATAGCTGACCGTTGCCTTTGTTTACCACCGTGCGGTGGATTGTTGCTTGCAGGTGCTGCGGTGCCGAGCGATAATTAGCTGGCTAAAGCCCAAGTTGCTGTGCCGGCCCTCGAAGGCCAATTGTTGAGTGTTTTCCTTTTTGTACTCATGTGTGACCGGCCTGCGTGCCGAGGTTTGGAAGACACTTTTATTAAGCAAACTCCTATAAGGCCATAAGGCCATTTCTGTTTAGTGTATTAAAATTTCCTTATTGGCTTGAGTAGTGGACATTCATGCTTGGCATGGTTCTTTATTCTTTGTACAACTAATAATTTACTTCCGCTAGATGCTTTGTGTAGGACGTTGTGATTGGTTGAATGGTTTCAATGCGTAACCAACCGGTCTGTCCGTAGTATATGGCGTCGGGCCTGGACCGGACCTACTGTTATATACTATGTGACGGATAGGGGTGTTACACATTTGTATCAGACTACTGGTTTCGGTCATGCTTGAATGAATTCGTGGGCGAATTTACTTTAAGGGGTGGTGAGCACATGTGTGTGCGTCATCGTTATAACATGAAAAGAACCCATGAATGTCCACTTAGGAATGAAAATACACATGTTTGAGGAACCTGCGTGTTCCTATAATTGCTTTTTGTAATTTTGTTCAGTCACTCATGGTGTTTTGAACGGCTATAGTGTCCGGAAGTGGAGCGTGGCAGTCTTAACACACGTTTGCTGAGCAAAGTACTGCACCAGGTAACGTTTCTAAGACCCCTACGTCTTTGGAAACCATAAGAAGGATGGTTGAAGCGGTGTTCGTTGTGACCAATGCCCAACATGGGATTAATGTGCAACCCTTTGTCCCTGAGATGGCCCCAACATCGGGCGGTATGTTGGAGCAAAGGGCATTTGGGGGCCAATTAGAGCAGCAGATGAGCATGACTGTTGTGCAGGGAGCACATTCAATTGACGCATATTTGCAGACGTTCCTTATTATAAGGCGCTACCCAGGTTTTGAATGGGAAAGCGAGCAATCTATAATTGATAGATTTTATAACGGTCTGCGCAACGAGTTGCGTATCCTACTGCTAGGGCCAAAGTTATTGGGATTCCGAGCTTTGGTGGAATCGGCCAGAGCTTTGGAGGTGGAGTTGGGGAAAATTCACCAAGTACTAGTGAATAGGGGACCAAACCCTATAGATCCTATAAAGACTGTCTATCGAAAGACGCCGAGAAAAGAGTCTGGGTCATCTACGACCCAAACTACACTCAATTGTTATTCTTGTGGCAAGAAAGGGCACCTCACCAGAGATTGTTGGGAGAGTGCTCAGAAGACAAGGAAAGTTTTGGCAGGAGCAGTCGAAGATGCCATGGAAAAGGATTCGGTGGTCAAGATGACAACCTCAAAATCTAGGTACCGTAGGTGGTACAAAAAGGCTAGGAGGTCAGGTCTAGTCCCTTCCTCTAGCACATCTGGAGCGACTACAGTCCAAACCCCGGATGCATGCTTTGCTTGTGGAAAGTCGGGGCACTATGCCCGGGATTGTCGAAGTGGACGCCTAATGTCCGAAAAGAAGTCGGGGGAGATATCTGAAGAGAAAGGAAAGGCAGTGGCGTCCACTGCACCGCTGTTTACTCCGGCCCAACTAGGAATGGACATCCTTTGCCAACAGGAGGCCATATGGCCGATCGTCGAGAAGACAGGTATGGGTTAATTGTTAGCAATCTAGCTTCTTATACCTAATACCTTATGCGTATTAGCTTAGGACTGGAGGTTCTCGGCTTTGTGTGGATTGTTGGTAATCCGGCGAGAGCATTGTTCGATACGGGAGCTTCGCACTCCTTTTGTCTGAAGGATTTATATCGCGCATTGGAGTACCTCCTTCGATGGTAAAGGACAAATTGGACGTGTAGTTGCCTAGTGGTCGTTCAATGCGCGCGAGGAGAGAGTCTTGTTGGAGCATGCGTTCCGCACTTCTTAGTTTGAGAATAACAAATCCCGGATGTATTTGATCTTGGTATGTGTTTTAAATGTGCAGGGATAACAGGTTTTTTAAGTAATAAGGAATGGCTGAGCATAACATTGAAGAAATGGAAAGTCACACTATCGCTGGCGATAACGCTACCGCGGGCGATAACATGGACAGTTACTGCTGACGTCAGCCTTGAACCACATGATGCCGCACACGATATCACGGTTGAATGATATCGCGAGGCGATACCGATATCGTCGAGCGATATCCCACGATCGTCACGTTCTCCACTCAGATCTAAAAGTCCGCGCCGCGCGACGTGTGCCACGTGTCAAGCAACGGAGAGTTATCACTATCGCGGGGCGTTAACGTTAACGCCGGCGATAGCGTAAAGAATATATGCGGCCAAATTTCAGGGAATTGATTGATCGTGCAGAGCTTTAGTTTTCCCAAAGAATTTTCAGAGCCTTCATCTCCGTTTCCAGACGAACTCCCTTGATCCATTGAAATCTCAAGAGCGAAGAAGATACGACCGTGCATTCAAGATTGGAGATCTTCTCATCGGTCCACCTTCATCTTCAGAGCTCATTATTTTGAGGGAGTTTTTAAGTTTTACTATTGTACTTTCATATTCACTTTTTATCTTTGTAATTAGGAAGGGAAAATCACCACCTTGTGTGTGGTGTCTAAGTCCGTGTGTGGCTTAGGGGCAAATCACCGCCTGGTGTGTGGTGTCTAGGTCCTTGTGAGGCTTAGGAGTAAATCGCCGCCTTGTGAGCAGCGTCTAGATCATAGGTTTGATTTAGGGGGAGGCTAGTAGCCATATCTAGGGAGATATTGACTATAGCCTACCGGTCCTTGGGAGAAGGATCGGTGAAAAAGCTAAGAACTATTATCGTTGTAAGCCTTGATTTCAAGCTTTATTGGAATCATTTTACATACATATTTTGGAGAAATATAATCTTATTTTTCATTTCATTGGTGTGTCTCAAACTTTACTTCAAATTTTGTATTTTACAAAAAACTTGTTAAAATTTTAAAGAACCCTTATTCACCCCCCCTCTAAGGGCGCCACAAGATCCTACAAGTGGTATCAGAGCCAGGTTATTCCTAATACGGTTTCACCACCAGGAATTATGGCGCAGCATGACCATGCTTTCTCTGAGGGGCAAGGAATTAGTAGACCTCCACTATTTACTGGATCTGACTATAATTACTGGAAAACTAGGATGAAATGTTTTCTTATTTCTCTTGACATTGAAGTTTGGAATATGGTAGAGACTAATTATGCTCATCCCACTTATACAGTAGGAGATGTAGAAATGGAAAAACCAAAAGATAAATGGGATGATCAGGATAAGCTAAGGTGCAAAAATAATGCTAAAGCCATGAATGCGTTATTTAGTGCATTAGATAGAACTGAATTTAATAGAACTTGTGCTTGCAATAATGCTTATGAAATTTGGAATTTACTTGAAGTTGCTCATGAAGGTACCTCGCAGGTGAAGGACTCGAAGCTGTTTCAACTGGAGTTGGAATTTGAAAAGTTTAGGATGGAAGTGGATGAGGACATAGATTCAATGTACACCAGATTCACCAAGATAGTAAATGACTCAAAAGTGCTTGGAAAAAATTTCTCAAATGGTGACTTGGTGAGAAAACTTCTTAGATCTCTTCCCCCTAAATTTAATCCCAAAGTGACGGCTATTTCTGAATCTCACGATCTTAAGTCTCTTAATATTGAAAGCCTGATTGGGAACTTAAAAACTCATGAAGTTGAATTAAAAATTCAACAACAAGAGTATATGGAGCCAAAGAAGAAGGGGTTGGCTCTAAGATCTAAGAAAGAGGAAGATAGTAACTCTGAGGAGGAAGAAGAGGATGAGGAAAGTCTTTTTGTTAAAAAGTTTAAAAAATTTATGAGAAATCCGGAGAGAAGAAATACTTTTAAAAAATATTTTAAGAAGGAGATGGTTAGAAAGAAAAACAAAAGGATGACGATGAGGAGGAAGAGAGACCCCCACCGGAGTGCTATCACTGCAGCAAGTTAGGACACATTCGAAGCAAGTGTCCAAAGTACTTGAAAGAACTTAAAGAAAAGAAGCACAAAGGGAAGAAGAAGGTCCTGAAAGCTGAAACATGGGATGATACTACTTCTGAGGATGCAAGCAGTTCAAGCTCAAGCGAGGAAGAGGAGGCCAATATGTGCCTAATGGGAAAGAGCGTCATATCTGATGACGAGTGCAGTGTCCAAAGCGACACTGAGGTAACTCCTCCAACTTATGATGAATTATTTTCTGAATTTTTAAAGACTTGCAAATGTTTTGAAAAAAGTTTAAAAGATAATGATATTCTTAAAACTGAAAATAAAGTTTTAATTAAAGAGAATAAAAAATTGTTAAATGAAATTAAGACTATTGGAAAAGAGAAATTCTCTTGCCAAGAGTGTGATCACTCTATGGGAAGAATAAAAGAGCTTGAAGAATCTCTTTCCAAATCTCATTCAAAAATAAAAATTCTCACAAAAAAGAATGAGATTTTAGAGAGAGATCTGAAAACTTCTATTTCCAAAGTCCATGAAGGAAAGAAAGCTTTTGAACGTAGATGTGTAAATCTAGTATCCGAGAATACTGAAATGAGGAACCAGATTCATGACTTAACACTAGCCATGAAAAAGTTTGGATTGGGCCAAAGATCACTGGATATGATCTTAGGTTACCAATGTCACGGATCTGGAAGATTTGGACTCGGATACACGACTGGAAACTATCGCCCGGCGATAACCACTACCGCCGGCGATAGCGAAAAGTCCAGAAAAACGAATTTTAAAATTTCTGATAATAATAAGTTAAAAGATGCTACATATTCTTACAGTAAAAGTCTAGAGAAGTTATATTCTTCTCATTACATTACATGTGCCAAATGCAATAAATTTGGTCACACCACGGACTCGTGCTGGAAGAAAGGAAAAAGTAAAATTAAGCAAATCTGGATGCCTAAGGCTTCTACCTATACTATGGGTGGAACCACTTGGGTAGCAAGATCTTTACTCACATCCTCTTTCTAGGTGCGTTGGCAGGCGAAGGACAAAGAAGACGTGTGGTACTTGGACTCGGGTTGTTCAAAGCACATGACAGGCAATAAAGAGAAGTTCCTTAGCCTGGAGATGAAGAAAGGTGGAGTTGTAACATTTGGAGATAATGGAAAAGGAAAAATCATCGGCATCGGTGTTGTAGGTAACAAAAGTTTTTCAATTTCAAATGTTTTGTTCGTAGAAGGTTTAAAACATAATTTGATTTCTATTAGCCAATTATGTGATAAGGGTTTAAATGTTTTATTTGAATCTTCCACAAACTTATGCAAAATTATTGATTCCAAAACAAATGAAATTATTTTTACCGCACCCAGGTGTCATAATGTATATATGATTAAATTTCATGATTTTTCAAATTCTACCTTAAAATGTTTTTTGTCGAAAAATGATGAATTAGAATTGTGGCATAGACGACTTGGACATTCTAGTGCCAAGTTAATTAAAAAACTTTCAAAAGATAAATTAATAAAAGGTTTACCATTGCTAAATGGAAATTTATCTTCTTTGTGTGAGCCTTGTCAAAAAGGAAAATTTTCAAAATCATCTTTCAAGAGTAAAAATATTATTTCTACAACTAGGCCACTCCAATTAATTCATATGGATTTATTTGAGCCAATTAATGTTTCTAGCTTAGGTGGTAGAAAATATACATTTTTATTGGTTGATGATTATTCACATTTTTGTTGGACTTTATTTCTAACTTCTAAATCTGATGCGTATTCCGAATTTTCTAAATTATGTTTGCGTATTCAAAATGAATTTGAGTTAAAAATTACACGCATACGTTCGGATCATGGAGGGGAATTTGAAAATGAAAAATTTATTTCTTTTTGTACGGAGTTAGGAATTAAACATGAGTTTTCCACTCCACGCACACCACAGCAAAATGGTGTAGTGGAAAGGAAAAATAGGACTCTTCAAGAGCTAGCCCGTACAATGTTATCTGAATTTACACTACCAAAATCTTTTTGGGTTGAAGCGGTGAGTACTGCATGTTATGTAATTAATAGAATAATGCTTCGCCCTATTTTAAAATTAACTCCGTATGAATTAATTTTCAATAAAAAACCAAATGTTTCTTATTTTAAAGTTTTTGGTTGTAAATGTTTTATTTTAAATTCTAAAGATTCCTTAGGAAAATTTGATGAAAAGTGTGATGATGGAATTTTTATTGGGTATTCTTCAACCAGTAAAGCTTATAGAGTTTTTAATAAACGAACAAAAATAGTTGAAGAATCTATTCATGTTAGGTTTGATGAGTTTGTTCCATGTGTAGATAAGAAAATTACAGGAAAAGAAGATAAACCCCTTCCTTTAGTGGAAAATGATGATGAAGAACATGGAGGGTATGAAGAAGAAAAAGAAGAAAAAGAAGAAAAAGAAGAAGAAAAAGAAGAAGAAAGAGAAGAATATGTGCCTCCAAGTGAATTGATATTTACAAAGGATCATCCAAAGGAGCTTATTATTGGAGATCCACAAAAAGGGGTCAGTACACGTTCTTCTTTACATGTTTTGTTTTCAAATTTATGCTTTGTCTCTGAAATAGAACCAAAAGATGTTTCCACCGCTTTAAATGATGAATTTTGGTTTTTAGCTATGAATGAAGAACTTAATCAATTTGAATATAATAAGGTTTGGAATCTTGTAGAACGACCCAAAAATCATCATGTAGTTGGAGTAAAGTGGATTTTTAAAAATAAATTGGATAGTGACTCTAGAATTGTTAGAAATAAAGCCAGATTAGTTACAAAAGGTTATGCACAAATAGAAGGGGTAGAATATGATTAAACTTTTGCACCCGTTGCTAGATTAGAAGCGGTTAGGATATTTCTTGCATTTGCCTGCTTTAAAAGATTTAAATTATATCAAATGGATGTTAAAACTGCATTTTTAAACAGGTATATAAAAGAAGAGGTTTATGTAGAACAACCCCCTGGCTTTATAAATGAAAAATATCCAAATTATGTTTATAAATTAGACAAAGCACTTTATGGGTTAAAACAAGCGCCTCGTGTTTGGTATGATCGATTAACTCAATACTTATTAAAGCACGATTATAAAATGGGAAGTGCCGACTCTACACTCTTCATTAAGCAAATTGATCATGAGTTAGTTATTTTGCAAATTTATGTTGATGATATTATTTTTGGAGCCACTAATGAAGAGTTATGTAATGAAGTAGTTCAAATTATGAAAAATGAATTTGAAATGAGCATGGTAGGAGAACTTTCTTTTTTCTTAGGATTTCAAATTACACAAAGAAATGATGGCATTTTTATTAATCAATCTAAATACATTCATGATATGTTGAGAAGATTTGGATTTGAAAACCTTAAACATGCCAATACTCCTATGAGTGCTTCATTGAAATTGGGAAAAGATGAAAGTGGTATTTCAATTGACCAAACCCTTTATAGAAGTATGATTGGGTCATTATTACATTTAACTTCTTCTAGGCCTGATATTATGTTTGCCGTTTGTTTATGTGCAAGATTTCAAGTAAATCCAAAAGAATCACATTTAAAAGCGGTGAAATGTATTTTTAGATATCTCATAGGAACATCTACACTAGGCTTATGGTATCCTCATAATGACTCTTTTATCTTACATGGATATTCTGATTCTGATTATGCGGGGGTTCATTAGATCGAAAGAGCACAAGTGGCACTTATCATTTCATCGGCCTAACACTTATTTCTTGGTCGAGTAGGAAACAGAATTCTGTTGCCCTCTCCACTACTGAGGCCGAATATATTGCACTTGGTAGTTGTTGTGCTCAAGCACTTTGGATGACACAAACACTAGAAGATTTTGACATACACCAAAATAATGTTGAATTAAAATGTGATAGCAAAAGTGCTATTGATTTAACGAACAATCCTGTGTTACATTCTAGATCCAAACATATAGATGTTCGTCATCATTTTATTAGAGATCACCTAAAGAAAGGACATATTAAAGTAAATTTTATTGGAACAGATTCTCAAATAGCAGATATTTTCACAAAACCGCTTAATGATTCACGCTTTTTAAGGTTAAGATTAGAACTTGGAATCTTAGAATTATAAGTCTAAATTGTACTAATAACGAGATTTTAGTTTTGTAAAATAGGCCTACGATTAGAAATCATATATAAATATAATTTAGTTAATTAAAACCAACAAAATATAACAAAAAGTTGCACAGCACATAGGATAATACTTAAAAAGGAAATACAAACATCAAACACACAAATTAAAAGAGTCTTCACTATCGCCAGGCGACAGTACTAACGCCGGCGATATCCCAGAATTAGTCAACATCAAAATATTACATCACTGAAAATACAAAATCATTCATCCATGTTCTCTTCTGTAGAAACATTAACATCTTCACTGGAAGTTGGAGTTGGTTCTCTAGGCCTTCGCGTCCGCCTTATCGAATGTCGTGGAGGATCCTCAACTGGACTCCCCCATTCTCGTTCTTCTTCCGGAGTTGGCTTTAACTTCAGTCCCTTTACCAGAAACTTCATGAATTTTCGAAAACCGGAATGGCTACGCTTTTGTTCCTCTTTCATCTCCTCCACTGTCTCTCTTAGATCGTCAATAGACTCACGCAAAGACCCTCCTCTTTGGAGTGGTTGTCTTGATGACGAGGCAGCCCTTGGAGATGGACCTCTAGCAGGCTCTACCGTATGTATCGCCAGGATACAATCGTCAATATAGAACTCTTGATCTATCCAAGCATACTTCTGATATACTACTCTTTGAATAATACTTCCTAAAGGAAGTGTATTCAGCTTCCTCCTAAGGGGATGCTTCATTTTATATGTATATCGTATGATGGATAACACAAAATCCGCCACATCAAACTTAACTCTCTCTAATACATAGTAAGTCACTAAGCTCAATTGAGCCGTGATCTTCCTTGTGTCCCCGGCCTTCAACAT
Organism: Platanthera zijinensis; assembly: GCA_039513925.1. Taxonomy (NCBI): domain Eukaryota; kingdom Viridiplantae; phylum Streptophyta; class Magnoliopsida; order Asparagales; family Orchidaceae; genus Platanthera; species Platanthera zijinensis. The sequence continues at coordinate 161,027,161 of CM077083.1, forward strand.
AACCGTGTTTCTTAATATATCTTGAATCACGAATGTGTCACGAGAGAGTGATGAGATGTCTTGAATCAAATTCCTATTTTCCTTTCCGTGCAGGACTTGATTCAATATACTCCAATCACGATCCTTTCGGTAATTCTCCACTATATCCATAAAATTTTCCTCACAAGTGGCAAGATTATATTCTCGTCTTAGATCAGCATGCGTAATATCCATTTCAACTCCTTGGATACGAGACCTTACTCCTCCATTCAAGCCCGTATATTTAGGATCTTCTAAATTGTTATAGAAATCCCTTACAAAAATGGAGCTAAAAAGGTTGGGTATAATGAGAGACATTATACCTGACTCCACAAGAAGTTCATAGATATGCGGAGGCAATGTTTTGTCCAAAAGTTTCGCAACACCAATCGACGCATTCTCAATTCCCGGGTATGTGTGATATGATGCATGTGGGTTGCGGCTGGTACTTTTTCGTGCACGGGATGATGAAGCCATCTCCTGAAAAAATTTATGACAAAATCATGTTAACACAAAAATTAATTTTTACCAGAAATCCTCCCTATCGCCGGCGACAGTGCTATCGCCGGGCGGTAGCGCAAAAACTCTTTGTTTTGGAAAATTCGTATAGATCTCCTCTACCAAAATCAGTAATGTTCATAAAATTACATAAATCTGAAAAAAAAACCACATATACCTCATCTTTTGTAAGGAGTTTGCATCAACATGAAATCTTTTCTTCAAAATTCTTTCCAAATAAAATATATGACCAAAACTAAAAATTTTTGCTAGATCTATCATCTTTCATCATTTATAATCCAGATCTATAGTTTTTGTTTTGAAAACACAACCTTAAAGAGAGATCTCACCTTCCTTTTTGAAGTTTTTTGAGGGTTTCCGCTGAGGAAGACGAAGCAAACAGGGTCCAGGCTCGGTCAAATGAATAAAGGTGTCGGTCCTATCCGATTTTACGACTTTTATAACAAAAAGCGCTATCGCCACGCGTTATCGCTACCGCTGGCGATAGTGCATTTTTATGCCCCATTTCCCTAATATTCTGACACCTTTGTAACACCCTTTCTTCTAGTGTTACTGAAAATTTTTGGATGATTATCAGGATACAAAAACTACTACATGTGTTATATTTAATTTATCAGTACTTTAAACATTTTTTTAATTTGTCTTGCACTCGATATCTTTCTATACCTTTGATGACTAGAACTTGCATAGACTTGTTTCCGCATGCCTCTAAGTATGAGTAACATTTTATGTTTGATAATGTGCTTCCACTGACACGGGGTGATAGGTACACATACTTAAGTTACTTATTACATGTTTTTGGTTTGTTTCAACGATTTGAATACAACGCTACAACTTTACTTTATGCTTCATTCATATTGGTTTTCAAAACTGATGGCCATTCTGAGAAAAACATTTTTTATGTTTGCAATACAAGTGAATTCGGAGTCCTAAGTCAAAGTTTCTAAACAAACAAAAATGAATAAAAAATAATAATAAAACTGACTAGGATACTCCAATCAAGCTCTACTCACCCTCCTGATAAGTCTTAATGAGCATTGTGAGGTTGAGCACCTTGAAAAGGATTGTAAAGTGTCTTGTGCAAACAAACTTGGCCAATTTTTAAATCTTTATGATATGAAGTTATTTATGTAAAGATATTAGCTTCATGTATTAGTATATTGCAAACCTTCATGTAACATTATTTCTTAAGGAATATGTATACTAAATCACTCTTCACATGTACACATCATTATCATTTATAAACTTTCTTCTCATGAGAATTGGACCGGACATAGTCTTTCTCTTCTATTTCATCGTTTCTAATGCTTTTGATATCTTGGCCTGACAAATTTTCAATGTTTAAATTCAACTCTTAAATTAATTTTCTACACAACAAACAATTTTTCTGATAAAATTCCAAATTTTATGGTAATACTATTCCGTGGCTGTTAATGTTGTTCTCATACTCCTCATATAACCAAATTCTACTCTCATTTCTTTAAGCTTCCGCATTTTGCAACTCGCTATTTTTTTATTGTTTGTCTCCACCGACTTTTGCTAATACCAAAAGGGGGAGATTAAGTACGAAATAAATTGAGTAAAACGTTTAGGAGGAGGTCTTTTAAATAGGGGGAGATTATAGAGGGAGAAACTCGTGTGTGTTATAGGGGGAGTTTATTATAACTATTTGTGCACTTTGATTCATAATGATTATCTGAATTGTTTCACATTCTACTGGTCTCACACAATTTCTTTCTCAGGGGATTTGTTATTATCAAAAGGGGGAGATTGTTGGAGCATGCGTTCCGCACTTCTTAGTTTGAGAATAACAAATCCCGGATGTATTTGATCTTGGTATGTGTTTTAAATGTGCAGGGATAATAGGTTTTTTAAGTACTAAGGAATGGATGAGCATAACATTGAAGAAATGGAAAGTCACACTATCGCTGGCGATAACGCTACCGCGGGCGATAACATGGACAGTTACTGCTGACGTCAGCCTTGAACCACATGATGCCGCACACGATGTCACGGTTGAATGATATCGCGAGGCGATACCGATATCGCCGAGCGATATCCCACGATCGTCACGTTCTCCACTCAGATCTGAAAGTCCGCGCCACGCGACGTGTGCCACGTGTCAAGCAACGGAGAGTTATCACTATCGCGGGGCGTTAACGTTAACGCCGGCGATAGCATAAAAATATATATGCGGCCAAATTTCAGGGAATTGATTGATCGTGCATAGCTTTAGTTTTCCCAGAGAATTTTCAGAGCCTTCATCTCCGTTTCCAGACGAACTCCCTTGGTCCGTTGAAATCTCAAGAGCGAAGAAGATACGACCGTGCGTTAAAGATTGGAGATCTTCTCATCGGTCCACCATCATCTTCAGAGCTCATTATTTTGAGGGAGTTTTTAAGTTTTACTATTGTACTTTCATATTCACTTTTTATCTTTGTAATTGGGAAGGGAAAATCACCACCTTGTGTGTGGTGTCTAAGTCCGTGTGTGGCTTAGGGGCAAATCACCGCCTTGTGTGTGGTGTCTAGGTCCTTGTGAGGCTTAGGAGTAAATCGCCGCCTTGTGAGCAGCGTCTAGATCATAGGTTTGATTTAGGGGGAGGCTAGTAGCCATATCTAGGGATATATTGACTATAGCCTACCGGTCCTTGGGAGAAGGATCGGTGAAAAAGCTAAGAACTATTATCGTTGTAAGCCTTGATTTCAAGCTTTATTGGAATCATTTTACATACATATTTTGGAGAAATATAATCTTATTTTTCATTTCATTGGTGTGTCTCAAACTTTACTTCAAATTTTGTATTTTACAAAAATCTTGTTAAAATTTTAAAGAACCCTTATTCACCCCCCCCCCCACTCTAAGGGCGCCACAAGATCCTACAAGTCTGTGTCATAAAGGTACGGGTTGGGGGTTTGGAGTTCGACTTGCAAGCTTCATTACTTCCACCATGGGAGGCTGTGAAGCCTAAGCCTACATTGGATTGTAATCGGGTGTATCCGAATATCCTTATGTGTTTCCCTGATGTTTTCCTTGGAGCCCCACCGTAGCGTGAGATCGATTTCACGATTGAGTGGTGCCAGGTGCCAAACCTGTGCCACGCTCTCCTTATAGGCTGATGCCTAAGGTGATAGCGGATTTAAAGGTTCAACTAGAAAAGTTGATGGAGCAAGGGTATGTGCGTCCAAGCTCGTTGCCTTGGAGCGCACCGGTCCTCTTTACTCAGAAGAAGGATGGGAGCTTGCAATTTTGTATCTGTTGTAGAGAGATGTATAAGTTTGTAGAAATAGGACAAGTAATCGATCCAAATGATTGATGATCTTCTGATCAGTTAGTCGGGTGTTCGGTGGACTCAGTAGTGGATCGTAAGTCCGGTTACCCTCATCTGAGAATAAGGGTAAGTGTTATCGCAAAGGCGGTGTAAAGCACGAGTGATGAGCAATCCGAGTCTACGATTATGCTGTCTTGGCAGTCAAGTGTGGCATCAGTGTTCATAGACCGGATGAACGAAACGTTCATGGAGTACCTAGTCCATTTTGTGATCGTCTTCATCGACGACATATTGGGGGTAATTGAAGTGCGAAGGGTATCGCTTTTGAATATCTACTTTTGGTTTTGTGGACGCTAAGGAGGAACCATGTACACACCAAGTCCTCCAAACACGAGTCTTTAGTTATCCTCTTAGCGCTCCTCGGTCCTATAGTTGGTAGAGTGAGAGTGTGTGGGTCCAGCATTGTTAGTCGCAATACGAGGGTGGCTTGTATTGTCTCGGTAGCGGAAGTCCAGAGTTTCTGGTGTGGTCGGCTACCACAGGCGCTTTGTATAGGACTTCTCACGGATAGATTTACCCCTCACAACGTTGTCAAGGAAAAGCTTAAAAGGTTGTTTTGATGCGCGAGTGCGCCCAATCTTTGAAGGGTTAAAGAGTAGGTCAACCACGTCGCCAGTGTTAAGTTTGCCGAGTGGAACCAAAAGCTTTGAGATCTACGACACTGCCTTGGGCAGTGGATTGGACTGCGTGCTGCTGCAGCGTGGTAATGTTATGGCTTATGGCTCGCATTAGCTGAAAGAGCACGAGGGGAATTGCCCGGTCCGCCATCTAGAGTTAGCGACCGTGTGTTTTGCGCTTAAACTTGTGAGGCATTATTCGTACGGCGCATAAGTCGATGTTTGTATCGATCATAGGAGTCTGATATATCGGTTGGATCAAAAGGGTCGGAATTTGAGGCAGCAAAAATGGATGGAGTTCCTGGGGGACTATACGTTCGAAAGTTATTTTGTGCCCGTTATAAGGCAATGTAGTTGCGTATGCGTTGAGACGCAGGGCTTCCGCCCAAGCTAACTAGTTGTAGGTTTATGTTGAGAGTTTGATCCGAGAGTTGGAGACGTTAGCTATCTCTTGTGTTGACAAGCAGACTAGCGTCGAAGCGTAATTGAACTGGTCGGAAGACCAGTATGACCTGGCTGATCGTATTTGGCAGACTATGGTTTGGGAAGCAGCATGAAGGAAATCATGAATACAACTTCGATGGGTCAAAGTCCTAAATCGACGATTGAAGTTGGGCTACCAAGGAAAGACAATCATTTGTGCAGCCCAAGAATGGGTAATCTATGGGCGGAGTTGTGATACGATATACCAAGTACTCAACTAACTTAGGAGGCACGAAGTTGTACCGATATCTGAAGAAGTGTTCTGGTGGCCGGAACTCTAGAAGGTCGTGGCACTATGTGTGACAAAATGCCAACCTTGCGCCTTAGTGAAGGCAGAGTGCCAAGTGCCGGCGGATTCTTAAATCCTTGCCTAGTTCGGAATAGAAGTTCGACTGGACTATGTGCATGGTTTGCCAAAGTCACAGTGGGGAAGCGACGCCGTGTGGGTGATCGTAGTTGTGCTGACTTTAGTGTCGCACTTAATTCCGCATAGGAAGGATAATTCGGCGGAGTAACTAACAAATGGTTATGGATAACATAGTTTGACTGCACGATGTGCCCTGCAACATCATGAGCGATCGAGATGGACGTGTTACGTCCAATGATTGGAGGTGGTTACAGAAAGTGCTGGAGACTAAGTTGTAGTTTAGTCCAATCTTACATCCGCGGATGGATGAGCAGACTGAGTGGGTCAACATGATGTTAGAGTACGTGCTTCGCATGTGCGTCCTGGACTTCGGGAAGAAGTGGGAAGGCCATCGGTTTTTGGTAAAGTTTGCGTACAACATTAGCTACCAAGCGGTCATACAAATGGCGCCCTTCGAGGCCTTTATGGTAGAAGTCATCGCATGTTGTTGTCGAGGCTAGAAACGGATGATACGAAGTTGTATTTAAAGAAAGAGGTGTTAAACACTACCCCTTTAGTGCGAACCATATGAGAACTTTTTCTAATCGCTCAGGAGAGGCATACTAAGTACTTTAACGCCACGTATCGGAATGTGGAGTTATCAGATGGCATATTAGAAGTTATAGTCGTTTAAGAGTGTTTCACGGGAGCGACGCTTGGGGAAGCTGAGCCCGGTATACCTTGGACCACTTGAGATTTCTAGAGCGGTTTGGTGAGGCGGCACAAGAGCCTTCGAACTTGATCGTGAGTGATCAAGTTTTGGTGGAAGAAAGGTTGACGACTAGGGTCAAACCTGTTCGTTTTGGAGACCGTGAAGTCAAGCGACTTTGTCTCAAGGAGATCAAGATAGTCGTGGTCCGGTGGGACAATTGCGATAGCGAGGAGCTCTCTTAGGAGTGAGCAATCTATGCTGGAAGTGTACCCGGAGTTGTTCCGCCTGGGTACCGCTGAGAGTTTCTGTTTTCTCTCCTTTAGTAATTTTGTGGACGAAATTGTTTTAAGAGGGGGAGAGTTGTAACACCCCGAAACTCAAAAGAGGGACGGGTGACGTTTTAAGCCAAGTCTGGGACTTGGAGTAGGTGTCACGGGTGTGACACGGGCGTGTCACGGGCGTGATACAAGCATGTCACGGGCGTCGGCCGCGGGTCATGTGGTCGATATTTTGGCGATCGACGATCGTCGAGGTGAGGCATACGGCCTAGGACACTGGCGTGTCCTAGGGCGTGTCACGTTAGGGAGTTTTCTGAGTCATGTACATGGGCCATGACACGGGCACAGACACGGGCGTGTCACATGTGACAAGGGCGTGTCGGGGGCCGTGTCGCAGGTCGTGTCCTCCTCGGGAAACAAGTGTTGGTAGTTGCATACGGGGCGTGACACGGGTCATGACACGACCGTGTTGCATGCGACACGGGCGTGTCAGAGGCTGTGTTAAATGTCGTGTGTTGGTTATCGTGTTGGTCGAGACGGCGAATGGGCTACACGGCCCTAGACACGGGCGTGTCGCAGGCCGTGTTCGGCCAAGATTTTGTATTTTTTTTTGGCCCCGATCGTGGCCATTCGTTTTCTCTTGATGGGATCGGACGGTGGGGAGTTGGTGCTGGCGGTTTAAACCCATAAATAGGGTTTAGAAGCCCTCATTTCACTTGGGCTTTATCTCTCTAAGATCTAGAGAGAAGGGAGAGCGAGGAGGAGGAAGAAGGCCAAGATCCGGTCACCGACGGAGCTTCGGAGCTCCAAATCATGATCTGAGTCCGGATCCGCAAAGGCGAGGACGATACGGTGCTTTCCATCAGGCTAGATCATCATGGCATCGAGGAAAAGCGCAAGGGTAACGATTCTCTTCTTGAGCATGTGAAGCTCTTCTTCCTTTGCATGGGAAAACCCTTCTCCCGCGAGTGTGCGACGAGATTGCGGTATTCCTTGGGATAGATATGTAAAGTCCCCCTTGTTAGAGTCCGGAATCGTAGTACAGACATAGGCATGATGTGTGAATCCTACCCGGATGTGTTGGTCTGGATCGGTGATGATTTGCTCTGCATTTTTAGCCGGAGAAGACTCCGAGCATTTCGATTGTTTTCAGGTTGCTATGCGGTAGAATGCATCAGGGAATCTTGGGGATTAACCCTGAGGTGCACCCAGAAATCTGGACGGAAACGCATTTCTGTCATATCGGTGGCCTGGGAGCCAACCGGGTACATAGCGGGGCTTAGTACCGTGTTTAAACGATATTTGGGACTGGGGAAGCTTAGCTTGCGTCAAAGGCCAAATGGCAACAGCGGGGTGAGCAACGGGCTGGTGGACCCCTACCCACTCCATCTGCTCGGTTAAAGCGACCTAAAGTTTTACGTAGGACTTACCGAGGTTTGGAGATCGAGTCTAGGCTACGGCTGAAAGGACTTAATGCTCACGAGGTTGCCACCCTGGGGGTGGTGGCGGAGTTAAGGACCGGACGGGGTTCGGACTGGCCCGCCGAGTAAGTGCCCTGAGAGCATGGGGTGTACGGCCGTGTGAGCGTGCACCTGTGATGTGATGCTTATTTCGCTTTGTTGCTTGTTTTGCTAACAAGTGCAGGGAAGAAGCTTTGCCGCCCCGGTTTGGGGGCGGAATCGTTATAATTTGGTCAGCATAGCTGACCGTTGCCTTTGTTTACCACCGTGCGGTGGATTGTTACTTGCAGGTGCTGCGGAGCCGAGCGATAATTAGCGGGCTAAAGCCCAAGTTGCTGTGCCGGCCCTCGAAGGCCAATTGTTGAGTGTTTTCCTTTTTGTACTCATGTGTGATCGGCCTGCGTGCCGAGGTTTGGAAGACACTTTTATTAAGCAAACTCTTATAAGGCCATAAGGCCATTTATGTTTAGTGTATTACACTTTCCTTCTTGGCTTGAGTAGTGGACATTCATGCTTGGTAAGGTTCTTTATTCTTTATACAACTTAATAATTTACTTCCGCTAGATGCACTGTGTAGGACGTTGTGATTGGTTGAATGGTTTCAATGCGTAACCAACCGGTCTGTCTGTAGTATATGGCGTTGGGCCCCGGCCGGACCTACTGTTATATACTATGTGACGGATAGGGGTGTTACACTCTGAACTAGAATAGAATAAGTATTAGGCAAGGCAAGAAGCCATACTTCAATTCAGAAGGAATGCTAAGTTGGGAAGTTACCTGCTAATACTCTGGAGCCTAGCAAGTACTTTCCTAAGCCTTTTCATTACTTTGAAATGCAGAAGATTAAGGCTGCAGAGCTCAAAAAGAAGGATCAGAAAGGGAAGAAGCGAGTTGAAGATACTGAAGCCAATGTGCAAGATAAGATCACGTCTGGCAAAGGGATAATAATCAAGGAGCCTTGTCAATCTTAGTATAGATAGGCTAGTATGTAGAACAATGTAATCTTTCTGTTCTATTAAGAAATCTGTAAAGCTAAATAATTTTCTGTTTAATGAATGATATCATTTTAAGTGTTGATATTAGTTGTTATTTGTGTTTATATGTTACCCTGCTGTGAAATGGATGTACACATATTTGTTCTTTGTTTTATCATGTGTGGTGTATATCATTGACTGAGGGTTATGACTTCTCCAAATAGGGGGAGATTGTTGGGTATACTAGAAATTGTGTACCAGATTTGGAGAAGCCTCTCTGTACTCAATGATATACATCAATTTTTATTTGATGGGATGTTGAGTTTCAGTGTGCAGGTTTAAGAAATGCAGGAAAATTTCTAAGTGCAAGTATCGACACTTGTAAGGAATTATGTCGACACCTGAAGCAGGAGCTATGTCGACACCCAGAAATTGTGTCGACACCTGAAGCGGGAGATGTGTCGACACCCAGGAGTTATGTCGACACCAAAAGCAAGGCATGTGTTGACACCCAAGAATTGTGTCGACACCTGAAGAATGCTTGTGTCGACACACAGGACTTGTGTCGACACACACTCAACGCCATCTATCAACAACAACTATATTGAGTCTAAAAGACTTGTGTCGACACACAGGACTTGTGTCGACACACACTCAACACCATCTATCATCAATAGCTATACTGAGTCTGAAAGGCTTGTGTCGATATACAGGACTTGTGTCGACACACACTCAACACCATCTATCAACAAAAACTATACTGAGTCTGAAAGGCTTGTGTCGACACACAGGACTTGTGTCGACACACACTCAATGATGGCTGGATATACACTCAACGCCATCTGTCAGCATCAGCTATGTCGAGACAAGGAGCAGTTGTGTCGACACACAGGACTTGTGTCGACACATACAACAGAAGCTGTGTCGAGAAGATAAAGAATGACTGTGTCGATATATTGGAAGCTGTGTCGACATCATCAAGAATTGTGTCGACACTTGGTCTATTTGTGTCGACACATTTGAAGTAGTTTGCTGATAGTGTCTTGCTGAGAGAGAATTCCAATGAAGGGTCAGTTGTCACGACTGAAGACTTGACACCTGTCATAAGCAACAAGACTGACACATCTGTCAGTCCTATCAAAAGACCGTTATAAACCGGATCAGTCGGTAATCATGGATGAACTCTATATGAAGGGATGATCCATAACAACCATAATGGAATCCAACAAAACAAATAACTAACAACAAGTATTGGAGAGCAAGAGGCTGACCTAGAAGAAGGCAGATCTTGAACAAGTCTGCAAGAAAGATTCAGATCTGATTCTGAATTTATGAAGAAAGCTGATTAAAGATCAACTTTAACACCAAGTAAAGATCAACCTTTTTTGTTGAAATTCAAGAATCTTTGAAGAAGCTAAGTCAGGTTTGATCTGAAGTATTCAGTCATTCAAGAATAAAGAAGCTCTCACCCATTTAGATTTCAATCTGGGTGAAATTTCTATTTCCTTAAATAGATTTTTTCTTGTAAGATCTTATATAAATCTGAGTTGTAAGCATGTATTTATAAAGGCTAAGGTAGGGCTGAATGCCTGCGGTGTAGGACTTGTTAAAGTCTGAGTTGTAGGCCTGGAGATAAAGGCTGAGGTAGGGCTGTTGCTTGAGGTAGGATTTTTGGGAAGAATCTGAGGTAGGACTTAAAGAAGTCTGAGCTGTAGGAACCTATCAGGTTCTGAGTTGTAAGATCTGTAGATCTGAGATAGTGGAAGGAAGTTTGGCTGAATCCAATTCTTTACTGGATAGGCGAAGGGGGAAAGTGGATGTACCCATAAATTGAGGAACCACTATAAATATTACTGTGTTGTGCTGTGTTTATTTTTCTGAGAACTGTGATTTTATAGGTTGTGTTAGAACTTGTTAATTGCCTAAATAGTTAAAAAGATTAGAACCTATTCAACCCCCCGCCTCTAGGTGTCTAGGCTCTTGAAATCAAATCTTTCACTGCCACTAGCACCAAAGTCACAGACACTAAATAGAGGAGTCTAGGATCCTATTGGAGGAAGCTGCATGGCTCATACACCTTAGCTTAGTAAAGGGGTTTTAAGAAAACAGGACAACAATACAGCCTGCCCCACAACCTGCCCCCGACTAAGTTCAAAGAGGGGGAAAACAACTGAGGGGCTCCCTCAAAAGTACAATAAGCAATGGCTAAGCCAACCTCTCTCAAAGCGCGGGGATCTTTGTTATTCCCTCGTCACATCTATGTGATCATCAGATATCCCCCTATAGAAGTAGGAAGGATATTGGTCGATAATGATGTGTCTGTCAACGTGCTAATTATAACAATAACCCTACTTCCACTTGGAATATTTAGAAGGAATTATCAGCTAGGTGTTGGGGTGCACATGTTATAGGCTACCCAATGATCCCCATCTTGGGAATCATTATCCTACCAATGACTCTAGAGACCTCTCCCCTCAACGATAGCTACTTACAACATCCAGTTCATCATCGTGTAAACTGACTCAAGATACTATGTCATTCTCTAGGGACCGCTGTTATGGGTGTTCCAGGCCGACCCCCTCACGTAAGGCATTACAGTTGAAATCCGCTCATAGGACGCAACTCCCAAAGATGTCCCTGGAACTTGATGCGTCGAGCTCAAGGAAGCAGAACAGAGAAATTTATACCACCATCCAAAGGTGGTCGCTCCATATTTCTAAAAGTAATAAGCTCTACAGTAGGAACTAAATGCACCTGTATATCCTCTTCAGCAATAATGTAATGGATTCTCGGACCCATTTACGAAAATCAGATCTATGGAAAGAAGGAACATCATGTCCTTTTATTGTCAAGACAAACAGACAAAATTCCTTTTGTACCTCAAAATAAGAGCATGCCCTAAACGCTTCTATGTATTCCATCAAGGACTGACCATGTGTCTTCATGCATCACTTAGCCGAAAATGGACTCCGAGTCCTTTGGCTCCATCCGGACAAAGGGGTAAAAAAAACCCCACATTACATCCAAGCTTCAGCCCCTAACACTAACACCCAGTGGAAGTTGCAAACTCAATACACTAAGTTAAACTCACACTCAACGTGATACTCAAGGCTCAAACAGGAAAGTGATTATATAACGTCACTAGTAAAGACAAGTTGCGAGGCTAAGCCACGCCTACAACAACAAAAGCAAAAGTCAAACAAGATATATAACGCTCGAAGAATTATGTAGACATAAGCAAGTCATCCCTCGGTAACAACATTTAGATCGTCATCCAAGACATCATTTACCCTAAGGTTGGAGTGCTCTGACATCCTCTGTACCAAACAAGAGCCTTGACCAAATCCAAGGCAAAATGCGGCATCGCACTCATCCTCCATCATTGGATTGACCACCATAGCCATCATCCCCGAACATACCTCCACTACAATCCGAGCTCACTCCACTCTAAGGCTTTACAACTCCTTAAGTTTAACTACCACAAGAGAGCACAAACTGTTGGTTTCTTTGTGATCTAGAAGTATTAAATTGGTTAGTTTCGTTGTCAACGTAATATGAGCATATGGGGTCGCACATAATAACGTACGAGAAATTGAATAATACATCAAAGTAGCTCAACTCATAAAGGTTATGAGTACAAATTAAGGAAAATATTATTGATTAGAAACTATTTGACCGTTTGTCAACAAAAGGGGTTGACTGGAAATGGCTAAGTCCAGTATTAACTAGATGCAGTCGATTTTCTTCCAGCAGATCAAACTGATTCAGTTGAACTTCATGAAGCAGATGTAGTTGATGCAGTCGAATTTTATGAAGTCGGTGAAGTCGAATTTTGTGAACTCGAATTTCATGAAGTTGAATTTCATGTTATTTGACAGGTTGCTTACTTGGTTTTACGACTAAGTAAAAATTTGGCTGCACACGCCTTTTTGCTATATTTTAAATCTTGAACCCGGTTCAGACTTTTAAAGGGTAATTCCTATTAAGACCAAACTCGGTTCATTGAACATTATATATAGATATAATTTTAGGGTTAGGACAAGCTTTTCTCTGATTCATTTCTTTCTCCAAACCCTAGCCGCGGAACTATTCCGTGACGGCGTAAACCAGACGGTAGTCTCCTTTACGAATTGAGCCCTAGAGCTGGTAGTCCTCTCCTATAAATGAACCTAGCAGTAAGTGGAGACGAAGGATTCGATCCTTTTTCTTTTCGGCCTGCCCTCATGCGATTATGGTGAGGAATTTCTCCCGTTAGTGTGGATACCCGTAAAGGTGTGGACATTTCTCTGCACTTTCAGGCTCAACAGAAAAGAAATCTCTAGAATAGGATTCCAGATCAGAGCCTAAAGTTTTTTGGAGAATTTTCTCCAGAGCATCTTGGTCATTTTCTGAATCATCCCCAAATAGGTATTCATAAAACCCTAGCCGCTTGCTCATTTCTTGATTCATGAATTTTGCAAGATCCCTTTTCTAGTTTGGGTTTTTCTAGATCTAGTCTACTGCGCACATGGTGATGTGTTATTTTACCCCCCTTGTATAAAACCCAATAGTGGTAACAGAGGGAGTTTGAATCCATGCGTGTAAATCAAGGAACTTAGAAATTTTTTATGTATCCAGATTTATTCCCGAAACATCAAATGTGGATGTGTTTCCAGGAACGCTTATGATTTACTGAAATTCCCTTGTTTCAGAAATGCTTTTCCCTTAGTTGTAACCATTTCTCTTGGCGGTTTATGAAACCAAATATTATCTAGGATTTGGAATCTGACAATGAGAGACTAGTTTGTCTACTACCATAAAGAAGATTGCTTGTACATGTGTCCAATACATGTAAATCCAAATGTTGGGTATTGTATCCACACTCACCTAGATTTGCATGAAGTCACCCATGAACTAAGTTGAATCCAGTTGTATTTGATATTTCTCTTTAGCCATATGCTTGCAGGTGTACACTTTAAGTATAGACCAATGTCAGTCTGCAATGGGTCATCAAACACAGGACTTCACAGTGTAATCCCTCACTGTGTAATCCAAGGTGTTGACTCATGTGTAGCCTCTCTATTGGAATATACTTAACCTCAAATCACTTGGAGAAAAGGACAAAAGCTGAAGCTGAAGAAGTTTTATTTGAAAATATTTTTCTGTAACTTAGAATTTTTACTAAGTCTTTTTTGCTCGAGAAGTACAATAGTGCTCGAGTAAATTACAACTCTAGGTCTCGAGAAGTTTTTAAAGTGCTCGAGAAAAAGCTCAGCTTGCTCGAGAACTTTTTCTTTCAAATCTGGCTAAGTCATTAATGCTCGAGAGAAAGTTTTCCTTTCTCGAGAAAATGACTTTGCTGCTCGAGAACTAGAATGCTGTGCAAAAATATTTCTAAGGAAAAGTACTCGAGAAATATAACTCTTCTTCACGAGAAAAAGTCTACCTTTCTCGAGAACTATTTCTCTGTTGTTATTTTTCTAAGTTCCTGTGCTCGAGAACAGCTTTAGCTTCTCGAGTACTTTCCTCCAGATTTTCCTCTATGTTCAGTGCTCGAGAAATAATCCAGATATACTTTTTCTTCTAAGTATAAGTGCTCGAGTAGTACAATTAGTGCTCGAGAAAGTTATTTTTGACAGTATATTTTTCTAAGTCTCAGATCTCGAGACAATCATTTCTATTCTCGAGAACTCCTTGATTCAGTGCTCGAGAACAACCTTCAGTTCTCGAGTACTTCTGACTTAATCTTTTTCTAATTCTGAAATTGTCAAAATCGTTGACCCTCTATTCGTTCTATTTTTTTCCAATCCTTGATCTGTCATCATCTAATTGGCCCACGTGGCATTACTTTCAATACGATTTGATTTCTGACCGATTAGGCTCCCTATAAAAGGTCTAATCAGTCTCTCTTTTCATTAAGAACTTTTATCATCGTTTATTTTTTCCTCTCTCTTCAAGAACGTGAAACGAAAAAGGGCCGAAAAACCCTAAGTTCTCGATTCGTCTTCCCGGTCGCCGCCGCTCACTGTTTCCATCTGGAAGGCCGCCGACGAAGAAAGATCGACGAAGTGACACATAGAATCGAGATCGACCTCGACTTCTTCCGAATCTCTTGATTCTGTGTGTTCCGAAGAACCAGATCTCAAGATCGACGACAGTATCTTCTCCGACTGATTCCTGACAGAGCCGCCATTATTGAAGGAAGAAGAGACGTTAAGATTTTCTAGATCTGTCACAGTTTTATCATTTTCTGTAAATCTTTATTCTGTAGGAGATTCTTCTCCGAGTTGTAGGAGTTTTCATTCCGAGTATTTGTTGTAGGAAGATTGTGCTTCCGAGTGTAGATCCGGGTTGGATCGAGTTGTAAGATTTCTTTAATCTGAGATAAGTGGAGTAGCCGAGTCTAGTGCGTTACTAGATCGGTGAGAGGGAAAGTGGAGTACCCAAGATCGGGGAACCACTATAAATCTTGTGTCGTCTGTGCTTGTGTTCTTTTTGTGTGTGCTGCGATTAGTTTTATTTTATTCCGCAAAAGACGTCGCAATCACCTATTCACCCCCCTCTAGGTGATAATTTAGACAACTAGTCAACTTTCAATTGGTATCAGAGGGAGGTTGATCATATAAAGGTTAACACCTTGATCAGATCTGCCCTAAGTTGTCTAAGAAGTTAGCCAAGCATGGATAAGGCAAAAGATTTTGCAAAGCTTCCACTGTGCACCAAGACAAACTTTCCCATGTGGAAAGAAAGAATTAAATTCTTTATGGAAGCTGTGGATCCAAGGATCTTTATGATAGTTGAAGAAGGTCCCTATGTTCCCATGACAACCTCCACAATAAATCCTACTCTAAAGGTACCAAAGAAACTGATGGATCTTGACAAAGATGAGATTGCACTTGTCTCGTTGGACAAGAAAGCTAAAAACATCATAGCAAGTGCAGTTGATGACTCTATGCTACTGAATCTGATACATTGCCAAAGTGCTAAGGAAATGTGGCAGTGTCTGTTAGTCCTGATGGAAGGCACTGAAGAAGTAAGGGATGACAGAAGATCCCTTCTGAATCAAAAATATGAAGCCTTCAGACAAGGACCAAAGGATTCAATCACAGATACTTTTGAGAACTTCAGCAAAATTGTTAATGGTCTGAAGGGGTATGGTAGGAAGTTCACTAATGGTGACCTGAATGACAAATTCCTCAGATCCCTGACGAAAGAGTGGGATACCAAAGTATGTGCCATTCGGGAGTTTGGCAGACTAGCAGAGACTGACCCACAGAATCTCTTCGGAAAGCTGATGTCTTATGAGATGCAAATAAATACAAGAAAAGCCGAAGAAGAGAAGAGCAGATCCTCTTCAAAGGATAAGACTGTTGCCTTGAAGGCAGAAAGCACAAAAAAGGTCAAAGCTCAATCATCTACTCCTGCTCAGGAAACAATTGAGAGTGAAGAAAGTTCAGAGCCCAGTTCATCAGGCTCAGAGTTGTCTGAAGGAGAGTTCTCTCTCTTATCAAGACAGTTCAAGAAGTTTCTGAACAAAAAGAAGAATTGGAGAGGCAAGGATGCCTCACATAGACGATCACATTATGAAAGTGATCGAAGAAAGAAAGGCTCAAGCAGCCATGACAGGTATGTTCCTAAACAGAACAAACATGTTTCATCTGACATAGTTTGCTATTGTTGCAACAAGCCAGGTCATATGATTGCTGAATGCCCTCATAAGAAAAGAGAAGGAGGAAAGAAGGAAAGCAAGAAACCCTTTCACCAAAAGAAGAATGAAAGGAGCTTCGTGGCTAAGAAAACAAAGACCCTCAGCGACTCAGACTCCTCGGAGTCAAGTGAGGAAGAAGAAGCATATTTTGGGCTGATGGCTCAAACTGATGAGGAGACAGAACCCCAGTACACTGGGAAGGTAAACTCTCACACACCTCTTTCTGAATCTGAGAGTTCTGAACATGAGAATGAGGACAGCTCTTCTGACGATGAGTCTGAACTCATGGTTCAGTACAGAGAGCTGATCAAGGCCTACGACAAATGTCGAAAGGTCGTGAAAGCTCAAGCCAAAGAGATTAAGTCTCTTGAGGCAAGTGAAAGCTCTTTGAGAGAAGAAGTTCTTGAGATGGAATCACTCAAAGGTAAGCTTAACTCTGCCATAAAAGAATTGAATGAGACACTTAGTCTCGTCAGTCTGAAAGAAAAAGTCATTGAGAAACTGGAAGAGCAGTTTGAGGCTGAGAAGAAGCTTGTTGAGAGCTTCTCCAAGCCTAAGACAGTTCTTCCACTGATTGCTGAATTTTCAGCACAGACTGATGGTGCTGGACTAGGCCATGTAGCCTCTTCTAGTAAGACTTCTAGAAGGAATAAGACTCAACGAAAGAATAAGGCAGCCAAGAAAGCCTTAGCCAAAGAAAAAGGGAAAGCCCCTCAAGAACAGACTATCTTTAATAAGGTAATCTACCCGACAAACAAGTTTGATCTTGAGTCCTCCTATGGACACTGGTCTAGGCCTACTTATGTAGAGCCAAAGTCTAGATACCAAGGATGGGCACGTCCTAGAAACTTTGGCGAAAGTGTTTTTAAAGCACCTTATGAAGAAATCAGTCTTCAGAGCTATGGTCCATATAATCATGGTCATAACTTTAAGAGAGCACCGAAAGTGAAAGAAGTTGAAGTCTTGTCCACCAAAGCTCCTCCTGCTAGACCTCATGTCAAGATGGTCAAGCAAGAGAAGAATGGACAAAGATACAATAGATTTCATTGTTGGTGTTGTGGCAAGATTGGTCACTTCGCCATCGATTGTTGGTTCAACAAAAGTGTTTATGCTGCCCCAAGAGTTATCAATGTGAGAAAGACCGCTCACGATGCTAACATCGGTAGGGGGAGCAATCTAACAAGAGACCAAGGACCCAAACAAATTTGGGTTCCTAAGGAAAAATGATTTTGTGTTTGCAGGTATGTCCAAAGGCCAATAGAACGCCAATATGGTACTTGGACAGTGGATGTTCTCGGCACATGACCGGAACAAAAAGTTTACTTCAAAATTACTCTCCAATCGAGAACGGACCAAAGGTCATCTTTGGAGGCTCCGACCGGGGAGTTACAAAAGGATATGGTACAATTTCTAACGGTAGCGTATCCTTCTCGGATGTTGCTTATGTTGAGGGATTAGAACATAATCTCATAAGCATAAGTCAATTATGCGACAAAGGATACGTTGTTGAGTTTCATGCCAACAAGTGTTTGATAAAAGCGGTTGATAAACAAGAAACCATTTTATCCGGCACTCGTAGCAGAAACATATTTTGTCTTAATTTTATTTGCTTGGATTCCTCTACCCCAGTATGTCTTCTTGCTAAAGATAGTGCATCTCTCAGTGACCAATGGCACAAGAGATTAGCACATATTAATTTCAAAACCATTCATAAATTGTTTTCGAAGAATTTGGTGCGTGATGCTCCAAATGTTAAGTGCGAAAAGGAAAGACCTTGTCACGCATGCATTAAAGGCAAGCAAACAAGGGCTACTTTTAAAAGCATTATTGGCAAAGATTCGGACAGGTGTTTACACCTTTTTCATATGGACTTGTTTGGTCCACTGCAAGTTAGAAGTTTAGGAGGTAAGGATTATACGTTGGTTATTGTTGATGATTACTCGCGCTTTGCGTGGGTGTTCTTTTTGAAACACAAGTCGGATACCTTTGATATTTTCACTAATTTTGTCAGGCAAATACAGAATGAGTACAACGGCTCCATTGTCAAAATCAGAAGTGACAATGGAACGGAATTCAAATCTGGGGCCATGACGGAATTTTGTGAAAGCCTTGGTATCCTTCATGAGTTTTCCTCTCCTCGGACTCCACAACAAAATGGAGTAGCTGAGAGAAGAAACAGAACACTCATAGAGGCTTGCAGGACTATGTTGAGTGATGCTTCACTACCGGAATATTTCTGGGCTGAAGCCGTCAACACTGCATGTCACGTGCAAAATCGAGCACTCATAAACAAGAACCATGATAAGACTCCTTATGAACTTTTAAAAGGCAGAAAGCCAACAATATCTTACTTTAGAATCTTTGGTTGTAAGTGCTTTGTACTTAACAACAGCAAGTATCATACCACTAAGTTTAGCGAAAAGAGTTTTGAAGGCATTTTCGTAGGCTATAGTAGCCAAAGTAAAGCATATAGGATCTTTAACAAGAAATCCTTGGTGGTAGAAGAATCAATTCATGTTATTTTTGATGAGACGAGTTTGTTGCAAAGCAACTCGTCTAGTGTGTTACTTGAAGCTGCAGGTTCCAAGATAAATGAAATAAAGTTGGAGGAACCAAGTGAAGAGAAGGGTGATACCTTCATCGAGATCACTTCTCCAACTACAATTGAGAATGAAGATCAGGATATTGAAGCAGTTCAAAGAAATGAAGTCACTCCAGATGCTGAAGATGTTCCAGATGCTAGGACATTAGAGCTCAGACACTTGAAGGATCATCCAATAGAACAGATCATTGGAAATCCTCGAGACGGTGTCAGAACTCGTAGAGGTACCACTAATGAAAATTTATATTTAAGTTTTCTATCTCAGGTGGAACCAAAGAAGTTTGAGGAAGCAAACTGCGACGCATCATGGATACTAGCCATGGAAGAGGAGCTGAACCAATTCAAACGGTGTGAAGTTTGGAAGCTTGTACCAAGACCCAAAGATAAGAACGTTATAGGAACCAAGTGGGTGTATCGGAACAAGCTAGATGAAGATGGTACAATAATAAAGAACAAGGCGCGTCTCGTCGCCAAAGGATACCGACAAGAAGAAGGAATAGACTTCGATCAAACATATGCTCCAGTGGCAAGATTGGAGGCAATAAGGTTATTTCTAGCATATGCTGCATTAAAAGGTTTCACCGTCTATCAAATGGACGTGAAGTCTGCCTTCCTTAATGGAAACATAAAGGAAGAAGTATATGTAGAACAACCTCCAGGTTTTGTTGATCCAAACTCTCCTAACCATGTCTACTTTCTATTTAAAGCACTGTATGGTCTCAAGCAAGCTCCCCGAGCTTGGTATGAGACATTGTCTACTTTTCTTCTTGAGAACAAGTTCACAAGAGGAAAGATAGACAAGACATTATTTCTTAGGGAAATAAAAGGCAAGATTTTGCTAGTGCAAATCTATGTCGATGACATTATTTTTGGCTCAACCGACGACAACCTTTGCAAAAAGTTTTCTAAACTAATGCAAGGGAAGTTTGAAATGAGCAGTATGGGTGAGTTGAAGTATTTCTTGGGACTCCAAGTGAAACAATCTGAGGATGGAATTTTCATATCTCAGACGAAGTTCACAAAGGAGTTGATTAAGAAATTTGGATTGGAGAACGCATCTACAATGAAAACTCCAATGGCCTCAGCTATGTCTCTGGATAAGGATGAGAAAGGGAAACCTTTTGATGAAACCAAATACAGAAGCATAATTGGGTCACTACTCTACCTTACTGCTAGTAGGCCAGACATAATGTTCTCAACATGTGTATGTGCTAGATTTCAGGTGAACAGTAAGGAATCTCATTACGCTGCTGCAAAGCGAATTTTGAGATACCTTAAAGGTACACCAAATCTTGGCTTATGGTACCCAAGAAGTAATGACAATGAACTGATTGGCTATTCAGATGCAGATTTTGCAGGTAGCAAGGATGATAGGAAGAGCACCTCAGGAACATGTCAATTCCTAGGAAGAAGGCTTATTTCCTGGAGTAGTAAGAAGCAGAATTGTGTCGCAATCTCAACAGCCGAGTCAGAGTACATCTCTGCAGGCAGTTGTTGTGCACAACTGCTTTGGATCAAAAATCAGCTTGAAGATTACAACCTGAAGTTTGAAGACATTCCTCTGATGTGTGATTCATCAAGTGCAATTGCCATTGCCAACAATCCAGTGTCACACAGCAGAACAAAACATATAGAGTTGAGATATCATTTTATACGGGAGCATGTGGAGCGAGGAGATATCAACCTTCAATATGTTCCAACAGATAGACAAGTTGCAGACATTTTCACAAAGCCACTGGATGAGGCCAAGTTCTCTTTCTTCAAGACAGAACTTGGGATGCTCAACAAAGAGGACTAAGGAAAAAGTCAATTTTCAATTGGTATCAGAATTTCAGAAAAAAAAATAAAGCTAAGTAATTCTTTCTCGGGAACTTTACTTTTGCTCGAGAACGATGCTCGAGAACTTTCGGTTACGAAAATTTCCTAAGTTCTTTTGTCTCGAGAACTTCACTCGGGGTACTCGAGAACTTTATTTCATTCTCGAGAGCGGTACTCGAGTACTTTGCCAAGTGTCAAATTGACCAAGTGGCAGTGCTCGAGCACTCAGACTACTTCTCGAGAACTTAATAAAGTACTCGAGTCTACTTCTCGAGAACTTAATAAAGTACTCGAGCCTACTTCTCGAGCACTTGATACTTACGAAAATTCTTAACCCTAATTTCCCGAGTACAGTTTTTGTTAGCTTTTATTATTTTTCGAAATGCCTAGTAGCAGTCCAGATCATTTCTGCCGCTCTTTTACAATATGTATATAAATAGTCAGATTAAAATCGTTAAATCCACTAATCCCAAAATCCCCAAATTTCTTGAGACCCTTCGCCTCCCGCCGGTGCCGTGAAAACCAGGAAAACCCCACAGTTTTTCTCCGTTTTTCTTCAATGGCTTCATCTTCTTCCATCGCCAAGCTCGGAATCGGCAGTGAACTCCTTCGAGATGGCATTGCAGACATATCCCCAGACTTTCAGAACCTCTTGAACCTCCTGGATATAGCCGGCCTCACTTTTGTCCTAGAACAGAAGTGTCGTCTCCTTCTTTCTCAGGTTCATGAATTCTACCAGAATTTGACAGTCAGCACCAGTGGTCATGTTCTCCGATCTACCGTTTCTGGCATCAAGGTCAAACTCACCGCCTCCATCATCAATCAGTTGCTTCATCTACCTCCAGTCACAGAACCAGAAGACCTAACCCATGCAGACTATGACCGTGCCTATTCCTTCTGTAGAATCGCCGGCATACCCTCTGGTATTCGACGCCCCCAGCTGAACCCAGAGAGCAAATTCCTTCTGGACATCGTCGGCAAATGCCTTCTCTGTGCTACTGGATCAATCAAACATGCTACATGAGAGATGTTTGATGTGATGACCTCAATAATCTGCAGGAAGCAATATCCTTTTGGCAGACTGATTCTTGATCACATCAGGTCCAGTCTCAAGAAGCCTGGATTTGCCAGAATTATAACCCTTCTACTCAGTGAACTTGACCCAGCAGTGTTCTCAATGTCCAAAGGCAGTGTTCTGCACTACATGAAGAGGCTCACAGTGGACTCCATTAACAGATGGGAGTTGAAATTGCAGAATACCACCCAGGCCACCAGGGCTCAAGAACAAGTTCAGGAAGAGGTTGTCAGGACTCCACCTCCCTCTCCTCATCCAGCAATTGAGGGGGAGCCTGCACAACCTTCCCCAGCTCCAAAAATTCCCCCAGTTCCTGCTACAACAGTTGTGGTAAAGGATGTTCCAGAGTACAGGATTCCATCCCCCCCTCCAAACCCAGAGATTGTCATCCAGGATGCTTCTCTTGAGGGGGAGCCTGCCTCCATGGATATAGATCTGACTGCCACTTCAGAACAAATTGATGCAATGATCACTGAACTCATTTCTGAGCACCCCAGTTTAGCATCAACAGCTCCAGACTCAGTTCCAGATTCTGCTCCAGCCACTGCTCAGGACCCAGCTCCACTTGAACCAGTTCCAGAACTGCCTCAGAAACATGCTTCTCCAGAACCAGATCAACCCTCCAGTTCACTTCCCCCATCACCTCCTCACCCAGCTGATACCCAAGGACAGCAAGCTGCTGCTTCCTCCACAACCACTCCCTCTTCTTTTGAGCCAATGACTGACATCCAAGAAACTGATGAGGATGTTCAGGAGGCAGAGTCCAGGATTCCTCCAAGGCCACACTACTCCATCCCAACTTTCCTTCCTTCAGGAAATGAAGAAGATGACAACATCCCTCTGAGAAGACAGCCATCCACTTCTACTGTTGTAATTGAAGAGATCACCCCCAGCCCCTCCAATGCACCTTCTCCACCTGCTGCTGCTCAACCACCTCCATCCAGTCTTCCTCCTGCAAGTGCTCCTGCTGCTACTGATTCCATCATAACACTATTAACACAGTTGTTTGCTGAACAGAAAACCTACATAGACACTGCTGTCAAGAAGGTTCAAGACCAGGTGACTGCACTTGAGAAGGCCATGCACAAAGGCTTTGCTGAAATCCAGGTGAACACAGATACCCTGAAAGAAGCATTTCACAAAGGAGGATTGGCCCTGGATCATACTATAACAAGTATTGGCCACCTCATGGATCAATCAGTTGTGTTGGCTAATAATCAGATTCAGTTGGATAAAAGGACAGATGCCAAGTTCTTTTCCCTGACAGGTGAGGTTGGCACCTTTAAGGAAGATGCTATTGAAACCCTTACTGCAGAAGTCAGAAAGGGGGAGGAGATTTTCAAGTCTATCTCAGCTAAACATTCTGAATCCATCATGACCAGAATTACCAATGCCAGTCTTGAAACCCAAGCTGACATAGAAGCCAAAGTCATCAAGGCTCAGGATGCATTCCACACCTCCCTGAAAGAAAATGTGCTGAAACATATTGACTCTGTCAAGTTTCATGCCTTTGATACCTCTGTCTGGATGCACAACAATATATTCCCTGACCATCAGATTGACCCCAACTCAATTCCCTATCATCTGAACCCAGTTGCAGTCAGAGCAGCCCTTGCTGAAAGCACTCAAGCCTCTGCTGCCCAAGCTGCTGCTGATGCACTGGCTGCTGTCCAAGCTGAAGAAGATGCTGCTGCTGCCCTTGCTCAGAAGGCCTTCTCACCATACATTGAACTTCAAGAAACTTTCATGCCAACTGGAGAAGTGTGGGAAGATCTACCTAACCAGCCACCTAATATCCAAACAAAGAAAAGGAAATATGGGGAAGGGCCCTCTGCAAGGAGATCTGCACCTGAACATGATCAAGGCTACAGAAGACATCAGGATGAACCAAGGCAGTATCCAGTACACTCTGAAGTCTGGAGCCCCACCTCCAGGACTTTAATCCTTGAAACTCTGAAGCTGGTAACTCAATTCAGTGAGAGACAACAAGAATTCTACAGCCATGAGGAATGGAGAAAGTATGACAAGAACTGCATTCAGAGGAGGCTGCATGAGTCTAAGTATGGATTTAACAATGCTGCAGCTCCTCCTAAACCTGAAAAGTACTTTCCCAAGCCCTACAGCTACTTTGAGAGACAAGAGCAGAAGAAATGGCAAGAGGGTGAAAGACAAAAGAGACAGGATGATGGCAAGAAGAAGTAACCTGCACTCTATTTCATAACAGCCTTTGTAACTTTGGGAATAGTGGGATTTAAAAACATTAATCTGAAAAATCTGATTACTTATATACCTATATGTTTCTGATTGTGCTGTGATTCATTTCTGTTATTCCTGCTCTAGGTTATTTTGATTATGTCACATATGTCTTGCTTACTTGTTGTTATGTATTATTTGTTAAGGGATTCAGCTTAGTGTATAGGGTTCTGACTTCTGCAAATAGGGGGAGATTGTTGGGTATTGTATCCACACTCACCTAGATTTGCATGAAGTCACCCATGAACTAAGTTGAATCCAGTTGTATTTGATATTTCTCTTTAGCCATATGCTTGCAGGTGTACACTTTAAGTATAGACCAATGTCAGTCTGCAATGGGTCATCAAACACAGGACTTCACAGTGTAATCCCTCACTGTGTAATCCAAGGTGTTGACTCATGTGTAGCCTCTCTATTGGAATATACTTAACCTCAAATCACTTGGAGAAAAGGACAAAAGCTGAAGCTGAAGAAGTTTTATTTGAAATTATTTTTCTGTAACTTAGAATTTTTACTAAGTCTTTTT
This sequence comes from Platanthera zijinensis, assembly GCA_039513925.1. Lineage (NCBI taxonomy): Eukaryota > Viridiplantae > Streptophyta > Magnoliopsida > Asparagales > Orchidaceae > Platanthera > Platanthera zijinensis. The sequence continues at coordinate 161,051,860 of CM077083.1, forward strand.
TGCTCGAGAAGTACAATAGTGCTCGAGTAAATTACAACTCTAGGTCTCGAGAAGTTTTTAAAGTGCTCGAGAAAAAGCTCAGCTTGCTCGAGAACTTTTTCTTTCAAATCTGGCTAAGTCATTAATGCTCGAGAGAAAGTTTTCCTTTCTCGAGAAAATGACTTTGCTGCTCGAGAACTAGAATGCTGTGCAAAAATATTTCTAAGGAAAAGTACTCGAGAAATATAACTCTTCTTCACGAGAAAAAGTCTACCTTTCTCGAGAACTATTTCTCTGTTGTTATTTTTCTAAGTTCCTGTGCTCGAGAACAGCTTTAGCTTCTCGAGTACTTTCCTCCAGATTTTCCTCTATGTTCAGTGCTCGAGAAATAATCCAGATATACTTTTTCTTCTAAGTATAAGTGCTCGAGTAGTACAATTAGTGCTCGAGAAAGTTATTTTTGACAGTATATTTTTCTAAGTCTCAGATCTCGAGACAATCATTTCTATTCTCGAGAACTCCTTGATTCAGTGCTCGAGAACAACCTTCAGTTCTCGAGTACTTCTGACTTAATCTTTTTCTAATTCTGAAATTGTCAAAATCGTTGACCCTCTATTCGTTCTATTTTTTTCCAATCCTTGATCTGTCATCATCTAATTGGCCCACGTGGCATTACTTTCAATACGATTTGATTTCTGACCGATTAGGCTCCCTATAAAAGGTCTAATCAGTCTCTCTTTTCATTAAGAACTTTTATCATCGTTTATTTTTTCCTCTCTCTTCAAGAACGTGAAACGAAAAAGGGCCGAAAAACCCTAAGTTCTCGATTCGTCTTCCCGGTCGCCGCCGCTCACTGTTTCCATCTGGAAGGCCGCCGATGAAGAAAGATCGACGAAGTGACACATAGAATCGAGATCGACCTCGACTTCTTCCGAATCTCTTGATTCCGTGTGTTCCGAAGAACCAGATCTCAAGATCGACGACAGTATCTTCTCCGACTGATTCCTGACAGAGCCGCCATTGTTGAAGGAAGAAGAGACGTCAAGATTTTCTAGATCTGTCACAGTTTTATCATTTTCTGTAAATCTTTATTCTGTAGGAGATTCTTCTCCGAGTTGTAGGAGTTTTCATTCCGAGTATTTGTTGTAGGAAGATTGTGCTTCCGAGTGTAGATCCGGGTTGGATCGAGTTGTAAGATTTCTTTAATCTGAGATAAGTGGAGTAGCCGAGTCTAGTGCGTTACTAGATCGGTGAGAGGGAAAGTGGAGTACCCAAGATCGGGGAACCACTATAAATCTTGTGTCGTCTGTGCTTGTGTTCTTTTTGTGTGTGCTGCGATTAGTTTTATTTTATTCCGCAAAAGACGTCGCAATCACCTATTCACCCCCCTCTAGGTGATAATTTAGACAACTAGTCAACTTTTACCAAAGATTTAAAAATGTTTTGGTTTAGCCAGTTTTACATCATGTGTTAATAATTTTATTTTGAGCACATCTGTGATGTATTTGGATTGTGAATGTTGTAATTTTGTCTATGTGCACAATGATTAAGTGTTAATCAATCATCTAAAATCCCTTAACCAAATATTAAGTATTTGGATGCTTTTGATGGATGACACTCTTCCTGCCTCGATCGATGAAGTGTGAGCTTGCCAAAGCAAGGTGCATTAATCTATCTTGGTAAGGGTGTGAACGAATAATTGTTATATTTCACTGTCAACATCAGGTCCAACTTAACTAGGTGACCTTAAAGGTTGAGTGCCTAGAGGCATAGAGTTGGCATACACTATATAATAAATACAGATAAAGAGTTATTCACCAACCATACAAGAGTTGCATGATGATGCAATTGACAAAGGTTGCCTACCTAAATAATCACTTGAAGGATGATCAGCCAAAGCTAACTTATGGAGTTGGTGAAATAAGAATCTTGTCCATTAGAGGGAAGCTCGCATAAACTCTCTGAATTGATATTGAGGGTTATCAATTTGATTAAAATAGTGCGAGTTCTTTTAATTACAGTCCATATTAAAATATAAAATGTATTTTGAATATAGTACTAAAATTTTACTTTGCATAAATTCCATATAGAATTTCCATAGCAAGTGGATTGCACCCTACCCTGTCCCTGAGAGCTATCCTTGAGAAGGACAAGTTGAATGGGACAAATTTCCTAGACTGGTTTAAGAACCTAATAATTGTTCTCAGGCAAGAGTGTAAGCTCTATGTCTTGGAAGAAGACCCCCCTGAGGAGCCAACCACCTCTGCACCTTGTGTAGATATAGATGCTTACAAAAAGTATGGTGACGATGCCTTAGATGTTGAATGCCTCATGCTTGCCACCATGAACTCTAAGTTTTAGAAGCAGCATGAGAGCAAGAGCTGTTATGAGATGGTCGAGCACTCAAAGAAAATGTTTCAAGGGCAAGCTCGATAAGATAGGTTTGATATCTCTAGGGTGTTGTTTCAGTGTAAGATGGGAGCTCGAGATCCAATAGGGACTCGCATACTTAAGATGATTGGATATATCGAGAGTCTTGAAACACTGGGCTTTCCCTTGGGCCAAGAGTTAGCCACTAATCTGATCCTGCAATCATTGCCAGATATTTATTAGTAGTTCCTCTTGAACTATAATATGAATAAAATTCACAAGAAACTACCCGAACTCCTAGGCATGTTAAGTACTGTCGAGATCAACATAAAGAAGGCCAAGTCTGCTAGTCGCATACTGATGGTGCATAAAGTAAAGGGCAAGGGCAAGGGATTAGAGAAGACTAAGGTGGGACCTAAGTCATATCATAATCCTAATTATTCAGCACTAAAGAATAAGGGCTTAGCTAAAGAAGGGAAATGCTACCACTGTGGCAAGGTTGGACACTAGAGGAGGAATTTTCCTCTTTACATTAAAGATCTGCAGGAGAAGAAGGAAAGTGTGACTTCCAATTCTGGTATATTCATTATAGAAATAAACCTTTCTATTCCTTTATCTTGGGTATTAGATACAAGATGTGATTCTCACATTTATATAAATGTGCAGGAAGTGAGAAGAAGAGGAATGCTAGGTAAAAGATAGGTTGACCCGCGTGTTGGAAATGGAGCAAGAGTTGATGTCGTTGCCATAGGTGTTTACTGTCTTTCTTTGCCCACAAGGATTATAATAGAACAAGATAACTGTTATTATGATCCTTCCATAACTAGAAACAATATATCTGTTTTATTTCTTGATATAAAAGAATTCTCATTTATAATTAAGAACAACTGTTATTCAATTTTTATGAATGATGTTTGTTATTGTGTAGTCTAATTGTTTAATGGTTTATATGTTTTGAACTTAGACCATCCAATCTATAACGTAGAAAATACTAAAAGACTAAGAATGAATGACTCTAATCCTACGTTCCTTTGGCATTGTCATTTGGGTCATATAAATGAGAAATGTATATCCAAGCTCCCTAAAGATGGATTATTGGACTCATTTGATTATGAATCATTTGAGCGATGTGAGTCTTGTTTATTGGGTAAGATGACTAAAGGCCCTTTCATTAGTCATTTTGAGAGGGCTGATGATCTTTTGGGTATTGTACATAGTGATTTATGCGGACCCATAAGTTTTATGGCTAGAGGTAAGTTCTACTACTTTGTTATATTTTCTAATAATTTTAGTAGATACGTATATGTGTTTCTTATGAAGAACAAATCTGAAATTTTTGAAAAGTTCAAGAAGCTTAAAAATGAAGTAGAGAACCAACTGGGGAAAAGGATAAAAGCACTCTAATTCGATCGAGGTGGCGAATATCTAAGTTATGAGTTTTGTGATCATCTAAAAGAGTGTGGTATTGTATCACAACTAACTCCACCTGTGTAACACCCCTATCCGCCACATCGCATATAACAGTAGGTCCGGCCGGGGCCCGATGCCATATACTACGAACAGACCGGTTGGTTACTTATTGAGACCATTCAACCAATCACAGCGTCCTACATAGAGCACCTAGCGGAAGTAAATTATTAAGTTGTAAGGATAAAAGAATCCAGCCAAGCATGAATGTCCACTACAATGAACCCATAGGAATGTATAATACACCAAAAATGGCCTTATGGCCTTACAAGAGTTTGCTTAATAAAAATGTCTTCCAAAACTCGGCACGCGGGTCGGTCACACATGAGAACATAAGAAAAACAATCAAGAATTGGCCTTCGAGGGCCGGCACAGCAACTTGGGCTTTAGCCCGCTATTTGCCATTCGGCTCCGCAGCACCTGCAAGCAACAATCCACCGCACGGTGGTAAACAAAAGTAACGGTCATCTATGCTGACTAAATTATAACGACCCCGCCCCCAACTCGGGGTGGCGATGCTCTTCCCTGCATTTTGTTAGCATAAACAAGCGGTATAGTGGAAACACTCACTACATCACAGGTGCAGGCACGCACGGCCATACACCCCGTATACTCAGGGCACATTCACGGTGAACCGGCCAATGTCACGTCAATTTAAGCCATAGAAGTTCCCGTCTCACGGCCGTCCCTTGGATGGCCAACCATATGAGCATTTTGTCTTCCTGGCATTGGTCACGTCAATTTAAGCTATAGACCGCCAAAGACCCTCATCTATGCCAACGGTTCTGCCGAACGACATAGATCGGGTACGGTTCCGACTGACCCGTGCTCATACCGCAACGACAATTTAAGCCATATGCGCAGGTCAAGACTCCCCGAGTCTCGTTTCCATCACACAATTCACATAACCCGATTATATTCAAGTTGGCTCCCCGACCACCATGTTGGAAACATCCCGCATTTTCCTAGTTTTCTGGGTGCATCTTGGAGTTAGTCCCCAAGGCTCCCTGTTGTAATCTACCTCATAGAAAACCCGAAAAACAACCATTCACACGGAGTCTTCTCCGGTTATTATGCAATGCAACATCACCGATCTAGACCAACTTGTCTGGATAGGCTTCACACATCATGCCTATGTCTGCTTTCGCATACGGACTCTACACAAGGGGGACTTTACATATCTACCCCAAGGAACGCCTCAAATCATCACACACTCGCGTGAGAGGGCTTCCTATGCAAAGGAAAAGAGGACTTCACATGTCCAAGGATGAGAAGATGAGAATTGTTACCATAGTGTTCTTCCTTGGCGCCATGGAAATCTATGCAGATGGAAAGCACCGTAATCTCCTTGCCTCTGCGGATCCGAAGTCGACTCGTGATTTGGAGCTCCGAAGCCCCGCTGGTGACCGGATCTAGCCCTTCTTCCTCCTCCTTGATCTCTCCTCTCTCTAGCTTTAGAAAGAGAACCACTCAAGAGAAATGAGGGTTTCTAAACCCTATTCCCGGGTTCAAACTCTCAGACCCAACCCCTAGCCATCAGATCCCATAGCAAAGAAACAAACGGCCACGATCGGGGCCTGAAATACAAAAACTGGGCCGAACACGGGTTGCAACACGGCCGTGTGCATGGTCGTGTAACTCATTCGCTATCACCAGAATATCCTGACAAGAACACAGCCTCTGACACAGCCACCGACACGCCCGTGTCACATGTGACACGACCGTGTCAGGGCCCGTATCACAACCCGTGTGCAAAATCCATGATTCCCCCGAGAAGGACACGGCCATGTGACACTCCCATGTCACATGCCGTGTGCTATACATGCCCTGGGACACGCCCGTGTTCCAGGCCGTGTAATCTCCTTAGGACAAAACCATAACCTGTCCGAGCAGGACACGCCTTGGGACATGCCCGTGTCCCAGGCCGTGTGCCTCCCTTGACACGCCCTAGGACACGCCCGTGTCCCAGGCCGTGTCACCTGCTCTAGGTCCCAAACTTGGCTTAAAAGGTCACCCGTCCCTCTTTTGAGTTTCGGGGTGTAACAACCTGGAACACCACATCATAATGGTGTGTCTGAGTGGAGAAATCGTACTTTGTTAGATATGGTACAATCGATGATGAGTCATGCATATTTGTTTGTTTCCTTTTAGGGATTCGCTTTAGAGATGGTTGCTTTCACTTTAAATTGTGCTCCAATGAAAATAGTTCTAAAGACACCATATGAGATATGGACTGGAAAGCATCCTAGTATATATTTCATTAAAATTTAGGGTTGTGAGGCATACGTACGACGTCAAATGCCTGATAAGTTGGAACCCAAGTCAAATAAGTGTTATATGGTGGGGTATTCTAAGGAAACTAAAAGATACTACTTCTACATACCATTTAAGGGCAAAGTGTTTTTTTGCAAGGAATGGTGTTTTTTTGAAGAAAGAGTTCTTATCCAAAAAGACTACAAAGGTAGAGCTTGAAGAAGGTCAAGAACCACAAACTGTGAATGAACTTGAATTGGAGCCTATGCAAGAACTACAAGTTATTATAGCTAGAGAGCCTACTCAAGAAACATAAGTCCTACGTAGATGTGGTATACCAAGATTTGAGCCTGAGAGATATGGATTTCTCGTGTCTCAAATAAGTATTATGTTGCTTATGAATCATGACGATGAGCCTGCAACCTACCAAGTCGTTATGTGTGGACCTGACTCTGAGAAGTGGCTTGAGGCCATGAAATTTGAAATTTATTTCATCTATGCAAACCAAGTTTGGACCTTGGTGGAACCACTTGAAGGGGTACAACCCATAGGGTACAAGTGGGTCTTCAAGAAGAAGATCGACATGGATGGGTATGTACTGACATTCTGTAATGCCCCAAAACCCAAATAAGGTCACACGGACTGGGACACGGGCGTGTCCAGGGCCGTGTCCTGCTCTGTGTTAGCCTGGCTGTGTTGAATGTGGAACACGACTAGAAACACGGGTATGAACAGTGCTGACACGGGCATGTCAATTGGTGACACGGGCGTGTCAAATACCCGTGTACTTCTCTGGTTGTGCCGGGCGGTGCCGACTGAAGTACACGGTCTGGAGCACGGGCGTGTACTGGTCGACACAGGCATATCAAAGTTGACACGGGCGTGTTGGTGACCCGTGCCCTTTTGGGATTTGTTGGTCCTGTGTCGATTGAGGGAGACACCCCTCAACACGAGTGTGTACTGAGTGACACAGGTGTGTTAGGAGCTTGACACAGGCATATCTAAGCCCGTGTCCTAGTCTGGTTTTAGTCGGTTGTGCGCCGCTTAAGGTACACGGCGTGTTACACAGGTGTGTCACAAGACGTGTCATCCCAGGGAAGATGCTTTTCAGAGCAAATATGAGCCATTCGTTTCCTTTGATAAAGATCTAATGACCCTAGGTATTTCCTGGAGGGATAAGTGCGGGAATTGATGAGTTATTTCTCATTCTTACTTTAACATTCTCTTTCTAAGAAGAGAGAGAGAGAGGAGAGCAAGGGAAGGAAGAAGAGGAGAAATCTGGCCGTCGATGGTGCTACGGTGGTCCAAATTGCGAGCCGTGTTCAGATCTGCAGAGGCTAAAGCGTTGCGGTGCTTTCCAACTGTTTAGTTTTCTCCATGGCGCCAAAATGACTTCCAAGGGTAATGATTTCCTTCTTAGACAAGTGAAGTCCTTCTTTCATGCATATGCATGGAATCCTCAACCAAAAGGTGGAAATCGAAGTGATTCCCTTGGGATGTTGTATTTCATCCCTTGTTATCTTGCATTAGAACCAGAAGTGAGTAGTACGGTTAGGCATGCTGTGTGAAGCCCATCCGGACGAGTTGGTTTGGATTGGTGTTGCTTTGTTTTCAAATCGGATAAAACTCCGAGTAAATTGATTGTTTGTATGGAATCCTTGGTGGATACCTGTGGCATGGTGCAATAGTAAGTACTGGAGGAAATCTAGGAAAAAGCTTTGAGAGTTAGTACTTGGTGTTCAACACTTGTGGCCGTGAGTGCAATCCTGCGTGAATTTGAGCCATTTGGCTACAACTGTGGAATGTCTTTGTGGCGAATGGGAAAAGTGAAGCCGTACCCGCGTTAGTATAGGCTCTAGTCTGACAATTTTGAGCAACGGGAAAGGTGGATCTGTACCCGCATTATGGTTGTCTAACCGTGGGTTCTTAAGGCCCTGTTAGGATCACATAGTGAGAGTCTTTGGCCTGCGTGCCGTAAAGACTAGAAATGCTCATAATGGACCATCATGTTTGGAACCTCTAAACGGTGGTGGGACCCTGGTTTTTCGGTACACCAATAATGTTCCCTGAGTGCACGGAACGTCGGGCCGTCGTGCCGACGTTTGTGATATGTATTGACTTGTGCGGTTATGCACGTCCTTGGTGGATTGTTATATATATATGCTGTGTGACTAAAATGCTTTGCAGGGAAGGAATTTCGCTGCCCCGTGCCAGGGGTAGGGTCATTATAATTGGTAAACTGAATGCTGACCGTTGCCCTATTTTCCATCGCTTGGTGGATTGTCCTTTTGCAGGTAATGGAGGTCCAAGCGGGAAATAGCGGGCTTAAGCCCTGGTTGTGTTGCTGGCCCTCGAAGGCTATGTTTTGTTTACTCTTGTTCATGTGTGGCCGGCCTGCGCGCCGATGTTTGTAAACCACACTTTTATTAAGAGAAACTTGCAAGGCCATAAGGCCATGTACCTTGTGTGTTTGGTTGTATACATTCCTAAATGGTAGTAGTGGACATTTCTCTTATTAATGAGTTCAAGTTTTCAACCATGAAGCTTCCGCTAGAATGCTCTATATTAGGGTTCGATGGTCTTTGATATTATTTAGTAACTTCTTCGCCTGTTTGTGGAATATGGTGTGGGGCCCCGGCCGGACCCTCTATTATATCCTATGTAACGGGTAGAGGTGTAACAATTTGGTATCAACATGTTGGTCTATCTCTTCCGAATTCGTGGTCGAATTCTTTTGAGGGGTGGAGAGCACGTGTAAGTGCTGCTGTTATAACACATAAAATGAACTCAAGAATGTCCACTTAGGAATGAAAATACACTTGTTTGCTGAACCTATGTGTTCCTTTTTGTATGTTTGTCGTTTGATTTGTCGCTTAATTGTGTTTCTACACATATAGGTGACTAGAAGTGTTGCGGGTTAGTCGGAACCTCAATGTTCTGTTGAAAGTGCGACGCCAGCTGAGGTGCCCACACCTCCTCCATCTGCCGAAACTGTACGTTTGATTACGGAGACAATACTTGTTGTTATGAATGCTCAGTAGGATGGGTAGGCTCGGCCTGCAATAGTGCAAATGCAAGATGGGTTCAGGCAAGAACCGGTAGAAGTTGTGGTTGATCCGCGGATAGCAGATCAACAATTGAAGCGGTTTATGAGCTTCAATCCTCCTACTTTTACTAGGGCGGGTTCCTCAGCCCAAGCGGAGGATTGGCTCACAAGGATTAAGAGAATCTTGACAGCTATTAGGGTTGAGGAGGAACATAAAGTAACTTTAACCACTTTCCTACTTGAGGGAGAGGCTCGACTGTGGTGGGATGAGGTTGAACTGCATCAATTGGCAGGCAGACAATTGTTGGAGGTCTCGATCGAAGAGTTCTCTCGGTTGTTCATAGCAAAGAATCTGCCAATGCAACAAAGAATTGCTAATGAGTTAGAGTTCCAACGGTTGACTCAAGGAGAACATAGTGCTGATGACTACCTTCATGAGTTTATGCATTTGGGATGGTATGCAGGTACTATATTCGCCGAAGAGGAGCGTAAGACCAGTCGGTTCTATGGGGGACTACGAGATGAGCTACGATATCTGCTCTCGAGTTTTGTGAACCAGGGGTTTCAAGAATTAGTCTGTACGGCTCGGTCTTTTGAGATGGACATGAAAAGAGGGTAGGGTGAGGGGAACTTGACTGTTACAAAGTCGGAGTTCAAGCCACCACGTCCGGAGAAGTCTGGGTACTGAAAGAGATGGGGTAAGAAGTCCAAATATGCTGGACAAACTCCTTCAGTGGTTGCTTCAGAGGCATCTTCTGGTTATGGTCCTCGCACTTGCTACACGTGTGGCAAGCCGGGATACTATGTTCGGGATTGTCGAGTTGGCCCTCCAAAAGGCGAAAAGAAGTTGGGTGCATCCTACACGGAAAAAGGGAAGGCTGTGGCGGAGTCTTCTGTATCACAGGCGCTGCCCCGAATTTACAATCTTGGACAACATGAGGCCATCAAGCAGGCCGATGTCATCACAGGTGCGAGTAGTTTATAGTTTTACTTTATGCTTTGTGCTGTGCTTGTTTTAAGCTTGGTGTTATAGGTTTTGTCCATATACGGGACTATCCGGCAAGAGCACTGTTCGATACAGGTGCTTCACATTCGTTTCTATCTGAAGATTTTTTCTTGAGAATCGGGGTGCCTATACTGACCACGACAGACAGTATGAATGTGTTACTACCTAATGGATGTTTGATGTGCGCGGATAAATCTTGTTGTGTTGAGGTAAAGATAGGAAGTCAGGATTTCAAGGTGGAAACATCAGTATTACCGATATTAGAGTTCGATATAATCTTTGGTATGGACTGGCTTTCAAAGAAGCATGCTTGTATAAATTGAACTTCAAAAGAAGTTATACTGGGGCAGAATACCAAACAAGAGACTAAGTTCAATGGCATGCGAGGGACGAGTAGGATATTGATATCTGCTCTCCAAGTCGTTAAGGCAGTTCATAAGGGTGTGGAGTTATTCTTCACACTCGTAGAGGCAGTGGATTCGAAGGCCAGTGTGAGTGAGGTGCCAATTGTATCGGAATATGCTGATGTGTTTCCAAAAGACCTTCTTGGGTTATCTCCCCAAAGGGATATCGACTTCGCTATCGAGCTGGTGCTAGGTGCGAAACCTGTGGCCCGATCGCGTTACTGGGTAGCACCAAAGGAAATGGAGGAACTGAAAGTTTAGTTGCAAGAATTGCTTAAGCAAGGCTATATACGCCCAAGTCAATCACCTTGGTGCGCGCCGGTTCTCTTTGTGAAAAAGAAGGACGGTAGCTTGCGTCTATGCATTGACTATAGAGAACTGAACAAGCTGACGGAAAAGAACAAGTATCCGATTCCACGGATTGACGACTTGTTTGATCAGTTAGTTGGCTCGACTGTATACTCCAAGTTGGATTTGAAGTCAGGTTATTATCAGTTGAGAGTTCGTGAAAGTGACATACCCAAAACAGCGTTTGGAACACGCTATGGTCACTATGAGTTCACGGTAATGTCATTTGGTCTATCAAATGCGTCATCGGTATTTATGGACTTAATGCATCAGACGTTTAGGTAATACTTGGACTTCTTTATGATCGTCTTTATTGATGATATCCTCGTATACTCCCAATCCGAAGAAGATCATGCAAATCATTTGCGGATGGTGTTGCACACCCTGAGGAAGAACAAGCTCTATGCCAAGTTCTCTAAGTATGAGTTTTGGCTGTCGTCAGTGGCTTTCCTTGGCCATATGGTTAGTAGAGAGGGCATTGCGGTGGATCCTTCCAAGATAGTTTCTATACGGGAGTGGCCTGTTCTCACTATAGTAGCAGAAGTCAGGAGTTTCCTTGGGCTTGCGGGCAACTACAGGCGCTTCATAGAGAACTTCTCGAGGATAGCCTTGCCTCTCACCACACTGATGAGGAAGGATCAGAAGTTCATTTGGATGCTCGAGTGCGCACGAGCTTTCGAAGAGCAAAATGTTTGTTTGACCACGATGCCAATCTTGACATCGCCACGTGGTCAGGACGGCTTTGAGGTTTATAGTGATGCGTCAGGGAGCGGCTTAGGCTGCATTCTTCTATAATTCGGAAAGGTGATAGCATATGGCTCACGCCAGTTGAAGGTGTACGAACAGAATTACCCAATCCATGATTTCGAGTTGGCGGCGGTGATATTCGCACTTAAACTGTGACGTCATTACATATATGGCATGAAAGTGGATATATTCACAGACCATTAGAGCCTAAAATATCTGTTGGACGAGAAGGATCTCAATATGCGACAAAGAAGGTGGATGGAGTTTCTTGGTGACTACACCTTCCAGATTCATTAAACTCCCGGTAAAGGGAATGTAGTCGTGGATGACTTGAGTCGTAGGACTCCGGCAAGGGCAAATTGGTTGCTAAGGCATGACGAAAGCCTAATTCGAGAATTGGAAGCATTAGATATTTCTTGTGTTGAAAAGAATTCCACTACAAATGCGTGCATAAACTGGACGGAGGTACAGTGTGACCTGGCGAATAGAGTTCAACAAGCAACAACACTTGATGAAAGTCTACAACACTATGCAGTGGAAAGTGCAGATTCTCAGTTTTCATTTAATGACGACCTTTTTCGGAAGGACGGTTGTTTGTGTGTCCCAGATTGGGGTAAACTTCGTGAAAAATTGATGTATGAAGCCCACTTCACAAGGTATTTGATTCACCCGAGAGCATGAAGATGTATAAGGATCTGAAGAAAATTTTATGGTGGCCTGGGATGAAGAAGGACATAGCGCACTATGTTGCTAAATGTCAAACATGTGCCTTAGTAAAGGCTGAATGCCAAAAACCGGGAGGTTTTCTAAAGTCACTGTCTATCCCTGTGTGGAAATTTGATGATATTTCCATGGATTTCGTGCATAGGTTGCTGAGATCACAGCATGGAAATGATGTGGTTTGGGTGATTGTGGACCGGTTAACTAAGGTGTCGCACTTCATCCCAAACCGGAAGGGTGATTCAGTTGAAAAGTTGGCAAAAGATGTATGTGGATACTATTGTACGATTGTACGGTGTGCCCCGTAGCATCGTTAGTGATCGAGATGGGCATTTCACTTCAGGTGATTGGAAATTAGTCCACCAACTATTTGGTATGAAATTACATTTCATCACAGCCTTTCATCCTCAGACGGATGGTCAGACCGAAAGGACAAACGGGACGTTGGAGGATATGCTCTGAATTTGTGCGCTAGATTTCGGGAAGAGTTGGGAAGATCATCTATTTTTGATTGAGTTCGCCTACAATAATAGCTACCAAGCTAGTATTCAGATGGCGCCCTTTGAGGCTTTATACGGTAGGAAATGCCGTAAACCTTTAGCTTGGGCGGAGACTGGCGAAACAAAGTTGTACAAGAAAAAGGAGATGGATGATGTCAACTCAATTATACTGTTGTTACGAGAAAGGCTGTTGGTGGATCAAGACAGGCAGGCTAAGTATTATAATGCCAAGCACCAAAACGTGGAATTTGCGGTGGGCGATTGGGTATACTTGAGCCTGAGGTATCTGGGACCGTTTGAAGTGGTAGAGCGTGTTGGTGAAGCTGCCGATCGGTTAGCACTTTCGCTAGAGCTGAGTGGTTTACATGATGTGTTTCATGTCTCGGTTTTGCGGAAAGCGGTGAAAGATCCATCACAGGTGGTTTTTGCAGATCAAGTATCAGTTGACAGTGGGCTAATGACAAAAGTTAGGCCTATTCGGATCGAGGATATGACGATTAAATAGATACGAAACAAAACTATCGGGATGGTCAAGGTCCGGTGGGACAACTGTGGCCGTGAGGAGTTGTCATGGGAGCAGGAGCAAACCATGCGTACTGAATTTCCCGAGCTATTTGTGTGAGGCTATTGTAACCTTATGATTTGAACAAATATTTTGTTTGCTGCGAACTACGTGCTTTAGCAATTTCGGGATGAAATTCTCTTAAGGGGGGAGAGTTGTAATGCCCCAAAACCAAAATAAGGTCACACGACCTGGTACACTGGCGTGTCCAGGGTCATGTCCTGCTCTGTGTTAGCCTGGTTGTGTCGAATGTGGAACACTGCTGGAAATGCGGGTATGAACAGTGCTGACACGGGCGTGTCGATTGGTGACACATGCGTGTCAAATACCCGTGTCCTGCTCTGGTTGTGCCGGGCGGTGCCGACTAAAGTACACGGCTTGGAGTACGGGCGTGCACTGGTTGACACGGGCGTGTACTGGTTGACACGGGCGTGTCAAAGTTGACACGGGCGTGTTGGGGACCCGTGTCCCTTTCGGGATTTGTTGGTCCTGTATCGATTAAGGTACACGCCACTCAACACGGGCATGTATTGAGTGACACGGGCGTGTCAGGAGCTTGACACAGGCGTATCTAAGCCCGTGTCCTGGTCTGATTTGAGTCGGGTGTGCACCGCTTAAGGTACATGGCGTGTGATACGGGCGTGTTACAAGCCATGTCAGCCCAGGGAAGATGCTTTTCAGAGCAAATCTGAGCCGTTCGTTCCCTTTGATGAAGATCTAACAGCCCTGGGTATTTCCTAGAGGGATAAGTGCGGGAATTGATGAGTTATTTCTCATTCTTACTTTAACATTCTCTTTCTAAGAAGAAGAGAGAGACGAGAGCAAGGGAAGGAAGAAGAGGAGAAATCTGGCCGCCGGTGGTGCTACGGTGGTCCATATTGCGAGCCGAGTTCAGATCTGCAGAGGCTAGAGCGTTGTGGTGCTTTCCAACCGTTTAGTTTTCTCCTTGGAGCCAAAACGTCTTCCAAGGGTAACGATTTCCTTCTTGGACAAGTGAAGTCCTTCTTTCCTACATATGCATGGAATCCTCCACGAAAAGGTGGAAATCGAAGTGATTCCCTTAGGATGTTCTGTTTCATCCCTTGTTATCTTACATTAGAACCAGAAGTGAGTAGTACAGCTAGGAATGTTGTATGAAGCCCATCCAGACGAGTTGGTCTGGATTGGTGTTGCTTTGTTTGCAAATTAGAGAAAACTCCGAGTAAATTGGTTGTTTGTATGGAATCCTTGGTGGATACCTGTGGCTTAGTGCAACAGGAAGTACTGGATGAAATCCAGGAAAAAGCTTTGAGAGTTAGTACTTGGTGTTCAACTTTTGTGGCCACGAGTGCCATCCTGCGTGAAGTTGAGCCGTTGGGCTGCAATTGTGGAATGCCTTTGTGGCGAACAAGAAAAGTGAAGTCGTACCCGCGTCAGTCCAGGCATGAGTCTGACGATTTTGAGCAACGGGAAAGGTGGATCTGTACCCGCGTTATGGTTATCTAACTGTGGGTGCTTAAGGCCCTGTTAAGATCATATAGCGAGAGTCTTTGGCCTGCGCGCCATAAAGACTAGGAATGTTGATAATTGACCGTCATGTCTGGGACCTCTGAACGGTGGTGAGACCCTGGTTTTCCGGTACACCAATAATGTGCCCTGAGTGCACAAAACGTTGGGCCGTCGTGCCGGCGTTTGTGATATGTATTGACGTGTGTGGTTATGCACGCCCTTGGTGGATTGTTATATATATATATGTTGTGTGACTAAAATGCTTTGCAGGGAAGGAATTCCGCTGCCCCGTGCAAGGGGCAGGTTCGTTATAATTGGTCAGCTGAATGCTGTCCGTTGCCCTGTTTGTCACCGCTTGGTGGATTGTACTTTTGCAGGTAATGGAGGACCAAGCGGGAAATAGCGAGCTGAAGCCCTGGTTGCATTGCTGGCCCTCGAAGTCTATGTTTTGTTTACTCTTGTTCATGTGTGGCCGGCCTACGTGCTGATGTTTGTAAACCATACTTTTGTTAAGACAAACTTGTAAGGCCATAAGGCCATGTACCTTGTGTGTTGGTTGTATACATTCCTAAATGGTAGTAGTGGACATTTCTTTTTTTAATGAGTTCAAGTTTTCAACCATGAAGCTTCCGCTAGAATGCTCTGTGTTAGGGTTCGATGGTCTTTGATATTATTTAGTAACTTCTTCGTTTGTGGAATATGGTGTGGGGCCCCGGCCGAACCCTCTATTATATCCTACGTAACGGGTAGAGGTGTTACACATTCAAAGGGAGATTAGTGACTAAAGTTTTCAAGCAAATTCATGATGTTGATTATGATGAGACATTTTCCCCTATTGTCATGTTAAGTCTATTAGAATTTTGCTTATTATTGCTGCATATTATGACTATGGGATCTGGAAAATAGATGTCAAAACGACATTCTTTAATAGAAACCTCCTTAAGGATGTGCACATGATACAACCCGAGAGTTTTATATCTCCAAATGAAGCCACAAAAGTATCCGAGTTGTAGATATTTTATGAATCAAAACAAGCTGCTCGAAGTTGAAATCTAGGTTTTGATGCGAAAATCAAAAAGTTTTGTTTCATCAAGAACGAATATGAGCTTTGTGTTTACAAGAGGATTAGTTGGAGCATTGTTGTCTTCCTAATTTTGTATGTAGATGACATACTGTTAGTTGAGAATTACATTCGAACCCTGCAAGTTATTAAGAACAAGCTAGGGGGCTGCTTTTCTATGAAAGACTTGGGCAAAATGACTTATATACTTGGTATTAAGATCTATAGAGATAGATCAAAGAAGTTTTTGGGTTTAACCCAAAGTACATATATTGAAAAGGTATTGAAGCAGTTCAACATGTTTGAGTCCAAGAAGAGATTCTTACTCATGTCTCATGGTGTGAGTCTCTTTAAGGACCATAACACTAAATCTTTAGAAGATAAGGACCGCATGAATCTGATTCCATATGCTTCGGCAATTGGATCAATCATGTATGTAATGTTATGTACTTGACCCGATGTATCCTATGATTTATGCATGACTAGTAGGTATCAGTCTGATCTAGGTGATGGTAATTGGATAGCAGTTAAGAATATCCTAAATTACTTGAGAAGGACTAAGGATGTGTTCTTGGTTTTTAGTGGAGAGGAAGAGCTCATTGTAAAGGGTTATAAAGATGCTAGCTTTCAAATTGATATGGACAACCCAAAGTCTCAATTAGGATTTATGTTCTGCCTGAATGGACGAGTTGTAAGTTGGAAGATTTCCAAGCAGGAGACAGTTGCTGATTCTATAACTGAGGCCGAGTATATCATCGTTGCAAATGCGGCGATGGAGGCTGTATGGATTAGGAAATTCATCAGCAAGCTTAATGTAGTTCCTAGTATTGTTGATCTCATAGTTCTCTACTGTGAAAACAATGGTGTAACTGCGCAAGCTAAGGAAACTATATCTCATCAGCACTCTAAGTACATACTTTGATGCCTCCATCATACTTCGATTCCTCCATCTTATTCGATAGATTGTCGATCGAGCAGATGTGAGCATTTATAGAGTACCAATTAAAGAGAATATTATGGATCCACTAATGAAGCCTCTTGCACTGAGAAAGCTTGATGGTCATACTTGATCAATTAGTATTAGGTACCTGAATGATCGCCTCCAGTGGGAGACTTGTGAATTGTATATTTGTTGGTTGTTGTTTATTCATGTGATAAATATAGTACTTTATATTTCCTTTTACATTTATGGCAAATTTTTTTGTTATGTCAACTATTTCTATATGATAGATTAATTAACATAATAAATGCTCTTAGAATATTCGCTTTTATAGAAATTCAAGTGCGTGACTTGAATGTGAGGGTCTATATTTTATATGAAGCTTCATTCTTAAATGGTTCCTAATCGATGTATCACCTTAGAAGCTAAGGGCAATGATAGTAAGACTGGCATGTGTGTTGAATGATGACCGGTTCTCACAAGTCATGATATTGTGATATCAAGTCATCACATGGGTACTTGTTAGTGAACTAGTTGTACTAGACTGACCCACCCTGAGAATACTTTGTGGATTGTTATATGAACGTGTCATAAGTAGGTCTCAAGTGACAATGGTGTTTGTGGTCCTTTGACCTGAAATAATAATATTCATTAAGTGAGAAAGAGCATACTTTGTTGTCTTCTAAAGTCTTCCTTGAGAAAGGTTTATGATAAGGGTGGTTATTGAGTGAGTTACGAATCATTTGGGTGTTTGTGTGTGGGCATAAATGGAATTTGTCCTCCTATATGACATGAGTTGCATCCATGGGCCCTTGATGGAATGAGACTGAAAAATGTATGGTCATGCTTGGTTGATTCAATATATGATATTAGGCATACCATTCTCTGGAAGTCCATTTTATTTCAAGAAATCAGGATTGAACAATTATGAGGGTGATACATTCCATATCTCTAGTTCTATGTAAATGTAAGGGATAAAAGGACATAACACCACTGAAACATTGGTCAAATTAAGTTCCTTAAGTTATGAACTCTTATATTACTTGGGTAGCAATGATGCATTGCTAGATGCCGCTCATTATTTGTGAAACTATAGTTGATATTTTCTAGCTCACATGGGAGACTACTAGTGTTTTTATGATCTAGAAGTATTTAATGAGTTAGTCTCGCTGCCAACGTAATATGAGCTTATAGGGTCGCACATAATAACGTAAGAGAAATTTGATAATAGATCAAAGTAGCTCATCTCATAATTGTACAACCCCGTATCCGGCGAGTGGGTCAGCAGGAGCCAGAATGGCCAAATCGGGCAGTATGAGTCCCTGGCCGAGCTCGTCGTGCCCAGCTCGTCGAGCCCATCTCGCCAAGCCCAGCTCGCCAAGCCCATCTCTTCAAGCTCGGCTCACCAAGTCCAGCTAGCCGGCCAAGTCAAGTTCGTCGAGCTCCGGGCTGTTCGTCGAGCTCTGGGCTGTTTGCTGATCTCTGAGTTGTTCATTGAGCTTTGAGCTGTTCGTCGAGCTCTGAGTCGCTCGTCGAATCCGAACCGTTTAATAAGCCTGCGGCGTGTGAGTAGGGGCAGGTCAGGCCCGTACTCGCCCAAGATCGAAGATGGGAGGCGAGTGCCTGCTCCATCGAGCACTCGCCGCCCTTGCCGAGTGGGGTTTGTTGAGGGCTACTCGCCCAGGGATTTGTGATATGTTTTTACTATTTTTTCCCCACTAGCCTGCCCATGGCCAGTTAAAACAACGGAGTTGCGCTGTTGGCAGACCCAGCTGGGCTGCACATAACTGTTCAGAACAGCGGGGGTTGGCTATTTGCAGACTGTTTTCAGAAATCTATAAATAGGATCCAAGGGGTACCTCAGAAGGCATGCTTACCTGTCTCTCAGTCTTCTAGTGCTTTCTAAGGTACCTTAGCCCAACATTTGGCTAAGGAGGGGAAGTGCTCAGTGATCTTCCGGGTGTGTGGTGGGTCCTCTACATCGGGCTCTTATTCCAGTCCCTTATTCTGCTTCCTTGTTGTTTTTCTTGCAGGAGAGAAGTAGGTGCGCGATCACCCTTTCCCCAAGGGTGAACTCCATCGAGACCGAATTTTCGGTTTCAACATTTTGGTGCGGTGAGCATGGAGCGTGGTCAGTACAGAAAATCTTCAGCGAGCTCGATGACAAGAGAAGGGCAAGGATTGGACAAGGGAGACTCGCCACCCCCTCCCCCTCTCGCCACAATGGGGATGTTCGAGGACTTCAGGCAGGAAGTACTCGGCTTGGTCATATTCGCATTCGGCGCGCATGCCGAGTGCTTGACTTCAGCGGTCCCTGTTCTCGCGGCTCCAGCCCTTGGCGAGGACGCTACCGGTAGGCGAGCTGGGAAGGAGGTCGCCGAGGAAGGGAGATGCGGCGAGATCCCCAGGCGGGTGCTCTTCCCCAGCTCGACAAGTGGCAACAGGTTCGACGAGATGGGGGCGCGAGACCCCCCCAGCTTGCCAGGTAGGGGAGACAGCCCCTTCAGCGAGCTGGTTTCTTATGCTCCTGTTCCGGAGGGGTTCAGGGAGCTTGAGATGTCCTACTATACCTGGAAGGGAGACACGGTTCAACACGTCCAGTGGTTTGAGGACGTGGTCTCGATCCGACATATGTCAGATGGGTTCAAGTGTAGGCTCTTCTCCATCACCCTCAAGGAGAAGGCGACAGAGTGGTTCCACCAACTACAGAACATTTCCATCTACTGCTTCGAGGACCTACGCCGGGGGTTCATGCTGAGGTTCACCACCTCCAAGAGGAGGAAGAAAGAGTCGGAGTTCCTGTTCCACATCAAGCGGGGGGGGGGGGGGTGAACGAGACCTTGGGGAGCTACGTCCATCGCTTCCAGGAGGAGGTCACCCAAGTCCAAGAGATGTCGGGGCATACCCTAATGATGGCCTTCACCCTTGGGCTGCAGCAGGGTTTCTTCCGAATGGAGCTGAAGAGGGTGTCGCCCCTCTCCTACGAGGAGTTTATGGAGAGGGCGACAAGAGAGGATGACGGGGAGGCGTCGAACCCAGAGTTTGTCAAGAAGTTAGCCATGTAGGCTACGGAGGAAGAAAGGCCCAGAGGGGGAAGAGGTCATGAGGAGAGGAGAGTTGAACCCCGACAGAGGGAGCAGCAGTAATAGCCCAGGTGGGGTCATAAGGAGCCGAACCATCGGCTAGGTTGGAGGCTGGAGTGGCAAGATCAAGGGCCGAGGAGAGGTCATCAGAGTGGGGATAACCGCTAGGGAGGCCAGGGCCAGTTCTATCCTCCAGGCAGGAGGCAAGGTCAGAGGCCACCTCTCCTCAACTAGGAGCAGGCTATGGCAGGAGGAGAGCAGCGCGGAGGAGAAGAAGGGAGGTTAGGGTGGAGCTGCCCTACAATGAATTCCATCAGGAGGAAGGGCACGCCATGGCCACGTGCTCGGAGTTCCTCTAGATGAGAGGAAATAGGGAGCAACAACAACAACGAGACGGCCGAGGAGTGCGGATCGAGGAGGTCTTGCCTCGGGCATAGGAGGACAGGTGTGAAGACCGGGAAGATGTGGGGACCCGGGGAGGGATTAGAGTGATCCACGGGGGGGTGGGGGGAGTCAAGGATTCCCGAAAGGCAAGTCTACACACCATGTACCGCAGGAGCGTTGGCTTTACATCCCAGACCCCACCCCCGGAAGAGAGAATCACCTTCTTAGTCAAGGATATGCCGGGTCATGAGGATCCCTTTTGTGATGAGCTGGTCATCCAGACGGCCATAAAAAATTTCACCGTCTCCCGGATCCTCATCGATAACGGGAGCTCGGTCAACGTCATCTTCAAGAAGGCATTTGACGCGATGAAGGTGGAGTCCAGGAGGGTGCTGGCCACAGACGAGCCCCTGTTTGGCTTCTCAGGGGAGAGGAAGGAAGTCGAAGGAGCAGTGGGACTCCATGTCTCTCTGGGGGGCAGTCCCGCACCTGGAGGTTCGTCATCGTGGACGCCCCCATTAGCTACAACGCCATCTTCGGGAGGCCCCTCATCAGCGCCTTCCGTTGCGTCCCCTCGTCCTTCCACTAGTGCCTGAAGTTCAATGCCGAGGGGGTCCAGATCCGGGTCTAGGTAGATCCCAAGGTAGCGAGAGAGTGCTACATCATGGCGGTGAACTCCATCTCTTGACAGGAGGGGGCTGAAGAGATGGGTCGGAGGATGGAGGAGGCAGAGCAGGGGGATGATGGAGAGGAAATGAAGGTAGAGGAGAGCTGCACCCAGGTGGAGGTGGCGGAACAAGTTCAGGGGTCGGTTGAGGCGATGGCCATGGAGGAGGCTGGAGAGGAAGTCCTTACCCCAGGAGGGGGGAACATTGAAGAATGGGGGGAGAAGTCCCGTCTGGAAGCAGTAGAGGAGGTGGTGGAGATGGAGGTTCTCACCCTGGGAGGCAGGGTGGAGAAGGTTTGCATTAGCGAGGGGCTGACCCCGGAAGCTCAGGGCAGGATGATGGAGTGCATCCAAAAGAACATGGACATCTTCTCCTGGAGCATTGCAGAGATGCCAGGGATCGATGCCGATGTGGCCTGCCATCTCCTCAACCTTGACCCGGAAGCTCGCCCCATCCAGCAAAAGAAGATATCCACGGCGGACAGGTTGGCCGGGCCGATCAGGGAGGAGGTAGCCAAACTTCTCAAGGCTGTCTTTGTATCCGAAATCCAATACCCCGGGTTGGTCTCCAATGTAGTAAATGTTAAAAAAGGAGACGACCGGTGGCGTATGTGTGTTAACTTTTCTTTACTTAACAAATCATGTCCCAAGGATTGTTACCCCTTGCCTCGGATCGACGCGCTGGTTGATTCAGCTGTCGGTTTCCGTGTAATGAGTTTTCTAGATGCATTTTCAGGTTATCACCAGATCAGGATGCCCCCCCCCACCCGACGTCAAAGACGTCTCTTTCTTCACGTGGGATGGGTGCTAATGCTATAAAATGATGCCCTTTGGGCTAAAGAACGCAGGTGCAACCTACCAGAAGATGATGTACAGGGTCTTCCGAGATCAAAGGGGGAGGAACTTGGAAGTGTATGTGGATGACCTCATGATCAAGAGCAGGGATGTCGACTCTCACCTCCAGGACTTGGAGGAAACTTTCGCCACCCTATACGAGTATAAGATGAGGTTGAACCCCCTGAAGTGTGTCTTTGAGGCAAGTAGGGGCAAGTTCCTAGGCCATCTCCTCACCCCAGCAGGTGTAGAACCCAATACTGATAAGGTCTGAACAATCATGGAGTTGACAGGGAAGCTGGCAGGGTTAAGCAGGTTCCTCTCCCGAGCTGGAGAGAAGTGCTCTCCCTTCTTCAACACTTTGAGGGAAGGACAGAAGTTCGAGTGGACCTCGGAGTGCGAGGAGGCATTCCAGGTCCTGAAGAGGCAGTTGACTCAGGCTCCGCTACTCCAAGGAACAAAGGAGGGGGAAGATCTATACTTGTATATCGGGGTCAGAGTGGAGGCCTTGAGCTCCGTCCTTGTTCAGGAAGAGGGTGTGAGAAGCGAACTAAAACAAGTCGGAAATGGTATAACTGAAATTTTATTATCAGAAAAAGGTATCTATTACAAAGGTATGGCCTCCCTTATATAGAATGAAGGAGAGAAGAGAGAATACAAATAAGAGATGTGGGACCAAAACTATACAAAAAATCTGGGCGGCTAGAACAACAGACCGGAACAAGCCGCGCAGTTAGACAGAAGGGCTAACCGCTCGGCCACTGCCAGAGAGAGAGACAAGCCGCCATGTGAGACCGTTAGACCGCCCGGTCTCCTAGTCGCCAGTAACAGACCGCTAGACCGCTTGGACCTCAGACCTCAACACAGCAACCAAACCGCTGAAGGCAAATCGCCAGACTGCCCGGTCAATAACCCGCCAAGCCAGACCGACAGACCGCCCGGTCTCTAACTTTAACACTCCCCCTCAAGCTGGAGCATATATGTCGATCATGCCCAGCTTGTCACATATATGAAGAAACGAGGCGGATACTGGCTTGGTGAAGATGTCAGCCAGCTCTTTTTTAGACGTGACGAAGGGAGTGCAAATTTGTTCCTTCAGAATCTCTTCACGAATGAAATGACAGTCGACCTCAATGTGCTTGGTTCTCTCATGGAAGACTGGATTTTTGGAGATGTATATAGCAGCCTTGTTGTCACAGAACATAGGTAGAGGATGGTTGTAAACCTCTCCTAAATCCAACATGAGAGCCCGTAGCCATTTTAGCTCGCAAGTGGTCAATGCCATACTCCGATACTCTGCTTCAGCACTGGACCTGGAGACAACAGATTGCTTCTTGCTCTTCCAGCTTACCAGATTGCCCCCAACAAAGGTACAGAAACCGGAGGTAGACTTGCGGTCCCCTTTGTCATCAGCGTAACTCGCATCTGAGTAAGCTTCAACCCTCAGATGATCATTCTTCTGAAAGAGCAATCCTTTCCCAGGGGCTGCTTTGACGTACTCCAAGATCCGCAAGGCGGACTGTAGATGGCACTCCCTGGGAGCTTGCATGAATTGACTCACCTTGCCCACAGCATAGGAAATGTCGGGCCTAGTCACGGTGAGGTATATGAGCTTACTAACTAGACGCCTGTACCGCGAAGCATCTGAAAGAAGAGGCGAACCATCTGTCCAGGTTTTGTCTTCTCCAACAGCCATGGGACATCGGGCAGGTTTGGCCCCAGTCAATCCTGCTTCTTGTAAAATATCAAGAGCATACTTACGCTGAGAGAGGACTAAAGAGTTGGGCTTCCGAGAGATTTCGATCCCCAAAAAGTACTTCGGAGAACCCATATCTTTCGTGACTAGATGTTGGCGAAGATGCTGCTTTGTCAAGGCTACCCCTTCCTAGTCATCACCAGTGAGAAGAATAGCATCAACATATACTGCAAGAACCACCAGTCCCGAAGAGATTTTGTGAATAAATAGAGAGTGATCAGCAGCGCTGCGAGCAAAACCAACGGCCGCCACGATGCCGCTGAACTTGTCAAACCAAGCTCGAGGACTCTGCTTGAGGCCATAGATTTCCTTCTATAGCCGGCATACTCGTGTCTCCCCCTGAGCAACATACCCTGGAGGTTGCTCCATGTAGACGGCCTCCTAAAGATCACCATAAAGGAAGGCATTCTTGATATCTAGCTAGGAAAGTGGCCAGTCTTTATTGACTGCCACAGAGAGAAGGACCTGTATAGTGCTGAGACGAGCCACGGGAGAGAAGGTGTCAAAGTAATCAACCCCATAGGTTTGAGTAAAGTCCTTAGCCACCAAGCGAGCTTTGTAACGGTTCACAGTGCCATCTGGGCCAAATTTGACTACAAAGACCCAGCGACAGCCAACAACATCTGTATCAAAGGGAGGAGGGACAAGAGTCCAGGTACCCCGCTGTGTGAGGGTCGCCATTTCCTCATCCATGGCCAGCTTCCAGTGAGGAATGGCAAGGGCCTCCTGGTAGGAACGAGGTGTGGTAGTAGCAGAGATAGCCAGTGCAAAGGCCCTGCGAGAAGGGGTAAGACGATCATATGAAACAACAGCTGCAAGGGGGTGTAGGGTACACGTCCGCACCCCTTTGCGAAGAGCTACAGGAAGATCCAGGTCGGCGGGCTCCTCGGCATCCAGAACATCCGTGGCAGAGAGAGCTGGCCCGGGAGGAGAGAGCGACGGCAGCGGAGATGAGGGAGATGGAGGTGGAGAGAGAGGCGGAGGGAGAGGAGTGGGCGGAGATGGAGGAGGAGCGGATATCGCAGTAGGAGACGAGGGAACGAACGGAATAACAGGAGAATCAGAGGTGGGGGGAAGAGAAGAGGAGTCAGCCGAGAAGTAGGAGGCATTCTCGAAGAAGGTAATGTCAGCGGAGACGAACTGCTTACGAAGAACAGGATCAAAGCAGCAGTAGCCTTTCTGAGTGGCCGAGTACCCCAGAAAGACACATTTGGTGGAGCGAGGGGAGAGCTTATCACGGGTGGCAGATGGGGCATGCACAAAAGCAGTGCACCCAAAGATTCGGAGAGGGAGAGGAAAAGGCTCCTTGCCTGGATAAAGGATGGAAAAAGGGGTTTTTCCCTTGAGAACGGAGGAGGGAATGCGATTGATGAGATAGCAGGCAAGAAGAACAGAATAGCCCCAATATGAGCGAGGGACATGCATTTGAGTCATCAATGTGCGAGCAACATCAAGGAGGTGACGGTTTTTGCGTTCCGCCACCCCATTTTGTTGGGATGTATAGACACAACTTGTCTGATGAATAACGCCATGTTGCACACAGAAAGAGGTAAAAGCATGACTTAAGTACTCTTTTGCATTATCAGAGCGAAAAGTTTTAATACCAACACCAAACTGATTTTTGATTAAATGATAATAGGAGGTCCATACATTAAAAAGTTCAGAGCGATCTCGTAAGAGATACAGCCAAGTACATCTAGAAAAATCATCAATAAAGGTTACAAAATAAGAACTACCCCGACCAATAGTAAGGGTAGGAGCAGGTCCCCAGATATCGGAGTGGACTAGATCAAACGGATGGGTAGAGCCCCGACCTTGCTTCGGCGGGAAGGAGGAACGATGATGCTTGCCAAGTTGACATGCTTCGTAGTGGAGAGGAGTATTGGAGGGAGGGAGGTGGGGCAGAAGCTGATGTAGAAGCCGTGGTGGAGGATGACCGAGACGGAGATGCCACTGGAGAAGATCCGTACAAGAAGAAGAGAAGGCGGACAAAGCAGAAACGTTGTCGAGGAAGTAGAGGCCGCCGCTCTCAGTCCCAGTAGCAATCGTTCGTTGGGAGCTCGGATCCTGAAAAGAACAAGAAGATGGAGTAAACGTTACAGAACATTGAAGCTATTTGCACAAAGAAGTAATCGACAATAGATTGCACGGAAACTTGGGCACATAGAGAGTGTCCTCTAGCCGAAGGGACGGAGTAACATGAACCACTCCCGACCCATGAACCGGGGAGGGAGAACCATCTGCAATGAGGACCGGGGGCAACCGATCATGCTGTTCGAGGAGAGAGAAGCACTGAGGATTGCCCGTCATATGATTAGTTGCACCGGAGTCGATAAGCCATTTACCTTGAGTGACCACATGGGCACTACCTGATGATGTGACCACAGAAGCAGACGGCTTAGAATAAGAGGCGGAAGAGTCACCCGAGGGGCGAAGATGGGGATGCTTTGTTAGCAACGGTCAAGAGTGTGTCTGGTGCGGCCGCAGTGAGAGCAGAGATAGCGGGAAGAAGGACGTCCGCCAGACTGATGACTGCGGCTACTAGAGCCACTCCGCTGAGTTTGATGAGCATAGTTATCCGGAGGAGAAGGAGCGGGCAGAAGAGGGCGCTGAAGGAGAGAGGTGACAGCGGCAATGCGAGCAATGGTGGAATCTAAAGTAGGAGATTCCGCCTCACCCAGAATTTGTTGGCGGATCATGTCATAAGTGTCAGGAAGACGGAGCAGATAACACACAACCAGAAGCTCCTGGAAGTGCTTGTGTTGTTGAGCCAGATCTGCAGAAATGGGGCGATTCTGAAGAATCTCAGCCCCAAGAGCTTGAAATTATTGGTAGGCAGCAGCAGGAGACAAGGTAGGCCGGGCAAAGAGGTCCGCATACAACGTATAGATGCGGGACGTCTGAGCCCCTTTGGAATACAAAGCAGCAAGATGAAGCCAAGCGGCCTTCACCGTCTCATCATGACGAATGACGGGAAGGCACTCATCGGATAGACTGTTAGCGAGCCAAGTACGCACAAGAGCGTCACTCGCATCCCAGTCATCAAAGAGAGGTGAAGTGGTAGGAGGAGGGTCATCAACGAGATGGTGGAGTTTGCGTTGCGAGCGAAGGAGAAAGGTGAAAGAGACGCTCCAATCCGGGTAGTTGGAGCCGACAAGCTTGGAAACGGTGCCAAGGTTCCCGGAAGGAGTAGGAGGTAGAGGCGGAGCCGGATTGGCTACAGGGGTGGCGGTAGGAGTGGTGGCAGTGGAAGCATCAGAAAGAGCCATAAGAGCAAACAACATGAAGCTGCGCGGTTAGAAAACAAGCCGCGCGGATAGGCAGAAGAGGAACTGCAGCGGTCAGGATGTCAAACACCAGCGGCCAGAAAGACCACGACCAAGCCGCAGTATCAAGCAGAGGGGAAGAAGTCGAGCGGCAAGCAGACAGTCCGCTCGAACAGAAGCACAAGAGAGGGCAAGGCACACAGCGATAGGTCGCGGCGAACTAGGCGACAAATCGTAGCGAACAAGGCAACAGGTCGCGACGACCAGAGCAAGAGCAAACAGGAGGAGTCAAGGCCCACGGCGATAGGTCGCGGCGAACAAGGCGACAGATCACAGTGAAAAAGGCAACAGGTCGCGCACACAGAGGGCAACGATAAGGAGACCGCGCGGACAGGGCGCAAGCCAGAGAAGCAAGTCGCGCGGACAGAGAGGAGCACAGAATCAGGAGGAAAGGATCGATTCCTCTGATACCATGTGAGAAGCGAACTAAAACAAGCCGGAAATGGTATAACTGAAATTTTATTATCAGAAAAAGGTATCTATTACAAAGGTATGACCTCCCTTATATAGAATAGAGGAGAGAAGAGAGAATACAAATAAGAGATGTGGGACTAAAACTATACAAAAAATCTGGGCGGCTAGAACAACAGACCGGAACAAGCCGCGCGGTTAGACAGAAGGGCTAACCACTCGGCCACTGCCTGAGAGAGAGACAAGCCGCCATGTGAGACCGTTAGACCGCCCGGTCTCCTAGTCGCCAGTAACAGACCGCTAGACCGCTTGGACCTCAGACCTCAACACAGCAACCAAACCGCTGAAGGCAAACCGCCAGACCGCCCGGTCAATAACCCGCCAAGCCAGACCGACAGACCGCCCGGTATCTAACTTCAACAGAGGGGAAGAAGCAACTCCCCATATACTATGTAAGCCGGGTATTGAGGATGGCTGAGCTCCGTTATCCCATCTTGGAAAAGCTGGCCTTCGCTCTGGTTATCTCGGCACGGAGGCTCCAGCCTTACTTCCAGGCACACTCGATCCGGGTGGTGACTGACCACCCCCTTCGCAACATCTTTGAGGGCGTGGAGCATTTAGGCAGATTGGATAAGTGGTCGGTTGAGCTGAGCGACTTTGACATCACCTTTGTCCCCCGTCTCTCGATCAAGGCCCAAGCAATGACCGACTTCCTGGATGACTATATGGTCGAGGTGGCGAAGGAAGAGCTCACTCACCCGGTTCCTTGGAGGGTGATGGTAGATGGCGCTTTAGGAAAACATTCCCTAGGAGTAGGGGTGATCTAAGAAAATCCCCAAGGAACGAGAATCGAGCAAACAGTGGTGGTGCATTTTCCCATCACCAACAACCAAGCAGAGTACGAGGAGGTGATTGCAGGACTCCGCCTGGCCAGGGAGCTGGGAGTGCATGACATGGAGGTCCTCACTGACTCCATGGTGGTGTCCTCTCAGATCAACGAAGAATTCGAGGTAAGGGAGCCTACTCTGCAGCTGTACTCGGCGAAGGTGAAGGGGGTCCTCAATATGTTCCAGACTTTCTCCATCTGACACGTGCCCAGGGAGGAGAACGAGTAGGTAGATCAACTAGCAAGGCATGGTCCCCGAGTGGGGGGTATCATCACCGACCTGTTCCACCCTTCCATCGAGGAGGGAGAGATGATGGAAGTGGAGTAGCACCACTCATGGATGGACCCATTCACGACCTTCCTTTCCATAGGAGAGTATCCGGAGGGGACGGACAAGAAGAAGTTCAAGTACAAGTCGGCATATTACCTCGTACGAGACGGGCAGATATACCGGAAGACCCTCTCAGGGATGTTGGCGCATTGCGTGGCTGAGAGGGAGGTCCCCAGGATCTTGGAGGAAGTCCACTCTAGAGAGTGTAGGAGCCATTCTGGGAGTTGGACCTTGGAGGGAAGAATCGTCAGGCGAGGGTACTTCTGGCTGACCTTGAGCCATGATGCCATAGAGTTCACAAGGAAGTGTAGCAAGTGCCAGCTGTCCCCCCCTCCAACTACAACCAGCTCAGCGCCTCAGGAGCATCACAGCGCTCTGGCCCTTTGCAATCCGGGGAATGGATCTGGTAGGGACTTTTCCCCAGGCCAGCGGGTAGAGGAGATTCTTATTGGTCATGATTGACTATTTTTCCATGTTGTTAGAAGTCAAGGAATTGGCCAAGGTAACCTCTCAGGTCATCAAGAACTTTGTGTGGGGGGAAATCATCTACCGGCACGGGTTGCCCCAAGCCATTATCATAGACAACATGCCCCAGTTCACTAGCATCGAATTCATCAGCTTTTGTGGGCAACTCAAGATAGATCTCAGATTTGCTTCGGTTCATCACCCCAGGAGCAACGAACAGGTGGAAACGGAGAATAAGATCATTGTTAACCTCCTCAATAAGAAGGTGGAGAACTTGAGGGGCAGCTGGGTGGAGCAACTCCCTTCAGTCCTTTGTGCTCTTAGGACCACACCCAACACCGCCACAGGAGTGACTCCCTTCAAACTCTCCCATGGGTGCGAGGCGGTACTCCCAGTAGAGTTCGAGGTCCGGACGCCTCGGATGGTCGAGGCAGGGGAAGATAGGGAGGAGTGGAGAGCCGAGAATGAGAAGGAGCTGCGGCTCTCCCTTGACATGGTAGAGGAGGTACGCAACCTCTCGGCCATCCGCCAGGAGGAAGTGAAAAGAAGAATGGCTAAGTATTTTGACAAGCACGTCCGGGTCAAACAATTCGCAGAAGGGGACTTGGTCCTGAAGAAGGTGGATGTCGTAGGGAGGTCAACCGCTATGGGAAAGCTCAACCCCAACTTAGAAGGCCCATATCTAGTACAAGAAGCGCTGAAATCAGGAGGGTACCCCCTCTGGAATGTGGAAGGCGAGACCCTAAGTCTCACCTAGAGTGGTGACGACTTAAAATGTTTTTTCCCCTGTGTCATGTAAGTGGTGTTCCATTTTCTAATAAAGACTCTTTTGATATACTTGTGCCCCCGCGATGAATAATGCGAGTGATAGTCTACCCAGACCCTGAGCAGATCCTGTTATTAGGCTCTCACTTAGCTGGCAGGGCTAGATGTCACTCGAGGGAGTCTGCACCCGGACCCTGAGTAGATCCCCCTGTCAGGATCTCACCTAGCTGGCAGGGCTGGATGTCACTCGAGGGAGTCTGCCCCTAGACCCCGAGCAGATCCCGCTGTCAGGCTCTCATCTAGCTGGCAGGCCTGGATGTCACTCGAAGAGGTCTGCCCCCGGACCTCGAGCAGATCCCGCTTGCAGGGCTGGATGTCACTCGAGGAAGTCTGCCCCCAGACCCCGAGCAGATCCCGTTGTCAGGATCTCACCTAGCTGGCAGGGCTGGATGTCACTCGAGGGAGTCTACCCCCAAACCCCGAGAAGATCCCGCTGTTAGGCTCTCACCTAGTTAGCAGGGCTGGATGTCACTCGAGGGAGTCTACCCCCAGACCCCGAGCAGATCCCACTATCAGGTTCTCACCTAGCTGGTAGGGCTGGATATCACTCGAGGGAGCCTGCCCCAGACCCCGAGCAGATCCCACTGTCAGGCTCTCACCTAGCTGGCAGGGTTGGATGTCACTCGAGGGAGTCTGCCCCGGACCCCGAGCAGATCCCGCTGTCAGGCTCCCACCTAGCTGGCAGGGCTGGATGTCACTCGAAGGAGTCTGGCCCCAGACCCCGAGCAGATCCCGCTGTCAGGCTCTCACCTAGCTAGCAGGGTTGGATGTCACTCAAGGGAGTCCCACCCTCTCCTAGGATTATTTAGGAAGATTGCTTTCCTAAGGGTGTAGGGGGAGAAGGTCCCTATGGGCGAGCTTGGACTCGCAGGCCCAACTCAGCAAAGAGAGGACGAGCCCTTCCCTGAGCCTCCTATTGAGGAAGGCAAGCTCCAACAAGGCACTCCACCTCCCTTCAGTTTTACTTGTAAAATATTTTGACAATTTTTACTCGACATCAGCAAGAAAAGGGACAACTCGCGCGCGAGATAGGTGGGTATGAACCCAGCTCGGCAGGTCCATTCCTGGTTAACCTGGGGAGGGGGGAGCTTTCGGAATCCGCTCGCGGGTACGAGTCCTAAACATGCGCTCTAGCGGCAAATTCTTTCCTAACGGGATCCGGCGAAGAGGAGGGCTCGCGGGCGAGTTCATCACAGAAGGAAAGTTCAAAGAAAAAGAAAATAGAAAAATTCACTTTTCATTCAGTATGAAATGATTACAAAAGGGGGAGCTCGCCTAGGCGAGGTTACAAAAAGAGGGGAGAGAGTTACAAGAAAGAAAAGGGGGGGATCAACTCTCCCTCCTCCCCCGGATTGGCAATCTCCGCCCGCCCCGCCAGAAGGATTGTCCTTGGGGTCCTTCCCGAAGAACACGTCGAGGTTACCTTCCTTCTCGCTGGGCGGCGTGGGCGGGAACAGACTCGGCATGAGGTCTCGGACCGTGACCTCCTCGCAGCCCTCCACCAGCACCTGCACATCCTTCATAATTTGCAGGGTGAATTCGGCGGATTCGATTGAGTTGACCCGCAGCCTTTCAACAACCTCTGCCTCACTAAAGATCCTCGGGCTCTTGTATGGGAAGGGGGGCTCGCTTCCACCTGGAGGGAGGAAGGCTTCCGCCTTGCGGGCGATTTCGCCATGAAGCCCCTTGTTTTCCTCGCTCAGCTTCGCGTTCCTCCCTTCCAGCTCAGCGGTGCGAGCCTCCAGCTCGGCGGCTCGAGTTTCCAACCCGGTGGCACGAGTCTCCTGCTCGGCAGAGTGAGCATGGAGCTGATTATTTTCTTCAACCATCCCAATGGCGCGAGTCCGCAGCTCCCTAGCAGCCTTGGCGTCCTGAGGCAAGAACAGGTAAGTTAGTCTGAAGCTGAAAATCCGAAGTAAAAAGAGAAAGGGATAACCAGTACTCACCAGTCCGCCGGCGCCCTTGGAGAGCAAGTCCTCGGTAATGTAAAGCCTCCTCTCCAGGTCAATGACCCTATCCTGGGCCAGGTCGCGCTTCTACTCTGCCTTCTGCAGGCGATGGCTTAGGTTGAAGCTGCGACGAACCACCATGTGGTGGAGCTCCAGTGCCCGCATATGGGCCTGTAGGCCCTCATGGCCGAGTTGGCTCAAGGTCATGCGCTTGTAGGCCGCGACGTCCTCGCGCCCGTAGAGATCGAAGCCGAGCGCATAGGCTTAACCTGGGTAGGGCTCGTGGTCTCCCCAGGAGGGTTGGACGGTGGATACGGAGATCTGGTGGGCGGACTCGTCCCATTGGACCACGGGCTCACCAACCAAGTTCTTCCACCTCCCACCAAGGCCGAAGAGGGGGTGACCCTTCGACGGGCCCAACTCACGGGCTGGGGCCTTATTGACTGCAGGAGTAGAGGGCTCGCCTCCCTCATGCTCTTTGCCTATTATATCCTTCAGCGGGCTCCCTAGCGATCCGTCCGGGGTGGTCTCAGGCGAGCTCATATACTTGGGCTATTATTGTTGTTGCTTCGCCCAAGAAACCACCACCGCCATCAACTTCTTCTGGGGTGGATGGCGGCGATGCGATTTGGACCCCACGGGATCATCCCGCTTCCTGCCAAAGGGCTTGTACAATGGCGGCTTGTCTCGGCAGGCGGTTGCAACCGCCTTCTCATGGGCGAGATGGTCGAGGGGTAGTCCCGGATCCACAAAAGGCTGGTTCTTAGGAATCAGTCGCTCCCCTGTAGAAATAACTTAGTAAAAATTCTGAAGGATTTGGCGAGATCGGGAAAGGAGAAAAGTTGAAAGGTATACCTACGCCGGGAAGGACGGGGAGGAGCGAGTCAAGGCCCCTTCGG
The DNA here is from genome assembly GCA_039513925.1 of Platanthera zijinensis. Lineage (NCBI taxonomy): Eukaryota > Viridiplantae > Streptophyta > Magnoliopsida > Asparagales > Orchidaceae > Platanthera > Platanthera zijinensis. The sequence goes on from CM077083.1 coordinate 161,084,566, forward strand.
AGGAAGGCGACCTCGAATTCCTTGTGCAGGAAAATTTTGTGGAGCTCGGCGTCGTTGTCGGAGATGGAGGGGGGTCAGTATACCTCCTCTCCTTTTTGATGTGACGACTAGGGGACGTTGCCGAGATCGCCCTTGAGGAAGACGATCTTGGTCATCCAATTGTGGTGTTTGTTCGTGATCTCGCGTACCTTGATAAAGGATCCCCCGAAGAAGGCGACACCATCAGGAGTCGCCTTGTAGGGGAAGAGTTTCCTGAACACGGTCAAGTTGAACTCGATTCTCTCCCGGCGGAGGAAGCTCGTGAATGCCACCATCATGGCGATGGAGTTCGGGTTCAGCTGCGCGGGCACCGCACTAAAGTACTTGAGGATCTGGCGGATCTCCGACCATAGCGGAAGGCGCAACCCCATATAGAAATGTGATATGGGGAAGGAGAGCTCCTCAGGGTAGAAAGTGTTGATGGCCTCGCCTTCCCTGGGCCGGCGCGCCACGAAACCAGGGGGCTTGAAGTCGGCGATGAACATGACGAACTCCTCCTCCGTCATGTTCCCCTCAAAGAAACAATAGTCGGTGAAGTGCTGAGCGCACTTGGAGCGAACATCAGAGTTAGGATTGGTCTTCCCAATGCTCGCAGAAGGTATATGAAGCGAGTACAGGAAGGAAGGAGGCGAGCAGAGGAAGAAAGTACAGAAGCAATAGAAGTAGTAAGTCGTGGTAGGTGAGGGGGCCTATTTATAGTAAAAAGGATCAAGGGTCGAGCTGACCGATCGGTCCAGCTCGCCTAACCCAGCTCGCTGGCTTCCAAAACCTGTCCCATCACGTGCCAAGCAAGAATATTATATTCAAACAACAAGCAATAAAATATGAAAATATTTCTAAGTTATTAAAGGCCCAAGAGAGATATTGTTCAGAGAAATCTAATGGAAACAAAGCAACAATCTAGGCACATATGCGAGCTGAGGGGGCAGGAGACGAGTCCCGGTAGGCCCGATAGTGGTCCATTCTTTACCTCCCTCGGTCTCGTGTCTCCTTCCCCGCAGGTCGACGCGAGTCACGGAGCTCGCGGATCCTCCTCAAGCATCCCCGGGCTGCAAAAAGGTTCTTGTCTAGCTCCTCCAGCAACGGTGAAAGGGACGTCGCCTCGCCCGTCGGGTCCTCCCTCGCCTCGCCTATTAGACACACGCGCTCCCGCTGCAGCACATCATTGTCTTCCCACAACCGGTGGAGCTCGCGTACCATATTTTTGAGGACCTCGATTCCTCTCTTTGTCAGCTCAGGGACCCCTAGCTCGACGTCCAGGAAGGACTCCAAGGTCTTCGGGGAAGGAAGGGGCGAGTAGAGAGCTCGCTCTAGGGATTCGTCGGCCTCCGACTGACTGAAGAAGGCTGCAAGAATAGTTGAGCAATAACGTGAAGGGCGAGCACGCCAGGGGAAAATACGGATAATCAATAAAGGACGACTTGCCTAAAGATCTCTGCACCTCGAAGGAGAGGCGAGGTGGAGGCATCTTCAGATTTTTACCACGACCCGAGGATGTATTCGAGGTGGAAGAAGGTTGAAGCCTGGAAACGGGATAGTTCCAGCACCCTCCCTCGAGGTCTCAATGAGTTGGAGAAAGGGAGCGCGGGCTGGCAAGTCTGGCCTTTGTTAGCTCACCCTAGAGTACTGAAGGGCGGGGACAGGTCATGCTAACGAGCCTCCAGAGCTTTAAACCGCGGGTCGGCAGGAAGAATATCGGCTCGTGGAGAGGTGACCTCGCTGTCCCCACCTCGACTCTCCATGCCGGCGCAACTGTCGATGAAATTCCCCTCCTTCCCAGGGGAAGGAAGGGTGGAGGAGCCGGTCTCAGGCTCTAAGGTAATTTTCAGGTCTTGGAAGACGCGCTCGGACGCTTCAGTATCTGGCTTTGCCCTCTTGGCAGAATTAGACTCGGCCGAGACGCTTCGCGGGATGTTAAAGGGAATGGAGGTTAGGTTGGCGACGCAGGCAGAGGAGACCTCGCGAGCCTTCACAAGTCTCTCTTGAAGCTCCTTGGGGAAAGGCATATCGACAAATTCAAAGTGAAGGGGAGTGACAAAGGTCACCCAGGTATGCAGGCGCATATTTATAGCACCTGGTGGACCCCGCCGAAAGATTCCCTTGCTCCTGCCACACTCGCCGAATCTCGTGGGGTTGGATGTTTCTTTCTGATCTTGTGCCAACCTCGTAAAGAGCGGGGATTGTGTATAACCCTGTATTTGGCGAGTGGGTCAGTAGGAGCCAGAATGGCCAAATCGGGCAGTATGAGTCCCTGGTCGAGCCCGTCGAGCCCAGCTCGCCAAGCCCAGCTCGCCAAGTCAAGTTCGTCGAGCTTCGGGCTGTTCGTCGAGCTCCGGGCTGTTTGTCGAGCTCTGGGCTATTCGTCGATCTCTGGGCTGTTCGCTGAGCTCTGAGCTATTTGTTGAGCTATGAGCTGTTCGTCGAGCTCTGAGTCGTTCGCCGAATCTGAACCGTTCAACAAACCCGCGGCGTGCGAGTAGGTGCAGGCCAGGCCTATACTCTCCCAAGATCGAAGATGGGCGGCGAGTGCCTTCTCCATCAAACACTCGCCGCCCTTGCCGAGTGGGGTTTGTTGAGGGCTACTCACCCAGGGATCTGTGAGATGTTTTTACCGTTTCGCCACCGCTGGCCTGCCCATTGCCAGTTAAAACAGCGGAGTTGCGCTGTTGGCAGACCCAACTGGGGCACACATAGCTGTTCAGAACAACGGAGGTTGGTTATTTGCAGGCCGTTTTTAGAAATCTATAAATAGAACCCAAAGGGTACCTCAGAAGGCATGCTTACCTGTCTCTCAGTCTTCTAGCGCTTTTTGAGGTACCTTAGCCCCACATTTGACTAAGGATGGGAAGCGCTCAGTGATCTTCCGGGTGTGTGGTGGGTCCTCCGCGCCGGTCCCTTGGTCCAGTCCCTTGTTATTTTTCTTTGTTGTTTTTCTTGTAGGAGAGAAGTAGGTGCGCGATCACCCCTTTCCCAAGGGTGAACTCCATCGAGGCCGAATTTTTGATTTCAACAATAATGTTTATGGGTACAAAGGGAAATATTATTCATTAGAAACTGTTTGACAGTTTGTTAATAAAAGGGGTTGGCTGAAAATGGCTAAACCCAATATTGACCGGATGCAGTCGATTTTCTTCCAGCCGATCAACCGATGCAGTTAAACTTCATGAAGCCGATGCAGTTGTTGAAGTCGAATTTCATAAAGCCGATGCTATCGAATTTTATGAAGTCGAATACATGCAGTCATATTTCATGCTATTTGACAGCTTGTTGACTTGGTTTTGTTACTAAGTAAAAAATCAGCTACACGTGCCTTTTAGATTTTGAATCTTGAACCGGGTTCGGCCTTTTAAGGGGTAATTCCTATTAATACCCAACCTGGTTCACTGAACATTATATATAGATATATTTTTAGGATTAGGGCAAGCTTTTCTCCAGTTTATTTATTTCTCCTGAACCCTGGCCGCAGAAATTTTCTGTGATGGCGTAACCCTGATAGTGGTGTCCATTGTAAATCGAGCCCTAGCGCCGATGGTCCTCTCCTGTAAATGAACCTAGCAGTTCGTTGAGAAGAAGGCTTTGATCCTTTTTCTTTCTAGCCTAACATCATGTGAGGACGGTGAGACGTTTCTCCTGTTATTGTGGATACCCGTAATGGTGCGGACATTTCTATGCACTTTCGGACTCGACGGACCCGAAATCTCTGGAATAAGATTCCAGATCAGTGCCTGAAGTTTTCTAGAGAATTTTGGATGGATCACCTTGGTTGATTTCTGATTCATCCCTATACAGGTATTCGCAAAACCCTAGCAGTTTGCTCATTTCTTGATTCATGGATTTCGCAAGATCCCTTTTCTAGTTTGAGTTTTTCTAGATCTATTCCGCGGTGCACATGGTGATGTGATGTTTCACCCCCTTTTAGAAAACCCAACACAGACTCTGTCCTTTTACTAAGGCAAGAACAGACAAATGTTCTTCTGCATCTCCAAAAGAGTGAATACCAAGTTCATCAAAACAAATGGACCCCCAAATCCTTTTACTCGACGATAAGAACGGATCATGAGTCCTTCGACAACATAACACATGAGTGAACAAGATTCCTCCCTAGGATGGATTCAGAAACCTTCTACATTATTCAATAAAAGTGTACTCTAAGTCCATTCGTTCCACCAAGACAAGGGAACGTCCCTCCAAGTCACGTTCACACATTTTCCACTGAGATTAATGCCCGATGGAAACCATTAAAACGAACGTGCAACATCACACTTGCGCATTCATACAAAGAGGAACGTGATGGGCAAAACACTTCCAAATCGTGATAATTCAACAGTATCGAAGTGGGAGAATGTCTCCCATAAAGAGCCCCAAGGGCCGCATGGCAAGCCAAAGTTATGCACGAGGAAATCAACACAAAAACTCCATTCAGCATGCCCTATACGATTTTCATCTCATGAGACTAACACTACGTAACGCTAGATAATCAGCGTGTATTTCTGGACTTATATCCCTAAGCTTATCAAAAAAGAGATCTCATACTGCAAACAAAAAATAATTTGCTATGCAAGCATGCTGAAATGAATTAAAGTTCGTGACCCCGAGGCGAAATGATCATGGCCAAAAAAAATTTAACTCGTCACTTTGTGAATCACGACCCGTAAAAAATTGGTGGTATTTGATGGGATTTCCCTAAAATTTCGGAGTCAAACTAGAGTAAATGGATTGAGGAAGTCAGCCTGACCAAGTGAGCTGTGCTAGCTCAAAGGAGCCCAAAATTGTTCCAAATGGGACAAGTTGGACAACATTCGTATACGCCCCAAAGGGAGCAAACTCATTCGCTCCCGCGCACGGGTCACACAGGCACACCAAGGCACTCGTCGCGCACACACATAACTGTTGCCCATTACATGTGTGCGCACTGCACGGGCGTGTGCCCATTGACTCCCCCCCCTCGCGGCCCTTGCACGGTAACTCCATCCTCGTACAAGTTCATGCACCACGCAGATGCATGTTTTCGTGTGCCCCTTGCACGTGCGCGTTTCGCATGAACATTCGTGAGAGAATCGGCGGCTGCCTCCGGCCACCACTATCGTATCTGTCGCCGGGTAGCTTTCCTAGGCCGCCCGAACCTCTCAGGGTCATTCTTATACTTTCTAAAAAATTGGTGTTTGGTAATGGAATAGGAGGCAAGGGCACTCACTGTCGGTAAGTAATAAATAAATAGGGGAGTGACATCCAAGTATCAATCACTCGCGGAGAACGGAAAGGAGGATTTAATGTCCAAGGGAGAGTTGTGATTGAAGTCTCTTGATTGTCGGATTCACAAGTAGTTTTGAGATTCTTCTATACTAATACAACAAAATAAAATCTAAGTTACTATTGCTGGTCGCCGACCTCATTTCGCACTTCTGCGGGTCACAGACCTCTACTTTGTAACTCGGCTCGTTTATAATCAAAGACAACACTGCCACCATGCTTACTTCCTCCGCACAACCAAGCATAACCGCTTAGGGGAAAATGAAACAAGAGGTTTTGCCTCCTAAACTACTCCACAGGAATGGACAAACATAAGTATTACTTCAATAGAAATATTAATTGCATTCATACACACAAGTCCAATCCACCATCATCAAAATAAGAAAAGTAAGACAAGCCACATCTGTAAGACCCCCCCCCCCCTTTTTTTTTTGAAAGCCCGGGGTCTTATGCCCAGAACCGCCGCTTTGAGGTGACACCTTCGCACCCGGGAAGGTTGTCACTACAACGCGCCGATTCTGCCGGCCTTTTCGATCACAATAAGTAGCAAGCAAGAAGAGTAAGCAAGTCCACCAGAAGAAAATATCACATATAAATAAAAACTCCACGAAGGGAGTGACCACAGAAATCATCAGAGAACAAAGATACTAGAAATATAAGGGCTCATGCCCGGTACATCAAGTCCTCACTACAAAATCACTCAATGCGGAAGCAAAACTAAAACTCTACTAAAGGTCGGGACTCACGGTCCCTGCAGTCTGGACTCCAGTGCTAGACTGCCCCATCTCCAAGCGTACCGGCCTCCTGGGCTGCTCCTCCGGGCTGGGCTCCGCGATCCCCTAATATGATATGGTTCGAAAACTGTTAGTCTAAAAGACTAAGCCCTATCATCCCCCACCCCTTCCCCCATGCTCTAAGGCACCGGGCTGAGAGGAAGAAAGGGGAGGACATGAAAGTGGAGATAAATTCCAAAACAGATGACGGCGGACCTAACTAGCAAGTTATAACAGGTGAACAATCTAAGTGTTGTAATAGGTATAACAGAAAGGAAGTAAGTAAGAAATTAAACCTTCGCTTATGAGAGTACACATAAGCCAAGGGATCTTTTGCAAGGCTCCCATCGTATAACGCGTCCCATACCGCTTATACGTTGGGGTGTCGGTTATCAAGCAGCAGATATACATATATCAAATTGACCTTAATTTATAAACTTGCCCACACAAGCTTATAGACCAAGGGGTCGTTTTGTAAGTCCTAAAGTATAAGCGTCCCATTCCACTTATATTTTAGGTGTCAAGGTTGTTATGAATGATTATGACATGCAGCTATATGGTGGGTTATGATGTTCAAGCAGTGCAACTCACACACCCAACTTTGTGTACACAAACCTTTAGTTCCCCCTTTCTGGAGATAACTCCCAGGTTACTCCCGTAGTGGCAAACAGAAGCGGTGGGTTGGGCCTCGCCCACCTCAAAACCAGTAAAAGCACCACTGGTCTGACCTATCGTATGCCCTCAACGCCTGGTGCACGAGGCGGACTCCTACGTACTCTTTCTGACTGGTCCGCAGGACTTAACCTTGGCTAAGTGCTAGTCACCTTGCCGAGTCAACGATATTGGTGTCGGTGCAATCGAACTCCCCGATATCGAGAACCCACCACCTTAATCTTTCCTATTTTTATGCACATGCAGCAGTTTAATGTATAACAATTTAAAGTGTCAAACTCCCGGACTAAACCGTCCGTATTAACCACATCCGAGACCAAATTCCCCGGACTAAACCGTCCGGCTCATCTCCAGACTTCATCCCTTAGAACACCACGGGACGGCGCCCCCTTGAACACCTCAGGACGACTTAACCATTACCAACCCTAACTAATGAGTGTGTGCAAGGTGAATCTCTATTAGGCTAATTACTCTTTCGTTTGTTTTAAGATTTACGTTAGCCCAGGACTGCCTCCGGAATATACCCTGTGAGGGGTTCTCAATAGGCACTAGGAACCAAGACGGTGGCATTACGGCCCGAAGTTCCCTTTCGCAAGGCACTTATTGTTATTGGTTGTTTTTCCCTTACCCTATCCCTTTATAAATTGCATCAAACTAAACCTAGGGTGAATTTGACTCTTCATTCTTACGGGGACGACGATCCTTCGTCGGCCCCGCGCACCTTCTAGTGCACATCAACTCATTCCTCACCACACTTGAGACCTCCTATGGTGATCCATCCTCTTTCTTTAAATCCAACCAACACAAGCTGTCCTTACGCTAACCTAAACCTTATCCTGTTACTCATTTTCCAAAGTTACTAACTACAGACCACCTTATACTAAGTGATGTCTATGATAGGATGTCCTTTGTGTTTTCATCCGAACAGCCTAAGTTATTTACTGGGGTCCTATCATGTCATAAATGAATTAATTCCAGGTTATAACAATTTTCTCAATTAATCTATTAATTAATTAATTTTACTAAAATCCAAGGTCTTCTAAATTTGAACAAGGAGTATACTTTCCAGTCATGTATAAATCATAATAAATTTAAGAAAAATACTACTATGTCTAAAAATGATATATCCAAGGTTTGGCAATTTTCACTAAGGTTTAAGAGGCCTAAACATATTTTAGCAATAATTCATTTCTTTCATGTCTAATGAATAAACTACATCAAATTCTCTTCCAAATAATTTGGATTAATTATAGGGTACTAATAACACTATGAAAACAGTACTAGATAAGTTTCATAATTTTCCTGCTGGAAATTATTTTATAATAAATCATTTACCAAATCCTTAATCTAGCACGCTTGTGAATCAAGTACTATAATCATAATTCCAAAATTCCTGAATAAATTTTCCACTGATTCATAATGATTTAATAACCCTCTTTACCAAATTTCATACTTTTCCAAAAACTATTTAAGCCATAAAATATTTTAAAACCATAAAACCCTTTAATAACACTTGTGAAAGAACTACTCTATTTATTCAACTTAAAAGTAAACTAAAATTCAGGAGCATTTCTACTGGCCAACAACATCTAATTCCAGAGTTTCAAGGGGCCTTATTTGACTTAAAAATCTTTAATAAATAAAACATCAAATAGGGCTATTCCCACATTCATGAGTGAAGTACTAGAAATGATTATCCAAAAATTCTAGTAAAATTATCCAAGGGTCCTAACTACCCTAGAAACACACTACTAAAGTTTCATAGCTTTTAAAAGAATTTAAGATACTGTTTTGACCTAAAAGCCCTTCTACTCTAAAACTAGGGTTTAGGTTTTGAGGTAGCTACCTACCTCAAAATCCTCTAATATTACAACCAGAGGGTTAAATACTGATAAGCAACCTCTCCACCAAATCTCAAGGTCATACAAGGGCATTTGCCCCTATGTCCTTCACAAGCCCCCAAAGTCCACATTTAGGGTTTGAACCTGTGCCCTAGGGTAAACTTACCCTAATCCATCCCATTTTCCCTAAGGGAGTTCTTAGGACCATTTTAAACCAGTGGTCAGAATCTCAACCTCTGTTGAGGTGAGATGATCGCACAAGTGTCAAAAGAACCTTTCCCTAAGCTTCCCTTCACTAGGTCAAAACTAGGGTTTAGAGGATTCCTATTCAAAACTCAACCAAATGAGTTGAAATTTGAACCAGACCTAGATACCTATACCAGGGACACCTCACCCAAATTTGGGAGGGTTTGGAGGTCATTTGACCCTTCAACTACCTTACCCTAGCTTTTCTAGGTTTAGGGCAAAACCCTAGGTTACACTTCTTTAAAAGGTTTCCATTTTTTTACAGGAGCTAGGTCTAGGTGATAACAAGTCCCTGTCCAAAACTCAAGGCATTTGGACCAAGGATTAGGTGTAGGAAATTATTCAAAGATCTGCCCTATTTGTAGGACCTACCCTAGAAAAATGACCCTGTAGGTCAGAAGCCTTGTCCTATAATTTTCCATAACACATCAAACTGTAGATAATAAAAAGGCCTACAACATTCATGTTGATCATTTTTGATGAACATTCCCCTAAAGGGCCTAAATAATTTTTATAACAAATCTGCCCTAATTTTAGGACAGACCCATATTAAAACGATCCTACAGGTCTAGGTTCTCTACCAAATTTTCACCACAGCATATCGAATTGTAGGTATTTAAAGTACCTACAACTTCCATGTTATAAACCTTTTCAGGAGGTGTCTCTAAGTGGCATTAATTTCATTTACAGTGAACTGTTTAATTAAAATACAGAAATTGGAATTAATAAAACATTAAATCAATAGAAAATAGGGTTGCACGGATCTTAAAGCAGATCGACGGTAGCTGGAATTCGTCTTCTCCAAAGAGGCAGAATTGTAACCGTCGGGGAGGAGGAATACGGGGCCGTTTCCGGCAACCCAAGGCAGCGCGACCACCAGGAATCATCTCCCCTATGTCCCTGGTGGTGGGGGATGGCCTTTGCAGGCGGTGGGGCGGCCGGAGGTGGCAGCGCCGCCTCACCCGAGAACTCTCCAAACTCCATTTTAATGGAGTTTTTCCTGGTTTTGCCACCTCCCGATCGGCTCGGTTGAGCCCGAAACCTACACCTAACATGCTCTATGGCCTAAGCACGAGAGAAGGAGAGGAGGAGGACCTGAGTTCGAGCTTGGATGCGGGTGGAGCGACGGGAATGCATGGCGGCGGCGGCGGTGGCGGCGGCGGCGGCGGCCTTTCCTCTCCTTGGCGGCTCCGGCAGCGGTTCTCCCTCCTGTTTAGGGTTTCGAAATTGGTCGCCCTAGCTTGCTGAAGAGGTTTATAAGGCCAGGAGGGGAGGGGGGGAGGCGGTTTTGAAGGAGGCCAACTCACCATTAATGGTGGCTCGGGTTGAGAGGAGGGGGGCTGCATGGGGTGTCTTCTCTTCCCTAGAGGAGTTAAAGACCACCATTAAAGCCTCCTTCAGCCTTTAATGGCCGAGCCCCACCCTCCTTCCTCTTCCCCATGAAGTTATGAGAGGGGTGATTCACCTTCCCCTCCATGAATAACCCTCCTTCCCACTTTCTCTCTCCTAGTCACCTAGTTGACTATTCAACCTCTAAAATATTGGCAGCCAAAATCATCCATATTAATCATGCAAGAGATTAGCCTAAGGGGAAGGGTAGCTTGAGGTTGGGTTAACCCATATAGGCTAGGTTTGACTTGATTTGGGCTTGGGGTTGACTTGGTCAATTTGACCACTATGGTTGACCCAAGTGGATTCTTGGTGACTCATTGGGCCCACATTAGGTCTAAGGGGATTTTTAGAGTCAAAATGAACCTACTAGGCCACCCAAAATCAGTGTTTTAGAAAATTACTATTTGCAGACCAAGTGGGTCTCAACTAGGTTTTTAGGTTACTTGGTCTCCTGGGTTCACCTAGGTTAACTCATATGACCTAGTTATGCTCAAATCACTCCTAAGGGGGGGTCCAATTGGAAAATGGGATGTTACAACATCAACCTTAATTGTAGGAGAGTGGGAAAGAGATACAAACAACGTACGAGACTCTTTCTGAGACAAATGGGGTTATGAATCGCGACTCCGCGAACGCTTTTGTTCTCGTTTGGCGTACGAGGTAGAGGAACTTTTGTCACCAACTCCCAATTGATCCGTCATCTCAAGGGTTTTGCGCCACCCACGTATTTTCTTCCTCCCTAGCTTGCAGCCAGAGGAATTCTTCTTCTTCAACCTAGACCTCTTATGATGGGGAGAGTCTATGGGATGATCCCTATCCCTTAAAGAACAAAAATGACAGACCTAGGGTGATAAAAAGACCGACTCTCGCTAAAAATATGAACCTACATATTTATAAGCGGAGTAGGATTTTGACCAGAGCACGAGCAAACGCACGACCAATGGTCGTGCGAGAAGGAAATGTCCACTACTCATGCACGAAGGAACCTGGGCTGGTGGAAAAACATGAGGTTTGGGGGGGGGGGGTATATTGACCGCGCACGACCAGTGTTCTTGCAATTATCATCATGCGTATACTCAAGCAAAAATAGGGGGTTCTCTGGTCGGATTTTGCAACTGGTCGTGTACAGAGAGATGGGGTCACTGCTCGTACGAGAAGAAAATCGCACGTGGAGTGGCCTTATCTCACCGATTTCAAGTCTCTCAGCAATACCAATAGAAAGACCGCACATGACCAATAGTCAAGCAGAGAGGGGTCCACTCTGTGTGGGCTAAGAAAAATGCACGGGTAGTGGGCTCCTCTGGTCGATCGTAAGGAATTCAAGTCGAAAAGTGCAAAATTACCACGCCACTAGTGGTCGTGCGCATAGGGGACCACTGCTCGTGCAAGAAGAAAACACACGAGCGGTGGCTTTCGCATTGAAAAAGGACAGAAGTGTGCAAGGATAACACTACAACCATGATACCTGCACGAATCAGCTAGAACTACCCGAAAAATACAACCATGCAGTCATAACTACAACATCAAAATATATAAGTGAAGAGAGGGAGAAAAGGTCTCACTCATACATGAAATTAGTAAAATATGTCATATCGAGCTCAAATGCGCTAACATGATGTACAATTAGATTATTAATGATTTTATGATGAAAACAACAATTGGGTGACTGAAAAGAAAGGAAAACTAAGCTAAAATATGAGTTAAAACAATATATGAAATTCGCTCATCAGTGATTGTAACGCCACTGAATCTCCAATAATTAATTTAGTCACATAATAATAGCGTAAGGGCATTACATTAGTTCAAGTGTTTCGGTGCGTCGGCAATTTCTTTTGTACACATCGATTAAGTAAGGTAATAACAAAATTTCCGATTTATTTAATTGAAATCTCTCCCCTAATAAAAGCTGAACCCTTAGAAATTAGGTTACAGAACTTCTTATTCTTCTCGTCCGCCGAACCCGACCTTGCGACAGAGAGAAATTCGGCCTTTTCGTAAGTCTTCCGCCCGCCGACGGAGGTAGAGTGCAGGAAATCATCGGCGAAGTAGAGATTCAGACTGCTCTCGTCGAGACCTTCGTGTGCGCGGTGAGTTTTTTAGATTTTGTGGATTTTGGGGGTTGTAGCGAGTAGCCTTAACCCTCATTTTTGCCCCAAACCTTTCAGAATTGGCTTGACAGGAGTTTCTTATTGGCGATCCGTGGCGTGGGGTGCTGTAGAGGCGATTTCGTCGAGATTTGAGGCAATTGACGATCTACCTCTCTTGCTTTGTTGTTAATGTTTTTCTTTCTTCTTTTTCTTTCTCGTTAAGATCCAAGAGGGACATGTCTTGTCTCCTTGGAGTTCAAATTTTGATTTGTAGATTGAAAAATTCGGTCTATGAAGAATTCATCGAGTGTTCCCATGAAGTTAAATAAAATTCATCGAGTATTCTTGTGTAATTTAAATAGGATTCGTCAAGGTTTCTCGTGTAATCTAAGTAGGTTTCGTCGAGTATTCTCATGTAATCTAAGTAGGATTTGTCTAGAGGTTAAGTATAATTCGTTGAGTGTTCACGAAGGACAAGCCGAATTCATCTTGCGATATCGTGAGGTTACGCTGAATTCGTCGAATGTTCCCATGTAGCTGGCTTAGTTTGTCGAGGAATCTAAGTAAAATTCATCGAGAGTTTAAGCGAATTCGCCGAGTGTTCTAAGTAGAATATATTCATCAATTATTCACGGGTGATCAAGCCGAATTCGTCGAGTGTTCTCGTACAACAGAGTAGAATTCGTCGAGTGAACAGTGGATTCGTCGAGTGTTCTCATGTAGTCTAATCGAATTCGTCGACTGAACAGTAAATTTGCCGAGTATGCCCTTAGAAATTTTCTGGATTTTTCCTTCCTTGCCTCGTTGTGGCAATTCGATGCTAAGCCTTGGGTCTTTTATTCCCATTCATTATTGTATTTGGATTTCTTGTTGAAACTTGGGTTAGTAGTAGATAAAGGTCCACCATCTTAGTGTTCGTGTGAATCATCATGCCTAGCGACTTTATAATTTTGTACTTGGGTTGATAGTGGATAAAGGACCACCAACTTAGTGTCCGCTGTGAATTATTACCCCCTATGGATTTATTTTGGTACTTTTGCTTGGCAGTGTATAAATGACCACCTCCTCAGTGCCTATTTTTTTGGTTGTGTTGGTCTGATGGTTGTGTTGGAAAGATAGCCACCGTCTTAGTACCGTTTTTGTTGAAACCAAAAACATGGTCTCTCGTGGAGTTCGGGGTCCCAAAAGAGGGGTGACCTCACACCTTCTACACTTGGGGGAACGTCACGGACCGAAGACTTGAGAAACTAGGAACAGACCCTCGGCTCTAGCGTGGAGGTCCCACCACACACCCGGAAGGTCACAAGAGCACTTCCCCTCCCTCACCAATGGCTGAGCTGGGTACCTTGGAGAGCTCTCTCAACTCAACCAAGAAGAAGAAACCAAGGGAGGAGGAAGCCAAAAACTCATCCCTGCAAAGGTACCTAAGAGGGTCTATTTATAGTTTTTCCAAGCATGGGGAAAATGTCCAAGATACCCTTAAGGAAAAAAGGCGTCGATCCAATAACAAACTTCCACACCAGGGGTAAAGAAGTAATTCCGCCTTGGGGTACAACGATAAAAACATGGTTCGGAGAGAGGTCTAGGGGTGATCGGAGGCTAAGCCATGCCCCCACACCCCTAGACATCCGAGGTGAATGGGCAAACATCTCGGAGGAAATAACCGATGGGGCGAGCGCCAAGCCACGCCGGTCTGGCCCGCGAGCAGGTCGCTCGGGCGAGAGCCAGGCCACGCCGGCCTCGCCTGCGAGCAGGCCGGTCAAGCGAGAGCAAGGCCATGTCGGCCTCGCTCGCGAGCAGGTCGCTCGGGTGAGATCCAGGCTACGTTGGCCTCGCCCGCGAGCAGGCCGCTCGGGCGAGAGCCAGGCCGCGCCGCCTCGCCCGCGAGCAGGTCGCTCGAACGAGAGCCAGGCCGCGCTGGTCCTATCGTTCCTACCTTGTTCCTCTGCATACCCCGGGGGGTGCCGACCATTTTGCCATACCCGCCCCCCCTTAAAGGGCCCGGGGGGAGATGCAAATTTTACCGCCCCCTACTAGTATATTTTCAAGGCCAAGCCAAAATTGGCCACCAAGAGTGCAAAATCTCTCAAAATCTTAAAAACTTATAGTTAGTACTGCGCTTGCCGGGAGGGCCCTACTTTGCGAATACGGGGTTGTACACAATCCCCGCTCTTTTCGAGGTTGGCACAAGCTCGGAAATAAACATCCAACCCAACGTATTCGATGAGTGGCCTCTTATCGCGGTTTGAAAGATACTTGGTCTCTCCGGGGTGTCGACCTATCATGCCATCTAATGGGAGCCTGGGTGACGAGACAGCCTCAGGGTGACAACACTTAGTCTCCCGAGGGGTCAACCTGTCATGTCAGCTAATGGGAGCCTGGGTGAAGAGACAGCCTCGGGGGACTTGCTCTCCCCGAGGCACATTCGACCCAACCAGCTAGTGGGAGCCTGGATGAGGAGATCCTCTCGGGGCGGGACTTGCTCTCCCCGAGGCACATTCGACCTAACCAGCTAGTAGGAGTCTGTATGAGAGATTTTCTCGGGGGTGGGACTTACTCTCCCCGAGGCACATTCGACCAGACAAGCTAGTGGGAGCCTGGATGAGGAGATCCGCTCGGGGGGTGAGACTTGCTCTCCCCGAGGCACATTCGACCCAACCAGTTAGTGGGAGCCTAGATGAGGAGATCCTCTCGGGGGTGGGACTTGCTATCCCCGAGGCACATTCGACCCAACCAGCTAGTGAGAGCCTGGATGAGGAGATCCTCTCGGGGGTGGGACTTGCTCTCCTCGAGGCACATTCAACCCAACCAGCTAGTGAGAGCCTGGATGAGGAGATCCTCTCAAGGTGGGACTTGCTCTCCCCGAGACACATTCGACCCAACCAGCTAGTGATAGCCTGGATGAGGATATCCTCTCGGGAGTGGGACTTGCTCTCCCCGAGGCACACTCGACCCAACCAGCTAGTGAGAGCCTGGATGAGGAGATCCTCTCGGGGGTGGGACTTGCTCCCCCCGAGGCACATTTGACCCAACCAGCTAGTGAGAGCCTAGATGAGGAGATCCTCTCGGGGGTGGGACTTTCTCCCCCCGAGGCACATTTGACCCAACCAGCTAGTAAGAGCCTGGATGAGGAGATCCTCTCGGGGGTGGGACTTGCTCTCCCCGAGGCACATTCAACCCAACCAGCTAGTGAGAGCCTGGATAAGGAGATCCTCTCGGGAGTGGGACTTGCTCTCCCCGAGGCACATTCAACCCAACCAGCTAGTGAGAGCCTGGATGAGGAGATCCTCTCGGGGGTGGGACTTGCTCCCCCTGAGGCACATTTAACCCAACCAGCTAGTGAGAGCCTGGATGAGGAGATCTTCTCGGGGGTGGAACTTTCTCCCCCCGAGGCACATTCGACCCAACCAGCTAGTGAGAGCCTGGATGAGGATATCCTCTCGGGGGTGGGACTTGCTCTCCCAGAGGCACATTCGACCTAACCAGCTAGTGAGAGCCTGGATGAGGAGATCCTCTCGGGGGTGGAACTTGCTCTCCCCGAGGGACATTCGACCCAACCAGCTAGTGAGAGCCTGAATGAGGAGATCCCCTCGGGGGTGGGACTTGCTCTCCCCGAGGCACATTCGACCCAACCAGCTAGTGAGAGCCTGGATGAGGAGATCCTCTCGGGGGGTAGGACTTGCTTTCCCCGAGGCACATTCGACCCAACCAATTAGTGAGAGCTGAACTCATTACAACATAAGAAAAAAATACAAGACTCTGCTGAGGCGAGGCTTCTTCAGGGGGTCTTGGCATGATGGCCATCATCCTTCCCCTTGGATACCTCCATCTTGCTCAGTCTCTCCATGATCTTCTCCATCTCCTTTGCCTTGGCCAACCAAGAGATGGTGTTGACGACCGTGACATAACATTGTCTTGCCATCCTGGAGTCTCCCTTGACTCTGACCTGGATCTCCCCTGAGCTAAACTTGAGTCATTGGTGGAAAGAAGACGGCGCGCAACGGAAGGCGCTGATGAGGGGGACTTCCTAAGATGGTGTTGTAGCTGCTCGGAGCATCAACTATGACGAACCGGCAGTTTCTTGAAGTCCCTCCCAATTTCACTTGGAGTCCTACTCCACCTTCAACCTCCTTCCTCTCCCCTAAAAATCCAAACAGGGGTTCGTCTGAGGCTAACACCCTCCTTGGCTCCACATTCATTTCGTCAAACACCTTCTTGAAAATGATGTTGACGGAGCTCCCATTGTCAACAAAGATCCGCGAGACGGTGTAGCCCTCGATGGCCGTCTTGATGACCAACGCATCGCAGAATGGATCTTAATGGTTTGGCAGGTCCTTCACCGAGAAGGTGATCATCTCTTCTGGGGGCGGGGTCTGGGATGTCGAAGCGACGCTCCGCCGGTACATAATATGGAGGCTCGCCTTCCGAGTGGCCTCGATCCCCACTCCACCGTGAATCATTGTTATTCCTCCTCGGTGTCCTTCATCGGCCCGATCCTCACATATGTCTTCCTCCCCCACTCGGGGTGGAACCTCTTCGACCTGCGCCGGCGGCTGAGGATGGGCAGGGCCTCTCTCCCCCTCACATCTAGGAAATCGGGGCAGGTAGTCGTGGCGTGCCCCTCCACCTGGTGGAAGTCGTAGAATGGTAGTGCTCCTCCTCTCCTTCGGCGGGCTAGGCGATCTATCGTGTTACCTCTTCCCCCTCCTCCTATCGCCAAGGCTTGCTGGGGTGGGGTAAGGAGCTGTCTTGAGGCTTGCCTATGGAAGTTGAACCTCCCTTGGCCCCCATGAAAGTTTCCCCCACCCTGAATGAGAGCTCTTTCTGGACCCTGGGCAGGCCCTCCCTGCTGCCTCCAGCCTGGTTCCGGACCCTCCTTTGCCTTGAACCCCTGAGCCCTCTACTCATCTCTTCTTCTTCCTTCATGATGCCTTGAGCCACCTTGCTCCTTTGGCTCCGACTCCATTAGCTTTGCCAGCTTCTTGACGAATCCCGAGTTGGCCGCCTCCATGGTTATCTCTTCTGCCGCCCTTTCCATCAGCTCCTCGAAGGAAAGGGGGGCCTTTCAGGTCAGGCTCATCTTGAAGAACCCCTCGCGCAACCCCACCGTGAACGCCATCTGGAGGGCATACCCCGACATCTCCTTGATATTAAGGATCTCTTCTTGGAACCTGTCAACGTAGTGGGTCAACGACTTCTCGGCCCTCTGCCTTATCAGGAAGATGGATTCATGACTCTTCTTCCTCTTCTTGGAGGTGGAGAAGCGGAGCATGAAGCTTCGACTCAAGTCCTCGAATCCATAGATCAATCTTGGGGAGAGTTGATGAAACAAGTCCCTTGCCTTCTCCTTCAGCGTGATCGCAAAGAGGCGACACTTGAAGGCATCCATCATTAGCCTGATGGAGACGGCATCCTCGAACCACTGTAGGTGCTGGATGGGGTCATCCTTCCCGGTGTAATAAGCCATGTCTGGCTCTCTGAACCCCTCATGAACGGGAGCTGAGATGATCAGCTCGCTGAAGGGTGACCCCATGAGGGGTGCTCTCGCCACCTCTACTCGCGCGACTAGCTCTCCTGGAGGGCTAGCACTCGCCGGGCTGGGGAACAGCTCCCGGCCGGGGAGGTCTCGCTTGACCCCCTCTCCCATCCTTTCCTTCCCAGGTCGCCTACCTAGTGCACTTCCTTCTCCCCCTGCTGGGGTCATCTCGCCTGTGCCCCTAGGAGGCAGCTCGCCTAGACCACTCTGGGTCAGCTCGCCGAGACCCCTGGGAGCTAGTCCCTGGGGGGTGGGGGTTGAGCTGTCAGCCCGAGGGGCAATGCCTCTCAACATCTCCATGATGCCTTGGATAGAAGCCATGAACTCCTCCCTTCCTACGAAGGGTCCGGGGTTTCCTACGAAGGGTCCGGGGTTGGGGAGCTCACCGAGATCATCATCACCTCCCTGATCTCCAGCCATTGCACTCTCCTGAGATCTTTTGTGCAGGTCACTCTCCACGCTCACCGTACCAAAATGTTGAAACCAAAAACTTGGTCTCTCGTTTAGTTCGGGGTCCCAAAAGAGGGGTGACCTCACACCTACTACACTCGGGGGAACTTCACGGACCGAAGACTTGGGAAACTAGGAAAAGACCCTCGGCTCTAGCATGGAGGTCCCACCACACACCCGGAAGGTCACAAGAGCACTTCCCCTCCCTCACCAATGGCTGAGCTGGGTACCTTGGAGAGCTCTCTTAACTCAACCAAGAAGAAGAAACCAAGAGAGGAGGGAGCCAAAAACTCATCCCTCCAAAGGTACCAAAGGGGGTCTATTTATAGTTTTTCCAAGCATGGGGCCAAAATGTCAAAGATACCCATAAGGCAAAAAGGCGTCGAGCCAATATCAAACCTCTACACCAAGGGGTAAAGAAGTAATTCCTCCCCGGGGTACAACGGTAAAAACATGGTCTGGAGAGAGGTCCAAAGGTGAACGAAGGCTAAGACATGCCCCCCACCCCTCCGGACATCCGAGGTGAATGGGCAAACCTCTCGGAGGAAACAACCGATGGGGGCGAGTGCTAGGCCGCGCCGGTCTCGCCCGCGAGCAGGTCGCTCGGGCGAGATCCAGGCCGCGCCGGCCTCGCCCGCGAGCAGGCCGCTCTGGCGAGAGCAAGGCCACGCCGGCCGCGCCGGCCTCGCCCGCGAGCAGGCCGCTCTGGCGAGAGCAAGGCCACGCCGGCCTCGCCCGCGAGCAGGCCGCTCGGGCGAGAGCCAGGTCGCGCTGGCCTCTCCTGCGAGTAGGTCGCTCGGGCGAGAGCCAGGCCGCGCCGCCTCGCCCGCGAGCAGGCCGCTCGGGCGAGAGCCAGGCTGCGCCGCCTCGCCCGCGAGCAGGCCGCTCGGGAGAGAGCCAGGCCGCGCTGGTCCTGCCGCTCCTACCTTGTTCCTCTTCATGCCCCGTGGGGTGCCGGCCACTTCACCATACCCGCCCTCCTTAAAGGGCCCGGGGGAGATGCAAATTTTACCTCTCCCTACTAGTATATTTCCAAGGCCAAGCCAAAATTGGCCACCAAGAGTGCAAAATATCTCAAAAGCTTAAAAACTTATAGTTGGTCCTGCGCCTGCCGGGAGGGCCCTACTCTACGAATACGGGGTTGTACAGTTTTATGTACAGCATTGATGATTCACTCTTTAAGCTAATCAATGTTATTTCTATGATTATATATATATATATATATTTATGATTAGGACATCACTAAGAGTCTTTCCGCACTTAGTGCAAGTCTTCTCTTTATATGACTGCTTTGTGCCAAGCTAATCATTTCCCTTACTCTTATGCTATTGACTTCTGTGGTTTTGCAGTTCTTCAGTGGGGTTGGTAACCCACTTGTCTTATTAAAACCATTGATTTATGTTCAAGTCGTCTTTTGCGCACTTTTCTTGAGGTTTTTTTTTGAATGCCTCAGGTTCAGGCAGGTAGCAGGTAGAGCTGACCCAGTGGTTGGACCAGTCTTCTGTAGCTGTTTCCTTCCCTCTTCCAGCTGAGGAGTGGTGGTGTCTTTTCTTTCTTGGTGTTGTAGTTCAGACTTTTGTTGTGTGTGCTATGGGTTCGTGTCAGTTTGTTGGCGTCTATAGCACGATTTTCTTGTGTTTTAGACTGTTGTTCTGCTGTCTCAGCTACTACTGGAATTTTTCTTCAATGTAGTATTTTCCTCTGGGGATATTTATGATAGAACACATATTAGTTATTTTATACATAAACAAATCTGCATTTTAACTCATACTTATAACATTTTTTCAACTTGATGTCAACTTGCTTTAATGGATATAAAACTCTTTTTTTTACCTATACTAAATTTAGAGGCTGCATATCATAAGCATGTTCGATGAGTTTTCATGTTCATATAAGATAAATGAATGTAGTAAAATACAGGTTTTCCGCTGTAATTATATTTTTCTTATCTGTGGACTAGTTGATTCATTAAAATGAGGGACACGGTCTTGAACTTTAAACTCAAATAGCATTTTCAACCATAAAAATACATGTCTTTTATAAAGTTGATCAGAAGTTTGTCCTTGCCTGATTGTCTGCAGATGTCCCCTGCATGGCGTGACATCATGTCACGTATTTTCTCTTACTCTGATAATACTTTAAAACTCGAGAAAATGCGGGTTCTGACAGTGATCTGGGTGACCAAAAAGGTGTGATGTCATTCGTCAACTCAGGATTTTGTCGGACACAGTTACCGGCACGTCCCTTCAAGAAAGCTATAAAAGGTCTCCAAACCTTCATTTGACGAGAAGCAACTTAAGAGACTAGAGAGAGTTCTGAAATTTTCGATGAGGACGTGAGACTTAGAACATTTCTTCGCTTGAAATTCGCTCTGCTTCCTTTCTAGTTCGCTCATGTTCAGCGCTCTCGTGCATGCATCAGCAAGCACATGAAAGCACTCAGGAGAACGTACTCGTGGAAAATCTGGCCGACGCACTCTTTAACGCTTCGTAGACTTAGCTATTTTCCCTACTTTTCTATACTTCAAGCTTGTAGAAGGAGAGGTGGTTTGTCACCTTCCAGAAAACTCCCAACACTTGTAACATCAAGAAAAACAGTGGATTTTGAATCAACACCGATCCGATCATGTGATTTTTCACCATTTCCAAATTTTCCACTCTAAAACGCATCATCAAAATATTGTTTCTCCACTGAGTTTGAACAAAAATCTCACCATCATAAAATATAAAATCTATGTTTGGCCCTGTAGAAAAGAAAATTTGTTTTAAACATTAAAGTGAATGAAACGGAGCCTAACACTGGATAATAATGAGGTGGGTTGCAGCTACCCCATTTTTCAAGAGCATTTATACATTTAATGATCAAAATAATTTTATGCGCGCAGTCGTTTATCTTATGCTGGCTTCATATCGTTATCTCTTATTTTGTGTGCCACCAAAAATGTTAAAAAATAGTAATATGTTCATGTTGATCTGTACATTATGTATTAATTATGTCGGCGTGGTTGAATGGATAGAGGGAAAATTAATTCATGACAAATAGTCTGTGAATGGTTACAAGTGGTGGGTTATTCTATATGAATGTTATTTTTGGCTAAATGCAGTTCAAAAATAAATTTAGGACAAATTAAAAAATTATAGGAATTGATGATCCTATTTATAAATCTGTACTGCACATAACAATTATAAAATAATGTGGCCTGTAGATAATTGAAATAGGCCTGTATATAGTTATTACCTTAATTAATTATGTGTGATAGTATTGCTGGTAAGCTAAATAGTTTGTTAATAGTTAGTGAATTAATTCGATTAAGATTTGTTTTTTATGAATTTGGATTTGAGTGATATAAAAAAATCCTGAAAATTTAGATTCTCAAATAACGACAATATATATTTAAATATATTATATAAGATTTTGAATAAAAATAATGTGTTAATTTTGAATTTGAATAGAAGTCACTTCTAAACTTAATTCTAGAATTTCGGGATAAATCTCATTCCAAATCCGAATTCAAATATTCGAATAAATACGAAACTCTATATTTTATGATAAATTTGAATTGGATTGAATAGTTATTGGACTTGGTTGGTGCTAGTCGGTGATGCGTAAATTTTTGTTAGATGTATTCTATGATGTATTCTTTGATAAAAATTGATGATAATAATTATTATGAAAAAAAGTATTGCGGGTCGCTCGAGGCTCTGGATAAACCGGTCTGAATTGGACCGTCTTACCTTCAGAGCGGTCGATGGTGCAAACAGTCACAGAGAGAGTAGACAGTGGGCAAGTTGGCTTTTTTACGTGTATAACTCTGTAATAGGGTGAAAAACTACGTGGTCGGATCGGTGCCGACCAAACTTCACTAATTGCTGGTATTTTACATGGCTTTTTTAGAATGCGAGAGCGACAAATCGCTGCTCGTTACAATTTGCAGGGTGAGAAAGAGGGGGGTTCGGAGAGTGACAGACCACTGCTTGCGAAGATTAATGTTTGTCTTTGATGGTGGTGGAGAACACGCATACTGGAGACTTGGCGGACTTCTCTAGAAGCTCGGAGGCCGGAGTGAAGGATGCTTGCGATTGTTGGTCAAACACTGAGTGTTGGGAGCATTATAGCCGATTACTTGCTGAAAGAAGTTTTACGGCGGGCGGAGATCTTCGAAGGGCTTGACGATCTAAACGGACGTCTTTGAAGGTGAAGGAGATCTCTGGAGGAGCTCTCAAGCGCGTAGGAGGAGAAGCGGATGAGAGAAAATGTGAGAATGAAGAAAAGTCTGTGGTCCTATTTATAGGCCTCGGGGATGCTTACGGTGATTACGCGGTTATCCGTACACAATAACCACCCGATTCACTAATTACAACCAATTAAATATAGTTTAAGGAACACATATTTTAATAATTTTACTACGCGTATACCAAAATTATTTTGAATATTTACACTCACTCATTATAGGTGGTTATGTTGACGGTTAAACACACATCAAACAGAGAAGATCACGTGAGGAAGATCAGACGACGGCGGTTAAGCGACGATCAAAGGGTCGGCCATCGGCGAGGAGGCTGGCCAGTGATGGGGCCGGCTAGGGAGGGCCACGACGCGGGGGCATGAAAGAGGGCGGGTGGCCGGGAGAGGCCGACCATAGGGTCCTCCTGCCCGTGTGTCGCGGCTACGCAGCCGAGGCGACCTGCTAGGAGAGGCCGGCCGCAGGGGCCTAGAGACCACACTATTCGGGCGCGTGACCAGGGCCGGCTAGCCAAGAGGGGCCGGTTGTGGGACCCCAACGGTCGTGCGTCGTGGGCCCGTGACCAAGGGCGGCTGACCGCAGTGGCCGAATGACGCGAGCGCGGACAACGAAGGTTGGTCGCGGGGCCACGCGCCGCGGGTGCGCGACCAAGGGCGGCCAGAGGTTGGTTGCGGGGGCTTCACGGGCGTGTGGCCAAGGGAGGCAAGCCAAACACTGGCTGTGGGAGCCTTGCGGGCGCGCGACTAAGAGGTGGTCAGCCGTGGTGGCCGAGGGCCCGACAACGTGCGGCCTCCCGACGATCATCTGTTGATTGGTGCGCTAGTGATTGATGCATAGTTTGGGTGCGGATCGGGTATGTTGGTCACGAGTGAGGCGGTTCCTCCATAACGCCCCACTAAGTTAGTGGGGGTCATGAAATTCAAGCTAATTATAGCCCGGAATTTTTATAAATTATGGGAGACCCCATCATTTGTCCCCCCCCCCCCCCCCCCCCGAAAGTCC
Source organism: Platanthera zijinensis (assembly GCA_039513925.1). Classification (NCBI taxonomy): domain Eukaryota; kingdom Viridiplantae; phylum Streptophyta; class Magnoliopsida; order Asparagales; family Orchidaceae; genus Platanthera; species Platanthera zijinensis. The sequence continues at coordinate 161,108,097 of CM077083.1, forward strand.
CCAGTGTATGGAGACAGAGCGGAAGGAGAGCAGGGACTTTTGTGCGAAATCCGATTGCGACGACCATGGCGGAGGCAAACAAAGGGGAGCAGAAAGTACCAAGCGGAAGCGGTAGAGGGGCGAAGGTAAGGCTCGAGATCAGAGCGCGCCCACAACGACAATGGTGTTGGGTGCACGCCCGTGAGCTGGGCATTCCTGCGGGGGAGGGGGGATAGCTGCACATGCTTATTTTCTCACGCATTTTTTGTGTGCGGGTCATGCCACCGCCTTGTGCGTTGTATTTTTTGTTAATTTTTAATGCATGTTTTTGTTTCAGGCACCAAGGCGTTGTGCGCAAGGTCGAACGAAGTGGCTGCGCTCTTCGCTCACCGCTGAGCCGATTATTGTTTGTAGGAAGCGGTACAGTATGCCTGTTAGGCTGGAAATAAAAATACCACGCATTGAGGAGCGGGTGCAAAATCTCCCGTTGGGTTGGATAACATTGTGCAAAACGTCATTGAGGTCTGGATTCCGCTTGCCAACGTCCAAGGAGGTGGCCAAAATTTTGAAATATTGTGGTTTGTTGGTGTCCCAATTTACTTCTATCAGGATGACATGCATTATGGGGATGATCACTTTACTTAGGGAGCATATCTTGAGGTTCTCCTCAAACCTTTTCAAAGAATGGTGTGAGTGTTGGATCTTGCATCACCCTTTGGGGGGATGAATAAGGGTTTTTAAATAATATTAAATTTAGGGAAGAGAATCATATAGATTCTGATTTTCTGTTCCTATCGCTAGCGGTAGCGATACCGCCGACGTTAGTAACAGAAAATTCTTTTTCTTGTAACACTTTGAATAAAAAGATCGTTGAGATACACTGAGAGAAAAATAATCTTTTTATTGCAGAAGTTTTGATTACAAAACTGTGATCCTAATCAGGCTTGTGATCGAGGCGACAATAAAAATTATTTTACTTTTCTATATTGACCCTTCTCCCAAAGACCTGTTGGTTCTAGCCTATCTCTTCCAAATAGGGACTCGAACCACCCCCCTAAATCTAACCTATACCTAGTCGCCATAACACACAGTGAATTGCAGAATCCTCCTAGGAAACTGACATCCACACCAGACGATTTTTCCCCCGAAGATTTGCAATACTTAGACGCCCATACCTGCGGTGAATTTACAACTCTCGGAAAAATAAAGGAAATATAAAATGCAACAATAATAAACAACCCCCTCAATATGATGGACTCAGTGGAGAATATGCGATCTTTCTTCGAGCCTGTGGCCTTCACAAGTGTTGAGAGGAGCTCTTTGACACCAAGGAGGAGGCTCTCATGAAAGTATACGAGTTCTGGCTTCAGTTGTAATCTCCGTCCCTTGTCTCTCATATGTCTCACTTCATCTCTTTGAAAGGAGGAGGTCTGCTCTTCTTATAGGCACAAGATCTAACGCCAGTGGTAGTCCTTCCGCCCGGCGATAGCTACTTTAGCAAACTTTTTTGCCTTTGAAAAATAGCAATTTAGGCATACTTTCCTTCTTAGGTCATCAGCCATTTTAGGCAACTTTTCAACATCATTTTATGCAACTCTTTGATCTTTGGAAATAAGCAATTTTGACAACTTATTCTTCCAAAAATGGACTTTCCAAAAGATACTGCCCAATGTTAGTCATACCGCTTGGTAGTAACACTTTCCTTTTTAAGCAGCATCCTTCCAAGTCTAGCAGACTTTCCTTTCTCGAAGGCTTTCCTTTTCTATCACAAGTATTAGCGCAAGCGGTAGTCTTATCTCCCAGCAGTAGCACCTAATGTGTCGTGCATCTTTCCTTGTCTGTCATATTGCCAGGGCTAGTGCCAGCATTATCGATACCATCCAGCGGTTGCAACAGAAACTGTGTCATCTTCATCCTTTTAAATTATCTTTCAAGGGGTACTAAACCATTGTTCCTGCACACTATAAACACACAATAAACATAATCAAATACACATTGGTATTTATTATTATTAAACTAAGAGATGAAAAATGCATGTTCCAATAGCGAGGTGCTGCTCTTATAGATTGTCTCATCGACGTTCACAACAACAAACACTGTCTTGAGTTTGAGAATAAAACAAACTGTCATCATAAAAACAGCCTGTTTGGCTATGTTAGGAAATCCTGGGATATTCTAGATCTTTGGAAGTCGCTCCGTGATTGCTGTCGTCGCATGAAGGGGCGTGAGCGGGAGTTTACAATGATGTTGGGGTTTATTGAGTCTCATGAGTTGGCGAATCGCCTTTTCAATATTTTCTTGCTCATGGAGGAGAAGAGACTGTTGCTGTGTAGGATTTCTACTAATCCATAGCACTCTGTTACGATGTCGTTGGTTCATGGCCGAAAGAATGCTATTGTTCATAGGTTATCGATAATTCATAGCTGCACGCATTTGTTCTCTTGTAAGTTTTGCGTTTGTGGCACATGCCTCCGTCTTGCACGGGTTGCTCTTGCAGGGGTGTTTCTACATGCTTGTTTTGACAATGATTTGGGCGTCATATTTTTGTTAATTTATAACACGTGTTTTTGTTTCAGGCATCAAGGCGTTGTGCGCAAGGTCGAATGATGCGACTTCTCTCTTCGCTCACCGCTGTGCATATTATTGTTTGGAGGAAGCGGTATAATATATCTGCTGGACTGGAATTAAAAATACCACACATTGATGGGTGCAGAATCTCTCGTTCAGCTGAATAACATTGTGCGAGACGTCGTTGGCGTCTGGATTCCGCTTGCCACTGTCTGAGGTGGTGGACAAAATTTTGAAACATTGTGGTGTGTTGGTGTCCCAATTTACTCCTATCAGGATGGCATGTATTATGGGGCTAATCTCTTTATTTAGGGAACATAGCTTGAGGTTCTCCTTGGACCATTTCAAAGAATAGTTTGAGTGTTGGATCTTGCAACACCCTTAGGAGGGTGAAAAAAGGTTTTTAAATAATATTCAACTTAGGAAAGAGAATCAGATAGATTCTTATTTTCTGTTCCTATTTCCAGCGGTAATGATATTGCCAAACGTTAGTAACAGAAAATTCGCTCTCTTTTAACACTTAAAATAAAAAGATCAATGACATGTACTGAGAGAAAATTAATATTTTTATTGTAGAAGTATGATTACAAAACTGTGATCCCAATCATGCTTGGGATCGAGGTAACAATAAAATTTCTTTTCCTTTTTTATATTGGCCCTTCTCCCAAGGACCGATTGGTTCTACCCTATCCCTCCCAGATAAGGCCTCGAACCGCCCCAAAAATCTAACCTAGACCTAATTTCTACAACACGTCATGAATTGTGGAATCCTCCTAGGAAACCGACATCCACACTGGACGATTTTTCCCCATAAGTCTCGCAAGACTTATTCGCCCCTACCTTTTTCAAAATTACAACACTCAAAAAATAAAGGAAATATAAAATACAACAATAATAAAGAACACCCTCAATATGATGGACTCGATGGAGAATATATGATCTGACAGTTGATGGTTGCTACTCACCTAGAGGGGGTAAATAGGTGATTTACTAATTTTGAGATTTCTTGAGTTATACTTAGAGAGCACACTGAGGAAGAAGATCACAACTAATAAACACTGCCTACCACAGAACACACAATGATTTATAGTGGTTACCCAAGAATGGGTACATCCACTTTCCCTCTACACCTATCTAGCAAAGAGCTAGCTTGGGCCAAACTTCTCCAAATTCTCTTTCCAGATCCTCAGATCTTACAATCCCAAGAACACAAGTTACCTACCTCAGACCCTTACATATAGGTCATACACCTCAGATCTCCAAATAGATCCTACACCTCAAGCTTTCAATACAAGTTCTACAAACTCAGGCTTTCCTCAAGCCCTACAAACTCAGATATAAAAACAGATCCTACACTCATATCCACACATTAATCTTACAAACTCAGATGCTTCAAGGATCTTATAGAGTAATAGAAAAAAAGATTGACAAACACTCTAGAGCTTGAGTCTTCAAGTAGAAACACACACAATAAGATTCTTCTTCCTTGTCTTGATCAACACTTGAAATATCTTCTTGGAATTGCTGGCTAAATCAAGAGAACTTGTATCTGAAATAGAGTTCTTCAGAAAAGATATTCCTTAAAGAAGAATAAGAATCTCTCTGATCTTGCAGTGGTTGAAGTTGTTTTCTTATTAAGGGTAGACCACTGTTCAAAAAATTTCACAGAACTTAGAAGACTAAGTCGTGAAAAATCTCTATGAATACTGAGTGCTTGCAATCCTTTTTCTCAAGAGCTTGATCTTGAATTTAGAACAAAACCTTTCTCAAATCTCCAAGTCTTTCTTTTATATTTCACTTGGCCGACAGAGAAATCAAGGATTGAATTTGAACTTTCCAACGGCTAGTCAAACTTCCTTTTGCAAATTCTTGAATAGAAAACCTCAAACGGTTGTTTTTGAATTAACCTAAGGAAGGTTTACATAATAGGAAATCTTCTGGCTTGAATTCTTCAACCGGCTAGCAGCACTATATGAAGTAATCTTGAAATGGTATATTCAATGGCTATCAAAATCTGATTAAGGAATGATTTCAAAATCTTGAAAATATTCTCCAATGAATGAGAATAATTCCCCTTGCTAGCAATCCCTGACATCATGCAACAAATCCCGTGAAATAATTTTATTTAAATCTAATTCTTAAATTATGCCTAGAATTGGACATAACTGTTGTACCACGTGTTAGGCTGGAGAAAATGGTTCTAAGTGACCATGACATGGTACCATAAACCAAGTCAATTATCCCACATGAAGTATGTATGGTCACCTTAAAACATATAGAAGTTATATAAGAAAAGCCCTAGCACTTAGCCATTTAAGCCTGTAAAACATTCTGTCACCATGCAGTCAATGTTATCGAATCTGTATTGAGTCTTGCCTTAGATACATTTGGATATTTACTTGGCTATAAAGTCAATGCAGTCAAACTTGTAGCTGATGCAGTCAAACTTTTACTTAGATATAAATTCGATGCAATCAAACTTTTACTTAGTTATAAGGTCGATGTAATCAAACATCTACTTAGAAAAAAAGTCGATGCAGTTGAATTTTTCCTTAGAGAATATTCTATTTTGGCCTCTGATTCCTTTTGTCTTTGGTGACTTTTTTTCATTGATAGTGACATATCTAATATATGATTAGTACATATATCAACATGAATTTTTATCCTTGATGGATTACAAGGGCAAAATCCCGTTTGGGTGACCAAGTATCTAACCATACATTAGCCATGCACCTAAGTTATACCTATCACACCAAAACTTGAACAACTATTAAATACAAGATATTTATTGTCATCTTGGTGTCTTCTTCAAATTAAGAATCTTGGGGACAATATCCCCAACAATCTCCCTCTATTTGAAAAAGTCGGAACTTCATATGACAATAACCATAGATACATAAAAAAATATGCTAAGACAAATATAGACAGATAAGCAATTCAGATTCATATTAATAATATTGAAAGCATTAAGGATTATAATTAAGTTAAATAAGATAAAACATCCCAAAACATCAGCTAGGACATCCCAAAGTTCTCATCGCCTAGAAATCTTCTCTTCAGCCTTTCTATTTTTCCTCTCAAAGTATCCTAGTGGCTTTGGAATGTATCTAGGAGGAGGAGGTTCATGGGGGTTTTTCCTTTTATGAAGTCTCCTCCTTATCTCCCGATCTTCATGTTTCTTCCACTTCGTTATAGTATCTAGAGATATTGATCCCATGCTGGCCAAAGTTGTTCCAGGTGTATAATATGATGTTCTTGGATATGAGACTCCATTCCTCATATCTTGGCATGTTTTAGATTTCAATTCTCCTTCTCTATCTAGCTTATATTGTAACACCCCTATCCGTAACATAGCATATAGCAGTAGGTCCGGCCGGGGCCCGACGCCATATACTACGGACAGACCGGTTGGTTACGCGTTGAAATAATTCAACAAATCACAACGTCCTATACAGCACCTAGCGAAAGCAATTATTAAGTTGCACAAAAACAAGAACCCTGCCAAGCACGAATGTCCACTACTCAGATAAACTAGGAATGTTAAATAAAAAAGTACCGGCCTTATGGCCTTACAATAGTTTCCTCAAACAAGAGTGTCTTTCATACTTCAGCTCGCAAGCCGGCCATACATGAAATAAACAGAAAACATAAAAAGATTAGGCCTTCGAGGGCCAGCACCGCAACATGGGCTTTAGCCAGCTATTTCCCGCTCGGCTCCGCAGCACCTGCAAGACACAATCCACTGCCCGGTGGTAAACAAAATAACGGTCAGCAATGCTGACCAAATTATAACGATCCCGCCCCCAAAATCGGGGCGACGATGCTCTTTCCCTGCACTTTATTAGTATAGCATCATAATAGTGTAAACACACTTCATCACAGGCGTAGGCTCGCACGGCCACACACCTCGTGCACACAGGGCACATTCATGGCGAACCGACCAACGTCACGTCAATTCAAGCCATATACGTTCCCGTTCCACCACCGCCCCTTGGACGGCCAATCATATGAGCATTTTGTCATCCTGGCCTTGGTCACGACAATTTAAGCCATAGACCGCTGAAGACTCTCATCCATGCCAACGGTCCCACCGAACGACATAGATCGGGTACGGTTCCGCCTGACCCGTGCTCATTCCGCAATGACAATTTAAGCCATATGCGCAGGTCAAGACTCACCGAGTCCCGTTTCCGCCACAACAATCACATAACCCGGTTATGTTCACGTTAGCTCCCCGGCCATCGTATTGGAAAAAATCGCTTTTGCCCAGTTTTCCGGGTGCACCTTGGAGTTAATCTCCAAGGCTCCCTGCTACAATCTACCACGTAGAAAACCCGAAAAACGCCCAAACACCCGGAGTCTTCCCCGGTTCATATGCAATGCAACATCACCGATCCAGACCAACTTGTCCGGATAGGCTTCACACACAATGTCTATGCCCGTTTTCGCATAGGGACTCTATACAAGGGGGACTTTACATATCTACCCCAAGGAACGCTCCAACTCTTTGCTCACTCGCGAGAGAGGGCTTCCTATGAAAAGGAAAAGAGGGCTTCACATGCCCTAGGATGAGAAATCGTTACCCTTGCGTTCTTCCGCGGCGCCATGAAAAATCTACGCAGTTGGAAAGCACTGCAACGACGTCGCCTTCGCGGATCTGGACTCGGATTGCGATTCGAAGCTCCGACGCTCCACCGGTGGACGGATCTTGGCCTTCCTCCTCCTCCTTGCTCTCCCCTCTCTCTAGACTTTAGAAAGAGAACCAAGGGGATGAAATGAGGGATTGCAAACCCTATTTCCGGGTTTAAACCGCCAGCATCCACCCCCAGCCGTCGGATCCCAAGCCAAGGAAACGAACGACCACGATTAGGCTTGAAATTACAAAAAATTGGCCGAACACGGGTTGCAACACGACCGTGTGCATGGCCGTGTCACCCATTCACCGTCTCGACCGACGCGATAACCAGCACACGGCATTCGACACGGCTTCCAACACGCCCATGTCGCATGCGACACGGCCGTGTCACTACCCGTGTCATGCCCCGTGTGCAATGACCAACATTCTTTTCCCGAGAAGGACACGGCCTGCGACATGGCACCCGACACGCCCGTGTCATATGTGACACGCCCGTGTCTGTGCCCGTGTCATGGCCCGTGTCCAACTACTCACACTTGCTTCCCGAGAAGGACACGGCCTGCGACACGACACCCGACATGCCCGTGTCATATGTGACACGCCCGTGTCTGTGCACGTGTCATGGCCTGTGTACAAGACTCAGAAAACTCCCTAGCGTGACACGCCCTGGGACACGCCCGTGTACCAGGCCGTGTGCCTCAACTCGACGATTGCCGATCGTCAAAACGTCGACCACATGACCCGTAGCTGAACACGCCCGTGGCACGCCCGTGTCACGCCCGTGAAACGCCCGTGTCACCTGCACCAATACCCAGACTTGGCTTAAAACGTCACCCGTCCCTCTTTTGAGTTTCGGGGCGTTACAACTCTCTCCCCCTTTCAAGAATTTCGCCCACGAAATTTACTAAAGGAAAACAATAGGAACTGAAAGCTTTTAACGGTACCTGAGCGGAATAACTCCGGGTACTCCTCCAGCATAGTTTGCTCCCGTTCCCAAGAGAGCTCCTCCCGACCGCAATTATCCCACCGGACCTTAACCATCCGGATCTCCTTGTTACGGAGTCTCTTCACCTCGAAGTCTTCGATACGAATGGGCTTGACCCTTGTCGTCAACCCTTCATCCACCGGCACTTGATCAACTGCGATCACTAGCGAAGGCTCCTGCACCGCCTTCCGCAACACGGAAATGTTGAACACATCGTGTAGTCCACTTAACTCCTCCGATAGCCTAAAACGGTATGCCGCTTCGCCGACCCGCTCCAGAACCTCAAAGGGTCCAAGGTATCTTGGTCTCAGCTTCTTCAAGCGTCTCACCCGCGAAACACCCTTGAACGACTTCACTTTCATGTATACCCAATCGCCTATCGCGAAATCCACGTTCCAGTGCTTGGCATTGTAATACTTCGCCTGCCTATCCTGAGCGATCAACAAGCGCTCCTGAATGATCCACACCAACGAGGTAGCACTCTCCACCTCCTTCTTCTTGTACAACCTTGCCTCACCCATTTCCAACCACGATAACGGCGTGCGACACTTTCTACCATACAGGGCCTCAAAGGGCGCCATTTGGATACTTGCCTGGTAGCTGTTATTGTACGCGAACTCCACCAAATACAGGTGGTCCTCCCACTGCTTTCCGAAGTCTAGAACACACATGCGTAGCATGTCCTCCATCATTCTATTGACTCTCTCGGTCTGTCCATCCGTCTGCGGATGGAAGGCTGTGCTGAACTTCAACTTGGTCCCCAACATTTGTTGCACCAACCTCCAATCATTGGACGTGAAACGCCCATCGCGATCACTCACAATGCTACGGGACACACCGTGCAGTCTAACTATATTGTCCACATATAGCTTCGCCAACTTATCCACCGAGTCATCCTTCCTATGCGGAATAAAGTGCAACACTTTAGTTAACCGGTCTACGATCACCTAGATGGCGTCGTTCCCCTTCTGCGACCTTGGCAAACCATGCACAAAGTCCATCGATATGTCGTCGAACTTCCATTCCGGTATAGGCAAGGACTTAAAGAATCCTCCCGGCTTTTGGCACTCCGCCTTCACTAAGGCGCATGTTTGGCACTTAGCCACAAACAACGCTACGTCTTTCTTGAGCCCCGGCCACCAAAAAAGCTTCTTGAGGTCACGGTACATCTTTGTGCTCCCTGGGTGGATTGAGTACTTGGTATGATGAGCCTCGTACATCAACTCCGCCCGTAGGTTACCCCCGCTTGGGACGCACAACCGATGGTCCTTCCTTAACAACCCATCTTCCACCGAGAACTGGGAATTTGACCCATCCAATGCTGCCTCCATAAGCTCCTTCATGGAGTCATCTAACTCCAATGCCAGCCGAACCCGGTCAGCCAGGTCATAATGAACCTCTGTCCAGTTCAACATTGCTTTGTCGCTCGTCTGCTTGTCAACGCAACAGATCTCAAGCTCCTTCAACTCCCGTACTAGCCGCTCATCATGCACCGACAACCAGTTGGCTTGGGCGGGAGCCGTGCGACTCAACGCATCAGCAACCGCATTGCCCTTCCCGGGTACATAATGAATCTTGAAGGTGTAGTCCCCCATGAACTCCATCCACCTCCTCTGCCTCATGGTAATATCCTTCTGATCCAACAGGTACTTCAGGCTCTTGTGCTCGGTGTAAATAACGACCCTTACGCCGTATAGATAGTGCCTCCACAGCTTAAGTGCAAATATCACGGCCTCCAACTCCAAGTCGTGGACCAGATAGTTTCTTTCATGCACTTTTAGCTGACGCGATCCATAAGCTATCACGCTCCCATGCTGCAACAACACGCAGCCCAAACCACTACCCGAGGCGTCACTATAAACCTCGAAGCCCTCGGTCCCACTCGACGAACTAAGCACTGGCGCCGTGGTCAACCGTCTCTTCAGCTCCTCAAAAGCTTACACGCACTCCTGCGTCCACAAGAATCTCTGATCTTTCCTTGTCAACTTCGTGAGAGGTAGCGCTATCTGCGAGAAGTTCTCTACGAAGCGCCTGTAATATCCGGCAAGCCCGAGAAAACTACGGACTTCCGCGACAAAAGACAACGCAGGCCACTCCTGTATCGCAATGATCTTCGCCGGATCCACCACTATACCTTCCCCACTAACAATGTGACCAAGGAATGCTACTGAGGGTAGCCAGAACTCGCACTTGGAGAATTTCACATACAGTTCATTCCTTCTCAGAGTCTCCAACACCAGATGCAAGTGCTTGAAGTGATCTTCTTTGCACTGCGAGTACACCAATATATCATCAATAAAGACGATCACAAAGCGGTCCAGGAAATCTCGGAACGTCCTGTTCATCAAGTCCATAAACGCTGATGGCGCATTCGTCAGTCCAAAAGGCATGACCGTGAACTCGAAATGCCCATACCTTGTGTTGAACGCCGTCTTCGGGATATCACACTCCCTGATCCTCAACTGATAGTACCACGACTTCAAATCCAACTTAGAATATACCGACGATCCGACTAACTGATCGAAGAGATCATCAATCCTCGGGATCGGGTACTTATTCTTCTCCGTCAGCTTGTTCAACTCTCTGTAGTCGATACACAACCGCATACTCCCGTCCTTCTTCTTAACGAAGAGGACCGGTGCGCTCCAAGGCGACGAGCTTGGACGCACATAACCTTGCTCCATCAGCTCCTCTAGCTGAACTTTCAACTCTGCCATTTCCTTCGGCGCCAGCCTATAAGGAGCACGTGACACAGGTTTGGAACCTGACACAAGCTCGATAGTGATCAATCTTTCGCTGCGGTGGGGCTCCAGGAAGACTATTCGGGAACACATCGGGGTATTCACAAACCACGGGGATACTATCCAACGTGGACTTTGGTTCTACAACCCCCACTATTGCGAAGAACAGCTTTGCGCCAGCACGAACTGCCTTTACCACCTGAAGAGCAGACATCAGCATCCTGCTCGGCCCCTTTAGTCCCGTGAATGTTGTCTCCCGTCTAACACCCAGCTTGACCTCCTTACTATTGCAATCAATCCAAGCCTTCTGCTCCGAAAGCCAATCCATCCCAAAGATAACGTCGAACTCTACTAGCGGCAGCAATGACGCTAGCAAGTTGAACTCTTGGCTCCCTATGTGAACCTTTACGGCGCACATTCTGTCCGCACACATCGAGCACCCATTCGGTAGCAACACATCCAACTTGTCCTTCGCCATCGAAGAAGGGACTCCGATGCGCGATATAAAATTTTCGGACAAGAGAAGTGTGAAGCTCCCGTATCGAACAGTGCCCGTGCCGGATAATCGCTAATCAAAATAAAGCCTAAGAAAATCATATTAGGCTAACAAGCAATAGATAACATTATTTAAAGTTAACTTGCTATAAATTAACTCGTACCTGTCACCACGTCAGCTTGTTTAATGGCCTCCTGCTTGCCCAAGTTGTACACTCTAGGTTGGGTCAGAGCATAATGGGACGCGGTTGACTCCATCGCCTTGCCCTTCTCTTCGTAAGTAGCTCCTTGTTTTCTCTCGGACTTTGGGCGTCCTCTCCAGCAATCGCGAGCAAAGTGCCCCGTCTTTCCACATGTGAAACAAGCGCCCGGGGTTCGATTTGTAGTTGCCCCCGAGGCACCTGCAGAAGAAGCTGGACCTGACGTCCTAGCCTTCTTGTAGAATCTGCGGTAGCCCGACTTCGACATAGTCGGCGCCTTGAAATCCGATTTCTTCCCACCAGATTCCTTCTTAGCTTGCACATTTTTTATGTCCTTCTCCAAGGACCGGGCCGAGGTGACTAGGGTCATGAAACCCTGCGCCATGGGCCCCGACAGTAGCAGCCTCAGCTCATCTCTTAACCCTTCAAAGAAGCGGTTAGTCTTTCGCTCCTCGTCGGCAAAGGTAGCGCTAGCATATCTCCCCAATCGAGTAAACTCGTGGAGGTACTCGTCTACAGTGTTGTCTCCTTGCACCAACTTTTGGAACTCGTTCTCCAATGCGATCCTCTGCGCTGAGGGGAGGTATCGAGCCATGAACAATCTCGAAAACTCCTCCATAGGTACTTCGGTCAATGGCCTTCCGCTCAACTTGTGTAGCTCTAGGCCTTCCCACCATAATCTCGCATCCCCATCCAATAGGAATGTTGCTATCGTGGTCTTCTGCCACTCTTCCATTTCTGTTGCTGTCATCACCCTATTGACTCTTGAGAGCCAATCTTCAGCCTGGGTCGGGGTTCCCGTTCCCGAGAACACCGGTGGATGGAAGCCAATTACATGCTTACGTTGTCTCTCAGTTGCTCTCCGAGGCAACTCCGGCTCCACCGCCACCTGGTCAACCCTTCTAGGCTCCGCCGCTTGGAGCGGCACTTGCTCTACCGCAGGAGCAAGTTGCTGCACCTGCCTTGCAGGTTGCGTGTTGATCATAGCAAAGACAGCTTCTGCCACCAATCTAATGGTCTCGGCAAACGGAGGTGTTACAGGCGCATCACTTGGTGCACTGCTTGCCTCGGAACCTGGCCGTTCCGACAGTCCAGCACGACTTCTGGTCACCTATAAACGTGCAAAACACCGATAAGCGACCAAACAATATTGCAAACAGCAATTATAGGAACACGCAGGTTCCTCAAACACATGTGTTTTCATTCCTAAGTGGACATTCATGGTTTCTTTTCATGTTATAACGATGACGCACACACATGTGCTCACCACCCCTTAAAGTGAATTCGCCCACAAATTCATTTAAGTTTGACCGAAACCGGTAGTCAGATACCAATTTGTAACACCCCTATCCGTCACATAGCATATAGCAGTAGGTCCGGACGGGGCCCGACGTCATATACTACGGACAGACCGGTTGGTTACGCGTTGAAACCATTCAACCAATCACAACGTCCTACACAGCACCTAGCGGAAGCAATTATTAAGTTTCACAAAAACAAGAACCCTGCCAAGCACGAATGTCCACTACTCAGATAAATTAGGAATGTTAAATACAAAAGTACCGGCCTTATGGCCTTACAATAGTTTCCTCAAACAAGAGTGTCTTTCATACTTCGGCTCGCAGGCCGGCCATACATGAGATAAACAGAAAACATAAAAAGGATAGGCCTTCGAGGGCCAGCACCGCAACATGGGCTTTAGCCCGCTATTTCCCGTTCGGCTCCGCAGCACCTGCAAGACACAATCTACTGCCCGGTGGTAAACAAAATAACGATCAGCAATGCTGACCAAATTATAATGATCCCGCCCCCAAAATCGGGGCGACGATGCTCTTTCACTGCACTTTATTAGTATAGCATCATAATAGTGTAAACACACTTCATCACAGGCGTAGGCTCGCACGGCCACACACCTCGTGCACACAAGGCACATTCACGGCGAACCGACCAACGTCACGTCAATTCAAGCCATAGACATTCCCGTTCCACCACTGCCCCTTGGACGGCCAATCATATGAGCATTTTATCTTCCTGGCCTTGGTCGCGACAATTTAAGCCATAGACCGCCGAAGACTCTCATCCATGCCAACGGTCCCACCGAACGACATAGATCGGGTACTGTTCCGCCTGACCCTTGCTCAGTCCGCAACGACAATTTAAGCCATATGCGCAGGTCAAGACTCACCGAGTCCCGTTTCCGCCACAACAATCACATAACCCGGTTATGTTCACGTTGGCTCCCCGGACATCGTGTTGGCTAAACCCGCTTTTGCCCAGTTTTTCGGGTGCACCTTGGAGTTAATCTCCAAGGCTCCCTGCTGCAATATACCATGTAGAAAACCCGAAAAACGCCCAAACATGCGGAGTCTTCCCCGGTTCATATGCAATGCAACATCACCGATCCAGACCAACTTGTCCGGCTAGGCTTCACACACAATGCCTATGCCCGTTTTTGCATACGGACTCTATACAAGGGGGACTTTACATATCTACCCCAAGGAACGCTCCAACTCTTCGATCACTCGCGAGAGAGGGCTTCTTATGCAAAGGAAAAGAGGGTTTCACATGCCCTAGGATGAGAAATCGTTACCCTTGCGTTCTTCCGCGGCGCCATGAAAAATCTACGCGGTTGGAAAGCACCGCAACGGCGTCGCCTTCACGGATCTGGACTCGGATCGCGATTCGGAGCTCCGACGCTCCACCGGTTGCCGGATCTTGGCCTTCCTCCTCCTCCTTGCTCTCCCCTCTCTCTAGACTTTAGAAAAAGAACCAAGGGGATGAAATGAGGGATTGCAAACCCTATTTCCGGGTTTAAACCGCCAGCATCAACCCCCAGCTGTCGGATCCCAAGCCAAGGAAACGAACGGCCACGATTAGGCCTGAAATTACAAAATCTGGGCCGAACACGGGTTGCAACACGGCCGTATGCATGGCCGTGTAACCCATTCGCCGTCTCGACCGACGCGATAACCAGCACACAGCATTCAACACGGCTTCCAACAGGCCCGTGTCGCATGCGACACGACCGTGTCACTACCCGTGTCATGCCCCGTGTGCAACGACCAACATTCTTTTCCCGAGAAGGACACGACCTGCGACACAGCACCCGACACGCCCGTGTCACATGTGACACGCCCGTGTCTGTGCCCGTGTCATGGCCCGTATCCAACTACCCACACTTGCTTCCCGAGAAGGACACGGCCTGTGACACGGCACCCGACACGCCCGTGTCACATGTGACATGCCCGTGTCATGGCCCGTGTACAAGACTCAGAAAACTCCCTAGCGTGACACGCCCTGGGACACCCCCGTTTCCCAGGCCGTGTGCCTCAACTCGACGATCGCTGATCGTCAAAACATCGACCACATGACCCCTGGCCGAACACGCCTGTGGCATGCCCATGTCACCTGCTCCAAAACCCAGACTTGGCTTAAAACGTCACTCGTCCCTCTTTTGAGTTTCGGGGCGTTACATCTATAATATTAGTCTGAACTTGATCAGCCCCCTCTTCTTGGATGATGATTCCCCTTGTTATGCTGTTTGAGGAGTAAGATCATACTCCCCTCAATATGCTTCATAATCCTCTAGAGGGAGGTAATTATTATCTGCAGGGTGATGAGTGTAATTATAACTTGATGAGTGTGTGATATGTGATATGTGATTGTGATGATGTGTTGTGATTAATTATGTTTTAGGAAGGAAAGTGCACTTATCGTTACAGAGTATAAAATCAAGTGTCGTATTTTCTCAGGTCTGTCGAGTACTTGTACTCACAAGAAAGAGCTATTATTTTATCTTTGCATAATAGTGGTTGGTTTGTAAAAATAAAAGACAAAATGCGATTTAAACTAATTGAGATAAATTCGATGAGATAAAAGTTAGCACTTGATCTTGAATTCCTTTGGATAAAATGAACATTGAAGGATGGTATGAAAGATACCACCTGAGGGGTTAGATCAATTTAACTCTAGAGGGGGGGGGGGTGAATAGAGTATTTTAAAATCTTATTAGATTTTTATTGCGGAATTAAAATAGTAATACTTATAGGTGTAATCAGTTAATACAGAAATAAAACTAAGCTATTCAGCAAGCAACACACAATAAAAATAAGAGAGCATCACAGACGACACAAGAAATTTATAGTGGTTCCCCTAAACTTGGGTACATCCACTCTTCTATCACCCTAGTAGGAATCAACTCAGGTTTTTGATTAGGTGACCTGCCACCAATCAGGTTTTTGCTCAGGTGCCTTGTCACCACAAGATCTGATTCAGGTAGATCAGGAAAACCTTCATGCTTTTGATCAGGTGCCCAAAAACCAAATAAGGTCTTTTGATCAGGAGACTTGCAACCAAGTGTTTAACTTTTCAAGAGAGTTAGAACCCTATGTACAATGGGGTGAAAGAAATAAGAACTATATGTTGTCTTCTCTTTTCTCAAAACAACTGAGAAGACTTGTGGATCCTTGATGGTGTCAAATCTCCCCCTGAGATGAAGTTCTGTCCAGGAAGAATGAGAGCTTTGCATGGTGTATAGGTCTTCTTGAAAAAGTTCTCCAGAAAACTGTAGACAGATGAAGTTGATTATCTCTTGAAAGCATGCTGGAAGAAGAATACTAGCTGAAGACAGTACATAACTCTTTCTCTTGAATGATTTCTTATATATTGTGTTTTCAAAAACTTGACTATATCATCTGCAACAAATTGGTCTTTTTAATTCAATTGCCTTGATTTACTGCTGAAATCTTGGAACTTGGACAAGAGCTAGAAGAGCAATAAATTAATTCCTTAACTATCCCAAGAATTAGCTGTATATTAACTCTGTGAAAACCAGTAATTAATGCTGCCATATGAACGGCTATATTCTGAGAATCTAAGCATTAATTATTCAGAGCAATATAATCAATAAAATAAGCCTAATCAATTCTAAAAATAATTGCAGAGAATAGAAATGTTGAACTGGCAATTTTCGTCGATCTGAGATCATAGATCGTCGAACTCAACCTCTCTTTCGTCGAGCTGACCCTAGAGAGCTTTGAACTGAAATACAGCTTTCCATACTGGGCTCCAAGATCGTCGAACAGAGATAGAAGATCGTCGAACTCAAAATATGATAGAAGATCAGAGTTCGTCAAACTTAGTTCAACTTTCGTTGATCTCAATTCAGAGAAGTGACTCTGAGATCGTGGAACTGAGAACAAAGATCATAGATCTCACTTCATAGTTCGTCGAACGACTTCTTCAACATGAAATTTTTGCCTTGTTCTGGTTTTTGCAATCTTCTAAGTCTTCTGAGGGCTTGGCCTTGTCAAACCTAAGATTTGACCTACCCTAAGATCTAATAAAAACCTATGACCTTAGACTATACAAGGTGGGCCAAGCTATGCAAAACCTAATAGTGAACCTTAGACCAAATCCCTAAACACAGGTGGGGTTCCAACAATCTCCCCCTATTTGGGTGAGGTCACTATGTATAATGCATAAGTAATGAAAATACAATCATTTAACATGAAAGTAAATATCTGACAAAATGAAAAACAATTCAGCAAAAAAAAATATACACAGAGAATAAAATTGTTTTAGGGCCTGTCTGAAGGAGGAGCAGAAGAAGGTTTAGTGAACACAATTGTTCTAAGAGGATCTTCTGCTCCTTGCTTGGAAATCTTCAGGTCTTGAGCTCCCGGAAGTGTTACAGTAGAAGCTCTAGGCACAACAGCTTCTAGGTGAACCTGCATATAAGCATTATGATCAAATAAATCTTTGTCTGCCTCAAACTTTTCAAGCTCTTTTTGTCTGTAAGTAGACATGGTAGTAAACTGAGAGGGATCAGTTCCTTCTTTCTTTGCTTTATTCATCTGGGATAAGCCTATCAGCTCATGGAATCTTGCCATTCTGAAACTAGGATCTAACTCAGGTCATATCCTAGAGATGGAGGTTTCTCTGTATCAGTTGAAACATCCTGAGCAGTCCTTTGTGGCTTCACTGTATTTTCTTGCAGGAATGGAAGAATGTCTTTGAGCTGGCCTGAAGGACTGTCTTGACTGAGAAGAAGCTGGCTTTGAAGATTGAAAAGACTTGAAGTATGCCTTTGAGATCTTGCAAGTTTTCTTGATTCTCTTATAGTAGGAGGAGGAGGTGGATCTTTCCTAAATCTCTTCACTGGAGAAGATCCAGACCTCTTCTACTTCTGTGCTTTTGCATGGTTCCTTGACAACTTCATCCAATGAGGAGTATTAGCAGTAAGGGGAATGTTGTGCAGGATATAGTATGGAATATCATTGTCTGGATTGGGCTTGAGAGCAGCCTTTCCTGGAGACTTCCTCTTCTTTGATTTAGATCTCTTGGAACTATCAGAATCAGAATCATCCTCAGAATCCTCATCATCCTCAGAGGATCCAGGAGGATTATCATACAAATCATCAATCTCCATAAGTTGCTCAGCTGAAATGGATTCAACTGGAACAATTTGAGCTGGAACTACTACAACTGTGTTGGAGTATGAGACCGGGCGGTCTGGTGGTTTGAGCCTGGCGGGTTGTAGACCGCGCGGTCTGGCTGTTACTCTCCGGCAGTTTGATATCCAGGCTATTGCTGTGTGGTGTTCGGAGGTCTGGCGGTTTATCTCCGGCGGCTTGGAAACCGTGCGGTCTAACGGTCTCCTACCGCATCTCTCTCTTGCTTCTAGTATTGCCGAGCGGTTAGAACATTGTCTAACCGCGCGGCTTGTTCCGGTCTGTTGTTCTAGCCGCTAAGATTTGTTGTATAGCTTTAGTCCCACATTGTTAGTTTGTACTCTCTCCTCTCTCCTCCATTTTATAAAATGAAGGCCATACCTTTGTAAATGATATCTTTTTGGATAATAAAATTTTCAATTATTCAAAGTTCCGGCTTGTTTTCTATTCGTTTGTTCGCTAATTTAGTCGTTTGTTCGCTACTTCTCACATGGTATCAAAGGACTCAATCTTCTCCTCCTGATTCTGTGCGCCCTGTCCGCGCGGCTTGCCTCTTCTTCTCGCAACCTGTTCTCGCGGTTTGTCTTTTCTGCCTACTTGCGCACTGTCCGCGTGGCTTGCCTCTTCCTCTCGCAACCTGTTCTCGCGGCTTGTCTCTTCTGCCTACTTGCGCCCTATCCGCACGGCCTCCTTTTACCCGCCTTTCAGTCGCCGCGAACTGTTACTTTGTTCGCCGCGACCTGTTACTTTGTTCGCCGCGACCTGCTGCCTTATTCACCGTGTTTGTTCCTCACTTCTGTTCGCGCGGGCTATCTTCTAGTCGTTCGACTTCTTTCCCTGCTTGGATCTGCGGCTTGGTCGTGGCTTCTCTGGCCGCTAGTGTCTGACATCGTGACCGCTGTAGTTCTACTTCTTCCAATCCGCGCGGCTTGTATTCGAACCGTGAGGCTTCTCGTTGATTTCTCCTATGACCCTTTCTGAAACCTCCACTACCACCACTCCTATCGCCACTCCGGCTTTGCCTCCTACTCCCTCTGGAAACCTTGGCACGGTTTCTAAACTTGTTGGCTCCAACTATCCGGATTGGAGCATTTCTTTCACCTTTCTCCTTCGCTCTCAGCACAAACGTCATCACCTCACTGATGACCCTCCTCCTCCAGACTCTGCTCAATTTGATGACTGGGATGGCAGTAATGCGCTTGTCCGCACTTGGTTGGCTAACAGGCTCTCCGATGAATGTCTTCCTGTCATACACCATGATGAGACGGTCAAGACCGCATGTGTGAACACCCTATTACTAATTTGGGCAAGGATCACTATGTTTTTAGGAAATTGGTTTGACCTAGTTGTATAGTTGAAAAGGTCAAATTAGAATGAGTCTAAGGGTTAGAACTTAGGTTTGAAGCTGCCCCCAAGACCATTCAAAGATAAGGATTCAGTGCTGAGACAAAGGAAATTTTCGTCGAGCTCAGGTCGACGAAACGTCGAACTCAGTTCGATGTTCTCTGAGCTTAATTATGCAAGTCATCAAACTCTGGTCGACGATCTTCGAGCTCAGATCGACGTTTTGTCTTCAGCTATTTTCCAAGTCGCTGAGCTCAGTTCGACGATCGTAGAGCTTAGGTCGACGTTTTCTGTCTCTAGTATAAATCCAATCCATGAGCTCAGGTCGACAATAGCTGAGCTCAAGTCGATGATTTTTGTGAGAGATCGACGCTTTCAGAATTCAAATTCAAGAACAGTTTTGGAATTCTTTCAGAGTTATTTCCTACATTTATTGCAAAGGATTATGTAGCCGTTTCAAGTAATCTGGAGCAAGTTTCAAGGAAGGCTAAAAGGAATGTTACTTAGGACTTTCCCCAAAGATAGTTGTCATTTATGGAAGTCGTTTATGACTGAGTAACGACCATCTAAGTCAGAATCATATATACTCCTACAGAATATGTTTTTGAAAATACAATAGATCAACACAACAAGATAGGCAAGAGATATACAGGATCATTGGATTGAGAAAAAGAGTTACAGAAGAGAGATCAAAATATACTCTGATCAAGAACTCATCTTCTGGAACATACAGATTCACTGAGTCAAAATCTTCAAGAACACAAGAAAGTTTTCTGTGGAGGAAATCATATGCTCCTCTAAATCCTCAAGTGTTCAAAAGCTTCAACATCAAGGACTCCAGACATCTCACATTTTAGCATCTGCTGAAATCATCTTTTGCTGGAGATCTGAAGCACCTGAAGACCTATCACCCTAGCAAAGCTCACCTTCCTGAACCTTTACAGATCTCAGGGGGAGCTTTAGCTTCATCTTCCACTTGTCTTCTCTCAGACTGTTGACAGAGAAGAACAACTCAACTCTTTCTTTCTTTTTCCTTTCCCTCCTGTAAAAGGGTTTTTCAAAACTCCCTTCAAAAGTTCTGAGACTGGTTTCTGAGACCTTGTAAAAACTCAGTAGTGGCAAGACACCTTATCAAAAAATCTAGTTTTGGTTTTTGAGCACCTTATCAAAAGCTCATTGGTGCCCAGGACACCTGATCAACTATTCCTGTAGTTGATTCCTACCTAGGGTGGTAGAAGAGTGGATGTACCCAGGTTGTTGGGGAACCACTATAGATCCTTGTGTCATCTGGTTGCTGTGTGTTTGACTTTGTTGTGTGCTGTGTGTTTTCTTAGTTCTTGCTTTAGTTTTTATTTCATCACAAGCACCTTACACATATACATAAATTAATTCTTCCACTGCTTTATAGTTTTTATTGTAAATTATTTTAAAAATACTCTATTCACCCCCCCTCTAGAGTTAAGGTAGATCTTTTCCTCACTTTTAATTGGTATCAGAGGCAGGTTGGTTATTCA
The DNA here is from genome assembly GCA_039513925.1 of Platanthera zijinensis. Classification (NCBI taxonomy): domain Eukaryota; kingdom Viridiplantae; phylum Streptophyta; class Magnoliopsida; order Asparagales; family Orchidaceae; genus Platanthera; species Platanthera zijinensis. The sequence continues at coordinate 161,129,011 of CM077083.1, forward strand.
ACATCTGAATCTTCAACAGATTGGTTGAACAGGTCAACACCTGAACCAAAAGATCCTTGATAAGATAAACCTTCTATAGAGGATAGTTATTACTTTTTGTATTATATTTATTTTCATACAAAACCATGGCACAGAACAAAGATTATGCTAGCACCGGACCTCCAATGTGCAACCTCTCCAAGTTTGCACTTTGGAAGGCAAGGATTAAGCTTTACATGAATTCTATTGATGAGGACATTTTTAATTCTATTTTGACAGTTTGTCCAAGACCCCCAGTGATCACAAGTACAAGTGCTGTTCCACCTCCTTCAGGAACAGATGCAGAAATAAAAAAATAGAAAGTTGCAGATGCAAAAGCTATAAATATCCTTGCTCAGACCATGTCTGATGAGATATTCCAAAAGGTGGCTGAATGCAGTTCAGGAAAAGAGATATGGGACAAGTTATTTGAAATTGTCTCAGGATCTGCTGATGAAAGGAAGGACATGAGATCCCATCTCATAAGACAATTTGAGAACTTCAAGAAAGGATAAACTAAATCAGTGGCTGACATGTACAACAGACTCAGCCTAATAGTCAGTGAACTAAAAACACTGGATAAGGAGATCTCTCTAACTGAACTAAATGACAAGATCCTAATGTGCTTCCCTAGCACTTGGGACTCAAGGATCTGGCCAATCAAGGATGCCAGAAGCCTAACTGAGATTACTACTAAAGCTTTGTTGGGCAAGCTCAAGTCTTATGACCTGCTCATCAAGAACAGAGAGGAAGAACAAAAGACTGTTTCTCTAGCCATCAGAAAGGAGAAGACCATAGCATTCAAAGCTACAGAAGATCTTCCTGAAGACAAGGTCACAGGCAATGAAGAATTGATGAGTTTGCTGGCCAAAAGATTCTATAAGATGGCCAGGAAAGATTTCAGAAAGAGGTCATGCAGATGGCATGAGAAGCCAAGGTATGACAAGTCAAATAATAAAGAAATAATCTGTTTTGGATGCAGGAAACCATGCCATATTGTGCCTGACTGTCCAGAAAATCAGAATAAGGACAAGAAGGACAGGAAAGATAGGAGAAAAGACAAGGACTCTAGAGGAAATAACAGCAACAAATTCTCCTCCAACAAAAATAAACATACAAGGAAGGGGTTTGTAGCTGAAAGCTGGAGTGATACTGAAGAGGAATCAGAAGTCTCATCAAGCTCAAGTTATGATGAGGATGATGCTGAAGAAAAGGAATTCTGCATGATGGCTATCAATGTCTCTCAGCAAAATTCTGATGCAGAACAAGGATCAGATTCAGAATCTGAAACTCAAACTGAAGAAGACCAAGTAATAGACTCCTTTGAATTTGACTCAGAGGACTTTAGGTCTAAATTTAAGGCACTTTGTTTAGACCTGTTAAAATTTGAGAAAGAGATTATCTCTCTCAGAAATCAATTGTCTGAACATAGCACCTTAAAATCAGATAACCTCAAACTCTATGAGGAGTTAGAATGCTGTAGGGAGGAGATAGCTTCACTGAAAAGTGAGTTATCCCAGGCAAAGAAGTTTGAAGAATCCCTTAATGGGAGAAGCATCAGACTGATTGACATCACAAGCACAGTGAACTCAAGATTCAATAGTAAACTGGGCTTGGGTGCTTCATCCAGCCAACCTATAGTATTAACAACCCCAATTAAATTTATTTCTGATAAAAGAAAGGGTGTTGTAGAGGTAGCTAGGAAGAATCCAGATTTTTCTAAGGAAAATCAAGTTCAACAGAAATCGTTGAACAGAGCTCGGCGATCCAAGGCTGGATCGTCGAACTCGGATCGACGACTTCTAAACTCTGAACTCTGATATAGTCGATCTTCGAATGGAGCTCGACGATCTGACCCAAGATCGTCGAACTCAGGTCGACGATCGTTGAACGGAGCTCAGAGCTTTGAACCTTCTTTCAAAGGTAAATCTCAAGTCAATCCTAGAAGTCCCTCATCCCAAAGCTTCAACCCTTATACTGAATGGATAGTACCTCCTAGGAGATACCATCCTGAAGGATATAAGAGTCAGCCAGGGATGTCTTTCATTTCTGAATTTAAAGGTTATCAACCTAGACCCAAGGTAAACTGGGTCAAAAACATATAAATTGTTTATGTGCAGGTGAAGACCTATCCAACAATGAACCAACAATGGTATCTGGATAGTGGGTGCTCAAAGCACATGACAGGGAGTAAGGACAATCTCACATCCTTCAAAGCCAAACTTGGACCCAAAGTGATCTTTGGAGATTCAAACTTTGGTCAAACAAAAGGATATGGTGCTGTTCAGATTGGCTCAGTCACATTCAAGAAGGTGGCTTATGTGGAAGGACTGAAGCACAACCTAATCAGCATCAGTCAACTCTGTGATGAAGGATATCAAGTGACATTTAACAAATCCTTATGCCAGATCAAGTCAGAGGATAACACAACAGTGTTAACAGGTAAAAGGAAAGGTAACATTTATCTTGTAGATTTCCTTTCAACCAACATAAATATCTGCTTATTTAATTCTGTCTGTAAACCAAATGATTTATGGCATAAGAGACTAGGACACTTAAACCTTAGAACCATTGCTAGGCTGTCCAAGGATAACCTTGTTAGAGGACTACCTTCTGGCCCCTACAAGAAGGAAGGACTCTGCAGGGCTTGTCAATTAGACAAGCAAACTAAAAACAGTTTTAAGTCACTTAATAAGAGTGATTCACCTAGGATTTTGTATCTGTTACACATGGATCTTTTTGGACCCATTACAGTACAAAGCTTAGGAGGGAAATCTTACACTTTAGTGATTGTAGATGACTTCTCTAGATTCACTTGGGTATTCTTTCTGAGGAAGAAGTCTGATAACTTTAAATGTTTGACAGATTTTCTCAAATGCATACAGATTGAGTTCAATACTCATATTGCCCTGATCAGAAGTGATCATGGGATAGAGTTTTATTCTCTTCTCATGCAAGAGTTCTGTCAGAGTGAAGGGATTAGTCATACTTTCTCAGCTCCTAGAACTCCTCACCAAAATGGGGTAGCTGAAAGGAAAAATAGAACCCTAATTGAATCTGCTACTACATTGTTGACAGATACTCACCTTCCTCTATCTTTTTGGGCAGAGGCAGTGAACACCTCCAACCATGTGTTGAACAGAAGTTTGATACATAAACTGAAGGGCAAGACTCCCTATGAATTGCTCAAAGGGAAGAAACCTAAAGTAGACTATTTCAAAATTTTTGGCTGCATTTGTTATATTCACAATAATGACAAGAAGTATTTAGCAAAATTCCAAGCTAAAGCTGATGAAGGAGTGTTTCTGGTATACTCCATGATCAGTAAAGCTTATAGGGTTTATAATAAAACTTCTCTTAAAATTGAAGAATCTGTTTATGTATCTTTTGATTAGACTAACATGTGTTATAAGGAGAAGTCTACTTCTACCATAGAACCATTGCAGGTACACTCTCTTTCAGAAAATTTGGACAGGTTGCACATTGTAGAAAAGGATTGAGTACATTCACCTATCCAACAAAGAGTTGAAATCAGTGAAGATGAAGAGGATACTCAATATCTTGATGTTCAACATCTTGGAAAAAACAATTTTGAAGAGCCAGTTGTTGTTCCACAAGAGGAAACAACAACACAGGTTGGTGAACAATCAACACCCCCTGTTGATTTAGTAACAACAAGAGATCACCCAATCTCCCAAGTGATTGGAAACATCTCAACTAGTGTGCAGACCAGAAATCAGGTCAACCAGAACCTGATGCACACCTGCTTTTTATCTCAAGTTGAGCCTCAATCCATTCAAGATGCAGAACAAGATCCACACTGGATCATTGCTATGCAAGAGGAACTACATCAATTTGAGAGGAACAAAGTTTGGGAGCTAGTACCAAAGCCTAAGGATCACTCAATTGTTGGAACAAAGTGGGTGTTCAGAAACAAGTTGGATGATCAAGGAGTTATTGTAAGGAACAAGGCAAGGCTAGTTGCTCAAGGTTATTCTCAAGAAGAAGGGATAGACTATGACCAAACCTTTGCACCAGTGGCAAGGCTAGATGCCATAAGAATATTCCTTGCTTATGCAGCTCACAAAGGATTCAAGGTCTACCAAATGGATGTGAAGAGTGCATTTCTCAATGGAGACATCAAAGAGGAAGTCTATGTTAGACAACCTCCAGGTTTTATCTCTCCGACTTATCCTGACCATGTTTTCAAATTGCATAAAGCATTATATGGTCTCAAGCAAGCTCCTAGAGCATGGTATGAGACCTTAGCATGCTTTCTTATGAAAAATGATTTTATAAAGGGTAGAGTAGACCAAACTCTCTTTATTAGAACCCATAAGTCCCATACCCTACTAGTACAAATATATGTAGATGATATCATATTTGGTTCTACTGATTCAAATTTGTGCAGAAAGTTCTATAACTTAATGCATTCTAAATTTGAAATGACTAGCATGGGTGAGCTTTCCTTCTTTCTAGGATTGCAAGTCAGACAACATGCTGAAGGCATATTTATTTCTCAAACCAAGTATGCAAAAGAATTGGTTAAGAAATTTGGTATATCTGAAGCATATTGTATGAAGACACCTATGCCTACCAATGTTGTATTAGATACTGATGAACATGGTAAATATGTTGATTAGACAACATATAGAGCAAAGATTGGCTCTCTATTGTACCTTACAGCTAGTAGACCTGATATAATGTTTGCTACATGTATATGTGCTAGGTTCCAAGTAAGCCCTAGAGAGTCACACCTAATATTAGTTAAGAGGATTCTTAGGTATGTGAAAAGTTGTCCAAATCTAGGACTCTGGTATCCAAAAAACTCAGGATTTTAATTAACTGGATTTTCAGATGCTGATTATGCTGGATGTAGAGTAGACAGGAAAAGCACTAGTGGAACTTGCCAGTTCCTTGGTGATAGACTTGTCTCCTGGTTCTATAAGAAACAGATATCTGTGTCAACTTCAACTGCTGAAGCTGAATACATGGCAGCAGACAGCTGTTGCTCACAGATTCTGTGGATTCAAAACCAGCTCCTAGACTATGCCTACAACTTAGAAGGATCAAAAATATTTTGTGATAACACTAGTGCTATCTCTATAGCACAAAATCCAGTCCTCCATAGTAGGACAAAATATATAGAGATTAGGCATCACTTCATAAGAGACAATGTGGAGAAAAATAAAATTGAAATTTAATATATCCCAACTAATTTTCAAAGGGGAGATATTTTCACCAAACCTTTGGAAGAAAAGAAACACACTTCTTCCTAATTCAGTTAGGAATGTTAGATGGAAGAATTTTAAAATAAATCCCAATATTTTTAAATCTAAAAATAGACCGAGACTAGGCTAAAAACTTGTATTTTCTAGTGTCTGTAGATTCTGTTTTGTCTCTGAACTGCGCTCGACATTTTTCCCAAAAAGCGTCGAACGGAGATCGACGCTTTCCAATAAGCGTCGACTGGAGTTCAGCGTTTTCTAGGCAGCGCTAGGCTATCTTCTTCTTGTCAACGATCGTCGAACGGAGATCGACGCTCTCCAATGTCGTCGAACGGAGATCGACGATATTTAAGACTCTTCAGATTCCACTAGAAGCCCAGATCGTCGAACGGAGTTCAACGATCCTTCCTTTTCGGCGTCGAACCCTAATATAAAATCATTCTTTCGGCCGTCATTTTTCTTTTGCGCTTTCATATTCTCTGCAAACTTTTTTGTTCCCTCCAAACTCTACTGCACTTGGTTGTGTTTGTTACTTTTTGCAGGTATAAAATGGCCGTGAATGTTGCCGCTCTCGCCAAGATGAAATTTGATACAGGATTTGATATAGATATGGACTCGTTTGATGGCAACGATCAGGTTTTCAAAAACATTCTGGAACTCTTCCGAGAACAACAGTTAGTGCACATAATGTCCACTAGGATAAAGATTGCTGTAGATGAGATTAAGGAATGGGTGTTTACAGCACATAATCTGGATGAGAATACCCTCGTTGGTACTATCGGCGGGACTCAGGTATCATTATCACCTACTCTTCTAAGTGAAGTATTTCATCTGAGTACTGGAGATGACTCTGTTGAAATGTTGGGAGAAGAATCTGCGAATATGTTAGATAGAATGGGACACTCTGCCGCTAACCCTGGCAAGTTATTGAAAAAGAACTTATCTATTGAGTTTAGATTTCTGGCTGATGTTGTGGGGAAAGTGCTTCTGGCAAAGCACTCAGCTCATGATACCATATCTAGTATCAGTTCTGTTTGATGGGAGTCCTGGTAGATAAGAAACACCTGAATTGGGGAGAAATTTTCTTTGATTTGATAAAGAAGAAAATAAACAAAAGTTTTGTGAACTTTGGGAGGATCTTAGGGGTATTCCTACACTCCAGGTGCCCTGAACTGCTAGTCTATAATGGGATGCATATCAATGCATCAAAAAGGGTATCTTGTGCCCTGTTTGGGAAATGGGACAGACAGATTATCAAGCCTACCAGGACTACCAATGCTTCAGGCACAAGGACTATTGCAGTCTCTTCCCTTCAGGCTCCTGCCCTCATTGAGGAATTGCCTGCCTCCACCTCTTCTCCTCCCTCTCCACCTCCCTTTTTTCTACCTCCACCTCCACATCAACCATCTCCACATCCATCTCTTCCACCATTACCATTTCATCACCAATCTTACCTCCAGCCACCTCAGAAAAAATTCCATCCACTTCACTACTATCCACCTCTTGACATGCCATCCTTCAACATCTTGGAAGACTCCTTCATGGATGCTTCCACTTCCTCACCTGCTTAGCTTCCCTCTACTTCTTCATATCAACAACTCCTACAAGATATTCTTACTCAACCATCCTTCACACCATCCATCTCCACACCCATATCATCTATCTCCACCATCCCAATCTCTCAACCAACCATCCTACCATCCACAATACCATCTACCATAGTCCATCCATCACCAGCACAAAACATTCCCTCCTCCACCTCTACTCAAGTCACACTTGAGCAAGTGGATCTATCAGCTTTGGCAGATAAGCTATATGGGATACAGGCCCCCAAGCTAGTAATCCTGCTGGAGACCTCCATGGATCCACTCCTGAACTCAATAAATGAGCTATCTGACAGGCTATCCTCTCTCTCCTCTCCTCAGGCAATCCCTTCTATGGGGTGCCCTTATCCAGTTATCACTGAATCAAGGCAGGGGGAGATGCTCTATGAAGCTGAGGTGGTGCCTGCTGCTCCTGAGGAACTGTTGTCTGCAGAGATTTCTACTCCAGCCTCAGTACCAGTACTCACAATGGACTTCAGGTCACTGTTGTCTGAATTTGATTCTCTTCCCAGAAGCTGCTTATCAACTTAGGGAGTTGAAGACCTTACTAAGGCCATTGTGCCTATTACTGTCTGTGATCCCAGCCTGATTATCTCTTATATCAATTCTCTTAAGGCTGTGGAAGTTTCTGCTTGTGTTGTTGTTGTTGCTGCTGAAGTTGCTGAATCTACAGATATTGATATGTTGCCTACTGATCCTGTTGATGCTGCTAATGTTGTTGAACTTGCTGTTTTTCTAGAAGAACCTGTTGTTTCTGAAGTTCCTTCTGCTCCTGTTGCTACTACAATTGTTTTTGCTCCTGTTCTGTCTGCTGAGAAGTCTAAACAAAGAGAAGAGTATATCAAAAGCATTGATGATCTATATGACAGACCCCAGAGTTCAGAAAGTGATCAATTTAACACTGACTCTAATGATTTTGCTGGCACCATTGCCAAGAAAAGGAAAGCCAGAAGCAAAGCAATGATGAGAGTCCCTCCTGCTCAAGCCAAAGATGTCAATGATATACCATATTACATTTTGCATGATTGTCAGATAACAGAGCCTTGGATGCAATACTCTAAGAATCAGCTAAAGGCTATGAAGAAAAGAAGGAAGCTTGACAAATATGAGAAAGGATCTTCCCAGTTTCCTCCTCCTCCTCCTCCAGACTCAGGATCTGGTGGAGGCTCAGCTTTTCAATCATCTGCTTCAAAGCACAATTCTTCTCAATCTTCTCAAAGATATCAACCCAGAGGTCAACATCAAAGAGGATATCATTCTAGAAGAGGTCAGTACAGAGGAAATCAGAGAGAGTACAGAACTTATTCCAGACAAACAAAGGGAAGGACAAGGTCCTTTTGATTCTACTCAAGGTCCTTTCCCTTACAAGCTTAGAGATTCAGTTGTCACCAGGACTCCTACTGATTCAGAATCTATCAATAGATATGAACCTCAAGTCCCTTTTGAAGATCCTAAAAACAACCCAGTGTCATGGACGGCTAGAATGAAAGAGCTTGCTGCACTAGATCAAATTAAAAAGGCTAAAGAGCAAGGCAAAGACATTTCCAACTTTACAACCCTTTCAGATCAAAGAAAGACAGAGTTAGAGAGATATTCTTCAAGAAAATTCTTTGATCCAGAAAGTTACATGAAGCTGCACCCTGAGGCTGTAGTTCCAAGGCCTAGATCCCAAACCTCCTTAGGTGCAGATGATGACAGAAGATCAAAGAAAGAAGCCCTCAATCCTAACAGGGAAATTCTGTTTAAAAAGGGAAATGAGAAGAAGTGATTTTTGTAAGCTGAACAAACACCTATCTCTGAATATTTGCTGAAATTCTATCCGTGATCTGCAATGCTGCTATGCCTTGTTAGTTTAGCTTTTGCTTTGTCTGTATGATTATTTATTTCCTATCTTATCTTGTAAATAGTAATCCTAACCCAAATAGGGGGAGATTGTTGGAACACCCTATATCTAATTTGGGCAAGGATCACTATGTTTTTAGGAAATTGGTTTGACCTAGTTGTATAGTTGAAAAGGTCAAATTAGAATGAGTCTAAGGGTTAGAACTTAGGTTTGAAGCTGCCCCCAAGACCATTCAAAGATCAGGATTCAGTGCTGAGACTAAGGCAATTTTCGTCGAGTTCAGGTCGACGAAACGTCGAACTCAGTTCGACGTTCTCTGAGCTCAATTCTGCAAGTCGTCGAACTCCGGTCGACGATCTTCGAGCTCAGATCGACGTTTTGTCTTCAGATATTTTCCAAGTCGCTGAGCTCAGTTCGACGATCGTAGAGCTCAGGTCGACGTTTTCTGTCTCTAGTATAAATCCAATCTCTGAGCTCAGGTCGACGATAGCTGAGCTCAGGTCGATGATTTTTGTGAGAGATCGATGCTTTCAGAATTCAAATTCAAGAACAGTTTTGGAATTCTTTCAGAGTTATTTCCTGCATTTATTGCAAAGGATTATGAAAGTGATGATAGATACAACTCTAGAGGGGGGGGGGTGAATAGAGTATTCAAAAATTATGACACCCTACTCAACTCCCTTAGAGTTAATTTGCGGAATGAGTTTATAGATATTTTAAACCCTAGAGCCTAACACAAAGTGAAGTACACTAGAGAAGGGCAACTGTAATTACAGTTGAGCTTTGATCCTATCACAGCAACTAGCAATCCTAGTTATTTCTACTCATAGCCATAGTGGAATAAATTAAATAAGCAGCACAGACGACACAAGAAATTTTATAGTGGTTCCCTCTAAATAGGTACGTCCACTCTTCTACCACCCTGGTAGGAATCCACTACAGGTTTTTGATCAGGTGTCCTACCACCAACTGATCTGCATCAGGTAGATCAAGTAGACCCTTTGAGCTTTTGATGAGGAGCTCAAAATCCAACACAGGTTTTTGATCAGGTGCCCTGTCACCAAGGTTCACTTTTGAAGGGAGTAATAACCCTTTATACAGGAGGTTGAGAGAGTTAAAGTTTCTTCTCTATTATTAAAATAGATAAGAGAAGCTAGTGGAATGCACAGAGCTAGAAAGCTCTAAAGAGTCAAGGCTCCCCCTGGCTTAGAGAATATCCAGGAAGAAGTCTTGCTTTAGGGTGCAGGAACTCTTCTGAACTCTTGACAGAGAACTGTCTAGAAATTCTAAAGGAGAAGCTTGAAGAAGACTCTTGATTTGGAAAAGGTGTTCTTCTTCAATCAGCTTCCTTTCTTCTTCTTCTTCTAAAGGCCTCTGAGTGAATGTCTTCCTGTGAGCAGGATGAACTCAGGATGAAGAAGAATGCTGAAGAGATTTTATCTTCTCAGTTGAATGTGAATTTCTGAGAGATGTAGATCTCTATGCTGCTGTGAGTAAAACTTCTTGTATGTTTGAGTTGTTGTTCTTTGTATGTATTTTTTTCTCTGTCTTTAGAAGGCACTTTATATATGAGCCTTTACAACGACTCTAATCTGAGTTTGAATTTTGTCTTCTTCTGGAATCTGCAAACTGGACTGCAAATAGCACAAAGCAAAATATATCTTGCAGATAGATATCCTATAAAAAGATAAAGCTTTCTAAGAAACTGCAAATCAATCTGATAAAAAAGTGCTAGAAAAAGTCACATCAGAAAGAGCTATTTATGGCCAGAGAAGACTTTTGAGTCTAACGGCTATAAAGGACAGCCTGACAGATAAAGCAGAAAATATATTTCAACTAATAAGACAAACCACTTTGTCAGATAAAGATTGACTTATGCATATAGAATGGAGCAAAGATTGCCTGGAAATAATAACATATCATCAATGAAATATACTTTAATAAAATATGCTAAGCAGATAAGAAATAAATAATATAACTTTACTAAAGGCAGACAAAAAGAATGTCGAACGACCCTCGGAGATCGTCGACCGAAGCACGGAGATCGTCAACCTATCAGAACAGATAGTCGAACGACACAAATAGTCAAACTATCAAAGAAGATAGTCGAACTACCTCAGCAGATAGTCGACCTATCAGAGCAGATAGTCGAGCTATCAGATAGTCGACTTATCAAGACAGATAGTCGAGCTATCAAGCAAAACAGATAGTCGACCTATCAAGCAGATAGTCGAACTATCAATGAAGATAGATAGTCGACCTATCAAACAGATAGTCGAGCTATCAGATAGTTGAACTATCCAAGCAGATAGTCAATCTATCAAAGAAGACAGATAGTCGACCTATCAAACAGATAGTCGAGCTATCAGATAGTTGAACTATCCAAGCAGATAGTCGAACTATCAAAGAAGATAGATAGTCGACCTATCAAACAGATAGTCGAGCTATCAGATAGTTGAACTATCCAAGCAGATAGTCGAACTATCAAAGAAAACAGATAGTCGACCTATCAAACAGATAGTCGAGCTATCAGAAAGTTGAACTATCCAAGCAGATAGTCGAACTATCAAAGAAGACAGATAGTTGACCTATCAAACAGATAGTCAAGCTATCAGATAGTTGAACTATCCAAGCAGATAGTCGAACTATCAAAGAAAACAGATAGTCGACCTATCAAACAGATAATCGAGCTATCAAATAATTGAACTATCCAAGCAGATAGTCGAACTATCAAAGAAGATAGATAATCGACCTATCAAACAGATAGTCGAGCTATCAGATAGTTGAACTATCCAAGAAGATAGTCGAACTATCAAAGAAATCTGTCTTAACAAAAGAAGTCGAGCGGGGTTCGACGATCGTCAAGGTAGATACCGCAGATCGTCGAGAGTCTAACTCAGAGAAAGACGATCTATAGACAGACGAACGTCGACCAACTGATAGACGATCGTTGACCAGTCGATAGACGATGGTCGAGCGGCGTTCGACTATAGTTGAACCAAAAATGACTTAACCAAATTTTCATCTGGATAAGCAATTCTACAACTAAGGGAATTTAACCTATTAGCTAACCTTTGACCATAGATAAATCTTCGGTCAAGAAACTAAAAAAGTAGACTAAACTCAAATCCAAACTAGGGTACCAACAATCTCCCCTATTTGAGTTAAGTCTCTCAAAACAAAACAAAACAAACAAACTACAGGAAAGAAACATCTAAGCATCAAATGCATCAATCAAACAGTTAACATAAACAGATTGACAATAAAACTTTAAGCAGCATCAGAATCTGGTTTAGAGATAGAAGAGTCGGGAATAAAAGAGATTTTTCTGAGAGGATCTAGAACTTCCTTCTTTGATGTCTTCAGATCTTATTCTCCAATAACTTTGGTTTCTCCTGTTCTTGGAACAACTACTTCTGGATATTTTTTTATATATTTGGTAGCATCAAAAACTTCAGGTCTTACCTGGAATCTATCAAGTTCTTTCTTTCTGAATTTGGACATAGTAGTTAATCCTGTAACATCTTTTCCTTCATCTCTGGCTTTTCTAATCTGAGTTGATCCAACCAATTCAAGGAATCTGGCCATCCTGAAGTCAGGATTAAGCTCTAATCTTTCATACTCATTTTCATCAGCTGGGTTTAAAGGATTTATAGTTCTGAATTTAGTAGAAAGTTCTAACATGCTTGCAGCTGGCTCTTTCTTTTCTTGAATAACTAAAGATTTCCTTTCTTCTGATAAGATTGGGAAGAAGTGAATCTAGAAGGAGGAGCAGAGGGACTGATAACATTTCCAGATGCTCCTGCACTGGGAGGAGGAGGAGGTCCTTTAGAATTCCATTTAGGAGCTGGACTGTCATATCTTTTAGATTTCTTTCTTTGTTTTTCCTGATTTTTAGAGAATCCCATCCAGTGCTGATATTCTTTTGACTTGAGATCTATTCCTTTCAAGATGTAAAAAGGAATATCATGGTCAGGGTTTGATGGAGTAGGAGCAGCAGCTTTTCTTTTTCTTTTGGTAGATTTCTTCTTCTTGGTTCCTTCTGAATCATCAGAGTCATCTTCATCATCAGATGATTGAGGATGATCATAGGGATCAACAGCTTCTCGCACATCTTTTTCTCTATCCTTTAAAGAAGCTTTTTCTATCTCTTCTTCCAAGGCATCCTGTGTCAGAAGAGTGTCTAGATCTAGTCCAGGGGTGTCATCCTAGACTGTAGATTTTTCTTCTTGTCCAACTGAAACATTCTTTTGTTCAACTGTAACTGTCATGGAGACCAGTTCTTCTTGCACAACTATCTGAGCTGGTTGAGAGAACTCAGGATCTTGAACAGCAGGTTCTGGATCAGCTGGTTCTGGAGCAGGTTGTTGAACAAGTTCTTGGACAACTCAAACTTCTTCCACTATATCTGTAGTATCAGGAACACAGATTTACTAAATGAAATAGAAACATCCCTTCTAGGTATTCATAGACTAGCATGTCAGTTAACATGTCAAGAAAATGAGTAAATGAATTACCTTCAGGATTTTCCTCAGAATTTCCTAACTCCCATAATTCATCTAGAAAGAAGGTGATGACTCCTTCCAGGAATAGAGCAACTATAGGAGTGGAGTATTCTTCTAAGCAGACTTTGACAACAAATTCTGTTTTCATTAAAGCATCAGAAATCTCTTTTTCAGAAAGTTGAGGTACTGTTTCTTCTTGAGCTACTATCTCTTTTTCTATAAGTGTTGTTTCTCTTTGAGTATCTGCTGGAGGATCTGCTGGAAGAGAGGCCAGGGGCAGTTCAGAGGCATCTTCATAGAACATCTCCCCCTGCCTGATTTCAGTGGAAACTGAAACCAGGCCCCTAGATGAAGAGGGCTCAGCAAATTTTGAGAGAGCTTGGATGGAGGTAGTCAGGGAAGAAATGGAGGATACAAGAGGAGCAATTGCTTCTTCAATCATGGTTTTTATTGAAGAAGTAATTAACTCCAGGATATTGGCTATGAGTGCTGGAGATATAGATGTGGATGGGGGAATAACAGAAGATGGAAGATCATCAGGAAAGGCAGTTTCCTGATGAGATGTGTTGTGAACTGGTGATTGAGGAGTGGATGAGGGAAAGTCAGTGTGATCTGGAGGTGTAAGTGGTGACTGAGGTGGGGTTGGAATTCTCTCAGATCCTAACAAATCAAAACTAGGAATAGATGTCCCAGCTAGATGTGCAGGAATGGGAGATGAAGGAGATGAAGTATGGAGAATTGTGGAGGAGTCAAGAAGAAGAGAGGCAGAAGATGGTACTTCAATTGAAGTAGATGGAACTTCAAATTGAGTAGATGGTAAGGCAGATGTGGATGGTACTTCAGTAGAGGTAGATGGGAATGCAGTAGAAGTGGATGGAATGGAAAGAATGGATGAGCCTGCTTCAGGTAGTTGGGGAGTGACCGAAACAGTCCTTGTGCTCTCAGACACAACTGGAGCTACCCCTGCTGGAGAAGGCTTCTGAAAACTTCTTTTCCACTTAACAAACAGTGTTGGGTCCATCTTCTTACTAGCATTGATAGTTGTTGAAACTGTTACCAACAGGTGGGAGTATTTCTCTTTTAGAAAAATCCCAAGTACCCTACCTAGGGTTACTTCCTTCTTGCCATTCTTCTTTCTTATCAAATCAAACATAATCCCTGCCCAATTGATCTGTTTCTTATTTACTATGGCACACATCAAGGAAAACTGCTGCCTGGTGATGTTGTCATGAGCAGAGTGCTTGCCTAGAAGCACTTTTCCAACGAGTTCAGCCAAGAACTTTATCTTTAACGAAAAATTAACTTTTAACAACTTAGAAGGAATGCCTTCGGCATGTCCTAACTCGATTAACATCCTTCCAAACTCTTGGGTATCTTGTTCATAATCTTCTTCACCATTCAATAATCCAAAAACATCAGTCAATGCAGTAGGAGTCAAACTTACCTCTTCGTCGCCAATCATTCCAGTCATCGATTCGCCATTAGAAGACGAAGTGAAAACCCACTCTTTAATCTCTGTTATGTTGATCTTGATTCTTGTGGACATAAGCCTTTCCAATCCTTGTTCTTTGTAGAGCTGGAGGATTTCTATTATCTCAGAATCACAGGCGCCGAAGGAGTCAAAGTCTACGCTGAATCCGGCATCGAACTTCATCGCAGACAGAAGGGCTGAAGCAATCGCCATCGATTTGTCGGAGAAGACGAGAGAAAAGAGGAGGAGAAAGCGCTAGGTAGAGCTCAAACAGAAAGACGGAATACGAAAATATGAGTTCCATCGACTATAATAAGCATAATCTCTTAACCTAGATCGACCATCGGTTTAAATAAAAACCGCAATCGTCGGTCTATTTTAAAAGATACTGGAGACGATGGTCGAACGGTCATTCGACTATTTCTGTCTTCACAAACAAATAAGCTGTCGTCGCCCGTAGGTCGACGATCGGCTCAACCTGATCGACTATCGTCGAACGTCGTTCGACGATCTTCAAACAGATATCAACAAAGGCAAACGTCACACTTAGTCTTTTCCATTAATCATGCCTAGTTGATGTAGAAAGAACAGATGCTTCTGTTCATCTAAAGGCTTGGTGAAAATATCACCTCTCTGAAGGTCAGTGGATATGAACTCAAGGCTGATCTTGTTCTTTTCCACACAATCTCTCAGGAAATGATGTCTAATCTCAATGTGCTTGGTTCTAGAGTGGTGCACAAGATTTTGTGCAATGGAGATAGCACTGGTACTGTCACACATGATTTTTGTGTTCTTGTGTGTGTACCCATAATCCAAAAGCTGGTTTTGAATCCACAGGATCTGTGAACAACAACTGGCAGCTGCTATATATTCAGCCTCTGCAGTTGAAGTTGAGACAGAAGCCTGCTTCTTACAGAACCAAGAGACCAATCTCTCTCCCAGGAACTAACAAGTTCCTGAGGTACTTTTCCTGTCAACTCTACAACCAGCATAGTCAGAATCAGAGTATCCAATTAACTCAAATTCTTATTCTGCTGGGTACCATAGTCCTAGATTTGGACATCCCTTTAGGTATCTCAAAATTCTCTTGAGAAGAATCAAATGAGATTCCTTGGGGTTGACCTGGAATCTAGCACATAGGCATGTAGCAAACATTATATCTGGTCTACTTGCAGCTAAATACAATAGGGAACCAACAATGGCCCTATAATTCTTCTGATCAACTGGCTTGCCCTGATCATCAGAATCTATAACTATATTAGTAGCCATAGGTGTATGCATTGCTGAAGCATCAGCCATCCCAAACTTCTTTACCAATTCCTTGGTATATTTGGATTGGGAGATGAAGATGTCATCAGCATCTTGCTTTACTTGGAGACCAAGAAAGTAAGACAGCTCACCCATACTACTCATCTCAAACTTAGAATGCATCAAGTCAGAGAACTTTTTGCACAGTTTGGGATCAGTGGAGCCAAAAATAATATCATCCACATAGATTTGAACTAACAAGATTGTGTCCTTGTGGTGCTTAACGAAAAGGGTTCTATCAATTACTCCCCTAACAAAGTTGTACTCTAACAGGAAACTAGCTAGAGTCTCATACCAGGCTCTAGGTGCTTGTTTAAGTCCATAAAGAGCTTTTTGCAACTTGAAAACATGTGAGGGCTGAGTTGAAGAAACAAACCCAGGAGGTTGTTCAACAAATACCTCTTCCTTTAGCTCACCATTTAGGAATGCACTCTTGACATCCATCTGAAAGACCTTAAACTTCATACAGGCTGCATAGGCTAGAAAGATCCTTATTGCCTCTAGCCTTGCAACAGGAGCAAAGGTTTGGTCATAATCTATACCATCCTCCTGTCTGTAGCCCTGAGCTACAAGCCTAGCTTTTTTCCTTACAATAATTCCATTTACATCCAACTTGTTTCTAAACACCCACTTGGTGCCTATGATCAGTTGGCCTTTAGGTCTTGGAACCAAAGTCCATACTTTACATCCTTCAAACTGATTGAGTTCCTCTTGCATTGCAATGATCCTGTGGGGATCTAGCTCAACATCTTTTATGGTGAGGGGCTCAACCTGTGAAAGGAAACAAGCATGCATCACATCCTGTCTTAACTGATGTCTTGTTTGTACACCAGCTGATATGTCTCCAATCACTTGAGATGTAGGATGATCTCTAAGTGTGACAACATCAGCAGGTGGGATGTGATCTTCAACAACAGTTGGGATTAATTCCTCAGGAGGAATTGGATCAACTGTTGGTAGTACAGCAACAGCTTCTGCAAAGTCTTCATCACTGTCTGAATCAGTGATGTGAAGAGTTGATAGATGGAGAATCTCTTGAGTGACATCTTTATTAACTTCTGGTACCTGTAATGAACTTGAGGAAGGAGAAGTTTCCTTCTCCTTGTAAAACATCTGAGATTCATCAAAGGACACATGCATAGATTCCTCAATTTAAGAAGTTGATTTATTAAATACCCTATAAGCTTTGTTTACTTGGGAATATCCAAGAAAGATTCCCATTGAAGCTTTTGCTTCAAACTTTCTAAGGTATTCTTTGTTATTGTTATGAATGTATACTACACAACCAAACACTCTAAAATAATTAATTTTAGGTTTCTTTCCTTTAAGCAACTCATAAGGAGTTTTACTCTTAAGCTTGTGTATAAGACTTCTGTTCAAGACATAATTGGCTGTGTGATAACTTCTCAAATAAAGTTATCTTTGCCTAATATTTCTACTTCATAATTAGTAAAAAGGAGCCTAAATGATAATAAAATATGATTAATTATTGTTTTAATGATTATGATACTAAGTTAGCCTTATTCTATGGTTTTTATGCAAGGTTTGTTAAGGAAATCAACTTTGAAGAGTGATGCAGAATTTCTATTTTCGGCCTGGCCAGAAACTGCAACATCCAATTCTGAAACTGCAACATGTGTCTGTCCGAAATTCAGAATTTAAAATTTGAATTCCCACCATTTTTAATTATGGAAAGATGTGTCTCTTGAGGGGGATGGACGTTTTTAATGCCAAAAACTGATTAGAGGAAGATTATTCATCATTAATTTCGGATCTAAGAGAGAGAGCATCATCTAGGGTTGGCTTGGGAAGAAAACCTCCATTGGAGAGCGCCGACAAGAGGAAGAAGAAGGAGATCTTCGCACGGATTGAAGAAGCGACTCTAGGAAGAAATTCCTGCAGCGATTAAGCGTGAACCGCGATGTTTTGTAAGATCTATTTCAACATTTTGAGTGTTTCCTCCAACGCCATGAACTAATCCTTCTTTAATCTTGTATTATGAGATTACTAGGTTGTGTGTGATGGATATTTTCTAGTTTACTTTGTTGTGGATTCTTGGTGAGTGTTCTTTATCAAATATATGATCTTTATTTTCTGAAATGTTTGGCCAATGTTTCATTTTTTATGCTACGCTTCATAAATCGAGAGAGGAGTTGCGATAGCATATCATAATTTTGATATAGCATTTGAAGAGAGAAGGAGACTTCCTCTTGGTGTTAGCAACTTAGGTCTTTGTTCTTTGAGCGGTTCTTATTTCATCCGAGGGGAAATATAGAACTAGGGGTTGCCGATATCGAGAGATACAGTTATCTATTTTAAGATCGTTGCAAGGCACGCTCGCCACGCATTTCACAACAATTCATTCACTCGTCCATCATACTAAACCTAGGAAATCATAATATAAGATTATTTCTCTACCTTGATAAGAAAAGTTTTGCTCCTAAGACTCATAGTAGTTTTATTTAGAAATTTGCATTCTTAATTTCAGTAGTTCGAGAAAACCATAAATTTTGTCTCGCTTGGATTTAAAGAAAAGGCCTAACTGGTATTTGCAAGCACTGAATTCACCACCTCCCTGTGGAGACGATTCATACTCACTTATTATTACTTGACACGGCACGTGCACTTGCGTTTAAGTACGTAGACCATTACAGGCGTATCAAGTTTTTGGCGCCGTTGCCGGGGAGGTGCGAAACGTTTAGTGTTTTATTTTGCAATATTAGTGAATCCCTAGTAATTAGAGATCAAGTTTTGTTTTATCTTTGTTAATTCTCATTGCTATTACTGCTTTGTTTTGTGTCTGTTTTGCTTGTTTGTTTATTATCAATCATCAATTGTTGGTGTGCGTGTTTTATGTCGAGATATCGATCACCTGAATTACTACCGTTAAACCTAGAGATCGAACGGACGTGTAGACAAAACAGGAGAACGTTTCGATTAGAAAATAATAACGTGATAATAATGAATCCTGATAATCATAACGCTCCTAATGAAGTTGACCAGGAAGGCTTAGGTCAAGAAGGTCAAGTAGAACAGAATGGTCACCCCATTGAACAAAGGAGAACATGTCGTGATTATAACATGCCCTTCCGAGGAGGCTTGCAGTTTAGTATTACTAGACCCGCAATTGAAGCAAACAACTTCAAGATAGATTCTATGACAATGCAACTCGTTCAACACAATAAGTTTGGTGGCCTTAATAATGAAGACCCGAACTCTCACTTAAGGACCTTCATTGAAATATGTGACACATTCAAAATCCATGGAGCATCTGAGGAAGCGATAAAACTTAGGTTATTCCCATTTTCTTTGGAAGGAAAAGCAAGAGATTGGTTGAACTCTCTGCCCAATGGTTCTATCACTACTTGGGCAACTCTGATAGAGAAATTCTTAGCTAAATATTTTCCTCCATCGAAAACTGCCAAACTTATGCGTGACATATCTACATTCATGCAAGGGAACGGAGAGACACTTTATGACGCATGGGAAAGATTTAAGGAACTATTGCGCAAGTGCCCACACCACGGCCTAGCCACACACCAACAGGTGTGGACCTTTTACAATGGCATCCAGACGTCTACAATGATCCAAGTAGATGGAGCTGCAGGAGGATCACTGATGAACAAATATCCCGAGGATGCGTATGAAATTTTAGAGGATCTATCTTCGAATAATTATCATTCATTTGAGCGCCAAGGTTCCTCATCCATGGGAGGTGCACACCAAGTTGACCAACTCACTTCTTTCGCTGCACAAATAACCGCACAATTCAACTCGATGAATAAGCGGTTAGATGCCTTAACCTTACATAAAAATCAGGTTCCAATGAACCCCCAAGTTAATAGTATAGTAGCTCCTCCGATTAATATGAATCCTTCACTTACGGTGGAGGAACTCATTAACAATAACGAGGAGGTCAACTATATAGGTGGGCAACCGAGGTACATGAATCACAATAATCATAATGCAATTCCAACTCATTACAATCCGGATTTGCGTAATCACCCTAACTTCTCGTGGAAGAATAACACCGGCACGGGACACCCGCCTGGTTTTAACTCAAACCCACGTCCACCTCAAAACGTTAATTATAATCAACAAGGACCTTCTAGAAAGTTATCCGATGAGATCCTTATCGAATCTATGCAAAGGAACGATGCACGCATCACTAGTGTAGAGGGTTCACTGCGTGTGATTGAGTCTCAATTGGGACAAATCGCGAACGCATTAAGCCTTAGACCTCAAGGGTCACTCCCAACGGATACCACACCGAATCCGAAAGGAGACAATCAACAATGCAAGGCGGTCACTCTACGAAGTGGTAAGGAGTTGGAGAGCATTCCACTAAGAGAGAAAAGTAAGGGTAGTAATGAAAAGGAATTAGAGGAGTTGATTCCTTGTATCCCTAATGAGGGGGCCATACAAGATGGGAATGGTCAGGAACCTGCGATAGAAGTGTTAGAGAAAAAGAAAGAGCGAATAGATGAAGCTACGAAGGAAAAAGAAGCTAGAATAATTTATCCACCACCACCTTTTCCGCAACGGTTAAAGAAAAGCAAACTCGATCAACAATTCCAAAAATTTCTCGAGATTTTTAAGAAGTTGCAAATCAACATCCCATTCGCCGAGGCTTTGGAACAAATGCCAAGCTACGTTAAATTTATGAAGGATATCCTATCTAAAAAGAGACGTTTTGGTACAAATGAGACGGTGGCACTCACTCAAGAGTGTAGTGCTATTCTTCAAAAAAGACTCCCACCTAAGTTAAAGGATCCGGGGAGCTTTACGATACCATGTTCCATAGGTTATAAGTTTGAGGGGAAGGCCTTGTGCGATCTTGGAGCGAGCATTAACTTAATGCCGCTCTCCATATATAAAAAGCTAGGTTTGGGGGAGATTTCCAAAACCTCCATAACTTTGCAACTAGCTGATCGGACCTTGGCATACCCAAAAGGGATAGTGGAGGACGTTTTGGTGAAGGTGGATAAATTTATATTTCCGGCGGACTTTGTCGTTCTAGACATGGAAGAGGATAGAGAAGTTCCGATTATTGTAGGAAGACCTTTCCTAGCGACGGGTAGGACTTTGATTGACGTGCATAAGGGAGAGTTAACGATGCGGGTGAATGACGAACAAGTCACATTTAACGTACTCAAAGCGTTAAAGTTCCCCCACCGGGAGGAAGATAATATGGAGGTGGTCAATCACGTTTCTATATGCGAGTACATGTCTAGTTCACTTTCTGCTGAACATGATATGTTGTTGACTCAATTATTAACGGAGGATGACCAATCCGATGATGATGAAGCGATTCAAGATTGCTTACAAGCATTCGAGAAGCAAACTGCTTGGTTTCGTAGGCCGGAACCATTAGAGATGCCCGAGAAATCCTTATTAGCTAAACCGTCCATCGTTGAACCTCCATCACTTGAGTTGAAACCTCTTCCCGAGCATCTTACTTATGTATATTTAGGGGATGACGAGACACTACCGGTCATCATAAATTCCAACTTAACATCTGATCAACGGGAACGACTAATTGAACTACTTAAGCAATTTAAAATGGCCATAGGATGGACTATCGCTGATATCCAGGGGATAAGCCCTTCA
This sequence comes from Platanthera zijinensis, assembly GCA_039513925.1. Taxonomy (NCBI): domain Eukaryota; kingdom Viridiplantae; phylum Streptophyta; class Magnoliopsida; order Asparagales; family Orchidaceae; genus Platanthera; species Platanthera zijinensis. The sequence goes on from CM077083.1 coordinate 161,150,598, forward strand.
TTATGTATGCACAAGATTCTTTTGGAGGAGTCATTTCATGGGTCGATTGAGCCTCAACGCCGCTTAAGCCCGCCAATGAAAGAGGTAGTTAAAAAGGAGATTATTAAGTGGCTAGATGCGGGTATAATATATCCCATCTCGGATAGTCCGTGGGTCTCGCCTGTTCAGTGTGTACCCAAGAAAGGGGGGATGACGGTTATAAGGAACGAGAAGGAAGAGATGGTCGCCACTAGGACGATCACGGGGTGGAGGATTTGTATGGATTATAGGAAGTTAAACAAAGCCACCCGAAAGGATCATTTCCCTCTTCCCTTCCTCGACCAAGTCCTAGACAAATTGGCGGGGAATGATTTTTACTGCTTTCTTGATGGGTATTCAGGGTATAATCAAATTACTATCGACCCCGCCGACCAAGAAAAGACCACATTTACTTGCCCCTATGGGACTTTCGCGTTTAGGAGGATGCCCTTTGGTCTATGTAACGCTCCGGCTACTTTCCAGCGTTGCATGATTGCCATTTTCTCTGATATTATGGACCAGGGTATTGAGATTTTTATGGATGATTTCTCCATCTTTGGAAAATCATTTGACACGTGCTTAGAGTGTTTGGAGAAGGTGCTCACACGTTGTGTTGAGACAAACCTAGTATTAAATTGGGAGAAATGCCATTTCATGGTTCGTGAAGGCATAGTGTTGGGTCATCATGTTTTCAGGACTGGGTTGGGGGTAGACAAAGCAAAACTAGATGTGATAGAAAAATTACCTCCACCCAAGAATGTGAAAATGCTAAGAAGCTTCCTTGGACACGCGGGCTTCTACAGAAGATTCATCAAAGACTTCGCGAAAATAGCTAAACCCTTGAGTGGACTTCTAGAGAAGGATGCAAAATTTTCCTTTAGTGACGACTGCTTGAGAGCGTTCGACGAGCTCAAATATCGGTTAACCACCGCTCCTATTGTAGTAACACCTGATTGGGAAGAGCCATTTATTTTGATGTGTGACGCGAGCGACTACGCGGTAGGAGTTGTTTTGGGACAAGTGCGGGAGAAGATATTTCATACGATCGCATATGCTAGCAAGACCCTAATCGATGCCCAGACCAACTACACTACCACCGAAAAGGAGCTATTGGCGGTGGTATTCGCATTCGAAAAATTTCGATCGTATCTCTTATGTACGAAGGTTATAGTGTACACCGATCATGCAGCGATCCGTTATCTTATGGAGAAGAGAGACTCAAAACCACGTTTGATTCGATGGGTCCTTCTCTTACAGGAGTTTGATGTAGAGATTAAGGATAGGAAAGGAACGGACAACCCGGTTGCAGATCACTTATCTAGGATTGAGAGTACACAACCGACACTACATTCTGAAGTGGAAGAGAGATTCCCTGATGAGCAGTTACTAGCGATTTCGGAGAATATTACGCCTTAGTATGCTGACTTAGTAAACTATCTAGCAAGCAATATTTTGCCACCTGAAATATCCTACCAACAAAAGAAAAGATTTTTACATCAGGTACGGTCTTACATGTGGGATGATCCTTTGTTGTTCAAGGTTGGTGCCGACGGAATCGTACGGAGATGCATCCCCGAGGAGGAGATGAGAGCGATATTGGAGAAATGTCATAGCTCCCCCTACGGAGGTCATTTCAAGGGAACGAGAACCGCAATGAAAGTGTTAGAAGCTGGCTTCTATTGGCCTAATTTATTCAGCAACGCAAATGAATTTGTAAAGCAATGCGATAGATGCCAACGGAGCGAAAATATACATAAGAACGATGGGATGCCCATGAATATAATGCTGGAAGTCGAACTATTTGATGTATGGGGTATAGACTTCATGGGACCGTTCGTGAACTCGAATGGTAATCTATTCATATTATTAGCTGTGGACTACGTATCTAAATGGGTGGAAGCAATCGCGACGCCCAGGAATGATGCAAAGGTGGTCCTTAACTTCTTAAGACACCATATATTCAGTCGATTTGGAATCCCGAGGGCAATCCTTAGTGACGGTGGCAGTCATTTCTGTAATAATCAGTTCACCGCATTACTAAACAAATTTGGGATAACTCACAAAGTCGCCTTAGCATATCATCCCCAGACGAATGGGTTAGCGGAAGTATCCAATAGGGAGATCAAGAAAATTTTAGAAAAGACAGTGAGCGTGAACCGTAGAGACTGGTCACAAAAGCTTGTTGATGCATTATGGGCATATCGCACTGCCTTCAAAACTCCCATTGGGCTAACCCCGTACCGAATGGTCTATGGAAAGTCCTGCCACCTACCTCTAGAACTAGAACACCGGGCATTCTGGGCAATAAAGAAGATTAATTATGATTTCCGCGACGCCGGCAAGAAAAGGGTCTTACAATTGAACGAACTAGAGGAAATTCGAATGCAAGCGTATGAGAACTCGAGAATTTATAAAGAGCGCACGAAACGATGGCATGATCGACGCATGAAGGAGAAAAACTTTGAACCGGGACAGCTTGTTTTACTATTCAACTCTTGCTTGAAATTATTCCCAGGAAAGCTCAAGTCACGCTGGTCGGGCCCGTTCAAGGTTAAAATCGTGCACCCCTATGGAGCTGTGACTATTTTAAATGAGAATGATGGAACCGAGTTCAAGGTAAATGGAGAGAGATTGAAGTTATATCTGGGAGGCGACATTGACCGAGTAGTGTCGCGTTTGGAGCTCGTTTAATCAGGAGAAGTCCTGCCGGGACTCATAAATCAGGCGCTTGGTGGGAGGCAACCCATTGCATATTTGTATTAGTTTTTATTTTTATTTTAAAAGTTTTACGTTTTTCATAATTAATAGTTTCTGTAGCTTTAGGATTGGATTGGAGGGGTGCTGCGCAATGACCACGAAATTTCATAAATAAAAAGAAATGAATAAATAAAATTTCGGCCAGATTTTCGCGAAAAAAGAGATGTTGTAGTCAGAAGAATTGGCGTTGTCGTTTTTCACCTACTGTCCGCTACCATAGAAATCGGCTAGGGAGTGAACCGGGAACCGGTTTAAGTAAACCGCCGGTTCAGCGGAAATGACAACACGTAAAAAAGAGGTTGTCATTTTATTTTTACTGACTACTTCCGGCGGAATCGCTAATGGCGGTGAACCGGCTCCCGGTTCGAACGAACCGCCACTGCCGGTTTTCGGAGACGTTTCAGTTCAATTTTAAAAGGCGGTTAGTTTAATTAAGCGGGATTTAGGCCTTATTAAGCATAACTTTCCTTAATTACATAAGCTTAAAATAATTAAACTATAAAAGGAAACCTAGAATCTTCCCCAAACCCCAGCCCGATTTCTTCCCCAGCCCCCGCCTAGGTCGCGATTTTCCCCTTCGCGCTGGAGCAAAACGGCGGGCGGCGACCACCTATTCGCATTGCTGAAGTGTCGAGCGGTGCGAGGCGGCTGCTTCATCGCCTTCGACTTCGCCGGACGCCGGCCTACAATCGCGCGGAAGAGGCAGATACACTCCTTGCGAACGCCATGGGAAAAACACGGCGGACGACAGCAGTTGGATCGGAGAAAAGCGGCAAGGGCTCTACAGGTATACCTAGGACTCATGTTTTCATTTTCGAAGCTCCTTCATTTAGGGCAAGGAGTAATAGAACACCCTAATCTAGGTGAAGACTTGAAGAGGAAGAAACAGGAAAAGGGGAAATCCATTGCTAAGGGTAGTAGACAATTTCAGGATGATGCGGCTGAGTTAAGGTTTAGGGAGTTGAGGACCACTCCATTCATCATGGAGAGAGGATTCCAAATGGACATAAGGGCCTGGAACTTATCCTATGCAAATCAGATTTCTGCCATTAACTGGAAGCACTTCTGCCACCCCCGAACTGAAGTTGCCCTTACCCTTGTTTACGAGTTCTACGCTAATGCGGTATCAGCAGAAGATGAGACGACTATTGTGCGGGGAAAGGAGGTCGTGTTTACAGCTGAGAGAATTTCGGACTTGTTTGCTTTAGATGACCAAGCTCAAGTTGATTACACTACCGTCCTTGCAAAGGTTGCACCACAAGAATTAGCAGAGGCCGTTTGTATCCCATCAGGGCCGGTTTGGACAAACGTGGCAACCAAGTGCCTGAAAGCAACCTGCTTATCTAGACAGGACAAAGTTTGGCTCATATTCATCAATGCCACCATACTTCCTACTAAACACCTCAATAATGTCGCTATCCACAAGGTTGCCATACTCTACTGTATCCTCAAGGGCATCAAATTCAATGTGGGGAAAGTTATTGCGCATCGGCTGCAGAAAAGATAAAGGAGAAAGGCCCAAAGCAACTGTGGTATCCAGTCCTGATTACAGACCTTTGTCGCGCGGTTGGAGTGCAAGAGAATGAGGAGGATGTGGTGAAGAAATTGAAGTGTCACATAACCAAAACGGTGATTGAGGTGTGCATAAAAGTTGCGGATGATACCCCCAAAGTGCAATCCTCTAAGGCACGCAAAGACAAACCTATGGACATTGAAATTCAGCTAGAAGATGGAGGGGGTGATCTGGATGCCATGATGGAAGACATACAATATATGAAGGCCTACCAGCGCTGCCACCATCTATATGTCAAGGAGGAATTAGATGACCAACGGACAATCCTCTACAAATTATTGGAGAAAGCGAAGCTCCCGCGGCCGCAGTTCGAGAGGAAGATGCTAAGTCAATTTGATAAGGAAGGTTACTTAATAAACTCCGCAAGTGTACGAGTGGATCCTCACATTCGTAGATCAAAAGGGAATGAGGATGCAGAGGAGACTGGAGATGAAGAAGGTGATGAGGATGATGATGCTGCCGATGAGGAAGGTGAAGCTGATGCAGATGATGCTGATGATGACGACGGACATGATGTTGATGATGCAGAAGCAGATGCAGATAGTGACGAGGCTGACGTAGATGGTGAAGATGACAAAGATGGAGAGGACGAATAGGCAACTCTGATGAATTTTGGTTTACCTTATAGTTTATGGGTTATAATCTCTGTTTGGTACAGTTTATGTTCTTGCACAGTTTATGTTTTGGATAACTGACATTATGCGTGCTTTCATATGCGGTGACACTTTTTGTTGGGATATGACATCATTGTTTTGACTTTTGACATAGATATTCCTATATAATTTTATGTGGTGTTTTCTTGTTGTGTAGAAGCATGGTTCTCACGTAAATTCATTCGTATGTTGTTAGATACGTGCTTATGATCATTATTTATACACTCTGCAAGAATTATTTATACACTCTGCAGCTTGAATGTACTATTGGTGGGACAATTATGTCACAGGCTGTGTAAATTTATATGCTTGCTTCTACTATTCAATATTTAATTATCTTGATGAAATCCCTTGTAGCACTGCTCTTTTGTTGTGTCCTATGTCACTTTAACTGCAGGGAATGTAAGTGTGTTCGCTAAGGAAGCTCCTTACACACATTGAGAAGCACAATTAATGGAAGGGCTGGTTATTTTGCGAGCATGAGGATCACTCTACACACGTCTTCACTTCTTTAGGGGAGTTATTTCCTCTTAATTATTTTATTCCTGACATACAAATGCTCATTAGATAATGTCATTATTATAGTTACACTTCAAGTGTGGAGGAGTGTGTTCTGCTCATAACTAGTCCTCTAGAAGTAGAGTTGCTAGGGCCTAGCAACACTTTAAGTGTGGAGGGGTGTACCCCTTACACACTGGGTAAGGGTTACTTTAAATATGAATTCAATGATACTTACTTTTGTTCTTGATTAATCTATGGGCTACTCTAGAGTTATTCAATGATCGGTAGGGCACGTCAATCTTAAGAACCCAACTAATGAATTTGAAGCTAGAAGGATGTTGGTTTGACTGAGCTCATTTAAGCATATGTTTTCGTGCGCTAAAATTTTGATGTACGTCCATTGCATGCTTTCCTACATTTTCCTCTACATCCAATGGGGAGTGGTGAGTAAGAGCGAAGTAAATGATGTACACCAAAATATGAGGATAGTTCGTCCTAACTTTTTGATCAATCACGTCATTAGTTGAGCTTGAACCTTTTATACACATCCTTTCATGACTAAACTCCATACGTTCCTTCTAGTTCTGTCTTGATAAGTTAGCCTATTGTGGGTATATAAAAAAAAAGAGAACTCATAGTGATATGCGGCCTGAATATTCGTATACATACTTAGAATGATCCCAACTATGATAAAAAAAGGGGTAGAAAAAAAAATGGAATTCATAGTGATATGTGGCCTGCGTATGTGAATGCATACTCAGAATGATCCCAACTATGATGCCTATCTATATAAATAAATTAAAAATGAAAATATCATAGTGACATGTGGCCTAGGTATGTGCACTTATATTTGGAAAGATCCCTACTATGTGTAGTTTAAAAAAAAAACCCACAATATGGCGAACCTTCCAGATCATTAACTAGGGAACACCATTCCACTTTCAAAGTATCCATCAATGTTAATTCAAGCTTAAACATATCCATGTTTCATTGAACCTACTAACTCATACGTAGGTTAAATCAATTGCTTAGCATATTCTTATCATTTCCTGTAGATGCGGGAGTTCAAAAGGAGGTATTGCATGAGAGTACATTATATGTTTTGTCACCACATACTACACTATGATGTTCATTTGAGCTCTAATCCATCATCTAACTAATGGATTTGTGAATGGTTGGATTTTTATTGATTTTTAAACCTATCATCTCAATAACGCAAATCTTTTGAGTGTGCCTCGATCATTTGGTATCATTGAATCATGCACTACATATTGTCCTTTGCCCAGGTTATTATTTTGAACTTGTCCTTGCTAGGGACTAGCAAGATTTTAAGTGTGGAGGTGTGATAACTTCTCAAATGAAGTTATCTTTGCCTAATATTTCTACTTCATAATTAGTAAAAAGGAGCCTAAATGATAATAAAATATGATTAATTATTGTTTTAATGATTATGATACTAAGTTAGCCTTATTCTATGGTTTTTATGCAAGGTTTGTTAAGGAAATCAACTTTGAAGAGTGATGCAGAATTTCTATTTTCGGCCTGGCCAGAAACTGCAACATCCAATTCTGAAACTGCAACATGTGTCTGTCCGAAATTCAGAATTTAAAATTTGAATTCCCACCATTTTTAATTATGGAAAGATGTGTCTCTTGAGGGGGATGGACGTTTTTAATGCCAAAAACTGATTAGAGGAAGATTATTCATCATTAATTTCGGATCTAAGAGAGAGAGCATCATCTAGGGTTGGCTTGGGAAGAAAACCTCCATTGGAGAGCGCCGACAAGAGGAAGAAGAAGGAGATCTTCGCACGGATCGAAGAAGCGACTCTAGGAAGAAATTCCTGCAGCGATTAAGCGTGAACCGCGATGTTTTGTAAGATCTATTTCAACATTTTGAGTGTTTCCTCCAACGCCATGAACTAATCCTTCTTTAATCTTGTATTATGAGATTACTAGGTTGTGTGTGATGGATATTTTCTAGTTTACTTTGTTGTGGATTCTTGGTGAGTGTTCTTTATCAAATATATGATCTTTATTTTCTGAAATGTTTGGCCAATGTTTCATTTTTTATGCTACGCTTCATAAATCGAGAGAGGAGTTGCGATAGCATATCATAATTTTGATATAGCATTTGAAGAGAGAAGGAGACTTCCTCTTGGTGTTAGCAACTTAGGTCTTTGTTCTTTGAGCGGTTCTTATTTCATCCGAGGGGAAATATAGAACTAGGGGTTGCCGATATCGAGAGATACGGTTATCTATTTTAAGATCGTTGCAAGGCACGCTCGCCACGCATTTCACAACAATTCATTCACTCGTCCATCATACTAAACCTAGGAAATCATAATATAAGATTATTTCTCTACCTTGATAAGAAAAGTTTTGCTCCTAAGACTCATAGTAGTTTATTTAGAAATTTGCATTCTTAATTTCAGTAGTTCGAGAAAACCATAAATTTTGTCTCCTTGGATTTAAAGAAAAGGCCTAACTGGTATTTGCAAGCACTGAATTCACCACCTCCCTGTGGAGACGATTCATACTCACTTATTATTACTTGACACGGCACGTGCACTTGCGTTTAAGTACGTAGACCATTACGGGCGTATCACTGTGCTAACAGCTTCTGCCCAATAGGAGAGAGGTATATTAGCATCTGCCAACAGTGTTCCTACATCTTCAATTAGGGTTCTATTCTTCCTTTCCACTACCCCATTTTGTTGGGGAGTTCTAGGAGCAGAGAAGCTATGTTTGATACCTTCTTTCTCACAGAATTCTTGCATGAGAAGAGAATCAAACTCAGTACCATGATCAGTTCTGATCAAGACAACATAAGTAGAATACTCAATCTGCACACAAAGTAGAAAATCTGTAAGAACTTTGAAGTTATCAGCCTTAGTTCTCAAGAAGAACACCCAAGTGAACCTAGAGAAGTCGTCTACAATTACTAAAGTGTAATACTTCCCTCCTAGACTCTGTACATTTATTGAACCAAAAAGGTCTAAATGTAATAAATACAGGATTCTAGGTGAATCACTTTTATTTATAGATTTAAAGGAGTTTTTGGTTTTCTTGCCTAATTGATAAGCCTTTCATAGGCTCTCCTTCTTGTAGGGGCAAGAAGGTAAACCTCTAATAAGGTTGTATTTAGATAACCTAGATATGTTCTTGAGGTTAACATGGCTAAGCCTCCTATGCCATAAGGTGTTGTTATTATTTGTTACTTCATTAAATAAGCAGATTTCAGAATGGGTTGAATTAAAATCTACTAAATAAATATTACCTTGCCTAATACCTACTAACACAACATTACTATTTAAAGTAATATTACAGAGAGTGTTAGTAAAAGATACCTGATATCCTGCATCACATAACTGACTTACTGAGATAAGATTATGCTTCAGTCCAGTTACATATGCAACCCTTTTGAAAGTTACTGCTCCAATGGTAATCCTACCATATCCTTCAGTTTGACCACAGCTAGAATCCCCAAAGATCACCTTTGGTCCAAGCTTGGCCTTGAACTTTGACAGATTTTCTTTGTTCCCTGTCATATGTTTGGAACAGCCACTATCCAAATACCATTTGTCTTTATTAATTGGATAGGTATTCACCTGCAGAATAGACAATTAGACATTTTGGACCCAGGTAACCTTGGGTCCATTATTCTTCACATAATGAAAACTAGAAATAAAAGAATAAGTAGGTTGGGGTTTATATCCTAAAGGGTAAGATCTCATAGGTGGGATACTCTATGCAGTTAATGGGTTCACAAACCTAGGGTTTCTATTTATATTAAGGTTTCTAAGGTTCTGGTGGTAATTTTGAAATTCATATTGAGATCGTCGATCTACGTTCGACGATCGATGCTCAGATCGTCGAGCTTCGTTCGACCATGTAGCCTCCGATCGTCGAGCAGCGTTCGATGACTTTTTTATTTCCTTAAACTTTTGTTTTCTCTTTTCTCTCTTAGCTTTATTTAAGGCTTGATTAACTTGTCTTACTTGCTCAGTGTTCTTTATCCCATCAGCTGAAATAAAGTTCACTGGAGTTGAAAGATGATTTTTAAGAATAATTGGGGGTTCAAATGATGAAGCTCCTAAGCCTAGCTTATTATTGCCTGACCTAGTGTTTGTCATGCTGGTGATTTCTAGCAGCTTAAAGCTTCTACCATTTAAGTATTCTTCTAATCTCTTAGACTTTGCTAGTTCATTTTTAAGAAACTTTATTTCTTCACTAGATTTAGTTAGTTCTGCTTCTAACCTAGCATTTTCAATGGAAATAGATTCTGATTCAGCTAACTTATTTCTAAGTTCCTTAATTTCCTTTTCTGAACTAATTAGATCTAAGCAAAGGGATTTAAATTCAGAAGAAGAAAAATCATATGAAGATAATACCTGATCTTCTGTAGGCATTTCTTCTTCATCATCGGAACTCTCTGCAGCTGAGTGATTGATGCAGGCATCAATTGCCATAAGGCAGATTTCCTTTGCCTTCTTCTCTTCCTCATCCTCACTGGAGCTTGAGGAGGAAGATTCCTCATCTGAATCACTCCAGGTTTCAGCAACAAATCTTTTCTCCTTCTTCTTATTTTTGTAGGAGGCGGACTTGGAGTGTTTCTTGTGATGTTCTTTTTCCTTTCTCTTTTCTTTGCTCTTTTCCTCTGGACACTCAGGTAGAATGTGTCCAGGTTTCCTGCAACCATAACGAATAATTTCTTTAGCAGGAGATCTATCATACCTTGGTTTCTCTTCATATTTTGAAGATTTCTTTCTGAAGTCTTTTCTTCCCATCTTGAGAAACCTTTTGGCAAAGAGTGCCATCAGCTCCTCATTGGATTGGCTTCCTTCAGAAGCATCAGTAGCTTTGAGAGCAAGAGTTTGCTCTTTTCTTGCTGTAGTTGGAGTCTTTACTTCAGCCTCAGCTTCCCTAGTCTTCAGCACTTGCTCAAAAGACTTGAGCTTGCCAAGGAGAGCTTCAGTTGAGGTTTCATTTGTACTTCTGGCCTCCTTGATAGGCCAGATCCTAAGATCCCATGTGCTGGGGAAGCACATCAGTATCTTATCATTGACCTCTGTCATTGTAATCTCTTTATCAAGAGTTCTCAACTCATTGATGATTGAGCTGAGCCTGGTGTACATGGCTTCAACTGATTCAGCTTCAGTCTTCTTGAAGTTTTCATACTAGGATATAAGGTTGGACCTTCTGTCCTTCTTTTCATCAGCTGAACCAGCTACAATCTGATTCAGTGAGTCCCACATGGCTTTTATAGAGGTGCAATCAGCCACTTTCTAGAAGATTTCATCAGACATAGTCTGAGCCAGAATATTCATAGCTTTGGCATCAGCTATCTTTGCCTTCTTGTAGACATCATTGTAATCTGGAGGAGGCACTGCACTGAGATTTGTAGATGTTGTAGCAGTGGCTGCAACAGGAGGTGTTGGAGGTCCTATAAAAATAGAGGAGAAAATGTCTTCATCAATAGAGTTCATGTATAATTTGATTCTTGCCTTCCAGATGCTAAACTTAGCTAAGTTGCAAGCTGGAGGTCTGGTGCTAGAGTAATCCTTGGACTGGGCCATGAAGTGAAGATCTATAAGCTTGGTATCTATCAAGATCTTGTGACTCAGGTGTTAGCCTATATAGTCAGACAACCTCCCTCTGATACCAATTGAAGGTGATGATAGATACAACTCTAGGGGGGTGAATAGAGTATTCAAAAATTATGACACCCTACTCAACTCCCTTAGAGTTAATTTGTGGAATGAGTTTATAGATATTTTAAACCCTAGAGCCTAACACAAAGTGAAGTGCACTAGAGAAGGGCAACTGTAATTACAGTTGAGCTTTGATCCTATCACAGCAACTAGCAATCCTAGTTATTTCTACTCACAGCCACAGTGCAATAAATTAAATAAGCAGCACAGATGACACAAGAAATTTTATAGTGGTTCCCTCTAAATAGGTACGTCCACTCTTCTACCACCCTGGTAGGAATCCACTACAGGTTTTTGATCAGGTGCCCTGCCACCAACTGATCTGCTTCAGGTAGATCAAGTAGACCCTTTGAGCTTTTGATCAGGAGCTCAAAATCCAACACAGGTTTTTAATCAGGTGCCCTGCCACCAAGGTTCACTTTTGAAGGGAGTAATAACCCTTTATACAGGAGGTTGAGAGAGTTAAAGTTTCTTCTCTATTGTTAAAATAGATTAGAGAAGCTAGTGGATTGCATAGATCTAGAAAGCTCTAAAGAGTCAAGGCTCCCCCTAGCTTAGAGAATATCCAGGAAGAAGTCTTGCTTCAGGGTGCAGGAACTCTTCTGAACTCTTGACAGAGAACTGTCTAGAAATTCTGAAGGAGAAGCTTGAAGAAGACTCTTGATTTGGAAAAAGGTGTTCTTCTTCAATCAGCTTCCTTTCTTCTTCTTCTTCTTCTAAAGGCCTCTAAGTGAATGTCTTCCTGCGAGCAGGATGAACTCAGGATGAAGAAGAATGCTGAGGAGATTTTATCTTCTTAGTTGAATGTGAATTTCTGAGAGCTGTAGATCTCTATGCTGCTGTGAGTAAAACTTCTTGTATGTTTGAGTTGTTGTTCTTTGTATGTATTTTTTTTCTCTGTCTTTAGAAGGCACTTTATATATGAGCCTTTGCAACAGCTCTAATCTGAGTTTGAATTTTGTCTTCTTCTGGAATCTGTAAACTGGGCTGCAAATAGCACAAAGCAAAATATATCTTGCAGACAGATATCCTATAAAAAGATAAAGCTTTCTAAGAAGCTGCAAATCAATCTGAGAAAAGAGTGCTAGAAAAAGTCCCATCAGAAAGAGCTCTTTACGGCCAGAGAAGACTTTTGAGTCTAATGGCTATAAAGGACAGTCTGGCAGATAAAGCAGAAAATATATTTCAACTAATAAGACAAACCACTTTGTCAGATAAAGATTGACTTATGCATAAAGAATGGAGCAAAGATTGCCTGGAAATAATAGCATAACATCAATGAAATATACTTTAATAAAATATGCCAAGCAGATAAGAAATAAATAATATAACTTTACTAAAGGCAGACAAAAAGAACGTCGAACGACCCTCGGAGATCGTCGACCGAAGCACGGAGATCGTCGACCTATCAGAACAGATAGTCGAACGACACAGATAGTCGAACTATCAAAGAAGATAATCGAACTACCTCAGCAGATAGTCGACCTATCAGAGCAGATAGTCGAGCTATCAGATAGTCGACTTATTAAGACAGATAGTCGAGCTATCAAGCAAAACAGATTGTCGACCTATCAAGCAGATAATCAAACTATCAACGAAGACAGATAGTCGACCTATCAAACAGATAGTCGAGCTATCAGATAGTTGAACTATCCAAGCAGATAGTCGAACTATCAAAGAAGACAGATAGTCGACCTATCAAACAGATAGTCGAGCTATCAGATAGTTGAACTATCCAAGCAGATAGTCGAACTATCAAAGAAGACAGATAGTCGACCTATCAAACAGATAGTCGAGCTATCAGATAGTTGAAATATCCAAGCAAATAGTCGAACTATTAAAGAAAACAGATAGTCGACCTATCAAACAAATAGTCGAGCTATCAGATAGTTGAACTATCCAAGCAGATAGTCGAACTATCAAAGAAGACAGATAGTTGACCTACCAAACAGATAGTCGAGCTATCAGATAGTTGAACTATCTAAGCAGATAGTCAAACTATCAAAGAAAATAGATAGTCGACCTATAAAAAAGATAATCGAGCTATCAGATAGTTGAACTATCCAAGCAGATAGTCGAACTATCAAAGAAGACAGATAGTAGACCTATCAAACAGATAGTCGAGCTATCAGATAGTTTAACTATCCAAGCAGATAGTCGAACTATCAAAGAAATCTTTCTTAACAAAAGAAGTCGAGCGGGGTTCGACGATCGTCAAGGCAGATACCGCAGATCGTCGAGAGTTAAACTAACTCAGAGAAAGACGATCTGCAGACAGACGAACGTCGACCAACTGATAGACGATCGTCGACCAGTCGATAGACGATGGTCGAGAGGCGTTCGACTATAGTCGAACCAAAAATGACTTAACCAAATTTTCATCTGGATAAGCAATTCTACAACTAAGGGAATCTAACCTATTAGCTAACCTTTGACCATAGATAAATCTTGGGTCAAGAAACTAAAAGAGCAGACTAAACTCAAATCAAAACTAGGGTACCAATAGATTATGTAGCCGTTTCAAGCAATCTGGAGCAAGTTTCAAGGAAGGCTAAAAGGAATGTTACTTAGGACTTTCCCCAAAGACAGTTGTCATTTATGGAAGTCATTTATGACTGAGTAACGACCATCTAAGTCAGAATCTGATATACTCCTACAGAATATGTTTTTGAAAATACAATAGATCAATACAGCAAGATAGGCAAGAGATATACAGGATCATTGGATTGAGATAAAGAGTTACAGAAGAGAGATCAAAATATACTCTGATCAAGAACTCATCTTCTGGAACATACAGATTCACTGAGTCAAAATCTTCAAGAACACAAGAAAGTTTTCTGTGGAGGAAATCATCTGCTCCTCCAAATCCTCAAGTGTTCAAAAGCTTCAACATCAAGGACTCCAAACATCTCACATTTCAGCATCTGCTGAAATCATCTTTTGCTGGAGATCTGAAGCACATGAAGACCTATCACCCTAGCAAAGTTCACCTTCCTGAACCTTTACAGATCTCAGGGGGAGCTTTAGCTTCATCTTCCACTTGTCTTCTCTCAGACTGTTGACAGAGAAGAACAACTCAACTCTTTCTTTCCTTTTCCTTTCCCTCCTGTAAAAGTTTTTTTCAAAACTCCCTTCAAAAGTTCTGAGACTGGTTTCTGAGACCTTGTCAAAACTCAGTGGTGGCAAGACACCTTATCAAAAAATCTAGTTTTGGTTTTTAAGCACCTTATCAAAAGCTCATTGGTACCCAGGACACCTGATCAACTATTCCTGCAGTGGATTCCTACCTAGGGTGGTAGAAGAGTTGATGTACCCAGGTTATTGGGGAACCACTATAGATCCTTGTGTCATCTGGTTGCTGTGTGTTTGACTTTGCTGTGTGCTGTGTATTTTCTTAGTTCTTGCTTTAGTTTTTATTTCATCACAAGCACCTTACACATACATAAATTAAGTCTTCCACTGCTTTATAGTTTTTATTGTAAATTATTTTAAAAATACTCTATTCACCCCCCTCTAGAGTTAAGGTAGATCTTTTCCTCACTTTCAGCATGGCTTCACCTTGCTGCTCTCTATTCGAAGGGGGCCCAGACATCCCGCAATTATACTCTCTATGCGGATCTCTTCTCTCGCCCTTCTATGTCTCCTGCTGCGGCTTATCAGCAAGTTCAGGCTCTTGTCGCCGAAATCCTCCAAAATCGCCCTTTCTTCGCGGACTTGGCCGAGCAGCACAGACACTTCCAGGAACTCCTTGTTGTTTGTTATCTTCTACGGCTCCCTGAGTCTTTTGATATGATCCGCCAGCAAATCTTGGGAGAAGCAGAGTCTCCCACCTTGGATGCCACCGCGGCTCGCATCGCCTCTGTTACTTCGCTGCTCCAGCGTCCTCTGTTGTCCTCCCCTCCTCAACAGGACTCATATGCTCACCAAGTTCAGCGGGGTGGCAATAGTGGCCGCAGCCAGTCTTGCATGCGCGGTCCGTCAAGGTTCCTCTGCTCTCACTGTGGTCGTACCGACCACTCTATTGACCGCTACTGGCAGAAACATCTTCATCTTCGTCCCTCCAGTGATACTTCTTCCTCAACCTCTGTCTCCTCTCGGCCATCTGCTTATGTGGCCACGACCTCAGGTAGTGCACATGTCGTTACCCAAGGTAAATGGTTGATTGACTCTGGTGCTACAAATCACATGACCAGAAACCCTCACTGCTTCTCTCTCCTAGAAACGCATGATCGGTTACCCCCGATTCTTATTGCGGATGGTTCGCCTTCCCCGGTTCACGAGACAGGCATGGTTCAAGTCACCCTGTCGCTTCGCTAAGCGGACACCCTCTATGTCCCAAAGTTCCCTTGCAATTTGCTATCAGTTACTACTTTATGCAAGCAACTTCAGTGCTCTGTATTATTTACTCCTACTTCTTGTTGTTTTCAGGACTCGAGGACCCAACGGACGATTGCTACTGGGACTGAGAGCGGCGGCCTCTACTTCCTCGACAATGTTTCCGCTCTGTCCGCCTTCTCTTCCTCGTCTACCGATCTGCTTCAATGACATCTTCTCCTTGGACATCCTCCTCCTCGGATTCTTCGTCAGCTTCTTCCCCACTTACCTCAGACCAGTCCTCCGCTCAACTGTGATGCGTGTCAGCTTGGCAAACATCACCACTCCTCCTTCCCGCTGAAGCAAGGCCATGGTTCCTCCCGCCCTTTTGATCTCATTCATTCTGATGTCTGGGGTCCTGCTCCTACTCTCATCGTTGGTCGGGGTAGTTCTTACTTTATAACTTTTATTGATGATTTCTCTAGATGTACCTGGGTGTATCTATTAAAAGATCGCTCTGAACTCTTATCTGTATGGCAATCCTTTTATAATATGATTAAAACTCAGTTTGATATTTCTATTAAAGTAATATGCTCTGATAATGCTAAAGAATATCTCAGTCATGAGTTTTCGTCTTTTTGTATGCAACATGGTCTTATTCATCAGAACAGTTGTGTTTACACCTCCCAGCAAAATGGGGTGGCGGAGCGTAAAAACCTTCATCTCCTCGATATCGCTCGCACTCTAATCACGCAGATGCTGGTGCCTCGCTCCTACTGGGGCTATGCTGTTCTTCTTTCCTGCTATCTCATCAATCGCATTCCCTCTTCTGTTCTCCACGGCAAAACCCCCTTCTCCATTCTCTACCCGGGGAAGGAACCCTTTCCTCTTCCTCTCCGTATCTTTGGGTGTACGGCTTTTGTGCATGCTTCGTCTGCTACCTGTGACAAGCCTTCCCCCCGTTCCACAAAATGTGTCTTTTTGGGATACTCGACCACTCAAAAAGGCTATTGTTGCTTTTACCCCGTTCTGCACAAACAGTTTGTTTCCACGGACGTCACCTTCTTCGAAAATGCATCCTACTTTTCTTCTCAATCCCATCTTCCTCCTGCTGTCTCTGACTCTCCACCATCTCTATGTGTTCCTTCCACGCATATTGACGTCTCCCCTCCAATATCATCTCCTCCTCTGTCTCCTCCTCTCTCTATTATACCCCCTCCTTCTTCTCCGCAGCCGTCTCTCTCTAGTCCCGGGCCTGCTTTCTCCGCAACGGACGCTCTGGTCCCTGAGGCTCGAGACGACCTGGATCTTCCAATTGCTCTTCGCAAAGGGGTGCGGGCATGTACCCAACACCCGCTTGCGGCTGTTGTTTCCTATGATCGGCTTACTCCTTCTCGCAGGTGCTTTACTTTGGCTATCTCGGCTATTACCACTCCCCACACTTACCAGGAGGCTATTATTCCTCATTGGAAATCTGCCATGGATGAGGAAATCGCCACTCTTAATGAAAGGGGTACCTGGACCCTTGTTCCTCCACTTGTAGGTACTGATGTGGTTGGCTGTCGCTGGGTGTTCGTTGTGAAGTTTCGCCCAGATGGAACTGTGGATCGTTATAAGCCCTGCTGGTGGCCAAAGGCTTTACTCAGACTTATGGAGTTGACTATTTTGATACTTTCTCCCCGGTTGCTCGCCTCAGCACCATCCAGGTTCTTCTTTCTGTGGCTGTCAACAGGGAGTGGGCTATTTCCCACCTTGATGTCAAGAATGCTTTTCTCTATGGAGATCTTCAGGAGGACATCTACATGGAGCAACCTCCTGGGTATGTTGCTCAGGGGGAGACACGAGTATGCCAGTTGAAGAAGGCCATCTACGGCCTAAAACAGAGCCCTCAGGCATGGTTTGAAAAGTTTAGTGGCATTGTGACTGCCATTGGCTTTACAAGAAGTTCGGCCGATCACTCATTGTTTATTCGCAAAACCGCATCGGGCCTTGTGGTTTTGGCGGTGTATGTGGATGATATTCTTCTTATCGGCGATGACCAGGCTGGGGTGGACTTGACAAAGAAACACCTCCGTCAACACCTAGTCACGAAGGATATGGGCTCCCCGAAATATTTTTTGGTGATAGAAATCTCTCGGAAGCCCGGCTCGTTGGTTCTCTCCCAGCGGAAGTATGATATTGATCTTCTACAAGAGGCAGGATTGACCGGTGCCAAACCGTCCCGGTATCCCATGGCCACTAGAGAGGACAAAACATGGACAGATGACTCACCTCTTATATCTGATGCCACGAGGTATAGACGTCTTGTGGACAAACTCATTTATCTCATGGTGACCAGACCCGACATCACCTATGCTGTAGACAAGGTCAGTCAGTTCATGCAAGCTCCCAGAGAATGTCATCTTCAGTCTTCCTTGAAGATACTAGAGTATGTCAAAGCAGCACCTGGAAAAGGGCTACTCTTTTAGAAGCATGGTCATCTGAGAGTTTAAGCCTACTCAGACTCAAGCTATGCGGATGATAAAGGTGACCGTAAATCTACATCAGGTTTTTGCACATTTGTTGGAGGTAATCTTGTGAGCTGGAAGAGCAAGAAGCAATCTATTGTCTCAAGGTCTAGTGCAGAAGCCGAATACCGGAGTATGGCTTCAACCACGTGTGAGTTAAAATGGTTGCGGGCTCTCATGCTTGACCTAGGAGAGGTCTACGACTATCCTCTGCCTATGTTCTGTGACAACAAGGCCGCTATATATATCCAAAAATCCGGTCTTCCATGAGAGAACGAAACATATAGAAGTCGACTGCCATTTCATTCGAGAAGAGGTCTTGAAGAGACAGATTTGCACTCCGTTCGTCACCTCCGACAAAGAGTTGGCAGATATCTTCACCAAGCCGGTTTCTACTTCCTTCTTCCACATTTGTGACAACCTGGGCATGATTGATATTTATGCTCCAACTTAAGGGGGAGTGATGGAGTATGAGACCGGGCGGTCTGGCATTTTGAGCCTGGCAGGTTATAGACTGCGTGGTCTGGCGATTACTCTCCAACGGTTTGATATCCAGGCTGTTGATGTGTGGTGTCCGGAGGTCTGGCGTTTTATCTCCGGCGGCTTGTAAACCGGGCGGTCTAGCAGTCTCCTACCATATCTCTCTCTTGCTTCTGGTATTGTCGAGCGGTTAGAACATTGTCTAACCGCGCGGCCTGTTCTGGTCTGTTGTTCTAGTCGCTCAGATTTGTTGTATAGCTTTAGTCCCACATTGTTAGTTTATACTCTCTCCTCTCTCCTCCATTCTATAAAAGGGAGGTCATACCTTTGTAAATGATATATTTTTGGGTAATAAAATTTTCAATTATTCAAAGTTCCGGCTTGTTTTCTAGTCATTTGTTCGCTACTTTAGTCATTTGTTCGCTACTTCTCACAAACTGGAACTACTGCAACTTCCTTGGCCATTTCTTCAGCAAGAATTTCATCCATATCAAGTAATGGAGAAGTGGAGACTGCATAGGTTGGAGGAGAGAAAGCCTTGGGCTCAGAAGACTCATCCTTAGTAATTTTAACAGACTCAGCCTTTGGAGCTGGAACAAGCTCAGGCTCTGGAACTTTAAAGCTGCTCTGAATAAGCTGTAAAATTTTTGTGCTCACTGGAGCAGTATAACAGACAATATCTGTGCAAAACTGATTGGAAACAAATGAAATAATGTTGTTGTGAGTCAAATCAAAAGAATCTAGAATAGCAGTCAGATAAACTGAAGGAGAGATGATAACTTCTCCAATAGAAAGAACATCCAAGGAATAAACTTAATCATCTGTCTCTGAATCTGTAGACAAAAATTCTGCTAGCTCTATAACTTGTGCATCTGGTATCTCAGTATCTGAAATAACTGTATCTACAAGATGCTACTGCTACTACTACTGCTGCTGCTGTAGGAGGGGGGACTTCTTCATAGAACATCTCCCCCTACCTGGTATCAGGAATACTTGATGCTAGGCCCCTAAATAAAGAAGGGCCAAAAATAGAAGCAAGTTGAGTAGAGAGAGTTTTGATGGAGAGAATTAGAGATGCAATGACATCCTCTATGAGAGATTTGATGGTTGGAGTGAGAAGGGAAATGATGGTATAGAAATGGATAGTAATGAGTTTGGTGAAATTCTTACACGGATGGGTCACTCCGAGGAAAACCCTAGTAAGTTACTGAAAAAGAACTTGTCTATTGAGTATAAGTTTCTGGCTGACATAGTAGGTAAGGTGCTGCTTGGGAAGCACACCGCCCATGACCATATTACAAGGAACCAATTCCTTTTGATGAGTGCCCTGGTAAATAAGAAATCAATGAATTGGGATAATATTCTGTTTGATTAGATTAAGAAGAAAAATAATAAAAGAGAAGTCTTTTTTGGGAGGATTCTAGGCATCTTCCTCCAGGAGAAATGTCCCCAACTGTTGTTCTCTCCAACAGTTTTCATCAATGCTTCCAAAAGGCTGACCATAACCCTCTTTGGGAAGTGGGAGAGGACAATCAGTAAGCCCTCCAGGGCCTCCTCTTCCTTAAGGACTTCAGAGGACACTAGGACTCCAAGAGTCAATCCCCAACCTGCTGATGAAGAGGCAACAAAAATTCCTCCTTCTCCACCTTCCTCCAGACTACCTTCATCACCAACCCATCAACAACCTTCTAACCCTGATATCTACACAGTCATTTCCACTCCATCTCCACCTCAATCTCCTCTACCTCACTACCTACAGGACATTCCTTTTACCACTTCTGTATCTACACAAATGTCTCCCACCTTCAATCTCCTCTCAACATCAACATCACCAGTACAATCACCAATACATACTCCTCTACAATCTCCACTTGCTTATGACACACCTATGGATATCACAGTTGTCATCCCTCCACTCATTCCTCCAGTCATCCCCTTAATATCTACCATCATCCCTCCAATTCTACCTTCACCTCCATCCACTTCCTTAAATGTCTGCACTTCTTGTGGAATCACCACTTCTTCTCTTCCATCATCATCATCTGATCCATCTACCATCCTTCAATTGGTAGTCTGGAGGAAGGTGGATAAGGAGGAATTTATGGTGCCTCTTCATCAGCAGGTTGGGGATTGACTCTTGGAGTCTTAGTGTCCTCTGAAGTCCTTAAGGAATAGGAGGCCCAGTAGGGCTTACTTATTGTCCTCTACCACTTCCCAAAGAGGGTTGTGGTCAGCCTCTTGGAAGCATTGATGAAAACTATTGGAGAGACCAACAGTTGGGGACATTTCTCCTGGAGGAAGATGCCCAGAATCCTCCCAAAATAGACTTCTCTTTTATTACTATTTTTCTTAATCAAATCAAACAGAATATTACCCCAATTCAATGATTTCTTATTTACCAGGACACTCATCAGAAAGAATTGGTGCCTGATAATATGGTCATGGGCGGTGTGCTTCCCAAGCAGCACCTTACCTACTATGTCAGCCAGAAACTTGTACTCAATAGACAAGTTCTTTTTCAGTAACTTACTAGGGTTTCCCTCGGAGTGACCCATCCGTGTAAGCATTTAACCAAACTCATTACTATCCAGTTCTATATCGTCATTTCCATTAAAAAACCAAATATCTCAGAAAGAATATCAGGAGTTAGAATCACCTCCTGTCCAGTAATGGTGCCGACTAGGGTTTGTCTGTCTAGAGAAGATGACGAGAAAACCTATTCTTTTATCTCTGCCACAGACAGCTTCATCCTGGTAGTCATCACTTTGAGAAGTTGCGGCTCATCGAACAACTTCAAGATATCTTGGAAGATTTGGTCTGTATCCTTGAAAGAGTCCATATCTATATCAAACTCAGCGTCAAACTTCATCCCGAAGAGGTTCGCCGCCGAAATCACCATGAGAGCTCCTACAAGGAAAAACAAGAGATCAAGTGCAAAGGAAATTGAAAGCGTGGGACGGATGCCATCTAACGCTTAGATTATAAGGTATTTAGAAGATGAAAAGACGATCTCAGTACAACGAAAAAGAAATGATCTTCAATCTGAGTTCGACGAAGTATTTTAATAGAAAATGAGTTCGTCGATCTCAATCTGAAAAAGACAAATAAATCGTCGATCTCCGTTCGACGAAAAATTCACTGAAGCAGGGATCGTCGATCTCCATTTGACGAAATCTATTTCACTAAGAAGTGATCGTCGATATCCAATCGATGAACTCTTCACGAAGTGTTCACAGATCGTCGATCTCTGTTCGACGAACTGTCAACAAATCGTCGACCTCAGATAGAAAGTTAAATTAATTCTTCTCCATTAATCATACCCAGATGATTTAAGAAGAACAGATGCTTCTTCTCATCCAATGGCTTGATAAAGATGTCTGCTCTTTGTAAATCAGTAGATATAAAGACAAGATTAATTTTCTTTTTTCTACATAATCTCTAATGAAATGATGTCTAATCTCTATATACTTGGTACTACTATGATACACTGGATTTTATATTATTGAAATAGCACTGGTACTATCACAAAATATAGTTGAATTATTTAAGTTGTATCCATAATCTAGTAGCTGATTCTGAATCCACAAAATCTGTGAGCAACAGCTGTCAGCTGCTATATATTCAGCTTCTGCAGTTGATGTAGACACATAAGTTTTCTTTTTACAGAACTAGGACACAAGCCTATCACCAAGGAACTGACATGTTCCTGATGTGCTTTTTCTGTCCACTATGCATCCAGCAAAATTAGCATCTAAGAATCCAGTTAATTAAAATTATGATTCAGTTGGATAATAGAGTCCTAGATTTGGGCAACCCTTTATATATCTTAAAATCCTTTTTAGCAAAATATAGTGGGATTCTTTAGGGTTCACCTGAAACTTAGCACAAATACATGTAGCAAACATAATATCTGACCTACTTGCAGTGAGATATAGTAGAGACCCAACAATAGTCCTATATGTTTTCTGATCAACAAGCTTCCCATGTTCATCAGAATCTATCACAGCATTGGCAGCCATAGGTGTTTTCATAATTGAGGCATCACACATCCCAAACTTTTTTACAAGCTCTTTAGCATACTTAGATTGGGAGATGAAGATACCATAAGGAGATTGCTTCACTTGGAGACCAAGGAAGTATGAAAGTTTACCCATACTACTCATCTCAAACTTGGAATGTATAAGGTCAGCAAACCTTTTACAGAGTTTGGGATCAGTAGAGCCAAAAATGATATCATCTACATATATTTGAACTAACAAAATTTTCTCTTTATGATGCCTAATAAAAAGAGTTATATCTACAATGCCTCTAGTGAATTTATGCTCTAACA
The DNA here is from genome assembly GCA_039513925.1 of Platanthera zijinensis. Lineage (NCBI taxonomy): Eukaryota > Viridiplantae > Streptophyta > Magnoliopsida > Asparagales > Orchidaceae > Platanthera > Platanthera zijinensis. Next base: position 161,173,444 of record CM077083.1, read on the forward strand.
AGAAGCTAGTTAAGGTCTCATACCAAGCTCTTAGAGCTTGCTTTAAACCATAGAGAGCTTTATGCAATTTAAAGACAAAGGAGGGATGAGTTGGAGAGATAAAACCTGGTGGTTTCTCTACATACACTTTCTCTTTGAGTTCACCATTGAGGAAAGTACTCTTGACATCCATTTGGTAGACCTTGAACTTTTTGTAGGCAGCATAAGCTAAGAAAATCCTTATAGACTCAAGCCTTGCCACTGGAGCAAAGGTTTGATCATAGTCTATTCCTTTCTCCTTTGAATAGCCTTGTGCTACAAGTCTTGTCTTGTTCCTTATGATGTTGCCTTCAACATCCAATTTGTTCCTGAAGACCCATTTTGTTCCAATGACTGGGTTGTCTTTCGGTCTAGGAACCAATTCCCAAACTCTACATCTATCAAATTGATTGAGCTCCTCTTGCATTGCAATGATCCAGTGGGGATCTTGCTCTGTATCTTTAATTGATTGGGGCTCAAGTTGAGAAATGAAGCAAGCATGCATTACATCATTGTTGAGTTGATGCCTTGTTTGAACACCAACTGAAATGTCTCCAATCACTTGAGATTTAGGATGATCTCTAAGTGTGATAAGATTAATGGGAGGAGCTGGTTGAGCAATAATGTGGGGGAATAAATTCCTCTTGTGGAATTTCATTAGCTGTTGGATAGGGTTCAGTCACCTCTAAGCTTTCTTCTTCACTTTCTTCTTCAACTTGTGGAGAGGGATGTATTAGAACCTCTTGGATGAGGCTTAGATCATCCAATCTCTCACACAAGTTAGGTACCTGCACTTTGCTATTGGTAGAAATTTCTTTCTCCTTATAAGACATGTTAGCTTCATCAAAAGTTACATGAACAGATTCGTCAATTTTCAAAGTGGATTTATTAAATACCCTATAAGCTTTGCTAATTTGGGAATATCCTAGAAAAATTCCCTCTGCAGCCTTAGCTTCAAACTTTCTAATATATTTCTTGTCATTATTATGAATATAACATATACAACCAAATATTTTAAAATAAGTGATTTTAGGTTTCTTCCCTTTGAGAATTCATAGAGAGTCTTATGCTTGAGTTTATGTATCAAACTTCTATTCAGTACATAATTTGCTGTGCTCACAGCCTCTTCCTAAAAGGATAGGGGCACATAAGCATCTGCAAATAATGTGCTTGCAGCTTCAATTAGGGTTCTATTTTTCCTTTCAGCTACCCCATTTTGTTGAGGAGTTCTAGGATATGAGAAGCAATGCATGATACCTTCCTTCTCACAGAACTCTTGCATAAGAAGAGACGCAAACTCAGTACCATGATCACTTCTGATCAATGCAACTTGAGTAGAGTACTCAATCTGTATGGTCTTGAGAAAATCTGCAAGAACCTTGAATGTATCTGACTTAGATCTCAGAAAGAACACCCAAGTGAACCTTGAGAAGTAATCTACAACTATTAGAGCATAAGATTTCCCTCCTAGGCTTTGTACAATAATAGGGCCAAAAGGTCCATGTGTATCAAGTACAAGATCCTAGGTGAATCACTCTTATTAACTGATTTAAAGCTAGATTTAGTTTGTTTGCCTAATTAACAAGCCCTGTAAAGGCCTTCCTTCTTGTAGGGACCAAAAGGCAATCCTCTAACAAGGTTGTCTTTAGATAACCTAATAATGTTTTTCAGATTAACATGACCAAATCTTTTATGCCATAATTCATTCTGATTACTAACAAGATTAAATAAATAAATATCCGATGTTGCAGATTGAAAATTAACTACATATATGTTGACTTGTCTATTTCCAATTAAAATAGTTTGGTTTTCTTTAGTAGAAATAATACAAGAGCTTGAGGTAAAAGATACCTAATAACCTTCATCACATAGTTGACTTATGGAGATGAGGTTATGTTTCAGTTCACTTACATATGCAAACTTTTTTAAAGTAACTGCTCCAATCTTAACTTCTCCAAAGCCTTCAGTCTGGCAACAATTAGAGTCACCAAAGATCACCTTTGGTCCCAGCTTGGACTTGTAATTATTTAGGTTATCGTTGCTGCCAGTCATATACTTAGAGCATCCACTGTCCAGATACAATTGTTGATTAAAAGCTGGACAGCCCTTTACCTGCAAAGGAAAAAAATTAGTTGTTCTTGACCCAGATTACCTTGGGCCCTTTATTTTGATATGAAAAGCTTGATATAACAGAAAATTCAGGTTGAGATTTATATCCTAAGGGATGGTATCTTCTAGGTGGAATTTCCCAATTAGCAAATGGATTAACAGGTTTTCTAGTTTGATTAAAATTTCTATTAAAGTTATGATTTTTGTTAAGTCTGACTGGGTTCGACGAAGTGTAGTAAGTCCGTCGATCATAGTTCGACGAGATGGGATGAGATCGTCGATCTCTGCTCAGAGAATGAATACATTCATTTTCTGTGCCCCAAGTTCGTCGATCTCTGCTCGAAGAACCATAAAAGATTCGTCGATCACAGTAAGACGAATTATTATGGCTAATGTTGGCGTTTATAGATCATCGATCGGAGTTCGACGAACTAGCCACATTTCGTCGATTTGAGTTCGATGAAATCTGTTGAACATTGTTTTTATTTAGATTTCTCTTGTTTCTATTCTTTTGATTTTTAGATTTAGATAAGCCTTCTGTTGGTTGCTTATTGTGTATTACCTCTTTACCTTTTTCAGATATACATTTTATAGGAGTTGAAAGAATATTTTTCTTGAGAATGGGGGGCAAGCTTGATGAAGCACCTAAGCCCAGCTTGCCATTTAGCCTGGCAACTAGTGTGCTTATGATTTCCATCAGCTTAAGGCTTATCCCATTGAGAGATTCCTTAAGTTTCTTAGCCTCACATAACTAAGTTCCGAGAGTTATTATTTGTTCTTTAGCTAGGTCCAAGTCATCTTTTAATTTGATGTTTTCAACAAATATGTTGTCAAATTCAACTAGCCTGTCTCTAAGAGTTTTAATCTCTTTCTGAGTTGATTAAATCATTGCACAGTGATTTGAATTCAATCTTAAAATCAGCAGAATTAAAATCAAGGGAAGATATTACCTGGCCTTCTTCTGATTCTGATTCCTCATCAGATTCTTCATTTTCTGACTTGTTGCAAGAAGTATTGATTGCCATAAGGCACACTTCCCTTATCTTGGCTTCTTCCTTATCTTCACTGGAACTGGAAGATGAAGTCTCCTCTTCTGTTTCACTCCAGGTTTCAGCAATGAAACCTTTCTCCTTTCTTTTATGCTTGTTGTAGGAGTGTATGTTTGAGTGTTTGTTGGAATGCTTCTTGTTCTCTTTTTTCCTTTCTTATGTCTCTTTTCTGTGCCTCTGGGCATTCAAGGAGAATCTGCCCATGTTTTCTGCATCCAAAGCAGACAATCTCCTTGGTAGGAGTTCTGTCATACTTAGGTTTATCATCACTTCTTGATGATTTCCTTCAGAAGTCCTTTTTGGCCAACTTGTAAAATATCTTGGCCAGTAAGCTCATCAGCTCTTCATTGGCTGGAAGGGTTTCTGATTCTTCTATTTCTTTGAAAGCAATATTGTGCTCCTTCCTTGAAGAGGTTGAGGCCTTCAGTTTAGCACCCTCTCTGGTCTTGATTAACTGCTCAAAGGATTTTAGCTTTCCAAGGAGAGATTCAGTGGATATCTAATTCAAACTTCTGGCTTCCTTGATTGGCCAAATCCTGGAATCCCAAGTGCTGGGGAAGCACATTAGGATCTTTTCATTAATCCCAGTTAAGGAGATATCTTTATCCAGGGTCTTTAGTTCATTGATGATAACATTAAGCTTGTTATACATCTCAACCACTGTTTCAGATTCCTCCTTCTTGAAGTTCTCATATTGAGATATTTGGAGGGATCTTCTGTCCTTTATCTCATCTGCTGAGCCTGCCACCATCTGGTTTAGAGAGTCCCAGATTTTTTTTTTGAAGTGCTTTCAGTCACCTTTTGAAATATGTCATCTGACATAGTTTGAGCCAGTATATTCATAGCTTTTGCATTAGCTATTTTGGCTTTCTTCTGAGCATCAATCCACTCAGGTAGTGGAACTGTATGAGTGTTAGATGTTATTGCAGTCACTGCTGTAGGTAGAGGGGATCCTGTCAAAATTGAATTGAAAATATCCTCATCAATAGAATTCATGTAAAGCTTGATTCTTGCCTTCCAGATTGCAAACTTGTTCAAGTTGCAGACAAGAGATCCTGTGCTAGCATAATCTTTATTCTGTGTAATTGTTGTAATAACACCCTAGAAAGAGATAGTTCTAATAAGGATCTTGGTTCAGATGTGAATCTGTGAAACCAAGGAAACAGCCCTCTGATACCAATTGAAAGATGGTATGAAAGATACCACCTGAGGGTTTAGATCTATTTAACTCTAGAGGGGGGGGGGTGAATAGAGTATTTTAAAATCTTATTAGATTTTTATTGCGGAATTAAAATAGTAACACTTATATGTGTAATCAGTTAGTGCAGAAATAAAACTAAACTATTCAGCAAGCAGCACACAATAAAAAAAAGAGAGCATCACAGATGACACAAGAAATTTATAGTGATTCCCCTAAACTTGGGTACATCCACTCTTCTACCACCCTGGTAGGAATCCACTCAGGTTTTTGATCAGGTGCCCTGCCACCAATCATGTTTTTGCTCAGGTGCCTTGTCACCACAAGATCTGATTCAGGTAGATCAAGAAACCCTTCAGGCTTTTGATCAGGTGCCCAAAAACCAAATCAGGTCTTTTGATCAGGAGAATTGCAACCAAATGTTTAACTTTTGAAGGGAGTTAGAACCATGTGTACAGTGGGGTGAAAGAAATAAGAACTATATGTTGTCTTATTTTTTCTCAAAACAACTGAGAAGACTTGTGGATCCTTGATGGTGTCAAAGCTCCCCCTGAGATGAAGTTCTGTCCAGGAAGATTGAGGCTTCATTTGGTTTAGCGGTTGCGGTTGTAAAATGAGTTATTGTAAATGGAGGTTTGTAAATGGAACTGTTGGAAACTGGTTGATGGAAATTGAGATTTGTTTGGGTAGTCAGTGTTTGTAGAGCTATTCGAAACAAAGAACCGTTTGGCAATACAGCGGTGACGTTTTACAAAAAAATATGTACAATTTTTTTGTTCCAATCAATATAAATTGCATAAAATATATGTACGTCGAGGTATGCAGCAGGACAACAAACATACAAACATCCAAATACATGCAAATATCAAAATATCCAAAACATGGAATACATATGTTAAATACGCAGATACCCCAAGTATGTTCAAGGACCATATAGTTGTTCGGCAATCGAGTCACGCAGCGCCGACATCTCCTCAACACCAACTCGAATTCCTCTAACATAATCTCCACCCGAGCTTTCATCATTTTACCCTGATCTTCTTTTACGGCCTGTTGGGTAAATGAAAAGCTCGTCAAGATCACAAGCCTGAAAATGACTGCCTGAGCGGGATGGGTGCCTGCGAATATAATTATGCAAAGTCATTATTGCAATCACAATGTCTCTTTGCTTTGCCAAACTATAAGGCGGCATATCCCTAAGTATCTTCCATTTCTTTTTTAAAACTCCGAATGACCGTTCTATAACACTTCTTAACGATGAGTGTGCCTGATTGAATATTTCCCGGCGTCCTTGTTTAGGCCTGCTACCCCTTCTAAAATCTAGTAAATGATATCGTGTCCCTGAATATGGTTTCAAGAAATCACGTTGGAGAGGGTATCCCGCATCAATGACATAATATTTGCCTACAAGTTTTAAATTTAATTTATGTCAATCAAAGTAATTAAAAACTACTGAAATCTTAAGAAATACAAGTCTCACCTGGTGGAGGATACGAAAAATTGTAACTTGGATCCATAAGGGCACGGTGAAAAATATGGCTGTCATGAGTAGATCCTTCCCAACCCACAAGTACGAATGTGAAACACATATTGAAATCACAAACCACCATAACATTCTGTGTCGTTGTCCCATGACAGCCAATGTATGAAACTTGTTGATCAGCAGGAACACGAGCATCAACATGAGTCTAACCAATAGCTCCAATACAGTCTTTAAAGAATGACATATATCGAGAATCATTCAGAATTTTGGGGGGAATATCCCGGAAAAGATGATCTACCGACATAATGACATCTGCAGATAACCTCTTAATAGCAGTGATTCACTTTGAGAAAAACCTGCTTATAGTTTCTGTGGAGTGGTGGAATCGTTCGCCTGCAATTTTCATTGGAACATTATGACCTAAAATATGCAATGTAACTGCAAGTATTTCTCGGGGTAGAGTTCTCCTTGATCCTTGCAACCCATATTGTTGTGTGAGGAGTGTTAACAAATCTACAAATATGAGCTTTGACATTCTAAATGAACTGAAAAATCTATGAGGGTGTCCATCCAGAAGTTCACCAAGCCATCTAGACCCTGTTTTGCTTGATGTCATGCAAACAACATTTGATGAAGAACCAGCCACAGATATGGCTATCATTGATTCTAAATATTGTTGTCCACTCACTGCTCTATTACGACAAATCCAATCAGCGACTTGTCGCTGAGTCCCCTCATTAGAACTGTCATAGAAAACCAAAATGTCAACGGCCTCCCAATTAGCACTAACACCGCCTTCTTTATGTTTACCCATAACGCGTAAACTGGATGAGTGAAAAAAAAACCAAACATACATTAACATAGACGAACACACACATGAACACTCGCACATGAACACTCGACTCGACGCATATACACATATGTACAAACCACACACAAACAACACAACACACACACACACATGAACACACACACACACACATGAACACACACACACATGAACACAATACACACTCAAAATGTACATACACATATACACACACACCACACACACACACACACACACACACAAAACATACACTCCACACATACACACATACAACACATACAATCATACACCCATACACTCAACACAAACACTCATACACTCATACACTCCACACATCCACACATACAACACATACACTCATACACTCAACACATATGCACAAACAACACACAAACAACACAACACATACACACATGAACACACACACATGAACACAATACACACTCAAAATGTACATACACATATACACACACACACCACACACATACACAACATACACTCCACACATACACACATACAACACATACACTCATACACTCCACTCATACACTCCACTCATACACTCCACCCATCCACACACACACACACACATGAACGCAATAAACACTCGAAATGTACATACACATATACACACACCACACACACACACACACAACATACACTCAACACATACACTCATACACTCCACACATACACACATACACTCCACACATCCACACATACAACACATACACTCATACACTCAACACATATGCACAAACAACACACACACATGAACACACACACACACATGAACACACCACACACTCAAAATGTACATACACATATACACACACACCACACACACACACACACACACACACACACACCACACAACACACACACACAACACATGTACATACACACACACATACACACACACACACACAACACACACAATAGATAACACATACACACACAACACATACACACACACAACACATGTACACACACACAACACATGTACACACACACAACACATACACACACATAACACATGTACACACACACACACACACAAAACAACACATACACACACACACACAAAACAACACATACACACACACACACACACCAGAAGAACACATACACAACATATACATACCCCACACACAACACATAAACACACACTCACACAACACATACACACACACAACACATACATTGCACCCACACAACACATATACACAGCACATACACACACACAACACATACACACAAAAAAATACACAAGTACACCATGCACACACACAAATAACACACACACAAACACTCAACACCCTGCACACACACAAAGAACACATACACACACACTCAACACCCTGCACAAACACATCACATTACACACTCATCTACACAAACATTACTACAATGCATATCATTAATCAGCATAACACAGTCAGGAAAAAAAATAACTGGTATACCTACAAGCTGCAGTAGGAGGAGACGCGAAGGATAGAAGCCGGAGATGCGAAGGAGAGAAGCCGCCAAAGACAAGAGCGCTGGAGACTCAAAGGACAGATGCCGCCGGAGAATGATGCGAAGGAGATAGCCGAGAAAGACGCCAGAAGCTGCCGGAGAATGATGCGGAGGATATAGCTGAGAAAGATCCGAAGATGTTTGTTGCCGCCGGAGAGAAGCCGATGGAGAATCGATTTTTGATCGGGAGAGACGGGGCCGCCGGAGAATCAAAGCAGAAATCTCGATCGGGAGAGACTTGCCTCCGGAGAATCGAAGCAGTCGATCGGGAGAGACGGTCGTTTCCCTAGCGTGATTCGCCTGCTCCGCAAACGCGATAAACTGGAGGTGTTTGATGTAGTGGGCCCAGAGCCGCCCCACTCTGACGGTAGTCACAACCTAGCCAGAGGAGCACGTCCAGCGACACACAGCCGGGCTGCAGCCCAAGCACCCCACCCATGACCGCACCTATTCTCAGCGCGGCGGGATGTTGAGGCGAGGTCTCGAACCCAACCCCCTTGATAAAGAGCTTTCCTTAACTGTCCCAAGAATTAGTTGTATATTAACTCTGTGAAAACCAGTAATTAATGCTGCCATATGAACGACTATATTCTGAGAATCTAAGCATTAATTACTCAGAGTAATATAAGCAATAAAATAAGCCTAATCAATTCTGAAAATAACTACAAAGAATAGAAATGTTGAACTGGCAATTTTTGTCGATCTGAGATCCTAGATCGTCGAACTCAACCTCTCTTTCGTCAAACTGAGCCCTGAGAGCTTTGAACTAAAATACAGCTTTCCATACTGGGCTTCAAGATCATCGGACAGAGATAGAAGATCGTCAAACTCAAAATCTAATAGAAGATTAGAGTTCGTCGAACTCAGTTCAACTTTCGTTGATCTCAATTCAGAGAAGTGACTCTGAGATCGTCGAACTGAGAACGAAGATCGTCGATCTCACTTCAGAGTTTGTCGAACGACTTCTTCAACATGAAATTTTTGCCTTGTTCTGGTTTCTGCAATCTTCTAAGTCTTTTAAGGGCTTGGCCTTGTCAAACTGAAGAGTTGACCTACCCTAAGATCTAATGAAGATCTATGACCCTAGACTATACAAGGTGGGTCAATCTATGCAAAACCTAATAGTGAACCTTAGCCCAAATCCCTAAACACAGCTGGGGTTCCAACAAACATTGATTAAAATATTAAAGTATAAGTTCTAATAATTTGTCTTGGACCATGGAGGCTCCCAAATTATGTTAATGCCCCTCTTGGGAATACGCTAACGTCTAACCTTAGGTAGCATGATTAATACATCTCGGCCAGTCAAACCCTCTAAGCTTGCTTTAGGCGGTGAACCCCACTATTGTGTTTGACCCCAATATGGAATATTTGGGTGGTCCTCTATTGAGGATTGTATGACAACTCCTTTTTATCTTTGAGCGATCTTCTCGTATCCTCAACCTCTCGGTAAAATCTAAGATACAGATCTAGATCGAATACTATGTAGTGATACGTTAAGTGATCTCCTCGTATCCACAACCTCTCGGTAAAATCTAGGATACAGATATTGGATCAGACTCGCTACACTAGAATTCTAACAAATTATAATCAAAGACAACCCAAAGAAAATTAAAATAGAGAGCTTGCTAGATGATTAAAAGAAAACCAAAGTTCATTTCATTCCAAAGTTCAACATGATCAAGTACTAAAGGAAGTTTATCTACTCATCATGATGGGAAAATTACATAAACTGAAAGAAAAATACATGATTACTACAAAGGAAAAAAGCTTGAAATACCAAAATGCAAAAAGAAATTAACTAAGCTAAACTATAAACTAGAAATGACAAATAAGGAAATATAGTACCAAATTACAGAATTTCTTCACCAAAATCTCACTCCTCAGCTCAAGGAGAAGACGAGTATTAATAGGAAGATTTGCATGGGAGTCACGCCCCTAGGTCACGCCCGTGACCTAGGGCTTTTAAGGTACGAAACCAATGACATAAAAGCCAGGGAAATGCTGGGAAGCCAAACCGCCAAGAGTCATTATATGGGTCATCCCTGTGACGAGGGCGTGCAGCGGATGGTTCTGAAAATGGCAGGAAAATGACTCAATCTGGAGTGATGATGGCAATTATTGAAGAGGTCACGCATGGGAGTCACGCCCGTGACCTGGGTGTGACCACTTGAAATGGTCGACGACAGACACCGACTTTCATAACTCTGGATCATGTCAGGGATTTGGATGGTACGCCATCCCGGTTATACCCGTGATAGGGGCGTGCAACTTTAAACTGGCGTGGAAACTCATTCTGAACAACAGACATGCCCCCTGGTCATGCCCGTGGCCAAGGTGTGCAATATTTATCTGACATGGAAATAGCTTTCTGGAAGAGGAGGAAGGATACGGTTCATGACTGAGGTTACGCCCCCTAGTCACGCCCGTGATCCTGGTGTGAAAAACTTGATTTATCAGAAAACCTTTAAAATTTTGTCCTGTTTACATCTGTGGGCTCAAAATTTATATCACCAGACCAGAATTTCCTAAATTTCAAAAAGAAGGAAATTAAGTACTCAAATTAGAAAAAAATACATAAAATTTGATAAATTAATAAATAAAAACTATAGTAAAAATAGTATAAAATAAGAGTTGTCTTATACCCCCATACTTACCCGTTTGCTAGTCCCGAGCAAACAACCTCTTATAGGGAGTAGACAAAATTCGAAACAATAAAAGAATTTTTGAACTTAAGGAGTAAAATGTGATGTTTTACGCCTATGCGCGCAACGATTTTAGCAGAAAGACATACTCATCATACAAATTAGCTTATAAATTTCAAAAGCACATTTCTACTTATTATTTGTACTTTCGAAAAGAAATGTCGGTAAATCCGAAAATTGTATTTAAGGAGAGAGTAGCATGAAAACTAAAATCAATATTACACAAAATCTAGAATCGGATACCTTCCAAAGAAATCCATCAATGATGATGGTCATATGCTTGTCCTTTCACACTCTTGCCACGACACTAGTACAACTCTTAAACACGAATACATAGAGCTTACCTTGGTTGAATTGTTAGGCTTGCGTTGAAGGTATGGTAAACAAAGATAAACGCAATGGGTAGCACACAATAGACCAACATCAAGCTTTTAAGTAGATTAACACGCAGTACAAACTCTTTGATTTTTTTTTTGAAATTCACATTCATACTTTTTTCTATATTCTTTACTCATGCTTGAATTTTTCTTCTATTTTCAAGGTTTTTGCTTTTTTTCAATTCATTTTTTTCAAGCAAAATGAAGAACAGTAAACATCATCATAACAATATTTGTAAGTAATGTACTACCCCGTATTCGAAGAGTAGGGCCCTCCCGGCAGGTGCAGTACCTACTATAAGTTTTTAAGCTTTTGAGAGATTTTGGACTCTTGGTGGCCAATTTTGGCTTGACCTTGGAAATATACTAGTAGGGGGAGGAAATATTGTTCTCCCCCCGGCCCCCTCGGGGGGTCACCCAGCCTCGAGTTTGCCCAGCTCCCCCCAGGCCGCCGAGTACCACCTAGGCCGCCGAGTACCACCCAGGCCACCGAGTACCACCCAGACCGCCGAGTACCACCCAGGTCGCCGAGTACCACCCAGGCCGCCGAGTACCACCCAGACCGCCGAGTACCACCCAGGCTGTCGTTTAACCCCCAGGCTGCCGAGTACCACCCGGGCCGCCGAGTACCACCCGGGCCGCCGAGTACCACCCAGGCTGCCGAGTACCACCCAGGCCGCCGAGTACCACCCGGGCCGCCGAGTACCACCCGGACCGCCGAGTACCACCCAGGTCACCGAGTACCACCCAGGTCACCGAGTACCACCCAGGCCGCCGAGTACCACCTAGGCCGTCGTTTACCCCCCAGGCTGCCGAGTACCACCCGGGCCGCCGAGTACCACCCGGGCCGCCATGTACCACCCGGGCCGCCGAGCACCACCCGGGCCGCCGAGCACCACCCGGGCCGCCGAGCACCACCCGGGCCGCCGAGCACCACCCGGGCCGCCGAGCACCACCCGGGCCGCCGAGCACCACCCGGGCCGCCGAGCACCACCCGGGCCGCCGAGTACCACCCACGCCGCCGAGTACCACCCACGCCGCCGAGTACCCCCCAGGCCGCCGAGTGCTCCCCAGGCCTCCGAGTATCCCGCAGGCTGCCGAGTACCACCAAGGCCGCCGAGTACCACCAAGGCCACCGAGTACCACCCAGGCTGCCGAGTACTGCTCGCCTGGCTTGAGGGTCTGCCCCTGGTGGACTGCATTTAGAAGTTTGGAATAGCGGGATTTGGCTGTTGGCAGACCAATTTGGGGTCATTTCAGTAACTTCAGAACAACGGAGGTTGGATATTGGCAGGCCTTCCCCAAAAAACTATAAATAGACCCTTGAGGGTTCCTTGGAGGGGATCACTTCTTCATCACTTGAATCCCCTTGCTTTCTTCCTCCAAGGCACCTAGTTCAACGTTGGATAGGGAGGGGGAGACCTCAAAGGTCTTCTGGGTGTGAGGTGGGACCTCCACGATAGAGTCGATGGTCTGTTCCTAGTTTCTCAAGTCTTTGGTCCGTGACGTTCCCCCGAGTGTAGTAGGTGTGAGGTCACCCCTCTTTTGAGACCACGAACTCCACGAGAGACCAAGTTTTTGGTTTCAACATTTTGGTGTGGTGAGCGTGGAGAGTGACCAGCACAGAAGATCTCGGTAGAGTGTCATGGCTGGAGATCAGGGAAGTAGTGATGATCTAGGCGAGCTCCCCAACCCCGGACCCTTCGTAGGAAGGGAGGAGTTCATGACATCCAACCAAGGCATCATGGGGATGCTGCGAAGTTTGGCTCCTCGGGGTGGCATATCCACTCCAACCCCCAGAAGCTAGCTTCCCCTCTCGGCAGCTGTCTTCCAGGGGCACAGACGAGATGACACCAGCAGGGGGAGAAGGAAGTGCACCAGGTAGGTGACCTGGGAGGTAGAGGATGGGAGAGGGGGTCGAGCGAGACCTCCTTGACCGAGAGTTGTTCCCCAGCTCAGCGAGTGCTAGCCCTCCAGGTGAGCAGGTCGCGCGAGTAGAGGTGGCGAGAGCACCTCTTAGGGGGTCACCTTTCAACGAGCTGATAATCTCAGCTCCCGTTCCTAAGGGGTTCAGAGAGCCATATATGGCTTACTATACCGGGAAGGATGACCCCGTCCAGCACCTGCAGTGGTTCGAGGATGCCGTCTCCATCAGGCCAATGACGGATGCCTTCAAGTGTCGTCTCTTTGTGATCACGTTGAAGGAGAAGGCAAGGGACTGGTTTCATCAACTCCCCCCGAGGTCGATATATGGGTTCGAGGACTTGAGCCGAAGCTTCCAGCTCCGCTTCTCCACCTCCAAGAAGAGGAAGAAGAGTCCTGAGTCCATCTTTCTGATAAGGCAGAGGGCCGAGGAGTCGCTAGCCCACTACGTTGACAGGTTCCAAGAGGAGATCCTGGATATCCAGGAGATACCGGGGTATGCTCTCCAGATGGCCTTCACTGTTTTGCTGAAGGAGGGCTTCTTCAAGATGAGCTTGACTCGGAATGCCCCCCTTTCCTTCGAGGATATGATGGAAAGGGCGGCATAAGAGATAGCCATGAAGGCAGCCAATCCGGCATTTGTCAAGAGGTTGGCAAAGTTGACGGAGGCAGAGTCAAAGGAGCGAGGTGGCTCGAGACATCAGGAAGGAAGAAGGAGAGAGGAGAAGAGAGCTCAGGGGTTCCAAGGATGGGAGGGTCCAGAGCTAGGTTAGAGGTAGCAGGAAGGACCTGCCCAGGTTCCAGGAAGAGCTCTCATCCAGGGTGGGGGGGGGGACTTTTAGTGTGGCCAAGGAAGATACAACTTCCAAAGGCAAGCCCCTAGGCAGCTCCTACCCCCACCGCAGCAAGCGATGGCGATCGGTCGAAGGGAGAGGAGGAACCATGCGGGAAGAGGAAGAGTTAGAGTAGAGTTACCCTACTGTGAGTTCCACCAGGAGGAGGTCCATGCAACAGCTACTTGCCCCGAGTTCCAGGAGTTGAGAAGGACAAGTGCTCTTGCACCACAGCCTTAACAACCGCAAGATCCGGTACGGATTGAAGAAGTCCAACCCGAGATAGCAGGGGAGAGGTGTGAGGACAGGGTAATGTGGGCACCCGAGGAGGGATCCTTTGATACACGAGGAAAGAGGGAGGTACACGGAGTAGATCATCTCTTGTAATGAAATTTATTTGTATTGTATTACCTATGATTAATGAAAAAGACCGCCAGAAAACATTTGTGATCAAGTCCTTTTGGCCCCGAGATGATTCTGCTGACCAGGCTCCCACTAGCTGGCAAGGCAGGTTGATCTCTCGTGGAGGCTAAGTCCTTTTAGCTCCGGGATGATTCCGCTGACCAGGCACCCACTAGCTAGCAGGGTAGGTTGATCTCTCGTGGAGGCTAAGTCCTTTTAGCTCCCGGATGATTCCGCTGACCAGGCTCCCACTAGCTGGCAGGGCAGGTTGATCTCTCGTGGAGGCTAAGTCCTTTTAGCTCTGGGATGATTCCGCTGACCAGGCTCCCACTAGCTGGCAGGGCAGGTTGATCTCTCGTGGAGGCTAAGTCCTTTTAGCTCCGGGATGATTCTGCTGACCAGGCTCCCACTAGTTGGCAGGGCAGGTTGATCTCTCGTGGAGGCTAAATCTTTTTAGCTCCGGGATGATTCCGCTGACCAGGCTCCCACTAGCTGGCAGAGAAGGTTGATCTCTCGTGGAGGCTAAGTCCTTTTAGCTCCGGGATGATTCCGCTGACCAGGCTCCCACTAGCTGGCAGGGCAGGTTGATCTCTTGTGGAGGCTAAGTCCTTTTAGCTCCGGGATGATTCCGCTGACCAGGCTCCCACTAGCTGGCAGGGCAGGTTGATCTCTCGTGGAGGCTAAGTCCTTTTAGCTCCGATGATGATTCCGCTGTCAGGCTCTCACTAGCTGACAAGGCCGGCTGATCTCTCATGGAAGCCCAGTTCCTCTACTCCGATGATGATTCCGCTGTCAGGCTCTCACTAGTTGACAAGGCCGGTTGATCTCTCGTGAAAGACCAGTTCCTCTGCTCTGATGATGATTCCGTTGTCAGGCTCTAACTAGCTGACAAGGCTGGTTGATCTCTCATGGAAGCCCAGTTCCTCTGCTACGATGATGATTCCGCTGTCAGGCTCTCACTAGCTGACAAGGCCGGTTGATCTCTCGTGGAATCCCAGTTCCTCTGCTCTGATGATGATTAAGCTGTCAGGCTCTCACTAGCTAACAAGGCCGGTTGACCCCTCGGGAGGCTAAGTGTTTTCACCCCGAGGCTGTCTCGTCACCCAGGCTCCCATCAGCTGGCATGACAGGTTGACCCCTCAGGAGGCTAAGTGTTTTTCACCCCGAGGCTGTCTCGTCACCCAGGCTCCCATCAGCTGGTATGATAGGTTGACCCCTCGGGAGGCTAAGTGTTTTCACCCCGAGGCTATCTCGTCACCCAAACTCCCATCAGCTGGCATGACAGGTTGACCCCTCGGAAGGCTAAGTGTTTTTCACCCCGAGGCTGTCTCGTCACCCAGGCTCCCATCAGCTGGCATGACAGGTTGACCCCTCGGGAGGCTAAGTGTTTTCACCCCAAGGCTGTCTCGTCACCCAGACTCCCATTAGCTAACATGACAGGTTGACCCCTCGGGAGGCTAAGTGTTTTCACCCCGAGACCGTCTCATCACCCAGGCTCCCATTAGCTGGCATGACAAGTTGACCCCTCGGGAGGCTAAGTGTTTTCACCCCGAGGACGTCTCGTCACCTAGGCTCCCATTAGCTGGCATGACAGGTTGACCCCTCGGAGAGACCGAGTATTTTCGGCCCCATGAAGGCCACTCAGCTAATACATTGGGTTGGATGTTTCTTTCCGAGCTTGTGCAAACCTCGAAAAGAGCGGGGATTGTGTACAACCCCGTATTCGCAGAGTAGGCCCTCCCGGCAGGCGCAGGACCAACTATAAGTTTTTAAGCTTTTGAGAGATTTTGGACTCTTGGTGGCCAATTTTGGCTTGGCCTTGGAAATATACTAGTAGGGGGAGGAAATATTTTTCTCCCCCCGACCCCCTCGTGGGGTCACCCAGCCTCGAGTTCGCCCAGCTCCCCCCAGGCCGCCGAGTACCACCCAGGCCACCGAGTACCACTCAGGCCTCCGAGTACCACCCAGACCGCCGAGTACCACCCAGGCCGCCGAGTACCACCCAGACTGCCGTGTACCCCCCAGACCGCCGAGTACCACCCTGGCCTCCGAGTACCACCCGGGCCGCCGAGTACCACCCGGGCCGCCGAGTACCACCCGGGCCGCCGAGTACCACCCGGGCCGCCGAGTACCACCCGGGCCGCCGAGTACCACCCGGGCCGCCGAGTACCATCAAGGCCGCCGAGTACCACCCAGGACGCCGAGTACCACCCAGCCCGCCGAGTACTGCTCGCCCGGCTTGAGGGTCTGCCCCTGGTGGACTGCATTTAGATGTTTGGAATAGCGGGATTTGGTTGTTGGCAGACCAATTTGGGGTCATTTCAGTAACTTCAGAACAACAGAGGTTGGATATTGGCAAGCCATCCCCTAAAAACTATAAATAGACCCTTGAGGGTGCCTTGGAGGAGATCTCTTTTTCATCACTTGAATCCCCTTGCTTTCTCCTCCATGACACCTAGCTCAGCATTGGCTAGGGAGGGGGAGACCTCAAAGGTCTTCCGAGTGTGAGGTGGGACCTCCACGCTAAAGCCGAGGGTCTATTCCTAGTTTCTCAAGTCTTTGGTCCGTGACGTTCCCCCGAGTGTAGTAGGTTTGAGGTCACCCCTCTTTTGGTACCCCGAACTCCACGAGAGACCAAGTTTTTGATTTCAACAAGTAATACAAATTTCTAAACTTTTAAGCTGTTTAGAAAACAAAGTGTGCAAATAGGATGCTATTTAGGCCTTGGTTATATTATTATGGTGGGGCTAAAACAAAAAAGAAAGGGTAAGCTCAAAGTGGCTAAGCACGGGTAAAATATTGGGGTGCGGATAGAAAAAGATCAAAATGCCAAAAAAATACATATATCCTTTTCATGCTAATGAGTTAACTTATGCAACTGTCTTGAGAGTCGCTTGAAACAATTTCTAGACATCGAGAAAGAATAAATCGTGTTTTGGACTTGTTTAATATTTCTCTTAGTTAACTTTTGCATACTCATTTAAATAATTTTGGATTCGTCGAGTAGTTAAGTAGAATTCGTCGAGTAGTTAAGTCGAATTCGTCGAGTAATTAAGTAAAATTCATCGAGTAGTTAAGTCGAATTCGTCGAGTGGTTAAGTCGAATTCGTCGAGTGGTTAAGTCGAATTTGTCGAGTGGTTAAGTCGAATTTGTCGAGTAGTTAAGTCGAATTTGTCAAGTAGTAAAGTCTAATTTGTCGAGTATTTAAGTCGAATTCGTCGAGTAGTTAAGACAAATTCATCGGGTGGTTATGTCAATTCATCGAGTGTTCTTGTAAATTTCGTCGATTTGTTATGACGTTCGTCGAGTGATCACACTGAATTCAATGTATCGTCTCAACAAATTTGTCAATGAAGGGTTGTTTTTACTTGGAATTTTAGGGTTGTTGTGGTGATCTGATGTCAAGTCTTGTGCGGTGCTAAATTTTATTCTGATATTTTATGACAGTTGGGTTAGGTCTGATGGATGACCACCACAATAGTCCTTGTTTGTGAATCATTACACCCGCTGGCTTTGTTATGGACTTTTGGGTTAGATGGATGACCACCTCAACAGTGCATTTTTCTTTGGATATTTTAGTATGATGGTTTATATTGGAAAGTATGACACTACCTCAGTACCATTTTATGTCCGGTGTTCATGATTCACTCTTCAAGCCGATCAGTCTCTTTTACTATATACATATATATGATTATTAATATGAATACTCATTGCACATGTTGCAAGTCCTCATCTTATATTGTCAATTCGTGCTAAATTATTTATACTCATTATTCATATGATCTTTGTTTGTTGTTGTTTCACAGCTATTCTCATTGATTTTATAACTTCTTAAATGTATTAACCTTTTGAACTCTGTTTGAGCTGTCTTTTGCGCCTTTGTGCTGAGACATTCTTTTATTTTTGAATGTCTCAGGTTCGGACCAGTAGCAGTTAGATCTGACCGAGTTCGTTTCTTCCAGACTTTAGTAGCTAATTCCTTTCCTCTCATTAGTGAGAGGTAGTCAGTTTTTTTCTCTTGCCATTGTGATGTATCTCAGACTTATCCTTTTGGTGATATGAGTTCGTGTTAGATTGTCTGCGCTCATAACATAGTTTCTTTATGTGTTAGACTGTTATTTATTGTTTTTGCTACTACTACTTTCTGTTTTTGATGCATTTGTTGGGTATTGTATCCACAATGACCTTGATTTGAAAAAGTGATCCTTGAACTAAAGATGAATTGAGTTTGTATTTGATGATGTTTGTTTAGTCATGTGCTTGAGGGTTTTATTGCTAAGTACAAACCAATGTTAGGTTACAATGTGTCGTGAAACACAAGACTATACAATGTAATCCCTCATTGTATAGGCCAATGTGTTGACTCACGTGCAATCTCTCTATTGGATTGTACTTATTTTATAAGTTCATTAGAAGACTCAAGGAAGGACCAGTTGATGTATCAAGAAGAAACAGAAAATTTTCCCAAGTAAAATTCATCGAGTATAGTAGTGGATACTCATCGAATTTGTCGAGTTTAATTATAAATACTAGTCGAATTTGTCGTGTATACTTACTGACACTCATCGAATTCATCGTGTTTACATGGAGAATAGTTTCACTAGACTTGGAAATCGGTTAAGTAAGATTCATCGAGTATCCTCAAGTATACTCATCAAATTCATTGAGTGTACTCATTGACACTTGTCGAATTCGTCGAATATACCACTCATTACACGTCGAATTCGTCGAAACTCACTGGAAAAGCGTATAGTTATTGAACTTACTTTTCTGGATTTGCCTAAGGAATATTCATCAGATATCGAAGCTGATTTGTCGAGTATATTCATGGATATTCTACGATTCTCGACGAATGGACTTAGCAATTTTTTTTGGATTTTCTGTCTGACGGGGTTTTGTTTTAAGAGGTCGTCCATGTACAGTACACGTGGACCTTTTCATTTTGGAAAGATTTTTCTAGCCGTTATATAAGGAATCTTATAAATACATAGGGTTAAATCATTCAACCCTAATCGCTTATTTCTAATTTTCAAATCGAGAAATCGGTCGTTCTTTTCGTCGGACTCACTGGTCTCGAAAAACGAAGAACGACGACCTAATAGTAATTCCTTCAAGTTAAGATACGACAGATCCATTCTCAAGGTTTCTCTTAGCATTCGGATCATGTTGGATTAATGATTTCAAATCAAGTGTTCAAGTTTCATTTCAAGTCTTCTTCATGTTCAAAGCTCTCAAGATTTTCATTCCAAAGAAGAAGAAAGTTGAATAGTCTTAGATCTGAAGAAATAGATTGTTTTCAATCTAGAGTTTTGTATAAAACTATTTTATACTATTGTAGGAAGTTCTTCTTCCGAGTTGTAGATCCTTGTGATAGAATCAAGTTGTAAGAGAGCTTTGTTCTTCGAGTTATAGGAGAGGTTATTCTCCAAGAGATATGAGTTGTGACTTAGAGTTATAAGATTTGATTAAACCTGAGAAAGGTGAAGTTGCCAAATCTAGCCATTCGTGGTAGATAGGCGAGACGGGACAGTGGCGAACCCAAATCAGGAAATCACTATAAACTCTTGTTTTGTGCTGTGATTGTTCTGTGTGCTTGCTCTTTATATTTTTTAATCCACTATTAGACGCAGAACTCACATATTCACCCCCTCCAAGTGATTTAGGTAGGCAACTAGATACTTTCAATTGGTATCAAAGGGGCGTTGTTCTCTATAAGGTTAACACCTTGAATAAGATCCCAGTCTAGTTATCAAAGCACAAGTGTGCACAAAGGAGAACTTTCCTATATGGAAGGAAAGGGTCAGATTCTTTATGGAAGCTACTGATCCAAAAATATTTCATATTATAGAAGAAGGACCTAACGTTCCTACCCAACCATCTGCTATGAATCCTAACATGATGGTTCCGAAAAGATGATGGAACTGAACAAAGATGAGATTGATCTCGTCTCCTTGGACAAGAAAGCCAAGAACATAATTGCTAGTGCAGTGGATGACTCGATGTTGCAAAATCTTTTCCACTGCCTTTCTGCCAAAGAGATGTGGAATTCTCTAGTTGTTTTGATGGAAGGTACTAAAGAAGTGAGAGATGATCAATGATCTCTAGTCAACCAGGAGTATGAAGCATTCAAACAAGATTCAATAGATACCATTACTAATTGTTATGAAAAGCTTTTCAAAATTGTCAATAGTCTGAGAAACTACAGTCGGACACAAGCTTCTAAAGCACAAGAAGATTCTGAGCCAAGCACCTTAGGGTATAAATTGTTCTATGGAGAGTTATCACTGATCTCCAAGCAATTCAAAAGAATGTTGAACAAATGGAGGCAAAGGAAAAGTTAATCCTCTTCCTCTGACTATAGAAGATCACATCGTGACGGTGATCATTCTATGAAAAGATACAATAGAGATGACAGGTAAAAATCAAAGGTAAACAAATATTTTTTGTCTGACATTATTTGCTATTGTTGCAATAAGCCAGGACACATGATCGCGAAGTGTCCTTACAAAAATAAGGAAGGATCCAAGAAAGAAGAGAAGAGATCCTTCAATAGTAAGCGAAAGGAAGAAAAGAGCTTTGTCGTAAAGGATTCAAAGACTCTCAACGACAGTGACTCAAGTGAGTCAAGCTCAGAAGATGAAGAAGCCTACTTCGGGCTTATAGCTCACTCAGATGAGGATGTAGGCGACTCCCAATTTATCAGGAAGGTAAACTTGCACACTATGCTATCTGAATCAGAAACTTCATCTAATCATCATGAAGACTATTCTTCTAGGGAAGAAGATTCTGACTTGATGGCTCAACATCAAGTTCTTTTGAAAGCTTTTATCAAATATTGTAAGGTAGTCAAAAAGCAATCAAAAGAGATTGCTTCTCTCAAGGCAGTGAAATCAAGTCTGAAGGAGGAAATTTTAGAATTGACTCCTCTCAGAGATAAAGTTCACTCCTTGAAAAAGTAATTACAATGCTCGACTGAGCTTCTAAGTCAGAAGGAGAAATACTTAGATGAAATAGAAGAAAAGCTTTTGATTGAGAGGAAACTTGTTGAAAGGTACTACAAGCCAAAAACTGCTCTTCCACTCATCGATGAATTTTCTGCCCCTAAGAAAGGTTGTGGTCTAGGCCATATAGTTGAAAAGGGTAAGGCTACTAAGAGAGCCGCCACCAAAGGTAAAGGGAAGGCACCTGAAAGTCAACCATCCTTTAAGAAGGTAATATTTCCTACAAATCAATACGACTTTGAGACGTCCTATGGTCACTTTGCTAGGCCAACTTATGTGGAGCCTAGAACGAACTACCAAGGATGGACCCATCCCCGAGACTTTTGTGCAAGTGCTTTAAAGGCAACTTACAAAGAAATAACTCTTAAAAAGAGTTTGGTCCCTATGTTCATGGACCAAGTGTTGGGAATATTTTTCTCAATGTTTCATAGATTTGAAGAGGCATCACAATCAATACTAAGAGCATAATTGTATTTGATGTTGTTTAAGTTCATTATGTGCAGGATGTTCCTTAGAGCAAGTTTGGACAGGTTGTCTAAGTGATTGTGATAGGTGGTCACAAGGAAGAGACAGAAATTTGTCTAAATCCGCAAGCATTGAGTGAAGCAAGTTCATTCAACGGCAGATATCAAGGAAGGGTACTAGAAAGACTCAAATTCATCTAAGTCCACACGCGTCGTGTGAAAGAAGTTCACTCGATGCCATATATCATGAGACGTTGAGTAAAGCTCCGTCAGTCTATACTACTGCATTGGAAAAGGAGAAATTCGACTAAGTCCAGAAGCTTTAAGTGAGGACAGCTCACTCAATTCCCAAAGAAGCAAGAGTTGACAGAACAATGATCAGTCAATGCTTAAGTAGAGATAAATATAAAAATTTGTCTAAATCCAGATGCCTTGAGTGAGGATAGCTCACTCAATGCAAGCTCATCAAGAAGATTAGCTAAGTACAGAAGAGTTGAGTGATGAAAGCTCACTCAATGCATTCATAAAGAGAGATGCGGCTAAGTGCAGAAGCGTTGAGTGAAGCCAGTTCACTCAACGCCTCGGCATGAAGGAAGACAGTCAGTGAGTGGCTAAGTCCAGAAGCATTGAGTGATGAAGGTTCACTCAATGCCTGACATTACATAAGAAATTGGCTAAGTCCAAATTCGTTGAGTGATGTCAGTTCACTCAATGCACTCAACACCTAATCAGCAGAAAAATCGTCTAAGGACTAAAGCGTTGAGTGATGAAGGTTCACTCAACTCACTCAATGCCTAGCAATGAAGAATGAATTGGCTAAGTCCAGAAGCATTGAGTGATGAAGGTTCACTCAACGCACTCAACGCCTGGAAGTGCATATTATTGCGGGAAAGCTACAGTATATGAAAAATTATGCCGCAGGCCTACTGTATGACTTTTTTGTAAAATCAAAGTTGCAACCAACAACTTTAGGTGGGCCCACGAGTCAAATAGCCGTTGGACGGAGGAAGATAAAAGGCTTGAGATCGTCAGAGATAAAGATAACTTTTAGGGTTTACAATTTCACAAGCAGGCGGAACGTCATCGTCTTCGTCCTCACCATTATTGTAAAGATTGAAGATGAAGTTCAAACCCGCTGATCTAAAAGTTCATCCAGTTAGCTGTAGCGATCTTTACCTGTTATAATAAGTTCAGAAGAGATTTCTGAGAAAGAATAAGAAGCAGAGCATTCTAATTTCTATAGTGAAAGTTAGTTGATTGAATAACAATAAGAACTGTCAACTCATCTGTTTTCATCAGCAAAGATCAGAAACTTGAGTTTATGAGTTTCTTCCAACACAAGCAACAACATTCTGAAGATCATTATTCTTGTTGCTATGAAGAGGTTAGGGCTGAGATTTTATCAGCTCAGGAAGTAGTAGACTCGGAGAAACTTCTTTGGAGTCAAATCAACACAAACTCTTTCTTTTTTTAGGATCCATTGGATCTAAGTTGTAGGCCTATTTTATAAAGGCTGAGGTAGGTTCCAGTCTTAGATCTGAACTGTAGGATCATTTATTGATCTGAGTGTAGGGCCTGTGTACCTGATGTAGGGCGGTTTGCCTGAGTTAGGAGAGTCATTCTCTCTGAGTGTAGGGTCTGTGTGCTTGAGTTGTAGGATCCAGCTTTGGATCTGAGGTATGGCCTTGTGCCTAGGCTGTAGGAGAGACATCCTCTCTGAGTTGTAGGGCTAAACTCCTAGCCTGAGCTGTAGGACTATTAATTTAGTCTGAGGTAGGTGGTCTTTGGATCACCGTGTTGTATGTACAAGCTTGCTCTGAGGTAGGGCTTTGTTCCTGAGGTAAGTCTTTGAGGAGATTGAGAGATCCTAAGGGATCTGTGTTGTAATCTATTAGGAGCTGAGTTTTGGAGAAGTGCCTTATCTAACACACTATTAGAAAGGTGGGAGGGCCGGTGGATGTAACCATAATCTGGGGAACCACTATAAATTATATGTGTGCTTTGTGATGTGTCTTGAAAGTTGAAAACTACTAACTCACAACACACTTAAAGAAGGAAAATCAAAAGGGACCAAAAACCTATTCACCCCTCTAGGTGTTTAGCTACCCTTGAAACTAAAGAATTTTAAGTGATATCAGAGGGAGGTTGCTCAAGAAGGGCTTAACAGTCTGAGTAGATCTTAAAGGGTATCAAAAGAAGTATACTTATGGGTTCAGGAGAGAACTATAAGGAGCTAGGTTTCATGAAGCTTCCTATCTGTAGGAAGGAGAGCTTTGTAATCTAGAAGGAGAGGATCAGATTGTTCATGGAAGCATCTGACCGAAGGATCTTTATTATAGTCAAAGAGGGACCTTTCATCCCTATGAATGTCTCAGTTTTGGATGCAACAGTCCAGCCACCAAAGAAATATTCAGAGATGACCAAGGATGAAATTAACTTGGCAACCATGGATAAGAGGGCACATAACATCATTGTTAATTCCATAGATGACTCAACCTTCCAGAACTTGGTTCACAGCTAGACCTCCAAGGAGATGTGGGACAATTTGGTGGTCTACATGGATGGCACAGAGGAGTTCAGAGATGATAGGAAGTCCAGGCTTAACCAAGAGTATGAGTCTTTCAAGCAGTCCAAGAATGAGAGCATAGCTGGATGCTATGAAAGATTTTTCAGAATAGTGAATGAGCTGAGGACCTATGGGAGGATTTCAGCCATTATGAGCTGAATGACAAGTTCCTCAGGTCTCTAACTAGAGACTTAGATACAAAGATCTGTGCCATTGGAGAGGTGGAAAAGTTAACTGATACTCCAACTCACACTCTATTTGGAATGCTGCTCTTCTATAAGAAGCAGCTATCTATAAGGAAGGAGGAGGAGACTATAAACAAATCCCATGCCAAGGAAAAGTCTTTGGCCTTCATAGCTGACAATACTAAGAAGAGCAAGGAGAGGATTGCCTCTCCTCTAAGGAGGCCTGCTGATTCAGACAACACAGGGCAAAGTTCATCAGACTGCAACAGCTGTAATGAAGAATTTGCTACCTTCTCTAGGCAGTTCTAGAAGCTGATGAAGAGGAAGGAGTGGACGAGCAGACCTTCCTCCTCCTCTCATCACAGGAAGAACTATTCGGAACACTGAAAAATATGTACCTGATTTGGAGAAGCCTCATCTTACTCAATGATATACATTAATTTATATTTGATGGATGTTTGAGTTTCATTGTGCAAGTGTAAGGTTTGCAAGAAAATTTTCTAAGTACAAGTGTCGACACTTGTGAAGAGTTATGTCGACACTAAAAGCAAGGCCTGTGTCGACACCCAGGCATTGTGTCGACACCTGAAGAAGAAGCTGTGTCGACACCCAGAATTATGTCGACACCTAAGGCAAGAATTGTGTCGACACCTAAGGCAAGAATTGTGTCGACACCTAAAGCAGAAGTTGTGTCGACACCCAGGAGTTATGTCGACACCAGAAGAAAGGCATATGTGGACACACAGGAATTGTGTCGACACCTGAAGAAGGTTTGTGTCGACACATAGGACTTGTGTCGACACACACTCAACGCCACTTGTCTACAACTAAGTCAAGACCAGAAGCAGTTGTGTCGACACACAGGACTTGTGTCGACACACAGGACTTGTGTCGACACACACTCAACGACATCTGGATGACACTCAATTCCATCTAACAGCAACGGCTATACTGAGCCTGAAGGCTTGTGTCGACACACAGGACTTGTGTCGACACACAATCAACGACGTCTCGACACACACTCAACGACAGTTGGACATACACTCAACGCCATCTGTCAGCATAAGTTATGTCAAGACCAAGAGCAGTTATGTCGACACATACAAACAGAAGTAGTGTCGAGTAGCAGAAGAATGACTATGTCAACACAAGGAGTATTGTGTCGACATCATCAAGAACTGTGTCGACACTTAGTCTATTTGTGTTGACACATGTAAAGCAGTTTGCTGAGTGGTTCTTTATGAGTTATAAAGTCTTTGAGAAATCAACTGTCATGACTGGTAACTCGACAGCTGAAATAACCAACAGGTCTAACACCTTTGTCAGAACTGTCAGAAAGTTGTTACAAACCGGATCAGCCGGTAACCATGAGGAAACTCTATATAAGGGACTGATCCTTGACAACCATAACAACAACAAAACTAAGGAAGTAATCAAGCTATTTCAGGAAAGAGAATCTGACAACAAGAAAAGGGGAAACCCTTAAGAAGACAGATTCAGAGCAGTCTGCAAGAGAAGATTCAGATCTTATTCTGAATTCAAGGAAGGAGCTGATAGGTGATCAACTTCTACATCAAGTAAAGTTCAACCTTATTTTGTTCTATCAAGAAGATTTGAAACAGCTAAGTCAGGTTGAATCTAAAGATTCAGTTTATTCAAGAACTGATCAAGAAGCTCACACCTATAGAGAATTCTATCTTGTGATATCTTCATATCTCTTAAACAATTAATTTCCTGTAGGATCTTTTGTAAGATATGAGTTGTAAGCCTGTAATTATAAAGGCTGAGGTAGGGCTGAGTGCCTGAGGTGTAGGACAGGTAATAGTCTGAGTTGTAAGCCTAGTGATAAAGGCTTAGGTAGGGCTGAGGCCTGTGGTAGGATTCTTGGTAAGGATCTGAGGTAAGACTTGTATAAGTCTAAGCTGTAGGAACCAATCTGGTTCTGAGTTGTAAGATCTGTTGATCTGAGCAAGTGGAAGGAAGTTGGGCTGAATCCAGTGCTCTACTAGATAGGCGAACGGGGAAGTAGATGTACCCATACATTGGAGAACCACTCTAAATCTGGTGTTTGCTGTGCTGTGATTTCTGTACTGTGAATTGTATTTCCCATGCTGTGTTAATACTAGTTAAATTGACTAAATTATTAAAGAAAATTAGAACCTATTCACCCCCCCCCTCTAGGTGTCTAGGCTCTTGAAATAAGTCTTTCAAGTGGTATCAGAGGGAGGTTGCTCAAAGATTGATCTAACAGTCTGAGTGAATCTCCAAGGCAATTAACAGATTTCAAGAATGGGTTCAAATAAGAATCAAAAGAAGTTTGGATCTATGAAACTGCCTTTCTGCAGGAAAGAATGTTTTGGCATATGGAATGAAAGGGTTAGATTGTTTATGGAAGCTTCTGATCCAAGAATCTACATCACTATACAATAAGGACCCTTCATTCCAATGAAGATATCAGCTCTGGATGCAAATATTAAAACCCCTAAGAACTATTCTGAAATGACAAAGGACGAGATCATCCTGGCAATACTAGACAAAAGAGCATAGAACATTATTATAAGTGTTATAGATGATGCCACATTTCAGAAGATGGTACATTTTAAAACCTCCAAGGAAATGTAGGACACCCTGATTGACTACATGGAGGGGACAGAAGAAGTTAGAGAGGACTGGAAATCTATGCTGAATCAAGAATATGAGATCTTTAGATAAGCCAAGACTGACAGCATAGCTGAATGCTACAAAAGTTCTTCAGGATAATTAATGAGATGATGACATATGGAAGAGTCTTAAACACATATGAACTGAATGACAAGTTTCTCAGGTCTCTAACAAAGGACTGGGATACAAAGATTTGTGTCATTAGAGAGGTGGCCAAGCTTGCTGATACACCTCCTCCCATACTATTTGGAAAGCTGCTATCATATGAAATGCAGCTTACTGCCAGAAAGGAGGAAGAGATGAGAAGCAGGACTGAGTATTAGGATAAGTCAATTGCCTTCAAGGCTGAAGGCACAAGAAATGGCAGGAGAAAATCTCCTTCTCCACCCAGAAGGAGTGCTGAGGCAGACGAAGAAATTCCTGACAATAACACATCAGATAGCCACACCTCTGATGATGAATTTGCTGCCTTTACAAGGCAGTTCCAAAGGTTCATGAAAAAGAAGAAGTAGAGATCCAGACCATCATCATCCTTTTCCAAGGATAAGTATTACAAGAAAAAGAAGACTCCCAAGGAGGACAGGTATGCCTTAAAACCTAGTAAACAAACTAATTCTAAGATTGTTTGTTATTATTGCAACAGGCAAGGACATATCATAGCTAACTGTCCAGACAAGAGGACTGAATCTAAGGACATGAAGAAGCAACAACTGAAGGGCAAGAAGGAGAAATCTTTTGTTGCTCAGAAACAAAAGAGTTGGACAGACTCTTCATCTTCAGGATCAGGAGAAGAAGATGATGCAGAAGCATATATTGGGCTATTCTCAAAAGAAGAGGATTCTAGGGAGCTAGAATTCTTATAAATGCTGGACTCCATAAATGGAGGGTAAGACCATTGATGTAGAGGGCTAATGGCCCTGTCAGAAAATGATAAGTGTCAGGCTCAGCCTGGTCCAGGCAAGGTATACAATTCTCCCTCAACTTCTGATTATTTCACTGGATCAGAATCAAAAGCATATGTATCAAGAGATGTGGATGGTTCTGAGTCTGAAGGGGATATACACCAAGTCATTGATGAGTATGGTGTGTTGTTGCAAGCTCTAAAGAGAAGCAAGCTTCTTGTCAAGGAGCATGACAAGGAGATTGAATCTCTTAAGCAGACAGCATCAGAATCAGCCAAGCTGATTGATTTGAAACTGAAAGAGGTTGCCAAATTGAAGAATATAACTGTCATTCATATGGGCATAATCTTTTTTAAAGAAAATCATATCAAGAATTTGGAGGCAAAACTTCAGAAAGAAAAAGAGTTAGTGGCTAAATTCTCTAAGACGAAATCTGTCTTGCCTTTAATAGATAACTTCATTTCTCAAAAATGTAAGAATGGTCTAGGATTTAAGGGAAGAACAAGGGACACCAATTCACATGGAAAAGATAAGGCTCCAATTCAGCCACTAGCCTCTAAGCCCCTTATTTTCTTTAGGAAGGTGATGCAACCTACAAACATGTATGATCATGAAATTACTCATGGTCACTGTCAGTATGGAGATCACATTGGCAAGTGTGCAAATGCCAGTAGGCCACTCTATAGGCAAGCCCATCATATTCAAAAGGAATTCTTGGGGTTTGCTGCTCTAGCACCTACACTTAAAAGGACTGCTGGCAACAAGGTTGTGAAGTCTGTACCTAAGAGAAGGTACAACAGATTTGAGTGTTAGTGTTGTGGCAAGGTAGGCCACTTTGCTATGAATTGTTGGTTTAACACAAGTTTTAAAACCAAGAATAGTTTACCTTTCAGAAAAGCTATAGGTAAATATGATAATTTTCAAACTAACAAGAACCTAGGACCCAAAACTAATTTGGGTTCTAAGGATGAGTGATTCTTTATTCGATGCAGGTGAATCCAAGTGGCCATACCCCTATATGGTACTTGGATAGTGGATGTTGTTGGAACACCCTATTACTATTTGGATCAGGATGACTATATTTCTATAGGGATTTTGTGTTGTGACCTCCTTGTTGTTATAAAGGTCACATAGGCTAGTTAGAGTAATCTTCAGCTCGACGCAGAGTCGATCTCAGCTCGACGCTGAGTCGACCTCAGCTCGACGCAGAGTCGATCTCAGCTCGACGCTGAGTCGACCTCAGCTCGACGTGGAGTCGACCTCAGCTCGACGTGGAGTCGACCTCAGCTCGACGTTCCGTCGAACCCAGTTGTGCTTACAGAAAACCTCTCTGGCCGACGTGTGTCGTGCTCAGATCGACGTTTTACTGTGAGCTCGACGTTTTCCAGACTTCCGTCAGTTTTGAATAGGAATCCAAATTCCTTCTGTCAGATAATTAATGCTGAAGATTTATTGGCCGTTACAGCATATCTGGTGCATGGCTCAAGGAATTTTCTAAGGAATGTCTGCCTGACATTTCCTTTGAGGCATGGACATTTAAGGAAAGCATTTAATGCTGACTGCCAACGGCTATCAAAGAAAAAGGAAGAAGAAGACTCAGATATATTTATTCATTCAGCTAGACAGAGATATACAGAACAACAATACAGGACTTCAGCTGCTCTCTCTCTATGATATTGTTTTGAAAGCTCACTCACAGGAATTCTGATTGCTTCAGACACAACCATCCAACTTTCTTGGATCATCCCTTGCTGGAGCAAATCAGATCTTTGAAGACCTGTCACCCTTGTGCAGAGCTCTCCTTCCTGAACTACTTCTTGATCGCAGGGGGAGCTTTGACAACATCTACAGATCCACTTTGCTTCTCTCTACTTGTTGATAGAGAAGACATCATCACCCCTTTTTCTTTTTCTTTCTGTACAGGGTTTTAACTCCCTTCAAAAGTTACCTTTGGTTTTGCTGAAACCTGGTCAAAATCAGCCCCTTTGGTTTGTGAGAACCTGGTCAAAAACTCTCTGGTGCTCAAGACACCTGATCAACTCATATTGAAGTGGATTCCTATCAAGGGTGATAGAAGAGTGGACTACCCAGGATTTTGGGGAACCACTATAGCTCCTTGTGTCGTCTGGATTGCTTGTTTCTTTGTGTTTTGCTTTGTGCTGTGAATTTCTTTTTACTCTGATTATTTGCTATAGCACCATACACTAAGTAAATCTAAACTTTCTCTCCACTCAAGATTTTATTTGCAAAACTATTTTAAATAACTCTATTCACCCCTCTCTAGAGTTAGGATTGATCTTATCCTGCACTTTCAATTGGTATCAGAGGCAGGTTGATCATTCATACAGGCTAACACCTGGATCAAAAGATCCCTGATAAGATCATTTCTCTCAAAGGGTTATTTTCCTTAGTTTTACTTATCTTTAAAACTCATGACACAAAACAAGGACTTTGCTAGCACCAGACCTCATATGTGCAATCTCTCTAAGTTTGCGCTATGGAAGGCAAAGATTAGACTTTACATGAACTCTTTTGATGAAGACATTTTTAATTCTGTATTGACAGATTGTCCAAGACCTCCCACAGGAACAAGTACATCAGCTGTTCCTCCTCCTTCAGGAACTGATGCTGACATAAAGAAGTGGAAGGCAGCAGATGCTAAAGCCATGAACATCTTGGCTCAAACCATGTCAGATGACATTTTCCAGAAAGTAGCTGAATGCCATACTGCCAAAGAGATCTGGGAAAAACTTTCAGAAATTGTATTAGGTTCTGCAGATGAAAGAAAGGATAGGAGATCCTACCTCATCACCCAGTATGAGAACTTCAAAAAGGCAGAGTCTGAGTCAGTTGCTGACATATACAACAGACTGAGCCTAATCATCAGTGAGCTTAGATCACTAGAAAAGGACATATCTCTCACTGAGATAAATGACAAGATACTGACTTGTTTCCCTAGCTCTTGGGACTCAAGAATCTGGTTGATTAAAGATGGAAGAAATGTCTGTGAGTTATCCACAGAAGCTCTTCTAGGAAAGCTCAAGAGTTATGAGCAATTCATTAAGAAGAGAGAAGAAGAGCAGAAGACATCCACACCAACAGAAAAGGTTGAGAAAACCATTGCCTTCAAAGCACAGGAAGAAGAACCTAAAGAAAAGGTGTTGGGAAATGAAGAGCTTATGAGCCTACTGGTCAAAAGGTTCAATAAGCTGAATAAAAGGAACTTCAGAAGATGGTCATCCAAAGACAAAGACAAGCCAAGGTATGACAGATCTACTAATAAAGATATTATCTGCTTTGGCTGCAGGAAACCAGGACACATTTTCCCCAACTGTCCAGAAAATCAAGATAAAGACAGAAGGGACAAGAAGGAAAGAAAAGATAAAAGGAAGGATAAGGAGTCAAGGAAATACCATGACAAGCCTTCCTCCAGCAACAGCAAGCACACCAGAAAAGGATTTGTGGCTGAATCCTGGAGTGACTCTGATGAGTCTGATTCATCATCCAGCTCTAGTGATGATGAGGATGATGCAGAAGAAAAAGGATTCTGCATGATGGCCATCAGTGCATCTCAAAAGAACACGGATTCAGAGCCTGATGCTGTCTACCTATCTGATCAGGAACTTACTGAGGATCAGGTAATATATTCATTTGATTTTACTTCTGATGAATTTAAATCTGAGTTCAAATCTATGTGCATTGACTTGATTGAATCTCAAAAGTTGATTAGAACAATTAATTGAATGCAAATCCATTAACTCAGATAATCTTAGACTCTTAGAAGAGTTGAAGCAGTGTGGGGAGGAGATAGCCTCACTGAAAGGTGAGCTATCTAAGGCCAAATAATTTGAAGAAACCCTTAATGGGAGAAGTATCAAATTAATGGACATCACAAGTACAGTGAACTCAAGATTGAATGGTTCACTGGGCTTGGGTGCTTCATCCAGCCAACCCATAGTGCTGACAACTCCAATCAAATTTACCAGTGAGAAAGGTAAAGGAGTCTTGATAGTGGCTAGGAAGAATGCTGACTTAACCCAGGAAACTGGACAAAAAGCGTCGAACGAAGCTCGACGGACGTCGACCAGAGCTCGACGTAATCGCAAGAAAACGTCGAACTTAGGTCGGCGCCCTCTACCTTCTGAACAAAGCAAGCCTACGCCGTCAAATGGAGCTCGACGCACTCACCAGAGTCCGTCGACCGAAGCTCGACGTGCGTCGAGCCAAGTTCAGAGCAAAAGTCAGTTCTCAGGAGTTAATTCAAGATTTAATTCCAGCTCCACATCTCATCACTTTAACCCTTATGCTGAATGGATAATACCTCCTAGGAGATATCATCCTGTAGGCTATAAGAGCCAACCTGAGATGTCTTTTATTTCAGAATTTAAAGGATATCAAGAAAGGCCCAAGGTAAACTGGGTCAAAAACAATTGATTTGTTGTATGTGCAGATAAAGACCTATCCAATTTAGAACCAGCAGTGGTACTTGGATAGTGGGTGCTCAAAGCACATGACTGGCAACAAGGAGAACCTTGTGTCCTTCAAAGCCAAACATGGACCCAAAGTAATCTTTGGAGATTCAAACTTTGGACAAACAAAAGGCTATGGCCAAGTCAAAATAGGGTCAATTACATTCAAGAAAGTAGCCTATGTGGAAGGACTAAAGCACAACTTAATCAGCATCAGCCAGCTATGTGATGCTGGTTATCAGGTTTGGTTTACCAACTCAGCATGTAATATTGCATTAAATAACAACATTGTTTTAATTGGTAATAGACAAGATAACATATATCTAGTTGATTTCAATTCATCTAAAGTAGATATTTGTTTATTTAACTCTCTTAGTAAACCTAATGAACTTTGGCATAAAAGACTAGGACATGTGAACCTTAGAACCATTGCTAAGTTATCCAAAGACAACCTTGTTAGAGGACTACCTTCTGGTCCCTACAAGAAGGAAGGACTTTGCAAGGCCTGTCAGTTAGGCAAGCAAACTAAAAACAGTTTCAAGTCACTTAATAAGAGTGAC
Source organism: Platanthera zijinensis (assembly GCA_039513925.1). Classification (NCBI taxonomy): domain Eukaryota; kingdom Viridiplantae; phylum Streptophyta; class Magnoliopsida; order Asparagales; family Orchidaceae; genus Platanthera; species Platanthera zijinensis. The sequence goes on from CM077083.1 coordinate 161,206,697, forward strand.
TCACCTAGAATTTTGTACTTATTGCACATGGACCTTTTTGGACCAATTAATGTACAAAGCCTAGGAGGGAAATCTTATGCTTTAGTAGTTGTAGATGACTTCTCAAGATTCACTTGGGTATTCTTTCTGAGGAAGAAGTCTGATAACTTCAAGATTTTGACAGATTTTCTCAAAGGCATACAGATTGAGTTCAATACTCACATTGCCCTGATCAGAAGTGATCATGGGACAGAGTTTGATTCTCTTCTTATGCTAGAGTTCTGTCAGAAAGAAGGTATCAGGCACACTTTCTCAGCTCCAAGAACTCCTCAACAAAATGGGGTAGTTGAAAGGAAAAACAGAACCCTTATTGAATCTGCCACAACATTGTTGACAGATGCTCACCTCCCTCTAACCTTTTGGGCAGAGGCTGTGAACACCTCCAACTATGTTTTGAATAGAAGCCTGATACACAAACTAAAGGGTAAGACGCCCTATGAGTTACTCAAAGGGAAGAAACCTAAAGTAAATTATTTCAAAATTTTTGGTTGCATTTGTTTCATTCACAATAATGACAAGAAATACCTAGCTAAATTTAAAGCCAAAGCTGATGAAGGAGTGTTTCTGGGATACTCCATGACTAGCAAGGCTTATAGGGTTTTTAACAAGTGCTCAAATAAAATTGAAGAATCCATGCATGTTACATTTGATGAAACTAACATGTCTTATAAGGAGAAGGAGACTTCTACCATAAGCAATTTGCAGGAACATTCAATTTCAGAAAATCTGAAGCAGCTTACCATCACAGACAAAGGGTCATTACCTTCAACAATTCAGCAAGACACTGAACTCAGTGACAATGAAGAGGAATCTCAGGGTTTGGAAAGCTCAAATGGTCAACAAATTGAAGAACCAGTTGGTGTTCCACAAGAGGAAACAACAACACAGGTTGATGCATCATCAACACCCCTTGTTGACTTTGCAACAACAAGAGATCACCCAATTTTACAAGTAATTGGAGATATCTCAGTAGGTGTGCAAACAAGGAATCAAGTTAATCAAAATATTATGCACACTTGCTTTCTTTCTCAAATTGAGCCTCAAACCATACAAGATGCAGAGCAAGATCCAAACTGGATCATTGCAATGCAAGAAGAGTTGAATCAATTTGAAAGGAATAAAGTTTGGGAATTAGTACCAAGACCAAGGAACCAGCAAATTGTTGGAACCAAATGGGTATTCAGGAACAAGTTGGATGATCAAGGAATAATTGTGAGAAACAAGGCAAGACTTGTAGCACAAGGATATTGCCAAGAAGAAGGAATTGATTATGACCAAACCTTTGCACCAGTTGCAAGGTTGGAGGCCATAAGAATCTTTCTTGCATATGCAGCTCACAAGAGATTCAAGGTATATCAGATGGATGTCAAGAGTGCCTTTCTCAATGGAGACATCAAGGAAGAGGTTTATGTAAAGCAACCTCCAGGTTTTATCTCTCCAACCTCTCCTGATCATGTTTTTAAACTGCATAAAGCTTTATATGGTCTCAAGCAAGCCCCTAGAGCATGGTATGAGACCTTAGCTTGTTTTTTGTTGGAAAATGATTTTAAAAGGGGTAGAGTAGACCAAACTCTCTTTGTTAGAACCCATAGGTCCCATACCCGACTAGTACAAGTTTATGTAGACGACATCATATTTGGGTCTACTGATTCAAACTTATGCAAAAAGTTCTCACAACTTATGCACTCAAAGTTTGAAATGAGTAGCATGGGTGAGCTTGCTTTCTTTCTAGGATTGCAAGTTAAACAACATGTGGATGGCATTTTCATTTCTCAAACCAAGTATGCAAGAGAACTGGTTAAGAAATTTGGAATGTCTGAAGCATCCTCTATGAAAACACCTATGCCTACAAATGCTATTTTAGATGCTGATGAATCCGGAAAACCAGTTGATCAGACAAGCTATAGAGCAATCATTGGCTCATTACTTTATCTAACAGCTACTAGACCAGATATAATGTTTGCCACATGCATTTGTGCTAGATTCCAAGTAAGCCCTAGAGAGTCCCACCTCACATTAGTTAAGAGGATTCTTAGGTATGTAAAAAGTTGTCCTAGTCTAGGTCTCTGGTATCCACATGACTCAGGATTTGATCTAACTGGATTTTCAGATTCTGATTATGCTGGATGTAAAGTAGACAGGAAAAGCACCAGTGGAACTTGTCAATTCCTTGGTAATAGACTTGTCTCCTGGTTCTGTAAGAAACAAACCTCTGTGTCCACATCAACTGCTGAAGCTGAATACATGGCTGCAGGCAGTTGTTGCTCACAGATTTTGTGGATTCAAAACCAGCTCCTAGACTATGGCTACAACTTAGAGATGTCTAAAATCTTTTGTGATAATACCAGTGCAATATCAATTGCTCAAAATCCAGTTCTCCATAGTAGGACCAAGCATATAGAGATCAGACATCACTTCTTAAGGGATAATGTAGAAAAGAAGAAAATTGTACTAGAATACATTTCCACTGAACTACAAAGAGGAGATATTTTCACCAAGCCCTTGGATGAAAAGAAGCACTTCTTCTTCCTCAATCAGTTGGGAATGCTAGATGGAGACAGCATAAATTAAAACTCCTATATTTTGAAACCCCTAATTAACAGGAATAGGAAAAATTTCATTTTAAAATTCCTCTGTCTGAGTGGTTTCTTTGACCTCTGAACTAAGCTCGACGCTGCGTCGAACGGAGATCGACGGTCCGTCGCCCTCAAAAGCGTCGAACGTCGAACTCAGCTTCTAGCGTCGAACTAAGTTCACAGCTCCCTGGCTTCTTGAGTTTCTCTCTCTCCGGTCGACGTCTTCGTTCAACGTCGATCTGAGCTCGACGTATAGCATCAGCCCAAGCGTCGAACGTCGACCTAAGCTGCACGCTGTTGAGTCGTTTCAGTTCTCCTAGAGCCTTAGAGCGTCGAACTGAGCTCGACGTTCTTTCCATTTCTGCGTCGAACCCTAAGTATAAAATCATTTTTTCTCCGTTGTTCGCAGTTGCGCTTTCATATTTTCTGCTCAAGCTTTCTCCCTCCAAATACTTTACTCTTGATCTTGGAAGGTATTTTTTTTCAGGAAAATGGCAATCACTGCAGGTGCTTTGGCGGCCATGAAGTTCGATTCAGGCTTCGACATCAACTTCGACTCATTTGATGGATCACCACAGTACCTTCTGGATATTCTGGAACTTTTCAAGGAGCAGCACCTGGTCAACTTTATGACAACCAGGATCCCTCTTCCAGAGTCCGAAATCAAAGAATGTACTCTTACAGCAGTTAACTCAGATAACAATACATTGACCGGGAAAATTTCAGGGAATGAGGTAGCCATCTCACCTCAAATCATCTCAGAAGTTTTCAGTTTTGCTGCTGGAGATGATGGAATAGAACTCTCTGTAGAAGAGTATGCTTTGATGTTGGACAGGATGGGGCATGCTGCTGGTAACCCCTCTAAACTCCTAAAAGTTAACCTAGCTATTGAGTATAGGTTGTTAGCAGACATCACAGGCAAAGTAATCTGTGCAAAGAGGACTGCACATGATGCCATTACTAGGCATCAGTTTTGCCTTATGGCTGCAATCTTGGATAAGAAACATCCCAACTGGGGATTGATTGTTTTTGAAATGATTAAGAAGAAATTGGATAAGAACTCTGTCCACTTTGGAAGGGTTCTTGGGTTGATTCTGAACCACCGCTGCCCCCAGCTGCTTGTGTCCTCAAAGAAGCACATCAATGCTTCCAAGAGGCTCACTTGTGCACTGATTGGCAAGTGGGACAGAAAAATTGTGAATCCCAGGGCAGCAGCAGCAATGAGGACTTCTGCAGACACCAGGACTGTAGAGGTCACTCTCCCTCAGTCCACTGGTCCAGAAGCAGGGATTTTGCCATCTCCCTCCCTCTCCCTCCCATCCACCTTCATCCCCTCAACCACAATCCTCTCATCCACTCAACCCATCCCTTCATCCATTTCCACTATTGCATCCTCCCTTCCACCACACACAACTTTCCTTCCCATAAGCTTGGATTTCTCATCTCATGAGGACCTCTTCTCCTTTGACATTCATGAAGACTCCTTCATGGATGCCTCTACCTCCTCTCCTCATGACTTCCTCCATTCATCAACTTTTTCAGAACTGCTCTTTTCCTCCATCCATGAACCAGTTACCCCTCCCTTGTCTGCACCACCCACAACATCTTCTACATTTCCATTTTCTGCTACTCCCTCTACCTCTACTCAAGTCCCACTTGAGCAAGTAACTCTCCTGCCCTTGGCCAATCAGATTTTTGACCTTTTGGCCCCTAGGCTCTCCTCCCTCTTGGATGCCAAGCTGAATCCTCTCCTCCTTTCCCTGAGAACTCTCTCTGCCTCTGTCTCCTCCCTCTCCTCTCATCTGGCATGCCCTTCTTCTGGGGGCCTGGAGTCAGCTGCCACTGATTCTAGGCAGGGGGAGATGTCAGCAGAAGAAGAGCTGCATCCTTCATCAGTTCAGTTTGTACAGACTTGTTCAGAGACAGTCTCAGCAGCAGAAGTTCAGATAGCATCTGAGGCTCCTCCTCAAAATTCAGAACAGCTTCAAGAAGACCTGTCTAGGGCTATTATCCCTTTTCAGAAGACCATGATCTCTGATGTAGTAGTGGTAGCAGTGGCTCCTGCTAGTGATGAAGTTGAAATAATAGTAGCTGCTGAAACTTCAGGTGAAGTAATTGAGACACCTGATGCAGTTGAGACCCATGTCTCCCAAGGCCCTCAGGAACCAGGCCTTCAGGAACCAGCCTCTTCAGTCTCTATGGCTCCTGAGGCTATTCCCTCTCCTGTAGTGGTAGACTCCTCCTCCCCACTGACAGCAGATCTTCCTCCAGTCACCTCCTCAGCAGCCCCAGCCTCCATCACCTTTCCGATCTCCAAAAGAAAGTACATAGATCCCTATGATGACTCTCAGAGTTCAGAAGATGAGTTTGCTACTGATTCTGATGACTCCTCTGCAACCATTGCAAGGAAGAGGAAAGCAAGATCAAAAGCTATGAAAAGAGTTCCAATGGCTAGAGCCACAGACCATGACATCCCCTACTACATCAAATACAACTGTGAAATTACAGAGCCATGGATGCAGTATTCTCAAAATCAAAGAAAGACAATGAAACAGAAAAGAAAATTCAATGAAGGACCCACCAAGCCTGTCCATCAGCCTCCACCTCCACCTCCTCCAGATGCAGGTGCCGGTGCAAGTCTATCTTCTAATCCAGCCCCATCATCTCTACATGGAAAGACCTATCAATCAAGAAGATCCCAAGGAGATAGTCAGCAAAGGGGAAATCAGCAAAGAGGACACAACAGAGGTAGGCAGTCCAGAGGAAGATCAGGTTCTCAACCTTATCAAAGGGGAAGATCCATTGATCCAACCTCTGGTCCCTATCCTTACAGACCTAGAGCTGACCTCACCCCAAGAACTACTCAAGAACTCTCCTCCAACAGATTTGAACCAGCAGTACCTTTTGAAGATCCCACCAAAACTCCAGCTTACTGGAAAGCTAGAATGACTGAGATGGCTGCTCTAAATGAGATTAACAAAGCTAGAGAAAGAGGTCTGGACACCTCTCACATCAGCACAATGTCAGACCAAAGGAGAGAGGAATTGGAGAAATATAATTCAAAGAAGTTCTTTGACTCAGACAGATATATGCAACTCCATCCTGTAGCTGTACCACCTAGTGCAAGAGATTAGAAATCCTTAGGTGCAGCTGATGATTACAGATCCAAGAAGGAGGCTTCAAATCCTAACAGAGAAATTATCTTCAAGAAAGGTGATCAAGACAAAGCCCCACAGGAAAAGTAAAGTAAGGTGTTTTAATTCTTTCTATCTGCTGGACACAGGACATTTAAACATTACTGCTGCTATATAGTGTTATATATTTGCTGCTTTTTATTCTGTCATATGTCTGGTTGTATTGTATTGTATTTTTGCTTTACTTCTCTTTGAATCCCTAAATTCATGTAAATAGTAATTCTAATCCAAATAGGGGGAGATTGTTGGAACACCCTATTACTATTTGGATCAGGATGACTATATTTCTATAGGGATTTTGTGTTGTGACCTCCTTGTTGTTATAAAGGTCACATAGGCTAGTTAGAGTAATCTTCAGCTCGACGCAGAGTCGATCTCAGCTCGACGCTGAGTCGACCTTAGCTCGACGCAGAGTCGATCTCAGCTCGACGCTGAGTCGACCTCAGCTCGACGTGGAGTCGACCTCAGCTCGACGTAGAGTCGACCTCAGCTCGACGTTCCGTCGAACCCAGTTGTGCTTACAGAAAACCTCTCTGGCCGACGTGTGTCGTGCTCAGATCGACGTTTTACTGTGAGCTCGACGTTTTCCAGACTTCCGTCAGTTTTGAATAGGAATCCAAATTCCTTCTGTCAGACAATTAATGCTGAAGATTTATTGGCCGTTACAGCATATCTGGTGCATGGCTCAAGGAATTTTCTAAGGAATGTCTGCCTGACATTTCCTTTGAGGCATGGACATTTAAGGAAAGTATTTAATGCTGACTGTCAACGGCTATCAAAGAAAAAGGAAGAAGAAGACTCAGATATATTTATTCATTCAGCTAGACAGAGATATACAGAACAACAATACAGGACTTCAGCTGCTCTCTCTCTGTGATATTGTTTTGAAAGCTCACTCACAGGAATTCTGATTGCTTCAGACACAACCATCCAACTTTCTTGGATCATCCCTTGCTGGAGCAAATCAGATCTTTGAAGACCTGTCACCCTTGTGCAGAGCTCTCCTTCCTGAACTACTTCTTGATCTCAGGGGGAGCTTTGACAACATCTACAGATCCACTTTGCTTCTCTCTACTTGTTGATAGAGAAGACATCATCACCCCTTTTTCTTTTTCTTTCTGTACAGGGTTTTAACTCCCTTCAAAAGTTACCTTTGGTTTTGCTGAAACCTGGTCAAAATCAGCCCCTTTGGTTTGTGAGAACCTGGTCAAAAACTCTCTGGTGCTCAAGACACCTGATCAACTCATCTTGAAGTGGATTCCTATCAAGGGTGATAGAAGAGTGGACTACCCAGGATTTTGGGGAACCACTATAGCTCCTTGTGTCGTCTGGATTGCTTGTTTCTTTGTGTTTTGCTTTGTGCTGTGAATTTCTTTTTACTCTGATTATTTGCTATAGCACCATACACTAAGTAAATCTAAACTTTCTCTCCACTCAAGTTTTTATTTGCAAAACTATTTTAAATAACTCTATTCACCCCCCTCTAGAGTTAGGATTGATCTTATCCTGCACTTTCAGATGTTCCAGACACATGACTGGAATAAGAAGAATGTTGAGGGACTATATACCTATAGAGAATGGACCCAAAGTAATCTTTGGTGGATCAGAAAAAGGAATCATCAAAGGATTTGGTAACATTTTTAGTGATTCAATTACCATCACTAAAGTGGCTTATATGAAGGGTCTAAAACATAACCTGATTAGCATAAGTCAGCTTAGTGATCTAGGTTATGACATCTCTTTCCTCAAAGGGGAGTGCCAAATAAGGAGGTCAAGTGATCAAGAGATCATTTTGACTGGCACTAGGAAAGGGAATGTATATTGTCTTAACCTAGATTGTGAGTTTAACAACTCACCCATTTGCCTAGTTGTAGGAGAGAAAGCTTCACTATGTGTCAAATGGCACAAGAGGCTAGCTCATCTGAATTATAAGTCTATTGGACAGCTGTTTAGCATGGAATTAGTGAGGAATGGTCCTCAAGTCAAGTGTATTAAAGAGGGGGTGTGTTCAGCTTGCCAAAAGGGCAAACAGACTAAGTCCTCTTTTCATGCACTAGATACCAAAGATTCAATGAGATGTTTATATCTCTTGCATATGGATTTGTTTGGTCCTATGCCAGTTCATAGTCTTTGTAGGAAAGTATACACATTTGTTATTGTGGTGAATATTCTAAATGCACATGGGTTTTCTTCTTGAGGCAGAAATATGAAACTCCGACTGTTTTTCAGACCTTTGTTTGACAAATTCAGAATGAATTTAACAATTCAGTGTTCAAATTCAGAAGTTACCATGGAATTGAATTTCAGTCTGAATATATGACAAAGTTCTGTGAAGAACTGGGGATCCATTATGAGTTCTCCTCACCTAGAACACCCCAGCAAAATGATGTTGCTGAAAGGAAGAATAGGACTCTAATTGAGGCAAGTAGAACACTACTTTATGACACTACTCTCCCTGAATACTTCTGGGCAGAGGAAGTAAATATTGCATTTCATGTACTCAATAGTGCCTCCATCAATAAGAAACATAAGATGACTCCCTATCAGATTTTTAAAGGTAGAAAACCAAATATTTCCTACTTCAAAATCTTTGGTAGCAAGTGTTATGTCCTAGTTAATGGTAAGCACTACCAAACTAAGTTTGCTTCCAAATCCCTAGAAGGGATATTTGTTGGGTACAACAATAATAGTAGGGCATACAGGATCTACAACTTGACTACACAAGTTGTAGAAGTATCAATCCATGTTGTATTTGATGAGTCTAAATTAATTAACAGTGAATTTTATAGTTCTTCAATTAGTTCTACAGGTCTAACAGATAGTCTAGATAAGCTGACCATCAATGATGAAGTTCCTGCTAGGATGGATGAAGAAAAGGATGCATGATGTCCAGGGGGAGAACAAGACTCACTGGATGAAGAAGACAATGAGGAGCATCAGGTTGATGAAAATGAAGAAGGCCAAGAGGTTGGCAGATTTCCTCCAGCAAGAAGACACCTAAAGGATCATCCAGCTCATCAAATCATTTGTAACGCCCCCGCCCGTCACATGGAATATAACAGAGGGTCTGGCCGTGGCCCCACACCATATTTCATAGACAAATAGCGACATCACGTGTGAATATCAAAACCTATCAACGCGCATCCTAACTCGAAGCATTCTAGCGGAAGATTAAAGCTTATAAGAACCCAACAATGAATGTCCACTACATATATAAACTGCATTTATATATATACCATGAGGAATGTTTACAAACACAAACCGATCACGGCCTTAAGGCCTTACAAGTTTCTCTTTACAACATATGTTTTCATACATCAGCACGCATGCCGGCCACACATGAAATCCAAAGCTTCGCACGACCTTCGAAGGCCTACAAGCAACAGCAACAAAGGGCTTCAGCCCGCTCAATCCAAACCAGTCCGCCAACACCTGCATATGGACGTCCACCCCAAGGGTGATAAACAAATCAACGGTCAGCATTCAGCTGGCCAATTATAACTACCCTACCCCTTACCCGGGGTAGTGGTTCCTTCCCTGCATGTAATCCAATCTCAACACATATGTACAATACACAATATCACCACAAACGCCGGCCTTAGTGCCAGACGTCTCATTCACTCAGGGCACACTTACGGTGTACCAAGCTCCTCATGGTTCCACCGCCAATTCGAGGTGTTTAATTGTTGGTCGGGCCTAGGCCTCCAAACCCCGGTTGAATACCTTACGCACTCGTCTACTTAGAGGCACGCACCTTATAGAAAATTGTGAGCACTATCAGTCGACCTACCCACGTAGTGTAACAATCCTAGGGAAATCGCCCCGTTGCATTTCTACCAATCGACCGCTCACCCGATCCTACCACGGAACTTGTTGGGTGGCCCACCCACTCAGAGGTTCTTAACTTGTTGGATATGGGCATCAGCCTCCAAACCCTTGTTGACGACCTCTCATACCCATCAACTTAGCGGTGTTCGCTTACGATAACCCGATCAATGAACTTGGTGGGTGTCATACCCACTCAGAGGTTCTCACATTCCTCCTCAACACCGGCACATCGTGCCGCTGTCCATTCCACCAATACAGCTCGTGTCGAGCATACAATCAAAGGAGCTAGACTAAGCTCATCACAATCGTCCTCACCATCTCCATAAGGTAACCGATGTATACACTGAGTCTTCTCCAGTTCGCAGCATCACCAATCCAAACATCCATCCAGATGGGCTTCACACAACATGTCTATGACGTACTACACAGTTCTGGCTCTAGATGCAGACTCAATCACTGGAATCACTTACGCTCTTCAAACATTTGATGGAGGATTCCACAGATATACATGCATAAACAAAGGGCTTCACCTGCCGAAGGAAGAAAGACCGTTACCCTTGACGATCGCTTCGACGCCATGGAAAACTAGCTGGATGGAAACCACCGCGACGGCCTTGCCTCCACAACGCTGCACTCGGCTCTCGAAACGGACCGTTGAAGCTCCACCGGCGGTAGGAAAGCTTCTCCTTCTTCCTTCCTTGCTCTCCTCTCTCTCTTCACTTAGAAAGAGAAAAGCTAAGATGAGATTGAGATATTCATATCCATTCTTGGTCTTATCAGAGCAGGGAAGAGCTGGGAATACATGATCCAAATAGAAGGAACGAACGACCAAGATTTGCTTTGAAAAGCATCTAAACAGAGTTGACACGGCCTGTGACACGCCCGTGTCACAGGCCTTGTTCCTTGAGCGGTTAGACAACCGACTCAATCTGGAACAGAACACGGGCTACGACACGCCTGTGTCACTCCTTGACACGCCCGTGTCAACCAGTACACGGTCGTGTGGCTGGTCGTGTCAACTCACCAACACTTGGCCGAAACACCCGAGAAGGACACGGCTAAGGCACACGCCCGTGTCCTCGGCCGTGTGCGCAATACGCCCCTGCTGACCCGCCTAGGTGACCCTTGGAGCCTGACCCGCCTAGGAGAGGCGGGCCGGGGCTGACCCGCCTGGGCGACCCTTGGAGGCCGACCCGCCTAGGAGAGGCGGGCCGGGGCTGACCCTCCTGGTTGCCCGAGTCCCTTCGACGAACACGGGGTTGTACAATTGAATTGTGTAATTATATCCAATTCAAGCTGTTATGCTTAGAATCAATGAAACCAAAACAAAACATATTGAACTGAAATGTTTCCAAGTAACCTAATCATACCAATAAACATGTAAAAATAACAATTAGCATTATTGATGATCTGTAAAAAAAACAATTAGCTTTACAAAATTTCAATCAGAATTACATGTGGCTTTTTCTACAATCAGGTTTTCAAAATTTCTATCACCAAATATAAAAAAAACAGCAGTCAGGTTTTCATAATTTCTACATTTGGTGATAAAATCTCATTGAGGTTTGTTGAAAATGAACATGATATTAACTTCATTGACTTTAATTGAATTTCATTTTCATTAACATCCTACCCCAGTTGTAGCCGTTACTGTTAGTGGTAGAAATTGATGATCTGTAGTTCCCAAAAAGCCAGCTATTCTTACTAAACGAAAGATGTTTTTTTGACATTTGAGTTGTCCTTATGTGGTGCGGAAATAGAAGAAAAGGTAGTAGATCTACCTGCAGGAGATGTCTGAGGGCGAAGTAGTTGCTTTTTCCGAAATCTTGAATGATTGTCCCTGAATGAAGAAGAGAGGGGAAGAAGCAAATGCAGTGTTATGCGTGTTTGAGTTAGATTTAGGGATTTGAGTTAGATGTGAATAAGGAAGAAGAAATCCAGAGAAAACCTAGTGTGCGGTGGAGGAGGAAATAAGAAGGCGGGGCGGAAGGAAGAAGGCGGGGCGGGGCGGGGCGGCGGCGGTTGCTTCCAGTGCGCGAAGGAGGCGGCGTTGCGACCACGACGGGCCTTGTGGAATCCGAAGGAGATGACCGCGGGGGAGAAGATCTTGTTACAACCGTCGTGTGGCGGAAAGAAGAAAGCGGGGCGGGCCGGCGACAGTTGCTTCCAGTGCGCGACGGAGGAGGGGTTGCGACGACGGCGGGCGGTGTGTATTTCGAAGGCGATGACCGTGGGGGAGAAGATCGGTGAGCGCAGCGGTGCGGGAGGGAGGGAGCGACATTAAGGGCACGGGAGGGGAGGGTTTTATTTTTTTATTTGATATAGATGGACGGCTGATGGGATTAATATGAACGGCTGAGATTGTTTAGATGTCTTAATTAGCTAGTCAAATAGCCTTTTATGATAGTTCTTTTTAATATAGTATAGATATATGGTGATATATCTAGTGCGGGCGTACGGGCGTACGGGCGTACGGGCGTACAGGCAAGGCTCAAGAAGGCTTCAAATCGAAAAGTGATCAACATGAAAGTTGTAGATCTCGGCGAGACGAACAACTTTCATGTTGATCACTTTTTGATTTGAAACCGTTTTGGCCTTCGATTTGGTCCTTGAAATCGGAGCTGCGAGAGTGTTACACTAAAGCCTCTCGCCACCCCGATTTTGAGGCCCAAATCAAAGGCTAAGGCGGCTCCAAATGAAAAAGTTATCAACATGAAAGTTGTTCGTCTCGCCGAGACTCTACAACTTTCATGTTGATCACTTTTCATTTTGAGATCATCTTGACCCCCAACATGAAAGTAGTTATCAGCATTTGATATCTACTATATATATATATATATATATATATATATATATATATACCATTTCAAAAATAAGCATGGAGGTCTGCAAATAATCATGAATTAAAAATTCATTCAAAAAATTTGGGCCGTCGGATCGATCAGATTTGGACTGCAAATAAAATTTTCCCTCAATTCCACTACTCCTCTCTCCTAAATCCCGTGCCAGCAAACCCCCACCCCCGTTTTTTTTTTGCCCAGCCCCGCCCCCCCCCCCCCCCCCCCCCCTCCTTCAACTGTCGTCGGCGGCGGAGCTGCCGGCGACCTGACCGGCGCTCCCCGGCGGGTTCGCCGGACTCCGATGAACCCTCCGGGGGCCGGCGGCGGAGCCGCCGGCGACCTGACCGGCGATCACCGGCGGGTTCGCCGGTCTCCGGGGAACCCTCCGGGGGTTCTCCGGCGACTGGTGGGCAGGGAAATCGCCGGAGGGTTCGCCGGAGTCCGGCGAACCCGCCGATGGGAGCCGGTCAGGTTGTCGGCGGCAGTGGAAGGAGGGGGGAGGGCGGAGCTGGGCAAAAAAGATGGGGTGGGGGGGTTGCTGGGATCCGGATCCCCTGGAGTTCCTGCGGGAACTCCAGGGGGTGAAGTTCTTATTTTGCGGATTAATGGGACGGGATCAGAAAAAATGGTGAACATGAAAGTTGTAGATATCCCCGAGTCGAATAACTTTCATGTTGAACAGTTTTTGATTTGAAGCCGTTTAGATCCCCGATTTGGCCCCCGAACAAAATCTGTCCGAAAAATATCTACAACTTTCATGTTCACCATTTTTTCTGATCCCGTCCCATTAATCTGCAAAATAAGAACTTCACCCCCTAGAGTTTCCGCAGGAACTCCAAGAGATCCGGAACCGGGTTGCTGGGCACTTAAACATATAATATATAAATATTATTTATATAATATATTATATAAATATTATATATTTAGGGCAAAACAAACGTCCGGTGGGTTTGGGGATTGTTATATAAATATATAGAATATAAATATTATTTATATAATATATTATATAAATATTATATATTTATATATATTATATATACGAGCATCTTCGCACGGGCCGCATCAGGCGGGCTTCGCCCGCCTGCGCACGGGCTTCGTCCGTGCTCAATGCTCCGGCCTGCCTTCCGCCGCATAGAAGCTGACCCCGCTTCCATGCATCTCACCAGCTCGTTCTCTCTCTTGCCGACATCGGTCACATGCTCACAGCAAGGAATACCTCAAATGTGAAAAAAATTCTGAAAGTAAAAGACTGTTAAATAGTTTTTTTTTGAACTATTTGGAGCACGTTGAAACATCTTCCCTCTTTGCTCTTCGGTGTCAATCATTACTGTTTTGTGGGAAGCCACAAAATCTTTAAACTGGAGTCGACTCAAATTCTCTAACAATTACCCATCTTCATCGCCATTTGAAATGACGAAGCAAAAAATATTCATTCCAGGTAACTAAAAAAACAAATCAGAAATAAAACTATATTACAGGACACAAAAGGAATTCAAATACAAATTTTTTAATTCATACATTCAACAACCAACTAATCACATGCATATGTGATATCCCCATTTATACAGGTTCAGAACAAAAATAATTAAGCAGCGATTTCTAAAAAAACAATGAACATGAAATTCATGATGGTAGAATTGCCGGCGCTTGTTTGGAGGAAACCCGTGGACAGAAACTTGGGCAGTTGCAAATGCGCCGTGGGATTGTTTATGTGTCAGTGAGTAAGCAGAGAAAGAAACCACAGAAGTTGAACAATTCCTATCATCTCAAAATCAATGATTTGTGATTAAAAAACAGAACATAACAGAACAGGTGTTGTTTTTTCAGCCACTGAACAGTAGGTGAAGAATAACTCGAAATAAAATAGTGATATTTCATTTTCTTAGTAAAAAAATTAATTCACTTCAACAATAGCAAATGCAGAAATTAATCAGGTAGCATTTAATATCATGAAAGTCTTAATACTTACAGCAAAGAGCATGATAATTTTATAAAGTGGAGTAGCATTAGAAATCACAACCAGAGAGACGGTGAAGTCTCACAGATGGCATGTACAAACCAATTTATTTAATAAAAAATATGCATGGAAGTGAATATAACTTAGGCATTTTCCCCCTTTTTTACAGTTTTTAGTGAGGAAAAATGTATTCCTAAAAATATTTGTTTGATAAACTATCATTTAGTTTATTTTTAATGCTTCAAAATATAAAGTTTTTATTTTGTTTAACGTCATCACCCCGTCTCTTTCCATTCCCACACTCCAGTCTTACCGCTTCTCAACGCTCTAAAATGACACTGTTGAAATAAGTAGAGCATTAATATAAGTGCATAAATATAAATTTATAACTTGCGAGTGTGAAAATATATCGTGATTTATAATTGAGGTTGTTCTCTTTTTTCACTTATGAAAAAATTCTTGGAAATTATTTCTCACTACATGAACTCAACTGAGTAGGCATTTGCAACCAAGGGCCCGACGCGCACGGGCCTCGCCCGCCTGCACACGGGCTCGAAGCCTCAACCGCCACTCGCAGCCCCCTGGAGCGCGTATTTTGAACAGAAGCTATGAGCCGTTCGGAGTTGTTCCACAACAAATTTTACAAAATTTGTGGGGTTAAATAAGATGTCAGCTGTTAATACAATTAAAATATAGAGCAGATCTTCACGGAGGCTATTAAACAAATAATATCTCTCCAATTTGCTCATAAGCTCGTCAATGAATACATAATCTGTGGGTCCTGCGTTGAGTTCACTCTCAACGGACGGACAGGCGTTGAGTTCACTCACAAACTTAATATATTATCATTAAAACTTAATAAAATATCATTAAAACTTTATATAATATCATGAGAACTTAATATAAGATCAGTAAAACTTTATAATTACATAAAATTAAAGCGGGGGAGGAGGCGGAGGAGGAGGAGGCGGAGGAGGCGGAGGAGGCGGAGCAGGAGGCGGAGGAGGCGGAGGAGGGCTGCACGGGCAGAGGTGGAGGAGGGGGGCAGTCGAACCGTCGGCCACCGGCGTCCTCGACGACCTAGGCAGGGGCAGGCCAGCTCCGCCAGCAAACTCAAAACCCACCACCTCCTCCTCCACCTCCTCCCCCAGCGCCCACGTTCTCCTCCGCCACCTCCGCAGTGGCGCCGGCACTGAAGCCGCCCCTATTTCGATCTGAAAACGGCGACGGTAACCCGGGAGCGGCCAGCGGTGCCGGAGGATTGAGTTTTTTTTTCCGACCGCGGGGGTGAAGTTGATGATCTTCGGGAGGATGCCTGTGGTGTTTCCGACTTTGCAACAAGTGTCATGCTCCGACGGCGTCGTGGTCCAGCCCCGATGCATCCCCGCCGGAATAGTAAAAAAAAACGGCAGATTCGCCGTGCTCTGCAGCAGCTCTAGCCGGTAGCCGCACCGCCTGTGCCGCCTGCCGGTGGCTCTCTTCTCCCCTCCCTCTCTCTTCCCCTCTCTCTCTCTGTATTCTCTTCCCGTCCCTCCTGCTGCCCTCTCTCTCTATTTTTGTCTGAAGCATCCACGCCGGAATATTCCAAAAAAAACTGCAGATTCGCCGCGCTCCGCAACAGTTCTAGCCGGTAGACGCACCGCCTGTGCCGGCTGCCTGTGGCTCTCTTCTCCCCTCCCTCTCTCTTCCCCCTCTCTCTCTCTATCTATCTCTCTATCTTCTCTCCCCGTCCCTCCCGCTGCCCTCTCTCTCTATTTTTGTTTGTTTATAATATCATTACAGCAGAGCATTTATTTATTATTGTTTTTAGAAGTTGCAGGCGGTGGGCGGTGGAGAGCTTTTTCAGGCGGACAGCAAGGCATTTATTTATTACTGTTTTCAGAAGTTGTATGCGCTGGGCTTTAGAAGAGCGGTGAGCAGCTTTTTCAGGCGGAATAGCAGGGGCAAAAGCGACAACGCGAGGGCTTTTCTGGGATGTCACCGATGTGACGGAGACGGACGGCAGGCTGTACGGAGAGAGCGGAGGAGAAGGTAAAGAATATAGAAGGTGTAACAACCACAGATGGTTGAACATGAGGAGAATCCTTGGGCTTGATATGTCTGCTCCATCTACTAAACAGTTGCGCATTCAACCTTTTCTGTGGGAATATGTGAACCCCTTCAGAGATACAAATACATGAAAAGGAGTTCTGGAGCACCATGCTCAATATCCTTCCATAACAAATTTTTATAAGACCATTCAGTATGTATTGGATTAGCTTAACAATATACTTGCCCCAGTCTATCTTGCTCACACCATAATCTTGCTCACACCATATACACACATACAACACACATATACACACACACACACATATAAACACACACATATACACATACAACTCCTAAACACACACACATTTACACACACACACATATACACACACACACATATAAACACACACACATACAACTCCTAAACACACAATCACACACCTACACACACATATACACACACACACACACACACATATACACACACACACGTATACACACACACACATATAAACACACACACACACACACACACACACACACACAACTCTCACACACACAATCACACACACATATAAACACACACACACACACATATACTCACACAAATAAACACACAAACACATATATACAAACACAATAACACACACCAACAACACACATATACACACACACATACAAACACATATAAACACACACATATACACACACACAAATATACACATACAACTCCTAAACACACACACATATACACATACAACTCCTAAACACACACACATATACACACACACACACATATAAACGCACACACATATAAACACACAATCACACACCTACACACACATACATCTCTCACACACATATAAACACACACACAACACATAAGAAAAGAAAACAATTTGTTCAACCACATATGCTTCAGCAAAATCAACGGGAACAACCAACAACCTCAGAAACTTGAAAAAAGCCGGGGAAGAAGGAACGCCAGGAGTCGTCGATGGAACAACGTCGGAATCTGGACGCCCTGGCGAATACGGCTTCGGCTGGACGCAACCAGGTCGGGATCTGGAGAGATGCCGGTGGCCGTCGATGGGGAAGATGGATCGCCGGTGGTTGTCGATGGGGAAGAAAGGATCGCCGGTGGTCGTCGATTGGGAAGAAGGATCGCCGGTCGTGCTCGATGCGGAAGAAGGATCGCGCTAGGTTTTTTGCGAATAGCGTGAAATACGGCAGTGGCTAGACGCAAGAAATTGTTGCGGATTGGAGGGTATTGAAAACAACGGAATTTTAAAACCGCAGTTTTCATTATAAGCCGCTCCAAACGCCGCTTTTATTGAAAATAGCGGTGCATTTCCACCGCACCGCATGGAATAAGCCGCGCCAAACGCCACCTTAGTCGTCATAACAGCGGATGGAGCGCGACGCAAAGAGCGGTGGAGAGGTATTTTCGGGATTTCACCTGCGTGACCGAAGACTCCTCCACAAACGACGCGCCACAAACCTAAAATCGCGAATTTCCGCCGAGAAGAGGAAGCGGTGGGGGTTTTTCCGGCATTTCACTGGCGTGACCGACGACTCCTACACAAACTCCCGCTGCCTAAAGCACGAAGCGGTGGCGGTGACCGACATATCTTTACGAAGGGGCGAAGTTAAAATGGCGTTTGCGGCGAAAATATGAAGTGCGTTGTCGATCGCACATACAGTAGCACGAAGCGGAAGCGGTGGCGGGGCAGATTCGGGAGAATATCGCCCACGACAAGGAGGAGCGGTCTCTCTGCCGTGACCCGTCTTCCCGCCGCTCGCCTGCAGTTTGCGCTCCTCTTCAAACTCCTGGCCGCTGGATTCGAAGTTTACGTTTTTGAGGGAATTCTGGTTTGGGTGCAGGACTGGGCTTCGGTTTCGCGGACGAAACTGTGATGGGCGGTGCGGCGGTGTCGGATAAAGACTGGTTTTGGTCCTGAATCCAGCACTCGCAGCGGGCATGTCTTCGGGAACAGAGTATTGCTCGGTAAGAAAGCCGGGAAGATAGGAGATGGAGTCTTCTCGCCAAGCCATGAGATGATGGTGCTGGTGAACTTGTTGGTGGCCAGACGGCAACCGGAGACGGCGTGGGAATCTAACCCCTCTTCTATCGTCATAGAAAAACACAGAGAGAGAGAGAGAGAGGGAGAGAGAGAGAGAGAGAGAGAGAGAGGTGGAGAGAGAGAGAGAGAGGTGGAGAGAGAGAGAGAGGTGGAGAGAGAGGTGGAGGGAGGGGTCGAGCAGCAGGGCAGATTAAACAGAGAGAGAGAGAGTAGGTGGCGTGGTGGCCATGACGGCCGCCTGAGACGGCGGGGGAATCTAACCCCGCTTCTATCGTCATAGAAAAACAGAGAGAAAGAGAGAGAGAGTAGGTGGCCATATGAAAGAGAGAGAGAGAGAGAGCGTAGGTGGCGCCTGGACTGAAGCGAAGCGGTGAAGATTTTTACATAACGGAGACGGACGGAAATCTGTACGGAGAGAGCAGACGGAAAAGAGGATGAGGCTTATTAATAGTAGATATTATATATTATATTATATTACATAGGGGCGAAGCCCGTCGGGGGCGGGCGAAGCCGGCGGGCCGGGGGCGGGCGAAGCCGGCGGGCTGGGTACTGTCGTGCGGGGAACACGGGCCTCCGGCCCTCGTGCCCCGCGCGACAATACCCGACTGATAGCGGGGGGTTTCGTCCACTCCCACCCGGCGGCGGGCTTCGCCCGCCCCCGATATTTTTTAATCATGTGTTCGAAGAAGACCTAAGCGAAGACTACATCAAGAAATTTGCGATGTGTTTGATAAACAATTTAACAAGACTTAAAAAAGTTGTTGTGGATCCTACCACAAAGACCCTAAAAAAAGTAGAACATGTTTAAACATGAATATACAATCATAATATAATAAGAATTCTACAACTTTTGTAGTTGAGGTCAAACTATTTTATATAACAGGCGCAGATAAAAAAAATTCACAAAAGTTGTTTGGTTAGAAAGCTAGTTTAGAATTTATCAAAATTAAGGAGGAAGATGAATCGAGCTGCTTGGCTTACTTGATCGCAAGCCGCCTTGATGTGCTCAAAGGATACAGCCCATCCTCCAAATGAATTCTAAACCAACCTTCAATTCACTACAAAGAAGATGGAGCAGTGGGGAAGGGCTCGGCTTAGAGAAGAGCAAGGGGTGGAGAAGCCCAGTAAATCAGTAATTGTCGTGAGAAGATGAAGAGGGAGATGACAGTGATCGCCAAATCAATCCTTCACCAAATCAAAGAAGGTAAAGAGAAAGGTGGCTGCGAGAATTAGAGGAAGGGGCAGATTCCCTTACCGATAAGGAGATGAGATGCCCTGGTCGGCCAATCGGGAGCTCCCAGCAAGCCCGACAACTGCTTTTGTGGCTCTTCTTCCTTGGCAATCTCAATGATGATGACCAACCAAGATTCCTGCCCACATTCAGCCCGAGCCTCCCTTCGATCTCATCTCCTTTCTGACTCTCTAGTTTCGCTCCCCTTTTCTTGTTTTATATAAATATACTCAAGCTTGAGAAGGAGGTACCGGTATAATTGGGGACTAAACAGAGAAGGTGGAGGCTAAGCTAGGGAGCTATGGATACCTGATAATACGGAAGGTGTTTGCATTGACTGAAATAACATCCCTGGAGATAGATAAGGGATGGAGGATGTCGTCCCTAACCTATATCTTGGCGGAGAGCCCAACTACTATGTTGAATGCCTGGATGACATCCAACTTTGCTTGGAGGTAGCGGAAGCTTGTTGCGGCGGGAAGAGGCGGCGAGTGAAAAAACCATGCTGGTTGGTGGAGATCGATAGGAGTCGCCTTAGGGCGGCGGGCGCAGAGGAGAAGATCTGGAAGCATAGGGTTGCGAGGGCGTGAAATTAAAATGGGTTGTGGTTTGGCAGGTTAAATAAAAACCATTGATCATGCAAGGAGGTATGAATGAAGGGCTGAGATTAATTCAATGGATTTTAAATTCATGGCTTTAAAAATTCATCCCATATATCTTTTTAGAATAGTATAAATATATATATATATATATATATCTTTCACTATTATAAGGGAAAAGTTGTCTTTGGTGAAACATTCAAAAATACCAATTATGTGCTCATTTTTATATTTTAATGACTTGACATATTTTATAATCTATTTAAAAATAATTAAAATATAATGTTAATTCAAGTAATTACACTATCAAAAAATTAGAAGTAACGATGGAAATCCATTTAAATTCAAAAAAGTTTTTAGTAGAGCTCCTACACCTACTATGATAGGTTATCATTAGGCATGTCAGTGATCTATTCAAGGAAGGTTGTCATTAGGCTTATCAGTGATATTTTTGAGGTGATGACATTAAATCAATAAACTTTATTAAAGTCAAAATTAATATTTTTAAGTCAAAACGTATATTGTTTTACAAAATAAAATTTGAAATATTTATGTATATTTTTTACGGTCATTTTGAGTACTCATATGTATATGTCGCCGTCCATGACAAATGTCGCTCCCACAACAATTGTCGCCGCCCACGACAAATGTCGTCCCCACGATAAATGTCGCACCACCGGTGAATGTCGCACCCCGGCGAATGTCGCACCCTGGCGAATGTCGCACCCCGCCGATTGTCTCACCCCCGCCGAATGCCCCCAGGGCCAAAGGCCCGTGCATGTCACTTGTGTGTATATATATATATATATATATATATATATATATATATATATATATATATATATATATATATATATATATATGGGAAGTATCAAGTGCGGGCGTACGAGCGTACGGGCAAGAGGCAAGGAGGCTCCAAATTGAAAAGTGATCAACATGAAGTTTTAGATCTCGGCGTTTCGAACAACTTTCATGTTGATCACTTTTTGATTTGAAGTCTCATTGACCTTAGATTTGGGACTTGGAAATTGGGGGTGGCTAGATTGCTACAGTAAGCACCCGAATTTCCGATTTTCGGGTCCCAAATCGAAGGTCAAGGAGGCTCCAAATCAAAAGGTGATCAACATGAAAGTTGTTCGGATCACCGAGATCTATAACTTTTATGTTGATCATTTTTCGATTTGGAGCCTCCTTGATCCCAAAACCCCTTCTCCGTACGCCCACATATAAGTCTGCCTGCATTTGATATCTTCCCATATATATATGGATATATCTCAGATATATCTCAAATACGGGCTCCCTTGTGTGCTGGCGTACGAGAAACTGTTTTTGGGGGTCAAGATGGTTCCAAATCGAAAAGTGTTCAACATGAAAGTTGTATATCTCGGCGAGACGAACAACTTTCATGTTGATCACTTTTGATTTGGAGCTGTCTTGACCCTCGATTTGGGCATCGAAAACTGGGGCGGCGAGAGTGCTACAGTAGCACTCTCGCCGCCCCAGTTTTCGAGGCCCAAATCGAGGGTCAAGACAGCTCCAAATCAAAAATTGATCAACATGAAACTTGTTCATTATCGCCGAGATCTATAACTTTTATGTTGAACACTTTTCGATTTGAAACTTCCTTGGCCCTTGCCCGTACGCTCGTAGGCCCGCACTAGAGTAGCGCTCTATTTATTAGCCATGACATCATATAATTAAAAGCACTCTATTTATTTTTGTCATTGTTGGTCGTATAATGGCTTAGAGAGAAGTTACCAACTTAGGCTCTGTCTGGGACAGTTTATGCTGATGAATAATCTCTATTTAAAACGTAAAAATAGTTTTATAGCTGTTTATTAGTGCAGCTTATAAAAAATCACTTATTTTAAAATTGATGATAAGTTGATTTTTCATAAGCTACTTGGGTCCAACTTATAGCTTCTCATAAGCGATTATCTCTTTAAAAATTCATATGCGTGATTTTTTTGTCTGAATGTGGGCTTTTATCCGGACGTGATTTTTTCACCGGGTCGTGAATTTCTCGTCCGCGAGAGAATTTCTCCACCTAGCGCGCTTTTTTCGACCAGGCGAAATTTTTTCGTAAGGGGGCGGTTTTTTCGCCTGGGCGCGATCTTTTCGCCCGAACGCAATTTCTTAGCCATGATGCGTTTTTTTCGCCCTGGAACTTTTTTTCGCTCGGGCGTGATTTTTTTTTGTCTCATGCGAGATTTTTTTGACTGCGTGCGTTCTTTCGCCCGGACGCATTTTTTCGCCCAAACATGATTTTTTTTGATCGACCGCGATTTTATCGCCTGGACGCGATTTTTTCGCCCGAACTCGATTTTTTTGCTGTGGCGTGTTTTTTTTCGCTCTGACGCGTTTTTTCGCACGACCGCGATTTTTTCGCCCGGGCTCAATTTTTTCACCCGGGCTCGATATTTTTGCCCGGGCGCAATTTTTTCGCCCGGGCTCGATTTTTTCGCCTGGACACGATATTTTCCCCCGTGCCCGATTTTTTCTCCCGGGCACGATTTTTTTACCCGAAAGCAGGGGCGGACCCACCTAAGGGCCAGTGTGGGCATCCGCCCACACTGAATTTGAAAAATATTATTTTTGAATAATAGAAAATATGTTTTTTATTTGTTTGATAATATATATATATATATATATATAATATTATGAATAAAGTAAACATGTTAGTCTCTTTGGTAAGATGGTATAGTTTTAAGTATCTTATTATGTGGTTATGTGTTCAATTCCTATGCAAGACATATTTATTTATCTTTTTATCATTTTAATTCATATTTATTTATCTTTTTCTCCTATTTTCACACGTATGTTGTATCTATCATTTTATTTTTTTAAGAACGTCAAATTTATCTGGCACATTTATTTATTATTTTTAAAATATAATTCAAATCAGTAATATTTCTAAATTTGTTATTTTAATACTTATAATTATATATGTCGACAAGCTGTATTTATCATTTTATTTCCAATATATGACACATTTATTTACTATTTTTTAAAAAATAATTCAAATTAGAAATATTTTCAAATATTATCTTTTTAATTACTTATAATTATATATGCTTTATAAGCTATAATTTTGCTAATTTTTTTAAAATTGAAAATTAAGTACTATGCTAAGCAATAAATATCTAGAATATTATAGTGAATAATAAAAAAAATTATTCTCAAATTTCATTATTTTAATTACTACTCAACTATATATGCCATAAAAGTTCATTATTTTTTGTTGATTTATAAAAATAACATAAATTAAATAATAAGGTGGTGTGAATCAATAATTATTTAAAGTACTATAACGGTTAATTAAAAAAATTATGAGTGTTAACAATTATCAAATATTATTTGATATTAATATAATATTGACAAATTTTTGTTGTGTTTATCATATTTAAAAAAAATTGTACACTGTACCGCCCACACTGAGAAGATTCTCTGCGTCTGCCACTGCCCGAAAGCGATTTTTTCCAGGACGCGGTTGTTTCTTCCAAGCGCAGCGGGGAGCGATTTTTTTGCCCCGACACAATTTTTTTGCGGACGCGCTCCGTATTTTTGCTCGGGCCCGTTTTTTTTTTGCTCAGACGTGTTTTTTCGTACATGCATGATTTTTTCACACAAGCGTGTTTTTTTCTTTTTCTCCCGGGCGAAAAAATCGCACCGCGGCGAAAAAATCGCACCGCGGCGAAAAAATTGTGATGGGGCGAAGAAATTGCGACGAGGTGAAAAAATTGCGCCCGAGAGAAAAAACGCTCCATTTTCAAAAAAATCGCACAGGAGAAAAATCGCGCCCGGGCGAAAAAAATGCGCCCGGGCGAAAAAACACGCCCCGGCAAAAATAACGCGCCATGGCGAAAAAACCGCGACTGGGCGAAAAAAACCGTGACCGGGCGAAAAAAACCGCGACCGAGAGAAAAAATTCGCCCGGCCGAAATAATCGCGCTCAGGCGAAAAAAATCGAGCTCGTGCGAAAAAAATCAAGCTCGGGCGAAATTAATTACGACCGTGCGAAAAAAAATAGCGATCACGAGAACAAAACTCGCCCGGACGAAAAAATCGCTCCCGGGCGAAAGAAAAATGCGTCCAAACGAACTGACCCTTATGAATGAAATTTTAGATAAGCACTTATGAATAAACTATCCAAACAATCGACTACTTATTCATCATTGCTTCTATTATATCTATATGCAAGCATCAATTTTCAATTAGCAGCTTATTCATTATGATAAACTATCCCAAAAAGCCTTAAATTATTTATTGTATTGATCGGCAAGGTATGCAAAGTGAATCTCTGGCAACGCCACCTCCGTACCAAGGAGTTCTGTAAAAAACGTTTAAATCTAAGTGTTGTGGTTCGCTCGATGCCCTCGGTAGACCGGTTCCGGATCGATCCGTCTTAGCCCCGGGCGATCGAGTACGCACACAGTCAAAGTAGAAACAGAGAAATTGTATACACACAACTTTAGCGTGGAAAACCCCGGAAAGGGGAAAAACCACGTGGCCGGGTCTGTGCCAGCCAAGATCCACTATTTGTCTCTATTACAAAGCTCTTGTAGAAAGAGTGCGAGGGCGATAAGCCGCGGCTCGTTACAAATACTGGAGGGTTGAGAGAACTCTCCACGGGTGACAGGCCACCGCTTCGGAGTTTGTGCATTTTAACGTGTGTCTTTCTCGAGTGCTTGCTCTTCTGGCTCGCGCGTCGCAGGATGCCTGCGCTTTACGCCTCGGACTGAGGAGGGCTGCCTTAGTCGGCACTTCACTCTTTCTTCTTTGGGCGGCGCTTAGAGGAGAACCTGCCAAGTTAGTTAGAGAAAGAGGAACGAAGGAGGAGAGTAGAGAGAGAAGCTCTGGGGAAAAGTAGGAATGAAGAGAGAGAAAGAGAAGGAGAGAATGAAGTCGGATCCCCTGAAATGAACTATCAGGGGTGCTTATATAGGTTTTCGAGGTGGTTAGGATAGTTACGATGGTTACGGTGGTTAATCGCAGATCGGAGGGCCGTGATCACATGCGGCGATCGGAGGGCCGTGATGGCCAGCCATGATTGGACGGTGGAGAGAAGGCCGGCCCACGATGGTGGTCGGAGGAGGCGCGCCAGCCGATGGCCGCCCGAGGGAGGGGCAGTTAGCCATGAGGAGGCGGGCGATCCTAGGCGGCCGGCAAAGGCAGCCCGACCGGAGGGGGTCGGCCGGCCGTGACCGCCGGCCGCGAGGAGGCGGCCGACCGCAGCCGCCGGCCGCAAGGGGGCGTGTTAGAACCCTTGTTTTTATTTGTGCTAGGTTCACTCTTAGGATGTTTAGACCCTCTTGTATAGCCAGGGTCTCTGTCTTTAGTCTTAGTTAGATCCCCTTTAGATTAGTTTTGGGAAGACCAGCATTGCAGTGGACTCAGACTCAGATTCAGAGAATGTTGTGGACTATCTATATCAGTTCGACTATAGTCAAACTCAGCTCGACGATCCTTGATCTCCCATCGACGATCTCAGAGTCTCCTACTCTGAACTGAGCTCGACGATCTACGAGCTCAGGTCGACGATCTCTTGTTTCTCTGCAGTAATCGAAGCTCGACGATAGTCGTTCTCTGGTCGACGATCTCTTATCTCTGGTCGACGTTCTCTGAACCGAGCCCTACGATTTTATGTTGCCTTCTTCTATCAGTGTTCTCAGATCAGTCAGAAGTTTTATTTTGGTTATGATAAATTTATTTTAAGGCACGATATATTCTGATAATAAATGTTGATACTCCCAAGGCTGATAGCCGTATTTCTTGAAGCATTTATTATGGTATTCACAGAATATTGTATAGAGACAGTTATGGAATGTATTTATGACTGCCAGCCATTCTAGCCGATTGGGCTCCTCAATTCTTGCAGTAATTTAAGTCTTGCCTTGGGAATTCAAATTCAAGCCGTTTCTCTTCATACTGACAGAACATATATCTCATATAACAAAAAGAAGAAGATAGACAGGAATCAGTCAGTAATCATAAAAAAAAGAATTTTCCTTTGCTCTCAGTGGATATTGCATGCTTGCTAAACAGAAGAAGAAGAACTTTTTCTGAATAATATTTCTCTCTAGTCTTCTTCTCTCTTCAGTCTTCAAAGATTCACAGAGATTCACAAAATCAACAACTGTTATCAGATTCAAAAAGGCTTTACAACTTTTTCTCCTTGAAGACCGACACCCAGGGCCAAGCTTCAACTTCCTTGATCCATACATTATCTCAGGGGGAGCTTGGATATTCTTCTCAATCCACATAATCTTCTCACTTGTCTGAGAAAGAGAAGATTCTCATAAACTTTTTCTTCTACCTCCATCTGTACAGGGTTATCTCTCCCTTCAAAAGTGAACTCTTTGGTGATAGGGCACCTGATCAAAAACCTATTGGATTTTGAGCTCCTGATCAAAAGCTCAAAGGGTCTCTAGATCTACCTGCAGCAGATCTTGTGGTGATGGGTCACCTGATCAAAAACCTAAGTGGATTCCTACCTAGGTGGTAGAAGAGTGGATGTACCCATATTTGGGGAACCACTATAAATTTTCTTGTGTCGTCTGTGTTGCTCTGTTATTTCTTTGTGTGTTGTGTTGCTGTGGTAGTCTAGCTTATTTCTTTTCTCCAGTTACTTTTATTAGTATTTTAATTCCGCAATAAATCTAAACAATTTTTTTTAATACTCTATTCACCCCCTCTAGAGTAAAACCTATCTATCCCTCACTTTTAATTGGTATCAGAGGGTGTTTTTTTTTTGAAGGTTGTACAGGCTAACACCTGAACCTAAGATCTCAGATAGATACATCTTTACTCTATTTCTCTTTGTTATACCATGACACAGTACAAGGACTTTGCAAGCACCAGACCTCCAGTTTGTAACTTGCAAAAGTTTGGAATCTGGATGACAAGAATAAGACTTTATATGAATTCAATTGATGAAGATATTTATGCTTCTATCTTAACAGGAGTACCTTCACCACCAGCTGCCACCCCAAGCACTTCTACAAACATGACTGCAGTACCTCCTCCAGACTACAATGATGCATACAAGAAAGCAAAAATTGCTGATGCAAAAGCCATGAATATACTGGTACAAACAATGTCTGGTGACATATTTCAGAAGGTAGCTGAATTTGAATCAGCTAAGGCCATCTGGGATTCCTTAAACCAGATGGTTTCAGGATCAGTAGATGAAAGGAAGGACATGAGAGCTCATCTTATCTCCCTGTATGAGAATTTTAAAAAGGAAGAAACTGAGCAAGTTTCTGAGATGTATAACAGACTCAGTATCTTTGTTAATGAACTGAAAACCCTTGACAAGGACATCTCAGTCACAGAAATAAATGACAAGATTCTCATATGCTTCCCCAGCTCATGGGACTCTAGAATCTGGCCTATCAGAGAGACCAGAAGTACACATGAGATGACCACTAAATCAGTCTTAAGAAAGCTGAAATCCTATGAACAGCTGTTGAAGATAAGAGAAGCTGAGCAACAAAAGACTGCTACACCAAAAAGAAATGAGCAGAATATTACTTTCAAAGCTTCAAAAGAATCAGAAACTTCTCCATCAAATGAAGAATTGATGAGTCTCTTTGCAAGGAGATTCTTCAAGATGGGGAGAAAAGAATTCAGAAGAAAATCATCAAGGAGTGATGATAAACCAAGGTATGATAAAACCCCTTCTAAAGAAATTATTTGTTTTGATTGCAGAAAAGCTGGACACATTCTTTCAGAGTGTACAGAAAACAAGCACAAGGAAAAGACGAAGGAGAAAGACTCCAAGAAGTACTCCAGCAAACCATCCTCCTACAAACACAAAAAGAAGGAGAGATGATTTGTTGTAGAAATCTGGAGTGACACTGAAGAATCATCTTCCTCCAGTTCTAGTAAAGATGAAGAAGAAGCAACGGTCAAAGAAATTTGCTTAATGGCCATCAATGCTTCAAGGAATGTCTCAGAAGAAGAAGAATCTGAAGAATGTTCAGATTATGATCAGGTATTAGAAGATTTTGACTTTACCTCTGAAGGCTTTAAATCAAACTTTAAATCTATGTGTAGTGATCTGATTAGATCTGAGAAGGAAATCAAACTTCTCAGAGATAGGCAATCTAACTATGATAGTTTAGTATCAGAAAACAACAAATTGAAAAATGAAATAGACATATATAGTGAACAAATCATTTTTCTAAAAATGGAATTAAGTAAGGCAAAACAACTAGAGGAATCATTAAATGGAAGAAGTAAACAGCTAGAAGAAATTACCAGCACACTCAATGTCAGGCTTAATAAAAATAAGTTAGGATTAGGTGCATCATCTAGTGAACCTCCAGTTATTCAGAAAAATCATCTCTCACAACCTATAAAGTTTATTTCAGATAAAGGTAAGAAAAATACAGAGCAAATTAAAAAGGTTAATAAGGTTCTAAAACAAGTTGAGAAAAATAAAGAAAAACAAACAACTAAGTCCCAACAAAAATCGTCGAACCAAGATTGACGATCTCAGCATTATGCGTCGAACGCCGATCGACGATCTCAGAACCCAGAGCTTGAGTTCAAACACTCTACAAATGGAGATCGACAATATCACTATGTATCGTCGAACAGAGATTGACGATCGTGGAACCCAGATAATAGCTACTATTACTCTGAGAACCGAGATCAACGATATCAATGTTGGTCGTCGAACGCAGATCGACGATCTCAACCTAAATCGTCGAACTCAGAACAGAGTTATCAAAACTTCAATTTCAACAGAAACAAAAATTTCAATAAGAACCCCAACTCTAAATCATTTCATCCCTTAACTAACTGGACAATACCACCTAAGAGATTTCATCCCTTAGGCTATAAATGTCAACCTGAATACTCTTATATTTCAAGTTTTAAGTATGAAAAGAAGCCAGGACCCAAGGTTACCTGGGTCCAAAATGTATAATCTGTCATTTTGCAGGTGAAGACCTATCCTACCAGACATGATAGATGGTATCTTGATAGTGGGTGCTCCAAGCACATGACAGGAAACAAGGCCAACCTAAATAACTACAATGCAAAGTTGGGTCCAAAAGTTGTATTTGGTGACTCAAGTATTGGTCAGACAGAAGGCTATGGAGAATTCACACTTGGACATGCCACATTCAGGAAAGTGGCATATGTAAGTGGTCTGAAACATAACTTGATATCCATAGGTCAGCTATGTGATGCAGGTTATGAGGTATGTTTTACTGAATATAAATGCAACATTTCTTTAAATAACAACATTGTGTTGTCAGGGTATAGGTTAGGCAATATTTACTTAGTTGATTTTAATTCTGCTTATTCAGAAATTTGTTTATTTAATCAGGTTAGCAATAATAACACATTTTGGTATAAAAGGCTAGGGCATATAAATCTTAGAAACATTGCTAGGTTTTCTAGGGACAACCTTGTTAGAGGATTGCCCTCTTGCCCCCACAAGAAGAAAAGCCTTTGCAAGGCTTGTCAAGTAGGCAAGCAAACAAAAAATAGCTTTAAATCAGTTAATAAGAGTGATTCACCTTGGATTTTATATCTGCTTCATTTGGACCTT
The DNA here is from genome assembly GCA_039513925.1 of Platanthera zijinensis. Classification (NCBI taxonomy): domain Eukaryota; kingdom Viridiplantae; phylum Streptophyta; class Magnoliopsida; order Asparagales; family Orchidaceae; genus Platanthera; species Platanthera zijinensis. The sequence continues at coordinate 161,236,644 of CM077083.1, forward strand.
TTTGGAGCAATTGATGTACAAAGCCTGGGAGAGAAGTTCTATACTTTAGTTGTTGTAGATGACTTCTCTAGGTTCTCTTGGGTTTTCTTGTTGAGAAACAAGTCTGATAATTTCAAGGTTCTTACAGACTTTCTAAAATGCATAAAGATTGAGTACTCTACTCAAGTTGCATTGATCAGAAGTGATCATGGCACTGAGTTTGAATCTCTTCCTATGCAAGAATTCTTTGAGAAGGAAGGTATCAGGCACTGCTTCTCTACCCCTAGAACTCCTCAACAAAATGGGATAGTTGAAAGGAAAAAAACAGAACACTCATTGAAGCTGCAGGTACATTGTTTGTTGATGCTCACATGCCTCTATCCTATTGGGCAGAAGTTGTAAGCACAGCAAATTATGTCCTAAACAGAAGTTTGATACACAAACTTAAGGGAAAGACTTCATATGAATTACTCAAAGGGAAGAAACCTAAAATCGATTACTTTAGAATTTTTGGTTGTATTTGTTTTATTCATAATAACAATAAAGATTATCTTAGAAAGTTTGCAGCTAAATCTACAATGAGAATTTTTCTAGGATATTCCCAAGTTAGCAAGGCATATAGGGTCTTCAATAAATCATCTTTGAAAATTGAAGAATCTATTCATGTTACTTTTGATGAAGCTAATATGTTTTATAAGGAGAAGGAAGCTTCTACTAGTAATTATTTGCAGGTACCAAATCTATGTGAGAAATTGGATGACTTAAATCTCACCAAAAAGGTGATATCTCGTCCCTCTCCACAGATTGATGAAGATAGTGAAGAGGAATCTCTGGAAATTGTCGAAGGCTCACCAACAACAAATTTAATTCCACAAGAGGAATTAGTTCATGATGCTGTTGTTGTTGAACAAACTCCACCTCCTGACTATGTTACACTTAGAGATCATTCCATATCTCAAGTGAAAGGAGACATTGTTGGTACCCTAGTTTGGATTTGTGTTAAGTCCTCTCAATTAGTTTCTTGACCCATGATTTATCTATAGTCAAAGGTTAGTTGTTAAGTTAGATTCCCTCAGTTGTAGAGTTGTTGCTTATCCAGATGAAAATCTGGCTAAGTTGTTTTTGGTTCGACTATAGTCGAACGCCGCTCGACTTTCGTCTATCAACCGATCGACTATCGTCTATCAGTTGGTCGACTATCGTCAGTCAGCAAATCATCTATCTCTGTGATAGTTCAACTATCTTTAAGCTCGACTATATGTTTTGATAGTTCAACTATCTGTCTTGATAGCCAAACTATCTTATAGCTCGACTATCTGTTCTGATAGGTCGACTATCTGCTCTGTAGTTAGGTCGACGATCTCTGTGGTTAGGTCGACGATCTCTGTGGTTCGGTCGACGATCTTTGTGGATCGTTCGACGTTCGTTTGTCTGCTTTTAGAGATATTATATTCCTTTTCTTCTGTGATTTATTTCTTATTTATCTGGCATATTTTATTAAAGATTGTTTCATTGATTTTATGCTTGCATCTCCAGACAATCTTTGCCCCATTCTTTTTGCATAAGTCAAGCTCTACTCTGACAAAGTCTTTTGTCTTATTAGTTGACATATCTTTTCTGCTTTATGTGTCATGCTGTCCTTTATAGCCGTTAGACACAAAAGTCTTCTCTGGCCGTAAAGAGTTTGGTCTGATGTGATTTTTTCTAGTATTCTTTTATCAGATTGGATATGCAGCTTCTCAGAAAGCTTTATCCCTTTATAGGATGTCTTTTTGCAGGATATATTTTTGTATTGTGCTATTTGCAGGCCAGATTGCAGATCTATGAAGAAGACAAAGAATTAGAGCCATTATAAAGGCTAATATATAAAGAGCTCTTTTGAAAAAAGTTTCAACACACATATACATAGATAGAGAGATATACTCACAGACACCAAGTCTGGTTGACACAGATATTCATATACAGATTCAAAAGAAGAAGATACAGCTCTCAGATCATTTCACATTCAACTTAGAAGAACTACTTTCTTCAGCATTCTTCTTCAAATCCTGAGTTCATCCTGCTTCCAGGAACATTCACACTCAGTGCCTCAACAAGAAGAAAAAGAAGAAAGAAAAGCTGATTGAAGAAGAACAACCATTTCTCATCAAGAGTCTTCTTCAAGCTGCTCCTTCAAAGAACTTCAAGACAATAGATTATATCTATCAAGAGTTCAGAAGAGTTCCTGCACCCTGAAGCAAGACTTCTTCTTGGATATTCTCTAAGCCAGGGGGAGCCTTGATTCCTTAGAGCTTTCTAGCTCTGTGCAATCCACTTGCTTCTCTAATCTTGTTTTACAATAGAGAAGACATTCTAACTCTCTCACCCTCCTGTACAAAGGGTTATTACTCCCTTCAAAAGTGAACCTTGGTGGCAGGGCACCTAATCAAAAACCTATGTTGGATTTTGAGCTCCTGATCAAAAGCTCAAAGGGTCTACTTGATCTACCTGAACCAGATCAGTTGGTGGCAGGGCACCTGAACAAAAACCTGTAGTGGATTCCTACAAGGGTGGTAGAAGAGTGGATGTACCTATTTAGAGAGAACCACTATAAACCTCTTGTGTTGTCTATGTTGCTTACTTTAATTATTGCACTGTGGCTGTGATTAGAACTAACTAGGACTGCTAGTTGCTGTGATAGGACTAAAGCTAAAACTGTAATTACAGTTAGCTTTCTCTTGTGCACCACACTTTGTGTTAGGCTCTAGGGTTTCAAATATCTATAAACTCTTTCCGCAAACTAACTCTAAGGGAGTTGAGTCGAAGCTCAAATTTTTGAATATTCTATTCACCCCCCCTCTCTAGAGTTGTATCTATCCTCACTTTCAGACATGTCAGTGGGTGTGCAGACAAGGCATCAACTCAATAAAGATGTGATGCATGCCTGTTTCTTATCTCATATTGAGCCCTCATCCATTAAAGATGCAATGCAAGATCCACACTGGATTATTGCAATGCAAGAGGAGATAAATCAGTTTGAAAGATGTAAAGTTTGGAATTTGGTTCCTAGACCCAAAGGACAACTAGTTATTGGAACTAAATAGGTCTTCAGAAATAAATTGGATGCCCAAGGCATAGTTGTCAGAAACAAAGCAAGATTAGTGGCACAAGGCTACAGGCAAGAAGAAGGTATTGACTATGATCAGACCTTTGCACCTGTTGCAAGGCTTGAAGCTATCAAAATTTTCTTAGCCTATGCTGCTCACAAGAAATTTAAGGTATATCAAATTGATGTCAAAAGTGCCTTTCTCAATGGGGAACTTAAGGAAAAAGTGTATGTGGAACAGCCACCAGGTTTAATTTCTTCAACTCATCCCTCTCATGTTTTCAAATTACATAAGGCTCTCTATGGTCTAAAGAAAGCTCCAAGAGCTTGGTATGAAACCCTAGCTAGCTTTCTTTTAGAGCATAAATTTTCTAGAGGCTCTGTAGATAGGACTTTATTTATTAGACATCATCATGATAGGATTCTGTTAGTTCAAGTATATGTTGATGATATTATATTTGGATCTACTGATTCTAAACTTTGCAAAAGGTTTTCTGATCTTATGCATTCCAAGTTTGAAATGAGTAGCATGGGTGAACTTTCTTACTTTCTTGGTCTTCAAGTAAAACAAGCTCCTGATGGCATCTTCATATCCCAGTCCAAATATGCTAAAGAATTAGTAAAAAGGTTTGGGATGGCTGATGCCTCAGCTATGAAGACACCCATGGCTTCTAATGCAGTAATTAATTCTGATAAAAAGGGTAAACCTGTTGATCAGAAAAATTTTAGGGCCATTATTGGGTCTCTATTATATCTTACTGCTAGTAGACCTTATATAATATTTGCAAAATGTCTTTGTGCTAGATTTCAAGTCAATCCTAAAGAATCTCATTTAATTCTCCTCAAAAGAATATTAATATACTTAAAGGGTTGTCCTAATCTAGGACTTTGGTATCCCACATAGTCAGAATTTGAATTAACTGGATATTCTGATGCTGACTATGCTGGATACAGAGTTGACAGAAAAAGTACTTCAGGAACTTGTCAGTTCCTTGGTGATAGATTAGTATCCTGGTTTTGCAAGAAACAATCTGCTGTGTCTACATCAACTGCAGAGGCTAAATATATAACTGTTGGAAGTTCTTGTTCAGAAATCTTGTGGATTCAAAATCAACTATTGGATTATGGGTACTCTCTCAAAGATTCCACCATCTTTTGTGGCAGTACCAATGCCATATTTATTACACAAAATCCAGTCCTGCATTCTAGGACTAAGCATATAGAAATAAGACATCATTTTCTTAGAGATTGTGTTGACAAAAACAAGATTAACCTCAAGTTTATCTCCACTGATTTTCAAAGAGGAGATATTTTTACCAAGTCTCTGGATGTGCAAAAACGTCTATTCTTTATGAATCAGCTTAGAATGATAAATGACATGGATTAAACTTGACTTTTGTCTTTGTGAAGATGTGGTCAACGATCGTCGAATGGAGATTGACGATCGTCGAACTCATCTTGAGCTCAATCGCTGACCTAAGATTGACGACAACTCTGTGTGAAGACAAGAATCGTTGAACGGAGATTGACGACTTTGCTTCAGTAAAATCAATCGTCGACCTAAACTCAACTATCAATTTTTTCGACTGAGATTAGAGACCAAAGATTTCATTTGTTTTTATATTAAATCTTTGACCTAAGATCGACTTTTTGATTTTATCGTCGGCTAGAGATCGTCTCTTCATATTCCAAAAACCTTTATATAGGTTTCCTCTCGATCTCTTTCCCGCGCTTTCATATTTCCCCTCTGCTCTTGATCTTTGCTCTCTCGAGTTTACATGTTTTCTATGGCGATCTCTGCAGCATTTCTCGCAGCGATGAAGTTCGACACAGGATTTAATGTCGACTTCGACTCTTTCAGTCATTGTGATCTTGTGTTTCAGGAAATGCTACAGCTTTGCGATGATCAAGGTTTGAAGAAACTTATGACTATAAGGATAAAGCTATCTATTGCTGAGATAAAGGAATGGGTTTACACCTCCTCTGTCAATGACTCTTCGATGATTGGTTTCATCTCAGGATAGTAGGTGACTCTAAACCCTGCAATTCTTACAGAGATTTTTGAATTAAAGAATGTAACGGATGATCTAGATCAGGATAGTTCAGAGTATAGCAGGATTCCCTTGGAGATGGGTAATGTCGAGGGCATTCCATCTAAGTTATTAAAGAAAAACTTATCTGTAGGTTTTAAGTTTCTTGCGAATGTAGTGGGAAAGGTTTTGCTAGGCAAGCATTCGTCCCATGATAACATCAACAGGCAACAGTTCGCTTTCATGTCTGCTCTAGTTAACAGGAAGGCCATTGATTGGGTCAGTTTTTTCTTCGATTTGATCAAGAGGAAGAACAATAAAAAGGAAGTCTTCTTAGGGAGGATTATAGGAATCTTTCTTCAAAAGGAAGCCCCAGAGCTATTGGTGTCTTCAACCATAACAATTAATACCAGCAAGAGGCTGGATTGCTCTTTGTTCGGGAAGTAGGAGAGGTCGATTCAGAAACCCTCCAGGGCTGGAACCTCCTCTCATACATCTGATGACACAAGGACTGTCATAGTCACTCATCAACCTAGTGAAGAAGTTCCCTCTCTTCCTCCTCCTCCTCCAACTTCCCCAATCATCCCAAATGTCTCCTCTCAACCTACCTTAGCTATTCCAACTACTCCTTCATCTCCAGTTATTATCTCTTCCCCTACTCAGTCACCCCTTCCCATTCCTCCTACTAAACCACACTCCCTTCACTCCCTGTCCATTCCAAATTTTAACCTGCTCTCACCACTCTCATCCCCTTCTCGTCAAGCTGACTCACCTATCAACACTAAAGTCTCCCCTCACAATTCTCCTCACAATTCCCCCATGCATTCCTCTAGAAACTCCCCTCTTTAGGATGACGTCATGACAAACTTCTCTCCTCCTCCCTCTCATATTTCTGTTTCAACTCAGACTTCAACTGAGTTTCCTCAAGTTGATCCAACCTTTCTCTCTCATCTTCTAGACCTCCTCACTCCTACCCTCAAATCCTTGATAGCAGAAGCACTCTCACCCCTTGATCAATCTATCTCATCTCTTTCTTCCTCCTTATCTGCTTCTCTCTCTGCTTCCTCTGCTCCTTCATCTAGGGGTCTGGCTCCAGTTTTCACTGAAACCAGACTGGGGGAGATGTCCTATGAAGATGCTACAGGATCAGATATAGCAGACCTTCAGGTTCAGCCTCCTCCAGCAATTCAGGAAGAAGTAGTGCAGGAAGAAGAATTGTTTCAAAAATTCTGTACAGACATTGTTCTGTATTCAGACTTGCTTATGTCAGATGAAGACACCAATGTGTAAATTCCTGAGATATCCAGTGGTTATTTCTTTATTAATCCCTCCATCAATTTACAATCTCTTTTATATTCTTTCTCTTTGTTCAGTGCTGTTTGGAATTCAGTTGAGACAATTTCTTCCAAGGCCATGGTCTGTTATACAAGACCCATGTGTCCTTCAGTTGTGAAATATCTTCTGCAGATTCAATCAGTTCTAGCTTGTTCAGATATTCAATCAGTTACAGAATGTACAGATATGTCATCCCCTATGGATGTAGAGTTTTTGCATATGTCAAAAGAGAAGAATGAGATTGATGCTCTATCAGTTGCTGATGAATTACTTGATCTAGTGGTCTCAGAAAATATAGCCTTAGCACTAGAAACAAGCTTAATAAATCTTTGTGAGCCTATTAGTCCTTATCCATCTCTGGATGATTTCATTGTAATTGATATTCAGGAAGAAGCCAAATAAAATGCTGTTAAGAAGTCAGATGATAAGCAAATGAAGGAAATAGATGATTTATATGACAATCCTCAGGTTTTATCTGATGATGATGATGATGATGATTCAGATGATAGTAATTCTAAGAAAAATAAAGCTTCAAAGAAAAGAAAAGCTGCTCCCCAGGCTGCTCCTAAACAAAGAAATACAGATGGCACCCCTTAATACATTTTGAAACAGATTACTCCATATCCTGGCATGGAGAGCTGGATGTGGTTATCCAAGAATGAGCAGAAAGCCAGAAAGAAGAGCAGGAGATATTCTCCACCTCCTCAAAAATTCAGAAGAGGCCCTCCTCCTCCTCCTCCTGCTGGTGCTTCAAGTACTATCTCTCAAGCTTCTAGTGCATCTTCCCAGCCTTCCTCTTACTCAAGATCATATCAAAGGCAGGACAGATCCTCCAGGACTCAGTTTCAAGGAAGTAGTCAGCAGCACAGAAGTCAGAGCTCCTCAGAACAAGTGAAAGAAGTCATTTATCAGAATCCCTCTTCTTCTTCTCATCAACAAGTTGCTTCAAAGATTCAAAAGACAGTTGCTTATCAAGTCAAAAAATCTGATGTATCCTTCAAATCTAAAAGAAAATATAGTGAGGCTGCCCCTCCTAGATCTCTCTACTCCCAAAGTGATGATCAGCTCAGCTCAACATGCTTTCAAGCTCAATCCACTCAGTTCAAAGCAGTCACTGTATTGCCTCCTCAAGAAGATCAGTCACCTGTTGAACAGGAACTTGATCCAAACTTTAGGATGGCCAGGCTTCAGGAACTGATTGGTCTTTCTCAGATCAGAAAAGCTAGAGAAGAAGGAAAAGATACATCTTCATTCTCAACTATGTCCTCTTTCAGAGAAAAAGAGCTGGATAAGCTTCAAGTGAGCAAGAAAGTCGTCAACCCAGCTGAATATATGACATTGCATCCTGAAGCAATTGTGCCCAGGACCAGCACTTAGACATCTCTTGGTGGGCAAGACTTGATGACATCAAAGAAGAATGTATCAGACCCTAACAGGAAGATAATATTCTCAAAACCTTCATCTGGTTCTTCATATGATAAACCATAGTTTATATTATTTGTTTAATGATTAACTAATTATGTACAATGCACTGCTATAACATATCTGGTGATGTTATTTCATCCCTTAAGATATTTATGGTCTTTGTATTTTATTTTTTTTCAGTTTTGTTTTTGAGTGAACTCACACAAATAGGGGGAGATTGTTGGAACCCTTGTTTTGATTTGTGTTAGGTTCACTCTTAGGATTTTTAGACCCTCTTGTATAGCCAGGGTCTCTGTCTTTAGTCTTTGTTAGATCCCCTTTAGATCAGTTTTGGGAAGACCAGCATTGCAGTTGACTCAGACTCAGATTCAGAGAATGTTGTGGACTATCTATATTAGTTCGACTATAGTCGAACTCAGCTCGATGATTGTCGATCTTCCATCGACGATCTAGAAGACTCCTACTCTGAACTGAGCTCGATGATCTATGAGCTCAGGTCGACGATCTCTTGTTCCTCTACAGGAATCAAAGCTCGACGATAGCCATTCTCTGGTCGACGATCTCTTATCTCTTGTCGACGATCTCTGATTCGAGCCCTATGATTTTATGCTGCCTTCTTCTATCAGTGTTCTCAGATCAGTCAGAAGTTTTATTTTGGTTATGATAAATTTATTTTAAGGCAAGATATATTCTGATAATAAATGCTGATACTCCCAAGGCTGATAGCCGTATTTCTTGAAGCATTTATTATGGTATTCATAGAATATTGTATAGAGAAGTAACTGGATTGTATTTATGACAGCCAGCCATTCTAGCCGATTGGGCTCCTCAATTGGTGCAGTAATTTATGCCTTGCCTTGGGAATTCAAATTCTAGCTGTTTCTCTTCATACTGACAGAACATATATCTCATATAACAAAAATAAAAAGATAGACAGGAATCAGTCAGTAATCAAAAAAAAAAGAATCTTCCTTTACTCTCAGTGGATATTGCATGCTTGCTAAACAGAAGAAGAAGAAGAACTTTTTCTAAACAATATTTCTCTCCAGTCTTCTTCTCTCTTCAGTCTTAGAAGATTCACAGAGAGTCACAAAATCAACAACTGTTATCAGATTCAAAAAGGCTTTACAACTTTTTCTCCTTAAAGACCTACACCCAGGGCCAAGCTTTATCTTTCTAGATCCATACAATATCTCAGGGGGAGCTTGGACATTCTTCTCAATCCACATAATCTTCTCACTTGTCTGAGAAAGAGAAGATTCTCATAAACTTTTTCTTCTACCTCCATCTGTACAGGGTTATCTCTCCCTTCAAAAGTGAACTCTTTGATGATAGGGCACCTGATCAAAAACATATTGGATTTTGAGCTCCTGATAAAAAACTCAAAGGGTCTCTAGATCTACCTGCAACAGATCTTGTGGTGATAGGGCACCTAATCAAAAACCTATGTGGATTCCTACCTGGATGGTAGAAGAGTGGATGTACCCAGATTTGGGGAACCACTATAAATTTTCTTGTGTCGTCTGTGTTGCTCTGTGATTTCTTTGTGTGTTGTGTTTCTGTGGTAGTCTAGCTTATTTCTTTTCTCTAATTACTTTTATTAGTATTTTAATTCTGTAATAAATCTAAACAATTTTTTTTAATACTCTATTCACCCCCCTCTAGAGTAAAACCTATTTATCCCTCACTTTCAGGGCGACTGGCCACGGACGGCCGGTCGCGGCCGCCGACTGCGAGGAGGCGGCCGACCACGGTTGGCCGGCCATGGCCGCCGGCCGCAAGGGGGCGACCAGCCACAAACGGCTGGCCGAGGCTGTCGGCCGCAAAGGGGGCGGCCGGCCCCGGGCGGCCTGCCCCAGGCGACCGGCCGAGGCCGCCGGCCGCTAAAAAGGGGGTCGGCCGGCCGTGGGAGGCAGTCCGCCGCCCGCCCATAAAGACGGCGGCGACGGCAGTTGCGATTTGGAGCGTGGTGGTTGTGATTCGGTGCGCGGGAGTTGCGATCTGGTGTGCGGGAGTTACGATCCGGTGCGCGGGAGTTGCGATCCGGTGTGCGGGAGTTACGATTTGGTGCACAGGAGTTGCGATCCGATGCGCAGGAGTTGCGATCCGGTGCACGGGAGTTGCGATCCGGTATGCAGGAGTTACGATCCGGTGCCTGGGAGTTGCGATCCGGTGCGCGGGAGTAACGATCCGGTGCGTGGGAGTTATCATAATTATCTATAAATCAAGGGGTACCTATCATTTGCCCCCCCCCCAAAATTCCGTTATCTTGAAGCGAATGGCAAGCGAGGGAATTTTCTTCTTTGCGACGGGGCTAGGCGGCGATGGCCGGAAGGGGTGCTAACACCAAGATGGGCGGCAACGGCGACAGTGCTAAGGAAAGAATCCGACCGAAGAGAAGGTCCGGGCACCGGACAAAGCCGGAGGGGCTGGCCCCGTGCGCGGGTGCGCGCGGGGCTGGTCCCGCGCGCGGGTGCGCGCGGGGCTGGTCCCGCGCGCGGGTGCGCGCGGGGCTGGTCCCGCGCGCGGGTGCGCGCGGGGCTGGTCCCGCGCGCGGGTGCGCGCGGGGCTGGTCCCGCGCTCGGGTGCGCGTGGGGCTGACCACGCGCGTGGGGCTGCACCCGCGCGCGGGTGTGTTCGGGGCTGACCCCATGCGCCGGTGCACGCGGGGCTGACCCCGCGTGCCGGTGCGCGCGGGGCTGACCCTGCACGCGGGTGCGCGCGGGGCTGCACCCGCGCACGGGTGCACGCGGGGCTGCACCCGCGCACGGGTGCGCGCGGGGCTGCACCCGCGCGCGGGGCTGCACCCGCGCGCGGGGCTGACCCCGCGCGCGAGGCTGCACCCGCGTGCGGGGCTTCACCCGCACGAGGGGCCGTGCGGGGCTAACCCCGCGCGCGCGGCTGCATCCGCGCGCCGGTGCGCGCGGGGATGCACCCGCGCGCCGGTGCGCGCGGGGCTGCACCCGCGCGCGGGGTCTCTGACAAAGGACTGGGACACAAAGATTTGTGCCATCAGAGAGGTGGACAAGCTTGCTGATACACCTAATCCCATACTATTTGGAAAGCTGCTATCATATGAAATGCATCTCACTGCCAGAAAGGAGGAAGAGAAGAGCAGCAGGTCTGAGTACAAGAATAAGTCAGTTGCCTTCAAGGCTGAAGGCACAAGAATGGGCAGGATAAAAAATTTTTCTCCACCTAGAAGGAGTGCTGAGCCAGAAGAAGGAATTCCTGATACTACATCATCAGACAGCCACACCTCTGATGAGGACTTTGTTGCCTTTACAAGGCAGTTCCAAAGGTTCATGAAAAAGATGAAGTGGAGAACCAGACCATCAACATCCTTTTCCAAGGATGAGTATTACAAGTAAAAGAAGACTCCCAAGGAGGATAGGTATGCCTCAAAACCTAGTAAACAAACTAATACTAAGATTTTTTGCTATTATTGCAACAAGCCAGGATATATCATAGCTGACTGTCCAGATAAGAGGACTGAATCTAAGGACAAGAAGAAACATCAACTGAAGGGCAAGAAGGAGAAATCCTTTATTGCTCAGAAACAGATGAGTTGGACAGACTCATCATCTTCAGGTTCAGAATAAGAAGATGATGCAGAAGCATATGTTGGGATTTTCTCAAAAGAAGAGAATTCTAGGGAACTAGAATTCCTACAAATGCTGGACTCCATAAATGGAGGGGAAGACCATTCATGTAGAGGGCTGATGGTCCTGTCAGAAAATGATCAGTGTCAGGATCAGCCTTGTCCAAGCAAGGTATACAATTCTCCCTCAGCTTTTGATTATTTCACTGGATTAGAATCAGAAGCATCTGCATCAATAGATATGGATGGTTCTGAGTCTGAAGGGGATGTACACCAACTCATTGATGAGTATGGTGGGTTTTTGCAAGCTCTAAAGAGAAGCAAGCTTCTTGTCAAGGAGCAGTCCAAGGAGATTGAATCTCTTAAGCAGGCAGCATCAGAATCAGCCAAGCTGATTGATTTGAAACTGAAAGAGGTTGCCAAATTGAAGAACATAACTGTCATTCAGATGGGCACAATCTCTTTCAAGGAAAATCATATCAAGAATCTGGTGTCAAGAATTCAGAAAGAAAAAGAGTTAGTGGCTAAATTCTCTAAGCCAAAATCAGTCTTGCCTTTAATAGAAAACTTCATTTCTCAAAAAGGTAAGATTGGTCTAGCCTTTAAGGGAAGAATAAGGGCCACCAATTCACATGGAAAAGGTAAGACCCCAGTTAAGCCACTAGCCTCTAAGCCCCCTATTTTCTTTAAGAAGGAGATGCAACCTACAAACAGGTATGATCATGAAATTACGCATGGTCACTGTGAGAATGGAGATCACATTGTAAAGTGTGCAAATGCTAGTAGGACACTCTATAGGCAAGCCCATCAGGTTCAAAAGGAATTCTTGTGGTTTGCTGCTCCAGCACCTACACTCAAAAGAACTGCTGGCAACAAGGTTGTGAAGTCTGTACCTAAGAGAAGGTACAATAGATTTGAGTGTTGGTGTTGTGGCAAGGTAGGCCACTTTGCTATGGATTGCTGGTTTAACACAAGTGTTAAAACCAAGAATAGTTTACCTATCAGAAAAACTGTAGGTAAACATGATAATTTTCAAACTAACAAGAACCTAGGACCCAAAACTAATTTGGGTTCTAAGGATGAGTGATTCTTTATTTGATGCAGGTGAATCCAAGTGGCCATACCCCTATATGATACTTGGATAGTGGATGTTCCAGACACATGACTGGAATAAGAAGAATGTTGAGGTACTATGTACCCATAGAGAATGGATCCAAAGTGATCTTTGGTGGATCAGAAAAAGGAATCAACAAAGGATTTGATAACATCTCTAGTGATTCAATTACCATCACTAAAGTGGCTTATGTGAAGGGTCTAAAACATAACCTGATTAGAATAAGTCAACTTAGTGATCTAGGTTATGACATCTCTTTCCTCAAAGGGGAGTGTCAAATAAGGAGTTCAAGTGATCAAGAGATCATTTTGACTGGCACTAGGAAAGGGAATGTTTATTATCTTAACCTAGATTGTGAGTTTAACAACTCACCCATTTGCCTAGTTGCAGGTGAGAAAGCTTCACTATGTGTCAAATGGCACAAGAGGCTATCTCATCTGAACAATAAGTCTATAGGACAGCTGTTTAGCATGGGATTAGTGAGGAATGGTCCTCAAGTCAAGTGCATTAAAAAGAGAGTGTGTTCAGCTTTCCAAAAGGGCAAACAGACTAAGTCCTCTTTCCATGCACTAGATACCAAAGATTCAATGAGATGTTTATATCTCTTGCATATGGATTTGTTTGGTCCTATGCAATTTCATAGTCTTGGTAGGAAAGTATACACATTAGTTATTATGGATGACTATTCTAGATTCATATGGGTTTCTTCTTGAGGCAGAAATCTGAAACTCCTACTTTTTTCCAGACCTTTGTTAGAAAAATTCAGAATGAATTTAACACTTCAGTGGTTAAAATCAGAAGTGACCATGGAACTGAATTTAAGTCTGAATGTATGAAAAAGTTCTGTGAAGAACTGGGGATCCATCAGAAGTTCTCCTCACCTAGACCACCCCAGCAAAATGGTGTTGCTGAAAAGAAGAATAGGACTCTAATTGAGGCAAGTAGAACACTACTTAGTGACACTACTCTCCCTGAGTACTTCTGGGCAGAGACAGTAAGTACTGCATGTCATGTACTCAATAGATCCTCAACAACAAGAAACATAAGATGACTCCCTATCAGATTTTTAAAGACAGAAAACCAAACATTTCCTACTTCAGAATCTTTGGTAGCAAAAGTTATGTCCTAGTTAATGGTAAGAACTACCAAACTAAGTTTGCTGTCAAATCCCTAGAAGGGATATTTGTTGGGTACAACAATAATAGTAGGGAATATAGGATCTACAACTTGACTACCCAAGTTGTAGAAGAATCATTTCATGTTGTATTTGATGAGTCTAAATTGATTAACAATGAATTGTCTAGTTCTTCAGTTTATTCTACAGGTCTAACAGACAGGTTGGACAATCTGACCATCAATGATGAAGCTCCTGCTAGGATAGATGAAGAAAAAGATTCATGTTGTCCAGGGGGAGAACAAGACTCACTAGATGATGAAGACAATGAGGAGCATCAGGTTGAGGAAAATGAAGAAGGCCATGAGGTTGAATGGTTTCCTCCAGGTAGAAGACACCTGAAGGATCATCCAGCTCACCAAATCATTGGTGATGCAAGTCATGGTGTTCTAACAAGGAGCAAGAACATGAACACAGTTTTATGTTCAAGTTTCTTGTCATAGATAGAACCCAGGAAGTTTGAAGAAGTCAAGCAAGACACAAACTGGATTTATGCTATGCAAGAGGAGCTGAATAAATTCAGAAGGTGTAAAGTCTGGAAACTGGTTCCTAAACAAAAGGATCATAACATTATAGAAACCAAGTGGATCTACAGAAACAAACTTGATGAGAATGACATTATAATTAAGAACAAGGCCAGGTTGGTAGCAAAAGGCTACATGCAAGAGGAAGGGAATGACTTTCATCAAACCTTTGCCCCAGTAGCAAGGCAAGAGGCTATAAGGATGTTCTTGGCTTATGTTGTCTATCAAGGGTTCAAAGTATATCAGATTGATGTAAAGTCAGCATTTCTGAATGGTGACTTAAAAGATGAAGTCTATGTTGAACAATCATCAGGTTTTGTAGATTCTCATTATCCTGATTATGTATATAGGCTTAAGAAAGCTCTATATGGTTTGAAACAAACCTCTAGGGCTTGGTATGAAACCTTGTCTGCTTTTCTTATTGAGAATAAATTCTCTAGAGGAAAGATAGACAAAACTCTATTCTTTAGGGAATCTAAAGGCAAGATAATCCTAGTCCAGATATATATTGATGACATTATTTTTGGATCTTCTGAAAACAACCTTTTAGAAAGTTTGCCAAACTTATGCAAGGGAAGTTTGAGATGAGCAGTATGGGTGAGCTGACGTTCTTCTTAGGACTTCAAGTAAGACAGACTGATGATGGATTGTCCATATCCCAGTCTAAGTTCACCAAGGAGTTGATTAATAAATATGGAATGGACTCAACCTCCACCATGAAAACTCCAATGGGAACAAGTATGTCTATAGGCAAAGATGAGATAGGGAAACCTGTTGATGAGTCTTTGTATAGAGATATAATTGGCTCCCTACTCTACTTGACTGCTAGTAGACCTTGTACAACCCCGTATCCGGTGAGTGGGGCCGGCATGAGCCATATTGGCCAAGTCTAGCCCAGACCCCAGGCGAGCCAAGTCCACGGCGCCGAGTGAGGCGAGCTCACTCAATGCCTTCGGCCACGGCGCCAAGTGAGGCGAGCTCACTCAACGCCTTCGGCCATGGCGCCGAGTGAGGCGAGCTCACTCAACGCCTTCGGCCATGGCGCCGAGTGAGGCGAGCTCACTCAACTCCTTCGGCCTTGGCGTCGAGTGAGGAGAGTTTTGTCAACACCTTTTGACCTCGGCGTTGAAAGACATCCCGACACCCGTCAACTCGCACTCGCCAGCTCGCACTCACGGTAGAAGAGTGAGGTAGGCCAAGGCTAAGCTCACCTACTGCCGAGCCGTGACGTGCGAGTACAAGCTCCCTTGATACTCGCCGCCTTTGCCGAGTAGGGCCCATTGCGGGGTAGCTCGCCCCCTTCGGTTGTGATGTGTTTTCCACCCTTTTGCCCCCCGCTGACCTGCCCATAGCCCATTAAAATAGCGGAGTCTCGCTGTTGGCAGACCCAGGTGGGCTGCACATAGCTATTCAAGACAGCTGAGTTTGGTTGTTGGCAGGCCAGCCCAAGGGGTTTTCAGTAATTTCAGGCCAGCAGAGGTTGGTTATTTGCAGATCGTTTTCGGGAATCTATAAATAGGACCCAAGGGGTACCTCAGGAGGCAGGCTTACTTGTTCCCCAGTCTTCTAGCACTTTCTGAGGTACCTTAGCCCGGCATTTGGCTAAGGAGGGGAAGCGCTCAGTGATCTTTCGGGTTTGTGGTGGGACCTCCGAGCTGGGCCCTTGGGCTAGTCCCTTGCTCTCTTTTTCTTGTTGTTTTTCTTGCAGGAGCGACGTAGGTGAGCGACCACCCCTTCCCCAAGGGTGAACTCCACAAGAGACCGATTTTTGGTTTCAACATTTTGGTGCGGTGAGCGTGGAAAGTGGTCGGCACAGAAAACCTTTAGCGAGCTCAATGGCTGGAGAAGAAGGGCAAGGATCGGACAGGACTGACTCGCCACCCCCTCCCCCTCTCGCGACGAGAGGGATGTTCAAGGACTTCAGGCAATAGGTACTCGGCCTGGTTCGGTTCGCACTCGGCACGCCTGTCGAGTGATCGAATCCAGTAGTCCCGGTTCTCCCAAATCCGGTACTTGGCGAGGCCACTCCCGCCCGGCGAGCAGGGAAGGAGGTCACCGAGGAAGGCCGGGGTGCCGAGCTCTACGGGCGAGTGCTTTTCCTGGGCTCGGGAGGCGACGACAGATTTGGCAAGTTGGGAGTGCGGGACCCTCCGGCTCGCCCAGTGGGGGGAGAGAGTCCCTTCAGCGAGTTGGTCTCCTCTGCACCAGTCCTAGTTGGGTTAAAAGAGCCCGACATGTCCTACTACACCGGGAAGGGAGACCCGGTCCAGCACGTCCAATAGTTTGAGGATGTTGTCTCGATCCGGCAGATGTCGGATGGCTTTAAATGCAGGCTCTTCGCCATCACTCTGAAGGAGAATGCCAGGGAGTTGTTCCACCAGCTGCCGGCCAGTTCCATCTACTATTTCGAGGACCTCCGCCGGGGGTTCATGCTGAGGTTCACAACCTCGAAGAATAGGAAGAGGGATTCGGAGTCCCTGTTCCGCATCAAGCAAGGGGTGAATGAGACCCTGGGGAGGTACGTCGATCGCTTCCAGGAGGAGGTCACCCAGGTTCAGGAGATGCCGGGTCACACTCTGATGATGGCCTTCACCCTGGGGCTGCAGCAGGGTTTCTTCCGAATGGAGTTGAAGAGGATTCCCCCCCCCCTCTCCTATGAGGAGTTGATGGAGAGGGCGGCGAGAGAAGTCGACGGGGATGCATCGAACCCGGAGTTTGCCCGGAGGTTAGCCAGGTGGGCTACAGAGTAGGATAGGCCCATAGGAGGCAAAGGTCAGGAGGAAATAAGAGTTGAGCCTCGATAGAGGGAGCAGCAGCAGCAGCCCAGGTGGGGGCGTCAGGAGCCGAATCAGCGGCTAGGGTGGAGGCCCGAATGGCAGGAGCAGGGGACGAGGAGAGGGTTCCGCAAAGGAGATAACCGCCAAGGAGACCAGGGCCAGTTCTACCTTCCAAGCGGGAGGCAGGGCCAGAGGCCCCCCCTCCTCGATCAAGAGGAGGCTATGGTCGTAGCCATGGGGAAAAGGAGAAGAGCAGCGCGGAGGAGAAGAAGGGAGGTTAGGGTGGAGTTACCCTACCATGACTTCCATCGGGAGGAAGGGCACGCCACGGCCATGTACCCGGAGTTCCTCAAGACGAGGGGAAACAGGGAGCAGCAGCAGTAGCAAGACCGCCAAGGGTTGCGGATCGAGGAGGTCCTGCCTCGGGCAGAGGAGGACAGGTGCGAAGACCGGGCAGATGTGGGAACCCGGGGAGGGATCAGAGCAATTCATGGGGGGGGGGGGCGGAGATCGAGGCCTCCCGTAAGGCGAGCCTCCACACCATGTACCGACAGAGCGTCAGCTCCATATCCCAGACCCCGCCCCCAGAAGAAAGAATCACCTTCACAGTCAAGGACATGCCGGGTCACGAAGACTCCTTTTGCGATGCACTGGTCATCTAGACGACCATCGAGGATTTCACCATCTCTCGAATCCTCAACGACAACGGGAGCTCCGTCAACGTCATATTCAAGAAGACGTTTGACGTGATGAAGTTGGAGTCTAGAAGGGTGTTGGCCTCAGATGGGCCCCTATTTGGCTTTTCGGGGGAGAGGAAGGAAGTCGAGGGAGGGGTAGGACTCCAAGTCTCTCTGGGGGGTAGTCCCGCAATTGCAAGTTCGTCATTGTGGATGCCCCCAGTAGCTGCAGCGCCATCTTCGGGAGGCCCCTCATCAGCGCCTTCCGCTGCATCCCCTCGTCCTTCCACCAATGCCTAAAGTTCAATGTCGAGGGAGTCCAGGTCTTGGTTTGCAGAGACCCTAAGATGGCAAGGGAATGCTACATCACCGTTGTAAACTCCATCTCATGGCAGGAGGGTGCTGAAGAGATGGGGCAAAGGATGGAGGAGGCAGAGCAGGGGGTTGGCCCAGAGGAGATGGAGGTGGAGGAGAGTTGCGCCTAGAAGGAGGAGGTGAAGAAAGTTCGGGAGCCGGGCGAGGTAATGGCCGTGGAAGAAGTCAAGGAAGAGGCCCTAGCCCCAGGAGGAGGGGTTGCTGAAGAATGGTGGGAGCAGTCTCGTCTTGAGGCAGCCGAAGAGGTAGTGGAGATGGAGGTTCTCACCCTCGGGGGAAAGGTAGAGAGGGTTCGCGTCAGCGGGGGGATGACCCCGGAGGCCCAATGCAGGATGCTGGAGTGCATTCAGAAGAACGTGGACATATTTGCTTGGGGCGCTGCAGAGATGCCCGGGATCGACGCCGACGTGGCCTGCCACCGCCTCAACCTATATCCGGAGGCTCGCCCCGTCCAGCAGAAGAAGAGGCCCATGGTGGACAGGTTGGCCGAGCCGATCCGAGAGGAGGTGGCGAAGCTCCTCAAGGCCGGTTTTGTATCCGAGATTCAATACCCCGACAAGGTCTCCAATGTTGTAATGGTTAAAAAAGGAGATGGCTGGTGGCGTATGTGTGTTGATTTTTCTCTTCTTAATAAATCATGCCCTAAAGATTGTTATCGCTTGCCTCGGATCGATGCGCTGGTTGACTCAGCCGTTGGTTTCCCTGTAATGAGTTTTTTAGATGCATTTTCAGGTTATCACCAGATCAGGATGCACCCTCCCGACATCAAGGATGTCTCCTTCATCACCGGGGAGGGGTGCTACTGCTATAAAATGATTCCCTTTTGGCTGAAGAACGCAGAAGCGACCTATCAAAAAATGATGGATAGGGTCTTCCAAGAGCAGAAGGGAAGAAACCTAGAAGTGTATGTTGACGACCTCATGATCAAGAGTCGAGATGGTGACTCTCACCTCCAGGATCTGGAGAAAACCTTCACCACTATGTGCGAGTACAAGATAAGGCTGAATCCCGTGAAGTGTATCTTCGGGGCAAGCAAGGGCAAATTTTTGGGTCACCTTCTCACCCCCGCTGGGGTAGAACTTAATCCCGATAAGGTCCGGGCGATTATGGAGCTGGGGTCGCACCGGTATGCAAAGGAGGTGCAGCAGTTAACAGGGAAACTGGCAGGATTGAGCAGGTTCCTCTCCCGGGCTGGGGAGAAGTGCTCTCCCTTCTTCAAGACCTTGAGAGGAGGTCAGAAGTTCGAGTGGACCTCGGAATGCGAGGAGGCATTCCAGGACTTGAAAAGGCAGCTGACTCAAGCCCCCCTGCTCTAGGGGCCAAAGGAGGGGAGGACTTATTCCTATACTTAGGGGTCGGGGCGGAGGCCCTGGGCTCTGTTTTTTTTTCGGGAAGAGGGAAGAAGCAGCTCCTAATTTATTATGTGAGTAGGGTGTTGAGGAAGGTTGAGCTCCGCTATCCTATTCTAGAAAAGCTGGCCTTCGCTCTAACCATCTCGTCTCGGAGGCTCCGACCTTACTTCCAGGCACACTCGATCCGAGTGTTGACTGACCAACCCCTCTGCAAAATCTTCTAGGGGGTGGAGAATTCGGGCAGATTGGCTAAGTGGTCGATGTAATTGAGCGAGTTCGACATCTCCTTCATTCCTCGTCTCTCGATCAAGGCCCAAGCTATGGCTGACTTCTTGGAAGACTATGTGATCGAAGTGGTGGAGGAATAACTCACTCGCCCGATTCCTTGGAAGATCATGGTGGACGGTGCCTTGGGGAGGCATTCCCTTGGGGCGGGGATCATTTTGGAAAGCCCTCAGGGAATGAAGATCGAGCAGATAGTGGTGATACATTTCCCCATCACCAACAATCAAGCCGAGTATGAAGCTATGATTGCAGGTCTGCGCTTGGCCAGAGAAATAGGGGTGAATGATGTGGAGGTCCTCACTGACTCCATAGTGGTGGCTTCCCAGATTAACGGGGAGTTTGAGGCAAGGGAGCCGACTCTGCAGCTCTACTTGGCGAAGGTAAAGGGAGTCATCGGCACCTTCCAGACTTTTTCCATTCGACACGTGCCCAGGGAAGAGAACGAGCAAGTAGATCAGCTGGCAAAGCATGGCCCCCGGGTGGGGGGGGGGTACCCTCACAGATCTCTTCCGCCCATCCATTGAAGAGGGGGAGCTGATGGAGGTGGAGCAGCACCCCCTCGTGGATGGATCCCTTCTCGACGTACTTGTCCACTGAGGAGTATCCTGAAGGGATGGACAGGAAAAGGCTCAAGTACAAGTCGACATACTATATCATGCGAGACGGCCAGCTATACCGAAAGACCCTCTCTGAGATGTTGGCACACTGCGTGGCCGAGAGGGAGGTCCCGAGGATCTTGGAGGAAATTCACTCCGGGAAGTGTGGGAGCCATTCCGGGAATCGAACCTTGGAAGGCCGGATCCTCGGGCAGGGGTATTTTTGGCCGACCCTGAGCCGAGACGCGGTGAAGTTCACGAAGGAGTGTCATAAGTGCCAACTGTTCGCTCCCCTCCAGCTACAATCGGCCCAACGCCTCAGGAGTATCACAGCTCCCTGACCATTTGCAATCTGGGGAATGGATTTGGTTGGGCCCTTCCCCCGGGCCAGCGGCCAGAGAAGGTTCCTGCTCGTGATGATTGATTATTTCTCTAAGTGGTTGGAAGTTAAGGTGTTGTCCAAGGTAACCTCCTAGGTCATCAGGAACTTCATATGGAGGGAGATTATCTGCCGTCATGGGTTGCCTCAGTCCATCATTACAGATAACGACCCTCAGTTCGTCAGCGCTGAGTTCATCAGCTTTTGTGAATAGCTCGGGATCGACCTTAGGTTCGCCTCGATTAATCACCCCTGGAGTAACGGGCAGGTGGAGGCGGCGAACAAGATCATTGTTAACCTCCTCAAAAAGAAGGTAGAGAATCTGAGAGGAAGCTGGGTGGAGCCACTCCCTTCGGTCCTCTGGGCCCTTAGAACCACACCCAATACGACGACAGGAGAGACTCCTTTCAAGCTCTCCTATGGGTGCGAGGTGGTGCTTCTAGTAGAGTTCGAGGTCCGAACCCTGTTGGGATTTGTCTCCACAATACCTCAGATTTGTAGGAAGTCAGACCTTGAATTAAGATGAATTAAGGTGTATTTGATATTGTGTTTAAGTTGTATGTGTGCAGGTTCTTATTGCCAAGTGTAGGCCAATGTCAGTCTATAATGGGCCACCAAACACAGGACCATACAATGTAATTCCTCATTGTGTGATCCAAGATGTTGGCTCATGTATAGCCTCTCTATTGGGACACACTTCATCAACATGCACTTTGATCTATGGAGTATTGAAGTCTATCTCATAAGAAATTTTCTAAGTCCACATACTCGAGTACTTCTTTAGTATACTCGAGTAAGTGAGTCTGTACTCGAGTAGGTTGGACTACTTACTCGAGTGGATTCTCTATATACTCAAGTATGAAAGCTTATACTCGAGTAGATTTTCTTTCACTCGAGTAAGTGATACCTTATACTCGAGTAGATGGTTAGTTACTCGAGTAAGCGCTCTGTTTGAACTCGAGTAGATCTGGACTTCTTATCCTAGAAAGTTTCTAAGTCCACATACTCGAGTAGTTCTCTGAAATACTCGAGTAAGTAACTCTGTACTCGAGTAGATTGATTTTCATACTCGAGTAGGTTAGTGATCACTCGAGTAGTTTTCCTAAGATACTCGAGTAGTCTATCTTCCCCATACTCGAGTATCTCAAACTCTTATACTCGAGTAGCTCTTCAAGTCTTATCTGAGATTTTTTTCCAAGTGTTTATACTCGAGTATATTTGCTCATACTCGAGTAGTCTCTCTAAGTCACTCGAGTATTGATCCCTGAAGCACTCGAGTAGTTTATATCTTGCTACTCGAGTATATCCCTCATTTCTACTCGAGTATGTAACCTCTTACTCGAGTATGTCTCTGTCTCTCGAGTGTGTCTGTTCGAATTTTCCTGAATTTCTCTAAGTCAAGTTTCTTTGTGTATTTTCTAAAAGTCCTTTCTGATTGGTCCATGTGTCATCCTTAATTATGCTTATGACCGTTGGAGACCGCCTATAAATAGGTCTTTTCAGACTTGACTAAATACACGCATTTACAGAGATTATTTTTTTAAGAAAGAGAAAATCCCGAAAACCCTAATCTTCCCGTCGGCCGCCATTAAAGTTTTCGGAAGAAGCTCTGGATCGTTCTCTCTCAGTCGCAGCTATCGATCTCTAATTCTCAAGCGATCCAGACTCAAGAAGAATCATCCGATCTCTCCATGCTTCATCGTCTCTGATTTATTTTCTTGATCGTGGTGATTTCAGATCTCAGAATCGTGGATCTCTCTCAAGTCTTCTTCAACTGTTTCTGTTCAAACCGAAAAGCTCTCAAGAAGAAGATTACGTCAAAGATCCAGATTTGTGCTAATTGTTGTTTGTGTTTTTCTTTTCAAACAAATTTCATTGTAGGAGATCTATCTCCGAGTGGTAGGAAGTTTTATCTTCCGAGTGTAGATCTGTTTGGGATCGAGTTTTTGTAGGAACATAGTTCCGAGGTGCAGGATTGGTTTGCAATCCGAGATAGTGGAGTAGCCGAGTCTAGTGATTTGCTAGATCGGTGAGGAAAGTGGACGTACCCAAGATTGGGGAACCACTATAAATCTCTTATCGTCTGTTTGATTGCTTGATTACTTATCTGTGCTGTGTTAATTTATTTTATTCCGCATTTGGCACGCATTTCACCTATTCACCCCCTCTAGGTGAGTTAGGTCGACAACTTAGTTCTCTCAAACCCCTCAGGTGGTCTAGGCCAGAGAGGGCAGAGAGGAATGGAGGACCGAGAATGAGGAGGAGCTGCAGCTCTCCCTTGATATGGTTGAGGAATTGCGAGACCTCTCGGCCATCAGACAAGAGGAAGTGAAGAGAAGAATTAACAAATACTTCGACAAGCACATCAGAGTCAAACAATTCGCGGAAGGGGACTTGGTCTTGAGAAAAGTGGATGCTGCAGGAAGGTCAGCCACCGTGGGGAAGCTCAATCCCAACTGGGAGGGACCATACATTGTACAGGAGGCATTGAAGTCAGAAGGGTATCGCCTCCGGAATGTGGAGGGAGAGACCCTAAGTCTCACCTGGAGTGGTGATGACTTGAAGCGTTTTTTCCTCTAAGTCATGTAAATGTCGCTTCAGTTTTCTAATAAAGCTTCTGTTGATGAACTTGTGCCCCGGCGATGAAAAGCGCAAACGCGAGCCTGCCCCAGATCCTCGAGAAGATCCCGCAGTCAGGCTCCCATCAAGCTGGCAGAGCTGGATGTCACTCAGAGGAGTCTGCCTCAGACCCCGAGCAGATCCCGCAGTCAGGCTCCCATCAAGCTGGCAGAGCTGGATGTCGCTCTGAGAAGTCTGCCTTAGACCACGAGAAGATCTCGCTGCCAGGCTCCCATCAAGCTGGCAGGGCTGGATGTCACTCGGAGGAGTCTGCCTTAGACCCCGAGCAGATCCCGCTGCCAGGCTCCCATCAAGCTGGCAGGGCTGGATATCACTCGGAGGAGTCTGCCTCAGACCCCGAGGAGATCCCGCTGCCAGGCTCCCATCAAGCTGGCAGGGCTGGATGTCACTCGGAGGAGTCTGCCTTAGACCCCGAGCAGATCCTGTTGCCAGGCTCCCATCAAGCTGGCAAGGTTGGATGTCACTCGGAGGAGTCTGCCTCAGACCCCGAGCAGATCCCGCTGCCAGGCTCCCATCAAGCTGGCAGGGTTGGATGTCACTCGGAGGAGTCTGCCTCAAAACCCGAGCAAATCTCGCTGCCAGGCTCCCATCAAGCTGGCAGGGATGGATGTCACTCGGAGGAGTCTGCCTTAGACCCCGATCAGATCCCTCTACCAGTCTCTCATCAAGCTGGCAGGGCTGGAAGTCACTCAGAGGAGTCTGACCTCGACCCCAAGCAGATCCCCCTGCCAGGCTCCCACCAAGCTGGTAGGGCTGGAAGTCACTCGGAGGAGTCTTCCCTCGACCCCGAGCAGGTCCCGCTGCCATGCTCCCGCCAAGCTGGCAGGGTTGGAAACTGCTCGGGGAATGGGCCCGGAAGGCCCTCAACACCTGCCGGCAGGCGAGTGGAGCGCTTACAGACGAATCAGGCAGTTATAGGCGAGTCGGGGCTCGCAAGCGAGCCAATAATTCGTAGGTGAGTTGAGTACTCGCAGGCAAGGCGAGTACCCACCGGCGATTCCAACTCGCAGACTTAGCAACTACCAACACTCCCCGACTAACGAAGACAAAAGTTTTTAACCTGGCATACTCTTATTGGCGGAAAATTTGGTCAGAGATAACCAAACAAAAAAGGGGGGAAAGTGAAAAAGTACGCGTCACAGTAGTCAAATACCAAAGAAGGTTAAAAAAATTATTATTACTTGCAAAAGATGTAGTCCGTTACATATTTGGAACTCGACTTCGCGAGGATACAAAAAATAAAAAAAATGGAAAACAAAAAGGAACAAGAGATCCAGCTTAGCTCTCGCCCTCCTCCCCAGAAGCACGTCCCCCTTCGCCTCCACGCCCTTGGTCCTTGTCTGTGTCCCTGAACAGCGAGGCAAAGCTATCCTACTTCTCGCTAGCTAAACTCAGCGGGTACATGCCTGGCATGAGGTCACGAACCGCGACCTCCTCACAACCGACCGCCAGTATCCCGGTGCCTCTCATGACGTCTAGGATGCACTCAGTAGACTCGATCAAATTGATCCCTAGCCGCTCCGTGACCTCCTTCTCGCCGTAAAACCGCGGCTGCCGGAAGCGGAAGAGAGGCTCACCACCGCCCGCTGGGACGAGAAGCTCTGCCTACCGAAGGATCTTGGCGTGAAGCCCGCGGTTCTATTCTTGCAACCGCCCCACCTCCGCCTCTAGCTGAGAGGCGCGAGCCCCCTGCTCGGCGGCGTGTGTCCCCTGCTCGCCTGAGCAAACTTCCTGCTCAGCGAGGCGAGTCCACAGTCGGGCAACCTCCTCCTCAAGGCCAGAGGCGCGGTCCTACAACTCGCGCGCAGCCTCGGCATCCTTCGGACCCAAGATAGCGGCAGTATCAAAAAATCGTCTAAGTCAAAAAGGAGAGGGACGACTGACGCTTACCAGCCCGCCCGCGGCTTTTGCGAGTAGATCCTCGGCGATACCACACCGCCTCCCTGCGTCGGCGGCCTGGTCCTTCGCAGCATCGCGCTCCTACTCGGCCTTTGACAGAAGCCTGCTAAGGTTGAAGCTGCGCCACACCATCATATGGTGCAGCTCGAAAGACCTCAAATGAGCCTGAAGTCCCTCGCGACCCAGCTGACGAGGGGTCATGTGCTTGAAGGCATTGGCCCCGTCGCGACCATAGAGGCCGAAGCCAAGCGCGTAGGCATGGCCGGTGGGAGGCTGGCGAGCACCCCAGGAAGGGTGGCGAGTGGAGATCGTGACTCGGTGGGCCGCCTCGTCCCATTTAATCATCGGCTCGCCGGTCGAATCTTTACATTTCTCCCCCAGGACGAAGTGGGGATGTTCTTTGGGCAGGCCTAACTCGCGGGGTGCGAATTCCCCTACGACGTTGGGAACCGGAGATTCGCGCTTTCGGTGATCCCTCCCGGACGACTCCTGCAACGGGCTCCCCGTCGAGGCGTCTGAAGGGGTCTCGGGCAGGTCCATGAATTGGGGGGATCGCCTTCCCCTAGGGAGACGACCTTAGCCTTCCTTTTGCGGTCCGGGGGCCGGCGAGACGAGCCCAGTACCCCAGGTACCGGCCTCTTCTTGCTGGACGAAGGCCGAGACGTAGCCACGTCTTCTCAGCAGGCCAGCGCTGCCGCCCGCGCGATTTCGAGAGGGTCGTTGAAAATACCCGGGTCTGCGAAGTGCGGATTCTCAGGGATGAGTCTCTCCCCTACAGAAAAGACAGTTTAGCCAACTCTATCCCCGCCGATCCCAGCAAAAGCGGAAGGAAATCTGAACATACCTTCACTAGGGAGGACAAGGAGAAGGGAATCGAGGCCTCGGCGGAGGAAGGCGACCTCGAACTCTTTGTGGAGGAAGAATTTGTGGAGCTCAGCATCATTGCCCGACACCGACGGGGGCGGTACACCTCCTCGGCCTTCTATTGGGGAGAGAAGGGGATGTTTCTGAGATCTCCCTTAATGAAAACGATCTTGGTCATCCAATTATGATGCTTGTTCGCGACTTCCCGAACCTTGATGAGAGTACCACCGAAGAAGGTGACCCCGTCGGTGGTGGCCTTGTAAGAAAACAACTTGCAGAAGACCGTCAAGTTGAACTCAATCCGCTCGTGGCGGAGATAGCAGGTGAATGCCATCATTATGGCGATGGCGTTCAGGTTTAGTTGTGTGGGCACTGCGCCGTAGTATTTTAACACCTGGCGGATTTCCGGCCAGAGGGGAAGGCGCAACCCCATCTCAAAATATGAGATGGGTAAGGCGAGCTCAGCGGGATAGAACGAGTTGATGGCCTCGTGTTCGGCGGGAAGGCGGGTCGTGAAACCATAGGGAATGTAGTCAGCCACGCACTCGGCAAGTTCCTCCGTCGTGGTGTTCCCTTCAAAGAAGCAGTGCTCGGCGAAATGCCGAGCACATTTGGCCCTCCCATCCGAGTCAAGATTGCCCTTGCTCATGTTCGCCGAGGATCGAAGATGTGGAAGCACTCACGGCAGGGAATGAAAGCGAAGAGAGTACGGAAGCAATAAAGGCGTGACAGGGGTTGGTGGGGAGGCCTATTTATATGGGGAAGAATTCGGGACCACCCTGGCCCGATCACCCCAACTAGCCTATCCAGCTCGCCTACTCGACGATTTAGCCTTACTAACTATTGCGGATCAAACCTCTGCTGAGACGAGACGGGACTCGGGATGCACCAATAATTATGAATTAAGCGTATTAGCAATAACGAACGAAATGTTAAGATTCTTACAGGCCAGATTCGCGTAGCGTTCAAGAAAGAAGAATGAAAAATCCTCCCACCCGTGCGGGCTAGGGGTGAACAGGGGCGAGTACCGATAGGCCCATCAGGGGGCCAATTCTAGCTACCCCAGTCTCGCAACCCTGATTCCTTGAATCGCCGAGCGCGGAGCTCGCGAAGTCACCCCAAGTTTTGGTGGACTATTTGCAGACTCTCGTCAATTTCATCCAGAAGCATGGAAGAAGACGCCTCCTCCAATGCCGGGCTGACCCCCGCCATGAGAGCAAGTTGCTTGCACTCGCGCTGCAGTCTGAGATTGTCCCTCCGCACCTCATGAAACTTGCGCACCAACTTCTTGAGAACCAGCTGTTCTCGCCTCGATCGTTCAGGGCCCTCCAGCTCGGAATCTAGAAAGGCGTCCAAAGTGCGCGGGGAGGGAAGAGGCGAGTACCGAGTCTGACCCGTAGACTCGTCAGCCTCTGAGTCCACAGTAAGATCTGCGCAAACCATGTCGAGGTTCAGTAAGATGAGGCGAGCACCGTCAGGATCAGAAATAGTTCGAGAAAGCTTACCATACACTCCCCCTTCTAGACCGACACAGTGAGGGGCGGACCCTCCAGAACCTTGTCGCGACCATAGCAAGGAATCTCCGGAGAAATGCGAACGAACCCGGGGGTAGGGACGTCCTCGGTCCCTTCCCCCCGAGGTGCGGAGGTGAAATGCAGCTGAGAGGGATTGCGAGTCGGCGATATTGGCTCTTGAAGGTCTCGCCCCATCATGCCAAAGTTAGAGGGCGAGACTCGCAAGTGCGCGTCGGATGCCTGATCCTGCGGGCTGTTGAGAGGGCTCTTGACTTGCGGAGTAGAATTCTCCCCACTTCGCCCCTGGCTGGTCTGAGCGGCGAGGGAAGCAACGACCTCCTTCTCCCGAGACATGTTCGGCCACGTAGAAGAGTCGGCCCCATTGTTCAGGATAGTCTGGAGATCGTGATAGATGGTCTCAGCAT
The DNA here is from genome assembly GCA_039513925.1 of Platanthera zijinensis. Taxonomy (NCBI): domain Eukaryota; kingdom Viridiplantae; phylum Streptophyta; class Magnoliopsida; order Asparagales; family Orchidaceae; genus Platanthera; species Platanthera zijinensis. The sequence continues at coordinate 161,264,694 of CM077083.1, forward strand.
CTTTTGGAAGGGGCTTCACCCTTTTGGGCGAGCCAAACTCGGCCAGATTGCGGGGCGGGGCGCTGAGGTTGGTTAGGCCCGCGACGCGAGCCGCAGTCTCCGCCCACGATTGCGCCAATCGCTCCAGAACCTCTTTGGGTATCAGCATCTTATCGAGACAGCAGTGAAGGGAAGGTCAAAGGTCAGCCCGACATGCAGGTGCAGATATATATAGCCGCCGGTGGACCCCACCGAGAGATTCCCTCAGGATCTGCCCCACTTGCCAAATCGTGCGGGGTTTGATTTTTCTTTCCAAGTTTGTGTCAACCTCGTAAAGAACGGTATTGTGTACAACCCCGTATCCGGCGAGTGGGGCCGGTAGGAGCCAGATTTGCCAAGTCTAGCCCAGACCCCAGGCGAGCCAAGTCCACAGCGCCGAGTGAGGCGAGCTCACTCAACGCCTTCGGCCACGGCGCCGAGTGAGGCGAGCTCACTAAATGCCTTCGTCCATGGCACCAAGTTAGGAGAGCTCACTCAATGCCTTCGGCCATGGAGCCGAGTAAGGCGAGATCACTCAATGCTTTCGGCCATGGCGTCGAGTGAGGAGAGTTTTGTCAACGCCTTTTGACCTCGGCGTTGAAAGACATCCCGATACCCGTCAACTCGCACTCGCCAGCTAGCACTCGCGCCAGAAGAGTGAGGCAGGCCAAGGCTAAGCTCACCTACTGCCGAGTCGAGGCCTGCGAGTACAAGCTCCCTTGATACTCGCCGCCTTTGCCGAGTAGGGGCCATTACGGGGTAGCTCGCCCCCTTTGGTTGTGATGTGTTTTCCACCCTTTTGCCCCCGCTGGCCTACCCATAGCCCGTTAAAACAGCAGAGTCTCGCTGTTGGCAGACCCAGGCGGGATGAACATAGCTATTCAGAACAGCGTAGTTTGGCTGTTGGCAGGCCAGTTCAAGGGGTTTTCAGTAATTTCAGGCCAGCAGAGGTTGGTTATTTGCAGATCATTTTCGGGAATCTATAAATAGGACCCAAGGGGTACCTCAGGAGGCAGGCTTACTTGTTCCCCAGTCTTCTAGTGCTTTCTGAGGTACCTTAGCCCGACATTTGTCTAAGGAGGGGAAGAGCTCAGTGATCTTCCAGGTTTGTGGTGGGACCTCCGAGCTGGGCCCTATGCCTAGTCCCTTGCTCCCTTTTTCTTGTTGTTTTTCTTGCAGGAGCGAAGTAGGTGCGCGATCACCCCTTCCCCAAGGGTGAACTCCACAAGATACCAATTTTCGGTTTCAACAGACCTGACATTATGTATACTACATGTGTCTGTGTTAGGTACCAAGCTTGCCCAAAGGAATCTCATTATACTGCAGTTAAAAGAATTTTGAGATATCTTAAGGGCACATATCTAGGTCTTTGGTACCCTAAGAATGGAGATTTCTTACTAACAGGTTTCTCAGAAGCAGACTTTGTAGGATGCACAAGCATTCCTTAGTAGATTATGTAAGAACAATATTTCTCAGGAAATTTATCTAAGTACAATGGTTGTGTCGACATAAACAAATTGTGTCGACACACTCAGTATGTTGTGTCGACAAAGGAAAAGGATGTGTCGACACAGACACAGTATCTGTGTCGACAGAAGAATAGGTGTCGACACAACTATGTCGAGATATTAAGTTAACTGATTTTTGTGTCGACACACAAAAATCAAAGTCGACACTCTGTGTCGAGACATGCCAAGTTCATGTCGACAATGACATAAGTATGTCGGCACATAGTCGTATCGACTAAACCTAAGTATTGTCGAGACCTAGTATTATTACTAAGGAGCGTCTTTTGAACTCCCCTTTACACCTAGACTATAAATAGGTGAAGCCAAAATCTTGTCGACTACGCTTTTAGATTTCTCGACTCTAGACCTTGTGTCGACTTCGATATTCTCTTCTCTTCTCTCTCTCCCTTTCATCAATGGCGCCCATCAAGGAAGACAAGGTGAACGAAGGCTATGAGTTGGTTCATGATGGATTCACGACAACGTCTCCAGAAATCCAGGGAGTAATTACCCTAATTTCAGAGAATGGTTTGGAGTTCTTGGTCTCAGAACCGACTAAGATCTGGAAGAAGGAAGTCATGGAATTTTAATCATCAGCCACTGTGGAAAAAGATGGGAAAAAGATTCAAGCCACAGTACAAGATTCTCGAGTGAAACTTACTCTGAAGACGATTAGGAAATCACTCCAACTTCCTAAGGTTAAGGATGACGATGACATCATTTGTAAAACCCCCCTCCCGGAACACAAGACACGGCACGAGAGGGGTCTTATGCCCAAAACAGCCGCCTTGCGGTAACACTAGCACTCAGGCTAGCCTGTACCACAAGACGTCTATTCTGCCGGCTACCAACAATATCAACAGATAAATGCCAACCCAACCATAATAATATGAAAGTCAAATCCACACCAAGCATATGTCCATAATATCATAAATAAAGAAGCTACAGCAAGCTTCTAATATCAGAGTACGTAAACAGAATTGCCCCGAAGGGCTACAACAAAATCTCTCTCTTACTCACATCTGTAACCGACGGTAGCGACGGTACCGTCCCTTCAGGCCCTGTCACCCTGGCCTGGATGTCCGTCTACATAGCCTGCTGCTCCACCTGCGGGGTTTCCTCCTAAAAAGGAAGATGTAGCAACCGTTAGTCAAAAAGACTAAGTGGTTTCACATCCGCTCCCCCGGCGACTCCTCGGTACCGGGCGGAGAAAGGAACAGGTACAATATATAAATAACAGCAGTACAACAGGTGAAGTGAGTATACATATTATAGGCAGCAACATCAGCAGTGTATAATAAACAAGCTCTTATTTTCAAAACTACAAACTACAGCAGCAAGAGCGTATATAACTAGAGCAGTAAGTAACTCAACTTATATGGATGCCCATACAAGCATATAAGTTGAGGGTCGTTCAGCAGAAAGTAACTCATTGTATAGGAGTACCCATACAAACTTATACGATGAGGGTCTTGTGTATGTAATGAAGTGCAATGCTATGTATGCAATGCAATGACACACCCATGCTCAAGCACATGCAATCGCTATGTCGACATAGACTTATAATTCCCACTATTCGAGCAGGTAGCTAACCTCTCAGGCATCAACCGTCGTGGCCAAACGGTGACAGTAGAGCAGGCATCTCCACTACTAGGCTGGTCTCCACACTACCTGGCCTAGGCCTCCGTACGCCTCAATGCTAAGAACACAACAGCGGAGCTCACCTGCGTACTACGGCTCAGCGGGTTCTCTCGGGTAATTATACACCAAGATCCTAGCCCCGACTGGCCTATGGTATGACACGGAAGGAGCCTCGGAAATGAGCACGAGGACAAAGCCCAACCGTTCACTTGGCACGAAAGGAGCCTCGGGATGTGAACACCGAGGACCAAGCCCAACCGCCCAAGGTCTCACTGTCAACTCCCATCAGTGTGACGATTGGCGAGCCCGTAGACCTGCCACACTATCCTTAACCCGGGATTACGACACCGCGTGTCGACTCACACCACATGCAATTCCACAATTCCGTTGCATGGAAGGAGCCTCGGAGAAAGTACGAGGACCAAGCCCAACCATCCATCAACTACGGAAGGAGCCTCGGAAATGAGCACGAGGACCAAGCCCAACCGTTCACTTGGCACGGAAGGATCCTCGGGACGTGAACACCGAGGACCAAGCCCAACCGCCCAATTTTATCCAACTCAACCTCATTCCCATTAGTGACGGTCAACACCGCACTCGTTAACTTCCACAATGCTACTCGTGGGGAGACGACACTCTAAGCATTGGACTATCCATTCCCTTCCATCAATCCATTATACATCCTGGCCATAGTTTTAATCATTTACAAATCCTTCCAAATGAATTCAACATATTATAGATAATGCGCATAATGGTGATCTACCAAATATAACAAGCCTTTCATTCACTTAGGCTTGATTCACATCTCGGCATAGGAATTCAAATCCTCAAACATCAATCTTCACTTTACCTCGGTGATTAATACAAAAGAACTCACCCAACCTCGAGATGAATTGCAACATCTATTCCATCGAATCCAAGTTCATATTATAATCACCTAGAATTGTATGTAATCTGGTCAGAAACTTTGACTGAGGATTCCCGTGGCTACAGGTATTGACTGAAAACGTGCCACTACTCGTTGGAAAGGTAATTTTAAGGGCTACGACTTTCGTGTTTAGTCGAAAGCCCAGATCTGGTCACATCATACCAGAAATGCAACTCGAAGTCTGCTGCGTTCAGGATACAGAATTCCTGGGCATTAACTTCCAACCGCAGCGGATTCAAACGGACTTTCCCGTGGCTACAGGTATCGCATGGAAATGTGAAACCACTCGTTGGAAAGGTAATTTCAAGGGCTACAACTTTCGTGTTTAGTCTAAAGCCCAGATCCGCCCCCTACTTGCTTAAAAATAGCCAAGAAGGTCGCTGCGTGTAGAATACAGATTCTGCACGCATCTTGAAGCGAAGTGAACGGCATCCGTTCATCTTCCTCCTCAAGCGATTTTCCCCAAATCACAGCCAGAAGTTCCTCCACCCTTAATCTCCCTCTTGAGGTCATTTCCTCTTCACGAGACCACCCCTATCATCACTTTGAAGCGAGGAGAGGTTGAAGATGACTAAGCTTTAGAACACAAGTTCTAGCATGGCCTTCCTAGAAAGCTTCATCTCACACATCAAAACTCTTTTGAGTCGATGTCTCGCCTAAGAATAGCTACAGATCTAGCACCAAGGGAGAGGGGAGGAAACTCACTTCATTTCCGGCGTTTCCTCCGTTGCCGGCCATGGATCGCGTTACTCTTCGTTGCGGCATCCTTGGTGCAGTTGTTCTTCACGGCAAAGGAAGAAGAGAGAGAAGTCCGCCTCCAAAGCCCGCACCAGCAAGCTCTCCTCCGGCGATCTGTGATATTCTCCTCTACCCTTCGTTCCCGACGGTTTGCACGATGACGGCTCGGCAAGAAGGATCGGATGCGATGGTTAGGGTTTGGTTTACTCCCTTTTTATATTACATATTAGGCTAAGTCCCTTCCGCCACGTGTCACTCTCTAATTGGACCGCCTAACTTAGGTTTCATTTGAAGTGACCGGTCCAAAGATCATTCAGCACGAATCCCGAGGTCCAGTTCGGTTCGCCTGTACAAGCCAGTGAATCGGCCTGGGCGCAGAAAACGCACAAGTCAAATTCGGCGGGAATCAGCCAGTGATTCCCGTCGATCGGCGAGTATTGGCGGGTCATTCTCGACGAATTCGTCGAGTATCAACAATGATACTCGACGATTTTACCTTAGTCATTTTATCAGACATCCTGTCGTTGTGTGCGTTGAGTATCAGTCAGTGATACTCGACGATCGGTGGGTATCACCGGGTATTCTCGGCGATCGGTGAGAATCGTCAGGCATTCTCGACGATTTTCCCTTAGCCTACTGCAGTTCTGAGTACGGCGGGTATCGACCACCGATACCCGTCGAATCGGCGAGAATCAACCTCCATTCTCGACGATCGACGAGCATCATCCTCCATTCTCGATGACTTTTACTTAGCTGAGTTCCCTCATCTCGGCTACTGGTTGGGGTATCCTTGAACCCAACCCTACACTTATTCAATGCACCTGACACCTCGCGTCAGTGCACCCCGAGCCTGAATTGAGTCTCTTGACTCAGAACACGTGCGAGGGGCCTAGCGCGAATTGGGAGGTTACAAATCCTATAAACAAAATAAAAAGTTTTCGTCCCCGAAATCAGGCTGAGGTCGTGGGGAGTAAAGCATACAGAAAACAAAACATGCTTTTAAATAAAATTACCTGAAGCAAACAACTCTGGGTAGCGTCTTTGCATCAAATCCATTGGCTCCCATGTGAATTCCTCCTTCCCATGATTAGACCATAGCACTTTTACCAAGGGGACACTTTTGCGGCGCAAGGTTCTTATCTCATTATCAACGATCCGCACCGGCTCCAGTCGCACAAATCTGTCAGACGCCACAGTACCATCATTCGTGGGGATGTATTGTTCGGGCCGCAACAGCGCCTTCCGAAGCGACGATACATGGAACACATCATGGAGATTCTCTAGCTCGGGCGGTAGCTCCAGCCGGTAGGCCAAAGGGCCAACCCTTTCCAATATGACATAGGGCCCAACATACCGTGGAGTGAGCTTCTTCACTCCTCGCACTCGTGACACTCCATGCATCAGCTGGATTTTTAGAAACACCTTATCACCCACTTGAAATTCCGCCATACGGTGCCTTGCGTTGTAATACTTCGCCTGCCGACTTTGAGCCTCCAACATGTGATCCCTTATTAGCCTAACCACCGCATCAGTGTCATCTATGTACTCAATTCCCAAAGTCTTCGGGTCTTCATCTTGCACCCAAGACAAGGGGTCCTACACCTCCTTCCATATAGGGCTTCATGGGGTGCCATGCCAATACTAGCTTGATGGCTATTGTTATAGGAGAATTCCACCAAGGGCAAGAGTCTTTCCCACGACTCTCCCCTATCTATCACACACAACCTCAACAGATCTTCCAATGTTCGGATGGTCCGCTCAGACTGTCCGTCCGTCTGAGGATGAAATGCGGTACTGAAGGTAAGACGTGAGCCCAAATACGTCCGTACCGCCTTCCACTCCTTGGAGGTGAAACGACCATCACGATCCGAAACTATCGTCTTAGGTACGTCGTGATACCGTACAAATTGTTCCACAAACAGGCGTACCAAGACATCCACATGAGCCTCCTTCTTCATAGGAATGAACCGGGCAACCTTCGTCAGGCGATCAACGATCACCCACACTGAATCATTCCCTGAGCGGGAGCGAGGTAGCCCATGTACGAAGTCCATGGATATATTCTCGAACTTCCATTCGGGGATTGGCAACGACTGCAACAGGCCACCAGGGCTCCTACATTCCGCCTTCACTCTTTGGCAGGCTTCACAATGCGTGACAAAGTACCGGACATCTTTCTTCATCCCTGGCCAACACATCGTCCTTCGTAAGCCGGCGTACATCTTTGAAATTCCTGGGTGCACGGAATATTGAGAGCAATATGCTTCTCTCATAATATCCTCCCGGATTCTGCCACCTTTGGGAATGTAGAGTAGGCCGCGAAAGTAAACGAGGCCGTCCTTTAGTGTGTACTCATCGGTAGTCCCGTCTTCGATTAACTTTATTGTCGGGGCCAAAGCCGCATCCAATCCTTGCTCCACTCGGATCCGGTCCCGGATATCACAAACTATGCTCATGCTGGACAGGTACTCCGTATATTCCGAAGAAGCCTTAAACATTAAAGTGATGTCCATCTCCTCGATCATCCGTGCCAACTCCATGCTCATAAATCGAGATTCTGGGCTCGAGCCGGGTACTTTCCTGCTCAACGCATCAGCTACCGAGTTTGCTTTTTCGGGGTGGTAGTTCAAGGTGAACTCATAGTCGCATAGAAACTCTAACCACCGCCGTTGTCTTAAGTTCAATTCCTTCTGGGTATGGACGTACTTCAAATTTTTATGATCCGAGAAGATTTCGCAGTGGACGCCGTATAGATAATGCCTCCATACCTTCAAGGCGAACACCACCGCTCCTAGCTCCAAATCATGCACCGGGTAATTGATTTCATACTTCTTCAATTGTCTTGAAGCATAAGCAATTACGTGCCCGTGTTGCATCAACACCGCTCCCAACCCCTGATAAGACGCGTCCGTATAAACTTGAAATCCTTCCTTCCCAGACGGAAGGACAAGGATGGGGGCGGAGGTAAGTCTATCCTTCAATTCCTGGAATGCCGCTTCACACTAGGATGTCCACTCAAATGGCACTCCTTTCTTTGTCAAGGAAGTAAGCGGGAGGGCAATCTTGGAGAATCCTTTTACGAACTTGCGGTAGTATCCGGCAAGTCCAAGAAAACTCCTCACATCGGCCGCCGACTTCAAGGGCGACCACTCCTTCACGGCGCGCACCTTGGCCGGATCCACAGCTAGTCCTGCCCCACTGATTACATGGCCCAAGAAAGCAACTTCCTTAAGCCAGAATTCACACTTGCTAAACTTGGCGAACAGGGCGTGCTCTTTTAGCTTCTCCAGAACTAAGGCCAAATGTCCGGCATGTTCTTCCTCCGTCTTCGAGTAGACTAGGATGTCGTCAATGAACACAATGACGAAGACATCTAGATAGGCCTCAAACACTTTATTCATCAAGCTCATGAAAGCCGATGGGGCATTGGTAAGTCCAAACGGCATCACTGTGAACTCATATAAGCCATACCTTGAGCTGAAAGCCGTTTTCTGTATATCATCCTCCTGTATTCTCAATTGGTAGTACCCCGAGCGCAAGTCTAACTTGGAGAACCAATGCGCTCCCACTAGTTGGTCGAACAACTCATTGATCCGAGGTAACGGGTAGGTGTTCCGTACTGTCAGTCGGTTGAGTTCCCGATAGTCTATACATAAACGCAGGGTTCCATCTTTCTTCTTGACGAATAGAACAGGGGCTCCCCAAGGCGACGAGCTGGGGCGAACAAACCCTGATTCTACCAACTCCTGCAATTGCACTCTAAACTCCGCAAGTTCTTTTAGGGCCATCCGATAAGGGGTCCTGGAGACAGGCTTAGCTCCTGGTACAAGCTTAATCTGAAAATCCACTTCTCTATGCGGGGGTAACCCTGTCAGTTTCTTGGGAAATACCTCAGGGAAATCCCGTGCTACTCGCACATCCTTCACATCTAACTTCATCTCTTTTAGTTCGAATCGTATCATGTAGACTTCATCCCCTCTCATATGAGCTTTCAAGGTCTGGATTGAGGATAACAAGATTCGTGGTGCGAAATTTATACCTTGGAAGACTACACCAGTATCCCCATGTCTCAAATAGATACGCTTCTCCGCATAGTCGATTCTCGCATGGTGCCAATCCAGCCACGCCATACCCAGGATGAGGTCGAACTCTGGTATTCTCAAAATTGTGGCAGGGGTATCAAAGGTTTTTCACCCAATGGTTATCTCTAACTCACACTTCGCGGTTGTCGTCATCTCAGATCCGTCTGGGAGGCGTACTCTTCGAGCAATACCAGTGAAATATTGCACTCCGTGTATATCTTTGATGAAGTCTTCAGACACGAATGAATGTGAGGCACCGGTATCAAATAACGTATGAGCCGGTTTCCCGCCGACCATCACGGTGCCTGCAATCATCTCTTGAGGGTTCCGCTCTTGAGTCATGTCCAGGGCATACATCTGATCTCGAGCGGGTCCGGGGTTTCTTCCTCGTGGTCCTCGTCCTCGACCACGCACATACCCTCTCCCCCGCGGGGCTGCTGGAGGGAAAGCAATAGGCGCATCACCAAACAGTTGTGGGCAGTAGCGTCGAATGTGGCCCGGTTGGTTGCATTCAAAGCACACCCGTTCCTGCCTTCCGCCGTGTTGCTGAAACTGTGGAGGTGGAGGTAATGCTGGCGGTTGTGGAACCGGGCGCTCCTCTCTAAAGTTCTGGGGAAAACGCCCGCCACCCCTCCGATATCCTCTTCCTCTTTTATTGTCAAACCTCCTTCTGTTGCTGGGGCCGACTTTCATCACGCCCACTGCTGGCCTCTTACCACTTCCCAAGTGGTCCGCTTCCAATCTCTTCGCCATATCAATAATCTCCGCCAGACTAGAGTCCGCTATAAATAAAAGGGCTTGCCTTAGGGGGTCTCGCAATCCTTTGTAGAATTTTTTGGCGTACCCTCTATCATCCAGCTCATAGGAGTCAGCGAATCTAGCCAGGTGCTGAAACTCCCGTTGGTACTCCGTCACTAACATGGACCCTTGCTTAAGTTGCAAAAATCTCTCTTTCAGACCATCCCGAGCGACCGAGGGGATGAAATGCTCTAAGAAGGCTTCGGAGAATTCGCTCCAACTAATGTCCGTGTTCACTCTTCCACGAAAAGTGGAGCCCATGAGGGACTTCCACCACCTTTTGGCGTGCAGCTCTAAGAGTGTCACCACAAGGGTCACCGCCATGTTGTTTGGACATCTTATTCCAGCTAACAACTCTTGTATAGTGTCGAGCCACTCTTCCGTACGCACTGCCGACTCTGTCCCAATATAAGCGAGAGGGGAGAGAGCTCGGAAAATGCATAACCAACTAGATCCCGGACCCTGTTGTTGTACAGGTGTCTACTGAGATTGGGACCTAAAGGCGTCCAGAATAGCTGTGAGCGTCTGCCCCAGCTCTGATTGTTGGAATTGTGTAGGTACGGGAGGGGCGGGGGTGCCCCTTACTAGCTCAATATGTGCTGGGATCTACACATAAGGTACAAACCTAGGGTTAGGTTGGCTAAACTAAGGTTAAAGATGGACAACTTAGTGAGAATTACATATGGGCACACCACTGCTTTCACTAAGTCATCTTGTCCCCAAACTGACCAATCAAACGGGGGTGGCACCATTGTTAAGTGACTTTCGCCTTGGAGGATCGTAGCAAGCTGATACCATTTGTAAAACCCCCCTCCCGGAACACAAGACACGACACGAGAGGGGTCTTATGCCCAGAATAGCCGCCTTGCGGTAACACTAGCACTCAGGCTAGCCTGTACCACAAGACGCCTATTCTGTCGGCTACCAACAATATCAACAGATAAATGCCAACCCAACCATAATAATATGAAAGTCAAATCCACACCAAGCATATGTCCATAATATCATAAATAAAGAAGCTACAGCAAGCTTCTAATATCAGAGTACGTAAACAGAATTGCCCCGAAGGGCTACAACAAAATCTCTCTCTTACTCACATCTGTAACCGACGGTAGCGACGGTACCGTCCCTTCAGGCCCTGTCACCCTGGCCTGGCTGTCCGTCTGCATAGCCTGCTGCTCCACCTGCGAGGTTTCCTCCTAAAAAGGAAGACGTAGCAACTGTTAGTCAAAAAGACTAAGTGGTTTCACATCTGCTCCCCCGGCGACTCCACGGCACCGGGCGGAGAAAGGAACAGGTACAATATATAAATAACAGTAGTACAACAGGTGAAGTGAGTATATATATTATAGGCAGCAACATCAGTAGTGTAAAATAAACAAGCTCTTATTTTCAAAACTACAAACTACAGCAGCAAGAGAGTATATAACTAGAGCAGTAAGTAACTCAACTTATATGGATGACCATACAAGCATATAAGTTGAGGGTTGTTCAGCAGAAAGTAACTCATTGTATAGGAGTGCCCATACAAACTTATACGATGAGGGTCTTGTGTATGTAATGAAGTGCAATGCTATGTATGCAATGCAATGACACACCCATGCTCAAGCACATATAATCGCTATGTCGATACAGACTTATAGTTCCCACTATTCGAGCAGGTAGCTAACCTCTCAGGCATCAACCGTCGTGGCCAAACGGTGACAGTAGAGCGGGCATCTCCACTACTAGGCTGGTCTCCACACTACCTGGCCTAGGCCTCCGTATGCCTCAACGCTAAGAACACAACAGCGGAGCTCACCTGCGTACTATGGCTCAGCGGGTTCTCTCGGGTAAATATACACCAAGATCCTAGCCCCGACTGGCCTATGGTATGACACGGAAGGAGCCTCGAAAATGAGCACGAGGACTAAGCCTAACCGTTCACTTGGCATGGAAGGAGCCTCGGGACGTGAACACCGAGGACCAAGCCCAACCGCCCAAGGTCTAACTGTCAACTCCCATCGGTGTGACGATTGGCGAGCCCGTAGACCTGCCACACTATCCTTAACCCGGGATTACGACACCGTGTGTCGACTCACACCACATGCAATTCCACAATTCCGTGGCATGGAAGGAGCCTCGGAGAAAGCACGAGGACTAAGCACAACCATCCATCAACTACGGAAGGAGCCTCGGAAATGAGCACGAGGGCCAAGCCCAACCGTTCACTTAGCATGGAAGGAGCCTCGGGACGTGAACACCGAGGACCAAGCCCAACCACCCAATTTTATCCAACTCAACCTCATTCCCATTAGTGATGGTCAACACCGCACTCGTTAACTTCCACAATGCTACCCGTGGGGAGACGACACTCTAAGCATTGGACTATCCATTCCCTTCCATCAATCCATTATACATCCTGGCCATAGTTTTAATCATTTACAAATCCTTCCAAATGAATTCAACATATTATAGATAATGCGCATAATGGTGATCTACCAAATATAACAAGCCTTTCATTCACTTAGGCTTGATTCACATCTCGGCATAGGAATTCAAATCCTCAAACATCAATCTTCACTTTACCTCGGTGATTAACACAAAAGAACTCACCCAACCTCGAGATGAATTGCAACATCTATTCCATCGAATCCAAGTTCATATTATAATCACCTAGAATTGTATGTAATCTGGTCAGCAACTTTGACTGACGATTCCCGTGGCTACAGGTATCGCCTGAAAACGTGCCACCACTCGTTGGAAAGGTAATTTTAAGGGCTACGACTTTTGTGTTTAGTCGAAAGCCCAGATCTGGTCACATCATACCAGAAATGCAACTCGAAGTCTGCTGCGTTCAGGATACAGAATTCCTGGGCATTAACTTCCAACCGCAGCGGATTCAAACGGACTTTCCCGTGGCTACAGGTATCGCATGGAAATGTACAACCACTCGTTGGAAAGGTAATTTCAAGGGCTACAACTTTTGTGTTTAGTCGAAAGCCCAGATCCGCCGCCTTCTTGCTTAAAAATAGCCAAGAAGGTCGCTGCGTGCAGAATACAGATTCTGCACGCATTTTGAAGCGAAGTGAACGGCATCCGTTCATCTTCCTCCTCAAGCGATTTTCCCCAAATCGCAGCCAGAAGTTCCTCCACCCTTAATCTCCCTCTTGAGGCCATTTCCTCTTCACGAGACCACCCCTATCATCACTTTGAAGCGAGGAGAGGTTGAAGATGACTAAGCTTTAGAACACAAGTTCTAGCATGGCCTTCCTAGAAAGCTTCATCTCACACATCAAAACTCTTTTGAGTCGATGTCTCGCCTAAGAATAGCTACAGATCTAGCACCAAGGGAGAGGGGAGGAAACTCACTTCATTTCCGGCATTTCCTCCGTTGCCGGCCATGGATCGCGTTACTCTTCGTTGTGGCATCCTTGGTGCAGTTGTTCTTCACGGCAAAGGAAGAAGAGAGAGAAGTCCGCCTCTAAAGCCCGCACCAGCAAGCTCTCCTCCGGCGATCTGTGATATTCTCCTCTACCCTTCGTTCCCGACGGTTTGCACGATGACGGCTCGGCAAGAAGGATCGGATGCGATGGTTAGGGTTTGGTTTACTCCCTTTTTATATTACATATTAGGCTAAGTCCCTTCCGCCACGTGTCACTCTCTAATTGGACCGCCCAACTTAGGTTTCATTTGAAGTGACCGGTCCAAAGATCATTCAGCACGAATCCCGAGGTCCAGTTCGGTTCGCCTGTACAAGCTGGTGAATCGGCCTGGGCGCAGAAAACACACAAGTCAAATTCGGCGGGAATCAGCCAGTGATTCCCGTCGATCGGCGAGTATTGGCGGGTCATTCTCGATGAATTCGTCGAGTATCAACAATGATACTCGACGATTTTCCCTTAGCCGTTTTATCGGACATCCTGTCGCTGTGTGTGTTGAGTATCAGTCAGTGATACTCGACGATCGGTGGGTATCACCGGGTATTCTCGGCGATCGGTGAGAATCGTCAGGCATTCTCGACGATTTTCCCTTAGCCTACTACAGTTCTGAGTCCGGCGGGTATCGACCACCGATACCCGTCGAATCGGCGAGAATCAACCTCCATTCTCGACGATCGATGAGCATCAACCTCCATTCTCGATGACTTTTACTTAGCCGAGTTCCCTCATCTCGGCTACTGGTTGGGGTATCCTTGAACCCAACCCTACACTTATTCAATGCACCTGACACCTCGCGTCAGTGCACCCCGAGCCCGAATTGAGTCTCTTGACTTAGAACACGTGCGAGGGGCCTAGCGCGAATTGGGACGTTACATTATTCCCTCCATGACAAAAGATGCATTAAGCTGCTGCGGGCTAAGCCCTAATATCAAAGTTAGATCATTCATTACTAGGAAAGGGATGAATTCACAAGGAAAGTTTCTGTCTTAAATCATAGGCAAGGTAATTCTGTGTAAGATTGGTGGACATGATAGAGTTTCAGTCTCTATGTTCAATCTAATGACAAGGGTCATCTTCACTGTAAAAACAGACTGGACATCAGTAATATTTGACAAAATATAAGAAGGAATAAAGAAACCAAATCTGGGAAGGATCATCAGCTTATGTTTATCTTCAGCAATACCAGATGTAATGAGCCAACTTACAGGATCCAAGATCAACCATATGAGGAGAATGGATGTTAGAATTCTATCTATGTGGGATAGAGTATTAACCAAGGAGGTTTCTACTCCACAAAAACAGACAAAGAAAGAAAAGAAGAAGAAGGAAGTTATTCAGCAAGCAGAATCTTCTAGTGATTCTGAAGAGGAAGTGGTCTTCAGTTCAGATGAAGACAGACCCCAAAAAGATGTTCAAGATCAAGTAGAGAGCAGTGTGCTCCCAGAGCAACAGGTAGTCACTACTCTAAGGGGAGAACATCCTGAACCAGCAGCACAAGATACTATGCTTTCTGAGCTACCTGCTCAAAGGGGAGGAATTGATGCAGCTACTCTAGAGAGTAAGTATGCAGTTGATACAGTAATGAATATTGTATCAGATATCAACAAAGAAACATTGGAAATTGCTGAAAAAGAAGCACAAAATGTGCAGTTAAAGGATACAGCTCAGGATGAGCAAGTAAGTATCTCCTTTATAAAGCAGCCCCTGGACAAAAATCTGGATGTCTAGGGAGAACCTTTTGTTTTTCAAACTAACCTTATTCCTCCTATACAGATGCAGCAAGAGGTAACAATGGAAGAGCTATTTCCTGATTTACCAGCTGCAAGGCCTGAGAGGGAGCAATCATAGATAAAAAAGGACCTGCCAAGAACTGAGGGGGAGGAGCTACTGCATGACCCATCTAATAAAGACACAGTAGACATAGAAAGCTCATCACAACCCTATGATGATAAGGAAGTCTCTATGGCTAAGAAGAGAAAATGGTTGAAATCAGGAAAAGGAGCTCAGGCTATAAGAAAGCCTTGCAAATAGTCACACCACCACCTGCTCCAAGAATGGACTTCAGTTCATTACTGGTCCAAATACAAGTAAAATTGGATGAACAAAGACAGTCTTTAGAGAAGTATGTGGATTAGTCTAATAAAGAACTACAGTTTCAGCTGGCTCAGGATATCAAATCAATCAGATTTGAAGTCAATCTACATAAGAAAGAAATGACAGATTGCTTTCATAAGGGAGGCAATGTTGTAGTATATCTGGCTGAGCAACAACAGCTGTTGAAGACTGAGGTTGAGGACATTGCCACAAAGCAGGGGTATGTTTTGGAAAATCAATTCAGGTCCAATGAAAACCTCAAAGACTCCCATGAAGAAATCATTAAAAAACTGGGCAGTATCTCCACTGATTTGAAAACTGAAATATCAAAGCAACTATAAGAAGATCTAGTTGTTGTCCACACAGCTATTGGAGCCTCTCAAAAGACCATTTTTAATTACCTAACTAAGTTCAAAGCTTACTATCAAGAAGTTAAAAATATCTAGCTATCAGATAAGGTTTCAAAAGACTGATCTGAGAGATCATATAACTAGAGAAGTCATAAAGGGAGAGAGATTGTTAGTCAAAGCTAGCTCTGATCATGCAAAATGGATCTCTAATTCCATCATAGCTACACTTGGCTTTCCTCCTTTGTGTGATGATGACAATGTTGTTGAGTCTGGAGTGCAACCTGCTTTTATTGAAGGAGATCAGCCTGAAGTGGCACAGGTTATTTACCCTCCTGCTGACTTTGACATGGTTCAACAAGAAGTGCAGAAAATGTACAACCATCCACAGGAGGCACAAAATATGATTATTGAAAAAGTAGACATGTCAGAGGCTGCCAAGGAAGCTCAGAAGGAAGCATAGCTATCAAAGAAAAGGTTTAGAGAACAGGCTAAGTTGAAGCCAGATTTTGAGCAATGGAGCCCCACTTCTAGGAATATTATTTTGACTGCCTGGAAGGCTGTAAAGGATAAGACCTATGATAGGGGTAAGTGGTATTCTGTGCAAGAATGGAATAAGTAACAAGCCAGGAAAGAAGCCATTCTTCAGTACAGAAGAAGTGCAAAAGCTAGGAAGTTAGCTGCTAATGCTCTGGAGCCTAGCAGATACTTCCCCAAGCCTTTTCATTATTTTGAAAGGCAAAGGATAAAGGACAAAGAATTAAAGAAGAAGGATCTCAAAGGGAAGAAACCTACTGATGATACAGAACCCACTGTACAGGCAAAGATTAAGTCTGGAAAAGGCATTGTAATTAAGGAGCCTAGACAATCATAAGATAGATAGGCTTATGTGTAGAACAATGTAACTTTTTGTTTTTGTTCTAAGGAAAAACATGTAAACCCAGAACTTTCTGATTAATACATAAAATCAGCTTCACTATTGATTTTAGTTGTTTACTGAAAGTCCACCTAGTGTCAACTACCTTCACCTATGGGGGGGGGGGGAATAGGTGTCTTTGCAGCGTGTTAGCGGAATTGAAATTATACCTGCACAAGAAAATAAAACAACAAAGCACAGAGAGGACACAGGCAATTTATAGTGGTTCCCCTATTTGGGTACGTCCACTTTCCCCCTTCGACCTATCTCCCAACCAGGGACGACTCGGTCACTTCACTAACAGGATTGAAATCCAATCCTTGCACTAACGGAAGGAACCCTTCCACACGTAGGAGTCAGCACTCCCACAACCCGGGTTGCACCCAACCCTTACAACTAGAGACCAATCGGTCCGTTACAAAGAAATTGAAAATAGCTTGTAAGAAATACAAACGACGTTTGGAGACAAAGGTGTCCCTCTTCGTTCGACGACGTGTTCTTGAAGTCAACGAAGAGTCCACAACCTAGATCTCACTTGGATTGAATCTTCCCGATACCGACGGAGGCTTCGAGCGGAGGCAAGGTTCTCGGAATAGCCGGCGGCGACGGAGAGCTGCTGCTGTGCTATATTGATTCAAACTTCGTAGCAAGGGAAGCAAGGTCTTCCAACGGTCACACCAGGATCGGTCGTCTCGATCGATTCGGAAGGGGAAGGTTTTTCCCGATCAACGAATCAAGAGACAAGGGATCTCTAGTTCGATGCGTGAGACGCTA
Source organism: Platanthera zijinensis (assembly GCA_039513925.1). Lineage (NCBI taxonomy): Eukaryota > Viridiplantae > Streptophyta > Magnoliopsida > Asparagales > Orchidaceae > Platanthera > Platanthera zijinensis. The sequence continues at coordinate 161,281,960 of CM077083.1, forward strand.
TGCTAACCTAAGCTTCTGTCGCCGGTGATCTGGAAGAACTTGAGATCAACAGCGGCGACTACTGCACGAACGGCGGAGACGATCGGCGGAGCAAGATCGGGATCTAGGGCTCGACGGCGGCTCGTCCTTTTTGAATTCGCGTATTATTCTATCTGCCCCTGTTCATACATACGGGGTATATATATATTAGGTCAAGTATATGACCGTTGTGGGCCCCACCAGCGGTAAGACCAAAGTTCGGTTCAAAATCCCGATGATAACGTGGACCGGTCCAGGCAGACTTGGAAAAATGCCCAAGTCAAATTCGGCGAGAATCGTGAGTGATTCTCGACGAATCGGCGAGAATCACTTACGATTCTCGCCGAATTCTACTTAGAGAATTCTGGCTGCACATGTTATAGAGGTCGGGGAGAATCGGTGGGAATCACCTTGGATTCTCGCCGACTCGTCAAGAATGCAAAGTCATTCTCGACGAATCGGCGAGAATCACTTGGTGATTCTCGACGATTCTGCCTTGGATGGTTTTTCTGACTGCGTCGAGACAGCCGGCCCAACCCGGCAAGAATCAACTAGTGATTCTCGTCGACTCGTCGAGAATCACTAGTGATTCTCGACGAATCGGCGAGAATCACTTAGTGATTCTCGACGAGTTATACTTAGACGAATTCTCTTCTTTCCACCCGTGAGCAGGTCTTTGGCCCATCCTTGCTCCTTGTCTGCTCTTGCTTTATCATAGCCCTGTACTTGAAATTAAGTACACCCCAATAGAGAGAGTACACGTAGGCCAACACACTGATCTGCTCAACGAGGGATTACGTTGCACAGACCCATGTATATTGACCCACTGCACCCTGACATTGGTGTGTACTTAGCATGGAATAACTGCAAGCACAACTAAAAAATATTTCATCAAATACATTGTCTATTTACCTTGGCTTGCACAGGGGCTTCTTCAAATCAGGTACATTGTGGATGCAATACCCAACAATCTCCCCCTATTTGAAGAAGCCTAAACCCTACAAGCTAAGGTGACCCTACAAGCTAAGTGAATAGAGCATATAGGAATGAAAAACCGAAACTTAAAAGTGAGGTGATAGGGATATGCATTACCAGTTACTTGAGAGCAAACTAGAACATTGAGCTACCTTAGCCTTAGCCGAGAGGGTAATCTCCCCCTTTTCGGCTTCTACAAATCTGGGTCTGGTGCACCTGACACCATGCTCCCCCTCAGTTCGTGCACTTCTGTTTTCACTTGAGTTTCTGGCAGATGCTCCCCCTAGATGCACGAGCCAGGAGCGTCTGGAGACTTCATTCCTCATAGTTGAGCATCCCCAATTCAGTTTTGAAGAGACTGAACTTGGCCTCGTCTAGGGGCTTTGTGAAAATATCTGCAATCTGCTTGTCCGTGGGGACATAGCAGAGAGAGATGTCCTTATTCTCCACGTGCTCCCGAATGAAATGGTAACGCACTTTAATATGCTTCGTTCTGCTGTGCGATACCGGATTGTTGGCATTAGCAATTGCACTGGAGGAGTCGCAGTACATCGGTACTTCCTTGAACTGGAGATCATAGTCTGCTAACTGGTTCCGTATCCATAGGAGTTGTGCGCAACAGCTTCCTGCCGAGATGTACTCAGACTCTGCTGTGGAGGTTGCGACACAATTTTGCTTTTTGCTGTTCCAGGAGATAAGCCTTCTTCCGAGGAATTGGCACGTCCCGGAGGTGCTTTTCCTGTCATCCCTGGAGGTTGAGCGACGTATACTTCCTCTTTCAAATCTCCATTCAAGAAAGCCGATTTTACGTCCATCTGATAAACTGTGAATCCTTTGTGGGAGGCATAGGCTAGGAATAGCCGTATTGCTTCGAGCCGTGCAACTGGTGCAAACGTCTGGTCAAAATCAATCCCCTCCTCCTGTCGGTAACCTTGAGCCACTAGTATTGCCTTGTTCTTTATGATGACACCATGTTCATCCAGTTTGTTTCTGAAGATCCACTTGGTGCCAATCACATTCTGCTTTTGTGGTCTGGGCACAAGCGTCCAAACGTTGCATCTTTCGAACTGATGCAATTCATCTTGCATGGCCAAAATCCACGCAGCATCTCTGTTCGCTTCATCGAACTTCTTTGGCTCCACCTGCGACAGAAAGCTAAGATGCAAGATCTCGTTAAGAGTACCTCGGCGAGTTCTGACACCGTCTCGGGGATCTCCAATGATTTGATTTCTGGGATGATCCCTCACGTGTCTGAGCTCTAGAATTCTTGCATCAGAAGCTTCAACTAGTTCTTGGGCATCTCCTTCTTCTAAAGGATTTGCCTCATTTTGAGCTTCAACTTCTCCGATCGTCGTTGATGTGGAGACCTTGACATACTTTGGAGTTGCATCTTTCTCGGGATCATCCAGTTGTAGCTTTTCGAGTTTGGCATCTGCAGCTTCAGGAAGACAACTAGAAGTCTTGCAGTCAAGCAAGCTTCCTTCATCAAATACAACATTTATTGATTCCTCTATCACTAGGGTTTTCTTGTTGAAAACTCTATAAGCCCGGCTGTGGCTACTATAGCCCATGAATATGCCTTCGAAGCATTTTTCACCAAACTTAGTACGCGGGTACTTCCCATTATTCAGTACATAACATTTGCAGCCAAAAATCCTCAGATAGGACATGGTTGGTTTCTTGCCTTTCAGTAGCTCATAAGGAGTCTTACGATGGCTCTTGTTGATCAATGCCCGATTTGTACATGACAGGCCGTATTGACAGCCTCGGCCCAGAAGTATTCTGGGAGAGAAGCGTCAGTCAACATTGTCGTGCACGCTTCAATGAGTGTTCTATTCCTCCTCTCCGCCACTCCATTCTGTTGAGGAGTGCGAGGGGAGGAGAACTCATGAAAGATACCAAGCTCTCCACAAAACTCTGTCATAGCCCCAGACTCAAACTCTGTTCCGTGGTCACTTCTGATTTTGACCACTGAGCAGTTAAGTTCGTTCTGTATCTGCTTGACAAAACTGGTGAAGATGTCAAACGTATCAGACTTGCGTTTTAAAAAGAACACCCACGTAAACCGAGAGTGATCATCTACAATCACTAGCATATACGACTTCCCTCCTAAGCTATGAACTTGCATTGGACCAAACAAGTCCATGTGTAGAAGATATAGACATCTGGAGGAATCTTTGTCTGGGATGCCCTTAAAGGTAGCCTGAGTCTGCTTGCCCATCTGACATGCAGGACATGGACTATCTTTGATGCACTTAATAATGGGAGCATCCCTTACTAAGTCTTTGGAAAACAGCATATTAATTGTCTTGTAATTAATGTGTGCCAATCTCTTGTGCCATTATTCACAAAGAGATGCACTGCCTTTAGCAACGAGGTATACTGGAGTAGAAGAATCTAAACTAAGAAAGTCTAAACAGAAAATATTTCTGCTCCTAATGCCTGTTAATACGGTCTCCGAAGAGTCACATGATATTATCAGGCATTTATCCTTGCAGAACTTAACGTCATACCCTTTATCACATAACTGGCTTACGCTGATCAGGTTATGATTTAACCCTTCAACATAAGCTACGTTAGTGATAGAGAGTATACCGTTGGAAATCGTACCGTAACCTCTGGTGACACCCCGATCAGATCCCCCAAATATGACTTTGGGTCCATCCTCGACTGGAGAGTACTCCCTCAGCAGGCTTCTTGTCCCAGTCATGTGACGGGAGCATCCACTGTCCAAATACCAAATAGGAGTTTTGTTGGCCTTTGGACATCCCTGCAAGACAGAATTAATTTGCCTTAGGAACCCAATCGAACTTGGGTCCTAGATTCCTTGTTAGCATACTCCCTCTCGATTGGTTAACTCTACGAGTGGTTGGCCTCGTATTGCTAACATAAGGAGTCTCGTTATACCTTGGATTAAACCAACAATCTACGGCAAAGTGACCAATTTTGCCACAGCACCAGCAGTCAAACCTGTTATACTTCCTCTTGGGCGCCTGCTGAACCTTTGAAACGTAGGGTTCAGCTGGGGCCGAAGACCTGGAGGTGGAGGCAACATGATGACCACAGTTACATGACTTCTTCACCTCTTGGCTTTTTAGTGTAATAGGCTTGGCTTTAGGTGCCTGCTTCCTATTATGGCCGCTAGAGAATTGACCATAATTTCCCAAGTGGATTTCCTCATAAGGTGCCTTGAAGACACTCTCACTGAAGTTACAGGGAAAGGTCCACCCATCATATCGGCTCTTCGGCTTTGCAACCGAGGGCCTGAAGTGATGCCCATATGTTGACTCAAAGTCATGTTGGTTACAAGGAAAGCTAGGCTTTCTGAACTCAACAGGGCTGAGTGGGGCCTTTCCTTTCTCATCAGCAGAGGCTTTCTTGGCAGCCTTATTCTTCCTCCTGTTCCTGTTTCTCCTGGATGAGGAACTAGATACCCCTACATGCCCCAGACCAGCTCCTTTGGCTTGAGCAGAGAAGGTATCAACTAATGGAAGAACAATTTTTGGCATAGAGAAGCTCTTGATGATCTTCCTTTCTGCCGCAAGTAGTTCTTCCAACTTGTCGACTTCTTCCTGCTTAAGATCAAGGAGCTTTAGAGACTCTGAATGCTTTGAAGTCAGGTCCAAGTGCTCCTGTCGGAGGGAGATCAAGCTGGTGATCTCTTCCCTCAGGGATACACTCTCACCTTTAAGGAATTTGACTTCCTTTTTCTCCGCCTTCAGTTTCTTTTGACATTTCAGGAATGTATTGAGCAGAAGCTCATACTTTTCGAGGAGCTCAGCTTCAAGGGCAGAAGGGCTATCCTCAGGGTCATCATCCTGAGACTCAGGATCAGAGTCAGAGTCGGAGAGAGGGGTGTGAGCTTTTACCTTCCCAGTAAATGGGGGGCATTCTCCTTCTGAGTCAGAGCGACTCATTAGCCCAAAGTAGGCTTCCTCATCATCGCTGGTGTCTAACGTGTCAGATTCACTCAGCGTCTTTGGCTTCTTTGCGATGTAACTCCTCTCCTTCTTCTTGTCTTTTGAGGACCTGTGCTCTTCTCCCTTTCCCTTTTCCCTCTTTCCTTGATGGAAATCGGCCACGACGTGTCCTGGCTTGTTGCAACCAAAGCATATAATGTCAGAAGAGCGGTGTTTGTTCGGTTTGGAAACATACCTGTCAGAGGAATAGTTCTTCTTCTGATCCCTTGAGGAGGAGCCGTTTCTCTTTCTCTGATTCCTCAGCTTGAGGAACTTCTTGAATTCCCGTGTGATAAGGGATAAATCTTCCTCAGATAACTCTGAGTCGGAGGAGCTTGGCTCAGAGTCTTCCTCCTCATCCCTCTTCCACGCACGGGAAGAAGCGACACCCTTGCCCTTTCTAGATTGAATGGATTTTAGTGCCACCATCTTTTCCTTGGCCGCGGCTTTCTCTGCTTCCTCTTCAGCCTTCCTTGTGTTCAACTGGAGCTCATAGGACATGAGCTTCCCGAACAGAATCTGTGGATCAGTTTCCGCAAGTCTGCCAAACTCGCGGATGGCACAGATCTTTGTGTCCCATTCCTTAGTGAGGGACCTAAGGAACTTGTCATTGAGTTCACCGTCAGTGAACACTCTTCCATATCCTTTGAGTGCATTGACGATCTTGAGGAAGTTTTCGAAGGTGACTCCGATCTCCTCCTTTGGCCCTTGTCTGAAGGCCTCATATTTCTGATTGAGGAGGGATCTCCGATCGTCCCTCACTTCATCTGTGCCCTCCATTAGGACAATCAGACAGCTCAAGAGATCCTTGGCTGTCCTGCAGTTGCTGAAGTTCTGCATCATAGAGTCGTCAACTGCGCTCACCAGGATGTTCTGAGCTTTCTTGTCGAGTCCGAACAGCACCATTTCGTCCTTGTCCATTTCCGAAAGTTTCTTGGGTACTTTCTTGGTAGGATCAATGGTGGAAGCCTTAGTGGGAATGTAAGGTCCCTCCTCCACTATCATGAAGAGCCGGGGTTCGACTGCTTCCATGTAGAATCTGATTCTTTCCTTCCAGATAGGAAAGTTCAGTCTGGTGCATACTGGGATTTTGCCGGAGTGCTTGAGTCCGTCCATGGAAGATATCTGACTGCTTCTTGACACTGGTGGCTGGATTCTACTCAAGGTGTGAACCTTTTTGATGAGCAACCTCCCTCTGATACCACTTGAAAGTCCACCTAGTGTCAACTACCTTCACCTATGGGGGGGGGGGGAATAGGTGTCTTTGCAGCGTGTTAGCGGAATTGAAATTATACCTGCACAAGAAAATAAAACAACAAAGCACAGAGAGGACACAGGCAATTTATAGTGGTTCCCCGATTTGGGTACATCCACTTTCCCCCTTCGACCTATCTCCCAACCAGGGACGACTCGGTCACTTCACCAACAGGATTGAAATCCAATCCTTGCACTAACGGAAGGAACCCTTCCACACGTAGGAGTCAGCACTCCCACAACCCGGGTTGCACCCAACCCTTACAACTAGAGACCAATCGGTTCGTTACAAAGAAATTGAAAATAGCTTGTAAGAAATACAAACGACGTTTGGAGACAAAGGTGTCCCTCTTCATTCGACGACGTGTTCTTGAAGTCAACGAAGAGTCCACAACCTAGATCTCACTTGGATTGAATCTTCCCGATACCGGCGGAGGCTTCGAGCGGCGGCAAGGTTCTCGGAATAGCCGGCGGCGACGGAGAGCTGCTGCTGTGCTATATTGATTCAAACTTCGTAGCAAGGGAAGCAAGGTCTTCCAACGGTCACACCAGGATCGGTCGTCTCGATCGATTCGGAAGGGGAAGGTTTTTCCCGATCAACGAATCAAGAGACAAGGGATCTCTAGTTCGACGCGTGAGACGCTATGCTAACCTAAGCTTCTGTCGCCGGTGATCTGGAAGAACTTGAGATCAACAGCGGCGACTACTGCACGAACGGCGGAGACGATCGGCGGAGCAAGATCGGGATCTAGGGCTCGACGGCGGCTCGTCCTTTTTGAATTCGCGTATTATTCTATCTGCCCCTGTTCATACATACGGGGTATATATATATTAGGTCAAGTATATGACCGTTGTGGGCCCCATCAGCGGTAAGACCAAAGTCCGGTTCAAAATCCCGATGATAACGTGGACCGGTCCAGGCAGACTTGGAAAAATGCCCAAGTCAAATTCGGCGAGAATCGTGAGTGATTCTCGATGAATCGGCGAGAATCACTTACGATTCTCGCCGAATTCTACTTAGAGAATTCTGGCTGCACAGGTTATAGAGGCCGGGGAGAATCGGTGGGAATCACATTGGATTCTCGCCGACTCGTCGAGAATGCAAAGTCATTCTCGACGAATCGGCGAGAATCACTTGGTGATTCTCGATGATTCTGCCTTGGATGGTTTTTCTGACTGCGTCGAGACAGCCGGCCCAACCCGACAAGAATCAACTAGTGATTCTCGTCGACTCGTCGAGAATCACTAGTGATTCTCGACGAATCGGCGAGAATCACTTAGTGATTCTCGACGAGTTATACTTAGACGAATTCTCTTCTTTCCACCCGTGAGCAGGTTTTTGGCTCATCCTTGCTCCTTGTCTGCTCTTGCTTTATCATAGCCCTGTACTTGAAATTAAGTACACCCCAATAGAGAGAGTACACGTAGGCCAACACACTGATCTGCTCAACGAGGGATTACGTTGCACAGACCCGTGTATATTGACCCACTGCACCCTGACATTGGTGTGTACTTAGCATGGAATAACTGCAAGCACAACTAAAAAATATTTCATCAAATACATTGTCTATTTACCTTGGCTTGCACAGGGGCTTCTTCAAATCAGGTACATTGTGGATGCAATACCCAACATTTATATTGTTTATATGTTATCTTGCACTGAAATGAATGTACATCTATTTTTATGTGCTTTATTATGAGAGATGTATATCTTTGACTAAGGGTTATGACTTCTCCAAATAGGGGGAGATTATTGGGTACACTGAAAAATATGTACCAGATTTGGAGAAGCCTCATCTTACTCAATGATATACATCAATTTGTATTTGATGGATGTTTGAGTTTCATTGTGCAGGTGTAAGGTTTTCAAGAAATTTTTCTAAGTACAAGTGTCGACACTTGTGAAGAATTGTGTCGACACCCAGAAGTTGTGTCGACACTAGAAGCAAGGCCTGTGTCGACACCCAGGCATTGTGTCGACACCTGAAGAAGAAGCTGTGTCGACACCCAGAATTGTGTCGACACCTAAGGCAAGAATTGTGTCAACACCTAAAACAGAAGTTGTGTCGACACCCAGGAGTTATGTTGACATCAGAAGAAAGGCATATGTCGACACTCAGGAATTATGTCGACACCTAAAGAAGGTTTGTGTTGACACAAGACTTGTGTCGACACACACTCAACGCCATTTGTCTACAGCTAATTCAAGACCTGAAGCAGTTGTGTCGACACACAGGACTTGTGTCGACACACACTCAACGACATCTAGACGACACTCAACGCCATCTAACTGCAACAGCTATACTGAGTCAGAAGGCTTGTGTCGACACAGTACTTGTGTCGACACACAGGACTTGTGTCGACACACAGGACTTGTGTCGACACATACTCAACGACAGCTGGACATACACTCAACGCCATCTGCCAGCATCAGTTATGTTGAGACCAGGAGCAGTTATGTTGACACACAGGACTTGTGTCGACACATACAAACAAAAGCTATGTTGAGTAGCAGAAGAATGACTATGTCAACACATGGAGTGTTATGTCGACATCATCAAGACTTGTGTCGACACTTAGTCTATTTGTGTCGAAACATGTGAAGCAGTTTGCTGAGTGGTTATGCTGAGTTGTAAAGTCTTTAAGGAATCAGCTGTCATGACTGGTGACTCGACAGCTATCATAACCAACAGGTCTGACACCTTTGTCAGAACTGTTAGAAGGTCGTTATAAACCGGATCAGTCGACCATCATGAGGAAACTCTATATAAGGGACTGATCCTTGACAATCACAACAACAATAGAACTAAGGAAGTAATCAAGCTATTTCAGGAAATAGAATCTGACTACAAGTAAAGGGGAAACCCTTAATAAGGTGGATCTAGAGCAATCTGCAAGAGAAGATTTAGATCTTATTCTGAATTCAAGGAAGGAGCTGACAGGATATCAACTTCTACATCAAGAAGAGTTCAACCTTATTTTGTTCTATCAAGAAGCTTTGAAACAGCTAAGTCAGGTTGAATCTGAAGATTCAGTTTATTCAAGAACTGATCAAGAAGCTCACACCTATAGAGAGATCTATCTGGTGATATCTTTGTATCTCTTAAACAATTAATTTCTTGTAGGATCTTTTGTAAGATCTGAGTTGTAAGCATATAAGTATAAAGGCTGAGGTAGGGCTGAGGGCCTGAGGTGTAGGACTTGTGATAGTCTGAGTTGTAAGCCTAGTGATAAAGGCTGAGGTAGGGCTGAGGCCTGAGGTAGGATTCTTGGGAAGAATCTGAGGTAAGACTTGTATAAGTCTGAGCTGTAGGAACCAATCTGGTTCTGAGTTGTAAGATCTATGGATCTGAGCTAGTGGAAGGAAGTTGGGCTGAATCCAGTTCTCTACTGGATAGGCGAAGGGGAAAAGTGGATGTACCCATATATTGGAGAACCACTATAAATCTATTGTTTGCTGTGCTGTGATTTATGTACTGTAGATTGTATTTCCTATGTTGTGTTAATACTACTTAATTGCCTGAATTATAAAAGAAAATTAGAACCTATTCACGCCCCCCCCCCCTCTAGGTGTCTATGCTCTTGAAATAAGTCTTTCAGCAAGAGCCCCGCTGGGTTACTACAACCGCTCCCCATCCCCGAGTGGAAATTCGAGGACATATATATGGATTTCATCCATGGTTTACCCCGCTCTCGGACTGGGAATGACTCTATTTGGGTGGTGGTCGACTGATTTACGAAGGATGCAAGATTCATTCCCAACCGCAAAGACGATATTGTCGGGAAATTGGTGCGTCTTTTCATTGAGAATGTGCTTCGATACCATGTTGTGCCAAAGACCATAGTGTCTGATCGGGATGGCCGATTCACCTCGAATGAGTGGCGAAGTGTTCAAGCGTATTTGGGAACCAAGTTGGCATTCAACAAAGCTTTTCATCCTCAGACAGATGGGCAAACAGAGCGCATGGATCGAACCTTGGAGGACCTCCTCTGGCTATGCCTGGTGGATAAAAAGAAGCCATGGAGTGGCTCCTGCCTTTAGTCAAATTATCCTATAACAACACATATCAATCAAGTATTGGCATGGCCCTATACGAAGCATTATACGACCGGAAATGCCGAACTCCACTTTCTTGGGCCCAAGATGCGGATTTGAGGGCTCTGGGGGCCGTTTTCATGGAGAATGTGACGAAAATTGTCCAGATTATACAGAAGCGGATGCGTGAAGCTCATAGTGGGCAAGCCAAATACTACGACGCCCGTCATCATCATGTTGAGTTCACTGTGGGTGATCAGGTTTACTTGAAGATCCGCCCGCGACACAGTGTATCTCTGCTATGTCGACAATGAAAGTTGAGCCCAAGATACATGGGCCCATATACCATCACGGAGCGTATTGGTGAAGTGGCGTACAGGTTGGAGCTACACCCAGAGCTTCAGGGGTTGCATGATGTATTTCATGTCTCTTCATTGAGGAGCACACTATTACGCCCTGAACATGCTATTCAGGAGGCCCAGGACCGGTAGAACCCGACCGATCTTTGTCCCTCAAGCCATTATGAATCATGGATACCGAGACAAAGGTCCTGCGACGAAAGAGAGCCCCCCTTGCCTGAGTGCAATGGGATAACTGCGCGACCGAGGAGTCTACTTGGGAACTAGAGGACCAGATGCGAGAACTTTACCTCGGCCTCTTTACGTCAGGTAACACATAACAAATTTATACCTCTTATTTAAAGTGTAATTATTTTACTTTTTCAAAAATTCTACGACCCAGTCAAATTTTCGAAGACGAAAATTTTGTTAGACTTTTTGGATTTGTAACATCGCAATTTCGGTATTCTAGATCCCCTTTGTGTATTCGAACCACTAGAGTTTTTTGGGCTGGGTTGACAACCGAATAGTAGGTTAATGACTTATTGGTTATTATTGGTTCAATAAATCACTTTTGTTGGGTACATTGGAAAATGTGTACCTGATTTGAAGAAGCCCAACCTAGCTCAATGATATACATCAAGGTGTATTTGATGTTGTTTTTGAGTTGACATGTGCAGGTGAAGAATTGATAAAGTATGCAGAAAAAATTCTAAGTCCAAGTGTCGACACAGAGAAGGATGTGTCGACACATAGAAGAAATTAGTCAACATCAACACTGGGAAGCAGTGTCGACATATAGTAGTTAGTCTACAACTACACTGGGAAAAAGTGTCGACACAGAGGAAGTATGTCGACACATAGCAGTTAGTCTACAATGATACTGGGAAAGTGTGTCGACACAGAAGAAGTAAGTCGACACAACACTGGGAATTTGTGTCGACACAGAAGAAATGCGTCGACCTCAACATTGGGAAAATGTGTCGACACAAAAGGATATAGTCAACCTCAAGTTTGTCGACACCAGCAGTATGTGTCGACACAGAAGAATATAGTCGACCTCAAGTTTGTCTACACCAGCAGAATATGTCGACACATTGTGATTAAGTCGACACTTACTGAGTTATGATTCTACAACAACTGTGTCGACACACAGGACTTGTGTCGACACACTGAAGAGTCAAGACCAAGTTATTTTCAGAAGAAGCTGTGTCGACTCAAAGGCAACTTAGTCGACATCACTGAAGACTGTGTCGACACCAAAGTCAATTGTGTCGACACAGATAGACAGATGGTCTCGACACTTTCTGACAGACTGTCTCGACAACTTGTGGTTCAAGACTAAGGCACAGGACTTGTTTGAAGACTTGACAGCTGTAGGTTGCCACCGGTTAACTGAAGCTGTCAGACTTGTCAGAAAACGGTTAGAAACCAGATCAGCCGGTTACCATGAAGAAAGTCTATAAATAGACAGATTCAGAAGGAGAAAAAAAAAGAGAGAGAAAAACAACCCTTTTGAAATACATTGTTGAGAATCAAAAAGTTGAGAAGGATTACAATCCAATTCATTTCAAGAAAGTGCTAGGCACTTAAGAAGATCTTCTCCGGAAGATCTAAGAAGACTATCTAAGGATAGATCAAAGAAGAGTTCTAATCAGAATTCAGAAGAATCATTCAAAGTGCTGGATAGAGAGAGATCAAGCCAGAATTTGAAGAAGAAGAAAGAAACCACCAGTGGATTCTCAAGAAGCTGTTTGGAAATCAACTCAGCTAAGTTCATATTCAAGAAGCTTTGAAGAAAACTCAGAAACAGTTGTTTTCATCAGCTGATCAAGAATTGTCTTGGCCTTCTCTCTCTCAATTTAGGCAAGACAGTTAGATAATCTTTTCTATATTTCTGTAGGATCTGTTTACACAGATCTGAGTTGTAAGCCTATGTTATAAAGGCTGAGTGTAGGAGTGTTGAACTCTGAGTGGTAGGGCTGTTTGCCTGAGTGTAGGAGAAGGGTCTTCTCTGAGTTATAGGCCTTGGGGTAAGGCTGAGGTAGGGCTGTTGTGCCTGAGTTGTAGGAACCAGTTGGGTTCTGAGTTGTAGGATCTGTTGATCTGAGATTAGTGGAAGTTTGGCCGAATCTAGCATACTGCTAGATAGGTGAAGGGGGAAAGTGGATGTACCCAGACCTTGGGGAACCACTATAAATCATTGTGCAATCTGTGATGTTTTATTTTTTGTGATTGCTGTGATTATTGTGTTTGCCATTGAATTGAATTCTGCCTAAAAGTTTTTATAAAAAAGTAGAACCTATTCACCCCCCCCCCCCTCTAGGTGTTTAGGTTGTCTTGAAAGTAAAACTATCAAGTGGTATCAGAGGCAGGTTCCTCAAAAAGGACTTAACAGTCTGAGGTAGATCTGAAAGGCAGATTCAAGATTCAAGAAGATGGGTTCTGGAGAGAATCATAAGGAGCTAGGGTCTATGAAATTACCCATATGCAAGAAAGAAATTTTTGGAATTTGGAAAGAAAGAGTCAGACTGTTTATGGAAGCATCTGACCCAAGAATTTACATCACAGTACAGGAAGGCCCCTTCATTCCAATGAAGGTATCAGTTCTTGATGCAAATATCCAAACTCCAAAGAGTTATTCAGAAATGACCAAGGATGAAATCATCTTGGCAACCATAGATAAAAGAGCTCAGAACATTATTGTGAGTGCCATAGATGATTCAACATTTCAGAATCTGATTCACTGCAAGACCTCCAAGGAAATGTGGGACACATTGATTGTCTACATGGAGGGATCTGAAGAAGTAAGGCTGGACAGGAAGTCTATGCTAAATCAGGAGTATGAAAGCTTTAGACAAGGAAAATCTGATAGCATAACTGAGTGCTATAAGAAATTCTATAGAATTGTGAATGAGCTAATATCCTATGGAAGAGTCTTCAGTACCTATGAACTGAATGACAAATTCTTAAGATCCTTATCAAAGGATTGGGATACAAAGATCTGTGCCATAAGAGAAGTGGCTAAATTGGCAGAGATATCTCCTCCAACCCTGTTTGGAAAGTTGCTATCCTATGAAATGCAACTTATGGTGAGGAAGGAGGAGGAAAGAAACTCAAGAGGAGAGCATAGAGAAAAGACTGTGGCATTCAATGCAGAAGCCACTAGAAAGAATAGGAGGAAATCACCATCTCCTCCTAAGGAAGTTACAGAAGATAGTTCTGAAAGTTCAAACAAGGGTTCTGAAAGCTGTGATTCAGATGCAGATTTTGCTGCATTCACAAGACAATTCCAAAGGTTCTTGAAGAAGAAGTAGTGGAAGTCTAGGCCTTCCCCATCACAGCAAGTTGATGACTATTATAAGAAGATAAGGTCATCAAGGAAAGAGAAGAGCAGATCAAAACCCAGCAAAGCCACTACTTCAAAGATTGTCTGTTATTGTTGCAATAGGCCTGGACATGTAGTGGCTGATTGTCCTGACAAGAGAAAGGAATCTTCAGAAAAGAAGAAGACTTATCAGAAAGGCAAGAAGGAGAAATCCTTTGTAGCAAAGAAAGATAAGAGTCTGTCAGACCAGTCAACTTCAGAATCAGGATCTGAAGCTGAAGCATATATTGGACTATATGCTACATCTGAGGAAGAGGAGTTTATGCAGTTGCTAGACTCCATCAATGAGCATCAATGCATGGGGTTGATGACAAGATCAGAAGAGGACATATGCCAGAATCAGTCTGGTCCTAATGAGGTAAAATGTCCTTCCAGTACATCTGTTTGTAGTACAAGTGAAGAATCAGCTACATCTGCATCAAGTGATGAAGATGCATCTGAATCTGAAGGAGATGTCTATCAATTGATAGACAAGTATGGGGACTTGTTACAGGCCCTTAAGAAAAGCAAGAACCTGGTTAAAACTCAGGCTCAGGAAATTGCTGAACTAAGGGTTGCAACAACTGAATTAGAAAAAGTCCTTGATCAAAAATTAAATGAAATTGCCAAGCTGAAGAATATAACTATTATTCAGATGGGCACAATTAATTATACTAATGATCAAGTGAAGAGTCTGGAGGCCAGACTTAGAATTGAATGGGATTTAGTGGCTAGTTACTCTAAGCCAAAATCTGTCTTACCCTTGATAGATGAATTTGTCACTCAGAAGGGTAAGGCTGGATTAGGATTTAAAGGTAACTCCAGGGCTGGCAGATTCAAGAGGAAAGGCAAAGCCCCTATTCAGCCACTAAACCTTTCAGTCCCCATAAAGTTTAGTAAGGTGAAAGTGCCTTCTAACATATATGATCATGAAGACATTCAAGGTCATATTAAGACTAATGTTCTGAATAACAAGGGTGTAAATGCAAGCAGGCCTACCTATGGTCATAAACCCAATGGTTTTAAGAAATCAGTAGGTGAAGTTGCAACAGCACCAGCAATAAACAGAAATTCTTCTGACAAGGATGTATCTAGATCTAGATACAATAAGTTTGAATGTTGGTGCTGTGGCAAAAGAGGTCATTTTGCATTAGACTGCTGGTATAACACAAGTGTTATAAAGAATAAGAGTCTACCTGTTAGAAGAGGTTATGATAGCTTTATTAATGCTAACCTGAACCAAGGACCCAAGACTTACTTGGGTTCTAAGGGTAAGTAATTCTGTATTGCAGGTGAATCCAAGTAACCATGCCCCTATATGGTACTTGGATAGTGGTTTTTCCAGGCACATGACTGGAACAAAGGGGCTGCTGAAGGAGTATTCATCTGTCAAAGATGGATCTAAAGTGATCTTTGGTGGATCTGAAAAAGGAGTCATCAAAGGGTTTGGTAACATTTCTTCTAACCTAATTACTATCACTCAAGTGGCTTATATAAAAGGTTTGAAACATAATCTAATAAGCATAAGCCAGCTAAGTGATTTAGGATATGACATTTCATTTGTTAAAGATGGATGTCATATCAAGAGGTCAAGTGATCAAAAGATCATACTGACTGGGTATAGGAAGAGAAATGTATATTGTCTTAATTTTGAATGTGAGAATAAGGCTTCTCCCATCTGTCTTGTAGCTGATGACAATGCTTCTCATTGTGTTAAGTGGCACAAGATATTGGCTCATCTAAACTACAAGACAATTGGCAAACTCTTTAGCAAAGAGCTAGTGAGGAATGGACCTCAAATTAAGTGTATAAAGGAAGGGATATGCTCAGCTTGTCAAAAAGGAAAGCAGACAAAATCCTCCTTTCAAAGCCTTGAAAACAAGGATTCTGTGAGGTGCTTATACCTCTTGCATATGGATATTTTTGGTCCTATGCCAGTTCATAGTCTAGGTAGGAAGGTCTACACTTTTGTGGTTGTAGATGACTATTCTAGATTTACATGGGTGTTCTTTCTGAGACAAAAATCTGAAACCCCAAGTGTATTACTTAATTTTGTAAAGCAAGTTCAGAATGAACTGAATAGTACAGTGGTCAAAATCAGAAGTGACCATGGTACTGAATTTCAATCTGAAAGCATGACAAGATTATGTGAGGACTTTGGGATTTTTCAAGAGTTCTCCTCTCCAAGAACACCTCAGCAAAATGGGATTGCTGAAAGAAAGAATAGGACATTAATTGAAGCTGGTAGAACTCTATTGAGTGACACCTCTCTCCCAGAATATTTCTGGGTTGAGGCAGTTAACACTGCTTGTCATGTCATCAATAGGGCTTCTATCACCAAAAGCCACAGAAAGACTCCCTATGAGATTGTGAAAGGCAGAAAACCAAATCTATCCTATTTTAGGATCTTTGGTTGCAAGTGCTATATACTTAACAATGGCAAGTCATATTTGACTAAGTTTGCTGCCAAATCCCAGGATGGGATATTTGTTGGGTACAGCACAAATAGTAAGGCCAATAGAGTCTTCAACTTAACTACTCAAGTTGTTGAAGAATTTGTGCATGTTGTATTTGATGAAACAAGATTAATCAATTGTGAGTTGTCTTGTAGATCAAATGACTCAACAGGTATAAGCAAGAGGATGGACAAGCTCTCCATTGCTGAAGCTTCAAAGGAAGATGGAGCTTTGGAAAATGAAGGCTGCTGTCTAGGGGGAGTACAAGAGATAATGGAAGCTGATGAAAACCAAGAGGTTCAGCAGAATGAAGAAGCTGGAGATGCTCAACCAGAAGGGAATCTTCCTCCAGCTATAAGATATCTAAGAGATCATCCTACTGATTAGATAATTGGTGATCCAAGACAAGGAGTGCAAACTAGAAGCAGAAATCAAAGCACAGTTTTGCATTCAAGTTTTTTGTCTCAAATGGAACCTAAGAAGTTTGAAGAAGCCATCCAAGACCAGCACTGGATTGATGCTATGCAAGAGGAGCTGAATCAATTCAGAAGGTGCAAAGTCTGGGAGCTTGTTCCTAAACCAAGAGGCCACAACATAATTGGCACTAAGTGGATCTATAGGAACAAGCTAGATGAGAGTGGGATAATAGTGAAGAATAAAGCAAGGTTAGTTGCAAAAGGATACAGGCAGGAAGAAGGGATTGACTTTGATCAAACCTTTGCTCCAGTAGCAAGGATGGAGGCAATCAGATTGTTCCTTGCCTATGCAGCCTACCAAGACTTCAAAGTATACCAGATGGATGTGAAGTCAGCATTTCTGAATGGTGACCTTAAAGAAGAAGTATATGTAGAGCAGCCATCAGGTTTTGTAGATCCTCTTAAACCTGATTCTGTGTATAAGCTTAGGAAAGCTTTGTATGGGTTAAAACAAGCTCCAAGGGCTTGGTATGAAACCCTATCTACCTTCCTCATTGAGAATAAATTCTCAAGAGGAAAGATAGACAAAACTCTATTCCTTAGGGAATCCAAAGGTAAGATCATCT
Source organism: Platanthera zijinensis (assembly GCA_039513925.1). Taxonomy (NCBI): domain Eukaryota; kingdom Viridiplantae; phylum Streptophyta; class Magnoliopsida; order Asparagales; family Orchidaceae; genus Platanthera; species Platanthera zijinensis. Next base: position 161,299,405 of record CM077083.1, read on the forward strand.
TAGTTCAGATTTATGTTGATGACATAATCTTTGGATCTACTGAAAACAACCTTTGTAAAAAGTTTGCCAAACTTATGCAAGGGAAGTTTGAGATGAGCAGTATGGGAGAACTTAAGTTCTTCTTGGGACTCTAAGTAAGACAGACTGATGATGGATTGTCCATATCCAAGTCTAAGTTCACCAAAGAATTAATTAAGAAATATGGTATGGAGTCATCCTCCACCATGAGAACTCCTATGGGAACAAGTATGCCTATATGCAAAGATGAGACAGGTAAACCTGTTGATGAATCATTATATAGAGGAATAGTTGGGTCTCTACTATATCTCACTGCTAGTAGACCAGACATTATGTATGCAACATGTGTCTGTGCTAGGTACCAAGCCTGCCCTAAAGAATCTCATTATACTGCAGTCAAAAGGATTCTAAGATATCTAAAGGGCACTCCTAATCTAGGCCTTTGGTACCCTAGGAATAGAGATTTTCTACTAACAGGCTATTCAGATGCAGATTTTGCAGGATGTAGAGAGGACAGGAAAAGTACTATAGGTACTTGTCAATTCCTGGGAGGAAGACTAATATCATGGAGTAGTAAGAAGCAGACCAGTGTGGCAATTTCCACAGCTGAGTCAGAGTATGTTGCTGCTGGAAGCTGCTGTGCACAGCTATTATGGATGCAGCATCAGCTTAAGGATTATGGTATTCAGGTAAGTAGAACACCCCTTTTATGTGATTCTAAGAGTGCTATTTCTATTGCTAATAATCCAGTTTCTCATAGTAGAACTAAGCATATAGAAATCAAATACCATTTTCTTAGAGAACATGTAGAAAAAGGAGACATCTCATTGGAATTTGTAAAAACAGATTATCAAATAGCAGATGTATTTACTAAGCCTTTAGATGAAACCAAATTCAATAAATTCAAAATTGAATTAGGTATGTTAACCATTGATTAATGTATTAACAAAATCATTAACAATGCAATTGAAGTGGTATGTAAGTAAGTAAAAGTAATAACAACATAATCAAGTGTTAAAAAGGACACATTGAAGTAACACTTACAAGTGGTGTTGAACCAACAGAAATTGGCTAAGTAAGAATGTGTCGACACATTCAGTAATTATGTGTCGACTCAGAGAAATAATGTCGACAAGTCAGAAATATTGTGTCGACACAGAGAATATGTGTCGACACTTAAGAGTTATATTATCGACTTAACCAGAAATGTAATGTCGACTCAACCAGGATAATGGTGTCGACACTCACAGAATATGTGTCGACACTTATCCTTAGAGTCGACACAGAATTTCTGTCTATCTATTATGTATTTAAGGTGTCGACATAACCACAAATTGGTGTCGACACATAGTAGGCTGAAGTAATGTCGAGACAATAGAAGTTTGTGTCGACACATTCCGTCTGTGTCGACACATTTAGTCTGTGTTTGGCGCCTTTTGAACTTCTTTCAACAGAAGGTATAAATAGGTGAAAAACGCTTTCTGTCGACACGCTTCCAAGGCTTTCGAGACTAAAACCCTGTGTCGACAGTCTATCTTTCTCTCTTCTCTCAAGCTTTCTCGACGAATCGATGGCGCCAAGGATGGAAGACAACGTCAATGAGGGGTATGAGTTGGTGCGCCAGGCCTTTGCAGATGCGCCGCCAGATGTTCAAGGGGTTATCACCCTCCTCTCCGAGTCAGGGTTAGAATTTCTAATCTCAGAGCCAACTAAAATCTGGAAGAAGGAGGTGCACGAGTTCTTTATCTCTGCATCAGTCCACTCAACAGGCCTCAATATTAAGTCCAATGTTCAAGGGACTAAGGTGAATATTACTCCAAGAACTTTGAGAAAGATCTTTCAATTACAAGTAGTTGAGAATGAAGAGGAAGTTCCTAGTTCTAAGACAAGGGAAGCCCTTCAATGGTGTGGACTGGACTCGAGTATGAAGATTGGAGCTGCATTCAACAGGAAGGGTATGAATCAGCAAGGGAAATTCTTGTCTGAAGTTGTTGGGAAAGTAATCCTCTGCAAGACAGGTGGACATGATAGGATTTCTGCCTATATGTTCAGCCTTATGACCAGGATAGTTTTTACAATTCCTACTGATTGGTCAGGAGTACTCTTTGACAAGATCAAAGAAGGAATCAAGAAGCCTAACATGGCTAGAATCATGAGCTTATATCTCACTAGAGTGATTCCTGAAGTGATGCAGCAACAGCCAGGGACTAAGATCAATCATATGAGAAGGATGGATATGAGACTGTTCTCTAGGTGGGATAGAGTGCTGTCCAAGGATGTGCCTGAAGAGAACAGGCCAGATACCCCTGTGAAATCCCCTACTCAAAACCAAGAACCTGAACAACTACAAGACGACCCACTCAGGACACAGGTTGAAGATCAGCCAGACTCAACTATAGTCCAGCAAGTGTCAACACCTGCACAAATGCAGGGGGAGCCAGTTTCCACTCCTGCTCAAAATGTATCTGCACCTGATCAGGTACATGTGTAGGGGGAGCTAATGTATTTTACTATAAAAGACTTTGCTCATATTCTTATTAATGCACAGGTTCAGGAAGAGCTAGTGTCCACTCCTACTCAAGATACTACAATTACTGAACGACTACAGGAGAAGCTGTTGTCAGTATAAGTGTAAGAGGAAGCACAGTTAGACTTATCTCAAGATTTAACTGCTGCAGGAGATTCAGCTCAACTGGAATTTACTATGGAGGAGTTATTCCCTGATGTTGATACTACTACTGATAAAGTAGGAGGTGGACCAGACATTGAGAAGTCCATAGGTATGGACATTGATCAGGAAGCTGAAGTTGAGCCACAAGTTGAGGGGGAGCTAGTGGATGTTGAGACTGAGCAACAGGTCACTGGGACAGATACACTTCATCCTCCTCAAGAAAAAATTCACCTAGATACTTCATCTGGTACTGAAACTGAAGAAGCCGGGATGGCAAAGAAAAGAAAACTTGTTGTATTTAAAAGAAGAAGCAAGAATTATAAGCAGGCTTTACAGACAACACCTCCACAAGTATCTCCTGCCTTTGATTATAACAGGTTTATGGTAGATCTACAGGTAAAATTGGATGAACAAAGGATGGCTCTGGAAAAGTATGTTGATGAAAATAGCAAGTCACTTCAGTTTGACTTAGCTCAGGATATAAAGTCCATCCAGTTTCAAGTCAACATGCATAAGAAAGAAATGATAGATTGCTTCCAAAAGGGAGGCCATGCTGTGGTTTATCTAGCTCAACAACAAGAGGCTATTACTAAAAAGGTAGATGATATTGCCCTGAAGCAAAGCTATGTATTGGAAAATCAGTTAAGAATGAATGATAATTTAACTGAATCTCATAATGCGATCATTGAGGAAGTCAAGAAGTTTGTTCCTGGCCTGCCTACAGATAAAACAAAAGAAAGGGAAGAATTTGATAAGAATTTTAAAGCTGCCATTGCTTCTGTTAAGACTGCAATCACTACCTCTCAAAAAGAAATATCTGAAAAGCTTCAAAGATTAAAACCATTTTTTAAAGAGGGTGTGAATTATCTGGATGGCCAAATCAGATTTCAAAAGGAAGATCTAAGAGATCATGTATCTAGAGAAGCCATAAATGGGGAGAGGATGCTAATTCATGCAGGCTCAGAGCACTCCAAATGGGTGACCAATAGTATCCGAGCCACATTGGGATATCCCCCATTGTGTGATGATGCTATGGTGGCTGAGTCAGGAATACAAACAAATCTACTTGAAGGTAATCAACCTGAGATTGCCCAAGTCATTTACCCCCCTCCAGATTTTGACATGATTGATCAGTAGGTTCAAGGCATGTATAGTCCTCCAAAGGAGGTTACTAATATTGTCATTGGGAAGGTTGATAAGCCAGAGGCTACTCTGAAAGAACAGCAAGATGCTCTATTAGCAAAGAAGAGATTCAGAGAGCAGGCTGCACTCAAGCCAGATTATGAGCAGTGGAGTCCTACTTCAAGGAATATAATACTCACTACATGGAAAGCTGTACAAGACAAAGTTCATGAGAGAGGGAAGTGGTACAATGAGATAGAATGGCAGAAGTATGAGGCAAGACAGGAAGCAATAGTACAATTCAGAAGGAAAGCTAAGCTGGGAAGGCTGCCACCAGATGCTAAGGAGCCAAGCAAGTACTTCCCAAAGCCTTTTCACTATTTTGAAAGGCAAAGGATCAAGGAAGAAGCTCAGAAGAAAGCTGATCAAAAAGGAAAGAAGATAGCTGAAGAATCAGAAGCTCCTGTGACAGCTACAATTCAATCTGGAAAAGGGATTATCATAAGAGAGCCTGATCAATCCTGATTATGTTTTTAGTTCCTTCATAGTGTTTTTGTAATGTTGTGATGTGATCATTAAATGTAAAATAATGTAATCAAACATTACCCAGTTATAAACAAAATGTTGATTGGCATATTATAATGTTCATTCTGTGATGGATTGTTTTTTTATGTTTTGTTTATATTAAGTATTCCTGTTATGTCATATATCATGAATTTAGTACTATTTATAAATGGTGTATATCATTGGCTATAAGGGTTATGACTTCTACAAATAGGGGGAGATTGTTGGGTACATTGGAAAATGTGTACCTGATTTGAAGAAGCCCAACCTAGCTCAATGATATACATCAAGGTGTATTTGATGTTGTTTTTGAGTTGACATATGCAGGTGAAGAATTGATAAAGTATGCAGAAAAAATTCTAAGTCCAAGTGTCGACACAGAGAAGGATGTGTCGACACATAGAAGAAATTAGTCGACATCAACACTGGGAAGTAGTGTCGACACATAGCAGTTAGTATACAACTACACTGGGAAAAAGTGTCGATACAGAGGAAGTATGTCGACACATAGCAGTTAGTCTACAATGATACTGGGAAAGTGTGTCGACACAGAAGAAGTAAGTCGACACAACACTGGGAATTTGTGTCGACACAGAAGAAATGCGTCGACCTCAACATTGGGAAAATGTGTCGACACAAAAGGATATAGTCGACCTCAAGTTTGTCGACACCAGCAGTATGTGTCGACACAGAAGAATATAGTCGACCTCAAGTTTGTCTACACCAGCAGAATATGTCGACACATTGTGATTAAGTCGACACTTACTGAGTTATGATTCTACAACAACTGTGTCGACACACAGGACTTGTGTCGACACACTGAAGAGTCAAGACCAAGTTATTTTCAGAAGAAGCTATGTCGACTCAAAGGCAACTTAGTCGACATCACTGAAGACTGTGTCGACACCAAAGTCAATTGTGTCGACACAGATAGACAGATGGTTTCGACACTTTCTGACAGACTGTCTCGACAACTTGTGGTTCAAGACTAAGGCACAGGACTTGTTTGAAGACTTGACAGCTGTAGGTTGCCACCGGTTAACTGAAGCTGTCAGACTTGTCAGAAAACGGTTAGAAACCGGATCAGCCGGTTACCATGAAGAAAGTCTATAAATAGACAGATTCAGAAGGAGAAAAAAAAAAGAGAGAGAAAAACAACCCTTTTGAAATACATTGTTGAGAATCAAAAAGTTGAGAAGGATTACAATCCAATTCATTTAAAGAAAGTGCTAGGCACTTAAGAAGATCTTCTCCGGAAGATCTAAGAAGACTATCTAAGGATAGATCAAAGAAGAGTTCTAATCAGAATTCAGAAGAATCATTCAAAGTGCTGGATAGAGAGAGATCAAGCCAGAATTTGAAGAAGAAGAAAGAAACCACCAGTGGATTCTCAAGAAGCTGTTTGGAAATCAACTCAGCTAAGTTCATATTCAAGAAGCTTTGAAGAAAGCTCAGATACAGTTGTTTTCATCAGCTGATCAAGAATTGTCTTGGCCTTCTCTCTCTCAATTTAGGCAAGACAGTTAGATAATCTTTTCTATATTTCTATAGGATCTGTTTACACAGATCTGAGTTGTAAGCCTATGTTATAAAGGCTGAGTGTAGGAGTGTTGAACTCTGAGTGGTAAGGCTGTTTGCCTGAGTGTAGGAGAAGGGTCTTCTCTGAGTTGTAGGCCTTGGGGCAAGGCTGAGGTAGGGCTGTTGTGCCTGAGTTGTAGGAACCTGTTGGGTTCTGAGTTGTAGGATCTGTTGATCTGAGATTAGTGGAAGTTTGGCCGAATCTAGCATACTGCTAGATAGGTGAAGGGGGAAAGTGGATGTACCCAGACCTTGGGGAACCACTATAAATCATTGTGCAATCTGTGATGTTTTATTTTCTGTGATTGCTGTGATTATTGTGTTTGTCATTGAATTGAATTCTGCCTAAAAGTTTTTATAAAAAAGTAGAACCTATTCACCCCCCCCCCCTCTAGGTGTTTAGATTGTCTTGAAAGTAAAACTATCAACTTTCACCACCTTCAGGGTCGCACGAACTTTTTTCGACCTAAGTAGACATCATACCCATATTGGTGTGTAAATTAACTCACTAGGTCTTTGTAAGCCCAATAAACACATGAATAGTGCACAAATACTCCAAACAAGTCAAATTAACTCATCATGATACTTATTCACCGAGCTGATCGTCTTGAATCGTGTAAAACTCAAAACACCTTAATTTGCCTAAACGCACACCAAACCACCTAAATAATAGGATAATGAGGATCGTGACGAATGCAATCCTATCAACTCCAAAATTTTATCAAGACACCCCAAGAATATTTGAAGTATGATGGATCATTAAAATTAATTAATCCTCTTTAAATAGATTTATTGTTTAAATGATTAATTTATTAAATAATAAAGGGATTAAAGAAAATATATAGCTAATAATTTTATTTTTATTCCAAAATTTTATCCTAGCATCCTAAAAATATATGAAGGAGATGTAATAATTAAAATTTATTATTTAAAATAAAATTTATTTATTTAAATTTTACTATGATTAAAATGTCAAATTAATAAAATAAAATATGAATCTGCATCCTAAAATTATGAAATAATATGTAAAAATAACTTACCATTCCAAAAGTAAGTGGTAAAATATTTGACTTAAAATAAATTATAATTAATTATTTAATCTGAATTTAAGTCTCCATTATTAGGTTTAACACCCCCCCCCCCCCGGTCGGGCCTCACTCGTGTATGACTTAATATGACTGAAAATAGCTCATTCCCATTTTACCCCGCCAGTATTCGCATTTTACGCGTCCAGGCAAACGGCTCCCTCGATACCTGATTCCATCCTGCAAATCTTTCGTCGGAGACGGAGACAGGCGAGAAATCTCAATCCTTCTTTGCTCGCTGGAGGCTTTTCTTCTCTGATCTCCGGAGGCTTTCCTCTCTGCTCGCCCAACCCTAAGCGAAAATCTCGTACTCTGCCGTCTCCCTCTCGCACTCAACCTCGCATCCTCCCGTCCCCCTCTCACGCTCGACGCCTCCTCCCTCTCACGGCCGCCGGAGAAGAAGAATGAGTTGATGGCAAAGGCGCAAGAGACGGCCACCGGAGCCAGAGAGAGGGAAGAGCAGGCGGAGCGGGCAGCCAAGGAAAAGCCGCGCTCTCTGGCGGCCGCTAATCTCCGGGAAATTCATCTACTGTCGTGCTCTCCTTCTCCGGCGCCCCGGATCTCTTCTCCGGCGGTTCCAGCTGCTAGCACCCCACTCTCTTCTCTCGCACTGCATCACAAGACTTTTGCACTATTCACTTCGCCCGAAACCCGTGTCTCCTCTCTCGCCCTGTTCTTCTCCCATTTCTCCGGGAGGGGATGAAACGGTACTCATTCCCGGGCTTGCAGCTTTCGACTGGTCTCTCCTCTTCCTCTTTCCCTCCATCTCTCTCTCTCACTCATGATGTCAACATGATTTCTCTCTCGTTTTCTTGAGCCGATGAAGGCAGCTCACGGTTCTACTTCGAGGGCCCGCTGTGGTGCTAGAAAAATAAGACCACAGATTTTTCTACAGCTGAAGATGAATATTTTGTGACGGCTGCTTGATTACCATTGATGGATTTCTTCCTTGAAAGGGCCAATGCATTGAGGATGGGCTGGAGAGAAGGATTTTCAAGCAACTGGTGCTTTCGTATTAGGGTTCCAAGATAAGATCGAAGGATAAAACTCTACTCTCTCTCTCTCTCTTTCTCTCTCTCTTTCTATATCTATATATGCATGTTTTTTGGGGAGCTGATCGAGGAAACACTGATATAGGGGATCGAACTATTGGGGGCGATGACAAATCATTGATGTGAGAGAAGGATGGCCTATGCCCTTGTGGCGAGGCTTCTCAGGAAACCCGTGCAACCCATCATAATGTTGGGGGGGAGGTTGGATGGCAGGTGAGAGTATTTTATAATACGTGGAGGATGGCCTGGAGAGTCTTCTCTGCCCCCTTCTCCTTCTCCTTGACTAGTTTGGAAATGATCTGAGCCCCAAGTTCTCCACTTAGGCTTCGTTTAACGCTGCGATTTTGCTCCAGTGATTTTTGTTAAAAATTCCATCGTCATAGAACATATGTTTGACATTATTGCGTTAGGCATCCTGATGTGTTCTTATTCTTCTTCATTGCTCTTGTTCTTTGCTTTCAGACTGCTTACCTTGAATGGATTTCTTCCTTGAAAGAGACAATGCACAGAGGATGGCCTGGAGAGTCTCCTCAGGCAACCCGTGCATCCATGGTGGGTGTGCAAGCAAGATAAAATGCTAAAATATTGTGGGGAGAGAGATATGAAGATGTGTTCAACTGCGGGTCTGTTTTGTTAGAGTTTCACTTTGCAATTGTTGACATGCTTAATGAGAGTTTATTTGCATCAATTATAGGCGATGAGGAATCATGGAGCTGACATGGACTAATAATGTCTTTTTTCCTTGAATGTTGAGGGCATTGAGGATGGCCTGTGGTGAAGGCTTCTCAGGCAACCCCTGCAACTATCATTAGCACTGGAAGGTGGTTGGAAGATGAGTGTTTATTCGCTCTCTCCATTTTACCTCTTCTTGGACTAGTTTGGAGATGATCTGAGCCTCTATTTTCCACTTTTCCTCTGAAGCCTTCTTAGTTTTTTTTAATAATTATTAATTTAGGATTTGTTTGTTTGAGCGTTTTATCTAACTTGTGTTTTTCAAAGAACACAAGTAAAAAATTTTGGAGTCACCAATCCCCCAAATATTGATTTATACTTGATTTCAACCTTAGGGAGGGAGCTCAATTAAGAATCTGCTTTATCTTCATGAGAGGCTTCTCTTGCAGCACTTCACTGTTTTTTCCATGGATAAAACAATGTTTTAAATGGTATTGCACTATTCAAAAACTTAGAAACAAAATTATTTATGTTTAATTTCCCTCTCCGTTATGCTACTTTCTTTCTTTTATTTTTTGATCATTTTTTCTTCTAATTTTGATCTCAGATGGAGTTTTGCTTCTCCCTCCTCCTCACCATACTCGGATACATACAAGGTTAAGTCTACGCCATCTACGTGATCGTCATCGTCGATCCTGAAAGGCACCAGCAGGACCACTACTACAAGATCGTCGCTAGGTTAGACAATTCTCCTTCCTCCACATTATTCATGCGTTTATGCTTCTTCAATCGAGATGATTTGCTTTTTCTTGTTGTTCGTTGATAGAAACTGAGATGTTGGCTCTGATTTGCTCTTTCATTACCACAATTAAACCAATGTTGTATCGTGTTTTAGGTGATTGATACCTATTTTCTGTTGATATTTTGATAATGTTTGTGTAGTTTGTACCTAATACTTGGTGGAATTAAATTTATCTTTTTGTATCTTTACTTCTGTAGCTCTTGATGCTTTGATATATTGATGATGGTGATATTGCGTACTATTTTATTTCAAACAATCATTACAAACACTATTTTACAAATGGAGTTTTACATAGGATGCTTTTCTTTCTTAATGGAGGCTGCGACTATTTAATGTATTGTTAACTGTCTTTTTCATGAATATATGTCATAGCTGTTTTACTATATAACCTAGATGCTTCAGATTCTTTATATTTGTGATTATTCTACTAAATTTGTTATTCACAATTATTTGTTATATAGTCTGCGAAGAGACATCTTGTAAATGTACAATAATTATACTTTACAAAATCAATTGATTCTATGGTTGTCAGGGCTTCATTTTGTCACATGCCGGTTTGTGTTTATGCACCTTCATTAATTCTTTAAAGAAAGTATTTGGTATGATATCAGTTTTTTTTTGTTGTATTCATGGAGTTGGCCAACCAGCCCAAGAAGATTTTGCTTTGGGTTCGTGGGCTTGGTGTCCTGAGGCATGTTTCTTCCATATTTGTCCTCGTTTGTAGGATTGAATGCATTTGCTTGGCTTGTTTGAACTTGGATTGAGTTCCTGACCATATCTTTTAGTCTTTCACTTCATTAATAGCCTTCTATATCATTCAATTCCTGTAAGTTTAACAGCTCAAGCTCACTTAATAATTTATTAACAACATGACTTTACTTGTACTGCAACAATCCTGATCAATCAAAGCACTTGGAAACTGCTAGGATTCACATATAAAATATATGGATTGATTTTTTCAACTTGAGACCTGAATCATATGCTGAGAATAATCGTATCCCTAAAATGGTATATACATTTTCCTGATTGTTATATGAAAACTGTTATTTTTTATATGTTCTGGCTTTTTTATGTGCACTATCTCTCGTGTTGTACATTTGTTCTGTGTGGCCTTCTTTCATGATTTTTCTGCTAGGCCTGAGGAAGACAGCATCGTTTGAAGAAAGTAGTGACATTTAATTATTTTCTCTCCAAAATTCCTAACATCTGCTTTACCCCTAACCAAGTGTAACATTTTTATGAATTTATTGCTATAATATTGATGCATTTTTTTTCACCTCTTATATATTGGATTACCATGTGAGCTTCAAAATAATTAGCATTGCTAGTTATTTCTAAAAATTTTTAGCTCATTTCTGTATAAAGGTTCCATGATGATGATGCTTTATTAGTTCGGCTATAATATTGATCAATCTTTTGTCACCGTGCTTTGCTTTTAAATCAATTAATAATCATTATTTGGTGTTTGTGTGATCGTAGAAATACAGTTTCGGACGAGGCTATTTTATTTGACTAATAATCACTATATTGTGTTCTTTATCAAGTTTTAGTTTTTACAACAAATTTTAGCTGAAATAACTCCAAGACAAAGCACCCGTCGATTATAAATTTTGGGTTTACTAGGAATTTGTTATTTAGTCGTTAGATCTCATTAGCTAAAAAACAATTTCCTAGGAAGTTCTTTATCAAGTTTTAGTTTTTACGGCAAATTTCAGCTGAAATAACTCCAAGACAAAGCACTCGTCGATTATAAATTTTGGGTTTACTAGGAAGTTGTTTTTCAGCTAATGATCAACATCAATTTAAATAATCAATTTGTATTTCTGTACTTTTTCTCTTGTTTACTGTTCTTTAATAGAAAAAATATTATTATTGTCTTGAACAATGTTGTAGAAGTTAAACAACGAGCTTTCACCCATAATATGCTTCTACATATATTTATCTCAATGTTAACAGTGAACTTTCTTAGAGGTGGTGACATGAGACATGGATTGCCACCCACAGACGTGCTCTCCACTTCCACAATCGTTCTTACATTAGGAGATTTTTTGGGTGATCTCATTTATGATATTTTTTGGGTGATCTCATTTATGATTTCATATTTTTGCATACAAATATATATATATATGAGAGTTAACATGTACGACACTAATAGTAGTATTATTAGGCTTATGATAGGATGAAATTGGACAAACAACAAAGCAGACAAAAATTGTCAAATGAAATTGATATTACTGAAGAGGAATGAAACTTTCCTCATTATTTTTATAGTCCATGTAGCTAAACATGCATATTTTATTTTGCTTATAATGCAAACCTTAACTCATGTATATGTAATTCTATTTTCAAATGGTTACATTTTCCTATTTATTCTATTCCTTGTGAATCTTTAATTATTATTCGATTTTCTAAAAGCATTTATGTGTACAGGTTATGTTTCACCAAAGTATTTTCATGTCTAGGTTTTTGTGTGTTAACATTGGAAAATGCTATAGAGTATGTAAAGTTTGTGTCGAAGATTTAGATTGCAATGCTGACATTGATAAATATTTATGAGCGGAGGGAGCGGCGTCGCGCCGGGACAATGTCGTAGTCGTGTTCCAATGTAGGAGTTCTAAGTTTATCCAATCTAATTAGGAGTTCCAATGTCGTAGTCATAGTTGCAACTATCATTTATCCAATTGCCGCACAAGTAATCTATATGCAATGATGACATTGATAAATGTTTGTGAGCTATCACTGTGGAATATAGATCCCGACAATAATCATAGTTGTGCAGTCCACTAAGAGTTAGCAACCTCCGTCTCATCTTCTCTGCTAGAGTTTCGACGATCATTTGCAGTCTGGAACCAAGATGGCTCCTCACAAGCAACCTTGCATCTACGTCTCTTCTTCCTCTCATGGCGCCTCTGACACTTGCGACTTGCGAGGTATGTGCCTACGGCTTATTTCAATCTGTCTAATTGTAATGAAGGTCTGCTATCGCCCAATGCGGCCAAAGGTTCCTACGACGGAAGAGACAAAGCTGGTGCCATGAATGTCGCATCGAGAAAGGGTGAAGCCTGCTTGAATGCCAGCGGGCGAAGCCCGCAGCGTGTAACACCCTGAAACTCAAAAGAGGGACGGGCGACGTTTCAAGCCAAGTCTGGGACTTGGAGCAGGTGTCACAGGTCGTGTCACGGGCGTGACACGGGCGTGACACGGGCATGATACGGGCGTATTCAGCCACGGGTCGCGTGGTCGACGTTTTGGCGGGCAGGAGTCGTCGATGGGTGAACACAGCCTGGGACACGGGCATGTCCCAGGGCGTGTCAGCCACTCAACGCCACTCAACGATCGTTGAGTAAGGCACACGGGCCATTACACAGGCACGAACACGGGCGTGTCACATGTGACACGGGTGTGTCTTGTGCCGTGTCCTTCTCGGGTCGCGAATGTTTGCTGATTCCACACGGGGGGTGTGAAATGGGTATCAACACGGTCGTGTCGCATGCGACACGGGCGTGTCAGAGGCCGTGTCGAATGCCGTGTGCTGGTTATCGCGTCGGTCGAGACGGCGAATGGGTGACACGGCCATGCACACGGCCGTGTTGCAACCCGTGTTCGGCCCAGATTTTGTAATTTTAGGCTGAATCGCAGCCGTTCGATTTCCTTGGCTTGGGATCCGACGGCTGGGGGTGGATGCTGGCGGTTTAAACCCGGAAATAGGGTTTGCAATCCCTCATTTCATCCCCTTGCTTCTCTTTCTAAAGTCTAGAGAGGGGAGAGCAAGGAGGAGGAGGAAGGCCAAGATCCGGCCGCCGGTGGAGCTTCGGAGCTCCAAATCGCGATCCGAGTTCAGATCTGCGAAGGCGACGCCGTTGCGGTGCTTTCCAACCGTGTAGTTTTTCATGGCACCGCGGAAGAACGCAAGGGCAACGATTTCTCATCCTAGGGCATGTGAAGCCCTCTTTTCCTTTGCATAGGAAGCCCGCTCTCGCGGGTGAGCGAAGAGTTGGAGCGTTCCTTGGGGTAGATATGTGAAGTCCCCCTTGTATAGAGTCCGTATGCGAAAACGGGCATAGGCATTGTGTGTGAAACCTATCCGGACAAGTAGAGCCGGATCGGTGATGTTGCATTGCATATGAACCGGGGAAGACTCCGGGTGTTTGGGCATTTTTCGGGTTTTCTATGTGGTAGATTGCATCAGGGAGCCTTGGAGACTAACTACAAGGTGCACCCGGAAAATTGGGCAAAAGCGGGTTTTGCCAACATGGTGGCCGAGGAGCCAACTTGAACATAACTGGGTTATGTGCTTGTGTGATCGAATTTTGGGATCCGGGAGAAGCTTGGCCCGCACGTACGTCTTAATGTGACTATGCGGTGTGAGCAACGGGCAAGTGGACGCGGACCCGGGGCTATGCGGTTTGGTGACAGACATCTGAAAAAGAGACTGGCCATTGGCATGGTTGTGTGAGTCTTAGGCATGTACTGGAAAGACTAGATTGCTCACGAGTTTTTCCATCCAAGGGGTGGTGGTGAAGCCACGGATTTGACCGGATTCACCGATTATGTGCCCTGAGTGCACGGGATGTGTGGCCGTGCGAGCCTACGCCTGTGATGTAGTGTGATTACACTATTAACTGTTGCTTATACTAATAAAGTGCAGGGAAAGAGCATCGCCGCCCCAATTCTGGGGGCGGGGTCGTTATAATTTGGTCAGCATAGCTGACCGTTGCTTTTGTTTGACACCGAGCGGTGGTTTGTTGCTTGCAGGTGCTGCGGAGCCGAGCGGGAAATAGCGGGCTAAAGCCCAAGTTGCTGAGCCGGCCCTCGAAGGCCTAATTTTGAGTGTTTCATTGTAATCATGTGTGGCCGACCTGAGAGCCGAAGTATGAAAACACTTTTATATCAAGCAAACTGTGTAAGGCCTTAAGGCCATTTCTATTTCTGTGTATTGAAACATTCCTACGAGTGTGATTGTAGTGGACATTCATGCTTTTGGCTGGGTTTTTTCGTCTTGCAACTTAATTTTAATGCTTCCGCTAGGTGCTGTGTAGGATGTGTAATTGGTTGAATGGTTTCAACGCGTAACCAACCGGTCTGTCCGTAGTATATGGCATCAGGCCCAGGCCGGACCTACTGTTATATGCTATGCGACGAATAGGGGTGTTACAAATTGGTATCAGACTACTGGTTTCGGTCAAGCTTAAATGAATTCGTGGGCGAATTCACTTTAAGGGGTGGTGAGTACATGTATGTGCGTCATCGTTATAACATGAAAAGAACCCATGAATGTCCACTTATGAATGAAAATACACATGTTTGGGGAACCTGCGTGTTCCTATAATTGCTTTTTGTAATTTTGTTCGGTCCCTTATTGGTGTTCTGTACGATGGTAGGTGTCCGAGAGTGGCGCGTGGCAGTCTGAATGCACACTTTCTGAGAAAAGTACTGCACCCAGCGACGTGTCGGAGATCCCTACGTCTTTGGAAACCATAAGAAGGGTGGTTGAAGCGGTGTTCGCTGTGACCAACGCACAACATGGGAGTAATGTGTAACCATTTGTCCCTGAGTTGGCCCCAACATCGGGCGATATGTTGGAGCAAAGGGCATTTGGGGGTCAATTAGAGCAGCAAATGAACATGACTATGGTGCACGGAGCACATTCTGTTGACGCATATTTGCAGACGTTCCTTATGTTAAGGCGCTACCCATGCTTTGAATGGAAAAGTGAGCAATCTAGAGTTGATAGATTTTATAACGGTCTGCGCAGCGAGTTGCGTATCCTACTGCTAGGACCAAAGTTGTTGGGATTCCGAGCTTTGGTGGAATCAACCAGAGCTTTGGAAGTGGAGTTGGGGAAAACTCACCAAGTGCCAGTGTATAGGGTACCAAACCCTACAGATCCTATAGGGACTGCCTATCGAAAGACGCCGAGAAAAGAGGCTGGGTCATCTATTACCCAAACTACCCTCAATTGTTAATCTTGTGGCAAGAAAGGGCACCTCGCCAGAGAGTGTTGGGAGAGTGCTCAGAAGACAAGGAAAGTTTTGGCAGGAGCAGTCAAAGATGCTATGGCAAAGGATTCAGTGGTCAAGTTGACAACCTCAAAATCTGGGTACCGTAGGTGGTACAAGAAGGCTAGGAGGTCGGGTCTAGTCCCTTCCTCTAGCACATCCGGAGCGACTACAGTCCAAACACCGGATGCATGCTTTGTCTGTGGGAAGCCGGGGCACTATGCCCGGGATTGTTGGAGTGGACGCCCAATGTCCAAAAAGAAGTTGGGGTCAATATCTGAGGAGAAAGGAAAGGCGGTGGCGTCTACAGCACCATTGTTTACTCCGGACCAACTGGGAATGGACATCCTTGGCCAGCAAGAGGCCATGTGGCCGATCGTCGGGAAGACAGGTATGGTTTAATTGATAGAAATTTAGCTTCTTATACCTGTTACCTTTTGTGTGTTAGCTTAGGACTGGAGGTTCTAGGCTTTGTTTGGATTTTTTTGGCAATCCGGCGAGAGCATTGTTCGATACGGAAGCTTCGCGCTCCTTTTGTCCAAAGGATTTATATCGTGCATTGAAGTACCTTCTTCGATGGAAAAGTACAATTGGATGCGTTGTGGCGTAATGGATGTTCAATGCACGCGAAAAGAGTTTCTGTGTAGCAAGGTTACGGTTTAGGGGTCAGGGATTTGACGTGCAAGCGTCGTTACTGCCACCATGGGAGGCTTTAAAGCCTAAGCCTACATTGGGTAGTATCTCGTGTGTATCTGAGTATCCTGATGTGATTCCCTGATGGTCTCCCTGGAGTCCCTTCGTAGCGAGCGATCGATTTCGAGTGAGCTGGTGCCAGGTGCCAAACCTGGGTCACGCTCTCCATATCGTCTAACGCCTAATGAGTTGGCAGAACTGAAAGTTCAACTGGAAGAGTTTCTGTAGCAAGGTCATGTGCGTCCAAGTTTGTCGTCTTGGAGCACACCGGTCCTTTTCGTATAGTAGAAGGACGGGAGTTTGCGGCTCTGAATCGTTTATGGAGAACTGAACAAGTTGATAAAAGAGAGCATATACCCGATCCCAAGAATTGGCGATCTGTTTGATTAGTTGGGTGGGTAATCGGTGTACTTAAAGTTGGATCTTAAGTCTGGTAACTATCAGCTGAGAATCAGGGAAAGTGATATCCCAAAGACAGTGTTCAATGCAAGATATGGGCATTTCGAGTTTACGGTCATGCCGTTCGAGCTGACTAATGCGCCATCGGTGTTTATGGATCTGATTAATAGAACGTTCAGGGAGTACTTAGACCATGTTGTGATGGTCTTTATTGACGACCTATTGGTGTGCTCGCAGTGCGAAGAAGATCGCTTCAAGCATCTGCGTTTGGTTTTGGAGACGCTAAGGAGGAACGAGTTATACGCAAAGTTCTCCAAAGGCGAGTTTTGGTTATCTTCAGTAGCGTTCCTTGGTCACGTAGTCAGTGGGGAAGGAGTTGCGGTGGATCCGGCGTAGATTGTTGCAATACGAGTGTGGCCTGTGTTGTCTTTTGTAGCAAAAGTCCGGAGTTTGCTGGGGCTTGCCGGCTTTTACAGGCACTTCCTGGAGAACTTCTCGCGGATAGCGCTACCTCTCACGACTTTGACAAGGAAAGATCAGAGTTTTGTGTGGGCGCATGAGTGTGCGCAAGCTTTTGAAGAGCTGAAGAGTCGGTTGACCACGGCGCCAGTGCTTAGTTCGCCGAGTGGGTCTGAGGGCTTCGAGGTTTATAGTGACGCCTCGGGTAGTAGTTTGGGCTGCGTGCTTGTGCAGCTTGGGAGCGTGATAGCTTTTGGATCGCGTCAGCTAAAAGTGCATGTAAGGAATTATCCGGTCCGCGACTTGGAGCTGGCGGCCGTGATATTTGCGCTTAAGCTGTGGAGGCACTACTCGTACGGCGTTAAGGTCGATATTCATACCGACCATAAGAGCCTGAAATACCTGTTGGATCAATAGGATCTGAACATGAGGCAGCGGAGATGAATGGAGTTCCTGGGGGACTATACGTTCAAGATTCATCATGCACCCGGCAAGGGCAATGCAGTTGCGGATGCGTTGAGTCGCAGGGCTCCCGCCCAAGCCAAATGGTTGTCGGTGCATGATGAGAGGCTAGTTCGGGAATTGAAAGCGTTAGAGATCTGTTGTGTTGACAAGCGGACTAGCGCCGAAGCGTTGTTGAACTGGTCGGAAGTCCAGTATGACCTGGCTGATCGTATTTGGCAGACTATGGTTTGTGTAGCTGTATGAAGGAAATCGTGGGTGCGGCTCGATGGGTCAAAATCCCAAATCGACGGTTGTAGGTGGGCTACCAAGGAAAGACAATTGTTTGTGCGGCCCAAGCATGGGTAATCTATGGGTGGAGTTGTGATACGTTATATCAAGTACTCAACTCGCTTAGGAGGCACGAAGTTGTGCCGATATCTGAAGAAGTGCTCTGGTGGCCAGAACTCTAGAAGATCGTGGCACTATATGTGGCAAAGTGCCAGCCTTGCGCCTTAGTGAAGGCAGAGTGCCAGATGCCGGGAGATTCTTGAATCCTTGCCTAGTTCGGAATAGAAGTCCGACTGGACTGTGTGCATGGTTTGCCAAAGTCACAGTGAGGTAACGACGCCGTTTGGGTGATCGTAGTTGTGTTGACACTAGTGTCGCACTTCATTCCGCATAGGAAGGATAATTCGGTGGAGTAACTGGTAAATGTTTATGGATAACATCGTTAGGCGGCACGGTGTGCCCCGCAACGTCGTGAGAAATCGAGGTGGGTGTTCTACGTCCAATGATTGGAGTTAGTTACAGAAAGTGTTGGAGACTAAGTTGTAGTTTAGTCCAGTCTTCCATCCGCAGACGGATGAGCAGACCGAGTGGGTCAACAGGACGTTGGAGGACGTGCTTCGCATGTGCGTTCTGGACTTCGGGAAGCAGTGGGAAGGCCATCTGTTTTGGTAAAGTTTGCGTACAACTTTAGCTACCAAGCGAGCATATAAATGGCGCCCTTCGAGGCCCTTTTTGGTAGAAGTCGTCGCATGTCATTGCCGAGGCTAGAAATGGATGACACGAAGTTGTATTTAAAGTAAGAGGTGGTAAACACTACCCTTTTTGGTGCGAACCATATGAGAACTTTTGCTAATCGCTCAGGAGAGGCAGGCTAAGTGCTTTAATGCCACGTAACGGAATGATGAGTTATCGGATGGCGTGTTGGAAGTTATAGTTGTTCAAGAGTGTTTCACGAAAGCGACGCTTGGGGAAGCTGAGCCCGGTATACCTTGGACCACTAGAGAATTCTAGAGCGGTTTGGTGAGGCGGCGCAAGAGCCTTCGAACTTGATCGTGAGTGATCAAGTTTTGGTGGACGAAAGGTTAACGACTAGGGTCAAACCCGTTCGTTTTGGAGACCGTGAAGTCGAGCGACTTTGTCTCAAGGAGATCAGGATAGTCGTGGTCCGGTGGGACTTTTGTGTTAGCCAGGAGCTCTTAAGAGTGAGAGCAATCTATGCTGGAAGTGTACCCGGAGTTATTCCGCCTGGGTACCGCTGAGAGATTCTATTTTCTCTCCTTTGGTAATTTCGTGGACGAAATTCTTTTAAGAGGGGGAGAGTTGTAACACCCCGAAACTCAAAAGAGGAATGGGCGACGTTTCAAGCCAAGTCTGGGACTTGGAGCAGGTGTCACGGGTCGTGTCACGGGCGTGACACCGGCGTGACACCGGCGTGACACGGGCGTGCCACGGGCGTGTTCGGCCACGGGTCGCGTGGTCGACGTTTTGGCGGGCAGGAGTCGTCGAGGGGTGAACACGGCCTGGGACACGGGCGTGTCCCAGGGCGTGTAAGCCACTCAACGATCGTTGAGTAAGGCACACGGGCCATTACACGGGCACGAACACGGGCGTGTCACATGTGAAACGGGCGTGTCACATGTGACACGGGCGTGTCTTGTGCCATGTTGTATGGTCGTGTCCTTCTCAGGTCGCGAGTGTTGGCCGATTGCACACGGGGGGTGTGACACGGGTATCGACACGGCCGTGTCGCATACGATACAGGCGTGTCGGAGGCCGTGTCGAATGCCGTGTGCTGGTTATCGCGTCGGTCGAGACGGCGAATGGGTGACACGGCCATGCACACGGCCGTGTTGCAACCCGTGTTCGGCCCAGATTTTGTAATTTTAGGCTGAATCGCAGCCGTTTGATTTCCTTGGCTTGGGATCCGACGGCTGGGGGTGGATGCTGGCAGTTTAAACCCGGAAATAGGGTTTGCAATCCCTCATTTCATCCCCTTGGTTCTCTTTCTAAAGTATAGAGAGAGGGGAGATCAAGGAGGAGGAGGAAGGCCAAGATCTGGCCGCCGGTGGAGCTTCAGAGATTCGAATCGCGATCCGAGTTTAGATCCGCGAAGGCGATGCCGTTGCGGTGCTTTCCAACCGCGTAGTTTTTCATGGCGCCGCGGAAGAACGCAAGGGTAACGATTTCTCATCCTAGGGCATGTGAAGCCCTCTTTTCCTTTACATAGGAAGCCCGCTCTCGCGAGTGAGCGAAGAGTTGGAGCGTTCCTTGGGATAGATATGTGAAGTCCCCCTTGTATAGAGTCCGTATGTGAAAACGGGCATAGGCATTGTGTGTGAAGCCTATCCGGACAAATAGAGCCGGATCGATGATGTTGCATTGCATATGAACCGGGGAAGACTCCGGGTGTTTGGGCATTTTTCGGGTTTTCTACATGGTAGATTGCATCAGGGAGCCTTATAGACTAACTCCAAGATGCACCCGGAAAATTGGGCAAAAGCGGGTTTTGCTAACATGGTGGCCGGGGAGCCAACTTGAACATAACTGGGTTATGTGCTTGTGTGATCGAATTTTGGGATCCGGGAGAAGCTTCGCCCGCGTGTACGTCTTAATGTGACTATGCGGTGTGAGCAACGGGCAAGTGGACACGGACCTGGGACTATGCGGTTTGGTGACAGACATCTGAAAAAGAGACTGGCCATTGGCATGGTTGTGGGAGTCTTAGGCAAGGACCGGAAAGAATAGATTGCTCACGAGTTTTGCCATCCAAGGGGTGGTGGTGAAGCCACGGATTTGACCGGATTCACCGAGTATGTGCCCTGAGTGCACGGGGTGTGTGGCTGTGCGAGCCTACGCCTGTGATGTAGTGTGATTACACTATTAACTGTTGCCTATACTAATAAAGTGCAGGGAAAGAGCATCGCCGCCCTAATTCTGGGGGCGGGGTCATTATAATTTGGTCAGCATAGCTGACCGTTGCTTTTGTTTGCCACCGGGCGGTGGTTTGTTGCTTGCAGGTGCTGCGGAGCCGAGCGGGAAATAGCGGGCTAAATCCCAAGTTGCTGAGCCGGCCCTCGAAGGCCTAATTTTGAGTGTTTCATTGTAATCATGTGTGGCAGGCCTGCGAGTCGAAGTATGAAAACACTTTTATATCAAGCAAACTGTGTAAGGCCTTAAGGCCATTTCTATTTCTGTGTATTGAAACATTCCTACGGGTGTTATTGTAGTGGACATTCATGCTTTTGGCTGGGTTCTTTCGTCTTGCAACTTAATTTTAATGCTTCCGCTAGGTGCTGTATAGGACGTGTAATTGGTTGAATGGTTTCAACGCGTAACCAACCGGTCTGTCCGTAGTATATGGCGTCGGGCCCCGGCCGGACCTACTGCTATATGCTATGCGACGGATAGGGGTGTTACACAGCGCCACATCGAGAACGGGCGAAGCCTTTTCGAAGATGCTATATATTCTTGGATCATAGTTGGGTCATTTAAACAGTCTTAGTGATGTGTATCGTGTAGGCTATTTAAGGTCACTTTATTGTGCAGGTTTTGGAAGAGAATTTGGACTGGTCAGATGTGCAGTGGTCACAAACTGGTGTATGGATTGTTGGGAAGGAATATGCTCTTGCTCGTGCTCATTTTCTCTCTCCAAATTAGTTAAATTTTGTATATTTTTTATATAATTTGTATGCCTACTGCACCATTTGTGCATTTCATTAAATGGCATATGCTGCATACACTGTAGGCCTCATTTCTATGCGGTGATGTAAAAGGCTTCCCAAATGATCTTCTATCAAACAACGCAGGCTCAGTGAAACATTTTACTTTTTTGTTATTAGCCTTATGTTGAATGAATGAATTAATATTTATGCATTATGAAGATTTTGAGATGTTGAGAATCTTTCTTTCTTGTTGATTACAATGTTCCTCCCAAATATATATATATATAGAGAGAGAGAGACAGAGACACAATGTGTTTCTCAATACGTTGGATTTTTTTTAAAATAAAAAATAATAAGGTTCCGTTTTGCACAATATTTAACACTGCAATTATAAAATGTATATTTTGTATGACAATGATTTTTTTCAAGCCGGCGGCCGGCGGCAAAAGCAAGAACGAAGACGAGAGAGCGGTTGTCGGCGGCAAAAGCCAGAGCCAGAGTGAAGACGGTGTGAAGAGAGCGGCAACTGGCGGCCTCAGGCTCGCAAGCCACCGGTCGCACCGTCTTGACACGATTTCTATTAGCATATGAATGTGATCCTCTCTCTCTATATATATAATATATATTTGCCAACAAATTAAAGTGTCATAATGAAGCATATCTGATCAATGTTTTAAAAATGAGCTTCACCGGCGCTCTTTCTAAAAACTTGTCCATTGCTTTTCAAGATATAAATTAACTTGATAAGTTATTACCGCGTTTATAAAAGAAAGAGCAGTTCTTGTTAATTGGGCGACCATGGCGTTTTAAAAGAAGCGTCGTTGTTGCTTATTGATCTACCACGACATGATGCATATGAGAAATTATCAGGTTCTAGAGAGGGTGAGGAATTGGATGAGGGTGAACTGGGAATAGATGAGGCAAAACATGATGATGAACTAAAGGTCAATTTTCTTGTAGCGTTAATAAGAGATTTAAACTTATGTAAACACTAATGTCTTACTTCCTCTCTCCCTCCCTTCTTTTTTTTCTTTTCCCTCTTCTCTCTTTCTCCCTCTACCCCCCCCCCCCCCCCCCTTTCTTCTCCTCCCCCTCTTTTTCTTTCTCCTCCCTCCCCCTCCCCCCCTTTTTCCCCCTCGTACTGGAGTGGAACCCGGTGCCCCCCCCCAATTACTCTCAATGCCATGTATTGGCTAGAGATTAAATTCCTCCCATTCCCAAGGCTTTGGGAAGGCTAAAAAGTCGGCCTCTTTTCTGGAAAATGGGGAGGGGGCGAAACCATCAAGGAGGGATGTTAACTCCTCATTAAAACTCTCAAATACTCCAAGAAACAAACACTTCCTATATAAACCCCTTGGTGGTTAGGGTTTTGTTTTTCCCCCACCATAAAGCCTCCAAACAAAGAGGAGAACAACACAACCAGCCACCCGACGAGCCTCCTCCACGCACTCCAGCGAACTCCACCAACCATGGCCGCCCGTCGATCCCCTCGCCTAAACGGCGCAAATGTAAGTTCCTCCAACTTCTCTCTGCCCTTAGATCCATTTCCTGTCGATCCTTGCCGATTCCGACCACCCGAGACGACATTCCCGGCCATGGAAGCTTCGGACCACCCCCACGACCTCCGCCACCATTGCGGGTTTCGGGCTCGCATGGGGCGTGTGAAGGGGAGGGAGGGCCTCCAGGACCTCTCTCATGGCCCTTGAGGGGGAGGAAATCGCTTGAATCCGCTTCGACAGCCTCCTCCATCCAAAACAAAAAAAAATGAAAAAATGATATTTTCCGGCCACCGGCGGTGGCGGCCGGCCGCCGGCAGATGCCCCACTGGAGCTCCCTCCCCGGGCGCTCCTTCTCAGTGTGGTGGCCGGAGCTAACTCCCCATAGGATGAGGAGGAGAAGCCCCGCAATATGTTTTTTTTTGAAGAGGGGATAGCAGGTTCACGATGGCAGGTGGCTGCTCGTGTATCTAGAAGGAGTTTCCGTCCAGATCCCAGAGTGCCGGCGGCGGCGGTTGGCCGCCAGTATTCGCCTCTCCGGTATGCTCACCTTCGGTGCATCCACCGCGGGAGTTGGTCGGAGCAGTGGAGGCTCCGGTCGACCGCGGAGAGTATCCCGCACGCCATCACCGTAGACCGTAGTAAGCTATATATATATATATATATATATATATATATATAGAGAGAGAGAGAGAGAGAGAGAGAGAGAGAGAGAGAACCTGTTTTCTGAAACCTTACAGAGAAAATCAGCAAATTGACCCCCAAATGTTTGTTTTTTCAAAAAATGATCAACATAAAAGTTGTAGATATCGATGAGATCTAAAACTTTAATGTTGATTACTTTTTGAAATAACTCCGTTTAGACCCCCGATTCGGGCCCCGAAAAAAGTCAACATAAGTCACGCCGGCCATCTATACGGACAAATTAAGTTCAGCGTGATTTTTTTCGGGGCTCAAATCAAGGGCCTAGACAGAGTTATTTCAAAAGGTGATCAACATGAAAGTTGTAGATCTCATCGATATCTACAACTTTCATGTTGATCACTTTTTGAAATAACAAATATTTGGGGGTCAATTTGCTGATTTTCTTTGTAAGTTTTCAAAGAACTGGTTCTCTATCTATAATTACTCTATATATATAGCCATATAGGGAACTTTACTCGTATGCAATCACGGTGGTGATATATTATATATAAAAATTACATCTCCCGAGGGTATGGTATAAATGACAATATATATAATTAAAAGCGCTCTATTTATTTTTGTCATTGTTGGTCGTATAATCAATCGCTTAGAGAGAATTTACCAACTTAAATTATTTATTGTATTGATCTGTAAGGTATGCAACGTGAATCTTTGGCAACGCCATCTTCGTAGCAGCGAGTTCTGTAAAAACGTTTAAATCTAAGTTTTATTTTCGTTCCATTTTAACCCTCAAAAAGTTAGACAGGCTTTTTGCACATGACTATATGTATGTATATATATATATATATCAAAATTTTGTTATGCTTTCATATATGTTTATAGTTGTCCATGAAATTTTGTACAGGAAAAATTGTTAACTTAAATGATATAAGTTATCATTCATCACGTGCAACTAATGGTTCTCATCTTGTGGTATTTATTTATTAATCAGATCTTATATATGAGTTGTAGTTTGCTAATCGTGTTTAAATTATTCAAAATATTGAATTCATGTAGGGATTATTCCCGAATGCGCAAATATGATGTAATAACTTATAAGTACTATCATATAGTCTTTCATTCATTACTTATGTATGGGTAAATGGGAGGATGCATAAATACCGATGTGGCGGGTTCGTCGGCTTCCCCCTATTATGCACTAAGGGAGAAGTTGTGACGATGAACTCTTTTGTTTGTGGTGGTGAAGAGTACCGGGGGCTAGTTACCCCTTCCACATAGGTACGTCTCACGCCGGTTTGGTTATATGCCGAGAGGGTTGATCTCCGCACGGGTGAGGATGTGTTCCCATAGAGAGTACCTATTTTTCATAGAGGTACGAAGGCCTAAGAAGTTAGGGTGTATCCATAACCTAGAAGTGGGAGCGACCGACCCACTGTCACCGTCTAGCCACGGTGGTGAGGCCTGGGAAGTGAGCTCCTTCTCTTAACAGGTCATTATGTCAACATAGGTGTAAAGGATCGCCATGCATCATTCGAGTGACAATAAGAACATCATACATGCTCATCACATCAATTATTCACATTATGCTTACGCGTGCTATTATCTGGTACTGTCATCGTATAATCACCATCAGGAGGAGTTATACGAGAACAAATAAACTTTTGACGTTCTCCCTTTACAAACCATTATTTTACTATCACACTTGCTTAACCGTTTCTATGAATGAATTGCTTCGGCTATTGTGCTAACTTTTACTTGCTTAACTGTTTATACGAATACATTGCCTCAGCTATTTTGCTAACCTTTCTTGCAGGTTTCCTTTCTAGTACCCTCTAAGGGGTTGGGGAGGAGCGTGAGATTTACTTGATCATGATGTGACTAACGTACTTTTGTACGTATCATTTTAGGGCTCGATGCGCCTACCGATAGAGCAGGAGCGGATGGAGGACTGTAGGCGTGATCCCGTTGATCAGGAGTTCCAGTAGCCAGCTCGAACAGTCTACGAGGATTTGAGGGTATTGACTTGAATGGGAGAGAGGATGAGTGGTTCCCTTTTTGTAGGCTCTATGTTTTGTCATCTTACGTTTGGATGATCATTTTGGACACATATACCCCTCGTGGGTTTCGTTATGATTTACCTATTTTTATCAATATATATATATATATATATATATATATATATTATGTGATGCTTCCGCGCAATCTTTATCCTCTGAGAATGGTTTTCTGTCCTGATGTATATAGCCTTACAAGACGCATGTTCCACCAATTGGGTCGTGGGTCGGGTAAGATGATTGGGACCTCTACCTAAACACGAACCTTTTGGCGAGACAAGCGCTTTGAGCATAAGGTCCTCCTAGTTTTGAGAGGAGGACCTTACAAAAAGCTTGTGAGGGGCCTAGCGCGAAAAGGGATGTTACAACATACTCCTGCAATTCGGGGATTATGTGCCTCTTCAGTTTCAACTCTGATATTGGCTCTTTCGGGTCCAATGCAGTAATCTCATAGCAGATGTTCTTCATCTTCGAGAAGAAGAAGAAATGGACATACACCTTGAGTGGTCTTTACCAACTCATTTTCCAAGAACTGTAGCCGAACTACATTCTTCTTATTGAATAGGCCATCCAGATTTCAGCTGCTGACCGACATTCGATGATGTGGTCAAATAGCTCCGGTGAAATCGTACGCTTCAGAGCGAATGTTTCCTTCGCACTTGTTCGCCTCCAAGCTTCACCGCTTTAGCATTTCCACCGGCAGAGACTACTTCTTGTCGGTTGTCACCACCGACAACTTCTTAAATATCCTCGCCAAGAAGGTAATTCTCCATACAAGACCTCCACCTTTTGAAGTTGTTCTGCGTTAAGAATTCAATTCCAATTCCTCTGCATAACCGGCTTCCATTGCACTCAACTGATTTACTTGATTTTCAGGAAGGAATAACAACCTACTGAGTTTGGTGAACTGCTAACTCCTCAATACCCCTCTGATACCGTGAAAAAATTTATGAATGAAGCTGAAAAATGTCGTAGGAATACTCAACCACAACCAAAGACAAATAGAAATTAGTAGCAATAGTAGCACAAGAGTCTCTAATTAGAATTAATAACTTCTTTATAAAGCGAGGTAGACATTGTGTGTAATGCCCCGAAACTCAAAAGGGTGACGGGTGGCGTTTTGAGCCAAATCTGGGATTTGGTAGAGGTGACACGGCGTGGGACACGGGCGTGTCCCAGGGCGTGTCTCAGGGCGTGTCGTGCTCGGGTTCGGCGATGGTCGCATGGTCGACGATTTTGAAGTTAACGGTTGTCGGGGGGTGAACACGGCTTGGGACACGGGCGTGTCCCAGGGCATGTCAGTCACTCAAATCCTTTCACTCAACGATCGTTGAGTGAGGACGTACGGCCTGAGCCCAGACGTGTTCAGGTCTGACACGGGTGTGTGAAATTCGACACGGGTGTGTCGAATACCTGTGTCCTCCTCGGGTCTTTTGACGAGTTGTGCTAAGGAAGCTACACGGCCTGGGACACGGGCGTGTCCCAGGGCGTGTCTAGCATACGACATGTGACACGGACATGTAACATGGCTGTGTCGTGCTCTAAATGTTTTGGACCTGTGATGTTGGAGGAACATGCCCAGCTACACGGGCGTGTACTGTATGACATGGGCATGTCAAGCCTGATAAGGGCGTGTCGAGTGCCCGTGTTCTTTTTGGGACGCGACGGTTTTGGCGGCGAATGAGTGACACGACCTTGGACACGAGCATGTCGCAAGCCGTGTTCGGCCCATGATGTTTAATTTCGGGTTGAATCACAACCGTTCGTTTCCTTATTTTGGGATCTAACGGCCCAGGGCTCTCCATGCTAGGGTTAAGGCCAGGATTGGGGGTTTAAACCTCCACTCTCACTTAACCATTCTCTTTCTAAAACCTAGAGAGAAAGGAGAGCAAGGAGTTTGGAGGAAGAGGATGATCCGGTCGCTGGAGGAGATTCGGAGTGCCAAATCGCAAACCAAGCCCAGATCTGCGGAGGCAAGATCATCGCGGTGCTTTTCATCCGCGTAGTTTTCCATGGCACCGAGGAAAAAGCTAGGGTAACGATTTTCATCTTAAGCATGTGAAGCTCTTCTTCCTTTGCATGGGAAAAACCCGCTCCCGCGAATGTGCGGTGAGTTTGCGGTATTCCTTGGGGTAGATATGTAAAGTCCCCTTGTTAGAGTCCGAAATCGAAGTACGGGCATAGACATAGTGCGTGAAGCCTACCCGGACAAGTTGGTCTTGATCGGTGATGTTGCATTGCATAAGTAGCCGGAGAAGACTCCGTGCTATTTGTTGAGACCGAGCGGTCTGTCGGATGAGACTAGGCGGTCTGGCGGTTTGTCTGGCGGTCTGAGCGGTTTGGTAGTACCGAGCGGTCTGTCGGATGAGACTGGGAGGTCTGGCGGCTTGTCTGGCGGTTTGTGCGGCTTATGCGGCTTGTATAGTTTCAGGTTCTTGTAATTATTAGTCCCACATTGCTTATTTGTAATCTCTCTTCTCTCCTTCATTCTATAAAAGGGAGGTCATACCTTTGTAATAGATACCTTTTTCAGATAATAAAATTTCAGTTATACTACTTGCGGTTTGTTTTTTGTTCGTTTTAACATGGTATCAGAGGACTCGATCTACTCCTCCTGATTCTTTGTGCCTTATCTGACCGCGCGACCTGTCCGCACAGCTTGCTTCCTGTCCGCGCGACCTATTTTTCGCAGCCTGTTTCTTCCGCCTGTTTGCTTGGGCCCTGTTCGCGCGGCATGTTTCTTTTACTTGCGCCCTATAAGCGCGGCCTGTTCGCGCGGCCTGTTTCTTTTGCTTGCTTATTTCTTGCGACCTGTTCTAGTCGCCACCCCCTCCTCCTCCTCTTCAGTCGCCACGACCTATCGCTACGACCTGTTTTTGCCTTGTTCGCTTTTCGCCTCCCAGCAACCCCCTCTTCTGTTCGCGCGACTTGTCTTCTAGCCGCCCGACTTCTTCCCCTTTGCCTTGTTCTGCATCTTGGTCATGGCCTTCCTTGCCGCTGGTGTGTTGTCACCGTGACCACTACAGACTCCTCTCCCTGTCCGCTGCGACCTTCTTTGCTGCTCGTCCTGCTTGCTGTTCGCGCGGCTTGTTCTTTCTAGCCGTGCGACCTCTTTCCCTCTACTTCTTGGTTGCGGCATTCCTTGCCGTACGTCTTCCTGCTATTCGCGCGGCTTGTTGTGTCTTCTCGCGCGGTTTATTTTCCTCCCTTCATGGCTTTCACATCCGTGGTCACATCATCTGGTAGTGCCCACGTTATTACTCAAGGAAAATGGCTGATTGACACCGGTGCTACCAATCATATGACCGGCAATCCCCAGTGTTTTTCTCTCCTAGAAACACATGATCAGTTGCCCCCGATTATTCTCGCTAACGGCTCTCCGTCACTAGTCAATGGGATAGGAGTGGTTCCTGTCACTCCGTCTCTTCTCTTGGCAGATACTCTCTACGTGCCCAATTTTTCGTTCAACTTATTATCTGTGACCTCTCTATGCAAGCAGTTACAGTGTTCTGTCACATTTACTTCTACTTCTTGTTCTTTTCAGGATCCGGACTCCCGACGGACAATTGCTACTGGGACTGAGAATGACGGCCTATACTTCCTTGACAACATTTTCGCTCTATCCACCTTTTCTAACACCTCCACAGATCTTCTCCAATGGCATCTTCGCCTTGGCCATGCTCCTCCATGACTTCTTCGTCTGCTTCTGCCCCAACTTCCTTCCCATAGTCCTCCCCTCAACTGTGAGGCCTGTCAGCTTGGCAAGCATCACCGCTCTTTCTTCCCTCCAAAGCAAGTTCGTGGATCTACCCGTCCGTTTGATCTCGTCCACTCCGATGTTTGGGGTCCGTCTCCTACCCTCACCGTTGGTCGGGGGAGTTCATATTTTTTCACCTTTATTGATGATTTCTCTCGCTGTACGTGGGAGTATCTGTTAAAAGATCGCTCCGAATTATTTTCTGTATGGACATCCTTCTATCTTATGATAAAAACCCAGTTTAATGTTTCTATTAAAGTCTTTCGATCTGGTAATGCCAAAGAATTTATCAGTCATGACTTTTCTACCTTCTGCATGTAAAATGGGATTATTCATCAAACTAGTTGTGTCTATACTTCACAGCAAAATGGGGTGGCTGAACGCAAAAACCGTCACCTCCTTGATGTCGCTCGCACTCTGTTAACTCAAATGCACGTTCCTCGCTCCTATTGGGGCTATATTGTTCTCATCTCCTACTATCTTATCAATCGCCTTCCCTCCACCGTTCTCCACGACAAAACCCCCTTTTCCATTCTATATCCTGGGAGGGATACGTTTCCTCTTCCCCTACATATCTTTGGATGCACAGCCTTTGTGCACTCTCCCTCTGCCACCCGTGACAAACTCTCCCCACGTTCCACCAAGTGTGTCTTTCTGGGATACTCTACCACTCAGAAAGGCTATTGTTGCTTTGACCCGGTTACCCGCAAGCAGCTTGTCTCTGCGGACGTCACCTTCTTTGAAAATGCATCCTACTTCTCTCCTGACTCCTCTTCCTCTCCTGATATTCCGACTTCACTTACCACCCCTTCCGTTCCCTCTACACCTACCGAGATTATGCCACCTCCTCCCTCTCCACCATCTCCTCCACTGTGTCCTCCTCCTGAGGTATCTCCTTCTTCTCCACAGCCGCCTCTCTCTACTCCCGGGCCAGCTCTCTCCTCTATGGATGTCCCGGAAACTGAGGAACATGACGACCTAGATATTCCCATTGCTCTTCGCAAAGGGGTGCGGACGTGTACTCAACACCCTCTAGCTGCTGTAGTTTCATATGATCGTCTAACTCCTTCTCGCAGGGACTTTGCCTTGGCTATCTCTGCCACTGACACTCCCCGCACTTACCAGGAGGCTCTTACTATTCCTCATTGGAAGACCGCTATGGATGAGGAAATTACTACCCTCACTGAAAGGGGTACATGGACCCTTGTCCCCCCCCCCCTTTGGGCACTGATGTGGTTGGATGTCGATGGGTATTCGTTGTGAAGTTTTGCCCGGACGGCAGCGTGGATCGATACAAGGCCCGCTTAGTCGCCAAAGGCTTCACTCATACTTATGGGGTTGATTACTTTGACACCTTCTCTCCTGTTGCTCGTCTCAGCACCATTCAGGTTCTTCTCTCTGTGGCTATAAACCGGGATTGGCCCATTTCTCTGCTCGATGTCAAGAATGCCTTTCTCTATGGTGACCTTCAGGAAGCCGTATACATGGAGCAATCTCCTGGGTATGTTGCTCAGGGGGAGAAACGAGTATGTCATCTGAAGAAGGCCATATATGGCCTAAAGCAAAGCCCTCGGGCTTGGTTTGACAAGTTCAGCGGCATTATTACTGCCATTGGTTTTGTACGAAGTTCAGCCGATCACTCCTTATTTATTCGCAAAACCTCCTCTAGTATGGTGGTTCTTGCTATATATGTGGATGATATTCTTCTGACTGGCGACGACCAAGCTAGGGTAGCTTTGACAAAGAAACACCTCTGGCAACATCTAGTCACTAAGGATATGGGCTCTCCCAAATTCCTTCTTGGGGATTGAGATTTCTCGGAAATTCAACTCTTTAGTTCTCTCCCAACGGAAGTATGTTCTTGATCTGCTAAAAGAGGCAGGGTTAACTGGTGCTAAACCTGCTAGATGTCCCATGGCTATTGGGGAAGACAAAACTTGGATAGATGATTCGCCTCCTCTATTTGATTCTTCAAGGTACCGGCGTCTGGTGGGCAAACTCATTTATCTCACAGTGACCAGACCCGATATCTCTTATGCTAAAGGCAAGGTTAGCCAATTCATGCAAGCTCTTAGGGAGTGTCATCTACAGTCTGCCATGAGGATATTGGAGTATGTTAAAGCAGCTCCAGGGAAAGGACTCCTTTTTCAGAAGAATGGTCACTTGAGGGTTGAAGTGTATTCCGATTCAAGCTATGCTGATGATAAGGGAGACCGAAAGTCAACTTCGGGGTTTTGCACATTTGTTGGAGGAAATCTTGTGAGCTGGAAGAGCAAGAAATAGTCTGTGGTCTCACAGTCTAGTGCAGAAGCGGAATATCGTAGTATGACATCAACCACATGTGAGTTAAAATGGTTACGGGCTCTCATGCTTGACCTAGGAGAGGTCTACAACTATCCTCTTCCTATGTTCTGCGACAACAAGGCTGCGATATACATTTCCAAAAATTCGATCTTTCATGAGAGAACAAAACACATTGAGGTCGACTGCCACTTTATTCGAGAAGAGATTTTGAAGAAACAGATTTGTACTTCGTTCGTCACTTCTGACAACGAGTTGGCAGATGTCTTCACCAAGCCGATGTCCGCTTCTTTGTTTCATATTTTCGACAAGCTGGGCATGATTGATATCTATGCTCCAGCTTGAGGGGGAGTGTTGAGACCGAGCGGTATTTCGGATGAGACCAGACGGTCTGGCGATTTGTCTGGCAGTCTGAGCGGTTTGGCAGTACCGAGCGGTCTGTCGGATGAGACCGGGAGGTCTGGCGGCTTGCCTGGCGGTCTGGCGGTTTGTGCGGCTTATGCGGCTTGTATAGTTTCAGGTTCTTATAATTATAAGTCCCACATTGCTTATTTGTAATCTCTCTTCTCTCCTCCATTCTATAAAAGGGAGGTCATACCTTTGTAATAGATACCTTTTTCAGATAATAAAATTTCAGTTATACTACTTGCGGTTTGTTTTTTGTTCGGTTTTAACACTATTGATTGTTTTCAGGTTTCTACGGGGTAGATTGCAGCAGGGATCCTTGGGGATTAACCCCAAGGCGCACCCGAAAAACTGGGCGGAAACGCATTTCTGCCATCTTGGTGGTCTGGGAGCTAACCTTGAACATAACTAGGTTATGTGCTTGTGTGATCGAATTTGGGATTCGGGAGAAGCTTAGCCCGCGCGTACGTCTTAAAGTGACTAGGCGGTGTGAGCAACGGGCAAGTGAAAACGGACTCAGGCTATGTGGTTTGGTGTCAGATACCTGAAAAAGGGACTGGCCATTGGCATGGTCTTGTGAGTCTTAGGCTTAGACCGGAAAGACTAAAAATGCTCATGAGATTTGTCGTCCAAGGGATGGTGGTGAGACCACGGTTATGACCGGGTTCACCGAGTTAGTGCCCTGAGAGCACGGGGTGTGTGGTCGTTTTAGCCTGCACCTGTGATGTTGTGCTTGTTCACTATTTTACTTGCTATGCTAATAAGTGCACGGAATAAGCTTTGCCCCCCCCCCCCCGAGTTTGGGGGCGAAATCATTATAATTTTGTCAGCTTTAGCTGACCGTTATTCTTATTTGCCACCGTTGCGGTGATTTGTGCTTGCAGGTGCTGCGGAGCCGAGCGGCAAATAGCGGGCCAAAGCCCAAGTTACTGAGCCGGCCCTCGAAGGCCATGTTTGTTTACTTACTTTAAATCATGTGTAGCTGGCCTGCGAGCCGAAGTTTGTAAAACACTATTTATTTAAGTGAACTATTGTAAGGCCATAAAGCCAGCACTCTTTGGTACTTTGTATTTCATTCCTGTTTGGTTTGTTAGTGGACATTCATGCTTGTTAGCTGGGTTCTTATTGTTGCAACTTAACAAATTGCTCCTGCTAGATACTCTGTGTAGGACGTGTGTATTGGTTGAATGGTTTCATTGAGTAACCCACCAGTCTGTTTGTGGTATATGACGTCGGGCCCCGGCCGGACCTACTGCTATATGCTATGTGATGGATAGGGGTGTAACAATTTGGTATTAGACTACCGGTTTCGGTCCGGCTTAAATGAATTCGTGGACGAATTCACTTTAAGGGGTGGTGAGCACATGTGTGTGCGTCATCGTTATAACATGAAAAGAACCCATGAATGTCCACTTAGGAATGAAAATACACATGTTTGAGGAACATGCATGTTCCTATAATTGCATTTTGCAATGTTGTTTTGTCGCTTATCTATGTTTTGTACGATTATAGGTGACCAGGAGTGGTTATGGGCCGTCAGAACGTCCAGTTTCTGAGGCGAGCAACGCACCAAATGATGCGCCTGCAACACCTCCTTCAGCTGGGACCATTCGATTGGTAGCGGAGGCTGTGTTTGCGATGATCAATGCGCAGCCTGCGAAACAGGTGCAACAGCCTGCTCCTACTATGGAGCAAGTATCGCTCCAAGTGGCAGAGCCAAGGAGGGTGGAACAGGTGGTAGTGGAGTCATTGTTTCCTAGGAGAGAAATGGAGAAGCAGCTTAAGCACGTGATGGGCTTTAATCCTCCTATGTTCTTGGGGACGGGAACCCCAACTCAAGCAGAGGATTGACTCTCTAGAATTAAGAGAGTGTTGATAGCTACTGAGACTGAAGAGCGGTAGAAGAACATAATTGCAATGTTCTTTTTGGATGGTGACGCAAGAATATGGTGGGAAGGCTTCGAGCTACACCATCTGAAGGGTAGGCAGTTGACTGACGTCTCGATAGAGGAGTTTTTGATATTATTCTTGGCTCGATACCTCCCCTCAGCTCAGAGGATAACAATGGAAAATGAGTTCCATAAGCTAGTGCAAGGTGAGAGCAGCGTGGATGACTATCTCCACGAGTTTACTCGATTAGGTCGGTATGCAAGCGCTACCTTCGCTGATGAGGAGCGCAAGACAAGCCGATTCTACGAAGGTCTAAGGGATGACTTGAGACTGCTACTATCGGGGCCGATGACGCAGGGTTTCCTGACCTTTGTCAACACGGCCCGGTCTTTAGAGAAAGACATGAAGAATGTTCAGACAAAGAAGGACTCCAGTGGTAGGAAGTCAGAGTTAAAGGTGATGACTTTAAAGTCTGGTTTTCGAAGGTGGAATAAGAAGGCTAGGACGTCGGGTCCAGCCCCTTCTTCGGGTGCCTCGGGGGCAACTACCAACCGAACCTCGGGCGCTTGTTTTACTTGTAGGAAGACGGGACATTTCGCCCGTGACTGTTGGAGCGGACGTCAAAAGTATGAGAGGAAGCAGGGAGCAACCTATGAAGAAAAGGGCAAGGCGGTGGAGTCAACCGCATCCCATTATTCTCTAACTCAACCAAGAGTCTACAATCTGGGCCAGCAGGAGGCCATCAAGCAAGCGGATGTGGTGACAGGTACGGTTTAATTTATAGCAAGTTAGCTTTAAATACTGTTACAGTGTTCTTGTTAGCTTATTACTGTTTGTATAGACTTTATTTTGATTTGCGATAGTCCGGCAAGGGCACTATTCGATACAAGAGCTTCGCACTCCTTTTTGTATGAAGGTTTTATATCGCGCATCGGAGTCCCTTCTTTGATGGCGAAGGACAAATTGGACGTGTTGCTGCCGAATGGGTGTTCTATGTGTACAGACAGAGTTTGTGCCGTAAGGGTTCATATTGGAAGTCAGGAGTTCGACTTACTAGCGTTGTTGCAGCCGCTAGTAGAGTTCGACATCATCTTCGGTATGGATTGGCTTTCGGAGCAGAAGGCTTTTATTGATTGCAACCGTAAAGAGGTCAAGCTGGGTGCTGGGCGGGAGACAACATTTGCGGGATTGAAGGGGTAGAGCAAGATGTTGATGTCTGCTCTTCAGGTGGTGAAGGTGGCTCGTGCTGGAGCAGAGCTGTTCTTCACGTTAGTAGAGGCTGTAAAGCCTAAGTCCACTTTGGATGGTATCCTAGTGGTATGCGAGTACCCCGACGTGTTCTCGGACTATCTTCCCGGATCCCCACCACAACAAGAGTTCGATTTCACCATCGAGCTAGTGGCAGGTGCCAAACCCGTGTCACGATCTCCTTATAGGTTGGCTCCTAAGGAGATGGCAGAGCTAAAGGTTCAACTAGAGGAGTTGATGGAGCAAGGTTATGTTCGTCCAAGTTCGTCGCCTTGGAGCGCACCAGTCCTCTTTGTTAAGAAGAAGGACGAAAGTTTGCGGCTGTGTATCGACTACAGAGAACTGAACAAGTTAACAGAAAAGAACAAATACCTGATCCCACGGATTGATGATCTTTTTGATTAGTTAGTCGGGTCGTCGGTATATTCAAAATTGGATCTGAATTCTGGTTACTATCAGCTGAGGATAAGGGAGAGTGATATCCCAAAGACAGCATTCAGCACAAGCTATGGGCATTTCGAGTTTACGGTCATGTCGTTCGGGCTGACTAATGCTCCATCCGTATTCATGGATATGATGAACAGAAAGTTCAGGGAGTACCTAGACCGTTTTGTGATCGTCTTTATTGACGACATATTGGTGTACTCGTAGTGCGAAGAAGATCACTTCAAGCATCTGCATCTGGTTTTGGAGACGCTGAGGAGGAACGAACTATACGCAAAGTTCTATATATAAGTGTGAGTTTTGGTTATCCTCAGTGGCGTTCCTTGGTCACATAGTCAGTGGAGAAGGGATTGCGGTAGATCCGGCGAAGATTGTTGCGATACGAGAGTGGCCTGTGTTGTCTTCGGTAGCGGAAGTCCGGAGTTTTCTGGGGCTTGTCGGCTATTACAGGCGCTTCGTGGAGAACTTCTCGCGTATAGCGTTACCTCTCACGACGTTAACAAGGAAAGATCATAAGTTTGTATGGATGCAGAAGTGTGCACAAGCGTTCGAAGAGTTGAAGAGTCGGTTGACCACGGCGCCAGTGCTAAGTTCGTCGAGTGGGACCGAAGGTTTTGAGATATACAGCGATGCCTCAGGCAGTGGTTTGGGCTGCGTACTGCTGCAACATGGTAGTGTTATTGCGTATGGCTCGCATCAGCTGAAAGTGCACGAAAGGAATTATTCGGTCCACGACTTGGATTTAGCGGCCGTGATTTTTGCGCTAAAGCTTTGGAGGCACTATTTGTATGGCGTAAAGGTCGATATTTATACCGACCATAAGAGCCTGAAATACCTGTTGGATCAGAAAGATTTGAACATGAGGCAGCGGAGATGGATGGAGTTCCTGGGGGACTATACGTTCAAAATTCATTATGTGCCCGGGAAAGGCATTGCAGTTGCGGATGCATTGAGTCGCAGGACTCCCTCCAAAACCAACTGGTTGTCGATTCATGATGAGCGGTTGATTCTGGAGTTGGAGGCATTAGACATCTGTTGTGTTGACAAGCAGACTAGCGTCGAAGCATTATTGAACTGGACAAAAGTTCAGTATGACCTTGCTGATCGCATTAAGCAGGCTATTGAATTGGATAACAGCATGAAGGAGCTCATGGATGCAGCATTGGATGGGTCAAATTCTCAGTTTTCAGTTGAAGATGGACTGCTAAGGAAGGATAGTCGTTTGTGCGTCCCAAACGTGGGAAATCTACGGGTGGAGTTGATGTACGAGGCTCATCATACCAAGTACTCAATCCACCCAGGGAGCACGAAGATGTACTGGGACCTAAAGAAGTTATTCTGGTGGTCAGGGCTCAAGAAGGATGTGGCACTATTCGTGGCTAAATGTATGACTTGCGCCTTAGTGAAGGCAGAGTGCCAAAAGCCAGGGGGTTTCTTAAAATACTTACCTATTCCGGAGTGGAAGTTCGACGACATTT
This sequence comes from Platanthera zijinensis, assembly GCA_039513925.1. Taxonomy (NCBI): domain Eukaryota; kingdom Viridiplantae; phylum Streptophyta; class Magnoliopsida; order Asparagales; family Orchidaceae; genus Platanthera; species Platanthera zijinensis. Next base: position 161,336,631 of record CM077083.1, read on the forward strand.
CGATGGACTTTGTGCATGGCTTGCCAAGGTCGCAGAAGGGAAACGACGTCATCTGGGTGATCATAGATCGGTTAATAAAAGTATCGCACTTCATTCCGCATAGGAAGGATGATTCAGTGGAGAAACTGGCGAAGCTGTATGTGGATAATATAGTCAGACTACACGGTGTGCCACGCAGCATCGTGAGTGATCGAGATGGGCGTTTCACGTCCAATGATTGGAGGTTGATGCAACAGATGCTCGGAACTAAGTTGAAGTTTAGCACAGCCTTCCATCTGCAGAAGGATGGGCATACCGAGAGGGTCAACATAATCATGGAGGACATACTCCGCATATGCGTTCTAGACTTCAGAAAGCATTGGGAAGACCATCTGTATTTGGTGGAGTTTGCGTACAACAATAGCTACCAAGAGAGCATACAAATGGCTCCCTTCGATACCCTATATGGTAGGAAGTGTCGCATGCCGTTATCGTTGCTAGAAATGGGTGAGGCAAGGTTGTACAAAAAGCAAGAGGTGGAAAATGCTACTTTATTGGTGCGAACCATTCGGGAGCGTTTGTTGATCGCTCAGGATAAACAAGCTAAATACTACAATGCCAAGCATCAGAACGTGGAGTTCGTGGTTGGAGATTGGGTGTATTTGAAGATAAGGTCGTTCAAGGGTGTGTCACGGGTACGACGCTTGAAGAAGCTGAGCCCGAGATACCTTAGACTGTTTGAGATTCTGGAGAGGAACGGTGAAGCGGCTTACCGTCTGAAGCTATCGGTGGAGTTGAGTGGTCTACACGACGAATTCCACATATCAGTCTTGCGGAAGGCGGTGCAAGAGCCTTCGCAGGTGATCGCAGTTGATCAAGTATCGGTGGACAAAGGTTGACAACTAGGGTCAAGCCCGTTTGTATTTAGGACTCTGAAGTCAAGCGACTTCGTAATAAGGAGATCAGAATGGTTAAGGTACGTTGGGACAATTGCGGTCGTGAGGAGCTCTCTTGGGAATGGGAGCAGACCATGCTTGAGGAGTACCCAGAGTTATTTCACTAAGGTACCGCTTTTGGTTTTCTGTTTTCTTTTCCTTTGGTAATTTCGTGGACGAAATTCTTTTAAGAGGGAGAGAGTTGTAATGCCCCGAAACTCAAAAGGGTGACGGGGGGTGTTTTGAGCAAAATCTGGGATTTGGTAGAGGTGACACGGCCTGGGACACGGGCGTGTCCCAGGGCGTGTTGTGCTCGGGTTCGGCGAAGGTCGCGTGGTCGACGATTTTGCAGTCAACAGACGTCGTGGGGGTGAACACGGCCTGGGACATGGGTGTGTCCCAAGGGGGAATCAGTCACTCAAAGCCTTTCACTCAACGATAGTTGAGTGAGGACGCACGTCCTTATCCCAGGTGTGTTCGGGTTCGATACGGGTGTATGAAATTCGACACGGGTGTGTCGAATACCCGTGTCCTCCTCGGGTTGTTTGACGAGTTGTGCTAAGACAGCTACACGGCCTAAGACACGGGCGTGTCCCAGGGCGTGTCTAGCACACGGCATGTGACACGGGCGTGTCACATGGCTGTGTCGTGCTCTGGATGTTTTGGACCTGTGACGTTGGAGGAACACGCCCAACTACACAGGCGTGTACTGTATGACACGGGCGTGTTAAGCCTGATACGGGTGTGTCGAGTGCCCGTGTTCTTTTTGGGACGGGACATTTTTGACGGCAAATGAGTGACACGGCCTTGAACACAGGTGTGTCGCAAGCCGTGTTCGGACCAGGGCGTTTAATTTCGGATTGAATCGCAGCCGTTTGTTTCCTTATTTTGGGATCTAACGGCCCAGGGCTCTCCATGCTAGGGTTAAGGCCGGGATTGGGGGTTTAAACCTCCACTCTCACTTATCCATTCTCTTTCTAAAACCTAGAGAGAAGGGAGAGCAAGGAGTTTGGAGGAAGAGGAAGATCCGGTCGCCGGAGGAGATTCGGAGCGCCAAATCGCAAACCAAGCCCAGATCTGCGGAGGAAAGATCATCGCGGTGCTTTTCATCCGCGTAGTTTTCCATGGAGCCGAGGAAAAATGCTAGGGTAACGATTTTCATCTTGAGCATGTGAAGCTCTTCTTCCTTTGCATGGGCAAAACCCGCTCCCGCGAGTGTGCGGTGAGTTTGCGGTATTCCTTGGGGTAGATATTTAAAGTCCCCCTTGTTAGAGTCCGGAATCGAAGTATGGGCATAGGCATGGTGCGTGAAGCCTACCCGGATAAGTTGGTCTGGATCGGTGATGTTGCATTGCATAAGTAGCCGGAGAAGACTTCGTGCCATTGTTTTCGGGTTTCTACGTGGTAGATTGCAGCAATGATCCTTGGGGATTAACCCCAAAGCGCACCTGGAAAACTGGGCGGAAACGCATTTCTGCCATCTTGGTGCCCTGGGAAACAACCTTGAACATAACTGGGTTATGTGCTTGTGTGATCGAATTTGGGATCCGGGAGAAGCTTGGCCCGCGCGTATGTCTTAAAGTGACTAGGCGGTGTGAGCAACGGGCAAGTGGAAACGAACCTAGGCTATGTGTTTTGGTGCCAGATACCTGAAAAAGGGACTGGCCATTGGCATGATCGTGCGAGTCTTAGGCTTAGACCGGAAAGACTAAAATTTCTCACGAGATTTGCCATCCAAGGGATAGTGGTGAGACCACGGTTATTATCGGGTTCACCGAGTTAGTGCCCTGAGAGCACGGGGTGTGTGGTCGTGTGAGCCTGTACCTGTGATGTTGTGATTGTTCACTATTTTACTTGTTATGCTAACAAGTGCAGGAAAGAAGCTTTGCCGCCCCGAGTTTGTGGGCGGAATCGTTATAATTTGGCCAGCTTTAGCTGACCGTTATTCTTGTTTTCCACCGTTGCGGTGATTTGTGCTTGCAGGTGCTGCGGAGCCGAGCGGCAAATAGCGGGTCAAAGCCCAAGTTACTGAGTCTGTAATGCCCCGAAACTAAATCGGGTGACGGGTGGTGTTTTGAGCCAAATATGTGTTTTGGCAGGGGTGACACGGCCTGGGACACGGGCGTGTCCCAAGGCGTGTCATGCTCGGGTTCATTGTTGGACGTGCGGTCATCAATTTTGGGGTCGACGATCGTCGAGAGGCTGAACACGGCCTGGGACACGGGCGTGTCCCAGGGCGTGTCAGTCACTCGTCGAGTATGGTGCACACGGGCCATGACACGGGCACATAAATGGGCGTGTCTGGTGCCGTGTCACAGGCCGTGTCCTTCTCGGGTTAAGAATGTTGGTCGTTGCACACGGGGGTGACACGGGTCGTGACACGGCCGTGTCGCATGCGACACAGACGTATCGGAGGCCGTGTCGAATGCCGTGTTGTTGGGATTTGTCTCCACAATACCTCAGATTTGTAGGAGGTCAGACCTTGAACTAAGATGAATTAAGGTGTATTTGATGTTGTGTTTAAGTTGTATGTGTGCAGGTTCTAATTGCCAAGTGTAGACCAATGTCAGTCTATAATGGGTCACCAAACACAGGACCATACAATGTAATCCCTCATTGTGTGATCCAAAGTGTTGGCCCATGTATAGCCTCTCTATTGGGATACACTTCCTTCATGCACTTGGATTGATGGACAGAAGCATTGGAGCAAATTTCCTCTTAGAATTTTCCTAAGTCCTTTATACTCGAGTATTTCCTTGTAATACACGAGTAAGTGTTTCCTGATACTCGAGTATATACTCTGATACTCGAGTATATCTTCTGATACTCGAGTAAGTATGTTTATACTCGAGTAAGTATTTTCTGATACTCGAGTATATACTCTGATACTCGAGTATATCTTCTGATACTCGAGTAAGTATGTTTATACTCGAGTAAGTATTTTCTGATACTCGAGTATATATTCTGATACTCGAGTAAGCATGTTTATACTCGAGTAAGTGTTTCCTGATACTCGAGTATATACTCTGATACTCGAGTATATCTTCTGATACTCGAGTAAGTATGTTCATACTCGAGTAATTGATTTTTGATACTCGAGTAAATTCTTCCATACTCGAGTAATTGACTCTGATATAAACGTTTCTCAGTTATATTTTCTGATACTCGAGTTTAGTCTTTTGATACTCGAGTATATCGTCTTGATACTCGAGTATACTTTTCTATTACTCGAGTATACACTTCTGATACTCGAGTATACCATTTTTGATACTCGAGTAATACATTCTTCTCTCCTGTAATTCTCTCTTTCTATACTCGAGTATACTGCTTCTTGCTACTCGAGTAATCCATCTCTCCATACTCGTGTATATCCTCCATTACTCGAGTATCGCAGTCAATTTCTCCAGAATTATTCTAAGTCCATTTTCATCATAAGTACTTTGAATCTGTCAATTCTGATTGGTCCACGTGTCATCATTAATCAATGTTATGACCGTTGGAACCCACCTATAAATAGGTCTTTTCAGAAATGACTTTTCAAGCGTAATTACAGAAATATTCTTTTTAAGAAAGAGAAATTCCGTGAACCCTAATCTCACGCCGCCGCCATTGCCGTTCACGGAAGAAGAAGAAAAGTTTGGATCGCCACCTTCGTTTTCATCGATCTTTTCTCCAGCGATCCAGAAGAAAGAGAATCACTCGATCTTGCCAAGCCTTGAAGATTCCAGATCTACTTTCTTGATCGAGGTGGTTCTAGATCTCAGATTCGTGGATATTTCTCTAGTCGTCTTCTACATTTTCTGATCAAGCCGAAGTTCCTAAAGAAGAAGACAGATCCAGATCTGAGATTGTTGTTTTGATTTTTGTTTTCAAACCAAATTTCATTGTAGGAGATTCTTCTCCGAGACTTGTAGGAAGTTTTATCTTCCGAGTTTTTTGTAGATCCGTTTTGGGATCGAGATTTGTAGGAACGTGGTTCCGAGGTGTAGGATTGTTTTCAATCCGAGATAGTGGAGTAGCCGAGTCTAGTAATTTGCTAGATCGGTGAGGAAAGTGGACGTACCCAAGATTGGGGAACCACTATAAATCTCTTGTCTTCTGTGATTGCTTGATATTTGCTGTGTTAGATTTTAATTCCGCATTTGACACGCATTTCACCTATTCACCCCCCTCTAGGTGATTTAGGCTAACAACTCAGACCTCTCAATTGATACTCGAGTATGAATTTCTTATACTCGAGTATGGAAAAATCCGTCTAGACTTAATACTCGTGTATACTCAGTCCATACTCGAGTATACGTTAAGGATTACTCGTGTATGCCGTAAACTTCTCTCGTGTAATCGGATTTCTCTGGAATTTTTCAAACTCTCTATTCGCACAACTAAATTGCCGCCTCTTCAGGTATGTCTTTATACTTAATTCGTTTTAAACCTAATTAGAATTATTTATATATATATATTCAAAACGACAAAGTCCTTTCCACTTCTCATTCACTCGAGTAGCCGCCGGCTGTTCGTATTCCAGAAACCCTGTTCTTCATCTTCCATCGCCGCAGATTCCCGTCTTCCTCTTTGAAGAATCGCTGATGGCTCCTCCCTCCTCCAAGTTTGGAATCGGCTCGGAATTAGTGACTGATGGCATAGAAGATATCTCCGATGATTTCAAGAACCTTCTGATTCTCCTGGATACGGCCGGATTAACCTTCGTTCTTCAAGAACCTTGCCGCCTATTGCTTTCTGATGTTGAAGAGTTCTACAAAAACTTGAAGATTAGGCACAATGGTACAGTTCTGAAATCAAAGGTAAGGGGAGTTGATATTCGGTTAGATAAAACCTCTGTCGCCACTCTGCTTCGGATGCCAGTGGTCGACGAAGAAGATGATTTAGACAAGGCAGATGCCGACCGCACCTCCTTATTCTGTGGTCGAGATCCAGAAGGTGGAGGTGAAACCCTGAACCGCTCTCTGTTCAATCCGGAAGGGAAGTTTCTAGTTGACATCATTGCCAAAATCCTCTGGTGCAAGACTTACTCCATTCGAGATGTATCACAAAATCTTTTTGATGTTATGCAAGCTATTGTCTGCAGGAAGAAGTTTCAGTTTGGAATGATGATACTAGATAAGATCAAAGAAAGCGTCAAACATCCCAGCTTTGCCAGGATTATCTCCCTCCTCCTCCATGAGATAAATCCTACAGTGTTTGACTTCTCTAAAGGGACTCCTCTTCACCACATGAAGAAAGTCTCAATATCATCCATTCAGAGGTATGACCTCAAGATCATGAACCCTGCCCAAACCTCCAGACAGCAAGCTGTCATCAAGACCCCATCTCCTCCTCAACATCAAATTGCTGACACTCTGGGTGCAGCAATTGAGGGGGAGCCTGCCTCTTCTCTACCTCAGAATCAGGTCTCTTCACAATCAGTAATTCCAGAAACAGAAGAAGTAAGAATTCCTACTCCTCCAATCTCTCCTCCTCCAGCAGATATTCAATCAGCAAATCCAGACTCAGAGATTCCAGACTCAGCAGCCCTTCTGTCTACAGCTGAGGATATCAACAAACTCATTGATGAGCTCTGCTCAGATACCCCTCTCTTCCAAAATGACTCAGCTGCTAAGTCTCCAGTTCAGTCTCCTGCAAGAACCCCAGCTCCATCTCCTGCAAGATCTCCAGTCCATTCTCCTGAGAGTGAGCCTAGTAAATCAGCTCATATTCTTCTGTCTGATGATGAGATGTCTCCAGAACCTGTGGAGGCACCTCTGAGGACTTTGAATTTCTCCATGCCCTCTCTCCTACCCTCAGAAGAAGATGTTGACACAGTTCCATTCAAGAGAGCAGTCAGCTCAGTGGTGATCTCAGAAATCCCTCCCTGGACTGCTTCTGCTTCTGCTTCTGCTCTTGCCCCTGCTGCCTCAGCTCCTGAACAAACCTCAGCTCCCTCCTCTTCATTCTCAGATATTATCAGCAAGATTGAGCTTATGCTCAAAGAACAGAGAGAATACTTTGATGCCTCTCTGCAATCAGTAACATCCAAGGTCTCTGCTCTTGAAACAGAGATGAGCAGAGGCTTTGCTGAGATTCAAGCAAATACTGATGAGTTAAAAAGGTTGTTCCAAATTGGAGGCAAAGCCATAGACCACACCATTACAAGCATTGGTGAACTAAGAAATCAGGCTGAGACAGTAGCTCACAACCAGCTCAAGCTAGATGAGAGAGCTGAACTGAATGTTGTGAAAGTGTGTAATGAAGTGAGCACCTTCAAAGATGAAGCCATTGCAAAGCTAAACATAGATATCAGCAAGGGGGAGAAAGTTGTAAAAGAACAAGTGGAAAAACTTCATGAGCAAGCTCAAACAGCTGTAAAGGAACAAGTTGAAACTCTCTCTAAACAGGCTCAAACTACAGTGGATGGAATTGTAAAGGAAATGAAAGCAGACATTCTCTCTCAACTTCAATCTGTAAAGTTTTATACATATGGTACTGCTGTGTGGCTGCATAACATGAACTTCCCCAATGCTCAGCTCAACCCAGCCATCATTCCTCAGCACCTCAATCCTCTTGAAGAGCAACCCTCTGCAGATGCCCCTGTCCAAGCTACCATTCCAGAAAGTGGTGTGCCAGTCTTCTCTCCTAGACCTGAGGGTGATCTGACTGAGCCTCCTCTCAACTACTCTGACTTGTGGCAAGATGATTTTGTTTCCAGTTCTCAAGGTCCATCTAAAAGGAAAAGAAAGTATGGTGAAGGTGCTTCTGCAAGTCGTTCTGAACCCAGAAGAGATCCAGCAATTGTTCACTCAGAGGTTTGGAGTCCAACCTCCAAATCCCTTATTCTTGATACCCTGAAATTAGTGACAGATCATGGGGAAAACAGAGACAATCATTACAGCTACTCAGAGTGGAAAGCATATGAAGCTTCACAGATTAAAATCAGACTCCATGACAGAAACTGGGGACACAACAACCCTGCTGCTCCTCCCAGGCCCAGGACCTACTTCCCAAAGCCTTACAGCTATCTGGAGAGGCAACAGCTCAAAAGGGAAAGGATGCACAAGGATGCTCCATCATGAGTGGATCTGAGAAAGTGGAATTGGACTATTTTGTTTATGTGCTTTAAAAACATTTCCTCATATATATATATTTAATTCTGATTATGGCCATATTTTGTTTACTCTGCTTTAGTTAAGCTTATTCTCCTGTTATATGCTTGCTGTTCTTTTACTCTTAAGCAATTCACCTTAGTATAGAGAGTGCTGACATCTACAAATAGGGGGAGATTGTTGGGATTTGTCTCCACAATACCTCAGATTTGTAGGAGGTCAGACCTTGAACTAAGATGAATTAAGGTGTATTTGATGCTGTGTTTAAGTTGTATGTGTGCAGGTTCTAATTGCCAAGTGTAGACCAATGTCAGTCTATAATGGGTCACCAAACACAGGACCATACAATGTAATCCCTCATTGTGTGATCCAAAGTGTTGGCCCATGTATAGCCTCTCTATTGGGATACACTTCCTTCATGCACTTGGATTGATGGACAGAAGCATTGGAGCAAATTTCCTCTTAGAATTTTCCTAAGTCCTTTATACTCGAGTATTTCCTTGTAATACACGAGTAAGTGTTTCCTGATACTCGAGTATATACTCTGATACTCGAGTATATCTTCTGATACTCGAGTAAGTATGTTTATACTCGAGTAAGTATTTTCTGATACTCGAGTATATACTCTGATACTCGAGTATATCTTCTGATACTCGAGTAAGTATGTTTATACTCGAGTAAGTATTTTCTGATACTCGAGTATATATTCTGATACTCGAGTAAGCATGTTTATACTCGAGTAAGTGTTTCCTGATACTCGAGTATATACTCTGATACTCGAGTATATCTTCTGATACTCGAGTAAGTATGTTCATACTCGAGTAATTGATTTTTGATACTCGAGTAAATTCTTCCATACTCGAGTAATTGACTCTGATATAAACGTTTCTCAGTTATATTTTCTGATACTCGAGTTTAGCCTTTTGATACTCGAGTATATCGTCTTGATACTCGAGTATACTTTTCTATTACTCGAGTATACACTTCTGATACTCGAGTATACCATTTTTGATACTCGAGTAATACATTCTTCTCTCCTGTAATTCTCTCTTTCTATACTCGAGTATACTGCTTCTTGCTACTCGAGTAATCCATCTCTCCATACTCGTGTATATCCTCCATTACTCGAGTATCGCAGTCAATTTCTCCAGAATTATTCTAAGTCCATTTTCATCATAAGTACTTTGAATCTGTCAATTCTGATTGGTCCACGGGTCATCATTAATCAATGTTATGACCGTTGGAACCCACCTATAAATAGGTCTTTTCAGAAATGACTTTTCAAGCGTAATTACAGAAATATTCTTTTTAAGAAAGAGAAATTCCGTGAACCCTAATCTCACGCCGCCGCCATTGCCGTTCACGGAAGAAGAAGAAAAGTTTGGATCGCCACCTTCGTTTTCATCGATCTTTTCTCCAGCGATCCAGAAGAAAGAGAATCACTCGATCTTGCCAAGCCTTGAAGATTCCAGATCTACTTTCTTGATCGAGGTGGTTCTAGATCTCAGATTCGTGGATATTTCTCTAGTCGTCTTCTACATTTTCTGATCAAGCCGAAGTTCCTAAAGAAGAAGACAGATCCAGATCTGAGATTGTTGTTTTGATTTTTGTTTTCAAACCAAATTTCATTGTAGGAGATTCTTCTCCGAGACTTGTAGGAAGTTTTATCTTCCGAGTTTTTTGTAGATCCGTTTTGGGATCGAGATTTGTAGGAACGTGGTTCCGAGGTATAGGATTGTTTTCAATCCGAGATAGTGGAGTAGCCGAGTCTAGTAATTTGCTAGATCGGTGAGGAAAGTGGACGTACCCAAGATTGGGGAACCACTATAAATCTCTTGTCTTCTGTGATTGCTTGATATTTGCTGTGTTAGATTTTAATTCCGCATTTGACACGCATTTCACCTATTCACCCCCCTCTAGGTGATTTAGGCTAACAACTCAGACCTCTCACGTGTGCTATTTATCGAGTCAGTCGAGACGGCGAATGGGTGACACGGCCATGCACATGGCCGTGTTGTAACCCGTGTTCGGCCCAGATTTGTAATTTCAGGCCTAATCGTGGCCGTTCGTTTCCTTGGCTTTGGATCCAACGGTGGGGGGCTATTCCTGAGAGGTTTTAGCCGGGATTTAGGGCTAGAATCCCTCATTTCATCCAAGTGAATCTCTCTCTAAGTTTTAGAGAGAGGGGAGAGCAAGGTGGAGGAGGAGACCAAGATCTGGCCACCGGTGGAGCATCGGAGCTCCGAATCGCGATCCGAGTCCAGATCCGCGAAGGCGACGTTGTTTCGGTGCTTTCCAACCACGTAGATTTTTCATGGCGCCGCGGAAGAACGCAAGGGTAATGATTTCTCATCCTAGGGCATGTGAAGCCCTCTTTTCCTTTGCATAGGAAGCCCTCTCTCGCGAGTGAGCGAAGAGTTGGAGCGTTCCTTGGGGTAGATATGTGAAGTCTCCCTTGTATAGAGTCCGTATGCGAAAACGGGCATAAGCATTGTGTGTGAATCCTATCCGGACAAGTAGAGCCGGATCGGTGATGTTGCATTGCATATGAACCGGGGAAGACTCCGGATGTTTGGGCGTTTTTCGGGTTTTCTACGTGGTAGATTGCAACAGGGAGCCTTGGAGATTAACTCCAAGGTGCACCCGGAAAACTGGGCAAAAGCGAGTTTTGCCGACACGATGGACGGGGAGCCAACGTGAACATAACTGGGTTATGTGATTGTTGTGGCGGAAATGGGACTCGGTGAGTCTTGACCTGTGCATATGGCTTAAATTGTCGTTGCGGAATGAGCACGGGTCAGGCGGAACCGTACCCGATCTATGTCGTTCGGTGGGACCGTTGGCATGGATGAGAGTCTTCGGCGGTCTATGGCTTAAATTGTCGTGACCAAGGCCATGAAGACAAAATGCTCATATGATTGGCCGTCCAAGGGGCGGTGGTGGAACGGGAACGTCTATGGCTTGAATTGACGTGACGTTGGCCGGTTCGCCGTGAATGTGCCCTGTGTGCAAGAGGTGTGTGGCCGTACGAGCCTACGCCTGTGATGAAGAGTGTTTACACTATTTTATTGCCTATACTAATAAAGTGCAGGGAAAGAGCATCGCCGCCCCGATTTTGGGGGCGGGATCGTTATAATTGGTCAGCATAGCTGACCGTTGCTTTTGTTTACCACCGGGCGGTGGATTTTGACTTGCAGGTGCTGCGGAGCCGGGCGAGAAATAGCTTGCTAAAGCCCAAGTTGCTGAGCCGGCCCTCGAATGCCTAATTTTGAGTGTTTCATTGTAATCATGTGTGGCCGGCCTGTGAGCCGAAGTATGAAAACACTTTTATGTCAAGCAAACTGTATAAGGCCTTAAGGCCATTTCTATTTCTGTGTATTGAAACATTCCTGCGGGTGTTATTGTAGTGGACATTCATGCTCTTTGGTCGGGTTCTTTCGTCTTGCAACTTAATTTTAATGCTTCCGCTAGGTGCTTGTGTAAGACGTGTAATTGGTTGAATGGTTTCAACGCGTAACCAACCGGTCTGTCCGAAGTATATGGCGTCGGGCCCCGGTCGGACCTACTGCTATATGCCATGTGACAGATAGGGGTGTTACAGAGTCCGCCCTCGAAGGCCTTGTTTGTTTACTTACTTTAAATCATGTGTGGTCGGTCTGCGAGCCGAAGTTTGTAAAATACTATTTATTTAAGTGAACTGTTGTAAGGCCATAAGGCCAGCACTCTTTGGTACTTGTATTTCATTCCTGTTTGGTTTGTTAGTGGACATTCATGCTTGTTGACTGGGTTCTTATTGTTGCAACTTAACAAATTGCTTCCGCTAGATGCTCTGTGTAGGACGTGTGTATTGGTTGAATGGTTTCATTGAGTAACCCACCGGTCTGTCCGTGGTATATGGCGTCGGGCCCCGGCCGGGCCTACTGCTATATGCTATGCGACGGATAGGGGTGTTACATTGTGAGACATGATTCACATTTTAACCAAGGGAAACAGAAAAACTGCAACAAGAAGTTAGTCGCGCGGACAGCAAGCAGTAACCACACAAGTCGCTAGCCTGCAACCTGAGTCCGCTGAGACTGCTGAAGTTGCCTAATCACAACTAGCCACGTAAACTGTTATTATTGAAATGTTGAAGAACTAGAACAGAACCCGCTGATAGACCGGGCGAACTACTCTGCTTATCCGTAACTCGGAGGAAGAGACTTCAAGTCACAGAGACTGCTACCTGCTGTTATCCGCTGACTGCTATCCGCGAACTGTTCCACATCAATCTTCTACTAGTTGCCAAGCCGCCTGATGCTAACCGCACAACCTGCACAGAATCAAGTTCCTTAGTCACAGCGGTTAGAAAACCGTAACCGCAAATCTTAAGCACGAGCAAGTTTTCACTATTCTCAGTTGTCCTAGTTTGTATGACGAGCTGAGGACTCCTATTTATAGGCGTGAGGATGAGTGTCACATGAAGAAAGCAATCCGCAAGAAGTGCGGACACCACTCTCTGCCTGCAAGAACGACCAATCCGCAAAGGCGGAAAGGACCAGTCCGCCAAGCTGAGAAAACCAACACCAATCCAACAAGGAAGGCGAACACAGCACTAGCGGGCTGTCGGACATCGACACCAGATCACACTGTCTTACAGACACAGCTCCCAGTCTGCGCAAAGCTCCAGTCCGTGACTTAGAACAAAGACCAGGTTGTCAACTTGCCGAGCTCGGCGACCTCCAGACGCAGTCCGCACAACGGGCGGACTCGGCAAGCTCCATCAGCAATCCTGGACTTAGTCACGGAACCAACTTGTCGAACTCGACGAGCTCTAGAACTAGTCCGCACAACAGGCGATCTCGGTGAGCTAGACAACAACTCTGGACTGAGTCATACTCCTGTGACCAAGTTCACAACGAGCAAACTCCGCGGTCTTCAATCGCGCCACCTGAGAACAAGACCGCGCCAAAGCTGAAAACACCAGTTCGCACAATTGCGGACTGCTCCTATCAAACAACGCGGTCTCCTGGTGAACTAGTCCGCGCAACTGTGTCAAACTCCACGATCTCATAACTAGACCGCAAGCACAAAAGACTGCTGACTAGGCGAGCTCAAGAAGAGTTCGCAACAGAAATTATGCCGGACTCGGTGAACTCCAGATGAGTATGCCACATCTGCGGTTAGACAACTCTAATCGCACGGTTCACCAAGGGTGCTTGCTGAGCCAGACCGCAAGATAGATTGACAACCCGCCAAAATGTATTCGTCATGTCGCGGCGAACACTGCGGTCTGTGCGGTCTGTCCAGTCAGACCGCCCACCTCCACTTTACTCACACTTCAACAATTTTAACAACCGAGTCGTGTTAGGGTCGGGGGGATTGACGATGCTCTTATGAGTATACTTCCTATTTTGACGACAAATGAGACTTGATAGGTCTCAATGGCTTGTTTGATACTGTATTATTAAGAAGGGGTGTGTAGGATTGTTATTTGTTAGGTGATTCTTAACGAATGACGGTTTAATTCATGCATTTATGACCGCCACCACCGTGCCAAACGGAGCCTTGACTATTTGATTCCCAGAGAATAATTTTTTTTTTGTTCAGTGAGCAGCAGTAAGGAAATTGGCTATTTATTTAGGATCTTCACTGCCTAGGACCTATGTAGCACTCCGCTTGCTCTCAGATTGGCATGGGAAAAAGCGAGACGGGCCCGGGCCCATTCGAAAGGAGGGCCTGGTAACCAGGCACCGGCCATGCTGGACGGCCCGGACCTCGCTTTTAGTGTTTTTTAAAATTTAATTAAATTTTTATTCAAGGAGACTAGCCCTCTTTATAATAAAAAAGTCATAGTCTTGTTTTATAAAACAAGACTATGACTTGTTTTATATATAAAAAGGCCAGATCCTCTCTAATGGCAGATCCAGCTCCGAAAAAAAGTTTTTTTTGCTACTCCAAAAACCGACTATTGGCACTTTGGCAGACCCCTTAGCCACGGCCCGAGCAACTCCAACGCGCGTCTGGTGTTCGCAACATTGGTCCCTCACGAACGGTCGACAAGGCCGAGGCGGCCGCGGGCATCGAAAAGCAGGTGTTGGGCAATGCCTCGCTCCTTTCACAACTCACACCGTGCCCAACTCCTACTTCAACGACCGTCTCCTCTAAAGACACAGATGTTAGTCCCACACAAGGATGCCGGAAACGTCTACAATGTAGTTCTCACGCAAGAAACGTCCCGGACCGATGACATATGTTGATCATCATCGCCCTCACAAATAATTGATGGATCTGTGGTCCTCCCTTCAAGGTGTAATCAGTACTGCAAAAGGGGCTTCAAGGCCTCTAATTGGCTTTGTATAGATTGTTGAGTTTGAACAATCCTCCGACAATCTTGCTCGAGGTAGCGATAGTTGAAATGTGTATACTCAATAGTGAAAATTTTACTTTTAGTGATGAATTTTTTCGTCACTAAAAGTAGAATTTTGATCACTAAAGATATTTAGTGATCAAATATAGTCTGTCACGAAGTGGTCTCAAATGCTCCACCACTAGTGATCAAAAATAGTCACGTCATTAATTCACATGTTTAGTGACCCAATTAACTATAGTCATCAAAAGATTCTTTTGTGACCAAATTGATTTGGTCCCTGAATGAATTTTTAGTGATTAAATTGAATCGGTCATTTAATAAACTTTTAGTGACCATATTGATTCAGTCATAAAATGTTCTTTGGTCACCAACTAAATTTTTTGTGGCTATGTTGAGCTGGTCACGAAATACAATTTTTATGACCAAACTATTTCGATCATCAAATAATTTATTGGTAATCAAATTGATTCAGTCACTAAATAATGTTTTAGTGACCAAATTAACTCGGTCAGTGGCGAAATATGTGGTCACTAAAGAGACAATACAATATAACATTTTTAGCCAATAAATTCTATTCAATTTCTCAAAAATAACATATAATTTAATTTACTATTCCTTATAATTCAATATTAAGACATTCAAACACAATAATATAATAAATACCAACGTTTAATAACCGGACCGGAGATGGAACCGGTCTTAGGAGAGGTTCATGGTTCAACTGGTTGGATCGGTTGAACCGTTGTTGAACCGGGGTTGGACCGTTTAGACAAAAATATCTAATATTATATCATCATATATGTACTATGAAATACTATGGATATCAATATATCAAAAATAAAATAATTAATGCAAACATATCATAAATATAATGTCATACAATGAAATATAGAGTTAAAAACTTAAAATGGACAATTAAAATCATGTCTAGAGTCTAGACTTAATAGCTCTTAATATCATAGTTCTCAAAAGTAAAGTACTCCAACACTTTTCAATCATAATATATAATCAATATCATAGTCAGCAAATAAATCTCCTCCAAAAGCTTTAAGGTCAACATCTTCAATAGCATTCTGAGTAGACTCATCTACACAAATAATTTAAATTTAAATCAATTGCATTATATAATAAAAATAACACTGACACACATTTATCTAACAAATTGAAAAACTAACCATTTATTTGTTCATGATGTTGTCCACTTGGTTGAGTGTCCGCATCAATTGGTAAAGCAGATTCCCCATAGATATCATTTTCCAATTCATTATAATTTAGTTCCGGAGTCGGCTCTTCCTCAACCACCCAAAAATCCATTGAATCAATACTAGTATAATCAAGAGGATCATATTTCTTTTTCTTGAAATATATCCTACCAAAAAACATATTATATGAGTCAAACGATCAATTGAGTTTAGCAAATTAATGATTAAATATTCATACCTATCTCTCATGTTAAGATTGTAACGAACATAAACCAAATCATTGAGTCTTTGATGCTCAAGATGATTCCCTCGTTTTGTATGAATTTGCTCAAAGACACTCCAATTTCATTCACAACCAGAGGACGAAGAGGTCTGACTAAGAATGCGAATAGCCATTTTTTGCAGTTGAGGAGCACTTGAACCGAACATTCTCCACCATTCATCTTTAAAATGAGAAAAACAAAAGTTAAAACTTAAAAGTTAAAACTCAAATTAAAAAATAAAATGTACGTATATTAGTATGTTAAATTGTTAACTATGAACTCATAGTCTTAGTACTTACCAGGTTGCATTTCCTTTGACATTTTGATGGCAAGTGACTTTCCAAAGCTTTCAAGTTGGTCCCGATATATTCTAACTTCATTCATCGCAATTGAAGCTTTATTGCAAATATCCTTATTGCCAATAAGATCAATTAAGCCTTGCACAACTTCAGGCTTATTGGAATAATTAGCTGGATCATATTGGAAAGCAGGATTCAAAAAATATGCTGCAGAATGAATTCTTTGTCAAAGTTGACGATCCATCTATCTTTGATAATAATTGTATATGTCTTGTACAATCGCTTAACATTTTCGAATATACCTTTAATTGCTTTTCTAGCACGGTACATACTATCATAAACATAACCAATTGACGGCTTTTCATCGGAATCAACAATCCGCAATAATCGTATAAGTGGGCCGGCAACCTTTGTCATTATCAAACACATATTCCAAAAGTTATTATCTAAAATAACTGCAACGACATCTTTTTCTTTGCTTAATTTTGCAAGTTTTGAGTAGTATAGTACTTGCTAGTCACTAAAGCTTGTAAATCATGTTTGTGCTCAAATATACTTTTCAAAATAATAAACGTGGTTGCAAATCTTGTAGCTCCTAGACGAACAATTTCTTTCCACCCTTCTCGTTTTCTCAACCAAGATAAAAGAAAAATATGATTGTAAATAAACACGGTAATCTTTGAAGCTTTCTTTGTTATTTCACTCATATGCGATAAGTTTCCAATGTCCTTTAAAACCAAATTTAAGCAGTGAGCTGCACATGGAGACCAGTAAATGTTGCCATACTTTACATGTAGTAATTCTCCCGCCTTTTTGTAATTTGCAGCATTATCGGTAATGATTTGAACAACACTAGATGGGCCAATCCACTCAACCACTTCTGAAAACAATATGCATAAAGTTGTAGCATCTTTTGTAATATCATATGCATCCACTGACTTATAAAATGAGATATCGCGAGGTGAATAAACTAAGAAATTAATTAACGTTCTGCTCCTCCTATCCGTCCATCCATCAGACATCAATGTACACCCAGTTCCTCTCCAACACACTCTATAAGAGTCTATAAGAAGTCTGCATTCTTCCTTGCAATCCCTCAATAAATTAGTTCTCATCACATGATAAGAAGACAGCTTATAACCAGGACCAATTGAAGCAATTGCATCAATAGCTTTTTGAGCAAAAACAGAATTTAGTGCATTAATTGATATGCAACTATCAAAAAACCATCTAGATAAGCACATGTCAGCACGATGTACGACTTCCTTTGAGGCCAATACACTTTTTAACGATGGTTGTGATCCAGCAGATGTCCTAGGAGCGAAGTAACTTTCAACTTGATCAAGTTTTCATTTACTTTTATCATGTATACTTGATTGTTGTGACGGAGCAATGGATGATGTTCGCTCATCACTTACCGGATCACCATATGGATTTACACTACCCAAAGATTCTTGTGATTCTTGTTTTTTTGCAGTAATCTCTTTTAAATTGTTTAACATCTGATTTCTAATATCATGAGTACCTTTTTTGCAAGCCGCGATATTTCTCTTTACTCCTGCTAGATGTTGTTTCATTCTATTAATCCCTCCTCCCTTATAAATCCCGCCACAATGTAAACATTTATAGTGCTTTATTTTTTTCCCATCAGAACTCTGAATTAGTGTAAAATGATTCCAAGCGGGATCATTTTTTTCACGAACTGATTGCAAAGAAAGGTTAGATGGCTCTGATGGAGTTTCCATTCTCTGCAAATCATACATCGTGCTAAGAAATATCGTAAGCTAAAAAATACACAAATAATTATCACATTATCACTACAGAGCAAGCTAAAAAATAATGGAATTTAAAAAATAATTAAAAATCTATTCACTGCGCTTGACCCTCTACCGGCCAATACTACAGAGCAACCCTACAAATAATCATCACATCATCACAGAGACTACATGCTTTGCTTAGCCACTACTTGACTAATACCTCAAAGCACCCCTAAAATTTAAAGTGCATGGATATAAAGTGATATAGTTAGTAAGCTACCTGAGAGCTCTCTTCACGAATATCTAATTGAATTTTTTTTCCGAAGGTGAGTATTTTCATCAATGGAGATAACACTGCAAATTGAAAAGTACTAATAAGAAAAGAGATAAACATATTGTTCATAGATCAAATTGAAAACCAATTTTTTTATAGATATAGACAACATGAAATACACAATATATTATATATGTTCACCATAAACCTGTTTCAAACTTCGATACGTCATAAAGTGAAACATGCAGAGGTGATCAATATTTTATCCCCAAAGAAATTGAAGGAAAGATAATTAGAAAATGAAAAGTCAGGTTAGCTAATAAGCATGTTCACAAGCTTATGAACTACAATAAGAATCAGAGTTACCTAATCCAGTATCAGAACAACTAACTTTTCAAAATTTAAAAGACACTTATTCATGGGATGTACTTTTTTTGTCAAATTCAAACTGTTCTTTCAATACAGAACAAAAGAATAATTAAAAAAAACAATTTTTTTTAATGAATTCATCGATCTTAACTACGGAAACATATTTACTATGTCAATGGAGAGACAAATGTTGGCGAGGAAATAACCTAGAAATTTATTAATTGGATACATGATAAGCTGAAAATGGTTTAAATTTGAAGTACTAATACTGCTAATAAACCAAATTACCAGTATCAAGATGGTGAATTCGAATGAAGATTGATAAATCCAGCAAGAATGCAGTATGAGCGTTGAAACAAAATGAAAAGAAGAACTGATATGTTGGAACTCACTGTAACTCATAAATCGCATCAAAAAATTCCCATATCCTAAAAATATCAAAACTATTTGAACAATGGCAGAGGAAAAAAATCTCAAGCGCATCAAAAAAACTTTACCACAACCGATCCTATAGTTTTTCCCCTGCAACTAATCGGAAAATCCTCTGTGATTCAAGTCTTCACTTCACCTCACTGCAGTTAATCAGAGGAAGAATCACACAATCTGAGGCGTCGGGAAACCAGGGAGAGAGAAATGCTGGCGTTGGTGTCAACTATCGGCGATGACCTAGGATCATGAAGGAATGAGACTATGAGACCGCGATGGCGATGACGATGCCGCGATGGCGGAGTGCCGCGATGCCGCAATGCTGCGATGATGCGAGGCCGCGGTTCCGTCGTTATGCCGGAATGAAGCTGGCCGCAGTGATGCCTTCGAAGTTGCTTTTCGGGATCGGCGCGAGGAAGAGGAAGATCGGGATCGGCGTGAGGAAGAGGAAGATCGGGATCGGCTGAGGAAGAGGAATATCCAGAGTAAGGGCCTGGTCTTAAGTTTCAAGTGTTAAACCTAAATCAAAAATGAATTTGAACCGTCAAATTAATATCGGACGGTGAAAAGGGCCACCAAATTTGAACCGTCCGGTTATCTGGAAACCGGCCCGGTTTCCGGTTAACAGGTCCAACCGCTCGGTTAATCGGTTCTGGGCCGATTTTCGGCGAGCCCGGTTTTAGGGATCTGACCGGACCGCAGGAGGGACCGGTCGACGGTCCGACCGGTTGAACCGGCCGGTCCGGTCTGGTTTTTAAAACATTGATAAATACAGTCATAACAAAAATTTGTTCAACATTATTTTATTAACGGAGAAAAAAAGAGATGGGAGATAGCCCAAATTCCTCAATACAAAATAAAAATTTTAAACTATAATTATACTGAATACATATTCATTCTTTAGGTACTCGCTGATCTCCACCTCACAATTGCCGGTGGGAGCGGCGGCGACGCTCAACACGTTGATAGTCTTCTTTGTACGTACTCACTGATCTCCAACTCGCAATTGCCGGTGGGAGCGGCGGCGACGCTCAGCACATTGCTAGTCTTCTTTGTACACTCCATGTCTCTATTGAAGTATCATCAAACTCTGCCCTTCCTAAGATTCTTCCCATTTGTTCCATACTCTAGCCATTTAAACTTCTACAATCACTAAGTCCAACCTGTATTTGATCATATTACAGATGAGAAATGTAAAGATACATAGTTTGAGGGTTGAGAATGATATATTAGTAATGATTAAGCAACTTAAATTGTGCCCTCATTTAAGAACCCAAAGCATAAAATAAGCAATATTGTCCACCGAAATCAGAACTTAAAACGTACACAAATTTATCTCGGTCGAAATTCTTTTTGGTTCTTTTTGGTCCAAGATTTGGCAAATTGGCCATCAGAAACAAAAGTTGAACATATAAAAAAAAACGTTTCTGAACTCCCGAAGTTATTTGAAATTTTCCCAAAGGACAAAACCAACTAATATTGAATCCGTGGATGAAGAAACAATCACCTGATCTCCGGCGAAAGAAACAATCGTCGATACCCGAGCCGGCAACACATCATGACCGGTGCTGGATGCCCGCACATTACGGTAAAGTGTAGCGAGTGCACTTTACTTCCCCCAAATCCCTGGAGAAAGGCGAACTTGCCGAATAACCTGGCCCAAAGAGTACAAGAACATGAGGATCGAAATCGCCGAAAGATGCCTGAGATAAGCAAATCACAGAACCCCATGAGAGAGATCTCCTAGACAAATCTCTATCAAAATCCCAAGATGGATGGATATCCACCAAATCAGCTGTACTCTTCGTAGCGGTCAAATTTCATCCAATCGCTGTGCTTATTGGAAGCCATAATGATCGCGGAAAGAAGGGAGAAAAGCAAACCCAGCGCCCTAAGAAGAAATCCGCCCATTTCCTGTAAGGCAACTTAAACAGAACTCAATCCCTGCCATCGTTTAAGAACCCAATCTAGCAGTAAATATATCAAATATAACGTCATCTAAGAGCTAGCCTGCATATTTGTTCATATAAAGAAATTTATGTATATACCACAGCAGTTATTAGAAGCAAAAAAAAAACACAGAAATCTGATCCTCTCCTGAAAACTAAGAACTGTAAATCAATCTTTTAAGGAAAGTAAACACATACTCAAATGTATAGCACCTCTATCCCGATGAGTAACTTGTCGCGACATGGATCTAGCAAATGCTTGCAGCTATTGCGGCCATTTGGCGGGGACCGTGGAAGAGAAGTCATCATTCGTGCAAGTGCAAATCCATTATTTTCCCCGGATTAATAGGATGTTCAATCACATGTGTTCAACTTGTAAGTGAGAAATGCATAACAAATTCAAAATAACAAATATATAAAAAGGTCCAGGTTGTCAAATTATTTTGCAACCGAACTAAACAGGCAGTATTAATTTTAGGCTAAGTGTGATAGCACTATGGTTAAAATATATTTGGAGAAAATAAATGTGGGTTTGTAAAGTTTGTTGACACTACTGCCACCCACTAATGGCATACCTCAGCTCTTAGCGTGGGGAACAACCAGGCCATATATAGTTGATATATTAACAAAAAATAAACTACCAGGTAGTCATTTCATCTCAAGAAAAAGAATAATGTTGATACAAATTATTAGGAACACATACCAACATAAGCGAAAGGAAATCGCGGCAAAAATGTATATATGCAGTACACCAAAGACGTGTGCGAAAAATTTTGAGTGTGCTAAATCAACGTGAGCACAGCCAATCACAGAATAAGAGAATAAAAAACAAACAACAACAACACTCAAGCCTTTATCCCACTATAGTGGGGTCGGCTGTTATTATGAGAAGAACATTACAGATTATGCACAGTTTAATACAATATTTTTGAATACAATTTTAGATGTAACTTTCAGTCGGGGGGGGAGCTAATTGCCAACACTAAGATAAATAAAACTTAGTAGGTTGTCCTTAAGAAAACCAAACTATCTCTGGCAAAAATAATGAAAGAATTTAGGGCTTTAGCAATTTGGAGTTGTTACATCAATGTTACATCAATGAGCGAAACAATGGATAGGAAGAGTGGAATTGAAATGCCGGATTTTAAATGGTGAAGTTCTTACATAAGTCGGGTGAAATGAAGTACAGGAAAAGTAGAGCTTAAACAAAATACGTGAATAATAGAGCTTAAATGACGGAGAATGGGACGAACCAGCAGCAAGAAGGGCGTGAAGAGTGTCCCAGGAAGAACAGAACTTGAATGACGGAGGATGGCGTGAACCTGTAGCTAGAATGGCGAGAAGAATCTGGCGGACATGTAGCAAAAATGATGAGTAGAACTGAAACCTGAACAAAAAATTGCGAGAGAAATATTCGGTGATACCTCCTTCCGCGAGGTGGGGAACCTCCTTTAGGGCCTGTTTGGGAGGGCTTTTTAGTTCCTTTTCGTTTTCGTGAAAACGCTACCACACTTAATAGACCGTTTGGATTGTCTATCGGTGGGAAAAGCTACCGCAAAAAACTCCATTGCTCATCTTTTGGAAAAGTCACATATCACCTACTTTTCAACCTTTTCGAAAAGCAATTTCTCATCCAAAAACATTTATCTCTTAAAAAAATCTACAACTTGATTTTTTTGTCTTTACGCGATTGTTTTCCAGAACGTAATTTTTTTGGCCGGGTGTTTTTTTGCCCGGCGCGAATTTTTCGCCCGTGGGTGAATTTTTCGCCCGGGCGTGAATTTTTCGCCCGGGCTGGAATTTTTCGCCCGGCCAAGAATTTTTCGTCCGGCGCGGATTTTTCGCCTGAGCTAGCATTTTTCGCTCTGGTTGACATTTTTCGCCCGGGCTGGAATTTTTTGCCCGGGCGCGCGGTTTTTCGTTCGGTTGAGTTTTTTTCGCCCGAGTGCAGTTTTTTGCCCGTGCATGATTTTTTTTTCGCCCGAGCGTGCATTTTTCGCCCGAGCCGGTTTTTCGTTCGGCGTGATTTTTTCGCTCAGGTGCGTTTTTTTCATCTGGGTGCCATTTTTTGTCGTTGCACGATTTTTTTTCGCCCGAGCCGATTTTTTTGCCCGGGGGCGATTTTTTGCCCAGACGCGCTTTTTTCGTCCGGGCGTGATTTTTTTGCACCGACGCAATTTTTTGCCCGGGCGTGATTTTTTTACACCGGCGCGATTTTTTCGCCATCGCGTGATTTTTCTCCCGCGGGCGATTTTTGCGCCCGCATGCGTTTTTTTTTTGCCCGGGGATATTTTTTTTGCCCGGTCGCGATTATTTCGCCCGGTCGCGATATTTTCGCCCGGTCGCGATTTTTTCGCCCGGTCGCGATTTTTTCGCCCGGGCGCGATTTTTTCGCCCGGGCGCGATTTTTTCGCCCGGGCGCGATTTTTTCGCCCGGGCGCGATTTTTTCGCCCGGGCGCGATTTTTTCGCCCGGGCGCGATTTTTTGGCCCGGACGCGATTTTTTCGCCCGGACGCGATATTTTCGCCCGGGCGCGATTTTTTTCTCCCGGGCGCAATTTTTTTGATCGGGAGCGGTTTTTCGCCCGGGCACTATTTCTTTCACCCGGGAGCGATTTTTTCGGCTCGACGTGATTTTTTGCCCGTTCGTGATTTTTTTGTCCGGTCGTGTATTTTTTTTAGCTTGTAAGCTATTTTTTCGCTTTCGAGCGGAAATATCGCGTCCGTGCAAAAAATTCTTGTCCGTGCAAAAAATTCGCATCCGGGCGAAATTTTCCCGCCTAGTCAAAAAATTAGTGCCCGTCCGAAAAATTCGCGCCCGTCCAAAAAATTGGCCGTCATCCGAAAAAATTCGTGCTCATCCGGAAAATTCGCGCCCGTTCAAAAAATTCGAGTACGTCCGAAAAATTGGCACCCGGCCGAATATTTGGGGCCCGGCCGAAAATATAGGGTTTGGTCGAAAAATTGGCGCCCAGGCGAAAATATCGCCCACGGGCGAAAATATCGCGCCCAGGCGAAAAATTCACGCACGGGCGAGAAAAACCTTCATCCGGTGAAAAATTCGCTCTCGGGCGAAAAAACTCTGCCCCGGCGAAATAATTGCGTCTTTTTCCCCGGACGCACATTTTTAATAAAAAATGTTACCGCAACGGAGATTTGTCAAACGATTTATAAAGTGTCTCATTTTTGAAAAGCTCTGCAAAAGAAGTTCACCCAAACAGTTCTTCTTTTCCAATAGACATTTTCCAAAAGCTCCTTTTCCTACCATCCTTTTGCCACCGCTCCTTCTCCTTTCTGAAAAGCCTTCCCAAACAGGTCCTTAGGGGTCGTCGGAATGCCGACTTCCGTTGATATCCTGTTTTCCCTAATAACCTGCGAGTTGGAGGCGGTAAATGGGAGAGAGAACTTACTACTTTTGATATGGATCGACACCTTCACGATATGCATAAAAAACCTTGGACGAAAGTGAACCTAAATTTCTTATTTGAAAGACAAAGAAAATTAATGAGGCAATATATCATAAAACATTCCAGAGGAACTTTCTATAACTGTGTACCCTTTACTGTGTGAGGTCTATCGTCCTGCCGGAAAGCTATGTATAAGCAAGCAGCTAAAATGGCATCCTGGTTTCTTCCTTTAATGGACTTGAGATCTTCCACTTTCTTGTATATTTCATTGGCCCTATCCTGCACATACAGACATTAGAGAGAACGTTTAGAGACATAATGTTCTACCCATATGGAGATTAAAACATAAAGCAACAACACCAGTTGCAACACAAAGCTTTCTTGTATACGTCCACACCTTGAGATTTATCCCCTTTAATTTTGACCTAAACATAAAATATTGGCCGTGCCCTGTTAATTGACCAAGTGGCATCACACAGTTCGTTGTTCAAATAGTAGTCTTTCACTTGGAAAAGAAAGGTTCTCACAATTAAAAATAATACTCTCATGATAGATGTGAAAACGGTAAATAACATGGTGATTGTGAAGTACAATCACCGCTAGAATCCAAAGTATCACAAAAAGTGTTAGTTTTTTCAGGAAATGATGGTAAAATACAAATAACTCAAACTATTGTATTGATCAGATTGAAAGAACACGAAGTTTGTGGGACAAAAAAAAGGTTAGCACGGATTTTAGAATAAACAAAAGTAACAGAAGATAAAACAAAAAAATTATTCAATTAAAAGAACAACTAAATATAAAACATATAAAAACTATCCAACAGAGATAAAAAATAGAAAATCAGTTGTTCAGATGATAAAATTAATTCTCAAGAATCATTTGTGTTGTCTGCTTGATTCTCAGGTTCTCTTTGTTTCTGAAGAACAAAAATTTTAGATTCCAACTCTTGAATACGAGTGGTCACATCCACTTCCAAATCTTTAATACAAGTGTTCATCTCCACTTCAAATTTTACTCGAATTTATTCTCGTAATTGTTACACATTAGTATGTTTACGCTCTGAAGGTTTGGGTCCATGTCTCATTCCAAGAATATAACCTGAATGATATCCAAGTACTTTAGTGTAGGCTTCTTCTGGGGTCAACTTATCTTCTCCATTCTTCCTCATTTGTGTGTCATGAAGCTCCAATAGCGTCTTATATGTTTCCTCCATTGTTTTATCTTGTCATTCATTATGTTTCCCCTTGTGAGGTTTCTCCCACAACCTTATATATAATGGTAACTCATCTTATTATTTTGGAGCTTTCCTCAATATATAGAAAATAATAAAACATTAATTCTAAATACAATTATGACTGTTAAATTTAATTAACATTATAATTATTAAATTCTAAGATCTTACCATTTCGTATACTATTCTTGCAATAAACTTCGATCCTACATGAGATTTCTTTTTTTGTTGGATCCTATTTTGTTTATTGATCACGCTGATTCCATATTTCAATGAATCAATAAGAAAAACGGTGTATGAACAATGCATATAATTTTAAAGTAATTAATGTAATTCATACCTTGAATCGGGCACTGCCCCAGTAATTAATTATCCAATTCCATTGAGCTGGATTGATGTCCTTAGGGCAATTTCCACACTGTTGTACATTAGTATTCTATTTCAGATAACAATCAGCATGTAAAAACGCCAAACATTGTAGTGTCGAAAAAGTGATGATATAAGATCACCATAAACAAGAGATTCTTTTGGGAGATTGAATTCAGTCTACAAAAATATAAATCAACAAAATTATGAATTCAAAATAGAAAAATATTTATAAATTTAAATTTTAATACTTACATAGATGATATTAATTGTTTTGTCAATGATATCAGTTGGAATTACAAACCATTTCTCCACATTTAGAGGAGCATTTTGTCTTACATATTTCCACTTTTTGTAATAAGCTCGTGAGCTCTATATCTAACTAATCTTCGAAGTTCTGCTGGAAGTTGCACATCCATCCTCTCAGATTATTGTCTCCTCTTTTACCACTCAAGCTTAATGGTTGGACCACGTGTCCTTTTCTTTTTTTATATTTGAACCTGTAATTAATCATTTTTGTGTTTACATATTTCAAATACATCAAATTAAAAAACATAAGGGATTTATACCACTATTATTATAGCATGTTCAAGGTCTGTTGGATTTACAGGTACATGATCAATCTCACCATTGGTAGAAATATGTTCAAATACACACTCAACATTTGTATGTTAATCTTCATTTATCAAACCTCGATCTGTATATAACTATATTGTTGTTTTTGTTGGTCGTTGTCCAGAAGAAGATGCTACTTTTATAAGTTGAGATACAACAACCTGAGAATTATTGCATAACTTGTAGTTTCAACCTGTGATTCCTTTTTTATGCTGGTCGGAAGGTTCATAATTATGTTGAGTAAAGGATTTAGCAAGGAATTCATGTACGCTGCAGTGGATCATGGATGTAAAATATATGTAAGGCTTTCAACACGGGAAGCTTTAGCCTTACCACTAATATTTGCACTCTTCACTCTTTTGATCTTTATTACTCAGAAAAAAAGTCAACAATTAACTTTTAGTGTAAACATTCAAAATAAAAGATATATTTTACAACTACATTTAAATTTTATAGTAAATATGCAAAATACACTACAATAAAATAGGTCTACCATGACATTTTTTATACCTTTTGCGGTGTTTTTAAAGCGCCTCAGAAGCTTTCGCGGTGCTTAAAAAAACACTACAAAAGCACCGCGGTAGAGACTGTCGTAAAAACTCAAAGACATTAGCGGTATTTTTTAAAAAAGCATTGCTAAAGTTAGCGTCATTTAAAAAAAACACCGCCAAAGCTTGCGGCATTTATAAAAAATGCCGCCAAAGGCTGCAATGTTTAAAAAAGGTGATTGTTAACCGTAACCATATTAGTCAGAACGACCTATAACATTCAACATAAATATTTGTTTTGTTGATTAAACTCTTCTGGTAATGATAACAAAAGCCTGCTCAAAATGAATGAAATTCAACATGACGAGTAGCAAGGATCAATATCTTTGAGAACAATGAAATTTATAAATATAATTTAGACTTATGGAGATATTCCAAGAGGCTTGAGAATATATATATATATTGAAGATGTTTTGCATTATAACTAATTCCAAAATACAACATAAAAAAAAGTATTGCCTTATTAGATCAACATCAGAGTAAATAATGCTTAAAGTATAACGCCCCAAAACTCGGTTATGGGTGAGCTGTGTCGACTGAGCAACACGGTCTGGGACACGGGCATGTCCAAAGCCATGTCCTGCTCTATGCTAAATATGGCGTGGGGCCCCGACAAGACCTTTTGTTATATTCCGAGTGACGGATGTGGGTGTTACATAAAGTCGGGCATGTAGCTATGCACCCTTCTCCTTAAGCTGGCATTAGATCATAAGATCAACATCAAAGTGAATGATTAAATATGCATTTTTTATAATAAAGAAGCTTGAATAGGCATTAGTTTTAGTAAAAATATATTTAAAGCAAATATTTCATTAGTAAATAGAACTGAAAATCAAGTTTTCTTCAGCAAATTCAGATTTCGAACCTACTCACATGCATAGATGTAACAGTTAGTTGCAAGTATATTATCAACAAGGCTTTTAGACCAAAAGTACAACAGTTAGTATGTGTGCTTCAGACGATATATTCTATATGAACAAAATTTCATATAAGTGACATACTAGCCATCGCATAAAGGAAAATATTTTGCACAACACACCATATATAATGCCCAGGTATTAAAACAAAAAGACTGATGATAAGGCGAATGATCTGAACATATACAATCACCAACAATAAATTAACAATCAACTAAGAAGCCATTTAAAGCTATGAGTAGAGAACAACATAAAAACTGTAGCAACTTAGAAGTTATATATTATGAAGAAGTAAGAAAGCAGGAGTTGATAATGCTGCAGTGAGCTTCGCAAGAAAGCTGAATATTAATTGGTTTATTTGTAAGCGAGCTTCATAGGATAACCTTTATGAGTTGATGATGTGAACATAGGCAATAACCTTTAAATGAATACAAAACGCCATAAAAACTACAATCACTAAGATTCTATATTAACAATAAGAAGCCAAATTATCAAAAAGTAAGAAAACATCAGACACGTTCATGGTGTTATTTGTCACAGGAAAATAGGACATAGGATTATTATCGAGAACTAAGAAGCCATGCATTAGCTTTTAAATGCCACGGGAAACTGAACATTCATGGGATTAACTTTATTGAAAATGTGGTGTCTGTCGTGGCTGATAGGGGGATCAATTGACATGTAGGCGTCTATCTATCAATTGGTTTGGATGAGGTTGAGGATGTGAAAGCAATCTCTAGACCATAGGAAGCATTAGATTTTGAGGTTAATCTTACCGTTTAGCGAGTTCGGTTTTGATGTACAATGCACTTTACCTTTAGAACTTTCCTGTAAATTAATAAAAGACCTAGAACTACACTATTATGATTTGTTTAGGTGAGGAAAAAATGAAAAATTAAAACAACCTTATCTAAACAGTGCTCTTGATATGTGGAGCGATTAGGGCTTTGGATATGTTGGCACCGACTTGCTAAACGGTGTACTGAACAATCTGATCTCCTCGGCAAAATTTGTGAATAAAACCAAAGATCTAGCATGAAAGTCAACAAAGGTTGTGTTGGGGAAGAGAACTGTCATGGAAGCAACCTTCGTAACACCGCACCACCTAATCAACGCCAACTAACTTCCCAGGTTGAGCATTTTCAAAAATTCCTCTAAAAATGATGTTGTATCCCTGTTTTGTTGTAGTGATAAAAGATACATTTTAAATATCATCGACATCCTCAAAGTCATCAATTTCATCATCTTTATTTTCTTCATTCAAAACTCTTCTTTAACTGGATTGATCTTTTTTCTCAATAGCTATAGTCGTAACATCAGTTTGTTATAATGAAAGCATATGGTTAACATTATCTACAACATTATCAAGCATTAATCCTAAACCAACATTTATATAATACAACCAAATTTCACCCTCAGTGACTTCTTCAAATCTTTTGGTTGGAATGTCATAAAAGTGACATGGAACTGTCTTTATGATCACTCGCCAATCTTTACTTTTGTTATCAGGCAAGTAATACACGTGTTCAATTTGGCAGGTTGGAACATATGGTTCATTGCTTCTCAAATTATGCTTTATATTAACAAAAATAAGTTCATCATTTCCTTCTTGTATCCTCTACCTTCATTGTACGTATCCAACCATTCACATTTAAATAAAACAATTTTTTATCCGACACCATATTCAAATTGATGATTATGTTTTAGAACTCTGTAATATTCCCAATCACCTGATTTCTCATCTCCTTTAACAAAACCACCACTATTTTGAGTTTTGCGTCTGATTTCACGTTCATAAGTATGAAATTTAAAACCATTAATAATATAATTAGAATAATGTGTCGCCCTTTTCTCATACTGCGGGCTAACAGAAAAAAATTCTTTCCTAACTCTTGAATCTCCCTCATAATATAATTCGGATATCTGTTGAAAAATAATGTAATCAAATTCATGGAGAGTGAGAACAAGTTCATGCTCAAAAATTTAGATCTGACTTACCTGTGACTCAAACCATTTAACAAAAGTTTTCTCATGTCTTCTTCCAATATTTATACAGTCCACATTGTGAAGCTCCAGACGATGTTATCAATTAATTAAATGTTTAATGAGTTAGTTAAATAAGATAAAAATAATACAACTATGGTGAGTATGAACGTGAATCTCACTCTATAAATGGTTCTACTTCTGGACAATTAATTAGTATGTAGAGTTGAGCCTAATATCAAACTTCATATCTGAGATCTTTTTCAATTCCTTTACATAATGGCCTCCTAATGTTTTGAAAAATAAACAATCTTGAATCTTGCTTAACATCTCCATTATTTATATCTGGTCGATTAAACTTTGTCTCAACTTTATTTATATATCAAAAACAAAATGCCAAACACTCATGTACTAGGTATCCTTTTGCCATTAAACCTTCTGTGTGTACTTTGTTTCACACAAAAGATTTGAGTGTATGTAAATAAATTAAAATCATGATAAAAGTGCAAGATTAGTAAATGTGTCTTAATTATTTTTTTTAACACATTAATGTTGTAAGAATTTTTCTAAAAAAAGATTATATAGTCAGCCTGCAAGCATGTGTTAAATCAGAGTATTTTCAAGTACTTCACAACATAAGCACACACACCATTCCTCTCACAAGAACTTCATTCAAGATACTTCTCATTTCAGTTATAGTATATATATATTAGTCTTACACATGAGATTGTGGCTATTATTCTATTACCACTTAAGAGTTTTTCTATTTTATTATAATGGGCCTTTGATATATAGGCCCACAAACACCATACATAACAACCCACATAAAGTATTCATATTGGCTAATATTCTTTATCTTGTAGACTGAGTTATGGGGATTAGATATTTCTATCATTTCCCCTTTGTAAGCTCTATGGTTGAAACATGGATGCACGATCGTAAAGCTTCGAATCGCCCTTTCACTAGAGGTTTTGTCATGAGATTTGCTAATAGATCTTCAAATCTGCAATATTTCAATGAAATTTCATTAGATTCCACAAGTTGTCAGATGAAATGGTATTTGAGAATGATGTTTTTTGTTGTTTGGTGTTGCACTGGATTAGTTGCAATCGATATAACAGGTTGATTGTTGCAGTGAAAACAAATGGGTTCTTTTCCCTTTTGAGATTCTCCAGCTATGTGCTTTTCTTTCTTTTCTCTCATTCTGATCTCTTCTTCATTTTCTAAAGATAGTTTCTGAACTGTTAGTTCTTGGAGCATTCGTTGAAGCCATATGGCTTCTGATGCTGCATGGGCTATAACGACATATTCAGCTTTAGCAGAAGACAATGCTACTGAATTTTGTTGCTTTGAACTCCAAGTTATAAATTTTGTTCCATGGAAAAAGAGGTAACCACTCGTGTTGGTGCGATCATCTAGGCACCCTCCCCAATCACTGCCACAGTACCCTTCAATTTCATTTTCTTTTCTTTTGGAATAACATAGTACCAACTTAGTAGTCCCTTTAAGTAACTAAAAATTTATTTGACAGCAGTCATATGCATTTGTGAGGGATTACTAACAAATCGAGATACTATATTCACAAAACATTGGGAATATCTGGGTGTGTGATAGTTAAAGATAGCAAACTGCCATCCATTTTGCGATATAATGTTGCATTAGTAGATTGGGAGGCATCTCTTTTCATCAGCTTTTCATGAGTTACCATAGGCGTTTTCACTGGTTTGGCTTTATTCATGTGAAAACGAGTTAGCCGATCAACTGTATATTTCTCTTGATTCAGAAATGTACAAGTTGACTCTTGAATAACTTGTAAACCTAAAAAATATTTCATCATACCTTAATCTGTCATCTCATACCTTTTCGTCATATTGTCTTTAAATTTCTGAACAAGTACATCACTTGTGCCGACATATATTATGACATCTACATAGATGGTCAGAAATAAGAAATGTCCAGCTTCAGTTTTTTGACAATACAGAGCAGGTTCTGATGGACATTTAAGAAAGCCTTGTTGTTGTAGATAAGTGTCTAATTGTTCATTACAGTCATGCGGAGCTTATTTCAAGCCATATGATGCTCTTTTTAATTTACAAACTTTCATTTCCTCATGTGCTTTTGCAAAGCCTTCAGGTTGGGATACATATACCTCTTCAACAGTCTCCCCATTTAAAAATGATGACTTGATGTCAAGTTGGAAGACTAGAAGTTGATATTGAAGTGCAATTACAAGAAATAGCTGCATAGTTTCCATTCTAGTGAAAGGTACATATGTTTCAGTATAGTCTCTGCCCGAGACTTGAGCATATCCTTTAGCTACAATTTGTGCTTTATATTTTACTATTTTTCCAATTTTATTATATTTTATCTTATATAGTTATTTTAGGCCAATTATTTCTTTATCATTTGGTTTATCCACAAGTTCCCAAGTATTATGTTTTTGTATCATACTCAGCTCTTGTTTCATTACTTCTACCCAACGAGGGTCTTCTTTTGCTTCATCATTTGTATATGGTTCAGTTACCATATAAACAATGAAATGTAAATTGTAAATGTCCTCTACTCTTCTATACTTATTTGGGGGAGGTGATGAATCTTGAACATCAGTCATACGATGAGAGTTGGGTGCTATTGTTGAATCCGGGAAAATCCCTACTTCAAAATTCGGATCAAGGCAGTCTAAGTGTAACATCCCATTTCCGGCTAGACCCCTAGGAGTCGGTTGGTCGAGTCAGAACCCCACGGAGCACAAAAAGTGATAATAAATCGACCGAGTTTCGGGTCAAGGGTTGGTCACGCCCGTGACCGACCCGTCACGCCCGTGACCTGGGCGTGACTACTTCGACGATCGTCGATCTCCACGAGACGATCGTCGATCGTGCTGTCTGGGCATGTCACGCCCGTGACCAAGGTGTCACGCCCGTGACTAGGGGCGTGACCCCATCGACGATCGTCGATCGCCGTGAGACGATCGTTGAGCTTACGGCCCGGGCATGTCACGCCCGTGACATGAGTGTCACGCCCGTGACCTAGGGCGTGACCAGCCTTCGACGATCGTCGATCTCAATTCGACGATCGTCGACCTCGAAATTTGCCGTTCGGGCATGTCACGCCCGTGACCTAGAGGTCACGCCCGTGACCTAGGGCATGACCAGCCTTCGACGATCGTCGATCTTAATTCGACGATCGTCGACCCAAAATCTGCCGTTTGGGCCTGTCACGCCCGTGACCCGAGGTGTCACGCCCGTGACCTAGGGCGTGACCAGCCTTCGACGATCGTCGATCTTAATTCGACGATCGTCGACCCAAAATCTGCCGTTTGGGCCGGTCACGCCCGTGACCCGAGGTGTCACGCCCGTGACCATCCATCGACGATCGTCGATCTCAGTTCGACGATCGTCGAACCCAGGATTGACTATTCGGGCCTGTCACGCCCGTGACCTATGTGTCACGCCCGTGACATTGGCCGAAACGGCGGTTCAGGCCCGAAATAATTCTAACGCGCGTGGAAATAAATGCTGGCTTGGGAGGTTACACCAGGAGTAATTTCAGGCCGTTCTCCTTCTGTAAATACATAATAAAGGAGGAAAGGGTGGTCCAATAGGAAATCTCCAGCTGGACATACCTGTTCAGTTTCCGCCGTTTCTTATCCCTTCTCTGTAACCGAAACGTTGAAAGGGAGGAGCCTTCATGACCATTAAGGCTTAAACTATTCACCTTCCCGCTTTTCTGACTTATAAAAGCCCACCTGGACAAGAGGAGAAGGTTACACGCTCAAGTAATCAGAACAGACCTTTGTTCTTGCTGTAGGAGGAGTTCAGCAAACGCCACCACCGCGCCATGGCACCCCGACGTTCTTCTCGCCTTCAAACCGCGAACAAGGTCCTCCTCTACTCCTTCTCTTTCATGGGTAGATCTTAGGATTCTTAGAAAGGAGGTTCGCGCTCAACGGAGCCGGATCCATCTCTCGTTTTCATGGAAAAACCATGAAAAAAAAGGTATTTTGAGTTCGCCGGAAACCGCCACCTCCGGCGGCCAAACCACCGCCGACCGCTAGCCATCGCCTCAACGGAGGTGGTGGTGGTGGTGGCTGGCCAGGGAAGTGACCGGACGGCCGGCAACGGATCACGGAAACGTTACAGGAAAAATGGCTTCCTGGTTCTAGTTTCGGGTTCTGTAGAAGATGAACAGTAAATCGTTTTATACTTATAAATTATGTAAATAATTTTATAAGGAGAAATATACTCGGTTTAGTATATTTTAAGGCTGCAAAATGAGGCACTTAGAGGCCGAATTAGGAAAAATGACCAGACACAAAAGTTGTAGCCCTCGGGGTCTACTTTAATTTAAAATTGATTTTATTCAATTTGGGTGAGTGGTTTGAACACAGCACTCATTTTGGTGGGATCAAGACCTAGGTTAACCAGAAATTAAAATGGTTGCCCACGGTTCATAACATGTCCAAATGACTTGAAATTTGGACTGGAGGTCTATAATATGTATATCGAGAGGCTGTCCAAAAATGAGAATTTTTGGAGAACTTTTGCCTAAAGTTTTTGTAAAAATTTAATAAACAATATAAAATTAATTAGGAGATGAAATTAAGCCCAAACTCCCCCAAATTTTGGGTGGTGGTCCCTGGCATCAATATTAAGATCTGTACAAAATTTCAACTCGATTGGTCGAGTTTTGAATAGGGAATTATCAAGTCCTAGATAGGTCTTGGTGAGGGGTACTTTGGGGAAAAGTACAATTGGAGATGGAGTGGACAAATCTCCTCAAAAGAGGCTGAAGTTGTTGGCCACTGATTTGTTGAGTCTATGTCTACCCTCTTGGGTAACATGGTGTGGCTTAGGGTGGATTTTACCCTAAGAGATTGGCTCAACTCCAACGGGTGGGAGTTTGAGGTTTGTGAAGGACATAGGAGCAAAAGCTCTTGTATGCCCTTGAAATTTGGAGGAGAGGGGGAGCATATGATGAAAACCCTCTGGTTGAAATAGTGAAGGAATTGGAGGTAGTTAGGTACCTCGAAAGTTGAGATTTTGGAATAGGATAAACATGTAATTTAATTATTTTAAGCACTAAATCTAATCCAAAAATTATGAAACTCGGGAGGAGGGAGTTTTAGGATGTATTAGACTTATGGTAATTTTTCTGGAATTTTACGATTAATATATATTATACTTCATGTGTTAAAGAATTATTAGCCCAATTTATTGTTTCAATTATTTGGAGGCTTTACATTAATTATAATCAGTTAAAATTCTGGATTTAGATCTTGACTAGTAGAACATTAATCCCTGAATTTTTATAGAATTTTATGTTGAGTAAATCTAGTACTTTATTCACAAATGATAGAAAGGGCTTTTATGTTTAAAAAAAATTATTATGGATAGAACACTCGCTGGAAAATTATGAAACTTAGCCAGTGCAAATTTTAGGCCTTAATCTTCATGTCATAAATTATTTAGAATTTTTGGAAGAATATTTTCTGTACTTGATTCATAAACTATAGAAATTAGAGATTATTTCCAAATAGTTTTTCAGGTCATTTTGATGATAGAAAATTATGATACTTAGGATTTAGCCTTCTGAGATAGCCTACTAATTATCATAAATTTGCTGGACATCTTGCATGAATAATTAGGATAGTTCATGTTCAAACCGGTGGCCCTTGAGATTTTCGAGGAATTTAATTAAATGCCAAATAAATTAGGAAAATTTCCATTTTCTGGATTTAGGTTATTTATACCAAGATAAGTCTCCAGTAAATAGTTTAGGGCATTTGGATGTGTAATGGATCATTGCATAACCGGTTCGACATGTAGCCTAGGTCGGTCTGCATATAGCAGGTTGTGAGATGCAATAGGACACGATCTGAGAAAGTCTTTGAGGTTTAAACATTTTGTCTGGGTGAACAATTGTGGAAGAAATTACAATAGGAAGATATAAAGAGTAGTGAGTAGTGGTGATAGCTAGAGTTAAGAGGTGCTCGGGTTCGACGAAAGATCGTCTTCCCCGAGGAGTGGAAGGTTTAAAATCACCCTAGGATAGTCTAATGTAATACGAGAAGGAAATCGGGTAAAAGGGTAGACAACCAATAATAATAAGTGCCTTGCGAAAGGGAACTTCGGGCCGTAATGCACCGTCTTGGTTCCTAGTGCCCCTTGAGAGCCCTTCACGGGGTATACCGGGGGCAGTCCTGGGCTAACGTAAACTGTAATAATAAACCGACAAGAGTAACTTAGTAACTAGGGTTGCACTCTTCACAAACACTGTTGGCACAGGAAGAATGATGAGAGCTTCGGCTCGGTTGGTTTGGAGACGGACGGATGGTCCGGGGAGCTTCGGCTCGGTTGGTTTGGAGACGGACGTTTTGGTCCGGGGAGCTTCGGCTCGGTTTTTATGTGTTTACGATAAACTTGCATGTGCATAAAATAGGAAAAGTTAAGGTGGTGGGTCTTTCGATATCGGGGAGTTCGATTGCACCGACACCGATATCGTTGACTCGGCGGGGTGATTAGCACTTCGCCAGCAGAAGTCCGGTGCGCCAGCCGGCAAGAGTACGCAGGCGTCCGCTTAGTGCACCAAGCGTTGAGGCGTACGATAGGTCAGACCAGTGGTGCTTTTACTGGTTTTGGAGGTGGGCGAGGCCCAACCCACCGCTTCCGTTTGCCACTACGGAGGTATCCTGGGAGGTAACGGCTCCAAAAGGGGGAACTAAAGGTCTGTGTGCACAGAGTCGGGTGTGTGAGTTGCACTTGCATGTTTCATCATACCCACTAGCATGTCATAGCATAATCGATTCATTTAACCCTGACACCTAAAGTATAAGTGGTATGGGACGCTTATACATTAGGACCTGCAAAACGACCCCTTGGTATATAAGCTTGTGTGGGCAAGTTTATAAATCAAAGGTTATTTTCAACATATAATAACCCCTGCTGTTTGATAACCGACACCCCAAAGTATAAGTGGTATGGGACACTTATACGATGGGAGCCTTGCAAAAGATCCCTTTGCTTATGTGTTCTCGCATAAGTGAAGGTTTAAATTCATTTAATTGCTTTTCTTACTGCTAGACCTATTATAACAATTTATTAACTGCTCACCTAACACAACTTGCTAGAATTAGTTTCCGCTGCCATCTGTTTTCATGTTAATCTCCACCTTCATGTCCTTCCCTTTCTTCCTCTCCGCTCGGTACCTAGGAGCCATGGGGGAAGGGGTAGGGGATGATAGGGCTTAGTCTTTATGACTAACGGTTTTCGAACCGCATCATTTAGGGGATCGTGGAGCCCAGCATGGAGGAGCAGCCCCAGAGATCGGTGCGCCTAGAGATGGGGCAGTCTAGCTCCGGAGTTCACACAGCCGGGACCGTGAGTCTCGACCTTGAGTAGTTTACTGTTTCGCTTCCGCATGAGAGACTTGTAGTGAGGACATTTTGTACCGGGCATAAGCCCGTATTTATAGTACTCTGATGTTTCTGTGGACACTCCCTTCGTGGAGTTTTATTATATATATGTGATTTTTATTATTGTGGACTGCATTGCTCTTACTTCAATAATTGTGCTACTTTCTGTGATCGAAATTGGCCGGCAGAATCGGCGCCTTGTGGTGATGACCCTTCGGGACGTGAAGGAGTCACCGCAAAGCGGCGGTTCTGGGCCTAAGACCCCGGGTTTGAAGAAGAAAAAAAAAAGGGGGTCTTACAAGTGGTATCAAAGCAAACATCGATCAGAAGGAAGTCGCAGTCTACAAACCCTAGGTCACCCCCGCTCGAGTTTAGTTTGGGGACAAAC
This sequence comes from Platanthera zijinensis, assembly GCA_039513925.1. Classification (NCBI taxonomy): domain Eukaryota; kingdom Viridiplantae; phylum Streptophyta; class Magnoliopsida; order Asparagales; family Orchidaceae; genus Platanthera; species Platanthera zijinensis. The sequence goes on from CM077083.1 coordinate 161,374,405, forward strand.
TAAGCAGCGGAAGCAGTGGTGTGCCCATATGGGGATCACATATAATTTGTCCACCTTTAGGTAATATTTGAACGTTTTTCTCAGCATGTGTTTTCGTTGCGCAGCCTCCAGCACAGCCTACGCCACAGGGCAGAGTTCAGCAGACTCAGGGAGTTGCACCACCTCCACCGGTCCCCACCCCTTTCCTTCAGTCAGACATGGGACAGACCCTGACTGCCATTCTGGAGGCCTTCAGGGCCCAGCAGGTTCCGGCCCCGCAGCCAAATCCGGGGGCCAACTGGCTAAGCATCTTCCGAGGACTGGCTCCCCCGTCCTATTTGGGGACAGAGTCGGCTGTTCGGACGGAAGAGTGGCTAGATATCATGTATGAGATGCTGACCGGGATTCGGTGTCCATGGGAGGAGAAGGTGGCTCTGGTTGTCTCCTACCTGGAGTCCCATGCAAAGAGGTGGTGGAAGACGCTGTTGGACACGACCTTTGCTGATAGGGAGGTTGCGGAGATCACTTGGGAGGAGTTCAGGGCCGCACTGCTGGAGCATTTCATTCCGCAGTCGGCTAGGGATGATTTGGAGGAGCGGTTCTTACAGCTGAAGCAGGGTACTCGGACCGTGGTGGAGTACCATCGAGAGTTTGACCACCTGGCTCGATACGCAGATTCCTACCAGCTGGACGAGGCAGGGTATATCAGGAGGTTCTACAAGGGCCTACGTGAGGACTTGAGGGAGGCCCTCTTGTTTGTATCTGACGGGCCCATCTCCCGGATTTTGGAGATGGCCAAAAGGATTGAGGCAGATTGACACACCACCCGGGGCCGGAAACGGCCAGCAGAGGATCAGGGACGAAGAGGAAGGAATGACCAGCGGCGGGGTGCTATACCAGAGGGGAGGAGGACAGAGGACCATGAAAGATCAAGCGCATACCCAACTGCACCAAAAGCCCGGACTGTTGGAGAAGGCGCTACTTAATTATATATATAAGTAGCAGAGCGCCACGGGTCAAGTGAAGGAACGCCGGACCCAACAATCCCCCCCCCCGGCGTCCAGCACAACCCGTCGGCTCAGAGGTGGGGTTACCACATGGCCCACACGGCTCAGAGGTGGGGTTACCACATGTCCACGGTTGCCTGACCCACCGGACCCACACAGGTAGAAGGGAAAAATCAGGAATTAATAGCGCCCCCCCGGTCTTGAACCCATAACCTCCCTCTGATACCAATTGAAAGATCAAGCGCATACCCAACTGCACCAAAAGCCCGGACTGTTGGAGAGGGCGCTACTTAATTATATATATAAGTAGCAGAGCGCCACGGGTCAAGTGAAGGAACGCCGGACCCAACAGACCAGCCTCGTCAGGACGTGAGGCCGGAGCCGAGGGAACAGGTGGTATTGGCCCCTCCACCCCTTTGGATGCAGGAGATGCCGAGACCCGGGGGAATGGCGTATCCCCCAGAGTGCTACTTTTGTCATCAGATTGGGCACATTCGGAGGAACTGCCCCATGAGGGGGGCACCACCTCCAGCACATCAGGGCGGCCCACCAGCTCAGCATTACGGAGGCCGAGGACGCGGCCGAGGTCGAGGATACCAGGGGGAAGATCGTAGACAGGGAAGAGAGCAGGTATATGCCTTGGACCTTGCACAGCCGCGGAATCCGGAGCAGGTCATCGCAGGTATGCCGAAATGCTTCTTTGTTTTCATAGAATTTCCCCTTTAAGTTGTTAAAACTTTGAATCGCACTAGATTGATAGCAAGGAAAGTAAAAACTCATTATAGAACCCTAAGATATCTAATCACCCCAGGTATAGTCTTCATCAGCGGCAAGCCTGCCCGCACGCTGTTCGATACTGGAGCTACTCACTCCTTTGTGTCGGAGTCGTTCGTGGAAGGACTGGAAGGTGTGGAGCAGTTCACAGGCTCGAGGAGAGGGTGCGACTACCGGATGGATCTGAGCTCCTTACCACGGATCACTGCAATATGGAGGCAGAAATTGGTGGAAAAGCGTTCGAGGCTCCAACGACGATTTTGAAGCTGACGGACTACGACCTGATCCTGGGCATGGTATGGCTGCACTGGAACTATGCCCAGATTGACTGCCAGGCAAAGAGGATCACCGTGAGACACGGGGACTCTTTCATTACCATTGAAGGTATAAGACCTGTCTCTCGTATACTCTTATCTTCGGTACAGGCCGTCAAGGCCCATCTGCAGGGAGAGGAGGTCTATCAGATTCTTTTTGAGATGGCGGAGGTTAAGGAGTCGGTGACAGACATCCCGGTGGTGCGAGATTTCGCTGACATCTTTCCGGAGAAACTGCCAGGACTACCACCACACCGAGAGCAGGATTTTCAGATTCAGCTTGTGCCGGGAGCCAAGCCGGCATCTAGGGCCCCTTATCGGATGGCCCCAAAGGAGTTGGCAGAGTTTCGGGCTCAGTTGCAGGAATTAGTTGAGGCAGGTTTTGTTAGACCGAGTTCCTCGCCATGGGGAGCTCCGGTCCTGTTCGTGAAGAAGAAGGATGGGACACTCCGCCTGTGCATCGATTATCGAGCACTAAACAGGCTAACCGTCCGGAATACCTATCCGCTCCCACGGATAGACGAATTATTTGACCAGCTGGAGGGGGCCCATTATTTCTCGAAGCTGGACTTGAGATCAGGATACTACCAGCTGCGGATCCAGGAGGAGGATATCCCGAAGACGGCCTTTAGTAGCAGATATGGCCTGTATGAGTTCACCGTGATGCCCTTTGGGCTCACGAATGCTCCGTCGGCGTTCATGAGTCTCATGAACCAGGTTTTCGAGGCTTACTTGGATGTGTTCGTCATAGTGTTCATAGACGACATCCTGATCTACTCTAGGACGGAGGAGGAGCACACTCGGCATCTGGCACTGACCTTGGAGAGGTTGCGGGAGCATCACCTTTATGCCAAATTCAGCAAGTGTCAGTTCTGGTTGAAGGAGGTGGCCTTCCTAGGCCACATCATCAGCGGAGCCGGGTTATCAGTAGATCCAGCAAAGGTTCGGGCAGTTCGCGATTGGCCGCAGCTGAGGACAGCCACCGATGTACGCAGTTTCTTGGGACTTGCCGGTTACTACCGGAAGTTCGTGGAGGGGTTCTCTCGGATTGCCCTCCCCCTCACATCTTTGACAAAGAAGGAGGCACCTTTTGTTTGGACCCCGCAGTGCCAGGCGGCTTTCCAGGAGCTGAAGGACCGACTCATCTCGGCCCCTATCCTGGCCCTTCCATCCGGAAGGGAGGGATTCCAGGTGTATACCGACGCATCATACCAAGGGATGGGAGCGGTGCTGATGCAGAACGGACATGTCATAGCATATGCCTCCCGCCAGCTGAAGATTCATGAGAGGAACTACCCGGTGCACGACCTCGAGATGGGAGCGGTCGTTTTTGCTCTAAAGGTCTGGCGTCATTACCTTTATGGAGTCCACCGCGATATCTTCTCCGATCACAAGAACTTGAAATACGTGGACACTCAGAAGGAGCTGAATATCAGGCAGAGGCGTTGGGTGGAGTTCTTAGCAGATTATCAGTATGAGATGCACTACCACCCAGGGAAGGCAAACGTGGTGGCCGACGCGTTGAGCCGGAGAGCGGCCACTTCCGAAGCTGGGCCCCAGGTTATGTCTATGGAGCTGGTCCAGTCATTCAGAGACATGCAGATATCCCTAGTGTCCGAGGATGACCCAGATCTGTATAGGGAGTATCTGGCATCGATAGTGGCCATAGACGATATTCGGGATCGCATTCGGGACGGACAGAGGACAGATGCGTGGGCGGAGCCGATGTTTCGAGCTTTGGAGGAAGGTTCGACAGGAGATTATTCCCTGAGAGATGGTTTGCTCCACTTCAGAGGCAGAGTATATATACCCGCAGGAGGCCAGATCCGAGAGGATATTCTGACGGAGGCGCATTGCAGCCGGTACTCCGTGCACCCGGGGATCACAAAGATGACCGATGATCTGAAGAGGACGATGTTTTGGCCGGGCATGAAGAAAGACATTACGTACTTCGTGACCCATTGCGAGGCGTGTCAGTTGGTGAAGGCGGAGTGCAGGAACCCCGCAGGACTGTTGCAGCCACTCCCGGTGCCGGAGTGGAAGTTTGACGACATAGCGATGGATTTTATACATGGTCTTCCCCGGTCTCGGACAGGGAATGACTCGATTTGGGTGATTGTCGATCGTTTGACGAAGGTGGCCCGCTTTATACCGATCAGGAAGGATGACTCGGTGGGAGTGCTGGTACGGAAGTTTGTGGAGCAGTATGTCCGATATCATGGCGTGCCCCGGACGATAGTGTCGGACCGCGATGGACGGTTTACATCCAGGGAGTGGCGGTCAGTGCAGGCATATTTGGGCACCCGGTTGACCTTTAGCACGGCCTTCCACCCTCAGACGGACGGGCAGACCGAGCGCACCAACCGGACCTTGGAGGACTTACTACGGCTGTGTATACTGGACCGAGGGGAGCCGTGGGAGAAAATGTTACCGTTGGTCGAGTTCTCCTACAATAATAGCTACCAGTCCAGCATCAGGATGGCGCCGTATGAGGCCTTGTATGGAAGGAAATGTAGGACCCCGCTTTCCTGGGTTCAGGACGAGGATCCGAAGCTGCTGGGATCGGATTTCGTTGAAGATACCGAGGCTCAGGTGAGACTGATCAGAGATAGGATGTTGGAGGCGCAGAGCAGACAGGCCAAATACTATGACGCCCGGCATCGTCAGGTGGAGTTTCGGGTAGGGGATCGAGTGTTCTTGAAGATCCGACCCATGCACGGAGTCTCACGGGTGCGCGGTCGGAGGAAGAAACTCAGCCCTAGGTATATGGGCCCTTACCGGATCCTGGAGCGGATCGGACCCCTAGCCTACAGGCTAGAGTTGCCACCGAAGCTGGCAGCTCTACACGACGTCTTCCACATCTCTTCGCTGAGAAGGGCTCTACTACGCCCGGAGCAGCGGATTTTGACCACAGAAGGGCCGGTAGCTTCAGACCGATCTGTTCACTTGGAGCCGGTTCGGATCGATGACAAAGGAGTGCGGATCTTGCGCCGCAAGAAGATCCCCTTAGTCAAGGTTCTGTGGAGAAATCACGGTCAGGAGGAGCACACCTGGGAACCGCAGGATCTGATGAGGCAAAGATACCCGGAGTTGTTCAGTCAGGTACATCTCACCACCTCTCGGTATATTATAGACTGCCTTTTTGTTTTGGAATGTTAAGACTAGATAAGGAAAATCCAGGACCTAGGCATGCGCACTTAATCAGAAAGGTAGGGGCTAATCTTTTGTTTATTGGGGAGATTGTCTTAGTTATCAAACGAACAGTCGCCTGAACCCAATAGAAAGATCGTATGGGATGTTACAAGTTTAATTTATTCCGATAGAAATCCCCATAGGCTCAACCTCAATTTCGGGGACGAAATTTTTGTTTTGTTTATTGGGATTTGTAACATCCCATTTCTGGCTAGACCCCTAGGAGTCGGTTGGTCGAGTCAGAACCCCACAGAGCACAAAAAGTGATAATAAATCGACCGAGTTTCGGGTCAAGGGTTGGTCATGCCCGTGACCGACCCGTCACGCCCGTGACCTGGGCGTGACTACTTCGACGATCGTCGATCTCCACGAGACGATCGTCGATCGTGCTGTCTGGGCATGTCACGCCCGTGACCAAGGTGTCACGCCCGTGACTAGGGGCGTGACCCCATCGACGATCGTCGATCGCCGTGAGACGATCGTCGAGCTTGCGGCCCGGGCATGTCACGCCCGTGACATGAGTGTCACGCCCGTGACCTAGGGCGTGACCAGCCTTCGACGATCGTCGATCTCAATTCGACGATCGTCGACCTCGAAATTTGCCGTTCGGGCATGTCACGCCCGTGACCTAGAGGTCACGCCCGTGACCTAGGGCGTGACCAGCCTTCGACGATCGTCGATCTTAATTCGACGATCGTCGACCCAAAATCTGTCGTTTGGGCCTGTCACGCCCGTGACCCGAGGTGTCACGCCCGTGACCTAGGGCGTGACCAGCCTTCGACGATCGTCGATCTTAATTCGACGATCGTCGACCCAAAATCTGCCGTTTGGGCCGGTCACGCCCGTGACCCGAGGTGTCACGCCCGTGACCATCCATCGACGATCGTCGATCTCAGTTCGACGATCGTCGAACCCAGGATTGACTATTCGGGCCTGTCACGCCCGTGACCTATGTGTCACGCCCGTGACATTGGCCGAAACGGCGGTTCAGGCCCGAAATAATTCTAACGCGCGTGAAAATAAATGCTGGCTTGGGAGGTTACACCAGGAGTAATTTCAGGCCGTTCTCCTTCTGTAAATACATAATAAAGGAGGAAAGGGTGGTCCAATAGGAAATCGCCAGCTGGACATACCTGTTCAGTTTCCGCCGTTTCTTATCCCTTCTCTGTAACCGAAACGTTGAAAGGGAGGAGCCTTCATGACCATTAAGGCTTAAACTATTCACCTTCCCGCTTTTCTGACTTATAAAAGCCCACCTGGACAAGAGGAGAAGGTTACACGCTCAAGTAATCAGAACAGACCTTTGTTCTTGCTGTAGGAGGAGTTCAGCAAATGCCACCACCGCGCCATGGCACCCCGACGTTCTTCTCGCCTTCAAACCGCGAACAAGGTCCTCCTCTACTCCTTCTCTTTCATGGGTAGATCTTAGGATTCTTAGAAAGGAGGTTCGCGCTCAACGGAGCCGGATCCATCTCTCGTTTTCATGGAAAAACCATGAAAAAAAAGGTATTTTGAGTTCGCCGGAAACCGCCACCTCCGGCGGCCAAACCACCGCCGACCGCTAGCCATCGCCTCAACGGAGGTGGTGGTGGTGGTGGCTGGCCAGGGAAGTGACCGGACGGCCGGCAACGGATCACGGAAACGTTACAGGAAAAATGGCTTCCTGGTTCTAGTTTCGGGTTCTGTAGAAGATGAACAGTAAATCGTTTTATACTTATAAATTATGTAAATAATTTTATAAGGAGAAATATACTCGGTTTAGTATATTTTAAGGCTGCAAAATGAGGCACTTAGAGGCCGAATTAGGAAAAATGACCAGACACAAAAGTTGTAGCCCTCGGGGTCTACTTTAATTTAAAATTGATTTTATTCAATTTGGGTGAGTGGTTTGAACACAGCACTCATTTTGGTGGGATCAAGACCTAGGTTAACCAGAAATTAAAATGGTTGCCCACGGTTCATAACATGTCCAAATGACTTGAAATTTGGACTGGAGGTCTATAATATGTATATCGAGAGGCTGTCCAAAAATGAGAATTTTTGGAGAACTTTTGCCTAAAGTTTTTGTAAAAATTTAATAAACAATATAAAATTAATTAGGAGATGAAATTAAGCCCAAACTCCCCCAAATTTTGGGTGGTGGTCCCTGGCATCAATATTAAGATCTGTACAAAATTTCAACTCGATTGGTCGAGTTTTGAATAGGGAATTATCAAGTCCTAGATAGGTCTTGGTGAGGGGTACTTTGGGGAAAAGTACAATTGGAGATGGAGTGGACAAATCTCCTCAAAAGAGGCTGAAGTTGTTGGCCACTGATTTGTTGAGTCTATGTCTACCCTCTTGGGTAACATGGTGTGGCTTAGGGTGGATTTTACCCTAAGAGATTGGCTCAACTCCAACGGGTGGGAGTTTGAGGTTTGTGAAGGACATAGGAGCAAAAGCTCTTGTATGCCCTTGAAATTTGGAGGAGAGGGGGAGGATATGATGAAAACCCTCTGGTTGAAATAGTGAAGGAATTGGAGGTAGTTAGGTACCTCGAAAGTTGAGATTTTGGAATAGGATAAACATGTAATTTAATTATTTTAAGCACTAAATCTAATCCAAAAATTATGAAACTCGGGAGGAGGGAGTTTTAGGATGTATTAGACTTATGGTAATTTTTCTGGAATTTTACGATTAATATATATTATACTTCATGTGTTAAAGAATTATTAGCCCAATTTGTTGTTTCAATTATTTGGAGGCTTTACATTAATTATAATCAGTTAAAATTCTGGATTTAGATCTTGACTAGTAGAACATTGATCCCTGAATTTTTATAGAATTTTATGTTGAGTAAATCTAGTACTTTATTCACAAATGATAGAAAGGGCTTTTATGTTTAAAAAAAATTATTATGGATAGAACACTCGCTGGAAAATTATGAAACTTAGCCAGTGCAAATTTTAGGCCTTAATCTTCATGTCATAAATTATTTAGAATTTTTGGAAGAATATTTTCTGTACTTGATTCATAAACTATAGAAATTAGAGATTATTTCCAAATAGTTTTTCAGGTCATTTTGATGATAGAAAATTATGATACTTAGGATTTAGCCTTCTGAGATAGCCTACTAATTATCATAAATTTGCTGGACATCTTGCATGAATAATTAGGATAGTTCATGTTCAAACCGGTGGCCCTTGAGATTTTCGAGGAATTTAATTAAATGCCAAATAAATTAGGAAAATTTCCATTTTCTGGATTTAGGTTATTTATACCAAGATAAGTCTCCAGTAAATAGTTTAGGGCATTTGGATGTGTAATGGATCATTGCATAACCGGTTCGACATGTAGCCTAGGTCGGTCTGCATATAGCAGGTTGTGAGATGCAATAGGACACGATCTGAGAAAGTCTTTGAGGTTTAAACATTTTGTCTGGGTGAACAATTGTGGAAGAAATTACAATAGGAAGATATAAAGAGTAGTGAGTAGTGGTGATAGCTAGAGTTAAGAGGTGCTCGGGTTCGACGAAAGATCGTCTTCCCCGAGGAGTAGAAGGTTTAAAATCACCCTAGGATAGTCTAATGTAATACGAGAAGGAAATCGGGTAAAAGGGTAGACAACCAATAATAATAAGTGCCTTGCGAATGGGAACTTCGGGCCGTAATGCACCGTCTTGGTTCCTAGTGCCCCTTGAGAGCCCTTCACGGGGTATACCGGGGGCAGTCCTGGGCTAACGTAAACTGTAATAATAAACCGACAAGAGTAACTTAGTAACTAGGGTTGCACTCTTCACAAACACTGTTGGCACAGGAAGAATGATGAGAGCTTCGGCTCGGTTGGTTTGGAGACGGACGGATGGTCCGGGGAGCTTCGGCTCGGTTGGTTTGGAGACGGACGTTTTGGTCCGGGGAGCTTCGGCTCGGTTTTTATGTGTTTACGATAAACTTGCATGTGCATAAAATAGGAAAAGTTAAGGTGGTGGGTCTTTCGATATCGGGGAGTTCGATTGCACCGACACCGATATCGTTGACTCGGCGGGGTGATTAGCACTTCGCCAGCAGAAGTCCGGTGCGCCAGCCGGCAAGAGTACGCAGGCGTCCGCTTAGTGCACCAAGCGTTGAGGCGTACGATAGGTCAGACCAGTGGTGCTTTTACTGGTTTTGGAGGTGGGCGAGGCCCAACCCACCGCTTCCGTTTGCCACTACGGAGGTATCCTGGGAGGTAACGGCTCCGAAAGGGGAAACTAAAGGTCTGTGTGCACAGAGTCGGGTGTGTGAGTTGCACTTGCATGTTTCATCATACCCACTAGCATGTCATAGCATAATCGATTCATTTAACCCTGACACCTAAAGTATAAGTGGTATGGGACGCTTATACATTAGGACCTGCAAAACGACCCCTTGGTATATAAGCTTGTGTGGGCAAGTTTATAAATCAAAGGTTATTTTCAACATATAATAACCCCTGCTGTTTGATAACCGACACCCCAAGGTATAAGTGGTATGGGACACTTATACGATGGGAGCCTTGCAAAAGATCCCTTTGCTTATATGTTCTCGCATAAGTGAAGGTTTAAATTCATTTAATTGCTTTTCTTACTGCTAGACCTATTATAACAATTTATTAACTACTCACCTAACACAACTTGCTAGAATTAGTTTCCGCTGCCATCTGTTTTCATGTTAATCTCCACCTTCATGTCCTTCCCTTTCTTCCTCTCCGCTCGGTACCTAGGAGCCATGGGGGAAGGGGTAGGGGATGATAGGGCTTAGTCTTTATGACTAACGGTTTTCGAACCGCATCATTTAGGGGATCGTGGAGCCCAGCATGGAGGAGCAGCCCCAGAGATCGGTGCGCCTAGAGATGGGGCAGTCTAGCTCCGGAGTTCACACAGCCGGGACCGTGAGTCTCGACCTTGAGTAGTTTACTGTTTCGCTTCCGCATGAGAGACTTGTAGTGAGGACATTTTGTACCGGGCATAAGCCCGTATTTATAGTACTCTGATGTTTCTGTGGACACTCCCTTCGTGGAGTTTTATTATATATATGTGATTTTTATTATTGTGGACTGCATTGCTCTTACTTCAATAATTGTGCTACTTTCTGTGATCGAAATTGGCCGGCAGAATCGGCGCCTTGTGGTGATGACCCTTCGGGACGTGAAGGAGTCACCGCAAAGCGGCGGTTCTGGGCCTAAGACCCCGGGTTTGAAGAAGAAAAAAAAAAGGGGGTCTTACACTAAGGTTACAAGTTCAGCGGCCAGGCTTGACGGCTAACGAGCTAGGATGCAGAAATAGACAAGGAACAAAAAGGACCCCATATGCTGTGGTAGGGATGTCCCACCACGTATCCAGATGCTTAGAACAAGCTTCCCCTCCATAACCAAAGATGTCTGAACAGGGTACGAGGTAGATTCTAGTTGGCGACCAAGTCAAGGCAGCGACTAAGATGGATAGTCACTAGCTCGCAACATGTCTCTTTGAAGAAAGGAACCAAAGGTTCAACTCGATGTTTAGGAAATATGGTGGTTGAGATCTTTTGCGAGATTTCGAAGTCTTTATCATTGTACCCATGGTGTCTTATTTATAGGCAAATCCAAAGTGAAAGAAGACTTATTTATAGACCCACCCCTGGCAATTAGGAGACGTCTTAGAGGAACTCGCTCAGGTTATGCGAGTAACTGTCCTAGTCGTCTACCCGATGAGTATGAGAGGGGAGCTCACCATACACGCCCAGGCCTTCTACTGTCTTGCGTATTGACTCTAACTTTTTTCTTGACTTGTTGACTTTGAATCTTGTTGACCTAGCTCTGGGGGTCCACCCTCGAAGAATATGGATTGTACACAATCCCCACTCTTTTCGGGTGAAGTAGGAGCTCGGAAAGAAACATCCAACAATTATTTGGTGAGCTACTTTAGTGAGTATCTGGGTTAGTTGTGGATGATGGATGTCTATTGAACTCTATAAATAGGGGATGCCTGATATTTAAGGCATGCCTTTTAAACTCGTACGCAATATCAAAGTCTGCTGAGGAAGTCTACTAAATGAGCATTGTTGTCTTGTCTGTATTCCTCGAGCCAACAAGACAAAAATGACAGCGAGAGGGCAAAGTCGCTGCTAACCTTCCTCCGCTCAAGAAGAAGAAGTTGAAGAAGAAGAAGAAATCTCTTGCCTCGAAAACTGACAACCCGCCTTCGGATACCGAGGATGTCATCTCCTCGACTGACCATTCTGACATTCTAGCCTACACCAAGAAGCTCCTCGACGATCTCAAGTTGAGCGACATTCTTTAGTAATCTTATCATGAAGCTTCTCGCCTCCCTACGTCGTCTTCTCCCTCTTCCCCGGACCTCGCCAGGTCCCAGGCACAGCTGCAAATGGATCTCGCTGCTTCACAAGGTTGTTATCTTGTCGATGACTTTAAGAGTTGCTGAACAATCCTATTCTTTTTTGTTGACTCTTGTTCCTTACATGCAGCTCCTTCGCCGACTACCTTTGGCGAGCATCTAGATGTCGCTCACCTGCGATCAGCCCCACTGGTCTCCCTCAAAGCTCGGCAACAACCTCGATCCGGGTACAGTATTTAGATCAACATCGATCCCAAGAAGGGGCCAGAAAAACAAACTCTTGAGACGAGGAAAATAGATTACTGGCGACAAAGACTCGCAACCTAGAGCGAGCACGACCTCTCGCCCTACGACCACCTCATCGCTACTAGTAACGAGCACTCCTCTGCCTCCTTTGACCTATCTGTCACGACTATGCGGGAGCACCTCTCTACCCCCACCACATCCTTTACCTGTCACAACCCGCATTTTCTCCGAATTAAGAATTATCAGAGTAAGAGAAAACACGCGTCATGATGCCACGTCAAGCAGGGGATAACTGCTGACGTTCAGGCAAAACCAACTACAATCTTTATGCAAGAAAATCATGTGCTTAATGAATAGAAAATCTGTTATGATTAGAGTCCGTATCCCTCGGCTCAGTGGATCATCTAGTCCACAAAAGAAAAACTATATTTATACGCTGCGAAAACATACTTTATTTAGATTTGACATCCTAAGGAGCACATAAGGGTCCCAAGAGAACCACTCATGCTATGCAAGACCCTACATTTAGTTTATATAATATATAAGAAAACGGTCTTTATACGTGATTTGGAAAATAGTGATTTCGCTTTATAAAACATGCTGATCATGAGCTTTATTTATAATAACAATTATAGTTTAAAAATAACTAGCAACCTAGCATAAAACCTTCTCAGAGCAAGTAGACTATCTCCATAAAATGGTAGCAGCAATAGTATATATCTAGTACAAGGTAAAAACTACCAGTGGGCGCCAACAACTTGACACGAATCCACTAGCACAAATATATGTCTGTAAGAAAGTACTGAAAACAACCTCCCTAACAAGGTAAACAGAACTCCAAGGTCCGGAAGTCCACCAACAACACCACCTCCAACTAGCCACCAGACTGGCTACAGCTCAGAACCTGGGGTATTCCAAAAGAAAACAGAATACCTCAGCAAGCTAAACAAAGAAAAACTACATGAAAGAGTCAACCAAAGGACAAAGTAACAGAAAAATATGCAGTAGAAAGAGTCACAACTGTCCACAACAGGACCACAAGAAATGCACAACGTGCAAAGCAACAGCAACGACCCAGCCCAGGAACCACATCCTGCAGGGCCTACTAGGCTACCAAGAGCCAGAATGTTGCAAACTACCAAAGAAGAAACTTCTAACACCCTAAACTGTGGGAAGTGATAGTAGCAAAAACAACAACGAGGAACCGGATCGAAGGCAAACGCAGTCCCCCAATCCACCATGTCCAAGTCAAAAGCTCGAGGGTCAACACGTGAAAACACAAGGGACCTTCCACCCGACATGCCCAGCCCGTACCTGGAGCAAGAAAACATGGGTGGCCTTGGCTATATCACTCAACTCCACCCCCATAAAGAGCTACAACCACCACTACTAACCACGACCCACGATTCGGCCTTTAGGAAAATAAAGAAAACGGCCGACAAGGAAAACCCAGAAATACAACTGGAAATCCACTCGGAAATGAAACACAAGGTAAAGGAAGAGTGTTGAAATAAACCAACACGACTAGGCGTTGAGTGAAACCCACTCAGTGCCTACCTAAACTTTGGCGTTGAGCGAGCTAGCCTCACTCGCCGCCAAAATAATACCACTACCCACAAGCCCACTAATGAATACGGAGCTCGACGACAGTCGAACGACCAAGGCAGAAGATCCAGAACTCGAGTAGTTGCCTGCCACTTGAGTATCTAAACTCCCGCACTCGAAACCATCTAAATTCGCCTAGTCAACAGAAAATATACAAAGCGCACGATCAGTGACGCACGATCAGTGGTCGTGCGCACTCATCGGCTGATGATCGTGCGAAGCGAACCTGGAAAACCTGACAGAAAACCTAGCAACTGCGCACGATCAGTGTCGCACGATCAGTGGTCGTGCGCACTGCTTGCCAGCGCTCGTGCGATTTTCCGAGACAGAACTTTGGAAACTGAAAGACAGCCGCGCACGAGCAGAGGCACACGACCAGTGGTCGTGCGCCCTAACGGTTGATGACCGTGCGCGGTCAACCTGCACCGTTTGGAATTTCCCGAACGACACCGGAACGCGCACACGACTCATGCCACTGCAGTAGCAGCAGACAACTATCAACGTCGCGCACCACTACCATACGAACTATGCCTAATCATTCGAGTAATACCATAACGAAAATCGGCAACCACACCCCCCTCCTAACTCTCCCTCTCGGCTACACCCGAACCAGAGCAACAATCAAAATAAAGGAAAATAACGGCTCCACGCCGACAATTTGGATTCCAATCATCACAAAATAGGGGGGGTTTCAGTAGGAAGAACTAAGCCCTATAGTTAGCAAGAAAATGAGAACAACAAGGCCTCTAACCTGGGCTAACCGGGATTTCAATTTCATCAAGAAAATTCAAAAAAAGGAAAACTTGGCAAGGGCAAGAATACCACTTGCCTCAATCACAGCGAAGCTTTGGACTGCTTTCCTCCTCTTCGCACGGATCAAAACGGCCGCAACACCTAAAACAAAAACTCGGCCATTAATGGCGGAAAACTTCCAAAACCGAAAATTCCAATCCTCCCAGAACTCCACGAAAATCGAATTTCTTACCGCAGGAATGAAGGTCTTGACGAGAGCAATCCAAATTCACTCTCGGAATCGAATTCCGTCCACAAACGCTCCGGGAATCGGCGTCCGAAGGCAAGGGTAGGCGGTTTCTCCGTTTCCTCGTACAGGGCCGGCGGTTTCAAGCGTGAAGAAGATGATCGGCTCTCTCATTCTATATATATATATATATATAATTAAATAATTATATAATTAATTACAAAATTACATAAAGCACCACATCGACGCGAAAACCGAACTACCTCGGAATTCGACGAAATTCGCACCGTAGCTAAATACCCACGCTACGAACACAACGGCGAAGTCGAAATTACTTTTTGACAAACAGAACTCGAGTTATACCCAAATAAAGCCAAACACCAACATCCCCTCGAGAGGCCACACCGGGTCACCTAAAACGACTCGGCTTGCTAGGGAGATCTTGCCAACAGGCTACAGAATAGGGCACTCAGTTCTAAGGAGCTAAACCACACTCCACAAATGGCACAAGCCACGGAAACGCGTCATCGTAACGCCAAACGAGAATAAAAATAATCGCTGAAAAAACGGGGCGTTACAGTCACCCCCCTAAAAGAAAGTTTCGTCCCGAAACTTTACGCACAACCCTCCTACAAAAGAAGGAAAAGTAACAAACAGAAGTTACAAAGGGAAACATACCGATCAAATCAGCGAAACAGGTGAGGGTACGCCCTCTTCATGGCCGACTCTAGCTCCCAAGTCGCGCTCTCCAAATCCTGATTTTTCCATAGAACTTTCACCATCGGTATGGACTTCTTTCGTAGCACACGCTCCTGAGTATCCAAAATACGAACTGGCACCTCAACAAAAGAGAGGTTGGGCTCCAACTGGGGCACAACATCCAAGAGTTGCCCACTGCTGCGCACACACTTCCGCAATTGGCTAACATGAAAAACATTATGAACACTAGGGAAGTTCGCTGGCAAATCCAATCTATAAGCAGACACACCAATCCGCTCCAAGACCTTAAACGGGCCCACATACCTTGGGTCCAATTTCCGATTTTTACCAAATCTCTTCACACCAACCATTGGAGAAACCTTGAGGTATACATGATCCCCTACTAAAAACTCCAAAGCAGACCTACGCCGATTGGCGTTCTTTTCATACCTCTCCTGAGCTAACCGAAGCTTCTCCCGAATAAGCTTCACGGCGACTTCCATCTCTTCCAGAGCATCTGGACCCAACAAAGGCTTCTCACCAGCCTCAGCCCAAAACAACGGAGTCCTACAGCGCCTCCCATACAAAGCTTCGAACGGAGCCATCTGCAAGCTTTCCTGATAACTGTTATTATAAGCAAATTCCATGAGTCGCAGACGCTCATCCCACGCTCCACCGTGGTCTAAAATATAGCACCTGATCATATCCTCAACAATCTGATTGACCCGCTCCGTCTGCCCATTGGTCTGAGGGTGGTACGCAGTAGAATACCTCAGATCTGTACCCAAACCCTCCTGCAGACTCTGCCAAAAACGAGAAGTAAACCGGGAGTCTCGATCAGAAATGATGCTAACCGGCACACCGTGGAGTCGGATGACTTCATTCAAGTACAACTCCGCTATCCTCCTCATCGGGTAATCAATCTTATAAGGCACGAAGTGAGCACACTTCGTCAATCTATCCACTATAACCCAAACAGAATCAAATCCTCTCGGGGATTTTGGCAAACCCGTAATGAAGTCCATAGATATACTCTCCCACTTCCAAGTCGGGATCTCTAGCGGAGTCAACTTACCACCAGGCCTTCCATGATCGGCCTTCACACGCTTGCAAGTGTGACACTCAGCAACATATCGGGCTATATCTCCTTTCATACCATACCACCAGGCAACTTGCCTTAAGTCACGGTACATCTTCGTAGATCCTGGATGGTAGGCAACGCTGGAACCATGAGCCTCACTGCAAATCATACCTCTAATGTCCCCAACAGCGGGAACGCAAAACCTGCCGCGGTACTTCAAAGTACCCGCATCATCAATAGCAAAATCTGGCAACTCTCCCTTCTCTGTCCTGGTAAAAAGGTGCAACAGATCCGGATCGTCCTTCTGATGCAGTCTAGTCAAAGAAATCCAGGACGGCTCTGCCACTGACAAACTACTCTGCAAACCACAGCATCCCACTGAAATATCCATAAGGAGGAACTCCTCAACTAACCGATCGGCGGAGAGGTTAAAGATCTTTCCCGTCTTTCGGCTCAGGGCGTCGGCCACCACATTGGCCTTGCCCGGATGATACTGGATTTCTACGTCATAATCCGCCACATACTCAAGCCACCGCCGCTGACACAGATTCAACTCCTTCTGTGTGAACACGTACTTCAGGCTCTTATGGTCAGTAAAAATCTTGCACCGAGCCCCATAAAGTAAGTGCCTCCACAACTTCAACGCATAGATAACCGCTGCAAACTCAAGGTCATGCGTTGGATAATTCTTCTCATGAGTCTTCAGCTGCCTTGACCCATAAGCGATTACTTTTCCATCCTGCATTAATACGCATCCCAGTCCTATATGCGAAGCATCCACATACACATCATAATCCACGCCCTCAGTAGGAAGGGTCAGAACGGGAGCAGTACACAATCTCCTCTTTAACTCCTGAAAAGCTTCTTCGCACTTCTCGCTCCAAACAAAAGCCACATTCTTCTGAGTCAGCTTGGTCAAAGGTGCGGCTAGAGAAGAGAAACCCTCCACGAATCTCCTGTAATAGCCAGCCAACCCTAAGAAACTTCTGATCTCCTTAGGAGTGTTCGGCCTACTCCAATCCATCACTGCTGCAATCTTTTCTGGGTCAACCGAGATCCCATCCTTGTTCACCACGTGGCCTAGAAAAGAAACCTGAGGCAACCAAAATTCGCACTTGCTCAACTTGGCGAATAACTTGTGGTTCCTCAACTCTGACAAGACCAAACGCAAATGCTGCTCATGCTCCTCAGCACTGCGAGAATAAACCAACACGTCATCAATGAAGACCACCACGAACTTGTCTAGGAAATCCTTGAATACCCGATTCATCATATCCATGAAAGCTGATGGTGCGTTGGTCAAACCAAACGACATCACCAAAAACTCGAAGTGTCCATGCCTCGACCTAAACGCAGTCCGTGGAATATCTGCCTCACGGATCCTGAGCTGATGATAGCCCGAACGAAGATCTATCTTGGAGAACACCGTGCTACCATGCAACTGGTCAAATAAATCATCGATCCTCGGCAGAGGGTACCTATTCTTGATAGTGACCTTGTTCAACTCTCTATAGTCGATGCAAAGCCACATCGACCCATCTTTCTTCTTTACGAACAAAACAGGAGCACCCCAAGGCGACGAACTCTGTCTGATAAAACCTTTAGCCAACAACTCATCTAACTGAATTCGCAACTCCTCTAGCTCACGAGGGGCCATCCGGTACGGCGCCTTAGCAATAGGACGCGTACCCGGCTCCAAATCAATAACAAACTCCACATCCCGCTCAGGAGGGATACCAGGAAGATCATCAGGAAAAACATTGGCGAAACCACGAACAATAGGAATCTCCTCCAAGCGTGGCACGCTAACAACGGTTCCAACCGCCGAGACTAAACAAACACAACAATCAGAAAAAAACAATCTCTGAACACATACCGCAGAGAGAACAGGAGAATCCTGACACGGATCAGCATACACGCTGCCGGGCTGACCGTCGTCCCTGATGAAGTCCAAGCGCTTTCCTTTGCACTGAATGACCGCATCATACCGAGAGAGCCAGTCCATGCCCAAAATGACATCGAAGTCCTCTAGATCAATCATCTTCAGGTCCGCCTTCGCAAGAAAATCCCCCAACAAAACCGGGCAATCCAAAATACCCAAATCTGACAACACAGATTCACCAGAGGGAAACTTGACACGGAAGGAATCCCGAACACGATCTAGAGACAACCGATGACGCTCCACAAAGGCTCTAGCCACGAACGAGTGGGTAGCGCCGGAGTCAAACAGAACACGCGCCCAGCGATTCTTCACCTTAAATTTCCCTATAGGAGCGCACAAAGCTAAGGAACTAGCACAACAGTACCGCAAATAATCTAGCAACTAAACTACCAGGCTAGAAAGAAAACAACAAACAACTAACCTGAGATCACCTGGGTCGAAGTCTGAGCCTCCTCGGAAGAAATCACGTTCAGCTTCCTTTTTCCCTTGTCCACACGCTGAGGTGGAGGTAAAGCCTGTAACGGAACTGCAGGAAGAGCTGGCTGAAACTGAGGACACCTCGACTTAATGTGACCCTTCTGCCCACACTGAAAGCAGATTTTATCCTTGGACCAACACTGGGCCGCATCATGGTCGGATCGCTTGCAAACTGAACAGGAGACATCTCTCCTAGGAGCACCCTGAATCGCATGAACCTGCTCCTTCTTCTGAGCTGCCGCCTTCTTGAAACACCTCTCGATAGGATGGCCTGACCGGCCACAAAAACTGCACACCACCCTGCTCCTCTTTCCCGGAACAGCATCGGGTACCAGGGGTTTCTTCTCCTCTACCAACTTCCTCTTATCCTTCTTCAACTGCTGGCCTCTGCTCTTTGCCGTCTCAATAGCCTCCACCTTCAGAGCAACCTCTACTACACCTGCATAAGACACTGATCCATAAGCACTGGTCAACTGCTGCACCTCACTCCTCAAACCACCGAGGAATCGCTTAACTCGATCAGCCTCAACGCTGACCAATCCAGGGGCAAAACGGCTCAACTTGCTGAACTCTATCTCATACTCACCCACCGTGAGTTGCATTTGCTTCAGATGGAGGAAGTCATTCATGAGGCGGTCACGCTCGACCGAGGGTAAGAACTTCCTCAACAGCATCTCCTTGAACACTTCCCAAGAGCATCCGGCTACCAGGCTCTCCTTCTCTCTCAGCCACCAACTCTTAGCCAAACCTTTGAGCTGATAGGCGGCTATCATCACCCTCTGGTCATCTGCATCCCTGAGTACGAGAACATCTCCTCCATGGAGATCAGCCAGTCGTCTATCACCATGAAATCTGCCTTCCCATCATAAGTGGGAGGGCTCAGCCTCTGAAACTGCGAGATGAAGGCCATCTCTGCTGGCACCACCACTGGAGGCCTCAAGGGTGCAGGAGGAGGAGGAACAGCTAACCCCCCTGCAGGAACTTGCGCACCCTGAGCCTGCCCTGCCACAACTGCCACCAAAGACTGAATCTGGGCTTGCACCTCCTCCAACTGCCTGCCCATAGCATCGCTACTCTGACGCAGACCCTCGATCACCGCATCGTTCTGAGCTCCAGAAGATTCACCCTCAGACAGGGGAGTCGATCGAGTCGCAGGACGCCTAGCCATCCTAAAAATCATTACAACGCAAATCAGATCCAAATCCCACGACTAGAACCGACTACCAGTACAGACAATACATATGTAGATATAGACTTAAAGCTGCTAAACTTGCTCTGAGAGTTTATCTTCTTCACAATAATTAGATGATATGCCCTATCCTAGGATGGTTAACCACCACCTCACTAACTCTTGTGCCTAGATCGGATGCATGAACTTATGTTAATTTGAAAACTCATGTGTGTACATATGTCATCCTGCAAATCTTTAGCTCGGCGCGTTGTGCTTATGCAATGATATGATATGCATGATTGTGCTATGCATTCTAAAAAAAGGCCCTAATGCATGCTATGAGCGGCGTACGCATGAAAATGTTATGCATCCCATACTACATAACATTTCCATGCAACGAAAAAGAAACGTGCTAGTCGCAGTCATGTGGTGAGGTTATGCATCCCATACTACATAACCCTCACATGTAGCCCCTATGGTGGATCCATATACGAACACATATTATGCATCCCATACTCCATAATATGCCCCGTATACTTCATGTTATGCTATGAGTGTAGTGTTCGTGCTTTTGCCAAGACGTGCTGATGACATATCGGTGTGTGAATGACATGATGCAGAACTACTAAAAGCGAACAAAGGAAGGTTGCTCAACTAACTTGTCAAGCAACCTCCCTCTGATACCAACTGTCACAACCCACATTTTCTCCGAATTAAGAATTATCAGAGTAAGAGAAAACACGCGTCATGATGCCACGTCAAGCAGGGGATAACTGCTGACGTTCAGGCAAAACCAACTACAATCTTTATGCAAGAAAATCATGTGCTTAATGAATAGAAAATCTGTTATGATTAGAGTCCGTATCCCTCGGCTCAGTGGATCATCTAGTCCACAAAAGAAAAACTATATTTATACGCTGCGGAAACATACTTTATTTAGATTTGACATCCTAAGGAGCACATAAGGGTCCCAAGAGAACCACTCATGTTATGCAAGACCCTACATTTAATTTATATAATATATAAGAAAACGGTCTTTATACGTGATTTGGAAAATAGTGATTTCGTTTTATAAAACATGCTGATCATGAGCTTTATTTATAATAACAATTATAGTTTAAAAATAACTAGCAACCTAGCATAAAACCTTCTCAGAGCAAGTAGACTATCTCTAGAAAATGGTAGCAGCAATAGTATATATCTAGTACAAGGTAAAAACTACCAGTGGGCGCCAACAACCTAACACGAACCCACTAACACAAATATATGTCTGTAAGAAAGTACTGAAAACAACCTCCCTAACAAGGTAAACAGAACTCCAAGGTCCGGAAGTCCACCAACAACACCACCTCCAACTAGCCACTAGACTGGCTACAGCTCAGAACCTGGGGTATTCCAAAAGAAAACAGAATACCTCAGCAAGCTAAACAAAGAAAAACTGCATGAAAGAGTCAACCAAAGGACAAAGTAACAGAAAAACATTCAGTAGAAAGAGTCACAACTGTCCACAACAGGACCACAAGAAATGCACAACGTGCAAAGCAACAGCAACGACCCAGCCCAGGAACCACATCCTGCAGGGCCTACTAGGCTACCAAGAGCCAGAATGTTGCAAACTACCAAAGAAGAAACTTCTAACACCCTAAACTGTGGGAAGTGATAGTAGCAAAAACAACAACGAGAAACCGGATCGAAGGCAAACGCAGTCCCCCAAT
Organism: Platanthera zijinensis; assembly: GCA_039513925.1. Taxonomy (NCBI): domain Eukaryota; kingdom Viridiplantae; phylum Streptophyta; class Magnoliopsida; order Asparagales; family Orchidaceae; genus Platanthera; species Platanthera zijinensis. The sequence goes on from CM077083.1 coordinate 161,395,917, forward strand.
CCACCATGTCCAAGTCAAAAGCTCGAGGGTCAACACGTGAAAACACAAGGGACCTTCCACCCGACATGCCCAGCCCGTACCTGGAGCAATAAAACATGGGTGGCCTTGGCTATATCACTCAACTCCACCCCCATAAAGAGCTACAACCACCACTACTAACCACGACCCACGATTCGGCCTTTAGGAAAATAAAGAAAACGGCCGACAAGGAAAACCCAGAAATACAACTGGAAATCCACTCAGAAATGAAACACAAGGTAAAGGAAGAGTGTTGAAATAAACCAACACGACTAGGCGTTGAGTGAAACCCACACAGTGCCTACCTAAACTTTGGCGTTGAGCGAGCTAGCCTCACTCGCCGCCAAAATAATACCACTACCCACAAGCCCACTAATGAATGCAGAGCTCGACGACAGTCGAACGACCAAGGCAGAAGATCCAGAACTCGAGTAGTTGCCTGCCACTTGAGTATCTAAACTCCCGCACTCGAAACCATCTAAATTCGCCTAGTCAACAGAAAATATACAAAGCGCACGATCAGTGACGCACGATCAGTGGTCGTGCGCACTCATCGGCTAATGATCGTGCGAAGCGAACCTGGAAAACCTGACAGAAAACCTAGCAACTGCGCACGATCAGTGTCGCACGATCAGTGGTCGTGCGCACTGCTTGCCAGCGCTCGTGCGATTTTCCGAGACAGAACTTTGGAAACTGAAAGACAGCCGCGCACGAGCAGAGGCACACGACCAGTGGTCGTGCGCCCTAACGGTTGATGACCGTGCGCGGTCAACCTGCACCGTTTGGAATTTCCCGAACGACACCGAAACGCGCACACGACTCACGCCACTGCAGTAGCAGCAGACAACTATCAACATCGCGCACCACTACCATACGAACTATGCCTAATCATTCGAGTAATACCATAACGAAAATCGGCAACCACACCCCCCCCCCCTCCTAACTCTCCCTCTCGGCTACACCCGAACCAGAGCAACAATCAAAATAAAGGAAAACAACGGCTCCACGCCGACAATTTGGATTCCAATCATCACAAAATAGGGGGGGTTTCAGTAGGAAGAACTAAGCCCTATAGTTAGCAAGAAAATGAGAACAACAAGGCCTCTAACCTGGGCTAACCGGGATTTCAATTTCATCAAGAAAATTCAAAAAAAGGAAAACTTGGCAAGGGCAAGAATACCACTTGCCTCAATCACAGCGAAGCTTTGGACTGCTTTCCTCCTCTTCGCATGGATCAAAACGGCCGCAACACCTAAAACAAAAACTCGGCCATTAATGGCGGAAAACTTCCAAAACCGAAAATTCCAATCCTCCCAGAACTCCACAAAAATCGAATTTCTTACCGCAGGAATGAAGGTCTTGACGAGAGCAATCCAAATCCACTCTCGGAATCGAATTCCGTCCACAAACGCTCCGGGAATCGGCGTCCGAAGGCAAGGGTAGGCGGTTTCTCCGTTTCCTCGTACAGGGCCGGCGGTTTCAAGCGTGAAGAAGATGATCGGCTCTCTCATTCTATATATATATATATAATTAAATAATTATATAATTAATTACAAAATTACATAAAGCACCACATTGACGCGAAAACCGAACTACCTCGGAATTCGACGAAATTCGCACCGTAGCTAAATACCCACGCTACGAACACAACGGCGAAGTCGAAATTACTTTTCGACAAACAGAACTCGAGTTATACCCAAATAAAGCCAAACACCAACATCCCCCCGAGAGGCCACACCGGGTCACCCAAAACGACTCGGCTTGCTAGGGAGATCTTGCCAACATGCTACAGAATAGGGCACTCAGTTCTAAGGAGCTAAACCACACTCCACAAATGGCACAAGCCACGGAAACGCGTCATCGTAACGCCAAACGAGAATAAAAATAATCGCTGAAAAAACAGGGCGTTACATTACCGCCAAGTAACGAAGCTCGCCCCAAAATCTGCCTGAAAACTATAGCCCCTCTAAATCCTCCATAGATCTTATCGCGAGATTGGGATAGAAGATGCCCAAGATATTTCTTGACAAGGACTTAAGGTCGTGAAACTGGAGGTCATGGACAGGGGCAGGCCGCCGAGCACCCGGGAGGCTTGTCATCGGGACAACGAGAATCATCTCGCTGCAACTCGTCCCCTCGCCGATCTCGATCCCCTCAGCAAGGTTGCTCGCCTATTGCTGAATTGGTTTGACTGTTGATACTGGATCTTAACTGATTCAGTGACTTCTTCTTGTATTGATAGGTCTCCCTGCAATCCCTGAAGCGGATTTCATCGATGCCATTAGGCTTTCTGATCATGAGTACTGCGAAACAACTGTCCGCGCATACATCGAGCTAGAGGCAAAGTTCGATTAACTCTCCATCTACGAGCCTCATCGCCAGATCTCGACACTATAGGTGAGTATGACAAAGATGGAAGAGCTGCAAGACTGGCTTATGGCTTACTAGGCTTGCTTCCATATGATCAACGAGCTGGAGCGACGACAATAAATGACCAATCATTGCCTATAACTTCATCATGAGGAGTTGGTTATCATGTGAGAGAGCATGGGAATGATGGGATAACTGGCAAGGATGGATGACTAGCAGCATCGGGGCAACAATGCGATGGTGTTGGTGAGTGAGCACTATTTGCGAGCACGCGAGATGGGATGGGTCGGGCGACACCCACCTCTTCCTAAGCGGCGAACTCTTAGGGATTAGGATTTTTTATTTCCTTTCTATTTTTCCTCGTCTTTGGCGATAATAAAATGAACTAACTCTAATATTCTTTTATATAATGGCGAGTTGTATCTCATAATTGATCTGGAGATTTACTTTTTTGTTGATACTATTTCTGTGTTGATAATTGTCTTCATTCTGTTATTACTTGAGTTTTCTGTGCGGATTTAGGCGAGCTAGCAATCTTCTGAATGACTTTACGTTAGATAGGGTTCGTAACTAAGGTTGATCTGTTGGTTAGTACACGACTTAGGCTGATACTCACACGAGATTGATATACCCCCTAGACCTCCGCCAATAGATAGAAGGGGTAGGCGGGCCTTTAGTATGTTGTTATGATTTCTGAACTCTTCTCGCAAGTATTTTGATCTTACTCATGCTTACCTTCTCATTGACCTTTAATCACTCTTTATTTCTCAATCTTCTACTGCTCTCTAATCGCCAAAGATGATGGTTAGCGATGATGCTAATACTTGCCGACAGGCCCATGTGATCAACTTCACTGAGGCCATTTTCAAGAAGTCTGCTACTAACGAGCGAGACTTCGAGGATTTATACAAAAGGCACCTGCCTGAGGAGTACTCGACCAAGCTTCCCGCCCGGTCCAAGCGACTAAACACCTTCCTCGAGGGCGAGATCGTCCTGCCCCTCTGCCACTTTGAAGTCAGCCTGCGACTTTCTCTATGCCCGGAGTACTATCAAATCCTGCAGTACTTCGAGATCATCCCCACCTAGATTAATCTGAATGAGGTGGCGATAATCATGGGATTTTTCTACATCTTGCGGGAATAGAATATCACCTTTGATCTCTCCGACTTCAGGAAGATCTTAGCATCTGTTGCGACCACCAAGAGTGTCATCTTCTTTAGAAGCCATGTCTACACTGTGGTCAACACGGCAAAGAAGGCCCACCGATGGGGCGAGTATCTTCTCATCATTTCCGATAACTTTGAAGGGGTGCCGCGCATGCCCCACTAGCCACTAGAAGTCGCCTTCTTGCCACCCATTCTAGAGGGTCCGTGCGAGAAGCTATTCAAAGTCTTCTACGGTCGTCGATTCGACATCATCCACTAGCGTCTGAACGTCAATTCGTTGGACGAGGTCTTCATCGGTGAAGGTACATTCCTTGGTGAGATCTTACTATACTCACAAATTTGATTCTGATAATTGCTGCAACTTTACTAAATATTCTACCCCATCTACAGCTACTCGTGTTCTTCCGCGAGAACCACTTCCTCTGGAGAATGAAGTCGCATCATCGCACCAGGGTTTGGTGAACCCGCCTACTGATGTTGAGGAGATCTTGTATCCCACGAGATCTAAGGGCCACCCGCAATCTGGAGATAAGGAGGTCTCCTTGCAAAAGAAGTAGGACAAGGGGAAGGAGAAATTCAAGTCCCCTGATCACTCGAGGAAGCATGCGAAGATCTCTTATGAACTATTCGATGGGAGGGAATCGTAGTGGACTTTGGGGCCTCGTACTTCCACCTAAACTACAACCTTGGGTGCAGCAGCAAGGACGCTTTCGGATGCTCGCTGGTGTCCTGGGAGGAGGGAGAGAACAAGGTAACTCTGAGCACCAACTTACTCGCCTGGTCGGAAGACTGGGAGTATAAGGGGGAGGCTTACGATGTCGCCTTCGTGCTCTATGGGAGAGCCAATACCGAGTCAATGCCAGATCTCAGCGCAGACGTGCTCTCCCATCAGAAATCTCGCGTACTCCTACGAGCTACTAAGTTGTGCCATCATATGGCGAGGAGGCTCCTCGAGTCGCAGGAGGCACTGAAGATTGTATCATAGAAGGCAATAGATTTTGAGATACAATCCGCCCAGTGGAAGGACTAAGAGGTAGCTTATACTTCTCTATGCGACTTAGTCTCCACTTTACTTGATGGATCCTCTGATGTTTGTTGTTGATACTTGTAGGCTGTCGAGATCGAGATGGCAAAGAAGATCTCTGAGCTTGAGCAAGAGCTCGCTGATACGAAGACTGGGCTAGAGATCACCCAAATCCAAGTTGCTGAGTTGGAGACTCGCCCGACGGTTGTTGAAGCTTGCCCTAGACCCACAGATACTCACCTATCTGAGCATCAGCTAGAGGAGAGTATTCACGGGATGGAGAAGAAGATCCGCTTCCACGGGGACGAGATGCCCGCTATTCGTCATGGGATCGCGCGAGTAATGGGAGATGTCATTCTCGCTAAGCCGAGGATGGATGCTTCCTTGGCTCGAAGACCGACCACCTGGTTGTAGTTGACCTCATCCCTAGCATGCACGCCGAAGAGACCAACTCGTCTGATCACGTCCTATCTCTGCCACTAGTTCTAGCGACAACAAGAACATTAGTAGCAGAGAGAGCGGCGATGAAAGCGATGATGATGAGGATGGTGAGGATGATCCTGACGATGAAGAAGATGTCGTTATCAAAGATGATGAGTACTAGCCTGATACTGGTGATGATGAGTCTTAGTCGGTCGACGACCTCTTGCGTGCGAACATATATAGATAGAAATGTAACACAGAAAACTTTTGTAGACGAACCTTTATTCATGACGTCATTGCTTTTTTTGCGATGTAATGCTCGACGTATAATACCAAAAAAATTGTACTGCATTGTCATTCTTGCTTTTTCATTCGCATACTCACTTGTTGATAATAATCGCTAGGCTCATAGGCACGTAGAGGGTGAGTGATCATTGTACGTGATCTTTGCTCGCATATTAGCTTATACTAAATCGCGCAACATTACTCGCACATGTATGGTCGCACTTGCATGCTCGCATGTCGCTGTTCGCACGTCTCTACTCGTACCTACATGGTCACTCACCTGTATACTTGTATAAAACACATCATTATAGTTGTTTGATTTTCTCAAACTTTGATGAAATAGAACACAGAGAGGGTCTTATTGAAAGAAAAACAAATAGATTCTCTCGCTTGCCGACGACGATCTTTCAGATAATGGAGTTGCACTCGGGGGGTCTCATAAGACGCACACTATCGAGGGCAACACTCCACCTCAACTAACAAAGAACTTGAAGGGATCCTGAGATAGGGAAGGGTAATCGGGGGTGGTTCAACGGGACACACACACTTGAGGCCTCCATCTTACCATGAACTCGAACCTTCTGGAGGTTCTTTGCCCAACTACTTTCAAAAGCATGGCGGGTTATCCCACCTTGGCAACGATAGAGACACATCCTGCTTCATAGGACAAACATTCGCTAAGAGCGGGTCTTTTAGTCTTCTCAGAGACTGATGACGCCTTTACTCAAGGTATCAATTTGTGAGGTCGATATTTCATCGAGTTTAGGAGGTTGGCATCCATGCCTGTTCTTGATAGTTCCTCTAGTCAAAGGAGAGGTGCAATCGGGGGTAGCTAGGCTGGCATACAAGGGGGGACTTGATCTCGACTATCAGTGCAGGTGCTCGATCTAATAAGGATGCTAAAATCCCGACACATCATCACATCGTCAGCCCCGAGCATTTTAAGAGAATCAGGTCGGATGTAGGTTTCCCAAACCGATCATGAAGATTGACTTCACTGCTTCTAGCTAACTTGGGATGATCAGAACAAAGAAGTTAACTCGCATCCACTCGTGCTTTCGGGGGCAAGGACTTTTATAAACTTAGTAGAAAAAATCTTACATATAAGCGGTCATTACATGTTACCATTAGGGATAGAACCTTTTCAGGTCGTCCTCGCTCTAGTTGCTTCTCAATAGCTCTCCTTCTTGATTTTGTAAATGATAGCCTCCAGTGACTATAGCCTCTTGGACAATGAAGGGTCCCTCCCAGTTAGGATTCATCTTACCAACGGTATCTGCCCTTCCTTCCGCATCCCTCATTTTCATGATGATGCCTCCTGCAAGGAAGTTTTGTCGAAGTGTTTTGTCATTCGCCTCTTGATCTCTTCTTGGATGATGGAGGTAAGGTCTCGAAGCTCCTCAATGTAGTCAAGTGAAAGACTATGAGCATCTTCATGCTCCATGCTCCATTCTTCACTGTCTTCTCCTTCCGCAATAACTCGCGGGCTCCGAACCTTGAATTCTACTGGGATGAGGGCCTCAGACCCGTGGGACAACTTTAATGGTGTTTCCCTAGTGGTCGAGCTATGAGTTGTTCTTAGATCCTATAGGATCGAGGGGAGTTTCTCCGCCTAGTTCCCCTTCAAGTTGGTGACCTTCTTCTTCAAGATGTTGATGATCAGCTTGTTGATGGTCTCCACTTGTCCGTTGCTCCGAGGATGATATATAAAGGCGAATCGAAGATCCTTCCCTACCTACTTGCAGAAGTAATCCAGTTCCAGGCTGGCAAATTGTGGGTCGTTGTCGGTGATGATAGTGAGAGAGATCCCAAACCTGAAAGCGATCTCTCCCCAGATGCAGTTCTTCATGATCTGAGAGGTAGTCTTGGCAAAAGCTTTTTCCTCAATCCACTTGGATAAATAGTCAATCATGATGAGAACAAACTTCTTATGACAGCTGGCTTGGGGGAAAGGGCCTATCAAATCCATCCCCCAGTTTGCGAAAGGCCAGGGAGCAGTGATCGAGCAAAGTTGTTGAGCCGGATGCAACTGAAGAGGTGTGAAGAGTAGTCACTTCAGACACTTCTTTGAGAAGGCTTCTGCATCCTTCCAAATGGTAGGCTAGAAATAGCCTTGCCTCAGAATCCTTTTATCTAGAGTGCGAGTTCCAAAGTGGATACCACACTCTCCTAAATGAATTTTCCCAAGCACTCGAGGGATTTCTGTTTCTGACAGGCGTCTGGCTAGAGGGCCAAAAATGGTTTTGTAGTACAGTTCCCCTGCATGCAGCAGATAGTAAGAAGCTTTGTATCAAAACTTCCTCGGGTCTCCCTCGCTGGTAGGAAGCTTGCATGTCGTTAAAATGTAACGAACAGGTCCTTCCAAGAAGCTCTTTGCTCGATCTCAATCATCTCCCCTTCCTTGATGGATGGTCGAAATAGCTCTGTCACTGTTCCTCCATCCCTGGGGTCATACTTGGCGAGATAGTCCGCGTCTGAGTTCTCCTCTTAGGGCACATACTCAATGAAGAAGGATTGGAAATCTCCCATCAAGCCTTTAACGTTTATCATATATCGCTGCAGCACATGGTCACACACCTCAAACTCTCCCCTTATTTGTGTCGTGACCACCATTAAGTTGGTAAAGGCCTTGAAATCATGGACTCCTAACTCCTTGGCGAGATGCAAGTCGACTACCATAGCTTTGACACCGCCTTGTTTTTCGTGATAATAAGAGGATCTCGATTGCTTGCTCGATCCTAGTTCCCTAGGGGCTCACCATCATGACTCCTGATCCTATGGAATATTTTCCTAAAGCTCCATCCACGAACATCTTCCACGAGACTAGGCTAGAGAAGCCTTTATCTCCTCCTATCTTGGATGAGAAGTCGGCCAGAAAGTCCGCTACTGTCTTGGCCTTGATCGCCACTCTTGATGAATAGGAAATGTCGAATTTGCTGAGCTCTACTGCCCATTTTGTCAACCTTCTTGAATGCTCCACTCCATCCAAGATACTTCATAGTGAATGATCAGAGACAACCTTGATAGAGTGAGCTTGAAAATATGGGTGGAGCTTTCGAGCTGAAACTATCCAGATGAAAACAAGCTTCTTCAAGACATGATACCTTGCCATTACTTGCCTCAGCACTCTACTCATATAGTAGATGGGGAGCTGCTTCTTCCCCTCTTCACTGATGAGCACAGAGCTGACTGCCTCCGCTCCCACTCCTAGATAGAGGAGGAGATCTTCGCCTTCCTGTAGGCCTTGGAGTAGAGGATCTTGAGTTAGTTATTGTTTGAGCTTTCTAAAAGCCTCCTCACACTCCGTAGTCCACTCAAACTTCTGGTTGCCTATGAGAGTTTTGAAAAATGGAGATCACTTCTCTTCGACCTTCGAAAGGAAGCAGCTAATACCTTTAAACCTTCCGGTCAACCTCTATACTTCTTTAGAATTCTTCGGGGATGCTATCTCCAGAATGGCATTTACTTGTCGGGGTTAGGCTCCACCCCCTTCGAAGTGAGGAGGTGACCTAATAACTTTTCCCTTCCTACTTCAAAGACGCACTTTGTCGGCTTGAGTCGCATCTTATACTTTCGCAGAGTTGTGAAGGTCTCCACTAAATCCTTAGTGTGCTCCGTGATGCTCTTGCTCTAGACTAGGAGGTCATCCACATACACTTCTAAATTTTTCCCCTTTTTCTCTTTGAAGACTTGATCCATTATTCTTTGGTAGGTCACCTCTGTGTTCTTAAGCCCAAAGGGAATCATCTTGTAGCTGCAGTAACCATCGCTAGTGATGAAGGAGATGTTGCGGCAGTCGGGGGGATGCATCCATATCTGCTGATACCCTAAAAAAGCATCAAGGAAACTCATCATAGGAAACCCGATGGCTGAATCAACTAGCACATCAATTTGAGGCAAGGGGTAACTGTGGTGCTACCATGGTGATCTGGAAGTGATCAAGCATGTAGCCTCACTACCAATGCAGTATAAGCCTATGGGATGGCACATAAGAGTATTGGAGAAGTTGGATAGGTTTGTGTTAGCCTTGCCATATGTGATATGAGTGAAGGACCAATCCTTTGACATTCTGGACATGGTGGAATTTCATTCCGGGACTTGTATTGTGAATATGGGTTGACCGGTATGTAGTTGGTAGAAGCTAAGGGAAATTCGTCAAGTATGGGTAAGGGGTTTCGCCGAATGGGCTGGATTCGTCGAGTATCGTCGTGACCATTCAACGATTCGTCGAGTATTGAAGTAACACTCGACTATTCGTCATGTATCGTCGTGACTACTCTTCGATTTGTCGTGTTTTGTCATGACCATTCGCCGATTCGTCGTGTATCGACCTGATACTCACAAAATTCTGTGTCGACGGTTTATTTATTCTTAGTTCAGGTCTGCCGTTCTTTGCTGGCATTGGTCGGTTCGGTTCAAGGTATAAATAGGATTTTACTATTGAACCGAGTAAGCTACTGTTCATTCATGACCTAAATCGCGAAGCCGACATCGATGATCTCCTTGCGACGGAACTGTTCTGCATCCGCAACCGTCGCCACTGTTGCCGCCGACCGCTGCTTGTCGCCGCCAACTGTCCGCCGTCCCTAGCCGCCGCAGGAAAGAATTTACTAGGCATCATCTTCATCGTTGCCGCCTCTCCTTGATCAAATCTAGTACTCCGTGGAGACGTTGAGCGCAAGCCTCTTTCCGACCTAGATCTTGTGCGACAAGAGTCTAGGGTTCTCCATGCTCGTATGGATACCTGTAGAGGCGTGGACATTATTCTACGCTCAGAACTCAGGTTGTTGTTGTTCGTTGGAATCAATCGGAGAACCTAAGTTGAGTATTGACTCAATTCCGCGGAGGTATAAATTCATTTATTGCAACATTACTTCTTGATTAATGGTCATCGCAAGATCCACAACTTACTTTTGGGTTTTCCTTGTTTTTTTATTCCGTTGTACATAAATGTTGTGACGATTAGCAAAACCCAACAGTGGTATCAGAGCGAGGTTGTGCAATTCTCATTGTTTTAGAAGTTGCTAAATCCATTGTGTGTAGATCTAGAAATTTTAGAAGCGTTCTAAATGCATAAATGTTGTGACCACCGCCAGGGGCACTGCCCCTTGGAACCCCGTAAGGAGCGCCTGTGATTTCGTTATGATATCTTTGTAACTCCTTAACAGTAACTGTCCCTCTAGTTGGTTTGTGAAACCAAGTGTGCTAGATTTTGAAGCTCATGTAGAGAGACGAGCTTGTCTACTGTGTAAGTGAAGTTTGTGTTGTTTATGCCCTTTGCATGTAAGTCTGAATATTTAGAAGTGTTCTAGATGTTTAGATTTAGCCTGGCTCATCAAGTGTTGATGATGCTCCTGTGCACATCTGGGATGTATTTTGATTATGTTATTGAATTTTATTTTGCTTGATGTGCACACTGCTTAAGTGTTAATCGTAATTAAAGACTAAATCAAGTATCTAAAATCCCTTAAGTAATATTACGTATTCAGATGCCTTCCGATGGATGACACTCTTCCTTCCTCGATCAATGAAGTGTGGGCTTTCCAAAGCAAGGTGCATTAATCTATCTTGGTAAGGGTGCGGGGGGATAATTGTTATATCACACTATCGACATCGGGTCAAGCTTAACTTGGTGACCTCAAAGGTTGAGTGCCCAGATGCATAGGATTGGCATGCACCATATGATGGATGCAAGTAAAGAGTTATTCACCAACCTTACAGGAGTTGCATAGTAATACAATCGGCAAGCGATGCCAACCTAAATAGCTACATTGTGAGAGAAAAACCAAAACTGACTCATAGTGTTGGTGAAATATGGATCTTGTCCACTAAGAGAGTTACTCTCATGAACTCTTCGAATTGATATCAAAGGTTATCGGTTTGATAAATATAGTGGGAGTTATTTTGATTAAAGTCCTAATCGAAAGATAAAATTATATGTTGAAATGTAGTACTAATTTGATTTGCTTGTACTTTTGTAGAATATCTATGGCAAGTGGCTCATACTCCACCCTGTCCCTCAGAGCGATCCTTGAGAAGGAAAAGCTGAGTGGAATAAATTATTTGGACAGGTATAAGAACCTGAGAATGTTTCTCAGGCAAGAGCGCAAGCTCAATGTTTTGGAAGAGGTATCCCCTGATGAGCCTGTCGGGAATGCGTTCCCTGCTAATAAAGGTGCTTACAAGAAGTATCTTGACAACTCCTTAGACGTCGAATGTCTCATGCTTGCGACCATGAAACTGAGCTTCAGAAGTAACACGAGAGCATGGGTTGCAAGGAAATTGACGAGCATCTCAAGAAAATGTTTTAAGGGCAATCTCGTTAAGAGAGATTTGACGTCACTAAGGCATTATTACAGTGCAAGATGGGAGCTCAGGACCTAGTAGGGACTCACGTACTCAAGATGATTGGGTATATACAGAACCTTGAAAGACTAGGGTTATCTCTAGGCTAAGAGTTGGCCACAGACCTGATCCTGCAATCGTTGCCGGACAGTTATGAGAAGTTTGTCTTAAACTATAACATGAATACAATAAACAAGACACTACCTGAGCTCCTAGGCATATTGTGAACTGCCGATACAAACATGAAGAAAGATAAACCTACTAGTCTCATACTGATGGTGAATAAAGGCAAGGGCAAGGCCAAGGGCTTCCAGAAGACGAAGGTAGGACCTAAGTCAGGTCTGGAGCCCAAATCTTCTGCACTGAAAAAGAACGGCTCAGGGAAAGAGGGAAAGTGTCACCACTGTGGCAAGGCTGGTCATTGGAGGAGGAATTGTCCTTCGTACATTGAGAGTCTGCAAAAGATGAGGGGGAGGTATGACTTCCACTTCAGGTATTTATGTTATAGAGATAAACCTTTCTGCTCCTTCATTCCGAGTATTAGATACCGGATGTGGTTCTCACATTTGTATAAATGTGCAGGAACTGGGAAGGAGAAGAATGCTGAGTAAAGGAGAGGTGGACCTACGCGTTGGCAATGGAGCAAGAGTTGTTGCTGTCGTCATGGGGATTTACCGTCTTTCTTTGTTTAGTGGGCTTGTTTTGGAACTTGATAACTATTATTATGTTCCTGCAATAACTAGAAACATTATTTCTATTTCATGTTTAAACATGATTGGATTTTCTTTTTTTATTAAGAACAATTTATAATCTATATTTAAGAATGATGTTTGTTATGTCATAGCTCAAATGTTTAATGGTTTATATGTTTTGAACTTAGACCATCAGATCTATAATATAGAAAATACTAAAAGACTAAAAACGAATGACTCGAACCCAATGTATTTTTGGCATTGTCATTTGGGCCATGTAAATGAGAAACTTATATTCAAACTCCATAAAGATGGAATATTAGAATCATTTGATTTTGAATCATTTGAGAGATGTGAATCTTATTTGTTAGGCAAGATGACTAAAGTCCCTTTCACTGGCTTCAATGAGAGGGTTGATGATCTCTTGGGAATAATACATAGTGATGTATGTGGACCCATGAGTTCTATGGCTAGAGGTGGGTACTTCTACGTTATTACATTTAATAATGATTTCAGTAGATACGGATACGTGTATCTTATGAACTGCAAATCTGATACCTTTGCAAAGTTCAAAGTGTTTAAAACGAAGTAAAGAACCAGCTGGGTAAGAAGGTTAAAGCGCTCTGATCTGATCGAGGTGGCGAATACTTAAGTCATGAGTTTCGTGATCATCTGAAAGATTGTAGTATTGTATCACAGCTCACTCCACCTAGAACACCACAACATAATATTGTGTCTGAGCAGAGGAATCGTACTTTGTTAGATATGGTGTGATCGATGATGAGTCATGCAGATCTGTCTGTTTTCTTTTGGGTTTTGCTCTAAAAACTACCACTTTAATACTAAATCATACTACAACAAAAGCGGTCTAAAGACACCATATGAGATATGGACTGGGAAGCGTCCTTGTATGTCGTTCATTAAGGTTTGGGGATGTGAGGCATATGTGTAATGATAAATGCCTAACAAGCTGGAACCCAAATCAGATAAGTGTTATCTTGTGGGGGTCGCGAGGGCTGGTGTCATTCTTGATAAAGAGTTCTTAAGTAGAAAGACTGCTAAGGTAGAACTTGAAGAAGTTCAAGAACCACAAACAGTGAATGAATTAGAATTGGAACCTGAACAAGGACTACAAGTTATTGTAGCTGGAAATCCTGCTCAAGAAACACAAGTTCCACGTAGATCTGGTAGACCAAGGATTGATCATGAGAGATATGGATTTCTCGTGTCTCAAATAAGTAATGTGTTGCTTATGGATCATGTTGATGAGCCTGCAACCTACCATGAGGCTATAAGTGGACCGAACTCCGAGAAGTGGCTTGAGGCCATGAAATCTGAGATGGACTCCATGTATTAAAACCAAATTTGGGCCTTGGTGGAACCACCTGAAGGGGTAAGACCCATAGGGTACAAATGGGTCTTCAAGAAGAAGACTGACAAGGATGGGAATGTACAGACATTCAAAGGGCGACTAGTGGCTAAGGGTTTCAAGCAAATTCATGGTATTGACTATGATGAAACTTTTTCCCCTATTGTTATGGTTAAGTCCATCAGAATTCTGTTGGCTATTGGTGCATATTATGACTACGAGATCTGGCAGATGGATGTCAAAATGACTTTCCATAATGGTAACTTCCTTGAGGAAGTGTATATGATACAACTCGAGGGTTTTGTATGTCCAGGTGAAGCCACTAAAATATGCAAGCTGTAGAGATCCATTTATGGATTAAAACAAGCTTCTCGAAGTTCGAATCTTTATTTTGATGAAAAGATCAAAGAGTTTGGTTTCATCAAGAACGAGGATGAACCGTGTGTTTATAAACGGATTAGTAGAAGCATAGTTGTCTTCTTGATATTGTATGTAGATGACATACTACTGACCGAGAATGACAAACCGACCCTACATGTTATTAAGAACAACCTAGGAACTTCTTTTCAATGAAAGACTTCGGTGAAATGACTTATATATTTGGTATTAAAATCTATAGAGATAGATCAAAGAAGTTCCTGGGTTTGACCCAAAGTATATATATTGATAAGGTGTTGAAACAGTTCAACATGCTTGAGTCTAAGAAAGGATTCTTACCCATATCTCATGGTGTGAGTCTCTCTAAGGATTAATGTACCAAATCTTGTGAAGATAAGGACCGCATAAAGTTGATTCCATATGCTTCAGCAATTGGGTCAATCATGTATGCAATGATATATACTAGAACCGATGTCTCTTATGCCTTGAGCATGACTAGCATGTATCAGTCAAGAACATCCTGAAGTACTTGAGAAGGACTAAGGATATGTTATTGGTATTCGACGAAGAGGAAGAGCTCGTTGTAAAGGGTTAAATTGATGCTAGCTTTCAAACTAATTGGGCGATTCAAAGTCTCAGTCAGGGTTTGTGTTTTGCCTAAATGGAGGTGTTGTTAGCTGGAAGAGTTCCAAGCAGGAGATAGTTGTCGATTCTACGACTGAGGCCAAGTATATCGTCATTGCAAATGTAGCAAAGAAGGCTATATGGATTAGGAAATTCATTAGCGAGTTCGATGTAGTTCCTAGCATTGTTTGTCTCGTAGTTCTCTATTGTGACAAAAATGGTATAATTGCACTTACTTTGGAACCAAGATCTCATCAGCGCTCCAAGCACATACTTTGGGGGTTCCATATAATTCGAAAGATTGTCGATCGAGGAGATGTGAGCATATGAGGAGTGCTGACTGAGGAGAACATTGTAGGTCCAATGAAAAAGCCTCTCGCACAGAGAAAGCATGATGGTCATGTTAGATCAATTGGTATACGATACCTGAATGATCAACTCTAGTTTGAGTGTTGTGGATTGTATGTTTGTTGGCAGTAAAATATTTCATTTGATGAATAAAAGTACTATATACATTTTATTTATATATTTTGGCAAGTTCTTTTATTGTGTAATTATTTTTATTGTGATAGAGTAGTTAACTGTATAAATGTCCTTAGAGTGTTTGCTTCCATAGGTCAAGTGGTAACTTGAAGTGAGAACTTATGATATTAGAAGCTTCATTCTTAAAGGTCCCTTATTGTTGTATCATTTTAGAAGCTAAGGGCGATGATGATACCTTTAAGAATAGCATGCGCGTTGACTGATGGTCCTTACAGGTCATGATATTGTTATATCAAGTCATCACATGGGTACTTGTAATGAACAAGTTGTACTGGAAAGACCCACCGTGAGAATACTTTGTGGGTTTTTATATGAACGTGTCACAAGTATTGCTCAAGTGGCAATGGTGATTGTGGTTCTTTGACTAGAAGTCACATCACTCATTGAGTGAGGAAGAGCATGCTTTGATGCTATCAAAAGTTTAGTCTTGAGAAATCTAGATGATAAAGATGGTTATTGGGTACATTACAAATCATTTGGATGTTTGTGTGTGAGCAGAGATGGGATTTGTGATGTAGGCCCGCTCTTTCGAGTGTTTTGGTGGCCGACAAATTAACGCGACGCTCTCTGATAACTCTCACGTCACACTCAAGCATTTACGTAGCAGCGGATCGATTAAAATTATTATTAGAGTAACAATTATGTGGGGTTCGCAAAGCTCCTTAAGATAATACCAAGGCGATAGGACAAGGTCCTCTCAAGCGAAAAGAACCCACACAGTTTGATCGAGCGTGTTGTACCAAAAGAGAAACCACCGAAAACAAACGATTCGGGCAAGGATGGTTCTCTCCCAACAAAATACATACGAAGGCCGCCACGCCTCACGAACTTAAACGAAAATATGGTAAACAAGACAATAACTAAAATAAATTAAACCACGAAAAATCAAGCGTTACACAAGCCACGCAATTTGTCAATGCCACAAGAATTATCTAGGGAAGAGAAACACATAAAGTAGAAATTTTCGTTACCCAACCGGATGGGATGAGTCCGGTTTCACTCGACTAGAATCGTTACTTAACGGCACCACCGGAGATACGCCGGAGGGAGAGAAATTCGTCACCTTCTTCGTGTCACGCCAACCGGAAAGCTTTTACATAAGATAACTGTGGGAGAATCACTCTCTCCACGGATCCGCTAGCATCACACCGAGGTGTTTGCAACCTTCTTCCAAGGAGTCGCACCGAAGGAAGCCGCGCCGGATTCGCACCGAACGGATGGATGGAGCAAGGGGGGGCGGCGGCTTCACACCACAAGCCAAGGGGCGGCGGAAAGGATGAGTTCTCTTTGGCCGAAATTTCTCATAGAGAGGAATTAGGTTTTAAATTTTCATTCATTCATTAATTAATCCTTCATAACATGGCTATATATAGCCTACACCACTCAATCTCCCTCCAATCAACATTCAAAATTCAAAATTCAAAATGAAAATTATGATGGTTATAAGCACCCATCATAATACAAGAAATGAAATAATAAAAACAACCTATGATGGTTATAAACGCCCCATCATTACATGACTTATTTAAATGCAATAAACATAAAAATGCTTGAAATAAAATTGCTTAAAATAATAAATTATTAAAATATATAATGATAATTATTTAATTTATAATTATATATTTTTATAAAATGGCGCGGACGTCGAGCAAAACATGTGGCTAAGGTGGCGGTGGCGTCGCGGAAGAAAAGCCATTCTCGAGCTTGCGGCAGCGATCATCCCAATCCACAAACTCTCTCCGATGGGGATCAATGGCGACCGCATCAGCAACGTCTCCATTCAAATCTACCGGGTCACCATCATCGTCAGAGGGTGGACGCTCCTTGGCCACATGTCATGGGAAGTCGGCTCCATAAAGCCTCCCCCTCTTAAAAATACTCATCACTAACGAGTATGCCTGTTTGTACTCGCCTGGAAGGTCGTCAGCGGGGAAGAAGAACCTGCATGGCAAAAGGTGGTCTTGGAGGGACCTCAAATACGCGTTAGCCAAAGAAGGAAAAAGAATTTCAACAACATCCACCAACGTACCTCCGATGGAGACCGAGAAGGGGAACGATCCTAGAAAACTATCACCACCCAACCCAATAGAAAGCATAGTCGAAAATATATACGGAGAGGTAGACATTTCAGGTGGCATTAAAGCATAAAGCGTAAAGTATGTAACGATGAAAATAGGAGCTATGCCCAATCGGTGGAAAATTTTATCAGGAATGTCATGTCACCAAACTTCCGTAAAATTCGTAAAAAATGGACTAGCCTATTCGTTAATATTTCTAAAGTGCCCGGGGGCATCCGTTTAGGGGTGAAACAAACCAAAACCAAACCATTCACATAACGGTGAAAGACTATTCGAAACAACCTCACAAGTAATTTAAAGGACGCATTTAGAAGGGTCAAGGAATTAAAAATGCGCATAAATAAATTAAAACAATGAGGGGAGAACCCATGTGCCACATGACTTGAATTAATAGTATAAAATAACGGAATTATGTCCGGTGGCACATGTGCTTTAAATTCAAAAATTAACGTAGTGGGTTCCAACATTTTTGTTTTAAATTTAAAATTAAATTTTGATTTAAAAATATCATAATAAATAGTCAGCGGAAAACGTTCGTCATCAACTACGTTTGCCCATGACCTCTAAGTAAGTTTAACGGAATGACGGGAATAATAAACTTCTCTAAATATGAAGTGCTAGAAATGACTAAATCATCTACTCGAGCTAAAGGAACCGGAGGGAGAGTTGACAGGGTTGACTTCGTAGGGGGAAAAAAGTCACACTCAATGTCAAAGCATGGATTAAGCATCCAAGAGAACGCCTCCGGTTGCAAGCCTTTAAAATCAAAAGTAAACTCGAATAATGGATTCGTCCTCACTGAAAACTCATCCTCAGTTAACGTTTCGCCCCAGAATGAATCCACCAAATTATTAGAAATTTTACTTAAGTCAGAAACAGTGATCGTCTCAATAGTAGGCAAATTCGTATCCGATAAAATTTCCAAACTAACTTGGGCCTCAAGCGAAGGGGCTATCATCAAAGAAAAGTCAGTTGGGACCTTAGTGTTATCGTCATCCAAACATAATTCTTCCCATGAGGTGGGGACATCGTCTAAATCAGAATAGGGGGATGGGCAAATCGAATCCAGGGGAGTATAATAATTAGCTTGAGTTCCAAGCTACGATAATAACGTCAAAGGACTAACTCCCAGATGTATCACACTAAGCTTATCCCAAACTGAACATCCATCCCAAGGTGACTCTACCAATGTCGTAGAAACCTCTAATAATCCTGGGTCAACCAATATAACGTCGGATCCTAGCCAGTCATCACCTAAATCAGTGACATGTAAGCTCTCAGCATCGGATGACTCTACCGACACAACCGGAATGTCTACTGGCTCAGGGTCAACAGAAGATTCCATGACTAAATTATCGTCGAAGGGGATTGGAGATGATTCCTCAGGGGAGAAATCCTCTTCCAGGTCACTAGGGTAACCAATCTACTCAACGTCACTAAAAGCGTCAGTGAAACTTGTCTCGTCCTCAGTGACGGGCTCAGTCCTAATCACATCCTCAGAGGTATCAGTCACTATATCAGAGGGCTTAGATGTCGAGGCTAAGGAAGCAAGCACCCTAATAGTAACCTCTTTCGAGTTCAAAATTTGGGGTCTAAATGGCTTATGTTCCCTATAGGTAGGACTAGGCACACTCTGGGTAATACTACCTCTTTGGGGATAGGATCTATCCTGAGGAATAGGGTCACTCCTATAAGCGGATACGAGTCTAGTGCTGTAAGTATTCTTACTAACGGGTGTGGTGTTATTAGTGCGCAGGTAGGCGGGATCAAATTTATCCGAGAGGAGGTTACGCATGTGCGGCCAAGCATAACGATAACTACCAACACGACGCTCTTCGTTTAACCAAAATAATCGGGCTATACCTACTAATCTCTCTCGGGCAAAGCTAACCCTTTCGTAGTCATCCCATAAGTGATAATTAAAATATTGTTCTAATCCCTTAAGCCAGTCTCTAAAATTTTGAGGATACTCTAAACCGTCATAAGTAGGATAAATGTGGTGTATCCTAGGGGTGTGTTTAGCCATATCCTTAGCATAGGAATAGTTTAACCGAGAAGCATATACTTCATATGCCATTTAGTGAGAACCAGAGAGGAAACTCGATCCGATACTTGTGCACATGCAAAGAAAAGTAAACTGGCCCTAATTAAATCTCAAAGATTTAATTGTTCCCGCTAGTTTCAAAAAATAATATATGCATATTTTTTTATTTTCTGAGCAAGAAAATTATAAGGATTATTAATTAAATTTTTTAGATTTTTTTTATTGCAGAAAATAAAATTTAGCCGGCTATTGGCACACCAAATACTAAATTTTCAAATTAATTAATAAAAATAATTACTGAATGAAAAATAATTTTTTTTGTTCTCTTACTAATAATTAGATGGAGAAATACCAGAAATTTTAAATTTTAAATTTTGAGAAAAAATAACATTTTTAGGCCGCTATTTGCAGACCACTATTAATTTTTTTGTAATTTTGAGAAAAATTTGAAATTTGAAATTTGAAATTTTGAATTTTATTATTTGAAATTTGAAATTTGAAATTTTGAAATTTGAAATTTGAAATTTGAAATTTGAAATTTTGAAATTTGAAATTTGAAATTTGAAATTTGAAATTTGAAATTTTGAAATTTAAAATTTGAAATTTGAAATTTTGAAATTTGAAATTTGAAGTTTAAAGTTTTAAATTTGAAATTTGAAATTTTGGAATTTCAATACATTTCATGAAAACTAATCTTCTAAATATTGATCTGCAACGAAACAGTTGAGTGCGTACCTACGTGCCACATAAGAGGGGGAGGAGTGCCAATTAGGAAATTGACGAGAATCTCCCTCTGATACCAAATTGATGTAGGCCCGCTCTTTCGAGCGTTTTGGTGGCTGACAGATTAACGCGACGCTCTCTGATAACTCTCACGTCACACTCAAGCATTTAACGTAGCAGCGAATCGATTAAAATTATTATTAGATTAACAATTACGTGGGGTTCGCAAAGTTCCTTAAGATAATACCAAGGCGATAGAACAAGGTCCTCTCAAGCGAAAAAAACCCACACGGTTCGATCGAGCGTGTTGTACCAAAAGAGAAACCACCGAAAACAAACGATTCGGGCAAGGATGGTTCTCTCCCAACAAAATACATATGAGGGCCGCCACGTCTCACGAACTTAAATGAAAATACGGTAAACAAGATAATAACTAAAATAAATTAAACCACGAAAAATCAAGCGTTACACAAGCCACGCAATTTGCCAATGCCACAAGAATTATCTAGGGAAGAGAAACACATAAAGTAGAAATTTTCGTTACCCAACCGGATGGGATGAGGCTGGTTTTACTCGACTAGAATCGTTTCTTAACGGCACCACCGGAGATACGCCGGAGGGAGAGAAATTCGTCGCCTTCTTCGTGTCACGCCAACCAGAAAGCTTTTACACAAGATAACTGTGGGAGAATCACTCTCTCCACGGATCCGCCGGCGTCACACCGAGGGGTTTGCAACCTTCTTCCAAGGAGTCGCACCGAAGGAAGCCGTGCCGGAGTCGCACCGAACGGATGGAGGGAGCAAGGGGGGGTTGCGGCTTCACACCACAAGCCAAGGGGCGGCGGCAAGGAGGAGTTCTTTTTGGCCGAAATTTCTCTTAGAGAGGAATTAGGTTTTAAATTTTCATTCATTCACTAATTAATCCTTCATAACATGACTATATATAGCCTACACCACTCAATCTCCCTCCAATTAACATTCAAAATTCAAAATTCAAAATGAAAATTATAATGGTTATAAGCACCCATCATAATACAAGAAATGAAATAATAAAAACAACCTATGATGGTTATAAGCACCCCATCATTACATGACTTATCTAAATGCAATAAACATAAAAATGTTTGAAATAAAATTGCTTAAAATAATAAATTATTAAAAATATATAATTATAATTATTTAATTTATAATTATATATTTTTATAAAATGGCGGCGGACGTCGAGCAAAACATGTGGCGGAGGTGGCGGTGGCGTCCCGGAAGAAAAGCCATCCTCGAGCTTGCGGCAGCGATCGTCCCAATCCACAAACTCTCTCCGATGGGGATCAATGGCGGCTGCATCAGCAACGTCTCCATTCAAATCTACCGGGTCACCATCATCGTCAGAGGGAGGACTCTCCTTGGCCACATGTCGTGGGAAGTCCGCTCCATCAATTTTTCCTTTTATATGACAGGAGTTGCATCTATGGGTCCCTTGATGGAATAGGACTGAGAAATGCATGGCCATGCTTGGTTGAGTCAATATATGATATTGGACCCACCAATTTCTGGAAGTCCATTCTAGATCAAGAAAATAGGGATTGAACAATTATGAGGGTGACACGATCTGTGCCTCTAGTTCTATCCGGATGTAAGGGACGAAGGGACATGACAACACCGATACATTGGTCACAATGACTTTAGAGTTTTAAAATCTTATTACTTGGGGAGCAATGATGCATTGCTAGATGCTGCTCATTGTTTGTGAAGCTTTTATTTGATACTTTCAAGATCAAGTGGGAGACTGTTAGTTCTACCATGATGATCTGGAAGTGATCAAGCTTGTAGCCTCTTTGCCAATGCAATATGAGCCTATGGGGTCGCACATAAGAGTTTTGGATAAGTTGGATAGGTTTGTGTTGGCCTTGCTCATATGTGATATGAGTGAAGGACCAAGCCTATGACATTCTGAACATGGTGGAATTTCATTTCGGGACCTGTATTATGAATATGGGTTGATCGGTATGTAGTCGGTAGAAGCTAAGGGAATTTGTCAAGTATGGGTAAGGGGTTTCGACAAATGGGCAGGATTCGTCGAGTATCGTCGTGACCATTCAACGATTCGTCGAGTATTGAAGTAATACTCGACGATTCGTCATGTATCGTCATGATTACTCTTTGATACGTCGGGTTTCTTCTTGACCATTAGCCGATTCGTCGTGTATCGACCTGATACTCACCGAATTCTGTCTCGACAGTTTATTTCTTCTAAGTCCGGGTAGATTGTTCTTTGCTAGCATTGGCCGACTTGGTTCAAGGTATAAATAGGATTTTACTATTGAACCGAGTAATCGACTGTTCATTCTAGACCTAAATTGCGAAGCCGAGAGCGATGATCTTCTCGCGACGGAACTGTTCCGCATCCGCGACCGTCGCCACCGACCGCCGCTTGTCGCCGCCGACTGTCCGTCGTCCCTAGCTGCCGTAGGAAAGAGTTTCCTAGGCGTTGTCTTCGTCATTACCGCCTCTCCTTGATCGAATCTAGTACTCTGTGGAGACGTTGAGGGCAAGCCCCTTTCCGACTTAGATCTTGTGCGACAAGATTCTAGGGTTCTCCGTGCTCATGTGGATACCTGTAGAGGCGTGGACACTATTCTACGCTTGGAACTCTGGTCGTTGTCGTTCGTTGGAATCAATCAGAGTACCTAGGTTTAGTATTGACTCAATCCCGCGAAGGTATAAATTTATTTATTGCAACATTACTTCTTGATTAATGGTCATCGCAAGATCCACAACTTACTTTTGGGTTTTCCTTGTTTCCTTATTCTGCTGCACACAAATGTTGTGACGATTAGCAAAACCCAATAGTAACAATCCTTCAGACACGCTTTATTCAACATCAAAAAGTTTATACATAGTCTCCAGCCCCCTCCGGCTTTTTAAACTATTATAACATTGGAGACCCAGCCCGGATACTAGATCTCTGAAACAAAACCTGCCTCCAGCAGCTTCTTCACTTTCTCCCAGATCGGTTCAGCCAGCACGGTAGCATTTTTCCTTTACTTATTATGGATGGGGGAAACTTTGGGATCCAGGTTGAGGCGATGGCAGGAAATCTCTGCATCAATTGATGGCATCTCCGGGACACTCCAAGAAAAAATGTCAGCCTTCTCTTACAGACAAGCGGCCATCTCCATCTTCCCTTCTAGCGTCAAGGACCCTCCAATCTTTAATAGCTCGAGTTCCCCTCCCTTGGAGATCACCTCTGGCTCTTCCAGGTCCTCAGAATCTCTCAACCCTTCTTCCTTCTCCAGAACCTTCTCAAGCCTCTTTGCATCCTCCATCCAACCAATGGTGCTGACGACGTTCAGATAACACTCCCTGGAAGCCTTCAGACCTCCTCTGACCTACACTTGGATATCTCCCTGGCAGTACTTAAAACTCTGACGGTACGATGATGGAGCCACCATGAATTAATTGATGAGGGGTCACCCGAAGATGGCATTGTAGCATCTTGGTGCATTAACGAAGGCGAACCTGCATTGGATTGAGGTACCACCAAGGATTACCAAAAGATCCGCTCCTCCCTCCACCTCTTTATTCTCTCTAGAGAAACCAAAGAGGGGTCCGTCCACAGCTAGGATCCTTGACGCTTCCACCCACAGCCCAACGAAGGTCCTCTTGAAAATGATGTTCACCGGACTCTCATTGTCTACCAGGATTCAGTCAACTATAAATTCCTTGTTGGAGGCTTGAATGACAAAGGCATGATGAATGGAGTTCTCATTCCCCACCATGTCCTCCTCGGAGAAAGTGATCTCCTCCAACGGCGGTGACGCTTAAAAGGTCGAGGTGATGCTCTTGCGGTAAATCTAACGGAGACTCCCCTTGTAGTAAGCTCTAAGCCTGGCTCCTCCATTCATTACTCCTACCTGCCCACCTCCTGGGTAGTGGACTACTTCCCCGCGACCTCCCAAGTCGACCCTTTCCTCGTTCCTCTTCCTTTTTGGAGCTTGGAATGCTACCAGCCCTGCTGGGACCTCCTGCCTAGGCTGCTCCCTTTCTGCTGCTCCGGCTTCCAAGCTCCTCGCCTCCCAAAATTTTGGGCAATTTATAGTCTTGTGCCCCTCTACTTTAAATAGATTGCAGTAAAGGGGATCTCCTCCGCCTGGTTCCTCGCTGGCTGAACCCTCTTGCGACACTAATTCCCATGTCAGGAAATGGTCATCGCCTCCTTCTGAGCTCATCCTTGCCTCCTCCCCTATTGGTGGTCATTCCTCCTCTCATGACTTTGGAACTAGGGCCTTCCTACTGAACTCCATAGGGGCCGATTCACAAGATATTGGAATTGTTGTGCTTCCTCTTTCTCTATGGAGTTGCTACGGGCCTCCTCTCTTCTTGTCTGCGAGGCCTTTCCTGCCTCATCTGCACCTCCTCCCTCCTGGGCTCTTCCCTTCTCCTCGGCTCCTCTCTTATCGGCTCTCCCTTCCTTTCTAACACTACTTCGACCATCACCTCTGAAGGTCCTCCTCTTTCTCTTCTTCCTAGGCTTTTCCCATCCAGCCTTGCCAAGCAGTCTGGATTTTTCTCCTCTCCTTTCACGAACATGTTTGCCCTCTCGATCATCTCCTCGAAAGATCTTGGGGTACTTGGACCCAATCTCCAGGATGAAGAGGCCCTGCTTTAGGCCGAACTTTGGATCTAGCATCAGGGTGAAGCCATCCACTTCCTCGACACCCAGAACCTCTTCATGTAAACAGTTGATATAGTGGTCGAGACACTCGTACTGCCCTTGCACGATCTTAAAGAGATTGGTTGTCTCCTTTCTTTTCTTGGACGTCGCGAACTTCGCCTTCAGGCCCTGACGCAGGTACTCAAAGTAATATATGGAACCTTTAGGGAACTGGTGAAACCAGTTTCTCGCATTCCCCTTGAAAGTGATGGAGAAGAACCTGTACTTGAAAGAAGCATTCATGTTGCAGATTGACACCCCATTCTCCAACCAATGGAGATGCCTGACTAGGTCATCTAT
The DNA here is from genome assembly GCA_039513925.1 of Platanthera zijinensis. Taxonomy (NCBI): domain Eukaryota; kingdom Viridiplantae; phylum Streptophyta; class Magnoliopsida; order Asparagales; family Orchidaceae; genus Platanthera; species Platanthera zijinensis. Next base: position 161,421,009 of record CM077083.1, read on the forward strand.
ACCAGAGTAGTAGTTTAGGATGGGCTATCTGAAGCCATCAGGAACTGGGGACGCTAAGCTCTCTTCTAAGAAGGAGCACCTCCCTCCTTGGTGATGGCGAGTTTCATACCTACGGGTATCTTCGTCATACTTGCTACCCTTGTGAGTATCGCGATATCTCGCTGACTATTCCGCATCTCAAAACTTGATCTCCTGGCTGCTCGCCGAATGGTGTCGCGACTGCATTAGTTGCTTTTCCCTCTCTCTAGCTCGATCCTTCCCTAGTCGCCTAGGTGGCGCTTCTTCCTCTAACGATGTCACATGATGAGGCAAGGTCACCGTGACACCAGGCTAAGGAGGGAACCTAACCAGGATGCTCCTCTCGATCCTCCTTGTAAACTCTTCAAACACTACCACTGTCACAAAGTCACTTCCTCTTGTAGAGTTATTGACTCCTGCTGGGTTACAGATTATCTCATCATTCTCTCCTTCATTCACCATCTCGCCTACTCGCAAAACTTTCCTCCTCGGTTATGATCCACACTCACCGCACCAAAGTGTTGAAGCCAGGAAATCCCTACTTCAAAATTCGGATCAAGGCAGCCTAAAGTTACAAGTTCAGCGGTTAGGCTTGACGACTAATGTGCTAGGATGCAGAAATTGACATGCAACAAAAAGAATCCTAGGTGATAAGGTAGGGAGGTCCCACCACATACCCGGATGCTTAGAAGACTCCACAATCAAAGATGGTTGAGCAGGGTACGAGGTAGATTTTAGTTGGCGACTAAGTCAAGGTAGCGACTAAGATGGATAGTCGCTAGCTCGCGATCTGTCTCTTTGAATAAAGTATACAAAGACTCATCTCGAACTAGGAAATAAGGTGGTCGAGATCTTTTGCGAAATTCCGAAGTCTTTATCCTCGTACCCCCGGGTCCTATTTATAGGAAAATCCAAAGGGAGGGGGACTTATTTATAGCCCCACCCCTGGAGACTAGGTGACCTCTTAGAGGAGCTCGCTTAGGTTGGGCGAGTAGCTGGCCTAGTAGGCTACCTAGAGAGTATGAGAAGGGAGCTTGCCATACTCTCCTAGGCCTTCTACTGTCTTGTGCGTTGACTCTGACTTTTGTCTTGACTTGTTGAGTATGACTCTTACTGACCTGACTCTGGGGGGGGGGGGTCCACTCTCAACGAATATGGGTTCTACGGCAATCACACTGGAAGGTGAACTTTCACAAGATGGTAGAGGGTGTTGAGTATCCTCATTGGAAGAGAGATCATCCTCTACAACCGTGGGTAACCTTGAAGAGGAAGGATTCTAATCCCCTTTTGAATACCAAGACCGAGCTTTGTGTTCTTGAAACATCACATTTATTGATATACTGTCATGCAAGGTGATAGGATTATATAGTTTATATGCTTTTGATTCTTGAATGTATCCTACGATTATACATGGTTCACTCTTTGCTTCAAGCTTGTATCTTTGAAACTAGGAATATACACAAAATCTAATGATCCAGAAATGTTAAGATGTGCTACAAAGGGTTTTCTTTTATACCATGTTTCAAATGGGGTACTATCATTCAGAACCTTTGTTGGTGCTCTATATAGTAGATACATTGAACAATCGAATGCTTCTGCCCAAAACTCCTTTGGTAGTTGTTTTGCATTCTTCATTGTTCTTCCCATCTCCATTATTGTTCTATTTCTTCTTTCTACCACCCCATTTTTTTGATGTGTCATTGGAGAAAATAGCTACCTATAGATGTCATGGGAATGACAAAAGTAGATAAATTCTCCACCACTATCACTCCTTATTTCTTTTACTTGACAGTTACTTTGATTCTCCACCGGGGCTTTGAATTGTTTAAAATAACTGAACACCTCTGCCTTTTATTTTAAGAAAAAAATCCATTGCATGCTTGAGTAATCATCTACGATAAGTAGAAAATATGAATTACATGAAATTGATGGTGTATTAGTTGGTCCCCACACATCTAGATTAAATTACTCCAAAGGTTTAGGAGCCCTCCAAAATGTTTGTTTTGTCATTTCTTGTTGTTTATGTTTGCATAGTATGTACTCTTCACAATTCTCAACATTTAGTGATATTGTTGGCAATCCTCTTACTAGATATTGCTTGCCCAACTTATACAAGTCTACCATATTTAAATGGTCATATCTTTTTGATGGGTTACACCTTCATTTATAGGAAGCAAGGAGCCCCCCCCATGATCTCCACTCAAGGAAAGTCATGGGTGGGCCCCACCCCCATGATCCCTCATGGAGGTGATGGGGGACCCCACTCCCTCCCATCATGGGGAAAACCAATCAAAGTGGTAACTACCCACTACCCCCACCACTTTAGTGGTGGGGCCCGCCATGATCCACCCCTGGAGGTTATAAAAAGACCCTCAGGGGACTCTTATTTCTCATCTTTTCCTCCTACGATTCTTCTCCCTCTTCCTCAGGTGAGAGCTCTCCCGCCTCCTCCACCGAGTCGGCCACCTCTCGCCGCTAGCCACCAGCGGCCACCAGCTGCCACCAGCGAGCTCCAGCGGCCACCAGCGACCTCCAGCGGCCACCGGCGGCCATCAGCACCCGTCATCGGGTATTGGCACCCCACCAACGCGCAGTTGGGAAAGATGCGCCCAAAGTCAGAGGAAGTCGAGCGAAGAAGACAGTCGAAGCCCGCAAGCGCGCCGTCCCCGGGCGCACACGCCAGAAGCATCCCGCGCATTCCACCGTTTAAATCACTTTGGCGGAGCAGTCTGTTTCCCGCCGGCAGTTATAGTCATCCTCTCACCCCGCAAGTTGTAACGGGAGCGTCCTATCACCCCGATTCACTAAACATACTGTAATCACCCTGATCTAGTGGACTTTGACTGGCAGCGAACCGGTCACGTGGTTTTTTACCCGGTTGAAGGGTTTTCCACATTAAAATTCCTTGTGTACATTTCCCATCTTCAACTAACTGTGTGCGCGCTCGACCGCTCCGCGAGCTAAGGCAGTCCAAGTTAGTCCGGATCGACTGGAGCGCCGAGTTTGGCCGCAACAGTTTGGCGTCGTCTGTGGGAAACATTCCACACATCCTTCGTAGAACAAGTTCATCATCCCTGCCACCGTAATGGCAAAGAGAAGTACCCGCACTGCCGAAGAATCCGCACTTGGCAGGCATACTGAGCTCGCACGTTCACATTCTCTAGTGGGTGTGCCACTGACTGTTGAAGCCGCATTAGCTCCTGATGCCACCCTGAAAGGACGCATCCGCCAGATGGAGGAGCAACAAGTCAAATTGCTCGCCCTACTTCGAGATGTGGGAGCATCAGTCGAGATACAACCTCCGTCAATTCACGTCTCAACGCCAGAATTCCAGCAGAAAGAAGGACAAAACCTCAGGAGACAAGAAGAGTCGCGGCGAGATGAGCCCCACCAGCGTAACTCTTCAACGACCGGGGGGCAACACCAGCCCCAAGAATACTTCCCCCTAAGTATTGCATACGCTAACGCAAGGTATGCAGTACAAAGTGGTTCGAAATCCCTCTGGCCAAGGAATCCTCAGCCCTTCGAGCAAGCTGATTTGACGCCATCAGAAGGGCCTTTTCCTCCAACGACACATGGCATGCACAAAGAATATGACATAGAGAAGGAATTCTCAAGCACGAGCAGCTCCCCCGCACCCGCCGCATCACTCCAAGAGATGTACAATCATCACTTTGTCTGTTCACATAATAAACAGAAGGTTGGGAGCATAACAGACCCTAACGCCTCAGCCACGGAGCAAAAACTCAACAAGTATCAGCCCAACTACAACTTATTAGACTCTCAGACAACACCAGGTTTGGAGGATGGCTCCAAAATCCTTAGTTTCAGCGGGACAGGCGACCCACTGGCACACCTAGAGTATTTCGAAACTATCATGCACACCCGCCGCGCTTTAGATCAACACATAGTCCAAGTGTTTCTGACAGCACTAAAAGGCAGAGCTCGAGCCTGGTCTTCCTCCGTATAAGGAGAAAAGATAGACAGCTACCTTGAACTCGCCGCCCTCTTCATCAAAAGATTCAAAAAAACCCTCATCAGAAAGTCCAGGACCAAGCGGAAGGCAGAAAAGGAAGAAAGAGGAGGGACCAAAACAAGAAGAACGACCTCGGAACAGGCATTGTCGCAGTAGTCGTCAACGCGGCCCTCCAGGGAGTGGGGGGAAATATCTACTTCAGTAATACACCCCCCTGAATACTACCCGCACCAATGTGATGCATGCAATTCAAAATAATCCAGTATTCCAACGACCAAGAGCACCGCGGCCAAATCCCAAGGCTGACCAAACAAGGTACTGCGAGTATCATCGGGGCCACGAACACAACACCAACGAATGCAATGGGCTAAAGGAGGAAATCCAACGGCTGGCCAGCCTAGGAGTAGTTGACCAATCCCTATTAAGAAGAACATCATCTACCGGTCAGAGGATGACACCTACAACAATCAGAATCGGCGAGCCATCTACCGAGTTGAACCAAGTTTTGGTGGACGCAGAAATCACAGTTAATGTGTTGTTTTTATCAACACTGCTTCAGCTCAAACTAACCACCGGCCACCTCAAGCTAGTGTCTGCAAGCAAGCGCGTCTCGGAAAACAACCAGGTACCAGTCATCGACACCATAACTCTCCCAGTCACTCTCAAAGACGCACACAGACAGGCATCCTATGGCGTATAATTCGTCGTCATCCAAGCTGATTCCGACTACACAGCAATACTCCAACAATCACTCCTGGATGTCTTCCAATCCCACTCTCGCCAACTCCATCTTTAAGTTGTTTTATTTTGTTTGGTCGTTTTGTTTGTTAAGTATTGTAAAAGCCACATGTAACATCCCATTTCCAGCTAGACCCCTAGGAGTCAGTTGGTTGTGGTAGAACCCTAGGGAGCCCCAAAACTTGAAATAAATCGACCAAGAAATCGGGTCACGGGTTGGTCACGCCCGTGACCGACCCGTCACGCCCGTGACATAGGGCGTGACCATGATCGTCGATTCCAGGTCGACGGTCGTCAACCCAAAATTGGCCCCACGGGCATGTCACGCCCGTGACCCGCCATGTCACGCCCGTGACATAGGGCGTGACCATGATCATCGATTCCAGGTCGACGGTCGTCGACCCAAAATTGGCCCCACGGGCATGTCACGCCCGTGACCCGCCATGTCACGCCCGTGACATAGGGCGTGACACGCTCGACGATCGTCGATTTCAGTTCGACGTCGTCGAACCAGAATTGGTCGCACAGGCCTGTCACGCCCGTGACCCAGGTGTCACGCCCGTGACAACCGCTCGACGATCGTCGATCTCAGTTCGACGATCGTCGAACCCAGAACTGGCTAACCGGGCCTGTCACGCCCGTGACCTATGTGTCACGCCCGTGACCAAGGCCGAAACGACAGCCAGGTTGGAAATTTTGGTAACTGACGTCGTAATAAAATCCGATTAAGGGAATGAAAACCAAGAGTATTTATGGGCCGTTTCCTACTTTAATTATTTAAATAATTAAGGAAATGTTGGTCCAATAAGAAATCGCCACCTGGCGAGCACCTCTTCATCTCCAGCGTTTCAACTGCCATTCGCCATAACCGAAACGTCATAAGGGAATTATTAATGGCCGCGAACGTTTCATCTCCAACGTTTCATCCTTTCCCCTCCCCATTTGCTGATCTATAAAAGACTCCTAAGAGCAAGAGGAAAAGGTTACACTCCCTCAAACTGTTTCAGACTTCCCCCTTGCTGTTGAAGAATTTCCGGCGACGCCACCACCGCGCAAATGGCTTCCCGACGCTCTGCACGCCTCCAACCCGCGAACAAGGTCCTCCCCTCCCCCTTCTTCTGCGGATAGATCTTAGAATTCGTTAGGAGAGAAATCGGGCTCAAAAGAGCCAGATCGGGTGAGCGTATTCGTGGTTTTCCGAAAATTTCATGGTGGCGGGTTCGCCGGAAACCGCCTCTCCGGCGGCCGTGCCGCCGCCCGACGATAGCCCTCGCCTCAACGGAGGTGATGGTGGTGGTGGCCGGCCAGGGAGATGGCTGGATGGCCGGGAAATAGCTTGGAAAAGCTACAGGAAATTAGGTTTTCAGGCCTCTGGTTCGGGCTGTAGAAGAAGATGAACAGTGCCGTCAAATTAGATTTTAATTTTTTAAACAATTTCTGAATGAAATATCTGTCATGTCAAATAAGTTGGGAAAAATACCTAGAGGCTTCTACAGGAAAAATGATCTACATAGAAAATGTAGCCCTTGAAGTCTACTTTAATTCAAAATTAATTTCACTCGATTTGGAATCCTGGTTAGACCACAGCACCCTTTTTGGTGAGGTCTATCCAGAGGGCTTCCTTGACCTTAGAAAAATTCCCCACTCCAACCCAGTCATCCAAATGACTTGAAATTTGGGGTGTGGTATAGTCTTACATATATCTAGGTGCCATCCAAAAATGAGAATTTTTGGAGAATATTTTTCTATAGTTTTTAGAAAAATTCAATAATCCTAGCCGAATTTAATTAGATAGTTAAATAATGTCCAAACCCTCCCAAATTCTGGTGAGTGTTCCCTGGGGTCACCATAAGGTTCTGTATAATTTTTCATCTCATTTGTAGATGGTTTGGACTAGAAATGATCAACCCTAAGTTTTGCCCTAATAAGGGGTCTTAGGTTAAAAGTGCACTTTTGAAATTTGAGTGGTGAGATCACCTCAACAGAGGCTGAGATTTTTACCACTTGCTAGTAATATTCTCTAGCACCCCCTCATGGAGTTTGAGGTGGATCGGGGTAAGTTTGCCCTAAGGACCAAGGCCAAACCCTAAGGATGGATCTTGGTGGTTTGTGAAGGTCATGTGGTCAAGTGACCACGGATTGACCCGAAATTGGGTGAAGAGAACCATAGGGCCAATATAGTTCTCTGGATGAAATCTTAGTAAATTTGGAGACCGTTGGGATACCTAAAAATCTATCCCTAGTTTGAGGCGCAAAACTTGTAGAGATAGGAAATGACACTAAATCATATTGAAAAGTGGTGAGATTTGGGTAGAGTGAATTATAGGGATGGTACAAGCTCTGGATATTTTTCTATGAATTTTATGATCATTATTTTGGATACTTCCTTTAATGATTTAGTAGTTGTATGATTTGCTTAGAAAATTTATTAGGGAATACACACTCTCTGGAAAGTGATGAAATTTAAGCAGGGAACGTTTATTATGATTTTAAATCTCTGAGAATTTTTATGAGATTTTTGGAAGATTAATTCTAAGGCTTGCTTCATTAAGTATGTTTTACCTTGAATATTTGATTAAATCTTTAGTGGTGTTTAGCAAGCTAGTAAATTTATGATTCTCTGCACAAAGATCTTTTATATATCATATTACTGACTAGTGATTTTTCTATAATTTTTAGATGAATAATTTCAGTACTTCCTTCATTACGTAGAATTAACGTGATTATACTGAATAAAATATTTAGAGGTTAAATACTTTCTATAAAATTCTGAGAATTTGTATTTGAGGTTACCCTGCTGTTATTTAATGATCATGATTTTTAAGTATCCATTACTTAGGAAGATCATGTAGTTCATGTTTAAAATGACCTGTGGCACGTCCTTTGGGAAAATTAAATAAATATCAGATTAATTAGGAAAATTATAAGTTTCTGGTTTTAGGCAAAGTATGATATGGTAGACCTCCAGTAACTATTATAGGAGATTTGGAACACAACTTGGTGTACCTCCCCTTGTGTACATCATATAACTTAGGATGGTCTGCATATAGTAAAACCACGGAATTCTGGTAGTTGATGGTTGGTAGTGCAAGTCAAGATTGAGTTCATCATTGGAAGTCAGGGTAAGTAGAGTGTGGGACTGGTTAGGATAAGGAAGTACGGGAACGACGAAAGATCGTCCATCCCGGGAAGAAGAGGAAGAGTCTTAATACTCTAGGGTTAGAACTAAAGTAACTAAAAGAGGATCGGGTTAAGGGAGATCAACCAATAATATTAAGTGCCTTGCGAAAGGGAACTTTGGGCCGTAATGCCGCCGTATTGGTTCCTAGTGCCCCTTGAGAGCCCTTCACGGGGTATGCCGGGGGCAGTCCTGGGCTAACGTAAACCATAGGAATAATAAATTAAAAGAGCAACTAGTATAACTAGGGTTGCACACACTCACTCCCCGATAGCTAGGAAAGTAGAATAATAGGACTTGTTGCCATTCAGACAGTAGCTCTGAAGGTAAATGCACGGACAGGACTGTCCGGGGGGCCGAGGGCTCGAGGGTTGGAGTGCAGAATAAAGGTGGTGGGTCTTCGGTACCTGATCGTCGTTCACACCGACATCGGTACGCTGACTCGGCGGTGTGGGACACTTAGCCAAAGAAAGTCTGGAGGGTACATCCAGCAGCAGTACGCAGACACTCTAGGTTGTGTTCTTCTAGGGGCGTACGGGAGGGCTAGGCCTGGTAGTGTGGATGCCCGCCTAGGAGTGGGGGGCCCGACCCACTGTCTCCGTTTGCCACTACGGAGGTTCCTGGGAGTGAAGCTAGCTGCCCGAACAGGGGGAACTAAGGTCTGTGCGCATAGAGTCGTGTGCGTGTGTTGCACTTGCATAAATCATGGCATAGCATATCACTACACTCATAATTGCATACAACCGACACCCCAACGTATAAATCGGTATGGGACTTTTTATACGATGGGAGCCTTGCAGAAGATCCCTTAACTTATAAGTTTGTATGGGCATTCATATAAGTTAAGGTTACATACTTACTTACTTGTTTGTTTATTTACTGTTCTCTAGCTGCCTTTCATACAACTTGCTACTTATTAATTGTTCTACCTATTACAACATTTACATTGTTCACCTGTTATAATTTGCTAGTTAGGTCCACCGTCACCTGCTTGATTATTCTCCACTCTTGTAGCTTCCCTTTCCTCCTCTCCGCCCGGTGCTCAGGAGCCGTGGTGGGAGGGGTAGGGGATGATAGGGCTTAGTCTTTATGACTAATGGTTTTCGAACCAAACATTACAGGAGCTCCGGATGGGAGACAGGGACCAGCACCAGCGGAGTACGGTGCGCATGGAGGTGGGACAGTCTAGCACCGGTGCACCTGCGACCAGCTCCGTGAGTGATTAGTATTTTCTTAGCTTCCGCGATGAGCGACTTGTAGTGAGGACTCTGATGTACTGGGCTCGAGCCCATTTATCTATTTTCCTGTTGTTATGTATTGATGGACTGGATATGATTCTCTTTTTTTACATGTTTCTGTGGACTTGTTTACATTTTTGTATAAATACTTCTCTCTCTTGTGATCGAAAAGGGCCGGCAGAATTGGCATTTTGTAGTGGTTGCCTTCCCGTGAGTCGGTGCCACCGCAAAGCGGCAATTCTGGGCTAAGCCCCGGTGGTTGAAAAAGAAAAAAAAAGGGGGGGGGGGGTCTTACAAGTGGTATCAGAGGAAAACCTCGATCGAAGAGAAGTAGTCCACAAAATCTTGGGTCACCCCCGCGCGAGCTTAGTTTGCGGACAAACTAGCAGCGGAAGCAGTGGTGTGCCCATAAGGGAAATCACATGTGAAAGTCCATCATAACTCTTCTTAAATTCCATTCATTCGCGCTCTAACAAATGGAATTTTTGCTTGTAGCCTGCGACGAACCCTACATCGCAGCAGGGGACACCTCAGGCTCCGAATGTGGTCCCGACTCCGTCAGCACCAATTCCGTTCCAGCAGACGGAGATGGGGTAAACACTGACGGCCATCCTGGAGGCCTTCAGAGCTCAGAAGCCCCGGCCCCACAGCCAAACCCCGGGGCCAATTGGATGACGGTCTTCCGAGGACTTTCCCCTCCATCCTACCAGGGGACGGAGTCTGCAGTACGTACGGAGGAGTGGTTGGACACCATTTACGAGATGCTGGCAGGGATTCGATGCCCCACGGAGGAGGCAGTCGCTTTGACAGTCTCCTGCTTAGAGTCACACGGAAAGAGATGGTGGAAATCTCAGCTGGACACCACCTTTACAGGGATGGACTGTGCTGATATTACTTGGGAGGAGTTCAGAACAGCGCTCTTGGGACATTTTATACCTCAGTCGGCGAGAGATGACCTGGAGGATAGGTTCCTGCGATTGAGGCAGGGGAACAGGACTGTGGTGGAGTACTATCAGGAGTTCACTCACCTGGCCCGTTATGCGGACGCTTACCAGTTAGATGATGCTGGCTACGCCCGGAGGTTTTATAAGGGGCTGCAGGATGACATGAGGCAGGCCCTCCTTTTCATTTCAGAGGGGAGTCTGGCCAGGATTCTGGAGATGGCTAAGAAGAGAGAGGCGGATCAGCTTACAGTGAAGAATCGGAAGAGACCGACTGATGATTCAGTGATTGGAGGTCGTAGAGACTGTCCTCGGGGCCAGGTTATCAGGGAGAGAAGGAACGGGGATCAGCCTCGTCAGGAGTTTGGGCAGGAGCAGAGGACTCAGGGGGTATTGGCTCCCCAGCCTATACAGATGCTGGAAATGCCAAGGACGGCAGGGCAGCCACCGGTATGCTATCAGTGCAACCAGCCGGGGCATATCAAGCGGAACTGCCCTGTGGGGCGAGCACCCCCACCAGCACATCAGGGCGCTCCACCTCCCCGACAGTTTGGCGGACGAGGACAGGACCGAGGACGAGGATTTCAGGATCGAGGTCGTAGGCCAGAGAGAGAGCAGGTGTATGCTCTAGACCTGACACAGCCTCGGAACCCGGAGCAGGTTATCACAAGTATGGCAGCATTTTTTAAATTTTCTTCATATAAACTACTATTTTAGATGTAACCTGGTTAGAAATTAAGAGAAGATAAACTGCAACAAGAATACTAAGACACTTAATCACCCCAGGCATAGTCTTCGTTAGCGGCAAGCCCGCTCACACCCTCTTCGACACTGGTGCGTCGCAATCATTCGTGTCGGAGGATTTTGTGAAAGGACTGGCAGGAGTGGAGCTAAGCACCGGGAAGATGCTGAGGGTGCGCCTACCCGATGGATCAGAGATATTGACCTCTACTCATTGTGATATGGAAGTGAGGATCGGCGGAAAGGCGTTTGAGGCACCAGCGACGGTTTTGAGGATGCCAGATTACGATCTGATTCTGGGCATGACCTGGCTGTACTGGAACCATGCCCAGATCGATTGCGTGGCGAAGAGGATCACCGTGAGGCACGGCGACTCCTTCATCATCATCGAAGGTATTATACCAGCACCCCGTACCTTACTATCGTCTATGTAGGCCGTTAAGGCCCACCTACAGGGGGAAGAGGTTTATCAGGTCCTCTTTGAGGCTGTCGTAGCCAAGGATTCCATTGCGGATATTCCAGTGGTGCGGGACTTCACCGACGTGTTTCCAGAGAAGCTACCAGGGTTACCCCCGCACCGAGAGAAGGACTTTCAGATTCAGCTCGTACCGGGGGCTAAGCCGGTATCCAGAGCTCCCTATCGAATGGCCCCAAAGGAGTTGGTGGAATTCCGGAGCCAGCTTCAGGAGTTAGTGGGGGCCGGGTTCGTTCGGCCTAGCTCTTCACCATGGGGAGCTCCGGTGCTGTTCGTTAAGAAGAAGGACGGGACCCTTCAACTGTGCATCGATTACCGGGCTCTGAACAGGTTGACAGTCCGGAATACTTATCCCTTACCACGGATAGACGAGCTATTTGACCAGCTGGAGGGAGCTCATTGGTTCTCAAAGCTGGATCTGAGGTCAGGATACTACCAGCTTTGTATTCGGGAGGGGGACATCCCGAAGACGGCCTTCAGTAGCAGATATGGCTTGTACGAGTTTACCGTGATGCCGTTCGGGCTCACGAATGCACCCTCCGCATTCATGACTTTGATGAATCGGGTGTTCGAGGAGTATCTGGATGTCTTCGTCATTGTATTCATCGACGACATCCTCATCTATTCAAGGACGGAGGAGGAGCACGCGAGACATCTAGCCTTGACCTTGGAGAAGCTGCGTGAGCACGAGACGTATGCCAAGTACAGCAAGTGCCAGTTCTGGCTAAAGGAGGTGGCCTTTCTGGGCCATGTTATCAGTGGAGCAGGTCTGGCAGTGGATCCGGCAAAGATCCAGGCAGTACGGGATTGGCCACCACTAAAGTCGGCCACGGATGTTCGAAGTTTCTTGGGACTTGCCGGTTACTACCGGAAGTTCGTAAAGGGGTTCTCTCAGATTGCCCTCCCTCTTACGTCTCTGACGAAGAAGGAGTCCCCTTTTATTTGGACGCCGCGATGCGAATCTGCCTTCCAGGAGCTGAAGGATCGTCTCACCTCGGCTCCCATCCTTGCTCTTCCATCAGGGAAGGAGGGATTACAGGTGTATGCAGATGCTTCCTATCAGGGGATGGGTGCCGTTCTGATGCAGAACGGGCACGTAATAGCTTACGCCTCCCGTCAGTTGAAGCAGCACGAACAGAACTACCCCGTGCACGATTTAGAGATGGGGGCAGTCATTTTTGCTCTTAAGATCTGGCGGCACTATCTTTACGGGGTACATTGTGATATCTTCTCCGACCACAAGAATCTGAAGTACGTCGACACCCAGAAGGAGTTAAACATCAGGCAGAGACGCTGGGTGGAGTTTCTTTCGGACTACCAGTATACCATGCACTACCATCCGGGGAAGGCGAACGTGGTTGCGGATGCTCTGAGCCGGAGAGCGAGTACGACTGGAGTAGGCCCGCAGCTCATGGCTTTGGAGTTGATTAGATCATTCGAGGAGATGCAGATTTTGCTAGTGTCTGAGGATGACCCGGAGCTGTACATGGAGTACCTGGGGTCGATGGCTACTACTGATGACATTCGAGACCGCATCAGAGATGGGCAGATGCTGGACGAGAGTGCTGAGCCGATATTCCGAGCCTTGGAGGAAGGCACGACAGGAGATTACTCTTTGAGGGATGGGCTCCTGTGTTTCCGGGGCAGAGTCTACATACCAGCAGGAGGACGGATCCGGGAGGATATTTTGACGGAGGCTCACTGCAGCCGGTATTTGGTACACCCGGGGATCACCAAGATGGTAAAGGATTTAAAGAGGACGATGTATTGGCCGGGTATGAAGAAAGATATTACGTATTTTGTGACGCATTGTGAGGCCTGCCAGCTCGTGAAGGCGGAGTGTAGGAACCCGGCAGGCTTGTTGCAGCCGCTTCCAGTGCCGGAGTGGAAGTTTGAGGATATAGCCATGGACTTCATACATGGGCTACCTAGATCCCGTGCGGGGAACGACTCAATCTGGGTGATAGTGGACAGGCTGACAAAGGTGGCCAGATTCATCCCAGTGGCAAAGAACACACCAGTCAGTGTATTAGTACGGAGGTTCATTGAGCAGTTTGTGCGTTATCATGGGGTGCCCAAGACTATCATTTCGGATCGGGATGGGCGGTTTACATCCAGGGAATGGAGGTCAGTCCAGGCCCATCTGGGTTCTCGGTTGACATTCAGCACAACTTTCCACCCTCAGACCGACGGACAGACAGAGCGCACAAACCGTACACTGGAAGATCTGTTACGACTGTGTATTTTGGACCGTGGCGAGCCTTGGGAGAGATTGTTGCCACTGGTCGAGTTTTCATACAACAACGCTCATCAGTCCAGCATAGGCATGGCTCCATACGAAGCGTTGTACGGAAGGAGGTGCAGAACCCCACTATCATGGGTTCAGGACGAGGATCCGCAGGCACTGGGCTCGGAGTTTGTGGGAGATACAGATGCTCAGATTAGATTGATCCGAGACATGATGTTGGAAGCCCAGAGCAGACAGGCGAAATACTACGATACGAGGCATCGTCAAGTGGAGTTCCAGGTGGGGGACCGAGTTTTCTTGAAGATACGGCCGATGCACGGAGTCTCGCGGGTGCGTGGGCGGAAGAAGCTCAGTCCAAGATATATGGGGCCTTATAGGATCTCGGAGCGGATCGGCCCCTTAGCCTATAGACTGGAGCTACCGCCGGAGTTAGCGGGATTGCATGACGTCTTCCACGTCTCCTCACTTCGGAGGGCTCTGCTATGCCCTGAGCAGCTGATTTCCTCGGCAGATGGCCCAGTGGCCTCGGATCGGTCAGTCGATTTGGAGCCTATCAGGATTGACGATACAGTAGTGCGGGTCTTGCGACGGAAGAAGGTCCCGTTAGTCAAGGTTCTGTGGAACAATCATGGGCAGGAGGAGCATACATGGGAGCCACAGGACTTGATGCGGCAAAAATACCCGGAACTTTTTTCGTCAGGTATACCTCACAACCCCTCTGGACAATCAATTTGCCTTCCTGTTTTAAACCAATGGAACTGAAATTTCAAGAATAGGGGCTAATCTTTTGTTTATTGGGGTGTATATACCTAGTTAAGTGGACGAATTAATCTTAGATTCGAAACCGCACCAACAAACATAACGTAGAGAGGTAATCTTTCAGTTCTCATGGGATGTTACAAGCTTATTTTTTTCGATTAGAGTCCCGTAGGCTTAACCTTGATTTCGGGGACGAAATCTTTGTTTTGTTTATTGGGATTTGTAACATCCCATTTCCGGCTAGACCCCTAAGAGTCAGTTGGTTGTGGTAGAACCCTAGGGAGCCCCAAAACTTGAAATAAATCGACCAAGAAATCGGGTCACGGGTTGGTCACGCCCGTGACATAGGGCGTGACCATGATCGTCGATTCCAGGTCGACGGTCGTCGACCCAAAATTGGCCCCACGGGCATGTCACGCCCGTGACATAGGGCGTGACCATGATCGTCGATTCCAGGTCGACGGTCGTCGACCCAAAATTGGCCCCACGGGCATGTCACGCCCGTGACCCGCCATGTCACGCCCGTGACATAGGGCGTGACACGCTCGACGATCGTCGATTTCAGTTCGACGTCGTCGAACCAGAATTGGCCGCACAGGCCTGTCACGCCCGTGACCCAGGTGTCACGCCCGTGACCCAGGTGTCACGCCCGTGACAACCGCTCGACGATCGTCGATCTCAGTTCGACGATCGTCGAACCCAGAACTGGCTAACCGGGCCTGTCACGCCCGTGACCAAGGCCGAAACGACAGCCAGGTTGGAAATTTCGATAACTGACGTCGTAATAAAATCCGATTAAGGGAATGAAAACCAAGAGTATTTATGGGCCGTTTCCTACTTTAATTATTTAAATAATTAAGGAAATATTGGTCCAATAAGAAATCGCCACCTGGCGAGCACCTCTTCATCTCCAGCGTTTCAACTGCCATTCGCCATAACCGAAACGTCATAAGGGAATTATTAATGGCCGCGAACGTTTCATCTCCAACGTTTCATCCTTTCCCCTCCCCATTTGCTGATCTATAAAAGACTCCTAAGAGCAAGAGGAAAAGGTTACACTCCCTCAAACTGTTTCAGACTTCCCCCTTGCTGTTGAAGAATTTCCGGCGACGCCACCACCGCGCAAATGGCTTCCCGACGCTCTGCACGCCTCCAACCCGCGAACAAGGTCCTCCCCTCCCCCTTCTTCTGCGGATAGATCTTAGAATTCGTTAGGAGAGAAATCGGGCTCAAAAGAGCCAGATCGGGTGAGCGTATTCGTGGTTTTCCGAAAATTTCATGGTGGCGGGTTCGCCGGAAACAGCCTCTCCGGCGGCCGTGCCGCCGCCCGACGATAGCCCTCGCCTCAACGGAGGTGATGGTGGTGGTGGCCGGCCAGGGAGATGGCTGGATGGCCGGGAAATAGCTTGGAAAAGCTACAGGAAATTAGGTTTTCAGGCCTCTGGTTCGGGCTGTAGAAGAAGATGAACAGTGCCGTCAAATTAGATTTTATTTTTTTAAACAATTTCTGAATGAAATATCTGTCATGTCAAATAAATTGGGAAAAATACCTAGAGGCTTCTACAGGAAAAATGATCTACATAGAAAATGTAGCCCTTGAAGTCTACTTTAATTAAAAATTAATTTCACTCGATTTGGAATCCTGGTTAGACCACAGCACCCTTTTTGGTGAGGTCTATCTAGAGGGCTGCCTTGACCTTAGAAAAATTCCCCACTCCAACCCAGTAATCCAAATGACTTGAAATTTGGGGTGTGGTATAGTCTTACATATATCTAGGTGCCATCCAAAAATGAGAATTTTTGGAGAATATTTTTCTATAGTTTTTAGAAAAATTCAATAATCCTAGCCGAATTTAATTAGATAGTTAAATAATGTCCAAACCCTCCCAAATTCTGGTGAGTGGTCCCTGGGGTCACCATAAGGTTCTGTATAATTTTTCATCTCATTTGTAGATGGTTTGGACTAGAAATGATCAACCCTAAGTTTTGCCCTAATAAGGGGTCTTAGGTTAAAAGTGCACTTTTGAAATTTGAGTGGTGAGATCACCTCAACAGAGGCTGAGATTTTTACCACTGGCTAGTAATATTCTCTAGCACCCCCTCATGGAGTTTGAGGTGGATCGGGGTAAGTTTTCCCTAAGGACCAAGGCCAAACCCTAAGGATGGATCTTGGTGGTTTGTGAAGGTCATGTGGTCAAGTGACCACGGATTGACCCGAAATTGGGTGAAGAGAACCATAGGGCCAATATAGTTCTCTGGATGAAATCTTAGTAAATTTGGAGACCGTTGGGATACCTAAAAATCTATCCCTAGTTTGGGGCGCAAAACTTGTAGAGATAGGAAATGACACTAAATCACATTGAAAAGTGGTGAGATTTGGGTAGAGTGAATTATAGGGATGTTAAAAGCTCAGGATATTTTTCTATGAATTTTATGATCATTATTTTGGATACTTCCTTTAATGATTTAGTAGTTGTATGATTTGCTTAGAAAATTTATTAAGGAATACACACTCTCTGGAAAGTGATGAAATTTAAGCAGGGAACGTTTATTATGATTTTAAATCTCTGAGAATTTTTATGGGATATTTGGAAGATTAATTCTAAGGCTTGCTTCATTAAGTATGTTTTACCTTGAATATTTGATTAAATCTTTAGTGGTGTTTAGCAAGCTAGTAAAATTATGATTCTCTGCACAAAGATCTTTTATATATCATATTACTGACTAGTGATTTTTCTATAATTTTTAGATGAATAATTTCAGTACTTCCTTCATTACGTAGAATTAACGTGATTATACTGAATAAAATATTTAGAGGTTAAATACTTTCTATAAAATTCTGAGAATTTGTATTTGAGGTTACCCTGCTGTTATTTAATGATCATGATTTTTGAGTAGCCATTACTTAGGAAGATCATGTAGTTCATGTTTAAAATGACCCGTGGCACGTCCTTTGGGAAAATTAAATAAATATCAGATTAATTAGGAAAATTATAAGTTTCTGGTTTTAGGCAAAGTATGATATGGTAGACCTCCAGTAACTATTATAGGAGATTTGGAACACAACTTGGTGTACCTCCCCTTGTGTACATCATATAACTTAGGATGGTCTACATATAGTAAAACCACGGAATTCTGGTAGTTGATGGTTGGTAGTGCAAGTCAAGATTGAGTTCATCATTAGAAGTCAGGGTAAGTAGAGTGTGGGACTGGTTAGGATAAGGAAGTACGGGAACGACGAAAGATCGTCCATCCCGGGAAGAAGAGGAAGAGTCTTAATACTCTAGGGTTAGAACTAAAGTAACTAAAAGAGGATCGGGTTAAGGGAGATCAACCAATAATATTAAGTGCCTTGCGAAAGGGAACTTCGGGTCGTAATGCCGCCGTCTTGGTTCCTAGTGCCCCTTGAGAGCCCTTCACGGGGTATGCCGGGGGCAGTCCTGGGCTAACGTAAACCATATGAATAATAAATTAAAAGAGCAACTAGTATAACTAGGGTTGCACACACTCACTCCCCGATAGCTAGGAAAGTAGAATAATAGGACTTGTTGCCATTCAGACAGTAGCTCTGAAGGTAGATGCACGGACAGGACTGTCCGGGGGGCCGAGGGCTCGAGGGTTGGAGTGCAGAATAAAGGTGGTGGGTCTTCGGTACCTGATCGTCGTTCACACCGACATCGGTACGCTGACTCGGCGGTATGGGACACTTAGCCAAAGAAAGTCTGGAGGGTACATCCAGCAGCAGTACGCGGACACTCTAGGTTGTGTTCTTCTAGGGGCGTACGGGAGGGCTAGGCCTGGTAGTGTGGATGCCCGCCTAGGAGTGGGGGGCCCGACCCACTGTCTCCGTTTGCCACTACGGAGGTTCCTAGGAGTGAAGCTAGCTGCCCGAACAGGGGGAACTAAGGTCTGTGCGCATAGAGTCGTGTGCGTGTGTTGCACTTGCATGAATCATGGCATAGCATATCACTACACTCATAATTGCATACAACCGACACCCCAACGTATAAATCGGTATGGGACTTTTTATACGATGGGAGCCTTGCAGAAGATCCCTTAACTTATAAGTTTGTATGGGCATTCATATAAGTTAAGGTTACATACTTACTTACTTGTTTGTTTATTTACTATTCTCTAGCTGCCTTTCATACAACTTGCTACTTATTAATTGTTCTACCTATTACAACATTTACACTGTTCACCTGTTATAACTTGCTAGTTAGGTCCACCGTCACCTGCTTGATTATTCTCCACTCTTGTAGCTTCCCTTTCCTCCTCTCCGCCCGGTGCTCAGGAGCCGTGGTGGGAGGGGTAGGGGATGATAGGGCTTAGTCTTTATGACTAATGGTTTTCGAACCAAACATTACAGGAGCTCCGGATGGGAGATAGGGACCAGCACCAGCGGAGTACGGTGCGCATGGAGGTGGGACAGTCTAGCACCGGTGCACCTGCGACCAGCTCCGTGAGTGATTAGTATTTTCTTAGCTTCCGCGATGAGCGACTTGTAGTGAGGACTCTGATGTACTGGGCTCGAGCCCATTTATCTATTTTCCTGTTGTTATGTATTGATGGACTGGATATGATTATCTTTTATTTACATGTTTCTGTGGACTTGTTTACATTTTTGTATAAATACTTCTCTCTCTTGTGATCGAAAAGGGCCGGCAGAATTGGCGTTTTGTAGTGGTTGCCTTCCCGTGAGTCGGTGCCACCGCAAAGCGGCAATTCTGGGCTAAGACCCAGGTGGTTGAAAAAGAAAAAAAAAGGGGGTCTTACACCACAAGCTTAGGCTTGTGAAGACTATCTTTTTTATCATTTACCTTGGCAGTACGAGAATCAAGTAATTGCTTCTTCACGATAAATCACGTAATCAGATCAAACGCATGGCGCTAATCAAGTCAACACCGTGGGGGCCTGGCCCCTCACGAAGAAGTCGCGAGCATCCCTCGCGCAACTTAAGCCGCGAGCCAGTCTCGCGCACAAAGCCGTGGGCCATTCCCACGCAACCAAGCCGCGAGCCAGTCTCGCGCAACACCGTGGGGGCCTGCCCCCCTCACGAAGAAGCCGCGAGCATCCCTCGCGCAACTTAAGCCGCGAGGCAGTTTCGCGCACAAAGTCGTGGGCCAGTCCCACGCAACAAAGCCGCGAGCCAGTCTCGCGCAACACCGTGGGGGCCTGCCCCCCTCACAAATAAGCCGCGAGCATCCCTCGCGCAACTTAAGCCGCGAGCAGCCCTCGCACACCACCGTGGGGGCCTGCCCCCCTCACAACAAAGTCATGGGCCAGTTCCACGCAACCAAGCCGCGAGCCAGTCTCGCGCACAAAGCTGTGGACCAGTTCCACGCAACCAAGCCGTGAGCCAGTCTCGCGCACAAAGCCATGGGCCAGTCTCATGCGACCAAGCCACGAGCCAGTCTCGCGCACAAACCCGTGGGCCAGTCCCACACAACCAAGCCGCGAGCCAGTCTCGCGCAACACCGTGGGGGCCTTCCCCCCTCACGAAGAAGCCGCGAGCATCCCTCGCGCAACTTAAGCCGCGAGCAGCCCTCGCGCACCACCGTGGGGGCCTTCCCCCCTCACGACGAAGCTGTGGGCCAGTCCCACGCAACCAAGTCGCGAGCCAGTCTCGCGCACAAAGCTGTGGGCCAGTCCCACGCAACCAAACAGCGAGCCAGTCTCGCACAACACCGTGGGGGCCTACCCCCCTCACGAAGAAGCCGCGAGCATCCCTCGCGCAACTTAAGCAGCGAGCTTCCCTCGCGCACCACCGTGGGGGCCTGCCCCCCTCACGACGAAGTCGTGGGCCAGTTCCACGCAACCAAGCCGCGAGCCAGTCTCGCGCACAAAGCCGTGGGCCAGTTCCACGCAACAAAGCCGCGAGCAAGTCTCGCGCACAAAGCCATGGGCCAGTTCCATGCGACCAAGCCGCGAGCCAGTCTCGCGCACAAACCCGTGGGCCAGTCCCATGCAAACAAGCTGCGAGCCAGTCTCGCGCAACACTGTGGGGGCCTGCCCCCCTCATGAAGAAGCCGCGAGCATCCCTCGTGCAACTTAAGCCGCGAGCAGCCCTCGCGCACCACCGTGGGGGCATGCCCCCCTAACGACGAAGTCGTGGGCAAGTCCCACGCAACCAAGTCGCGAGCCAGTCTCGCGCACAAAGCCGTGGGAAAGTCCCAGGCGACCAAGCCACGAGCCAGTCTCGCGCACAAAGCCGTGGGCCAGTCCCACGCAACCAAGCCGCGAGCCAGTCTCGCGCAACACCGTGGGGGCCTGCCCCCTAACGAAGAAGCCACGAGCATCCCTCGCGCAACTTAAGCCGCGAGCAACCCTCGCGCACCACCGTGGGGGCCTGCCCCCCTCACGACGAAGTTGTGGGCCAATCCCACGCAACCAAGTTGCGAGCCAGTCTCGCGCACAAAGCCGTGGGCCAATTCCACGCAACCAAGCCGCGAGCCAGTCTCGCGCACAAAGCCGTGGGCCAGTTCCACGCAACCAAGCCGCGAGCCAGTCTCGCGCACAAAGCCGTGGGCCAGTTCCATGCAACCAAGCCGCGAGCCAGTCTCGCGCACAAAGCCGTGGGCCAGTTCCACGCAACCAAGCCGCGAGCCAGTCTCGCGCACAAAGCCGTGGGCCAGTTCCACGCAACTAAGCCGCGAGCAAGTCTCGCGCACAAAGCCGTGGGCCAGTTCCACGCAACCAAGCCGTGAGCCAGTCTCGCGCACAAAGCTGTGGGCCAGTTCCACGCAACCAAGCCGCGAGCCTGTCTCGCGCACAAATCCGTGGACCAGTTCCACGCAATCAAGCCGCGAGCCAGTCTCGCGCACAAAGCCGTGGACAAGTTCCACGCAATCAAGCCGTGAGGCAGTCTCGCGCACAAAGCCGTGGACCAGTTCCACGCAACCGAGCCGCGAGCCAGTCTCACGCATAAAGCCGCAGACCAGCTCCACGCAACTAAATCACGAGCCTGATTCATACACCCTCGCAAAGATCTTCTCCCTCTCTATCTTTGCAACTAGGCCGCAAAATCGAAGACGCCTCAAAAAAGCTCTCGAAGATTTGGGAAGGACGCCACCAACGCCCTCCTACCCCGCCACTTCATGGCGAAGCATATTTGCACAAAGCATATGGCAATAACATAAAAATGAAGCTATCATAGAAGACAAAAAATCTCAGCCCTAAGGGCGACAATCTCAAAGGCTACAACGAAAGCAAAAAAGCAACAAATGTACGACAAAACATACAACAACAGGTAAGCACTACAGCTACTCTCCATCAGCATATAAGTCAGAGGGCTCATCCCCAGAAATGTCCGCAAAGCTGAAACTGGAAGTGTCACACCAAAGGTGCTTGCCTACAAAGCGAAAAGCCTTCGAGACGCCGCGACGGAGCGCCAGCTCGCATATATCATCCATCTGGGGCTCCACCTCCTTGGACCAAATATCATCACGAACCTCTTCCGCAATCAAGTTGCGATCTCGAAGATAGTCCAGCAACTCCAAGTACTCCGCAAGCCCTGCTGCCTTCAGCTCTGATGCATGGTCGTCAGAGGACAACATCTCCACCTGCGCCTTCGCTGCCCGAAGCTGAGTCTCAAGTCCTGAAACTTCCTCTCGCGCTGCCTGCAGCTGGGTCCCCAAGCCAAATGTCTCCTCCTTTGCATGCTTCAGCATCTTAGTAGTCCTCTCAATCGAAGCCTTCTCCACGTCCAAGGCCGCACGCGTATCTTCTAGATCAGACTTCAGCTCTGAGCCAATTCGACGAAGCCGCACAATATCCCGGTCATGTTCCTCCTTCAAGGAGGCAAGCGAACTCATCGACAACCGAAGCTTCTCCTGCAAAGCGAGGTATCCGTCCTTCAGACTCACGTAATGATCGTTCCAGGTCACTGCAATCTGTGCCTGAGTCTCAATCATCAAAAGAAAGACACACAATCAGTCACTTTCAAAACAAAAAAGGAAGGAAAAAAGATAGTCACCCCCTTACCGCATCACTCATCGCCCTCAAGGAAGAAGACATCTGTGGAGCCGCTGTACTAGCAAGCGCCTGAGGAACCGGGGAAATAGGTAATCGCACCTCTGGAACTGAATCTTCAGAAGCTACCACCACAACATCAAGGTCATCAACAGGAGCCATCACCGCTTTCCTCTTTCGGCTCCCTCCCTAAGAAGTCGTCGCCACCTGAACCGTGCCCACCGAGATGCCACATCCCAGCAGTCGTTTTTCCTCCACGTAAACATATATGTTGAAGAGACGATTGGCCAGCTCATGAAACTCAAAAAATCTCAGCACTGGGGAAAAGTCCCGTTCCCTCCCTTTCACACGACGGCAGCGATCGGGAAGCGCATTCCACACCTCAGGGAGACCCCAGGAGTTCTTCACGTAACCAAACAATGTATTACCATGGCGACGATCTTTACGGGCCTCGAACCCCAGCCAAGCCTTGTTGCTGTGCACCTCAATCCGCTCACCGCCGTCAAAACGCACGTCGCACCAATCCCGAAATTGGTCCAAAGAAAGCGAGCTCCCATGCTAACGAAAGAAAGCAACCAAGCCCATGATTCGGACAACTCCAGTCGGAGCAAACTGGGAGACAGGCACTCTGCAGAACTTCAAAATATCTATCACCTCATCACAGGGCGGAAACCGGAAGCCGGATCTGAGGGATACTTCACAAATCGTCAGCCATCCGTGGGGAGGATTCTGAACCCGCTCCTCGGTCCGCGGGATCCTCACTTCTAAGTCAGCAGGAAGCCCGTACTTCGCCCTCCAAATTTCCACACAATCTTCAGTCAAGGAAGAGCGCAAACGCATCGGACTAGAGGAACGCTTCGTTACCTGCACATGATGGAGAGTAAAAATCAGCTCGCAGTTGCAAGACCGCACAATCCACGCTTGAGCGCGCACAAGCTGCGCGCAAATCTTGTGCAGGCGGCGTGCACGGGCGCGCGCGGCCAAAGCGCGCGCGGCCAGCACGCAGGCAAGGCTTGCATGCGCGCAAGGCCTGTGCGCGGGCAAGGCCAGCGCACGCAAGACCTGCGCGTGCGGCCGGTCTGCTCGCGCGGGCAAAGCGCGCGCGGCCTGCGCGCGCGATCAACCTGCGCGCCCGGACGCGCATGGCCTGCGAGCGCGCAAGACCTGCGCGCGCGGCCAGCCTGCGCGCGCGGCCGGTCTGCTCGCGCAGGATAAGCGCGCGCGGCTTGCGCGCAAGGCCGGCCTACCCGCGCGGCCCGCCTGCGCGCGCAGGGCCTGCGCGCGCGGCCTGCCTTCGCGCGCGCACGGCCTGCGCGCGCAGGCAGCTCGCGCGTTGCCTACGTGTGCGGCCAGCGCCCACCCCTGCGGCCCTCCTCGCGTGCGCCATTTTGACGCTCGTGTACCGCACCGGCCTCCGTCCGCGTGCATCTAGGTGCCCGTTCGCCAAGCCTCCGCACGACGTAATACCATAGAACGACGATCCGCCGCCTCCTCGGATCTCTTGCTGGCACCCACCATGACAACAAGGAATTCCAGAAATCTCTCCTCACGCTCGCTTCACTCCCGGCAAGAAGAGATTTGGGGGGCATTTGATGGGTTACACCTTCATTTATAGGAAGCAAGGATCCCCCCCATGATCTCCACTCAAGGAAAGTCATGGGTGGGCCCCACCCCCCATAATCCCTCATGGAGGTGATGGGGGGCCCCACCCCCATGATCCCTCATGGAGGTGATGGGGGGCCCCACTCCCTACCATCATGGGGAAAACCGCCGCCGAAGGAACTGCCGCCGGCAAGAGGCCAAGCCACTGCCGGCGGCCGGCCCTCCCGCGGCCACCACGGGCGTTGCCGGCCTCGGCCATGGCCGCCCCGGCCATGGCCGTCCGCGGCCGTGGCCGCCGCGGACCCGGCGGCCCCGGCCGTGGCCGCCCCGGCCGTGGCCGCCGCCGCCACGGCGGCCGCGGCTGTGGCCTCCGCGGCCGTGGCCTCCGCGGCCGTGGCCTCCGCGGCCGTGGCCTCCGCGGCCATGGACGCCCCGGCCATGGCCGGCCGTGGCCATGGCCGCCCAGGCCGTGGCCTGCCTCCCTCGCCGGCTGCCCGGCCGCCGCCACCGTCATGATGGCCCGCCGCCATGGGGGGGCCTCCCCGCCGTCCGATCAAGAGGAAGGCCCTCCATGTCGTCCGATCAAAGTGGTAACTACCCACTACCCCACCACTTTAGTGGTGGGGCCCGCCATGATCCACCCTTGGAGGCTATAAAAAGACCCTTAGGGGACTCTTATTTCTCATCTTTTCCTCCTACGATTCTTCTCCCTCTTCCTCAGGTGGGAGCTCTCCCGCCTCCTCCACCGAGTCGGCCACCTCTCTCCGCCAGCCACTAGCGGCCACCAGCGGCCACCAGCAACCTCCAGCGGCCACCAGCGGCCACCAGCGACCTCCAGCGGCCACCAGCGGCCATCAGCACCCGCCATCGGCTATTGGCACCACACCAACGCGCAGTTGGGAAGGAGGCGCCCAAAGTCAGAGGAAGTCGAGCGAAGAAGACAGTCGAAGCCCGCAAGCGCGCCGCCCCCGGGCACACACGCCAGAAGCATCCCGCGCATTCCACCGTTTAAATCACTTTGGCGGAGCAGTCTGTTGCCCGCCGGCAGTTATAGTCATCCTCTCACCCTTCAAGTTGTAACGGGAGCAGCTTGTCACCCCGATTCACTCAACATACTGTAATCACCATGATCTAGTGGATTTTGACTGGCAGCGAACTGGTCACGTGGTTTTTTACCCGGTTGAAGGGTTTCCACGTTAAAATTCCTTGTGTACATTTCCCCTCTTCAACTGACTGTGTTCGCGCTCGACCGCTCCACGAGCTAAGGCGGTCCAAGTTAGTCCGGATCGACCGGAGCGCCGAGTTTGGCCGCAACACTTTTATTCCATATAGTAGATGTCTTTAACTCTTCTTTAGATATATAAGAGATTATGTCTCATAACACATGGAATACTTTATTATTTGCCATAGCAACAGTCATCAGTACTTGTTGTGTAGAGCCATCAATTATTTCACACTGATTATTCTCAAAGATCATTTTATTCCCATTTTGAATTAACTGCCCAATGCTCAATAGGTTATGCTGCAGCTGTGGCGCATATAGCACATTCTTGATTGTTTTTGGGAATATCTTGAGAATTGCTTCATCTCACATCTCCTTAACCTTCAATTTTCATTGTATTGTCATTGCCAATAAACACTTCAGCTTTATAACTTGTACTAATACTCTAAAATATTATTTGATTGTTGCTCATGTGATTAGAGAAACCACTATCAAGTTGCCACAAGTCATTGGATTGGTTGTTGTGTTCTTCATGCTCACTATAAAACATTTGTTCGGGTGGTCCATCCACTGTAATAGAAGATTCAGAAGCCTGGACACCTTTATTTTTATGCCAGTAGTCCATATCAAGATGGTTGGCTCTTTTACGTGTTTTGCATCTATAAAACATTTTTTTATATCTTGATTTGTTCTTTTGCATAACACACAGTATAATTTCAATTTCTGGATCTAATCCTCCTTCTTTATACTCTTTTCCTTCTTTGTTATCTTTTCCTCCTCTGCCTCTACTTCTTCCTCTAAATGTTCCACTATTCCACTCTGTGGTGGCTGAGTCTTTTTAGTTTTATTAGCAGAGTTAGACTTCTTTTTAAAGATCCACTTTGATTGCAGGGCATGCTCTGAGGATGTGTTGTCAGCACTAATGAATCTTTATTCCTGTGCCAACATGGTACCTCTAAGTTCTATTATGGAGTAGTGCCTGAGATCCTTAGATTCTTCTACGACAACTACTACATAATTGTATTTTTGTGATAGACGACGCAAGACCTTTTTGACTATCTTTTGTTCTTCAATAATATCATCATATGATCTTATATAATTTACCATGATATTAATACGGGAGAAGTAGGATGAAATGCTTTCACCTTGTTGTATATGCATATTCTCAAACTCAGTCTATGCTGCTTGTGATTTTAAAATCATGATCTTTTCATTGCCTTTGTATTCTGTTTGCAGAATTTGCCAGGCATGTTGTGTTATTTCAGCTGCTATTATTCAAGAAAAGATCACTTTATTCATTCCTTGTTGAATATTTAGGAGTGCTTTAACATCCTTTTTCATGTTTTTATATGCTCCTTGATGGTAGTTGCCTCCCAGGTAGAGATTGGATGCTTTTCAGTATGTTTTGGATACCCATCTATGACAAAGTTTCACAGGCCTTATGCCTGGAAGATGGTTTTCATTTGGATTTGCCAAAGTCCATAATCCACACCAAAAAAATAGGAACTCCAGTTTGGGAATACACAAAATGAGATGAAGAGGATGATGTTGATGCCATATTATGAAAATTAAACAACTATCTTACACTTTGGTGTAGTTTTTTCAAGCTTTTAAGACTTGTTGACTGCTTGACCGATTAATTCTCTGATTGCTGATACCTTCAATCTCAGGCTCTGATACCAATGTTTAATCAGAGTATTTCCAAGTACTTCACAACATAAGCACAGACAACATTCCTCCCATAAGAACTTCATTCAAGATACTTCTCATTTCAATTACAGTAGATATATATTAATCTTACACATGAGATTGCGGCTATTATACTATTGTTGCTTGAGTTTTACTATTTTTGTAAAATGGGCTTTTGATACATAGGCCCACAAACACCATACATAACAACCCACAAAAAGTATTCATATTGACTACTATTCTTTATCTTATAGCCCAAGCCCTGGAGATTAGATATTTCTAACAGCGTGATGGAGACAACGTGCTTCGAGCCCTCAACATCATCCTCGTCTACAACCAGCTTCTTCGTCCACCGCGTAACCTTCTCGACCCCGTCAAATTCCATTTATATAACAACAATCTTTTTGTGGAAGATCTCTCCTGGCAGACTCTTCATGATTTACTAAAACTTGATGTCAAAAGATTAGAGAAAGAAGCGGCCAGATGCTTGAGAAAACTCAAGATCTACAGCTTTGGATTTTTGTTTTGTTCTATAAAAAAGATTTTGGGGGCACAAATAGCATCTTAGAATACAATGATAATTTCAGGATTTACAGATAACCAAGAACTACAAATAGCCAATATGAATATCAACACACATGAAATATTAGATAAGTGGGACAAAATAATAAGTGGAGAAAATAAAACCTATTATATTTTTGTAAGTATAATTAACATGAAATATGATCTATCTTCCTCCAAGACAAGGAGAATAGCCCTGCGCTCTAGATTTCGCAACTGCATCTTTCTCCAAGGTTTTGAAAGAATGGGGAAAGAAGAGACTCTGCTTTCAAAACAATTTGTTTTATTTTATTTCTCAACTAGTTTTGACTCTATGTAGAGGGCAGATAAGACAATATTGAGGAGGTGGAGAAGATGCGCTGGGTTTTGGAGAGTAAATATGACCGTATTTTTCGAATACGCTCGTATCTTGAAGTCAATCTGAATCGTTGAAATCAATAATATAAGATCAGATTTTCTTGCGCACGGAAAAATATGTGCACTTATGCACGAAAAAATTAGAGAGCTAAGGTTCTCCATGTTATGCCAACTATGCAAGCGATTGAGGGAAGTTGAAGGTCGCCATTAAGGTCAACATCCTGCTGAAGCCGTACATGGCCGATACTGACATCGTGGATCATGTCGTTGATGGGGTAGACCACGTGGAGCTTGTTACACGATGTCTTCTCTCGGACAGGGTTGTAAGCTCAAACACCAAATAATCTCGGGCGGTCTATTCTCGAATGGATAACGGTTTTTATAAATACCGTTGTCTTTTAGAGAATAGACCGCGGTTTTTATAAAAATCTCAGTCTATTCTAAATTAGACAGCAGTTTGTATGATAAATAATAATTAGAAAGTATTCAATATTACTCTCATTTTTCAGGCCTCGAAAAGCCAAACTTTTTGATATATTATATATCGTATTTGAAAATTTATATTGATCGTTACAAAGCTTGTAACATTAAACAAAATTTTTGTAAATACAAAAATAATTAATTGAAAAAAAATAGAAACAAAATCAAAATCACTATTTAGATTTAGAGGAGGGGAGAGAGGAAAGCCGCCCACTCTAAAATTAGAGAGATTGCCGCCAACTCCGTTTTTGGAGATTAAGCCCCCCGGTTGAAGGTATCAGGATCCTCTCCATTTCAAATGAAATGGAGGGGATCCATTTCACGGACATGATTTCCTGTTTTTTGATCCGACGGGTTCTGCTTTTCCCATCCTTTTATATTTCCTTTTATTCAAAAAATTTCTGTTCACAAGATTTTTTTTGAACTAATCTTGTCCATTAATAAGTGAAATGGATCTCCTCCATTTCATTTGAAATGGAGAGGATCCGGATCCCGGTTGAAGATGCTCTAAAGGACAAGGCTCGCCTCAAAAGAATTCAAGATTGAATCCTCCCCAACAAATCTGAACTGCAAAATGAATCCCTTCATTTCATCACAAATGAAGATGGTCCTCATCTTTAATATTTCCGGACTCCCGTTAACATTGAGATGTCATTAGCCAAAACATTTTTACGTAATATATAAATCATCATAAATAGTTATCTTTGATTGTTATTTTGTCCAAGGAAGAATTGTGGACCTACATTTTGGATTTCATTATTATTAATGCTTTTGCTTTCGAATCTCTACTTCCCTTTACACAAATCCTTTGGCAAAGCTTCGCTGGAAGATAGTGAAGGATGAGAAAGAAGAGGAGGAAGAACAGGTTCAGATTTATTATATAACCCCACTAATAACACCATTGCTGAGAGCAGAACAATCAAACAAAAACCAGAAAGGAAGAAGGGTTCACGTTCATTCGTAGGGATCAAAATGGAGCCCCACAGCCGAAAGCAATGGCGGCCCGCGCGACTTCAGTATTCGGATCCTAACCCTTCTGGCCACCACCGGCCGCCTGAGCCTGTACAGCCGCTTGTGCCCCACCGTCGTCCCGTTCCTCACCACCACATTTCCGTCAACATAAACCCTGTGCATCCGAATCCTCTGCCCCATCCATATCGCCTCCTCTATCCTCACCACATTAAACTTCGACGTGGGATTCAACCCGCGCAGCTCGATCCAGAAGCCTCCCTTCTTCTCTTCCTTCGCCGGCGACCAATACGTCTCCGCTTCCCCGTCCGCCACGTTGCTCGCCGTGAATGCGCCCAGCTTGCCTCCCCTTTCGCTGCTCGCCTTCACGATGCTGCCTCCGGTAATGTCGTAGTCGAAGATTGTGTCAATGGCTAGCCGAAACTCACGCAGCCTCTGGATATCGCCGTCGGATACGAGGCCGGTTTTGTTGGGCGGCAGGTTGAGCAGGAGCACGCAGTTCCGGCCGACAGACTTGTAGTATATGTCGAGAAGCTGGTCGAGTGGCTTCGGCTTCTCCTCCTCGTGCCAGAACCATCCCGGCCGTATTGACACGTCGCACTCCGGCGGCACCCAATCGGTTCCTCTCGGATCGCCGGCGTTCAAATAGCTGATCGAGCAGATCGAGTGAATATACATAATTGATTAGAAACTAATTCAATTCAATATTAGGGATTGCAATCCCTAGCTGACCTCTCAAGACTTGCGTCCCCAATACGGAGGCGGGTGCGGTTGATTAGCGACCAGGAAGTCTCGCCGGCTGCGCCCGCCTCATCGCCGACCCATCTCAAATCAGGTCCGGCGTCGGAAAAGATGTTGATGGAGCCCTGGAGCTGCTTCGCCACTCCGAACCAGTCCTGGAAATTGTAAGTCATGTTGGTCGCTTTCGCCCCTTTCGCTCCGTCAAACCATATCTCCGAGATGGTCCCATAGTTGGTAAGCAGCTCGTACAGCTGGCCCAGGTAGTGCTCGTTGTAGGCGAGGTCGTGGCCGTACGTCCTGTCGTGGCGATCCCACGGAGAGAGGTAGAGGCCGACGTCAATGCCGCCGGAACTGGCGGCGGTGACGAAATCTCGGACGACGTCGCCGTTGCCGTCCATCCACGGGCTGTGGGCGACGGAGTGGTGGGTGTAGCGGGAGGGCCAGAGGCAGAAGCCGTCGTGGTGCTTGGCGGTGAGTATTACCAGTGATACGCCGGCGGCGCTGGCGGCTGTGATCCACTGGGTGGTGTTGAGGGCAGTGGGGTTGAAGATATGTGGGCTCTCGTGGCCGGTGCCCCACTCGGAATTAGTGAATGTATTGACGCCGAAGTGGTAGAACATGATGATCTCTCGCCGCTGCCATTTGAGTTGCGATGCCGTCGGGAGGGGGAGAACGGGGAGTGGCGGCGGCAGTGGCAGCGGTTTTGATAGAGAGAGTATACAATGATGGAGCAGGAAGAGGAGTAAAATTGTCGTCCTCATGGTATTTCAGCTGTTTATAATTTGTGCTCTGTTCCGGGTGAAGCCACAAATATATATAGGCACATGCATGGATAAATTAAAATGAAATTAGATTTTATTATGATTATTAATTTATTATGGTTTAAACATAGTGCAGCTTTTTTGTACAGTGTCTGTAAGTTATGAATATTTGTGCACCTCATTAAAATTAGGGTGGTGTTAATGGCACATCATTTTCGGCTATGTGCACACCCATCAAAAATATAATCCTTAATAATTTAGGTTTTCTAAACTCCACCCAACTAAAGCAGAAGCAGTCCGCCTCCCCTTTCCCGATGTGCGCTTTTTGAACTGCGTCTTCTACGTTCATTTTCAGGAGATGTGTTCAACATGAAAGTTGTAGATCTCGACGATATCTACAATTTTCATGTTAAGCACTTTTTGATTTATAGCCGTTTAGGCCCCCGATTTGGCCCCCGAAAAAAATCACGCGGACATTCATATGTCCCGCGTGATTTTTTTCGGGGACCAAATCGGGCGCCTAAACGGTTTTAAATCAAAAAATGTTCAACATAAAAGTTGTAGATATCGTCAAGATCTACAACTTTTATGTTGAACACGTTTCATAAAAATGCACGTAAAAGACGCAGTTCAAAAAGGCGCATATTTCATTTAAAAAAAACTATGCAATCACGACAACGTCATCCTCCCCACAGCTCTTGTGGACATGTACTGCAGATGCGGGTGCGTTGAAGCAGCTTTGGAGGTGTTCCGCCGGGTTTCGAGCAAAGACGTCGTGCTTTGGAACGTGATGATCGGAGTGCTCGCGATGCACGGCCATGACCGCCTTGCCGTCGATCTGTTTGCTCTGATGAAGGAGACGGCAACGGCGCCCAACGAGTCCACATACATTGCAGCTATGTTTGCTCAGACTGTGCACATAGTATTGGTGTGCACAAACCCGAATATGGTGTGCACATAAAATTCCAATGAGTGCACATAGTATTGGTGTGCACAAAACCGAAGATGGTGTGCCTTTAACACCACCCTAAAATTATTTGGGCAATATTTACACATTATAATAGGCTATGTGCACACCCAAAAATGAAACGAAATACCATTAAATATATTTCCCAAACCAATCCACCCTAAAACTATGTGCACATCTGTAACATCCCATTCATAAATCTCGCACGCGTTTTGAGTCAGGAGAATTGACTCAGGATCGGATGAACACGATGCCACTCGACGAATTTAACTTAGAAAATACTCGGCATACTTTAGACGTCGAGTGATATTGACGCCATTTGAAAATGCGTCAAGTGCTCTCGACGAATTTAAACTTAGAAATACTCGGGAAACTTTAGGCGTCGAGTGGACTCGACGGATAGAGCCATTTTTACTTAGAATGTTTCCTGGACTCAGGGCGCTAAGTGCGTTGAGTGCACTCAACGCCATTCGACGAACTAAGCTGGGGCGTTGAGTGGACTCAACACCACTCAAGGCGACGTTCAGTGTGTTGAGTGCACTTAACGCCATTCGACAAACTAAGCTGGGGCGTTGAGTGGACTCAAGACCACTCAACGCCATTTTACTTAAGAAGATTTCTGGCTCGGGCGTTGATGGCGATGATGCTGATGCGGTCGTGAATCCCCGTCATAGAGAGTTCGTGGATTGAGACGGTCGTTGTCGCAAGCTCGAAGATGGGAGTCTACCACGACGTTTCTTCGCCAACGCAGCCGCCGCTATATGTTTTGCTCGACGTCCGCCGCCGCCATTAAATAAAATATATAATTATAAATTAAAAATTATAATTATATATTTTATCAATTTATTATTTTAGCAATTTTATTTTTAAATGTTTTATTTCATGCATTTTATTATATTGCATTTTATTATTGTATTGTTTATATTTCATGTAATGATGAGTGCCTATAACCATCATAATTTTCATTTTGAATTTTGAATGGAGGATTGATTGAGTGGTGTAAGCTATAAATAACCATGCTTATGAAGAATTTAGTAGAGAATGAATGAAAAATTAAAACCCTAATCTTGCTTTGAGATTTCTCTCCTCCTCTCCTCTCCTCCCCTCCAAAACTTCGGCCACTCCCTTTCTTTCTCCCCTCTCTTGGCCGCCGGCCACCACCCTCCTCCTTTCTATTCTCTATTCCTCCTCCTCCTCCACCAATCACCACTAAACAACCCCTCTTCTCCTCCTCAAAACCGAGCTTTCAACCTCTCACAAAGCCCTAGCCGGCTACCCTCTAGCCACCACTTTTCCCCTCCTTTTCTTTCTCTTGGCCAACCTACTCCTCCACCCAAAACCGAGCCCACATCTCCACCAACACCATCATTCGACTAGCCTTCACCACTCTGATGGCGAGGACCCCCCGCCATTTGTTCGTGTCGACATGGATTTCACGTTTGACCGCCGCCGCTACATGTTCGTGGACATTGATGGTCGTTGCCGCAACCGTCGTCGCCACCACCGCCATCGCCGCGACATGCTCGTAAACTTTGTTGATCGTTGCCGCAACCGCCGCCGCATCCGTCGCCGCTACCGTCGCCGCAACCGCCGCCGCCGTCACCGTCGCGTCAACTTGATTTAATGTTATTTCAAAATAAATGAAATAACATTAAATCCTTTCTCTTGTTTTCATTTAATAAGTTTATAAGTTTATAAATTAGAAATTATAAACTTATAAAAATATTTGTCATTTTGTTATTTTATGTTGTTTTAATTTTAAGTATTAAGGAGGGTTAGGATTAGTTAGTGATGAGATGAAGGGTGAGAGAGTTTATTTCATTTGCTATATATATGTATGTGTGAGGAAGAGTTAAGCATTGAAGAAAAAAATTAAAGAAACCTAATTTGCTACCTACGGTGGACAGCAGCCCCCCTCCTCTTCCATTCGGCCTGGCCGAAGTTCCAGCAGCCCGACCTCAAGGAATCGCCGCCCAGCATAGCAGCTTCGCCCCTCTTGGTGGTGCTCCCCTGCAGCCCGGTGACCTCCTACCTCCTCCGGTGTGACTCCGAAGAAGGCGGTTCGGTTCTCCCTCATCCGGTGCGACTCCGGTGAACCCCGTGGAAGAGCGATTCTCCACATTTATCATTCCTCCTCCTCCTCCTCTCTCCTCTCTAATTTCAGATTTTGGGTAACGAATTTCTATCTCTAAAACTTGTGTGATTCCTCTTAATACTTTGTGAGATTGGTGGATTTCTAGAATGCTAATTTTATCCTAAATCTTGATAATTATTGCATTATATAAATCTGAAATTGTATTGTTTTCTTTCCGACTTTTCGCGGAGATTTTCGTAAGGATAGGTCGTCTTGGGCGTTTGTAAATCGGGGTTGGTTTAGCCCTTTGATTTCGGACGATTCAAGGGGATTTGGTATATCCTCGTTGAGATTTGTTTTGAGGGCTGAATTCGGACTACTTTTGGATCGTTGCTTGAGTCCGGAACAACCTCTACATTGATATAGAAAATGCTTGGAAATGAATGCTTAGGTGTTGTGTTAGGTTATGCAATATGTATGTGGATGTTCGTGTAGGTGTGGTTGGGAAGTACCCATTTGTGAGATCGCGCCGTTACGAACAAAATTCCGCCGGAAATTCCAACTTTGCACGCACTTTACATGTTCGTAGAAATGCTTCATAGGACGTTTTAAATGCACGTTAGGTGTTCGGGCAAATGTCCCTTAGGTTGTCATTTTGTTATTTCCTTTTCTAGCATCGCGCAGGGGTGGCCTACATCAATTTGGTATCAGAGGGAGGTTTGTCAATTTCTCAACTTGACAACGATCCACTCGATCCGAGCTACCCCCACTTGCACTTAGGTACGTTTCGTTCGTTTTAAAAATTTTATTTTTAGTTATATAAAAACAAAAAAAAGGTTTTAAGTGTTTCTTAAGTCGACTTTTCTTTTCCGATAGTCTGCCATGGCACGCGTTGGAAGTCCCCTTCCCCCACTTTCCCCGATTGGTGCATTTCGCAAGGAGATGAACCGCCAATTTGACGACCTTCATGACTTATTGACACAGATTAAAGGTCAGCGTCCGACGCCCCGTCCTGAACCCCCTAGGCGACAGCTTAGGACCAATGTTCCTTCCAGTACGGTTACCCCAGCGATTACAACACCATCGCCGCGCACTCCTAGGCCTGTTAGAATTCCTGCCCCAACCTACGATGAGTTAGGTGGACCGCGTGTATTTTTACGTTGGGTGAGCGATATGGAGCAATATTTGGAGCGATATCACATTGGGGACCCCCACAAGCTTTCCGTTGTGAGGCTACAATTATTGGGTCGAGCTCAGACCTTCTTGCGCAATGAGGAGAGACGTTTTGGACCGTCCTTTGACGGCTCACGTGTAGGTTGGCCACTTATGAAGGATTTATTAACGGATGAGTATTACCCTTCATACTACCGTACTCAGTCATCCGATTACCTGAGTGATGCGCCGCCTAAGATTTTGCCTATATCGAACAAGCACGTCCCCCCATACTCCAGTATGAGGACGTCTCATAATTTTACTTCTCCCCGCTAGGCTACTACACCCCTTTCTGATTATAAGAGTGACGATAGGCCACGCGTTAGATCTTTGTCCCAAAAGGATCTTACCATTTTGAGTACCCCTACCCCTACCGTTAGGGAGAGGGAAAAGGTTAGGTCCACTGTCCCGCCACCTGTCATAGTCATTACTAGGGATGCTCCAAAACCGCGAGTTGAGCATAGGAAGATAGTTAAGAATTGCAAGGAGAGCGCTACATGTTATGCTTGTGGAGCGATTGGCCACTATGCCGTGGAGTGCCCCACTAAGCCTAGAGCTTTGGCTCTTTTAGCTTCGACGTCTGAGCCCGCCACTGAGGGCGAGGCAGATTTATCTGACGATGAGGAGAATGGATATCCTAGCGACTTGGATGATGATTCTTGGGATGATAATGATATTTCGACTTGTGAGAGTACCCCTTTAGCCACTACGTGTCATGATAGTGATGTTTCAGATCACCCTACTGTTGAGTACCCTCTCGAGTCTCTGATCCCTATTTTGAGTGAGCCTCGACCTGATCTTTCTGCGATCCGATCTGAGCTATCTGAGGAGCCCGAGATTGAGGATTTCTCAATTACTATTTTGGATGAGTTTCCTCCTGAGGGAAGGGTATCTTTGGACGATTCTTTTGATGTTTGCCCGGACGTGAGTTTCCCGGATGATTGCCCCTTGTTTGAGTCACCATTGAGTGAGATTCATTTGGATTTGAATTTAGTCCCGGGCTCGATTTTACCGACCCTCCCTCCTGTTTGTGTGCCTACATTTGATATCATTTTAGGACGTGGATCCGCTAGTCATAATCTACGCTTTTATGATATACCTACTTGGATACCCCCTACACTAGCGTTGGCCCCTCGTTTAGATGTTCTCGAGCCGATCCTAATAAATGTTGATCTTGTCACTGCACCACTTTTTCTTGCTCATGCTTCATACGAGACGGGTCACTTCCCGAGATTTCTCCCGACGGATAGTGTTTTGTTGGTGACTATGTGTGATTTTCCTATGCTGGTGCATTTTGATTTGATGTCTTTACGATATCCACTAATCAAGTCACCTTGCACATCTTTTTCATTCGCCCCGACAAGAACTTCATGTATACAGGGCACCGCCTTATACCTGTGCCTTTGCTTTGCTTCACTTGCACGACTATACATGTTGGAGAGCTTCTGACTACGGAGTGATTGATCTGAGTTTAGTCTTGTCGGCCCTCGAGTGGATACCTTCGGGTTCTGAAATGAATTTCACACGTTGGAGCGCCGATCCTTACATGATTTTCCGAATTTCGGATTTAATGCAATTTTTTTCGGATTTTTACGATGCAATCGGTTTTACGCCGTGTTTCAATTTTTCGGATTTAATTTGGCATATCTTGTTTCCACCTGAGTGGCTTTCTCCGACGTTTCTCTCTTCCACTTCAGATTCTCTTGGGTTGAGAGGTGAGATTATTTCCGTGTCGCTCTTCCAGTTGGGTTTTCTGGTTCTCGTATTGGATGGTAAGAACTGCACTGTTTTTCGTTATGCTGACACATCTGCGAGGTTTTCTGCTGTTCTTGCTCATGACAGGTTCTGTTCTATTGCGGACGCCCCGTGGATGTCCGCTCTCGCTATGCCCCCCGTGGATGTTGCTGTCTCCTGCTATTCTCTCCTTGGCCACTCATCGGTGATGAGTGATTTTGAGCAGGGGAGGATTGATGGCGAGGACCCCCCGCCATTTGTTCGTGTCGACATGGATTTCACGTTTGACCGCCGCCGCTACATGTTCGTGGACATTGATGGCCGTTGCCGCAACCGTCGTCGCCACCACCGCCATCGCCGCGACATGCTCGTAAACTTTGTTGATCGTTGCCGCAACCGCCGCCGCATCCGTCGCCGCTACCGTCGCCGCAACCGCCGCTGCCGCCACCGTCGCGTCAACTTGATTTAATGTTATTTCAAAATAAATGAAATAACATTAAATCCTTTCTCTTGTTTTCATTTAATAAGTTTATAAGTTTATAAATTAGAAATTATAAACTTATAAAAATATTTGTCATTTTGTTATTTTATGTTGTTTTAATTTTAAGTATTAAGGAGGGCTAGGATTAGTTAGTGATGAGATGAAGGGTGAGAGAGTTTATTTCATTTGCTATATATATGTATGTGTGAGGAAGAGTTAAGCATTGAAGAAAAAAATTAAAGAAACCTAATTTGCTACCTACGGTGGACAGCAGCCCCCCTCCTCTTCCATTCGGCCTGGCCGAAGTTCCAGCAGCCCGGCCTCAAGGAATCGCCGCCCAGCATAGCAGCTCCGCCCCTCTTGGTGGTGCTCCCCTACAGCCCGGTGACCTCCTACCTCCTCCGGTGTGACTCCGAAGAAGGCGGTTCGGTTCTCCCTCATCCGGTGCGACTCCGGTGAACCCCGTGGAAGAGCGATTCTCCACATTTATCATTCCTCCTCCTCCTCTCTCCTCTCTAATTTCAGATTTTGGGTAACGAATTTCTATCTCTAAAACTTGTGTGATTC
This sequence comes from Platanthera zijinensis, assembly GCA_039513925.1. Classification (NCBI taxonomy): domain Eukaryota; kingdom Viridiplantae; phylum Streptophyta; class Magnoliopsida; order Asparagales; family Orchidaceae; genus Platanthera; species Platanthera zijinensis. The sequence continues at coordinate 161,458,709 of CM077083.1, forward strand.
CTCTTAATACTTTGTGAGATTGGTGGATTTCTAGAATGCTAATTTTATCCTAAATCTTGATAATTATTGCATTATATAAATCTGAAATTGTATTGTTTTCTTTCCGACTTTTCGCGGAGATTTTCGTAAGGATAGGTCGTCTTGGGCGTTTGTAAATCGGGGTTGGTTTAGCCCTTTGATTTCGGACGATTCAAGGGGATTTGGTATATCCTCGTTGAGATTTGTTTTGAGGGCTGAATTCGGACTACTTTTGGATCGTTGCTTGAGTCTGGAACAACCTCCACATTGATATAGAAAATGCTTGGAAATGAATGCTTAGGTGTTGTGTTAGGTTATGCAATATGTATGTGGATGTTCGTGTAGGTGTGGTTGTGAAATACCCATTTGTGAGATCGCGCCGTTACGAACAAAACTCCGCCGGAAATTCCAACTTTGCACGCACTTTACATGTTCGTAGAAATGCTTCATAGGACGTTTTAAATGCACGTTAGGTGTTCTGGCAAATGTCCCTTAGGTTGTCATTTTGTTATTTCCTTTTCTAGCATCGCGCAGGGGTGGCCTACATCACACTCCCTCCTAGAACCCGAGCCCCTCCTTACCCTCCTTGGAAATTCGGGCAACCTAGGGTTGCCCTAGCCGCCACCCTCCTCTTACCTTTCCACCACTCGGCCATCTTCCTTTACCACCCAAACCCGAGCCAACAACCTCCTTACACACCAAATCCGACCCCCCCCCCCCCCCCCCCCCCCCGCATAACCCCTTAAAAGGTCGGCCAAACCCTTAGCCACCAACTCTTCACCACTTTGATAATACTTGGCCACCACCTTTTCTTTCTCTTCTATCCAAATATATATTCCCATCAAGGCTTCTCTCTCCTAGGGTTATTGGAAGAGAAAACGGCTCGTGTCTTCATTATCTGGAGCGAATCCGTAGAGTTTGTGTGGAAATAGAAAATCAACCACCATCGTGTGCGATTCCTCCACTCATCTTGTGGACGGACTTCTCGGGATTGGGTAACGAATTTCTTAAACCTCTTTGTGTGATTTCTTCTATAGTATTTTGTGAGACTGTGGTGGAATAAAAGGCTGGTAATTAGTCCTGATTTATATTGAATATTGTGCGTAATTAAATCTGACTTTTAAGCGTTAATTGTCCGAATATTTTTTGTATAATTTGGAGCGGGTAAAATCTCGTAAACGCTTGTCGAAATCAGTTTCCTTAGTCTTGATTTCTTTGGTGTTCTAGTGATTTGGCAACCCTCGCATTAATTTAATTTGGGGTTGAATTTTGGACTTAATTTTAAATCACTAATTTAGTCCGGAATTTCTTTTATTGGAATTGTGAATTGTTTGCGAGTAAATTAATTTGAATAGCTAATTGTCTGGATCGTGTGGGTCCTTTTCGCTTGAGCGAACATTAAACTATAGCTCCTGTTCAATCTATAAAAGGGGTAGTGTACCTTTGTGTTGTGCATTGCATTATTGGTTGATCACGTTAGTATTAATTTAGAGAAAAAATTGCTCGCTGCGTAGTTAAATTAATTGACGAATCCAAGAACGCGTAGTGTTTATCAGGTCGAAACTGTGGGCTTGCATCAGACGTTGAGTGCGTTGAGTGGACTCAACATCACTCAACACCATAGACTAATTCGTCGAACTAAGAAGGCAGTAGGTTAATTTGTCGAACTAACTCAACGCCGTAGTCTGATTTGTCGAACGCTAATTTGTCGATCTGAGAAGGCAGTAGGTTAATTCATCGAACTGAATCAACGCCATATTCTTATTCGTCGAACGCTAATTCGTCAAACTGAGAAGGCAGTAGGTTAATTCGTCGAACTGACTCAACGTCATAGCTAGTCTGATACGTCGAACTGACTCAACGCCATAGTCTGATACGTCGAACGCTAATTCGTTGAACGTTAATTTGTCGAATGCTAATTCGTCAATCTGAGAAGGCAGTAGGTTAATTCGTCGAACTGACTCAATGCCATAGTCTGATTCGTCGAACGCTAATTCGTCGAACTAAGAAGGCAGTAGGTTAATTTTTCGAACTGACTCAACGCCATAGTATGATTCGTCGAACTGAGAAGGCAGTAGGTTAATTCGTCGAACTGCACTCAACGCTTATGCCTTAGAGAAATTTTCGGCCCTGTTTGCTAGTTCATATTAATAGGCTGAACCGGGTTCAGGATAAAATAATGATGAGACATTTGGAATCTATCTCTACAACAAATCTATTGATCATTTCAAGAAAACCTATTTAAGGCAATAATTGGCGGTTCAATACATAGGTGACACATGACAGACACTTAAACCTCAACTCGCCGTATAAAAGGAGAGATGAGAAGACCACCGTCAACTTCACACTGCCAAGCCTCCGTTGCCATTGTTGAGTCAGAAAGAGTGGGAAACAATCTCTGGACTAGAGGATTAGCAGGATAAATCAGGAAAAGAGCTAGCTCGCCGGAGCAAGGGTCGACTATGGCGCACCACCACCAAACTAGCCGCCAAGCTTATCTAAGGGTCCGTTTCTCCTCCCCTCCCTCTGTGGTAGCTGTCTAGCTCTTCTAGGAGAGATATCAGGCTCAAATGAGCCTTATGCCATGTGAGAGGGAGCATTCCGAGAATTTCTTCTTGCTCAGGTTCGCCAGAGGAGCCACCTCCGGCGGTCACGTCGCCGGGAAATGCTAGCCGCCACCTCAATGGAGGTGATGGCGACAATCGTCGGCGATGGCGACGGCCAGAAGGCCTGGGAAATGCAAGATCAAGGTTTGTCCAGGTTGGGGCAATCTGGACCATCGGCTCATTGGGGAAGATGAGCCGATGCCATCCATTCTTTATAATAAAATTATAGGTTTATTTAAATGTTTATTTTTCTGTCACTGTTTGAAAATCAACTTGCTTTTAAATTTTAGGCCTCTTAGAGGCATTTACAGAAATGATGCTAAACATAAAAAAGGTAGATCTAGGTCTTACCTTTAAATTGACACCATAAAGTTGTAATTTGGAGCAATACAACTCCTTGTAAGGCATTCTACTAAGACTGGTCCTAGGCTAGGGCAGATTTTTAAATGAATGCCCAAGCAAAACCCTAAGTCCACATGTCATGAAATTTTGGACACGCATGTGTTTATGCTAGACTTAGGTCTTGTCTAAAAATTTGAATTTTTGGGATGTATTTTTCTATAGTTTTTATAGAAATATCATTTATTAAATAAATGGAATATATAAATATTCCCTCTTCCAAATGTCTCCAAATTTGGGTGGCATAGTCATTATATGATCATGGTAAAAGTTGCAGGTCATTTAAACCTCTGTATGTTGGGGAAATCCAACATGCATGGTGGAAATAGATTTGTAAATATTGTGCCAAAATGTAAAAATGGGAAGTTAGCCCATTTGGCCCAATTAATGTCCATGAGATTTTGGATAGAGGCTTATAGGGATGAGTTACACCTCTCAAAGAAACAGTGAGATTTTTGGGAACAAAAATCCCATTATTTTGATTTAATGGAAAATAAATTCTTTTAGAAATAAAAATGAGATAGAGGTCTACTGACCTTGTAAAATTCTAAAATTTTGATACATGCCATAATAAGACATTTTACATCTCTGGAAAAGTTATAAGTGTAGTTGAGGATTATATCATGTGTATATAGTAGATTTATAATTTTACCCTTTTTGGAAATTAATTTAAAAGTAAGGGAAACTACTCTTGAAAAATTATAGGAAAATTTATAGCATCCTATTTCTATAATTAAAACCCAATATAATTAATTGAGAATATTTGAATTTCCATATAGGTATCACTAAACAAATGATTATTGAGAAGAAGTCCACAACACTGGACCGCCCCGCTCGGGCATCAGTTTGCAGACAAACTATGCAGCGGAAGCAATGGTGTGCCCATGTGTAAAAGTCACAAAAAATAGTCCATTTAAGCAATGAGTTAGGCCAATCCTAATATAAACCTTACATTTATGCAACCTCCACAGGTCGCTGCACTGCAGGCTATGGTCCCTCCCCCTCTGGCTGCCGCACATTTCCAGCTGATGGAGATGGGGCAGACTCTGACGACCATCCTCGGTGCATTCAAAGATTAGCATGCCCGACCCAACAACCAAGCCCTAGATCGAATTGGCTGAGTGCCTTCAAGAATCTGTCCCCGCCGATGTACCACGGGATAAAGAATGCGGTAAAGACGGAGGAGTGGATCGAGGCCATTCTGGAGATGCTTGCAGGCATCAGCTGCCCTGTCAGGCAAGTATTTCCTTTGGAGACTTCTGCATAAAATGCTCACGCAAAGAGATGGTGGAAGTCCATGCGAGACTCCACATATGCAGATAGGGATATGTCAGATATTTCTTGGGAAGAGTTTAGCGAGGCCTTCTTGGATCGCTTCGTGTCTATTACAGATAGAGATTAGTTGGGGGAGAGATTTTTGATCCTCAGGCAGGGGACCAGATCAGTGACAGAGTACGAGAGGGAATTTTCCCATCTGGCCAGGTTCTCGGGGATACACATTTTGGATGACATGAGGTATGCAAAGAGGTTCTATCGGGGGCTTAAGGACTCTACCAGGCAGGTTCTACTATTCATTTCCCATGGTACTTCGATGCAGATCATAGAGATGGCTAAGAAGCTGGAGACATACCAGCTGATGGTACAGAGCAGGGGAAAGAGACCATTGGATGGGCCATCCCATGGGGAGAGCAGTAGGGGCTCCCAGAGTTGTAGAGTGATGAGCTACAAGAAGGATCGAGGGAGTTATCGTCCCTACTTCAGGCAGGATAAGGGGCCTCCTACAGTACTAGCTCCCCAGCCACTACAGGTACATGACCCGAGGAGACAGGATGACCGTGGCCACCGACCGTTTATTTGCTTTAGATGCCAATAGCCGGAGCACGTAAGAGCTGACTTCCCTCAGCAGTTCCATCCACCACTTTCTCCTCCACCTCTGGTAGCCCCTCCGGCACAGTAGGGTCGAGGGCGAGGACGAGGTCGAGGCCGAGGCCGAGGGCATTATGGTCGAGGTTAAGGGAAGGAGCAGATGTACGCTTTGGACCTCGCCGAGCCAAGGAAACCCGAGGAATTCATTACAAGTACTTAAAATTAATTGTAATCTAGCTTTCATTTTATAGTACTTTGCTAACCTTAGTAGAACAAAAAACATGATATAATTCAAATAAAAACCTCAGGCATAGTCTTCGTCAGCGGCAATCCCCCTAATACATTGTTCGATACGGGTGCTTCCCACTCGTTTGTATCAGAAGCCTTCTTGGAAGGACTAGCGAGAATAGAGCAATTCACGGGCATTACCAGGAGGGTGCGTCTGCTAGACGGATAAGAGCTATTTTAATCTACTAAGTGTAACATGGAGGCAGAAATTGGAGGAAAGAACTTCGAAGCGCCGACAATGATTTTAAGAATACCAGACTTCAATCTGATCTTGGGCATAACCTGGTTGCACTAGAACCATGCTCGAATCGATTGCCCATCAAGGAGGATCACCTTACGACATGGGGACACCAACATCGTCATTGAAGCTATTAGACCTATTTCTCATCGTCTATTATTATATGTACAGTCTGTCAAGGCCCAAGAGCAAGGGTAGGAAGAATACATTATCTGCTTCGAGATGGCGGGAGCAGAAGATTCTATTGTTGATATCCCAGTGGTTCAGGATTTCTCCAATGTAGTCCCGGAGAAATTGCTCGGATTGCCACTAACAAGGGATATGGAATTCATGATTCAGTTGGTGCCGGGAGCAAAACCCGTATCTCGGACACCGTATAGGATGGACCCCAAGGAGCTTGCAGAGTTCAGGACCTAGTTGCAGGAACTGGTGGGGTCAGGATTTGTCAGACCGAGCTCATCACCGTAGGGAGCACTGGTGCTATTCGTTAAGAAGAAGGATGGGTCGTTGCGGCTCTACATCGACTACCGGGAACTGAACCGATTGACAGTCCCGAACACGTATCCGTTGCCCTAGATCGACGAGCTTTTTGATCAACTACGGGGATCCTTTTGGTTCTCCAAGCTGGATTTGAGGTCCGGGTACTATCAGCTGCGCATTCAAGAGGAGGATATCCCGAAGACAGCCTTTAATTCTCGATACGACCTGTAAGAGTTCCTGGTGATGCCCTTCGGACTCACGAATGCACCTTCTGCATTCATGAGTCTGATGAATCGTGTCTTCGAGCCATTTCTTGATAGATTTTTTATACTCTTCATCGACGACATTCTGATCTACTCCCGGACAAAGGAGGAGCATACCAAACATTTGGCACTGGTGCTGGGCAAGCTGAGAGAGCATCGGATGAACGCAAAGTTCTCCAAGTGCCATTTCTGGCTGCAGCATTCTTGGGGCATACTATCAGTGGAGCTGGGTTGGCTGTGGACCCGGCCAAGGTACAGGCAGTTCGAGATTGGACGCGACCAAAGTCAGCTTCAGATATAAGCAATTTCTTGGGACTGGTAGGATATTATCGGAAGTTCGTGGAGGGGTTCTCAAGGGTTTCACTCCCCCTCACGTCCATGACGAAGAAGGATGCGGATTTTACTTGGAGCGAGAAATGCGAAGCAACGTTCCAGGAGTTGAAGGACAAGCTCACCTCTTCCCCCAACCTTGCACTTCCATCTAGGAAGGAAGGCTTTTACATTTATACTGACGCATCATATCAGGGGATGGGTCTTGTCCTAATGCAACATGGACATGTCATTGAATATGCTTCGAGACAGCTGAAGAAGCACAAGCAGAATTACCCCGTACATGATTTGGAGCTCGGGGCTATAATATTCGCGTTAAAAACTTGGAGGCATTACTTGTATGGGGTTCATTATGATATCTTCTCAGATCACAAGAACCTAAAATATATTGACACGCAGAAGGATCTAAATCTGTGCCAGCGGAGATGGCTTGAGTTCTTCTGCGACTATGACTACAAGATGCATTATCACCAAGGGAAGGCGAACACCGTGGCGGATGCCTTGAGCAGGAGAGCCGAAACTATTGAACCGGAGCCCAGGTGATGGCTATGGAGCTGGTACGGATGATGGAGGATATGCACATTACCATGGTTTCTAGATCTAAGCCGGATGTTTATCAGGAGTACTTGAACTCCTTGGTCATCAAGTGTGATATACGAGAGCGCATCAGGACAAATCAGAGTATGGGTGCGGATTTGGAGCCGTTATTCATAACCCTGGAAGGGGGCAAGTCGGAGGACTATTCTTTGCGTGAATACCTCGTTCATTTCCATGGACGTGTCTATATATACCCACAGGAGGCGGTATCTGGGAGGATATACTCAGGGAGGTACACTGTTCTTAGTACTCAGTACACCCCGGTATCACCAAGATGGCAGCGGATCTGCGAAGGAGCATGTACTGGACGAGGATGAAGAGGGAAATCATATATTATGTGATGCATTGCGAGACCTGCCAGCGGGGTAAAGGCAGAGTGCAAGATCCCAGAAGGGTTACTACAGTCATTACTGATGCCCGAGTTGAAGTTCGAGGATATAGCTATGGATTTCGTGCACAGATTTCCTTGCTCCTACTATGGGCACGATTCTATTTGGGGCATTGTCAATAGACTGACCAAGGTAGCCCGGTTTATACCTATAAGGAAGGACAACCTAGTTGATGTTTTGGTGAGGCTATTTGTGGAGCAGTTTGTCAGGTACCACGGTGTCCCCAGGACGATTGTCTCAAATCGTGATGGTCGGTTCACTTCTAGGGAGTGGAGAGCGGTGCATGCATACTTGGGTTCTTAGCTTGCTTTTAACACCGCTTTCCATCTGCATACCGACGACCAAACAAAGAGGACCAACCGGACTATAGAGGATCTTCTACATCTATGTATACTGGACACGAGGAAGCCCTGGGAGAGACTGTTGCCCCTGATTGAAATCTCATATAATAATAGTAACCAGGCAAGCAAGCATTAGGATGGCACCATATGAGGCTCTATACGGTAGGAAATGCCAGACACCACTATCTTGGGTCTAGGATGAGGACTCCAGGGCACTTGGGTCGGAATATATTGAGGATACGAATGCTCAAATATGGCTAATCAGGGATCGGATGCTGGAGGCACTAAGTAGGCAAGACAAGTACTACAATACAAGGCATCAGAAGTTAGAGTTCCAGGTGGGGGACAGGGTGTTTTTGAAGATACGTCTGCTGCATGGTGTCTCGCGGGTGCGAAGGCACAAGAAGCTCAGCTCTCGATTTATGGGACCATACTTGATCCTGAGCAGATTGGTCCTTTGGCTTACAGGCTGGAGCTGCCGCTAGAGTTAGGGACCTTGCACGACGTCTTCCATGTCTCTTTGCTTTGGAGAGCTCTCCTTTAACCAGAGCAGCATATTACCACTACAGAAGTCCTGGTAGCACTTGATAGATCAGTCCGTTTAGAGCCAGTCCTGATCGATGATACATCGACGCGAGTTCTGCGGAAGAAAAAGGTTCCTTTGGTTAAGGTGTTGTGGTCCAACCACGGATAAGAGGAGCACACCAGGGACCCGATGGATCTGATGTGTGAATGGTACCCAGAGCTTTTCACCTCAGGTACTTTTTTAATTATGCTTAAAGTACGTAAAATTCTTGTGCATAGAAACCCCGTAGACCAAAACTTTAATTTAGGGGACGAAATTATTTTTTTGTTTATTACGATTTGTAACATCCCATTTCGTGCTAGGCCCCTCGCACGCATTTTGAGTCAAGAGAATTGACTCAGGATCGAAAAGCATCGAGTGAGTCGGGTGAACACGACGCCACTCGACGAATTTAACTTAGAAAATACTAGGTAAATTTTAGGCGTCGAGTGATATTGACGCCATTTGAAAAGGCTTCGAGTGATCTCGACAAATTTAAACTTAGAAATACTCGGAAAACTTTAGGCGTCGAGTGGACTCTACAGATAGAGCCATTTTTACTTAGAATGTTTCCTGGAATCAGGGCGTTGAGTGCATTGAGTGCACTAAACGCCATTCGACGAACTAAGCTGGGGCGTTGAGTGGACTCAACACCACTTAACGCCATTGTACTTAAGAAGATTTCTGGCACGGGGCATTGAGTGCGTTGAGTGGACTCAACACGACTCAACGCCATAGACTAATTCGTCGAACTGAGAAGGCAGTAGATTAATTCGTCAAACTGACTCAATGCCATAGCCTGATTAGTCGAACGCTAATTCGTCGAACGCTAATTCGTCGAACTGAGAAGGCAGTAGGTTAATTCATCGAACTGACTCAATGCCATAGTATGATTCATCGAACGCTAATTTGTCGAACTGAGAAGGCAGTATGTTAATTAATCGAACTGACTCAACGTCATAGTATGATTCATCGAATGCTAATTTGTTGAACGCTAATTCGTCGATCTGAGAAGGCAGTAGGTTAATTCGTAGAACTGACACAACGCCATAGTTTGATTCGTCGAACGCTAATTCGTCGAACTCTAATTCATCGAACGAAGAAGACAGTATGTTAATTCGTCGAACTGACTCAACACTATAGTCTGATTCGTCGAACGCTAATTCGTCGAATGCTAATTCATCGAACTGAGATGGCAGTAGGTTAATTCGTCGAACTGCACTCAAGGCTTATGCCTTAGAGAAATTTTCGGCCCTGTTTGCTAGTTCATATTAATAAGCTGAACCGGGTTTAGGATAAAATAGTGATGGGACATTTGGAATCTATCTCTACAGCAAATCTATTGATCATTTCAAGAAGACCTATTTAAGGCAATAATTGGTGGTCCATTACAAGGGTGACACGTGGCAGACACTTAAACCTCAACTCACCATATAAAAGGAGAGATGAGAAGACAACCGTCACCTTCACACTGCCAAGCCGTCGTTTCCATTATTGAACAAGAAAGAGTGGGAAACAATATCTGGACCAGAGGATTAGCCGCAGAAATTAGGAAAAGAGCTAGCTCGCCGGAGCAAGGGTTGACAATGCCGCACCACCACCAAACCTGCCGTCAAGCTTGTCTAAGGGTTCGTTTCTCCTCCCCTCCCTTTCTGCTAGCTATTGTAACGACCTGGCCTGCTAGGAGCACAACGTCGCCGACCTACCAGTAGCCCGGGTTTAGAGCTCAGAGGATGCCGCACCCGATCATGGGCCGCACAGCGTGTCTCGCCCCACGACACCACATGTATTAAGCCTAAACATCAAGGCCTGCAGGCCCAATGCACCCCAACCCATCACTGAGCCCGTTTCTCAGCAACAGTAGGTTGTTTCCACGGGGTTTTGAACCCGCAACTCGACCTAAAAGTATGGTGGTTTAGCCAACAGTTTAGTACGTGGGGAATCTAGTGTGTTCTTTAGAGGCGCACAAAAGGTCTAGGCCTGGTAGTGTATATACCCGCCTATGAGTGGAGTTGCCCGCTCCATTGCTGCCATAGAAACAATGGTAGTACCTGAGAGTTAAGCTAACTACAAAAAGTGGGAGCTAAAAATCACTGCGCATAGAGTCGTGTGGGTGAGTTGCACTTGTATGATTCATAACCCGGATACCATACATACATACATACTTAGGATATAAGCACCATAGATGCTTATCATATAAATTAGTATGGGCTCTTTTATATGATGAGTTACATTTGTGAAACCTTAACTTATAAGTTTGTATGGGCATTCATATAAGTTAAGATATTTCTGAGATGTTAGTGTAGTAGTAGCTAGTTTACTTTTCTACTCAGTACTTTACTCTACTTACCGCACTTCTTTTAAGTACTGTTTTTACTCCATTACTTATACTAATTAGAACTGCTAAAGTAGAGATATACTTGTTATTCTATAACCATGATAGAATACATCCACTGTCACCTGCTTTACTACCCCTTGTTGTTCTCCGCTTCGACCTCCTGCTTTGTACCTAGGAGTCGTGGGGGTAAGGCGAGGACAAAATTGCTTAGTCTTTATGAATAATGGTCGGTTGTGACCGTATCCTTTTAGGAGCTTGAAGAGCTGGAGCACTAGCAGGACGAGGTGGCAGGACATGATGAGCTAGCACCACCTACTACTACTACTACTACTGTAGCCCGATGTCAGGTGATGATGCGTGTACTAATGATAGATTAGCTTCCGCTTAGTTAGATTTTGTGAGAGAGATATTGATTACTATATACTGGGCATAAGCCCTTTTCTCTTTCATTCTGTACTCATTGTGGACTATTGGATCTCTCATTTTACTTATATTATGTTGATGTTGTGATGGACTTGATATATAATTGCTTATATTGCTTCTCTTCTCGATTGGACGATAAGTTGAATGATCGTACTAGCCGGCAGGATCGGCATCTTGCGATGTCGACTAGCCTGTGTGCGCTAAGTGTCACCGTAAGGCGGCGGTTCTGGGCATAAGACCGTGTTACCTCCAGAGTAAGGGGAAGGGGTCTTACAACATCGCTCCAACCAGCACATGAAATGCCTCCTCACCAGTGGCGGACCCAGGAATTTCATCCGTTCCGGGCACCAAGTAAAGAATATAAAATTTTGATACTTTTTAAAAGTGATTGTTAACCGCACCCCTCATTTGGCTATCCACACCCCAATTTTTTTTCAAAAACATTAACTTTTTAAAATTTAATCGCAACCCTAAAAATTAAGGCAAATCCCCAAACTTCCGCTTCCGTTCTCTTCCTCCTCGCTACATCTGCTCCTCCTGTCTCTTCCTCCTCCCTCTGAAGCCCTCTAGGGAGAAGAGAAGCTTGTCATCGACGATGGAGTTAGAGCTAGCGAGTTGTATTGTGCAGGTGATGTTGATTTGACTGTAATGGTATGATCCTTGAGGGTTTGGATGGGCAGCACTGGCGGTGAGATTCCACAGGAAAGAGCGCCACTAGTTGAGGGACCAGGCCTAGCTGATGGGCGCAGGGGGGAGGTACGCCGCCACATCGATGTTGCTGCTTGTGTAGCTGATTAATGCGGTTGTGCTCTGCTCCTTTCATTGGAAACAGATGGAGGCTTCAAGGAATTAATCGTACACGTTTTGCACCGAGTGGGTGCCGTCCATTTTGACGAGCTTCAATTTATGCCTTTGGATGTAAAAGTTGAGCAAGGCCTTGACTCTGATGTTGCTGATGCGACTGTGGTATACCCTGTATTAGTTGGGGCAACTCCATTGATCAAAACTCCGCGGGGCGGTTGAGATGGCCGTAGATTCAAGGAAGTAGTGGGTGAAGTGCAAGGTGCGGCTCTTGGCCAGGGCATCCTCTTCCCCCTACACCGCTTCTCCCTCTTTTAGGCAATGTGCTTCAGTTTTAATTTTTTGGGTTGCGAATAAATTTTCGTGTTACGGTTAACAATGAAGTGCGGATAGCTAATTTCGAGTTGCGGTTAACAATCACATTTTTAAATTCAAAATGATGAAAATTAATATTTCAAGTGCCAAAAAATTAAAGAACAAAATTTTTTTAAATATATGCAAAATTGGCCAAATTGGCAGCATAAAATAGATACATCTACTTATAAGTCTTCCTTTCTTTCTTTGTGTATGTGTGTCAATTTGTCATTATATATATAGGATTTCTTAGTCGCCCACTAATTCTCTTCAAGTGAAAGAATAATTATCTACAATCACTAATTGTGCCCTACCAGATTCATCAAGAGCACATTGAGATCTAAAAGTAGAGGCCTAACTAATCTCTAAAAAAGTTGTTGTTTTAGATGCCAATCCATGATCAGGAATGGAATTAGTACTTTCTGCTGCAATCTCTCCCTTGGAGCTTGCAGTATCATCCATAGAGTTTTCAGAAATTTCATTATTCATAATACAAACATAATCTTCTTATCAATTATATTCGTCTATTGGGTAAAACATCACAAACCGCAACCTCTTTTAATTTTTGGATCATGCGTTCGACGCTTCTTGATTTGCTAATAACAAATCTTGTTTGTATTTGATCGTATCGATATCGCGGAGGCGATAGCTCACGATTGGTCGCAATCGGATCATCCCGCAGAAATCTTGGGATCATTGGACACGTGCTAGCCGGATATAATATTGCTGGCAGGCGATAGCCAGTATCGCCGGTGATAGCTCCAAAGTATAAATTTGGCTCATTTTTTATAAGGAGATCACGACTTTCATAACCTGGAGTATTCCTTCCTGTGCATCTTGTCAAGAGAGCTTCATCATCCAGAAAACTCCATCTTGTCAAAAAGGTTCAAGAGTGAAAAAGTGACGACTCGTAAGCGACATCTCAAGCAACCTTTGCGAGGATTCGTCATCATCTTCAACACTTCATTTAGAGAGAGTTTTTTTTCTGAAAGTTATTCTCTGTACTTCTTCATTTCATCGTTGTAATCGTTAGAGGAAACCGCCGCCTTGTGTGTGACGTCTAAGAGCTTGCGTGGCTTAAGAGAAAATCGCCGCCTTGTGCGTGACGTTTAGGTCCTTGTGTGATTTCGGGAGTTTTCGCCGCCTTGTGTGCAGTGACTAGATCCTAGTGAGATCTAGGGGAGGCTAGTAATAAGATCTATGGAGAGATGCGCTATAGCAGAACGGTTCTTGATAGAATGAGCGGTGAAATCAAAAGAAGTTTATATTTTTCATAGTCTTGATCTATAGCCTTATAGAAATTCATTGTATTTTGTTTTTAACTCTTAAAAAATAAAGTATAATCATTTGTATTCTTATGATTTTCTAAGTGTTTATGTTTGATTATGAAAAATTGGATTTGATTTCTGTAATTATTTCACTAAGTAGATTTGATTAAGAGATAAATTTTGTTGACCCTTATTCCCCCCCCCCCCCCTCTAAGGCGCCTCACAATCCAACACTTGGTATTAAAGCAGGTTACTCCAAATCGATTTTACCACCGGGAGTCACAGCGCAACATAATCACATTTTTGTAGAGGGTCAAGACATTAGTAGACCACCACTTTTCACGGGCACTAACTACAATTATTGGAAAATGTGGATACATTGTTTTCTAATAGCATTAGACATCGATTTATGGAACATGGTAGAACTAAGTTACACTCCACTGATAATAATCGTTGGTAGTGTAACCATGGAAAAAACAAAAGACAAGTGGGATGGGAATGACAAACTTAGATGTAAAAATAATGCTAAGACAATGAACATATTATTCTGTGCATTAGATAAAACAAAGTTTAATAGAGTTTGTGCTTGTGAAACAGCTTTTGAAATTTGGAATTTATTAGAAGTTACTCATTAAGGTACTTCGTAGGTAAAATATTCAAAACTGGAGTTGGAATTTGAAAAGTTCAGAATGGAAGTGGATGAAAACATTGACACAATGTACACATGATTTATGAAGATTGTAAATGATTCAAAAGTCTTTGGAAAGACTTTTTCCAATGGTGATTTAGTAATAAAAATTTTAAGATCACTTCCCCCGAAGTACAAACCTAAGGTGACAGTCTTTTCGGAATCTTATGATCTTAAAACATTATAAATTAAGAGCATCATTGAGAATCTCAAAACTCATGAGACACATGAAATGCCTCCATACAATGATAGAGGAGGAGTAAAATTGTCATCCTCATGGTATTTAAGCTCTTTATAATTTGTGCCCTGTTCCGGGTAAAGAAGCAAATATATGTAGGCACATGCACGGATAATTAAAATGAAATTCGAAGTTATAATGATTATTAATTTATTATGGATTAAACATAGTGCTGCTTTTTTGTACAGAGTATGTAAGTTATGAATATTTGTGCACCTCATTAAAACTATTTGGGCATTATATACACATTATAATAGACTATATGCACACCCAAAAATGAAACGAAAAACCATTAAATATATTTCTCAAATCCGCCCACCCTAAAACTATGTGCACATCGCTCCAACAAGCACCTGAAATGCCTCCTCACCAGTGGAAGACCTAGGAATTTCATCCGATCCGCGAACCAAGTAAAGAATATAATTTTTTGATACTTTTTAAAGGCGATTGTTAACCGCACCTGTTATTTGTCTATCCACACCCCATTTTTTCCAAATACACTTGCTTTTAAAAATTTAATCACAACCCTAAAAATTAAGGCGAATCCCCAAACTTCCGCTTCCGTTCTCTTCCTACTAACTGCAGTTGCTCCTCCTATCTCTTCCTCCTCTCTCTAAAGCACCCCAGGGAGAAGCGGAGCTTGTCATCGATGACGAAGTTGGAGCTGGCAAGTTGTATTGTGCTGTTGATGTTGATCTGGCCGTAATGGTAGGATCCTTAAGGGTTGGGTCGGGCGGCGCTGGCGGTGAGATTCCACCGAAAAGAACGCCACTAGTTGAGGGACCAGACTGTTGAATTTTTTGAAGTGAAAGTGGCGGTATGACCGGGTAGACTGTGCGGCTAGATGGTGGCGGTCTGATGCTCAGACCACGCGGTCTAGAGTGGCGACTGACCAGTTCGGCTAGTGTTTCTGCAGTCAGCTTGTTCCCAGGTTGTAACCGGGCGGATAAGTTTGTTATCCGCGGGGAGTTGCGGACGCATATGGAGTTCGCCAAGTCTGACATGTTGCGGACTCTTCTGGAGCTCGCCAGTTTGGCATGGTTTGTGTCTTGTTCTCTGATGATGTTGTTTAGTGATTACCACAGAGTTCACTGGTTAGTGCGGATTTTAGGCATTGTAGAAGCTTATTCAGAGAAAGTCATCAATATAAAAAAGGTAGATCTAGGGCTTAACTTTATTTTGACACCCTAAACATGCAATATGGAGTACTGTAGCTCGTTGTAGGGTCATTATCCTAGCACTTCTCCTATACTAGGGCAGAATTTCAAATGGATGCCTAGCCTAAACTATAAGACCACATGTAGTGATATTTAGGCTATGCATGTATGAATACCAAACTTAGACTTTGTACAAAAATACGAATTTTTGGAGGACATTTTTCTATAGTTTTAGTCATAATTTGATTTATTAAATAAATGTAATTTGGGGAGTTTTACAACTCCAAATACCACCAAATTTTGGTGCATGGCTCTAAGGTCATCATATGGTCTTGATAAAAATTTGGAGTCATTTGGGATCTCTGCATGTTAAAGGATCCAACATGTATTGAAAGTTATCTAGTGTCAACTAACTTCACCTATGGGGGGGGGGAATAAGTGATTTACAATCCTCCCCTCCTTAATAAAATTTCGTCCCGAAATTTGAAGACAGCAGGGAGATAACAACATAACACAATCAGAGACATATATGTTTCTATCACATATACAAACGAACGAACAGGTTACGAAAATAACTCGGGAAACTCGGCTCGCATGGTCTGCTCTTGCTCCCATGTTAGCTCTTCTCGACCACAATTGTCCCACCGAACTTTGACCATCCCGATCATTTTGTTCCGCAACTGTTTCTCGGCTCGATCCTCAATCCGAATGGGCCTCACCTTTGTCGTTAGCCCATACTCAACCGACACCCGATCATTCTCAATCACTTGAGCTGGATCCTTGACTGCTTTTCGTAGTACCGAGATGTGGAATACATCATGCAGTCCACCCAATTCCGATGAAAGAGCTAGCCGATAGGCGGCTTCCCCAACTCGCTCCACCACTTCAAACAGACCAAGGTATCACGGACTTAGCTTTTTCAACCACCGAATCCGAGATACGCCTTTGAAGGGTTTAATCTTTAAATAGACCCAGTCACCCACCGCGAACTCCACGTTCCGGTGCTTAGCATTGTAATACTTGGCTTGCCGGTCCTAGGCTATTAGTAGTCTCTCTCGAATAGAGCGTATTGTTGAGTTAGCATCCTCGACTGCCTTTTGTCCCAAAAGTTTGGATTCGCCAGTTTCTGCCCAAGCTAACGGTGTACGACACTTGCGACCATAGAGAGCTTCAAACGGTGCCATGCCGATGCTCGCTTGGTAGCTATTATTGTAGGCAAATTCCACCATAACAAGGTGATCTTCCCATTTCTTACCGAAGTCCAGGGCGCACATACAGAGCATATCCTCCATTGTTCTGTTGGTTCGTTCATTTTGGCCATCCGTTTGCGGATGAAAGGCCGTACTGAATGCTAACTTCGTGCCCAACAGCTGATGAATTAGCCTCCAATCCTTTGAAGTAAATCTCCCATCACGGTCACTGACGATGCTTCGGGGGATACCGTGCAATCGAACAATCTGCTCCACATAGAGCTTTGCCAATGTTTCCACTGAATCGTCCCGCTTGTTTGGTAGGAAGTGAGCCGCCTTTGTTAATCGGTCGACAATCACCCAGACTGAGTCATTCCCACGTTGAGATCTCGGCAATCCGTGCACGAAATCCATAGAAATATCCTCAAACTTCCACTACGGAACTGGCAATGATTTCAGGAAACCACTAGGCCGTTGACACTCTGCCTTTACCAAAGCACAAGTACGACACTTAGCCACATACTCGGCTATGTCCTTCTTTAAACCGGGCCACCAGAACAATTTCTTCATGTCCTTGTACATCTTTGTGCTCACAGGGTGAATTGAGTACTTTGTAAAGTGTGCTTCATATAACAATTCTTCTCGCAATTTACCCGCACAAGGGGCGCACAATCGGCCATCCTTCCGTAATAACCCGTCATCCCAGGAGAATTGGTCACCATACCCTTCCTTGGCATAGCGTTGGAGACTTTCATCAAGCTCCGTTGCCCGCCGAACCCTGTCCGCAAGGTCATATTGAACTTCCATCCAGTTCAAGCATGCATCGGCCGAAGAATCCCTCTCAACACAAGATATCTCCAACGCTTCCAATTCCTGGATTAGACGCTCGTCATGTATCCGCAACCAACTTGCCCGCATCGGAGTCCGACGACTCAAGGCATCAGCGACAACATTTCCCTTTCTGGGAACATAATGAATGTCGAAGGTATAATCCCCTAGGAATTCCATCCACCTCATTTGTCGCATATTCAAATCCTTTTGATCGAGCAGATACTTCAGGCTTTTATGATCTGTATAAATATCTACCTTCACGCCATAAAGATAGTGCCGCTACAACTTTAGCGAAAAGATCACCGCCGCCAACTCCAAGTCGTGGACGGGGTAATTACGCTCATGCACCTTTAATTGACGTGAGCCATAAGCGATCACCTTGCCAAACTACCGGAGAACGCAGCCTAAGCCGCTTCCTGACGCATCGCTGTATATCTCAAAACCGTCTGTACCACAAGGCGACGTCAAAACAGGCGCTGTGGTCAAACGAACTTTTAGCTCCTAAAAAGCTCGCGCGCACTCCGGCGTCCAAACGAATTTCTGATCTTTTCTTGTCAACGTAGTCAAAGGCAAAGCAATCCGGGAGAAGTTCGCCACAAATCATCTATAGTAGCCTGCCAGTCCAAGAAAACTCCTGACTTCGGCCACCAAAGACATCGCTGGCCAATCACGAATGGCACTTATCTTTGCCGGATCCACCGTTATGCCCTCTCCACTTACCACATGGCCCATAAAAGCCACCGATGAGAGCAAGAACTCACACTTAGAGAACTTGGCATACAACTTATTTCTCCGCAAGGTATGCAATACCAACCGCAAATGGTTTGCCTGATCTTCCTCCGACTGAGAGTATACGAGGATATCATCAATGAACACAATCACAAACAGATCCAAGTATTCGCGGAACGTTCGATGCATGAGATCCATGAATACCGAAGGCGCATTACATAAGCCGAACGACATCACTATGAACTCATAATGACCATAGCGTGTGCCAAACGCTGTCTTGGGAATGTCACCTTCCCTAATCCGCAATTGGTAATACCCGGATTTCAAATCCAACTTGGAATAGACGGTTGAGCTTGCTAGCTGATCAAACAAGTCATCGATCCGTGGAATCGAATACTTGTTTTTCTCCGTCAGCTTATTCAGTTCGCGATAATAAATACATAGCCGCAAACTACCGTCTTTCTTTTTCACAAAAAGAACAGGCGCGCTCCAAGGTGACATACTTGGGCGTATGTATCCCTGCTCCAATAGTTCTTGCAACTGAACTTTTAGTTCGGCCATCTCTTTTGGTGCTACTCGATACGGCGAACGGGCCACAGGCTTCGCACCTGGCACCAGCTCGATAGCGAAGTCGATTTTCCTTTTGGGAGGTAACCCCGGAAGGTCCTTTGGAAACACATCAGCATACTCTGACACAATCGACACTTCAATCACACTGGCCTTCGACGCCACCGCCTCTACGAGTGTGAAGAACAACTCCACACCCTTCCAAACTGTCTTAACAACTTGGAGAGCAGATAACAATATCCCACTCAACCCTTGTATACAAATGAACTTGGTCTCTTGTTCGGTATTCTGCCCGAGTGTGACCTCTTTTGAAGTGCAATCTATACAGGCACGCTGCTCTGATAGCCAGTCCATACCAAAGATTATATCAAATTCCTTGATCGACAATACTAGTGTTTCCACCTTGAACTCCCGACTCCCTATCTTGACCTCAAGAACGCAAGATTTATCCGCGCACATCAAACATCCGTTAGGTAACAACACCTTTACACTATCTGTCGTGTTCCAGATAGGTACCCCGACACGAAAGACGAAATCTTCAGACAGAAACGAATGTGAAGCACCTGTGTCAAACAGTGCTCGCGCCGGATACTCTCGTATAAGGGCAAACCCTAAAACATCACAATCAAAACAAGCACAGCACACAATATAAAATAACATTAAAAACTGCGCGCACCTGTGACGACATCCGCTTGCTTAATGGCCTTCTGTTGTCCAAGGTTGAAGACCCTGGGCTGTGCGTGCGAGGCAGAAGACTCCACCACAGTCTTCCCTTTCTCCGCATAAGACGCTCCCGTCTTATTTTCACCCTTTGGAGGACCAACTCGACAATCACGTGCGAAGTGTCCTAACTTCCCGCACGTAAAGCAAGCGCGAGATCCATACCCAGATGTCTCTGTCACAGTCGCAGAAGGAGCTTGTCCAGTAGACTTGGACTTCTTTCCCCATCTCTTACGGTACCCAAACTTCTCCGGACGCGGTGGCTTGAAGTCTGGCTTTGTCACAGCCAAGGTCCCCTTTGCCTACCCTCTTCTCATGTCCATCTCCAAAGACCGAGCCGTACAGACTAAGGCTTGAAATCCCTGACTCACAGAACTCGAGAGCAAATACCAAAGCTCATCTCGCAATCCCGCATAAAATCTACTAGTCTTACGCTCTTCTTCGACAAAGATTGTACCCGCATATCTTCCCAAACGTGTGAATTCATGAAGATAATCATCCACACTACGATCTCCTTTGGTTAACCGTTGAAATTCCATTTCCATCGATATCCTTTGTTGCATTGGTAGATGTTGTGCCAAGAACAACCGAGAAAATTCGTCCATCGAGACTTCTGTAAGTTGTCTATCGGCCAAGTGATGCAGTTCAATCTCATCCCACTATAAGCGAGCCTCTCCTTCCAGGAGGAAAGTGGCCAACGTAACCTTCTGTCCCTCCTCAACCTTGATCGCTCTGATGATCCTCTTGATCCTTGCAAGCCAATCCTCTGCTTGGGTCGGTGACCCTGCCCTAGTAAATTGTGGAGGATTGAAGCTCAAGAATTGCTTCAATTGTTGATCTGCTGCCCGCTGATCAACTACAGCTTCTACCGGTTCTTGTCGTACCCCAACATGCATTGGCACCACTGCAGGACGTGCTTGCCCATCCTGCTGAGCATTCATCACAGCAAGTACCATTTCCATGATGAAACGTACCGTTTCAGCGGATGGAGGAGGTGTGGGCACCTCAGCTGGTGCTGTACTTTCTAAGGAATGTTGAGGTTCGGATTGACCCACAACACTTCTAGTCACCTATATGTGTAAAACACACAATTTAGCGACCAAGTAAAACGGCAAACATACAAAAAGAATACACAGGTTCAACAAACAAGTGTATTTGCATTCCTAAGTGGACATTCTTGAGTTCAAGTTACGTGTTATAACGACAGCACAAACACGTGCTCACCACCCCTCAAAATAATTCGTCCGTGAATTCGGAAGAGATCGACCAACAAGCTGATACCAAATTGTAACACCTCTACCCGTCAAGAAGAATATAATAGAGGGTCCGGCCGGGGCCCCACACCATATTCCACCAACAGGCGGAGATGCTACGAAATAATATCAAAGCCAACGCATCCTAACACAGAGCATTCTAGCGGAAGCTTCACGGTTGAAAACTTGAACTCAAGCAAAACAAGAACTGTCCACTAAACCATAGGAATGTATACAACCAAAGTATCTGGCCTTAAGGCCTTACAAAATTCATCTTAACAAGGTGTGGTTTACAGACAACGGCACGTAGGCCGGCCACACATGAACAAGAAGAAACAAAACAAAGCCCTCGAGGGCAGTAACGTAGCTTGGGCTTCAGCCCGCTAAGTACCGCTCGGACCAGCACCTCCAGCACCTGCAAGAACCAATCCACCAAGCGGTGGCAAACAGGGCAATAGTCAGCATTCAGCTGACCAATTGTAACGACCCTGCCCCTGGCACGGGGCAGCGGAATTCCATCCCTGCATAGCATTTTCCAATATGATATATATATAGCAAACCACGCAAGACGTGCACGACCGCACAGTCAATACATATCACAAACGTCGACCCGACGCTCTGTGCACTCAGGGCACATTCGGGTGTACCGGAAACACCGGATCCCACCAATGAGAATTCTAGTCTTGATCGGCACGCAAGCCGTCGACTCTCGCTATGTGATCCTAACAGGGCCTTAAGCACCCAAGGTTAGACAACCATAACGCGGGTACAAATCTGCCTATCCCGTTGCTAACATCGTCAGACTCAAGACTGGACTGACGCGGGTACAGCTTTACCTTGCCCGTCCACCAAAAGAGTTGAACCCAACTCGCACAATTTCCTGGACTTCCTCCAGTACTTCCTGCTGCACCAAGCAACAAGTATGCACCACAGATTGCACACAAACAATCAAATTCTTGGAGATTCCTCCGAATGCAAACAAGCATCACCAATCCAGACCAGCACGTCCAGATAGGCTTCACACAGCATGCCTAGATCCGTACTCCAATTCCGGACTCTAACAAGGGGGACTTCACATATCTAACCCAAAGGATGCCACAATCCACCGCATACTCGCGAGGAAAGGTTTTCCCTATGCAAATGCAGGAAAGTAGTACTTCACATGTCCAAGACGGAAATCGTTACACTTGGAAGTCGCCTCGGAGCCATGGAGAGAATTAAGACGGATGAAAGCCTTCGTAGTAGCCTTGTCTTCGCAAATCCGAACTCGGCTCGCGATTTGGACCACCGTATTACCACTGGCGGCCGGATTCCCCTTCTTCTTCCTCACCTTGCTCTCCCCTCTCTCTTAACCTTGGAAAGAGAATGATAAAACTCAAATGAGCTTTCTCTTCTTCAATCCCAGCCTTATAAACCTAGGGAAGATCCCAGACCATTGGATCTTGGTCAAAGAAAATGAACGTCTCTAATCAGCCCTGAAATTGATTTTCTTGGCCGAACACGGGTAGTGACACGCCCGTGTCACAGGCCGTGTTCCTGAAGCGGTTAACAACCGACTTAAGCCAAACCAGAACACGGGTGTCGACACGCCCGGGTCATGCCCGTGTCGACACCTGACACGCCCGTGTCAAGGGGCGTGTTCCCCCATCGAGACGGAATCGCCATTTTTCCCGAGAACCACACGAGCACTGGACACGCCCATGTTCCATTTTGACACGCTCGTGTCATGATTGACACGGCTGGGCCTCCAACCGTGTCCTTCACGGGACATTCTTGCTAATAATTGGGCATGACACTCCCTGGGACACGCCTGTGTCCTCCGACCGTGTCACCACTCAACGCCACTCAATGACACTTCACTCAGCGCCACTCAACGCCATCCTAACAGGACACGCCCTGGGACACGCCCGTGTCCCAGGCCGTGTCGACACTCAACGATCGTCGACCAAGAAGAACACGCCCTAGGACACGCCTGTGTCCCAGGCCGTGTACCCTAGACACGCCCTGTGACACGCCCGTGTTCCAGGCCGTGTCAGCCAGCCTGAACCTCACTTTGGCTTTTTGAGACTTCTGGGGTGTTACACGTGGTATATAGTGTCAGGTTCCAGCTGGACCTTCTGTTATATGCCATACGACGGATGGGGGTGTTACAGTATTTGACGAACTGATATCATATCATGGAGTCTCTTCTATGGTATTGTCAGGAAGCAAGTTGTAACGTCCCAATTCGGGCTAGGCCCCTTGATTGCGTATTTGAGTCAAGGGGGCTGTGGTGAGCCCAATGGGGGTGTGGGTGAACAGGTGCGAACGTACGGGAAATGAGGAAAACAAGGCAAAATGGCATTTCTGGCTGACACGGGTATGGACACGGCCGTGTCCATACCCGTGTGCCTCATAAAATTAGGCTTACCAGTCAGAGAGATACACGGGTATTGGGACACGGGCGTGTCCCTACCCGTGTGCTAAGAACACGGGTCGAGACACGGCCGTGTCTCTACCCGTGTGCCGCAACCCCAGCACGGCAGAAACATCTCCCGGGGATGAACACGGCCCTAAACACGGCAGGCAACACGGCCGTGTCACCTGCACACGGGTAGGAACACGGCCGTGTGCCTACCCGTGTCTGCGGTGTATAAAAAGGAAAAAAGTTGTGAAACCCTAGCATTCATTCCCCTTTCTTCTGCCCCGAAATTTCTGAGAGAGTTCTTGGCTGGAGGAGGAGGAAGAGCTTGCCGGAGCCATCCTTGGAGGAATCAAAACGCCGCCACCGTCAAGGGAAAAACAATGCCGCCGCGAAGGAGTGCGAGGCTCATGGCCGGCCATGGTGGTACCGCTGGACTTGAGGTGAGCTTCCTCCCCTCTCCCTTGGTGCTAGATCTATAGTTATCTTAGGAGAGACATCGACTCCATAGAGTTTTGATGGTGAGGAGGAGAGCTCTTAGGATAAGTCATGCCTAGGTTTTCTAGGCTTAGTCTCCCTCAACCTTCTCATCATTCAAAGTGGAGATGAGAGGGGTTTTCGTTGAGGGTTTGGCTTTGAAAGGAGAAATAAGGTTGGGTGTGATTTCTGGAGAAGTTTATGCGAGGTCGTTGCAAGGAAGAAGATGAACGGATGCCGTTCATCTCGCCTTAAGATGCGTGCAGAAATCTGATTTCTGCACGCGGCGACCTTCGTGGCCAATTTCGGAGGTGTTCTGGCCAGATCTGGGTGAATGACTCAACACGAAAGTCGTAGCCCTTGAAATTACCTTTCCAACGAGTGGTTGCTCATTTCCATGCGATACCTGTAGCCACGGGAAAGCTGGTTCGAGTCCGCTGCGTTTGGGAAAATTCCTGTACAGGAAACTGTTTCCTGTACGTATTCGAGTTGAATTTCTGGTATGTTGCGACCAGATCTGGGCGATCGACTCAACACGAAAGTCGTAGCCCTCGTGAATACCTTTCCAACGAGGGGTTGTGCATTATGATCGGATTCCTGTAGCTCCAGGAATCCCAGTTTTAGTATCGGGCTATCCTATGTTAATGCACTTGTTAATTTATAATGCTAGCACTCTTGCAATGATTGTGATTTGCCCATTTGTTATCTTGCTCCCATATATCTATAATGTTGTTGTTACTATAATTTAGCATGGTTACTCATTTGGTTGTGTAATAAGGAATAACCATGCAATGGTAGAGAAATGGATTGGATGGGAAGGCTAGATATTAGGAGTTGAGATTGGTATAGGATATATTTATACTATTTGGTGTTGAACTTATCTATTATGCGTAGTGTTGAGGTGAATTCATTGAATAGGTGGGCGTGAACATGATGAACACTATGTGAAGAGTATTTTGTAACCGTAATCCGAGCCCAAGGGGTTTATTAACAACCGATGCTTAGAGTGGTAGTCTCTCTACGGGTAGCATCGAGTGAGTTGTTTTGGGGCATGTGATGTGCGACGACTCATCGTGTCGCGATATTGAGATAATGACTGTGGCAGGTCTACGGGTTCGCCAGTCGTCACACCGATGGGAGCCAATGGGTAGACCTTGGGCAGTAGGGTTAGATACTTGGTGTCCATAACCCGAGATCTCCTCCGTGCCATGAGAACGGTTGGGCTTGCACCTCGTGCGCTTCCGAGGTTCCATCCGGTTCGAAATCAAAGGCCAGGTTGGGCTGTGTTCTTGGTGCACATTTACCCAAGACCCCTTCTGAGCCGTAGTACGCATGTGAGCTCCGCTGTTGTGTTCTTAGCGTTGAGGCGTACGGGGGCCTAGGATAGGTAGTGTGATACCACCTAGTAGTGGAGACGCCCGCTCCACTGTCGCCGTCTGGCCACGACGGACGACGCCTGAGAGGTTAGCTACCTGCTCGAAAAGTGGGAACTTCTAGTCTGTGTCAACATAGCAACTTGCATGTGCGTGCGCATGATTCGGTCATACCATAACATTCATATCATGTCATTCATTGCATACACAAGATCCTCATCGTATAAGTTTGTATGGGCACTCTTATACGATGAGTTACTTTACTGTTAACCCGATCCTTAACTTATAAGTTTGTATGGGCACTCTTATAAGTTGAGTTATTATTTTGATTAATTATACCTGCTGTCATATATTATTGATATTTGTAGAATTGCTAGTTGTGTAGCGTAGTTTATACTCCACCATATTTACAGTCACCTGCTTGTTTACTTGCTTATATATATACATATTGTACCTTGTTCCTTTCTCCGCCCGGTGCCGAGGAGTCGCCGGGGGAGCGGATGTGAAGCCACTTAGTCTTATGACTAACAGTTGCTACGTCTTCCTTTTTAGGAGAAAACCCCGCAGGTAGAGCAGCAACGGACTATGCAGCAGGACAGCCAGGCCCGGATGATAGGACCTGAGGTGGTGGTGCCATCGGCACCGTCAGTGACAGTCGTGAGTGTTTTCATGTAGCCGTTTGACAAAACATTTCTAGACTCTTGTTCTTTTGTACAAGCCTGTTGTGCTTGTTATCTTCCGCTCTTTTGGACTTAAGCTTAGCTGTGAATTGAACTGCTTTACTTTTCTGTTATGGTTGGGTTTGCATTGTTTATGTGATATGGATTGTAGCCGGCGAAATAGGCGTCTTATGGTAAAGGCTAACCCGTGTGTTAGTGCTACCACAAGGCGGCTATTTCGGGCATAAGACTCCCCTCGTGCCGTGTGTTGTGTTCCGGGAGGGGGGTCTTACAAATGGTATCAGACTTAGCCGATCTTCAACTAGAGCAGTCAGATAACAATGGGCCACTCCCGTTCGATTAGTCGGTTTGGGGACAAACCGACTTAGCGGAAGCAGTGGTGTGCCCATATGTAATTCACACTAAGTTGTCCAACTTTGACATTAGTTTTAGCCAACCTGACCCTAGTTTGTACCTTGCGTATAGGTCCCAGCGCAGGTGGAGCCGGTTGGGGGCACTCCTACCCCTTCCGTCCCTTCACAATTCCAGCAGTCGGAACTGGGACAAACGCTGTCAGCCATATTGGATGCATTTAAAGCCCAGCAAGCTCCGGTGCAACAACAAGCGCCAGGCTCCAACTGGTT
Source organism: Platanthera zijinensis (assembly GCA_039513925.1). Classification (NCBI taxonomy): domain Eukaryota; kingdom Viridiplantae; phylum Streptophyta; class Magnoliopsida; order Asparagales; family Orchidaceae; genus Platanthera; species Platanthera zijinensis. The sequence goes on from CM077083.1 coordinate 161,485,200, forward strand.
GAGCACCTTCCGTGCCCTGTCCCCTCCTGCCTATCTTGGGACAGAATCGCCGGTGCGCACCGAGGAATGGCTTGATACCATGCAGGAATTGATGGCTGGCATAAGATGTCTGAACAGCATGGCGGTGACATTGGTAGTGACGCTGCTAGAGCTGCACGCCAAAAGGTGGTGGAAGTCCCTCATGGGCTCCACCTTCCAAGGGCGGTTGTACACGGACATCAGTTGGAACGAGTTCACCGAGGCTTTTCTGGATCACTTCATCCCTTCTTCTGCTCGGGATGGACTTGAAGAAAAATTTCTGCAGCTTAAGCAGGGATCGAAATCGGTAACGGAGTACCAGAGGGAGTTCCAACACCTTGCTAGGTTTGCCGATTCCTATGAGTTGGACGATAGAGGCTACGCAAAGCGCTTCTACAAAGGATTAAGGGACCCCCTGAGGCATGCCCTTTTGTTTATAGCCGATGGAAGCCTGGCAGAAATCATCGACATGGCAAAGAGACTGGAGGCGGACCACATGGGATGTGGCAAGAGACCTGCGGAAGGAGTAATTGAAGTCGACCCTAGTAATAGAAGGCGGAATGATCATGGCAGAGGAAGGGGAAACCATAGAGGCGGTCGGTGGGTCAACCGGAACTATCGGGTGGAGTACCCAATTCCGCAACCACTACCTTTACCACCACCACCGCAGCAGCAATATTATCAACAACCTGGGGGCCGACGTGAGGTGATATGTTTTGAGTGCAACCAACCGGGGCATGTCCGACGAGTTTGCCCGCGACTGATCGGGGGTGCTCCTATTGCTCCCCCTCCAGTAGCTCCACGGGGGCGAGGGCACATGCGTGGCCGAGGAAGAGGACCACCAGGGAGAAATCAAGGACATGCACGGGAGCATGTATTCGCATTGGATATGACTCAGGAGAGAAATCCGCAGGAAGTCATCACCGGTACGTGCAAATTTATTAATATTATATGACTTGTTAGATTTACGATACAAATGATACGCGCAATTTTGAATGGTGATTACCTTTTTGGAACCTAGGCACTGTCATGGTTAGCGGGAGACCCGCCTATACGTTAATTGACACGGGTGCGTCTCACTCGTTCATTTCGGCGGACTTCGTGAAGGACTTGGAGGGAGTGCAACACTTAGCGGGCACTACTCAAAGGGTGCGCCTTCCGGACGGCTCTGAGATGACGTCGTCAGCAAGTTGTGACTTTGACACCCTTATTGGAGGAAAGCTCTTTGAAACTCCGGCTACAGTGTTAAGAATCCCGGAGTTCGATCTCATCCTGGGCATGAAGTGGTTGGACTGGCACCACGCCAGGATCAATTGTGCGGAGAAGCAAGTTATGTTGAGGCATGGAGACTCGGAAGTCATCTTCCAAGGTATTAAATTCGCACCCCGTAAATTATTATCTTCAATCCAAGTTATGAAATCTCATATGGAAGGGGACGAGGTCTATGTAATTTGCTTCGAGTTGAAGAAATTGACATTAGAGGTCAAGGATGTGCGGGTGGTGCCAGAATTTCCTGAGGTATTTCCCGAGAAATTGCCGGGACTACCCCCGCATAGGGAAGTGGACTTCCAAATCAAGCTAATTCCGGGTGCCAAGCCCGTCTCGCGAGCTCCATACCGAATGGCTCCGAAGGAACTTGTAGAGTTTAGAGTCCAGCTTCAGGAATTGGTGGAAGCAGGGTTCGTTCGCCCAAGCTCGTCGCCTTGGGGAGCGCCCGTTTTGTTCGTCAAAAAGAAGGATGGCACCCTGCGGTTATGTATTGATTATCGAGAGTTGAACCGGTTAACGGTGCGGAACACCTATCCCCTACCGCGCATTGATGAATTATTTGATCAATTGGTGGGATCGTATTGGTTCTCCAAGTTAGATCTGCGTTCGGGATATTATCAGCTGAGGATACAAGAAGATGACATTCAGAAGACGGCGTTCAGTTCGAGATATGGTTTGTATGAATTCACCGTGATGCCGTTTGGGCTCACAAACGCCCCTTCCGCCTTTATGAGCTTGATGAACAAGGTGTTCGGCCCTTATTTGGACATCTTTGTCATCGTGTTCATCGATGATATCCTAGTCTACTCCAAGACTGAAGCAGAACACGCCGAACATCTAACTTTAGTGCTGAGGAAGCTAAAGGAGCACACTTTGTTTGCCAAGTTCAGCAAATGCGAGTTTTGGCTTCGAGAGGTCGCGTTCTTGGGACATGTGATTAGTGGGGCGGGGCTAGCTGTAGATCCGGCCAAGGTGCGGGCCGTGAAGGAGTGGTCGCCATTGAGGTCAGCGGCCGACATACGGAGCTTTCTTGGACTTGCCGGGTACTATCGCAAGTTCGTGAAAGGCTTCTCGAAGATCGCCCTTCCCCTTACTACGCTGACCAAGAAGGGTGTGCCGTTTGAATGGACACCCCAGTGCGAAGCGGCATTCCAAGAGTTGAAGGACAGATTGACGACTGCACCCATCCTAGCTCTTCCATCTGGGAAGGAGGGCTTTCAAGTTTACACGGATGCGTCGTATCAAGGGATGGGAGCTGTGTTGATGCAGAATGGGCATGTGATCGCTTATGCTTCAAGACAGTTGAAGAAGCATGAAGCCAGCTACCCGGTGCATGATCTAGAGTTGGGAGCGGTGGTATTCGCCTTGAAGATTTGGAGGCATTATTTATATGGCGTCCACTGCGAGATCTACTCGGATCACAAAAATCTGAAGTACGTTCAGACCCAAAAGGAGTTAAACTTGAGACAGCGGCGGTGGTTGGAGTTCTTGTGCGACTATGAATTCACCTTGAACTACCACCCCGGGAAGGTTAATTCCGTAGCTGATGCCTTGAGCCGAAAGGCACCGGGAACGAGCACGGAATCCCGCTTGATGAGGATGGAGTTAATCCAGACACTGTAAGAGATGGAAATCACTTTGGTCTTTAAGAATAGATCGGAAGAGTATACAGAATATTTGGCCGCGATGAGTATAGTTTGCAACATACGAGACCGGATCCGGACGGAACAAAAGAAGGATGCGGCTTTAACCCCGGCTTTCAAGTCAATGGAGGATGGGACTACGGAAGAATACTCCCTAAAAGACGGCCTCGTCCATTTTCGTGGCCGGCTTTACATCCCCGAAGGTGACAACATTCGGGAGGATATTCTAAAGGAGGCCCATTGCTCCAAGTACTCGGTGCACCCGGGGATCGCGAAGATGTACACCGATTTGAGAAAGACATTGTGTTGGCCGGGCATGAAGAGGGATGTCAAGTACTTTGTTACTCATTGTGTGGCTTGTCAAATGGTGAAGGCGGAATGCAGAAGCCCCGGTGGAATGCTACAGTCGTTGCCCATCCCCGAATGGAAATTTGAGGACATCTCCATGGACTTCGTCCATGGGTTACCTCGCTCGCGCTCGGGGAATGATTCTGTGTGGGTGATAGTTGACCGGTTGACCAAGGTAGCCCGATTTATCCCAATGAAGAAGGAGGCGCAGGTGGGCGTCCTAGTGCGTCTCTTTGTGGAGCAATTTGTGCGGTACCATGGTGTGCCGAAGACGATCGTCTCCGATCGGGATGGTCGGTTTACTTCAAGAGAATGGAGGGCTGTACAGGCTTATTTGGGCTCGCGCCTCGCCTTTAGCACAGCCTTTCACCCTCAAACGGACGGGCAGTCTAAACGAACCATCCGAATATTGGAGGACCTTCTGAGGTTGTGTGTCCTAGATAAAGGAGAACCATGGGAGAGACTCTTACCTCTCGTGGAGTTCTCTTATAATAACAGTCATCAAGCCAGTATTGGAATGACACCTCATGAAGCTTTGTATGGAAGGAGGTGTAGAACACCCTTGTCCTGGGTGCAAGACGAAGATCCGAAGACATTGGGAAATGAGTATATTGATGACACGGACGTGGTGGTTAGGTTGATCCGGGATCGAATGCTAGAGGCTCAAAGCCGACAGGCGAAATATTACAACGCAAGGCACCGTATGGTGGAGTTTCAAGTGGGGGATAAGGTGTTCCTGAAGATTCGATCGATGCACGGAGTGTCGCGGGTACGTGGAGTCAAGAAGCTCAGCCCAAGGTATGTCGGGCCCTATGTCGTAGTGGAAAGGATTGGCCCTCTGGCCTATCGATTGGAGTTACCACCGGAGCTGGAGAACCTTCACGACGTGTTCCATGTATCGTCGCTTCGGAAGGCTTTGCTGCGGCCTGAACAGTATATCCCCACGGCGGATGGTGCCGTGGCGTCTGATAGGTCTGTGCGACTGGATCCGGTGCGGATCGTTGATAACGAGACAAGAACCTTGCGCCGCAAAAGTGTTCCCTTGGTGAAAGTGCTATGGTCTAATCATGGGAAGGAGGAGTTCACATGGGAGCCAAGGGATTTGATGCAAGGGCGCTACCCGGAATTATTTACCCCAGGTAAAAATTTTATTTGAAAGCATAGTTCCCTTTTATGTGCTTCACTCCCATAGCCTTACCCTGATTTCGGGGACGAAATCTTTTATTTTGTTTATAGGATTTGTAACGTCCCAATTCGCGCTAGGCCCCTTGATTGCGTATTTGAGTCAAGGGGGCTGTGGTGAGCCCAATGGGGGTGTGGGTGAACAGGTGCGAACATACGGGAAATGAGGAAAACAAGGCAAAATGGCATTTCTGGCTGACACGGGTATGGACACGGCCGTGTCCATACCCGTGTGCCTCATAAAATTAGGCTTACCAGTCAGAGAGATACACGGGTATTGGGACACGGGCGTGTCCCTACCCGTGTGCTAAGGACACGGGTCGAGACACGGCCGTGTATCTACCCGTGTGCCGTAACCCCAGCACGGCAGAAACATCTCCCGGGGATGAACACGGCCCTAAACACGGCAGGCAACACGGCCGTGTCACCTGCACACGGGTAGGAACACGGCCGTGTGCCTACCCGTGTCTGCGGTGTATAAAAAGGAAAAAAGTTGTGAAACCCTAGCATTCATTCCCCTTTCTTCTGCCCCGAAATTTCTGAGAGAGTTCTTGGCTGGAGGAGGAGGAAGAGCTTGCCGGAGCCATCCTTGGAGGAATCAAAACGCCGCCACCGTCAAGGGAAAAACAATGCCGCCGCGAAGGAGTGCGAGGCTCATGGCCGGCCATGGTGGTACCGCTGGACTTGAGGTGAGCTTCCTCCCCTCTCCCTTGGTGCTAGATCTATAGTTATCTTAGGAGAGACATCGACTCCATAGAGTTTTGATGGTGAGGAGGAGAGCTCTTAGGATAAGCCATGCCTAGGTTTTCTAGGCTTAGTCTCCCTCAACCTTCTCATCATTCAAAGTGGAGATGAGAGGGGTTTTCGTTGAGGGTTTGGCTTTGAAAGGAGAAATAAGGTTGGGTGTGATTTCTGGAGAAGTTTATGCGAGGTCGTTGCAAGGAAGAAGATGAACGGATGCCGTTCATCTCGCCTTAAGATGCGTGCAGAAATCTGATTTCTGCACGCGGCGACCTTCGTGGCCAATTTCGGAGGTGTTCTGGCCAGATCTGGGTGAACGACTCAACATGAAAGTCGTAGCCCTTGAAATTACCTTTCCAACGAGTGGTTGCTCGTTTCCATGCGATACCTGTAGCCACGGGAAAGCTGGTTCGAGTCCGCTGCATTCGGGAAAATTCCTGTACAGGAAACTGTTTCCTGTACGTATTCGAGTTGAATTTCTGGTATGTTGCGACCAGATCTGGGTGATTGACTCAACACGAAAGTCGTAGCCCTCGCGAATACCTTTCCAACGAGGGGTTGTGCATTGTAATCGGATTCCTGTAGCTCCGGGAATCCCAGTTTTAGTATCGGGCTATCCTATGTTAATGCACTTGTTAATTTATAATGCTAGCACTCTTGCAATGATTGTGATTTGCCCATTTGTTATCTTGCTCCCATATATCTATAATGTTGTTGTTACTATAATTTAGCATGGTTACTCATTTGGTTGTGTAATAAGGAATAACCATGCAATGGTAGAGAAATGGATTGGATGGGAAGGCTAGATATTAGGAGTTGAGATTGGTATAGGATATATTTATACTATTTGGTGTTGAACTTATCTATTATGCGTAGTGTTGAGGTGAATTCATTGAATAGGTGGGCGTGAACATGATGAACACTATGTGAAGAGTATTTTGTAACCGTAATCCGAGCCCAAGGGGTTTATTAACAACCGATGCTTAGAGTGGTAGTCTCCCTACGGGTAGCATCGAGTGAGTTGTTTTGGGGCATGTGATGTGCGACGACTCATCGTGTCGCGATATTGAGATAATGACTGTGGCAGGTCTACGGGTTCGCCAGTCGTCACACCGATGGGAGCCAATGGGTAGACCTTGGGCGGTAGGGTTAGATACTTGGTGTCCATAACCCGAGATCTCCTCCGCGCCATGAGAACGGTTGGGCTTGCACCTCGTGCGCTTCCGAGGTTCCATCCGGTTCGAAATCAAAGGCCAGGTTGGGCTGTGTTCTTGGTGCACATTTACCCAAGACCCCTTCTGAGCCGTAGTACGCATGGGAGCTCCGCTGTTGTGTTCTTAGCGTTGAGGCGTACGGGGGCCTAGGATAGGTAGTGTGATACCACCTAGTAGTGGAGACGCCCGCTCCACTGTCGCCGTCTGGCCACGACGGACGACGCCTGAGAGGTTAGCTACCTGCTCGAAAAGTGGGAACTTCTAGTCTGTGTCGACATAGCAACTTGCATGTGCGTGCGCATGATTCGGTCATACCATAACATTCATATCATGTCATTCATTACATACACAAGATCCTCATCGTATAAGTTTGTATGGGCACTCTTATACGATGAGTTACTTTACTGTTAACCCGATCCTTAACTTATAAGTTTGTATGGGCACTCTTATAAGTTAAGTTATTATTTTGATTAATTATACCTGCTGTCATATATTATTGATATTTGTAGAATTGCTAGTTGTGTAGCGTAGTTTATACTCCACCATATTTACAGTCACCTGCTTGTTTACTTGCTTATATATATACATATTGTACCTTGTTCCTTTCTCCGCCCGGTGCCGAGGAGTCGCCGGGGGAGCGGATGTGAAGCCACTTAGTCTTATGACTAACGGTTGCTACGTCTTCCTTTTTAGGAGGAAACCCCGCAGGTAGAGCAGCAACGGACTATGCAGCAGGACAGCCAGGCCCGGATGATAGGACCTGAGGTGGTGGTGCCATCGGCACCGTCAGTGACAGTCGTGAGTGTTTTCATGTAGCCGTTTGGCAAAACATTTCTAGACTCTTGTTCTTTTGTACAAGCCTGTTGTGCTTGTTATCTTCCGCTCTTTTGGACTTAAGCTTAGCTGTGAATTGAACTGCTTTACTTTTCTGTTATGGTTGGGTTGGCATTGTTTATGTGATATGGATTGTAGCCGGCAAAATAGGCGTCTTATGGTAAAGGCTAACCCGTGTGTTAGTGCTACCACAAGGCGGCTATTTCGGGCATAAGACTCCCCTCGTGCCGTGTGTTGTGTTCCGGGAGGGGGGTCTTACACAAGTAGAGATGAAAGAAGTGTCACTGAGGATTCTGTGTTTTATCTAACCGTATCGTCAAGTGCCCCGCTGCCATCTTGCTTAGAGGGGGCTTCTAGTTTTGGAAGTGGGGCAGCATCACTCATAGGCATGATGAGAGAAGCACATAGGTGAATGAGTTCATTGAAGTAGAGGAAAGCAGTCATACCTTGAGAAGGTCAAAGCGAACTATTGTTCCACCTGCTCGCTACACGAAAGGAAATTTTGTCAGTTTGGTCTCTTGCTTCTTTGTCGGACCACTTGGCGAAAGTGAACTCACTAAATTTGAGGATGTCATTGGCGTGAAAGACTGGGACAAGGCAATGGATGAAGAGATGGCTGCTTTGAAGAAAAATGAAACTTGAGATTTAGGTCCTATGGTTGAAGGGATGAAACTTGTCACCTGAATATGGGTATACCAGAAAAAGAAGAAAGCTGACAGAGTAGAATGATACATGCCAAGGCTTATTACCCGAGGTTTTTCACAACAATATGGGAAGGACTATGATAAGAATTTTAGTCCAGTAGCAAAGATGACGTCAGTAAGAACTGTCATTGCACTGGCTGCTTGTTGTGGTCGAAACTTTGGCAACTTGATGTCAAGAATGCCTTCTATCATAGGGAAATCAACAAAGATATATTCATGGTACAACTACCTAGATGTGTCTGAGTCTCTACCACACCGCGTGTGCCAATTAAAGAAAGCCCTGTATAGGTTAAAACAGAAATCGAGGGGCTGGTACGGGAAGATCACAAAATATCTTCAGTTTTACGGATATGATGCATCAGAATCAGACTCAAGTATGTTCGTGAAAAATAAAGAAGGAATTCAAGCTCTTGTACTTTTATACATTGATGATATGACAGCGACAGGAAATGACGACCGAGATGTAACAAAGGTTAAAGAAGAATTGTCGATTCGTTTTGATATGAAGGATCTGAGAGAGCTACACCATTTCTTCGGGCTTGAGGTAGAGTAAGGGAAGGGTGGGGTGCATGTCTCCCAGAGAGCATATGTCGAGAGAATTGTGAAACGATTCGGCATGAGAAAAGTGAAGAGCATCCCCATACCTCTTGAAGTTGGAGTAAAACTCCAAAAGGATAAAGGGGGAGGATTCTTTCAGACCCAAATATCTTTCGGGTTTTGGTTGGAAGTATGATTTATCTGACTATCACGAGGTCAGACATCACTTATGTTGTTGGCCGAGTTAGTCAGTACATGCAGGAACCGCGGAAGCCTCATCTAGAAGAAGCAAAAGGAATCTTGAAATATGTCAAGACAACTCTGATCATGGGGTTGTTCTACCAGAGATATTCAAGGTTCAATATTCATGGGTATACCGACGTATATGATGGAGGAGACACTAATGACCGCAAGTCAACTTCTGGATTTGTATTCATATGCGGTGATACTGCTACCTCATGGCGTAGTAAGAAGCAAGATTTAGTCTCCTTCTAAACTACCGAAGCAGAATACAATGAATGCATCATCGTTAGCAACCCAGAAGGGCATCTGGTTACGAAGTTGATGAAGGATGTTGATAAGGAAGTCAAGGGACCTACTTTGATTCGTGGTGACAATGAAAATGCATTAAAATTAGTGACTAATCATGTTTGTCACGCGCGAACTAAACACATTAATATTGAGCATCACTTCATTAGGGAGAATGTGTTGAGTGAATCTCTGGCAGTGGAGCATGTGCAATGTCAGGACAATGTTGCTGATATATTTACGAAGTCTTTTGCAAAGGGACCGTTAGTGCAATTGCGGGAATTACTTGGAGTTTATACCCCCAATCACTTATAAGGGGACTGTTGAAGTTTTAAAGTGATTGGCGAGATTCGGCATTTGCCATTTTGGCAGGATCAGCTGAGAATCATGTGTTAAAATGATGTTTTGTGTTCTGGGAGTTTTTGACTATAAATATGGGGAGCCCATTATTTACATCTGATATTTGAATAGTAGAAATTTGCGGTCTGCATTTCTAAGTTCGCGGTCAAGCTGCTGTCTAGTAGCAATTATCCTTCCCGTAGTTAGGGTTTGTTGAGGTCGCCATGTTTGTGTGAAGCCTTGGCTGCCTGGAGCAGTCCGCCCAGCTCCTTGCTTGGAGAACAGTTAGAGCAGTTCGCGTGTTCCGCTGTAGCAGTCTGCCGGTTAGAGTAGTGTTCGCTGGATTAGCTCACAGGTTGTTACTGAGCAGTGAAGTTCGCTAAAGCCGCAAACTATTCCAGTGTAAAGTTGTCCGCTGGACTAGTGAATTAAGTAATGAAGTCTGTCAAAACATCAAACTCTTCCGGGGCAGTGAAGTCCACCGAGCAACGAACTATTCCAGAGCAGTGAAGTTGTCTTCCAGAGCACCTTGTCACGACCTCGTCTGAATGGCTCGATCATGACTATATGGGGTTAATACCCATGGAGGAACTGGAGAATTCAAGAAAGAAGACTAGAGTGAAGACTAGAATAATCTCTTGGGAACATTCTAGAGACTTCATGATACTTGTACATATTGGAAGTGTGTAGAAGATTCTAGAGTAGGCCGTATTCTAGATCCTTCCAACTTTTGAAGGGAAATTCTTTGGGGCTCTATATAAGGAGGAGACCCCCTCAGTTTTAACCATCAGAGTTTGGATAAAGCATTTGAGTTCTTTTCTTACTTCACCTCTCTTGTGCTCTTGTGTTCTAGTTTCCGTTGCATTTCCACCACCGTTCTTTTGGAGTGAGGCTGACTTAGCTAGCCGCAAGGGAGTGGAAAAATGAGTTAAGGCCGTGCGTGATGTGGTCAAGAAGATTAGTCCGTAACAGTTGGTATCAGAGGGAGGTTGATCGTGTGGTGCTGCAATGGTGAACGAGGGAAATAACTCGAGTGTTGTTGACGACAGGGACGTCGTGGAATACCAAGGCTGCGGGAAGAAGAGGGATCATAGCAGGCCGCGGGAAGGAAATTCGATGGATCAGGCCCTCATGTTTCTTGCAAATCGAGTGGAAACAGTGGAAGGTAACTTTGAAACTCTTGAAACTCATGTCCTTGAAGAATTCGAGTCCATCAAGGAGTCTACCCAGAATTGGATTGATGATCAACCGACATTGGAAGTACGCCTTGCTAAGATGGAGGAGGCCATCCAAGCGATGCAGACCGACTTTGATGAAATGCGAGAGGAGTTGACTATATGTCGAAGAGCAGTGGCTAACGGTGGAGGCAACATGGCGATTGGCAATCCAAGAATGGAGGTTCCAAAGCCTAAGGCGTTTGGGGGCAGGCACGATGCCAAAGAGGTGGAAAAATTCATTTGGCAAATGGAGCAATACTTCGAGGGATGCAATGTTGAGGAGCAAGCTGTCAAGATACGACAAGCTTCTTATTATTTGATCGATGTAGCTTCATTATGGTGGCGAAGAAAGCAGGGCGATATCGAGAAGGTCTTGTATCACATCGACAATTGAGAGGAGTTCAAGAGGGAACTCAAGCGGCAATTCTATCCGGAAAATGTCATCTACGAAGCAAAGAAGAAGCTGAGGGAATTGAAGCATAAGGGAAGCATTGCGGAGTATGTCAAGGAATTCACCACCATTATGCTGCAAATTCCCAATATGTGGGATGAAGACCTCCTTTTCTTCTTCGTGGATGGTCTTCAGCACTGGGCTAGGCAGGAGTTGCAGCGGCGAGATATCAAGACCCTGGATGAAGCAATCACTGCAGCAGAGTTCCTTATCGAATTCCAATGACACCCGGATGCGGCGAAGCCAAAGAAGGATAAGGGTGATCAAGGGAAAGGTGGGGGAGAGAAGCGTGACTTCAAGAAGACCAACTTCCAGCGACATGATGTCAGGAAGGAGTACGAGGAGAAGAAAAAGGCCTTCATTCCGAAAGGAGGATGCTTCTTGTGCAAGGGACCGCATGCAATGAGCAGTTGTCCAAAGGCAGGAATGCTTTCAGCAATGGTTGAAGGCGATGCTGCGGCGACTCAAGGGGAAGGTACTTTTGCTCAAATGGGTTCATTACAATTACTTAATGCTTTGAACATCAAACCCTCTCCAGCTGCAAAAGGGTTGATGTTTGTCGAAGCAAAGGCAAACGGGAAGGCCACTAAGGCCTTACTTGATACCGGGGTGACACATAATTTCATGACCGAGGAGGAGGCTAAGAGACTTGGTTTACATGTTTCTAAAAGTGAAGGTTGGTTGAAGATAGTGAATGGAGATGCGAAACCGCTGCGGGAAACTTCACGCGAAGTGGAGTTGCAGATGGGAACTTGGAAGGGCCAAGTCGACTTCTCCATAGCTCCGATGGATGACTTCCAAGTTGTGCTTGACATGGACTTCTTTGAGAAGGTGCGGGATATCGCGATGCCATTTTGTAGATCAATGTGCATTATGGATAAAGGGTCTCCTTGCATGATCCCAGCGGTGGATGGGCCACCAATGAAGGGGAAGCAGCTATCGGCTATGCAAATAGCCAAAGGAATCAAGAAAGGTGAAGTGACTTACTTAGCCACCTTGAAGGAGGAAGTGGCGACGGAGGATGATGATGTACATCCTTTGGTAGAACAAGTCTTGAAAGAGAACCAAGACGTGATGCTAGCAGAGCTTCCGAACAGGTTACCACCTTGAAGGGAGGTGGATCACGAGATTACATTAGAGCAAGGGGCAAAACCACCAGTGATGGCGGCATATCGCATGGCTCCACCGGAGTTTGAGGAGCTCCGCAAGCAGTTGAAGGAGCTTCTCGACACAGGGAAGATAAGACCGTCGAAAGCACCATATGGAGCACCAGTGTTGTTCCATAAGAAGAAGGATGGGTCCTTGCGAATGTGTGTGGACTATCACACACTCAAAAAGGTGACAGTGAAGAATAAATACCCTATTCTGTTTATTGCGGATTTGTTTGATAGGATGGGGAAGGCAAAGATCTATTCCAAGATGGACTTGCAAAAGGGCTATTACCAAGTCCGCATTGCTGAAGGGGATTAGCCGAAGACGACGTGCATCACTTGCTATGGGTCCTATGAGTGGTTGGTCATGCCGTTCGGCTTGACAAATGCTCCAATGACATTTTGCACTTTGATGAACAGGATATTCCATCCTTATCTTGATCAGTTCGTGGTGGTCTATCTTGACGATATCGTAATCTACAACAATTCTATTGAGGAGCATGTGGAACATCTCCGCATCATCTTTCAGGCCTTGCAGGAGAATGAGTTGTATGTGAAGAGATCGAAGTGCACATTCAGAGTGGAGGAGGTTCACTTCCTTGGACATGTCATTGGGCATGGACGATTAAAGATGGATGCAACTAAGATCCAAGCGATCGTAGATTGGGATCCACCGACGAAGGTAACCGAGCTGAGATCTTTCCTTGGACTTGTAAATTATTATCGGCGATTCATTCAGGGCTACTCAAGGAGAGCGGATCCGTTGACGGATTTGCTAAAGAAGGACAAGGCATGGGCTTGGGATGAAGGGTACCAATATGCATTTGAAGATCTAAAGTTAGCAATGAGCACAGAGCCAGTGTTGTCATTGCCAGACTTTGGAAAAGAGTTCGAAGTATAGACGAATGCGTCAGACTTTTCCATTGGAGGAGTCTTGATGCAGGATGGGCATCCCATTGCCTACGAGAGCCGGAAGCTAAATGAGACAGAGCGACGATACACTGTTCAGGAGAAGGAGATGACAGCCATCATCCATTGCTTGTGGGTATGGATACACTATTTTCTTGGGGCAAAGTTCGTAGTTAAGATGGAAAATGTGGCTACAAGTTACTTACAGACACAGAAGAAGTTGTCCTCCAAACAAGCAAGGTGGCAAGATTTCTTGGCTGAATTTGACTACACCCTGGAGTACAAGCCTGGAAAAGCGAACATTGCTGTGGATGCCTTGAGCCGCAAAGCTAGACTTGTCGCTATGACAACGGTGAAAGGGGAGTTGCTAGATAGAATCAAGGAAGGGCTACAACAAGATCTGTTGGCAAATGAGTTGAGGCAAGCAGCAAAAGAAGGGAGGATAAAGCAGTTTTGGGTAGAGGATGAACTCCTCTATGTCAAAGGGAAGAGACTCTACATCCCAAAGTGGGACAACCTGTGGAGGGAGTTGATCAAAGAGTGTCATGACACTCGATGGGCAGGACATCCAGGCCAGAAAAGGACCATGGCACTTATGGAGATCATGTACTATTTGGCCAAGGATGAAAGAAAGTGTGGATGCATATGTGAAGACATGTCTTGTATATCAACAAGATAAGGTGGAAAATCGGCAACCGGAAGGATTGCTAGAGCCATTGCCAGTGCCAGAACATCCATGACACACCGTGACATTGGACTTCATCAGCGCGTTACCGAAGTCAAAAGGGTTTGGATCTATCATGGTGGTCGTGGATAGATTCTCCAAGTATGAGACGTTCATCCCAAGTACTAAGGATTGAACTGCGGAGGAGGCGGCCCAAGTATTCTTCAAGCAAGTGGTGAAGCATTGGAGTCTACCACTAAACAACATTAGTGACCGGGATCCTCGCTTCACGGGGAAACTTTGGACGGAGTTGTTCAAAATGATGGGATCACAGTTGAAATTCTCTACCAGCATTCATCCGCAGTCAGATGGGCAGACCAAGCGGGTCAACGGCCTGTTGGAGTGCTACCTACGACACTTTGCCAGCGCCAATCAGCGGGATTGGGAAAAGATCTTGGATGTTGCCCAATTCTCCTACAACCTGCAAAGGAGCGAGTCGACGGGAAAGAGTCCCTTCGAGTTGGCGACAGCCGTCAACCGCTCACGCCGCATGCATTGGTCGTCAGCCATGGAGAAGGGAAGAGCCCAGGGGCATATCAGATGGCAAAGTCCTGGACAGAGCAGGATGACTTGGCTAAAGTTTGCTTGGAGAAAGCAAGGAAGCGCATGAAGAAATGGGCTGACGTAAAGAGAAGGCCGCAGGAGTTTTGCCTAGGTGACAAAGTGATGGTTAAGATACTACCCCAACAATTCAAGGTGTTGCAGGGCATGCACAAAGGATTGTTGCGGAGATATGAAGGGCCATTTGAGGTGATCGGTAAGGTGGGCAAGGTGTCATACCACCTTGATCTACCTAGTTCGTTAAAGATTCATCCATTCTTCCATACGAGTATGTTGAAGCCTTATAATAAAGACCCGGAAGACCCAGGGAGAGGAGAATCACATAGAGCACCTCCGATCATGACCAAATCATTTGAAACAGAGATTGATCAGGTACTATCACGGAGGGTGATACGGCGATGAGGAGTCCCACCGAACACTCAATTCCTAATCAAGTGGAAGGGGCGGTCAGATTTGGAGGCAACTTGGGAATGAAGACTTGTGGCAATTCAAGGAGTTCATTCAGTAGTTCGAGGCGACGAGGACGCCGCCAGGATAGGTGGGGGAGAATGTCACGACCTCGTCTGAATGGCTCAATCATGACTAGATGGGGTTAATACTCATGGAGGAATCTGGAGAATTCTAGAAAGAAGACTAGAGTGAATACTAGAATAATCTCTTGGGAACATTCTAGAGACTTCATGATACTTGTACATATTGGAAGTGTATAGAAGATTCTAGAGTAGGCCGTATTCTAGATCCTTCAAAATTTTGGAGGGAAATTCTTTGGGGCTCTATATAAGGAGGAGACCCCATCAGTTGTAACCATCAGAGTTTGGATAAAGCATTTGAGGTCTTTTCTTACTTCACCTCTCTTGTGCTATTGTATTCTAGTTTCCGTTGCATTTCCACCACCGTTCTTTTGGAGTGAGGCTTACTTAGCTAGCCAAAAGGGAGTGGCAAGAGGAGTTAAGGCCGTGCGCGACGTGGTCAAGAAGACTAGTCCGTAACAACCTGCTATTTTCTATCTAGAGTTGTCTCCGGAAGCAGTTCGCTGGTTGAAGTTGTTTGTCTGAGTAGTCACACGTGTTCCCCGGAACAGTTTGTTGTTTGGAGCTATCCGCGGTAGGAGAACTAGAACTGTTCACCAGAGGAAGTTCATTGTCCTGTCTGGAGTTGTTCGCCGAAGCAGTTCGCTATCTTCTCTAGAGTTCTGTTCAATAGCCTGAGATGTCGGTTTAAAGTTGCGAGCAGAGCAACTGCTTATTAGATGCTGTGGTGTGCAGGTTCAATTTTGCGACCTGCAGTTGCGGGCAGAGCAACTGTTTGTTAGAAGCTGTGCGAGCAACTTTGCGACCTGTAGTACGGTTAGAGTGTGTCCAGAGTTGCGGTTAGAAGCTCTACGGCCTGCAGTGTGATTGCAACAGTTGGAGTGTGATCAAGATTTGTTTTTTTATTTATCCAATATCACGCCAAGTATTCGGATCTGGATTCTCTCCCTTTGTAATGAAATGAAGGGGATCCATTTCAAGATCCGATGGATAATAAAAAAATACAATACATCTAAATGCTTACATTTTTTGTCTAAAAGGAAAATATTAAAGACTAGAGAAATTGAACACATTAGACCCGATACTGAGAGGATCCTTATTTGTGACGTTGATTGACAATTGTTCAGAAATTGTACTACTGTCTCAATATCAACAATTTTGTTTTTTTAGTGACTATTATCTTGCAATACCAGAATTTAACAGGAGTGACATGGAACTTATTAAGATAAAATATGTTCTAATTCTAGTCAAATTCACATTTTAATTGTAATTATAGTCAAATGATGGTGGAATAAGTGAAAGTGTACAATGACTGAACATGCCGCTCCGACTACTCCAACATCAGTTCCTTCCCTGCTCGCCCCGGTGCAACATCCTTGACGGAGTCTCGTGTCAAAGCGAGGTTGTTGTGACCTCCATGCGAGGAGCTAGCACTGCTCACAAAGTATCCTTGATACAATGCGCAATGTCTTTGAGGTCGGTTCGGGTCATATACTTGCTCGCTCCCTGCGAGTTACCTTCTACTACTTGCTCATCTCCATCTACCATCTTGCCACCTTGCTAGACTTTCCTCTTCTAGCTGCGATCCATGCTGAAAGAGAACAGTTATGCCTCCGAAAATTCTCTAGAGAGTGAATAAAAGTTTAAAATTATTTATGAAAATTAATTACGGGATTTAGATAATCGTATACAAGCATCCACAAAAGCAAAGTCACAATTAAGTTGTCACACTAAAAGTAAATTCAAAAAATAAAAAGGTTCAAAATTTAGAAAAGATCCACAACACAGATGAACACAATAGCTACAGTGGTTTCCCAAAATTTTGATACATCAACTCTTCAACCACTTTTATAGGAATCCACTATCTTAGTGTCTTAGTCTTTTGATAAGAAAACTCTTAGAATCATTGTCCTAGTGTTTGATAAGGAGACTCTAATAACCACACACTTTGATCTTTTGATAAAGTGAACTAACCAAATAACTGAATCATTTTAAGAGGGATTCTAAGAACTCTTTTCACAATTAAAACAAATGAAAGGAGAATGCATGAAGATGAGAAGTTGTAGAAATTATCTTCTTATTTGAACCCTCATTCTGCAATATCTCTGAGTATTCCTTAGCACTTAAGTGTAATAGATCTTTGGTACTTGATTAATCTTTGATGAAAAAGAAAGTGCAAGGATTATAAGCTATAGTCTATTCTCAAAAATTCTGTAGTAGAGAGAAAGAAAAAGAAAAAGATTTTGTCGCCTGCAAGAATTTTTCTCTATCTATATTGTGTACTGTTGTCGTGTATATTGTTCATTTGAAGTCTGAACATATGAATGTCCTTAGCATTTTGAAATCCTTGCTCTTGGTAATTGTCTTCAGAAGGAATAAAATAATCTCTGAGAGAATCTTTCTAAAAATAATCTTCAAAAATCCTGTTAACCTTCACAATTTTCTTTCAAATATTTCTTCAGGAGTTCTATAGAACATCTTTTTCCTTAATTATTCTTCTAAAAACTCTAATGATTCAAAAAAAATTCATAATCATAATTTTCAAATAACTCTGAAATAAATCTTCCGAATATCTTTTCTAAATGAATGTCAACACTACGCCGAGTTCCAACTGAATGTGCATCGAATTCTGGCTTAGATGAAGTCTTTGTCAACAATCCGAAAATTCAACATTACGTCAAATTCTTATCAACGCTTGGATCAACTACTGCTTTGTAGAAGCGTCAACTTCACTTCAGATAATGCGTCGAATCCCAATTGGAGTTACTTCGACATCTAGTTGGTGTTGCTTGTCCTAAAAGCCCATCCTCGAAAGGCTCGATCCCTGTAACATCCCTCAGACAACTAGACCCCTAGGAGTGGTTTTGTCATGACTATGTCATGACAAAACTCTAGAAAGCCCAAGAAGACCAAGTGAACCTAGGCATGAAGGTGAGACCACCTTGGTCTGCAAATAATAGAATTCCAATTACTATCTTAGGGATGATCATAGGGCTTCATCATGATTCCATGACCCCACCACAACATCATTAACCTATTAGAGGGTCCATTAGAGCCATGGGGACCCACTAGGGTCAACTAAAAGGGTCAAGTTGACCAAAATCAACACAAACCCTAATCAGGTCAAACTAAGCTCATACATGGTCAACTGACCTCCCCTTAGCCAAAGTGACCCACCTAGACCTTTCCAAGACCTAAGGGAGGCCAATGGGTCACCAAGGACCCATTGGGGTCAACCAAAGAGTCTAAGTCGACCCAAGTCAACCCTAACCCTAAAAAGGTCAAAGTGCCCTAACTAAGGGTCAAGTGACCTCCAAGATGCCCAACCTACCCTACCCAAGTATTCCTAGACCTTAGGAGAAGCCAATGAGTCACCAAGGACCACTTGGGGTCAACCCAAATGGTCATGTTGACCAAGGTCAACTCTACCTTAAGATTTGGTCAAACTAGCTCAAATGGGCTAACCCAAGCTCAAGCTCATTTCCCCCATTTAGGATAACCTCATTTCCATTAATAATATGAGTTAGTGGGGTGCCAATAGGCTGGAGGAGAGATCAAAATTTGCCTTGATGATCAGGAAAGAGAAAGCTTCAATTCTCTTTAATGGAGGAGAGAGAATGAAAGGGTAAGGCCATTCATGGCATAGGGAGGCCAAGAGCTCCTCTCTTCATGTTGTATTCATTCCCCCTTCAGTTTTGAGAAGATCAACAGCCATAGCCAGCCAAATTGGTGCTGAATTCAGAGGTTGAAAGTGTTAAGTTGTCAACCTAAATCACCTAGAGGGGGGTGAATAGGTGAATTGTGCGTCTATTTGCGGAATAAAATTTTAACGAACTAGTACAAACAATCAAGCAATCACAGATGACAAGAAGATTTATAGTGGTTCCAAGACCTTGGGTACGTCCACTTTCCCTCACCGATCTAGTAAATCACTAGACTCGGCTACTCCGCTATCTCGGATTGAAAATAAATCCTACGCCTCAGAACCAACTTCCTACAACTCGGATAACAACGCTCCTACACTCGGAGAATAGTCTCCTACAAAGTTACAAAGAGATTTGAAATACAAACAGAGATTTGTCTCAGATCTGGAAAAAATTTTCTCTAGGTCTTCTTCTTGAACTTGGCGGCTTTTTCAGAATTTGTTGAAGAAGAACCTCTGTAGATCTGATCTGAGAAACCTTTGACCTACTCGATCAAGGAAAAGATGAAGATTCCTTGAACAACAAGTCGTTCTTGATCGAAAACAGTCGAGTCGATCTTCTTCCTGAGCGGCGGCGGCGACGGCTTCTATAAATTCGTTCTTGGAGAGGGACGGCCGATTCAGAATAATAGAGAGTACAGATTCCTCTTAAGGTTAGTCTTAATGAAAATACATTATATAGGATTTCCCCTAACGATTAGAAAAGTCATTAATGATGACACATGGACCAATCACGTCAAGTTATTTGAAAATCTCGTCGATCTGGACTTAAATTTTCAGAAAAAAAAAGAACTGCTATACTCGAGAAGTATGAATAAGTTCTCGAGAACAAGGCTGATTTCTCGAGAGCTAAACATTCTGGACTTAAGTTAGTACTCGAGAATTAAGGGCTAAAACTTTTCGAGAACTAACTAGACTTCTCGAGAACTATTATTCGAATGCCAAATCATGTACTCGAGAACTAAGCTGACTTCTCAAGAACTAGAAGCCAAGTTCTCGAGAACTATAATGGACTTCTCGAGAGATGGACTTAGAATATTTTCAAGGCTGTCTCTGGCTACTCGAGAAGTATAGGCTGTGACTTCTCGAGAACTTAGACTAAGCTTCTCGAGAACTATAATAATGTTTCTCGGGAACTTGTCTAGGCTTTCGAGAATTAAGTGAACTTCTCGAATACTGCTAACTCTACTTCTCGAGAACTATAGTAGACTTCTCGAGAAGTGGACTTAGAGAAATTTTCTTCTTCTCTTCAAGAATCCAATCTTCATCCTAGGGTCCAAGTGCTTGAGTATAAAGTGTATCCCAATTGAGAGCCTACACCTTAGTCAACACCTTCAATCACATAGTGAGGGATTACACTGTATGGTCCTGTGTTCATGACCCACTGTAGACTGACATTGGTCTACACTTAGCAATGAGAGTCTGCAAACACACAACTAAATAGAGATATCAAATACAACTTAATTCATCTTAGTTCAAGGGTGACTTCATGGAAATCTGGGTTGTTGTGGATGCAATACCCAACAATCTCCCGCTATTTGTAGAAGTCAGAACCCTCTACACTAAGGTGAATTATACCAATAAAGAAAGAACTATAAATGAAGACTAGATTCAAATATAAGAAATGAAGAATTAAACACATAATTAGTAAAACTAGAAATTATATATATATATATATATATATATATATATATATATATTATATATATATATATATAATGTTTTAGATTTCCAATCAACATCCATTTCATCCATAATTCTCAAAAACAGTTATCAACAAAAAGTCATTCCTTGCTCCGATGTTGTCTATCATGCTTTTCTTGTTGTCTCCTCTGGTAGTTGAAAGGCTTTGGGTAGTACCTTGGAGGTTTTGGAGGAGCCTTAGGATTGTTCTTGCCATACTCTATGTCATAGATTCTCCTTTTAGTCATGGAATTATCATAGAGTTCCCACTCAGAGGAGCTGTAGTGGAGATTCCTGTTTTCATTATAGTCCATTACTAACTTGAGAGTATCAAGAATCAATGCTTTGGAGGTAGGACTCCAGAATTCAGCAAATTCCTGTGCTTTCCTTTTCTCTGAATCTGTCTTGGGAACACTTTTGCTTGCAGAGGGGATTTCCCCATACTTTCTCTTCTTAGAAGTGTGGATTTTAGGTAAATCCTGAGGAATCACATCATCCTATACTTGGTCATAAGAAGCAGGAGGAGGATTCTGATCTTCTGGCCTTGGAGAGAAGCAGGGCATCTGAGGTTGTTGCATCTGAGTGGTCATCTGACTTGACTGACGTTCAACAAGAGGGTTCAGGTGATGAGGAATGACATTAGGATCAACCTGGAATTTAGGGAATATCTGGTTATGCATCCAGACTAAGGTGTCATAGGTATGAAATTTCACAAACTGAATCTGTTCTAAAATATTCTTATTAATTTCAGTTATCTTGTCAGACCAGACTATGTTTGCAGCAGCAGTAAACATGTCCACATGTTCTTTTACTAGACTCTCCCCCTTTCTGAATTCTACAGATAGTGTATCTATAGCATCTTCTTTGAAAGTGCAAACCTCTTAAAAGATTTTCATAACATGTTCTTGGGATTTCTTCTCTAAAAATATTTGATTGTTAGCAAGAGTTACTGTTTGATCCATGACTCGACCTATACTAGAGATAGTGTGGTCTATAGCTTTGCCACCAATCTGAAACAATTCTTTGAGAGAGTCGGTGTTATGCTAAATTTCTGCAAATCCTCTGCTCATATCTTTCTCTAGAGTAGAGACTTTGTCTTGGACTATCTTCATAGATTCATCAAAATATTTCCTCTGGTCAGCCAGCATAACTTCAATCTTACTTAGTATATCAGAACTTACAGGTGTAGCAGCAGCATGAACAGCAGGAGGGGCAACTTGAGGTGGAGGTGATCCTTTGCTTGGAGAAGGAGTTGCACTTGGAGAAGCTATTGGAGATGGAGGAGCTAGAGAGGGATCTTTTGAAGGTTCTTCAGAATTTTCTGAATGGAGGGAAGGAAGAGGTTCATCAGAGGTGAGTTCTTTGATCATGTTTTCTATGCCTTCAGCAGTGGAGTTTAGAGTTTTTTGTACTTGCTCATCTGAGGGTGTATCACCTGAGATATCTGCCAGTGGGGACCTGACTGGAGATCTAATTGGGCTTCTGACAGGACTTCTGATTGGTGAACTAGCTGGAGATCTGGCTAGACTTCTGATTGGAGTACTAGATGGAGGAGGAGAAGAGGGAATTCTGTCTACTGGAATAGAGGATGCAGGCTCCCCCTCAATTGCTGCACTAGATGGTTCAACAACATCATGAGAGGAAGGAGATGGTGTCCTGACCTCTGAATCAAGGGCTGCAAGCTCTTTAGCTATCTGTATTGGATTCTTTAGTTTTAACTCCCACCTTTGAATGGAAGCTAAGGAGATCTTCTTTAGGTGATGAATTGGTGTACCTTTGGAAGTCTTGAAGTCAACTGGATCAATCTCATGCAACATCAAGGAGATTATCCTGGCAAACTTTGGATCTTTAATGCTATACCTGATCAAGTCAAAAATCATCATACCATATGGAAATTTCTTCCTGTAGACTATGAATGTCATGACATCGAATAGGTCATTGGTTATGAAACCTATAGACCCTGTCCTGCACCATAGAATTTTCCCAACTATATCCACTAGAAGTTTGTTAACATCATTCAGAGCAGTCCTCCTTAGAGAGGAAATGTCCACTTGAACTCTACAAAAAAGACAGGTTCTGTCATTATCTTCTTGAGTAAGTTCATCTCCATCATCTACTGTAGGCAATCTTAAAAGTCTGGACACTATGGTCGGGCTTTACTTAATCTTAACTCCCTTGACCTTGGATTTCAGTACAATGCTATTCCTCCTTATCTTGGCATTTCTATAGAACTCTTCTACTTCTGGAAATAGAATTTTATAAGGTTCTGAAAGAACAAAGTTCAAACCTGTAGTTTCTAGCAGAAGAAGCAAATTCTTGAAATCGTCTGAAATTTCAGCAATCCCGACGACCACAAGTTCACTGCCGACTCCAATTATGGACTGCTGTGCCATTGAGACTGACGACGGCGATTGACAGAGCGTGAGAAAGTGGCGATGTCGAAGCTCTGGTCGGCGGAAGGCGAAGAGTTTTCGAGAGAATGGATTTTGAAATGTCGGTTGATTTGAGATTTCTAAAGTTTTATATATGTATAACCCTAGTAATGTTGATTAGGTGTCTAATTAATCTAAAATAACACTTGGATTAAAGCAGAAATCGATCGGTTTTCGAAATTGAAGAAATGAACAGAAATCGAAAACAGACGGGACATTTCTCGAGAGGTAGGGTTAGTTCTCGAGAGATATGGTTATAGTTCTCGAGAAGTATAATAAGTTCTCGATAGACAGATCTTAGTTCTCGAGAAGTATAATAAGTTCTCGAGAGACAGTTATGTACTTTTCGAGAACTAGTTATGTACTTTTCGAGAAGTAACTGTATTTCTCGAGAACTGCCTTCCACTTGAGAAATTTCTGACCTTTTTGAAGTATCGTCGATTCTTGAGCTTTGAACTGATTCCCTTTGATCTATCCTTCTTTGTTCAGCATCCCAAGTTCAGTTTTGAAGAAATTGAACCTGGTCTCGTCCAGCGGCTTTGTGAAAATATCTGCAACTTGCCGATCTGTTGGCACGTACTGCAGATCCACATCCCCTTGCTCCACATGCTCCCGGATGAAGTGATATCTGAGCTCGATGTGCTTTGTCCGGCTGTGCGAGACTGGGTTGTTTGCAATTGCTATTGCGCTGGAGGAGTCGCAAAACAACAGAATGTATTTAACCTTCATGTTGTAATCTTCTAGCTGGTTCTTTAGCCAAAGCAACTGTGCACAACAATTGTCGGCAGAAATATATTCTGACTCGGCCGTTGAGATTGCGACACAATTTTACTTTTTGCTGCTCCATGAGATAAGCCTTCTTCCGAGGAACTGACATGTCCCGGAAGTGCTTTTTTTGTCATCTTTGCTACCTGCAAAGTCTACATCTGAAAAACCAATTAGTTCACTGTCATTACTTCTCGGGTACCATAAGCCAAGTTTTGGTGTACCTTTAAGGTATCTCAAGATCCGCTTTGCAGCAACATAGTGAGATTCCTTACAGTTCACTTGGAATCTAGCACAAACATATGTAGAGAACATTATGTCTGGTCTAATGGCAGTAAGGTAGAGAAAGGATCCAACTATGCTTCTGTACTTGGTTTCATCAAAAGGTTTCCCTTTCTCATCCCTGTCCAGAGACATAATTGAGGCCATTGGAGTTCTTATAGAGGTTGCATTCTCCATTCTGAATTTCTTAATCGACTCCCTGGTAAACTTAGTCTGTGAGATGAAAATTCCATCTTCAGATTGTTTCACTTGAAGTCCTAAGAAATACTTCAGCTCTCCCATACTACTCATTTCAAACTTCCCTTGCATAAGTTTAGAAAACTTTTTGCAGAGGTTGTCGTCTGTAAAATCAAAAATAATGTCGTCGACATAGATTTGCACTAGCAATATCTTGCCTTTAATTTCCCTAAAAAATAATGTCTTGTCTATCTTTCCCCTTGTGAACTTGTTCTCGAGGAGAAAGCTAGACATCATTTCGTACCAAGATCGAGGAGCTTGTTTCAAACCGTAAAGCGCTTTCGATAATAAATAAACATAGTCAGGAAAGTTAGGATCAACAAAACCCGGGGGCTGTTCTACGCACACTTCTTTCTTTATGTCACCATTAAGGAAGACGTACTTCACGTCCATTTGATAGACAGTGAAGCCCTTCAGTGCAGCATAAGCCAGGAACAGTCCGATGGCCTCCAGCCTTGCCACTGGAGCGTATGTTTGGTCGAAGTCGATTCCTTCTTCTTGACGATATCCTTTGGCGATGAGTCTGGCCTTGTTCTTTATGATTGTTCCATCCTCGTCCAACTTGTTCCTGTAGACCCACTTTGTCCCAATGACATTTTTACCTTTGGGTCTTGGAACTAGTTTCCAAACTTTGCATCGCTTGAACTGGTTCAGTACTTCTTCCATGGCCAAGATCCATGATGCGTCTGAGTTTGCTTCCTCAAACTCCTTTAGTTCAACCTGCGAAAGAAAACTTAAATATAGATTCTCTATAGTGTACCTCGACGAGTTCTGACACCATCCCGAGGATCTCCTATAATCTGGTCCAATGGATGATCCTTCAGATGTCTGAGCTCTAGATTCCTAGCATTTGGAACTTCTTCAGCCATTGGAGTGACTTCATCAACTTAGATGGTTTCTTCATCTTGATCGTCTACCTCTCCAATGGGGGTTGGAGTAGTGATATTGATGAACTTTTCTCTTTCACCTTCAGTCGGTTCATCCAAGCTGATTTCCTTCAGCTTTGTACCTGTATCTTCAACAAGCACACTAGACGATTTATTTTGCAGAAAGCTCGTCTCATCAAATATAACATGTATGGATTCCTCTACAACTAGAGTTTTTCTATTGAAAATCCTGTATGCCTTACTATGACTACTGTAACCTACAAAAATACCTTCAAAACTTTTCTCACTAAACTTGGTAGTGTGATACTTCCCATTGTTAAGCACGAAGCATTTACAGTCAAAAATTCTAAAATATGAAATAGTTGGTTTCCTGCCCTTTAGAAGTTCGTAGGGTGTCTTATCATGATTCTTAATGATGAGTGTTCGATTTTGCATGTGACATACAGTATTGACGGCTTCAACCCAGAAATACTCCGGAAGTGAAGCATCACTCAACATAGTTCTGAAGGCCTCTATGAGTGTTCCGTTCCTTCTCTCAGCTACTCCATTTTGCTATGGAGTGCGAGGAGAGGAAAACTCATGAAAGATACCTAGGCTTTCACAGAATTCTTATAAGACCCCCCTCTCAGAACACAAGACACGGCACGAGAGGGGTCTTATGCGCGCCCAGAACAGCCGCCTTGGGGTAGCACTAACACTCGGGTTAGCCCGTACCACAAGACGCCTATTCTGCCGGCTACAACCAATATCATTGTATATATACCAACCCAACCAAAAAGGATATAAATGAATCAAATCCACTCAAGCTATAAGTCCAAAAGCACAGTAATCGAGAAGCTAAACATGCTTCTACAAAATCAGAGTACAGCTATAAAGTTGCCCCACAGGGCTACAACAAAACTCTCACACACACACATCGGTAACATATGGTAACGATGGCACCATCCCTTTAGGCCCTGTCGTCCTTGCCTGGCTGACTGGCTCCATCACATGCTGCTCCACCTGCGGGGTTTCCTCCTAAAAAGGAAGACGTAGCAACTATTAGTCTTAAAGACTAAGTGGCTTCACATTCGCTCCCCCGGCGACTCCTCGGCACCGGGCGGAGGAAGGGACATAGTACAATATATCTATATAAAGCAGGAGTATAAACAAGCAAGTGGTATAGGCACGATATCACTACGTATATGAAGTAGTGTATAATCAAGTAATAAGTTATTCTAGCAGTTCTACCTTCTATCACAGCATATCAATATAGAGTTATAACAAAAGTAACTCAACTTATATGGATGCCCATACAAGCATATAAGTTGAGGATCGTTCAACAGTAAGTAACTCATCGTATAAGAGTACCCATACAAACTTATATGATGAGGGTCTTGAATATGTAATGAGGTGCAATGTTATGTATGCGATGCAATGATACACCCATGATCACGCACATGTAGCTGCTATGTCGACACAGACTGGTAGTTCCCACTTTTCGAGCTAACCTCTCAGGCGCCAACCGTCGTGGCCAGACGGTGATAGTAGAATGGGCATTTCTACTACTAAGTGGGTATCCACGCTACTTCACTTAGGCCTCCGTACGCCTCAATACTAAGAACACAACAGCGGATCCCATGCGTACTACGGCCCAGCGGGTTCACTTGGGAAGATGTGCACCAAGATCCTAGCCCCGAACTGGCCTATGCGTGACACGGAGGGAGCCTCGGAAATGAGCACGAGGATCAAACCCAACCGTTCACTTGGCATGGAAGGAGCCTCGAGACATGAACACCGAGGGGCAAGCCCAACCGCCCAAAGTCTATCTGTCAACTCCCATCGGTGTGACGATTGGCTATCCCGTAGACCTGCCACACTATCCTTAACCTAGGATTACGACACCGCATGTCGACTCACACCGCATGCAATTCCATAACACTGTGTTATGGAATAAGCCTCAGAGAAAGCACGAGGATCAAGCCCAACCATCCACTTTACTCTCCTCAACACCATCCCGACTAGTGACGACCAACACCGCACTTATTAACTTCCACAATGCTACCCGTAGGGAGACGACACTTTAAGCACTGGACTACTAAATTTCATTCAATCAATTCAACGCACGTCATGACCATAGTTTATTCATCTATATGTCATACCGAATGATTTCAACATCATATAACAAAATGTGCATAAATGATAATCTACCAATTTATATCAAACTATTTTATTCGATTCAAGCTTGCTTCACAACTCATTGTATGAATTCAAATTAATAGACTTCAACCTTTATATCACTATGATTATTACCACAAAAGAGTGCACCTAAACCTCGAGTTAGATTGCAACATTAATTCCACCGAATCTAAATCCATGTTATGCACTACCAAGAAAATTAAGAGCAGAATAAATCTGGACAGCGACTTCAACCGAGGATTCCCATGGCTACAAGAATCCGGTGAGTGCGTGTAACCCCTATATGGAAAGATCTTTCCATCGGCTACAACTTTTATGTTCAGCCTGCAACCAAGATCAGGCTACATCCCACCTGAAATTGGCTCCAAAGCCTGCAGCGTACAGAATACAATTCTGTGCGCTTAGCCCACAGCTCTTACTTCGAACAGATATTCACATGGCTGCAGGCTTCACCCGAAGGCGTGTAACCACTCGTTGGAAAGATAATTTAAAGGGCTACAACTTTCGTGTTTAGTCAAAAGCCCAGATCGGACCATTTCTTGCGTGAAAATAGCTAAGAAAGGCGCTGCGTGCAGAATACAGATTCTGCATGCATCTTGAAGCAGAATGAACGACATCAGTTCATCTTCTTCCTCAAGGCGATTCCCCTCATATCGCAACCAGAAGTTCCTCCACCCTTATTCTCCCTCTCAAGGCCATTCCTCTTCACGAATCCACCCCATCATCACTTTGAAGAAGGGGAGGTTGAAGATGACTAGTCATTAGAACAAGGTTCTAGATAGGCCTCCCTAGAAAGCTTCTCCTCATGCATCAAGACTCATTTGAGTCGATGTATCGCCTAAGAATATCTAAGGATCTAGCACCAAGGGAGAGTGTAGGAAGCTCACATCATTTCCAGCGGTAACGCCATTCCCGGCCATGGATCTTGTCATCCTTCCCGTTGCCATCACTTTTCCTTGACAGTGGTGGCGTTTCTCCTCCTCCAAGGTTTGTTCCAGCAAGATCTCCTCCTCCAGAAAGTTCTCTAAGGAAAAGGGCTGGAATGAAGAGTGAAAATTGCTAGGGTTTAACTTTTCCTTTTTATACAGAAGTGACACGGGTAGGGACACAACCGTGTCCTTACCCGTGTCCTGCTCTGGCGAAACGGCTCGACTGCCGTTTCTTTCTCCTACATGGGTACAGACACGCCCGTGTCTGTACCTGTGTCCAAGTGACACGGCCGTGGTTCTGGCCGTGTCGACACCCGTGTCTTGCTCGGGGCACTGCTCTTTTTGCTTACCTTGGAGCACACGGGTAGGGACACGCCCGTGTCTCTACCCGTGTCCTTCTCTAGCCAGACTCAAAGCCATGGCACTCAAAGCCATGGAACTCAACGCCATGGAACACGGGTAGGGACATGCCAGTGTCTCTACCCGTGTCCTGCTCGGGACAAAACACTCAAAGCAATTTCACTCAAATCCATGGTCACTCAACGCCACTGAACACGGGTAGGGACACGCCCATGTCCCTACCCGTGTCCTTCTCGGGACACACCACTCAACGCCATTTTATTACAACTCAACCCCATGGACACTCAGCATCACTGAACATGGGTAGGGACACGCCTGTGTCCCTACCCGTGTCATACTCAACACAGTTTTCAACTTATTTCCTTGTTTTCCGCGAGTGCGCACCTGATCGCCTGCACCCCCTTGAGACTACACCAGCTCTCCTGACACCAAAAACACGCACAAGGGGCCTAGCGTGAATCGGAATGTTACAATTCTGTCATGGACCCACACTTGAACTCTGTTCCATTTTCACTTCTGATTTTGACTACGGAACAGTTGTATTCATTCTGGATCTGCCTAACAAAATTTGTAAAGACATCAAAGCTATCTGACATGTGTTTCAGAAAGAACACCCACGCAAAGCGCGAGTAGTCATCAACAATAACTAATGTATATTCCTTACCTCCCAAGCTTCTAATTTGTAGTGGACCGAACAAGTCCATATGAAGTAGATGGAGACATCTATTTGAATCTTTATCAATAATGCTTTTAAAGGTAGCCCTTGTTTGCTTGACTTTTACGCATGCGTGATAAGGTCTATCTTTGATGTACTTTACATTTGGGGAATCACGTACTAAGTTCTGGGAGAATAATTTATTAATAGTTTTAAAATTAATATGTGCTAATCTCTTGTGCCATTGCTCACCAAGAGATGCACTATCTTTTGCTAAAAAATACACTGGTGTGGAAGAATCTATACAAATGAAATTTAAACAAAATATATTCCTTCTTCGAGTGCTAGATAGAATCGTTTCCATATTGTCAACAGACTTTATCAGGCACTTGTTAGCATGGAATTCAACTATATATCCTTTGTCGTATAGTTGGCTTATGCTTATAAGATTGTATTCCAATCTCTCCACATAAGCTACATCCGAAAATGATACACTACCGTTAGTGATCATACCGTAGCCTTTGGTTATTCCTCGGTCTGAACCTCCAAAGATGACCTTTGGTCCGTTCAACACTGGAGAATAATTTTGAAGTGGGCTTCTTGTCCCGGTCATGTGCCGAGAGCATCCACTGTCCAAATACCAGATTGGCATTTTGGTGGCCTTTGGACATACCTGTAATCATAATCAATTTGCCTTAGGAACCCAAACACGTTCTGGTCCTTGGTCTCGTGTTAGAACACTCCCCCTATGAGGGTTAGCATTTTGAGTGGTCATTCTCATGTTGCCAACTTGAGGAGTTGCAAAATTTCTTGGATTAAACCAACAATCGATGGCAAAATGACCAATTCTGCCATAGCACCAACAGTCAAACCTATTGTATCTTTGCCTTAAGTTCTCCTGCTTGACCTCCCGGGATGGTGGCCTAGAAGGGGTAGCATTATTGGAGGAAGAAGCTTCATGATGATGGCAATCACATGATTTCTTCTCCATCACAGGCTTTTCCACAATGGATTTTACTTTTGGTGCTTTCTTGAAGTTATGACCATGATCATAAGGTCCATAGCCCTGAAGAATGACTTCTTCATAGGGTGCCTTAAAGACACTCTCACCAAAGTTTCTGGGGCGAGTCCATCCTTGGTAACGAGACTTTGGCTCTATATAAGTAGGTATAGTCAAGTGACCGTAGGACGAGTCAAGATCAAACTTATTCATTGGAAAGATGACTTTCTTAAAAATAGTCTGATCTAGAGGAGCCTTCCCCTTTTATTTGGCTGAGGCCTTCTTGGCGGCCTTATTCTTTCTCTTAGCTTTATTTATCCTAGAGGATTTACTAGGAGCACCATCATGGCCTAGTCCAGCACCCTTGGTCTTAGCTGAGAATTCAGCAATGAGAGGAAGAACATTCTTAGGCTTTGAGAAACTTTCAACAAGTTTCTTTTCAGCCTCGAGTTATTCTTCCAACTCTTTGATGATTTTCTCTTTAAGGTCGTGGTGCTCTAGAGCTTGATTATATTCCTCAATGGCCATATTGAGGTTCTCTTGGAGTGAGTTAGTCTTAGCGACTTCTTCTCTCAAGCTGCTCTCAATAGCTTTTAGAGACTTAATCTCTTTAGCTTGAGTTTTCACGACTCAGCGACATTTGTCGTAAACCATGATCAACTCCTTGTATTGGGCCATGAGTTCAGACTCATCGTCAGAGGAGCTATCCTCATGATCATGCTCAGAGATTTAAGAATCTGAAAGAGGGGTGTGAGATTTTACCTCCCTAGTGAACTGGGGCTCTTGTTCATCATCTGATTGAGACATAAGCCCAAAGCAGGCTTCCTCTTCTTCACTTGACTCAGATGAGTCAGAGTCACTAAGAGTCTTTCCCTTCTTGGCTATCAGGCTCTTCTCTATCCTCTTCTTGTTGTACGAGGACTTATTTTCTTCTCTCCTGCCACCCTCCTTCTTCTTGTGGGGGCAGTCAGCTATGATGTGACCTGGCTTGTTACAACAGTAGCAAACTATATCAGTCGAAATATGTTTGTTTTGTTTAGAACCATAACTGTCGTGGCTGCTTGAGCCTTTTCGTTGTCGATCACCGTCATGTCGTGATCTTCTGTGAGAGGCATCCTTGCCTTTCCATTGCTTTTTCTTGTTCAAGAATTTCTTGAACTGCCGTGAGAGTAAGGAGAACTCTCCTTCAGATAGTTCTGATCCCGAGGTACTTGGCTCCGAGTTTTCTTCGTCACTAACTTCTTGTGCTGGATCTGGAGAGGTAGCCTTTGACTTCTTGGAGGTGTCTGCCTTTAAAGCAATAGACTTCTCTTTGGATGCAGACCTGCTCT
Source organism: Platanthera zijinensis (assembly GCA_039513925.1). NCBI lineage: Eukaryota > Viridiplantae > Streptophyta > Magnoliopsida > Asparagales > Orchidaceae > Platanthera > Platanthera zijinensis. Next base: position 161,516,542 of record CM077083.1, read on the forward strand.
TCTCTTCTTCAGCTTTCCTTGTGTTGAGTTGAAGCTCATATGACATCAGTTTCCTGAAGAGATTCTTAGGATCTGTTTCAGCTAGCTTTCCAAATTCCCCGATGGCACATAATTTATTGTCCCATTCCTTGGTTAAGGATCTTATGAACTTATCATTCAGTTCTCCGTTGTTGAAGACTTGGCCATATACTCGGAGGCCATTAACTATCTTGAAAAAGTTCTCAAAAGTATCTGCAATGGTATCCTTTGGCCCTTGTCTGAAGGCTTCGTACTTCTGATTTAATAGGTTTCTTCAATCATCCCTCACTTCTTCTATACCTTCCATCATAGTGACGAGAGACTGCCACATCACCTTAGTAGATTGACAGTGAATTAGATTCTGCAGCATAGAGTCATCGACTGCACTTGCTATTATATTTTTAGCTTTCTTATCAAGAGAGACAAGTGCAATCTTGTCCTTATCTAGATCCATCAACTTCTTTGGAACCTTCTTGGTTGGATCTATAGTGGAGATGGTCATGGGCACGTAAGGACCTTCTTCAACAATCATGAAGATTCGAGGATCCACAGCTTCCATGAAAAATTTAATTCTCTCTTTCCACATGAGAAAGTTGTTCTTTGTGCACAGGGGAAGCTTGGCAAAATCTTTAGCCTTGTCCATTGCTTAAAAATTCTCAAGAGACAACTTAGAGAGGAAATTGATAAAGGTGTTAAACTTTTAACGACCAACCTCCCTCTGATACCAATTGAAAGTATTAAGTTGTCAACCTAAATCACCTAGAGGGGGTGAATAGGTGAATTCTGCGTCTATTTGCGGAATAAACATTTTAACGAACAAGAACAAACAATCAAGCAATCACAGACGACAAGAAGATTTATAATGGTTCCCCAACCTTGGGTACGTCCACTTTCCCTCACTGATCTAGTAAATCACTATACTCGGCTACTCCACTATTACGGATTGAAAACCAATCCTATGCCTCGGAACCAAGTTCCTACAATCTCGATCCAAATGGATCTACACTCGGAATATGAAAATTTCCTACAACTCGGATAACAACACTCCTACACTCGGAGAATAGTCTCCTACAAAATTAAAAAGAGATTTGAAATACAAACAGAGATTTGTCTAAGATCTGAAAAAATTTATCTCTAGGTCTTCTTCTTGAACTTGGCTGCTTTTTCAGAATTTGTTGAAGAAGAACCTCTGTAGATCTGATCTGAGAAACCTTTGACCTTCTCGATCAAGGAGAAGATGAAGATTCCTTGAACAGCAAGTCGTTCTTGATCGAAAACAGTCAAGTCGATCTTCTTCCTGAGCGGCGGCGGCGACGGCTTATGTAAATTCGTTCTTTGAGAGAAACGACCGATTCAGAATAATAGAGAGTACAGATTCCGCTTAGGGTTAGTCTTAATGAAAAGACATTATATAGGATTTCCCCTAGTGGTTAGAAAATTCATTAATGACGACACATGGACCAATCACGCCAAGTCATTTGAAAATCCCGTCGATCTGGACTTTAAGTAAATTTTCTGAAAAAAAGAACTGCTATTCTCGAGAAGTATGAATAAGTTCTTGAGAACAAGGTTGATTTCTTGAGAGCTAAACATTCAGGACTTAAGTTAGTACTCGAGAATTAAGGTCTAGAACTTCTCGAGAACTAACTAGACTTCTCGAGAACTATTACTCGAATGCCGAATCTTATACTCGAGAACTAAGATGACTTATCGAGAACTAGAAGCTAAGTTCTCGAGAACTAAAATGGACTTCTCGAGAGATGGACTTAGAATATTTTCAAGGCCGTCTCTGGATACTCGAGAAGTTTAGGTTATGACTTCTCGAGAACTCTGACTAAGCTTCTCGAGAACTATAATGATGTTTCTCGAGAACTAGTCTAGGCTTTTTGAGAACTAAGTGAACTTCTCGAATACTGCTAACTCTACTTCTCGAGAAATATAGTAGACTTCTCGAGAAGTGGACTTAGAGAAATTTTCTTCTTCTCTTCAAGAATCCAATCTTCATCCCAGGGTCCAAGTGCTTGAGTATAAAGTGTATCCTAATTGAGAGACTACACATGAGTCAACACCTTGGATCACACAGTGAGGGATTACACTGTATGGTCCTGTGTTCATGACCCACTGTAGACTGACATTGGTCTACACTTAGTAATGAGAGTCTGCAAACACACAACTAAATAGAGATATCAAATACAACTTAATTCATCTTAGTTCAAGGGTGACTTCATGCAAATCTGGGTTATTGTAGATGCAATACCCAACAGAGGTTATACCATGGCCGAAATTTGAGCTTTCATGGCCGTTAATGGCTTTGGAGCTTTGGCCCTTCCTCTTCCCCATATGATCAACTTAAAAGCATCCCTGAACCCAGGGCTATCTTTTCTACACCTTACCTGAAGGAGCCAAGCAAGTTGACAGTGATGTTGTAGAGCACTGAAAAGCTCCACCACCGGCCATGGAGCTCAACCACCCCACTCGTCGGCAAGCCCGATTAAAGGTCCTCCCCTACTCCTCTCTTTGTGGGCTAGCATCTTAGATCTTTTATGAGATAAATAGGGCTCAATTGAGCTCGATCGTGTGAGAGAAATTTCAGATTTCCATGGTTTTTTCTACCACTCGGGTTCGCCAGAAATCGCCCCTCCGGCGGCCGTGTCGCCCTCCGGCGGCCGTGTCGCCCTCCGGCGATAGCCCCCACCTCAACGGTGGTGGTGGCAGTGGTGGCCGGCCAGGGAGGTGGCCGGATGGCCGAAAAAAAGGTTTGAAAGTTGCTCCAGGTCGGTGAAATCACAGCGGTCGGCTGGAGGTTAAAGACGATCCGATCACCATCGGATTAGATCTGTACAACAGGTTTTAAAGATTATTAAGATTTTATATTTTTAACCCTTTATTGTGCCCCTGTTAAATTAGATAAATGAGACCCTTAGGTGAAGAAGCAATTAAAGTGGCAAACATGAAAATTGTAGCTCTTGGCGTCTACTTTAATTTAAAATAAATTTCAACCCATTTGGGTAAGTGGTTTGACCACAACACTCAAAATGGTGCAGCTTATACATAGGCTTGACCAGAGTCTAAATTGAGTGCCCCCATAAATCCATCCATTCAAATGACTTGAAATTTTGGCTGGGGTCACTCTTACATATACCTATAATATATTCAAAAATGAGAATTTTTGGAAAACATTTTCCTAACATTTTTGTAGAAAGTTAATAAACCTTGCATGAATTATTTAAGGGATCTAATGACCTCGAAGCCCACCAAAATTTTGGTGATTTTCTTTTAGGATAATATTATGACTCTGCTAAAAATTTCAGCCCATGTGGGGTTGATTTGAATAGGTATTGGTGTGACCAAAGTTTGGTCCCTCAAAGGTAATTTAGGGCAATGAGTGCTTGGGGCATGGATGGGCCAATTCTCACCCAAAGGGGGTAGGACTTGGGCCAGAGCTCCATGGTTAGTTAAAACACTCTCTCATGGAGTTGGAGGTGGTTTGGGATGGATTTTATAAGACCCCTTTTTTTTTAAAACCCAGGGTCTTATGCCCAGAACCGCCGCTTTGATGTGACACCTTCGCACCCGGGAAGGTCGTCACTGCAACGCGCCGATTCTGCCGGCCTTTTTGATCACAGTAAGTAGCAAGCAAGAAAAGTAAGCAAGTCCACCAGAAGAAAATATCACATATAAATAAAAACTCCACGAAGGGAGTGTCCACAGAAAACATCAGAGTACAATGATACTAGAAATATAAGGGCTCATGCCCGGTACATCAAGTCCTCACTACAAAATCACTCAATGCGGAAGCAAGACTAAAACTCTACTAAAGGTCAGGACTCACGGTCCCTGCAGTCTGGACTCCAGTGCTAGACTGCCCCATCTCCAAGCGTACCGGCCTCCTGGGCTGCTCCTTCATGCTGGGCTCCGCGATCCCCTAATATGATATGGTTCGAAAACCGTTAGTCTAAAAGACTAAGCCCTATCATCCCCCACCCCTTCCCCCATGCTCTAAGGCACCGGGCAGAGAGGAAGAAAGGGGAGGACATGAAAGTGGAGATAAATTCCAAAACAGATGACGGTGGACCTAACTAGCAAGTTATAACAGGTGAACAGTATAAATGTTGTAATAGGTATAACAGAAAGGAAGTAAGTAAGAAAATAAACCTTCGCTTATGTGAGTACACATAAGCCAAGGGATCTTTTGCAAGGCTCCCATCGTATAATGCGTCCCATACCTCTTATACGTTGGAGTGTCAGTTATCAAGCAGCAGATTTACATATATCAAATTGACCTTAATTTATAAACTTGCCCACACAAGCTTATAGACTAAGGGGTCGTTTTGCAAGTCCTAAAGTATAAGCGTCCCATTCCACTTATATTTTAGGTGTCATGGTTGTTATGAATGATTATGACATGCAGCTATATGGTGGGTTATAATGTTCAAGCAGTGCAACTCACACACCCAACTTTGTGTACACAAACCTTTAGTTCCCCCTTTCTGGAGATAACTCCCAGGTTACTCCCGTAGTGGCAAACAGAAGCGGAGGGTTGGGCCTCGCCCACCTCAAACCAGTAAAAGCACCACTGATCTGACCTATCCTATGCCCTCAACGCCTGGTGCACGAGGCGGACTCCTGCGTACTCTTGCCGACTGGTCCACCGGACTTAACCTTGGCTAAGTGCTAGTCACCTTGCCGAGTCAACGATATCGGTGTCGGTGAAATCGAACTCCCCGATATCGAAAACCCACCACCTTAATCTTCCTATTTTATGCACATGCAGCAGTTTAATATATAACGATTTTAAAGTGTCAAACTCCCGGACTAAACCGTCCGTATAAACCACATCGGAGACCAAATTCCCCGGACTAAAACGTCCGGCTCATCTCCAGACTCTATCCCCTAGAATACCACGGGACAACGCCCCCTTGATCACCTCGGGACGACTTAACCATTACCAACCCTAACTAATGAGTGTGTGAACTGTGAATCCCTATTAGGCTAATTACTCTTTCGTTTGTTTTAAGATTTACGTTAGCCCAGGACTGCCCCCAGCATACCCCGTGAAGGGCTCTCAAAGGGCACTAGGAACCAAGAAGATGACATTACGGCCCAAAGTTCCCTTTCGCAAGGCACTTATTGTTATTGGTTGTTTTTCCCTTACCCGTTCTCTCTATAAATTGCATCGAACTAAACCTAGGGTGGATTTGACTCTTCACTCCTACGGGGACGGCGATCTTTCGTCGGTCCCGCGCACCTTCTAGAGCGCATCAACTCATTCCTCACCACACTTGAAACCTCCTATGGTGATCCATCCTCTTTCTTTAAATCCAATCCAACACAAGCTGTCCTTACGCTAACCCAAACCTTATCTTGTTACTCATTTCCCAAAGTTACTAACCACAGACCACCTTATACTAAGTAATGTCTATGATAGGATGTCCTTTGTGTTTTCTTCCGAACGGCCTAAGTTAATTACTGGGGGCCTGCCATGACATTATTGAATCAATTCCCGGTTATAACAATTTTCTCAATTAATTTATTAATTAATTGATTTTACTAAAATCCAAGGTCTTCCAAATTTGTACAAGGATTATATTTTTCAGTCATGTATAAATCATAATAAATTTAAGATAAACAATAATGTATCTAAAAATGACATATCCAAGGTTTGACAATTTTTCCTATGGTCTAAGGGGTCTAAACATATTTTTGCAATAATCCATTTCTTTCATGTCTGATGAATAAACTACATCAGATTCTCTTCTAAATCATTTGGATTAATTACAGGGTACTAGAAATAACATGAAAATAGTACTATAAAAATTTCATAATTTTACTGCTGGAAATTAATTTATAATAAATCATTTACTAAAACACTAATCTAGCATGCTTGTGAATCAAGTACTATATTCATAACTCCAAAAATCCAGAATAAAATCCCACTGATTTAAACTGATTTAAAAAATCTATTTACCAACTTTTATAATTTTCCAGAAACTATTTATGTCATAAAATATTTTTAAAACATAGAGCCCTTTAATAATACTTGTGAAGGAACTATTCTATTTAATCAACATAAAATTGAACTAAAATTCATGGGCATTCCTACTGGCCAAAAACATCTAAATCCAGAATTTCAAGGGGGCCTTCTTTGAATTAAAAATCTTTAATAAATAAAACATCAAAAAGGGCTATACCCACATTCATGAATGAAGTACTAGAAATACCTATCTAAAAATTCTAGTAAAATTATCCAAGGGTCCTAACTACCATAGAAACACACTACCCCAATTTCATGGCTTTTAAAAGAGTTTAAGATACTGTTTTGACGTAAAATCCCTTCTACCCTAAAACTAGGGTTTAAGTTTTGAGGTAGCTACCTACATCAAAATTCTCTAATATTACAACCAGAGGGTTAAATACCCATTAACAACCTCTCTACCAAATCTCAAGGCCATACAAGGGCATTTTCCCCTATGTCCTTCACAAACCCCCAAAGTCCACATTTAGGGTTTGAACCTGGGCCCTAAGGTAAACTTACCCTAAATCATCCCATATTCCTTAAGGGTAATCTTAGGACCAAAATAAACCAGTGGTCAAAATCTCAACCTCTGTTGAGGTGAGATGATCATACCAGAGTGCAAAGAACCTTCTCACTAAGCTTCCTTCCACTAGGTCAAAACTAGGGTTTAGAGGATTCCTAATTAAAACTCAACCAAATGAGTTGAAATTTGAACCAGACCTAGATACCTATACCAGGGACACCTCACCAAAATTTGGGAGGGTTTGGAAATCTTTTGACCTTTCAACTACCTTACCCTAGCTTTTCTAGGTTTAGGGCAAAACCCTAGGTTACACTTCTTTAAATGGATTCCAATTTTTACAGGAGCTAGTTCTAGGTGATATTAAGCCCCTGTATAAAATTCAAAGCATTTGGACCAAGGATTAGGTGTGGGGAATTTTTCAAAGATCTGCCCTATTTGTAGGACCTACCCTAGAATAATGGCCCTATAGGTTAGAAGACTTGTCCTATAATTTTCCATAATATATCAAACTGTAGATAATTAAAAGGCCTACAACATTCATGTTGATCAATTTTGATGAACAAGCCTCCAAAGGGCCTAAATAATTTTTATAATAAAACTGCCCTAAACCTAGGACATACCCATAATCAAATGGCCCTACAAGTCTAGGTACTCTACATAAATTTCACCACAGCATATCAAATTGTAGGTATTAAAAGGACCTACAACTTTCATGCTAAACACTTTTCCAGTAGGTGCCCATAAGGGGCCTAAAATCCAATTACAGTAAAACTGTTTTATTTAAAATACAGAAAATTAGAAAATAGGATTTAAAATTATGGAATCTGCTCTGCACGAATCTAGAAGCATATTAGGCGGCTCCTGTTCATCTTACCCGATGGAGCCAAAAAGAGGCTTGCGCAGGCAGTTTTTGCGGGCCGATTCCCGGCGGCCTGAGGCGGCGCCACCACCGGGAAACATCCCCTAATTGTTCCCGGTGGTGGGGGCTATCACTGGCCAGAGCTAGGGCGGCCGGAGGTGGCGGCGCCGCCCTAGCTGAGAGCTCAAAAACCTCCCAAAAAATGGTGATTTTCCGAAAAATAAAAATCTAACTCGGGTTCGATTGAGCATGGAATCGGTTTCTAAGCATTCCTAGGATCTAAACATGAGAGAAGGAGAGGAGGAGGACCTGAGTTCGGGCTTGGATGCAGGTGGAGCGACGGGAATGCATGACGGCGGCGGCGGCGGCGGCTGCGTTTCCTCCCTTGGTGGCTCCGGCAGCGGTTCTCCCTCCTATCTAGGGTTTCGAAATCCCTCACCCTAGCTTGCTGATGGGGTATAAATGGCCAGGAGGGGAGGGGGAGGTGGTTTTGAAAATGGCCATCAAAGCCATTAATGGCTAGGTTTGGCCATGGAGGAGGGGGGCTGAACCAAGGCCTAGGTGGCCGAGAAATGGCTGAAAACTTCTCCCCTTCCCCTGGGGAGTTGAATTCAGCCATTAAGGGTGGCCTTTGGCCTCCCTTTGGCCGATCCCTCTATTCCTTCCTCTCTTAATTTTTCTCTCTCCTCCATTAAAAAGAAACTCCCCTTTTCTCTCTCCTCACACCAAGGCAATTGATGTTATTTTCATCCCAAGAGTCAAGGGAGTTGAATGGGGAATAATATCAAGGCTTGATGGTGGAGAGAGAGACCCTTGGTCATGAATACTCTTCCTCCAAATTTTTTCCTCTCTCCTCCATTATTCATGAAAATGATATTTTTTCTCTCTCCTAATTATCATGAACGAATATACTCATCTCCCTCAACCTATTGGCAACCCACTAAGGTTTATAATTCCCTTAGGAAATATCATGAAGGGAGTGGTTCACCTTCCACCATAAGTGGCCTCTTTAAACACTTTCTCTCTCCTCTTTATTTCTCTAAATTTAGGCTTCTCTCTCTCTCTCTCCTAGTCACTAGGTTGACTTGGTCAATCCTCTAGGATATGGGCAGCCAAATTAATACATAATAATCATGCAAGAGATTAGTCTAAGGGGAGGGTGGCTTGAGGTTGGGTTAACCCATATAGGCTAGGTTTGACTTGATTTGGGCTTGGGGTTGAATTGGTCAATTTGACCACTATGGTTGACCTAAGTGGATCCTTGGTGACTCATTGGGCCCACATTAGGTCTAAGGGGATTTTTTAGAGTCAAAATGAACCTACTAGGCCACCCAAAATCAGTGTTTAGAAAATTACTATTTGCAGACCAAGTGGGTCTCAACTAGGTTTTTAGGTTACTTGGTCTCCTGGGTTCACCTAGGTTAACTCATAGGACCTAGTTATGCTCAAGTCACTCCTAGGGGGGTCCAATTTGAAAATGGGTTGTTACAAATCCCAATAAACAAAACAAAAATTTCGTCCCCGAAATTAAAGTTAAGTCTACGGGAATTTCTACCGAGATAACTTAAGCTTGTAACATCCCATGAAGCGTGGAAGCGCCTACTAGGTTAACAACATAAGGGATAGCCCCAATAAAAAAAAGGATTAGCCTCTACCTTTTTAAATAATTCAACTAGTACTGGAAAAATAAGGAAAAATGCTTAACACACCGGAGGAGTTGTGAGGTATACCTGACTAAATAGCTCCGGATATTTTTCCTGCATCAGGTCCTGAGGCTCCCAAGTATGCTCCTCTCGTCCGTGGTTCCTCCACAAGACCTTGACTAGCGGAATCTTCTTGCGGCGCAAGACTTGTATCCCCTGGTCATCGATTCGTATCGGCTCCAAATGTACATATCGATCCGAGGCTACCGGCCCATCAGTGGCCGTAATCTGCAACTCCGGGCGTAGTAGAGCCCTCCTGAGTGAAGACGCGTGAAAAACGTCGTGCAAGCCGGCCAGCTCCGGTGGCAGCTCCAACCGTTAAGCTAGAGGACCGATCCGCTCCAGGATCCTGAACGGTCCCATGTATCTCGGGCTGAGCTTCTTCCGATGACCTCGCACCCGTGAAACTCCATGCATCAGCCGGATCTTCAAGAACACCCGATCCCCGATCTAAAACTCCACCTGACGATGTCGAGCATCATAATACTTCGCTTGTCTGCTCTGCGCCTCTAACATCCGGTCCCGGATTAGTCTCACCTGAGCCTCGGTGTCTTCCACAAACTCTGAGTCTAGAATCTTCGGATCTACGTCCTGCAGCCAAGATAGCGGTGTCCCCTTCTCCCATACAAGGCCTCGTAAGGAGCCATCCGTATGCTGGACTGGTAGCTGTTGTTATACGAGAACTCCTCTAATGGTAGCATCTTCTCCCAGGGCTCTCCGCGGTCTACAATACATAGTCTCAAGAGGTCTTCCAGCGTCCGATTGGTACGCTCCGTCTGCCCGTCAGTCTGGGGGTGGAAAGCCGTACTGAAGGTCAGTCGGGAGCCAAGGTAAGCCTGCACCAATCTCCACTCTCTGGATGTAAACCGACCATCTCGATTTGATACGATCGTCCTTGACACGCCGTGATAACAAATATACTGCTCCACGAACTTCCGAACCAACACTCCAACAGAGTCATCCTTCCTGATCAGGATGAACCTAGCCACCTTCGTCAGACGGTCCACAATCACCCAGATCGAATCGTTTCCCGTCCGTGATCGAGGTAGGCCATGGATGAAGTCCATCGCGATGTCCTCAAATTTCCACTCCGGCACCGGGAGTGGCTGCAATAAACCAGTGGGATGTCTACACTCTGCCTTCACTAGCTGGCACGCCTCGCAGTGGGTCACGAAGTAGATGATGTCCTTCTTCATGCCCGGCTAGTATAGAGTCTTCTTCAAATCTACCGTCATCTTTGTGATCCCGGGATGTATAGAAAATCTGCTATGATGAGCCTCGGCCATGATATCCTCCCGAATCTGGCCTCCATCCGGTATGTAAGTCCGACCTCTGAAACATATCAGTCCATCTCACATCGAGTAGTCCCCAGCTGAGCCTGCCTCCAAGGCACGGAAAATCGGCTCTAGCTTGGCATCCCGCCTCTGCCAATCTCTGACTCTGTCATGAATATCATAGGTGGTACTCGTAGCGGCCAGGTACTCCTCGTACAGCTCAGGGTCGCCAGGTGATACCAGAGTGATATGCATTTCTTCAAAACTTCGTAGTAGCTCCATAGACATAAGCTGAGGTCCTGTTCCAGCTGTGGCAGCTCTCCGACTCAGTGCATCGGCCACCACGTTTGCCTTACCCGGATGGTAGTGCATCTCATACTGATAGTCCGCTAGAAATTCCACCCATCTGCGTTGCCGGATGTTCAGCTCCTTTTGCGTATCCACATACTTCAGATTTTTGTGATCTGAAAATATGTCGCAGTGAACTCCATAGAGGTAGTGCCGCCAGACCTTTAATGCAAAAATGACCGCTCCCATCTCCAGATCGTGAACTGGGTAGTTCTGTTCATGTTTCTTTAACTAGCGGGAGGCATAAGCGATCACATATCCCTTCTGCATCAAAACTGCTCCCATGCCCTGGTAGGAGGCATCTGCATAAACCTGAAATCCTTCTCTCCCCGATGGGAGGGCAAGAATCGGGGCCGAAGTGAGTCGATTTTTCAGCTCCTGGAACGCCGTCTCGCACTGCGGTGTCCAGACAAATGGTATTTCCTTCCTCGTCAGAGAGGTAAGTGGGAGGGCAAGCCTAGAAAAACCCTCTACGAACTTCCGGTAATAGCCGGCAAGTCCTAGGAAGCTCCGTACGTCCGTAGCTATCTTCAACTTTGGCCAATCTCGGACTGCCTGAATCTTGGCTGGATCCACTGCCAACCCTGCTCCGCTAATAACGTGTCCCAAAAAGGCCACCTCCTTCAGCCAGAACTGACACTTGCTGAACTTGGCATACAATTGATGCTCCCGTAGCCTCTCCAAGGTCAGCGTCAGATGCCTCGCGTGCTCCTTCTCGGTCCTCGAGTAAATGAGGATGTCATCGATGAAAACGATGACAAACACATCTAGATAAGACTCGAAGACCCGGTTCATGAGAGTCATGAACGTTGATGGCGCATTCGTGAGCCCGAAGGGCATCACGATAAACTCGTAGAGTCCATACCTGCTACTAAAAGCAGTCTTCTGAATATCCTCTTCTTTGATCCGCAATTGATAATAGCCCGATCTCAAGTCCAACTTCGAGAAGAAGTGGGCTCCCTCCAGCTGGTCGAACAGCTCATCTATCCTTGGCAGAGGATAGGTATTCCTGACTGTTAGCCGGTTCAACGCTCGGTAATCGATACACAACTTGAGTGTTCCATCTTTCTTCTTGACGAACAACACTGGGGCTCCCCATGGCGAAGAGCTCGGTCGAACAAACCCGGCTTCCACCAATTCCTGCAACTGACTCCAGAACTCCGTCAACTCCCTTGGGGCCATGCGGTAGGGAGCTCTGGATATCGTCTTCGCCCCTGGCACAAGCAATATCTGGAAGTCCTGCTCTCTATACGGGGGTAGCCCTGGTAGCTTCTCCGGGAAGACGTCCGCAAAATCTCGCACTATGGGAACGTCGGATAAAGATCCCTTGACTTCCGTCATCTCGAAAAGAATCTGATATATCTCGTCGCCCTGCATGTGGGCCTTGACCGCCTGAATAGATGATAAGAAAATATGGGACGCATATCTAATACCTTCCATCACGATGAAAGAATCCCCATATCTAAGGGTAATCTTCTTGGCCAAGCAGTCAATCTGGGCATGGTTCCAATGGAGCCATGACATACCCAGAATCAGATCATAATCTGGCAGTGGCAAGATCGTCACTGACGCTTCGAAAGGTTTCCCGCCTATCCATGCCTCCATATTGCAATGGGATGAGGTGAACAGCTCCGACCCGTCAGGTAGCCATATCTTCATCATCGACCCCGTGAATTTCTCCCCGCCATCCAACCCTTGGATAAAGGTCTCCGACACAAACGAGTGCGAGGCACCCGTGTCGAAGAGAGTGTGTGCGGGTTTGCCGCAAATGAAGACAATGCCTGAGATTGTGACTTAACTTAGAGTTCTGTTCTTGGTTTTTACTACCTAATGCTAAAAACAATTGTTTCCTAGGAAAGGATGGAAAAAGATTTAAGACAAAGCAAACAAAACATTGTCGTACCTGTGATCACTTGCTCAGGTTACCGGGGCTGGGCCAGGTCCAGTGCATATACCTGCTCCCTTTCCTGCCTACGGTCTCCGCCCTGGTATCCTTGTCCTTGACCGCGTCCTCGGCCTCCATAGTGCTGAGCAGGTGGGGCAATCTGCGGTGCTAGAGGGGCCCCCCTTCTCATAGGGCAGTTCCTATTGATATGCCCCACCTGACGGCAGTGAAAACACTCTGGTGGAGGGTAAGCCCTCCCTCCTGGTCTCTGCACATCCTGCATCTGAGGTCTTGGCATCTCCCGCATCTGGAGAGGCTGGGGAGCCAGAGTCACCTGCTCCCTCGGCTCCTGTCTCACCTCCTGACGAGGCTGATCCTCCATCCAGCCCACATCTGTAGCACGGCCTCGTCGCTGCTCATTTCTTGCTCCACGATTCTGATCCTTAGTTGGCCGCTTTCGGCCTCGGGTAGCGTGCCAGTCTGCCTCGATCCTCTTGGCCATCTCTAGAATCCGAGGAATAGGCCCATCGGACACGAACAATAGAGCCTCCCTCAGATCCTCCTTCAAGCCCTTGTAAAACCTCTTGGTGTACCCGGCTTCGTCCAGCTGATAAGAATCTGCATACCGAGCCAGATGATCAAACTCCTGATGGTATTCCACCACCGACCTGGTGCCCTGCTTCAGCTGTAAGAACCGGTCTTCCAGCTCATCCCTGGCCAACTGCGGAACAAAATGTTCCAACAGCGCGACCCTGAATTCTCCCCAAGTGACCTCCGCAACCTCCCTGTCGGTATAAGTCTTGTCCAGGAGCATCTTCCACCATCTCTTAGCATGGGACTCTAGGCAAGAGACCACCAAAGCCACCCTCTCCTCCACAGAGCATCGAATCCCAGTCAGCATCTCATGCATGATGTCCAGCCACTCCTCTGTCCGAACTGCCGTCTCTGTCCCTAAGTAGGATGGGGGAGAAAGTCCACGAAAGATACTCAGCCAGTTGGCTCCCGGAATCAGCTGCGGAGCCGGAGCCTGTTGAGCCCTGAAGGCTTCTAGGATGGCTGTCAGAGTCTGCCCCATGTCTGTCTGTAAGAAAGGAGCGGGAACTGGTGTAGGTGGTGCAGCATCCAGGGTCTGCGGAACCTCACCCTGTGGAGTAGGCTGTGCTGAAGGCTGCGAATAAGAAAATTTTACTATGAGAAATCAGTTCATAAGAACTAAAGGTGGACAATTATATGCGATTCCCCATATAGGCACACCACTGCTTCCGCTACTTAGTTTGTCCACAAACTAAACTCGAGCGGGGGTGACCCAGGGATTTGTGGACTGCTACTAATCCGATCGATGTTTCCTCTGATACCACTTTGTAAGACCCTATTTTTTTTAAAACCCAGGGTCTTATGCCCAGAACCGCCGCTTTGAGGTGACACCTTCGCACCCGGGAAGGTCGTCACTGTAACGCGCCGATTCTGCCGGCCTTTTCGATCACAGTAAGTAGCAAGCAAGAAAATTAAGCAAGTCCACCAGAAGAAAATATCACATATAAATAAAAACTCCACGAAGGGAGTGTCTATAGAAAACATCAGAGTACAATGATACTAGAAATATAAGGGCTCATGCCCGGTACATCAAGTCCTCACTACAAAATCACTCAATGCGGAAGCAAGACTAAAACTCTACTAAAGGTCAGGACTCACGGTCCCTGCAGTCTGGACTCCAGTGCTAGACTGCCCCATCTCCAAGCGTACCGACCTCCTGGGCTTCTCCTCCATGCTGGGCTCCGCGATCCCCTAATATGATATGGTTCGAAAACCGTTAGTCTAAAAGACTAAGCCCTATCATCCCCCACCCCTTCCCCCACGCTCTAAGGCACCGGGCGGAGAGGAAGAAAGGGGAGGACATGAAAGTGGAGATAAATTCCAAAACAGATGACGGTGGACCTAACTAGCAAGTTATAACAGGTGAACAGTATAAATGTTGTAATAGGTATAACAGAAAGGAAGTAAGTAAGAAAATAAACCTTCGCTTATGTGAGTACACATAAGCCAAGGGATCTTTTGCAAGGCTCCCATCGTATAACGCGTCCCATACCGCTTATATGTTGGGGTGTCGGTTATCAAGCAGCAGATTTACATATATCAAATTGACCTTAATTTATAAACTTGCCCACACAAGCTTATAGACCAAGGGGTCGTTTTGCAAGTCCTAAAGTATAAGCGTCCCATTCCACTTATATTTTAGGTGTCAAGGTTGTTATGAATGATTATGACATGCAGCTATATGGTGGGTTATGATGTTCAAGCAGTGCAACTCACACACCCAACTTTGTGTACACAAACCTTTAGTTCCCCCTTTCTGGAGATAACTCCCAGGTTACTCCCGTAGTGGCAAACGGAAGCGGTGGGTTGGGCCTCGCCCACCTCAAACCAGTAAAAGCACCACTGATCTGACCTATCGTACGCCCTCAACGCCTGGTGCACGAGGCGGACTCCTGCGTACTCTTGCCGACTGGTCCGCCGGACTTAACCTTGGCTAAGTGCTAGTCACCTTACCGAGTCAATGATATCGGTGTCGGTGCAATCGAACTCCCCGATATAGAAAACCCACCACCTTAATCTTCCTATTTTTATGCACATGCAGCAGTTTAATATATAACGATTTTAAAGTGTCAAACTCCCGGACTAAACCGTCCGTATAAACCACATCCGAGACCAAATTCCCCGGACTAAAACGTCCGGCTCATCTCCAGACTCCATCCCCTAGAATACCATGGGACAGCGCCCCCTTGAACACCTCGGGACGACTTAACCATTACCAACCCTAACTAATGAGTGTGTGAACTGTGAATCCCTATTATACTAATTACTCTTTCGTTTGTTTTAAGATTTACGTTAGCCCAGGAATGCCCCCGGCATACCCCGTGAAGGGCTCTCAAAGGGCACTAGGAACCAAGACGGCGGTATTATGGCCCGAAGTTCCCTTTCGTAAGGCACTTATTGTTATTGGTTGTTTTTCCCTTACCCGTTCTCTCTATAAATTGCATCGAACTAAACCTAGGGTGGATTTGACTCTTCACTCTTACGGGGACGGCGATCTTTCGTCGGTCCCGCGCACCTTCTAGAGCGCATCAACTCATTCCTCACCATACTTGAAACCTCCTATGGTGATCCATCCTCTTTCTTTAAATCCAATCCAACACAAGATGTCCTTACGCTAACCCAAACCTTATCTTGTTACTCATTTCTGAAAGTGCAGGATAAGATCACTCCTAACTCTAGAGGGGGGTGAATAGAGTTATTTAAAATAATTTTCCAAATAAAACTTGCAGAGAAAATTTTTACTTTACTTAGTGTATGGTGCTATAGCAAGTAATCAGAGTAAAAAATAAATTCACAGCACAAAGCAAAACACAGAAAGGAGCAAGCAATCCAGATGACACAAGGAGCTATAGTGGTTCCCCAAATCTGGGTACATCCACTCTTCTATCACCCTTGATAGGAATCCACTTCAAGATGAGTTGATCAGGTGTCTTGAGCACCAGAGAGTTTTTGATCAGGTTCTCACAAACCAACAGAAGCTGATTTTGACCAGGTTTCAGCAAAACCAAAAGTAACTTTTGAAGGGAGTTAGAACCCTGTACAGAAAGAAAAAGAAAAAGAATGAAGTTGTCTTCTCTTTTCAACAAGCAAAGAGAAGCAGAAGTGGATCTGAAGTTGTTGTCAAAGCTCCCCCTGAGATCAAGATGAGGTTCAGGAAGGAGAGCTCTGCACAAGGGTGACAGGTCTTCAAAGGTCTGATTTGCTCCAGCAAAGAATGATCCAAGTGAGTTGGATGGAGGTGTCTGAAGCAATCAGATTTTCTGTAAGAGAGTCTTTCAGAAAAAGTTTTCACTGAGAGAAAGATGAGAAGTCTTGTATTGTTGTTCTCTTCTTGTTCTGTGTATTCTCTGTATATTCTTATTATTGTCCAAGAGAAAAATATATTTGAATCTTCTTCTTCCTTTTCCTTGATAGCCGTTGGAAGTCAGCATTGATTGCTTTCCTTAACTGTCCATGCCTCAAAGGAAATGACAGGCAGACATTCCTTAGAAAATTCCTTGAGCCATGCACCAGATATTCTGTAACGGCCAATAAATTCTTCAGCATTAATTGCCTGTCAGAAGGAATTTGAATTCCTATCCAAAATCGACGGAAGTCTGGAAGGCGTCGAGCTCACAGAAAAACGTCGATCTGAGCACGACACACGTTGGTCTGAGAGTGTTTTCTGTAAGCAGAGCTGGGATCGACGGAACGTCGAGCTAAGGTCGACTCCACGTCGAGCTGAGGTCGACTCCACGTCGAGCTGAGGTCGACTCTGCGTCGAGCAGAGGTCGACTCTGCGTCGAGCTGAGATCGACTCTGCGTCGAGCTGAAGTCGACTACTCTAACTAGCCTATGTGACCTATATAATAACATGGAGGTCACAGCATACAATCCCTATAGAAATATAGTCATCCTGGTCCAAATAGTAATAGGGTGTTCCAACAATCTCCCCCTATTTGGATTAGGATTACTATTTACATGAATTTTAGGGAATCAAAGAAAAGAAATAAAGCAGATACAACACAATATAATACAACCAGACATAACAGAATAATATGCAGCATATATGAAGCACTATATAGCAGCAGAATTGTTTAAATGTCCTGAGTCCAGAATATAGAAAGTGTCAGAATACCTTACTTTACTTGTCCTTTGATGCTTTGACTTGATCACTCTTTTTGAAGATGATTTCTCTGTTTGGATTGGAAGCTTCCTTTTTAGATCTGAAGTCATCAGCTGCACCTAAAGATTTTTGATCTCTAGCACTGGGTGGTACAGCTGCAGGGTGGAGTTCCATGTATCTGTCTGAATCAAAAAAATTTCTTTGAGCCATACTTTTCCAATTCTTCTCTTCTTTGTTCTGACATAGTACTGATATGAGATGTATCCAGTCCTCTTTCTCTGGCTTTGCTGATCTCATTTAAGGCAGCCATTTCTGTCATTCTTGCTTTCCAGTAAGCAGGAGTCTTGGTAGGATCTTCAAAGGGGACAGCTGGTTCAAATTTGTTAGAGGATGATTCTTGAGAAGTTCTTGGAGTGAGGTCAACTCTAGGCCTATAGGGATAGGGACCAGAGGTTGGATCAAAGGTTCTTCCCCTGGACTGCCTGCCTTTATAATTTCCTCTTTGTTGACCTCCCCTTTGCTGGCTACTTCCTTGATATCTTCTGGCTTGATAAGTTTTTCCATGAAGAGCTGAAGGGGCTGGTTTTGAAGAAAGACTAGCACCTGCACCTGCATCAGGAGGAGGTGGAGGTGGAGGCTGATGGACTGGTTTAGATGGACCTTCATTGAATTTTCTCTTCTTCTTCATTGCCTTTCTCTGATTCTGAGAGTACTGCATCCAAGGCTCTGTGATTTCACAATTATATTTGATGTAATAGGGAATGTCATGATCTGTAGCTCTGGCAGAAGGTACTCTTTTCAAGGCTTTTGATCTGGCTTTCCTCTTCCTTGCAATAGTTGCAGAGGAGTCATCAGAATCTGTGGCAAACTCATCTTCAGAACTTTGTGATTCTTCATATGGATCTATATATTTTCCTTTGGAGAGGGGAAAGCTGATGGAGGCTGGAGCTGCTGAGGAAGAGACTAAAGGAGGCTCTGCTGTCAGTGGGAAGGAGGAAACAACCACTGCAGGAGAGGGCACAGCCTCAAAAACCATAGAGGCTGAGGAGACTGGTTCCTGAAGAGCTTGGGAGATATTGGCCTCTGCAGCATCAGGTGTCTCAGTCACTGCACCTGAAGTCTCAGCAGAGACTGCCACACCAAATCCAACACTAACAGGAGCCACTGCTACCACTGCTAACTCAGAAGTCAAGACTTTCTGGAAGGGGACAATAGCCCTGGACATATCTTCTTGAAGCTGTTTTTCTGCTATATCAAGGTCTTCTTGTATTGAAGCTGGAGGAGAGAAGATCTGAAGAGAAGCTGCCAAAGACTGAATGTCTAAGGCACTGCTGATTTGCTGCTCTGAAACTGGAGGAGAGGCCTCAGATACCATTTGATCTTCTGCAGCAGACACTGTCTGTGAACAAGTAACTGATACTGTCTCTGAAGGAGTCTGAGCAATCTGAACTGAAGAAGGAGGCAGCTCTTCTTCTGCTGACATCTCCCCCTGCCTAGAATCAGGGGCAGCTGACTCTAGGCCCCCAGAAGAAGGGCGTGCCAAATGGGAGGAAAGGGAGGAGACAGAGGCAGAAAGAGCTTTCAATGAAAGTAGGAGAGGAGCCAGCTTGGCATCCAAAAGGGAGGAGAGCCTAGGAGACAGAAGATCAAAAAGTTGATTGGCTAAGGGCAGGAGGGCTACTTGCTCAAGGGGAACTTGAGTAGAGGTAGAGGGAGTAGCAGAAGCTGAGAATGAAGAAGGTGTTGAGAGAGGAACAGACAGAGGAGGTGTAACTTGTTCCTGAATGGAGGAGAAGAGTAAGTCTGAAAAAGTAGATGAATTGAGGAAGTCATGAGGAGAGGAGGTAGAAGCATCCATGAATGAGTCTTCATGCATGTCAAGTGAAAAGATATCCTCATGAGGGGTGGAATCCAAGGTTATTGGAAGGAAAGTAGTTTGAGGAGGAAGGGAGAAGGCAATGGTGGATATGGAGGAGGGTAGAGTTTGAGAGGATGAGATAAGTGAGGTTGAGGGGATGAAGGTGGATGGAAGGGTGAGGGAGAGAGATGGCATAATCCCTTCTTCTGGACCAGTGGACTGAGGGGAAGTGACCTCTATAGTCCTGGTGTCTGCAGAGGATTTCATGGCTGCTGCTGCCCTGGGATTCACGATTTTCCTGTCCCATTTGCCAATTAAAGCACATGTGAGCCTCTTGGAAGCATTTATGTGCTTCTTGGAGGACACCAGCAGTTGGGGGCAGCAGTGGTTGAGGATCAACCCAAGAACTCTTCCAAAATGGACAGAGCTTTTATCCAACTTTTTCTTAAGCATATCAAACACAATTAATCCCCAGTTGGGATGTTTCTTATCCATTAGAGCAGCCATGATGCAAAACTGATGCCTTGTTATTGCATCATGTGCAGTTCTCTTTGCACAGATCACCTTTCCAGTTATATCTGCTAAAAACTTGTACTCAATTACTAGGTTAATTTTAAGGAGTTTGGAGGGGTTACCAGCAGCATGCCCCATCCTGTCCAGCATCAAGGTATACTCTTCCACTGATAGTTCTATATCATCATCTCCAGCAGCAAAGTTGAAGGCTTCTGTAATGACTTGAGGTGAGATGGCTACCTCATTTCCTGCAATCTTCCCAGTCAAGATGTTGTTATCTGAAATGATTGCTGTAAGACACCATTCTTTAATTTCTGATTCGGGAAGGGGTATCCTGGTAGACATAAAGTGGACTAGCTGCTGCTCCTTGAAAAGATTCAGTATATCCAGAAGGTGTTGTGGAGATCCATCAAAAGAATCGAAATCAATGTCGAAACCAGAGTCGAACTTCATAGCCGCCAGAGCTCCTGCTGTAATTGCCATTGTCCTGCAAAAGAAAGAGTACCTTCCAAGATCAAAAGTATAGTATTTGGAGGGAGAAAGCTTGAGCAGAGAAATATGAAAGCGCAACTGCGAACGACGGAGAAAAAATGATTTTATACTTAGGGTTCGACGCAGAAAAGGAAAGAACGTCGAGCTCAGTTCGACGCTCAAGGGCTCTAGGAGAACTGAAACGACTCAACAGCGTCCAGCTTAGGTCGACGTTCGACGCTTTGGCTGAAGCTATACGTCGAGCTCAGGTCGACGTTGAACGAAGACGTCGACCGGGGAGAGAGAAACTCAAGAAGCCAGGGAGCTGTGAACTCAGTTCGACGCTAGAAGCTGAGTTCGACGTTCGACGCTTTTGAGGGCGACGGACCGTCGATCTCCGTTCGACGCAGCGTCGAGCTTAGTTCAGAGCTCAGAACAACCACTCAGACAGGAAATTTTTTAAAATGAAATTTTTCCTATTCCTGTTAATTATGGGTTTCAAAATCTTGGAGTTTTATTTTATGCTGTCTCCATCTATCATTCCCAACTGATTGAGGAAAAAGAAGTGCTTCTTTTCATCCAAGGGCTTGGTGAAAATATCTCCTCTCTGTAGTTCAGTGGAAATGTATTCTAGTGCAATTTTCTTCTTTTCTACATTGTCCCTTAAGAAGTGATGTCTGATTTCTATGTGCTTAGTCCTACTATGGAGAACTGGATTTTGAGCAATAGATATTGCACTGGTATTATCACAAAAGATTTTAGACATCTCTAAGTTGTACCCATAGTCTAGGAGCTGGTTTTGAATCCACAAAATCTGTGAGCAACAACTACCTGCAGCCATGTATTCAGCTTCAGCAGTTGATGTGGACACAGAGGTTTGTTTCTTACAAAACCAGGAGACAAGTCTATCACCAAGAAATTGACAAGTTCCACTGGTGCTTTTCCTGTCTACTCTACATCCAGCATAATCAGAATCTGAAAATCCAGTTAGATCAAATCCTGAGTCATGTGGATACCAGAGACCTAGATTAGGACAACTTTTTACATACCTAAGAATCCTCTTAACTAATGTGAGGTGGGACTCTCTAGGGCTTACTTGAAATCTAGCACAAATGCATGTGGCAAACATTATATCTGGTCTAGTAGCTGTTAGATAAAGTAATGAGCCAATGATTGCTCTATAGTTTGTCTGATCAACTGGTTTTCCAGATTCATCAGCATCTAAAACAGCATTTGTAGGCATAGGTGTTTTCATGGATGATGCTTCAGACATTCCAAATTTCTTAACCAGTTCTCTTGCATACTTGGTTTGAGAAATGAAAATGCCATCCACATGTTGTTTAACTTGCAATCCAAGAAAGAAAGCAAGCTCACCCATGCTACTCATTTCAAACTTTGAGTGCATAAGTTGTGAGAACTTTTTGCATAAATTTGAATCAGTAGATCCAAATATGATGTCGTCTACATAAACTTGTACTAGTAGGGTATGGGACCTATGGGTTCTAACAAAAAGAGTTTGGTCTACACTACCCCTTTTAAAATCATTTTCCAACAAAAAACAAGCTAAGGTCTCATACCATGCTCTAGGAGCTTGCTTGAGACCATATAAAGCTTTATGCAGTTTAAATACATGATCAGGAAAAGTTGGAGAGATAAAACCTGGAGGTTGCTTTACATAGACTTCTTCCTTGATGTCTCCATTGAGGAATGCACTCTTGACATCCATCTGATATACCTTGAATCTCTTGTGAGCTGCATATGCAAGGAAGATTCTTATGGCCTCCAACCTTGCAACTGGTGCAAAGGTTTGGTCATAATCAATTCCTTCTTCTTGGCAATACCCTTGTGCAACAAGTCTTGCTTTGTTTCTCACAATTATTCCTTGATCATCCAATTTGTTTCTGAATACCCATTTGGTTCCAACAATTTGCTGGTTCCTTGGTCTTGGTACTAATTTCCAAACTTTATTCCTCTCAAATTGATTCAACTCTTCTTGCATTGCAATGATCCAGTTTGGATCTTGCTCTGCATCTTGTATGGTTTGAGGCTCAATTTGAGAAAGGAAGCAGGTGTGCATAATATTTTGGTTAACTTGATTCCTTGTTTGCACACCCACTGAGATATCTCCAATCACTTGTGAGATTGGGTGATCTCTTGTTGTTGCTAGATCAACAAGGGGTGTTGATGATGCACCAACCTGTGTTGTTGTTTCCTCTTGTGGAACAACAACAGGTTCTTCAATTTGTTGGCCCTTTGAACTTTCCAGAACTTGAAATTCCTCTTCATTGTCACTAAGTTCAGTGACTTGTTGAATTGGTGAAGGTGATGATCCTTTGTCTTTGATGGTAAGCTGCTTCAGATTTTCTGAAATTGAATGTTCTTGCAAATTGCTTATGGTAGAAGTCTCCTTCTCCTTATAAAACATGTTAGTTTCATCAAATATAACATGCATGGATTCTTCAATTTTATTTGTGCACTTGTTAAAAACCCTATAAGCCTTGCTAGTCATGGAGTATCCCATAAACACTCCTTCATCAGCTTTGGCTTCAAATTTAGCTAGGTATTTCTTGTCATTATTGTGAATGAAACAAATGCAACCAAATATTTTGAAGTAGTTCACTTTAGGTTTCTTCCCTTTGAGTAGCTCATAAGGAGTCTTACCCTTTAGCTTATGTATCAGGCTTCTATTCAGAACATAGTTGGAGGTGTTCACAGCCTCTGCCCAAAAGGTTAGAGGAAGGTGAGCATCTGTCAACAATGTTGTGGCAGATTCAATAAGGGTTCTGTTTTTCCTTTCAACTACCCCATTTTGTTGAGGAGTTCTAGGAGCTGAGAAAGTATGCCTGATACCTTCATTCTGGCAGAACTCTAGCATAAGAAGAGAATCAAACTCTGTCCCATGATCACTTCTGATCAGGGCAATGTGAGTATTGAACTCAATCTGTATGCCTTTGAGAAAATCTGTCAAAATTTTGAAGTTATCAGACTTCTTCCTCAGAAAGAACACCCAAGTGAATCTTGAGAAGTCATCTACAATTACTAAAGCATAAGATTTCCCTCCTAGGCTTTGTACATTAATTGGTCCAAAAAGGTCCATGTGCAATAAGTACAAGATTCTAGGTGAGTCACTCTTATTAATTGACTTGAAACTGTTTTTGGTTTGCTTGCCTAATTGACAGGCCTTGCAAAGTCCTTCCTTCTTGTAGGGACCAGAAGGTAGTCCTCTAACAAGGTTGTCTTGGGATAACTTAGCAATGGTTCTAAGGTTCACATGTCCTAATCTTTTATGCCACAAGATGTTTGGTTTTGAAATGGAGTTAAACAGGCAAATATCTACTACAGGTGAATGAAAATCCACTAAGTAAATGTTACCTCTTCTGTTACCTGTCAACACAGTTGTGTTGTCCACTGACTTGACTTTGCATATGGCTTTGTTAAAGGTTACTTGGTATCCTTCATCACACAATTGACTGATGCTTATCAGGTTGTGTTTGAGTCCTTCAACATATGCCACCTTTTTGAAAGTGACTAAGCCAATTTGAACTGTCCCATATCCTTTTGTAGTTCCAAAGCTTGAGTCTCCAAAAATTACTTTGGGTCCAAGCTTGGTTTTGAAGGAAGTGAGGTTGTCCTTGTCTCCTGTCATGTGCTTTGAGCACCCACTATCCAGATACCATTGATGGTTCTCACTTGGATAGGTCTTTACCTGCACAAAAACAGCTTATTTGTTTTTGACCCAGTTAACCTTGGGCCTAGGTTGATATCCCTTAAATTCTGAAATGAAGGACATCTCAGGTTGACTCTTATAGCCTACAGGATGATATCTCCTAGGAGGTATGATCCATTCAGCATAAGGGTTAAAGTAATGAGATGTGGAGCTAGAATTGAAATTTGAGTTAACCCTTGAGAACTGGGTTTTGCTCTGAACTTGGCTCGACGCACGTCGAGCTTCGGTCGACGGACTCAAGTGAGTGCGTCGAGCTCCGTTCGACGGCAAGGTCTTGCTCTGTTCAGAGAGTAGAGGGCGTTGACCTGGGTTCGACGTTTTCTTGCGATTACGTCGAGCTCTGGTCGACGTCCGTCGAGCTTCGTTCGACGTTTTTTGTCCAGTTTCCTGGGTTAAGTCAGCATTCTTCCTAGCCACTATCAAGACTCCTTTACCTTTCTCACTGGTAAATTTGATTGGAGTTGTCAGCACTATGGGTTGGCTGGATGAAGCACCCAAGCCCAGTGAACCATTCAATCTTGAGTTCACTGTACTTGTGATGTCCATCAATTTGATACTTCTCCCATTAAGGGTTTCTTCAAATTGTTTGGCCTTAGATAGCTCACTTTTCAGTGAAGCTATCTCCTCCCCACACTGCTTCAACTCTTCTAAGAGTCTAAGGTTATCTGAGTTAATGGATTTGCATTCAATTAATTGTTCATTTAGAGTTTTAATCAGCTTTTGAGACTCAATTAAGTCAATGCACATAGATTTAAACTCAGATTTGAAATCATCAGAAGTAAAGTCAAATGAATCTATTACCTGATCCTCAGTAAGTTCCTGATCAGATGGATAGTCAGCCTCAGGCTCTGAATCAGTGTTCTTTTGAGATGCACTGATGGCCATCATGCAGAATCCCTTTTCTTCTGCATCATCCTCATCATCACTAGAACTGGATGATGAATCAGACTCATCAGAGTCACTCCAGGATTCAGCCACAAATCCTTTCCTGGTGTGCTTGCTGTTGCTGGAGGAAGGCTTGTCATGGTATTTCCTTGACTCCTTGTCCTTCCTTTTATCCTTCCTTTCCTTCTTGTCCCTTCTGTCCTTGTCTTGATTTTCTGGACAGTTTGGGAAGATGTGTCCTGGTTTCCTGCAACCAAAGCAGATAATATCTTTATTATTGGATCTGTCATACCTTGGCTTGTCTTTGTCTTTGGATGACCATCTTCTGAAGTTCCTTTTATTTAGCTTATTGAACCTCTTGACCAGTAGGCTCATAAGCTCTTCATTTCCCAACACCTTTTCTTTAGGTTCTTCTTCCTGTGCTTTGAAGGCAATAGTTTTCTCAGCCTTCTCTGTTGGTGTGGATGTCTTCTGCTCTTCTTCTCTTTTCTTAATAAATTGCTCATAGCTCTTGAGCTTTCCTAGAAGAGCTTCTGTGGATAGCTCACAGACATTTCTTCCATCTTTAATTGACCATATTCTTGAGTCCCAAGAGCTAGGGAAACAAGTCAGTATCTTGTCATTTATCTCAGTAAGAGATATGTCCTTCTCTAGTGATCTAAGTTCACTTATGATTAGGCTCAGTCTGTTGTACATGTCAGCAACTGACTCAGACTCTGCCTTTTTGAAGTTTTCATACTGTGTGATGAGATAGGATCTCCTATCCTTTCTTTCATCTGCAGAACCTGATACAATTTCTGAGAGTTTTTCCCAGATCTCCTTGGCAGTATTGCAATCTGCTACCTTCTGGAAAATGTCATCTGACATGGTTTGAGCCAAGATGTTCATGGCTTTAGCATCTGCTGCCTTCCACTTCTTTATGTCAGCATCAGTCCCTGAAGGAGGAGGAACAGCTGATGTACTTGTTCCTGTGGGAGGTCTTGGACAATCTGTCAATACAGAATTGAAGATGTCTTCATCAAAAGAGTTCATATAAAGTCTAATCCTTGCCTTCCATAGTGCAAACTTAGATAGATTGCACATAGGAGGTCTGGTGCTAGCAAAGTCCTTGTTTTGTGCCATGAGTTTTAAAAGATAAGTAAAACTAAGAAAAGTAACCCTTTGAGGGAAATGATCTTATCAGAGATCTTTTGATCCAGGTGTTAGCCTGTATGAATGATCAACCTCTCTCTGATACCAATTGAAAGTGCAGGATAAGATCACTCCTAACTCTAGAGGGGGGTGAATAGAGTTATTTAAAATAATTTTCCAAATAAAACTTGCAGAGAAAATTTTTACTTTACTTAGTGTATGGTGCTATAGCAAGTAATCAGAGTAAAAAATAAATTCACAGCACAAAGCAAAACACAGAAAGGAGCAAGCAATCCAGATGACACAAGGAGCTATAGTGGTTCCCCAAATCTGGGTACATCCACTCTTCTATCACCCTTGATAGGAATCCACTTCAAGATGAGTTGATCAGGTGTCTTGAGCACCAGAGAGTTTTTGATCAGGTTCTCACAAACCAACAGAAGCTGATTTTGACCAGGTTTCAGCAAAACCAAAAGTAACTTTTGAAGGGAGTTAGAACCCTGTACAGAAAGAAAAAGAAAAAGAATGAAGTTGTCTTCTCTTTTCAACAAGCAAAGAGAAGCAGAAGTGGATCTGAAGTTGTTGTCAAAGCTCCCCCTGAGATCAAGATGAGGTTCAGGAAGGAGAGCTCTGCACAAGGGTGACAGGTCTTCAAAGGTCTGATTTGCTCCAGCAAAGAATGATCCAAGTGAGTTGGATGGAGGTGTCTGAAGCAATCAGATTTTCTGTAAGAGAGTCTTTCAGAAAAAGTTTTCACTGAGAGAAAGATGAGAAGTCTTGTATTGTTGTTCTCTTCTTGTTCTGTGTATTCTCTGTATATTCTTATTATTGTCCAAGAGAAAAATATATTTGAATCTTCTTCTTCCTTTTCCTTGATAGCCGTTGGAAGTCAGCATTGATTGCTTTCCTTAACTGTCCATGCCTCAAAGGAAATGACAGGCAGACATTCCTTAGAAAATTCCTTGAGCCATGCACCAGATATTCTGTAACGGCCAATAAATTCTTCAGCATTAATTGCCTGTCAGAAGGAATTTGAATTCCTATCCAAAATCGACGGAAGTCTGGAAGGCGTCGAGCTCACAGAAAAACGTCGATCTGAGCACGACACACGTTGGTCTGAGAGTGTTTTCTGTAAGCAGAGCTGGGATCGACGGAACGTCGAGCTGAGGTCGACTCCACGTCGAGCTGAGGTCGACTCCACGTCGAGCTGAGGTCGACTCTGCGTCGAGCAGAGGTCGACTCTGCGTCGAGCTGAGATCGACTCTGCGTCGAGCTGAAGTCGACTACTCTAACTAGCCTATGTGACCTATATAATAACATGGAGGTCACAGCATACAATCCCTATAGAAATATAGTCATCCTGGTCCAAATAGTAATAGGGTGTTCCAACAATTTCCCAAAGTTACTAACCACAGACCACCTTATACTAAGTAATGTCTATGATAGGATGTCCTTTGTGTTTTCTTCCGAACGGCCTAAGTTAATTACTGGGGGCCTGTCATGAAATTATTGAATCAATTCCCGATTATAACAATTTTCTCAATTAATCTATTAATTAATTGATTTTACTAAAATCCAAGGTCTTCCAAATTTGTACAAAGATTATATTTTTCAGTCATGTATAAATCATAATAAATTTAAGATAAACAATAATGTATCTAAAAATGACATATCCAAGGTTTGGCAATTTTTCCTATGGTCTAAGGGGTCTAAACTTATTTTTGCAATAATCCATTTCTTTCATGTCTAATGAATAAACTACATCAGATTCTCTTCTAAATCATTTGGATTAATTACAGGGTACTAGAAATACCATGAAAATAGTACTATAAAAATTTCATAATTTTACTGCTGGAAATTAATTTATAATAAATCATTTACTAAAACTCTAATCTAGCATGCTTGTGAATCAAGTACTATATTCATAACTCCAAAAATCTAGAATAAAATCCCACTGATTTAAAATGATTTAAAAAATCTATTTACCAACTTTCATAATTTTCCAGAAACTATTTATGTCATAAAATATTTTTAAAACATAGAGCCCTTTAATAATACTTGTGAAGGAACTATTCTATTTAATCAACATAAAATTGAACTAAAATTCATGGGCATTCCTACTGGCCAAAAACATCTAAATCCAGAATTTCAAGGGGGCCTTATTTGAATTAAAAATCTTTAATAAATAAAACATCAAAAAGGGCTATACCCACATTCATGAATGAAGTACTAGACATACCTATCTAAAAATTCTAGTAAAATTATCCAAGGGTCCTAACTACCCTAGAAACACACTACCCCAATTTCATGGCTTTTAAAAGAGTTTAAGATACTGTTTTGACCTAAAATCCCTTCTACCCTAAAACTAGGGTTTAAGTTTTGAGGTAGCTACCTACATCAAAATTCTCTAATATTACAACCAGAGGGTTAAATACCCATTAGCAACCTCTCCACCAAATCCCAAGGCCATACAAGGGCATTTGCCCCTATGTCCTTCACAAACCCCCAAAGTCCACATTTAGGGTTTGAACCTGGGCCCTAGGGTAAACTTACCCTAAATCATCCCATCTTCCCTAAGGGTAATCTTAGGACCAAAATAAACCAGTGGTAAAAATCTAAACCTCTGTTGAGGTGAGATGATCATACCAGAGTGCAAAGAACCTTCTCACTAAGCTTCCTTCCACTAGGTCAAACTAGGGTTTAGAGGATTCCTAATCAAAACTCAACCAAATGAGTTGAAATTTGAACCAGACCTAGATATCTATACCATGGACACCTCACCAAAATTTGGGAGGGTTTGGAGGTCATTTGACCCTTCAACTACCTTACCCTAGCTTTTCTAGGTTTAGGGCAAAACCCTAGGTTACACTTCTTTAAACGGATTCAAATTTTTACAGGAGCTAGGTCTAGGTGATATTAAGCCCCTGTCCAAAATTCAAAGCATTTGGACCAAGGATTAGGTGTGGGGAGTTTTTCAAAGATCTGCCCTATTTGTAGGACCTACCCTAGAATAATGGCCCTATAGGTCAGAAGACTTGTCCTATAATTTTCCATAATATATCAAACTGTAGATAATTAAAAGGCCTACAACATTCATGTTGATCAATTTTGATGAACAAGCCTCCAAAGGGCCTAAATAATTTTTATAATAAAACTGCCCTAAACCTAGGACATACCCATAATCAAATGGCCCTACAAGTCTAGGTACTCTACCAAAATTTCACCACAGCATATCAAATTGTAGGTATTAAAAGGACCTACAACTTGCATGCTAAACACTTTTCCAGTAGGTGCCCATAAGGGGCCTAAAATCCAATTACAGTAAAACTGTTTTATTTAAAATACAGAAAATTAGAAAATAGGATTTAAAATTATGGAATCTGCTCTGCACGAATCTAGAAGCATATCAGGCGGCTCCTGTTCATCTTCCCCGATGGAGCCAAAAAGAGGCTTGCGCAAGCGGTTTTTGCGGGCCGATTCTTGGAAGCCTGAGGCGGCGCCACCACCGGGAAACATCCCCTAATTGTTCTCGGTGGTGGGGGCTATCCCTGGCCGGAGCTAGGGCGGCTGGAGGTGGCGGCGCCGCCCTAGCCAAGAGCTCAAAAACCTCCCGAAAAATGGTGATTTTCCGAAAAATAAAAACCTAACTCGGGTTCGATTGAGCATGGAATCGGTTTCTAAGCATTCCTAGGATCTAAGCATGAGAGAAGGAGAGGAGGAGGACCTGAGTTCGGGCTTGGATGTGGGTGGAGCGACGGGAATGCATGGCGGCGGCGGCGGCTGCGTTTCCTCCCTTGGTGGCTCCTGCAGCGGTTCTCCCTCCTATCTAGGGTTTCGAAATCACTCACCCTAGCTTGCTGATGGGGTATAAATGGCCAGGAGGGGAGGGGGGAGGTGGTTTTGAAAATGGCCATCAAAGCCATTAATGGCTAGGTTCGGCCATGGAGGAGGGGGGCTGAACCAAGGCCTAGGTGGCCGAGAAATGGCTGAAAACTTCTCCCCTTCCCCTGGGGAGTTGAATTCAGCCATTAAGGGTGGCCTTTGGCCTCCCTTTGGCCGATCCCTCTATTCCTTCCTCTCTTAATTTTTCTCTCTCCTCCATTAAAAAGAAAAACTCCCCTTTTCTCTCTCCTCACACCAAGGCAATTGATGTTATTTTCATCCCAAGAGTCAAGGGAGTTGAATGGGGAATAATATCAAGGCTTGATGGTGGAGAGAGAGACCCTTGGTCATGAATACTCTTCCTCCAAATTTTTTCCTCTCTCCTCCATTATTCATGAAAATGATATTTTTTTCTCTCTCCTAATTATCATGAACGAATTTACTCATCTCCCTCAAGCTATTGGCAGCCCACTAAGGTTTATAATTCCCTTAGGAAATATCATGAAGGGAGTGGTTCACCTTCCACCATAAGTGGCCTCTTTAAACACTTTCTCTCTCCTCTTTATTTCTCTTAATTTAGGCTTCTCTCTCTCTCTCTCCTAGTCACTAGGTTGATATGGTCAATCCTCTAGGATATGGGCAGCCAAATTAATACATAATAATCATGCAAGAGATTAGTCTAAGGGGAGGGTGGCTTGAGGTTGGGTTAACCCATATAGGCTAGGTTTGACTTGATTTGGGCTTGGGGTTGACTTGGTCAATTTGACCACTATGGTTGACCCAAGTGGATCCTTGGTGACTCATTGGGCCCATATTAGGTCTAAGGGGATTTTTTAGAGTCAAAATGAACCTACTAGACAACCCAAAATCAGTGTTTAGAAAATTACTATTTGCAGACCAAGTGGGTCTCAACTAGGTTTTTAGGTTACTTGGTCTCCTGGGTTCACCTAGGTTAACTCATAGGACCTAGTTATGCTCAAGTCACTCCTAGGGGGGGGTCCAATTTGAAAATGAGATGTTACAGATTTGCCCTAGGACCCTAGTTTAAACCCTAAGGTTGAACTTTGGGGGTTTGTGAAGGACATAGGGTGATATATCCTTTTATGGACTTGGTGTTTAGTCCATGTGATTCTAGGGTGTTGAAATGCTCAAGGGAGGAATTTGATGATATTTAGACTTAGGCACACAACTTAAATCAATTAGGGATAGTTTAGGCATGTACCTTTTAGGAAAATATTGATGGGTCATATGACCTTGGATACTTATGAAATTTTGGTAGAAGAGTTTTTATAAAAATATGAGCCTGTGGAAATTATTGTAAGATGTTTGGAATACATTAGCTCATACTTGTAGTTATAATCTTTTTGTTGCCTCTAAGGATGATTTTGATAAAATCATGGTTAAAATAACTTAGAATGTTATGAAACTTAGTCAGTGATGATTTATGATGATATTATAGACCTGGTAATTGTTTTGTAATTTTGGGATAATATTTTGAGGTACTTCTCTCTTTAATTCTATTTATTGTATTTATCTTGAATTAGTTATTTAGGGGCTGATTATTTTTTGAAAGTTTGTAAAATTTAGTATTCTCTATTATTGTGTCATCATATAATAATAATAATAATTTTTTGGTGGCCATAACTTGAGGAAATCTAGTACTTCATGCTTAAAATTATCAATGACCTAACTTTTGGAAAATTTAATAAATGCCAAATTAATTAGGAAAATTATAATTTTCTAGATTTGGGCTAAATATATCATGATAGACCTACAATAAATATCTTAGGGCATTTGGATGAAAATTTGGAGTGCCTTCTATCATGTACATCATATAGCTGAGGTTTGTCTACATATAGTAAAACTGCCAAAATTGTGATAACATGAGGAATGGACATAGGGAGATGGGG
Source organism: Platanthera zijinensis (assembly GCA_039513925.1). Taxonomy (NCBI): domain Eukaryota; kingdom Viridiplantae; phylum Streptophyta; class Magnoliopsida; order Asparagales; family Orchidaceae; genus Platanthera; species Platanthera zijinensis. The sequence continues at coordinate 161,548,244 of CM077083.1, forward strand.
TTATTGGTTTACTGATCTTGGCAAAGAGAAAAAGTGAGCTTCATTAGGAGTAATGATAAGGAGAGTGTTGGGTTAACTAGTGTTAAGAGGTGCTCGGGATCGACGAAAGATCGTCTTTCCTGTGGAGAGAAAGAGAGAGTCAAAACACACTAGAGTTAGATTCAGAGTAATATTAAAAGGGATCGGGAATCAGGTATTAACAAATAACAGTAAGTGTCTTGCGAAAGGGAGCTTTGGGATTCAACCCATCGTTGTTCCTAGTGCCCCCGAGAGGCCTTCACAGGGAATGCCCTGGGCAGCCAAGGTTAACGTAAGCCGTAAGAATAATCAATGTCTAAGAGTAATTAGAAATAATCTAGGGTTACACTTACACTTACACTCACACTCCCTGGTGTTGTGGGAGTTAAGTTGGTCACACGAGCGGTAGGCTCGTTGGTTTTGATGATGGGTAGGTTAGCCCGACGAGCTGATGGCTCGGTAGATAGTTGTGACAGACAGACTAGTCCGGGGATCTTTTTGCTCGACAGATGATTATGACAAATGGGATAGTTAGGGGAGCTTTGGCTCGGTGGAAAATCATGGTAATATTGCATGTGCATAAGATAAAGGTGGCGGGTCTTCAGTATTGGAGAGTCGTCACCCCTACACCAATACGTTGACTCGACAAGTGTGGTTTAGCACTTGGCTAAATAAAGTCTGGTGCGCCAGCCGGCAAGAGTATGCAGGAGCTCCACTTAGTGCATGAGAATTGAGGCATACGATAGGTCTGACCGGTAGTGCTGATTCCAGTTTAGAGGTGGGCGAGGCCCAACCCACCACTTTCATTTGCCACTATGGAGGTATCTTGGGAGGTTAGGCTCCAGAAAGGGGGAACTAAAGGTCTGTATGCACAGAGTCGAGTGTGTGTGTTGCACTTGCATGCTCACATCATAACATACTTGCATGACATAGCATCATCATTGCATATAACCTTTGACACCTATTTTATAAATTAGTATGAGACACTTTATACAATAGGCCTTGTAAAACGACCCCTTGGTCTATAGGTTTGTATGGGCATTCTTATAGGTCATGGTTACTTACTTAGTTTACTTTCTCTTACTGTACTTGTTCTCTAGCTTTTGTGTATACTTATACTGTTTACCTACTACTGCTTACATTTATTTGCTCTGTTTATGAACTCATGATAGATTTGTTCCACTGCCACCTGCTTACCTTTGTTACTCTTCCACCTTCACTACCTTCCCTTTCCTTCTTCCCGCTCGGTGCCTAGAAGCCATTGGGGGAGGGGTGGGGGATGATAAGACTTAGTATTTTAGACTAACGGTCGTTGACCAAATCATTTTAGGGGATCGTGGAGCCGAACCAGGAGACGCAGCCCCAGAGGTCGGTGCGCATGGAGACGGGGCAGTCTAGCACGGGAGTCAAGCAAGTAGGGACAGTGAGTCCCGATCATTAGTAAATATTATAGATTTTCTTCTGCGATTGAGTGACTTGTACTGAGGATTTGATGTATCGGGCAGAATCCCTTTTATATTAGTACTTGGATTTATCATTACTGTGGACTCTCCCTTCGTGGAGAATTAATATTATATTTATGTGATTTCTGGTGGACCTGTATTTGAGTTTTACTTTACTCTTTATACTTATTCCACTTTTCTGTGATCGTTATGGCCGGCAGGATCGACGTTTTGTAGTGACGACCTTCCTGGGTGTGTTGGTGTCACTGCAAAGCAGCGGTTCTGGGCATAAGACCCCGGTGGTTTTAAGGAAAAAATGGGTTATTACAAACTGGCATCATAGGAAACCTCAATCGAATAAGTAGTAGTCCACTAACCCTCGGTCACCCCCGCTCAAGTTTAGTTTGGGGACAAACTTAGCAGCGGAAGCTGTGGTGTGCCCATATGGGGGATCATATGTAGTTGTCCATTTTTGACTAGATTAGGTCAAATTTCTTATAATTGACCTTTGTTATGCATCCCCTAGCATATCCTGCATCGCAGGGCGGAGCTCAGCAAACTCTGAATATTGCACCACCTCCCCTGGCTCCCACTCCATTTCTACAGTTAGAGGTGGGGCAGACTTTGACGGCCATTCTGGAGGCTTCCAGGGCCCAGCAGGCTCCGACTCCGCATCCGAACCCGGGGGCCAATTGGTTGAGCATCTTCCGAGTACTCTCTCCCCCAATCTACATGGGGATGGAGTCGGCAGTATGGATGGAAGAATGGCTCGATATCATGTTCAAGATGCTGATTGGGATACGGTGCCCGTGGGAGGAGAGGGTACCTCTGGTGGTCTCTTGCTTGGAGTATCATGCCAATAAGTGGTGGATGACACTTCTAGATACGGTGTTTACAGATCGGGAAGTTGCTGACATTACTTGGTAAGAGTTTAGGGCCCACTGTTGGAGCACTTAATCCCACAATCAGCAAGATATGAGCTGGAAGACAGGTTCCTGCAACTGAGGCAGGGTAACAGGACGGTGGTGGAGTACCACCGGGAGTTCAACCACTTAGCACGATTTACAGACTCCTATCAGCTGGACGAAGCAGGGTATACCTAGAGGTTCTATATGGGCCTTCGAGAGGATATGAGACAAGCTCTTCTGTTTGTATCCGACGGGCCTATACATCGGATCCTAGATATAGTAAAGAGGATGGAGGCTGATTGGCACACATCTCGAGGCCGGAAGAGGACAACTGAGGATTAGGGCCGAGGAGGCAGGAGTGATCAGCGGAGGGGCCGCTTTGCTGATGAGAAGATGGTGGAGGACCAACCCCGCCAGGAGGTGAGATAGGAGCTGATGGAGCTGGTGGTATTGGCTCCTCAACCTCTTCAGATGCGGGAGATACAGAGGCCCGGAGGTGTGGCACGTCCCCCTCCCGAGTGCTTCAACTGCCATCGGGTAGGGCATATCCGGAGGAATTTTGCTATGAGAGGAGCACATTTCCCGGCACCACAGGCTGCCCCGCCCGCTTAGCAGTTTGCAGGCCGAGACCGTGGAAGAGGACGTGGTTTCCAGGGCAGAGATCGGAGGCAAGAGTGGGAGAAAGAGCAGGTGTATGCTCTGGACTTGGCTCCACCTCGAGACCCGGGCAGGGTGATTGCAGGTATGCTAGTAATTATCTGTTGTTATTTACTTTTGGAACTTTTGGAGACAACAAACAGCAGTAGCATACTAGAAAAAAACCATAGGTTCAGTTACCTAACCATATCTAAATTGAAAAGAATAGTTATGGTGTGCGACAAACCTTCCCACACCTAGGTGGATACGGGGGAGTCGCACAGCTTCATCTCCGAGGAGTTTGTAAGAGGACTGGAGGGAGTCAGACACTATTCGGGAGTCTCTAGGAGGGTGCGTCTCCCCAACAGGACGGAGGTCTTAGCTACCGCTAAGTGCCTCCTGAAGGTGACTATTTATGGATTGACAATTGAGACCCCGACTACAGTCTTGAGGATGTCAGACTTTGACTTGGTTCTAGGAATTACATGGCTTAATTGGAACCATTCCCAGATAGATTTCCCGAAAAAGAAGGTTGTATTGAGTTATGATGGCACCTTCGCGACCTTCGAAGGTATTACTCCCATCTCTCGTAGGATGTTATCTTCTACCCAGGCCGTCAAGGCCCACATGCAGGGAGATGAGGTATATATGGTATTCTTCGAGATGGTCAAGGCCAAGACGACGGTTGTCGATATATCTGTTGTGCGGGACTTTGCGGATGTGTTTCCATAGAAGCTACCAGGATTGCTGCCGCACCGGGAGAAGGATTTTCAGATTCAATTGGTGCCTAGTGCTAAGCCGGTGTCTAGGTCTCCATACCGGATAGCTCTAAAGGAGCTAGTAGAGTTAAAGAGTCAGTTGAAGGAGCTGGTGGAGGCTGTATTCATTAGGCCAAGTTCCTCGCCTTGGGGAGCTTCGGTCTTGTTTGTGAAGAAGAAGGATGAGACCCTCAGGTTGTGCATTGACTATCGTGCACTAAACCTATTGACAGTCCGAAACACCAATCCACTACCAAGGATTGAAGAATTATTTGATCAGCTAGTGGGAGCACCTTGGTTCTCAAAGCTGGATTTGAGGTCGGGGTACTATCAGTTACGTATTCAGGAAGAAGACATCCCGAAGATGGCGTTTAGCATCAGATATGTCCTGCACGAGTTTATTGTGATGCCCTTTGGGCTCACGAATGCGCCATCATCTTTCATGAGCTTGATGAACTGGGTGTTCGAGCCATACCTCGACAGGTTTGTCATTGTGTTCATAGATGACATCCTCATTTATTCGAGGACGAAGGAAGGGAATGCACAACATCTGGCCTTGACTCTAGAGAAGCTTAGGGAGCATCAATTGTATGCCAAGTTAAGTAAATGCCAGTTTTGGCTGACGGAGGTGGCCTTTTTAGGCCACATCATCAGTGGAGAAGGATTGGCGGTGGATCCCGTGAAGATTCAGGCAGTGCGAGACTGGCCTCAGTTGAAGACGACCACGAATGTCCAAAGTTTTCTGGGATTGGCCAGGTACTACCAGAAGTTTGTGCAGAGATTCTCTCAGATTGCCCCTCCACTCACTTCCTTGACGAAGGACACTCTATTCATTTGGATGCCACAGTGTGAGACATACTTCCAGGAGTTGAAAGGTCGGCATACGTTGGACCCTATCCTCGCTCTCCCATTTAGGAAGGAGGGCTTTCAGGTGTATACTAATGCGTCATTTCAGGGGATGGGTGCTATACTGATGCAGCATGGACATGTGATTGCATACGCCTCCCGCCAGTTGAAGAAGCACGAGCAGAACTACCATATGCATGACTTAGAGATGGGAGCAGTGGTGTTCGCTCTGAAGATTTGACAGCATTACCTTTATGGGGTGCACTGCGACATATTTTTGGATCACAAGAATCTGAAATATGTTGATACGTATAAGGAGTTGAATGTCCGCCAGAGGCGATGGGTTGAATTTCTATCTGATTATGAGTATACGATACACTATCACCCGAGGAAGGTAAATGTGGTGGCAGACGGACTGAGCCTGAGGGCTACCACTTCAGGAGCAGAGTCCTTGTTGATGGCCATGGAGCTGTTATGGATGATGGAGGATATGCAGATTACCTTGGTGTCCTCGGATGACTCAAAGCTTTATGAGGAGTATCTGGCCGTGATGAGCACTACCAATGATCTTCGAGATCGCATTAGGGTTGAGCAGATAAGGGATGACAAGTTGGAACCAATATTCAGGTCCTTAGAGGCAGGCATGGCCGGGGAGTATACAGAGAGAGATGGGTTAATATGATTTAGAGGACGGGTGTACATACCAGCTGGGGGCAGGATTCGGGAGGACATTATGACTGAGGCTCACTACAGCAAGTACTCGGTGCTCCCGGGCATCACCAAGATGACGGCCGGCCTAAAGAGGACGATGTACTGGCTGGGCATGAAGAGGGACATCACGCACTTTGTGACCCATTACGAGGCCTGTCAGTTAGTAAAGGCCAAGTGTAAGAGTCTGATCGGTTTGTTGCAGCCACTTCTGGTGCCAGAGTGGAAGTTCGATGATATCGTCATGGATTTCATGCATGGTCTTCCTCAGTCACATGCGAGGAACAACTCGATGTGGGTGATCATCGATCGACTAACGAAGGTGGCCAAATTTCTACCGATCAGGAAGGACGCTTCAGTGGGTGAATTGATGTGGAGGTTTGTAGAGCAGTTCGTCTGATACCATGGAGTGCCGTGGACGATAGTTTTCGATCGGGATGGACGATTTACGTCGAAGGAATGGATGTCGGTCTAAGATTACTTGGGGACCCGGTTGACATTTAGTACCGCCTTCCATCCTAAAACGGATGGACAGACAGAGTGCACCAATTAGACCCTGGAGGATTTGCTGCGTCTTTGCATACTGGACCGTAGAGAGCCATGGGAGAGACAGCTACCATTGATCGAGTTCTCGTACAACAATAACCACCAGTACAACATCGACATGGCCCCTTATGAGGCTTTATACGGGCAAAGATGCCGGACTCCTTTATCTTGGATCCAGGATGAGGATCTTGAAGGCACTTGTGTAACACCCCTATCCGCCACATATCATATAGCAGTAGGTCCGGCCGGGGCCCGATGCCATATACTACGGAAAAACCAGTTGGTAACGCATTGAAACCATACAACCAATCACAACGTCCTACACAGCACCTAGCGGAAGCAATTATTAAGTTGCACAAAAATAAGAACCCTGCCAAGCACGAATGTCCACTACTCAAATAAAATAGGAATGTTAAATACACAAGTACCGGCCTTATGGCCTTACAATAGTTTCCTCAAACAAGAGTGTCTTTCATACTTCGGCTCGCAGGCCGGCCATACATGAGATAAACGGAAAACATAAAAAGGTTAGGCCTTCGAGGGCCAGCACCGCAACATGGGCTTTAGCCCGCTATTTCCCGCTCGGCTCTGCAGCACCTGCAAGCCACAATCCACCGCCCGGTGGTACACAAAATAACGGTCAGCAATGCTGACCAAATTATAACTATCCCGCCCCCAAAATCGGGGTGGCGATGCTCTTTCCCTGCACTTTATTAGTATAGCATCAAAATAGTGTAAACACACTTCATCACAGGCGTAGGCTCGCACAGCCACACACCTCGTGCACACAGGGCACATTCACGGCGAACCGGCCAACGTAACGTCAATTCAAGCCATAGACATTCCCGTTCCACCACCGCCCCTTGGACGGCCAAACATATGAGCATTTTTTCTTCCTGGCCTTGGTCACAACAATTTAAGCCATAGACCGCTGAAGACTCTCATCCATGCCAACGGTCCAACCGAATGACATAGATCGGGTACGGTTCCGCCTGACCCGTGCTCATTCCGCAACGACAATTTAAGCCATATGCGCAGGTTAAGACTCACCGAGTCCCGTTTCCGCCACAACAATCACATAACCCGATTATGTTCATGTTGGCTCCCAGGCCATCGTGTTGGCAAAACCCGGTTTTGCCCAGTTTTCCGGGTGCACCTTGGAGTTAATCTCCAAGGCTCCCTGCTGCAATCTACCACGTAGAAAACCCGAAAAAATGCCCAAACATCCGGAGTCTTTCCCGGTTCATATGCAATGCAACATCACCGATCCGGATCAACTTGTCAGGATAGGCTTCACACACAATGCCTATGCCCGTTTTCATGTACGGACTCTATACAAGGGGGACTTTACATATCTAACCCAAGGAACACTCCAACTCTTCGCTCACTCACGAGAGAGGGCTTACTATGCAAAGGAAAAGAGGGCTTCACATGCCCTAGGATGAGAATAGTTACCCTTGCATTTTTCCGCGGCGCCATGAAAAATCTACGCGGTTGGAAAGCACCACAACGGCGTCGCCTTCGCGGATCTGGACTCGGATCGCAATTCGGAGCTCTGACGCTCCACCGGTGGCCGGATCTTGGTCTCCTCCTCCACCTTGCTCTCCCCTCTCCTTATACTTTAGAAAGAGAAGAACTTGAATGAAATGAGGGATTTCAAACCCTAACTTCGGGTTTAAACTGCCAGCACTAACCCTCAGCCGTCGGATCCAAAGCCCAGGAAACGAACGGCCACGATTCGGCCTAAAATTACAAAATCTGGGCCAAACACGGGTTGCAACACGGCCGTGTGCATGGCCGTGTCACCCATTCGCCGTCTTGACCGATGCGATAACCAGCACACGGCATTCGACACGGCCTCCGACACGCCCATGTCGCATACGACACGGCCGTGTCACGCCCCATGTGCAACGACCAACACTCTTTTCCCAAGGAGGACATGACCTGCGACACGACACCAGACACGCCCGTGTCACATGTGACACGCCCATGTCTGTTCCCGTGTCATGGCCCGTGTTCAACTACCAACACTTACTTCCAGAGGAGGACACGACCTGCGACACGGCACCCGACACGCTCGTGTCACATGTGACACGCCCGTGTCTGTGCCCGTATCATGGCCCGTGTACATGACTCAGAAAACTCCCTAGCATGACACGCCCGTGTCACGCCCGTGACACGCCCGAGACACCTGCTCCAGGTCCCAACCTTGGCTTAAAACGTCACCCTCCCCTCTTTTGAGTTTCAGGGCGTTACAACTCTCTCCCCCTTAAAAGAATTTCGCCCACGAAATTTACTAAAGGAAAACAATAGGAACTGAAAGCTTTTAACGGTACCTGAGCGGAATAACTCCGGGTACTCCTCCATCATAGTTTGCTCCCATTCCCAAGAGAGCTCCTCCTGACCGCAATTATCCCACCGGACCTTAACCATCTGGATCTCCTTGTTACGGAGTCTCTTCACCTCGAAGTCTTCGATACGAATGGGCTTGACCCTTGTCGTCAACCCTTCGTCCACCGACACTTGATCAACTGCGATCACTAGCGAAGGCTCCTACACCGACTTCCGCAATACGGAAATATAGAACACATCGTGTAGACCACTCAACTCCTCCGATAGCCTCAATCGGTATGTCGCTTCGCCGACCTGATCCAGAACCTAAAAGGGTAACAAGTATCTTGGGCTCAGCTTCTTCAAGCATCTCACCCGCGAAACACCCTTGAACGGTTTCACTTTCAAGTATACCCAATCGCCGACCGCGAACTCCACGTTCCGGTGCTTGGCATTGTAATACTTCGCCTGCCTGTCCTGAGCGATCAACAAGCACTCCCGAATGATCCGCACCAACGAGGTAGCACTCTCCACCTCCTGCTTCTTGTACAACCTTGTCTCACCCGTTTCCAACCACGATAACGGCGTGCGACACTTTCTACCATACAGTGCCTCAAAGGGCGCCATTTGGATACTTACCTGGTAGCTGTTGTTGTACGCGAACTCCACCAAATATAGGTGGTCATCCCAATGCTTCCCGAAGTCTAGAACGCACATGCATAGCATGTCCTCCATCGTTCTATTGACTCTCTCGGTCTGTCCATCCGTCTGCGGATGGAAGGATGTGCTGAACTTTAACTTTGTCCCCAGCATCTGCTGCACCAACCTCCAATCATTGGACGTGAAACGCCCATCGCGATCACTCACAATGCTACGGGGCATACCGTACAGTCTAACTATATTATCCACATATATCTTCGCCAACTTCTCCACCGAGTCATCCTTCCTATGCGGAATAAAGTGCGACACTTTAGTTAACCAGTCTACGATCACCAAGATGGCATCGTTCCCCTTCTGTGACCTTGGCAAACCATGCACAAAGTCCATCGATATGTCGTCGAACTTCCACTCCGGTATAGGCAAGGACTTCAAGAATCCTCCCGGCTTTTGGCACTCCGCCTTCACTAAGGCGCACGTTTGGCACTTAGCCACAAACAACGCTACGTCTTTCTTGAGCCCCGGCCACCAGAACAGCTTCTTGAGGTCACGGTACATCTTTGTGCTCCCTGGGTGGATTGAGTACTTGGTATGATGAGCCTCGTACATCAACTCCGCCTGCAGGTTACCCCCGCTTGGGACGCACAAACGATGATCCTTCCTTAACAACCCATCCTCAATAGAAAATTGGGAATTTGACCCATCCAACGCCGCCTCCATAAGCTCTTTCATGGTGTCATCAAACTCCATTGCCTGCCGAACACGATCAGCCAGGTCATACAGAACCTCCGTCCAGTTCATCAAAGCCTTGGCGCTTGTCTGCTTGTCCACGCAACAGATCTCCAATGCCTCCAACTCCCGTACAAGCCTCTCATCATGAACCGACAACCAGTTGGCCTGGGCGGGAGCCCTGTGACTCAACGCATCAGCAACCGTATTGCCCTTCCCGGGTACATAATGAATCTTAAAGGTGTAGTCCCCAAGAACTCCATCCACCTCCTCTGCCTCATGTTAAGATCCTTCTGATCCAACAGATACTTCAGGCTCTTATGATCAGTGTAAATATCGACCCTTACGCCGTATAGGTAGTGCCTCCACAGCTTAAGTGCAAATATCACGGCCGCCAACTCCAAGTCATGGACCGGATAGTTCCTTTCATGTACTTTTAGCTGACGCGATCCATAAGCTATCACGCTCCCATGCTGCAACAACACGCAACCCAAACCACTACCCGAGGCGTCACTATAAACCTCGAAGCCCTTGGTCCCACTAGGCGAACTAAGTACTGGCGCCGTGGTCAACCGTCTCTTCAGCTCCTCAAAATCTTGCACGCACTCCTGCGTACACAAGAATATCTGATATTTCCTTGTCAACTTCGTGAGAGGTAGCGCTATCCGCGAGAAGTTATCTACGAAGCGCCTGTAATATCCGGCAAGACCGAGAAAACTACGGACTTCCGCGACAGAAGACAACGCATGCCACTCCCGTATCGTAACGATCTTCGCCGGATCCACCGCTATACCTTCCCCACTAACAATGTGACCAAGGAATGCTACTGAGGGTAGCCAAAACTAGCACTTGGAGAATTTCGCATACAGTTCATTCCTTCTCAGAGTCTCCAACACCAGCGTACAACCCCGTATTCGTGAGGTGAGGACCCCGAGCAAGGCTTAAGGCATGCTAGTAAGTTTTGAGCATTAGAGCTCCTTTGAGGGGCGAGTGCGGCGAGTAGGCAGACACCCGTCCAGCGCGGCTAGGCGAAGGCAGGTGGGGCGAGACCGGCCCGGGGCCGGGTTCTCGCCCCTGCCTCACGGATAGGCGAGGGAAGGTGGGGCGAGACCGACCCGGGGCCGGGTTCTCGCCCCTGCCTCGCGGCCAGGCGAGGGCAGGTGGGGCGAGACCAGCCCGGGGCCTGGGTTCTCGCCCCTGCCTCGCGGCTAGGCAAGGGCAGGTGGGGCGAGACCGGCCCGGGGCCGGGTTCTCGCCCCTGCCTCGCGGCCAGGCGAGGGCAGGTGGGGGGAGACCGGCCCGGGGCCTGGGTTCTCGCCCCTACCTCGCGGCTAGGCGAGGGCAGGCGGGGCGAGACCGGCCTGGGGCTGGGTTCTCGCCCCTGCCTTGCGGCCAGGCGAAGGCAGGCGGGGCGAGACCAGCCTGGGGCTGGGTTCTCGCCCCTGCCTCGCGGCCAGGCGAAGGCAGGCGGGGCGAGACCAGCCTGGGGTCGGGTTCTCGCCCCTGCCTCGCGGCTAGGCGAGGGCAGGCGGGGCGAGACCGGCCCGCGGCTGGGTTCTCGCCCCTGCCTCGTGGCCAGGCGAGGGCAGGTGGGGCGAGACCAGCCCGGGGCCGGGTTCTCGCCCCGAGCTCGCGGCCAGGCCGGGCGAGACCTACCAGGGGGCTGGCCGGCGGGCGTGATCTCCTGATGTTACCGTTCTATCCCCGAGGTGGTTTTTCCCTTTTTGCCCCCCGGTGTGGAGGTTTTCTATTGGCTGGAGGCATTTTTGCCCCAGGGGCATTTTGGTCATTTTACCCCCAGGACTTGGAAAAACTATAAATAGACCCTTGGGGGTGCCTTGGTGAGGGAGTTGTCATTCTTTCCTTAGCCACAAATCTCTTTGGCTTTCTTCCTCCAAGGCACCTAGCTCAAGCATTGGCTAGGGAGGGGGAGACCTCAAAGGTCTTCTGGGTGTGAGGTGGGACCTCCATGCTAGAGCCAAGGGTCAGTTCATAGCTTCCTAAGTCTTCGGTCCGTGACATTCTTCCGAGCATAGTAGGTGTGAGGTCACCCCTTTCCCCAAGGGTCGAACTCCACAGAAGTCAATTTTGGCTTCGGTCATTTTTTGTTTCAACAGTTTTGGTGCGGTGTACAACCCCGTATTCGCGAGGCGAGGACCCCGAGCAAGGCTTAAGGCATGCTAGTAAGTTTTGAGCTTTAGAGATCCTTTAAGGGGCGGGTGCGGCGAGTAGGCAGACACCCGTCCAGCGCGGTTAGGCGAAGGCAGGTGGGGCGAGACCGGCCCGGGGCCGGGTTCTCGCCCCTGCCTCGCGGATAGGCGAGGGCAGGTGGGGCGAGACCGGCCCGGGGCCGGGTTCTCGCCCCTGCCTCGCGGCCAGGCGAGGGCAGGTGAGGCGAGACCGGCCCGGGGCCTGGGTTCTCGCCCCTGCCTCGCGGCTAGGCGAGGGCAGGTAGGGCGAGACCGCCCCGGGGCCGGGTTCTCTCCCCTGCCTCGCGGCCAGGCGAGGGCAGGTGGGGCGAGACCGGCCCGGGGCCTGGGTTCTCGCACCTGCCTCGCGGCTAGGCGAGGGCAGGCGGTGTGAGACCGGCCTGGGGTCGCCCCTGCCTCGCGGCCAGGCGAAGGCAGGCGGGGCGAGACCGGCCTGGGGCCGGGTTCTCGCCCCTGCCAAGCGGCCAGGCAAAGGCAGGCGGGGCGAGACCGGCCTGGGGCCGGGTTCTCGCCACTGCCTCGCGGCTAGGCGAGGGCAGGCGGGGCGAGACCGGCCCGGGGCCGGGTTCTCGCCCCTGCCTCGCGGCCAGGCGAGGGCAGGTGGGGCGAGACCGGCCCGGGGCCGGGTTCTCGCCCCGACCTCGCGGCCAGGCCGGGCGAGACCTACCAGGGGGCTGGACGGCGGGCGTGATCCCCTAATGTTACTGTTCTACCCTCGAGGTGGTTTTTCCCTTTTTGCCCCCCGGTGTGGAGGTTTTCTATTGGCAGGAGGCATTTTTGCCCCAGGGGCATTTTGGTCATTTTACCCCCAGGACTTGGAAAAACTATAAATAGACCCTTGGGGGTGCCTTGGTGAGGGAGTTGTCATTCTTTCCTTAGCCACAAATCTCTTTGGCTTTCTTCCTCCAAGGCACCAAGCTCAAGCATTGGCTAGGGAGGGGGAGACCTCAAAGGTCTTCTGGGTGTGAGGTGGAACCTCCACGCTAGAGCCAAGGGTCAGTTCATAGCTTCTTAAGTCTTCGGTCCGTGACATTCTTCCGAGCATAGTAGGTGTGAGGTCACCCCTTTCCCCAAGGGTCGAACTCCACAGAAGTCAATTTTGGCTTCGGTCATTTTTGGTTTCAACAACCAGATGCAAGTGCTTGAAATGATCTTCTTCGCACTGCAAGTACACCAATATATCGTCAATAAAGACGATCACAAAGCAGTCCAGGAAATCTCGGAACGTCCTGTTCATCAAGTCCATAAACACTGATGGCGCATTCGTCAGTCCAAACGGCATGACCGTGAACTCGAAATGCCCATACCTTGTGCTGAACGCCGTCTTCGGGATATCACACTCCCTGATCCTTAACTGATAGTACCCCGACTTCAAGTCCAACTTAGAATATACCGACGATCCGACTAACTGATCGAAGAGATCATCAATCCTCGGGATCGAGTACTTGTTCTTCTCCGTCAGCTTGTTCAACTCTCTGTAGTCGATACACAGCCACATACTCCCGTTTTTCTTCTTAACGAAGAGGACCGGTGCGCTCCAAGGCGACGAGCTTGGACGCACATAACCTTGCTCCATCATCTCCTCTAGCTGAACCTTCAACTATGCCATCTCCTTCGGTGCCAGCCTATAAGGAGCACGTGACACAGGTTTGGCACCTGGCACGAGCTCGATAGTGAAGTCGATCTCACGCTGCGATGGGGCTCCGGGAAGACTATCCGGGAACACATCGGGGTATTCACAAACCACGAGGACACTATCCAACGTTGACTTTGGCTCTACAGCCCCCACTATTGCGAAGAACAGTTCTGCGCCAGCACGAACTGCCTTTACCACCTGAAGAGCAGACATCAGCGTCTTGCTCGACCCCTTCAGTCTCGTGAATGTTGTCTCCCGTCGAACACCCAACTTGACCTCCTTACTATTGTAATCAATCCAAGCCTTCTGCTCTGAAAGCCAATCCATCCCAAAGATAACGTCGAACTCTACTAGCGGTAGCAATGATGCTAGCAAGTCTAACTCTTGGCTCCCTATGTGAACCTTTACGACGCACACTCTGTCCGCACGCATCGAGCACCCATTCGGTAGCAGCACATCCAACTTGTCCTTCGCCATCGAAGAAGGGACTCCGATGCGCGATATAAAATTTTCAGACAAGAAGGAGTGTGAAGCTCCCGTATCGAACAGTGCCCGTGTCGGACTATCACTAATCAAAACAAAGCCTATGCAAACCATATTAGGCTAACAAGCAATAGAGAACAGTATTTAAAGTTAACTTGCTATAAATTAACTCGTACCTGTCACCACGTCAGCTTGTTTAATGGCCTCCTGCTGGCCTAAGTTGTACACTCTAGGTTGAGTCGGAGCATAATGGGACGCGGTTGACTCCACAGCCTTGCCCTTCTCTTCGTAGGTAGCTCATTGTTTTCTCTCGGACTTTGGGCATCCGCTCCAGCAATTGCAGGCAAAGTGCCTCGTCTTTCCACACGTGAAACAGGCGCCCGGGGTTCGATTGGTAGTTGCCCCCAAGTCACCTGCAAGAAGAAGCTGGACCTGACGTCCTAGCCTTCTTGTAGAATCTGCGGTAGCCCGACTTCGACGTAGTCGGCGCCTTGAACTCCGATTTCTTCCCACCAGATTCCTTCTTAGCTTGCATATTTCTCATGTCCTTCTCCAAAGACCAGGCCGAGGTGACCAGGGTCATGAAACCCTGCGCCATGGGCCCCGACAGTAGCAACCTCAGCTCATCTCTTAACCCTTCAAAGAATCGGTTAGTCTTTTGCTCCTCGTCGGCCAAGGTAGCGCTAGCATATCTCCCCAATTGAGTAAACTCGTGGAGGTACTCATCTACAGTGCTATCTCCTTACACCAGCTTTTGGAACTCGTTCTCCAATGCAATCCTCTGCACTGAGGGGAGGTATCGAGCCATGAACAATCTCGAAAACTCCTCCATAGATACTTCGGCCAACGGCCTTCCCCTCAACTGGTGTAGCTCTAGGCCTTCCCACCATAATCTCGTATCCCCTTCCAATAGGAATGTTGCTATCGTGGTCTTCTACCACTCTTTCGTTTCTGTCCACCCTATTGAATCTTGAGAGCAAATCTTTGGCCTGGGTCAGGGTTCCCGTTCCCGAGAACACCGGTGGATGGAAGCCCATCACATGCTTAAGCTATCTCTCAGTTGCTCTCTGAGGCAACTCCGGCTCCACCGCCACCTGTTCAACCCTTCTAGGCTCCGCCGCTTGGAGCAGCACTTGCTCCAGCGCAGGAGCAGGCTGCTGCACCTGCCTTGCAGGTTGCGCATTAATCATTGCCATGACAGCTTCTGCCACCAACCTAATGGTTTCGGCTGACAGAGGTGTTGCAGGCGCATCACTTGGTGCGCTGCTTGCCTCGGAACCTGGCCGTTCCGACGGTCCAGCACCACTTCTGGTCACATATAATCGTGCAAAACACCGATAAGCGACCAAACAATATTGCAAACAGCAATTATAGGAACACGCAGGTTCCTCAAACACATGTATTTTCATTCCTAAGTGGACATTCATGGGTTCTTTTCATGTTATAACGATGACGCACACACATGTGCTCACCACCCCTTAAAGTGAATTCGCCCACGAATTCATTTAAGTTTGACCGAAACCAGTAGTTAGAGTGGCGCAGCGGAAGCGTGGTGGGCCCATAACCCACAGGTCGGAGGATCAAAACCTCCCTCTGATACCAATTTATAACACCCATATCCATCACATAGCATATAGCAGTAGGTCCGGCCGGGGCCCGAAGCCATATACTACGGACAAACCGGTTGGTTACACGTTGAAACCATACAACAAATCACAACATCCTATACAACACTAGCGGAAGCAATTATTAAGTTGCACAAAAATAAGAACCCTGCCAAGCACGAATGTCCACTACTCAAATAAAATAAGAATGTTAAATACACAAGTACCGACCTTATGGCCTTACAATAGTTTCCTAGAACAAGAGTGTCTTTCATACTTCGGCTCGCAGGCCGGCCATACATGAGATAAACGAAAAACATAAAAAGGTTAGGCCTTCGAGGGCCAGCACCGCAACATGGGCTTTAGCCCGCTATTTCCCGCTCGGCTCCGCAGCACCTGCAAGCCACAATCCACCGCCCAGTGATAAATAAAATAACGGTCAGCAATGCTGACCAAATTATAACGATCTCGCCCCCAAAATCGGGGCAGCGTTGCTCTTTCCCTTCACTTTATTAGTATAGCATCAAAATAGTGTAAACACACTTCATCACAGGCGTAGGCTCGAACAGCCACACACCTCGTGCACACAGGGCACATTCACGGCGAACCGGCCAACGTCACGTCAATTCAAGCCATAGACGTTCCCGTTCCACCACCGCCCCTTGGACGGCCAAACATATGAGCATTTTGTCTTCCTGGCCTTGGTCACGACAATTTAAGCCATAGACCGCCGAAGACTCTCATCAATGCCAACGGTCCCACCGAACGACATAGATCGGGTACGGTTCCGCCTGACCCGTGCTCATTCCGCAACGACAATTTAAGCCATATGCGCAGGTCAAGACTCACCGAGTCCCGTTTCCGCCACAACAATCACATAACCTGGTTATGTTCACGTTGGCTCCCCGGCCATCGTATTGGCAAAACCCGCTTTTGCCCAGTTTTCTGGGTGTACCTTGGATTTAATCTCCAAGGCTCCCTGTTGCAATCTACCACGTAGAAAACCCGAAAAAACGCCCAAACATCCGGAGTCTTCCCCGGTTCATATGCAATGCAACATCACCGATCCGGATCAACTTGTCCGGATAGGCTTCACCCACAATGCCTATGCCCATTTTCGCGTACGGACTCTATACAAGGGGGACTTTACATATCTACCCCAAGGAACGCTCCTACTCTTCGCTCACTCGCGAGAGAGGGCTTCCTATGCAAAGGAAAAGAGGGATTCACATGCCCTAGGATGAGAATCGTTACCCTTGCGTTTTTCCACGGTGCCATGAAAAATCTACGCGGTTGGAAAACACTACAACGGCGTCGCCTTCGCGGGTCTGGACTCGGATCGCGATTCGGAGCTCCGACGCTCCACCGGTGGACGGATCTTGGTCTCCTCCTCCACCTTGCTCTCCCCTCTCTCTACACTTTAGAAAGAGAAGCACTTGGATGAAATGAGGGATTTCAAACCCTAACTTCAGGTTTAAACCGCCAGCATTAACCCTCAGCCGTCAGATCCAAAGCCAAGGAAACGAACAGACATGATTCGGCCTATAATTACAAAATCTGGGCCGAACACGGGTTAAAACACGGCTGTGTGCATGGCTGTGTCACCCATTCGCCGTCTCGACCGACGCGATAACCAGGACACGGCATTCGACACGGCCTCCGACACGCCCGTGTCGCATGCGACACGGCCGTGTCACGACCCGTGTCACGCCCCGTGTGCAACGACCAACACTCTTTTCCTGAGGAGGACACGACCTGCGACACAGCACCAGACACGCCCGTGTCATATGTGACACGCCCGTGTCTGTGCCCGTGTCATGGCCCGTGTTCAACTACCAACACTTGCTTCCCGAGGAGGACACGTCCTGCAACATGGCACCCGACACGCCCGTGTCACATGTGACACGCCTGTGTCTGTGCCCATGTCATGGCCCGTGTACATGACTTAGAAAACTCCCTAGCGTGACACGCCCTTGTCACGCCCATGACACGCCCGAGACACCTGCTCCAGGTCCCAGCCTTGGCTTAAAACGTCACCCGTATCTCTTTTGAGTTTCGGGGCGTTACAACTTGGCTCGGAGTTTGTTGAGGATACAGATGCTCAGGTGCAGTTGATTCGAGACAGGATTTTAGAGGCCCAGAGCAGGCAGGCTAAGTATTACGATGATCGACATCGTCAGGTAGATTTCTAGGTAGGCGACTGGGTGTTTCTGAAGATATGACCGATGCATGGAGTCTCGCGCGTGCGTGGTCAGAAGAAGCTCAGTCCGATATACATGGGGCCTTACAGAATCCTGGAGCAGATCGGTACCTTGGTTAGAGCTCTACTTCGGCTGGAGTAGCAGATTACGATGACAGATGGGCCTATAGCTTCTGATCGATCGGTGTACCTGGAGCCGATCCGGATAGATGATACTGGGATGCGGGTCTTGCGGCGCAAGAAGGTTCTGCTGGTCAAGGTCTTGTGGAGGAATCATGGACAATAGGAGCACATATGGGAGCCACAAGACTTGATGCAGCAAAGCTATCCAGAACTTTTCACGTCAGGTATTCCCTTTAACCTCTCGGGATGTTACACTTTACTTTTCGTACCTGAAACCCGTAGGCCTAACTCGAATTTTGAGGACAAAATTTTTATTTTTATGTATGTGGATTTGTAACATCCCTCAGACAACTAGACTCCTAGGAGTGATTTTTTTGTCATGACTATATCATGACAAAACCATAGGAAGCCCAAGAAGACCAAGTGAACCTAGGCATGAAGGTGAGACCACCTTGGTCTGTAAATAGTAGAATTCCAATTACTAGCTTATGGATGATCATAGGGCTTCAACATTACTCCATGACCACACCACAACATCAATAACTTATTAGAGGGTCCATTAGAGCCATGGGGACCCACTAAGGTTAACTAAAATGGTCAAGTTGACCAAAGTCAACACAAACCCTAATCAGGTTAAACTATGCTCATACATGGTCAACTAACCTCCCTTTTGCCAAAGGGACTCACCTAGACCTTCCCAAGCCCTAAGGGAGGCCAATGGGTCACCAATGCCCTATTGGGGTCAACCAAAGAGGCTAAGTTGACCCAAGTCAACCCTAACCCTAAAAAGGTCAAAGTGCCCTAACTTCAAGTGGCCTCCAAGATGCCCAACCTACCCTACCCAAGTCTTCCTAGACCTTAGGAGGATCCAATGGGTCACCAAGGACCCCTTGGGGTCAACCCAAATGGTCATGTTGACCAAAGTCAACTCTACCTTAAGATTTGGTCAAACTAACTCAAATGGCCTAACCTAAGCTCAAGCTCATTTCCCCCACTTAGGCTAACCTCGTTTCCATTAATAATATGAGTTAGTGGGGTGCCAAAAGGCTGGAGGAGAGATCAAAATCGGCCTTGATGATCAGGAGAGAGAAAACTTCAATTCTCTTTAATGGAGGAGAGAGAGAATGAAGGAGTAAAGTGCATTCGTGGCATAGGGAGGCCAAGAGCTCCTCTCTTCATGCTGGATTCATTCCACCTTCAGTTTTGAGAAGATCAACAGTGATAGCCAGCCACATAGGTGCTGAATTTAGAGGTTATACCATGGCCAAAATTTGAGCTTTCATGGCAATTAATGACTTGGGAGCTTTGGGCCTTCCCCTTCCCCACATGATCAACTTAAAAGCATCCCTGGACCCAGGGCTATCTTTTCCACACCTTACCTGAAGGAGCCGAGCAAGTTGACAGTGCTGTTGTAGAGCACCAAAAAGCTCCACCACCGATCATGGCGCTCAACCACTACACTCGTCGGCAAGCCCGGTTAAAGGTCCTCCCCTACTCCTCTCTTCATGGGCTAGCATCTTAGATCTTTTATGAGAGAAATCGGGCTCAATTGAGCCCGATCATGTGAGAGAAATTTCAGATTTCCATGGTTTTTTCTACCACTCGGGTTCGCCAGAAATCGCCCCTTTAGCGGCCGTGCCGCCCTCCAGCGATAGCCCCCACCTCAACGGAGGTGGTGGCCGGCCAGGGAGGTGGTCGGATGGCCGACAAAAAGGTTTGAAAGTTGCTCCAGGTCGGTGAAATCACAGCAGTTGGCTGGAGGTTGATGACGATCCGATCACTGTCGGATTAGATTTGTACAACAAGTTTTAAAGATTATTAAGGTTTTACATTTTTAACCCTTTATTGTTCCCCCTTTAAATTAGATAAATGAGACCCTTAGCGACAGAAATAAAAAAAGGTGGCCAACATGAAAATTATAGCCCTTGAAGTCTACTTTAATTTTAAATTTATTTCAACCCATTTGGTAAGTGGTTTGACCACAACACTCAAAATGGTGCAGCCTATACATAGGCTTGACCAGAGACTAAATTGAGTTCCCCCATCAATCCATTCATCCAAATGACTTGAAATTTTGGCTGGGAGTCACTCTTATTTATACCTATAATATGTCCAAAAATGAGAATTTTTGGAAAACATGTTTCGAATTTTTTTGTAGAAATTTAATAAACCTTGCATGAATTATTTAAGGGGTCTAATGACCTCTAAACCCACCAAAATTTTGGTGACTGTCTTTGAGTGTAATATTATGACTGCTAAAAATTGTAGCCCATTTGGGGTTGATTTGAATAGGTGTTGGTGTGACCAAAGTTTGGTCCCTCAAGGGTAATTTAGGGCAAAGAGTGTTTGGGGCATGGAGGGGTCAATTCCCACCCAGAGGGGGGGGGGGGGGGGACTTGGGCCAGAGCTCCATGGTTAGTTAAAACACCCTCTCATGGAGTTGGAGGTGTTTTTGGGTGGATTTGCCCTAGGACCCTAGTTCAAACCCTAAGGGGCAACTTTGGGGGTTTGTGAAGAACATATGGTGATATGTCCTTGTATAGACTTGGTGTTTAGTCCATGTGATTCTAGGGTGGTGAAATGCCCTAGGGAGGAATTTGGTGACATTTATACTTAGGCACATAACTTAAACCAATTAGGGTTAGTTTAAGCATTTACCTTTTATGAAAATATTGATGGGTCATATGACCTTGGATACTTATGAAATTTTGGTAGAAGAGTTTTTATAACAATATGAGACTTTATAACAATACGAGCCTCTGGAAATTGTTGTAGGATGTTTGGAATACATTAGCTCATACTTGTAGTTATAATCTTTATGTTGCCCCTAAGGATGATTTTGATAAAATCATGGTTAAACTAACTTAGAATGTTATGAAACTTAGTCAGTGATTATTTATGATCATATTATCGCCCTGGTAATTTTTGTGTAATTTTTGGATAATATTTTGAGGTACTTCTCTCTTTAATTCTATTTATTGTATTTATCTTGGATTAATTATTCAGGGGCTGATTCTTATATGAAAGTTTGTAAAATTTAGTATATTCTCTATTATTTTGGCATCATATAGACATAATAATTTTTGGGTTGCCATAACGTAAGGAAATCTAGTACTTCATGTTCAAAATTACCCATGACATAAATTTTGGAAAATTTAATAAATGCCAAATTAATTAGGAAAATTATAAGTTTCTGTATTTGCGCTAAATATGTCATGATAGACCCACAATAAATATCTTAGGGTATTTGGATGAAAATTTGGAGTATCTCCTATCATGTACATCATATAGCTTAGGTTGGTCTGCATATAGTAAAACTGCGAAAATTGTGATAACATGAGGAATGGACATAGGAAGATGGGGTTATTGGTTTACTGATCTTAGTAAAGAGAAAAATAGAGCTTCATTAGGAGTCATGATAAGGAGAGTGTTGGGTTGACTAGTGTTAAGAGGTGCTCGAGATCGACGAAAGATCGTCTTTCTTGTGGAGAGAGAGAGAGAGTCAAAACACACTAGGGTTAGATTCAGAGTATAATTAAAAGGGATTGGGAATCGGGTATTAACCAATAATAGTAAGTGTCTTGCGAAAGGGAGCTTTGGGCTTCAACCCATTGTAGTTCCTAATGCCCCCGAGAGCCCTTCACAGGGAATTCTGTGGGCAGTCCAAGGTTAACATAAGGCGTAAGAATAATCAATGCTTAAGAGTAATTAGAAATAATCTAGGGTTACACTTACACTCACACTCCCCGGTGTTGTGGGAGTTAAGTTGGTCACACGAGCGGTAGGCTCGGTGGTTCTGGTGAAGCGCAGGTTAGCCCAGCGAGCTGATGGCTTGGTAGATAGTTGTGATGGACGGACTAGTCCGTGGACCTTTTGGCTCGATAGATGATTATGATGGATGGGATAGTCCAGGGAGCTTTGGATCGGTGGAAAGTCATGGTAATATTGCATATGTATAAGATAAATGTGGTGGGTCTTCGGTATTGGAGATTCGTCGTACTGACACTAATACGTTGACTCGGCAAGTGTGGTTTAACACTTGGTCAAATAAAGTCCGGTGTGTCAGTCAGGAAGAGTACGCAGGAGCTCCGCTTAGTGCACCAGTATTGAGGCGTATGATAGGTCTAACTGGTAGTGCTGATACTGGTTTAGAGGTGGGTGAGGCCCAACCCACCGCTTCCGTTTGCCACTCCGGAGGTATCCTGGGAGGTTAGGCTCAAGAAAGGGGGAACTAAAGGTCTGTGTGCACATAGTCGAGTGTGTGTGTTGCACTTGCATGCTCACATCATAGCATACTTGCATGACATAGCATCGCCATTGCATATAACCTTTGACACCTATTGTATAAATTGGTATGAGACACTTTATACAATAGGCCTTGCAAAACGACCCCTTTATTTATATGTTCGTATGAGCATTCCTATAGGTCATGGTTACTTACTTAGTTTACTTTCTCATACTGTACTTGTTCTCTAGCTTTTGTGTATACTTATACTGTTTACATACTACTGCTTACATTTATTTGCTCTGTTTATGAACTCATGATAGATTAGTTCCACTGCCACCTGCTTACCTTTGTTACTCTCCACCTTCATTACCTTCCCTTTCCTTCTCCCCGCTCGGTGCCTAGAAGCTATTGGGGGAGGGGTGGGGGATGATAGGACTTAGTATTTTAGACTAACGGTCGTTGACCAAATCATTTTAGGGGATCGTGGAGCTGAACCAGGAGACGCAACCCCAGAGGTCAGTGCGCATGGAGACGGGGCAGTCTAGCACGGGAGTCCAGCCAGCAGGGACAGTGAGTCCCGATCATTAGTAAATGTTATAGATTTGCTTCCGCAATTGAATGACTTGTAGTGAGGATTTGATGTATCGGGCAGGAGCCCTTTTCTATTAGTACTTGGATTTATCATTACTGTGGACTCTCCCTTCTTGGAGAATTAATATTATATTCCTGTGATTTCTAGTGGACCTGTATTTAAGTTTTACTTTACTCTTTATACTTATTCCACTTTTCTGCGATCGGTATGGCCGGCAGGATCGGCGTTTTGTAGTGATGACCTTCCTGGGTGTGTTGGTGTCACCGCAAAGCGGTGGTTCTGGGCATAAGACCCTGGTGGTTTTAAGGGAAAAAATGGGGTCTTACAATCCCTGCCCGGGCCTGCAGGGCTTTTTGGACAGGCCTAGTGTAACACACCAAATTTAACCAAAATAATTTTGGGGTGCGTTGAGAGGTCATGACGTGCGGATAGTGGATGTCGGTGTGTGGTTAGTGAGTTTGGTGTGCGATTAGAGAATTGGTCTGCGGATAGCAATTGACGCTAGGGTTTATATAAAACCTAAAACTAAAGCTTTTCCCTCATTCCTCACGAAAGTAGCCGCCCTCACCCCAATCTCCCTCTCCCGACCTCTCTTTCTCGGTCTCTCTCTCACGCGCCACTCCCTTGCTGCTGGAAGGAGAAGAAGACACGAGCATCCCCTCTCGAACCCTCTCTCTCTTTCTCCTCTCTATTCCGTGCGTCGTCCCATCCTTTGTCCCGACCGCTGTCTGTAAGGGGAAACCCGACCTCCCTTTGCCTTCCTTACTCTGTTCCGGCTGCCACCAAAAATGGGGAAACCCGACCTCCCTTCTCCCTCCCTGTCTCAGTCTCTGCCAAAAAAGATAAACCTGAGCCTCTCTCTCCCTTGCCAACCTCCCTCTCTTTTTGGCCGACCAAGATGGGTTAGAGTAGGGCTTACGCTTGTTGGAGGAGGCCGTCCGGAGGTATTGGTGTAGAGCAACTAGAGTTTGGCTAAGGATCACGACAAAGTGTTCGATTTGGAGTTCGAATCTGTGTGTGGAAACCAAATCTGTGACGACCGAGCTATGGCTCCGAAAAGCGCTTCAAGGGTAACGACTTTTCTTCTTAGCCATGTGAATCCCTTAATTTTAGCATGTTTGCATGGAAGCCCCTCCCCACCGGCAGGTGGGGGAAGAGTGCTCTCCGACGGATCGATGTGTACATTTCCGCTATTTAATTGCGTTTAGTAGCCGGAAACACGAGTACGATTTAAGCATGTTATGTGAAGCGCATCCGACCTGTGGTCTGGATTAGTGATGTTATGTGGGTTCAAGGAGAAGACTCTGTGGAAGTTGAATGTTTCGGAATGGGGGTCTGCCCAGAGCGGCAGTTAGTACTAGAGGTGTGCTCCAAAAAACACCCTAATGTTTGCATAGGATTGATGTATCGTTAGCATTAGCTCCCGAGGAGCTTTTGTTGTGATGTGCGCGTAACCCGTCTCTCGGAGACCGTGTGCTAGCATGTTGAGTTGCGCGCCTTGGGTACCCTACTTTGGTGGACACGAGTGCCAATCTTGGATCGTAATGTGCATTATGTTGTGTATGGAAAAGGGGATGCTGACCCGCATCGTTGTCGTTAATTGACACGACGATTTGAGCAATGGAAAAGAGCTGAACTGTGCCCGATGTCGTTCGGCTAAATAGACCTAAAGTACGTTACAATTGCTGTTGGTATAGGGGTGAGTCGAGGCTATATGTCTGACTAGTAATGCTCAAGCGGAACCATCCATTTCGGAACTGAGAATGCTGGTGGACTAGCAGAGTTCACTATTGGGGTGCTTTATGCACTATTGTATGTCTGTGATGGCAAAAGGTGGAACTCAGGGAAACCCGATATACCGTTAAGGTGCCCTGAGTGCTTAAGTTGTTTGGCTGGTTGCGTCAATGTCTGTGATGTATGGTGTTTAAGTTGCTTATTTATATTAAATATATAAAAATGCTAATTGCTTGCAAGGAAGAAGTACCACCACCCCGAGAAAGGAGTGAGGTCCTTATAATTTTCTCAGCTCTAGCTGACTGTTGCCTTGTTTGCCACTGCTTGATGGAATTTTTTACGTTTAGGTGCTGCGGAGCCAAGCGAAAAGTAGTGAGCTGAAGCCCTTTTGCTGAGCTGGCCCTCGGAGACTCAAGTGTTATGTTTAGTACTTTTCATGTGGTGTCGTCATGCATGCCGATGTATGAAATCCACTTTTGTTTTGGAGAAATATTATTGAAGTAAGGCCTTAAGACCAAAGCTATGTGGTGTATGTCTTTTCATTCCCGGTGTCATGGTTAGTGGACGTTCCTATTTGGATAATTGGTTTTATAACTCTTACATGCTTCCGTTAGAATGCAACTTTGTGTTAGGGTGTGTTTTCAAAATAAAAAGAATTTATGATTTCATTTCGTAACCCTTTAGTTTATTCGTGTAATATGACGTGGGGCGCAGACCAGACTTTCTGTTATATTATTCGTGACTGATGGGGGTGTTACACCTAGTCTTTCCTATGAAATTATTTATGGTATATAGAGAGGAATAAGCGCTCATTCTAATTCTGCCTGAAAATTAATTTTTCATGTGCACGGATGGAGTAGGCAAAATGGTATGAAAATCAGTGACTTAACTTTACCAACTTTATGAATTAAGTACCATAAATTTATTTTAGTTGATTTGATCCCTAAATTTATTAAATCTACAGAAATCAGTCATTCCGTCGACTTTGTTAGTATTTCTAATGGAATTTCTGCGCAGGCAATATCATCTTCCCCAAAAGGAATCCCAAAAGTTAATGAGAAGAAAGTTGAACTGGCCGCCGTTATTGTTCTATACATTAAAGAACAAAGTTAAAGGCTTCATTTGGCATGGTGGTGAGGAACATGAGGGTTAAATTGTCATCCAGTAACTCCAACCTAAGAAACTTCATTCACTTTTATGTTAAAACGAATGTTGTTTGTGTAAATTAAATCAGGACTCTTTGTTTGTCAAGACTGTTTAACCTCTCTATTTAATGTCGATGTTATATTTTGATCCTCCATCTACTACTGGTCTAATTAATGTTTCTGTTTAAGCAACGTTTCTTCCGATAAAAGGCATCTCTGTACCTGTAAGTTTTTAGTCATTTTCTAAGTAAAAGTAAAACCTTTACTAGTAAAACCATGAGCATTTTGTTCCCTTTTTTCTTATATTTTCCTATCAGTCGTATCAAAGGCTGGTAGAGGCAAAATCTTTGCAAAATCTCGCACCTCATGGCATCATCATCTACCAAATCTGTAAGACCCCCCCTTTTTTTTCGATTCAAAACTCGGGGTCTTATGCCCAAAACCGCCGCTTTGCGGTGACACCTTCGCATCCGGGAAGGTCGTCACTACAACGTGCCGATTCTGCCGGCCTTTTCGATCACAATCAAGTAGCAAGTAGTAAAGAAAGAGAAATGCAGTCCACAATAATAAATCACATATAAGTAAACTCCACGAAGGAAGCGTCCACAGTATAACATCAGAGTAAAAAAAAGAGTACTGAAAGGAAGAGCACTTAAGCCCAGTACAACAACACCTCACTACATGGTCAATCAAAAGGAAGCTGAAAAACAAACTGCTACTAAGGAAGAGAACTCACGGTCCCGGCTGTCTGAACTCCTGAGCTAGACTGCCCTGTCTCCAAGCGCACCGGCCTCCTGGTCTGCTCCTCCGGGCTGGGCTCCACGATTCCCTAAAAAGATGTGGTCCGAAAACCGTTAGTCTATAAGACTAAGCCCTATCATCCCCCACCCCTTCCCCCATGCCCTAAGGCACCGAGCGGAGAGGAAGAAAGGGAAGGACATGAAGGTGGAGAGTTGTCAAAAGCAGATGACGGTGGACCTAACTAGCAAGTTATGACAGGCGAACAATATAAGTTTTGTAATAGGTAAAACAGAAAGGTAAGTAAAATAAGAATTAAACCTTCACTTATGTGAGTACACATAAGCCAAGGGATCTTCTACAGGACCCATCATATAAATGTCTCATTCCACTTTATACGTTGGGGTGTCGGTTATCACAAGCATTATATAAATATTTAAAATGACCTTAATCTATAAAACTTGCCCACACAAGCTTATAAACCAAGGGGTTGTTTTGCAGGTCCTAATGTATAAGCGTCCCATTCCACTTATACATTAGGTGTCAAGGTTCTTATGAATGATTATGTATGCAGCTATATGGTGGATTAATGATGTTCATGCAGTGCAACTCACACACCCAACTTCCTTAGTTCCCCCTTTCAGAGTCGTTACCTCCCAGGATACCTCTGTAGTGGCAGACGGAAGCGGTGGGTTGGGCCTCACCCACCTCAAAACCAGTATTAGCACTACCGGTCTGACCTATCGTACGCCCTCAACGCCTGGTGAACAAGGAGGACTCCCGCGTACTCTTGCCGACTGGACCGCCAGACTAAAGTTTGGCGAAGTGTAAAACCACACTTGCCGAGTCAACGATATTGGTGTCGGTGCAACGAACTCCCCAATATCGAAGACCCACCACCTTAAAGTTTCCTATTTATGCACATGCAACATTTAATATAAGAGGTCAAGAGTAAAGTTCCCGGACCAAACCGTCCGGCTCAACAATAAACCGAGACTAAGCTCCCCGGACTAAACCGTCCAGCTCAATTCCAAACCTCATCCCTTTGAGCACCGCGGGATGGCGCCCCTTTGAACACCTCGAGATGACTTAACCTTTTCTAAATGTCTATCTAACTAGTGTGTGAAGTGTAAACCTATTTCAACTAATTACTCTTTTGATTTATTTAAGATTTACGTTAGCCCAGAACTGCCTCCGGATTATGCCCCGTGAAGGGTTCTCAATAGGCACTAGGAACCAAGACGGCGGCATTATGGCCCGAAGTTCCCTTTCGCAAGACACTTATTGTTATTGGTTGTTTTTCCCTTACCCGTTCCCTTTATAAGTTGCATCAAACTAAACCTAGGGTGAATTTGACTCTTCACTCTTACGGGAACGACGATCTTTCGTCGGTCCCGCACACCTTCTAGAGCGCATCAACTCATTCCTTACCACACTTGAAACCTCCTATGGAGATCCATCCACTTTCTTTAAATCCACCCAACACAACCTGTCCTTACGCTAACCCAAACCTTATCCTGTTACATATTTCCCAAAATCACTAATTACAGACCACCCTATACTATATGATGTCTATGATAGGATGTCCTTTGTGTTTTCATCCGAACGACCTAAGTTATTTAATGGGGGCCTATCACAACATAATTGAATCAATTCCCGGTTATAACAATTTTCTCAATTAATCCATTAATTAATTAATTTTCCTAAGATCCAAGGTCTACCAAATTTGAACAGGGAGTATACTTTTCAGTCATGGGTAATTCATAATAAATTTAAGATAAATACTACTATATCTAAAAATGATATATCCAAGGTTTGGCAATTATTACTAAGGTCTATGGGGCCTAAACATATTTTAGCAATAATTCATTTCTTTCTTATCTAATGCATAAACTACATCAAAACTTCATCCAAATAATTTGGATTAATTACAGAGTACTAATAACACCATTAAAACAGTACCAGATAAGTTTCATAATTTTACTACTGTAAATTAATTTACAATAAAACATTTACTAAATTCTTAATCTAGCATACTTGTGAATTAAGTACTATATTAATAACTCCAAAAATCCTGAATAAATTCCCACTAATACATATTGGTTTAATAACTCTATTTACCAAATTTCATAATTTTCAAAAAAACATTTAAGCCATAATATATTTTAAAACCATAAAGCCCTTTTATAACACTTGAGAAAAAACTACTAGATTTCTTCAACATAAAATTAAACTAAAAATTTAGAAGCATTCCTACTGGCCAACAACATCTAATTACAGAGTTTCATGGGGTCTTATTTGACTTAAAAATCTTTAATAAATAAAATATCAAATAGGGCTATACCCACATTCATAAGTGAAGTACTATAAATAATTATCCAAAAATTCTAGTAAAATCATCCAAGGGTCCTAACTACCCTAGAAACACTTTACCCAAGTTTCATAGCTTTTAAATGAATTTAAGTTACTGTTTTGACCTAAAAGCTCTTCTACCCTAAAACTAGGGTTTAGGTTTTGAGGTACCTACCTACCTCTAAATTATCTAATATTTCAACCAGAGGGTTAAATACCCATTAAAAACCTCTCCACCAAATATCAAGACCATACAAGGGCATTTGCCCCTATGTCCTTCACAAGCCCCCAAAATCCTCATTTAGGGTTTGAACCTGGGCCCTAGGGTAAACTCACCCTAATCCATCCCATTTTCCCCAAGGGGGTTCTTAGGATCATTTTAAACCAGTGGTCAAAATCTCAACCTCTATTGAGATGAGTGACCACTCAATCTCCAAAACTTCCATTTTTCCCAAATTACCCTTCCCTAGGTCCAAACTAGGGTTTAGTGAACTCCTATTCAAAATTAAACCAAATGAGTTGAAATTTGAACCAGACCTAGATAACTATACCAGGGACACCTCACTAAAATTTGGGAGGGTATGGAGGTCATTTGACCCCTTAATTCCCTAACCCTAGCTTTTCTAGGTTTAGGGCAAAACCCTAGGTTAAAATACTCTAAATGCCCTCCAATTTTTACAAGAGCTAGTTTTAGATGACATTAATCTCCTGTCCAAAATTCAAAGAATTTAAACTAAGGGTTAGGTGTGGGGAATTATTTGAAAATCTGTCATACATATAGGACCTACCCTAGTAAAATGACCCTACAGGTCTAGGTTCTCAACCAATTTTTCACCACAACATATCAAACTGTAGGTATTCCAAGGGCCTACAACTTGTATATTATAAACTTTTTCATGAAATGCCCAAAAGGTGCCTAAAAATTAACATGTAGTAACCTGTTAAAACAAAAAAAACAAAAAAATGAATTAATAAAACACAGGTTTGTGTATTTTAAGTCTGCATGCATCTTGAAGCAATCGTAGGGCTGCTGTACTTCATCTTCTCCAAGTGGCCTGAACCAGAACCCGTGGGAGGTGATATAACAGGCCTTTTCCAGGCCACTAGGGGCGGCTCCACCACCGGGAATCAACTCCTACATATTCCCGGTGGTGGGGGCTAGCCTTGCCGGCGGCTACACTACAAGAAAAGTGACTTTTAGTGACGAAATTTTTTGTCACTAAATGTTATATTTCGGTCACTATTAACAATTAGTGACCAAATTTATTTTGTCACAAGTTCGTCACTAAAGCCCCGTCACTAAATGTCTTTAGTGACCAAAAAAAAAATTGTCACAAAATGTGCACATTTTGTGACCACATTAATTAAGTCACTAACGACATTCAGTGGCTGAAGTAATTTGATCACTAAAGCCCTTTAGTGACCAATTCAATTTTGATCACTTAAAATCACTTAGTGACCAATTTAATTTGATCACTGAATGTTTTTTTTTGTGTCCAAGCATATTTGGTCACTGAAAGGTTTTACCGACCAAATTAAATTAGTCACAAAATATGCATATTTAGTGACTAACTATGTTTAGTCACTAAAGATATTTAGTGACAACCTTGTGAATTTGGTCCCAAAAAGGATATATTTTTTCACAAAATTGTATTCAATTTCTCACTAAATATTATAATCTTATTTCATTTACTATCAATTAAAATTCAATATTAAGCATTCAAACAAAAGAATAAATAAAATTCTCATCACAGGGAATTTTTTTGCCAACATACATTATTTTATTAATTAAGATAAAAGAGGGTGGGAGATAGCCCAAACCCCTCAATACAAAATAAAAGAACCATCGTCTCTTTTTAAACTTAATACAAATTTTTATAGGGCACGTGATCCTCCTTGACCATTGAAAATATCGGAGCTCCATGCATGACTACACATGATTGGGCTCTAGTGAGATGACATAACACATGCTTAGGACCTGGAATTTCAATAATCCAAGAAATTAAGGACATCGCCATTCAGGAACATATCAGTAAACAATTAAGGTCAGAATAATAGATATTCCAAAATCATACCTTGACTTGTAGCGGAAGGAATTTCACATGGTCGATAATCTCATCAAGCATTGATGTCTTATTTGTACTGCAAGATGCAAGAAATTTGATTATAAATGGCTCCCAAGCTAACAAAGAATAAATAAGATATAAATAACTCTCAAACAGAACAGAATATATAGCATGGTGTCTTCACTGTCACTAAAACAATTGCAGGATGTGTTGTTTAATCAGTTACCTTGTGCTCCAGCTTTGAACAATCATAAGCAGCATCTATGTGGCTTTGCAGCCTCTGCAGACATTCCTGAACCAAAATCTAAGAACAATAATAGTTAGCAATTTCCATTTTCCTAGAAGTAATGAAGATTCAGAGCATGCATTATTGAGTGCCGTAAATCCATCAAAACGGTAAAAAGGGAAAGTATTATAGATAAGAAACATCAACAACAACACTCAAGCCTTTATCCCACTATAGTGGGGTCATCTAAATAGATCATTTATCTCCATTGTGCCCTATATATGTTTTGTCATAAGAAATATCAGAACAAAAAATTGATCATAATAAATCAAGCACATGGTGATTCAACACTCTCTTCAACACCGGATGTATGCGGTAGAGGTAACTGGGGCATTCCATTTGTGAATTTTGGCAGTGAATATGTTGGAAGAGTGGAACCAGATGAAAATGCAACTGGCTGTGGACTGGCAGGTGATGTCTGAAAGGGAATAGCAGCTGGTCTTAATGGAGAAGAGAATATAGGAGGGCCTGGAGGAGTGCTGAATTGGCCCGGTGAGCTACCGCTTGAGATACTACCGCCAT
This sequence comes from Platanthera zijinensis, assembly GCA_039513925.1. Lineage (NCBI taxonomy): Eukaryota > Viridiplantae > Streptophyta > Magnoliopsida > Asparagales > Orchidaceae > Platanthera > Platanthera zijinensis. The sequence continues at coordinate 161,579,742 of CM077083.1, forward strand.
TATTCCGATCACCCGGTGATCTAGAGGAGGACAAAGGGTGATGATCTTGTAGGGATCTCTGAGGCAAAAATCTCGCAGCTAGCTAGAGGAGAGGAAAATTGAGGCGGATTTAGTTTATTCTCAGGGATGGCAGTCATCATGTTTGAAGAAGGCAAAACTGTGGCGTATCCTGGTGGAGGTGGTGACTGAGATGTCTCCATTTTCCACTATGAATTACTGCCAAAAAGTTTAAATTCAAATTCAGCACCCCAAAACAACTTTTTCAACAAGTCCAAAGATGGTTAGATTTTTACTACGGAAGCATAAAGCATTTACACAAAGGAGGACTTGATTTGAAAATGGCGATTTACTGTGCGATTTTACCCTAGCAGCACAGATCAGGCTCAAAGAACTGGTATTCCACATAGCTAATTCAGATTTACGACAAGGCAATGCGAGAGAAGCAGATTCAGTAATCTTCAGCTAATTGGATGATATAATAAAGAAAAAAACTATCTGATTTAAATCCTTTTGAAATGATCGTGGAATGGGATCAAGATGCCATATCGATTCAGCATTATGTTAAAAAACCTCGGATCCATCTTACAAACGCTCGATTTTGAACCAAATCAGACAACATTAATATGCAGGAAGTGATTACCATATTCAGGAAGTGATTACCATATTCGGGTAAATGATTATAACATAAATTGCAAGTGCAACATACTCCATCTCTCACACTTGAGCAAACCGAATATGACCAATTTCTTTTCATAATGAGTATGTACAAACGTTTTTGATATACATAGAGAATTTTCTAATAATTTTGCCATTTATATTCTTACTTCAAATGATGTAAAAAATAGTACCTGTAAGGGGGTAAGCTCAAATGATATTCGACCATCAATTTCTCTTCTCTGAGCGCAAACACAAGAAAGTCCCTTTTCGATCCATGCAGTTGACCCTGTGAAAATGTTGGTTGTAGCATTTCACGCAAGATGATAATCAATGATTGTTTAGAGCCACTGTATCAAGCAAAGATGGTCCATATAGTGAATTTGTACAATAGATAAATTTGTGCACTAGGAAATTTCAGTCACCACCTCCACCAGGATAAAATTGAGTTGGCCTACAGTGACTGAGATGGACTATAGTGAATTTATCTGCTGAATTTTTGAAGGAGTGAGTTGGCCTATAGCAAATTGAGGAACCTGATCCAGATTAAATCTTCCAACATCCTTAAGGTAAAGATGGTCCCTATAGTGAATTTGTACAATAGATAAAAATGTAGATAGCAGATAAATTTTCTTTACAGCTGATAACTAAAAGATATTATCAATACCTTGGGCAACATCCCATATAGGGAATGATGATCTCCCACATGATGAAGATGCCAAGTATGTGAACAAATATCAAGTAAAAAACTCAAAGAAGATTAATATAAACAGTGGGGTGTGTGGAGATTACATGATCTAATCACTGGCCAGAATCTTCATAATCACAAATTAAAACTTGGATCCGGATATAAATGCTACTATGAGCTTATGTGGGTGCCAACTCACTCCTTCGAAAATAACTTCAACAGATAAATTCAACTGTAAAAGAACTTAATCAATCAAAAAAGGAAATTTGTGCCCCAGGAAAAAGGATTTTTTTTACACCCCTTAATCTCTTTAAAAAATACTAAAGATTCATGTCATGTTAGAAAAATTAAACATCAAGTGCAACAAGCCAGTTGCTTTTATAATCCAGTCAATAAACAGAACAAAAATAAAGGAAGTCCATTGAAGCCCTTTGAGGACTAAATTGATCCGATTACTGAACCTATTTAAGATAGGATGAATATGAGCTCTGCTTCCTATAAACAGAGGCGGAATCTGCCATCAAGAAAGGCTGTATCCGTAACAAAAGAAGTACCTGAAAAATCAGCTTATGGATCTGCTCCTTCTGGACCTACTGAGGATGTCACTGTACACTCCCGGGAAAGTTGGATTTGTAGGTCTGTTAACACTACCAGTCAAAATTACATTAGCTCTAAAATGCCAGACAGTACCCAAAGGAAGGTTTTCAATTCCGATTCCTACCCCATTTCTCTTCAATCGATCACTTGGAAAAGATCTATTAATGGTGAAAATCAAAACCAAAGGAGCAAAAACCATGAACCAAATGGACCCTTATCGTTACCTGTCCTCGCTGAAAAATATGATCGCATGGTGGTAGGCTTCGGCGAAGAGGTCGTTGCAAACGGAAGTTCACGCCGGCTTGGGGATTCCTCAGCGTTCCGCACACCTTCAGTTGCTGCGGCGCGAGATGGTTTCGAGGAGAAGGGGACATTGGATTTGGGAGAGGTGGAGGTTCCTGTAGAGGCAGGGAAATTGTTGATCCAGAGAGAGGGGGAGAGGCGGAAATGGCATTCGATCGTTCTACTGGAACCGCCAGATAGAATTAGGGATATAAATTTTTTATTTTTCTATTTATTTATTTTTAGGAGAGAAGTTGGTGTTTCAATTAATTTTATTAATAGAGATGGAGAGATACTAAATTAAAATTAAAATAACTTAAAAATCTAATTTTTAATTTCTTTACAAAGACTATACGCAGCCCAACCGTTCTCGTTCTCTTCTCATGTCCTTTAAGGTTTTTGGAACTCTGTCACGCGCCTCCCCTTCTCTCCCAATAGCCGATCTTTTTGAACCCTACTGGCGCCAAAAAACACTACTTCCTTTCTCGTCGACATCAACATCCACGCACGGGAAGGTATTTTGCTCCTTTCACGTCAACATTTTCAGCCTCCAGGAGCGGCCGACAAGCCCTATTTTGCTTGATTTCAATCCAATTTGTGATGATTTTTTACTTATTTTAGTCTTTTATTTTAGTGTCCCTTCATAGGTGAACATTTGCATGCACATTGTTTTTTAGGTTTTGGTAGAGATTTTTTTTTTTGATTTGAACGAATGCCCTCTATTTTACGGCATTTGGGGTCAATTCTGTCCTCTTTACATGAAGACAATATATGCATATGTGCTTAGAGTTTACTTGTGGTGTGCTAATATGATCAAATTGCATGCCTTGTTGTTGCTAGCTAGAAAGATGAGGAAAAGTGATCAATATGCTCTATTGTGATAAAAAAAGGTAACTAAGTAATTATGTTTGATATCTTCATAATGATTCTTGAATATGTATTTATGATGAAACATGTTAAATAAATCATCTTAAATTTGTAAATAAGTTGTGTTTCCGATAATTTAAAAATCATAATTTCTTTAAAATTAGTTTTACTAAAAATGTGTATTTAGTGACTAAACTTTAACTTTGTCACAAAAAAATATGTTTTAGTGACAAAACTTTAACTTTGTCACACAAAAAAATATTTTTAGTGACTAAACATTTAATTCGTCACTATAGATATGTCTCTAGTGACAAAATACATTTTGTCTCTAAATCTCGTCACTAATGGTGTGCCTTTAGTGACCAAAGTTTTCTGTAGTCACTAAAGATGTGTATTTAGTGACTAAACATTTATTTTTCACTAAAAATATCATTTTAGTGACTAACTTTTTAATTTGTCACTATAGATATATTTTTTATGACTAATTGTATTTTGTCACTAAATTTTTGTCACTAAAGGCAAGTTTTCTTGTAGTGCTAGGGAGGCCGGAGGTGGCGGCTCCGCCCTACCCGAGCCCACCAAAAAGCCATGAAAATGGCTAAAAATTTCTGGTTTTGGTTCCCTCCGACCGGCTACTCGATCCCGACCTCTACCCTAATGATTCTAGAATCTAAACATAAGAGAAAGGGAGGGGGGGAGGACCTGAGTTCGGGCTTGGATGCGAATAGACCGGCGGGAATGCATGGTGGCGGCGGTGGCGGCGTTTCCTCTCCTTGGTGGCTCCGGCAACGGTTCTCTCCTCCTTCTCTGGTTTCGAAATGGGTCGCCCCTCTCTCCTAAATGAGTATATAAAGAGGAGAGGGGGAGAGGGGGCGGTTTTCTTCAAGGGCCAAAACACCTCTTCATGTGGGGAGTGGTTAGAGGAGAGAGAGAGTGAAAGCACCTCTTGATGGCCGGGAAAATGGTGGGGGTAAGAGGTGTCAACCTCTAGGTGGCTGTGGGCCCCTCTTTGGCCGAGCCCCATGCCTCCTCACTCTCTAAAACCACCCCTTCACTTCCACCACCTTTTCTCTCTCCTATATTTAGCCTATTTCTCACTTCTTTCTCTCTCCTAGTCACCCTCACGATTTCTCTTCCCCTAGAAGCCTAAAGACAGCCCATAAAATGAATATTAAATTCTTAAATGCCATATGAGAGGGGGGCTCACCATTCTACCATGAAAATACCCCTTATTCTCACTTTCTCTCTCCTAGCCAACATGTTGGCTAGCCTAGGGTTTAGGGTTGACTTGGTCAATTTGACCTTCGGATTCAACATCAATAGACCCCTTGGGACCCATTGACCTCCCCTAAGGCCTAGGTATGGTTAGGTAGGGTAGACTTGGCATAATGAGGGTGAGTTGACCCAAGACAGGGTTACTTTGGCCTAACTAGGGCTTAAGTCGACTTGGGTCAACTTAGCCACTAGGTTTGCACCCAATGGGTCCTTGGTGACCCATTGATCTCATATTAGGTCTAGGAATGCCTTGGAGTAAGATTTAACCAACTAGGCCACCAAAAATCAGGGTTTTAAGATTTTACTATTTGCAGCCCAAGTGAGTCTCAACTAGCTAGTTAGGTCACTTGACCTCCTAGGTTCAACCTAGGACTTGTTATGACCTAAGCATGTTCAAGTCACTCCTAAGGGGGGGTCTAATTTGAAAATGGGATGTTACAAATCTCAATAAACAAAACAAAAATTTCGTCCCCGAAATTAAGGTTAAGTCTATGGGAGCTTTTCTACCGGGTTATCTGAAGCTTGTAACATCCCACGAGGGTTGAATTGCTTAACCAAGGTTAATAAACAAGGGCTAGCCCAAATAAACAAAGGATTAGCCTCTAATCTTAGGTGATACTCCAGTGTAAAACAAGTAGGGAAAAAAAATAATTTCAAGCATCTTGAGGAGTTAAAAGATATTACCTGGCTAAACAACTCCGGGTACTTCTCTCGCATCAAGTCCTCGGGTTCCCAAGTATGCTCCTCTTGCCCATGATTCTTCCACAAGACTTTGACTAGCGGGATCTTCTTGCGGCGCAAGACCCGTATCCCCTGGTCGTCAATCCGTATCGGCTCCACCTGAACGGACCGATCTGTAGCTAGCGGCCCATCAGTGGTGATAATCTGTAGCTCCGGGCGTAGTAGAGCCCTCCTGAGTGAAGATACGTGGAATACGTCGTGTAGGCCGGACACCTACTGTGACAGCTCCAGTCTGTAAGCTAATGGACCGATCCGCTCCAGGATCCTGAAAGACCCCATGTATCTCGGACTGAGCTTCTTCCGCCGACCACGTACTCGTGAAACCCCGTGCATCGGCCGGATCTTCAAGAACACCCGATCCCCAACCTAAAATTCTACTAGACGATGCCGAGCGTCATAAAACTTTGCCTGTCTGCTTTGTGCCTCTAGCATCCTCTCTCGAATCAGTCGCACCTGAGCCTCGGTGTCTTCAACAAACTCCGAATCTAGCATCTTCGGATCCACATCATGTATCCAAGACAAGGGAGTCCGGCATATCCTCCCATACAAGGCCTCATACGGAGTCATCCGTATACTGGACTGATTGCTGTTATTGTATGAAAACTCCACTAGGGGCAACATCCGCTCCCAGGGCTCTCCATGATCCACAATACACAGCCTCAGTAAGTCCTCCAGCGTCCTGTTGGTATGCTCCGTCTGCCCGTCAGTCTGGGGATGGAAGGCCGTACTGAAGGCCAGTGGTGTGCCAAGGTAAGACTGCACTGATCTCCACTCTCTGGACGTGAACCGACCATCTCGATCAGATACGATCGTCCTGGGCACTCCATGGTAACGAATAAACTGCTCCACGAACTTCCGAACAAAAACTCCAACAAAGTAATCCTTCCTGATCGGGATGAACCTAGCCACCTTCGTCAGCCAGTCAACGATTACCCAGATAGAATTGTTTCCCGTGCGTGAATGAGGGAGGCCATGGATGAAGTCCATCGCGATATCATCAAACTTCCACTCCGGCACCGGAAGTGGCTGTAATAGTTTCCCAAAAACTCTTTCACATAGCCTTTCACAACTGACGGACCTCACCGTGCAGCACAAAATCCATGACACTTTTATTCACTCCAGGGGGTACATATTCTGAGATACAACATACTTCCGGTGATTAAATTTCTCATTTGTGTGGGTAGACACAGCTCTATAAAATCTCCACACGATCCCTGTCTTATTCCTTCGAGTACGCCCGAGAAATCAATCAATTCAACCCTACGGGTTATATCTAAGGTCTCCGTTCTTCCAATATATTGTTTGCTAACTCCTTACAGTTTCCTAGAGTCATCATACTTTCGATGATACCACATAGCGATTTAGTCTTATCTTCACCCGAATAACGTCGAATTATATCAAATTAAATCTCACTATGTTTATTACGCCACATTATCTAAATTAGGTCTAAGGAAACCCAAGTCAATCCTATTTTGCCCAATAAACAAAAGACAAGCCCCCAATAAACAAAAGATAAGCCCCTATCTTCCTTGGGTAAGTATCTTTGATATTACCATGTTATATCCGTCCTAGTTGGGTACACAATTTCCCAGGGCATCAATCTTTGACTTGGGGTTCCACCCTGAAATTCGTCGATATACCCCATACTTAAACTCTTTGAGTCACATTTTCGACAACCTTGTCCGAGTCAAAATGTTCCCATTCCCAAATGTGTATCTTCTGAACTTGAATTCAAATCCGACCCTCGGTGTTTGTCATTGTGGTTGTCTCCGAGAAATCTTGTTACCTGTACGAGGGTTAAAACTACTTATCTTCCACCATTCTGCTAATGGATTATTGGTCTCATTTCTCCTTAAGGCAGTCTACTAATTTGAGTAATCCCTGATAGGTACCGTAGGGTCACCTGAGTTTATCTATTAGGTTGTCATTCTTGTGTTAAAATCCTCCCTTTATTCTGTATGGGTATCTCCTTACCTTAAACAAGTTCATACCTAGGGTCTATTTCGAACTAGGGCATGTTACAAGTCGTCATGGTTAGTCATGTTCCCTAATGGGTTGAGTCTAACTTATTGACTAAAGAATTATAAGATGAGGTCTTTACAACCGGAGGTGCTCCCTGCTGGGGGCAGGGTTTGCCTCAAGCTACAAAGAAGAATTCAATTTGTTGGAGAAGTGGAAAATTTATATGTGATCACCATATGGGCACAGCACTGCTTCCGCTACTTAGTTTGTCCCCAAACTAAACTCGCGCGGGTGTGACCCAGGGTTTGTGGACTGCTACTTTTTTCCGATCGATATTATCCTCTGATACCATTTGTAAGACCCCCCTTTTTCGATTCAAAACTTGGGGTCTTATGCCCAGAACCGCCGCTTTGCGGTGACACCTTCGCACCCGGGAAGGTCGTCACTACAACACTCCGATTCTGCCTGCCTTTTTGATCACAATCAAGTAGCAAGTAGTAAAGAAAGAGAAATGCAGTCCACAATAATAAATCACATATAAGTAAACTCCACGAAGGAAGCATCCACAGTATAACATCAGAGTAAAAAAAAGAGTACTGAAAGGAAGAGGACTTAAGCCCAGTACAACAACACCTCACTACATGGTCACTCAAACGAAAGCTGAAAAACAAACTGCTACTAAGGAACAAAACTCATGGTCCCGGCTGTCTGAACTCCTGAGCTAGACTGCCTTGTCTCCAAGCGCACCGGCCTTCTAGGCTGCTCCTCCGGGCTGGGCTCCACGATTCCCTAAAATGATGTGGTCCGAAAACCGTTAGTCTATAAGACTAATCCCTATCATCCCCCACCCCTTCCCCCATGCCCTAAGGCACCGAGCGGAGAGGAAGAAAGGGAAGGACATGAAGGTAGAGAGTAGTCAAAAACAAATGACGGTAGACCTAACTAGTAAGTTATGACAGGCGAACAATATAAGTTTTGTAATAGGTAAAACAGAAAGGTAAGTAAAATAAGAATTAAACCTTCACTTATGTGAGTACACATAAGCCAAGGGATCTTCTATAGGGCTCCCATCGTATAAATGTGAAAGTGAAGGGATAGATACTACTCTAGAGGGGGGGTGAATAGAGTTATCAAATTTTGTGCAGACAAAACTTAATATTCTACCCAACTCCCTTGGAGTGAAGTGCGGAATGAAAAGATTATAGATATTGATTTAACCTTAAAACCTAACACAAGTGATGTGTACAAACACAAGCTAACTGTAATTACAGTTAAGCTTGGAAAAACCTAATCAGCAACTAGCAACCTAGTTATATCTAATCACAGCCACAATGCAGGAATTAAACAGTGGAATCCAGACGACACAAGGAAATTTATAGTGGTTCCCCAAACAACTTGGGTACGTCCACTCTTCTACCCACACGGTAGGAATCCACTCAGGTTTTTGATCAGGTGCCCTGCCACCAACAGAATCTGATTCAGGTAGATTCAGAAACCCTTTAGACTTTTGATCAGGTGTCTAAAAACCAAGCACAGGTTTTTGATCAGGTGCCCTGCCACCAAGGGATACTTTTGAAGGGAGTAATAACCCTGTACAGGAGGGGGAAGAAGGTTAAGATGTCTTCTCTATTTTACAATAGATTAGAGAAGCTCAAAAACTTGCACTGAGCTAGAATGCTCTAAAGAATCAAGGCTCCCCCTGGCTCAAAGATGTCCAGGTGAAGTCTTGCTTCAGTGCAGAAACTCTTCAGAAAGTTCTGAAGGAAAAAGCTACAGGAAGAAAAGAAATAATAAAATAAAAGTTCTTCAAGCAGCTATCTTCTTCTTCTTCTTCAAAGGAACTCTGAGTTGAACTTCCTGAAAGCAGGAGAACTCAGGTGAAGAAGAAATGAAGATCTTAACACTTCTCAGTTAGATGGAGATTGCTGAGAGCAGGAAGCTTGAGCTTGATGAAGGCTTGAGAGCTTGAGAATGAACAACTGGTTCGCTATTAGCTTCTGTTAACTAGCTTGAATCCTTCTTCAAAGGGTTCTTTATATAATCATCAGCAAGCAACGGCTCTCTTCCATTTGAATTATTTGTCTTCTTCTAAGCCTTGAGACCTGGGCTGTAAATATCAAGAAGACAGAAATATCTCTGCAGCAAAACATTCTATAAAAGGAATAAACCACTTTCTAAGAAGCTGCAGGCTTAAATCAGATAACAGAAGGACTAAATAAAGTCACATCAGAAATAATCTCTTTATAGCAAAAGAAGACTTTTCAGTCTAACGGCTATAAAGGGCTGACAATAGATAAAGTAAATTAAAATGACAGCTAATAAGACAAACAACTTTATCTTAAAAAGATTTGACTCAGGCAAAAGAGATGGAGCAAATATTGCCTGGTTATATTATCATACAGCTTAAAATACTGTGCCAGAAAATGTATTAATTAATTAAATATAATAAATAAATACAAAATATAAAGGCAGACAGAAAAACGTCGAACGACCTTCGAAGATCGTCGAATGACGCCAGGAGATCGTCGAACTATCGGGCAGATAGTCGAACGATCCAGATAGTCGAGCTATCAAACAGATAGTCGAGCTACCGCAGCAGATAGTCGAACTATCAGGACAGATAGTCGAACTATCAGATAGTCGAACTATCTAGGACAGATAGTCGAGCTATCAAGCGCACAGAGATAGTCGACCTATCAAGCAGATAGTCGACCTACCTCAGAAAACAGATAGTCGATCTATTAGAAGATAGTCGAACTATCAGAGCAAACCAGATAGTCGAACTATCAGCAGATAGTCGAACTATCAGATAGTCGACCTATCAGGACAGATAGTCGAACTATCAAAGGCAACAGATAGTTGAACTATCAAAAGATATTCGAACTATCAAGACGAAACAGATAGTTGAACTATCAACAGATAGTCGAACTATCAAGGCGGAACAGATAGTCGACCTATCAACAAATAGTCGAACTATCAGATAGTCGACCTATCAGAACAGATAGTCGAACTACCTCGCCAAGCAGATAGTCGAACTATCAACAGATAGTCGAACTATCAACGCAAAATAGTTAGTCGAACTATCAACAGATAGTCGAACTATCAACGCAGACAAAGCGTCGACCAACTGATAGACGATCGTCGATCAGCCGATAGACGATAGTCGAGCGGCGTTCGACTATCGTCGAACGAAAAACCTACTTAACCAAATTCTCAATTTGGAAAAGCGAGGACCCTACAGCTAGACTTCTAACCATTGACCATAGATATTTCTTGGGTCAAGGGGCACAAAGGAGAGGACTAAACTCAAATCAAACTAGGGTACCAACAATCTCCCCCTATTTGAGTTAAGTCTCTCAAAATCTAAAACAGCTAGCAATAGAATACTAAAAATAAGTTCAGCAAATAGTTAACAATAAACTGGCAGATTATCAATCAGATAAACAAATAATCAAATATATCACAGCAGTTTAATCAAACTATTAAGAATCTTTAGAGTCTGGTAAAGGATCAGAAGAACTAGAAACAAAGGAAATTTTTCTTAGAGGGTCATCTGATTCTTTCTTTGACATCTTCAGGTCCTGAGCACCAATGATCTTCAGTTCTGTAGCTCTGGGGATAACAGCTTCAGGATGTTTTTCCATGTACTTTGACGGGTCAAAAATCTCAGGATTTACCTGGAACTTTTCAAATTCTTTCTTTCTGTAGACTGACATGGTAGTAAAACCAGTCGTATCTTTACCTTCGGCTCTTGCTTTTCTTATTTGGGCTGCTCCTACAAGTTCTTGAAAGCGAGCCATCCTAAAGTTAGGATCGAGCTCAGGATTTTCATATACGGGCTCAGGAGAAGCAGCATCAGCTATTATATCTAGATAAGACATGAGAGTATACTTAGCAGAGAGGTTCTTGCTAGATATCTTAAAACAAAATAAACTATTTACCTTTTGATACAGTTTCCTCAGTCTGAACTGAAGAAGGAGAAGGAATTCTTTTCTTTGGAGAAGGAGGTGGGGAAAAGATTGGTCTTTGAGCCATAACCTCCTTCATTTGTCTTTGAGAACCATAAAATGATTTGCCCTGAGAGCTTTGATAGCCTTGTCTTGGCTGGGGCTGAATAGACGCAGATTTACTAGAGGAGGCAGTTGGATGAGCTGAAAGGTTCCCAGAGGCTCCTGCACCAGGAGGTGGAGGAGGACCTCTGGGAGTCCATCTTGAGACAGGAGTATCATACCTCTTGGTTCTTTTTCTTTCTTTTTGCTGATTCTTCGAAAACCACATCCAATGCTTAAAATCCTTGGATTTGGGGTCAATGCCCTTCAAAATGTAATAGGGAGTGTCATTGTCCTTACTGGGAGGAGGAGGAGGAGCAGCTTTTCTTTTCTTTGCAGCAGATTTTTTTTTCTTTGACTTCTCAGAAATATCAGAATCATCATCATCATCAGAATGGGATGATGGAGGGTTCTCATAAGGATCATAGGCTTCTGAGACAGCCTTTTCTTTAAGCTTTGAAGCAGATTTCTCCCTTTCCTCTTCCATGGCATCCAGAGCCAGAAGGGAGTCTAAATCTAAACCTGGAGAGTCATCCCAGATGGATGACTTTTCAAATTGCAAATCTTTCTCTTTCTCTTTTAAAGATTGAACTCTTAAATTCCATGCTGCTCTTGCTTGAGCTTCTTCCAAACTCAGAACAGGAGAGTCAACTTTGACTTCCTCTTTCTCAGACTCATCTTCTTTATTATCTAAGAAGGATTCCAATTCAAGGTCTACTTGAGTATCAGAAATACTTGGGTCAGCCTCAGAAACAACTGCTATGATCTGAGCAGTTAAATCTTCTTTAATAATATCTGTAAAATTATGAATACATATCTGCTAAATAAGCTTGAATCATTCCTTCAAGGTATTCACATACTATCAAATTAATCGACTCATCAACAAAACGAATGAAAGAGTTACCTTCATATTTAACCATTTCCCATGATTCATTCAGATAAGAAGTTATAACTCCTTCCAGGAATCTAGCAATCATAGGAGTGGAAAGATCTTCTAAGCAGACCTTAACTGCAATCTCAGATAGCAGGATTCCATCTGCTATTTCCTTCTCAGACAAAACTGGAGCTAAAACTTTCTCAGCAGGAGCTATCTCTTCTTCAGCTGGATCTATCTCTTTCTCAGCAGGAGCAGATTCCTCCTGGGCAGACATGACAACATCTGGAACTATTTCTTCCTGAGCAGACATGACTGAATCTTTTAAAGCTGGAGGAGAGGCAGGATGATCTGAGGCATCTTCATTGAACATCTCCCCCTGCCTGATTTCAGTGGATACTGAAACCAGGCCCCTAGAGGAAGATGGCTCAGCTGATTTTGACAAGGATTTGATGGAGGCAGACAAAAGATCAATGGAGGCTGCAAGGGGAGCGATTGCCTCGTCAATCATGGTTTTGATTGACGGGGTAATCAGCTCCACAATGCGGGAGATAAGCTCTGGAGAGATTTCAAAAGATGAAGGATGAGAGGTGGATGGAGCTGCAGCAGATATGGTAGTGGTGCTGGGATGAGAAATGGCGTGGACAGGGGATCGAGCAGGAGATGGAGCAGGAGATGGAGCAGGAGAGTTTATTGGGGAATGAATTGGAGAATGAATTGGAGATACAGGAGGAGTAAGAATTCTCTCTGATCCTAACAAATCAAAGCTAGGAGCAGATATCCTAGCCAGATAAGCAGGTAGAGGAGAGGCTGGAGGAGACAGAGGAACAACCGTAGTTGTTTCAGGAGCAGCAGAGGAAGAGGGTCGTACCTCAGCTGAAGTTGATGGTACTTCAACTGAGGCAGACGACAAAACAGAGGAGGAGGAAGTAAGAGCTGAGCCAGCTTCAACAGGTTGAGGAGCGACTGATACAGTCCTTGTGCCCTCAGATGTTGCTGGAGCAGATTTCACAAACGTCCTCTTCCACTTAGAGAACAAGTGGGGATCCATCTTCTTGCTGGCGTTGATTGTTGTTGCAGTTGAACTTAGCAGCTGGGGGTATTTCTCCTTAAGGAAGATTCCAATGACCCTTCCCAGGGTGACTTCCTTCTTACCAGTCTTCTTCCTGATTAAATCAAACAAAACAGTTGCCCAATCTATCCTTTTTCGATTAACAATTGCACACATGAGTGCGAATTGCTGCCTTGTTATATTGTCGTGGGCAGAGTGCTTACCCAGGAGCACTTTTCCGACTACCTCAGCGAGGAACTTGATCTTGAAGGGGAAGTTTACCTTGAGCAGCTTGGTGGGAATGCCCTCAGCATGTCCCAGCTCAACCAACATTCTTCCAAATTCCTGAGCGTCTTGCTCATAATCCTCATCACCAATAACTAATTCAAAAACATCAGATAAGACGGCCGGAGTCAGGATAACCTCTTCTCCGCCGATGGTACCGATCATCGATTCGTCTGTGGAAGACGACGTGAAAGCCCATTCTTTGATTTCTGGAATGTTGATCTTAATCCTTTCAGACATCAGCTTCTCTAAACCCTGATCCCTGCAGAGTTGGAGAACTTCCACGATTCCGGCATCGCAGCTACTGAAAGCTTCGAAATCCACACTGAATCCTGCATCAAACTTCACTACAGCTAGAACAGCTGGGGAGACCGCCATGGATTCGCTGGAGAAGGCTCGAGAAAACTACAGAGAACGAAGAAGACGAAACGCCCGGAAATCGCAAGCGGGAAAGCAGAATGCGAAAGGGCACGCTCCGTCGACGATAAAGCAAAAGATCTTTTAACCTAGGTCGACTATCGGTTTTATATTAGACCGGAAATAGTCGATCTATTAAAAAGATACTTGACCCGATAGTCGAACGGCCGTTCGACGATCGGCTCAGAAGCAGAGTAGTCGAACCATCGTTCGGCTATTTCTGGCTTCACACGCAACAAGCTGTCGTCGTTCAGAGATCGACGATGAGCTCAACCTGTTCGACGATGGTCGAACGTCGATCGACGATCTTCAAACAGATAAGCTATCATTAACCAGAGGTCGACGATAGGCTCAATCCGTTCGACGATCTTCGATCATCGTTCGACGATCTTCAAGCAGATTTCAACAAAGGCAGATATAGTCACACTTAGTCTCGTCCATTAATCATGCCTAGTTGAACTAAAAAGAACAGATGCTTCTGTTCATCTAAAGGCTTGGTGAATATATCACCTCTCTGAAACTCAGTGGATATGAACTCAAGACAGATCTTGTTCTTTTCCACACAATCTCTCAGGAAATGGTGCCTAATCTCAATGTGCTTGGTTCTAGAGTGGTGCACTGGATTTTGTGCAATAGAAATGGCACTGGTACTATCACACATGATCTTGGTGTTCTTGTGTGAGTAACCATAATCCACAAGCTGGTTTTGAATCCACAGGATCTGTGAACAACAACTGGCAGCTGCTATATATTCAGCCTCTGTAGTTGAAGTTGAGACAGAAGCCTGCTTCTTACAGAACCAAGAGACCAATCTCTCTCCTAGGAACTGGCAAGTTCCTGAGGTGCTCTTCCTGTCAACTCTGCAACCAGCATAGTCTGAATCAGAGTATCCAATTAATTCAAACTCTGACTCAGCTGGGTACCAAAGTCCTAGATTTGGACATCCTTTTAGGTATCTCAGGATTCTCTTTAGAAGAATCAGATGAGATTCCTTGGGGTTGACCTGGAATCTAGCACAAAGGCATGTAGTAAACATTATATCTGGCCTACTTGCAGTTAGATATAATAGGGAACCAACAATGGCCCTATAATTCTTTTGATCAACTGGCTTGCCGTGATCATCAGAATCAATAACTACATTAGTAGCCATGGGTGTAGGCATTGCTGAAGCATCAGCCATCCCAAATTTCTTTACCAATTCCTTGGCATATTTGGATTGGGAGATGAAGATACCATCAGCATCTTGCTTAACTTGGAGACCAAGAAAGTAAGACAACACACCCATACTACTCATCTCAAACTTAGAATGCATCAAGTTGGAAAACTTTTTGCACAGTTTGGGATCAGTGGAGCCAAAGATAATATCATCTACATACACCTGAACTAACAGGATTGTGTCCTTGTGATGCTTGACGAAAAGGGTTCTATCAACTACTCCCCTAGTAAAGTTGTGCTCTAACAGGAAACTAGCTAAGGTCTCATACCAGGCCCTAGGAGCTTGCTTTAGTCCATAAAGAGCTTTCTGCAACTTAAAAACATGAGAAGGCTGAGTTGAAGAAACAAACCCTGGTGGTTGTTCAACAAACACCTCTTCCTTAAGCTCACCATTTAGGAATGCACTTTTGACATCCATTTGGAACACCTTAAACTTCATGAAGGCTGCATAGGCCAAGAAGATCCTTATTGCTTCTAGCCTTGCAACAGGAGCAAAGGTTTGGTCATAGTCTATACCTTCCTCCTGTCTGTAGCCCTGAGCTACAAGCCTAGCTTTATTCCTTACTATGATTCCATTTGCATCTAACTTGTTTCTATACACCCACTTGGTGCCTATGATCAGTTGGCCTTTAGGTCTTGGAACCAAAGTCCAAACTTTACATCTCTCAAATTGATTGAGCTCCTCTTGCATTGCAATGATCCAGTGGGGATCTAGCTCTGCATCTTTAAAGGTGAGGGGCTCAACCTGTGAGAGGAAACAAGCATGCATCACATCCTGTCTTAATTGGTGTCTTGTTTGTACACCAGCTGATATGTCTCCAATCACTTGAGATGTGGGGTGATCTCTAAGTGTGACAATATCAGCAGGTGGGATGTGATCTTCAGCAACAGTTGGGATTAATTCCTCAGGAGGAATTTGATCTACTGTTGGTGGTACAACAACAGCTTCAACAGCTTCAGCAATGTCTTCATCACTGTCTGATTCAGTGATCTGAAGAGTTGATAGTTGAAGGATTTCTTGAGGGGCATCATGTACCTGCAAAGAACTGGAGGAAGAAGAATTTTCCTTTTCCTTGTAAAACATCTGAGACTCATCAAAAGTCACATGCACAGATTCTTCTATCTTACAGGTTGATTTGTTATAAACCCTATAAGCTTTGCTTACTTGGGAATATCCAAGCATGATTCTCATTGAAGCTTTTGCTTCAAATTTTCTAATGTATTCTTTATTATTATTATGAATATAAACAGTACAACCAAAAATTCTAAAGTAATTAATTTTTGGTTTCTTTCCTTTAAGCAACTCATAAGGAGTTTTACACTTAAGTTTGTGTATCAAACTTCTATTCAAGACATAGTTGGCTGTACTAACAGCTTCTGCCCAATAGGATAGAGGCATGTTAGCATCTGCCAACAATGTACTAGCAGCTTCAATTAGTGTTCTATTCTTCCTTTCAACTACCCCATTTTGTTGGGGAGTTCTAGGAGCTGAGAAGCTATGTTTGATACCTTCTCTCTCACAGAATTCTTGCATGAGAAGAGAGTCAAACTCAGTACCATGATCACTTCTGATCAAGGCCACATGAGTAGAGTACTCAGTCTGCACACAAAGTAGAAAGTCTGTAAGGGCTTTGAAGTTATCAGACTTAGTTCTCAAAAAGAAAACCCAACTGAACCTAGAGAAGTCATCTACAATTACTAAAGTGTAATACTTCCCTCCTAAACTCTGTACATTTATTGGGCCAAAAAGGTCCAAATGTAATAAATACAGGATTCTAGGAGAGTCACTTTTATTTACAGATTTAAATGAATTTTTGGTTTGCTTGCCAAGCTGACAAGCCTTGCATAGGCTCTCCTTCTTGTAGGGGCAAGAAGGTAAACCTCTAACAATGTTGTGCTTAGATAACCTAGATATATTTTTAAGGTTTACATGACTAAGCCTTTTATGCCATAGGGAATTATTATTAAGGGCTACTTCATTAAACAGGCAGATTTCAGAGTGAGATGAATTAAAATCTACTAAATAAATATTACCTATTCTAATACCTATTAAAACAACATTATTATTCAAAGTAATATTGCAAGATGAGTTGGAAAATGAAACCTGGTAGCCAGCATCACATAGCTGGCTGACTGAAATCAGGTTATGCTTCAGTCCATTGACATAAGCAACTCTCTTGAATGTAACTGCTCCAATTGTGATCTTGCCATAGCCTTCTGTCTGACCACAGCTGTAGTCTCCAAAGATAACCTTTGGGCCAAGCTTAGCTTTGAATTTTGACAGTAGATCTTTATTTCCTGTCATATGCTTAGAGCATCCACTATCCAAATACCACTTATTTTGAGTGATTGGATAGGCCTTCACCTGCAAGACAATTATTTAGACAGAGTGGACCCAGGTAACCTTGGGTCCCTTGTTTTTCACATAAGAAAAACTGGAAATATAAGAGAATGCAGGCTGAGGGTGATAGCCTAGTGGGTGAGATCTCCTAGGTGGGATTCTCCATGCTGATGATGGGTCAACAAACCTAGGGTTTCTATTCTCATTTAGGTTTCTATGGAATTGATTATGATTTTGAAAATCATATTGAAATCGTCGATCGACGTTCGACGATGGGCGCTCAGATCGTCGAGCTTCGTTCGACCATGGAGCTTCCGATCGTCGAGCGGCGTTCGACGCTCTTTGCATTTCCTTAAAAAACTTCTTTCTCTTTTCTCTCTTAGCTTTATTTAGGGTTTTATTTACAAGGTTTACTTGCTCAGTGTTCTTCTTTCCACTAGCTGAAATGAAGTTCACTGGAGTTGAAAGATTATTTTTAAGCAGGATTGGGGGTTCACTAGGAGAAGCTCCTAAGCCTAGTTTATCATTACCTGACCTAGTGTTAGTCATGCTGGTAATTTCTAACAGCTTAAGGCTTCTACCATTAAGGGATTCTTCTAATCTCTTAGACTTAGCTAACTCTATTTTAAGAAATTTAATTTCTTCACTACAAGTAGTGAGATCTTCCTTTAACCTAATGTTTTCAGAGGCTATTGATTCTGAGTCAGCTAACCTATTTCTAAGTTCTTTTATTTCTTTTTCTGAACTAATTAAATCTAAACATAAAGATTTAAATTCTATCTTAAATTCTTCTGAAGTAAAATCATAAGATGAAAGTACCTCTTCTTCAGTAGGCATCTCTTCATCAGAATCAGAACTCTCTGCAGCAGAGTGGTTGCTGCAGGCATCTATTGCCATTAGGCAAACTTCTTTTGCCTTCTTCTCTTCCTCATCTTCACTGGAGCTTGATGAGGAGGATTCTTCATCAGAATCACTCCAGGTTTCAGCAATGAAACCTCTCTCCTTCTTCTTGTTTTTGTGGGAGGATGGCTTGGAGTGCTTCCTGTGTTGTTCTTTGTCTTTTCTCTTTTCCTTGTTCTTCTCCTCTGGACACTCTGGCAAAATATGTCCAGGCTTCCTGCAACCATAACAGATGATTTCTTTAGCAGGAGAGCGATCATACCTTGGTTTGTCTTCATAGCGTGAAGACTTCTTTCTGAACTCCTTTCTTCCCATCTTGAGAAATCTTTTGGCAAACAATGCCATAAGTTACTCATTAGATTGGCTGCCTTCAGACACATCTGCAGCCTTAAGAGCTAGAGATTGCTCTTTTCTTGTTGGAGTGGGGGTCTTGGCTTCAGCTTCTGCTTCTCTGGTCTTCAGCACTTGCTCAAAAGACTTGAGCTTGCCGAGGAGAGCTTCAGTTGAGATCTCATTAGTGCTTCTGGCTTCCTTGATGGGCCAGATTCTTAGATCCCATGTGCTAGGGAAGCACATAAGAATCTTATCATTGACCTCTGTCAATGATATGTCCTTGTCCAGGGTCCTCAGCTCATTGATGATTGAGCTGAGCCTGGTGTACATAGCTTCAACTGATTCAGCATCAGTTTTCTTGAAGTTCTCATACTGTGAGATAAGGTTGGACCTTCTGTCCTTCCTTTCATCAGCTGAACCAGCTACAATCTGGTTCAGTGTATCCCACATGGCCTTTGCTGAGGAGCAGTCAGCCACCTTCTGGAACACCTCATCAGACATTGTCTGAGCCAGTATGTTCATTGCCTTGGCATCTGCAATTTTGGCCTTCTTGTATTCATCATTGTAATCTGGAGGAGGCACTGCACTCATATCAGATGATGAGGCAGTGGCAGCAGCAGGTGCTCTTGGGGGACCTGACAAGATGGAAGCAAAAATACTTTCATCAATAGAGTTCATATATAATTTAATCCTTGCCTTCCAGATGCCAAACTTTGCTAAGTTGCATGCTGGAGGTCTGGTGCTAGAATAATCCTTAGACTGGGCCATGATAGTGAATATCTATAAGCTCTTGGTATCTATCAGGATCTTGTGACTTAGGTGTTAGCCTATACATTCAGTCAACCTCCCTCTGATACCAATTGAAAGTGAAGGGATAGATACTACTCTAGAGGGGGGTGAATAGAGTTATCAAATTTTGTGCAGACAAAACTTAATATTCTACCCAACTCCCTTGGAGTGAAGTGCGGAATGAAAAGATTATAGATATTGATTTAACCTTAAAACCTAACACAAGTGATGTGTACAAACACAAGCTAACTGTAATTACAGTTAAGCTTGGAAAAACCTAATCAGCAACTAGCAACCTAGTTATATCTAATCACAGCCACAATGCAGGAATTAAACAGTGGAATCCAGACGACACAAGGAAATTTATAGTGGTTCCCCAAACAACTTGGGTACGTCCACTCTTCTACCCACACGGTAGGAATCCACTCAGGTTTTTGATCAGGTGCCCTGCCACCAACAGAATCTGATTCAGGTAGATTCAGAAACCCTTTAGACTTTTGATCAGGTGTCTAAAAACCAAGCACAGGTTTTTGATCAGGTGCCCTGCCACCAAGAGATACTTTTGAAGGGAGTAATAACCCTGTACAGGAGGGGGAAGAAGGTTAAGATGTCTTCTCTATTTTACAATAGATTAGAGAAGCTCAAAAACTTGCACTGAGCTAGAATGCTCTAAAGAATCAAGGCTCCCCCTGGCTCAAAGATGTCCAGGTGAAGTCTTGCTTCAGTGCAGAAACTCTTCAGAAAGTTCTGAAGGAAAAAGCTACAGGAAGAAAAGAAATAATAAAATAAAAGTTCTTCAAGCAGCTATCTTCTTCTTCTTCTTCTTCAAAGGAACTCTGAGTTGAACTTCCTGAAAGCAGGAGAACTCAGGTGAAGAAGAAATGAAGATCTTAACACTTCTCAGTTAGATGGAGATTGCTGAGAGCAGGAAGCTTGAGCTTGATGAAGGCTTGAGAGCTTGAGAATGAACAACTGGTTCGCTATTAGCTTCTGTTAACTAGCTTGAATCCTTCTTCAAAGGGTTCTTTATATAATCATCAGCAAGCAACGGCTCTCTTCCATTTGAATTATTTGTCTTCTTCTAAGCCTTGAGACCTGGGCTGTAAATATCAAGAAGACAGAAATATCTCTGCAGCAAAACATTCTATAAAAGGAATAAACCACTTTCTAAGAAGCTGCAGGCTTAAATCAGATAACAGAAGGACTAAATAAAGTCACATCAGAAATAATCTCTTTATAGCAAAAGAAGACTTTTCAGTCTAACGGCTATAAAGGGCTGACAATAGATAAAGTAAATTAAAATGACAGCTAATAAGACAAACAACTTTATCTTAAAAAGATTTGACTCAGGCAAAAGAGATGGAGCAAATATTGCCTGGTTATATTATCATACAGCTTAAAATACTGTGCCAGAAAATGTATTAATTAATTAAATATAATAAATAAATACAAAATATAAAGGCAGACAGAAAAACGTCGAACGACCTTCGAAGATCGTCGAACGACGCCAGGAGATCGTCGAACTATCGGGCAGATAGTCGAACGATCCAGATAGTCGAGCTATCAAACAGATAGTCGAGCTACCGCAGCAGATAGTCGAACTATCAGGACAGATAGTCAAACTATCAGATAGTCGAACTATCTAGGACAGATAGTCGAGCTATCAAGCGCACAGAGATAGTCGACCTATCAAGCAGATAGTCGACCTACCTCAGAAAACAGATAGTCGATCTATTAGAAGATAGTCGAACTATCAGAGCAAACCAGATAGTCGAACTATCAGCAGATAGTCGAACTATCAGATAGTCGACCTATCAGGACAGATAGTCGAACTATCAAAGGCAACAGATAGTCGAACTATCAAAAGATATTCGAACTATCAAGACGAAACAGATAGTCGAACTATCAACAGATAGTCGAACTATCAAGGCGGAACAGATAGTCGACCTATCAACAAATAGTCGAACTATCAGATAGTCGACCTATCAGAACAGATAGTCGAACTACCTCGCCAAGCAGATAGTCAAACTATCAACAGATAGTCGAACTATCAACGCAAAACAGATAGTCGAACTATCAACAGATAGTCGAACTATCAACGCAGACAAAGCGTCGACCAACTGATAGACGATCGTCGATCAGCCGATAGACGATAGTCGAGCGGCGTTCGACTAACGTCGAACGAAAAACCTACTTAACCAAATTCTCAATTTGGAAAAGCGAGGACCCTACAGCTAGACTTCTAACCATTGACCATAGATATTTCTGGGTCAAGGGGCACAAAGGAGAGGACTAAACTCAAATCAAACTAGGGTACCAACAAAATGTCTCATTCCACTTTATACGTTGGGGTGTCGGTTATCACAAGCATTATATAAATATTTAAAATGACCTTAATCTATAAAACTTGCCCACACAAGCTTATAGACAAAGAGGTCGTTTTGCAGGTCCTAATATATAAGCGTCCCATTCCACTTATACAATAGGTGTCAAGGTTCTTATGAATGATTATGTATGCAGCTATATGGTGGGTTAATGATGTTCATGCAGTGCAACTCACACACCCAACTTTGTGTACACAAACCTTAGTTCCCCCTTTCAGAGTCGTTACTTCCCAGGATACCTCCGTAGTGGCAGACGGAAGCGGTGGGTTGGGCCTCGCCCACCTCAAAACCAGTATTAGCACTACCGGTCTGACCTATCGTATGCCCTCAACGCTTGGTGCACAAGGCGGTCTCCCGCGTACTCTTACCGACTGGACCGCCGGACTAAAGTTTGGCGAAGTGTAAAACCACACTTGCTGAGTCAATGATATTGGTGTCGGTGCAACGAACTCCCCAATATAGAAGACCCACCACCTTAAAGTTTCCTATTTATGCACATGCAACATTTAATATAAGAGGTCAAGAGTAAAGCTCCCAGACCAAACCGTCCGGCTCAACAACAAATCGAGACTAAGCTCCCCGGACTAAACCGCCCGGCTCAATTCCAAACCTCATCCCTTTGAGCACCGCGGGATGGCGCCCCTTTGAACACCTCGGGACGACTTAACCTTTTCCAAATGTCTATCTAACTAGTGTGTGAAGTGTAAACCTATTTCAACTAATTACTCTTTTGATTTATTTAAGATTTACGTTAGCCCAGGACTGCCTCCGGATTATGCCCCGTGAAGGGTTCTCAAATGGTACTAGGAACCAAGACGGCGGCATTACGGCCCGAAGTTCCCTTTCACAAGGCACTTATTGTTATTGGTTATTTTTCCCTTACCCGTTCCCTTTATAAATTGCATCAAACTAAACCTAGGGTGAATTTGACTCTTCACTCTTACGGGGACGACGATCTTTCGTCGGTCCCGCACACCTTCTAGAGCGCATCAACTCATTCCTCACCACACTTGAAACCTCCTATGGTGATCCATCCACTTTCTTTAAATCCACCCAACACAACCTGTCTTTACGCTAACCCAAACCTTATCCTGTTACACATTTCCCAAAATCACTAATTACAGACCACTCTATACTATATGATGTCTATGATAGGATGTCCTTTGTGTTTTCATCCGAACGACCTAAGTTTTTTACTGGGGGCCTATCACGACATAATTGAATCAATTCCCGGTTATAACAATTTTCTCAATTAATCCATTAATTAATTAATTTTCCTAAGATCCAAGGTCTACCAAATTTGAACAGGGAGTATACTTTTCAGTCATGGGTAATTCATAATAAATTTAAAATAAATACTACTATATCTAAAAATGATATATCCAAGGTTTGGCAATTATTACTAAGGTCTAAGGGGCCTAAACATATTTTAGCAATAATTCATTTCTTTCTTATCTAATGAATAAACTACATCAAAACTTCATCCAAATAATTTGGATTAATTACAGTGTACTAATAACTCCATGAAAACAGTACCAGATAAGTTTCATAATTTTACTACTGTAAATTAATTTACAATAAAACATTTACTAAATTCTTAATCTAGCATGCTTGTGAATCAAGTACTATATTAATAACTCCAACAATCCTGAATAAATTCCCACTGGTACATATTGGTTTAAGAACCGTATTTACCAAATTTCATAATTTTCCACAAAACATTTAAGCCATAATATATTTTAAAACTATAAAGCCTTTTTATAACACTTGAGAAAGAACTACTTGATTTCTTCAACATAAAATTAAACTATAAATTCAGGAGCATTCCTACTAGCCAACAACATCTAATTACAGAGTTTCATGGGGTCTTATTTGACTTAAAAATCTTTAATAAATAAAATATCAAATAGGGCTATACCCACATTCATAAGTGAAGTACTATAAATAATTATCTAAAAATTCTAGTAAAATTACCCAAGGGTCCTAACTACCCTAGAATCACTCTACCCAAGTTTCATAGCTTTTAAATGAATTTAAGTTACTGTTTTGACCTAAAAGCTCTTCTACCCTAAAACTAGGGTTTAGGTTTTGAGGTACCTACCTACCTCTAAATTCTCTAATATTTCAACCAGAGGGTTAAAAACCCATTAACAACCTCTCCACCAAATATCAAGACCATACAAGGGCAGTTGCCCCTATGTCCTTCACAAGCCCCCAAAATCCTCATTTAGGGTTTAAACCTGGGCCCTAGGGTAAACTCACTCTAATCCATCCCATTTTCCCCAAGGGGGTTCTTAGGATCATTTTAAACAAGTATTCAAAATCTCAACCTCTATTGAGGTGAGTGACCACTCAATTGCCAAAATTTCCCTTTTTCCCAAATTACCCTTCCCTAGGTCCAAACTAGGGTTTAGTGAACTCCTATTCAAAACTCAACTAAATGATGTTAAATTTGAACCAGACCTAGATACCTATACCAGGGACACCTCACCAAAATTTGGGAGGGTATGGAGGTCATTTGACCCCTTAATTACCTAACCCTATCTTTTCTAGGTTTAGGGCAAAACCCTAGGTTAAAATACTCTAAATGCCCTCCAATTTTTATAAGAACTAGTTTTAGATGACATTAATCTCCTGTCCAAAATTCAAAGCATTTAAACCAATGGTTAGGTGTGGGTAATTATTTGAAAATCTGTCCTACATATAGGACCTACCCTACTAAAATGACCCTACAGGTCTAGGTTCTCAACCAATGTTTCACCACAACATATCAAAATGTAGGTATTCCAAGGGCCTACAACTTTTATATTATAAACTTTTTCATCAGATTCCCAAAATAGGCCTAAAAATCAACATGTAGTAACCTGTTAAAATAAAACAAAAAAAAACAGAAAAATGAATTAATAAAATACAGGTTTGTGTATTTTAAGTCTGCACGCATCTTGAAGCAATCGTAGGGCTGTTGTACTTCATCTTCTCCAAGTGGCCTGAACCAGAACCCATGGGAGGTGTGACGGCCCAAAATTCATAAAAAACAAAATATTTAATTTTTCGCGCGCTTATATTTCCCCAATGATGAAAAAGGCATTTGAAAAGTTTCCGAATTTTTGTTTTTCGCCGAATTTGTTTTATTTCGTTTTTCTTTTATTCTTTCTAGTGGGCTGTTAGTTAGATGCGGGCTTCTGTATATGGGCTGGCTTGATATTGGGCTAGATATATGGATGGTTTGGCTGAATTTGTGTGAGCTAGCTGGAATTATTGCTGGCTGGACAAGTGGGGGCTGGCTGTTTTGATGTGCTGGCTGTTTTGGGTGCTGGCTGAGTTGGGCTAATGTTGACAGCTTCATGTTAACACTTGTTGTTGTGTCTTGACACTTGGCATGTGTCTTGACACTTGGTTGTTGGCTGGTTTTGGTTTGGTGACACCTAGTTGAGATGACAAATTCCATTTGTATTCTTCTTGCCTCTTCACCTCTTATCAGCAGCTATAAATATTGGTGGATTTCTCTTTCTCCAACCACTTTCCTTCTTCCCTTGCTGCCATGGCTGGACTGCTGCCGGAGCTGCTGCTCCTCCCTCTTCTTTGCCGGAATAGCTGCTGCTTCCTCTTCTTTGCTGCTGCTGCTGCTGCTTCTTCTTCCTTTACCGAGGCTGCTGCTGCCTTCTTCTTTTGCTAAGGTTGCTGCTATCTTCTTCTTACTACTGTTGCCTTGCTGTGTTGCCTTGAACAGCTGCTGTCCTGGGCTGACTGCTCCTTGCTGTTTGGGCTGTTTCATGGTTCTTTTATGTTGATGCTTAGGTTGTTTTCTCACTGTTTTTAGACTGCATTTTCGCTGGTTTTTCGACGACTTTTTGCTGCGCTGTTGTGCTATTTTGATAGCTGTTTTTGCGCAGTTTTGAGGCCTTTTTGGCACTGTTTTCCTATATTTTTCCCGGACAGCATTTTATAGGGACGGTTAGTCCATTTGGGGGCTGGTTTTAGCCCATTTCGAGGCTTATTTATGGCTGTCCGGCAAGATAAAATCAGATTTTGGCATTTGAGAGATTTCCGGTTTATCGTTTCAGTTTTCCGATGATTCTTTTTCCAATCTTTTGCGCTTTTCGCTACGCATTCCAAGTGACGCAACCCAATAATTGTGCATACAATTTCAGTTGTTATCGAAGCTCGGGATTAAGAGGATGGCGTCGCAAGGAAGCCGTGACGGAAATGTGAATGCATGCAAAGCTGTAGTGAGTATTTTATTTCTTGAAATTATGGGTATACAGTTATTTTGCAATATCGGATTTATTGTCTCTTAAAGCCTTGCATGTGCATATGAGTTTCGCCTTAATGAAATATCGCTAAAGAATAAATGTGGGCGAGGGAAAAATATAAAAGCGATATATGTATTTCTGAGGGGATCAGTTTTATTCAAAATTCCTATTTATACGTTAAGATAAAAGTCATTTAAAAAGTCTGCATGGGGAAATGTGATGGTTTCGAATCCAATGATGTGGAGGCATCCACTGACGGATTCACCACGTAGGGGTGAGCCTACGGAAAGCCCTTAAGTGGGAAGCCCTTAAGTGGGTGGTGGCCAATTCAAGTTGCATCTCCGGAGCATTTCCCATTCTATGTAACTAAAATAAAGGGATAATTTAAGGCTAAGGATCAAGCGATTATCTTCTTGTACTGTAAGCATATTGTTATCATCCCTTGTTTGCTTGTACACCGTTTCACGAAATACTTTTCTCACTTAGTCATAATGTTATGACTAACCCTTTTGTGGATCCATTTTTTTTAGACAGCGGAACAAACCTCAAGTGGAACATGCAGGAGCCTAGCAAGTGAACTGGCAAAAGCAATAATTGAAGCACGGGATTGGCACAGAGCTCGTTGTACTGGACCTACGTGTATTTATTGTGCAAAGTCTATATAGTATGTTATAGTTTGCTTGTAATATCGTAACAAATGAAATAAAAGTTTTGATGAATGTTCTTTGTACTTGGTGCTGTGACCCTGTTATTCAAAACTGTTGTCCGATCCTTAATTGTAAAGAGCCCAGGATTTGGGTCTCTACAAATTGGTATCAGAGGGACAAGGTTTTCAATACATGGTGTCCCGAGTAGTACAAAAACATGCTCGAACAAACCGCTAAACGTAACCCTTTCCCTATATAGCAACCTGTTCGTGACGTTATTATGTTAGTTTTCGGGGACAAAAACTCTTGTAGTGGGGACGATTTGTGACGGCCCAAAATTCATAAAAAACAAAATATTTAATTTTTCGCGCGCTTATATTTCCCCAATGATGAAAAAGGCATTTGAAAAGTTTCCGAATTTTTGTTTTTCGCCGAATTTGTTTTATTTCGTTTTTCTTTTATTCTTTCTAGTGGGCTATTAGTTAGATGCGGGCTTCTGTATATGGGCTGGCTTGATATTGGGCTAGATATATGGATGGTTTGGCTGAATTTGTGTGAGCTAGCTGTAATTATTGCTGGCTGGACAAGTGGGGGCTGGCTGTTTTGATGTGCTGGCTGTTTTGGGTGCTGGCTGAGTTGGGCTTATGTTGACAGCTTCATGTTAACACTTGTTGTTGTGTCTTGACACTTGGCATGTGTCTTGACACTTGGTTGTTGGCTGGTTTTGGTTTGGTGACACCTAGTTGAGATGACAAATTCCATTTGTATTCTTCTTGCCTCTTCACCTCTTATCAGCAGCTATAAATATTGGTGGATTTCTCTTTCTCCAACCACTTCCTTCTTCCCTTGCTGCCATGGCTGGACTGCTGCCGGAGCTGCTGCTCCTCCCTCTTCTCTGCCGGAATAGCTGCTGCTTCCTCTTCTTTGCTGGTGCTGCTGCTGCTTCTTCTTCCTTTACCGAGGCTGCTGCTGCTTTCTTCTTTTGCTAAGGTTGCTGCTATCTTCTTCTTACTACTGTTGCCTTGCTGTTGCTGCCTTGCTGTGTTGCCTTGAACAGCTGCTGTCCTGGGCTGACTGCTCCTTGCTGTTTGGGCTATTTCATGGTTCTTTTATGCTGATTCTTAGGTTGTTTTCTCACTGTTTTTAGACTGCATTTTCGCTGGTTTTTCGACGACTTTTTGCTGCGCTGTTGTGCTATTTTGATAGCTATTTTTGCGCAGTTTTGAGGCCTTTTTGGCACTGTTTTCCTATATTTTTCCCGGGCAGCATTTTATAGGGACGGTTAGTCCATTTGGGGGCTGGTTTTAGCCCATTTCGAGGCTTATTTATGGCTGTCCGGCAAGATAAAATCAGATTTTGGCATTTGAGAGATTTCCGGTTTATCGTTTCAGTTTTCCGATGATTCTTTTTCCAATCTTTTGCGCTTTTCGCGACGCATTCCAAGTGACGCAACCCAATAATTGTGCATACAATTTCAGTTGTTATCGAAGCTCGGGATTAAGAGGATGGCGTCGCAAGGAAGCCGTGACGGAAATGTGAATGCATGCAAAGCTGTAGTGAGTATTTTATTTCTTGAAATTATGGGTATACAGTTATTTTGCAATATTGGATTTATTGTCTCTTAAAGCCTTGCATGTGCATATGAGTTTCTCCTTAATGAAATATCGCTAAAGAATAAATGTGGGTGAGGGAAAAATATAAAAGCGATATATATATTTCTGAGGGGATCAGTTTTATTCAAAATTCCTATTTATACGTTAAGATAAAAGTCATTTAAAAAGTCTGCATGGGGAAATGTGATGGTTTCGAATCCAATGATGTGGAGGCATCCACTGACGGATTCACCACGTAGGGGTGAGCCTACAGAAAGCCCTTAAGTGGGAAGCCTTTAAGTGGGTGGTGGCCAATTCAAGTTGCATCTCCGGAGCATTTCCCATTCTATGTAACTAAAATAAAGGGATAATTTAAGGCTAAGGATCAAGCGATTATCTTCTTGTACTGTAAGCATATTGTTATCATCCCTTGTTTGCTTGTACACCGTTTCACGAAATACTTTTCTCACTTAGTCATAATGTTATGACTAACCCTTTTGTGGATCCATTTTTTTTAGACAGCGGAACAAACCTCAAGTGGAACACGCAGGAGCCTAGCAAGTGAACTGGCAAAAGCAATAATTGAAGCACGGGATTGGCACAGAACTCGTTGTACTGGACCTACGTGTATTTATTGTGCAAAGTCTATATAGTATGTTATAGTTTGCTTGTAATATCGTAACAAATGAAATAAAAGTTTTGATGAATGTTCTTTGTACTTGGTGCTGTGACCCTGTTATTCAAAACTGTTGTCCGATCCTTAATTGTAAAGAGCCCAGGATTTGGGTCTCTACAGGAGGTGATATCACGGGCCTTTTCCCGGCCACTAGGGGCGGCGCCACCACCGGGAA
The DNA here is from genome assembly GCA_039513925.1 of Platanthera zijinensis. Lineage (NCBI taxonomy): Eukaryota > Viridiplantae > Streptophyta > Magnoliopsida > Asparagales > Orchidaceae > Platanthera > Platanthera zijinensis. The sequence continues at coordinate 161,608,789 of CM077083.1, forward strand.
TCAACTCCTACATGTTCCCAGTGGTGGGTGCTAGCCTTGCCGGCGGCTAGGGCGGCCGGAGGTGGCGGCGCTGCCCTACCCGAGCCCACCAAAATTCCATGAAAATGGCTAAAAATTTCTGGTTTTGGTTCCCTCCGACCGGCTACTCGAGCCCGACCTCTACCCTAATGATTCTAGGATCTAAACATAAGAGAAAGAGGGGGGGGGAGGACCTGAGTTCGGGCTTGGATGCGAATAGACCGACGGGAATGCATGGTGGCGGCGGTGGCGGCGGTGGCGGCGTTTACTCACCTTGGTGGCTCCGGCAACGGTTCTCTCCTCTTTCTCTGGTTTCGAAATGGGTCTCTCTCCTAAATGAGTATATAAAGAGGAGAGGGGGAGAGGGGGCGGTTTTCTTCAAGGGCCAAAACACCTCTTCATGTGGGGGGTGGTTAGAGGAGAGAGAGAGTGAAAGCACCTCTTGATGGCCGGGAAAAGGGTAGGGGGAAGAGGTGTCAACCTCTAGGTGGCTGTGGGCCCCTCTTTGGCCGAGCCCCATGCCTCCTCACTCTCTAAAACCACCCCTTCACTTCCACCACCTTTTCTCTCTCCTATATTTAGCCTATTTGTCACTTCTTTCTCTCTCCTAGTCACTCTCACGATTTCTCTTCCCCTAGAAGCCTAAAGGCAGCCCATAAAATGAATAATAAATACTTAAATGCCATATGAGATGGGGGGCTCACCATTCTACCTTGAAAATACCCCTTATTCTCACTCTTTCTCTCCTAGCCAACATGTTGGCTAGACTAGGGTTTAGGGTTGACTTGGTCAATTTGACCTTCGGAGTCAACATCAATAGACCCCTAGGGACCCATTGACCTCCCCTAAGGCCTAGGTATGGTTAGGTAGGGTAGACTTAGCATAATGAGGGTGAGTTGACCCAAGGCAGGGTTACTTTGGCCTAACTAGGGCTTAAGTCGACTTGGGTCAACTTAGCCACTAGGTTTGCACCCAATGGGTCCTTGGTGACCCATTGATCTCATATTAGGTCTAGGAATGCCTTGGAGTCAGATTAAACCCACTAGGCCACCAAAAATCAGGGTTTTAAGATTTTACTATTTGCAGCCCAAGTGAGTCTCAACTAGCTAGTTGTGTCACTTGACCTCCTAGGTTCAACCTAGGACTTGTTATGACCTAAGCATGTTCAAGTCACTCCTAAGGGGGGGTCTAATTTGAAAATGGGATGTTACAAAATCCACACCAAGCTATTTTCAATTCGTTATTCCCACCTTCTGTGGAGAGCTATAGGATTTCTGGAGTGACAAAATAGAGACATTGCTCCGATCTCAAGACTTATGGGACAGTGTTAGTGGAAGGGTGATTGCCTCCAAAAAGTTTATCGATGGAGGGGCCTTGAGAGTATCCAAAGACGAACGAATGAGGGACTCCCGGTCCCTGCATCTGATTCAACAAGCAGCAAGTAACAACATCTATCCGTGAATAATGTGGTCCAAATCTGCAAGGGAATCTTGGGAACGTCTTGAAAATGAGTATTAAAGATCGAAAAAAGTGGTAAAAAAAGCTGCACTTTCTTCGTCGAAATTTTGATGAGTTGAAGATGAAAGAAGAAGAAAAAGTGCAAAAATATTTTGCCAAACTTTCGGACATTGTTAACCATATAAAAAATATGGGAGGTGCTCTAGATGAGCATCAGTTCGTGGAAATGGTTCTCAGATCACTTCCAAATAATTATGACCATATAGTTGTTGCTATTCTTGAAACTCATGATTGTTGCGGGCAAACTCGGCGTCCCGGTCAGACTGGAATAACCTGGACCGCCTTAGCTCCCGGGACGGTCGAGCGCGCACACAGTCAGTGAAAAAAGCGAATTGACACAAGTTATTTTTACGTGGAAAAACCCCTCAATTGGGTAAAAAAATCACGTGATCGGATCTGTGTCTGTCAAAGTCCACTATCTGCTCGTGGTTACAAGGCATTTGGGGAATCAAGGGCGACATGTCGCTCCTCGTTAAAACTTAGAGGTGAAAGAGAATTTCCTGACTCGGAACGGGCAACAAGCTGCGCCAAAGGAGTGCTAAATGTAAACTTGGTGGCTGGCGTGCTTGAGCGCTGGCGATGGTGGTCTTCTTCCCTTCCCCGCGCACTTAGGAACTTGGCTCATAGGCGGCTTGAAGATGACCCAAGGGAGGAGTTCGGAAGAGCTCTGTCTTGAGGAAGAAGAAGACTCCGGAGCAAAAAATGTGAGAAATGAGGAGGCCTGAGGTTCCTTTTATAACCTCTAGGAGGTGGTTATGGTGGGTCCCGCCACTAACTTGGTGGTTTCCTGTAGATCAGACGGCGACGGATGCTCAGTGATGATCAGATAGTGGTCATATTGCAAGCGGCGGGCGGCGGGCGACGGCGGGAGGAGACCGGCGGCGGCGGCGGTGGCCGACGATGGTGGCGGCCGGCGGACGGAGGGCAGTGATGGCGGCCGGTGGCAGGAGGTGGTCGACGACGGTGGTAGGCAGTGGCCGGCGGTGGCCGGCGGCGGCGGGCGACGACGGCTGGCAGTAGTTGTTGAGTGGGAGGCCACCATGATCTCCCCTATTGTGGTGGAGATCCTGGGGGAGTGGGTTGACCAGTCAAGCCCATGATCTCCATAATAGAGGGGATCATGGGGGAGATGGTTAAGTGCACACCCAAGCCTATAAATGGGGCTTCATCCCCATCAATTTCCCCTCAGATCATCTATTGTCGGAGGTTGGCATAAGCGAGAGAACAAGGATTTTCTCTCATTCCCTGTGACTATGACGGCGTCCAGCGACAGGCCAGAGACGTCCGCAAGCAGCGCCCAACGAGCTCAGGTAATATGCTAAAAACAATTTGCGGGAGAGAGGGGGAGCGACGCGCCCATGACCGGATGGTTCCACGACGAGATCTAGTTTAAGGAGGTGGAGCCTCAAGTGGAAGATGCCCGTGAGTTTGGCCTTAGGTGTGGAGCGGCGAAGGCCTTTCGTTTTGTCGGTCGGCGTATGGGATGCGACACTTCAGGCTTTAGCTTTGATGATGTTTCTGAGAACGAGTGATCTGATGTTGATACTGCTAATGAGTAGCAGCCTCCTGTATTTTTCCTCCAGTTATCTGTGTCGTATGTTGTTTTTTTGCTTTGTAGTTGTAGTGGACGCTCTTGTGCACCGACCTGTATGACATCGTTGTTTTTTATGTCATTTAGCTGTTTTGTTTTCCCTTTGTTTCCTTTGAGTATTTTTTTTGTAAGCTTTGCTTGCGGGAGAGCGCAGTCGAAGTATTTTATGTGAAATAGATTCACACCTCCGTTTACACAGTTTCATCATGCGGCTTAGTTAGCATGGGGGTTGCTTGTGACTTAATTTGCATGAGGGTTGCTCGCAGCTTAGTTTGCGCGAGGGTTGCTCGCGGCTTTGTTTGCATGAGGGTTGCTCGCGGCTTTGTTTGTACGAGGGTTTCTCGCAGCTTTGTTTGCACGAGGGTTGCTCGTGGCTCAGTCGTGAGGGGGGCAGGCCCCCACGGGGAATTTGCGCGAGGGTTGCTCGCGACTTTGTTTGCACGAGAGTTGCTCGTGGCTTGGCCGTCAGGGGGGCAGGCTCCCACGGGGAATTTGCTCGAGGGTTTCTCGCGGCTTTGTTTGCACGAGGGTTGCTCGTGGCTTGACCGTGAGGGGGGCATGCCCCCACGAGGAATTTGCGCGAGGGTTGTTCGCGGCTTTGTTTGCACGAGGGTTGTTCGTGGCTTGGCCGTGAGGGGGGGGCAAGCCCCCACAGGGAATTTGCGCGAGGGTTGCTCGCGGCATATTTGCACAAGGGTTGCTTGTGGCTTGGCCGTGTGGGGGGCAGGCCCCCACGAGGAATTTGAGAGCATTGTCTTCCCTGTTTGAATAGATAAGATTTGCAACAACATAATTCAATTCTTGAATAAAGATAACTTGCGCGGGACTAGGCCCGCGGCTTACAGACATCATAGAGTCTTTTTGCTAAAGAATGCATTACACAATTAGAAAAACATAAAGTAGGAAATCATTGATAAAATTGGCGCAGGTTCTGCGCGTTCCAGGTGCGGGGAAGAGTCTTTCCTTCAGCGGTCCGTAACTTGTATGTTCCTTGTTTCATCATTGCTTTGACGACGAAGGGACCTTCCCATGTAGGAGAGAGCTTTTCTCCTTGTGTCCCTTTGCCAACAACCTCTAAGGTATGGAGGACCAAGTCCCCGATATTGATTGGCCGGGGTCTCATCTTGCGATTGTAGTATCGAGCAGCCCGTTGTTGGTAGGCCGTAGCGCGGAGGGCTGCCTCCTCGCGAACTTTAGGGACAAAATCCAAGTTGTCTCTGAGTGCTTCATCATTCTTCTCGAGGTTGAAGTTGGAAACCCGGGGGCTTGGAATGCCGATGTTGATCGGTATGATGGCTTTGGTGCCATAACAAAGATTGTACGGTGTTTCTCCAGTGGGAGTTCTCTCGGTTGTTCGGTATGCCCATAGCACACTGGGGAGTGCATCGACCCACTGCCCCCCAGCATCTTGAAGTCGCGCCTTCAACCATTTTAAGATGGTACAGTTGGACATCTAGATTTACCCATTGTATTGCGGATGCGACACCGTCGTATGTCGCAACTCGATCTTCAGATCTTCACATAGCTTTGTGAAGGACCTTCCCGTGAACTCAGTACCATTGTCGGTGATGATGATTGCAGGGATTCCAAAACGACAAATGATGTTCTTCCACACAAATTGTTTTGTATTCTCCTTGGTGATCTTGGTCAGCGGCTCCGCTTCCACCCATTTAGTGAATTAGTCGATGACCATTATGAGGAATTTCCTTTTCCCCGAAGCTTGAGGTAGAGGGCCAAGAAGGTATATTCTCCACTGTGTGAACGACCATGCTCCTTGCAGCATGGAGAGGGCAATAGGAAGTTGTCATAGAACGTTGACGTGTAGCTGGCAACTCTTATACCGTTGGATGAAGTCGGCCACTTCCTTCTTCATAGTGGAGCAGTAGAAGCCTTGATGTAAGATTTTGCATGCAAGAGCCTTTCCACCTAAGTGTTCACCTCATATCCCTTCATGGACTTCGCGCAGAGTATACTCAGCGTCTCTTTCTATTAAACATTTTAGGTATGGTCCCGAGAAAGATCGCTTGTACAATTCTTCGTTGATCAACACAAAGGTAGTTGTCCGCATCCTTAGGCGTCGTGCTTCTGTTGGGTCTTCTGACAGCTGCTGGTATTTTAGGTAGGTAATCAGTGAACTTAACCAAGACTCTTCTGGCTCGTCGATCTCTGTAATCTCCCATGGTCCTTGGACACTGGGAAAGACAATTTCTTCTACTCGGCGCCTCCTTGACTGATACTGAGAAGGTGACATTGCCAGCTTTGACAGAGCGTCTGCCTGGGAATTCTATTCCCTAGGGATGTGAAGGATCTGGACTTGAGGTATCCTGAGTAGGAGGGACTTTACAAGTGCGAGGTACTGCGCTAGCTGTTCATTCTTCACTTCGTAGTCCCCCTCTATTTGGTAGATAATGGGCTGAGAATCTGAGTAGACTATCAATCATTTGTCATGGCAATCGATGGCGAGCCTGAGTCCTGCAATCAAAGCTTCATACTCGGTGACGTTGTTGGTGGCGGATAACTTCAATCGGAGCCCATACTTCAAAGTGATAAGCTCTGGGCCTATGAGGAGCAATCCTAATCTTGTGTCTTCGAGCCCAGACGCTCCGTCGACGTACAGAGTCCATCGTTGATCGGGTTTGACTTGCATGCTCTCTGTCTCTGCTGGTAGGGTATTCTCCACAACAAAATCTGCCAAGACTTGTGACTTGATGACTGGGAGCGGCAAGAAGTGGATGTTGAATTCACCTAACTCAACCGCCCACTTGACTATTCAGACAGAAGCTTCAGGTTTTTGGTGGATTGCGTTGATAGGTAGCTCGGTCAATACTTTGATTGTATGGGCTTGGAAGTAGGGACGAATCTTCCGGGTTGAGAAGACGAGTGTCAGGGCTTTCTTATCTGCTGCTAGATACCAAGTTTCTGCATCCGAGAGGATCTTGCTGAGATAATAAACAGGGTGCTGGATTTCTCCTTCATCTTTTACTAACACCGAACTTTGTGCCGCGAGCGTGATGGTGAGGTACAAGAAAATTGTTTCTCTGGGAGTAGGCTTTGATCGAAGCAGAGGGGAGGCCAGGTATTGCTTCAAAGCCTCGAAGGTAGCCTGACACTCGTTTGTCCACTAGAACCCCGCAGTCCTGGTTCCTCTTAGAATCTTGAAGAACGGGAGATACTTGTCTCCGACCCGTGCCAAGAACCAAGAGAGCACAGTAATTCTTCCATTCAATCGCAGTACTTTATTGAGGGAGTGAGGTGGTGACATTTCTTCGAGAGCTTTGATCTTCTCTTGGTTAGCTTCTATTCCCCGCTGCGTTACCATGAATCTTAGGAACTTTCTAGATGTAACCCCGAACACACACTTACTGGGGTTGAGCCTCATACCATACTGGCGGAGGATTTTAAAACACTTTTCGAGGTCCTCCAGGTGATCTTCTCGACGAAAGCTTTTAACTAGCATATCGTCCACATATACTTTCATAGACTTGCCAATGAGTTCCTTGAAAACCTTATTCATGAGTCGCTGATAGGTTGCTCCCACATATTGCCCAAAGGTCATTACTTTGTAACAGTAGATTCCTTTGTCAGTTCGGAATGTCATGTGCTCTTCGTCCGCATGATTTATTCGGATCTGGTTATAGCTGGATTAGGCGTCCATGAAGCTGAGGTGTCGGTGTTTGGCAGTCAAATCGACTAACTAATCGATCCTGGGAAGGGGGAAGCTATCTTTCGGGAAATATTGGTTGAGGTTGGTGTAGTCCACACACATCCTCCACTTCCCGGAAGACTTCTTTACCATGACGATGTTGGTCAGCCAGACGGGGTACTTAACCTCCCGAATGAACTGGGCATCGAGGAGCTTCTGTACTTCTTCTTCAATTGCTTGGAGTCATTCCGGAGCAAAGTTTCGCTTCTTTTGGATGACAGGTTTGCAAGCCGGGTTTATGTTAAGGGAATGCTGGATGACTTGAGGATCTATGCCAGGCATATCCTCAGGAGCCCAGACAAAGATATCCCTATTCTGGCGGAGATAAGTGTCAGTTCCTCCTTTTCTTGTTGTGGTAGGAGGGAGCCAAGTTGGACGGTACGGGACGGAGCAGTTGGTGATAGAGGGACTTCGACTAATCCTTTAATAAGCATTCCCCGCTGCAGGATTGCCTCGTCTCATTGATGAGATGTAAATATACCTATATTTTCGTATTTTATTTAAGTCAATTTTGTTTATTTTTTGTCCTTTTTATTAGTTTTATTCAATAAATTGCTTATTTTTGTAAATATTATTTCTAACTTAGCTTTATTTTTATTCCAGAAAAATTCAGAAAAATTCTAGAAAAAGTCAAAATGTTGACTGACACGCCCGTGTCACATGACCGACACGCCCGTGTCATGCCCTCGACGATCGCCGACCATAGGTGCTAGCTCGACGATCGGCGATCATCAAACCGAGCTCGACACGCCCCTAGACACGCCCGTTTCAAGGTGTGACACGGGCGTGACTTAGCCACCTGGCCCGACGTGACGCGCGCAACTTTGCGGCCGGACCGCGCCCAGATCGACCTCCCCGACACGCCCCAGTCACGCCCGTGACTGACACATGTCACGCCCGTGACCTAGGGCGTGACCGCCACGTTTTCAGCCAAAGTCAACTTTCCAGTCAAGTCACCCGATCAGCTCATGTACAGTATCGACACGCCCCCTGTCACGCCCTAGTCACGGGCATGACACACCCGAAAATTTGCCTATAAATAAGAGCTTCCAGGAAGCTTTTCTTGTCCATTTTTTGACCACTTTGCTTAGGGGAGGTGCTGCCCATTTGGATTCCATGCTTATGTAAGGAGAATTTCTCCCCCCTCTCTCTCTCTCTTAGTTTGTATTAGGGTGTTTGCTTTAATAAAATTTGAAATTTTCTCTCTTCCTTAGTATGAAAAATCCATTTGAATGTGCCTACTTAAGCAATTTTTCGTTCATCTTTTTGTGTTTCTTTTATGTTTTCATTTTTATAGCTTTGATAACTTAGTTAGATTTAGGATTTATCGGCATTTCTAGCCGTTGTAATGTCCGTTTTATTCTCATAATCCGCACTTGTTTAGGTTTAGCTTTTCCTTTTTTTCCTTTTTTTTCATTCTTAAGGGTTTATAAAAACAACTAAAAAAGTGCTCATTTTGATTTTATTTAACTTAGGCTCTTTAGGATTGTAAACCTTTTCGTTTTTTTTAGTTTTATTTCCACTTTTTATGAGCTTTTATAAAAATTTAAGAATGAAAATATAGTCATTATAATTTTTCGCCAACTTTCATTTTGCGTTTATTTGCAAAACTTTTCGCTCCGGTTAATTTTTATTTTCACTTTTTATGCATTTCTACCGCATTCTAGCGGTAGAAATGCAGTCGTTTTAATTTTCTGAGCACTTCGCTTTTCTTATTTTTTTGCAAGGGTGCGTGCGTGTACGAGTTAGAATTTACAGCTTTGTTTTAATTTATGTAGAGTGTGTGTGTATGCATTTATTTTCGCCTACTCGTTAAGAGTTAAATGGCGCTCTGCTTTCATTTTCCGCCCACTCGTTTGAGTGGGACTTGTCTTTTTACTGCTTTCATTTTCTTCCTACTCACTTGAGTAGGAAAACTTTGTGTGTGTGCGTGTGTTTACTTTTCTGTAGAGTGCGTGTGTGTGTTTTACTTTGAAGTAGAGTGCGTGCGTGCATGAGATAAATTTACCCCCGCCCACTCATTTGAGTTGGGACTCGCAATTTTATCGCTTTCTCAATTATGTAGAGTGCGTGCGTGTAGGAGATAATTTTGACGCTTTATTTATCGCTTTCTTCAATTAAGAAGAGTGTGTGCGTGTGTGCATTTATTTCCCCCTACTCATTTGAGTAGGGCTTGCTTTATTTAATTTTCTTTATGGTTTTGAAGTGTGCGTGAGTGCCTGCATCAATTAGCCTTCAATTTATCTAATTGTCCTATTTTTTGTGTTTTCTCTTATAATCGTTCATTGCTTAATTTAACACTCACGCTACACCTAAAAACATAAAGCCGTCCTCATACCGATGAGTGGCTAATCTCTATTAGCCTTCGGCATCGAAGAGCATTGGGACAAATAAAATGATTTGAAATAATTAAAGAACTTTATTTTTATTTTAATTTAAGGACTTATGGTTTGCCCCGGGTTAACGACGCGTAGGACCACATAATCGATTTGTGGGCTCTATTTCCGTTATCCATACGCAACGCCGAGAGGCCGCACGTATGGACCGATCCCCCTTGGGTAAAGAGAACTGCGTACGCCCCCTCGAAAGAGGAGAAACGTAGTTCTGCCGGATTGGGTTCCCCACCCAATTAGCGGGGTTCTTAGCGTAATGCGGGCGTTAAGGGGAATCTTTCGTCGGACTAACGTTCGGTCGAATAGCCTTAGCGCCCAGGTGAGCGATATCCCTAGACCAAGATGAGCTCATGTTCTTGGAACCTCCACGGCCAAGTGCCTTTTATTAAATTAAAAACAAAGTTCAATAATTGTTAAGAATTATTTTAGTCTTAATCCGATTCGATGCCGAGCGTTAACCCGTCATCGAACTAACTTAGCAAAATTCAGCTCTCTTTCTTTCCGTTTTAATTAGACTAAAAAATCTCACCTTACTGATAGTAATATAATAGTGTTCCTGGAAGAGTAGATATAATCAACGCGTCCCCGAGAATAATACGACCTCGGTATTTTCCCGAATACCGAGTACTACTTGCGATAGGTGCACTTGCCTCCTCTCGTTAGAAAACTCGATCTTCTAACCGGCCCGCGGAATCTGACCATTTCGAACCAACCACAGTCGGTGTCTGTTCCGCGGCCATCACTCATAGATCAAAGTCATCAATATTTAGAGCCATGGCCATGACGGGTTGCGCCTGCTTCGAGTAACAAGTCCTAGCAGCCTCTTTATTCCCGCGCATGACTCTGATCCCTCCTGAGATAGGAAACTTCATTGCGAGATGTGGAATCGAGGGGATGGATTTGAAAATGGACTAGACGGGTCTTCTGAAGATTGCATTGTAGGATGAGATTGAATCTACCACAATAAACTGGACTTCACTCGTTGCCTGCCTTGGGAACTCTCCCATAGTAACTAGTAGGGTAATCATTCCCTGTTGAAACCGAAAACTCGGTCTCGATGGAGTTCACCCTTGGGGAAGGGGTGATCACACACTTACTTCTCTCTCGCGAGCCGAACAACCAAAGGGAAAAGAATAGGGAAAAGACCCAAGGGCTCAGCGTGGAGGACCAACCACACACCCGGAAGATCATAGAGCGCTTCCCCTCCTTAACCAAAAGTTGGGCTAAGGAAACTCATAAAAGCACAAAGAGATTGGGAGACAATGGAGCATGCCCTTCTAAGGTAACCCCTTGGGTCTATTTATAGATTTCTGAAAACGGCCTGCAAATAGCAAACCTCCGCTGGTCTGAAATTACTGAAAACACCCTAGGCTGGCCTGCTAATAGCAAAACTCCGCTGTTCCAAATAGCTAAATGCAGACCTCTGAGGGAATCCAGGCAATTTGCCTATGGGCCCTACTGGGCGAGTGATCTGTGAGAGCATCACTCGGCTAAAGGGAGCGAGTGTCGGGAACTCAACGCACTCGCTGCCTTAAAGACCCCTGAAGGGTGAGTGCCTGGCTGGGCGAACACTCACCAAGCTTATTGAGAGTTGATCTCGCACACGCGCCTGCACGCGAGATATTCAGGAAACAGCTGGGTGAGGATGTCTCTCGCCGAAGGGCCAAACCGCTCCTCTTCCCTTCGTGCTGTGCGAGTGCCTCTCTTTAGGCCTTGGGCGGGTACTAACAACTCGCCAGCCCGATGGGGCCCAATCATCCAATATGGGGTTGTACATTCCCAGTACCTGGACTGGATGGTTGTCGAATCCGTACACTAATCCCGCAGCTGGCGTTAGATGCTGCTTGGAGAGCTTCATGTTCTGCAGGGTAGAGGAGAATAGTACGTCGACTGAGCTTCCGTTGTTGACGAGAATTAGCTTGATATTATAGCAAGGATCTCCAATCCCGACGCTGATTACGAGAGGGTCATGATGAGGTGTTCGGAGTCCCTCGAGGTCTTCATTTCCAAAAGTTATGGTGGTGTCTTGCCTACACTTCTTATCTTCATGGATGCCCCCTTGCGTGCATACTGAGAGAATTTGGGCGGAAAGGATGGGTGATCTGCCTATGGTCTCGATGTTTCCGACCATCTGTCTACCACCGGGTCCTCCTTGTGGGGCGTTCTGTTGATCTCTGGGCGACCTAGGTGGATCCTGCTGATCTTGTATGCATACTTGCAAAAATCTTCCAAGCAGCCCTAGGCGAACAAGGCACTCGATCTTCTCCTTTAAGTGGGCGCAATCCTCAGTAGTGTGCCCTGTTCTTCGATGAAACTCGTAGTTCTTGGACTAGTCATTTCTGGGGTTATGAGTCGACTGCTTTGTTCGATTTAGGGCCGGCTCATTCTGGATAGCGTAGAGCACGTTAGTGCGCGTGGTGTTGAGGGGAGTATAATCCCGAGGTGACTGATCTCTTTGATGGCCACATTGACATTTCCTGTCCTAATGTTCTTCTCGGAATCTTCCCTCTTGGCGCTGAGAGGCTAGCTCCTTCTCCCTCTTGCGCTTTTAGCTCCCGTTGAACTATTAACGATGAGCTTCAATAGACTCTTCAGCTACGATCTGCACCTCTACGCGGTGGACGAGGTCGGGGTAGCTAGGGACGGTTTCCCTCATTAATGCTGAGTAGAAACCGCTAGGACGGAGACCACCAAGGAACACTCCTCGTAACAGTTCTGGGTCAATACCTTGGATTTGGCGAGCTTCTGCAGAGAACCTGCGGAAGAAGTCCTTCAAAGACTCTCCTTCGTTCTGGCGGATACCTGATAAGTGGAAAGGGTCGCGGACGATCCTCCAATTTGCTATGAACTGATACGTGAACTATCTCGTTAGCTCTGTGAAGTTGGGAATGGTGGCCACCCTTAAGGAGTGAAACCATGTACGGGCCTGCCCCTTGAGAGTTGCTGGGAACACTTGACAGAGTAATTGATCAGGTGCGTTGTAGAGTCATGATAGTAGTGAAGTGATTGATATGTTCCAACGGATCGTCTGTCCCGTCGAACGTCTCAATATTCGGCAGCTTGAAACCATGAGGAATTGGATGAGCCAAGATTTGTGGAGCGAGGGGGAGCCCTGGCACATTGGTCGGTCAGTATGGATATCTCGTCGGCCATCCTGCCGGTATTCTTCTGCGATCACCTCCCAAATCTCTTCCCAGGTGAACCTTTTGAGCAGAGGAAGTTGGGCCTCATTTCCCGAGTTGCGGCAGTGTCACCCAGTTTAAGTTTCTCCTCGAGCCTGGTGAGGGGAGCTGGCGGTGTCAGAGTATTCTTCAGGCGCCTCTTATCTTGGAGCTTCTTGCACCCTGTCATGATTTGGCAGCGGCATGCTCACCAGTGCCAGAGGAGGAGCAGGGGGTTGATGCATGCCTGTGGTTTCTACGGATTAAACTACGCGTTCTTATGTTCGATAATTTAATTAAATATCTAGCGGGCGTTTTCTCTACTTAACACTATCGAATACTCAAGCATTTAAAGGCACAAATTCCACAACAATCAACGCAAAGGGACGCCACCCCTTATTTTAGATTGAACAAGGGCTATATGCAAATATTCGCTCAAGCGAAATGGACCCACTCGATTCGGACAATTAGCAATTCAAATTAAATTATGCGCAAACGTTCACACATCCAATAAGAGAATATCCAGACTAAATAAGTGATTTAAAATTAATTCCTAATCGATCCCAAAATTAATTAATAGAGGGTATACCAAATCACTTGAACTAAAGGGGAAATCAAGAGTGATGAACCCGATTTCTTCTAGTGTTCACGAGATCTACCCGTTCCAATTAATACGAAAAATATTCGGGAAATAAATGCTTTGAAAATTAGATTTTAACTAGCACAATATTCAATATAAATCAGAACAAATTACCAGTCTTCTATTCCACCAATTCTCACAAAATATATTGAAGAAGCACTCAACGAAGTTGGTTTAGAAAAGTGTTACCCAAATCCCAATATGTATCCATCCACATGGAGGAGGCGCACACGACGGTGGTATATTCTCTATTTCCACACAGAAATCCTCGGATCCGCACCAGATGATGAAGACGCTCGCCTTTTTTTCCTTTTGACAAACCCTTTGAGAGGGAGTTCCTTGAAAAGACAATATTATTGTAGAGGAGACAGAAAAGACGGTGGAGAATAATTTTGTCTAAAGTGGTGGAGGATGGTGGCTAGGGCAAACCAAGGTAGGTCGATTTAATTATGTGGAGAGGGTGGAGGCTCGGGTTGGTGGAAGGGTTGGTGGTGGAGTTGGGTGGCCGGTTTTTTTGGTGGTGGAGTTGGGTGGCCGAGAGGTCGAAAGGAATGAGGGCGGTGGCGGCTAGGGTCGGCAAGTAGAGGGTGGGCTCGGGTTGTTTGGAGTGAATAATGGAGGGGCTTGGGTTATCTTGTGGTGAGAGCTTGAAGAGGGAGGAAGATTAGGAGGGGAGGGGGAAGGTGGTCGAGCCATTAAGAGGGGGAGAGAAAGAAGGCCGACGGCCAAAGAGGAGGAGGGGGGGAGGTGGCTGAATTTTGCCAAGGGGTTAGGAGGATCTCAAAAAGATATTTAGGGGGATTATTTTCTTATTCTTCTTCTCTAATCAATCTTTCATAACATGGATATATATAGCCTACACCACTCAATCTCCCTCCATTCAAAAATCAAAATTCAAATTGGAAAAATGATGGTTATATGCACCCATCATAACACATGAAATGAAATAATTAAAACAACACATGATGGTTATAAGCACCCATCATTACACATGAAATGAAAATTAAAACATGAAATAAATACTTAAAATAAAATTGCTAAAATAATAAATTATTAAAAATATATAATTATAATTATTTAATTTATAATTATATATTTTTATATAATGGCGGCGGACGTCGATCCCATCCTCGAGCTTGCGGCAGCGATCGTCCCAATCGGCGAACTCTCTCAGACGGGGATCAATGACGGTCGTGTTAGCAACGTCTCCATCAGGGGTGCTCCCATATTCCTGAGCAGCGCAAGCATTTCAATTTGTTGCTCCTCCATTTGTCGAACCTGCCCCTTGAGGGCGGTGACAGGTGCGAAAGAGGCCTCAACGGTCAATGGCATGTCCACCAGAGAGTGGGAGCGTGTTGGTTCAACATGTCCCTCTAGGACAGATCCTTCAGTTGTGCGAGTGATTATTTTCGCCATTGAAGTGGAACTTGGACGTTGCAAAGGTGGAGGTCTTGACTTCTGAAGGATGTTGGGAATCGTGGTTCCCAGAGATGGCGCCAAACTATTGTGGGCAAACTCGGCGTCCTGGTTGAACCGGAATAAACTGGACCACCTTAGCTCTCGGGACGGTCGAGCGCGCACACAGTCAGTGAAAAGAGTGAATATGCACAAGATGTTTTTTACGTGTAAAAACCCCTCAACTGGATAAAAAACCACGCGACCGGATATGTGCAGGTCAAAGTCCACTATTTGCTTGCGATTACAGGGCATTTGGGGAATCGAGGGCGACATGCCGCTCCTCATTACAACTTAGAGGTGAGAGAGAATTTCCTGACTCGCAATGGGCAACAAGCTGTGCCGAAGGAGTGTTGAATGTAAACTTGGTGGCTGACGTGCTTGAGCACTGGCGGTGGTCGTCTTCTTCCCTTCCCCGCACACTTAGGAACTTGGCTCGTAAGCGGCTTGAAGATGACCCGAGCAAGGAGTTTGGCAGAGCTCTGCGAAGAAGAAGACTCTGGAGCCAAAAGGTGAGAAATGAGGATGCCTGAGACTCCTTTTATAGCCTCCAGGAGGTGGTTTTGGAGGGTCCCCCCACTAACTTGGTAGTTTAGTGGGTGGTTTCCCGTAGATTAGATGGCGACAGATGCTCAGTAATAATTTGACGGTGGCCATATTGCAAGTGGCGGGCGGCAGCGGGCAGTGGTGGCAGCCGACGGTGGGAGGCGACCGGCGGCGGCTGCAGGCGGCGGGCGGCGGCCGGCGGCCGGCAATGGAGACCGCCAGAGGTGGCAGGCGGCGATCGGCGATGGCAGGCGGCAGCGGCGGCCGGTGGTGGCGGCGGGCGACGGCGGCCGGCGGTAGTTGTTGAGTGGGAGGCCACCATAATCTCCCCTATTGTGGTGGAGATCATGGGGGAGTGGGTTGACCAGTCAAACCCATGATCTCCATAATAGGGGGGATCATGGGGGAGATGGTTAAGTGCACACCCAAGCCTGTAAATGGGGATTCATCCCCATCAATGATATTGATACATTGACAATAACTGAAGTAATGGGATCACTGCAATCTCATGAAGACCTTCTCTATTGAATTATCACTTCTCTAAAAAAGGCCTTACAAACGAAGATGAATTTCAAGAAAAACACACCTAGAGGCAGGAAGAAGGTAGAGGCAGAATAAAATCCCAAACCATTCCATCACAATCATTTTCCTCAACACCCTAAAAAATTCTAGAACAAGTACCAGGAAAGGCCCGGAGATTCCTCTACACAAAGCCAATGTATCATCTGCAAAAAAAATCAAACCACGACACAAAAGATTATTTCTTAAGATGCAATAAGTGCAAGGTCCAAAACCATTCCGAGAAGAATCGTTGGTATAACAAATCCAAAGAAGATGCAAATGTAACTAAAGAAGATCAATCCCACTATCTGTTCACATGATAACTTGAAACAAGTGAAGCAAGCAAATATCTATGGTTTATAGACTCGGGCTGCTCAAGCCACATGGTAAACAAAATGGTCAACTGTACCCAACTAGATGAAAATTTCAAATCTGAAGTCATCTTGGGTGATTGTAAGACTGAAAAAATTGAAGGAAGAGGCGTTATTTGTGTCCAACCCAAAGAAGGAGAAGAAAAACTCATAACAAATGTGTAGTTTGTACCCACACTAACACAAAATCTTCTTAGCGTCGGATAACTACTTAAAAGAGGCTACAAGGTTGAATTTGATCACAACTCATGCAACATAATAGAAAAGGCTTCGGGAATAACAGTGGCCTCGGCTAGAATGCACCATAATAATATCTTCACTTTAATTATGAAACCATCAAAATCAAGTGCTCTTACCTGCAGTGAAGATAACAACAAGTCTCAGGAGGTTCCATGGCGCCATCAGTAAGGACGCGTGAATTACTCCTCTCTAAAAACTATTCAGTAACTCAAGGATGTTAAAGGTATGCCACCTCTTAAATTTTAGCATATTCATTGTGATCAATGTGCAAGGGGAATGTCTCATAGACTTCCCTTTCCCCTGACTGCCCAACGTCGTGCTTCCACCCCACTGGACCTAATTCATGTGGATCTTTGGGGACCAACGAGCACACCATCCCTGGGAGGAAAACTTTATTTCATGTTACATGTTGACGACTTCAGCAGGTTTATGTGGATCCATTTTTTAGAACCCAAATCTGAGGCTTTCTATCGGTTTAAAAATTACAAACAATAGATTGAGAAATAACTAGACAGAAAAATAAAAGCACAGAGAAATGACAGAGAGGTGAATTCCTCTCAAACGATTTCACTCAATTCTGTCAAATTGAAGGCATTAGTGCTGGAGTTATTAAGTTGACCGGGTCAACGTTACATTAGTTTTTATTTTATGTGTTTTATATGTTTTGAATGGCGGAGGAGAGTGAGTGCTTTTAATGCTAAAGTTTAGAAAGGCCTATAAATAGATGATCTTTTGTAAAATAAAAATAAGAATTGAAAAGGTTCTTTCCTGTCTTTGTTTTGTTTTTTCTGCGAGAGAAGTGAGAGAGATAGAGAGAGAGTGAACTCTCGGCAGGAGAGAGAAGCGAGAGAGATAGAGAGAGTGAGCTCAGCGAGAGAGAGATAGAGAGAGGAAGCTGGCGGGAGAGAGAGAGCACAGCGAGAGAGAGATAGAGAGAGGAAGCTGGCGGGAGAGAGAGTGCACAGCCAGAGAGAGATAGGAGAGAGAAGTTCTTTTGGTTTTGTTTCTCTGGTAGAGAAAAGAAAGCGGGAGAGAAAGAGAGTGAGGCGAGAGAGTTAGAGAGAGAGTGATTTTAAATTGGCTCCCGCAAATTAGTTCCCGCAGGAATTCTGCCGTTCTCGCTCGCTGGTGTACTCGCCGGAGCTGCCGTTCTCGCGGAAGATTGATCCCGCTACTTTTCGGAGGCGTTCTACTCGCCGGGCCAGGTGAAGCACTCGCCAGCGCCGCTCTCGCCGTGGTGGAGTGAAGCTCGCCGGGAGCCGTCTCGCAAGAAGCTCTCGCCGTTCTGTTCTCGCCGGTGGTGCAGCTAGCAGCGGGTAGTGTGTGGTCTCGCCGGTGTAGAGGAAGTTAGGAGTTGAAGTTTTGTTTGGTTCTAAGAGGAGTGGTCATCGGCCCATACGCACGTTTCCAACAAGTGGTATCAGAGGGAGGTTCCGACCCCGGGAAGTGTTTGCGAAGAAGAGGGATGGAGATGGGAAGTGGAATGTCGGGGCAGGTCCCCAAGTTGAACAAAACAAATTATGGGAATTGGAGTATTCAGATGCGAGTGCTGCTCGCCTCGAAGGAGCTATGGGATGTTGTGGAAGAAGGTGTCGAGGTGCTTACTGCCGAAGCAGAAGCCGCGTTGACTAATGCTCAAAGGATGGCGGTGAGAGAAACCAAGAAGAAGGACAAGAAGGCGTTGTTCATCTTGTACCAAGGGGTGGATGAAGCTACGTTTGAGAAGATATCGGACGCCGAGACTTCGAAGGAAGCTTGGGAGATTTTGCAGCGCTCCATGCAAGGAGTAGACAAGGCCAAGAAGGTGAAGTTGCAATCCCTTCGAGCACAATATGAGATGGTGCGGATGCAGAGCTCGGAGAAGGTTGGCGACTATGTGACCCGTCTGCGGACGCTCACAAATGAGATGAAGAGAAACGGGGAGACGATAGACGAGGTCAGCTTCATGGAGAAGCTCCTGCGTTCTATGTCTAAGAAGTTCCGACACGTGGTGGTGGCCATCGAAGAATCGAAGGACCTCACAGTGATGACGGCGGATGAACTGATAGGCTCGCTACAAGCACATGAGTATCGGATGGTGCAAGATGAGGAGGAGTCGAGTGGCTTGGGGAAAGCACTTCAGACTCAACTCAATTTTGGAGAAAGTTCAGGAAGAGGAGGAGGCCAGCGTGGTCGTGGCTACCAAGGAAGAGGTAGAGGAGGAAGAGCTGGAAGAGACTTCGGGAGAAATCAGTTCAACCAGGGAGCAGTAGAGCAACATCATGGTTGGAGGCAAGATGCAGGAGGTAGAGGAAGAGGCCAAGGTAAAGGTCAAGGCAGAGGACAGGGAAGAGACCAGGGAAGAGGTCAAAGAGGAGGAAGAGATATGTCTCAAACTCAATGTTACAACTGTAACAAGTTTGGACATATGAGTTACGACTGCTGGGCTCCCAGGAAGGGTGGTGAAGCCAACCACTATGCGGAAGCTAGCAACACGGGAGAAGACCCGATGATGTTCCTTACCATCCAAGACGCTGCAGGAGGGAGGAATGGAGTGTGGTACCTAGATACTGGAGCTAGTAACCACATGTGTGGTGAGAAGGGGCTATTCACCAGCCTTGAGCCGAATGGAGGAGATGTCAGTTTTGGCGACGCCTCGAAGATCTCTGTGGAAGGAAGAGGAGTGATCGCGGTGACGAGGAATGGGAAGGAGGTGCTCATTAACGACGTCTTCTATGTACCGGGCTTGAGGAGTAACATCCTAAGTCTTGGACAGCTGGTGGAGAAGGGCTATCGTGTCTTGTTGAGGGATAGTACCTTAGCGATGAAGGATAGCCAAGGAAGAGAGGTAGTTAGAGTGAAGATGGCGACGAACCGCCTCTTCCCTCTAAGTATGGATGCCAAGGAGACGGCATGTCTAGCGAAGACAGGAGAAGAGGAGGAAGCTTGGCTGTGGCACCACCGGATGGGGCATCTGGGGTTCACAGGCCTGAAGCTGTTGTCTGGATCTAAGATGGTGGAAGGGCTGCCTATGATCACACCTCCTCAAAGGGTCTGTGAGGCATGCACGAAGGGGAAGCAAAGAAGGGAGACATTTGAAGGTGGCAAGTCTCGGAGAGCTACAAGGCAACTGGAGCTAGTTCATTCGGACATTGCTGGTCCGTTTGAGACTACTTCAATAGGTGGAAGCAGATACTACATCACGTTCACCGACGACTTCAGTAGGAAGTGTTGGGTATACTTTCTGAAGGAGAAGGCAGAGGCTCTGGACAAGTTCCGAGAGTTCAAGGCGATGGCTGAGAAGGAAGTTGGGCAACCACTGAAGGTGCTCCAGACAGATAGAGGTGGGGAGTACACCTCTAGGCTGTTTGATGACTACTGCAGAGAGTGGGGGATCTCACACCAGCTGACGGCGGCATACTCGCCTCAGCAGAACGGAGTAGCTGAGAGGAAGAACTTGAGCATAATGAATATGGCGAGAAGCATGGTGAAGGGCAAGGGGTTGCCAAAGAAGTACTGGGCGGAAGCAGTACAGGTAGCGGTGTACTTGCTAAACCGTTGCCCAACCAAGAGTGTGAAGTTCAAGACACCGTTCGAAGCTTAATATGGGAGGAAGCCCAGTGTGAAGCACCTGAGGGTCTTCGGGTGTGTAGCTTATGCTCACATCCCGGACCAGAGGAGGAGGAAGCTGGACGATAGAAGTGAGAAGTGCATCTTTGTAGGCTACGCTCCTGCGAGCAAGGCTTACAAATTGTACAACCCGGAGACTGAGAAAGCCATCATCTCAAGGGATGTGGTGTTTGAAGTAGACAGCAGCTGGAACTGGAATGAGGAGGTGAAGAACACCAGGGGGATGTTCTTTGAAGATGAAGAAGAAGAAGGCGGTCAAGGAAATGAGGCGGAGATGGGTGGAGCTGAGCCACCATCACCACCAAGCGGAGGTTCAGGGGGAGCTCTCACCCCTTTCTCAAGTGGAACAAGTTCAAGCAGAGGTGGATCTAGTGGAGCTAGCACCAGTGGAACTAAGGATGATCGTCCTCAACCTCGGACAAGGAGGTTGGAGGAGATCTATGAAGAGACGGCGGCAACTCATAATAATTTTTCTTTATACTGTTTGTTTGCAGATGTTGAGCCGTGTTCATATGAAGAGGCTGCCAAAGAGAGAACTTGGAGGAAGGCGATGGATGTGGAGATCGCCTCCATCAAAAGGAACGATATCTGGAAGCTGGTAGATGCACCTGCAGGCCACAAACCCCTCGGGGTGAAGTGGGTGTACAAGGTGAAGAAAAATAAAGATGGGGCGTGGAGAAGCACAAGGCGAGGCTGGTCGTGAAGGGCTACCACCAAGTTCAGGGAGTGAACTATGATGAAGTCTTCGCACCGGTAGCGCGGATAGATACCATCCGGCTGATCATCGCGCTAGCCGCACATCACGGGTGGAAGATAATGCAGATGGACGTGGTCTCTGCTTATTTGAATGGCTACCTGGAGGAGGATGTGTACATCGAGCAGCCTCCAGGGTACGTGGTGAAAGGGCAGGAGAGAAAGGTCTGCAAGCTTGACAAGGCACTCTACGGGCTGAAGCAGGGAGCTAGAGCTTGGAACGGCAGGATAGATGCTTACTTACAGAAGCATGACTATCAGAAGAGCCCGCATGTGTACGCACTCTACACCAAGGTAGACAAGGATGGAGGCATGATGATTATCTGCCTATACGTGGATGACATAATCTTCACAGGGAACAATGCTGGGATGTATGAAGAGTTCCAGGGTATGATGAAGAGAGAGTTCGAAATGACGGACTTGGGTGAGCTGAGCTATTTTCTGGGAGTGGAAGTGCAGCAGAGAGAAGACGGGATCTTCATATCCCAGAAAAAGTATGCTGAAGAGATTCTGAAGAAGATCAGGATGGAGGATAGCAAGTCTATCTCCACTCCTGCAGATCCAGGGATGAGGCTGAGTAAAGAATCGAAGGAAGGGGCGGTGGACTCACCTTGTTCAAAAGTTTGGTGGGTAGTCTACGCTACCTGACCTTCACCCGACCGGACATCATGTATGCGGTCGGGGTAGTAAGCAGGCACATGGAAGAATCGAAGGAGGACCATTTCACTGCGGCGAAGAGGATCCTGAGGTACATCAATGGGACAAGAGGACATGGGTTGAAGTACTCAACTGGCGAGGAGCTGACGCTAGTAGGTTACTCTGATAGTGACTACGGCGGTGATGTGAATGACTGGAAGAGTACTTCCGGGTATGTCTTCAACATGGGAACGGGAGCATTCTCATGGAGCTCGAAGAAGCAAGCTACGATAGCTCTATCATCTTGCGAGGCAGAGTACATTGCAGCTGCGGCAGGAACCTGCCAAGCTATCTGGTTGAGGAATCTTCTGGAGAGCCTACATCATGAAGTGGATGGGCCAACGACCATGTTAGTGGATAACATGTCGGCCATCCAGCTCGCGAAGAACCCGGTGCTGCATGGGAGAAGCAAGCACATCGAGACGAGGTATCACTTCCTCCGTGAACAAGTGGAGCAGAAGACAGTGGAGGTGGTGTATTGCCCAACCGGAGAGCAGGTTGCGGACATCTTCACTAAGGCATTGAAAGTGGAGATTTTTCTGAAGCTAAAGGGCAAACTCGGCATGGTATGCCAAGTTTGAGGGGGAGTTTGCTGGAGTTATTAAGTTGACCGGGTCAACGTTACATTAGTTTTTATTTTATGTGTTTTATATGTTTTGAATGGCGGAGGAGAGAGAGTGCTTTTAATGCTAAAGTTTAGAAAGGCCTATAAATAGATGGAGATCTTTTGTAAAATAAAAATAAGAATTGAAAAGGTTCTTTCCTGTCTTTGTTTTGTTTTTTCTGCGAGAGAAGTGAGAGAGATAGAGAGAGAGAGAGTGAACTCTCGGCAGGAGAGAGAAGCGAGAGAGATAGAGAGAGTGAGCTCAGCGAGAGAGAGATAGAGAGAGGAAGCTGGCGGGAGAGAGAGAGCACAGCGAGAGAGAGATAGAGAGAGGAAGCTGGCGGGAGAGAGAGTGCACAGCGAGAGAGAGATAGGAGAGAGAAGTTCTTTTGGTTTTGTTTCTCTGGTAGAGAAAAGAAAGCGGGAGAGAAAGAGAGTGAGGCGAGAGAGTTAGAGAGAGAGTGATTTTAAATTGGCTCCCGCAAATTAGTTCCCGCAGGAATTCTGCCGTTCTCGCTCGCTGTTGTACTCGCCGGAGCTGTCGTTCTCGCGGAAGATTGATCCCGCTACCTTTCGGAGGCGTTCTACTCGCCGGGCCAGGTGAAGCACTCGCCAGCGCCACTCTCGCCGTGGTGGAGTGAAGCTCGCCGGGAGCCGTCTCGCAAGAAGCTCTCGCCGTTCTGTTCTCGCCGGTGGTGCAGCTAGCAGCGGGTAGTGTGTGGTCTCGCCGGTGTAGAGGAAGTTAGGAGTTGAAGTTTTGTTTGGTTCTAAGAGGAGTGGTCATCGGCCCATACGCACGTTTCCAACAATTAGAAGATAGCTCACTACCCTATATTCAACACAACAGAATGGTGTTGTGGAAAGGAGGAATGGAACGATCATGGAAATGGTGAGAGCAATGTTCCTTACAAAAAACTGTCCAAGGCATATCTGGGCAGAAGCAGTGACTACAACAGTATATGCCCTCAACAGCGTACCCACAAAGGGTTTCCCAAACTCAACACCATACAAAGCACGTTTCAATGAGGTACCAAACATTTCTCATCTAAAAGTTTTTGGCACTATGGCTTATGCTCACAGGACTGGAAACAAGAAAGACAAACTAGAAGAAACATGTATGAAGTGCATACTGCTCGGGTACGACAGTCAAAGCAAGGCTTACCACCTACTTGAACCCATTAGCACCAAGCTTATTATCTCATGGGGATGTGAGATTTAATGAAGAAGGAAGTTGGGATTGGAACACAGGCTCAGAATCAATTTCTTAAATCCCCTCCTTGCTGGTTGACACAGGAGTCAAGCCTGCATCCGTCCAAAGCAATGCATCAGATGACTACACTTTAGAGGAATCAGATTCATCACCGCCCAAAAAAACTCACTCCATTGAAGACATCTATGCTAATGGTGATGTTGCCTTCTACATTTCCTTTGTTGTGAGCTTAGAAGAAGCATTCAAATCAAAACAATGGTGCTTAGCAATGGAAGAAGAGTTAACAGCTATAAGGAAAAATGAAACATGTTTGCTTGTTGAAAACCCCCAAAATAAAGAAGTAAGCGGGCTTAAATGGGTGTACAAAATCAAATAAAATGTAGAGGGAGAAGCAATCAAGTATAAAGCAAGAATTTGTGCAAAGGGGTATTCCTAGAGGGCAGGAGAAGATTACGAAGAGACCTTTGCTCCAGTAGCCAGGATGGCCACCATTCGATTGCTTTTGGCCATGGTCTTCCAAGCATAATACCCAGTTTTCCAACTGGATGTAAAATCAGCTTTCCTGAATGGAAAATTAAATGAAGGTGTGTGTTTCTCAATCACCTAGATTTGAGAAGAAAGGAGAAGAGAAGAAGGTATATAAATTGCATAAGAAACTCTACGGGCTCAAGCAAGTGCCAAGAGCATGGAACAACAACATCAACAACTTCTTTATTCATGAAGGTTTTGTTCAAAGCCAAAATGAACTATCCCTCTACATAAAGAAAGAGAACTACAATATCATTGTCGTATGCCTCTATGTTGATGACCTGCTTGTGACAGAAAACAACATCATCGACATTGAAGACTTTAAAGAAAATATGAAACAATCCTATGAAGTGTCTGATCTTGATATCATCAAGTTCTTTCTGGGAATTCAGATTAAACACATTCCCGGAGGTATCTTCCTCTTCCAGGAACAGTTCATGTCAAAACTACTACGAAGATTCAAGATGGAGGACTGCAATCCCACTCTCACTCTCATGTTAACATGTGAAAAATATAAGATCAATCACATAAGAGGGAAAGGACGCAAATAAAGAAGAATACCACAGTATTATTGGGTCCCTAATCTATCTCACAAATACCTGACCAGATATAAAAATTGCGGTAAATCTAATATCTTGGTTTGTGAGTAATCCCAATCAAACTCATCTTGCCACAGGAAAACGCATTCTCTGCTACTTACAGAGAACTAAAACCAGTGACCTCTAGTGCCTAAAAGAAGAAAACAATGATTTACTAGCCTTCTCAAACTCTGATTGGTCCAGGAACATCAATGACAAAAAAAGAACTAGCGACTTCATCATTTTCCTCGGTTCAAAACCATTTTCATGGAGCTCTCGTAAGGAAAAAAGTGTGGTTCTCTCAACTACAGAAGTAGAGTATATCACTCTCAATAAATCTGCTTATGAATACATTTGGATTCAACGCCTCAAGAATGAAATCATGGAAAGGAAGAAGAGAAAAGGGGTAAAATTGCTATGTGACAACACCTCCGCCATTGCACTAACAAAAAATCATGTTTACCATAGCCGCAATAACCACATAGAAATTAGATTTCACTTCATCTGCGATCTCCCGGAGAATAATAAGTTCGAGATCGAGTATTGCACCACCAAATCTCAGCTCGCCGATATCATGGACAAACCCCTTCCTAGGGATCGCTTCGACGAACTAAAACTGAAGATCGATGTAAAAGAGAGAACTGATTTAGGGGGAGTGTAAAATTAAATCAGGATTCTTTGTTTGATGAGCTTGTTTAATCTCTTTATTTAATGTCATTGTTATCTTTTGATCTTCCATATACTACCATACTAATTAATGTTTCTGTTTAAGCGTTGTTTATTAAAATTTTTGAAGTGAAAGTGGCGGCCTATGCGGACTGTCCGTGCAGACTGGTGCAGCGACATGGTCGGTTAGACTGTGTAGATTGCCCAGACTGGTGTGGCGACTAGCAAGTTCGGCTAGTGATTCTGCGTCAGCTTGTTCCCTAGATGTTACCGCACAAATTGGTTTTCTATTCGTGGGAGCTGCGGATTCATCTAGAGTTCACCGAGTCCAGCTGTTGCAGACTCTTCTAGAGTTCGTGAGATCGACATAATCTTGGGCCTTGGTCTTGTTCTCTGGTGTAGCGGTTTGGTGAAGAATGCAGAGTTCGCAGGTTAGTGCGGACTGGTGTTTGAGTCCGCTGGATTGTGTTGACTGGATCTTGTATCCGCGGATGTTGTGTTCGCACTAGGGATTGCTGGAGGTGTGGATTTGGTCATGATTTGTACCAAGTCTGGTTGTGTTGAGTCTGCAGAGTTTGTCGATTAGTGCAGACTACTTCTCTATCTGCCGAGTTCGACAGCCTGGTTTGTCTCACCATGGGCTCGAAGTGTGCACACTGGCTATCTATAGGGTAGCTCAACTAAGCGGGATTGTGCCTTAGTCTCAGGCCATGGATGTGCGAATTAGTGCAGTGTCCGCAGGGTGCTGAAGACTGGTTGTTGTATCTGTAAAGTGTTTGTTTAGGAAACTGATTGACATAGAGGGGATGAATAGGTTCAATTTGAATTTATTCAAATCTTGGCTACTTATGGACACAAAAAATTCTTTAGTGAGGAAGTTAACACAGCCACAGCAATCAAGAAAACAGATAAACTAAGATCAACACAGATCTAATCTAACATTCACAACACAAACCACAACACATCACATAGGAATTTTATAGTGGTTCCCCAAATTATGGGTACATCCACTTTCCCCCTTCGTCTATCTAGTAATGAACTAGATTCGACCAAACTCCTCCTTTCTTTTCCTCAGATCCTCAGATCTTACACCTCAGATCCCAGCTGGCTCCTACAACTCAGATTCCCTTCAAGAATCCTACCTTAGAGTGCACTTTCACTCCTACACCTCAGGTGTAACACCCCTACCCGTCACATGGGATATAGTAGAAGGTGCGACAGGGGCCCCACGCCATATTCCATAGACAGTCAGTGGGGTATTAATTCCAAAATACAATAGAGAGATTTCGATTTCTATCACAGAGCATTCTAGCGGAAGCTTTTAAAAATGTTGAATGAACCCAGCAATAAAAATGAATGTCCACTATAGTCCAAGATAGGAATAAAGTAACAATACACAAAGAGTCACAGCCTTATGGCCTTACAACTATTTACTTAAACAATAAGTGTTTTACAAACTTCGGCATGCAGGCCGGCCACACATGAGAATAGTAAAAGAAAACACTTCTCTTTTACCTTCAAGGGCCAGCACAACAATAAGGGTTTCAACCCGCTACTTGCCACTTGGCTCACCTGTTCCTACATACGAACAATCCACCGAACTGTGGCAAAACAAGGCAATGGTTAACTAAAGCTGACCAAATTATAATGACTCCACCCCTTACTCGGGGCGGCGGTGCTCCTTCCCTACAATATATTAGCAAAACCAAACATAGTAATGTAAGTGCAATTTAAGCACACTACACCACATGCGTAGGCACGAATGGCCACACGCCCCGTGCTCTCAGGGCACATTCTCGGTGTCTGGATAAAACCAGGGACTCACCACCGTTTACAAGATGGCAACATACATGAGCATTTGGTAGTCTTTACAGCCTGCGCAAGGCCTAAGACCCTTAACTATGACAGCGACAGGTAGCACTACCTACGGACGCTCAACATAGCTACTGGGTAGGTTTGGCCCTTTCCCGTTGCTCACATCGCCGGGTGCAAAAAGCCACGACGCGGGTCAGCCTCCCCCTTCCTATTTCTCCATACATTTCATAATCACGTTATGATAAATGGATGGCTCTCAGACCACCAAGCTGGGCTCTCAAAGCTCTTATCCCCACATCACAGGCCCTAGGTCTCTACGACACGGGCCTCAAACACTGTCCCTAGGTCTTCACGACACATGCCTCAAATAAAGATCTCAGGGAACTTCCGCTGGTGGTGGCACTACCGTCATGCGGTACCTGGCAGAAATTCGATTCTACCTAGTTTTATAGGTGCCCCCAAGAGTTAGTCCTCAAGGTTCCCTGCTGCAATCTACCGTGTAGAAACCTGAAAAACAAACATCACAGAGTCTTCTCCGGTAACAACAAGCATAATGAAAAACATCATCAATCCAGACCAACCTGTCCGGATGGGCTTCACACACCATGCTTATGCTCATACTTTGATTCTGAACTCTATATGCAAAACTACGGGAATACTCCGTATCTACCCGAAGGAAGACCTCATGCTCACCGCACACTCGTGGGAGAGGGTTTCCTATGCAAAAGGAAGAGCAATTCACATATCCAAGTAGAGAATCGTTACCCTTTGCACCCTCTTCGGTGCCATGCCAAAGATCTAGACGTATGAACACGACCGTGACGATCTTGCCTCCATAGATCCAGACTCGCCTTGCGAATCAGAGCTTCGGGACTCAGACGGTGGCGAGATCTCCCTTCTGGCGCTACTGCTCCTCCTCCAAGAAGCCCAGGCCAAGTCCTCACTCCAAAATTAATGAAGTGAAAATGGCCAAACAAGGCTTATATATAAAGCTACCTCCGCGCGGTAACTTGCTACTGTCACACGGTATCTTTATTCAATGCCTCATTTTGAGTGCAACCGCCCAAACCTTCCAATCACAGGCTGCCACGTGGACACGCCATTATAATGTCATTAATGCCACGCGATAGGACGCTAACGTCGCGCGGTAACTATCGTCAGTTACGACACGACGTCTCATGCTATTGTCGCGTGCTAACTTCTACCGCCGTACGGTAAAATCCCGAGACACTTGTCTAGTGTCTCGATACTTTTGTACTTAGTTTATTTTATTCAACATAGAACCTGCACAAGTAAACTCAACATACATCAAATACGAATTTGTGTATATCATTAATTTGAAAGGGGTTCTTCAAACAGGTACACAATTCCAAATGTACCCAACAATCTCTCCCTATTTGGAGAATTCATAACTCCAATTCAATGATATATACCATAATATCAAAGTAAAATACTTGAGATGTACATTACAAGTGTTGTAATAAATATATATACTGAACAACAAAATACTACAATAGATATAGTAAATTTCAACTAAACTATTTATTTCAACTTCTTTAAGAATTCCATTGTTTTTTTAATTGAACAACAAAATTACAGAAATTTACTAAGGCAAAGGGCTCTAAGACTGATCAGGTTCTTTTATAACAATCCCTTTTCCCGATGGGCCTTTTGATTTAACTTCAGGCACTTGGTCATCAGCCTTCTTCTTGTCTTTGTCATCATGTGCCTTAGCAAGTTCCACTTTCTTAATTCTTTGTCTTTCAACATAGTGATATGGCTTGGGGAAGTATTTGCTAGGTTCAATAAAGTCGGCAGGAATCTCCCCAACCTTTAGAGCTTTCCTAAACATATGAATGATCTCTTGCTGCTTTTTATGCTTTGCCCATTCTTTTTCAGAATACCACTTGACCATGTCAGTTATATTATTATAAACTGCTTTTCATGCAGAGAGTATAATGGATCTGGAAGTTGGACTCCACTGCTCAAAATCTTGCTTAGCCTCAGCCTGCTTCCTGAATCTTTTCTTAGCTAACTGAACTTCTTGTTCTTTGAGTAGGGCAGTGTCTATCATTTCCACCTCCTCATAGAAAATATTCTGAACATGTGGAGGAGGATTGTAAATAGTTTGCACGGCCTGCTGAATAGTCTCAAATTGTGTTAGATGGCTGCAAGACTCAATAGTGAGATCATCATAGGAAATAGGAGGAAGGCCTAGAGTGCCTCTGATGTTATTTGAGGTCCATATAGCATGCTCATAGCTTGACTTTACAATCATTCTCTTCCCCTTTATGACTACTCGCTCCACATGATCACAGAGGTCATTCTTATGAAATCTTACTTGGTCTTCTAGATATCTGAACCCTATAGACAAATGTGTCTTTATTAAGAGCAAGTGAACATATAGGTCTTTACATGAAGCCTTGACTGCTTGAACTACAGAGTCTGCATGAGTAGATATCTTAGTTTCAAGAGCTGTAGCAGTTGACACTATTTTTGTTTCCAGTTCAGTAGTCTGGGCAGCTAGCTTTCCCAGTGAAATTTCAAGCATTTTGATGATGTTTTCATTCATTCTTGTCTGGTTCTCATGCACACATCCTTGTTTTAACCAAAAACCTCCAAAGCTTCCTTGGACTCCTTCTGTTATTTGGCTAGGTGAACCACACCATATGCACTTCTCTAGAAGAAATCTGTCATGTCCTTTTTCAGCAAATTCACTTCAAATCTAATGGACTTGATATCCTGGGTTAGCTGAAATTGGATCTCCTGATTGCTCTCATCAACGTACTTTTCCATAGCTATCCTTTGTTGATCCAACATTATTTGCATTTGAAGCAAGAGTAAGCTAAAGTCTATGGGTGGTGCAGGTTGTAATACAGATTGTATAGTTGCTTTGTTTTTCCTGCTACTAGCCCTCATTTGTGAAAATTTTCTTTTCTTAAGCATGGACACTTTCTCCTCTTCAAATCCTGAGGAGCTCTCAACTTCCACTGGTTTTTGCTGAGAAATTCTTTCAGTATGTGGGGCATGAGTTTCCAGTTACCCCTCAACCATTGCAGATACTTTAGCATGGGCGGTGTCCTCCATATGATCATCTTGTTTCTCTTGGGCTGCACCATCCCCTTCCTCAGTTTCCTTTGAGATAACAGTCTCATTTGCTGGCCCAGACACAACCACATCTTGTGCTGGCACATCCTCCTGTAGCTGAAAGGCCTCCAGGTCATGGACTACTTCCATGAATCTATCATATACAGCAGTAGAGTCTGATATCTGTAGTATAGGGAGGTTCTCCCCCTCAAGTTGATCCCTCTCGGGGATTGGTTCTCCTACTGAATGATCTTTTTCTGCCCTCTAATTGCCACTTGGATCACTTGTTCCTGCATACGAACAATCCACCAAATGGTGGCAAAATAAGGTAATGGTCAGCTAAAGCTGAACAAATTATAATGACCCTACCCCTTACTCAGGGCGGTGGTGCTCCTTCCCTATAATATATTTGCAAAACCAAATATAGTAATGTAAGTGCAATTCAAGCACACTACACTGCAAGCGTAGGCATGAATGGCCACATGCCCCATGCTCTCAGGGCACATCCTCGGTGTCCGGACAAAATCAAGGACTCACCACCGTTTACAAGACGACAACATACAAGAGCATTTGGTAGTCTTTACGGCTTGCGCAAGGCCTAAGACCCGTAACTATGACAGTGATAGGTAACACTACCCACAAACGCTCGATATATCTATAGGGTAGGTTTGGCCCTTTTCCGTTGCTTACATCACCGGGCACAAAAAGCCACGACACGGGTCAGCCTCCCCCTTCCCATTTATCCAGACATTTCATAATCACGTTATGATAAATAGATGTCTCTCAGACTACCAAGCTAGTCTCTCAAAGCTCTCAGCCCCAAATCACTGGCCCTAGGTCTCCTTGATACGGGCCTCAAACACTTGCCCTCGGTATCCACGACATAGGCCTCAAACAAAGCTCTCAAGGAGCTACCACCGATGGTAGCACTACTACCGTGCGGTACCTGGAAGAAATGCGATTCTACCCAGTTTTCCGGGTGCCCCCTAGAGTAGGTCTCCAAGGTTACCTGATGCAATCTATCGCGTAGAAACCCGAAAAACAAACATCACTGAGTCTTCTATGGCAACAACAAGCATAATGAAAAACATCACCAATCCAGACCAACCTGTCCGGATGGGCTTTACACACCATGCCTATGTTTGTACTTCGCTTCCGAACTCTATATGGAAAACTATGAGGATACTTCGTATCTACCTTAAGGAAGACCTCACGCTCACCGCACACTCGCGTGAGAGGGTTTCCTAAGCAAAAGTAAGAGGACTTCACATGTCCGAGTAGAGAATCGTTACCCTTTACGCCCTCTTCGGTGCTATGCCAAAGATCTACATGGATGAACGTGATCGCGATGATCTTGCCTCCATAGATCCGGACTCACCTTACGAATCGGAGCTTCAGAACTCAGACGGCGATGAGATCTCCCTTTCGGCGCTACTGCTCCTCCTCCAAGAAGCCCATGCCAAATCCTCACTCCAAAAGTAATGAAGTGAAAACGACCAAACAAGGCTTATATATAAAGCTACCGCCGAGCGGTAACTTGCTATCGCCACGCGATATCTTTATTCAACACCTCATTTTGAGTGCATCCGCCCAAACCTTCCAATCACAAGCCGATACGTGGACACGCCGTTATAGTGTCACTAATGTCGCGTGATAGGATGTTAACGCCACACGGTAACTGTCATTGGCTACGACACAACATCTCATGCTATCATCGCATGCTAACTTCTACTGCCCCGTGGTAAAATCCCGAGACCACTATCAATTAAATTGACCTCGCTATCATCGGCGGTATCACTATCATCGGGTGATAGCTTTCCGAGAGCTCTGCTAGAATAATACCCTAGCTACCGCCGCGCGATAACTATCTATCGCCGGGCTATAACCTCTTACCCAATAACTCAGTGCTTTCGACGAAAACGATGCTAACCCTGGAGCTACCGCCACGCGGTAACTAGCTACCACCGAGCGATAACCCCCAGAGAAGAATTTCCCTCCTTAAGAAATTTGGGGAGTTACAAATCTCCCCCACTTAAAGAATTTCGTCCCGAAATTAAGTGATGAACGAAACTAAGTAATTAACTGAACTTTGAACGATGTACATCAATAGAGTAGCTCGGGGAATTCCGACTTCATGGTTTGTTCCCGCTCCCAAGAAAGCTCCTATCAGCCATTGTTGTCCCAAAGGATGTATTGGTTCCGCAGCTTCTTGACCTCTACGTCCTCGATATGAATGGGATTTTCCTTCGTCGTCAACCCATTGTCGACCAGCACTTGATTCGCAGCAATGACTTGAGTTGGCTCTTGAATCACCTTTCGCAGCACTGAGATGTGAAATACATCATAAAAACCGCTCAACTCCAATGAAAGAGCCAAACGATAGGCGGCTTCACCAACCCACTCCAAAATCTCAAAAGGCCCAACATACCTTGGACTAAGCTTCTTTAAGCATTGAATCCTTGATACTCCTTTAAACGTCTTTATCTTGAGGTATACCCAATCTCCCACCACAAACTCCGTGTTTTGATGCTTGGAATTATAGTACTTGGCCTGCCTATCTTGAGCAATCAGTAGCCGTTCTCGAATCAAATGTATCGTTGAAGTATCATCTTCAACGTCCCTTCGCTTGAACAGCTTCAATTCTCCCATTTCTACCCAAGACAACGGAGTACGACACATCTTACCGTACAAAGCCTAAAAAGGCATCATCTGAATACTGGTTTGGTAGCTGTTATTGTACGCGAACTCAATCATAAAATTAAAAGATGGTCCTCCCACCTTTTCCCAAAATCCAAAGCACACATAAAAACGAAGCATATCTTCCATTATCTTGTTCACTCTTTTAGTCTAACCATTTGTTTGTGGGTGAAAAGACATGCTGACATTCAACTTGGTACCCAATAATTGATGAATGAGCCTCCAATCATTGGATGTGAATCGACCATCACAGTCACCAACAATGCTTCGGGGTACGCCGTACAAACGGACTATGCTGTCCACATAAAGCTTCGCCAGCTTCTCCACTGAATCATCTTTCCTATTGGGTATAAAGTATGACACCTTCGTTAAATGATCAACGAACACCCAAATGGCGTCATTCCCCTTGTGCGATCTCAGTAGGCCGTGCACAAAATCCATGGAGATGTCATCAAATTTCCACTCTGGTATAGGTAAAGACTTCAGGAATCTGCCAGGCTTCTTGCATTCAGCCTTCACCAAGGCACACATCTGACATTTTACCATATATAACGCTATGTCTTTCTTCACTCCTGGCCACCAGAACAGTTTCTTAATGTCCTTGAACATCTTAGTGCTCCCGGGGTGAATCGAGTACTTTTAGAAATGCACCTCGTACAACAATTCTTCTCGCAACTTCCCCACATTGGGGAAGCACAATCGGCTACCTTTCCACAAAAAGCCATCGTCGATAGAGAGCTAGTCATTAGACCCATCAACGATTTCTGCCTAGTGACGTTTCAAGCTCACGTCCAGCTCCAAGGCCTGTCGAATTCTTACCGCAAGGCCGTATTGAACCTCCGTCCATCTCAAACATGTGTTTGCACTAACACCCTTTGTCAACACAAGAGATTTCTAAGGCCTCCAAGTCTCGAACAAGCCGCTCGTCATGCATCTGTAGCCAATTGGTCTGTGTAGGAGTCCTACGGCTCAAAGCATCTGCCACTACGTTCCCCTTCCCGAGAATATAATGAATCTCGTAGGTGTAGTCTCCAAGGAATGTGAAAGTCTTTGTTTTCAAAGATTGCTAAATCACCTAGAGGGGTGGGGGGGAATAGGTTTCTCAGTCCTTAGTGTCTATCTTTTATTTTCCTTGTGTTGAATGCTTTATTAGTTGATTAAATTCTGCTTTCAAGACATGCAACCTACACAAAGAGAATAATACATAAAAGCACACACAGATTTATAGTGGTTCCCCTAACAAGGGTACATCCACTTTACCTCCCATATATCCAAATATCTTGTTGGACTAAGCACTTCTCCAAAACTCTACTCCAAAGAGCTTACATCTCAGATCCCTCAGGAACTCTCAGTCTCCTCCAAGACCTACAACTAAGCCACAAGGGCCTACAACTAAATGATCATCAGATAACCTACCTCAGGCCAAAGGCCCTACACTCAAGCTGGGAGGACAACCTTACCTCAGATCCACTAGGGATCCTACCTCAGAGCAAACTTGCTCCTACCACTTAGATCCAAGAGGATCCTATAACTTAGAGGGCTTTACTCTCCTACAACTCAGGCAATATTGCCCTACCTCAGGATAGTGGCCCTACAACTCAGATCAAGTTGGATCCTACAAGATGGAAGTGGTTGGTGAGTCTTGATTGGACACTAGAGAAATTTTTCTGTGACAATCTACCCTGACTGAGATAGACTCAGCTCAACTTTGACTCCAGGAATATTGTTGGGTACATTGGAAAATGTGTACCTGATTTGGAGAAGCCTCACTTAGCTAAATGATATACATCAAGGTGTATTTGATGTTATTTTGAGTTTATATGTGCAAGTTAAGTATTGGCTAAAATAAAGGAAAAAGTTTCTAAGTCCATGTGTCGACACTTAAGAAAGTTTGTGTCGACACTTGGAGAAGCAGTGTCGACACCAAAAGAAACTGTGTTGATACACATAAATAGTTAGTAGACATCAAATATCTCGACACCGGTAGGCAGTGTCGACACACAGAAGCAGAGTCGACATCAACTGTGTGGACACCTGGAGGCAGTATCGACACACAGAATTCTTAGTCTACAACAACTGTGTCGACACATAGGACTTGTGTCGACACACAGTAGAGTTTCAACATAGTTGATTGCTGTAGAGGGAAGAAGTGATTGTGCCGACACAAATAATCAGTGTCGACACATTCTTAAGATGCAGTGTCAAGAAGATGTGTCGACATCAAGGCAGCTATGTTGACATCACCAAAGTCAGTGTCGACACTTAAGTCACTTGTGTCGACACATATTGACAGATTATCTCGACACTTTATGACAGTCAGTCTCGACGCTTTATTGACAGAGACAAAGGCTCAAGAACTCTTTGAGGACTTGATAGCCGCGAGTTACAACAGGTTTACTGAAGCTGTCAGAATTTCAGAAGTTAGTTAGAAACCGGATCAGCCGGTTACCATAGATGAAGTCTATATATAGATGGATTCAGAAGAAGAAAGATGAATTAACACACAACTAACACAACTATTATGAGATTGATCTCTGATCAAGAAAGTGCAAGTCACAGAAGAAGTTCTTCGTGAGAAGATCTAAGAAGACATTTTGAAGTGTTCATCCACTCAAATTTTGTTTAAAGAGAATTCATTCCATAATTCAGAAGAAACTTCAGAAGATTTGGGGAGAGAGAGCTCCAGTTGTTTTGAGGTCAAGAAGGAGACAATCACAAGTCTCTTAAGTAGTATATCCTGAACTAATCTACTAAGAAGATCCATATCCATATCTGGTATCCAAGAAGGAAGCTGCCAGACAGTCAACTTCAAAGGAGATCAACCCTACTGAGTTCAGATTCAAGAAGCTTTGAAGAAAGCTAAGAACAGGTTGATTTAAGTCATCAGTTTCATCAAGAAGCTGATCAAGAATTCTCTTATCCTTTCTCTCTCAACAAGGGTATGAGTCCATCAAATTACTTTACAATTTCTGTAGGATCTTTTCAAAGATCTGAGCTGTAAGCCTGTGTTATAAAGGCTGAGTGTAGGAGATTTAGTTCTCTGAGTGGTAAGGCTGTTTGAGCCTGAGTGTAGGAGATTTTGATCTCTGAGTTGTAAGGCTGATTGAGCCTGAGTGTAGGAGAATTTGTTCTTTGAGGTGTAGGCCTTGTGGCAAGGCTGAGGTAGGGCTGTTAGCCTGAGTTGTAGGAACCTTTAAGGGTTCTGAGCTGTAAGATCTGTGGATCTGAGAAGAAGGAAGAAGTTAGGCCGAATCTAGCACACTGCTAGATAGGTGAAGGGGGAAAGTGGATGTACCCAGACCTTAGGGAACCACTATAAACCTATGTGCAATCTGTGATGCTTGTGTTATTTTAGATTCTGTGATTGTATATGTTGTGGTAGCTGTAGAGATTTGAGCTTTATATTAAAGATCTGTAGCTATATTCTGCCTATATTTAAAACAAGGAAAAGAACCTATTCACCCCCTCTAGGTGTTTAGGTTATCTTAAAGTTAAAACTATCAAGTGGTATTAGAGGGAGGTTGCTCAAAGAAGGACTTAACAGTTTGAGTTAGATCCCTAAGGATGAATCAAGAATCAAGAAAATGGGTTTTGGAGAAAATCACAAGGAACTAGGTTCTATTAAACTACCCATCTGTAGGAAGGAGATATTTTGTATATGGAAAGAAAGAGTCAGGTTGTTTATGGAGGCTTCTGACCCAAGGATCTATATTACAGTAAAAGAAGGTCCTTATATCCCAATGAATGTGTCTGTTCTAGATGCAAATCAAAGAACTCCTAAAGATTTTTCTGAGATGACTAAGGATGAGATCATCCTGACAACTATGGATAAAAGAGCTCAGAATATCATAGTAAGTGCTATAGATGATTCAACCTTTCAGAATTTGATTCACTGCAAGACCTCCAAGGAAATGTGGGACACCTTAATAATCTACATGGAGGGATCTGAAGAAGTTAGACAAGATAGAAAGTATATGCTAAATCAGGAGTATGAAAGCTTCAGACAAGGGAAGTAAGATAGCATATCTGAGTGCTATAAGAAGTTCTATAGAATTGTAAATGAACTGATGTCTTATGGAAGGGTCTTCAGTACATATGAACTGAATGACAAATTCCTAAGATCCTTGACAAAGGATTGGGACACCAAGATTTGTGTCATTAGGGAAGTGGCCAAACTTGCAGATATTTCTCCTCCAACTTTATTTGGAAAGTTGCTGTCTTATGAAATGCAACTAATGACTAGAAAAAAGGAGGAAAGAAATGCTAAAGGGGAGCATAGAGAAAAGTCTGTGGCCTTCAAGGTTGAAGCCACTAGAAAGAATAGGAGGATGTCTCCATCACCTCCTAGAGAAGTTGCTGAAATTACCTCAGATAATTCAGACAACCAAAATTCAGATAGCAGTGATTCAGATGCAGATTTTGCTACTTTTACAAGACAGTTTCAGAAATTCTTGAAGAAGAAGTAGTGGAAATCTAGGCCCTCAACATCACAGCCAGTTGATGACTATTATCAAAAGAGAAAGTCATCTAGGAAGGACAGAAGCAGGTCAAATCCTAGCAAATCTACAACATCAAAGATAGTTTCCTATTACTGTAATAAGCCTGGACATGTTGTGACTGAATGTCCAAACAAAAGAAAGGAGTCTGCTGATAAAAGGAAGACTCATCAAAAGAGCAAGAAGGAGAAATCCTTTGTTGCTAAGAAGGAGAAAAGCTTGACAGACCAATCAACTTCAGAGTCTGAATCTGAAGCTGAGGCATACATTGGTCTTTATGCAGCTGATGAAGAAGAAGAGTTTATGCAATTGCTGAACTCTATCTATGATCAAGAAGACCATCACTGTATGGGACTGATGGCTGTATCAGAAGAAGACAAGTGTCAGGATCAGCCTGGTCCTAGTAAGGTATAATGTATTTCTAGAAATCTTGATTGTAGCACTGGTATAGAGTCAGCTACATCTGCATCAAGTGATGTGGATGGGTATGAATCTGAAAGAGATATTCATCAGCTGATAGATGAATATGGGGACTTGTTGCAGGCACTAAAGAAAAGCAAGAACCTAACCAAAACTCAGGCTATGGATATTACAAATCTTAAGATGGCTACATCTGACTTAGGGAAAGAGTTGGATCAAAAATTGAATGAGATTGCCAAACTAAAAACTATAACTGTTATTCAGATGGGCACAATCACATACAAAAATGATCTAATTAAAAGTCTGGAAGTCAAACTTCAAAAGGAGAAAGATTTGGTGGCTAGTTATTCCAAGCCAAAATCAGTTTTACCTTTAATAGATGAGTTTGTGGCTCAAAAGGGTAAGGCTGGAATAGGCTTTAAGGGTAACACCAGGGCTGTCCAATTCAAGAGAAAAGGAAAAGCCTCAGTCCAGCCACTGAATTTTAAAGTCCCTATAGTTTTTAGAAAGGTACATGAGCCTTCTAACATGTATGACTTTGAGAATACTCAAGGTCATAGTAAGACTGAAGCTCTGAATGACAAGGGTGCTTATGTCAATAAGGCAACCCATGTTCATAAACCCCATGTTTTTAAGAAAATAGTGGGTGTAGCTGCAGCAGTACCAACACAATACGAAAGAGTTGATGTATCTAAAAATAAATATAACAAGTATGAATGCTAGTGATGTGGCAAGACAGGTCATTATGCCATAGATTGCTGGCATAACACTATTGTCAGGAAGAACAACAGTCTGCCTGTTAGAAGAGTAGCAGGTAGAGTTGGAAAGTATGAAGCTAACTTGAACCAAGGACCCAAGACTTACTTGGTTTCTAAGGGAAGGTAATTCTTTATTGCAGGTGAGTCCAAGTCACCATACCCCTATATGGTACTTAGAACGTGGATGTTCCAGGCACATGACTGGAACAAAGGGATTGCTGAAGGAGTACTTGCCTATCATAAATGGGCCTAAAGTAATCTTTGGTGGCTCTGAAAAAGGCATCATCAAAAGATTTGGTAAGATTTCTAGTAACCCGATTACTATCACTCAAGTGGCATATGTGAAGGGTTTGAAACACAACCTTATAAGCATAAGTCAGTTGAGTGATTTAGGATATGACATTTCATTTGTTAAGAATGGATGTCATATCAAGAGGTCAAGTGATCAAAAGATCATTTTGACAGGATATAGAAAGAGGAATGTGTACTGTCTCAATTTTGAGTGTGAGAACAAAGGTTCTCCTATTTTTCTTGTAGCTGATGAGAGAGCTTCTCATTGTGTCAAATGGCACAAGAGGCTGGCCCATCTTCACTACAAAACAATTGGCCAACTCTTTAGCAAAGTGTTAGTGAGGAATAGTCCTCAAGTTATGTGTATAAAGGATGGGATATGCTCAGCTTGTCAAAAAGGCAAGCATACAAAATCCTCCTTTCATAGTCTTGAAAACAAGGATTTAGTGAGGTGTCTATACCTCTTACATATGAATCTTTTGGGTCCTATGCCAATTCATAGTATAGGTAAGAAGGTCTACACTTTTGTGGTGGTAGATGCCTATTCTAGATATTCCTGGGTGTTATTTCTGAGACATAAATCAGAAACCCCAAGTGTTTTACATAGTTTTGTCAAACAAATTCAGAATGAACTGGATAGTACAGTGATCAAAATCAGAAGTGACCATGGCACTGAATTTCAATCTGAAAGTATGACAAGACTGTGTGAAGAATTTGGGATTTTCCAAGAATTCTCCTCACCAAGAACACCACAGCAAAATGGTATTGCTGAAAGGAAGAATAGAACATTGATTGAGGCTGGTAGAACTCTATTGAGTGACACTTTTTTCCCAAACTATTTCTGGGCTGAGGCAGTAAACACTGCATGTCATGTGATCAACAGGGCTTTTATCACCAAGTGCCACAAAAAGACTCCCTATGAGATCATGAAAGGTAGAAAACCAAATCTATCATATTTTAGGATCTTTGATTGTAAGTGATATATCCTTAACAATGACAAGTCTTATTTAACTAAGTTTGCTGCCAAATCCCAAGATGGGATATTTGTTGGGTATAGCAACAATAGTAAGGCTTATAGAGTCTACAACTTGATTACTCAAGTTGTAGAAGAATCTGTACATATTGTATTTGATGAAACTAGATTGACCAACAGTGAGTTGCCTTGTAGTTCATACAGTCCAATAGGTATAAAAGAGAGAATGAACAAGCTTTCCATTGCAGAAGATTCAACTGCAGATCAACAAATGGAAAATGGTGGATGCTATCCAGGGGGAGTACATGATTCTCTATAAGCTGAAGAAAACCAAGAGGTGGAACACATTGAAGAAACAGAAGGTATTTAGCCTGAAGAGAGACTATCTCCAACAGTTAGACACTTAAAGGATCATCCAACAAATCAGATAATTTATGATCTAAGACATGGAGTGCAAACTAGAAGCAGGAACTTTAACACAGTGCTTTGCTCAAGCTTCCTATCTCAACTAGATCCAAAGAAATTTTAAGAAGCTATTCTAGACCCACATTGGATTGATGTCATGCAAGAGGAGCTGAATCAGTTCAGAAGGTGCAAGGTCTTGGAGTTAGTTCCTAAACCAAAAGACCACAACATCATTGGAACAAAGTGGATCTTTAGGAACAAAATGGATGAGAATGGAATCATTATGAAGAACAAAGCAAGACTTGTTGCAAAAGGATACAAGCAGGAAGAGGGTATTGAATTTGATCAAACCTTTGCCCCAGTAGCAAGACTGGAAGCAATTAGGATGTTCCTTGCCTATGCAGCACATCAAGGATTCAAGGTATTCCAAATGGATGTAAAATCAGCATTCCTGAATGGAAATCTAAAAGAAGAAGTCTATGTAGAGCAGCCTACAGATGTAGACTTTGCAGGTTGCAAAGAAGATAGAAAAAGTACTATAGGTACATGTCAATTTCTAGGAGGAAGATTGATATCTTGGAGCAGTAAGAAGCAGACTAGTGTGGCAATTTCCACAGCTGAGTCTGAATATATGGCAGCAAGAAGTTGTTGTGCACAGCTGTTGTGGATTCAACACAAGCTAGAAGACTATGGTATTCAGGTAAGTAGAACACCTTTATTTTGTGATTCTACTAGTGTTATTTCTATTGCTAATAATCCAGTTTCACATAGTAGGACCAAGCATATAGAAATAAGATACTATTTTCTTAGAGAATATGTAGAGAAAGAGGACATCTCACTAGAAATTGTTAAGACAGATTATCAAATTGCAGATGTATTTACTAAGCCTCTAGATGAAACTAAATTCAATTGATTTAAAATTTAATTAGGAATGTTGACCATATGTTAGATTAACATAAGTGGCTAAGTAAAATTGTGTCGACTCATTCAGTAATAATGTGTCGACACAGAGGAGTTGTGTTGACAATTCAGGGAAATTGTGTCGATACAGTATCGTAGTGTTGACACCTAAGGAACAAAGTGTCGACACATCCAGAAAAGTAGTGTCGACACAACCAGAGTAATGGTGTCGACACTTCTAGAAAGTATGTTGACACTTGCAATAAGAGTCGACACAGAATTTCTGATGAACTACTAAGTATGTCCTGTGTCGATATATCATCAATTGGTGTCGACACATAGTAGTCAGCGCCGTGGTCGAGACAATAGAAGTATGTGTCGATACTTTCCAATAGTGTTGACACATTTAGACAGTTTTTGCCTGCCTTTTGACCTTCTTTATTTAAAAAGATATAAATAGGTCGAGAACATATTCTGTCGACACGCTCACCAGATTTTCGAGACTAAACTCTTGTGCCGACAAACTCTCTTCTCTCAATTCAAGATTTCTCTCCTTTCCAATGGCGCTAAAGATTGAAGATAACATTAACGAAGGCTACGAGCTGGTGCGCAATGCTTTTGATGATGCGGCGACAGAGATTAAAGGGGTCATTACCCTAGTTACTGATTCTGGGTTAGAGTTTCTTGTTTCTAAACCTACAAAGATCTGGAAGAAAGAAGTATTTGAATTCTATGCAGCTGCAACAGTGGATTCCACTGGACTGAAGATTAAATCGACAGTTCATGGTAATAGAGTCAAACTCACTCTAAAAAGTTTAAGAAAGATTCTTCACCTACCAAGAATTTAGGAAGAAGAAGAGGTCCTAGCCTCAAAGACAAGGGAGGCACTTCAGTGGTGTGGATTGGATCCAACCATTAAGATTGGAGCAGTCATAAATAGAAAAGGGATGAATCAACAAGGCAAATTTCTATCTGAAGTGGTAGGGAAGGTGATTTTGTGTAAACCAGGAGGACATGATAGGCTCTCTGCCTATATGTTCAGTCTGATGACAAGGATAATCTACAAGATTAACACAGATTGGTCTGCAGTTCTATTTGAGAGGATAAAAGAAGGTATCAAGAAGCCCAATTTGGCTAGATTAATGAGTTTATACCTAGCTGGAGTAATTCCAGAGGTAATGCATCAGCTTCCAGGATCTAAAATAAATCATATGAGAAGGATGGACATCAGTATCATATCCAGATGGGATAAGGTCCTCTCCAAGGACACTCCTAATTTGGATACTAAAGAGACTGCAGCTAAATCACCAGTCCATGACAGTACTGATCTTGATCATGTGCAGGAAGACACATTGAATGCACAAGTGTATGGGGAGCAAGTTAGGGAACATGTCAAGGACCTGGCTGAAACTTCCCAAGTTCAGGAAGAGACAGTTACTGCACAAGTGCAGGGGGAGTCAGTTACTGCCCAAGTTCAAGGGGAAGAGAGAATTCACTTGGCAAGTGAACTAGATTCACAATCTATTCTTCTGTCTCCTCATGTCAACAGTTCAGCACTAGTTGTGATCATGGAGGATACATCTGTAGTTGTTGATGCTCCTGAGACAGCTATATAACCAGTTCACAATCAATAAGAGTTCACTCTGGAAGAGTTGTTTCCTGACATAGAGGGGGCAGCAGTTGAGGGGGAGAAAATTAACCTTGAGAAGTTGTTTCCTGACATATTGACAGTTCCTCTGATTCTGGGGATGAGGAGATAGCAAGTCTAAAGAAAAGAAAACTGATGGTTTTTAAGAGGAGAAGCCAGAACTATAAGAAGGCTTTGCAAGCAACTACTTCACAACCAACCCCTGAGATTGATTATAGTAAATACTTGGTTGATTTACAAGTGAAATTTGATGAGAAGAGATTGGCTCTTTAAAAATATGTGGATGAAAGCCATAAGGCTCTTCAATTTTATCTAGCCCAAGACATAAAGTCAATCAGATTTGAGATAAACCAAAATAAGAAAAAAATGACAGATTGCTTCCACAAGGGGGGCAATGCTATGGTATTTCTAGCAAATCAACAAGCAGAAATAAAGAAACAAGTGGATGATATTGCTGTCAAACAAGGCTATGTTCTTGAAAATCAAATAAGAATGAATGACAATCTGACTGAATCTCATAATGAGATAGTCACTGAAGTAAGGAATACAGTTATTGCAATGACTAAGGCAAGAAATAAGGAGAAAGAAGAATTTGATAAGAAGCTACAGGAAGCATTGGATTCCTTTAAGACAGCTATTACTACTTCACAGCAAACAATTTCTGATCAGCTTCAAAAGTTAAAGCAATTCTTTAAAGATGGTGTCAATTACCTGGATGGGCAAATCAGATTTCAGAAAGATGATTTGAGAGAACATGTGGCCAAAGAAATCATAAAGTGGGAGAGGGTGTTAGTATATGCTTGCTCTGATCATGCCAAATGGGTAACCAACAGTATTAGAGCCACTCTGGGAGATCCACCCTTATGTGATGATGATAATGTGGCTGAGTCAGGTGTACAACCAGCTTTACTTGAAGGTGATAAACCTGAGGTTGCCCAAGTTATTTACCCCCCTGTAGATCTTGAAATGATACATCAATGAGTTCAGTCTATGTACATCCCTCCACTACCAGTTACTAATGTTATTATTGAAAAGGTAGATATGCCAGAAGCTGGTGTGAAAGCTCAGCAAGATGCTCAATTATCAAAGAAAAGATTTAGAGAGCAGACATAGTTAAAACTTGATTTTGAGCAATGGAGCCCCACTTCTAGAAATATCATATTAACTGCCTGGAAAGTTGTAAAAGACCAAGTTCATGAAAGGGGTAAATGGTATAATGAGCAGGAGTGGAAGAAGTATGAGGTTAGGCAAGAAGCTATAGTTCAATACATAAGAAAGGCTAAGAGTGGGAAGTTACCTCCTGATGCTCAGGAGCCTAGCAAGTATTTACCTAAGCCTTTTCATTACTTTGAAAGGCAAAGGATTAAGGGTGAAGCTCAAAAGAAGGCTGATTTGAAAGGCAAGAAGCTCATTGAAGATACAGAACCTTCTGTGCAGGCTTAGATTAAATCAGGAAAAGGAATAGTCATCAAGAAGCTAGCCCAGCCTTAGTTTAGTTTTACTAGATGTTTCTAGAACTATGTAATTCTTAGTTTTAAAGAAATCTATGTAATCAGTGTTAAGAAACTTTTTGATATAATAAACAAAACCATGTTCCATGTTCATTTAATTTGCATCTCTATTATGTGATGTGATTTTGATATATGTTTTGTTTATAAGTTGCCTGTCATATAATGTTTGTATACATCATAATGTTTATTTATCATAAGTGGTGTATATCATTGACAAAAGGGGTTATGACTTCTCCAAATAAGGGGAGATTGTTGGGTACATTGGAAAATGTGTACCTGATTTGGAGAAGCCTCACTTAGCTCAATGATATACATCAAGGTGTATTTGATGTTATTTTGAGTTTATATGTGCAGGTTAAGTATTGGCTAAAATACAGGAAAAAGTTTCTAAGTCCATGTGTTAACACTTAAGAAAGCCTGTGTCGACACTTGGAGAAGCAGTGTCGACACCAGAAAAAACTGTGTCGACACACAAAAATAGTTAGTCGACATCAACTGTGTCGACACCAGGAGGCAGTGTCGACACACAGAAGTAGAGTCAGCATCAACTGTATCGACACCTGGAGGCAGTATCGACACACAGAATTCTTAGTCTACAATAACTGTGTCGACACACAGGACGTGTGTCGACACACAACAAAGTTTCAACATAGTTGATTGCTGTAGAGTGAAGAAGTGATTGTGTCGACAAAAATAATCAGTGTCGACACATTCTTAAGATGCAGTGTCAAGAAGCTGTGTCGACATCAAGGCAGCTATATCGACATCACCAAAGTCAGTGTCGACACTTAAGTCACTTGTGTCGACACATATTGACAGATTGTCTCGACACTTTATGATAGTCAGTCCCGACGCTTTGCTGACAGAGACAAATGCTCAAGAACTATTTGAGGACTTGATAGCCGTGAGTTACAACAGGTTTACTGAAGGTGTCAGTCTTGTCAGAAGTTAGTTAGAAACCGGATCAGCCAGTTACCATGGATGAAGTCTATATATAGATAGATTCAGAAGAAG
This sequence comes from Platanthera zijinensis, assembly GCA_039513925.1. Classification (NCBI taxonomy): domain Eukaryota; kingdom Viridiplantae; phylum Streptophyta; class Magnoliopsida; order Asparagales; family Orchidaceae; genus Platanthera; species Platanthera zijinensis. The sequence continues at coordinate 161,653,645 of CM077083.1, forward strand.
AAAGATGAATTAACACACAACTAACACAACTATTGTGAGATTGATCTCTGATTAAGAAAGTGCAAGTCACAGAAGAAGATCTTCGTGAGAAGATCTAAGAAGACATTCTGAAGTGTTCATCCACTCAGATTTTGTCTAAGGAGAATTCATTCCAGAATTCAGAAGAAACCTCAGAAGATTTGGGGAGAGAGAGCTCCAGCTGTTTTGAGGTCAAGAAGGAGACAATCACAAGTCTCTTAAGTAGTAGATCCTGAACTAATCTACTAAGAAGATCCAGATCTATATCTGGTATCTAAGAATGAAGCTGCCAGACAGTCAAATTCAAAGGAGATCAACCCTACTGAGTTCAGATTCAAGAAGCTTTGAAGAAAGCTAAGAACAGGTTGATTTCAGTCATCAGTTTCATCAAGAAGCTGATCAAGAATTCTATTATCCTTTCTCTCTCAACAAGGGTAAGAGCCCATCAAATTACTTTTCAATTTCTGTAGGATCTTTTTAAAGATCTGAGCTGTAAGCCTGTGTTATAAATGCTGGGTGTAGGAGATTTAGTTCTCTGAGTGGTAAGGCTGTTTGAGCCTGAGTGTAGGAGATTTTGATCTCTGAGTGGTAAGGCTGATTGAGCCTGAGTGTAGGAGAATTTGTTCTCTGAGGTGTAGGCCTTGTGGCAAGGCTGAGGTAGGGCTGTTAGCCTGAGTTGTAGGAACCTTTCAGGGTTCTGAGCTGTAAGATCTGTGGATCTTAGAAAAAGGAAGAAGTTAAGCCAAATCTAGCACACTGCTAGATAGGTGAAGGGGGAAAGTGGATGTACCCAGAACTTGGGGAACCACTATAAACCTATGTGCAATCTGTGATGCTTGTGTTATTTTAGATTCTATGATTGTATATGATGTGGTAGCTGTAGAGATTTGAGTTTTATATTAAAGATCTGTAGCTATATTCTGCCTATATTTAAAACAAGGAAAAGAACCTATTCACCTACCTTCTAGGTGTTTAGGTTGTCTTGAAGTTAAAACTATCAAATATATTTCCCGAGTCTACCTTTACTTGAACTAAGATATACTCAGTCCTAACTTCTTCTTCATAGTACTAAGGATTTTCTTGCTGGAGCTGTGAAGTGACTGCAGTAAAACTTGCTGCTACCTGAGCTGTAGGGTTCTCAGCTCAACTACTTCACAGCAACAAGGATACCGATTTTTCTTTAACTTGTGCTTGAAGTAACTTGCAGAATAACTATTCTATTTCTTGTCTCTTTCCTTGGCTGAAGATGTTAAATCCTAACTTTTTCTCAACAGCCTCCAGTAGATGTTCTTTAGAGTTGTATATCTGGATCTGTGAAGAACTTGCTGGTGCAGATAGAAAATAGCACCAGCTAACTTTCTTTTTCCTCTACAGAGATCTACTCTGATCTTGCTGTAGTCGATGATGAAGACAAACAACTAAATTGATTTGCTCTTCGTCTTCCTGACTTGAGCTTCCTGTACTTCAGTCACAACAACAATGACAGTGAGGAAGAATGACTCCAACAGCTACTTTTTCTATAAAAGGTTCTCCTTTTATTGATTGCAACCCAACGACTCCTTTAGCAGTGGGCCCCACACCATTGATGGGGCACTGCAACCTTGCTTTAATGCCAATTATCGTATAGTAGCTCCGCAACACTTTTTGTCATGTACTATAGCTTTGTCACTAACAATTTGAATAAGGTTGACTTGTTGACTTGCTGATGTCACCATCTATGTACTTAGCCAAAAATAAAACATCATCAGTATAGGCGTTGAGGGAGGAAGCCTCACTAAGCGCCAAAACACTTAGACAGAATTCATTTTATCTAGGCATTGATAGCGTTGAGTGAGCACGCCTTACTCAACGCCAAACACTTAACCAATCTTTCAGTCGTTAGGCGTTGACTGCATTGAGTGAGCAAGCCTTACTCAACGCTTTTTGCCTTAGCTCATTCTATAACTTTTTTTGTTTGCTTGGCATTGAGAGCGTTGAGTGAGCATGCCTCACTCAATGCCTTATGCCTTAGCCATGCTTTCTATAATTTAGGTGTTGAGAGCGTTGAGTGACCACACCTCACTCAACGCCTTATGTCTTAGTCATTTTCCTACTTCTTTAGCGTCTTAAGCATTGAGAGCGTTGAGTGAGCACGCCTCACTCAACGCATTTGGACTTAGCCAAATTTTTGTGTCTGAAAACACATGTTCTGACTGAATGAGATACAGTCAATGCTTTACCACATAGCGTTGAGTGAGCTTGTCTCACTCAATACATGTGGACTTAGTCAAATTTCAGCACAGATTTTTTGTGGCTTTGACTGACTAAGTTTATCTCACAGCCTTTTGCTGTATAGAGTTGAGTGAGTAGACTTTACTCAACGCGTGTGGACTTAGCCACTTTCTCAGCTTGCCACTCATTTGGTTTTGACTATATAGGCTCCACTCAGCGCTATAAGTCATCTAGCGTTGAGTGAGTAGCCTTCACTCAACACATGTGGACTTTGACAAATTTCTATATATCCACACCTTAGGTAAGAGTTTACCTGACTTAGCCACTTAGTCTATCTATCCCTTCAATATTATAGGACAACCTGCAATCACTAAACTTGAGCACAAGTTAGGTCACCACATGTATATACATTGTATGCTAGACATTCTTCAAATCTAAGTCATTGGGATCAATGGACCCAAAAATCTCCCTCAATTTGAAGAAGTCAAAACATATGCCAATGTATACACTAACATTCTTAAGCAACATATACAGTAAGCATTAACACATCATGAATTAGAAAAATCAGAATCATAACACATGATATTTCATTTAACATATAAGGAGTTATAATGTTTGTGCATAAAACAAAATGTCATATTCCTCAACCCTATAAGCAGAACCTGAAGCTTTTAGAGTTTCAGGTTCTCTTAACACAATTCCACTGCCCTTGGATTTCTTTGCAGGTTTTTCTTCTGCTCAGCTATCTTATTTCCCTTCTTGTCTGCTTCATCAACTGCCTTTGCCTTAGTTGCTTTTTCCCTTTCAGCTTTAGCTTTCTTGTCTCTCTGTCTCTGAAAGTAGCTGCATGGCTTTGGAAAGTACTTGTAGGGCTCAACTTCATCAGGAGACATAAGGTTTGCTTTTTTTTGTTTTTTTAGTACAACCTCCTTAAGGTGTCCCTCTTTTCCATCTTGTCCCATTCCACAGTCTTGTATAGTTTGTGTCTATATGTCTTCTTGGACTTTATGTGATCCCAGGCAATTAGAATGATAGGCCTAGATTCTGGGCACCATACTTCAAAATCAGGTCTGTTCTCCATTTCCACTCTATATCTTTTCTTCCTTAGCCTGATCTCTTCTTCAGTTTTAGCAGTTGTAGTCATTTCTTTGTTTAGCAATGTCTGGTCCACAGTGGGGCTGAAGGAAGGAATCAAAGTAGCAGTAGATTGTTCTCACTACTGGGCACCATCACTATCTCTGTTAGTTCCCTAGTTTTTGATTTGGGCCACGTCATCTCAATTAGGCTTGATTGACCCAAGATTTATCTATGGTCAATGGTTAGACTAATTGTTAGTCTACCATAGGTTTAGTTAGGATAGACCTAGATAGGATAGTTGAGATTGGATAGAAATAGAAATTCTGTTTTGTAGTTTTGTGCTCAACGATAGTCGATTGTCGCTCGCTCGACGATCTTCGAACGATGATCGACGATCTCAGAGTCATATGAACTCTGAAGTGAGATCGACGATCTGCTTGCTCAGATTGATGATCGTTTAGCCTAGGTCGACGATTTCTGTTTAGACTTTGTTCTGTCTTCAGGTCGACGATCGGCTTGTACAGATCGACAATCTTCAATCTTTGCTCGACGTTTTCTGTCTACTTTTATCTATATTCATTCCAGATGATTCCCTGTAATATTCAATCGTATTTAAATCATATCCTATTCAAATATTTTGCTCATTAGAATGCCTATACTATATTGTTTATTTGCAATATTTCTTATGCATTGATTTAAAAGATTTTGAAAGTATAAAATCGTTTGTTTTATTAAAGGAAAGATTGGATTGTGTACAGCTGTATTATAGCCGTTAGGCTTGGTTTCCTATGCCAGTTTGTTAAGTCAAATTGAAAGGATATTTCTTTTATTCTTAATTCCTTTTGGGAATGATAGAGAGATTGCAGGTACAGGTTTCCATACTTTATCGTATTCTATTATTTGGAAAGACTTTTTGTGCAGGGCTCGAGACCGTTTTCACAGAAGAGAAGTTTCTATCTTTTATTAAGGCAGTCGGCTGAAGACAACAAAAACGACAGACACAGAAACAAGAGAACCAAGCAACAAGTGTGATACTACAAGAGCTCTCAAAAAAAGAATTTGTTCTTCTGCTGCTTCCTGAGTTCATCCTGTCTTCAGGAAAATCAACACTCAGTGCTCAAGCTTTCAAGAAGAACTCTCCTCCCAGATTGCAAAGCTGCTGAAGAAGAACAACCATCAACATCTTGAGTCTTCTTCAAAGCAGCATCAGAAAAAGCTTCAAAGCAATCTGGAGTTCCTACACCATGAAGCAAAGCTTCTTCCTGGACATTCTCTAAGCTAGGGGGAGCTTTGATTTTCTCAAAGCAATCCACTAGCTTCTCTGAACACAGAGAAGACACCTTCAACTCTTTCCCTTAACCTCCTGTAAAAGGGTTATTACTCCCTTCAAAAGTGAACCTTTGGTGGCAGGGCACCTGATCAAAAACCTGTGTGTTTGGTTCTTAGGCACCTGATCAAAAGCCTGAAGGGTTTCTAGATCTACCTGAAGCAGATCTTGTGGTGGCAGGGCACCTGATCAAAAACCTGTAGTGGATTCCTACCAGGGTGGTAGAAGAGTGGATGTACCCAATTGGGGAACCACTATAAATCTCTTGTGTTGTCTGGTTATTTACTTTAATTGATGCACTATGGCTGTGATAGATATAACTAGGTTGCTAGTTGCTGTGTTAGGTATAAAGCTCAACTGAAACTTCAGTTTGCTTATTTTATTCACTACACTCTGATTAGGCTTTAGGTTTAAAGCTGTAACACCCCAGAATCTCAAAATATGTTGGTACACAATTTTGAGTAGCAGGCTGTTAGACACGGCCTGGGACACGGGCGTGTCCCAGGGCGTGTCGGGGGTACACGGCCTGGGACACGGGCGTGTCCCAGGGCGTGTTCGAGTTAAAGTTCGAATTTTGAGTATTCGAGTCAGAGCCGTACACGGCCGTGAACACGGCCATGAACACGGGCGTGTCAGGCTGGACACGGGCGTGTCGGCTGCCGTGTTCCGACCCGTGTACTGGTTTTGGAGGTCGCTGAGTGCCGTGTAGCAGGGGACACGGGCGTGTCTCAAGAATGACACGGGCGTGTCAGGTTCGACACGGGTGTGTCGATGCCTGTGTTGTTCAGTCGGTTCCAAACCGCGTGTGCCGCTTAAGGGTACACGGCCTGTGACACGGGCGTGTCACAGGCCGTGTCAGGCAAAAATTGGGGTTTTGGGCAGATCTCGGCCGTTCGTTTTCTTCTAATTGGATCTTGTAGTCCAAAGCTGTTCCAGCCTCTTTAAGGCCGTGGATTGAGATGAATTCTCATTTCCACTTAGCCTTTCTCTCTCTAAAGAGAAGAAAGAGAGGAGAGCTTGGAGGAGGAGGAGGAGGAGGCCGGTGGAGCTTCGTCGAGCCGAATAGAGAGCCGAGTGCAGCGTTGCGGAGGCAAGGCCGCTGCGGTGTTTTCCATCCGGCTAGTTTTCTATGGCGCCGAAGCGATCGTCAAGGGTAACGATCTTTCTTCCTTGGGCAGGTGAAGCCCTTTGTTTTGCATGTGCATGGGATCCTCCATCAAGAGATGGAAACGCGTAAGTGATTCCAGCAGTTGAGTCTGCATCTAGAGCCGGAAGTATGTAGTACGACATAGGCATGCTGTGTGAAGCCCATCCAGACGTCTGTCGGGATTGGTGATGTTTATATTGCGATCCGGAGAAGACTCCGTGTATGCATCGTTTAGCCTGCGGAGATGGTGAGGACGATGTGTTTGGTGTATAGGATGCTTTGTATAGCTCCTTTGGTTGCATGCTTGTAAGAGCTGGTTGATGGAGTGCGGACACCTCTGAGTGGGTGGGTGCGTGAGGTCTTCAACAAGGGTTTGGAGGCTTATGCCCACTCTACCAAGTGGCGATGAACACCTCTGAGTGGGTGGGTGCGAGAGGTCTTCAACAGGGGTTTGGAGGCTTATGCCCATTCCACCAAGTGGCAATGTTAAGATCGGGTGAGCGGTCGATTGGTAGCAAAGCAGCAGGGCGAATTCCCTAGGCTTGTTACACTACGTGGGTAGGTCGACTGATAGTGCTCACGGGTTTTGGTGTAGTGCGTACCTCTGAGTGAGACGGGTGCGTGAGGTCTTCAACAAGGGTTTGGAGGCTTATGCCCGCCTACCAAGTACAAACCATAAAAGGTGCCCTGAGTGCACGGAGCGCCTGGCATTGAGGCCGGCGTTTGTGATGTTGGGTGTATGTTCTTTATATATTGAAATTGCTATACATGCAGGGAAGGAACCACCGCCCCGGGTAAGGGGTGGGGTCGTTATAATTGGTCAGCTGAATGCTGACCGTTGCTTTGTTTATCACCCATGGGGTGGACGTCCATATGCAGGTGTTGCGGGCTGATGGATTGAGCGGGCAAAAGCCCATGCTGCTGGTAGGCCCTTGAAGGCCGTGCGAAGTGTTGGATTTCATGTGTGGCCGGCCTGCGTGCCGATGTATGAAATTATATGTGTTGTAAAGAGTAACTTGTAAGGCCTTAAGGCCGTGTGCGGTGTGGTTTTGTAAACATTCCTGGTTATATATATAAATGTGATATTTATATATTAGTGGACATTCAATGGTTTGAGTTCTTGCACGTAATAAGCTTCCGCTAGAATGCTCTGAGTTAGGACTCGTTTGGTTTGATATTACCCTGTGACCTCACCGTCTGTTTGTGGCATATAGTGTGGGGCCCCGGCCGGACCTTCTACTATACGTCATTTAACGGATGGGGTCGTTACATTTTGGTATCAGCGCTTTTGTCGGTCTTCCCTTCCGAATTCGTGGTCGAATTCTTTTGTGGGGTGGCGAGCACGTGTTTGTGCGACCTGCTGTAATGCTAATGAACTCTGGAATGTCCACTAGGAATGTGTGTGTGTGTCTATTCAGTGAGTTTGCCGTATTACCATGGAAAGTAATGCTATCTTGTTCACCTATAGGTGACGAGGAGTGGAGCGGGGCAGTCGGAGCCCCAGCGTTCGGATGAGAGTGCGGCACCACCTGAGGTGCCTACACCTCCCCCTTCTGCGGAAACGGTGCGCTTAGTTGCGGAGATGATCTTTGCTATGCTTCAGGCACAACCTTTTGGGCAAGCGAGGCCCGCTGTGGCGCCAGTGCACGTTGGTGCGAGGCAAGAGCATGTTGAGGTTGGTGCGAGGCAAGAGCATGTTGAGATTCCGGTTGCTGTGCAAGCAGCGGACGAGCAACTTAAGCACTTTATGGAGTTTAATCCGCCTACGTTTGTCGGGGCAACGTCTCCAACAGAGGCCGAGGATTGGCTCTCTAGAGTGAAAAGAATCCTAGCTGCGCTCAGGATTAGTGAGGAGCAGAAAGTCCCGTTAGCCACTTTCCTCCTGGAAGGAGAGGCGAGGCTTTGGTGGGATGAGATCGAGTTGCACCAGTTGGGCGGGAGAGATCTGGGCGACATATCGATGGACGAATTCTCTAGATTATTTTGGGCGAAATATTTGCCAATGGCGCAGAGAATTGCAATGGAAAATGAATTTCAACGTCTGGTACAGGGTGATAAGACCGTGGACGATTACCTACATGAGTTTACCAAGCTCGGTCGTTATGCGGGGTCGACGTTTGCGGACCAGGCGCGGAAGACAAATAGGTTCTATGAAGGGCTGCGTGATGAGCTGAGGTTGGCTCTCCCGAGTTCAGTGAACCAAGGATTCCAAGCATTGGTGCATACCGCTAGTGCGCTAGAGAAGGATTTGAAGCGGGTGCGGGAGAAGAAGAACGGAGCGGTGGAAAAGTCCGACTTCAAAGTTCCGCCATCAGAGCAATCAGATTTCAGGAAACGTGATAAGAAGCGGTTCAGGCCTGCTGAACAAACTTCTTCAGATGTTGCGTCAGGAGCAACGTTTGGGCAAGAACGGGTTGAGCCGCGTACATGTTTCATTTGTGGGAGGCCAGGACATATCGCGCGATTTTGCTGGAATGGTGCATCAAAGGGTGAAAGAAAGACAGGTGCGTCTTATGAAGAGAAGGGTAAAGCTGTGGCAGAGTCGTCTGCATCGCGGGCGCAACCGCGAATATACACTCTTGAGATGCAGGAGCCGCAAAGCTCAAATCAAGCAGAACAGCAAATCCGTGCTTTGGACTTAATGGAGGCCGCTAAACGGATTCTGCGAGATGCGGAGAAGCCGAAATAAAGTGGAGTGTGCACTTTATTATGTTGTCTATTGTATGTATGTATGTTTTTCTGTTTGGGACAAACAGTGTGGTGGTACGATTCCATGGGGCGAGCCAAGCTGTGGCCTCTGAGCTCTAAACCTGGATCGTTTTGGTTTGTATCGCAACAGCGTGGTTGTGTTGATACTTGTGCGTTGCGCTAAATTTCGGGACGAAATTTCTATAAGGAGAGGAGGGTTGTAACACCCCAGAATCTCAAAATATGTTGGTACACAATTTTGAGTAGCAGGCTGTTAGACACGGCCTGGGACACGGGCGTGTCCCAGGGCGTGTCGGGGGTATACGGCCTGGGACACGGGCGTGTCCCAGGGCGTGTTCGAGTTAAAGTTCGAATTTGGCCTATTCGAGTCAGAGCCGTACACGGCCGTGAACACGGCCATGAACACAGGCATGTCAGGCTGGACACGGGCGTGTCGGCTGCCGTGTTCCGACCCGTGTACTGGTTTTGGAGGTCGTTGAGTGCCGTGTAGCAGGGGACACGGGCGTGTCTCAAGAATGACACGGGCGTGTCAGGTTCGACACGGGCGTGTCGATGCCCGTGTTGTTCAGTCGGTTCCAAACCGCGTGTGCCGCTTGAGGGTACACGGCCTGTGACACGGGCGTGTCACAGGCCGTGTCAGGCAAAAATTGGGGTTTTGGGCAGATCTCGGCCGTTCGTTTTCTTCTAATTGGATCTTGTGGTCCAAAGCTGTTCCAGCCTCTTTAAGGCCGTGGATTGAGATGAATTCTCATTTCCACTTAGCCTTTCTCTCTCTAAAGAGAAGAAAGAGAGGAGAGCTTGGAGGAGGAGGAGGAGGAGGCTGGTGGAGCTTCGTCGAGCCGAATAGAGAGCCGAGTGCAGCGTTGCGGAGGCAAGGCCGCTGCGGTGTTTTCCATCTGGCTAGTTTTCTATGGCGCCGAAGCGATCGTCAAGGGTAACGATCTTTCTTCCTTGGGCAGGTGAAGCCCTTTGTTTTGCATGTGCATGGGATCCTCCATCAAGAGATGGAAACGCGTAAGTGATTCCAGCAGTTGAGTCTGCATCTAGAGCCGGAAGTATGTAGTACGGCATAGGCATGCTGTGTGAAGCCCATCCAGACATCTGTCGGGATTGGTGATGTTTATATTGCGATCCAGAGAAGACTCCGTGTATGCATCGTTTAGCCTGCGGAGATGGTGAGGACGATGTGTTTGGTGTATAGGATGCTTTGTATAGCTCCTTTGGTTGCATGCTTGTAAGAGCTGGTTGATGGAGTGCGGACACCTCTGAGTGGGTGGGTGCGTGAGGTCTTCAACAAGGGTTTGGAGGCTTATGCCCACTCTACCAAGTGGCGATGAACACCTCTGAGTGGGTGGGTGCGAGAGGTCTTCAACAGGGGTTTGGAGGCTTATGCCCATTCCACCAAGTGGCAATGTTAAGATCGGGTGAGCGGTCGATTGGTAGCAAAGCAGCAGGGCGAATTCCCTAGGCTTGTTACACTACGTGGGTAGGTCGACTGATAGTGCTCACGGGTTTTGGTGTGGTGCATACCTCTGAGTGAGACGGGTGCGTGAGGTCTTCAACAAGGGTTTGGAGGCTTATGCCCACCTACCAAGTACAAACCATAAAAGGTGCCCTGAGTGCACGGAGCGCCTGGCATTGAGGCCGGCGTTTGTGATGTTGGGTGTATGTTCTTTATATGTTGAAATTGCTGTACATGCAGGGAAGGAACCACCGCCCCGGGTAAGGGGTGGGGTCGTTATAATTGGTCAGCTGAATGCTGACCGTTGCTTTGTTTATCACCCATGGGGTGGACGTCCATATGCAGGTGTTGCGGGCTGATGGATTGAGCGGGCAAAAGCCCATGCTGCTGGTAGGCCCTTGAAGGCCGTGCGAAGTGTTGGATTTCATGTGTGGCCGGCCTGCGTGCCGATGTATGAAATTATATGTGTTGTAAAGAGTAACTTGTAAGGCCTTAAGGCCGTGTGCGGTGTGGTTTTGTAAACATTCCTGGTTATATATATAAATGTGATATTTATATATTAGTGGACATTCAATGGTTTGAGTTCTTGCACGTAATAAGCTTCCGCTAGAATGCTCTGAGTTAGGACTCGTTTGGTTTGATATTACCCTGTGACCTCACCGTCTATTTGTGGCATATAGTGTGGGGCCCCGGCCGGACCTTCTACTATACGTCATTTAACGGATGGGGTCGTTACAAAAGCTTTTATATTTCAATTCCGCATTTGTTCAAGAGAAGTGTTTAGAGTCTCTTAATTGTTGAATACTCTATTCACCCCCCCTCTAGAGTAATAAGTATCTTATCCCCTCTCTTTCAATTGGTATCAGAGGGAGGTTGGTTATTCAACAGCTTAACCATTCCTAGGTTGATTGGTTGAATAGGATAACACATGAACCATAAGATCTTGTGATAAGATTCTTTGATACCTTATACACTCACATTAGACTCATGGCCCAGTACAAAGATTATTCTAGCACCAGACCTCCAGTATGTAACTTAGCCAAGTTTGGCATCTGGAAGGCAAGAATCAGACTTTACACGAACTCTATTGATGAAGATATTTTTTCCTCTATCTTAACAGGGCCACCAACACCACCTGCTGCTGCTACAATATCTGCAAATCTCAGTGCAGTGCCACCTCCAGACTACAATAAAACTTACAAGAAGGCCAAGATAGCTGATGCCAAAGCTATGAACATTCTAGCTCAGACTATGTCTGATGAGACATTCCAGAAAATGGCTGATTGCACCTCAGCAAAAGCCATGTGGGACTCACTGAATCAGATTGTAGCTGGTTCAGCTGATGAGAGGAAGGACAGAAAGTCTAACCTCATATCCCAATATGAGAACTTCAAGAAAGAAGAGGCTGAGACTGTAGAAGCCATGTACACAAGGCTCAGCTCCATCATCAATGAGCTGAGGACACTTGACAAGGAGATCACATTGACAAAGGTCAATGATAAAATACTGATGTGCTTTCCCAGCACATGGGATCTCAGAATCTGGCCAATCAAGGAGTCCAGAAGTACAACAGAGATCTCAACTGAAGCTCTCCTTGGCAAGCTCAAATCATTTGAGCAAGTACTGAAGTCCAGGGAAGCTGAAGCTGAAGCTAAAGCACCTACTCCAACAAGGAAAGAGCAAACCCTTGCTCTTAAAGCTGATGATGAGTCCAAGGTGACTCAATCAAATGATGAATTGATTACACTCTTTGCCAAGAGGTTCTACAAGATTGGAAGAAAAGACAACAGAAGAAAGTCATCAAAATATGATGACAAGCCAAGGTATGATAAAACTCCTTCTAAAGAAATTGTTTGTTATGGATGCAGGAAGCTTGGACATATTCTCCCTTAGTGTCCAGAGACAAGGCATAAAGAAAGAAGAAAATAAAAGGAATATGAGAAGCACTACTCCAAGACATCCTCTCACAAATATAAGAAGAAAGAAAAAGGTCTTATTGAAAAGACCTGGAGTGATACTGAGGAAGACTCATCTTCTTCCAGCTCCAGTGAAGATGATGAAGAAGAGAATAAAGCTAAGGAGACTTGCCTTATGGCAATCAATGCCTGCAGCAGTAACTCAGCTGCAGAGATGACTGAAGATGAGGAAGATGAATTGTCTGATGAAGATCAGGTAATTACATCTTATGATTTTACATCTGATGAATTTAAACATGAATTTAAAACCCTTTGCCTAGACTTACTTAGCTCATAAAAGGAGATTAAACTGCTTAGAGACAGACTAGCTGAATCAGAATCTATATTTAATGAAAACATTAATTTGAAAGCTGAACTTACTAGATCAACTGAAGAAATTAAATTTCTTAAATTAGAACTAGCTAAAGCTAAAAGGTTAGAAGATTCACTTAATGGCAGAAGCCTTAAGTTGCTAGAAATCACAAGCACAGCCAACACTAGGATAGACAACAATAAATTAGGTTTAGGCGCCTCACCTAGTGAACCTCCACTACTTCTTGAATACAATCTATCCACTCCAGTAAAGTTTATTTCTGAAAAGGGAATAAACAACACTGAGGTTATTCAAAAAGCTAAGAAAACCTTAAATAAAATCAAGAGAGAAAAAAGGAAATAGAATTTCAAAGAAATACAAAAATCGTCGAACGCCCATCGACGATCGCTGAACCCATCGTCGAACAACAATCGATGATCTCTGAACTCACCTGCTGGGTATAACTACTTGGCAATGAGGGATCAACGATCTCAGCCTGAGTCGTCGAACAGAGATCGACGATCGTGGAACCCAGAACTCTATTCTGTGAACCAAGATCGACGATCTGGGTACCGATCGTCGATCACCGATCGACGATCAGAACTAAATTTTTAGAATTACATCAATGCTAATAGAAACAATATGTCTAATAGCAACCCTAGGTCTACTAATTATATTATCCCACCTAGGAGATCCCATCCCTTAGGATATCACCCTTAACCTGCATATTCTTTCATTTCTAGTTTTTCCTATGTAAAGAACAATGGACCCAAGGTTACCTGGGTCCATAATGTTTAATCTATCCTATTGCAGGTGAAGACCTATCCTATCACTCAGGACAAGTGGTATTTGGATAGTGGATGCTCCAATCATATGACAGGAAATAAAGATAATCTATCAAGCTTCAAAGCCAAGTTGGGACCAAAGGTGGTCTTTGGTGATTCCAGCTGTGGTCAGACTGAAGGATATGGCAAATTCACATTAGGGTCAGTGACTCTCAAGAAGGTAGCTTATGTCACAGGATTGAAGCACAATCTCATTTCTGTAAGTCAGCTGTGTGATGCTGGCTATCAGGTTTTGTTTTCTAATACTTTGTACAATATTACTTTGAATAATAAAATTGTGTTAGTAGGTATTAGACAAGGAAATATCTATCTTGTAGACTTTAATTCCACTTCTTCTGAAATTTGCTTATTTAATGAAGTGAGTAGTAATAATACTTTGTGGCATAAGAGGCTTAGTCATGTTTACCTTAAAAATATATCTAGGTTATCTAAATACAACCTTATTATAGGTTTGCCCTCTTGCCCCTACAAGAAGGAAGGCATATGCAAGGCTTGTCAGCGAGGCAAGCAAACCAAGAATAGTTTCAAAGCTGTAAATAAAAGTGATTCACCTAGAATCCTGTACCTATTGCACTTGGATCTCTTTGGTCCAATAGCTGTATAGAGTCTAGGAGGGAAATTCTATACCCTAGTTATTATAGATGATTACTCTAGATTCACTTGGGTGCTCTTCTTGAGAACTAAATTTGATAACTTCAAAGTTCTTAAAGATTTTCTACTTTGTATACAGACTGAGTACTCTACTCAAGTTGCCTTGATCAGAAGTGATCATGGTACTGAGTTTGTCTCTCTTCTTATGCAAGAATTCTGCGAGAAAGAAGGTATCAGGCATAGCTTCTCTGCTCCTAGAACTCCTCAACAAAATGGGGTAGTGGAAAGGAAAAACAGAACCTTGATTGAAGCTGCAGGAACATTGTTAGCAGATGCTAATATGCCTCTATCCTTTTGGGCAGAAGTAGTTTGCACAGCTAACTATGTACTGAATAGGAGTCTGATACATAAACTAAAGGGGAAGACTCCTTATGAATTGCTTAAAGAAAAGAAACCTAAAATAGATTATTTTAGAGTTTTTGGCTGTGTAGTCTTCATTCACAATAATAACAAAGATTACATTAGAAAGTTTGAGGCAAATGCTTCAATGGGAATCTTTCTAGGATATTCCCAAGTAAGCAAAGCCTATAGGGTTTTTAATAAATCCACATTAAAAATTGAAGAGTCAGTTCATGTATCTTTTGATGAATCCAAAATGTTTTTCAGAGAGAAGGAAACTTCCTCCAGTAGTTCTTTGCAGGTACCTGAATTATGCAAGAATTTGGATGAGCTGAAACTCTCTCAGGGGATTCTACCAGCTCCTCAGATAATTGATTCATATAGTGATGAAGATCAGGTAGAAGTGATTGCAACTGTACCAACAACCAATCTAATTCCACCAGAGGAATTAATCCCAATTGCTATTGAAGATCACATACCACCAACTGATTATGTCACACTTAGAGATCATCCTACATCTCAAGTGATTGGAGATATTTCAACAGGTGTGCAAACTAGACATCAACTAAGTCAAGATGTGATGCTTGCTTGTTTTCTCTCTCAGGTTGAGCCCTTAACCATAAAAGATGCTGAGCAAGATCCCCACTGGATCATTGCTATGCAAGAAGAGCTAAACCAGTTTGAAAGATGCAAAGTTTGGAAGTTGGTCCCTAGAACAAAAGGTCAGCTGATTATAGGCACCAAATGGGTGTTTTGAAATAAATTGGATGCATAAGGAATTATTATAAGGAATAAAGCATTGCTTGTAGCACAGGGCTACAAACAGGAAGAAGGAATATACTATGATTAGACTTTTGCTCCCGTTGCAAGGCTAGAGGCAATAAGGATCTTTCTAGCATATGCAGCCTACATGTAGTTTAAAGTGTTCCAAATGGATGTAAAGAGTGCATTCCTAAATGGTGAGCTAAAGGAAGAGGTATTTGTTGAACAACCCCCTGGGTTCATTTCTTCAACTTATCCCTCACATGTTTTTAAGTTGGAAAAAGCTCTGTATGGACTTAAGCGGGCTCCTAGAGCATGGTATGAGACCCTAGCTAGTTTCATATTAGAACATAAGTTTGTAAGAGGCATAGTTGATAAAACCCTTTTCATTAAGCACCACAAAGACAAAATCCTGTTAGTTCAAGTCTATGTGGATGACATTATATTTGGTTCCACTAATCCCAAACTATGCAAAAGGTTCTCAGACCTGATGCATTCTAAGTTTGAGATGAGTAGTATGGGCGAGCTGTCTTATTTCCTTGGTCTTCAAGTGAAACAAGATGCTGATGGCATCTTCATCTCCCAATCTAAATATGCCAAGGAATTGGTAAAGAAGTTTGGGATGGCAGATGCTTCAACAATGCACACTCCTATGTCTACTAATTTAGTTATTGATTCTGATGATAAGGGAAAGCCTGTTGATCAGAAAAATTATAGGGCCATTGTTGGTTCCTTATTATATTTAACTGCAAGTAGGTCTGATATAATGTTTGCCACATGCCTATGTGCTAGATTTCAGGTCAACCCCAAGGAATCTCATTTAACTCTTCTCAAGAGAATCTTAAGATACTTGAAGGGATGCCCAGATTTAGGACTTTGGTACCCAGCTGAATCAGAATTTGAGTTGATTGGATACTCAGATGCTGACTATGCTGGCTGTAGAGTTGACAGGAAGAGCACCTCAGGGACTTGTCAGTTTCTAGGTGAGAGATTAGTCTCATGGTTTTGCAAAAAGCAGACTTCTATTTCAACTTCAACTACAGAGGCTGAATATATAGCAGCTGCTAGTTGCTGTTCACAGATTCTGTGGATTCAAAATCAACTCTTGGATTATGGGTACACACACAAAAACACCAAAATTATGTGTGACAGTACCAGTGCTATTTCCATAGCACAAAATCCTGTGCACCATTCTAGGACTAAGGACATTGACATTAGACACCATTTTCTTAGAGACTGTGTTGACAAGAATAAGATAAATCTCGAGTTTATACCCACAGATCTTCAGAGAAGTGATATTTTCACAAAGCCTTTAGATGAACAGAAACATCTATTCTTTTTGAATCAACTAGGCATGATGAATGGATCAGACTAAGTGAAAAATCTGCTAAGTTGAAATCTGTTCTGTGATCGTCGAACGACGTTCGAAGATCGTCGAACAGGTTGAGCTAAATCGTCGACCCTAGGTCTACGACAGCTCTTTGTATTTAGAGACAGAAATCGTCGATCGATGATCGACGACTCTGCTTTGGAAATCGATCGTCGACCGACGATCGACGACCGATTCTCTTGATCTTGATTCAGAGATCGACGACTTTTGTTTATTTCTAAACGATCATCTATTTAGGTCTGAAGATCGTCGACGGAGCTCGCCATTTCATATTCTGCTTCCAGAACTATTTCGAGCTCTCGTCCCGCGCTTTCTCCCTCTCTTCTTGTGATTTCTCTCATCAACTCCATGGCGATTTCCTCCACAACCTTATCCGTGATGAAGTTCGATGCAGGCTTCAGTGTTGACTTCAATTCCTTCAATGACTGTGAACCAGTTTTCAAAGAAATGCTGCAGTTGTGCGATGAATAAGGACTCAAAAATCTTATGACTACAAAGATCAAACTGCACCTATCAGAAATCAAGGAATGGGTGTATACATCATCTTCTGTAGACAAAGAGATGAAATGATCAATCAGCGGCGTGGAGGTAATTCTCACTCCCAATATTCTAACTGAAATTTTTGAGTTAAAGAATGGCTCTGATGTGTATGAGCAAGATTCTGCTGAGTACGGAAGGATGTTATTGGAAATGGGTCATGCAGAAGGCATCCCATCCAAGCTCCTGAAGGTAAACCTATCTGTTGGTTTCAACTTTTTTGCTGATCTAGTTGGAAAAGTACTGCTTGGAAAGCACTCAGCTCATGACAACATCAACCGGCAACAGTTTGCCTTGATGTCAACGATTGTGAATAAGAAGGAACTAAATTAGGCTGGATTGTTGTTTGATTTGATCAGGAAGAAGAATAACAAGAAAAGGTAACTCAAGGAAGGCTGATCGAGTTCTTTCTATCAAAGAAAGCTTCACAGCTGTTAGGCTTTGTTCCTACAGCGATCAATGCCAACAAAAGGATTGATTAATCCCTGTTTGCTAAGTGGAAAAGGGTCATTCAGAAACCCTCCAAGGCAAAGTCTGCTCCTATAACATCTGAGAGCACAAGGGCTTCTGAAGCCACTTCCCACCTTGATGAAGAAAATCTTGCCTTACCATCCTTGCCATCCACCTCAATTGCAACTCATTCTTCTCCTGTAAACCATCCATCACAACCTGCTTCTCCTACTCCAGCTCATCTAGCTGAGATACCCAATCTCAACATAGATTCTTTGTTCAATCTGCTTTCTCCATCTCACTCCCCAACTATCTCAAATCATCAATCACCCATTCATGATCATCCATCTCATCACAATTCCCCACTTGATGAAGCACCTGCTCAGAAAACCATCAATTCTGATGATGCCCCTTCTAGCATTCCTCCATCGTTTCATATTACACCAGAATTCATTGCATCTGTCCTACACCTCATAACCCCTTCCAGCAAAGCCATGATAGCTGAGGCCATTGCTCCTCTTACTATATCTATCTCTTCTCTTGCTGCCTCCATTTCCACCCTCACAGGCCCTTCTTCATCTAGGGGTCTGGGTTTAGTTCTCACTGAACCCAGGCAGGGGGAGATGCTTGATGAAGATGATTCAGGCCCTGCTTTGGAGTTAGAAAGACTTTCAGAGCTAGAAAGATTTTCAGTTTCAGCTCCAGAGGCAGTTGTTTCAGTTCCAGATATAGTTGTTCAAGATTCTGTTCAGAAGATAGTTGAAGATTCTGATGCTCCAGTAGTTTTGGAAGAGGAAATGGATGCATTCCTTGACTCAGATGATGAGTAATCCTGTGGAGACCTTTTTAACCCTCTCTCCTCCCTTTGTTATTTTGATCCTCTTCAGGCCATTGTGTGTTACCAAAGACCAATGTGCCTTCAGCTTTTGGATAGTTTTGTTATTTCTGAAGCAATAACTGAAGCAGCTCTTGCCCTCAAATTCTGTCTTGAGGAGATTTCTACCCCTATCATTGCCAAACATCTAGAAGGGATCATTACCTCTTTCCTAGAAGATAAATGGAATTCAGTAGAGCTTTCAGTTAAAAGTGTGCCAGTTGCTGCTCCAGAAGCTGAGTCTGCTCCATCTACTCTTTGGGATGATACTCCAGGTCCAGATTTGGACTCTCTCTTGGCCCAAGACATTCTAGAAGAAGAAAAAGAAAAAGCTCTTCTACAAGCTAAAGAGAAAGAAGAGGTTATGTTAAAGGAAATTGATGATTTGTATGCAGAACCTCTACCCTCACATTCTAAGGATGAAGATGAAGATTCTGATGATTCTGATGGTAAAAAGAAAAAGAAAAGGTCTGTTCAAAAGAAAAGGAAAGCTACAGCTCCAGCTCCTTCTAATCCAGATAATGATATTCCTTACTACATCTTGAAAGGAATTGATCCCAAAGCTAAGAATTTCGAGGCTTGGATGTGGTACTCTAAGAATGAACAGAAAGCAAGGAATAAGAGCAGGAAGTACTCTCCTCCTCCCAAGGGAATTCCGAGAGGTCCTCCTCCTCCTCCTCCCTCTGCTATTCCTCAGGAAATATTGCTCCTAAATTTTCTGCTCCTTTAGCCAGGCAAAATCAGTCCTATACCTATCAAATAAAGGGAAGGCATTCACCTCCAAGCAGTTCTAGTGATCAGAGGCACTCTAAAAGGTTAAACATTCAAGGAGAGCAAGTTAAGGAAGTTGTATATCAACAACCCACCTTCTCTCCTCCTCTAGTCTCTAGATCACCTTCAAAGGTAAAACCTGCTCAGGCCAAACAAGCAAATTTCAAAGGAAAAAGAGTTATATATTCTGATAAAGCAAGCAAAAAGTATGCTGCGTTTGCTCCTCCATCCAGTCTTATAATTCAAGAGCCAGCAGATATAAACATCAAGCCAGTTCAAGTGCAAACTGAGAGTTTCTTAACTCAATCTGTAAAATTCAAGACTATAAATCCATTGGATCCTTCTGATGAGAATGTCTATGAAAGTCAATAGCTTGATCCTAACTATAAAATGGCTAGACTGTTAGAATTGGTTGGATCTGCACAAATCAAGAAAGCTAAAACTGAAGGAAAAGATATCTCAGGATTCTCTACCATGTCAAAATACAGAAAGAAAGAACTGGACAGATTTCAAGTTAGTTCAGAAGTGTTTGATGCTTCCAAGTATATGGAGAAACATCCTGAATCTATTCTACCCAAAGTTGGAGAGCTAAAGATCATTGGAGAGCAGGACTTGAAGCTGTCAAAGAAAGATGCTTTTGATCCGAATAAGAAAATCACTTTCTCTCCTGCTACTTCTACTCTTCCTTCAGATTCTGTTGACAAACCAGTGTGACTTCTGTGTTGCTTATCTATTTCATCTATTTGATGATTTATCTATTGCTGTTTATTTTATCTGATTATCTTAGTTTTGTTAGTGTTTGAGTGACATCACCCAAATAGGGGGAGATTGTTGGTTCCCTAGTTTTTGATTTGGGCCATATCATCTCAATTAGGCTTGATTGACCCAAGATTTATCTATGGTCAATGGTTAGACTAATTATTAGTCTACCATAGGTTTAGTTAGGATAGACCTAGATAGGATAGTTGAGATTGGATAGAAATAGAAATTCTGTTTTGTAGTTTTGTGCTCAACGATAGTCGATTGTCGCTCGACGATCTTCGAACGATGATCGACGATCTCAGAGTCATATGAAATCTGAAGTGAGATCGACGATTTGCTTGCTAAGATCGACGATCGTTTAGCCTAGGTCGATGATTTCTGTTTAGACTTTGTTCTGTCTTCAGGTCGACGATCTGCTTGTCCAGATCGACGATCTTCGATCTTTGCTCAACGTTTTTTGTCTACTTTTATCTATATTCATTCCAGATGATTCCCTGTAATATTCAATTGTATTTAAATCATATCCTATTCAAATATTTTGCTTATTAGAATGCCTATACTATATTGTTTATTTGCAATATTTCTTATGCATTGATTTAAAAGATTTTGAAAGTATAAAGCCGTTTGTTTTATTAAAAGAAAGATTGGATTGTGTACAGCTGTATTATAGCCGTTAGGCTTGGTTTCCTATGCCAGTTTGTTAAGTCAAATTGAAAGGATATTTCTTTTATTCTTAATTCCTTTTTGGGAATGACAGAGAGATTGCAGGTACAGGTTTCCATACTTTGTCGTATTCTATTATTTGGAAAGACTTTTTGTGCAGGGCTCGAGACCGTTTTCACAGAAGAGAAGTTTCTATCTTTTATTAAGGCAGTCGGTTGAAGACAACAAAAACGACAGACACATAAACAAGAGAACCAAGCAACAAGTGTGATACAACAAGAGCTCTCAAAAAAAAGAATTTGTTCTTCTGCTGCTTCCTGAGTTCATCCTGTCTTCAGGAAAATCAACACTCAGTGCTCAAGCTTTCAAGAAGAACTCTCTTCCCAGATTGCAAAGCTGCTGAAGAAGAACAACCATCAACATCTTGAGTCTTCTTCAAAGCAGCATCAGAAAAAGCTTCAAAGCAATCTGGAGTTCCTACACCCTGAAGCAAAGCTTCTTCTTGGACATTCTCTAAGCAAGGGGGAGCTTTGATTTTCTCAGAGCAATCCACTAGCTTCTCTGAACACAGAGAAGACACCTTCAACTCTTTCCCTTAACCTCCTGTAAAAGGGTTATTACTCCCTTCAAAAGTGAACCTTTGGTGGAAGGGCACCTGATCAAAAACCTGTGTGTTTGGTTCTTAGGCACCTGATCAAAAGCCTGAAGGGTTTCTAGATCTACCTGAAGCAGATCTTGTGGTGGCAGGGAACCTGATCAAAAACCTGTAGTGGATTCCTACCAGGGTGGTAGAAGAGTGGATGTACCCAATTGGTGAACCACTATAAATCTCTTGTGTTGTCTGGTTGTTTACTTTAATTGATGCACTGTGGCTGTGATAGATATAACTAGGTTGCTAGTTGCTGTGTTAGGTATAAAGCTCAACTGAAACTTTAGTTAGCTTATTTTATTCACTACACTCTGATTAGGCTTTAGGTTTAAAGCTTTTATATTTCAATTCTGCATTTGTTCAAGAGAAGTGTTTAGAGTCTCTTAATTGTTGAATACTCTATTCACCCCCCCCTCTAGAGTAATAAGTATCTTATCCCCTCTCTTTCAATCTCCTTCTTCAATGTACTGTACATACTCTTGATTATCTTATACCTGATCAGCAGCAGGCATTCTGTACAAAGCATCTTCCACTTGAGCAGGCTTCATTGGGATGTTGGCATATTGAATTTGCTCCATTCCCAATGACCCTCTTACCATATTGGTTGCCCAGACCATGTTCTCAGTATTAGTTATTGTAGCCTCACTCTCCCCCTTTTGAATTCTTCAACTATTTTAATGGTCTTGGAGGTGCAGTCCTTGCTTCTTTCAGTTTCTAGATAATTAACTCCTGCAGTAACCTGATTATTTACTTCTAATATATGATCATCAAGTAGCTTTGTACAATCATCTACCTTGGTAAAGATTTCTGTCTTCAGTTTATCCCTCAGAATATTATCAGTATTATGAATGTTCAGCATGTTCTGATTCTGAATATTTTGATTTTCTATGATAGTGACAGCATTCTGACTTACAACATCCAGCTTGTCCATGGTGTAATAAACAGTTGGAGCAGCTCTCTTGAAGAACTTGACAGTTTCAGCTTTCAGTAAGTTAACTTCAAACCCTATAGATTTGATCTCAGTTGCTATATCATTTCTGATTTCCTTTAATGCACCATCCACAAATGTTTCTAGGGTTCTCCTTTATTAATCTAGAAGTCCCTTTAGTTGAGCTTGGAATATTAGTGGCAGCTGATCAATTCAGGTAGATGTGCCTTTATCTTTATTTTCTTGTATTAACTTGTTTCCTGTTCCTTTACCATAGTTACTCTTGGATAGGTCATTCTATGTATGTGCTGAGGAGTGAGTTTTCTCATGACTAGATTCCTCTTTCTCAGATTCAAAGGTGACTAGATCATGCACTTCATGAGCAGGGAGTTTAAATGGAATCTCCCCGTTAGCTTCTGCCATGCCTTCATTTACATGCAGGTTAGTAATAACAACATTTGTATCCCTTACAATAGTTTGAACAACTTCTAGAAGGACCTGAAGCTTCTCCCCCACAAATAATGCATCTTACATTAACTCTTCTATCAGTTTCTCCCCCTCAACTGGTGCATCCTTTTTCTCAGCAAATGTTGCATCCATAACTTGAGTCAGGAGTAGCTCACCTTTAGAAATTGCTATCTCTTTTTAAGAATTCAAATTGATTCCCCCCTCACTCTGAGGCTTGGGAACATCCGTATCATTTGATATAGGCAATTGCCCATCTGTATCATATGGTCTGGAAGCATCTTCCTCCATCATTGCAGAGACCTTATTAACAACTTCCTCTGCCACTGTTTCAGCATCTCAGCGGTAGGCACATAATCCACAGGGACAGTATCCTACTCAGGTCTGCCTTCAAGACTTAGTGGGGTAAGTTCTGAAGAGGTCGATACCTGAGTGTTCATGTCCTTCCTAGACTCTTCAGTAGAAGATGTCAGTTCTGGATTATGAGGTTCTTCCTCATCAGAAGAGCTGCTATAGGAGCTAGGCTTAGGAACAATAATCTTCTTTCCTTTCTTTTCTACAGCTGATGGATCATGGGGTTAAAGTACCTTGTCCCACCTTTCAAGCATTTTGATGTCCATTCTTTTCATGTGGTGTATTCTTGCCCCCAAGCTTCATGTTTAGGATTTCTGGGACTGTTTGTTGTAGAAATAGAGATAGAATTCTCCCTAAGTTTGGTTCAACAATGCATTCCACTATCCTTTCAAACACTATTCTGCCCTAATCGGTCCTTTTTCACAGAATGACCCTTATCATTAACTCAAACATCTTCTTTGATATTTTGTCATGGGAACTTGGTTTGCATATTAGAGCCTTCCCGATGATATCTGCCAGAAACTTTACCCTTAGGTTTAGTTCCTTTCTAAAGATGGAGCCTGTAGCGTGCTTAAACAATCCGCACCATTTTACTGCATACTTTATGTCATCCTGCATCAGTTCATCTTCCTCATCAGTTTTAGTGAACCTAGGCAACTGCAGTGCCTTGCTAAATCTCCGTTGAGTGATTTTTATCTTCTTTCCACTCACCATAGTTTTTAGTTTGCCTCCAGACACATCTGCTTTGGCATTGGAGAATAATTCTATGACTTCTCGCTTTCATAGTAAGCAGGTCTCCATCAAGATGAACCCTAGGTCAGACACGTGGATAAGATGAAGAGTCAGTTGTAATACCTCTGGCACATTTGTGAATCCATTTCGAACTACTTCTGACCCTTCAAAGAGGAAATCTTGTCCCTTGGGCGCCATTTCGCTTGAGAATTTTTCTACCTAGCGAGAACGGCTTTGCGTCGATTTGGTGAATATGGGCGGGAGAGGGCAAGGAATAGTGTTTTTCCTTTATGCACAAGCTCTACTTTTTATAGTTAAATCTTAAGATAAGGCGGAAAGTCACTTACCCATTTGAGATCAAAGATATGATCAACGACTGGGGTTAACTTCCGCAACTTAGCCGCAAACTGACTAATTGATAGATTTTGTTGAGTAAGCTTATTCTCCTCAACCTTTAGCTTTTTTAGTAAAACTAAATCTCTGTCTAGTGGACTAGGAGCAGATGTTGGATTCACAGCCTTTGAGCACACCAACTTCCTTGCTCCTGAACTTTAGCCATTGATATGCATCTGGCTTTCTTTTGCGAGCTCCCCCTCAACAATTGCACATATGTTAGGCATCTTGTGCATACTAGTCAATTAATCCAATCCTTGTACCAAGACTTAGGTCTGGTACAACTCTGTCCAAGGACCATATATGGGCATGGCCACTTGGACTATCCTGCAAAAAAGAAATTACCTTACCTTAGGAACCCAATATGACTTGGTTCCTAGGTTCCTATTAGCATAAGAATGCATATGTCTACCTAAATGAGTCCTGTCAGGAAGACACTGCCTTGCCTTTAGCACATAGGGTTTGTGTCAACAATCTATGAC
Source organism: Platanthera zijinensis (assembly GCA_039513925.1). Lineage (NCBI taxonomy): Eukaryota > Viridiplantae > Streptophyta > Magnoliopsida > Asparagales > Orchidaceae > Platanthera > Platanthera zijinensis. Next base: position 161,677,911 of record CM077083.1, read on the forward strand.
AAAGTAGCCCACTTTGACACAACACCAACATTCATGAATGTTGTATCTCCTTTTCTGAACACACCTTGAAGTGTGCAAGCCACTTCTGGCTTCCTATTCAGTGGGAAGAACTATGGCCATCTTCTTATTTATTTTAGCAAGAGCTTGACCAAAAGTGAGACTGCCAGTAAAGGAACTTGGCTTACTCTGAACATCATTAACAACAACCTTCTTTGCAGATGGCATGTTCTTTATTGATTCAGGGACAGCCAAGGTAGCCTCACTGACTGGCTTACCTTTGGTTTGAGTTCTTGCTGGAAGAACTTTAGAATAGGCCATAGCCATATCTTTGAATGAGGGGGCTGGGGCACCAAATACAAAAGGGTAGGTTAGGCCTTGAAAGAAATGGATAGAGATAACCTCTAATACCAATTGAAAGATAGGGTAAACTCTGATAAACTCTAGAGGGGGGGGGGGGATGAATAGAGTTGTTAAAATCATTTTGATTTTTGCGGAATTAAAGATATCTTTAATAAAATATATTACTATAATATAAGTGTATGCGTGTATAAGTGTAGCAAATGAACTAAAGAGAGGATAACTAAGCTACTCAGCAAAATATATCACAGCACAAGCACACAGGAAAATCACAGCCACACAAACAACACAAGAAATTTATAGTGGTTTCCCAAACTTGGGTACATCCACTCTTCTACCACCCTAGGTAGGAATCCACTACAGGTTTTGATCAGGTGACGGCCACCAATGAGCTTTTGATCAGGTGCTCAAAAACCAACCCAAGTCTTTTGGAAAGAGACTTGCAACCAGAATAATTTTGAAGGGAATAAAAACCCTGTACAGAGGTGGGGAAGAGAGGTTGATTTGGACTACTCTTTTCTCAAGCAAAATGAGAGAAGTCTTGAGAATTCTTCAGATATTGTCAAAGCTCCCCCTGAGATTAATAGCTGTTCAGGAAGGGGAACTTTGCTAGGGTGAAGGTCTTTTGCTATAAGATCAACTCTCCAGGGATCCTTTGACTGATTGAATATGCTTGTCACTTGAGATCCTGGAAACAAAGAAGGAGGGGAAGAAAGACTCTTGATTGTGATTGATGTTCTTTCTTCTTCTTTTGAGAGCAGTTATTTTTCTCTTTATTTTTGGTATATTCTTCTATATGAGCATTAAAGAGTGTGATCCTTTTTGTTTTTGAATCTGGCAGAGAGATGATCAGGATGATAGCTGCCTCAAGTTCGAATTCAAAAACCTGCAATAAATGCTCAGCCAATATCTGGGAAATGAAAACCGGCAAGTATGCTATCATATATTCTATTCTATGTCTATCCCGAGATATAAGCAATTAATTCTATGGAAAATATTTACAATCAATGCTGCCAGTAACGGCTCGATTAAAAGGATATAAGTGCATTGATTATCCAGAGAATTAACGTCCTATAATAGATATAGAATCAGGAGACAAAAAAAGAAAGAATAAATAACAATATGACTTACAGTTTTCGTCGACCAGAGAACAGCTTTCATCGACCTGAAATCAGAGATCGTCAACCTTAGAACTATTCGTTAACCAGAGCTCTGCAAACAACTGCACTGTATAAACTGACGGATTCTGTGCTCTAAGTTCGTCGACCTGAGAATCTGATTTCGGTCGACCTCAGAACTTGGTCAAACTGAAGGTGTTGAGATAATAACACATCTAGCGTTGAGTAATTGAGAGCGTTGAGTCATTGATTGCGTTGAGAGCGTTGAGTGATCTTTGATTCTGAGTAAACTTTGGCTTTGAGTGAACTATGGCGTTGAGACAATTATGGCGCTGAGTGATCTTTGGTGTTGAGAGCATTTTAACGAAACACACACTTCACAGACCACAGAATATTTCTTCTAAGACCAAATTATCGACCTCAGAACTCTTCTCTTTCACTTAGAGTTCGTCGACCTGAGAATAGACTGAGAGAATTTTCTTCTAGGGCTGATTTTGGAGCTCTCTTCAGGCATGTCCTTGATCTTCCATCTGTAGGACTGACCTAAGACTAGAAAGACATAAAATACCCTTCTATACAACATGGGTCACACGCTAAGAAGAGAACCTAGCCCAAATCACCTAGGGGTTCCAACAATTTCCCCCTATTTGGGTGAGGTTACTTCAAACAAAATCAAAGGAAAAACACAGAAAAAAGTGAAATAAGCATAGCAAAAAAACTGAGATGACTGATAGAGTAAATAAGCTATCAACACCTTTATAAGGCTATGCACCCAAATTGTTCACAAACAGAAATAGAGACAAAACATAAATAACCTAAATGTCCTTGGGAGAATCAGAAGATTTAACAAATTTAATTACTCTGTTAGGATCTTATGCTTTTTTCAATGTCATAGTCAAATCTGCATCACCCAAAGTCTTTTGAGATATGGCTCTGGGAACTATGGCTTCAGGATGCATATTCATATACTCTTTAGCATTGAACAGATTTCCAACTTGATATCTTTCTAGCTCTTACTTCCTATAGGATGACATTATAGAATACTGAGAGGTGTCCTGACCTTGTTCTCTTGCTTTTCTGATTTGATATAGAGCAATAGATTCTTAAAATCTAGCTATTCTTGTAGTTGGACTAGTCTCAGGATCATAGGCTGGAATTGGAGGTCATTCAGGGCTGTTGGCTTTGCTAGGAGATAGAGGAGGAGAGAATGTTGGCTTGGGGGCAAACTGCTGAGCACTATATGAACTTATAAAGGAGGGCTGATGTCTGTGTTGGTGCTGACTACCTCTAGAAGATTGAGAAGATCTTCCTTGTCTCTGATAGGTTTTGGTGCTGCTGGAAAATTTTTGCTCACCGCTACTAGCAGATCCTGCACCTTGAGGAGGAGGAGGTGGAGGATCTCTCCTGTCAAACCTTGGAGGAGGAGGAGGAGGGTTCTTCTTAGATTTTTTCTTGGATTTCATCTCATTCTTTGACATTCTCATTCACTGGGGCATATTAGGATAAGGATCAATGTTGTGCCTTATATAATATGGAGTATCATTATGTGGATTAGGAGTAAAGACAGGAGCTTTCTTTCTTAATTTACTCTTCTTGGTTTTAGGGGAATCATCACCATAGATTTCTTCACTACTTTAGCTGTCAAAGTTGTACAAAGCATCAATTTCTTTTATATAATCGGGAGTTACCTTGGGAGGAAGAGAAGGAGCCTTGGGAGCTGGGATAGGAGTAGGAGCATGGACTGGAGGGATGGGGTCAGTCATATACTCAGACTCAGATTCATCAGACTCTTCAACTGCCTCTTTGGTATCAGCTACTAAAGCTTTCTCAGTAATCATAACTTCAATTTTAGAGCATTCTTAAAAGCTAGCCCTTATTGTGGCTATCACCTCTGAGGAGCAGGTTGAGTATAACACACAATGGCTTTTGTTGATAAATCAGCAATTGGAGCAAAAACAAAAAGAATGCTATCAAGATCTACTGATGGATGTATGACACAATATCCACCAGTCAGAACTTCTGGCATAGCCTCAACCATATCACAATCAACTGCTGCTGCTACTTCTACTATTACTGCTACTGCTGCTTCTGCTGCTGCTTTTGCTGATGGAGTTACTGTTGCTGCAGGGACTTCTACAGCTACTGTTGGAACTACTGTTGATGCAGGAGCTTCTTCATAGAACATCTCCTCCTGCATGGCATCAGAAGGCTCTGTGGCCATGCCTTGGGTTGAAGAAGGGATGGGGGAAGAGGAGGCAAGCAGGTTAGTGAAAGTGGTTATGGAGGTGACTAGGGGGGCAATCTCATCAGCAATGAGCTTCTTGAGGATAGGAGTGAGATGAGATATGAGGGTATGGAAGAATGCATTATCTGGGGTTGGAGGGGAAATGACAGATGGTGGTATGAGTTGTTGGATAATATCTGGCATAAGGTTATCTATGTTATTGGGAGGAGATAAAGATGGGGAATATGAGGGAGTTTCTAGTGAGGCTCTGTTATCTGGAGAATTGTGAGGAGATGACTCATTGAGGAGGTCAAATGTAGGGATGGATAACAGAGAGGATGAGGAAAAGTTATGAGTTAGGAGGTGTGGGGTTATGAATAGGAGAGGCTGGAGGAGGTGGTGAGGAAACAACTGGAGAGACAAGGGGCAGAGTTTCTTCAGCCAAGGAGGGAGTGCTTGTTACCACCCATGTGTTCTCTGAAGCACCTTCTGATGGCTTGTCCTTGGAGGCCTAAGAGATGGTCCTCTCCCATCTGCCAAAGAGGGCAGATGTGAGCCTCTTAGAAGCATTGATGGACATGGTCTGAGAGACCAGGAGTTCATCAGCTTTTGCCTTCAGAAATAGGCCTAAGACCCGTGCGTAGCATACCTCTTTCTTATTATTTCTCTTCCTGATGAGATCAAACAATGTCTATCCCCAATTGATTTTTTTTAGTTCACCAGAGCAGCCATCACAAGAAACATCTACCTGGAGATGTAGTCTTGGGCTGTATGCTTCGTAAACAACACTTTCCCTACTACATCTGCGAGAAACTTGTATGCGGGGGACAAGTTCTTTTTAAGCAATTTATTAGGGTTTTCGTCGGAGTGACCCATAACAATTAGCATGTTTGCAAACTATTCATCATCCAAATCTATTTCATCTTCTCCATTATCGACACAAAAAACTTCAGAAATAATAGAGGGAGAGAGAGTGACCTTTGTCCAACTGATGAGTCCAGACATTTATTCTTCTGAGATTGTTGATGAAAATACCCATTCCCTAATTTCAATTGCATGCAATTTTATTCTGCTTGTCATAAACTTCTTCAGCTTCTGTTCCTCAAATAATTTTAGAATATCCAGGAAAATCTGATCGGATTGCAGGAACGAATCGAAGTCAATGTCAAAACCCGTATCAAACTTCATACCGGCTGATCCACTTGCGGCCATTACTGAAGCTTAGGTTTAATGAGAGTGGAGGTATCTGCAACAGAAAACAAGCGATCAAGTGCTGGAGGGGAATTCTAAAAGCACGGGATTGAGGTCGAAGAAGAAAGCCTATAAAAAGGTTTTCATAATATGAATCGACAATCTCAGTCCGACGAAATAAAGAAGGGACAATTTTCGTCGTTCTCAGAAAATTGCCAAAAACAATTTTCGTCGTTCTCGGTCGACGAAATTTCTTCAAGAAGAGATTTCGTCGATCTCAGGTCGACGAAAATCTCAAGAATAATTATCAGTTCGTCGATCTCAGGTCGACGAACAGAGATAAATTTATGACCACAGACAGAGCATTAGATTAAATCCTGACCATTTATCATACCAAGCTGATTGATAAAGAACAGATGCTTGGATGAGTCCAATGGCTTAGTGAATATATCTGCTATTTGCAAATCAGTAGAGATAAATTCAAGTTTAATCTTTTGTTTGTCAACACAATCTCTAATGAAATGATGTCTAATGTCTATATGCTTTGTTCTAGAATACAATACTGGATTTTGTTCAATTGAAATAACACTTGTATTATCACATAGAATAGTTGAATTATTTAAGTTGATACCATAATCCAGTAGTTGGTTTTGTATCCATAAAATCTGTTAATAACAACTGCCTGTAGCCATATACTCAGCTTCTGTAGTGGATGTTGAAACAGATGTTTGCTTTCTACAGAACCAAGATACAAGTCTGTCACCAAGGAACTGACAAGTTCCAGAGGTGCTTTTTCTGTCTACTCTGCATCCAACATAATCAACATCAGAAAATCCAGTTAACACAAATGCTAATTCTGTTGGATACCAGAGGCCTAGATCTGGACAACCTTTTATATATCTCAAAATACTTTTTATGAAAATAAGGTGAGATTTTTTAGGGTTCACCTGGAACCTAGCATAAAGACATGTGGCAAAAATAATATCTGGTCTGCTTGTTGTTAATATAGTTGGAATCCAACAATGGCCCTATACCTAGTCTGATCAACTTGTTTTCAAGATTCATCAGCATCTACATCAGTATTGGCAGCCATGGGAGTTTTCATGACAGAGGCATCATTCATCCCAAACTTCTTAATGAGCTCTTTAACATATTTAGATTGTGAGATGAAAATCCCTTCAGGGGCTTGTTTCACTAGGAGACCAAGTAAATATGATAACTCACCCATGCTACTCATCTCAAACCTTGAGTGCATTAAATCAGAAAATCTCTTGTACAATTTGGGATCAGTAGAACCAAAAATTATGTCATCTACATATATTTGCACTAAGAGAATTTTATCATGATGCAACTTTGTAAAAAGAGTTCTATCTACCATGCCTCTAGAAAAACCATGCTCTAAAAGAAAGCTTGCTAAGGTCTCATACCAAGCTCTTGGAGCTTGCTTTAAACCATAGAGAGCCTTAAGCAATTTTAAAACATAAGAGGGATGAGATGGAGAGATAAAACCTGGAGGTTGTTCAACACACACCTCTTCTTTGAGTTCTCCATTTAGGAATGCACTTTTCACATCCATCTGGTAGACTTTAAACCTTTTGAATGCTGCATGAGCTAAGAAAATCCTTATAGGTTCTAGTCTGGCAACTGGAGCAAAGGTTTGATCATAATCAATCCCTTCTTCTTGCATGTATCCTTGAGCAACAAGTCTTGCCTTGTTCCTCACTATCACACCTTGGACATCAAGTTTGTTTCTGAACACCACTTAGTCCCAATTCCTGGATAGCCCTTAAGCCTTGGAACTAAGTCCCAAACTCTACACCTTTCAAACTGGTTGAGTTCCTCTTGCATTGCAATGATCCAGTTTGGATCTTGCTCTGTATCAGATATAGATTGAGACTCAATTTGAGAGAGAAAGCAGACAAGCATCCCATCAGGGTTGAGTTGATGCCTTGTCTGCACTCCCACTGATATGTCTCTAATCACTTGAGATCTATGGTGATCCCTAAGTGTGACAAGATCATTAGGTGGAGTTAGTTCAGCATCAGTTATTTGATTTAATTCCTCTTGTGGAATTGTATCAACTGTTGGAGGAAATTGAACTGCCTCCACAGTCTCTTCTTCACTTTCAGCTTCTGATATAACTTGTGGAGAGAGATGTGATTCAACCTTTGAGGTAAGGTTTAGATCATCCAAGCTCTCACAAAAATTTGGTACCTGCAGATTATTATTAGTAGAGATGTCTCTCTCCTTGTAAAACATATTAGATTCATCAAATGTCACATGCATATATTCCTTAATTTTTAATGTTGATTTATTAAACACCCTATATGCCTTGCTGACTTGGGAATATCCTAGAAAAATTCTCATTGCAGCCTTAACTTCAAACTTTCTAAGATATTTCTTGTCATTATTATGAATATAGCATATACATCCAAATACTTTAAAATAGGTTATTATAGGTTTCTTCCCTTTAAATAGTTCATAGGGAGTCTTAAGCTTTAGTTTATGTATTAGGCTCTATTCAGGACATAATTTGCTGTGCTTACTGCCTCTGCCCAATAGTAAAGAGACATGTAAGCATCTGCAAGCAATGTAACTGCAGCTTCAATGAGTGTCATATTCTTCCTTTCAACTACTCCATTTTGTTGAGGAGTTCTAGGAGCTGAGAAACAATGTCTGATACCTTCCTTCTCACAAGAACTCTAGCATAAGAAGAGATTCAAACTCAGTACCATGATCACTTCTGATCAATGCAACTTGAGTAGAGTACTCAATATGTATGTTCTTGAGAGAATTTGTAAGAACTTTAAAAGTATCTGACTTAGTTCTAAAAAAGAAGACTCAAGTGGATCTAGAGAAGTCATATACAATAACTAATGTATAAGACTTTCCTCCTAGACTTTGTACTGCAATAGGGCCAAAAAGGTCCATATGGAGCAAGTACAAGATTCTAGGTGAATCACTCTTATTAATAGATTTGAAGCTAGATTTAGTTTGCTTGCCTAATTAACAAGCCCTACAGAGTCCTTCCTTCTTGTAGGGGCCAGAAGGTAAACCTCTAACAAGATTGTCCTTAGATAACCTAGCTATATTCTTATGGTTTACATGTCCTAGTCTTTTGTTCCATAAGCTAGTTTGAATGCTAACAGAATTGAATAAGCAAATTTCAGATTTAGCTGATTCAAAATTTACTAAGTAGATGTTGCCTTGTCTAATTCCTGTTAAAACAGTTGTGTTGTTTAAAGAAATAAGACATGAAGAGTTAGTGAAGCTAACTTGATAACCTGTATCACATAGTTGGCTTACTGATATCAGATTATGCTTAAGACCATTTACATAGGTCACCATCTTGAATGTGACAGCTCCATAGTTGAAATCTCCATAGCCTTCTATCAGTCAAACCCTGAGTCCCCAAAGATTACTTTAGGTACAGTCTTGGCTTTATAGTTGATTAGACATTTCTTGTAACCTATCATATGTTTAGAGAAACCACTGTCCAGGTACCATCTGTTTTGAGTAACAGGGTTCTCTTCTACCTGCTAAGAAGAAGATTAGCTATTTTTGACCCAGGTTACCTTGGGTCCTTGTTTTTTAACATAACTGAAACTTGAAATAAATAAACATTCAGTTGATCCTTATATCCTAAAGTATGATACCTTCTAGGAGGTATGATCCACTGACTAAAGGGATTAAAGGATTTATCAGTTTTTAGGTGACTCTGGTTATGAACTGAGTTTGACAAATTTGAATGTGTTCGTCAGCCTGAGCTCGAAGATCTGGGTTGTGTTCTTCGATCTCTGCTCGAAGAATGAAGGTATCCATTATCAGAGCCCCAGAAATGTCGATCTCTAGTCGACGAACCATACTGGTTTTGTCGATCCCAGTTCGAATAATAGTTTACATTATTATTTGCATTCAGGGTTCGTCGTTCTGAGGTCGATGAACCATACCCAATTCGTCATTCTGAGTTCGACGAACTGTGCTGAACATAGTTATGTTGTTTATTTTTCTTTTTCTGATTGGTTTTCTTAAGTTCTAGCTGTTTAAGAACTTCATTAACCTTCTCTACCTGCTCAGTATTTTTCTTACCATTTTTCAGAGACGAAATTAATAGGTTTTGATAATTGATTTTCTCAAATTAGGATTGGTTCACTAGATGAGGCTCCTAATCCTAGTTTGTTATTGTTAGATCTTGTATTAACTGTGCTAGTTATGTCTAACAGTTGAAAATTTCTGCCATTCAAGGATTCTTCTAGTTCCTTAGCCTTACTGAATTCAGATTTCAGAAAAACTATTTGTTGATTGGCTAAGCTTAGGTTCTATTTGTTTGGGCGTTTTGATACTCCGTTTTGGGCAAATGCCGCCGGAAGGAGGGTAAACAAATGAACCTCCGGCGGCGTTTGCTCCGTTTCCACCCGCCCGCCTGGAGAAACGCCCCAAAAAGCTCCATTTGGAGCAGCCACCTCCCCCTCCGATTCGAACACTCCGTTTCCACCCGCCGGATCGATCCGCCACCGCCGAACCAAATGAAGCCTTAATTATTCAGTTAACTTATCTTTTTCAGCAATGATTTTGTCTTGTTCTAAAAGTTTTTCCCTGAGAAGTTTGATTTCTTTTTCAGATCCTATTAGGTCTAAACACAAGAGTTTAAATTCAGATTGAAATTCTTTAGATTGAAAGTCATAGGAAGCAATTACCTGATCCTCTTCAGAGAGGAATTCTTCATCATCTGACTCTTCTGAATCTGATCTGCTGCTTCCAGCATCTATTGCCCAAGGCAAACTTCCCTTGCCTTCTTCTCTTCTTCATCATCTTCACTGGAGCTGGAGGAGGATGTTTCATCTTCAGTATCACTCTAGGTTTCAGCTACAAAGCCCTTCTCCTTCTTTTTGTACTTGCTGGAGGAGGCCTTGCTATGCTGATGTCTTCTTGAATCTTTCTCTTACCTTCTGTCCTTCTTTTGGACTTCTGGACATTCTGAGATGAAGTGTCCAGGTTTCCTGCACCCAAAACATACAACCTTTTTAGAAGGGGTCTTGTCATACCTGGGTTTATCTTCATTCCTTGAAGGCTTCCTCCTGAAGTCCTTCCTTGACATTTTATAGAATATCTTAGTAAAGAGACTCATAAGATCTTCATTGGCTGGCAAGCTGGGATATTCTTCTACAGCTTTGAATGCTAAATTTTGTTCCTTCCTGGTAGGTGTTGAAGCCTTTGGTTCAACTGTATCTTCTCTTGACTTGATCAATTGCTCATACAATTTGAGCTTTCCAAGCAAAGATTCTTTTGAAATTTCAGCCATGCTTCTGAATTCTCTGATGGGCCAGATTTTAGTGTCCCATGTGCTAGGGAAGCACATGAGGATCTTGTCATTTACCTCGGTCAAAGTAATCTCCTTGTCCAATGTTCTGAGCTCACTGATGATAAAGCTCTGCCTGTTGTACATTCCTTCCACAGATTCTGCTTCATCTTTCCTGAAATTCTCATATTGAGATATGAGGTTAGATCTTCTATCCTTCCTCTCATAAGCAGAGCCTGCTACCATTTGGTTGAGGGAATCCTAAATGGCTTTGGCATATGTACATTCAGCAACTTTCTGAAATATATCATCTGACATAGTTTAGGCCAGAATATTCATAGCTCTGGTATCAGCAATCTTGGATTTCTTATGTGCATCAGTTTGATCTGGAGGAGGCACTGCACTGAGATTTACTGGAGTTGAAGTAGAGGCCACTGGAGTTGGTGGTCCTGTCAAGATGGAATTAAAGATGTCTTCATCAATAGATTTCATATAAAGCTTGATTCTTTCCTTCCAGATCCCAAACTTTTGCAGGTTGCAAACTGGAGGTCTGGTGTTGGCATAATCCTTGTTTTGTGCCATGATATCAGAAAATAAAATCTTATCAAAGAAACTAATAAGACTTATTCAGAGTTTATCCTGAGGATCTTGGTTAATCCAGGTGTAAGCCTATATGATCTGATTAACCTGCCTTTGATACCAATTGAAAGAAATGGATAGAGATAACCTCTAATACCAATTGAAAGATAGGGTAAACTCTGATAAACTCTAGAGGGGGGGGGGGGTGAATAGAGTTGTTAAAATCTTTTTGATTTTTGCGGAATTAAAGATATCTTTAATAAAATATATTACTATGATATACGTGTATGAGTGTATAAGTGTAACAAATGAACTAGAGAGAGGATAACTAAGCTACTCAGCAAAATATATCACAGCACAAGCACACAGGAAAATCACAGCCACGCAGACAACACAAGAAATTTATAGTGGTTCCCCAAACTTGGGTACATCCACTCTTCTACCACCCTAGGTAGGAATCCACTACAGGTTTTGATCAGGTGAATGCCACCAATGAGCTTTTGATCAGGTGCTCAAAAACCAACCCAAGTCTTTTGGAAGGAGACTTAAAACAAGAATAATTTTGAAGGGAATTAAAACCCTGTACATAGGTGGGGAAGAGAGGTTGATTTGGACTACTCTTTTCTCAAGCAAAATGAGAGAAGTGAAAGTTCACCTAGTGTCAACTACCTTCACCTATGGGGGCGGGGATAGGTGACTTGCAGCGTATTTGCGGAATTAAAAGTGTACCTGCAGAATCAAAACAAAACACACAGCACAGAGAATAACACAGGCAATTTATAGTGGTTCCCCGATTTGGGTACGTCCACTTTCTCCCTTCAACCTATCTCCCAATCCAGGGACGACTCGGTCACTTCACCAACAGGATTGAAATCCAATCCTTGCACTATCAGAAGGAACCCTTACACACGTAGGAGTCAACACTCCCACAACACGGGTTGCACCCAACCCTACAACTAGAGACCAATCGGTCCTTTACAAAGAATTGAAAATAGCTTGTAAGAAATACAAACAACGCATGGAGACTAAGGTGTCCCTCTTCGTTCGACGACGTGTTCTTGAAGTCAACGAAGAGTCCACAACCCTAGATCTCACTTGGAGAGAATCTCCCCGAGACCGGCGGCGGCGACGAGCGGCGGCAAGGCTCTCGGTGTTGGCGGCGGCAACTGAAGACAGCAGCAAAGCACTGGAGATTCAATCTTCTTAGCGAAGTCGGCAAGGTCTTCCAACGGTCACACTAGGATCGATCGTCTCGATCGATTCGGACGGGGATGGATTTCCCTATCTCAAATCAAGAGACAAAAGATCTCTGGTTAGACACGTGAGACGCTATGCAAGACTTGGCTTCTATCACCGTGGATCTGGAGAAGATCGAGATCAGCAATGGTGATCACTGTACGAGAGGCGGCGCCGGAGATGATTCGCGAGATTAGGGTTTGACGGCCGCTTCCTTTCGTATTCTCTATTCGTAATTTACTGTACACCAATACTTGTGTATTTATACACTAGGTCATAAAGATGACCGTTGTGGGCCCCACCAAAGCAAAGACCGAAGTCCGGTTCGAAATACCGCTTGAAACCTGGACCAGTCCAGGAAATGTCGGAAATTTGCCCAAGTCAAATTCGGCGAGAATCGAATGTGATTCTCGACGAATCGGCGAGAATCACTTGCGATTCTCGCCGAATCCTACTTGGCGAATTCTGGCATCATAGGATATAGAGGCCAGGGAGAATCGGCGGGAATCACATTAGATTCTCGCCGAATCGTCGAGAATGCAAGGACATTCTCGACGAATCGGCGAGAATCACTTAGTGATTCTCGACGATTCTGCCTTAGAGAATTTTCTGGCGGCGTTGAGTCAGCTGGCCTCAACCGGCGAGAATCATCTAGTGATTCTCGACGACTCGTCGAGAATCACAAGTGATTCTTGACGAATCGGCGAGAATCACTTAGTGATTCTCGACGATTTACAATTGGACGATTTCTCCTCTTTCAACCTGTGATATGGTCTTTGGCCCATCCTTGCTCCTTGTCTGCTCTTGCTTTATCATAGCCCTGTACTTGAAATTAAGTACACCCCAATAGAGAGAGTACACGTAGGCCAACACACTGATCTGCTCAACGAGGGATTACGTCGCGCAGACCCGTGTATATTGACCCACTGCACCCTGACATTGGTGTGTACTTAGCGTGGAATAACTGCAAGCACAACTTGAAGGAATTCATCAAATACATTGTCTATTTACCTTAGCTTGTTCAGGGGCTTCTTCAAATCAGGTACATTGTGGATACAATACCCAACAATCTCCCCCTATTTGAAGAAGCCTAAACCCTATAAGCTAAGGTGAATAGAGCAAATAGGAATGAAACTCATAAACTTAAAATTGAGTTGAGAGAGATATTCATTACCAATTACTTGAGAGCAAACTTGGAGCCACCTTAGCCTTAGCCGAGAGGGTAATCTCCCCCTTTTCGGCTTCTGCAAATCTGGGTCTGGTGCATATGACCCCATGCTCCCCCTCAGTTCTTGCACCTATGCTTACACTTGAGTTCCTGGCAGATGCTCCCCCTAGATGCACGATCCATGAGCTTTTGTAGTCTTCATTCCTCATAGTTGAGCATCCCCAATTCAGTTTTGAAGAGACTGAACTTGGCCTCGTCTAAGGGCTTAGTGAAAATATCTGCAATCTGCTTGTCCGTGGGGACATAGCAGAGAGAGATGTCCTTGTTCTCCACGTGCTCCCGAATGAAGTGGTAGCGCACTTCAATATGCTTCGTTCTGCTGTGCGATACCGGATTGTTGGCAATAGCAATTGCACTTGAGGAGTCGCAGTACATTAGTACTTCCTTGAACTGGAGGTCATAGTCGGCTAACTGGTTTCTTATCCATAGGAGTTGTGTGCAACAGCTGCCAGCCGAGATGTACTCAGACTCTGCAGTGGAGGTTGCTACACAATTCTGCCTTTTGCTGTTCCATGAAATAAGCCTTCTTCCGAGGAATTGACACGTCCCGGAGGTGCTTTTCCTGTCATCCCTACTTCCTGGAAAATCAGCATCTGAAAACCCTATTAGCTCGACATCATTGCTTCTCGGGTACCATAAGCCAAGATTAGGGGTACCTTTAAGGTATCTGAGAATTCGCTTTGCAGCGACATAATGAGATTCCTTAGTGTTCACCTGATATCTGGCACAAACACATGTGGAGAACATGATATCCGGTCTACTCGCAGTAAGATAGAGCAGAGATCCAATGATGCTTCGGTATTTGGTTTCATCAAAAGGTTTCCCTTTCTCATCCTTATCCAGAGACATGGTGGATCCCATTGGAGTCCTCATAGAGGTTGCATTCTACATTCCGAATTTCTTGAGGAGTTCATTTGTGAACTTCGTCTGAGAAATGAAGATTCCTTCCTCAAACTGTTTCACTTGAAGTCCCAAGAAATACTTCAGCTCTCCCATACTGCTCATTTCAAACTTTCCTTGCATAAGTTTGGAAAACTTTTTGCAAAGATTGTTGTCCGTTGAGCCGAATATAATGTCATCAACATAGATTTGTACCAGCAAAATCTTGCCTTTGACTTCCCTGAGAAACAATGTCTTATCTATTTTTCCTCTAGAGAACTTGTTCTCAAGAAGAAAACTAGACAATGTCTCATACCAAGCTCGAGGAGCTTATTTTAGGCCATATAGCGCTTTATTAAGAAAATATACATAATTAGGATAAGTAGGATTGACAAAACCTGGAGGTTGAGCAATGTATACTTCCTCTTTCAAATCTCCATTCAAGAAGGCCGATTTCACGTCCATCTGATAGACTGTGAATCCTTTGTGAGAGGCATAGGCTAGGAATAGCCGGATTGCCTCGAGCCGTGCAACTGGTGCAGACGTCTGGTCAAAGTCAATCCCCTCCTCCTGTCTATATCCTTGAGCCACCAGTATGGCTTTGTTCTTGATGATGACTCCATGTTCATCCAACTTGTTTCTGAAGATCCACTTGGTGCCAATCACATTTTGCGTCTTTGGTCTGGGAACCAGCGTCCAGACTTTGCATCTTTCGAATTGATGCAGCTCATCTTGCATGGCCAAAATCCATGATGCGTCTTTGTTTGCTTCGTCGAACCTCTTTGGCTCAAACATTTACGGTTAAGTGCAGTTACCTGTGATAACAAGATGTAACATTCACATTACCAGCACAGAGTATATCAGGAGGTCAGTATGCATGTGCTTGTAATGAAGGCACTGCTCCCATTCTCGACACTTTTTCCACGTCATTCTTGGAGCATCTCCTGTCCGGTTCCCATCAGGATTGCGCGAACCCAGACCACCCTGCAGGAAAGAGTTATCTTGCCTTAGGAACCCAATAAGTATTGGGTCCTAGGTTCCTGTCAGCGTAATAGTTGAAATGCCGCCCCTCAGGAATCCTGGTGGGAGGACTAACATTTCCTCGAGGATGTGGAAGTCCCCTTGCCTTTGACACAGAAGAGTTGTGCCAACAATCTATGGCAAAATGACCCACCTTGCCACAACACCAACATTCATAAATGTTGTATCGCCGTTTGTGACCTGAACGGGTGACTGAGGTAGTCATAGTTCTAGGTCTAAATGGGATAGAGCCGGATATGCTACCAGAATTGTCTCTTCCACCGTGACTATTGGAAGGGTGGAAAGAATGCATATGGCAGACATCATGAGGCCTGGGAGGTGGTGCCTTCCTTTCAGTCAGCCCCCTTCCAAGGACCCCATGAATCCCAACAACAAGATTTCTGACCCCCCTTTCCTGAGTCCTAGGGAGGTGAGAGGCGCATTGTGAGCTGATGCTGGCAGATTCATGACGAGTTGGGGCTGTGGCCGAGAATACAAAGGGCTTGGTGGAATCCTGAGGTATTTTCCTCTGGGTGCCCATGTCAGCTCTGGCACTGTGGGTACTTCCACATGAGGGTTGATCATTCTTGCAGTGACCAAGGTTGTTCCTATGGTCATACCTGAATGCATGATGTGTGCCCTTCCTGCTCGGGGTGGGGGGTCTGAACACAGTTTCCCCATTTCTCCATGAATTGACAATTTGGGAGATCCACCCATTTTCTGCTTTTCTTTTGATAGCATCTATCTTGGAAAAGTTAGAAACGATCCTCTTCTCGGTCTCTAGACGACTCTCTAGATCCGAGATCTTTGAGTCCTTTACCTTGATGGATTCCAATTGGAGATTCATCAAGGTCCTCAGCTGAGCAATCTCCTTAGCTTGCTCCTCCACAAGTAAGTTGCTCTTCTGAAGGGCACTCTCAAGAGAATCAGGATTTTCAATCCTTTGATTGAAGCTATCCATATCCCTTGCATCTCTGAAGGGACTACCCTCTGAATTGTTCCTGTCTTCAGGAACTTCAAGAGGAGAGGGGCATGAGGAAGAAGTTACCTGCTCCTGGCTTTGCTGTTCAGGGTTACCGTAATTATCGGCAGATACTGTTGAGTCAGCTTCATCAGGACTGCTTTCCTCAACTTCTTCTTCAGTCTCTGACAAGGACACAGGAGCCCTGATACTGACAGATTGATCATGCCCTTCATCTTCAGAAATGAGGACCCCTACATAGGCTTCATCCTCTTGTTGACGACAGGTCCCTGTTTTCTCTGATCCCTCCATGAGGTCTGAGATGGTTTGCCACATGGACTTGGTTGTCCTACACTTGTCCACTCTAGAGCGAGAAGGTCCAGACCAGACATCAGTAATGATCTGACGAATCACCTGGTCCAGGTTGAACAGAGAGAGCTCTGTCTCTGACCTCTCTTTGGGACACTTGGGGATTTGGAGATCTTTCCCCGAGCTGGAAGCCTTCATGGGGATGAAGGGACTCTCTTCCAGAATGAGTGATGCTCGAGGATCGATGGCCTCCAGATGAAACAGTACTCTCAACTTCCATACAGGATAGTACTCCTTTGTACATGAGGGGAGTCTTAGAGGAGGGACATCACAATCTAACTCCATGCTTGAGTCTGAGCTTCTTGTTGACACTCGTGGCAGGATTCTACTCAAGGTGTTAACCTTTTTGATGAGGAACCTCCCTCTGATACCACTTGAGAGGACTTAGCGCTACCAACTGCACCAAAAGACCGGCCTGAAGGTCAAAGGCGCATACTAATCTTTATATCAAAGGTCCTCGGGCAGATCCACGGGGCAGCCAGTTAAGCCATTACCGCATAGCGCCGCAACGCGGGGGCGATTCCGGACCCGCAAGCCCCAACAAGAAGTCTTGAGAATTCTTCAGATATTGTCAAAGCTCCCCCTGAGATTAACAGCTGTTCAGGAAGGGGAACTTTGCTAGGGTGAAGGTATTTTGTTATAAGATCAACTCTCTAGGGATCCTTTGACATATTGAATATGCTTGTCACTTGAGATCCTGGAAACAAAGAAGGAGGGGAAGAAAGACTCTTGATTGTGATTGATGTTCTTTCTTCTTCTTCTTTTGAGAGCAGTTATTTTTTTCTTTCTTTTTCGTATATTCTACTGTATGAGCATCAAAGAGTGTGAACCTTTTTGTTTTTGTATCTGGCAGAGAGATGATCAGGATGATAGTTGCCTCAAGTTCGAATTCAAAAACCTGCAATAAATGCTCAGCCGAAATCTTGGAAATGAAAACCGGCAAGTATGCTATCATATATTCTATTCTATGTCTGTCCCGAGATATAAGCAATTAATTCTATGGAAAATATTTACAATCAATGATGCCAGTAACGGCTCGATTTAAAGGATATAAGTGCATTGATTATCCAGGAAATTAACGGCCTATAATAGATATAGAATCAGGAGACAGAAAAAGAAAGAATAAATAACAATATGACTTACAGTTTTCTTCGACCAGAGAAAAGATTTCGTCGACCTGAAATCAGAGATCGTCGACCTCAGAACTGTTCGTCAACCTGAGCTCTGCGAACAATTACACTGCATAAACTAACGGATTCTGTGCTCAAAGTTCGTCGACCTGAGAATCTGATTTTGGTTGACCTCAGAACTTGGTCAAACTGAAGGTGTTGAGATAATAGCACATCTGGCGTTGAGTCATTGAGAGCGTTGGCTCATTGATAGCGTTTAGAGCGTTGAGTGATCTTTGATTCTAAGTTAACTTTGGCTTTGAGTGAACTATGGCGTTGAGACAATTATGGCGCTGAGTGATCTTTGGTGTTGAGAGCATTTTAACGAAACACACACTTCGCAGACCACATAATTTTTCTTCTAAGACCAAATCGTTGACCTCAGAACTCTTCTATTTCACTTAGAGTTCGTCAACCTGAGAACAGACTGTGAGAATTTTCTTCTAGGGCTGATTTTGGAGTTGTCTTCAGGCATGTCCTTGATCTTCCATCTGTAGGACTGACCTAAGACTAGAAAGACATAAAACTTGACCCTTCTATACAACATGGGTCACACCCTAAGAAGAGAACCTAGTCCAAATAACCTAGGGGTTCTAACTGCCTTTTGTACTTCTACATAGGGAGACTTCTGTGCACTCAATCCCATGACCTCTTTTCTTCTATTATAGAGTACATTGGTAATCTTACAAGAAAGATACCCACACCTCCAGTGACCACACTTACAGTCTTAGTCATACCTATTGGATGGGAGAATTATCTTATGAGAGGTTGGGTGAGGCCTAACAGGCGCTTGACCTCTCCTCTGAGATTGGATAACTTTAGAAATCTACTCAGATTCAAATTTTCTCTTGATAATATCTATCTTAGAGAAATTGGCCACAACCCTCTTCTCCCTTTCAAGTTTCTCTTCAAGATCCTTGATGATAGAGTCCTTATATATGATGGACTCAATATGGATGTCTACAATGATATTCAGATGAGCTACTTACCTCTCTTTTAGATATAGCAAAGATGAAGTCTCATTTTGCTGGGAAGCAGCCAGCTATAGGGAGGCAATTTCCTCTGCTTGTTTCTTAACAAGCATCTTGCTTTTCCTGAAAGCTTTCAGAAGCGCAGCAAGATTTTCAATCAATTGATTGATATCATCTTCTGATAGAGGACTCTGATCATCACTTGATGAGGATGCTTCATAGTCTGAGCAGGATTCATATCCAGACTCTGAGGATGAGCTAGATGGGGAATATACCTTATTTTGTCCAGGCTGATCCTGGAAGGATTCCTTTTCTAGTGTAGTTGTCAGCTCATAGCATATGCATTCTCCTTCCTACGCTTCATCCACCTATAAGTCACTATCTGAGTTTTTCAGAGGGGCCCTGATCTTTGCTCTAGTATCTAGATGTACTTTGTCTTCTGCAAGAGATGTCAACAGTCCAGTATTATTCATGTCTTTTCTGTAGGCTTAGAGCTCCATTGATCTCCATACCTTATGGTTCACTTTTGAACACATAAGTTTAAACATTTTTAGCTATCCTTTGAGGTCTACTCAGACTGTTATGTCCTTTTTGTGTAACCTCCCTTTGATACCACTTGAAAGTCTTTGTTTTCAAGGATAGCTAAATTACCTAGAGTGGGGTGAATAGGTTTCTTAGTCCTTAGTGACTATATTTTACTTTCCTTGTGTTGGATGCTTTATTAGTTGATTAAATTCTGCTTTCAAGACATGCAACCTGCACAAAGAGAACAACACAGAAAAGCACACACAGATTTATAGTGGTTCCCCTAATATGGGCACATCCACTTTCCCTCCCACCTATCCAACTATCTTGTTGGACTAGGCACTTATCCAAAACTCTTCTCTAAAGAGCTTACACCTCAGATCCCTTAGGATCTCTCAGTCTCCTCCAAGACCTATAGCTCAGCCACAAGGGCCTATAACTCAGTGATCAGCAGATCACCTACCTCAGGTCAAAGGCCCTACACTCAGGCTGGGAGGATAACCCTACCTCAAATCCACTAGGGATCCTACCTTAGATCAAACTTGCTCCTACCACTCAGATTCAAGAGGATACTACAACTCAGACAATATTGCCTTACCTCAGGCCAGTGGCCCTACAGCTTAGATCCAGTTAGATCCTACAAGATGGAAGTGGGTTGGTGAGTCTTGATTGGATACAAGAGAAATTTCTCTTTGCCAATCTACCTTGACTGAGATAAACTAAGCCCAACTTTGACTCCAGGAATATATTTCCTGAGTCTACCTTTACTTGAACTGAGATATATTCAGTCCTAACTTATTCTTCACAATAACATGGATTTTTCTTACTGGAACTGTGAAGTGACTGCAACAAAACTTGTTGCTACCTGAGCTGAAGGGTTCTCAGCTCAACTACTTCACAACAACAAAGATACAGATCTTTCTTTAACTTGTGATGGAAGTAACTTGAAGAATAACTGTTCTGCTTCTTCTCTCTTTCCTGGGCTGAAGATGTTCAACCCTAACTTTTTCTCCATAGCCTCCAGTAGATGTTCTTCCGAGTTGTATATCTGGATCTGTGAAGAACTTGCTGGTGTAGATAGAAAATGGCACCAGCTAACTTTCTTTTTCCTCTTCAGAGATCTGCTCTGATCTTACTGTAGTCGATGATGAAGACAAATAGCTAACTTGTTTTGCTCTTCGTCTTGCTGACTTGAGCTTCCTGTACTTCAGTCACAGCAATAATGGCGGTGAGGAAGAATGACTCCAACAACTATTTTTTCTGTAAAAGGTTCTCCTTTTATTGATTGCAACCCAACGACTCCTTTAGCAGTGGGCCCCACACCATTGATGGGCCGCTAAAACCTTGCTTTAACGCCAACTATCATACAGTAGCTCTGTTGTGCATTTTGTCATGTACTGTAGCTTTGTCGCTAACAATTTGAATAAGGTTGACTTGTTGACTTGCTGATGTCACCATCTGTGGACTTAGCCAAAAATCAAGCATCGGCAGCATATGCGTTGAGTGAGAAAGCCTCACTCAGAGTCAAAACACTTAGACAGATTTCTGTCTATCTAAGCATTGACAGCGTTGAGTGAGCACGTCTCACTCAATGCCAAAACACTTAACCAATCTTTCTGTCATTAGGCATTGACAACGTTGAGTGAGCAAGCCTCACTGAATGCGTTTTGCCTTAGCTCATTATATAGCTTTTTCTGTATGCTTGACATTGAGAGCATTGAGTGAGCACGCCTCACTCAATGCCTTATGTCTTAGCCATGCTTTCTGTAATTTAGGCGTTGAGAGCGTTGAGTGACCACACCCCACTCAACGCCTTATGCCTTAGTCATTTTACTGCTTCTTCAGCATCTTAAGCATTGAGAGCTTTGAGTGAGCATGCCTCACTCAACGCATGTGGACTTAGCAAAATTTTTGTGTCTAAAAACGCAGGTTTTGACTAAATGAGATACAGTCAACGCTTTACCACATAGTGTTGAGTGAGCTTGCCTCACTCAATGCCTGTGGACTTTGTCAAATTTCAACAGAAATTTTTTTGTTGCTTTGACTGACTGAGCTTGTCTCATAACCATTGATTATATGGCATTGAGTGAGTAGACTTCACTCAATGCCTGTAGACTTAGCCACTTTCTCAGCTTGCCACTCCTTTGGCTTTGACTATATAGGCTCCACTCAGCGCTATAGGTCATCTGGCGTTGAGTGAGTAGCCTTCATTCAACGCTTGTGAACTTAGACAGATTTTTATCTATCTACACCTTAGGTAAGAGTTTACGTGACTTAGCCACTTAGGCTATCTGTCCCATCAATGTTATAGGATAACCTGCAATCATTAAACTTGTGCACAAGTTAGATCACCACATGTGTATACATTGTACGCTAGGACTTCTTCAAATCCAGGACATTGGGATCAATGGACCAAACAGAACTCTATCCACCTATGCTGACGCATGTTCAGGTCCTTCTGATCTATCAAATACTTCAGGCTCTTATGATCTGAATAAATATCGACCTTAACCACATATAGATAATGCCTCCAATGCTTGAGAGCAAATACCACGTTCGTCAACTCCAAATCATGGACCGGGTAATTCCTCTCATGCACCTTCAGCTGGCATGATCCATAGGCTATCACCTTCCCGTGTTGAAGCAGAACACAGCCTAATCCACTCCCAAAGGCGTCATTATAAATCTCAAAGCCCTCTGATCCACATGGAGAACATAAGACTAGCACCGTGCTCAGACAACACTTTAGTTCTTCGAAGGCTTAAGCACTCTACGGCGACAAAACAAACTTCTGATCCTTCCTTGTCAAAGTGGTGAGGGGCAATGCTATCCAGGAGAAGTTCTCCACGAAGTGCCTGTAATAGCCGGCAAGCCCCAACGACACAGTAGACAACACAAGCCACTCCCGTATTGCAACTATCTTCACCGGATCGACCATAATTCCCCCCCTGACCACGTGACCAAGGAATGATACCGAGGACAACCAAAACTTGTATTTGGAGAATTTGGCATACAGTTGGTTCCTCCTTAGGGTCTCCAATACCATATATACATGCTTGAAGTGGTAATCCTCGCACTGTGAGTACACCAATATATCATCGATGAAAACTATCACGAACTGGTCCAAATACTCTCTAAACGTCTTGTTCATTAAATACATAAACACGGATGGCGCATTCGTCAGCCCAAATGGCATGACGGTGAACTCATAATGCACATAACGTGTGCTAAAAGCCGTCTTGGGAATGTCACTTTCCTTAATTCTCAGCTGATAGTACCCGGATTTCAAATCTAGTTTCGAGTACACTGTCAACCCGACCAGCTGATCAAATAGAGCATCAATCCTCGGGATCGGATATCTATTCTTCTCGGTAAGCTTATTCAACTCTCGGTAATCAATAAACAGTAGCAAACTTCCGTCCTTCTTCTTAACAAAAAGGACTGGCGCGCTCCAAGGAAACGAACTTGTACGCACATACCCTTGATCTAACAGCTCTTGAAGTTATACCTTCAATTTCGCCATCTCCTTAGGCGCTAAGCGGTATGGGGAGCATGACACAGGCTTGGCACCTAGCACTAGCTCGATGGTAAAGTCGATCTCTCGCTGAGGTTGAGCTCTAGGGAGATTTTCAGGAAAAACGTCAGGAAACTCTGATACAACTGGGATGCTATCTAGACCTGTATTGGACTTCGAAGCCTCCACTAAAGTGAAGAATAGCTCTGCACCACTACAAGCTACCTTAACCACTTGGAGAGCAGACATCAATGTCTTGCTTGATCCCCTCATGCCAGAGAATGTCGTATCACTCTCTGTATCAACTCCCAGTCTGACCACCTTGTGATTGCAATCAATGTTCGCATGCTACTTCGATAACCAGTCCATGTCAAAGATCACATCAAACTCCACTATCAGTAATAGCGATGCTTGCAAGTCAAACTCTTGACTCCAAATCCGTACCTTAACTCAACAAACTCTATTCGCGTGCATAGAACACCTGTTAGGCAGCAACACATCCAATTTATCACTTGCCATCGAAGAAGGCACTCCGATGCGCGATACAAATTCCTAGGACAAAAATGAGTGTGAAGCTCCCGTATCAAATAGTGCTCTCATCGGACGATTAAAGATCAAAATAAAGTCTTGCACAACAAGTCATAAGCTAACAAGAAAAAGGAAACAAGTATATAGAGCTAAAAGTGTTATTAATTAACTAATACTTGTCACCACATCAGCCTGCTTTATGGCCTCCCATTGGCCAAGGTTGTAAACTCTAGGCTGGGATAGAGCGAAGTGGTATTCAGTTGACTCCACCGCCCTACCCATCTCCGCAAAAGATGCTTTGGGCTTCTTTTCTAACTTCGGGCACCCACTCCAACAGTCTCGGGCGATGTGTCCTTGCTTGCCACAATTATAGCAAGTAACCGAGCCTCGCATTGTAGTAACTTCAGACGCACCCGAAGGTGGGGTTGGACTCGAAGTACTCGCCTTCTTGTTCCACTTACAAAACCCAGACTTCGACGAGCTCGACACCTTGAACTCTGACTTCTTCAAGCTTGAGTCCTTCGCTTGAACTCTCTTCCCCTCTTTCTCCAGAAATCAGGCGGTATTGACCAGAGTTAGGAAACCCTGCGTCATAGGCCCAGAGAGCAGTGGCCTTAGGTCTTCACGTAAACCCTCATAGAACCGGTTGGTCTTACCCTCCTCGTCGGCAAAAGTAATGTCGGCATAACATCCCAACCTCGCGAACTCGTGGAGGTACTCATCCACGCTACTTTCTCCCCACGTCATTCTCTGGAACTAATTTTCTATGTCGATCCTCTGTGCTGAGGGGTGGTATCTAGCCAGGAATACCCTCGTGAAATCCTTCACCGAGACATCAGTGAGTTGTCTTCCAACCAAGATATGCAGCTCCAACTCTTCCAACCACAGTCTCTCCTCTCCATACAATAAGAAGGTGGCTATGGTGGTTTTCTGTCACTCCTCCGTCTCAGTTTTCATCAAGACTCTCTTAACACAAGAGAGCCAATCCTCGGCCTGGGTTGGGGTTCCAGTCCCCGTAAACACTGGAGGATTGAAGCTCATCACATGTTTGAGCTGCTTTTCTGTTTCTCTTCTTGGCACCAAAGGCTCTACAGACGCTCATTCCACCTCTCCATGTGCTGCCACATGAAGCGGAATCTGCTACATAATAGGGGCAAGAGGTTGTGCTTGCCTCCCTGGCTGGGCATTTATCATTGCAAACACTGCCTCAGCCACGAGTCTTATCATTTCTACCGAAGGAGGGGTTGCATGCACATCATTAAGTGCACATCTTTCCACAGAGTGCGGACGTTCCGACTGTCCTGCACCACTCCTAGTCACCTATATTTGTAAAAACACTCAATTAGGCAACAAACAGATTGCCAAAACGCAATCATTGGAACACTCAGGTTCTTCAAATATGTGTATTTTCATTCCAAAGTGGGCATTCAAGGGTTCTTTTTCATATTATAATTATGACGCACATGCCTGTGCTCACCACCCCTTAAAAGAATTTATCCACAAATTCTCATAAGAAAGACCGACACCATAGTCTGATACCAAATTATAACACCTCTATCCGTCACATGGGATATAACAGAAGGTCCGGTCGGGGCCCCACGCCATATTCCATGGACAGACAATGGAGTTATATATTAATACAAAAATACTATAGAGAGATTTCGAATCCTATCACAGAGTATTCTAGCGGAAGTTTTTAAAAAAGTTAAATGAACCCAGAAATAAACATGAATGCCCACTATAGTCGAAGACAGGAATAAAAGTAATAATACACAAAGAGTCTCGACCTTATGGCCTTAAAACTGTTTACTTACAAAATAAGTGTTTTACAGACTTCGGCATGCAGGTCAGACGCACATGAGAATAGTAAAAGAAAACACTTCGCTTTGACCTTCAAGGGCCAGTACTGAAACAAGGGCTTCAGCCCGCTACTTGCCACTTGGCTCACCTATTCATACATACGAACAATCCACCGGATGGTGGCAAAACAAAGCAACAGTTAGCTAAAGCTGACCAAATTATAATGACACCACCCCTTACTCTGGGCGGCGGTGATCCTTCCCTACAATATATTAGCAAATCTAAACAGAGTAATGTAAGTGCAATTTAAGAACACTACACCACAGGCATAGGAACTAATGGCTACATGCCCGGTGCTCTCATGGCACATTCTCGGTGTCCGGAAAAAACCAGGGACTCACCACCGTTCACAAGATGGCAACATACATGAGCATTTGGTAGTCTTTACGGCCTGCACAAGGCCTAAGACCCATAACTATGGCAGCGACATGTAATACTACCCACAGACGCTCTGCATAGCTACTGGGTAGGTTTGACCCTTTATCGTTGCTCACATCGCCGGGCGCAAAAAGCCATGACGTGGGTTGGCCTCCCCCTTCACATTTATACAGACATTTCACAATCACGTTATGATAAACGGATGGCTCTCAGACCGCCAAGCGGGGTTCTCAAAGCTCTCAGCCCCACATCACTGGACCCAAGTCTCCATGATACGGGCCTCAAACACTGGCCCTAGGTCTCCATGACAAAGGCCTCAAACAAAGCTTTCAAGGAGCCACCGCCAATGGTAGCACTACTGTCGTGCGGTACCTGGCAGAAATGCGATTCTACCCAGTTTTCTGGGTGCCCCTTAGAGTTAGTCCCCAAGGTTCCCTGCTGCAATCTACCGCATAGAAACCCAAAAAACAAACATCACGGAGTATTCTCCAGCAACAACAAGCATAATGAAAAACATCACCAATCCAGACCAACCTGTCTGGATGGGCTTCACACACCATGCCTATGCTCGTATTCGATTCCAAACTCTATATGCAAAACTACGGGGATACTCCGTATCTACCTAAAGGAAGACCTTACGCTCACCACACACTCGTGGGAGAGGGTTTCCTGTGCAAAAGGAAGATGAATTCACATGTCCATGTAGAGAATCATTACCCTTTGCGCCCTCTTCGGTGTCATGCCAAAGATCTAGACAGATGAACACGACCGCGACGATCTTGCCTCCATAGATACGGACTCGCCTTGCGAATCAGTGCTTAGCAACTCAGACAGTGGCGAGATCTCCCTTCCGGCACTGCTGCTCCTTCTCCAAGAAGCCCAGGACAAGTCCTCACTCCAAAAGTAATGAAGTGAAAATGGCCAAACAAGGCTTATAGATAAAGCTTTTGCCGCGCGGTAACTTTCTACCACCGTGCGACATCTTAATTCAACGCCTCGTTTCCAGTACAACCGCCCAAACCTTCCAATCACAGGCCGACACGTGAACATGATGTTATAGTGTCTTTACCGCCGAGCGATAGGACGCTAACGCCACGCGGTAACTGTCGTTTGTTACGACACGATGTCTCATACTATCACCAATGCTAACTTCTACCGCCGCGCGGTAAAATCCTGAGACCACTATCAATTAAATTGACCTAGCAATCGCCGGCGGTATCACTATCGCCGAGCGGTAGCTTCCCGAGAGCTCTGCCAGAATAATACCCCAGCTACCGCCGCGCGGTAACTATCTACCGCCGGGTGATAATATTTTTCCCGAGAACTCAGTGCTTTCGATGAAAAGGACGCTAACCCTAGAGCTACGGCCACGTGGTAACTAGATACCACCGAGCGATATCCCCAGAGAATAATTTCCCGCCTTAAGAAATTTGGGGCGTTACATCAGGCAAAACCCTTGCCCTACACCCTAAGAACACAATTGTTCCTACATCTCAAAGAAATTCCTTCTTCTCTTTCCTTAGGCTCTCAGCCCTACCTCAGCCTTATAATTTAGGCTTACAGCTCAGAGATATATATATCTCCTATCCCTCAGATCTGCTACTAGATCTTACAAAATAAGAATTAAAGTTGACTAGAATTTGAGATTTGATAAATCACCCAACAGGAAAGAAATAAGTTACTTCTTGTTGATTAGATCTTGATGAGTAATCTTCTTCCTTGAACTTGATTGAGAAGAAATAATTCAATCCTTCTTAGCTTTTTCAAATCTTCTTGAAGGAGAAGGTCGGGTTGAACTCGGCTTGAGAAGATTGGAGTTGGTCCATGATCTGCCTCCTCTCCACCTTCAGAATTCTGTTGAATTGATCTGACAGACTGAGATGAGAAGAATGAGAAATCTATGTCTTTTCTGTTGTGTTGGTCTCCTTATATAGGCTTTAGCAAGAATGACTGGCTGCCCTAGTTAATCCACTGACATCTGACAGTTCTGATGGTTGTCAGAACTTCGGGCTTCAAATTCTGGACCTAGAAGAATTTCTGTCTTGAGAGCTTCTGCATAAAGGTGTTGGCACTAGTTCTGGGTATTGACACTTCTGTACTTAGATTCTATCGACACCAATCCTGGGAGTCGACACTTCTCTTATAGGGGTGTCGACAACAATCGAGTGTTTCGAAATCGCTAGCTCTTTGTCTCAACATAACTTGTATAAAAGGTGTCGACACTAGTCATGAATGTCGACATAACTTGATTCCTTGTCTCAGCACTGCTTTTACAAAGGTTTCGACACTTGTCTAGTGTCTCGATAATTTTGTACTTAGTTTATTTTCTTCAGCATAGAACCTGCACAAGTAAACTCAACATACATCAAATACGAATTTGTGTATATCATTGAGTTGAAAGGGGTTCTTCAAATCAGGTACTCAATTCTCAATGTACCCAACAATCTCTCCCAAATTGGAGAAGTTATAACCTTAATTCAATAATATACAAAATAATGTCAAAGTAAAATACTTGAGATGTACATTACAGGTGTTATAACAAATATATATACTGAAACAGCAAATACTACAACAGATATAGTAAATTTCAACTAAACTATTTATTTCAACTTCTTCAAAAATTACATTATTTTTTTTAATTGAACTATACAAATTACAGAAATTTCCTAAGGCAAAGGGTTCTAAGTCTAATCATGTTCTTTGATAACAATCCCTTTTCTTGATGGGCCTTTTGATTTAACTTCAGGCACTTGGTCATCAGCCTTCTTCTTTCCTTTATCATCTTGTGCCTTAGTATGCTCCTCTTTCTTAATTCTTTGCCTTTCAACATAGTGATATGGCTTGGGGAAGTATTTGCTAGGTTCAATAGAGTCAGCAGGAATCTTCCCAGCCTTCAGAGCTTTCCTAAACATATGAATGATCTCATGCTTCTTTGTATGTTTTGCCCATTCTTGTTCAGAATACCACTTGCCCCTGTCAGTTATTATTATAAACTGCTTTCCATGTAGAGATTATAATGGATCTTGAAGTTGGACTCCACTGCTCAAAATCTGGCTTAGCCTCAGTCTGCTCTCCGAATCTTTTCTTAGCTAACTGAACTTCTTGTTCTTTGAGCAGGACAGTATCAAACATTTATGTAAGTATCTAGCGTCTACCTAATTCACATAGATGGGGGTGAATAGGTGATGTTTGCGTATTTTTACGGAATAAAAATTATCTTAAAGAACAAGAACACAAACACAAAGATTTATAGTGGTTCCCCGTATTGGGTATGTCCACTGTCCTGCCTCGCCTATCTACCACGAAGGAATAGATTCGGCTACTTCACCTTTCTCAGATTATAACAATCTTATAACTTGGAGCAATGCTCCTACACCTCGATCCGCAAATCGGATCTTCAAACTCGATCCACACATGGATCTACAATCTCGACCCACTAATGGATTTACACTTGAAAGAATAAACTTCCTACAATCTCGGAGACAAAGCTCCTACAAGAGTTAAAATAAATTTTACAAGTACAATACAAACTTTATACTTCCAGATCTGAGAACTTCGAGGGTCTTCCTTCTTGAAACATGAAAACATTGATGAAGAAGGTTGAGGAAGAAAATCGAGAAGGCTGATATGAAAACTAGGATTCGACCCGATCAAATAGATGATGAAGAATCTTGAAATTTGGATCTATCGAATCTTTGCAATCTTCGAATCACTGGATCAAGAGATTGGAGGCAGAGGAGAACAGTGATGGCGATGTATGACTTCTCCCGAATTTAGAAAGAGCGATTCTGATTTTTAATTCTAATTAGATTAGGGTTCTTGAATTCGATTGAAAAGAATATATATATCATCTTCAATGGTAATGAATCATTAAGGAAAGATCCACTAATGGATCAATCATCATTAAATCAGAATAATTTGAAATCCCATCAGAATATATAGAAAGAAAAATCCGCAAGTCCATTTCTCGAGAAGAAGTATATTTCTCGAGAAATGAAAGGCTTTCTCGATAAATGACTTGGCTTCTCGAGAAAAGACTTGAAGAAATTTCTTTGAATAAAATCACTGATTTCTCGAGAAGAATATTATTTCTTGAGAAAATGACTTAGCGCATTTTTAGAACTAGAGCCAGATTTCTCGAGAAGAAAATGATTTCTCGAGAAATAAATTGCTTTCTCGAGAAATAATATGGCTTCTCGATAAATTGACTTAGCGCAAAATTTTGTAAACTGATGCAATGACTTCTCGAGAAAGAATTGACTTCTCGAGAAAAAGACTTAGCTTCTCGAGAAATGATTTTGACTTCTCGATAACTGTTTTGCATTTCTCAAGAACTAAATTGGCTTCTCGAGAAATCTTCAGGGCATTTCTCGAGAAAAGGACTTAAAGTATTTTCAGACAACTTCCCGAGACATCTTATGGTTTCTCGAGAACAGCAATGCTTTCTCGATAAATAGACTTAGACTTCTCGAGAAACAGTCTTCACTTTCTCGAGAAATGGACTAGGAAAGTTTTGGAAAAAATTTCTTTTCTTCTTTATTGGAAACCAGAAACCCTTCCCTTCTTCCATTTCTTTAGTACTTGAAAATGAAGTGCATCCCAATAGAGAGGTTACACATGAGTCAATACCATGGATCACACAATGAGGGATTACATTGTATAGTCTTGTGTTTAGTGACTCATTATAAACTGACATTGGTCTACACTTAACAATATTGACCTGCAAGCACTCAACTAAAAGATAACATCAAATATAAATTTAATTCATCTTAATTCAAGGGTGACTTCACACAAATCTGGGTTATTGTGGATACAATACCCAATAATTTCCACCTCCTTACAAGCAATATTCTTAACATGTGGAGGAGGACTGTACATAGTTTGCACGGCCTGCTGAATAGTCTCAAATTGTGTTGGATGGATGCAAGACTCAGCAGTGAGATCATCATAGGCAATAAGAGGAAGGCCTAGAGTGCCTCTGATGTTATTTGAGGTCTATATAGCATGCTCAGAGATTGACTTTACAATCATTCTCTCCCCCTTTATGACTTCTCGCTCCACATGATCACGGAGGTCATTCTTATGAAATCTTACTTGGTCTTCCAGATGTCTGAACCCTGCAGACAAATGTGTCTTTGTTTGGAGAAGGTGATCATCTAGTTCTTTGCATAAAGCATTGACTGCTTGAACTACAGAGTATGCATGTATAGATATCTTAGTTTCAAGAGCTGTAGTAGTTGACCCTATTTTTGTTTCTAGTTCAGTAGTCTGGGCAGCTAACTTTCCCAGTCAAATTTCATGCATTTTGATCATGTTTTCATTTATTTTTGTCTGGTTCTCAAGCACGCATCCTTGTTTAAGACCCAAAACCTCCAAATCTTCCTTGGACTCCTTCTGTTGTCCGGCTAGGTGAACCACACCATATGCACCTCTTTGGAAGAAATCTAGCATGTCCTTTTTCAGCAAATTCACTTCAAATATAATGGACTTGATATCCTGGGCTAGCTGAAATTGGATATCTGATTGCTCTCATCAACATACTTTTCCAGAGCTGTCCTTTGCTAATCCAACATCATTTGCATTTGAAGCAAGAGTGAGCTAAAGTCCATGGGTGTTGTAGGTTGTGTTACAGATTGTATAGTTGCTTTGTATTTCCTGCTAGTAGCCCTCATTTGTGAATATTTACTTTTCTTAAGCATGGACACTTTCTCTTCTTCAGATCCTGAGGAGCTCTCCACTTCCACTGGTTCTTGCTGAGAAATTCCTTCAGTATATGGGGCATGAGTTTCCAGTTCCCCCTCAACCATTGCAGATACTTTAGCATGGGTTGTGTGCTCCATGTGATCATCTGGTTGCTCCTGGGCTGCACCATCTCCTTATTTATTGACCATTGAGATAACAGTCTCATTTGCTGGCCCAAACACAACCACATATTGTGCTGGTACATCCTCTTGTTACTAAAAGGTCTCCAGGTCATGGACTACTTCCATGAATGTATCATATGTAGTAGTAGAGTCTGATACCTGTAGTACAGGGAGGTTCTCCCCCTCAAGTTGATCCCTATCTAGGATTGGTTCTCCTACTGAATGATCTTTTTCAGGGAGTAGCTCCCCCTCAATCTGAGCATCATCGACAAGAGTGGTCCTTGGGGAAGTAACTGCTTGATCTTTAGTTTGAACCTCTATCCTGGATCCTTCTTGATCCACTGAGTCACTAGTAGACTCATCATCCACTTTAGGTACTTCCTTGAGCTTCTTTGTCTTCTGCTGATCAGAGGAGTCCTGTGTCAGCTTCCTGTCCCACCTGCTCAGAATTCTCATATCCATTCTCCTCATATGATTGATCTTTGAACCAATCTTGAGGTTGATATTATTTGGTAGTACTAGGACAAGGTAAAGGCTTACTATTCTGCCCATATTGGGCTTGCTGACACTCTCAGCAATCTTGTAAAATAGCATCCTGCTCTAGTTTGTCTTTAGATTGAAGATGATTCTAGTCATAATGTTGAACATGGAAGCTGACATTCTTTCGTGCGCACCCGTCTTGCACAAGAGCACCTTGCCCACTATTTCTGATAAGAATTTACCTTGAGAATTCATCCCCTTCCTAGAAAGGGTACTTCCTACCTTGGTGTTAGAGGGTAATCCACACCATGTTAGGGCATCTTTAGTTTGTCCTGAATCTACTACATCTTCATCATCATCCTGACCAAACTTGGTCACGTGAAAGACCTTGGCCAATCGACTGGGTGTGATGTGGATCTTGGCTTCTTTGACGTTGGATTTGATTTTCTTAGATGTGACCTTGGCATTGGTATAGAATTCAAGAACTTCTCTTTTCCAAATGGTTGAAGGTACAGAAAGTACATATTCCAGTCCGGCGTCGGTGATTAGGGTAACAACATCCTTGATATCTTTAGTTGCTGAATTAAAACCATTTCGCACTAGTTCGTATCCTTCGAAAAGATGGTCTTCATTCTTGGGTGCCATTTGAGTAAAGAATGAGCAATACAGAGTTGATAGAGTTCTAGGGCTCGACACTCAGGAATAAATAGTTCAGAAATAC
The DNA here is from genome assembly GCA_039513925.1 of Platanthera zijinensis. Lineage (NCBI taxonomy): Eukaryota > Viridiplantae > Streptophyta > Magnoliopsida > Asparagales > Orchidaceae > Platanthera > Platanthera zijinensis. The sequence continues at coordinate 161,710,382 of CM077083.1, forward strand.
AAGAAGGCATGGTTGACTTCTTCGCACACATTCTATTTATAGGCTTCCTTACGGGGAAAACGAAAGGGCGCGCTCAAGGTTTACTAATCCAAAATTGTCTAGAAATGATATGTCTCGACACTGACAATTTTGTGTCGACACATGTCGACACTGGTGTCGACACAAGTCAGCACAAGGAAAATGTTTCTCGTCATAACCTAGGTGTTAAGACATCTTTTGGTGTCTCGACACATTCTCAGATCTATCGACACTTTCTTTTATGTTCTGACACATTCTATATGGACTTAGCCAAATTTTTATTTTCTTATTTTCTATCTAATGTCACTTGAACTTTTTAATGTCTTACTTATTTATTTAGGTAAGTAAACTTTGTTACTTAACTTATACAAGTTGAACTGGGATTTTCTAGGTACCAATGAAAATGGTTATTCTTAACCAGAATTCTTGAGTACCCTAATAACAGGATTTACTCTATGTTTAACATACCTAGTTCAAACTTGAAGAAATTGAACTTGTTTTCATCTAAGGGTTTTGTGAATATGTCAGCAATTTGATTTTCAGTTGGAGTATAATGTAAAAAGATATTGCATTTTTCAATATGTTCTCTTCGAAAGTGATATCTGATTTCTATGTGTTTGGTTTTACTGTAAGAAATAAGATTATTAGCAATTGAGATTGCACTAGTAGAATCACGAAACATAACAGATTTACTTAGTTGTACACTGTAGTCCAGAAGTTGATTTTGAATCCATATTAAATGTGCATAGCAGCTCCCAGCTGATATATACTCAGACTCAGCTGTCGAAATAGCTATACTTGTCTGCTTCTTGCTGCTCCAACTGATGAGTCTTCTCCCCAAAAATTGACAAGTTCTTGAAGTACTCTTTCTGTCCTCTTTACAACCTGCAAAATCTGCATCTGTGTATCTAGTTAGATCAAAATCACCATTCCTAGGATACCAAAGCCCAAGATTGGGTGTGCCCTTTTGATATCTCAGTATTCTTTTAGCAGCTGTATAATAAGACTCTTTAGAGCAGGCTTGGTACCTAGCACAGACACATGTTGAAAACATGATATCTGGTCTACTAACTATCAAGTAAAGGAGTGATCCAATGATGCCTCTGTACAAGGATTCATCCACTGGTTTCCCAGATTCATCCTTGTGTAGTGATACTGAGGAATCCATTGGGGTTCTCATGGCAAAAGAATTTTCCATACCATACTTCTTAATCAACTATTTTGTGAATTTAGACTGAGAGATGGATATACCATCTTCAGATTATCTAACTTGGAATTTCAAGAAGTACTTCAGCTCACACATGCTGCTCATTTCAAACTTGCCATGTATAAGATTGGCAAATTTCCTACATAGCAACACATTAGTATAACCAAAAATGATGTCATCTACCTAAATCTGGACTAGGATGCTTAAACCTTTGATGTCCCTTAAGAATAGTGTCTTATCTATCTTCTCCCTAGAGAATTTGTTCTCTATGAGAAATCTAGAAAGGGTCTCATACTAGGCTCAAGGTGCCTGTTTTAACCCATACAATGCTTTATGTAATCTGAAGACATGAGAGCTAAGTTTAGGATTTACAAAACCTGGTGGCTGTTCTACATAGACCTCATTCTTCAATGTACCATTTAGGAATGCATATTTAATATCCATCTGGTAGACTTTATATACTTTGTAAGCTACGTGAGTTAAAAATAATCAAATGGCTTCTGGCCTAGCTACAGGTACAAAGATTTGGTCAAAGTCTATTCCTTCCTCTTGTCTATACCCCTTAGCCATATTTCTTGCCTTGTTTTTAACTATGACTGCATTCTCATCTAATTTATTCTTATATATCCACTTAGTTCCTATGACATTTTGATTTCTAGGTCTAGGAACTAGACTCTAGACCTTACATCTCTCAAATTGATAGAGCTCTTCTTGCATTGTCATGGTCTGGTTGGGGTCTGAATTGGCTTCTTCATATTTCTTAGGTTCCATCTCAGAGAGAAAGCTAGAGAATAGAACCTCATTATGATGTCTACTCCTAGTTGTCATACCTAGCCTAACATCACCTATTATTTGATCAGTATGATGGTCTCTATAGAGTCTAACAGCTACAGGCAGATTTCTACCATCACCTAGTTCTTCAGGTAGAGATGGGTGGGTCTCTTCCTCCCCCTAGGCAATGACTGTGTCTTCTATAGGAACTACAACATTGTTTCTAGCCTCTAATTCTATAGAAGATGAATCTCCTATATTTAATTTTTCCATCTTAGAGTCAATATATCTTAGACTAGAATTGTTAGATAATATATTATGTAAAACAGAAGTTTCATCAAAAACAACATTAATAGATTCTTCTACCACTTGATGTTTCAAGTTATAGATTCTATATGTCTTGCTATGATTACTATAGTCTACAAAAATACCTTCATAGGACTTCTCTAAAAACTTAGTTAGATAAGTCTTCCCATTGTCTAGGACATAACACTTACTTTCAAAGATCTTAAAATAGGACATACTTGGTTTTCTGCCTTTCATTAGTTCATAGGGTGTCTTGTTGTGACTTTTGTTGATTAAGGCCCTATTTTGAACATAACAGGCAGTGTTTACAGCCTCAGCCCAAAAATATTCTTGGAGAGATGTGTCACATAGCATACTTCTAGTAGCCTCAATGAGAGTTCTATTTTTCCTCTCAGTAACCCCATTTTGCTGGGGAGTTCTAGGAGAGGATAATTCTTGAAAGATCTCTAGTTCTTTACAGAAATTTGTCATTCTTTCAGATTGAAATTCTATGTCATGGTCACTTCTGAACTTGACCACAGAACTATCCTTTTCATTTTGAATTTGTTTAACAAAATCAACAAGAATGTCCAGAGTTTCAGACTTTCTCCTTAGGAAGAATACCCAAGCAAATCTAGAGTGATCATCTACAATCACATAGGTGTTAGACTTCCTACCTAAACTAAGAACCTGTATAGGACCAAATAGGTCCAAATGAAGTAAGTACAGACATCTCGTAGTGTCTTTGGACTGAATGCTCTTAAAGGAGACTTTTGTCTGTTTACATCTTTCACATGCTGGACACATGCCTTCTTTGGAGAATTTTAGCTGGGGTCAATTTCTAACTAAGTCCATAGAAAGCAACTTGCCCATAGCTCTATAATTTAAGGGAGCTAGCCTCTTGTGTCATTGCATACACAAGTAGTCTTTCTCACTTGCTACTAGGCATACAGGAGAATCCTCATTTATACATAAGAAATTTAGACAATAAATGTTGCCACTCCTAGTGCCTGATAAGATGATCTCTTGATCACTTTTTTCCTTATCAGATACTTATCATTGTGGAAGGTTATTTCCTAGCCTATATAACAAAGCTGAATTATGCTTATCAGATTGTGTTTAAATCATTTCACATAAGCCACTTTTGTAATAGTCACTAGACCATTAGAAATGTTACCGTATCCTTTTGTGTAGACTCTTTTTGAGCCACCAAAGATCACCTTTGGTCCAGCCTTTACTAATCTATAGTCTATCAATATACTCTTACTTCCAGTCATGTGCCCGGAACAGTCACTGTCCAAGTACCGACATTTTTGTGGTACTTAGATCCACCGGCAATCATAAAATTAGTTAACCTTAGGCACCCAAATTCTTTTGAGGCCTTGGTTCCAATTATACTTAGCTGTATGAACCACAACAGGTTTTCTGAATGCAAGAGACTGAGATCTAAATGAGGGTCCTGTTGGATTGTACCAATAATCTAGAGCAAAATGCCCAACCTTCCAACAACACCAACACTCATATTTATTATACCTTCTCTTAGGTTGCACCTTCGAAGTTGAAATTTTGTGCAACTTAGAGTTGTCTTTCAGATTCCAAGGTTGTGGTGCAGAATTGACACCTTTCCCTTTCAAAAATGAGTGTTGTGCACTGGAACAAGATCCAATAATTTCTTGTCTCCTTGGATTGATCACACTTTATGGAGGTCTATAGTCCTTATTTACATTATATATAGTTCCTTTCCAGCAAGGCACTTTATTGACCTTGCTGGTGGAGCACTAAGCAATCATGTGTCCAGGAATATATGATGCCTTACATCTGTTAGAAGTCAGATGCTTGGCTGGTGGTTTAACTGAATCCATTGGGGATTTCCCTTTTGGATCAGATTCTTATAAATCTTATAATCCTCAATATATCCTACACCACTTCTAAATGGTGTAGAAAATGTTTCAATAATGGGCAAGACTGACTTAGGCTTGGAAAACTTGTCCAAGAGTTGTCTTTCCTGAAGAAGCTTTACTTCCAGGTTCTTGACTGTCTTGGCTTGTTCAGCAATGATTTCAGTTTTTTCATCTAGTCTGTGAGTTAAATATATCAATTCCAAGTTTTGATGATCTAACTTCATGGTTGCATCCTTAAACTCATCAGGATGGTGTTCATCCTGAGCTTTTTCATCAGTGTTAGCCATGAGTCCCTCCTCTTCAGAGTCACTGTCAAATATGGATAGTGGAGGTCTTATTCTCATGCCTGAGTCTTCAGTGGCTATCAAGGCCATTAGAGCCTCCCCTTCTTGAGACTATAAAGATTAAGTTTCACTTTTTGAAAGTGTTGACTGCTTCTTAGCTAACAGACTCCTATCAGCCTTCTTATGTACATTAGACTTCTTGTTTTTAGTTTCTTTTCCTTTCTCTTTACTGGGCATTTAGCAATGACATGCCCTGACTTGTTATATCAATAACAAATAACATTAGTCTTAAATTGTTTGTTCTTAGAAGAGTCATACCTGTCCCCAGACTTCTTTTTCCTAAGATTCTCTGAATGGTCAGTCTTCTTGTGAGAAGAATCTCCACCAAGACCCTTCCAGCTGTCTTGCCTCTTTCTCCTCAGAATCTTCTTAAACTGCCTGGAGAGTAATGAAAATTCTTCTTCAGTTATATCTTCTCCAGATGAAGCAGTTTCAGAGTCTTCTAAGTGTGTTTATTTTCTGACTGTGGGTGCAGTCTTTTCTCTATTTTTCTTAGATGAATCAGCCTTTAAAGCCAGTGTTTTCTCCTTACTGTGAGCCTTAGCTGTGTCTTCTTTAGACTTCCTGAGGTTTAGTTGCATTTCATGAAATATCAGCTTGCCAAATAGAGCCTGGGGGTCTATATTGGCTAAGTTATCCATTTCCCTGATGGCACATATCTTGATGTCCCATTCCTTATTTAGGGACCTCAAGAATTTATCATTCAGTTCATAGGTTGTGAATTTTCTTCCATAGATTCTCAGGTTGTTCACAATTCTAAAAAAATTCTCAAAGGTCTCAGTTATTGTGTCTGTTTTGTCTTACCTGAAGGCTTCATACTGCTGGTTTAATAGAGATTTTCTGTCATCTCTAACCTCATCAGTGCCTTCCATGTACACTATCAAAGATTCCCACATTTCTTTAGCTATTTTACAGTGAATCAGACTTTGGAATGTGGAGTCATCTACGATACTAACAATTATGTTCTTAGCCCTCTTGTCCATAGAGGACAGAATTATCTCATCCTTGTCCATCTCCATGTAGGTCTTAGGTGTCCTTATATTGGAATAAAGACATGACACTTTCATAGGTATGAATGGTCCTTCTAATACAATGATGTATATTCTTGGATCTGTAGCCTCCATAAAGAGTCTAACCCTTTCCTTCTAGATCCCAAAGTTTTCTTTAGAATAGATTGGGAGTTTGATGGAATGGTTTTCTCTTTGAACCATGATTAGATCTCAGTTAATCCTTAGGATTCTCACTAGGCTGTTATGCCTTCACAGTGAACCTTCCTCTGATACCAATTGTAAAGTGTTTGTTTTAGGAAACTGATTGACCTAGATGGGGGTGAATAGGTCCAATTCGAATTTATTCAAATCTTGGCTACTTATGGACACACAAATTTCTTTAGTGAGGAAGTTAACATAGCCACAACAATCAAGAAAATAGATAAACTAAGATCAACACAGATCTAATCGAACATTCACAGCACAAACCACAACACAGCACATAGGAATTTTATAGTGGTTCCCCAAATTATGGGTACATCTACTTTCCCCCTTCGCCTATCTAGCAATGAATTAGATTTGGCCAAACTCCTCCTTTATTTTCCTCAGATCCTCAGATCTTACACCTCAAAGCCCAGTTGGCTCCTACAACTCAGATTCCCTTCAAATATCCTACCTCAGTGTGCACCTTCACTCCTATACCACATGCAAACCCTTGCCCTACATCCTCAGAACACAATAGTTCCTACAACTCAGAGAAAGTACTTCTTCTCCTACCTCAGGCTCTCAGCCCTACCTCATCTTTTATAATTTAGGCTTACAGCTCAGAGATATATATATCTCATACCCCTCAGATCTACCACCAGATCTTACAAAATAAGAATTAAAGTAGACTAGAATTTGAGATTTGATAAATCACCCAACAGGAAAGAAACAAGTGACTTCTTCTTAATTAGATCTTGATGACTAATCTTTTTTCTTGAACTTGATTGAAAAGAAATAGTTCAACCCTTCTTAGCTTTTTCAAAGCTTCTTGAAGGAGAAGGTAGGGTTGAGCTTGGCTGGAGAAGATTGGAGTTGATCCATGATCTGCCTCCTATCTACCTTCAGAATTCTGTTGAATTGATCTGACAGACTGAGATGAGAAGAATGAGAAAAACTATGTAATTTCTATTATATTGGTCTCCTTATATAGTCTTTGGCAAGAGTGACCGGTTGCCCAAGTTAATCCACTGACATCTGATAGTTCTAACGGTTGTCAGAACTTCAGGCTTCGAATTCTGGACTTAGAAGAATTTCTGTCTTGAGAGCTTCTGTATAAAGGTGTTGACACTAGTTCTGGGTGTTTACACTTCTGTACTTAGATTCTGTCGACAAAAATCCTGGGTGTCGACACTTCTCTTATAGGGGTGTCGACAACAATCGAGTGTGTCGACACTGCTAGCTTCTTGTCTAAACACAACTTGAATAAAAGGTGTCAACACTAGTCCTGAGTGTCGACACAACTTTATTCCTTATCTCAGCACTGTTTTTACAAAGGTGTTGACACTTGTCTAGTGTCTCGACACTTTTATACTTAGTTTATTTTCCTCAACATAGAACTCGCACATGTAAACTCAATATATATCAAATACAAAATTGTGTATATTATTGAGTTGAAAGTGCTTTTTCAAATCAGATAAACAATTCCCAATGTACCCAACAGTATCCGCAGGTGTAGCGAACAGGTCTTGGTTCTGGCCTCGGTGTTCAAGGAGGATAATCTTTCTATCTGACTTTGTTGGTGTGACCTTGGCAGACTGGCTTTGCGCCGACACTATGCAGAGAGGTCTTGTGCTAACTGTGAGAAGGGTGGTGATTATCTGATAGGTCTTGTGCTAGCTGTATGCGGATAGGTCTTGTGCTGGCTGGGTCACTCAAACGTCTTTGCTTGAGTTGGAGAATCTGCTGGCTTCGCAGGAAAGCCTAGCAAGACAAATGGCTGGAGATACTATTTCTGGAGGAGATAGTGAGATGCCCTTCTTAGGGAAGAATAAGAGGTGGGATAAGAAGAAGAAGTCATCTGCTGGCGATGGTCCTTCTACTTCATATCAGCAAGAGAAGAGTCAGTATTCTAAGCGGGATTGGAAGAAGAGGGAAGGGCCAAGGTGTTATAGATGCAATCTGCCAGGTCGCTTCAATAAGGATTCCAAAGTCAAACTTCAGCTTGGGCATGTTGTAGGTAAATAAGGAGTGGGTTCCAGTGCTAAGGAAAGAGGATGAGGGAATGCATCTTGACGGGCACGTGTGTCTGTGCTTTGTCTATAATCAACTAACAAGACGACTGGATCGTGCACTCGGAGTGTGATCACCACCTCATCGGGGACGAGTCAAAATTTTTTTCTCTACAAGCATACTCAAGTAATAATGTAATTATTACTGATGATGATACTGTTCATGCTGTCTAGAAGGAGGGTGTCATTTCTTTGGGCAGTTATAAGGTTCTACTCACATTGAGTAGTGTTTATCACGTGTCGGGAATGAAAAAGAACCTCTTCTCAGTGAACAACGCAGTGGATGTGGGTTATCATGTTCTATTCGGCCTGATAGAAGTGAAGTTTCTCTGCAATGTGTTAGTGGTGAAGACTGACGTTGATCATGTTGGGAGAAGCGTGATAGTTTTACTTTCAAGACAACCTAAGCACCTAGAGGGGGGGGGGTGAATAGGTTCTAATGCTTGTTAACACTTTTTGGCAGAATTCAATTGCAGAATTAAAACACACAGCACAACAGTCACAGAAATTTAACCATCACAGATTGCACACTGTTTTATAGTGGTTCGCCAAGGTCTGGGTACATCCACTTTCCCCCTTCACCTATCTAGCAGTATGCTAGATTCGGCCAAACTTCCTCTTTACTCAGATCCACAGATCCTACAGCTCAGAACCTAAAAAGGTTCCTACAACTCAGGCTCAACAGCCCTACCTCAGCCTTATCACAAAGCCTACAACTCAGAGAAGAACCTTCTCCTACACTCAGGCAAACAGCCCTACCACTCAGAGATCAACTCTCCTACACTCAGCCTTTATAATACAGGCTTACAACTCAGATCTGTATTGACAGATCCTACAGAAATTAGAAAAGAAGTTTTTAATGTCTTGCCTTTGTTGAGAGAGAAAAGAACAAGACAATTCTTGATCAGCTGATGAAATCAACTGAATCTGAGCTTTCTTCAAAGCTTCTTGAATCTGAACTTAGCTGAGTTGATTTCCAAACAGCTTCTTGAGAAACCAATGATGGCTTCCTTCTTCTTCTTCAAGTGGCTGGATCCCTCTCTATCCAACACCTTTGATGATACTTCTGAATTCTTGAAAGAACTCTACTTAGACTGATCCTGAGATCGTCTTCTTAGATCTTCTGATGAAGATCTTCTTTAATGCCTTGCACTTTCTTGAAGAGAGTACTTGTCTCTTAACTGATGTGTTGATTAAGAATTAATTTCCTCTTGTATATTATATTTTTCTTCTTCTAAATCTGTCTATTTATAGATCTTCTTCATAGTAACCGGCTGATCCGGTTTCTAACTGACTTCTGACAAGTTTGACAGCTTCAGTTAACCTGTCATAACCCACAGCTGTCAAGTCTTCAAACAGATCCTGTGCCCTAGTCTTGGACAGCAAAGTGTTGAGACAGACTGTCAGAAAGTGTCGAGACCAACTGTCTATATGTGTCGACACAAGTGACTTTGGTGTCGACACAACCTTTGATGATGTCGACTAGTTTGCCTTTAAGTCGACACTGCTTCTTCAGAACTTCATCTTGAGAATGAGTCGACACAGAGAATTTGTGTCGACTCAACACTTCATCTTTCTTCAGAAAATAACTTGGTCTTGACTTTGCAGTGTGTCGACACAAGTCCTGTGTATCGACACAGTTGTTGTAGATTCAGAACTCAGTATGTGTCGACTCTGCCTTCAGGTGTCGACATAGTTGAGGTCGACTATCTTTCTGTGAGTCGACACTACTTTCCAGTGTCGACACAAATGTGGTCGACTATCTTTCTCTGTGTCGACACAGCTTCCTTCAAGTGTCGACACAATTATTCTGAAGTGTCGACCCAGTTTCTTCAGATGGCGACACATGGACTTAGAATAATTTCCTGTATTCTTTAATACTTCTTTACCTGCACATGTCAACTTAAAACAACATCAAATACACCTTGATGTATATCATTAAGCTAAGTTAGGCTTCTTCAAATCAGGTACACATTTTCCAATGTACCCAACAATCTCCCCCTATTTGGAGAAGTCATAACCCTTTTAGTTAATGATATACACCATTTATAACAAAAATAATATGATTATGTATGACATTACAGGAATATTTTATATAAACAAAATATTAACAATTCATCACAGAGTGAACATGAATATATGATTCCAAACAAAATTTTGTTTATAACTTGATAATGTTTGATTACAGATGTTTACATTGAATGATCAAAACATTACAAAACATTTGAAAGAACTTAGAACTAAGACTGATCAAGCTCTCTTATAACAATTCCTTTGCCAGATTGGATTTGAGCCTTCACAGGAGCTTCAGCAACTTCAGCAGGCTTCTTGCCTTTTAGCTCAGCTTTCTTCTGAGCTTCTTCTTTTAGCCTTTGCCTTTCAAAGTAATGAAAGGGCTTTGGAAAGTACTTGCTCGGCTCCTGAGCATCTAGTGGCAGCCTTCCCAGCTTGGCTTTTCTCCTGAACTGTACTATGGCTTCCTGCCTAGCTTCATACTTTTGTCATTTTATTTCATTATACCACTTTCCTCTATCATGTACTTGGTCCTTTACAGCCTTCCATGCAGCTAGTATAATATTTCTTGAAGTAGGGCTCCACTGCTCAAAATCTGGCTTAAGTTCAGCCTGCTCTCTAAATCTTTTCTTAGATAGTAGAGCATCTTGCTGTTCTTTCAAGTTGGTATCAGGCTTATCAACTTTTTCAATAACAACCTTGGTAAACTCCTTTGGAGGACTATACATATCCTGAACTTGCTGATTAATCATATCAAAATCAGGAGGAGGGTAAATGACTTGGGCAATCTCAGATTGATTGCCTTCAAGTAGACCTGTTTGAATTCCTGACTCAGCCACCATATCATCATCACACAAAGGTGGATATCCCAATGTGGCTCGAATACTATTTGTCACCCATTTGGTGTGCTCTGAGCCAGCATGAACTAATAACCTCTCCCCCTTTATGACTTCTCTGGTAATATGATCTCTTAGATCATCCTTCTGAAATCTGATCTGGCCATCTAGATAATTCACACCTTCTTTAAAATATGGTTTCAGTTTGTCAGATATTTCCGTCTGAGATGTAGTGATTGCAGATTGAACTGAAGTTATAGCCTCCTTTAGTTTCTGATCAAAAGCTTCCATCTCTTTTGCTCTTGCTTCAGTCATCCCTGCAGTAGCCTTTTTGAACTCTTCAAGAATTTCATGGTGAGATTCAGCCAAATTATCATTCATCCTCAGCTGATTCTCCAAAACATACCCTTACTTCAAAGCAATATCATCCACTTTAGTGAGGATAGACTGCTGTTGTTTAGCCAAAAACACTACAGCATTACCTCCCTTATGGAAGCAATCTGTCATCTCCTTCTTATTCATATTTACTTCAAATCTAATAGACTTAATATCTTGAGCCAAGTCAAATTGAAGGGATTTATTGCTCTCATCAACATACTTCTCCATTGCTAATCTCTGCTCATCCAACTTAACTTGCAAATCTACCATGAACTTGTTGTAGTTAAATTCAAATGGAGATTGGTGAGTTGAAGTTTGGAGTGCCTGCTTATAACTTTGGCTCTTTCTCTTGAAGACTATGAGCTTTCTCTTCTTAGCCATTCTGGCTTCTACAGTCTCAGAGTCTGATGAACTTTCTATTTGAACTCTTTCAGGTGTAGTAGGAGGAATATTAGTTTCAGTGACATGTTGCTCAGCCTCAACATTCCCAGGCTCCCCCTCAACTACTTGCTCCTCCTCAACTCCTTGTTCCTTCTCAACTTCTTGCTCTATCTCCATATCTAGTGCCTTCTCATTGTCTTGCTCCTCGTCTACTCTATCAGTAGCAATTTCAACATTAGGAAATAACTCATCTAGAGTGTATTCCTTCTGAGCTTGAACAGATGTTGAGTCATCCAGATCTGCAATATTCAAATCTTTTGATAAATCAATTTGTTATTTCTCCTGCACTGTTTCAGACATCTGCTCCCCCTGTACTTGTTCAGTATTTGGAATATCCTGGGCAGGTGAATACACTTGCTCTCCCTGTACCTGTACTTGGTCAGGAGTAGATATATTCTGGACAGGAGAGTGAGCTTGCTCCCCCTGCATCTGTGCAGGAATGGTTGCTTTCTGAACTTGAGTAGACTCAGGTTGATCTTCAACCTGCTTTCTCACTTGCTCTTCTGGATGCTGGGCAGTGTCTAGATCATGTGCAGGGGATCTCTCAGCGGTGTCCTGCCTGTTCTCATCAGGCACATCTTTAGACAGCACCCTATCCCACCTTGAAAATAACTTATATCCATTTTCCTCATGTGATTAATCTTTGTCCCAGACAGTTGTTGCATAACCTCAGGGATCACCCCAGTCAGGTATAAACTCACAATTCTAGCCAGATTTGGCTTCTTGATTCCTTCCTTGATCTTATCAAATACTACAGCTGACCAGTCAGTTGGAATTGTAAACACAATTCTGGTCATTAGGCTGAACATATAGGCTGAAATCCTATCATGTCCACCTGGTTTGCACAAAATTACCTTCCCAACTACTTCTGACAGAAACTTGCCCTGTTGATTCATGCCCTTCCTGTTGATAGTTGCTCCAATCTTCAGGGTTGGATCCAATCCACACCATTGGAGAGCCTCCCTGGTCTTAGAGGCTGGAACCTCTTCTTCATTCTCAATGTTTGATAATTGAAGTATTTTTCTTAAATTTCTTGGTGTCAGTTTCACCTTCGTCCCATGAACAGTGGATTTTATCTTGAGACCAGCTGAATCCACTAATGCAGAGGTAAAGAATTCAATCACCTCCTTCTTCCAGATCTTTTATGGTTCAGAAACTAGAAATTCTAATCCAGATTCAGAAATTAGAGTGACAACCCTTTGAACATCTGTCGGGGCATCCGCAAAGGCATTGCGCACCAACTCATATCCTTCGTTGACGTTATCTGCAACCTTTGGCGCCATTGATCAGACGAGAAATCTTGAGAGAGAAGAGAGAGAGATTGTCGACACAGGGTTTCAGTCTCCAAAACCTTGTAAGCGTGTCGATAGAATAAGTTCTTGACCTATTTATACCTTCTAGGGAAAGAAGATCAAAAGTCGGGCAAAAACAGTCTATATGTGTCGACACAGATGGAGTGTGTCGACACAAACTTCTATTGTCTTGACAGCAAGTCTGTCTACTATGTGTCGACACCAATTGTGGATATGTCGACACCTGAGAGACATAGTAGAGCATTAGAAATTCTGTGTCGACTCTTAGGATAAGTGTCGACACAAAATCTGTAAGTGTCGACACCACTATTCTGGTGAAGTAGACACTACATTCCTGGATGAGTCGACTATTTGATTCTTAAGTGTCGACACAAATTCTCTGTGTCGACACATATTCTCTGACTAGTCGACATGACTTCACTGAGTCAACACATTATCACTGAATGTGTCGACACTATTTTACTTAGCCAATTTCTGTTTTTATCAATACCACTTGATAATCTAATATCACTTGTAAGTTTGTTGATAAACTAATCAATGGTCAGCATGCCTAATTCAATTTTAAATTTATTGAATTTTGTTTCATCCAGTGGCTTAGTAAATACATCTGCTATTTGATAATCTGTTTTAACAAATTCCAATGAGATGTCTTCTCTTTCTACATGCTCTCTAAGAAAATGGTATTTAATTTCTATATGCTTAGTTCTACTGTGAGAAACAGGATTATTAGCAATAGAAATAGCACTTTTAGAATCACACAATAAAGGTGTTCTACTTACTTGAATACCATAGTCTTTCAACTGATCCTGTATCCACAATAGCTGTGCACAGCAGCTGCCAGCAGCAACATATTCTGACTCAGCTGTGGATATTGCCACACTGGTCTGCTTCTTACTACTCCATGATATCAATCTTCCTCCCAAGAATTGACAAGTACCTATTGTACTCTTTCTATCCTCTCTACACCCTGCAAAGTCTGCATCTGAATAACCTGTTAGTAGAAAATCTCTATTCCTAGGGTACCAAAGGCCTAGATTAGGTGTGCCCTTAAGATATCTCAGAATCCTTTTGACTACAGTATAATGAGATTCTTTAGGGCAGGCTTGGTACCTAGCACAGACACATGTAGCATACATAATATCTGGTCTACTAGCAGTGAGATATAGTAGAGAGCCAACTATTCCTCTATATAAAGATTCATCAACAGGTTTACCTGCATCATCTTTGCATATAGGCATACTTGTTCTCATAGGAGTTCTCATAGTGGAGGATGACTCCATACCATACTTCTTAATTAATTCTTTGGTGAACTTAGACTGGGATATGGACAGACCATCATCAGTCTGTCTTACTTGGAGTCCCAAGAAGAACTTAAGTTCCCCCATACTGCTCATCTCAAACTTCCCTTGCATAAGTTTGGCAAACTTTTTACAAAGGTTATTTTCAGTAGATCCAAAGATTATGTCATTAACATAGATCTGAACTAAGATGATCTTACCTTTGGATTCCCTAAGGAATAGAGTTTTGTCTATTTTTCCTCTTGAGAATTTATTCTCAATAAGGAAAGTAGACAGGGTTTCATACCAAGCCCTTGGGCCTTGCTTTAACCCATACAAAGCTTTCCTAAGCTTATAGACATAATCAGGTTTAAGAGGATTTACAAAACCTGATGGCTGCTCTGCATAGACTTCCTCTTTTAAATCACCATTCAGGAATGCTGATTTCACATCCATCTGGTACACTCTGAAGTCTTGATAGGCTGCATAGGTAAGGAACATTCTGATTGCCTCCAGCCTTGCTACTGGGGCAAAGGTTTGATCAAAGTCAATCCCTTCTTTCTGCCTGTATCCTTTTGCAACCAATCTTGCTTTATTCTTCACTATTATTCCACTCTCATCCAATTTGTTCCTATAAATCCACTTTGTGCCAATTATATTGTGGCCTATTAGTTTAGTAACAAGCTCCCAGACATTGCACCTTCTGAATTGATTCAGCTCCTCTTGCATAGCATCAATCCAGTGCTGGTCTTGGATGGCTTCTTCAAACTTCTTAGGCTCCATTTGAGACAGGAAACTTGAATGCAGGTCTGTGCTTTGATTTCTGCTTCTAGTCTGCACTCCCTGTCTTGGATCACCTATAATCTGATCATCTGGATGATCTCTTAAATGTCTTGTAGCTGGAGGAAGATTCCTTTCTAGTTGAACATCTCCAGCTCCTTCTTCATGCTGAACCTCTTGGTTTTCATCAGCTTCTATTGAGTCTTGTACTCCCCCTGGACAGTAGCCTTCATTTTCCAATGCTCCATCTTCCTTTGATGCTTCAGCAATGGAGAGCTTGTCCATTCTTTTGCTTATACCTGTTGAATCATTTGATCTACAAGACAACCACAGTTGATTAATCTTGTTTCATCAAACACAACATGTACAGATTTTTCAACAACTTGAGTAGTCAAGTTGTAGATTTTATAGGACTTACTATTTATGATGTACCCAACAAATATCCCATCTTGGGATTTGGCAGCAAACTTAGTTAGGTATGACTTGCCATTGTTAAGTATGTAGCATTTACAACCAAAGATCCTGAAGTAGGATAGATTTGGTTTTCTACCTTTCATAATCTCATAGAGAGTCTTTTTATGGTTCTTGGTGATAGAAGCCCTATTGATCACATGACATGCAGTGTTAACTGCCTTAGCCCAGAAATATTCTGGGAGAGAGGTGTCACTCAATAGAGTTCTGCCAGCTTCAATTAATGTTCTATTCTTTCTTTCAGCAATGCCATTTTGCTGTGGTGTTCTAGGTGAGGAGAACTCTTGGAAAATCCCAAAGTCTTCACATAATTTTGTCATGCTTTCAGATTGAAACTCAGTACCATGGTCACTTCTGATTTTGACCACTGTACTATTCAGTTCATTCTGAATTTGCTTTACAAAACTAAGTAATACACTCGGGGTTTCTGATTTCTGTCTCAGAAAGAACACCCATGTAAATCTAGAATAGTCATCTACCACCACAAAAGTATAGACTTTCCTACCTAGACTATGAACTGGCATAGGACCAAAAAGATCCATATGTAAGAGGTATAGGCACCTCACAGAATCCTTGTTTTCAAGGCTTTGAAAGGAGGATTTTGTCTGCTTTCCCTTTTGACAAGCTGAGCATATTTCTTCCTTTATACACTTAACTTGAGGACCATTCCTCACTAACTCTTTGCTAAAGAGTTGGCCAATTGTCTTGTAGTTAAGATGAGCCAATCTCTTGTGCCACTTGACACAATGAGAAGCATTATCATCAGCTACAAGACAGATGGAAGAAGCCTTGTTCTCACATACAAAATTAAGACAATAGACATTTCTCTTCCTATACCCAATCAATATGATCTTTTGATCACTTGACCTTTTGATATGACATCCATTCTTAACAAATGAAATGTCATATCCTAAATTACTCAGCTGGCTTATGCTTATTAGATTGTGTTTCAAACCTTTTACATAAGCCACTTGGGTGATAGTAATTAGGTTAGTAGAAATGTTACCAAACCCTTTGATAATTCCTTTTTCAGATCCACCAAAGATCACTTTGGGTCCATCTTTGACAGATGTATACTCCTTCAGCAGCCCCTTTGTTCCAGTCATGTGCCTGGAACAACCACTGTCCAAGTACCATATAGGGGCATGGCCACTTGGACTTTCCTGCAATACAGATTTACTTACCCTTAGAACCCAAGTAAGTCTTGGGTCCTTGGTTCAGGTTAGCATTAACAAAGCTACCATTATCTCTTCTAACAGGTAGACTATTGTTCTTTCTAACACTTGTGTTATGCCAGCAGTCTAATGCAAAATGGCCTCTCTTGCCACAGCACCAACATTCAAACTTATTGTATCTAGATCTAGATACACCCTTGACAGAAGAATTTCTGTCCATTGCTGGTGCTGCAGCAGCTTCACCCACTGATTTCTTATAACCATTGGGTTTATGAACATGGATAGGCCTGTTGGCATTTACACCCTTGTTTATCAGAACATTAGTCTTAAAATGACCATGAATATCTTCATGATCATATTGGTTAGAAGGCACTTGCACCTTTCTAAACTTAATAGGGACTGAAAGGTTCAGTGGCTTGACAGGAGCTTTGCCTTTCCTCTTGAATTGGGCTGTCATGGGGTTACCTTTGAATCCTAATCCTGCCTTACCCTTTTGAGTCACAAATTCATCTATCAAGGGTAAGACAGACTTTGGCTTAGAGTAACTAGCCACTAACTCCTTTTCTATTCTTAGTCTGGCCTCCAGACTCTTCACTTGATCATTGGTATAATTGATTGTGCCCATCTGAATAATAGTTATATTCTTCAGTTTGGCAATTTCATTTAACTTCTGATCAATTACTTTTTCAAACTCAATTGCAGCTACCTTTAGATCAGCAATTTCCTGAGCCTGAGATTTAACCAGGTTCTTGCTTTTCTTAAGGGCCTGCAATAAGTCCCCATACTTATCTATCAATTGATAGACATCTCCTTCAGATTCAGATGCATCTACATCACTTGATGCAGATGTAGCTGATTCTGTATTTGTATTACAAACAGATTTTATTGAAGGACATAGTACCTTACTAGGACCAGACTGATTCTGGCACATGTCTTCTTCTAATCCTGCCATCAGTCCCATGCACTGATGATCTTCTTGTTCATAGATGGAGTCTAGCAATTGCATGAACTCCTCTTCTTCAGTAGCAGCATACAGTCCAATATATGCTTCAGCTTCAGATTCTGATTTTGAAGTTGATTGATCTGTTAGGCTCTTTTCCTTCTTTGCAACAAAGGATTTTTCCTTCTTGCCCTTTTGATAAGTCTTCTTCTTGTCTGATGACTCCTTTCTCTTATCAGGACAGTCAGCCACTACATGTCCAGGCCTACTGCAATAATAGCAGACAATCTTTGAAGTAGTGGCCTTGCTGGGCTTTGTTCTGCTCTTCTCTTTCCTTGATGACTTTTTCTTCTGATAATAGTCATCAACTTGCTGTGATGAGGAGGGCCTAGACTTCCACTGCTTCTTCTTTAAGAATCTCTGGAATTGCCTTGTAAATGCAGCAAAATCTGCATCTGACTCACAGCTTTCTGAACCCTGATTATCTGAATTTTCAGAACTAACTTCTGCAACTTCCTTAGGAGGAGATGATGATATCCTCCTATTCTTTCTAGTGGCTTCTACCTTGAAGGCCACTGTCTTCTCTCTATGCTCTCCTTTTGAATTCTTTTCCTCCTCCTTCCTCACCATAAGTTACATTTCATAGGATAACAACTTTCCAAACAAGGTTGGAGGAGAAATCTCTGCCAGTTTAGCCACTTCTCTTATGGCACAGATCTTTGTGTCCCAATCCTTTATCATGGATCTTAAGAATTTGTCATTCAGTTCATAGGTACTGAAGACTCTTCCATAGTACATTAACTCATTCACAATTCTATAGAATTTCTTATAGCATTCAGTTATGCTATCAGTTTTTCCTTGTCTAAAACTTTCATATTCCTGGTTGAGCATAGACTTCCTATCCTGTCTTACTTCTTCAGATCCCTCCATGTAGACAATCAAGGTGTCCCACATTTCTTTGGAGGTCTTGCAGTGAATAGAATTCTGAAATGTAGAATCATCTATGGCACTCACAATAATATTCTGAGCTCTCTTGTCCATGGTTGCCAAAATGATTTCATCCTTGGTCATTTCAGAATAACTCTTTGGAGTTTGAATATTAGCATCAAGAACTGATAACTTCATTGGAATGAAGGGTCCTTCCTGAATTGTGATGTATATCCTTGGGTCAGATGCTTCCATGAACAATCTGACTCTTTCTTTTCAAATTCCAAAGATTTCCTTACTGTAGATGGGTAACTTCATTGGCCCTAACTCCTTGTGATTTTCTCCATAACCCATCTTCTTGAATCTTGATTCTGCCTTTCAGATCTACCTCAGACTGTTAAGTCCTTTTTGAGGAACCTCCCTCTAATACCACTTGATAGTTTTACTTTCAAGACAACCTAAGCACCTAGAGGGGGGGGGGTGAATAAGTTCTAATGCTTGTTAACACTTTTTGGCAGAATTCAATTACAGAATTAAAATACACAGCACAGCAGTCACAGAAATTTAACCATCACAGATTGCATACTGTTTTATAGTGGTTCCCCAAGGTCTGGGTACATCCACTTTCCCCCTTCACCTATCTGCAGTATGCTAGATTCGGCCAAACTTCCTCTTTACTCAGATCCACAGATCCTACAGCTCAGAACCTGAAAAGGTTCCTACAACTCAGGCTCAACAGCCCTACCTCAGCCTTATCACAAAGCCTACAACTCAGAAAAGAACCTTCTCCTACACTCAGGCAAACAGCCCTACCACTCAGAGATCAACTCTCCTACACTCAGTCTTTATAATACAGGCTTACAACTCAGATCTGTATTGACAGATCCTACAAAAATTAGAAAAGAAGTTTTTAATGTCTTGCCTTTGTTGAGAGAGAAAAGAACAAGACAATTCTTGATCAGCTGATGAAATCAACTGAATCTGAGCTTTCTTCAAAGCTTCTTGAATCTGAACTTAGCTGAGTTGATTTCCAAACAGCTTCTTGAGAAACCAATGATGGCTTCCTTCTTCTTCTTCAAGTGGCTGGATCCCTCTCTATCCAACACCTTTGATGATACTTCTGAATTCTTGAAAGAACTCTACTTAGACTGATCCTGAGATCGTCTTCTTAGATCTTCGGATGAAGATCTTCTTTAATGCCTTGCACTTTCTTGAAGAGAGGACTTGTATCTTAACTGATGTGTTGATTAAGAATTAATTTCCTCTTGTATATTATATTTTTCTTCTTCTGAATCTGTCTATTTATAGATCTTCTTCATGGTAACCGGCTGATCCAGTTTCTAACTGACTTTTGACAAGTCTGACAGCTTCAGTTAACCTGTCATAACCCACAGCTGTCAAGTCTTCAAACAGATCCTGTGCCTTAGTCTTAGACAGCAAAGTGTTGAGACAGACTGTCAGAAAGTGTCGAGACCAACTGTCTATATGTGTCGACACAAGTGACTTTGGTGTCGACACAGCCTTTGATGATGTCGACTAGTTTGCCTTTAAGTCGACACTGCTTCTTCAGAACTTCATCTTGAGAATGAGTCGACACAGAGAATTTGTGTCGACTCAACACTTCATCTTTCTTCAGAAAATAACTTGGTCTTGACTTTGCAGTGTGTCGACACAAGTCCTGTGTGTCGACACAGTTGTTGTAGATTAAGAACTCAGTATGTGTCGACTCTGCCTTCAGGTGTCGACATAGTTGAGGTCGACTATCTTTCTGTGAGTCGACACTGCTTCCCTGTGTCGACACAAATGTGGTCGACTATCTTTCTCTGTGTCAACACAGCTTCCTTCAAGTGTCGACACAATTATTCTGAAGTGTCGACCCAGTTTCTTCAGATGGCGACACATGGACTTAGAATAATTTCCTGTATTCTTTAATACTTCTTCATCTGCACATGTCAACTTAAAACAACATCAAATACACCTTGATGTATATCATTAAGCTAAGTTAGGCTTCTTCAAATCAGGTACACATTTTCCAATGTACCCAACAAAGCGTAAATGACTTGTTTGTGTTATCAATAAGTTCTTATATTGATTGGATGAGAGAAAATGATATTGCAACTACTTTGCAAGAGAAACTGGGACACATTGGGATGGAAAAGTTGAAAGCAATGGAGGTAAGGAGGCATGTAAAAGGCTTGCCAAGATTATCATACTTCGGCGATGGTCATGTTCGTGTGGGGTATCAATATGGTAAGGCATATCGTCTTCCTTTTGACAAGGCACAAACCATATGTAAAGCACCATTGGAGTGCATCTATGGTTATCTGATGGGACCCACCGTCACCCTAGTCTTAGAGGCAACAGATACATGCTTGTCTTGATTGATGACTATACTAGGTACACATGGGTGTACTTCATAAAGGAGAAGTCGGATTAATTGTTCGTGGAATTCAAGGAGATTGTGGAGGGTCGGCTTGGCCTGCGGATAAAGAAGTTGAGAACAGACAACGAAGGTGAGTTCGTTCAAATGAGTTCTCTAACTTCTGTAGGAAGCATAGAATCCAGAGAGATCTCACTTGTGCATATATTCCACAACAAAATGAAGTAGCAGAGCAGAAGATCCATCATCTAATGGAGACCTGTAAGTGTTGGCTTCATGCCAAAGGCATTCCTAGGTCCATTTGGGCAGAAGGGATGGCCTGCGCGACATATGTCATCAATCAAAGCCTCTGAGTCTGATTAATATGAAGTCTCTATATGAGCTGATATTTAAGGAGAAACCCAGTGTTGAACACATTCGGTTGTTTGGGTTGACCTGCTACGTATATGTCCTACATGCTCTGAGGACAAAGCTTGATGTGAAGGCAAGAAAGCTTGTTTTTGTGGGCTATGACGAGAGGAAGAAAGGATGGAAATTTATGGATCCTGCCATGAAGAAGTTCGTCGTTTCCAGAGATGTCTTCAACCAACTAACATCGTATGGAGGTAGCTCCTCTATGGAGCTACATGAAAGAAGGTTAGACGGCGGGCAAGATGAAGCTGTTAAGGAACTTCTAGTAGAGCTACCTGTGTGACCAGGAGCTCCAAGTGTTTCTAGCTCTGGTACGGAGGCTTCTGGTTCAGTAAGTAGGGGGAGCGATGCTCCGAGTATGCCTGGGATCGGAGCTGGTTCAAAAGAAGCAGCGGAGGTGGTTAGCAAAAGTGAGGTCCTTCGGAGGTCGAAGAGGACCATCAAACTACTAGCTCGGTACAACGAAGGGAATATGGTGAGCTTTGTCTCTTGTTTCTTTGCAAGCCCTTTGTACGAGCTAAAGCCTTCAAGCTTTTAAGACACCACTAGAGTCAAGGAGTGAGATGATTCCATGGATGAGGAGAAGGTTACCCTCAAAAAATGAGACTTGGGATTTTGTGCCCAAGGTCGATGACATTACTCTTATGATGTGCAAGTAGGTATATAAGCTGAAGAAGAAGGCGGATGGAAGCATCAAGCAATATAAGGCTCGCCTTGTAGCTTGAGGGTTCTCTTAACAGTATGGAGAAGACTATGAGGAGACGTTTAGTCTTGTTTCCAAAATATTTTAAGTACGGGTAGTGATTGCCTTGGCGGCTTGCCATGGATGGAAGATGTGACAGCTTGATGTAAATGATGCTTTTCTCTGTGGAGAGATTGATAAAGACATCTTCATGGTTTAGCCACCTGGTTATGTGTCTGAAGATCATCTAGGATACGTCTGCAAGCTCCGAAAGGCCCTATATGGCTTGAAGCATGTACCACGGGCATGGTATGGAAAGATCATAGAATAACTCCAATTCTGCGATTATTTTTCCTCTGAGTCAGATTCAAGCCTGTTCATAAAGAATACGGGGGAGCTTCATGTCTTGGTACTGTTGTACATTGATGACATGATCGTTACGGGAAACTCTGAGGAGGTGGTAGCTAGGCTTAGGACAGATCTAGCAATTTGTTTCGAGATGAAGCACTTGGGTGAGCTCCACCACTTTCTTGGACTCGAGGTGGAGAGGAGAGAGAGCTCCATACTCGTTTCCCAAAGTGGTTATGTAGAATAGATCGTTCAGTGGTTCAGCATGCGGGAGGGAAAGAGTTGTTCTATTCTGCTGGATGTTGGTCTCAAGCTTCGACGTGATGATGTGAGGGTTCTTCTAGATCCCTTGGTGTTCCAAGCATTGGTTAACAACGTTATATGCTTGACGATTACGATGCCATACATTGCTTATGATGTAGGCCGATTAAGTCGATATATCGTGGAGTCTCAGAAGCCTCATCTGGCGGCGGCGAAGAATATTTTGAAGTACGTGAAGACTACTTCTGATATGGGTCTCCTTTATGGGAGAGACACGAGCTTCAACCTGTGCGGTTACACAAATGCTGATTATGGGGGAAACTCAGAAGACCAGAAGTCGACGTCTGGTTATGTTTTCTTATGTGGATCAGCAGGTATCTGGTAGTGCAGCAAAAAAGCAAGATTCTATATCTGTCTCTACTATGGAAGCAGAGTACAAGGCTTCGACCTTGGAAGCTCGGGAAGCCATCTATCTTAGGAGGCTAGTAGAGGACATCCATGAAGAAGTGTGAGGCCCCACTCTGCTTCGCGGTGACATCAAAGTGCTCTTAAACTGGTTAACAATCCAGTTTGTCACGCGCAGACCAAAAATATTGAGATTGAGCACCATTTCATTCTGGAGAAGGTGCTGAAGGGTTCTCTTATGGTTGGGCATGTGTGGAGCGATGAAAATATCGCAGATATCTTCACAAAGCCGCTTTCGAAGGGGTAATTTGAACGGTTACGGGGAATGCTTGGGCTGGTTTTCACTTCTCACTTCAAGGGGGGTGTTGAAATTTTTGAAGTGAAAGTGGCGGCCTGTGCAGACTGTCCACGCAGACTGGTGCAGTGACATGGTCGGTTAGACTGTGCAGACTGATGCAGTAGATTGTGCGGACTGGTGTGTCAAATAGCCAGTTTGTCTAGTGATTTTGCGTCAGCTTATTCCGTGGACGTAACCGTGCAGACTGGTTTTATATCCGCGGGAGCTGCAGACTCATCTGGAGTTCGCCGAGTCCAGTTGTTGCGGACTCTTCTAAAGGTCACGAGATCAGCAAAGTCTTGTGCCTTGGTCTTTTTCTCTGGTGTAGTAGTTTGGTGAAGATCGTGGAGTTCGCCAGTTAGTGCAGACTGGTGTTTGAGCCCGTCGGATTGTGCAGAATGGCTCCTGTATCTGCTGGTGTTGTGTTCGCACTAGGAATTGTTGGAGGTTTGACTTGGTCATAATTTGTACCAAGTATAGTTGTGCTCAGTCCGCAAAGTTCGCTGGTTAGTGTGGAGTGCTTCTCTATCCGCTAAGTTCGTCATCTTGGCAGCCTGGATTGTGCTCGTCACGGGCTCGAAGTGTGGAGACTTATTGTCTATCCGACAACTCGACTAAGCGGGATTGTTCCTTAGTCTTGGGTTGTGGATGTGCAGATTGGAGCAGTGTCCACAGGGTGCTGCAGATTGGTTGTTGTATCCGCAGTGTTCGCAGGTGTGGCGAATAGGTCCTGGTGCTGGCCTTGGTGTTCAAGGTGGATATGCTTTATGTCCGGCTTTGTTGGTGCGACCTTGGCGGACTGGCTTTGTGTCCGTACTATGCGAATAGGTCTTGTGCTATCTGCGAGAAGGGTGGTGATCCTTTCGGTTAGGGAGGTGACCACACTCTTCTCTACGCCTATAAATGGGACTCCCTGTCACATCATAACATACAAACGAGTGAACAATAAGTGGGCTTGAGTTGTTTGTTGCGGACAAGTTTTTGTATCCGTACAGTTTGAGAAGTTAACCTGTTTTGCTATTGCAGATTGTGCGGCTAGCGCTGACAAGTCAGAGACTTGGTTAAGACTTGCGTTAGAGATCAGTGCGGGTAGTTGCGAATGCAATCGGCGGTTTGCAGCAGGTTGCGGCTTGCGATCATACGGTCTTTTCATCGACAATCTTTCCCAGTTCAATAAGGTTGTCCGCTTCTTGCAGTCTGTCTGTTCAGTTCGGTAGCAGCTGTTCGCGGACTATGGCAACCAGGAGACCTCGCAGTTTGGCGGTTTGTAGATTGCGGACAGAGTTCTTCGGCTTGGAATAACGGGGTGTCCGCGCAGTTAGGTTGTGATCTGGAGACTTGATGATTTCAGCGGACTCCTTAGTCCAGGTCGGCAGAGTCGGCGGTTATAAGATCTGTCTGTCCGGCTAGTTTTTGTCTTGTATGTTTTTGCTTCCATCGGGTACATCGGCGAATCATGTCTCGTCATATATGCCTTGCGTTATAAAGAAGTTTTATAGTATAAGATTTGATTGCTCTTCTACTTGCATCTGGTTTATTTGATTTGGTTAGTTTGAGTGTTTCTGCGACCTGATTTCCGTTTTCCGCGTTTCACAAAATTTTAAACTATTCACTCCTATAAAAAGACATCTCTATGTATCTTCATGTTTTTAATCATTTTTTAAGTAAAAGAAAAACCTTTACCAGTAAAACCACGAGCATTTCATTTCCTTTTTGTTTCTATTTTCCTATCAGTTTGTTAGTGATCCCTAACGAATGACGGTTTAACCCAGTTTACGATCACTACTACCGTTCTAAACGGAGCCAAAGTTAACTTAAGAAGATGCATTATCCCAGCAACCTTTTATAATATTTTGCACTATTTCAAAGAAAAATACCTCATCCCATCTTTTGGTCGATCAATTCCATGGCAACATTTGTCAGGAAGATGGGATGGAATAGTGGTTTCAAATTGAAATTCAAAGTCTAATTTCAAATAAAATGATATATAATCCTAATTTCAATTCAGAGCCTCAATCAATCTAGAAAAAGCCAACATTAAAATTTTATCTGAACATTGCAATTTGTTGCTTCTCAAACAGTTACCAGTTCTTTGATTAATCTCTTAAGGGGTCTTTGAACAAATCAAAACTAAGGGAGCGAATATTTTCTTCCTTCATCTTCTTCTTCATGCTAGCTCTATTAATAACTTAAATCCTCGCAAGTATTTTGAGAATTGAAAGGAGATAGCTAGAGATCACATCTCGAACTAGCTACCTAGAGGAACAAAAAAAATGGCTTCTTTGAAGAAATCTAATTCTCTAGCTCTGATCTCCTTTCTCATTCTTTCAACCACCGCCGGCTTCCTTCCTGTATTTGTACACGCCGGAGTAGGCTTCTCCGCCGAGCTCATCCACCGCGACTCCCCCGAATCCCCGTTTTACGACAGAACCTCCACATCATACTCCAGGCTCATCGCCGCCGCACACCGGTCTTATAATCGCGCCGCTTATTTTCGCAAATTCATGAAACAGCCAATTCCGCCGCCGACGATCTTCCCATCAGCAGCCTCTAGTAAGAATAACGGCGACAACATCCACTCCGAAATTCTCATGAACAGAACCGACTACCTGCTAGCAATTTACATGGGATCCCCTGTTCGAAAAATCTTAGCCATTCCCGACACCGGCAGCGATCTTATTTGGACTCAGTGCAAGCCGTGCGGTGAATGTTTTCAACAGTCGGCGCCACTCTTTGATCCCGCCGCCTCCTCAACCTACAAAATCGTATCTTGCGGCACCGTCCCCTGCTCCGCCCTGCCGAAAAGCACATGCGGCCGCTCCGGCAATCAGTGCGAATACAATTACACCTACGCGGACGGTTCCTACGCAGACGGATTCCTCTCCACCGAGACTCTGAGCTTCGATTCTGACGGCGGCGATCAGGTCCGAATCCCGGCGATTCTCTTCGGCTGCACCCATCGCAGTCGTGGAATCTTCGATGAGAACGACGCCGGACTTGTCGGTCTCGGCGGCGGAAAACTCTCCCTCGTCCGCCAACTCGGCTCCACCATCGACGGAAAATTCTCGTATTGCCTGCCGTCTTACAGTCAAACCGGGACAACCAGCCGATTCAATTTTGGGGCAAGTGCGGTAGTCAATGGCGCCGGCAGCGTCACCACCCCGCTAATCGCCGGCTATCCCGACACGCTGTACTTCCTTATGCTGGAAATGATCAGCGTGGACGGACATGGCGAAGTCGCCGTGAAGCCGTCGATGCCGGCTGCCGTTCCTACCAGTAAGGGAAACATCATCATTGACTCCGGCACCACCCTCACGCTCGTCGACGACGACACTCTGCGAGCTGTGGAGACTATGGTCGCGAGCAATGTCACGCTTCCACGGGTGAACGACACCTCCGGAATATTCGGTCTCTGTTTCAACTTCTCCGGCTTTGCCGGGAACGACGTTGATGCTCAATTCCCCCACATCAAGTTCCACTTCTCTGGCGGCGCGGTGGTTGTTCTTCGACCGTACAACGCATTTGCGGCCGTTAAAGAAGACACGGCGTGCCTGGCCTTGGTCTCTAGCAAAGATACCGGAGTCAACATCTACGGCAGCCTCGCACAGCAAAATTTTCATATCGGCTACGACCTCAACGCCATGCGGCTGAGTTTGGAACCTGCAAATTGCGAAAAAATTTGAAGAAATTTTATATCATGCGGTTTAGGCTCCGTTTGGCACCGTGATGACGGCCATGAACATGAGGATAAATGCTCACTTTAGCGCCGTGATGGCGAACATGAGGGTTAAATTTTCATTCGTTTAGGGTCGCCTAAGTAACTTCATTCACTTTTATGTCTTTTATGTTCAAATGAATGAAGTTTTTTAGGTTGGCGTTAACCAATGACAGTTTAACCATCATTTTCATGATCGCCCTCACTGCGCCAAATGGGGTCTAAATTATCATTCGTTAACGCTTATCTAAGAAATTTTATCAACTTTTATGTTCAAACGGATGATGTTTGTTAGATGATCTTTAACAAATGACAGTTTAACTATTGTGTTTGCGACCACTACTATCGTGGGGTTAAATTGTCATTTGTCAGGGCCCACCTAAGAAACTTCATCCACTTTTATGTTCGAACGGATAATGTTTGTTAGATGATCCTTCTTAGCGAATGACAGTTTAACTCATTTGTTTACGACCGCCACCAAGGTGCCAAACGGAGCCTTAGTCCCAATTCGAATAAAAGTGAAAAAAAAAGTTGATGTAAAATTATCATGCCGTTGATCTTCAGCTGTGTGATTGAGCTTTAAGTTTAATTTGAGTTTGACCGTTGGGATTCATCTCAAGAATGGTAGGAGAGAAGACACTGGTAGCTAGGGCTGAGCATAATATTTGAAACTCGAAAGTCGCTCGAAAATCGTTCGAAAATTGAGCTGAATCGGAATCGGTTAAAATTGATTCGACTCAATTTGAGTCGATTCAATTTGACTCGAATCTGATTTCGAGTCGATTTCGAGTCAGCCCTGAGTCGCTCGAAATATGGATCGAAACAACTCGAATTAATTAAAAAAATTTATGTATTTATTAATATATTCTTATTTTAATATTAAAAATAGCAAGTTTAAAATTAAATAAAAAGATTGAAGGATTTAAGTATTTCATTTGCTAAATTTATAAATTGCCTAATTTAATGGTGAGCAAAATAGTAATAAAACGAAAATTTGCTCAATTTCGAGCCGACTCGATTTGATTTCGAGCCGATTTGGAATCGAGTCATTTCGAGTCGAGCCGGCTCGACTCGAAATCAATTTTGATTTCGAGTCGATTTCGAGTCGAGTTCGAGTCAAAAATTTCGATTTCGAGTCAAGCCAAAATCGCTCGAACTCGACTCGATATCAGCCCTACGGGCAGTGTCAGAACTAGGATTTTGAAGTCGCACAGGCACAATTTAAGTACTGTCAATTTGGGGGGTTCGGGGGGCAGCGCACCTTGAGCGGGAGTTTGGGGGAAGCGCCCCGGATTTTTTTTTCGCAATTAAGGGGGCAGTCGGCTATCTATTAAATTGGGGAAAAATAGTTATTATATGCAGTTAATATTAATGTGGGCTGCTATATGAATAATTGAGTTTAAAACTTTGACTTTTGAAAATAAGTGGCTGGCTAATTAGACATAAAAATATTTTGAAATCCATACAACAATATAAGAGTATCTTCTATATTTGAAATTCTAATTATTGAAATGAAACTAGAGATTAAGAGCACTAGAGATTAAGAGCCATTAAAAACATCCACTGATAGCAATAGAAGAAGAAGAAATTATCAGAAGTTATGATTTATTATGATTTCACAGTAGGGGTTATGATTTAGCAATAGAAGAAGAAGATATAATGAAACTAGAGATTAAGAGCACTAGAGATTAAGAGCCATTAAAAGCATCCACTGATAGCAATAAAAGAAGAAGAAATTATCAAAAGTTATGATTTATTATGATTTAACAGTAGGGAAGAAGAAGGAAATCGGGGGGGGGGGGGGGGGGGGCAAATTCAGAGCAGCGGCTAGGGCCTGGGGCAAAAACAGAGCAGCGACTAGGGCAAAATCAGAAGAAGAAGAAGAAGAAGCCTGAACCTTAGGGTTGAGGAGGCGGAGGAGCATCGGCGATCGGTGGACTCGGGAGCAGACTTCGGGAGCAGCAACGATGGACAGTCGGGAGCGGAGCCGGAACGAGATTGGCAGCCCCAGACGGGAGCGGAAAAAATCGGTCGGGCACGTGCCCTACCGTTCCCAGATGTAGTTTCGCCCTTGCCTACGGGTAGTCCCATCAGCTTACCACAGGTTATCCACCTTGACAAATTAATTAAATTATAAAACATAATAAAAAAACAAGGTTTTTGCCTTCTGTTGAGCAGCAAGAGAAGATGACCAAAGTTTAGAAAGAAACAACAATAACAACAGAACTCATATAGTTCTCAATTATTGGGGGTATAGGCGGGGGAAGATTGGAAACCGACCTAACCTGTGGCACTATGCACAAAGTGGCTTCTCTCAGAGGAGAAAGACCTAACATTTGATAATAAATGCACTAAGTGGTTGCTCACAGATACAACTGAAATAGTGGCCCCCTATACCGCCACGTTTGCTGCGGAATCATGCCCTCAAATCAAAGTCAAAGACATTAGAGAGAGCAGACTCAAGAATCCATTTTGATTTATGTGCACATAATCATACTTGCTTCATTCAGCATCAAGAGCATTGGCTTGCACAATGAAAATTTAGAAAAAATTTATCAAAAAAAAGTAGAAGCATAATCTTTACCTCTATTGACTGAATGGAAGATCCAGAGTCCATTCTCTAGAGAAACTTCAATCGAAGGATTCTAGTAGTAGCTTACTCTTCAAGGACTCATGTAGCAAAAGAGATCGGCGATGTTGGATTCATCACAACCCTTTGACTCATACGTCCATCCCATGATGTTTACACAAGCATGTAGCAAAAGAGATCGGCGATGTTGGATTCATCGCAACCCATTGACTCATACGTCCATCCCATGATGTTTACACAAGCATCTTGTGCCCACCCGGTGCTTAATACGAGGTTTTGCGTTGTCTTTTGTTTAAGGGGAAATTAAAGTTCTACATGCATTTAATGATAAATCTGCTACATGCTTGAAATGACTGCATCTACTGTCTTACATATGCATATATTAGCAGCCGGGCACATGGTTTTTGGCGTGCAACTCGGATTAATCGGATGTGTTCCACACAAAACCAAGAACTGATTCATATATGTTTGGTTTCAACTTTTTGGAATCAGACTAGACTTATGTACCCAAGGTACATAACAAAATCTGTAACAAAAAACTTTGTTCAGTTCTCGTTTCTACTCACACAACTGTGTGCTTAGAAGAAAACAAATTTATTCATAATCTTCTTCAATTTGCAGCATATCTTTAGAAGAGCAAAAAAACTCATTGAATGACATGAACTAATTTTTGAATACAACATTCTCAAACTCATAATGAAAATGTTGTGATCATGTTGGAAGGATGAAACGTGTAGGTTTAATTTAACATAGATTAGATCGGAAGGCTCATATTGAATAAAATAAGGATCGAATAATTTCTAATTTTTTGATACTTAATTAAATCGGTTCTCGGGTCAATTCTGCGTACTCGCATGTAAGAACCGAGTGATCGATTGGTTATGAAAATTTTGGACCCAGAATCAAACCGAGACTGATGAGACCCAACTCAAACCACTCGGTTCAGTTTCGATCCGGTTTTTCGATTATTTTTGCACACCCCTAATAGTTATATCTGTGCTCGAACTCTTGGTTTGTAGACGGATTTGTCTGTCCATAGGAAGGTTTTGGTGGGCACGCATTACGCCAAAGAGAATTATTATTCGATTGTCAAAATGAATTTGACTTAAGTAGGCTATCTATCATAATGAAACGTAGGACCCCCTTTCATTCGTCTCACTTTTCTCCCCCCCTTACATTTTCTCTACATAATGAAAGACTGAGTCATTTCTTTCTTTATATTTGTAATAAAGAACGGTATAGAAGATTTTGAATGTGCATGCAACATATATACACTAAGGTGTCGTTTGACACAGTGGTGATGGTCATGAACATGAGGGTAAAATTGTCATTCGTTAGCGCTCACCTATGGTCCTAAGGAACTTCATCCACTTCTATGTTCAAATGGATGATGTTTGTTAGGTAATTCTTAACGAATGATGGTTTAAATCATGCGTTTACGGCCACAACCACCGTGTCAAACAGAGCTTAAATATTTCTTTATAACGGGTAATAGTTTTCGGGAACGGGGCTAAGGTCGTGATCTGTTGCTTTTGATTAACAAGGTCATCTATATCATAAAGTTGCATGTGTTGAAAATGTTGAAGTGAGAAGTTTTGGGAAAGTCGGGCGGACTGATTGGGCAGTCCACACAGACCGCAGAGACCGCGCGGACTAAGCGGATAACATTTATGGATAGCCTAGCCAGACAGCCGGTTTTGGCTGTGGTTCTTCTCTGGTGATCTGGACCAGCAAGCACTCTGGTGATGTAACTGGGGGGATAAGATTGTTATCCGCGGGTTAGTGGCGGACTTCTTTGGAAGTCTCCAAGTCCGACAGGATCTCTGTTTTACAAGAAGGAAGCCGAATATTGCCGACTTGGAATCGAGTCATTTCGAGTTGAGCCGGCTCGACTCGAAATCCATTTCGATTTCGAGCCAAGTTCGAGTCAAAAATTTCGATTTCGAGCCGAGCCAAAATCGCTCAAACTCGACTCGATATCAGCCCTACGGGCAGTGGCGGAACTAGGATTTTGAAGTCGCACGGACACAATTTAAGTACTGTCAATTTGGGGGGTTCGGGGGGCAGCGCACCCTGAGCGGGGGTTCGGGGGCAGCACCCCGAATTTTTTTTTCGCAATTAAGGGGTTAGCCGACTATCTATTAAATTGGGGGAAAACAGTTATTATATGAAGTTAATATTAATGTGGGCTGCTATATGAATAATTGGGTTTAAAACTTTGAATTTTGAAAATAAGTAGCTGGCTAATTAGACATAAAAATGTTTTGAAATCCATAGAACAATATAAGAGTATCTTCTATATTTGAAATTCTAATTATGGAAATGAAACTAGAGATTAAGAGCACTAGAGATTAAGAGTCATTAAAAGCTTCCACTGATAGCAATAGAAGAAGAAATTATCAAAAGTTATGATTTATTATGATTTCACAGTAAGGAAGAAGAAGAAGAAGAAGAAGCAAATCGGGGGGGGGGGGGCAAATCCAGAGCAGCGGCTAGGGCCTGGGGCAAAAACAGAGCAGCGGCTAGGGCAAAATCAGAAGAAGAAGAAGAAAAAGAATCCTGAACCTTGGGGTTGAGGAGGCGGAGGAGCAGCGGCGATCGGTGGACTCGGGAGCGGACTTCGGGAGCAGCAGCGATGGACAGTCGGGAGCGGAGCCGGAACGAGTTCGGCAGCCCTAGACGGGAGCGGAAAAAATCGGTCGGGCACGTGCCCTACCGTGCCCAGATATAGTTTCGCCCTTGCTTACGGGTAGCCCCATCAGCTTTCCACGGGTTATCCACCTTGACAAATTAATTAAATTATAATACATAATAAAAAAAACAAGGTATTTGCCTTCTGTTGAGCAGCAAGAGATGAGGGCCCTTTCCCTTCTTGCAGAGGGTGGGGAACACTACATTACAAAAATCCATGAAAGTTTAGAAAGAAACAATAATAACAACACAACTCATATAGTTCCCAATTAATGGGGGTATAGGCGGAGGAAGATTGGAAACCGACCTAACCTTTGGCACTATGCACAAAGTGGCTTCTCTCAGTGGAGAAAGACCTAACCTTTGACAATAAATGCACAAAGTGGCTGCTCACAGATACCACTGAAATAGTGGCCCCCTATACCGTCACATTTGCTGCAGAATCATGCCCTCAAATCAAAGCCAAAGACATGAGAGAGAAGACTCAAGAATCCATTTTGATTTATGTGCACATAGCCATACTTGCTTCATTCAGCATCCAGAGCATTGGCCTTGCACAATGAAAATTTAGAAAAAAATTATCAAAAAAAAAGAAGCATAATCTTTACCTCTATTCCAGAGTCTATTCTCTAGTGAAACTTCAATCGAAGGATTCTAGAAGTAGCTTACTCTTCAAGGATTCATGTAGCAAAAGAGATCGGCGATGTTGGATTCATCGCTACACTTTGACTCATACGTCCATCCCATGATGTTTACACAAGCATGTAGCAAAAGAGATCGGCGATGTTGGATTCATCGCTACCATTTGACTCATACGTCCATCCCATTATGTTTACACAAGCATCTTGTGCGCACCCGGTGCTTAATACGAGGTTTTGCATTGTCTTTTGTTTAAGGGGAAATTAAAGTTCTACATGCATTTGATGATCAATCTGCTACATGCTTTAAATGACTGCATCTACGGGCATATATTAGCAGCCAGACACATGGTTTTTGGCGTGCAACTCGGGTTAGTCGGATGTGTTCCACACAAAATCAAGAACTGATTCATATATGTTTGGTTTCAACTCGGGTTAGTCGGATGTGTTCCATTCAATAGTTTCAACTGTGCTTAGAAGAAAACAAATTTACACATAATCTTTTTCAAGCATATCTTTAGAAGAGCAAAAAAACTCATTGAATGACATGAACTAATCTTTGAATACAACATTCTCAAAGTCATAATGAAAATGTTGTGAACATGTTGGAAGGATGAAACATGTAGGTTTAATTTAACATAGATTAGATCGGAAGGCTCAAATTGAATGAAATAAGGATCGAATAATTTCTAATTTTTTGATACTTAATTAAATCGGTTCTCGGGTCAGTTCTGGGTACTAGCATGTAAGAACAGAGTGATCGATTGGTTATGAAAATTTTGGACCTAGAATCAAACCGAGACTGATGAGCCCAACTCAAACCACTCGGTTCAATTTCGATCCGGTTTTTCGATTATTTTTGCACACCCCTAAAAGTTATATCTGTGCTCGACCTCTTGGTTTGTAGACGGATTTGTCTGTCCATAGGAAAGTTTTGGTGCGCACGTACTACGCCAAAGACAATTATTATTCGATTGTCAAAATAAATTTGCCTTAAGTAGGCTATCTATCATAATGAAACGTAGGACCCCCTTTTCATTCGTCACACTTTTCTCCCCCATACATTTTCTCTATGTAATGAAAGACTGAGTCATTTCTTTCTTTATATTTTTAATAAAGAACGGTATAGAAGATTTTGAATGTGCATGCAACACATATACACTAAGGCTCCGTTTGAGACGGTGGTGGTGGTCATGAACATGAGAGTTAAATTTTCATTCGTTAACGCTCACCTAAGGTCCTAAGGAACTTCATCCACTTCTATGTTCAAATAGATGATGTTTGTTAGGTAATTCTTAACGAATGAAGGTTTAACTCATGCGTTTATGACCGCAACCACTGTGCCAAACATAGCTTAAATATTTCTTTATAAAGGGTAATAGTTTTCGGGCACGGGGCTAAGGTCGTGCTCTGCTGCTTTTGATTAACAAGGTCATCTATATCATAAAGTTGCATGTGTTTAAAATGTTGAAGTGAGAAGTTTTGGGAAAGTTGGGCGGACTGATTGGGCAGTCCACACAGACCGCATAGACCGCGCGGACTAGGCGGATAACATTGGCGGATAGCCTAGCCAGGCAGCCGGTTTTGGCTTTGGTTCTTCTCTGGCGATCTGGACCAGCAAGCACTCTGGATGTAACCGGGGGGACAAGATTGTTATCCGCGGGTTAGTGGAGGACTTCTTTGGAAGTATCCAAGTCCGACAGGATCTTTGTTTTACAAGAAGGCAGCCAGATATTGCCGACTGGGTGGCTTGTCGCCAGGTCGCAGGGGCCTTCTCGAGCGAGGTAGATCAGAGATTGCTGGTTTGTGTTGCGGACTCATTTTGGAGCTCGCCGGTGTCCGATACGGATCTGTGCTTGCGGTCTGGATGTTGGATCGTGGTATAAGCACAGTTGCACGGATGAGTTCTTCGAGGTCGCGCAGACTGATGGAGCAGTCCACATGGTGGCAGACTGAAGTTGTTCAGTAAGGCGCGATCTCGATATCAGGTGGAGCAGTTAAAATTGGTAATCGCTGTTTTCGTTGGACTTCGTCTTAGGGGGACTAGGTCCAATTAGTTGCCTAGTTGGCCAAGGTCGCAGGTGCAGACAACTCTTGTTCTCGCCAAGTTCGGCAGTATTGACTGGACGGACTGTCCAATTCACGGGCTGCGAATTCACGGACTTGCAGCGTGCCCGTGGGGTTGGCAAACTAGTTTGTGTCCGCTTTGTACGGATACTTGGTGTTATTCGACAGGTCTGAAGGGTTGTTATCCTATCAGTGTAGGTGGCGACAACAATCCTCCTCACATCTATAAATAGGACACATGGGCATGTCATTAGTAAGCAGTGAACAGTAAGAACAAGCTCGCGCTTGATTTTACGGTTCTGGTTTTCTAACCGCTGCGATTAAGTTGGATCTGTGCAGGCTGTGCGGCTAACACCAGGCAGCTAGGCAACTAGCGGGAACATTGGTGTGGAACAGTTTGCGGATACAGTTAGTAATTAGCAGCAGGTCGTAGTCTTGTGGCTTGGTCTCTTCCTTAGATAGTTATGGATAAGTGGCGCAGTTCGCCCGGTCAATCAATGGGTTTTGTTTCTGGCTCAAAAGTTGCAATAACAACAGTCTGTGCGGTTAGCCACGGTTAAGCGGCTTCAGCGGTCTCGACATACTTAGCTAGCGTGTAGGCGGCTTGCGCGGTTACTGGAATCAGTCCGTGCAGTTTCCTTCTTGTTGTTGTTTTTGGTTCCCAGGTTTACATTGTAAAATCATGTCTTGTATTGTATACCCCGCCCTATAATAGAAGTTGATTTCAATTGCAAACTCTTGTGCAACTGTATTTTACTTGGCTTTGGTTGTGGTTGTGTATTCCTGCGACCTCGTTAGCTCCCGCTTCAAAAATTCTTACATGGTATCAGAGGGGTGTTGAAGAGTAGCAGTTCACCGATCTAAGGTTGTCTTACCTTCATTGAAGCTCAAGTGATTCAGCTGATAGCAATGCAAGCCGGTTATGTAAGAGGGATTGGGATTGAGATCTTGTCGCAAACCAACTTTTAGCATTGGAGGTCTTGCATGGAGAGCTACCTTCTTGGCGAGGATCTGTGGGAAGTTGTTGGTGGGGACAACTAGCAAGAAGTGGTCGCTACCGAAGGCAATGCTGAGGCGGTGAAGGCGTGGAAGCGAGCAGATGCTAAGGTTGCATTCTCTTTGAAGCGCGCCATTTCACTGGAGCTATTCGACCATATCATGGATTGTCAGTCATCAGTTAAGATCTGAGTGTCCTTGGATGGTCTGCTCAACAAGAAGAATGTAGCTCGTCTATAATTCTTGGATAATGAGTTGGCTAAGGCCACTCAGGGAGACCTGTCGGTGTCATCTTTCTTCTTGAAGATGAAGAACATCTGCACTGAGATATCGACACTGGACCCAGAAGAGCCAATCTCAGAGGCGAAGATGAAAAGGCACATCATCCACGGTTTGCGGAAAGAGTATGTGTGTAACACCTCCATCCATCAAAATAAATATTACAGAGCGTCCGGCCGGGGATCCACGCCATATTCCACAAACAAGTGGCAGAGTTACGTATTAATATCAAGACTACCTGCATCCTAACTCAAAGCATTCTAGCGGAAGCTTTAAGGATTACATTTGAACTCAAGTAACATCAATGCCCACTAAAATATAACATAGAAATGTCTTTACAAAATACACAAAACGTTACGGACTTAAGGCCTTACAGTTATACTTCACAAGTGTGGTTTATAAACATCGGCATGCAGACCAGCCACAAATGAAAACAGTAAAATTTCGCCTTAGAGCCTTTGAGGGATAGCCAATCGCAACATAAGGGATTTAGCCCGCTACTTTCCACTTGACTCTCCAGCACCTACAAATCATGGCCCACCAAAACGTGGCAAACAAAGTGACGGTCAGTAATTGCCGACCAATTTATAATGACCCCACCCCTTACTCGAGGCAGCGATTCTCCTTCCCTGCAATAACATCAGATAAATATATATTGGCAACAACAATATGCATTCAAGCACTATACACCACATGCCGCGTGCACTCAGAGCACATTCTTGGTGTACCAGACTTCCCGTATACCATCTCCCGTTCAAAGGTCCAAGACTTAACGGTTCATTCTTGAGCATTCTAGTCTTTTCGGCCCTAGGCCCCAAGACTCTCATTATGTCAACAATGGAAGCCAATTACTTTAGGCAATCTAGCTTGGACTGACATAACGCAGGTACAGTTAAACATTCTTCATGTTGCTCAAATCGTCATGTCATTGACAAAAGCCAAATCAATCAAGACCCATGACAAGACAAGGGCCAGCCTCCCCTTTACCATTCGTCTTACTGGCCTTTAGAGCCGAGCACTACAGGCTCACAACATCATTACGACTCTCATGGCCATAATTGTTGGCCGCCAAGACTCAACTCACATGCTAGACTCACGGTATTCGCAAGACAGGCTTCGTACCAAAATAGGTTGGCACTCAAGGCCACCATAGCTGGGCACTACAGGCTCTCAGCTTTTTATACAATGGCCCCTAGGTGTCCCTGAGACAGGCCTCACAAACATAGCTCACTGGGAGATATCGCCGATGATACTCATTGTCGACCAGCGATATCCAATAGTTTTCCAAACCATGGAAATTTCTTAGTTATTTTCCGGGAGAGCATCTCCAGTACTTCCTGCTACTCCCATTTCACAGGCATAACTCACAGACCCCATAAGCTACTTTTTTATATGCGGAGTCTTCTCCGACTCGCAAAATAAAACATCACCAATCCAGACCAACCTATCCGGATGAGCTCCACACAATATGCCTATTCTGTACTATAACTTTTCGGATCTATATGCAAACTTAATCGAGGATCACAACGATCGACTCGATGGAGACCACCCTTTCTTCACCTTTTGGTAAGGGGTTCCATGCACGTATGCAAATTAAGAACTTCACTTATCCAAGGAGAAAATCGTTACCCTCGTAATCCATTTCAGAGCCCTGGCGAAGCATTCTATCTGGTTAGAAAGGAGTACCTCTCTTTTGTCTTCGCGGATCTAGCCTCAGATTTTGATTCCGTCCACTGGATCTCCTTCACCAAGCTTTCCAAGCTCAGCCTCAGCCTCAACCTTCTTCCTTAGTTCTTTTCTCTCAAGATGACAATGAAAGGAGGAGATAGAGGAAGAAGAAGAGAAATGATTTCTCTTTTCCCTCATTCCTCTACTTAAGCGGTCTCGGGATTCATCCTAGCCATATGATCATTTCATAAAAAAGGAAGCAAAGGCCACGATTCCAGCTGAGTAGTCAAACAAAATAATATTGCCGTGCGATATCAACTATCGTCTGGCGATAGCGCCAGCAGCCGCTTTGACCCTAGTCAACCACCGCTGATCGGCCACCTTCCGGCCATCCGACACGTGTTAAGCCACATGTGGCAGTATCGCCCAGTGATACCTACTGTATTCATGCGATAGCTCACTCGTCGATTCATCTAAAGCGTCGAGTTTGTTGAGTCTACTCAATGCTTCGTTGAAATCCTTGAGTGTGTTGAGTGGATCGCCGCGCAATACCCACTATCGTCACGCGATAGTATCTTACTCAACGATTCTTCGAGTTTATTCAATGCTTGAAAGCATCGAGTGCTATCACTATTGCCAGCGAAACCCACTATCGCCCGACGATAGCTATCAAAAGTTCTATTTCCTTTTTTGGGGTGTTACAAACCTCCACTCCTTTCAGAAATTTCGTCATTCTGTTTACCCTCTTCCATCATTTTGTTTACCCTCTCGGTCTGACAATCCATTTAAGGATGAAAGGCCGTAATGAATTTCAGCTTGGTACCCAATAGTTGATGAATAAGCTTCCAATCATTCGATGTGAAATGTCCATATCTATCGCTAACGATGCTACGGGGCACACCGTGCAATCGTACGATCTGCTCAACAAAAAGTCTAGCCAATTTTCAACTAAATCATTCCTCCGATTCGGAATGAAGTTTGCTAATTTGGTCAAACAGTCTACGATTACCCAAATGGAATCATTCCCACATTTTGATCTCAGCAAACCGTTCACGAAATCCATCGAGATATTATCAAACTTCCATTCTTATATTGGTAATGACTTCAGGAAACCACCAGGCCTTTGAGACTCTGCTTTTACTAGGGCGCAAGTTTAACGTCCCAATTCGCGCTAGGCCCCTCTTGCGCGCTTTTGAGTCAGGAGAGATGATTTGGGCTCAGGGAGTGCTGGAAGCTACGCTTACACTTGTGTAAGGGAAGAGAAGTCAGTCCAGAGTAGGACACGGGTAATGACATGGGCGTGTCCATACCCGTGTGGAGCTCTGGTACCTGGGTTGGAAATTCCTGGAGTTTCCAGAGAAGGACACGGGTAGTGACACAGACGTGTCCCTACCCGTGTGTAGGTGGAAACGGGTAGAGGCATGGGCGTGTACACAACCCGTGTATGTAACTGACATCGTCAATCGTGTGTCTCGAGCAGGACACGGGTAGAGACACGGGCATGTCCCTACCCATGTACAATGTGTCCAAGAGTTTCCCGAGCAGGACACGGGTAGAGATACGGGCATGTCCCTACCCGTGTGCATATCTCCAGGAAGCCGGCTGTGTCTCCCTATCAGGACACAGGTTGAATACGGGCATGAACATGACCGTATCGCGTGACAAGGGTAGTGGACACGGGCGTGTCCATACCCGTGTCTGTGTCCAAAAGACACTATAACGGTCGACGACGCTTCACCCGAGCAAGACACGGGTAGGGACACAGGCGTGTCCCTACTCGTGTTGGTCCTATATATATAGGATTTCTGAAACTTTGGCCATTTTTCATCCTCTTCTCAAGCCTTTTCTGTGGAGAGACTGGTGCTTGAGTAATCTTCATCCCGTGAAGAACCATCGCTGCCGAGGAAAAGAAGATGCCGCCGCGAAGGGTGACGAGATCCAAGGCCGGAAATGGTGGAAAATCCGGAAACGAGGTGTGCTTTCTCCCTTCTCCCTTGGTGCTAGATGTCTAATTACTCTTAGGTGAGATATCGACTCAAATGAGTCTTGATATGTGAGATGAAGATTTCTAGGAAGAGGCCATACTAGGACTTATGTTCTAGGGTTTAGTCATCTTCAACCTCTCCTTCCTTCAATGTGATGATGGGGGATGGTTGTGTGAAGATAAATGGCCTTATGAGGGTGAATAAGGGAGGAGGAATTTCTGGTTGTGATTTGGGAAGATTGGCTAGAGGAGGAAGACAAACCGATGTCTTTCGTTCCGCCTTAAGATGTGCGCAAAAATCTGCTTTCTGCGCGCAACGATCTTCGTGGTTGTTTTCAGATATAAAACGACCAGATATGGGATTTCAACTAAACACGAAAGTCATAGCCCATGGAAATACCTTTCCAACGAGTGGTTACACATCTTCGTGCGAAGTCTGTAGCCACAGAAAAGTCTGATCGAAAGGGATGGTTGCCAAGCTAAGTGTACAAAATCTGTATTCTATACGCAGCAAACTTTGAAGCCGATTACAATCATGATGCGGCTAAATCTGGGCTTTCAACTAAACATGAAAGTCATAGCCCTTGGAAATACCTTTCCAACAAAGGGTTAAATGTTTTTATAGGATTCCTGTAGCACCCAGAATCTCCGTTTGAAGTTCTGTACTTTACTCATTTCTTGCACATTTTGTTCTCAGGTTTAAGTAAATCCCTGATAGGAGTTGGTAGAGGGTTTGTTGTGAGTTGTTGGATAGATCCTTTGTAATCAAATGGCGAAGTGAAACGTACTTGAACAAAATGATTTGGTTGATAGATCCTTAAGTGAACTAGTGGGTAGACGAGTTGGATTGTATAGAAAAACAAGTTATGTGAACCGGTAAGATGAGCTTGATACTAGCAATGCGATGAATATTGTGTAGAAGAGGATTAAATAAGGTTAGTGCATGAAAATGTGAAAGGGTTGATAGTGCATGAGTGTTTGTCGCACTTTATCGATTATGTTGATAAGGGAATCGGTGAGGAGCCCTTATGAGATGTTGCGCTCGAAATGTGAGATTGCATGCGGTGTAAGTCCACACATGATGTCGTAATCCTGGGTTAAGGATAGTGTGGCAGGTATATGAGCTCGCCAGTCGTCACACCAACAGGAGTTGATGGTTAGACCTTGGGCGGTTGGGCTTGGTCCTCGGTGCTCATTCCCAGGGCTCCTTCAGTGCCAAGTGAACGGTTGGTCTTGGTCCTCGTGTTTTTCTGAGGCTCCTTCTGGGTCACATCATAGGCCAGTTAGGGGCTTGGTTCTCTGTGCACATCTACCCGACTCCTGCTGAGCCGTAGTACGAGTGTGAGCTCCGCTGTTGTGTTATTAGCGTTGAGGCATACGGAGGCCTAGGCCAGGTAGTCTGGAGACCAGCCGAGTAGTGGAGATGACCGCTCTACTATCACCATCTGGACACGACGGATGAAGCCTGAGAAGTTAGCTACCTACTCGAAAAGTGGGAACTAGGAGTCTGTGTCGACACAACAATTGATTGTGCGTGATCATGGGTGAGTCAGTGCATATCATTCATGGCATTGCATTACATCGCATACACAAGATCATCATCGTATAAGTTTGTATGGACACTCTTATACGATGAGTTACTTTACTGTTGAGCCGAACCTCAACTTATATATCTGTGTGGGCATTCATATAAGTTGAGTTACTTTTTGTTGTAGCTTTACTCTTTCATACTCTGCTGTAGATGATAGAACTGCTAGGGCAATTGGTTTGCTCATTTATTGTGCTGCTATATACATACATTATTTACTGATCACTCTATACCACCTGTTTGTACTATTGCTTTATATACATATATTGTACCCTTGTTACTTTCTCCGCCTGGTGCCGAGGAGTCACCGGGGGAGAGGATGTGATAGCCACTTAGTCGTTATGACTAACGGTTGATACGACTTCCTTTTTAGGAGGAAACCCCGCAGACGAAGCAGCAACAGGTTTTGCAGCAGGACAGCCAGGCAAGGACGACAGGGTCTGAAGGGACGGTACGATCATTACCATCGGTGACTGATGTGAGTTTTTGAGTGACTTTTGATGTAGCCCCTTTTGGGAAATTTTACTCGTACTTTGATACTTTGGATGCTTGATGAAGCTTCTTTATTTGCTTTACTTTTGGACTAATTATATGTTTTTTTGAGTATTTTGACTTCTGATTTTATTTTGGTTGGGTTGGCATGATTGATATTGGTAAAGGCTGGCAGAATAGGCGTCTTGTAGAACATGCTAGCCTGAGTGCTAGCGCTACCGCAAGGTGGCTATTATGGGCATAAGACTCCCCTCGAGCCGTGTTTTGTGTTCCGGGAGGGGGAGGGGGGGGGGGGGGTCTTACAAATGGTATCAGCTTGCTACGATCCTGAAATAGAGTAGTCATTTAACAATGGTGCCACCCCCATTTGATTAGTCAGTTTGGGGACAAACTGACTTAGCGGAAGCAGTGGTGTGCCCATATGTAATTCACACTAAGTATGTCAAACTTTGACCTTAAGATTAACCAACCTGACCTTAGGTTTGTATTCTATGTGTAGATCCCAGTGTACGTTTAGCCAGTGGGGGGCACCCCCACCCCGTCCGTACCCACACAGTTCCAGCAATCGGAGCTAGGGAAGACGCTCACAACTATCCTGGATGCCTTCAGTTCCCAATAAGCCCCCGTACAACAACATGCTCTAGGCTCCAATTGGGTGAGCACTTTCCGTGCTCTCTCCCCTCCTGCCTATCTTGGGACAGAGTCGGCAGTGCGTACAGAGGAATGGCTCGACACCGTGCAAGAACTGCTGGCAGGAATTAGATGTCCAAGCAACATGGCTGTGACCCTAGTAGTGACCCTCCTAGAACTGCACGCCAAGAGTTAGTGGAAGTCCCTTATGGGCTTCACCTTTCAAGGGTGAGTGTATACGGAGATCAGCTGGAACGAGTTCTCGGGAGCATTTTTGGAACACTTCATTCCCTCGTCTGCTTGAGATGAACTCGAAGAGAGATTCTTACAGCTAAAGCAAGGATCCAAGTTAGTGACAGAGTACCAGCGAGAGTTTCAGTATCTGGCTAGATTTGCTGAGTCCTATGAGTTGGATGACAGAGGATATACAAAAAGGTTCTACAAAGGCTTGCGAGACCCCCTGAGACAAGACCTTTTGTTTAGAGCGAACTCCAGCCTGGTGGAAATTATTGACATGACGAAGAGGCTAGAAGCAGACCACTTGGGAAGTGGTAAAAGACTTGCTGAGGGTATGATGGAAGCTGGCCCTAGCAACAGAAGGAGAAAGGACTTTGGAGGAGGAAGAGGACATCAGAGAGGTGGCAGGCGTTTCCACCGGAATTATAGAGTGGAGCACCCGGTTCCACAGCCGCCAGCATTGCCTCCACCACCACAACCTCAACAGTTTCAGCAACCCGGTGGGCGGCAGGAGCGAGTTTGCTTCGAATGCAACCAACCAGGCCACATTTGACGCTACTGCCAGCAACTGTTTGGAAATGCGCCTCTTGCTCTCCCTCCGGTAGCTCCTCAAGGGCGGGGGAATATGCGTGGTCGAGAACGAGGACCACGAGGATGAAACCACAACCTCGCTCAGAATCAGGTGTATGCGTTTGACATGACACAGGAGCGGAACCCTCAGGAGGTGATTGCAAGTGTACAAACCATATTCGACGAGGATAGGTCCTACCGCAGCCAACTCAGCGGAAGTCAAAGTCAATCAGTCAAGACAGAAGTCAACATCAAGTCGCGAGCCTATAGAAAACCTGGGCGAGTATGGAGAGCTCCCCTCGTATACTCTCCAGGTAGGTGACTAGGGTGAGATACTCGCCCAGCCCATGCGAGCTCCCCGAGAAGTCGCCTAGTCGCAAGGGTGGGGGGTATAAGTATGCCCCCTCCCTTTGGATTTACCTATAAATAGGACCCCAGGGGTACAAGGGAAGGAGATCGAAAATATCGGATAGATACTCGCGAGCTCTTTGGATTCCTCTTCCTCAGAGAACAAGCTGCGACCTGTTACCTTGTTATTAGCTCGTCTCCCTCGTACCTAGCTTGGCCATTCTGGTTGTGGAGGGGCTGCTTCTTCTAAGCAGCCGAGTACGTGGTGGGACCTTCCTGCCATAGTAATCTAGGGTCTCGTTCCTAGCTCACTTATGTTCTCGCTCCCGTGAGTCGTCTAGCTTCACTAGTCGACCAGTAACCTTAGGCTGCCTAGTCCGATTCTGAGGTAGGAAATTTTTCCCAGATTCAACACTTGGTGCGGTGAGCGTGGATCGCAGCCGAGGCAGAAAGCTTGGTGGTTGAGGAAGATGGTCAATGGTTGAGATCAGGGCAAGTTAGCGGACAACTCGGCAGGAG
The DNA here is from genome assembly GCA_039513925.1 of Platanthera zijinensis. Lineage (NCBI taxonomy): Eukaryota > Viridiplantae > Streptophyta > Magnoliopsida > Asparagales > Orchidaceae > Platanthera > Platanthera zijinensis. The sequence goes on from CM077083.1 coordinate 161,754,557, forward strand.
TTGGAACCTCGGAGCGAGGTAGTGGGTTTGTGACAGTAGCTGCTTTTTAGGAGTTTGCAAAGAGGAAGGAGAGGGCAATACTCATTGGGTTCTCAAACCCCCCTGAGGTCACGATGACTTCTCCCCATTGCTTTACACCACCGGGTGAGGAATTCCCGACCCGACGAGCAGGAAAGGAGCCCGCTTGGGCGAGAGAAGAGCGACTGATGCCGTCATCAACGCCCTGCAAGCAGCCAGGGCATCAGATCCTGAGATCCTGAACTCTCGGAGAGGTATAGGGATACTCGCCGATGGAGTGAGTATGATTACTCGAGCGAAGAGGATACTCGCCGCCTCCAGGAAGGAAGGAGCCCCTTCTGCAACGAGATCCTCACGGCCCCCATCACCGACAATTTCAGAGAACCCGCCCTCACCTACTACTCCGGTAAAGATGACCCGATAAGGCATCTCCAGTAGTTTGAGGACGTGGTCTCCATCCGAAATATGTCTGACGCCTTCAAGTGCCGGTTCTTCTCCATCACAATCAAGGGTAGTGCGAGAGACTAGTTCCACCAGCTATTAGCAGGATCCATCTACTGCTTCTCCAACCTTCGTCGAGGCCTTGTGATAAGGTTCGCGACATCCAAGAAGCGGAAGAAGGAAGCAATGACCCTTTTTAAGATCGTGCAGGAGCAGCACGAAAGTTTGGGTCACTACATCGACAGGTTCTAGGAGGAGGTCCTGGAGGTGGAGGAAGTAGATGGGTTCACCTTGATGGTAGCCCTCAAGTTCGGCCTAAAGTAGGGGTTGTTCAACTTGGAGTTGGGGCATAGGCCGCCCAAATAGATTGAGGAGATGGTGGAGAGGGCGAACGTTTTTATTCAGGGGGAGGATAAGAATAAGGAGTTCTTGGCAAGACTGGATGGGGATAAGCCATTGGGGGAGAATAGGGGAAGATTGCTGGAGAAGGAGAGGCAGCCGGAGAGGCGCGATGGTAGGAGGCGGGAGGATCCGAAGAGAAAGGAAGAAGAAGAAAGGAAGAGAAGAGAATAGCCCAGGAGGGTGGAGAGGAGGCAGGAGAGACCTCGAGGGCAAGAAGAGAGGAGGCCCATCGAGGCTCAAAAAGGAAGAAGGGAGGAGAGAAGATTCCAATACCCAAGGGATCGTCCTCAGTGGAGGAGACCGATCTGGCATGAGGAGAGGAGGAATAACAACCCGAGGGAGCAGGGAGGAGGAAGAAGGGAGATGATGACCGTCGCGCGACAGGCCAATAAGCATCCGCGAAAGGAGCGTTAGGAGAGACGACAGGAGGTGGAGATTCCCCTCTACTGCGACATCCATCGGGTAGAGGGGCATGGGACCTTGGCTTGTCTAGAGTTTTGGGAAGCAAGGAGGAGGTTAGAAGCAACGGAGGCGGAAAGAGAGCAACCAAGGCAGGAGGCCCCGATGGGGCAAGTAGCATTCCAAGCTCCGCGGAGGAGGACAAATAAGGATAGGGTCGACCAGGTAGGTCGAGGGAATGTTATTCCCGGTCTAGGAGGCGGACACGTAGGGGTGATCAATTGAGGTGTCGGGCTTGGAGCTTCCCGCAAGGGTAGTCTCCACCAGATATACAAGAGGAGCGTCGCCTCAACATCGCGGACTCCTCCGTTGCTGAACGAGATAACCTTCTCGGAGGAGGATATGATGTGTAATGAGAATCCATTCCATAACGGACTGGTGATACAAGCTGCAATCGAAGACTTCTCCATCGACCGGATCCTCGCGAATAACGGGAGCTCAGTGAATGTCATCTTCAAGAGAATCTTTGTCGGGCTTCAGGTGGAAGCATCCAGGGTCCAGGCTGCGGATGGACCTCTCTTTGGCTTCTCGGGAGAGAAGAAAGAGGTGGAAGGAGGAGTGAAGCTGGTCACTCTCGGGGGTACTTCAATCAGATGTCGTTTCGTCATCGTCGACGCACCCAGTGGTTACACCGCCATTTTTGGGCGGCCCCTTATCAACTATTTCAAGGCCGTCCCGTCGTCGTACCATCAGTGCCTGAAGTACTGCCGGGATGACGTCCAAGTATGGATAAGGGGAGATCTGAAGGCCTCCAGGGAGTGTTACCTGAACACTGTTAGCACCATCAACTTGATGGGTGACGTGGAAAGGTTGGAGAGGATGATGGAGCAGGAGGAGGGCCTATAAGCTGCTAAGGAGCTAGAGGAAGTGGAGGTGATCTCCCCGAGAGGAGAGCCTGAGCTGCTGAAGGTCAGAGGAGCCTTGCCCCTTGAAGGGAAGGTAGAGATAGTTGCTTTCCTGCAGGATAATGCTGACATCTTCGCGTGGAGTGCCGCCGAGATGCCGGGGATTGACGCTGATGTTGCCTGTCATCGCCTTAAACTGGATCCTATGGTAGCTCTAGTTCATCAGAAGCAGAGGAAGAGTGCCACCGCGCTGGCTGGGACGATCCGAGAGGAAGTAGGAAAGCTATTGGAGGCGGGGTTTGTCTCGGAGATCCAGTATCCAAGCTGGGTATCCAACGTTGTAATGGTGAAGAAGTCCGGAGGGGGCTGGAGGTTATGTATCGATTTTTCTATGTTGAATAAAGCTTGCCCGAAGGATTGTTACCCCTTGCCTCAAATCGACACGCTGGTTGATTCCGCCGTCGGGTTTCTTATGATGAGTTTCCTTGATGCTTTTTCAAGGTATCACCAGATCCAGATGCATCCCCCCGATTGCCACAATGTTTCCTTCATCACCAGCGACAGCTGTTACAGCTACAAGATGATGCCCTTCGGGCTCAAAAATGCCGGCGCAACGTATCAGAGAATGATGGATCAAGTCTTCAAAGAGCAAAAGGGGCGAAATTTGGAGGTCTATGTGGACGATCTTCTTGTCAAGAGCAAGAGTGTCGCGGAGAACATAGTGGATCTGGCAGAGACTTTTGCCACCCTGAGGAAGTATAAGATGCGACTCAACCCGGCCAAGTGTTTCTTCAGCGCGGGAAGGGGGAAGTTCTTAGGTCACCTCCTCACTCCCCGGGGGGTGGAGCCTAACCCCGACAAAGGAAAATCCATCATGGAGATGGCCTCCCCAAAAAGCTCTAAAGAAGTCTAGAGGCTGACTGGAAGGCTGGCAGGCCTTAGCCGTTTTCTCTCCATGGCCGTAGAGAAGTGATCCCCATTCTTTAAGGCCCTTCAGGGTAATCAGAAATTCGAGTGGACCACATAGTGCGAGGAGGCTTTCGGAAAGCTTAAGCAGCAGCTGACCCAAGCTCCTCTCCTTCAAGGTCCGCAAGGTGGCGAGGATCTTTTACTCTATCTGGGAGTAGGGGCCAATATTGTTAGTTCAGTGTTGGTTCTAGAAGAAGGAGGCAGCTCCCCATCTACTATGTGAGACGGGTACTGCGACAAGCAGAGACGAGATATCCTATCTTGGAGAAGCTAGTTTTTGCTTTGGTGGTTTCGGCTCGTCAAAATTTTCAAGCTCATTCCATCAAGGTAGTCTCCGATCATCCCCTGAGGAGTATCTTGGATGGAGTGGAACATTCTGGCAGGTTGGCCAAATGAGCGGTGGAGCTGAGCGAGTTCGACATCTCTTACTCTCCAAGAGTAGCAATCAAGGCGCATGCAGTAGCATATTTTTTGGCTTACTTCTCGGCCGAGGTGGTGGTAAACATTGGCGCTTCTCGACCAATTTCTTGGATGATGTTTGTGGACGGGGCATCGGGCAAGCATTCCGTGGGAGCCGGAGTCATGCTGGTTAGCCCTCAAGGAACTAGGATCGAGCAGGCCGTCGAGATCCTCTTCCCAGTGACGAACAATCAGGCAGAGTACGAAGCCATGGTAGCTGGCTTGCGTCTCGCCAAGGAGATAGAAATCAAAGACGTCCGAGCTTTTACCGATTCGATGGTGGTCACATCCCAGATTCGGGGAGAATTCGAGGTCCATGATCCCACCCTGTAGCAATACCTGGTTAAGGTTAAGGGTCTGATCAGGGGCTTCCAATCTTTCTTCGTCGAGCATGTACCCCGAGAAGATAACTCTGAAGCTGACTACCTTGCCAAGTATGGTCCCCGGGCCGGGGGGATTGTTACCAAATTATTTCGGCCATCCATCGAGGAAGGAGATATGATGGAGATTGAGCAGTTGCCCTCGCGGAGAGATCCGTTCGTTACGTTCTTGACAACGGGTCAGCTGCCCTCAGACGGGCAGGACCAAAGAAAGTTCGGATACAAGGCCGCGTACTATCCGCTGCAAGACGACGAGATTTATCGCAAGACCATCTTGGGCCCCTTGGCCAGATGCTTGTCAGAGATCGAGGTCCCCCGAGTTCTCGAGGAGATTCATTCAGGGGAGTGTGGCAGCAACTCCGGGACTCGTACTCTAGAGCAGATGATTCTAAGGCACGGCTACTTCTGGCCAACCGTCTGATAGGACGCGGAAGCCTTCTCCAAAAAATGCTCCCAATGTCAGCTCTTCGCGCCTCTTCAGCTTCAACCAGCTAAACGCCTCCGCTCGATCACTACTCCGTGGCCCTTTGCCATCTGGGGAATGGATTTGATCAGCCCGTTCCCTCAAGCTAGTAGACAGAGGAAGTTTATACTTGTGATGATCGACTACTTCTCCAAGTGGATCGAGGCCAGGGCCTTGGCCAAGACCACCTCCCAGATCGTCAAGAACTTCATTTGGGGAGAAATTGCGTGAAGATTTGGGATCCCTCTGGCCATCGTCACCGACAATGGGACACAATTCGCCAGCTTGGTGCTAGAGGACTTTTACAAGCAGCTGGGAACGGACCTTCGTTTTGCTTCAGTGCACCATCCTTGGAGCAATGGACAAGTAGAGGCCGCAGACAAGCTTATCGTCAACCTGCTAAAGAAGGTCACCAATCTCAAAGGGAACTGGGCTGAACAACTCCAAACTCATCCACGGGGGAAACGCCTTTCAAGTTATCCTACGGGTCTGAGGCACTCATCCCGGTGGAGTTCGAGGTGCGGAGTCCAAGAGTTGTTGTGACAGAAGACGGCGGCGAAGAATGGCGACTGGAGAATGAGGATGCCCAAAGGCTCTCCCTGGATTACGTAGAAGAGCTTCGGGACTTGGCCTCCATATGCCAGGAGGAGATCAAGAGGCGCATGGCGAAGAACTTCGACAAAAATGTATGCCTAAAACACTTCCTCGCAGGAGATCTAGTCATGAAGAAGGTGGACGCCGCAGGGCGGGGAGCCGCCGTCGGTAAGATACATCCCAACTAGGAAGGGCCCTTCATCATCCAAGAAGCCCTGGCCACGGGGGGTTACTAATTACAAGATCAAGCTGGAGAGTAGCTGAATGGAACCTGAAGTGGGGACGACCTGAAAAGGTACTACCCCTAGTGGTAACACATGTATCAGCTTTGTAAGCATATTTCTTAATATACAATAGCAGCCAGTTTTCTCTCCTTTGTGCTAATCTACCTTCTGAGTGCTTCCAAGATTCGCCTCGCAGTCGGCTCTGGGAACCAGTGGTCGGTTTATTCCTCCTAGATAGCCCAGGGTGGGAGATCGGACGATGCTTCAGGACTTTAAGCGCTCTTGTAAGACCGAGCCTCTGCATTGTCGGACGAGATCAGCTCCCCCCTTGCGTGTCAGCCTATGTATCCACGAGTGCATCTCTCTTCCAACTGGAGGAACTACCAGGAACAAATGTGCACCCTAAAATCCCGCACTCGAAAAAGAGGCCGACCTCGTCAAGCGGTCACGAGGAGAGTTTAAATTATTGTCAGAGCAAGATAACCTACCGAAGCAAGGGTAGGGGTAAACCCAAGGGTGAATGTTGGTTCCGAGTACGTACTCAAGGACCCTCTATGAAACATCACCCTCCGTCCAGTCGCTGGCACCCGTGGACTTTAATCGTGGATGAAAGCAATCTAAGCTGTTAGATCGGGATGCGAGTCCTCGACCCATTCCTCATAAATAGCCCAGTACGAAGGATATGACGTTGCTTCGGGACATTAATCGCTCTTGTAAGACCGAGCCTCTACATTGTATGCCGAGATCAGCTCACCCCTTGCATGCCGGCCTATGTCTCCCCGAGTGTATCTCTTTTCCGACTGGAGGAATGATTAGGAACGGGTTCGGATGTCGACTTCCCAATTCAACAGGTTTCGAGAGCGTCCCTTTTAAAAAGAAAAAGTTCATCCTCTCGTCAAAACCTCGATGCAATTGATCCTTTTCATCGTTTCTCATAGCCAATAGGATAGCATCACACTCCAGATAGAAGACCTCGAGTGGTAGGGTAAATGTAATTCCGTTTCCTTGCACGATCTCCCCTCCTGCACACCGGCCATTGAACCTCCTTGAGGAGTTCAAGTTCCTCGTTGCGAGTGATGCCATAGCTTGTAGACTCTGCACGAGCTTCTCTCCTGCAGACTGACTACTTGCCTCCTCGAGTCGACTCTCCACCCCGGTTGAACTTGACTCCCGGCAAGGTGTCGACTCAAGATAGAAGGCCTCGAGTGGCAGGGTAAGCGTAAGTCCGTGTCCCTGCACGAGCACCACTCCTGCACACCGTCCATTGAACCTCCTCGAGGAGATCAAGTTCCTCATTGCGAATGATGCCGTAGCTCGTCAACTCTGCACGAGCTTCTCTCCTACAGACCAACTACTTGCCTCCTCGAGTCGACTCTCCAGCCCCGGTTGAGCTTGACTCCCAGCAAGGTGTCGAATTCAGATAGAAGGCCTCGAGTGGCAGGGTAAACGTAAGTCTGTGCCCCTGCACGAGCTCCCCTCCTACACACCAGCCATTGAACCTCCTCGAGGAGATCAAGTTCCTCGTTGTGAGTGATGCCGTAGCTCGTCAACACTGCACAAGCTTCTCTCCTGCAGACCGAATACTTGCCTCCTCGAGTCGACTCTCCACCCCTGGTTGAGATTGACTCCCGACAAGGTGTCGACTCCAGATAGAAGGCCTTGAGTGGCAAGGTAAAAGTAAGTCCGTGTCCCTACAAGAGCTCCCCTCCTGCACACCGGTCATTGAACCTCCTCGAGGAGATCAAGTTCCTCATTGCAAGTGATGCCGTAGCTCGTCAAATATGCACGAGCTTCTCTCCTGCAGACCGACTACTTGACTCCTCGAGTCGACTCTCCACCCCCGGTTGAGCTTGACTCCCGGCAAGGTGTCGACTCTAGATAGAAGGCCTCGAGTTACAGGGTAAGCGTAAGTCCGTGTCCCCGTACGAGCACCCCTCCTGCACACCGGCCATTGAACCTCCTCGAGGAGATCAAGTTCCTCGTTGCGAGTGATGCCATAGCTCGTCAACTCTGCCCGAGCTTCTCTCCTGTAGACTGACTACTTGCCTCCTCGAGTCGACTCTCCACCCCTAGTTGAGCTTGACTCCCGACAAGGTGTCGACTCCAGATAGAAGGCCTCGAGTGGCAGGGTAAACGTAAGTCCGTGTCCCTGCATGAGCTCCCCTCCTGCACACCGGCCATTGAACCTCCTCGAGGAGATCAAGTTCCTCATTGCGAGTGATGCCCTAGCTTGTCAACTCCGCACGAGCTTCTCTCCTTCGGACTGACTACTTGCCTCCTCGAGTCGACTCTCCATTCCCAGTTAGGGGATCAAGTCCCTCGTTTAGAGCGAGTGTCGTAGTTTGTCATCTCTGTACGAGCTTCACTCCTACAGACCGACTACTTGGCCCGACGATTCGGCTCACGCCACTCTAGTTAAGCTTGGCTATAGAGAACCAACTACTCGCCACCCGCTGAGCTCGGATCCTGATTAGGCAGGTGCGAGTATGTCTCGAGTGAGCAGGTGAGTACGCCTCCAGCGAGCAGGTGAGTATGCCTCGAGCGGGCAAGCGAGTAGGCCTCGAGCGAGTGAGCGAGTGTGCCATAGGCATGCGGGCAAGCGCATCCCGACGAGCATGCGATTAGGTGTTCACGAGTAAATGCATATGCAAGTTGAACAGATACGCATCACAGGCACTCCTCCCCGAGCCTATGAGCCTAGCGAGCAACATCATACTAGCATGCAAAGAGCAGATAGAATGAAAACTTGTATAAATTTATATCGTGTACAAATTACAAGTGTCAAAAAATTGTTACATTCACTATGACAAATATCGGCGAGCAACTAAGACTCATCGTCGTCAGTATCCGACCGATATTCCTCATCTCCGACATCTACATCATCTTCTTCTTCCTCACCATCATCTTTGCTCTCGCCGCTGCTGCTACCACTGTCGCTGCTACTGGATTTGCTAGAGCCCGATGACAGGGAAGGGACACGATCTGGAGAGATCATCCCCTTGACAGGTAGCTCAGGGATAAGCTCGTCGACGGTGAGATGCTTCTCCCCTTCAAAGAGCTGTCCGTTGATTCTGAGCCGCGCGAGTATCACGTTCCCCGCCGCCTGTGCAATCTCGCGAAAGATGGATGACATCTCCTCCTAGAGAAGGCGGGACTGCTTGACGGCCCACGTCGGATCATCCTCTGGCCGCGGCACCTCCGGAAACGGAGCAGTAGAGCTCGCGCACTCCTCGGCGGCGACCAGCCGCATCCCCATCTCAGCAATATGAACTTTGCCCGCCTCCAATTTGGCTTGCGAAGCGGCGAGCTTCTCCTCGCACTCAGATAATTTTTTCGCAGCCTCGATCTCGGCGGCCTGCGAGATACCAAACGTCAGTGCATGTCCAGACGAAATGAATCAAATGTAGCAACCCAAAAGAAACTTACCTCGAAGTCTTTCTAGCGGACCGACTGCATGCCGAGATCTATAGCCTTCTTGGAGACGACTTTCAAAGCCTCTGTCATCTCCAGCAGCTTCCTCGCCATATAATGTCCTAACTCGGCAGATCGCGCGAGCGAGCAGGCGGACTGATGGGCGAGCTCCCACGGGGCAAGCTCCAGTATGAAATCAGCGTCGACTCGCCCATACAAGGAATGGAGGACGGAAAAGGCCTCCCCCTTGTCATCCCAATCCGTCGACCAGGATGGAAGGTTGGTGCTCAGCAACACTAGATGCTCCTCCGCCAAACAGGTCACCAGCGGGCGACCATAGGCATCCACCACCCCTCGCCTGAGGTTGTAGTTGGGGTGGAAGCGAGGTGCCCGGGCCTCCAGCGGCGACTCTTGGTCATCAGACTGAGGCGGCGACACTTTCGCCTTCTTGCTCACAGGCCCGGGTGACCTAGCTCTCGCCTTCCCCTTGAAGATTTTCTTCCTCTCCCCGACATCAGGTGGAGGGTGGGATTCAGAGAGAGGGGTGGCGACTTCCTTTGCCGGAGGGAGCGGCTTCTCCGGAAGCTCATTGTCCACTACAAAAATTGCGCGATATGATTAGTGTGAGCTTCAGTAAATAGGAGCGAGCAGACGAGCATACAATATCTCTCTCAAGCCTTACCCTCGTTAGGATGGACCGCTTCCAACGAGTTGACGTTGACCCGCCAGTAGATAACGTCGAACCGGCGACCTCGGAAGGATTCGAACAGCTACTCGCGAATACCTTCCAAGATCTGCGGGAGGAAGGCGATATCGGCGGGTTGGTGAGGCCTTCCAAAAAGACCCCCAAAGTCGTCGTGCACGATCACCAGCTGCTCGCTCCAGCGGTGGACTTTGTTCGCGGTCCCCACCAGAGTGCAGACATGGATGCTGAAGAAGACGACCCCCTCCAAAGTCGCGGAGAAGGAAAATACTCGGCGAAATATGGAGAGGTCAAAGGCAATCCTCTCCTCCCGGATGTAGCAGAGGAACCCCATGATAATCGCCATCCCGTTGGGGTTGATCTGCGCGGGAACAATCCCGAAATATCGCAGGATCTTGCAGAACTCAAGCAAGAAAGGAAGTCACAGGCCAGAATCAAAATGGCGCAGCGACAGCACTAGCGCGCCCTCAATATAGGTGTTGAGTTGCTTTCCGCGAGCAGGAAGCCTCGCTAAGTACCCCTCCGGCAGTTGGCGCTCCCTGAAACTCTCCAGATCCTTGTCTGAAGTTATCGACTTCTTGAAAGCCGCGTCGGCGAAATTGATGGCGTGAGCTTGTCGGCGAGCATTAGCGTCGTCACCAACCATCTTCGCGAGCTACGTATAAGAAAAGGGGCGAGCGGAAGAAGAGAGGAAGACGAAGCGAGCAGAAGGGATACTCGCGAGATGGATTGAGAAGTTTGCTGCAGCGTACTTATGTCCTACCTACGCCTCCTATTTATAGGACAAAGCAAAGGGGGGAGGGATGTTCATCTCGGTGAGTATCAGTCGAAGTTGCGTTTAAGGGACAAGGCAACACACAAGAGACATTAATCCAATCTCGCGCGGCGAAGAAAAGGCGTCGCGACATCTGCCAGAATCTGCATAAGTCAACTCGGCATATCGCGGAAATAAACAAACATGCACGGAGAAATAAGTGGCGAAATGCATAGTCGCTTATTTAAAAAATAATAAAGTTTATTACAAGGTCGCCAATGGCGAGTTCAGCTTTAAAGAAAACAAATCTACGTCCTAGGTGGCTGCTCCGGAGGATGAGGATGTCGCCCGACCCAGCCCATCTTGCGCGCCCGCCGGAAGTGCTCCATCGCTAGCGCCATTGCGTCATCGCCGAGCCGCGGCTGCTCCTCCATCCTCGTCAACCGCCCCACAGAACCCATGCTTGCCCGGATCCCAGCCAACTCGTCGAGGACTAGCTGAAGGCAGTGGTTTTTAACGCCAGCTGGCGATCATTCTCCTTCACCATATGGAAGCGAGCCTCGTAGCTCTCCAAGGTGGTCTGGAGTTCCTCCATCCTCGCCATACGCACCTCTAGAGCTGAAATACGGCGATGAGGCTCGCAGATGGCGAGCTGATCGAACTTGCTCTCCAGCTCCAAGTAGGCGCAGGCTGCGACATGATGATACTCGCTCCCCAACAACTCGATGGCGTCGATGAAGGCCGCCCCGGGAGTCGCCGGGCGATCTGTCCTAGCAGGTAGACAAGTCGCACGATCATAAGTCAGCATCTAAACAAGATCGAAAGTGACAACGAAAAAGGCTCACCGTGGCGAGGAGACCGGGACTGGTGCTGTGAACGAACGCGACCGGAGACATCTCGTTTACCTAAAGATGGGCCACCAGGGTGGTCAGCTGATCTGCCCTGACCGCGACATCCCAGCGCGCAACCTCCATAATCAGAGTCCCCAACTCGCGGTGGGAAATAACTCATATCTGGGTTCTTCGGCGGGGGGGGGGGGGGAGCCTGCGACGAGCTCGCCGGCTGTTGCGGAGTCTTCGACGAAGGAGGCGGAGGATATCGCTGCAAGTTCGCTTTCTGCTAGGTGGACAAAGGCTGCGACGACGGCAAATTAGTGCTCGCTGCCCTATGGGAAGCCGCATCCAGAGGCGATGGCAGCGACGGAGGCAAGGGAGAGCTCGCTGATAGTAGTGTCAAATCTCGCGCGGGAGGAACAACACTGCTTGTCGGGAGAACCTTACTCCCTGGAAGGTCTTATCTCGCAGGAAGGTCCTTTGTTGGTGGCTTTTTTCTTTCCAGAGGGGTTTCCTTCTCCAGGGAAGTCCCTGACACCCTCTTCGCGCCGAGATTAATCTGCACCATATGCGCGGTTCGGAGCGGCCTGTCAGCTGCCAGCGCGAGCAGTGGAGCAGAGCTCATGGGGGCGACATTCAAGGGCGCATCCACGACGTTCGGGGGAGAGTCTGCACCAGGAAAATAGATCATCGAGAAGCACGCGGCGACCAACTATTAGGAACGGGGTTTGGCAGAATGACGACCTGTCATAGTGACGACTTCGATCCGGGACGTCGCCGGCTCCTTGGCGACTTCAGGATTCCCCGGCAGGCTGAACGTGGCCGAGTAGGGAACATCGTCCAGCCCAAGGTCGCTAAGAAGTTTTTTGATACCGATGGAAGGCGCTGGATTAACAATCGCCGCCTTGACTGGCTCAGAGGGCGGAGGTGGTTCGTTCGACGTAGAGGCGGGCTGCTTGGGTTTCTTGGCCTTTTTCCTTTTCGGCGGCGGAATATCAGTGGCGACATCTTCCTCGCGCGGCCTCTTTGGTCTTGCGATGCCGAGGAGACCAGATAGGGCAACAATGCAGTCTTGAAGAATCTTCGCGTTGACGTCCTACATGGCTAGCGAGTTTTGGAGATCCGTCTCGGAAACCAGGACCCCCCCTATTTATAGACTTCGTCGAGTAATAGGCCAGGCGAGTAACCCAGATACTCGGTGCAACTGCTCGCCGAATAAGTGTTGGATGTTTCTTCCCGAGCTCCCATATCGCTCAAAAATAGTGGGGATTGTGTACAACCCAAATTCGACTAGGATGGGTCCTACCGCAGCCAACTCAGCGGGAATCAAAGTCAATCAGTCAAGACAGAAGTCAACATCAAGTCGCGAGCCTGTAGAAAACCTGGGCGAGTATGACGAGCTCCCCTCGCATACTCGACCAAGTAGGCGACTAGGGCGAGATACTCACCCAACCCGTGCGAGCTCCCTAGGAAGTCGCCTAGTCGCCAGGGTGGGGGGTATAAGTATGCCCCCTCCCTTTGGATTTCCTTATAAATAGGACCCCAGGGGTATGAGGGAAGGAGATCGTAAATCTCGGATAGATACTCGCGAGCTCTTTGGATTCCTCTTCCTCAGAGAACAAGCCGCGACCTGCTACCTTGTTATTAGCTCGTCTCCCTCTTACCTAGCTCGACCATTCTGGTTGTGGAGGGGCTTCTTCTTCTAAGCAGCCGGGTATGTGGTGGGACCTTCCTACCATAGCAACCTGGGGTCTCGTTCCTAGCTCACTTCTGTTCTCTCTCCCGTTAGCCGTCGAGCTTCACTAGTCGACCAGTAACCTTAGGCTTCCTAGTCCGATTCTGAGGTAGGGAATTTTTCTCGGCTTCAACAGCAGGTATGTTGCAGTTAGTTATCACATTTTCATTATTAATATTAAACTTGCTTAAGACATACTAGATATCTAGCCTTGAGCATTGTTATTGGTACTTAGGCACCGCGGTGGTCGGCGGGAAACCAGCCTATACGTTATTCGATACCGGTGCCTCACGCTCGTTTGTGTCTGCGGACTTCATTAAAGACCTAGAATGAGTGTAATTCTTCACTGGTATTACTCGAAGAGTACGCCTCCAAGATGGCTATGAGATGACTGCAACCGCCAAGTGCGAATTGGAGATACTCATTGGGGGAAAGACCTTTGATACCCCTGCCACAGTTTTGAGAATACCAGAATTCGATCTCATTATGGGCATGACTGGATTGGCACTACGCAAGAATTGACTGTGCGGAGAAGCGAATTTACTTAAGACATGGAGACACTAATGTCATCTTTCAAGGTATAGAATTCTCTCCTCGTTTGTTATCATCTTCAATTCAGGCCTTGAAAGCTCACATGAGAGGGGATGAAGTTTACATGATATAATTTGAACTGAAAGAGAAGAAAATAGATATGAAGGACATGCAGGTGGTGCGAGATTTTCTCGAGGTATTTCCTGAGAAATTGCCAGAATTACCCCCGTATAGAGAGGTGGATTTTCAAATTAAGCTAGTACCAGGAGCCAAGCCCGTCTCTAGGACCCCTTACCGGATGTCCCCGAAGGAACTCGCAGAGTTTAGAGTTTTGTTGCAAGAGTTGGTAGAATCAGGGCTTGTTCTCCCCAGCTCATCACCTTGGGGAGCCCTTGTTCTATTCATTAAAAAGAAAGATGGAACCTTGCGATTATGTATAGACTATCAGGAGCTCAACCGACTGACGGTACAGAACACCTATCCGCTACCTCGGATTGATGAGTTGTACAACCAATTGGTAGGAGCGCATTGGTTTTCCAAATTGGATTTGTGCTCGGGGTATTATAAGTTGAGAATACAGGAGGAGGACATTTAGAAAACGGCCTTTAGCTCAAGGTACGGCTTGTACGGTTGGGCTTGGTCCTCGTGTTTTTCCGAGGATCCTTCCGGGTCATATCATAAGCCAGTTAGGAGCTTGGTTCTCTGTGCACATCTACCCGAGACTCCCGCTGAGCCGTAGTATGCGTCTGAGCTCCGCTGTTGTGATTTTAGCGTTGAGGCATACAGAGGCCTAGGCCAGGTAGTCTGGAGACCAGCCGAGTAGTGGAGATGAACGCTCTACTGTCACTGTTTGACCACGACGGATGGCGCGTGAGAGGTTAGCTACCTACTTGAAAAGTGGGAACTAGGAGTCTGTGTCGACACATCAATTGCTTGTGCGTAATCATGGGTGAGTCAGTGCATAATATTCTTCGCATGCATTACATGTAAGACCCCCATTTTTTTTCTTTTTCGACACCGGGGTCTTAGGCCCAGAACCGCCGTCTTGCGGTGATACCTTCTCACCCGGGAAGGTCCTCACTACAAGACGCCGATTCTGCCGGCCAAATCGATCTCTACTGTAGCATAAGTATAAAAGCAAGTCCACAGAAATCACACATATATAAAAATAAACTCCACGAAGGGAGTGTCCACAGATAGTACATATAATGAAAATCTCGGGCTTATGCCCGGTACATCAAGTCCTCACTACAAATCACTCATCGCGAAAGCAAACTAATACAACTACTGGTGTTCGGGACTCACAGTCCCTGCTGTCTGGACTCCAGTGCTAGACTGTCCGATCTCCAAGCGTGCCGACCTCCGGGGCTGCTCCTCCATGCTGGGCTCCGTGGTCCCCTAAATGATGTGGTTCGAAAACTGTTAGTCTAAAAGACTAAGTTCTATCGTCCCCCACCCCTTCCCCCATGGCTCCTAAGTACCGAGCGGGGAGAAGGAAAGGGAAGGACTTGAAGGTGGAGAATAGTCAAATTCCAGATGACAGCGGAACTAAACTAACAGTGTACGCATGATAATGATTATACAAAATTAAATAAGTAACCTTAACTTATGTGGGTACACATAAGCTAAGGGATCTTTTGCAGGGCTCCTATCGTATAAAAAGTCCCATACCGATTTATACGATAGGGTGTCGGTTCTATTAGTAGGCTTATAATATTGAAAGAGAACCTTGACTTATAAGCACGCTTACACGAACTTATAGGCCAAGGGGTCGTTTTGCAAGTCCTAATGTATAGAGCGTCCCATACCGCTTATACATTAGGTGTCGGGTTTTATGCAATGGTTATGCTATGAAATACAATTATGCTATGATGTGAACATGCAAGTGCAACTCACCCACCCAACTCTGTGTACACAGACTTTTAGTTCCCCCTTTCGGAGCCGTTACCTCCCAGGATACCTCCGTAGTGGCAGACAGAAGCGGTGGGTTGGGCCTCGCCCACCTCAAAACCAGTATTTGCACTACCGGTCTGACCTATCGTACGCCTCAACGCTTGGTGCACTAAGCGGACGCCTGTGTACTCTTGCCGGCTGGCGCACCGGACTTCTGTTGGCGAAGTGTAAAACCACACTTGTCGAGTCAACGATATTGGTATCGGTGCAACGAACTCCCCAATATCGAAGACCCACCACCTTATACCTTTTATCCACATGCAATAGTTATGAGTCCAACAAATAACCGAGCCGAAACTCCCCGGACTAACCCGTCCGTCATAATCTACAACCAAGCCGAAGCTCCCCGGACTAACCCATTCGTCATAACCAACAACCGAGCCAAAGCTCACCGGACTATCCCGTCCGTCATAATCTACAATCGAGCCGAAGCTCGCCGGACTACCATGCCCATTACCTTAACCACAGGGCTTATTGCCCGAGTAACCCAAACTATCTCTCGGGACACAGGGGTGTGAGAGTGTGAAATCCTAAGTTTACTACCTACTCCTCAATATACTTTATGCCTACAACTTAGGTTTCACCCATTTCATTTTCATATTACAGTAAACTATACCTAAGGTGATTTTGACCTTCTACTCTACGGGGAAAACAATCTTTCGTCGATCCCAATCACCACCTAACTTTTAGTCAAACCCATCCCTAGCTCATCCAACCCTGAGTGATGAACTCATTCCTATAATCACTAGTTTTTGACTTATGAGCCTAACTTGTACTCCAGATTATTTCTGTAGATTTACTATATGCAGACCACCAAGGTTTAATGTTATGTAAAACGGGAAGTATATCATGTAATCATCCAATACTCCTATAATAATTAATGGAGGTCCATTATGACCTTTATTGCCCAAATCCAGAGTTTTACAATTTTCCTATTTATCTAGGAATTTATTAAATTATTCTATTGACTAAAATTTCCAATAATGAACATGAAGTACCATTTTCAGTCAAGATATCATTCTACAAATTTTATATGTTATTCAAAATAAGGATATAACTTATCTCCCAAAATATCTAAATTTTTCAGTAAGGTTTTATCCCCAAATCATTATTTCATTTTAATCCTTAAAAATTCATTTAAAGGTATATAAAATACTATATTGCTTCCAAAAATTCAGAGAAAATTCAAGTATGAATCTAATGGCATTTAAATGGTTTGGGCCAAATTTCATAATTTATTTATCAGTATATGGACTAATTTAAATTATTGAATAATCCCATCATTTAACAAGCTTGAGAAGTAAGTATCTCAAATATATATCCAAAAATTTTCATAAAATTTATATAAGCTTATAATGATTCAAAACATCCTCTGCCAAATTTGCATGACCTCCAAAGGGTCAGAGGGACCATAATAATTAGTTTATTAAATTAAGGCATCCCTTGTGCTTCAAATGAAGTACCCTAAATATTATTCCAAAATTCCCAAATAATTTACCAGAGACTAATGATATCCTTATTACCATTATACCAAAATTGCACCTTATTTGGAAGAGTTTAACTAGCCTAATCTAACCCTACAAAGTTTGTGCCCTAAACTAGGGTTAGGGTTTTGTGGGTCCCAAACTTTCCAAAACACCCTAATACTTTTAGCAGAGGGTTATAGTTACCCTGAAACCATCCTTACAAAGTTTCATAGTCATACAAGGTGTTATGGCCATAGGTCCTTCACAAGGTACATAAGCCCTTCCTTAGGGTTTGACCTAGGATCTTGAGCCAAATCAACTCCAATGCCCCCAAGTTTTCATTGGGAGGTGTATATTGTCATTACAAACCAGTGTACCAAATTTGAACCTCTGTTGAGGTGAATTGGACAATAAAAGCCAAAATTACATTTTGGACCAAAATACCCTTCTTAGGGCCAGGCTAGGGTTTGCTTGAATCCCATTCAAATCAACTCCAAACTTAATGAAACTTTAGACAGAGGTCTATATTGACCTCATATCCATCCCACCCAAATTTGGATAAATTTGGACTTCATTTGACCCATAATTTAATTTACCCTAGCATAATTAAATTTTTTACAAAACTATAGGAAAATTATTCCCAAAAATTCCCATTTTTGGGAAGGGTCTAGGTATAGGGTAGGGTGTCTCCCTGCCAAAATCTCAGCTCATTTGGATCAAGGATGAAGTGTGGGCAACTAGTTTAATGGCTGCCTAGTCATTTGTATAGACCCCACCCAATTGAGTGCCCTGGTCAAACCAGTCACCCAAATTGGTTCAAACCAATTTTGTTTGACAGTAGACCCATAGGGCTACATTTCTTGTGTTGACCATATTTTCTGAAAAGGGCTCTAACTATTTTTAATAATTAAAACCAATAAATACAAAATCTGTGACAGGGAATGAAATAAAATCAAACTTAAGCTATAGTTTATTTAATCATATCAGCACGAATCTTGACGTTATTCCGACGGGATCTGGTCATCGCCTTCCTCCAGCCGACGGCCAGGATTACCCCTGCCTGGGCCAACTTCTAGCGGCTGCCGCCGTCGCTCCGGCCACCTCCCCGGCCTGCCACCGCCGCTGACACCTTCGTGGTGGTCGGGGCTATCTCCAGGCGGCGGCACGGCCGCCGGGGAGCACTGTTCCGGCGAACCTGTCAAGGTGAATTTTCATGGAAAATCCATGATTTCGAAATTTGGATCGAGCTCAATTGAGCCCGAACCTTGGCCCTATTGATTTCTACGATCTAACCATGAGAGAAGGAGTGGAGGAGGACCTTTTTGGCGGCCTGAAGTCGGGAGGATCGCCGGAATACCATGGTGGTGGTGGTGGTGGTCGGGTTTCTTCAAAAATGCAGGAATCCTGCTGGCTTCTTCAGGTAAAGTGTGGGAAATTCTCCTTGAACCTCAGGGAAGCTTTTAAGGTGGAGAGGGGAGGTGTTAGGTGGCTGAAAAGCCATGTGCCATTTTTGGCCATGGTCAAGGTTGGCGGCTAGGTTGGTAGGGGGGGGGGGTGGAGCTTGCTCTAAACAGTCCACAATGGCTGCTGCACTCCCCCTTGTCCTTCTGAAATGAATGGGGAGGTTGGGGAGGGGGAAGGAGGAGCACAAAGTCCTCCTTCCTTCTTCTTTCTTCTCTTTCTCTCTCCTCCATGGGTGACTTTCTCTCTCCTAGTCACCATGCCTGAATTTTTGGCTCCTACATGTCCCATGTCAGCCCATAAATCCATTTGGCCACTTAAGTCAAGGTTAGCCCCAATGTAATGGGCTTGAGCTTGAGTTAGCCCATTTGGGCTAACTTGACCCAAAGTTGGACTAGGGCCCACCTAGGTTAATTTGATCCTTGAGATTTCCTTAATAGGTCCTTGGTGACCCATTAGCCTCTCCTAGGGTCAAGGTGGGGTTGGATTGGCCCTTGGAGGTCACTTGGCCCCTAACTAGGGCACTTTGACCAGTTTAGGTCAAGGGTTGACTTTGGTCAACCTAGCCTTTATGATTGGTTCCAATGGGTCCTTGGTGACCTATTGGCCTCTCACTAGGCTTATGAGGGTAGGGGTGAGGTCCATTGGGCTAAGGGACTGCAATTGACCCTTATGTAGGTCAATTTGACCCAATTAGCGTCATATTTGACTTTGGTCAACTTAGCCCTATTGACTACTCTCTATGGGTCCTTAGTGACCCATTGACCTCTCACTAGGTCTAAGAAGTTATGGGTGGGGTCTACTGGGCCAAGGGACTGCAATTGTCCCTTGTGTAGGTCAATTTGACCCAATTAGGGCTATAGTTGACTTTAGTCAACTTAGGTCCTTTGATTGCTCTTCATGGGTCCTTAGTGACCTATTGATCTCTTTCTAGGGTTATAAGGGTATGGGTGGGGTCTTGGAGTCTTGGTGAAGCCCCATGATCACTTTTAACCAAGGTTTAGAGATCTGCTAAGTGCAGACCATAGTGGCCCTATCCACACTACCAGGTCCACTTGACTCTTTCTTGGGCTTCCTAGGGTTTTGTCATGACAGAACCACTCTTAGGGGTCTAGTTGGAAATGGGATGTTACATTACATCGCATACACAAGATTCTTATCGTATAAGTTTGTATGGGCACTCTTATACGATGAGTTACTTTACTATTGAGCCGAACCTCAACTTATATGTCTGTGTGTGCATTCATATAAGTTGAGTTACTTTCTATTGTAGCTTTACTCTTTCATACTCTGCTGTAGACGATAGAACTGCTAGGGCAATTGGTTTGCTCATTTATTGTGCTGCTATATACATACATTATTTACTGATCACTCTATACCACTTGTTTGTACTATTGCTTTATATACATATATTGTACCCTATTCCTTTCTCCGTCTTGTGCCGAGGAGTCACCGGGGGAGAGGATGTGATAGCCACTTAGTCGTTATGACTAACGGTTGCTACGTCTTCCTTTTTAGGAGGAAACCCCACAGAAGGAGCAACAACAGGTTTTGCAGCAGGACAGCCAGGCAAGGGCGACAGGGACTGAAGGGACAGTACGGTCATTACCATCGGTGACTGATATGAGTTTTTGAGATACTTTTGATGTAGCCCCTTTTGGGCAAGTTTACTCGTACTCTGATACTTTGGAATCTTGATGAAGCTTCTTTATTTGCTTTACTTTTGGACTAATTATTTGTTTTTTGAGTATTTTGACTTCTGATTTTATTATGGTTGGGTTGGCATGATTGATATTGGTAATGGCCGGCAGAATAGGCATCTTGTAGTACAGGCTAGCCCGAGTGCTAGCGCTACCGCAAGGTGACTGTTCTGGTCATAAGACTCCCCTCGAGCCGTGTTCTGTGTTCCGGGAGGGGGAGGGGGTGTTACAAATGGTATCAGCTTGCTACGATCCTGAATTAGAGAAGTCATTTAACAATGGTGCCACCCCCGTTCGATTAGTTAGTTTGGAGACAAACTGACTTAGCGGAAGCAGTGGGGTGCCCATATGTAATTCACACTAAGTATGTCCAACTTTGAACTTAAGATTAGCCAACCTGACCTTAGGTTTGTATTCTATGTGTAGATCCTAGTGTACGTTAAGCCAGTGGGGGGCACCCCCACCCCGTCCGTACCCACACAATTTCAGCAATCGGAGATAGGGCAGACACTCACAACTATCTTGGATGCCTTCAGTTCCCAACAAGCCCCCGTACAACAATATGCTCTGGGCTCCAATTGGGTGAGCACTTTCCATTCTCTCTCCCCTCCTGCCTACCTTGGGCAGAGTCGGCAGTGCGTACGGAGGAATGGCTCGACACCGTGCAAGAACTGCTGGAAGGAATTAGATGTCCAAGAAACATGGCTGTGACCCTAATAGTGACCCTCCTAGAACTGCACGCAAAGAGTTAGTGGAAGTCCTTTATGGGCTCCACCTTTCAAGGGCGAGTGTATACAGAGATCTGCTGGAACGCGTTCTCGGGAGCCTTTTTGGAACACTTCATTCCCTCGTCTGCTTGAGATGAACTCGAAGAGAGATTCTTACATCTAAAGCAAGGATCCAAGTTAGTTACGGAGTACCAGCGGGAGTTTCAGCATCTGGCTAGATTTGCTGACTCCTATGAGTTGGATGACAGAGGATATACAAAAAGGTTCTACAAAGGCTTGCGAGACCAGCTGAGACAAGACCTTTTGTTTATAGCAGACTCCAGCCTGGCGGAAATTTTTGACATGGCGAAGAGGCTAGAAGTAGACCACTTGGGAAGTGGTAAAAGACCTGCTGAGGGTGTGATGGAAGCTGGCCCTAGCAACAGAAGGAGACACGACTTCGGAGGAGGAAGAGGACATCAGAGAGGTGGCAGGCGTTTCCATCGGAATTATAGAGTGGAGCACCCGGTTCCACAGCCGCTAGCATTGCCTCCACCACCACAACCTCAACAGTTTCAGCAACCCGGTGGGCGGTAGGAGCGAATGTGCTTCGTATGCAACTAACCGGGCCATATTCGACGCTAATGACTGCAACTGTTTTGAAATATGCCTCTTGCTCTCCCTCTGACAGCTCCTCGAGGGCTGGGGAATATGCGTGGTCGAGGACGAGGACAACAAGGAGGAAACCACGACCCCGCTCAGAATCAGGTGTACGCGCTGGACATGACATAGGAGCGGAACTCTCAGGAGGTGATTGCAGGTGTACAACCCATATTCAACGAGGATGGGTCCTACCGCAGCCAACTCAGCGGGAGTCAAAGTCAATCAGTCAAGACAGAAGTCAACATCAATTCACGAGCCTATAAAAAACCTGGGCGAGTATGGAGAGCTCCCCTCGCATACTCCCCCGGTAGGCGACTATGACGAGATACTCGCCCAGCCCGTGCGAGCTCCCTAGGAAGTCGCCTAGTCGCCATGGTGGGTGGGGGGGGGGGGGGGGGGGGGGTATAAGTATGCCCCCTCCATTTGGATTTACCTATAAATAGGACCCCAGGGGTACGAGGGAAGAAGATTGGAAATCTCGGATAGATACTCGCGAGCTCTTTGGATTCCTCTTCTTCAGAGAGTAAGCCGCGACTTGCTACCTTGTTATTAGCTCGTCTCCCTCATACCTAGCTCGACCATTCTAATTGTGGAGGGGCTGCTTCTTCTAAGCAGCCGGGTACGTGGTGGGACCTTCTTGTCGCAGCAACCTGGGGTCTCATTCTTAGCTCACTTCTGTTCTCTCTCCCGTGAGCCGTCTAGCTTCACTAGTGGACCAGTAACCTTAGGCTGCCTAGTCCGATTCTGAGGTAGGTAATTTTTCCCGACTTTAACACTTGGTGCGGTGAGCATGGATCGCAGTCGAGGCGGAAAGTTTTGTGGTTGAGGAAGATGGTCAATGGTGGCGATCAGGGCGAGTTGGCGGAAAACTCGGCAGGAGTTGGAACCTCAGAGCGAGGTGGTTGGTTTGTGACAGTAGCTGCTTTTGAGGAGTTTGCAAAGAGGAAGGAGAGGGAAATACTCGTCGGGTTCTCCAACCCCCCTGAGGTCACGATGACTTCTCCCCGTTGCCTGACACCACCAGGCGAGGAAGTCCCGACCCAACGAGCAGGAAAGGAGCCCGCCTGGGCGAGAGAAGAGCGACCGATGCCGTCGCGTCAGCTCCCTGCGAGCAGTCAGGGCATCAGGTCCTGAGATCCTGAACTCTCGGTGAGGTATAGGGATACTCTCAAATGGAGCGAGTATGATTACTCGAGCGAAGAGGATACTCTCCACTGCCAGGAAGGAAGGAGGCCCTTCTACGACGAGATCCTCATGGCCCCCGTCCCCGACAATTTCAGAGAACCCGCCCTCACCTACTTCTCTGGTAAAGATGACCCGGTAAGGCATCTCCAGTGGTTTGAGGACGTGGTCTCCATCCGCAATATGTCTGATGCCTTCAAGTGCCGGTTCTTCTCCATCACCTTCAAGGGTAGTGCGAGAGACTGGTTCCACTAGCTGCCAGCAGGATCCATCTACTGCTTCTCTAACCTTCGTCGGGGCCTTGTGGCAAGGTTCGCGACATCCAAGAAGCGGAAGAAGGAAGCGACTACCCTTTTTAAGATCGTGCAGGGGCAACACGAAAGTTTGGGTCACTACATTGACAGGTTCTAGGAGGAGGTCCTAGAGGTGGAGAAAGTAGATGGGTTCACCTTGATGGTAGCCCTCAAGTTCGGCCTAAAGCAGGGGCTGTTCAACATGGAGTTGGGGCATAGGTCGCCCAAATCGTTTGAGGAGATGGTGGACAGGGCGAACATTTTTATTCAGGGGGAGGAGAGGAATAAGGAGTTCTTGGAAAGACTGGATGGGGATAAGCCGTTGGGGGAGAATAGGGGAAGATTGCTGGAGAAGGAGAGGCGGTCGGAGAGGCGCGATGGTAGGAGGCGGGAGGAGCTGAAGAGGAAGGAAGAAGAAGAAAGGAAGAGACGAGAAGAGCCTAGGAGGGTGGGGAGGAGGCAGGAGAGACCTCGAGGGCCAGAAGAAAGGAGGCCCGCCGAGGCTCCTGAAGGAAGAAGGGAGGAAAGAAGATTCCAATACCCGAGGGATCGTCCTCATTGGACGTGACCGATCCGGAAGGAGGAGAGGAGGAATAACAACCCGAGGGAGCAGGGAGGAGGAAGAAGGGAAACGATGACTGTCGCGCGACAGGCTAATAAGCATCGGTGAAAGGAGCGTCAGGAGAGACGATAGGAGGTGGCGATTCCCCTCTACTGCGACATCCATCGGGTAGAGGGGCATGAGACCTTTGCTTGCCTAGAGTTTTGAAAAGCAAGGAGGAGGTTAGAAGCAAAGAAGGCGGAAAGAGAGCAACCAAGGCAGGAGGCCCCGGTTGGGCAAGTAGCATTCCAAGCTCCACAGAGGAGGAGGAATGAGTATAGGGTCGACCAGGGAGGTCGAGGGAATGTTATTCCTTGTCCGGGAGGCAGACACGTCGGGGTGATCAATGGAGGTGTCGGGCTTGGAGCTTCCCGCAAGGGTAGTCTCCACCAGATCTACAAGAGGAGCGTTGCCTCGACATCGCGGATGTTGGGTATTGTATCAATAATGTACCTTATTTGAAGAAGCCCCTGAACAAGCTAAGTTGAATTGATAATGTATTTGATGATTTTCTATCAAGTTGTGCTTGCAGCTATTCCATGCTAAGTACACACCAATGTCAGGGTGCAGTGGGTCAATATACACGGGTCTGCGCAACGTAATCTCTCGTTGAGCAGATCAGTGTGTTGACTCACGTGTGCTCTCTCTTTTGGATTGTACTTATTTTCAAGTATAGGGTTAAGGCAGATCAAGAGCAGAAGAAGGAGCAAAGAGGGGTCAAAGACCAAGTCTTCAAAGGAAGGATGAGAAAATTCGTCTAAGTCAAAATCGACGGGAATCACTAAGTGATTCTCGACGACATCGGCGAGAATCGTTTGTGATTCCCGCCGATTCGACGAGAAACAGTCTGCATTCCCGCCGACTTCTTCCTACTATGAGTTTTCCAAACAGAATTTCGGCCAAGGCAGAATCGACGGGAATCACTAAGTGATTCTCGCCGATTCGACGAGAATCAGTCTGCATTCCCGCCGATTTGACGAGAATCAGTCTGCATTCTCGCCGATTTCCTCCGGCTGACAAGGTTTCCAACTAGAATTCGGCCAAGGCAGAATCGACGGGAATCGTGAGTTATTCCCGCCGACTTCGACGGGAATCACCAACGATTCTCGCCGATTTTGCCTTAGGCAATTTTCGTCTGTTCGCTGGACCGAACCAAGAGACCGTGCGCTGTTTCGGCCGGGGCTAGGGCTTTTCCTTGTGGGCCCCACAACAGTCTTTTATGGTTGGATCAGGGTATATATACATGCGTATTTCGAACTTCTATAGTAACTATTCACGCGAAATCAAAAAGCCGACGTCGTGCCCTAGCAGATCGCGGAAAATTGCCGATCGCTGACGCCGCTCACAAGCTCATCGCCGCAGCTAATCTCAGAGCTTCTTTGATCTTCCGACGATAGTACCGAGGCTAGCAGTGCATCTCACGCATCTCTCTTGATATCTCTTGTCTCTCGATTCATTGAATGAGACTAGTTCTCCATTCCGAATCGGTGAAGATGACTGATCCGACCTAGATTGTTCGTAGACCTTGCTTGCTTCGTCAAGAAGTTTGGATCTACAAAGTATCGCCGCCGCAATCGCTTGTCGCCGCCGATCTTGACAAGATCCTCTCCAAGAGAGAACTCCGGTTGTGGACTCTTCGTATCTTTCAAGAAAGCTTCAACGAACGAAGAAGGACATCGAAATCTCCAAAAGCCTTATTTGTATTTTCTTATACATTCAATTTTTGATTTGTTGTAAAGGAATTTTTATTCCTAGTTGTAAGGGTTGGGTGCAACCCGTGGTGGTGGAGTTGTGACTCCTTTGGTTGGAAGGGTTCCTTCCGTAGTGTGAGGATTGGAATTCAATCCGTTTGGAGAAGTGACCGAGTCGTCCCTTGGTGGGAGATAGGTCGAAGGGGGAAAGTGGACGTACCCAAATCGGGGAACCACTATAATTTCTTGTGTATTTTCTGTACTGTGTTTGTTAATTTGTGCAGGTAAATTTTATTCCGCAAAAAACTGCACGACACCTATTCCCCCCCATAGGTGGATTTAGTCGACACTAGATACTTTCAAGTGGTATCAGAGGGAGGTTACTCGTCAATAAAGTTAACACCTTGAGTAAGATCCTGTGTCTAGTGTCAAGAGGAAAGAAGATCTCGGAAATGGACGGACTCAAGTATTCAATAAAGATCCCAGTGTGCACCAAGCTGAACTTTCCCATCTGGAAGGAAAGGATCAGGTTCTACATGGAAGAATTCGACCCTCGACTCTTCATGGTAGTGGAGGAGGGCCCTTATATCCCCACTAAGGCCTCCACCATTGATCCTACCAAGATGGTGCCCAAGAAGCTTTCCGAAATGGATAAGGATGAGATGGTGCTTGTCGGACTAGACAAGAAAGCTCAGAACATTCTTGTAAGCGCCGTCGATGATTCCATGATGCAGAATTTTAACAACTGCAGGACTACCAAGGACATCTGGCACTGCCTGATCATCCTGATGGAAGGCACAGATGAAGTAAGGGATGATCGAAGATCCCTTCTAAACCAAAAGTATGAGGCCTTAAGGCAAGGTCCCAAGGAAGAAATCAGAGTGACATTCGAGAACTTCCTGAAGATCGTCAATGCCCTGAAGGGTTATGGCAGAATGTTCACCGATAGTGAACTAAATGACAAATTCCTTAGATCCCTTACTAAGGAATGGGACACCAAGATCTGCGCCATCAGAGAGTTTGGCAAGCTGGCAGTGTTGAAGTTGGTGACCGGGCGGTATGGCGGTTTGGCTTGGAGGATTGATGACCGCGTGGTTTGACGGTTTCCCTTCAGCGATCTGGTTGCTGTGTGTTGATGTCTGTGGTCCAAGCGGTCTAGCGGTTTGTCACTGGCAACTTGGAGATCGGGCGGTCTAGCGGTCTAGCGGTCTCACATGGCGATCTCTCTCTCTCTCTGACATTTGCCGAGCGATCAGCCCTTCTGTCTAACCGCGCGGCTTGTGCGGTTTGTCTCTGTACAGTCCGCTTGTGTCATGTAATTTTTTAGTCCCACATCTCTTATTTGTATTCTCTCTTCTCTCCTCCATTCTATATAAGGGAGGCCATACCTTTGTAATATATACCTTTTTCGGATAATAAAGTTTCAGTTTAAACCGCTTTCGGCTTGTTTTAGTTCGTTTCTCACATAGTATCAGAGGAATCGGTCCTTTCCTCCTGATTGTGAGCCCTCCCTATCCGCGCGGTTTGCTTTGCCTGCTTGCGACCTATCCGCGTGGTCTCTTTCTCTCCTTGTCGTTGCCTTCGGTGTGCGCGACCTCTTTGTCCCTATGACTTGTTTTGCTTGTTGCTTCTGTTCGAGCAGACTGTCTTTTAGCCGCTCGACTTCTATCCCTCTGCTTGATTCTGCGGCTTGGTCGTGGCTTTCCTAGCCGCTGGTGTATGACATCGTGACCGCTGCAGATCTTCTTCTTCTTAACTGCGCGGCTTGTTGCCTAACCTCGCGGCTTGTTGCCTTCTACGACTTGGTCGTGGCTTCTCTGGCCGCTGGTGTTTGACATCGTGACCGCTGCAGTTCTTCTTCTTCCTTACCGCGCGGCTTGTTACCTAACCGTGGGGCTTCCTATTGTTCGCTACTATGGCTCTTTCTGATGGTTCTACTGCCACCACTCCTGCCACCACCACTATTGCCAATCCGGCTCCGCCTCTCCCTCCTACTCCTTCCGGGAACCTTGGCACCGTTTCCAATCTAGTCGGCTCCAACTACCCGGATTGGAGCGTCTCTTTCACCTTTCTCCTTCGCTCACAACGCAAATGCCACCATCTCGTTGATGACCCTCCTCCTACCACTTCACCTCTCTTTGATTACTGGGATGCGAGTGACGCTCTTGTGCGTACTTGGCTCGCTAATAGCTTATCCGATGAGTGCCTTCCCGTCATCCGTCATGATGAGACGGTCAAGGCTACTTGGCTTTATCTAGCCGCCCTGTACTCCAAAGGGGCTCAGACGTCCCGCATCTATACATTGTATGCAGACCTCTTTTCCTGACCTTCCTTGTCTCCTGCTGCCGCCTACCAACTGGTTCAGGCCCATGGGGCTGAGATTCTTCAAAATCGCCCCTTTTTTGCGGATTTGGCTCAACAACACAAGCACTTCCAGGAGCTTCTGGTTGTGTGTTATCTGCTCCGGCTTCCTGATACTTATGACATGATCTGCCAGCAAATTATGGGTGAGGCTGAATCTCCTACCTTAGATGCCACCGCTGCTCGCATCGCCACTTTCACCTCTCTCCTTCAGCGCCCGCTTCTGCCCTCTCCTTCTCCACCAGACCTCTATGCTAATCAAACTCAGCGGAGTGGCTCTGGTAACCGCAGTCACCAGTCTGGCGGACGTACTTCTTCCCGCTTGCTCTGCTCTCACTGTGGCCGCACCGGACATACTTCAGATCGCTGCTGGATGAAGCATCCCCATCTTCGCCCCTCTGGTGACTCCTCCGCCTCCTCTTCCAAGCCGTCTGCTTCTGTGATCACATCATTAGGTAGTGCCCACATGGTGACTAAAGGTAAATGGCTTATTGACTCTGGTGCAACTAATAACATGACGGACAATCCTCAGTGATTCTCTCTCCTCGAACAGCATGATCGTTTGCCCCCGGTCCTCATTGCAGACGGTTCTCCCTCCCCGGTTCATGGGTCGGGAGTGGTTCATGTTACTCCGTCCCTTCGTCTAGCGGACACTCTCTATGTGCCCAAGTTCCCATGCAATCTATATTCGGTTACCTCTTTATGCAAGCAGCTTCAGTGTTCTGTGACGTTTACTCCGACTTCTTGTTCTTTTCAGGATCCGAGCTCCCAACAGACGATTGCTACTGGGACTGAGAGCGGCGGCCTCTACTTCCTCGACAACGTTTCCGTTTTGTCCTCCTTCTCTTCTTCTTGTACGGATCTTCTCCAATGGCATCTTCGTCTCGGTCATCCTCCACCACGGCTTCTACATCAGCTTCTACCCCACCTCCCACCCTCCAGTACTCCTCTCAACTGCGATGCTTGTCAACTTTGCAAGCATCACCGTTCCTCCTTCCCGCCGAAGCAAGGTCGGAGCTCCACTCGTCCTTTCGATCTAGTGCACTCCGATGTCTGGGGACCTGCTCCTACCCTCACCATTGGTCGGGGTAGTTCTTATTTTGTAACTTTCATTGATGATTTTTCTAGATGTACTTGGGTCTATCTCTTACGAGATCGCTCTGAACTTTTTGATGTTTGGCTCTCCTTTTATCATTTAACACTACTAGAAAATTGGCTTTTAGCCACGATTTTTTTGCCATAGATTCAAATTTGTGGCTAATAACCAAGTATTAGCCACGACTCTTTATTCGTGGCTAATGAACAACTATTAGCCACGACCTTACTCAAATCATGGCTAAAAATAAAACATTAGCCACGACCATCAAGAATTCGTGGCTAAAAAATTATTATAGGCATATATTATATTATAATAGTAAAAACTCTTATATATAATTATATAATGGTTAATTGATATATATTAGGGCATGTGCAAATCGAACCCGACCTCAGCCACCATTATCTTTCGCCATTCCCGCACAGAGCTCCGTCCCCTCCCTATTCGTGGCCCAGCCCTAGTCGAGCCTTCCCTGTTCTCCGGCGAGCCCCCTCTGTTCTCTGACAAGCCGCTACTGCAAAATTTTCTTACTCATTTACTCTCCTCTCTACTCGCATCTTTTCTAACCCTAAACCTCAGCCATTAATCTCCCCCATTTCTGCCAACCGCGAGATCGACTCGCCTGTTCTGCCGACCGACGACCGGCGACCAACGTCCCCGCAACTCTGCTTTTCCGCCGGGCGACGGCCCCTTGCAACCTCGCTATTTATGCCGACAACCAGCCCTCTCCCTCACGATAGCTCGGCGTCGGCGTGCAAGTTGTTGGCGTGCAAATTACTCGGCCTGCAAGTTCCTCACCATCCCGGCTACTCATGTCATTAGTGTTTTGAAGATTTTTCTCCCTTCAACGACGTGCAAATTTCTTGCCTCTCCCTTCCTCGAAAGGCCCCAATCCATTTGTAAGTAAATTGACCTCTTTTTCTTAGTGACAAGAAGAAAATATACACATAGATCTGGAATGGCTCAAGTTTTGCTTCCATTTTTTTTAAAAAAGTTTACACCCATTTTGATGATGACTTAACATTGTTTTTTCTGTATTTAAGATGTTTGATATTTCCTCTTAGAAGAAATTATATTGCCAGATAGTAAGTCCTATGGGGTTCATTAGAATATCATTTAGAAATTCTCTATCCTTGCAATAAGAGTGGCATATGGAAGCATAGTTATCGCAAAGGTTTACACTACATCATATATGCATGAGATATGAGATCAAATGCACAATTTCTTTTATTCACAGAAACACCATGAGATGATGCATAAATCACAAGTCCTAAAAGCATCTTAACTCGCCAGGGAATTTTATATGCTCTTGATATTTTCATTCATTCATCTAAACATTTCCATTTATTATCTGAACACTTGAAATGCATATATGATAGTCGAAATTCCAAACTTCATAAATTTTAAATTTAAGTTTCAAGTCTGTATAAGAATGAACATCTTGCATAATTTTGCTAAGCAATTTAAATGGTCCTTAATCATTCTAAAGTTACAAAAAAGTATTGAAAACAAGATTAAGTAGTAGTAGAAGAAGAAGGTACCTCTATTATTGCTTGAGTGGCTCCATTTCTGGAGAATCACCAATGCCTAGAATAAACTCATTGTGTGGTGGATCAAACAATGCAATGAAAATTATACACGGAAGATGTCAAATGGTTTTTTAATTAAATATTTTACCAGCTAAATAAATGAATTGTTGCTTTATTTATCAGTTTTGATTTTTTACTCTCCTCAGAGTTTATAGCAGGTGTAAATTGTTTTGTGAAATATCAAGTTTTAAACATTGTTTTGTATCCAAATTTAGTCATAATGCGGGACACGGATAGTGAAAATGTCGCGAATACTTTTGGCGACGTTTGTATTTGCGACGCTTTTGCGACGTTTATAAAAGCATTGCGAAAACATTAACGACGTTTGAAAACCGTCGCCAAAGTCTCTTAAAAACGTGGACGATGTCCATATTTGTTGTAGTGCCCCTCTCCATTAGCTTTTCATGATATGTTTTGGATAATGCTGTGAAATGGCTGCGTATGATACCGCTGCATGTCCACAAACAAGTGAGCTTGCCGGTTCCAATTTTATACCAACTTAAAAATGAGCTGCTCAATTTTATAGATTGTTGTGAAGCTACGCGAGATTCTTTATAATGGTTGTTTATATGAGTTTTAAGAGATATTTATATTTTTAACCTTTTATGACCGATTAAAAGAAAATCCATATTTAAAATTTTGTTTTGGCTTAATTGATTTATTCTTTGAAGTGAAACTCTCACTACTCATGTTTTGCTGATTCCAATTTTACAGTCCTCTCATTGTAAATCACTTATTATGAGCTTTTATGTAGGTAACTCTACCATATAACATGGACAATAGTTGGATTGATTTGCAAAATAGAGTTTCAGATTAATATATGTAAGGCGTTGACAAATTTTTTGATTATGCATATGAAAACAATTCAAGTAGTTATGAGAGTAGGATTTACTGTCCTTGCAAAAAATGTGCAAACCGTTATCTTGTAGAGAGAACTATTGCACGTGAGCATATAATTATTCATGTGTTTCTTAAAAAGTACAAGACATGGATTTTTCATGGGGAGTCATGTCATTCACAAAATTATAGTGGAGATTGCTCAATTAATCATCATGTAAATTTGAGTGACGATATGATTGGAATGATACATGAGGCAGCTGGTATTCCTGCAATTGATGTTAGCTTGCATGAAGATCCACATACATCAAATAATCCAATAGATGATTTTACAGCAGGGGATGCAAAATTTAGAAAACTTATTGAAGATGCAGAGCGTCCATTGTACCCTGATTGTGCTAAATATACATCATTGTATTTCATGGTTAGGTTACTATAGGGGAAAACAATGCATGGATGGACAAATGTATCATTCACTTGGTTGTTAGAATCTCTAATTGATGTATTTCCTAACATAAACCTACCAAAGTCTTATTATGAAGCTCAAAAAATCACTAAAGACTTGGGGTTTTCTTACGAGACTTGAGATGCATGCCCTAACAATTGTATGTTATTCAGAGGAAATGATTTGTCACTTGATGAATGTGAGATATGCGGTGAATCAAGATATAAAAAATATAATGAAAGCTCTGGTATTGTACAGTGCACAACTACAAAAATTGCTTCAAAACAAGTAAGGTACTTTCCTATTAAGCCAAGGCCAAAAAGGTTATTCATGTCATCAAAAACTGCACATTTCATGCGATGGCATACAGAAGAACGCATAGATGATGGGATCATGCGACACCCTGCAGACACTCCTCAGTGGAAAAAAATTGATAATGATTTTCCTTAATTTGCAGCTGAGCATCGCAATGTTAGACTTGGTTTGGCATCTGATGGATTTAATCCTTTTAGAACCATGTCTATTAATCATAGCACTTGGCCAATAGTTTTAATGCCTTTTAATTTACCACCATGGTTGTGTATGACACAAGCTTTTCTTTTCCTAGTTGTGTTAATTGATGGACCAAAGGGACCAGGTAATAAGATAGATGTTTATCTTCAACCGTTGATTGAAGAGTTGAATTAACTGTGGGGTTATGGTATGATAACATATGATGCATCAAAGAATCAAATGTTTGCACTTCGTGCTACACTACTCTGGACAATTGATGATTATCCAGCATATTCCAATTTATCAGGATGGAGTACAAAAGGTAAATGTGCTTGTGCAAATTGTAATCACCAAACTAGATCTCATTGGTTGGCAAATGATAGAAAATTTTGTTACTTGGGTCATCGTCGTTGGTTACCTTGCGGGCATAAGTTTCGAAGAGATAAGGTATCTTTTGATGGACATCGAGAGTTTGAAGATAAGCCTCCTAACTTAAAGGAAAGTGATATTTTAGCACAGTTGGATGGCGTACTTACTGAGTACAAGAAAGATGACCTTAAAAAAAGGAAGAGGGAAGAGCGTAACCGAGCAAGTAATATTGGACAAAGGCCTGGTTGGAAAAAAAGAGTATCTTTTTTGAATTATCATATTGGGGGACTCTTCAAGTACGTCATTCCATTGATGTGATGCACCAAGAGAAAAATGTTGGAGAAAATTTGCTATATACCATATTAGGCATTACAGGGAAATCAAAGGATGGATTAAAGGCAAGACAAGATTTAAAGGTTATGGCTATTCGCACTATGTTGCACCCACAACTACTTGCATCTGGAAAGACTTTATTGTATCTAGCTCGCTTTACAATGGATAAAACACATCAAGATATTTTCTTAAGAGTTTTAAAAAGCATCCAAGTGCCTGATGGTTATGCATCAAATATTTTTCGATGTGTTCATTTGAAAGAAAGAAATATTTGGGGTCTTAAAAGTCATGACATGCATATAATTATGCAACAATTTCTTCCAGTAGCCATTAGAAAAGCATTACCGGTAGATATTGTCATGGTATTTATTGAGTTATCCAATTCTTATAGACAATTGTGATCCAAAAGTAACAGAGTTATTGACTTAAAGTCCTTGCAAGAACGTATTGTTCTCACACTATATCATCTTGAAAAGATTTTTCCACCCGCATTTTTTAATATTATGGATCATCTAACTATCCATTTAGCTGAAGAAGCTGCCATTGCTGGTCCGGTTCAATTTCGATGGATGTATCCCATTGAAAGGTAATGATGTTTGCTTGTATTTAACAATATTCTACCTTTTTTTGTTAACATAATGTATATTTTAATTTAGGTATCTACTGACTCTTAAGAGATATGTACGTAATCGTGCTCATCCTGAAGGTTCTATTGCTAAAGGTTATCTTATGGAAGAATGCATGAATTTCTGTGAGAGATACCTAGATGGAGTGGAAACAAAGTCTAACCGCCCAAGTAGAAATTATGATGGAGGTGATGTTTCTGGTCGTCCTTTCAAGAGAGGCAAAAAAATGCTTCTTGATGAAGTTACGTTGACACAAATGAATCGCCATGTTCTTCTCAACACAGATGCAATTACAATATTTTTAGAGTGAGTTTCAAGAACTTATTCAAGTTTAGTATCTTTTGTATTGGTTGTCTATGATGCTGAATTTTATTATAGGAAACACATCGAAGAACTAAGAAAGGAGTTCCCTCGAGCAACCAAAAATCAAATTGACAAGGTTCATAATGAATTATTTCATTTGTGGTTCAAACAACATGTCAGTATATTCAACAAAATTTTTATTAAAGCATTACGATTATCTATGAAATAATTGAACTCCACACTTTTGTAGGTCAAATCAAGTGATATAAATATATTAGATGAAATTAAGCAGCTTAGTGAAGGACCAAGTGATTGGGCATGGAGATACAATGGATATTTTATTAATGGATTCCGTTTCCGTACAAAGTACATGGATAGTAGGAGAAATACACAAAATAGTGGCGTGATGCTCAAAGCAAACACTATTAGCTACGCTAGTTCAAAGGATAAGAACCCTCGTATCAGAGGTGTCACTTACTATGGGAAGTTAACTGATATTATTGAGATTCATTATACTAGTGAATTTAAGTTTATCTTATTTAAATGTGATTGGATTGATCCTATGGTAGGTCAAAAAATTGATGAGTTTAATTTCACCCTTGTGAACTTCAATCATTTATTATATAAGCATAATAAGGTGACAGATGAGCCTTTTATATTAGCCACTCAAGCAGAATAAGTATGTTATGTCAAAGATCCTTTAGAACTCGATTGGGAAGTTGTTATGCATCTGACAATTAGAGATTCATTTGATATGTACTCCAAGGATTCATCCCATGTTTCTCGGCTTGTGCCTCAAGCTGAACCACTAAGTCAACAAGAATTAGATGAAAGAATATATGTACGTGATGATGATGTTCATTGGGTTAGAGATGGAGTTGATTGTGTAGTGTTAGTTGATGATGTACAAGTGGATGTTGATAATGACATAATTGAAGATTAAATGTTTCTTTTTTTATTTAATTGAAGGTATGAATGTACCGCTACACACTTTTTTATTTAATTTATTAAAGGTTTCTCACACATTTTTATTTATTGGATGTTGATAATGTCATAATTGAGATATACTAATGACATTTGTAGGAATGGGGAAGAAAAAGCCTGCAGGACAAACTATGAACGCAAAAATGCAACTTGCAACTGGTGACTGTACCGCTACACCTTCAATTTCCAATCCCACTACACATCCCCCATCCTCTATTCCTGCCCAAAATATTAAGTCACTGTTTCGAGCCACTAAACATCCAATATCATAGCTCTCTACGCCCACCACAAATATGCCGTCAGATCCCAGTCAACTACTATACATGTACCATCCCTCTCGCAACCGGTGATCGTACCCATGCCACCACTCTCCGCACCACCAAATTCGGGATCTAATTCAATATCCACTGCATCGGCAGGTACTTGAATATTATGTTGTTTAATTATATGAGAAGTATGGTATATAATATTTTCTTTTTTATGAAGATGACTCAAACTTTAAAAGTAGCAAGAGAGGACGTGGTGGAGCTAATGGCATTTCAACATGGGGCACATGA
This sequence comes from Platanthera zijinensis, assembly GCA_039513925.1. Taxonomy (NCBI): domain Eukaryota; kingdom Viridiplantae; phylum Streptophyta; class Magnoliopsida; order Asparagales; family Orchidaceae; genus Platanthera; species Platanthera zijinensis. The sequence goes on from CM077083.1 coordinate 161,789,487, forward strand.
GAGCGGTTTCATATTGATTTTGATAAGCATGGGTTGCCTATTGGTAAGTGTGAGCAACCTTTAATAGGACAACTTGGTTTGCTAGCGAGGAATGGATTTAGAGTACTGCTAACATATCCACGATGGAGTGATTTACCTGATGATGTTCTTGATGGGTTGTGGCAGGAGGTACAGGTATGCTTTTTTTTAACAAGTTAAAAACATAGATATTATTGTTTTATTCTAATTATCTTATTATGTAAGTGTAGAATAATACAGATGCACATCCAGAGTTTCGAACTAAATGTTTGCATATAATTGGAGAGAGATGGAGAGAATGGAAACATTATATTAAACGTCATAACAATAATATATATAAGACAGATGAGGAGCATTTATCTATCATCCCAGATCGGGTTATTGCTGATCAGTGGAGGACACTTGTTCAGTATTGGGGGCAAGATACTATAAAGTCTATATCGGCAACAAATTCGTGCAACCGTGAGTGTCAGAGAGGATATCATAGGATGGACAGATCATCATTTCGCTCCATTCGACAAAAGGTAATTAATTAACTAAAAGTATGTATAATTACACATGCATTTGAGATTAATGTTATAAATTATATTGATATTTTAGATGGAGATAGAGGGAGTTGAAATGGATAAACTTAGTGGTTTTAAAAGAACACGAACTGACAAACGTGGCATGATTGAGTTTGAATCTAAGGATATTATTGTAAGTTCCCTTTTATTGTTATAGATTTTCATTACAAGAAATAAAAAATATACTGTATTTTCATAATGCAGGATGAAGTGAATAGCTTGTATGAAAAGTTACCTGAGGAGGAGTGCACTGCAGAATATAAAGAAGCTTGCTTTGTTAAGGTCATGGGAGAGGATGGCCATGGTCGTGTGCGTACATGGGATTCCAGAGTAAGCAAGCCATCGAGTGAGGAAGCCTCAAAATCAATTCGTACGCAAATTCGAGAGGAGGTGCAATCTCAATTTTATTCTCAACTTGCTCAAATGAAAGCACAAATGGATGAAATGTCACGTGTTCAACAAAATATGCAAGTGCTTTTAGAGTGTGCTGGCATTCCATTAACATCAACAATAAATAAAACGGATGATCATTCCATTCCATCTAGCACTGGACAGGTTTGTTTTTAATGTACTTTTCAATTACTAATTTTTTAAAAAAACATCTAATATTTGAAATTTTATAGGTCGAAGATGAACATGATGCTTTACAAGACGGAGAGTCGGAGGGCATCATGCATCCTTCAACGAATTAATTAATATGCTATAGTTTTTTGTTGGTTTTATTTTGTGGTGTGGGAATGATTTATATGAATTTATATTGTACTTTTTTATGCTATAGTTTTTTACAAAAGTAACATTTTGTTTGATGGAGCACTCGTTTTATCATGGCTTGAGATTTGACAACGATTGAATTTCTATTTCTAGTAAATCTGTATTGCAATGAATATGTTTTATTTTGATCCATTTCTCTATAACATAACTTGTCAGCTTTTTATTATCCCTCTATGGCATGGATGTTATAAAGTCCATACAATATGCTATTTTTGCTATAAATATCTTTTATTTCATCCAATCGTGGACTAGAAATAGCCTCTTTTGGCAAATGCATGAGAACACCTTTCATAGATAGTTTTTAATTTGTTATTATGAAATGCTTCCTGTTGCTAGACACTCATTTATGCTAGATATGCAAATATCTCACTATTTGACACTCATTTATGCTAGATATGCAAATATCTCTTTTCAATATTTCTCTTTCATTTTAGATGGGTAACTGTTCTTATTGAGGCTTGTATTAGCTATTGTTTCTGCTTAAAAAGATACCATGGCACCCATGATTGTAACACTTCAAAATTTGAAATTACTTTTTGCGTTACAAAAGAAGGTATGCTGTTTTTTTTCAAGCCCTATATATTTTTGAATATGTATGATGTTTCTATGTGAGTTTTCCAGCTGTATTCTGACTAACAAGTTGATGAATTGCATGAACCTAATGTTGGAAATTGTTGGATTTTGCGTTACAAAAGAAGGTATGTTGTTTTTTTTATTTGAAAACATTTTGAATATCTATCCAGGAATGTAATTTTAGCCTCTGAATTCCATTCCAGCACGTGCACCAGACCCTATAATCCCAATAGCAACCCCAAATAACTTGAAATTTTGTGTTGAATTATGTGTTAGTTCACTATTTTGGGGTATTAATAATTTGCAATCTTTGCCTCCAAGCATTTTGTAATTTGTTGGGATTTATCCTCGATCTCCTTGTTCTATATGCTGTGTTTTTTTCTTCTTGCATCTCATTCTGCATCTTTGACTTTATAATTTAGGTGGAAATTGTTGGATTTTGCACTGCCGAAGAGAAGTTCTGTGTCATTTTTTGACATCGATAGACCTGAATCTGTTGTCTCTAGGTGGTCAAGGGCAAGAATTAGGGCCGCTAAGGTATATTCATCTAACCAAATGATGAAAATTTTTAAGTAATTTTCCATTTTCTGTACGAATTGAAATCTGTCATGGTTTGGAAGGTTTCCTTTCAAGTGGATAGATCAGTTTCTTAGGGTATGTTTAGGGTTCCCTGCTCGCACATACAACGGAGCTCAAGCGGAACGTTCTTCCCTGCGGAACGAGACGCCAGCAGTGTTGCAGGAGATGCTTGAGGCTATGCTTTGTTTATGCACATTCTATAAATTAACATTTTTTATGTTTGAAGTTCTTATAATTCTCACTGCTGAATCTCTATAATCATAGCCACATTGTGTCGAAAATGAATCCAAAACTCCTCCAAATTGTTGCCAAAAAGCTCATGAAGAGCGCAACAGCCTCTCAACCCAAGAACCAGATAATGTTGGTTAGTGCATGATTCCTGAACTTGTTTCACTTAATTGGTTTACTGGTTTTATTCAACTTAACTCGTTGAAATATAAACTGATCGGATGAATGCGAGCTACGTGCAGGTCCAATCTGTGCTCAGAGTTCTTTGTCGGATCGCAGCACAACACCGCTTTCGGGAACTCCATACTTCACATCAGTTATGGTAAATTCTCAGTTTCACTCCCCATACCAAATGGTAAAAGATTGCATCAGGCTTCTATTTTTAAACATTTTTGATGCCTATCACCGGCCCTAAACTTTGCTTCATCCTTCCTACTTACAGCGTCTCCTCCTTTTCCTCCCCCGCCTCCACGGCTTCTTCTATCTAAAGTGGATGAGATTTCTATATTATCTGTGTTCTTCTCCAAATTAGACCGGCTGATGCGTATTTATAGAAATTCAAAAACCTGGGAGGTTAAGCAACCGAAATTATAAGAACTTCAAACATAAAAAATGTTAATTTTATAGAATGTGCATAAGAAAGAAGTTGATGATGGATGTCTTAATCAGCAGCAGTAGTCCCCATCATCCATGCTATGTTCTGCTCTGCACAGATTCTTTCCAATCTTTGGATGCTCTCTTCTTTCATTTCCGATTGTTAAACCTCCTTCTCCACACTTTCAAGCTTTGCACAGGACTCGGAATAGCTATATTCCAACTGCTTATGTTCAGTGAGCAACTCCTCATATTTTTGTAGTAGAGCTTCCTGATCTGAAATGTTACTCCTTAATCTATCTTCCATTTTTTTCAGCAGCACTTCGTTCTTCAAAGAGATGGATGTCAGTTTTTGTATCTCTTGATCTAAATCACCTTTCTTAGTGTTTATAGCTTCGAAGTCACCTCTAATTGAATTAATCGTAGTTTGGATCTCATGAGAAACCTCCTTCTGGGCTAGTTTTAATTTACTCCTCAAATCTTGCATTTCACTTGACGTAGCTTCCAACTTTTTGTCAAAATTAACCATCTTGCTTTGAAATTGTGTCAGTAACTCCTTTACCTTATTATTGAGTTGTAAATTATCAACTATTAGCCCATCCCTTTCAATCTGAAAATCAATTGCAGCCTTCTTAGTTACATCAATCTTGCTTAAGAGGGTGGAGTTTCTCTGATTCAATTCTCTCAACTCAGCCTGCAACTTATCTTTCATAAACTCTGCTTCCAGTAACTTGCTCTCAACAACTGAATTTTTTGAGATTAAAGCCTTCTTTTCATCTTCGGCAGTCAAAAGTGTAGTTTTTATATTGATGAGTTTGAGCTTGGCAGATTGGATTTCAAGATCCAGATTACTTATTTTCTGCAGAAAATGGGAGTTTTCAATTTCTAACTCTTTTACTTGAACTTTGAGACCGTCAATGACCACTCCATCTTCATTCTTCTTCCTCAAAAAACCTGATTTTCCTTGAAATAGTGAATTCCTTTCAAATTCTATTTGCAGAAGTACATTTTTCACATCAGTGAGTTGGAGATTGGCAAATTGGATTTCATGGTCCAGATTACTCATTTTCGACTGCAACTACAATTTTTCATTTTCTACCTCTTCTATTTGAGCTTTGAGAGCCTGAACGACCATGTCACCCTCATTTATTTTGATCAAAAGAGACAAATTTTCTTCGATTAATGAATTCTTTTCAGATTTTGTCAGTGCAACTACATTTTTCACATCATTTAATTGGAGATTGAAAGATTGAATTTCAAGGTCCAGATTACTCATTTTTAGATGCAACTGAGTTTTTTCACTTTCTACCTTTTCTATTTGAGCTTTAAGACCATCAATGTTTATTACATCTTCATTTATCTTTCTCAAAAGGTTAAATTTTTCTTCGACTAGTAAATTCTTTTCAAGTTCCGTTTGCACAAATGCATTTTTCAAATCAGTGAATTGGAGATTGGCAGATTGGATTTCATGGTCAAGATTACTCATTTCCAACTGCAGCTGAGATTTTTCACTTTCAACCTCCTCTATTTGAGCTCTGAGAGCATGAACAGCCATGTCAGACTCATTTATTTTGATCAAATTAGCTGATTTTTCTTCAATTAATGAATCCTTTTCAGATTCTGTCTGCACAAGAACTTTTCTCACATCATTTAATTGGAGATTGGCAAATTGGAGTTCAAGGTCCAGATCACTCATTTTCAACTGCAAGTGAGTTTTCTCACCTTCTACCTCTTCTATTTGAGCTTTGAGACCATCAATGTCTATTCCATCTTCTTTTATCTTTCTCAAAAGACTCATTTTTTCTTCAACTAGTGAATTTCTTTCATGCTCTATTTTCACAAGTGCATTTTTCATATCAGTCAGTTGAATATTTTCATTGTCCAACTGTTCAATTTGAGCAGCAGCAGCAGTCCCCATCATCACACAGTGGCAGAGAAGAAGTTGGTGGTGGATGTCTGAATTAGCAGCAACAGCAGTCCCCATCATCCATGCTATCAGGATCAGTAAAGAAGGCAATCAGGTGCCAAGTGACGGGTAAAGAGAAGAAACCAAAGGCCATTTTTTTCTTAATTTTCCTATATTAGCGAGCATATGAAGTGTCTATTAAGTACCCTTTAATAACACATATTTAATATATACATTTGTGCATATAGCCGGCCCCCAAGTGTCAAGTGTGTATATATGAGGAAGATATATTAATTTTGAAGATAATATTAGTGGTTGCCTCCATGTTTTAAGAGATGTCTGTGGGTCCTGTCTGATGTGTATTCCATTGATTCCCAACTCTATTTTAGGTGGAAGTGGGTCTTCATTTTTCTCCTTTTTTTTCTAATCCTTCCTTTTTTGTCCTTGTAAATTAATGCATGCAACATCACACAGTCAGCATTACTCCCTGAATATATATCCTTACTAAAAGTAAGTCTTTCTTATTCCCTGACTTACTTTACAGTGTTAGTTTCTGGTCCAAATTCCTACAGGGAACCCAACCATTTATCTACAAATTTCTTTCCTCAATAACATCACTGTCTGAAAAATTGGGTGGTGGCATGTGGAGTTTAGGGTTCCTCTAAGAAGATCCTGTGTTTTACATAGATTGCATTGGAGATTTCCACAGTTAGGAATGGGGCCGACTCGGTTCCAAGCCAGTCAGTTTGGCTCATTTGGGGAACCTGTTGTATGTGTGATCAGGTCATGTATGTTAAATGTTTGCGTATTATGATACATATGTCCTGTTAGAAAGTTGGAGAGCTCAAGCTGGAGGAGAATTTGGGAGATTGTTGGGAAGGTTCTTCTAGTGAGATCATATTTCCTCTCCTCCTCCAAGTGTAGCCAAATGCTTTAGGGTCGGTCAGCCAATATGACACACTTCCTCAGTTTAGGAATTCGAATGTTGATTTCATTATCATTTGATAGGCATTATTAGTTGTGGTTGAACTACTATATATAGTGCAGAGATTCAGAATTTAAGGAGTGCATTAAAGAACTATTTGATGTTGTATCAATGCAATTCATCTAAGTGGGCTCATAGCCACTTAATTCACATAAGCTAATAATATTGCCAAGTGAGCCCTAACTCCTATTTATCTTATTTTTTTTAATGACACTGCAGACATCCACGTCGACATATGTTTCGTGTATATTGCATTAACATTATCCATGCATTATATACACCACGGTCTTCGCAACAATGCCACTACCATAATTAAAAAGCGAAATGTACATCAAAATCGAAGAGTCTTTCCCGCCATCAGATTCCGCCTCCATGTCATTTTTTGACTTTTTACTCTATAGGCCGGCCTTTATATAGAAAGTAATTTTCTTCTACTAGTGATGATTTTATATCTCTGCTGCTTGATTTTTTTGCCAGCCAACAGTTCATGGGAACTTACAACGATTTTAACGAGCTCATCAACATACGAGCCGGCTCAAACAGTGAGGCCCACAACTGCAGGTTGGCGGGAGGCCAATGGTCTGATCTCTTGGGGAGAGACAAAGATTTAAGGATGGTAGAAGAAGCAATTCGGTCCCAAGATCAAGGGGAGAAAGACAGAGAGAGAGGCTTCAAGAAGTAATGATTTTCTCACTTGATCTCAAATTTTGAGCAGGAACCTTGTATTGATATATGGTGGTGGGAAAATGGGAGCAGGATAAATTTTGAGCAGGAGTATTATTTGGTGTACATTTATAAAGTGTGCATTTTCATTTACCCAATTTTTGTTTTGGTGTGCATTTATCAAATTTTTATTTTCATTTGCCAAATTCATAAAAAATATTTCTTCATTTATGATGCCATAAAATAAAAAGCTTCCAAATAAAATTTAGTTCACAAACGGGTTCATGACCTCAAAAAACAAAAATCATCCAAACAAAAATCCATTTACAAAAGTTGGTTAATGACCACTCCATTCAAAAACTGAGGTTCATGACCACGACGTTCATTACTTCCACCATCGCGCCGTCAAGAGCATTTGTTCATGGCAAAAAAGAACAAAATATTATTTAACTATTAGCTACGGCACAATTCCGTGGTTAAAGTTTTTTTTAAAAAAATGAGGGACATATTTACCATGGTTCCAAACCGTGGTAATAAGGTATTTAAAAAAATTTGCAGGAGTATTTACCACGGAAATTTCTGTGGCAAATAAAAAAACATTAGCCACGACAAAGAATTCGTGGTAAAAAAGGGACTTTTAACCACGACAAAGAACTCGTGGGGATAAGTCCTGCATCCAAAATCTTTGCCCACGGTTTTGAGCCGTAGCTAATGTTCATGGCAAAAGAGCTTTCCCCACGGAATTGGCGTGGCAAATACTTTTTGCCACGCCAGTATTGCCCACGCTCATTTTCCGTGGGCAGGCCGTGGCTAAAAGTCTTTAGCTACAGTTTTGACCTTTAGCCACGACAAATTGTCGTGGCTAAAAGTCCAGTTTCTGGTAGTATAATTAAAAATCAGTTTGGTGTTTCTATTAAAATATTTCGCTCTGACAATGCTAAAGAATACTTGAGTCATGTTTTTTCCTCTTTTTGTGTACAACATGGAATTATTCATCAAACGAGCTGTGTTTATACATTCCAACAAAATGGGGTGGCAGAACGCAAAAACCATCACCTCCTCGATGTCGCTCGCACATTGATGACTCAGATGCATGTCCCTCGCTCATATTAGGGCTATGCTATTCTCCTTGCCTGCTACCTCATCAATCGCATTCCCTCCTCAGTTCTCCACGGGAAAACCCCATTCTCCAACTGTATCCGGGCAAGGAGCCTTTTCCTCTCCCTCTCCGAATCTTTGGGTGCACTGTATTTGGGCATGCCCCGTCTGCCACCCGTGATAAGCTCTCCCCTCGCTCCACCAAATGTGTCTTTCTGGGGTACTCCACCACTCAGAAAGGCTACTGTTGCTTTGACCCTGTTCTTCATAAGTAGTTCATCTCCGCTGACTTTACCTTCTTCGAGAATGCCTCCTACTTCTCGGATGACTCCTCTTCTCTTCCCCAAGCTTCCTCTTCTCTTCCCCCAGTCTCTAATTCTCCCGTTATTCCCTTCGTTCCCCCATCTCCTCCTGCGATATCCACCCCTGCTCCATCTTCGTCCACTCCTCTCTCTCCGCCTCCATCTCCCTCATCTCCGCTGCCGTCGCTCTCTCCTCCCGGGCCAGCTCTCTCTGCCACGGATGCTCTGGATGCCGAGAAACCCGATGACCTGGATCTTCCTGTAGCTCTTCGCAAAGGGGTGCGGACGTGTACCCTACACCCCCTTGCTGCTATTGTTTCATATGATCGTCTTACTTCTTCTCGCAGGGCCTTTGCACTGGCTATCTCTGCCACTGCCACACCTCGTTCCTACCAGGAGACACTTGCTATTCCTCACTGGAAGATTGCAATGGATGAGGAAATGGCGACCCTGACGGAGTGAGGTACCTGGACTCTTGTTCCTCCTCCCTTTGGTACTGAGGTTGTTGGATGTCGCTGGGTCTTTGTGGTCAAATTTAGCCTGGATGGCGCTGTGGACCGTTATAAGTCTCGTCTTGTTGCAAAGGGCTTTACTCAGACCTATGGGGTTGATTACTTTGACACCTTCTCTCCCGTGGCTCGCCTCAACACTATACAGGTCCTTCTCTCTGTGGCGGTCAATAAAGATTGGCCGATTTCCAAGCTGGATGTTAAGAATGCCTTCCTTTATGGTGATCTTCAGGAGGCCGTCTATATGGAGCAACCTCCTGGGTATGGGTATGTTGCTCAGGGGGAGACATGAGTATGCCGGCTGAAGAAGGCAATCTATGGTCTCAAGCAGAGCCCTCAAGCTTGGTTTGACAAGTTCAGCAGCATTGTGGCGGCCGTTGGCTTTGCGCGCAGCTCTGCCGATCACTCTCTATTTATTCGCAAAACCTCGTCAGGGCTGGTGGTTTTTGCTGTGTATTTTGATGATATTCTTCTCACTGGCGATGACCAGGAAGGGGTAGCCTTGACAAAGCGGCATCTTAGTCAACATCTGGTCACAAAAGATATGGGCTCTCAGAAATACTTTTTGGGGATCGAAATCTCTCGAAAGCCCAACTCCTTAGTTCTCTCCCAGCATAAGTATGCCCTTGACCTTCTAAAAGAAGCAGGATTGACTGGAGCCAAACCTACCTGATACCCTATGGCTATTGGAGAAGACAAAACCTGGGCAGATGATTCGCCTCTTCTTTCAAATACTACGCGGTATAGGCGTCTAGTTGGCAAGCTCATTATCTCACAGTGACCAGGCCCGACATTTCCTATGCTGTGGGCAAGGTGAGTCAATTCATGCAAGCACACAGGGAGTGACATCTTCAGTCCGCCTTGCGGATCTTGGAGTATGTCAAAGCAGCCCCTAGGAAAGGATTACTCTTTCAAAAGAATGGTCATCTGAGGGTTGAAGCATACTCAGATGCGAGTTACGCTGATGATAAAGGGGATCGCAAGTCTACCTCCAGTTTTTGCACCTTTGTTGGGGGAAATCTGGTAAGTTGGAAGAGCAAGAAGCAGTCTGTTGTTTCCAGGTCCAGTGCTGAAGCAGAGTATCGGAGTATGGCATCGACCACTTGTGAGTTAAAATGGCTACGGGCTCTCATGCTTAATTTAGGAGAGGTCAACAACTATCCTCTACCTATGTTCTGTGATAACAAGGCTTCCATATACATCTCCAAAAATCCAGTCTTCCATGAAAGAACCAAGCACATTGAGTTCGACTGTCATTTCATTCGTGAAGAGATTTTGAAGGACCAAATTTGCACTCCCTTCGTCACTTTTTATAAAGAGCTGGCTGACATCTTCACCAAGCCAGTATCCGCCTCGTTTTTCCATATTTGTGACAAGCTGGGCATGATCGATATATATGCTCCAGCTTGAGGGGGAGTGTTGAAGTTGGTGACCGGGCGGTCTTGCGGTCTGGCTTAGCGAATTGATGACCGCGCGGTCTGGCGGTTTCCCTTCAGTGGTCTGGTTGCTGTGTGTTGCTGTCTGTGGTCCAAGCGGTCTAGCGGTTTGTCACTGCCAACTTGGAGACCGGGCGGTCTAGCGGTCTCACATGGCGATCTCTCTCTCTCTCTCTCTCTGACAGTTGCCGAGCAGTTAGCCCTTCTGTCTAACCGCGCGGCTTGTGCGGTTTGTGTCTGTACAGTCCGCTTGTGTCATTTAATTTTTTAGTCCCACATCTCTTATTTGTATTCTCTCTTCTCTCCTCCATTCTATATAAGGGAGGCCATACCTTTGTAATAAGTACCTTTTTCGGATAATAAAGTTTCAGTTTAAACCGCTTTCGTCTTGTTTTATTTCGTTTCTCACAGGCAGAAACTAATCCCCAGATTCTGTTTGGAAAGCTTATGTCCTATGAGCTTCAGCTGAACAACAAAAAAGCTGAAGAAGAAGCCAATAAAGCCGCTGCCAAAGAAAAGACTATAGCCCTAAAAGCCAATCACTCAAGGAAAGGCAAAGGTGCAACCTCGTCCCGCTCCTGGAAAAGGGATGAGGAAGAAGACTCTGAGCCATGCTCTTCCGGCTCAGAGCTATCTTAAGAAAAATTCTCCTTCATCACTCGAGAGTTCAAGAAGTTCCTCAAGATGAGGAATCAAAGAAAGAGAGACGACTCCTCCTCCAGACATCAGAAGAAGAATTACTCTTCTGACAAGTATGAATCTAAACAGAACAAATATCGTTCTACTAACATCATCTGCTTTGGATGCAATAAGCCAGGCCACGTTGTTGCTGACTGCCACCAAAGCAAGAGAGATAAGGGGAAGGGAGAGGAGCACAAGTCCTCTAGAGATAAGAAGAAGGAGAGGAGCTACATTGCTAAAAAGCAAAAGACACTGAGTGAATCTGATTTGTCAGACTCCAGTGATGATGAGGAAGCCTACTTTTGGCTAATGGGTCGCTCTGACTCAGATGGAGACTGTCCCCCATTTACTGGGAAGGTAAAAGATCGTACCCCCCTCTCTGACTCTGACTCTGATTCTCCTGATGATGATCTCGAGGACAACCCATCTACTCGTGAAGCTAAGCTCCTCGAAAAGTATGAGCTTATGCTTAATACCTTTGAGGAATGCCACAAGAGGTTGATGGCTCAGAAAAAGGAAGTCAAATTCCTTAAGGCTGAGGGTGTGTCCCTAAGAGAAGAGATCACTAGCTTGATTTCTCTCCGAAAGGAACACCTGGACCTGACTTCTGAGCACTCAGAGTCTCTAAGGCTCCTTGACCAAAACAGGAAGAAATCAACAAGTTGATGAACAGCTTGCGGCAGAAAGGAAGATTGTCAAAAGCTTCTCTATGCCCAAGACCGGTCTTCCTCTTGTTGATGAATTCTCTGCTCAGGCTAAGGGGGTGGCTTAGGGCATATAGGTGTGCCTGGTAAATCATCAATGAGAAACAGAAAACAGAGGAAAAATAAGGCTGCTAAGAAGGCCTCTGCTGCAGAAAAGGGAAAGGCCCCACTCAATCCTGTTTCATTCAGAAAGCCTGGCTTTCCTTGCAATGAGCAGGACTTTGAGTCAACCTATGGCCAATTCTTCTGGCCCTCGGTTTAAAAGCCCAAGAGCTGCTATGATGGTTGGAACTTCCCCCGAAACTACGGTGAGAGTGTCTTCAAGACACCTTATGAGGAAATCCAAGTGGAGAATTACGGATACTTTTCTAGCGGTCATAATAGGAAGCAGGCACCAAAGGCCAAGCCTGTTATACTGAAGGAACAGGAAGTGAAGAAATCGTTTGACTGCTGTCATCATGATGCCTCCACCTCCAGATCCAAGGCCTCGGCTGGACCCACCGTACTAAGGGTGAAGCTGGAGCCTAGGAAGCGGTACAACAAGTTTGACTGTTGGTGCTGTGGCAAAGTTGGTCACTTTGCCGTGGATTGCTTGTTTAATCCAAGATTCAACGAGACTCCTCATGTTAGCAATGCGTGGCCGAACACTCGTAGGGTTAACCATACGAGGGGGAGTGTGCTAATAAAGAATCTAGGACCCAAGTTCGATTGGGTTCCTAAGGGAAACTAATTCTATTTTGCAGGTATGTCCAAAGGCCACCAAAACACTAATCTGGTACTTGGACAGTGGATATTCTCGGCATATGACCGGGACAATAAGCCCGTTGCGTGATTACTCCCCAGTTGAAAATGGACCCAAAGTCATCTTTGGAGGATCTGAACGAGGAGTCACCAGGGGTTATGGTATGATTTCCAACGGTGTATTCTCTATCACTGACGTGGCCTATGTTGAAGGGTTAAAGCATAACCTGATCAGTGTAAGCCAGTTATGTGATAAAGGATACGACGTTAAGTTCTACAAGGATAAGTTCTTAATAATATCATGTGCCTCTTCAGAGACGGTATTAACTGGCATTTGGAGCAGAAATATCTTTTGCTTAGATTTTCTTAGCTTAGACTCTTCTACCCCCGTGTGCCTAGTAGCAAAAAGCAGTGCATCTCTTTGTGAACAATGACACAAGAGATTAGCACATATTAATTTCAAGACTATTAATATATTGTTTTCCAAGAATTTAGTAAGGGATACCCCTACTATTAAGTGCATCAAAGATAGCCCCTGTCCTGCATGCTAGAAGGGCAAACAGACTCGGGTTACCTTTAAGGGTATTGCAGAAAAGACTCCTCCAGATATCTTTATCTTCTGCATCTGAACTTGTTCGGTCCAGTGCAAGTTCATAGCTTAGGAGGCGAATCATATATGCTTGTGATTGATGATGATCGCTCTTGGTTTACGTGGGTGTTCTTCTTGAAACGAAAGTCAGATACGTTTGACATCTTCACTAATTTTATCAAGCAGATTCAGAACGAACTTAACTGCTCTGTGGTCAAAATCAGAAGTGACCATGGAACAGAATTCGAGTCTGGTGCTATGACAAAATTTTGTGAAGAACATGTTATCTTTCATGAGTTTTCCTCCCCGCGTACTCCTCAGCAAAACAGAGTTGCGGAGAGGAGAAATAGAACGCTCATTGAAGCATGTACGACAATATTGAATGACGCTTCTCTTCCAGAGTACTTCTGGGAAGAGGCTGTCAATACGGCTTGTCATGTGCAAAACCGAGCATTGATCAACAAGAATCATCGTAAGACGCCTTATGAGCTATTGAAAGGCAGGAAACCAACCATGTCATATTTAAGGATTTTTGGCTGCAGATGCTATGTACTCAATAATGGGAAGTACCCACGTACTAAATTCGGAGAAAAATGCTTCGAAGGCATCTTCATGGGCTATAGTAGCCATAGTCGGGCATATAGGTTCTTCAATAAGAAAACCCTAGTGGTAGAGGAGTCCATTAATGTTGTTTTTGATGAAGGAAGCTTGCTTCATAGAAATTCTTCCAGTAGCATTCTTGAAGATGCAGGTGCAAGGCTTGAACAGCTAAGTCTCGATGAGACTGCTAAAGATGCAACTCCCAAGTACGTCAAGGTCTCCACCTCAATGCCAACTGGATAAGATGACAATCAGAATGGGGAAAATCTCCTAGAAGAGGAGGAGCCCGAGAAGCTATTGGAGCTCTAGATGCAAGACTCTTAGAGCTCCGACACGTGAGGGATCATCCCAGATATCAGATCATAGGATATCCTTGTGATGGTGTCAGAACTCGCAGAGGTACAATTAACGAGATTCTGCACCTTAGTTTTTTGTCACAGGTTGAGCCAAAGAAGTTCGACAAAGCGAACAAAGATGCATCTTGGATATTGGCCATGCAAGATGAACTGCATCAATTCGAACTATGCAACGTCCCGATGCTTGTTCCTAAACCAAAGAAACAGAATGTGATCGGCACTAAGTGGATCTTCAGAAACAAACTGGATGAACACGGTATCATCATCAAGAATAAGGCCAGACTGATGGCTCAAGGATACAGACAGTAGGAGGGGATTGACTTCGACCAAACCATTGCACCAGTTGCAAGGCTGGAGGCGATCAGATTGTTCCTGGCATATGCCTCTCACAAAGGATTCACTATCTATCAGATGGACGTGAAATATGCATTCCTAAATGGAAATTTGAAAGAGGAAGTATATGTCGCGCAACCCCCAGGTTTTGTTAATCCATAATTCCCTAATCATGTGTACTTTCTTAATAAAGCATTATATGGTTTAAAACAAGCTCCTCGAGCTTGGTATGAGACTCTTACTAGTTTTCTTCTTGAGAGGAAAAATAGATAAGACATTGTTTCTTAGGGAAGTCAAAGGCAAGATTCTGCTGGTGCAAATCTATGTCGATGATATAATATTCGGCTCAATGGACAACAATCTTTGCAAGAAGTTTTCTAAACTTATGCAAGGAAAGTTTGAAATGAGCAGTATGGGAGAGCTAAAGTATTTCTTGGGACTTCAAGTGAAACAGTCTGAGGATGGAATTTTCATTTCTCAGACGAAGTTCACAAATGAACTCCTCAAGAAATTCGAAATGGAGAATGCAACCACTATGAGGACTCTAATGGTATCCACTATGTCTCTGGACAAGGATGAGAAAGGGAAACCTTTTGATGAAACGAAATACAGAAGCATAATTGGATCCCTGCTCTACCTTACTGCTAGTAGACCGGATATTATGTTTTCCACATGCGTTTGTGCTAGATATCAGGTGAACACTAAGGAATCTCATTATGTCGCTGCAAAGAGGATTCTTAGATACCTTAAGGGTACACCAAATCTTGGCTTGTGGTACCCAAAAACAATGATATCGAGCTGATAAGCTTTTCAGATGCTGACTTTGCAGGAATCAAGGATGATAGGAAAAGCACTTCCGGTATGTGCCAATTCCTCGGAAGAAGGCTTATTTCATGGAACAGTAAAAAGCAGAACTATGTCGCAACCTCTACGGCTGAATCTGAGTACATCTCAGCAGGAAGCTGTTGCGTACAACTTATATGGATCAGAAATCAACTCGAAGATTATGACTTGCAGTTCAGAGAAGTTCCTATGTATTGCGACTCTCGAGCACAATAGCAATTGCGAATAATCTAGTGTCGCACAGCAGAACGAAGCTTATTGAAGTGCGCTACCACTTCATTCAGGAGCATGTGGAAAACAAAGATATATCTCTCTACTATGTCCCCACGGATAAGCAGGTTGCAGATATCTTCACAATGCCCCTAGACGAGGCCAAGTTCAGTGTCTTCAAAACTGAACTCGGCATGCTGAACTATACAGATTAAAGACTAAAGGGCTCAAGGCTCTTGGATCAAGGGGGAGCATCAGCAAGGAACTCAAGCTCGAGCACAGATGCAAGAATTGAGGGGGATCTTTGTGCTCCAAGTGAAGTCCCAGATTTGCAGAAGCCTAAAAGGGGGAGATTACCCTCTCGGCTAAGGCTAAGGTGGCTGCCAATGTTATGTATGCTCTCAAGAAAATGGTAATGAATTTCACTCTCAACTGAATTTTTAGTTTATGATTTTCATTCCCATATGTTCTATTCACCTTAGCTTGTAGGGTTTAGGCTTCTTCAAATAGGGGGAGATTGTTGGGTATTGTATCCACAATGTACCTGATTTGAAGAAGCCCCTGAACAAGCTAAGTTGAATTGATAATGTATTTGATGATTTTCTATCAAGTTGTGCTTGCAGCTATTCCATGCTAAGTACACAACAATGTCAGGGTGCAGTGGGTCAATATACACGGGTCTGCGCAACGTAATCCCTCGTTGAGCAAATCAGTGTGTTGACTCACGTGTGCTCTCTCTATTGGAGTGTACTTATTTTCAAGTACAGGGTTAAGGCAAATCAAGAGCAGAAGGAGCAAAGAGGGGTCAAAGACCAAGTCTTCAAAGGAAGGAAGAGAAAATTCGTCTAAGTCAAAATCGACGGGAATCGCTAAGTGATTCTCACCGACTTCGGCGAGAATCATTTGTGATTCCCGCAGATTCGACAAGAAACAGTCTGCATTACCGCCGACTTCTTCATGCTATCAGTTTTCCAAACAGAATATCTGCCAAGGCAGAATCGACGGGAATCACTAAGTGATTCTCGCCGATTCGACGAGAATCAGTCCGCATTCCCGCCGATTCGATGAGAATCAGTCTGCATTCCCGCCGAGTTCCTCCGGCTGACAAGGTTTCTCACTCGAATTCGGCCAAGGCAGAATCGACGGGAATCGTGAGTGATTCCTGCCGACTTCGACGGGAATCACCAACGATTCTCGCATATTTTGCCTTAGGAAATTTTCGTCTGTTCGTTGGACCGAACCAAGAGACCGTGTGCTGTTTCGGCCGGGGCTAAGGCTTTTCCTTGTGGGCCCCACAACGGTCTTTTAGGGTTGGATCAGGGTATATATACATGCGTATTTCGAACTTCTACAGTAACTATTCACGCGAAATCAAAAAGCCGACGCCGTGCCCTAGCAGATCGCGGAAAATCGCCGATCGCTGATGCCACTCGCAAGCTCGTCGCCGCTGCTTATCTCAGAGCTTCATTGATCTTCCGACGATAGTACCGAGGCTCACGGGTTCTATCGACCATGTACAGTAATTTCCGCCTTCCGTTTTTGGAAATATTCTTTATACCGTTGAAGGGTTTATCTCTATAAATACCTAGGAATATTTTTCTTTATTGCTAATCTTGTTATTGTGCTAATTTGCTCTTCGATTCAAACGAGGAATAGTTTCAAAAATCAGTGATCATAGGCTTCCTTACGCACATGACTTTCTGATCGGCCGATACCCGCAAGCACAATAAGATCTCGTCTTCCTCGACCTCTACATCTGGATTGCTGCCTTTTAAAGACTTCTATTCCTCCAGATCTAGACGGGTGAAGACTCGAGATTCAAGTTCTTCAAGATTTCAACTTTCTTAGTTCTCCAAGCTTCAAGATCTACTTTTATGAAGAACGTCAGACTGAAGACTTGTAATCGTTATTGTTGTTGTAATCTTCTTTTACATATTGTAGGAGATTTTTCTCCGAGATTGTAGATCCGTTTGTGGATCGAGTGAGTAGATCCAGTTGTGGATCGAGTGAGTAGATCCGGTTTGTGGATCAAATTGTAGGAGAGGTTGTTCTCAGAGTGGTAGGTGCATTATCTCCGAGTTATAGGAGTTGCGGCTCCGAGGTGTAAGATTTGACGAAATCTGAGTTTGGTGAAGTAGCCGAATCTAGCCCTTCGTGGTAGATAGGCGAGGCGGGAAAGGGGACGTACCCAACTCGGGGAACCACTATAAATCTCTGTGCTTGTGTGCTTGATTTTTAAGTTATTTTTATTCCGCGAAAAGACAAAAACATCACCTATTCACCCCCTCTAGGTGATTTAGGTAGATGATAGATACTTTCAATTGGTATCAGAGGGGCATTTTGTTCGATAAGGCTAACACCTTGAACAAGATCCCTGATCTAGCATTTAGAGATTCCGCGTATTCACCATGGACAGAAGCAAGGACATGTCATCTATGAAGTTGTCTGTATGCACGAAAGAGAATTTTCCCATGTGGAAAGAAAGAGTTAGGATCTTCATGGAATCTGCTCATCCTAGAATTGTTCAGATAATGGAAGAAGGACCATATATACCTAGTCAAGCCTCAGCTCTGAATCCAGCAATTATTATCCCTAAGAAAATGATGGATTTAACGAGAAATTACTTTAGTATCCTTGGATAAGAAAGCGAAGAACTTCATTGCAAGCTCAGTGGACGACTCTATGCTCCAAAACTTATTCCACTGCAAGTTTGCCAAGGAAATGTGGGATTGCTTAGTAGTTCTGATGGAAGGGACTGAGGAAGTTCGAGATGGTTGAATATCTTTACTGAATGAAGAATACAAAGCATTTAAGTAAGGATCAAGTGACACTATTGCTGACAGCTTCAAAAAAAATTTCAAGATTGTTAACTGCCTCAGGAACTATGAGCTCAACGACAAATTTCTAGGATCCCTGACTAAGGACTGGGATACCAAAGTTGTTGCCATTAGGAAATTTGGGAAGTTGCCTGAAATCGATCCCCAGAACCTGTTTGGCAAAGTGCTCTCCTACGAACTCCAAATGAACACCATGAAGAAGGAGAAGCAAAGAAACAGAACTTCTAGAAGAGAAAAGTCTGTGGCTCTGAAGGCTAAAGGTTTGAGAAAGTATAAAGATGTGTCACCCGTAAGGACACGAGTTCCTGATACTCCAGAAGACTCTGAGCCAAGCACGTCAGGCTCTGAGCTATCAGATGGAGAATTTTCTCTGATCTCCAAGAAGTTCAAGAAACTGCTCAGTAAGAGGAGATAGATGAAGAATCAGTCGTCCTCCTCTGACTACCGAAAATCTCATTGAGATGGAGATCACTTAAAGAAAAGCTATAATAAGGATGAAAGGTATAAATCGAAACCGAATAAACATTTTTCCTCTAAAATTGTTTGCTATTATTGTAATAAGTCAAGACATGTAATTGCGGAGTGTCCCTATAAGAAGAAGGATGGTTCCAAGAAGGAAGAAAAGAGATCATTCAAGGGAAAAAGAAAAGAAGAAAAGAGCTTTGTCACTAAGAAGTCAAAGACTCTCAGTGACTCGAATGAGTCAAGCTCAAAAAATGAGGAAACCAACTTTGGGCTTATGGCACAATCAGGCGAGGAAGTGGGCGACTCCGAGTACCACGGGAAGATAAATTCACACACAATACTCTCTGAGTCTGAAACGTCCACTAATGGTAAAGAAGGTTATTCTTCTAATGAGGACAAATCAGAATTGATGGCTCAGCACGAGCACCTATTAAAGGATTTCGACAAATGTCATAAGGTATTCCTAAAGCAGTTAAAAGAGATTGCCTCCCTCAAGGCAGTGGAAACTAATCTCAAGGAATAAATTACAAAATTAATTTTTCTCAGAGATGAAGTCCACTCCTTGAAAGAGGAACTCAAGGGCTCTGCTGAGACATTGAGTCTGAAAGAAAAATATCTTAATGAACTGGAAGAAAAGCTCGTGGTGGAGAAAAAACTCGTTGAGAGTTACTCCAAGCCGAAGACTGTTCTCCCTCTCATTGATGAGTTCTTAGCTCCTAAGAAGGGTAGTGGTCTTGGCCACGTAGCTGGAAAGGGTAAGGCTGGCAGGAAGGCTAGCGCTAAGGAAAAGGGGAAGGCACCCATGGGTCAACCCTCATTTAGTAAGGTAATCTTCCCGACAAACAAGTGTGACCTGGAGTCATCCTATGGTATTTATGTAAGGCCTACTTATGTAGAGCCCAAGAATTAATACCAGGGATGGACCCGTCCCCGTGACTTTGGTGCCAGCGTGATCAAAGCACCTTATGAAGAAATTCAGATGAAGAGTTATTGTCCATATGTACATGGACATAATAATAAGAAGACACCAAAAGCCAAAATAGTTGTGCTTAAGGATAAGGAGATGGGGAGCTCTTGTATATGCTACAACCAAGAGGCCTCACCTCTAAGAATGCTGCCCCTGCTTGACCTCAGATCAAAAAGGTAATGTAGGAGTACAAAAGGAGGTACACTAGATTTTATAGTTAGTGCTGCAGTAAGATTGGTCATTTTGGCGCAGATTGTTGGTACAATCCTGCTAATTATGTAACTCCACGAGTTAGCAATGCGAGACCGACCACTCGCAAGGTTAATGTTCCTAGTGGTGTTCAGTTGACCAGGAACCAAGGACCTAAATACATTTGGATTCCTAAGGTAAAATGATTTGTTTTGCAGGCATTTCCAAAGGCCACAAAAAATTTGATCTAGTATTTGGACAGTGGATGCTTTCAGCACATGACAGAGACAAGAAGCCTTTTACTTGAGTATACCCCAGTCGAAGACGGACCAAAAATGATCTTTGGAGGCTCAGACAGGGGAACAACAAAAGGTTATGGTATGATCTCCAACGGAGTAGTCTCTTTCACAGACGTGGCTTATGTTAAAGGATTACACCATAATATTATAAGAATAAGCCAGCTATGTGATAAAGGCTACATCATTGAGTTCTTCAAGGACAAGTGTTTGATAAAATCTTTTACAAATTTGGAGACGGTCTTAACAGACACTCAGAGCAGAAATATTTTATGTTTGAATTTTCTTTGTTTAGACAATTCTACCCCAGTGTGTTTTATGGCTAAAAGTAGTGCGTCTCTCTGTGACCAATGGAACAAGAGATTAGCACATATTAGTTTCAAAATTATTAATATGCTATTTTCTCACAACTTAGTGCATGATGCCCCCAACATTAAGTGCCTTAAAGAGAGTTCATGTCACTCCTGTCAAATGGGTAAGCAGACACGGGCTACCTTTAAGGGTATTGTCGAAAAAGATTCTTCAAGAAGTTTATACTTACTTCATATGGACCTATTCGGTCCTATGCCAATTCACATCTTAGGAGGTAAGGTCTATACGTTAGTAATTATTGATGACTACTCGCGTTTTACTTGGGTGTTCTTTCTGAAACACAAGTCAAACACCTTCGAGTCTTTCACCAATTTTGTCTGGCAAATTCAGAATGAACTGAACTGCTTAGTGGTCAAAATTAGAAGTGACCACAGAATAGAGTTTTAGTATGGTGCCATGACAGAATTCTGTGAAAGCCAAAGTATCTTTCATGAGTTTTTCACCCTGCTCACTCCGCAACAAAATGGAGTTGCAGAGAGAAGGAATAGAACCCTAATTGAAGCATATACAACTATGTTGAACGACGCTTCACTTCCAGAGTACTTCTTGGCTGAAGCAGTCAACACAGCAAGTCACGTGCAAAATCGAACACTTATCGACAAAAGCTATCATAAGACCCCCAATGAGTTATTAAAGGGAAGAAAACCGAATGTGTCCTATTTTAGGATCTTTGGAAGCAAATGCTTCGTACTTATAATGGGAAGTATTACCGGACTAAGTTTAGTGAAAAATGTTTTGAAGGTAATTCTGTAGGATATAGTAGTCATAGTAAGGCATATAGGATTTTCAATAAGAAAACTCTAGTGGTAGAAGAGTCAATAAATGTTGTATTTGATGAGACAAGCTTGCTCCAAAGAAGTTCGTCTAGTGTTATTGGTGCAGATGTAGGTACCAGGTTCAAAGAGCTAAGCCTTGATGAAGCTATCAAGGAAGAAGCTCCAAGCTCAGTCAAGATCGTCAATCCAGGCTTGGTGGATGAAGAACCGCTAGAGGAAGAATTGCTATAACCTAGAGAGGGTGCACTAGATGTTGCATAGCCTGCTGGAGGGAGATCAAGGAATCTAGGGTTCAGACACCTAAGAGATCACCCAGCTTATCAAATAATAGGAGAGACCGGCGATGGTGTGAGAACCAGAAGAGGTACTACTAATGAAATTATGTATCTTTGTTTTCTGTCTCAGGTTGAGTCGAAGAAGTTCGAAGAAGCAAACAAAGAAGCTTCTTGGATATTGGCAATGCAAGAGGAGCTCAATCAATTTGATCGTTGCAAAGTTTGGGAGCTCGTACCCAGGCCAAAGGGATAGAATGTGATCGGCACCAAGTGGATATTCAGAAACAAGCTAGACGAACATAGAGTAATCATCAAGAATAAGGCCATACTTGTAGTACACGGATATAAACAAGAAGAGGGGATCAACTTCGACCAGACCTTTGCTCCAGTTGGAAGGATCGATGCGATCAGGTGGTTTCTTGCATATTCTGCAATCAAAGGCTTCACTGCTTACCAAATGGATGTGAAGTTAACATTCCTCAACATGAATCTTAAAGAGGAAGTATACGTAGCGCAACACCCAAGTTTGTAAATTCTCAATTCCCTGATTACGTTTACTTTTTGAATAAAGCATTATACGTCTTAAAGTAAGATCCCCGAGCTTGGTATAAGACATTGTCTAGCTTTCTTTTTGAGTACAAGTTCACAAGGGGAAGATAGACAAGATATTATTTCTTAGGGAAGTTAAAGATAAGATTCTTCTAGTGCAAATTTATGTCGATGATATTATTTTTGGCTCTACGGAAGACAACCTTTAAAAGAAGTTTTATAAACTTATGCAAGGGAAGTTTGAAATGAGCAGTATGGGAGAGTTAAAGTATTCCTTAGGACTTCAGGTGAAGCAATATGATGATGGAATTTTCATCTCTCAGACAAAGTTCACCGAGGATCTTCTTAAGAAATTTGGAATGGAGAAAGCAACCTCTATGAGGATTCCAATGGATTCAACTGTGTCTCTGGACAAGGATGAGAAAGGGAAACCTTTTGATGAAACCAAGTACAGAAGCATAATTGGATCCTTGCTCTACCTCACTGCCAGTACACTAGATATAATGTTTTCAACATGCGTCTGCGCTAGATTCCAGGTGAACTCTAAGGAATCTCATTACATCACTGTAAAACAAATTTTAAGATACCTTAAAGGCACACCCAATTTTAGTTTATGGTACCCGAGAAATAATGATGTCGAGCCAATTGGTTTTTCAGAATCTGATTTTGCAGGAAGCAGGGATGATAGGAAAAGCACTTATGGGACATGCCAATTCCTCGGAAGACGACTTATCTCTTGGAGCAGTAAGAAGCAGAATTGTGTGGCAACTTCTACCATTGAGTCAGAGTATATCTCTGTGGGTAGATGTTGCGCACAGCTTCTATAGATCCAGAATAAATTAGAAGACTACAACTTGAAGTTCAGAGAGATTCCAATGTATTGCGACTCATCTAGCGCAATAGTGATCACACATAATCTAGTCTCCCACAGTCGGACAAAGCACCTCGAGGTGCACTATCCCTTCATCCGGAAGCATGCGGAGAACAAGGACATATCCCTTAGCTATGTCCCGACGGACAAGCAGGTCACATATATTTTCACAAAGTCGCTGGATGAGGCCAAGTTCTCATTTTTAAAAATGAAACTAGGTATGCTAAATATTGACTCCTGAATAAGTCCAAGCAAGCAGAAGATCTCTCGAGAACTCCGTTAGAAAGGCATAAAATTTTTTCAAAGGAAAATTTGGCGAATATCGGATGTCAAACTCACCGATTCATCGGATATATGTGGATACTTGTAGATTCAGATTCTGTATCCAGTGAATCTCGCCGAATTTAACTTGTGCGAAAAATGCTTTCTTACTATATTGGATCCGAAGAACCGATGACAAATAAGGTATGCGCCTCCTAGGAAAATCCGAAAATTATATACATATATATATATATATATATATATATATATATAAATAGAAAAAGGGAGGACAACCTTCTTCAAATTTTCGGATTTCAAAACATTTCTACGAAATCCATCCACTAGCTCTCCGAACGACAGACCCCAACCTTTCGGCTCCCGCACCACGACATCGTCTTCCTCCCACAGTCATGGATTCCATCTTCTTCGTTAGGGTTATGACCGATTTCCAAGCCCTAGCCGATTGCACAAGGACCATTTTCTACCGATTTCATGTCGTGGCCTGCTCCCGACAACTCTATTTCGTCGATTCCGACAAGTCCAGAATTCCAGCAACAGTTGTTAAGATTTCAGTTTCCTCCATGGCTCCTAGAAGTACTAGTGGCTTGCTAGGGGGAGGTGAGTTGGTCCGCACAGGGTTTACTGATGCATCTGATGAGTTCGGGAATGGCATTCTATTGTTGGAGACCGCTGGACTTTCCTTCATCCTAGAACACCCATGCAAAGTTCTGGACAAGGAAGTTCTTGAATTTTTACACAATGCCAAGTTACGATATGAGGATACAGTTATCAAGAGCAAAGTTCATAAGACCACAGTTAAAGTCAAAGATTCACTCCTCACTTGGTACTTGCAGCTTCCAGCTTATGAAAAAGCTGATTACCTTTACGAGGATGATTTTGCAAGAGCTCTACTATTCTGTGGACTACCTAGAGGCACCAAGGCCGTTAAAATAAAAGAGATGAACGAAGAAGGTAAACTGCTGTCAGACATCGTCAGAAAAGTGTTGCTTTGCAAAACTGGATCACATGACTACCTTTCTATAGAAATGTTCAATGTGCTAGTTGGAATTATCTGCAGGAAGAGGTTGGACTGGGGTGCTTTGCTGTTTGACAAGATCAAGGACAACCTCCGGACTCCCAACTTTGGGAGGATTATCAGCCTATACTTGAATCAGATGGATGGTGACAGGTTCAATATAACCAAAGGGGTACCTATCCACCATCTCAAGAAAATAGACTCCATAATATTCACAAGATGGGATAGGTGGATCACCAGGGCAGGGGGAGCACCATATGTGGCTGTGGAGGAGAAAGATCAGGCTCCTAAGGATAGGATTCCTTCTCCACACCCCAGTGAAATTCCTGAGAGTTCGAGGGCAGGAATAGAGGAGTCAGTTATTCCAGTCCTAGAGCCAGAGAATCTGCAGACAGAGGTTGCTTATATTGCTCATACTGCTATTAAGGAGTTGGTGCCTGAGGAGACAGAGGTTGATACAGTTGAGGAAAATGCTGCTGAGGAAGAGGATATAGATAATGTTGATGATGATGCTGCTGATGAGATGAGAATTGATTCTGATAAGTATGTTGATGCTAAGGTTAGTGTTGCTAATGCA
The DNA here is from genome assembly GCA_039513925.1 of Platanthera zijinensis. Classification (NCBI taxonomy): domain Eukaryota; kingdom Viridiplantae; phylum Streptophyta; class Magnoliopsida; order Asparagales; family Orchidaceae; genus Platanthera; species Platanthera zijinensis. The sequence continues at coordinate 161,814,243 of CM077083.1, forward strand.
CTAATTGTAGTAGAGAACCTGATAGTCCCTCTCCCTAAAATTGTTCCCGCTTCATCTTCTGAGGGGGAGGTGACTAAGACTTCGATATCAGTTTCTACTGAGGTTGACAGGTTTATCCGAAACCTTGAAAGGAGAGTTGTCAAGGAACCATAAACACCTCCAACTCATCTAGAGGAGGTAGTTGAGATTTGTGATAAGGAAGGAGATGCTGAGGAGCATCCTCCCGTCCTAGCTACTGAAGTGCCTTTGTTGAGCTCTAAAGCTCAATTATCTCCGATCTATGAGTCTCTCAGTGAAGATATGACTTCTCTCCCACCTATTGCCTCTGAGACAGTTGCCATCTCTAGTGCTTAAAATTCAATTCTAAAGACAATAGAGGTCATGTTGGCAAGACAACAAGCACAGTTTGAAGCGACAATGAAGACGGTTCTAAACAAGGTAAAAGAGACTGAGCAAGACTTTAACAGAGGCCTAACTTAAGTCAAAATTCAGATTGCAGCACTTTATATAAAGATTGACTTACTATTTATTGAGGGAGGAAAAGCCATCAAGTTGAACATGGATGTCCTACAATATACAAAAGAAACTGTGGATAATGTGGACACAAATGCCAAGACCATGATTGAAGCGCACAATACTTCTATGGCTCATTATGATAACAGCTTGCAAGTGTACACAAATGCTCTGGCTGCAGAAGTCAGAAAGGGGGAGGACTCCTTGGAAGCTAAGGTGGTAGCTAAGGTCAATGCACTTGAATTAGCAATGCTAGACGATTTCAAAAGTGTAAATCACTTCAGTTATAACAACTGTATGTGGTTGTATATTCAGTTAACAGGATCTCAAGTACCTATTGTTCCTGTACCAGCACATGATTAGACTCATCCTGCCCAGGATTACTCTCAGTTCTGGTCAGACACACAGGGTCTTTCTCAGGCTGATACTACTACTGCTACTGCAGCTGAGGCTCCAGAGGAAGAATTTATTAAAGACTTTCCCCATCCGGCTCACAAGCGAAGAAGATATGGGGAAGGCCCATCTGTTGTCAGGTCAGAACAAAAAAAAGAGATGGAAGAGGTATCGAGTCCCATATCTAGAGGCATTATATTGGATACATTCTCCCTGGTCGACATTGGTGGTGAAAAATATCAGCACCACTATAATCAGGAAGAATGGAACAAGTACAAGCTGTCCTACACAAAAAGGAGAATTCACTTCAGAAATCATAGAGACACTAATCTGATTCCTGCACCTCCTCCAAAGTACTTTCCAAAGCCAAAGGCTTATTTTAACAAGCAAAGGCAGATGAGTCAGAGCAGTAGTTATATTTTGTATTGAGTTGTGGGTTCCCCCTGTTAAAATCTATGGACAATTTCTGATATATATATATATGATTTTCACAATTGTCTTGGAATGCGTGTTGTGTTTAATTTTTGTTATCCTTTCAAGCCTTAATGTTTTATTATTTAATTTATTTTTTATGTACAATTCACCTTAGCTTATAAGGTTCTGACTTATTCAAATAGGGGGAGATTGTTGGGTATTATATCCATAATAACCCGGATTTGAAGAAGGGCTCAGTTAAGCTAAGATGAATTGTGACTGTATTTGATGTTGCTTTTGAGTTATGTACTTGTAGGTTTTCATTGCTAAGTACACACCAATATCAGGTTACAGTAGGTCAGTAAACACAGGACTATATAATGTAATTCCTCATTGTGTAGGCCAATGTGTTGACTCACATATAATCTCTCTATTGCGGGATACTTCTATCCCAAGTACAAGAGAAGGTTCAAGGATGGTCAAGGGTTAGACCCAGGAAAAATAGGAATTTTACCTAAGTAAAATTCGGCGAGTATGGTTAAGCATACACGTCGAATTCGTCGAGTATCGTCGTTGATACACGCTGAATTCGTCGAGTATACTTACCAATACCGGTCGAATTCATCGTATATACTTAGGGTACATTCATTGGAGAATTATAAAATTTGTTAAGTAAAATTCGCCAAGTATCGTTGTGCATACTCGTAGAATCCGTCGAATGTATCTAACAATACTCGCCGAATTCGTCAAATATGCTAAGTGATACATGCCGAATTCGTCGAGTCCAGTCGACGCTACTTCTATTGATTTTTCAAAGTATAATTCATCGAATATAAAAGTGTTGAGTACGTTGAGTTAACTCGACTATATTCGACGAATGCAGCCTATGACATTGAGGGAGATCAAGGCGTTGAGTGTCACGACATTGAGAGCGTCAAGTTCATTGACCTATACTCAACAAATTTGTCGTGTATGCCAGGTGATACTCAACGAATTCGTCGAGTATGACTCCTCTCCCTGACATTGAGTGACCAGCCGGCCTGGGATGATTTTGCTAAGTCCTTTTTGTTTTATAACAATATGTATTCGACGAGTATCATTATGATACTCGACGAGTATCATTATGATACTCGACGATACTCGACGAATTTTACTTAGTTCATTTTTTCGAAAATTTTCAAAAACCAGTCACGGGTTCTGTCGGCCATGCACAGTAATTTTCGCCTTTCTTTTTTGGAAATATTCTTTATACTGTTGGAGGGTTTATCTCTATAAATACCTAGGGATATTTTTCTTTATTGCCAATCTTGCTATTGTGCTAATTTGCTCTTCGATTCAAACAAGAAAAAGTTTCCAAAATCAGCGATCGTCAGCTTCCTTACGCATGCAACTTTCCGATCGACCAATACCCACAAGCACAGCAAGGTCTCATTTTCCTCGACCTCTACATCTAGATTGCTGCCTTCTAAAGACTTTTATTCCTCCAAATCTAGACGGGTGAAGACTCAAGATTCAAGTTCTTCAAGATTTCAACTTTCCAAGTTCTCCAAGCTTCAAGATCTACTTTTACGAAGAATGTCGGAGCGAAGACTTTTAATCGTTATTGTAATTGTAATATTCTTTTATATATTGTAGGTGATTTTTCTCCGAGTTTGTAGATCCGTTTGTGGATCGAGTGAGTAGATCCGGTTGTGGATCAAGTGAGTAGATTCAGTTTGTGGATGGAGTTGTAGGAGAGGTTGTTCTCCGATTGATAGGTGTGTCATCTCCGATTTGTAGGAGTTACGGCTCCGAGGTGTAAGATTTCATGAAATCTAAGTTTGGTAAAGTAGCCGAATCTAGCCCTTTGTGGTAGATTGGCGAGGAGGGAAAGTGGACGTACCCAACTCGAGGAACCACTATATATCTCTGTGTTTGTGTGATTGATTTTTAAGTGATTTTTATTCCGTGAAAAGACACAAACATTACCTATTCACCCCCCTCTATGTGATTTAGGTAGACTCTAGATACTTTCACCCATCACATGACTACTCAAGCCCGAGCATGCTTAAATATGGAGTTTTTCCACTTCTCATCACCAATTCAGTTGTAGCTTAATTTGTGATGAGATGTGAAAGAACTTTATAGTTAAGCGTGCTCAGATTGGAGTAGTCCTGGGATGGATGACCTCCTGAGAAGTCCTCATAGGGGTGCTTAACTGGATCACTTCTCATTGAAAGGAGGACGAGGGATCGAGGACGGGAAAGCGCAATTCCTCACCGACCTCAACAACCCACAACAAACCAGTTAAAGGGAGGTCAGCCTGGTTTGGGAGATTGAACGCACGCAGTTGTGCGAAGAGCGGGTTGGGGCTGGTGGACTGCAGTCTGGTTGGGGGTGGCCCAATATACTCACATGAGTGGGCCGACCCACTTTCAATACATGACCGTCGCTGAAGGATGACAACCTAGGCAAGCCTTTCACAAGGCTCCTTACCACCATAACTTTCAACATATCCATCCCGACGTGTCCTAGTTGCTCATGCCAGATAGCAGTGCTATTGTTGGCTCTCATCCGATCAACATAGGATCTTGTTGATAACACAAACAAGTCCTTAACCCTTCTCCCTACATGAGCAACGTCATCCTTCACCGCTGATACGTTGCGGAGAAACTTCACTTCTGTCGGGCAAAACAGAACGTGATAGCCTTCATACACCACGTTTATCATAAAGAATAGTGAAAGATAATCCTATGGGTAGATAATCACCTAGAGAGGGGGTGAATAGGTGTCTTTTTAAAAAATTCTTTGTCACTTTGAATTAACTGTTCAACAGTTGTTATGTTCAGCAGATAATGTTCTTGAGAAATAAGCTTCACAATATCTCAGCACAATAACCACAAAACACAACACTTTCAAATCACAGAACACAGTACAAGCACTGACAAATCACAGTACATAGATAATTTATAGTGGTTCCCCTATCTAGGGTACATCCACTTTCCCCCATCTTCCTCACTAGCAATGTATTAGATGAGGTTATATCTCCTCCTCTTTAGATTAGATCCAAAAGTCTTATAGTCTTAGTTTCTGTTAAGAAACCTACACTCAGACCAGCAGGTCCTACCTCAGAGATTCACCCAATCTCCTACATCAGGTCCCTCAAGAATCTTACCTAAGCCTTTATAATATAGGCTTACACCTCAGTGATCCCACTAAAATCACCTTCCTCAGGTACTCCAAGAACCCTACCTCAAACCTTATAAATTAGGCTTATAACTCAGAGATTAGCTCTCCACCTCACTCAGATCTCATAGAGATCTTATAAAGATTAAGAAGAAAATTTAATCAGAAAACTAATCTGTAATATGACTAATCTGAAGGAATTCGGATTCTTCAATTTAGCTGCACTTGATTAGATCTTGATGAATAATCTGGCTGAAGAGATACTTTACTGGAACTGCAATCTTCTTGATGATCGGCTTGATTTCCTTAAAGAATTTGTAGAACAGATCCACTTGAATCTTCTAATCACTTGATGAAAGGATCTGAAGATCTTCTTGAAGACTTTCGTCTTCCTTCTTCTCCTTGGAGTTGTCGTCCTCCACTGACTTGAAAGAAATTAGAATGAGAAAAGTTTTTCTGTTGAATTGCTTTCTTTTGTGAGGACAACTCCTCTATTTATAGCCTTGTGAATTGCTGGATTTTGTTTGATGACATCATCATGTGACATCATATTTCAAATTCTCCTTTAAACTATTTCTGTTGAGATATCACATTACTGTAGCTGATGTGACATTTCTGACATATCTTGACACTTATGTGTTTACTCTGCACATCTTCAGAAACATAAGTGTCGAGATGTCCAAAGTGTCTCGACACAGTTTTACTTAGAAGAATTTTTAGGCTAAACTTGAAAGTGTCATGACTGATGACTTGTCTCGACACAACTATCATATGTGTTGACATCTGTAAATCTACACTGCGTTGAGATAGTTGAATTGTCTCGACACAACTATCTGTCGGGTGTCGACACTTTAATACTTGCTTAAATTCTTAACTGTGTCGAGACAGTTGAATTGTCTCGACACTCCAGTCTTCTTTGTGTCGACACTTGTTTAAGTCTTTACTTCAATCTTTTTTGTGTTGAGTTGGCTGACTTGTCTCGTCACTGCTGACTTATCCTTCAGAGTGTTGAGTTATCTAACTTGTCTCGACACTACTGTCAAAGTGTCGAGTTAACAGACTTGTCTTGACACTGCTGTCAAAGTATTGAGTTAACAGACTTATCTCGACACTACTATCAAAGTGTTGAGTTAACAGACTTGTCTCGACACTGCCCTGACAAAGGTGTCGACTCAGTTGAAGTGTGTCAACACATTTATACTTAGCAAATTTTCTGCACTATAAGTTGCTAGATGTAGACTGTGCTGACTTCACTCGACGCTTTTGTACTTAGACAATTTTCTTCACTTTTAGTCAGCTTCTTAGAGTTCATTTGTCAATGTGACTTGGACCACCTGTCATATCATTATAATATAAGCAACCTGCAAGCAAGAACTGAAATATACATCAAATATAAATTTTGTGTATATCATTGAATTGAAAGGGCTTCTTAAAATCAAGTACATTGTGTCTAATGTACCCAATAATATCCCCCTATTTGGAGAAGTCATAACCCTAATTCAATGATATACACCAGAATACCATAATATATTAATTATGAGGTATAGGAAAAATACTGAACAAATTTAAAAGGAACAAAACAGTAATAACACAGATATCACAAGTGCAATCAAAATTTTCATTTAAATTTGTTCAAAGATTACATTTTTCAGTTTTGATACAATGTTCTTAAAGTCAAATTACATAGTTTTTCAGAAAAGAAAAAATAAACTAAGAAACTTCTAGCACCTTGATGACAATGCCTTTTCCAGACTGAATTATAGTTTTTACTTCTGGCACTTTGTCATCAACCACTTTCTCCATTCCCTTTGCATTCTTAGCTTTAGAAATTTCTTCTTGCTTGAGCCTCTGCCTCTCAAAATAGTGATAGGTCTTGGGAAAATATTTGTTGGGCTCAATTAAGTCAGCTGGAATCTTCCCTGCCTTTAGATCTTTTCTGAATTTTTGGATGATCTCCTGCTTCTTTGTGTGCTTGTCTCACTCTTGCTCTGAATTTCATTTTCCCCTTTCAATTGCATTATTATTGACTGCTTTCCATGCAGTAAGTATAATTGATCTAGATTTTGGACTCCACTGCTCAAAATCAGGCTTAGCTTCAGCTTGCTCCCTGAATCTTTTATTTGATAGTTGAGCTTCTTGTTCCTTTAACAATGTAGAATCAGTCATCTCCACCTCTTCACATACAATATTTTGAATTTGTGCTGGAGGACTATACATAGTCTGAACAGCAGTCTGAATGGCTTCAAAAAGAGCTGGTTGGCAACCAGACTCAGCAGTTTGGTCTCCATCATACCATATGGGAGGATGGCCTAGAGTGTCTCTGATGCTATTTGAGATCCAAGTAGCATGCTCAGAGCTTGCCATTATCATTACTCTCTTGCCCTTTATGACTTCTCTTTCAACATGATCTCTTAAGACATTCTTGTGAAATCTTACTTGACCATCCAGATGATTAATTCCCGAGCTTAAAGAGTTCTTAACTTTAAGCAAATGGCCATCCAATTCTTTATGAGATGCCTTCACATCCTCAACCAAAGATACTTTTTGTCTAGATAGCTGTGTTTCAATATCCTTAGAGGTAGATGTTATCTTGGTCTCCAAAGTAGTAGTCTGTTCAGCCAGCTTGACAAATATAGTATCATGCATTATCACCATGTTCTCATTCATTCTATTCTGATTTTCAAGGACATAGCCTTGTTTAACTACTATTTTATCTTCAATTTTCTTTGACACAACTTGCTGTTTTGCAATGTATACTACATCATTTTATCCTCTCTAAAAGTAATCAGTCATATCTTTCTTTAATAGATTTACCTCTAATCTAATTGATTTGATTTTTGGGTTAGCTGAAACTGCAATTCCTTGTTGCTTTCATCCACATACTTCTTAAGTTGAGTTCTTTACTTGTCAAGCATAATTTGTAGTTGAACAAATAGTGAGCTTGAATCCACTGGAGTAGCAGATGTTGGTCTAGATTGTATAATCTTCTTATAGCTTTTACTTTTCTTCTTTAGTTCAGACAATTTCCTCTTCTTTAGCTTAGAGGCTTCTTCCTCCTCAGATTCTGATGAACTAAACACCTCCACAGATGTAGGCTCTTTAGCTATTTCAGTAGTTGAGCCATGATCTGCTAACTCCCCCTTAACTAGTGCAACTTCTTCACCAATGTTGGTGGTATCCAGGTTGATCTCATCTTGCTGAGCTTCAACATCTGGAATAGGGTCCTCTAGAAGTTCAGTCATCTCCCCTTATATATGTATATTGTATCCAAAAGTATTTCTTCTTCAGTCTCCTTGGGGATTTCATCCTCTATCTCTCTGTCTGGCATTTCCTTTTCAGGAAACTTTGTTTGTTCCAGATCTTGTAGAACTTCCATTATTATTGTATCTACTATATCCATTTCAATTTTTGGCAGATCATTGAGGTTCTCCCCCTCAATTGGATCCTTCTCTTGTATATTATCCCCCTTCAACTGATCACCAGTTCTAGGTGAGGTCCTTGGAGAATTCTCAACTATTGTATTATCTATTTTTCAGAGCTTGAACTTTATTATTCTCCAGATTCATTGGAAGAATCTTCTTCCACAACTACAACCTTCTTCTTTTTCTCCTTCTCCTTTTCCACTACAGATTTCTTATTGGATAGGACTCTATCCCACCTAGTTAATATTCTCATATCCATTCTCCTCATGTGATTGATCTTGGAGCCAAGCTTGAGGTTGAGACTGTTTGGAATGCCATGAACCAAGTATTGACTTAGAATTCTACTCATATTGGGCTTTTGGATACTTTCAACAATTTTGTTAAGAACCACTCTACTCTAGTTAGTCTTGATTTTAAAAATTACTCTTTTCATATGCTCAAACATCTGAGCAGATATCCTGTCATATGCCCCTGTCTTGCACAGCAGCACCTTCCCATTTATTTCAGACAGGAATTTTCATTGTGAATTCATACCCTTTCTGTTCAGGGTGCTTCCAATCTTAGTGTTTGGGGCCAAAACACACCAGACCAATGCTTCTATTGTCCCGGCTGAGTCAATGTCATCTTCCTGATCGATTCTTGGTATGTGAAATATCTTTGCCAGCCTCTTGGTTGTGATTTTAAACATAGCTCCATTCACTTTAGACTTTATCTTTGTTGAGTTTTAATCTAGTGTAGCATTTGTGAAGAACTCTGAGACTTCACGTTTCTAGTTTTTTATTAGTTCAAAGAGTAGATATTACAGACTCGCCTCAATGATTAGGTCAATAACATTCCTAATTTCTTCTTGTGCAGAGACGAATCTATTGCGCACGAGTTCGTAACCTTCAAAGATGTTGTCGTCATTCTTGGGTGCCATTGGAGTTGAGAGAAAGGATTGACGAGTGTCGACTAATCAGGATTCTAGGTCTTAACACTCAGGAATCAAAAGCTCAAGAAATCAAGAAAGCATAGTCGACTCCTACTCTCACACCCTATTTATAGTCTAATCTTTCTTGAAAATGGAAGGGCGCGCTGCATTTAGACTTTTCCAAAATTTTTAGGTAAATATCTAGTATCGACACTGGGAAAAATTGTCTATCGAGATGTGTCGACACAAGGATAATGTGTCTCGACCCATACCTTAGGGTCTCGACACCCTTATGTCTCGACACTTACTTTAGTGTCTCGATACTTTGCAGTTATGTTGTGTCGACACACTTTTTGGTGTCTCGATGTAACACCCCGATTTTCCAGATCTTGGATCTCTGGAAATTACCGCGCGGCGGTAGTAGCTATCTCCCAGCGGCAGCCTTGTTTCGTAGGGTGTAGTCAGCTTGACAAAATCCGTTCGTTGAGAGCGTCGAGTGCTAGAGCGCGGCGTTAGCTATCTACTGCGCGGCGATAGCTTGGCGTTGAGAGGTTGGAGTTGAGAGGTTGGCATTGAGTGGTGGCATTGAGTGAGCTACCGCACAACGTTAGTTCTACTGCCGATATTAGCATAACATTATTTTCTGGCAGAGCACTCGGGAAACTACCGCTCGGCGGTAGGTAGTTACTGCCCGATAGTAGCGGATGGAAGCAGCTCCGTTATTTGGCTTTTTATCCATCCGATTTCATTTATGTTTTGATCATAAGGCCCAAGACTCTCCCTCCAGAGTGCTTTTATAGGGCTGAACGGTTATTTCCCCACATTTTCTCATTTGAGAAGTGGGAGTTAGGGTTTTGAGAAGGAGAGTGGAGGAGCAAGAAGAAAGCTTTCTTCCTCCATTGTCGGAGCTTCAGAGCCCCGATCGTTGATCTGAGTCCAGATCCGCGAAGATGACTTGGAGGCGCAACTTTTCATCCGTGAAAAGCAAGGTATCCATGGCAAGGAAGAGGATTTGTAAGGTAATGAAATTTCTCCTCTCAGTTTTAGGATGCATGCATGACATCTACTCTTTTCTTGCTTTCTTTCAAGCATTCTAGGCACCAGATCTCTCAAATGAGAGCAATTCGGGTTGCCTTGGTTCAAGAAGAGCTACCAGGTCGATTGTGTCCGTCCTCGGCAAGATATTGCACTAGAAATCTGCTTCGCTAGTGGATTAGGCATTGTGAAAATGCATAGCGAGCCTTAAGGATTTTGTTAGAAATCCATTAGCGGAAAGACGTCATTTGTAATGTTGTATGCCCCCTTTTTCTGCTCGAGTATGCGTAATCAGAACCAGATAAGGTTAGCTCCATTGTAATGGTAGATGGTTTCCTTGGGGCACGGGAACGTTACTGTACGAATGGTGGATTGGGGCAGGAAAGGCTTTGGATTGTGATGTGCTAAGGCGTGGTTTGTCTCTATGGTCGGGTGGCTAGCCTGTGACGTGAAAGTCACGTTTAGAGAGTGTCCTGACGAGACAAGTCCCCTTCTATAAAACTTACAAGAATGCCAAGCTTAGGATAAGACCGGGCGATGAAGCCCACGAGCGGGTGGGGTCTAACAAGGGTTCTTAGAATCGGTTTGTGTTTGCGGAGGAATCCTGACGAGAAAGGTCAGAGCTTGCAGGCAAGCCCGAGTTTTGAGACCCACAGGCGGGTGGGGTCGAGGCAAGAGTTATGTGTGGAGGCTTGTATGTCGTTAGGGGAAATTAGAGTACCCTTGTGTTTGCAGCTTGAACGCCGATGGGGAAATTTGAAGTACCCAATGTGATGATGTGTTAGAAGCATACGCTTTAGGGTGACTTGGGTGAAGCCCAGGATTGCATTCATGCTGCATTGTAGGCCCCTTTATATTACATGCTCAACTTAGAAACACGTTTGTTGTATGATACATCCAAATCTGTTTTATAGATTTATATGTTATTGTATATTTCATACGAAGTGCTGACCTGCAGGGTGATGGTTTACCACGGGGTCCGTTAGGGATGGTCGAGAGGAGATGTGTTGGTTACATAGTTGAGGTCAACCTTTGCTGACCCACGTTACCACCAATTTTTACAGGGCAAGGATCGTAAGCAGGAGCAAGCTCGCCGACCAAAAAGGCCTAAGCCTCATGAAGTGAACTTTCTTATATTTACATATATTTTGATTGAATGATATGCTCCATGAAAGGTAATTCGGCTTGCATGCCGAGGTAGCCTAGGAGTGCGTATGCATGTTACTATTGTTCAATGTTTCTTCAGTCTTGGACTTATGATGTGTAAGGCCTTAAGGCCATTTTGACACTCTTGGTTTTGGGGATAACTTCTAGTTTTATTGTATGTTTCTGCTGTTGATATCTGAGGTTTGAGGTTGGGTAGTTTATATCATATTATAATGATGAAGCTGTGGAGTCTATATATTGTGGAGACCCGTCTGGACCCATATTATACGGTCATTACAAGGGAGGTGTTACAATTTGGTATCAGAGCGAGGTTAGTGCCCAAGGAAAGGATTTGTGGTCGAATGTTATAATCGGATCACGTTAAGAAGTTATACACGTATGAGTATCATGCGACCTTGAGTGTCCTTATGTCTTGTTTTACGACTAGAAGCTGATTCTTGTTTTACTTTGCTTTTGCTAAGGGTGCAAGCGACGAGGCGGGGACGTCGAGGCTGCAAGAGGAGCCTTCAGCGAGTAGTGTTACAGCTCCAGGTCCGATGGGCATGGGAGTAACCCTGGCCGATTTCTATCACATGCTTGCAGAAGCAATGGTAGCGACCCAAGATATAGCGGCAGCGTAAGTCGGGACCCCTGTTGCACAAGTAGCAACTCCTGCTATACCAGATGTGGCAACAGTCGTGCCAGGAGGAGGATCCAGGCAAGCAGAGTCGTTAACCGAAAGAGTGGTTGTCAGGCATGGAGACCGACAAATGAAGTATTTATTAAGCTTTCACCCTCTAACATTTAAGGGAGTCAGCACGCTGACCGATGTAGTGGAATGGTGGGTGAGAATTCAAGAATGGCTAAGGGCGGCGGAGACGCCAGAGGAGAAATTATCAGAGTTTGCGGCTTTCATGTTAGAAGGAGATACTAAGCTGTGGTGGGTGAGCCATAGCGGTCGCCAGTTCCCTGGATGCACCCCGTCAATAAAGGAGTTCAGGAATGCTTTCGTGAAGAAGTATATCCCATCATCGACAAGGTTGGCCCTTTAGAGACAATTTCTATACTTGGTGTAGTGGGACAAGACAGTGGATGAGTACGTCCAGGAGTTCACTCGTTTGGGTCGATATGCTGGAACGACCATGGCAGATGATGAAGAGAGGGACAACCTCTTTTATCATGGATTAAGGGATCGAACCTCTTTTATCATGGATTAAGGGATCGAGGCCGCTAGGACGTTGGAGAGCGATATGGAGCGAACCCAACATCAGAAGGGTTTTGCAGCCAAATAGGGAGAAGGAAATCCTTTTCAATCACAAGGAAAATCTGAAGGAAGTAGGTGGAAAAAGAAAACCCGTCCCTACCAGACTTGGGAGAAGAGTAGTACAATATTAGGGGGGGATCTCGTTTCAAGGGACCACCATCACTCTACAAGTGTGGCAAGCCGGGCAACATAGCTTGTTTTTGCACTGAAGGTGGCACTGAGCTGGAGCCAAGGCAAGAGCAGTCGGTGTGCTCCGGGCCCAACGCGGCGGAGAAGGGAAAGATGGCGGAGTCGAGCGCTTCTCGTTTCCAACCCGTGCAGCCAAGGGCATACAACCTTTGGCAGCAGGAAGCGATCCGCCAACCCGATGTGGTGACAGGTATGAAAAGTTTAAGTTTAATCTTTTGCTTTAGACTTTCAAGAACATTTATGTAAGTCGCCTGTGATTTAGGCTTTATGCTAGTTTCCAGATATACCGCTAGGGTATTATTTGATACGGGAGTGTCACACTCCTTTCTTGCGGAAATCTTTATCTGGAGAATTGGAGTTGAGTCATTTTCGGCGGACATAGAGCTAAAGGTATGCATGCCCAATGGGTCATCCATGACTACTAGGGAGAAGAGGCATATTTATTGGAATCTAGACGGAGCTGACTTAACATTGGAAGCAGCGGTTCTACCGCTGGTGGAGTTCGATGTAATTTTGGGAATGGACTGGCTTGCAGAGAAGCGTGCCAGTATTAACTGCCTATCTAAGGTGGTGACCCTGAGAAGCGAAGGGTAGGAAGAAGTTAAGTTTGAGTGCCTTAGTGGAGTGGCCTGTTCCCTGATTTTGGCCATGCAGTTGGTGCGGGCAGTTAACAAGGGAGGAGTAGCTCTTGTAGTGTTGTTGAAGGTTCGCCTTTCCAGGTTATCACTTTGATAAGTTCCAGAAGTGGCAGAGTTCGAGGATGTATTTCCTGATGAGCTTCTTGGAGCACCTCCTCGATGGGAGATCAATTTCTCGATTAAGTTAGTGCCAGAGGCTAGGCCTGTGTCACATCCTCCTTTTAGGATGGCACCAAAAGAGTTGACTGAACTCAAAGTATAGTTGCAAGAACTGTTGGAGGAGGGGTATATCAGACCCAGTTCTTCCCCATAGAGCGCGGCAGTGCTATTCTTAAAGAAGAAAGATGGTAGTATGCGGTTGTGCATAGACTACCGAGAGTTGAATAAACTGACTGTCAAGAATAAGTATCTGATTCCTCAGATAGATGACCTGTTCGACCAGTTGGTGGTGTCAGTGGTGTATTCCAAGTTGGACTTGAAGTTATGGTACTATAAGTTGTGGATTCGAGACGAGGACATACCCAAGATAGCATTTGGTATGAGGTATGGTCACCTCGAGTTCTCGGTGATGCCATTCGAGTTGACGAACGTGCCATCAGTATTCATGGATTTGATGAATCGAGTATTTCGGGAATAATTGGACTCTTTTGTTGTCATCTTTATCGACGATATTTTGGTATACTCCAAATCAGAGGCGGTGCATGAGACTCATTTGATAATAGTCTTGCAAGTATTGAGAGAGAACCAGCTTTATGCAAAGTTCTAGAAGTACGAGTTCTGGTTATAGAAGGTGGTGTTTTTGGGCCATGTGATTAGTGGTGATGGGGTGGTGGTGGATCCAGAGAAAGTTGAAGCCATCAGGGAATGGCCGATTTTGAGAACCGTGGCATAAGTCCGGAGTTTCCTTGGACCATCTGAGTACTATAAAAGGTTTGTGGAAAAATTTTGATGGATAGCTCTACCTCTCACTTCTCTAATTCGTAAGGTCCAGAAGTTTGTGTGGACTCAGGAGTGCAATCAGGAATTTGACACCCTAAAGGGAAGGCTAATGACAGCTCCAATCCTAAGTCTGCCTAAAGGGACTGAAAGATTTCAGATTTTTAGTGAAACATCAGGATGCAGTTTGGGTTGCGTGTTGGTGCAACTTGGCAGTGTGATAGCCTTTGGTTCTAGGCAGTTGAAGCCTCACGAGAGGAATTATGCTGTCCATGACTTGGAATTTGCGGCGATAATTTTTGCGTTGAAGTTATGGTGGCACTATGTGTATGGTGCGAAGGTGGAGATCTTCACGGACCACAAAATCCTGAAGTATCTTTTAGTTCAAAAGGACTTGAATATGCGGCAGTGTAGATGGGTTGAGTTCCTTGGGGACTATGAAGTGGCGATTCAGTATACGCCAGACAAAGTCAATGTGGTGGTAGATGCCTTGAGTAGAAAATACTTTGGACAAGGGAGTTGGATTAAAGCTCATGATGAGCGGTTGATGCGGGACTATGAGTCCCTTGGCATTGAGTGTGTAGCAAGAGGCGAGTCTAGCATGGCTCGATTAAACTGGATTGAGTTGCAAAATGACTTATCTGATTATATTATAGAAGCGACCAGTTTGGATGTAGAGTTCCGGTCATTTGTTGTGGAAGCTCAAAAGGGTGGAGGTAGTGCCTAGGAGATGATTGATAGGATCCCGAGGAAGGATGAAAGGATATGTGTATCGCTGTTCAGCGAGCTTCGTGAGGAGTTGATGTTTAAGGCTCATTTTATGAAGTACTCCATTCACCCGGGCAGTAAAAATATGTACTTCGATATGAAGAAATCCTTTTGGTGGCCTGGTCTGAAGGGAAATGTAGCTTTGTACGTAAGTCGGTGCCAAACTTGCGCTTTAGTGAAGGCCGAGTGTATGAAGCTGGGCGGGTTCCTGAAGCCTCTTCCTATTCCCGAGTGAAAATTTGACGACATCTCCATGGTTTTTGTTCATGGCTTAGCTTGGTCGCAGTAGGGTAATGATGCAATTTGGGTGATCGTGGATCGCTTAACCAAAGTGGCCCATTTCATCCCAAATTGGAAAGAGGGCAGCGTGGAGAAGTTGGTAGAGTTTTATGTTCGCAACAATGTACGACTACATGGGATACCTAAGAGTATAGTTAGTGATTGCAATGGATGTTTAACGTCTAAGGACTGGAGGCTGGTTCAGAAGGGTCTGGACACAAAGCTTAAGTTCAGTATGACGTTCCATCCTCAAACCGATGGACAAACAGAAAGAACGAATCGTACCATGGAGGATATTCTGAGAATGTGTACCCTTAACTTTGGTAAGAAGTGGGAAAATCACCTCTTCATGGTGGAGTTCGCTTATAACAATAGTTAACAGGCAAGTATAAAGATGACGCCATACGAAACTTTGTATGGAAGGTGGTGTCGAACACCGATGTCTTGTACAGAGGCAGGAGATACCAAGCTTTTGGGAAAAGAGGTGGTGGCTAATGCTTGCAAATTTGTGTGGACCATTCAGGAACGCATGAAGGTTGCCAAGGACCGGCAAGAAAAATATTTTAATACTCGCCATAGGAGTGTGGAGTTAGCGGTAGATGACTGGGTTTATCTCAATATTAATCCATTCAAAGGCATTTCGCAGATTCACCGACTTAAGAAGCCAAGTTCGAGATTTTTCGGACCGTTTGAGATTATATAACATATTGGAGAAGCCGCTTACAAGTTAGCGTTGTTTGCAGAGCTGAGCGGATTACATGATGTCTTCCATGTCTCCATCTTGAGGAAATCCTTGGTAGAGGCAAGTGTTGTGATCGAGTCAGTAGCAGTGTCGGTCGAAGAGGACTTGGGGAAGAAAGTCCACCCAGTTAGCATATTGGATGCAGGAGTTTGGAAGTTGCGGAACAGAGAAGTTAAGCTTGTGAAAGTGTGTTGGGACAACTGCGGGCGAGACGAGTTCTCTTGGGAGTATAAGCAAGCAATACGGGAGGACTTCCCAGAACTTTTTACTTCAGGAATACTTTTGGTTTGAGTGCATGATTAATTTCAAGGACAAAATTCTTCTAACGGGGGGAGGAGTTGTAACACCCCGGTTTTTCAGATCTTGGATCTCTGGAAGTTATCGCGCGACAGTAGTAGCTATCGCCCGACAGTAGCCTTGTTTTGTCTGGTGTAGTCAGCTCGATGAAAGTTGTTAATTAAGAGCATTGAGTGCTAGCGTGCGATGTTAGCTATCTACCACGCGGTGATAGCTTGGCATTGAGTGTATTGAGAGGTTGGCGTTGAGTGGTGGCATTGAGTGACCTACCACACAGCGTTTGTTCTACCGCCGGCGTTAGCGCGACATTATTTTCTGGTAGAGCGCTCAGGAAACTACCGCTCGGCGGTAGGTAGTTACCACCCGGTAGTAGCGGACGGAAGCAGTTTCGTCGTTTGGCTTTCTAGCTGTCCGATTTCATTTAGGTTTTGATCCTAAGGCCCAAGACTCTACCTCCAGAGTGCTTTTATAGGGATGAACGGTTGTTTCCCCTCATTTTATCATTTGAGAAGTGGGAGTTAGGGTTTTGAGAAGGAGAGTGGAGGAGCAAGAAGAGAGCTTTCTTCCGCCATTGCCGGAGATTCGGAGCCCCGATCGTTGATCTGAGTCTAGATCCGTGAAGAGGACTTGGAGGCGCTCGTTTTCATCCGTGCAAAGCAAGGTTTCCATGGCAAGGAAGAGGAGTCATAAGGTAACACCATTTCTCCTCTCAGTTTTAGGATGCGTGCATGACATTTATTCTTTTCTTGCTTTCTTTCAAGCATTCTATTCACTGAATCTCTCATATGAGAGGGAATCAGGTTTCCTTGGTTCAAGAGGAGCCACCGGGTTGATTGTGTCAATCCCCGACATGATATTGCACTATAAATCTACTTCACTAGTGGATTAGGCATTGCGGGTAAAGCCGTAGTCAAGACCGTTAGTCCGACTCGGTGATGTTGCATAGCGAGCCTTAAGGATTTTATTAGAAATACGTTAGCGGCAAGACGCCATTTGTAATGTTGTATGTCCCCTTTTTCCGCGCGAGTATGCATAATCAGAACCAGACAAGGTTAGCTCCGTTGTAATGGTAGATGGTTTCCTTGGGGTACGGGAACATTACGGTACGAATGGTGGATTTGGGCAGGAAAGGCTTGGGATTGTGATGTGCTAAGGCGTGGTTTGTCTCTATGGTCGGCTGGCTAGCCCGTGATGTGCAAGTCACGTGTGGAGTCCACGAGCGGGTGGGGTCCAGCAAGGGTTCTTACAATCGGTTTGTGTTTGTGGCGGAATCCTGACGAGAGAGGTCAGAGCTTGCAGGCAATCCTAAGTTTTGAGACCCACGAGCGGGTGGGACCGAGGCAAGAGTTCTGTGTAACGACTTGTATATCATTGGGGGAAATTAGAGTATCCTTGTGTTTGCGGCTTGAACGTCGATGGGGAAATTGGAAGTACCCGATGTGATGCTGTGTTAGAAGCTTACGCTTTAGAGTGTCTTGGGTGAAACCCATGATTGCATTCATGCTGCATTATAGCCCCTTTATATTACATGCTCAACTTAGAAACATGTTTGTTGTATGAGACATCAAAATCTATTTTATAGCTTTACATGTTATTGTATATTGCATACAAAGTGCTGACCTGCAGGGTGATAGTGTACCCCGAGGTCCGTTAGGGATGGACGGGAGGAGATGTGTTGTTACACAGTTGAGGGTGGCCTTTGCTGACCCACGTTACCACCAATTTTTATAGGGCAAAGATCGCAAACTTGAGCAAGCTCGCCGGCCAAAAAGGCCTAAGCCTCATGAAGTGAACTTTCTTATATTTACATATATTTTGATTGAATGATATTCTCCATGAAAGGTAATCCGACTTGCATGCCGAGGTAGCCTAGGAGTGCGTATGCACGTTACTATTGTTTTATGTTGCTTCAGTCTTAGACTTATGATGTGTAAGGCCTTAAGGGTATTTTGATACTCTTGGTTTAGTGGATAACTTCTAGTTTTGGTTGTATGTTTCCACTGTTTATGTCTGAGTTTTGAGATTGGGTAGTTTATATCATCTTATAATGTTGAAGCTGTGTAGTCTATATATTGTGGGGCCCCGGCTAGATCAATATTATATAGTAATTAGAGGGGCGGTGTTATACTCAACACATTATTATTTATAGTGTCGACACACTTTCTGGTGTCTCGCCACTTTCATAGATGTCTCGACACATGCTCTGGTGTCTCGACATAACTTTTAACTTAGACAAAATTTTGTTCTCTAAGTTAAAGATACTTGACATTTATGAGGTCTATCCTTGATCTCTAAATAATTAAACTTAATTACTGACCAATTACTTTATTATATTTTAATATCAATTTTTATGTGTGCATTAATTACTCAAGATTCAACATTCTAAGTTCAAACTTAAAGAAATTAAATTTCTCTTCTTCTAGGGGCTTAGTAAAAATATTAGCAATTTGTTTATTTGTTGGTGCAAATTCTAAGCTAATATCTTCATTTTCTACATGTTTCCTAATATAGGGATATCTAATTTTAATATGTTTTGTTCAACTATGTGACACAGCATTGTTTGCAAAAGAAATAGCACTACTAGAATCACAAAATAAAGGACTTTTACTTAGCTTTATGTTGTAATCTTGTAATTGATGCTGGATCTAAAGCAATTGTACACAGCAACTTCCAATTGATATGTACTCAGATTTAGCTATCAATATTGCTACACTTGTTTGTTTTTTTCTACTCCATGACACCAGCCTCCTTCCATGGAATTACCATGAGTCTGATGTGCTTTCCCTGTCTTTCTTACATCCTGTATAATCTGCACCTGAAAATCCTGCCAGTTTAAAATCACTATTCTTGGGATACCATAGGCCAAGATTAGGTGTGCTCTTTAAATATCTTAATATTCTTTTAACTGTTGGATAGTGAGATTCTTAAGGGCATGCTTGATACCTAACACAAACATAAGTGGCATACATGATGTCTGATCTACTGGCTGTTATATAGAGTAGTGATCCAACTATGCCCCTATACAAGGTGATATCAATTTGCTTGCCAGCACCATCCTTATCTAAAGACATACTAGGCCCCATAGGAGTTCTCATTGAAGTGGTTGTTTCCATATCATACTTCTTGATTAACTCCTTAGTGAACTTAGACTGACTAATAAAAAGTCCATCTAAAGTTTGCTTAACTTGGAGATCCAAGAAAAACTTGAGTTCACCCATGCTACTCATCTCAAACTTACCTTGCGTAAGTTAGGCAAACCTAGTGCAAAGTGACTCATCAGTAGAACCAAATATAATGTCATCAACATATATTTGTACTAAGATGGTCTTGCCTTTGACTTCAATTAGGAGTAGTGTTTTGTCTATTTTCCCTCTTGAGAATTTATTCTCTAGAAGGAACTTAGACAGAGTCCTATACCAAGCCCTTGGGGCTTGCTTTAAACCATAGAGAGCTCTTAATAGCAAATAAACATTAGTAGGTTTAGTAGAATCAACAAAACCTGAGGGTTGCTCAGCATAGACCATTTCTTTAAGGTTACCATTTAGGAAGGCTGACTTCACATCCATTTGGTAAACTTTGAATCCTTTGTAGGCTGCATATACTAGGAAGAGTCTAATAGCCTCCGATCTAGACACTGGTGCAAAGGTTTGATCAAAGTCTATACCTTTTTTTTCTATATCCCTTTGCAACAAATCTAGCTTTGTTTCTGACTATAACACCATGCTCATCATGTTTGTTCCTGTATATCTATTTAGTTCCTATGATGTTACAATCATCTAGTCTAGGAACCAGCTTCGAGACAGTGCATCTCTTGAATTGGTTCAATTCTTCCTACATTGGACCTATCCAAATTGGATCTACATTGGCTTCTTCAAATTTCTTTGGTTCTATTTGAGACAAAAAACTTGAGTACATCATAGTATTGTGATGTTTGCTTCTTGTGGTCATACCCTGAGCCTCATATCTAATGATCAATTCCCTTGGATGATCCCTTAGATGTCTGACATGTACAACCCCATATCCGGCGAGTGGGTCAACAGGAGCAAGACTGGCTAGATCGGGAAATCTGAGTACCTGGGTGAGCTCGCCCTAAAGAGGTCGACAGTAGCCCCGACTCGCCTAGGCGAGGTAGGATGCTTTGTGGAGGCGAGCTTGTACTCGCCGAGCCCCGCTCGTCGATCTCTAGGGTGTTCAACGAGCTATGGGTTGTTCGTCGAGCTCCGGGCCTTTCGTCGAGCACTGGGTTGTTCATCGAGCTCTAGGCTGTTTGTCGAGCTCTTGGACTTTCGTCGAGCTCTGGGCCTTTCGTTGAGCTCTAGGCCTTTTATCGAGCTCTAGCCGCTCAACAAACTCGCGGCAGGTGAGCAGGGAAGGCCAGGCCCGTACTCGCCAAAGGTCGAGCAGAAGCAGCGAGCTCCAGCTCCATCGAGCACTCTCTGCCCTTACCGAGTAGAGGTTGTTGAGGGCTACTCGCCCAATGATCTGTGAAGTGCTCTTACCATTCTACCCCCCGCTGGCCTGCCTATAGCCAGTTAGAACATTAGAGTTATGCTGTTGGCAGTCTTAGTTGGGCTGCACATAGCTTTTTAGAATAGCGGAGGTTGGCTATTTGCAGGCCGTTTTCAGAAATCTATAAATAGGACCCAATGAGCACCTCAGAAGGCATGCTAACTTGTCTCCTAATCTTCTAGTGCTTTCTGAGGTTTTCTTAGCTCGGCTCTTGACTAGGGAGGGGAAGCGCTCTAAGATCTTCTAGGTGTGTGGTGGGACCTCCGCGCCGAGCCCTTGGTTCAATTCCTTGTTCTTTTTCCTTGTCATTTTGCTTACAGGAGAGAAGTAGGTGCGAGATCACCCATTCCCCAAGGGTAAACTCCACAGAGACCGATTTTTGGTTTCAACATGACAGTTATAGGTAATGTGACTTCTTCTCTTGTACCAACTACATCTTATTGCTGAGTTTCTTCCCCTGGCTATTCCTGTGCAAGCACTTCTTCAACAATGTTGACTCCATCTTGTATATTTTGGCTTACTGGAACTGAATCTTCTATAGAAAACTCCTTTAGCTTCAAGTATTCTCCTTCTATGTTTGATGTACCTGGATTATCATTGTAAAACATAGAACTTTCATCAAATACAACATGAACAAACTCCTCCACAACTTGATCCCTCAAGTTGTAGACCCTATAGGCCTTACTGTGGTTACTATAAATAACAAATATGCCATCATAGGACTTCTCAACAAACTTAGTTATGTATGTTTTCCCATTATTTAGACAAAACATTTATATCCAAAGATTCTGAAATAGGCCAAGTTTGGTTTTTTGCCCTTCATTAGTTCATAAAGAGTTTTATTTAACCTTTTGTTGATTAAAGCTCTATTGAGAACATAACATGCTGTGTTGATAGCTTCAACCCAGAAATATTATGGGAGAGAAGAATCAATCAGCATGGTTCTTCCAGCTTCAATGAGAGTCTTGTTCTTCCTCTCAACAATTCTATTTTGTTGGGGTATTCTTGGAGAGGAAAACTCTTCTTGAATCCCCAGTTCTTCACAAAACTTTGTCATATAATCAGATTGAAACTCAGTTCCATGATCACTTCTAATTCTGACCACAGAACTGTTCAATTAATTATGTATTTTTTTCACAAATGTCTTGAAGACATCATGAGTTTCAGACTTTTTCCTTAAGAAGAAAACCAAAGTGAATCTGAAATAGTCATCAATAATTACAAAGGTGTAGACTCTCCTTCCTAAACTATGAATTGGCATAGGCCCAAACAACTCCATATATAAGAGGTATAAACACCTCACTGAGTCTTTGGATTCAATACTTTTGAATGATGCTTTCATCTGCTTGCATTTTTGGCATGCAGAGAAAATGCTCTCCTTAGATCATTTAATGTTAGGACCATTCCTAACAAGCTCTTTACTGTAAAGCTTGCCTATGGCCTTGTATTTCAAATGATCTAGCCTCTTGTGCCATTTGATACAGTGTGAGGCTTTCTCATTTGCAACTAGATATAAGGGTGAGACTGACTTTAAACAAAGAAAATTCAAACAATACACATTCCCACATTTAGTGCCTGTCAAGATGACATCTTGATCACTTGAGTTCTTTATTAGGCACTCATCCTTCTGGAATGAAATGTCATAGCCAAGATCACAAAGTTCTTATAATGTTGTGTTGCAACCCTTCTATATAAGCTACTTTGATGAGAGTGACTAAGCCATTTGTGATCTTACCATAACCTTTGATAATTCCCTTGTCAATGTTGAAGTATGAGACCGGGCGGTCTGGCGGTTTGAGCCTGGCGGGTTGTAGACCGTGCGGTCTAGCGGTTACTCTCCAGTGGTTTGATATCCAGGATGTTGTTGTTTGTAGCCTGGTGGTCTGACGGTTTATCTACGGTGGCTTGGAAACCGGGCGGTCTAGCGGTCTCCTACCGCATCTCTCTCTCTCTCTCTCTTGCTTCTGGTATTGCCGAGTGGTTAGCACATTGTCTAACCGTGCGGTCTGTTTGGTCTGTTATTTTAGCCGCTCAGATTCTGTATAGATTTAGTCCCATATTGTTAGTTTGTACTCTCTCTTCTCTCCTCCATTCTATAAAAGGGAGGCCATACCTTTGTAAATGATATCTTTTTGAATAATAAAAATTTCAATTATTCAAGTTTCCGGCTTATTTTTTAGTCGTTTGTTCGCTATTTTGACATGGTATAAGAGGACTCGATCTCCTCCTGATTCTGTTCGGCCTCTCTAACCACGTGCCCTAACTGCGCGGCTTGCTTCTTCTCGTGACCTATCCTCGCGGCTTGTTTCTTCCGCCGGCTTATGCCCCGTTCGCGCGGCTTCCTTCTCTCCTTGTCGTTTTCCTGTGTATGCGCGACATCTTTGTTTCCCCGTCTTCTTGCCGCGATCTGTCGCCACGATCTGTTTGTCTCCAGCAGATCGTCCTTCTGTTCGCGCGGGCTACCTTCTAGCCGCTCGACTTCTTTCCCTCTGCTTGGTTCTGCGGCTTGGTCGTGGCTATTCTGGCCGCTGGTGTCTGATATCGTGATCGCTGTCGAGCTCCGATTCCTAACTGCACGGCTTGTTTCCTAATCGCACGGCTTCCCGTTCCTTTCTCCTATGGCCCCTATTGGGTATTGTATCGATAATTACCTGGATTTGAAGAAGACTCCTGTCAAGCTAAGATGGATTCACAATGTATTTGACGATCTTCTATAAAGTTGTGTTTGCAGTTATTCCACGCTAAGTACACACCAATGTCAGGGTGCAGTGGGTCAATATATACGAGTCTGTGCAACGTAATCCCTCGTTGAGCAGATCAGTGTGTTGACTCAAGTGTGCTCTCTCTATTAGAGTGTACTTATTTTCAAGTATAGGGTCGAGACAGATCAAGAGCAGAAGAATGAGCAAAGATGGGTCAAAGACCAAGTTCATAGGAAGGAAGAGAAAAAGCGTCTAAGTCAAAATCGATGGGAATCACTAAGTGATTCTCGCCGATTCGACGGGAATCATTAGTGATTCTCGCCGAATCGTCGAGAATCAGTCAGTGATCCCGCCGACTTCATCCGGCTGACTGTCCTTCTACAAGAATTCTGCCAAGGCAGAATCAACGGGAATCACCAAGTGATTCTCGCCGATTCGACGAGAATCACCTTGCATTCCGCCGATTCCCTCCGGATGACAGAATTTCCAACTGGAATTCGGCCAAGGCAAATTCGACGGGAATGCTGAGTGATTCCCGCCGACTTCGACGGGAATCACCAGCGATTCTCGCCGATTTTACCTTAGGCAAAATTCCCGTTCGCTGGACCGAACCAAGTTCGCTGTGCGCCGTTTTGGCCGGGACTAGGGCTTCTCCTTGTGGGCCCCACAATGGTCATTTAGGGTGGGCTTCCAGTATATATACTCGCATATTTGAACATAATTACAGATCGAACAGCGGAAAATAAAACTGAGGCCGAGCGTGCCCTAGCCGATCGCAGAACTTCACCGATCGCCGTCGCCGCTCACAAGCTAGTTGCCGCCGCTGATCTCAGAGATTCTTTGATCTTCCGACGACAGTACCGAGGCAAGCCTAGCGTCTCATGCTTCTCTCTCGAGATCTCTTGTCTCTCGATTTGTTGAACAAGGATAGTTCTTCATTCTGAATCGATTGAGACGACTGATCCGATTGAGATCATTGGTAGACCTTGCTTGCTTCGTCAAGAAGTTTGGATCTACAAAGCATCGCCGCCGCATTCACTTGCCGCCGCCGATCTTGTCAAGATCCTCTCCAAGAGAGTACTCCGGTCGTGGACTCTTCGTCTCTTTCAAGAAAACATCAACGAATGAAGAGCGACATCAGATTCTCCACAAGTTTGTTTGTATTTCTTGTACATTCAATTTTTGTTTTTTTGTAAAGGAATTTTATTCCTAGTTATACGGGTTGGGTGCAACCCGTGGTGGAGGAGTAGTGACTCCTTTGGTTGGAAGAGTTCCTTCCGTAGTGTGAGGATTGGATTTCAATCCGGTTGGTGAAGTGACCGAGTCATCCCTTGGTGGGAGATAGGTAGAAGGGGGAGAGTGGACGTACCCAAATCGGGGAACCACTGTAATTGCTTGTGTGCTTTTCTGTGCTGTGTTTGTTTATTTGTGCAGGTAATTTCATTTCCGAAAAAGACTGCACGATACCTATCCCCCCCATAGGTGGACTTAGTTGACACAAGAAACTTTCAAGTGGTATCAGAGGGAGGTTACTTATCAATAAGGTTAACACCTTGAGTAAGATCCTGCTTCTAGTGTCAAGAAGAAAACCAGACTCAAGCATGGAGCTATATACTGATGTCTCTCCTCTAAGACTCCCTGCCTGCACTAAAGAGTATTATCCCATCTGGAAAATGAGAGTTCAGTTTCATCTGGAGGCCATTGAACCTCGTGCGTCATTCATTATGGAAGAGGGTCCCTTCATTCCCATGAAGGCTTCCGGTTCTAGAGAAGATCTCCAAATCCCGAAGAGTACCGCAGAGATGTCTGAAACTGAGCTCTCACTATTCAACTTGGACAAGCTAGTACGACAGATCATCTCTAATATTTGGTCAGGGTATTCTCTTACAAGATTGGATAAGTGCAAGACTACAAAGTCCATGTGGGAAACAATCTCTGACCTCATGGAATATAAAAAGACTGCCGGGACTGAATGCCAGCAAGAGGATGAGGCATATGTGGGGGTCCTCATCTCTGATGATGAAAGTCAAGAACAACTTCTCAATATCAGGGCTCTGGTATCTCTATCTGAGACTGAAGAAGAGATTGAGGAATGCAGTTGTGATGAAGCTGAAACCTCAGTCTCAGCTGACCATAACTCTAACCCTGATCAGCACAATCAGGACCAGGTATCTTTCTCTTCCAGCTCCCTTCCTCTTGTATCTCCTAAAGACAGGAGAAGTTCAGAGGTTTGTCCCTCTTTTGATGCTAGGGAAATCGACAGTTTCAATCAAAAGATTGAAACTCTTGATTCCCTTCGTAGTGCCCTACAGGAGAGCAACTTGCTTGTGGAGAAACAAGCTATGGAAATTGATCAGTTGAGGATCATGATGGATCTCCAATTGGAATCCATCAAGGTGAAGGACTCAAAGATCTCGGATCTAGAGTTTTCTTTAGAGACCGAGAAGAGAATAGTATCTAACTTTTCCAAGGTAGATGCTATTAAGAGAAAGGGAGAAAACGGGTGGATCTCACGAATTATAAAATCGTGGAGAAATGGGGAAACTATTTTCAGACCCCCTCACACCGAGTAGGAAGGGCACACATCATGCCTTCAGGTATGACCATAAGAACAACTATGGTCACTGCAAGAATGATCAACCCTCATGTGGAAATACCCATAGTGCAAGTGCTGTTATGGCTACCCATGAGAAAATACATTTGGCTCATCATGAACCTTTTGTATTCACTGCCTCAGCCTCAACACTTCATGAGATTGCAGGAACCAGCTCTCACAGTACCTCTCACCACCCAAGGATGCAGGGAAAGGGGGTTGGCAAACATGTAGCAAGTATCTATGGGTCCCCCGGATGTGTGCTGACAGAAAAAATAAGGCACCACCTCCCAGGCCTTATGACACTCACCACATGTTCTCCATCCACCCTCCCTCGTGTCCCGGTGGAAAGGGTAAATCTGAGAGCAGAACCTGCTCTGCCCCTGTCAGACCTATGACCGTGACAAACTCAGTCAGTAGATCTGGTCAGAAAAGGAGATACAATATTCATTAGTGCTGGTGCTGTGGCAAAGTGGTTCACTTTGCCATAGATTGTTGGCATAATCCTTCTGTGCCAAGGGCAAGGGTATGTCCACATCCCTTGGCTAGAGATAGCCTTCCTGACAGAAATCCTGTAGGAAGGCATCCTGTATTTTATGCTGACAAGAACCTAGGACCCAATATATATTGGGTTCCTAAGGTAAGGTAATTCATTTTTGCAAGATAGTCTAGGTACCCGTGAACATGATGGGACCTAGACAAGAGATGTTCCAGGAATACTATGGAACAAGTATATGGGATAAGAGATAATGCTAACTACATTGTCCTACTTGAACTGGATACCTGTTATACTTCAAATAGTTGATCTGAATGATCAACCTAATGATCCCAGGTATGCGCATTCAGTTTCGAAAATTGAATCGCATTACATATATATATATATATCCAAACACATGTGTAGATTCCATTTCAAGATATAAATATATATATACTCACACCTGATGGAAGGACACGGAAGCTAATATCCGTAGGATCCATATTGTGGAAACTGATAAACTGTCAAAATTTTGATATGGTGAGAAAGGGGGTGTCAAATGGTCCTATGACTCTCAAGGGACTTGTATCAATAGTTGAAACTACAAATTATATTTTGAATCCAACAAGGATAAGCTGGGTTTTATTTTTAATGTTAGCCTTCCTAGAACTCAACTTAGCTATCATAACATGAAAACTTGATATCCTTTGTTTAGAGGAAAAAGGAAATCTAGGTGAAATAAACAGGATTCCCATCGGTTAGAATAATCGGGCGGAAGGAGAATCCATCGCAATCTTTGTTGTGACGAGATTTTGTCCCATCATATTTAGACAATCTTATTTCTTTTGACATAAAGAGATAAAGAAGCCATTGCAATTGCCGGAAAGACTAGGCCCACTAGAGGAACAAAAATAGAGGGAAAGTTCAAATTTATCATAGAATGAGTACCTCGATTTCATATTTGTTCCTAGCATAATTATAAAGATATCTTATAATAAGTCTATCTATTAGATAAAATATGAAGTACTTAATAAGAAATAAGTGCAAGGAATTAGGAATGTAGAAACCTCCACAACCGGCGGAAATATGGGAAACAGCGACAAAATTCGGAAATAAATAGCGGAACTCCTCCCGACCCTTCGCATTCCCATCGACTCTACAGAAACAGCTTCCCCGCAGAACTTGCGAAATCGTGTCTGCCTAGAGTCGACTTCCGTCGCTCCCGTCGAGTGTTGTCCGCCCGCTATCCTCTCCCCGTTGGCTCGGTGTTCCCGTCTCCGGCATCTGCTCGACGCTTGTGTCTCGACGATCCACCGCCAGCATTCCATCCCGACGCAAGCCGCTCCTTGGACTAGGGCTTCTCTCCGCTCACCGCCTGACGAGAATCACTTTGCTTCCCCATTCCGAGTACAAGGTAACGACCGTTCCTCCTTGTATCATTAGCTAGGTTGTAACTTGTCTATTTCCTACTAGTTCAGTTCCTACAATCTATAGATTTAGATAGAGTTGAGTTCCTTGGATGCTACTTTTTTAGGTTTATAATGGCTCCTCGAACCACGGTCGTGCTCCTCACTGGGAGTGAGTTGGTGAGGACAGGCTTTGCCCATACTTCTAATGAATTCAGGAACATCATCTTGATGCTTGAGCAAGCCGGGCTCTCCTTTATTATCGAGCACCCATATAAGGTCCTAGATAAGGAAGTTCTTTAGTTCTACGCAACCGCCAAGCTACGTCACGAAGACACCTTAATAAAGAGTAAGATAGCTGGACTTAGGATCAAGGTGATTGCTGCAAAACTATCACATCATATATAGCTCTCCAGCTCTGTACAAGAGGACTACCTGGATGAAAATGATCGTGCAAGGACGCTACTGTTCTGTGGACTAGTTCGAGGGACCAAGGCTATCAAATGCAAGGACATGAACGAGGAAGGAAAGCTCCTCTCAGATATCGTAGGAAAAGTTTTGTTCTGCAAACCCGGCTCCCATGATCATATTTCAAGGGATATGTTTAAGATCCTGATGGTTGTGGTGTGCAGAGAGAGATTCAACTGGGGGGCCATGTTGTTTGAGAAGATTAAAGATACCCTACGAACTTCTAACTTTGGGATAATCATCAGCCTATACCTGAATCAGATGGACGGAGACAGGTTTTATATGAGCAAGGGAGTTCCTCTTCACTACTTAAAGAAGATGGACTCCAGCATTTTTGATAGATGGGAGAGGAGAATTGGCCAAGGAGGTGCGGCTGAAGCACATGGTGATGAAGAAGACAGAGCTCTGGAGTTCAGAAATCCTTTGGATGAGCCTAGTGAAGTTCCTGATCTGCTGCATGCAGGAACTGAGGGGGAGTCTTTACCCATTCTTTCTGATGCCCTCAGGATGGATGTCTCAGTTTCAGATCAAGCAGATGCCGTGACTAATATTACCCTAATCGCAAAGGATGCAGTGGATACCCTCGCTACCGATCAGGCTGACGAGGAGGAAGTGGAGGATGACATGGAGGATGATCTTGCTGATGAGGATGATGTGGAGAATGCGGCCGCTGATGATGTGAACAATGAGCAAGCAGGAAATGAGATGGACATGAGGGAAATTGATGTTGACCTCCCATCTATGGAACAAGTTCAGGTAGCAGTTCCCAATATATATGGTGCAACAATTGAGGGGGAGACCTCCCGGCAGGGGATGATGATTATATACAAAAAAATGACAGAGGCTGCCCCAATCCCCCCTCAAGAGACTGTGAATCTATCTAGCTCCACCCGTGTATCTGCAGAAGAGAATCCTGACTCCCAGAGTCCTATCCCCCCTTAGCACGACCAGGCCATGCATCAGGATCATCCATTAGGACCTAGCCTGGCAAATCACACGGTCAATATCATTCAAGGTATAGTGAATGAACTGAAGGCCTCTTTTGAACAATCTCACAACAAGGTACCGAAACGGATTAAGCAATCTGAGGATCTAATGCTCAAGAATGTTGTGGAGATAAATCATAAGCTGGATATGATGGAACAAAGATTTGATGCTAAGTATGCTGAGGCCGGCATTGCCGTCAATCTTTTGATGCAAGGGCTACAAAAAAACACAGCTGATCAGGCAGTGGTGAATCAAAATGCACATGTTGTGTCCAACAACATCAAATTGTTCGATGCCAACATGGTCACACTCAACGCAAATCAGAAATCCCTGCTGGACGATTTTGCTCGGAATTTCAAGCATATAAATGAGTCACTGCATTCTTATGAAAACTCAATTGCTCAAGAAGCCAAAAAGGGGGAGGAGAAATATACAACTAAGATGGCATGATTACAACAAATCATAGTCGACAAATTCAAGTAGTCAAATGAGTATGTTTTTGAAAGTTGTCACTAGTTAGTTCAACAAGCATCTGGTATACAAATTTTGGTTGCTCCTACTGATGAGGTTGCTACTTGAAAGAGAAGGGATAGATACAATTGCGGAATTGAAAGATTATAGATATTATGAAATAACCCTAAAGCCTAACACAAAGTGTTGTGCACAAACTAAAGCTAACTGTAATTACAGTTAAGCTTTGGGTCCTATCCAGCAACTAGCAATCCTAGTTAAAATCTAATCACAGCCAATCAGCACAGAGAATTAATCAAGTAACCCAGACGACACAAGGAGTTTACAGTGGTTCCCCAAACACTGGGTACGTCCACTCTTCTACCAACAAGGTAGGAATCCACTCAGGTTTTTGATCAGGTGCCCTGCCACCAACAAGATCTGCTTCAGGTAGATCTAGAAACCCTTTAGACTTTTGACCAGGTGTCTAAAACCCAAGCTTTACTTTTGAAGGGAGTAAACAACCCTTTACAGGAGGGGGAAGGAGAGTTAGATTGTCTTCTCTATTTTAAATAAGATTAGAGAAGCACACGAATCTCTTCAGAACTTCTGACAGAATACTGTCTTGAAGTTCTGAAGGAAAAAGCTTAGAAGAAGATAATAGAATATAAAATAAAAGGATCTTCTTCAGCAGCTTCCTTCTTCTTCTTCAATATCTCTGAGTGTAGTCTTCCTGGAACAGGAGCACTCAGGTTGAAGAAGAGTGAAGAGATATCTTCTCAGTTAGATGTATGAATGCTGAGAGCAGCTGTGCTGTATTGTATTTCTTCCTTCTGCTGCTGTATATTGCTGTTAGCAAGCTTAGTTCTTTCTTCAAAAGAACTCTTTATATATAAGCAACAGTAACGGATCTATTATTTGAGTTGAGCTTTTGTCTTCTTCTCAGATCTTGAATCTGGGATGCAATTAACATAAAGACAAAACATATCCTGCAAATATATATTTCTATATAAAGATAAAGCTACAGCAGCTGCAATAAGTAATCTGATAAAGGATATTAGATAAAGTAACATCAGATAACTCTTTACAGCCAACGGCTATAAAGGACAGCTGCAGATAAAGTAATCAATAAGTCAACTAATAAGACAAACTACTTTATCTAAAAGGAAAGACTTATGCATAAGAATAGCAAGGATTGCTTTGAAGTAATAGCAGTAAGTCAATCAGATATTATATAATAAATATATGCTAGAAACACAGGAAATAAAACACAGAAAAGAACGCATATAATACTATAGTTGAACGTCGTTCTACTATAGTTGAACGTCGTTCTACTATAGTGGAACGTCGTTCTACTATAGTCGAACGCCGTTCTACTATAGTCGAACTCCGTTCTACTATAGTCGAACGCCGTTCTACTATAGTCGAACGCCGTTCTACTATAGTGGAACGCCGTTCTACTATAGTGGAACGCCGTTCTACTATAGTGGAACGCCGTTCTACTATAGTGGAACGCCGTTCTACTATAGTGGAACACCGTTCTACTATAGTGGAACACCGTTCTACTATAGTCGAACGCCGTTCTACTATAGTGGAACTCCGTTCTACTATAGTCGAACGCCGTTCTACTATAGTCGAACGCCGTTCTACTATAGTCGAACGCCGTTCTACTATAGTGGAACGCCGTTCTACTATAGTGGAACGCCGTTCTACTATAGTGGAACGCCGTTCTACTATAGTCGAACGCCGTTCTACTATAGTCGAACGTCGTTCTACTATAGTCGAACGCCGTTCTACTATAGTCGAACGCCGTTCTACTATAGTTGAACGTCGTTCTACTATTTTTGGACTGGAATTCTGAACTTCAAAACTGAACTTCTCTGGAATTTTCTGCACTTTCTTCTTGGATTCTTTTGATGTATACCTGGAGAATCCTATGACCCTTAGATTATATAATTTGGGTCAAACTAATAATCCTAATAGTGATCCTAACCCAAATCAGAACCTAAGGTTCCAACAATCTCCCCCTATTTGGGTGAGGATCCTATTAGCAAAATAATATTATAATAAATATATATTTGCAAAGCATAAGATATATAAAAAAAAGCTTTGCATAGCAGGCTTCGGTTTTTGATAAAAGCTGGCTGCTTGCAGGCATTTGCAATCTCCCCCTATGTTAATGCGGTACCTGTGATTGAAGGAGACTGAGATGACTTTGAATTTTGATTGAGTCATCCAGCAAACTCTTATAAATAGTACCTGCAGAAAACTATGGTAGAGATTGCTCTCTCCTTGAAAAAGGGTATGTTAGCAGCAAAAAAATGATATTTGTCCAGCAAATTTAATTAGGATTCTGGATCTGAAAAACAAAATCAGATATCTTCCTTCCTATAGAATTTCTTTTCATTAGACGAGATTCAAACTCAGCTGACCAATGCAACTAGAGTAGAGGACTCAATCTAGATGAATATAGAAAAGGATCTATAAGAAATAAAGTTATCTGACAGAGAATTCATTATTCAGAAATCCAAACAACATTTTTGAACAGAATATCAATCAGATATAATCAGCTTTAAGAAAAGAAAATGCTTCCTAATAAATTTGTTCCAAATGATTGAAGGATTTAAAAATATTCTAAATAATTTATCCTTATGTTTATAAAACACATTTATGAAAAAGCAAACTGAGTTCTCAGATTTGAACTCATTCTGTTGATTAAAATGTTTTGAAAATATTTCTCTGAGAAGTGTTGGTTCTTTCTCAGGTTTTGTTAAATTTTGGCAGCAATATTTAATTTCTAAATTAACTAAACTGAAAACAGAATTTGATAATACCTGAACCTTTTCAGGTTTTGAATTTTTTTTCTATTTGTTCAGCTTCTCTATTGCTGTAGGAGGCATTGATGGACTTTAAGCAAAATTCTTTGGCCCTTGCTTCCTCCTCTTCATCTTCAAATGATGAGTCATCATCGGAGACATCCCAGATAACATCTAGGGATGTTAATTCTTCTCCTTCAAATGAGATGATGTGGCTTCCTTCTGATGTGCCATCCACGGGTTCAGAAGCCATTTGGTGAAGGGAATCCCACATCTCCTTAGCTGTTGAGCATTCAACAATCTCTTGAAAAATGTCATCAGACAATGACTGAGCTAGGATATTCATTGCTCGGGCATCAGCTAGCCTGACACTTTTTGTTGTTGTTGCCGATGTTGGAAGACCTGTCAAAATAGAAGAAAATATTTCTTCATCAATATTGTTCATAAATAATTTGACTCTTGCCTTCCAGATGCTAAACTCAGCTAAGTTGCAAGCTGGAGGTCTGGTGCTAAAATAATCATTGTACTGGGCCATGATAGTGAAAGTGAATATCTA
Source organism: Platanthera zijinensis (assembly GCA_039513925.1). Taxonomy (NCBI): domain Eukaryota; kingdom Viridiplantae; phylum Streptophyta; class Magnoliopsida; order Asparagales; family Orchidaceae; genus Platanthera; species Platanthera zijinensis. Next base: position 161,847,316 of record CM077083.1, read on the forward strand.
TAAGCTTTGGTATCTATCAGGATCTTGTGACTTAGGTGTTAGCCTATTCAGTCAGTCAACCTCCCTCTGATACCAAAGCTTATAGATATTCACTTTCACTATCATGGCCCAGTACAATGATTATTTAAGCACCAGACCTCCAGCTTGCAACTTAGCTGAGTTTAGCATCTGGAAGGCAAGAGTCAAATTATTTATGAACAATATTGATGAAGAAATATTTTCTTCTATTTTGACAGGTCTTCCAACATCGGCAACAACAACAAAAAGTGTCAGGCTAGCTGATGCCCGAGCAATGAATATCCTAGCTCAGTCATTGTCTGATGACATTTTTCAAGAGATTGTTGAATGCTCAACAGCTAAGGAGATGTGGGATTCCCTTCACCAAATGGCTTCTGAACCCGTGGATGGCACATCAGAAGGAAGCCACATCATCTCATTTGAAGGAGAAGAATTAACATCCCTAGATGTTATCTGGGATGTCTCCGATGATGACTCATCATTTGAAGATGAAGAGGAGGAAGCAAGGGCCAAAGAATTTTGCTTAAAGGCCATCAATGCCTCCTGCAGCAATAGAGAAGCTGAACAAACAGAAAAAAATTCAAAACCTGAAAAGGTTTAGGTATTATCAAATTCTGTTTTCAGTTTAGTTAATTTAGAAATTAAATATTGCTGCCAAAATTTAACAAAACCTGAGAAAGAACCAAAACTTCTCAGAGAAATATTTTCAAAACATTTTAATCAACAGAATGAGTTCAAATCTGAGAACTCAGTTTGCTTTTTCATAAATGATATTTGTCCAGCAAATTTAATTAGGATTCTGGATCTAAAAAACAAAATCAGATATCTTCCTTCCTATAGAATTTCTTTTCATTAGACGAGATTCAAACTCAGCTGACCAATGCAACTAGAGTAGAGGACTCAATCTAGATGAATATAGAAAAGGATCTATAAGAAATAAAGTTATCTGACAGAATATCTATAAGCTTTGGTATCAGAGGGAGGTTGACTGACTGAATAGACTAACACCTAAGTCACAAGATCCTGATAGATACCAAAGCTTATAGATATTCACTTTCACTATCATGGCCCAGTACAATGATTATTTTAGCACCAGACCTCCAGCTTGCAACTTAGCTGAGTTTAGCATCTGGAAGGCAAGAGTCAAATTATATAATAAATATAATGATATTTGTCCAAGATCCTGATGGAGGTTGACTGGGCCATGATAGTGAAAGTGAATATCTATAAGCTTTGGTATCAGAGGGAGGTTGACTGACTGAATAGGCTAACACCTAAGTCACAAGATCCTGATAGATACCAAAGCTTATAGATATTCACTTTCACTATCATGGCCCAGTACAATGATTATTTTAGCACCAGACCTCCAGCTTGTAACTTAGCTGAGTTTAGCATCTGGAAGGCAAGAGTCAAATTATATAATAAATATATGCTAGAAACACAGGAAATAAAACACAGAAAAGAACGCATATAATACTATAGTTGAACGTCGTTCTACTATAGTTGAACGTCGTTCTACTATAGTGGAACGTCGTTCTACTATAGTCGAACGCCGTTCTACTATAGTCGAACGCCGTTCTACTATAGTCGAACGCCGTTCTACTATAGTGGAACGCCGTTCTACTATAGTGGAACGCCGTTCTACTATAGTGGAACGCCGTTCTACTATAGTGGAACGCCGTTCTACTATAGTGGAACGCCGTTCTACTATAGTCGAACGCCGTTCTACTATAGTGGAACTCCGTTCTACTATAGTCGAACGCCGTTCTACTATAGTCGAACGCCGTTCTACTATAGTGGAACGCCGTTCTACTATAGTGGAACGCCGTTCTACTATAGTCGAACGCCGTTCTACTATAGTCGAACGCCGTTCTACTATAGTCGAACGCCGTTCTACTATAGTTGAACGTCGTTCTACTATTTATGGACTGGAATTCTGAACTTCAAAACTGAACTTCTCTGGAATTTTCTGCACTTTCTTCTTGGATTCTTTTGATGTATACCTGGAGAATCCTATGACCCTTAGATTATATAATTTGGGTCAAACTAATAATCCTAATAGTGATCCTAACCCAAATCAAAACCTAAGGTTCCAACACTACTGCTGCTGCTGATGAGGTTGCAAGTGCTGAGGAGGTTCCCTTGAGTGAAGTTGATGCCAGAAAGGCTATTAGGGCCACTGCTAGAGTTGCTCACATGGCTATGTTTGATCAAGAGGCCATTGCAAAAGGTAAAAGAAAACTTCAAGAAGGAACTTCCAAAGAAACTCCAGCTGAGAGGAAATCGAGATTGAAAGAAAGTGAAGTTAAGAATGAATGATGGAGTCCCACGTCTAGGAGCATCATACTGGACACATTCATGCTACATCAGCGGGGAGAGCTTGATAGAAATAAAGTATATAGTAAGTATGAGTGGGAGATGCACAAAGATTATGAGGCTAAAAGAAACATATTATTCGGGACTAACACTGTGGAACATAAAGCTCCTCCACCCCGGTATTACTCGAAGCCGAAGGAATTCTTTGAGAGGCAAAGCAAGAAGTACATGACTGAACAACAAAGAGATGCTCAGGCTAAGGAGAGATTGACTTGGAATCTAGATCTGTTTTTATTCTCTATATGCGTGTATATCTTTTCTTGCATTTAAATGAACAACCTTTGGATATATATATATATATATATATATATATATATATATATATATATATATATATTTGATCACATGTTGATTCAATTGTTGTTCTGAATGCATTTATTATTCTGATTTCTTGTCTCGCATATTGTTTATGTATATCCTTCTGGTTGCTGTAATTCATCTTAGCTAGTAGGATTTTGGCTTCTTCAAATAGGGGGAGATTGTTGGGTATTGTGTCCACAATTACCTGAATTTGAAGAAGACTCCAGTCAAGCTAAGATGGATTCACAATGTATTTGACGTTCTTCTATAAAGTTTTGCTTGCAGTTATTCCATGCTAAGTACACACCAATGTCAGGGTGCAGTGGGTCAATATACACGGGTCTGCGCAACGTAATCCCTCGTTGAGCAGATCAGTGTGTTGACTCACGTGTGCTCTCTCTATTGGAGTGTACTTATTTTCAAGTACAGGGTCGAGGAAGATCAAGAGCAGAAGAAGGAGCAAAGATGGGTCAAAGACCAAGTTCATTGGAAGGAAGAGAAAAAGCGTCTAAGTCAAAATCGACGGGAATCACTAAGTGATTCTCGCCGGTTCGATGGGAATCATTAGTGATTCTCGCCGAATCGTCGAGAATCAGTCAGTGATTCCCGCCGACTTCATCCGGCTGACTGTCCTTCTACAAGAATTATGTCAAGGCAGAATCGACAGGAATCACCAAGTGATTCTCGCCGATTCGACGAGAATCACCTTGCATTCCCGCCGATTCCCTCCGGATGACCAGATTTCCAACTGGAATTATGCCAAGGAAAATTTGACGGGAATGCTGTGTGATTCCCGCCGACTTCGACGGAAATCACCAGCGATTCTCGCCGATTTTGCCTTAGGCAAAATTCCCATTCGCTGGACCGAACCAAGTTCGCTGTGCGCCGTTTTGACCGGGACTAGGGCTTCTCCTTGTGGGCCCCACAACGGTAATTTAGGGTTGGCTTCTAGTATATATACTCGCATATTTGAACATACTTCCAGATCGAATAACGGAAAATAAAACCGAGGCCGAGCGTGCCCTAGCCGATCGCAGAACTTCACCGATCGTCGTCACCGCTCGAAAGTTAGTCGTTGTCGCTGATCTCAGAGATTCTTTGATCTTCCGACGATAGTATCGGGGCAAGCCTAGTATCTCACGCTTCTCTCTTGAGATCTCTTGTCTCTCAATTTGTTGAACGAGGATAGTTCTTCATTCCGAATCGATTGAGACGACTGATCCGATTGAGATCATTGGTAGTCCTTGCTTGCTTTGTCAAGAAGTTTGGATCTACAAAGCATCGCCGCCGCATTCACTTGCCGTCACCGATCTTGTCAATATCCTCTCCAAGAGAGTACTCCGTTCGTGGACTCTTCGTCTCTTTCAAGAAAGCATCAACGAACGAAGAGCGACATCGGATTCTCCACAAGTTTGTTTATATTTCTTGTACATTCAATTTTTGTTTTGTTGTAAAGGAATTTTATTCCTAGTTGTAAGGGTTGGGTGCAACCCGTGGTGGAGGAGTAGTGACTCCTTTGGTTGGAAGGGTTCCTTCCGTAGTGTGAGGATTGGATTTCAATCCGGTTGGTGAAGTGACCGAGTCATCCCTTGGTGGGAGATAGGTCAAAGGGGGAGAGTGGACCTACCCAAATCGGGGAACCACTATAATTGCTTGTGTGCTTTTATGTGTTTTGTTTGTTTATTTGTGCAGGTAGTTTAAATTCCGCAAAAGACTGCACGACACTTATTCCCCCCCATAGGTGGACTTAGTCGACACTAGAAACTTTCAGCCCCTTCTGGTGACAAATCTTCCTCAATCTCCGCCTCCTCTCAGCCATCTGCCTCTGTTGCCACGACCTCAGGTAGTGCTCACATCGTTACCCAAGGTAAATGACTGATTGACTCTGGTGCTACAAATCACATGACCGGCAATCCTCAATGCTTCTCTCTCCTAGAAATGCATGATCGGTTGCCCCCGGTTCTTGTTGCGGATGGTTCACCATCCCCGGTTCATGGGACGGGCATGGTTCAAGTCACCCCGTCGCATCGCTTAGCGGGCACCCTTTATGTCCCGAAGTTCCCTTGCAACTTATTATCCGTTACTACTTTATGCAAGCAACTTCAGTGCTCTGTCTTATTCACTCCTACTTCTTGTTGTTTTCAGGACCCGAGGACCCAACGGACGATTGCTACTGGGACTGAGAGCGGCGGCCTCTACTTCCACGACAACATTTCCGCTCTGTCCGCCTTCTCTTCCTCTTCTATCGATCTGCTTCAATGTCATCTTCGCTTTGGATATCCTCCTCCTCGGATTCTTCGTCAGCTTCTGCCCCACTTACCTCACACCAGTCCTCCGCTTGACTGTGATGCGTGTCATCTTGGCAAACATCACCGCTCCTCCTTCCCACCGAGGCAAGGCTGTGGTTCCTCTCTCCTATTTGATCTCATTCATTCTGATGTCTTGGGTCCTGCTCCTACTCTCACCGTTGGTTGGGGTAGTGCCCTCTTTGTAACTTTTATTGATGATTTCTCTAGATGTACCTGGGTGTATATATTAAAAGATCTCTCTGAACTACTTTCTGTATGGCAATATTTTTATTATATGATTTAAACTCAGTTTGATCTTTCTATTAAAGTACTTCGCTCTGATAATGCTAAAGAGTATCTCAGTCATGAGTTCTCCTATTTTTGTATGCAACATGGTCTTATTCATCAGACCAGCTGTGTTTATACCTCCCAGCAAAATGGGGTGGCGGAGCGTAAAAACCTTAATCTTCTCGATGTCGCTTGCACCCTCATGACGCAGATGCAGGTGCCTCGCTCCTATTGGGGCTATACTGTTCTCCTCGCCTGCTATCTCATCAATCGCATTCCCTCCACGGTTCTCCATGGCAAGACCCCCTTCTCCATTCTCTACCCGGGCAAGGAACCTTTCCTCTCCCTCTTCGTATCTTTGGGTGTATGGATTTTGTGCATTCTCCTTCCGCTACCCGTGACAAGATTTCCCCACGTTCCACAAAATGTGTATTTTTGGGTTACTCGACCACTCAAAAAGGCTATTATTGCATTGACCCGGTTTTGCGCAAACAGTTTGTCTCCGTAGACGTCACCTTCTTTGAGAATGCGTCCCACTTCTCTTCTCAATCCCCCCTTCCTCCTGATGTCTCTGACTCTCCACCATCACTCTATGTTCCTTCCACGCATTTTGACATCTCCCCTCCTATATCATCTCCTCCGTCGTCTCATCCTCTCTCTATTATACCCCCTTCTCCGCAGCCGTCTCTCTCTAGTCCCGGGCTAGCTTTCTCCACCACGGACGCTCCGGTCCCTAAGGCACGAGTCGACCTGGATATTCCCATTACTCTTCGCAAAGGGGTGCGGGCGTGTACCCAACAACCGCTTGTAGCTGTTGTTTCCTATGATCGGCTTACTCCTTCTCGCAGGTGTTTTGCTTTGGCTATCTTGGCTTTTACCACTCCCGCACTTACCAGGAGGCTCTTGTTATTCCTCATTGGAAATCTGCCATGGATGAGGAAATCGCCACTCTTACTAAAAGGGGTACCTGGACCCTTGTTCCTCTACTAGTAAGTACTAATGTGGTTGGCTGTCGCTGGGTGTTTGTTGTGAAGTTTCGCCCAGATGGCACTGTTGTTGGTTACAAAGCCCGGGTGGTGGCCAAAGGCTTTACTCAGACTTATGGAGTTGACTACTTTGATACTTTCTCCCCATTTGCTCGCCTCAGCACCATCCGGGTTCTTCTCTCTATGGTCGTCAATAGGGATTGGGTTATTTCCTAGCTAGATGTCAAGAATGCCTTTCTCTATGTGGATATTCAGGAGGACGTCTACATGGAGCAACCTCCTGCGTATGTTGCTCAGGGAGAGACACTAGTATGGCAGTTGAAGAAGGCCATCTATGGCCTAAAACAGAGCCCTCAGGCATGGTTCGACAAGTTTAGTGGCATTGTGCCTGCCATTGGCTTTACAAGAAGTTCGGCCAATCACTCATTGTTTATTGGCAAAACCGCATCGGGCCTTGTGGTTTTGGCGGTGTATGTGGATGATATTTTTCTTACCGACGATGACCAGGCTGGGGTGGACTTGACAAAGAAACACCTCTGTCAACACCTAGTCACGAAGGATATGGGCTCCCCGAAATATTTTTTGGGGATAGAAATCTCTCGGAAGCCCGACTCGTTAATTCTCTCCCAATGGAAGTATGCTCTTGATCTTCTACAAGACGCAGGATTGACCGGTGCTAAACTGGCCCGGTATCCCATGGCTACTGGAGAGTACAAAACATGGACAAATAACTCACCTCTTATATCCGATGCCATGAGGTGTAGACGTCTAATGGGCAAACTCATTTATCTCACGGTGACCAGACCCGACATCGCCTATGCTGTAGGCAAGGCCAGTCAGTTCATGCAAGCTCCCAGGGAATGTCATCTTCAATCTGCCTTGAAGATACTAGAGTATGTCAAAGCAGTACCGGGAAAAGGGCTACTCTTTCAGAAGCATGGTCATCTGAGAGTTGAAGCCTACTCAGACTCAAGCTATGCGGATGATAAAGGTGATCGTAAATATACATCAAGTTTTTTGCACATTTGTTGGAGGTAATCTTGTGAGCTGGAAGAGCAAGAAGCAGTCTGTTGTCTCAAGTTCCAGTGCAGAAGCCGAATACCAGAGTATGACATCAACCACGTGTGAGTTAAAATGGTTGCGGGCTCTAATGCTTGACCTAGGAGAGGTCTATGACTATCCTCTGCCTATGTTCCGTGACAATAAGGCCGCTATATACATATCCAAAAATCTGGTCTTCCATGAGAGAATGAAACATATAGAAGTCAACTGCCATTTCATCCGAGAAGAGGTCTTGAAGAGACAGATTTGCACTCCGTTCGTCACCTCCGACAAAGAGTTGGCGGATATCTTCACCAAGCCAGTTTCTACTTCCTTCTTCTACATTTGTGACAACCTGGACATGATTGATATCTATGCTCCAGCTTGAGGGGGAGTGTTGAAGTATGAGACCGGGCGATCTGGCAGTTTAAGGCTGGCGGGTTATAGACCGCGCGGTCTAGCGGATACTCTCCAGCGGTTTGATATCCAGGCTGTTGATGTTTGTAGTCCGGAGGTCTGGCATTTTATCTCCGATGGCTTGGAAACCGGGCGGTCTAGCGGTCTCCTATCGCATCTCTCTCTCTTTATTCTGGTATTGCCGAGCAGTTAGCACATTGTCTAACCGCACAGTCTGTTCGGTCTGTTGTTCTAGCCGCTCAGATTCTGTATAGCTTTAGTCCCACATTGTTAGTTTGTACTCTCTTTTCTCTCCTCCATTCTATAAAAGGGAGGCCATATCTTTGTAAATGATATCTTTTTGAATAATAAAAATTTCAATTATTCAAGTTTCCGGCTTATTTTTTAGTCGTTTGTTCACTACTTTCACAGTCAACTCCACCAACGATCACCTTTGGTCCATTCTTCATAGGGATAAATTCCATTAAATTGCCTCTTGTTCTAGTCATGTGTCTGGAACACCCACTATCCAAGTACCAGATTGGTCTATCTCTGATTATTGGACATTCCTGCAAAATAAGAATTTATTTTTCCTTAGGTACCCAAATTATTTTGGGTCCTCGGTTCTTGTTAGTTGTGGCTCCATTGAGACCACCTGTGAATTTCTTAACTGGATATATTTTCCGAACATGAGACACAGTGTTATTAAACCAACAGTCCAAGGAAAAGTGTCCTATCTTTCCACAACACCAACATTCATATCTGTTGTACCTCCTCTTTGGAGGAATAAAAGGAACTTTGTGCTGACATTCCTTAGGACAAGAATAAACAAACTTGACAGTTGTATCTTGTCTGGGAGCAAAAAAGGTTGTTTTGTCTCTCAATTACAATAATTCTCCTTGGATCAGGCTCATTAGGAATAGCTTTCCTATTCACATATGAACTTGGTCAAACTGGTCCAGACTTTTGGCTTTCTTTTCCCTTAGTCTGAAACACAGGTTATGGAATGACTGGACCCTTTTATCCTATCAGCTTTTTGCCACTTTTTCTCTTGGGTTTAACATACCCAAGACCACTTCCAGGTATTCCTGAGATGGTATCTATTAAAGGCAGCATAGTTTTAGGTTTAGAAAATAGCTGTACTAGTCTTTTCTCATTCAGGAGTTTGATTTCTATCTCCTGAATGATTGCATCGTTTTATTTTATCAACATAATTTGATCATCAATGATCTTAGTTAGCTTTGCTAAGTTTGAGCTTTGAAGACCTATTTTCTGAGTATCCATCTTATGATGAAACTCAAGACATTTTAGTGATACAATCTCTATAGCTTGTTCTTTGATAAGCTTCTTGCTATTTACAAGAGCTTCCAACAGTTTTCCAAATTTGGCTGTGAGCTGCTGTAGGTCAGTCCAGGGTTAGACTTATGTGAATCAAGTTTTGAGTAACATAAGCCTAGCTCATCCACAGTCTCATGAACAAAATTTGTAGAACAACCGGAATTTTCAAAGATTACTTGAGTATTCTGACATTCAAAAATTTCTATATCTGGATTATCAGACAGTGCCATCACATTAACCTTCATATTATATTCAAAATCAACATAGTGTGATGAAATTGTGAAGTTATTGCCCTTGTATATGGCCTCTCTGATGAATTCTTCTTCATAAGAGAACAATCCAGCATATTCTTCTTCTGATTCAGATGAATCAGTATCACTATCAGATAAGGTCTTTGGCTTCTGTGCCATTAGACCCTTTTCTGATTTCATATCTTTATAGAACTTCTTTTCTTTTGACTTTTTATTCTCTTTTCTTTTTACTGGACAGTCAGCAATGACATGCCCAGGCTATTACAATAATAGCAGATAATGTCAGACTTAAATTGTTAATTCTGATGAGAATCATACCTGACAACAGATTTATCTCTGTGTTTGTCTTTGCTATGACTAGAACTTGGTCCAGTAGTTTTCTTCTTATTCCACTACTTCCTTCTTCTCATCTTTTTCTTGAATTGTCTAGTAAACAGTGCCAATTCAACATCTAATAATTCTTTTGATAAAGAATATGTTCCAGTGCTACCTGTATCTTCATCCATTCTTGGTGATGATGGGATTTATCTTCTAGACTTCTATGATATATCTGCTTTGATGGCCACCGATTTAGTCTGAGTTGAACTTCTGGCAGATTCAGCTTCAGCTTTTTTAGAATTTATCTGAAGCTCATGTGTCGATAGCTTCTCATGCAAGTCTTGGGGTAACATGTTTCTCAGATTCCCTATTTCTCTTACAGCTCAAATCTTGATGTCCCATTCTTTATTTGGGGATCTCATAAATTTGTCATTCAACTCATAATTTTTGAATTCTCTGTCATAATTCCTTAAGTCATTTACTATTCTAAAGAACTTTTCATAATATAGTTTTATAGAATCAGTCTTTCCCTATCTGAATGCCTCATACTGCTGATTTAGTAGAGACTTTCTATCATCTCTTACTTCTTCTGTGCCTTCCATGTAGACTATGAGAGTGCCCCACATCTCCTTGGATGTTTTACAGTGCACTAGATTCTGAAATGTTAAATTATCAATAGCACTGACTATTATATTTTGAGCTCTTTTATCCATGGTGGCAAGAACCACCTCATCCTTTGTTATTTCTGATAGTTTCTTAGGAGTTTGAACATTTGCATCTAAGACTAATATATTCATTGGAACATATGGTCCGTCTTATACAGTGATATAGATTCTTGGATCTAAAGCCTCCATAAATAATCTCACTCTCCGCTTCTATATAGCAAAGTTATCCTTAGTTTATATAGGCAGTTTCATATAACTGAGTTCTCTGTGAGATTCAAAAGCCATTTGATTTGATATTTTTCAACTACCCTTTGGAACTTTTTCAGATTGTTAGGTCTTTCTTGAATAACCTGGCTCTGATACCACTTGAAAGATAATCATATGGGTAGATAATCACCTAGAGTTGGGGGGGGGGGGTGAATAGTGTCTTTTAAAAAAATTCTTTGTCACTTTGAATTAACTGTTCAGTAGTTATTATGTTCAGCATATAATGTTCTTGAGAAATAAGTTTCACAAAATCTCAGCACAATTAACCATAGAACACAACACTTTCAAATCACAGAACACAGTACAAGCACATGCAAATCACAACACATAGAGAATTTATAGTGGTTCCCCTATCTAGGGTACATCCACTTTCCCCCTTCTTCCTTACTAGCAATGTGTTAGATCAGGTTATATCTCCTCCTCTTTAACTCAAATCCAAAGATCTTACAGTCTCAGTTTCTGTTAAGAAACCTACACTCAGACCAGTAGGTCCTATCTTAGAGATTCACCCAATCTCAAACCTCAGACTTTATAATACAGGATTACACCTCAGTGATCCCACTCAAATCACCTACCTTAGTTCCCTCAAGAACCCTACCTTAGCCTTTATAAATTAGGCTTACAACTCATAGATTAGCTCTCCTTCTCACTCAGATCTCACAGAGATCTTACAAAGATTAAGAAGAAAATTTAATCAGAAAACTAATCTGTAATCTGACTTATCTGAATGAATTCAGATTCTTCAATTCAGTTGCACTTGATTAGTTCTTGATGAATAATCTGGCTGAAGAGATACTTTCTTGGAACTATAATCTTCTTGATGATCGGATTGATTTCCTTGAATAATTTGTAGAACAGATCCACTTGAATCTTCTGATCACTTGATGAAAGGATCTTAAGATCTTCTTGAAGACTTTCGTCTTCCTTCTTCTCCTTGGAGTTATCGTTCTCCCCTGACTTGGAAGAATTTAGAATGAGAAAAATTGTTCTGTTGAATTGCTTTCTTCTATTAGGAGAACTCCTTTATCTATAGCCTTTGTGAATTAGTGTATTCTGTTTGATGACATCAGCATGTGACATCATACTTCAAATTCTCCTTTAAACTATTTCTGTTGAGATACCATATTACTGTAGCTGATGTGACATTCCTGATATATCCTGACACTTCTGTGCTGACTCTGCACATCTTCAGAAACATAAGTGTCGAGATGTCCAAAGTGTCTCGACACAATTTTACTCAGAAGAATTTTTAGGCTAAACTTGAAAGTGTCGTGATAGATGACTTGTCTCGACACAACTGTCATCTGTGTCGACATCTGTAAATTTGCACTGTGTCGAGATAGTTTAATTGTCGTGACACAACTATCTGCCGGGTGTCGACACTAATACTTGCTTTAATTATTCACTGTGTCGAGACAGCTGAATTGTCTCGACACTTTAGTCTTATTTGTGTCGACACTTGTTTAAGTCTTTACTTTAATCTTCTTTGTGTCGAGTTGTCTTACTTGTCTCGTCACTGATAACTTAGCCTTCAGAGTGTTGAGTTAGCTGAATTGTCTCGACACTGCTGTCAAAGTGTCGAGTTAACAGACTTGTCTCGACACTGCTGTCAAAGTGTTGAGTTAACAGACTTATCTCGACACGACTTTCAAAGTGTTGAGTTAACAGACTTATCTCGACATTGCCCTGGCAAAGATGTCGACAAAGTTGAAGTGTGTCAACACATTTGTACTTAGCCAATTTTTTGTACTACAAATTGCTAGATGTAGACTGTGTTTACTTCACTCAACACTTTGCTGACTCCACTTGACGCTTTTGTACTTAGACAATTTTCTTTACTTTTAGTCAGCTTCTTAGAGTTCACCTTTCAATGTGACTTGGACCATCTGTCAAATCATTATGACATAGGCAACCTGCAAGCATGAACTAAAATATACATCAAATAAATATTTTGTGTATATCATTGAATTGAAAGGGCTTCTTCAAATCAAGTACATTATGTCCAATGTACCCAACAAATAGTTCTTCTTCATGCCCGACACATGATAGACACTCCTCAAAGTGAGTGGATTATTATCATTGCCTAAAGAAATGACTCTCTCCTTATCGACTGCATGCACTGTATCATCAACAGTAATAATAGCATCGTTACCTGAGTATGATTGTAGAAAGGAGAACTTTGACTCATCCCCGGTGAGGTGGTGACCACACCCCGAGTCCACAATCTAGTCATCTTGGTAGTCGATGGTGGACAAAGAACGGAAACATGTGCCCGTCATGAACACATTCCCCCATCTGGCTTCTTCAACACTAGAACCAGCTCCCTCTTTATTTGCAACATGCCCCGACTACAACTTGACCTTGCATTCCTTCTTGAAATGACCCAGCTGATTACATCTATAGCACCTCAGCCCTTCCTTCTTCTTCCAATCACGCTTAGGAGCAGCACTCCTCTCTTGCTGATAAGAAGTTGAAGGGATATCACCAGCAACAGGCTTATTCTTCACCCATCTCTTCTTTTTCCCTGAAAGAGCACCTAACTACTGCCTTCAGAGATAGTGACTCCAGCCATATGTCTAGCTAAACTCTCCTGCAAAGGCAGCAGGTTCTCCAGCTCAAGCAAACACCGTTGAGTGGCCCAGCCTTGAACAGAAGTAATGAATGCCACATACTCCTTCCACAATCCACGGATTATGCGCCTCTTGAGCTTCGCTTCCGAAATAGACTCATCAGGGTCTAATGTTGAAATATCAGTGCATAAGTTCTTCATCTTCAAGAAGAATGTTGAGATGGATAATTCACCCCGAGTGGCTCTTGCCAGTTCATTCTCCAGGAATTATAGGCATGCTACATTCTTCCTATTGAACAACCCATCGAGGGAAGTCTAAATCTCTGCATCTGACCGACATTCGATGATGTGGTCAAGCAGTTCCGGTGAGATAGCCTGCTTGAGAGTGAACTCCACTTTCGCGTTTGTCTTCCTCCAAGATCTCACTGCTTCAGCATTGCCAGCGAAAATAGTCACCTCTTTATCATCATCTACGCAAACGACCTCCCATAGTTCCTCGCCTAGAAGATAGTTTTCCATACACTACCTCCACTTCTTGAAGTTGATCGATGTAAGAAGCTCAATTCCAAGACCTCTTGCAAGTCCACCTTCCATTGCACTAACTCTAGTTCACTTAAACTTCCAGAAGCAAAAAAGCAAACTGACGGTTGATCGCTACTCAATTCTCTGTTCCCTCTGATACCATGTACAAATTTGTGAACTGCGGAAAATTGGAAACAAGGTGCAGGAACACTCAACCAAAACTAAGTCAAACAAACCAGATGCAACTAGAAGAGCAAGAAAACCTTGTACTATCAACAATCTTTACAAGGTGAGGTATATATGGCAAGACATGATTCGCCGATGTACCCGATGGAAGCAAAAAATACAAAGAAAGAACTAGTCACACAGACTTAAGGAGTAACTGCCGACTTTACCGAGCTGCATTATGGAGTCCGCTGAAACCGCTAAGTCGCCATACTACAACCTAGCCGTGCGGACACCCCATTATTCCAATGCTGAAGAAATATGTCTGCTAATTCGCAAGCCACCTAACCGAGAGGTCTCCTTATCGCCAGATCGCCACGAACAGCTGCTCCCGAACTGAACAAGTCGCCGAAAGCGGATAGCTTATTGAACTGGGAAAGAGTTGCTAAAGAGAAGACTGCCTAGTCGTAAGCTGCGACCTGCTGCTAACCACCGAATATAACTGTAGAGTCCGCTCTGATCCCTAACCAAAGTCAAAACCAAGTAATTAGCTTCTCAGCACTGTCCGCACAATCTGCACAGCAAAAACCCGATCAACTTCTCAAACCGCGCGCACACAAAAACCTGTACGCAGCAACCACCCGAGCTCAATTACTATTCATTTGGTTGTACTGTTGATGTGACAAGGGGTCCTATTTATAGGTGCAGAGATTAGTGTGATCACCTCCCTAGACGATAGGATCACCACCATATCTTACGGCGAGCACTGAGTGTATCTACATAGCCAGGGACAAAAAACTAATCCGCCTTGTCGTCCCAACTAGGCTAGATAGCCAATCTGCCAAGGCCGCACAACCAAGGCTAGATAGAAATCCTATCTGTCTTATCACCACAAGGCCAAGCTAGGACTTGTTTGCCACACCAGCGGAGCCTGCAGATACTCCACCAGTCCGCACACATGTAGAAATAACTCTAGTCTGCACGCCCCTGCGAACACTGCTCCAGTCCGCACACTCTGAGTCCACAACCAGAGCACACAAGGCTGATTGATCCCGAACTCAACGGAAATAAAAATAGTCTGTACAAACTGCCGAACTATGCGGTTACACTAACCGCACTACCAGAGAGATACCAAGGCACCATTCATGTCGATCTCTTGAGCTCCAACCATTCCACAACCCGGACTTGGCGAACTCCACAGATAACCATCTTATCCGCCAGGTTACCTCTAGGGAACAAGCTTCCTGCAACACACTTGATGACCTGGCTATCCTCCACTTCTCTCCGCACAATCCGCGCGGACAGTCTGGATAGGCCGCCTACGCCGCCACTTTCATTTCAAAAAATTCAACACACCCAAACTGCCCAGGGGGGTTGGATCTTGAGGCACCCTTAGCGGAGGGTGAATAAGGGCAAATACTAATTTTTACTTTACTTTTTACTTAACAAAATATGAATGAAAATCAAACAAACTTTTTACACAATTAGAAACACATAACAAACCCTTAAAAATTATAAGAGAATTGAAATGAACTTTTATTTCATAAGTGGTGTAAAATATGAACAAGAGATTCTAATGAAGCTTGAAACCATGGCCCAGATGAATTTTTTTTGAATTCACTGGTCCTTCTACCAAAGACTGGCTCACTGAAGTCTATCTCTACCTAGATACAACTACTAGCCTCCTCCTAGATCTCTTCAAAACCTAGTCGATGTACGAAAGACGGCGATTTCCCCCTAAATCACAGAAGGGTCTAGTCGTTGCTCACAAGGCAGTGATTTCTCTACTGTTTACAATGAAGGAAAAAGATTACAAAATAAGAAATTTGAGATTAAAACTCCCTCTAATATTGAGCGTTGAAGAAGGCGGTGAAGCCTTGCGAAGATCACCAAAGTTGATTTCCACGAATGGTCTCTTCTTCGCCCTTGAATTTTCTTGGGAACTTGGGAGTTTTTCTAGTTTTGGAGAGCTCTGGATGAGAATGCATGGGAATTAATGCTCCTGGAGGTGTGTAACATCTTTTTGTTGATGTCCAGCAATTTATATAAAAACTCACCACCATCTGTGGTATCACCTCGTGCTGCCACGTGTGCCATGCTGATTGTTAAAACTCACGGCGCCATGCGGGTGGATTTATTTTAGAAATAAAGTGGTTTGGTTTATTTAAGAAGCAGGGCGCGCAGATTTATTTGATATAAAAAGGGTCGAAACTGAGTTTTAATGAAAGGAGGCAAGTGCACCTATCACGTGTAGTACAGGATATTCTGGTGGGGAATATCGGGGTCTATTATTCTCGCGGATGGGTTGAATATTTCTACTCTTTCCCTAGAGGTACTATTATTTTACCGATAATATTTTGTCAGGTGATTTAATTATCTAAGGTGGATATATAAAAAAAGAAGAAAATAAAAACAGAAAAAGTCGATGAAGAAATAGCGCAACGGTACTGAAGGAATATGAACTAAAATGACTTTTAATAATTAGAGATCCTAAATTTCAAATTAATTAAAGGGCGACTTGGCCATGGAGGTTCCAAAAGAATGAGCTCACCTAGCTCTAGGAATATCGGACACTTGAACATTAAGACTATTCGATCGAACTCTCGTCCGACGAAGGATTCCTCTTAATGCTCGCATTACGCTAAGAACCCCGCTATTGGAGGAACCCAATCCGGGAGAATTACGCTTCTCCTCTCTCAAGGTTATGCATGTAATTCTCTTTACCCAAGGGTGATTGGTCCATACCTAGGCCTCTCGGCAAGCTAGCGTATGGACAACGGAAATAGAGCTCACACATTGATATGTGGTCCTATGCGTCGTATATCCGGGGCAAACCTTATGTGCTTTAATTAAAGAGAAAAAGAAGACCTTCAATTATTTAAAGCGATTTTATCTGTCCCAATGCTCTTCGATACTGAGGGCTAAAAGTGATTAACCACTAATCAGAATGGGGATGTCTTAAGAAAAGAAAATGCTTAATTGAAATGCAAGTCCTACTCAAACTAGTAGACAGGAAATTAAAGCAGTAAAGAAATCTGAAAATTGCGAGACCTACTCAAACGAGTAGGCGGGAAATTAAAGCAGTAAAGAAAGCATTAAAGTGCGAGTCCCACTCAAACGAGTAGGCGGGAAATGAAAACTGTAAAATGACAAGTCCTACTCAAACGAGTAGGCGGGAAATTACAAGTCCAACTCAAACGAGTAGGCAGAAAATGAAAACTGTAAAATGATAAGTCCCACTCAAACGAGTAGGCGGGAAATTACAAGTTCTACTCAAACAAATAGGCTGGAAATGAAAAGCTGAAAATGCTATCCCATACACGCACGCACTCTACTTGAAGGAAAAAAGCAACGAGAAAAGTGCTCCAAAAATTAAAATGACAACATTTTCATTCTTATAATTTTATAAAAGTGCATAAATGTGGAAATAAAACTAAAAAATAACAAAAAGTTTTACGAACTAAAAACCTATGTTAAAGAAAAAATCAAAACCACTTTTAAAACACCTTTATAAACTCGTAAAAATGAAATAAAAAAGCATTAAAAAAACTAAACTATGAAAACATAAAACTAAACTCATACACACACACAGAAAAACAAAGAAAAAAGAAGGATAAAAAGATAATTGAAAGAGGGGCACTCAGATGCATTCCAAATCAACATAAGGAGACAAAAATCTAAACATTTTACTAAGCTAAACAGAGTGTTACAAAAAGCTAAAAACAAACACAAGAGAGGGGCAGAAAGTTCCCTTACATAGCTTGGAAATACACCCAGGAAGCCCATACCCTAAGCAAAATGGTCCAAAAAGGTGAACATTGGACCTTACAAAAAAGATCTATTTATAAGCAAAAAAATTGGAGGTGACACGCCCTGGTCACGGGCGTGACGGGGGGGGGGGGGGGGGGGGCGTGTCATGCTGGATAACTGAAGACGACGAAATTTTGGTGAATGGTCGATTTCTAGAAGCTTATAGTATGGGGCACGTGTCGGTCACGGGCATGACAGAGGAGTCACGGGCGTGTGTTGGGGGGGGGGGGCGTGACTGGACATCTGGCATTGAACGTCGAGCTAGGATCGACGAACGTTGAACGTCAAACGTCGAGCTGGGATTAACACGGGTGTGTTCTATAATTGACACGGGTGTGTCCCGAAGGTTTACTGGGGAAGGCATCGAGTTGTTGCCATGCCGGTGATGTCTTGTCTGGGACAAGTGGATTGATCACGGGCGTGTAGCATATTGACATGGGCATGACCAGTAGTTCGACGAACGTCGAGCTGGGATCGACACAGGTATGTCGAATTGAGACACGAGCATGTCAGGGGATTGACACGGGCATGTCGAAATAGGACACAGGCATATACTTGGATTTTAGACAATTTTCTACAAAATTCCAGAAAACAAAACGAATGTTATGTTAGAAGATATATACAAAAAGGAGAATTTTATTAAAGAAAAATAACTAAAAATAACGAAAATAAACTAAAATGAATTAATTAACGTACGTAAAAATACTTATATTTATAACTTATCAAATACTCACATACTTAAGCTTTTGCTATTTCAGAGCAAAAGTTGGAGATATAGTTATAAGGAATTAAAAAATCCTAAGTTTAGCTACTGCTTGTTTTAATTGAAAGAAAGATCAAAATAATTATCAGGGGTATAAGAGTTAACTCCTAAATTATGATAAAAATTTAAATATAGTAAAAGTTTCAGCTAAAAACTTCTCGATATAATCAAATAGAAAGCAAAAATTGTAGTTGTTAGGTTAACAAAAATAAACTGGAATCATACAAACTTTTAGCTTGTAAGAATTAAAAGAAATAATGTAATCTAAAAATTTTGCCATCAAATTTTTTTTAAAATTAAGTCTAGAATCATCGAAATTGGCTAAGGGTTTTTTTTTGGTTTATGAAGAGGGCTTGGGTTTAAAGGTGAGGTATATATTTTCTTCAATCCTCTAATAATTTTTTTTTGCTTTTGGATTTTTTAGGAAAATGAAATCTTATTTTCCTAATATATAAATTTTTTGAATAACTTCATATTAACCCAATGTATATGTATAAGAGTAATGAATTTTATCCTCTTACTCCATAATATATAATCTTTTAAAATATTGGATGCCTATGCTTACGGAACGAAATCTTATTCTTATTGACATAAGTTCTTTTAAAGATAAAAGGGGATTAAATCATGCCAAGTAAGACATGAAAAAAAGGGAGATAGGTTTCTTTTTCAGAAAACTAGATTTTAATAAAAAAAATTTGAGAGCAACCTTTATAAATTGAATGTTCCTATATTTCAAAAAAAGCTTGGAGTAAACATTATTGAAGTCTAAGGTTGTTATGTTTTAACAAAATACACGTGCAATTATTTAGATAAAGTAGAAGTAATGCTGAAAACAAGTCACTTATCTAAATAAAAATAATAAAGCATAAAAAATTCTTTAAAACTTAATCACAGATATTTAAATCTATCAATCTTCAATTAATAAACGAAAAGTAAATAAAGATTTAATAAAATTTGCTTATAAATAAACTCGAAACCAGATTTTTGGAGAGCAAAAAGGGTTAAGAATGGTATATTCGATTTATTTGTTTTGTAATGAAAAAATTTTGGATCTTTTATTTTTTGTTTTTTAGGGTTATTATCTTTTTTTGTATTTTTATTTATTATCTTTTTTTGGATTTTCTATATATTTTTGATGTTTTAACATTTTTATCAATTTATTTACAAGAAAGGAAAGAGAAAGAAATGTTATTTACAAAGAAGAGAGGGAAAAAGGAAGAAGGGAAAGAGAATATTTACAATAATAATTTATAAAGAAAATTTACAAAGTAAAAAATTGTTTTTGATATTTTTGTTTTATAATTTTTTTGTTTATTAACATTTTTTTATGGTAAAATAAATTTTTTCTTGGAGTTTTAATTTTTGTATATATTTTTTGTAATTTTTAATGATTGTAGAATATAAAAGTGTGGAAAAATAAAAGTGCAGAAAATAGGAAAATACCCTCATACTTAATTCCAACATTATCCCCAATGTTGCAATATAAATATGCGAAAAGATATGAAATAAATTGTAGGTATGAACAAAAAAGAGGACAAGAGGGAGGAAACTTCCCTGAAATGCGTTCGGGAGGCCCATTTAGAAACCCTTCATTATTAATAACAATGAGCAAAAATATAACAGAAAAACGAAAAAGATAAACTCAGCCAGAAGTTTGCGGGTGGTAGGGGCAAGTATGTGTGTAACTCCGTATTGAACTACTGTCTTACTCATTTGGGTGTTACAGAAGTGAGTTCCCCTATCGCTCACAATAGCGCGAGGTGAAGCTGAGGTGAGAAAATAATTGTTTTTACTATTTACATTTTTTGATTTGCTAGAAAAGAAAAGAAATTAAGACAAGTGGGGGGTTTTTTTTGTAGTTTTTTTTAAGTAGGTTTTTTGAAATAAAATGTTTTTGGATTTTGGTAAGAAATAAAAAAAAAGAAGGAAAAAAGCAGGCGGCCGACCTTTTATTTTTAAAATTATATTACATAATAAATTTTTTTGATTTTTTATTTTCGAAATAGAAAAAATATTGAGACAAAGGGGGATGAATTTTTTTTGTTTTAAAGTAGAGTTTTTAAGTTTTTTTTTATTTTTTTTAGTTTTCTTAATTTTTTATAGATGTTTTTGATTTTTTTTGTTTTTTTAAATTTTTTAGTTTTTTTAAATTTTTTTTGTTTTTGGTTTCTAAATTTTTAGTTTTTTAGTTTTAAAATTTTTTTTAAAAAAAATTTTTGTTTTTAAAATTTTTAGTTTTTAAAATTTTATTAGGAAACGATGCCATTCCATTTTTTTATAGATAAATATATATATGTAATAATATTAAAAAAAAGAAAGGTAAAAGTAATAGGCTCCAGAAATTTAAAATAACAACTCGGAAAATCCCCGGCAACAGTGCCAAAAACTTGATGGTTAAAACTCGCGACACCATGCGGATGGATTTATTTTAGAAATAAAGTGGTTTGGTTTATTTAAGAAGCAGGGAGCACGGATTTATTTGATATCAAAAAGGGTTGAAACCGAGTTTTAACAAAAGGAGGTAAGTGCACCTATCGCGTGTAGTACATGATATTCTGGTGGGGAATATCGGGGTCGTATTGTTCTCGGGGATGGGTTGGCTATTTCTACTCCTTCCCTAGAGGGAAAATTATTTTACCGATAATATTTTGTTGGATGATTTAATTATCTAAGGTGGATATATAAAAAAAAGCAGAAAATAAAAATAGAAAAAGCCGATGAAGAAATAATGCAACGGTACTGATTGAATTTGAATTTAAACGACTTTTAATAATTAGAGATCCTAAATTTCAAATTAATTAAATGGCGACTTGGCTGTGGAGGTTCCAAAAGAATGAGCTCACCTAGCTCTAGGAATATCGCTCACCTGAATATTAAGACTATTCGACCGAACTCTCGTCCGACGAAGGATTCCTCTTAATGCCTGCATTATGCTAAGAACCCTGCTATTGGGTGGGGAACCCAATCCGGGAGAATCATGCTTCTCCTCTCTCAAGGTTATGCACGCAATTCTCTTTACTCAAGGGTGATCGGTCCATACGCATGACATCTTAGCAAGCTAGCATATTGACAATGAAAATAGAGAAAACACATTGATATGTGGTCCTACGCGTCGTATACAGGGGGCAAACCTTAAGTTATTTAATTAAAGAGAAAAAGAAGACCTTTAATTATTTAAAGCAATTTTATCTGTCCCAATATTCTTCGATGCTCAGGGCTAAGAGCGATTAGCAACTCAACAGAATGGGGATGGCTTAAGAAAAGAAAATGCATAATTGAAATGCAAGTCCTACTCAAACGAGTAGGCAGGAAGTTAAAGTAGTAAAGAAAGCTGAAAATTGCGAGTCCTACTCAAACGAGTAGGCGGGAAATTAAAGTAGTAAAGAAAGCAGTAAAGTGCGAGTCCTACTCAAACGAGTAGGCGGGAAATGAAAACTATAAAATGACAAGTTCTACTCAAACGAGTAGGCGAAAAATTACAAGTCCTACTCAAACGAGTAGGCGGGAAATGGAAACTGTAAAATGACAAGTCCTACTCAAATGAGTATGCGGGAAATTACAAGTCCTACTCAAAAGAGTATGCGGGAAATGAAAAGCTGAAAATGCTATCTCATACGCGCACACACTCTACTTGAAGGAAAAAAGCAAAGAGTAAAGTGTTCCAAAAATTAAAATGACAACATTTTCATTTTTATAATTTTATAAAAGTACATAAATGTGGAAATAAAACTAAAAAATAACAAAAAGTTTTACAAACTAAAAACCTAAGTTAAAGAAAAATCAAAACCACATTTAAAACACCTTTATAAACTCATAAAAAGGAAATAAAAAAGCACTAAAAAACTAAACTATGAAAACTATGAAAACATAAAACTAAACTCATACACACACACCCCCATTTTAAAAAGAGAAAAACAAAGAAAAAAGAAGGATAAAAAGATCACTGAAAGAGGGGCACTCAGATGCATTCCAAATCAACATAAGGAGACAAAAATCTAAACATTTTATTAATCTATAAAGAGTGTTACAAAAAGCTAAAAGCAAACACAAGAGAGGGGGAGAAAGTTCCCTTATATAGATTGGAAATATACCCAGGCAGCCCCTTCCCTAAGCAAAATGGTCCAAAAAGATGAACATTGGACCTTACAGAAAAGATTTATTTATAAGCAAAAAAATCAGAGATGACACTCCCTGGTCACGGGCGTGATAGGGGGGGCGTGTCATGCTGGCTTGCTGAAGACGGTGAAATTTTGGCGATTGGTCAATTTCTGGAAGCTTCTAAAATGGGGAATGTGTCGGTCACTGGCATGATAGGGGAGTCACGGGCATGTGGGGGAGGGGGGGCGTGACTGGACATCTGGCGTTGAACGTTGAGCTAGGATCAACGAACATTGAACGTCGAACATCGAGCTGGGATTGACACAGGCATGTTCTAGAATTGACACGGGCGTGTCCCGAAGGTTTATCTGGGGAAGGCGTCGAGTTGTTTCCACACCGGCGATGTCTTGTCTGGGACAGGTGGATTAGTCACGGGCATGTAGCATATTGACACAGCCATTACCGGTAATTCGACAAACGTCGAATGTAGAACGTCGAGCTGGGATCGACACAGGCGTGTCGAATCGGGACACTGGAGTGTCAGGGGATTGACACGGGCATGTCGAATCGGGACACGGGCGTGTACTTTGGTTTTTAGACAGTTTTCTGCAAAATTTTACCAAACAAAATGAAGGCTATGTTAGAAGATATATATACAAAAAAGGAGCATTTTATTAAAGAAAAATAACTAAAAATAATGAAAAATAAACTAAAACGACTTAATTAATATACGTAAAAATACATATATTTACAACTTATCACATGTCAATCTGATCGTGCCGAGAGAATGGAGATCATACTAAATCATAGGGATATCGCCTGCGGTATCTCAATACCGCCTGATAATATCTCGAAGTTGTGTGTGCCTTAGCTGAACCATGCATTATCATGGCTGACGTCATCAATGCTACCACGAGCGATACCTAACTATCATGAACGATACTGAAATTTTGTACTTAGCCAAAATTATCCCTGAAACCAATCCATAGGAGAATTTACCTATGATATCTGCACACCATGAACAAACTACAATCAAATACATTCGAGATTTGTTATTCTCAAACCAGGGAATACAGAATGCATGCTCCAATAATCTCCCCTTTTTGATAATAACAAATCCTTGAAAAAGAAATCAGCTATGACTTATAGATTTTATTTTATACTTAGAGAGGCGAGATGGTATAGTGCAAAGGATCCTCCTATATGGATGTACCCCTTACATAACTGAATTTCAAAGGCTCCCTATATGGATGTACCATATACATAACTGAATTTCAAAGGCCCCACCTATATGGATGTACCCTATACATAACTGAATTTTGCCTTTGTATTTTTGTTCTCCTCCTAAATCAATTACTCTCATACATTTATTTCTTGATCTAGTTGAATTCTCCCGCTTTTGATATTATCAAAAGAAGGTGGGATGAGTGAAGGGAGGATAAAGCATTGTTTGGTGTAGAGTGAAAAAAATGCAAGACAGAACACAGTGGAAAAAGTATTTTGATTGATAAGGAATGCAAGTAGGAGTTAGAAAAATCAATTGAAGACTACTAACGTAATGTTATATTATTTGAAAAGCAAGTCAACACAAATATTGTAGAACACATGTGATATCTTTGTTAAATACTCAAGTTGAAAAGAATAGATGAGATGTATTCTCGGATCCTATGAGAAATTTTTTTATATAATATAATGATGTGTACAAGTAGTGTTGGAATAAAGAATACAAGTGTATATATTTAGATCACATGACAATATGAATGTAGAATCATAACATTGAAAAAGTCATAATGAACTTTACTTCAAACTATGAATTCATACCGCAAAGTTTGTTTAAAAAAGAGTCATACATAGTTTGCAGAAGACACTTTACAATTATTTCCAAGGTGCTTAACCTCACAATGTTCATTAAGAGTTATCAAGAGAGCGTGTAGAGCTTAGTGGAGTATCCTTGTCAATTTATTTTATTCATCAAATTTTTTTAAACAATTTTTACTTTTATTTTTTTGCTCTTGATCAAAGACTCTGAATTCACTTGTTTTGCAAACTGAGAGTTTTTATTTATCCATGCTAATAACGCATAAGTGCATGAATCATTCATGAAGTAAAAATTTATGAATTTCAAGAGGTTAAGATATTACAAAACACAGTCATGAAAAAGATAAATTTTAATACACATGTGCATTATTCAAAAGTGTGAGTGCAAGAAATCATTATCGAATATAAAATATTTCTCATACTTAGAGGCATGCGATAACAATTCCATAAATTTTCTTCCAACATTGCTTTATATTATAGAAGTGATATAGGAAGCATGAGAAGTCTAAAAACAATGTCCTATGAGACTTAAAAAGAGAAGTAAACAGTGATAAGTAGTATTTCAAAATGAAATTTCAAGTAATTAATTTTGCAGATCTACCAACATATTTGGTATTTAGAATATTTTGAAATGAAATTATATTTTTGTCAAGTACAAAAATACCAGAAAATGGGTGAACAACTTTACTGCATGTGGTAGCACGATACCGCCCGCGGTATTTGTTTTATATAAAAACTGAGATCTGAAATCAGACCTCGAATTCTCTATTTCTTCCTCAAACCCTACCGCGAGAGCATCTCCAGATCCATAGATATCAATCCCCATTTAGTTAATTTTCTTTAGATCTCTTAAATTTTTGAAATGGTTTTTCGAGTTTAGGAAGAGAATGAATTTCAATTTAAATTTTTTCTTTAGATCCATTTAAAAATTTAAAAACAAGAAGAGATACATGTAAATCTTTGAAATATGTTTGGAAATGTTACTTGAATCATTTGAGTTTAAGTTATAAATATGAGAAACTTGTTGGATTTCTCATCTTTTTAGTTTAAGGTTGTCTAAAATCATGGTGAGATGAGGAAGAAAATGAACAATAAAGAAAATGTTATAGGAAAAGCTACCACCCGACAGTAGTGCCAATAAATATTTTTAAAATTATTTTAGTTTTGATTTTAGGAAATCGCATCAGATGAAAAGGCTAGAAGAGGTTCAACCAACAACCCTCATGCTTCGTATCAATAATATTCAGGGATTGAGAATGCAATGATTGGAGTACCATATTTTATGGAGTTCAATGTGATAGAACATGCTAATATTTATGGCATGCTTGCTAGAGCAGATATAATGTCTATCATAATTCCTGATAATTTTTCATCTGTACTCGTAAAATAATTTTATAATCATCTTGAATACCCTAAGAATACAGATTTAAATGGGTGTGTGATTTTGTATATCTATATGGAAATAGTTATGATAACTCATGAAGATCTTAGAAATTAATTTGGATTGGAAGAAAAAGAACAATAGTTAGATATAATAGAGAATTACAGAAAGGATCAAGATTGGTCAGTACTGAATCTTTACATGGAGTGGGTAGTAAGAAGCTCATCACCAATACTGCATCTTTAACACCAAATGCTTATATGATACAAGACAACTTAAGGTATTATGCTTAAGACAGGTGATATAAAAACTATCACATCACAGTTGAGTGTAGTCACTCATGACATTTTATAGAGAGGTGATTTTGACGTTGTAGACTTGTTATTGTCAATTATTGGTCATACTTATAGAATAAAAGATCCTTTGAGAAGGAGACTCAATATTCTCCCTTTGGGAAGTATTATCCAAAGGATCTTGCTAAAGAAGTATGATTAGATAGTTAGAGATTTTTACTTGGATGATTGCTTTCCTCCTATTTTCAGACAAATATGATATAGCCTCCACCATCGTAGAGTGAACCATCATCATCACCTATGCCACCACTTCAGAGAGGTGGTTCTCTTCGGGAAGAAATCAGAGAGTTACGAGAAATTATTGTAGAACATAATGAAGACACTGCTAAGAAATTGAGTGGAATACAAAAAATATTAAAGTGGTTGGTTAGGGGGGAATAAGAAGAAACCTACTCCCACAGAAGATCACGAATGAGAGAATCTCATGATTGATCCACCGCACCACTCGATACAATGAACTCAAAGACAACTAGATATGGGACAGAGTTCTCTAGTGGAGGCCAGTAGGAGGCCAGTGGAGACAACTGGGAAATGTGTTTTTCGAATCAATGCAGGAGTTCAACCACTTTTCACTACCGCCCAATGATATCTAGCTACCGCCGGCGATTTCGCAATTATTGCAGTTTTCTGTTATGTTTTACAGATAATTTATATGTTGTATTTGGCATCTTGTTATGTAATTTGAAGCACTTTATGGCACGTAGATCTCTATATTTTTATGGAGTTTTATTAATTAGTTTTGTTGTTTTTTTAAATTTGAGCATTCTAATTTGAAATGTCTAAAATTCCTAACTATAATCTTAGCATAATGAAGCGTGAATCTAGAAGTGGTTTTGTGAATATGCATATGAGTTGAGAATCTATTCCTATAAAGCTTATTTGCACATGATTCTTTTTAATATGATCTCTGATGAAATGATATCGGATGTCTATGTGTTTAGACCTTGAATGAAGTACTGGATTATTTGCTTGATTAATTGTACTTTTACTATCACACCTTAACTCTACACTCTATTAATGTACCCAAAAAGTCTTTTAATGTTTATTTCACCCATAGGGCTTGTGCACAACAACTACCTAGTGCTATATATTCGGCCTCAATGGTGGAGAGGGCAACAGAATTACATTTCCTACTCGACCAAGAAATTAGTGAAGGGCCTAAAAAGTGACAAGTGCCATTAGTACTTTTACGATCTAGTGAACAACCGACATAGTCTGAATATGAGTAACCATGCAAAATAAATGAATCATTATGTGGATACAAAAAACCTAGTTTAGAAGTACCGATAAGATATCTAAAAATTCATTTAACCGCTTTTAAATGTGATTCTTTGGGATTAGCCTGAAATCTTGCACATAAGCAAACTGCAAACATAATATCAGGTATTGATATGGTTAAATATAACAAAGATCCTATCAACCCTTTATATAAGGTTTGATTAATCAAAACTCCACTTTCATCCTTTCTTTATTTCAAAGAACCACTCATAGGAGTACTAGCTTGCTTAAGGTTTTCAAATCCAAATATTTTAAGAAAATCATGAATATACTTAGATTGACAAATGAAAATGCCATCATATTTTTGAGTAATTTGAAATCCTAGAAAATAAGTAGGTTCTCCTACCATGCTCATTTCAAATTCATTTTTCATAAGTAAAATCACTTCATTACACAACTCTTCATTAGTAGGTCCAAAAATAATGTCAGCCATATATACTTGTAAAACTACTAAATCATTACTAATATGCTTAATGAAGAGTGTATTATCCACACTTCCCATTTTAAAATTATTTTTCAATAAATACAAAGTCAACCTATCATACCATGCATGCGGCATTTGTTTTAAACCATAAAGCGATTTTACTAACTTATAAACATGATTAGGAAATTTTTCATTTATGAAACCCAGAGGTTATTCTACATAAACTTCTTCCTTAATATACCTGTTCAAAAATGTAGTTTTCACATCCATTTGAAATAATTTAAATCTTCTAAAACTAGTAAATATGAGAAAAATTCTAACTTCTTCTAGACGTTCTATAAGTGAAAATGTTACATCAAAATCTACCCCTTCAATCTGTGCATAACTTTTTGCTACCAATCTATCTTTCTTGGGAGTAATCCTGGATTCACTATCTAACTTATTTTTTAAAATCCATTTAATACCAACCACAAGATGATCCAAAGGTCTCTATAAGTTTCCAAACCTTATTATGTTCAAATTGATTAAGTTTATCATTGATAACTAAAAACCAATTTTCATCATTAAAAATAGTTGAAATGTCTTGTGGTTTTATTTCAGATACAAAACATAGGTTTGAAAATAAATCATGTAAAGATGAACGAGTAATAATCCCTTTTGATGATTCTCTAATTAAAAGTTCCTTTGTATGATCTTTTGGATAAATGAGTTCACTTGGTGGCACATATTGCTCAACTTCTGTTTCTTCTACTTTATCTTTTTTTTTCTTTTTCATCAAGCAAGTCATCATCTTCATGCTCCAACGGAAGGAGTTCTTTTTCATTTCCTGTAGGATTGGTATCTACACATGAAACAAACTCATCAAACTTAACATGAATTGATTCTTCAACTATTTTGGTCCTTTTATTATAAATTATATATGCTTTACTAGTTGAAGAATAACTAATAAAAATTCATTCATCATTTTTTTCATCAAATTTACGTAAAGCATCTTTTGCATTCAAAATAAAGCATTTACAAACACTCTAAAGTAAGATACATTAGGCTTCTTTTGAAAATATAGTTCATATGATGTTAGTTTAAAAAATGGTCAAAGTATAACATGATTGATAATATAACATGCAATACTAACAGCTTCAGCCAAAAAAAAATCTAGGTAATTTATATTCCGATAACATAGTGTGAGCTAGTTCTTGAAAAGTTCTATTTTTCCTCTCCACTACACCATTTTGCTGTGGTGTGTGAGGAGCAGAAAATTCATCTTTATTCCTAACTCATTATAAAAAAAAATTAATCTATCATTCTCAAATTCACCTCCATGATCTGAACGTATGCAATTAATTATTAAGTCAAGCTCATTTTGAATACCTATGCTTAATTTTGTAAATTCAAAATACACATAGGATTTGGAAATTAAAGATATAGTCTAACAAAAATATGAATAATCATCTATCAAAACAAAAATGTATTTTCTACCTCTTAGACTTTGTGTAGTAACTAGACCAAACAAATCCATGTGAATTAATTGTAGAGATCTAGAGGTAGAAATAACTTTTTTACTTTTGAAAGATAATTTTGAAATAAATAATTTGACATGTCGTACATAAAGAGGATAACTTTCTATTTAGCAAAGGTAAACCTTTTATTAATTTGTTTTTGGAAAGTATTATAATTAATTTTGCACTGTAATGACCAAGATGCCTATGCCATAATCCTAATTCATCATTCTTTGAAATAAAACATTTTAAGATTGATAAAGATCATGAAATGTCATCATATATATATTGTGACTTCTAAGTGCAGTAAAAACAATTTCATGTGATTTCAAATCAATAATTTTGCACAAGTTTGTAGATGATTCAAATAAATTATTTAAGCCTTTATCACATAGTTTACTTATTGAAATTAAATTATGTTTCAAACCATCTACAAATAAAACATTCGAAATAGTAAAGGAATTGTTACCCAGTACACTGATGCTCATGATCCTTCCTTTTTTGTTATCATCAAAGGTCACCATTCCATCATTCTTCATCTCATGGCTAATGGACTTTGATTTATTACCCTTTATGTGTTTTGAACAGCCAGAGTCCAAATACCACACGTCTTCTTTATGCTTAGCCTGCTAGTAACCTAAAATGGAGATGAAAGAAAAGATCTGGCTACCCAAGTGGTTCCTCCCATTGTATAGGTAGAAACCTTAGGAATCCCGATTTATTTAATAAAACATTTGCCTTTATTTTTGTAGGAGTTCGTGGTGTGACCAAACCTATTACACTTGTCAAACGTAATAAAGAGTGATGAGACCCTTTTCAAGGTTTTTTGAGGACTTCTACTGGAAGATGACGCAGTAACAATAAAGTTG
This sequence comes from Platanthera zijinensis, assembly GCA_039513925.1. Classification (NCBI taxonomy): domain Eukaryota; kingdom Viridiplantae; phylum Streptophyta; class Magnoliopsida; order Asparagales; family Orchidaceae; genus Platanthera; species Platanthera zijinensis. The sequence goes on from CM077083.1 coordinate 161,877,394, forward strand.
AGAGGTCTAAGTTGTCTACCTAAATCACCTAGAGGGGGGTGAATAGGTGAGATGTGCGTCTATTTGCGGAATAAAAAAATTAAGGAACCAGCACAGCACAATACCAAGCAATCACAGACGACAAAAGATTTATAGTGGTTCCCCAACCTTGGGTACGTCCACTTTCCTCACCAATCTAGTAAACCACTAGACTTGGCTACTCCACTATCTCGGATCAAAACGATCCTACACCTCGGAACAACGTTCCTACAAAAAACTCGATCCCAAAATGGATCTACACTCGGAAGATAAAACTTCCTACAGGTCTCGGAGAAAAATCTCCTACACAATAATTTGTTTTAAAAAGAATACAAACAATAATGATCTCAGATCTGGATCTTGACAGTCTTCTTCCTTAAGAACTTTGGCCTGATCAGAAAAGTTGAAGACGACTTGAGAGAGATCCACAAATCTGAAAAAAACTAAATCACCTCGATCGAGAAAATAGATCTGGAATCTTTAAGGCGCGACGAGATCGAGTGATTGACTTACGTCTGGATCGCTGAAGAATCAGGGTTGCAAACCGAGATCGGAGATCGTCGATCCAGAGCTTCTTCCGTGAACGTTAATGGCGGCGGCGACGACTTGAAGAATTAGGGTTCACGGGATTGTTCTCTTTCTCTTTCTTAAAATAATAATCTCTGAAGGAATTGAATATTTAGTCAAATCTGAAATGACTTATTTATAGGTAGACTCCAACGGTCATAAGAATCATTAATGATGGCACGTGGATTTATCAAAAAGAATCAAATCGAAATGTACAGCGATATTGACTTAGAGATTTTTCAGGAAAGATTTGAACAGGCATACTCGAGTCATAGAAGATACATACTCGAGTATCAGATGGTATATACTCGAGTGGAAAAGATTGGCATACTCGAGTAAGAGAAGTTATATACTCGAGTGAAAAGGATTGGCATACTCGAGTAAGAGAAGAGAAAACTACTCGAGTGATCCAGAGATCAATACTCGAGTGATTAACGAACTTCTCGAGTATGAGAGTAGATACTCGAGTGAAAACACTTAGAAAAATTTCAGATAAAGTGTGAATAAATACTCGAGTACAAGAGTTGCAGATACTCGAGTGAGAGAAAAAGAACTACTCGAGTATATTAGGAGAACTACTCGAGTGAGGGGAAAATGAACTACTCGAGTATCTTAGAACAACTACTCGAGTAAAAATTGACTTACTCGAGTATGAAAAATAACTACTCGAGTACAGAGTCACTTACTCGAGTATATAGGAAACTACTCGAGTATGTGGACTTAGAATATTTCTGAAATGGGAAGTACAGAACTACTCGAGTATAAACAAGGCACCTACTCGAGTAACTAACCAACCACTCGAGTACAAGTTATCACTTACTCGAGTGAATACAGTCTACTCGAGTATGTAAACCAACTTACTCGAGTACAGACCCACTTACTCGAGTATACTAGAGAAGTACTCGAGTATGTGGACTTGGAAAATTTCTCGATTAAGAACAGAAGGATTTACTCGAGTATAAGAAATGATCTACTCGAGTGACTGACTATCTACTCGAGTATAAACTTATCTACACGAGTATATAGAGTCTACACGAGTATGTCCAAGGATCTACTCGAGTACTAAGTCACTTACTCGAGTATATGAAGGGTACTACTCGAGTATGTGGACTTAGAAAAATTTCTTCTAAAAGACATACTTCAATACTTGAGTCCACCATTCCAAGTGCATGTAGGAAGTGTATCCCAATAGAGAGGCTATACATGGGCCAACACTTTGGATCACACAATGAGGGATTACATTGTATGGTCCTGTGTTTGGTGACCCATTATAGACTTACATTGGTCTACACTTGGCATTAAGGACCTGCACACATACAACTTAACCACAGCATCAAATACACCTTAATTCATCTTAGTTCAAGGTCTGACCATCTACAAATCTGAGGTATTGTGGAGACAAATCCCAACAATCTCCCCCTATTTGTAGATGTCAGCATTCTCTATACTAAGGTGAATTATTCAGAGTAAAAAGAACAATACACATATACTTAAAAAAAATAAGCTAAAGCAGGATAATTAATGAAATAGCCATAATCAGGATCAATTATATATATAGAATTGTTTTTAACAAAAGGAATCCATTTCCACATTCTCTTTACTCAAGAGGATCCTTCCTTATGCATCCTTTCTCTCTTCAGCTCTTGCCTCTCTAGGTAACTGAATGGCTTGGGAAAGTAAGTTCTGGGCCTAGGAGGAGCAGCTGGATTATTGTGTCCCCAATTCCTGTCATGAAGTCTGATTTTGATTTGGGACACTTCATAGGCTTTCCATTCTGAATGACTGTAAAACTGGTCTCTGTTCTCACCAAGATCTGTAACCAATTTCAGGGTATCAAGGATTAGGGATTTGGAGGTTGGACTCCAAACTTCAGAATGAATAATTGGTGGTCTGCTTTCAGAAGCTAGGGCAGGATCTCTATTGGGTGCAGAACGACTGGCAGAAGCACCTTCACCATATTTTCTCTTCTTCCTTGGAGCTGGAATTTCATCTTGCCACAAATCAGTATAGGTGAGAGGGGGCTCAGTCACATCACCCTCAGGTCTAGGTGAGAAAGCTGGCACACCTTCTGGAATGGCTGCCTGGGCTGGAGCATCTGCAGGAGGTTGTTCTTCAAGAGGATTCAAGAAGTGTGGAATGATGGCAGGGTTGAGATGGGCATTAGGGAAATTCATGTTGTGCAGCCAAACAGCAGTGTCATAGGTATAGAATTTCACAGACTGGAGCTGGGAGAGAATATCTGCTTTCATTTCTTTTACAAGACCATCCACAGTAGCTTGAGCTTGGTTAGATAGTGTTTCAACTTGTTCTTTTACAACTGCTTGAGCTTGCTCAGATAGTTTTTCCACTTGTTCTTTTACTATCTTCTCCCCCTTGGTGATATCTACAGATAGCTGAGCTATAGCTTCATCCCTGAACTTGCCAACTTCTTCACAGATTTTCATAAGATTGGCCTCAGCATGCTTGTCCAACTGGATCTGATTATTGGCAACAGTTTCTTGTTGATTTCTCAGTTCACCTATGCTTGTGATAGTGTGATCTATGGCCTTGCCACCTAGCTGGAACAACCTTTTTAGCTCATCAGTATTGGCCTGGATTTCTGCAAAGCCTCTACTCATCTCTTGTTCAAGAGTATTGACTTTGTTATTGACTGATGCTAGAGATTCATCAAAGTACTTTCTCTGTGCAAGGAGCATCTGTGCAATTTGACTTACCATATCTGAAGAAGAGGGGGCTGAGGTTGGTGCAGGAATTGAAGGAGCAGGAGCAGGAGTAGTCCAAGGAGGAATTTCTGTAATGACCACTGAGCTGACAGCTCTTTTGAAGGGTTCTATTTCAACAGTTTCTTCTGTATTTAGGAAGGATGGCATGGAGAAATCCAAAGTCTTCAGAGGTGCCTCCACAGGATCTGGAGACATTTCCTCATCATCAGACAAGAGAATATGATCAGATTTGCTGGGCTCACTATCAGGAGACAAGGCAGGAGACTGGACTGGAGTCTGAGCTTGAGACTGAACTGGAGTCTGAGCTTGAGTCTGAACTGGAGTCTGAACTGGAGTCTGAACTGGTGTCTGAACTGGAGTCTGTACAGGAGATGAAACTGGAGACTGAATGGGAGACTTGGCAGCTGATCCACTCTGAAAAAGAGGAGCATCTGAGCTGAGCTCATCAATGAATCTGTTTATATCTTCAGCTGTAGACAGTAAAGCTGTGGTATCTGGAATCTCTGAGTCAGGAATTTCTGATTGATGATCTGCTGGAGGAGGAGAGACTGGAGGAGTAGAAACTCTTACCTCTACTAGTTCTAGAATCACTGATTCTGAAGAAACTTGATGCTGAGGAAGAGAAGAGGCAGGCTCCCCCTCAACTATTGCACCAGAGGTAGTAGTAGTTTGATGTAGAGGAGGAGATGGAATCCTGTCTTCAGGTAAACTGGTTTCTTGGTGAGTTTCTGAGATGACATCAGCCTTTGAAGTTTGGGCAGAATTCAGGATCTTGATTTCATACCTCTGTATGGAAGAGATGGAAACTTTCTTCATGTGGTGAAGAGGAGTCCCTTTGGAGAAGTCAAACACTGTAGGATTAATCTCATGGAGGAGGAGTGAGATAATCCTAGCATAATTTGGATGTTTCACGCTCTCTCGGATCTTATCCAGTATCATCATTCCGAACTGGAATTTCTTCCTGCAGACTATGGCTTGCATAACGTCGAATAAATTTTGGGATATTTATCTTATGGAGTATGTCTTGCACCATAGGATTTTGGCGATGACATCAACTAGAAACTTGCCTTCTGAATTGAACAAAGATCGATTCAAGGTTTCACCTCCACCTTCAGGATCTCGACCACAGAATAGGGAAGTACGGTCGGCATCTTCCTTTTCTAGGTCGTCTTCTTCGTCAACCACGGGCATCCGAAGCAGAGTGGCGACTGAAGTTTTATCCAAACGAATCTCAAGTCCTTTTACCTTTGATTTCAGAATTGTGCCATTATGTCTAACCTTCAGTTTTCTGTAAAATTCTTCTACCTCAGGAAGCAGGAGACGGCAGGGTTCTTGAAGAACGAAGGACAATCTGGCGGTGTCCAAGAGAATCAGTAAATTTTTGAAGTCATCCGAAATATCTGCAATACCATCTGTCACGAGTTCGAAGCCGATTCCAATCTTGGAGGAGGGAGCCATCAGCGATTCTGGAGGACGAAGGGAAAAAGAGAGGAGGAAGACAAAAACTTTGCAACTGTTCTGGAAGACGAAGGGACGGCGGTTACTCGAGTGAAATGAGAAGTGGAAAGGATTTCTGATTTTTCTAAATATATATATGACCCTAATTAGGTTTAAGGAGGAGTACTGAAAATAAAATCATACCTGATATGGAGCGCCAAAACGTTGGTGCGAATAGAAGAAAAAAAAAGGAGATTTTCAAATTTCGGATTCCCGTATACTCGAGTAAGTTTCTCCATACACGAGTATGAGATGGAGTATACACGAGTAGATCAAGTAACATACACGAGTAGGTTACCAACTACTCGAGTATGTCAATTTTGGCACTCGTGTATTTCCGTTTACTCGTGTATATATCTCTATGTACTTGAGTATATCACTTTGAATTATAATTTTCTTGGGAGAGATTTACTGCCACTGATATCTTCAACTCTGAGCTTGTCTGTGAATCCACCATTACTATTCCTCTTTGTTGAGCAGTCCGAGTTCCGTTTTGAAGAACGAGAACTTGGACTCGTCCAGCGGCTTCGTGAATATATCTGCCACTTGCCTGTCTGTGGAGACATATTGTAGATCTATGTCTCCATTCTCCACATGCTCCCGGATGAAATGATAACGAAGCTCTATGTGCTTGGTCCGGTTGTGGGAGACTGGGTTGTTGGCTATTGCTATAGCGCTGGATGAGTCGCAAAATAAAGGAATGTTCTGGAACTTCATGTTGTAGTCTTCAAATTGATTCTTGATCCATAAGAGTTGTGCACAACAGCTGCCTGCAGAGATGTATTCTGATTCAGCCGTTGAGATGGCTACACAGTTCTGCTTCTTACTGCTCCAGGAAATAAGTCTCCTTCCGAGAAATTGGCAAGTCCCGGAAGTGCTTTTCCTGTCGTCTTTGCTACCTGCAAAATCTGCATCTGAAAAACCAATTAGTTCACTATCATTACTTCTTGGGTACCATAAGCCAAGATTTGGTGTGCCTTTGAGGTATCTCAGGATTCACTTTGCAGCGATGTAGTGAGATTCCTTAGAGTTCACCTGAAATCTAGCACATACACATGTTGAGAACATTATATCTGGTCTACTCGCAGTAAGGTAGAGCAAGGACCCAATTATGCTTCTGTACTTAGTTTCATCAAAAGGTTTCCCTTTCTCGTCCTTGTCCAGAGACATAGCTGAGGCCATTGGAGTCCTCATAGAGGTTGCATTCTCCATTCCGAATTTCTTAAGCAGCTCTTTGGTGAACTTGGTCTGTGAGATGAAAATTCCATCCTCAGATTGTTTCACTTGAAGCCCTAAGAAATAGTTCAGCTCTCCCATACTGCTCATTTCAAACTTCCCTTGCATAAGTTTAGAAAACTTCTTGCAGAGGTTGTTGTCTGTAGAGCCGAAAATAATGTCATCGACATAGATTTGCACTAGCAAGATCTTGCCTTTTATTTCCCTAAGAAATAATGTCTTGTCTATCCTTCCTCTCGTGAATTTGTTCTCAAGAAGAAAGGTAGACAACGTCTCATACCAAGCTCGAGGAGCTTGTTTAAGACCATATAGTGCTTTTTGCAGTAAATAAACGTAATTAGGAAAGGTTGAATCAACAAAACCTGGCGGTTGCTCTACATACACCTCTTCCTTTATGTCACCATTTAGGAAGGCGGACTTGACGTCCATCTGATAGACGGTAAAGCCCTTAAGTGCAGCGTAGGCAAGAAATAACCTGATCGCCTCCAGTCTTGCTACTGGAGCATAAGTCTGGTCGAGTTGATTCCTTCTTCTTGACGATATCCCTTGGCGATAAGTCTGGCTTTATTCTTTATAATTGTTCCATCTTCGTCCATCTTGTTCCGGTAGACCCATTTTGTCCCGATGACGTTCTTATGCTTGGGTCTAGGAACAAGTGTCCAGACTTTGCATCATTTGAACTGATTCAATTCTTCTTCCATGGCTAGAATCCAGGATGCGTCGGAGTTGGCTTCCTCAAATTTCTTTGGTTCAACCTGTGAGAGAAAACTTAAGTGTAAATTCTCGTTAGTTGTACCTCGACGAGTTCTGATGCCATCCTGAGGATCTCCTATTATTTGGTCAACAGGATGATCCTTCAAGTGTTTGAACTCTAAAGTCCTTGCATCTGGGATCTCTTCAGCCACTGGAGTTGCATCTTCAGCTGGGATGTCTTCTTCATCTTGATCATCTACCTCTCCAATAGTGGTTGTAGAGGGGATCTTGATGAACGTCTCATCTTTATCTTCAATAGGTTCATCCAAGCTAAGTTCTTTCAACTTTGTACCTGCATCTACAATAGGCACACTAGACGAGTTGCTTTGCAACAGACTCGTCTCATCAAATACAAGATGTATCGACTCTTCCACCACCAGAGTTTTTCTATTGAATACTCTATAAGCCTTACTATGGCTACTATAACCTACGAAAATACCTTCAAAGCTTTTCTCGCTAAACTTTGTAGTGTGATACTTGCCATTGTTAAGTACGAAGCACTTACAGCCAAAGATTCTAAAGTATGAAATGGTTGGTTGCCTGCCTTTTAGAAGTTCGTAAGGAGTCTTATCATGGTTCTTGTTGATGAGTGCTCGATTTTGCACGTGACAAGCGGTGTTGACGGCTTTAGCCCAGAAATACTCTGGAAGTGAGGCATCACTCAACATGGTCCGACAAGCCTCTATGAGTGTTCTGTTCCTTCTCTCAGCTACTCCATTTTGCTGTGGAGTGCGAGGAGAGGAAAACTCATGAAAGATACCTTGACTTTCACAAAATTCTGTCATGGCTCCAGATTTGAATTCCGTTCCATTGTCACTTCTGATTTTGACTACGGAACAGTTGTATTCATTCTGGATTTGCCTCACAAAATTAGTGAAAATACCGAAGGTATCTGACTTGTGTTTCAGAAAGAACACCCACGCAAAGCGCGAGTAATCATCCACAATAACCAACGTATATTCCTTACCTCCCAAACTTCTAACCTACAGTGGACCAAACAAGTCCATATGGAGAAGCTGCAAACTTCTATTGGAATCCTTGCCTATTATGCTTTTAAACGAACTTCTTGTTTGCTTGCCTTTGATACAAGCGTGACAAGGACTGTCCGTAACGCACTTGACATTAGGTGCATCACGCACTAAGTTTTGAGAGAATAATTTATTAATAGTTTTGAAATTAATATGTGCTAGTCTCTTGTGCCATTGGTCAGCAAGAGATGCACTACTTTTTGCCAAAAGACACACTGGTGTCGAGGAGTCTATACAAATAAAATTTAAACAGAAAATATTTCTGCTTCGAGTGCCTGATAAAATAGTTTCCATATTGTTAACCGATTTTATCAAACACTTGTCAGCATGAAATTCAACTACGTATCCTTTGTCGCATAGTTGGCTTATGCTAATGAGATTGTGTTCCAATCCTTCAACATAGGTTACATCCGAAAAGGATACGCTACCGTTAGAAATCATACCATAGCCTTTAGTGATTCCTCGATCTGAACCTCCAAAGATGACCTTTGGTCCGTTGTAGACTGAGGTGTAGTTCTGTAGTAGGCTCCTTGTCCCGGTCATATGCCGAGAGCATCCACTGTCCAAGTACCAGATTGGCATTTTGGTGGTCTTTGGACATACCTGCAATTACAATCATTTAGCCTTAGGAACCCAAACAAGTTTGGGTCCTTGGTCTCGAGTTAGAATACTCCCCCTACGAGTATTAGCCTCATGAGTGGTCACTCTCACGTTGCTAACTTTAGGGGTTGCAGCATTTTTAGGATTGAACCAGCAATCGATGGCAAAGTGACCAACTCTACCACAGCACCAACAGTCAAATTTGTTGTATCTTTGCCTCATCTTCTCCTGCTTGACTACCTCGAGAGGAGGTCCAACAGGGGCAGCATTTTTAGATGTGGAGGCTTCATGATGATGGCACGTGCATGAAGTATTTTCCATCCTCGGCTTTTCTACAACAACTTTCACTTTGGGTGCCTTCTTAATATTATGACCATGAACATAAGGTCCATAGCTCTGAAGTTGAATCTCCTCATAAGGTTCCTTGAAAACGCTCTCACCAAAGTTGCAAAGGCGAGTCCACCCTTGGTATCTTATCTTAGGCTTCTCAAGGATAGGCCTGCTAAAGTGACCATAGGTGGATTCGTAGTCAAGATCGTTCGTAGGAAAGATGACTTTCTTGAACGCGACTGGCTCCAAGGGAGCTTTCCCTTTCTCTTCGGCAGAGGCCTTCTTGGCCGTCTTATTTCTCCTCTTGGCCTTGTTTCTCCTAGAAGATTTACTAGGAGCTCCTTTGTGGCCTAGACCGGCACCACTTGCCTTAGCTGAGAATTCAGCAATCATAGGAAGCACAGTCTTAGGCTTCGAGAAGCTTTCTACAAGCTTCTTCTCAGTCAAGAGTTGTTCTTCCAATTCCTTGATGATTTTCTCTTTAAGGTCAAGATGCCCGAGAGCCTTGTTGTATTCTTCGATAGATTTATCGAAGTCTTCCTTGAGAGAGTCAGTCTTAGAGACTTCTTCTCTAAGGTTGCTCTCTGAAGATTTTAGAGATTTTATCTCCCTAGCTTGAGTTTTCACGACTTGGCGACATTTGTCGTAAGCCTTGAGTAACTCCTGATATTGTATCATGAGTTCTGATTCATCCTCAGAGGGATAGCCCTCTGGTTCATTGTCATCATCAGAGTCCGAAAGAGGGGTGTGAGATTTTACCTCCCCAGTGAACTGGGGGACTTGCTCATCGTCTGTTAGAGCCATTAGCCCAAAGTAAGCTTCTTCCTCTTCTGCACTTGACTCGGATGAGTCGGAGTCACTGAGAGTTTTGCTCTTCTTAGCTAACAAACTCTTTTCTGTCCTCTTCCTGTTGTAGGACTTCTTATCTTATTTCTTGCCGCCCTCTTTCTTCTTATGGGGGCAATCCGCAATGACGTGACCTGGCTTGTTGCAGCAATAACAAACAATATCAGTGGAATAATGTTATTCGGTTTCGAGCCATACCTGTCATGGCTGCTTGAGCTCTTTTTCTGACGATCACCATCATTGCGTGATCTTCTATATGAGGCATCCTTGCCTTTCCATTGCTTCTTTTTGTTCAAGAATTTCTTGAACTTCCTTGAGAGTAGAGAAAACTCTCCTTCAGATAGCTCCGAGGCAGAAGAGCTTGGTTCAGACGAATCTTCATCATCAGCTTCAGGAGCTGGGGCAGGAGAGCTAGCCTTTATCTTCCTTGAGCTGTCTGCCTTTAGAGCGATAGATTTCTCCTTGGATACAGACCTGCTTGTCTCTTCTTCAGCTTTTCTTGAGTTGATTTGCAGCTCGTAAGACATAAGCTTTCCGAACAGATTCTGCGGGTCCGTCTCAGCTAGCCTTCCAAACTCCCGAATGGCACATACCTTATTGTCCCATTCCTTGGTTAGGGATCTTAGGAATTTGTCATTCAGTTCTCCGTTGGTGAAGACTCGGCCATAAACTCTTAGGCCGTTCACTATCTTGAAAAAGTTCTCGAACGTGTCAACTATGGCTTCCTTGTGACCTTGCCGGAAGGCTTCATACTTTTGATTCAGAAGGGATCTCCGATCATCCCTCGCTTCTTCAGTGCCTTCCATCAGAGTCACCAGGGATTGCCACATCTCCTTGGCAGATTTGCAATGGATGAGATTCTGCAGCATTGAGTCATCGACTGCACTTGCTATTATATTTTTGGCTTTCTTATCGAGGGAGACAAGTGCAATCTCGTCCTTATCCAAGTCCATCAGCTTCTTAGGAACTTGTTTGGATGAGTCTATAGTAGAGGCAACCATAGGAACATGCGGACCTTCTTCAACAATCATGAAGATCCGAGGATCCACAGCTTCCACGAAGAACCTAACTCTTTCCTTCCACATAGGAAAATTATTCTTGGTGCAGATGGGAAGCTTGGCAAAATCTTTAGTCTTACTCATGCTTGATATTTCTCAAAAGACAACTCGGGTAGGATCAGATTAAGGTGTTAACCTCTTAACGATCAACCTCCCCCTCTGATACCAATTGAGAGGTCTAAGTTGTCTACCTAAATCACCTAGAGGGGGGTGAATAGGTGAGATGTGCGTCTATTTGCGGAATAAAAAAATTAAGGAACCAGCACAGCACAATACCAAGCAATCACAGACGACAAAAGATTTATAGTAGTTCCCCAACCTTGGGTACGTCCACTTTCCTCACCAATCTAGTAAACCACTAGACTTGGCTACTCCACTATCTCGGATCAAAACGATCCTACACCTCGGAACAACGTTCCTACAAAAAACTCGATCCCAAAATGGATCTACACTCGGAAGATAAAACTTCCTACAGGTCTCGGAGAAAAATCTCCTACACAATAATTTGTTTTGAAAAGAATACAAACAATAATGATCTCAGATCTGGATCTTGACAGTCTTCTTCCTTAAGAACTTTGGCCTGATCAGAAAAGTTGAAGACGACTTGAGAGAGATCCACAAATCTGAAAAAAACTAAATCACCTCGATCGAGAAAATAGATCTGGAATCTTTAAGGAGCGACGAGATCGAGTGATTGACTTGCGTCTGGATCGCTGAAGAATCAGGGTTGCAAACCGAGATCGGAGATCGTCGATCCAGAGCTTCTTCCGTGAACGTTAATGGCGGCGGCGGCGACTTGAAGAATTAGGGTTCACGGGATTGTTCTCTTTCTCTTTCTTAAAATAATAATCTCTGAAGGAATTGAATATTTAGTCAAATCTGAAATGACTTATTTATAGGTAGACTCCAACGATCATAAGAATCATTAATGATGACACGTGGATTTATCAAAAAGAATCAAATCGAAATGTACAGCGATATTGACTTAGAGATTTTTCAGGAAAGATTTGAACAGGCATACTCGAGTCATAGAAGATACATACTCGAGTATCAGATGGTATATACTCGAGTGGAAAAGATTGGCATACTCGAGTAAGAGAAGTTATATACTCGAGTGAAAAGGATTGGCATACTCGAGTAAGAGAAGAGAAAACTACTCGAGTGATCCAGAGATCAATACTCGAGTGATTAACGAACTTCTCGAGTATGAGAGTAGATACTCGAGTGAAAACACTTAGAAAAATTTCAGATAAAGTGTGAATAAACACTCGAGTACAAGAGTTGCAGATACTCGAGTGAGAGAAAAAGAACTACTCGAGTATATTAGGAGAACTACTCGAGTGAGGGGAAAATAAACTACTCGAGTATCTTAGAACAACTACTCGAGTAAACATTGACTTACTCGAGTATGAAAAATAACTACTCGAGTACAGAGTCACTTACTCGAGTATATAGGAAACTACTCGAGTATGTGGACTTAGAATATTTCTGAAATGGGAAGTACAGAACTACTCGAGTATAAACAAGGCACCTACTCGAGTAACTAACCAACCACTCGAGTACAAGTTATCACTTACTCGAGTGAATACAGTCTACTCGAGTATGTAAACCAACTTACTCGAGTACAGACCCACTTACTCGAGTATACTAGAGAAGTACTCGAGTATGTGGACTTGGAAAATTTCTGGATTAAGAACAGAAGGATTTACTCGAGTATAAGAAATGATCTACTCGAGTGACTGACTATCTACTCGAGTATAAACTTATCTACACGAGTATATAGAGTCTACACGAGTATGTCCAAGGATCTACTCGAGTACTAAGTCACTTACTCGAGTATATGAAGGGTACTACTCGAGTATGTGGACTTAGAAAAATTTCTTCTAAAATACATACTTCAATACTTGAGTCCACCATTCCAAGTGCATGTAGGAAGTGTATCCCAATAGAGAGGCTATACATGGGCCAACACTTTGGATCACACAATGAGGGATTACATTGTATGGTCCTGTGTTTGGTGACCCATTATAGACTGACATTGGTCTACACTTGGCATTAAGGACCTGCACACATACAACTTAACCACAGCATCAAATACACCTTAATTTATCTTAGTTCAAGGTCTGACCATCTACAAATCTGAGGTATTGTGGAGACAAATCCCAACAAAAGTGATTAGATTTTTTATCAGCAAATTTAACATATCTGAAATTTTTTAAATTACCGGCGGTAGTGGGTACCGCCGGGTGGTAGCTTCCAGAACAACAACAGAGCATGAACTTTGCAGATCCATGAAACTGACTGGATAAAATCATATCCAGTGATTTTTGGCCAATTCCAAACCTTTTAACTATCATATTCAAGTCATGGATCTGAGCTTTCAATGTGGTATTTTCATTAACTAACATGACATACTGATTAACAAAAGCTTTCTTGTCATATTCTACTTGAGAACAAGAAGTTTTGATAGATCTTTCTAAGTCCATTTTCTCCTTAGTAAGAATTTTAACAATGGATTGGGACTTAGAAAGACCTTCTTCTAATTCTTGTACTCTTGCCAATGAGTGATCGCAATCTTTACAAGTCATCTTCTCTTTTCCAAGTACATTTAGTTTAGAAGATAATTTTCTATTTTATCTTAATAAAACTTTGTTTTTAGTTTTTAACAAATCAATGTCTTTTAAACTTTCATAAATAGGAGGAGTTGTCTCAGTGCCGCTTTGGACACTGCATTCATCTTTGAATGGTGAAATGCTTTTTCCCATCAAGCACATGTTGTCCTTCTCATCAATATTTGAAATTGATCAACTTGAACCTTTAGATGAAAAATCATCTCAAGTCTTCGCCTATAAGATTTTCTTTTTATCCTTTTTTTCATTCCCCTTCTCTCTTTGCACTTTCAGATATTTCAGGCACTTGTTTCAAATATGTCCAATTTTTCTACAGTGATAGCACTCGTGTGGCAAACGTTCCTCGTCATCGTCAATATCAACTTTTCCTTTCCCTTTCCTAAAACCAAACTCCTTCTTTTTATAATACTTTTTGAATGAATTTCTCCTCTCTGGGTTCCTCATAATTCTCTTGAATTTCTTTACAAACAGTCTCTCCTCATCCTCTTCATCATCTTCATCAGTTTCACTCTCTACTTCCTTCTTAGACTTCAATGCCAACTCCTTATTTTTCGGATCCAAGCTATACTCTTGTTGTTGAATTTTCAATTCTACTTCATGTATTTTGAGATTTCCAATGAGGCTCTCAATTTTAAGAGTCTTAAGATCATGTGATTTCGAGATGGTGGTCACCTTTGGATTAAACTTCAGGGGAATTAGTCTAAGAATATTTTTAACCAAATCATCATTGGAGGAATTCTTTCCAAGGACTTTTGAATCGTTGATGATTTTAGTAAACCTTGTGTACATAGAATCCATGTCTTTGTCAACTTCCATTCTGAACTTTTCAAATTCTGATTCCAGTTGGAATAACTTTGAGTCTTTTACCTGCAATGTACCATCATGAGTAACTTAAAGTAAATTTCAAATATCATATATAGTTTCACAAGCGCAAACCTATTAAATTCAGTTCTATCTAACACACAAAATAAAGTGTTTATTTCTTTAGCGTTATTCTTGCATCTAAGTTTTTCAGTATCGTCCCAATTATCCTCCAGTTTTTCAATACAGACACTTCTAACTACCGTTATAGGTGGATTGTAACATTGTTCTACCATACCCATATGTCTATATCTAACACAATTAGTATACAACCCATTCAAGTTGTCCAATAATTGTAGTCTGTGCCAGTGAATAAGGGAGGTCTTCTAATCCCTTGCTTATTAGAAAATGCACGATCATTATGCGCCATTACTCCCGGTGATAAAACCATTTTGGAGTAACCTAACTCTAATACCAAGTTTTGGATCTTGAGGCGCCCTTAGAGGGGGGTGAATAAGGGCAAACAATAATTTTTACTTAACAAAATATGAATGGAAATCAAGCAAAGTTTTACACAATTAGAAACACATAACAAACACTTAGAAATTTATAAGTGAATTGAAATGAAATTTTATTTCATATATGGTGTAAAACATCATATCAAAATAAAGTGTTTATTTCTTTATCATATGTAGTTTCACAAGCGCAAACCTATTAAATTCAGTTCTATCTAACACACAAAATAAAGTGTTTATTTCTTTAGCGTTATTCTTGCATCTAAGTTTTTCAGTATCGTCCCAATTATTCTCCGGTTTTTCAATAGAGACACTTCTAACTACCGTTATAGGTGGATTGTAACATTGTTCTACCATACCCATACGTCTATATCTAACACAATTAGTATACAACCCATTCAAGTTGTCCAATAATTGTAGTCTGTGCCAGTGAATAAGGGAGGTCTACTAATCCCTTGCTTATTAGAAAATGCACGATCATTATGCGCCATTACTCCCGGTGATAAAACCATTTTGGAGTAACCTAACTCTAATACCAAGTTTTGGATCTTGAGGCGCCCTTAGAGGGGGGTGAATAAGGGCAAACAATAATTTTTACTTAACAAAATATGAATGGAAATCAAGCAAAGTTTTACACAATTAGAAACACATAACAAACACTTAGAAATTTATTAGTGAATTGAAATGAAATTTTATTTCATATATGGTGTAAAACATGAACAAGAGATTCTAATAAAGCTTGAAATCAATGCTAAGATGATTTTTTTTGAATTCACTAGTCCTTCTCTTAAGGACCGGCTGGCTAAAGCCTATCTCTCCCTAGATACAACTACTAGCCTCCCCCTAGATCTCTCCAAGGCCTAGTCATTGTACAAAAGACAGCCATTTCCCCTAAACCACATAAGGGCCTAGTCGCACTGACAAGGCGGCGATTTCTCTACCATTTACAATGAAGAAAAAAGATTACAAAATAAGAAAATTAATATTAAAACTTTCTCTGATATTGAGCGCCGAAGAAAACAGTGAAGCCTTGCGAAGATCACCGGAGTTGATGTGCACGAACGGTCTCTTATTCGACATTGAACTTTCTTGGGAACTTGGGAGTTTTTCTTGTTTCGGAGAGCTCTAGATGAGAATGCACGGGAATCAATGCTCCTAGAGGTGTATAACATCTTTTTTTTGAAGTCTAGCAATTTATATAAAAAGTCTCAATCGCCTGTAGTATCTCGATATCACGGGCGGTATCACCTTATGCTGCCACATGTGTCAAGCCAATCTGATCGTGCCTTGAGGATGGAGATCGTGCTTGATTATGGGGCTACCGCAGGTGGTATCTCGATACTGCCTGGAAGTATGTCGAAGTTGTGCATGCCTTAGCTAAACAGCACGGGATTATGACTGACGCCACTAATGCTACCGCAGGCGATATCTAATTATTGTTGGCTGTACTGAAATTTTGTACTTAGCCAAAATTGTCTTTAAAATTGATCCATAGGAGAATTTACCGGTGATATCTGCACACCATGAACAAACTAAAATCAAATATTTTCGAGATTTATTATTATCAAACCAGGAAAGCGGAACACATGCTCCAATAGGGGGGACTTCCATCATTTCGCTAAATTTGGTGATTCAAGTGACTGAAACAGGGCGACGTCATTCACCAGCACTAATTACGCCCTAACACAAATACCACCATGACCCTCCAGAAAACTATAAATAGGCCCCATGCCTTCATTTGAAGACAAGTAACTCCAGTGGTAAGAGAGATTTTTGAGTTTTTTGGGCGAGATCGTGGACTTAGGCCGATCCTCCTCTTAGGAATTTTCTCCGCTCCTCTTCTTGCGTAAAGGCTCCGTGTACTTAGAGATTTTCCCAGCCGGAATGCTTCCATCATGGTTCTGGGGACTTAGCCAAATTTCTAGGCCACAATGCTTCCATTGAGGTTCCATGTACTTAGCCAAATTTCCATGCCGGAATGCATCCATCGAGGTTTTGTGGACTTAGACAAATTTCAAATGTTGAAGTGCTTACATTGAGGCTCCAATGACATAGTTTCATTCCATTATTTTTGTATTTTGCAATTGCAACGGAGAAGCGGCATGTTGCCCTCTGAGATCAAGTCCCAATCCCTATAAACTCAAAGGAAATAGTGAATTTCTGGTCTACGCAGATCCAACCATATGGTTTTTCACCCATTCTGAGTTTTCCACGTCAAGAAAAACCTCTTGTCATTTGCTGCTGTTTACTTTGACTGTTTGCGCGCCTGGTTCGATTCCGAGCTAAGGTGGTCTGATTCCTCTGAATCGAGGAAAAACCAGGTGACCCGCAATAGTTTGGCATCACTTGTAGGAAAGTGGTCCTAAAAGATCTAACAAGTTGTAGCATCCCCTAACTAACGACAATGGCAAGAAGAAGCACAAACTACAAATGGCGTGGCTCTGGAAGAGCACCCCCAGTTAGCCCCAGCTAACTCACCTGCAAACAACGCTCCATTGCCCAATGGAACCACCTTCAGCGCTCCTCCCAACTCAATGGAGTAGCTTTTCTAATTAATGGAAGAGCGCCAGGCTGACGTGATCACCCTCTTTTAGGACCTAGGAGTTTGCAATCCTCTTAATTCTGCGGACGTGCACGGGGCATGACCGGCGGTTGCACGTGGACACTCCTCTCCTCAGGACGTTATTTGCCCAAAGATCCTCCCTCTAACAAACTTTCCGATGAAGCGATCTCCATGCATGTCGCTCGAAGGCCAAAGCCACAGGCCGACATCTTGCAAAACCCTCGTCTGATGGACATGAATGTCTGATAAGATAACCACTGGCTCACCCGCCAGGAGGTTAGGGAAATGATCGAAGAGAAGCATGCTCAGGAGTGGTGTTGCCCCGTGAACGTTTGACATCCCTTCCATTATGGGTCCCCACTCGCCCCTCAAGTCTTAGCACACCCTGTTCTGTATGGATTCAAGCTGCCGCACTTTGAGGCATTCGGTGGGGTAGAGGACCCCCTGGAGAACGTGAATCATTTAATGACAATCATGTATCTCTTCAACACGCCTGACCATCTGTTGTGATAAGTGTTCCCCATAACTCTGAAGGCGAACACACACACGTGGTTCCATTCCCTACGAGAGGGGGCAATCAACAACTTTGGGGAGCTCACCTGTCTCTTCATTGATCAATTTATATCGAACCAACGAATCGTAGAAGACCCCTCTCATCTCTCCTGCATCCACACAAATGAAGGAGAGTCACTCAATGAATTCTTCCGCCGCTTCATCTCTGAGGCACGGCAGATCCTGAGAGTCGACCCGAAGCTTCTCTACAACATCTTTCTCAGAGGGCTCCCCCCAAATGGATTCTACTCGTCTCTGATGAGGGAGATGATCCCAAGCTATTTCGAGCTCATTAACCGGGTGAAAGAACAAATCTTGGTCGATGAGGCGATCGAGTCCCACCGCTAGCAATTTGAAGGGTCTTCCAAGTGGAAGAGGGAATCAGAACTAGCTCCCCCAACACACCGTCAAAGTGATGACTGCCGTAAAAATCCCCACCAGGATCAAGGCTCCTATCGGCACTGGGAGTTCACCCTACTAAACACCATCTGAACGCAAGTAATCATGGATTTTTAGGACTCCGACATGCTCTGATGCCCAAAGACATTGCCCCACCTAAATCGAGGGGACAAGACACAATAGTGTGAGTTCTACAGTGGGAACGGGCATAACACAGAGAACTGCACCCGACTGAAGGTGGAGATAGATCGAGTGTATCATCCTATAAGTGAATTTGGAGAGGTACTTATAAAATCAAGAGCCCAATTGGCCCCAACTGCACCAACCTGGACGAGATTTTCCCCTGTTGTGCCTGGACGTGCAAGGGGCATACAAATGGTCAGGGAGGTCAGGACTATCGCCGACTTTCCTTTCCAACTCCTTTCTATCGCTCAGTATGTGAGGGGCTAGAAAGTCCCAAAGCCCGATTAATACTGCCATCAGCTTCAGGGATGAAGACATGAAGGGCGTGTTCACTCCGCACCAAGATCCCCTCATCATTAGCTCGGGATCGGTAATCCGTACTTCTAGGGCAAATAGATACTTATTTATAGTGAAAGCTTGGTGGACATCTTATTTGAAACCACCGTGCTCAGCATGAAGATCCCCTAAGAATGCCTCGAGCCAGCGACCAGACAATTATACGGCTTCGAAAACACACTTGTACCTGTATAGGTAATGATCACACTCCTCATCACTCTAACAGAGTTCCCGAGGCAAGACACCTGGGATGTCTAGTTCGTGGAAGTTGACTCCTACTCGGCATACAAGATAATATTTGGTCGTCCACTCCAAGCGCATCTCGAGGAAATCACCTCTATTCTACACATGACACTGAAGTTTGTCACCCCGGGCGGAATAGGTTTCTCATGAGGCAATTTGGAGGTGGCATGACTGTGCTACCTTCAGCAGGAGCATCTCGGTCAGGTCTTGGAACATGAAAATTTAGGTGGAGATTAAACTAGAATGCCTCCAGCTATTAACTACTTTCCTTTTTCTAAAGAATAAACCGCGAGAAAAATATATGAGTACATGTATCTTCCTTTCAACAATGCAACATTTGTTTTCCTCTACACTGCGGACGGGTCCCCCAAAGGCGAGAATGACAAAAGACTTTCTGCACCTCCCAGGCGAGATAGACGGAAGTCAATCTACACCTTTCAGGTGAGATAGACGAAAGTCAATCTATATCTTTCTAGCGAGATCTACAAAAGCCTTTATGCACCTCATGCGAGATCTGCAAAAGCCTTTTTGCACCTCAGGCGAGATCAGTAAAAGCCCTTCTATAATTTAGGCGAGACAGACAAAGGTATGTGTGCACCTCCTAGGTGAGATGGACAAAGGTCCATCTACACCTTTACTTGGATGAACCTCAGTTCTCTTAAGGCGCGAACGAATAAAGGTTCTTCACCACCTCTACCCTGATGGACCCTGGTCCTCCTGAGGCGCGAACAGACAAAGGTTCTTCGCCACCTCTACCCGAATGGACCCCGATCCTCCTAAGGCATGAAAAAATAAAGGTTATTTGCTACCTCCACTTGGACAAACCCCGGTCCTCCTAAGACACGAACAAATATAGGTTCTTTGCTACATGCACCTGGATAAACCTCGATTCTCCTCAAGCGCAAATGAACAAAGGTTCTTCGCCACCTCCATCTAGACAAACCCTAGTTCTCCTGAGGCACGAACAAACAAAGGATCATGGACACCTCCACCCGGATGGACCCCGATCCTTTTGAGGCATGAACGAACAAAGGTTCTTAGCCACCTCAACTCGAACGGACCCCGACCCTCCTTAGGCGCAAATGAACAAACTTTCTTTGCCACCTCCACTTAGATGAACCCTGGTTCTCCAGAGGTGCGAACAAACAAAGGATCTTTTTCATTGCCACCTAGACGAACCCTGGTTCTCCTGAGTTGCGAATGAATAAAGGTTCTTCGCCACTTCCACCTAGACGAACCTTGGTTCTCTTATGGCACAAATAAACAAAGGGTCTTTGCCACCTCCACCCTGATTGACCGCGATCCTCCTAAGGTGCGAACGAACAAAGGTTCTTTGCCACCTACACCCGGGTAGACCTCAGTCCTCACTAGGTGAGAACGAACAAATGTTCTTTGGCACCTCCACCTAGACAAGCCCTTATTCTCTTGAGGCACGAATGAACAAAGGTTCTTCGCGACCTCCACCTAGAAGAACCCCAGTTCTCATTAGGCGCGAACAAAGGGTCTTCGCCACCTTCACCCGGTTGAACCTTGGTCCTCCTGAGGCGCAAACAAATAAAGGTTTTTTGCCACCTCCACCTGCATGGACCCTGGTCCTCCTGAGGCACGAAAAAATGAAGGTTCTATTCCACCCCACTTGGATGGACCCCGGTCCTCCTAAGGAGTAAACGAATAAAGGTTCTTCACCACCTCCACCAGAATGAACTCCGATTCTCCTAAGATATAAATAAACGAGTCATCTCCACCATCTCCGCTCAAAGCGCGAGTGAACTAGGGATCATCGTCTCTAAATTCTAAGCGTCCTACAACTCTCCCCAAAAAATGAGTAAACGAACAACACTCGAGCAAAGCAATACCCTACCAAAAGAACAACCAAACGCAACAGATCCACAATCCAAAGGGGGTCTTCACTCAAATAAAAGGTGCCCCATGGGCTACATTATCATGAAAAGAAAAAACATGCAATGACACGAGAATACACCTACAAAGCAAACACAGACAAATCAAAACAAATAGGGGAAGAAGAGACAAATGAGATCATCCCAATACAGCGACATCAACATCATCATCTAATGCATCCTCCATGCTTAGAGAGTCCTGCTCAGGAAACCTCTGAGCAGCTCGAAACCCCTTGTTGAAACCTAAGCAGTATGTGGCATCACAACCATCCTCCACGAGTGGGTCTACCTCTGTCACCATCATCTCATAGCATGCCTTGTAACACCACGCCCATTATAAAGAATATAATAGAATGTATGACCAGGGCCCCACGCCTTATTCAACAAACAGACAATGAAGTTACGAAATAAGGCCAAACATCTAACCAATCTACCACAGAGTTCACAACTAACAGAAGCATTTAAGTAAGATAACCCACCAAAGGAATGTCCACTAGAAACCATAAGTATGAATTTACACACAAGGGTTTGTCCTTAAGGACTTACAAATGGCTTACATGATTACACAATAAATTGATTTGCATACATCGGAACGCAGGCCAATAACACATGTAAGTAGTAAATGAACACTTAGGCATTTGAGGGCCAATACAGCAAAAGGGGCATCAGACCGCTACTTACCGCTCAGAACTCCAGCACCTTCACAAGTCCAATCCATGAAGATGTGACAAAACAAATTAAAGATCAGCTTTAGCTGACCAAAATTATATTGACCCCACCCCAATCCCGGGGTGGTGGTACTCATTCCCTGCAAGCAAGCAGTATGACAATATATATATAATTACGCAAGTATTAGCATGCACGTCCACACACTTCGTGCACTCATGGCATATTTTCGGTGTACTGAATTTCAAGTCCCACCTATATCATAAGCATCAACACTTAGATGGTATGTTTAAGCTATTATCGGTCATAAGAGGTTCCTCTTTCTGGACATCCCCAAGACCAATGCACCGAGGAGCTACCTCTTCACCGACTCACACTAGACGGGTTAAGATCAGCCTTGCCCGACTCAATCATCGCGAGCAACCAACTCGATGCGGGTCAGCCTCATCTCAGCCCGTTAATATGGTAACCGATGTTATCCCTTTAGTCGGCACACAAGGCCACCAAGCTAGGAACTATAGGCCCTTATCTTAACATACTACGCATATAGTCACCAAAATATGGGATTCACATTCACAACAATGCTACTGGGAGCTATAACCAGCAATAATATTATTGTTGCAAGATATTGACAAAACTACCAATCTGTCTCAATCTCGGGTTCACACCCAGAACATACAACTACCCACTAGCCCATACTAGAAGAGTTATCGCCAGCAATATCGCTATCGCAGGCAAAAGCAACAGAACTTCATTTTCTGTTGCATCTCGGGCATTTCCTGGATAGCACATTGATGAGTTGTAAATATACCCATTTTATAGTGTATTTATTTTGTTGTTTTACTTTATTTTCTTCTTTTTTAGTTTGTTTTGTTCAATAAATTGTTTCTTTTTTGTAAATTTTTATTTCTAACTTAGTTTTTTTTGTTTTTCTGAAATTGTTCAGAAAAATAATTTTCGGCCCTGTCACGCCCGTGACCATGCCCAACACGGGCGTGTCAGGCCCTCAACGCAATCAGCCAGCCAAAATCAACAATTTCACTCTTCCGAGCCCGACACGCCCAACGTCACGCCCGTGTCAAAGCCTGTCACGCCCGTGTCGAGGCCGACACGCAACGCTTAGTCAAACAGTCAACGCTGCCGATATCAGGATGCCAGCTGTCCGGGTCACGCCCCCCTGTCACGCCCGTGACAATCCTGTCACGCCCGTGACCGCCACGTGGGCTGCCCTGAAGTCAAAGCGCGCGTCAAATCCCCAGATCCAGCTCCCCGTCACGCCCTAGTCACGCCCGTGCCTGACACCTGTCACGCCCGTGACCTGGGGCGTGACCGCCACGTTTTCAGCCGAAGTCAACTTTCCAGTCAAATCACCGATCAGCTCATGAACAGTACTGACACGCCCCCCTATCACGCCCGTGACCTAGGGCGTGACCAACCCAAAATTTTGCCTATAAAAGGGCAGCTGCTGTATGAGAATTCTGTCTCCTTTTTTGACCACTTCACTTAGGGGAGGTGCTGCCTAAATGGATCCAAATGCTTATGTAAGAGAATTTTCTCCCCCTCCCTTAGTTTGTTTTAGCTTTCTAGCTTTAGCTTTCATGTAATAGCTTTTTCATAAATGAAATATTAGTTTTTCTCTCTTTACATAGTATGAATGTTCATTTGGAAGCGCCTTTCTTAAGTGATTTTTCGTTCCTTTTTGTGCATTTTATCTTTGTTTTCAATTATAGCTTTTATAACTTAGCTTAGTTTAGGATTTTCCGCACTTTCTAGCCGTTGTAATGTCCATTTTATTTTCATTTTTTGCACCCGTTTAGCTTTAGTTTATTTTTATTTTCACTTTTTATGCATTTCTACCGCATTCTAGCGATAGAAATGCAGTTGTTCTAATTTTTCGCCAACTTCCATTTTGCGTTTATTTGCAAAACTTTTAGCTTCGTTTAATTTTTATTTTGTCTTTTTATGCATTTCTACCGCATTCTAGCGGTAGAAATGCAGTCATTTTAATTTTCCGAGAACTTAGCTTTTCGTTTTAATTTTCAAAACTTTTTGTCCGGTTAATTTTTATTTGCACTTTTTATGCATTTCTACTGCATTCTAGCGGTAGAAATGCAGTTGTTTTAATTTTTCAGTCACTTTGCTTTTTCTTATTTCTGTAGAGTGCGTGCGTGTATGAGTTAGATTTTATAGCTTTATTTCAATTTCTGTAGAGTGTGTGCGTATGCATTTATTTCCGCCTACTCGTTAAGAGTTAAATGGCGCTCTGCTTTCATTTTCCGCCCACTCGTTTGAGTGGGACTTGTCTTTTTACTGCTTTCATTTTCTTCCTACTCACTTGAGTAGGATAACTTTGTGTGTGTGTGTGTGTTTACTTTATTGTAGAGTGCGTGTGTGTGATTTTACTTTCCTGTAGAGTGTGTGCGTGTATGAGTATAAATTTACCCCCGCCCACTCGCTCGAGCCTGGATTCGCATTTACTGCTTTCTTCAGTCCTACTCGTTTGGGTAGGACTTGCAATTTACTGCTTTCTTCCTGCTTTCTTACTGCTTTATTTTATCGCTTTCTAGCGTAAGTGTCCCCATTCCGATGAGTGGCTAACCGCCCTTAGCCCTCAATATCGAAGAGCATTGGGACAGATAAAGTAGCTTTAAATAATTAAAGGTCCTGTTTTCTATTTAATTAAATTTCTTAAGGTTTGTGTCACAACCCGCATTTTCTCCGAATTAAGAATTATCAGAGTAAGAGAAAACACGCGTCATGATGCCACGTCAAGCAGGGGATAACTGCTGACGCTCAGGCAAATCCAACTACAATCTTTATGCAAGAAAATCATGAGCTTAATGAATAGAAAATCAGTTATGTTTAGAGTCTGTATCCCTCGGCTCAGTGGATCATCTAGTCCATAAAAGAAAACTATATTTAAACGCTGCGGAAAAATACTTTAATTAGGTTTTACACCCTAAAGAGCGCATAAGGGTCCCAAGAGAACCACTCATGCTATGCAAGACACTACACTTAGTTTATATAATATATATAAGAAAACGGTTTTCGTACGTGATTTGGAAAATAGTGATTAAGTTTACAAAACATGCTGATCATGAGCTTCATTTATAATAATAATTATAGTTTAAAAATAACTAGCAACCTAGCATAAAACCTTCTCAAAGCAAGTAGACTATCTCCAGAAAAATAAATGGTAGCAGCAATAGTATATATCTAGTACAAGGTAAAAACTACTAGTGGGCGCCAACAACCTGACACGAACCCACCAGCACACATATATGTCTGTAAGAAAGTACTGAAAACAACCTCACAAACAAGGTAAACAAAACTCCAAAGTCCGGGAGTCCACCAACAACAACACCTCCAACTAGCCACCAGACTGGCTACAGCTCAGAACCCGAGGCATTCCAAAAGAAAACAGAATACCTCAGCAAGCAAAAATCAAGGTAAAACTGCATGAAAGAGTCAACCAAAAGGACAAAATAACAGAAAACATGCAGTAGAAAGAGTCATAACTGTCCAAAACAGGACCACAAGAAATGCACAACGCACAAAGCAACAGCAACGACCCAGCCCAGGAACCACATCCTGCAGGGCCTACTAGACTACCAAGAGCCAGAATGCTGCAAACTACCAAAGAAGAAACTTCTAACACCCTAAACTGCGGGAAGTGATAGTAGCAAAAACCACAACGAGGAACCGGATCGAAGGCAAACGCAGTCCCCCAATCCACCATGTCTAAGTCAAAAGCTCGAGGGTCAACACGTGAAAACACAAGGGACCTTCCACCCGACATGCCCAGCCCGTACCTGGAGCAAGAAATCCATGGGTTGCCTTGGCTATATCACACAACTCCACCCCCATAAAGAGCTACAACCACCACTACTATCCACGACCCACGATTCGGCCTTTAGGAAAATAAAGAAAACGGCCGACAAGGAAAACCCAGAAATACAACTGGAAATCCACTCGGAAATGAAATACAAGGTAAAGGAAGAGTGTTGAAATAAGCCAACACGACTAGGCGTTGAATGAAACGCACTCAGCGCCTTCCTAAACTTTGGCGTTGAGTGAGCTAGCCTCACTCGCCGCCAAAATAATGTTACTACCCCCAAACCCACTAAAGAATACGGAGCTCGACGACAGTCGAACGACCAAGGCAGAAGATCCAGAACTCGAGTAGTTGCCTGCCACTTGAGTATTTAAACTCCCGCACTCGAAACCATCTAAATTCGCCTATCAAAAGAAAATATACAAAGCGCACGATCAGTGACGCACGATCAGTGGTCGTGCGCACTCATCGGCTGATGATCGTGCGAAGCGAACCTAGAAAACCTGACAGAAAACCTAGCAACTGCGCACGATCAGTGTCGCACGATCAGTGGTCGTGCGCACTGTTGTCAGCGCTCGTGCGATTGCCCGAGACAGAACTTTGGAAACTGAAATTTATACGCGCACGAACAGAGGCACACGACCAGTGGTCGTGCGCCCTAAAGGTTGATGACCGTGCGCGGTCAACCTGCACCGTTTGGAATTTCCCGAACGACACCGGAACGCGCACACGACTCACGCCACTGCAGTAGCAGTAGACAACTCTCAACGTCGCACGCTACTACCATTCAAACTATGCCTAACCATTCGAATAATATCTTAACGAAGGAAATTGGCAACCACACCCCCCCTCCTAACTCTCCCTCTCGGCTACACCCGAACCAGAGCAACAATCAAAAATAAAGGAAAAACAACGGCTCCACGCCGACAATTTGGATTCCAAACATCACAACATAGGGGGGGTTTCAGTAGGAAGAACTAAGCCCTATTGTTAGCAAGAAAATGAGAACAACAAGGCCTCTAACCTGGGCTAACCGGGATTTCAATTTCAGCAAATAAAATCAAAGAAAACACTTGGCAAGGGCAAGAATACCACTTGCCTCAAATCTCAGCGAAGCTTTGGACTGCTTTCCTCCTCTTCGCACGGATCAAAACGGCTGCAACACCTAGAACAAAGACTCGGCCATTAATAGCGGAAAACTTCCAAAACCGAAAATTCCAATCCTTCCAAAACTCCACGAAAATCGAATTTCTTACCGCAGGAATGAAGGTCTCGACGAGAGCAATCCGAATCCACTCTCGGAATCGAATTCCGTCCACAAACGCTCCGGGAATCGGCGTCCGAAGGCAAGGTAGGCGGTTACTCCGTTTCTCTCGTACAAGGGGCCGGCGGTTTTCTTACGGGGAAGAAGATGATGGCTTTTCTAATACTATATATATATATATATATATAATTATATAATTATATTATTAATTACAAAATTACATAAAGCACCAAATCGACGCGAAAACCGAACTATCTCGGAATTCGACGAAATTCGCACCGTAGCTAAATACCCACGCTACGAACGCAACGGCGAAGTCGAAATTAACTTTCGACGAACAGAACTCGAGTTACACCCAAACAAAGCCAAACACAAACATCCCCCCGAGAGGCCACACCGGGTCACCAAAACGACTCGGTTTGCTAGGGAGATCTTGCCAACAGGCTACCAAACAGGGCACTCAGTTCTAAGGAGCTAAACCGTACTCCACACATGGCACAAGCCACGGAAACGCGTCATCGTAACGCCAAATGAGAATAAAAATAATCGCTGAAAAAAAAACGGGGCGTTACAGTCACTCCCCCTAAAAGAAAGTTTCGTCCCAAAACTTTACGCACAACCCTCCTACAAAAGAAGGAAAAGTAACAAACAGAAGTTACAAAGGGAAACATACCGATCAAATCAGAGAAACAGGTGAGGGTACGCCCTCCTCATGGCCGACTCTAGCTCCCAAGTCGCGCTCTCCAAATCCTGATTTTTCCATAGAATTTTCACCATCGGTATGGACTTCTTTCGCAGCACACGCTCCTGAGTATCCAAAATACGAACTGGCACCTCAACGAAAGAGAGGTTGGGCTCTAACTGGGGCACAACATCCAAGAGTTGCCCACTACTGCGCACACACTTCCGCAATTGGCTAATATGAAAAACATTATGAACACCAGGGAAGTTCGCTGGCAAATCCAATCTATATGCAGACACACCAATCCGCTCCAAGACCTCAAACGGGCCCACATACCTTGGGTCCAATTTCTGATTTTTACCAAATCTCTTTACACCAACCATTGGAGAAATCTTGAGGTATACATGATCCCCTACTAAAAACTCCAAGGCAGACCTACGCCGATTGGCGTTCTTTTCATACCTCTCCTGGGCTAAACGAAGCTTCTCCCGAATAAGCTTCACGGCGACTTCCATCTCTTCCAGAGCATCAGGACCCAACAAAGGCTTCTCACCAGCCTCAGCCCAAAACAACGGAGTCCTACAGCGCCTCCCATACAAAGCTTCGAACGGAGCCATCTGCAAGCTTTCCTGATAACTGTTATTATAAGCAAATTCCATGAGTCGCAGACGCTCATCCCACGCTCCACCGTGGTCTAAAATATAGCACCGGATCATATCCTCAACAATCTGATTGACCCGCTCTGTCTGCCCATTGGTCTGAGGGTGGTACGCAGTAGAATAACTCAGATCCGTACCCAAACCCTCCTGCAGACTCTGCCAAAAACGAGAAGTAAACCGGGAGTCTCGATCAGAAATGATGCTAACCGGCACACCGTGGAGTCGGATGACTTCATTCAAGTACAACTCCGCTATCTTCTTCATCGGGTAATCAATCTTATAAGGCACGAAGTGAGCACACTTCGTCAATCTATCCACTATAACCCAAACAGAATCAAATCCTCTCAGGGATTTTGGCAAACCCGTAACGAAGTCCATAGATATACTCTCCCACTTCCAAGTCGGGATCTCTAGCGGAGTCAACTTACCACCAGGCCTTCCATGATCGGCCTTCACACGCTTGCAAGTGTGACACTCAGCAACATATCGGGCTATATATCCTTTCATACCATACCACCAAGCAATTTGCCTTAAGTCACGGTACATCTTCGTAGATCCTGGATGGTAGGCAACGCTGGAACCATGAGCCTCACTGCAAATCATACTCCTAATGTCCCCAACAGCGGGAACGCAAAACCTGCCGCGGTACTTCAAAGTACCCGCATCATCAATAGAAAAATCTGGCAACTCTCCCTTCTCTGTCCTGGTAAAAAGGTGCAACAGATCCGGATCGTCCTTCTGATGCAGTCTAGTCAAAGAAATCCAGGACGGCTCTTCCACTGATAAGCTACTCTGCAAACTACAGCATCCCACTGAAATATCCATAAGGAGGAACTCCTCAACTAATCGATCGGCGGAGAGGTTAAAGATCTTTCCCGTCTTTCGGCTCAGGGCGTCGGCCACCACATTGGCCTTGCCCGGATGATACTGGATTTCTACGTCATAATCCGCCACATACTCAAGCCACCGCCGCTGACGCAGATTCAACTCCTTCTGCGTGAACACGTACTTCAGGCTCTTATGGTCAGTAAAAATCTTGCACTGAGCCTCATAAAGTAAGTGCCTCCACAACTTCAACGCATAGATAACCGCTGCAAACTCAAGGTCATGCGTTGGATAATTTCGCTCATGAGTTTTCAACTGCCTTGACCCATAAGCAATTACTTTTCCATCCTGCATTAATACGCATCCCAGACCTATATACGAAGCATCCACATATACATCATAATCCATGCCCTCAGTAGGAAGGGTCAGAACGGGAGCAGTACACAATCTCCTCTTTAACTCCTGAAAAGCTTCTTCGCACTTCTCGCTCCAAACAAAAGCCACATTCTTCTGAGTCAGCTTGGTCAACGGTGCGGCTAGAGAAGAGAAACCCTCCACGAATCTCCTGTAATAGCCAGCCAACCCTAAGAAACTTCTGATCTCCTTAGGAGTATTCGGCCTACTCCAATCCGTCACTGCTGCAATCTTTTCTGGGTCAACTGAGATCCCATCCTTGTTCACCACGTGGCCTAGAAAAGAAACCTGAGGCAACCAAAATTCGCACTTGCTCAACTTGGTGAATAACTTGTGGTTCCTCAACTCTGATAGGACCAAACGCAAATGCTGCTCGTGCTCCTCAGCACTGCGAGAATAAACCAACACGTCATCAATGAAGACCACAACGAACTTGTCTAGGAAATCCTTGAACACCCTGTTCATCATATCCATGAAGGCTGATGGTGCGTTGGTCAGACCAAATGACATCACCAAAAACTCAAAGTGCCCATGCCTCGACCTAAACGCTGTCCGTGGAATATCTGCCTCACGGATCCTGAGCTGATGATAGCCCGAACGAAGATCGATCTTGGAGAACACCGTGCTACCACGCAACTGGTCAAATAAATCATCGATCCTCGGCAGAGGGTACCTGTTCTTGATAGTGACCTTGTTCAACTCTCTATAGTCGATGCAAAGCCGCATCGACCCATCTTTCTTCTTTACGAACAAAACAGGAGCACCCCAAGGCGACGAACTCTGCCTGATAAAACCTTTAGCCAGCAACTCATCTAACTGAATTCGCAACTCCTCTAACTCACGAGGGGCCATCCGGTACGGCGCCTTAGCAATAGGACGCGTACCCGGCTCCAAATCAATAACAAACTCCACATCCCGCTCAGGAGGGATACCAGGAAGATCATCAGGAAAAACATCGGCGAAACCACGAACAATAGGAATCTCCTCCAAGCGTGGCACGCTAACAACGGTTCCAACCGCCGAGACTAAACAAACACAACAATCAGAAAGAAACAATCTCTGAACACATACCGCAGAGAGAACAGGAGAATCCTGACACGGATCAGCATACACGCTGCCGGGCTGACCGTCGACCCTGATGAAGTCCAAGCGCTTTCCCTTGCACTGAATGACCGCATCATACCGAGAGAGCCAGTCCATGCCCAAAATGACATCGAAGTCCTCTAGATCAATCATCTTCAGTTCCGCCTTCGCAAGAAAATCCCCCAACAAAACTGGGCAATCCAAAATACCCAAATCTGACAACACAGATTCACCAGAGGGAAACTTGACACAGAAGGAATCCCGAACACGATCTAGAGACAACCGATGACGCTCCACAAAGGCTCTATCCACGAACGAGTGGGTAGCGCCGGAGTCAAACAGAACACGCGCCCAGCGGTTCTTCACCTTAAATTTCCCTATAGGAACGCACAAAGCTAAGGAACTAGCACAACAGTACCGCAAACAATCTAGCAACTAAACTACCAGGCTAGAAAGAAAAACAACTAACTACTAACCTGAGATCACCTGGGTCGAAGTCTGAGCCTCCTCGGAAGAAATCACGTTCAGCTTCCCTTTTCCCTTGTCCACACGCTGAGGTGAAGGTAATGCCTGCAATGGAACTGCAGGAAGAGCTGACTGGACCTGAGGACACCTCGACTTAACGTGACCCTTCTGCCCACACTGATAGCAGACTCTATCCCTGGACCAACACTGGGCTGCATCATGCCCGGATCGCTTGCAAACTGAACAAGAGACATCTCTCCTAGGAGCACCCTGAATAGCATGAACCTGCTCCTTCTTCTGAGCTGCCGCCTTCTTGAAACACCTCTCAACAGGATGGCCTGACCGGCCACAAAAACTGCACACCACCCTGCTCCTCTTTCCCGTAATAGCATCGGGTACCAGGGGTTTCTTCTCCTCTACCAACTTCCTCTTATCCTTCCTCAACTGCTGGCCTCTGCTCTTCGCCATCTCAATGGCCTCAACCTTAAGAGCAGCCTCTACAACTCCAGCATAAGTCACTGACCCATAAGCACTGGCCAACTGCTGCACCTCACTCCTCAAACCACCGAGGAATCGCTTAACTCGATCAGCCTCAACGCTGACCAATCCAGGGGCAAAACGGCTCAACTTACTAAACTCTATCTCATACTCACCCACCATGAGCTGCCTTTGCTTCAGATGGAGGAAGTCGTTCATGAGGCGGTCACGCTCGACCGAGGGTAAGAACTTCCTCAACAGCATCTCCTTGAACACTTCCCAAGAGCATCCGGCTACCAGGCTCTCCTTCTCTCTCAGCCACCAACTCTTAGCCAAACCTTTAAGCTGATAGGCGGCTATCATCACCCTCTGATCATCTGAAATCCCTGAGTACGAGAACATCTCCTCCATGGAGATCAGCTAGTCGTCTATCACCATGAAATATGCCTTCCCATCATAGGTGGGAGGGCTCAGCCTCTGAAACTGCGAGATGAAGGCCATCTCTGCTGGCACCACCACTGGAGGCCTCAAGGGTGCAGGAGGAGGAGGAACAGCTAACCCCCCCCCCCCCCCCGCAGGAACTTGCGCACCCTGAGCCTGCCCTGCCACAACTGCCACCAAAGACTGAATCTGGGCTTGCACCTCCTCCAACTGCCTACCCATAGCTTCGCTACTCTGACGCAGACCCTCGATCACCGCATCGTTCTGAGCTCCAGAAGATTCACCCTCAGACAGGGGAGTCGATCGAGTCGCAGGACGCCTAGCCATCCTAAAAATCAATACAACGCAAATCAGATCCAAATCCCACGACTAGAACCGACTACCAGTACAGACAATACATATGTAGATATAGACTTAAAGCTGCTAAACTTGCTCTGAGAGTTTATCTTCTTCACAATAATTAGATGATATGCCCTAACCTAGGATGGTTAACCACCACCTCACTAACTCTTGTGCCTAGATCAGATGCATGAACTTATGTTAGTTTGAAAACTTATGTGTGTACATATGTCATCCTGCAAATCTTTATCTCGGCGCGTTGTGCTTATGCAATGTTATGATATGCATGATTGTGCTATGCATTCTAAAAAAAAAGGCCCCAATGCATGATATGAGCGGCGTACACATGAAAATGTTATGCATCCCATACTACATAACATTTCCATGCAACAAAAAAAAACGTGCTAGTCGCAGTCATGTGGTGAGGTTATGCATCCCATACTACATAACCCTCACATGTAGCCCCTATGGTGGATCCATATACGAACACATATTATGCATCCCATACTACATAATATGCCCCGTATACTTCATGTTATGCTATGAGTGTAGTGTTCGTGCTTTTGCCAAGACGTGCTGATGACATATCGGTGTGTGAATGACATGATATTGAACTACTAAAAGCATCCAAGGAAGGTTGCCCAACTAACTTGTCAAGCAACCTCCCTCTGATACCAACTGTCACAACCCGCATTTTCTCCTAATTAAGAATTATCAGAGTAAGAGAAAACACGCGTCATGATGCCACGTCAAGCAGGGGATAACTGCTGACGCTCAGGCAAATCCAACTACAATCTTTATGCAAGAAAATCATGAGCTTAATGAATAGAAAATCAGTTATGTTTAGAGTCCGTATCGCTCGGCTCAGTGGATCATCTAGTCCACAAAAGAAAACTATATTTAAACGCTGCGGAAAAATACTTTAATTAGGTTTTACACCCTAAAGAGCGCATAAGGGTCCCAAGAGAACCACTCATGCTATGCAAGACACTACACTTAGTTTATATAATATATATAAGAAAACGGTTTTCGTACGTGATTTGGAAAATAGTGATTAAGTTTACAAAACATGCTGATCATGAGCTTCATTTATAATAATAATTATAGTTTAAAAATAACTAGCAACCTAGCATAAAACCTTCTCAAAGCAAGTAGACTATCTCCAGAAAAATAAATGGTAGCAGCAATAGTATATATCTAGTACAAGGTAAAAACTACTAGTGGGCGCCAACAACCTGACACGAACCCACCAGCACACATATATGTCTGTAAGAAAGTACTGAAAACAACCTCACAAACAAGGTAAACAAAACTCCAAAGTCCGGGAGTCCACCAACAACAACACCTCCAACTAGCCACCAGACTGGCTACAGCTCAGAACCTGAGGCATTCCAAAAGAAAACAGAATACCTCAGCAAGCAAAAATCAAGGTAAAACTGTATGAAAGAGTCAACCAAAAGGACAAAATAACAGAAAACATGCAGTAGAAAGAGTCACAACTATCCAAAACAGGACCACAAGAAATGCACAACACACAAAGCAATAGCAACGACCCAGCCCAGGAACCACATCCTGCAGGGCCTACTAGACTACCAAGAGCCAGAATGCTGCAAACTACCAAAGAAGAAACTTCTAACACCCTAAACTGCGGGAAGTGATAGTAGCAAAAACCACAACGAGGAACCGGATCGAAGGCAAACGCAGTCCCCCAATCCACCATGTCCAAGTCAAAAGCTCGAGGGTCAACACGTGAAAACACAAGGGACCTTCCACCCGACATGCCCAGCCCGTACCTGGAGCAAGAAATCCATGGGTGGCCTTGGCTATATCACACAACTCCACCCCCATAAAGAGCTACAACCACCACTACTATCCACGACCCACGATTCGGCCTTTAGGAAAATAAAGAAAACGGCCGACAAGGAAAACCCAGAAATACAACTGGAAATCCACTCGGAAATGAATACAAGGTAAAGGAAGAGTGTTGAAATAAGCCAATACGACTAGGCGTTGAGTGAAACGCACTCAGTGCCTACCTAAACTTTTGCGTTGAGTGAGCTAGCCTCACTCGCCGCCAAAATAATGTTACTACCCCCAAACCCACTAAAGAATACGGAGCTCGACGATAGTCGAATGACCAAGGCAGAAGATCCAGAACTCGAGTAGTTGCCTGCAACTTGAGTATTTAAACTCCCGCACTCGAAACCATCTAAATTCGCCTATCAAAAGAAAATATACAAAGCGCACGATCAGTGACGCACGATCAGTGGTCGTGCGCACTCATCGGCTGATGATCTTGCGAAGCGAACCTGGAAAACCTGACAGAAAACCTAGCAACTGCGCACGATCAGTGTCGCACGATCAGTGGTCGTGCGCACTGTTGTCAGCGCTCGTGCGATTGCCCGAGACAGAACTTTGGAAACTGAAATTTATACGCGCACGAACAGAGGCACACGACCAGTGGTCGTGCGCCCTAAAGGTTGATGACCGTGCGCGGTCAACCTGCACCGTTTGGAATTTCCCGAACGACACCGGAACGCGCACACGACTCACGCCACTGCAGTAGCAGTAGACAACTCTCAACGTCGCACGCTACTACCATTCAAACTATGCCTAACCATTCGAATAATATTTTAACGAAGGAAATTGACAACCACACCCCCCCTCCTAACTCTCCCTCTCGGCTACACCTGAACCAGAGCAACAATCAAAAATAAAGGAAAAACAACGGCTCCACGCCGACAATTTGGATTCCAAACATCACAACATAGGGGGGGTTTCAGTAGGAAGAACTAAGTCCTATTGTTAGCAAGAAAATGAGAACAACAAGGCCTCTAACCTGGGCTAACCGGGATTTCAATTTCAGCAAATAAAATCAAAGAAAACACTTGGCAAGGGCAAGAATACCACTTGCCTCAAATCTCAGCGAAGCTTTTGACTGCTTTCCTCCTCTTCGCACGGATCAAAACGGCCGCAACACCTAGAACAAAGACTCGGCCATTAATTGCGGAAAACTTCCAAAACCGAAAATTCCAATCCTTCCAAAACTCCACGAAAATCGAATTTCTTACCGCAGGAATGAAGGTCTCGACGAGAGCAATCCGAATCCACTCTCGGAATCGAATTCCGTCCACAAACGCTCCGGGAATCGGCGTCCGAAGGCAAGGTAGGCGGTTACTCCGTTTCTCTCGTACAAGGGGCCGGCGGTTTTCTTACGGGGAAGAAGATGATGGCTTTTCTAATACTATATATATATATATATATAATTATATAATTATATTATTAATTACAAAATTACATAAAGCACCAAATCGACGCGAAAACCGAACTACCTCGGAATTCGACGAAATTCGCACCGTAGCTAAATACCCACGCTACGAACGCAACGGCGAAGTCGAAATTAACTTTCGACGAACAGAACTCGAGTTACACCCAAACAAAGCCAAACACAAACATCCCCCCGAGAGGCCACACCGGGTCACCAAAACGACTCGGTTTGCTAGGGAGATCTTGCCAACAGGCTACCAAACAGGGCACTCAGTTCTAAGGAGCTAAACCGTACTCCACACATGGCACAAGCCACGGAAACGCGTCATCATAACGCCAAACGAGAATAAAAATAATCGCTGAAAAAAAAACGGGGCGTTGCAGTTTGCCCCAGGTTAACGACGCGTAGGACCGCATATCGATGTGCGGGCTCTATTTCCGTTATCCATACGCAACGCCGAGAGGCCGCACGTATGGACCGATCACCCTTGGGTAAAGAGAGCTCCGCGCTAACCCTCGAGAGAGGAGGCGCGCGACTCTACCGGATTGGGTTCCCCACCCAATAGCGGGGTTCTCAGCATAATGTGGGCGTTAAGAGGAATCCTTCGTCGGTCTAGCGATCGGTCGAATAGTCTTAGCGTTCAGGTGAGCGATAGTCCTAGAGATAAGTGAGCTCATTCCTTTGGAACCTCCACGACCGAGTCTCCGCCTTAATTAATTTGAAAATTAGGATCTCTTTTTATTAAAAGTTAACTTTCGTTCAATTCTCTTTTTGATATTGTCGCGCCGAGTTCTTCGTCGGCCTTCCGCACTTATTTACTGCATTTTTTCCTGCTTTCTTTTTATGCTTATTATTATTATGCATTTTTATATATAATCCACTTAAGATATTATCGGTAGAATAATAGGCTTTCAGGGAAAGAGTAGATATAGCTAAGCCGGCCCCGAGAACAATACGACCCCGATATTCCTCCACACGGGAATATCCTGTACTACACGCGATAGGTGCACTTGCCTCCCTCTCGTTAAAACTCGGTTTCTAACAAAAATAAAATGCTCTTCTTTTTATAAATAAAAACCTCCACTTTCACACTTAAATAAGAGCCGGCGTTTTAGCCATCAAGTTTTTGGCGCCGTTGCCGGGGAAAATTTTGACTTACTATTTTGAATTCCTGAAACATATTAATTTTACCCTTTATTTCTACTAATATATATATATATATATATATATATATATATATATATATATATATATAATTTTATATTAATAATAATAATAATAATAATAATAATAATATCAGTATTAATATTAATAATAAATACTTAAACAAAAAAATAAAAATAAAAAAAATAATTTAAACACTTTAAAACAAAAAAATATATATCAGAAAAATTTAAAACTAAAAAAAAAACACTTAAAAACTTAAAAACTTATAAAAATTAAAAATTTAAAAACTTAAAAATTAAAAAAAAATGATGATGAAAATTTTTTTTTCCTTTTCATCAAAAAAATATATATATATATATTTTTTCTTTATTTTATTTTGCCTTTATCTTATTTTCTTTTTTTCATTTTATTTTTCTTTACAAAAAAATCAAAAACTAAAAACATAAACTTAACAAAATCTAAAAATTCAAAAAAAAAACTAAGAAAAATTTTTATAAAACAAAAAATTTAAATTAAGTATTTATTTTGTCGTTTCGCCGCGCTTCACAATCGTGAGCGCTAGGGGATCGCGTATCCGTCGCACATTTATCACACTCACTTACCCCTCGTGCCCCCTATCACCCGCACACTTTTCGCAGAACTTATCTTTTACATTTTTCAGTTTTATTTTTTTTTTCTTGTTTTTACTTTAACTTTTGCAGGGTCAAACTTAACGGGCTTCCCCGAACGCGATTTAGGGAAGATTTCTAAACCCCTGTTTTTAATTTTAAATTTTATACATACTGCTTAAATTTTTATATATATCCTGTTCCTCATACTTAGTGCAACATTGGGGACAATGTTGGACTTAAGTATGGGGGTGTTTCTTATTTTTTGTGCCCTTTTATTTCCCGCACTTAATAAAAAAAAACTTAAAAACATTACAAAATTAAAAACTTCAAAAAAATTTTCATGCTATAATAATAATAATAATAAAATATTTTCAAAAAAAAAGATGAAACATCGCTCCGCGACGTTCGACTCATCGAACCAACCACAAATAAGAGTCTGTTCGCGGGCGATCCCTTTTTTTTACTTTGTAAATATTTTTGTAAATATTCTCGTCTCTTTCCCTTTTCTTTCTCATCTTGTAAAAATTTCTCTCCTCTTGTAAATATTTCCGAAAATTAAAAAATCAAAAAATTTTATATAACTCAAAAACTCAAAAAAATATTTGCATAACCTTTAAAAATTTCCAAAAAAATGATTAAAAACACCAAAATATGAAAAAAATTAGAAAAACTCATAAAAATCAAAAAAATTTATTTTGTAATAAATAATTTGAATACCTTAATTTTTAACCTCTTTGCTCTCCAAAATAATCGTTTCGTGTTTATTTATAAGCGAATTTTAATTAATTCTTTATTTACTATTCGTTTTTTAATTGTAGCTCGATAGACTTAAATTTCTGGGGTTAAGATTTTAAATAATTTTTTATGGCTTTTTCTTATTATAGGGAACTTGTCTTTTTCATTTTCACTTCTGATTTTTTGAATAAAAACATATTTTTATGTTAGAAAATAACATTCATGGATTTCATATTATTTCTACTTATGCTTTTAGAAACGTAGAACGTTCAAATTAAAAAGGTTGCTCTCGAATTTTTATTATTATTAAACTCTAGTTTTCTTTTAGAAATTCATCCCTTCCACCTTTTTTTCCATGCCTTACTTGGTATGATTCTCCACTCACCCTTAAAAGATCTTATGTCAATGGGGATAAGATTTCGTCCCGCAAATATAGGCACCCAATAATTAAAAAGATTATATGCTACGGAGTAAGAGGATAAAATTCATTACCCCTATACATATACATTGGATTTATTTATATTTATGAAGAAAGAAAAAAAATAAGATTTTATTTTCCTAATAATCCAAAAAGAAAAAAAATGTGGAGGTTCGAGAAAAAATTACCTCGCCTCAAAAATCTAAGCCCTCTTCATAACCGCCAAACCACTTAGCCTATTTTTCATGATTCTAGAATTAATTTAAAACTTTTTGAGAGCATAATTTTTAAATTGAATTATTTCCTATCAAATTCTTTTTAGCTAAAGTTTTTCGATAATTCAAATCCATTTTTGTTAAACTAACAAAAATAATTTTCGCTTTCTTTTTTTCCATTTAGAAGTATTTTTTGAAACGGTTCCTCTATTTATAACATTTTCATAATTTAGGATTTAACTCCGAAACCCCGGAAATTCATTTCGATCTTTCGTACAATTAAATCAAGCGGTAGTTAAATTTAGGATTCTTTTTAATTCCTTATAGGTTCATCTCCAACTTTTGCTCTGGAATAACAAAAGCTTAAGTATGGGGGTATTTGATGAGTTGTAAATATACCCATTTTATAGTGTATTTATTTTGTTGTTTTACTTTATTTTCTTCTTTTTTTAGTTTGTTTTGTTCAATAAATTGTTTCTTTTTTGTAAATTTTTATTTCTAACTTAGTTTTTTTTGTTTTTCTGAAATTGTCCAGAAAAATAATTTTCGGCCCTGTCACGCCCGTGACCATGCCCAACACGGGCGTGTCAGGCCCTCAACGCAATCAGCCAGCCAAAATCAACAATTTCACTCTTCCGAGCCCGACACGCCCAACGTCACGCCCGTGTCAAAGCCTGTCACGCCCGTGTCGAGGCCGACACGCAACGCTTAGTCAAACAGTCAACGCTGCCGACATCAGGATGCCAGCTGTCCGGGTCACGCCCCCCTGTCACGCCCGTGACAATCCTGTCACGCCCGTGACCGCCACGTGGGCTGCCCTGAAGTCAAAGCGCGCGTCAAATCCCCAGATCCAGCTCCCCGTCACGCCCTAGTCACGCCCGTGCCTGACACCTGTCACGCCCGTGACCTGGGGCGTGACCGCCACGTTTTCAGCCGAAGTCAACTTTCCAGTCAAATCACCGATCAGCTCATGAACAGTACTGACACGCCCCCCTGTCACGCCCGTGACCTAGGGCGTGACCAACCCGAAATTTTGCCTATAAAAGGGCAGCTGCTGTATGAGAATTCTGTCTCCTTTTTTGACCACTTCACTTAAGGGAGGTGCTGCCCAAATGGATCCAAATGCTTATGTAAGAGAATTTTCTCCCCCTCCCTTAGTTTGTTTTAGCTTTCTAGCTTTAGCTTTCATGTAATAGCTTTTTCATAAATGAAATATTAGTTTTTCTCTCTTTACATAGTATGAATGTTCATTTGGAAGCGCCTTTCTTAAGTGATTTTTCGTTCCTTTTTGTGCATTTTATCTTTGTTTTCAATTATAGCTTTTATAACTTAGCTTAGTTTAGGATTTTCCGCACTTTCTAGCCGTTGTAATGTCCATTTTATTTTCATTTTTTGCACCCGTTTAGCTTTAGTTTATTTTTATTTTCACTTTTTATGCATTTCTACCGCATTCTAGCGGTAGAAATGCAGTTGTTCTAATTTTTCGCCAACTTCCATTTTGCGTTTATTTGCAAAACTTTTAGCTTCGTTTAATTTTTATTTTGTCTTTTTATGCATTTCTACCGCATTCTAGCGGTAGAAATGCAGTCATTTTAATTTTCCGAGAACTTAGCTTTTCGTTTTAATTTTCAAAACTTTTTGTCCGGTTAATTTTTATTTGCACTTTTTATGCATTTCTGCCACATTCTAGCGGTAGAAATGCAGTTGTTTTAATTTTTCAGTTACTTTGCTTTTTCTTATTTCTGTAGAGTGCGTGCGTGTATGAGTTAGATTTTATAGCTTTATTTCAATTTCTGTAGAGTGTGTGCGTATGCATTTATTTCCGCCTACTTGTTAAGAGTTAAATGTCGCTCTGCTTTCATTTTCCGCCCACTCGTTTGAGTGGGACTTGTCTTTTTACTGCTTTCATTTTCTTCCTACTCACTTGAGTAGGATAACTTTGTGTGTGTGTGTGTGTTTACTTTATTGTAGAGTGCGTGTGTGTGATTTTACTTTCCTGTAGAGTGTGTGCGTGTATGAGTATAAATTTACCCCCGCCCACTCGCTCGAGCCGCGATTCGCATTTACTGCTTTCTTCAGTCCTACTCGTTTGGGTAGGACTTGCAATTTACTGCTTTCTTCTTGCTTTCTTACTGCTTTCTTTTATCGCTTTCTAGCGTAAGTGTCCCCATTCCGATGAGTGGCTAACCGCCCTTAGCCCTCAATATCAAAGAGCATTGGGACAGATAAAGTAGCTTTAAATAATTAAAGGTCCTGTTTTCTATTTAATTAAATTTCTTAAGGTTTGCCCCAGGTTAACGACGCGTAGAACCGCATATCGATGTGCAGGCTCTATTTCCGTTATCCATACGCAACGCCGAGAGGCCGCACGTATGGACCGATCACCCTTGGGTAAAGAGAGCTCCGCACTAACCCTCGAGAGAGGAGGCGCGCGACTCTACCGGATTGGGTTCCCCACCCAATAGCGGGGTTCTCAGCGTAATGCGGGCGTTAAGAGGAATCCTTCGTCGGTCTAGCGATCGGTCGAATAGTCTTAGCGTTCAGGTGAGCGATAGTCCTAGAGATAAGTGTAAGACCCCCTTTTTTTTCTTTTTCAACCACCGGGGTCTTAGGCCCAGAATCGCCGCTTTGCGGTGACACCTTCACGTCCTGAAGGGTCATCACCACAAAGCGCCGAATTCTGCCGGCCAATTCGATCACAGAAAGGTATCACATTATAACAGTATGAGCAATGCAGTCCACAATAATAAAATCATATATATATAATAAAAATCTCCACGAAGGGAGTGTCCATAGAAAACATCAGAGTACTATAAATGCGGGCTTATGCCCGATACATCATGACCTGACTACAATATCACTCATGCGGAAGCAAACACTAGGAACTACTCAGAGTCGAGACTCACGGTCCCGGCGGTATGAACTCCGGAGCTAGACTGACCCATCTCCAAGCGCAGCGGTCTCTGGGGCTGCTCCTCCATGCTGGGCTCCACGATCCCCTAAATGATGCGGTTCGAAAACCGTTAGTCATAAAGACTAAGCCCTATCATCCCCTACCCCTTCCCCCATGGCTCCTAGGCACCGAGCGGAGAGAAAGAAAGGGAAGGACATGAAGGTAGAGATAATCATGAAACAGATGACAGCGGAAACTAATCTAGTAAGTTGTATTCGGTGAGCAGTTAATATGAAGGTTGTAATAGGTCTAGCAGTAAGAAAAGCAATTATATGAATTTAAACCTTCACTTATGCGAGAACACATAAGCAAAGGGATCTTTTGCAAGGCTCCCATCGTATAAGTGTCCCAAACCACTTATACCTTGGGGTGTCGGTTATCAAACAGCAATAGTTGTTATATATTGAAATTAACCTTTGATTTATAAACTTGCCCACACAAGCTTATAGACCAAGGGGTCGTTATGCAGGTCCTAATGTATAAGCGACCCATACCACTTATACTTTAGGTGTCAGGGTTAAGTGAATCGATTATGCTATGAAATACTAGTGGGTATGATGAAACATGCAAGTGCAACACACACACCTGACTCTGTGCACACATACCTTTAGTTCCCCCTTTCGGAGCCGTTACCTCCCAGGATACCTCCGTAGTGGCAGACGGAAGCGGTGGGTTGGGCCTCGCCCACCTCAAAACCAGTAAAAGCACCACTGGTATGACCTATCGTACGCCTCAACGCTTGGTGCACTAAGCGGATGCCTGCGTACTCTTGCCGGCTGGCGCACCGGACTTCTGTTGGCGAAGTGCTAGTCACCTCGCCGAGTCAACGATAACGGTGTCGGTGCAATCGAACTCCCCGATATCGTAAAACCCACCACCTTAACTTTTCCTATCTTATGCACATGCAAGTTTAATCGTAAACACACAAAAACCGAGCCGAAGCTCCCCGGACCAAAACGTCCGTCTCCAAAACAACCGAGCCGAAGCTCCCCGGACCATCCCGTCCATCTCCAAACCGACCGAGCCGTAGCTCCCCGGACCATCCCGTCCGTCTCTAAACCAACCGAGTCGAAACTCTCATCAATCTTTCTGTGTCAACAGTGTTTGTGAAAGGTGCATCCCTAGTTACTAAGTTACTCTTGTCGGTTTGTTATTACAATTTACGTTAGCCCAGGACTGCCCCCGGTATACCCCGTGAAGGGCTCTCAAGGGGCACTAGGAACCAAGACGGCGGAATTACGGCCCGAAGTTCCCTTTCGCAAGGCACTTATTGTTATTGGTTGAACTCCCTTAACCCATTCCCTTCTCACATTACGATAGACTATCCTAGGGTGATTTTTAAACCTTCCACTCTTCGGGGAAGACGATCTTTCGTCGAACCCGAGCACCTCTTAACTCTAGCTATCACCACTACTCACTACTCCTTATATCTTCCTATTGTAATTTCCTCCACAATTGTCCACCCAGACAAAATGTTTAACTCCAATGACTTCCTCAGATCATGTCTTATTGCCTTTCACATATTGCTATATGCAAACCGACCTAGACTACATGTCGAACCGGTTATGCAATGATCCATTACTCATCCAAATGCCCTAAATTATTTACTGGAGACTTACCATGATATAAATGACCTAAATCCAGAAAATGGAAATTTTCCTAATCTATTTGACATTTAATTAAATTCCTCGAAAATCCCAAGGGCTACCAGTTTGAACATGAACTACCCTAAGTAATCATGCAAGATGTCCAGCAAATTTATGATAAATAGTAGGTTATCTCAATAGGTTAAATCCTAAGTATCATAATTTTTCTATCATCAAAAGGGCATGAAAACTATTTTAGAAATAATCTCTAATTTCTGTTGTTTATGAATCGAGTATAGAAAATATTCTTCCAAATACTATAAATAATTTATGCCATGCAAATAAAGGCCTAAAATTAGCACTGGTCATGTTTCATAATTTTCCAGCAATTATTTTATCCATAATTAATTTTTAAACATAAAAGCTCTTTCTATCATCTATGAATAAAGTACTAGATTTACTCAACATAAAATTCAATAAAAATTCAGGGATCAATGTTCTACTGGTCAAGATCTAAATCCAGAATTTTAACTGTTTATAATTAATTTAAAACCTTCAAATAATTGAAACAACAAATCTGGCTAATAATCCTTTAACACATGAAGTATAATATTTAATAATCATAAAATTCCAGGAAAATTACCATAAGTCTAAAACATCCTAAAAGTCCCTCCTCCCGAGTTTCATAATTTTTGGATTAGATTTAGTGCTTAAAATAACTAAATTACATTTCTATCCTAATTCAAACTCTCAACT
Organism: Platanthera zijinensis; assembly: GCA_039513925.1. Classification (NCBI taxonomy): domain Eukaryota; kingdom Viridiplantae; phylum Streptophyta; class Magnoliopsida; order Asparagales; family Orchidaceae; genus Platanthera; species Platanthera zijinensis. The sequence continues at coordinate 161,921,029 of CM077083.1, forward strand.
TCCGAGGTACCTAATTACCTCCAATTCCTTCACTATTCCAACCAGAGAGTTTTCAGCACATCATCCCACTCTCCTCCAAATTTCAAGGGCATACAAGAGCTTTTGTTCCTATGTCCTTCACAAACCTCAAAACCCTTCATTTAGGGTTTGAGCTTGGATCCTAGGGTAAGTCAACCCTAAACCACTCCATTTTTCTCCAAACAGGTTATAACACCCTTCTAAGCCAGAGGTCGGAATATCAGCCTCTGTTGAGGTGATTTGACCTCTCCGAACTCTTAGTGCACTTTCTACTAAAAGTTGTCTCACTAATGCCTAGTTAAGGGTAGAAGATTTCTCACCCAAAACTCTTCCAAATCAATTGGAATTTTGTACAGACCTAGGTTTTATAGCCAGGGACCACTCACCAAAATTTGGGAGGGTTTGGAGGTCATTTGACCACCTAAATAATTTCCTCTAAGTTTATTAAATTAAAACAAAAACTTTAGGCAAAGTATCTCCAAAAATTCCCATTTTTGGTCTGCCTTTAGGTATAACCAAGGTTAACCCCCTGCCCAAATTTCAGGTCATTTGGACAAGGGACGAAGAGTGGGCAATCGTTTTAATTTCTGCCCAACTCTAGGTACAGCCCCCACTAAAACGGGTGCTGCGGCCGAACCGCTTACCCAAACGAGTTGAAACCAATTTTAGATTTATCCAGACTCGAAGGGCTACGACTTTCGTGTCAGGTCATTTTTCCTAAAATGACCTCTAAGAGCCTCGTTTTGCATCATTAAAATATGTCCATCCAAGTATAATTTCCATACAAAATCATTTACTTAGTTTATATATTTAAAACAGTTTTTACTGTTCATCTTCTACAGAACCCGAAAACCAGAACTCAGGAAGTCATTTTTCCTGTAACACTTCCGTGATCCGTCGCCGGCAGTCCGGTCACTTCCCTGGCCAGCCACCACCACCACCACCTCCGTTGAGGCGATGGCTAGCGGTCGGCGGTGGTTTGGCCGCTGGAGGTGGCGGTTTCCGGCGAACTCAAAAATACTATTTACATGGTTTTCCCATGAAAACGAGAGACGGGTCCGGCTCCGTTGAGCGCGAACCTCCTTTCTAAGAATCCTAAGATCTACCCATGAAAGAGAAGGAGAAGAGGAGGACCTTGTTCGCTGTTTGAAGGCGAGAAGAATGACGGGGTGCCATGGCATGGTGGTGGCGTTGCTGAACTTCTCCTACAGCAAGAACAAGGATCTGATCCGATTACTTGAGCGTGTAACCTTCTCCTCTTGCTCCAGGTGGGCTTTTATAAGACAGAAAGTGGGAAGGTGAATGGGTAAAGCCTTAATGGCCATGAAGGCTCCTCCCCTTAACGCTTCGGTTATGATGCAGGGCCGTTGAAACGCTGGAAAACGAAGAGGTGTTCGCCAGGTGGTGATTTCCTATTGGACCAACATTTTCCTTATTTATTTAAATAATTAAGAAAGGAAACGGCCCATAAATACTCCTGGTGTAACTTCCCACACCTGCATTTATTACCACGCGTGTTAGAATAATTTCGGGCCTGAACCGTCGTTTCGGCCAATGTCACGGGCGTGACACATAGGTCACGGGCGTGACAGGCCCGGATAGCCAATTCTGGGTTCGACGATCGTCGAACTGCGATCGACGATCGTCGATGGATGGTCACGGGCGTGACACCTTGGGTCACGGGCGTGACAGGCTCGGGTGGTTAGTTATGGGTCGACGATCGTCGATTTGAGATCGACGGTCGTCGAATGGTGGTCACGCCCTAGGTCACGGGCGTGACACCCTTTGTCACGGGCGTGACAGGCCTGAACGACAATTTTGAGGTCGACGATCGTCGAACTGGGATCGACGGTCGTCGAAGGCTGGTCACGCCCTAGGTCACGGGCGTGACACTTAGGTCACGGGCGTGACAGGCCCGAGTTCAATTTCGACGATCGTTTACGGGGATCGACGCTCGTCGAAGGAGTCACGCCCAGGTCACGGGCGTGACGGGTCGGTCACGGGCGTGACCAACCCGTGACCCGAAAACTCGGTCAATTTATTTCAATTTTATGTGCTTCCTGGGGTTCTGACACGACCAACCGACTCCTAGGGGTCTAGCCAGAAATGGGATGTTACAAATCCCAATAAACAAAACAAAAATTTCGTCCCCGAAATTGAGGTTGAGCCTACGGGGATTTCTATCGGAATAAATTAAACTTGTAACATCCCATACGATCTTTCTATTGGGTTCAGGTGACTATCTATTTGATAAACGAAGACAATCTCCCCAATAAACAAAAGATTAGCCCCTACTTTTCTGATTGAGTGCGCATGCCTAGGTCCTGAATTTTTCTTATCTAGTCTTAACTGTTCAAAACAAGAAGGCAATCTATAGAATACCGAGAGGTGGTGAGATATACCTGACTGAACAACTCCGGGTATCTTTGCCTCATCAGGTCCTGCGGTTCCCAGGTGTGCTCCTCCTGACCGTGATTTCTCCACAGAACCTTGACTAAGGGGATATTTTTGCGGCGCAAGATCCGTACTCCTTTGTCGTCGATCCGAACCGGCTCCAAGTGAACAGATCGGTCTGAAGCTACCGGCCCTTCGGTGGTCAAAATCCGCTGCTCCGGGCGTAGTAGAGCCCTTCTCAGCGAAGAAATATGGAAGACGTCGTGTAGAGCTGCCAGCTCTGGCGGCAACTCTAGCCTGTAGGCTAGGGGTCCGATCCGCTCCAGGATCCGATAAGGGCCCATATACCTAGGGCTGAGCTTCTTCCTCCGACCGCGCACCCGTGAGACTCCGTGCATGGGCCAGATCTTCAAGAACACTCGATCTCCTACCCGAAACTCCACCTGACGATGTCGGGCGTCATAGTATTTAGCCTGTCTGCTCTGTGCCTCCAACATCATATCTCTGATCAGTCTCACCCGAGCCTCGGTGTCTTCAACAAAATCCGATCCCAACACCTTCAGATCCTCGTCTTGAACCCAAGAAAGCGGGGTTCTACATTTTCTTCCATACAAGGCTTCATAAGGTGCCATCCTGATGCTGGACTGGTAGCTATTATTATAGGAGAACTCGACCAACGGTAACATCTTCTCCCATGGCTCCCCTCGGTCCAGTATACACAGCCGTAGTAAGTCCTCTAAGGTCCGGTTGGTGCGCTCGGTCTGCCCGTCCGTCTGAGGGTGGAAGGCCGTGCTAAAAGTCAACCGGGTGCCCAAATATGCCTGCACTGACCGCCACTCCCTGGATGTAAACCGTCCATCGCGGTCCGACACTATCGTCCGGGGCACGCCATGATATCGGATATATTGCTCCACGAACTTCCGTACCAGCACTCCCACCGAGTCATCCTTCCTGATCGGTACAAAGGGGGCCACCTTCGTCAGCCGATCGACAATCACCCAAATCGAGTCGTTCCCCGTCCGAGACCGGGGAAGACCATGTATAAAATCCATCGCTATATCGTCAAACTTCCACTCCGGCACCGGGAGTGGCTGCAACACTCCTGCGGGGTTCCTGCACTCCGCCTTCACCAACTGACATGCCTCGCAATGGGTCACGAAGTACGTAATGTCCTTCTTCATGCCCGGCCAAAACATCATCTTCTTCAGATCAGCGGTCATCTTTGTGATCCCCGGGTGCACAGAGTACCGGCTGCAATGCGCCTCCGTCATAATATCCTCTCGGATCTGGCCTCCTGCGGGTATATATACTCTGCCTCTGAAATGTAGCAGACCATCTCTCAGGGAATAATCTCCTGTCGAACCCTCCTCCAAGGCTTGGAACATCGGCTCTGCCCACGCATCTGTCCTCTGTCCATCCCGAATGCGATCCCGAATATCGTCTATGGCCACCATCGATGTCAGATACTCCATATACAGCTCTGGATCATCCTCGGACACTAGGGATATCTGCATATCTCTGAATGACCGGACTAGCTCCATGGACATAACCTGGGGCCCGTCTTCGGAAGTGGCCGCTCTCCGACTCAACGCGTCGGCCACCACGTTTGCCTTCCCTGGATGGTAGTGCATCTCATACTGATAATCTGCTAAGAACTCCACCCAGCGCCTCTGCCTGATATTCAGCTCCTTCTGTGTGTCCACGTATTTCAAGTTCTTATGATCGGAGAAGATATCGCAGTGGACTCCATAAAGATAATGGCGCCAGACCTTCAGAGCAAAAACGACCGCTCCCATCTCGAGGTCGTGCACCGGGTAGTTCTTCTCATAGGTCTTCAGCTGGCGGGAGGCATATGCTATGACATGTCCATTCTGCATCAACACCGCTCCCACCCCTTGGTATGATGCGTCGGTATACACCTGGAATCCTTCCTTTCCCGATGGAAGGGCCAGAATAGGGGATGAGATGAGTCTGTCCTTCAGCTCCTGGAAAGCCGTCTGGCACCGCGGGGTCCAAACGAAAGGTGCCTCCTTCTTCGTCAACGATGTGAGGGGGAGGGCAATCTGAGAGAACCCCTCCATGAACTTCCGGTAATAGCCGGCAAGTCCCAGGAAACTTCGTACATCGGTGGCTGTCTTCAAATGCGACCAATCGCGAACTGCCCGAATCTTTGCCGGATCCACTGCCAGACCGGCTCCGCTGATAATGTGGCCTAGGAAGGCCACCTCCTTTAACCAAAACTGACACTTGCTGAATTTTGCATAAAGGCAATGCTCTCGCAACCTCTCCAAGGTCAGTGCCAGATGCCGAGTGTGCTCCTCCTCCGTCCTAGAGTAGATCAGGATGTCGTTTATGAATACTATGACGAACACATCCAAGTAGGCTTCGAAAACCCGGTTCATGAGGCTCATGAACACTGACGGAGCATTCGTGAGCCCGAAGGGCATCACGGTGAACTCATATAGGCAATATCTGTTACTAAAGGCCATCTTCGGGATATCCTCCTCCTGGATCCGCAGCTGGTAGTATCCTGACCTCAAGTCCAGCTTCGAGAAATAATGGGCCCCCTCTAGCTGGTCGAACAATTCGTCTATCCGAGGGAGCAGATAGGTATTCCGGACGGTCAGCCTGTTTAGTGCTCGATAATCGATGCACAGGCGGAGTGTCCCATCCTTCTTCTTCACGAATAGGACTGGTGCTCACCATGGCGAGGAACTCGGTCTAACAAATCCTGCCTCAACTAATTCCTGCAGCTGAGTCTGAAACTCTGCCAACTCCTTTGGGGCCATCCGATAAGGGGCCCTAGATGCCGGCTTGGCCCCCGGCACAAGCTGTATCTGAAAATCCTGCTCTCGGTGTGGAGGTAGTCCTGGTAGTTTCTCTGGAAAGATGTCAGCGAAATCTCGCACCACCGGGATGTCTGTCACCGACTCTTTAACTTCCGCCATCTCAAAAAGAATCCGATAGACCTCCTCTCCCTGCAGATGGGCCTTAACGGCCTGTACCGAAGATAAGAGTATACGAGAGACAGGTCTTATACCTTCGATGGTAATGAAAGAGTCCCCGTGTCTCACGGTGATCCTCTTTGTCTGGCAGTCAATCTGGGCATAGTTCCAGTGTAGCCATACCATGCCCAGGATCAGGTCGTAGTCCGTCAGCTTCAAAATCGTCGCTGGAGCCTCGAACGCTTTTCCACCAATTTCTGCCTCCATATTGCAGTGATCCGTGGTAAGGAGCTCAGATCCATCTGGTAGTCGCACCCTCATCCTCGAGCCTGTGAACCGCTCCACACCCTCCAGTCCTTCTACGAACGTCTCCGACACAAAGGAGTGAGTAGCTCCAGTATCGAACAGCGTGCGGGCCGGCTTGCCGCTGATGAAGACTATACCTGGGGTGATTAGATATCTTAGGGTTCTATAGTGAGTTTAACTTTCCTTGCTAATCTATCTAGTGCGATTCAAGTTTAAACCATTGAAAGGGAAATTCTATGAAAATAAAAAAAAACATTGCGGCATACCTGCGATGACCTGCTCCGGATTCCGCGGCTGCGCAAGGTCCAAAGCATATACCTGCTCTCTTCCCTGTCTACGGTCTCCCCCCTGGTATCCACGACTACGGCCGCGTCCTCGGCCTCCGTAATGCTGAGCTGGTGGGCCACCCTGTGGTGCTGGAGGTGGTGCCCCCCTCATGGGGCAGTTCCTCCGAATGTGCCCAATCTGATGACAAAGGAAGCACTCTGGGGGATACGCCATTCCCCCGGGTCTCGGCATCTCCTGCATCCGAAGAGGTGGAGGGGCTAATATCACCTGTTCCCTCGGCTCCTGCCTCACGTCCTGATGAGGCTGGTCCTCTGTCCTCCTCCCCTCTGGTACAACACCTCGCTGCTGGTCAATCCTACCTCTCCATCCCTGATCCTCTACTGGCCGCTTCCGGCCCCGGGTAGCGTGCCAATCTGCCTCAATCCTTTTGGCCATCTCCAAAATCCGGGAGATGGGCCCGTCAGATACAAACAACAGAGCCTCCCTCAAGTCCTCCCGAAGGCCCTTATAGAACCTCCTGATATACCCTGCCTCGTCCAGCTGGTAGGAATCTGCGTATCGAGCCAGATGGTCGAACTCTCGATGGTACTCCACCACGGTCCGGGTGCCCTGCTTCAGCTGTAAGAACCGCTCCTCCAAATCATCCCTGGCCGACTGCGGAATGAAATGCTCCAGCAGAGCGGCCCTGAACTCCTCCCAGGTAACTTCCGCAACCTCCCTGTCGGTAAATGTCGTGTCCAATAGCGTCTTCCACCACCTCTTTGCATGGGACTCCAGGCAAGAGATGACCAGAGCCACCCTCTCCTCCCAGGGACACCGTATCCCGGTCAGCATCTCGTACATGATATCTAGCCACTCTTCCGTCCGAACTGCCGACTCAGTCCCCAAATAGGACGGGGGAGACAATCCTCGGAAGATGCTTAGCCAGTTGGCCCCCGGATTTGGCTACGGGGCCGGAACCTGCTGGGCCCTGAAGGCCTCCAGGATGGCAGTCAGGGTCTGTCCCATGTCTGACTGAAGGAAAGGAGTGGGGACCGGTGGGGGTGGTGCAACATCCTGAGCCTGTTGAACTCCACCTTGCGGCGTAGTCCGTGCTGGAGACTGCGTAACAAAAACACACGCTGAGAAAACGTCCAAACTTAAATAAAAGTGGACAAGTTATATGTGATCCCCCTCTTGGGCACACCACTGCTTCCGCTGCTTAGTTTGTCCCCAAACTAAACTCGAGCGGGGGTGACCCAGGGTTTGTGGACTGCTACTTCCTTCTGATCGATGTTGCCTCTGATACCACTTGTAAGACCCCCTTTTTTTTTCTTTTTCAACCACCGGGGTCTTAGGCCCAGAATCGCCGCTTTGCGGTGACACCTTCACGTCCTGAAGGGTCATCACCACAAGGCGCCGAATTCTGCCGGCCAATTCGATCACAGAAAGGTAGCACATTATAACAGTAAGAGCAATGCAGTCCACAATAATAAAATCACATATATATAATAAAAATCTCCACGAAGGGAGTGTCCACAGAAAACATCAGAGTACTATAAATGCGGACTTATGCCTGATACATCATGACCTCACTACAATATCACTCATGCGGAAGCAAACACTAGGAACTACTCAGAGTCGAGACTCACGGTCCCGGCGGTATGAACTCCGGAGCTAGACTGCCCCATCTCCAAGCGCACTGGTCTCTGGGGCTGCTCCTCCATGCTGGGCTCCACGATCCCCTAAATGATGCGGTTCGAAAACCGTTAGTCATAAAGACTAAGCCCTATCATCCCCTACCCCTTCCCCCATGGCTCCTAGGCACCGAGCGGGGAGAAAGAAAGGGAAGGACATGAAGGTAGAGATAATCATGAAACAGATGACAGCGGAAACTAATCTAGCAAGTTGTATTTGGTGATCAGTTAATATGAAGGTTGTAATAGGCCTAGCAGTAAGAAAAGCAATTATATGAATTTAAACCTTCACTTATGCGAGAACACATAAGCAAAGGGATCTTTTGCAAGGCTCCCATCGTATAAGTGTCCCATACCACTTATACCTTGGGGTGTCGGTTATCAAACAGCAATAGTTGTTATATATTAAAATTAACCTTTGATTTATAAACTTGCCCACACAAGCTTATAGACCAAGGGGTCGTTTTGCAGGTCCTAATGTATAAGCGTCCCATACCACTTATACTTTAGGTGTCAGGGTTAAGTGAATCGATTATGCTATGACATGCTAGTGGGTATGATGAAACATGCAAGTGCAACACACACACCCGACTCTGTGCACACAGACCTTTAGTTCCCCCTTTCGGAGCCGTTACCTCCCAGGATACCTCCGTAGTGGCAGACGGAAGCGGTGGGTTGGGCCTCGCCCACCTCAAAACCAGTAAAAGCACCACTGGTCTGACCTATCGTACGCCTCAACGCTTGGTGCACTAAGCGGACGCCTGCGTACTCTTGCCGGCTGGCGCATCGGACTTCTGTTGGCGAAGTGCTAGTCACCTCGCCGAGTCAACGATAACGGTGTCAGTGCAATCGAACTCCCCGATATCGTAAAACCCACCACCTTAACTTTTCCTATCTTATGCACATGCAAGTTTAATCGTAAACACACAAAAACCGAGCCGAAGCTCCCCGGACCAAAACGTCCGTCTCCAAAACAACCGAGCCGAAGCTCCCCGGACCATCCCGTCCGTCTCCAAACCGACCGAGCCGAAGCTCCCCGGACCATCCCGTCCGTCTCCAAACCAACCGAGCCGAAGCTCTCATCAATCTTCCTGTGCCAACAGTGTTTGTGAAAGGTGCAGCCCTAGTTACTAAGTTACTCTTGTCGGTTTGTTATTACAATTTACGTTAGCCCAGGACTGCCCCCGGTATACCCCGTGAAGGGCTCTCAAGGGGCACTAGGAACCAAGACGGCGGCATTACGGCCCGAAGTTCCCTTTCGCAAGGCACTTATTGTTATTGGTTGAACTCCCTTAACCCATTCCCTTCTCACATTACGATAGACTATCCTAGGGTGATTTTTAAACCTTCCACTCTTCGGGGAAGACGATCTTTCGTCAAACCTGAGCACCTCTTAACTCTAGCTATCACCACTACTCACTACTCCTTATATCTTCCTATTGTAATTTCCTCCACAATTGTCCACCCAGACAAAATGTTTAACTCCAATGACTTCCTCAGATCATGTCCTATTGCCTTTCACATATTGCTATATGCAAACCGACCTAGACTACATGTCGAACCGGTTATGTAATGATCCATTACTCATCCAAATGCCCTAAATTATTTACTGGAGACTTACCATGATATAAATGACCTAAATCCAGAAAATGGAAATTTTCCTAATCTATTTGGCATTTAATTAAATTCCTCGAAAATCCCAAGGGCTACCGGTTTGAACATGAACTACCCTAAGTAATCATGCAAGATGTCCAGCAAATTTATGATAAATAGTAGGTTATCTCAATAGGTTAAATCCTAAGTATCATAATTTTTCTATCATCAAAAGGGCATGAAAACTATTTTAGAAATAATCTCTAATTTCTGTTGTTTATGAATCGAGTATAGAAAATATTCTTCCAAATACTATAAATAATTTATGCCATGCAAATAAAGGCCTAAAATTAGCACTGGCCATGTTTCATAATTTTCCAGCAATTATTTTATCCATAATTAATTTTTAAACATAAATGCCCTTTCTATCATCTATGAATAAAGTACTAGATTTACTCAACATAAAATTCAATAAAAATTCAGGGATCAATGTTCTACTGGTCAAGATCTAAATCCAGAATTTTAACTATTTATAATTAATTTAAAACCTTCAAATAATTGAAACAACAAATCGGGCTAATAATCCTTTAACACATGAAGTATAATATTTAATAATCATAAAATTCCAGGAAAATTACCATAAGTCTAAAACATCCTAAAAGTCCCTCCTCCCGAGTTTCATAATTTTTGGATTAGATTTAGTGCTTAAAATAACTAAATTACATTTCTATCCTAATTCAAACTCTCAACTTCCGAGGTACCTAATTACCTCCAATTCCTTCACTATTCCAACCAGAGAGTTTTCAGCACATCATGCCACTCTCCTCCAAATTTCAAGGGCATACAAGAGCTTTTGCTCCTATGTCCTTCACAAACCTCAAAACCCTTCATTTAGGGTTTGAGCTTGGATCCTAGGGTAAGTCAACCCTAAACCACTCCATTTTTCTCCAAACAGGTTATAACACCATTCTAAGCCAGAGGTCGGAATATCAGCCTCTGTTGAGGTGATTTGACCTCTCCGAACTCTTAGTGCACTTTCTACTAAAAGTTGTCTCACTAATGCCTAGTTAAGGGTAGAAGATTTCTCACCCAAAACTCCTCCAAATCAATTGGAATTTTGTACAGACCTAGGTTTTATAGCTAGGGACCACTCACCAAAATTTGGGAGGGTTTGGAGGTCATTTGACCACCTAAATAATTTCCTGTAAGTTTATTAAATTAAAACAAAAACTTTAGGCAAAGTATCTCCAAAAATTCCCATTTTTGGTTTGCCTTTATGTATAACCAAGGTTAACCCCCTTCCCAAATTTCAGGTCATTTGGACAAGGGACGAAGAGTGGACAATCGTTTTAATTTTTGCCCAACTCTAGGTACAGCCCCCACTAAAACAGGTGCTGCGGCCGAACCGCTTACCCAAACGAGTTGAAACCAATTTTAGATTTATCTAGACTCGAAGGGCTACGACTTTCGTGTCAGGTTATTTTTCCTAAAATGACCTCTAAAAGCCTCGTTTTGCATCATTAAAATATGTCCATCCAAGTATAATTTCCATACAAAATCATTTACTTAGTTTATATATTTAAAACAGTTTTTACTGTTCATCTTCTACAGAACCCGAAAACCAGAACTCAGGAAGTCATTTTTCCTGTAACACTTCCGTGATCCGTCGCCGGCAGTCCGGTCACTTCCCTGGCCAGCCACCACCACCACCACCTCCGTTGAGGCGATGGCTAGCGGTCGGCGGTGGTTTGGCCGCCGGAGGTGGCGGTTTCCGGCGAACTCAAAAATACTATTTACATGGTTTTCCCATGAAAATGAGAGACGGGTCCGGCTCCGTTGAGCGCGAACCTCCTTTCTAAGAATCCTAAGATCTACCCATGAAAGAGAAGGAGCAGAGGAGGACCTTGTTCGCGGTTTGAAGGCGAGAAGAACGACGGGGTGCCAGGACGCGGTGGTGGCATTGCTGAACTTCTCCTACAGCAAGAACAAGGATCTGATCCGATTACTTGAGCGTGTAACCTTCTCCTCTTGCTCCAGGTGGGCTTTTATAAGACAGAAAGTGGGAAGGTGAATGGGTAAAGCCTTAATGGCCATGAAGGCTCCTCCCCTTAACGCTTCGGTTATGATGCAGGGCCGTTGAAACGCTGGAAAACGAAGAGGTGTTCGCCAGGTGGTGATTTCCTATTGGACCAACATTTTCCTTATTTATTTAAATAATTAAGAAAGGAAACGGCCCATAAATACTCCTGGTGTAACTTCCCACACCCGCATTTATTACCACGCGTGTTAGAATAATTTCGGGCCTGAACCGTCGTTTCGGCCAATGTCACAGGCGTGACACATAGGTCACGGGCGTGACAGGCCCGGATAGCCAATTCTGGGTTCGACGATCGTCGAACTGCGATCGAGGATCGTCGATGGATGGTCACGGGCGTGACACCTTGGGTCACGGGCGTGACAGGCTCGGGTGGTTAGTTATGGGTCGACGATCGTCGATTTGAGATCGACGGTCGTCGAATGGTGGTCATGCCCTAGGTCACGGGCGTGACACCCTTTGTCACGGGCGTGACAGGCCCGAACGACAATTTTGAGGTCGACAATCATCGAACTGGGATCGACGGTCGTCAAAGGCTGGTCACGCCCTAGGTCACGGGCGTGACACTTAGGTCACGGGCGTGACAGGCCCGAGTTCAATTTCGACGATCATTTACGGGGATTGACGCTCGTCGAAGGAGTCACGCCCAGGTCACGGGCGTGACGGGTCGGTCACGGGCGTGACCAACCCGTGACCCGAAAACTCGGTCGATTTATTTCAATTTTATGTGCTTCCTGGGGTTCTGACACGACCAACCGACTCCTAGGGGTCTAGCCGGAAATGGGATGTTACAATAAGTGAGCTCATTCCTTTGGAACCTCCACGGCCGAGTCTCCGCCTTAATTAATTTGAAAATTAGGATCTCTTTTTTATTAAAAGTTAACTTTTGTTCAATTCTCTTTTTGATATTGTCGCGCCGAGTTCTTCGTCGGCCTTCCGCACTTATTTACTGCATTTTTTCCTGCTTTCTTTTTATGCTTATTATTATTATGCATTTTTATATATAATCCACTTAAGATATTATCGGTAGAATAATAGGCTTTCAGGGAAAGAGTAGATATAGCTAAGCCGGCCCCGAGAACAATACGACCCCGATATTCCTCCACACGGGAATATCCTGTACTCCACGCGATAGGTGCACTTGCCTCCCTCTCGTTAAAACTCGGTTTCTAACAAAAATAAAACGCTCTTCTTTTTATAAATAAAAACCTCCACTTTCACACATAAATAAGAGCCGGCGTTTTAGCCATCACACATCCAGTACTTTCTGCAGCAACCTGCATCACCCCAAAACTCTGAAATCTACTCATTTCTCCACAAAGTCTTCACCGACACAAATCTGTCAGGTATTGTATCCACAATAACCCTGATTTGAAGAAGGGTCCAGTCAAGCTAAGATGAATTGTGACTGTATTTGATATGCTGGTATAGTTATGTACTTGCAGGTTTTTATTACAAAGTACACACCAATGTCAGGTTACAGTGGGTCAGTAAACACATGACTATACAATGTAATTCTTCATTGTGTAGGCCAAAGTGTTGACTCATGTGTAATCTCTCTATTGGGGTGTACTTCTATCCCAAGTACAAGAGAAGGCTCAAAATGGCCAAGGCATAGAATTAGAGAGATAGAAATTCTCCTAAGTATAATTCGTCGAGTATGGTTTGGATTACTTGTTAAATTCATCGAGGATCAGCTTGATACTCGTAGAATTCATCATGTATACCTACCTATACCCGTCAAATTCATCTCTTATGCATAGGGTAATTTTGCCAAGAAGTGAAAAATCTATTAAGTAAAATTCGTCGAGTATCGTTGTGCATACTCGTCAAATTCATCGAATGTATCTAACGATACTCGCTAAATTTGTCGAATATGCTAAGTGATACACGTCGAATTCGCTGAGTCAAGTCAACTCTACTTCTGTAGATTTTTCCAAGTATTATTCGTCGAATATAAAAGTGTTGAGTGTATTGAGTTAACTCAATGATATTCGTCGAATGCTGCCTATGGAATTGAGTGAACTCGAGGCATCAAGTGTAACAGCATTGAGTTCATTGAGTTAGTTAACCTATACTCGACGAATTTTTCGAGTATGCCAAGTGATACTCGACGAATTTGTCGAGTATGACTCTTCGCCTTGGCGTTGAGTGACCAGCCGGCTTGGGATGATTTGGCTAAGTCATTTTCGCCGTATATCAAGATGTATTCGACGAGTATCATTATGATACTCGAAGAATTTGACTTAGTTTATGTTTCCAATAATTTTCAAAAACTAGTCTCGGGTTTGGTCGGCCATGCACAGTGTTTTAAGGTTTCTTTTAGGGAAACTTTCTTTATACCGTTAGTAAGAAGATCTCTATAAATACCTAGGGATATTTTTCTTCCATACTAATCTGTTATTGCTAACATTTTGAATTGACAAGAACTATCCAAAATGAGAAACCGTCGACCAACTCCTTATGTGTTGCGATTCTCAATTGGTCGTCAAATACTTGTTGTGCACGGATTAATCTTCTTTGACTTTCAAGGCAGGATTGCTCTCTCTCTCTCTCCAAATCTAAACTCCTCAAGATCTAGTCATTCGAAGATTCAAGGTTCACGATTCAAGGTATTCAATATTTCATTTCTCCAAGTTCTCTAAAATTTAAGATCTACTTTCTCGAAGAACGTTGGTGTGAAGACTTGTAATCATTTGTATTGTGTAATATTCTTTTACTGATTGTAGGAGATTATTTCTCCGAGTTTGTAGATCTGTTTGTAGATCGAGTGAGTAGATTCGTTTGTGGAACGAGATTGTAAATCCGGTTTTAGATCGAGTTATATGAGACGTTACTCTCCGAGTGGTAGGAGTGTCGTTTCCGAGTTGTAGGAGTTGCGGATCCAAGGTGTAAGATTCATTGTAATCTGAGAAAAGTGAAGTAGCCAAATCTGCCGCTTTGTGGGAGATAGGTGAGGCGAGAAAGTAGGTGTACCCAACTCGGGAAACCAATATAAATCTCTGTGTTTGTGTGCATGTTTTTTTATGAAATTTTTATTCCGTGAAAAGACACAAACATCACCTATTTACCCCCTCTAGGTGATTTAGGTAGATGCTAGATACTCTAAATTAGTATCAGAGGGGCGTTTTGTTCGATAAGGCTAACACCTTGAATAAGATCCCTGATCTAGCATTTAGAGGTTCCGTTTTTTCACCATGTACATAAGTAAAGACATGTCCTCTATGAATCTACCGGTGTGTATGAAGGAAAACTTTCCCATATGGAAAGAAAGAGTAAGGTTCTTCATTGAAGCTGTTGATCCCAGGATATTCCAGATTGTGGAAGAAGGACCACATATTCCTACACAAGCCTCGGCTTTGAATCCGGCTATCATTATTCAAAGGAGATTGATGGATCTCACGAAGGATGAAATTGCCCTAGTCTCCCTAGACTAGAAGGCAAAGAATATTAAAGCAAGCGTAGTGGATGACTCAATGCTTTAGAACTTATTCTACTACAAATCTGCCAAGGAGATGTGGGACTGCCTTATTATACTCATGGAAGGTACAAAAGAAGTTTGTGATGATTGCAGATCATTATTGAATCAATAGTATGAAGCGTTCAAGCAAGGAACAAGTGAAACTATTGCTGATATCTTTGAGAAATTTTACAAGATCGTCAATGGTCTTAGGAACTACGATCGCACATTCACTAATGGCGAGCTGAATGACAAATTTCTGAGATCCCAGACAAAGGACTAGGATACCACAGTCATTACCATTAAGGAGTTTGGGAAACTGCCGGAGATAGACCCCCAGAACCTGTTTGGGAAGCTGCTCTCCTATGAGCTTCAAATGAACACCAGAAAGAAGGAGGATCAGAATAGTAGAAATTCAAGGAGAGACAAGTCAATTGCTTTGTGATTATATTTTATTGTTTGTGCATAGTGACCTCACCCAAATAGGGGGAGATTGTTGGATCCCTAGTTTGGATTTACGCTAAGGTTCACTATTATGATTGTTGACCCACCTTGTATATCCAGGGTCAAGTTTGTTAGTCCTAGAATTTAGGCTAATCATTCGAATCAATCTTCATGGACCAGCCTTGAGAAGACTTCAGAGATCCAGACTTAGAAGAATTGTAGTTCTAGAGATTTCAGAAAGCAGTTCAAATGTTCTTTGAACTCAGTTCGACGATCTTCGATCTCAGATCGACGAACTCAGAGTTCCTTCTCTGAGTTGAGCTAGATAATATTCGAGCTCAGGTCGACGACTTCTTCCCTAAGGACAGATTCTCTGGTCGATGATTTTCTACCTTAGCTCGACGACTTGGAGCTCAGCTTTGATAGTTTCTTTCCCGATTGTTTCTTATCTGAGCTCAGGTCGACGAAGTCGATTTCTCAACTCGATGAACTTTGAGTTCAGTTCGACGGATATTCTGAGGTCAAGGAAATCTCTCAGTTCAGTATTTCCTTCTCTACAGTTCATTTCCAGATTGACCAAGGCTGATTTAATATATTGTTGCCTATATTGCTCTAAGTAATTAAATGCATATATTTTTATGAATATAGCCGTTCATTAGCAGTATTAATTACTGGATTTCACAGAGTAAAAATTCAGCTTAATAACTGGGACAGTTCAGGAATCAAATTAATGCCCTTCTAGCCATTTGTTAAAGTTCCAAGGATTCAACAATCAATCAAGGAGTAAAAATTCAAATTCAGAACATATACAGAGAAGAATCATCTGCTATTTAATACACAAGATAGAAAACAAGAAGTCAGAGAATCGACTAAGCGATAGAGGCAGGCACAAAAAGACATTCTGTCTGAAACTACATTCTGTCTTCATCATCAACAAATCTTCTCCAAGCTTTCAAGAGACATCAAATACAATCAGTCTAAAAATCTTGTTGGAGATCAACATCAATCTGAATACCTACACCCTGTGCAAATCTTCCAGCATTTCCTGAACTATAATCATCTCAGGGGGAGCTTTGACAACTTCAATCCACTGAAGTCTTCTCTGTTGATTAGAGAAAGAGAAGATAACATCACCTTCTTAACTCACTGTGTATAGGGTTATAACTCCCTTCAAAAGTTAAACTCTTGGTGGCAGGGCAAATGATCAAAAACCTATGTGTTTTGGTTGTTTGGGCACCTGATCAGAAGCCTAAAGGGTTGTGAGATCTCCCTGTAAATAGATCTTATGGTGGCAGTCACCTGAGCAAAACCTGCTAGTGGATTCCTACCAGGGTGGTAGAAGAGTGGATGTACCCAGATTTGGGGAACCACTATAAAATCTCTTATGTTGTCTTGTTGCCCTTTTTCTTTCTGTGCTATTCTGTTATAGTCTAGCTTTATTCTCTTTACATAATATTGGATATCACCTATTTTACTGCTAAATCATATAAATCCATAAAAAGTTTTTAAAGCTCTATTCACCCCCCTCTAGATCTAATTAGATCTATCCCCTTGAATTTCAATTGGTATCAGGGGATTATCAATTGCCAAAGTTAACTTTCAATTGGTATCAGAGGGAAGTTTTTTTGGTTGTACAAGGTAACACTTGAACCAATAGATCCTTCTAAAACCTAAATTTCTCTAGCGCATTACTTATACCATGACACAGAACAAGGACTATTGAATCACCAAACCTCCAATTTGCAACTTGAATAAGTTTGCTATCTGGAAGGCAGGAATTAAATTATATATGAACTCCATTGATGAAGATATTTTTAACTCTATCTTGGCAGGTCCACCAGCTCCAGTGGCTACATCTACTGCAACTTCCAACACTCATGCTATTCCACCACCTGAGTGGACAGATGTACAGAAGAAGGCCAAGATAGTTATGCTAAGGCCATGAACATTCTGGCTCAAACAATGTCAGATGATATTTTCCAAAAAGTGGCAGAGTGCACCTCAGCTAAAGCCATCTGGGATTCCCTAAACCAGATGGTTGCTTGATCTACAGATGAGAGAAAAGATAGGAGATCAAATCTCATCTCCTAATATGAGAATTTCAAGAAAGAAGTGTCAGAGTCAGTGAGTAATATGTACAATAGACTCAGCTCAATCATCAATGAGCTAAAAACCCTGAATAAGGACATAAACCTCACTAAGGTCAATGATAAAATTCTCATGTACTTCCCCAGCTCATGGGATTCCAGAATCTGGCCAATCAAAGAGGCCAAAAGTCTGAATGAGATTTCCACTGAATCTCTACTAGGAAAGCTCAAATCCTATGAGCATTTAATAAAGACTAGAGAAGCTGGTGAGCAGAAGACTCCCTCATCAGCTAGAAAGGAGCAAAACATAGCATTCAAAGCATCTGAAGAAATAGAAGCTCCATTATCTAGTGAAGAACTTCAGAGTCTCCTAGTCAAAAGATTCTACAAAATGGACAAGAAGAATTTTAGAAGGAAGTCATCTAGACAAGATGACAAGCCAAGGTATGATAAAAACCTAACTAAAGAAATTGTCTATTTTGGTTGCAGGAAGCCAAGACACTTCATATCAGAGTGTCCATAGAATCAAAAGAAGGAGAGAAGAAGAGAAAAGGAGCCCAAGAAGCAACACTATAACAAGCCCTCCTACAGCAAGCATAAAAGGAAGGAGAAAGGCTTTGTTGCTGAAACCTGGAGTGAAACTGAAGATGAATCTTCATCTTCCAGCTCTAGTGAAGATGAAGAAGTGGCTAAAGCAAAGGAGGTTTGCTTGATGGCTATTGATGCTTCAGGCAGCCTCTCATAAGCTGAGCAGTCAGACAGTGAATAACCTCAATCTAAAGAAGATCAGGTACTGTCCTCTTTTGATTTCAATTCAGATGGTTTTAGAACTGAATTATAATCACTTTGTATTGATTTAATAATCTCTGAGAAGAAAATCAAACTCCTTTGAGAAAAAAATAATTGAACAAGATAATCTCCTTTCTTAAAACATTAAATTGAAAGATGAATTAACTTTAGCTAATGAACTAATCATCTCTCTAAAAACTGAATTAGCTGAGGCAAGACAACTTGAAGAATCCCTAAATTGGAGAAGCATCAAGTTGATGAACATCATAAGCACAGTAAATGCCAGACTTAATGGCAAGCTGGGCTTAGGTGCTTCATCAAGCCAACCCCCATTAATTCAGAAAAACATACTGTCAACTCCAATCAAATTTGTTTCTGAAAAAGGCAAAGAAAAGGTAGATGATCATAGTTGTTGAGACCGAGCAGTCTGTCGGCTTAGACCGGGCGGTCTGGAGGTCTGGCGGTCTGGCGGCTTGTCCCAGCAGTTTGGTAGCCGGGTCGGAGACCGGGCAGTCTTGAGGTTTGCCTAGCGGTCTGGGCGGTCTGGCGGCTTGAGGATCTTGGTCGGCTGTCTTCCTCTTTGTTGTGGCTGTGCGGTTAGTCTAACCGCGCGGCTTGTGCGGCTTATGCGGCTTGTATAGTTTCATGTTCTTGTAATTATTAGTCCCACTTTGCTTATTTGTAATCTCTCTTCTCTCCTCTATTCTATAAAAGGGAGGTCATACTTTTATAATAGTTATCTTTTTGGATAATAAAACTTTCAATTATTCAAAGTTCTGGCTTGTTTTTAGTCGTTTGTTTGCTACTTTAACATGGTATAAGAGGACTCGATTTTCTCTTCCTGATGCTGTGCGCCCTCTCTGACCGCGCGACCTGTCCGCGCGGCTTGCCTCTTCTTCTCGTGACTTGTCCTCGCGGCTTGTTTATTCTGCATGCGTGTGTCCTATTCGCGCGGCTTCTTTCTCTCCTTGTCATTGTTCTTTGTGTGCGCGACCTCTTAGTTCTCCTTTCTTTTCGCCACGACCTGTGCTTAGTCACCGCGCCCTCCGTACTTTCTGCTCCTCTTTTCTTGTCGCCTCGGCCTGTTGTCGTGACTTGTTTGCCCTGTTTGCCTCCTAGCGGACTTTTCTCTATTCGCGTGGTGTCTCTTTCTTCTGTTCGCGCGAGTTGTTCTCTAGCCGCTCGACTTCTTTCCCTCTGCTTTGTTCTGTGGCTTGGTCGTGGATTTTCTTGTCGCTGGTGTCTATCATCGTAACCGCTGTAGATCTCTTTCTCCTAACCGCTGCGATTTCTCTCTGTTCGGGCGGTTTCTTCCTTGTTTTGGCGGACTCTCTGCCCTTCTTCCTTTGCCACTCTCTCCCTTAGTCCCCGCGACCTGTCTCTAAGTTGCCGCGACCTATGCTCCTTTGCTCAGCTTCCTCTCTCGTTGCTCTTGCCCCTTGTCGTCGCGACCTTCTTTTAGGTCGCAGCGGCCTATCCTCCTCTGTGCGGTCCCTCCTTTAATCGCTTCTGCTTGATTAGTTGCCGCGACCTCCTTTTTTTAGTCGCACGGCTTGTTCTTCTCTCTTCTTTACCTTTGCCTTGCTCTGCACCTTGGTCGTGGCCCTTCTTGCCGCTGGTGTGCTGTCACCGTGACCGCTGCAGTTTTTTTCCCTTCATGGCTTTCACATCCTCCTCAAAGCTGTTCGTCTCGGTGGTCACATCTTCTGGTAGTGCCCACGTTGTTACTCAAGGAAAATGGCTTATCGACACCAGTACTACCAATCATATGACCGACAATCTCCAGTGTTTTTCTCTCCTAAAAACACATGATCGATTACCCCCGATTATTCTCGTTGATGGCTCTTCATCATCGGTCAATGGGACGGGAATGGTTCATGTCACTCCATCTCTTCGCTTGGCGAATACTCTCTATGTGCCCAAGTTCTCGTGCAACTTATTATCTATTACCTCTTTATGCAGGCAATTACAGTGTTCCGTCACATTTACTTCTACTTCTTGTTCCTTTCAGGATCCGGACTCCCAACGAACGATTGCTACTAGGACTGAGAGTGGCGGCCTATACTTCCTTGACAACGTTTCCGCTTTGTCCACATTCTCCTCCACCTCCACAGATCTTTTGCAATGGCATCTTCGACTTGGTCATGCTCCTCCACGTCTTATTCATCAACTTCTGCCCCACCTTCCTCCACAAAGTCCTCCCCTCAACTGTGAGGTTTGTCAGCTTGGCAAGCATCACCGCTCCTCCTTCCCTCCAAAGCACGTTCGTGGATCTACCCGTCCGTTTGAACTCATCCACTCCGATGTTTGGGGTCCTTCTCCTACCCTTACTGTTGGTCGGGGTAGTTCATATTTTGTCACGTTTATTGATGATTTCTCTCATTGTACGTGGGTGTATCTGTTAAAATATCGCTCTGAATTATTCTCTGTATGGACATCCTTCTATCTCATGATCAAAACTCAGTTTAATGTTTCTATTAAAGTTTTTCGATCTGATAATGCCCAAGAATATCTCAGTCATGACTTTTCTACCTTCTGCATGCAAAATGAGATTATTCATCAAACTAGTTGTGTATACACTTCACAACAAAATGGTGTGGCAGAACGCAAAAACCGTCACCTCCTCGATGTTGCTCGCTCCTTGATGAACCAGATGCATGTTCCTCGCTCCTATTGGGGCTATGCTGTTCTCCTTGCCTGCTACCTTATCAATTGCATTCCCTCCACGGTTCTCCACGAAAAAACCCCATTCTCCATTCTGTATCCGGGCAAGGACCCTTTTCCTCTCCCTCTCTAAATCTTTGGGTGTACTGCCTTTGTGCATGCTCCATCTGCCACCCGTGATAAGCTCTCCTCTCTCTCCACCAAATGTGTCTTTCTGGGATACTCCACCACTCAGAAAGGCTATTGTTGCTTTGGTCTCGTTCTTCGTAGGCAGTTCGTCTCTACTGACGTCACCTTCTTCGATAATACCTCCTACTTCTAGGATGACTCCTCTCCTCTTCCCCCAACTTCTGATTCTCCTGCTGTTCCCTTCATTCCCTCATCTCCTACTATGATCTTCACCCCTACACCATCTCCGCCTCTCTCTCTCTCTTCTCCGCCATCGTCTCCCTCATCTCCGTCGTCGTCGCTCTCTACTCCCGGGCCAGCTCTCTCTGCCACGGATGCTCCAGATGCCGAGGGACCTGTAGACCTGGATCTTCCTATAGCTCTTCGCAAAGGGGTGCGAACGTGTACCCTACACCCCCTTGCTGCTGTTGTTTCATATGATCGTCTTACCCATTCTCGCAGGGCCTTTGCACTGGCTATCTCTACCACTGCAACACCCCGCTCCTACCAGGAGGCCCTTGCTATTCCTCATTGGAAGATGGCCATGGATGACGAAATGGCGACCCTAACTGAGCGGGGTACCTAGAATCTTGTTTTGTCCCCTTTGGGCACTGATGTGATTGGTTATCGATGGGTATTCGTTGTGAAATTCTGTCCGGACGGAAGTGTGGATCGATACAAGGCCCGCTTAGTCGCCAAAGGCTTCAGTCAGACTTATGGGGTTGATTACTTTGACACATTCTCTCCAGTTGTTTTTCTCAGCACCATTCGGGTTCTTCTCTCTGTGGCTGTCTACAGGGATTGGCCCATTTCTCAGCTGGATGCCAAGAATGCCTTTCTCTATGGTGACCTTAAGGAAGCGGTTTACATGGAGCAACCTCCTGGGTATGTTGCTCAGGGGGAGACACGAGTATATCATCTGAAGAAGGCCATCTATGGCCTAAAGCAAAGCCCTCGGGCTTGGTTTGACAAGTTTAACGATATTGTTGCAGCCATTGGTTTTGCACGAAGTTCAGCCGATCACTCCTTATTCATTCGCAAAACCTCCTCTGGTATGGTTGTTCTTGTTGTACATGTGGATGATATTCTTTTGACTGGTGATGACCAGGCTGGGGTTGCCCTGACGAAGAAATACCTTCGGCAACACCTGGTTACTAAGGATATGGGCTCTCCCAAATATTTTCTAGGGATTGAGATTTCTCGAAAACCCAACTCTTTAGTTCTCTCCCAACAAAAGTATGCTCTTGATTTGCTAAAAGAGGCAGGGTTGACTGGTACTAAACCTGCAAAATGTCCCATGGCTATTGGGGAAGACAAAACGTGGACAGATGACTCGCCTCCTCTATCTGATTCTTCGAGGAACCGGCGTCTAGTGGGCAAAATCATTTATCTCACAGTGACCAGACTCGATATCTCCTATGTTGTATACAAGGTTAGTCAATTCTTGCAAGCTCCTAGGGAGTGTCATCTACAGTCTGCCTTGAGGATATTGGAGTATGTAAAAGAAGCTCCAGGGAAAGGACTGCATTTTCAGAAGAATGGTCATTTGAGGGTTGAAGCGTACTCAGATTCAAGCTATGTTGATGATAAAGGAGACCGCAAGTCAACATCGGGTTTTTGCACATTTGTTGGAGGAAATCTTGTGAGCTGGAAGAGCAAGAAACAGTCTGTGGTCTCCAGGTCTAGTGCAGAAGCGGAATATCATAGTATGGCATCAACCACATATGAGTTAAAATGGTTACGAGCTCTCATGCTTGACCTAGGGGAGGTCTATAACTATCCTCTTCCTATGTTCTGCGACAACAAGGCTGCGATATACATTTCCAAAAATCCGGTCTTTCATAAGAGAACAAAACGCATAGAGGTCGACTGCCACTTTATTCGAGAAGAGATTTTGAAAAAACAGATTTGTACTAAGTTCGTCACTTCTGACAACGAGTTGGCAGATGTCTTCACCAAGCCGGTGTCCGCTTCTTTGTTTCATATTTGCGACAAGCTGGGAATGATTGATATCTATGCTCCAGCTTGAGGGGGAGTGTTGAGACCGAGCGGTGTGTCGGCTGAGACCGGGCGATCTGGAGGTCTGGCGGTCTGGCGGCTTGTCCCAGCTGTTTGGTAGCCGGGATGGAGACGGGGCAGTCTGGCAGTTTGTCTGGCGGTCTGGGCGGTCTGGCAGCTTGAGGATCTTGGTCGGCTGTCTTCCTCTTTGTTGTGGCTGTGCGGTTAGTCTAACCGCGCGGCTTGTGCGGCTTATGCGACTTATATAGTTTCATGTTCTTGTAATTATTAGTCCCACTTTGCTTATTTGTAATCTCTCTTCTCTCCTCCATTCTATAAAAGGGAGGTCATACCTTTGTAATAGTTATTTTTTTGAATAATAAAACTTTCAATTATTCCAAGTTCCGGCTTGTTTTTAGTCGTTTGATCACTACTTTAACAATAGTACTGAGCAAATATATTTAAAACAGAAAAATAAGAAAAAGAGAAAGAATATGAAAAATCCTAACTATAACAATGTTCAGCAGATTTCGTCGAACTCAGATCAACGAAATATGTACAGTTCATCGAACTCAAGTCGACGAACTCCGAACACAAACTTTTATTATGATTATTCTCTGAACTGCGATCGACAAAACCAATATGGTTCTCCGAGCCGAGATCAACGATATTGGGGCATAGAGAATGAATACTTTCATTCTCTGAGCGGAGTTCGACGAACTCATCCCCGTTCATCGACCTCAAATCGACGAACTCACCAGAATTCGTCGAACCCAGTTCAAGATAACATAAATTTTAATTCTTTCAGAACCTTTAATCAACCTATGGAATACCTCAATCAATTCACCCAGTGGATAATACTACCAAGAAGATATCACTCCCTAATGTATAAAAATCAACCTGAATGTTATTTTATTTCCAGTTTTAAGTATGAAAAGCAACAATGACCTAAGGTAATCTGGGTCAAGAACATTTAATCTATTCTTATGCAGGTGAACTCCTATCCTACCATAGAGGAACAGTGGTACTTGGATAGTGGCTGCTCAAGGCACATGACTGGCAGCAATGAAAATCTAACAAACAATAAGTCCAAGCTAGGTCCAAAAGTGATCTTTGGTGACTCCAACTATGACCAGACTAAAGGCTATGGGAAAGTAAATATTGGAGCTGTCACTTTCAAAAAGGTGGCTTATGTAAGTGGACTGAAGTACAATATAATCTCCATAAGTCAATTATGTGATGAAGGGTTTCAGGTATCATTTAATAACTCTTCCTGCATTATCACTTCTGTAGAAAATAAAGTAGTTTTAACTGGAACTAGAATAGGAAATATTTACATAGTAAATTTTAAGACAGTTAGGTCTGAGATATGCCTATTCAACCAAGTTAGTAATAATAATGAACTATGGCATAAGATATTAGGACATGTTAACTTAAAGAACATTGTTAAATTATCTAGGGACAACCTTTTAAGAGGATTGCCTTCTTACCCCTATAAGAAGGAAAGCCTGTGCAGGGCTTATCAATTAGGTAAGAAAACTAAAAATAGTTTTAAAGCCATTAATAAGAGTGATTCACCTAGGATTCTATATTTGCTCCACATGGATCTTTTTGGACCCATTGTTCTACAGAGCCTAGGAGGGAAATCTTATACCTTAGTGATTGTAGATGACTTCTCAAGGTTCACTTGGGTGTTCTTCTTGAGGAATAAGTCCGATAACTTTAAAGTTCTTACAGACTTTCTTAAGAGCATAAGGATTGAGTATTCTACTCCAGTTGCATTTATCAGAAGTGATCATAGTACAGAGTTTGAGTCTCTTCCCATGCAAGAATTCTATGAGAAGTAAGGTATCAGGCAATGCTTCTCTTCTCCTAGAACTCCTCAACAAAATGGCGTAGCTGAAAGGAAAAACAGGACCCTGATTGAAGCTGCAGGCACATTACTTGCAGATGCTTACTTGCCACTATCCTTTTGGGCAGAGGCTGTAAGCACATCAAATTATGTACTAAATAGGAGTCTGATATATA
Organism: Platanthera zijinensis; assembly: GCA_039513925.1. NCBI lineage: Eukaryota > Viridiplantae > Streptophyta > Magnoliopsida > Asparagales > Orchidaceae > Platanthera > Platanthera zijinensis. Next base: position 161,945,982 of record CM077083.1, read on the forward strand.
AGCTTAAGGGCAAGACTCCATATGAATGACTTAAAGAGAAGCAGCCTAAAGTAGATTACTTTAGAATTTTTGGTTGTTTATGCTACATTCATAACAATGACAAGAAATATCTTAGAAAGTTTGAAGCCAAGGCTGCAATGAGAATTTTTCTAGGATACTCCCAAGTTTGTAAGACATATAGGGTATATAATAAATCTAATATGAAAATGGAAGAGACTGTGCATATATCATTTGATGAAACTAACATATCTTACAATGAGAAGAATCCTTCTACCTGTGAAACTTGGCAGGTACCACACTTGTGTGAGAAGTTGGATTAGTTGACCCTCACAAATGAGACTGTTGCACATCCCTCTCTACATATAAATGAAGACATTGAAGATAAATCCACTAAAGTGGATGTTGAACCAACAACAACTCCCATAATTCCATAAGAGGAATTAATTCCTCAAGTTGTTGCTGAACTAACTCCACCTACTGAGCTTATCACACTTAGAGATCATCCTATTTCTCAGGTGATTGGAGACATGTCAGTAGGTGTGCAGACCAGGCATCAACTCAACCAAGACTTTATGTATGCTTGCTTCATATCTCAAATTGAGCCCCAATCCATTAAAGATGCTAAGCAAGATCCACACTGGATTATTACAATGCAAGAGGAGCTCAACCAGTTTGAGAGATGTAGAGTTTGAGATTTAGTTCCAAGACCCAAAGACTACCCAGTCATTGGAACTAAATGGGTATTCAGAAATAAACTAGATGCCCAGGGAGTTATTGTCAGGAACAAGGCAAGGCTAGTTGCTCAAGGCTATAGACAAGAGGAAGGCATTGATTATGATAAGACATTTGCTCCTGTTGCAAGGATGGAAGCAATCAGAATCTTCCTTTCTTATGTTTCCTACAAGAAGTTCAAAGTATATCAAATGGATGTCAAGTGTGCATTCTTAAATGGTGAACTTAAAGAAGAGGTTTATATGGAGCAACCACAAGGTTTTATTTCTCCAACCCATCCTTCTTATGTCTTTAAATAACATAAGGCTCTCTATGGTCTAAAGCAATCTCCAAGAGCTTGGTATGAAACCTTAACTAGCTTTCTTCTAGAGCATAAATTCTCTAGGGGCATAGTAGATAGGACATTGTTCATAAGGCATCATAAGGATCAAATCTTATTAGTACAAATTTATGTATATGACATTATTTTTGGCTCTACTGATTCCAAACTATGCAAGAGGTTTTCTGACCTAATGCATTCCAAGTTTGAAATGAGTAGTATTGGTGAACTTTCTTACTTCCTTGGCCTCCAAGTGAAGAAACTTCCTGATGGCATCTTCATATCCCAGTCCAAGTATGCTAATGAGCTAATCAGAAAGTTTGGGATGTCAGATGTCTCAGCAAAGAAAACACGCATGGCTTCAAATGCTGTGATTGACTCTGATGAACATGGCAAGCCTGTTGATCAGAAGTTATATAGGGGCATTGTTGGGTCCCTGTTGTATCTCACAGCAAGTAGGCCAGACATAATGTTTGTTACATGCCTTTGTGCTAGGTTCCAGGTGAACCCTAAAGAATCCCACCTTACTTTTCTAAAAAGGATTTTATGATATATAAAGGGTTATCCTAGTTTAGAACTCTGGTATCCAACTTAGTTTGATTTTGAGTTGACTGGATACTTAAATGTTGTTTTTGCTGGATGTAGAGTGGATAAAAAAAGCACCTCAGGGATATGCCAGTTCCTTGGTGCTAGACTTGTGTCCTGGTTTTGCAAAAAGCAGACATTTGTGTCTACTTCAACTGTAGAAGCTGAATACATAGTAGCTGGCAGTTGTTGTTCCCAGATACTGTGGATTTAGAACCAACTCCTAGATTATGGTTTCAACTTAAATAATTCAACCTTACTATGTGATAATACAAGTGCAATTTCCTTTGCACAAAATCCAGTTCATCATAGTTGAACTAAGCATATAGAAATAAAGCATCATTTCATTAGAGATTGTGTGGACAAAAATAAAATTAAGCTTGTCTACATCTACACTGATTTGCAAAGAGCAGACATCTTCACCAAACCCTTGGATGAGAGGAACCATCTGTTCCTTATGAATCAGCTAGGAATGATAAATGGAGAGGCTTTAATTTAATTTCTGTTTGTGGTCGAAAAATTTATCAAAGTTCATCGATTGGAGATTGACGAGCTGAGAAATCTTCTTGAGATTTTTTTCGACCTGAGATCGGCGATATTGTGGCACAGAGAATGAATATTTTCATTCTCTGAGCAGAGTTCGACGAAATCATCCCCATTCGTCGACCTGAGATCGACGATATCTCTATGTGAAGTCATTTTCATCGACCTGAGATCGACGAACTTGCTTCAGAAAATATTTCGTCAACCTAAGATCGACGAACTATTTTCCCTCCTATTCAAACTGAGATCGGCGAACTTTCAGCATTCGTCGACTTGAGATCGAAGACTTTTTATTTACGCGGGAAGGAGCTCGTCGCTTTGTATTCTAAAAACCTTATAATAGGGTTTTTCTTCGAGCTAAATCCCGCGCCTTCAGAATTCTCTTGCACTTAATCTTTCTTTTTCGTTTTGTAGGACAACAATGTCGATTCCAGCAAACTCTCTCACAAGCATGAAATTCGACACTGGGTTTGACATTGATTTTGACTCCTTCCAACACTTCGATCAAATATTCATGGATATACTGCAGTTATTCGAAGATCAACAGTTAAAGAAATTTATGACCACTAGAATCAAGTTAGCTGCAAATGAGATAAGAGAATGGGTTTTTACATCAACTACTCGAGATGTTGATTCCATGACCGACACCATCTCTTGGAATCAGGTTACCCTAACCCCTACCGTTTTAACAGAAATTTTTTGTTTGGTTAATGGCGATGAAGATATTGAGATTGATAGTTCTTATTATGATAACATATTGATTAAAATGGGTCATACTGATGAAAACCCTAACAAACTTCTTAAAAAGAATTTGTCAACTAAAAACAAATTTCTTGCTGATGTTGTGGGCAAGGTTTTGCTGGGCAAACACACAACCCATGATTACATTACCAGGCACTAATTTTTGGTGATGTGTGCTGTGGTGAACAAGAAGGCAGTACACTAGGGAAAGATATTATTTGATTTAATCAAAAAGAAGAATACTAAGAAGGAATTCTATTTTGGGAGGATTCTAGGGATTTTCCTCCAGGACAAGGCATCTGAATCACTGGTCTCTCAGACCATATTCATCAATGCATCCAAGAGGCTGACCTGTGCCTTATTTGGAAGATGGGAGAGGACCATCACTAAGCCATCCAGGGCTTCATCCTCTTCTAGAATGTCTGAGGACACAAGGGCAGTTACAGCCACTCCTCCCCCTCGAGAAGAAATTCCCTCCATCAGGATTCCATCACCTCCCTCTCAGTAATAACCTCTTCCTCCATAGGTTTTACTTTTTTCATCAACTCCCCTCAAACAACCATCCACCGATTCAACATCACAACTTCAATCTCCAACACCACCTGCCTCAACAGTGCATCAACCAACACCCCATGCATCTCTAGAACACATCACTCCTCCTTCATCCCCATTACCACCTCACCTTGATAACACACCACTTCACAATATTATATCAATTCCATCATTTGACTTACTAGCATCATCTCCAAATCGCACTCCATCATCCCCAGATGAAATAATGATAGATACTACACCTCTCACTTCATCCTCCAACATCCATCCATCTATATCTACTCAGACACCTCCTGAGTTTATGCAATTGGATTCTCCATCCATCTCCAATATCCTGGAGCTCATCACTCCAATCCTCAGGAATCTCATAACAGAGGTAATTGTACCTCTTGCTGATTCAATCTCCTCCCTCTCTGCTCTCTTTGTTGATGCTCCCTCTGTCCCTTCTTCTTCTAGGGGCCTGGCTTCAGGACCCTCTAAAACAAGGAAGGGGGAGATATCCTGTGAAGAAGTTCTAGTTCTTTCTCCTCCAATAGTGTAAGACCCCCTTTTTTTCAGACGCTGGGCTCTTAGGCCCAGAACCGCCGCCTTGCGGTGATACCTTCGCACCTGGGAAGGTTGTCACTACAAAACGCCGATCCTGCCGGCCAAATCAATCATAATTGTAGCAATGAATTAAAAGAAAGTCCACAGGAATCACATGTATAGAAAATAAGCTCCACGAAGGGAGTGTCCACAGATAGTACATATAACAGAAATCTCGGGCTTATGCCCGGTACATCATGTCCTCACTACAAATCGCTCATCGGAAGCAAACTAATATAACTACTAGTGGTCGGGACTCACAGTCCCTGCTGTCTGGACTCCGGTACTAGACTGTCCGATCTCCAAGCGTGCCGACCTCCGGGGCTGCTCCTCCATGCTGGGCTCCGTGGTCCCCTAAAATGATGTGGTTCGAAAACCATTAGTCTAAAAAACTAAGTCCTATCGTCCCCCACCCCTTCCCCCATCGCTCCAAAGCACCGAGTGGGGAGAAGGAAAGGGAAGGACATTAAGGTGGAGAATATCAAATAGCAGATGGCAGCGGAACTAAACTAACAGTTCAAAAAGATGGTAATAATGATATAAGATTTGAATGGAGTGTAACCTTAACTTATATGAATACATATAAGCAAAGGGATCTCTTGCAAGGCTCCTATCATATAAAAAGTCCTATACCGATTTATACGATAGGGTGTCGGTTTTACTAGCAGGCTTAAATATATAGTACAGAATGAGAACCTTGACTTATAAGCACGCTCGCGCGAACTTATAAGCCAAGGGGTCGTTTTGCAGGGCCTAATGTATAGAGCGTCCCATACCACTTATACATTAGGTGTCAGGTTATATGCAATGGTTATGTTATGAAATACAATTATGCCATGACGTGGACATGCAAGTGCAACTCACCCACTCGACTCTGTGCACACAGACCTTTATTTCCCCCTTTCGGAGCCGTTACCTCCCAGGAAACCTCCGTAGTGGAAGACATAAGCGGTGGGTTGGGCCTCGCCCACCTTTAAACCAGTAAAGCACTACCGGTCAGACCTATCGTACACCTCAACGCTTGGTACACAAAGCGGACTCCTGTGTACTCTTGCCGGCTGGTGCACCGGACTTCTGTTGGCAAAGTGCTAACCACACTTGCCGAGTCGACGTATTGGCGTCGGTGCATCGACCCTCCATTACCGAAGACCCACCACCTTATACCATTTGTGCACATGCAATAGTTATGAGTCCAACCAACAACCGAGCCAAAGCTCCCCGGACTATCCCGTTTGTCAACAACTGATCCAAAGCTCCTCGGACTATCCCGTCCGTCATAATCAACAACCGAGCCAAAGCTCCCCGGACTATCCTGTCCGTCAATAATCTAGCCAACCAAGCCGAAGCTCCCAACTATCTTCCTGTGCTATCTGTGTTTGTGAAATGTGCATCCCTAATTACTATGTTACTCTTTTCGGTTTGTTAATACAGTTTACGTTAACCCAGGACTGCCCCCGGCATACCCCGTAAAGGGCTCTCAAAGGGCACTAAGAACTATGATGGTAGCGGAAGCCCATCGTTCCCTTTTGCAAGGCACTTATTGTTATTGGTTGATTCCCTTAACCCATTCCCTTCTCATATTACAGTGGGCTATTCCTATGGTGATTTTGACTCTTCCTCTCCTCGGGGAAGACGATCTTTCGTCGAACCCGAACACCTCTAAACTCTAGCCAAACCATTTCTCACTACTCTTCCTATCCTTCTATTGTGAAATCATCCACATCTATCCACCCAACCAAAATGGCTAACTCCAACAACTATCCCAGATCATGTCCTATTGCAATTTAGCAATTTTGCTATATGCAGGCCAACCTAGACGATACGTTGAACCGGATAGGAGATATTCTAAATAATCATCTGAATGCCCTAAATTATTTTTTGGAGACTTATCATGACACAAATGGACTAAATCCAGAAGATTATAATTTTCCTAATTATTCTGGTATTTAATTAATTTTCCGTAAAGCTTCTAAGGGCTACCAATTGAACATGAAGTGCACTTTTCAGATATGTATAAAACTTCATAAAATCATGATAAATTATAAACAACCATTTAATAGTTAATCCAAGATCTAACAATTTTTCAAGTATTCTAAGGACTCTAATTTAATTTTGAGAATAAATCCTTTTTCCTTTTATTAATGAAGTAAGTGCAGTACATAATCATCCAAAACTTCTTAATTAATCTTCTAAAGCAGATATTGTCCTAAAAACATCATTGGCCAAATTTCATAATTATTCAATGTGTATTGAGCTCTATAATAAATATTTACTAAAATCTCAAAGAGCTATATTTGTGAATAAAGTATTGTAAATATTCTATTAAAAATCATGAATAAAATTACACATCTAGATATTGATCTGAAAACATCATTGGACAGGTGTCATAATTTTCCAGTAAGTAATTTGCTCTAAATGATTTATTATCCATAATTTCCCTTTTAAAAACTTGTGAAGGAAGTGCTAGATATATTCAACTAAAATTTGTAATAAAATTCAGGGATATTAATATAGACATAAAGCATCTTCTGACCAAGTTTCATCAGATTCAAATGAAGATAGTAATCAAAATAATTATATCACCAGTTTGAGCAAATTGTTACTTAACACATGATGCACTTGAAATATAATCTATAAAATCCTAATAAAATTACTAAGGGTGCTTCCTAGTCTAAAACTTACCCCACCCAAGTTTCACAACCTTTAACTAAGGTTTAGTGACTGTGCTTTCAAAGTTGAGCTTCTACCCTAAAATTAGGGTTAGGGTTTTGAGGTGCCTACCTGCCTCCAAATCCTCTAAGACTCCTTCCAGAGGACTTAAGTTATGCTAACATCAACTCTACTGAGTTTCAAGGTCATACAAGGGCATTTGCCCCTATGTCCTTCACAACCATCAAAAGCCCTTCCTTAGGGTTTGAGTTTGGATTCTAGGGTAAATCAACCCTAAACCACCCCATTTTACCTAAGGGGGTGATAATGATCATACCAAGCCAGTGGTCAAAATATCAGCCTCTGCTAAGGTGAGTTGACCACTCAAAACCTCAAGTACACTTTTACTTAAAAATCCTTCTTTAAGGTAGAACTAGGGATTGATCATTCCCTAACCAAAACACCTTCAAATGAGGTGAAATTATTACCAGAGCCCTAACATGTTTTATAAGACCATCCACCAAAATTTGGGGGAGTTTTGAGATGTTTGTGATACCCAAATAATTTATTCATGGATTATTAAATTTTTCTAAAAACTATAGAAAAATGTTCTCCAAAAATTCTAATTTTTGGATATGTCCTAGATATAGTTAAGAATAGCCCATTCCCCAAATTTCAAGTCATTTGTAGGTTTGGTTTGGAGTGGGCATCCAATTCATTCTCTGGTCAGCCCTATGTATAGATTTCACCAAAATGAGTGCTGTGATCTAACCAGGACTCCAAATTGACTCAAATCAATTTTAAAATAACGTAGACTCATAGATCTACAATTTTCATGATAACAGTTTTTCTTGATCTAGACTCTATGTGCCTCGTTTAACGTCATCAAAATGTGCCGGTTAAAGGGTTTAACAAATAACTATATTATATATATAAATATAATAATTAATTAATACAAGTACTGTTCACCTTCTTCTAAGCCCGAACAGAACCGGAAAAAGCCATTCCTGTAGCTTTTCCGTGAGCTACTGCCGGCCATCCAGCCACTTCCCCGGCCAGCCACCACCACCACCACCTCCATTGAGGCGAGGGCTACCGTCGGGTGGTGGTTTGGCCGCCGGAGGTGGCGGTTTCCGGCGAACCCGCACCATGAAATTTTTGGAAAAATATGAAAACTCTCACCCGATCTCACTCCTTTGAGTTCGATATCTCCCCTAAACGATTGTTATGAACTATACATGAAAGAAGAAGTAGGGGAGGACCTTTTTGGCAGTTTGGAGTCGAGCCGATCGTCGTGATGCCATTTGCGCGATGGTGGCGTCGCCGTAATTCTACAACAGCACAGTGAAACTGCTTGGCTCCTTCTGGAAAAGTGTGGACTTGAATCCTTGGAGTTCAGCTCCTTTTTAAGATGAAGAGGAGGGTGTTAGGTGGCTGTAAGAGCTTGGCCATTTTAGTCAAGGTTGGCGGCCATGGTAGGTAGGGGGTGAAAGCATGGTAAGTATGGTAAGCATGGTAAGCATGGCAAGCATGGCTCAACTCAGTCACAAACCAGCTTGCTGAAACCTTTTGTCTTTGTGAATTGAATGGGGATTGTTGGGGAGGGGAAGGAGGCCGAAATTTCCAATGGCCATTAATGCGGTTGAAAGCTTGGCTCGGCTATGGCTGGAGGGAGGGGGAGATGGCTGCCACGTGGCATTGATCGGTCAAAATCACAAAATAAGACTTATCAAAGTCTTAATAAGAGAAAACGGCCCAATAACATATTCTTGCCCATTTCCTGAACCGGCCCGGTTCAACTGAACCATCAGGCAAGCTAAAAATATTTCCAAGTATAAAGGCGTCGAGTGAGCTTAGCTCACTCGACGCTTTTTAGTCTATGGCGTTGAGTGAGCTCAGCTCACTCAACGCCATACAATTTATGTAAAGATGGTGTTGAGTGAGCTGAGCTCACTCAACGCCATTCACCCTATGGCGTTGAGTGAGCTCAGCTCACTCAACGCCATACTGTTATGGCAAGACGGCGTTGAGTGAGCAGACCTCACTCAACGCCATTTACTCTTTGGCGTTGAGTGAGCTCAGCTCACTCAACGCCGTAGCTTTTATGGCAAGACGACATTGAGTGAGCAGAGCTCACTCAACGCCATTTACACTATGGCGTTGAGTGAGCTCAGCTCACTCAACGCCATAGCTTTTATGGAAAGACGGCGTTGAGTGAGCAGAGATCACTCAACGCCATAGCTTTTATGGCAAGACGGCGTTGAGTGAGCAGAGCTCACTCAACGCCATTTACTCTGTGGCGTTGAGTGAGCTCTGCTCACTCAACGCCATACCTTATATTGCAAGACGGCGTTGAGTGAGCAGAGCTCACTCAACGCCATTTACTCTATGGCGTTGAGTGAGCTCTGCTCACTCAACGCCATACCTTAAATGGCAAGACGGCGTTGAGTGAGCAGAGCTCACTCAACGCCATTTACTTTATGGCATTGAGTGAGCTCAGCTCACTCAACTCCATAACTTAGATGGCAAGACAGCTTCATGTTGGCCCTTGGAGGTCACTTGACCCTTAACCAGGGCACTTTGACCACCCTAGGGCTAGAGTTGACTTTGGTCAACTTTAGCCTTTTTGGTTGACCCCAATGGGTCCTTGGTGACCCATTAGCTTCTCACTAGGGTTAGGAAAGTATATGTGGGGTCCACTTAGCTAAGGGAAAGTCAGTTGACCCTATGTAGGTCAGGTTGACCCCTTTAGGGTTAGAGTTGACTTTGGTCAACTTAGCCACTTTGACTGCCCTCCATGGATCCTTAGAGACTCATTGACCCCAGTTTAGGTCTAGGAAGGCCTGGTAGGGTTAGTCGGGCTTTACTAGGGCACACTGTCCTTAGTTAGGGCACCTTGCCCAATTTTGGCCTAGAGTGGTTCTATGTCAACTTGGCCACCCTGGGTCGACTCCAGTAGACCCTTAGGGATCCTATGAACTCCTCAATGGATTGGTGACACTATGGTGAGGTCTTGGAGTCTTGATGAAACCCCATGATTATTTTAAACAAATGTTCAGAAATCTACTATGTGCAGACCATAGTGGTCTCACCCACATTCCTAAGTTCACTAGGCCTTTATGGACTTTCTAGGGTTTTGTCATGACCTAGTCATGACAAAACTATCTCTAGGGGTCTAGTTGGAAATGGGATGTTACAAATCCCAATAAACAAAACAAAGATTTCGTCCCCGAAATCAAGGTTAAGCCCACGGGGACTCCTATCTGGGAGAAGGAAACTTGTAACATCCCATGAGAATTGAAAAGATTTACATCACGACAACATGCTTGCTATGTGAGGTTTAAAGGTGATAGTCAAATCTAAGACCAATTCACACAATTGGAAAAGTCTAGACCCCAATAAATAAAAGTTTAGCCCATATTCTTGAAATTTCAGTCCTACTAGTTTAAAATAGGAAAGTAAATTGAACATCCTGGAAGGTTGTGAGGTATACCTGATTGAACAGCTCCGGATACTTTTATCGCATCAGGTCCTGCGGTTCCCAGGTAAGCTCCTCCTGACCGTGGTTCCTCCACAGGACTTTGACTAACGGAACCTTCTTGCGGCGCAAGACTCGTACACCCTTGTCGTCAATATGGACCGGTTCCAAGTGAATTGACTGATCAGATGCTATTGGCCCATCTGTGGCTGTAACTTGCTGCTCCGGGCGTAGTAGAGCCCTCCTAAGAGAGGATATATGGAACACGTCATGCAGACTTGCCAGCTCCGGTGGTTGCTCCAGCCTGTATGCCAAGGGCCGATCCGCTCCTGGATCCTGTAAGGCCCCATATATCTTGGGCTGAGCTTCTTCCTCTGTCCTCGTATCCGAGTAACTCCATGCATTGGTCGGATCTTCAAGAACACCTGGTCTCCCACCCGAAATTCCACCTGACGGTGCCGAGCGTCGTAATACTTAGCCTGTCGGCTCTGTGCTTCTAGCATCCTGTCCCGTATCAATCTCACCTGAGCCTCGGTGTCATCGACAAACTCTGAATCCAACGCCTTAGGGACCTCTCCTGTATCCATGACAACGGAGTCCTGCACCTCCGTCCGTACAACGCCTCATAAGGAGCCATCCTTATACTAGACTGGTAGCTGTTATTATACGAGAACTCGATCAGTGGCAACAACTTTTCCCAAGGTTCACCGCGATCCAATATGCAAAGTCCTAGCAAATCCTCCAAAGTCCAGTTAGTGCATTCCGTCTGTCCATCCGTCTAGGGATGAAAAGTCGTACTGAATGTTAGTCGCGTGCCCAAGTAAGTCTGCACTGACCTCTACTCCCTGGACGTAAATCGTCCATCCCGGTCCGACACAATCGACTTGGACACGCCATGATAACGGACGAACTGCTCCACAAACTTTCGGACTAACACACCCACCGAGTCATCCTTCCTGATTGAAATAAACCTGGCTACCTTCGTCAGCCGGTCGATGATCACCCAGATCGAATCATTCCCTGTCCGCGATCGGGGAAGTCCATGTATAAAGTCCATGGCGATATAATCGAACTTCCACTCTGGTACTGGGAGTGGCTGCAATAATCCTGCGGGGTTTCTTCACTCCGCTTTCACTAACTGGCATGCCTCGCAATGGGTCACGAAGTAGGTGATGTCCTTCTTTATGCCCGGCAAGTACATAGTCTACTTCATATCTGCAGTCATCTTCGTAATCCCCGGGTGTACCGAATATCGACTGCAATGAGCCTCCATCATGATGTCCTCCCGGACCTGTCCTCCCTCTGGTATGTAAACCCGTCCTCTGAAGCACACTAAGTCATCCCTCAGCGAGTAATCTCCCGCAGTGCCTGCTTCTAAGGCCCAGAATATCGGCTCTAGCTGGGTATCCTGCCTCTGTTCATCCTTGACCCGTTCTCGAATGTCATCCATGGCAATTAATGACGATAGATACTCCGGGTACAACTTAGGGTGATCCTCAGACACAAGAGATATTTGCATCTTGTCTAACATCTGAACCAACTCCAAGGCCATCAACTGTGATCCTACTCCGGGGTTTGCGGTCTTTCGGCTCAGTGCATCGGCTACCACATTCGCCTTTCCCGGGTGGTAGTGCATCTCGTACTGTTAGTCTACTAAAAACTCCACCCATCGTCTCTGTCTGATGTTCAACTCTTTCTGCGTGTCCACATACCTCAAATTTTTATGGTCAGAGTATATGTCGCAGTGGACACCGTACAGATAGTGCCGCCAGACTTTCAGTGCAAAAATGACAGCTCCCATTTCTAGGTCATGGACTGGGTAGTTCTGCTCATGCTTCTTTAGCTGCTGAGAAGCGTAAGCTATCACATGGCCATTCTGCATAAGCACTGCACCCATGCCCTGGTAGGAAGCGTCGGTGTAGACCTGGAATCCTTCTTTCCCTGAAGGGAGGGCAAGTATAGGAGCCGAAGTGAGTCGTCCCTTTAGCTCTTGAAAAGCCAACTCACACTGTAGGGTCCAGATAAAGGGTACCTCCTTCCTTGTCAGAGATGTGAGTGGAAGGGCGATACAAGAGAATCCCTCTACGAACTTCTGGTAGTAACCGGCGAGTCCTAGGAAACTCCGCACATCTGTGGCTATCTTCAACTGTGGACAATCCCGAACTGCTTGGATCGTGGCCGGGTCCACTGCCAACCCAGCACCACTGATGATATGGCCTAGGAAAGCCACCTCCTTCAACCAAAACTGGCATTTGCTGATCTTTGCATAAAGCTTGTGCTCCCGTAGTCTCTCCAGGGTCAGCGTCAGATGTCGTGTGTGCTCCTCCTCTGTCCTTGAGTAAATGAGGATGTCATCGATAAACACGATGATGAACACGTCCAAATATGCCTCGAACACCTGATTCATGAGGCTCATGAATGCCGACGGAGCATTTGTGAGCCCGAAGGGCATCACGGTAAACTCATATAACCCATATATGCTACTGAAGGCAGTCTTTGGAATGTCCTCCTCCTGGATCCGTAGCTGGTAGTAACCCGACCTTAAATCCAATTTGGAAAAGAAATGTGCGCCTTCTAGCTGGACAAACAGCTCATCTATCCTTGGCAGTGGATATGTATTTCGGACTGTCAATCAGTTTAGTGCTCGGTAGTCGATGCACAATCTCAGAGTCCCGTCCTTCTTTTTAACGAACAAGACCGGGGCTCCCCATGGCGAGGAGCTCGGTCGGACAAATCCGGCCTCCACCAGTTCCTGGAGTTGGCTTCGAAATTCTGTCAGTTCTTTTGGGCCATCCGGTAAGGGGCTCTGGCTGCCGGCTTAGCCCCCGACACTAGTTGTATTCGGAAATCCTGCTCCCGGTGCGGGGGTAGCCCAGGCAGTTTCTCTGGGAATACGTCAGCAAAATCTCGCACCACCAGAATATCCGAGGTGGAGACCTTGGCCTCAGTCATTTCAAATACTACCTACCTCGTATACTTCTTCCCCCTGTAAGTGGGCCTTGACGGCCTGTACAGATGCCAGCATGAGAGGAGGAATAGATCTAGTACCTTCGATGACGAGGTAGGAATCCCCATGTCTCACAGTAACTCTCTTGGACATGCAGTCAATCTGAGTATGATTCCAGTTCAACCATGTCATTCCTAGGATCAAATCAAAGACTGGCATCTTCATGATTGTCGCTGGAGCTTCAAATATCTTTCCGCCGATTTTCACCTCCATGTTGTAGTGGGCCGAGGTGAGAAGCTCCGATCCGTCGGGTAATCGTATCCTCATCATCAAACCCGTGAATCGTTCCACGCCTTCCAACCCTTCTAAAAGGCTTCCGATAAAAATGAGTGTGAAGCACCCGTATCAAACAGCGTATAAGCGGTTTGCCGCTGATGAAAAACTATTCCTGGGGGGGGGGGGGAAGTTAAATGTTCTTAGAATCTAGCTGTGGTTTTCTTTCCTAGATTATCACTTCTATATAAATTTAAATTTCATGATAAAATAACTTGAAATTTTCTGACGTACCAGTGATTACTTGCTCCGGGTTCCGGGGTTGAGCCAGATCCAGTGCATAAATTTGTTCCCTCTCCTGCCTGCGATCTGCACCCTGGAAACCACGTCCTCGACCACGTCCTCATCCTCCAAACTATTGGGCATGCGGGGCAGCCTGTGGTGCTGGTAGAGGTGCTCCCCTCACGGGGCAGTTTCTCCGAATGTGTCCTATCTGATGGCAGTTGTAGCACTCCGGTGGGGGAAATGTCATACCCCCAGGTCTTGGTGCCTCCCTCATCTGAAGAGGTTGAGGAGCCATTACCACCGGCTCCCTCGGCTCTCGTCTCACCTCCTGACGAGGTTGGTCCTCTGTCCTTCTTCCCTCTCTCCCATCTGTGATGCGGCCCCGCCACTGATCATTCCGGGCTCCCCGGCCCTGGTCCTCCGTCGACCTCTTTCGACCCCGAGTCGTGTGCCAATCAGCCTCAATTCTCTTGGCCATCTCTAACATCTGAGGTATAGGCCCGTCAGAAACGAACAGAAGGGCCTCCCTCAACTCCTCCCGCAGGCCCTTATAAAATCTCTTGGTGTATCCCGCCTCATCTAGCTGATAGGAGTCTGCGAATAGTGTTAAATGGTTGAACTCCCAGTGGTATTCCACTACTGTCTTGTTTCCCTGCTTCAATTGCAGGAACCTGTCCTCCAGCTCATCCCTGGCTGATTGTGGCACAAAATGCTCTAGTAAAGCATCCCTGAACTCCTCCCAAGTAATATCTGAAATCTCCATATCGGCAAAAGTCGTATCCAGCGATGTTTTCCACCATCTTTTGGCATGAGACTCTAAATAAGAGATGACCAAAGGAACCCTCTCCTCCCAGGGGCACCGTATCCCGATCAACATTTAATACATAATATCTAGCCATTCTTCTGTCCGAACAGCCGATTCTGTCCCTAAGTAAGATGGAGGAGCGAGTCCTCGGAAGATGCTCAGCCAATTGGCCCCCGGGTTTGGCTGTAGGGCCGGAACCTTTTGGGCCCTGAAAGCATCCAGAATAGCTGTCAAGGTTTGCCCCATCTCCGAGTGTAGGAATGGAGTGGGGACCGGGGGAGGTAGTGCAACATTCGGAGTCTGCTGGACTCCGCCTTGTGGTGTTGGCTGCGCTGGGGGCTGCGTAACAGAAGTCAATTATAAGTAATCGCACATATCTAACTAAAAGTGGACAATTTTATGTGATCCCCCATATGGGCCCACCACTGCTTCCGCTGCTTAGTTTGTCCCCAAACTAAACTCGTGCGGGGGTGGCACGGGGTTTGTGGACTGCTACCTTGCGATCGATATGTTTTTCCTCTGATACCACTTGTAAGACCCCATTTTTTTTTCTTTTCAGACGCCGGGGTCTTAGGCCCAGAACCGCCGCCTTGCGGTGATACCTTCGCACCCGGGAAGGTTGTCACTACAAAACGCCGATCCTGCCGGCCAAATCGATCACAATTATAACAATGAATTAAAAGAAGGTCCACAGGAATCACATGTATAGAAAATAAGCTCCACGAAGGGAGTGTCCACAGATAGTACATATAACAGAAATCTCGGGCTTATGCCCGGTACATCATGTCCTCACTACAAATCGCTCATCGGAAGCAAACTAATATAACTACTAGTGTTCGGGACTCACAGTCCCTGCTGTCTGAACTCCGGTACTAGACTGTCTGATCTCCAAGCGTGCCGACCTCCGGGGCTGCTCCTCCATGCTGGGCTCCGTGGTCCCCTAAAATGATGTGGTTCGAAAACCATTAGTCTAAAAGACTAAGTCCTATTGTCCCCCACCCCTTCCCCCATGGCTCCTAAGCACCGAGCGGGGAGAAGGAAAGGGAAGGACATGAAGGTGGAGAATATCAAATAGCAGATAGCAGCGGAACTAAACTAACAGTTCAAAAAGATGGTAATAATGATATAAGATTTGAATGGAGTGTAACCTTAACTTATGTGAATACACATAAGCAAAGGGATCTCTTGCAAGGCTCCTATCGTATAAAAAGTCCCATACCGATTTATACGATAGGGTGTCGGTTTTACTAGCAGTCTTAAATCTATAGTACAGAATGAGAACCTTGACTTATAAGCACGCTCGCGCGAACTTATAAGCCAAGGGGTCGTTTTGCAGGGCCTAATATATAGAGCATCCCATACCACTTATACATTAGGTGTCAGGTTATATGCAATGGTTATGCTATGAAATACAATTATGCCATGGCGTGGACATGCAAGTGCAACTCACCCACTCGACTCTGTGTACACAGACCTTTAGTTCCACCTTTCGGAGCCGTTACCTCCCAGGATACCTCCGTAGTGGCAGACGGAAGCGGTGGGTTGGGCCTCGCCCACCTCTAAACCAGTAAAGCACTACCGGTCAGACCTATCGTACGCCTCAATGCTTGGTGCACAAAGCGGACTCCTGCGTACTCTTGCCGGCTGGCGTACCGGAATTCTGTTGGCGAAGTGCTAACCACACTTGCCGAGTCGACGTATTGGCGTTGGTGCATCGACCCTCCAATACCGAAGACTCACCACCTTATACCTTTTGTGCACATGCAATTGTTATGAGTCCAACCAACAATCGAGCCAAAGCTCCCCGGACTATCCCGTCCGTCAACAACCGAGCCAAAGCTCCCCGGACTATCCCTTCCGTCATAATCAACAACCGAGCCAAAGCTCCCCGGACTATCCTGTCCGTCAATAATCTAGCCAACCGAGCCGAAGCTCCCAACTATCTTCCTATGCTATCTGTGTTTGTGAAATGTGTATCCCTAATTACTATGTTACTCTTTTCGGTTTGTTAATACAATTTACGTTAACCCAGGACTGTCCCCGGCATACCCCGTGAAGGGCTCTCAAAGGGCACTAAGAACTATGATGGTAGCGGAAGCCCATCGTTCCCTTTCGCAAGGCACTTGTTGTTATTGGTTGATTCCCTTAACCCATTCCCTTCTCATGTTAAAGTGGGCTATTCCTAAGGTGATTTTGACTCTTCCTCTCCTCGGGAAGACGATCTTCGTCGAACCGAAACACCTCTAAACTCTAGCCAAACCATTTCTCACTACTCTTCCTATCATTTATTGTGAAATCATCCACATCTATCCACCCAACCAAAATGGCTAACTCCAAAAACTATCCCAGATCATGTTCCTATTGCAATTTAGTAATTTTGTTATATGCAGGCCAACCTAGACGATACGTTGAACCGATAGGAGATATTCTAAATAATCATCTGAATGCCCTAAATAATTTCTGGAGACTTATCATGAACAAATAGACTAATTCCAGAAGATTATAATTTTCCTAATTATTCTGATATTTAATTAATTTTCTGTAAAGCTTCTAAGGGCTACCAATTGAGTAACATGAAGTGCAAAAACTTTTCAAGCATATGTATAAAAATTCATAAAATCATGATAAATTATAAACAACCATTTAATGTAAATCATCAAGATCTAACAATTTTTCAAGTTTCTAAGGACTGAATTTAATTGAGATAAATCCTTTTTCCTTTTTTAATGAAGTAAGTGCAAAATAATCATCAAAAATTCTTAATTAATCTTATAAAGCAGATACTGTCCTAAAAACATCATTGGCCAAATTGCATAATTACTCAATGGGTATTGCTCTATAATAAATATTTACTAAAATCTCAAGAGCCATTTTGTGAATGAAGTATTGTAAAATTTTCTTAAAAAATCATGAATAAAATAAAAATCTAGATATTGATTGAAAACATCATTGGCCAGGTTTCATAATTTTCCAGTAAGTAATTTGCTCTAAATGATTTATTGTCCATAATTGCCCTTTTAAAAACTTGTGAAGTAAGTGCTAGATATAGTGAACTAAAATTTGTAATAAAATTCAGGGATATTAATATAGACATAAAGCATCTTCTGACCAAGTTTCATCAGATTCGATGAACAGAGTAATCAAAATAATTATATCACCAGTTTGAGCAAATTGTTACTTAACACATGATGTACTTGAAATATATCCATAAAATCTCTAAATAAAAAATACTACAAGGTGCTTCCTAGGGTCTAAAACTTACCCCCACCCAAGTTTCATATAACTCTTAACTAAGGTTTATGACTACGCCTTTTAAAGTTGAGCTTCTACCCTAAAATTAGGGTTAGGGTTTTGAGGTGCCTACCTGCCTCCAAATCCTCTAAGACTCCTTCCAGAGGACTTAAGTTATGCTAACATCAACTCTACTGAGTTTCAAGGTCATACAAGGGCATTTGCCCCTATGTCCTTCACAACCCTCAAAAGCCCTTCCTTAGGGTTTGAGTTTGGATTCTAGGGTAAATCAACCCTAAACCACCCCATTTTCCCTAAGGGGGTGATAATTATCATACTAAGCCAGTGGTCAAAATATCAGCCTCTACTGAGGTGAGTTAACCACTCAAAACCTCAAGTACACTTTTACTTAAAAATCCTTCTTTAAGGTAGAACTAGGGATTGATCATTCCCTAACCAAAACACCTTCAAATGAACTGAAATTATTACCAGAGCCCTAACATACCCTATAAGACCACCCACCAAAATTTGGTGGAGTTTTGAGATGTTTGTGACACCCAAATAATTTATTCATGGATTATTAAATTTTTCTAAAAACTATAAAAAAATGTTCTCAAAAAATTCTAATTTTTGAATATGTCCTTGATATAGATAAGAATAGCCCATTCCCCAAATTTCAAGTCATTTGGAGGTTTGGTTTGGAGTGGGCATCCAATTCATTCTCTGGTCAGCCCTATGTATAGATCTCATTAAAATGAGTGCTGTGATCTAACCAGGACTCCAAATTGACTCAAATTAATTTTAAAATAAGTAGACTCATAGATCTACAATTTTCATGTTAACAGTTTTTCCTGATCTAGCCTCTAAGTGCCTTGTTTATCGTCATCAAAATGTGCCGGTTAAAGGGTTTAACAAATAACTATACTATATATATAAATATAATAATTAATTAATACAAGTACTGTTCATCTTCTTCCAAGCCCGAACAGAACCGGAAAAAGCAATTCCTGTAGCTTTTCCGCGAGCTACTGCCGGCCATCCGGCCACTTCCCCGGCCAGCCACCACCACCACCACCTCCGTTGAGGCGAGGGCTACCGTCGGGTGGTGGTTTGGCCGCCGGAGGTGGCGGTTTATGGCGAACCCGCACCATGAATTTTTTGGAAAAATATGAAAACTCTCACCCGATCTCACTCCTTTGAGTTCGATATCTCCCCTAAACGATTGCTATGAACTATACATGTAAGAAGAAGTAGGGGAGGACCTTTTTGGCAATTTGGAGTCGAGCCGATCGTCGTGATGCCATTTGCGCGGTGGTGGCGTCGCCGCAATTCTGCAACAGCACAGTGAAACTGCTTGGCTCCTTCTGGAAAAGTGTGGACTTGAATCCTTAGAGTTCAGCTCCTTTTTAAGTTGAAGAGGAGGGTGTTAGGTGGCTGTAAGAGCTTGGCCATTTTAGTCAAGGTTGGCGGCCATGGTAGGTAGGGGTGAAAGCATGGTAAGTATGGCAAGCATGGCAAGCATGGCTCAACTCAGCCACAAACCAGCTTGCTGAAACCTTTTGTCTTTGTGAATTGAATGGGGATTGTTGGGGAGGGGAAGGAGGCCGAAATTTCCAATGGCCATTAATGTCGTTGAAAGCTTGGCTCGGCTATGGCTGGAGGGAGGGGGAGATGGCTGCCACGTGGCATTGACCGGTCAAAATCATAAAATAAGACTTATCAAAGTCTTAATTAGAGAAAACGGCCCAATAACATATTCTGGCCCATTTCCTGAACCGACCCGGTTCAACTGAACCATCAGACAAGCTAAAAATATTTCCAAGTATAAAGGCGTCGAGTGAGCTGAGCTCACTCGACGCTTTTTAGTCTGGCGTTGAGTGAGCTCAGCTCACTCAACGCCATACAATTTATGTAAAGATGGCGTTGAGTGAGCTGAGCTCACTCAACGCCATTCACCCTATGGCGTTGAGTGAGCTCAGCTCACTCAACGCCATACTGTTATGGCAAGATGGCGTTGAGTGAGCAGAGCTCACTCAACGCCATTTACTCTATGGCTTTGAGTGAGCTCAGCTCACTCAACGCCATAGCTTTTATGGCAAGACGGCGTTGAGTGAGCAGAGCTCACTCAACGCCATTTACTCTATGGCGTTGAGTGAGCTCAGCTCACTCAATGCCATAGCTTTTATGGAAAGACGGCATTGAGTGAGCAGAGCTCACTCAACACCATTTACTCTATGGCGTTGAGTGAGCTCAGCTCACTCAACGCCATAGCTTTTATGGCAAGACGGCGTTGAGTGAACAGAGCTCACTCAATGCCATTTACTCTATGGCGTTGAGTGAGCTCTGCTCACTCAACGCCATACCTTATATTGCAAGACGGTGTTGAGTGAGCAGAGCTCACTCAACGCCATTTACTCTATGGCGTTGAGTGAGCTCTGCTCACTCAACGCCATACCTTAAATGGCAAGACGGCATTGAGTGAGCAGAGCTCACTCAACGCCATTTACTTTATGGCGTTGAGTGAGCTCAGCTCACTCAACGCCATAACTTAAATGGCAAGACAGCTTCGTGTTGGCCCTTGGAGGTCACTTGACCCTTAACCAGGGCACTTTGACAACCCTAGGGCTAGAGTTGACTTCGGTCAACTTTAGCCTTTTTGGTTGACCCCAATGGGTCCTTGGTGACCCATTGGACTCTCACTAGGGTTAGGAAGGTATATGTGGGGTCCACTTAGCTAAGGGAAAGTCAGTTGACCCTATGTAGGTCAGGTTTACCCCTTTAGGGTTAGAGTTGACTTTGGTCAACTTAGCCACTTTGACTGCCCTCTATGGATCCTTAGAGACTCATTGACCCCAGTTTAGGTCTAGGAAGGCCTGGTAGGGTTAGTAGGGCTTTACTAGGGCACACTGTCCTTAGTTAGGGCACCTTGCCCAATTTTGGCCTAGAGTGGTTCTAGGTCAACTTGGCCACCCTGGGTCGACTCCAGTGGACCCTTAGGGATCCTATGAACTCCTCAATGGATTGGTGAGACTATGGTGAGGTCTTGGAATCTTGATGAAACCCCATGATTATTTTAAACAAATGTTCAGAAATCTACTATGTGCAGACTGTAACGGCCCAACTGTCCGTCACAATTAACAATATCATCATTTGCATATATTTTCTGATACAGCGGAAATCGACATATGCAATTTCATAACGAGTAAGTATTAAAGATATCTACTACAACATTCGATACTATACAAACGAAAGAAATAAACAGTCAATTCCAACCTGAGCTCTACTAACGACCGGTCGGTGGCTTTCCGGTTCTTAAAAAATAGAAAATACAACCATTAGTCTTACAAATAGACTAAGTGAAAATCTACCTGGACAGTTGAATAACAAATTATAAGAACCTGTTCTTTTGAGTACATGCTATCATCAGAAACAAAACAATTTCGCTAAAGTTCTGTATTGATACAGTCAAATCAATATAAGTCATTTGCAGTATTCTTTCAGTATAAACTATAAGAAGTTATAAACAGTAAACTGTAAATTCTTTTCTTTTCATTTCATATCGAAACAATTAAGGGTAATTAACTGAATTCTGTAACAGTCTCAGTATTCTATTTTTCAGTCTTTGGGCCCGACCCCTTTGGGGTCATCCGTCTCCGAACCAGTACGTACAACACGCGTTTATGCCTTTCGGCTCGACTGGTTTGGTAAGTCAGTACACAATATCCATATTATTCAGTTTATACTACCCTTAACAGTTCAATGTGTCGACACATAAAGGATAAGTTCTTTATTTTATTTTATTTGTCCCCTCAGAATATTTTCTTGCTTGATTGCCTCATATGAGGCCATTCATAGCATTTGCAACATATTCCAGTATAGCAGTAAAGTATAGCAATGAAATATTTTGATAACACAAATCGTAACAGGAGAAATTCTCACCGTGGCTCGTTCTTTTTCCTTGCCCCGTCTCGAATAGACGTCGCGTCTACTTGGAGATGCCATCCTTCGCAATATCTGTACATATATAATACGTTTATAAAGGAACAATATTTGAATTTACGAGGTTGCATCCCACACAGCGACTCGACGCATTCAAGTCAACGCATGCAAAAATATCCTATAGCCGGTCCTTCATACATACCAAAAATATCATAACTTAACCACAAAAATATACCCAACAGCTCATACTCATACCCAACCAGCGGGCCTTAGCCCAAAAAGGCCAAACCCATACCTAAACTAGCTGTCCAACATCCTAACATATGTGAAACAGGAAGGAAAACATAACAGCTGGCCTTAAGGTCAAAATAGCCAACCGTACTTGCTAAAACAAAGTCCCATAACCGGCCAACATAGCTAAACACAGAACATAGCAGCCACACAAAGGCATAGTTTAGTTGGCCACAGAAGACAGCATACCCAAGTATATAAAAATCGACACAACCGGCCAGTCATCCAACATAGCAGTTACTCCTACCCCAAGAAAAGAGGAAAACATGCACAGCTAGGTTGAAGAAGGAGAAGAGATCAAGTACCTGGGTCCAACTAGGTAATCCTTTCTTCCACCAAAAGCCAACCAAGGTCCCAAATCCCCAAAGTCAGCTGAAGAGTAAGCATATAAGGCACGTATAGGGAGCAAAAGGAAAAGGAGTGAGAAATTTCACCATACCAAGCGACGGGAACGAAGAAATCCTCCAAACCCTAACTCTCGCTTCCGCCAGGCAGCAAAGAAGAGGCGTGAATGTTGGAACTGTATAGGGATCGGGATATATCCCGTAAAAAGAAGACAAAAACTGCCGCTGGAGACCGGTTCAATCAAATCCATCACAGTTTGAGCCGGTCACCCAGCCCACAAATACCAGTCACACCCCCAAATTGCACATATATAAACCAGCCACACACTACACACCCCAATTGCACATTATAAACTACACCATATATATTTAAACAAGGTATACGAGCACGCCACAATATGATATGTCATCCATATCCGTAGCATCACAAATACAAACTTATTACGTAACCCAATAAACATAGCATAACATTTTCATAAAAACACGCACGACGCCGAATCACAGCTCATGGCGACGCCGAATCACAGCTCATGGCGACGCCGATTCAATATGGCTTCAACCTCTTTTCATCATCGGGGACATTACCTGTAATAAATGAAATTTCATTACACATTATTTAAATCAGGCATTAATTAAATTTGCATACCAAATGTGTGCGTCACAATTCTCCCCTCCGTAAATAATTTTCGTCCTCGAAAATCATTCTTTTATCCTATCGAACAGTACAGGAAAAAGATTCCGCATTGCATCCTCACGTTCCCAAGACGCTTCGTGCTTAGGGTGACCCTTCCACCAAACGAGCACAAAGTTCACGTCACGATTTCGTAACTGTTTGCTTCGTTGATCTATAATCTGATATGGTTCCGTCGGGCTAGAGAGGTCTGATTCAAGTTGTAGATCGGTGGCTGAAACAATTGTTTCCGGGTCACGAATATACTTTCGTAATGCGGACACATGAAAGACATGATGCAACCTCTGCAGCTCTACTGGTAACTCCAAGCGGTATGCAACGTCACCTACCCGCTCAATGACTGAAAAAGGTCCAATATAACGCGGACTCAACTTCCCAAGTCTTCGGAAACGTGACACTCCTTTGAATGGTCTGATTTTCAAACATACTTGGTCACCGACCTGAAATTTCACAAGGCGATGACGGGCATTATAGTATTTTTGTTGCCGATCTTGCGCGACCTTCATTCTTTCCTGTATCAGCTTTACTTTTTCATGCCATTTATCAATTTTCTCCCGGTTATACAATGTTCGCTCACCTTCCTCAGCCCAACTTAACGGAGTTCGACATCGTCGGCCATACAATGCTTCAAAGGGTGCCATTTGAATAGACGATTGGTAGCTATTATTGTAAGCAAACTCTACCAATGTCAGATATTTTTCCCAAGAGCCTTTTAAATCCAATACAACCATACGCAATAAATCTTCTAAAAACTGGATTGTTCGCTCCGACTGCCCATCTGTTTGGGGATGGAATGCTGTACTGAACAATAACTTTGTCCCCAAGCATTTGTGAATATATCTCCAGTTTCCCGACGTGAAGCGACCATCGCGGTCAGAAATAATGGATCGGGGTATCCCATGCAATTTTACAATAACATCTACGTACAAATCATTCAACTTTTCAGGCGCTCCATCCTGTCGCACAGGAATAAAATCGGCGCTTTTGGTTAAGCGATCAATAATGACCCAAATACCATCATGTCCCAATTTGCTGCGAGGTAGACCAAAAACAAAATCCATCGCAATGTCTTCCCACTTCTATTCTGGTATTGGTAGGGAATGCAAATATCCTCCAGGTTTCTGGTGTTCTGCTTTCACCAGTTGACATGTGTGACATGACGCGATATACGTTGTTATGTCCTTCTTCATACCAGGCCACCAGAAATCCTCCTTCAGGTCATGGTGCATTTTTGTTCTTCCTGGGTGAATTGAATACGGAGTGTTATGTGCCTCATATAAGATATCGCTTCGTAAGTTGTTCACATTCGGGACACACAGTCGTCCGTTCATCAATAAGAGCCCATTCTGTTCCGTAAATTCACTAAATTCCACTTTCTTTACTTTTTCTTGCAATTCAACCAGAAACGGATCTTTTGGCAAAGCTTCTTTAATTCTATCTTTCAATGTATATCGGATTTGTAACTGAGACAACTGTGCTTGCTTACTTTCCAGTGTTACAAGTGGAGTGATCTGCATCTTTTCCAACTCGTACACTAATTGCGCTGCATAACCAGACAAAGTAGATAATCCAACTATCTTTTTGCGGCTTAAGGCATCAGCAACCACATTCGCTTTGCCAGGGTGGTACTGCATATCGACATCATAATCTTTGATAAATTCTAACCAACGACGCTGTCGAAGGTTCAATTCCTTCTGAGTATAAATATATTTTAGGTTTTTATGATCAGTAAAGACTTCACAGCGTACGCCGTAAAGATAATGTCGCCAAATTTTCAGAGCAAAGATTACCGCAGCCAGTTCTAAATCATGGACTGGGTAATTCTTCTCGGCATCTTTCAACTGTCGGGAAGCATACGCAATTACTTTTCCGTACTGCATCAAGACGCAACCCAATCCTTTGTACGAAGCATCACTATAGATCTGAAACCCTTTCGTCCCGGACGGCATGGTTAAAATCGGTGCTGTAGTCAGTTTTTTTTTTAAGATGTCAAATGCTCTCTGGCAATCAACTGACCACTGAAATGACATATTTTTCCTGGTTAGCTGAGTTAATGGTAAGGAGATCTTTGAAAAATCTTTTACAAAACGTCGATAGTATCCTGCTAGACCTAGGAAACTTCGTACTTCCGTTACTGTTGTCGGTTGGGGCCAACTGAGGATAGACTCAATCTTTGCGGGGTCTACAGCTAAACCCTGCTCTGTTATCACGTGTCCAAGAAAAGACACTTTTCGCAGCCAAAATTCACATTTTGAATATTTGGCATACAATTGATGTTCAATTAATGTTTGCAAGGCCAAACGCAAATGTCAAGCATGCTCTTCCTCTGACGGGGAGTAAATCAGTATATCGTCGATAAACACAATCACGAATCGGTCCAAATAGTCTTTAAAGACTCGATTCATCAGATCCATAAATGCTGCTGGTGCATTTGTTAGCCCAAACGGCATAACCATAAACTCATAATGACCATATCTCGTACTGAACGCAGTTTTGAAAATATCTTCTTCTTTTATCCGTAGTTGGTGGTAACCAGATCGCAAATCCAACTTAGAAAACACCTTGGCATTGACAAGTTGGTCGAATAAATCCTCTATACGAGGAAGAGGATATTTATTCTTCACAGTCAACTTATTGAGTTCACGATAATCTACACACAGGCGTAACGTTCCTTCTTTCTTCTTTACAAACAACACGGGGCACCCCACGGGAGGAACTCGGTCGAATGAAATTTTTATCAATCAATTCCTGTAGCTGTACTCTCAATTCTGCCAATTCTTTTGGCGCCATTCGATATGGTGATTTTGCCACTGGCCTAGACCCTTGCTCGAGGTTGATTTCAAATTCAATTTCCCTCTTTGGCGGGAGTCCAGTCAACTCCTCCGGAAATAGCTCTTGAAATTCACATACGACTGGAATCATCGTAATGTCTTGCTTTGCTTCTGGCGGTGCTTTCACCATTACTAGAATAGCGTCACCTCCCTTTCGAATTTGTGAAAGCGCTTTCATTGCCGATATTAGCATTTTCGACACTTCACCTAATCCTCGATACGTAATTCTGCTTTGATCTGCACACTTTACCGACACTTCTTTGTTCTTACAGTCAATCACTGCTTCGTTTTGGGTTAACCAGTCCATGCCCAAAATCATATCAAATTCGGTCAACGGAAGAACCACGAAGTCTGTTGTAAAGGGCTTATCATTCAGGGCAAACGTAAGTATGACTCGTTGCTGCGTCGGGAGTATCTGGTTATTTGGTAACGTAACGTGCAGAATCTCCTGTATTCGATATGGTTTTGCCGCTAGTGCATTCAGTATTGTTGCAGAAATAAACGAATGGCTTGCTCCAGTATCAAATAACAATTTAACCAAATAGTTGCCGATTGGGATAATACCTGTCACCACGGTGTCATCCGCCTTTGCTTCTTGTTGATTAAGGTTGAAAACCCGCGGCTGAACTCGACGCTCTTCTCTATATGATCCTGCTGGAGCTGTAGTGGAGGCTGAGGTTGTGTACTCACCCTCCGCAGCACGGCCCATCTGATACAACCTCTGACCCTGTGGCATTGGAAACGGCTGTGCTGCTCTTTGTCCTTCTCGATTACGCGGGCACTCCCTCTGTCGATGCCCAGGTTGACGGCACAAGTAGCAAACATTACTCCCCACTAGGCACTGCCCTTTGTGGCTTTTGCAACACTTGCCACATCGTTGCTCCACTGCTGATGCACTGCCACTACTCTCACTAGGACGTGGTCGCTTTCCGGAATCACTGGACTTTCCTGATGTACTTGGCTTGCTCGAGGACTCCTTACTGGAGGACGACCACGTTGATCGTTTCTTCGCAAAGTCCCTCCGTTTCTGCGTTTTCTCCGCATCAATTTCCATCAAACGGGCTTTTTGTACCAAAGCCCCATAGTCTGTGATCTCCATTGGTATTAGAATCGAACGGATAGTATCTCGCAGTCCTTCCTGGAAGCGTCGACATCTTTCTTTCTCATTAGGCACGAATGCCTCTGCATAAAACGCTAAATTGGCAAATTCAGTTTCATATTCCAAGACTGATCGAGAACCCTGTACTAATCGCAAAAACTTATCCTGCAATAACTTCTTTTCTGATTCAGGGACGAACCAATTTGTGAAGGCTTGAATGAAAGTGGCCCATGGAATACTTGCTTGTCCGCGGCCTGCCAGTCTGCTACGCACATTCAGCCACCACCTCTTCGCTTCTCCTTCCAGTAAAAATGTGACCAAACCCACTTTTCGTTCATCTGGGCAAAGCATAACTTCCAATATTGTCTCAATGCGTGAAATCCAATCCTCTGTTTCCAGGGGCGATAACCCTCCCCGAAACACTGGTGGCTTCAATTCCAGGAATTGTTTTAAATCGACATCCATATGTCTTTGCTGTGACGGTCCTGCCACTTCCGGTGCTACTGGCAGGGGCACATCTCGAACCAATTTGATAGCCTGCGCCAACATCCGAGTCAGATCCATTAGCTGCGGTGGAGTCTGATGTTCTGCCTGAGAAGGCATCGTGCGCGGCAGTTCTTGTTGAGCCTGCCCCGATGCACTGCCCTCAGATATTGTCTCTCGGGCTTCCTGAGCAAAGTACATATAAACAAATGCACATACTTAGGACTCACATGTAGGTGGAGTTACGGACATACTACATACTCGTTATGGCCAGGGTGCAATTCAACCTGGCTCTGATACCACTAAATTGTAACGGCCCAACTGTCCGTCACAATTAACAATATCATCATTTGCATATATTTTCTGATACAGCGGAAATCGACATATGCAATTTCATAACGAGTAAGTATTAAAGATATCTACTACAACATTCGATACTATACAAACGAAAGAAATAAACAGTCAATTCCAACCTGAGCTCTACTGACGACCGGTCGGTGGCTTTCCGGTTCCTAAAAAATAGAAAATACAACCATTAGTCTTACAAAAAGACTAAGTGAAAATCTACCTGGACAGTTGAATAACAAATTATAAGAACCTGTTCTTTTGAGTACATGCTATCATCAGAAACAAAACAATTTCGCTAAAGTTCTGTATTGATACAGTCAAATCAATATAAGTCATTTGCAGTATTCTTTCAGTATAAACTATAAGAAGTTATAAACAGTAAACTGTAAATTCTTTTCTTTTCATTTCATATCGAAACAATTAAGGGTAATTAACTGAATTCTGTAACAGTCTCAGTATTCTATTTTTCAGTCTTTGGGCCCGACCCCTTTGGGGTCATCCGTCTCCGAACCAGTACGTACAACACGCGTTTATGCCTTTCGGCTCGACTGGTTTGGTAAGTCAGTACACAATATCCATATTATTCAGTTTATACTACCCTTAACAGTTCAATGTGTCGACACATAAAGGATAAGTTCTTTATTTTATTTTATTTGTCCCCTCAGAATATTTTCTTGCTTGATTGCCTCATATGAGGCCATTCATAGCATTTGCAACATATTCTAGTATAGCAGTAAAGTATAGCAATGAAATATTTTGATAACACAAATCGTAACAGGAGAAATTCTCACCGTGGCTCGTTCTTTTTCCTTGCCCCGTCTCGAATAGACGTCGCGTCTACTTGGAGATGCCATCCTTCGCAATATCTGTACATATATAATACGTTTATAAAGGAACAATATTTGAATTTACGAGGTTGCATCCCACACAGCGACTCGACGCATTCAAGTCAACGCATGCAAAAATATCCTATAGCCGGTCCTTCATACATACCAAAAATATCATAACTTAACCACAAAAATATACCCAACAGCTCATACTCATACCCAACCAGCCGGCCTTAGCCCAAAAAGGCCAAACCCATACCTAAACTAGCTGTCCAACATCCTAACATATGTGAAACAGGAAGGAAAACATAACAGCTGGCCTTAAGGTCAAAATAGCCAACCGTACTTGCTAAAACAAAGTCCCATAACCGGCCAACATAGCTAAACACAGAACATAGCAGCCACACAAAGGCATAGTTTAGTTGGCCACAGAAGACAGCATACCCAAGTATATAAAAATCGACACAACCGGCCAGTCATCCAACATAGCAGTTACTCCTACCCCAAGAAAAGAGGAAAACATGCACAGCTAGGTTGAAGAAGGAGAAGAGATCAAGTACCTGGGTCCAACTAGGTAATCCTTTCTTCCACCAAAAGCCAACCAAGGTCCCAAATCCCCAAAGTCAGCTGAAGAGTAAGCATATAAGGCACGTATAGGGAGCAAAAGGAAATGGAGTGAGAAATTTCACCATACCAAGCGACGGGAACGAAGAAATCCTCCAAACCCTAACTCTCGCTTCCGCCAGGCAGCAAAGAAGAGGCGTGAATGTTGGAACTGTATAGGGATCGGGATATATCCCGTAAAAAGAAGACAAAAACTGCCGCTGGAGACCGGTTCAATCAAATCCATCACAGTTTGAGCCGGTCACCCAGCCCACAAATACCAGTCACACCCCCAAATTGCACATATATAAACCAGCCACACACTACACACCCCAATTGCACATTATAAACTACACCATATATATTTAAACAAGGTATACGAGCACGCCACAATATGATATGTCATCCATATCCGTAGCATCACAAATACAAACTTATTACGTAACCCAATAAACATAGCATAACATTTTCATAAAAACACGCACGACGCCGAATCACAGCTCATGGCGACGCCGAATCACAGCTCATGGCGACGCCGATTCAATATGGCTTCAACCTCTTTTCATCATCGGGGACATTACCTGTAATAAATGAAATTTCATTACACATTATTTAAATTAGGTATTAATTAAATTTGCATACCAAATGTGTGCGTCACACAGACCATAGTGGTCTCACCCACATTCCTAAGTTCACTAGGCCTTTATGGACTTTCTAGGGTTTTGTCATGACCTAGTCATGACAAAACTATCTCTAGGGGTCTAGTTGGAAATGAGATGTTACAAATAGTAGTAGCAGAAACAATAACAGATGTACATGTAGATATAGTAGTTACAGAAAGTGTAAATACAGATACAGAGCTATTAGATTTTCTTGAGGTAGATCCTTTAGAATTTAATATTGAGCTCACTAATGTTGAGATTGCAGAACCTTTGGCAGCTGCACCATTCTTTTACCTTGTCCCTTCTGTGGACTTAGCTGATTTATTATGATATTTTAATACTCTTTATCATTCTCTTCCTCTTCCTGAGCAAGTTTTCTCCAAAGCCATTGTATGATATTCTGCTCCAGTAAGTCCAGAAGTTATGGACCAAATAAGGGCAAGTTTTGCAGCCCCTGTGATTTCAGAAATACTAGTTACTGAAGAGGTGTGCAGTCTTCCTCCTCGCATGTGGGCTGAGTCTCCAATACCAGACTTGGATGACATCATGTTTATAGATATGGAAAAAGAAGATGAAAATCAATTGGTTACTGAAAGTATTGTTAAACCAGGAATTGCAGAACAGCCTAAGGCTGAGAAGAAAATCTCCAAAGAAGCTTTGAAAGAAATTGATGACTTATATGATAATCCTCCTGGATCTTCTAATGAAAATAATGATGATGATGATGATGATTCTGATGAATCAAAATCCAAGAAGAGAAAATCTAAGAAAAGGAAAGCACCTCCCAAGGCCATTCCTAAACAAAACCCCAATGTAGATACTCCTTTCTATATTCTGAACAACATAACTCCATATAAAGGGATGCCTAACTGGATGTGGTTGTCAAAGAATGAGCAAAAAGCAAGTAAGAAGAGTAGAAGGTACTCTCCCCTCCCTCCTTCTAAAAGGAACTTGAGAGGTCCTCCTCCTCCTCCTCCTCCAGCAGCAGGTGCTTCAGGAAATGTTTCACAGAGATCTACCTCATACACCCAAACATACCAAAGGCAAGACAGATCTTCAAGATCTTATTCTCAAGGAAGCAGTCAGCATCAACATCATAAATCTTCAAGAAGCAGTTCTCATCTTCCTCCAAAACAAGCAATTCCTCCAAAACCTCCAGTTGAACCTGAAAAAGAGAATAGTCCTAACAGACCTGAATCTCCACCAGTTCTTTTTGTTGATCCTGAACAATAAAATACTTCAAAGATGGATAGATTTCAAGAACTGGTTGGACTCTCTTTGATTAATAAAGCTAAAGCAGAAGGCAAAGATCCCTCTCAATATTCTACCATGTCTTCCTACAGAAAATAAGAATTAAAAAGGTATGATAAAGCTAATCAGTTTTTCAATGTTGATGCTTACATGAGTCTTCACCCAGAACCAGTTCATCCAAGAGCAACTTCATGCAACATCATTGGAGCGGGTGATGTGACAATGTCTAAGAGAGAAGCTGTTAATCCCAACAGAGAAGTCATCTTCACACAACCTTCAGAAAAGGACAAGTCAAAGGATCCTAAATAGTTTTTTTTATTAGTTAATTTTTTCCTCTGAACTATTTGTTTGGTTAATTTGTCACAAAGCATCTGTTGTATATATCTGCTAGACTCTTATTTTCTATTAGATATTTGTTGTTTTGCTTTGTTATTATATTTTATTGTTTGTGCATAGTGACCTCACCCAAATAGGGGGAGATTGTTGGATCCCTAGTTTGGATTTGGGCTAAGGTTCACTATTAGGATTGTTGACCCACCTTGTATAGCTAGGGTCAAGTTTGTTAGTCCTAGAGTTTAGGCTAGTCATTAGAATCAACCTTTATGGACCAGCCTTGAGAAGACTTCAGAGATCCAGACATAGAAGAATTATAGTTCTAGAGATTTCAGAAAGCAGTTCGAAGTTCTTCGAACTCAGCTCGATGATCGTCGATCTCAAATTGATGAACTCAGAGTTCCTTCTCTGAGTTGAGCTCGACGATATTCGAGCTCAGGTCGACGACTTCTTCCCTCAAGACAGATTCTCTGGACGATGATATTCTACCTCTGCTTGACAAACTTGGAGCTCAGCTGTGACAGTTTCTTTCCAGATTGTTTCTTCTCTGAGCTTAGGTCGATGAAGACGATTTCTCAGCTCGATGAAATTTGAGTTCAGGTCGACAGAATCTGTTCTGAGGTCGACAAAATCGGTTAGTTTAGTATTTCCATCTCTACAGTTCATTTCCAGATTGACCAAGGCTGATTTAATATATTGTTGCATATATTACTCTGAGTAATTAAATGCATATATTCTTATGAATATAGTCGTTCATTGGCAACATTAATTATTGGATTTCACAGAGTAAAAATTTGGCTTAATAACTGGGACAGTTGAGGAATAAAATTGATGCCCTTCTAGCCGTTTGTCCATATTCCAAGGATTCTGATTTAATGACGATCGTGATACGGACGTGACTACACTATCGGACACCTAATCGCCACAGAACAATAAATAAAAGGAGAGAACGCCGACCAAAAGTGAATGAAAAGGGGTCGGTTGGTTCCCAAAATCCGGGACTCGATACCACGTCCTTAGGACCTACCTCTCCAACAAGCACACAACTCACCGTAAGCCGGACTCAATACAATGTCCTTAAGACCTACCTCTCCAACAAGCACACAACTCACCGCACCTACACAAGCATCTATTCATTTAAATTTAAGCCGTTTCAAGCGCAACAATAACTTTATTTTTAGAGCGGCGGAAAACCTTAAGAGCGATCGAAATTCGAGTCGTGATTAATTCCCTTGTTGGCACATAAAGTGCGCCGAATGGAAGAGCAAGTCGAGGCTAGGCCAAGTGGCACTTCCGAGACGGATCTACCTGTTCCGGACAACAAGAGATTCAATAACAATACCTTCAAATTCAGATTTTGCAAGCGACGGATTTAAAAATCACGGAAAAAATGATGCATGAAAACCTCCACAAACTAAAGCAAGAATCACACAACGGGAAGAGATTACCCAACCGGGATGGAAGTTCACACAAAGATATGGTGGGAGAATCACTCTCTCCACGGATCTGCCAGCGTCACGCCGAGGGATTTGCAACCTTCTTCCACGGAGTCGCACTGAAGGAAGCCGCGCCGGAGTCGCACCGAACGGATGGAGGGAGCAACGGGGCGGCGGCTTCACACCACACAAGGGGGGGCGGCGGCTTCACACCACAAAAGGGGGCGGCAGCTTGGAGAAAGCCTTGGCCGAAATTCTCTTAGGAGGGAATTTTTTTTAGGTTTCAATTTCAATTCCTTATTCCTCATAATCACCTCCTTAAATAGGAGTTTACAACAACTCTTAGCCCTCCATGATGGAGATGTAATCTCATCCATCCGAATGGCTAAATGCACACCAAAATAAAAATTATTCAAATTAAAAAATAAAAGCAAGCCATGAATATAAAATTATCACTTAAACATAGGATATTTTTATATTCCCAAAATATAAAATAAAGTGCATGAAATAATAAAATTAGGCTAATTCTTCATGGCGGTTTTAGCACACTGCGGGCGGAGGTTGTAGCGTGCACTTCCTTCAGCGTCATCATGGCGTCTCAGATCTTTATGTCATAGTGCCTCGGCAACCAGGTCATCATCAGGTAGCGGTGGCGCTGCATCATCCTCCCCCACTCAAAATCACGTATCTCTGATGCGTGAGTGGAGAGGTAGCGGCGGAGAAGTTCGTCGTCCAAACATTGAAGCTCTGTCACGAGTACCCAAGAGTCGTCCGAAGGGGGGCGGTCATGCCATCAAACAAGGAAGCGGTAAGTAGCACCATCCGGAGTAGTGAATGGTTCCGCAGCGAGTATCATATCTGGAGTGAGAAATTTCCGAGGAAACCTGGGAAACATGTCAGCAGTAGGAATAAAAGAAGGCAACGTACCATACGATGTTATACCTGTGGGGACCGAAGGAGAGAGATCATCCGAACTACCACTCCCCAACCCATCACAATTTTCTGTGGAGGGAGAAGACGACAGAGAATTCAACTCAGGTGGAGGTAAAACAAATAGCGTCAAATCCGAGACATTAAAAATAGGGGAGATACCCCAATCAGCAGGCAAATCCAAAACGAATGCGTTGTCACCTAGTTTCTTGATAATTCGAAAAGGGCCGGCGCGCTTCTGTGCCAACTTCTTAACAGTGTTAGATGGCAAGCGTTCGGGAACTAAGCAGACTAGGACCAAATCGCCAACTTTAAAGTGCGACACCCTCCTATGTAAATTAGCGTGCGACTGATAAGACTCATATTGAGCAGTCAAGGTAGCTCGTATACGTGCATGTAAGTCATGAATATGTTTGGCGAAGGATTGTGCAAACTGACTTGTCTTGTATGTTGGGGGCAACGGTACCAAGTCAATAGGCACAGGGGCCTTGTATCCATGGACAATCTTGTTTGGTGACAGACCAGTAGACCAATTTTTGGAATTATTATAAGCTAACTGGGCGTGGGGAAGAATAAGATCCCATGTGCATTTATGATCGTTTACTAGGCATCTAAGAAGGCTACCCAAGCTTCGATTAACCACCTCCGTCTGCCAATCAGTTTGGGGGTGATAGGCAGAGGAAAACAATAGCTTGGTACCCATTAAGACCCAAAGCGTCTTCCAGAAATAACTTGTGTACTTAACATCACGATCCGAGACTATTGTCTTCGGCACTCCCCGGTGACTAACTACTTCCTTAAAATATAATTTGGCGATATGAGACGCATCGTTAGTTCTGGTGCACAAGATAAAATATGTCATTTTGGAGAACCTATCCATAACTACTAAAATAGAATCGTGACGTCGTAAAGTAGTGGGTAAGCCAAAGATAAAGTCCATGCTACCAAGGGGTGGAAGGAATAGGAAACGGCGTATATAAACAAATGTTGGTTTTGGTGCCCTTAGATAATTGACAAGTACGGCAACTACTCACCACTCGTCCCACCATTGCCTTAAGTTTTGTCCAAGAGAATTTTTCTTCAACTAATGTAATGGTCTTATCCTTACCGAAATGACCACTCAACCCTCCGCCATGCATTCCCCAGATGATATGGAGACGTAACGACGACTGCGGAATACATAACTTTCCAAGTCTAAATAGATAGCCGTCCTTATTGACAAAAGCCGATATGTTCGTGGGGGAGCTATCTTGGGCTGACAAATATGCGTCCTAGAAATCGGGGCACATGGCGTACTCATCTTTGATGCGCTCGAATCCTACCACATTAACCTCCATAGTGGTGACTAACAAGGTTAAATGACTAAGAGCGTCCGCGACTCGGTTGTCAGCTCCCTTAAGGTGTTTAAGATTGAAAGTGTATTCTTGCAAAAATGATACCCATTTAGCGTGGCGCGGGCTGATTTTTTGTTGACCAGAAATGAATCATAACGCCTCATGATCAGAAAGGATCACAAACTCCTTAGGGAGGAGATAGTGCCTCCAATGGTGCAGACATCTAATAACGGTGTAGAACTCTCTATCATAATTGGAGTAGTTTAATTTGGCGCCCGCCAACTTCTCACTAAAATAACTCACGGGGTGTCCCTACTGACTCAAGACACCTCCAACTCCAACGCCAGATGCATCACACGTAAGCTCGAAGACCTTGGTGAAGTCGGGGAGACGCAACACCGGGGCTTCGATCATAAGCTCTTTAATGCGACGGAATGCAAACGTGGCGGATTTCGTCCAACTGAATTTGCCCTTCTTCATGCAGTCGGTAATGGGTGCCATAATGCTACTAAAATTGCGTATGAAACGACGGTAGAAGGTAGCTAAGTCGTGGAAACTACGCACCTCTCGAAGACTAGTGGGCTCGGGCCAGTCTCTAATCACTTGAACCTTTCCTGGGTCAACTCGAATTTCCTCAGAACCAACTATGTAACCTAAGAATTCAACCTCCTTAACATAAAAGGTGCACTTCTTAAGATTCAGAAATAAGGGTTCCTTCTTTAAAGTGGTGAGGATTACTTTGATGTGGGAAAGGTGTTCGGCGGGGGTGGTACTAAAGACTAGGATGTCGTCGAAATATACTACAACAAACTTCCCCATATATGGCCTAAAGATGTGTGTCATCATCCGGGAGAAGGTGCTAGGGGCATTGGACAACCCAAAGGGCATCACAAGCCACTCATACAACCCATCCTTAAACTTGAACGCAATCTTCCACTCATCCCCCTCTCGGATCCGAATCTGGTGGTAACCACTCCGTAAATCTAACTTCAAAAAGATAGTGGCACCGAAAAGGACATCCAAGAGATCATCTAACCGCGGGATTGAAAACCAATATTTGATAGTAATTTTGTTGATAGCCCGACTATCAACACACATGCGCCAGGTGCCATCCTTGTTTGGGGCAAGGAGGGCTGGGACAGCACACGGGCTCATACTCGCTCTAATAAACCCCTTACGCAGTAAATCCTCTATTTGGGTTTGTAATTCTTGATGGGCGGCGGGGTTAAGCCTATAGTGAGGTTGGTTGGGTATGGACGATCCTGGGATAAGGTCGATGGCATGTTGTATGTCTCTAAGAGGAGGCAACGATGATGACAACTCATCCAGGTAAACGTCCCTAAATTCATCCAACAATACCCATAGTAAATCATCCAACACACCACTATCAGTCTTGGCACCCATGAGAACGAGAGCGTACATCATGCCCTCAATGAAGGGATCCTGCACAAATTCTTTCCTACCAACCAAGCTCAACGCCTTCCTCTCTACCAGAACGGTGGTATCCTTAGTCAACACTACCGGTTCTTTTGGCACAGTCGGTCTCAAGGTGATGGTCTTACCGTTGAATTTGAACTCATATGTGTTAGCGCGACCATAGTGCGTCACATCACGGTCATAGAGCCAAGGGCGGCCTAGTAACACATGACAAACGTCCATCGGCAGAACATCGCACCAAACCTCATCCGTGTAGGATTTGAAAGATATGGGGACTAGGCATCGTTGGGTTACCTTAATAGTAACCTTACTAATCCAAGCAACCTGATAGGGGGTCGGGTGCAGCTCAACAGTCAAGGACATACGCTTAACGGCATTCTCAGAAACGGCGTTCACGCAACTACCACCATCAATAACTAGTTTGCATAACTTCTCGCCACTCTTAAAGATAAGGGAAAATATGCTCGTCCTCTTCCAGTCATCTACGGGATGAGGAGTGGTCAAGATACAACGCATCACCATAAGGCGGTGATCGTCCTCCAAGTCACTAGCGACTCCTTCGGAGTCGCTCTCCTCCGCGGCCTCGTACTTGTAACGACCCCATCCGTTAAATGACGTATAGTAGAAGGTCCGGCCGGGGCCCCACACTATATGCCACAAACAGACGGTGAGGTCACAGGATAATACCAAACCATACGAATCCTAACTCAGAGCATTCTAGCGGAAGCTTTAAGTTACCAATTTGAACTCTACATAGGAATGTCCAATATATAAACCACCTTTATATATAACACGGAATGTACACAAATACAAGAGTTTGGCCTTAAGGCCTTACAGTTCCTCTTACATACAACATGTTTTACAAACCTCGGCGCGCAGGCCGGCCATACATGAGTAAAAGAGAAATAAGCAACATATTCGCTAGCCTTCAAGGGCTAGCCGCGGCAGCAGCAGCAACAGCAGTAGGGCTTCAGCCCATCACTTACCACTTGGCTCTCCAGCACCTGCACGGGAACAATCCACCCAACCGGTGGCAAATAATGTAACGGTCAGCTTTCAGCTGACCCAATTATAACAATCCTACCCCTTTCTCGGGGCATGAGCATTCTTTCCCTGCAAGCATGGCATCAACAAATAGCAACTATGTGCGCGCAGGCACATTCAAGCCATCACAACCATCGGCCACACGGCCCGACAGTCCGTGCACTCAGGGCACATTCTTGGTGTACCGGAATACCAGGGTCAACACCACCGTCTACACGGTATTTGAGCATTCTAGTCTTTCCGGCGCGCGGGCCTAAGACTCTCATTAGGCGCTCCAACAAAACCTATAACCAGGCTTCCAAGTCGGACGGACCTAACGCAGGTACGGATCAGCCACCCCCCGTTGCTCAAGTCGCCGTGCCACCTCGAATACGGAAGTATCCATGGCTATTTATAGGCGCGGGTCGGTTTCACCTTTCCTGTTCGGCAATCTGCCTTTTTATCGAGTTGCAGCCCAACGGCTCAACCACTCACAAAGTGGCAACACACGGCCACAAGAGTTGCATCCAACCCTCTTCATTTCCTGGACATCGTCCAGTACTTCCTGCCGCACCAAGCAGCAGGTAGGAACAAGGCATCACAAGCCATAATCACGGAGCCTTCTCCGATATGCAAACAAGCATCACCAATCCAGACCACGTCCAGATGGGCTTCACACTGCATGCCTAGAGCCGTACTCCAATTCCGGCCTCTAACAAGGGGGACTTCACATATCTACCCCAAGGGACACCACAACCCACCGCACACTCGCGGGGAAGGGTTTTCCCTATGCAATGCAGAAAAGAAGGACTTCACATGTCCAAGGAGGGAGATCGTTACCCTTGTCGATCTCTTCGGTGCCATCGAAAACTAGCCGGTGAGAAAGAACCTCAGCAGCCTTGCCTTCACAATGCCGGCTTCGGATCACGAATCGGACCACGGGAACTCCGTCGGTGGCTTGCTCTCCTCCTCCTTCTTCCTCTTCCTCTCTCCTTCTCTCTTCCTTAAGGACAAATGATGAATGACTTCTTCATTCTTCCCTCACGTATTAATCCAGCCATGAAACCACCTTGGCCCTTGGATCAAAAGAGAGAAAACTGAACGACCAAGATTTTCCCAAAAAACCAATTTTTGGCTGACACGGCCTGTGACACGCCCGTGTCACAGGTCGTGTACCCTTAAGCGGCACACGCGGTATTGAACCGACTGAACAACACGGGCATCGACACGCCCGTGTCGACCCTGACACACCCGTGTCATCCTGACACACGCCCGTGTCAAACCTGCTTCATCGAGCTGCAACCAGTACACAGGCCGGAACACGGCAACTGACACGCCCGTGTCCAGCCTGACACGCCCGTGTTCAAGGCCGTGTTCAAGGACGTGTTCGGCTCTGACTTGAATAGACCAATTTCGAAAAATAATTCGAACACGCCCTGGGACACGCCCGTGTCCCAGGCCGTGTACACCCGACACGCCCTGGGACACGCCCGTGTCCCAGGCCGTGTCAAACAGCCTGCTACTCAAACTTTCAGATGAGTCTTTTTGGGGCATTTTTGGGGTGTTACAACCCTCCCCCCCTTAACAAAATTTCGTCCCGAAATTTGCACGGTAAGGAAACAAAAACCAGCAATGCTATAACCATGTTATAACAAAAAGTACACGGTCTACAATTTATACAAATAACTCGGGAAATTCAGCTCGCATGGTCTGCTCTCGCTCCCATGTTAGCTCTTCACGGCCACAATTGTCCCATCGGACCTTGACCATCCCGATCACTTTGTTCCGCAACTGTTTCTCGGCTCGATCCTCGATCCGAATGGGTCTAACCCTCGTCGTTAGCCCATACTCGACCGGTACCCGATCATTCTCCACCACTTGAGCTGGATCCTTCACCGCCTTACGAAGGACTGAGATGTGAAACACATCATGTAATCCACCCAAGTCCGCTGAAAGTGCTAGTCGATAAGCAGCTTCCCCAACTCGCTCCACCACCTCAAACGGACCAAGATACCTCGGACTTAGCTTTTTCAAACGCCGAATCCTGGACACACCTTTGAAGTGTTTGATCTTCAAATATACCCAATCACCCACCGCGAACTCCACGTTCCGGTGCTTGGCATTGTAGTACTTTGCTTGACGATCTTGGGCTATCAATAGCCTCTCCCGAATAGAGCGGATGAGCGAAGTAGCTTCTTCGACTTCCTTTTTCCCACTCAGCTTAGATTCGCCTGCTTCTGCCCAAGCTAACGGTGTACGGCATTTACGCCCATACAATGCCTCAAATGGTGCCATACCAATACTCACTTGGTAGCTATTATTATAGGAAAATTCGACAAGAAATATATAATCTTCCCATCTCTTACCAAAGTCTAGGGCGCACATGCGGAGCATGTCCTCCATCGTCTTGTTGGTTCGTTCAGTCTGACCATCCGTTTGGGGATGAAAGGCCGTACTAAATGCTAATTTTGTACCCAACATTTGATGAACGAGCCGCCAATCATTAGATGTGAACCGCCCATCACGATCACTAACGATGCTCCGAGGAACACCGTGCAGTCGAACAACCTGCTCCACATACAGCTTGGCCAAGGTTTCCACTGAATCGTCTCTTCTGTTTGGAAGGAAGTGCGCCACTTTTGTCAACCGGTCCACAATCACCCAGATTGAATCATGACCGCGTTGAGATCTCGGCAACCCGTGCACGAAATCCATCGAAATATCATCGAACTTCCACTCCGGAATAGGTAACGACTTCAGGAAACCGCCAGGCTTCTGGCATTCTGCTTTCACTAAAGCACAAGTATGGCATTCAGCCACATAACGTGCCACATCTTTCTTTAGTCCGGGCCACCAGAACAGCTTTTTCAGATCTCTGTACATCTTTGTGCTCCCTGGGTGAACTGAGTACTTTGCAAAGTGAGCTTCGTACATCAACTCTTCCCTCAATTTACCCACACTTGGGACGCACACTCGACCATTTCTCCGTAACAACCCGTTATCCCAAGAGAATTGGTCATCCGACCCGTCTTTAGCATAGCGCTGGAGACTTTCATCAAGCTCTGTTGCTCGCCGAACTCTGTCCGTAAGGTCATATTGCACCTCCGTCCAGTTTAAGCATGCATCGGTTGACGAACCCTTGTCAACACACGATATCTCCATTGCTTCCAATTCCTGGATCAAACGCTGATCATGCCTCTGCAACCAGCTTGCCCGTACCGGAGTCTTCCGACTCAAAGCATCAGCGACCACATTTCCCTTCCCGGGGGTATAGTGAATCTCGAAGGTGTAGTCCCCAAGGAACTCCATCCATCTTCGTTGTCGCATATTCAGATCCTTCTGATCCAACAAATACTTTAGGCTCTTGTGATCCGTATAGATATCCACTTTAACGCCATATAGATAGTGCCGCCACAACTTGAGCGCAAAGATTACCGCCGCCAACTCCAAATCATGGACGGGGTAATTCCGCTCATGCACTTTCAACTGACGTGAGCCATAAGCAATCACTTTACCAAACTGTAGAAGAACGCAGCCTAAGCCGCTCCCTGATGCATCACTATAGATCTCATACCCATCGGTACCACATGGCGATGTCA
Organism: Platanthera zijinensis; assembly: GCA_039513925.1. NCBI lineage: Eukaryota > Viridiplantae > Streptophyta > Magnoliopsida > Asparagales > Orchidaceae > Platanthera > Platanthera zijinensis. The sequence goes on from CM077083.1 coordinate 161,987,168, forward strand.
ACACAGGCGCCGTGGTCAAACGACTCTTCAAGTCTTCAAAAGCTCGCGCGCACTCCGACGTCCAAATGAACTTTTGATCTTTTCTCGTTAGCGTGGTTAGAGGTAAAGCAATCCGTGAGAAGTTTTCCACAAACCGTCTATAGTAGCCCGCAAGTCCAAGGAAGCTCCTGACCTCGGCCACTGAAGACATCACTGGCCAATCTCGAATGGCACTTATCTTCAACGGATCCACCGCAATACCCTCTCCGCTTACCACATGGCCTAAAAAGGCTACTGAAGAGAGCCAGAACTCACACTTTGAGAACTTGGCAAAAAGCTTATTCCTCCGCAGGGTATGCAAGACCAACCGCAAATGGTTTGCGTGATCCTCTTCCGACTGAGAGTATACTAAGATGTCATCGATAAACACAATAACAAACAAATCCAAATACTCTCGGAACGTTCGATGCATTAGGTCCATAAATACCGAAGGCGCATTACATAGGCCAAATGGCATTACCGTGAACTCATAATGATCGTAGCGTATTCCAAACGCCGTCTTGGGAATGTCACCTTCCCGAATCCTTAGCTGATAATATCCCGATTTCAAATCCAACTTGGAATAGACCGTTGATCCTGCCAGCTGATCAAAGAGGTCATCAATCCGCGGGATCGGATATTTATTTTTCTCCGTCAGCTTATTCAACTCGCGGTAGTCAATACACAACCGTAAGCTACCGTCTTTCTTCTTCACAAAGAGAACAGGCGCGCTCCAAGGTGACATACTTGGGCGGATATATCCCTGCTCCAACAACTCTTGCAATTGGACTTTCAACTCAGCCATCTCTTTTGGCGCGACGCGATATGGAGAGCGGGCCACAGGTTTCGCACCTGGCACCAACTCAACAGAGAAGTCAATCTCCCGCTGGGGTGGTAACCCAGGAAGATCTTTGGGAAACATGTCGACAAACTCTGACACAACTGGCACTTCACCGACACTGGCCTTTGGCTCAACAGCCTGAATTAGCGTGAAGAATAACTCCGCGCCCTTCCGAACAGCATTGACGACTTGGAGTGCAGACAACAGAGTCCCGCCAACTCCTCGCATACCAGCGAACTTCGTCACAAGCCCGGTATTCTGGCCCAGTGTAATCTCCTTGGAGTTGCAATCAATAAAGGCACGCTGCTCCGAGAGCCAGTCCATACCAAAGATCACATCAAACTCCGATAACGGTAGCACAGCTGCACTCAAACCGAAATCCCAACTTCCTATTTGCACATCCACATCGCAAGCCCTATCCGCAAGCATCACATAGCCATTCGGCAATAGCACCCTTGTACTATCCACCGTCACATGACTCGGTACCCCAATTCGAGATACGAAATCCTCAGACAGGAAAGAATGCGAAGCACCCGTATCAAACAGGGCTCTCGCCAAACTATTCCGAATCAGGACAAAGCCTGCAGCACATACATCATGCACAAGCTAAACATAACCAAAACCAAAAGCACCAGCAAGTAAACTAAATCAACTCGTACCTGTGACGACGTCACTTTGCTTAATCGCTTCCTGTTGGCCAAGTTGATAGATTCGGGGCTGCGCCTGGGACGCAGAGGAATCAACCACCGCTTTGCCCTTCTCAGCATAAGACGCACCCGTCTTCTTCTCCCCTTTGGGCTGCACAACCCGACAGTCACGAGCTATATGCCCCACCCGGCCACAGTTATAGCATGTACGAGCATCCGGCCTTGATGTCGCTCCCGACACAACGGTCGTAGTCACTTGCCCAGACGGCTTGGACCTCTTGCCCCCTTTCTTCTGGTAAAACGATTTGCTCGGGCGTGGTGCTTGCAACTCTGGCTTCGACCCAACCAAGCCCTTATTCCCTTGCACTCGCTTCATGTCCTTCTCCAACGCGCACGCAGTATCAACCAACGCCTGAAACCCTTGGCTCACTGAACTCGAAAGCAGGAATCGCAACTCATCCCGCAATCCTTCATAGAACCGATTCATTTTCCTTTGGTCATCCGCGAAGATTGTACCCGCATAACGTCCCAACCTGGTAAACTCATGCAAGTAGATATCCACACTATCTTCCCCTTGCTTTAACCGTTGGAACTCATTTTCCATAGCAATGCGTTGCGCCGCTGGGACATGTTTCGCCAGAAATATTCGAGAGAACTCCTCAATCGACACTTGTGTTAATTGCCTGCCCGCCAAATGGTGTAGCTCAACCTCGTCCCACCACAACCGCGCCTCCCCTTCAAGCATGAAGGTGGCTAAGGTGACCTTTAGAGTTTCCTCCGCCCTGATCGCTGTCATTATCCTCTTGACACGCGATAACCAATCTTCCGCCTGCGTTGGGGATCCCATTCCCGCAAACATAGGAGGACTGAAGCTCATGAATTGCTTCAACTGTCGGTCAGCTGCTCGTGGATCTACAGCCTCAACCGGCTCGGGTCTTACATCAACACGAACTGGCACTACTGCCGGCTGCGCTTGCCCGGTCGGCTGAATCATGGTAAATAGCGCCTCAGCAACTAAACGAACAGTTTCCGCAGATGGAGGAGGTGTTGGCACCTCAGCTGGTGCCGCACTCTCATCAGAGCGCTGGGGCTCAGACTGCCCAGCACCACTACGTGTCACCTATAGGTGGACAAGACACACATTAGCGAACGCATGCAAGCAAAACAACACAAAAAAAGGAACGCGCAGATTCCTCAAACAAGATTTTGTACATTCCTTAGTGGACATTCCAGAGTTCATTAGCGTTACAGTAGGTCGCACAAACACGTGCTCGCCACCCCACAAAAGAATTCGACCACGAATTCGAAAGAGGAAGACCGACACAAGCTGATACCAAAACCCACAGGTCGGAGGATCGAAACCTCCCTCTGATACCAAAATGTAACGACCCCATCCGTTAAATGACGTATAGTAGAAGGTCCGGCCGGGGCCCCACACTATATGCCACAAACAGACGATGAGGTCACAGGATAATACCAAACCATACGAATCCTAACTCAGAGCATTCTAGCGGAAGCTTTAAGTTACCAATTTGAACTCTACATAGGAATGTCCAATATATAAACCACCTTTATATATAACACGGAATGCACACAAATACAAGAGTTTGGCCTTAAGGCCTTACAGTTCCTCTTACATACAACATGTTTTACAAACCTCGACGCGCAGGCCGGCCATACATGAGTAAAAGAGAAATAAGCAACATATTCGCTAGCCTTCAAGGGCTAGCCGCGGCAGCAGCAGCAACAGTAGTAGGGCTTCAGCCCATCACTTACCACTTGGCTCTCCAGCACCTGCACGGGAACAATCCACCCAACCGGTGGCAAATAATGCAACGGTCAGCTTTCAGCTGACCCAATTATAACAATCCTACCCCTTTCTCGGGGCATGAGCATTCTTTCCCTGCAAGCATGGCATCAACAAATAGCAACTATGTGCGCGCAGGCACATTCAAGCCATCACAACCATCGGCCACACGACCCGACAGTCCGTGCACTCAGGGCACATTCTTGGTGTACCGGAATACCAGGGTCAACACCACCGTCTACACGGTATTTGAGCATTCTAGTCTTTCCGGCGCGCGGGCCTAAGACTCTCATTAGGCGCTCCAACAAAACCTATAACCAGGCTTCCAAGTCGGACGGACCTAACGCAGGTACGGATCAGCCACCCCCCGTTGCTCAAGTCGCCGTGCCACCTCGAATACGGAAGTATCCATGGCTATTTATAGGCGCGGGTCGGTTTCACCTTTCCTGTTCGGCAATCTGCCTTTTTATCGAGTTGCAGCCCAACGGCTCAACCACTCACAAAGTGGCAACACACGGCCACAAGAGTTGCATCCAACCCTCTTCATTTCCTGGACATCGTCCAGTACTTCCTGCCGCACCAAGCAACAGGTAGGAACAAGGCATCACAAGCCATAATCACGGAGCCTTCTCCGATATGCAAACAAGCATCACCAATCCAGACCACGTCCAGATGGGCTTCACACAGCATGCCTAGAGCCGTACTCCAATTCCGGCCTCTAATAAGGGGGACTTCACATATCTACCCCAAGGGACACCACAACCCACCGCACACTCGCGGGGAAGGGTTTTCCCTATGCAATGCAGAAAAGAAGGACTTCACATGTCCAAGGAGGGAGATCGTTACCCTTGTCGATCTCTTCGGTGCCATCGAAAACTAGCCGGTGAGAAAGAACCGCAGCAGCCTTGCCTTCACAATGCCGGCTTCGGATCACGAATTGGACCACGGGAACTCCGTCGGTGGCTTGCTCTCCTCCTCCTTCTTCCTCTTCCTCTCTCCTTCTCTCTTCCTTAAGGACAAATGAAGAATGACTTCTTCATTCTTCCCTCACGTATTAATCCAGCCATGAAACCACCTTGGCCCTTGGATCAAAAGAGAGAAAACTGAACGGCCAAGATTTTCCCAAAAAACCAATTTTTGGCTGACACGGCCTGTGACACGCCCGTGTCACAGGCCGTGTACCCTTAAGCGGCACACGCGGTATTGAACCGACTGAACAACACGGGCATCGACACGCCCGTGTCGACCCTGACACGCCCGTGTCATCCTGACACACGCCCGTATCAAATCTGCTTCATCGAGCTGCAACCAGTACACGGGCCGGAACACGGCAACTGACACGCCCGTGTCCAGCCTGACACGCCCGTGTTCAAGGCCGTGTTCAAGGCCGTGTTCGGCTCTGACTTGAATAGACCAATTTCGAAAAATAATTCGAACACGCCCTGGGACACGCCCGTGTCCCAGGCCGTATACACCCGACACGCCCTGGGACACGCCCGTGTCCCAGGCCGTGCCAAACAGCCTGCTACTCAAACTTTCAGATGAGTACAGTACTCATAATCGTTAGGATCAGTGGCGGGATCTAATAAGGCTAGAGTTTTCGTCTTGGTTGGGCATTCGTAGGCATAGTGACCTTGAACGCCCCAAGAGTAACAAGTGGTGTTAGCCTTGCTAACTTTCCCTATAGGAACGTGCTCACTGGCAGGGTTCTTAGTGTTTCGAGCGGTGATCACGACAGACTTCAACTCGTGGGATTTGAACTTTCCCTTATCAGGATATGTGGAAGAAGATGTCCTAGTGGTGGACTTGTTCTTCGCGTGAGAATAACGGGAATGAGCCTTAGAGTCTAAGTGTTTTTCAATGTCCAGGGCGGCATTAAAAGTTGCGTTAAAATCCGTGTGCCCATATCGCAGGAGCTTCCTTTGGATATCGGGGTGAAGCCCTTTTCGAAACCTAGATAAAGTGACTTCGGGGATCTCTTTTAAGTCACATCACACCATACGATCCTTAAGTTCACCCATATAGTCAGCTACCAAACTTGAGCCTTGCCGCAGGGTGGCAAGCTCATCAAACATCTGTGTCCGATGGTATGCGGGGATGTACTGATCGGTAAATAAATTCTTTATTACAGTCCATCCAATAATTGGGTCTCCATTCCCAGTTCCTAGCCTACGCTCTTCATTAAACCAGTAAGTTTTGGCATGACCAGTTAACTTCATCCTAGCAACTTGGACCTTTTGGGGGTCCGTGAGATGGTGCCAGTCGAAATAACATTCCATATCCACGGTCCAATTAAGGAAGTTTTGTGGATCTCCCATGCCGTCGTAAGTGGGGGCCTCAATCTTGACGGCTCTAGTAATGTCAAACTCTCGCTCGTGGCGACGGCCTCGAGGGGGTACTCGGGGGGAGTCCCCATCAGAATCCGAATCGGAGCTTTGTTGGCGTCGGCGGGGCAACTCAACATTAGTGGGTGGTGGGGGTGGCCTAGCTTGGGTTTATATGAACTGGGTTAACATGTTCCTAAGTTCAGTCATCTCATTATGCAGCCCCGATATGGCCTCGGTGTTGGGATCTACATGCTCATTCGCAGCCAACCTAGACGTAGACGGGGTCGAATATTCCGGTCCTAGCCTAGTGCGCATTCAGGATTAGAAAAACCTTAGAAAGATGAATTTTCCTAGGGCCGTAGCTATACTGAAAATAATATATTTTTATAGATTCCCAAAGTGACTAACACGTAGATTGTTAAATTTTTTTTTTGAGATTTCGCTGAAAAATAAGGATTTCAGCCCGCCATTTGCAGACCAACTAGACAGAATTACGATATTTCAATTTGCAGGCTGACCTAACGAGGAAGAATCGAAAAATTTTCTGTTTTAATGTTGCTGGAAATAAGGTCAGGAAGTTACATAATTTTTTTCAGATTTTTTTGACAAGTTTTAAAATTCCGAGGGTTTTACTAAACGCAGACCAATCCGAAAATTTCAGATCTTTGAAAGTTCAGATCGACCAACGAAGAACGCAGAGAGGATGTTTGCAACATGGAAGTTGAAACAACCTCCCTCTGATACTAAATTAATGTAATGACGACCGTGATACGGACGTGACTACGCTAACGGACACCTAATCGTCACAGAACAATAAATAAAAGGAGAGAACGCCGACCAAAAGCGAACGAAAAGGGGTCGGTTGGTTCCCAAAATCCGGGATTCGATACCACGTCCTAAGGACCTACCTCTCCAACAAGCACACAACTCACCGTAAGCCGGACTCGATACAACGTCCCTAAGACCTACCTCTCCAACAAGCACACAACTCACCGCACCTACACAAGCATCTATTCATTTCAATTTAAGCCATTTCAAGCACAACAATAATTTTATTTTTAGAGCGGCGGAAAACCTTAAGAGCGATCGAAATTCGAGTCGTGATTAATTCCCTTGTTGGCACATAAAGTGCGCCGAACAGAATAGCAAGTCGAGGCTAGGCCAAGTCGCACTTCCGAGACGGATCTACCCGTTCCGGACAATAAGAGATTCAATAACAACACCTTCAAATTCAGATTTTGCAAGCGACGGATTTAAAAATCACGGAAAAAACGATGCATGAAAAACCTCCACAAACTAAAGAAAGAATCACACAACGGGAAGAGATTACCCAACCGGGATGAAAGTTCACACAAAGATATGGTGGGAGAATCACTCTCTCCACGGATCCGCCGGCATCACACCGAGGGGTTTGCAACCTTCTTCCACGGAGTCGCACCGAAGGAAGCCGCCCCGGAGTCGCACCGAACGGATGGAGGGAGCAAGGGGGCGGCGGCTTCACACCACACAAGGGGGGGGGGGGGGGGCGGCGGCTTCACACCATACAAGGGGGCGGCAGCTTGGAGAAAGCTTTGGCCGAAATTCTCTTAGGAGGGAATTTTTTTTAGGTTTCAATTTCAATTCCTTATTCCTCATAATCACCTCCTTAAATAGGAGTTTACAAAACCTCTTAGCCCTCCATGATGGAGATGTAATCTCATCCATCCGAATGGCTAAATGCACACCAAAATAAAAATTGTTCAAATTAAAAAATAAAAGCAAGCCATGAATATAAAATTATCACTTAAACATAGGATAATTTTATATTCCCAAAATATAAAATAAAGTGCATGAAATAATAAAATTAGGCTAATTCTTCATGGCGGTTTTAACACACTGCGGGCGGAGGTTGTAACGTGCACTTCCTTCAGCGTCATCACGATGCCTCAGATCTTTATGTCATAACGCCTCGACAACCGGGTCATCATCAGGTAGCGGTGGCGCTGCATCAGATTCAACAGTCAATCAAGGAGTAAATATTCAAATTCAGAACATATACAAAGAAGAATCATCTGTTATATAATACATAAGATCGAAAATAAGAAGTCAGAGAATCAACTAAGTGATAGAGGCAAACACAGAAAGACATTATGTATGAAAATTCATTCTGTCTTCATCATCAGCAAATCTTCTCCAAGCTTTCAAGAGACATCAAATACAATCAGTCTAAAAAGCTTGCTGGAGATCAAAATCAATCTGAAGACCTACACCCTGTGCAAAGCTACCAGCATTTCCTGAACTATAATCATCTCAGGGGGATCTTTGACAACTTCAATCCACTTAAGTCTTCTCTGTTGATTAGAGAAAGAGAAGACAACATCACGGATAGTTTTACTTTCAAGACTACCGAAACACCTAGAGGGGGGGTGAATAGGTACTTTTCCTTGATTTAACTTAAGGCAGAATATAACTACAGTTCTTTAAATAAATCAGATATTTCTATAGCTAACACAGCACATCAATCACAATCATACACACATCACAGATTGCACACTGATTTAAAGTTGTTCCCCAAGGTCTGGGTACATCCACTTTCCTCCTTCACCTATCTAGCAGTATGCTAGAGTCGGCCTAACTTCTTCCTTTAACTCAGATCCTCAGATCCTACAGCTCAGAATCCAGAAGGATTCCTACAACTCAGGCTAACAAGCCCTACCTCAGCCTTGCCACAAGGCCTACAACTTAGAGAATACCTTCTCCTATAACTCAGGCATAAACAGCCCTACCTCAGCCTTGCCACAAGGCCTACAACTCAGAGAATACCTTCTCCTACAACTCAGGAATAAACAGCCCTACCTCCGAGAATAAATCTCCTACACTCAGTCTTTATAAAATAGTCTTACAACTCAGATCTATGAATAGATCCTACAGAATTTGATAAGGAATTTTTTAATCTCTTACCCTTGTTGAGAGAGAAGGGATAAGAACTTTCTTGATCAGCTTCTTGAAGAGGCTGATGGCTGAAATCAACTTGATCTTAGCTTTCTTCAAAACTTCTTGAATCTGAACTTAGTTGGGTTGATTTCCTTTGAATATAACTGACTGGCAGCTTCCTTCTTAGACTTCAGAAATAGATCTGAATCTTCTTGACAGATTAGTTCAGTATCTGCTTCTTGAGAGATCTGTGAATGTCTCCTTCTTGTCTTCAAATAGCTGGATCTCTCTCTATCCAAACCTCTTGAAGATACTTCTGAATTCTGATTGAATTCAACTTAGACTGAAACTGAGTGAATGATCACTTCAGAATGTCTTCTTAGATCTTCTCACGAAGATCTTCTTCTTTGTGACTTGTACTTTCTTGATCAGAGATCAAACTCTAATTGTGTTAGTTGTGACAATTCTTCTTCTCTTATGTATATCTTTCTTCTTCTGAATCCATCTATTTATAGACTTCATCCATGGTAACCGACTGATCCGATTTATAACTAACTTCTGACAAATCTGATAGCTTCAGTAAACCTGTTGTAACTCACAGCTGTCAAGTCTTCAAAAAGTTCTTGAGCCTTTGACTTTGTCAGCAAAGCGTCGAGTCTGTCTATCATAAAGTGTCGAGACCCTCTGTCAATATTTGTCGACACAAGTGACTTAAGTGTCGACACAGCCTTTGGTGATGTCAACATAGCTTCCTTGATGTCGACACAGCTTCTTGATTCTGCAACTTGAGAATGTGTCGACACTGATTATTTGTGTCGACACAAACACTTCACCATTCATCAGCAATCAACTTGGTCTAGACTTAGCTATATGTCGACACAATTCCTGTGTGTCCACACAGTTGATGTAGACTCATAACATAACGTGTGTTGACACTGCCTCCATGTGTCGACACAGTTGTTGTCGACTCTGCCTCTGTGTGTCGACACAGCCTCCCGGTGTCGACACAGTAGATGTCAACTATAATCTTCTGTGTGTCGACACTGCCTCCCGGTGTCGACACAAATTCACTGAGGTGTCGACACAGCCATTACCAAGTGTTGACACAATCTTACTGGAGTGTCGACACAGCTTCCTCAGGTGTCGACTTATGGACCTAGAATATTTTTCCTGCATTCTAGAACATTCTTAACCTGCACATATAAACTCAAAATAACATCAAATACACCTTGATGTATATCATTGAGCTAAGTGAGGCTTTTCCAAATCAGGTACACATTTTTCAATGTACCCAACAATCTCCCCATATTTGGAGAAGTCATAACCCTTTAGCCAATGATATACACCACTTAGAAAATAAACAAGATGATGTACATAAGCATTATATGACAGGGTACTATATAAACAAAACACATATCATAGTTACATCACAGAATTAAGATGTAATAGTAAATGATCACAGAATAATGTTTTGTATATCAACTCAAAAAGTTTGTTACAAAATGTTTACAATGATTTCTTTAACAAACTAACAATTACATAGTTCTTGAACAAAACTAGTAAAGCTTAGACTAAGGCTGGGCAGGCTCCTTGATGACTATCCCTTTTCCAGATATTATCTGAGCCTTAGCAGGAGGTTCTGTATCTTCTATGGGCTTCTTGCCTTTCAAATCAACTTTCTTCTGTGCTTCAGCCTTGATGCTTTGTCTTTCAAAATAATGAAAGGGCTTGGGGAAATACTTGCTAGGTTCCTGAGTATCAGGAGGTAGCTTCCCCATCTTAGCCATTCTCCTATGTTGAACTATGGCCTCTTGCCTGGCTTCATACTTTTGCCATTCTTGCTCATTGTACCATTTTCCTCTTTCATGTACTTGATCTTTTACAGCCTTCCATGCAGTTAAAATGATATTCCTTGAAGTGGGTCTCCACTGCTCAAAGTCTGGCTTTAATTCTGCTTGCTCTCTAAATCTTTTTTTTTTGATAATAGAGCATCTTGCTGAGCTTTGATAACAGTATCTGGCATATTAACCTTTTCAATAATCACATTTGTAATTTGTTGTGGAGGGCTGTACATTGACTCAACTCGTTGATGCACCATTTCAATATCTGCAGGAGGGTAAATGACTTGGGCAACCTCAGGTTGATTACCTTTAAGTAGAATTGGTTGCACCCCTGAATCAGCCATATTATCATCATCACACAAGGGTGGATATCCCAGAGTGGCTCTTATGCTGGTTGTTACCCATTTGGCATGATCAGATCTAGCATAGACTAACACCCTCTCCCCCTTTATGACTTCTCTGGTCATATGATCTCTTAAGTCCTCTTTCTGAAATCTTATTTGCCCATCCAGGTAATTGATGCCATCTTTAAAGAATGGCTTTAACTTTTGAAGCTTGTCACTAATTAACTTCTCAGATTAAGTGATGGCAGTTTTAACTGCATCTAGGGCAGCTTGTAGCTTCTGATCATATTCTTCTTTTTCTTTAGCCCTTACAGCAGTCATTGCAATAACAGTGTTTGTGAACTCAGTGACTATCACATTATGTGATTCAGTCAGTTTTTTATTTATTCTTATTTGATTCTCAAGGACATAGCCTTATTTAACAGCCATCTCATCCACTTGCTTTTTTATTTCTGCTTGTTGCTTTGCAAGAAATACCACAGCATTGCCCTCCTTATGGAAGCAATCTATCATCTCTTTTTTATTCTGATTAACTTCAAATTTGATAGATTTTATATCTTGTGCAAGATCAAATTGAAGAGCCTTTTGGCTTTCATCCACATATTTTTCAAGAAGCAATCTCTGCTCATCAAATTTTATTTGTAAGTCAACCAAGTACTTGCTGTAATCAATCTCAGGAGTAGAATGTGAAGTAGTTGTTTGGAGAGCCTTCTTATAACTTTGACTTCTTCTCTTAAAGACAATTAATTTTCTTTTCTTGGCCTCCCTTACTTCTTCATGCTCAGACTCTGAAGAACTTTCAATAGTAACTCTCTCTTGAGAAGTGGAAGAAATTTCTTTATCAGCTACTTGTTGCTCTTCCTCTATATCAACCTGCTCCCCCTCAATCCTTACTTGCTCTCCCTCAAATCTTAGGGTCTCCATTTTATCTGCTTCTCCTCTAAGATCAGGAAACAGCTCTTCAAGAGTTAATTCTTGTTGTGTGAGAGTAGGAGATTGTACTTTCTCAGCAGCAGCAGCAACTCCAGAAATATCTAGATCAGTTTGATAAACAATGTCCTCTGATAAATTGATTCTTTCTTCCTCTTGTACCTGTTCAGACTCTTTCTCCCCATGCAAATGTGCATTCTCAACATTGTCCTGGACTTGTATACTTTCCAGCTCCCCCTGCACTTGTGCAATTATAGTCTCTTCCTGGACTTGGGTAGTCACAGTCAGATCCTGAACTTGTGCTCTAACTTGCTCTTCCTGATCTTGTGCATCTTCATAACCATGCTCAGGCATCTCTTTTGAAAGAACTCTATCCCACCTGGAGAATAACCTCATGTCCATTCTCCTCATATGATTTATCTTTGATCCAGGAATCTGTTGCATTACCTATGGAATTATTCCAGCCAGGTACAGACTCATGATTCTAGCCAAGTTTGTCTTCTTGATTCCTTCTTTAATCTTATCAAACAGTACTGCATACCAATTTGTTTGAATCTTAAAGATCACCCTAGTCATCAGGCTGAACATATAGGCTGATATCCTATCATGGCCACCTGGTTTGCATAAGATCACTTTTCCTATTATTTCAGACAGGAATTTCCCCTGAGGATTCATGCCCTTCCTGTTGATGGCAGATCCTATTTTTATGGTTGGATCCAATCCACACCATTGAAGCGCCTCCCTGGTCCTTGAGGCTGGGACCTCTTCCTCATCTTGTATTCTAGGAAGATGGAGAATCTTGCTCAACCTTTTCTGAGATAGCTTGACTTTTTCTCCATGAACAGTGGATTTGATCTTCAAGCCAGTTGAGTCCCCAACAGTATAGAACTCGAATACTTCCTTCTTCCATATCTTACTAGGTTCAGAGACAAGATATTCTAATCCGTTTTCTGCAAGAAGTGAAATGACCTGTTTGATCTCTGAGTCGGCATCGTCGAATGCATGCCTAACCAACTCATATCCTTCATTGACGTTGTCTTCTACCTTGGGTGCCATTGGAATGAAGAGAAAGCTTGATTGGAGAGGAGAGAGATTGTCGACACAAGGTTTTTGTCTCGAAACCCTGGTGAGCGTGTCGACAGAATAAGTTCTTAACCTATTTATACCCTTCTAATCAAAGAAGATCAAAAGGCGGGCAAAAACTGTCTAAAAGTGTCGACACTATTGGAATTTGTCGACACAAACTTCTATTGTCTTGACCATGGCGCTGACTACTATGTGTCGACACCAATTGATGATATGTCAACACTGGAGATACTTAGTAGTTCATCAAAAATTCTGTGTCGACTCTTATTACAAGTGTCGACACAAATCTGTAAGTGTCGACACCATTACTCTGGTTGTGTCGAAACTATATTTCTGGATAAGTCGACTCTTTGTCCCTTAGGTGTCGACACATTTTCTCTGTGTCGACACAATTTCCCTGAATTATCGACATGACTTTTCTGTGTCGACACTTTATTACTGAATGTGTCGACACAATTTTACTTAGCCAATTTTTGGTAAACTAACCTATGGTCAACATTCCTAATTCAATTTTAAATCTATTGAATTTAGTTTCATCCAGAAGCTTAGTAAATATATCTGCAATTTGATAATCAGTTTTTACAAAATCTAATGAGATGTCTTCTTTTTCTACATGTTCTCTAAGAAAATGGTATTTCATCTCTATATGCTTAGTCCTACTAAGTGAAACAGGATTGTTTGCAATAGAAATGACACTTTTAGAATCACACAATAAAGGTGTTCTATTTACTTGAATACAATAGTCCCTAAGCTGATGTTGAATCCACAACAGCTGTGTACAGCAACTTCCTGCTGCCGCATATTCAGACTCAGCTGTGGATATTGCCACACTAGTCTGCTTCTTACTGCTCCAAGATATCAATCTTCCTCCCAGGAATTGGCATGTACCTGTAGTACTTTTTGTAGCTTCTCTACAGCCTGCAAAATCTGCATCTGAATAACCTGTTAGTAGAAAATCTCCATTCCTAGGGTACCAAAGGCCTAGATTAGGTGTGCCCTTTAGATATCTTAAAATCCTCTTGACTGCAGTATAATGTGATTCTTTAGGGCATGCTTCGTACCTAACACAGACACATGTTGCATACATAATGTCTGGTCTACTAGCAGTGAGATATAATAGAGAGCCAATTATTCCTCTATATAAAGACTCATATACAGGTTTACCTGCATCATCTTTGCATATAGGCATACTTGTTCCCATAGGAGTTCTCACGGTGGATGATGATTCCATACCATACTTCTTAATTAACTCCTTGGTGAACTTAGACTTGGATATGGACAATCCATCATCAGTTTGTCTTACTTAGAGTCCCAAGATGAACTTAAGTTCCCCCATACTGCTCATTTCAAACTTCCCTTACATAAGTTTGGCAAACTTCTTACAAAGGTTGTTCTCTGTAGACCCCAAGATTATGTCATCTACATAGATCTGAACTAAGATTATCTTCCCTTTAGATTCCCTTAGGAATAGAGTTTTGTCTATTTTACCTCTTGAGAATTTGTTCTCAATAAGGAAAGTAGACAGGGTTTCATACCAAGCCCTTGGGGCTTGCTTTAGCCCATACAATGCTTTCCTAAGTCTATAGACATAACCGGGTTTAAGAGAATCTACAAAACCTGATGGCTGCTCTACATAGACTTCTTCTTTTAGATCACCATTCAGGAATGCTGATTTCACATCCATTTGATATACCTTGAAGCCTTGATATGCTGCATAGGCAATGAACATTCTGATTGCTTTCAGTCTTGCTACTACGATAAATGTTTGATCAAAGTTTATTCCCTCTTCCTGCTTGTATCCTTTTGCAACCAATCTTGCTTTATTCTTCACAATAACTCCTTTCTCATCAAGCTTGTTCCTACAAAACCACTTTGTACCAATGATGTTGTGGTCTTTTGGTTTAGGAACCAACTCCCAGACCTTGCATCTTCTAAACTGATTAAGCTCCTCTTGCATAGCATTAATCCAGTGTTGGTCTTGGATAGCTTCTTCAAATTTCTTTGGCTCCAGTTGAGATAGAAAACTTGAGTGCAGGACTGTATTTAGATTTCTATTTCTGGTTTGCACTCCATGTCTTGGATCACCAAATATCTGATTTGCTGGATGATCCTTTAGATGTCTTACAGCTGGAGGTAGACTTCCTTCTGGCTGAACACCTCCAGTTTCTTCATTATGCTGCACCTCTTGGTTGTCATCAGCTTCTAGAGAGTCTTGTACTCCCCCTGGACAGTAGCCATCATTTTCCAATACTTCATTTGCAATTGAGCCTTCTGCAATGGAAAGCTTGTCCATCCTATTGCTTATACATGTTGGACTGCATGAACTACAAGGCAACTCACTATTGATTAATCTTGTTTCATCAAATACAACATGTACAGATTCTTCTACAACTTGAGTGTTCAAGTTGTAGACCCTATAAGCCTTACTATTGTTGCTGTACCCAACAAATATCTCATCTTGGGATTTGGCAGCAAACTTAGTTAGATAAGACTTGTCATTGTTAAGGATATAACACTTGCAACCAAAGATCCTAAAATAGGATAAATTTTGTTTTCTATCTTTCATAATCTCATAGGGAGTCTTTTTGTGGTACTTAGTGATAGAAGCCCTATTGAGTACATGACATGCAATGTTTACTGCCTCATCCCATAAATATTATGGGAGAGAAGTGTCACTCAATAGAGTTCTACCAGCTTCAATCAATGTCCTATTCTTTCTTTCAGCAATACCATTTTGCTGAGGTGTTCTAGGTGAGGAGAATTCTTGAAAAATCCCAAACTCTTCACACAATCTTGTCATACTTTCAGATTAAAATTCAGTGTCATGGTCACTTCTGATTTTGACCACTGTACTATCCATTTCATTCTGAATTTGTCTGACAAAACTGTGTAAAACACTTGGGGTTTCAGATTTTTGTCTTAGAAAGAACACCCAGGAATATCTAAAATAGTCATCTACAACCACAAAAGTGTAGACGTTCCTACTTAGACTATGAACTGGCATAGGACCAAAAAGATCCATATGTAAGAGGTATAGACACCTCACTGAATCCTTGTTTTCAAGGCTATGAAAGGAAGATTTTGTCTGCTTTCCCTTTTGACAAGCTGAACATATCCCTTCCTTTATACACTTAACTTGAGGACCATTCCTCACTAACTCTTTACTAAAGAGTTGGCCAATTATCTTGTAGTTAAGATGAGCCAGCCTCTTGGGCCATTTGACACAATGAGATGCTTTCTCATCAGCTATAATACAAATAGGAGAACCTTTGTTCTCACACCCAAAATCAAGACAATAAACATTTCTCTTTCTATATCCTGTCAAAATGATCTTTTGATCACTTGACCTTTTGATATGACATCCATTCTTAACAAATGAAATGTCATATCCTAGATCACTCAGCTGATTTATGCTTATCAGGTTGTGTTTCAAACCTTTTACATAAGCCACTTGAATGATGGTAATTTGGTTGGAAGAGATGTTACCAAATCCTTTGATGATTTCTCTTTCAGATCCACTAAAGATTACTTTAGGCCCATCCTTGATAGATGTGTACTTTTTCAGTAGCCCCTTTGTTCCAGTCATGTGCCTGGAACATCCACTGTCCAAGTACCATATAGGGGCATGCCAACTTGGACTTTCCTGCAATATAGAATTACTTTCCCTTAGAACCCAAGTAAGTCTTGTATCCTTGGTTCAAGTTAGCACCATTCATATCAAAACTACCAGCAGCTCTTCTAACTGGTAGACTGTTGTTCTTCCTGACACTTATGTTATGCCAGCAGTCTAAGGCAAAATGGCCTGTCTTGCCACAGCACCAACATTCATACTTGTTGTATCTAGGTCTAGATACATTTTTGACAGAAATATTTCTTTTTTGTGCTGGTGCTGCTGCAGCTACACCCACTGGTTTCTTATAACAATGGGGTTTATGAACATGGGCTAACTTATTGGCATTAACACCCTTGTTTTCCAGAACATCAGTCTTATTATGACCATGAATATTTTCAAGATCATACTTGTTAGAAGGCTCATGCACCTTTCTAAAAACTACAGGGACTTTAAAGTTCAATGGCTGAACAGAGGCTTTGCCCTTTCTCTTGAAATGGGCAGCCCTGGTGTTACCTTTATAGTCTATCCCAGCCTTACCCTTTTGAGCCATAAAACTCATCTATTAAGGGTAAGACTGGTTTTGGCTTAGACTAACTAGCCACCAAATCTTTCTCTACTTGAAGTCTCACTTCCAGACTTTTAATTAGATCATTTTTATATGTGATTGTACCCATCTGAATAATAGTAATAGTTTTCAGCTTGGCAACCTCATTCATTTATTAATCCAATTCTTTTTCTAAACTAGATGCAGTCATCTTAAGATCTGCAATTTCCTTAGCCTGATTTTTGGCCAGGTTTTTTCTTTTCTTAAGTGCCTGCAATAAGTCCCCATATTCATCTATCAACTAATGAATATCTCCTTCAGATTCTGATCCATCCTCATCACTTGATGAAGATGAATCTGACTCTAAACCAGTACTGTAATCAGAAATTCTAGAATTACTTTGTACCTTACTGGGACCAGGCTGATCCTGGCACTTGTTGTCTTCTTATTCATCCATTAGTCCCATGCTTGATGGTCTTCTTGTTCATTGATGGAGTCAAGTAATTGCATGAACTCCTCTTCTTCACTAGCTGCATACAGTCCAATGTATGCTTCAGCTTCAGATTCTAACTCTGAGGAGGATTGATCTGTAAGAATCTTCTCCTTCTTAACAACAAAAGATTTCTCCTTCTTGCCCTTTTGTTGAGTCTTCTTTCTGTCTGCTGACTCCTTCCTCTTTTTTGGATACTCAGTCACTACATGTCCTGGCCTATTGCAGCAATAACAAACAATTTTTGATGTTGTAGCTTTGCTGGGCTTAGACCTGCTCCTTTCCTTTCTTGATGATTTTCTCTTTTGATAGTAGTCATCAACTGGCTGTGATGTGGAGGGCCTGGACTTCCACTGCTTCTTCTTTAATAAACTATGAAACTGCCTTGTAAAGGCAGCAAAATCTGTATCTAAATCACTGCTATCTGAGTTCTAATTGTCTGAATTCTCTGAGATAACTTCAGCAACTTCCTTAGGAGGTGATGGAGACATCCTCCTGCTCTTTATAGTGGCTTCAACCTTGAAGGCAACTGACTTTTTTCTATGCTCTCCTTTTGTATTTCTTTCTTCCTCCTTCCTAGCCATTAGTTGCAATTCATATGATAGCAACTTTCCAAATAAGGTTGGAGGAGAAATGTCTGCTAGTTTGGCCACTTCTCTAATAGCACAAATCTTGGTATCCCAATCCTTTGTCAAGGATCTTAGGAATTTGTCATTCAGCTCATAAGTACTGAAGACCCTTCCATAGGACATCAGTTCATTCACTATCCTGTCGAATTTCTTGTAGCATTCAGATATGCTATCAGACTTCCCTTGTCTGAAACTCTCATATTCTTGATTGAGCATAGACTTTCTGTCTTGTCTAACTTCTTCAGAACCCTCCATGTAGACAATCAAGGTGTCCCACATTTCCTTGGAGGTTTTGCAGTGAATCAAATTTTGGAAAGTAGAATCATCTATGGCACTCACTATGATATTCTGAGCTCTTTTATCCATAGTTGCCAATATAATCTCATCGTTGGTCATTTAAGAAAACTCTTTAGGAGTTCTTTGATTTGCATCTAGAACAAACACATTCATTGGGATATATGGACTTTCTTTTACTGTGATATATATCCTTGGGTCAGAGGCCTCCATAAATAATCTAACCCTTTCTTTCTAGATTCAAAAAATCTCTTTCCTGCAGATGGGTAATTTCATTGACCTTAGTTCCTTGTGATTCTCTCCAAAACCCATTTTCTTGATTCTTGATTCTGCCTTAGGGATCTAACTCAGACTGTTAAGTCTTTCTTTGAGCAACCGCCCTCTGATACCACTTGATAGTATTACTTTCAAGATTACCTAAACACCTAGAGGGCGGGGGGGGGGGGGGGGGGTGAATAGGTACTTTTCCTTGATTTAACTTAAGGCAGAATATAACTACAGTTCTTTGAATAAATCAGATATTTCTATAGCTAACACAACACAGCAATCACAATCATACACACATCACAGATTGCACAAAGATTTATAGTGGTTCCCCAAGGTCTGGGTACATCCACTTTCCCCCTTCACCTATCTAGCAGTATGCTAGAGTCGGCCTAACTTCTTCCTTTAACTCAGATCCTCAGATCCTGCAGTTCAGAATCCAGAAGGATTCCTACAACTCAGTCTAACAAGCCCTACCTCAGCCTTGCCACAAGGCCTACAACTCAGAGAATACCTTCTCCTACAACTCAGGCATAAACAGCCCTATCTCAGAGAATAAATCTCCTACACTCAGTCTTTATAAAATAGGCTTACAACTCAGATCTATGAATAGATCCTACAGAATTTGATAAGGAATTTTTTTTCTCTTACCCCTGTTGAGAGAGAAGGGATAAGAACTTTCTTGATCAGCTTCTTGAAGAGGCTGATGGCTGAAATCAACTTGATCTTAGCTTTCTTCAAAGCTTCTTGAATCTGAACTTAGTTGGGTTGATTTCCTTTGAATATAACTGACTGACAGCTTCCTTCTTATACTTCAGAAATAGATCTGAATCTTCTTGACATATTAGTTCAGTATCTGCTTCTTGAGAGATCTGTGAATGTCTCCTTCTTGTCTTCAAACAGCTGGATCTCTCTCTATCCAAACCTCTTAAATATACTTCTTAATTCTAATTGAATTCAACTAAGACTGAAACTAAGTGAATGATCACTTCAGAATGTCTTCTTAGATCTTCTCATGAAGATCTTCTTCTTTGTGACTTGTACTTTCTTGATCAGAGATCAAACTCTAATTGTGTTAGTTGTGACAATACTTCTTCTCTTATGTATATCTTTCTTCTTCTGAATCAATCTATTTATAGACTTCATCCATGGTAATTGGCTGATCCGGTTTATAACTAACTTCTGACAAGTCTGACAGCTTCAGTAAACCTGTTGTAACTCACAGCTGTCAAGTCTTCAAACAGTTCTTGAGCCTTTGACTTTGTCAGCAAAGCGTCGAGTCTGTCTGTCATAAAGTGTTGATACCATCTGTCAATATGTGTCGACACAAGTGACTTAAGTGTCGACACAACCTTTGCTGATGTCGACATAGCTGCCTTGATGTCGACACAGCTTCTTTATTCTGCAACTTAAGAATGTGTCGACACTGATTATTTGTGTCGACACAAACACTTCACCATTCATCAACAATCAACTTGGTCTAGACTTAGCTGTGTGTCGACACAAGTCCTGTGTGTCGACACAGTTGATGTAGACTCAGAACATAGCGTGTGTCGACACTGCCTCCAGGTGTCAAAACAGTTATTGTCGACTCTGCCTTTGTGTGTCGACACAGCCTCCCGGTGTCAACAAAGTCGATGTCGACTATAATCTTCTGTGTGTCGACACTGCCTCCCAGTGTCGACACAAATTCACTGAGGTTTCTACACAGCCATTACCAAGTGTCGACACAATCTTACTGGAGTGTCGACACAGCTTCCTCAGGTGTCGACATATGGACTTAGAATATTTTTCCTCCATTCTAGCACATTCTTAACCTTCACATATAAACTCAAAATAACATAAAATACACCTTGATGTATATCATTGAGCTAAGTGAGGCTTCTCCAAATCAGTTACACATTTTCTAATGTACCCAACAATCACCTTATTAACCCACTGTGTACAGGGTTATAATTCCCTTCAAAAGTTAAACTCTTGGTGACAGGGTACCTGATCAAAAACCTGTGTTTTGGTTGTTTGGGCCTGATAAAAAGCCTAAAGGGTTGTGAGATCTCCTTATAAATAGATCTAGTTGTGACAGTCACCTGATCAAAACCTGATAGTGGACTCCTACCAGGGTGGTAGAAGAGTGGATGTACCCAGATTTGGGGAACCACAATAAAATCTCTTATGTTGTTTGGTTGCCTTTTTTCTTTCTGTACTGTGCTATGATAGTCAAGCTTTATTCTCTTTCCATAATATCTGTTATCACCTATTTTACTACTAAATCATATGAATCCTTAAAAAGTTTTTAAAGCTCTATTCACCCCCCCCCCCCCCCTCAAAAGCTAATTAGATCTTTCTTCTTGACTTTCAAATGGTATCAGGGGATTATCAATTACCTAAGTTAACTTTTACTGAGGACTTCAGGTGAAACAATCTGAAGATGGAATTTTCATCTCTCAGACGAAGTTCACCAAGAAGCTTCTTAAGAAATTCGAAATGGAGAATACAACCTCTATGAGGACTCCAATGGGTTCAAAAGTGTCTCTGGACAAGGATAAGAAAGGGAAACCTTTTGATAAAACCAAGTACATAAGCATAATTGAATCCTTGCTCTACCTCTCTGCCAGTAGACCAGATATAATATTTTCAACATGCATCTGCTCTAGATTCCAGGTGAACTCTAAGGAATCTCATTACTTCGCTGCAAAATAAATTTTTAAGATACCTTAAAGGTACACCCAATCTTGGCTTATGGTATCCAAGAAATAATGATGTCTAGCTAAGTGGATTTTTAGATGCCGATTTTCCAGGAAGTAGGGATGACAGGAAAAGCACTTCTGGGACGTGTCAATTCCTCGAAAGATGGCTTATCTCATGGAGTAGTAAGAAAAAGAATTGTGTAGCAACTTCTACTACCGAATCAGAGTATATCTCTGTGGGTAGTTGTTGCGCATAGCTTCTATGAA
Source organism: Platanthera zijinensis (assembly GCA_039513925.1). Classification (NCBI taxonomy): domain Eukaryota; kingdom Viridiplantae; phylum Streptophyta; class Magnoliopsida; order Asparagales; family Orchidaceae; genus Platanthera; species Platanthera zijinensis. The sequence continues at coordinate 162,008,710 of CM077083.1, forward strand.
TAAGTAATCAACTGGAAGACTACAACCTGAAGTTCAAGGAAATTCCTATGTATTGCAACTCATCCAGCCCAATAGCGATCGCACACAATCCAGTCTCTCACAGCCGGACAAAGCACATTGAGGTGAGATATCACTTCATCTAGGGCCTATGGAGAACAAGAACATATCCCTCAATTATGTCCCAACAGACAAGCAGATTGCGGATATTTTTACAAAGCTGCTGGACGAGACCAAGTTCTCATTTTTCAAAACGGAACTGGCATGCTGAACATGGACTCTTGACGAAGGACTCACGCAGGAACTACTTCAGAAAGGCAGAAAATTTTCAAAGGAAAATTCGGTGAATATCAGACAGCAAACTTGGCGATTCGTCAGAAATCAATAGATACTCGCAGAATCAAACTCAGCTTCCGATGAATTTCGCTACTTCAACTTATGCAAATTTCAATCTTACTATATTGGATCTGAAGAACTGTCGAAAATTCAGGTACGCGCCTCGAGAAAATTTTAAAATTATATATATATATATATATATATATAATCTTGGGGGCAACCGCACAGTCAATTTCGATGAAACCCTCAGCCGTCTCGTCGAATCAGAAATCGCGACTGTTCGGCTCCCGTGCAACTATATCTTCTTCCTACCATGGTCTAGGGCTCGTTCCTCTTCGATTAGGGTTGTGAACTACTTCCTAACCCTAGCTGACAGTACAACAAGGATTTCCCGACAGTTTCTTCTCATGGTGTGTTCCCGAAACCGCGCTATCACCGACTACGACCAAGTTCAGAAATCCTGTTCATTACAGATTCAGCATTTTCCATGACTCCCAGAAGCACAAGCGGTTTGCTAGAGGGAGGAGAACTTGTTCACATAGGCTTTGTAGATGCTTTTAATTAGTTCAAAAATGTTCTACTGATGTTGGATACTGCAAGACTTTTCTTTGTCAAAGAACACACGTGCAAGGTGTTGCACAAAGATGTCCTTGAATTATTTCATAATGCAAAGCTCCGACACAAAGATATGATAATCAAGAGTAAAGTTCGTGGAACTGCCATTAAGGTGAAGGCCTCTCATCTCACCCGTATCTTAAGGCTCCCAGCTTATGGAGAAGCAGATCACCTCGATGAGGAGAACCTCACAAGGGTTATGTTATTTTGTGGTTTTCCCAGAGGTACAAAAGCCATCAAAAGAAAAGGAATGAATGAAGAAGGAAAGCTACTGTCAGATATCATTGGAAAAGTGTTGCCATGCAAGAATGGTTCACATAACTATCTATCTTCAGAAATGTTCAAGATTCTAGTAAAAATCATCTGCAGAAAAAGAATGGACTGGGGGTGCGATGTTGTTTGAGAAAATCAAGGATAGTCTCCACACACCCAACTTTGGAAGGATTATCATCTTGCACATGAATCAAATTGATGGTGACAAGTTCGAAATGACCAAAGGAGTGACTTTCCATCACTTGAATAATATTGACTCATCTATCTTCTCAAGGTGGGATAGGAGCATCTTGAGGCAAGGGGGAGCCCCAGATTTGGATGTGGAGGAGGAAGATCAGGCTCCTGAGGATAGGATTCCTACTCCATACCCTAGTGAAGCCCCTGATAGATTGTGTGCAGGAGTTGAGGGGGAGCCAGCTGTTACTTAAGTTGCAGAAAGTCCAATTCCATTTCCAGAGCCAGAGAATCTTATGACAGAGGTTGCTTAGATTGCTCAGACTGCAGTTGAGGAGTTAGTGCCTGCTGAGGGTGAGGATGATGCTACTACTGATGATGCTTTGACTGTAGATGACTATGAGATAAATGATTATGAGGAAATCATTGTTGCTAATGAGCCCAAAGATGCTGATAATACTATTGATGGGTCTGAGCTAGTTTTAATAGAGAACCTGATTATCCCTCTCCCAGAGATTGTTCCTGCTTTATCTTCTAAGAGGGAAGTGACTAGGCCCTCGATATCAGTTGCTACTGAGGTTGATAGGTTTATCCGCAACCATGAGAAGAGAGTTGTCAAGGCAACAGGTATACCTCCAATTCTTACTGAGGAAGTAGTTGAGATTTGTGATGAGGAAGGAGATGCAGAGGAGCGTACTCCTGTCCTAGCTGCTACAGTGCCATTACTGAGTTCTAAAGCAAGATTATCTCCGATCTATGAGTCTCTCAGTGAAGATCTTCCTTCTCTCCCCCATATTTCTTATTAGACAGTTTCCACCTCCAATACTGATAGTTCAATTATAAAGACAATAGAGGTCATGTTGGCAAGACAGCGAGCCCAGTTTGAAGCGATAATGAAGAAAGTTCCGGACAAGGTCAAAGAGACTGAGCAAGACATTAACAACGGCCTTGCTGAGTTAAAATTCAGATTGAAGTGCTTGACACCAAGCTTGATTTGTTATTTGTTGAGGGTGTAAAAGCCATAAAGATGAACATGGATGACTTCCAATATACCAAAGAAACTATTAATAATGTGGGCACAAACGCAAAGACAATGATAGATGCCCACAACAGATCTATGGCTCACTTTGACACATTCTTCCTGCTTATTCTAATGTTATCATTGATGAAGTCAGAAAGGGGGAGGAGTCTATGAAATCTAAGCTGATTGCCATTAAATCTGCCATTATAGAAAACTTCAAAAAGAATACTAACTATGTCTATGACAATTGCATGCGTCTACATGGTTAGTTGACAAGCTTTCAAGCACCTGTTGTGCCCGTTCTTATTGAAGTTCATCCTCCTGAGGATTACTCTCAATAATGGACAGACACACAAGAATTCTTTCAAAACACTATTGCTACTACAGTTGAAGAGATTCCCTCTACTCTAGTGTATAAGAAGAGAAAGTATGGTGAAGGTCCATCTGCTGCAAGATCAGACCCTGCCAGAGTTTTGCCTGCTAGAGACAGAGAAATGGAAGAGGTGTGGAGCCCAATTTCCAGAAGAATCATCTTGGATACATTTTCCTTGGTCGATCTCGGAGGAGAAAAGAGTGAACTATACTACGACCAAGGGGAATGGAACAAGTACAAGTTGGCTTGCACCAAAAGGAGGATACACTTCAGAAATCACAGCAATGCTGATCCAATGCCTCCACCTCCTCCAAAGTATTATCATAAGCCGAGGGCTTATTTTGACAGGCAAAGGAAGAAGAGTCAGAGCAGGCGGGAACAGTAGTTGTATTCTGTGTTGAGTTGTGGGTTGCCCCCTGTTAAAAACTGTGAACAATTTTTGACATATATATATGATTTTCACAATTGTCTTGGAATGCATCTTTTTATTAATATTAATTATCTTCAAGTTTTCATATTTATTATTTGTCATGTGCAATTCACCTATGCTTGTAGGATTCTGACTTCTTCAAATAGGGGTAGATTGTTGGGTATTGTAACCACAATAACCCTGATTTGAAGAAGGGTCCCGTCAAGCTAAGATGAATTGTGACTGTATTTGATATATTGGTTTAGTTATGCACTTGCATGTTTTTATTGCTAAGTACACACTAAAGTCAAGTTACAGTGGTCAATAAACATAGGACTATACAATGTAATTCCTCATTGTGTAGGCCAAAGTGTTGACTCACGTGTAATCTCTCTATTGGGGTGTACTTCTATCCCAAGTACAAGAGAAGGCTCAAGAATGGTCAAGGCATTGAATTAGAGAGATAGAAATTCTCCTAAGTATAATTCGTTAAGTATGGTTTGGATTACTCATCGAATTCATCGAGTATCATCTTTATACTCGTTGAATTCGTCGTGTATACCTACCAATACCCGTCGAACTCATCTCTTATGCTTCAGGTAATTTTGCCAAGAAGTGAAAAATCTATTAAGTAAAATTCGTTGAGTATCGTTGTGCATACTCTTCGAATTCATCGAATATATCTAATGATACTCGCCGAATTCATTGAATATGCTAAGAGATACACACCGAATTCGTCGAGTCCAGCCGACTCTATTTCTCTATAGTTTTCCAAGTATTATTCATCGAATATCAAAGCATTGAGTGCGTTGAGTTAACTCGACGATATTCGTCGAATGTTGCCTCTGGAGTTGAGTGAAATTGAGGCATCGAGTGTAACGGCATTGAGTGCGTTGAGTCAGTTAACTTATACTCGATGAATTTGTTGAGTATGCCAGGTGATACTCGACAAATTCGTCGAGTATGCCAGGTGATACTCGACAAATTCGTCGAGTATGACTCTTCGTCATGGCGTTGAGTTACCAGCTGTCCTAGGATGATTTGTCTAAGTCATTTTCGTCATATATCAAGATATATTGAATGAGTATCATTATGATACTCGACGATACTCGTTGAATTTGACTTGGGTCATTTTTCCGATAATTTTCAAAAACCAGTCTCGGGTTCGGTCGGCCATGCACAGTGTTTTCTGGTTTTGTTTTTGGTAACTTTCTTTATATTGTTGTTAAGAAGATCTCTATAAATACCCAGGGATATTTTTCTTCCACACTAATTGTGTTATTGCTAACATTTTGAATTGACAAGAACTTTCCAAAACGAGAAACTGTCAACCAACTCCTTACATTTCGCGATTCCCGATCGGTTGTCGACTACTTGTTATGCACAGATTCATCTTCTTCGAATTTCAAGACGGGATTGCTCTTTCTCTCTCACCAGATCTAAACTCCTCAAGATCTAGTGGTTCGAAGATTCAAGGTTCACGATTCAAGGTCTTCAAGATTTCATTTCTCAAAGTTCTCCAAAATTCAAGATCTACTTTCTCGAAGAACATTGGTGTGAAGACTTGTAATTGTTTATATTGTGTAATAATTCTTTTACTGATTGTAGGAGATTATTTCTCTGAGTTTGTAGATCCATTTGTGGATTGAGTGAGTAGATCCATTTGTGGATCGAGGTTGTAGATCCGGTTGTGGATCGAGTTGTAGGAGAGGTTGTTATCCGAGTGGTAGGAGCTTTGTCTCTTAGTTGTAGGAGTTACGGCTCTGAGGTGTAAGATTCATTGTAATCTGTGAAAGGTGAAGTAGCCAAATCTGCCCCTTTGTAGGAGATAGGAGAGCTCGGAAAGTGGGTGTACCCAACTCGGGGAACCACAATAATCTCTGTGCTTGTGTGCTTGTTTTTTTAAGAAATTTTATTCCACGAAAAGACACAAACATCACCAATTCACCCCCCTCTAGGTGATTTAGGTAGACACTAGATACTTTCAAAATCAAAACATAATCAATCTATACCAACTTGTCATAGATGGACTTCACACAGTATGTCTATGTCCGTAGAACGATCTGGACTCTATATGTAAAATTTTACTAGGGTTAAACCATATAAACCCGTTGAAAGCTTCACCTCCTACTAATTTGTAGAGATACTTTCAAGCAAACATGCCAAATAAAAGGATTAGCATGTCCTAGTATTCAAAAGGAGAGTTATTACCCTCATAAAATGTTGTAGATCTATGAAGTTGTAGTAGATCCTGATGGAACCACTCACAGTGCTTTCCTCTTTGTGGATCTAGCTTCAGCTCACGATTCTGACCATAAGAACTCCTCCAAAGTGCTTCCAAAGGATAACAATGGCCTTCTTCCCCTTCCTCCTTCTTTATCTTCCACTTATTTCTTAATTTTGGAGAGAAAGTAAAAAAAGATAAGTGAGAAGAATGAAAGATCATCAGCCACTTATCAATCCCGGGTCGATTGTTAGATTTTTACAGACGATCAAGAAATTTAAATCAGATCGTGATTGATTGATTTTGACAGAGAAAGTGAAAGTGAGGGATAAGATCAATCCTAACTCTAGAGGGGGGGGGGGTGAATAGAGTGATTTAAAATTGTTTTGCAAATTAAAACTTGTATGGAGAGAAGGCTTAGATTTACTTAGTGTATGGTGCTATAACAATTAATCAAAGTAAGAAGAGAATCACAGCACAAAGCAAAACACAAAGAAACAAGCAACCAGAATACACAAGGAGCTATAGTGGTTCCCCAAAATCTTGGGTAGTCCACTCTTCTATCACCCTTGATAGGAATCCACTTCAAGATGAGTTGATCAGGTGTCTTGAGCACTAGAGAGTTTTTGACCAGGTTCGCACAAACCAAAGGGCTGATTTTTGACCAGGTTTCAGCCAAACCAAAGGTAACTTTTGAAGGGAGTTAAAACCCTGTACAGAAAGAAAAAGAAAAGCTGATGTTGTCTTCTCTATCAATAAGTAGAGAGAAGCAAAGTGGATCTGTTGATGTTGTCAGAGCTCCCCCTGAGATCAAGAAGTAGTTCAGGAAGGAGAGATTTGCACAAGGGTGACAGGTCTTCAATGATCTGATCTGCTCCAGCAAAAGATGATCCAAACAACTTGGATGGTTGTGTCTGAAGCAATCAGAATTCCTGTGTGTAAGCTTGAATGAATATCACAGAGAGCAAGAAGAAGAAGTCCTCTGGTTCTCTGTTAACTGATAGAATAATATATTTGTGTTCTTCTTCTGAGTCTTTGATAGCCGTTGGCAGCAAGCATTAAATGCTTTCCTTAAATGTCCATGTCTCAAAAGGAAGTGGCAGGCAAACATTCCTTAGAAAATTCCTTGAGCCATGCACCAGATTTGCTGTAACGGCAAATAAATCTTCAGCATTAATTGTTCTGACAGAAGGAATTTGAATTCCTATTCAAAACTGACGGGAGCCTGGAAAACGTCGAGCTCATAATAAAACGTCGATCTGAGCACGACACACGTCAGCCAGAGAGTGGTTTCAGAAAGCAGAACTGGGCTTGACGGAACGTCGAGCTGAGGTCGACTCCATGTCGAGCTGAGATCGACTCAGCGTCGAGCTGAGGTCGACTCTGCGTCGAGCTGAAGTCGACTCTGCGTCGAGCTGAAGTTGACTCTGCGTCGAGCTGAAGTTGACTCTGCGTCGAGCTGAAGTCGACTCTAACTAACCTATGTGACCTTTATAACAACAAGGAGGTCACAACACAAAATCCCTATAGAAATATAGTCATCCTGACCCAAATAGTAATAGGGTGTTCCAACAATCTCCCCCTATTTGGATTAGGATTACTATTTACATGAATTTAGGGATTCAAAAAGAAGTAAAGCAAGACAAAGCTGAATAAAATACAACCAGACATATGACAGAATAAAGCAGCATATATATAACACTATATAGCAGCAATAATGTTTAATGTCCTGTATCCAGCAGAGAAAAAGAAATAAAACACCTTACATTACTTTTCCTTTGGAGCTTTGTCTTGATCACTTCCCTTGAAGATAATTTCCCTGTTAGGATTTGTAGCATCCTTCTTGGATCTGTAATCTTCAGCTGCACCTAAGGATTTCTGACCTTTTCCACTAGCTGGTACAGGTGCAGGATGAAGCTGCATATACTTATCAGAATCAAAGAATTTCTTTGAGTTGTATTTCTCCAATTCTTCTCTCCTTTGATCTGACATGGTGCTGATGTGAGAGGTGTCCAGACCTTTTGCTCTAGCTCTGTCAATCTCATTTAGAGCAGCCATCTCAGTCATCCTGGCCTTCCAGTAAGCTGGAGTTTTAGTAGGATCTTCAAAAGGAATAGCTGGTTCATATCTGTTGGCAGAGTGTTCTTGATGAGTTCTTGGAGTGAAGTCAACTCTGGGTCTGTAAGGATAGGGACCAGAGATTGGATCAATGGGTCCTGCCCTTTGGTAAGGTTGAGATCTTGATCTTCCTCTGGACTGCCTGCCTCTATTGTATCCTCTTTGCTGGTTATACCCTTGGGATCTTCTTGACTGATAGGTCTTGCCATGCAGAGATGATGGGGCAGGATTGGAAGAGAGGCTTGCACTTGCACCTGCATCTGGAGGAGGTGGAGGTGGAGGCTGATGGACAGGCTTGGAGGGGCCTTCATTGAACTTTATTTTCTTCTTCATTGCCTTTCTTTGGTTTAGAGAATATTGCATCCAGGGCTCAGTGATTTCACAGTTGTACTTGATGTGGTAAGGGATGTCATGATCTGTGGCTCTAGCCGATGGAACTCTTTTCATTGCTTTGGATCTTGCTTTCCTCTTCCTTGCAATGGTTGCAGAGGAGTCATCAGAATCAGTTGCAAATTCATCCTCTGAGCTTTGAGATTCATCATAAGGATCTATGTAAGTTCTCTTTGAGATAGGAAAATTGATGGGGGCTGGAGCAGCTGAAGAAGTAACTGGAGGAAGGTCTACTGACAGTGTAGAAGAGGAGTCTAACACTGCAGGAAAGGAAATAGCCTCAGGAGCCATAGAGGCTGAGGTGGCTAGTTCCTGAAGAACTTGGGAGACAATGGTCTCAACTTCATCTGGTGTCTCAATCAATTCACCTGAAGTTTCTGAGGGAATAGTCTTAGCATCTACTACTGCTTCAACAACAACATCATCACAAGCAGGAGCCACAGCTACCACTGCTTCATCAAGGATCATGGCATCAACAGCCAAGGAGGATGGAATGATCTTCTGAAAAGGGACAATGGCCCTAGACAGGTCTTCTTGAGGAGGCAGGAGGCTGTAGTTTCTGAAGTGAAGATGTGCTGGAAGGTAGAAGCTCTGGACAGAAGATGCCAAGGACTGAAAGTCTAAGGCACTGCTGATCATCTGAACTGAACCTTGAGGAGGAGCCTCAGAGGTCATCTGAACTTCTACTGCTGAAACTGTCTCTGAACAACCCTGTACTACCTGTACTGCTGAAGGCTGCAGCTCTTCTTCTGTTGACATCTCCCCCTACCTAGAATCAGTGGCAGCTGACTCTAGGCCCCCAGAAGAAGGGCATGCCAGATAGGATGAGAGGGATGAGACTGAGGCAGAGAGAGAGCTCAGGGAAAGGACTAGAGGAGCCAGCTTGGCATCCAATAGAGAGGAGAGCCTAGGGGCCAAAATATCAAAAAGCTTATTGGCCAAAGGCAAAAGATCTACTTGCTCAAGTGGGACTTGAGTAGAGGTAGAGGGAGCAGCAGAGAAGGTGAAGGTAGAAGATGTTGTTGGTGGTGCAGACATGGGAGGGATAGCTGGTTCATGGATGGAGGATAGGAGAAGTTCTGAAAATGTTGATGAAGGGTGGAAGTCATGAGGAGAGGATGGAGAGGCATCCATGAAGGATTCATCATGCATGTCAAGGGAAAGGATGTCCTCATGAGATGAAGAGTCCAAGCTCATGGGAGGAAAATAGTGGAGGGGATGGAAAGTGATGAGTGGTGGAATGGAGGATGCAATAGTAGAAATGGATGAAGGGATGGGTTGAGTGGATGAGATGATTGTTGTTGTTGGAATGAAAGAGGATGGGAGGATGATGGAGGAAGATGGCAAAACCCCTGCTTCTGGGCCAGTAGACTGAGGAAGAGTGACCTCTACAGTCCTGGTGTCTGCAGAAGTCCTCATTGCTGCAGCTGCCCTGGAGTTCACAATCTTCCTGTCCCACTTGCCAATCAGTGCACAAGTGAGCCTCTTAGAAGCATTGATGTGCTTCTTTGAGGACACAAGCAACTGAGGGCAACAGTGGTTCGGAATCAAACCAAGAACCCTTCCAAAGTGGACAAAGTTCTTATCCATTTTCTTCTTAATCATATCAAAAACAATCAAACCCCAATTGGGATGCTTCTTATCCAAAATTGCAGCCATAATGCAAAACTGATGCCTAGTAATGGCATCATGTGCAGTCCTTTTTGCACAAATTACCTTGCCTGTGATATCTGCTAACAGCCTAAACTCAATAGCTAGGTTAACTTTTAAAAGTTTAGAGGGGTTACCAGAATTATGCCCCATTCTGTCTAGCATCACAGCAAACTCTTCCACAGAGAGTTCTATCTCATCATCTCCAACAGCAAAACCGAAAACCTCTGAAATGATTTGAGGAGAAACGGCTACCTCATTCCCTGAAATTGTTCCAGTCATCGTACTGTTATCTGAATTCACTGCAGTAAAAATCCACTCTTTGATTTCAGATTCTGGAAGAGGAATCCTGGTTGTCATGAAGTTAACCAGGTGTTGCTCTTTGAATAGCTCCAGAATATCCAGAAAATTCTGTGATGATCCATCAAAGGAGTCGATGTCGATGTCAAAACCTGAATCAAACTTCATTGCCGCCAATGCACCTGCAGCAATTGCCATTATCCTACAAATAGATACCTTCCAAGATCAAGAGTAAAGGATTTGGAGGGAGAAAGCTTGAGCAGAAAATATGAGAGCGCAACTGCGAACGACGGAGAAGAATGATTTTATACTAGGGTTCGACGCAGAAATGGAAAGAACGTCGAGCTCAGGTCGACGCTCTAAGGCTCTAGGGGAACTGAAACGACTCAACAGCGTGCAGCTTAGGTTGACGTTCGACGCTTGGGCTGATGCTATACGTCGAGCTCAGGTCGACGTTGAACGAAGGCGTCGACCGAAGGGAGAAAAACTCAAGAAGCCAGGGAGCTGTGAACTTAGTTCAACGCTAGAAGTTGAGGTCGATGTTCGATGCTTTTGAGGGCGACGGACCGTCGATCTTAGTTCGACGCAGCGTCGAGCTTAGTTCAGAGCTCAAAGAAACCACTCAGACAGAGGAATTTTAAAATGAAATTTTTCCTATTCCTGTTAATTATGGGTTTCAAAATCTTGGAGTTTTAATTTATACTGTCTCCATCTAGCATTCCCAACTGATTGAGGAAGAAGAAGTGCTTCTTTTCATCCAAGGGCTTGGTGAAAATATCTCCTCTTTGTAGTTTAGTGGAAATGTATTATAGTGCAATTTTCTTCTTTTCTACATTATCCCTTAAGAAGTGATGTCTGATCTCTATGTGCTTAGTCCTACTATGGAGAACTGGATTTTGTGCAATGCAAATTGCACTAGTATTATCACAAAAAATTTTAGACATCTCTAAGTTGTAGCCATAGTCTAGGAGCTGGTTTTGAATCCACAAAATCTGTGAGCAACAAATGCCTGCAGCCATGTATTCAGCTTCAGCAGTTGATGTGGACACAGAAGTTTGTTTCTTACAAAACCAGGAGACAAGTCTATCATGTAACACCCCAAAAAGGCCCCAAAAAGACTCAACATGAAGTTTGAGTAGCAGGTCAGGTTACACGGCCTGGGACACGGGCGTGTCCCAGGGCGTGTCGGGTGCACACGGCCTGGGACACGGGCGCGTCCCAGGGCGTGTTCGATTTATTTTGCGAATTTGGCCTATTCAAGTCAGAGCCGGACACGGCCTTGAACACGGCCGGGAACACGGGCGTGTCAGGCTGGACACGGGCGTGTCAGCTGCCGTGTTCCGACCCGTGTACTGGTTGCAGTTCGATGGAGCAGGAGACACGGGCGTGTCTCAGGTTTGACACGGGCGTGTCAGGTCCGACACGGGCGTGTCGATGACCCGTGTTTTTCAGTCGGTTTAAACTGTGTGTACCGCTTAAGGGGTACACGGCCTGTGACACGGGCGTGTCACAGGCTGTGTCGGCCAAAAAGTGAATTTTTGGGAAAATCTTGGCCGTTCAGTTTCCTCTCTTTTGTTCCAAAGGCTCAGGTGGTTTCTTGGGCTGGATTAAGTCGTGAGAGAAGGATGAAGATTCATTCTTCATTTGTGCTTAAGGAAGAGAGAAAGAGAGAGGAAGAGAAGAAGGAGGAGGAGAGCAAGCCACCGGCGGAGCTCCCGTGGTCCGATTCGTGATCCGAAGCCGGCGTTGTGAAGGCAAGGCTGCTGCGGTTCTTTCTCACCGGCTAGTTTTCGATGGCACCGAAGAGATCGACAAGGGTAACGATCTCCCTCCTTGGACATGTGAAGTCCTTCTTTTCTGCATTGCATAGGGAAAACCCTTCCCCGCGAGTGTGCGGTGGGTTGTGGTGTCCCTTGGGGTAGATATGTGAAGTCCCCCTTGTTAGAGGCCGGAATTGGAGTACGGCTCTAGGCATGCTGTGTGAAGCCCATCTGGATGTAATCTGGATTGGTGATGCTTGTTTGCATATCGGAGAAGGCTCCGTGATAATGGCTTGTGATGCCTATGGCTTGTGATGCCTTGTTCCTACCTGTTGCTTGGTGCGGCAGGAAGTATTGGACGATGTCCAGGAAATGAAGAGGGTTGGCGGCAACTCTTGTGGCCGTGCGTTGCCACTTTGTGAGTAGTTGAGCCGTTGGGCTGCAACTCGATGAAAAGGCAGATTGCCGAACAGGAAAGGTGAAACCGACCCGCGCCTATAAAATGCCATGGATACTTCCGTATTCGAGGTGGCTCGGCGACTTGAGCAACGGGGGGTGGCTGATCCGTACCTGCGTTAGGTCCGTCCGACTTGGAAGCCTGGTATAGGTTTTGTTGGAGCGCCTAATGAGAGTCTTAGGCCCGCGCGCCGGAAAGAGTAGAAATGCTCAAATACCGTGTAGACGGTGGTGTTGACCCTGGTATTCCGGTACACCGAAAATGTGCCCTGAGTGCACGGACTGTCGGGCCGGGTGGCCGATGGTTGTGATGGCTTGAATGTGCCTGCGCGCACATAGTTGCTATTTGATGATGCCATGCTTGCAGGGAAAGAATGCTCATGCCCCGAGAAAGGGGTAGGATTGTTATAATTGGGTCAGCTGAATGCTGACCGTTGCATTGTTTGCCACCGGTTGGGTGGTTTGTTCCCGTGCAGGTGTTGGAGAGCCAAGTGGTAAGTGATGGGCTGAAGCCCTACTGCTGTTGCTGCTGCTGCTGCGGCTAGCCCTGGAAGGCTAAGCGAATGGCGTTGTTTTGTTTTCTCTTTTTACTCATGTATGGCCGGCCTGCGCGTCGAGGTTTGTAAAACATGATGTATGTTCAGAGGAACTGTAAGGCCTTAAGGCCAAACTCTTGTGGTGTGTACATTCCGTGGTAATTATATATAAAGGTGGTTTTATACATATTGGACATTCCGGTTGAGAGTTCAAAGTTGTAACTTAAAGCTTCCGCTAGAATGCTCTGAGTTAGGATTCGTATTTGGTTTGGTATTATCCTGTGACCTCACCATCTGTTTGTGGCATATAGTGTGGGGCCCCGGCCGGACCTTCTACTATACGTCATTTAACGGATGTGGTCGTTACATTTTGGTATCAGCTTTTCTCGGTCTTCCTCTTTCGAATTCGTGGTCGAATTCTTTTGTGGGGTGGCGAGCACGTGTTTGTGCGACCTGCTGTAACGCTAATGAACTCTGGAATGTCCATTAAGGAATGTACAAAATCTTGTTTGAGGAATCTGCGCGTTCCTTTTTGTGTTGTTTTGCTTGCATACGTTCGCTAATGTGTGTCTTGTCCACCTATAGGTGACACGTAGTGGTGCTGGGCAGTCTGAGCCCCAGCGTTCTGATGAGAGTGCGGCACCAGCTGAGGTGCCCACACCTCCTCCATCTGCGGAAACTGTTCGTTTAGTGGCTGAGGCGCTATTTGCCATGATTCAGCCGACCGGGCAAGCGCAGCCGGCAGTAGTGCCAGTTCGTGTTGATGTAAGACCCGAGCCGGTTGAGGCTGTAGATCCACGAGCAGCTGACCGACAGTTGAAGCAATTCATGAGCTTCAGTCCTCCTACGTTTGCGGGAATGGGATCCCCAACGCAGGCGGAAGATTGGTTATCGCGTGTCAAGAGGATCATGACAGCGATCAGGGCGGAGGAAACTCTCAAGGTCACCTTAGCCACCTTCATGCTTGAAGGGGAGGCGCGGTTGTGGTGGGACGAGGTTGAGCTACATCATTTGGCGGGCAGGCAATTAACACAAGTATCGATTGAGGAGTTCTCTCGATTATTTCTGGCGAAACATGTCCCAGCGGCGCAACGCATTGCTATGGAAAATGAGTTCCAACGGTTAAGGCAAGGGGACGATAGTGTGGATATCTACTTGCACGAGTTTACCAGGTTGGGACGATATGCGGGAACAATCTTCGCGGATGACCAAAGGAAAACGAATCGGTTCTATGAAGGATTGCGGGATGAGTTGCGATTCCTGCTTTCGAGTTCTGTGAGCCAAGGGTTTCAGGCGTTGGTTGATACTGCGTGCGCGTTGGAGAAGGACATGAGGTGAGTGCAAGGGAATAAGGGCTTGGTGGTGTCTAAGCCAGAGTTTCAAGCACCTCGCCCAAGCAAGTCGTTTTACCAGAAGAAAGGGGGCAAGAGGTCCAAGCCATCGGGGCAAGTGACTACGACCGTTGTGTCGGGAGCGACATCAAGGCCGGATGCTCGTACATGCTATAACTGTGGTCGGGTGGGGCATATTGCTCGTGACTGTCGGGTTGTGCAGCCCAAAGGGGAAAAGAAGACGGGTGCGTCGTATGCTGAGAAGGGCAAAGCGGTGGTGGATTCCTCTGCTTCCCAGGCGCAGCCCCGAATCTATCAACTTGGCCAATAGGAAGCGATTAAGCAAAGTGACGTCATCACAGGTACGAGTTGAGTTAGTTTACTTGCTGTGCTTTTGGTTTTGGTTATGTTTAGCTTGTGCATGTGTGTGTGCTGCAGGCTTTGTCCTGATTCAGAATAATTTAGCGAGAGCCCTGTTTGATACGGGTGCTTCGCATTCTTTTCTGTCTGAGGATTTCGTATCTCGAATTGGGGTACCGAGTCATGTGACGGTGGATAGTACAAGGGTGCTATTGCCGAATGGCTGTGTGATGCTTGCGGATAGGGCTTGCGATGTGGATGTGCAAATAGGAAGTCGGGATTTCGGTTTGAGTGCAGCTGTGCTACCGTTATCGGAGTTTGATGTGATCTTTGGTATGGACTGGCTCTCGGAGCAGCGTGCCTTTATTGATTGCAACTCCAAAGAGATTACACTGGGCCAAAATACCGGGCTTGTGACGAAGTTCGCTGGTATGCGAGGAGTTGGCGGGACTCTGTTGTCTGCACTCCAAGTCGTCAATGCTGTTCGGAAGGGCGCGGAGTTATTCTTCACGCTAATTCAGGCTGTTGAGCCAAAGGCCAGTGTCGGTGAAGTGCCAGTTGTGTCAGAGTTTGCCGATGTGTTTCCTAAGGATCTTCCTGGGTTACCACCCCAGCGGGAGATTGACTTCTCTATTGAGTTGGTGCCAGGTGCGAAACCTGTGGCCCGCTCTCCATATCGCGTCGCGCCAAAAGAGATGGCTGAGTTGAAAGTCCAATTGCAAGAGTTGTTGGAGCAGGGTTATATACGCCCAAGTATGTCACCTTGGAGCGCGCCTGTTCTCTTTGTGAAAAAGAAAGACGGTAGCTTACGGTTGTGTATTGACTACCGCGAGTTGAATAAGCTGACGGAGAAAAACAAATATCCGATTCCGAGGATTGATGACCTCTTTGATCAGCTGGCGGGATCAACGGTCTATTCCAAGTTGGATTTGAAATCGGGATATTATCAGCTAAGGATTCGGGAAGGTGACATTCCCAAGACAGCATTTGGAACACGCTACGGTCATTATGAGTTCACGGTAATGCCGTTTGGCCTATGTAATGCGCCTTCGGTATTTATGGACTTAATGCATCGAACGTTCCGAGAGTATTTGGATTTGTTTGTTATTGTCTTTATCGATGACATCTTAGTATACTCTCAGTCGGAAGAGGATCACGCAAACCATTTGCGATTGGTCTTGCATACCCTGCGGAGGAACAAGCTTTTTGCCAAGTTCTCAAAGTGTGAGTTCTGGCTCTCTTCAGTAGCCTTTTTAGGCCATGTGGTAAGCGGAGAGGGTATCGCGGTGGATCCGTTAAAGATAAGTGCCATCCGAGATTGGCCAGTGATGTCTTCAGTGGCCGAGGTCAGGAGCTTCCTTGGACTTGCGGGCTACTATAGACGGTTTGTGGAAAACTTCTCACGGATTGCTTTACCTCTCACCACGCTGACGAGAAAAGATCAAAAGTTCATTTGGACGCCGGAGTGCGCGCGAGCTTTTGAAGACTTGAAGAGTCGTTTGACCACGGCGCCTGTGTTGACATCGCCATGTGGTACCGATGGGTATGAGATCTATAGTGATGCATCAGGGAGCGGCTTAGGCTGCGTTCTTCTGCAATTTGGTAAAGTGATTGCTTATGGCTCGCGTCAGTTGAAAGTGCATGAGCGGAATTACCCCGTCCATGATTTGGAGTTGGCGGCGGTAATCTTTGCGCTCAAGTTGTGGCGGCACTATCTATATGGCGTGAAAGTGGATATCTATACGGATCACAAGAGCCTAAAGTATTTGTTGGATCAGAAGGATTTGAATATGCGACAACGAAGATGGATGGAGTTCCTCGGGGACTACACCTTCGAGATTCACTATACTCCCGGGAAGGGAAATGTGGTCGCTGATGCTTTGAGTCGGAAGACTCCAGTACGGGCAAGCTGGTTGCAGAGGCATGATCAGCGTTTGATCCAGGAATTGGAAGCATTGGAGATATCGTGTGTTGACAAGGGTGCGTCAACTGATGCGTGCTTGAACTGGACGGAGGTGCAGTATGACCTTACGGACAGAGTTCGGCGAGCAACGGAGCTTGATGAAAGTCTCCAGCGCTATGCTAAAGATGGGCCGGAGGACCAATTCTCTTGGGATAACGGGTTGTTACGGAGAAATGGTCGAGTGTGCGTCCCAAGTGTGGGTAAACTGAGGGAAGAGTTGATGTACGAAGCTCACTTTGCAAATTACTCAGTTCACCCAGGGAGCACAAAGATGTACAGGGATATGAAAAAGCTGTTCTGGTGGCCCGGACTAAAGAAAGATGTGGCTCGTTATGTGGCTAAATGCACTACCTGTGCGTTGGTGAAAGCAGAATGCCAGAAGCCTGGCGGGTTTCTGAAGTCGTTACCTATTTCGGAGTGGAAGTTCGACGATATTTCGATGGATTTCGTGCACGGGTTGCCGAGATCTCAACGCGGTCATGATTCAATCTGGGTGATTGTGGACCGGTTGACGAAAGTGGCGCACTTCCTTCCAAACAGAAGAGACGATTCAGTGGAAACCTTGGCCAAGCTGTATGTGGAGCAGGTTGTTCGACTGCACGGTGTTCCTCGGAGCATCGTTAGTGATCGTGATGGGCGGTTCACATCGAATGATTGGCGGCTCGTTCATCAAATGTTGGGTACAAAATTGGCATTTAGTACGGTCTTTCATCCCCAAACGGATGGCCAGACTGAACGAACCAACAGGACGATGGAGGACATGCTCCGCATGTGCGCCCTAGACTTTGGTAAGAGATGGGAAGAGTATATATTTCTCGTCGAATTTGCCTATAATAATAGCTACCAAGCGAGTATTGGTATGGCACCATTCGAAGCGTTGTATGGTCGGAAATGCCGTACACCCTTAGCTTGGGCAAAAGCAGGCGAATCGAAGCTGAATGGGAAAAAGGAAGTCGAAGAAGCTACTTCGCTCATACGCTCTATTCGGGAGAGGCTATTGATAGCCCAAGATCGTCAAGCAAAGTACTACAATGCCAAGCACCGGAACGTGGAGTTTGCGGTGGGTGATTGGGTATATTTGAAGATCAAGCCCTTCAAAGGTGTGTCCAGGATTCAGCGTTTGAAAAAGCTAAGTCCGAGGTATCTTGGTCCGTTTGAGGTGGTGGAGCGAGTTGGGGAAGCTGCTTATCGACTAGCACTTTCAGCGGACTTGGGTGGATTACATGATGTGTTTCACATCTCAGTCCTTCGTAAGGCGGTAAAGGATCCAGCTCAAGTAGTGGCGAATGATCGGGTACCGGTCGAGTATGGGCTAACGACGAGGGTTAGACCCATTCGGATCGAGGATCGAGCCGAGAAACAGTTGCGGAACAAAGTGATCGGGATGGTCAAGGTCCGATGGGACAATTGTGGCCGTGAAGAGCTAACATGGGAGCGAGAGCAGACCATGCGAGCTGAGTTTCCCGAGTTATTTGTATAAACTGTAGACCGTGTACTTTTTGTTATAACAGAGTTATAGCATTGCTGGTTTTTGTTTCCTTACCGTGCAAATTTCGGGACGAAATTTTGTTAAGGGGGAGAGGGTTGTAACACCCCAAAAAGGCCCCAAAAAGACTCAACATGAAGTTTGAGTAGCAGGTCAGGTTACACGGCCTGGGACACGGGCGTGTCCCAGGGCGTGTCGGGTGCACACGGCCTGGGACACGGGCGTGTCCCAGGGCGTGTTCGATTTATTTTGCGAATTTGGCCTATTCAAGTCAGAGCCGGACACGGCCTTGAACACGGCCGGGAACACGGGCGTGTCAGGCTGGACACGGGCGTGTCAGCTGCCGTGTTCCGACCCGTGTACTGGTTGCAGTTCGATGGAGCAGGAGACACGGGCGTGTCTCAGGTTTGACACGGGCGTGTCAGGTCCGACACGGGCGTGTCGATGACCCGTGTTTTTCAGTTGGTTTAAACTGTGTGTACCGCTTAAGGGGTACACGGCCTGTGACACGGGCGTGTCACAGGCCGTGTCGGCCAAAAAGTGAATTTTTGGGAAAATCTTGGCCGTTCAGTTTCCTCTCTTTTGATCCAAAGGCTCAGGTGGTTTCTTGGGCTGGATTAAGTCGTGAGAGAAGGATGAAGATTCATTCTTCATTTGTGCTTAAGGAAGAGAGAAAGAGAGAGGAAGAGAAGAAGGAGGAGGAGAGCAAGCCACCGGCGGAGCTCCCGTGGTCCGATTCGTGATCCGAAGTCGGCGTTGTGAAGGCAAGGCTGCTGCGGTTCTTTCTCACCGGCTAGTTTTCGATGGCACCGAAGAGATCGACAAGGGTAACGATCTCCCTCCTTGGACATGTGAAGTCCTTCTTTTCTGCATTGCATAGGGAAAACCCTTCCCCGCGAGTGTGCGGTGGGTTGTGGTGTCCCTTGGGGTAGATATGTGAAGTCCCCCTTGTTAGAGGCCGGAATTGGAGTACGGCTCTAGGCATGCTGTGTGAAGCCCATCGGGATGTAATCTGGATTGGTGATGCTTGTTTGCATATCGGAGAAGGCTCCGTGATAATGGCTTGTGATGCCTATGGCTTGTGATGCCTTGTTCCTACCTGTTGCTTGGTGCGGCAGGAAGTACTGGACGATGTCCAGGAAATGAAGAGGGTTGGCGGCAACTCTTGTGGCCGTGCATTGCCACTTTGTGAGTAGTTGAGCCGTTGGGCTGCAACTCGATGAAAAGGCAGATTGCCGAATAGGAAAGGTGAAACCGACCCGCGCCTATAAAATGCCATGGATACTTCCGTATTCGAGGTGGCTCGGCGACTTGAGCAACGGGGGGTGGCTGATCCGTACCTGCGTTAGGTCCGTCCGACTTGGAAGCCTGGTATAGGTTTTGTTGGAGCGCCTAATGAGAGTCTTAGGCCCGCGCGCCGGAAAGACTAGAAATGCTCAAATACCGTGTAGACGGTGGTGTTGACCCTGGTATTCCGGTACACCGAAAATGTGCCCTGAGTGCACGGACTGTCGGGCCGGGTGGCCGATGGTTGTGATGGCTTGAATGTGCCTGCGCGCACATAGTTGCTATTTGATGATGCCATGCTTGCAGGGAAAGAATGCTCATGCCCCGAGAAAGGGGTAGGATTGTTATAATTGGGTCAGCTGAATGCTGACCGTTGCATTGTTTGCCACCGGTTGGGTGGTTTGTTCCCGTGCAGGTGTTGGAGAGCCAAGTGGTAAGTGATGGGCTGAAGCCCTACTGCTGTTGCTGCTGCTGCTGCGGCTAGCCCTGGAAGGCTAAGCGAATGGCGTTGTTTTGTTTTCTCTTTTTACTCATGTATGGCCGGCCTGAGCGCCGAGGTTTTTAAAACATGATGTATGTTCAGAGGAACTGTAAGGCCTTAAGTCCAAACTCTTGTGGTGTGTACATTCCGTGGTAATTATATATAAAGGTGGTTTTATATATATTGGACATTCCGGTTGAGAGTTCAAAGTTGTAACTTAAAGCTTCCGCTAGAATGCTCTGAGTTAGGATTCGTATTTGGTTTGGTATTATCCTGTGACTTCACCGTCTGTTTGTGGCATATAGTGTGGGGCCCCGGCCGGACCTTCTACTATACGTCATTTAACGGATGTGGTCGTTACATATCACCAAGGAATTGACAAGTTCCACTGGTGCTTTTCCTGTCTACTCTACATCCAGCATAATCAGAATTTGAAAATCCAGTTAGATCAAATCCTGAGTCATGTGGATACCAGAGACCTAGATTAGGACAACTTTTTACATACCTAAGAATCCTCTTAACTAATGTGAGGTGGGACTCTCTAGGGCTTACTTGGAATCTAGCACAAATGCATGTAGCAAACATTATGTCTGGTCTACTAGCTGTTAGATAAAGTAATGAGCCAATGATTGCTCTATAGTTTGTCGGATCAACTGGTTTTCCAGATTCATCAGCATCTAAAACAACATTTGTAGGCATAGGTGTTTTCATAGAAGATGCTTCAGACATTCCAAATTTCTTAATCAGTTCTCTTGCATACTTGGTTTGAGAAATAAAAATGTCATCCACATGTTGTTTAACTTGCAATCCTAGAAAGAAAGCAAGCTCACCCATGCTACTCATTTCAAACTTTGAATGCATAAGTTGTGAGAACTTTTTGCATAAGTTTGAATCAGTAGACCCAAATATGATATCATCTACATAAATTTGTACTAGTAGGATATGGGACTTATGGGTTCTAATAAAGAGAGTTTGGTCTACTCTACCCCTTTTAAAATCATTTTCCAATAAAAAACAAGCTAAGGTCTCATACCATGCTCTAGGAGCTTGCTTGAGACCATATAAAGCTTTATGCAGTTTAAAAACATGATCAGGAGAGGTTGGAGAGATAAAACCTGGAGGTTGCTTTACATAAACCTCTTCCTTGATGTCTCCATTGAGAAATGCACTCTTGACATCCATCTGATATACCTTGAATCTCTTGTGAGCTGCATATGCAAGAAAGATTCTTATGGCCTCCAACCTTGCAACTGGTGCAAAGGTTTGGTCATAATCAATCCCTTCTTCTTGGCAATATCCTTGTGCAACAAGTCTTGCCTTGTTTCTCACAATTATTCCTTGATCATCCAACTTGTTCCTGAATACCCATTTGGTTCCAACAATTTGCTGGTTCCTTGGTCTTGGTACTAATTCCCAAACTTTATTCCTTTCAAATTGATTCAACTCCTCTTGCATTGCAATGATCCAGTTTGGATCTTGCTCTGCATCTTGTATTGTTTGAGGCTCAATTTGAGAAAGAAAGCAAGTGTGCATAATATTGTGATTAACTTGATTCCTTGTTTGCACACCTACTGAGATATCTCCAATTACTTGTGAAATTGGGTGATCTCTTGTTGTTACTAAATCAACAAGGGGTGTTGATGGTGCACCAACCTATGTTGTTGTTTCCTCTTGTGGAACAACAACTGGTTCTTCAATTTGTTGACCATTTGAGCTTTCCAAAACCTGAGATTCCTCTTCATTGTCACTAAGTTCAGCGTCTTGTTGAATTGTTGAAGGTAATGAATCTTTGTCTGTGATGGTAAGCTGCTTCAGATTTTCTGAAATTGAATGTTCCTGCAAATTGCTTATGGTAGAAGTCTCCTTCTCCTTATAAGACATATTAGTTTCATCAAATGTAACATGCATGGATTCTTCAATTTTATTAGAGCACTTGTTAAAAACCCTATAAGCCTTGCTAATCATGGAGTATCCCAGAAACACTCCTTCATCAGCTTTGGCTTCAAATTTAGCTAGGTATTTCTTGTCATTATTGTGAATGAAGCAAATGCAACCAAAAATTTTGAAATAATTTACTTTAGGTTTCTTCCCTTTGAGTAACTCATAGGGAGTCTTACCCTTCAGTTTATGTATCAGACTTCTATTCAAAACATAGTTGGAGGTGTTCACAGCCTCTGCCCAAAAGGTTAGAGGAAGGTGAGCATCTGTCAACAATGTTGTGGCAGATTCAATAAGGGTTCTATTTTTCCTTTCAACTACCCCATTTTGTTGAGGAGTTCTCAGAGCTGAGAAAGTGTGCCTGATACCTTCCTTCTGACAGAACTCTAGCATAAGAAGAGAATCAAACTCTGTCCCATGATCACTTCTGATCAGGGCAATGTGAGTATTGAACTCAATCTGTATGCCTTTGAGAAAATCTGTCAAAATCTTGAAGTTATCAGACTTCTTTCTCAGAAAGAACACCCAAGTGAATCTTGAGAAGTCATCTATAACTACTAAAGCATAAGATTTCCCTCCTAGGCTTTGTACATTAATTGGTCCAAAAAGGTCCATGTGCAATAAGTACAAAATTCTAGGTGAATCACTCTTATTAAGTGACTTGAAACTATTTTTAGTTTGCTTGCCTAATTGACAAGCCTTGCAAAGTCCTTCCTTCTTGTAGGGACCAGAAGGTAGTCCTCTAACAAGGTTGTCTTTGGATAACTTAGCAATGGTTCTAAGGTTCACATGTCCTAATCTTTTATGCCATAGTTCATTAGGTTTGCTAAGGGAGTTAAATAAACAAATATCTACTTTAGATGAATTGAAATCAACTAGATATATGTTATCTTGTCTATTACCAATTAAAACAATGTTGTTATTTAATGCAATATTACATGCTGAGTTGGTAAACCAAACCTGATAACCAGCATCACATAGCTGGCTGATGCTGATTAAGTTGTGCTTTAGTCCTTCCACATAGGCCACTTTCTTGAATGTAATTGACCCTATTTTGACTTGGCCATAGCCTTTTGTTTGTCCAAAGTTTGAATCTCCAAAGATTACTTTGGGTCCATGTTTGGCTTTGAAGGACACAAGGTTCTCCTTGTTGCCAGTCATGTGCTTTGAGCACCCACTGTCCAAGTACCACTGCTGGTTCTCAATTGGATAGGTCTTTACCTGCACATACAACAAATCAATTGTTTTTGACCCAGTTTACCTTGGGCCTTTCTTGATATCCTTTAAACTCTGAAATAAAAGACATCTCAGGTTGACTCTTATAGCCTACAGGATGATATCTCCTAAGAGGTATTATCCATTCAGCATAAGGGTTAAAGTGATGAGATGTGGAGCTGGAATTAAATCTTGAATTAACCCCTGAGAACTGACTTTTGCTCTGAACTTGGCTCGACGCACGTCGAGCTTCGGTCGACGGACTCTGGTGAGTGCGTCGAGCTCCATTCAACGGCGAAGTCTTGCTTTGTTCAAAAGGTAGAAGGCATCGACCTGAGTTCGACGTTTTCTTGCGATTACGTCGAGCTCTGTTCGACCTCCGTCGAGCTTCGTTTGACGCTTTTTGTCCAGTTTCCTGGGTTAAGTCAGCATTCTTCCTAGCCACTATCAAGACTCCTTTACCTTTGTCACTGGTAAATTTGATTGGAGTTGTCAGCACTATGGGTTGGCTGGATGAAGCACCCAAGCCCAGTGTACCATTCAATCTTGAGTTCACTGTACTTGTGATGTCCATTAATTTGATACTTCTCCCATTAAGGGTTTCTTCAAATTGTTTGGCCTTAGATATTTCACCTTTCAGTGAAGCTATCTCCTCCCCACACTGCTTCAACTCTTCTAAGAGTCTAAGATTATCTGAGTTAATGGATTTGCATTCAATCAATTGTTCTCTAAGAGTTATAATTAACTTTTGAGATTCAATCAAGTCAATGCACATAGATTTGAACTCAGATTTAAATTCATCAGAATTAAAATCAAATGAATCTATTACCTGATCCTCAGTAAGTTCCTGATCAGATAGGTAGTCAGCATCAAGCTCTGAATCAGTATTCTTTTGAGATGCATTGATGGCCATCATGCAGAATCCTTTTTCTTCTGCATCATCCTCATCATCACTAGAGCTGGATGATGAATCAGACTCATCAGAGTCACTCCAGGATTCAGCCACAAATCCTTTTCTGGTGTGCTTGCTGTTGCTGGAGGAAGGCTTGTCATGGTACTTCCTTGACTCCTTATCCTTCCTTTTATGTTTTCTTTCCTTCTTGTCCCTTCTGTCCTTATCTTGATTTTCTGGACAGTTGGGGACAATGTGTCCTGGTTTCCTGCAGCCAAAACAGATAATATCTTTATTAGTAGATCTGTCATACCTTGGCTTGTCTTTGTCTTTGGATGACCATCTTCTGAAGTTCTTTTTATTCAGCTTATTGAACCTTTTGACAAGTAGGCTCATAAGCTCTTCATTTCCCAACACCTTTTCTTTAGGTTGTTCTTCCTGTGCCTTGAAGGCAATGGTTTTCTCAACCTTTTCAGTTGGTGTGGATATCTTCTGCTCTTCTTCTCTCTTTTTAATGAATTGCTCATAACTCTTGAGCTTTCCTAGAAGAGCTTCTGTGGATAACTCACAGACATTCCTTCCATCTTTAATTGACCAGATTCTTGAGTCCCAAGAGCTAGGGAAACAAGTCAGTATCTTGTCATTTATCTCAGTGAGAGATATGTCCTTATCTAGTGATCTAAGCTCACTGATGATTAGACTCCGTCTGTTGTACATGTCAGCAACTGACTCAGACTCTGCCTTTTTGAAGTTCTCATACTGGGTGATGAGGTAGGATCTCTATCCTTTCTTTCATCTGCAGAACCTGATACAATTTCTGAAAGTTTTTGACAGATCTCTTTGGCAGTATTGCATTCAGCTACTTTCTGGAAAATGTCATCTGACATGGTTTGAGCCAAGATGTTCATGGCTTTAGCATCTGCTGCCTTCCACTTTCTTATGTCAGCATCAGTTCCTGAAGGAGGAGGAACAGCTGATGTACTTGTTTCCTGTGGGAGGCCTTGGACAATCTGTCAACACAGAATTAAAGATGTCCTCATCAAATGAATTCATGTAAAGTCTAATCCTTGCCTTCTATAGTGCAAACTTAGAGAGATTGCACATAGGAGGTCTGGTGCTAGAAAAGTCCTTGTTTTGTGCCATGAGTTTTAAAGATAAGTAAAACTAAAAGAAATAACCCTTTTGAGAGAAATGATCTTATCAGAGATCTTTTGATCCATGTGTTAGCCTGTATGAATGATCAACCTCCCTCTGATACCAATTGAAGGATCAAGCGCATACCCAACTGCACCAAAAGTCCGGATTGTTGGAGAGGGCGCTACTTAATTTTTTATATAAGTAGCAGAGCGCCACGGGTCAAGTGAAGGAACGCCGGACCCAACAATCCCCCCCGGCGTCCAGCACAACCCGTCGGCTCAGAGGTGGGGTTACCACATGGCCCACGCGGCTCAGAGGTGGGGTTATCACATGTCCACGGTTGCCTGGCCCACCGGACCCACACAGTTAGAAGGGAAAAATCAGGATTTAATAGCGCCCCCCAGTCTTGAACCCGTGACCTCCTCTGATACCAATTGAAAGTGAGGGATAATATCAATCCTAACTCTAGAGGGGGGGGGGGTGAATAGAGTGATTTAAAATAGTTTTGCAAATTAAAACTTGTATGGAGAGAAGGCTTAGATTTACTTAGTGTATGGTGCTATAGCAATTAATCAAAGTAAGAAGAGAATCACAGCACAAAGCAAAACACACAGAAATAAGCAACCAGAATACACAAGGAGCTATAGTGGTTCCCCAAAATCTTGGGTAGTCAACTCTTCTATCACCCTTGATAGGAATCCACTTCAAGATGAGTTGATCAGGTGTCTTGAGCACCAGAGAGTTTTTGACCAGGTTCTCACAAACCAAAGGGCTGATTTTTGACCAGGTTTCAGCAAAACCAAAGGTAACTTTTGAAGGGAGTTAAAACCCGGTACAGAAAGAAAAAGAAAAAGCTGATGTTGTCTTCTCTATCAATAAGTAGAGAGAAGCAAAGTGGATCTGTTGATGTTGTCAGAGCTCCCCCTGAGATCAAGAAGTAGTTCAGGAAGGAGAGCTTTGCACAAGGGTGACAGGTCTTCAATGATCTGATCTGCTCCAGCAAAAGATGATCCAAACAAGTTGGATGGTTGTGTCTGAAGCAATCAGAATTCCTGTGTGTAAGCTTGAATGAATATCACAGAGAGCAAGAAGAAGAAGTCCTCTGGTTCTCTGTTAACTGATAGAATAATATATCTGTGTTCTTCTTCTGAGTCTTTGATAGCCGTTGGCAGCAAGCATTAAATGCTTTCCTTAAATGTCCATGTCTCAAAAGGAAGTGTCAGGCAAACATTCCTTAGAAAATTCCTTGAGCCATGCACCAGATTTGTTGTAACGGCCAATAAATCTTCAGCATTAATTGTTCTGACAGAAGGAATTTGAATTCCTATTCAAAACTGACGGGAGCCTGGAAAACGTCGAGCTCATAATAAAACGTCGATCTGAGCACGACACACGTCGGCCAGAGAGTGGTTTCAGAAAGCAGAACTGGGCTTGACGGAACGTCGAGCTGATGTCGACTCCACGTCGAGCTGAGGTCGACTCAGCGTCGAGCTGAGGTCGACTCTGTGTCGAGCTGAAGTCGACTCTGCGTCGAGCTGAAGTTGACTCTACGTCGAGCTGAAGTTGACTCTGCGTCGAGCTGAAGTCGACTCTAACTAACCTATGTGACCTTTATAACAATAAGGAGGTCACAACACAAAATCCCTATAGAAATATAGTCATCCTGACCCAAATAGTAATAGGGTGTTCCAACAGAAAGTTTGGAAGATCATCATCTACAATTGAATTTCTTCCATCAATCAGTCGATTGTTATATTGTTACTGAATCTGCAAAAGAGAATTAGTTCTTTTTCATCTCAAGAGAAGCTGCATCAGATTCAGATAAGATTCAATGATAATCTAAAAATAGGGCATATAATCTTTGCGATTTTCAAATTCAGAGATTCATCAGAAGTTTCAGATATCATCACTGCTAGTCTTCAGAAATCTATTGAGAGGACTCAATAAGAAGATTAACTCTATCACAAATCTTCTTTCATTTTTTTATTACACTTTGAGAAAAGAGTTTTGAGAATCCTTCTTTAAAGGATTTTCTGAGAGGTTCTAAAAGTCTCCTTGAGAAAAGACTCTGATTGTATTGATTCAAGATCTTCTTATCAAAATATCTTGTGTTGGTTCTAAAAGTCTCTTAATTAAAAGACTCAGACAATATGATAGTGAATTCCTATGAAAGTTGGTAGAAGTGTGGATGTAACAAGATTTAGGGGAACCACTATAATCTTTGTGTTTTATGTGATTTTGTGTTTATTTTAATTATGTTCTGTGATTTTATTTACCTGCACCTATTTCTGGTTCATTGTTGATGTACAAGCAAATTCTGTGAAATGATTTTAGTATTTGCAATAATATTTTATTCTCCATTCACCCCTCCCCCCCCCCCTCTAGAGAAAATTTTGAGGTATTTAACAACTACACTCCCATTTTAATTGCCATTAGAGCTATGTTCATCATTAATAAGTTAATCTAGTGGAGATTAATCAATAAATGGTTAACACCTTGATCAAAAGATCATTTCAATTGCATCAGTATATTTTCATATATATTTTCAAAAATATCTTCAAATACATTCAAAGGATTTGCATCTACTAGGCCATCAGTTTGTAATCTTGAAAAGTTTACACTCTGGAAAACCAGAATTAGATCATACATGAACTTTATTGATGATGGTATATTTGAATCAATTTTGACAGGACCACAAATATCATAAATGAAGGATATAGAGGGAAATACAACTGCAAAACCTGCACCAAGAAGTCAATGAACAGATATGAAAAAAAGAAAATAAAAGATTGGGATGCAAAATCTATGAACATATAAGTTTTAACTATGTTTGATTATGTGTTTCAAAAAGTTACAGATTGTTAGTCAGCAAAGAAAATATGTGAATCACTTTCAAGAATAGTTGATGGAAGTGCAGATGAGAGAAATGATAGAAGATCACTCTTAATTTCTCATTATGAGAATTTTCAAAAGAAAACTGATGAATTTGTAGCAGAAATGTATGACAGATTTAACATGATAATCAATGAATTGAGGGATTGAATAAAGATATATCTCTTACTGAGATAAATAATAAATTACTCATGTGTTTCCCAAGTATATGAGATTCTTGAATTAAGACCATCAGAGAAGCAAGGTGTCATAAAGAAATTAAAATAGATGATTTGCTAGGAAAGTTGAAATTATATGAACAACTACTAAAAAAGTAGCAAAGGAGAATGGCTTAACATCTAGAGATAAATTTGTTGCTTTTAAAGTTAATGAAGATGAAGCATCTATTTCAGAACATGAGATGTTCAATCTTTCGGCAAGAAGATTTAAAAGATTGATAAAATCAGAAAGCTCTGGGAGAAGAGATAAAAAAATTGAGCTAAATAAAGTTTGATAAGACTCCAAATAAGAAGATAATTTGCTTCATATGTAAAAAACCTAGACATATATCAACATAATGTCCAGATCAACAAATGGAAAGATCAAGTACCAAGAATCAAAAGAAGAAATACCTGAGAAGAAAGGATAAGAAAAAGGGGAAAGATTTTATTGCTGAAACCTGGAGTGATGCAGATCTGAATCCAGTTCTTCATCAGGTAATGAATAAGAAACTGCTGCTGAAGAAGCATGTCTCATGGATCTAGAGACAGAAACAGATCATTAGACAAATGAGGTACATGATTATTTTTATGATATTTATTTTACTTTAGAAGAGTTTAAATTAGATTTTAAAAAGTTTTGTGAAGATCAGTTTGTATCTGAACAACAAGTTAAACACTTAAGAAAAGAATTAGATCGATGAATCAAGATATGAAGGTCATTATTATAAAAATTATAACTACAAGGCTGAACTAAAAAAATTAGAGAAACAAAGATCAAATCTAATTATAAAGAATAAAAAAAATAAGCAAAGTTAGCTAAGATAAAATGTTTAGATAACATGTTAGGAGATTAGAATCAGAAGAAAAATCAAATTAATAAGAATCACACAAAGAAAGTAAATCATCTAGATTTAGATAACAAATATATTAACCTAAATGAAGTATCAAATGATTCATTGAACAATAAATCAATAATTTTGATTAAAAATAACGATAATCTACCTATAAATAGAAGAGAAAATGATTTAATAAAACTAATCAGTTTAACTTGGAAACACCAATAAAAATCAATAAGAGAATTATGAAAAAGAAATCTCAGGAAATTCAACCTTTGAAAACCTCAAATCTTGCTTTCTGGAAATATGATTCATCTAAACATCAATCAAATTTATCAAAAACACAATTCAAAAGAGTTGGATTTAGATCATATCAAAGAAAACATCAAAAATATAACTCCAATTGGGTTGATACTAATAATATTTATGATTATCATAACTATGAGAATATGTGTAAAAATTATCTAAGAAAAGGTCATGACACAAATACTTGTTTGATTGATAGACATATTTATTATCATCCAAAGGGATATGTTGGGAAAAACATTTATGATTTATCTTAAAAAATTATTTTTAGTGATTTTACATCTTTGGTTTATTACCCATAATGTATAGTGAGGGTAATTTAGTATTAGAAGTCCTAGGATGTTATTGATATAAAGAACATAAGAAAGACATACTGAATTTAAGAGAAAAGTCATGATTTGCCAACATGCGTCGACTAGAAGTCGACGCAACTTCGAATAAAATTCGACACAACTTTGACTAGAGTTTGACGCTACTTTGAATATAAGTCAGAGCAACTGAAATTGATAAGTCAAAGACATTAGAAGAATTACATCGACACGTACTTCGACATGATATTGACAGAATATCGACTATAGAGATATTCTTACAAATAGTCAGAATTCAATGTTACTTTGATTAGAACTCAACGTTATGTCTACTGAATTTATTAACAGAATTTATTTTCAAGTTTTCAATCAGAATTATTTCAAGAAATGGTTTGTATTATAGAATCTTGGAGGCATTAGAAGATGTCGATCCATATATATATATATTATGAGATACAACAGAGAAACAATAATCATGAGTTATTATTGAATCCACACATCAATCATCAACTTTCGACGATCAAGAAATTTATATCAGATTGTGATAGATTGATTTTGATAGAAAAGCTTGGAAGATCATCATTAGCAATTGAACTTCTTCTATCAATCTGTCAATTGTTTTGATAGTTGCTAAATCTGCATCAGAGAATTAGTTCTTCTGAAGAGGAAACTGTATTAGATTCAGAGAAGATTCAAGGATAATATGGAAATTGGGCATATAATCTTTGTGATTTTGATATTCATAGATTCATTAGAAGTTCCAGTTATCATCACTTCTAGTCCTTAAAAAATTGTTGAGAGGACACTGAGAGAAGGTTAATATTATCACAAATGTTCATTCATTTACTTGTTACACTTTGTGAAAAGAGTTTTGATAATTCCTCTTCAAAGGATTCAGTGAGAGATATTGAGAGTCTCCTTGAGAAAAGACTCAGACTATAATTGGTTCAAGATCTCCTTATCAAGAAATCTGGTGTTTGTTCTAAGAGTCTCTTGATCAAATGACTCAGACACTGTGAAAGTGAATTCCTACCAAGGGGGTAGAAGATTGGATGTATCCAGTTTGAGGGAACCACTATAATCCTGTGTATTCTGTGTTTTTTGCATTTATTTTAATTACTGTGTTGTGATTTTATTTACCTGCATCTAAATCTGGTTTATTGTTAATGTATATGCAAATTTTGTAAATGAAATTAATTATTTAGAATAAAATTTTATTTTTCAATTCACCCCCTCTAGAGAAAACACTAAGGAATTTAACAGCTGCTCTCCCATTTTAACTGGTATAAGAGGAAGGTTGATCATTATTAGGTTAATCTAGAGGAGATTAATCAATAAAAGATTAACAAATTGATCAAAAAATCATTTCATTTGCTTTAGTATATTTACATTTATATTTTCAAAAATTTCTTCAAATACATTCGAAGGATTTGCATATACTAGGCCACCAGTTTGTAATCTTGAAATGTTTACACTCTAAAAAAATAGAATCAGATTATACATGAACTATATTAAAAAGTTTATATTTGAATCAATTTTGATAGCACCATCAATGTCATACATGAAGGATGCATAGGGAAATACAATTGTAGAACCTGTACCAAAGAAGTGAATGGACAGACATGGAGAAAAGGATAAGAGATTGTGATGCAAAAGCTATGAACATGCTTGTTTCTACTATGTTTGATGATATATTACAAAAAGTTGTTTATTGTCAGTCAGCAAAATAGATATGGGAATCACTTTCAAGAATAGTTGATGGAAGTGCAGGTGAGAGAAAGGATTAAAGATCACTTTTAATCTTTCATTATGAGAATTTTGAAAAGAAAACTAATGAATATGTAGCATAAATGTATGACATATTCAACATGTTAATCAATGAGTTGATGGGATTTAATAAATACATATCTCTCACAGAAATAAATGATAAATTACTCATGTGCTTCCCAAGTACATGAGATTCTAAAATTTTGGTCATTAGAAAAGCAAGGTATCACAAAGAAATTACAACAGATGCTTTGCTAGGAAAGTTGAAATCATATGAATAACTACTAAAGACTAAAGCTAAAACAGAAGCTATGGAGAATAACTTAACTTCTAGAGAAAAATCAGTTGCTTTCAAAGTTATTGAGGATGAGCCATCTGCTTTAGAGAATGAGATTTTTTAATCTTCTGATAAGAAGATTTAGAAAATGGATAAAATCAGAAGGTTCTAGGAGAAGAGTCAAATATCAAGGCAAACCATGGTTTGATGAGATAATTAACAATTAGATAATCTATTTCACATATAGAAATAATGGACATATATCAATAGAATGTCTAGATCAGCAAAAGGAAAAAAAAATCAAATAACAAGGATCAAAAGAAGAAATACTTGGAAACAAAAGATAAGAATAGGGAAAATATTTTATTGCTGAAACTTGAAGTGACAAAAGTTATGAATTCATCTCTTCATCAGAAGAAGAAACTGCTACTGAAGAAGCATGTCTCATGGCTTTAGAGATAGAATTCGATCATGATACAAATGAGGTACCTGATTGTTTTTATGATATGGATTTTACTTCAGATGATTTTGAAGTATGTTTTAGAGAATTTTATTTAGATTATATAGAATTGGAAAAGGAAATTAAATTATTATGGCAGAAATTTAAATTATATGAAGACTATCCTAATGATAATGAACAAATAGAACATGATAAGATTTTAAAAAATGAGATAGAAAAGTTGAAGGAATAGGTAAGTAAGTTAGCTGAAGAAACTCTCTATTAAAAGAAGAATTATCAAAGGCAAAAGTCTTTGAAGGCTCTTTGAATGAAAGGAGTTATCAACTTTAGAATATTACTGAAAATCTTAAGAAAATGTTTTATCATTTGGGATTAGGAGCAAACCCTCACATGATAGTAACAATAAATAATAAACTTGCTTGGAAAAATCCTGTATTATTTGTTAAAGCAAAGGAAGTACCATTCAAAATAATTCATTATGGATATCTAGGAAGAACTACAAGCTTTAATAATGATAATAATAAGTTCAAAGGAAAAAATGTTGTAGATAGACAACCATGTTAAACAAGAAAAAAATTAGCAGTTTCAATTAATCAATAACATGCGTCGACTTCATATCGACGCAACTCTTGTGAAACGTTGACTTTAAATTATCGCATTCCAAATGTTGCGTTGACTTCAACACAACGCATATCCCTAGAAAGCAATTTTTCTTATCAAAATAACTTTGTAAAGGATTTATGTCAAGATTGCTTTATTAAAGGTCATAAAACTGGAAGTTATTAGTTTAATATACTACACTCTTTTATCCTAAGGTAACATGAATGTGGTGTAGGGAGCGCATTCAGTTGACGCATATTTGCAGACATTCCTTATGATAAGGCACTACCCAGGCTTTGAATGGGAAAGCGAGCAATCTATAATTGATAGATTTTATAACGGTTTGCGCAGCGAGTTGCGTATTCTACTGCTAGGACCAAAGTTATTGGGATTCCGAGCTTTGGTGGAGTCGGATAGAGCTTTGGAGGTGGAGTTGGGGAAAACTCACCAAGTACCAGTGAATAGGGTACCAAACCCTACAGATCCTATAAGGACTGCCTATCGAAAGATGTCGAGAAAAGAGGCTGGGTCATCTACTACCCAAACTACCCTCAATTGTTATTCTTGTGGCAATAAAGGGCACCTCGCTAGAGATTGTTGGGAGAGTGCTCAGAAGACAAGTAAAGTTTTGGCAGGAGCAGTCGAAGATGATTTGGCAAAGGATTCGGTGGTCAAGATGACAACCTCAAAATCTGGGTACCGTAGGTGGTACAAGAAGGCTAGGAGTTCGGGTCTAGTCCCTTCCTCTAGCACATCCGGAGCGACTACAGTTCAAACCCCGGATGCATGCTTTTGCCTATGGAAAGTCGGGGCACTATGCCCGGGATTGTTGGAGTGGATGCCCACTGTCCAAAAAGAAGTAATGGGTCCAAGGTAACCTGGATCCCAACTAATGTTTAAACTCATGTGCATGAAAAAGGTTGTCCTTCCACAAATCAGCAGTGGTATTTGGACAGTGGATGCTCCAGATATATGACTGGACAAAGAGAAATGCTGATAAATTTCAAGGCAAAAATGGTCCCAAGATAGTGTTTGGTGATTCTAGTTATGGTCAAACCAAAGGTTACAGTATGATCAAAATTGGGGATATCACCTTTTCTAAAGTAGCTTATGTTAAAGGACTTCAACATAATCTGATTAGCATTAGACAATTGTGTGATGGTGAATACAAGATTGTTCACTAATAACATTTTCCAAATAATTAATTCTAGAACAGATAATATTGTGCTAACTGGTTTTAGAAAAGGTAATATATATGTTGTTGATTTTGGTTCTTCTAATAAGGGTAATAACCTTTGCCAAATAATAAATTCTAGACAAAGGATTTTTTGGGGTACATTCACTTGCCTTTCAAATTCCTTTCTCAAACTAATTTGTCCTAATTACATGTTCAATAAAAATTTTGTATTCATACTGCTGTATATTTGTAAAATCACATTTTAAGTTTTATAAAATTTGTTAAGTTAAATTGGGGAAGATTGTTGGGAAAACCCTTATGATTTATCTTAACAAATTATTTTTAGAGATTTTACATCCTAAGTTTATTAGCCATAATGTATAGTGACCGTAATTTGGTATTAGAAGTCCTAGGATGTTATTGATAAAAAGCACATAAGAAAGGCATATTGAATTTAAGAGAAAATTATGATTTGCCAACATGCATCGACTAGAAGTCAACACAACTTTGAATAGGAGTCACGTAACTTTGACTGGAATTCCATGCTACTTTGAATAGAAGTGAGAGCAACTGAAATTGATAAGTCGATGACATTCAAAGAATTATATCGACACATACTTCGACATGATATCGATGGAACTTCGAATTCAGAGATATTCTTACAGATAGTCAGAATTCAATGTTGATTCGATTAGAAATCGGTATTACGTCGCCTTAATTTGTTAACAGAATTTATTTTGAGGTTTTCAATCAGAATTATTTCTAGAAGGGGTTTGCATAATAGAATCTTGGAGATGTTAGAAGATGTCGATCCATATATATATAATGATATACAATAGAGAAAAATAATCATGGGTTATTATTGAATCCACACATCAATCGTCAACTTTAAATGATCAAGAAATTCATATCAAATCGTGATAGAATGATTTTGATAGAAAAAGCTTGAAAGATCATCATCAGTTGTACAACCTAGTGTTCGCCGAGTGGGTCTAACAAGGCAAAAGAGGGCCCTTTATATAACCCGACCCGCATTCACCAGGAAGGCGGGCGAGCCAGCTTGCATTCGCCAAGCAAGCGAGCAAGCCCAACGGGTGAGCCAGCTCACATCTACCAAGTAGGCGAGCAAGCCTAGGGGGCAGCCAGCCCGCATTCACCAAGCAGGCGGGGGAGCCAACCCACATTCACCAGGCAGGCAGGCGATCCAACCCACATCCACCAAACGAGCTGAGCGACCCGGGCCGCACCCGTCCAGATGACTGGCAACCTGGCTTGCATCCTCCCCATGAGTTGGGTGCAGATATCCTATAATTAATATGATTTAATCTGCCAATATCCTCACTAAAAAACAGAGTATCGTTGTTGGCAGACCTCTTTTGGGCTGTATATAGCCGTTTAGAACAGCAGAGTTGCGTTATTTGCAAGTCAGGCCTAAAAATCTATAAATAGACCCAAAAGGGTACCTCAGAAGGCAAGCTTTCAAGTTTTCTTATTCTCTAGTATTCTAGCACTTTCTGAGGTGCTCTTAGCTCAGCACTGGCTAAGGAGGGAAGCGCTCTAAGATCTTTCGGGTGTGTGGTGGGACCTCCATGTTAGAGTCTTGGGTCATTTTGAGTTCTAATTCTTCAGTCATTCAAGCTCGTTAGGAAAAGTAAGTGTACGATCACCCCATTTCTTAAGGTTTGAACTCCACAGAATCCGGTTCTCGATTTTAACATTTTGGTGCGGTGAGCGTAGAGCGTGAATAGCACAGAAAATCCAAGTGAGTTCAATGACTGGAGGCGAAGGACAAGGATTTGATCAGGACGACTCGCCACCTCCCCTCCACTCGCCACCCTCAAAATGTTTGAGGACTTCAGGCAGGAAATCCAGAATTTCGTGATTTTCGCGCTCGTAGCTCGCGGCCAGTGCTCAACACTCACAGTCCCAGTGGTCGCCGCCCCAGCTCTGGGCGAGAACCCCCCCCCCCCCCCCCCCCCCCGTCAGGCAACCTGGGATGAAAATAGCATAGGAGGGCAGCGAGCTAGATCTCATGGGGTAAGCCTTATTCCCCGACTCAGTGAGTGTGGGAAGAACCAGCGAGGTGGAGGCGCGAGATCTCCGGCTTGCCTGGCAGGAGAGGGGAGTCCCTTCAGCGAGCTAGTCTCATCTGCCCCAATTACAGAGAGGTTCTACGAGCCAGAAATGTTCTACTACACCAGAAGGGATGATTCGGTCCAACACATCCAGTGGTTTGAGGATGTGGTTTCGATCAGGAAGATGCCGGATGCCTTTAAGTGCCAGCTCTTCGCCATAACTCTCAAGGAGAAGGCGAGGGATTTGTTCCACCTTCTCCCTGCCAGCTCCATCTACTATTTTGAAGACCTATGCCTTGGGTTTCTACTGAGGTTTACAACTTCAAAGAAGAGGAAGAGGGAGTTGGAGTCCTTATTTCTCATCAAGCAGGGAGTGAATGAGACTCTGGAAAGCTACGTTGATAAGTTTCAGGAGGAGGTCCTCTAGGTGTAGGAGATGTCAGGGCATACCCTCATAGTGGACTTCACCCTGGGACTGCAGTAAGAGTTCTTCAAGATGGAGTTGAAGCGGGTACCGCCGCTGTCCTTCGAAGAGTTGATGGAAAGGGAAGCGAGGGAGGTCGAGGGCAAAGCCTCAAACCCGGCATTTGCTAGGAAGCTAGCCAGGTGGTCTATAGAGGAGGAGAAAGAGTCAGGAGGGTAGAGCCCCGGCCATAGGAGTAGTAGCAATAGTAGCAATAGAGGTGGGTCCGCCAAGAGCTGAACAATCGACTAGGCTGGAGGAAGCAATACTGGCATGATCAGGGCCAGAGGAGAGGTTTCCACGGAAGAGACAACCACCAAGGGGGGCAAGGCCAGTTCAATCCTCCAGGTTAGAGGAAAGACCAGAGACCCCCTCTACTCGATTAACACCAGGCTATGGAAATAGCTCTGGGGAGGTGGAGGAGGCCGGGAGGCAGAGTGGAGCTGCCCTACTGTGACTTCCACCAGGAGTAGGGGCTTGTGACGGCTACCTGCCTGGAGTTCTTGGAGATGAGGTGAGCTAGGGGCAGGCCCAGCAGTAGCACCAACACCAGGAGGTGCAGATCAAAGAACTCTTGTCAGGAGTAGAGGAGGATAGGTTTGAGGACCGGGCTGATGTAGGAGGTCGAGGAGGGATCAGGGTGATTCATAGGGGGGTGGGAGTCAAGGCTACCTACAAGGCGAGTCTCCACAACATGTATCGCCAGAGTATCGCCTCAACATCCCTAACCTTACCCCCAAATGAGAATATTACCTTCTCTCGAAAAGATATGTCAGAATGAGGATCCGTTTTGTGATGCACTGGTGATTCAGGCTGCTGTCGAGAACTTACCATCTCTCGAATCCTCGTGGATAATGGGAGCTTCGACGACGTCATTTTCAAGAAGGCGTTTGATGGAATGAAGGTGGAGGCCAGGAGGGTATTAGCCTCGGATGGGCCTTTGTTCAGATTCTCCCGGGAGAGGGAGGAGGTAGAAAAAGGAGTGGGGCTTTATGTTATCTTGGGGGCCAGTCCAGTAACTGTAGGTTCGTCATTATGGGCACTCCTAGCAGTTACAATAAAATATTCAGACGGACCCTCATCAATGCCTTATGTTGTGTGCCCTCTTCTTTCCACCAATGCCTCAAGTTCAATGTCGAGGGCATCCAGGTCTAGATCCGGGTCTGGGGAGTCCCCAAGGTGTCAAGGGAGTGTTATGTGACTGCGATCAACTCCATCTCCTGGCAAGGAGGAGCCGAGGAGATGGAGAGGAGGATGGAATTGATGTCCAGCCAGGAGGTCATGGGAGGAGTTGAGGATTTGGAAGTGGAGGAGGAAGAAGTTTGCGCCCGAGTGGAGGCAGCAGAGGAAGTGTTGGAAGAGCAGGCCAAGGTGGTGGTTATAGAGGAAGCTGAGGAGGAAGTTCATCTGCCAGGCGAGGGGGCATGGTCGAGTTGGAAGAGCAGTCCTAACTGGAAGCAATGAATGAGGTAGTGGAGATGGAAGTTATCACCCTGGGAGGATGGGTGGAGAAAGTACGAGTCAGTGGGGGTTGAGCCCGAAAGATCAGAAGAGGATGTTGGAGTGCATACAAAAGAGCATGGACATCTTCGCATGGAGAGAGGCCAACATGCCGGAAATTAATGCGGATGTGGCTTGCCACCGCCTCAACCTTGATGTCAACGTCCTTCCCATCTGTCAGAAGAAGAGGTCCACTACTAACAAGCTTGTCGTGACCATCGTGAAGAGGTATAAAATCTCCTGAAGGCGGGGTTTGTATCAGACATCCAATATCCAGGATGGGTCTTGAATGTGTTGATGGTTAAAAAGGGGATGGTCGCTGGAGGATGTGTGTCAATGTTAGAACCCCTAGGTGATTTGGGCTAGGTTCTCTTCTTAGGTTGTGACCCATGTTGTATAGAAGGGTCAAATGTAATGTGTTTTTAGAGTCTAGGCCATATTCTTAAAGTCAAATAGTAGAAAGGACCAGCCTCAA
This sequence comes from Platanthera zijinensis, assembly GCA_039513925.1. Classification (NCBI taxonomy): domain Eukaryota; kingdom Viridiplantae; phylum Streptophyta; class Magnoliopsida; order Asparagales; family Orchidaceae; genus Platanthera; species Platanthera zijinensis. The sequence continues at coordinate 162,046,768 of CM077083.1, forward strand.
ACACTACCAGAGACTCAAGACTTAGAAAGTTCAAGACTTAATAAAAAGGAGATTTGCGTTCGTCGAACTCCGATCGACGATCGTCGTGCTCAGCTATACTAACCCAGAGACAATTCTCTGAGCTGAGCTCGACGAACTTAGATCATAACTCGACGATCTCTGAACATAGTAATAACTCCTCTGTCAAACTTCAATCGACAAACTTTGTCCTCAGGTCGACTAACACTTCAGCTCTCAGCGCCACAGTTCACTCAAAGCCAAAGTTTACTCAGAGCCAAGTTCACTCAACGCTCTCACCGCTATCAATGACTCAACACTCTTAAACGACTCAACTCTAGAATGGTGATCTAACACACAAATCCAGGGGACATCTCACTCAACGCCAAGATCAATACTTCAATACTCAACATCAGAAAATATTCTAAGTCCAGACTGTAGACTCAGCTCGACGATCTTGGATCTCAGCTCAACGAACAGCCGTTCTCAGATTGACGAAATCACAGTTCGATGAAAGCCATTCTCAGGTCGACGAAAGCCATTCTCAGGTCGATGAAAGCTGTTCTCAGGTCGATGGAAACTGTAAGGCATATTGTAATTTATTATTTCCTTTTCTATCTCCTTGTCTTATACTACTATAAGCCGTTAATTTCCTGGATAATCAATGCTCTTGTATCTTTTGAATTGAGCTATTACTGGCAGCATTGATTATAAATATCCTTCATGGAATTAACTACTTATATCTCAGGACAGACATAGAATAGAATATATGACAGCATACTTGCCGTTTTCATTTCCGAGATTCCGGCTAAGCATTTATTGCATATTTTTTAATTCGACCAAGCTATAGATATCATTGGAGGATCTCTCAGAAAGAGTGAGTCACTGAGAGATAAGAAAAATACAGAGAAAAGAGATACACAAAAACGAGTGTGCTATCAACAAGGAAGGCACAGGAAAAAGCTTACGGACATCAAAAGTGCAGTAAAAATAGTTCTCAGAAAAACTACTGCTCTCAAGAGAAGAAGAAGGAACAACAATCACCATCAAGAGTCCTTCTTCCTTTCTCTCTTTGCTTTCAGAGATCTCAAGTGACAAGCTATTCAAATCAGTCAAGGATCTCTAAAGAGCTAAAAGGCCTTCTCACCCTTTTGCAAAGCTTCCACTCTTAAACCAGTCAAGATCTCAGGGGGAGCTTTGACAACAACACAAATCCACTAGTCTTCTCTCAATTGTATTTGAGAAATAGAAGAACACCATCACTCTCTTATCCCCACCTCTGTACAGGGTTTTAATTCCCTTCAAAATTATTCCTGGTTGCAAGTCTCCTAACCAAAGACTTGAGGATTGGTTTTTGAGCACCTGATCAAAAGCTTATTAGTGGCAGTCACCTGATCAAAACCTGTAGTGGATTCCTACCTAGGGTGGTAGAAGAGTGGATGTACCCAAGTTTGGGGAACCACTATAAATTTATTGTGTTGTCTGTGTGGCTATGTAGTTTTTTCTTTGTGCTTGTGCTGTGATATATTCTTATTGTGTAGCTTAGTTTATCTGCTGCACTTGTGTACCTATACACTTATACTATAGTAACCTATTTTATTGAAAGATCTTTTATTTCAGTAAAAATAAAAAGATTTCAATAACTCTATTCACCCTCCCCTCTAGAGTTTTTCAGAGCTTACCCAAACTTTTAATTGGTATCAGAGGGTGGTTAATCACATCATACAGGCTCACTCCTGGATTAATCAAGATCCTCAAGATAAACTCTGATTATGCTTTAGTAGTCTCTCTGATTATATTTTACCTTCTGATATCATGGCACAAAACAAGGATTATGCCAGCACCAAACCTCCAGTTTGCAACTTGCAAAAGTTTGGAATCTGGAAGGCAAGAATCAAGCTGTACATGAACTCTATTGATGAGGACATTTTTAATTCCATCTTGACAGGACCACCAGCTCCAGTGGCCTCTACTGTAACTCCAGCAAATCTCAGTGCAGTACCTCCTCCAGATCAAACTGATGCACATAAGAAGGAAAAAATTACTGATGCCAGAGCTATGAATATACTGGCCCAGACTATGTCAGATGACATATTTCAGAAGGTTGTTGAATGCATATTTGCCAAAGCCATTTGGGATTCCCTCAACCAAATGGTAGCAGGCTCTGCTAATGAGAGGAAGGACAGAAGATCAAATCTCATATCCCAATATGAGAACTTTAGGAAAGATGAAGCAGAATCAGTAGAAATAATGTACAACAGGCTGAGCTCCATCATCAGTGAGCTCAGAACATTGGATAAAGAAATCACTCTAATTAAGGTAAATGATAAGATCCTCATGTGCTTCCCTAGCACATGGGACTCTAGAATATGGCCCATCAGAGAAGCCAGAAGAATGTCAAAAATCTCAACAGAATCTTTACTTGGAAAGCTCAAATCCTATGAGCAATTGATCAAGTCAAGAGAAGCTGCAGTTGAACCAAAAGCTTCAATACCTACCAGGAAGGAACAAAGCTTAGCACTCAAAGCCGCAGAAGAATCTTCCAGCTTATCAGCTAATTAAGAACTTATGAGTCTCTTTGCTAAGAGATTCTATAAAATGGCAAGGAAGGACTTCAGGAGAAAGCCTTCAAGGAATGAAGACAAACCCAGGTATGACAAGACCCCTTCTAAAGAAGTTATCTGTTTTGGATGTAGGAAACCTGGACATTTCATCTCAGAATGTCCAGAAGTTAAAAAGAAAGACAAAAGGCAAGAAAAGGAGTCAAGAAGACATCAGCACAGCAAGGCCTCCTCCAGCAAGTACAAAAAGAAGGAGAAGGGCTTTATGGCTGAAACCTGGAGTGATACTGAAGATGAAACATCTTCATCCAGTTCCAGTGAAGGTTATGAAGAAGAAAAGAAGGCAAGAGAAATGTGCCTTATGGCAATCGATGCTGGAAGCAGCAGATCAGATTCAGAAGAATCAAGTGATGAAGAATTCCTCTCTGAAGAGGATTAGGTAATTACTTCATATGATTTTCAATCTAAAGAATTTTAATCTAAGTTTAAACTCTTATGTTTAGACCTAATAGGATCTGAGAAGGAAATCAAACTTCTCAGGGAAAAACTATTAGAACAAGAAAAATTCATTGCTGAAAATGAAAAATTAACTGAAGAATTAAATTTGGCTAATCAACAAATAGTATTTCTAAAATCTGAATTAAGTAAGGCTAAGTAATTAGAAGAAACCTTAAATGGTAGAAGTTTACAATTAATAGATATAACTTGTACAGTTAACACAAGATCTAAAAATAACAAACTAGGATTAGGAGCCTCATCTAGTGAACAAATCCTAATTTAGAAAAATCAACTATCAAAACCTATTAACTTCATTTCTGAAAGTGGAAAGAAAAACATTGAACAAGTAGAGAAAGTTAATGAAGTTCTTAAACAATTAGAACTTAAGAAAACCAATCAGAAGAAGAAAAACAAACAACATAACTATGTTCAGCAAATTTCATCGAACTCAGAACGACGAAATGGGTATGGTTCGTTGAACTCAGAACGATGAACTCTTAACGCAAATAATAATGTAATTTATTCTTCGAACTGGGATCGACGAAACCAGTATGGTTCGTCGACCAGAGATCGACGTTTTTGGGGCTCTGAGAATGGATATTTCCATTCTTCGAGCAGAGATCAATGAACTCAATCCCGATCGTCGAGCTTAGGTCGACGAACATACTCGAATTTGTCCAACTCAGTTCATAACCACAGTAACCTAAAAACTGATAAAACTTTTAATCCCTTTAGTCAGTGGGTCATACCTTCCAGAAGGTATCATCATTTAGGTTATAAGGATCAACCTGAATATTTATTCATTTCAAGCTTTAGTTATGTCAAACATCAAGCACCCAAGGTAACCTGGGTCAAAAACTGCTAATCCCTTTTGTAGGTAGAAGAGAACCCTGTCACTCAAAATAAATGGTACCTGGACAGTGGTTGCTCTAAACATATGACAGGTTGCAAAGAGTGTCTAATCAACTATAGAGCCAAGATTTGACCCAAAGTAATCTTTGGGGACTCAGGCTTTGGACTGACAGAAGGTTATGGTGACTTCAACTATAGAGCTGTCACATTCAAGAAAGTGACCTATGTGAATGGTCTCAAGCATAACCTGATATCAGTAAGCCAACTATGTGATACAAGTTATCAAGTAAGCTTTACTAACTCATTATGTCTTATCTCTTTAAACAACATAACTATTTTAACTGGAATTAGACAAGGCAACATCTACTTAGTAAATTTTGAATCAGCTAAATCTGAAATTTGCTTATTCAATTCTGTTAGCATTCAAACTAACGTATGACACAAAAGACTAGAACATGTAAATCATAAAAATATAGCTAGGTTATCTAATGACAATCTTGTTAGAGATTTACCATCTAGTCCCTATAAGAAGGAAAGCCTCTGCAGGGTTTGTCAGCTAGGAAAGCAAACTAAATCTAGTTTTAAATCCATTAATAAGAGTGATTCACCTAGAATCTTGTACTTGCTCCATATGGACCTTTTTGGACCTATTACAGTACAAAGTCTAGGAGGAAAGTCTTATACATTAGTTATTATAGATGACTTCTCCAGATTCACATGGGTTTTCTTCTTGAGAACTTAGTCAGATACTTTTAAAGTTCTCACAGATTTTCTCAAGAACATACATATTGAGTACTCTACTCCAGTTGCATTGATCAGAAGTGATCATGGCACTGAGTTTGACTCTCTTCTTATGCTAGAGTTCCATGAGAAGGAAGGTATCAGACATTTTTTCTCAGCTCCAAGAACTCCTCAACAAAATGGGGTAGTTAAAAGGAAGAATAGAACACTCATTGAAGCTGCAGTTATATTGCTTGCAGATGCTTACATGCCTCTTTCCTATTGGGCAGAAGCAGTAAGCATAGTAAACTATGTCCTGAATAGAAGTTTAATACATAAACTAAAGCTTAAGACTCCCTATGAACTACTTAAAGGGAAGAAACCAATAATAACCTATTTTAAAGTATTTGGGTGTATATGTTATATTCATAATAATGACAAGAAACATCATAGAAAATTTGAAGCTAAGGATGCAATGGGAATTTTTCTAGGATATTCCCAAGTCAGTAAGGCATATAGGGTGTTTAATAAATCAACACTAAAAATTGAAGAATCTATACATGTGACATTTGATGAATCTAACATGTTTTATAAGGAGAGAGATATCTCCACCAACAACAATCTGCAGGTACAGAATTTGTGTGAGAGCTTAGATGATCTAAACCTTACCAGAAAGGTTGAATCACATCCCTCTCCACAAGCTATATCAGAAGCTGAAAGTGAAGAAGAGACTGTGAAAGCAGTTCAACTTCCTCCAACAGTTGATATAATTCCACAAGAGGAATTAAATCAAATAACTGTTGCTGAACCAACTTCTCCTAATAATCTTGTAACACTTAGGGATCACTCTAGATCTCAAGTAATTGGAGACATATCATCAGGAGTGCAGACAAGACATCAACTTAACCCTAATGTGATGCTTGCCTGTTTTCTCTCTAAAATTGAGCCTCAATCCATATCTGATGCAGAGCAAGATCCAAACTAGATTACTGCAATGCAGGAGGAACTCAACCAGTTTGAGAGGTGTAAAGTTTGGGACTTAGTTCTAAGGCCTAAAGGCTATCCAGTAATTGGGACTAAGTGGGTATTCAGAAACAAACTTGATGCCCAAGGTGTGATAGTGAGGAACAAGGCAAGGCTTGTTGCTAGAGGATACAAGCAAGAGGAAGGAATTGATTATGATCAAACCTTTGCTTCAGTTACAAGACTTAAAGCTATAAGGATCTTCTTTGCTTATACAGCATTCAAGAAGTTTAAAGTCTATCAGATGGATGTAAAAAGTGCATTCTTAAATAGAGAACTCAAAGAAGAAGTGTATGTTGAACCACCACCAGGTTTTATCTCTCTAACTCATCCCTTTTATGTCTTTAAATTGCATAAGGCTCTCTATGGTTTAAAGCAAGCTCCAAGAGCTTGGTATGAGACCCTAGCCAGCTTTCTTTTAGAGCATGGTTTTTCAAGAGGCATGGTTGATAGAACCCTTTTTACAAAATTGGCTCATGATAAAATTTTATTAGTACAAATATATGTGGATGACATAATCTTTGGTTCTACTGATCCAAATCTGTGTAAAAGATTTTCTGATCTAATGCACTCAAGGTTTGAGATGAGTAGCATGGGTGAGTTATTATATTTCCTTGGTCTCCAAGTGAAACAAACCCCCTGAAGGAATCTTCATCTCTCAGTCTAAATATGTTAAAGAGCTTATTAAGAAGTTTGGGATGAATGATGTCTCTATCATGAAAACTCCCATGGCTGCCAATGCTGTTGTAGATGCTGATGAATCTGGAAAACCAGTTGATAAGACCAAGTATAGGGCCATTGTTGGATCCCTACTATACTTAACAGCAAGCAGACCAGACATTATGTTTGTCATATGTCTTTGTGCTAGGTTCAAGGTGAACCCTAAAGAATCTCACCTTATTTTCTTAAAAATGATTTTGCGATATATAAAATGTTGTCCAGATCTAGGCCTCTGGTATCCAACAGAATCAGCATTTGTGTTAACTGGATTCTCTGATGCTGATTATGCTGGATACAGAGTAGATAGGAAAAGCACCTCTGAAACTTGTCAGTTTCTTGGTGACAGACTTGTATCTTGGTTCTGTAGAAAGCAAACATCTGTTTCAACATCCACTGCTGATACTGAGTATATGGCTGCAGGCAGTTGCTGTTCACAGATTTTGTGGATACAAAACCAACTACTGGATTATGGTGTCAACTTAAATGATTCAACTATACTGTGTGATAATACAAGTGTTATTTCCATTGCACAAAATCCAGTATTGCACTCTAGAACTAAGCATATAGACATTAGACATCATTTCATTAGAGACTGTGTTGACAAACAAAAGATTAAACTTGAATTTATCTCTACTGATTTGAAAAGAGCAGATATATTCACTAAGCCATTGGACTCATCCATGCATCTGTTCGTTGTCAATCAGCTTGGTATGATAAATGGTTAGGATTTAATCTAATGCTCTATCTATAGTCAAAGAATTGTCTCTGTTCGTCGACCTGAGATCGACGAACTGATAATTGTTCTTGAGAATTTTTGTCGACCTAAGATCGACAAAATATCCTAGTATAGCTCATTCGTCGACCAAAGATCGACGAATTCTGTCTCAGAGAGTTTTCTACGAATGACGAAAACTTTCCCTTTCTTCATCCTTAGATCGACGAACTTTTATAAAGTTTTCGTCGACCTGAGATCGAAGAATTTTATTTTTTCGCCGGATTGTGATTGGCGATTCATATTCCGAAAACCTTTATTAAGGCTCTCTTCTTCGACCTCAATCCCGCGCTCTCAGAATTTCCCCTCCTGCACTTGATCTTGTTATTTCTCTTGCAGGTGATCACTCTTTCTCATTCGATCTCAAATTCGCAAATAGCCGCTACTGGATCAACCAGAATAAAGTTCGATCATGGTTTTGAAATCGACTTCGACTCATTTCAAAAGTCCGATCAAGTTTTCCTAGACATTCTACAGCTATTCGAGGAACAAAAACTGAAGTAGTTTATGACTGAAAGGATCAGGATACCTATAAATGAAATCAAGGAATGGGTTAGTTCTTCATCCTCAACAAATACTGAAATGATTGGGACTATCAGCGGAAATCAGGTGACTCTTTCTCCCACCGTTCTCTCTGAACTTTTTAATCTGAATACTGGAGAAGATGATCTAGAAATATATGATAAGTAATATGAGGACATGCTGACTATTGTGGGTCACTTTGGCGAAAACCATAACAAATTGCTTAAGAAAAATTTCTCCCCGGCATATAAATTTCTTGCAGATGTCGTTAGGAAGGTGATGTTTGCTAAGCATACAGCACATGAATATATATCCAGACAAAAGTTCCTGGTTATGGCTGCTTTGGTCAGTAAGAAAAATGTGAACTGGGCACAGATCCTGTTTGACTTAATCAGGAAAAAGAACAGCAAAAAGGAGGTTTGCTATGGAAGAATATTAGGCTTGTTCCTGAAAGCCAAGGCTAATGAACTGCTGGTATATCAGACCACATTAATTAATGCCTCTAAGAGGCTCTCATCTGCCCTCTTTGGCAGATGGGAGAGGAATATCACAAAGCCATCTAAGGGCAAGTCCTCCTCTAAAACTTCTAAAAATACAAGGGTTGCTCCAGCCTCTCCCCACCCCACTGAAGGGCCTATCTCCAACCCTCCTGCCCCTCAAGTTCCATCCCAACCTCAAGTTCCATCCCAACCTTAAGACCAACCAACTCCACCCTCCACTAAAATTCTAATACATACCCCAACACCTCCAACATCTCCAATTCATTCTACACATATACCATCAAATCCTTCTTCACCTCAGCATGACACATTAATACCAACACCTCCCCAATCTCCAATTCCATCTCATCTTGCTGATCTCCCATCTTTCAATCTGTTATCATCCCCTCTAAACTCTCCTTCTCCTCAACATAACTCCCCTCGAGACACTTCAATTCCACTTATTCCAGCAGCACCTACCATTAACAAAACTATCCGCCTTCCATCATCTTCTGCCAACACCTCTGCCTCAACAACTTTGGATCCCTCAATCATCCAACCACTATTTGAACTCCTTAAACCCCTCCTCCAAACCATTATAGCAAAGACAATTTCCCCTCTTGCTGCCTCCATCTCATCTCTTTCTGCTCAAATCTATGCCCTCACCTCTACCCTCTCTTCATCTGGGGGCCTGGCTTCAGTAACTATTGAAACCAGGCAGGGGGAGATATTTGATGATTAAGCAGCAGCAGCAGCAGCAGAACCAGCAATTGTATCAAAAATAGCAGAACCAGCAGTAGCAGCAGGAATAGACATTGACATGGAAATAGATTTCTTCAATTTTCTTGAACATGATATGGAAACAAATGATGCAGAGATACCTGACTCAGTAGCAGATGCATATAATCAATGTACAGATATTGTAGTATCCAATGCTCAAGAGACCATCTTGCCAGAAGTTCTGCCTGGAAGGGTCTACTTTATAAAATCTAAAGTGAATCTAGCTACTTTGCTGAAAATCTTTGGATCTTACATTCATTTTTGCCTCTCCTTCCCCACTCCATCATCAAGGGAAATTGTATGTTACACTTCCCCTGTAAGCTCAGAAGTATTAGATACTGTAAAGAAGAGTTTGATAGTTCCTCCAGAAGTATTGTATGAACAGAGATCTAACTCTCCTAGGCCATCCTATATCATGGATGATAGCCCCCTCCTTAATCTGGATGATATAATAAATCAGGACATTGCTATGGAAGCTGAAGCAGCTCATACTAAAGTTGTTCCCACTCCAATAAGTAAAGAAATCCCCAAGGATATACTAAAATAGATAGATGACTTGTATAACAATCCTCAAGGATAGTCTGATGATGATGATGAGGATGAGGATGACTCTGATGAGGAAACCAAGAAAAAGAAAGTCTCAAAGAAAAGGAAAGCTCCACCTCCTCCTGCTCCAAAAATAAATCCAATAAATGACACTCCCTATTACATTCTGCACAATGTAACTCCTCATAAGGGTATGCCAGCCTGGATGTGGCTATCCAAAAATGAGCAAAAGAATAGAAAGAAAAGCAGAAGGTATTCTCCTCCACCATAGAAGTTCAAAAGGGATCAACCTCCTCCTCCTCCTCCAGCTGCAGGTGCCTCAGGAACCATATCTCAAAGCTTAGGTGCCTCTTCCAAGCCTACTCTTACCAAAACCTATTAGAGTCAAGGAAGGCCATCTCAATCTCCTAGAGGTAGTCAGCACCAACATAGACATCAGTCATCTTCTAGAAGTTCATTCAAAGCTAAGCAGTCTACTCCCCAGCCAACATTCTCTCCTGCTCCATCCCTTGGCAAAGCTAACAGCCATGAAGGACCTCCAATTCAAGCCTATGATCCTGAAACTAGTCCAACCACCAGAATGGCTAGATTCAAAGAATCAGTGGATTTATCTCAGATCAGGCAAGCTAGAGAAAAAGGTCAAGATCCCTCTCAGTTCTCAACTATGTCAAGCTACAGGAAGAAAGAGTTTCAAAGATATCAAGTGGGAAAATTGTTCAATGCTGATGAATACATGAATCTACATCCTGAAGCTGTGGTTCCAAGAACCACCTCTCAAAAGACTCTTGGGGATGCTGACATGACCATGATTATGAGACAAGCTCTAGATCCCAACAGGACAATCAAATTTGTTAAGTCTTCTGACTCTCTCAAGAACATTTAGATTGTTTATTTTTGCTATTTCTATGTTTATTGTGAACAATTTGAGTGCATAGCTTTATAAAGGTAATGATAGCTTATTTATTCTATTAGTTATCTCAATTTTATGCTATGTTTACTTCATTTTGTATTGTGGTCTCTATATATTTTTCTGTTTGAAGTAACCTCACCCAAATAGGGGGAGATTGTTGGAACCCCTAGGTTATTTGGGCTAGGTTCTCTTCTTAGGTTGTGACCCATGTTGTATAGAAGGGTCAAATGTCATGTGTTTTTAGAGTCTAGGCCATGTTCTTAAAGTCAAAAAGTAGAAAGGACCAGCCTCCAACACTGCCAGAGACTAAAGACTTAGAAAGTTCAAGACTTAATAAAAAGGAGATTTGCATTCGTCGAACTCCGATCGACGATCGTCGTGCTCAACTCAACTAACCCAGAGACAATTCTCTGAGCTGAGCTCGACGAACTTAGATCTCAGCTCGATGATCTCTAAATATAGTAATAACTCCTCTGTCAAACTTCAGTCGATGAACTTTGTCCTCAGGTCGACAAACACTTCAGCTCTCAGCACCAAAATTGACTCAGTGCCACAGTTTACTAGAAGCCAAAGTTTACTTAGAGCAAAGTTCACTCAACGCTCTCAACACTATCAATGACTCAACACTCTTAAACGACTCAACTCCAGAATGGTGATCTAACATACAAAGTAAGAGGACATCTCACTCAACGCCAAGATCAATACTTCAATACTCAACATCAGAAAATATTCTAAGTCCAGACTGCAGACTCAGCTCGACGATCTTGGATCTCAGCTCAACGAACAGCCGGTCTCAAGTCGAAGAAATGACAGGTCGACGAAAGCCATTCTCAGGTTGACGAAAGCCATTCTCAGGTCGACGAAAGCCATTCTCAGGTCGACAAAAGCTGTTCTCATGTCGACGAAAACTATAAGGCATATTGTCATTTATTCTTTCTTTTTCTGTCTCCTTGTCTTATACTACTATAAGCCGTTAATTTCCTGGATAATCAATGCTCTTATATCTTTTGAATTGAGCCATTACTGGCAGCATTGATTACAAATATCCTTCATGGAATTAACTACTTATATCTCGGGAGAGACATAGAATAGAATATATGACAGCATAATTGTCATTTTCATTTCTGAGATTCCGGCTAAGCATTTATTATAGATTTTTGAATTTGACCAAGCTACAGATATCATTGGAGGATCTATCAGAAAGAGTGAGTCACTGAGAGCTAAGAAATATACAGAGAAAAGAGATACACGAAAACGTATGTGCTATCAATAAGGAAGACACAGGAAAAAGCTTACGGACATCAAAAGTGCAGTAAAAACAGTTCTCAGAAAAACTACTGCTCTCAAGAGAAGAAGAAGGAACAACCATCACCATCAAGAGTCCATCTTCCTTTCTCTCTTTACTTTCAGGGATCTCAAGTGACAAGCTATTCAAATCAGTCAAGGATCTCTGAAGAGCTAAAAGGCCTACTCACCCTTTTGCAAAGCTTCCACTTCTAAACCAGTCAAGATCTCAGGGGGAGCTTTGACAACAACACAAATACACTAGTCTTCTCTCAGTTGTATTTAAGAATGAGAAGAACACCATCACTCTCTTATCCCCACCTCTGTACATGGTTTTAATTCCCTTCAAAATTATTTCTGGTTGCAAGTCTCCTAACCAAAAGACTTGAGGATTGGTTTTTGAGCACCTGATAAAAAGCTCATTGGTGGCAGTCACCAGATCAAAACCTGTAGTGGATTCCTACCTAGGGTGGTAGAAGAGTGGATGTACCCAAGTTTGGGAACCACTATAAATTTCTTGTGTTGTCTGTGTGGCTGTGTAGTTTTTGCTTTGTGCTTGTGCTGTGATACATTCTTATTGTGTAGCTTAGTTTATTTGCTACACTTGTGCACTTATACACTTATACTATAGTAACCTATTTTATTAAAAGATCTTTTATTTCAGTAAAAATCAAAAGATTTCAATAACTCTATTCACCCCCCCCCCCCTCTAGAGTTTTTCAGAGCTTACCCTAACTTTAAGTCAATTTTTCTCTTTTAAATAAAACATGTCCCAAAGATTGTTACCCCCTGCCTCGAATCGACTTGATGGTTGACTCAGCCTTCGATTTTTCACTAATGAGCTTTTTAGATGAATTTTCAGGTTATCACAAGATCAGGATACACCCGCCCGACATGAAAGATGTTTCATTCATCATAGAGGAGGGGTGCTACTGCAATAAAATGATGCCCTTTGGGCTGAATATGCATGGGCAACGTACCAGAGGATGATGGACCGAGTCTTCCAGGAGTAGAATGGAAGAAACTTGGAGGTATACGTGGATGACCTCGTGATCAAGAGTCCGGACGCAGACTCTCACCTCCGAGATCTGGAGGAGACCTTCATCACTCTGTGAAAATATAAGATGAGACTAAACCCCTTGAAGTGTGTCTTCGAGGCAAGGAGGGGGAAGTTCCTAGGTAATCTCCTTACTCCCGCGGGGGTGGAACCCAACCCTGATAAGGTGAGGGAAATCATGGAGTTTGGGTCGCCTTGGAACGCCAAGGAGGTCCATTGCCTTATAGGGAAGCTGGCAGGGATGAGCAAGTTCCTCTCTCGGGCGGGAGAGAAGTGGTCGCTTTTCTTCAAAGCACTGAGAGGGGGTCAGAAATTCGAGTGATCCGAGGAGTGTGAGAAGGCCTTCCAAACCTTGAAGAGGCAACTGACCCAGGCTCCGTTTCTCTTGGGACACTAGGAAGAGGAAGATCTATCCTTATACCTTTGGTTCGGTACCGAGGCCGTAAGCTTTTTCTTGGTCCAGGAGGAAGGAAAGAAACAGCTGGCAATTTATTATGTAAGCAGGGTCCTAAGAAAGGTGGAGCTTCGATACCCAATTTTGGAGAAATTGGCTTTTGCTTTGGTCATCTCGTCTCGGAGGCTTCAATCTTACTTCCAAGTTCATTACATCCGGGTGGTGACTGACCATCCCCTTCATAACAACTTTTAGGCGGAGGAGCATTCCAGGAGGCTTGCAAAGTGGTCGATAGAGCTTAGCGAGTTTGACATTTCTTTTGTTCCTCGCCTCTCGATCAAGATACGGGAAATGACTGACATTCTGGTCGACTATGTGGTCAAGGTGGCAGAGACAGAGCTCACTCGCCCAGTTCCCTGGAAGTTGATGGTGAATGGTGCCTCAAGAAGGCACTCCCTGGGAGTAGAAGTAATCCTAGAGATCCTCAAGGGATGAGGATAGAGCAAGAAGTGGTCATCCATTTTCCCATTACTAATAACCAAGCAGAGTATGAGGTAGTGATCATAGGGCTGCATTTGGCCAAGGAGCTTGGGGTGCATGACGTGGAAGTGCTAATGGACTCCATGGTGGTGTCCTCTCAAATTAACGGTGAGTTCAAATTGAGGGAGCCTACTCTCCAGTTATACCTAGCAATGGTAAAGGGAGTCATCGACATTTTCCAAACGTTTTCCATCTCACATATGTCATAAGAAGAAAATGTGCAAGTGGATTAGCTAGCCAAGTTCGGACCCCGCGAGCGGCGGAACCCTTACCGACCTATTCCGCCCTTCCATTGAAGAAGGAGAGATGATAGAATTGGATCGGCGCCTCTCCTGGATGGATCCCTTTACAACTTTTCTATCCACAGGAGAGTTCTCGGAAGGTCTGGACAAAAAGCGCTTCAAGTATAAGTCAGCAGATTACTTAATGCGCGATGGGAAGCTTATCGGAAGACCCTTTTAGGCTTGCTGGCGCATTGCTTGGCTGAGGAGGAGGTCCCGAGAATTTTTGAAGAAGTCCATTCTGAGGATTGTGGGAGTCACTCAGGGAGTAGGACCCTGAAGGGAAGGATAGTAAGGCAAGGGTACTTCTGGCCGACCCTGGGCTAGGATGCCAACAAGTTCACAATAAGTGTCAGAAGTGCCAGCTATTCGACCCACTCTAACTGCTACCAGCCCAGAGGCTTAGAAGCATTATTGCCCCCTAGCCCATCGTCATTTAGGGAATGGATCTTATTGGACCCTCCCCCCAGGCCAACGGGCAAAGAAGGTTCTTGGTGGTGATGATCGACTATTTCTCTAAGTGATTAGAAGTTAAGGCGCTGGCCAAGGTGACCTCTCAGGTGATTGGAAAATTTGTGTGTGGGGGGGGAATCATTTATCAAAACGGATTTCCCCAAGCAATTGTCACAAACAATGGGCCACAGTTTGCCAGTAGGAGTTCATCAGTTTTGTGGTCAGCTCAGGATTGATCTTCGGTTCGTGTTGATCCACCACCCTAGGAGTAAAGGTCAGGTGGAGGTAGCGAACAAGATAATTGTAAGCTGTTAAAAAAAGAAGGTGTAAAATCTGAAGGGGAGCTGGGTGGAGCAACTCCCTTCAGTCTTTTGGCCCTAAGAACTACTCCCAACACGAACACAGGGGAGACCCCCTTCAGGCTCTCTCACGACTACAAAGTTGTGCTCCTGATAGAGTTCAAGGTCCGGACACCACGAATATTGGAGGCAGAGGAAGGCAAAAAAGAGTAGAGGGTTGAGAACGAAGACGAGTTGTGGCTCTCCCTAGATATGGTGGAGGAGTTGCGTGACTTCTTGGCCATACGGTAGGAAGAGGTCAAGCGGTGGATGGCTAAGTACTTCGACAAGCACGTCCGGATCAAGCAGTTCGGAAAGGGAAATTTGTTCTTGAAGAAGTTCGATACGTCCGGGAGATCGACAACCATCGGCAAGTTGAATCCCAATTGGGAGAGTCCCTATATAATTCTAGAGGCATTGAAGTCGAGGGGTTATCATCTCCAGAATATAGAGGGAGAGCCCCTCAGTCATGCCTGAAGCGGCGATTACTTAAAATGCTTCTATCCATGAGAGTAATTAAATGGTTCTCTTTCACAATCCTACCTCTTATTGATGGTTCATTTGCTCGATAGAAGAAATATGGGTAGTGGCTGACCAAAGAGATATGTTTGGTTGATGCTCAATACCCATCGTCAGGCTCTCACTAGCTAATTGGGATGGTGGTAGTGACTGGTAGATGGCCAAAGAGATATTTATGGTTGATGCTCAACACCCGCTGTTAGGCTCTCACTAGTTGATTGGGTCAGTGGTAGCTCCCTATTGCTGGCCAAAGAGATATATCTGGTCGTTGCTCAATACCTGTCGTCAGGCACTCACTAGTTGATTGGGCCGATGGTAGTGCCCGGTGGATGGCCAAAGAGATATGTCGAATTGATGCTCAACACCCTTCGTCAGGCTCTCACTAGCTGATTGGGCCGGTGGTAGCGCCTAGTGGCTTGCCAAAGATATATGTCTGCTTGATGCTCAACACCCGCTGTCAGGCTCTCACTAGCTGATTGGGCTGGTGATAGCGCCCGGTGGCTGGCCAAAGAGATATGTCCGGTTGATGCTCAACACCCGACGTCAGACTCTCACTAGCTGATCGGGTCGGTGGTAGCGCCCGGTGTTTGGCCAAAGGGAAAGTCTGGTTGATGCTTAACACCCACCATCAGGCTCCTACTAGCTGATTGGGCCAGTAGTAGCGCCCGGTGGTTGGCCGAAATGAAAGCATGTTTGATGCTCAAATCCCACTGTCAGGATCCTACCAGATGACAGAAAGAAGGAAAGTGTAAATTCATAATAGCTCGCTGGAAAACGAATTAAAAGAGGCAAATATCGCCAAGGGGCGAGAAATGCGAGTGAGCTGGATCTCACCCCTCAGGAGCCCGCTCGGTACATATCCGGTCCGGCACTCGCGAGGCGACCCAGGTCATGAGGACTCGGTAGTGCGAGGAGCTCAAAAACTCTCAGGCCGAGTCACGACCCAATAAAGCTTAGCTTGCGCGAAGCCGAACACCCCGGGTGCGAGTTGAAGCGGGCCTATTCCTAGACCTTGTAGGTGGCATAGGAGAATCTCTCTGAGTAAAAAGGGTGGATTGCCACTCACGGGTAACCTATATGAGGTCTTATCATTTCTGTAAACTAAGTCCTTGAGAATCGTGCGATCTCACTAGCATGGAGTGGGTTCGGAGGCGGTGAGCGGGAACACTGAGTTGGGTTGCGGGTACACAAAAAAGAAGAAAGGAAAAATTTACCAAAAGCAAAAGACATCGTTTCAGAAAAGTTCATATGTATTAATCATAAAAGGTTACAAGGTATGGGACTCAGCCCGCAAATAAATTAAAGAGAGGATAACAAAAAGAAAAAAATATTGGAAAATGAAAAACAACTAGCGGGTGCTTCAAGGTGAGACCTCGGGCGACGAGCTCTCCCAATGGGCTTGGAAGCACTCGTCGCCCAACTTTAGGATCGGAATGAACAGCTCCGGGACAACGTTGCTTGCTGACAGCCCCGCACCCTCGATCTTTACCAGGTTGGCTCGTTGCATGGTTTGGAGAGTGAACTTTGCGGCCTTGGCAGCATTCTTCTGCATCATATCCTTTAGCTCGTATTCGGAGTAGTGGGAGAGCCGGCCGCTACTGTTGGAGGGCAGCAGGGGAGTCACAGTTTTTAGTTCTCGCACCAGCATCCGCAATGCCTCATTATCCTTCTCAAGGGTGGCGATTTGAAAGCTAAGGCGCTTGGTCGTCGCTGCGTCCTGCAAGAAAACAAGTGTTAGGGCGTGAAGATATCTAAGGAAAAAAAAGAAAGGGGAATTATGTTGTGGGACTTAGCACCCCCCGCCCCCCAGATATTCTGTGAGAACAGTGTTGGCCACGTCCGCTCGTTTCTTGTACTACTCCACCTCCTCCAACACGAGACGGTGGGCTTCTTCCTTATCAGAAACATTTTTCTGAAGTGTGGCGGAATTCCTCTCCACCTGCATGCACCGGCGGCCCACAATGTGAGCCAGCTCTAGGATGCGAAGTTGAGATCCTGCGCTCTCGTGCACGAGTGCTTGTGTGGCCTCCTCATCAAAGTCTACGACATCTTTCTGCGTGTAGAGGACGAAGGAGAAGTCAAAGGCCTCCTCCCTGATTTAATCCTACTCCAACCAGCTCGGCAGCAGGGTCGATATGGACTCCCGATTCTCCTCTTTATCCCAAAGTAGGAGGGAAACCAAGGTCATCGAGGGGCCTCCCACCATAGCCGAAGTTGTGGTGCCCCTAGGCATGGTCTTGCTGGAGGTCTCCTATTCTTGCACCTTAGAGGTTCTGGCCTCCTCGCTAGGAGATCTGTCGGTATAAGCATTCAGGGTAGCGGCCTTCTCAGGTTGATGTCTTGCGGGAGCTTTGCCCTTCTCCCGAGATACAGGAGGGTCGCCCCCCCCCCCCCCCCCCCCGTGGTCCTTGGCTTCTTGGATGGCGGCAGCGGATGAAGTTTTCTACGAGTGACTCGCTTCTGGGAGGTAAGGAGGGTTGGTACATCACGATGTGCGGCAGAAGCTGCCTCGGCATGGGCGAGCTCTCCGGGAGTGACTCGCGCGCTCTCACATGGGGGATCCAAGAGGAGATCTCGCTCACCTGCAGCGACAGAGTTAGAACAAGAAAATAAATAATAAGGAAGGGGATCGAGTGCGATTTGCCTACCTCCCCTAGGAGGGACGGGGACGAGAGAGTCAACGTTCCTTCGGAGGAACGCGACCTCGAAATTCTTACCCTAGAAGAATCTACAGAGGTCGTCTTCGTGGCCCCCAAGCTGGGAGGGCGGTAGCTCGCCTTGCTGAGCTGGACGGGCGAGAATGGGACGTTGCCGAAGTCGCCTCTGACGAACAGAATATTCATGATCCAGTTGTGTCTCTTGTTCACTATCTCCTATACCTTTACATGGTTGCTGGAGAAGTAGGCGGTGCCATCTTTATTTGCCCAGAAGGAGAATAGCTTGCAGAAGACTGCAAGGCTGAACTCGGTCCGCTCTTCCTGCAAGAAGCAGTAGAACGAGACCACAACGTTTATAGAGTTGTGGGTCAGCTAGTCGAGGATGACCCCAAAGTACTTCAATATCTACCAAACCTCGGGCCATAAGGGAAGCTGGAGGCCCACATCAAAGTGGGCGATGAGGATGGTGAGCTCTACTTCGGAGAGATCATTGATCTTCTCCTCCTCTCCTGGTCACCTCGCCTCAAACCCGGGCGGGATGAAATTAGCGACCACTGAGATGAGCTCTCTCTCGATGACGTTGGTGGAGAAGAAGGTATAATCGGAGAAGGTCCATGCATATTTGATTCTCCCCTCAGCATCGCCACCACCTCCTCCCATCTCGTGATCCGGTAAGCGGGCTGGATGCTGGAGTTCTCTTGAAAAGAGGCGACCTGAGAAACGGGTGTAGGAGCAAAGAAATTTCGGAGTGGAGTAAATGCGGTAGGTGAAGGGAAAATAGGGGGGTATTTATAGAGAGAAAAAAGCTGGGAAAGATCCTTTTTTGAGGGAGGTGTGTAGGTAGCAAAAATGTAATTCAACGCTTCGATATCCGAGCCAGTTCCCCCTAATTCCTTCTACCTACTCATTGTGGTCCTATGAAAGCAATATGGAAACGAGATAAGAGATGACTGGGCCATGTTTGCTCTCATCCGCCCGAGAGACAAACGGTCCATGCTGGCTCGCATTCGCCCGAAAGGCGAGCGAGCAATGCTGGCTCGTGTACGCCCAAGAAGCGAGTAAGCCACAGTTTCTCGCATCCGCCTGAGAGGAAAGAGAGCTACTCCTGCTCGCGCCCGCCTAAGAGGATTGGTAGGAAAGATAGCTCATCTGCAGCCTCCTAAGAAAATCTAAGTCTTAGCAAGCAGCAAATAAAAAGAAGTAATAAATATAGGCCCATTAGTGGGCAAGCGGTTCCAAATAATAACAGAGGATGTTCAGCATTCCAAGAGAGAGGGAATGTAATGAATAACAAAGTTCATAATTAGGTCGCTCGAGCTGCAAAATAGGTGCGACCCAGGCCTGTGGCCCGACAGTATGGAGGCGGAGGGCTCAGTATTGAATCCACTTCCACTTGCCCCACCCTCGCACCCCAAAACAAGAAGGTAGGCGAGGATAGAAGTACTCGCGAATCACCAACAATTCTTGATGGTCCAGGTCGACCTACTCCGTGGCATGCCTGAGTTGCTCCTCTTACCACGTGATGTGTTCTCTTAGTGAAGTTGTGTCGTCACCATCTTCTGGGTGCCTCATGCCCTCCAAGACCCCGAAGCGCTCCTCTGCCTCCACCTTGTCCTAGTCCACCCTTCCACAAACCTCCCACAGCATCAAGGAATGCTTTTGGAAAAATTGGGTCACCAACCTCTTCATTTCCTAAGTATACTTAGGGTCGCCTAGGTATTCAGATATGCGGTCCGGAGAAGGAGGAGGCAAGTACCCCTCACTAATGTCAACATCGGATGACGAGATTGCATTGAAACTTGTATAAACAAAGGAAAGGTTAGAAAAGGCAGGTGGACAGTCACAAGAGAGCGAACACATAAACTCACCAGGGGTCGGCACGTCCCCTGCGCTGGTATGCTGGCGGGAAGTACCTGACTGGCCTTGGAAGAGCTTGTCTTTAAGAGTCGCAAAGGATTTTCCCAACCCAGGGCAGGTTAGTGATCATGGAACTAGCGGAGGCCGGTCGACGACTCCTGGGGTGGAGGCCAGAATAACAAACAATCAGAATATGAGGGGAAATCAGATGGAAGGCAAAGACGAGGAGTCAATAACTAACCAGTGGTTAGAGGAATGTTCGGGATCACTAGAAGAGCAGATCCCACATCCGAGGGGCTGCGACACGCTCAGCTACTCGCGGGGAAGAGCGTCTCGGCTCCATTCCGCCATCTCCTTCCTCGCAAGGCACCTACTACGGGATAAAAGGTGTCAGAATCAGAGTGACATAAAATCAAATAAGCGGCTCACATCCCGGGTGGGGAACTTACAGACCAGCCACTGGATTAGAAGGGTTCCATTTGGGGGAGACTGCCTGACCATCTTGGCCCTCTTCGGTCTGAAGATATGGCTGAGCAACCCTCAGGCTAGCCAGGGGGCGGCATCGATGACCTATGCCCGCGTACCCTCCCTTGCGGTCGCTAGGCGAGCACGCATCTCTTCTGATATAAGCATAACTCATCTATAATAGTTCACGAAGAGAAAGAGAAGCAGAAGGTCAAGGGATTTCTTTGAGCCTGGTTGTATATATATAGCACGAAGGTGGGACTAACCAAAAGATTCCCTCTAGCTCAGCATGAACTCACCGAACACGTGGGATTGTATGATTCTTTTTGAGAGAGCAGGGATTTTGTACAACCAAGTATTCGCCGAGTGGGTCCAATAAGGCAGAAGAGGGGCCCTTTATAGAACCCAATCCACATTCACCAGACAGGTGGGCGAGCAAGCTCGTATCTGCCAAGAAGGAGAGAAGGCCCAACGGGCAAGCCAGCTCGCATCCTCGAAGTAGGTGAGCAAGCCTAGGGGTAGTCTGCCCGTATTTGCCAGGCAAGCCGATGAGCAAGCCCGCATCCGCCAAGCGAGCTAAGCGAACCAGGTCGCACCCGTCCAGATGATTGGAGAGATGGCTAGCATCCTCCCAATGAGTGGTTACAGATATACTATGATTAATATGATTTGGTCTGCCAATATCCTCACTGAACAACGTAGTTTCGCTAGTGGCAGACCTCTTTTGGGCTGCATATAGCCGTTTAGAATAGCAGATTTGCGATATTTGCAAGCCAGGCCTAAAAATCTATAAATAGACCCAAGAGGGTACCACAGAAGGCACGCTTTATAGTTTTCTTATTCTCTGGTCTTCTAGCGCTTTCTGAGGTGCTCTTAGCTCAACACTGGCTAAGGAGGGGAAGCGCTCTAAGATCTTCCGGGTGTGTAGTGGGACTTCCGTGCTAGAGCCTTGGGTCCATTTTGAGTTCTAAGTCTTCGGTCAGTCAAGCTCATTAGGAGAAGTAAGTGTGTGGTCACCCCTTTTCCAAGGGTCTGAACTCCACAGAAGTCGATTCTCTGTTTCAACATCAGCAATTGAACTTCTTCTGTCAATCAGTCGATTGTTTTGATAGCTATTCAATCTGCAAAAAAGAATTAGTTCTTCTTCTTCTAAAGAGGAAACTGCATCAAATTCGTAGAAGATTCAAGGATAATCTAGAAATTAGGCATATAATCTTTGTAATTTTGATATTGAGAGATTCATCAGAAGTTCTAGATATCATCACTTCTAGTTCTTAGAAATTTACTAAGAGGATACTGAGGGAAGATTAATTTAATCACAAATCTTCTTTCATTTCCTTGTTACACTTTGTGAAAAGAGTTTTGAGAATCCCTCTTGAAAGATTCAATGAGAGGTTCTGAGAGACTCCTTGAGAAAAAACACAGACTATAATTGGTTCAAGATCTCCTTATTAAAAGATCTGGTGTTGGTTCTATGAGTCTCCTGATCAAAAGACACAAACACTGTGATAGGGAATTCGTACCAAGAGGGTAGAAGAGTTGATGCATCCAGTTTGAGGGGAACCACTATAATCTTATGTCTTCTGTGTTTTTGCATTTGTTTTTTAATTACTATGCTGTGATTTTATTTACCTGCATCAAAATATGGCTGATTGTTAATGTATATGCCAAATCTGTGAATTAAATTAAGTATTTGGAACCAAAGTTTATTCTCTATTCATCCCCCCAAGAGAAAACTTTATGGAATTTAGCAACTGCTCTCCCATTTTAGGATATTTTTATAAACCTTCATATACCTCTATTACTCCTTCTAATGGTAGAATGAGCAATGGACCTAAGATAATCTGGGTTCCAATCA
Organism: Platanthera zijinensis; assembly: GCA_039513925.1. Lineage (NCBI taxonomy): Eukaryota > Viridiplantae > Streptophyta > Magnoliopsida > Asparagales > Orchidaceae > Platanthera > Platanthera zijinensis. The sequence goes on from CM077083.1 coordinate 162,068,851, forward strand.
ACTTTTAATCTATGAAAACTGTTGAAAATCCTCTTATATGAATGATATAAACATGCATTATTTATTGAATTTATTGCTGGGAAAACCCAACAAAAGACTTAAAATATAAGTCTGTGTTCGACGTAACGTTGAATAGAAGTCGACAGAATGTCAAATTCTATTCAATGAAATGTCTAAGAGTTGGTAACTATGAAGAGCTCAAAATATTATTGATGCAACGTCGATATAAATATCAACGCTTGTGTCAACTATGACTAAAGTCATAATACGTTTAATATAACTCGACGTAACATCGACTACAGGAAGGCGCACCAAACTACTGATGCCCTAATTTGTCGACGTTTTTTCTCAGTTTATATAATATGTATTTCATTCAAAACTTTTCATCTTCCAGGCTCTTTATTTTTGCTTACATGTTTTCCCTTGTTTGGCAAGAACTCTAGCAGGAAATATAATGACGTCAAAGACGAATTCAAGATTCAGTGTTGATCTCAAATCATTCAGTACAGCAACTGAGAAGTTTCAAATAATTCTCAAATTATTCAATGATTATGGCCTCAATAAACTTATCTCAACACGATGCACATTATTTGATATATAGCTTTCTGAGTTTGTTTCAAATATTCAATGCAAGGACGATGGATCATTAATCAGAACCATTGTTACACAAAAGGTGTATATAACAGCAGAAATGATACAAAAGACATTTGATCTCTCGTTTGGGTTTAATTTTACTGAACTATCTGTAGAAGAGTTAAAAGAGGTATTAAGAATAATGAACTTCTCAAAGGACAAGGTCAGTCAACTAAAGAAAATAAATCTATTTGAGGAATATCAGTTTCTGGCAGACATTGTTGGGAAAGTATTGATTTGTAAAACCTCAGCACATGATGCAATACCTAAGGTTCAACTAAATTTGATGGGAATTCTAGTGTTAGGGAAGACAATTAACTGGGGAAATATTGATAAGATTTATTGCATATAAGTATAATTAGAAGAAAAATTCTTATATGACTATAATGAGTCAAGTTATGTTGTACAATTTTAAACATCTGTGTGTATCAAAAGTGGACTAGATAATTTGCTAAATTGGAATCTCAAAAGGAGTCCATACCTTCATCTTCTCTACAAAATGTTACTCTTTCATTCAATAATGATGTGTCAATTCCATCCATTCCATAAGAATCTTTATTTCTGCCAGAATCAATTGATCAAGAAACTCAAATTGACTTAACATTACACTCAGTTATCTCTTCAACTATTATCACTCAAGCAGTAGAATTTGTCACTTCTACTTTATCCTCTATGCTTAAAGAACATGCCTCTCAAATACAAACCACAATGGATGATATACATTCTTAGCTAGGTTTGTTCTCTGATTCAGTGTAGTTTCTACAAGCAAAGATTTCTTCTTCCAATATTACCAGATAATTATTAATCTCTTGATTATGAGGTTAAGAAGGGGGAGAGTCGGGATGAGGAAGAAGACTTATATGAAGTTACATCCTCATTGCATGGGCCAGATCCACTTAAAATTCCTGGAAATGAGAATGCATTAGCATAGTTTGAACCAGAGTCTGCATCAAGCCAGGGGGAGGTCAAAGAACCAAGTTTTGTTAACACAGAACAGAAGCCTACACAGACTCAGGTGGAGGTATCTGCTCAATCAGAGAAGATTAGTGTTAATGAACTAGAAGAAAATACTCCAATATTTAAAAGATTAGTAAAAGTCAAATACACTTCAAAGTGAATACAATAACAGTCTTCAAAGAAAAGAAAGAAATCTGCTAAGCAATTACAGTCTTCAAAGAAAAAAAATCTGTTATGGTTACTATTCAGTCAACTGAAGAAGTCATTAAAACCTATGTAGAAGTTGTAACACTACTTTATTCTTTATGTCACAAGTCATTCTCATTCCCCTAGAAGATTTAGATGTGCTTTATATAGGCAGGGGAATATGCAATATTCGTCTTATTCCACCACCCAAATATCCAGCTGACCGAAGATTAATGGAGCAAAAGCTTGATGTTGCAGCAAAGTATTTCAAAGGCAAAAGTGTGAAAAATTTGACAGGTGAAATGGAAGAAATTAAGAGAAATATTTGTGAGCTGGTGAAAAGAAAGATAAATCTGAATGATTTATATCACTTTGCTCAGAAAGACTAGAAAAGGCTAATTTTTATTCAAGAATTTCTTTATGGCAAATCTAATTATTGGAGATACAAAAGTCTAAAGAAATACTGAGAATTGTTAAAGGACAATCTGTTAAACAAACTATACAATTTTCTACTTAAGTTATTTGTTTCTGAATCTGCTAACAAAACATGTTGACAGTCAGTCAAGAGATGTATATGCAAATATATTCTTAAGGTATAACTTTTGAAAACTATGTTGATATTTTTAAGAGATCTTTATGAAAGACTCATATATTAAGTTGCATCTTATATATATCTTTTATGATTTTTATTTGTGATCAGCACATATTCAGTCAAAATTTTGTATTCTTACTACTGTATATTTGTAAAATCACTTTTGAAATTTTGTAAAATTTATTAAGTTAAATAGAGGGAGATTGTTGGGGAAAACCCTTATGATTTATTTTAACAAATTACTTAAAGCAATTTTACATCCTAGGATTATTACCCATGATGTATAGTGAGGGTATTTTGGTCTTAGAAGTCTTAGGTTGTCATTGGTACAAAGGACATAAGAAAGGCACACTGAATTTAAGAGAAAAGTTATGGATTGCCAACATGCGTCTAATAGAAGTCGACGCAACTTTGACTAGAAGTCGACGCAACTTTGACCTGAATTCAACGTTACTTTAAAATGAAGTTAAATCAACTAAATTTGAAAATTCAATGACATTCAAAGGATTATATCGAGGTATTCTTCGACATGATATTGACGGAACGTCGACTACAGAGTTATTCTTACATATAGTCAGAATTGGATGTTGCTTCTATTAGAACTCGACGTTACGTCGACTGATTTTCTTAATAGAATTATTTTTGAGATTTCAATTAGAATCAATTCAAGAAGGGGTTTGCATAACAGAATCTTGGAGATGTTAGAAGATGTTGACTCATATACATATGATGAGATATAATAAAGAATTACGAATGATAAATTATTACTGAAGATCATCAATCTCCAACAACATTTTAACAGACATCAAGAAATTCAAATTAGATCGTGATAGATTGGTTTCGACAGAGGAAGTTTTGAAGATCATCATCTGCAATTGTATTTTTTTCTATCAATTAGTCGATTGTTAGATTGTTTCTGAATCTGTAATAAAGAATTAGTTCTTTTTCTTCTTAAGAAGAAACTGCATCAGATTCAGAGAAGATTCTGGGATAATATGGAAATAGGGCATATAATCTTTGTGATTTTCATATTCAGAGATTCATCAGAAGGTTCAGAAATCATCACTACTAGTCTTCAAAAATCTGCTGAGAGGACTCAACAAGAAGATTAACTCTATCACAAATTTTCTTTCATTTTTTATTACACTTTGAGAAAAAGAGTTTTGAGAATCCCTCTTCAAAGGATTCAGTGAGAGATTTTGAAAGCCTCCTTGAAAAAAGACTCAAATTGTATTAGTTCAAGATCTCCTTATTAAAAGATCTGGTGTTGGTTCTAAGAATCTCCTTGTCAAAAGACTTAAACACTGTAATAGTGAATTCCTACCAAAGGGGGTAGAAGAGTGGATGTAGCCAGATTTAGGGGAATCACTAAAATCTTTGTCTTCTGTGATTTTACATTTATTTTTTATTATGTGTTGTGATTTTATTTACCCGCACCTATTTCTGGTTGATTGTTGATGTACATACAAATTATATGAAATTATTTTAGAATTTGAAACAAAATTTTATTCTCTATTCACCCCCTCCTCTAGAGAAAACTCTGAGGTATTTAGCAATTGCTCTCTCATTTCATAACCTCAACCACAAGATGCCCAAGACAAAAGTAATGGATGACCCTAATTTCATGGAAAAATCTGATTAAAACGCTTTCACCGGGCGATAGCCACTATCGCTAGGCGATATCTCTAGCGGCGGTCGCTTGACCAAGTCAACGACGCACAATAATCGCCTCACAACCAACTGCCACATAGTTGTTTGCAACATGGCACAATATCATCTAGCGATATCACTATCGTCGGCGGTAGCATATGCACTTCATCATTTTGTCGACCATATCATTTTGTCGACGATATCGTTTTGATCACTATCGCCAGTGACATCGCTATCGCAAGCGATAACTCTAAAATTCAATTATGTTGTTTTTCAATGAGGAAAACTGGAGTGTTACACACCTCCGCAATGCAAGACCTCTCCACCTTAAAGTCCTAAGAGGCTCTGTACTCGACCATCGAAGCCTCCCGCATGGCCTCGACCACCTCCCGCTCCGAAGTCATCTGAGCATTCTCTTTCTTCAGCTTCTCAACCTCCGCCTCTCGCTAGTACATTGCAACGTCGACCAGCTTGGCACAACGGATCAACTCCGCAAGACTTTCCTCTGCGGAGAACAACCTCATAAAAAGAGCCTCAATCTTAGTGCATGTAGCATTCGGCTTCACCCAAAGAGTCTTGACCTCAGCCTGGGAAGAGGACAACTGGGAATCTGCATTAATAAGCTAGGAAACAACTTCTTTGTTCTTCCTCCGGGCCGACCAGCTTCTTCCGCAATGATAGAAAGTCATCCTTTGTGGTTATGTATCGTACCATGAGAGCGCGATGTCACGAGCTTCGTCTAGTTGTAAACACTGAAAACAAATTTTTCCAATGCGCATCACAAGGCAAAAGAGGGAAAATGTTGGGGGGCAACAAACATACCTTTCGGAGAAGCGTTTGGCAAGCGGAGCATTCCCACTCCTCCCCCCTCCCCGACAACAATAACGACTCAGGGATCGCTCGAGAAGTTGGTACGGTCGTGGGAAGCTTTGGGACATCCTTAGTCTCCGCGGGCGGCAGATCAGCAACCAGGTCATCTGGACAATCGTCGACAACATCAATAATGACGTAGGAGGCAGCAGAGGATGGACTGCCAACTCCCTTCCGTTGCAAAAAAATCCATCTTCCTCTTCTTTCCATGCTCCATCAGTACGACACAACTCCGCTCCACATCCCTCAAGAACTAGCCGCTTCTTGACAACAAATACGCTGATCTTGTGAAGAACAACGTTCAACTCGCGCGGATCCTAAGAGCCCAACAACGAAGTAAAGTCATACTCCTTCCCTATAAGGTGACAACAGCCGCCAGGAGGATCCCGCCAAGTCTCGGGTAGCTTCCACAGGTTTTGACAAACCCAAATAGTACCCCGCCAAGACGATGGTCGGACTTGTCTTCGAACTACACCCATCTCTTATTGCCCTGCACCTCGACATGTTCACCATAGCAAAGACAAACTTCGCACCACTCGTAGAAGAGTCGAACCGACATCCGGGAGTCGTGCTCCCGAAAGAAGCACAGTAGCCTCATAATCCTCGTCAGCCCTACAAGGGAAAACTGCGTCACCGGAATACCACAAAAAGGAAATATTATGACTGCCTCTTCCGTGGGGGGAATCTGAAAGCCTGCCTTCAGGCACCCCTTTGTAATTGCGAAATGGACCGGAGGAGGGTGTTAAATGCACTCTAGTGGGGATGGGATCACAATCTCCACGCTCTCCAAAATGCTGAAACACTTCCTCCAACTACCCACACATGCAAGGTTTAAATTCGACGGAAGGCGCATCGATCACTACAGAGCACCACCTTTCGACAACTGTAAAGAAGATGAGCATTAGCATCAAAACAAGCAAAAAAAAAAATAATCCTGCAAATGCACTCTCGCATGGCCGCGCGAACAACGACGGACACGCCACCCAGACAACCTCGGGCGCAAGCAAGCGGGAGACCTCGAACGTACCCGCATGGGCGGCCCTAGCCGCGTGCGCCTTCTAGGACAGCCCCGGTCGTGCGCGCTCGTGCAGGCGGCCCTGGCCGCCCCCGCATGCACGGTCCGCCCTGTGCCCGCGCGCTCGCAGGCGGCCCCACGCCCAACCGAGCGCGCCCTCCCGCGCGCGCTTGCTTGCGCGCGCTTGCCCGCATGCACAACCGGCCCTGGGAGAGCCTCCCGTCGGACACGTCGCCTCCACGCTTGCCGCGTGCCCCGCGTTAGCACAACTTTGCACGGAATCCTTTTGCTTGCTCGCTCCTCGCTCCCAAGGCACAAAAAATACTGATCTTTTTCGAGGGAGACACAACGGCAGCATGAACACACAAATCCAAGGAAAAAGCTCCGCGAACTCCAAGATTTCTACAACGGTATGAGGAGAAGAACTGAATTACCCCCTCTAATTTATAAGTCTCAAATGAGGTCTCATAATGAAAAGCGCCCAAGATAACAAAATATTTCTTTCCAAAATTTCATGTCTCAAAATGGGCAGCGAGTAAACATCAATCTTTGTTTAATATCTCGCAAGAATAGTAGATAATTTTCTAATGATCTTAGCACACCAAGATAAGCAGAAAATTTTCGCTCTCATCACTCAACGTGTCATGACTCGCGAAAATTTGGGGGGATTTGATGGGGATCCCACTTAAATTTCTAAGTCAAACCCGCATGGCTCGGATCAAGTCCACATGAACCCGATCGGACAAGTCACACGTGCGAAGCCGCATGTCCCGAAAGCAGTGGCGGATCCAGAAAATTAATAATGGGGGTGCACAAATTGATAATGGGGGTGCACAAATTTTTTTTTGAATGTGTCATTGTGTTCTAAAAATTTTAATATGGGGGGCTAGACATCAACTTACTTCAAAAAAAATTTGAACATTTCAATCTTATCGGAGCTTTATCTTCCTCATCTGACCACCGTTTTTGACGTATAAGTAGTCAAAATCCATTGCTTCGACGAGAGGAATTCAAATACACTAACCATTTTGAAAAATAATGGGGGTGTCAGTGTCTCTCGGGCCCCCCTCTGGATCTGCCCCTGCCCGAAAGCACCCAAGAAGGAGATCAAACTCCCGTGCGCGGCTGGGCTGTGTAGTCGCGTCCGGCCTATGCGCCGGCGCGCTCGACCGGCACGCATGCGGCCACGCCCCGAACGACCAACGTGCACGCGGTCACGCTCAGCTGGCGTGCGCGGTGCACCACGTCGCGCGTTCTATGTGTGTGTCGGCGGCAACCCTCGTCGTTTCCAGCCGACTCCGCCGCCGTCGACCGCCTCCGGCCACCATCGCCGCCAGACACATTGCTCGAGCCGCCCGAACTTTCCAAGGGACACTTACGTCATTTCGCTAAATTTAGTGATTCAGGTGACTGAAATGGAGCGATGTCATTCGCCAATAATACTTACGCCCTGTTGCAATTACCACCATGACCCTCCAAAAAACTATAAATAGACCTCCAGAGTTTCATTTGAAGACAAACAACTCCAGAGGAAAGATAGAGTTCTGAGTTTTTCCGGCGAGATCGTGGACTTATGTCGATCCTCCGCTTAGGAATTCGCACTGCTCTTCTTTTTGCGCAAAGGTTCCGTGGACTTGGAGATTTTCTGAGGCGGAACACTTCCATCGAGATTCCGAAAACTTATCCAAATTTTCAGACCGGAACGCTTTCATCGAGGTTCCGTGAACCCGACCAATTTTTTATGTTGGAACGCTTTCATCGAGTTTCCGTGAATTTAGCCAAATTTCAAAGGCCGAAGTACTTCCATTGAGGCTCCAAGGACTTAGTTTCATTCCCATGGTTTTGTATTTTGCAATTGTTAAGGAGAAGCGACATTTCGTCCTCCGAGATCAAGTCTCAATCCCTGTAAACTCAAAAGAACTAGTGAATTTTTGCTCGGCACAGATCCAGCCACGTCGTTGTTCACCTTTTTCGGGTTTTTCACGTCAAAAAACTCTCTTATTATTTATTGTTTTTTACATTGACTGTTTGCGCGCCCGATCCAATTTCAAGCTAAGGCGGTCCGATTTCACCGAATCAGGGAAAGTCCAAGTGACACGCAACATTATATTATTTTATCAAGAGATGCTTAAATTTTTTTCTTAGAAATTATACCATCCAATAATCCAGTCAGATCAAATTTAAACATAAATTTGTGGAACTTTTGCCGTTTTGCGTGTATTTTTATCTTGTATTATAATTTATTTAGAAAAAAAATAAGACATCTTGAATCTGTCAAATTGATTGTAGAACTTCCGTCCAAATTATGGATCAAAAAAGGCAAACCCCGTTCAACTATTTTGTAACTATTAGTCATATTTTAACACATTAGTCACAATATGTTAAAATGTTTTAAATATGCTTAGCACAATTTGTGGGGCCTGTCATAGTTAGTGGCTTGAGTAATCCGGTCACTACTTAAAAATTTATTAAATGATATTTTTTTCATAAAAAAATCAAAATGAATGAATGTTTGTAGAATGATCCTATAAATTAGATCCCGGGACCTAGACATTATCACGTGTCGAGCATGTTTTTGGTCCTATAAATTAGATCCATATGAACATCCGGAGATGATTTATGGAAGATCCAAATGAAATATGAAGACCAAAACAATTACTTGATAATCATTAGTCTTACCCTTAAACATGAACCAAAAACTAAAGAAGAAAGAATTCAAATATGGGCGTAAGGGTGTTGTTGGCTCACAAGCTTGCTACAACTCAGTAGCGGAAAAATTTTAACACATGGTCGCTGACTATTTTCTTCTCATTGGATAACCGAGTCGGCACTCGGCAGGAGAAAAGAGGATTGCTAAGAGGGAAAAAGAAATCAAGGAATTTCGACCCCACGTGCGTAGGAGGTCTCGTGGTAGGTCTGGAAATAAAGTAATTATGTCACACATAATTGAAATTATGATTCATGAGCCACATACCATTTTGGGGGAGTTTAGGCGGTCAATTTGGTGTCTACACGTGCAGTGGCAGACACAAGAATTATGTTCTGTGTGCGCGGAGTATAAAATTATTCGATAAAATAAATCGACTTAGTCTCTCTTTTAAATATGTCTATATTATATTGATATATTGTCTATATTAAATTAATATCACACAATTATTTAAAATATTTGATCAATTTGAGAAAAACAGCATCATATTTCTCAATTCATCATTTTTTATAGATTATTTGAATATCATCATTCTTTTAAAATATTTTAAACGTTTCACACAATAGCTTAATAAAAAACTTGTTTATATATAAAAACTTTAAACAATTAATTTGTTTATAAAAAAATAAACAACAATATAATAAGAAGCAATATATTAACAAACTTATTTATAAATAAATATAAAAACAACATAACAATAAATTTATTTATAAAATATTTTGACAAAAATATAACAACAAATTTGTTTATAACAAAAAATTAAACATTAATATAACAACAAACTAATTTTAATGTAATTTTAAATAACAACATAATAAGGAATTTATTTATAAGAAAATATTTAAACAATAGCATATCAATCTTGTTTATACAAAAAATGTGGTTGATAGGTATTGAACTCTAGATCTCTAAATTATTAAAAAATAAGTCTACCAATTATGCCCAAAAAAATTTTAATTAATAAAATTTTCTTTTCATATATTAGTTTATAATGAATTTGTCCCGATAAATCTATTTCCTATTATAGAAAGATAGCATTTATAAATTTCAGTGTCGGCGGCCGCCCACGCTCGGCCCTATGTGGGTCCGCCCCTGTACACGTGTAAAAATTTGGTCAAACATTAATAACGAACTTAATGTTTGGTATATTGCTCACAATGTCCAAGATTTGTAGAAGTCAAACAAGTAAATAGTATGCACATAGTTATATTTGATGTATGTTCAGGTTCATGCATGCAGGTTGGTCCTTGTCACATTGATAGGGCAGATTTTCCAAGTGGTTGTGACAGGTGGTCACAAGGTAGAGAAGTAGAGAAACAGAATTCTGTCTAAGTCTACAGGCGTTGAGTGAAGTTAGTTCACTCAACGCCAGATGTTAAAGAAGGATGCTGGAAAGGCTGAAAACCGTCTAAGTCCATAGGAGTTGAGTGAAGCCAGTTCACTCAACGCCAGATGCCAAAAAGCACTGAGTAAGGTGTGGACAATCAAAGCCCAGCAGTTTGCAAGACAGAAATGCGGCTAAGTCCACATGCGTTGAGTGAAGGCAGTTCACTCAATGCCATATAACAAGAGGCGTCGAGTGTAGCTGAGTCTGTCAAAGCTTTAGCAGTGGCAAGCAGAAAATTGACTAAGTCCATATGCGTTGAGTGAGGACAACTCACTCAATGCCAGATGAGAAGAATCATCGAGTAAATACCAGTCAGTCAAAGCCTTTGCCTTGACAGTGAAGAAAAGTGACTAAGTCTACAGGCGTTGAGTGAAGCCAGTTCACTCAACGCCATACAACACAAAGCGCCGAGGAAAGACTGAGCAGTCAAAGCTTAAGAAGAAGGAAGATAAAAAAGTGGCTAAGTCCACGGGCATTGAGTGATGTCAACTCACTCAACGCCATACAGCTAGAAGCGTTGAATCAATCTACTTCAGTCAAAGCCACAGAGAATCTGTCAACGAATTATGTCTAAGTCCAGAAGCGTTGAGTGAAGCTAGTTCACTTAACGTCATGCTAATTTTGTCAAAGCCAAAGAAGAAGGAGACAAAAAAATTATCTAAGTTTAGAGGAGTTGAGTGAAGCTAGTTCACTCAACGCACTCAATGCCTAAGCAAGGCAGAAAAATTGTATAAGTCCAGAGGCATTGAGTGAAGCCAGTTCACTCAACGCACTCAACGCCTAAGCAAGGTAGAAGAATTGTCTAAGTCCAGAGGCGTTGAGTAAAGCCAATTCACTCAATGCCTAAGCAAGGAAGATGAATTGGCTAAGTCCAGAGGTATTGAGTGAAGCCAGTTCACTCAACGCACTCAACGTCTGATGGTGCAGAGAATTTGGCTAAGTCTATATGTGCTGAGTGAAGGTCATTCACTCAACGCACTCAATATATGGATTGAATCTGAAAATTTGGATAAGTCCACAGATGCTGACGTCAGCAAAAGTCAACCTAAGTCAATAGAATTCAAATTCATTGCGGGAAAGCTGGAATTCACCAGTAATGGTGTCTGCGGCCAGTTGTAAGATTTTTTTGTAAAAGGAAGGCTATACACCTGCAATTAAAACTGGGCCCACGGGTCAAGATAGTCATTGGACAGTGGATGATAAAAGTAATGAGATCGACGAAGAAGAAAAAAATCTTTTAGGGTTTGTCTTTTCGAAAAGCGGCACAACTTCTTCTTCTTCCTCGTCATTATTGTAGAGCTCGAAGCAGAAGTGCAAATCGACTGATCCAAAAGGTCACCAAGTTAGCTGTTGCAATCAACACCGGCAACAGCAAGGTCAGAGATATTTCTCTGAAGAGAAAAGCAGCTAAGGCCAACCCCTGCTGTAGTTACTTTACAACCCAAGCGGAGCTTATCCTCATGAAGACTATTTCCTAGAGCTATGAAGAAGGAATCTAGACTGAGTTTTCTCAGGACAGAAGGAGGAGGACACAAAGATCATTTCTCTGTTGTCTATTCAACATCAACAAACCTAACCTCCTATATGATCTTTCTAGATCTGAGTTGTAAGCCTATTTATAAAAGCTGAGTGTAGAATCTTGTATAGATTTGAGTGGTAGGGTTCTGTTAAGAATTTGAGTGTAGGGCTTTGGCCTGAGTGGTAGGATTCAAGTGTGAATTTGAGTTGTAGTTTCCTTTGGATCTGAGGTAGTACTATCCTCCTAGCCTGAGTGGTAGGGCCTTTTGGCCCGAGGTAGGTGATCTTTTGATCACTGAGTTGTAGGGCTTTGTGCCCGAGCTGTAGGTCTTGAAGGAGATTGAGCGGTCCTGCGGGATCGTGTTATAAGCTCTTAGGAGCCAAGTTTTTAGTGAAGTGTCTCGTCTAACATACTGTTAGAAAGGCGGTAGGGACAGTGGACGTATCCAAACTCTGGGGAACCACTATAAACCCTCTATGTGTTGTGTGTGATTTTCTTGAAAGCAAAACTAATCTAATCATATCAGACCCTAAAATAGATAACGGTCAAAAGAAATTAAAAAGACCTAAAAACCTATTCACCCCTATAGGTGTTTAGCTACCCTTGTAATCAAAGACTTTCAAGTGGTATCAATGACTTCCTGTTAAGTAGCAGCCAGTAGCTGTAGTGGATCAAAGATTATCACAGCTAATCAGCAGGTCTTTAGGACTATGCACAGTCTGAGGGGGAGATCAACCCAAGTGGATGGCTGCTGCTATGAAGTGACTACTGTTGTAGAAAAGACATACTGTTGCAGGACAAGAGGAATAGCCAGCACCACCCTTACTACAGCTGCAAGAAGCCTTATGTGGTATCAGAGGGAGGTTGCTCAAAAAAGACTTAACTGTCTGAGTAGATCTCAAAGGATAGCTAAAAGTTTTATACTTATGGGTTCAGGAGTGAACTATAAGGAGTGGAGCTCAATGAAGCTTCAAGTCTGCAGAAAGGAAAAGACCTATATTGGGATATTGACAGCTGTTGTAGAAGATGAAGATTATACTACAACCAGGATAGGAATCACATCCCTACTGTCCTATGTGTTCAGTGTCATAACCCGTATTTTCTACGCATTTAATTAATATATCAGAGTAAGAGAAAATGGGTATCGTGATTCCACATCGTGCACGGGATAACTACAGATGCTCAGGCAAGAACTCGAACCTAACACATTAAAAGAAATCCTCAAATTTATTATGATGAAAAATGTAGTTTTAGTTAAGTTTTAATGGTTGTATCTCTCGGCTCAGTGGATCAACTAGTCCACAAGTTGAAATATGAATATACGCTACGAAAAATACTTTGTTTATATATTTTGACATCCTACATGAGCATAAACATCCAAATAAGACAACTCATGATATGCATACTTCTAGATTTAATATAAGTACAGAAATAGTTTTTACGTTAGTTAAAATATAGTGGCTTTGGTTTAAAGAAATGTTATGCATAAGGTAGTCAAAAGATACTTTTAATATAACTAACATGCAAAGCTAGCATAAAACCTTCTCATAGAGCAAGTAAAACCAACCAGTCATCAAAAAAGACTAAGCAGATAGCAAGTATCTTAACAATATAAAAACTATGGTGGGCGACAACAACCTGACACGAACCTACCAAAAGGAAAAACAAGTATGTCTGAACTAAACAACCGAACAACAACACTACCTCATATTGGTGAGGAAAAGATGTCCTGCAACAATAGCAGAAAACCAGCAACCACCAAACCTAGCCGCTTAATCATCTACTGCTCCAAACCTGAGGTATTCCAAATAAAAGAATACCTCAGCAAGAATATACAAGAGGTAAAAAGATCATCAGTAGATAATAATCAGAAGAAAACACAAAGGGGTTACCAACCCTAACCACCAGAAAGCTGCCAAACCACAACAAATGAGGAATAAAATACTATGAGTTATTAACTTAAAAAGTTCAAGAGTAAGGGAATTGCACCAAGTGCGAAACGAAGCCATGCTTCGAGAATATCTGTAAGAGTAAGCATCCAACATATGTCTATATAATAGAAAGAAAAGAAACTGAACAACTCTAAACATGTGAATTATTAACACAGGAAAAAACAGTTCTGAGTCTGTGGCCGTAATGTCCAATACGAACTAACAGACCCAAAAATCTCAAGAAGGCACTACGATGGTGGTAATAAGGTCCAACACAACCCAACTACCCAAACATCTCAAAAAGGCACCGCGGTAGTGAAAACAAGATCCAACACAACCCAACAGTCCATGAGAAAACATCAACAACCACCAAGTGTAATGATTCATGAGCCGGCACAAGGTTGGTGGTCCTTTATCCACTACCAACCATGGGCCACACCTAAATATCCATAAGTACCCATAAAACCTTAATCAAAACATCGGGCTTCTCCAATGACAAGATGGAAGAAAATCCAGAAAATCACTCTAAGGCCCAAACTCGACATATTAGACTAAGTTCGGAAAAAAACTAAGTCCATACTGATTCGTTGAGTATACTCGACAAATGCAGTAGATACACGACAAACTACACTTGGCAAATATCAACTAGCTTAACGATACCCAACGATTCAGCGTAATTACCACGATACTCGACGAATCGGCGAAAATAACCTAAGTCCTTAGAAAATTCTTCGAGTATACTCGACGAATCTAGATTCACTCAACGCTCTCAATGCCAAAGCAGTCTCACTCGATGCCTGGACTTAACTCAACGAAATTTACTTCACTCAACGCCTCCACTCGACACCCTCAATGTCAAGCTGACTATACTCGACGAACGCAATGCCTAATACTCAACTAGTGCAGAATCACTCAACGCCGAGACTAATACTCAACGAATTCGTCGAGATTACTCGACAAATCTAACTTAGACTCACAAATCACTCGACACTCTCAACGCCAAGTCTAATTCACTCAACGCCAAGACTGGCATTCGACGAATTCGCCGTGAATACTCGAGGAATTTGCCTTAGTCTCAAGAATCACTCAACGCTAAGAATACACACAATAACAAAAGCTAATATTAGACAAATTCGTCGACATTACTCGACGAATTTGACTCCACTCAATACCTATACTATTTAACAAATTTGGCATAACCCAAGACCATACTTGACGGATTCCAATCAGGCTAACCCCACCATACTCGACGAATCTTTATACCTAAACTAAAGGTCATATTCAACGAATTTGTCTATACTTAGCCTATCATACACGACAAAATTTCCTTAGATTAATTGTTAGATACCAGACGATTCCTACTTAAACTAATTATCATAAACTGGGCGGGTTGACCTAGACTAGCAGGTATATATGGCGAATTTCCACCTTTACTCGACTGAGAATTTCTCACTATATAGTAGATTGAACTTGGCTTATCCCTGCACTACTCCTAATTCTAAGGAGGAAAGAAGAAAATCAACTAGAAAACACACGGAAAACTCTTAGCAAGGGGAAGAAATCACCACTTGCCTCTATCTCCAAAAATCCGGCCACACAAGCGCCCTTTCTCACGGATCCGGACGCAAGAACACCTTGGCTACGCTTCCTGAAACTTTTCAAGGAGAAAGAGGGTCAAAACCTTATAACCTAACGTCCAAAAACTCAAGAAATGGGAAAAACTCACCGCACACACGTTGATCTCGACGAGAGCAGTC
Source organism: Platanthera zijinensis (assembly GCA_039513925.1). Taxonomy (NCBI): domain Eukaryota; kingdom Viridiplantae; phylum Streptophyta; class Magnoliopsida; order Asparagales; family Orchidaceae; genus Platanthera; species Platanthera zijinensis. The sequence goes on from CM077083.1 coordinate 162,084,055, forward strand.
CGAATCTACTCTCCGATGATGATTTTTAGCACCAAAGCTCCTACAATCGACAGCCGAAAGCCTAGAAACTTCTGTCATTCTTCTCTTTCGCAAAACAGCGTGACGGCTTGTGAGGAAGACAATAAATAGGGTTTCCATCAAATCATAAGGCTATTTATACTCATATAAGTAATATAATATTGTATTATAATCAATTACCAAATAAACGTCCAAACGACCCGAAACTCAAACCAACTCGAAATTCTACGAAAAATCACACCGTAGCTAAATATAAACTCTACTAATCCAACAGCGAAGTCAAAATCGTAATCTGATAACCCAAACTCGAGTAAAAACTCCCTGATGCCCAAGACACCAACTATCCCAAAAAGGCTACACCGAGTTCCAAAACAAACCCGACTCGCAAGGGATATCTCAAAAACATTCTAGAAATTAGCCAAGCTAATATTCTAAGTCAAAACCTCATATACCAATGAGCCAAAGTCACGCTCCAGCAATTGTACCCATCAACTACGCGTCAACGTAACGCCCTGATGTCAAAAATACGTCACTAAAGGAATTAAAATAAACATCGAAAAAATCAGGGGCGTTACATTCAGTGGTAGTGATAAAGATGATGTCTATCCAGATGCAAGAATAGATATCAGGTCCACTCTATCACATTCAGACAGTGATTCAGAGGAGGATGATGATGAGGAAGAAGATGCCTACAGTTGCTATGGACTGATGGCAATATCAGATGAAGAACCCAGTTAGGATTAGCCTAGTCTAGAGAAGGTATATTCTCTATCTAGTTCTTCTTCTGAGTCTGACTATGAGACTAGTCCCAGTTCAGAAGTTTCTTCATCCAGTGATGAAGAAGATTTTTATTCTGAGGTAGATATCAATCAATTGAATGACCATTATGATAAAATTCTGGAGCCTTTGAGAAGGAGCAGGAAGTTTTCCAAAAAGTAAGCTGAGGAGATTACCTCCCTTCAAATAGTTGCTGCCCAGCAGGCTGAGACAACATCCTTGCTGGATCAGAAGGCTAGGGAAGTCAGCCAACTAAAGTCCATCTCAATCACCCAAATTGAGACCATAAGCCAGAAGAGCAAGATCATCTTGGATCTTGAAGAGAAACTCCTAAAGGAGAAAATGATTATGGCTAGTTTTTCAAAGCCCAAAATAGTGTTACCACTGATTGACTCCTTTACCTCTCAAAAAGATGAGAGATGCTTAGGGTCTAAGTGGAATTCTTGAGTTGGCCATTCTAAAAGGAAAGGCAAGGCTCCTGTAGTGCCTCACACCACCTTTCGTAAGGTAATCCTCCCTTCCAATAGGTATGACCAAGACTGTATGTATGGTCACTAGAAGAATGAGAATTCTCCTTGTAAGAGTACAAGTGTATCTTGCAATGGAAGAAGGAAGGGCATGGGTTTGAGTGCACAGAAGGCTCCCTATGAAATCTCCCCCAATTTGAAGAAGTTAGAACCCTATAAGATAAGGTCAACTGTACATAATAAATAATAAAGCATTAAGACTTGAAAAGATAAAAGAAATTAAAAACAACACGCATTCCAATACAATCATAGAAATCATATATATATCACAAATTGTTTATAGTTTGGGGGGGGGGAACCCACAACTCAACACAAAATATAACTATTGGTCTAGCTTGCTCTTCCTCTTTTGCCTCTGTCTATCAAAATAAGCCTTTGGCTTTGGAAAGTACTTTGGAGGGGCTGGAGGCATCAGATCCGCATCTCTATGATCTCTGAAGTGTATCCTTCTCTTTATGCAGGACAGTTTGTACTTGTTCCATTCTTCTTGATCATAGTGGTGTTGATGTTTTTCACCACCAAGATCGACCAAGGAGAATGTTTCTAGACTAATTCCTCTGGAAATCGGGCTCCACACATCTTTCATCTCTCTGTTTGGTTCTACTCGAGCTGGATATGACCTTATTACAGATGGGCCTTCCCCACATCTTATTTTCTTGTAAACCGGAGGAGGGAAGTCTTCAACAAGTTCTATCTTTGGAGCTTCAGCAGCAGTAGCAGCAACAACACTAACCTAAGAAAAATCCCGTGTATCTGACCAGTACGGAGAGTAATCCTGGTGAGGTTGTAGTCTTATCATGTGCTGGTACAGGCACAACAGGTACTTGAGATCCTATCAACTAACTATGAAGCCACACACAATTGTCATAGCTATAGTCATTTACACCTTTGAAATTATCTAACATTGCTACTTCAAGTGCATTGAACTTAGCTACCACCTTAGCCTCCAAGGTTTCCTCCCCCTTTCTGACAACTTCCGCTAAAGCATTTGTATAAGCTTGCATGTTATCTTCATAATGTGCCATCGCTCTATTATGACCTTCAATCATAGTTTTGTCATTAGTATCAACATTGCACATAACATTTTGATTGCTCATTAAACCGTTCATAACAAACTCAACTCCATTTCCACCTTGGGTAAACCAGGAGTCTAACTTATCATCTAGCTTGTCAAATCAAACGTTAACCTCAGCTAGGCCTTTGTTCAGATATCTTTCTATTTCTTTCACCTTTTTCAGAACTTTCTACAAAGATGAATCAAAATAAGCTTTCTACTTGGCTAACATTGCCTCGATGCTATGTAAAATTATATTATCAACAGTCAAAGCTGGGGTCTCAGAGATGGGAGTGCTGGGCAGATCCTCACTAGAAGACTCATCTATCGGAGATAAATGAGGTCTAGAAGTTGTAGTATGACTTGCAGCAGCAGTTAGAGCTGGAGTCTGCTCCTCAATATCTCCCTCCTCGTCAGAAAGAACCAAAAACCCCTCTGCAATAGTAGGAGGTGCATCTGGCATCTTGCATATTCTTTTCTCCATGTTGCGCATAAGCCTGGAAACCTCAGTAGCCACTGATATAGAAGGCCTGGTCACCTCCCCCTCAGAAGATGAAGCGGGAACACTTTCTGGGAGAGGGATAATTAGGTTCTCCACTAGCACTAGATTAGAACAAACATCCACATTATTAGAATCTTTGGTCTTATAAGCGTCAAACTCCACCACCATATGTTCAACATCCAAATGGATATCATCGTCAGCAGCATCCTCCTCCTCATCATCATCAGCAACAACCTCATCATCCAAATCATCATCAACATAAAATTCATAAACAGCAGCCTCTTCCTCCTTAGTCACCAACACTTCAACAACAGTCTGAGCCAACTTGGCAACCTTTGTCATCAGAATCTCTTACTCTGTAATGCGAATAACTGACTTTGAAACATCTGGCACTGAGTTTGAAGGCACTCTCAAGGGCACTATGCTAGTGGCCACTTGTGTGTCAACTGTCTCCCCCTCAATACCTGCCCTTGAACTCTCAGGAATTTCACTGGGGTGTGGAGAGGTAATCCTGACCTCAGGAGCATGCTTTGCCTCCTCCACAGCCAAATCTGGGGCTCCCCTGGCCTAGTGATCCTCATATCCTACCTTGGGAATATAGATGAGTCTATCTTCTTGAGGTGATTGATAGGCACACCTCTGGTCATATTAAACCTGTCACTATCTAGTTGATTCAGATACATGTTGATAATCCTCCCAAAGTTGGGAATGCAAAGGCTATCCTTGATTTTCTCAAACAACAATGCACCCCAATCATGTTTTTTTCTACATATGATGGCAATAAGGGTCTTGAACATATCTGTGGAGAGATAGTCGTGGGACCCAGTCTTGCACAAGAATACTTTACCTATGATGTCGGAAAGAATTTTGCCATCTTTATTCATCCCTTTGCGCTTAACTGCTTGTGTACCTCGGGGAAATCCATAGAATAGAAGAGCTCTGGAGAAGTCATCCTCGTCAAGGTAATCGGCCTCATCACATGTAGGTGGCCTCAAGTACGAAGAGAGAGGTGATGCTTTCACTTTTACTTTGTTCTTCCAAATTTTGCTCTTTATGACTGAATCTTCATGACGTAGCTTGGCATTCTTGAAGAACTCAAGAACTTCCTTGTCCAGGACCTTGCAAGGGTGTTTTAGGACAAAGGAAAGTCTTGCAGTCTCCAACATTAGTAAAATATTTTTGAACTCATCAGAATCATCAGTAAAGCCTGCGCTAACAAGTTCTCCTGCCCCTAGCAAACAACTTGTGCTTCTGGAAGCCATGGAAAAAACTGAATCTGGAATGAAATGGATTTCTGAGCTTTTTCAGAGTTGGCGACAACATGGTTTCGGGAACACACCACGAGAAGAAATCGTCAGGAAATCCTTATTGTACTGTCGGCTAGGGTTTGGAAGTCGTTCACAACCCTAATCGAGGAAAGAATGAATCCTAGTCCACGGGAGGAAGACGATCCAGTTGTCACGGGAGCCGAACGATCGCGATTTCTAATTCGGCGAGTCGGCTTAAGGGTTTCGTCGAATTAGACTGTGTGATTTCCCCTTGACTATATAAATATATAATTTAAAATTTTTTAGAAGGCGCATACCTGAATTCATGGCTCTTTGGATCTAATATAGAAGTTTGAAATTTTGTCCTAAGTTGAATTCGACGAGAATCGCTGGTGGTCGAGTCCAATTCGGTGAGTATCGCATGAATATTCGATAAATTGGTGACTTGATCTCTGATACTCAACGAATTAGCCTTGGGACAATTTTTTGACTTTGTGAAATAATTCCCGAGTTAGTTCCTTCTTGCTTGGCTTTCTTCACGAGTCTATGTTCAACATACCTAGTTCCGTTTTGAAGAACGAGAACTTGGCTAAGTCCAGCGGCTTTGTAAAAATATCTGCGATCTGATTATCCGTAGAGATATAGCCGAGGGCTATGTCCATTCTCCATATGCTCCCAGATGAAGTGGTACCGCACCTCAATGTGCTTTGTCTGGTTGTGAGAGACTGGATTATTCGCGATCGCTATTACGCTGGATGAGTCACAATACATCGGAATTTCTTTAAACTTCAAGTTATAGTCCTCAAGTTGATTCCAGATCCAGAAAAGATGTGCGCAACAACTACTCGATGAGATATACTCTCACTCGGCCATAGAAGTTGCCACACAATTTTGCTTCTTACTGCTCCATGAAATAAGCCGTCTTCAGAGGAATTTGCACGTCCTGGAAGTGTTTTTCCTAGCATCCCTGCTTCCAGCAAAATAGGCATGTGAAAAACCAATTAGCTCGATATCATTATTTCTCGGGTACCATAAGCCAAGATTGCGTGTACCCTTAAGGTATCTTAAAATTCGCTTTGCAGTGACGTAATGAGATTCCTTTGAGTTCGCCTGAAATCTTGTACAAATGCATGTTGAAAACATTATATTTGGTCTACTAGCAGTGGGGTAGAGCAAAGATTCAATTATGCTTTTGTATTTGGTTTTATCAAAAGGTTTCCTTTCTTATCCTTGTCTAGAGACACAATTGAACCCATTGGAGTCCTCATAGAGGTTGCATTCTCCATTCTGAATTTCTTAAGAATCTCCTTGGTGAACTTCATCTGAGAGATGAAAATTCCATCTTCAAATTGCTTCACCTGAAGTTCTAAGAAATACTTCAGCTCTCTCATACTGCTCATTTCAAACTTCTCTTGCATAAGTTTGGAAAACTTCTTGCAAAGGTTGTCATCTGTAAAGCTAAATATAATGTCGTCGATATAGATCTACACTAGCAAAATCTTTCCTTTAACTTCCCTAAGAAATAATGTTTTGTCTATCTTTCCTCTTGTGAACTTGTTCTTAAGAAGAAAGCTAGATAATGTCTCATACCAAGCTCGAGGAGCTTGCTTTAAACCGTATAGAACTTTGTTTAAAAAATAAACATGATCAGGGAAATTGGAATTAACAAAACCTGGGGGTTGCGCTACGTATATTTCCTCTCTTAGATTCTGGTTTAGGAATGATGACTTCACATCAATTTGGTAGATGGTGAAGCCGTTGAGGGCAGCATATGCAAGAAACAACCTGATCGCCTTGAGCCTAGCCATTGGAGCAAAGGTCTGGTCGAAGTCGATCCCTTCTTCCTTTCTGTATCCTTGAGCTATAAGCTAGCCTGGCTTTATTCTTGATAATGACTCAATTTTCGTCCAGCTTGTTTCTGAAAATCCACTTATTGTCGATCACATTCTGTCCCTTAGGCCTGGGTACCAACTCCAAGACTTTGCAATGTTCAAACTGATTGAGCTCCTCTTGCATTGCCAAAATCAAAGAAGCATCCTTGTTTGCTCCTTCGAACTTCTTCGGCTCAACCTGAGATAGAAAACTAAGATGCATAATCTCATTAGTTGTACCTCTTCTAGTTCTAACTCCGTCGATGGCTCTCCAATGATGTGATCAATAGGGTTATCTCTTAGGTTTCTGAACATGAGATTTCTTCCTCTACCTCTCGCAGGTTCTAAAGCATCATGTGAATCCTCCGGGGTTGGTTCATCTTGTTTTTCTTCAACCACCAAGCCTGGATCAACGATCTTGACCGAGCTTGGAGTTTCTTCCTTGACAGCTTCATCCAAGCATAGTTCCTTGAACTTTGTACATGTTTCTGCACCAATGACACTAGAAGAGCTACTTTGGAGCAGGCTTGTCTCATCAAATACAACATTGATTGAATCTTCTACCACCAGAGTATTTTTATTAAAAATCCTATATGCATTACCATGGCTACTATAACCTACAAAAATACCTTCAAAATATTTTTCACTAAACTTCGTGCGGTAATACTTCCCATTATTAAGTACAAAGTATTTACTTCCAAAGATTCTAAGGCAGGACACAGTCAGTTTTCTGCCCTTCAATTGCTCATAGGGGGGGTCTTATGATAGCTTTTGTTGATAAGTGCTCTGTTTTGTACGTGACAAGCTGTGTTAACTGCTTCAGCCCAGAAGTACTTTAGAAGTGAAGTGTTGTTTAACATAGTTGTACATGCTTCAATTAGGGTTCTATTCCTTCTCTCATCAACTCCATTTTGTTATGGAGTGCGTGGAGAGGAAAACTCATGAAAGATACCTTGGCTTTAACATAATTTTGTCATGGAAACAGACTCAAACTCTGTTCCGTGGTCACTTCTGATTTTTATCATTGAGCAGTTCAATTCGTTCTGAATTTGCCGGATAAAATTAGTGAAAGAGTCAAAGGTGTCTGACTTGTGTTTCCGAAAGAACACCCAGGTAAAATGTGAGTATTCATCAACAATTAATAACGTATAGACCTTACCTCCTAAACTGTGAATAAGCATAGGAATGAATAAGTCCATATGAAGTAAGTATAAACTTCTTGAAGTATCCTTTTCAGCAATACCCTTGAAGGTAGACCTTGTCCGCTTACCCATTTGGCATGAGTGACACGGACTCTCTTTAAGGCACTTAATGTTCGGGGAATCTTGCACTAAGTTGTGAGAAAATAACATATTTATGGTTTTAAAATTAATATGTGCTTATCACTTCTTCCATTGGTCACAAAAAGACGCACTATCTTTTGTAAGAAAACATACTGATGTATAATTGTCTAAACAAAAAAAATTTAACAGAGAATATTTTTTCTCCGAGTGCCTGTTAAGACCGTCTCCAAATTTGTAGATGACTTTATCAAACACTCGTCCTTGCAGAACTCAATGATATAACCATTATCACATAACTAACTTATGCTTATAAGATTTTGGTGTAACCCTTCAACATAACCACGCCTGTGAAAGAGACTACTCCATTGGAGATGATACCATAGCCTTTTGTAGTTCCCCGGTCTAACCTTCCAAAGATGACTTTTGGTCCATCTTTGACTGGGCTGAAATCAAGCAACATGCTTCTTATCCCGGTCATATGCCGAGAGCATCCACTGTCCAAATACTAGATAAATTTTTGTTGGCCTTTGGACATACCTGCAATTATAAATCATTTTACCTTAGGAACCCAAACATATTTGGGTCCTTGGTTCCTGGTCAGCTTAACACCACTAGGAACAATAACTATGCGAGTGGTCGATCTTGCATGGTTAACTCGTGGGGTTATAAATTTAGAAGGGTTATACCAACAATCTATGCCAAAATGACCAATTTTGCCGCAACACCAACAGTTAAACCTATTGTACCTTCTCTTATACTCCTGCTTTACCTTTTGAACGTGAGGTCTAGCAGGGGCAACATACTTGGAGGTGGAAGACTCCTGATTATAGCATACACAGGGCTTCTCCATCTCCTTTGCCTTAGGTACAAAAGTTTTGGCTTTTGGTGCCCTCATATGGTTATGTCCATGATCATAAGGACCATAACTCTTGAGTTCAATCTCTTCATAAGGTGTTTTGAAAAAACTGGCACCTTTGTCTTAGGGACGGGTCCATCCCTGGTATGGCTTCTTGGGCTCTACATAAGTAGGCCTAGTAAGATGATTATAGGATGACTCAAGGTCAAACTTGTTCGTCGGAAAAATTACCTTCCTAAACGAGGGTTGACCTAGAGGTTCCTTACCCTTTTCCTTTGCACTGGCTTTTATGATAGCCTTACCTTTCCCAACTACTTGGCCAATACCACTAGCCTTCTATGGAGCTGAGAACTCATCAATGAGTGGGAGAACAGTCTTCGACATGGAGAAAATCTCAACAAGTTTTATCTCCACCAAGAGATTTTCTTCCAGCTCATCAAGGTATTTCTCTTTTGGACTTAATATTTAAGCGAAGCTTTTTCAATTCCTCTTGCAAGGAGTGAATTTCACTTATGAGAGGATTCAATTCTACAATTTCCTCCCTCAGGCTTGATTTAACTACCTTGAGAGAGGCAATCTCTTTTGCTTGCTTTTTGCCTATCTTGTGGCATTTGTCAATAGCTTTCAAAAGGTTCTCATGCTGAACCATTAACTCAGAATCACATTCCTCAGAAGAATAGCCTTCATGAACATTGGATGACATTTTCGATTGAGAGAGTATTGTGTGTGAGTTTACCTTCTTGCGATACTCTGAGTCACTAGCTTCCTCGTCTGATTGAGCCATGAGCCCGAAGTAGGCTTCCTCATTCTCTGAGTTGGGATTGCTTGAATCGCTGTCACTGAGAGTCTTGGACTTTTTGGCGACGAACCTCTTTTCTTCTTTTCTCTTGCCCTTGAAGGATCTTTTCTCCTCTTTCTTGGAGCCCTCCTTCTTCTTGTATGGGCATTAAACAATCATGTGACATATCTTGTTGCAATAGTAACACACAATGTCAGTGGAAGAGTGTTTATTCGATTTAGATCTATACCTGTCCTCTCAGTTGTATCTTTTTCTAGAGTAGTCACCATCACGATGAGATTTCCTGAAGTCAGATGAGGTTGTAGCTTTTTCTGGAGCAGTCACCATCACGATGAGATGCCCTTGAAGTATCTTTTCTCCTCTTTCTTGGAGCCCTCCTTCTTCTTGTATGGGCATTCAACAATCATATGATATGTCTTGTTGCAACAGTAGCACACAACGTCAGAGGAAGAGTGTTTGTTCGGTTTTGATCTATACCTATCCTCTCGGTTGTAGCTTTTTTTGGAGCAGTCACCATCACGATGAGATTTCCTGAAGTCAGATGAGGATGAATGATTCTTCATATGTCTCCTCTTGATGAGCAGTTTCTTGTACTGCTTGGATATAAGAGAGAACTCCCCATCCGATAGCTCAGAGCCAGATGTGCTAGGCTCAGAGTCTTCTGGAGTGTCAGTAACACGAGTCCTTACTAGTGAGATAGCTTTGGACTTTCTCGACCCTCCCGCCTTAAGGGCTCCGAGTTCTCTTTGCTGGAAGTCCGGCTATTCTGCTCCTCATTCTTTCTGGTGTTCATTTGTAGTTCGTAGGAGAGCAATTTCCCAAAGAGCTTCTGAGGGTCAGTCTCAGACAACTTCCCAAACTCCCTGATAGCAACCAATTTAGTGTCCCATTCCTTTATCAGGGATCTGAGAAACTTGTCGTTGATCTCGTCATTAGTGAAGGTACGACCATAGTTCCTAAGGCTGTTAACAATCTTAAAGAACTTCTTGAAGCTATTAGTAATACTATCACTTGATCCTTGCTTGAATGCTTCGTATTCCTAATTCAGCAATGATCTGCAATCGTCTCTGACTTCCTCTACCCCTTCCATCAGCACAACTAGGCAGTCCCACATTTATTTGGCAGATTTACAGTGGAATAGATTCTGAAGCATTGGGTTGTCCACTGCACTTGTGATGATGTTCTTTGCCTTCTTATTCAGGGAGACCAAGACTATTTCATCCTTAGTTAAATCCATCATCTTCTTGGGGATCATGACTGCAGGATTTAGAGCTAATGGTTGAGTCAGTATGTGGGGTCCTTCTTCCACAATCTGAAAAATTCTTGGATCAGCAACTTCCATGAAGAACCTTACTCGTTCTTTCGACATGGGAAAGTTTTCATTTGTGCACACTGGAAGCTTCATAGAAGACATGTCTTTACTTTTGTCCATGGTGACTAGATGGAATCTCTTGACGCTAGAACAGGGATCTTGTTCAAGGTGTTAACCTTATATCGAACAAAACTCCCCTCTGACACAAATTGAAAGTATTTAGCGTCTACCTAAATCACCTAGAGGGGGTGATAGGTGATGTTTGTGTCTTTTCGCGGAATAAAAATCACTTTATAAATCAAGCATTCAAACACAGAGATTTATAGTGGTTCCCCGAGTTGGGTACGCCCACTTTCCCGCCGCGCTTATCTACCACGAAGGGCTAGATTCGGCTACTTCACAAATACTCAGATTTCTTCAAATCTTACACCTCGGAGCCGCAACTCCTACGATTCGGAGATAACGCTCCTACCACTTGATCCACAAACGGATCTACAAACTCGATCCACAAATGGATCTACAAATTCGATCCACTAATGGATTTAGAAACTCAATCCACAAACGAATCTACAAACTCGGAGGAAAAATCTCCTATAACAGTAAATGAATATTACAAAACACAAACGATTACAAGTCTTTGCCCCAACATTCTTAGAAAAAGTAGATCTTGAATCTTGGAGACCTTGGAGAAATGAAATCTTGAAGACCTTGAATCATGAACCTTCAATCAATAAGATTTGGAGGAGTAAAGATCTTCTGAGAGAGTATCAATCCAGTAACGTATGTCGAAGAAGATGAATCGAGCATAGTAAGTTGTTGGCGGCCGATTGGAAATTGTAAAGCGTACAGAGTGTCGGCCGATCGAAAATCGTAAAGCGTACAGAGCGTCAGCCGACTATTTCTTCGTTTGGAAAGTTTCTGTCGATTTGAAAGTGATAGAATAACACGATTAAATGGAAGGAAATATCTCCTATGTATTTTAGAGATCTCCTTGCCAATGGTTAGAAGAAAACTTCCAAAAATGAAACCAAGAATTTACTGTGCATGGCCGACCGAAACCCGAACCAACGATTTTGAAAAATTCGGAAAAATGACTAAGTAAAATTTGCTGAGTATCGTCGAGACTCACTAGTATACTCGCCAGATGTACCTTGATATACGACGAATAATACTTGGACAAATCATTCTCAGGCCAACCATTCACTCAATGCCAAAGCGGAGAGTCATACTCGACGAATTCGTCGAGTATCACCTGATATACTCGACGAATTCGTCGAGTATCACCTGGTACACTCGACGAATTCATCGAGTATAAGCTAAATGACTCAGCGCAAACAATGTCATTGCACTCAACGCCTTTTGTTCACTCAATGCAAAGGTCAGCAATTAACGAATATCATCGAGATGACACAACGCACTCAACGTCGTTGCACTCGACGAATAAGAATTGGAAAAATCTAGAGAAGTAGCGTCGATGGGACTGAACAAATTTGGCGTGTATCACTTAGCATATTTGACGAATTAGGCGAGTATCGTTAGATACATTCAACGAATTCGATAAGTATGCACGACGATACTCGACGAATTTTACTTAAAAGAATTTTCAATTCTTCAACTAATTTACCCTAAGTATAAAAGATGAATTCGACGGGTATGGGTAGGTATACACAATGAATTCGTTGAGTATCAAGCTGATACTCGACGAATTCGATGAGTATTCCAAACCATACTCGATGAATTTTAATTAGAAGAAATTCCTGTCATTCTGAATCTAAGTCTTGATAATCCTTGAGCCTTCTCTAGTACTTGGGATAGAAGTACACCCCAATAGAGAGATTACACATGAGTCAACACATTGTCCTATACAATGAGTAATTTCAATGTAAAGTCCTGTGTTTATTGAGCCACTGTAACCTGACATTGGTGTGTACTTAGCAATGAAAACTTGCCAGTACATAACTCAAAAGGCAACATCAAATACAATCATAATTCATCTTATTTTAACTGGGCCCTTATTCAAATCCGGGTTATAGTGGATACAATACCCAACAAAGAAGTCCAAATGTCCCATTTGTATTTGGTGCTCCAGCCCCCACACTCAGGAGTAAGGCAGAGGCCTTCTGTTAAGATCTCCCAACACACACTCAGACCAAGGGCAAGTCTGTCAGCAAGCCAGACTTGGGCATTTCTGAGGCAATTAATAGCATGTCTTATGCAAAGAAGATCACTGTTGGTATTTCTCAAGAAAAACCAAGATCTTCTATTACTAGACTCACCTTCAGTCAGACTATGGCTGAGAGAAATAGGATAAAGGAAGGCACTCCTCTTTCTAAACAATTAGCTGGTACCAGACCTGCTCAAAAAAGAAGGTATAATATTCATGAGTACTAGTGTTGTGACAAAGTGAGTCATTTTGCCTTAGATTGCTGGAACAATTCTACTATGCCCAAAGCAAGTGTTAGTCTTCTTGTCAGAAAATCTGCAGGTAGATAAGGTCTATTTCAGGCTAACCAAAACCTAGGACCCAATAAAAATTGGGGTCCTAAGGTAAGGTAAACTCTGTTTTGCAGGATAGTCTAAGTGCCCATACTCCTATGTGGTACTTGGGCCGAGGTTGTTCCAACCACATGACTGGAGCAAGGAGCAACTTGAGGGAGTACACTCTAGTAAAGGAATGACCCAAAGTGATCTTTGGTGGATCAGACAGAGGAGTCACCAGAGGTTATGGTAAGTCACAAATGGCATAGTCACTATCATAAAAGTATCTTATGTGGAAGGGTTGCAACAGAACCTGATAAGCATAAGCCAACTCTATGAGCTTGGCTATGACATAGTATTCCACAAGGATTAGTGCCATATTAAGAGGTTGAGTGATCAAGAGGTCATCTTGACAGGCACTAGGACTGGGAATGTTTATTGTTTAAATTTTCTATATTTAGATATAGACTCTCCTATATTCCTAGTTATAAATGAGAAAGTCGCATACTATGTCCAATGGTGCAAGAGACTAGCTCATTTGAACTATAAGACAATTGACAAGCTCTTTAGTGAAGAGCTAGTTAAGAATGGTCCTAAAATTAAATGCACTAAGGAAGGCATTTGCTCTGCATGCTAAAAGGGGACCAAAGCTTTTTTCAAGAGCAATGCTATCAAAGACTCTATGAGGTGTTATATACCTATTGAAAATAGACTTGTTTGGTCCTATGACAATTCAGAGTCTAGGTAGGAAAATTTATACCCTTGTGGTTGTTGATGACTTTTTCATATTTGCTTGGGTTTTCTTTTTGAAGAAAAATTCTGAAACCCCTGAAGTCTTCAAGACATTTGTCAAGCAAATTCAGAATGAATTGGACAATATTGTGGTCAAAATCAGAAGTGACCATGGAACTGAATTTTAGTCTGATAGTATGACAAGGTTCTGTGAAGAGCAAGGGATTCACCATGAATTTTCTTCTCCAAGAACACCCCAGCAAAATGAGATTACTGAGAGGAAGAATAGGACTCTCATAGAGGCTGGAAGGACCTTGTTGAGTGACATATCTCTCCCAGAATATTTTTGGGTTGAGGCAGTAAATACTGCATTTCATGTCCTTAATAAAGCCTCTTTCACCAAGAGCCGCAAGAAGACTCCCTATGAGATCTTGAAGGGCATAAAACCAAATCTGGGTTATCTCAGGATCTTTGGTAGCAAGTGTTATGTGTTGAATAATGGGAAGTCCCATGTGACTAAGTTTGCTTCCAAGTCTTATAAAGGGATTTTTGTTGGGTACAACAATCATAGTAAGGCCTATAGGATCTACAACTTGACAAGTCAAGTTGTAGAAGCATCTGTTAATGTAGTATTTGATGAGTCAACTATGATTAATAGTGAGTTGTCAAGCTCCTCTTCTAGTCCTGCAGGTACAGAGCTATTGATGGATAAGCTAACCATCAAGGAAGTTGCTCCAATTGTCCAAGATGGAGTGGATATTACAGAGGAAGTACCAGGATATAATAATATGGATGAAGGTCAGCAAGATGCAAACATTGAAGCACAGGATGTTGAAGCAAGATTGCCTCTAGCTGTCAGACATCTAAGGGATCATCCAAGATACCTCATTATTGGTGATGTTAGCCAAGGAGTGGTGACTAGGAGCAAAAGTATCAATATAGCACTATACTCAAGGTTCCAATCACAAGTAGAGCCCAAAATATTTGAAGAGGGCAACATAGATCTGTTCTGGATTGTAGCTATGTAAGAGAAACTGAACAAGTTTAAGAGGTGTAAGGTATAGAAGCTAGTTCCCATACCACAAGGACATAATATCATTGGAGTCAAGTGGATTTACAGGAATAAAGTTGATGAAAATGGCATTATAATCAAGAACAAAGCTAGGCTGGTAGCTAAGGTGTACAAACAAGAAGAAGGTATTGACTTTGATCAAACCTTTGCCCATGTAGCAAGATTGGAAGCCATCATACTGTTCCTTGCATATGTTGCACACACGGGATTCAAAATCTACCAAATGGATGTGAAGTCAGCCTTTCTGAATGGTGACTTAAAGGAAGAGGTTTATGTTGAAAAGCCTCCAGTTTTTGTTGTACCTAACTAACCTGATTCAATTTATAGGCTTAGGAAAGCTCTATATGAGTTGAAGCAAGCCCGTAGAGCATGGTATGAGATATTATCTAGCTTCCTCATTGAGAACAAATTCTCAAGGAGAAGATAGACAAGACCCTATTACTAAGGGAATCTAAGGGCAAGATCATCCTAGTCCAGATTTATGTAGATGACATAATCTTTGGATCTACTGATGATAACCTTTGTAGGAATTTTGCTAAACTTATGCAAGGGAAGTTTGAGATGATCAACATGGGTGAGCTTAAGTGCTTCTTGGGCCTCCAAGTAAGATAGACTGAAGATGGATTATCTATATCCTAGTCTAAGCTCACCAGGGAGTTGATCAAAAAGTTTGGTATAGATAATGCCTCCACCATGAAAACTCCCATGGGGTCAAGTATGCCTATAGTAAAAGATGAGACAGGGAAACCTGTTGATGAAACTTTGTATAGTGGTGTATTGGATCCCTTTTATATCTTACTATAAGTAGGCCAGACATCATGTATGTTATATGTGTTTGTGTTAGGCATCATGCTAGCCCTAAAGAATCTCATTACTCTGCTACTAAGAGGATTTTGAAATATATTAAGAGCACACCAGATCTTGGCCTATGGTACCCTAGAAATAGGGATTTTGAACTAACATGCTATTCAGATACAGATTTTGTAGGCTGCAAAGAGGACAGGAAAAACATATCAGACACCTGTCAGTTCTTGGGAGGAAGACTAGTGTCTTAGAGCAGCAAGAAACAAACAAGTATTGCAATTTCAACTGCAGAGTCAGAATATATAACTGTTGGGAACTACTGGGCATAGTTACTGTGGATCCAACATCAGCTCCATGACTATAACCTCCAGATAAGTAGAAGTCCTTTATATTGTGATTCTACTTGTGCAATCTAAATTGTTAGGAATCCAATTTCTCATAGAATGACTAAGCACATTTAGATCAGATATCATTTCATTAGGGAGTATGTGGAATGTGAAGATATCAGTCTTGAGTTTGTCCCTATAGACAAGCAGGTGGCTGATATCTTCACTAAGCCACTAGATGAAAAAAGTTCAACACCTTCAAGTTTGAGTTGGGTATGTTGAACTTGGTCTATCTTCAGCTGCTACTCATGTTGTTTTTGTTGCAGGTTGTACAACTTCGTTCATGTTAAAAATATATTCAGTGGTATCAAACTTTCCAAGTGGTTCAAGAGTCTATCAGAAAGGATGATAGAAGATGCTTTAGTTGAGGGGGAGCAAGTTCATCTTCTTATAGAGAACAAGAAGATGCAATAGTTGATTATCTAAAATAAAAAGGGAGAGATGATAATGAGAGGCCATCACACCCCCCTGACTATTTTATAGAAGTAAAAAGGGGGGAGAAGGAAGTGATCAAGGAAATGATTAAGGATTTGCAGCAAAATTGAGCGGGAAGTAGTAATGATCACCCTACAGGAACGTTAAATGGGGAGATTGTTGGGAAGAAGGAAATGATCAAGCATCAGACAGCAAAATAGGGGGAGCTGAAAGTGATCATCATCACCTTGTGGGCAAGGAAAGTGTGGTAACCTATAACTTGATACTCTCGTTCTCTTGTAATAAGTTTTACAATTTACTATTTTATTTGCTGCATATGTAAGTATATATCATTGACAAAGAATTTTGTTTGAGGGTTTTGACTTGTTCAAATAGGGGGAGATTGTTGGGTCCATTGTTCACAATGTCCCAGATTTGTAGAAGTCAAACAAGTTAATGGTTTACACATAGTTATATTTGATATATGTTCAAGTTCATGCATGCAGGTTGGTCCTTTTCATATTGATTGGACATGTTTTCCAAGTGGTTGTGATAGGTGGTCACAAGGTAGAGAAGTAGAGAAAAATAAATCTATCTAAGTACACAAGCATTGAGTGAAGCCAGTTCACTCAATGCTAGATATCAAAGAAGGATGTTGGAAAGGCTGAAAATCTCCTAAGTCCACAGGAGTTGAGTGAAGCCAATTCACTCAACACCAGATACCAAAAAGCATTGAGTAAGGTATGGACAATCAAATCCCAGCAGTTTGCGAGACAGAAATGCGGCTAAGTCTATAGGCGTTGCGTGAAGGCAGTTCACTCAACACCATATAACAAGAGGCGTTAAGTGTAGAAGAGTCTGTCAAAGCTTTAGCAGTGGCAAGCAGAAAATCGACTAAGTACAGAGGCGTTGTCTGAGGATAGCTCACTCAACGCCAGATGAGTAGAATCAACGAGCAAAGACCAGTCAGTCAAAGCCTTTGCCTTGATAGTGAAGAAAAGTGAATATGTCCACAGGTGTTGAGTGAAGCCAGTTCACTCAACGCCATACAACACAAAGTGTTGAGGAATGACTGAAAAGTCAAAGCTTAAGAAGAAGGATGACAGAAAAGTGGCTAAGTCCACAGGCATTGAGTGATGTCAACTCACTCAACACCATACAGCTAGAAGCATTGCATCAAGATACTTCAGTCAAAGCCACAGAGAATCCGTTAAAGAAATATGGCTAAGTACAGAAGCGTTGAATGAATCCAGTTCACTCAATGCCATGAGAATCTGTCAAAGCCAAAGAAGGAGACAAAAAAATTATCAAAGTACATATGCGTTGAGTGAAGCCAGTTCACTTAACGCCTAAGCAAGACAGAAGAATTATCTAAGTCCAGAGGCAATGAGTGAAGCCAGTTCACTCAATGCACTCAATTCCTAAGCAAGGCAGAAGAATTGTCTAAGTCTAGAGGCATTTAGTGAAGCCAGTTCACTCAATGCACTCAATGCCTAAGCAATGCAGAAAATTGGCTAAGTCTGGAGGCGTTGAGTGAAGCCAGTTCACTCAACGCACTCAACGCCTGATGGTGTAGAGAATATGGCTAAGTCCAAATGCGTTGAGTGAAGGCCATTCACTCAACGCACTCAACGCATGAATTGAATATGAAAATTTTGCTAAGTGTACCGATGCTGAAGTTAGAAAATTTCAACCTAAGTTAATGGAATTCAAATTCATTGCCGGAAAGCTAGAATTCACCACTAATGGCGCCGACGGCTAGCTGTAAGATTTTTCTGTAAAAGGAAGGCTATATATCTGTAATTAAAACAGGGCCCATGGGTCAAGATAATCGTTGGACGGTTGATGATAAAAAGAATGAGATCGGCAGAGAAGAAAAAATCATTTAGGGTTTGTCTTTCTGAAAAGCAGCACAACTTCTTCTTCTTTCTCGCCATTATTACAGAGCTCAAAGTAGTAGTACAAATCGATTGATCCAAAAGGTCATCAAGTTAGTTGCTGCAATAAACACTGGCAATAGCAAGGTCAGAGATATTTCTCTGAGAGAAAAGCAGCCAAGGCCAACCCTTGCTGCAGTTACTTTAAAGTCCAAGCAGAGCTTATCCTGAAGACTATTTTCTGGAGCTGTGAAGAAGGAATCTGGACTGAGTTTTCTCAGGACAGAATGAAAAAGACACAGAGATCATTTCTTTGTTGTCTATTCAACATCAACAAACCTAATCTCCTGTAGGATCTTTCTAAATCTGAGTTGTAAGCCTATTTATAAAGGCCAAGTGTATGATCTTGTATGGATCTGAGTGGTAGGGTTCTATTAAGAATCTGAGTGTAGGGCTTTGGCCTGAGTGGTAGGATTCAAGTATGAGTTTGAGTTGTAGGATCCTTTGGATCTGAGGCAGGGCTATCGTCCTAGCCTGAGTGGTAGGGCCTTTTGGCCTGAGGTAGGTGATCTTTTGATCACTGAGTTGTAGGACTTTATGCCCGAGCTGTAGCTCTTGGAGGATATAGAGTGGTTCTGCGGAATTGTGTTGTAAGCTCTTAGGAGCCGAGTTTTTGGTGAAGTGCCTCATCTAACACACAGTTAAAAAGTTGGGAGGGATAGTGGACGTACCCAAACTCTGGGGAACCACTATAAACCATCTGTGTGTTGTGTGTGATCTTCTTGAAAGCAAAACTAATCTAATCACATCAGAGCAAAAAACAGATAACGGTCAAAAGAAATTAAAAAGACCTAAAAAACTATTCACCCCCTCACCCCTCTAGGTGTTTAGCTACCCTTGTAATCAAAGACTTTCCCTTAACATATTTTATATATTATATTTTTCCCGATAGATTGAACCCCAGCAAGTGCGCAGATATACTTCTACGTAGTTCCTCCCCTGACCATTGTGCACACTATGGTGTATTGCTATTGCAATTATTGGTCCCGGACATCAAATCACATCCTGATGAGAACATATGGGTTGGTTGAAGTACTATCATCGTTTGTTATATACTTCGGAAAGCAGTTCACATCTACACCTCCAGCGTCATGGGAAGGGCAAAACCTTCATTTTCAGTTGCACGAACGTACATAAACTTGTTAAAGAGGAGTGTAAATGAGTACGATCAGTGGAGGAAAGCAGAGATAAGAGTATAGTGTGAGAGGGAATTCCACTTATTAAAAGTTAAGTATACGTGTTATAAATATTAAATGTAACTTACTGCATTTTATTGTGTATTTAGTTTAGTCTCACACTGCCTGTGGTGATTCCACATTCTCCTCTTCTCCTATATGTAGACCCCAAGGGTCCTCATTTCACATATGAATACAAACGTTTTGTTAATTCTAACATGGTATCAGAGCGAGGTTCTTCTTAATTTTTCTCCGCACTCGCACCTCTACTCGCGCACACTGTCCGCGACCTCAAACCTCTGCCCGCGAGATCTCGTTCTTAGGATCTGTAGCACGCTCTATCCGCGACCTATTCTCGACAAGCCGATGTACCCGCACTATCTTGTTCTCGCGATTTGCAGCTCACTTTGCCCGCGACCTGTTCCCAAGAAGCCATCCCAACCTGCTTCAGAGACGTATTCTCACTTTGTCCGTGATCTCTTCTTGCGAAGCCGACGCGACCTGCTATCACAACCTACTGCCGTAAAATCATCGTGGCCTGCTCCAGCGACCTATTCCTACTCTATCCGCGACCTCTTACTGCGAAGCTGCCATGACCAAACAAACAACATGTTATTGCTCTATTGATAACCTCTTCTCGTGTAGCCGCTGCGACCTATCGCTATGATCTGCCGCCGAAACTTCCTGTCGCAATCTTACCTCACTTGCCTCCGCGATCTGCGGGCCCGCACCCTGTCACCATTCTACACCTTACCTCAAGTTCGCTAGCCGGTGATCAGTCCACTAGCACACACCATGCTGCTGCAACCAACTCCTCATAATCGCCAGCCAACACTCAATATGCTAACCACATTTTATCACTGCAACCTTCTCCACAAGCCGTCAGCCCGCCTAGCTCCTGATCAGTCTGTCACCCAGCCAGCAGTGATTTGTCGCTCTGTCCGCTCTGCACGGCTCCTATTTTCTATCCCGGCGTCATGGCCTCCCCTTTGATCTCACCACCTCTGAAAGATACTTCCTTCCAACTGACTACCGCCAGTGACTGGTCGGACTGAACTCTTACTGTCGAAGACACCCTCTCCACCCGTGATCTCTAGGATCACATCACCGGTGCTCCCCACACCTCTGTAAGCTCTACCATTACAAAATCTACTGCTATCTGCTCTGACAACACCGCCGCCGCCGACACTCTAGATGACGTCATTCTTTGGCGACGTCACGATAAGGCCATTTGGGCTTACATCCTGGAGTTTGTTGCTCGTCCACACCTCACCACCATCGGCCGCCACTCCTCAGCCCGGGCTATGTGGGAATATCTTTGGGATAGGTTTGTCCCCTGTAGTAGAGCTCGACGTCATCGTCTCATATGCGACTCCCAATCTACACGATAGGAAGGGCGATCCATTCAGGATTTTTTCACCTTGATTAGCACCTTCTGGCATGAATTGGACTCCATGATCCCTTTACTATGTGTCTGTCCTTATTCATTGGATTTTCAGTGCCATCTATTTGAGGGCCATCTCCACTAGTTCCTCGCTACCCTGTGATCCGAGTTTGCTCTTTTAGCAGCCCAGCTCCTTCATCGAGTTCCTCTTCCTAGCTTGGATGAAGCCTTGATTGCCCTACTTGATGAAGAGACTCGCCTTCATCCTACTGTGGACCTTCCATCTACTCCTAGGATCGATACTCCTCTTGCAATTCGACCACACGACGGCATTATTACCTATAACTACTGTAAAAAGGAATGAAGTTCAAATGCCCCACTTATCCCCCACACCCTGATGTGCACAACCATTATGATAACTGTCATAATAGCCGTAGTTGGGGATGTGGTCATGGCCCCATTTCTCATCCCACCAATGTTGTTGCTGCTGTAGATCGACTACAACGTCTCGAGGAGTTACTTCTCCAGTCTCCATGAATTCAACTCGCCGCCTCTACAACCCACAACCTGTCTGTCGCTTCCAGTACTACTAATGTTTGGGTTCCACCAGCTATGCCTTGGAATTTTGACTCTAGGTCCTCCTAACACCTTACAAACGACTCAAGAACCCTCACCAACTGTACCTCAAACCCCGCTCACCTTCAAGTCTCCACTACTGATGGGGTTCTGTCCTTATTATGCAATCTGGCTCGATCACCCCGTCATCTGCTCCCTCTGGTCGCCTTACCCTCTCAAACATCCAACATGCCTCTCTCCCGCACATGAAACTTATTTCTGTTAGATCTCTTTGTGATATTAGCCTCACTATTTCTTTCTTTAGTTGTATTGTGTAGGATTCACGGATGCCTCAGAGGAATGGACTAGGTCGTAGGACTGGTGGCCTGTATCAGATGGAGTATCTTCACGCTCCATAATCTTTATCTTCGTCACCTTCCTTTCTTTCTTTTACCTCTGATGCCGACTTGTGGCACAAACATTTAGGGCATTTGCCTAGTAACCAACTCCAAAGTGTTATCTGCTCTGGAGCTTTGGGTCGTATCTCTTCTTCCCCCATCTCTGTCTGTACAGACTGTCGTTTGGCAAAGCACCTTGCTTTGCCATTTTCAAATAGTGCTTCTCAAACAACAACCCCCTTTGATTTAGTGTATTCTGATGTTTGGGGTCTGGCCCTGGTTGCTTCTCACTCTGAATATCTTTATTATGTCAATTTTATTGATGACTTCTCTCGCTGTACTTGGGTTTATCTTCTTCAACATCGCTCTGAAATACCCACTATGTATCACACATTTACCGAAATGATTTACCCTTAGTTCGGGCATCACATTAAAATTTTTCATTCTGACTGCGCTCAGGAGTTTCTCTCCTCCACCATACGTGACCTCACCTAATCTCATGGCACCCTCCATCAGCAGACATGCCCGCACACCTAGGAACAAAATGGGGTCGTCGAACGGAAACATCATCACATCATAGAAACTACCTGTGCCCTTCTAATCTCCTCCTTTGCTCCTCATTCACTCTGGGACGAAGTTGTCCTCGTCGATGTTCATTTTATCAACATCACACCCTCCTCGGCCATCTCTAAAGTCACTCCTTATGAACGACTGTACTCCCTCCCACCAACCTACGCACCACCCTATACATTTGGGTGCACCTATTTTGTTCTACTTCCTGCCCCTAAGCACACCAAACTCTCTGCTCTCTTGGCTCATTGTGATAACTTGCGCCTCAGTCCCCACAACAAAGGATATCGTTGCTACGTCCCAGTAACTCATCGCATCTGCATCTCTCACCATGTATCCTTCCTTGAACATGAGATGTTCTTTTCTTCCTCCACGCCCCACCCAACAACACTTCCCCACACCAACCACTACTGCTCCACCACTCATCCTTCCTCTGCTTTATCCTATACCCACTCGTCCCGGAACTCACATTGCTCCTCCTACCCTGTTACCAGCTAGCCCTCCGGATGAGGATTATCTTTCCACAAAAACACCCTCTCTTGCTCTCGCTCCTTCTGATACAGCGTTGACTGATGCTCCATCTTACCCTTCGTAAGTGGATCCTGTTCCTCCTCGACGTAAGCCTGCTCGCTCTCGACACCCGCCTGCTCGCTATGACCATATCCCTGATAGGTATAACCCATCTAATCTCACCACGGCTACCTACTATTCCCCTACTTTTCAGGCCTTCGTCACCGCTCTCCACTCCCACCAGGAGCACCAGTCATAAAGAGAGGCAGTTGCACATCCCGAATGGCAGCAAGCCATGTTAGTTGAACTTCATGATTTCCAAAGAACCCATACCTGGGACCTCATCCCATGTCCCCCTAGCATCACTCCTATCAGCTGCAAATGGATATTCAAGATTAAGACACATTCAGATGGGTCTATTGAGCAATAAAAATCCTGCTTAGTTTCCTGTGGGATCTCGCAGGAGCATGGAATCGACTACAATGATACTTTTATATCGGTTGCCTGGGTGACAACCGTACGCACTTTACTTGCAGTTACTGCTGCTCGAGATTGGCCTTTACATCAGATAGATGCCACTAATGCTTTTCTTCACTGTGATCATGCAGAGATGGTGTACATGGCTCCTCTATCGGGTCACTCCATTCCCACCGGCCACGTCTGTCATCTCCATCGGGACCTCTATGGTCTCAAACAGGCCCAAATTGCCTGATTTAAGCTCTTTTGCATGACTGTTCTCAAGGCCGGGTTCATTGAGAGACAGAATGGTCATGCCTTATTCACTCGCACTTCTGCTCGGGGATGTACCATCCTCATTCTCTATGTGGATGATACGATTATAACTGGCGATGACCATGCCACCATTGTCTCTCTTCAATATTACCTCCACAGTCAGTTTGAAATGAAGGACATGGGCCCCCTTCGCTATTTCCTTAGGTTGGAGATTTCCCGATCCAAACGTGGCATACTAGTCTTTCAATAGAAGTACATATCTAACATCCTCTCTATTGCAGCTCTTAATGACACCCGGACAGTTGATACTCTAATCAAGCTCAATCTAAATCTCCTCTTCACTGACGGCAAACCTCTTCTAGATGTCTCCCGCTATCGGTGCCTCATCGGGATGCTGGTTTATCTCACTTTGACTAGGCCTGACATTGCCTATGTTATTAGCTTTGTCAGTCAGTTTGTCTAACCTCTTCGCTCAGTTCACTACGTCATAGTCCTCCGGATTTTTTGCTATCTCCGCACCTCCATCACCTAGTCACTATTTCTCTCTGCCAGTTCTCCACTCACCCCTAAGTATTCTCATATGTTGATTTGGCGGGGGATGTTACAACTTGTCACTCCACTATGGTTTTCGTATCTCCCTGGGTGAATCTCTTATATCCCGAAGTAGCAAGAAACAGGACTCCATTGCACGCTCCAGCAATGAGGCCGAGTATCATGCCATGGCTTCCACCACTGCTGAGATCATTTGGCTTCACCTTCTACTCTGTGATCTTGGTGTGTCGATATCCGGACCCACTCCCTTATTCTGTGATAATCAAAGTGCTATACAAATTGTCTCTAACCCGTTGTTTCATGAATGGACGAAACAAATGGAGATTGATTGTCACTTCACTCGCCAAGAGTTCCTCGTCAACATCATCTCTCTACTGTTCATTGCCTCTAGAGAACAAATAACAGACTTTCTCACAAAGTCGCTCACTTCTGTAAGATTCTGATATCTTATGAGCAAACTTTAAGTTCATTATTCACCGTGAGTTTGAGGGGAGATGTTAATATTAAATGAAATTTACTGTATTTTATTGTGTATGTATTTTAGTCCCACACCGCCTATGGTGATTCCACTTTCTCCGCTTCTCCTATATGTTGACCCCAAGGGTCCTCATTTCCCATATGAATACAAACGTTTTGCAACTTCTAACACGTGTTAACAAAAAAACACAACATTAACTTGTTGGTTTTAATTAAAAGCCTTCATAAATAAAAATTTTAAAAGGTATCACATTTTTGATACTGTTGACTAACTCTTATTTTGGTTAGCATGGTTTATTTTCCTCCAATGAGTTTGGACAAAAATATCATCATAGAATGCTTGAGAGAGGGTTGACAAAAAAGTCAACCCATTAACCCTAC
Organism: Platanthera zijinensis; assembly: GCA_039513925.1. Taxonomy (NCBI): domain Eukaryota; kingdom Viridiplantae; phylum Streptophyta; class Magnoliopsida; order Asparagales; family Orchidaceae; genus Platanthera; species Platanthera zijinensis. Next base: position 162,108,879 of record CM077083.1, read on the forward strand.
TAATGCCAAGGCCGCGATTGGCAGACATTCCCGCGGGCCCTCTTTGGTTGCCTGCCCGACCGCCCGATCGTCCCTCAACCGGCTGCCCACCGCAGTGGAGCCCTGTCGCTAAGCAACCTTTGCCGCCCGACCCCTTAGCCGTCATAAAACTTTCTCCATCCAACCACCTTGGTCGCCTAACCACCCATTATAAGGGGTGCATATAACTGAATCGCCATAATGGGTGTGTATATAGCCAATCTCATAAATATGGGCAAAATAAAATAGTTGATGATGGAGTGCAGATAGTAGAAATTTGCATTACGGTGTGCGTACAATGAAAATGAATATAGTAGTCTTTGTATAACAAATTATATGGATATGGCGTGCCCATAACCATATCCATTATATGTGTGCGCATAGCAAAAAAGTCCATCATTGGTGTGCGTATAGCCATAAAATTGTTGGAACATGTGTTCCGCATCTCTTTTTTTGAGAATAACAAGTCTCAGTGTGTATTTGATCACGTTGGTTGTGTGTTTATAGTGTGTAGGTTTATAGGTGTGAAGAATGACAGAATCATGTTCTGGATCTACTACCGCGTTCTAGCGCTACCGTCAAGCGCTAGCCTAGTTTCAACCCGTATAAGCGCTCTGGATCCTACAGCGTGGCACTAGCAATACTGCCCGCGCTAGCTTCTATATTTAATACAAACAGGCGCTCTGGAAGCTACTGCACAGCGTTAGCTTCCTACCATACAGTGCTAGCTCACTTAATGATCAATAAGTAGCATTCATCAAGATGCTTGAGCTAACGCCATATGATAGCTGGGTACCGTGCCGCGCTACCATGAAAAGCAAAAAATAATCTTTTTCAATATTTTTCCAAATACATGGGACAGCTGTCACATCAACGCATAATGACCTACCGCAGGGCACTAGCCTTACCGCCGGCGGTAGCCTGTTTTTCCAAAGACGTATAAAATGCGTTCGTTTTCTCGTTACATGCATGTTCTCCTGGGAGAACGTTACTGTCCCCCATACCTTTCTGATTCTAGCAACATTATGCCTCTTTCTAAGGAGTTCCAAGAGAGGCTCAATAATGCTAGGGAGCTAAATTTTGTCGACGATGCTGAGCTCCGCCCCTAGCTATCCCACCAGTCACCGAGCGAATCACTGAAGTGCAAGCCTACGAAGGTGGCTAGATCTGACCCAAAAGTCAGCGAGACCGTCCCTGGTAACCTGCCCTACACATCGGATCGTGGGCTCGCCTCCTCCTCCACGAAGCTGGAATCTAGAGATTATTCCCATGCTTATTAATTACAGTTAGACAGCTAGGTAATGATCCCTCCAGGTCTCTTTGGAGGCTGGTCAGTCTAAGGGGAAGGAGATCGATGACGATCCTGCCAACCACGTTCCTTCCCCGTGAGCCGATGCAGGTACCCCCTTGGTGCGAATCGATTCCTCTTTGAAGGAATCACACCCTCGAATAGCTACCGACGATCACGTGGGAATCCTAGGTAACCCATTTTACCCCTATGCAGGTTCTCGTTATCCTTCTTACCCGTATTTTTTCTTACTTTTTAGCTCTAACCTTTGGGACCACCGACCCTGGCTCGCTGTCGCAGAAATCGCCGGTTCACGAACCATCCTGCGATCTTACTCTTGACCCCTCACTCGCGAGGGGAGGCATTTGGGACATCCCTATCCCTATCTTCGATCTGGTCCCCTTCCCGGGCTCCTTTCGTCTGGGATACGGCAGGGTGCTTGCCTCTCCTCTCGCTCGACCCAACCAAGGACAGCCGAGCTCTTCTCGCCAGCCACACCCTTAGTGTACGTCCACCACGCATGGTTAGTTAAAGCATTCACCATATTTGAACCCTGGGTCACACCTCATTTGGATTATTATTATCGCAGACCATCCTGGGCATCTGAAGCTAAAAAAATCCTCCAACCCAGGACTATACTCACCACATCCCTCTCCCAACTCATTGAAAGGATTTTTGGATGTCTCAATTGACCCTGCCAAGATTAGGAAGCAAACTGTTGGGTTCCTTAAGAAGTATAGGTTCATGCTACGCGAGGTCCAGGAGGAGAGGTCCATCGGCGAGCAGTGGTTGCGCGCGCTCGAGCAGGACTTTGTGATGTTAGCAGAAGAGGTGAGGTGAGGATCGGGAAGCGATATGACTTCTCCCGGATCACTCATGGACCACATACAAGAGAACTTGCGCCTTGTAAACCAAGACCTCGAGAGGATTTGTGAGTTTAATAATCCTTGCCGACCACCGGGGACAGGGATGCGAGGTTGGGGTAGATGGAAATGACTCTCTAGCTGATCCTACTCGCACTCGCCCCCTAGGCCCCTCAGATCTTCCCGTTTATTGGAGTAACTCTTCCTCCCCCTGATGTATTTCTTCTTGAGGATACTCGTATAGTCATGTTTAATAATTGTAATCATGTTTTATATGTGGTGCTTGTTGATCCCACGTGAATGCAATGATTTTATTTGAATTCGGCCAGCCTTCTGGTAGAATAGGTCGTGGGGGGTTGGTGTCGAGGCTAGCGAGTTGGCCCAAGAGAGTGGCTCGGCAAGCCCTAACCTTTTCTATAAATAGGACCCACTCACCTACCCTTAGCCCATCGCATTTATTGTAGTCACACCCTCTTGAACTAGACTTCTCGCAACCTGCACTCGCACAAAGACTTGCTAGGATGGGTAAGACGCGAGCCGACGCCGACGAAAGGTCGAAATGCGCGAAGAAGTTTGCCAAGTATCCCTTATTCGATGGGATCCTTCGGAGCAGGAATATCTCACCTTCGTGGCAGATTATGTTCCTTCGGGGTTTACCGCTCGCCGTCCGGGGAGGGGCAAGGAGATCAACACCTTCCTATCGTATGAGCTCGCCTTCTCCATATCGCACTTCGAGGTGGGGTTATGCCTCCCCCTCTAGCCGGAGGTGCGCCAGGTCATAAAATACTTTGGAGATGTCCCCACGTAGCTTAACTGCAATGTGATTGACATGCTAATGGCCTTTACAAGCTTCATCCTGAAGGAACGGATCGAGTTCAACCTCATAATTTTCCATAAGCTGTTCATCTAATGTGCCAGTAATGATGGAGTCTCCTTATTCGTCGGCTCGCAATTCAAGGTGCGCGAGACTGCCAACAAGAACCACCTTTGGTTCATTAAGTTTGTCTTCATCAAGGGATATCTCGGCAACATCCCCTACTCGCCCATTAAAAGGGGTGAGGAGATGTACCGGGCACCGACTGTATCGGGCGATGACACCAACCTCAACCAATTTTTTCTCTTCAAGGATTTTCTGGTCGCATTCCTGCGAAGGGCCCTCGAGTCACTCCTGCCTATTCTTCCTGGAGAAGGTATGCTTCCTACTCGCTTCACTTTGTACTCGCCAAGAAGGGCTAATTTATTTTCTCTTGATGAGGCTAAGTTATTCTCTACAGGAAGCGACTGATCCTAGAGTACCCGCCCTTTGCATCTTCGGGGCTGCACCCCGATCCACTCGCGCGGGAAAGCGCTTCTGCAGAGGCGTGCCAGAGGGAGTAGGAGTCCGCCGGACCTTCCAAGAGCAAGAAGCGGCATGTCCCTGTCAGCTCTAGCTCGCCTCGTCTCCCACCGCCGGGAAAGAGACTGAAGAAGGCGGTGATGTCCAAGGACAAGCACATTCAACTCGACTCACCAGAAAGGGAGCGAGGTGAGGGCGATCTCCCCACATCCCCTGTTGTGGCGATATCCTAAACCGGCGAATCAGGACTGTCGAAGGCCCACCGTAATTTTGGTCTCGGCTCGAAGGTGAAGGATCAAATTGGTGAGCCCATGGTACTATGGGATGAGAAGGCTCACCGAGTCTCCATTTCGTCTCTCCTCCCCTCCTGGTCCGAATGTCGACCTCCCAGCGGGCATGCCTTCACACTCATCTTCGGGATCTATTGTCGGGAGGATACCAAGGATTATGATGACATGACCCTGCAGCGGCTCGCCCATGAGTGTACACGAGCCCAGATGCGTTCCATGGAGCTCGCACACATGTTCATTCATCGCGGCTTCACCCTCAACCACAAGTGGTCTGATGCTGATGAGGCTCAAGGTCTCTCCACGGACGAGGTGGTGGACCTAAAGCACAAGCTCGAGATTGCACAGTACCTCCTCGAGAAGAGCTCTGACGGGGTGGTAAGTGTTGGTCATCCCTTCCCTGTTTTCTTCAACTCGCCTAGCTTAATTGGTTTCTTCCTTCTAACTCGGAGGATGCCGTAACCGCCGATCGCCTACGCACCAGCATCGCTGACCTTGAGGAAAGAAACAAGGTGTTGGTGATATAAAATAAATAGCTTCAGGAGGAGGTCACTCCCCTGGTGAATTCCCTCCTTCCCTCATCTCGTGGCGAGCCGAGCAGTCAAGCCAAACAGCCACAGATGTACAGCGAGGCGGAGGTCTATGAGATGATGAGGGTCACCTCCATCAAGACTGTCGACCATACGCTACAAGTCATGCGAGACCTCCAAGTGTTGACACCGGACTACGAGAAGGTCACGACCAAGGACCTGGATCCCGAGCTGTTCATCCCTATCCCAATCCCTGGCAAGGAGGAGGACAAGCTCGGCTCACTCTTTGATGAGGTGGAGGGCTGGCGGGATGATCCGTCCGGGGGAGGAGACTAGCTGTAACTTCTTTTTTTGTAATATTTCCCCCTCCTCTTTATACACTCGCCTGCGAGGTGACCCCTTTTTTGTAATCAAAAAGATTCTAATGAAATTTTACTCTATGATTTGGACCCCTTTTTTATGTCAATTTGTCATGTCACTCACGTGTGCACACTTCCCTTCGAGGCATGATCCCTTTGAGTTAGGTCACAACCCGCACTATATAAAGACCTCGAGATCTTTCCCCCTCGATAGTCAGGGTCAAACCACTCACTGTACCCGGAACTGCGACCTTCGCATGATCGAACGAGAAATCAGGAAGCGTGATTCTTCGAAGGCAAAACATGATAGGGTAGCTCGTAGTTGTAGAGGGTCACCACACGCACTCGCCTAATATCTCTCACCCCACCCCACCACCCTAGGGACTAGGCGTAAGTGGGAGACTAGGTTCGACTCATCTTTCTACTTCCTGATGCTTGATGTTGGCTCATCGGGGAGGCATGTGAGTACCACCAGTCGGTGAGATCCACCCCGAACGATAGTACTTGCCTACTACCCACTCTGCTGCCGAGTGGTTATTTCCCCCAAATAGTTGGCGACATCTGAAACCCGTGAGTTGGGATAGCTAGATCTTCTTGGTCCAATATTTCAACCTATCTCCAAGTGAGTTCCAGCCCTGCCAGCTAGTGGAAGCCTGGTCAGCGGGATCTTCTTGGGACAATTTATCATTCTACCGCTGAGTGACTTCAAGCCCTGCCAGCTAATGGGAGCCTGTTCAGTGGGATCTTCTCGGTGTCAGCTCTTTAAACGTCTTCGAGTGACTTCCAGCCCTGCCAGCTAGTGGGAGCCTGGTCAGCAGGATCTTCTCAGAGCTAGCTTTCCAGACACCATCGAGTGACTTCCATCCCTACCAGCTAATAGGAGCCTGGTTAGCGGGATCTTCTCGGGGTCAGCTTTCCAGACGACATCGAGTGACTTCCAGCCCTACCAAATAATAGGAGCCTGGTCAGCGAGATCTTCTTGGGGTTAGCTTTCCAGACGCCATTAAGTGACTTCCATCCCTGCCAGCTAATGGGAGCCTAGTCAGCGGGATCGTCTCGGGGTCAGATTTCCAAATTCCATCGAGTGACTTCTAGCCCTACCAGCTAATGGGAGCCTCGTCAGCGGGATCTTCTCGGGGTCAGCTTTCCAAACACCATCGAGTGACTTCCAGTCCTGCCAGCTAATGGGAGTCTGGTCAATGGCATCTTCTTGGGGTAAGCTTTCTAGATGCCAGCGAGTGACTTCCAGCCCTTCCAGCTAATGGGATGCTGGTAAGCGGGATCTTCTCGTGTTCAACTTTCTATACGCCATCGATTGACTTCCAGCCCTGCCAGCTGATGGGAGCCTGGTCAGCGTGAACTTCTCGAGGTCAGCTTTCCAGATGCCATTGAGTGACTTCTAGCCCTACCAGCTAATGGGAGCCTAGTAAGCGGGATCTTCTCAGGGTCAGCTTTCTAGACGTTATCGAGTGACTTCCAGCCCTGCCAGATAGTGGGAGTCTGGTTAATGGGATCTTCTTGAGGGCATCTTTCTCAAACTCTCCTCAAACTCACAGTCCATTTGCTAGAGATCTCGAATACCAAGAGGTTTAATATTAGAAAATTATGTTACATACAGGATTCAGGGATAGAAATGATTCAAATCGTCACCACTCCATGTATAACTTAGGGTCTCTGAAAGTTCTTAAGAGGCAGTTGGAACCCTAGAGGGGGGGGGGGAATAGGTTTTCTTTCTCTTTTGATATCTTTTAATTTCTTCCTTTAATGCTTAGTGAGTTAGCATTAATTTGCTTTCAAGTACCTGCACAAAAAGAACTCCACAAAAAAGTACATAATGATTTATAGTGGTTCCCCAACTTTTGGGTACATCCACTCTCCTCCCACCTTGCTAACTTCCTATTAGTCAAGAACTTCTCCAAAATAATGCTCCACAGAGCTTACACCTCAGATCCCTCAGGATTTCTCAATCTCATCCAAGACCTATAGCATAGCTACAAGAGCCTACAACTCAGTGATCAGCTAATCACTTACCTCAGGCTGTTAAGCCCTACACTCTGGCTGGGAGGTCAGCCCTACCTAGAATCCACAAGGGATCCTACACTCAGAGAGGAGCACTCTCCTATAACTCAGGCAAGTTGCCCTACCTAAGGCCAGTGGCCCTACAACTGAGATCCAGTTGGATCCTATAACTCAGAGAGCTCCACTCTACTACTACTCAGGCAATCTTACCCTACCTCGGGCCAGAGGCCCTATAGCTCAGATCCAGATGGATCCCATAATTGAAAGTAATTTTGTTACTTTGACCCAGAGAAATTTCCCTGAGTCAACAGCTAGAGCTGAGTTATAACAGTTCTTACCTTCTTCACAGCAATAGGAAGAAATTTCTTCCTCTACTGGAAGAAACTCAGAATATGAATTATGATCTTGCTGAAGAAGAAGGAAGAATAGCTACGTCTTTAACTTCTTCAAACAGCTTACTGAGCCTAATGTGGATCGTAGGCTCTCCTGTCTTCCGTAACAAGAAGACTTTCTAATCTTCCTATAGCAGAGAGAAATGCAATAGCTAACTGAACTCCTGGTTCTTCTGGAGGACTTCAAGCTTTATCTCGGTCAGCAATGGTGAGAGCGATGAAGTCCAACCGCACTTTTTTCAATCCAAGCCCTAAAAGTCTTCTTGCTTCTTGGCCCATTACTTCCTTTTATAGTCCGTCGATCAATAGCTCTTAGAGATCAGTGGGCCCTACCTATAGCTTCCATCTATACCTTGCTTTAATGGAAGAAATTGTACAGTAGCTTCTCGACAGAGTTTGTCGTGTTCTGTAGCTTCTCCGTACTTTATTTGAACTTAGTTGACGTTCTCGATTTTGCTGATGTCAGCACCTATTGACTTAGCCAAAATCGAGCATCAATAGAATAGGCGTTGAGTGAATGAGCTTCACTCAATGCAAAAATACTTAGATAGAATTCTGTCTATCTAGGCATTGACAACGTTGAGTGAGCAAGCTCAACTCAACGCTTTTTACCTTAGCATATTCTTCAGGAACTTCTTCATGCTTGGCATTGAGAGCGTTGAGTGAGCACACCTCACTCAACGCCTTGTGTCTTAGCCTATGCATTCTGTAATTTAGGCGATGAGAAAGTTGAGTGAGCTTGCCTCAGTTCGACGAACTCAAAACTCAGTTCGACGAACTCAGAGCTCGACTTGACGAAAAGTGAAAGCTCAGCTTGACGAACTAAGAGCTCAGTTCTATGAACTCAGAGCTCAGCTCGACGAACTCAGATCTCAGCTTGATGAACTCAGAGCTCATCTCGACAAAATTAAAAGCAATCAATGCATTTGGACTTAGCCAAATTTTTGTGTCAAGAAGAACACTTCCTTTGAGAATTAGTCAACGCAATATCACATGGCGTTGAGTGAGCTTGCCTTACTCAATATCTGTGGACTTAGTAAATATTCACAGTTTTCCCGTGGCGTTGACTGACTGAGCTATACTCAACGATTAAGAGGTTATGGCTTTGAGTGAGTTAGCTACACTCAATGCCTGTGGACTTAGCCACTTTTCTGCTCATTTTGACTTAGGCTTTTACTGCTTTAGCCTGTCTCACAGCTTTTTGCTGTATGGCATAGCATGCGTTGACTTCACTCAAAGCCTGTGGACTTAGCCACTTTTCTGTCTAGCTAATAGTTAGGCTTAGACTAACTAAGCTATATTCAATATTTTTACTTACCTAGCTTTGAGTGAATAGACTTAACTCAATGCCTGTGGACTTAGGCGATTTCCATCCTATCCAACATCTATCTTAGTGTCCACCTTTCTGCCTTGTAACCACCTGTCACAATTACTTACACCAACTATCTAAACTTGTTCCAAGGAACATCCTGCACATGGTGAGCTTAAACAACATCAAATACAACTATGTTCTTAGTGTTGATGGTGATGCTTCTTCAAATTTAATCTAGGGAACATTGTAGGCAATGGACCTAACAATCTCCCCCTATTTGAAGAAGGCAGAACACCCAGTAATAGTAAGAAGCATTAACATAATAAGCAGATTTTTTCATGTAGCTGAAAGCTGTATGTTATATATACTACATTTGTTAGCTTATGCTATATCAATTCAATGTACTCCATTTAATTGTATTGAGTTAATAAGATAAGTCAATAAATCCTCATACCACTTGAACAATTGCTCAAGTAATATGCACTCTCGTTTATACCACTTAATACTTTAATGAGGCACCACTAGAAGCAATTACCTCATAATATGCACTGACACAATCATGGATTAACATGTAGTAAGTCATTGCATTTCTCATACTACTTGAATCTTTTCAAGTAATATGAAATGACTCAACATGACCTAGTCATATCAATTATTACTTCTACATTATTGCATATACATCTCCAATCTCCACCATTAGAAGTGTTTCCACACATCTCACCCTTTCTAACTTCTTCAATAAGTTTAACAGCCTGAGGGAGGAGATGGTATCAAGAGAGAAATTATCTCTTGATCCTAGCCAAATTCCCATGTATATACTACTAAGGAAATCAGCCTATAGATCTAACTACTTGATTAGGAGTCATTCCTTTTGTGTTGATACCAGAGATTGTAGTTCACTTGCTGATGTTGTATTCACAGAATCAGCATCCACTTATGGTGATATCATAGATACACCACATCACTACAACCCTTTGACACTTAAGTGAACCATGGATCCACTTGAGTTAGCTGCTAGTTGTTCCTCTTCTCCTGCATCAATAATTGTTTCTCAGCAGCAGCAGTACATCTCAGAATCAAAGAAGATTATGACTATATCATAAATAATCTCCCCCTTAGTCTGTGAATTGCCCTTAAGATAAACTGATCAGCAGTGAAGATCTTTGATCCACTGTAGTTGCTATTTGTTCCTTCTCAACAGGAGGTTGATCCAGTTCTAGCAAGTGATGGACATGCTCCCCCTTAATAGGAGCATTTCCTGTAATCATTTCTGCAGGTGCTGAGCTAGCTCCCCCTCAACAGGAGCATTACTATAATCATATCTAATAGACACGTGAGTCTATTTAAGTCTTGATACCACTTAATGGTCTTTATAGTCTTGATATCACATCAAGGACTTATCTACCTGCAAGAAAAATACATCCTGCAACACAAACTAAAATTTAAAGCAACTGAGGCTGTCCCAAGTTCCTCATACCCAACTCAAACTAGAGGGTGTTAAACTTGACTTCATCTATTGGCATGAAAAATATGTCAGCAACAAGTCAGTGAGGATAAACTCAGGATTGAGTTCTTCCTTATGCTCCCTAATTTGTTGAAACTTAATCTCAAAAAGCATAGTCCTGCTATGAGGGACGGGATACCTAGTAATTGAGATTGCACAAGTAGAAACATAATCTAAAGGAGTTGTTCTTATCTGGAGGTTATGGTCCTGGAGCTGAAGCTGAATTCTCATCTGTTGAGTACAATAGCTCCCTTGCACTATGTTAGATCACTTCTTGCTGAGCCAGGTCTTTTCCTTTCCTTTAACAATAGACTTGCCTCTGGCTTCAGCTTTCTGATCAGCCTCATAAAAGTTTTTAGCACACTGAATACCATACAAACCTTCTTGAGTAGGAGTAATATTGTCAGCATACTGTTCAAGCCCCAATGACCTTTTTGCATTGGCAACCCAAACATCATTCTCCCCTTTGATCATGGCCAGTTACCACTACCATAGTGATTATACCACTTGACTAGAGATCATATCTCTTGAGTTGATACTACTGACCCAACTCTCCTATGCCACTTGATACCACTTGTATCCTTCTCCTCTAATATCATATCAAGATACCCCTTGAACCTTGAATGATATTTCCTTGAATAGATCCTGTCCATATCGCCCACAGACATGGACATCCTTTGCTATAGGTTCAGATGATGCTGAAACCCAAGCACACTTCTTTTTTAGTTTCTACTGAAGTATTAGACACTAAGGATCAATAGCCTCTTCAATACTGCTCTCAGAAGAGAAACCTTTGCTATCCTCAGTAATGAATACAACCTACTCAACCAATCAGCCCAGCTGGCTAGATCCTGTTGGCCTTTGCCCAAGACTTATGCAACACTTTGTTTGTTGAGGAGGCAGCAACACTTTGTCCCATCACTCAGGCATCTTGATCTTTAATAGATGGATTCAGCTGGTCTTCATCCAAGTCCTGTGCACTTGTCCTTCTTTAAGACTGCACACACACCATTCTCTTCCTCTTGGGCAGTAAGAGAAGTAACCTGGATGGTCAGTTTACGCATCTCCAACTATATGACTGTATTATTCCAGACCAAGTTCTGGAACATCCTCTGTCCAAGTACCACATGGGGGTATGGGCACTTGGACTAACCTGCAAAATAGAGTTTACCTTACCTTAGGACCCCAAAATGAATTGGGTCCTAGGTTTTAATTAGTCTGAAATTGAACATGTCCCCAAGTTTTCTGACTGGTGTACTAACTCTGGTCCTGTCCACATTAGGATTGTGCCAGCAGTTAATGACAAAATGGCCTACTTTGCCACAACACCAGCAATCATGTATGTGTATCTTCTTTTCTGTGTAGGCCTTGCAGCTGAATTGACTGTATTCTTAATATAAGGAAGAGGTGCAGCAGCCATTTTCTGAATTCTTTTAGCATGGATTTGACTGAAAATTAGTCTGCTTGCTGGCTTGTGTGGCTTGTTTTGAATCCTATCAGCATCAACTTTCATTTCAGACAGTTTGCTCTTTATAGCATCAGAGACAACCATATTTGTTAAGCTGGCAGACTGACCCTTAGTCAGATTCTATGCTGACAGGTTCTGAGAATGGGTTGCAGCCACATTTTTCAGAGAGGGAGATATAGCACCAAAAACAAATGGTCCATGATGGGCCATTTGAATTTCTTCATGGGCAGACTTAAAGGCACTCACCCTACTGTACCTTCCACAATGGCTATGAACATCTTTTCTTCCACTTGTGGAAGCATGAAAGTGAGGGATAGATCTTATGTTTACTCGGGAGGGGGGTGGGGGGTGAATAGAGTATTAAAAATTTATTAATTGAGTTTTTATAGCGGATTAAAATATGGTGATATATATAAGTATAAATATAAACAGAGAATATCACAACACACCAACAAAGAAATAAACAATATAGAAGACACAAGGATTATAGTGGTTCCCAAATAAACCTGGGTACAACCACTCTTCTACCACCCTGGTAGGAATCCACTACAAGTTTTTGAACAAGTGACCTGCCACCACAAGATCTATTTTCTAAGGGAGACCTTGCAACCCTTTGAGCTTTTGATCAGGTGCCCAAAAACCAAGCTAAGTCTTTTGATCAGGAGACTTAAAAACTAACAGTATAACTTTTGAAGGGAGCTATGAGAACCATGTACACAGTTGGATGAAATAAACAAAAAGTTGAAGATGTTCTTCTCTGTCAATAATCTGAGAGAAGACTAGTGGATCTGATGTTGAAGAAGAAAGCTCCCCCTGATGGTATGGAGTTTGTGATCAGGTGAGGGAGTCATTTTTTCTCAGGGTATAGGCCTTCTTGAAAACTTCTCCTTCCAGTAAATGTATTTAAAAGATTGTGAAGTTGATCTCAGAATAAAGCTAGATTGTTTGCTGGAAGAAAACTGAGGCAGATGAAGAACACTATGTGTATGAGAGCTGTATTGTTCTTCACTGAATACTTTTTCACTGATTCACTTCTCTTGTGTTTGTTATTCTTGATTACTTTTTAATCATCTGAAAAATCATTTTATATATGATTTCAGATCCAAAAGCCATTTGAATTTTAAATTCTTTACTGAAATCCTCTGCATAAATTCTGGGATCCTGAACGGCTAATTTTGTCTTCAATGCATTTCCCTAACTATCCCAGTAAATATTGTAGAGTAATAACTCTGTGAAAACCATAATAAATGTTGCCAAGTAACGGTTATATTCTTGAGAATATTGAGCATTAATTATCAGAGCATTACTAACTTAATATAAAATTGAAATCAAATTGATAGTCGATCGTAGAAGCTGCAGAGAAGAATAGTCGAACAGAAGCTGGAAGGATTTAGTTGAACTCAACAATGATTTCGTCGACTTGAACTCCAAGTTCGTTGAGCTAAGAATTCTAATTCATCGAGCTGAGCTCCAAGATCGTCGAGTTGAAAATATACTTGCCAATCTGAGCTCCAAGTTAGTCGAACTGAGATAGTCCTTCGTCGAGCTAAATTTCTGATATGAGATAATAGTTCGTCGATCTCAGCAAGACTTTCGTCGAGCTCAACTCAGAGAAGGAACTCTGAGTTCGTCGATCTGAGATCGACGATGGTCGAGCTGAGTTCAACTATCGTCAAATGACTTTCCTGCAATCATTTTAACTGCTTTTCCATTGAAGTCTTCTATCTCTAAAGTCTTCTGAAGTAGAGTACTGACAGTCTAAGTAGGTGGTGCTGACTTTGACCCTAAAAATAACCTATGACCCTAGACTATACATGATGGGCCATCTAAACAAACCTAATAGTGAACCTAGCCCAAATCACATGTAGGGTTCCAACAATCTCCCCCTATTTGGATGAGGTCACTATATAAAACTGAAAAAAGAAAATCACAAAGCAAGAAAAAATATCTGGCAGAATTATAACACTTCGGCAGATATAAACAATTGTGCCTTGTGAAAATAATACACAGTAATAATAAAGTTCAGAAAGTATAATCAAAAAATTAAGAGTCTTTCTTTAAAGCATTAGAAGCAGGTTTTGTGAAAACCATTATCCTATTGGGGTCCTCTGCTTCTCTTTGGGTCATCTTCATGTCTTGAGCACAAAGAATTTTCACAGTTGTAGCTCTGGGCACTACAGCTTCTGGATGCAAATTCATATAGGTATCAACACTGAAAAGATTTTTTACCTGATATTTTTCCAGTTCTTTCTTCCTGTAAGATGACATAGTAGAGAATTGAGAGGATCCTTTCCTTCTTCCTTGGCCTTCCTTATATGGGATAGAGCTATCAGCTCATTTAACCTGGCCATTCTATAGTTTGGATCCAATTATGGATCATAAGCTGGAGAAGGAGGTCTCTCTGGACTAGATGCTTATTTTTCCTGGCTATCTTGTTCTTTTAACTGACTGCCTTGACTATCATACTACTATTGCTGCTGTTTTCTCTATTGGCTGCTAGATTGAGAGTCTGACCTAGAAGGACTTTTTTTGTTGCTATGAGTTGGTCTTGATTGATGAGAATAAGAAGCAGACCTTTGAGCTTGAGAAACATTGTCTGCTGATCCTGCTGTAGGAGGAGGTCCTCTACAATACTTCTTAGGAGAAGAATTATATCTCTTCATCTTCTTTCTTCTCTTTTGTTCATTCTTAGAAAGTCTCATCCAGTAGGGAGTATCTGGAGTGAGAGCAATATTATGCAGAATGTAGTAGGGAGTATATGCTGTGGGATTTGGTTTTGGAGCAACCTTTATTGGAGCCTTCTTCTTGGCTTTTCTCTTCTTAGACCAAATATCCTCTGAATCATCCTATTCATCATCATCATCAGATTCACTGGCAGGAATATCATACAGATCATCAATCTTCTTGAACAAATCAGACTCATCATGCGCTTGAACTTCTTGATGTGTATGCTCAATATAAGTATCAGCTTGCATCTGTACACTATCATCCTTTTCCAAGTCTTCAAAATGAATATCATCTAAATTTGGCATAGGGGACTCAACCCAAGCATAAGTTGGTGGAGAGAGAGAGCCATTGGCTCTATAACAGAAATACTGGAAGAAGTATTACAGAAACTATTTATAATTTCTTTTAACACTTAAGATCCTACTAGAGCAGAATAGCAGACTATTGCTTTAAAGTTATTAGAAACTGTATCAACAAAAACTTGAAAATTTGAGATATACACTGTATCAAAAGAATGAAGTAATGAGGGAAGGTCAACTGTGGGATTAATGAAGAAATCACCAACAGTGATTATTGCTGTATCAACAGACTCTTCTTCTAAACAAATCATTTCAGTATCATCATCAAGAATTTCAACTGTTTCTGCTGCTGTAATTGCTACTACTTATGTTGCTACTACTGCTGCTGCTACTGCTACTTGAGGAGCTTCTTCATTTAACATCTCCCCCTACTTGGATTCAGAGATTCCTGAACCCAGGCCCCCAGAAGAAGGGATAGAAGAGGATGAAGCCAGTTGAGCAGTTAGAAGAGAAATGGAAGCAGTAAGAGGGGCAATGGCCTCATCTATGAGCTTCTGTATAGTGGGTGAAATTAATTTGAGAAGCTCATTGGTAATGTCAGAGAATTCCAAATACAATGGATCAGGAGTATAAGGGGTATAGGTGGATCTGTGACCATAGTTTGAACAGATGGAGGATGCTTGAGGGAGGTCTGAATATAGGAAAGTTAGGAATGTTGGTGGAAGATGTGTTGGAGGGATGGCATCAGGAGTTCATCTGGAATTATTTCTTGAACTGGTGAAAATGGTGGAGAGTGTTGTGGAGACGGATATGAGAGTATATTGAAATTTGGAGATGATAGAGGTGGATCTGGAAGAGTAGAGATGGATGGAATGTCAGCAAGATGTGAAGGAAGAAGTGATTGAGGAGGCGATGGTGTATCCTCAAGAATATGGATTGGTGATGGTAGAAGAGGTGGAGATTGTGATGCAGGAGGGATGGAAGTGGAGTGTGTGTCATCAATGACTGTGGATGGTTGTTGAAGTGGAGGAGATGACATATGAATAGGAGAGGGAGGAAGAGCGGGAGCTTCTTTAGGGGTTTGGAGAGTGGTTGTTTCAGCCCTGGTGTCCTCTAAAGCTATCCTGGAAGAGGAATCCCTGGAGGGCTTTGGGATAACCCTCTCCCATCTACCAAAGAGGGCAGAGGTAAGCCTCTTAGAGGCATTGATAAAAATAGTCTAGGAGACCAACAGTTCTGGCACCTTTGCTTGGAGGAAGATGCCTTGAACTCTACCAAAACTTACATCCTTCTTACTTATTTTCCTCTTAAACAAATCAAATACAATTCCCCCTCAGTTTACTGATTTATTGTTTACCAAAGCACTCATCAAGTTAAACTGATGCCTGGTAATATGGTCATGGGCAGAGTGCTTGCCCAAGATTACTTTGCCAACCACATCAGCCAAGAACTTATATTCAACAGTCAAGTTCTTTTTCCGTAGCTTATTTTGGTTTCCCTGGGAGTGACCCATGATAACTAGCATGTCCTCAAATTCATTGCTAGATAATTCAAAATCATCTTCCCCATTGATAAAACCAAAAACTTATGTTAGAATATCAGGGGAAAGAGAAACCTGATGACCAGAGATTGATCCAGAGATGGAGGTTTTTTCTGGAAAGGTTACTGTGAATACCCATTCTTTGATTTCCTGCACTGAAAGTTTGATCCTTAGGGCAATAAACTTTCTCAACTGAGGAGCCACAAATAACTGAAGGATGTCTTTGAAGATTTGATCTGAATGGTTGAAAGAGTTGATGTCAATGTAGAATCCTGCATCAAACTTCATTCCAGAGAGGGTCACCGTTGAAATCGCCATGCCTGCAAAAATAAGAGATCAAGTGCAATAGAACTACAAAGCGCGAGATGGAGTTCAATGAAGACCTAATTATTTGTTTTAGTAGTCGAAACGACAAACTCTGCCCGACTAAAAGCGAAACATCGAACTCTGTTCGTTGAAAAATCTAAAATGAAATACATTTCATCGATCTCAGGTCGACGAAAGTTTTGCGAAAAGAATTATATTTCGTCGATCTCAGTTCGATGAAAATAATTTGAAACAAATTCTTCAATCTCCATTCGACGAAAGTTTCTAAAGGAAGGTTTGTCGATCTAAATTTGACCAAAATTCCATGAAAAGTTCATAGATCGTCGATCTCCGTTCGACGAAAGGTGACCAATTTGTCGATCACAGAACAAAAATTAAATTAAAGAGTCTCCATTGATCATGCCCAACTGATTTATAAAGAAAAGATGCTTCTTTTTCATCTAAGGGTTTAGTGAAAGTGTCTGCCCATTGTAAATTAGTAGAAATAAAGACAAGTTTTATTTTATTTTTGTCTACATTATCTCTAAGAAAATGATGTCTAATCTCTATATGCTTAGTTATATTATGAAGTACTGGATTTTGTGCAATTGAAATGGCACTGATATTATCACAAAAGATAGTTGAATTATTTAAGTTGAGACCATAATCCAGGAGCTGATTTTGAGTCCACAAAATCTGTGAGCAGCAACTACCTGCTGCAATATATTCAACTTCAGCAGTTGATGTGGACACATGAGTTATCTTTTTTGCAAAACTAGGACACAAGCCTATCACTAAGGAACTGACAAGTTCCTGATGTGCTTTTTCTGTTAACTCTATATCCAGCAAAGTCAGCATCTGAGAATCATGTTAAGTCAAATTCTGACTCTATTGGATACCAAAGTCCTAGATTTGGATAACCCTTTATATATCTCAAAATTCTTTTTTCTAAAATTAGGTGAGATTCTTTGCGATTTATTTGAAACCTATCACAAATACATGCAACAAACATGATATCAGGCCTACTTGCTATTAAATATAAAAGAGACCCAATGATGGCTCTATATATTTTCTGATCAACAGGCTTGCCATGTTCATCATTATCGACAACATCATTGGAGGGCATGGGTGTTTTCATTGCTGAGGCATCAGACATCCCAAATCTTTTAATAAGCTCTTTAGCATATTTGGATTGGGATTTAAAGATACCATCAGGGGATTACTTCACTTGGAGACCAAGTAAAAAGGATAGTTCACTCATGCTACTCATTTCAAACTTTGAATGCATCAAGTCAAAAAACCTTTTGCAAAGTTTGGAATCAGTATAACCAAATATTATGTCATCTATATATATTTGAACTAGAAAAATTTTATCCTTATGATATTTGATAAATAAAGTCTTATCTACTAAGCCTCTAGAAAATTTATTTTCTAACAAGAAACTAGCAAGAGTCTCACACCAAGCTCTTGGAGCTTGTTTGAGACCATAAAGAGCTTTGTTTAGTCTAAATACATAATAAGAGTGAGTTGGAGAGATAAAACATGGTTGTTGTGCTACAAACACTTCTTCTTTGAGCTCTCCATTCAGAAAGGCACTCTTCACATCCATTTGATATACTTTGAACTTCTTGAATGCTGCATATGCAAGAAAAATCCTGATAGCTTCCAATCTTGCAATATGGTCAAAGGTCTGGTCATAATCAATGCCTTCCTCCTGAGAATAGCCTTGAGCTACCAATCTTGCTTTGTTCCTCACAATGATTCCTTGAACATCCAACTTGTTCCTGAAGACCCATTTAGTTCCAATGATTGGATGGTCTTTGGGTCTTGGAACTAGATCCCAAACTCTATATCTCTCAAATTGATTGAGATTCTCTTGCATTGCAATGATCCAATGGGGATCTTGTTCTGCATCTGTGATGGATTGAGGTTCAATCTGAGAGATAAAACAAGCATGCATCTGATCTTGATTTAATTGATGTATTGTTTAAACACCAGCTAACATGTCTCCAATCACTTGAGATATAGGATGATCTCTAAGTGTGACAAGATCAGTGGGTAGAGTTGGTTCTTCAATAGACATTTATGGTATTAATTCCTCTGGTGGAAATTCATTAGCTACAATGTCTTCAGCATGAATTTCCTGGATTTCTTCATCACTGTCATTATCATCAATCTGTTGAGAGGGATGTGATATATCCTCTTGAGTTAGGATTAAGTCATCCAATCACTCACACAGATTGGGTACCTGCAAATTTTCTATGGTAGAGATGTCTCTCTCCTTATAAAACATGTTAGTTTCTTCAAAAGTTACATGCATAGATTCTTCCATTTTAAGAGTTAATTTATTATAAACCCTATAAGCCTTGCTAACTTGGGAATATCCAAGAAAAATTCTCTATACAGCTTTGGCTTCAAACTTTCTAAGATATTTATTTTTATTATTGTGAATATAACATATACAACCAAATACTTTAAAATAATTTACTTTAGGTTGCTTCCCTTTAAGTATTTTATAGGGAGTCTTACCCTTTAGCTTATAAATTAGACTTCTATTCATAACATAATTTATTGTGCTTACTGCCTCTGCCCAAAAGGATAGGGGCAAGTGAGAATCTACAAGTAATGTCCCTGCAGATTTAATCAGGGTTCTATTTTTCCTTTCAGTTATCCCATTTTTTTGAGGAGTTCTAGGAGCAGAAAAATAATGTCTGATACCTTCCTTCTCACAAAATTCTTGCATGAGAAGAGATTCAAACTCAGTGTCAAGATCACTTCTGATCAATGCAACTTGAGTAGAGTACTCAATCTGGATGCTCTTAAAAAAATTTGTAAGAACTTTAAAGTTATCTGACTTGTTTTTCAGAAAGAAAACCCAAGTGAATCTAGATAAATCATCAACAATCACTAAGGTATATGTCTTCCCTCCCAAACTATGTATTGCAATAGGTCCAAAAAGGTCCATATGTAGCAGGTATAAGATTCTGGGTGAATCACTTTTATTAATGGATTTGAAACTATTATTAGTTTGCTTGCCTAATTGACAAGCCCTACAGAGTCCTTCCTTCTTGTAGGAACTAGAAGGTAGTCCTCTGACATGATTGTTGATGCAGGCTGAAGGTTTCTATGGGTTAAACTCTATGCGTTATTAGGATCGGTAATTAAAATAATTACCGGCGAGCAATATTTCTCAACATTAATACTAACATTGATCAACCAATATAACAATGCATAACGCAAAGGGGCACTACCCCTTTTATAGATTGAACAAGGGCTAAAGGCCAATGTTCACTCAAGCGAATAGGACCTACCCGATCCGGACAATTATCACTTCAAGTTAAATTATGCGCAAACATTCACAATTCCAATATGAGAAAATTCGGACTAAAATAGCGATTAAAATAGAGTCCAAAATTCCACCCCAAATTAATTTAATATGAGGGTTGCCAAATCACTTGAACACCGAGGAAATCAAGGCTAAGGAAACTGATTTCTACAAGTGTTCATGAGATTTACCCGCTCCAAATTATACGAGAAAATTTGGGAAAATAATGCTTGGAAATTTAGATTTCAATTAGCACAATTTCAATATAAATCAGGACAAAATACTAGCCTTCTAATTCCACCAAAACCTCAAAGATAATATAGAAGAAATCACACAAAAAGTGGTATATGAATCGTTACCCAATCCCAAGAATAATCCGTCCACAAGATGAATGGATGAAATGCTCACGACAGTGGTTAAGTCAACTTCCACGCGAGTCCACGGATCCGCACCAAACGATATAGATGCAAGCCGTTCTTCCTTTTCAAAAACCTTTTGGAGTGAGAGAAATTTTGAGGGATTATATATATGGAAAGTGGAGAGAGAAAAGGTGGTGGAAAAAACAAAGGTTGGGGGTGGTCGGGTTTGGGTTTTGGTGATGATGAAGGTGGTCGAGTTTGGGTGTTGGATGGAAAGAGAGGGCTTGGGTTGGGGGTGGAGGTGGTTGTGGTGGCCGAGTGGTGGAAGGGGAGGAAAGAGGGTGGCGGCTAGGGAGGTGGCCTGCTAGGGTTTTGGGAGGGAAGTGAGGCTCGATTTTGGGAGGAGATAAGAAGAGGGGCTATTAGTGGAGAACTAGAGGAGGAGAGGTGGAGGCCGAGAGATTGGGGGAGAAAAGAATGGTCGGCGGCCAAGAGGAAAGGGAAGAAGGAGGAGGGCCGAAAATTTCCTAAGGGGGAAGAGGGAAAGAGGGGGAAATTCAATCTTTGAATTAAGGTTTCAATTTTTCATTCATTCTCTACTAAATTCTTCATAAGCATGGCTATTTATAGCCTACACCACTCAATCAATCCTCCATTCAAAAATCAAAATGAAACTATGATGGTTATAGGCACCCATCATTATATGAAATAAAAACAATATAATAATAAAATGCATGAAATAAAACATTTTAAAATAAAATTGCTAAAATAATAAATCGATAAAATATATAATTATAATTATTTAATTTATAATTATTTATTTTATTTAATGGCGGCGGCGGATGTCGAGAAAAACATGTAGAGGCGGAGGCATTGGAGAAGAAACGTCATGATAGACATTCATCTTCGAGCTTGCGGCATCGTTCATCCCAATGCACGAACTCTCTATGACGGGGATCTACGGCCGCATCAACATCGTCGCCATCAATCCTCCCCCACTCAAAATTACTCATCACCGATGAGTGGCCCGTGAGGGGGGAACCGTCGAATGCAGCAGCAACATGGGGCAAATCTCGCCCCGCAATCCGTGTCGTAGTAGCATGAACATCCCATAACACTAAAAACCTGTCACGTGTAGAAATATCAAAACTCAAAATGGTGTCAGGCAAAAGAAAAATAACTTGAATCTTACCATCCAATTCAAGAACCAAGGAGTCCACATGGAAATTAGATATGAAAACACTAACACTCCCCAACCTAAGAGAATATTTAGTGGTAGCAAGAAACGACGGAGAAAAGCACTCAGGTGGAACTGAGACGTACATTAAAAAGTCCGGAAACTTGAAATAAAGTGAAAGACCGTGCATGTGTTATATAAAAATTTTAAATAAAAGCATGAGATCCGACGTTCTTCATAATCATGGATGGGTCGGCGTTCCTACGTATTAATTTACTAGCAGAGCCAGAAGGCATCCGCTTGGGGACTAACCAGACTAAACCCAAATCACTAAATCTAGCGTCGAACGGTCTCGAAAAGGAGTGGAAGTGTGCGCGACATAACTTAAAGTGAAACTCTAATGTCCTATATACATGAGGAGAGAATCCATGTTCTACATGACTAGACCCAAACACGAAGGATAAGGGGGGTTAAGTCAGGTGGCATTGGAGCCTTATAATCAGAAATGATTTTAATGGGCTCCAGATTCGCAATTTTAATTTTATAATTTAAATACTCACGCATGACATGAAGATATGCTAAGGAGAACCGCTCATCATGAAAAATAGAGTTGGATGCTCCCGGATGTGACAGGATGTGCGAGCGATACAACTCATTGGGCCTTTCTATAGTCACTACTGTATGAAAATGAGGGTCATCAAAAGACGGTGGGTAAATGCATGCAACTGGGTTTGGTATATAAGTATATCTAGGGGACACCACATCCAGAGGCACAAGTGCCAAAGAATCAGAATCAGTCGTAGTAGAGGACACAACCATAGATGGGTATGCAGAAAAATGAGCTGTCAAAAGTGACACGTAGTCATATCTATGAGGTGTGGTGAAAAGTCCAAATACTATTGCACTCAACATAGTAATATCTATGCGTTGTGGCAATGCCAAAGTAAGAACTAAAAAATTGTGCGTGACACACAAACTCAAAGTAAGTCTACCGGTTCCACAGGGGAAGGGTCGGAAAAATTAAACCAGGGATAAAATCCGAATAAGTAAAAATTTCACCCAATGATGATGACATCAAAGAACTCTCATCCGGATGTACAACAACAGTATCGTCCAAAATTATCCTTCCCTCAGATCATAACTCATCCACAATAATAATAGGAACATCCTCACTTTCAGACTCCTCAGATAACTCAAATAAAATCTCAGTGGGTGTATGGAATACTCTCAAAGATCAGAATATCATAACCCAAACATCATCTTCCAAATCACTAGGTATTCCCTCAATTTCAGACTCATCAGAATTGTCGGGCACTAACGTACAAGTCGGGATACTCTCACCTAGCTGGTCAACTTCTTAATCCAGAGATATTATATCAACATCAAAATCCTCAAAGGTATCAGTCACTATCTCAAGGGGCTTAGACGTCGAGGCTGAAGGAGGCATAACCTTAATAGTTTTATTTTTCGATTCAAAAATATAGGGTCTACACTGTGAATTTTCCTTAGGAGTGGAATTAGGCACACTAGGTGTAGTCCTATCGTTGTGGGGAGAAGATCTAACCTGAGGCATAGGGTAACACTTATGAATAGCTACGGGTCTAGCTCCATAACGATACTCACTAACAGGCTTTGTTTCAACAGTATGGTAGTAGGCCGGATCAAATTTATCCGAGAGTAGTCTTCGCATGTACGGACAAGCATATGGACAGCTACCAGCACCGCGCTCTTTGTTCAGCCAAAACAACAGGGCTTGACCTACTAAGCTCTTTCGGGCTACACCAACCTTATAGTAGTCGCCCCATACGTGATAATCAAAATAAGCTTTTATCCCCTTAAGCCAGTCTCTAAAAATCTGGGGACACCCTAATCCGTCATAAGTAGGTGCCTCAATTCTAGTGGGGGGATAAGTGTGAGAACGGTTAGAATTCCTAGGGTATGATGGCAAAGTGGGGGTATGTTTAGCCATGACTTTAGCATACAAATAGTCATAACCGTCATAAGTGGGTGTCTATCTTCTAGCATACACATCATATGCCCTTTTCTAGTGGTGACGGGACAGAAAATTCTACTCGAATCTGGTGCACATGCAATGGGTAAAATTTTCAAATCCACCAAAATATTGAAAGCATGAATTGTTCCAACCAATTACTAGGGCAGAAAAAAAATATTATTTGGTTTTCTTAAAGAAAATAATTAGGAGATTATTAAAAAAAATTGATTTTTTGCAGGAAAATAAAAAAATTTAGGCCTCTATTTGCAGACAAAAATAAAAAAATTATAATGACTTATAAAAATAATTTTTTTTTGATTTCTTACTAATAAAATGATGGAGAATTTCCAGAATTTTTTTTTTAATTTCGAGAAAAACTGAGAATTTTTAGGTTTCTATTGGCAGACCAAAACAAAAAAATTTATTTTATTATTTTGACATAGAAACATGCAAGTGTGTGTCGGCAAAATAATAAAAGGGAGAGGGTGCCAATTAGGAAATTGACGTGAACCTCCCTTTGATACCAAATTGATGCAGGCCCAAGGTTTCTATGGGTTAAACTCTACGCGTGATTAGGATCAGTAATTCAAATAATTACCAGCGAGCAATATTTCTCTACATTAATACTAACGTTGATCAACCAATATAGAAATGCACAATGCAAAGGGGCGCTACCCCTTTTATAGATTGAACAAGGGCTAAAGGACAATGTTCGCTCAAGCGAATAGGACCTACCCGATCCGGACAATTATCACTTCAAGTTAAATTATGCGCAAACATTCACAATTCCAATACGAGAAAATTCGGACTAAAATAGCGATTAAAATAGAGTCCAAAATTCCACCACAAATTAATTTAATATGAGGGTTGCCAAATCACTTGAACACCGAGGAAATCAAGGCTAAGGAAACTGATTTCTACAAGTGTTCATGAGATTTACCCGCTCCAAATTATACGAGAAAATTCGGGAAAATAATGCTTGGAAATTTAGATTTCAATTAGCACAATTTCAATATAAATCAGGATAAAATACTAGCCTTCTAATTCCACCAAAACCTCAAAGATAATATAGAAGAAATCACACAAAAAAGTGGTATATGAATCGTTACCCAATCCCAAGAATAATCCGTCCACAAGATGAGTGGAGGAAATGCTCACGACAGTGGTTGAGTCAACTTCCACGCGAGTCCACGGATCCACACTAAATGATATAGATGCAAGCCGTTCTTCCTATTCAATAACCTTTTGGAGTGAGAGAAATTTTGAGGGATTATATATATGAAAAGTGGAGAGATCGAGAAAAGGTGGCGAAAAAAACAAAGGTTGAGGGTGGTCGGGTTTGGGTTTTGGTGATGATGAAGGTGGTCGGGTTTGGGTGTTGGATGGTAAGAGAGGTCTCAGGTTGGGGGTGGAGGTTGTGGCCGAGTGGTGGAAGGGGAGGAAAGAGGCACTATAACATTTTCGGACTTTAGCAACACGTAAAACGTATTGCCTAAAACCGCCAAGTGTTGTCTAAATAATAAAAACTGTTGCCATAGGCGTGTTACCAAATAGCTAAGGCAACAGTTTTCATACCTTAAGGCAACACTATACAAAAACTATTGCCTAAACCTATAGAATAGGCAATAGTTGTTTCATGGACCTATTACAACATTTTGGAAATGTTGCCAAAAATCTCAGACATTATTTTTAAAAAAATTTATCAATGTCACGACATTTACAAAATTGATGAGATGGTACAAATTATAGTGATAATCAACAAAATCACAAAGACATAAAAAATATTTATGATATAACAATTAAACCGGCAATATCGCCAAATTAATTCAATAATTTTGTACAATACAAAATAGATAAATAATATAGTACATTATAATAGCCGCATAATGTTTAACCCAAAAGTATTAGATTTACACAAATGGCATCAACATTGTCACTAAGAAATTTTAGCTGGGAATAGGGCCGCCTAACTCCTTCATCACGGAGTCGAGGAATTACAAAAATGTTCAAGTTGAATTCTTGCACTCTACTTCCACCACACCATCAAGAACCACCTGATCTTCAGCCTCTTCTTCAACATCATCATCATCAGTTGGGTAGGAAAGGCTACTTTTCCGTGGTCTGCATATTCAATAAGTTCGAATAAAATGTGCATTAGTAATATGAATGTAAAGACACCTTAAATGTGCACATTCCAAATATTAATTACTTTACACTGACAGCAAATATGAAGTGCAGTAATAAAATTCGTCAATAATTAAGTTCGAAATCAGTGAACTAGACGTGCAACACGCTGAAATTGTGCGAGCTAGAATAAATAGGATAATTATTGCCATGAGAGAAAAAAATGAAGATCTGTCTTCCTCAAAAACGTTACTAAAAGGACTTTATTTCCCTATTCAATTAGAGAACAAAGTATCCAATACACACTAGCAGAAAACAAATATCACACAGAGCTGTAATAAGAAGATATATCTTCCTCATCTTCTGTAGTCGTTACTCTTCGAACAGGAGGGCAGCTGGTTCTTGGGGCTGATACAACATCTTGCTCATTATTTAAGCAACAAAACAACAACAATGAAATCTTAACTCCAGAACTAATAAAAGATGATAAATGAAAGTTAATTTTTGTAGAAAGCAAACCTTAAGGGTCCGTTCATTTCAACGACATTGATATTAAAGTATTGGCTTTACGAAAATGAAAGTCATTTCCGCTGTTCGTATCAACAATTGTAGAGTGGAATTGGATTTCTGGTGGAAAGCCGTAGATATTCACATGAAACTAAAAACTCATTAGTTCAATGTCTATCTCCAGGTGCGGATAATTAGATTTTCAACATCGCCTTTTCAAAAGAAAAGTAATTTTTTCTGCATGAATGCAATTTTTTAGGATCAGACATGATTATTTTGCCCGGACACGCTTTTTTCTCTCGGGCGCATTGTTGGGTACACTGAAAAATATGTACCAGATTTGGAGAAGCCTCATCTTACTCAATGATATACATCAAGTTGTATTTGATGGTTGTTTGAGTTTCATTGTGCAGGTGTAAGGTTTGCAGGAATTTTTCTAAGTACAAGTGTCGACACTTGTGAAGAATTGTGTCGACACCCAGAAGTTGTGTCGACACTAGAAGCAAGGCCTGTTTCGACACCCAGGCATTGTGTCGACACCTGAAGAAGAAGCTATGTCGACACCCAGAATTGTATCGACACTTAAGGCAAGGTTTGTGTCGATAGCTAAAGAAGAAGATGTGTCGACATCCAGGAGTTATGTCGACATCCAGGAGTTATGTCGACATCAGAAGAAAGGCATGTGTCGACACTCAGGAATTGTGTCGACACCTGAAGAAGGTATGTGTAGACACACAGGACTTGTGTCGACACACACTCAACGCTATTTGTCTACAGCTAAGTCAAGACAAGAAACAGTTGTGTAAACACACAGTACTTGTGTCGACACACACTCAACGACATCTAGATGAAACTCAATGCCATATAACAGTAACAGCTATACTGAGTCAGAAGGCTTGTGTCGACACACAGAGCTTGTGTTGACACACATTCAACGACGTCTTGACACACACTCAATGACAGCTGGATATACGCTCAACGCCATCTTCCAGCATCAGTTATGTCAAGACCAGGAGAAGTTGTGTCGACACACAGGACTTTTGTCAACACATACAAACAGAAGCTGTGTCGAGTAGCTGAAGAATGATTATGTCAACACATGGAATGTCATGCCGACATCATCAAGACTTGTGTCGACACTTAGTCTATTTTTGTCGACACATATGAAGCAGTCTGCTGAGTGGATCATGCTGAGTTATAAAGTCTTTAAGGAATCAGCTGTCATTACTGGAGACTCGACAACTGTCATTACCAACAGGTCTGACACCTTTGTCAGAACTGTCAGAAGGTTGTTACAAACTGGATCATCCGGTAATCAGGAGAAATCTCTATATAAAGGATTGATCCGTGACAACTTAAAAACAACCGATACATAGATAAAAAAGTGAATCATCCAGAGAAAGAGTTCAACAACAAGAAAAGGGGAGACCCTTAAGAAGGCAGATTCTGAACTGTCTGCAGAGAATATTCAGATCTTATTCATAATTCAAGAAAGGAGCTGACAAGAGATCAACTTCTAAAGAGTTCAACCTTATTTTGTTCTATCAAGAAGCTTTGAAACAGCTAAGTCAGGTTGAGTCTGGAGATTCAGTTCATTTCAAGAACTGATCAAGAATCTCTCACCTATAGAGTGATCTATCTGGTGATATTTCTGTATTTCTCAAAGACTCAAATTCTTGTAGGATCTATTATTAGATCTGAGTTATAAGCCTATAATTATAAATGCTGAGGTAGGGTTGAGTGCCTGAGGTGTAGGACTATTGATAGTCTGAGTTGTAAGCCTAGTTATAAAGGCTGAGGTAGGGCTGTGGCCTGAGGTAGGATTCTTGGGGAGGATCTGAGGTAAGACTTGTATAAGTATGAGCTGTAGGAACCAATCTGGTTCTGAGTTATAAGATCTATGGATCTGAGTTAGTGGAAGGAAGTTGGGCTGAATCCAGTTCTCTACTTAATAGGCAAAGGGGAAAAGTGGATGTACCCATACCGTGGGGAACCACTATAAATCAAGTGTATTCTGTGCTATGTTTTTTGTGTTGTGATTTGCAATTTTTGTGCTAAGTAAGACCTAGTTATATTGCCTAAAATTCTTAAAGATAATTAGAACCTATTCACCCCTCCCCCCTTTAGGTGTTTAGGCTCCTGAAATAAGTCTTTCAAGTGGTATCAGAGGGAGGTTACTCAAAGATTTACCTAATAGTCTGAATGATTCTCCTAGGCATTTAACAGTTTTCAAGAATGGGTTCAAACGAGAATCAAAAGGAGTTTGGATCTATGAAACTACCTATCAGCAGGAAAGAATGTTTTGGCATATGGAAGGAAAGGGTCAGATTGTTTATGGAAGCTTCTGATCCAAGAATCTACATTACTGTACAAGAAGGGCCCTTCATTCCTATGAAGGTATCAGCTCTGGATGTAAATGTTAGAACCCCTAAGACCTATTCTGAAATGACAAAGGTTGAGATAATCCTGGCAATACTAGACAAAAGAGCACAGAACTTTATTGTAAGTATTAGTGATGATGCCACATTTCAGAATCTGGAGCATTGTAAAACATCCAAGGAAATATGGGACACCCTGATTATCTACATGGAGGGAACAGAAGAAGTCAGAGAGGACAGAAAATCTATGCAGAACCAAGAATATGAGAGCTTTAGACAAGCCAAGACTGACAGCATAGCTGAATGTTACAAAAAGTTCTTCGGGATAGTAAATGAACTGATGACCTATAGAAGTGTCTTCAGCCCTTAAGAACTGAATGACAAGTTTCTCAGGTCTCTGACAAAGGACTGGGACACAATGATTTGTGCCATCAGAGAGGTGGCAAAGCTTGCATATACACCTCCTCCCATATTATTTAGAAAGCTGCTATCATATAAAATGTAGCTTACTGCTAGGAAGGAGGAAGAGAAGAGCAGTAGGTCTAAGTACAAGGACAAATCAGTAGCCTTCAAGGCTAAAGGCATAAGAAAGGGCAGGAGAAAATCTCCTTCTCCACCCAGAAGGAGTGCTGAGGCAGAAGAAGGAATTCCTGATACTACCTCATCAGAAAGCCACACCTCTGATGAAGACTTTGCTGCCTTTACAAGGCAGTTCCAAAGGTTCATAAAAAAGAAGAAGTGGAGATCCAGACCATCATCATCCTTTTCCAAGGATGAGTACTACAAAAAAAGAAGAATCACAAGCAGGACAGGTATGACTCAAAACCTAGTAAACAAACTAACTATAAGATTGTTTGCTATTATTGCAACAGGCAAGGACATGTCATAGCTGACTGTCCAGACAAGAGGACTGAATCTAAGGACAAGAAGAAGCATCAACTGAAGGTCAAGAAGGAGAAATCCTTTGTTGCTCAGAAGCAGAAGAGTTGGACAGACTCTTCATCATCAGGATCAAGAGAAGAAGAAGATGCAGAAGCATATGTTGGGCTATTCTCAACTGAAGAGGATTCTAAGGAGTTAGAATTCCTACAAATACTATACTCCATAAATAGAGTGGAAGAATATTGCTGCAGAGGGCTAATGGCCCTATCATAAAATGATCAGTGCAAGGATCAGGCTGGTCCTAGTAAGGTATACAATTCTCCCTTAGCATCTAATTATTTTACTGGATCAGAATAAGAAGCATCTGCATCAAGAGATGTGGATGGTTCTGAGTCTGAAGGGGATGTACACCAACTCATTGATGAGTATGGTGGGTTGTTGCAAGCTCTAAAGAGAAGCAAGCTTCTTATCAAGGAACAGGCCAAGGAGATTGAATCTCTTAAGAAGGAAGCATCAGAATCAACCAAGCTGATTGATTTGAAACTGAATGAGGTTGCCAAACTGAAGAACATAACTGTCATTCAGATGGGCATAATCTCTTTCAACGAAAATCATATCAAGAATCTGGAGGCAAGACTTCAGAAAGAAAAAGAGTTAGTGGCTAAATTCTCTAATCCAAAATCAGTCTTGCCTTTAATAGACAACTTCATTTCACAAAAAGGTAAGACAAGTCTAGGCTTTAAGGGAAGAACAAGGGCCACCAATTCACATGGAAAAGGTAAGGCCCCAGTTCATCCACTAGCCTTTAAGCCCCCTATTTTCTTTAGGAAGGTGATGCAGCCTACAAACAGGTATGATCATGAAATTACTCTTGGTCACTGTGAGTATGGAGATCACATTGGCAAGTGTGCAAATGCCAATAGACCACTCTATAGGCAAGGCCATTAGGTTCAAAAGGAATTCTTGGGGTTTGCTGCTCCAGCACCTACACTCAAAAGAACTGCTGGAAACAAGGTTGTGAAGTCTGTACCTAAGAGAAGGTACAATAGATTTGAGTGTTGGTGTTATGCCAAGGTAGACCACTTTGCTTTGGATTGCTGGTTTAACACAAGTGTTAAAACCAAGAATAGTTTACCTCTTAGAAAAGTTGTAGGTAAACATGATAATTTTCAAACTAACAAGAACCTAGGACACAAAACTAATTTGGGTTCTAAGGATGAGTAATTCTTTATTTGATGCAGGAGAATCCAAGTGGCCATACCCCTATATGGTACTTGGATAGTGGATGCTCCAGACACATGACTGGAAAAAGAAGAATGTTGAGGGACTATGTACCCATAGAGAATGGACCCAACGTGATCTTTGGTGGATCAAAAAAAGGAATCATCAAAGGATTTGGTAACATCTCTAGTTATTCAATTACCATCACTAAAGTGGCTTATGTGAAGGGGCTAAAACATAACCTGATTAGCATAAGTCAACTTAGTCATCTAGGTTATGTGATCTCTTTCCTCAAAGGGGAGTGCCAAATAAGGTGGTCAAGTGATCATTTTGACTGGCACTAGGAAAGGGAATGTTTATTGTCTTAACCTAGATTGTGAGTTTAACAACTCACCCATTTGCCTGGTTGCAGGTGAGAAGGATTCACTATGTGTCAAATGGCACAAGAGGCAAGCTCATCTGAACTATAAGTCTATAAGACAGCTGTTCAGCATAGGATTAGTGAGGAATGGTCCTCAAGTCAAGTGCATTAAAGAGGGTGTGTGATCAGCTTTCCAAAAGGGCAAACAGACTAAGTCCTCTTTTCCTGCACTAGATACCAAAGATTCATTGAGATGTTTATATCTCTTGCAAATGGATTTGTTTGGTCCTATGCCAGTTCATAGTCTTGGTAGGAAAGTATACACACTAGTTATTGTGGATGACTGTTGTAGATACACATGGGTTTTCTTCTTGAGGCAGAAATCTGAAACCCCTTGTGTTTTCCATACTTTTGTTAGACAAATTCAGAATGAATTTAACAGTTCAGTGGTCAAAATCAGAAGTGACCATGGAATTGAATTTCAGTCTGAATATATGACAAAACTCTATGAAGAACTTGAGATTCATTAAGAGTTCTCCTCACCTATAATACCTCAGCAAAATGGAA
Source organism: Platanthera zijinensis (assembly GCA_039513925.1). NCBI lineage: Eukaryota > Viridiplantae > Streptophyta > Magnoliopsida > Asparagales > Orchidaceae > Platanthera > Platanthera zijinensis. The sequence goes on from CM077083.1 coordinate 162,140,021, forward strand.
TTACTGAAAGAAAGAATAGAACTCTTATTGAGGCAGGTAGAACTCTTCTCAGTGACACTACTCTCCCTGAATATTTCTTGGCTGAGGCAGTAAATACTTCTTGTCATGTTATCAATAGAGCATCCATAAAAAAGAAACTTAAGTTGAAACCCTATCAGATTTTGAAAGGCAGAAAACCAAACATTTCTTACTTCAAAATCTTTGGTAGCAAGTGTTATGTCCTAGTTAATGGTAAACACTACCAAACAAAGTTTGTTGCCAAATCCCTAGAAGGGATATTTGTTGGGTACAATAATAACAGTAGGGCATATAGGGTCTAAACTTGACTACCCAAGTTTTAGAAGAGTCAGTCCATGTTGTTTTTGATGAGTCTAGATTGATTAACAATGAATTGTCTAGTTCTTCAGTTAGTTCTACAGGTCTAACAGACAGGATGGACAAGATGACCATCAATGATGAAGCTCCTGCTAGGATGGATGATGGAAAAGATGCATGCTGTCCAGGGGAGAACAAAACTCACTGGATGATGAAGACAATGAGGAGCATCAGGTGGAGGAAAATGAAGAAGGCCATGGGGTTGATGGGTTTCCTCCAGTAAGAAGACACCTGAAGGATCATCCAACTCACTAGATAATTGGTGATGTAAGTCAAGGTGTTCTAACAAGGAGCAAAAATATGAACACAGTTTTATGTTCAAGTTTCTTGTCACAGATAGACCCAGGAAGTTTGAAGAAGTCATGCAAGACACCAACTGGATTGATGCTATGTAAGAAGAGTTGAATCAATTCAGAAGGTGTAAAGTCTGGGAACTGGTTCTTAAACCTAAGGATCACAACATTATAGGAACCAAGTGGATCTACAAAAACAAACTTGATGAATGGCACTATAATTAAGAACAAGGCAAGACTGGTAGAAAAAGGCTACAGGCAAGAGGAAGGGATTGACTTTGATCAAACCTTTGCCCCAGTAGCAAGGCTAGAGGCTATAAGGATGTTCTTGTCCTATGCTGCCTATCAAGGGTTCAAGGTATATCAAATGGATGTAAAGTAAGCATTTCTAAATGGTGACTTAAAAGAGGAAGTCTATGTTGAACAACCATCAGGTTTTGTAGATTCTCATTATCCTGATTATGTATATAGGCTTAGGAAAGCCCTATATGGTTTGAAACAAGCCCCTAGGGCTTGGTATGAAACCTTGTCTACTTTTCTTATTGAGAATAAATTCTCTAGAGGAAAGATAGACAAAAATCTATTCTTTAGGGAATCTAAAGGCAAGATAATCCTAGTCTAGATATATGTTGATGACATTATCTTTGGATCTACTGAAAACAACCTTTGTAGAAAGTTTGCCAAACTTATGCAAGGGAAGTTTGAGATGAGCAGTATGGGTGAGTTGAAGTTCTTCTTGGGACTTCAAGTAAGATAAACTGATGATGGATTGTCCATATACCAGTCTAAGTTCACCCAGGAGTTGATTAAGAAATATGGTATGGACTCATCCTCCACCATGAAAACTCCAATGGGAACAAGTATGCCTATAGGCAAAGATGAGATACGGAAACCTGTTGATGAGTCTTTGTATAGAGGGATAATTGGCTCCCTACTCTACTTGACTACTAGTAGACCTGACATTATGTATGCTATATGTGTCTGTGCTAGGTACCAAGCTTGCCCAAAGGAATCTCATTATACTGCAGTTAAAAGAATTTTGAGATATCTTAAGGGCACACCTAATCTAAGCCTTTGGTACCCTAAGAATAGAGATTTATTACTAACAGGTTTCTCAGATGCAGACTTTGCAGGATGCAAAGAAGAAAGGAAGAGTACTACAGAAACCTGTCAATTCCTAGGTGGAAGGCTGGTGTCATGGTGCAGCAAGAAGCAGACAAGTGTAGTTATATCAACAGCTGAGTCTGAATATGTAGCTGCAGGCAGTTGCTGTGCACAATTATTGTGGATAAAGCACTAACTTGAAGATTATGACATCAAGGTAAGTAGAATTCCACTGTTTTGTGATTCTACAAGTGTTATTTCTATTGCTAAGAATCCTGTATCTCATAGTAGAACCAAATATATAGAAAGTAAGTTCCATTTTATAAGAGAACATGTGGAGAAGAAAGATATTAATCTACAATTTGTAAACACAAATAATCAAATAGCTGATATCTTTACAAAACCTCTGGATGAAACTAAATTCAATCATTTCAAAATTGAATTAGGTATGTTAAATCTAGACTAGGTTAACACAAGCATTCCTAAGTGGACTATGTAAGCACAATATTTCTCAAGAAATTTGTATAATTACAAAGTTTGTGTCGACACAAACAAATTGTGTCGAGACACTCAGTATGTTGTGTCGACAAAGGAAAAGGATGTGTCGACACAGAAACAGTATCTGTGCCGACAGAAGTATGGGTGTCGACACAACTATGTTGAGACTTTAAGATAGTTGATTTTTGCATCGACACACAAAAATCAAATTCGACACTCTGTGTCGAGACATGACCAATCCATGTCAACACTAACATTAGAATGTCGACACATAGACGTGTCGACTAAACCTAAGTATTGTCGAGACATAGTATTATTACTAAGGAGCGTCTTTTGAACTCCCCTTTTCACTTACATTATAAATAGGTGAAGCCAAAATCTTGTTGACTACGCTTTCATATTTCTCGACTCTAGACCTTATGTCGATTTCGATATTCTCTTCTCTTCTTTCTCTCCCTTCCATCAATGGTGCCCATCAAGGAAGACAAGGTGAACGAAGGCTATGAGTTGGTTCGTGGTGGATTCACGACAGCGTCTCTAGAAATCCAGGTTGTAATTACCCTAATTTCAGAGAATAGTTTGGAATTCTTGGTCTCAGAACCGACTAAGATCTGGAAGAAGGAAGTCATGGAATTCAATTCATCAGCCACCGTGGACATAGATGGGGAGAAGATTCAAGCCACAGTACAAGATTCCCGAGTGAAACTTACTCTGAAGACGATTAGGAAATCACTCCAACTTCCTAAGGTTAAGGATAACGATGACATCATTCCATCAATGTCAAAAGATGCCTTAAGCTGGTGCGGGCTAAGACCTAATATCAAAGTTGGATCATCCATTACCAGGAAAGGGATGAATTCACAAGGGAAGTTTCTATCTAAAATCATATGCAAGATAACACTGTGTAAGACTGGTGGACATGATAGAGTGCCAATCTCCATGTTCAACCTAATGACAAGGGTCATCTTCACTGTAAGAACAGACTAGGCATCTATAGTATTTGACAAAATACAAGAAGGTATCAAGAAACCAAATCTGGAAAGAATAATGAGTTTATGTTTATCTTCAGCAATACCATATGTAATGAGCAACCTTCCAGGATCCAAAATCAACCATATGAGGAGAATGGATGTAAGAATTCATTCTAGGTGGGATAGAGTTTTAACCAAGGAGGTTTCTACTCCACAAAAATAGACAAAGAAATAAAAGAAGAAGAAGGAAGTTGTACAGCAAGCAAAATCTTCTAGTGATTCTAAAGAGGAGGTGGTCTTCAGTTCAGATGAAGACAGACCACAAAAAGATGCTCAAGATCAAGTAGAAAGCAGTGTGCTCCCAGAGCAACAGGTAGTCTCTATTCTAGGGGGAGAACATCCTGAATCAGCAGCACAAGATACTGTACTTCCTGAGCTACCTGCTCAAGGGTAAGGAATTGATGATGCTACTCTAGCGAGTGAGTATGCAGCAGATACAGTAATGGATATTGTCTCAGATATCAATAAAGAACTACTGAATATTGCTGAGAAGGAGGCACAAGATGTGCCGAGAGAGCAAGTAAGTATCTCCTTTATAGAACAGGCCCTGGACAAAACTCTGGATGTCCAGGGAGAACCTTTTGTTTTCCAAACTAACCATGTTCCTCCTGTACAGATATAGCAAGAGGTAATAATGGAAGATCTATTTCCTGATTTACCTGCTGCAAGGACTGAGGGGGAGCAATCCCAGGTAGAAAAGGACCTGCCAAGAACTGAGGGGGAGAAGCAACTGAATGACCCATCTCATAAAGACAGTAGACATAGAAAGCTCATCACAACCCTCTGATGATGAGGAAGCCACTATGGCTAAGAAAAAGGAAGATAATTGAAATAAAGAAAAGGAGCTCAGGCTACAAGAAAGCCTTGCACACAGTCACACAACCACCAGCTCAAAGCATGGACTTCAGTTCATTACTGGTCCAAATGCAAGTACAATTGGATGAACAAAGGCAATCTCTAGAGAAGTATGTGGATGAGTCAAATATGGAACTGCAATTTCAGCTAGCTCAGGAAATAAAGTCAATCAGATTTGAAGTCAATCTGCACAAGAAAGAGATGACAGATTGCTTCCATAAAGGAGGCAATGTTGTAGTATATTTGGCTGAGCAACAACAACTGCTGAAGACTGAGGTAGAGGACATTGCAACAAAACAAGGGTATGTTTTGGAAAATCAATTCAGGTCTAATGAAAACCTCAAAGACTCCCATGTAGAAATCATCCAGAAACTGGGAAGTATTTCAACAGATTTGAAAACTAAAATATCAAAGAAACTATAAGAAGATCTGGCTGCTGTCCACACATCTATTGGAGCCTCTCAAAAGACCATTTCTGAGTACTTAACTAAATTCAAAGCTTACTATCAAGAAGGTACAAAATATCTGGCTGATCAGATAAGATTTCAAAAGACTAATTTGAGAGATCATATCACTAGAGAAGTCATAAAGGGGGAGAGATTGTTAGTCAAAGCTATCTCTGATCATGCAAAAAATGGATCTCTAATTCCATCAGAGCTACACTTGGCTTTCCTCCTTTGTGTGATGATGATAATGTTGCTGAGTCTGGAGTGTAACTTGCTAGTATTGAAGGACATCAGCCTGAAGTTGCACAGGTGATTTACCCTCCTGCTGACTTTGACATGGTTCAAAAAGAAGTGCAGAAAATGTACAGCCCTCCACAGGAGGCACAAAATGTGATTATTGAAAAAGTAGACATGTCAGAGGCTGCCAAGGAATCTCAGAAGGAAGCACAACTATCAAAGAAAAGGTTCAGAGAAAAGGCTGAGTAGAAGCCAGATTTTGAGCAATGGAGCCCCACTTCCAGGAATATTATTTTGAATGCCTGGAAGGCTGTAAAGGATAAGACTTATGATAGGGGTAAGTGGTATTCTGAGCAGGAATGGAATAAGTATCAAGCCAGGCAAGAAGCCATTCTTCAGTACAGAAGAAGTGTAAAAGATGGGAAGTTAGCTGCTAATGCTCTGGAGCCTATCAGGTACTTCCCCAAGCCTTTTCCCTATTTTGAAAGCCAAAGAATAAAGGCAGAAGAACAAAAGAAGAAGGATCTCAAAGGGAAGAAACCTGCTGATGATACAGATCCTACTGTGCAGGCAAAGATTCAATTAGGAAAAGGCATAGTGATTAAGGATCCTTGCCAATCATAGGATAGATTGGCTTATATATAGAACAATGTAATTTTTTTTGTTCTAAGGAAAACATGTAAACCTAGAATTTTCTGATTAATAAATAAAATCTGCTTCTCTATTAATCTTAGTTGTTTACATTGTTTATATGTTATCCTGTACTGAAATGAATGTACATCTATTCTTATGTGTTTTATTATGAGGGATGTATATCTTTGACTAAGAGTTATGACTTCTCCAAATAGGGGGAGATTGTTGGGTACACTGAAAAATATATACCAGATTTGGAGAAGCCTCATCTTACTCAATGATATACATCAAGTTGTATTTGATGGTTGTTTGAGTTTCATTGTGCAGGTGTAAGGTTTGCAAGAATTTTTTCTATGTACAAGTGTCGACACTTGTGAAGAATCGTGTCTACACCCAAAAGTTGTGTCGACACTAGAAGCAAGGCCTGTGTCGACACCAAGACATTGTGTAGACACCTAAAGAAGAAGCTGTGTCGACACCCAGAATTGTGTCGACACCTAAGGCAAGGTTTGTGTTGACAGCTAAAGAAGAAGCTGTGTCGACATCCAGGAGTTATGTCGACATCAGAAGAAAGGCATATGTCGACACTCAGGAATTGTGTCGACACCTGAAGAAGGTTTGTGTCGACACACAGGACTTATTTCACACACACTCAACGCCGTTTGTCTACAGCTATGTCAAGACAAGAAACAGTTGTGTCAACACACAAGACTTGTGTCGACACACACTCAACGACATTTGGATGACACTCAACGCCATATAACAACAACAGCTATACTGATTTAGAAGGCTTGTGTCGATACACAAAGCTCGTGTCGACACAAACTCAACGACGTATCGACACAAACTCAACGATAGCTGGATATACACTCAACTCCATCTGCCAGCATCAGTTATGTCAAGACCAGGAGCAATTGTGTCGACATACAGGACTTGTGTCGACACATACAAACAGAAGCTGTGTCGAGTAGCTGAAGAATGATTATGTCAACACATGGAATGTTATGTCGACATCATCAAGACTTGTGTCGACACTTAGTATATTTGTGTCGACATATATGAAGCAGTCTGCTGATTGGATCATGCTGAGTTGTAAAGTCTTTAAGGAATCAGCTGTCATGACTGGTGACTCGACAGCTGTCATTACCAACAGGTCTGACACCTTTGTCAGAACTGTCAGAAGGTTATTACAAACCAGATCAGCCAGTAATCAGGAGAAATCTCTATATAAAGGACTAATCCGTGACAACTTAAAAACAACAGATACAGAGATAAAAAAGTGAATCATCTAGAGAAAGAGTTCAACAATAAGAAAAGGGGAGACCCTTAAGAAGGCAGATTCTGAACAGTTTGTAGAGAAGATTTAGATCTTATTCTTAATTCAAGAAAGGAGCTAACAGGAGATCAACTTCTAAAGAGTTCAACCTTATTTTGTTCTATCAAGAAGCTTTGAAACAGCTAAGTAAGGTTGGGTCTGGAGATTCAGTTCATTTCAAGAACTGATCAAGAAGCTCTCACCTATAGAGTGATCTATCTGGTGATATTTTTATATTTCTCAAATACTCAAATTCTTGTAAGATCTATTGTTAGATCTGAGTTGTAAGCCTATAATTATAAAGGCTGAGGTAGGGCTGAGTGCCTGAGGTGTAGGACTATTGATAGTCTGAGTTATAAGCCTAGTTATAAAGGTTTAGGTAGGGTTGTGGCCTGAGGTACGATTCTTGGGGAGGATCTGAGGTAAGACTTGTATAAGTCAGAGCTGTAGGAACCAATCTGGTTCTGAGTTTTAAGATCTGTGGACCTGAGTTAGTGGAAGGAAGTTAGGCTGAATCTAATTCTTTACTGGATAGGCGAAGGGGCAAAGTGGATATACCCATACCTTGGGGAACCACTATAAATCTGGTGTATGCTGTGCTGTGTTTTCTGTGTTGTGATCTGCAATTTCTGTGCTAAGTAAGAACTAGTTATATTGCTTAAATTCTTAAAGATAATTAGAACCTATTCACCTCCCCCCCCCCCCCCGCTTGGTGTTTAGGCTCTTGAAATAAGTCTTTTACGCACTTTTTTCACAGGGCACGTTTTTTTCGCTCGGACGCGAGGCTTCTACGCTTTAAGATGCAGAGAACTAATCACTGTTGATCTCGCAGGAGAGAGAGAAATCCCTCTTAATCAGCCATTCGACATACCCAGGGCTACGACCGACCCCCTGGCACTTGCGAAGTCCGCAACTCTCGCTTGCCAAGACGAGCCTGCTCCTCCCTCCAAGTCCGGTGCTGGGAAGCGAAAGCCAAGCGCCTTCTCACTCTCTGCTCTTAAAAGACCAAAGCCACCGCCGCAGAAAAGGAGAAATCCGTGGCAGCCTCTCCCGCTCGAGCTGCTGTCGAGGGTCGATCCTTCGCCGAGAGCCTATTGATAGTGGGCGAGGCGACGACCACTGTCGAGACTGCTATCGGGGATCCTACCGAGAGCTTGCCAGTCACCGACGAAGTTGGTGATGAGAGTGCGGCCGCCGAGGCTTCCGCCCAGGCCCCTCCCAGGCAGATGCAAAAAAGGCATCGAAACTTTTGCCTTGGCGAGAAGTTATTCGATGCGGAAGGGAAACCCCTGTTCTAATGGGATCCCGAGGCCAACCGAGCCTCCATTTTTACCCTCCTCCCAAGCTGGGAGGAGTAGTATGAGGTCACCGACGACACCTTCGCGCTGGGCAATGGTCTTTACATCCGAGAAGATGTCGACACGTTCGACCGATCGTCCACCCGGCTCCTAGCCTTTGACTCCATCGGGGCCTTGATGCGTGGGATCGAGCTCGCGCATATATGTGCGCGCCAGAGCATTACCATCGACTGCAACTTCGCCGACATGCACAGTTCGAGGTACGAGGCGACGGCCAATGCGGCCTCCCTGAAGGCCGAGCTGGCGGGTGCCCAGCGGCTTTTATCTCTGCGCCCGGCGGATGAGGTAAGCAAGATCTTCCATAACTTCTCGCTCCCCCTCCACTTAGTTCATAATCCGCTTTCCCTTATTTGTGCTGACGGGCTACTCCTCTATACACAAGAATCTGTCCAAAGCATGCTTCTTCGTGCAAATTTGGCCGGCCTGGAGTGCGAGAACGTCTTGCTGAAGGACCAGGTCCGGCATACCGAAGCGGTTGTAGCTGCGATCCCCCCTCCCTTGCTGGACGAGAGGCTGAGGAGATGCCACTACTCAGAGTATGATATTGACAAGATGTTGCAAGTCAACACCCAGGTAATGGTCAGGCTGACGATAGAGACGTTGCGGGAGTTGGGCTTCTTGAACGAGGGCAATGAGACCATCGTTGCCCGCCGGATTCTCCCTTGGCTTTTCGATTTTATCCCCAAACCTCCGGGAGAACCGATTCCCCGCCCTCGGATGTCCCGAAATCTCCCGTCGTGGCTGGAGAGATATCGGGCGAGAGCTCTGGCGAGAGTTCCAGCGGGAGCTCTGGCGAGAGCTCGAGCAGGGAATCCAGCGAAACCCGCTAAGGACTTTTGCCTCCCCTTTTATTTTTTGCTCTTTTTGGATTCATGAGATGTTCTCGCTTGTAGTCAATTTTTGTGAAACACATTGGTATATGCATACATATATGACCGGTTCAATTCACGTCTTCTTATAAAAGCAACCTTATAAAAACAGCTTATATTGTCTAATGCTTCTCAAGTGCATTTTCACCGGGGCCTTCGGCCCCCTCAGGAGAGCCGCATCCTTTGGTTATAGGTTAATAGGTGGGACCCTGCCGAGAGCTCAAGGCCCAGCATGTTTTTGCTGAGTGCCTTCCACCGAGAACCTTTTGCCGAAAGCGCCGACCATAGGTTCTTTGTGAGAGAGTCGCCGCCCCTTTGTAGTGCGTGAATCAAACGGAGTTTTGCCAAGAACTTCCTGCTGTTATGCCGAGAGCTTCCACCGAAGGCCCTACTTCTGAGAACTCTCTTTGATGAGAACCTCTTAGCCGAGACAATCCTGCTCAAAAAGGTTCTCAAATTCTTTCCTCTACCTCTCGGGTGTGCCTCCTGTCCTGTCTGTTTGAACGAGGGCCCAGACAGCGAGTCCTTCCAGAACCAAGCCTCACTCAAGACAGCGCAGAAGCTTTCAAGCCGAAGTACTTCCATGAACATATCCAAGACCAAGTCCTTTCCCCCTAGGTGTGCCTGTCGCCCTTTTTATTTGAACGAGGGCCCAGACAATGAGTCCTTCTGGAGCCGAGCCTCACTCGGGGTGGCGCAGAAGCTTTCAAGACGAAGTACTTCCATGAACATATCCAAGACCAAGTCCTTTCACCCCAGGTGTGCTTGCCTCCATGACAAGCTAATGAGAGCCTGATTAGCAATTCTACCCAGGGCCGAGCAGCACTCGAGGTCCCTTACTCCCACAAGCGAGCCTTCGAACCTGCCAGTTAATGAGAGCTTATGCAGCAGGTCTATGTGGGGCCGAGCCAGGCTCGAGGTAGTGCAATCATCAAAGCCGAAGTATCTCAAATAACACATCCAAGATCAAGTCCTTTCCTCCCAGGTATGCCTACTGCCTTGCCCAGCTAATGAGAGCCTGAGCAGCGAGTCTACCCGGGGCCGCGCAGCACTCGGGGTCCCTTACCCCTACAGGTGAGCCTTCAGACATTCCAGCTAATGAGAGCCTGCGTAGCGGGTCTACCTGGGGCTAAGCATATCTTGGGGTAGTGCAATCATCCAAGCTAAAGTATCTCAAAGAACACATCCAAGATCAAGTCCTTTCCCCTAGGTGTGCCTGTCGCCCTACACAACTAATGTGAGTCTGAGCAGTGAGTCTACCCAGGGCCGAGCAGCACTCGGGGTCCCTTACCCCCACAAGCGAGCCTTCGGACCTGCCAGCTAATGAGAGCCTGCACAACGGGTCTACCTGGGGCCGAGCCAGGCTTGGGGTAGTACAATCATCTAAGCCGAAGTATCTCAAAGAACACATCCAAGATCAAGTCCTTTCCCCCCAGGTGTGTCTGCCGCCCTGCCCAGCTAATGAGAGCCTGAGCAGCGAGTCTACCCGGGGCCGAGCAGCACTCGTGGACCCTTACCCCCACAGGCTAGCCTTCAGACCTGCCAGCTAATGAGATCCTGCGCAGCGGGTCTACCTGCGGCCGAGCCAGGCTCGGGGTTGTGCAATCATCCAAGCCGAAGTATCTCAAAGAACACATCTAAGATCAAGTCCTTTCTCCCCAAGTGTGCCTACCGCCCTGCCCAGCTAATGAGAGCCTGAGCAGCGAGTCTACCGGGGGACGAGCAGCACTCGAGGTCCCTTACCCCCACAAGTGAGCCTTTGAACCTGTCATCTAATGAGAGCTTGCGCTTCGAGTCTACCTTGGTTCAAGCTAGGCTCGGGGTAGTGCAATCATCCAAGCCGAAGTATCTCAAAGAATACATCCAAGATCAAGTCCTTTACTCCCAGGTATGCCTACCGCCCTGCCCAGCTAATGAGAGCCTAAAAGGAGGGGTTAGATCTGACTTACTCTAGGGGGGTGAATAGAGTATTAAAAATTTTGGCTATTTTAAACTTTTATATCAGAGTGAAAATAGGTGATACCAATAATATGTAAAGAAAAGAAAAACAGGCTAAGTTTTTCTATTTATTACAGCCACAACAAGAACAAAATAGAAAATGAGCACAACCAGACAATACAAGAAATTTTATTGTGGTTCCCCAACCGGGTACATCCACTCTTCTACCACCCTGGTAGGAATCCACTAGCAGGTTTTGATTTGGTGTCTTCCACCATAATATCTATTTGTAGGGAGATATCACAACCCTTTAGGCTTTTGATCAGGTTCCAAAAAACCAACCCAAGTCTTTTGATCAGGAGACATGACAACCAAGTTGTTAACTTTTGAAGGGAGTTAAAACCCTTTTACAGGAGGTGAGAGGAGGTGATGGTGTCTTCTTTTTCTCTAATCAACAAAGAAGACTAGTGGATCTTTGATGTTGACAAATGTACAACCTCGGGCTCGCAGCCTGGCGAGAGGGCCCAGGCGAGAGAAAGGGTCCTGGCGAGAGGGCCCAGGCGAGAGGAAGGGTCCGAGCGAGAGGGCTCAGGCGAGAGGTCCCAGCCAGGCGAGCGGGCCCTGGCGAGAGGACCCTAGCAAGAGGTACCCGGAGAGATGGGCCATCTTGGTTCAGAACCATTTCAGGTAGGGCCTGGCCCACCTTTTGGGTCCCAGGGGTATTTTTACTCTTTCACCCTGGGTGGTCTGCAATTAGCCTTTTAGGACAGCGGAGTTCGGCTGTTGGCAGACCTAGCTGAGGGTATTCCGGTAATTTTAGGAGGGATTAGCTTAGTTATTTGCATTCCCAGTTCGAAGGCCTATAAATAGACCGGTAAGGTGCCTTAGAAAGGAGGCATTCTTGACTCCTCTTATCTTTTCTACGGCACCTAGCTCAGTATTGGCTAGGGAGGGGAAGGGGTCTAGTTCTAGTCTCTTCCGGGTAAGAGGTGGGACCTCCTCACTGAAGCCTCCGGTCTAGTTCTTCGCCTCGAGAGTGATCCCAAGGGAGTAAGCACGAGCTGCCTCAGTAGTTCCGAGCTTTAGGTGGAATCTGCTTTGCTGGTTCCAACATTTTTGGTGCGGTGAGCGTGGAGCTGCAGCCTGTGCGGAAGAACGAGGGGTTATCTCATGGCGGGAGATGCGGGAGGAGGAGGCGAGAGGTCCCCCAGTCAGGAGGAGTATGTTGGGAGGACAGAGTTCATGTCGTCCATTGGAGGGATCATGGATCTCCTCAAACAACTCGCACAAAGAGGCGAGTGCGAGACCCCCTCTCCTCAAGTGCCAGATCTCGCGCCCAGGGGAGGGGCCGACTCGGCGAGGATAGGTGAAGATGCACCTGGGAGGCGGCCAGGAAAAGAGGTAATGGCGGAAGGAAGTCGGCGAGAGGTGGAAGGAAGGGAGCTCTTCCCTAGTCCGGCGAGTGCCGCGCCGGTGGACCTCGTGGCGCGAGTGGACCAGGCGAAGTCACTGGCGAGAGGATCTCCTTTTTGCGAGTTGGTCCTCTCGGCATCCGTTCCAGAAGGGTTCCGCGATCCAGAAATGAACTACTACGTGGGGAAGGATGACCCCCTCCAACACTTGCAGTGGTTTGAAGACGCAGTTTCCATCAGACCCATGACGGACGCCTTCAAGTGCCACCTCTTCGCCATCACTTTGAAGGATAAGGCTAGGGATTGGTTCCACCAACTCCCAACTGGTTCTATTTATTGCTTCGAGGACCTGAGCAGAAGTTTCCAGTTGCGGTTCTCAACCTCCAAAAAGAGGAATAGGAACCCGGAGTCCATCTTCCTGATCAAGCAGAGGGCAGACGAGTCTTTGGCTCAGTACGTAGACCGCTTCCAGGATGAGATATTGGTAATTCAGGAGGTGCCCGGCTTCGCCCTCCAGATGGCTTTCACCGTGGGGCTAAGGGAAGGCTTCTTCAAGATGAGCCTCACCAGGAAGGCGCCGTTGTCCTTCGAAGGGTTGATGGAGAAGGCCGTGAAAGAAATATCCATGGAGGCGGCAAACCCGGCATTTGCAAGGAAGTTGGCAAGATTGACGGAAGTGGAGCAGAGGGAGCCAGGAGGGGGAAGGCAGCCAGAAGGAAGTAGGAGAGAGGAACTAAGAGGGCCCGTGCACCCGGAGCCGGGGGGAGACAACCAGGAGGCCCGGTTCAGGGACCTGGGAGAGGTCCTCTGCAGGGGGGAAGAAACTTTTATCAAGGACCAGGAAGGTTTCACCCGCTAGGATGGGGGCATGGTCCGAGGCCGCTCCCACCCCCACCTCAGCAAGCTATGGCCATAGGCAGAGGGAGAGGAAGAGGAAGAGACCGTGGGAGAGCGGGAGCAGGGAGGAGGAGGAATCCCCCAGAAGAGAGACGTGGGGAGGGAGTCTTGCCCTATTGTGACTTCCACGAGGAGGAGGGTCACGCGACGGCAACATGTCCCGAGTTCTTGGAGTTGAAGAGAGGAAAAGGAGGAGAAGACCGACAACCGGCAGTACGGATAGTAGAGGTGCCAGGAGCTGGGGAGGAAGATCGGTGTGTGGACCGGTCAGATACAGGAGATCGAGGGGGGATTGGAGTGATTCATGGGGGGGTGGGGATCGAGGCCACCCGCAAAGCCAGTCTTCACGCTATGTATCGTCGGAGCGTTGCCTCGACGTCGCAAACCCCGCCCCCGGATGAGAAGATCACGTTTTCCAGAAGGGACCTACCTGACCACGAGGACCCTTTCTGTGACGCGCTGGTGATCAGGACTGCCATCAAGAACTTCACGGTATCCCGCATTCTGGTGGACAACGGGAGTTCCGTTAATGTAATCTTCAAGAAGGCTTTCAACGAGATGAGGGTGGAGTCTCGAAGGGTGTTGGCGGCGGATGGGCCGTTGTTTGGTTTTTTAGGAGAAAGGAAGGAGGTTGAGGGAGGAGTAGGACTTCAGGTGACCTTGGGGGGGTTGTCCAGGAATTGTCGCTTCGTGATAGTGGACGCTCCCAGCAGTTACAACGCGATCTTTGGGCGCCCTCTTATCAGTGCCTTTAGATGCGTTCCGTCCTCTTTTCATCAGTGCCTGAAGCTCAATTCGGGAGGAACCCAGATCAGGGTGAGAGGGGACCCGAAAGCGGCTCGGGAGTGCTATGTAACGGCGATCAACACCATCTCATGGATGGAGGATGCGGAGGAGCTGGGAGCAAGGATGGAGAGAGAGGAGCTGGGAAGAGTGGGAGCAGGAGTGGAGGAAGATCTGGTAGCGGAAGAAGAGATGGCTGAAGGAGAGGAGTTGGAGATAGTAGTGGAGAGGGGCATTGCGGTGGAGCCAGTGATGGCTGGAGAGCAGGTGGCTGGAGGAGAGGAGCTGGGAAGATTGGGAGCAGGAGTGGAGGAAGATCTGGTAGCGAAAGAAGAGATGGCTGAAGGAGAGGAGTTGGAGATAGTAGTGGAGAGGGGCATTGCGGTGGAGCCAGTGATGGCTGGAGAGCAGGTGGCTGGAGGAGAGGAGCTGGGAAGAGTGGGAGCAGGAGTGGAGGAAGATCTGGTAGCTGAAGAAGAGGTGGCTGAAGGAGAGGAGTGGGAGATAGTAGTGGAGAGGGGCATTGCGGTGGAGCCAGTGATGGCTGGGGAGCAGGTGGCTGGAGGAGAGGAGCTGGGAAGAGCAGGAGCAGGAGTGGAAGGAAGTCTGGTAGCGGAGGAGGAGATGGATGAAGGAGAGTGGTTGGAAAAGGGAGAAGGAGGAAAGGCCCAGGAGAGGGTGGCTACTGTGGAAGTCTCAGGAGTTGGGTGCGGGTCGAAGGATCTGGAGGAAGAGCTGAGAGAGCAGGAGGAGGAAGAACCCTCGAGGTTGAGGGCGGCGGTAGAAGTTCTAGAGGTCGAGGTCGTCACCAAAGATGGGAGAAAAGAGAAGATAAAGATCAGCGGCGAGCTCACTCCGCAGGACCAGGAAGAAATTTGGAAGTGTGTAGAAGAGAACATTGATGTCTTCGCCTGGAGCGCAGCAGACATGCCGGGGGTCGACGCGGATGTGGCGTGCCATCGTCTCAACCTCGACCCCGGGGTTCGCCCCATTCAGCAGAAGAAGAGAGCCATCGCCTCCAAGATGGCCGGGCCCATCAGAGAAGAGGTAGAGAAGCTGCTCTGGGCGGGATTCATATCGGCTAATAGGTATCCGGGATGGGTGAGCAACGTTGTAATGGTGAAAAAGGGGGATGGCAAGTGGAGGATGTGTATCGATTTCTCTCTCTTAAATAAAGCTTGTCCTAAGGATTGTTACCCCCTGCCTCGGATCGACGCGCTAGTTGACTCAACCGTCGGTTTCTCACTAATGAGTTTTTTAGATGCTTTTTCAGGGTACCATCAGATACGCATGCATCCTCTGGACATCAAGGATGTCACCTTCGTCACGGAGGATGGTTGCTTCAGCTATAACATGATGCCCTTTGGGCTAAAAAATGCGGGAGCAACCTACCAAAGGATGATGGACCGGATCTTCCGGGAGCAGAAGGGGCGGAACCTCGAGGTCTATGTGGACGACTTGATGGTAAAGAGTCGGGACCTTGGGTCTCAAGTCCTAGACCTACAGGAGACTTTTGCAACCGTTAGAAAGTATAAGATGAGGCTTAACCCTCTGAAATGTGTGTTCGGGGCCAGCCGAGGGAAGTTTTTAGGACATCTCCTCACCCCTGAAGGGGTGGAGCCCAACCATGACAAGGTGAGGGCGATACTGGAGCTGGGATCTCCTAGGAATGTCAAAGAAGTCCAACGTCTCACTGGTAAACTAGCCGGTTTGAGCAGGTTCCTCTACAGAGCGGGAGAGCGGTGCTCTTCTTTCTTTCTAACCCTAAGGGGAGGGAAGGAGTTCGAATGGACCATTGAGTGCGAGAAAGCCTTCGCGGCTCTAAAGCAGCAACTCACTCAGACGCCGCTACTTCAGGGGCCGAGGGAAGGGGAGAACTTGTTCCTCTACCTCGGGGTAGGGACGGGGGCGGTCAGCTCAGTCCTTGTCCGTGAAGAAGGGAAGAGGCAGTTCCCAATCTATTATGTAAGCAGAGTCCTCAAGAAGGCAGAGCTGAAGTACCCCATCCTTGAAAAGTTGGCCTTCGCTCTCATTGTGTCGGCCCGGAAGCTCAGACCCTATTTCCAAGCCCATGCCATCCAGGTTGTGACGGATCACCCCCTTCGCCGTATCCTCGAAGGGGTCGAACACACGGGGAGGTTGGCCAAGTGGTCGATAGAGCTCAGTGAATTCGACTTCTCCTACGTTCCTCGAGAAGCTATTAAAGCACAAGTGGTGGCGGATTTCTTGGCGGACTACGTACTGGAGGCCGAAGAAATGGAGGTACCTCCCGTAGCAGCATGGAAGATGCTGGTAGACGGAGCTTCTGGTAGGAATTCTTTCGGGGGAGGGGTCATCCTGGTGAGTCCTGAGGGGACTAGGATTGAGCAAGCTTTGAAAATACACCTCACCCTCACTAATAATCAGGCGGAGTATGAGGCCATCATCGCGGGACTTCGGTTGGCCAGGGAGTTGGGTATACAGGATATCAGGGTCTTCACGGACTCCTTGGTGGTGGCGCGACATATCAGCGGAGAGTTAGAGGTGAGGGAGCCGACTCTCCAGTTGTACCTAGTGAAGATAAAAGGCATAGTTGGACAGTTCCATAGCTTCTCCATTCAACATGTTCCTCGAGAGGAGAATGCTCGGGCAGACCTGCTCGCGAAGCATGGCCCTCAGGCTGGAGGGACCATGACCGAGCTCTTCAGGCCCTCCATAGAAGAGGGGGAGGTGATGGAGATCGACCAGGAGAGGTCTTGGATGGATCCCTTTGTGACTTTCCTGGCGTCGGGACGACTACCCGAGGGAGATCTCGAGAAGAAACGAATCTGATACAAGTCTGCATACTATTTGTTGAAGGAAGGAGTACTTTATCGAAAGACGCTGTCTGGACTGTTAGCCCGATGCGTATCCGAGAAGGAAGCACCAAGGGTGCTGGAAGAGGTCCATTTGGGAGAGTGCGGGAGCCATTCGGGAAGTCGAACCTTGGAAGGGAGAGTGCTAAGGCAAGGTTATTTTTGGCCTACCCTACGAAGAGATGCAGAAGAGCTCGCCAAAAGGTGTAGAAAGTGCCAAGAGTTTTCTCCCTTGCAGCTCCTTCCAGCGCAAAGGCTGCGAACGATCACCTCTCCTTGGCCCTTCGCCATATGGGGGTTGGATCTGGTAGGACCGTTTCCTCAAGCCAGTGGTCAGAGGAGGGTCCTACTAGTCATGGTGGATTACTTCTCAAAGTGGTTGGAAGTCAAGGCCCTGGCAAAGGTAACCTCACAGGTGGTAAGGAATTTCGTATGGGGGGAGATTATTTGCCGGCACGGACTTCCTTTAGCCATAGTCACCGATAACGGGCCGCAATTTGCTAGCAGGGAGTTTGTGGATTTTTGTGCACAGCTCAGCATAGACCTTCGAATCGCCTCGGTCCATCATCCACGAAGCAATGGGCAGGTCGAGGCAGCAAACTAGATTATAGTGAACCTCCTGAAGAAGAAAGTAGAGAACTTGAGGGGGAGCTGGGTGGAATAGCTCCCCTCTGTCCTGTGGGCTCTGTGAACTACACCTAATACGGCCACAGGAGAAACGCCCTTCAAGCTCTCTCATGGCTCCGAGGCCGTCATACATGTGGAATTTGAAGTTGAATTGCCCAGGGTCACAGCAGCCAGAGAAGGAGAGGAAAGGTGGTAGTTCGCTAATGGAGAGGAGCAGAGGCTTTCTCTCGACCTCGTGGAAGAGCTCAGAGAGCTAGCAACAGTCCGGCAGGAGGAGGTCAAGTGCCGGATGTCCCGGTACTTCGATAAGCACATCCGAATCAAGCAGTTTCAAAAAGGGGATTTGGTCCTCAAGAAGGTAGATGCTGCAGGAAGGGGAGCCTCGGTGGGGAAGCTCAACCCCAATTGGGAAGGTCCTTTCATAGTGAAAGAAGTCTTAAAGTCAGGGGGGTATCACCTCCAGGATGTGGATGGGATGCCCCTGGACTGCGCCCGTAGTGGCGATGATCTGAAACGTTTTTATCCATAGTAATAAAAGTCCTTTGAATTTACTTGAGCATATCGTTAATAATCCTCCCTCTTTTAAATACGCTAACACTACACCTCAGGACGCACTCCTTCAGAGGATGAAAGCGATGGTTGGAGGAGAAAGAGGAGAGGAGACCCCGAGCAGACCCGCTGACCAGGCTCCCATCAAGCTGGCAGGGCTGTAGGCTCACTCGGTGGTTGGAGGAGAAAGAGGAGAGGAGACCCCGAGCAGACCCGCTGACCAGGCTCCCATCAAGCTGGCAGGGCTGTAGGCTCACTCGGTGGTTGGAGGAGAAAGAGGAGAGGAGACCCCGAGCAGACCCGCTGACCAGGCTCCCATCAAGCTGGCAGGGCTGTAGGCTCACTCGGTGGTTGGAGGAGAAAGAGGAGAGGAGACCCCGAGCAGACCCGCTGACCAGGCTCCCATCAAGCTGGCAGGGCTGTAGGCTCACTCGGTGGTTGGAGGAGAAAGAGGAGAGGAGACCCCGAGCAGACCCGCTGACCAGGCTCCCATCAAGCTGGCAGGGCTGTAGGCTCACTCGGTGGTTGGAGGAGAAAGAGGAGAGGAGACCCCGAGCAGACCCGCTGACCAGGCTCCCATCAAGCTGGCAGGGCTATAGGCTCACTCGGTGGTTGGAGGAGAAAGAGGAGAGGAGACCCCGAGCAGACCCGCTGACCAGGCTCCTATCAAGCTGGCAGGGCTGTAGGCTCACTCGGTGGTTGGAGGAGAAAGAGGAGAGGAGACCCCGAGCAGACCCGCTGACCAGGCTCCCATCAAGCTGGCAGGGCTGTAGGCTCACTCGGTGGTTGGAGGAGAAAGAGGAGAGGAGACCCCGAGCAGACCCGCTGACCAGGCTCCCATCATGCTGGCAGGGCTGTAGGCTCACTCGGTGGTTGGAGGAGAAAGAGGAGAGGAGACCCCGAGCAGACCCGCTGACCAGGCTCCCATCAAGCTGGCAGGGTTGTAGGCTCACTCGGTGGTTGGAGGAGAAAGAGGAGAGGAGACCCCGAGCAGACCCGCTGACCAGGCTCCCATCAAGCTGGCAGGGCTGTAGGCTCACTCGGTGGTTGGAGGAGAAAGAGGAGAGGAGACCCCGAGTAGACCCGCTGACCAGGCTCCCATCAAGCTGGCAGGGCTGTAGGCTCACTCGGTGGTTGGAGGAGAAAGAGGAGAGGAGACCCCGAGCAGACCCGCTGACCAGGCTCCCATCAAGCTGGCAGGGCTGTAGGCTCACTCGGTGGTTGGAGGAGAAAGAGGAGAGGAGACCCCGAGCAGACCCGCTGACCAGGCTCCCATCAAGCTGGCAGGGTTGTAGGCCCATCGGTAGGTGGAAACCAATAAAAGGGGGATCATGCCACTTCTGTGGAGCGGTTATCTCCTCCCCATCCCCACTTACCTTCTTACTCTACCGTGCTGCAGTCTTCGTGAGAAAGGACTTGTTTTCATCTCAATACTGGATAGGGGCATAGAAGCTGCAGTTGGAGAGCATACATGCCTTATGGCTATAATTTGAGTTGGGTGTTTTCTAGAGAGGTAATTGAGGTCGTGAAATAAAAGCTAAATATTCAGGGAAACATTTAACCCTGGCTACTAACAAAAGGGGGGGGGGGTAATTGACCCCCTGGGTCCACTCGCGCCGAGAGTAGTCGATAGGCTGCGCGAGAGGAAGGAAAAGGTGTCCCCACGCCCATGAGAGAGGCAGAGACTCGCCCGCTCGCGTCCTGGGCCAGGTTGGCTGATAACAGTCGGCGAAAAAAAAAAACAACCCCCTCTCGCCGCCAAGGATCTCGAAGATCTTGCGAGCTGTCCAAGCAAAGAAAAAAAGGAGAGAAAAAAGAGGAAGAAAAGAAAGAGGCTAGCTTCAGGCGCGAGCAAAAATCTATATATATATACGAGTGAACCATATCCGTGTCTTAATACAGGACATTCCCAAATAAGGAGGCATTATAGTCGTAACAAGAAAGGAGAGGAAAAGGCGGTCGAGCTCAAGGAGCCCTACTCCTTCTCGCCCGCCGAAGACTCGTCCTCGCCATAAATCTCGGGCACGAGGTCCCGAGCGGTGATGTCCTCGCAATCATCTTTTACTACGCCCATCTCTCGCATCATCTTTAGGATTAGCTCGGCGGTCCGTATGTTGGCATCCCGGCAAAAGTCCTCAACCTCGTCATGCGTATAATGTGCGGGAGGAGAAGTGGCCTGCAGGCGAGAGGTAGAGGCCTCTTTGAGCTGGGTCTTCTCCGCTTTCAACTCCTTCACCTCCGCCTCCAGCTCCTCAACCCGCGAGCGCAGTCTTTCAGCCGTCTCGGCATCCTGCAAAAAGGACGAACCGTTAGATCTAGCGGGAGATTGCTTGAGAAGGTCGGCCCAGTATCAACTCACCACTCCGCCACTGGCCTTGGCGAGAAGGTTCTCGGCCACCTCCAGTCGCTTGGTGAGATCCCCAGACTTCTCGCGCTCGGTAATGAGTTGGGTGTTTATCTCCTTCCAGCTTCGAGTGTTGTAAATCAGGCGGCGCGAGAGTCGATGAGAAAGCTCGAAGGTACGCAGTTGCGAGTGGGCCGTCCTGAAGATGAGATCTCGCGTGGAGGCCGCGTCGAGTGCGTCAGGGGCGAAACCCCCATAGAGGCCGAAGCCCAAGGAGAAGGCATGGGCAGACGGCTCCCCTTGCTCTCTCCATGAGGGGAGGAGGGTGGAGAGGGATACCCGTTGTGCCCCCTTATCCCAGATGAGCGAAGGCTCATTGGCGCCGTCGGGGACAGAAGGGCCCGCGTTGAAGTTTAGGTGGGCGGATGGAGCAGGATACTGGAGAGGAGCCTCCCCGCGAGAAGGGGACCGGGGAGTTTGGTGAGAAGAGCTCGCGGGAAGTGCGGGAGGGGCCGCGTCTTCAGGGAGCGAGACGGCCCTGTGCGAAGAGGTCAAGGGAGGTGAGTGGGGAGATTCGGATCCCAGGGATATGGGGCTCAAGGACCCCGGCGTCTCCGCTGTGTCCGCAGGGACCTTGCCCTTCTCGGAAGGGAAGGAGACTACCTTCTTCAGCTTCATCTTTAGTTTCTTTGAGGGGGTGAGGCGAGAGGGAGCCGAGTCCTCAACCGCTCTCTTTCGAGGAGAAGGGGCCAACGAATCTTTGGCCGCCTCGGCTGCCATAGTAGCGAGAGCTATGTCTTTAGACGGTTTGATATTACTTCTGTAGGGGGGTGCACCGGCACGTTCCTCTCTCCTGGGAGAAGCGAGACAGTCAGGGAAAAAGTTCAGCGAGAGGAAGGCCCTGAAGGCAAGAAAAAGACGAGGGGGTCGGGCATACCTTCTCCAGGGAGCACGGGAAGCAGTGAGGCGAGCCCTCGCCTCAAGAACCTAACCTCAAAGTTTTTCCCAGCGAGGTACTCGCAATGGAGCCTGTCCGTACTGCCAACCTGCGGAGAAGTGTAGAAGGTTTCCGCGGGCGAGGCAGGCGCGAGAGGGACGCCACCCAGATTTCCACGGACGAATACGAAGCGAGTCAGCCAGTGGTGATTTTTATTGGGTGTCTCGCACACCTTCAGGTTTAGCCCAGTGAAGAAGGAGACCCCGTCTTGATTGGCGTGGTAGACGAACATCTTCCGGAAGACAGTGAGACTGAATTCTATTTTTTCTCGCCGCATGTAGCACGCGAATGCGACGATAACTGAGATCGCGTTGGGGTTTAAATGAGCAGGCACGACGCCGAAGTACTTAAGGACTTGCTTCACCTCGGGCCAGAGGGGAAGACGGAGCCCCGCCTCGAAATGCGAGACGGGGAAGGCGAGCTCGCCCGGGTAAAACGTATTCAAGCTCTCGCCAACCTTGGGAGGGCGCGATTCGTAGCCCTCCGGCAAAAAGTCGCTTTGAAAGGCCTCGTAGTCATCGGCGGAGAGACGACCGGGAGGAAAATCGTGGTCAGAGAACCTTTTCCCACAGCGGCTGCGGCCTTCACCACCCTCTGACCTCCCTTTTCCCATGGAGCGCGAGACGAAGGGAAAGTTGGCGAGTAGAGAACTGGCGGGAAGGCACGAGGGATAGTAGAGGGGAAGGATGAGGGGGCTGGAGCGCGAGGTAAGCTGCGGAAGGATGGGAAGCCGCGAGCGGAAGTCTAAGAAAACATGTTCCCAGCCTATGCAGCGGGGGTATTTATAGCCCTCGTGAGTAAAAAAGCAAGCGTCGGCCGACCCTTCTCCCTTCAAGCCTCAGGTGGCGGAACCCTAAGTGGATCATCGGCCCAAGAAGGCGATGAAAAGATGGACGCGGGGAAATAAAAGTGATGGTTAAAAATTAATAAAGGTTAAGAATTAGCATAAAAGAAGATTTTAGTGCTGTCGCACCATTTAAATAGGCAAAATCACCAAATTACTAAATCTAATCTCGCATGAAGACGGGTGGCACATTCGAAAAGCGCACAACTAAGCGGTATATAGGTAAGTATCTTATTACAGACAAGTCGAACGAAAAGAGCGATAGGCGAGAGGCGAGAGGAAAGAAGGTGGAGCTCTCGTCAAATCTTATCCCACCTCCATCGTCCTCCCCCGCGGCTCCTCACGCAGGGAGGATGACTGGGGAGGTGGAAGGCGCGAGCCGCTTCGACACCGCTGCGGGCGAGACGGAGCTGTTGGTCGACGTCATCCAAGATTGCCTGAGGATTCGTCTGGTCCACCTCAATGTCGGCGTCTATCTCCGAAGACAGCCGAGCGCATTCCACCTCTAGCCAGTCGATCCGGTGGTCTGCGGCTTGCTTCCCTTTTTCTAGCGCTTGAATGATGCGCGCGTGCTTCCGCAGTATCTCGGCCACCTTGCGCTTCATCTCTATAGGGTCCGTGGGGTCGCCCAGATAGTCTTCGATCTCATCTATAGGAGGAGGAGGCGAGGGGGCCAGCTGCTTGGAGTAATCGTCGACCGGCGAGTCGGCAGCCAACAAGTTCTCGACAGGGGTTCCATTCGCACCTACGGAAGAGCCAAAGAGGTAAAGTGGCCAGAAAAAAGCAGGCGGCGAGAAGAAGAGAGCATGTGTCAGGAGTAGGGCCTCTTACCGAGGCGGCGGGTGGAGACCAACGCGGTAGAAGGATCATCCCTCCCCGTCACGGGGGTGGAGGGGGGAGTGGAGACTTGGGGAGAGAGAGGCCGGGAAGGAAGCTCTGATATGTTGATACGAATGGTCTCAGGATGATGAGGAGGCACCGAGATTTTCTGGGAAAAGGTAGCAAGTAAAAAGCGTGTGGAACAAGGAGATCATAGCTGATTGGAAAACTCACCTCTTTTCCTTTGAGACTAGCTGGAGTTGGAGGTATATACCCCCGCGGAAAAGGGTAAGAAGGTTCTCTCGCCGAGAGGGGCGGCTCCGGAACCTTTGCCTTTTTTGGGAGAGAGGTGGAGGGCGGTAGCGAAGGGGAATCACGTGCGGGGATCCTGTTCAGACCCGCCGCCGTCGCCTTGTTCCGTCGGCACACGGCCGCGATACGATCCCGAAAACCTTGACTGAGAGACATGTAGACAGATGCCAAGAGGGGTGGAAAGGGAGGAAACACCCCCTTAGGAGGAATTTTCTATATTTATAGGCTAGTCAGGGGGCCCACCAAAAGATTCCCTCAATAAATTAACTGCATCATCGTCGGCCTCGGTTGAACTACCTTTCCGAGCTTGTGCCAACCTCGAAAAGAGCGGGGATTGTGTACAACCTCGGGCTCGCAGCCTGGCGAGAGGGCCCAGGCGAGAGAAAGGGTCCTGGCGAGAGGGCCCAGGCGAGAGGAAGGGTCCGAGCGAGAGGGCTCAGGCGAGAGGTCCCAGCCAGGCGAGCGGGCCCTGGCGAGAGGACCCTAGTAAGAGGTACTCGGAGAGATGGGCCATCTTGGTTCAGAACCATTTCAGGTAGGGCCTGGCCCACCTTTTGGGTCCCAGGGGTATTTTTACTCTTTCACCCTGGGTGGTCTGCAATTAGCCTTTTAGGACAGCGGAGTTCGGCTGTTGGCAGACCTAGCTGAGGGTATTCCGGTAATTTTAGGAGGGATTAGCTTAGTTATTTGCAGTCCCAGTTCGAAGGCCTATAAATAGACCGGTAAGGTGCCTTAGAAAGGAGGCATTCTTGACTCCTCTTATCTTTTCTAAGGCACCTAGCTCAGTATTGGCTAGGGAGGGGAAGGGGTCTAGTTCTAGTCTCTTCCGGGTAAGAGGTGGGACCTCCTCACTGAAGCCTCCGGTCTAGTTCTTCGCCTCGAGAGTGATCCCAAGGGAGTAAGCACGAGCTGCCTCAGTAGTTCCGAGCTTTAGGTGGAATCAGCTTTGCTGGTTCCAACAACAAAGCTCCCCCTGAGATGTTGAATGGTTCAAGAAGACTGGAGCTTTGCTTCAGGGTATAGGTCTTCAGCCTTGTTCTGTCAATGTCCAGGAATCAAGTAGACAGATGTTGAATGAATGTCTCTGAAGATTCCAGGCTCTGAAGATGAAGAAGACTCTTGATTTGTGATGAATATTCTTCTTCAGATTTCAGGATTGAGAAGGAACAAAACGGAAATGTTTTCAGCACACAAAAGAAAATTTAGAATGATCAGGATCCGTCTTAGTGCTCTGGACTTTCTTTCCTGTGATGCTCTGTGAGTATGGTGTTCTCTGTTATTCTTTGTATCTCCTGTATCTTGTGGTTGATCAATATTTTCAGACTGAAAGGAGAAAACTTTTTTATATTCTGCAGTCAATTTTTGTCCTTTGAATTTTGAATTCAGGCATTAATTGCTGACTAATTCTAGAGAATACAAACGGCTGGAATGACTGTCATAAATGAGTTTCCCAAACTGTCCCTAATAAAATAAGCAAGTAATTGCCCTAATAAATACCATAATTAATGCTGCCAATAACAGCTATATTCAAAGAAATATGAGCATTACTTACTCAGGAATATTACTGCTAATTAATATAGAAAGTAGGGGATAGAAAGAAGAAAACTTCATATTCTAGAGTGGGATAGAAAAGTCGAACTCTGAACGGAATTCGTCGGCCTGAGATCCAAGATCGTCGACTAGAGAATTCTAGTTCGTCGACCTTAGCTCAGCAAACTGCATACAGAGAATGACTTGCAAAATATGCACTCTGAGTTCGTCAAGCTGATAATCGGTCTGAAGATAACTATTCGTCGACCTGAGCTCGAATATTGTCGAGCTCAGCTCAGAGAAATAACTCTGAGTTAGTCGATCTGAGATCTATGTTCATCGAGCTGAGTTCGAAGAACTTCGAACAGAATAATCTGTTCTCTGAAATCTTCTAAGTCTGAGTCTTCTGAGGTCCTCTGCTGGCTGGTTCAAGAAGGTTGAATTTAATGACTTAGCCTAAACTCTAGGACTACTAGACTTGATGCTGGTTATATAAGGTGGGTCAGACTCAGCTTAAAATAGTGAACCTAGCCCAAATCCAACTAGGGATCCAACAGAGCCTGAGCAGCGAGTCTACTCGGGGCCAAGCAACACTCGGGGTCCCTTACCCCCACAGGAGAGACTTCAGACCTACCAGCTAATGAGAGGCTACGCAGTGGGTCTACCTGGGGCTGAGCCAGGCTCGGGGAAGTGCAATCATCCAAGCCAAAGTATCTCAAAGAACATATCCAAGATTAAGTCCTTTCCCCCCAGGTCTGCCTACCGCCCTGCCCAGCTAATGAGAGCCTGAGCAACGAGTCTACCCGGGTCCGAGCAGCACTCGGGGTCCCTTACCCCCATAGGTGAGTCTTCAGACCTACCAGCTACTGAGAGCCTGCACAGCGGGTCTACCTCAGGCTGAGCCAGGCTCGGGGTAGTGCAAACATCTGAGCATCCTATCATCAGAACTCCATGATAGTTAAAGCCAAAAACAACAACAAATTAGTGAATATAATATAATAACATGTCTTTGAATATTCAA
The DNA here is from genome assembly GCA_039513925.1 of Platanthera zijinensis. Lineage (NCBI taxonomy): Eukaryota > Viridiplantae > Streptophyta > Magnoliopsida > Asparagales > Orchidaceae > Platanthera > Platanthera zijinensis. The sequence goes on from CM077083.1 coordinate 162,165,942, forward strand.
TTTCACCTTCCCCCCTCATGGGTAGAAGTGTTTCAAGTCATCACCACTCCAGGTGTGGTTCATGGATCTCCCCTCCACATCCTGGAGGTGGTAACCTCCCGTTCTTAGAACCCTTTCAATAATATAAGGTCCTTCCCAGTTTGGGTTGAGCTTGCCAACGGGGGTTGATCTTCCCGCAGCATGAACTTTCTTTAACACCAGATATCCTTCTGCGAACTGTTTGATTCTGATGTGCTTGTTAGAGTATTTTGCCATTCGCCGCTTGATTTCCTCCTGCCTGATAGTTGCGGCATCGCGCAACTCTTCCACCATATCCAATGAGAGGCGCAACTCCCCCTCATTCTCTAACCTCCAAACCTCATCTCCTTCTCCCGCAGTCATGACCCACGGGGACCGAACCTCAAACTCCACTGGCAGGATCACCTCACGCCCATGAGAAAGTTTGAAGGGGGTCTCGCCGGTGGCCGTGTTCGGGGTTGTTTGCAAGGCCCATAGAACTGAGGGGAGCTGTTCCACCCAATTACCCCTCAAGTTCTCCACCTTTTTCTTGAGTAAGTTCACAATGATCTTGTTTGCCGCCTCCACCTGGCCATTTCTCTTGGGGTGGTGGACAGAGGCAAACCTAAGGTCTATCCCCAGTTGGGTGCAGAAGCTGATTAACTCTTCGCTGGCAAACTGGGGGCCATTATCTGTCACTATTGCCTGGGGCAACCCGTGCCTGCATATGATCTCTCCCCACATGAAGTTTCTGATGACTTGTGAGGTGACCTTGGCCAGCGCCTTGACCTCCAGCCACTTTGAAAAGTAGTCAATCATGACTAGAAGAAATCTTCTCAGCCCACTAGCCGGAGGGAAAGGCCCGACAAGATCCATCCCCCAGATGATGAAAGGCCATGGTGTCGTGATGCTTCGAAGCCTTTGAGCAGGCAAGAGCTAGAGGGGGCGTACAACTGACACTTTCGGCACCTCCTCGCAAACTCAGCCACATCCTTCCTCAGGGTCTGCTAGAAATACCCTTGTCTTACCACCCTTGCTTCCAACGTCCTTCCCCCAAATTTACTGCCACACTCACCTGAATGTACTTCCTCTAGGATCCTCGGGATCTCTTCCTCAGTCACACACCTCGTTAGGAGCCCTGACAATATCTTCCAATGCAACCCTCCTTCCAGCATTAGGTAATGGGCTGCCTTGTGCCTAAATCTTGTGGCCTCCTTAGTCCCTTCCGGAAGCTCGCTAGTGGTCAGAAAAGTTACCAATGGGTCACCCATGAGGGTCGCCGATCCAACTCCATCAACTCTCCTTCCTCGATTGCCGGTCGAAATAGCTTTATTAGGGTTCCTCTCCCTCGAGGTCCATAATTAGCCAGCCGATCGGCTGCTACAGTCTCTTCCCTGGGAATGTGTTGGATTGAGAACGACCGAAACCCTGCGATGATCATCCTTACCTTGGATAAATACTTCGCAAGGGTGGGATCCCGAGCTTTGAACTCTCCTCGGATCTGTGATGCTACCACCAACGAGTCTGTAAAAGCCTCCACATACCAAATCTCAAGCTCATTTGCCAAATGAAGGTCGACTATCATAGCTTTGTACTCTGCTTGGTTATTAGTCACTGGGAAGTGCAAGACCACTGCTTGTTCAATAGTGACCCCCTGAGGGCTTATCAACACCACTCCTCCCCCGAGAGAATGCTTTCCCGAGGCCCCATCAACAACCATCTTCCATTCCCCATGCGACCACGACTCATCGGGCCTGAACTCAACAACATAGTTTGCCAAGAAGTCAGCCACTACTTGCACCTTGATGGAGAGCCTTGACATAAATGAGATGTTGAACTTGCTCAGTTCAATGGACCACTTGGCTAACCATCCTGAGTGCTCAACTCCTTCAAAAATCTTGTGGAGGGGATGGTCTGTCACCACCTTGATCGAATGGGCTTGGAAGTATGGCTGAAGCTTCCTGGCTGAATTGATCAAAGCATATGCCAGCTTTTCTAAAATGAAATAGCGGAGCTTCGACTTTTTCAGGGTCCTGCTAATATAATAAATTGGCAATTGCTTCTTCCCCTCTTCCCTGACCAGGACAGAGCATACGGCCTCTGCTCCTATTCCGAGGTATAAAGCTATATCCCCCCCCCCCTCCTTTGGGCTTTGAAGTAGCGGATCCTGGGAGAGCTGCCTCTTCAGCACTTGAAATTCCTCTTCATATTCGGTAGTACAATCGAACCTCTGATAACCCTGCAGCACTTTGAAGAACGATTAGCATTTTTCCCCCGACCTGGAGAGGAATCTGCTTAGTCCGGACAGCTTTCCTATCAAGCGCTGGACCTCCTTAGCACTGTGTGGTGACTCAACCTCTAGGATGACCTTCACCTTATATAGGTTAGGCTCTACCCCTGCCGGGGTTAGAAGATTGCCAAGGAACTTCCCACAGCTCGCCCTGAAGACACACTTCAAGGGGTTCAGTCTCATCTTGAACATCCATAGGGTGGCGAATGTCTCCTCCAGGTCCCGCAGGTGCGATTCCATACACTTGCTCTTGACCATCAGATCGTCAACATAGACCTCTAGGTTCCTCCCCCTTTGACTGTGGAAGACTCGATCCATTAAGCATTAGTATGTAGCCCCTGCGTTCTTCAACCCAAAGGGCATCATCTTTTAGCTGGAACATCCCTCTATCATAATGAAGGAGACATTCTTGCCATCAGGAGGGTGCATTCGGATCTGGTGATAACCTGAAAAAGCTTCTAAAAAACTCATAATAGAAAATCCAAT